>CM059445.1:43251952-53251952 GCA_030390025.1 Squalus acanthias | reverse complement strand
CTGGCCTGAACTGGTCCTCACATGATTCCTCCATCCACACATATATGAATGAACACACGCTCCAGAATAGTTGACCTGGTTAGGAAATTGGCTGAGCGGCAGGAGACATAGAGTAGGGATAATGGGCAGGTACTCTAATTGGAAGGTTGTGACTAGTGGTGTCCTGCAGGGATCTGTGTTGGTGCCCCAACTATTCACCGTATTTATTAACGACTTAGACGATGGGATAGAAAGCCACATATCCGAATGTGCCGATGACACAAAGATAGGCGGCATTGTAAGCAGTGTAATTTTATGCTTTCATCTACAAAGAGATATCAATAGATTAAGTGAATGGGCAAAACTGTGGCAAATGGATTTCAATGTAGGCATATGTGAGGTCATTCACTTTGGACATAAAAAGGATAGAACAGGGTACTTTCTAAATGGTGAAAAGCTAAAAACAGTGGAGGTCCAAAGAGACTTGGGGGTCCAGGTACATAGATCATTAAAATGTCATGAACAAGTACAGAAAATAATCAAAAACGCTAATGGAATGCTGGGCTTTATATCTATAGGACTAGAATACAAGAGGGTAGAAGTTATGCTGCAGCTATACAAAGCCCTGGTTAGACCACAGCTGGAGTACTGTGAGCAGTTCTGGGCACCACACCTTAGGAAGGATATATTGGCCTTGGAGGGAGTGCAGCGTAGGTTTACCAGAATGATACCCGGACTCCAGGGGTTAAAATATGAGGAGAGATTACACAAAATAGGGTAGTATTCCCTGGAATTTAGAAGGTTATGGGATGATTTGATTGAAGTTTTCAAGACATTAAGGGGAACTGATAGGGTAGAGAGAGAGAAACTATTTCCGCTGGTTGGGGAGTCTAGGACTAGGGGGCATAGTCTAAAAATTAGAGCCAGACCTTTCAGGAGTGAAATTAGGAAACACTTCTACACACAAAGGGTGGTAGAAGTTTGGAACTCTCTTCCACAAACGGCAATTGATGCTAGATGAATTGTTAATTTTAAATCTGAAATTGATAGCTTTTTGTTAGCCAAAGGTATTGAGGGATATGGGCCAAAGGCGGGTATATGGAGTTAGGTCGCAGATCAGCCAGGATCTCATTGAATGGCAGAACAGGCTCAAGGGGCTAAATGGCCTTCTCCTGTTCCTATAATAGGTCAGTGGATAGGGATTAGCACAATGCCTGCCCAATTCTTCCCAGTCCTAATCCAGATGTTGGGGCCCCATTAACACACAAACATTACCCTAGCTGAGCTGGATTATGCTTTAGCAGTGCGTGGGGACATTATACTTAGATGTAACAACAGAAAATGCTGCGTTTTCTGTTGTTAATTCGGATTTCCAGCATCCGCAGTATTTTGCTATCGTATTATACTTAGATGTGATGTCTTATCTTAGGCTGACTGTTCTTTCAAACATGTACAATTGATGTCAAAAGGAACTGGCTTTCAGTTGTTAGCTGTACAGTGTCTTTCTTCAGAATGTTTGGCATAACTAATTTTTTACACAGACAAAATAATAACAGACATAAAACATTTACTTCTACAAGTAACTCTCTGCTTCATAAGCAACATTGCCCACTGCTAAATCCTACTATATATAATAGAGTGGGAGATATGAATATGCTGCTTATAATCAAGAATTACAATGAGCAGTAATAACACTACTTTTAAGTCAGGAACAAATTGGAACTTAATAAAAGTAGCTGATACCAGACTAACACGTACCGGACATGCCAGTTAATTGGCACCCTGATAATTGCAGTCCTGTACAGACACTGATTTATTCTCCATACATTCTACTGTTTGCTTAATAGGAATAACTTGGAAGAAGAGAACATTTTGCCTGCCACAGGGGTGTTCCCACTAAGAAGCCTCCGCTGTAGAGGGATTTGTCCGTGCTTAAGCCCTCGCACTCAGTTAAATAACATTTTAATGAACTCAACAGCCACATAATTCAGGCAGGCTGCCATTTCAGAGTAGGCCTTCTTCACTCATGGAAGCGCTGTAACGATGCCTTGACAGCAGTTCCACAGAAGCATCTCTTGATGCTACATGAGGGTTTCAACAGAAGCACTGCAGGGCAAACTTTCTTCAGAAATATTAGTTACAATTGTCACCTCGCTGGATTAGGAAGGAAAAAGCGGGCGGGGTTTCATGTTCCTCGACACTACCCAGCAAGCCCCCAACTGGAACATATGGATGTTGCACGAGGACAGGAATGCACTTGGCTCTGATGTCCTTCATGTTTGAATAGACTGCTCACACCTAATTCCACCGATGGTCACCTGGGTGAGATGGCAAGCAGTGACTGGCACTTGTTGAACCATATTCCAACCCTGAGTCAATGCCTTCAGTAGAGGAGCAAGAGAGGGCATAAAACTGGCAGAAAGAGGAGGAAGGGCTGCTTTTTATTCCTTTTGGGATTCAAGGCGGGTAGATGGAGTCAAGATACAGAACAGCCATGAACTAATTGAATGGCGGAGCAGGCTCGAGGGGCTGAATGGCCTACTCCTATATTCCTATCTAAAGATAACACTGTAAATGGAGAAATGTAACTTTATATTGGAACTAAATGTTCCTTCTAAGAGGCATTTTCTCCCGCAGTTGGGGAAATACTTCAACAAATGATTCAGGTAAAAACTGTCGAGTTAGATCCGTTAGTTACAGAGTGTTATTGTTACCTCGGAGGAAAAGGGAGAAACTTTCCAGAACCTAGCTTCAGTCAAACACCCAATGAAGCAATTGGATAGACTCCATGATTGGACAAATTATACACGCTCAATAGAAGGAGCTGGCTTGATGGGCTAAGTGGCCTTTTCTCATTTCAAACTTGATGGTCCTTATAGTAGCTTGACTTTGAACTCCCTTAGGTAATACACGAGTTAGGACAATGTTCTTTATGGACAGAAATCAGTCTTCATGCTACGCTCCCTTTACATGCATTAATACACCATTCAGCTCATAAAGCTCTCTTTAGTAGGTTTCTACTTGAGCCTTAAATCCAATATCTAAATCAAAAGAGTTCCCGTATGTGATAGTCGTCACAATGTATTTTACAGAACACAGTTTGTTTCCACAAATCTATCATTTAGTGCCCATATTAGGTTATAATGTGCAGCCAGCAGAGCTATTAGCTGTAATGATCAGTATATTCGCAAGATCTCCGTCTCTCACTGCCCACGTGTCCTCCAGAATAACATCAAGCACTGTATATTCGAAAGCACACCTGAAAACGATGAGTGAAAAAAAATCTTGCATCGTTCTACCCCATCACTACTGCAAGAGACCGAATTAAGTTTGCCGGGTAAATTGGCTAATTAAGCTGCCGAATGTCTTATGCCTCCTTTGTATTACTGATCTACAGTGGAAGCGATTCCCCAAAACATGCATTTCCTCTCGAGCTGAATTCACCCCGTTTTTACTGCACAATGCAGTCACCACAGTCCACCTTTGCAACCGTCTCATTCCAGCTGTGGCTGTCCTCCATGGAGAGCTCAACGAGCCTGCAGTACGTAAAAAGCTGGATCCGGTGCAAATGCCACAAGAGCGCCATGGTCATCAGAGGCAACAGGTGAAACCACCTCCGAAGGAGGGTTTCAGCGACACCACTGGCATTTACACAACAGGGCACTTGCCGATGGTTGCAGCCCTGCGAGACAAAGGGGGCATAACGGTGAAATTGGCCTGGATCCAACAAAATAATAACTTGTATTTATGTAGCGCCTTTAACGGAGTAAAACGTCCCAAGGCGCTTCACAGGAGCGATTATCAAACAAAATTTGACACTGAGCCACATAGGGAGCTATTAGGACAGGTGACCAAAAGCTTGGTCAAAGCGGTAGGTTTTAAGGAGCGTCTTAAAGGAGGAGAGAGAGGCGGAGAGGCTTAGGGAGGGAATTCCAGAGCTTAGGGCCTTGGCAGCTGAAGGCACGGCCGCCGATGGTTGAGCGATTATAATCAGGGATGCTCAAGAGGCCAGAACTGGAGGGGTTAAAACTTCACCTCAAAAGGGTTTTGTTTTCATCTCAAAAGATTGGAATTTGGCTGAAATCCCATATGAAAGCAAAAGGTTAATATATTCGGCTACAGAATTTTACACTGGACATTTCTTTTAATTGTGTATTTATGTTTGGTAAAAAAAAAGGAACAGGTGGTCTTGCTCTAAGTAGTAACCTGCAGAATTTGATCGACTGTCAGCGCCAATATGTATGCAGTTTGCAGAGGCCAAAAGCGTTGATGATGGCTGCCTGTTTAACACAAGAGATTTTCTGCCCACAGAGCATTATGTCGGGCTGAAATTCATTCACCTGACAGCAGCAACCGCTACGCATGAACTCTCGAGCACTACTTGGCGTGTCAAGCATGCTTACAAAAACTCTGCTACAGGTAAACCCGAGCATCACATCTCATTGCACAGGCCACTTTTTTTTCCATGCCTCCCTCCTCCTCTGCTATTCTATTTTGCTAACCATTTACATCTCCTCTAGACCCACATCTTTTGCTTCTATACTCGTCTCATTAGCATCTCATTTTGCCTCGCATCATCACCACTGTTGTCATTGAATCACAGACCTCTCCCTTTGGTTCTTTTCCTGCCTTCCCTCCGCCCCCCCCCCCCCACCCCATCCTTTTTCCTGGTTCTGCAATTGCTCAAAAGCTGTTCATCTCCAACATATTCCAGTTCTGATGAAAGGTCATCGACCTGAAACGTTAACTCTGTTTCTCTCTCCACAGAGCCAGGCTGACCAGCTGAGTGTTTCCCAGCAATTTCTGTTTTTATTTCAATACAAAGGGAAGTGGGTTTAGCAAAGTGAACTCTGGGAGCGGACTCACGGTTGCCGGTCTCCAGCCTTCCAAATCAAAGCTGCTTTTAAAAAAAAATTACCGGCCAATTAAGGGAAAACCAGTGACAGATGACGTCAGCGTATGATGCTTCATCTGTCGAAAAGTTTTTGACAGATGAATTGTCAGCATTTGACAGCTTTGAGAAACTGTCAAACACTGACAATCTATGTTGTAAAGTGAGCCCTTGCACAAAGGCTCACCAAGACCTCTCTCCTCAGCAGAAAGCAGATGGCTGCAGCATCTGAGAATGCAGCAGCCATTCGGTCATCTCTGCCGTTGAGATGAGGCACCTCCGGATCCTCAACGGTTGAAGCCTGCAGAAAGACGCAAAGGTAAGGAAACTTATTCCAACACTTTACACTCACCTCTCATACTCACCTGTCCACACTTGCACCCATCACTCACCTCTACAGCTGACATTTCCACCCCTCTCATCCCCGCAGACCCACTGCTCGCCTCGCTGACCCTGGCGAGGTTTGCCGCCGTCGGGAAGCCCGCACTTGTGTGGGTAAAATGGGGAAAAGCCTCAAAACTGCCTGTTAACTGGCAGATAATTGGCTCGAATCCCCTTCCCGCCTCGAGGAAACGGGTCCCTGCGCGACTCGGGGACCCGCCTCCCGGGAAGCTGGCACGGAGGCGGGTTGGGAGCGGGGTCGGTACCCGCTCCCAGTTTCTGCCATTTTCCCTTCAGTCCCGCCTCCAAACCCGCCTCCCCAGGGCTGGGAAAATTCACCCCAAAGTTTCAGGTCGATGACCTTTCAAAGATCATCGACCTGAAACGTCAACTCTGTTTCTCTCGCCACAGACGCTGCCTGACCGGCTGAGCGTTTCCAGCATTTTCTGCTTCCGTTTCAGATTTCCAGCATCCGCAGGATTTTGCTTTTGGTTTTTAATTTGCTGCAGTGTCACTGGTTACCAGCACTACCAAAGCAAGCCTGCCAGATTCACCAAGACCAGCAGCTGGGAGGACTCGGCGAACAACATCGGGCAGATTCTCCACCGTGGGCGGTTTTCGGACAGGGGATCAGGCCGCCCACCTGATGTCATCAGCGAGAGGCCCGAACCATTTTCTTTGTCGGGCTTCATTTAAATTTCTCTGGCGGGTTACCCACGCGGTGATGGGCGAACCGCCCAGTTGGAGTCCAGGCATTCCGGTGTGGGCTGCGCCCATTTAAAGAGTGAATCTTAAAGGTGTCCTTTCACTCGTTGGAAAATTTTGTGGTTATTGAAAGATTTGGGCTGCAACATGTCTCGGGCAAGAGCATCTCGTGTTAGTAACTCAGCAGTGGAGGCCCTTGTTGAGCAGGTGAGGACCTGCAGGCAGGTCCGTTTCCCTTCGCATAGCAGGAAGGCGCTTAGGCAAGCCCGCAGGTGGCTGAAAATGTCTACGCCCCTAACCATCATCCCTAAGATATGGGTTTAGTGCCGCAAGTGCTTGAACGACCTTACCCAGACAGCAAGGGCGAGAATGCTGTTTCGTATGACGGGAAAAAGCTTATAATGAGATATCTGGTTTGGCTATCCATTCGATGGCCTCCTGAGATGCCGAATGGAGAAATGAGATGCCTCCCACAACAGATGTTAGTGGGCAGGTTGATGTGATGTGCTCCATGGTCTGGGGCTCATGGTCACAGTCGCAGTTCAGATTGTCCCTCATCTTGCTTTCTCTATTTCTCTGTATTACACCTTGCTACAGCATTCCTGAGCACTCCAAACCCTTCCCTCCCTTGCTCCACACGCTTCTCTTCCAATCACAACTAGACACTGCAACTTCATGCTCCAGCCTATACCTGGTCATCCAGTCACACCCTCCCCGTGGTTACGATCAATGATATACCACTTACGGTCACGGACAAATTCCGCTACCGTGATAGCGTTCTCTCACAGAACTCCATCATCGATGACGATGCCACTCACCGGATTGGCAGGGCCAGCCCCGCCTTTGACAAACTCAAGCAGAGATTCAGGCAGGAACAACACTAACTTCCTCTGTTGCTCGACAGACAGGGTCGCGATAAATTCGTGTGTAATCGCACACATCACACACGCCTCTCAGCACTCCTGATTATTACTGGACGGCTATAGAGATGCTGCATTTTTATTTTTAATATATGCGTTTGCATATTTATTCTTGGTGCAAAATGATCTGAATGGCTGTTTACCACACGCGCATGGTAATTATGTCCATTAAGCAAATGGGAAAACAAAGAAACAACTGCAGTACAATGCAGGACTGTTCACAAAACTCCAGGGAGCCAGCATTTTATTGTACGCACGCCATCTGCACCTGCAAAACGAATGAGCTATCCATGGTGTCAAGGACAGCTGTGTCCCAGTGGCTATCTGCAGACAGAATGTATTGGCAGCTACTTAACCCTTTAAAGGGCTGCAGCAGTCCCTCTGTGTGCCATCTGCGAAAATGAGTCAGGGAAAGCAACAAGGGATTGGCGGAGAATGGTAGAATGCTCTTTAATCCAACCGTCTGTTCATAAGGCCAGAAGATTTTCATTTGTTCAGTAGAGCAGTGGTTTGATTCAGAACATCTGGCCCTCGGCTGGGAGGCACTAGCCATGAAATATCAGAGAGAGAGTGTACCAGAGGCGGAGGATGTCCTGGGGGCCTGGCAGGTGCACTGGGCCATTCGTTGAGGGGAGGAAAGGAGTTGCTGGAACGATTGGAAGATGGGATGGGGCAAGTCTAGATTTTTCTGGCTGAATTGATTGTTTTTGTACGTATTCAGGGTCTGCAGTGAGGTGGTCTGTATCTCAAGAGAACGTTTCTTCTTTCAGTTGGATTATAATTGGGTAGAAGTTTGCTTTGGTCAAATAAGATTGGGGAGAAAATTGACTTGACAGTTCAACTTGCTTACTTAAGCTTTTTTGCCTCGTAATTCCCCCCTCCTTTCCTGAAGGCATTATCTTCTCCTGGAGTCCTGATCGAGAGGCGACAACAGCCCTACAGTTCCTCAATCAAATGGCCATTCTTATATGCTGCCTAGACGGTTACTGTCAGCAGGCTGTTTGTTAAATGAAAAGGCATTTAAGTATACGTACTCCTTCTTTGCAGAAGGTGTGCAGAATTAGCTTTTTTAAATTCTACTTTGTCTGTCCAATGTAGAACATAACCTGGTGACTACTACATTGTGGGTCTATTCAGTGCTACAGTACATGGTATTGGTTGTCCATACCCAGGGACTACTATTTTCTCTCCCTGCTTTCTCTTTCTAAACAAAATTTCTCCCCTTTTCTCCTGAAGTGGCAGACTATTATTGAGGTATGGTTCCACAGGCACTGGCGATTCTCTGGTACCTCATCCGAGTCTTCATACGCTGGTAGGTTATTTCACCATAAAGGGCCTTGGAACCAAACCTTCTCATGCCCTCTCCAGAACACAAGAACATAAGAAATAGGAGCAGCAGTCGGCCATTCGGCCCCTCAAGCCTGCTTCGCCATTCAATAAGATCATGGCTGATCTTCTACTTCAACTCCACTTTCCCGCCCTATCCCTTGATTCCCTTAGTGCCCAAAAAGCTATCGATCTCATTCTTGATATACTCAACGACTGAGCATCCACAGCCCTTTGGGGTAGAGAATTCCAAAGATTCACCACCTTCTGAGTGAAGAAATTTCTCCTCCTCTCAGTCCTAAATAGCCGACCCCTTATCCTGAGAACATCCACTAGGCTTGCATACTATCCAACAGGAAGGGGGTCATTAGACAGTGATCAAGTGCAGGCTGAATTTACCCCTGCCTAGTCCAGAGGTGCGGAGGCCAATTACTTTGGCTGTTAAAAATTCACCATTTGTAAATGATGGAAAGTAATCCAAATCAGTCATGTGATTTATTAAATTTAAAGATTGTTTAAGGGCAAGTCTTCAGCACAATCAACATAGATTTTGGCTGGAAACAGCAACCAAGAAATTACACATACTCTGGAAGCTCGTAGATCCAAGAATCATAGAATGGTTATAGCACAGAAGGAGGCCATTCGGCCCATCGAGCCCGTGCCGGCTCTCTGCAAGAGCACTTCAGCTAGTCCAACTCCCCTGCCCTTTCCCCGTAGCCCTGCAGATTTTTTTCCTTCAGGTACTTATCCAATTCCCTTTTGGAAGACACGATTGAATCTGCCTCCCTTTCAGGCAAGTGCATTCCAGATCATAACCACTCGCTGCGTAAAAAAGTTTTTATCATGTCGCAATGATGATACAATGACAGGAAACAGCTCATTTTATTCCTGCAATAGAGTTTTATTTGCTACTTTCTGGATTTAAAGCAGAAGACTCAGGATCTTGGGATGAGGTGGGGTGCAGAATTGGTAAAGCAATTTGTGCATGATAACATCTTGGGATATAGTACTTGAGTAATTTGAGACATGACATGTGGTAAGTGCAACATGCTTGGGAGGTAAATGGACCTATGGTTCCCAAAGCTCTCCACACTGGGGTTTCCTAGCATCATGTCTGGGTCTGTTGTAGACTCATTGATAGAGATTTGATTGCTGTGATTAGTCAACAACTCCATTATCATTGTGTCATGCGACTACCATTCAGGATAAAGCAGCCCGCTTGATTGGCCCCCCATCCACCACCTTAAACATTCACTCCCTTCACCACAGGCGCACTGTGGCTGCTGTGTGTACCATCTACAAGATGTACTGCAGCAACTCGTCAAGGCTTCTTCGGCAGCACCTCCCAAACCAGCGACCTCTACCACCTAGGAGGACAAGGGCAGCAGGTGCATGGGAACACAACCTCCTCCAAGTTCCCCTCCAGGTCACACACCATCCTGACTTGGAAATATATCGCCGTTCCTTCATCGTCGCTGGGTCACAGCACCGCGGGAGCACCTTCACCACACGGACTGCAGCGGTTCAAGGCAGCGGCTCACCAGCACCTTCTCAAGGGCAATTAGGGATGGGCAATAAATGCTGGCCTTGCCAGTGATGCCAACATCCCATGAATAAATAAAGAAAAGGATGGTAGAAGGTGAACTAAGGGTCCTTGGCCTTTCCTTGTCTAGCAATTCCTATGTTCCTAACTCCACCCCCACCCCATTCCCAAGATCAAATCCGCTGGATTTATTTCACTAAAATGTTCAATTGTGCAAAACTAAATATCTTATTTACCTCCAACTTAATTAAATGCCAAAGTACCATCATTTAAGATGTTCAGGAATACCAAAAACAGCTATTGAAGTCCGTGACAGCACACCATCAAAGTAAAAGGGATATAAAATTGTTCTCCATCTCCTTGGGGCAGGGCGAGAGGATGGAGCGGGGGGGGGGGGGGGGGGGGGGGGGGGTTGAATCAGCTAGGGCTCTAGACTGTTAATTCGTTACCCTTTAGTAAAAAGCACATTTGTGTAGATGTCTGGTAAGGATAGGATTGGCATCAGTCGCGACGTCCCCCCCCCCACAATTAAATAGCCTGCCCACCTTTACTGTTCAGGATCCTCGAGAATAGCCATTACGGTGAGCTGGAGGTGTGCGGTGGAGAGGAGACGGCAGGGGGGTGGGTGGGGAAAGAGTGCTGCCAGCATCCATTGAATCGAGCCACAACATGAATTAGAAAAGCAAAGCAGAACATTGTTAAAAAGATATTATGTTCAGCTAAACCTCATAGAAGCAATGGGTTTGAACTACAGGTGCATATGAAGTTCTCCTCAATAGTTCAATGGTGAAACCTCAACTCCAACACAAAAACAATCTTAATGTACCCGATGACGCACTCACTATGCACATGCTCAGTTGTGGGTTCAGGCAACCGGATTTAAAGCAGTCTCGTGCTCTAGGTTCCCACCAGGCGACTACGTCGAGACTGTTGGAACTCATTTCACTTCAAAGAAGACCTTAATCAGCAATTAATTTACTTATTGGCTTAGCAAATGCCATGACATTACGGAATAAATTGCCAGATTAAAAAGAAATGCTACAGCACATTTTCTGACCTTATTTCTTTTTTAAAGAAACACTTTGGTTGAATTACTAACTTCAAAAGAAAGGATCTAAAGCCCAGGCAGCCACAGTAAATTAACAGCACATGGTTAGAATTGGTCCAATATCAAAATCCTGTAATCAAACACAGTACATTTAAGGCTTCCAAGATTTTTTTTTACACAACTAATAAAACACCAATGAACATGTCTTAAAATCATAGAATCATAAGCACAGAAGGAGGCCATTCGGCCCATTGTGTCTGTGCCAGCTCAACAAGAGAGTTATCCGATTAGACCCACTCGCCTGCGCTTTCCCCATAGCCCGGGACATTTCTCCTTTTCAAGTATTTATCCAATTCCCTTTTCAAAGTTACTGCTGAATCTGCTTCCACCGCCCTTTCAGACAGTGCGTTCCAGATCACAACAACTCATTCGGGTGTTTTAGAACCAAATAAAACCAGAATGTCATCTAAAAGCGGGAAAGACATCATCCAGTGGTTGCAACACAACACCGAGAGCATTCATGCAGTGACTGGTCCAAGCTAAAGTGAGCAAGTGACCAAACAAACGAACGATGAGATGGAAGAGATCACCAAAACACAAAAAAAGCCAGACTTAGCAGGAGTACGGTGGAGTAGTGGTCCCTCTCACTTCTTCAAAAAAAAGGCTGCACTTTTCTCATCAAAGTGTGAAAAGCCAAGCACCTAGCTTGTCCACTGCACCACAACTGATGTTAGCGTAAGCTGCTATTGCACAAACAAAATAGGCGAGAGAAAAATGCTCCCCACAAGCGCACCAGAGGTACAAATCTGCGAGCCTTCAATTCAAAATCATTTTCACATCTGGTTTGGCCCGTGAAAGCCTTGCTAGGAATTAAACTGCGTTATATACTTTAAAACTCTAAGACTGTCATTTCCTTCCCCCGTCTCCTCCCTTGAGCAGATCTGTCAACGCGAGTAAACCTAACTTCTCCCACGTCTCGGAGTTAGGGTTGCCAACTCTGGTTGGACGTATTCCTGGAGGTATCACCTGACCTCCCGCCTCCAACCGCCCCGCCCAGTAAAACCGCCATTTCCCCTCTCCCCCCATCCCAATATTTTTACAACTAATAAACAAAAGTGTTCAAAGAAAATGAAACAAAAACACCCAATTCTTTTAATGCTCCTATGATTTTTCTCCTGGGTTGCTGGCAGCAATGTCTTGGAGATTAATCTTCAATTCCTGGAGACTCCAGGGCAATCCTGGAGGGTTGGCAACCCGACTCACCGAGTTCCATATCTGAAGAGTAGTAGAACTGCTTTTGACAGTGAGAATATCGATTTGATTTCATTTCCTGTCTCCCTGGGGGGTCTAGAACCAGGGGTCACAGTCTCAGAATGAGGGGTCGGCCATTTAGGACTGAGATGAGGAGAAATTTCTTCACTCAGAGGGTGGCGAATCTTTGGAATTCTCTACCCCAGAGGGCAGTGGAGGCTCAGTCGTTGAGTATATTCAAGACAGAGATTGATAGATTTTTGGATATTAAGAGAATCAAGGGATATGGGGATAGTGCAGGTAAGTGGAGATGAAAAAAAGACTTACATAGCACCTTTCACGACCACTGGACGTCTCAAAGCGCTTTACAGCCAATGAAGTACTTTTTGAGTGTAGTCACTGTTGTAATGTGGGAAATGCGGCAGCCAATTTGCGCACAGCAAACTCCCACAAACAGCAATGTGATGATGACCAGATAATCTGTTTTTGTTATGTGGATTGAGGGATAAATATTGGCCAGGACACCGGGGATAACTCCCCTACTCTTCTTTGAAATAGTGCCATGGGGTCTCTTACGTCCACCTGAGAGAGCAGACGGGGCCTCGGTTTAACGTCTCATCCGAAAGACGGCACCTCCGACAGTGCAGCACCCCCTCAGCACTGCACTGGGAGTGTCAGCCTAGCTTTATGTGCTCAAATTGGAGTGGGACTTGAACCTACAACCTTCTGACTCAGAGGCGAGTGTGCTACCCACTGAGCCACAGCTGACACTTGAGGTAGAAGATCAGCCATGATCTTATTGAATAGCAGGTTCGAGGGGCCGAATGGTCTACTCCTAGTTCTTATGTAACATCAGGACTGCAATAATTTATATAGATCATGGAGATGCAAATACACTTTGAAAGCCTTGTCCAAATGGGTTCATTGCTTTAGATCCCTACTTTCTTGAGAAAGATAGGTGAAAGGCTGAGACCCATAACTGCGGGGCAACATGAAGGCTGAAAGAATCGTGTGAGGGAAAACTAGAAATCAAGATAAATGGCTAGCTGACACCAAGCTTGGATTTTAAAGGCCTTTAAATGCAGGATGAAGGGAAGACTCGGGGAGGGAAAGAGCTCTGCATTAGGAACAGAAATACACCGCCGGTTTGTCAACATCCGCAAAGAGAAAGAGTAGACTGACTCTTTGACTATGGTTACCAACCCTCCAGGATTGTCCTGGAGTTTCCAGGAATTAAGGATTAAGCTCCTGGACACTGCTGTGAAAACCCCAGGAGATAAATCGTGTGGGCGCTACTGAAACTGTGTGCTTTCTTTATTTTCTTTTAAAAGACTTTTCTTTATTAGTTGTAACAATATTGGAGATGGGGGGGGGGGGAGGGAAAGAGGCTGTTTGACTGGGTGGGGCCGTTGGTCATGTGATGAAACCTCCAGGAATACGTCCAACCAGAGTTGGCAAGCCTACTTATGACAGACATGAAAATGGTGGCTAGACAAGTCCCCTTTAAAAATGATCAAAACAAAGTGGGGAGGGGAGAACGACAGGTAAAGGTTGGCAGTCACATATGCTAAATACTAGTAAAAGAGGTTGGTTATGAGAGGCAGCCAAGTAAAGCACACAAAATATACTCAGTGCTGTCAGTGGCGTCAAGAGTCTCATTGGGAAGGGGTTCCTTGGATGCCTCCAACCATTGGATGCTGGTGGCGGGAGCACCTAGGTTGGGTCAGTAAGTTTGGGTCTAGCGACAAGCAGCCTGAACCACCAACCCCCCCCGCCAGCCTGCCCAAGTAGGCTAGAGCAATTGTTTGTGACTACAGAGCAATGGGGCATGCGTGAATCTCACACATGTGCGGTTAAACTTTGTTGCCGATTTTGCTCCTGAGTGTAAAGAAAGAAAGACTTGCATTTCTATCGCGCCTTTCACAACCTCAGGATGTCCCAAAGCGCTTTACAGCCAATGGAATAAACGGGTCTTTTTCCGAGTGGCAGGCAGTGACTAGTGGGGTACCGCAGGGATCGGTGCTAGGACCCCAGCTATTCACAATATACATTAATGATCTAGACGAGGGAACTAGATGTAATATCTCCAAGTTTGCAGACGACACAAAGCTGGGTGGGCATGTGTGCTGTGAGGAGGATGCAGAGAAACTCCAGTATGATTTGGACAGGTTGGGTGATTGGGCAGATGCATGGCAGATGCATTATAATGTGGATAAATGCGAGGTTATCCACTTTGGTGTCAAAAACAGGAAGACAGATTATTATCTGAATGGCAATAGATTGGGAAAAGGGGAAGTGCAACGAGACCTGGGTGTCCTTGTGCACCAATCGCTGAAGGTAAGCATGCAGGTGCAGCAGGCGGTTAAAAAGGCAAATGGTATGTTGGCCTTCATAGCGAAAGGGTTTGAGTACAGGAGCAAGGATGTCTTGCTGCAGTTGTACAGGGCCTTGGTGAGACCACACCTTGAGTATTGTGTGCAGTTTTGGTCGCCTTATCTGAGGAAGGATGTTCTTGCCATGGAGAGAGTGCAGCGAAGATTCACCAGACTGATACCTGGGATGGCAGGAATGACGTATGAACAGAGATTGGGTCGATTGGGCTTGTATTCGCTAGAGTTTAGAAGAATGAGAGGGGATCTCATTGAAACTTATAAAATTCTAACAGGACTAGACAGACTAGATGCAGGAAGGATGTTCCCGATGGCGGGGGAGTCCAGAACCAGGGGTCACAGTCTAAGGATAAGGGGTAAGCCATTTAGGACTGAGATGAGGAGGAATTTCTTCACCCAGAGAGTGGTGAACCTGTGGAATTCTCTACCACAGAAGGCAGTTGAGGCCAATTCATTAAATATATTCAAGAAGGAGTTAGATATATTTCTTAAGGCTAAGGGGATCAAGGGATATGGGGAGAAAGCAGGGACAGGGTACTGAATTTGGATGATCAGCCATGATCTCATTGAATGACGGAGCAGGCTCGAGGGGCTGAATGGCCTACTCCTGCTCCTATCTTCTATGCTTCTATGCAATGAAGTACTTTTGACGTGTAGTCACTGTTGTAAGGTAGGTAAAAGGACAGATTCAACAGCAAGGGCACTGGATTCACTGGAAACAGTTTGGTAATGTAACCCGATTACAAGAGTACGAGAGGGTGCAATCAGTGAAAGAAATTGAGAGTATCTTGCTGATAAACGAACCTTGCTGAAGTCCTTGTGGATTTTCTTATCTGTAGAACTGTGTGTGTGGGGGAGGGGGAGGGGTTAAAAAAAGGCTAGTTGTTAGAAATGTGCTAAATAAGTATCAAGCAATTTATGACGCACATCCAGACTTTGTGTGATCCGGTGAGGGACTGCAAGAGCTAAGTAACGTCACCAGATAACGAAGTGAGGCGGATCTCAGGGCTCTGCTGCATCAAACACCTTCTGCCACATTAAACAGCTGTGCTGAAGTCGGAGCGTGACACAGATGGTTTTAGCTGACTGCACTGTCGTCAGGAACTGGAGCAAGACGTTGCTCTCAGCTATCTTGAAACCTGATGGCTCTGTGCTCCACCGAGACCGGATTATGAACTGCACTGCTTGCATTTACCTCTGAATATTAAATTGGTCTTCTCGAGGCGCGTTTAGTTTGGCAGCAGCTGACCCAGGCAGATTGAAACCTTTTGAACTGTGAACAGGAAAACTTATATAAAAGGTTCAAAAGCACAAAAAGCAGAAATTTGAAAGACTACATGGAGCTCTCTTCTGATGAAGGGTTTCACCCAAACCTTTCTTTCTCTTACAAATTGCTTGTGTCTTTTTCCCCCATTTTATTCGTCCTTTTTTTTTTAAACTGGTTCTCGGGATGTGTACAATGTTGGCAAGGTCACATTCCAAGTTGCCCTGCAAGTATAGTTGTGGGGCGTCTAATGATTGCTTGTACAGATTGCTAAGCCACTTCAGAAGGTATTATGGGCTGGATTTTACCTGCCGAGACGAGTTGGGGGCGGGACTGCTGCCTTCCGGATTCTAGTCACGCCCCCAGCGACGTCCGACGCACAGATGCTATTTTCCCCCGATTGGCCTTGTTAAGCCCGCCCTGCGGGCTTGCAAGCCAATTGAAGGAAAGCTGGTGTCAGATGATGTCAGTTGATGACGCTTCATCAGCCGGTTTTCTTAAAAGGGACATGTACCATTTATTTTTGACAGATGGTTTGTCAGTGTTTAATAGCATTGAGGTGCTGTCAAACACTGACAATCACTGTACAAAGGTGAGCCCTTGCACCCAGGCTCTCCAATGAATCTCTCCTTAGGATCAAACAGATGGCAGCTGCAGGTGAGGTTACAGAAACGATCTGTCACTTCTCCCAATGAGGTGAGGTCACACAAACACTTTAAAGCTTGTCACCTACAGAAAAATCTAAACACATTAAAAATGACTTTCCCAACATCTTCTTACCTCTGATACTCACCAGTGTCCCACTGGATCCTTCACACCACTTCTGCCGCTGTCATCTATACACAAACATTACAACAGACCCACATCACGCCTCACTTACCCTGGCGGGGTTCCCCGACGTCGGGAAGCCCGCAGCAGAAGTCTCAAAATGGGAAAAAGCCTCTTAACTGCCTGTTAACTGGCAGTTAAGTGGCTATAATCCACTTCCCACCGCTAGGAGTCGGGTCCCTGCGCAAATCGGCGACCGGACTCACCGGGAAGATTGGTTGGAGGCGGGTTGAGAGCGGGTTCGGGACCCGCTCCCATTCTTTTTGATTTTGCCAGCAGTCCCGCCTCCAAATGGCTGGTAAAATCCAGCCCAATGAGTCAGTAGTGAGTCACCAGATAGGGGTGGCAGGTTCCCTTTCCTGAATTAGTGAACTAAACAGAAGGCTTCTCACTAATGTTTTCCGGTAGCAGTTCCGATTTACTGAATTCAATTTCACAACTTGCTATGGTAGAATTTCAACTCTCAGTCTGAGTTGCTCGTCTACTACAATAACCATTGTACTATCACACCCTAATGAATTGCAAATCAGTCTTTTCCTGCCAAATTGTACACTTTCACCGAGAAATTCGTCTCGAGCGGTGGCACAAAACAGGCGGTATTGGATCGGCCGCCCGTTATACGCAGTGCTGGATATTAAGTTCCACTGCAGTCCCAGACTGGGAGCCAATGTAGGTCAGCGAGCACAGGGGTGATGGGTGAACAGGGCTCGGTGCGAGTTAGGGTACGGGCAGCAGAATCTGGAGATTTGCTGCAACGTCAGGAGCCGAGAGCTGGTCTAGATCCTCTCGCAAGGTGTATGGCATTGGAGGAGTCTACCACCAGTCTCAGCTGTGGTCGGAGACACACTTGGGAACACCAGGGAAAATGGAGAGCAGGAAATATTTCAAAGAGACAGGTCTGTGCCCTCACACACACAAAAACAGGATGCAAGGACATTTCCATGCTTTAGTTTACCCGTGAAAAATTTGTCAAACCCAACGCGCTAAATTTGTCAGATGTCAGTGATACACGGCTAATTGCAAAAATTCATGAAAATAAAGCAGAGGCAGACAACATGTTGACAGACCAACAGGGATGCCTTGGTGTTTTAGTGAAGCGCCTGCCTCAGGGGGCCTAGACTGCTGGCTGGAATGTTTCACTAAGGTCGAAAAAGACACTCAATTTTCTCAAGGATACACTTCCTGCTGGCTGAAACCCAGCAGCAGATGTGGTGCAGCGGTCCCTGTTCAACGTTCTAGTTGCTGAGTGGGTACAAGGGGAACAAAGGGACTTCATTGGAGAGACTACAAGCAGAATAAATCTGCTGGCTTACACTTCACCCACTTAATTATTAATTCTGAAGTTTAGCATTAAACAGGAGTGCTCTCATCTGCTCTGGGGATACCAGCATTACCGCCCACAGCCCAACTCTACACGTCCATTTGCATTGACTAGCATCGAGTTGTGGAAGCACTTGACTAATCTTCTGATGCTGTTTGCCATGCATGACGATGACGCCAAAAGAAATGGAAAGGCCATCAACGGAAAAAGCAAAGAAAAAGGCAGAAGGTATTGGGGGAACAAATATGCCGGATGACAGAGCAGTCAAGAAGGTTGTGGGCTCAAGCCCCACTCGAGACTGGAGCAGAAATCTAAGCTGACGCTCCAGTGTAGCACTGAGGGGCTGCTGCACTGTCGGAGGTGCCGTCTTTCGGATGAGACGTTAAACTGAGGCCCTCTCAGGTGGACATAAAAGATACCATGGCACTATTCGTAGGGGAGTTAGAATCATAGAATAGTACAGCACGGAAGGAGACCATTTAGCCCACTGAGTCTGCGCTGGCAAGTTCTCCCAACATCACTAATAAACAGGTTAAATACTCATTCATTGCATTCCTGTTTGTGGGAGCTTGCTGTGCGCAAATTGGCTGCCGCGTTTTCTACAGTACAACAGTGACTACATTTCAAAACGTACTCCCACAAACAGGAATGCAATGAATGAGTATTTAACCTGTCGGCACAGACTCAAATGGGCCGAATGGCCTCCTTCTGTGCTGTACTATTCTATGATTCTAACTCCCCTATGAATAGCACTTCAAAAAGTACTTCATTGGCTGTAAAGCGCTTTGAAATATCTTAAGGTCGTGAAAGGCGCTTTATAAATGCAAGACTTTCTATCCGATACTGGTGGAACAGCAGTAGAACCATCAGATCAGGAAAAAGATCAAGAGAATAAACAGGTCCAAGTCAACAAGGATATACCAGTACATTTGGGTCCCCAGCAGAGGTCAGTACTTGTGTGCAGTGTGCACGCCTGCAGTATAATTTTAGTCATCTTTAGTCCTAACTGGATTTTAATTTCTCTTTAAAACAGATGAGAGTATTCCGAGTTAAACCCTTTGCCATTGCAGTTTCCTGAAACTAGGCACACAGCAACTTAACAGGATTAAAGTTTACTGAAGAAATGCACCGCATCAGCATTATTATTTTTCATTCCGTCACTCCAGAATATGCATCGCTAATCGGTGGATTGTGGCTGTGCAGCCTGCAGGAGTTGCTACACGGGCCGCTGCAAGTTCTGGAACCGAGGTCTCAGGTCCCGGAGCAGCATAGCAGTAAAGGTTCTGCTAATCCGGAATCTCAGGCCGCTGGTGCCTCCTTCTTGAGGTCAGGTTTGGATCCATTGCTTAAAAGCAGCTGCAGCTTTCTCCAGAGTTACCAGCTGCAGATCCAGCTTAGGCCCTTCACCCTTAAAGCAATGGAGCTCATAATACACAGCCCAGGAGCCACTTGTAGCCAGCCCCTCCGAATATTGCCGGGCTGGGGGAGGCTGAGGCTTTGCGTCAGCTGTGTAACAGTGTCAGCCAGTGACTCAGTGGGTAGCCCCCTCGCCTCGGAGTCAGAAGGTTGTGGGTTCAAGTCCCCACTCCAGGGACTTGAGCACATAAAGCTAGTCTGACGCTCCCCGTGCAGTGCTGAGGGAGTGCTGCACTGTTGGAGGTGCCGTCTTTTGGATGAGACGTTAAACCGTCTGCTCTCTCAGGTGGACGTAAAAGATCCCGTGGCGCTATTTCGAAGAAGAGCACGGGGAGTTATCCCCGGTGTCCTGGGCAATATTTATCCCTCAACCAACATCACAAAAACAGACTATCTGGTCATTATCACATTGCTGTTTGTGGGAGCTTGCCTAGCGCAAAGTGGCTGCCGCGTTTCCTACATTGCAACAGTGACTTCAAAAGTACTTCATTGACTGTAAAGCACTTTGGGACGTCCGGTGGTCGTGAAAGGCACTATAGAAATGCAAGTCTTTCTTTCTTTCTTTACCCTCTCCCCTTGCTGTTCTCCTGCGCGACAAAGCAAGTGAATGTTAGACGGGGCCTCGGCTACTCCAGCTAAAGTGGGATCGCCAATCTCCAACTCTTCAATACAACACAATTTAAAATCAAAAGCTCACCACGTGAGAAATAATGGGCGAGGCACTTTGCGGTGCCGTACGCTGGACTGATACATTCCTGGGAGACAAGACGTTGTCAAGCCATTGTTAAGGTATATGCCCCCAACACAGCAAAAAGATGATTATTTTTGGCGTGGCACCCTGTTGCCAGTGAAAGTGTAGCAAAATATTCGTAGATTGAGAGAATACTCCATAGATATGTTTTTATAATACAGAAAGCAGACCTACTGGACAGTAAATTAGGGGCAATCACGTGGAAACCAATCAGGATCATCAACAAGAAACAAGTCAAATCAATATTAACATAAATCTAAGTAACATAAATTTTATTGTGCGAACTCAGTGTTAGGCAACAAGAGTCAGAACTGGTTGGCAGGTATAAAAGTCCATCAATCTTACGACATACTTCCAACAATACAGACAGTAGATCTAAAAACAGGAGACTCGGAAAACACAATGTACTCTCATTGCTTAGTATCAGGATTATTGCTCAGAAACTGGCATTTTCACTGTCTCTGGGGCTTTTCATTCAAAATCTGCAATACTTGGCCAGCAGATTGCACAACATGTACAAGTGTAGCAAACCAGGCCAATAGTCACAGTATGTCGTGTCAAATCACTTGCCCTACTTTTTGTAGCCTCAACTGTGCCATGAAGGAACAGCTGTGTGGAAACTGAAAATCATCATTTATTAGGGTTAAAGTTCTAGCCATTGGTAAGAAGCCCCTTAGCATAACTGTTCAGTTATTTAACAGAATACAAGCTCACCTCGTGACATCTAAGAACGGTTTGTACGCTATCGTCATCCATTCTTCTTTGTTTGCAGAATATCTCGGCTCCCGTGGAGTCTCTGTCTCTCTATCGAGATCGACCAAGTAATGGCACTGTTTGATGTCAACCTGAGAAGATCAATTTAAAATACGTTGTAGTGACGCTCAGAACATGGCGACGTTAAAGGATAGATTCAACTCTCCCGTGATTCCAGCACTGAGCCACGCTTGAAGGGAAGGCTGGAGTATCAGTGCTACAGTGCTTTACCTCCATCTCTGACCTTTCAAGTACAAATGGAAGTTGAGTGTGTGGAAAATGTGGATGAATTTGCTTGTATATTGATACAAAAAATATTAAATTTACTGCTTTAAGCCCATTTCATTGCACCTTATTCAAAAAATATAAATAATTACAACTATTTCGCTATATCATAGCACGATTAACACTCTTAACTCTGAGTTAGAAGGTTGCTGGTTCAAGTCCCACTCCAGAACTTGCGGACGCAATCTAGACCGACTCTTCAGTACAGCACTAAGGGAGTGCTGCATTGACTGAGGTGCCATCTTTCGAATGGTACGTTAAACCAAAGCCCTGTCTGCCCGTTTGTGGCTCGGTGACAAATTTTACCTGATAACGCTCCTGTGAAGCGCCTTGGGACGTTTTACTACTTTAAAGGCGCTATATAAATGCAAGTTGTTGTTGTTGAGGTCCCTGTCATTCAGATAGTTGTCACGTATACATTAAGGTAGAACATGAAGTCAGATCAAAATCTGGGTTTCCACTTGACTATGTTCTGGGGGCAGCATGAAATTTCACAGAATTTTATCACATTGGACATCTTACTCGTCATTACTAATCTTAGAATAATTAAATAACTTGTTTGTTGATGGCAGTGAATGGGCGAGTATGGCAGTTGTGGCAAGGAGTGTGAAAGACTGAAGGAGGATATAGATAGGCTACTAGGGTGGGCAAATAGATGGCAAATGCAGTTCAATGTTGAGAAATGTGAAGTAATACATTTTGGAAGAATAGGGAAAAGAAGACCATCTTTAATAGTTGTACTTAATGGAGTAGAGAACTAGAGGGACCTTGTGCAGAAACGCAGGTCCTTAAAAGGTGGCAGCATAAGTAGCTAAGATAATAAAAAGGCAAATGGAATCATTGGTATCTAGCAGCATTGAATCCAGTAGCAAGGAGGTAATGTCCAACTTGTACTGGAATTTAGTTTGGACATAGTTGAATATTATATATAGTTCTGGACTGGAAAGATATAAAACCAATGGAAAAGATGTAGCATAGTTTCAATGAGATGTTATGAAGGGAGACTTGAGAAGGTAGGGCATGTTTCAGTTGAGTTGAGAAGGTTGTGAGACCTGATAGAGCACTTGAAGATTATAAAGGTTTAGGATAGGAGAAATAGTGATCGATTGCATATGCTGCTCGGTGACATGGTAAAGGAGCACAAATTTAAGATAATCACAAAACGATTTAAAGGGGAGGCAAGATAAACACCTTTGCACAGAGGGTGGTTAGAACGTGGAATTCTCTGCCACAAACCATCGTCGAAGCAGAGTCCATAATTAATGTTACAAGGAAGATTGCAGAACTGCTTGAAAAATTGGAACATTAAAAGGTATGAGGATTGAGCAGTAGAGTGAGATTGGACAAGGGGGGAGAAATTCGGTATCACCCCGTTTGGGGCGCAATTATCGGCCGGGTGTAAAGTTTAGCGCCTGGCACTAATTATCGCCTCTGACTGCAAACTTGGCTTCTATCGCCCCTGGAGGTGATTGGAGCGCTAAATCAGGCACTACACTCCACTCTGAAGGCACTAACGCAGAGGAGCGAGGCACTATCTCAGAGCGCTGGCGAAGCTCATGTGATGTCAGTCAGCAATGGAACACAGACCCACTGGCGCTGGCCAGTTCTTAAAGGGGAGGGTCGATCTTGCTCTCCATCCACAGCTTGCTCATTGCAGCCTTGAATCTTGGCCTGGAAAGACCTGTACATCAAATCTGCCGGAAAGAACAATGGAGAGGCCCAGGGAAAGATGTCAGAGTGCAGCCCCCATAGTCTCTTCTAAATTGAATAAAGGAAGATCAAATCAAAATGAACCTGCAAAGTGCTGCTCAGTACCCAAAACTCCTCAACACAGCGTTGAATATCTCCAGAAGTCTCTCTCTCTCACTCAGAATGCGTGGTGCAAAAATGTCACCCAAAAAAAAAGGCAGGAACTGGTCACCTTTAAATAGCGCTCCCCCAGTCCCTTCCCGACTGCAAAATGCTCCCCTCAACCTGTCGTTGCTAGCGGCAGGCGGTAAGGCAGGGAGCGCCACTCAATATCCGGTCTGGGGCACTACACGCTCGACTGACGTCACGACCTGTGGGCGCGGGAGATCGTGGCGGTAGTGTTTAGTGCCGCCGCAAAATGTCTGGTCAATTTTGCGAGCAGCGCAAACATCGCCGCACCCGGGTGCTAGTTGCTTTGCGCCCCATTAGCGCCCTCTTAAGGCGCTAACGGGAGGCGCAAACCAACCGAATTTTTCCCCCTAGGTGTCTCGTGGAGCAAAACGACAGCACAGACTTGATGGGCTGAATGGCCTGCTTCTGTGCTGTAACACTCTACGATTCTATGTGTATGCTGGAAGGAGGAGGCTCAATAGCCTTTTCTCATTTCTTTTTGTAAGCGTCTAATTACATCCCTCCCCCTCAGGTGGCATTTCATCTTAGAAGTGATCATCAATGTCATTGACATCTTTTATTCCCTCCCGTCTGCCCAATTCTAAAGAGGGAGACTCAACGTCTCTTGTTTCTTTATTTTGAGCTTCCATGTTTTACTCTGTTGGTGACTCCGCAAAGACATGGACAAGACTGGAATTCATCAGCTGGAGAACCACAGGAATGAACCCAGGTCCTCGCACTCTATGTCACCTTGAAGTAAGGTGGATTCACGCTGCTTTACAGGTTAACGTTTTCTCCATTTATGCTGCACCAGACTTGTGGATAATGTAAAAAACATACAGTAACATAGAAACATAGAAGCAGGAGTAGGCCATTCGGCCCTTCGAGCCTGCTCCGCCATTCAATATGATCATGGCTGATCCTCTATCTCAATACCATATTCCCGCTCTCTCCCCATACCCCTTGATACCTTTTGTGTCTAGAAATCTATCTATCTCCTTCTTAAATATATTCAGTGACTTGGCCTCCACAGCCTCCTGTGGTAGAGAATTCCACAGGTTCACCACCCTCTGAGTGAAGAAATTTCTCCTCATCTCAGTCCTGAATGTCCTACCCCGTATCCTGAGACCCCTCGTTCTAGACCCCCCAGCCAGAGGAAACATCCTCCCTGCATACAGTCTGTCTAGCCCTGTCAGAATTTTATATGTTTCAATGAGATAAGGGTGATAATGTGGGTTGGTTTGTTAAGCAGATATTGGCAACCTCTACCTAGTGCCTTCAGGCCTGTGTTTACATAGTAATCAAGCCCCAGTTTTAACTTGAGGCGGGAGTCGTGCGGTTGGGGGCCGAGACGGAGGGCAAACGGCCTGGAGCTCTGCAACGTGAAGTCTGGGAGATCTTAACTCCCGGAGCTTTATCTGCACAGGCCCAGTCAATCTACTGCCCGAAATCGGCTCAGCTAACAGAGAGCATCGGAACAACACAGGACAGGAAAGTCTGGCCTGGTTTGTGTTGGCTCGGCTGGTCTCAGCCAAGGTTGCAGTAGCAGCCTGTGCTCCAGGCCTCAGCCTCAGGGATACCTCCACCCACCCCAGACTTTGCCGCGCTCCCAGTTACTGGATAACAGGAAAATAGCTTCACTCCATTCCTACATCAACTTAGGTCTTATGTCACACTTCCAGCTTCCACATCCACTTCAACAACAACTTGTATTTATATGAGAAGTCGCACAACACCAGGTTATAGTCCAACAGATTTATTTAATTTTACTAATCTCCACATCATGATTGTATTTATATAGCAGCGGATGAGCTGAGCGGGGGTGGAGTCGGGCGATGTTACGGAGGTGGAAGTCGGCGGACTTAGTGATGGCGCAGATATGTGGGCAGAAGCTCATCTGTGGGTTGGGGGGGGTGAAATACGACACCAAGGTTGCAAACAGTCTGGTTCGGCCCCGGACAAATACCAGGGAGAGGGAGAGAGTCCGTGATGAGGGAAGAGAGTTTGTGGCAGGGACCAAAGACAATGGCTTCCGCCACCCGATATTTAGTTGGAGAGACAGGGGGAGAAGGGAGGGCGAGACCCTCGTGAGGTGACCAGGTCAGAAATACTTCAACCAACTGCTCAACTTTCTGGTGCCATGTTGCATTATTTGCCCAATTTATCCGCTGTCTCCTGTCCCATTGAGCTTCACCATAACTCGCAATGATAAAGGAGGATATTCGCGGTGCAAAGAGGATACTCGGGCTAAGTAATCATGAAAGAAGTTAAGCATAATGGTAAAAAGGTCTTTCAATATCATAATATGAGAAGTCGCACAACACCAGGTTATAGTCCAACAGCTTTATTTGAAATCACAAGCTTTCGGAGCGCTGCTCCTTCATCAGATGAAGTGAAGAGATGCATATAGGCACAGCATATATAGTCAGAGAACACTGCCAGATGATTACAGTTAATCTTTCTAACTGCCCTTTATCACACCTCGGCAGAGAGATAATCATGCCGTGATTAACTCTCTGCCGAGGTGTGATAAAGGGCAGTTGGAAAGATTAACTGTAATCATCTGGCAGTGTTCTCTGACTATATATGCTGTGCCTATATGCATCTCTTCACTTCACCTGACGAAGGAGCAGCGCTCCGAAAGCTTGTGATTTCAAATAAAGCTGTTGGACTATAACCTGGTGTTGTGCGACTTCTCACATTTGTCCACCCCAGTCCAACACCTGCATCTCCACATCAATATCATAATAGCAAAAGAACAGTTAGTGAGAGAGGGAGATAATGAGAAACTAAAGAGAAAACAATTGAAATATTAAACAAAATTTTAAGATGTATTCACTACAGAGGAAATACAAATGTCTGCAGCACACACAATTGCCCTAGGCTCGGGTATTTTGAAGTCAGCATGGCAGAAGCACTTGGTAAGTTAGGGGATTTAGCATTAACAATCCCATGGGCCAGATGTTGTATATCTGCAGTTCTGAAGAAGGAAACTTCTGGACACTGGATAGCATGAAGGAATCGCTGGGCAAGGGACTTTTTTTTTAAATATTCGTTCATGTGAGATGTGGGCGTCGCTGGCAAGGCCGGCATTTATTGCCCAACCCTAAGTGCCCTTGAGAAGGTGGTGGTGAGCCGCCTTCTTGAACCTCAGAGGGCAGTTTAGAGTCAACCACATTGCTGTGGGTCTGGAGTCACATATAGGCCAGACCGGGTTAGGACAGCAGATTTCCTTCCCTGAAGGGGATTAGTGAACCAGATGGGTTTTTACGACAATCTGGTAATTTCATGGTCACCATTACTGAGACGAGTTTTTAATTCCAGATTTATTTAATTGAATTTAACTTCCCCAGCTGCCTGTGGTGGGATTTGAACTCGCGTCTCTGGCTCATTAGTCCAGGCCTCTGGATTGACTAGCCCAGTGACATTACCACTATGCCACCGTACCCACTGGACTGGAAGCAGGCAAACAGTATCTATTTTTAAAAAGGATGACAAAACTGACCCGTTAGCCTTGTATAACATAGAAGATAGGAGCAGGAGTAGGCCATTCGGCCCCTCGAGCCTGCTCCGCCATTTAATGAGATCATGGTTGATCATCCAAATTCAGTACCCTATTCCTGCTTTCTCCCCATATCCCTTTAGCCTTAAGAAATATATCTAACTCCTTCTTGAATATATTTAATGAATTAGCCTCAACTGCCTTCTGTGGTAGAGAATTCCACAGGTTCACCACTCTCTGGGTGAAGAAATTCCTCCTCATCTCAGTCCTAAATGGCTTACCCCTTATCCTTAGACTGTGACCCCTGGTTCTGGACACCCCCGCCATCGGGAAGATCCTTCCTGCATCTAGTCTGTCTAGTCCTGTTAGAATTTTATAAGTTTCAATGAGATCCCCTCTCATTCTTCTAAACTCTAGCGAATATAAGCCCAATCGTCCCAATCTCTCTTCATACGTCATTCCTGCCATCCCAGGTATCAGGTAACAGGTAAAATAATAGAACTGAGGCGGGAGAAGTAATTGTATATTAACAATTTAATAAGGAAAGGCAAGCATGGATTTGGCTGAAGATCCTGCTCGAGAAGCTCCTGGACATCTTTGAGGACATTGCAAATAAAATGGAAGAAATAGCAGTCTTTTGATAAGGGTCCACATGACAAGCTTCCTAATAAACTAAAAGCCACAGAACCCCCAGGGTAGAACAAGGAAACTGGTTAAAAAAAAAAATAGGAAAATAAATACTCGGGATAGGCGTAATAATGCCACACGGGGAGGGAGGGGGGCGTAGTGGGGAGGAAGAGGAAAATGTTGACAAGAAGGGTCAGTGCTTGCTTTTAATCTACATAAATAACGTGGAGACAGAAATCTACTGAAAACTGGTCAAGCTGACCAAAAATTAGGGAAAGTAGTAGAGACAGATAGGCAGTGAGTGAATCGCCAAAGGGTTTAGACTGGTTTGGGCACACGGCAAATGATATGCGGCAGTGATAACTAGGTCACAAAAAAGGGGACTATAAGAATACAATGAACAGAACTGAATTAGCACAGGAGATCTTAGAAAGGAGTCTGTGTGTAATGGTAAGCATCACATTTAATGTCCAGATAATGTGATGGAGCAATTGAAAAAGTCAAAAGAATGCATCTCAATGTTCAGGCTATACATGTCTAGAAATGATGCTACAGCTTCACCATGCATTGGTCACACGAAGAATATGGGTGTTAAGTTTTGGTCATGTCTCACAAAAAAAAATACTTGTGTAGAGACCTACGTAAAAAGTACCAGACAACTTTGTAGAGACAAAGCTGCAAGATGGTTATGTATATAAAAGTGTATTTAATAATACCCAATAATGATACAAGCCATCAACTTGCAACAGTATCTGCTTCCCTCTCTCTTCCTCTCGCTACAGAACCTCCTGGGTTTTTCCTTCTTTACCCACCTTCCCCCTCCCCTTCCCCAAGGGTGTGATGAGGCACGACTCCAGTTTCCCGTAACCAGTCCCTCAGGATCATTACACTTGCGTCAAAAAGGGCACACAGAGGACCAACAAGACTGATTCCAAGCGTAAAACGAGTGAGCTGTCAGGAAACATTGCGAAATATTTAGCTTTGGGCTCCAGAAGGAATGTCCTACTTATTTAAATCCCGTTTTAAAGTTTTATATATTTTGATGACGTACCTCCTTTATAAATGGAAATCACTTAAAAAGTAAACTTAGGACAGATACCAGGAAAAATGTTTGGAATAATCTACCAAGCAAAGTCTAAGAATCCAAATGCAATTAAAGGCCGTAAAGTGACAGGTAATGTACTGGAGGGATGAGCTTCAGTACATCAAATGGCCTCTTCTCATCATTGACTGTTCTTATAACTGGACACTTGGATGTTCAGCACACACTGGACTGCAAGGAGTGATAAAGCATTCAGCACAATAGGAGGAGGGGAGGGGAGAAAGCTGGAAGAAAAAGGAGAGAGATAAACTGTTCTGCATTTTCCTCCTGTTCCCTGTTTATGTGAGAAGTCGCACAACACCAGGTTATAGTCCAACAGTTGGACTATAACCTGCTGTTGTGCGACTTCTCACTTTTGTCCACCCCAGTCCAACACCGGCATCTCCGCATCATGGCCCTGTTTATGTGGCAAGGCTCTTGCTGTGTGCAGGCCAGTGATTTTCGAACTGGGGTGCATCCATTCTGCCTGTATGTAAACTAGATGTTTCAGCACCAAAGAAAACCTACTCAGAAACGAGGGCCCGGATTTTCCGGGGCCTCTGACGGCGTACGCACAGCAAACGCGGCCGTAAGTGCCCCGCAAGTTTCGGGTTCCCGCGTGCGCTGCGCAGGCGCGGTAACCTGGAACTTGTCGGTCAGGTTTCAGCTCAACAGATGCAACGCGCATCCCCGGGAAATGGACACTCGCGAGCAGAGAGTTGGGGGCGATTTGCCCAACTACTGCCCAGCGAATACCCACGAAACTCTTACGCCTGATAAAAGCAGGAGTAAGGCCTTCTTTTACCAGCGTAAGAGTTTATAAATAAATATTTAATAATTTTTTTTAATTATTTTAAAATAAAAAAACCTTTAAAACTAGTTTAGTTTATTTTTAGCCCTTTAAAAGTTTGAATTTATTATTCAAAAAATTAAATTGTTTTAAATGTTTAATTTAATTGCATTTTAATTAATTTTGAACATGTAAATGATTTATTTTTATTTAACTGTGTGTAATTGTGTTTTTTTTTAGGGAATTCCTATTCCTGCTTATGGGGATTCTGTAAGTAAATGGAATCTCCGTAAGCATAATGGGGATCTCCCTTTCTGATTGGTTGGGCCGGCCCACGTGATCCCTGGGGCAATTCCGAACCGCATGCGCCCCTGGGATACGTGGGCCTTTACGCAGGCCTACACGTGGAGGCCCAGGAGCGCGAGCGTTCGAACCTCCGGGACCATCAGGTGGGTTCGTACTTTTCTTGCGGTTCGGAGGCATTCGCCCGCGGGGAAGCCTCCGACCGCAAATTCAGGCCCAATATATTTAAAATCTTCAGTCTATGCTTTGATGCTGACTTTACACCACTTTCTAGTGGCAGATAACTTATTGATGTTTAGGTTTGCTCAGACTGCTGAAAGAAAGGCATCGCTGATAACTTACAAGATGTATTAAATTTATCGACCAGTTGAACATGCATTGTTTTCTGAGACTTATTCAAAATGGTTAGCAAGACATGCTCCATTTACAGAGATCAAGAGTTAAGAAGATTTGGAGTGTCAGATTCTTATCAATTAAGCATTACCTGTACCAATATTCAACGCCTATGCTTCTAACTGGAATAATTGTAGGCATCAATGTTTAAAGTCAATTCTCAGGTCACATTTGCGTAGGACAAATCAATCGATCAACTTCCCTACATAACCCCAAGCGTTAGGAGAACCAGACTTATTCTTTATCACTAATATAAAAACAGAAAATGCTGGAAATACTCAGCAGGTCAGGCAGCATCTGTAGAGAGAGAAACAGAGTTAACGTTTCAGGTCGATGACCCTTCGTCAGAACTTATTCTTTATCACCGTTGGCTTCCCAACAGTGGAGTCAATGGACCGTACCCATGCACGCATTAACCAACTGAAAGCACACGTGCCTACTGACATGAATCTTGTCATTCATGTATGAAGTAATACTGGGTGGCCTGCTGGTGGCGCTGTCCAGGGAGAGTATAAATACTCGGGCATGGGCCCAGCTTGCTTAGGACATTCCTCAACAGGAACTATGAAGGATACAACTAGATCTCCATGTTGAAAAACAGTTGATTAAAGCTTTGTTTAACGCTTAGACCAAGTGCCTAGTAGTTTTCTTACGTCACCTACTATAAGAGGAAAGGCTTGCAGGCTATTAATATTCAGGTGGTACACAGTCAGGGATATTATCACATATGTGTCTCCATGACAATTGTTTTAGCAATATCCAAGACTTTCTCCCCCCCACCCTATAGGTGCCACTCTAGTTGCATCTTCCGCACCCGCATAGCCCCATGCGGCCAGAGAATTCGGCATCTACTCGCCCACCACTGCAGCCATACCTGCTCCTCAGCCCAACCCCCCCCAACAATCTCTGGTGCCGGCCTGGTCTTTATTCCAGTCAGCATCATTTATCACGCTTGCATTGATCCCTTTGACACCTTTCCCTTTCAGTGCTGGCCAAGCAATCTGTGAAAGCAGCACTGTGATTAACAGTGTAAATAACCATTGAAAGGAGAGGGCAATAGGCCCAGCTCCCATCACTAAGGGGCCAATCCGCTCGACAAAGAAAAAAAAATTCCACCCTTTCTTCGGAGGTCCAGGCCACTTTCCTGGACTGGACCCCAGCTGCAGAGCCCACTTTCACCCATCAGGATATGCCAGGTCCAGATTGAAAGTGGGAATTCCCAGCAGTCTGCGTCCCTGGTTCCGACCCCTGACATTTTCCCTCTAAGGGGCATGTGGGAACCTCCCGGAAATGGCGCCACCGTAACTCACGCTGGATAGTGCATGCATGTGGCCCTCAGACATGGACATGAGCAAGCATGCCATGCTCTCCCCTGGGATGTACCTGAACATTGGATTGCGGGTTCCCACCATTTTGATACTACAAATCAAGTGCACGCAGGAATGTCTTGCTTGTTATGGGAATACATTTCCACTTTGAGAATTAGGCCTAGGTTTTCTAAGTGTATCACCAACAGTAACCCGCTTATTTCAATGGGTTGATTTCGGCGCAGCAATCAGACAACCTTGGCCTTAAGAGTCAGGTGATTAACACTGGAATGTGTATGTAAACAAAGTTCGGAGAGAGAGACGCATTCTGTTGGGGAACCAAGTAAAACGCAAGAGTTCCTGCTTGTAAGTAAATCGGTTTGAAACCAGGGCAAACCTTGGCCTATTGATGAGATAGTGTGCCAGCCAGAAACTCTTGACAGTGGCATCTCTTTTTATTGTGTGTTTCATTGAATTAGAAAAAATATTGAATGCATCAGCTGAAGGTATTTCAAAAAGGTTAGACAAAGATAAGACTTCCCTGAAGCTATGTTCTCTAAGGATTGTCGTAAATGGTTTTAGAAACCACAATTCTTTTGCATTATTTCCACGTGGTTACAATTCCACTGGCAGGCCTCCAAAAAACACAGCAAAGTTTAACAAATGAATTGGCCCCAATACAATCTCTGGAGCCGTCCTGGTCTTTATTCCAGTCAGCATCATTTATCACGCTTGCATTGATCTCTTTGACACCTTTCCCTTTCAGTGCTGGTCAAGCAATCTGTGAAAGCAGCACTGTGATTAACAGTGTAAATAACCATTGAAAGGAGAGGGTAATAGGCACAGCTCCCATCACTACAGGGAACGAGTGGGCCAAACGTAGTGCCATAGACTAACTGGCTCCAAAGAGGCTGCCTTGCTCAATTCGGGCCTAAAGCCGATTCCTGCTTGGTGCCAGCCTACTTTTGTTTCCCCCCCCAACACAGAATAATTTAGAGACCAAGTTGGCAGGAACTCAAAAGTCTTTGCATCCCAATAACTGGACCAGCTGAATGTCTGCGTAGCAGAGCTCCTGAATAGCTATCTCCAGAGTTGACATCCCATAAAACACGTTTTCAGGAGAAAAAAAAAAGAAACAAAAACAGAAAATGCACAGGTACCTGAAACAGAAAGATGACAATCTGAACAGTTAACCTATTTTTATTTGTCAGGTGCTAACCGACCTGTTGTGCACTTCCAGCAATCTCTGGTTTTATTTTTAAGTAATATACTTTACGATTAAAAAAAGAAAAAGAACGACTTGCATTTATATAGCGCCTTTTACGACCACCGGACGTCCCAAAGCACTTTACAGCCAATGAAGTACTTTTTGAAGTGTAGTCAGTGTTGTAATGTAGGAAACGCGGCAGCCAATTTGCGCACAGCAAGCTCCCACAAACAGCAATGTGATAATGACCAGATAATCTGTTTGTTTATTATGTCGATTGAGGGATAAATATAACTCCCCTGCTCTTCTTCAAAATAGTATGATCTTTTACGTCCACCCTTAACATCTCATCCGAAAGACGGCACCTCTGACAGTGCAGCACTTCTCCAGTACTGCACTGGGAGTGTCAGCCTGGATTTTTGTGTTCCAGTCTCTGGAGTGCGACTTGAGCCCACAACCTTCTGACTCAGAGAAGTGAGTGCTGCCCACTGAACCACAGCTGACACTGTGATTAAGACAGCACTGCTACGGATAGTCTGTCTTAAAATAACCTGCTCCCACCAATACATATTTTACCAAAGTGAACTCATTCTCTTTCACAAGCATTCTGGTTCAAATTAAGTGGCTCCTGAATGACACGACCCTCAAACGCTTGCTGGTATAACAACAGTCATTGCGCTGCAAAAACGTATTTCATTGGACAAAGCTCTTTGGGATGTTCTGATGCTGTAAGAAACAGAATTATTTCTTTCTAGTGATCAACTGTTAGATACACTTTCGAATAGTTTTATAACAACAACTACTTGGCTTTATATAACGCCTTTTGATGTCGTAAAACATCCCAAGGCGCTTCACAGGAACGTTACCAAACTAAATTTGACACCGAGTCACATCATGAGATATTAGGAAAGGTGACCAAATGCTTGATCAAAGAGACAGGTTTTAAAGGAGGAGAGAGAGAGAGGTAGAGAGGCGGAAAGGTTTAGGGAGGGAATTCCAGAGCTTAGGGTCTTGGCAGCTGAAGGCGCGGCCGCCAATGGTGGGGCGATTAAAATCGGGGATGCTCAAGACCCAACAACATTGGATGTGCACGGCCGAACGCCAACGAGGAAGTGTTTATGTTTTGATGGTCATTTCCAAATACCCATAAAGAAGCTGCCTTGAGGGGAAGTTGTCTGTTGCAATGGTGGAGTTGTGCTTAATCTAGCCGACATCTTTAGGCTATAAAGTGTAATTCCTGTGGGGGAGTGCTCCAAATAAATATATTCGAAGGTCAGCTAGAGGCTAATTGCAATTTACGCTGGGGAGTTTATCTACGGGTTGGCGTTGCTTACAAATCCTCATCTCCTTCTCTTGAGGAGTTGCTAGGTTATCAAATCCAGCAGAAACCAGAGGGAAAAAGACTGGCTTACTTTATTTTTCTCAATTTAAAAAAAAAATGCTCATTTGTGATATGTTGCTGTTTTATGAATGATGTTTGAGCCAATCAGAAACAAGCATGACATATACTTTGCATCAGTGACACATCCCAGAATTTTTTTTTTTGCCCCATCCTTAATCCAAGATTCCCACAACCGTTTATAATCAACTACTAAGTGATAGGATAGCTAAATACTGCGGATGCTGGAAATCTGAAATAACAGAAAATGCTGGAAACACTCAGCAGGTCAGGCTCACATGGTAGCTGCCATCATCATTTACACTTCATCTAGAGCCACCTTTTGTTTCTTAACTTGTCCCATGACCATCTCCTTTTGCCTCGCACCATCATCCCTTTTGTCAGTCAATCTCTCCTGCCTTCCACCCTATCACAGACCTTCCATTTGTTCTTTCCTCCCCGCTTAAAAATCTCTCTACTCTAACCTTTTCCAGTTCTGACGAAGGGTCCCCGAGTCGAAACGTTGACTCTGTTTCCCTCTCCTCGACGCTGCCTGACCTGCTGAGTGTTTCCAGCATTTTCTGTTGTTATTACTAAATAATAGGCACGGATTCGAAAACAGAAGTATTTGTAATCCTTCCCTGTAGTATTCTTTAGCAAAGCATAACGTACTGTTGTCAAACTTTCACACTGATGTAGTACTTTGACAAGGTACAATGGTCATTGCAGTTACTGTGGCTTTTTTTATTGAGGCAATCATAGTATAAAATGCAACCACATCATTGGCTGCAATGAAATAACTATTAAATGGCTCCCAATCTGGTAAGCTACTCTGTGGGAGAAACTTCAGGGCAAGGATCATTTTCCACTCGGAACATAAAGATGCCAAGCTCGATTCAGAGGGTAATCTACTCACTGTCAGGGCTAAAGTATTGCAACCAAAGTTCAGTTAAGAAGAGAAAAAGCCTCAAAGTAGCATTCTATACTTTAGTAATCGAGATACCAACTCATTCTCTTTGTTAAAACTGTACATTTTTAAACTGGCATGCAGGCTGCAACGCTGCAGCATCAGAATTTCAGCTAGAACCCAAATCAACATTCGAGCTTGGTCTCCCCCTATGGGGCAAAATTGGAGATTGAATTTGGAATAGAATCATAGAATCTTACAGCACAGAAGGCCATTCAGCCCATCAAGCCTGTGCCGGCTCTTTGAAAGAACCTATAAATACAGGTTGCCGTCCAATTTAGTCCCACACCCCAGCTTTTTCCCCATAACCCTGCAAATTAGTCCCCTACAAAGCACATGTCCAATTGTCTTTTGAAAGTTCCGATGGAATCTCATTCCACCATCCTTTCAGGTAATGCGTTCCAGATCTCAACAGCCCTGTGCGTGGGGGAAAAAAAATAAATTCTCGTTTCCCCTTCTGCCAATTATTTTGGTGAAGCATACAACCTAATGCTTTTGTCGATATTGAAATGCAGACACCCTCCATGGGACTGTGGCACTATCTTCATAGCGCTGCAATTAAAAGTGTGCGTGTGTGTGGTGCGTGTGCGTTGTGGTGCTGTGTGCATGGTGGTGCGTGCGTGTTGTGGTGTGGTGTGTGTGTGGTGCGTGTGCGTGTGCGGTGCTGTGTGCATGGTGGTGCGTGCGTGTTGTGGTGTGGTGTGTGTGTGGTGCGTGTGCGTGTGCGGTGCTGTGTGCATGGTGGTGCGTGCGTGTTGTGGTGTGGTGCGTGCGCGCGTGTGTGTGGTGCGTGCGCGCGTGTGTGTGGTGCGTGCGCGCGTGTTGTGGTGCGCCTGTGTGTGTGTGTTTATGTTTGGTGGGGATGGAAATTCTGGCAGATGTTTTGCTTTTTTTGGGCCTTGCACTTGTACAAATAGCGCTTACAATGCTGTACCAAGGCGTTTTTATCTTATTTTTTTTTTTAAGAAGTGCCACCGGGGAAGAGAAACTGTCTCATGTATGCCTCCTGGTAGCATATTCCAGGAACACCATTGGCAGCATTCCATGGGGATAAGTGTGGATTCTCCAGCAGGGGTAACAGAAAAAAAGCAACACTGTTTTTATGTATGTGGGAATTTAAAACTTTAATTACCTTGTACATTTGCACTGCATGTGTGAGGATAAAGGTCCAGGATGGACTCTAGCAACCTAGTCACTGCTTCCTGTTCAGTCATTGGGTACATTTGTAATTGTGGAAGAACTCCTGCAACGGTACAACTAGGAATGGAATGGTTCACCGATACTGAAGTTAGTTTAAAGAACAAATAAGCTGGTGGTACATAAAAAAACCACTCACAACTCTGCAACTAACACTGCGCTAAATATACCAACAAGTTAAACTCAGGAAGCTGTTGTATTGTTAATATATTAAGGGTTGAAAAACAGCAAAGGATTTTAGTTGCACCAACAAACTAATCTAATCTTAAAAAGGCTATGAATGAGGGATTAGGTCGTGCAGTGAATTATACAGCAGCCTACATCCCTTGGGATCTGGGTTCAAGATCAGGCCAGACTGATTGGATAAAGGTCTCCCCTGTGAGAAGAGTTTGGGTGATTTCAGCCAAAGCATGGAACTGGCACAAACTGGCAATATCATGGTGTAGTCACTGGACTACTGGTGTGGGGGAAAATAACAAAAAGCCACTTAATCTCTATTTAGCACCAAACAGGCGTGAGAGAGGAAAGCAAGTGTGACAAACAGGAAGGGCGGACTTGTAAATAAGGACATGCCAAGCTCAATTAAAGGTTAATGGTTCTTAGCCAGATCCCGAGATTGACTAGAGGGCACTTTCTGCTGCTGAAGATGTTGCTCCTTAGACTGGCAGATGCTTGTAAATCCCAGGTTCCCCAGTGTCAGGAAAAAAAAACCACGAAATCACTGCCTTGCTGTCTCTTATTTAAATAATGTTTTGCATCTGTAACAACATTTAATGTTTGAAGCAGGATCGACTCAAAACCTTTACTCATCGATATACGGTTAAGTTATTCAGTAAGTACCATGGGGAATAACAAATAGGTGAAACCGAGTTTAAGTGGGTAATTCAATCCGAGTGTTGATTTTTCTAAACTTCTTGAGTTGCGATGAAGGACGTCACCAGAAATATCCGATTGAATTACTTCCACGTAACTCACTGCCAACTGATCTCTTATCTTACAAGTATTGGAGCTCTGACTGTGTTTTTCTTCAATGTTCATGTGCCGACATTTGGAACAAAGTAAACAGTGACCACATCTGAAGCAAGCCAAGTCCCACAAGAAAGGTGAGGAGCCGTGGAAACTACAACAGAATGCAAACAAAAACACTCCATCATATCCTTAGAGTAAGAGGGCAAGGGGCATAAAATAGTTTCCATTACTTCAAGGTCATTATTGGTGTTTGATGCAGATGGAGATGATGGGCTGTCAGTATCCACGTCAAAGTGAATGGAAAGACATGGCTAAAGGAAATAAAATCATTGCTGCAACAGGACACTTCATTTACAAGCTTAAAAACCTTTTCTTCCCTTTGTATATTAAGGGGGAAAAATTCAGTGTCGCCCCGTTTGGGGCGCGGTTATCGGCCGTGCGCAAAGTTTAGCGCCTGGCGCTAATTATCGCCTCCGACTGCAAACTTGACTTTTATCGCCCCTGGAGGTGATTGGAGCGCTAAATCAGGCGCTACACACCTGTCTTAAGGCGCAAAGGCCGAGAAGCGAGACGCTACCTCAGAGCGCTGGCGAAGCTCATGTGATGTCAGTCAGCAATGGAACACACAGACACATTGGCGCCGGCCAGTTCTTAAAGGGGAGGGTTGATCTTGCTCTACATCCACACCCTGCTCATTGCAGCCTTGAATCTCGGCCTGGAGAGACCTGTACATCAAATCTGTTGGAAAGAACAATTGAGAGGCCCAGGGAAAGAGCTCAGACTGCAGCCCCCATATTCTCTTCTAAATCGATGCAAGGAAGATCAAACCAGAAAGAACCTGCAAAGTGCTGCTCAGTACCCAAAACTCCTCAACACAGCTTTGAATATCTCCTGCAGTCTCTCTCTCGCACTCAATGCGTGGTGCAAAAATTTCGCCGACAAAAAAAGGCAGGAAGCGGTCGCCTTTAAATAGCGCTCCCCCCAGTCCCTTCCTGACTGCAAAACACTCCCCTCAACCTGTCATTGCTAGCGGCAGGCAGTAAGACAGGGGGCGCCACTCAATATCCGGTCCGGGGCGCTACCGGGACGTTGCACTCTCGACTGACGTCACGATCGGCCGGCGCAGGAGATCGTGGCGGTAGTGTTTAGCGCCGCCGCAAAATGTCTAGTTAATTTCGTGAGTGGCGCAAAGATTGCCGCGCACGGGCGCTAGTTGCTTTGCGCCCCATTAGCGCCCTCTTAAGGCGCTAACGGGAGGCGCAATCCAACTGAATTTTCCCCCCTAAGTATTTTGTCCTAGTCTGGTTTGTGAAGTGAACTGAAGTGGTCACACACATTAAATCGTCATTGACACATATGCAAAGCATTTAATTCTTCCTCAGCTTCAGATTGGAACTTGTGTTCATTAAATTGAAAATCCACCTTGAAGAAGCTATGGGTCCAATTGAAGTATCGGAACAATCGTGCTGCTGAAGAATATTCATAAACGTTGAACCAAACTTCAATAGAAATGTTTAATTGTTCCTTTACACAATTCTTTACACTTGTTGCAGATAGATTAATGCTCATTTCAAATAAATAGTGCTGTTTATGACTTAGGCTTCTCACGCATCTAAAATCGGTATTGTCTTTGCAGCGTATTTGCGCTCCGATGTTGACGTGGGATGACGAGCAACGTGCAGCCACAATTATCCCACCGCCCAACTTCAGAGAAACTTCACCAAAATGAAGGGGAAAAAATCTGAAAAATTAGTTACTCTTGGCCACTTCCTTGCACCTTCTAATGACCAGTTCAAGTTTGACACTGACTTCCCTAATGACGAGTGGATAAATGCACTGCCCGCACTACTCGGCCATACAGACTAGAAGATCCCAGGTTGGATTCTGCCAACTCTATGTTTGAATCTCTACAATCAGGTTTCCAGCCCTGCTGTAGCATTGAAATGGCCCTCAACCAAAGTCACAAATGACAACCTCTGTGACCATCGGTGCATTATCCACCTTCACCTTCTCTGCAGCCTTCCACATGGTCTACAACACCATCCTCCTTCAACATCTCCTGCATTGTCAGTTGTGGCTCAGTGGGTAGCACACTCGCCTCTGAGTCAGAAGGTTGTGGGTTCAAGTCCCACTCCAGGGACTTGTGCACGAAAAGCTAGGCTGACACTCCAGTGAGGGAGCGCTGCACTATCGGAGGTGCTGTCTTTCGGATGAGACGTTAAACCGAGGCCCCGTCTGCTCTCTCGGGTGGACGTAAAAGATCCCAAGGCACTATTTCGAAGAAAAGTAGATGAGTTATCCCCGGTGTCCTGGGCCAATATTTATCCCTCAATCCACATGACAAAAACAGATCATCAGGTCATTATCACATTGCTGTTTGTGGGAGCTTGCTGTGCGCAAATTGGCTGCCGCGTTTCCCACATTACAACAGTGACTACACTCCAAAAGTACTTCATTGGCTGTAAAGCGCTTTCAGACGTCCTGAAAGGCGCTATATAAATGCAAGGTCTTTCTTTCTTTTTCTTGTGTAACTCAGTGGGACTGTGCTCACTTGGTTTCGCTCTTACCTATCCAATCGCAGGCAATGCATCTCTGGGAATGGTCTGTCTTCGCGTACCGCACCCTTACATCCAAAGGCCCTCAAGGATCTGTCGGTGGCCCCTCCTCTTCCTCATCTACATGCTGCCCCTTGGCGACATCATCCACAGACTTGGGATCAGCTGCCATATGTCTGCTGATGACATTCAGCACAACCACTCCACCAACTTTCTTGACCTGTCCACTGCCTCGGTATCGCCAGACAGCTTCTACCACATCTGGCCGTCGTTGAGCCACAGTTTCCTCCAGTTAAAAAGTCATCGCCTTCCCCTGTACTCTTCACTCTTGCAACCGGTTCCGTCTCCCGCCCCAGCCACCTCAGGCCGAGCCAGACGGTTTGCATCCTCGCCGTACAATTTGACCCCGAACTGAGCTTCTGATTGCATATCCTCTCCATCACAAAGACCGCCTACTTCCACCTCCATAACATCACCTGCTTCCGCCCTAACTTCTGCCACTGAAAACCACACTCTTGACTGCGTCACCCCCAATGACACAATTAAAACACGGCCAGCCTCCCAACTCCATCAACTCCAACTCATCCAATACCCTGTTGTCCGTATCCTACCATGCACCAAGTTTTGCTCATCTATCACCCCTGTCCATGCTAGCCTACATTTGCTCCCGCTCCCGCTCCCCCAACGTCTCAAAATTTAACATTCTCATCCTCATGTTTAAATCCATTCATGGCCTCACCCCTCCCCCTCTTCCTTCAGCCCTATATTACAGCCGGCAACCTCTCTTTTCTTTTGACTCTGGCCTCTTGTCCATCCCCGCCCCTTCCTTCCTCCCACCACTGATGGCGGTGCCTTCAGCTGCCTAGGCTCCATGCTCTGGAACAATTCAGGTCAGAAAAGTCAACTCTGTTTCTCTCTCCACAGATGCTGCCCGACTTGCTGAGCATTTCCGGCATTTTCTGTTTTTATGTCAGATTTCCAGCATCTGCAGTATTTTGCTTTTGTATTGGAGACAAATTCAGAAGAGCAGAGAAAATTGGCAAAAAAAAAGTTAAAGAATAGCCTTTGCAAAACTAGAGTAGGCTACATCATCTAAATTCAGAGATGTATGCAACTAATTTGAATTTATTCATTGTACATATAGTTCCAGTGTTAATGATTTTTTAATTGCTTCTAATTCATTCAAAGGAAGGGCTCTTCCTCACACTGTGTACCACTCACGCACACTATGAGCAGGGATCAGTGTTGGAGGGCAGGGCAGAGTGGAAACCCGGCACAAATGCTGGGATCGCCACTTGTGGAATTCCAGCATCACGGTGTCAAAATCACGCGGCACCATCTCTACTCTGACTCACTGAAACTCGAAAGTGTGGAACTCCTCACATTTCTCAGGGCGGAATCAGAAAACACTTTTTCGCACAAAGGGTGGTAGAAATTTGGAACGCTCTCCCACAAGAGGCTGTGGATGCTGGGACAAGTGGAGCTTTCAAGACTGAGATCGATGGATTTTTGTTCGGTAAGGGTATCAAGGGGTGAGGAGCTAAGGCGGAAAAATGGAGTTGAGATACAGATCGAATTGAATGGCGGAACAGGTCCGGTGGGGGGGGGGGGGGGGGGGGGGGGGAGCTGAATGGCCTACTCCTGTTCCTAAGTCTTCCCTTCATCCTACAATCTTTAGGGTTGTTTGACCGCAGTGGCAGTATAAACTTTGGGTCATGACCTTCCATCTAGTTTTCTCAATTAAAAAAAAGATCTGTTTACTACCTCACCCACTAAATGGAATCAAAACCATGGGGAAATAGCTCACTATATATATCATATGAATGAGATCCCACAGTACAAATGAAACATCAACTATGGGGCTTATATATAGTTAATACAGACGCAAGTCAGCTTTTCGATAGAGTGGTCCCACGCAATATAATCTTATTAAAAAGGAGCCTGACGCAGGTCTACATCATAACCTCAGATTAAATTATGGAAAGAATTATATTTATTTTTTATTGCTATTTACATAATGGTTAAATCCCGATTAATGTATTAGTGATAGTACAAAGCCTTTCTTTTTTTATTAAAGTAATGCTCCATGTGTGCACAATACTAAGTAGGATTTAAGCCAAATATACTAGAAATTAAATACAATACTAGCGCCACCGCCTCACCTTTCAGCCAAAATGCCTGGGGAAAAAATCGATGGCCCACATATAATGGCGCCCCATCGATTAACACAGCTTTCCAGGGAGCAGGAGATTCCATTTTAAGATGCACTGAATATTCCACACCATGTCATGGCTTCATACAGACAGGGAGCTAGAGAGAGGGGGAAGTTTGCGAGCCGGAGAGAGGCAAACAGTGCTGGAAATGCCAGAACAGACATGGGAACAGCGCCTGCCCAGGAAGAGATGAGTGCTCTCCGCAGAGTAAGTGACATAGAATCATAGAATGGTTACAGCACAGAAGGAGGCCATTCGGCCCGTCGAGCCCGTGCCGGCTCACTGCAAGAGCACTTCAGCCAGTGCCACTCCCCCGCCCTTTCCCCGTAGCCCTGCAAATTTTTCCCCTTCAGGTACTTATCCAACTCCCTTTTGAAAGCAGTGATTGAGTCTGCCTCCACCACCCTTTCAGGCAGTGCATTCCAGATCCTAACCACTCGCTGCGTAAAAAAGTTTTTCCTTGTGTCGCCTTTGGTTCTTCGGCCAGTCACCTTAAATCTGTGCCCTCTGGTTCTCAACCCTTCCGCTAATGGGGACAGCTTCTCTCTATCTACTCTGTCTAGGCCCATCATGATCTCCTCTCAACCTTCTCTGCTCCAACGAGAACAACCCCAGCTTCTCTAGTTTATCCACATACTGAAGTTCCTCATCCCTGGAACCATTCTTGTAAATCTTTTCTGCACCCTCTCTAAGGCCTTCACATCCTTCCTAAAGTGCGGTGCCCAGAATGGGACACAGTACTCCAGTTGAGGCCTAACCAGTGTTTTATAAAGGTTCATCATAACTTCCTTGCTTTTGTACTCTATGGGCTGGATTTTGCCAGACCTGGGGAGGCGGGACTGCTGGGAAAATGGCAGAATCTGAGACGGGTACCAATCCCGCCCCGTGCCATCTTCCCAGGAGGCGGGTAGCCGACCCGCGCCGGGTCCCGTCTCCTGGAGGTGGGAAGGGGATTACAGCCACTTAACTGCCTGTTAACAGGCAGTTAAGAGGATTATCCCCATTTTTCCAACAGAGGCGCGGGCTTCCCGACGTCGGGAAACCCTGCCAGGGTCACCGAGGTGAGCAGTGGGTCTGCGGGGGTCAGAGGGGTGCAAAAGTGCGCTGTGGAGGTAAGTGATGGGTGCAAGTGTGGAGAGGTAAGTATGTGAGGTGAGTGCAAAGTGATAGAAAATGTTTACTTACCTTTGTTTCTTCCTGCAGACTTCAACAGTTGGGGATGTGGAGACTCTCGCATCTCACCGGCAGAGATGGCAGATGGCTGCTGCATTCTCCAATGCAACAACCATCTAATTTCTGCTCACAAAAGAGGTTTGATGAGTCTTGAATACAAGAACTCATCAAACAACATAGAATGTCAGCGTTTGACAGCTTCACAAAATTGTCAAACGATGACAATTCAAATTTTTGACAGATGAAACGTCATACGCTGACGTTCTCTGTAACCGGCTTCCCCTTAATTGGCCTGCTGAGCCCGCTGGGCGGGCTTAACAAGGTCAATCAAGGGAAAATAGCGTGGGTTGGCCATAAGTCGATGGAGATGGGACTAAAACCCAACAGGTGGGAGTCCCGCCTCCAAAAGCTCCCCACTGGCAAAATCCAGCCCTTTGCCTCTATTTATGAAGCCCAGGATCCCGTATGCTTTTTTAAACCGCTTTCTCAACCTGCCCTGTCGCCTTCAACGATTTGTGCTCATATACCCCAGGTCTCTCTGTTCATGCACCTCCTTTAGGATTATACCATTTAGTTTATATTGCAATTTACATACAGTTACATTGTTACTTAGGGGAGAATTTTGCCAGCCCTGAGGAGGCGGGACTGCCGGGAAAAATGGCAGAAACTGGGAGCGGGTACCGAACCTGCTCCCAACCCTCCGTTCCATCTTCCCGGGAGGCGGGTCCCTGACTCGCACAGGGTCCCGTCTCCCCGAGGCGGGAAGGGGATTACAGCCAATTAACTGCCTGTTAACAGGTAGTTAACAGGCAGTTAAGAGGATTATCCCCATTTTATCCCTTCAAGTGCGGGCTTCCCTACGTCGGTAAACCCCGCCAGGGTCAGCGAGGCGAGCAGTGGGTCTGCGGGGGTCAGAGGGATCGAAAAGTCCACTGTGGAGGTGAGTGACGGGTGCAAGTGTGGAGAGGTAAGTGTAAAGTGTTAGAAAACGTTTACTTACCTTTGTTTCTTCCTGCAGGCTTCAACCCTTGGGGATCCGGAGGTGCCTCATCTCAACGGCAGAGATGACAGAATGGCTGCTGCATTCTCAGATGCAGCAGCCATCTGATTTCTGCGGAGGAAATAGGTTTTGGTGAGCCTTCAGTATGGTCTCACCATAGAACAGAGATTGTCAGTGTTTGACAGCTTCTCTAAGCTGTCAAACGCTGACAATTCATCTGTCAAAAAAATTTTGACAGATGAAACGTCATACGCTGACATCCTCTGTCACCGGCTTTCCTTTAATTGGCCGGTAAGCCCGCAGGGCAGGCTTAACAAGGTCAATCAAGGGAAAATAGCGTGGGTTGGCTGGACATAGTTGGGGGCGGGACTGAAACCTGGCAACCAGCAGTCCCGCCCCCAACACGCCCTCATTGATAAAATCCAGCCCATAGAGCCTGCAGGCCATTCGGCCCAACTGGTCTATGCTGGTGTTTACGCTCCACACGAGCCTCCTCCCACCCCTCTTCATCAAGCCTATCAGCATAATCTTCTATTTCTTTCTCCCTCATGTACTTATCTAGCTTCCCCTTAAAGGCGCCTATGACATTCGCCTCAACTACTCCCTGTGGTAGCGTGTTCTGTATTCTTAGTACTTTCTGGATAAAGTAAAGTAGTTCTTCCTAGTATCTGTTTTAAATTTACTTTTCACCAATTTAAACCCAGTTCCTCTCTGACGGAAAATATATTTTTGGTCATCAGAGGCTGTTACTTCAGTAAAGCTCTATTTTAAAGAGGGCCGCACAAGCACACACAAAAATGGCAGCTTAGACCCCCTGGCTAATTGTTTGCCACTCCAGCTCAAGCCCATTGGGACAACTCTAGCGCTCTAACAGCCTCCTGGCTAAGATCAGCAGACAGGAAAGATTGGGGACTTGATTCTCATTTTGAAATGCTTTTTTGCTTCCTCCTGCCTTCAGTGTTACCGAAGCTCAGTTACTTCTGAAACTATGAAGAGTGCTCGCCGTACTGCCTTAACCAGAAGACAATCACCCCTTCCTGTCAACCCCCAGCGACCTTAAATTCCAGTCTTATGCGCGAATATATAGAGCATTACATTTCAACATCCCTTAGCTAACTGGAGTGTAAGAGAACGGTACAGCACTGGAAACAAATCATATAACAAATTCACCAGACTGCACTTGCAGACATTATCTATCACGTCATTATCACCAGCCAATTTGAATGTCAGACTTAGTGACACAATCCGATCCATCTTACAATGCAAACAGCCCATTAAACAACGGATCACTTGGCTGTTCATGTGTGCAGCCCTTCCATTTCAACAGCTGATTGCACTGCTAATTGGTGATTCATATCTACTGTGCAACTGTCTGAGCAAGACTAAAAGGATGTGATTGTAACAGTTTGACAGAAATATTAGGATCGTGGAGCTAAAGACTGTCATACCGACTTACATAAAACAGTCTTATTCACTGTGCGCACCACAGGGTGAGTTGGTAAAGTGGGTGTGTAACTGACCCCAGGGGGGGTCTCGGGTTCGTTTCCGGGTTTATACCAAGTTTATTGATGTCAGCCCCAATGGCAGGAAACATTCCATATAATTATCCTAGGCTTGGGTGGGAGAGGAGGAAAATCAAAGAGAGGAAAAAAAAACCAGCCAGGGCTCGTATTCCTGATTGCTGTCCAGCAACAGTACGCGTGTGTCGGTGTCATCCGAGGACAACTCAGTTATCATGCCCTCCGCAGGTGAGCAGCCTGTCAACACTTACTGTGTGAACTCACTCGTGGACAATGTCCACTTGGCCGAGATACTGGAGGACCGCTGGGGTCTGTGGACTGCACCTTCATAGGAGTTAGGACCTGCAGGAGAGGGAGGGAGTGGAGAAAATGGGCAAAAAAATGACAAAGCTTTATATGACAAGTATCAGGATCTTGTGGCTAAATAAGACTCTTGTCCCTCATACCATCTTGAATAAAAAGGATGATTCGGTCACTTGGTTGTTCTATCTATTTCCCTTGGCATCATCCCTCATCAGGCAGAATTCCCCAGGCCAGAGGGTGATGTAAGAAAACTACTAGGCACTTGGTCTAAGCGTTAAACAAAGCTTTAATCAACTGTTTTTCAACATGGAGGTCTAGTTGTGTCCTTCACTAGTTCCTGTTGAGGAACGTCCTAAGGAAGCTGGGCCCATGCCCGAGTATTTATACTCTCCCTGGACAGCGCCACCAGCAGGCCGCCCGGTATTACTTCATACATGAATGACAAGATTCATGTCAGAGGGTATGCAGGCAATTTGAAACCACATTCATTCTTAATATTTTTTCCAGGTGGATTAATATTCAAGAGACTTCAAGCTGGCAAAACCTAAACTAAATGGCAAGCAATTAATAGCTCCCATCCTTCCTTTGAAAAACACACACACACACACAAACACACCATATTTTTGGAACGATACTAGAGTCCTGACTGAAATATATTTTTGGTCATCAGAGGCTGTTACTTCAGTAAAGCTCTATTTTAAAGAGGGCCGCACACGCACAGACAAAAATGGCAGCTTAGACCCCCTGGCTAATTGTTTGCCACTCCAGATCAAGTCCATTGGGACAACTGTAGCGCTCTAAAGGCTCCCCAAAGCCTTTCCACCATCTACAAGGCACAAGTCAGGAGTGTGATGGAATACTCTCCACTTGCCTGGATGAGTGCAGCTCCAACAACACTCAAGAAGCTCGACACCATCTAGGACAAAGCAGCCCGCTTGATTGGCACCCCATCCACCACCTTAAATATTCACTCCCTCCACCACCGGCGTACCGTGGCTGCAGTGTGTACCATCTACAAGATGCACTGCAGCAACTCGCCAAGGCTCCTTCGGCAGTACCTCCCAAACCCGCGACCTCTTCCACCTGGAAGGACAAGGGCAGCAGGTGCATGGGAACACCACCACCTCCAAGCTCCCCTCCAAGTCACACACTATCCTGACTTGGAAGTATATCGCCGTTCCTTCATTGTCGCTGGGTCAAAAATCCTGGAACTCTCTCCCTAACAGCACTGTGGGAGTACCTTCACCGCACGGACTGCAGCGGTTCAAGAAGGTGGCTCACCACCACCTTCTCAAGGGCAATTATGGATGGGCAATAAATGCTGGCCTTGCCAGCGACGCCCACATCCCATAAAACGAATTTAAAAAACCTCCGGCTAAGATCAGCTGACAGGAAAGATTGGGGACTTGATTCTCATTTTGAAATTTTTTTTGTTTGTACTTCCTCCTGCCTTCAGTGTTACCGAAGCTCAGTTACTTCTGAAACTATTAAGAGTGCTTGCCTGAACTGTGGACTCTGGGTACCGGCAAGCATAGCCGGAAAGAGTAAGCTTGATCGCCTTATATAAAAAAAAATTGTAATTTAGTGAAATAACATCATACCGAATGAACAGAGGTTGAGAGAACACAGTGTAAACAGCATGCATTGGGGAACAAGAATCTCACTGCAATGTGCCCGCGATATCATTGATATATTCAACAACTTACATTAATAAAGCGCATTTAACGTAGTAAAACATCCCAAGGCGCTTAACAAGAGCGATATCAATAAAAACATTTTTGATACAGAAGGAGATATCAGGACAAATGACCAAAAGCTTGGTCAAAGAGGTAGGTTTTAAGAAGCATCTTAAAAAGGAGGAAAGAGAGGTAGAGAGGCGGAGAGGGAATTCCAGAGCTTGGGGCCAAGGCAGCTGAAGGCACGGCCGCCAATGGTGGAGCGATGAAAATCGGGGATGCGCAAGAGGCCAGAATTGGAGGAGCGCAGAGATCTCTAAGGCTTGTAGAGCTGGAGGAGGTTACAGAGATAGGGAGGGGGCCAGGCCATGGATGTTGCTGTTGCTGTTATATTCAGTCAATAAGCTCGCCACTTTCCAACCTAAAATCTAGTTTTGTAATTTTACAAATCAGTGCTTACCTAACTTGCTATTCGCTCATAATCAGATGTAATTCAGACAGGAATATCAGACTGCATTCTCCGACTATAATCTCAGACAATACAGTAAAGAAAATGCAGCCTAATGCGCACGCTTCGATCACTACTGAATTACGTCAGCCTTGTGTAGGATTCTTTAACCTGAACACGCACGCCTTCACTCTCCTCGGAGTGATTGTTGACAATTGGATGCCTTTGTTGTTTAGGTTTGTGTCCTTTCATTCTGTAATGCAGCGCCCTGCTCCACTGCTCAGACAAGCACTGGATACAACGTGCATCAAATGGTGATCTCTGTGGACTGAGCGCTACAGTTCACTGCATTGCAAGGGGAGATCCACACACTTATCAGAGAAAATTTCAAGAGAACAGTGTTTTGAAAACAAACCTCAGAGGTTAAGCGGAGAGCAACTGGGATGCAAGATGTGCACTCAGACAACAACAAAAAATATACGAGCAATTGTTGCACAAAAAACCATGAATTGTTCTACTTTCCTTTAAAAGGTTCCCAAAACAAATTCCTCAGTGCATGTCATCCAAAGATGTGTAATAATAGACCATTATTTGAGGCCTTGTCTACCACAGGTATGGATCTCAGATAAAGTACTGGCTTTTCCCCAGATCATAGTTATACTGCACTTGCTGTGAAGTCCAACTGGTTCAGGGGAACGAAATCCTGCAGGGGATCTCTTACCTTCAGTGTGCTACTTTTCTTTTTCTGCAGCCAGCCCAAAAAAATACCAGATTTACTGAATTCGATTTCACAACCTTGTCGTGGTGGGATCTGAATTCCGGACCTCCGAGTTGCTAGTCCAGTGCTCTAACCACCAGGCTACCTTACCGATGCTAGGTGCACATTTCTGCCTGGCGGCCTCCATTTTATAATGTGCTCCTTGCGGTAGCGCTCTCTCACCTCGGAGTCAGAAGGTCGTGGGTTCAAGTTCCCACTCCAGAGACTTGAGCACAAAAATCTAGGCTGACACTCCCAGTGCATTGCTGAGGGAGTGCTGCACTGTCGGAGATCCCGTCTTTCAGATGAGATGTTAAACCGAGGCCCTGTCTTCCCTCTCAGGTGGACGTAAAAGATCCCATGGCCCTTTTTGAAATAGAACAGAAGAGTTCTCCCAGGTGTCCTGGCCAATATTTATTCCTCAACCAACATTACTAAACAGATTATTTGGTCATTATCACGTTGCTGTTTGTGGGAGCTTGCTGTGCGCGAATTGGCTGCTGCATTTCCTACATTACAACAGTGACTACATTCCAAAAAGTACTTGACTGGCTGTAAAGCGGTTTGGGACAACCTGAGGTTATGAAAGGCGCTATAGAAATGCAAGCCTTGTTACCTCCTGAGTTTATACTACAGACCCCACCACATAAAGCATCCACATTAAAAATGGGCAGTCACTTATATCCGCCAAAAAAGTGATGACCATTATCCATTTGCATTAATGTCAATTGCAAAGTTGCCGGTTATAGCATCTTAATTGCTCCGTTTATTTCGGGCAGTAACAGCTGTGTTTACTCAATAGCTTGCAGACTTCACTTCCCTTGGGCTTCCATTTCTCCTACAAGTTAGAAAATGCCGATTTCGAATCACAGAAAAATATTCCCAAAGCCACATCCACAAGACATGAAATTGTAGGTCGGAGGAAGTGAATTACAAGACAGCAACTCCATGGAGTGGTGGGATTATAAATGGGGGTGGTGCAGTTTATGAGTACCTGAACCCTCAGATTAAGTCCCCGTCGCTAACTCTCTGCTCCCCGACCAGTACTGTGTGTTACGTGACATTTGTTTTGAATTTCTGTTGGTGCCATTTCCTTTTTTTTCTCCCCCACTGACACTGAGCACAGACGCAATTTGGCTCGGGATTTTTTATTAAATTATTAACGCCACCGTGTTATACCATCCACCGGGTATAGCGGGCAAAATCGCGTTGGCACAAACGTGCCTGCTGGACCTGTTTCTGGCTTGGGCCGAAGATCACCTCTTACAGAAGGTAGGGACTGCAGGGAATTCAGGGCCGGAGTGATCTCCTGGACTAGTTTAGATCGCCTAGATGGGTCGGAGAGGAATTTCCCAGATTTTTTCCCCCCCAAATTGGCCTGGTTTTTCTTTAAATCTGTTTTTTTTAAGCCTCTCCCAGGAGATCACATGGTTTTGGGTGGGGTGGAGAGTGAATACACATGGTGTCGCAATTGCGTTGGACAGGCTCGATGGGCCAGAGGGTCTTTTACCTGTCCACCACCACTGTTGGTATAAGCGGTGGGGACTGCGCTGGTTTTTATATCACTGCATATCAGGATTGTCCAGGAGTCTCCAGGAATTTAAGATTAATCTCCTGGGCACTGCTGTGAGAAACTTGGGGAGAAAAATCATAGGGGCGTTTAAACAAATTCCATTTTCTTTGAACACTTTTAATTATTAGTTACAAAAATATTGGAGATGGGAAAGTGGCTGTTTGACCGAGTGGGGCGGTTGGAGGTCATGTAATGGAACCTCCAGGAATACATCCAACTAGAGCTGGCAACCTTCCATAAAGCTGCAAAGTTGATGTGAAAGGGGGCAGTGCCAATAGCCTACCAAAACGCCTTCACAGTGTATTCCTGAGATTGCACTCACTTGATGGAACCGCAATAAATTAAATCCAAATGTCGCAGGCTTTTTGAAGTCGGTCATGCACTTTTACCATCTTGGGTTGTCTCACCAATGCCAAAAGCAATTTGTGGTTTTGAAACTATTACAGATAATGAAGCTAAATATAAAATAAAATGGGAACTGTACATCCAGGGTTGATGCCAGTCACAGATTGCAGAGTGAATAAATCAAATAGAAGGTTTTCGGGAGGTCACATCATCAACACAGGAGAACTACCCATGAATAAATGTGTTAAATTACCAAAATTAATTAAATTGTCTGCTAAAACTGAGATTTGACTGTAATCAAGATGGAAATATTTCTCAATAACCCACAAATTTGAAGCTTTCTATGCTCGCCAGGGACAATTGGTTACGACAGCAATCCATTCAGGGTGGCTAGTCAATAACAGATTTAACTGTTGAATATTTGGGCTTCAAAGAAATTGAAAGAAAGAAAGGAATTGAAAGAAAGACAGAAAGGAATTGAAAGAAAGACAGACAGACAGACTTGCATTTTTATAGTGTCTTTCACGACATCAGGACATCCCAAAGCGCTTTACAGCAAAATAAGTAATTTTGAATTGTAGTCACTGTTGTAATGTAGGAAACGCGGCAGCCAATTTGTGCACAGCAAGCTCCCACAAACAGCAATGTGATAATGACCAGATAATTTGTTTTAGTGATGTTGATTGAGGGATAATTGTTGGCCAGGACACTGGGGATAACTCCCCTGCTCTTCTTTGAAATAGTGCCATGGGATCTTTTACGTCCACCTGAGAGAGCAGACGGGGCCTCGGTTTAACGTCTCATCCGAAAGATGGCACCTCCGACAATGTAGCACTCCCTCAGCACTGCACTGGAGTGTCAGCCTAGATTTTTGTGCTCAAGTCTCTGGAGTAGGACTTGAACCCACAACCTTCTGACTCAGAGGCGAGGGTGCTGCCCACTGAGCCAGGGCTGACACTGCAACATCTGTTGCATATGATTCCCTGCTTCCCCCTTCCCAACAGCTGAACCCACACAGCCCTGTGCAAGAGGCACTGCCAGTTGGGAATTTAAGGGTAAATTTTCTGATCTCGCACTCGAAGGAAGTGTGGGCCAGAGACTTGGTAGCTCCACCTCCAACCCAACAATCCCATCTGGGAGCATGGGATTGGCGAATTTACTCCTTCTTGTTGTACTTCCCTTGTCTTGTTGTACATTCTCTAGTATTTGGGGCTTTGATATGCATGACTAGTGCTAGCTGAGGGATCTGAGCTGAATTCTTGAGTTGTCGAGTCAACCCAGGAGCAGCGCTCAGATCCAGTTTTAATGCAACTCAAGAGTTCTCAGGCAGTGGTGAAATCAATACCAATTTCCAGATGTTCATCCCTTAGAAGGAACATCCTACCATCTCCACCACTGGGTGGGTATCTCAATTGTGCTGGTATTTGTGTTTCATTTTCAATAACGCCAACCATATTTGCACAATAGCCCAGTACTGTTCCCACTCAGTTAAGCTTTCCATGCTCGGCACTACATAACAATACAAGTCTGAGAAAGTTCGATCCAACAACTTTTGGGAGAAAAAAACCCCACCTGATCGCGGACCACAAAGACTTAACATGCTTTAGACAATTTGTTTTGTATACCATTGCCATGCAAATTATATGGCAAATAATAAAGATAACAGAGGCTGCTATTTACAGAAAATTGGGAAGAGGGAAAAATAGAAATTAAAATTAATTCCCCCCCTCCTCCACAGCATAATCTTTCCACCTGCAACCTGAACTATCGTACAGAAGATGTTAATATTTCACAGGTAGTCAAGGGATGAAATTTCATAGGGATAAAAAAATTGTTTCAGCAACAGTTCAGATATTTCTTTGACATAAATCGGCTTACTGTCAGCATTCGTAATGAGTCTTCTTACCAAAGAGTTGTCATGGCAACACTTCTCAGTGTCTGTCACAGAATAATGGGACAGCTGAGGTAATAAAGTGGCTTCTCGAAACACGCAAGATGCTTTACGCTTCTGCACTCAGTGCCTCACACCATTACATCTTTAGCAGCAAGATAGCCCCAGTCATGGAGCTGAGGCTTATCAGAAGCTTCTCGGGCCTCAACATGATGCCAAGATGATGTCAATAGATTTTAATTATCAGGCATGTAATACGAAGAACAAACACTTGGGTGAGACTGGAGAGTGACGGGCTCACTCCAGGATCTCGGATTGTTGAAGCTTTCAGTGCTAAATCAAGGACTGAAAGTATGATTCAATTTGAAAGTTAAGGGCACAATCAACAGCCACTGCCTCAGATAAATACAAACTGCTGTACTGGAATAAAAATACATTGATTGAAGTTGAGCGAAATGAAGCAGCAATGACATTGCTTGTACATCTGATTCATATATTGTTCATAACCTGCACAATAAGTTGGCATTTATGACAATCAAAACAGAACTTTCTAATCACCAAAACTGAGACACATATCCAGATATTTTCACACATATGTAAAGGTGATAGAAAATAAAAGTTCAAACCAAAAATGGATTTTGGATAAAGTACTTTTGATTTAGAAAAACTGCTGTTTTGCTGTGAGCCATGTCTTATAAACGCTCACTGCCTATTGACGCAACATCAACGACAACAACTTGTATTTATAGAGCGCCTTTAACGCACTAAAATGTCCCAAGGTGCTTCACAGGAGCGTTATAACACAAAATTTGACACCAAGCCACATAAGGAGAAATTTAGGGCAGATGACCTAAAGCTTGGTCAAAGAGCTGGGTTTTAAGGAGCGTCTTAAAGGAGGAAAGAGAGGTAGTAAGGTGGAGAGGTTTAGGGAGGGAATTCCAGAGCTTAGGGCCCAGGCAGCTGAAGGCACGCCGCCAGTGGTGGAGCGATTGAAATCAGGGATGCTCAAGAGGACAGAATTAGAGGAGCGCAGAGATCTTGTAGGTTGTGGGATTGGAGGAGATGAGAGAGATAGGGAGGGGCGAGACCATGGAGGGATCTGAAAACAAGGATGAGAGTTTTAAAATTGAGGCGCTGCTTAACCCGAAGCCAATATAGGTCAGCGAGCACAGGGGTGATGGGTGAACGGGACTTGGTGCGAATTAGGACACAGGCAGCAGAGTTTTGGATGACCTCAAGTTTACGGAGGGTAGAGCGTGGGAGGCCAGCCAGGAGTGCGTTGGAATAGTCAATGTTAGAGGTAACAAAGGCATGAGTTGAGGCAGGGATAGAGTCGGGCAATGTTACGGAGGTGACACGGTGGCATAGTGGTTAGCACTGTTGCCTCACAGCGCCAGGGACCCGGGTTCAAATCCGGCCTCGGGTGACTGTCTGTGTGGAGTTTGCACATTCTCCCCGTGTCTGCGTGGGTTTCTTCCGGGTGCTCTGGTTTCCTCCCACAGTCCAAAGATGTGCGGGTTAGGTTGATTTGGCTATGATAAATTGACCCTTAGTGTTAGGGGGATTAAATACGTGGGGTTACGGGGATAGGGTGGGATATGTGTCGGTGCAGGCTCGATGGGCCGAAATGGCCTCTATCAGCACTGTGGGGATTCTGTGATAATTTATTTATTTATCCCCTTGAAGATGGGGTTCACATGGCAACATAATCAGCTAGGTTTCCTTCTTGACTGCCATCCAGTGACCCCCCGACCCCCCACCCACTGCAAAGTGCTTGCGCAGGGAATTCTGCCGAGAACAACACCAGACGTGGCTATGATGGCCTTCATGATGAGATAGTCTGCTGGCACACACGGTCAGGGGTCTTTTGGATGCCACCCGTGGAAAGTGTACCCAGAAAGGGTCACCACATTCAGCACAAGAAGGGAGAAAAGCAAAAGAAAAAGACCATTTTCACCAGGACCATCTTAGTAAAGCGCTCACAGAAAGCATCTTTCACACAGCAAAACAAAAAGTTAACTCTCATTTGCCGGCAGACGTTTTCTAAGGAAGATCAAACTCTGCAGAGGGCGCTGAAATGTGTTTGAGCAAATTTTCTGACAGATTTCAGTATAATTAAACCAGCATATCCCATTTGCGAAAGGAATCTGGTGTCTGATAGCAGGATATCATTTTATAAATTTTGTTTAAAATTTAAAATGTTTTTTTTTAAAAAGTTAATGAGATGAAAAGATTGTTAATGGATGCATTGATGGTCGACGGTTTGCCAGCATGCTCTGTATATTAATAAGAAACTCCGTCATCTGATGACAGGAAGTCACTTACGAGATCCGGCTAAACTCTCTGATAAATGTGAGTTTTGAACCCAGTGAGTAATTATCCACAGACGCATCGAAGAAAATCATACTGTACGACAACACATATCTTCCCACTGAATGTGTGCTGGGAGAGGAGGAGGAAGAGGGAGGGAAGAGGAGGACGATGCATAAAACAGCCACAAATTATCAGCAGCTTAATCCTACAGTAAAAGTGCTTTCTCATGAACACATTGTCCCACTGGGTTCTACACAGCTTTCCCGACCCAATTATGATCCCAAGTCGTCTTCTGTAGAGTTTGAGTGAATAGTTAGTTTCTATTTTTAAACTTCGAGAATACAACAGACTTGCATTTATATAGCGTCTTCAACGTCAAGAATTTCCAAGGAAAAAGATGAGGAACAGACAATGAGCGATGAAGGGAATGATGAGGATCGGTGACCAAAAACTTGGTCAAAAAATGGGTTTTGAGAAAGTTTTTAAAAGGAGGAGAGAGGAGTAGAAGCTGAGGGAGGGAGTTCCAGAGAGAGGCGACTGGAAGCTCAGATATTAATAGTGGAGTGAAGGGGAGGGGGGAGTGCACAACAGCATAAGACAGAAATGTGCAGGAGAGGATACAAGGCTGGAGGAACATAGCATGGGGTGAGGTCATGGAGCAACCTGAAGACGAGGATTCGGATTTTTCGCTTAATACTACTCCACTCGCTACACACTCTAGCGCGTGTCAGTAGGAGCTGGAGAAACAGCTTTTTACCTTAATGCATTCAATGTAAATATAATGAATTTCAGCAGTGTGCCGATGGGTAAAGTCTTCCTGGAAAAATGTTACACACGTATAGGAGGGGTGCTCTTCCGAGGTTGGGTTTGAGGTGCATTGTTGGTGCACAGTACAGTGAACATTACTCTACGTCTAACCCAAGCTATATCTGCCCAGTAGTATGTCGATGCTGGGTATGCGAGATGGAAACATTCCATTCCCGTGTTAACATCCCTCACTTTCATGAATATAGAATTCCCATCAACAGAAGTATTCCCATCAACAAAAGTAAAGTCCTTCACTTACGTATCTGGATGGTTCTTCAAGGTTTTGGTCATTCATGTCTGTAGGATGGATTTGAGTTGCCTTTGGTCCTTTGGCATAGGGTTTTGGGAGCTGGCCTCGAAATTCTGAAGCAATGAACTGGAGCTGCCAGCTGGAAAACAAAAAGCAAAACTAGATCTTCAATCTGCCGTTGGATTAAAAACAAAGCTTTCAAGCTTTAGTCTTTCTTTTATATCAGACCGGTTGTACAAATCATTACTCATTAGGGTCAGCACGGGGTGAGTGCAGGCTGAGCACTCTCCCCCAGAGATTGAGGGAGGGACACATTGGAACTATACTCGCCCTGTATAGGACTTGAGCACAAAAATCCAGGCTGACACTCCCAGTGCAGTACTGAGGGAGTGCTGCACTGTCGGAGGTGCCGTCTTTCGGATGAGACGTTAAACCGAGGCCTCGTCTGCTCTCTCGGGTGGACGTAAAAGATCCCATGGTGCTATTTCGAAGAAGAGCAGGACAGTTATCCCCGGTGTCCTGGCCAATATTTATCCCTCAATCAACATCACATAAAACAGATTATCTGGTCATTATCACATCGCTGTTTATGGGAGCTTGCTGTGCGCAAACTGGCTGCCGTGTTTTCTAAATTACAACAGCGACTACACTTCAAAAGGTACTTCATTGGTTGTAAAGTGTTTGAGACGTCCGGTGGTCGTGAAAGTTGCTGCTGAAATGCAGGTCTTTCTTTCTTTATTTTCTTTCCTACTGGTGGCTTTGGGAGCTGGTATCTGAGCTCTTCTTTTGTCTGGGGAAGGTGTGTGATAATGGCAAAGGGGTGGGGGGGTGGAGACAACAAAATAAATTATCCAAAACGTGATTAATGTTTTGTATGGTCCACACTATAGTCTGTGTATCAGAGATTCTGAAATACACAGGGATCATGTATTCAGCCGTACAATCCAATAAAAGAATGGGTAGATGTGGAATCCTTACAAACAAAAAGCAGAAACAGAAGTCTTCAACTTTGTTCACAATGACAATGACGAGAAGCACAAATCACCACACCAGCCTCTGCACGTACTTTAATGGTGTACGGGTGTCACTGGTCTCATCATACACAGTTGCCACCAGTAACAACCTGGAGGTGGGGTAGCGGAGTGATTTGAGCTCTGGACTAGGAGGCATCGCATTTGAGTCCCAGCAGAGCTCATTCCTTTGGAGGTTGGTACAGTGAGCTCCATGTGGGGAAGACAACAGGACACCACAGGAGGGAACCGTTGTCGTACCAAAAGAAAAAGGGCTGGAAACACTCAGCAAGTCAGGCAGCATCTCTGGAGAGAACAGAGCAGCTCATGTTTTAGGTTCGGCCCCTTTTTCAGAACAGTTAGCTTGATTTGATGGTGTTGGTCGAGAGGTAAATGTTGGCCAGGACACCAGAACTCCCTTACAAAAGCAAAATACTGCAGATGCTGGAAATCTGAAATAAAAACAGAAAATGCTGGAAATACTCAGCAGGTCAGGCAGCATCTGTGGAGAGAGAAACCGGGTTAACGTTTCAGGTCGATGACCCTTCGTCAGAATTCTCTGTTCTTCTCTGAGTAGTGCCAGGGGATCTTTTACGTCCACCTGAGAGGTGGTTGAATGTCTCACATGAAAGATGGATCTCACGTGTGTAAAAGTCGGATAGCCAGGTGGTGAAGGATAGAACACTAGAGCCTAGTCTTTAGTTACTCACAAGCCTTTATTTACAGGGATATACAGTACACCCACCCCCAAGATCAGCTTGCAACCCTTCCCCAGCCTACTCCCATATATAGGAGAGCAAGTGAGTCCCCAATTAATTCCAACCACCTGCATACAATTAACACTCAATTGCTATACACCACTTAAGTACAATTAACAATGTGTAATTGAAACGGTTCTCTCCCTCCTTCTCTCACAACCTGGGCTATTCCAGGATGTTCTGCCCCAAGTAGCAGATGGAACATCACCAGTCCTTCAACTAAAAAAAAGTAAATGCTAATTGAAAATTTTAAATATTCTTCATTCATATCATGACAGATTGTTGAAATAAATCTTGTGAAATGTATCAAACTGTGTAGACACAACACTTTCAAACTTATAGTACATCCTCCCTTTACTGTTTTGCATTCCTTATTTTTTTAAGGTAAAATTACAAAAATCCTCGGTTGAAAGGCAACCAGCAGAAGATGGGAATCAATCCGCTGTGCGCGTTTCAAGATGGGTAATCACCATGGATGACATCCAGTCATCAGCAGAGTTAGTCTCTTACAGATGCTGAGGAAACAGTCTTTTATTTTAAACCATGTATTCACTTAGTTCTTGATAAAAACACAGATTCAAAACGTAGGAGTTTGGCAGTTCGATTGAAAAAAAAAGTGTTAAAACTGTTTACTTCTGATGAACGCTCCCACCCAAAATATTAAACCAGCGATCAGCTATTCAGATACTGAATAACCCTTTCCAGTATTTTCTCCTTTTTGTACGGGAAAAAAAAATATGTCCATGATGTTACTTATTCTACTGCAGGGAAACCGTACAAAAAGAAATCAAGAGCCACAAAGCAGGACTAACAAACTCCTAGGAGCATTCTCCCACTTCTTTTGCTGATCAACATTCCAGTTACAAACTTTTGGCAGCAAACCGCCCAACCCAATGTTTCTTTAACATTCATTCTCGGGATATGTGCGATTTCCCATCCCCAGTTGCAGGCAGGCACACCCATGTCACTGATATCTGGAAGTGTATATCTGTTTTCTTATAAAGCATTATTAAAACACTCTTTACATGCAGCACTTTCATATTATAAGTATTATAGAGTATTATAATTTAGATGGGGTGTCCGTGATTACTAATCCATTTGAAAAGGGGTCCTTCAACCCAAAAGAAAGTTTGTGGAACACCGCATTAGACAAACATGTATGTTACCTGCTAAACACAAACAGCAATGACATAATGTCTAACCACAGAACTGAGGGCCTGCATATATAAAGTTACTTACTTGTCAGGTAGGAGAAAGCTACTGGGAAAGCGATACCATTCCTTTCCAACACAAACATTGACTGGTCTCCCCTCAGGCACCATGTGAATACTTGGGTCTGTGGCAATCCTGTGGAACTCTGGGTAAAGGTCAAGTGGGGCATGGTAACCTGCGGATTAACAGCGAGACAACATGATGGAAATTTCTGCCATGACCTCAATTTATTTGGCCTTTCAGGAGAATTTCAGGAAAAAAAAAAGCCAGGTTTCATTAGCAAACATTTTTGTTCATAAAAACAAAAAATAAAATTCCCCGCGTACAAGCAAATCAGCAGGTCTAGAACAGCACAGGTGATGCTGCAAATACAAGTCTTCAAACAAAGACTTTTATATTTCTCTCCCCGCATCCCCCCCACCCCCTCCCTCCCCCACTGACCCGACTTTTTCTCCCTCCTCACATTGTGGATGCTCAGTCGTTGAGTATCGTCAAGGCTGAGATCGATAGATTTTTGGACTCTAGGGGAAATCAAGGGATTATGGGATTGGGCGGGAAATTGGAGTTGAGGTCGAAGATCGGCCATGACCTTATTGAATGGCGGAGCAGGCTCGAGGGGCCGTATGGCCTACTCCTGCTCCTAGTTCTTATGTTTACCTGAAGCCACTGGTTCATGCTGCCATATGATTCCAGTTGCCCTCTGGTAACCCCCCCCCCGCAAGTGGGCATTCTTCATGTAAACGCAGATGACGAGTGTTCATAGGTTATCTGACCCCCGGGGACATCACAGCCAGGCCTGTGTCTGTCCTTGCCCAGCACCCATACAAATGCACTTCTCAGCAGTGGTCACTAGGTAGCAATTAGGATTGGGAGCACTGGCTAATGTTTTACCGCTGTTGAGCTCCAAGGGCAATAGCAGTGTACCAACTGGGATCAGCTCCCTCAGCACAGAGAGGGAGTCCAGACTGGGACCTTGCTGGTTTTTTCGGGTCAGCAACAATCTGAGCCGTTTACCTGTCCACTCAGGCAAGAGGTAGCCAAGGACTTTGTATTTTAAAGACTACGGCCCGGAATTTGTGGTCAGCAGCGAAGCAAAGGCGCTCGGCGCTGTTCCAAAGAAAGCTGCCCACAGAGATCGCGAGAGGTTTGCCTTTTCCGACACGCAAGAGAGTGCCAGCGCTCTATAATGGGGAATCCCGACCGCGATCTGCTGTGACGTCAACAAGCTGTCTAAGCAGCCAGTCACAATGCAGAATTCTCACAGACAGGGAACCAGGGAGTGAAGAAGTTGCTTTTGTTCAGACTTTTCAAAAATGTTACAGAGAGCAAAACAAAGATTGGCGCTCTCACATGGGGAAAAGATAAACCTGAAATAATTATGAATAAATTAAAAAATATATCAATTTTTTTTAAAGTTTCTTAAAAATTGTAACTTTTATTGTAATGGAGACATTTGACACACCACAAAATTAAAATTATTTTTCAGGGCCATAATGTTTGTTTAGCAGTCAATACGCTGTTAAAACTCCAGTTACACCTAATCCAACAAGGCCTAACATTTAATGGGGTATTTAACAGCGATATTACCGTGGAAAAGCCCAAGTTTTTATCAGTTTCACTGATTACACTGATTCCTGGCTCTGCGGGGGCAGGGGGGGGGGGGGGGGGTCCACAGCGCAGCCAGTGTCGGAGCAGTGAATGACTGAGCACAACTTCAGGATTTCCGTGTTTAGGTGCGCGCGCGCTACATCCTGAAGTTGCGGTCAGTTTCAAAGGGGTAATAACAGCAAATGCTTGACTTTATGTTTCCCTACAAGCACCACACAATTGGTCGTGATTAAACCAAATCGCCACGTTATACTAAAAACGCAAGACATACTGGGGACAGAAAGCAGTGGACCACAATCCTGGCAATTATGCCAGGATCGCTCCCACTGACCCCCACCCCTCCCAGTGCTGACTCCATCAGAGTTTTTAGGGTCAGTAGGAGGGCACCTCATCTGCATGGGGCCAGCAGCCACCTGCACCACTATAAGTGCATGCCCCATCCTGTTGGAAACTCCAGCGCCACCACTGGCAGGAGGGTGCAATTGCCGTGTGACAAGTTTACATAGACAGTTTCCATTATAAATGTGAACATAGGAATTTATATTGGAAAGATAAAAATATGGACAGAATGCAAGAGGTTAAAATGCCCGTTTGCCTGGTCCCATTATCCCCACCCGTTAACCCCACTTCACCTGAAGACTACACTTGTTCTTGACTAGCTGTGTGCATAACCATGGGAGATCAGCCATTTATTTTTTTAAATCAGCTTTTTCTAGCTTTAACTTTGGGTTTGTTACCCTTCAAAACAACCAGCTGTTCAAGAAAGCCTTCGAAAACTGAAGCCTTTGAGAAAAATCTCACACCCAACCGTATTTTGTACAAAGTCTGGGTGGAATCTTTTTATCCTTTTTGCAAGTACTGAGCACTTATCACTACATACAGAGTTGGGGGAGGGGGGGGGGGGGCGGAGAGGGGAGAAAAAAGTTCCATCGCACACAAACACCACAAATACTTCCAGCCACTAACCTCTGAATAAAGCCACTGAGCGGGAGACAGAGAGAAATCCAAACAGGATGACCATGCCCAAAGCAAGCCAATTAGAGGAGACGGTATAATGCTCTAGACGGTAACGCTGGAATAAGAAATGGTAGGACTTCTGTAAAAAGATGGATAGTGTCGCAGTTAATCATTAGCATAGACCAGAAGGGTGAGCACATATAGGTTAAATCCAGGTTAGAATTTATCTCCAGTTGCCGATGCCAACAGCTCTTGGGTGTTCTGATTTAGGATCTATCCACCAGAGGCAACCATGCCAAGCACCACCTTTTCCAGAACTTAAAATAATTTGAACTTAATAAACCATGAAGTAAGAAATGCAAGTGCAAATAGAGCCAAGTTGCCTGGATTTTGTGGGTCAGATTGCCAGGGTTTTGAGGGCTGCTTGTGGCATATGGGCTATATTTTGGGCACACGGACTGTATTTTGGCCACCCCAATTGTAGACTGTAAACAAATTGTGAACGAGGCTTGCTAACCTACCGACCAATGCAAGCCGGCAATAGGAAGGTACAGGGTGTGTGCAGCCAAGTTTTAGTAAACACACACACACACACCTTCCTCTACATACACTGCACATACAGAGGTACATACATGACACATGGCAGCATATGCGTGCTCGAACATTCTTAGTGATACTCTCAGTTTCAGAGAAAGTCAGAACCTTGATTGAGAGAGGCTGGCACAATTCTTGCAACATTATTTAATGTGCCTGATCCGTGCAAGGCAAAGGCAAAAACAGGTTTATAAAACAGAGACATGCACTCAAGCCCACATATTTGAACATTCCTCGAACATTCCATATTGTAATGGATATCTGAAAGCCTTAGTTTGTTCCTAGCATGTTATAGGAAGCCCCATTACATGCAAGACTGATTAATAACATCTTCCGTCCCTTGTGATTTGAAGCATTTATCTCTATTCTACGCGCATTTTCATCATGTTACTGGCTGACAACACTCGCCGAGCACAAGCACTGGTGGAGAGACATTGAAGACGTCTTCTCACATATACTGACTTTATTTTCAATTACATTTAGCATTTGGGTGCACAATAAGTGTGATATATAAACAGAGAAAGAAAAAAGGGGTCGGATTGTCTTAGGAAGGGGTAATTCTCTGTTACTATTGTTTATCCCGGCGTTCTATTTTAGTAAGAGGCTCTCTTTCTGTCGGTTAAACTCCCTCCCCCAATCCCTGGTTGAAAGTGTTGGCTTGCATCTGAATCAATGGAGATGTTCTGGCAGTCAAATGGCTGCCTCTTAACCTATATGATCAGGGCAGCTCTTGAGCAAAGCGCGGCTCCAAAATTGCAGGCCTCCACTAGGCTAGAAAAGATGTACAAAAATGAGGCTCTCTCCTACTGAGCAGGAGATGTTGCGATCTTGTGTTAAAAAAAGAAGAGAGATGAAGGAGCACTTTGTACAGTCTTGCCTTTCCTGCTCCTTCAAGGGCACTTGATTGAAACCAGCCCATTAGTACCTTTAGTCAAGCAGTATAACATACACTTCACTTTATTTTCAACACCATTGAAGCACAACAAATACACAAATTAGTTTCGAGAGGGCAGGTCATGCTTATGGGTTTGGCATTTCTAACGGGAATTCTACTCAGGAGAACAGCTGCTTTCATCTGGGTTCAGCTGTATTGTGTTCAAGGTTTAAAAAGAACGAGGCAAAGGTTGTTGAGTTTTGGGGTACATCACTACCACAAGTTACTTCTTTCAGAAACCCTCGTCGCATTTAAAAAGTACTTGGATATGCACTTGAAGTGCCGTAACCCACAGGGCTACCGACCAAGAGCTGGAAAGTGGGATTAGGCTGGATAGCTCTTTTTTTGGCCGGCACGGACACAATGGGTCGAATAGCCTCCTTCTGTGTTGTAAACTTCTCTGATATTCTGGGGGCGATTTTGCCAGCCCTGGGGAGGCGGGACTGCCGGGAAAATGGCAGAATTTGGGGGCGGGTGCCCAACCCGCCTCCATGCCATCTTCCCAGGAGGCAGGTAGCCGTCCCACACCGGATCCCGTCTCCTTGGAGGCGGGAAGGGATTAAAGCCTATTAACTGCCTGTTAACAGGTAGTTAACAGGTAGAAAATAGGATTATCCCCTTTTTGCCCTCACAAGTGCGGGCTTTCCGAAGGCTCTAAAACACGCCAGCTCAGCGATGCGAGTACTGGGTCTGCGGGGGTCGGGGGGGTGCAAAGGTGTGGTGTGAAGGTAAGTGATGGGTGCAAGAGTGTAGAGGTGAGTATCTGAGGTAAGTGCAAAGTGTTTTTAAAAGTGTACTTACCTTTGTTTCTTCCTGCAGGCTTCAGTCGGTTTGTATGCGGAGAGTCTCCCACCTCTGTGTTGCAGATGAGAGATGGCCGTTGCATTCTCATATGCAACAACCATCTCATTTCTGTAAAAGAAAGAAGGTTGATGAGGTCTTGTATGCAAGACCTCATCAAACTGCAGAGAATGTCAGTTGTTTGAAACGTCGTACGTTGCCGTGCTCTGCAACCGGCTTTCCCTTGATTGGCCTGCTAAGCCCGCTGGGGGAAAATAGCGTGGGTTGGCCACAAATCGATGGAGGCGGGACATCGACCCGACATGCAGCAGTCCCGCCTCCAACGCGCCCCCAGTCACAAAATCGCCCCCCTCTGATTCTCTCTCATTAAGTCGCAATTAGTTATTGTTTTCCTTTCTCTCAAGAGCCAGCGTCATCGCCCTCCCAGCTCTCTGAGGAAACACCGTAGAATGGAAATCAGAGAAAGGGGAATGGAACCGAAATAACATTTCAGAACAAAACAAAAATACTGTCCAAAAACAGAAGCAACATTTGGGTAAAGGGGGCTCTGTGAGGATCATCAAAGGGTCTTTTCCCTTTAAAGGCTCAATGACTTGCTGTACATTTCCAACATTTTCTGTTTCTATTTCCTTTTTATTGACCTTTCCTCCATGTGCTTTTTGCCTTTAATATCATCCCTCCCCATCTGCTCATAAATATCCATCGCGACAAATTTATTTCAGTAACATTTTCAGATGCAATATAAATACGCACATCTCCATTCTCCTTGCATGCAATATATATCCACATACGCTGCAGCTGAAATGTGTTTCGATGCTACAGGATCTCTTTTCGGTTTAACAAATGCCACGTTGGATACTTTTTGCACCTGTTTCCATTCCATCTGCCCTGCAGAAGCACCGCGCTATTCCGTGGTATATACTGTCAGGAATGCTTTGCATCATTTTTCTGCGAGACTAACGGATTTTGAAGGGGGCATCTGATTAAATTGCATCTGCAGATGGCCAACGGTTGGCTGCAGGGTTGGAGAGAAGTTTTCTTTCCCTACAGCTGAATTTGTTGTTAAACAGAACCCCCCATCTGTCCAGTTTAGTGAGCTGACCTTTTCTTTCCATAATACGCCAATGCTGGCTGAAGGAACAATGCTAACATATTGCCCAACAGATAAAGGACAGACTGCTCGAACATTCTAAACCCACCCTCTCAGACTGTTCCTTGCTTTTCTCCCCTCATGTTCTGATTATTCCAAAAAAGAACGTAAGAGATAGGAGCAGGAGTAGGCCATTCGGCCCCTTGAGCCAGCTCCGCCATTCCATAAGATCATGGCTGATCTGATAATGCGTGATTCAACTGGTAATAATCGGCATTTTTCAAATATTTGTCATTAAAATACTATGGGTTTTTGGTTCTCATTGTGATAAAAGTTTAAAAACGATACTCTTTTCAGCCAGTTTATTTTGTTCTTGGACAGCAGTGGTTTAGTGATATCATCATATTGGCGGGCATACAGGCTGCACCCGAACAAGAAGCTCTCCCTAGGGGAAAGTTTATAAACCTGCAACCCACCCTCACCATTCCTATTATTAACTGGCCCACGTGCAAATTAACATGGCAATCCGAAGACTAGCATCAGATTCCGAAACATATACATGCAGGAAACCACAGAACAAGAAATGGCCCATCAAGCGCACTCTATCCAGGAGTCGTATCAGCCGTTCCCATCATTGGCTCTGCTCCCATTGAATCTACTGATGAAAAGAACAAAAGAATATAGTTGCCGCTAGGATTTTGCTTTTTTCAGGTTCCAGGCATTTACAATGGTATTTTCTGCAAGCTTGAGTCTGTATTCATTTTTAGTCGCTTGAAGTTTATTTTCATCGTTAATCATGTTGTATTTCTCTTGGGATGCGGTTAAAGTGTCATATTTGTGTAAAATTGACATACAACTCCCGACTGATGGATTTATATTATACAGTGAATTTTACTGATGCTTTTTGAACAGCACACATTAATCCTCTGCATCATCTATCAATATGATCTTGATGTTATCCCCTTGGGGAGTCCCTCTTACACCACGTGGGCTCAACTACACATCGAGTATAATTCCAGGGCAGTGTCAAGTCAGGTTTAAGAGTGCTCGCAGGGTCTCTTCGACATTCTGGGCACTTGTGAAGCCGATGTTTCTTTCCCCCTCAAATAAATGTTTTGAGAAAGTGGTCAGACCTGATCATGTTCTCACAACATTTAAGGATTACTGGTTGTGAGACAAGCTCGGGGTTTGCAAGCGGAGCTTTCTCATGGCTGCAAGGTGTGAATTCGCAGTCCAATGTACAAAAGGGAGGTGGTGGGCCGGCGGGGGGGGTGCTGCTGTCAGGAGCTCCACACGACAGCTTCCATCCTCAGACTGGTAACAAAGTATAAGGGCAGCCTCAAAGAAAGAATTTGCATTTATATAGTGCCTTTCAAGACCTCAGGACATCCCATAGCGCTTCACAGCTAATACTTTTACAGAAGTACTTTTGAAGTGTAGTCACTATTGTAATGTAGGAAACACGGCAGCCAAATTGCACACAGCAAGGCCCGACAAAACGCAATGTGGTAATGTGATCATCTATTTTAGTGCTGTTGGTTGATTAAATATTTTAAAAGATTTGCATTTATATAGCGCCTTTCACGACCACGAGACATCCCAAACACTTTACAGCCAATGAGGTGCTTTTTGAAGTGTAGTCACTGTTGTAATGTAGGAACCAGGACACCGGGGAGAACTCCCCTGCTGTTCTTCAAATAGTGGCCATGGGATCTTTTACATCCACCTGAGGGGGCAGATGGGGCCTCGGTTTAACGTCTCACCCGAAAGACGGCACCTCCGACAGTGCAGCACTCCCTCAGCACTGCACTGGGAGTGTCAGCCTAGATGTTTGCGCTCAAGTCTCTGGAGTGGGACTTGAACCCACAACCTTCTGAACCACAGCTAATACCTCGAAAATGGACTAAATTCTACAGTCTCACATGTAGTATGGGCAGCAACTGCAGTTAATGTAGTGCTCCAGGGTTCAGAGATGGCAATACTACTGTACTGTAGTGCATTATGTATGTGAGTTGATATTAATGAAGATTGAAAAATAAAAGTTAATGCCATGCTGCACTGTGTTGGTCGAAGACTGTCTCAAGTGTACTAAACCTGCTACTTTACAAACCGCTACCTACGATCATTTCTTTCCTGAGAGTTTATTAATTCCCAAGTTGAGCCAAACTGAAGACATTCAGAAATTCAAAAAATGCAGCATAAAATATTCAACATCTGTCATTTTTAATGCAGTTGATAAGTTACAAAGACAGCGAGCCCAATTTAATAATTAAACACACGGTCATATTTTTGGTTTTGTGCTGCCGCAGCACATTTCATACTGGTTGTCCTTTAATTTGAATACATTTTTTGGGGGACTTTTCTTTTTAAACTCAAAAAGTTCTGGGTCAGATTTAGGCACTGCCTTTATTCAGTCTTCTTAGTGACAGGGCACACGGACTACATGTGCCTCCTGGTCATGCCCGTAGCTGCTCGAGAACACAGCAGAGTCAGTACTCACTGGGGGCTTGGAGACACCAATTTCCAAATAATGATATAGGCACAGATGATGCCTGTGTTTGGAGAATACTGCTGGGACACTTATTTCTGCATCTCTGATTTATGTGCCTGCACAGTTTTTACTGGACAGCAGATAGCATAAGTAGTATGGATGGCTCATAAGAACACAAGAATTAGGAGCAGGAGCAGGACATACGGCCCTTCGAGCCTGCTCCGCCATTCAATAAGATCATGGCTGATCATCGACTTCACTCCACTTTCCCACCCGATCTCCATATCTCTTGATTCCCCTAGAGTCCAAAAATCTATCTATCTCAGCCTTGAATATACTCAACGACTCAGCATCCACAGCCCTTTGGGGTAGAGAATTCCAAAGATTCACAACCCTCTCAGTGAAGAAATTTCTTCTCATCTCAGTCTTAAATGGCCGACCCCTTATCCTGAGACTGTGACCCCTAGTCCTAGACTCTCCAGCCAGGGGAAACAACCTCTCAGTATCTACCCTGTCAATCCCCCTCAGAATCTTACATGTTTCAATGAGATCACCTCTCATTCTTTGAAACTCCGGAGGGTATAGGCCCAATCTACTCAATATCTCCTCATAGGACAACTCTCATCATCCCAGGAATCATCACTGCAGGGTAGGGTTCATTTGCACACTCAAACACATCACAGATAACCCAGGCAGCACTACAAAAAGTAAACCCAGGATTTAAACATTAGCACACACACAATATACTAAACAGTGGGATTATATGCCACTTGAGCTCCCACCATAGGGTGGAGTGGTACGGTAGTACAGTGGTTATGGTACTGTGTAGTGATTAGCAACCCAGGAGTCAGGAGTTGAAATCCCACCATGTAAAAATTAATTCAATAAATCTGGTAATTTGTGAGCTGGCACCAGGAAAATGACCAATGATTGTTGGTAAAAACCCAACTGGTTCAAGGGAATCTGTTATGTGTCCTAACTCGCACTAAGTCCCGTTCACCCATCTCCCCTGTGCTCACTGACCTCCACTGGCTCTCGATTAAGCAACGCCTCAATTTAAAAATTCTCATCCTCGTTTTCAAATCCCTCCATGCTTGGCCCTTCCCTATCGTTGTAACCTTCTCCAGCCCTACAAGCCTTAGAGATCTCTGCGCTCCTCCAATTCTGGCCTCTTGCGCATCCCCGATTTTAGTCGCTCCACCATTGGCGGCCGTGCCTTCAGCTGCCTAGGTCCTAAAGCTCTGGAATTCCCTCCCTAAACCTCTCTCTCTCTCCCTTTAAGACGCTCCTTAAAACCTACCTCTTTGACCAAGCTTTTGGTCACCTGTCCCAACATCTCCTTACGTGGCTCGGTGTTCGCTAACGCTCCTGTGAAGCGCCTGGGGACGTTTTACGACAAGTTGTTGTCGTTACCCCTACCCAGTCTGACCTACACTTGAACCTGGGCTGTGAAGTGGCCGAGCCGGACACTCGGTTATAGAAACAATCGCTACAAAGACTGCAGCACCTCCAGAGGCCCACCCCACCTTGTCAGGGCAACTAGGGATGGAAAGAAATGGAGCCTCGCTCGTGTCGTCCACCTCCCAACAACAACATTTAAAAAAATGTGAGCCAGTCTGGATTATTAATTGACCTCAGCCAGAGCAGCAGTGAAGTTAACCTCCGGGCCCCTGTTGCTGTTGCCCTGGCTTCTATACAGTAGATAAAATAAAGGGTTTGAACATGATGGGTTGGCAGGGCAGGTGACTGACACTTCAATTAATTAGAAATCTGAGAAAGATTTGTTCTGGGAGTGTAAAAATATGCAATAATCTAGAATGTCACTAAATAAATGATACATATTTTGAGTTTTTTTCTGCCTCTCAGAAACATCTGCATATTTTATGGATAAGATGTTCTTGTATTTTAATGATTCTATAGCTGTGGAAAACTTAACAACGTCCAACCTATCCAGGATTTATATTAAAATTAAAATGGGAATGTCACCAGGAATACACGAATGCTGTCCCTCTGCTGCAGCTGCGTTGCAGAGCAGCAAGCACGTTTGAGGAGAACACTAGGGCACGGAAATCAACACCCGCTTCTTTACTCCAAGAGTGAAGCTGCACTTGTGTGGGTAAAATGGGGATAATCCTCTCATCTGCCTGTTAACTACCTGTTAACAGGCAGTTAAGTGGCTGTAATCCCCTTCCGGCCTCCAGGAGACGGGACCCGGCGCGGGTCGGCTACCCGCCTCCTGGGAAGATGGCACGGAGGCGGGTTGGGGGGCGGGATGGGCACCCGCCCCCCAGATTCTGCCATTTTCCCCGCAGTCCCGCCTCCAAACCCGCCTCCCCAGGGCTGGCAAGATCGCGCCCTTGGTCAATTCTCACCATCGCCTTGTTGAGGGCCTCTCTCTCTAGAATGCACTGTGGAGCGATGGGGCGAGGGTCCGCAGTTCCCCACACAGGGAGCTCCCAATCTCAATCATGCCACTGTGGGCAACTGCCAAACAATACGCCACAGAAGGGAAGGAGAGGGGGGGAAAAAAATTATTATTGGCCCCACCATTTTATTTTGACAGGGACCTTTCTTAGCTCCGGGGGGAAGCTGAGATAAGCCTGCCTCCTAATAGTTTTATGTGAATTTACAACGGCCTAGGTCTCAATGGAACTGAACATCAGGCGCTGCGTATAACAATCGGCGGATCCGATGCCGCCTGTTTTGCGCCACTGCCCGTGACGAAATTCTAGGCTGAAAGAATCCAGAGATCAACCCTGTGATTGTAAACTTGTAGGGAGCTGGGAAAACTGGTATTTTTCTCCAGGGGCTCATCGTAGTAAGATTTACATTTTTTCAATCCTCTTCTTTCCCCGCCAGGTTTTCTCTCGTCCTGCTGACTTCTTGACGCAGTGTGGTTTCACAGATGCTCATCACTCAACTGGCCATTTATAGAATCATAGAATAGTACAGCACAGAAGGAGGCCATTCGGCCCATCGAGTCTGCGCCGGCTCTTTCGAAGAGCAATCCAGTTAGTCCCACTCCCCCGCTCTTTCCCCATATCCTTGCAAATTTTTTCTCCTTCCAGTATTTAAGGCTTTTGAAGGCTACAATTGAATCTGTTTCCTCCACCCTATCAGGCAGTGCATTCCAAATCCTAACCACTCATTGTGTAAAAAGGTTTTTCCTCATGTCGCCTCTGGTTCTTTTGCCAATCACCTTAAATCTGTGCCCTCTGGTTATCAACCCTTCAACCATTGGAAACAGCTTCTCTTTATTTACTCTACCTAAACTCTTCATGATTTTAAACAACTCTATCAAATCTCTTCTTAGCCTTCTCTGCTCTAAGGAGAACAACCCCAGCTTCCCTAGTCTATCCACGTAACTGAAGTCCCTCATCCCTGGAACCATTCTAGTAAATCTCTTCTGTACCCTCCCAAAAACCTTCACGTCCTTCCTAAAAAGTGTGGGCCCAGACAGCGAGTGTACACGAGCTATTCAAGTATATGGGGCATCACAGCTGAGCATGGTCCTGTTCTCTCCCAAAATCCGCACTCCAGGGATCACCGGATAGGGTTCGGGAACGGGAAACCTGGTTGATTTACCCTAAGCTGGGATACACTGCTGCCAACCTCGCCGACAGCCCCCTCCCTGGTCTGTATGTCTCAGCTACTCGTTGCTGCAACAACTGAGCCTTTGGCAGTGCCCGAGATTTCAATCTTTATTTGGACGTGGATGATGTCACAATCAGAAGAGAGACAGCTCACTATGAAGGAGGGCTTTGAACTGAAGGCTTCCACTATAATTTGTACCCTTTAAACAGGCAGGTGTCAGCACCAATGCCTTGAATTAAACAACAATGAGTCTATGACCAATAAAATACTCAAGATCAGAGTATTTTTCCCTCGGGAACAACAGTGCAGAAAGCAGTCAAAAATGAGAAAAATGTATTTAACTACCATTTCGCTGAAGCTGTATAATCTAACCTGTGATCTGACAGAAATTTATTCTACATTTTGTATAGAATTCTTTTTAAAATTACATCCTGCAATCATACAGTTCACAATCTGTCTCTTTTTAAAAAAAAACAGCGACAGGATTGCTTGCGTTTGATGTGAAGGCCGCATTGTTCAATGCCTTGTTTCGTTTATACTTAGTCAAACGTCTAATGGCATTGTGGCATTGTGCTCCCATGGCAGCATGAGCTGAAGGAAAGTTGTTTCAAGAATTCCAAAGATGTCTTTGTGTCATGATTGCAGAATTCTAATTTGGCCATCTCGGATTGTCAGGCCGAATGCGGAAAGTGACTCTGCACGGGGCTTTTACGTTCTTTTGAAATGCGGCCAATTTTGGTGGAAAATAGGGCGCGTTAAACACAAAGGTGCAGAGGGCAGTATTTAAAAAAAAAGAGACTTCACTGTGCTGTCGCTGCTGGATCAGTCACAATCACACAGCTCACGGGCAGTTTCACTCCCAGTCAGTCTTCATTCTCACAGACCGCTGAACTTGGTCAATCATCCAATTAAGTAGTTAGCTAGGCCGTTGTACTGTCTGCATCAGGGCAACGCTGGTATCATCTGTGCAGCAGTAAGTTTGACGCACACAGTTGTACCACTCACTGCAGAGGGCAGGGCTCTAAGCACACGCACACACACACACACACCACACACACCCACCACACACACACACACACCACACACACCCACCACACACACACACACACACACGCACACACACACACACCCACACACACACACACACACGGTGTGCTTTCTATTGCAGTTTTCAATCTGTAGATCATGCAATAAAGTAAGTGGTTCTATCACTGGACAGAGGGCTGGACTAATAATCCTGACCGCGCGAGTTCAAATCCTACCATGGCAGTTTGAGAATTTGAATTCCGTTTAAATCTGGAAATAAAAAAGCTGGTGTCAGCAAAAGTGACCGTAAAGCTGTCGGATTGTTGTCAAAACCCAACAGGTTCACAAACCTGCATCCACCAAGAACTAACTGGGTGATGGGTTGTCAAACTCATTTATGACCAAGGCTTGCAATTTTCATGGAAAAACGAAACATATGGAATACAATCCCAATATATACCAGTAGAAATGTCAGAATCCCATGTAATAAAAACAGAATGACTTATTCAGTTCCCTAGAAGCAATGGCTCTGCTTATGGGACCCTGACCCCCCATGCGGGTGGAATACATTAATCACAGGTATCAAGTGAAATTGCCGTCCACTCCTACTTTTTCCCCATTTACGATAGTGATAAAGGATCCTTCAGCCAACTTCAGCTGGGGCGGGTGTGAAGGTGCACGAAACAGCACCCATTGTGGGCGGAGGTGGCAGAAATGACCCGGCCTTCTTGCTTCTGAATGCTACCAAGTGATCCTTGCTGGAAATGCACGCACGTTCGGATGCCAGTTGAAAACAGGATTGGTCTCAGCAACCATGTCCCTCCCGCCCACAGTTAATTAGCTCGACACCATCCAGGACAAAGCAGCCCGCTTGATTGGCCCCCCATCCACCACCTTCAACATTCACTCCCTCCACCACCAGCGTACCGTGGCTGCAGTGTGTACCATCTACAAGATGAACTGCAGGAACTCGCCAAAGGTTTTTTCGGCAGCACCTCCCAAACCCACGACCTCTTCCACCTAGAAGGACAAGGGCAGCAGACGCATGGGAACACCACCACCTCCAAGTTCCCCTCCGAGTCACACACCATCCCGACTTGGAAGTATATCGGCCGATCCTTCATCGTCGCTGGGTCAAAATCCTGGAACTCCCTCCCTAACAGCACCTTCACCACACGGACTGCAGCGGTTCAAGAAGGCGGCTCACCATCACCTTCTCAAGGGCAATTAGGGATGGGCAGTAAATGCTGGCCATCCCATAAACAAATTTTTTTTTAAATTAGCATACCGACCTTTAATGTGCAGGGTCACTTGTGGAAAACACAGGGATTGGAGAAGACCACTATCTAAGGGTTCATACTGCAGCATGAATTATCACAGTCAGGCAAATAAGGTGGGGGGGGGGGGGGGGGGAGGGTAAGGGTAAAACAAATTGGTGGGTAAAACAATTTTGTTTAATAGAAAACATTCCCATGGAAACAATTCTCTTCCACCAGATCGTATCAAGAACAGGGGAGACTGAATCTAGATCAGACCAAACGCTCAGCATACTAACCTGTAACGCAGAAAGTGCCACTGCCCCACAGAGGCAGAAGAGGGGGTAGATGGGAAACAGGAAGCGCTCCTCTTTGTGAGGTTGGGTGAAGAATATCAGAATCCAGATGTACATGGGTGAAAGAGTCAGCCAATAGGGACGGCCAAGGTTGTGCACTGCAACAACAGAGAGTCAACATTACTACCTGAAACACGGCAGAAATTCAGAGAAATATTTAGAAAAGTTGATGGGTGGAAACAGCTTTTCCTCATGAAAACAACTTTTAAATGAAACTGATGCAACAAAACTTGCAGTTTTGACGGTGTCTGCTTACAATCAGGTAAGAATAAAGCCATGTTCCCGTTTAGTTGCGCGGCCGTGCGGCTGCCCGAAGCACCCGCGCAGGCCTCTCCCTGGCTTCTTGATGGAAAAACCGCGCAAGCGCGGGAGTTTGAATGGGTCGCGCGGACCCTTAAAGGGGCCGCGCACCCAAACAAAAAATGAGAGGGAACATGGGATTGTACGGCATAAAGCACAGATCCCTAGTGAGACATTTTGGATAACAGGCCTTTCAATAGTGGCTTACGGGCAGTCATGGGGTGGTAGAAAGCAACTGAAAAATACAATTCACCTCTGACATTTCTTGTTGCCGATCATCAATGATTTTGTTCAATCTGAAATCCTTAAGATGTGTTGTATACATTTATTAAACGTTAAAGTCACGCAGTTTGGGTCTAGGGTTACATTGTGCAGTTTTTGCAGTAATTGTTGTTTTGTGATCAATTTAATAGTTTTTTTTATTGGAATTGTTCTCAGTTAACATAGTCATATTCTACGGAAACAATATTTCAGTGAGCGAGTGGTTAATCTATGGAACAGGCTCCCTCGGGAGATGATGGAAGCAGTTAGTATTGATTCATTCAAATGCAAATTAAATAGATTTCTTTCAGGAAATAACATCTTGGAATACAGTATATGAGTAATTTAAGACATGACTTGTGGTGACTGTAGCATGCTTGGTAGGGAAAAAGGTGAGTTTGGAACCAATGTTCCCGTTAAGCAGCGGTCTGGAGGTCACGCGCAGGCCGCTCACCGGCTTTACAATGGTGCGAAAAATTTTAGCCAACCAAAGGGTCCACGCACCCAAAGCTCTCCACCACTGGGGTTTTTCCTCGTGTCATGGCTGGGTCTGTTGTAGACTAATTGATAGAGACCGGTTGCTATGATTAATCAACAACGCCATTAACTGTGGGAGTACCCTCACCACACGGACTGCAGCGGTTCAAGAAGCGGCTCACCACCACCTTCTCGAGGGCAACTAGGGATGGGCAATAAATGCTGGGCCTTGCCAGCGACGCCCACATCCCCGTGAACGAATATTAAATAAAAATTATCGTTGTATCACACAACTGCCAGGATAGTAGAAGGCAAATTAGATGGACCTTGGTCTCTATTCGTCTAGCAAATCCTATGTTCCAATGTTCATACAGTCTCAATGCTAAGTATAGGTTGCACAGGTTCAGAGTGTACGATATAGTAAACGGCGTTACGGACAGCCAGAAGGCTGGCTATTGTGAGCAGCTGCTGTGGCTGCGTGCTTCAGTGTTGATGTACATCGAATCATTTTTGGTTGCGATCAATACGATTTAATAGCGCGGTGAACTTCCAGACCAGATCGGTCGAGACGCACCTCTCGCGCTGTGGCCGAGCTAGGTGTGTGGGGGGAGTTGGGGGTCGTTGGTGTCCCTGGTCAGCTATTGGTATTAGACCATAGAATGGGAGTTAAGATTGGCAGAATTTCTCCTGGTTCAGCCTCAGCTGGTCGATATTATTTTCAGACTGGGTAATTTTCCACAGAGAGCTTTGATCCACATTGACCAGGTAGGGCTCCTCCCCAAACCCCCCCCCCCCCCCCCCCCCCCCCAAGACAGCAAAATAAAAACTTGAACCTGGGAGGAAAAAAAGCACACAGACACTAAAATGTTCAAATAAACAACCAATTGACAACATTGTCAAAACATCACAGGACAAAAATCAAAAATCAATCCATTCATGACCCACATTCAAACCCACTGCCCATAATCACTAGTGCAATAGTTTAGATAACTGGCTAGTTATGACCAGACTGCTGTTACCATACCAACGCAGCAAACACCAGTAAGTACTGTGGCAATGGTGCAATTAAGGAGTCAGTCTGTCTGCAAGATAGAGTTTGTAAGCAAGCAGGGAGCTGCTGTATCCTGCTCTACGTAAACAGTTCAAGCCCCCTAACACGAGAACATAAAATCAACACAAATACCACTTGAATAGCTCAGCTGCGTACTATGTCAATAAATGTTCTTGCCTTCCTTATTAAGAATGCTAGAACTGATTATCAACTAGCCTAAAACAAAACTGAATAGGCAAGACGCCTCGACATAAAATATTGTAAAACATGAGAAAATTAGTAAAGCTGAAAATATCTACAACAACAACAACAAAAATCCTTGAAATAAATGAGAAAAGGCAGGTAATCAAATGCTGCCAATGAACCGTCACAAGATATCATTGATCTATTCACCAGTGTGCGCAACGTGGGCCCTTACATTGCCCAATGTGTCATTAGCAGTCTCTGGCCGACGCACAGGCTGCACACTGGCACGAGAGTCGCCGTCGAACAGTCCGTGAAAATGAGGAAACATCACACCGCATAAGAACAGAAGAAATAGGAGCAGGAGCAGGCCATTCAGCCCTTCGAGCCTGCTCCGCCATTCAATGAGATCATGGCTGATCTTCTGCCTCAACTCCATTCACCGGCCCTGTCACCATAATCCCTTGATGCCCTTTACTAGTCAGAAATCTATCGACTTCTGTTTTGAATATACCCAATGACTGAGCCTCCACAGCCCTCTGGGGTAGAGAATTCCAAAGATTCACCAGCCACCGCAGATTGATGACTGAAAGTAGATAATATTTACAATATTCCACGGGCAAAGACACAAACAAACAAGCACAAATACTGTGCCGCGGTTAGACTGGGGGGGGGGCACTTATTTGAGACCAGTACCTGCTTTGAGAGCAGTGCAATGTGACAGCGCCTCACTCGGACAGGGAGCTCTGTTAACAGCGATTTAAACACATGTACACTGCTTAGCTTGCCTGTGTTGGAATGTTTAACATTAGTGAAGGGTGGTCTAACCAAAGATGTCCAAGCTAATTTTGCCTTGGTGGGATGCAGAAGTGTGTCTGATGGAGGCCCCTGGGGCCAGCTATAAAGTTTCAACCCATATTTCCATTAATTTGCATATATTTCACATTGTTAATGCAAACAGATCTTAGTATCTTCTTCAGGATTTACCTATTAAACAATGCTACAACTCTTTCCAAAATCTCCACCTCAAAAATTCAAGCATGACAAGCAGCAAATGACATAAATGCAAATGGGACTGAGCCGCTCGGGCTTTTAAGGGGCAAATTGGGGGTGGGGGGGGGGGGCGCAGATGTGGCTGAAGGTTGGGCACCCCTGCTTTCAAGCATTAGACAAATGAAAACCTGAGACCTGAAATATCTGGGATCCTTCTCCGTTCTTTTCGTTACATTAAACCTTTGTTCAACTTTCCATTAACTGCAGTTATACCGCATAGGGTGGTGCCAAACCATCGACTCAAGGTTGTCTCAGAGACACCCTCGAATGAACCGAATCGCATCAAATCGGTTTGCCGTGAACTAGAGTTATGCTACGGGTTCTGCATCAGCCCAATGCAAAGCTATGTCAAATCGACAGGGAATATGCAGTATTTCCTGTCCCACTACAGGTCCAGACAGGGAAAGCCAACAGCTTAAATGTATAGAGCAGCTTTCACGTCATGAAATGTTCACCAGTGCTTCACGGGGCGAGTAGTGGATGCCAAGCAGGTAGTGGGGGAGAGAAATGGGAGATAACCTGAAGGTACAGCCAGACAGATAAATTTCGAGCGGGATTTAATTGGTGGGGGAGAGACACAGCGAGGCACACTGTGACCCAGTTGCCGTATATAAAATACAAAGACACCTACAGTCCTCCTATGAAACAGATTAGATGTGTCAGCTGTGGCTCAGTAGGTAGCTCTCTCGCCTCGGAGTCAGAAGGTTGTGGGTTCAAGTGCCACTCCAGAGACTTGAGCACAAAAATCTAAGCTGAAACTCCAGTGCAATACTGAGGGAGTGCTGCACTGTCGGAGGTGCCGTCTTGCAGATGAGACGTTAAATCGAGTCCCTGTCTGCTCTCTCAGGTGGACGTAAAAGATCCCATGGCACTATGTCGAAGAAGAGCAGGGGAGTTATCCCCGGTGTCCTGGCCAATATTTATCCCTCAATCAACATCACTAAAACAGATTATCTGGTCATTATCACATTGCTGTTGTGGGAGCTTGCTGTGCGCAAATTGGCTGCTGCGTTTCCTACATGCATAAGAATTAGGAGCAGGAGTTGGCCACACGGAACTTCGAGCCTGCTCTACCATTCAATAAGATCATGGATGCTCTTCGACCTCAACTCCACTTTTCCGCTCGATCCCCATATCCCTTGATTCCCCGAGAATCCAAAAATCTATCTATCTCAGCCTTGAATATACTCAACGACTGAGCATCCACAGCCCTCTGGGGTAGAGAATTCCAAAGATTCACAACCCTCTGAGTGAAGAAATTCCTCCTCATCTCAGTCTTAAATGGCCGACCCCTTATCCTGAGACTATGCTCCCTAGTTCTAGACTCTCCGGCCAGGGGGAAACAACCTCTCAGCAACTACTCTGTCAATCCCCCTCAGAATCTTGTATGTTTCAATGAGATCACTTCTAAACTCCAGAGAGTACAGGCCCAATCTACTCAATCGCTCCTCATAGGACAACCCTCTCATCCCAGGGATATATTCGGTAAGCTGATCTAAGCTAAGCCGGTGTAGCAAGTTGGGCTGGTTCAATACACCGTGGGCAGGGTTAAATAATTCAAGGTTCTCGCTGTGGAACACTGTCCAATGAACACTGCTGGAATGTGTAGACGGGTGGATGTTGGGAGAAGAATACGACTGGGGGGGTGGGGGGGTCACCTGTAACGTGCCCTGCAGTTGAATGGCCTGCTGACACTCAAGTGTCTGGATTCACACACAAATAATGGTCACTTGAGCAACGCACCCAAAGGGTGAACTCTACTGCAGGCTATTCGACTGTGGGGGCATCACATACAGACCCAATGTCCACACGCATGCACTTTCCAGCAGGAGTCGCTGGATCAGGAACAGTCCAATTTTTCCTCTTCCTTAGCCAAGGAGTTACGGCCAACTGTAGCACTTCTATAACCATTCCAGCTTAAATTAGCGAATTCAGCAGAGACTAGAGATTAAACCTGCAATCTTCCTGGTCTTGATGGTTCAGTACCACACCAGGAGATGCATTTACTCATTTAGTATAACTCCAGTTTAAGGAAACTTTTTTTTGAGTACAATTTATCAGAAGTGGTGTCAACATACCTGATGGTTTTTGGAAAGAAGGTAATTTTGCCCTCCCGGACCTCTAAGGTTTCTCGAAGATCTATTGGCAGGTGCACATTGAGTAACCCAGAGTGACACTTTCTCCAACTTTCCCTCCATGCCAGGCAATTCCTGGCACCTGCTCAGGACTTCCCCATTCTGGGACAGCTGAGATCGGTAACTCACCGTGTGAAGGAGCGCGGGCACGAATATAGGAAACTGGAGACTTTGGGAATAGGAAAATCCCATTTTTTTGGTTGCTCTCAACCCCAATTTTACATCCTACCCCTCAATCTCCTTTTCTCCAACTCCCTTGCGCTATTTTGCTCAATGGCTGGGCTGAATTATCATTTCTAAATTACGTCCTCTGGTTCTTGAACTCTTGTTAGCGTCATCAATCCCTTTCATAATTTTCAAAAGCCGCACTGCTCCATCACATTGCACCAAATTGCAATTTCTTTCTCTTTTCAAAACAATTGATCAATTTTAAGTGACTAACATTGAGTATCTGTACAGACACACAGGCCGCGATTTTATCGGCACCGAGAGGGCGGGTTTGGAGGCGGGTCAAAGGTTAAAATCGTTTTGATTGACGGCGGGTTCCGATCCCGCCGTCAACCTGCCTCCAAACAATTTTCCCAAGTGTCGGGTCCCCGATTTGCACATGGACCCGACACCTAGCGGCGGGAAGAGGATTAAAGCCAATTACCTGCCTGTTAACAGGGAGTTGATAGTAGTTGTCAGGCTATTTTTTAATTTTGCCGCTTCTGCCTCAGGTTTCCTGACGTCTGGACACTACGCCAGGTAAGTGTGGCGTGTTGTGAGTCTGCTGTAACGTTTCTGGTTGATGACAGCTGCAGAAGTGATGTGAAGGATCCAATGGTGCACTGGTGAGTTTCAGAGGTAAGAAAATGTTGGGAAATTCATTTTTAATGTATTGACACTTTTCTGTAGGTAACAAGTTTTGAAGTCCATGTCCAGTGCCACCTCACTGAGAGAACCTCTCTCACCAGTGACAGATCGCTTCTGTCACCTCACCTGCAGCTGTCATCTATTCCAGCCTATGGAGGGAGTCATTGGGGAGCCTGGGTGCAAGAGCTCACCTTTGTACAGTGATTGTCAGTGTTTTCAGCACCTCAATGCTGTCAAACACTGAGAAATCAGCTGTCAAAAAAAAAATTGTGCATGGTCCCTTTAAGAAAACCGGCAGATGACGCGTCATCAAATGACGTCATCCAACACCGGCTTCCTCTTAATTGGCCGGCAAGCCCGCAGGGCGGGCTTAACAAGGTCAATCAACGTAGAATCACGTCTGTGGGCTGGATGCAGTTGGGGGCGGGACTGGAAGCCAGAAACCACCTGACCTGCACCCATTGATAAAATCGCGACCCTTCAGTGCATATCTCCTGCTCTTTTATTCAACAAATCAAGTGTCCAGTAAAATGGGGTGGATGGACTGTGCGACCACTTAATTCCAGGCAAGTTCCACTGTCTTTCTGGGATTCACCAGTCAAGATATAATTTTACTGGTGCAGAAAACCTATGGTTAGAGAATCTACAGAGTAAATCTAAGGAAAGAAAAGACGATGCAAGTATCATAACTCAGTGCAATTTAGTGAACCTGACTATAGAAATCATAGAGGTTTACAGCACAGAAGGAGGCCATTTGGTCCATCGTGTCCGCGCCGGCTGAAAAAGAGCCATCCAGCCTAATCCCACTTTCCAGCTCTTGGTCCGTAGCCCTGTAGGTTACGGCACTTCAAGTGCATATCCAAGTACTTTTTAAATTTGATGAGGGTTTCTGCCACTATCACCCTTTCAGGCAGCGAGTTCCAGACCCCCACCTCTGGGAGAAAAAAATTCTCAACTCCTCTCTAATCCTTCTACCAATTACTTTAAATCTATGCCCCCTGGTTATTGACCTCGCTGCGAAGGGAAATAGGTCCTTCCTATCCACTCTATCTAGGCCTCTCATAATTTTATTCACCTCAATTAAATATAGGAGCCGATATTAAAAATGAGAAGTTAATTCAAACCGAGGCCACAATACAGTTATAGCTTTATAACAGAGGTTGAAAAATCATTCCAACATTTTAACCTTAAACAGAAGGGCAACAAATAGCCACTAAACGATTGGGAGTGCTCTTGGATTTACACTGATGGAACTTGTTTACAGCATGCAAAGATGTCACTTTGGAACAGACAGAAACATAAGTAGCGATTTACTAAATGTCAGTGAGGTGAAGTTGGGTTTGAAATGATGAAGCCAGGCATTAAGCTGCACATTGCTGACAGGCTGTTGGCGCTGTACCCATTACCTTCTGAGGCCGTTTAATATCAGGCCCCTCTTTGAGCCACTGATAACTTATGAAAGCATCGGAAGAAAAACACAAGGCAGTCGGATTTGGTCATGCTTTGGCAATCTTGAGAAGGCTATGCCTCTTTTCACTATAAGGACCGATACTTGAATAGACGGGTATTTAGTCAAAACAAGGTTAATCCTTCAAGGAACACCAGTACCAAAATGCAAGTGTTATTTTTGCCATACAAGAAATATTAAAATGATCAGTGTATCAGTTGCTTTTGCGGTTTTCAGGACAAGCTGGATGCTTCTCCAGAGAATTATAATTTAAGAAACTCCAACAGGAATCTCCCTGCACTTCTCATGAGCGCCTCTTAGTGGCTGGTTCAAGAATAGCATCAGCAAGCGACCAGGAAACATTGCTTGCTCAGACTGGTGTCGTGCAGGCGGGGAAGACAAGGCGGGAAATCAGCAAAATAAAGATTTTTTTAAAAAGGAGAGCAAATGAACACAAAAATTCTAGGATGGAACCTCCATTATCCACCATGATGGAGGCCCTCCTCCCAACCACCAGCCTGTGGATACTGAAAACTGGTGGTTAACTGAGAGCCTAACACGTTCTGCTCTTACAGTATTCGCGGGATCAGAGATATGATTCAGACTCTTGGTGTATTTCAGCTGCAAGTCAAACCTGCAAACATGAAACCGATCCACCCCTGGACACTGCCAATTAGACAAGTTCCGTGTGTTTTTAATATAAGGACTGAGATGAGGAGGAATTTCTTCACTCAGAGGGTGGGGAATCTTTGGAATTCTCTAGCCCAGAGAGCTGTGGAGGCTCAGTCGTTGAGTATATTCAAGACCGAGATCGATAGATTTTTGGGCGCTAAGGGAATCGAGGGATATGGGGATAGTGCAGGAAGGTGGAGTTCTTATTGAATGGCAGTGCAGACTCGAAGAGCCAAATGGCCTACTCCTGCTCCTATTTCTTATGTTCTTATGTTCTGACTTTTTGTATTGAACTATTTACAGCCCCACTTAAGCAAACGATTGTATTGTTTTCATCTTTAAATTCATATTTAACATCTTCACACTGGATCAAAGCAACATCCGCAAAACCAAACATTGTGTAGATCTGCAATGGATGATTTAAAACTTCAGTATTTTCAAGGCCTGTCCTCACTGCAGTTCAACACTAGTTTCACAGACTGCCATTGTTATAAGCACTGAAAATTATTCACATTTGTTTTCCACTCCCCACATTTAAAGATTAAAAAAAATATTTGAAGAAGTTAAGTAAGTAGGTTTTCATTAATTTGCCTAAAGATTGCTTTCCTGAACTGAAATTGTGAATCTATTCCAGATGGGCTATGCTTAGATTATTCAAATACGAATGAATATAAACCACTAGTGCTCTCTAGTGGTTTACTTTTTAGAAATCACATTGCCAAATCTTCTTTGTCTTGCTACCGACAGTATATAAAATGTAAAGAGAAAAAGGTCAACTAAGACAGCAGTAATCAAAAAAATGGAACTCCATTTCAAAGTGAAAAGTAAATACCCTTATTTCGGGAACTGAAAGACTTTTGATTTTTTTTAAATTCGTTCCTGGGATGTGGGCGTCGCTGACAAGGCCGGCATTTATTGCCCATCCCGAGTTGCCCTTGAGAAGGTGGTGGTGAGCCGCCTTCTTGAACCGCTGCAGTCCGTGTGGTGAAGGTACTCCCACAGTGCTGTTAGGGAGGGAGTTCCAGGATTTTGACCCAGTGACAATGAAGGAATGGCGATAGATTTCCAAGTTAGGATGGTGTGTAGCTTGGAGGTGGTGGTGTTCCCATGTGCCTGCTGCCCTTGTCCTTCTAGGCGGTAGAGGTCGCGGATTTGGGAGGTGCTGTTACAGAAGCCTTGGCGAGTTGCTGCAGTGCATCTTGTAGATGGTACACACTGCAGCCAACATAAGACTTGGCTTTCAATTAGATATCCTGATTTGCTTAATTCAAAATTTAGCTTACAGGTAAAATGCTAGCAGGTGGAAAAAATGTTAAATGTTTAGCCATGCAATGCATTTAGCTCGAAGTTGACTATCCAACCGGATCTCATCATGAACAGTAAGAGGAACAAGAGACACTGGGTCTTAAGTACCTCGTTTACAGCCCACCAATCTTTATACTTGTACAAATCTGGTGTGTAGGTACCTTGAGGCCAAGACTTAGGTTAGTTTTTATTTATTTGCTTTATTTTTTAATTCCTTTGTCTCCTGAACTCATGTTGGGACCTTGGCACGGATAGTCCTCCAGAACCTAACTCCAAAGGAGCATTCTTTGTATGGAAGCTTTGACAATGAACCATAGAAGTTTAAAAGCACAGGAGGAGGCCGACTGGCCCATCGTGTTTGTGGCAACAGCGGGCGTTAGTCTGATCGAGGGTGGAGGGGCATCATATATCCAAGCCCATTCCTGGCCTGATGTTCACACACGTGCACCTTCCAGCAAGGAACACTGGATAGTGAGCTGCAACAATGGCTGGTTTTACCCCTCCCTAGCCCAGGGTTACAGAGACCAGTTGTAGCACCCCCAGTACTGCTCCAGCTGAAATCAGGAGGTTCATTTTTAATACTTGTTTTTATATTAGGGTTGGTTGGTTTTGGCCAGCTCACACCAATACATCTGCAGAACTGTGTAAGCTCTCAAGCATAAACAGGATAGAAGCCAAATCTGATTATTTTGCCCCTCACTTTCTTTCCCTCTGTAATCATGCCCTCTGGACTCATCTAACTAGCCGACGGGGTTAAGAGACCCTCTTCCCCCACAGTTTGACACCATGGCATCCTGTGGATTACTCAGCAGGTCAGGGGGGGAAGGTTTTATTCCCCTTGGGACCAACTCCAACTAGAAACTGCTCGAGGAGCAGTGATGAAGTTCATCACACCTACCCGTGGGGAAACAATAAAAGACACAGACCAGTCCGATGGACAATGGAGGACTACCATTTGGTTTGGGTTTTCTTAAATGCACAATAAACAGACTTCTTCTCCAAACACATTACTGTCATAAGGTTGTGGGAAGTCAAAGAAAAACCGACAGAAGTCCAGCTGAAACCGTGTTAGGGTTTGGCAACTTGGTGTCATTACACCAGCTTCTTTGTAGTTCAAGGAATCCCAGTTGATGCCTCTAAAACTAGCTAAGAGACCAGCAATTCTGAGAGGATGCAAGGCAATACATACAAGGCAATAACCAAGAGTTCACATTCATCACCATTTTGCAGAGAAAGTCATCTTATTTTATAAAAACTATAACAAAGGTTAAAGATGTAAACATAATCGATTCAGACAATCCAGCTTGGGGATTTAGCTTTAGTCGAATTCAATCAGTAAATCAGATAAGGATTTTTTATTTTTTTTTAAAAGGAAGCAATGCAACACAATGATTTTCTCCAAGAGCCCTGGTCATAGTTGGGTTAGTCCCTTACCATTGAATCGTTGCAGCAGGAACTCCATGAGGGTGGTTAGAGGCAGGGCACAGAGAGCCAAAACGAAAACCACATTGAAATTCAAGCACCCATTGATGAAGTAGAACGGCCATGGTTCTGTCCCTGGAAGGATGGTAAGAGAGAGTTGTTAATATCCCATAACTCAGATAATTAAATTGCAGCGCAGCAAGCATACCATGGCCTTCACTTCTATATTTCCATTTCACTGCTGAATTATACATTGACTACACTTCAAAAGTACTTCATTGGCTGTAAAGTGCTTTGGGACGTCCCGAGGTCATGAAAGGCGCTATATAAATGCAAGTCTTTCTTTTTTTATCTGCATGATATTTACAGATTTATTTGTGTCAGGGTAAAGGAATTGTGTAACTGAGCCATAAAGAACAGTACTTCCCAGGCTCTATTCCCATCTGTACCAAGTTAGTTCATCATGGAAGGAGGGATTTTTTACCTAATAACGAACTTGCATTTATATCGCGCCTTTCACGTCTCCAAAGGTGCTTCACAGCTGTTGATGTGTTGGCAAACACAGCAGCCACTTTCCACAGTAGTATCCCACAAAGAGCAATGAAATAAATGACCAGGTAATCTGTATTAGCGATGTGGGTTGAGGGATAAATGTTGGCCTGGATGCTGGGAGGACTCCCCTGCTTTTCATCAAATAGTGTTAGGGAACATAGGAACAGGAGCAGGCCATTTAGCCCCTTGAGCCTGTTCCGCCATTCAATGAGATAAGAACATAAGAAATAGGAGCAAGAATAGGCCACTTGGCCCCTCGAGCCTGCACCGCCATTCAATAAGATCAAGGCTGATCTTGGGCTCAAAGCCACTTCCCTGCCCGCTCCCCATAACCCTTCACTCCCTTATCTTGTAAAAATCTCTCTATCTCCACCTTAAATGTATTTAATGACCCAGCCTCATGGCTGATCTGCGACATAACCTTGCCCCAAATCTCTTAATACCTTTGGTTAACAAAAATCTATCAATCTCAGATTTAAATTAACAACTGATCTAGCATCAATTGCCGTTTGCGGAAGAGAGTTCCAAACTTCTACCTTTGTTTGTAGAAGTGTTTCCTAATTTCACTTCTGAAAGGTCTGGCTCTGATTTTTAGACAATGCCCCCTAGTCCTAAACGCCCCAACCAGCGGAAATAGTTTCTCTCTATCTGTTGCCCTTAATATCTTGAAAACTTCAATCACATCACCCCTTAACCTTCTAAATTCTACGGAATACAACCCTAATTTGTGTAATCTCTCCTCGTAATTTAACCCTTGGAGTCCAGGTATCATTCTGGTAAACCTACGCTGCACTCCCTCCAAGGCCAATATATCCTTCCTAAGGTGTGGTGCCCAGAGCTGCTCACAGTACTCCAGGTGTGGTCTAACCAGGGATTTGTATAGCTGCAGCATAACTTCTACCCCCTTGTATTCTCGGGGATCTTTAAAGTCCACCTAAGCAATTTAACATCTCATCTGAAAGACAAATAGTTTTACTTTAAAACAAACATTTGTATCTGGTCTGCATTAAGACTTTTTAAAGAGTCTGCAGTTTTGAATTAACCAACACATTAGCCTTGAACAGTGTGTTAGACTAGGCGGAACCCACAATTCGGGCGAGAGATTCACTATCACTTAGAAAGCAGCATTATCACTACCTTTGGGACTTTTTAAGGTAAATTGTGTAGCAGATCACAGTACATACAACAATTACAGAAATATGCAGGCTGGAGTGCCATGTCAATTATCCTACCCATTTTAGGGTCCAATCATTATGTCTTGACAAGTCACAGTGTGCTGAGCTTTCTCACTGCAGTGCCAATGCTCTCTCTTCCCCTGCCCCCCACTTCTACCAAAATTTGGCAGCAAACAGATTGGATCAGGAATCCGCTATCCTCAAAGCAGTTCCTGTCACTAATGGCAAGAATTCCAGTGGGAACTCTCACATGAAGAATCCCCGTCTACAGTAGACAGAAGCTGGGATCAGAGATGGGCACCACTCTGATGATAGCAAATCCCCAGTCCAGTCAATTAGCAGCCAGACAAGTGTGGGGGTGGGGAGGAGAAAAGCATTAGATGGAAATAAAGGGGTTTAATGGATGGCAAATAAAAGCAGAGGGGAAGAGGCAAACGATGGCAATGAAGAGATGAATGCAAAATAATGATGGGGCAATAGATAATAATGAAGAGGCAAAGGGTAGCAATGAATGGGCAGTGGAAAGGATGGGGCAATAGACAGCAATGAAAGGGGCAATAGTGAAAGAGGTGGGAAAAAGAATAAAAGTTGGGAGCAGCACCTGGGGCTGGGGGGGGGGGGGGGGGAGGGGGAGGAGGGTGAATGCAGCATTAACTGGTGGGGGAGGCAGGGATGGGGAAGGGGGAAGAGTGGCAGCTTGAACTGCAGTGTGCTGAAGAGTACAGCTTGAATGAGGAAGGTAGCAGATGAGTAACAGCTTGAACAGGGTTGGAGGGGGTAAAGAGTGTCAGGCTGGATTGACGCGGGAGAGTGAAAAGTCCCTGAACTGGGGCGGTTGGGTGTGGGAGTGATTGTTGAGGTAACTTTTGGGGAAGTGACAATCTGATTGGTCTGATGTAAATCCGAATGTTGCTTTACTTTATAAGATTAAGAAGTGATCAATTGTGGAACGTGAAAATGGTTAAAATAAACCGGAATGCATCATTTGTAAAGATGTCCTAGAGGAAAATGGCTCAGCCCCCCCTTACCCCCAGGAAATGCACCACCGATTTTGTGCCTTCAACACTTGGATTTTCCCTTTCAGGCTTTCGTGTATTTAGGTTTTTCCCCCTCTCCAATACCAGTGAAGGAATGTTGAGAATATCTACAGTTTAAATTGCAAATCCCACGGCTTATATTCAAAGTCATTCTTGAGGAGTCACCTTTTTGGGGCCAGTTTGTTTTGGCGCTGTTGGCCAGCTTTTGCTCGTGTGCTAGGTTGGCGTGCATGAAATAGTAAGTAAAAGTGGAGAGGGATTTTAAATAATAATGCTAAAGTCTGCATTTCAAGAATCCAATATTCCTTAGAACATAAGAACACTCTGTTGATAACTTTGAGACTTCTAAACATACTCTCCTTTCACGCTTACAAAGTAATTTTAAGATGGTTTCAAAATGCTTCCCAGGAGATCATCGTTTTCCCCCTGCTTAGCTCTTGCTCTCTCTCTCCAGCATCATCACAAAAATGTTTCTGTTAGTCATGCTCCTCTCAAGCTGCAATGACTGGAATGAGAGTTATTTTCAGTAACAAGGATCTTTACTCAGAGGAAGAGAGTCATTTACTGAAGTCTTGCTGCAGTGTGAATTCCTCAATTATTTTCCTTTGTTGAAATCTGAAATAAAAACAGAAAACGCTATCTGCCGTCCCCCACTGAGGCGTTAGCATAATTTGTCTGATGCTGTCTGACCTGTTGTACGTTTTCTGATTTTACATAAAGGTCATTTTGACCAAAGCCGGTGTGATCCTCACCCCCCCACCCCCCCGCCTCCACCAATAGCGCACCGCTGCACCAGCGTGTACTAGCCACAGGATGAGCTACAGCAACTGCCAAGGCTTCTTCGACAGCACCTCCCAAACCTGCAACCTTCACCACCTAGGACAAGAGCAGCAGGTGCAAGGGAACACCATCACCTCCAAGTCACTCCTTGTGCACCAGTCGCTGAAGGTAAGCATGCAGGTGCAGCAGGCGGTTAAGGCGGCAAATGGCATGTTGGCCTTCATAGCGAGAGGATTCGAGTACAGGAGCAAGGATGTCTTGCTGCAGTTGTACAGGGCCTTGGTGAGACCACACCTTGAGTATTGTGTGCAGTTTTGGTCGCCTTATCTGAGGAAGGATGTTTTTGCCATGGAGGGAGTGCAGCGAAGATTCACCAGACTGATACCTGGGATGGCAGGAATGACGTATGAAGAGAGATTGGGTCGATTGGGCTTGTATTCGCTAGAGTTTAGAAGAATGAGAGGGGATCTCATTGAAACTTATAAAATTCTAACAGGACTAGACAGACTAGATGCAGGAAGGATGTTCCCGATGGCAGGGGAGTCCAGAACCAGAGGTCACAGTCTAAGGATAAGGGGTAAGCCATTTAGGACGGAGATGAGGAGGAATTTCTTCACCCAGAGAGTGGTGAACCTGTGGAATTCTCTACCACAGAAGGCAGTTGAGTCCAATTCATTAAATATATTCAAGAAGGAGTTAGATATATTTCTTAAGGCTAAAGGGACCAAGGGATATAGGGAGAAAGCAGGGACAGGGTACTGAATTTGGATGATCAGCCATGATCGCATTGAATGGCGGAGCAGGCTCGAGGGGCCGAATGGCCTACTCCTGCTCCTATCATCTATGTTTCTATACACCACCTTGACCTGGGGCAGATATCGCCGTTCCGGCAGTGTCGCTGGGTCAAAATCCTGGAACTCTCGACCTAACAGTAGTGTTAGAGATTGTTCAAGAAGGCAGCCCACCACCAACTTCTCAAGGGCAAGTAGGGATGGGCAATAAATGCCAGCCTTGCCAGCAACGCCCATATCCAAGAATACATTTAAAAAAAAAAACTTTTTCTAAGTTAGGTTAACTGTAAAAGTGTAATAATTTTATGCAACTTTTTAAAAATTAATAGTAATTAACATTTTGATGAGTTGAGGCAAAAAATAGGAACGTGTAGAATATTATTTTTGAAGTGGGACCAATTTTAGGAAATGTTTTGAGCAATGTGTAGCTCCTCAGTCACTGTGGTAGCCATCGGTCCATTGAGGTAGTTTTCAGCTAGTGATGGAAAGTGTAAGGTACGATACAAGACCACTCCCCATTGGCACTGCCCTAATAACACAAAACTAAGCTTGGAGCAACCCTTAATGCACCAGCATGACATTTCCATTTTCAACTCTACTTGTGTCACCAAGCAATGTTCGTGCTGATCAACGCTGAATTTCAAGGCAGTGTTTGCTAACACTCTGCCAGTAATAAAATAGACAACTTTAAATCACTTTACTGAGAAATGTGATGCCTCCGTTCGCTCCGTGCCCACGTTAGAAACCCAGAAACGATTTCTAAAAATCTTGTTTAAAATTAGGTTTTCGATCTCATGAGAAATCACCTTTAGCCTCTAAAGTTTTTTTTTAATTCGCTTATGGGATGTGGGCGTCGCTGACGAGGCCAGCATTTATTGCCCATCCCTAGTTGCCCTCGAGAAGGTGGTGGTGAGCAGCCTTCTTGAACCGCTGCAGTCCGTGTGGTGATGGTACTCCCACAGTGCAGTTAGGGAGGGAGTTCCAGGATTTTGACCCAGCGACGATGAAGGATCGGGCGATATACTTCCAAGTCAGGATGGTGTGCGACTTGGAGGGGATCTTGCAGGTTGTGGTGTTCCCATGTGCCTGCTGCCCTTGTCCTTCTAGGTGGAAGAGGTCGTGGGTTTGGGAGGTGCTACCGAAGAAGCCTTGGCAAGTTGCTGCAGTGCATCTTGTAGGTGGTACACACTGCAGCCACGGTACACCGGTGGTGGAGGGAGTGGATGTTTAAGGTGGTGGATGGGGTACCAATCAAACAGGCTCATTATTGCATTCCCTGGCAGATTTAGGACCAATGTCAGGCGGTTTTACCTCATGCAAAGAGTGATTAGCACAAGCAATAAATTTCTAGGTAGGGCCATGAAAGGAAAAGCATTGGAAGTATTTTAAGAGATAATTGGATGTTGTGGTTGGGAATGAGGAAGACAGGTTTCACTAGAAGTGTTGAATGTTCTGCCTCATCTGTAACTATTTGATCTATACAATGTCAACCTACTTGGCCTCCCAACATGCAGTAGTCAATAAACCTGTATTTGAGGTTCCTGCAATTTTCTTTTCTCCTCCCCAGAGTTTTCTTCCCTTCTCTTCATACCTATCTTGAAGGCAACAATTCCTGCTTAGGTATAATTCACAGGACCTTGGGCACCCTCCTTATTCTTCACACGCAAGTATAGACAATGGACATCAGCAGGCTATTTCACCATTTGGGGAAGGGGATGAGGAGAGTTTTTTTAATTCATTCATGGGATGTGGGCGTCGCTGGCAAGGCCAGAATTTATTGCCCATTCCTAATTGCCCTCGAGAAGGTGGTGGTGAGCCGCCTCCTTAAACCGCTGCAGTCCGTGTGGTGAAGATACTCCCACAGTGCTGTTATGTAGGGAGTTCCAGGCTTTTGACCCAGCGACGATGAAGGAATGGTAATATATTTCCAAGTCAGGATGGTGTGTGTGACTTGGAGGGGAACTTGGAGGTGGTGGTGTTCCCATGCGCCTGCTGCCCTTGTCCTTCTAGGTGGAAGAGGGCACGGGTTTGGGAGGTGCTGTCGAAGAAACCTTGGCGAGTTGCTGCAGTGCATCTTGTAGATGGTACACACTGCAGCCACGGTACACCGGTGATGGAAGGAGTGAATGTTTAAGGTGGTGGATGGGGTGCCGATTTACAGCATAGCCCAATCCTGTCCTCATCCCACAATATCCATGGCAATGTATGCTTTTCAGTAAGGGGGTCACAGCAAGAACTCTTAACTGATTTTCCCCTCCACCAGAGGACCCCAGCTCTAGCTAACTCAGCACAGGCCAGCGATTAATCCTAGGATCTTCTGCTCTATGTGGCTTAGCACCACACCATGTAGGACTTACCCAATGAGCCATCACGAGAAGCCTCAGTAGTATTCTACGGTTAACTATGCTGCTTTTAGATTGTTCTTTGAATTCAGATTCCGGGAGCTTGGTGCCTCTACAAATCTGCCACTAGGCTACAGAAAATGGATTTAACAACCCAAGTGCAGAAGCCAGCTCCTGATGAAAGACACTGCCTTGGCTAAACATCTCATTTAAAGGACAGCAAGGCAATAACGCAGCACTCCCTCAGTACTGCACTTAGATTACATGCTCAAGTCTTGGAGTGGGGCTGAAACCTACAGTCCGCTGATTCATAGGTGAGAGTGCCGCCAACCATGCCAAACTGACAACTGTGCTGCACAACTGGAATCTTTTGATTATTCAGCAAATAGGTGCTTGCCTCTTGGGAATTATAGTGTTCCAAAAAAAACCTTATCTATGAAAGTAACCACCCAAACAGACCAAAATCTAGGCTGACACCCCAGTGCAGTGCTGAGGGAGTGCTGCACTGTCGGAGGTGCCGTCTTTCGGATGAGACGTTAAGCCGAGGCCCCGTCTGCTCTCTCAGGTGGACGTAAAAGATCCCGTGGCCACTATTTCGAAGAAGAGCAGGGGAGTTATCCCCAGTGTCCTGGGCCAATATTTATCCCTGAAATCAACAATCACTAAAAACAGATTATCGGGTCATTATCACCATGGCTGTTTGTGGGAGCTTGCTGAGCGCAAATTGGCTGCCGCCTTTCCTACATTACAACAGTGACTACAATTCAAAAAGTACTTCATTGGCTGTCCGTTGGTCGTGAAAGGCGCGATATAAATGCAAGTCTTTCTTTCTTTTCAAAGAAAACAGTGCATTAGGTATACAAAACCATGCAATGGCAGCCATTTTAATAGTGTTGCCACAACCCTTCCTAGTTTGAATTTACATTGAATTCTATACAGATCATCCACCACCTAATATGGTAGAGGAGGGGGAAAGGAAGTCATCCTAATAATTATCATTCAGAACAACTGATAGTTTCTAGCAAATCTAGTATTAGTTACCACACACCCCCCACCCCCGGCTCGAAATAGTGTTCTTGTAGGGAGGGGAAAGGAGGAAAACTCATGATTGTGTCCACGTGCTTGTAGGTAGCAGAGATTATTTTTTTTTTTAAAGTTGGTCTGAATTAAGCCGTCAGAACATAAGAACATAAGAACTCGGGGCAGGGGTAGGCCATACAGCCCCTCAAGCCTGCTCCGCCATTCAATTAGAACATGGCTGATCTTCAACCTCAACTCCACTTTCCCACCCGATCCCTATGTCCCGCGATTCCCCTAGAGTCAAAAAATCTATCAATCTCAGCCTTGAATATACTCAACGACTCAGCATCCACAGCCTTTGGGGCAGAGAATTCCAAAGATTCACAACCCTCTGAGTGAAGAAATTCCTCCTCATCTCAGTCAATGGCCGACCCCTTATCCTGAGACTATGCCCCCTAGTTCTAGACTCTCCAGCCAGGGGAAACAACCTCTCAGCATCCACCCTGTCAATCCCCCTCAGAATCTTGTATGTTTCAATGAGATCACCTCTCATTCTTCTAAACTCCACAGAGTAGAGGCCCAATCTACTCAATAGTCAGAAAGGGGATAAATTGGGAGCAGTTTCCATTTATGTTCTTGCAATTATTGAACCCACGGATTCACAACATTTTTCTGACTACTGTATACTGACAAACAAGAGAGGGGGGGAGTAACTGAAGAGGAAATGTTTCCAGCAATGACGATAGGCTCGAGGGTTGTTTGTGTGTGTGCTGTGCTGAGCTGAAGCTTTTAAACTATCTGGAATGACAAAGGAGTCTGAAAGTTTAACATTGTGAAATGATCTTTTCCCATCCAAGCTGTAAATTATCCCACAATAAAATTAATTAATAGGCTGTAAAAAAAAAATGAAAGCGTTGGAAGAATTGGCTATTTATGATGGTGGTGGCTGCTGTTAATCCCACTGAGTTGGAGACAAATAGCAGCAGAAAGAGCACAGCTTGCTGCACCTGACGAAGTAACATTCATTTGTTCCTGGGCTCTGCTCTCACACTCCCATCAGCCGACTCCCACCCACCCTGCTGCTGTGTCTATGCTGAAGGTAAGGGCGTCAGGAGTGCGAAGCTCAAAGGCCTGCGACCTAAAAGCGAAGCTTTCTCCATTTAGATGCCAGCAGCAGGGAGTTCCAAAAATGGCATGTAGTTGGTTTTATCTTGCTATTAGCTTTGCAATACTCTGAAGATCACTTGGAATCATAAAATCTTACCACAGAAAGAGGCCATTTGGCCCACTGCACGCCTGTGCCAGCTCTCAAAGAGACTTAACCACTTAACCCATGCCCCTACCTTTTCCCCCCCACTTCCTGTCAGCCGTGGCTCAGTTGGTAGCATCCATGCCTCGGAGTCAGAAGGTTGTGGGTTCAAGTCCCACTCCCACTCCAGAGGCTTGAGCACACAAATCTAAGTTGACACTTCAGTGCAGTGCCGAGGGAGTGCTGCACTGTCGGAGGTGCCGTCTTTCAGATGAGACGTTAAACCGAGGCCCCGTCTACTCTCGCAGGTGGACGTAAAAGATCCCGTGGCACTATTTCGAAGAAGAGCAGGGGAGTTCTCCCCGGTGTCCTGGCCAATATTTATCCCTCAATCAACATCACTGAAACAGATTATCTGGTCATTATCACATTGCTGTTTGTGGGAGCTTGCTGTGCGCAAATTGCTGCCGCGCTTCCTACATTACAACAGTGACTACACAGAAGTACTTCGTTGGCTGTAAAGCACTTTGGGATGTCTGGTGGTCGTGAAAGGAGCTATAGAAATGCAAGTCTTTCTTTTTCTGTGCTCGCTGACCTACATTGGCTCCTGGTCCGGCAACGCCTCAATTTTAATATTCCCACCCTTGATTTCAAATCACTCCATGGCCTCACCTTTCCCTATCTGTGTAACCTCCTCCAGCCCTCCAACATGTCTGCGCTCCTCCAATTATGGCCTCTTGCGCATCCCCGATTTTCACCGCTCCACCACTGGCGGCCGTGCCTTCAACTCCCAAGGCCCTAAGCTCTGGAATTCCCTCCCTAAACCTCTCTGCTGCTCTACTTCTCTCTCCTAATTTAAGTCATCCTTTAAAACCTACCTCTTTGACCAAGCTTTTGGTCATCTGTCCTGCTATCTCGTGGCTCGATGTCAAATTTTGCTCGACAGCACTCCTGCGAACCGCCTTGGGACATTTTACTACGTTAAAGGCGCTATATAAATGCAAGTTGTTGACGTCGTTGTTAGAAATCAAATGACACGTGCATCGAGTACATGGGCATGGCAATATCTCCCATGGAAACGCGGCAGCCAATTTGCACAAAGCAAGGTCCCACAAACAGCAAGGAGATAAAAGGACCAATTAAACTATAATGGTGTTGATTGAAGTATAAATGTTGGCCAGAACATCGGGGTGAACTCTCCTGCTCTTTTTCTAATCGTGCCATGGGATGTTTTATGTCCACCTGAGAGGGCAGGCAGAACCTCGGTTTAACATCTGAGAGTGCAGCACTCCCTCATTACTGCACTGGAGTGTCAGCCGAGATTATGTGCTCAGGAATGAGGCTTGAACCCACAACCTTCTGAATCAGAGTCGAGTGTGCTACCACTGAGCCATGGCTGACACTATCTCAGCAAATAATGCTATTTAAGTAAGTGAACTGTGTCGCACTGATTCCACTCTCGTATGGATGTTTCTCTAGTATAAAGGCAGCTAGAATGATATCGCATCCTAGAGATTGCACTTTCATCTTGTTCCAGCTAACCGGAAGACCAAGGTTGGATGTCACTTGGACAAAGATTCACAGGGCTCCAGTGAGGTTGTCCACAGTTTCAGCCAAGCCCACTTTGTTGTCGGCAAAGTCCAGATCTGTATAAATAAGGTCATTGCCTAGGCTGGTCCCACATGCACTTTTTCCCGTAACTGACTTCACGGTGTAGTCAACACCGGGCAAGATTAAGGTTGGGGCGAGAACACAGCCCTGATGTACTAAAGCTCAGAAAGCTTTGTCAATGCGGATCCGGTTGCTTGTGGGGGCATAAAGCTCTCCGATTAATAATATAACTTTGCGTAGGGAGAGCTAGAGATTGTAGTAGGAGCCGTAGACAGTCTCTATTCAGTCAGTCAAAAGCTTTGTTCAAATCAATGCAAGCAACATTGTATTCGCATCATTTGGCTGCCACCTGCCCTGGCGTCTATATCTGTTCAATGGTGGACCTATTCTCTGCGAAGCCAGTCTGTTGTTTGTGGCGTTTGTCCCTCAGAGGGTTCTTGATGTGAGCAAGTACCACCTAAGCGAATACTTCAGCCACTGTTGGCAGTAGGGCTACCCCTGTAGTTACTGTAATCTGTTTTGTAAAAATACATGAGGATGCCTCGGTACCACTGGTGCGGAATAGTTTCATGCGTCCATGCTTGAGTAAGTAGCTGACACAGGCGACTGATGGTGTCTTCATCAGTGTGATGGCACATATGCCAAGTGCTGTTCCATTCTTTAATCTCCTCAGGGCGGGGATCTCGCTAGACATGAACACGTCGATTCTTGCATTTTTGACTCAATTGCTGAGCTCCTGAGGTGTGGATGTGAGCAGCTCCTGGCTGTACAACCATTCCCTAATTAAATTTTAGCCCTTCATGATAATGTGTGAAGCGCGAATTGACTCGCGCACACACACACACGTGGAAACCTCACTTAGATATTACTTGGTTGGTTCACAAAACTTCACATCTGTCACTTAATGAGAACAAGATATGAACTAACAACTGAAGGATGTGGAATATAGCTGCTGCACATCAGAGCAGTGATCAGAATGAGGCTAGGAATATTTCGACACTATATGCTAAAGACAAGAGTATTAGAAATAGGTAGGACGTTCATTAGGATCTGACCAGATGTAAAAGCCAGATTTAAAATTTTATTTTGACCCTTTATCAGAACTGAAAGATAAGGAAATCCCTTTATTGGGTTGAATGAAATAAAGAGGGGAGTGGCGAACAGGTTAAAGTCAAGAGTTCGGTGTACTAACTACTATCATAAATAAGCTGTTTCACTCTTCTGCCTTTATTATGCATTTTCACTGTCTAACTGAGATAATTTCTAGAGGGATAGAATTGAAAAGCAGAGAAAAGTTATGTTAAAATTGTATAGAACCTTGGTTAGACCACACTTGGAGTACTGTGAACAGTTCAGGTCTCCATATTATAAGAAGGGTATAGAGGCACTGGAGAAGGTGCAAAAAAGATTTACTAGAATGATACCAGAATTGAGAGGTTATACCCATCAGGAAAGATTGAACAGGCTGGGGGCTCTTTTCTCTAGAAAGGAGAAGACGGAGGGTGACCTGATCTTTAAGATTATGAAAGGGTTTGATAGGGTCGAGGTAGAGAAGATGTTTCCACTTGCGGAACAAGGGGCCATAAATAGAAGATGGTCATTAATAAATCCAATAGGGAATTCAGGAGAAACTTCTTTACCCAGAGAGAGGTTAGCATGTGGAACTTGCTACCACAAGGAATAGTTGAGGCAAATAGCATAGATGCATTTAAGGGGAAGCTAGATAAGTGCATGAGGGAGAAAGGTATGGAAGGATAGGATGATGGGGTTAGATGAAGAAGGGAGGGAGGAGGCTCGTGCGGAGCATAAACACCGGCATGAACCTGTTGGGCCAAATAGCCTGCTTCTGTAAATACTATGTAATTCAGGAAACAGAGAGGCAAGCTTTTAGTGGAGTTTTCACAGAGAAGGTGGATATTGGGATTGTAGAACCACCAAAGGTGGATCTGAAACTGTTAATGGAGGTTATTATCAAAGAGAAATGGTTTTGAAGAAGTTACTCATACTTAAGGTAGACCAATCACAAGAACCTGACTGTTTGCAATCAAGGATTCCTCGCCTCTAAATCAGAAGGTTGTGGGTTCAAGTCCCACTCCAGAGGCTTGAACACAAAAATCTAAGCTAACACTCCAGTGCAGTAACTGAGGGAGTGCTGCACTGTCGGAGGTGCTGTCTTTCGGATGAGACATTAAACCAAGGCCCGGTCTGCTCTCTCAGGTGGACGTAAAAGATCCCATGGCGACTATTTTGAAGAAAAGCAGGGGAGTTATCCCCGGTGTCCTGGCCAATATTTATCCCTCAATCAACATCACTAAAAAAAAACAGATTAACTGGTCATTATCACATGGTTGTTTGTGGGACCTTGCTGTGCGCAAATTGGCTGCCGCGGTTCCTACATGACAACAGTGACTACACACGTCAAAAGTACTTCACTGGCTGTAAAGCACTGCGGGACGTCCTGCGGTTGTGAAAGGCGCTATAGAAATGCAAGTCTTTCTTTCTTTGAGGGAAGCAATAATGGTGGCGCTACCATTTTGTGATCCCCTGCACCCACCCCGCCCGATCGATTGCCGACCTCCCCTCCCACGATCCCTCCCCCAGACCGGCCCCTCACTTCTGAGGCCTACCCGCCCGCAGCCAGCCAGCCAGTCAGCCTCTCAATCTGGCTGAGGGTGGGGATCCGAGGCCTCGCATTCAAATCAGGCCCCCTGCCGTTAAAGTCGGCGGGGCCTGCAGGAAACCCGGCCTCACGGGTTTCCCCGTCCACCTCGGCCCTCTGCCTCTAACCCGCCTCCCTTGAGAAAACTTCGCCCGTAGTGTTTTCCTATATATTTTGTTTTATAAAGGCACAGGCTCTTTTAACTTTTGGGTTCTGAAGGCTCTTGGCAGCCTCTGGAAACACAAGTAACCCTTAAAAAATGATTTGAAAGGAATCAAAAGAACTAATCTGGATGCAGTAAAGTAAGACAAAAGCGTTTGGGGAAAAAATAAGGAGCTGAAGCAGAAAACTATTTTTACAAAATTTATTTCCCCCCCCAACAGATTCCCTACTGAAACATTTTATTTTTGTAAATAAGTACCATGACTACTTAAAAGTCAAGATTTCACTCATTAAAATTGCAATTTTAACTTTGGGTGACATTTCTCAGCTTATATCACAGGTTTTCAATCATGTCCCATTTTGTGGCAGTATATCCGCACCTTGTATAAATATAGCTCCACTGTACCGAGATCAAATGCAATGCTACCTTGGATTATACACACTATAATAGGTGGGTGGGAATGATGAGAAAATAATCCTGTCGAGGGCTTCAGATAATATCACAACCCGCTATCGTGGAGATGGAGCCATTCACTGCTCTTCCAACAACGAGCTGCGATTATTTTTAACGCAATCACTCCCACGCACCTTATATATAGCAGCATTATTTTTAATCCATAAAATGAGGTCTGACGTCTGTGGAAAGCATTTGTTTCTCTCCTCAGAAGGTTGCGGGTTCAAGTTCCCACTCCAGGGACTTGAGCACCAAAATCTAGGCTGACGCTCCCCAGTGCAGTGCTGAGGGAGTGCGGCACTGTCGGAGGTGCCGTCTTTCAGATGAGACGTTAAACCGAGGGCCCCGTCTGCTCTCAGGTGGACGTGAAAGATCCCACGGCACTAGTTCGAAGAAGAGCAGGGGAGTTCTCCCCGGTGTCCTGGCCAATATTTATCCCTCAACCAACATCATTAAAGTGGAGATGCCGGTGTTGGACTGGGGTGGACAAAAATGAGAAGTCGCACAACACCAGGTTATAGTCCAACAGTTTTATTTGAAATTACGAGCTTTCGGAGCACTGCTCCTTCGTCAGGTAAAGTGAGGGAATACAAATCAGTTATATATGCTTTGTAACTGATTCGTATTCCCTCACTTTAGCTGACGAAGGAGCAGCGCTCCGAAAGCTCGTAATTTCAAATAAAACTTTTGGACGATAACCTGGTGTTGTGCGACTTCTCATTATCATTAAAAACAGATTATCTGGTCATTATCACATTGCTGTTTGTGGGAGCTTGCTGTGTGCAAATTGGCTGCCGCGTTTCCCACATTACAACAGTGACTACACTTCAAAAAGTACTTCATTGGCTGTAAAGCGTTTTGGGACGTCCGGTGGTCGGGAAAGGCGCTCTATAAATGCAAGTCTTTCTTTTTCTTTCTCCTGGTGACCAGTATCAAAGCGGACACCAGCCGCCGAGATTCTACATTCAGTTAAAAGACACAACTGCAGGGCTCTGCTCGTGTCTCAGTTGGTTAAGATAGTGACTTGCCAAACCACACAAATCAGGAATGCCCCAAGTTCGGTCCGTGCTGTTTTAGCTGCTCAACTAGGCGCTACAAAACAAAAAAATAAGCCCTAGCATCCTGCGTCAGGGTTGCTGCTTGCTTGCTTGGTGAAGGCAGTCATTCTTTGAAGCAGTTTGGCATAAAAGTGAATGGCTTGCTAGCAATGTCCCCCCCCGTAAGCAGCGCTGCCTCCTGCACGGCGCGGCCTGCCTCCCCCAACGCGCGGCCCATTCAAATTTTTTTGCGCGTGCGCGGTATCTACAGTGCAAAAGCCGGCGAGTGGCCTGCGCGGGACCTTGCAAATGACTGCGCGGCTTAACGGGAACATTGCTCGTTAGGCCACTTCGGAGGACAAGCAAACAGACAACTAAGTTGTCGTATAGGCCAGACCGGGTCAGGACGGCAGGTTTCCTCCCCCTAAAAAGGAAATTAGCGAACGATTTAATACATCGTTATAATAAACAGAATTTCCCGCTTAACGTGGAATTATTTCTCGCTAATTTCCTTTGATAATCAGCACACGGCGAGAGTGCCGTAGAATGAAGTGTTCTGGTACAGGAAGCTGCTCATAGCGCAACGACCCAAAGTTGGAGTAAAACCCCCCCCCGACAAGAAATTTTGTAACAACCTACTGGGAAAACACGGCAGAAAGCACAAGAATCTGCTCGAGGATCTTGGGATTTAGACAGCAGTTATAAGCAATGTTACCGTTGATTTTTTTTTTTGGGGTGTGCGGCCCCTTTAAAGGGGGCTGTGCGGCCCCCCATTCAAGATACCGCGCATGCGCGGTTTTTCCCCATTGAAAAGCCGGCGAGGCAACTGCGCAGGAGGCCCAGAGCGCTGCGCAGCTTAAAGGGAACATTGGTATAAGCTGTTCTTGTGGCGTGGAACACCAATTGAGCCCCTCAGTTAGGTCACTGCCTTATAAATCGCTCCCAGGTAGCCATAATTCTCTGCATTACATGTCTCACTGCAGAAATTAAGTTTCCTTTGTTTTATTTGTGCAGCCAGACAGGCCCATACCTGCCCAGACATGATGAAAACACATTAACCAGAGAACGAATTGCAACACAAGTATTAACTGTGTCAACAATATTAGTCCCTTCACAATGATCTGAGGTGCCTCTGTCACTCGACATTCTTTGTTCAATTTTCTCCCCTCAAAGATGTGGCTCATGTTGGAGTGTGGCTTTATGTAGCTCAAGGCTCCTTTATTTATAAGCATAGACAGTGAATGTCAGAAAGCTTACTGACAAATGGGAGAGGGGAAGAAGGGGAAAACATTACAACTGGGCGCCTTCCAGCAGAGGTCAATGGATAGCAACCATCAGCGGAGACCTTGACTGATCATCCAAGAACAGAGGCCAATTGTAGCTCTGCTCAGTTGACGGTTCCTTCTGCGGTCTTGACGCGTTGTTTGAAGGGACCGCCGGAGGTCGCCAACAGCAAGGCAAGTTTAAAAAAAATTCTAAAATGATCTTAATATGGCGCTAAGGAGGAGCAACAATATTGCAGGCTCCGACCAACCCGCACTCGCCACCCCTCCCGTTCGTCTCCCTACCTCCCAGGACCTACCCAAGGCCTGCCGCCGCCCAAAATTGGTCCACAGGAATCGAGCGAGCCGCATCAGCAAGCCCAACAGGCACCCACAGCGCCCCAGAATTATACAGATCAGGCCCAAGGGACAATTTTGGACGAGCCTTTGGCTTCTGGTACAGTCGACCATTTCGGGCTCAAATACCAGTCTAAACGAATATCTCCCCCACTCTCGCTTTCATCACTGGTATGTGCAGGCATTACTGCACCCAACGCCACGCACACAATATACACCAAACCCAGCACAATGAGGGAGAAGTGTTTTGATGAGTTTTAGCCAAGAATGAAAACTATCAAGAGAAAGCAGAGATTTAATTTTACTTCAATGAATTATGTTGAACTCGTCGATTTAAACACATTCACCGGCGCCATTATTTTTCAGTCTAATTGGCTGCAGCGAGAAAACTGCCGTAAATCCGGGAAATTTGCAATCACCATCGACTTAACTGGGAGGTCGGAGCTACGGTAACCAACTGTGCAACGTTTCAGCGAGCATATTGGCAAAGCAGCGCAGAAGTCCCAGAAAATGATGTCACGCCGTAAATAACGGCTATAATCTCCTTGGTCTTATGGTGTAAAACAAACCCAGTGCCGTAGATGTGCCATTTCAATGGGGGAAGTCTCCAGGAAATTGTGGGCCTTTTCTGTAAAACGGGCATCTCCACCACTTGATGTTATGTGTAATTAAGTTGAAAAAAAAATGTATGAAAATGGGAGCTACGATCACAAAAATTCAACATTCCAGCAAAATAAGTTGATGAAAAGAAAGTTAGCCTAGATTTTCCCAATTGGTGTTAATGTTAAAATAACAATCAGAAAATATAGGCCGTTGTGTCTTAGAATTCAAAACGCCACAAGTTCAAAAGATATGCGAATCTCACCGAGGTATCCCCCCCAGTTTTCACGCGTTAAATTTGCAAAATGTGTTTTAGCACAAAATATGCTTTGCGCCATTCTGGTGATCGCGCACTAGCTTTTAAAATCTGTATTTTGCATTCGAGTTAAGTGTTGCTCCAGTTTACAAGCGGTGTTAGTTTACAACATGCTTAATTAAGTTAAAGTATTAAATCAAGTTCCTATAAGTATTTTGAAAGGAAAATTCGAACATTTGAGATATAAGCTGATATAAATGACGACCGATGTTTGAACATGGGATATTTATACTCCAACACATGGACCAGATCCAGCCCAGGAGGTCCCATTAACTGGCCCTCAAAGCCCCAAGCTCATTGCTCTTTGTATTTGCACACATTTCTTCTACTGATGAGTTCAGCTGTTTGAGATTCCCCAGCCAGAACGATTGAAAAAGACAATTCCCTCATTAGTAAATTTAAACCAATTGGGCAGCCATTTTAAAAAAAAACACCAATCAATCCTCTGAGAGTTTCTGTGGGGATTTCAGTGGAGCTGGAGCCAATGAAAATTGAAACGGAGGCGGAGAAGATTGAGGAGGCCACACAAAAGGCCAAGGGAGTGAGTGGCAGTAAAACAGACCAGACTGGCCAGAGGACAACAGAGGAGCAGAGGGGCCTGGCAAGCGGAGGGGAGTAGATGGCGGCAGAACAGGCTACACGAGGCCAGGAAGAACATAACATACATAAGACGTAGGAGCAGAAGGAGGTCATTTGGCCCCTCGAGCCTGCTCCGCCATTCAATATCATGGCTGATCTGATCTTGGCCTCAACTCCACTTCCCTGCCCGCTCCCCATAACCCTGGACTCCCTTACCATTCAAAAATCTGTCTATCTCCACCTTAAATATATTCAATGACCCAGCCTCCACAGCTCTCTGGGGAAGAGAATTCCACAGATTCACGACCCTCAGAGAAGAAATTCTTCCTCATTTCCAATTTAAAAGGGTGCCCCCTTATTCTGAAATTATGCCCCCTAGTTCTAGATTCCCCCACGAGGGGAAACATCCTCCCTGCATCAACACTGTCGAGCCCCTTCAGAATCTTATATGTTTCAATAAGATCCCCTCTCATTCTTCTAAACTCCAATGAGTATAGGCCCAACCTGCTCAACCTTTCTTCATAAGACAACCCCTTCATCTCCGAAATCAACCTCGTGAACCTTCTCTGAACTGCCTCCAATGCAAGTATATCCTTCCTTAAATAAGGAGACCCAAACTGTACACAGTACTCCAGGTGTGGTCTCACCAACGCCCTGTACAATTGCAATAGGACTTCCCTACTTTTATACTCCATTCCCTTTGAAGTAAAGAGTACCAGATGAAGCTGGGCTAGAGAGAGCACAGAGCATTAACCAGCCAAAAAACGGCCAAGCATGCAGCCAGACAATTGTTATGAACGAGTGTTTGATTCCCACCCCCACCCCCCCAACCCCCATCAGGAACGGCGTGAGCTGCATCGACAACATTAAAGTCCTGCAATTTTTTGAAAGTATTCTAATGAAATACTTGCGAGTTCCAAGAAGAAATTTTAAATTCAAGGGTAAGTGTTATTATTGGAGGCTCCTGGCCTCATCGGCTCATCACCCACCGGGAACACAGATTGGGAAATCGCGAGCGTCCCACAAATTCCTTCCAGATTCCCGATATGCACTCCTGGTAGGTAAGGCTCCGTACTAGGAGCGCACTATCGGAACATGTACCCTGTCAGTGTCATACTCGGCACACTCACTAGTTGTGGCACGTGGATACGGACGGACGGCCAGACATGCATTTATACAGCGCCTTTCACGACCACCGGACGTCTCAAAGCGCTTTACAGCCAAAGAAGTACTTTTTGAAGTGTAGTCGCTGTTGTAATGTGGGAAACGCGGCAGCCGGTTTGCGCACAGCAAGCTCCCACAAACAGCAATGTGATAATGACCAGCTAATCAGTTTCAGTGATGTTGGTTGAGGGATAAATATTGGCCCAGGACACCGGGGATAACTCCCCTGCTCTTCTTCAAAATAGTGCCATGGGATCTTTTACGTCCACCTGAGAGAGCAGACGGGGCCTTGGTTTAACGTCTCATCCGAAAGACGGCACCTCCGACAGTGCAGCACTCCACTCAGCACTCCCTAATTTATACAGACACTATCTAAACACCCAGTAGTACGGCTCAAAGGAAGGCTCTTCCCTCTGAGTTTCCCTCTCCTCTTTCCTATTTTCCTCCCTTCTTATGGGAAAGAGGTGGCGGATCAGTGCTTCCAACAGTAATGGTGCAGAGATTGGGAACTCAGCGCATGGGCAATCGCAGATACAAAGTCAGAGATTTCCCCCACTCTAAAGTGCCCTGTACTGTGCTTCAACATGTCATGTACATTGTGTGTGTATTTTTCTCATCATCGGTTTGCCTATGTTTTCACTCGTTACCACAACTTTCTCTAATATATACTTTGTATGGAATTTTTTTTTTTTTTTAATATAGACAAATGTTCCTCACTTTTCTAGTCATCACTGATCAAAGCATTAAAATTGGAAGGATTTAAAAATGTTCAAAGTTATTTACTTCAAAGATGCAAATCCTTCCATTAGCAGATACCGCAGGAGTCACTTTATATGCACAAAAGATAAGGGCAGTTAAATGCTCATATAAAAAGACGGATCTGGAATGCAAATGGAGGAAGAGAAGGCTTGGTGCCTGTTTACAGCTAAGCTGTGTGGTTACTAAACTCGACAATCAATGTCACAATAGGTCATTCCCAGTTGATGACGTCCTGTTGGTTTCCTTTGAATTCGCTACGGGCGGTCTGTCTGATGTTTTCGTAATGGATCAGATGCCATTCCAAGCTTAGATTCTTTAATCTTCTGTCATGATTCACTGAAGGTGCAGTGGATCTCAATTTAGAGCAAAGTTCTTCTCTGCGTACCGCGGGATTTGCAGATTGGATGTTTCTATTTAAGTGCGTTTTTGCACTACAACAGTGACGTTGTTGTGACACGTGACGCTTCGCACTCGTGCCCCAATTTTAGCGTGAATGGAACCCGAACCCGCAGTCAGGCCCGAATCGTATGCCAGAGCGAAGTGGAGCAATACATCCTGGAAGAAGGATCTCACGGTTTTATTTCGGAGTCAATTCTTAACTCCGAATTTAAACTACATGAGTTTAGTATCACTGTGAAGCTGACACTAAGAGCTGGATTTCACCAGCCCCGAGGAGGCGGGACTGCTGGGAAAATCAAAAAGAATGGGGGCGGGTCCCGAACCCGCTCCCAACCTGCCTCCAACCAATCTTCCCGGGAGTCGGGTCCCCGATTTGCGCAGGGTCCCGACTCCTAGCGGCGGGAAGAGGATTACAGCCACTTAACTGCCTGTTAACAGGTAGTTAACAAGCAGTTAAGAGGGTTTTTCCCATTTTGAGACTTCTGCTGCGGGCTTCCCGACGTCGGGGAACCCCGCCAGGGTAAGTGAGGCGTGATGTGGGTCTGTTGTAATGTTTGTGTTTCGATGACAGCTGCAGAAGTGGTGAGAAGGATGCAATGGGACACTGGTGAGTATCAGAGGTGAGGAATTGTTGGGAGTGTCATTTTTTATGTGTTTAGATGTTTCTGTACGTGACAAGCTTTGAAGTGCTTGTGTGGCCTCACCTCATTGGGAGAAGTGACAGATCACTTCTGTATCCTCACCTGCAGCTGCCATCTGTTTTATCCTAAGGAGAGAGTCATTGGAGAGCCCGGGTACAAGGGCTCACCTTTGTACAGCGATTGTCAGTGTTTGACAGCACCTCAATGCTGTCAAACACTGTCAAAAAATAAATGCTTCATGTCCCTTTAAGAAAACCGGCAGATGAAGCGTCACCAACTGACATCATCTGACACCGGCTTTCCCTAATTGGCTGGCAAGCCCGCAGGGCGGGCTTAACAAGGCCAATCGGGGGGGGAAAATAGCGTCTGTGCGTCAGACGTCGCGGGGAGGCAGGACTAGAACCCGGAAGGCAGCAGTCCCACCCCCAATGCGTCTCGGCTGGTAAAATCCAGCCCTAAGTCTTCTCACAGACACGAAGCTCGTAGTGTAAATGCATCCCAAGAGCACATCACCTCATGATTTTCTCATTTTACCCATCGTTATGTATTGAACAAATTACAGCGACGGCAATACTGAGACATACACACCTTTTTTTTTGGACCAACGCACGATTCTTTTTCTCGTTTTTATAAAATCGACTACACTACGAAATCTTCACTAATACTTTTCCAATTTACCCCACGTGCTTATTTGTATGCTCTTCTCATCATATTTCAAACTATTATTTTACCATCTCCTACAGCTCTTCTTGAGCTGGAGTAGTATCCAATGCCATTTCTCTCGTGTCTTTTTCCCAACCAGCAGAGGCCATTGGTACCAGGGATGAGGGACTTCAGTTATGTGGAGCAACTGGAGAAGCCGGGGTTGTTCTCCCTTGGAGCAGAGGAGATTTGATGGAGATGTTCAAAATCATGAATGGTTTTGATAAGAGTAAATAAGGAGAAACTGAATTCAGTGGCAGAAGGGTCGGTAACCAGATGACACAGATTTAAGGTGATTGGCAAAAAGAGCACAGGCGACATGCTGCAGCTTCATTTTTTTTTAACACAGCGGGTTGTTGCAATCTGGAACGCACTGCCTGGTAGGGTGGTGGAAGCAGATTCAATAGTAACTTTCAAAAGAGAATGGGATAAATCCTTGAAGGGAAAACATTTACAGGGCTATGGGGAAAGAGCAGGGGGGAGTGGGACTAATTGGATAGCTCGACCAAAGAGCCGGCACAGGCACGATGGGCTGAATGGCCTCCTCCTGTGCTGTATCATTCTATGATTCTATAATGCAACACACTTGCCAATTAAAGCCTTTGCTCGTAGACAACGAAAATGTTTTATAATTGGTGCCTGTGCTAATTACCAAATAATGCAGAAATCGAATTATATATCATTAAAGAAATTAAGAACATGAGTAGTCATTGGTTCAACAAGCCTGCTCCTTCCAGATCATATACAATCCATTCTCTCTCAGGTGCAACCCGATCTTCTAAGAAAAGATTCTGCAAAGTTTTTCTTGCTAGTCCACCCAGAAGATAAAAATCAACCAAAGTCTAGAATATCTCTCTAATCTTACATTCTACATTATTCATCTTTAATCATTTGCTTCCAATACCTTGGTGGTGTAAAAGCACCAACTGGAGACCTAAAATTGTCTCGTCTTGTTAAAAGCTTCTCGCTGTTGGGCAAGGATAGGATCAGGCTCAGCTGTGAAGTCCCCGCAGCCAAAGAGCCTGCCATCACGCGTGAACATCCACTCAGGCAGAGTACCAGCTGACAGAGTCCGCACCGCCTTCTGCAAAAGGAGCAGAAAATTGGACGGAAATCCTTGACTGCAAAGTTCAATCTGATTTTCCAAAAAGCGTGGGTTTTTGAAGTCAGATTTTTTTTTGGCACATCATTTCCCATCTTGACTACTGGCAGAAACTAAGCCAGACTAATTAAAGATTAAGTGGTTCACTTATGGTTCCTAAGACAGTAAATGGATTTGCAATCTGCTGCATTCGCCATTTGAAGTTGAGCCAGATAGAACACTTGCTTTCTCTCACACACACACACACACACACACACACACACTCACAGGAACAGAGGAAAGATAAACTGGAGAGGGGGCACTATACAGCAACAGGAATGGGATCTCATCATGGAGCAACACCGTCATCGAAAAAAGGAAAGTCAGCCCAAACATATCTTCCATTATCTTGATTTTGACCACTACTCGTGTGATGCTGAGGTGACTGACTGACTGAGTGAACAAAGTTAATTTTGAATTCCCAGATTCATATTTTTCTTAAATGTAAAATTTGATTCCACAGCACTTTGTATACCAGGTTTTTGACACTGCACTCGATTTACGCTCCACGTGGTGCCAAGCTGATGTAGTGCAAGGCTGCTGCTTCCAGGGAAGCCCATTCCTCTTCACCTTGGAATCAGATCTGGCCTCGACTCCAAACTTACACCCCTTTCGCCTCACACCATCATCCATTAGGTCATTCAGTCGCTCCTGCCTTCCAACCTATCACAGACCTTCCCTTCTGTTTTCTCCCCTTTCCCTGCACTTGCTTAAAACCGGTTAGATCTCTAACCTTTTACCAGTTCGGACGAAAGGTCATCGACCTGAAACGTTACCTCTGTTTCTCTCTCCACAGATGCTGCCTGACCTGCTGAGCATTTCCAGCATTTTCTGCTTTTAATCCTAATTTACACTGCAAGCTTGGTGTTGGGGCAGTGAAAATTACAAATGCACACTTAATTTTTGACACTTTCCCCAATTACGGTAATGCTATTAGTGATCCATTTTTCAATCAGAAAACAGTATTTTTAAATGGTTACATCAAATTAATTATTCAATAAACTTTCAAAAATTCTTATTGACATATAGTTCTCTCAGGACAGAAGTGGCCTAACTACCATACTGGTTTCTTGGAAGAACTGAACACATCAATGAGAAATAGATTTTAAAACAATTATTATTCATTCATGGAGAAGCTATAATTAACATTTAGCACTCAAATTTCATAAAGTAGTTACTCTTATAAGCTGGGGTTGCTCTCCTTAGAGCAGAGAAGGCTAAGAGGATATTTGATAGAGGTGTTTAAAATCATGAGGGGTTTAGATAGAGTAAATAAAAAGAAACTGTTTCCAACGGCTGAAGGGTTGATAACCAGAGAGCACAGATTTAAGGTGATTGGCAAAAGAACCAGAGGCGAGATGAGGAAAAACTTTTTTACGCAACGAGTGGTTAGGATTTGGAATGCACTGCCTGATAGGGCGGTGGATACAGATTCAATAGTAGCCTTCAAAAGGGAATTGGAGAAATACTTGAAGGCGATAAAATTGCAGCGATATTCTCCCCGTGTCTGCGTGGGTTTCCTCCGGGTGCTCCGGTTTCCTCCCACAGTCCAAAGATGTGCGGGTTAGGTTGATTTGGCTGTGATAAATTGACCCTTAGTGTTAGGGGGATTAAATATGTGGGGTTACGGGGATAGGGTGGGATATGTGTCGGTGCAGGCTCGATGGGCCGAAATGGCCTCTATCTGCACTGTGGGGATTCAGTGATTCTGTGATATGGGGAAAGAGCAGGGGGAGTGGGACTAACTGGATTGGTCTTCAAAAGAGCCGGCGCAGACTCGATGGGCCGAATGGCCTCCTTCTGTGCTGTACTCATCTTTGATTCTATGTGCTCCTGAAAAGGAAGAGGCATTGGATTTTTTTGCAAACTACTGTGGTATGTACATTTGTCTCGTCAATCTGTTTCTTAATAGACTGTCACCAATTCTCAGTGGGGCTGCTAAATGGGACACCCCAGATGTGAATCATTTTGCCTCAGATTTGGTAAATGAAAAAAAAAACTAACAGCGGCCCCAAGAGAAGCTCAATTTCTGTCAAATTTCAGATGAGTGTGCAAGCTGTTCAATGTGCCTCCAGGATGCAGAGGAATTGGACAAGCCGAGTGTTCTTTAATGAACATATACATAAAATTATAATTAGAAAAAAGGTCCTATTCTCATTTAACCCTCTCTTACTCAAAAAACTGAAAACTGTCTTTTTATATAATGATATTTGCAAAGAGGTTTAAAGTTCAGGAGGAGGGAAGCGGAAGTCAGTGTTATATTTAGTGCTAGAATGTGGATAGAAAATACACATTCAATTCATTAAACAAAGAACAAACTTGAATTTATTTGCACCGTTTATTCGCAGGACATCCAAACGTGCTTCACAGCCAATTTTTGAAGTGTTGTTTTTTGTAGACAAACGAGGAGCCAATTTCTTTTGCACAGCAAGATCCCTCAAATAACAATGAGATGGATGATCAGTTAATCTGTTTGGGCAGTGTTGGTCGAGGGCTGGGGGTGGCAGTGATGGGAGGGGGCGGGGGGGGGGGATTCTAGAACGCAGAAGTGCCGGAAGGAAAATTTGGGGCAATTGGCCAAATTCAGACTAAAACTGCAAGTGCAAAGCAAAACTTCTTTACATCAGCGCTCCAGCTCCACCATTAGAGTGACTGAAAAGCCCAAACAGGGGCAGACTAGCACCCCCGAAAGGGCTCTGAATTCTCACAGAAACGAGGGAGTGGTGATAATTGAGCACCATTGGAGACATTCAAGGTGGCATTCAGAAAAGCTCCCAATTTTTCACAAAGAACACAAGAAATAGGAGCAGGAGTTATTCATACGGCCCCCCCCCCCCCCCCCCCCCCCCCCCGAGCCTGCTCCGCCATTCAATAAGATCAGGGCTGATCTTCGACCTCAACTCTAGCTTCCCGCCCTATCCCCCATACCCCTCGATTCCCCTAGTGTTCGTTTGGCCAGACCGGCCCCCAGCATAAAAGTTACAGGAAGGAAATGTTGCAGTTACGAGAAGCGCGCACATTCCCCAAAAGCAAGACTTTTAAATACACTATATTCAAAATCAGAAGTAAACTGGAATTAATGGACAAGAAGTTAAAAGCTGGACTGCAGCGGTTCAAGAAGGCAGCTCACCACCACCTTCTCAAGGGCAACTAGGGGTGGGCAATAAATGCTGGCCTTGCCAGAGACGCCCACATCCCATAAACTAATTTAAAAAAGCTTTAAAATGACACATTTTAACATTGCACTGAACCGCCTCCCACCCATCCTACACCTGGAGGTTTGATCCTGTGAATTTTCACTCACACCTTAGCCACAATCTTTCTTGGGGTACCATGGCCACCATTTCTTTCTGTTTATATAGACTCCTACACTTGTTTAACAAGTTGGGAGTCTATATAAACAGAAAGAAATATCAATGGTCATGGGCTCATGACCATTGATATTTCTTTCTGTTTATATAGACTCCCAACTTTAAGCTAAATTTACTAACAAAAATGTAGCTAAAATGGAGTATCAATTTAGTAGTTGAGGCTTACCACCACCTTCTCAAGGGCAATTAGGGATGGACAATAAATGCCGGCCTTGCCAGCGACGCCCACATCCCATGAACGAATAAAAAAAAGCCCACACGCATTAAAATTTAGAATTGCCAAATCTCAATTATCCCCTTGCTAATGCAGGAAGCTACAGCAACATTACTTCCAGATCAACCTGATGCCATAAAATGTATGGCTAAAAAAAAAAGGGAACAAAAGCGTTGAATTGGTTTATTTTTGTGTAATGGAATGATAATGTGGAGTAATCCCCGGTAGACTACATTCATTATGCCGGATCACGAAAAGGTGTTAAATTACAAGCTGCCATCTGCCGGTGCACAGAAAAACTAATGAAGTGCAAGATAAATATCACAGATACATGTCAAAACTGACTTCCTGATTTAATGGAATAAAGGTTTTTAAAGTCTAAGTGTGTGTTTTTCCCCTCTCAAGCCACCAAATGCCATTTTTCAGTGTATGCTGATTTCTAAATAATTCAGGTCTTCCTTCTTTGTATAGATACACAAGAACGATCTGGGTTTGATTAGTGGCAGCACTCACAGGGCCCAGGAACAGCTGAAACTATCACCAGAGGTGCAAAGAGACAAAGACTGGCTTCAATGAGTTACTGTGTTCAACAGTAAATTGGCATCAGTACCGATGCTTTCATTAACCCAGATGGTACTTCAGCTTCGAATCTGTTAGTTCTACTCTTGCTGCACACGGTAATACATGTCCAACTGAAGGACATGCGAATTTGGCCAGCTTCTAGCTAGGATCCAGCAACAACGTGCATTTATATGGCGCCTTTAACCAACGTCCCAAGGCGCTTCACAGGAGCGTTACCAGACAATATTTGACAGTAGCACACTCGCCTCGGAGTCAGAAGGTTGTGGGTTCAAGTCCCACTCCAGGGACTTGAGCACGTAAAGCTAGGCTGACACTCCCAGTGCAGTGCTGAGGGAATGCTGCACTGTCGGAGGTGCCGTCTTTCGGATGAGACGTTAAACCAAGGCCCCGTCTGCCCTCTCAGGTGGATGTAAAAGATCCCATGGCCACTATTTCGAAGAAGAGCAGGGGAGTTATCCCCGGTGTCCAGGCCAATATTTATCCCTCAACCAACATAACAAAAACAGATTATCTGGTCATTATCACATTGCAGTTTGTGGGACCTTGCTGTGCGCAAATTGGCTGCTGCGTTTCCCACATTACAACAGTGACTCCACTTCAAAAGTACTTCATTGGCTGTAAAGCGCTTTGGGACGTCCGGTGGTCGTGAAAGGCGCTATATAAATGTAAGTCTTTCTTTTCTTTTCACCGAGCCACACAAGGAGATCTTAGGGGAGTTGACCAAAAGCCTGGACAAAGAGGCAGATTTAAAAGAAGGGTCTTAAAAGGAGGCGAAGAGAGAGGCGGCGAGGTTTAGGGAAGGAATTCCAGAGCTTGGGGCCTAGACAGCAGAAGGCACGGCCGCCAATGATGGGGCGAAGGAAATCGGGGATGCGCAAGAGGCCAGAATTGGAGGAATGCAGAGTTATTGAAACTCTGCCACAAATGGATTTACAATGCCCAAAGTATCTAGGGATTGACCAAGTACAATTGACGTTATCCCTAAACATAGCCACAGGCTAGGACATCGTACCACCGCACCAAACAGGACAGTGTGTATTCACGATCTAGCAAAAGAAAATGCACAGTGAAGCCCGTGAACATGCTTCAAGCAATGGATGTTACAGAAAGATAAAGATGCACAATCTATATATATATATATATACACACACATAAAATTCTCCTTATAATTTTTATCTCTATAAATTGACTTTGCCTGCAGCATTATTTTGCAATACTGCAAGATGGGATGGGAGGCTAAATAAGTTTAACTGATCTAATGGGGTCTTTGGGAGATGTTTGGACCACTTTGCATCATCAAGTGTCCACTAATAAAAGCACAGACTATCTCCTGAAATTCAACACCATTGGGCAGGGCAACGATCCCTTTAAGCTGCGCGGCCGCGCCGCGTTCTGGAGGGTCCCGTACAGCCGGTGAGCCGGCTTTTAAATAGAAAAAACCGCGCATGCGCGGAATTTTGAAAGGCCCCGCGCAGCCCGTTAAAGGGGCCGCAGGGGCCCCCAAAAAAAATTAGAGGGATCATTGGGGCAGGGTGATACTTTATACACCCTTCCAGTCAACTGCAACTGGAACAAAACTGGTTCAAAACATGCCAAAAAATTGGAATGAGCAAAGGACACTTGACCTACCAAGCCTGCTCCTTCTACGGGCCTGCATAACTACCGTTATCATGGCCGTTCTCCCCAGATTGTGAGCAAAGGCAAGCCACACAACTGCTATTCCATTCATGGCTCTCCTCTACACTTGTAACAGCCAACATATCGGCATAATGTCAACCAGAAAAAAGGTAGCTAGCACAAGCAAAGACTTGAGAAAGTTTCACGAGCCGTATATTGCTTGCAACTGAAGAAATAGGATAAAAGACGAAGGCAGGGGTGGTGGGGGGGGGGGGGGGGGGGGGGGGGGGGGGGGGAGAAAGAGGGCATGTCATGACTCATCCCTCCTCCGACAGCTTATAATTGAAGCTCATCCAAGTTTCTGCTTCCCGACCTGTTCTGCTCGGTTTAAGCTGACAGACCAGAATTGAAATGAGCAGGGACCAGATGCGTCACAGAGACAGCTGACTGAGCCAGTGACGCACGGTTTTTAGTGGTCAGTGTGTTGCAGCCTGGTCTCTCCATTATGATTCACCTGTTCAAACAGCCTGCAAATTAATTATTCACTGCCTATTCATTCACTGCTCAGAGGATTATGCATTTAGGAAACAGTTGGATGCTGCAAGATGTAAATCAGTCAGTCAGTCAGTCGCCGAAAGACTTTCTTTCTGCAAAATTATAAACTGACAAGAGAGCAGTATCCGAAATTCAGGCCAAGAACTCCTGGGGTCCTTCAAGTGGAAACGATCTTTAGTTTATTTTTATTAATGTTAGTATAATAAATTTATTATAATACACACACACACATATAATATATATGTACACACACATACACATACATATTCTCCCATGATGTAATTTAAGATATTGGCAAAAGAACCAGAGATGAGGAGAATTATTATTTTTTTTTATAAACACAGCGAGTCGTTATGTTCTGGAATGCGCTGCCTGAAAGGGCGGTGGGATCAGATTCAATAGTAACTTTCGAAAGGGAATTGGATAAATACTTGAAGGTGAAAAATTTGCAGGGCTATGGGGAAAGAGCAGGGGAGTGGGACTAGTTGGAGAGCTCGACCAGAGAGCCGGCACGATGGGCCGAATGGCCACCTCCTGTACTGGGCAACACGGTGGCATAGTGGTTAGCACTGGTGCCTCACAGCGCCAGAGACCCGGGTTCGAATCTGACCTCGGGTGACTGTCTGTGTGGAGTTTGCACATTCTCCCCGTGTCTGCGTGGGTTTCCTCCGGGTGCTCCGGTTTCCTCCCACAGTCCAAAAATGTGCGGGTTAGGTTGATTTGGCTATGATAAAGTGACCCTTAGTGTTAGGGGGGGATTAAATATGTGGGGTTATGGGGATAGGATGGGATATGTTAGGGGGAATTAAATACGTGGGGTTACGGGGGTCGGGTGGGATATGTGTACTGTGGGGATTAAAGCAGGGACAGGGTACTGGATTTGGATGATCAGCCATGATCGTATTGAATGGCGGAGCAGGCTCGACGGGCCGAATGGCCTACTCCTGCTCCTAGATTCTATGTTTCTATGTTTCTATGTATCAGTCTATGATTCGATATTGCCCATGCTGAGCCAGAGGATTTACTGCTCTAACACAATAGGGGTGTTATCAACAAAGTATGAATAGGAAAGTGTGACAGGAAGTAAGCGCGATATTTATTAGAAATTCAGAACGGAAAGATTTGCATTTATATAGCGTCTTTCACGACCACTGGACGTCCCAAAGCGCTTTACAGCCAATGAAGTACTTTTGAAGTGTAGTCACTGTTGTAATGTAGGAAACGCTGCAGCCAATTTGCACACAGCAAGCTCCCACAAACAGCAATGTGATAATGACCAGATAATCTGTTTTAGTGATGTTGATATACGCAATACTTTTAACATATTATAGCTATTGTTACAAACAGACACGTAAATGTCCAAATCAGATTTTGTAATAGTAAAAGTGCAGTCTTACTTTTTAAAATTTGAATACATCAGTTACTGATATTATTCCAACAAGTCACGTTTTGCTCGACAACAACACGTTAGTAACCATCCCATGGAGTAAAATCGCACAATGTCGCATTAGCATATAAACACATTAACTCACTCGTTTAAAAGTCCTGTGCGCTCTATTGCAACTAAAGCACGAACCTGTTTATTTTAAATAGTTCAACACCTTCTCTCACAAAAGAAAATAGCAGCCAGAGAACAAGGATCTTGCATTCACATAACATCTTCAGAACACCCCATAGCACTTCACACACAATGGGCTGGATTTTCATTGACCGGTGGAGGCGGGTTTGGAGGCGTGTGGGGGGGGGGGGGGGGTTAAAATTGCAAAAACTGGCGGGCGGGCACAAGTCCGCCTCCATCCCGCCTCTACGCAATTTTCATTAAATCGTGTCTGCTGGTCCCGACTCCGTCCCGCCTCTAAGAGATGGGATAGGCTGTTAAGGCTCTTAACAAGCACTAAATTGGCTCTATAATGCCATTTTGAAAGGCCTTTGTGATTTTAACCCTTGTTCTCCGTGAAGCACGCCTGTTCTGAAACACGACTGTGAAACCTGGCGGGATCACATTTGGATAGCTGACTATCAGTGTCTGCGCTGACTATCAGTGACTGGCAGGCATCTGGTGGTGGAAACTCTCTCTCTCTCTCTGCAAAGGCCAGGCAGTCTCTGACCTTCAATGCAGCAGCAATGATGACATCATCAGAGGCGACTTTCAGACTGAAACCACTAATTGGTTCATGGGTTCCCACATGCTGGAACTCAATTGCCCAGTTAGGTGAAAACCGCATCAATCTCCCACATCCAATTGCAGTCGGGTGGATAACACGAAAAACGGATGACACGACCCCAACCCGCCCCAGTATCAAAATCCAGCCCAATGAATTACTTTTGGAGTGTTGTAACTCTTGTAGGCAAAACGGGCAGCCAATTTGCGCAAAGCAAGATCCCACAAACAGCAGTTATTTCGGTGGTGTTGGTCGAGAGATGAGTGTTGGGCAGGACGCCAAGAACTCCCTGATCTTCATGGGTTAATGTGCTGACACCACATGGTGCGATGTGAACCCAACAAGTGTTCAGAGCAAGTTCCAGCTCATTCATATTCCTTTTTCCACAGCCAGCATTCATCGCCACCACCGGCCATCAGGGTCAGCTGAGGCTCAGTGGGTAGCACTGTCGGAGATGCCGTCTTTTCGGATGAGACGTTAAGCCGAGGGCACCCGTCTGGGTGGAAGTTAAAGATCCCGCGTCACCATTCCGAAGAGGAGCAGGGGAGTTCTCCCCGGGTGTCCTGGCCAATATTTATCCCTCAAATCAACATCACTAACAAACAAAAAAACCTCCAGATTATCTGGCCATTATCATATTGCTGTTTGGGGGAGCTTGCTGTGCACAAATTGGCTGCTCCATTTTCTACATTACAACAGTGACAAAACTTCAAATGGTACTTCCTGAGGTTGTGAAAGGCGCGATAGAAATGCAAATCTTTCTTTTCTTTCTTTACATACAAGGCTAAAAACACAAACAATTGTTTTAATGCAAGAGTCTCGGTAGATTCTAGTGCAACCAAATTGTGAATGACCAGATGGCATTTTTTCAGTACTGTCCCATGCTCAATAATTGGACCAATCCCAATATAATTAGTCAATTATTTCTCAACAATTACATGTTAACATATTATAATTATACGTTATAATTCTCACATCTGCAAACCAGGGTAAAGAAAAGTTGTGGTAAAGATGGGTTGGAACAGAGTCCCCAGTTTGGGGCCCCTCAGTGTTTCAGTGAATAAATGCATCGCATGGTGCAGTCGTAAGGCATTCGGACCAGAGGCGGCGGACCTGGGTGGAGCGGCTGTGGCAAGGCGGCGGCTGTAAAAGAGGAGGAGGCGACCAGGTAGGCCCACAGAGGCGGCGGACCTGGGTGGAGCGGCTGCGGCGAGGCGGCGGCTGTAAAAGAGGCGGCAGCGACCAGGTAGGCTTACCAATCTGAGCCCCGAGAGCGGGAGAGAGAAGTAAAAAATAATCTAAGTGTGACGTCACCAGAAAGCAGGTAAGTGATTGGTTGGTGAGTATTTCTCTTTTTCTCCTTTTTTCCCATACTTAAATTCTGTGGTTTATAGTTTCTAGAGTCCCTGTGGTGTAGCGGGGACAAGCTGTTAAGCAAGGGCCCTTGAGTATATCATTTAATTGAAGTGAAATTGGTGGGATTCAATTAGTTTAATTTTAATTAATTAATTAAAGGGTAAGTCATGTCAGGAGAGCTCGGCGCCGTGATATGCTCCTCCTGCTATATGTGGGAAATCAGGGACACTTCCTGTGTCCCCGACGACCATGTGTGTGGGAAATGTATCCAGCTGCAGCTGCTGACGGACCGCATTGCGGCGCTGGAGCTGCGGATGGATGCATATTGGAGCATTCGCGACGCTGAGAACGTTGTGGATAACACGTTTAGCAAGTTGGTCACACCACAGGTAAAGGGTGTACAGGCAGGAAGTGAATGGGTGACCACCAGGCAGAGTAAGAGGTGCAGGCAGTTAGTGCAGGGGTCCCCTGTGGCCATCCCCCTCTCAAACAGATATACCACTTTGGATGCTGTTGGGGGGGGATGACTTATCAGGGGAAGGCGGCAGCAGCCAACTTCCTGGCACCATGGGTGGCTCTGCTGCACAGGCTGGGAGGAAAAAGTGTGGAAGAGCTATGGTGTTAGGGGATTCAATTGTAAGGGGAATAGATAGGCGTTTCTGCAGCCGCAATCGAGACTCCAGGATGGTGTGTTGCCTCCCTGGTGCAAGGGTCAAGGACGTCTCGGAGTGGCTACAGAACATTTTGGACCAGTTGTCGTGGTGCACATAGGCATCAACGATATAGGTAAAAAAACGGGATGAGGTCCTAAAAGCAGAATATAGGGAGTTAGGAGGTAAATTAAAAAAGAGGACCTCAAAGGTAGTAATCTCAGGATTGCTACCAGTGCCACGTGCTAGTCAGAGTACAAATAGGAGGATATTTCAAATGAATATGTGGCTAGAGGAATGGTGCAAGGGGGAGGGATTCAAATTCCTTGGACATTGGAACCGGTTCTGGGGGAGGTGGGACCAGTACAAACGGGACGGTCTGCACCTGGGCAGGGCCGGGACCAATGTCCTAGGGGGAGTGTTTGCTAGTGCTGTTGGGGAGGGTTTAAACTAAAGTGGCAGGGGGTTGGGAACCTGAGCAGGGAGACAGAGGAAAGGGAAACAAGGATAAAAGCTAAAGACAGGAAGGAGAAAAACAAAAGTAGAAGGCAAAGAACTCAACGGTTTAAATCAAACATGGTCACAGTAAATAATAATTCATATAGGTCTGAGAGCGTTAAAAAAACAAGCCTGAAGGCTTTGTGTCTTAATGCAAGGAGCATTCGGAACAAGGTGGATGAATTAGCTGCGCAAATAGAGGTAAATGAATACGATTTGATTGGGATTACAGAAACATGGCTCCAGGGTGGCCAAGGCTGGGAACTCAACATCCAGGGTTATTCAATATTTAGGAAAGATAGGCAAAAAAGGGAGGTGGGGTAGCATTGCTGGTTAAAGAGGGGATTAACACAATTGAAAGGAAGGATATTAGCTCTGATGATGCGGAATCTGTATGGGTAGAACTGAGAAATAACAAGGGGCAGAAAACGTTAGTGGGAGTGGTATATAGACCTCCAAACAGTAATACGGAGGTTGGGGACGGCATTAAAAGGGAAATTAGAGAAGCATGCAGTAAGGGCACAGCAGTCATTATGGGTGACTTTAATTTACATATAGATTGGGCTAACCAAATTAGTAAAAATACTGTGGAGGAGGAATTCCTAGAATGTTTACGAGATGGTTTTCTGGAACAATATGTCGAGGAACCAACCAGAGATCAGGCCATCTTAGACTGGGTATTATGTAACGAGAAAGGATTAATTAGCAATCTTGTTGTACGAAGCCCCTTGGGTCAGAGTGATCATAATATGATAGAATTCTTCATTAGGATGGAGAGTGAAGTAGTTGAATCAGAGACTAGTGTCCTGAATTTAAATAAAGGAAACTACAATGGTATGAGGCGCGAATTGGGTAGGATTGATTGGGGAATGTCACTCAAGGGGTTGACGGTGGATAGGCAATGGCAAACATTCAAAGACTGCATGGATGAACTGCAGAATTTGTTCATCCCAGTGTGGCATAAGAATAAAACAAAAAGGGTGACTCAACCGTGGCTAACAAGGGAAATTAGGGATAGCATAAGATCCAAGGAGAGGGCATATAAATTGGCCAGAAAAAGCGGTAGCCCTGAGGATTGGGAGCAGTTTAAGATTCAACAAAGGAGGACAAAGGAATTAATTAAGAAGGGGAAAATAGAATACGAAAGTAAGCTTGCTGGGAACATAAAAACTGACTGTAAGAGCTTTTATAGATATGTGAAGAGAAAAAGATTAGTGAAATCAAGTGTAGGTCCCTTGCAGTCAGAAGCGGGGGAAGTTATAATGGGGAACAAAGAAATGGCAGCCCAATTAAATGCATATTTTGGTTCTGTCTTCACAAAGGAGGACACAAATAACCTCCCAGAGATGTTGGAGAACATACGGTCTGATGAAAGGGAGGAACTGAAAGAAATCAGTATTTGCAGGGAAATGGTGTTAGGGAAATTGACGGTATTGAAGGCCGATAAATCCCCAGGGCCTGATAATCTACATCCTAGGGTACTTAAGGAAGTGGCCCTAGAAATAGTAGATGCATTGCTGATCATCTTCCAACATTCCATGGAATCTGGAACTGTACCCATGGATTGGAGGGTAGCTAATGTTACCCCACTATTCAAAAAGGGTGGTAGAGAGAAAGCGGGGAATTACAGACCGGTAAGCCTGACATCGGTAGTGGGGAAAATGCTAGAGTCCATTATAAAGGATGTAATAGCTGAGCACTTGAAAAACAGTGACAGGATCGGACAAAGTCAACATGGATTTACAAAAGGTAAATCGTGCTTGACTAATCTACTGGAATTTTTTGAGGATGTAACTGGGAAAATAGATAAGGGAGAACCAGTAGATGTGGTGTATTTGGACTTTCAAAAGGCTTTCGATAAGGTCCCGCATAAGAGATTAGCGTGTAAAGTTAAGGCACATGGGATTGGGGGCAAGGTATTGACTTGGATAGAGAACTGGTTGGCGGACAGAAAGCAGAGAGTAGGAATTAATGGGTCTTTTTCCGAGTGGCAAGCAGTGACTAGTGGGGTACCGCAGGGATCGGTCCTTGGACCCCAGCTATTCACAATATACATTAATGATCTAGATAAGGGAATTAAATGTAATATCTCCAAGTTTGCAGATGACACAAAGCTGGGCGGGAGTGTGTGCTGCGAGGAGGATACCGAGAAACTCCAAGATGATCTGGACAGGTTGGGTGAGTGGGCAGAAGCGTGGCAGATGCAATATAACGTGGATAAGTGCGAGGTTATCCACTTTGGTGTCAAAAACAGAAAGGCAGACTATTATCTGAATGGCAATAGATTGGGAGAAGGGGAAGTGCAACGAGACCTGGGTGTCCTTGTGCACCAGTCGCTGAAAGTAAGCATGCAGGTGCAGCAGGCGGTGAAGAAGGCAAATGGTATGTTGGCCTTCATAGCGAAAGGGTTTGAGTATAGGAACAGGGATGTCCTGCTGCAGTTGTACAGGGCCTTGGTGAGACCACACCTTGAGTACTGTGTGCAGTTTTGGTCGCCTTATCTGAGGAAGGACGTTCTTGCCATGGAAGGAGTTCAGCGAAGATTCACAAGGCTGATACCTGGGATGGCAGGAATGACATATGAGGAGAGATTGGGTCGATTGGGCTTATACTCACTGGAGTATAGAAGAATGAGAGGGGATCTCATCGAAACATATAAAATTCTGACAGGTCTGGACAAACTAGATGCAGGAAGAATGTTCCCGATGGTCGGAGAGTCCAGAACCAGGGGTCATAATCTAAGGATAAGGGGTAAGTCATTTAGGACAGAAATGAGGAAGAATTTCTTCACCCAGAGAGTGGTGAACCTGTGGAATTCTCTACCACAGAAGGTAGTTGAGGCGATGTCATTAAATATATTCAAGGATGAGTTAGATATATTTCTTAAAGCTAAAGGTATCAAGGGATATGGGGAGAAGGCAGGTACAGGGTACTGAGTTTAGATGATCAGCCATGATCTCATCGAATGGCGGAGCAGGCTCGAGGGGCCGAATGGCCTACTCCTGCTCCTATCTTCTATGTTTCTATGTTTTTTATTCCTAATCCTAGCTGATCACAGCCGGAGCAGCGGATGGGGGGGGGCACTACACTTGGCCTAACCATCGCCAGTGAAGAGGAAAATCTTCCCGGGTTCCTGCTCCTGATCACTATCCAGCAGGGGACATTGGGCGAGGATAGGGTCAGGCCTTCCACAGTTGAACGTCTGGAAAAGGCCACTTGGCCCGTCAATTCTGCCGCTTCCACAGCGACGCTGAATCTGCACTGGTCATGGTCTCTACTCCACTCCGAGGGTAATCAGGCAAAACCCCCATTTAGTCATTCATCCACACACTGCTACTGTTCAACTCTGGTCTGCTGCCCTTCAGACACCTGGAGTACTGCGTACAGTTTGGGTCTCCTTATTTAAGGAAGGATATACTTGCATTGGAGGCAGTTCAGAGAAGGTTCACTCGGTTGATTCCTGAGTTGAAGGGGTTGTCTTATGAGGAAAGGTTGAGCAGGTTGGGTCTATACTCATTAGAGTTTAGAAGAATGAGAGGTGATCTTATTAAAACATAAGATTCTGAGAGGGCTTGACAGGGTAGATGCAGAGAGGATGTTTCCCCCAGTGGGGGAATCTACAACTAGGGGGCATAGTTTCAGAATAAGGGGTCGCCCATTTAAGACGGAGATGAGGAGGAATTTCTTCTTCTCAGAGGGTCGTGAATCTTTGGAATTCCCTACCCCAGAGAGCTGTGGAGGCGGAGTCAGTGAATATAGTCAAGGCGGAAATAGACAGATTTTTGAAAAACAGCAGAATCAAGGGTTATGGGGAGCGGGCAGGAAAGTGGAGTTGAGGCCAAGATCTTATTGAATGGCGGAGCAGGCTCGAGGGGCCGAATGGCCGACTCCTGCTCCTATTTCTTATAACATTCTTCCCCTTCTCCCCCACTGTCACCACTCCTTACGGTCCAGACTCACACAAAAGAAAATGCACTCGAATGAGTCACAGGAAGGCTGCCAGTACCTGTGCAACCGTACCATAGTACAAACTGGCACCGTCAGGGGAGAGGAGAGGAGAAAGCTGGGGAGAAAACCTAAACCTTAGTATTACTTCCTGTAGCTGATGGTCAAAGTGGTAACCGTACTGTCCTATCTAGCTAGGATTCAGGGGTGATAGGCAGCTCATAGGAGCAGTAAGCCATTCAGCTCCCCCATTCAATTAGATCATGGCCGATCTGTACTTACTCTCCTTAGCTCCATATCCATTGATACCCTTACCCAACAAAAATCTATCATCTCAGTCTTGAAAGCTCCCAGTGTCCCAGCATCCATGGCCTTTTGGGGGAAGCGAGTTCCACATTTCTACCACCCGGTGTGTGTGGAAGAAGTGTTTCCCGATTTCACTCCTGAATGGCCTGGCTCTAATTTTAAGATCATGTCCTCTTGTGCTCGATTCTCCCACCCGAGGAAAAAGGGTAGATACGGAGAAACTATCAAATCCTTTTAACATTTTAAACACAGCTCACTCAACTGGGTAGACTGGCAGAACCACTGTCCTGTTGCCAATAGTTCTCTCAGTTACCTATGAGGCACCATCTGATAAAACCTGGTCACTCCTCCATCACTGTAAAGCGCTGCTCCCTGGGCCACTGCAGTAACTGGTATGGTTTGGAGTCCTAACAGCTCTTTCTTAAGAACATAACATATGGAACAAGAAAAGGCCATTTGGCCCATCAATTCTGCGGCCTCCAAAGCCATGTTGAATCTGCACTTATCATGCATGGACTCTACTCCGCCCCGAGGGTAATCAGGCAAAAACCTCCCGTTTAGTCATTTGTCCACACACTGCTACTGTTCAACTCTGGTCTGCTGCCTTCCAGATAACATTCTTCCCCTTCTCCCCCACCGTCACCACTCCTAGCCCCACAGCAAGGGAGGCCCACCTTGGCCTGTAGATCAGTCGATCTCAATCCGCGCCTGGAACTCTCATCCTGTTTCGACAAGATACCCATCCAGCTAAAGTCAGAGTCATCGGGGCACCTGCTCCACGGAATGACCTAGCACGCACGGCAACATAGTCTTGGCAGCAGATGAAGAAAGTGGCTGCTTCAGTGCTGCATGTTCAGGCACATTATGAAGTTTACAACAGGAAAAATTCACATGTTGGACAAAAAGCAAATTTACCACTGGGCTGTGCCAACACACAGGAGGGCAATCTTGCCCTAGACAAGTTCAATTCTCCAGTTCCACCTCAGTTCCAATGACATAGGTTGGATTACACAACCATAAGAACATAAGAAATAGGAGCAGGAATAGGCCACTTGGCCCCTCGAGCCTGCTCCGCCATTCAATAAGATCATGGCTGATTTTGGGCTCAAAGCCACTTCTCTGCCCGCTCCCCATAACCCTTCACTCCCTTATCTTGCAAAACTCTGTCTATCTCCACCTTAAATGTATTTAATGACCCAGCCTCCACAGCTCTCTGGGGCAGAGAATTCCACAGATTTACGACCCTCAGAGAAGAAATTCCTCCTCATCTCAGTTCTAAAAGGGCGACCCTTTATTCTGAGACTGTGCCCCCGAGTTCTAGATTTCCCCACGAGGGGAAACATCCTCTCTGCATCTACCTTGTCGAGCCCCCTCAGTATCTTATATGTTTCAATAAGATCACCTCTCATTCTTCTAAATTCCAATGAGTATAGGCCCAGCCTGCTCAACCTTTCCTCATAAGTCAACCCCCTCATCTCTGGAATTAACCTAGTGAATCGTCTCTGAACTGCCTCCAATGCAAGTATATCCTTCCTTAAATAAAGGAGACCAAAACTGTACGCAGTACTCCAGGTGTGGTCTCACCAATACCCTGTACAGTTGTAGCAGGACTGCCCTGCTTTTATACTCCAACCCCCTTGCAATAAACATGATCAATAAAATATGATTGCAACATTGCCGATTTCTTCTTGGAGGCTACTTCCACCCTAGATACATTGTGGATTTGAATCCCTTAATTTTCAAATCTGAGTGTTTGTGGCAAGGTGTTAACTGCTCTACATGTCACACAAAAATACTACACAGGTCAGCGGGTGAAAATCCCTCCAGCTTTATGAATCAGAAGCACAACTGGAAAGTTGTGCATATCTTAAAAAAAAAAGACTTTCCCCCAGAGTCTCTACATTTACTTTTAATATATTTTCCTCTCCAAAAACAAACAGTGAGGGTTGGCAGACTATTTATCACAGCTGGAGCCAGCCTCGACTTCACTCCGTGTCCACACAGGTGCACTTTCTAACAAGGGCTGCTGGATGATAACCAAAGCTAGGCACCCTGACCCATTCTTTTCTTCTATCAACCATTACAACCTTCAGAGATCTCTGCGCTCCTCCAATTCTGGCTTCTTGCGCATTCCCGAACTCTTTCACCCCACCATTGGCGGCCGTGCCTTTCGGCTGCCTGGGCCCTAAGCTCTGGAATTCCCTCCCTAAACCTCTCTTTCCACCTTTAAGACGCTCCTTAAAACCTCCCTCTGACCAATGTTCCGTCTACGCTGCGGGCGTGTGCGGCCTCCCAGCAACTGTGACGGTACTGGCGCAGACCACTCACGCTGTTCCCTCCAAGATACCGCGCACACGCGGCCGCCAATTTAAAGATAGCGTGTACAAATTTTTTTTAGCGGGATCATCATCTCTGCCTGTCCTAATAATTCCTTCTTTGGCTTGGTATCAATTTTTGTCCCATTACACTCCTGCGAAGCACCTTTGACGTTTTACTACATTAAAGGCGCTATATAAATGCAAGCTGTTGTTGTATCATGTGTTTTCTTATTATTGCAAAAGCATAGCCAGAAATATTAAAGCAAAAATTAACACTCAGCCTCCAGTAATGGGGTTTACTTTTTAAAAACAAGCAAAGCTCGTTTTTGTCTCAAAAGCGCCACCCTATGGTAAGACAGAGCACTGCAGCAGAAATAACTGGAGTTCAAACCTATAAATTAACCCGTCTTCAGAGCCTCCATGAAGTTAAACCTTCTAGCATATTCCAGCAAGCAGTAGTGGCACCTCTTGGAGTTTACTATTTCCCAAGAAAACTATACATCAGTATCATAGAAATTTACGGCACAGAAGGAGGCCATTCGGCCCATCGTGTCCACGCCAGCAGAAACAGAGCCATCCAGCCTAACCCCACTTTCCAGCTCTTGGTCCGTAGCCCTGTGGGTTACGGCACTTCAAGTGCACATCCAAGTATTTTTTAAATGTGATGAGAGTTTCTGTCTCTACCGCCCTTTCAGGCAGCGAGTTTCAGACCCCCACCACCCTCTGGGTGAAAAATGTTCTCCTCTACTCCCCTCTAACCCTTCTACCAATTACTTTAAATCTATGCCCCCTGGTTATTGACCTCTCTTCTAGGGGAAATCGGTCCTTCCTATCCACTCCATCAAGGCCCCTCATAATTTTATACACCTCAATTAAGTCTCCCCTCAGCCTCCTCTGTTCAGTACATGGTATACAAAAAATTATTTACTTTCTCTCCTCCTCTCCTTGAAGGCACCAACTCATGCTGCTATACAGTTTCACTGCCAGAACAGACCTCTGGTACCTCATCCCAGAGGCCATTCTTCATGCATGAAGCCAGACAGTAAGAGCTAGCAGGCTATTTGCCCTTGGAAGGCAAAACACAGCCAAGCACAATCCTGTTCTCAACTGAGAGCCGCACACATTACGCACATTCTGGCTCAAGCGACTACATGCAATCAGGAGCTGGAGCCCTGGTTTATTTTCCCCTTCCCAGGAGCACAGGGACAAACCTCAGGTTCCTAACAGTGAGCAGCTTAAAATAAAAAACAAACATTGCTCAAGAGAGCCATCCTGTGGTAAACTGGTGCACTGCAGCAGAAATAAAAGTGGAATTCACTTTTCAAAATCATTCTTCTTGCAGAATCGCCAAGTAGTTAAAATCAGCTCGTACACATTCCATCATCCAGTAATGCAGCTTTTTGCAATGTGACCTTTTCCAATAGATTAGTGCATGGATTATGAGTCATAGTCATAACGGCATAGAAGGAGGCCATTCGGCCCATCAAGTCCGTGCCGGCTTTCTAGAGCAATCCAGTCAGCCCCATCCCCCCATTCGATCCCCGCAAGTTTATTTCCCTCAAGTGTCTATCCAGTCTCCCCTTGAAAACATTGAGTGTCTCCGCTTCCACCACTTCCGTCGGCAGAGAATTCCAGGTCATCACCACTCGCTGTGTGAAAAAGTTTTTCCTCACATCCCCCCCTGTATCTCTTGCCCAAAACCTTGAATCTGTGTCCCCTAGTCCTTGTACCATCAACTAGTGGGAATAGCCTTTCCCCGTCTAGCCTATCCAAACCCGTCATAATCTATCAAATCACCCCTCAACCTCCTTTGCTCTAATGAAAACAAATCCAGCTTCTCCAACCTGTTCTTGTAGCTAAGATCCCTCATCCCCGGAACCATTCTGGTAAATCTCCTCTGCACCCTCTCAAGGGCCTTCACATCTTTCCTAAAGTGTGGTGACCAGAACTGGACGCAATACTCCAGTTGTGGCCTAACCAGTGCTTTATAAAGGTTCAGCATAACTTCTCTACTTTTGTACTCAATACCTCTATTTATGAAGCCCAAGATCCCATACGCTTTGCTAACCACTCTCTCAATATGTCCTGCCACATATTTATAATAAAGGATCAACAGGAACCTTAAAGCTTCAGCATTTCTTTCACCGAGTGATCTATTTGCCAACATAAGGTACCATCATTAAGAACTGGTTAATGATCTCCAGAGTTGATGAAATATTATTTCACAACATGAGGGGCAGCAAATACACAAACAAGGTTTGCAATTAAACAGGAGAAATTATTAAAAAGGATTTCCACCATCTATTTCCAGGCCGGGAAAAAAAGTCTATATAATCTTCTAACTTTAATCTACTGTAGGATTTATTAATAAAAGTACTAAGTGTTTGGGTACATTTCCATCACTGAATAGGCTCTGCTGAGAAATCTGCTCAAATTACTATTCCTCCAATTATTTGCAAAAGGCAAAAGCAAAGTGTTCTCACTTACTGTACCACCCAATCTGATTAAATCTGATTGTAAAACCAAATACAGTCTAGTCCTCTTTATTCAAGGGTGCTTAATTCAAATTATAGTGCAAAAAACATGACGAGTTATCAGGAATAGACTGTTAAGACAAAATAGCGATTGATTGAAACAGCCTGTCTTATTTGTTCTGATCAGTTGAACACATTATATATTTTTTTGCAGCTATCTGCAGAGGAGATTCCCAAACACATTCAGTGACTGTTCCTGAAAATAAATAATCTCTACTCAGAACAGGCCTCGGTGCAATTTTGTTGTGGTTCCAGTTTTATTTTTAAAATGATGATTTAATGGTGTTTAGAATCAGGAGCAGGGTAGCAGAAATACAATCGCAAAGAATAAAAATTGGTCTCCTGTTTGTTTTGCCTTTAAAATCTTATTGAAAACATCATTGCAACAGAGGGTCAAAGTGGTCAGGAAGCACTCAGTTATAGCTACTTAAACAAACAATGCAACAATAAATCTGAGCAACTAGTAGCTTCTGCACTTCGAGGCCAAACTCATGGCAACTTTAATAGGACAAAATTGAGAGGTCGCACAACACCAGGTTATAGTCCAACAGTTTTATTTGAAATCACAAGCTTTCGGAGCTATCGCTCCTTCCTCAGGTGTTGTTGTACCTGAGGAAGGAGCGATAGCTCCGAAAGCTTGTGATTTCAAATAAAACTGTTGGACTATAACCTGGTGTTGTGCGACCTCTCAATTTTGTCCACCCCAGTCCAACACCGGCATCTCCGCATCATGAACTTTAATAGGAAGCATACTTTAACATAAGCACTCTGCTGCTTTTAATATGTAACCATATGTTACAAAGAAACCTTTTAAAAACACACACACACACAAAAAGCTTACCATAAATGTCAGGCCCATGTGGGGTAAAGACGTTGTAAATAACTATGCCAGAGGGGCAATCACCAACTTTCCATAGTAATAGCTGTCCACAACCACAAGGGGGAGCTGCAACACAAACCAACAATGATGCCCCGATTTATTAGATAAATTCAGGCCACAAACCGCAAAGCTCATCATCAAACTATAGAGGAGCATAAAGGCTTTCACTCATGTTCCTATCCTTGAGCAGGGATAGCATTTAACAAGGAGGTGGGGGGCCCACAAATACTATAACCCTGATTCAGGATGTATGGGAGGGTACCGCATATCTAACCCTATCAGCATAACCGTCTATTCCTTTCTCCCTCATGTACTTACCGAGCTTCCTCTTAAATGCATCGATGCTATTCGCCTCGTGGTGGTAGCGAGTTCCACATGCTAACCACTCTCTGAGTAAAGAGGTTTCTCCTGGTTCCTTAATGGATTTATTAGTGACCAGCGTATATTTACGGCCCCTAGCTTTTTTTGTCCTTGCTCATCATGAACGACTAACCAGAGATTCTCCTGAATACAGCCGAGGATCCCTTTAAATAATGCCTCCTTTGCAACTTGCCGCCAAGAATTTGTTGGCCGGTTTTAGAATGAGCTAATGCAGCGCTCCAGGCTCGTGTGGAGCAGAAACACCGGCACAGAGCAGTTGGGCCGAATGGCCGGTTTCTGTACTGTAATTTCTATGTAATCTCCATGGCTGGGAGACTGGGCTCCAACTGTCCCCGGGTTAATATTAATGTGCATCGGGCTGCAGTATCAGGCAGGGCAGTCGAGAATCTGCCAAAACCCTGTAGCTTATCATAGGGGGATCAGAAGACAAATGCATCATCGCGGCCTTAAGAAGATCGGTTTGGAGTGAGGCAATGGGAAGCGTGTTTTGGGAGAAGCTACCAAAGTCTCGTGGGAGGGGGGGCAAAGATCCAAATTTAACTCTCATCACCCCCGTACACAAATTTCCCAGAGGGGGTTTAAGGAGACTGGCTGGACTTGACGGGGAAGGGGATTTTGCACTGGCACATCACGTGCAGTATTTCCAGAGGAGAGTCTTGGAATTTCCCTTCAACCCATCCCAGAATTCTAGTATAACCATATTTTATTTGAATAAAAATATTCTCTAGGCTTGGGTAAGTGGAATGTCCCTACAAGCGGTGGGGGGGTGGGGGGGGTGGAATGTTTACTCCACATCAGGCAAATGGCAGTTCCACTATGCAGACTTCTCAATCGTTTAGTTGGGAATCTCAAGAGAAGAAAATGTGTTTTTCCATTTCACATATCCAGCAACCAAAATACAAAATATGCCACTATGCCTCGCCCCCAAACATAAAAACACGTAAAATATTCTTTATTTAAAAAAAAAAAGATCGGCAGTCTGAAGAGACATAAGAAATAGGAGCAGGAATAGGCCATTCGAGCCTGCTCCGCCAATCAGATTCATGGCTGATCTTCTACCTTATCTCCACCTTCCCGCACTAGCCCCATATCCCTCGATTCCCTTAGTATCCAAAAATCTATTAATCTCTGTCTTGAATATACTCAACGACTGAGTCTCCACAGCCCTCTGGGGTAGAGAATTCCAACGATTCACCACCCTCTCTGAGTGAAGAAATTTCTCCTCATCTCAGTCCTAAATGGCCGACCCCTTACTCTGAGACTGTGACCCCTGGTTCTAGACTCCCCAGCCAGGGGGAAAACATCCTCCCTGCATCTACCCTGTCAAGCCCCTTAAGAATCTTTCTCCGTTGAGAGATCCTTGTACAGTTGGTTATCCTTGTACGTTCTACCATGATCTAGCAGGAAGTACTTTCCACATAGTGCTGGGCCCATCGGCCCATCATTAAGGCTCTTTGCCTCTTGAAAGCACCAAGGGGGAGGAGAGGAAAGGAAGGAAGTCGAGCTCCAAGAAAGCGTTTGAGGAGCAGACTGTCTGCTGTCAAATAAGCTTCTTTTTACGTGCTTGAGTGAGGAGCTAGCACAAAGGGCGACCTATACTTAGAACTAGATCGAAACCTATTTTGTAAGTAATTGTAAGTAATTCTCGATTAAGTGCCTTGATAACCCTCCCAGTTCTCTACCTACCAGAAAGAGCAGCAGAGCCACTACTGCCCACGTAATAAAACTCTGGAACTTCCTCTTCAGTACCAGCAGGTCAAATGCTATTGGCAACCTAATGAGCAGGAGAAAAAAAACGAGTCACGAGATTAGATTTACAAAATATATTTTAGAATTTTTTTTTTTAAAAAGACAGCTCAGAAAATGGAGTGTTAATTAAAAAAAGTAACACTTGTATTTCAAGAATTCATACTGGGTTTTCCCATACAGAACTGAATGCAACGTGTTCTTAAAAAAATAAAAACACAAAATGCTGGAAATACACAACAGTTCTGCCCGCATCTGAAAGAAGACAAGAGATTGGTTAACATTTCAGGAAAAGACCTTCCTTCATCCGAGTCTGCTCCAAACATTAACCGGTCACATGCTGAGTATTTTCAGCATTTTCCATTTTTATTTCAGAATCCAGTGGATTTTCCTTAATCTCACGAACTTGTCCATATGTTAAAAAGGCAAAAATCAACACTACAAATTTTTATAAAGTTACAGATTAAAATGTAAGGTGGGAGGAGGCTGAGGAGTCAGGAGAGAGAGAGAGAGAGAGAGGAAGAATCGGAGGCAAGTATTTCAATCAGTTTCTGTTAGAAAGTACTAATGCTGACAGAATTGAAAAGAGTTACTTTCAAGAATCTTTGGAGAATCAAAGTTCAAAGAAAATTATTTAAAAAGAATTAACACTTTTTTTGCTCAATTCTTGCAATCCTTTGTTTCAACCTCGATATTTGTGGCACCAAAGAGGGACCGAGATGGACGGTGTAAAGGAGCTGAATTAATATCATAGTTATGCATTTAGCTACCTCGCAATATTGCGTTCAGTAACTTGTCCAAACTAGGGCTCCTCTCCCAAGGTAACCTTGTAAGAGTTCTCTCCTTTAGTATTCAATACTAAAGAGGGGGTTGCAAATGAGGTAGGGGGGGGGGATGGGAGGGACTTAAAAACCAAGCAAAGCATGTTGTTGTGATCTGGAATGCGCTGCCTGAAAGGGTGGTGGAAACAGATTCAATAGTAACTTCCATAATGGAATTGGATAAATATTTGAAGGGAAAAAATTTGCAGGGCTGGGGGGGGGGGGGGAAGGAGCAGGGGAGTGGGATTAATTGGATCGCTCTTTCAGCGAGCCAGCATGGGCACGATGGGTGGAATGGCCTCCTCCTATGCTGTATTAGTCTATGATTGAACTCATTCGCCAAGGACGAGAAGCTTTAAGTAAGGCAACAATTTCAACATCGCCACTTCAAAGTGCCCCAGTGAGACGTCCTTACCCAAGAGCCGCACTGAAGGGCCATCCCACAACGGCTCCAGCTGCCACTCCCAGTACAGCCACAGCATTCTTATCCGTAAACCAACCAGTCATTGCAATTAGCGTTGTGTACATACAGAAACTACTGGGGAGGAATGCTGAAAACGAGAGAGAAAGAGAGACACCATCAAATAAATCGATTAGTTTACCACATTGCTATTCATGGCTATTGAGAAAAAGGCCATATGCTTCAACAATACGAGGGGCGTCCAAACTGCAGCCCCTGGACCATGGCAATCGGGCCCCTGCATCTCAGGCAACGTAGTCTTTTTATTACTTGACTTCTTATTCACGGGTTTGTCTTGTTCTTTGTGCCAGCCGTGGCTCCGTTGGTGGTACTCTCACCTCTGAGTCAGAAGGTTGTGGGTTCAAGTCCCACTCCAGAGACTTGAGCACAAAAATCCAGGCTGACACTCCCAGTGCAGTGATGAGGGAGCGCTGCACTGTCGGAGGTGCCGTCTTTCGGATGAGACGTTAAACCGAGGGCCCCGTCTGCTCTCTCAGGTGGACGTAAAAGATCCCGTGGCCACTATTTCGAAGAAGAGCAGGGGAGTTAACCCCAGTGACCTGGCCAATATTTATCCCTCAATCAACAACACTAAAAAACAGATTATCCGGTCATGATCACATTGCTGTTTGTGGGAGCTTGCTGTGCGCAAATTGGCTGCTGCATTTCCTACATTACAACAGTGACTACATTTCAAAAGTATTTCATTGGCTGTAAAGCGCTCTGGGACATCCTGAGGTTGTGAAAGGTGCTGTCGAAGTCTGTCTTTCTTCCTTGTTTGGAATTTTGTGGTTTGGGATGGTTTTGTTTGGTGCTGTTGCCTCAAAAATGTGCACACCCTAAATCACAATCCTAAGTACCAGCAACGGGAGATATATGCAAATGAATGGGAACATGGATTCAAACTTTATATGCAGCCTGAGGTTCCATCACATGACCCTCCTGCAACCATGAAGAACACTGGGAGAAGGAACCCTGTATTAACGTTTCGTTGATCTGGAAACCACTGGGGTGACTTGCGGCAACAATGAAGTATAAAAATTCTTCAACTTTGTAGCCTTGCTCCGCACCCGGTATGGACAGAAACTCCCCTGTTGCACTGTGTTGCACCCATGCCTCCAAACTCTCACTGCTGAATAAACCATGTGCCACAGGAATGAGCAGATCAACAACCAGTATCTTCTCCTCACTGACCCTGCTCCCTCCCTGGCCGTGCCTTCAGCTGCCTGGGCCCTAAGCTCTGGAATTCCCTGCCTAAACCTCTCCGCCTCTCTCTCTTTCCTCCTTTAAGACGCTCCTTAAAACCTACCTCTTTGACCAGGCTTTTGGTCACCTGCCCTAATTTCTCATGTGGCTCGGTGTCAATTTTTTTTTTCGGTCCTAAAATACTCCTGTGCAGAACCTTGGGACGTTTTACTACGTTAAAGGCGCTATATAAATACAAGTTGTTGTGATGCCCCGACCCTGACCCTGCTTATACCCTACATTACAACAGTGACTGCACTTCAAAAAAAGTACTTCACTGGCTGTAAAGCGCTTTGCGACGTCCGGTGGTCGTTGTGAAAGGCGCTATTTAAACGCAAGTCTTTCTTTCTTCCTTGACGTTGAACCTGAATGTGTCTCATCCCATGCTGGCGAACACGCCCCGGTTAGAGACGCGGTTGATAGGGCCCCTGCTATTCTTGATTCAACTGCTGGGAGCGCCCCAGGAGTGGCAAGCCACCTCACCTTCCCCCAGTGATATGCTCGAGATTGGGAATCCACAAGCAAGCTCCCTTTCTAACTTACAGACAGAAGATTTAGTTCCTGCGCAACTCATGGGAGCCAAACACTGAAACATCAGGTGCTATTTTCCTCATGAAGTACTAATTAAGAAAAAACAACTTTGATTTGTTTCTCCCTGCGCAGTTCCCGGGCTTGTATTTAACTTTATATTCCCATGACCATACCCACGAGTCTTCCTCTTGACTTACCGGCTGCTGAACAGAACATCCCAGTGCTCAACACCAAGAACGCCAGCATTAGACGCCCAACATGGAGCCCAAACTTCTTGCAAACAGCTCTGGAACACAACCAGCATACGTAGTTTCAGCGATAAATTTTAGAAAATTAAACCGTGAGTTTATCCAGTGATTAGCTGAGCAATGCACATCAGGCGGGTCCCCAGGTTTGATCCCTGGTCACGGCTCCGTTAACTCCCAGTTAGTATGGTGTTGGTGGAGGGACTCCAATTGGCCTCAGTGTCAGCTGTGGCTCAGTTGGGCAGCACTCTCGCCTCCGAGTCAGAAGGTTGTGGGTTCAAGCCCCACTTCAGAGACCCGAGCACAAAATCTAGGCTGACACTCCCAGTGCCGTATTGAAGGAGTGCTGCACTGTCGGAGGTGCCGTCTTTTGGGTGAGACGTTAAACCGAGGCCTCGTCTGCTCTCCCACGTGGACGTAGAAGATCCCACGGCCACTATTTCGAAGAACAGGTGAGTTCTCTCCAGTGTCCTGGCCAATATTTATCACTCAACCTAACAGCACTAAAAAAGATTATCTGGTGATTATTTCATTGCTGTTTAAGGGATCTTGCTGTGCACAAATTGGCTGCCGTGTTTCCTACAGTGACTACACTTCTAAGGTACATAATTGGCTGTAAGCGCTTTGGGACGTCCTGAGGTCGTGAAAGGTGCTATATAAATATAAATCACTAGCCAGTAACTGCTGCTGGAAGTGCACTTGTGAACATCAAGTGAGGACAAAGCCATGTTGGGCTGTGTAAAAAAAAAAATACCTAACAAGTCATTGTTAAATGAGTAATGTAAAGTTGAGCAAAGTATCAGAAGGGGACCAGTGCATCGACATCATGGCCCTGACGGAAACTTGGCTGTGGGGTGACGACACCTTAAATGAAGCCTCCCCGCCTGGCTATACCTTCCACCACTTGCTCCACCCAGACCGCCTGGTGGCGGTGTGGCTCTCGTCACCAAATCACACCTTGGTCTGTCCCCCTACTCCTCCGGCTCTTTCTCCCTCCTTTGAGCATCTCACCGTATTCCACCCCTCTCACCTCTCATTTAAAATTCTCGTTCTCTACCGCCCACCCAAGTACCATAAAAATGTTATTACCAAGATATCTTCACTGCTCTCCTCCCTCAGCCTCTGCACCGAACGACTTCTCATCCTCGGTGATTTCAACCTCCATCTCAATTCATCATGCTCTCTCTCCTCTGAGTTCACTAGCCTCCTATCCTCCCTTAATCTCTCCCTCCATGTAAACTCCCCAACCCATAGTCATGGCCACCCCCTCGACCTTGCCATCTCTTGTGGCCTCACTGCTCCCATCGTGTCAATCGCAGATAAGGCCATCTCTGACCACTTCCTCGTATCGCTCTCCACCCACATCCACCAAACCCTACTTCTTCCTGTGTCCGCCCCTGGAAAAAACTCTCGCCCAACTCTCTCCCAACTGCATTTACAAAATCCCAACTGTCCAGCCTTTGATCCTCCAGTCACCATGACATTTCTGCAGCTACCAATCTGCTCAACCACACCCTCACCACCACCTTTGATGCCCTAGTCCCTATTAAAACAATTACACTCTCACCCTGGCTGTTCCCCCGGTACGGCTCTCATCTTCGCTCTCTTAAGCCCAAGGGACGCAGACTTGAATGGATATGGCGGACAACTGATTTAGCCATTCACCGCCAGATCTGGCTGGATCACATAAAGCATTATCGCGTCCTGCTCTAGTCTGCCAAAACTGCTCACTATTCCAGAATCATTCTGGAATGCAAAGATAAACCCCGCCTCCTATTCTCCACTGCTAACCGTCTTCTTAAACCCCTCTCCACTATCTCCTCCACCCTCACCTCCGACAAGAAGTGTGAGGAGCTCATGGACTTCTTTGTCTCCAAGATTGAGACCATCCGTTCAGCTGCCTCTGTCACTTCCCTTCCTTCCCCTCGTCCACCGGGCCAAACTTCCTCTAAGATTCCCCTCTGCCCTAGCCCTGAACTCACATCTTTCTCCAGTTTCTCTCCGATCTCCCCTCATGACCTCTCCACGCTCATCTTGTCTATGAGACCCACTTCCTGCTCCCTCGACCCTATTCCCATCAAACTGCTGACCACCCAACTTCCTTTTCAGGCTCCCATGTTAGCTGACATTGTTAACGGTTCTCTCTCCTCAGGTACTGTCCCCCTCTCCCTCAAATCTGCAGTCATCACCCCCTCCTCAAAAAAATAACCCTTGACCCCTCCGTCCTTGCAAACTACCGCCCCATCTCCAACCTCCCTTTCCTCTCCAAAGTCCTTGAACGTGTTGTCACCTCCCAAATCCATGCCCATCTTTCCCGCAACTCTGTGTTTGAATCCCTCCAATTAGGTTTCCGCCCCTGCCACAGTACTGAAACGGCTCTCATCAAAGTCACAAATGACATCCTTTGTGACTGTGACAAAGGTAACCTATCCCTCCTCGTCCTTCTTGACTTGTCTGCAGCCTTTGACACGGTTGACCACTCCATCCTTCTACAACGCCTCTCCACCGTCGTCCAGCTGGGTGGGTCTGCACTCGCCTGGTTCCATTCTTATCTATCTAATCGTAGCCAGATCACCTGCAACGGCTTCTCTTCCCGCTCCCGCATCGTTACCTCTGGTGTATCCCAAGGATCTATCCTTGTCCCCCTCCTATTTCTCATCTACATGTTGCCCATTGACAACATCATCTGGAAAAACATCGTCAGCTTCCATATGTACGCTGACATCCAGCTCTACCTCACTACTCCTTCTCTCGATCCCTCCATGGTCTCTAAATTGTCAGACTGCTTGTCCGACATCCAGTTCTGGATGAGCAGAAATTTTCTCCAATTAAATATTGGGAAGACCGAAGCCATTGTTTTCAGTCCCCGCCACAAACTCCGTTCCCTAGCCACTGACTCCATCCCTCCTCCCTAACATCTGTCTGAGGCTGAACCACATATCTGAACATGAAATGAGCTTCCAACCACATATCCGCAGCTTAACTAAGACCACCTATTTCCACCTCTGTAACTCGCCCGTCTCCGCCCCTGCCTCAGATGAAATCCTCATCCATGCCTTTGTTACCTCTAGACTTGATTATTCCAACGCATTTCTACCCTACGTAAACTTGAGGTCCTAACTCGCACCAAGTCCCGTTCACCCATCACCCCTGTGCTCGCTGACCTACAGTTAAGCAGAGCCTCGATTTCAAAATTCTCATGCTTGTTTTCAATTCACTTCACGGCCTCGCCCCTCCCTATCTCTGTAATCTCCTCCAGCCGCCCCCCCCCCCACCCCCGAGATATCTGCGCTTCTCGAATTCTGCCCTCTTGAACATCCCTGATTAGAATCGCTCAGCCAATTGGTGGCCGTGCCTTCTGTTGCCTAGGCCCTAAGCTCTGGAATTCCCTGCCTAAACCTCTCCACCTCTCTAACTCTCCTTCCTCTTTTAAAACGCTCCATAAAACCTAGCTTTTTGACCAAGCTTTTGGTCATCTGCCCTCATTTCTCCTTATGTGGCCCGGTGTCAAGTTTGTGTCTTATAATACTCCTGTGAAGCTCCTTGGGTCATTTTACTACATCAAAGGCGCGATATAAATACAATTTGGTATTGTTGTAGTAACAGAGCAAGGGAGAAAGAGAGATTGGTAGAATTTTTTTTTGAAAACAGGCTTTTTTTGAATTAAGTAGAATTTGCATTACATTGGATTGTAACTTTTGAAAAAAAAGTTTATATATCATATGTAGACAAAAAACAAGTCGCTTCACAAATATTGTTTTTGGTCGACTGTGATGAATACAGGGAGAGATTCTAGGATGAACAAAGCTCGACAGTTTTCTTCCCACCACCAAGTCCTAGATTGATTCCTGGGATGAGAGGGTTGTCCTATGAGGAGAGATCGAGTAGAACGGGCCGATACTCTCTGGAGTTTAGAAGAATGAGATGTGATCTCATTCAAACATATAAGATTCTGAGGGGGATTGACAGGGTAGATGATGAGAGGTTGTTTTCCCCTGGTTGGAGAGTTGAGAACTAGGGGGCATAGTCTCAGGATAAGGGGTCGGCCATTTAGGACCGAGATGAGGAGAAATTTCTTCACTTAGAGGGTTGTGAATCTTTGGAATTCTCTACCCCAAACGGCTGTAGATGCTGAGTCATCGAGTACATTCAAGGCCGAGATAGATACATTTTGTGACTCTAGGAGAAATCAAGGGGTATGGCGATCGGGCAGGAAAGTGGAGTCGAGGTGGAAGATCAGTCATGATCTTATTGAGTGACGGAGCAAGCTCGAGGGGCCATACGGTCTACTCCTGCTGCTAATTCTTATGTTCCAAGAATTTCAGTATCACTTAAATGGAACACTGGGCTAGAGTTTCTGCCCACTGACTACATGTGTGGAATATCTCACCCACTGCACCTCAAGTAGGACTGGTTAACATGAAAATAATTAATGATCCAATTATACAACTTAAAATATGCCAAAATAAAGGGTCCTGTTACTCCTCTAGGATCATTTTAGACCGGCTGAGGGAAGATGGAATAAAATATTCACCCCACCACCTGCAGTCAGAATAGTTTCATGTTAAGTTGTAGTACAGAGACAGACGCACTATCTGCCCACTGTCACGTTACCCTTCAAGGAAGTAGGCTTGGATGTGCAGAGGGTAAGCTATTGTAACAATTTTTTAAAATACATTACATAAGAATTAGGAGCAGGAGTAGGCCAGTCGGCCCTTCGAGCCTGCTCTGCCATTCAATAAGATCATGGCTGATCTTCTGCCTCAACTCCACATCCCCATATCCCTTGATTCCCCTGGAGTCCAAAAATCTATTGATCTCTGTCTTAAATATACTCAACGACCGAGCATCCACAGCCCCCTGGGGTAGAGAATTCCAAAGATTCACAACCCTTTGAGTTGAGAAATTTCTCCTCATCTCAGTCCTAAATGGCCGACCCCTTATTCTAAGACCGTGACCCCCTAGTTCTGGACTCCCCAACCAGGGGAAACATCCTCTTTCTGGAGGGACGAGAAGAAGAATCTGTTTTTTAAAAGTTAGTTAAAAATTTTAGTTCCAAGAGAGAGAAAAAAAAAGTTACAGAAAATGCTCCAAATACACAGTAGGTCTGTCAGCATCTGAAAGGATAGGTTAATATTGTGGGTGCAGCACCTTTGTGAGATCTGACAACAATTCTGATGGTCAATACTCAAAATATTACATTTTTACTTTACCAGTGCTTTGGAATTTTCTACCCTAGAGAGCTGTGCATGTTCAGTTGTTGAGTATCTTCAAGACAGAGATCGATAGATTTTTGGACACTAAGGGGACCAAGGGATGTGGGGATAGTGCGGGAAGGTGGAGATGAGGTCGAAGATCAGCCATGATCATATTGAATGGGCTCGAAGGGCCGACTCCTGCTCCTATTTCTTATGTTCTTACCCACTGCATATTTCCATCATTGTCTGTTCTTACATCAAATTTCCAGCATTAGCATTTTTTTATTTTATCAAAACAGGAACACTATAGGCTAATAGTTAAATTGCACTGACTTACTTGTAAAAGTACAGCTCGCAAATGCAGCAGAAAAAGGCTAATAGACATCGTAAGAAATAGAAGACAAGAACCTGGAAACAGAAAACCCTTCGTATTAAATGGAGGTAAGCCCGAGGTCAAGCACCAATTACTGAACTTAAACTATAAAACATGGTCTGTTCTTTTTTAGTACAGTATTCACAGAATGATGTAATTAATGGCAATTCTAAAAACTCCCTCGAAGTTGACCACTGCCACTGCTCCTGCAAAGCATGGACATCCTTATTCAGCTACTGTGACCCTAATACAGATACAGTTTCACACTTATGAATAAAATATGCTCATGATATATGACATGAATCTGTCATTCATGAAAGAAAGACTTATGAAATAATACTGAGTGGCCTGCGGGTGGCGCTGTCCAGGGAGAGTATAAATACTCTGGCACGGGCCCAGCTTGCGCAGGACATTCTTAACAGGAACTAGTGAAGGACACAACTAGACCTCCATGTTGCAAAACAGTTGATTAAAGCTTTGTTTAACGCCTAGACCAAGTGCCTAGTAGTTTTCTTACGTCAATATAGTCTAGAGATGACCGTGTTTAAAGTTGGAAGATTTGATATTTTTGGAAGTAACAATGCACTCGACTTAATTTGGGCCAGAACTTCACTGTATAAATGGCAGAAAGCAGAGACAACGTGTTCTAATTTGGGTGTTATAGGAACACATAACTGACACCTAAAAAAGAGCAATTTCTGTATCAATATTTCAAACAGAATCACTGGTTAGACCTCAGCTAGAGTATTGGGTCCAATTCTGGGCACCACACTTTAGGAAGGATGTCAAGGCCTTGGGGAGGGGGCAGAGATTTACTAGAATGATACCAGGGATGAGGGACTTCAGTTGTGTGGAGAAACTGGAAAAGCTGGGATTGTTCTCCTTAGAGCAGAGAAGGTTAAGGGGAGATTTAATAGAGGTGTTCAAAATTATATGGGGTTTTGATAAGAGTAAATTAAGGAGAACCTGTTTCCGCTGGCAGGAAGGTCGGTAACCAGAGGACACAGATTTAAGGTAATTGGCAAATGAACCAGAGGCGAGATGAGGAGAATTTTTTTTTACGCAGCGAGTCACGATGATCTGGAATGCGGTGCCCGAAAGGGTGGTGGAAGCAGATTCAATAATAACTTTCAAAAGGGAATTGGATATTGAAAAGGAAAAATTTGCATGGCTATGGGGAATGAGCAGGTGCAGTGTGACAAATTGGAGAGCTCTTTTCAAAGAGCCGGCACAGGCACGATGGGCCAAACGGTCTCCATCAGTGCTGCAAGACTCTCTGATTTTAGAAACAATGGCCAGCTCCCCATAGGATGTGAATGCAGCATATGCTATGTTACTGAGCCATTAGGACCAGCAGATCCCTAGTTCATCCCCAGACTTTTTTTTAATGCTGAGATGTGGGGGATCCTCGTTAGGCCACTGCAGAGGGCATTAAGAGTCAACCACGGAGTGTGGACAAGAGTCAAGTAGAAGGGTGACTAGGTAGGAGTCTACCTGAAGGACATTAGTGAGCCAGTTGAGTTCTTCCAACACTCCTGCAACTTTCATGCTCATTTTTGACCTGGTGCCAGTCCAGATTTATTGAATTCAATCTCACAGTTTGTCATCACGGGATTTGCAGGCACGACCTCGAGGTTGCTCGCCGAGTTCCACAACCACTACACTCGTAAATAAAATACCGTGCCGAGTTAGCCGATCTCCAGCTAAAATTGGGCTGGGAAGGAGAGGGAGGAAATATGCCACGGTTGCCACTCCTGATCATAATGCAGTAACGCCTGCTGGAAAGTGCAAGTGTGTGGATTGAACCGGATCAACCGTGATGCTCTTCGCTGTTGAATGGCCTGCCAACACTTAACGGTCTGGGCTCACACATGATAAGTGGCTACTTGGGCAATGTACTGGCAGGCGCCTGGCATCTATGAAACCAACAGTCAGCATCTTCAGGAGAAGAGAAATAGTCAACAGAAAACAGTGGACTCACTGAGATGAAGTTATGCTTCAGTTGTACAAACCTCTGGTTAGACCCCATTTAGAGTACTGCACACAGTTCTGGGCCCCGCACCTCAGGAAGGACATATTGGTCTTGGAGGGGGGGGGTGCAGCACAGATTAATCAGAATGATACCGGGGCTAAAAGGGTTAAGTTATGAAGACAGGGTTGCATAGACTAGCCTTGTATTCCCTTAAAGGGTGAGCTAATGTAGGTGTTTAAGATGATTTTGATAGGGTAGAGAGAGAGAGAGAAACTATTTCCTCTGGTGGGGGGAGTCCAGAACAAGGGGGCATAGCCTTAAAATTAGAGCTAGGCCGTACAGGGGTGACGTCAGGAAGCACTTCTTCACACAAAGGATAGTGGAAACCTGGAACTCTCTTTCCCCCAAAAAAGCTGTTGAGGCTGGGAGTCAATTGAAAATTTCAAAACCGAGATCGATAGATTTTTGTTAGGCAAGGGTATTAAGGGATACGGAGCAAAGGCAGGAAAATGGAGTTGAGGAGCAGATCAGCCGTGATCTAATTGAATGGCGGAGCAGGCCCGAGGGGCTGAATGGCCAATTCTTGCTCCAATGGACCAATAAAATCCTCAACTAGAAGTTAGTTGAACAGCAATCAGCTCGCACACACAGAACCTTTTATTAACAAAGCACCTTGTTGGTTTGCAAAACTTTTGCGTGGAACCATGCAGGTAAAACATGTAGCCACAGATAAGCGTAGGAGCGAATGGCGTAGACTGGAGAATACTCCCAGGTCTGGAATCCCGTACCATACAGCAGAAAGTGAGTCTGAAAACAAAGACATGAGACGTAAATCACCTGTACTTTCTACAGGTTAATGACCTTCCAGCAGTATATCATATTTCCCCTCCCTTCTCCTTAAAACCTTATTCCTCTCTACACAAAGCAAAATTACCCCATTGCAAATTAAATAAACTGCGATCCTGTTTTAGGGCTTGATTTAGCCAGTAGCCCAAAAGGTCGCCATAACCGACACTCAGTCACACCATTAACCAAGCATTCCTTTCCTTATTCCATATATCTTCTTGTGCCACAGATCATTTCTTTAGCAGACAGGACAGGCAAACATCTCGTACTCTCTTCTCTCCCGCTCTTGCACTTTTCCTGGCTCTCCCTCCCTCCCTCCAGGACAGTGCTTTTTGACTATTTCGGTCTCTTGTGGAGAACAGGTACTCATCACGTGGTTAGTCAAAAGGGGCCAACCTATGTCTTCACACTGTACCACGGCCCACATAATGTACCGTGGAGTGAGGATCAGGGGACAGCTCACCCTCGAGGGAGTGCTCAATAAACTCTTACTGTACTGAAAGAAATCTGCAGCAAACAACGCTGAGAAACTGCACACTGCGATTAATTGGGGAATGTCATTTCTACGCTTTAAAGTTTCTGCAAAAAAAAAAAATCACGTTATTGAAAAATCACGTCGGATCCCTTGGGCTAAATGGTAGCATTACTAAACAGACGAGTCAGCAACTTTGAACGCCTCTCACATTTCAATCGTTAAATTTGGATTCCGCAAGACTTACTGGCTCCCAGTAGTTGAACGTTTCGTCGCAGTCTGAAATGTTACTGAGTAACGCTGCGCAGAAGCGTGCAGAGATGAGGCATTTAAAGGCCGTAGATCCCTCGGGTGCCCACACTTGTCCTGGTTTAGCACTTGACTGAGGTCCTGGTTTAGCACCTGATTGAGCACCTGATTGCCTGGAGAGGGGCAAATAGCGAAGGTAAGGGGAGATAAATTGGACTGGGTACAGGCTAAGAGATCAAAGGGACAACAGGATTTGGTATGGGACATAGAAGGAATAAATTATTAGAAAGGCAACAAAAAGATCTTAAGTTAATATAATGCATTCTCACATTAAAACGACTCAAAGCACTTAACACAATGAACCACTTATTGGAATGCGGTGATTGTTATGGAGACAAATAAGGGAACCGGTGGGAGATCAGCGACCAATTGATTTATTTTTCGTGGTGTTGGTTTAAGGGACAAATGAGGGATAACTGTTGGCTAGGATACTGGGAGACTTACCAGCCCTTCTTCAAATCAAGCCATGGGATCGCTTAACATTCACTTCAACAATGGCCTCACTTTAACGTCTCATTCGAAGGACAGCACCTCCAATCATGTATTACAGTCCCCACCACTTCCACTTCCGTTTATCCCGGACAGCCGCCTATAATCAGGCAAACGGGGGCTGACCATTTGCCATTGCCATAGGCATCAATTACAAACGCACCGTATGAAGCGCGCCGACTATTTCGGGCAGTTGAAGCAGCCGTTCGCACCTCGTTCGAGTGCCATTTCTTTAAATTCTCAGTGATTTCCTATTTCCCCGTCACAAATCCCAGGCACTGTTTTACAAGCAGGTTGATAACAAACCTCGAGCAAGTATCTGAACAGGGTCACTAAGCTGTGAAAGTCTCAAATCTTCCAGGCTCCCAGCGTAGACATCGGCAATGTGTCAATCCCTTCATAGAGCAACTCTGGCTTTGAAAGAAAAAAAAAAGGTCTCGCACTGTCCTTGTGATGGGGCACCGACAGTGACAACTCAAGGTTACTGTCTCTCCGTTTAGGCTCACTCCATAGGGTGGGTACAGAGACAAGGTTGACTTCGGGAAATCACCCGAGTAATACACAGAAAACGCGCCCGAGCTGCAACAGCAAGTGGCAGAAGATAGCACGGTCTCTGCTTTTAAATGGAAGGAACCCGGTCTCAACCACGGTTTCCGTCCTTCTTTTCTTCACCCATTTTCTGCCTCCCCGCCAACTGCATACCCCTCAATCTTCTCTAATAGTCTCCTGTGTGGTAGCTCATCAAAGGCTTTCTGAAAGTCCAAGCACTTCATAGCCACCATATCTGTTACCTCCTCAAAAGAACTCCATCAGGATTGTCAAGCACCATCTTCCTTTCTGAAATCCATGTTGTCCACTTCCAATTATTTGCTCTTCATCTAGATATTTAGTCATGTCATTTACCAAAAATAATATTAAACCAACGGGCCTGTAATTACCTGATTTAGCTCTGAACCTGAAATATAACTCCTTGGGCCTCCACTATTTCTTCTGCCGTTTTCCTCTGCATCTTTGGATTTATCCAGTCAGATCCCAGCATTTTGCCCTCCTTTAGCTTAAATAACTTCTCTCATACTTTCCTTTTATTTATTACATGGCTCATCTTGCTTTCAACCAACTTAGGATTTATCTCCTCCCCATATCCTTCTCTTTTGACTATCCTATTGCTACTAATGTACCTATAGGAAATCTTTTTATTGCCTTTAATGTTTTTGCTAACTTTCTTGTTTTCCCTCTTAGCCTTTTCTAATCTCTCTTTTTGTAGTTTTTCTACATTCTTCATGTTGGCCATGGCTTTCACTGTTAATATCTGCCCTGTGAACTGCTTTTTCAGTTTTTAACGTCATCTAATCCCCCTATTCATCCACAGAAACCAAGCCTTTGACTCGTTTTTCCCTTGCTGGATTGTACTTGATTTGTACCCTTTCCATCCCCTACTTAAATATATCCAATTGCTGACCTACAGTTCTGTCAACTTTTTCTCCCTTTAATCCAGGCAAGGTCCCTTTTTAAAATCACTACAATTTGCTTTTTTCCAGTCACGTATCCTTTCCTATTTCTACACTGAACCTAATTATATTGTGATGCGGAGATGCCGGTGTTGGACTGGGGTGGACAAATGTGAGAAGTCGCACAATACCAGGTTATAGTCCAACAGTTTTATTTGAAATCACAAGCTTTCGGAACGCTGCTCCTTCGTCAGGTGAAGTGAAGAGATGTATACATCTCTTCACTTCACCTGACGAAGGAGCAGCGCTCCGAAAGCTTGTGATTTCAAATAAAACTGTTGGACTATAACCTGGTATTGTGCGACTTCTCATAATTATATTGTGGCCACGGTTTCCCAAAAGCCGCCTACTTGCTCTGGTTTAATGTCTCATCCGATTCCATTGGGGTGGCAATTTATTTTATTATTTTTTGCTTCCCTCACCCTAATTTAGTCGTGAAAGGAATCAATATCCCAGTTACTGTAGTTAGGGACATTATACCAGGCACTCGCTAACTGAATATGAGTGAATAAATTTCTCCTCATCTCAGTCCTAAATGGCCAACCCCTTATTCTGAGACTGTGACCCCTGATTCTAGACTCCCCAGCCAGCGGAAACATCCTCCCTGCATCTACCCTGTCAAACTCTAAGAATTTTGTATGTTTCAATGAGATCACCTCTCATTCTTCTAAACTCTAGGGAATATAGGCCTCGTCTACTCAATCTCTCCTCATAGGACAATCCCCCCATCCCAGGAATCAGTCTGGTGAACCTTCGTTACATTCCCTCTAAGGGAAGTATAACCTTCCTTAGGTAAGGAGACCAAAACTGTACACAGTACTCCAGATGTGGTCTCACCAAGCCCCTGTATAATTGTAGTAAGACTGCTTTACTTTTCTACTCCAATCCGTAATAAAGGCTAACATACCACTTTCCTCAATTGCTTGCTGTAACTGCACATTAACTTTCTGTGATTCATGTACAAGGACACCCAGGTCCCTCTGAACACCAATATTTCCCAGTCTCTCACCATTTGAAAAATACTCTGCTTTTCTATTTTTTCTACCTAGTGGATAACTTCACACTTCTCCACATTATACTCCATCTGCCACGTTCTGGCCCACTCACTTAACCTGCCTATATCCCTTTGCAGCCTCTTTGCGTCCTCCTCACAGCTTACTTTCCCACCTAGCTTTGTATCGTCAAAAGGGAATTGGATAAGTTTGTGAAATGAATGTAAAAGGGCAGGGAAATGAGAGTAGAGCAGACAGCCCCAGCTGAAGAGGCGGCACAGGCGCGAAAAGCTGAGTGGCCTCCTTCAGTGTTGCAATTTCTATCAATCTATTAAAATGTCAAACATTTCTTTATAAAAGCTTCGCAATCTCAAAGTTTTCTTTTGTTAGATCTATCCAAGTATTCAGGCTATTTGAACAGGCCTTTTTGAGCAATGTAATTTAGCACAATAGCCATGCAACAGCGGAAAGAGGGAGCAGGCAATCTCTGCTAATATCGCTCTTTAACCCACAGGTGGTGAGAGAGATTAAAATAACTATATTTCCCTATCGAAAAAAAAATCCAGTTTCTACTCCCCCCCCCCTCAAACCACAGCAACAGCAAGGGTATCGCAGGCTATGAACCACCTCCTACCTCTCGCCCCTCCATGACAAAGTGCATTAGACAAACGCGTTGGGACGTTTTACTATGTTAAAGGCGCTATATAAATGCAAGTTGTTGTTGCACCACCGTGCTGCAGGTGAAGACATTTCTCATTTAGCACCTGTGCTTTAGACTCATAGGTGTAGCTACTAAACACACATATAATAATCAACATAATAGTGTGGCATTACCCTAAATACAAACAGGAATGACTGACCCCATCTGAACAGGCTTGCACACAGTCTTCAGCTTGTGACTTACTCAGCTTTCATTGCAACTTATCCTCCCCCCCCACCCCCCCATCCCCAAGATAGATGAATGTTCTCTGAAAGCTTAACTCTTTCTCGCCTATTTCCTAGTTATTCAAATAATCATATTATTAGACCCAAGCTTTGTCCATCGCCCTTTCTGTGTCACATTTCAGTATCGGCCCGTGTAACTCGATAAACCACAACTGCACAGGTTTTGCAAAGCTACCAGGCTGATACCAGGAATGGCGGGATTGACCTATGAGGAGAGACTATGTAGTTTAGGTATGTACACACTGGAGTTTAGAAGATTGAGAGGGGACCTCATAGAAGTGTATAAAATTCTGACAGGTCTAGACAGACTAGATGCAGAAGGAATGTTTCCCTTGGCGGGTGAGAACAGAACTAGAGGACATAATTTAAGGATAAGGGCTAAACCATTTAGGACAGAAATGAGGGGGAATTTCTTCACTCAGAGGGTGGTGAACCTGTGGAACTCATTGCCACAGAGGGCAGTGTACGCCAGCTCATTAAATATATTTAAGAGGGAATTAGATATATTTCTACAGGCAAAAGGGGTTAAGGGTTATGGAGAGAAGGCGGGGACGGGATACTGAATTGGAGGATCAGCCATGATCTCATTAAATGGCGGAGCAGGCTCGAAGGGCCGGATGGCCTACTCCTGCTCCTATCTTCTATGTATCTATGTATCTATGTACCTTTGTGGTGATTGGAACTTTCCATGCACGTTCAGTATGTAAACTATCAGCAATTTCACTCAGAAACCTGCAGTCAAATGGTTACCAGGAAGCAAGAAGCAGAAAAAAAGCCAACAAAATCACTCAAAATACTTTTGGAACAGAAGGCCAAGAAGAGATTTAATAGAGATTTTTAAACGTTTCAAAGGGTAGGACTACTTCCTCTAGCTGGGGAGTCAGCGACGAGGTGGTATCAATTTAAAACGTTCAAGAAGCTCGACACCATCCAGGACAAAGCAGCCCGCTTGATTGGCACCCCATCCACCACCTCCACCACCAGCGTACCGTGGCTGCACGGTGTACCATCTACAAGATGCACTGCAGCAACTCGCCAAGGCTTCTTCGGCAGCACCTCCCAAACCCGCGACCTCTACCACCTAGAAGGACAAGGACAGCAGACGCATGGGAACACCACCACCTCCAAGTTCCCCTCCAAGTCACACACCATCCTGACTTTGAAGTATATCGCCGATCCTTCATCGTCACTGGGTCAAAATCCTGGAACTCCCTGCCTCACAGCACTGCGGGAGCACCTTCACCACACGGACTGCAGCAGTTCAAGTAGGCGGCTCACCACCACCTTCTCAAGGGCAACTAGGGATGGGCAATAAATGCTGGCCTTGCCAGCGACGCCCACATCCCATGAACGAATTTTTAAAAAATTCAGTAGCGGAGGGGAGAGTTCTACCACTGAGCCAAGGCTGACAAGGGAAAAGAGGATCAATAGTAGAAGCGGCGGAGGATACAGGGTTATGAGGACAGAGCAAGACAGCGGAATTCGTTTTGAATTACTCCGAAGCACGATGGGCCAAATGGGTTCCTTCATTGCTGTAAACTTCTAGAGATCAATTTCTAGAGCCAACCAAGAACTGAAAAGGGACATATACATATACAGGATTGGTGTAAACAGCCTGACTTGTCTGTGCCTCTATAAGCTGACTTGAGGCACAAATGAGTCCACCCTCTAAACTACATCGCCACGGCAACTCAGGACCGGAGTAGCGATCCAATATGGTAGCAACTGCATGGGGTTGAAAACACAATGCTGGAAAAAAAGTCACCTAACAGATTGGAGGATTTTTTGACGAGTTTTGTGGTCAAAGTGAAAGAAGACCGACCAATTAAGCACTTTTGAAGTGTAGTCACTGTTGTAATGTAGGAAACGCGGCAGGCAATTTGCGCACAGCAAGCTCCCACAAACAGCAATGTGATAATCACTAGATCATCTGTTTTCATGATGTTGGTTGGGGGATAAAGATTGACCAGGGCAACCAGGAGAAATCCCCTGCTCTTCTTCAAACGTCTGTGGGATAGAGGGAAATTTGGCCGATTGGATAAGTAACTGGCTATCTCATAGAAGGCAGAGGGTGGTGGTGGATGGAACATTTTCGGACTGGAGACCAGTTACCAGCGGTGTGCCACAGGGGTCGGTGCTGGGTCCTCTGCTGTTTGTGATTTTTATCAATGACTTGGAGGAGGGGACTGAAGGGTGGATCAGTAAATTTGCTGATGACACCAAGATTGGTGGAGTAGTGGATGAGGTGGAGGGCAGTTGTAGGCTGCAAAGAGACATTGATAGGACGCAGAGCTGGGCCGAAAAATGGCAGATGGAATTTAACCCTGATAAGTGCGAGGTGATTCATTTTGGTAGGGCAAATTTGAATAAGGATTACAGGGTGAACGGCAGGGTTCTGAGGAACGTGGAGGAGCAGAGGGATCTGGGGGTTCATATCCACAGATCTCTGAAGGTTGCCACTCAAGTGGATAGAGCAGTAAAGAAGGCCTATGGTGTGTTGGCGTTTATTAACAGAGGGTTTGAGTTTAAGAACCGTGAGGTTATGCTGCAACTGTACAGGACCTTGGTGAGACCACATTTGGAATATTGTGTGCAGTTCTGGTCACCTCACTATAGGAAGGACGTGGAAGCATTGGAAAGAGTGCAAAGGAGATTTACCAGGATGCTGCCTGGTTTGGGGGGGAGGTCTTATGAGGAAAGATTGAGGGAGTTGGGGCTTTTCTCTTTAGAGCGGAGGAGGATGAGAGGCGACTTAATAGAGGTTTATAAGATGATGAGGGGGATAGATAGAGTGGATGTTCAGAGACTATTTCCTCGGGTAGAGGCAGCTGTTACAAGGGGGCATAACTATAAGGTGCATGGGGGGAGATATAGAAGGGATGTCCGAGGTAGATTCTTTACTCAGAGAGTGGTTGGGGTGTGGAATGGACTGCCTGCTGTGATAGTGGAGTCGGACACTTTAGGAACTTTCAAGCGGTTATTGGATAAGCACATGGAGCACACCAGAGTGATAGGGAGTGTGATAGCTTGATCTTGGTCTCGGACAATGCTCGGCACAACATCGAGGGCCGAAGGGCCTGTACTGTGCTGTACTGTTCTATGTTCTATGTCTCATCCGAAAGGCGGCACGTCAGACAGTGTGGCACTCCCTCAGCACGGCACTGGAGGGTCAGCCGAGATTTTGTGATCAGGTCGCTGGAGTGGGATTTGAACTCTCAATCTATCGACTCCGTGGCGAGAGTGCTGCCCACTGAGCTGCGGCTGACACCTCTAATATAACAAATCTTCAGCTGACATCTGCCCAGGGGGGACAGGTGACGGTAGGAGGTCTTGTGATGAAATCTTCAGGAATACATCCAAGCAGCGTTGGCAACCCATCCGCTCCAGAAATGTAATGCCAACCAATGTGCCAGATCTTCTGGCAGCTTTTTTTTTTTTGCAGTGGACCCACCCCCACTGGAATCAAAGGTCAAGGTTGTCAATTTGCGCACAGCAAGGTCCCACAAACAGAAATGTGATGCTGACATTTTTTTTTGTTTCATCAACTCCCTCTCCTTCTGCGGGGTTACTCATGCGCAGTATTATTCTATAGGCAACAGGAGCCCTCTGGTACCTTACCCAAGGGGCAGAGCTGGGGGGACATCACAACCAAGTCCAATCCATCCTGGAGCAGGCAACCGGGGTTGGGGGGGGGGGGGGCTTATTTTTCTCACCCTTCCCATCCCTCCCACCCCCAGGGATGGTACCAAGGCCAGTTGCAACACCCCTAGAACTGCCCCAGATAAAATAAGATGGTTCAGTACAGATTGAATCTGGGATTTTAATTCATAAAAATTCCAAACACAGGAGGAGGCCCGTCACTCGCAGGAGGAGGCCCGTCACTCCGTCCCACTCTTGCCAGTGTCAGCTCTTTAACTGGAGCTATCTACCAATCATATTTCCCTGCCTTTTCCCCACTTTTTATTTTCTCCCTTTTCAAATCTAACTCCCTTTTGAATATTATAGTCTTTGCCTCATTTATCACTTTCAATTGTACCCCTCAGGGCCGTCGCCAATGGCAGATCTGTATCAATCAATCCCTCTAGAATTCTACAGCTCAAAATGCGAACATAACCCAAGATTGGGAGGACAGTAGCTATAATTGTACTGCTGGAAAAAGCATAATTTGAGTGAACATAATAAAAGGTAGATTATCCCAGATCTGTGTCCAGGCAATTTTCCAACATTTTCTGCACCCAAGAAAATTCCTCCAATCTGACAATTTCACCCACTGTTACCCTTTGCCAAAATCCCAGTGATAATAGCTTTTTCTTAAAAACTTAGTTATATAGCACCTTTAACATAATAAAAAGTTCCAAGGTGCTTCACAGGAGCGTTATCAAAAACAAAATTTGGCACCGAGCCACACAAGATACTAGGGCAGAAGAGGTAGGTTTTAAGGAGCGTCTTAAAGGACGAGAGAGGGATGGAGAGGCGGAGAGGTTTAGGGAGGGAATTCCACAGCTTAGGGCCCAGACAGCTGAAGGCACGGCCACCAACGGCGGAGCGATTAAAATCGGGGATGCTCAAGAGGCCAGAATTTGCGGAGCGCAGATATCTCCGGGGGGGGGGGGGGGGGGGATTTTTTAGGGCTGGAGGAGGTGACAGAGATAGGCAGGGGGTGAATTTAATTAATTAAATTTAATTAAATCTCGAATTTAAAAAGGAAAACACACTCCTAATTGCCTAAATGAGAAAGATCCGCGGGATTGTACAACAACAACAACTTGCATTTATATAGCACCTTTAAAGTAGTAAAACGTCCCAAGGCGCTGCACAGCAGTATTATAAGACAAAAAATTTGACACCGAGCCACACAAGGAGAAAGAGGTCAAAGAGGTAGGTTTAAAGAAGTGTCTTAAAAGGAGGAGAGCGAGGTAGAGAGGTTTAGGGAGGGAATTCCAGAGCTTAGGGCCTTGGCAACAGAAGGCACGGCCACCAATGGTTGAGCGATTATAATCAGGGATGCTCAAGAAAGCAGAATTGGAGGAGTGCAGATATCTCGGGGGGGGGGGGGGTGGTTGTGGGGCTGAAGGAGATTACAGAGATAGGGAGGGGCGAGGCCATGGAGGGATTTGAAAACAAGGATGAGAATCAAGGCGCTGCTTAACCGGGAGCCAATGTAGGTCAGCGAGCACAGGGGTGATGGGTGAACAGGACTTGGTGCGAGTTAGGACACGGGCAGCCGAGTTTGGGATGAGCTCAAGTTTACGTAGGGTGGAATGTGGGAGGCCGGCCAGGAGTGCGTTGGAATAGTCAAGTCTAGAGGTAACAAAGGCATGGATGAGGGTTTCAGCAGCGGATGAGCTGAGGCAAGGGCAGAGACGGGTGATGCTACGAAGGTGGAAATAGAAGTGAATGGCACAGGTCCAGAGCGGCCGCCAAAGTGCGCACGCGAATGGACACAGGGAAAAGCTCAGGTTACATAGGCCTGGTTATGTAGTAATATTTCCGGATAGTAGCAGGGAATAGTTTGGAGACAATAGTAGGGAGACCAGAGTCAGAGGTCCCATGGAGGGACAAAGCCGACGTAGTCAGGATGGAGCCAGCGCGGAGCATCGACGAACCACTGTCCAAATTCGGAGACACGTGCAGCAGCCGAGTGAAGTCCAGAAGCTACTTGAAGGGTAGGGAATTGGAGAATGGAGGTTATTGCCATAGGAATGAGAATCGGTAACGGTGCAGAAGGATGATGGTGACCGTAGATCAAAGCCGCGGTTACATAAAACCACAAGCCAGCGACAAGCAAAGCTGGAAAAACCAGTCGAACGAATCACGGGGCAGCAGTGAAACAGCAGCTGTTAGCCAGAAACCAACAAAGCTGAAAAACCAGCTCAGCTGAGAGACAGAGGCAGCTTAAAAGCTATTAAAGAAAGACTTGCATTTCTATAGCGCCTTTCACGACCACCGGACGTCTCAAAGTGCTTTACAGCCAATGAAGTACTTTTGAAGTGTAGTCAATGTTGTAATGCAGGAAATGCAGCAGCCAATTTGCGCACAGCAAGCTCCCACAAACAGCAACGTAATAATGACCAGATAATCTGTTTTTGTTATGTTATGAAAAAGAAAATACTCTTAGCACAGCAAGTTAGTCTTACAGTGTAATCTAGTGCAGAAGCATAGTGGTGTAATCCAGTGTGGTACAAAGCAGAAACGTAGTCTAGATGTCCAGAGAAATCCAGGAGTTCGGAAGCCAATTTGAGAAATTAATTCAGCAGCTTAAAACTTGAAGCAACTGAATAGCAGAGCGTAGTCAGCTGAACCCAGGTGACCGGGAAATTTCAGCAGAGTTCCAGAAGTTGGTAAGAGCTCAGTGAGAATTGTAGGGCTGGAGGAGGTGACAGAGATTGGGGGAGGGGGAGAATTTAATTAATTAAACGTAATTAATTCTCGAATTTAAATAATTAAATCTCGAATTTAAATAATTACATTTAATGAAATCTAGAATTTAAAAAGAAAAACACACTCCTAATTGCTTGAGTGAGGAAGGATCTGCAGGATTGTAGCTCTTTTGTTGCAAACAATAAACAAATAAGTTGTAATTTAACAAAAAACATTAAAGGAAACTTAACTACTTAAATTAAAATGTTATTCCCGGTGGTGATGAGGACTGTAGGAGGTGAGAGAGATAGGGAGGGGGGGGCGAATTTAATTAATTAAATCTCGAATTTAAATCGTTACATTGAATGAAATCTAGAATTTAAAAAAGGAAAACACACTCCTAATTGCCTGAGTGAGGAAGCCCGGCTAGACATGGAGTGATTGACAGGGAAAGAGAAACATTGTAACCAGGGTGAACTGCAGTGAGAATGAATGAATGTAGCAATGTGGATTGTAGCAATGTGGATTGCAGCGAGGGGGAGTGCGCACGCGCCTGCAGCAGCCCCGGGGAGAGCAACAGCTGGAGCGCAGGCACTGCCACCGTGGACAGTGCGAAAGCCGGGCATCGCCGCACCGGGTCCCCGTTAACCGGGAGCCAGCCGGTTGTTGCAGGCCACTCACCCCTTCCTGCTCTCCTCCGCCGCCGCCTCCTCCTCCGCTTTGCTCTTCTCCTCCCCCCTGGGGAGCCGGCCGCCGTCTGCACCCGCGGGCAGGCTCCCGTCCTGGGACAGCCTCGTGCCTCTGCCGCCCGCTCGGTGCCTCACCTTCGAGGCCATTGCCTGGACAACCCGGGCTACGGTGACCGGCGAGGCTCAAGCCGGCACCAGTACGGCGGGCGGAGAGGCTCACAATTCCACTTCGGAAGAGCGGTCGCGTTCCACCTGTGAGTGTCCTCGAAAGAAAACCGTGTGGTGCCTCCTGTTGCTGAATTTCCCCTGCCTTTTTGGTCACTTAACCATTTCCAAAATAAGTTATGTTTGTCAACCTAATTAGTTCCACACTTCAACGGCTTTTCATTAACTCTATTTAAATATTTGGTGCAAATAATTGTTTTACTTTTGTCATTTGCTTTTTTGGGGAGTTTTCACCCTTGTGTTGCGTCCCATGCATCCTTCTGCTCCAATGCTCCGCGGCAATATGTAGCCAGAGGAAATAAGTGCTGGGAGTAATTCCCCTGTTGTGTTTTTCTCTCCTTACAGATTGTACTCCACCTTAAGTAATTTGTCACGTTTACTTATGTGTTTTCCTTTCAATTTAATTATAGTTCTGCTATGAAACTTACTGTGCTGTAATCAATCCTACTGTCTCAGATTCTTTCCTGGAACCTCAAAACGATGGAGTTCCTTACCCTCAAAATCTTAGGAACAAGGAAAGTTTGGGATCAGGGAAGATAATCTGGTCAATTTCCCCCCCCCCCCCCCCCCCAAAAAAAAAACTTAGCAATCACCCACTCTTTCATATCTATCCAATTCTCCTAAATTTCTCCTCACTGGCCACTCCATGTTACCAGCTGGAGGCAACATTTGGCAAAGCTGCATTTATTGCCCATCCCTAGTTGCCCTGAGAAGGCGGTGGACCTTCTTGAACTGCTGCAGTCCTTGTGGTGATGGTGCTCCATCTGGTGTTCGGGAGGGAATTCCAGGATTTTGACCGAGTGATGATGAATTTCACACCCCTCTGAATGATGTAATTAAATGCAAACTTCCCTCTTCCAAGTTTTAGACCATTTTCCCTGGTTCTGAAGTTTCTGGTCATCTCCCAGCATACCCGGTTTCAATTTATCTATTCCTTTAAGAATATTCAATGTTGAGCAGTATCTCCCCTGAGCCTTTTCTCCAGCTTAAGGTATCTTATTTATCCGTTTGGTTATCCTGTGCTGCTTCCAATGCCTGAATATTCTTGTAATGTAGCAACCCAAATTGTACACAGTAGCCCAAGTGTAATTCTACCAATTGCCAGATTCATTATCACTTCCTCAGCTGTGTGCTCTATCCCTTTGAGTATTCACCCAAGATCCAGTTCGCTCTCCTTACTACCACCACACACTGTAGGTTTCAGTGAGCTTTGCACCAATACCTCAGACCCCTTTCCTTGGTGTCTTGGAGCCTAGCACCATTTTGTTTATATTCTCACTCTTTATTTTCCTTCTCTAGTCTTATTACCTTGCACTTGTTCACATTAAATGCCATTTAGCATTCACCAGCCTACTTTCCCCAAACTAGCCAAATCCTTCTGTATTTGCTTTGTCCGTTCGCCCTTGTTTGAAACCCTTCCACCTGCCCCCAAATTGGTGTTGCTTGCAATCTTAGACAGCTTTATTTCTGTGCCCATCTTCAAATCAAGTACATGCACTTGTTCCCTATGGCACCCTGGTAGTGACCCCACCCTGGCCATTTTAAGAAGATCCTTTTACAAAAATCCTTTGCTTTCTGTGGTTTAACCAAATTTCTGTCCACTTCAGAAGCTTGCTTTTTATTCCATGCCTTCCAACCTTGTGCTTATGTAGTATTCTCTCAAAAGGATTGCTGAAATCTAAATATATCACATCTACAGAATTTCTTTTCTGAACTAAGCCTATTATTTCCTCAAAAAACTCCAGTAAATTCATTAGACAAAACCTTCTTCCCATAAATCCATGGTGACTCCCTCTTACCAAACCTATCGAAGTGTTTCAGGATACCTTCTAATACTTTACCTACAATGGATGTTAGGCTCACTGGCTTGTATTTTCTTTAGATTCCCTCATACCACCTTTCAAAGATTGGTTGGTATTATGTGAACTACTTTCCAATCCTCGGACACTATTCAGGATTCCCTATAAATAGTGGTAAGGTTGTGACCAATTTTACTAGCCGCTTCTTTAAGTACTCTTGTACGATGTCCACCTGGGTCTATTGGCTTGTCTTCCTTTAGGCTTCTCAGCACATTATCTCAAATTTCTATTTCTTTTAGTACTTCCTATGGCCTGCCTTTCCTCCAAAAATTCAGCTTCCATCCTGGGGAGGCTGCTCATAGTCTCCTCCCATGAGCTCTCTACTCCAGAGAGCTGTGGTTGCTCAGCCATTGAGTATATTCAAGACAGAGGTCGATAGATTTTTGGAGACTAAGGGAATCAAGGGGATGTGGGGATAGTGCGGGAAGGTGGAGTTGAGGTGGAAGATCAGCCATGATCTTATTGAATGGCGAAGCAAGCTCAAAAGCCTCTTGAGCATCCCTGATTTTAATCGCTCAACCATTGGTGGCCGTGCCTTCAGCTGCCTCGGCCCTAAGCTCTGGAATTCCCTCCCTGAACCTCTCCGCCTCGCTACCTCTCTTTCCTCCTTTAAGACGCTCCTTAAAACCTACCTCTTTGACCAAGCTTTTGGTCATCTGCCCTAATTTCTCCTTATGTGACTCGGTGTCAAATTTTGTGTTATAACACTCCTGTGAAACGCCTTGGGATGTTTTACTACATTAAAGGCACTTTATAAATACAAGTTGTTGTTGAAAGGTCGAATGGCCTACTCCTGCTCCTGTTTCTTATGTTCTTATAACACAACTCTCTGACACTGTATGCCTATGTACTCCTCCTAAGTTAATGATCTCACTCATATCACAAGACAATTATGGATGTGCATGTACGCTGCACACATCACTAGCCTTGCTCCTGATCCAGTCATAGTATATAGTCCTAACAGCTATGCTACTCTAAGCTTCGCTAATTAGATCTAATTATCAATACATGCCTAGTGTTGCAGACTCAAGCCCACTCTGTCTATTGCCTGAACACTGGTTGTGTCCAAACTGGTTTCCTTACCTTCTCTCATCAAAAGAAAATAGCCCTGTCAGCATCTCACTCAATTGGCCTCTTACACCAGGAACGCTGGATGTCTGCCTGTTCAAGTGGACATTAAAGCTGTTATGTAAGGATGTTAGGGTTGGTGTTCTGGAGGAATGAGAGACAATCAGCCAAAGGGTGTTCCTAGACTGATACTGCAGTGCAACAATTGGTTGAGACGTGAAACCGAGGTCCCATTTGTCTGTTCCATTGATTCGGGCGGATTCTAACAATCCTGTTTCACTATTCAAAGAGCAAGGAATTCTCCTGCTGTCTTGACCAACAATCCTCTCTCAACCAACATCCCCATGAACAGATTATTTAGTTAGTTGTCTCATTGCTGTTTGTGCAATCATGCTTAGCATAAATCGGCTGCTGTGCCTTCCGACACATCAGCAGTCACCGAAAGTAATTAAATGTACGTGAAGTGTTTTTATACGTTCTGAGAGACATGATAATCAGAATCATGGAAATTTATGGCACAGAAGGAGGCCATTCGACCCATCGTGTCCGTGCCGGCCGAGAAAGAGCTCTCCAGCCTAATCCCACTTTCCAGCTCTTGGTCCGTAGCCCTGTAGGTTACGGCACTTCAGGTGCATATCCAAGTACTTTTTAAATGTGATGAGGGTTTCTGCCTCTACCACCCTTTCAGGCAGTGAGTTCCAGACCCCCACCACCCTCTGGGTTAAAAAAATTCTCAACTCCCCTCTAATCCTTCTACCAATTACTTAAAATCTATGGCCCCTGGTTATTGACCTCTCTGCTAAGGGAAATAGGTCCTTCCTATCCACTCTATCTAGGCCCCTCATAATTTTATACACCTCAATTAAGTCTCCCCTCAGCCTCCTCTGTTCTAAAGAAAACAACCCCAGCCTATCTAATCTTTCCTCATAGCTAAAATTCTCCAGTCCTGACAACATCTTCTCAGTACTACAATCACATCTTTCCTGTAATGTGGTGACTAGAACTGTACGCAGTACTCTAGCTATGGCCTAGCTAGTGTATTATACAGTTCAAGCAAAACCTCCCTGCTCTTATATTCTATGCCTCGGCTAATAACCAGGTGCTTTATCGATGCAAGTCTTTCTTTCTTTCATCTGAACCTATCTTGTGATCTATGATGCAGTAAGCAGGAACAAATTAAGATAGCAATGCACAGAAGTTTACAGCACAGAAGGAGGCCATTCAGCCATTGTATCTGTGCACCTCTTTACTGGAGCAATCCAAAACTAATCCCACTGCCCTGCATCCTCCTCTGCTTCAAATGTTTATCTACTCTTTCCTTAATATATGCAATGCCTTTGCTTTAACTAGTCCATAAGGCAAAGTTTCAACAATTCTCTGCGTAAAAGAAATCTCACCTAACCTCTCTCCTCACTATACCATCCATTACCTGCATGTACAATATTACTTTTATACATGAAATGCTTTAAATTCCCTTTACAAGTAATTATTTTTGTGCTGCTTTATTTTGCAATAGATCCCCCTGCTCATTGGCCACATCCCTAAAACAGAAATGAAATTCAAGAAGATAATATAACTCAGTCCCACTCCAGGGACTTGAGCACATAAAGCTAGGCTGACACTCGAGCGCTGCACTGTCGGAGGTGCCGTCTTTCGGATGAGACGTTAAACCGAGGCCCTGTCTGCTCTCTCAGGTGGACGTAAAAGATCCCATGGCACTATTTCGAAGAAGAGCAAGAGAGTTATCCCCGGTGTCCTGGGCCAATATTTATCCCTCAATCCACACAACAAAAACAGATTATCTGATCATTATCACATTGCTGTTTGTGGGAGCTTGCTGTGCGCAAATTGGCTGCCGCGTTTCCCACATTACAACAGTGGCTACACTCCAAAAGTACTTCATTGGCTGTAAAGCGCTTTGAGACGTCCGGTGGTCGTGAAAGGCACTATATAAATGCAAGTCTTTCTTTCTTTCTTTCAGTTAATAAGTGAGGCGCTTGCCGTACAGGGGAGAATAATTCCCTACCCTGCAGTCTTGTCAGTTGGAATTGTGTGAGGTTTTTAATCTAATGTTCATTTGAACTGTGAAAAACATTCAGCAGTAGAATTATAGGTTTGTCCTTCCAAATTTGGGTTGCATCTGGGGAGCATTTTGAATTACTTAACACTAAGGTGAGATATTGGTGGTTACAGGTTCATCACTAGTGCTGGTAGTAGCGAGAGAAGTAAGTCCGAGGTGATGGATTAAGACCATGGAACAAGAAGCATATCACAAACATTGACGTTTATTTGCTCAAATGCAATTTTTTCCTGAAGCATATTTGTATCAATAGCTAAGTACACGCAATGGCAATCCTGCATGGCAAGAGGTAAAAATAAATGTTTGAAACACTGGTCCAAGGCTTTTTATCGGAGAGTTACTTGAAAGCTTTTCTGCAGTTCGTCTCGGAGATGCAGTTGCATTTCCAATGCTTGCTGATGGGACAGTGCCTTGTCGCATGACTGGTAGGTCAGCCTGTAACAGCAGCTCATACGTTTGGTTTGAGCGTGCCAGAAACTGTCGATCAGCTTCATTTCTCTCACCGACTCCCTGCTTACTCGCCTTACCACCGCATGGAGCTCCAACTCCTCCGGTTTCCCCTCCGCATCAACCCAGAAGCTGACATCGTGCGTGTAGGAGGGCGGACAGAGTGAATAACCACAAAAAGGCTTCAATTCTGCCGCACTGATCTGGTTTAGGAAGCGTTCGTCGAACGTCCACAGCGTCCTCCAATCATTTATGTGATACAACGCCATGGACAGCAGGTCAAGGTTTATTGAAGTAACACAGATACTTAGCTCACCGCTGGTCTGTTGAGAAGGAATGAGAACCAATTTTCCAACAGCTGGATTGGTAAAGTCTGGGTGTTCCACGTCTCCAAAACAAATATTCCAACTTTTTCCACTGGCCTCCTCTTTAAAGGTGACCGATCTTAAGCTCGTGTCCATCTGGTGGATTTCAGAGGCGGTGGTACTTGACGCTAACTTTATGAGGAATGAAATGGCACTCTCCACCGAGCGCCTATAGAGACGGAAAAAATCTGGTTGGCTTTTATCACTAAAAGCACTAACCAAAACCATCTCGTGGAATACTGGCATGGTTTGCGGTGTAATCGGGCACTTCCTGAAAACTGTGCCACTGAGCACATAGATCACTTCAGCTCTGAAGTCTAGTCTTTGCAAAACGTTGTACACATATCCTGTCAGAGTAGGCCGGAGACAGCACCTCCTGCAATCCTCGCTCACAGCGGGGGCCCCAGCCTGTTTCAAAGGAAAGCCACCCACATTCTGTCCCACATTCTGGTTCCCCAGGCTCAGATCAGACACTGGCACAGAAACATCACAGCAGCGAGGCTCGGTGGCTTGTCCACACCCGCTGCTTCTCGATTCGTCCTCTTGACAGCTGGAGCAGCTAACCCAATAAAGCTCAGCCTGGCAAACCCCAGATCCTACACCGGTGTCCTCAGACCGAAGGCCTGTCTTTGACAGCAGAGGAAAGTTGCTCTCCAGTTCCTGCACAGTCGCTGTATCTGCAATCTGCTTCCTTAACAACTCTTTCATGATATTTACTGGATGGTTTGAACCTTTCTGAAGAAAATTCCTGCAAAGATTAAAAACTCCATTAGAACAATCGTCAAAGGCCAATATTTCTCCAATTCAGAGTTTCTCGAACAAGGGGGTGTGAGGAGGATGGGCTGGCCAAGAACGAGCGCCACCAATGCAGCCTCACATGGCCAGAGGAGGTCCATTACGGGACTATCTCCGCACAATGGACATTGGACCTATCAGAGCTGGTTCTGGTGCACAGTAACCGATTGCTGTTGCACCAGCAGCTCCGATAGGCCATGTCCACCTCTAGGAATCGGCTGGGATTCAAACATCTAACGCTGAGCTGAGATCGCCCCATAATCCACCTTCTCTGGCTACGCGAGGCTGCATCAGTTAAAGTGAAAGACATCTCTGTGGCAACTCCTCACTGCTGCGTGAAAGTAGAGATCCTTGAAGCAGTCATCAGTTTGAGGTGTACAATCCCTACGTGACTGAAGGCAAGGTGAGCATTTTGTGCTTCTCTCAATCTTCCCGCCCCCACCCCCACCCCCACCCCCAGGTTTTTGAAGCCAATTGGATTGAACTCTGCCATCTTCTTGGGGACAAAAATAGTGTCTCTTAGAAAAAGGAGCCGGCGTGAATGGGACTCAATATCGAAACGAGGGGCTCGGCCAAAAAAAAATTTGGACACCTCTGCTCTAGTTTAACACTTTCTGCAATTCAGTAAATCGTTCATTAGGATCCCCTTTAACCAACTTTGGTGTTAATTGGTTCACTCAAAAAGGTCACAGGTTAGGCAAGACTGTGATGGACTGAAATGCTACCAGGTTGCAGCAGCAGTACTTTGTTGGGGTTGAGGCACATTGATGGGAGCTCTACATTGCATCCAGTTCTTGCTACACCTGACAAAGGAGAGACTGTTTGATACTGGCTGCAAAGAGGGAAGATCTGCCACTTTCATCACTGCCATCTCTCACTTTTTTTAAACTAACAACTGCAAATTATATTCCGCAGCCATAGGATTATACAAGAATGTGAATCATGGCGGTGTTCCTATTAAGAATGCACAGTACCTCAGTGGATAACACTGGCTCAGTGGTAGATACTCTCCCCTGAGTCAGAAGGTTGTGGATTCAAACCCCACTTAAGCACATAATCTAGGCTGGTATTTCAATGCAGTACTGAGGGAGCGCTGCACTGTCGGAGGTGCCGTCTTTCAGATGAGATGTTAAACCGAGGCCCCATCTGCCCCCTCAGGTGGACGCAATAGATCGCATGGCACTATTCTAAGAAGAGCAGGGGAGTTCTCCCCGGTGTCCTGGCCAATATTTATCCCTCAACCAACATCACTAATACTAATTATCTAGTCATTCTCTCACTGCTGTTCCTGGGACCTTGCTGTGTGCAATTAGCTCACAGATTTCCTACAGTATAACACTGACTACACTTCAAAAGTACTTCATTGGCTGTAAAGCACTTTGGGACGTCCTGAGGTTGTGAAAGGCGCTATATAAATGCATCTATCGCTCGCTCTCTCTTTGAATTAACCAACATTCACTGTCCAGGCTCACAGGTAACAAATGGCTATCTGGGTGAAGTACTGGAAGGCTACCTCCTGTGAAGAACCAGCAAGACTGCTGTCCTCAGAGAAGAAAACTGGAGGGGGTTGGGGAGATTTCTGATCATAGTCAGGTCTTTTGGGAGAGGCACCGTGATGTAATCAGCATTCGCCATTTGAACAACATGCAATAGAAAATCATCAACAGCTGTCAAGTTTAATGATCATTCTTGGCATCAATTTAATGCTTAAAAAGGGGCACTGATGGTAAAAATGCATCAAAGAGGTGAGAAAAATATAAATTGAGGAGTGAAATAATTGTTTTGAATTCATGTGGCCCCGATTTTAACTCCAGGTGGATTCCCCGCTCAGGCCTGAGTTAAAATTACAGTCGGGTCTCAGTGATGTCATCGGGCCACAACATGCATATATAAAGAAGGACCCTGTTGGCTCCGGGCGCGTGTCCTTGCTGCCTGCTCACGAGAGCAGGTTAAAATTGCAGATGTTGCGATCATGGCGGTTTTCGGACAGGTAAGAGACCAGGGGCGATTTTAACTCCCTATCCACCAGGTTTCTGCTGAGCGAGTAGGGTTGAAATCACGTAACACTTTTCTTGTATGTCTGCTCTTGCTTGCACAGTTCTTTTCTAAAGCCTCTCTTCTATTACCTGATATAAACATCAGAATAGGCAATTTTTCACGCCGCAATAAAAAAAAAGTTAGTACCATTTTGTGAGTTAAATAAAAATAAATAAATAAAAGCAAATCAGATGGTATGTATATATTATGTGAAAAAACAGCTGTCCGGGGTGTGTCAAAAGGCTGTCATGCCCTCTTAGGGAATCAAGTGAAATGAATGAAGTTAATGGAAGCTTTTGAACCCACTGACAGTGCTGTATCTCCCAGCTGCCTATTCTATGTAGACCTAACGTGGATAAGATGGATGAGACGTTAAACCGAGGCCCCGTCTGCTCTCTCAGGTGGACATAAAAGATCCCACGGCACTATTTCGAAGAAGAGCCTGGGAGTTATCCCCAGTGTCCTGGCCAATATTTATCCCTCAATCAACATCACTAAAAAACAGATTATCTGGTCATTATCACATTGCTGTTTGTGGGAGCTTGCTGTGTGCAAATTGGCTGCCGCGTTTCCCACATTACAACAGTGACTCCACTTCAAAAAGTACTTCATTGGCTGTAAAGCACTTTGGGACGTCCGGTGGTCGTGAAAGGCGCTGTAGAAATGCAAGTCTTTCTTTAAAATTAGTTAAACATTTTAGACTAAGGTAGAATAAATAGTTCGATGCTTGGGTCCAACATTTTCACCTCTGACTGCAAAAGGGAGCAATTCCAGCCTTGTGGGAGAATTTGCTCTCTCTGCTATTTTAATGGTGAAGTTAACCTTTTTATATGGTACACTAATAATAAACAGCACGACTTCACACCAATGTTATTTTCCTTCTGTCTTGATAGGTCGCTTGTCAGTAAATATTTTAAACAAACACTGACGACACAGTTAAGCAGCGTCTCGAATTCTATAGTTTTGCAGCGTGCAGTTCTGCAACTCGACCTGTTTATCTTTTCAACAAGTTCCTCAGGAATCTGGAAGGAGCAGCGCTCACTCCCAATCACGGTTTCCATAGCAACTGGCTTTATCTTGAGGAAGGGCAAACTTCTAGTGAACACGTGGGTTAGAGCTCGATCAACATGGAAGGGCTTATCTTGACTCCTGAAAGAAAAATTCAAAAAGATGCCATTTAATACATTTTACAAGGGAGGGAATGTAATCAAAACTGTAAAAGCAGTTTAAGAAACCTGCTTCTCACGACTGCACGTGGATACATAAAACGATAGCTTTAGTTTCAAAGTCAACATTATCAGTGTGACAGGAAGGTGCTGAGATGTGTGCACGAGGACTTGCCCACATAATCGAGGCTGATTCTTGAGTACAGTGCTGAGGGAGTGCAGCATTGCCGAATGAGATGTTAAACCAATGCTTCGTCCGCCTGGTCTGGCAGATGTTAAAGATCCCACTTTTTATTCGTTTAAAAAAAAAGCAAGTTGTCCTGGCCAAAAATCATCCCATCAAAAAATAGATCAGCGTGTCATTCATCTTATTGCTTTGTGTGGGATCTTGCCACAGCCAGAATAGCTGCTCTGTTTGCCTACAAAAACAACACTGACTGTACTTCCAAAAGTAATTCATTGGCTGCATAGCACTTTGGGATGTGGAAGACATTGTATAAATGCAGGTCTTTTTTAAAGACAGCCACTATGTACGGTTATATATATTCTACCAGCATTTTACACTATCCAAGAAGAACTTTACAGAGAGCTAAACCAGCAGATTGGGGTGGGGTGGGGGGGGGGGGGGAGTGTTATAATAGAAACATTTCAGATAAATGGGTTAACATCTCCCATTAAAATAGTAGGCAATGGAACGTCAAGCATTCGTGCTAATGTCACCAAAGGTCATTCACAGCATCAAATGTAATGATATTAAAATGGCTGTAACATTACCTCAAGGTGCCTGCTGCAGCACCCGTACTTCACTTTGCAGATATTATAATGAGGAATAAGGAAACCATGCTGACACACAGCTACATGCTACATCCATCTTTCGGATGAGATGTTAAACCGAGGCCCCGTCTGCTCTCTCAGGTGGACGTAAAAGAACCCATGGCCACTATTTCGAAGAGCAGGGGAGTTATCCCCGGTGTCCTGGGGCCAATATTTATCCCTCAACCAACATCACTGAAACAGATTATCTGGTCATGATCAATCACATTGCTGTTTGTGGGACCTCGCTGTGCGCAAATTGGCTGCCGCATTTCCTACATTACAACAGTGACTACACTTCAAAAAAAAGTACTTCATTGGCTGCAAAGAGCTTTGGGACGTCCTGAGGTCGTGAAAGGCGCTATATAAATGCAAATCTTTCTTTTCTTTAAAAGACATTGAGCACTAAATGTATCCATGCATTAGCCTGCTAATCACCTACCTATATCCTGTGCTTGTGTAGCCATAATAATGAGCGCAGTCAAACGTCTGCACTCTGCTCAAAATGAACCCGGCTCCTGCAGCCATGGCAACTATTTGCCAGCTGTTGTGCCATTCTCGCGTTGGTTGATCAACAGTGGTCCCTCCCTGCCCCCTGCACAGGGTAACATGAATATCACCTTTTGCAGTTAGAATACCTGCGCAACTAAAAAAAAAAGACAATAATATCATTACTGCTGTCGGCAAAGCGCGTAACATTCAACTAAGGACAGCGAAGAGAAGCAAAAGGCTACATTAAACAAGCATGAATTACTTTGACTTAAATTCAGAAACCTAGTTGAAGGGCCAAGGCCCAAAATAGAGTCCAGCACCAAGGTTGAACAGTAAATCAGTGATTTGGTGATGCAAAGCTTAGATTTATAAAGACTGAAGACTTTTCTTTTATTCATTCATAGGATCTGGGCGTCTCTGGCAAGGCCAGCATTTATTGCCCATCCCTAAATGCCCTCGAAAAGTTGGTGGTGAGCCTCCTTCTTCAATACAGCAGAGTGGCACAGGGCAATTAAGAATCAACCACATTGCTGTGGGTCTGGAGTCACATATAGGCCAGACCAGGTAAGGACGGCAGATTTCCTTCCCTAACGGACGACATGAGTGAACCAGACAGGTTTTTACGACAATCCGGTAGTTTCATGGTCACCATTACCAATCTTAGCTTTTTATTCCAGATTTATTTATTTAGTTGAATTTAAATCCCCAGCTGCCATGGTGGGATTTGAACTCATGTCTCCTGGATCATTAGTTGAGGCATCGGGATTACTAGCCCAGTAACATAACCACTCTGTTACCATACTGCGTCGCAGAAGGAAGCCGGCGATCTTCCCTCTGGACGCCCATTTCAGCCGACCGGCGGGATGTTATTGAGGCCCGACCGTTAAAATGGAGCAGACCTCAATAACTGCAGCTCCCAGACGGCTGGCCTGCACATCCCACTGCTTCCCGGCCGGGAGTTAAAATTCCCCCTTGGGATTGTCTGCATTTCCACCTAATTGGTGTCAGAACCAAATCCCTTTGTTACTTGGTTGCATATTCCTTTTGTCACAATAGAGGCAACACGGTGGCATAGTGGTTAGCAGTGTTGCCTCACAGCGCCAGGGACCCGGGTTCAAATCCGGCCTCGGGTTACTGTCTGTGTGGAGTTTGCACATTCTCCCCGTGTCTGTGTGGGTTTCCTCCGGGTGCTCTGGTTTCCTCCCACAGTCCAAAGATGTGCGGGTTAGGTTGATTTGGCTATGATAAATTGACCCTTAGTGTTAGGGGGGATTAAATACGTGGGGTTACGGGGATAGGGTGGGATATGTGTCGGTGCAGGCTCGATGGGCCGAAATGGCCTCTATCTGCACTGTGGGGATTCTATGATTCTGTGAATAGAGCAATGTGAGAAGTCACACAACACCAGGTTATAGTCCAACAGTTTTATTTGAAATCACAAGCTGACGAAGGAGCAGCGCTCCGAAAGCTTGTGATTTCAAATAAAACTGTTGGACTATAACCTGGTGTTGTGTGACTTCTCACATTTGTCCACCCCAGTCCAACACCGGCATCTCCGCATCATCACAATAGAGCATTTGCAGAAGAAAGCTGGCAATTGCGCCAAGTAGCTCTCAGCTGATCTCTTAATTGACTTTTGCAAACAACATGTATCTTCAGTCGGAAGAATGACCTGTCTTGTCAGCTGAATATGAAAGCCGTGGATCTCATCTACAACGGCTTGCGTACTTTGCACTAAAGTAATAACTGTGGCGGTAAACCAAGATTTGAAGTGACTGCAAGTTTCCTATACTTACATTAAAAATAGACTCCGCATTAATGAATAAACTCCATATTTATCCGTGTATGCAAAGGGATGGAGCAGGAAACCTAAGAATCTTCAATTTTTAAAAAACTGTCTTTCGGTTCAAGAGCCATTTTTTGCTGATAATTAATGGCCATTGGCAGGAGAGAACTTGACGTCATATATTAATATTGCTGAAAAACTAAAAGTCTTAGAATTGTAATTCTAGATGCATCAAGCCTCAGACAGTCAGCATTTATTCATGAAAAAGTGTGACCTCATGCTGTGTGTTACTGAAAACAAATTGCTTGCATTTCTATAGCGCCTTTTTGACCTCAGGATGTCCTAAAGCGCTTTACAACCAATTAAGTCGTTTTAAAGTGTAGTCATGTTGTAATGTAGGAAAGGTGGCAGCCACTAGCATGTAAGATTAGCCCTTACTCTGTTCATCATCTCCGATCATAGTTTTGCTTGTCTTTTTCTAATGATCTTACTTGGGCAGAAATTCCAATTAGGATATACGGCACAGAAACAGGCCATTCAGCCCAACCAGTCCACGCCGGCGTTTATGTTCCACACGAGCCTCCTCCCATCTTTCCTCATCTAAATCTATCAGCAGTAAATCGGCTAATTGGAGTTTTTACATAGGATCCTATGTAATCCTATGTAAAAACTCCAATTAGCCAATTTACACTTCAGTTCCAAATATGCATCTTCCAGATTTGTTTTCTGTCCCGAGACTGCCATCTTCCCAATGTATACTTGTATAGTTATAAATATTAAAAGCGTGACCCCGAGCTTCCAGTCGCCTGTCACTTTAATTCTCCAGCCCACTTCCACTCTGACCTCTCTGTTCTCGGCCTCCTACACTGTTCCACTGAAGCTCAACGCAAGCTCGAGGAACAGCACCTCATCTTTCTATTCGGCACTTTATATCCATCTTTTGGATGAGACGTTAAACCGAGGCCTCGTCTGCTCTCTCAGGTGGACATACAAAATCCCATGGCACTATTTCGAAGAAGAGCAGGGGAGTTATCCCCGGTGTCGTGGCCAATATTTATCCCTCAATCAACATAACAAAAAAAAACAGATTATCTGATCATGATCACATTGCTGTTTGTGGGAGCTTGCTGTACGCAAATTGGCTGCCACGTTTCCCACATTACAACAGCGACTACACTTCAAAAGTACTTAATTGGCTGTAAAGCGCTTTTAGATGTCCGGTGGTCATGAAAGGCGTTATAGAAATGCAAGTTTTTCTTTTTGTCACTGTGACTTATCCTCTCCATTTTCTCTTGCCCATTCCATTCACCCCACGTATGCTGACATGAATCTGTCATTCATGAAAGAAAGACTTATGAAATAATACTGAGTGGCCTGCGGGTGGCGCTGTCCAGGGAGAGTATAAATACTCGGGCACGGGCCCAGCTTGCGCAGGACATTCTTAACAGGAACTAGTGAAGGACACAACTAGACCTCCATGTTGCAAAACAGTTGATTAAAGCTTTGTTTAACGCTTAGACCAAGTGCCTAGTAGTTTTCTTACGTCATATACCACAAACAGTTTCATAAAGATACAAATGGTCTGCAAATATAGAACAAGAGATTGAATACATCTAAATAAAAACACCAAAATAAAAGAGATTGAGGTTGTCAATGTCTCCAGATGAGCTACATTGAGGTCTTCCTTGCTGAAGCGGACTTGGGAATACCCAGTGCAATCACTGGACACGAAGCAGAGAAATGTTTAATCCAACACTGGACATTGTGGACTTTTGATACACATGGTCAGAACTCACCTCAGAAAAAATTTAGCCAGAAGGTCTCTGTTCTTTTTCACACCAGCCTTCCTGCCACAGTGAGGGAAGTTGAAGATAATCCTGTCAAACAGCCTGCCTTTCAAGCACGGACACTCCTGAAGGTTGGTACAGTCCACTTGAAAGTAAACTTCTGCTCCTGAAGGATAATGGTCGAGGAGTACTGCATTAATAAGCTGCTGCAATCGGTTCCCGTCTCCCAGGTACATTATGTGACAAGTTTAGAGCATAGCCGATACCTGTTCAATTATTATATAAACTGGAAGGGACTAACTTTGCAAAGCACATACTATAATCCTCAAAACTGAACATTAGAGATATGTTGGCCCATATTTTCCGATGTCTATGAGTGTGTACACGCCCGTAGGGACATCGGAAATGCCGGTTTCAGGCGCTGAAAAGTGGCATTTCCGATCTGTCAAGAATGCTCTTGACAGATCGGTGCCTGCCCTGGAGAAGGGCCTCTGCGGGGGGGAGAGTTCCGCTTTCTGCAGAATCTCTGCCCGCTGAAAACCCATGGAAATCTTACGCCTGGTAAAAGCAAGCGTAAGGCCTGCTTTTACCAGCATAAGAGTTGAAAAAAGTTAAAAAAAAATTTAAATCTCATTTATAGTTTAAAAATACTTTTAAAAAAGGTATGTTTATTTTTAGCCCCGTAAAAAACTTTAATTATTTTTTTCAAAAAATTAAATTTTTGTTTAAAATATTTAATTTAATGTAATTTTAACTCATTTTAAAAACGCGATGGTTTTTTAAAAATGTATTTAATGTTTTAGTGTCTTTTTGGGGTGATCTCCATTCATATTTTTGACGGGTCTATCTGACGGGTATGAAGGGAGATTCCCTTCTCCTATTGGCTGGCCTGGCCCACGTGATCCCAGGGACGCTTGCAAACTGCCTGCACCCCGAGATACGTGGGCCCTGCGCATTTCGATTGTGGAGAGGCCCAGGAGCGGAAGAGTCCGGACCTCGGGAGCCCTAAGGTAAGAGTGTAGATTTTTTTCCGATAGGAGGCATCCGCACACAGGAAGCCTCCAATCGGAAATTACAGGCCTTTATCTTATGTTACATCCAACTAAGGTTCCAATATACAATCTACCTATTAATATTAAAATTAGCAGATAGGTCATACCCTGTTATGCCTCTAGGTGGCACCTCGATTAGGATTTCCCATTATTAAGTGAGCTGCTACCTGTCACGGGCTCCCTGTCACACCAGTAAGTTCAGCTATAGAGCCACCATATTGCTCACCACAGCTACTTCAGATACACTTCAGGCAAGTTTAAAAAAAAGTTTTCCTTTTTCTATTTATTCAGTAACTAGGTAAGTTTAAATAATTACAAATAATGGTGCATTAAACTATGTTAAATTGAACGGAGCTAAGACTGCTACTTTAATCCGCAAATGCCGGGCTTTTTAAATTCTATATCACAATGATTGTCCTGTTTGTGATGATTACTTTTCTGTTATGTTCGCCTGTGTTTCAGTGATGAAATACAAGTCGATGTTTGTAATATATCCCCTTTGTGACCCATTAATCCTTAATATGTCTGGGGTGTGATAAGAGTTAAATGGTACTTCAATGCTTCCTGTTGATGGCTGAACTAAAGGAGGTTTTTGTGATTAAGTAGGAGATTTTAAGAGCCAAATTAGGTTATCAAAATAATCTCAACCCATCTTCCTGCAACCGGACACCTCCTTTAAAAACAGATTAGAGTAATGTCTTCTGACGAAAGGTCACCGACCTGAAACGTTAACTCTGTTTCTCTCTCCACAGATGCTGCCTGGCCTGCTGAGTGTTTCCAGCATTTTCTGTTTTTATTTATTATTAGAGTAACGTCTTGTCGGTTCAATTGGTATCCAAATCCAGCAAAAGCATTTAAATTAAGCTGATTACTATTTACAGTATGTCTCAATTCTAACTATGTGCTAACTAGCAGAGAAACAGCAAGTATTGCTGGGTAAAAAACAGAAAATGCTAGAAATACTCAGCAGGGCAGGCAGCATCTATGGAGAGAGAGAGAGAGAGAGAAACAGAGTTAACATTTCAGGTCGATGACCTTTCATCAGAACGGGAAAAATTAAGAGATGTAACAGGTTTTAAACAAGTGCAGAGGCAGGGAAAGGGGGAAAAGAACAAAAGTGAAGATCTGTGATAGGGTGGAAGGCAGGAGTGATTAAATGACAAAAGAGATGATGGCACTTGCCTGGATGAGTGCAGCTCCAACAACACTCAAGAAGCTCGACACCATCCAGGACAAAGCAGCCTGCTTGATTGGCACCCCATCTACTACCTTAAACATTCACTCCCTCCACCACCGGCGTACCATGGCTGCAGTGTGTACCATCTACAAGATGCACTGCAGCAACTCGCCAAGGCTTCTTCGGCAGCACCTCCCAAACCCGCGGCCTTTTCCACCTAGAAGGACAAGGGCAGCAGGCGCATGGGAACACCACCACCTCCAAGTTCCCCTCCAAGTCACACACCATCCTGACTTAGAAGTATATCGCCGTTCCTTCATCGTTGCTGGGTCAAAATCCTGGAACTCCCTCCCTAACTGCACTGTGGGAGTACCTTCACCACACGGACTGCAGCGGTTCAAGAAGGCGGCTCACCACCACCTTCTCAAGGGCAATTAGGAATGGGCAATAAATGCTGGCCTTGCCAGTGATGCCCACATCCCATAAACAAATTTTAAAAAAGCAAAAGAGGGTGGTTATCGATGTTCCCTTTAGACGGCGCGGCCGTGTCGCGCTGGAGCTCCCGCTCAGCCGGCTCACTGACTTTTAAATGCAAAAACCGCGCCTGCGCGGATTCTTGAACGGGCCGCGCAGCCCTTTAAAGGGGGCACGCAGCCCCCCCCAAAAATAAATTAGTGGGAACATTGGTGGTGATGGGAGAAGGAAAGAAATAAAAGATGGGTCCAGAGGAGCTGTAAATGGCAACAGCAGCATCATCACCAGCAGCTGCTGGGCAGTCTTGAAGCTGAAATTATTGTAGATTTGAACTGGAAGTTACGTCATAACGTATTTCTGGTGTGGCAGCCCCACAGTATTGTTTTTAACTCCTTTGTGGATGTCCTAAATCAATACCTCTAACATTACAATACTACTTTTCTCCTACTAAGTATCATCATTTTTTGAGAATGAATTCGGATGAAAGATGCTACCAAACGTTAACCAATCTTTCTCGTTCAGATGCTGTGCACTTTAAGTTTCTATTTCAGATTTCAGTATTTGCAATTTTTCTTTTATCACTCTCACTGCACACCAAACAACCCCCCTCTTCCCCAACGGTATCTCCTCCTTACCTTTTTCTAACAAGTGGGCAGTATTTTTGACTGCTTTTTCATGCCGAGTTATTTCTTTTTCACTTTCGTAGCAGGTTGCAATGATCCGGGTGTCTCTGTCCGCACCATCACACAGGGCAGCAGAAAAGGAGAAGTTCCCCTCGCCCACAAGCAAGGTGCTGCCTCCCTGCCTCATCATCTATTCGAGCCTGAAGAGACAGTAACAGGCAAACATTTCAAATGCCTTCTCTAATATATTAAAAGCCATACACACTTAAGACAGTGTGTCCTTCTTTGTTGAGTCTGCGATCAGTGATGGAACCTTTACTTTCCACTAATTTCTTTCTGCTAATTTGTGTTTTCAAATCCCTCGTGGCCTTGACCCTCCCTATCTCTGTAATCTCCTCCAGCCCTAGAACTCTCTGAGATCTCTGCGCTCCTCCAATTCTGGCCTCTTGAGCATCCCTGATTTTAATCGCTCAACCATTGGCGGCCGTGCCTTCAGCTGCCAAGGCCCTAAGCTCTGGAATTCACCCACTGCCTCTCCGCCTCTCTTTCCTCCTTTACGACGCTCCTTAAAACCTACCTCTATGACCCAAGTTTTTGGTCACCTGTCCTAATATCTCCTTAGGTGGCTCGGTATCAAATTTTGTTTGATAACGCTCCTGTGAAGCACCTTGGGATGTTTTACTACATTAAAGGCGCTATATAAATGCAAATTGCGGCTGTTGAATGTTGCACTGATCGGGCTGAAAGATGCTAGTGCTGCAGAATGGAACACATTTCAGTTCACACACCCGGGCAACATGAAGTCCTCCCAGATCAAGTGTAACGTGGTATCGGGTACGGTAGCATAGTGGTTATGGTACTGGACTAGTAATTCATGTAGGCCTGGACTAATGATCCAAGGGATGCAAGTTCAAATCCCAGCATGGCAGCTGGGGAATTTAAATTCAGTTAATTAAATAAATCTGGAATAAATCAGTAAAGGTGACCATGAAACTACTGGATGGTCAAAAAAAAATCTGGTTCATTAATCTGCTGTCTTTACCCAGTCTGGTCTATATGTGACTCCAGACCCACAACAATGTAGTTGACTCTTAACTACCCTATAGAATAAAAGTGAGAAGTCGCACAACACCAGGTTATAGTCCAACAGCTTTATTTGAAATCACAAGCTTTCGGAGCGCTGCTCCTTCGTCAGGTGAAGACTTCACCTGACGAAGGAGCAGCGCTCCGAAAGCTTGTGATTTCAAATAAAGATGTTGGACTATAACCTGGTGTTGTGCGACTTCTCACTTTTGTCCACCCCAGTCCAACACCGGCATCTCCGCATCGTGGACCCTATGGCATGGCCGAGCAAACCACTCAGTTGCTACAAATAAGTATAACAGCACTGTGGGAGTACCTTCACCACAAGGACTGCAGTGGTTCAAGAAGGTGGCTCACCACCACCTTTGGATGGACAATAAATGCTGGCCTTGCCAGTGATGCCCACATCCTGTGAACAAATTTTTAAAAATGCAGCAAATAGTTCCTCCTGCTCCTCATGAACAACCAGATGATCACCCCTTGCACCCTGTGTAACACTGCAATGATGCCACCCTGAGTGACCTTGCCCATTGAGCATAGCCCCGAATAATGGGCTTGTTTTGTGCAATGTGTCCAGTCCCAAGAGGAATATGCCTCATCCTCCTCCCCCTTCAACTCTGTCCCTGCACAGCTCCGGAGAGCAACACTTCCTTTCCACCGCCCGGCGGCCTTTCCGCTCTCCTCAACCACCCAAAACCAGGGGAACTTTCAATAAAGCTCCGAGGCCAAGCGTAGCAGTAAGCCCCGTACCTTCAAAACAAGCCCCCGCGCAACTACCGAGCCGGCCGGGCCCCACTGCGGGACCCCAGAGCATCGAGAGCAGCAACGGACCCCCGACTACAGACAGAGTCTCTCGCCAACCTGTCCCACCAACTCACCCGCTGAATGAACAGCGACACTATGCGAATGTGGTGCAGCTACCAAAGGACAAGTTCCAGCCACGCCGCCTCCTTCTGCATTGCCCTTCCTTCTTCATTGCTTTCTATGTAATTCAAAACCAATTCATTTATTTACCTTTCTCCTCTCCATTGCTTATTTCCAGCTGCATGCCTTCCTTTTAATTCATTCATTTCCTTCTCGGTTTTTTTATTCTTCCATTCCTTTCTTTCAGAACTAAGCAGGTAGCACCCCTTGCCTCTGAGTCCAGAAGGTTGTGGGTTCTAAGCCCAGGCCAGAGACTTGAGTACAAAAATCTAGGCTGACACTCCAGTGCAGTACTGAGGGAGTGCTGCACTGTCGGAGGTGCTGTCTTTCGGATGAGACGTTAAACTCAGGTGGGCGTAAAAGATCCCATTGCCCTATTTCAAAGAAGAGCAGGGGAGTTATCCCTGGTGTCCTGACCAATATTTATCCCTCAATCAACATCACTTAAAAATAGATTATCTGGTTATTATCAGGTTGCTGTTTGTGGGAGCTTGCTGTGTGCAAATCGGCTACCCGTTTCCTACATTACAACAGTGACTGCACTTCAAAAGTACTTCATTGGCTGTAAAGCGCTTTGGGACATCCTGAGATCATGAAAGGCGCTATATAAATGCAAGTCTTCTTTTTGCTATTTATTTGGCTCCTCTCTCCACCACACCTCTCATTTATTTATTTTCTTTGCACACCCTCACCACCAGCCTCCACTACCCAAGTCTCTACCCAATATATTCAACTCTGTAACCCACACCACAGTGATGTTGATTGAGGGATAAATACTGACCAGGACACCAGGGATAATTTCCCTGCTCTTCTTTGAAATAGTGCCATGGGATCTTTTACGTCCACCTGAGAGAGCAGACGGGGCCTACGGTTTAACGTTTCATCCGAAAGACGGCACCTCTGACAGTGCAGCACTCTCTTATATAAATATACATTCTGTCCTACAAACCATAAAGCCTGTGCTGTTACTAAAGCAGTGTTATCCAATATGTTAGCTACTAGCCACATGTGGCTAATTGGAAATCCAGATGTGGCTAATTGCATTTTTGATTTGTAAATAAAAAATGAGTAATAGACACTAATTTGGGCAGGTGACCTCAATGCCTTCATTCGCACAGCAGATGCCTTTGTTGGTAAAATGGTAAAATGAAAAGCAAAGTATATGAAAGTTTTATGATCATTATGAGTGCTTTAATTCCTCGGTTACTTCTAAAAGGGTGTGTAACATGGCTAAAAACTGAAAACTTCAGCACCAAGGAATCACCAGCAACTTTGTATGGAGAGGGGAGCTGTTATCATGCTCAGCTTAAATAATCAGAATAGCCACTCCAGGCCAGCAGCAGAAAGCAAGCCCAACTAATAGCGAGCTGCTCCAACAGGGACCGTCATGGAAAAAGGCGTACGAACATACAAAATCGACAGGCAGGAAAAGACCAGCTGGTCCATCAAGCCTGTCCCTGCACCATGATGACTAAAGGCAAACAGCATCCAACCACATTCTCGATGGAGAGCAGGGGCCAGTCTGGATTGAGAGCAGGGGCGTCTGGATGGAGAGCAGGGCCGGTCAGGATGGAGAGCAGGGTGGGTCTGGATGGAGAGCAGGGTGGGTCTGGATGGAGAGCAGGGTGGGTCTGGATGGAGAGCAGGGTGGGTCTGGATGGAGAGCAGGGTGGGTCTGGATGGAGAGCAGGCTGGGTCTGGATGGAGAACAGGCTGGGTCTGGATGGAGAGCAGTCTGGGTCTGGATGGAGAGCAGTCTGGGTCTGGATGGAGAGCAGGGGTAGGGTCTGGATGGAGAGCAGGGTGGGTCTGGATGGAGAGCAGGGTGGGTCTGGATGGAGAGCAGGTGGGTCTGGATGGAGAGCAGGGTGGGTCTGGATGGAGAGCAGGCTGGGTCTGGATGGAGAGCAGGGTGGGTCTGGATGGAGAGCAGGCTGGGTCTGGATGGAGAGCAGGGGCCGGTCTAATGTGACTCAACATTCTCAGCATGACGTCTCTGATAAAGTCAAGGTACTGCTCGCTACTGCTGGACAACAACCAGGAAGCTGCACTGAGATGAGTTGTGTCTGATAAATTCATGCCCGAATGCCAAACTTTGGTGAAAGAGAAAGAATGCAAAAGGTTCTGACTGAATGGTGGTGAATGTCTAAGTAAATATGCACCTGAATTTATCTGTATTGTGTGCAAGGTGTTTTCTACTAAAATTAGTGCATGTGGCTAAACCGATGTCACTATAGTTACACCTGTGGCTCGTCAGCGATTTCACAGAATCATAGAAACTTACAGCACAGAAGGAGGCCATTCGGCCCGTCGAGCCTGTGCTGGCTCTGTGAAAGAGCAGTCGTGCTTAGCCTCACATCACCGCTTTTTGTCCGTAACCCTGTGAGTTCCTCATCCTCAATGACCCGTCCAACTCCCTTTGAAAATTATTGATGGAATCAGCTTCCACCACCTTTTCAGGTCGAGCGTTCCAGATCCCCACAACTCTCTGAGTGAAAAAAATTCTCCTCGTCTCCCCTCTAGATCTTTTGCCAATGATTTTAAATCCATCACCTCTGGTTATTGACCCACTCACCAGATGGAATAATTTTTCTCTATGTCCTTTATCAAAACCTCTCATCATCTTGAAAACCTCTATTAGGTCACCTCTTAACCTTCTCTGTTCCAAGGAGAACAGTCCTAACTTTTCCAACCTCTCCTCGTAACTGAAGTCCCTCATCCCTGGTAACATCCTGGTAAACCTACTCTGCACCCTTTCTAAGGCCTTTACATCTTTCCTGAAGTGCGGTGCCCAGAATTGTCCACAATACTCCAGCTGAGGCCTAACCAGCGATTTATAAAGTTCGAGCATGATCTCTTTGCTTTTATATTCTATGCCTCTATTTCTATCCATTTTATTTACACTTTCATTGTTTATTTTAGTTCAATAATGTTACAGGAATTAAGTTACTCCTGACAGACATTGGAGTGATGTTGATGCTGCCATATTGGAGTTTGTTTCAGTTTGGCAGTGGATAAAATAAAATTCTGAAAAAAAACTGGCTGCCTCTTTGAGCCAGGAATCACTGAATGTAGGTTAACAGATACAAAAGCAAAATACTGCGGATGCTGGGAATCTGAAATAAAAAAGAAATTGCTGAAACACTCAGCAGGTCAGGCAGCATCTGTGGAGAGAGAAACAGAGTTAACGTTTCAGGTCGGCGACCTTTCGTCAGAACTGGAAAAAGTTAGAGATGTAACAGGTTTTAACGGGTAACCGTGTCAGCCAGTGGCTCAGTGGGCAGCGCTCTCACCTCTGAGTCAGACGGTTGTGGGTTCACAGTACCCCTGCAGAGACTTCAGCACAAAAATCTAGGCCGACGCTCCAGTGCAGTGCCGAGGGAGTGCTGCACTGTCGGAGGTGCCATCTTTCAGATGAGAGGTTAAACCGAGGCCCCGTCTGCTCTCTCAGGTGGATGTACAAGATCCCATGGCACTATTTCGAAGAAGAGCAGGAGAGTTATCCCCGGTGTCCTGGCCAATATTTATCCCTCAATCAACATCGCTAAAATAGATTATCTGGTCATTGCTGTTTGTGGGAGCTTGCTGTGTGCAAATTGGCTGCCACGTTTCCTACATTACAACAGTGCCTACACTTCAAAAGTACTTAATTGGCTGTAAAGCGCTTTGGGACGTCCGGTGGTTGTGAAAGGCGCTATATAAATGCAAGTCTCTCTTTTAAGCAAGTGTAGAGGCAGGGAAAGGGGGTGGGGGGTGGGTGGAGGAAAGAATAAAAGGGAAGGTCTGTGATAGGGTGGACGGCAGGAGAGATTAAAAGACAGAAGAGATGTAGGTTCACAGATATTTTACATTTCCACAAAGGGTCAACTATCAGCATAACAAATAAAGAACAGAATTAATCAACACGAGTTGTAGTTCAGATCAATCATCTAAAAGTTGTGCATAATAAGTCTGGGAGTCGGCGTGTGACTCAGGCTGCCGGCTCTGTGATGTAATTAACAAAAGAACTGGGTACCGGGGACAGTCGCCGCGTCCTGTTACCAAAGCAACCGACACATCGCACGTGGCTCAGGTTAATCGCAGACCCATCATTCACGCTGCACAGAGCTGCTGTAAGGAGACCCGACACTCAACACTCCACCATGCCGGCACCCCACCAGACTTTATTTTTCGCAGATCAAGCGACGTGCCCTATTAACAGGAATGAGCAGACCAGTGACGGCGAGAACCGCTATACTGCAAAAACTCTCATCGCAAAATGGTACGAAGAGAGGTGTGGACTGGATGAAATCAGGAAACTGAAGCCTTTGCCAACACAGGTAAGCAGTGTCTGACTTGGCTTCCTTCGTTGTTGTAGACTGGTCTTGTTGGTATGGAGGATTAACGATTCATTTTTTCACTTAATTAAAACACATATCCTAAAAAAAATTGTATGGGGTTTGGGAGGGAGTTCCCCTTAAAGTTTACAACCCTGTACATAAAGTTTACTTTGTTGTTCTTTAAAAAGTGGAGGATATGTTTTACTGGGTCTCAGTGGTAGTGCTTTCGCAGAGTCAGACGGCTGTGGGTTCAAATCCCACTTGAGCACATAAATCTAGGCCTGACGCTCCGCTCCCATTGCAGTGCTGAGGGAGTGCTGCACTGTCGATGAGGCCGTCTTTCGGTTTGCGACATTAAACCGAGCTCCCGTCTGCTCTCTCAGGTGGATGTAAAGGATCTTCCCATGGCCACTATTTCGAAGAAGAGCAGAGGAGTTCTCTCAGTGTCCCGGCCAATATTTATCCCTCAACCAACATCACTAAACAAATGGTCACATTGCTGTTTATGAGACCTTGCTGTGTGCAAATTGGCTGCCACGGAGATGCCTGTGGACCTGTGCCTCACCCGCGTGAGTCAGCAGGTTTAAGAGAGGAGGGGAGAATACGGGAAAGGATCGACTAATGATTGTGATGCAATCAATACAAGTTTATCAAATGATAATCTTCAGCTTACACTTTTTACTTGAAAATAAATGTGTACTATTATATTTGAGAAACTATAAATTATAACCCTGGATTTTTGTACATTAGTTTTAACACCTTTACAAACAAAGCATTTATGTTTATGATTTATTAAAACACACAGAAAACCAAGGAAGAAAGACTTGCATTTATATAGGGCCTTTCATGACCTCAGGACGTCCCAAAGTGCTTTACAACCAATGAAGTACTTTTTGAAGTGAGGTCACTGTTGTAACGTAGGAAACACGGCAACCAATTTGCGCACAGCAAGCTCCCACAAACAGCAATGTGATGATGACAAGATCATGGGGTAGAGTTTCCGCTTTCGGCGCAATCGGTGATCCAGGCACAAACTGTGCCCAAAATTGCACTAGTTTGGGGAAGTGCTTTTTTACTTCTTGAGTTTCCACTCAAACTCATTTGCATATCGGCGAACATAAAATCTGCCATGAACGGGCAACATTTTAGAAGGTAATTTTTTTTTTTTTAATTTTGCTTTAAAAAATATTCCTTGATATATTTAAGAGTGGTAACTAGGTGCAGTTCGAATAATACAGCCGAAAATGGGTTTATCACAAAAAAATAAGCATTTTGATCAGAGTGTCTAGTCCACCACCTGTGAGTAACCCAATTTTAAATAACATTAAAATGACTTTAAAAAAACTAGAAAGAATCATTTGCTAGTTATACTGGTGTACAATAGTCAGTTCCTTAGTAAATTTTTGAAAATTGTATTCAGAAGCTTTTAAAACGTGCCTAATAGTGTTCTTGCGTTTAAAAAAAAGGTTTAATTTTTAGAGCCTTCTTGAAACAAGTGCAATTAGCGGAAACTCGCCATGGTGATTAATTCGATCTGGGGTGCCTGGCTAGGATTGTGGGCGGGGCCGGCTCCTAGCATGATGTTTTTAAACCAGTGCAAATAGGCTGAATGTAATTTGCACTGAACATTCTGCCATCATTTGTGCCGGTTTCACCGATTTCGGGCAAATCGCGCCCCCCCAAAAAAAACCCCAGTGCAACCGAGCGGAAACTCCAGGCCCACCAGGGAGAACTCCCAAGACCAAATGATGGCAATAGGGACAACAGGAGAGTAAGGATAGACATAGCGACAGATCCAAGCAGAGACTGAGCAGGGGATATCACAGAGGGAGAAAGTACAAAACAGCCTTGGACCTGAAGGCAACACCATAGGAGATACACTGGTACCTTAAAATGATTTGCGAAGCCATGGGAGATCTTATTGAGGTGTATAAAATTATGAGGGACACAGATAAAGTGGATAGAAAGGACCTATTTCCCTTAGCAGAGGGGTCAAAAACCAGGGGGCACAGATTTAAAGTAATTTGGCGGAAGGTTTAGAGGGGATTTGAGGGGAAATTTCTTCACCCAGAGGGTTGTGGGGGTCTGGAACTCACTGCCTGAAAGGGTGGTAGAGGCAGGAACCCTAACCACATTTAAAAAGTACTTGGATGTGCACTTGGGATGCTGTAACCTGCAGGGCTACGGACCAAGAGCTGGGAAGTGGGATTAGGCTGGATAGCTCTTTGTTGGCCAGCGCGGACACGATGGGCCGAAATGGCCTCCTTCTGTGCTGTAACTTTCTATGATTCTATGATTCTATGTTAAAAATTCTTGGGTATAATACATCAAGCCTGTCGTGGTAAAATAAAGTAATACAACAATTGGCAATGCAAACACTGGCACTGGGGACTTAAATTCAATGAATTTATTGGAAAATCTTTTGCAATTGTTGTACAAACTACTCTCTCAATTGAAAGTTGTTTAGTTTATATCACCTGATAATTCCATTTTTTTGTCACTAAATTCTCACTTTGCTATCATATTTCTGATGGCTTAATTTAATTGATTGGATAATTAATTTTTTTCCAGTACAAAAGTGACCGCATTATCAGGAGTAGAGAGTATTAGATAAATACTGAAATTATTTATATATTTAGCTTGCTTTACTTGCAGTACGAACATGTCTATCATACAATATATGGAGATTCATATAACAAGCCGGAGATACGCCAGAGAGGTAAGTGATAATGGATACGTCATCCTACACTTAAAATGTAAGAAAAAAAATGTAAGCAGATATTAGTCAACCAAGAAAGTGCCTCTTATCACAGATTGAAGAGATCAGTATAAAATTCTGACAGGGCTGGACAGACTGGATGCAGGGAGGATGTTTCCCCTGGCTGGGGGGTCTAGAACGAGGGGTCACAGTCTCAGGATACGGGGTAGGACATTTAGGACTGAGATGAGGAGAAATTTCTTCACTCAGAGGGTGGTGAACCTTTGGAATTCTCTACCACAGACAGCTGTGGAGGTCAAGTCACTGAATATATTTAAGAAGGAGATAGATAGATTTCTAGACACAAAAGGCATCAAGGGGTATGGGGAGAGAGCGGGAATATGGTATTGAGATAGAGGATCAGCCATGATCATATTGAATGGCGGAGCAGGCTCGAAGGGTCGAATGGCCTACTCCTGCTCCTATTTTTCTATGTTTCTAATTACAAGGCCATTGTGTTTTGAATTTGCAATGCTTATCAAGCCTTTCCGAATTCTCAAAAATAAATGTTATCTAATAAATGAATGGCGACCTATATAAAACCAACCCAGATACATGCAGTGTCATGCTTGTAGGTAGGACACAGACTGCACCATTTACAGGGAATGATACTGAAAGCGGCTGAGAGAGAAAGGGATCTAGGTGTTATTGTGCACAGATCACTGAAGGGTTCACGACCAAGGCAGAGGAGCCATAGCAAAAGCAAACGGGGTATTGGGCTGTATTAATAGAACCATTCAGTACAAATCAAAGGACACATTCTGTCATTGAAGAAGTTGCTGGTTACACCACAGCTGGAGTACTGCACCCAGTTTTGGTCCCCTCACGTGGTGAGTGATATCGCGGCCTTGAAAAAAGGTTCAGAGGAGAGCTACAAGAATGGTTCCTAGCTTAAAGAACCTTAGTTAGTCAGATAGGCTTAAACAGCGGGGTCTATTTACTTTACAGCAGCATAGACTTAGCGATAACCTGATAGAGGTACATAAAATAATAAAAGGGCTGGATTGTGGGCCTATTGATAGATTGTTTTAGTTTGATAGATTGGGAAAGACCAGGGGACCTGCATTTAAACTACACGAAAGTACGAATAGGCCAGATGTTGGGCGGTGCTTCTGTCCCCAGAGAGTAGTGAGCCTCTGGAATACATTACCGGCTGGTGTGGGTGGGTGCTGACTCCCTGCCTTCGAGAGGGAGCTGGACCATCGTGTTCCTGGCTGGGGCAGATATCGCATCATATAGAAGGTAAGTGGATTAGCAGATAACATACGCACGGTAAATATGATGTCCTGGACTCGTTTTGATCGCCTGAGGGGGGTCAGCGAGGAAGTTTCCAGTGGCTTTTTGTTTCCCTTATTGGCCCTGGGGTTTTTTTTTCCCGTCAATCCTAGGAGATTACACGGTTGCTGGGAGGAAGTGTTCAGTCATGATGCTCCGGCCTTTAAATTTCTGCGCATGCGCAGTTATTTACAATGTAAAAGCCGGTGAGCGGCCTGTGCGGGACCTTTCCCGTTACTGTGCGGCCGCGTGCAGCTTAGAGGGAGCATTGGTTACAAGTGACTTAAAAGGCCTATGTGGGGTAATGTAACCTAGACACCTATCTGTATGCATGTGATTACACATTGCTATGTCGTATCTTTGTTTAGTGTGAAAAATATAATAAAACTTGGTTAACAAAAAAGAGAAACTTGAAAACTGCATTTCTATTTAACATCACTGTGTATAAAATGATTCTTTCCTCTAGTATTTGAAAGGGAGGAGCATGTTTACCCTGGGCATCAACCAGAATTGAACCTTCCTCGTGTCAAAGCAATCCCGAAGAGCAGGTACATGCTGGATTACGTGGACCCTGCACTCCTAATGAATCCTCCCTCATGGACCGATTTGGACACAATGGAGATCCAGCAGTTACAACATTGCGGACCCCCTGCTCCATCCGATGCGGACAAAAACGCAGAGAAGTATGAGTTATGTGGCTCCTACATTCCTCTGAGACCTTGCTCACTGACAGGCTCAGCTGCAATGCAAAACAGGCAACCAGAATTACCAGGATTTTGCGGATATTACATTCCGACCAAAGGTCCTTTAGGGCAGTGCACAGCTGAATATTGTGAACCCTGCTTGCCCCCAGCAGCTCCTTCAGGGCCAGGCTTGGCTGCCTGTTGTGGACCCTCCAATCCCTGAGGGGCAGGCTTGGCCACAGCGAAGAATAATCAGGGAAGAACCATAATGATGAAAGTTGCAAGAGTCCAAAAAAAAAGAGACCTTTTGGTTTTTTTTTAATGAGTGGACTGAAATGGCTCGTTAATAAATAGGGAATAATGTACCTGATGTGCTGAGTTAAGAGATTTATTTAAATGTGTAAGCAATCTGTGATTCAGCCCATGACGAACTGTCAGAAACACGTCGTGACTGTAAATCGAAATGATGTGGAGTGATGGAATGTGGGATATGATCCACTAAGAGGTGCCAGACTACTGAACCCATGAGCCGAAACAGTGAGTTAAATAATCTGCAGCAGGAGTGGATTATTTCCTAAATTCCATGCTTCAAAGATGCTTGCATCCTGTAGGAATATAATAAATAGGTTCGCAATCTCTTGTAAACCTGCATAAAACATGGGAGGTTTACCCATTACTACCTGGTTGAGTATTTGGCCATTCTGGTTGTTGGATGTTTGCTTTTTGAAGTAAAGTTCTGATGTTAAAATAATCAAAGGCTGACAATTCAGCTGATTTCTGTTGAGAACCTCATACAGCACACCAGAAACAGTGGGCTGGATTTTCATAGGGCCGTGGAGGCGGGTTTGGAGGCGTGTGGGGGGTTAAAATTGCGAAAAGTGGCGGGCGGCCCTGATCCCGCCTCCATTCCGCCTCCACGCAATTTTGATAAAATTGTGTGCGGTGTTCCCGACTCCGTCCCGCCTCCAAGAGGCAGGAGAGGCCATTAAAGCCCTTAACAAGTCCTAAATTAATGCCATTTTGAAACGTTTTAGCTAGTTTAACCCTTTTCCGATGTGAAGCACGCCTGATGTGAAACACGCCAGTGAAACCTGGCGAGAGCACAAGTGGATAGCTGACTATCAGCTGCAGGTCCACTATTACAACGGAGATGTGATGAAGGTAGTAGTAGTATTAGGTCTGAAAGTCACCTCTGATGCTGCTGCATTGAATGTCTTCAGAGACGCCTGGCCTTTGCTGTGAGAGGACCTGGATGCAAAAAAAATTCTCTCTCTCTCTCTCAGCTGCTGCTCATTTTGCATCCAGGTCCACTCACAGCAAAGGCCAGGCAGTCTCTGAAGACCTTCAATGCAGCAGCAATGATGACATCATCAGAGGCGACTTTCAGACTGAAACCACTAATTGGTTCATGGGTTCCCATATGCTGGAACTCAATTGCCCAATTAGGTCAAAATTGCATCAATCTCCCACATCCAATTGCAGTCGGGTGGATAACACAAAATGCGGATGACACTACCCCAACCCGCCCCAGTTTCAAAATCCAGCCCAGTTTGTTTGTTTAGGACTAAATCCCCCCTTTTTCAAAGATTGACGCTGCAATTTATTTGGTGACATTTGACCAAGTGTTGTATGCGGTTTTACAGTGAGGATGACTGAAGGTTGTGAATTAAAATTTTCGGGCACGTTATTTTGTCAGTGCTTAGCCTATAAACCGTTAACATTGGCTTGTGCGTTTTTGTCATGGCTGTGATAAGATAGGTGTGACAAACTATTGAATAATATTGTCTCGAGATTTTTTTTTCAACACTGTATTTGAATATTTAAATTATAGCTCAGCGCCGTTGTTTCACCGTACATCCTCCATCAGCTGGGAGGTCAGATGATCTATTCCAATGAACAGGGGCAGGGGAGAGAGGGAAAGAGTCCAGGATCTATTACATGTATGGGAACACACAGCCAAGATATTGAAAACTTGAGCTGACTTCAGTCACAAAATATAGTGACTTCTCTTCTAAGTAACATTGCATTACAACAGTGACTGCACTTCAAAAGTACTTCATTGGCTGTAAAGCGCTTTGGGATGTCCCGAGGTCGTGAAAGGCGCTATATGAATGCAAGTCTTTCTTTTTTCTTTCTAAAACTGAATGCTGGAAAGCTGAAATAAGGACAGAAAATGCTGTAAAACGGCCACCATCTCATAAAGGAGAAGGTAGGTTAACATTGAGGCTCTTGCACGTTCTTACATCTGAAAGCACAGATTATATACGCCCTTCCTTTTCCCCTCTGACTTCAGGCATTTCCTACATTACAACAGTGACTACACTTCAAAAAGTACTTCATTGGCTGTAAAGCACTTTGGGAGGTCCGGTGGTCGTGAAAGGCGCTATAGAAATGCAAGGTTTTCTTTTCTTTTATCAATTCTCATTTTCTCTCTCTGACTGCACAACAACTATTGCTCTACATTTCCAATGGCCTCTTTGCCAACATTCACACAAACTCTGATGTGATTATTACAGAGTTAAGTGCACGCCTCCTACACTCAGTAAAAGGCTCTCAGTCAGAACACTATCTCACTTTTAAGACAACTGGACTTTGGCTTCTGATTTCCTGCTGAAATTTGATGTTACGGAATAGAACATTCACTATAGTACACATCTAACTATGATATGCAAAATGGTCAGCTTCGAAAATAACTTCGAAAAGAAAGTTCTTACGCGCAAATAAAGATGTATCACAGTGAATTACAAGAGTCTGATAGGTTCTTCTTTGGTTTGGGTCCAGTATGCCTATTAATAGCTACATCTCCTGCTGACTAAATGCACCCATGTAATTCATCTGTTAGTATGTGTTGTTCTTATAAGCATTGATAGGACACTAATAGTCACAGAGATAATGTTAAATGATCTCAAATTAAGCCTTTGCTCTGTTCTATGATGAACAATGTATATAAATGCAGTCAATTAATACAATTTAATTTTGCATTGTATTATTTACCAGGTTTACCAGACTGATACCTGGACTTCAAGGGTTAAGTTACAAGGAGAGATTACACGGACTCGATGGGCCAAATGGCCTCCTTCTGTGCCGTTATGATGCTATGACAAATTAGGGTTGTATTCCCTAGAATTTAGAAGGTTAAGGGGTGATCTGATTGGAGTTTTCAAGATATTAAGGGGAACAGATAGGTTAGATAGAGAGAAACTATTTCTGCTGGTTGGAGATTCTAGGACTAGGGGGTATAGTCTAAAAATTAGAGCCAGACCTTTCAAGAGTGAAATTAGGAAACACTTCTACACACAAAGGGTGGTAGACGTTTGGAACTCTCTTCCGCAAATGGCAATTGATGCTAGATCAATTGTTAGAAACGTAGAAAACATAGAAAAATAGGAGCAGGAGTAGGCCATTTGGCCCTTCGAGCCTGCTCCGCCATTCAATATGATCATGGCTGATCCTCTATCTCAATACCATATTCCCGCTCTCTCCCCATACCCCTTGATGCCTTTTTTGTCTAGAAATCTACCTATCTCCTTAAATATATTCAGTGACTTGGCCTCCACAGCTGTCTGTGGTCGAGAATTCCACAGGTTCACCACCCTCTGAGTGAAGAAATTTCTCCTCATCTCAGTCCTAAATGTCCTACCCCGTATCCTGAGACTGTGACCCCTCGTTCTAGACCCCCCAGCCAGTTTTAAATCTGAGATTGATAGCTTTCTGTTAACCAAAGGTATTGAGGGATATGGGCCAAAGGCAGGTATATGGAGTTAGGTCACAGATCAGCCATGATCTCATTGAATGGCAGAGCAGGCTCGAGGGGCTGAATGGCCTCCTCCTGCTCCCATGTTCCTTCCTATGTTCTTACCATTTTACAAACCAGTAAAGACAAAGTCAAAGCAGAAAAACAGCAACAATCCAATGGGTTGTTCAAATAGTTGACTTTATTTAAATGAAAGTTTCACTAAGGCAGTAAAGATAATTGTTTATTGCAGGCTATCAGATTTTAAGGAATGTGTGATTATATAGCAATACAAAAATGTTACATTGAAAGCGAAAGGCAATACTTTAATGGCTTGAAGTCATTTCGCACCGAACTGAACAGAAAAGATCTACTTTTGCTGAGGTCCAGCGACTGCAGGCTTTTCATCTCGGGAGATGGGCACAGATCGCTCAGGGACATCGGCCACCTTCCTAGGACCAGTGATTGTAAGCACTCCATCTGCAGACAGGGAGCAGGTGATCAGAACTGGATCAACTCCTGCTGGGACCTTGTACTTCCGGTGAAATTCTCTGGAAACATAGCCATGTTCATCCTACAGAATAAAAAGATTTAATCAAGTGAGTATTAAAAGTGGTGGTCGGTCAGTTCTTCTCAGGATTTTCCGAAAAAAGGTATTCCATTTTCTCTTTTTTTGGCCATTTTTTAAAAAGTGGAATAAACTGACTGTTAGGCGAAATTCTGGACAATCCAAGCCTCTCGGATATTGTGGGATTTCTCATCCATGGCTGGTATAGTTCTGAAAGTTTCTCGTCACTTCAAAATGCAAGGTGAGGGTCACAAAACAGACCAAATAAAGTCACCAGAATGTTTGTAATTGTCTAGAAATAATTGTTGTATACGAAATTATCATGGACTAATGTGTGCTGCCATCTTAAATACTAGGCATACTGGCTGGTGTTTGTATACAGGAATTGTGGGCTTGCAAGTCAGAAATGTTGAACGGCAACACCCTTTCAAATGGATAAATATTTTTTGCAACATTTCCAAGTATGAAACCTGTATAAATACAATTTCATAGTGTATGAACTGGTACATGACTGTCGGGGGAAGAAAAAAATAAAACTTGCAACACCACAGAATACCTCTCCAATACTGTATATACATCCAGGGCAAATATGGGGAAGAGCAAAACTAGAGGCCATCAATATAAGATAGTCACCAAGAAATCCAATAGGGAATTCAGAATGAACTTCTTTACCCAGAGAGTGATGAGAATGTGGAACTCGCTACCACAGGGAGTGGTTGTAGTGAATAGTGTAGATGCATTTAAGGGGAGGCTTGGTAAGCCTATGAGGGAGAAGGGAATAGAGGGTTATGCTGATAGATTTAGATGTGGAAAGATGGGAGAGGCTCGAGTGGAGCGTAAACGCCGGCATGACTGGTTGGGCCGAATGGCCTGTTTCTCTGCTGTATATCCGATGTAATATCACATTCAACTGTAAGTGCTTTGGTTTCAGGTCAACCTGCCTCAGCGTTGAGACTGCTGAGTGCACCAGGCACATTATCCCCCCAAAAAAACAATTATTTATAAAATCTGTATGTACAACTCTCAATGGCTCAGCAACTTTACTGACATTAGAATGGTAACTGCACTTCAAAAGTGAGTCATTGGCTGTAAAGCGCTTTGGGAAGTCCTGAAGACATAAAAGGCGCTATATAAATGCAGGTTCACACAGACCAGGAAGATCACTACATTGATCCTCAGTTTGCATTGAGTTAGTTGATCTCAGCCAGGACAGTTAGAGCAGCTCCACAATTGGCCTCAGCACCCTTGGGTTGGAAATCATAGAGATTTACGCCACAGAAGGAGGCCATTCGGCCCATCGTGTCTGTGATGGCCGAAACAGAGCTATCCAGCCGAATCCCACTTTCCAGCTCTTGGTCCGTAGCCCTGTAGGTTACGGCACTTCAGGTGCATATCCAAGTACTTTTTAAATGTGATGAGGGTTTCTGCCTCTACCACCCTTTCAGGTAGTGAGTTCCAGACCCCCACCACCCTCTGGGTGAAAAAAGTTCTCCTCAAATCCCCTCTAATCCTTCTACCAATTAGGGATTAGGGATGGGCAAATTGGCAGGGTTACTGCTCCTGATCTCTATCCAATGACCCCTGCTGGAAGTGTACACCTGTGGACATTGAGTGAAGACAGGCTTAGGCACAGCTGTGATGCCACAGCAGTCAAATAGCTTGCTGATAATCACTGCAAAGGCTCACGCTTGCACAATGGTCACCTGGGTGGAATTCAATCGTGAAATGTCAGATATTAACAAAAGGTTCATGCTTCACTCACGATTTTTGACGTTATCTAAAGCCCTTGACGACATCACAGTCTTGTAACTGAGTTCCAGGAACGATTCTATATTTAACTTTGCACAGCAAGGGCATGTGACGGCTTAGTTCAGCATAAAAGAGTGCTGTATTGCTGTATTTCAGTGGAGGGAACACATTCCAATTCTCAATTTAGACTGACCTATATTGGGGTATCTGTAGACTTGATACAGGGAGCCAATTAACTTTTATTACAAAAGATTTTTTTTAGCAGGCATTATATTTACCTAAAATGCAAACAGTGACTTGTTCAACACCAATGCTGAAATACTTCTGTGTTTTTCGTGATGGCTGTGCAAATTCAGAACGCTTCACAACTGAATAAGAACACTTTAAAGTGCTGCAAAAGCACCTGGCCTTCCTCCAGTGGGCCGACAGCAGATACGGTTAATATTTCTGTGCACTATTACAGCTGTGAGCAGGACCTTCTAACACTGAGGTAAACAAAGTGGATAAGTTGGGTGGAATCATTCCCTCGATAAAAAATCTACTCCGAAGGAATTGCAAAACCTGTTCTTCTGTTCAAAATCGCATGGGTCTGAGCTGATGTGTGTTGCTTCAGGTGGTTTTGAAATCTGGTTACAGCCCTAGCTTCAAATCACAATATGAATGAGATTTTTAACCACCGGCTTCAGCCGTTTCAGCTCCCAGCCAAATCAGCACCTTGGGTGGGAACTGACACGTAATTTATCTCCCTCCCACCCAAAGTGCGACTCCTACAATTTATATCCAAACCAGCGGTTGCACTGAATCAACAACAGAAAACGCTGTTGCACTGAATACTCTTAAGCTCTCCCAGCCGACGAAAGTGACAAGTCTAAGACGGAATAAAAAGAGGGGGAAAAATATAAAATGTACCTGACGTTCTTCATGTTGAGCTTGGACTTCAATAAAGTCGCCCAGAATTTTGACTCGCAGTTCTTCAGGAGTGAAATGTTTAACATCAAGGTGAATCGCAAATTTATCCTTGTCCAGTCTCAACTGCAAGAGATAGAGCACATATGCTTAGGAAAGAACGGATGCTTGCTGCCAAATTCCTAAGCTTTTTGCTTGTCATCAATATTAGGAAGGTGATAAAATGACGAACCAGAACTGGGATCATGAATTTCTGTGGCTCAACACTAACGACATTGATATCTCTCTCAGGAGATTGTTACAGTTTTGGTCAACCAGGAGCCAATGTGCTAGATCAGGGTGAAAATCTGGTCAACTGTTCACTAGCTTTACGTCTCAACCATCGTGACTGAAACAACACATTATATTTTCCTTTGTAACTGGTCACATAATATGTACTGGATACAACCTGTAATTAACAACATAAAAACTGCTATTTCCCAGTAAACTTGGACTAAGGCTATCACAAACACTTTAACAATCTTTTGTGAATGTTCCATGTCTAATACAACCCACATCCACATAAGCCTGCAAGCAGCTAAAGCGCCAGTTCCTCAAAAGTTGGATTGATTTTTTTTAAGATGGATCAATCAGTCTCTTGACTTTTTCCTTAAATATACTTTCTGTGAGAACAGGGGCATTTTCATTCTTCAAGACAAAAACTTCAAATTTCCTCCCCGCCAAATGAAACAGTGCTGACTAATGATATGAAACGTTTGAACTTACAGATTCTAGATTTTGTGAATTAGTGCTCCCAATGCAGAACTTTGTGCAACGGAAGTACATATCAGGAATTCGGGCTCGGAAGAAAATCATCTGGTACTGCTGACCTCCATGTCCGAATTCCTGATATGCACTCCTATCATGTAAAGCACTGCACAGGGAGTGCGAATTTGTAGAATATACCCCATAGATTAAGGTAAACATCCACTCCCTCCACCATCGGCGTACAGTGTGTACTATCTACAGGACTGCACTGCAGCAAATCGCCAAGGCTTCTTCAACAGCATCTCCCAAAGCCGCGACCTCTACCAGCTAGAAGGACAAGGGTAGCAGGAGCATACGAACACCACCACCTCCAAGTTCCCCTCCAAGTCAAACACCATCCTGACTTGGACATATATCACTGTTGCTTCATTGTGGCTGGTTCAAAATCCTGGAACTCCCTCCTTAACAGCACTGTGGGAGCACCTTCACCACACGGACTGCAGCGGTTCAAGAAGGCGGCTCACCACCACCTTCTCAAGAGCAAGTCGGGATGGGCAATAAATCCTGGCCTTGCTAGTGACACCCATATCTGGAAAATGAATAAAAATAAACATTGGGTAACCAAAAGACTGCACCATGACACTGGGCACAGGAAAACCCAGCAAGAAAGTAGGGGATAAGTGTAAATGAGTGAAAGGTAAATTTAAAACAAATATTGGGATAAACTAAAGTTTGGATGGACGTTTGGAATAATCATCAAGCAAGTTAATGGAAACAAAAATATTGGGGTTATTCAAAATACCATTATGTGCTGTTAAGATCAGAGTTACACATTTTTTAGCCATTCGTAGTTTTTTTTACATGGGAGGAGCTGTCGAAAAAACCTTGGCGGATTGCTCCAGTGCATCCTGTAGCTAGTACACACTGCAGTCATGATGCACCGATGGTGGAGGGAGTTGATTTTTAAGGTGGTGGATGGGGTGCCGATCAAGTGGATTGCTTTGCCCTGGATAGTCCAGGCACGAAGCGAGTATTCCCTCAGACTCCTGACTTGTGCCTTGTAGATGGTGGAGAGGCTCTGGGGAGTCAGGAGTTGAGCCACTCGCCACAGAATACCCAGCCTCTGAACTGGTCTAGGAGCCACGGCATTTATGTGGCTGGTCCAGTTGAGTTTATTGTCAATGGCAAGCCCTAGGATGTTGATGGTGGAGGATTCGGCGATGGTAATGCCTTTGAATGACTGTTGGAGATGGTCATTGCCTAGCACTTGGGTGGCCTGAATGTTGCTTGCCACTTATCAGCCCAAGCCCAAGTTAATGGGAAGAAACTCTCTCGCATTATGCACTAGAGAGATGATTTTGATGGTCCATATTTTCTAATCCTAAGCTTTTCTCATGACAGAGATGTCAAATATATCTGATCCCTGGTGCATCATGAGGGAGAGGTGCCAGCTGGAGGGTAAGTGGTTCCTTTCCGTGATGGAGGGAGAAAGAAGAAGAAAAATATCAGAGGACGTGTTACTCCTGCACACCTCCTAGCAGCTGGCTCAAGAACGGCACAGAGACTTACAAGTTTACTGAATTCTGCAAGTACATCAAATCATTCAGTTTTCATATCTGGATGTCTCAGGAGACAATCATTTCCTTTAGCTGTAATCTGTTCCATGGAATTTCACTGGCCAGCTTGCAGTGGATCCTACTGGAACATTCTTTTCATAAACAACATTCTGGCACATAGACTCAACCCACAGAGCAAGGGACAAACAAAGTCATCTGGCAAGACAGCTTACGTGACACAAAGACAGACATTGTTGGGAAATGTTAACTCATTCCGAGGTGAGGAATTGTTCTGAGAATTGCACAGAACATGCTCAGATAATCTAAGGCTCAGGCTTTAAAATGTTTCAGAACTTTCAAAAAATTAATTTACATGCTCAGCAAATTAAAGTGCTGTGGAAGAGTACATTTTCCAAGCTTTTGCCATCCAGTACCAGGATCAAGCAGATCCAGAATAACGCTCCATTGCACCTGCTGCAACAATGCAGAACCCTAATTCAGAATTCCAATACTACTCAAAGACAGTCATCCTCAGGGTCTATCTGAGTGAGATTTCAAATTAGTTGCAATTATTTCCAAATTTTAATCATTTTTTGTCTTGTGGACGCATGCTTATTTGAAATTGAAACCACCACAAAATCATTTCATTTAGAAAAGATATGTAACACAGCAGGATTCAGACCTACGTCCCACATCTGCAACGATATTCACCCTTACAGCAGCAGAGACTAGCTGCTCCTGGCCCTGACAAAATGCATTGTGCGCAGGTCCAGGATGTGAAAGATGACCAGGGAGCATCTCTGACTGCTTGCCCATGCTTCAACCTTTGGTATCTGCCCAGTGGGCACCACAGGATATTGGCTACTTCGTTAATGGCAATTATCAACTTGATATTTAAATTCACCATAACCCATATTCGAGTTGGGCTAGCTTTTTTCTGTTATTAGTTGGGCCCTCCTTCTGGGGGTGAGGCTTGTAGTTTTCCTGGTGCCATTGGGCTTCACTGGCCTAGAACAAGACAGGACAATAGCAGAGACTGATTCTTCTCCCATTAGCCTAAACAGGATTCAAACCAAAGTTTGTACACAGATAGCACTCCAATTAATTGTGCCATCAGTCCCCAATTCTAGAGCAAATGTTGCTTTAAAGGACACTGTCTACCTTCAATGGGTCTGATTAACTGGAGTTATAAACCACTAAGAGGACACAGGTTTAAGATCATTGGCAAAAGAACCAGAAGGGAGATGAGGAGATTTTTTTAAATGCAGCGAGTTGTTATGATCTGGAATGCGCTGCCTGAAAGGGTGGTGGAAGCAGATTCAATAGTAATTTTCAAGAGAGAATTGGATATATGCTTGAAAAGGAAAATTTTGCAGGGCTATGGGGAAAAAGCGGGTACTAACTGGATAGCTCTTTCAAAGAGCTGGCACTGGCATGATGGGCTTAATGACCTCCTTCTGTGCTGTAAGATTCTGTGATGAAGATATGTAACCATTCTGCTTATAGCATTCATTAATGAGAAATACCAATATCCAGTCTATATGACACACCAGATACCATCCAGGACAAAGCAGCCCGCTTGATTGGCACCCCCTCCACCACCTTAAACATTCACTCCCTCCACCACCGGTGTACCGTGGCTGCAGTGTGTACCATCTAAAAGATGCAGCAACTCGCCAAGGCTTCTTTGGCAGCACCTCCCAAACCCGCGACCTCTACCACCTTGAAGGACAAGGGCAGCAGGCACATGGGAACACCACCACCTCCAAGTTCCCCTCCAAGTCACACACCATCCTGACTTGGAAGTATATCACCGTTCCTTCATCGTCGCTGGGTCAAAATCCTGGAACTCCCTCCCTAACAGCACTGTGGGAGTACCTTCACCACACGGACTGCAGCGGTTCAAGAAGGCGGCTCACCACCACCACCTTCTCAAGGGCAACTAGGGATGGGCAGTAAATACTGGCCTTGCCAGCGACGCCCACATCCCAGGAACAAATCAAAAAAACTTGCTGAACCATCAAGGGAACATAAAAATTGATCTGCGCAGTCAATCCATTTCCAAGTTGCTGTGAAATCGGCTAACATGGGTGGGCTGTTCAAAGCCATAGTGTCGTGTATTGAACAATCCTGGTTTTTGCAATGCTATCAGAAAATGCTGAAAATACACAGCAGGCCTGTCAATGACTAAAAAGAGGGAAAACAGTTTAACAGTTTGAGTTGGGATCCCTGCGTTCTGACTAAGGGTTTCAACGGCAGCATGAGGCTAATTTTCCTCTTTTCAGGTGCTGCTGGATCTGTCGTGCATTTCCTGTTTTATTTCAGATTCGCAGTCAGCAGTCAGAGTTTTTCTTTTGATTAACACTGGGTCTGCAGGGCATGAATGCGTTCACATAAAGTAAAACCGGGAGTCCAAGCTTTTGGTCCTCGTGGGATGCACGGGTGAGTGAGTAGCATAAAGCCTTGGGGGTGGGGGAGGGGGCAAGTGCAAAATCAATGTTCCCATTAATTTTCATATATTACAAGTTGCTGATGCTAACAGATCTTGATGTTCTGATTTAGGATTTATCCACCACTGAGGCAACCACACTAACAACTTGTGAACAAACTCCTATCATTTAATTACCATTAACTGCACGAATAAGCTATGTTAATTAGCCTCCTCTTTGTGATATATATGTGAAGTCGCACAACACCAGGTTATAGTCCAACAGATTTATTTAAAATTACAAGCTTTCGGAGCTGTCGCTCCTTCGTCAGGTAAGTTAGCAATGAGAGAATCTCCCAGAATTCACAATTTAAACCCAGACAAAATCTATTCACATTATTCGCTACAACAAAGAGCACAGCCAACAAAGTGCTCTTTGTTGTAGCGAATAATGTGAATAGATTTTGTCTGGGTTTAAATTGTGAATTCTGGGAGATTCTCTCATTGCTAACTTACCTGACGAAGGAGCGACAGCTCCGAAAGCTTGTAATTTTAAATAAATCTGTTGGACTATAACCTGGTGTTGTGCGACTTCTCATCTTTGTCCACCCCAGTCCAACGCCGGCATCTCCACATCATGATATATATGTGTTCATTGTCTTCCTCTTTATGATCTATATATATATATATATATACACACACAGAACAATTGGACACATTCATTATTGTTACGAAACAGACAATATGTCCAGAGAGTTCGATTTGAGCAGTTAAGTTACATTTTAAGCAAACATTTTTTTTTGCCAAGTAACAGAAAAAGGACAGGGCGACTTTAAGAACAAACACAACATACCTCTGAAAGTCCAGTCTGTGCCCAACTCGGCATCCTGGCCATGGGAGCTCCCATTCTCCAGTAGAAGGGGCTAAGCATGGACGAGAAGCTGGGGAAGAGGTCGGGATCAAAGTGCTCCCCAAAATTCTGGTCAAAGATACGGGAGGGGAAGATGGAGCTTGGGAAGAGGGGACGCCGTAGCCATGGGTGCTGAATCGCAATGTCCATTTCTTCTTCTCAGTTCAAGGCAGGAGGACGTATATCTATCTGTGTAACTCTGCTGACTTCAGTCCAAGAGCTGCTTGAAGGCCAGTTGGTGTCTGAGTTCTTTATATACACAATGGCATCCAACCTATTGAACTTTCTGGAAAACTGATGCAAGGCTGATTGACTCTGTCCTGTGATTTCATTCTTTAGGGATTTATTATTTTGGGGGATTAGAAGCGACACAAGCAGGGGACCAGTCTCTCTACTGTTGGACAATGCTCTGCTGATCAGACTCTTCCTCTGCTGGCAAAGCTTCAGAATGCTTTCGAAGATGACCTCATGGCGTTTCAAAAGGAGCTATTGTATCGGGAGGCATATTATGATGTTTCAGTTTTTATTAATGATTAAAGATTTGAGCCTCTTTGTGTTTCTGTCTGTGTGTTGGGTTATCTGAATGCTTAATTCAAGCGGTGACGATGTTAATCACAAATGTTGCAGTCCATAAATAGACTAGTGGTGCCAAGCTTCTGATGTCACCTATACGGATATTTGGAGCTTCTGGCTGCACTGAACTGTATCATCCCACATTGCTACATTACTGAATGGTGATATGGGCTGGGACCTTCCACTCCCTCACCGTGTTTTGTTCATCCCAGAGCTTATGGAAAGCGTTACAAAAGAAAGGCGGGCTGGAGGCGAACTAATTATATCACAAAAACACATATTGCAACAAAAAAAAATGACCAAAACAGGAGAACTATTTGAGAAAATGTTACATCCCTTTTGTGCCTCCTTCCAGTAAAGCAAATTGATGTTACCCCAGCATGTTTTATTTCGGATGTGGAGAGAGTTGAGCAATTATTTCACTCAATCTCGCCTTGAAATAAATTCATAATTGTCAAGCCGTTAGGACTGAAGCCAATAAGAGCGTGTAATATTACAAAAGTTAGAAATTACTGTGTGGACTTGCAGATATAATTATCCGTCACAGTGTCATTATTCATTTCCAATTTAAAAAAAATAATCCATTCATGGATTTTATATTTTGAAAACACAGCACTAAATTACAAGTAGAATACCCTTGGGACATTTGGAGAAAAGCTTTTCTACTATATAAAAAAAACAAGTTTCTACAAAGATACCACACGGAGTATGGTGGGCACAGGGCAGTCCTTTCATTGTCAGCTTAGAGAAAGAATCTGTATTTGAAAGTGGCCTTTGTATACCTCCGACACCCGCTTACCGGGTGAGAGTTGCAGGGTTGGGTTGTTGGAAATAAATGCCTTTATAAATCAGTCATGATCCACCAATCCGGTCCTTCGCCTTGTAATTTCTATAGAAACAGACATTATAAGTAACAGAAAGGTTCTTAAGTTGTTTATAAATCGCTACTAACCAAATTCGGTTCAATGATTGTTTTTCTAATAGTATGGTCGAATTGTTGTTGGTAATATATGTAAATTACACCTTTCATTTCGGTTCCTTTAATGCCAAAAGTTTTATTTGCCAAGCAGTCCAGAGCTGCTCCTGTGATTCCGATGCACAAGTAGGATATGAGCAGAGGACAAACATGGAAATAACGGTATCATTTATGGTTCAGGGTGTGTGATCGTTTCTCAGAGGAGATTCCCTTTCCACTAGGAAGGTTCCAGCCTCTTGAGTGCCCTGGTTTATTTCTGTCCTGGTTTGATTCCCCTCCCTCAGGAATGTCCTGACATAAACAACACACGAAGGTTTGTGAGACGGATTGACCACAGTCTGATCTCTGGGTCAGGCTGAGAACCAGGCAGAGGAGTCGAGTGTCTCATTTTCTGCTTCTCTGCTCGCACTCACTCTCTGATCCTTACAATGGCAGACAAGACAATCCCACATGCTTATCCCATGAGTGTAGAATACGAGAAGGACACGCCGACCACAATCTACGACCAGAACTTCGGAGAAGGTAAGCTTATTTTCGCTTTTAAACCGTACAGTTTGAGCATGAACAACGCCAATCTGCCTCGCCTAGCTTGAAATTCAGCGTGCAGAAATAACCACGCCTCTATTTATTTCAATAGATCTGTAGCCTGTCTCAGTTTCTCACACCACCTCACTGCTTGTCATTGTCAGACGCTGACAGGTTGCAAATGGAGACAGAAGGAAACACACTGGGGCACACTAACACAATGAGCAGTGCGAACATGTCCAGTGTTCTTTGGAATAACATTTGAATCTTGAGTGAACTCCCCTAAATTGTTAGTTACTGGTGATCTTGTTCTCCATTGAACCCAATTTTCTGCCCTCTTCTGAAAGTGCTGACTCATGGTGGGGAATGTTTTTTTTAATTCATTCATGGGATGTGGGCGTGGCTGGCAAGGCCAGCATTTATTGCCCATCCCTAATTGCCCTTGAGAAGGTGGTGGTGAGCTGCCTTCTTGAACCGCCGCAGTCCGTGTGGTGAAGGTACTCCCACAGTGCTGTTAGGGAGGGAGTTCCAGGATTTTGACCCAGCGACGATGAAGGAACGGCGATATACTTCCAAGTCAGGATGGTGTGTGACTTGGAGGGGAACTTGGAGGTGGTGGTGTTCCCATGTGCCTGCTGCCCTTGTCCTTCTAGGTGGAAGAGGTCACGGGTTTGGGAGGTGCTGCGGAAGAAGCCTTGGCGAGTTGCTGCAGTGCATCTTGTAGATGGTACACACTGCAGCCACGGTGCGCTGGTGGTGGAGGGTGTGAATGTTTAAGGTGGTGGATGGGGTGCCAATCAAGCGGGCTGCTTTGTCCTGGATGGTGTCGAGCTCCTTGACTGTTGTTGGAGCTGCACTCATCCAGGCAAGTGGAGTATATTCCATCACACTCCTGACTTGTGCCTTGTAGATGGTGAAAGGCTTTGGGGAGTCAGGAGGTAAGACATTTGCTGCAGAATACCTAGCCTCTGATCTGCTCTTGTAGCCACAGTATTTATGTGGCTGGTCCAGTTAAGTTTCTGTTCAACGGTAACCCTCAGGATGTGGATGGTGGGGGATTCGGCGATGGTAATGCCGTTGAATGTCAAGAGGTGGTGGTTAGACACTCTCTTGTTGGAGATAGTTGTTGCCTGGCACTTGTGTGGCGCGAATGTTATCAGCCCAAGCCTGAAGGTCGTCTAGGTCTTGCTGCATGCGGGCACGGACTGCTTCAGTCCACTGTTCAGTCCAGTGATTCAGAGCTGCCAACACAAGTGTCATTCTTTACCTGCAAGTCTTAATTTATCTATTCCCTGGTTTGCACCCACAATTTTCCAATAGTTAGTCACTGAGCTGTGCCTCTGGGAGGTGACATTGAGTGGTGGACAGGCCACTTTCTTACATGGTGTGGGGGAACACATCTGAAGCTGAAAGATCATGGCTGTTTGTGTACAAATGCAGGTTGCACTGGCAGAGTTTTGGGACCAGATTGCATACCCACATTAGGTGTGGTCCAGGGTGTGTGGAGATCTGAAACAGGACCAGAGGAGATAATATAATAACATTTTAATTTTTTAAAAATTGTTTGGTGAAAACTTTTCCTCATTGAACTGCAAATCAGATTATTGGAAAATAAAACCAAGATTAATTTTAACCATTGTCGATGTATGTATCACTGATAGCGCAGTTCTATGATGTATTATCAAGTTACATTCACTATTGTTTACAGTTTGATAACTTCCAATAAATTCCTCAGGTTTGTCACCAGAAGATATTTTAGCTCCTACATTGTACCACGGTTACTATATCCGACCCAGGATCAATAAACAGCTGGACCGAGGCTTTTCAGAGATTGCAACAAAGGATCATAAATTTCAGGTATTCCTGGACGTCTGCCAGTTCCTGCCAGACGAGATCTCAGTTCGGACAGTGGACAACCTGCTGGAGGTGTCTGGAAGACATCCCCAGAAATTGGACAGTCACGGTTTTATCTCCCGAGAGTTCACACGCACCTACATCCTGCCCCTGGATGTGGACCCTCTGTTGGTTCGAACGACACTGTCCCACGATGGCATCCTGTGCATCGAGGCACAGAGAAAAGGAGATGAGATCCAGCCCCAAGTGAACAACGTGAAAATCAATGTTGAACCGCCACCTGTGGCAGCAGAGCCTGGGGCAGACAAAAACAAAGAGAAGCAGAAGGATAAGACTAGTTCCTGAAGTGAGAAGAGACGAGCTCACTGACCCTCTTTACATGATTGATGTTGATATCAGGCTCTTTGTTGACTCATCTGCGTCTACTCTACAAAACAGGGCAAATTATTACAATGGCTAGATTGCAAGTAGCCGACATTTTTTCAACTAGTTTTAAGTTGCCATTAAACCCCCCAAAAATGACTAATTTTGAAATAATTTTGATATCTGCTGTATATATGAAGCTAGAAACCCTAATTATTAATATCTGTCACAAATAAAATCTGATGATTATCGTAATGATTAACTCCCGCCTCCATTTTCTTTCCCTATGCCCCTCCTCTCTAGAAGAAGGTGATACATATTGGAGCACATTTACACAGCTACCTTCCCATGTCTTTCTTCGCACAATAGGCTAGTCAAATGTGGGGCTTTCATAGCCCAGCCTGAACCTGTCCACACAGTTGCTCTTGCCAGTGATCAGAAAGAAAAGAAAGAAAGACTTGCATTTATATAGCACCTTTCACAATCACCACATGTCCCAAAGCGTTTTGCAGCCAATGAAGTACTTTTGAAGTGTGGTCACTGATGTAATGTAGGAACCGCAGCAGCCATTTTTGCACACAGCAAGCTCCCACAAACAGCAATGTGATAATGACCAGATAATCTGTTTTTTTAGCTATGATGATTTGAGGGATAAATATTGGCCAAGGCACCAGGGATAACTCCCCTGCTCTTCTTTGAAACAGTGCCATTGGATCTTTTCAATCCGCCTGAGAGAGCAGGCGGTTTAACGTCTCATCCGAAAGACAGCACCTCCCTCAGTACTGCACTGGAGTGTCAGCCTAGATTTTTGTGCTCAAGTCTCTGGAGCAGGACTTGAAGCCACTAACCTTCTCACTCAGAGGCAAGAGTGCTACCAACTGAGCCACTGGCTAATACTGTTACAATGCAATAAAGTATTTAAAAGCTAAAACTGCAAATGTTGGAAATCTGAAATAAAAGCATAAAATACACAGCAAGTTCACCAGCAACCGAAAACAGAAGACACAGATTAACATTTCCAGTAGAGATCCTTCAGAGGTTTTGACCAGTGGTCTCTGACTAAAATGTTAACCTATTCTTTTCCTGCTCCTAATTGCACACCAGGAATCCTCCTGAAAGTGCATGTCTTTGGCTGTCAAGTGAGGCTTTGATTTCCAACACACTGCCTGTCAATTTTGGGGGATGCAGTCTGAGGTCAGGTAACTATTTGTACAGATGTCTCTATAGAATAAATTCCCCAATCTTGTGCTCCCAGTGGAGCACCATGCACAGTTTTGGTCTCCTTATCTGAGAAAGGACCTACATGCCTTAGAGGCAGTTCACTAGATTGATTCCTGGGATGAAAGGGTTGTCCTATGAAGAGAGATTGAGTAGATTGGGCCCATACTCTCTGGCGTTTAGAAGAATGAGAGGTGATCTCATTGAAACATATAAGATTCTGAGGGGGATTGACAGGGTAGATGCTGAGAGGTTGTTTCCTCTGGCTGAAGAGTCTAGAACTAGGGGGCATAGTCTCAGGATAAGGGGAGGCCATTTAAGACTGAGATGAGGAGGAATTTCTTCACTCAGAGGGTTGTGAATCTTTGGAATTCTCTACCCCAGAGAGCTGTGGATGCTTAGTCGTTCAGTATATTCAAGATAGAGATCGATAGATTTTTAGACTCTAGGGGAATCAAGGGATATGGGGAGTTGAGCTTGCAGATCAGCCATGATCTTATTGAATGGTGGAGCAGTCTCGAAGAGCCATATGGTCTACTCCTGCTCCTAATTCTTATGTTCTTATGCTTGATGGGAGTGTACTCAGAGAATCGGCACTACAATGCTGTAGCCCTATCTCATTTTGAGTCCTACTCAATTGTGCTATTATGGAGAATTTCTGCTACTATTCTTCAGCTCTGCCTTCTCAAGTGCAGATATACTGTATCACAGAAAAATAAATGATGGCCTTGAGATCAATGGAAACATATGCCCTAGTGCACCTTCATAGGGATGTTTGTAGAAGAGTGTCATGTAGAAGTTGTGGGTTCAAGTTCCACTCCAGGAACTTGAGCACATAAAGCTAGGCTGACACTCCAGTGCAGTACTGAGGGAGTGCTGCACTGTCGGAGGTGCCATCTTTCGGATGAGATGTTAAACCGAGGCCCCGTCTGCTCTCTCAGGTGGACGTAAAAGATCCCACGGCACTATTTCGAAGAAGAGCAGGGGAGTTCTCCCCGGTGTCCTGGCCAATATTTATCCCTCAACCAACATAACAAAAGCAGATTATCTGGTCATTATCACATTGCTGTTTGTGGGAGTTTGCTGTGCGCAAATTGGCTGCTGCGTTTCCCACATTACAACAACGACTACACTTCAAAAGTACTTCATTGGCTGTAAAGTGCTTTGAGTCGTCCGGTGGTCATGAAAGGCGCTATATAAATGCAAGTCTTTCTTTTTTTTCTTTTGTAGAGGATAGGCGAGGGTCTTCTGCACTCTCTTTGCCACTCTATCCACTTGTCTCAGCTTCTCCTGTCCTAGAAGCTGATTTTGTCCGCTTTGGGTCACCTCATGTACTTTCCTGTTCCCTCAGTTCCAAACAGGCATCAATAATACCTTTTCCATAAAATGTCAATATCGTGGAAGTTATGGAAAAATGCTTCAATTACTCCTTAATGAGGTAAAAACACGACTAACACGGGTTAAGTGTGTTAACATGCATTATACCTGTTTACTCCCAGGAGCAATTTTAGAAGTGTGGGTAAAAGTCAATTAAACACATTCCACTAACACTAATGTACAGGAATACTGTAGCTTTACATACAATTAAGACAAGTGCGGGCATAAATACTCAGAACAAGTGAAACTCCTAATAGAGTGTTAACCGCCCTCTGCCATTGCAGTGCATAGTCCACTGAACCAGATATTAAAACATCAACAGTAAATTTGTTGATTAAAAGCAACATTTGTGTAAGTAGGGTCACTGAGGAAGATACCCGGGTAGAAATTCATCTCGGGCGTCGGCGCAAAGCGGACGGCGTCGGATGGGCCGCCCATTAGACGCAGCGCTTGATATTCAGTTACATTGCAGTGAATGAAATTAATCCCATCATCTCTTGTGGTTGTGTGCCGAGTTTTTAAAATCATTTTTAACAAGGCATTGTAAACATTTCAATTAATGATACTGATCATGATAGGTCCAGTGTTGGTAATTTAAATTTGTTTCTATCCTTTAGTCCTGAACTTCATTTGTAGCTTTTAAACCGCACACCTTTTCTTCTCTATATAAAATCCAGAAAATACTTTTGTTTCTGTAGATTTTTGAACATATATGTACTGTATAAAATAGAATATATAGAACTGCAGAATGTTTATTTTCTGTGATATGAATAAACTACAAATATTGCAGTCATGGTCCAAATTTACTTTGGAGGAACAACGCTATGGGACTTTGATGGACTAAATTATACTGATGTCTTTACATAAAACTTTGAATTGAATTTATAAAGAAACTGAAGAAGAGTAAATACTTTTTTTTCCAAAAAGATAATTAAAATAGTTTTAATTGAGCCTTTTCTTTCATTTAAAACTAAGAGGAAAAAAAATGAAAGATAAAACTGAAATTTAAAAAATAATATTCATTATAAAACATGGATACAAATGGATTGCTTCTTTTCCCGAAGCCCTGGTTTCATTAAAACACAGAATCATATTAATCACAACCGCAAAGGTCTTAACATTCATTTGGTTCAACTTTCAGACTGAAAATGTGTCAAAAATAAAATGCTCTTTCACATAAGAGCTACAAAGCTAATCCACTAAATCTAAACTAAAATAAGATATCATAAGGAAATAGAAAAAATCAATGGAGCCACGGAGCCTTTTTTTAAAAATGTAAAGCCTTCCTGGACTGAAAAGTAAAACAGAGTGTAATCTTGGGCTTTCTTTTGCCATTAGCGTTTGGGGAAAATGTATAGTGCTAGCTGCAGTAAAGTAATTTTCATCTGGTAGTACTGTTAAAATGGATGACCATTAGGCTTCGATGGAGTGCAACGAAGGTTCACCAGACTGGTTCCTGGGCTGGGGGTTTGTCCTATGAGGAGAGATTGAGTAGACTAGGTCTATACTCTCTAGAGTTTAGAAGAATGAGAGGTGATCTCATTGAAACGTACAAAATTCTTGCAGGGCTTGACGTGGTAGATGCTGGGAGGCTGTTTCCCCTGGCTGGGGAGTCTAGAACCAGGGGCCACAGTCTCAGAATAAGGGGTCAGCCATTTAGGACTGAGATGAGGAGGAATTTCTTCACTCTGAGGGTTGTGAATCTTTGGATTTCTCTACCCCAGAGGGCTGTGGATGCTCAGTCACTGAGTATATTCAAGATGTGGAGATGCCGGTGTTGGACTGGGGTGGACAAATGTGAGAAGTCGCACAACACCAGGTTATAGTCCAACAGCTTTATTTGAAATCACAAGTTGTGCGAGTATATTCAAGACAGAGATCGGTAGATTTTTGGATATTAAGGGAAGCAAGGGATATGGGGATAGTGCGAGAAGGTGGAGTTGAGGTAGAAGATCAGCCATGATATTATTGAATGGCAGAGCAGGATCGAAGGGCCAAATGGCCGACTCCTGCTCCTATTTCTTTTGTTCTTATGTTCTGATTTCCTGATACATCTAAGTGACCTACTGTCAGTGGTCAGGGATAAGGGCAAGCTCATTGAAAAAGGCAGTGATACTACTAAGCCACTGCCTGATTGCCTAATAGTTTGTTTTTGGTTACTACCAGATATAACTGGCCTTGTGTTCACTGCCACCCTTAAATTCTTACTTTCTGGATGACCTTAGTAGGTGTTATCCTCAGTAGGTCTGGATTCTAGTTTTTGCGTAGAAGACATTTCTTAAAGGAATATACTCCAAGGTAAGGCTTTGCAATGACTTTGGCTTATAGAGTTCCTAACTACAATATTGGTCCATATTTATTTTTACCCAATTAGGTCTCCTGTGGTAATATTCATGGTGAATCAGATGATATACTGATTTATATTAACGGGAGCATCGTGCTATGTTTGATGCAGATTCCACAAGTACCTTTAAAATCGAATTAGATAGTTACTTGGAAAAAAGGTTTCAAGGGTTTGGGGAAAGAGTAGGAGAGTGGGATGGTGCATGTGGAGAAAAAATACCGAGGCATATATTTCTATGATTCAATATTATGATGAAGCTGTGTTTAAGCTGCCCTGTCCCATAATGTCAATACAATCTAATTGTTGTAAGTAAACACAGCCTGAGATCTGAGTTTAATTGGTATTTTGTAAAGGAAGTTTGCAGATAGGAACATGCTTGTAAATTTTCAGCTCCAGGTCAGAAAAAAAAACATAAAATGACTGTTCTTTGTTCTTTTTTTTAATATACTTTTGACACTTTGAAGTGTGATGATGCTCTCAAAACATTTGGACATAATAGATTCATTATTTTTTCCTTTTCTTTTATCATTCACTCAATTAGGTTCCTTTTCCACGATGCATAACATCTTAATGCCTAGTTAAACATTCCTCTTCCTTTCCTTCATCTAGTTAGGTTGCTGCACTGCCTAATCAATAAAGCATCTTTGGAAAATTCCAATCTTTATACTTAACAATTTTTAGTTTTAAATGTAGGTGTATTTGTGAACCTTAAATTGTAAATATTTCACTGTCCAATTATTATTCTTTCTCTTGCACAGTTGAGATTGTGCGGCAGAGTTGATAGCTAATAGAATGTATCAGAAAATACTCTGGCCTGACTAGGTTCAGCTTTTATCTACCAGTATTTTGCTTATGTTGCTCCCTTCTTTAGGTCTTTCTCTGGTGGAGAGCGATTACTCCCACGTCTCTGGCAAAGGTAGTCTGTAACCGGGTGCCAAGAGGTGCACCAGGAGACCAGCCTGGCATGTTTTGCCCTCTGATGTTCCCTTCCTCCCCATGGGCAAATATCTAGTCGTCACTCAGCGCTCCTCACTGCTCAGCAGACCAGATAAGATCTGAAATTGGCAACTTGAGCCCGTGTACTGCCACTCCATCGCACTCCACCTTGGCACACCAACATGCTGCACTAGTCACACAAAGCAAAACCCTGCGGATGCTGGAAATCTGAAACATAAACAGAAAGTGGTGGAAACACTCAGTAGGTAAGGCCGCATCAGCGGAGAGAACGGACAGAAGGGGCTGGATTTTGTCTTGGGGTCGGGTTGGGGTCGTGTCATCCGCATTTCGTGTTGCCCCCCCCGACTCCAGATTAATGTGGATGAATGATGCAATTTTCACTTAATTGGGCAATTGAGTTCCAGCATGTGGGAACCCATGAAACAACTACCTTCATCACATCTCCGTTGTAATAGTGGACCTGCAGCTGATAGTCAGCTATCCACTTGTGCTCCCGCCAGGTTTCACTGGAGTGTTTCACACCAGGCGTGCTTCACGTCGGAAAAGGGTTAAACTAGCTAAAACGTTTCAAAATGGCATTACAGCCAATTTAGGGCTTGTTAAGGGCTTTAATGGCCTCTTGGAGGCGGGACGGAGTCGGGAACCCCGTGACTGATTTTGTCAAAATTGCGTGGAGGCGGGATGGAGTTGGGATGGGGTCGGGACCCCCGACCCCGCAAATTTAACCCCCCACACGCCTCCAAACCCGACTCCATGGGTCATTCAAAATCCAGCCCAGCGTTTCACACATGAACCCTTCATTTCTTGTCATGCAAAAACAGTTGCATAAAATTTACAACACTATTAAAATACTCATTTAAAGTGTGCGTAAAGCTAAATACTGCATGGGCTCTAACTTACTGGAAAAAATAGTATTCTGTGTCACTTCCAAAGCTCCTGCAGCTGTTACAGTCATATTTTTGGACCCTAGCTGATGATAAAAAGTTTCATCCAGTCAGCCTTGATGGGCAGCTGAAGTACCGGTAAGAACCAATGTATCCGGGCCAAGATATCAAAAGCTTGATTATATATTTAAAAATAAAACTCTTGGATGAACTGCAGATTGTAAAACCTTACAGAGGGTTTAATTTAAAGGACAAGTTTATTCAAACTTACTAAGATAAAATAAAGCTATGTTATTAATTTACAGGCTTACACAGGTAGTTCAGAGGACATAGTAAGTCTCATTCAGACCATTTTGACTTTAAACCCTGCCCAAATATCCCCACACATGGAACTCCCAACATTAGAGGTGTATTGAAAATGAGGGCCTTAGAATTTGTTGGTGTTGTGCCCGTTTTACAGGCATAAAATGGGCGCATTAGCGTCCAATATGGTGGGCAGTGTATGCGCGCACATTCCCTGCCAGAATTGCGCTGCCCACCATGTTGGTAAAGGCTCCAGTATAGGCATCCAGGGCCCTCATCTGAAACAGGTGTGAGGCCCTTTGCATATGCAAATAGGGGGGGGGGGGCGTCTACCTCCAGTTTGAGGCGCCCTTCCTGAAATTGGGCTTCCCTGAACACAACTGGCATGTTCTGGGTAACACGGTCTAACCAGCGGACCCTTTAAGATATGTTTTGAAAAAAAAATATTTCCTGGAATGTGGAGCCAGGAGTGCACCTCCCCGCTCCACACAGTCCCGAAGACCATTTCCGCCACCCTCTCGGCCCCCTCCCGATCGCCTTCCCCCCTTCCCAATCACTCCCCATTCCTCTCTCCCAATTGCCTCCTCCCCTCCCAGGACCTACCTGACCCAGCGTTGTCCTTGTGGAACTGGCAAGTTGCCTCTGGGCGCCCGATTAGTATCTGCAGCTCGCCGGCATTAAGCTGGTGAGGCCCAATTTTGGATGAGCCTTGAGCCGCTGGCTACTGGCGTGCTCTCCCAGCACGCCGCCTATTCCAAGCCCAAAAAGGCACATTTTCACCCTGAGGTGTCTCGTGGATGCATCCACATGTAGTGAGAGAATACTGCGGCAGAGTTACCCTGGAGCTCCATAACATACTTTTTCACAGCTGTTAACTAAATGCTATTGTCTCAGAACAGCCCACCTACTCATTTTGTAGCAGGAGAATAATGCACACAGCCATCTCAAGAAAGAAAAAGATAATTAATCGAGTCAGGATGGGCAGTATGCCTCTGTAATAGTTCGCAGGGAGTGTGTTACTGGGCTGTAAAACATTAAGGGGTTCCGATGACATCAAACGGTGATTGGCAAAAGAACCAGAGGCGACATGAGGAAAATGAAGCGAGTGGTTAGGATTTGGAAGGCACTACCTGATAGGACGGTGGATACAGATTCAATAGTAGCCTTCAAAAGGGAATTGGAGAAATACTTGAAAGAGAAAAAATTACAGAGATATGGGGAAAGAGCGGGGGCAGTGTGACTAACTGGATTGCTCTTCGAAAGAGCCAGCGCAGACTCGATGGGCCGAATGGCCTCCTTCTGTGCTGTACTATTCTAGGATTCTATGATAAACTTTGACAATGGAACCCGGGTCTATTATTTAGTCTCCGGAATCCCAAGGTTTGGGGGAGGTGAAGGAAGACTCTTTGGGCTGCTCTTGCATGTCTCCTAGCAACTGATTCTAAATGGCACTGACAGAGATCTGGGAACAGGCTGCTAACTCAGCTGTGGTTAATATATTGCCCAGGAAGAAAAATGAAATCACTTACACTAAAAATTTAATTTAAAAAAAATGATTGGTTAGAAAGTTAGAAATGACATGGTCGGAGTAAATGGGCAACTTCAACAGTGGTGGCCAGCTTCATTAGCTGTAAGTCAAATATCCGAGCATTATTCTGGACAGACACAGCAGAAGTTGTGCGTCATCAGGTTTTAATCACAGTGCACAGCATGTAGGAATGCACTGTGTCAGCCAAGAGCTTTCCCCCATAGACTGTATTTTTAGCATCTCCCCATACCTCATGTCTAAGCTAGTTTGTTCATCTCCATATCACATGACTCCGTTACTGCCCATAATTTGCTGTCAAAGTAGCGGCGAGGCTAACGGCGCGCGCCGTTATTTATACGCAAATGCTCCAACAATTTCAGGGGAGGCGGATGTGAGGTTAAACAAGGAAATCCAAAAGTTGCTGTCTGAGCTTCGCCGCTCCCCCATTAGCTTTGCGTAAACGACATCTCGCTGTCTGGCTCACTATTGAAATGCATTGAACGACATGACGTTGCTGTATTTGCGCGGTAGATACGAAGTAAACTCGCCACAGAAAGTTAAATCTTGTCCACTTTAGTCTAAGTACCCTTTTAACAACATGATAAGTGTTACTTACTGCCAGTCGACCTCTGACTGAAAATTAACTATTACAAGCGTGGAGTCTCATTCCTTCAGGTTTTAATTGTTGTTAGAGATTTTTAAAATGTTCAATTTAAATTTTTTTTTAAACTTTTCCTTTCAGTTTCTTTTCTCTCCTTCTCTTAATCCAATCTTTCTTTCCCTCTCTTTATTTCTCTTTCTGTACCTGATTTGACATTGAATTCACCCACTCTAACTTACAATTCCTTCTCAGTCCTTGCACTGCTAATTTCGCTGTCCTTCAATCTGATTGGTTAAGGAGATACACAGTTGCTCACCCTGTTCACTCAGGTCCCAGATCCCCTGTTTCCCTCGCTGCGCCGTTATCAGCTCGCACTTTCCGCAACTTGCCACGCAAAAAGTTTATAAACCTCAGCATGCAAGGGCAAGTCTAATTAACGGCAGGCGCCATTAGATGCCCTGGCACAGCAAATTCTGGCCCATTGTGTCAGGTAACAGCCCTGATACAACTTCTCCAATAATTACATTTAGTTAAGTGTTACAGTCACCAAAACAAGAGGTTCATTAGATCACAGTGAGATTCACATCGATTTGGTTAACACAACCCAACGTGCTTATTCTGGGCCTAAAGATGCCCCTTACAACATTAATCACTGCCAAAGCAAGATACCCCAATATATGTTTGCATTTCTGATCATTCTTTTTTAAAATTTATTTGTTCAAGGGATGTGGGCATCACTGGAAAGGCCAGCATTTATTGCCCATCCCAAATTGCCCTTGAGAAGGTGGTGGTGGGCCGCCTTCTTGAACCACAGAGGGCAGTTAAGAGTCAACCACATTGCTGTGGGTCTGGAGTCACATATAGGCCAGACCGGGTAAGGACTGCAGATTTCCTTCCCTAAAGGACATTAGTGAACCAGATGGGTTTTTACTACAATCCAGTAGTTTCATGGTCAGCATTACGAATACTAGTTTTTTTTATTCCAGATTTATTTAATTAATTGAGTTTAAATTCCCCAGCTGCCTATGGTGGGATTTGAACTCACCTATTACTGGATCATTAACCCAGGTCGCTGGATTACTAGGCCAGTAACATAACCACTATGCTACCGTACCCATTCTGAAATCAGGAACAGTCAAATGAAACTTCAGCATTCTTGACACGCAATTGCATGCTTTATACTCTATGATGATGATGTCATTAGCGCAATAGCTTTAAGTATGGTATCCTTTTTCCAACTTTATCTTTGGCAAAATGAACCAATTGAGAAAATCCAAAATTCAGATTAGACTTTTCTTTTTAGACCTCTAAATTGTACAGAAGCCCAAGTTGAACTCCAGAAGCTCCTGTATAATCAAAACATGAAACTATTAGGTCATGCATTACTAAACTAGACGGAGTGACTAACTGTGGAAGTTATTTCCTTCACAACGCAGACTGATCTCTGATGGCATTATCAAATAGCAACATTAAATAACATTATCACATCATAGGTTTAGCAGGCATTCAAACCTCACGATATATCTGAATGAGACTAGATGGTTCGAGTAGTAATGGAACTGCCGATGGACCATTGCCACCTGGTGAATTGTCTGCGAAGATCCTTAAACAGATATTTCTGGTGAGGAATGTTAGTGCTGCAGAAAGGAACTCTTCCCCATTTCAGGGCCCCAAAAAATCAGCATCCAGTACACTCAAATCAGGCTTAATATAATTAGATGCAGAATAAAGCTTTCTTTACTGTACCTCAACAAAATGTCTTAACCCCAGTTTCAGGAAAGCACCCCTACATTGCACAAGTTTAACATTTTCCATTTCCTAGACCAGCCATCCTGCAGTCTCTATGAGTAGATTTTCAATTTAATGCCAATGAATTCCAAATTATACCAGTTTTGTACATTGTCTGGATGGATTTAAGCCCAGGTCTCAGAGGTGAAAGTCTCCTGCGTTAAGTTTTTTTTTTCTCCCCTTCCCTCCTCTCTTGAAGGTGTTGACTGTACTTCTGCTGATGTGAGAAGTCGCACAACACCAGGTTATAGTCCAACAGCTTTTATTTGAAATCACAAGCTTTCGGAGCGCTGCTCCTTCGTCAGGTGAAGTGAAGAGATGTATATGGGCACAGCATATATAGTCAGAGAACACTGCCAGGTGATTACAGTTAATCTTTCTAACTGCCCTTTATCACACCTCGGCAGAGAGACAATCACGGCAATCAAAGGTGTGGATGGTGTCCAAACAGGTCAGTCAGGAAAACATTACATCAAAGACAATGAGGTGGGGTCACAAGGGGTCAAATGTGGCAGATGCTGGGGTCTGTATGGAAAACAAAAAACTTTTTTTGCTGGAAATCACAGCAGGTCCGGCGGCATCTGTAGAGAGAACAAGCCAACGACGACTCGAGTCTGGATGACTCTACGTCAGGTGGGGTTACATGTAGCGTGACTTGAACCCAAGATCCCGGTTGAGGCCGTCCTCATGGGTGCGGAACTTGGCTATCAGTTTCTGCTCGACGATTTTGCGTTGTCGTGTGTCTCGAAGGCCGCCTTGGAGAACGCTTACCCGAAGATCGGAGGCTGAATGTCCTTGACTGCTGAAGTGTTCCCTGACTGGGAGGGAACACTCCTGCCTGCCGATTGTTGCGCGGTGTCCGTTCATACGTTGTCGCAGTGTCTGCATGGTCTCGCCGATGTACCATGCTCCGGGGCATCCTTTCCTGCAACGTATGAGGTAGACAACGTTGGCCAAGTCACATGAGTATGTACCATGTACCTGGTGGGTGGTGTCCTCACGTGTGATGATGGTATCTGTGTGGTACTTCTGCTGGGGGTACTTCTTCTCCTTCTTAGGCAGTCTCTCAGAACCGAGGATGACTTGCTTCCACAGGGAGTACAAGCTTGAATGACGAGCTACTGGGGGTACAGTAAGCTGATTGCAATGAGCTACTGTTATCTCAGTTGAGATAGGCTAATTGAACAGAGATTGGTGATGGAAGCAGGGACTTTCCTAATCAGTATGGTTCACTGCCTTAAACTTCATAGCCCCTAACTGGGCTCCATGTATCCTTATTCCAAGTAAAGAAGTCTTGCTGCAATTATATAGGGCCTTGGTGAAACCACAGCTGGAGTACTATGTATATAGTTTTGGTCTCCTTACCTAAGGAAGGATCTACTTGCCTTAGAGGGAGTGCACTGTAGGTTTACTAGACTGATTCCAGGGATGAGGGGATTGTCCTATGAGGAGAGATTGAGTAGACTAGGCCTTTATTTTCTCTAGAGTTTAGAAGAATGAGAGGTGATCTCATTGAAACATATAACATTCTTAAGGGGCTTGACAGGGTAGATGCTGGGAGGATGTTTCCCCTGGCTGGGGAGTCTAGCACTAGGGGTCACAGTCTCAGAATAAGGGGTCAGCCATTTAGGACTGAGATGAGGAGAAATTTCTGCACTCAAAGGGTTGTGAATCTTTGAAATTCTCTACTATATTCAAGACAGAGATAGCTAGATTTTTGGACACTAATGGAATCAAGGGATATGGGATAGTGCGGGAAGGTGGAATTGAGCTAGAAGATCAGCCATGATCTTATTGAATGGTGGAGCAGGCTCGAGGGGCCTTATGGCCGACTCTTGCTCCTATTTCTTATGTTCTTATCTTTATAAGGGACAGTTTATGGAGAGAAATGACAGTCACTTTGTACTGCCAGGCTCCTGAATGCCAAATGGGAGTATTGTTTCCACAGCTAACTTATTGATAAATGAAGATAAAGGACCGAGGCCTTTTCTTTGCAGTATGCCACCAAGGGTGAAATAGTAAATGAGAAGGTAAATTGAAATAAGCAATGATTAGCTGACACCAAGCTTGTGATTGTAGAAAGAAGGAAAGAATGAGGGAGGTAAGAAGTTCCATCGTTTCGAGGTCCTAAGAAAGAATGAGAATGAGATATCATCCATGGGTTTTGATTACCATGATGCGGAGATGCCGGTGTTGGACTGGGGTGGACAAAATTGAGAGGTCGCACAACACCAGGTTATAGTCCAACAGTTTTATTTGAAATCACAAGCTTTCGGAGCTATCGATTGCTCCTTCCTCAGGTGAAGTAAATTAGATACAGAATCGCCAAAGCATATATAGATAGAGAACAAAGCATGTGTACACATGTAAGGTACACATGCTTTGTTCTCTATCTATATATGCTTTGGCGATTCTGTATCTAATTTACTTCACCTGAGGAAGGAGCAATCGATAGCTCCGAAAGCTTGTGATTTCAAATAAAACTGTTGGACTATAACCTGGTGTTGTGCGACCTCTCAATTTTGATTACCACACAGTGAAAATGTAGGGTCGGGCACGAGCTTGAAAGATGGGATATTTGAAATGTAGAAGGAAGAAGAGGGGAAAGTTCAGAGGAGTGTTGCCATAAAATAAGGAAAGAGAGAAAAAGTTGCCCTGGAGAGAGAGAAAGAAATGGAAGTCTGGAGGTGAAAGAGGAATTGCCGATCAGATGACCGCCTTTTACAGACGGTAAAGAACTGTTGGGAGGAAAGAAGTTTTCAGCAGGAAAGAAGAAACCAGTCTTCTTGGAGTCAGCATTAGCAATGGAGGAGATATGAGAGCCATATTGTACTGTCAATTAAATGGGAAATTTGAATCATTTGCATCATTGATTCAGACTGTTTTACTTGTACTGCACATAAATGAATAGCTTTGATTTTGTTTAATGTTAACGGGTTGAATACCCTGACAGAGCAAGTCAAAGTAGAAGTTTATACAACAGTTTAGCCACATTATATAATGATTAGATGAATAGTTATTGCCATAGCTCTATGGCATCCTTATCGTATTTATAGCACATGGTTGCTTGTGGGTTGCATCAAGCTCCTGGAAGGTGTGACTATTGGGCTGAGTGTACAATTGTGTTGATTTGTATTTTGAAAAGGGTACCAAAATATTCCTCCTCTTCCTTGACAGATTCATTATCAATTGTTTACAGTATCAAGAACTTAGTCAAACAAACCAAATAGTTAAATGACAGATCAGATAATCGGAAGAAATATAATAAAGGACTGGCAGCACAAAGGAATTATTGGGTTTTATAATTCCTGGGGAATCCCACAGAAAATGACAGGTAACCTGAGCGCCACGCTGGAATGAGTTCAAATTGCAGGTTCGTCAATCGCATTCTCTGTAAAGGATCACAACCTTTGTGAAAAAGTGTGCAACAAATTTCTTTTTAATTTGAGGTGGGGAAAGTGCCAGAAGAGTATTTTTGGTCCATTTGTTGTCTGTTTATAAGCAAACTAAACAGACTTGTCAGGAAGGTGATGCTCTTTTACTTCTAGCAACCATTTAAACTTGTCCCAAAATCTATTGTGATAAGTCTGGTTTCATTATAGGTCTACAGGCCAAAAGGGCTGTGTTTTACTTAATGAGGTATATAGGGAGTCATAACTAAAGAAAGAAAGACTTATATTTATATAGCGCCTTTCACAACCTCAGGACGTCCCAAAGCGCTTTACAGCCAATGATATACTTTTTTTAAGTGTAGTCACTGTTGTAATGTAGCAAACGTGGCAGCCAATTTGTGCACAGCAAGCTCCCACAAACAGCAATGTGATAATGACCAGATAATCTGTTTTAGTGATGTTGGTTGAGGGATAAATATTGGCCCAGGACACCGGGGAGAACTTCCCTGCTCTTCTTCGAAATAGTGCCATGGGATCTTTTACGTCCACCTGAGAGAGCAGACGGGGCCTCGGTTTAACGTCTCATCTGAAAGACGGCACCTCTGACAGTGCAGCACTCCCTCAGCACTGCACTGGGAGTGTCAGCCTAGATTTGTGTGCTCAAGTCTCTGGCGTGGGACTTGGCTACTGTCTGTCTGTGTATAGCTGCTTCTGCAGAGCTTCCATCTCTCACACGTCTCATGTATGTCAGACACTTTCTGCCCCTGTCACCTGTTTGGATCTAAGGAGGGTTTTTCCAAGACCTGCTATCATGTGCGGAAACATCCTCAGTTCAGCAGCTCAGCTGTTTTACTGTAATCGTGATTGCCAACAGTTGCAATCTGAGCTCAACAAGAAGAAAACCTGATAAATATATACTTAGTAAAATATGGGACTGACAGGACTAAGTAGAAATACAGTTACGTTTACTCCAAAGCCAACAGTAGGTTGCATAACAACACAGTAAGGAGACATGATGACAGCAATAGAACACCCTGTACCTGGCACAAATGAGTAAATTTAGACAATTGTAAGTGGGACAGAGAAGGAAATATGATGTATGTCAGAGACACTAAAACAGATCAATGCGAGCAGTATGGTAAGGGTGATACTGTGGCAACAAGGAACATAGATGGATACACCATTGCAAGTTGCTGATTATTTTTTCTGCTTATTTTCCATTATTGCTTTGCTCATACAGTATAAGCACTCTTCTGCTGAAACCCCAAGTCAATGAACAATGAACAATTGAACCATCAATGGCGAGTCTAATTTCTATTGCCATTGGTATTTACTTATGCCGGGGTGTTTCGCACCTACTCACAGCTGGAAACTCGCAAAACCTATTATATATTTTAACAATGATGCGGAGATGCCGGTGTTGGACTGGGGTGGACAAAAGTGAGAAGTCGCACAACACCAGGTTATAGTCCAACAGCTTTATTTGAAATCACAAGTTTTCGGAGCGCTGCTCCTTCGTCAGGTGAAGTGAAGAAATACATATGGGCACAGCATATATAGTCAGAGAGCACTGCCAGACGACTACAGTTAATCTTTCTAACTGCCCTTTATCACACCTCGGCAGAGAGAGAATCACGGCAATCAAAGGTGTGGATGGTGTCCAACAAGACAGTGTCGGCAAACACTTGGGACACAGCCCAATGGCCATAGTCATGAAAGAAACTTTGTTCTAAATGTAATTTCCTTCAAATCAATGCAGGGACTTTGACGTGACATTATTTTTTTAATTCGTTCATGGGGTGTGGGCGTCACTGGCAAAGCCAGCATTTATTGCCCATCCCTAATTGTCACCTTCTTGAACCGCTGCAGTCTGTGTGGTGAAGGTACTCCCACAGTGCTGTTAGGGTGGGAGCTCCAGGAGTTTGATTCTTAGTATACTTCTTTGTAGCGGTTTGGTACAACTGAGTGGCTTGTTAGGTCACTTCAGAGGGCAGTTAAGAGTCAACCACATTGCCGTGGGTCTGGAGTCACATATAGGCCAGACTGGGTAAGGACGGCAGATTTCCTTCCCGAAAGAACATTAGTGAACCAGGTGGGTTTTTACGACAATCCGATAGTTTCATGGTCACCATTACTGATACTAGCTTTTTATTCCAGATTTATTTAATTAACTGAATTTAAATTCCCCAGCTGCCGTGGTGGGATTTGAACTCACATCTCTAGATCATTAGTCCAGGCCTCTGGATTACTAGCCCAGTGACATAACCACTATGCTACCATACCCATTATTTTTGCAAAAACATGTTTAAATTCTGTACCAATGTACCTTGAGGAATTTTGCCTTCTACATCAAGGCATTTCGTGTTGTGCTCTATTGTGTATCACATTTTATATTTCTAAAAAATTTCAAATATGAATTTCATGACCCACTTGCTCATTTCTTTTGGCTGAAATGCAATGGAATGGGAGGAGAAACAAGACAAAAAATGGAAATAATAACATATTCTATTAGCATGCTTGAAGTTTCCTGGCCTTAGATGTGTATATAGACCTAAACCTCACCATTCACCCTGAAAAAATAGGCTGTTGTGATTATCAGTGGTTTGGTACTAATGCAAAATGTCAGTCTGTTGTTTATAGACTCAGTTCTCACAGAAAACAGATTTATCTGAATGTACAGATGATGTTTTCTACTGACATAGGCTTCTTCATTTAATCTTCCCCTGGCATAAATGCTGAATATCAGCATTCCAACACCAGCCATTTGTCAGCTATTCCAAAATGACTAATGTGTGAAATGAAACTCTTTTTACAACACGCCTTTTTGTAATCTGCCAATATTTGAGATACACAAAAAGTCTGGACTGGAAGGGACTTCACTGGACTGGTTCAGAACAGGGTAGACAAATGCATGTAGGCTGAACTAAATTAAGGAAATTCCCTCATGAAGCATTTTATAAAACCATCAGAAAATGAATGTTTAGATTCCTATAAGGTAAAGTGTGATCATCTGCAGTACGGCAAAATTAAAAATAATTATGAATTGTCTTCAATATGGACATCATATGGGCCTTTATATGTTGACCCAAAGAACTAAGTTGAACTCCTACAGACAAGTTACAAAGAAGGCAAATGTGGTCGTTATCAGGAAAGATCCAAGCAATGAAACAGGGTGCAGCATGTTGGAGCTCCAATGGATGGTGCCACAGAGTGATGGGATATGGGTTCATGCTCACTCTCTGTCATGACACTGAGCTGTGATCTCAATGATGCTGCTACGTTACATGCTGAGCAAAGACCAGGGCACTTCCCCACAGTGGAGGCGAAAACTGGAAGGTGGCTTCTCTTATGTATCTTCTACCTGCTGGATCAAGTGGCACAGGTGGAGACCTATGATCGGTTAGTTTCCTGCCATTTTGGTTGTCGTTGATGCATGGACCATGCTGAAAATGTTGCTTGAATTTCTTTTTTAAAAAATGCCTCATTTCCATTTTTTGATCTTTACGAACAACTATTGTTTATGACATATTCAACACTGACATCTCTGTGAGTTTTCATGTTTACAGAAACAGTTTTAAAATTGTAGATGCAAGAGTAAATTTCCCCAAATAAGGACATAAGAATTAGGAGCAGATTGAGGGCATTCGGCCCCTCGAGCCTGCTCAGTCAGTCAATAAGATCATGGCTGATCTTCAACCTCAACTCCACATTCCCGCTCGATTTCCATATCCCTTGATTCCCCTAGAGTCCAAAAATCTATCGATCTCAGTCTTGAATATACTCAACGACTGAGCATCCACAGCCCTCTGGGGTAGAGAATTCCAAAGATTCACAACCCTCTGGGTGAAGAAATTCCTTCTCATCTCAGTCTTAAATGGCCAATTCCATATCCCAAGATGATGCCCCCCAGTTCTAGACTCTCCAGCCAGGGATGCCAATGTTTTCTTAAAGGGATAATTACCAATCTCATAAAATCAGGCAATCCGTTGTATGGAAATCACAAGTGTGAAAACAGGTCTGTACTGCACAGTGCATTGAATTCCACTGCCAATTGGAATTTTGAAGTGTAGTTACTGTTGTAATGTAGGAAATACAGCAGCCAATTTGCACACAGCAAGCTCCCACAAACAGCAATGTGATAAGGACCAGATAATCTGTTTTTAGTGATGTTGACTGAGGGATAAATATTGGCCAGGACACCGGAGAGAACTCCGCTGCTCTTCTTCGAAATAGTGCCACGGGATCTTTTACATCCACCTGAGAGCAGACGGGACCTCGGTTTAACGTCTCATCCGAAAAACGGCACCTCTGGCAGTGCAGCACTCCCTCAGCACTGCACTGGAGTGTCGGCCTGGATTTTTGTGCTCAAGTCTCTTGGAGTGGGACTTGAACCCACAACCATTCTGACTCAGAGGCGAGGGAGCTACCCACTGAACCACTTGTGACACGTGAATCTCCAGATTCAGTCTCCAGATTCAAGCTGCATTCACACCAAAACTGTAGCACCGGTACAAAGCAAAGCTGCTTTGCAACAATGCTAGGGTTATAGTGTATGAATGCAACCGTAAAGAGTTAAGCTGTATGTAAATTTTTCTCAGGTCTACATTTATTGTATCAAATGAGCATATCCAGGCTATTCATTTTGTACTCTATGTTTTAAATCGGTTTTTAAATGTGTAATGAGTACTTCTCTGCCAGCTCTGTCAGTTTCACTGAATGCTCTCAGGCGGATTGACCTTTGAAAGCCTGAAACTGACTGCGAAGGAATGCAAACTGGATTAATTATTAAAAAGAAGCAAATAGCAGAATTAAAACTCCAAATCAATGGTGCTGCAAATTCTAGCTCATTCTCACATGTCGTGCCAATCCCGTATTCAGGCTTTTTATTACAATAATATGTTGGGGTCAGGGGTTTGCAGCACTTGCTAAGTAAGCATTGAATGGGTGATGTGATGATGGAGTATGTCTGCAGTTCTGTACATGGCGATTCATTTTGTATTTGGAGAGGTACCACCAACGCTGCCTCCGCAAGCTCCTACAAATCCATTGGCAGGATAGGCGCACCAACGTCAGTGTTCTCGCTCAGGCCAACATCCCCAGCATCGAAGCTTTGACAACGCTCGATCAGCTCCGATGGACGGGCCACATCGTCCGCATGCCCGATACGAGACTCCCAAAACAAGCGCTCTACTCGGAGCTCCGACACGGCAAGAGAGCCCCAGGTGGGCAGAGGAAACGTTTCAAGGACACCCTCAAAGCCTCCTTGAAAAAAATGCAACATCCCCACCGACACCTGGGAATCCCTGGCCCAAGACCGCACAAAGTGGAGGAGAAGCATCCGGGAAGGCGCCGAACACCTCGAGACTCTTCGCCGGGAGCAAGCGGAAGCCAAGCGCAAACAGCGGAAGGAGCACACGTCAACCCAAGCACCCCACCCACCCGCCCCTTCAACCACCATCTGCCCCACCTGTGACAGAGACTGTAGGTCCCGCATTGGACTCATCAGTCACCTGAGAACTCATTTTTAGTGTGGAAGCAAGTCATCCTCGGTTCCGAGGGACTGCCTAAGAAGAAGAAGATTTCTTGCCCAGCAGTGCACAGCGGAGGCTGCATATTTTCCTAAAGAGGTGTGCACTCATGTGCCTCTTAGTTGCCAAATACAGAGCAGCACTGGCATAAACTGCTGTGTAGGTCACCTGCTTGTCCCCTCCACTGGGGGAGTTTTGTGTGACGCGAGAGAAAAAGAGAATGTGTCTCCTTAAGGAAGAAGGAGACACAGGGTCTGTACTGAGAGAGAGGGAGGAGCAAGTAGACAATTTGTTTTGGTGTAAATAAGAACATAGGAACATAAGAGCAGGAGTAGGCCATACGGCCCCTCGAGCCTGCTCCACCATTCATTAAGATCATGGCTGATCATCGACCTCAACTCCACTTTCCTGCCCGATCTCCATATCCCTTGATTCCCCTAGAGTCCAAAAATCTATTGATCTCAGCCTTGAATATACTCAAAGACTCAGCATTCACAGCCCTTTGGGGTAGAGAATTCCAAAGATTCACAACCCTCTGAGTGAAGAAATTCCTCCTCATCTCGGTCTTAAATGGCCGACCCCTTATCCTGAGACTATGTCCCCTAGTTCTAGACTCTCCAGCCAGGGGAAACAACCTCTCAGCATCTACCCTGTCAATCCCCCTCAGAATCTTGTATGTTTCAATGAGATTGTTGAGGCTGCCGCGAAACACGAATGGAGGCTGAATCCATATGTGGAAAACAAGAAAACTTTAATTCACTGCATGGCACACAAAATGGCTGAGAAAGCTGCTCCCAGAATTCTCTGGCAAAACTCCCAGAATTCTCTGGGTAAAACCTGAGGCCCCGCCCCCTTCTGCCTTAAAGGTAAGGTGCCTTAAAGGGGAAGGTGCTGGAAATTTGTCCACAGACGGAAGAGTGGATTATGCCCGTTTTAGGTGGCGATCCGCCACACAGCTCCCCCCAGAATCCGCTTAGGAGGTGTGGACGAGACGGTGCGGCGGTCTGATGGGCCAGCCGGAGCGGCTCTTATAGGATGCCGGTGGACGTGGAACGGCCGGGCGTGGAGCAGCCGGGTGAACCGGCTTGAGGGCAGGTCGGCCGCGTGGAGGTGGACGAGCTACAGGGACCTGCTCCCCGGGCTCCGAGTGTGCTGGCTTGAGTCAGTCCACCGACACTTTTTCGGTCCTGTCGCCCACTTGCAGGGTGAAAAATTTGTCCCCAGCCTGTAGCACCTTGTAGGGCTCGTCGTACGGGTGTTGAAGGGGTCCGCGGTGGGCGTCGTGCTGGACGAAAACAAACCGTGCCTGGTGCAGGCTTAGTGGGACGTGTGAGGTGGATACGCCGTGTCGGGCAATGGGCACCGGGGCGAACTGCAGCGCCGGTAAGGCGAAGTCGTGGCGTTGCTGGTCGGCTGACCAGGGTGTCGTGGCGGTGGGCAGGAGCTCGCCGGGTACGTGCAGCGGCTGACCGTACACGAGCTCTGCTGCCGATGCGTGGAGGTCCTCTTTAACCGCGGTGCACAGGCCGAGGAGGACCCACGGAAGTCGGTCGGTCCAGGCGCCGTCTTGGAGGCTGGCTCGAAGAGATGCCTTCAAGGATCTGTGGAACCGCTCACACAGTCCGTTGGCTTGGGGGTGGTACGCTGTGGTGCGGTGGATGGTCACCCCGAGATTGCGTGCGACGGCGGTCCAGAGTTCAGAGGTAAATTGCGGACCTCTGCCCGACGTCATGTCGGAGGGGACGCCGAACCTTGCAACCCAGGTGCTGACGAAGACTCTGGCGATGTCGGCGGTGGTGGTAGAGGTCAGTGGAATTGCCTCAGGCCAGCGTGTGGTGCGGTCAACGATGGTCAGCAAGTGCGTGTGGCCTTGCGACGGCGGCAGAGGCCCGACGATGTCTACGTGGATGTGGTTGAATCTCCGCGAGGGGACGGTAAACTCCTCGAGGGGTGCTTTCGTGTGTTGCTGTACCTTGGCCCGTTGGCAGGATAGGCAGGAGTTGGCCCAAGTACACACATCCTTGCGAAGGCCGCGCCAGACAAAACGGTTGGCTACCAATTTGATGGATGCGCGGGCGCCGGGGTGGGAGAGGTTGTGGAGAATGTCGAATACCCGGCGGCGCCAGGACGCTGGGACGACGGGCCGAGGTTGACATAGGGATATGTCGCACGTGACCGTGACTGCGGTCGGGCCACAGGCGACGTCGGCCAGGCGTAGCCCTGGTAGGTTGGTGGGTGCGGAGAGCAGATCCGGGTCGGTGATCTGGTCTGCTGCGAGTTGAGCGTAGTCGACTGCTAGGTGTGCGGCGTGGATGGCGGGGCGGGAGAGGCAGTCGGCTACCACATTGTCTCGGCCGGAGACGTGTTCGATGTCCGTGGTGAACTCGGACACTGCCGCGAGCTGGCGCTGCTGCCTGGCGGACCAGGGGTCAGTTGTCTTTGCCATTGCGAATGTCAGGGGCTTGTGGTCGACAAACGCAGTGAAGGGGTGGCCCTCAAGCAAAAACCGGAAATGGCAGACCGCCAGGAACAGCGCGAGGAGCTCGCGGTCGAAGATGCTGTACTTGACCTCCGGGGGGCGTAGTTGGCGGCTGAAGAAGGCAAGTGGTTGCCAGGCGCCGTCGACCCACTGCTCATACACGGCGCCGACCGCGTGGTCGGAGGCGTCCGTGGTGAGCGCTACCCTGGCATTGGGCCGTGGGTGCGCGAGCAGGGTGGCGTTGGCGAGCGCGGTCTTGGTGGAATCGAAGGCGGCGGACGCGTCAGCCGTCCATTCGACCGTCATCTTGCCGCTCCTGCCCCGGAGGGCTTCATTCAGGGGCCTCATGAGGGACGCCACTTTGGGGATGAAGCGGTTATAGAAATTCACCATCCTGAGGAACTCCTGGAGGCCTTTGATGGTGGTGGGGCGGGGAAATTGTTGGACGGCCTGCACCTTGGTGGGCAGGGGAATGGCCCCAGCATGGTTGATGTGGTGGCCGAGGAAGTCGATCTTGTCCAGGCCGAACTGGCATTTGGCTGGGCTGAGGATGAGCCCGTGGTCGCTGAGGCGCCCGAACAGGATGCAAAGGTGTTCGAGGTGTTCCTGCTTGGAGGAACTGGCTACCAGGATGTCGTCCAGGTAGACGAACAGGAACTTCAAGTCCTGAAGGACCGAGTCCATGAGCCGTTGGAATGCCTGGGCCGCGTTTTTGAGGCCAAAGGGCATCCGCAGGAACTCGAACAGGCCGAAGGGGGTGATTACGGCCGTCTTGGGGACGTCCGCGGGGTGGACGGGGACTTGGTGGTAGCCGCGCACCAAGTCGACCTTGGAAAAGACTGAGCGGCCGGCCAGTCTAGCCGAGAAGTCTTGAATGTGCGGCACGGGGTACCGATCAGGGGTGGTGGCGTCATTGAGGCGGCGGTAATCCCCGCAGGGGCGCCAACCTCCGCCTGGTTTGGGGGCGATGTGGAGTGGGGAGGCCCAGGGACTGTTGGAGCGGCGGATGATGCCGAGCTGTTCCATGGTGGCAAACTCGGTCCGCGCGATCTCCAGTTTGGCCGGGTCCAGCCTGCGGGCGTGGGCATACACTGGGGGGCCTGTGGTGGGGATGAAGTGTTCTACCCCGTGTTTGGCAGCCTCCGTGGAGAAGGTCGGATTGGTAAGGGCCGGGAATTCGGCCAGGAGTGCCGAGTAGTCATCCGTGGCCCGGGCGTGGCACTGTGACGCCATGTCGGCGGGTTGACGGGAGGCCATGGCGCCCAGGATGGGGGACATGGTGTTCATGTCCACGAGGCGGTGACAAGGGATGTCTACCAGTAGGCCGTGGGCGCACAGGAAATCTGCGCCGATGAGGGGGGAGAGCACCTTGGCAGTGATGAACTCCCATCGGTAGCGGTGACCAGCGAGGTCGAGGGTGACTGTCCGGGTGCCATACGTCCGGATTTCCGAGCCGTTAGCAGCAACCAGCGCCGGTCCTCGTTCGCCCTTTTGGATGTCGAGGGAGGAGGCCGGGATGATGCTGTGCTGAGCCCCAGTGTCGCACAGGAACCGGCGGCCGGTTTTGTCATCCGTGACGCACAGCAGGGAGCCCGCGAGGCCCACGGCCATCGCGGGGGCTGGAACTGGGGCGGACTTGAAAGAGCAGGGAGGTGTGCACCGTTGTGCCCTGGCGCCGAACCGTGCGTGGTAGTAACAGTGGCCCGGGTTAGTGGGGCGTGAAGGCCCCGTGGGCCTGGTGACAGGCCCTTGTGGCCGTGTGCTGGATGGTGAGGGGCGCGCCCAGGCATTGGCTGCCAGGTCCGGAGTGACGTCGTGGCTGGAGTGAGCGGACAGCAGCTTGTCGGCCTCATCGGCCAGGGCTTCCAGGTTCGTGAGGCCGGACGCCACGATCGCTGGGCGGATGCTGAGAGGGTGCTGGCGGATGAACAGCGTGCGGAAGAGGGATCCGGGTGGGCTCTCGTCGGTGAGGGAGAGCATGTGGGAGAGGAGGTCTGACGGTGAGGTATCACCGAGGCCTGGAAGGTCGAGGAGGTGGCAGTTTCGCTGATATGCCGAGGCCGTAAATTTTTTAAGGAGCGCTGTTCTGAGATGTGCGTACTTGCCTTCCTCTGGTGGGTTCTGCAGCGTTGTCCAAACCTTGGAAACTGCGGCGCTACTGAGTGATGTGACGAGATAGTCGTACTTCGTCCCATCTGTGGTGATATTTCGCAGCCGGAAGCGAGATTCAGCTTGGAGAAACCAGGCTTCGGGCTGGTTTTCCCAAAACTCCGGCAGTTTCACGGAAACTGCGTTCGTGTCCACCATTGCAGTGCTCGGAATGCGTTCTGAGCGTCGGGGTCACCAATGTTGAGGCTGCCGCGAAACACGAATGGAGGCTGAATCCATATGTGGAAAACAAGAAAACTTTAATTCACTGCATGGCACACAAAATGGCTGAGAAAGCTGCTCCCAGAATTCTCTGGCAAAACTCCCAGAATTCTCTGGGTAAAATCTGAGGCCCCGCCCCCTTATGCCTTAAAGGTAAGGTGCCTTAAAGGGGAAGGTGCTGGAAATTTGTCCACAGACGGAAGAGTGGATTATGCCCGTTTTAGGTGGCGATCCGCCACAAGATCACCTCTCATTCTTCTAAACTCCAGAGAGTATAGGCCCATTCTACACAATCTCTCATCATAGGACAGTCCTCTCATCCCAGGAATCAAACTAGTGAACCTTTGTGGTCCGCCGAGTGAAATTGAATTTTATTTAGAATACCCGGAAAAATTACATACAAGTATAAAAATTTTCAGAAAAGAAATGACGTTTGAGAAAAGGTACCTCGCCCCAATGAGCCATTGTGCTGAACTCCCAGTGTTAAAGAGATATTCTCAGTATTGTAATGTTTTTAATGGCGACATCTCTGTGAACGCGGTATGAACGGAACTAAACTCAGCTCCAGAGGAAAAAGGAACGGCAATTTCAAGAACAGGCAGCAGTCTGGTTCTGGAGCTTATCTGCAGCTGATATTGTGGAACTCTTCCAGAACTTAGGGAAACCTTCACTGCCATTCCAGCTAAGATTGGTTGAATAGGCTCAAACCAGTACGATAGCAAAATACTGCAGATGCTGGAAATCCGAAATAACAACAGAAAACGCTGGAAAAACTCAGCAGGCCAGGCAGCATCCGTGGAGAGAGAAAGAGAGTTGACGTTTCAGGTCGATGACCTTTCATCAGAACTGGGAAGAGCTGGAAATCAAATAGATTTAAGGCCAGGGTAAAGCTGGGAAAAGGGGGAGGGGATAAAGGAACAAAGGAGGAGATGAAGAGACATTAAGAGACATTAAGAGATATGCAAGGCTAGAGGTGGTGTTAATGTGACAGATTAAGGCTGAATGAAGTGTGAAATCTACTGGCAGAATGAAGGACAGCTGCCAGCTTCTAGGAGGAAAAAAAAGGTGGGGGGGACAAATAAAAGGGTGGATAAAATAAAATATAAATGTGATTGGAGCTGAGGTTATGATCTAAAATTGTTGAACTCGATATTGAGTCCAGAGGGCTGTAGCGTGCCTAAACGAAAGATGAGGTGCTGTTCCTCGAGCTTACGCTGAGCTTCCGTGGAACAGTGTATTAGGCCGAGGACGGTGAGGTCAGAGTGGGAGTGAAGCGGTGAATTAAAGTGACAGGCCACCGGGAGCTCGGGGTCCCCCAGGCTCAAACCAGTGATCGTTCCACATGGTGTATTTGCCCACTGTACCACTGGGAGTCGAGTTGCAGGGAGCAACATTTGGCCATTAACAAGTCCCACTGTGTAGAGTGAAGCTCCTGTTGGAGTGGAACTGAAAGAAACTGCGAGAAGTCTATAGTCCTGGCCATGCTGTCCTCAGGACAATGTGGAAGCAACTGTGAGGGAAAGCTGCAGAATATACAGATTTTAAAAAGAAGTAGTCATTTTGTGGATGGGAGGCTGAATTCCTGCATGCAATCCTCTGCACCTATGCTCTTTTTATATTACAAGGATATTTTAACTTCTTTGCCATCATGTTGCAAAATGATGCAATAAAGTCACAGAACATCAGATTATTCAGATGATGATACGGATATGGCATCACAGTTGTTATGTTACGGGTCTAGTAATCCAGAGGCCTGGACTAATGATCCGAGAGACGTGAGCTCAAATCCCACCACAGGTAGCTGGGGAATTTAAATTCAATTAAATAAATCTGGAATAAAAAGCTAGCATCAGTAATGGTGACCATGAAACTACCGGATGGTCGTAAGAACCCATTTGGTTCACTAATGTCCTTTAGGGAAGGAAATCTACCATCCTTACTCGGTCTGGCCTATATGTGACTCCAGACCCACGGCATTGTGGTTGACTCTTAAATGACCTAGCAAGCCGCTCAGTTGTATTCAAAGAAGGCGGCTCACCACCACCTTCTCGAGGGCAATTAGGGATGGGCAATAAATGCCAGCCTTATTGGTGACGGCCACATCCCATAAAATGAATTTAAAAAAATTGCAGGGGAATTCACCATTCTCTATCCAAGTTACTCCTATTTTGCCAAAGTAATGGGAGTTGCTCTTATTTCATTCTTTTTTTTTACTATAGTTCAAACATTCTTTCTTTCTATCACTTTTGTTTTCTCCCATTGTTTTTTGATGCTACTCCCACCCAGCACATTATTTCCTGACTAAAATGGACAGATAGGTGACATGCTCTGGAGTCACTGCCGTGTCTAGGGTGTTTTCCCTGTTATTTTCCTCTCCTAGGAGATTGTGTTACGCTATGAGACAGGTATGATGGACCAGCTCATTTTCTTTTTTCCTGTCCGTCTTTTTTGTATGTTCGTATGTCGCAGTGCATTTTTTTATCTGGGTGGTCACAACTTATGACCTTCCTCCTTAGAGAGCCATTTCTTCACATCAGGACAATTCACATCCTTTAAACCCAAAGTATTGCTTTGGACCATTGGCCAAGTCCTTCGGTGTATCTGATACTATAAATGGGCAAATTTGAGCTCTTATTTCGGGTAAACTTTTGGGGGCTTCCTGAGTGTCACTGCTTATGTGAAGCATTTTTCCCAAAGCAAGCGCTCTACTCGGAGCTCCGAGACGGCAAGAGAGCCCCAGGTGGGCAGAGGAAACACTTCAAGGACACCCTCAAAGCCTCCTTGAAAAAGTGCAACATCCCCCACCGACACCTGGGAATCCCTGGCCCAAGACCGCTCAAAGTGGAGGAGAAGCATCCGGGAAGGCGCCGAACACCTCCAGTCTCTTCGCCGGGAGCAAGCGGAAGCCAGGCGCAAGCAGCGGAAGGAGCGCGCATCAACCCAAGCACCCCACCCACCCGCCCCTTCAACCAACGTCTGCCCCACCTGTGACAGAGACTGCAGGTCCCGCATTGGACTCATCAGTCACCTGAGAACTCATTTTTAATGTGGAAGCAAGTCATCCTCGGTTCCGAGGGACTGCCTAAGAAGAAGAAGAAGTATTTTTCTACTAAGCTGTGACTAAAATAAGAATTTCTACTTTAGATTTTACAGTTTCAAGCGGCTAGGGGTTCAAAATGAGGCTGTGTAATTTCAAGTTGTAGCTTTAGCATGAAAAGATAATGCTGAAAAGAAAACTTAACTATTTCAGCCTGTTATCCCACCATCTACCAAGGTGTGAGGGCTGTTAACATTCTGTCTGTCTGACTGCTTCAAAAGAAATGGGTTTACAACAAAGAGGTTCCATGGGTTAAATATTCCAGTTCTGTCTGCTAGTCTTTGGTTCTAATGAGGACATGCCAGTCTTCATGGATGCTTTGAGGCTCCTCTACGATACGTGTAATAGCTTAACCCAAAAGGTATATTTTGAGACGACAGAAAGAACAAGCTCAGCTGATTCATCCGAAAAGATGTTACATTTCAAGAAATTATTAAAAGGCAGCTTTCTGAAATGGGGATCGAAGGGGGGAGAGAGGAGAGGGGGATCAAAGGGGGGCGAGAGGAGAGGGGGATCGAAGGGGGAGAGAGGAGAGGGGGATCGAAGGGGGAGAGAGGAGGGGGGATCGAAGGGGGGAGAGAGGAGGGGGGATCGAAGGGGGGAGAGAGGAGAGGGGGATCGAAGGGGGGAGAAAGGAGAGGGGGATCGAAGGGGGGAGAGAGGAGAGGGGGATCGAAGGGGGGAGAAAGGAGAGGGGGATCGAAGGGGGGAGAGAGGAGAGGGGGATCGAAGGGGGGAGAAAGGAGAGGGGGATCGAAGGGGGAGAGAGGAGAGGGGGATCGAAGGGGGGAGAGAGGAGAGGGGGATTGAAGGGGGGAGAGAGGAGGGGGGATCGAAGGGGGGAGAAAGGAGAGGGGGATCGAAGGGGGGAGAAAGGAGAGGGGGATCGAAGGGGGGAGAAAGGAGAGGGGGATCGAAGGGGGGAGAGAGGAGAGGGGGTTCAAAGGGGGGAGAGAGAGGGGATCGAAGGGGGGAGAGAGGAGAGGGGGATCGAAGGGGGGAGATCTCCCTTAGAACTGTCAGCTGTGGCTCAATGGGTAGCACACTCGCCTCTGAGTCAGAAGGTTGTGGGTTCAAGTCCCACTCCAGGGACTTGAGCACATAAAGCTAGGCTGACACTCCTATGCAGTACTGAGGGAGTGCTGCACTGTCGGAGGTGCCGTCTTTCGGATGAGACGTTAAACCGAGGCCCCGTCTGCTCTCTCAGGTGGACGTAAAAGATCCCAAGGCACTATTTCGAAGAAGAGCAGGGGAGTTATCCCTGGTGTCCTGGGCCAATATTTATCCCTCAATCCACATAACAAAAAACAGATTATCTGGTCATTATCACATTGCTGTTTGTGGGAGCTTGCTGTGCACAAATTGGCTGCCACGTTTCCCACATTACAACAGTGACTACACTTCAAAAGTACATTATTGGCTGTAAAGCGCTTTGAGACGTCCAGTGTTCATGAAAGGCGCTATATAAATGCAAGTCTTTCTTTTCTTTCTCCTTCGCTTTCCCTCCTCTCCTCCCCTTGCCTACTAATTCGAGTCGTCTCATATAAATATTGTACTTTTAGTATTTTCATATTTTCATGTCTTTTTGTTTCTGTGTATTCTTCATGGCAATGATGCTTTGGGACTGGCTGTGCATGGAACTGGTGGATGGAGTTTAGAGGCAAAACAGCATCACCTAGTGTTGGGAGGCCTGCAAGGTAAGTATCTCAATTTTAACAGCACTTCTAGGCGTGTCTGCTCTCAGTTTCAAAAAAGTTTCTAGGTGTTGCCCAGGTGTGAGAAAATTGTGACACAGGAAGCAAACTTGACAAGCAGACTTGCACAATTGACGCAAGCCTTTTAATATCTTCTCAAGATAAGGCTATAGATACCATGATTCACTGGTTTCGAAGGGAAATTTCCAAATGGGGTTATATTTGAATTGCTGGGATTACTTGTGGCCAAAGGTGGAATAATTTCACAAATGTTTTGGTAATTATTACCCATCAATACCAATTGCTCAACAACATAAGAGCTGCACTGTCATAGTCGCGCAAGAAGGGAGGATGTTATCTGTATGAATCATAAGGACCATTGAGGCATCTTCCAGGCTATTTACAACAACAATGAAAGAAAACAGAAAAACTTGCATTTATATAGCGCCTTTCAGGACCACCGGACGTCCCAAAGCGCTTTACAACCAATGAAGTACTTTTTGAAGCGTAGTCACTGTTGTAATGTAGGAAATGCAGCAGCCAGTTTGCGCACAGCAAGCTCCCACAAACAGCAATGTGATAATGACCAGATGATCTGTTTTAATGATGTTGATTGAGGGATAAATATTGGCCAGGACACCGGGGATAAATCACCTGCTCTTCTTCATATAGTGCCGTGGGATCTTTTATGTCCAACTGAGAGAGCAGCTTAACATCTCATCCGAAAGACGGCACCTCTGACAGTGCAGCACTCCCCCAGTACTGCACTGGAGTGTCAGCCTAGATTTTTGTGCTCAAGTCTCTAGGGTGGGACTATGAACCCACAACTTTCTGACTCAGAGGCGAGGGTGCTGCCAACTAAGCCATGGCTGCTACCATATTTGCATTTGTATAGTGCCTTTAATGTAGGAAAACATCCAAAATAATCAGCCAGAAATGGGCATGGAACCAAAGAAACAGATATTAGGATGGGTGACCAAGCTTGGTCAATGAGGTGGGTTTTAAGGAAGATCTTAAAGGAGGAGAGGGATGCAGAGACGTTTAGGGAAGGAATTCCAGAGCATAGGATGGAAACAGCTGAAGGCATGGTTGCCAAAGGTGGAGCAAAGAGAGAGGAGATGCAAAAGAGGCCAGTGTCAGAGGAACACAGAGTTCTGAGGGAGGGGGTTTGTAGGGCTGGGGAAAGTTCAATATTGGGAGGGATTAGGCCATGATGTGATTTAAATATGAGGATGAGAATTTTAAATGGCAAGAGTTGGAGGAGTACCAGGAGCCAATGCAGGTCAGCAAGGACGACAACAACAACATCTTGTATTTATATAGCGCATTTAATATAGTAAAATGTCCCAAGGCGCTTCACAGAAATGTTATAAAACAAAATTTGACACCGAGCCACATAAGGAGATATTAGGGCAGATGTCCATAAGCTTGGCCAAAGAGGTAGGTTTTAAGCAGCGTCTTAAAGGAGGAAAGAGAGTTGGAGAGCCAGAGAGCTTTAGGGAGGGAATTCCAGAGCTTAGGGCCTTGATAGCTGAAGGCACGGCCACCAATGGTGGAGTGATTAAAATCAGGGATGCTCAAGAGGGCAGAATTAGAGGAGCGCAGATATCTCAGGGGGGTTGTGGGGCTGGAGGAGATTACAGAGATAGGGAGGGGGCGAGGCCGTGGAGGGCTTTGAAAACAAAGATGAGAATTTTAAAATTGAGGCATTGCTTAACCGGGAGCCAATGTAGGTAAGCGAGCACAGGGGTGATGGGTGAACGGGACTCGGGGAGAGTTAGGACACGGGCAGCAGAGTATTGGATGAGCTCGAGTTTACGGAGGGTAGAACGTGGGAGGCCGGCCAGGAGTGCAAACAATAGTCACATATCCCTCAGGTGTCATTCAATGGGCCTAGACACCTGAGCGATACTCTGGTGAGCATTAGGACCTAGGGAAGGAAGAAAGCATTACATTTCAAACATTGATAAGTCTTTTCTTCCATCATCTGTCCAGTTTGGAGAGGAAAGGACGCCCTCTACTGAGGCCAAAAAAAAAAGCAACGAGTGAAGCGAAAGAAAGCTGAGGTTAAATAAAGTTCACATGACCCAAATATTTTCCTTTGTACAGTTCGTTCTGCTGTCAGTTTATTTTACATTAACCTGAAATATTGTGAAAATAGCACTGGTTAAAAATACGTCTCGAATACGTAAAACAAACACACACAGTGGCAGGAAAGGAAAAAGAATACATCGGAAGGAATGAAATAATGATCAGAAAAATGCTGGATGGAAATAGATGATACATACACCTGTTGGTGGGTGAATATATAAACGCCCCTGCCCCAGACTTGTTGGATACCTTTACTCTGCCCTTGCTAGTTCTACATTTAGTAGATGAGAAATCGCGACCAGTCTTTTCCCAGTCACCTGTTCTCTGTGCCAGAACGAAATCAGGAGGAAATAAGGAAATAAAAAGTCGCGCAAAGTTTAGTCCCGGCAACTGACGCGGAGCTGCGCTGGCGGGGCGGGGGGAGAGCGTTGATGGCACGGCGCCGAGGAGGCAATGGGAAACGTCCTCCGGCTCTGCACAACCAAGTAAGATTCAATTTTTTTAAATATATGGTTATTTACGCGTTGAAAGTTTTCGAAGTCGTGTCTACAGTTGAGCTACTTCAGTCAGCACCCAGTGCTCTCAAAGTCCTGACAAAGTTAAATGCGTGTTTATTTCGGTTCCATTGTCAATTTCCTGATCGATCAGTTACAAGAAAGAGCAAGACAAAAATCTGTCTGCTTCTGTTAAGGTTGCCCAGACTCGTTGCGTTTCTTTTTTAAAAGCCTTTTTGGAAAGTGAAATATGAGCTCGATTTGGTGATCCGGCCCTGACTCATCTTTTAAATATTTAGCTCTTGTTGCTTGTTGTTCTGGCCAGAGAGAGGATTTGAAGCATTATTTATTTTAAAAGCGTCAGTAAGTTGCAAATGAAGAGACGCTTAAATCGGGATATTTTGTTAACCTATCTGAAGTAACCGTGGACTGAAAATTAGACCTCAGCAACTTTAGATAATGTGAAAAGTTTGTGAAGGAAGATCTGTCTGTATGCGTGTAAAACTGGCGTTGTCAAAAGCTGGTTTTAACACGGAACAGTTTTTGGGAGGGGTAAAGCTGAAGTTAATACGTTTACTAATGATTCTAAATGCCACCCTTCTTGAGTTGGGTTTATCAGCTCGTGAACAATGTGAAGAATCTGGGATAACCATGGGTGTGACAAGGACGTGTTGGTTCTGTGAGGAATACAGAGGTGCTCCAACAAACAAAAAAACAGGGGCATTGGATTTATTCACAGACTGTAAAGAGGCACAATCTTCATGTCTTTTTTTTTAGAAGTGCTGGGCAAACTTTTTCACAGACTCATAGAATAGTACAGCCCAGAAGGAGGCCATTCGGCCCATCGAGTCTGCGCCGGCTCTTTCGAAGAGCAATCCAGTCAGTCCCACTTCCCCGGCTCTTTCCCCATATCCCTGCAATTTTTTTCTCCTTCAAGTATTTATCCAATTCCCTTTTGAAGGCTACTATTGAATCTGTATCCACCGCCCTATCAGGCAGTGCATTCCAAATCCTAACCACTCGTTGCGTAAAAAAGTTTTTTCTCATGTCGCCTCTGGTTCTTTGGCAATCACCTTAAATCTGTGCCCTCTGGGTTTTTCCCATTTGGGAAGGAAGCAGAGCTGTGTGATACTTTATCAGGGCGACATTGCACACAGTAGCACGGTGATAATGTGACTGGACTAGTAATCCAGAGGCCATGGACTAATAATCACTGAGACAAGAGTTCAAATCTCAGAATGGCAGCTGGGAAACTTAAATTCAGTTAATTAAATAAATCTGGAATAAAAAGCTAGTATCAGTAATGGTGACCATGAAACTACCGGATTGTTGTAAAAGCCCATCTGGTTCACTAATGTCCTTTAGGGAAGGAAATCTGCCGTCCTTACCCGGTCTGGCCTATATGTGACTCCAGACCCACAGCGATGTGCCAGTGATGCCCACATCCTGTGAACGAATAATAAAAAAAGTGATGCAATGGTGTATTTTGATGTAATTTAAGTCATCACGGTGTGCTTACAAAACATCTTTCTTCATTAGGAGACTGCATCTTTAATAAAGAATTCGCAATGGGTAATTCCCAGGGCAGGCTCAGTTCTTGGAATAATCCGGAACAGACTGTTCTAAAAATTCTGATCTTCAGTGGAAAAATTATGTTCCAGCAGATACAGTCCTTGAATGTGTTTCTTGTATTATCAAAACAAAGATAAAGCTAATACATTGTGTAACACTAGATTCTGTTGGCAATGCAATGGATGATTCATTATATAGTTTCCCTTTAAAGCATATACATGCAAATGTACATTTGAAATACGGAAACACACACATGTATGTCTGTGTATACAACAATGTGTGAAATATCACATAAAAATAATGTCCTTATTTAGTGTCACTATACACTGCAAGGCTAGAACTAACTTGGTCACTCAGTATTAAAAACTACCCCTCATTTCCCCCATAATATTGCATCTATCAGTTTGTCACTGTGCTAGTTTAAATTTCTCCATAACTTACACAGTGTCAGTCGTGGCTCAGTGGATAGCACTCTCGTCTCTGAGTCAGAAGGTTGTCAGGTTCACAGTCCCACTCCAGAGACTTGAGCACAAACATCTAGGCTGACACTGCAGGGCAGTGCTGAGGGAGTGCTGCACTGACGGAGGTGCCGTCTTTCAGATGAGATGTTAAACCGAGGCCCTGTCTGCTGCCCTCTCAGGTGAACGTAAAAGATCCCATGGCACTATATCGAAGAAGAGCAGGGGAGTTATTCCCAGTGTCTTGGCCAATATTTATCCCTCAATTGACATTACTAAAACAGATTATCTGGTCATTATCACATCGCTGTTTGTGGGAGCTTGCTGTGTACAAATTGGCTGCCGCGTTTCGTACATTGCGACAGTGACTCCACTTCAAAAGTACTTCATTGGCTGTAAAGCACTTTGGGAGGACGTAAAAGGCAAGCCTTTCTTTCTTTCTGTTATTACATGCTAGCAGCTCAATTGATGGAGCTAACTTAGACTTTGATCTATGACTCTAACTCCTCTGAATATTTGTAAGTTGAATCCTACCAGATCATGATTTTAATAATATCACTGAAATGGAGTGATCTGCATAATGCAACTTGTGCACTCACAGAACAGCTGTCACTGAAGTGCGGTGATATGCAAATGAGTGACAGTGAGAGCGACAGTACGAGTAAGACTGCAACAATGGATAATGTTGCATATTTCCCATATTTACAGCTGTCTGTTTCTGGCTGGTAATACATTTAACAATGGCACAGCTCCTTTTAACAACTCACTGACTAGGTGTCGCAAAGTGGTAAAAATAGAGATTCACTCTCATAATTCCACAAAATGTGAGATTTTGATCTTGGCTAGGGGAAGGCAGTAAATGGGGAGGTTAGAATCTTGCTCAGCAGAAAACTGACCTGCCTCCTAACATATCAGCTCCCCACTGTCGGCGTTAGAGAAAGAACCATAACGTGAAACCTGGAAAAGAAAATGCTCCCCTGCAATTCACAAAGACGCTTCCAGCACCACTAAAATACATTTGGTGAATTTTACAAGCACACACAAAAAATATCTGCTTTCAGATATTTTTAGCACCTCGCCGTTGGTGCCCCATCCAGAGGGAGGTGTGGCCATGCGGTGACATCAACTGCCAATACAGGAAAGCTTTTATTAAAGTAATGGTATGACATTTCACCTACTAAATATGAATTGGTACAATTCTCCCTGTCTTTCTGCGCTGTCAGCAATCACCAGGGTCAAATTTGTAAGTCTACTGTCTCCAGTTGTGCCAAGTAATTATACAACCTCGCCAAAAAAGCTGAAAGTAATTCATCTACTTCCGACATACTGTGGCAACTGCACTGACTTGTATAACAGGATCTATTAAGTTCAAGGTTCATGGTGTCTATTTTCACCTCCATAACAGCACCCGTCTCCGCCCTTGCCTCAGCTCATCTGCTGCTGAAACCCTCATCCATGCCTTTGTTACCTCTAGATTTGACTATTCCAACGCACTCCTGGCTGGCATCCCACGTTCTACCCTACGTAAACTTGAGGTCATCCAAACTCGGCTGCCCGTGTCCTAACTCGCACCAAGTCCCGTTCATCCATCTCCCCTGTACTCGCTGACCTACATTGACTCCCAGTTAAGCAAAGCCTCGATTTTAAAATTCTCATCCTTGTTTTCAAATCCCTCCATGGCCTCGCCCCTCCCTACCTCTGTAATCTCCTTCAGCCCCACAACCCCTCCCCAAGATATCTGCGCTCCTCTAATTCTGCCCTCTTGTGCATCCCTGATTATAATCGCTCAAACATTGGCGGCCGTGTCTTCTGTTGCCTGGGCCCGAAGCTCTGGAATTCCCCCCTAAACCTCTCCGCCTCGCTACCTCTCTCTCCTCCTTTAAGACGCTCCTTAAAACCTACCTCTTTGACCCAGCTTTTGGTCACCTACTCTAATTTCTCCTTAGGTGGCTCGGTGTCAAATTTTGTTTGATAATCGCTCCTGTGAAGCGCCTTGGGACGTTTTACTACATTAAAGGCGCTATATAAATACAAGTTGTTGTTATTGTTGTATCACAAACTGCTAGGATACAGGTTTCAACTGCTGATTCCTCACTCGATAACTTCTCGACTACCATCAGCAGGAGATGCCCATTTCTCCTCTGGCAGCACAGCTGGGATTAGGAATTCTCTTTGGGCAAATCAACGGCAAAAAATCTGTGCGTTACCACTCTAAATGCACCACATTGTTACACAATAGCAACTTGCATTAATATAGCATCTCACAACACAGGGAAAGCTGGATACCAACAACAACAACAACTTGTATTTATATAGCACCTTTAACATAGTAAAACGTCTCAAGGCGCTTCACAGGAGTATCATAAGACAAAAAATTTGACACCGAGCCACATAAGGAGATATTAGGGCAGACGGCCAAAAGCTTGGTCAAAGAGGTAGGTTTTAAGGAGCGTCTTAAAGGAGGAAAGAGAGGTAGAGAGGCGGAGAGGTTTAGGCAGGGAATTCCAGAGCTTAGGGCCGAGGCAACAGAAGGCACAACCACCAAAGGTTGAGCGATTATAATCAGGGATGCTCAAGAGGGCAGAATTAGAGGAGCGCAGATATCTCTGGGGGTTGTGGGGCTGGAGGAGATTACAGAGATAGGGAGGGGCGAGGCCATGGAGGGATTTAAAAACAAGGATGAGAATTTTGAAATCAAGGCGATGCTTAACTGGGAGCCAATGTAGGTCAGCGAGCACAGGGGTGATGGGCGAACGGGACTTGGTGCGAGTTAGGACACGGGCAGCCGAGTTTTGGACGACCTCAAGTTTGCGTAGAAGGAAATCAAAGGCATGGCCAAAGAGAGAGGTATTTAGAAGGGTCCTGAAGGCAGGGAGAAAGGTAGCAAGGCATTTTGAAAGAGAGTTTTAGGCAGGGGCATATCAGCTGAAAACTTAGCCTATGATGGTGGTGGCCATTTTCACTTATTTTCCTCTAGAAAAATTGCACTGAAAAAGTAAAGCTTCAGTTTTTCGGGCTTGTTTCTTAGTATATAAAATCATAGAATGGAATCATAGAAATTTACGGCACAGAAGGAGGCCATTCACCCATCGTGTCTGTGCCGGCCGAAAAAGATCTATCCAGCCTAATCCCACTTTCCAGCTCTTGGTCCATAGCTTTGCAGGTTACGGCACTTCAGGTGCATATCCAAGTACTTTTTAGATGCGATGAGGGTTTCTGCCTCTACCACCCTTTCAGGCAGTGAGTTCCAGACCCCCACCACCCTCTGGTTGAAAAATGTTCTCCTCAACTCCCCTCTAATCCAGCTACCAATTACTTTAAATCTATGCCCCCTGGTTATTGACCTCTCTGCTAAGGGAAATAGGTCCTTCCTATCCACTCTATCTTGGCCCCTCATAATTTTATACACCTCAATCAAATCTCCGCTCAGCCTCCTAGGTTCCAAAGAAAAAAAGACCCAGCCTATCTAATCTTTCCTCATAGCTAAAATTCTCCAGTCCTGGCAACATCCTCATAAATTTCCTCTTAAATAGTAGTGTAGAGGATACATTATAAAGTCCCATGATTATGATTTGCATCCCGCAAGTGGGCTAACCCGATACCTTGCAAGTTCTAAGTAATGGTTCCCTCCAGAAATGGGATACAAGTCATATCCCACGGGTCTTCATAATGCATCCTGATTGTACCATATGTTAAAATTAATTGGTTAAAGTTAATTAGACAAAATATGGGTTTAATTGTGCGGCGTATTCCTTTGTGATTTGATCCAATGGAGCTGGAGGCAATGCAATTGCTAATTAGGTTACTGTGGCATGGGTTCAGAATATTGATATTTTTTCCAAAGGAAAACTTATTTCCGATAATTAGGATGTGACGCCAACACCATGAAATATAAAATGTGATATAGGGATATTCCTGATGCTTTATTATATTCTATTTTTCTCATTTAAAAAAAAATTAATAATTTTTGTTTGTGATTTTTGGGCAAAGATGATGTGTATTTTACCCTTCCACATCTTTTGGTACTTCCTTTGCTATGCACTCTACCTTGGCTGAGATATCCTGCTGGCAGGGGTTGGCAAATACTGTTCTGTAACTGACCATTTGAAGGCTCGTGAGAATGGCCTCGAGTGACTGGCCTTCACTCTGTGCTTGCTCTTGCTGGCACAGCTGAACTCAGGAACCTGTTCTGCGGCTCCAATTCATACGAACATCCGAATTAGGAGCCGGAGTAGGCCACTCGGCCCTTCGAGCCTGCTCCGCTATTCAATAAGATCATAGGCTGATCTGATTACTCCACATTCCCGCCTACCCCGATAACTTTTCACCCCCTTGCTTACCAAGAATCTATCTACCTCTGCCTTAAAAATATTCAAAGACTCTGCTTCCACCGCCCTCTGAGGAAGAGAGTTCCAAAGACTCACGACCCTCTGTGAGAAAAAATTTCTCCTCATCTCTGTCTTAAATGGGCAACCCCTTATTTTTAAACAGTGACCCCCTAGTTCTAGATTCTCCCACAAGAGGAAACATCCTCTCCACATCCACCCTGTCAGACCCCTCAGGATCTTATATGTTTCAATCAAGTCACCTCTTACTCTTCTAAACTCCAGCAGATACAAGCCTAGCCTGTCCAACCTTTCCTCATAAGACAACCCGCCCATTCCAGGTATTAGTCTAGTAAACCTCTGAACTGCTTCCAACACATTTACATCCTTCCTTAAATAAGGAGACCAATACTGTACAATTCCATGTACAGACTTTTGCTGGGGCTACAGCACGTTGCACTAACACACACCATTGCTTTTTTCACAATTTATTTTCCCTTATTTTTCAGGTAAAAGTAAAATCTTCAGTCATTAAACTTTCTGACCTCGTGAAAGAAATCCCCCCCAAAAAAATGAGCAGAAACGGTGTTTTGAAGGACATTACGCCATTCCAAGTTATTCCCGAACACATTCCAGGGAATTGGTGTCAGCCGTGGCTCAGTTGGTAGCACGCTCGCCTCTGCGTCAGGGAGTTGTGGGTTCAGAGTCCCACTTCCAGAGACTTGAGCACATAATCGAGGCAGACACTCCCGGTGCAGTACTGCGGGAGTGCCGCGCTGTCAGAGGTGCCGTCTTTCGGATGAGACGTTAAACCGAGGACCCCGTCTGCTCTCTTGGGTGGATGTAAAAGATCCCACGGCACTATTCGAAGAAGAGCAGGGGAGTTATCCCCTCGGTGTCCTGGCCAATATTTATCCCTCAGCCAACACCTGAAAACAGAAATAAAAACAGAAAACGCTGGAAATACTCAGCAGGTCAGGCAGCATCTGTGGAGAGAGAAACAGAGTTAACGTTTCAGGTCGATGACCTTTCATCAGAACTTATGAATAACAGTGGCCCCAGCACTGATCATCGTGGAACACGACTTTCTACCTTCCTCCAATCTGAATAACTACCCATTACGCCTACTCTCTGCTTTCTATTTTTAGCTAATTTGCTACCCATTCAGCTCTTTGTACCCTGACTCCACCTGCCTAACATTTGTCATGAGCCAACCGTGTGGTACCTTATCAAAGGCCTTTTGAAACTGTTAAGTAATAATATCCTTGATCTACAACCTTAACAAATATGACCTTTTTTTTGCAGTGAAGTAAGCTGCTAGACTCCAACAGTTGGAGGAGAGGAAGCGTATGAGCATGGGCATGGGAAGGAGGGAGAATGAAATGTGGCACTCATTTGATAAATAAGGCTGTTCAGAAAACAACTAGCTGTAATGAAATTGTGAAAAACAGGAGACTCGCTGATTTGTGGTACATTTTTTTTCATTCACGGGACGTGGGCATCGCTGGCAAGGCCAGCATTTACTGCCCATCCCTAATTGCTCTTGAGTGGTGGTGGTGAGTTGCCTTCTTGACAACTGAGTGACAGTTAAGAGTCAACCACATTGCTGTGGGTCTGGAGTCACATATAGGCCAGACCGGGTAAGGGCAGCAGATTTCCTTCCCTGAAGGACATTAGTGATCAAGATGGGTTTTTACGACAGTGGTCACCATTACTGATACTAGCTTTTTATTCCAGATTTATTTAATTAACTGAATTTTAAATTCCACAGCTGCTGTGGTGGGATTTTGAACTCATGAGAAATAGATTATTCGTCCAGGCCTCTGGATTACTAGTCCAGTAACATAACCACTACGCTACTGTACCCATTGAGCCCTACCACCATGAATTATACATTTCATTCGCTAGTTCACTATACGCACTCTCTATCTGCTAATCTTGAGATATTTAATAATAAGTGCAGCTAATAAAGGCATTATCTGCATATCGGACTAGATGGTCACCTGGCCGGGAGTTGAGCTGGTTAGTTGGTCTGTAGATGGCATTGAAATGTGGCAGGTTGAAAACATTACAAAAACACAAGTCTCCAGCATTTATTCAAAGAGAACAGGTCAAGCCCCTTCTGATTGGTTTCTGTTATTATGTTTGAAGCTTTTAGTTCTATCTTAAAGGGGAAATTGGATCAATTTTACTTCCACTGATAAAGCATTCAAAATGAGAACAATTGGAACAGGAAATGAAAGCTGTAGCATTAAGCTTCTCTAGGAGGGAAGAGATCCATACAGCAGATAAAGTTTTATTTGAATCGGCGAAACTATAGAGATAACTAACGATGAAAATGCCACCTGGAATACTGTCCATTTGTAAAGAAGCTAAAGTGAAAGGTCAACAGTGACGCTGCGCAGAGCAGCAATCCCTATTCTGGTGAAGTTGGAAAAGGTCCATGTTTCTCAATATCGATTATAAAATATTAACTACAATTTTAGAATTGTATTACTGAAAATAATTAGTAAAGGTTTATGAAAAATGGTCATACAAACTTAAAGTGCCTGACATAATACACAATTCCAAAAAAGCATACTTTGCTGCCTCCTGTCACCTACCAGGATGTAGAACAGGTTTTTGACAGAGTAAAGTCATAATTCTTATTTTATGCCATGTATAAGATGGATCCTGAAGATAACCTTGTATAGAACCCCTGTGCCTCATCTTTGCTTCCCTTTGTTGAACCACTGCATCGCTGTTATTTTGAAAGCACTGTGCCAAAAATTCACGGTATATTCAAAATATGACCGTACCAATAAGTTATACATGGTTAAAATAACCTGTTTCAATTCATAATTAAATGTCCTGGATACTTTCAATGAACGGTCGGTGATCAAATGCCAAATCATTTTTGAACTGTTTCACCTCTGCCAATGGATAGCCAACATCTGTTTACAAATTTCTTGTTTTCTCTGCCAGTGTTCATGATATTTATCTACATTATCCAGCTGACAATCCTCACCTCATCCACTTAAATTTGTCCAGGTTTTGTTAAATGCTATCAATCTTTTCTATACTATGTCACCTGGCCATATAATTTGATGTTGCCAACAAATCTGATAATATTACAAGAAGCACCCTCCTTCATATTTTTGTAAACAGCAGGAGATTCAGTACAGATCCTTGCAGGACTCTACTTGTCGCTGTGTTCCCGACAGACCCTTGTCTATTTCTCATCACTTAGAAACATAGAAGCTTACAGCACCAAAGTCCAGGTCATGAATATATATCAAAAAGAGCAGTGGTCCTAATACCGACCCCCAGGGAACACCACTGTATACTTCCCTCCAGTCTGAAAAAACAACCCTTCACCAATGCTCTCTGCTTTCTGTCTCTTAGCCAATTTTGTATCCATGCTACCACTGCCCTTTAAATCCCATGGCCTTCAATTGTGCTAACGTCTATTATGTGGCACTTTATCAAATGCCCTTTGAACGCCCGTAAGCACAACATCAACTACACTACTACGATAGCAATATACTGCGGATGCTGGAAATCCGAAATAACAACAGAAAACGCTGGAAAAACTCAGCAGGCCAGACAACATCCATGGAGAGAGAAAGAGAGTTAACGTTTCAGGTCGATGACCTTTCGTCAGAACTGGAAAGAGCCGGAAATCAAATAGATTTAAGGCCAGGATAAAGCTGGGAAAAGGGGGAGGGGATAAAGGAACAAAAGGGGAGATAAAGAGACATTAAGAGATATGCAAGGCAAGAGGTGGTGTTGATGTGACAGGTTAAGGCTGAAAGAAGTGTGAAATCCACTGGCAGAATGAAGGACAGCTGCCAGCTTCTAGGAGAAAAAAAAGGTGGGGGGGGGGGGCAAATAAAAGGGTGGATAAAATAAAATATAAATGTGATTGGAGCTGAGGTTATGATCTAAAATTGTTGAACTCGATATTGAGTCCAGAGGGCTGTAGCGTGCCTAAACGAAAGATGAGGTGCTGTTCCTCGAGCTTACGCTGCGCTTCCGTGGAACAGTGTAATAGGCCGAGGACGGTGAGGTCAGAGTGGGAGTGAAGCGGTGAATTAAAGTGACAGGCGACCGGGAGCTCGGGGTCCCCCTTACGGACTGAACGGAGGTGTTCTGCAAAGCGGTCACCCAATCAACTACACTACCTTCATCAACCCTCTCCATTATTTCATTGAAGGGCTCAAATCAAGGTTGTCGGACATCACTTGCCACTTCTGCTAATCGTTAATTCAGCTAGCTAACTTGCCAATAATTTTTTGGGCTATTAAGCCTCAGCGTAAAACTTTTAGGAAATACCCTATGGAATTTCAGTTGATTAGCGAGGCATTATTTATTGAATCTAAAACTTTTCTGTTTTCCTTCAATGACTTTTGTGCTCTTTAGATAACCATTGTCTTATAGGGTGCATTCGAAACATTTGCCCAACCAACAATGTTAAACCAGCTGGGTGATTTTTTTCCCTGATAGATCGCACTCCTTTTTAAATATTCACCACCTCCAGTCATCAGATGCAGCTTCTGTATTTCAGAAACTCCCAAAAGTATTAACCGAAGCTGCCATGCAGCATTTAGACTACAGCTTTGGCATTACTGCTGTGTCAAAATGGGCTGCAAATTGTGGTATAAATATGATGAATGTGCAGTCACCTTAAAATTTATGCCAGCAATATGGCAACTGCTGCACGTTAGCTGCAGTATAAATACAGCTGATGTAATAGCACCCTAAAGCTACCTGATGTTTTAAAGAAACAACTTGAATTTATATAGCGTTCTTCACATTCTCAGGACATCCTAAAACGCTTCGTAGCCATGAAGTGCCTTTTGAAGTGTAGACACTGTTGTAATGTTGGGAAAATGCGGCAGCAGTCAAACCAGAGCAGGGGACTTGTATACTGTTTACCCGCCCCGACTTGACTGACCGACTAATTTTAAATTGCAGCTGGCAAGGGCACCTGCCTGAAGCTGGCGAGGTCCTTCTTTAAATATGCAGATCGGGCTCCGATGACATAATTGGGCCAGACTTTAATATTAACCTGAGGCTTGAGCAGGGAAGCGGTAGTGGCTTCTCCACCAGGTCAAACCTGCCAGGAGATGGATCGAGGTGGCCCACAGAAGATTCATTTTTTAAGGTTTCATTGTGGGCCAAGAGAAGTAGGAGTGTTCCTCTGGGCCACACAAGGAAGCTTTGCGCCTCCCCTGTCAAGGGCTTTCCCCCTCCTCCAAACGCGAACACTACATGATCCCCACCACGCCCTAGTCCGGTACAGAAATGAGGTCCGGGAGCTAAAATCTTTCCAGGCCTCAGGCGTGCCAACATGCAAGCTTACCGCTCGCCGCGCCACCGCCCCGCCCCTCCTCCCTCACGTGCACTGATAGGACCTCCCAGTAAAATCGCCCCGACTATATTCTCTGCAAATGTGTATGTAATGTTTAAAAAAAACAAAGAACTTTAATTACAAAATTCAGCTGACTTAAGAACAATTTTTCTCCAACAGGAACAAATCCAAAAAAAGTAAATCAAAAAAGAACAGTCCAGGTGAGTGATTGGGGGAACTGGTAACTCGTCAGTTGATTCTATTACAGAAAAAAAAACAGAAAATGTTGGAAATACTCAGCAAGTTAGGCAGTAGTTGTGGAGAGAGAAACCGAGTTAACGTTTTAGGTCGATGACCTTTCGTCATATATTATTGATTCTATCTTTTTTTGTGGGTTTTCTTTACTGTATTATTTATTTGTTTATTTATATTCATTCACGGGATGTGGGCGTCGCTGGCAAGGTCGGCATTTATTGCCCATCCCTAATTGCCCTTGAGAAGGTGGTGGTGAGCCGCCTTCTTGAACCGCTGCAGTCTGTGTGGTGAAGGTACTCCCACAGTGCTGATAGGGAGGGAGTTCCAGGATTTTGACCCAGCGATGATGAAGGAACGCCGATATATTTCTAAGTCAGGATGATGTGTAACTTGGAGGTGGTGGTGTTCCCATGCGCCTGCTGCCCTTGCCCTTCTGGACGGTAGAGGTCGTGGGTATGGGAGGAGCTGCCGAAGAAGCCTTGGCGAGTTGCTGCAGTGCATCTTGTAGATGGTACACACTGCAGCCACAGAGCACCAGTGGTGGAGGAAGTGAATGTTTAAGGTGGTGGATGGGGTGCCAATCAAGTGGGCTGCTTTGTCCTGGATGGTGTTGAGCTTCTTGAGTGTTGTTGCAGCTGCACTCATCCAGGCAAGTGGAGAGTATTCCATCACACTTCTTACTTGTGCCTTGTAGATGGTGAAAAGGCTAGACCACTAGGTGTCACTGTGCACAAATTAGGAAAGTTAACTTTCTTGATAGTGCCGCCAGGTGGCTGGAATTGGGTACGAGAACTATTCTAGCTTCAAATCAAAATTACATAATTTACAGCACAGAAACAGGCCATTCGGCCCAACAGGTCCATGCCGGTGTTTATGCTCCACACGAGCCTCCTCCCACCCTTCTTCATCTAACCCCATCAACCTATCCTTCTATTCCATTCTCTCTCATGTGGTTCCCCTTAAATGAATCTATGCTATTTGCCTCAACCACTCCTGTGGTAGCAAGTTCCACATTCTAGCCACTCTCTGGGTAAAGAAGTTTCTTCTGAATTCCCTGTTGGATTTATTAGTGACAATTTTATATTTATGGCCCCTAGTGCTGGACTCCCCCACAAGTGGAAACATCTTCTCCATGTCTACCGTATCAAACCCTTTCATAATCTTAAAGACTTCTAACAGGTCACCCCTCAGTCTTTTCTTTTCTAGAGAAAAGAGCCCCAGTCTGGTATCATCCTTGTAAATCTTTTTTGCACCTTCTCCAGTGCCTCTTTATCCTTTTTATAATATGGAGACCAGAACTGTTCACAGTACTCCAAGTGTAGTCTGATCTGCTTTATGAAAGGGGAAATTTTTAAACAGAGAGAACAAAAATGTGTAAAGTGTGCTAAAATGAAATAAAGGGGAAAAAAATTGAAAGTCTTGATAAGAAAAAGGTTGATGTTGATAAGCTAAGAAACTGCCAGTGGCAGTAGCTTTTAGTGCACACTGGTGCTGAACCAATCATTCACAAAAATATTTGGCTGTTGAATGTCTTCTTTGAGTGCCCCCCTCATGTGAGGTTAGAAGGCCATGTCCTACGATGATCCTGCACCAGTGTTGCAGCAGTATCTCTGGGCACATTAAAGCACACCCTCACATGAAACACATCTGGTATGATCATAGGCTCCTTTGGCAGGCACCTCCCAAACCCAGTACCTCTACCACCTAGAAGGACAAGGGCAGCAGGTGCGTGGGAACACCACCACCTCCAAGTTCCCCTCCAAGTCACACACCATCCTGACTGAGAAGTATATCGCCGTTCCTTCATCGTCGCTGGGTCAAAATCCTGGAACTCCCTCCCTAACAGCGCTGTGGGAGCACTTTCACCACACAGACTGCCGTGGTTCAAGAAGGCGGCTCAACACCACCTTCTCTAGGGCAATTAGGGATGGGCAATAAATGCTGGCCTTGCCAGCGATGCCCAAATCCCATGAACGAATAAAAAATATTTATATATTTGTCAGACCTGAACCAGTTTCTTAGCCGAAGTTGGTGAAATGATTTTATAATTTTTTTTAAGTGTCTTAAAGTTTGCATTATGAATGAGTTGTGGCATCGCACATTGGTGCTTGAAAGTACTGTACCTCTCAGCAGTCGGATAAGAGCTCATGCCCATTCTTCCTTATGTTGTGAGCCCCTGAAATTGCCACTGCTGTTAAAGAGACATGGAGCAAAAGCTAGGTACTTCTCCACTAGGAGAGAGGGAAAAATCGATCGGCAAATCAATCTGTGATTTCATCCACTACAAGGCGACAAAGTTAAAACAGATAAAGCCTGAACTTCCTCTCAATCGGGGAAAGGCCTGTCCTCAGCCTCAATAGAATAGAATAGAGGAATCAGAACCTTTGGAGACACATTTTTAAAAAGTTGTGTTAATCACATTTTCAAAGTTTCTCAAGTTTTCTTCAAGTATGACAGTAATTTTTTTTTAAATTCTTCTTTATAGGTTCTGAGACCAGGGCAGGATTTGGTAAACGTGTACAGGTAATAGTAGATTAAAGATGGAAGCTTATAATAATACCCCTACTGTTTATCATTTTGACAGATAGAAAACGTGCAATCGTTAAAAGTTGCTGGAGGCAGATCTTGCACTTCACTATTGGTGAAATCTCCTAAAGATTATCACCAAATTATGCTAATAATTTTTTAAAATTCATTCCTGGGATGTGGGCGTCGCTGGCAAGGCCAGCATTTATTGCCCATTCCTAATTGCCCTTGAGAAGGTGGTGATGAGCTGTCTTCTTGAACCGCTGCAGTCCGTGTGGTGAAGGTACTCCCATAGTGCTGTTAATGAGGGAGTTCCAGGATTTTGACCCAGCGACGATGAAGGAACGGCGATATATTTCCAGGTCAGGATGGTGTGTGACTTGGAGGAGAACTTGGAGGTGGTGGTGTTCCCATGTACTTGCTGCCCTTGTCTTCTAGGTAATAGAGGTTGCAGCTTTGGGAGGTGCTGTCGAAGAAGTCTTGGCGAGTTGTTGCAGTGCATCTTGTAATACTGCTACTGCAAACCCTGAAAGTAACTCCAAAATGTCTTGTTGCTAGAGATACTTAAGTCCAGTTGGTATTAATTTTGTTTTACATTAAAGCATTTTAAGATTTCAGGACTAAGACTTCTTTAAGTAACAAATATTGTGAAGGAAACTAAAACAAAAACAACTGATTATAGATTGCATATGCAAGTCAAACGCTACACATTTAAAGGATTTTTTGGTTCATTTTTATTGTGTGTTGGGTGCAGACAGGACCAGGACGAGCTAAACAAAGCTAAGAGTCAGAGAAAAAAAACAATGGTGCAAAGCATAATAAAGGGAATGTTTTAGTTTTATCTTACTCCTCTAATCAGAATAATATATACTTATTTAGTAAGGCTACTTGGGCAACATTGGCAGCTCCCTTTCTACTAAAGAATTTAAGGTAACTTATTGTTATATAACTCATAAAGTTGCAATTCTCAAAGAAAACGTTACATAGTAACAAAATAACTGAAGACACGGTGCTCTGACCACAATAGGAACAACTAAGTAATGGTTCATAGGAATTAAACACAGAAAAAAATAAATCAGAAAATATAGAAGAAATTGCATTTATATAGTGTCTTATCACATCTGCATGGCGTCCTATAGCACTTCACATCCAATAGATTACTTTTTGGAATGTGGTGACTGTTGTTTGGATGAACACAGCAGTCAATTTGTCCACCAAGGTTCCACAAACAGATCAGATGAATGACTAGTTAATGTGTGTTTTTACTGGTGTTGGTTAAGGGAAGAATCTTGGCTCGGGCACCTAGACAGCTTTGTGCTCTTCTTTAAATCAGATCAGTTATATCCACCTTATTTTGATGTCTTATCCAAAGAATGGTACTTCTAAAAATGTCACTCCCTCAGTAATGTACTGAAGTGTCAGGCTAGATTATGTTTTCAAATTCTAGATAATGTTATGAAAGGAATTAAAGGATTAATTCTCCACTTTTGCTTCTCTGTGGCGAAGCCTCGCCCTCCAGGAGCTCTTTATCAGGAAATTGCGTGCTCCTTTTCGTCTTTCGGATGAGACCGAGGCCCCGTCTGCCCTCTCAGGTGGACATAAAAGATCCTCCGGCACTATTTTGAAGAAGAGCAGGGGAGTTATCCCCAGTGTCCTGGGCCAATATTTATCCCTCAATCAACAGAACAAAAACAGATTATCTGGTCATTATCACATTGCTGTTTGTGGAAGCTTGCTGTGCGCAAATTGGCTGCCGTGTTTCCTACATTACAACAGTGACTACACTGCAAAAAGTACTTCATTGGCTATAAAGCACTTTGGGATGTCCGGTGGTCGTGAAAGGCGCTACATAAATGCAAATCTTTCTTTTTCCTGATTTTCCATCCGTTATGGCAAATGTGATAAAAACATATAAAAAACAAAATGCTTTTCATACCACAGGATGACGGCTTTCACATTCAAAATCACATTTTCTTTGTTATTTCTACACTTAAAGGTGCAGGAAGACTCTCATGCCTATGATGAAGTAGCCCCTGACATACCAGTATACGCTGTAGTGAATAAAAAGAAGCCGGAAGCTATACACTATGCTGAAGTTCAGGTGATACAAAAGGGAGCTCGGAGATCAGTCAAGCAAATCAAGGCAAGACAAAAAGAAAACGCGACAGAGTATGCAACGATAAGCTTCACTCCTGCGGTAAAATATGACAGAAAAAATGGGACTCTAGTCTAAGTCCAGACAAATGTCATATAGGAAGAAAATGGCTCTTCTGTCTTTTTTTAAAAAGGACATTCATCTAGCAGTTGAAATATACAAAACTGGTTGTGACCGTTTTAAAATATTATTTGCTGATAATCTGAAATAATGTAACACTTTGTTGCTGCTTAGTTTAACCATACAAATAAGCAAAAAAAACTGCACCCTTATTATAATGGTACCTACATTACAGCACTTCTCACAGCAAGGCTTCTTACTGACCAGTCATTAGAAAAAAAAGAAATTCTAAAAAAAATGCCTCTTATAATAATGTGCCTTTTACATGACGTATAACAGTTATAGAAAAAGTCTATCTTTTGACATTTTTACATTTGATAAACTACAGTATGACATTATTTTAAAGATTTCTCTTTAAACCATTTCCCCCTATTGAACAACACAGTCTGTATTTAATGGAATAATTTAGCACTTTTGGATGTGTTTCAAGGCAGTAATCTAATTGAGAGGTTCCAATATCATCGTAAACTGTGAGTGAAGATTTTGTGGATTATATATATGAACCTTAAGGTTAGATTACAGTCTTAAGGAAAGGCGTTACAGTTTTGGCCTTGTTCTAATTCATATCAGACTTGTATTGCAAAATGTTCCTCTTTCTGCCAACATAAGGGTCCTATTTAAATGATTTAGGGCAGCGTTAAGTCACTTGCAATTGGGCCCATGTCCAATACACGCAACTGTCCATAATTTAGCACTTAGTTATCACTCTGAGTGAAATGATGGCTGATATAGGAACTGGGTAAAATCATACCAGTGCAATAGGGCAATTTCCTCTGATGCTGGGTTTAAGTCACTTTGTCGGGGCAATATAACGGCAGATTTACACTGTACCTGACCCATAATATACGCGAGCTCAATGCTGACACTAGGGTACAAAAACTGAGGAAAAATTTCCATTTTTCATCACATCTTTCAACTTGAGCACAAAACTCACCTACATTGCATAACAATCTCGAAGGCCGCGATTTTGCCGGCGCTCAGAGAGGCAGGTCAGAGGTTAAAGTGCTTCATTTTTGTCCCGAACTCGCCGTCAACCCACCTCCAAACAGCTTTCCCAGGTGTCGGGTCCCCGATTTGCGAATGGACCCAACACCTAGCGGCGGGAAACGGATTAAAGGCAATTACCTGCCTATTAACAGGTACTTGTCAGTAGTTTTCAGCCTGTTTTTCGATTTTCCCGCTTCTGGGTCGGGTTTCCCGACGTCCGGACACCACGCCAGGTAAGTGTGGCTTGTTGTGAGTCTGATGTAATGTTTGTGAAAAGATGACAGCTGCAGAAGTTGTGTGAAGGATGCAATGTTGCACATGGTGAGCAAAGAAAATGTTGGTTACTGCATTTTTAAAACATATACAGATTTCTTTAGCTTACAAGTTTTGAAATCCAACTATATGTCCAGTGCCACCTCATTGGGAGAACCTCTCTCACCAGTGACAGATCGCTTCTGTCATCTCACCTGCAGCTGCCATCTATTCCAGCATATGGAGGGAGTCATTGGAGAGTCGGGGTGCAAGAGTTCACCTTTGTGCAGTGATTGTCAGTATTTTCAGCGCCTCGATGCTGTCAAACACTGAGAAATCAACTGTCAAAATAAAATTGTGCATGGTCCCTTTAAGGAAACCGGCAGATGACACGTCATCAAATGACGTCATCAGACCCGCTTCCTGTTAATTGGTCGGTAAGCCCGCAGGGCGGGCTTAGCAAGGTCAATCAAGGGAAAATCACGTCTGTGGAGCGGAGGCAGCTGGGGGTGGGACTGGAACCCGGAAACCAGCTGTTTTGCACCCATCCCAACACCGATCACAAAAATCGCAGCCTAAGTTTCTCATTGGCCTGAGTCAACATTCAACAGATGGCTCCATTCTGTTAAAATTGAAGATTTCCTACTGTTTTCAGCATGTTCAGTGCAATGCCAAATGGCATTAACAGAAGGTATTACACTTCTTTTAAGTTGCATACACAGTATCTATCACTGTAAAGTGTTATATTAGCATAATGTGGATATATAACATAAGAAAGGGCAAGTTCTGATAAAATGAACAAAAACATATTTTGGACTAAAAGCCGTGCCGAAATTTTCGGTAAAGCAGTATTTTAATACAGTACAACTTTCTTGTTGCTCCTGTCCTTGGTTATACGGGATTGAATCCTGAAGGAAAATCCATCCTACCTTATTAAGCCATGTGTGGGCCGGCTGTGGTGTGCACTGGGATGAATTTGCACTTGATTAATCCTTATTTGACGATGAATTACCTGAATATTTGTGCAACGATCTGTATGCTAGAAATATTTCAATGATTGCATGTACAGAGATTGTAAATATATCGATTTAAAAATCAGTATTGTATTATTTTCTCAGTGGTTTGGGCTCTAAAGGTTGAAAAGGGCGAAGTCAATTTTGAGATGTTCAGATTGGGTTACATATATTACATGTTTTCTTGATTTATTTTATACAATGAAAGAAGATTGTCAAAAGTCTGATTTACTTCAGTTATTGCTATAGTTGTAACTCCAGCTGTTCTGATATATAAATTATTTTCAAACCGTATCAATGTAAATTTTGCCCAGAAACATTGACATGAATGGTCAAAGATCATACGATTCGCTGGTGCACCATTGTAAATGTTCTGCAAGAATCTTACTGTGAGCTCAATAAGAGTAAAAATATTTGAAGGACAATGCATTTTATTCTTTACAAACTGTTTGTGAACAACCACACTTCAAACAAACCTCCTGTTGTAAACTGGTCCTTATTACTGAAGAATTAAATAATTTACATATCACCTCAGGATATCCCAAAGCGCTTCACAGCCAATCAAAATCCATTTGAAGTGTAGCCACTGCAGCAACTGAATTGCACACAGCAAGACCCTACAAACAGCAGATGAGATAAATGACTAATTAATCAGCTTGGTTGAGGGATGAACGTTGGCCATCTTGTTACTTTTCTTTGAGGAGTGCCCTGGGATCTTCGATATCTATGCTTTATTGTCTCATCTGAAAGACAGCAACTGCCAACAATGTAGCACTCTCTCAGAAGGGTGAGGAAAGACCGTGAGGCTCATTAGTGCCCACTCTCTTCCTTAGACAGTATAACCTAATCCACCCTCCCCAGTTGCTGGTAATGCTAATTCCTGAAGGAGGCAAAGAAAGAAAGAAAGACTTGCATTTATATAGCACCTTTCATGACCACCAGACGTCCCAAAGCGCTATACAGCCAATGAAGTACTTTTTGAAGTGTAGTCATGTTGTAATGTTGGAAACGCGGCAGCCAATTTACGGACAGCAAGCTCCCACAAACAGCAATGTGATAATAACCAAAACTGTTTTTTTAAGATGTTGATTGAGGCATAAATATTGGCTCGGACACTAAGGATAACTCCCCTACTCTTCTATGAAACAGTGCCAGAGGATCTTTTATGTCCACCTGAGAGAGCAGACGGGGTCTCGGTTTAACGTCTCATCTGAAAGACGGTACCTCCGACAGTGCAGCACTCCCTCAGCACTGCACTGGAGCGTCAGCCTAGATTTTTCTGCCAAAAAATGGGGGGGAAAAACACTGTGGTCAGTGTCAGGAAAATCTGTTCTGGGAATTGTCTTAATCAGCATACCTGTGGCCATGCCTTCTGTTGCCTAGGCCCTAAGCTCTGGAATTCCCTGGCTAAACCTCTCCGCCTCGCTACCTCTCTCTTCTTTAAGACGCTCCTTAAAACCTACCTCTTTGACCAAGCTTTTGGTCACCTGCCCTAATTTATCCTTATGTGGCTCGGTGTCATATTTTTGTCTTAAAATACTCCTGTGCAGCGCCTTGGGACGTTTTACTATGTTAAAGGTGCTATATAAATACAAGTTGTTGTTGTTGTTGTGATCTGGGTTAGGAAATAGCCTTTTTTAAATCTTTAACTGGTATATGTATCCCTCAGTAATGGGCCATCAATATTAACCAGTTATATGCACAAATTACACTGGTCTTGGGAAGTATATTCATCAGAATTGCACATAATCTTAAAATTGCAGAAAGTCATATAAATAAATCATAATTTTAATAAAAGTTAAAGAAAGAACTTGCATTTATATAACGCCTTTTAAATCCTCAGGATGTGCCAGAGCGCTTTACAACCGATATATTTTGTTTAGAATCTCTTCATTGACATATCCATTTCAATTATATCATGGAAAGGGTTAGATGAATATGGGCAGCGCTGGTGGGAGCCAGTACTAAAAAATGCCATATTTGAATGTCTGTCTTAATGCTTCAAATGAAGGAACTTGGTGGTGACAAAAATGAAGCATTTTTGTCCAAGAATTAGCTTGGTATGATCTTCTTTGATTTTGTCACAGTACATAAGGAGTTACAAACTAGCTTAGAATCATAGAATGATACAGCACAGGAGGAGGCCATTCAGCCCATCGTGCCTGTGCCGGCTCTTTGGTCGAGCTAGCCAATTAATCCCACTCCCCCTGCTCTTTCCCCATAGCCCTGTAAAAAAAAATTTCCCTTCAAGTATTTATCCAATTTTCTTTTGAATGTTACTACTTCACTCACAAAAGAATGTTGCATCTCATTTTGTTGCCGTAATTAGTTGGTTTGTCTGAAATACAAGTATTCAGGGGAGTGGTCAAGCTACTCAGTTTAAATACAAACATTCTGTGTGTTTATCAGCTATTTTTGAATTAAACAGTCATTTATTTAAATTTGTGAGGTCCAGGTTATCATTTGAAAGGTGTTTATTAGCCTGTCTTTTTCAAATTAAAGAGTCTGGAACTTCCAAAGTGAGAGTTTGTTCAGCCATGTAATTAATAAAAAAGGGGAAAAAGAACCGCCACATAAGAAAATTAATTACAATATAGTTTAGCTTACAACCTGCAAACTAGTATTTTCTATTATGAGGATCTATCTAAGCTCAAACACTATAAAATGATATGCAACTGCCACTATTTGCATGTTCTATTACTGTTGTTAAATTTGTTTGGCGATTAAGTGTATTTCTATTTGTTGCCTTCGGAAGAGAAGAATGACCCCATGAAGACACAGGATAGACCCAGTAGCTGAGATGATCTGAGAAAGGCTTCCCTGTTCGTTATCTTGGGCATGCTGCAAATTTTATCCAGAAATCAAGGGTGAATGAAGGACGTAGGAAGCTCGTGCTCACCAATGAGAGCAGTCTGAACCATCGAGGTCAAAATATCTAGATAAAAAAAAGGTAAGGGAGACCCCAAAAATGCAACAGTAGCTTCAAGGAATTGACAATCTGCCTGGATTTAGAAATATTCCTAACTCCACTCCTAGATAACCAATTCACCTACCTTTTACCAATGCAATGCATAGTCGTAGCTGAGCATACTATATATGCAGAAAATGAGTTTATCTCTGATTTTACTTACGCATTTCTGTAACTGTTTGGTATCTCCTATGTATCACATATACCTATAGATGTGTCTTCCACTGAACTTATGAAAATGACAGACAGGAAAATACGCACTGGTTCATCCAGCCTGTCCCATACCATTCCGATGCCGAGTGCATCAGAATACAGACATTAACCACCCATCCAGAGCCACGCAATCTCTTGGGAGAGGTGAAAAAACCCAGGCCAATTAGGAAAAGTCTGGAAAATTCCTCTCTGAGCCCTTTAGGCAATTGAAACTAGTCCATGAGATCACATAGACCCTAATTTATATCGGACGAGGTGATCTCTGCCGCAGCCAGAAACTTGTCTAGTTCCCTCTTGAAGGAATGCAGCAAATCAGCATTTCCCGCATGAGCCAGAAACCTATTCCACTGGTCCATTATTCGAAGAACTGTCTAACATCCAACCTAGTTCTGCCCTTACGTGTGTCCCCGTGTCCTCCCTAACCTATTCAGTTGAAATAATTGGACCACTTAAACACAATCTAGTTCCTTCATTATTTTATAAACGTCAATCAAATCACCCGAGTCTAAGCTTTCCTAAAGTATACAGACCCAGCTCTTTGAGCCTATCTGGGTAACTATGGGCTAGAAATTCAGTATCGCCCTGTTGGGGGCGGTAACTTTTGAAAGCTGGGAAACTTAGTGCCAGGCGCTAATGATTCCCAGCTTTTTCTAAATTCGGTGTTTGCGCTCCAGGAAGGAAGTGGAGCGCTAAATCAAGCAGAGGTGCGGTGCAGCGCTGCACAATGTCCCGTGCAGCGCTGCCGTGATCTGAGGCTCCAACACTCCCTTAAAGGGAAGGGCCATCGCTGCACGCTCTGCATTGGGACCAGTTAGCTGGTCCCCGACGGCAGCCGCGTGCCGGGCTGATCGATTGCGGCCCAGGAGAATTGAAAAAAATTAGAAAAAAGCATTTTAGAAATTTTCCTACTCACCTCGGCAACCTCCCCTTTCACTTCCGCCCCCGAAGTACCCGGCATCCCGAACAACGCCTCCTGCAGCTGTCGGTGTTTTCGTCCAGCAATGCTGCAGGGGGCGGAACCGAATTTCGGGTCCGGGCCGCTAACGGGGCGATGCGCACGGCAATGACGTCATGATCTCCTGCTGCCGCAAACCTCCCGGCCAAGTTAGTGGGAGTCGTTCATCTCGCCGTGCCCGGGTGCTAAGCCTCCGGTGGGGCGATAATGGTGTTAAGGAGGCCAATTTATAGCCCTATGCTTTTTTTAAACTGAGAATTAATCTTATGGGCCTCCTTTCCAGAGTCTCAATATCCCCCACCATGTGAGGAGACCAGAACTGGACCCAGAATTCTAACCAAGGCCTTGTACAAGGACAGTGAATTGTCTTGTGAATACAACGAAGAACCCTGTTAGCTATACCTATAGCTTCACAGCATTGGTCATGAATCTTTAGAGTTATGCACTAAAACACCCCGATCTCTTTCTTTCACCACTTTCTACCACTGTCTTTAGTTCTGTTCCCTGTAGGGTTTTTTTTATTCGTTCATGAGATGTGGGCGTCGCTGGAAAGGCCAGCATCTATTGCCCATCCCTAATTGCCCTTGAGAAGGTGGGGAGCTGCCTTCTTTGAGCCGCTGCAGTCCGCGTGCTGAAGGTACTCCCACAGTGCTGTTAGGGAGGGAGCTCCAGTATTTTGACCCAGCGAAGATGAAGCAATGGCAATATATTTCCAAAATCATGAGGTGTCTTATACAGAGTAGATAGAGAGAAACTGTTCCCATTGGCGGAAGGGTCGAGAACCAGAGGACACAGATTTAAGGTGATTGGCAGAAGAACCAAAGGCAACATGAGGAAAAACTTTTTTATGCAGCGAGTGGTTATGATCTGGAATGCACTGCCTGAAAGGGATGGTGGAGGCAGATTCAATCATGGCTTTCAAAAGGGAATTGGATAAGTACCTGAAGGAAAGAAATTGCAGGGCTACGGGGAAAGGGCGGGGGAGTGGGACTAGCTGAAGTGCTCTTGCAGAGAGCCGGCACAGGCTCGATGGGCTGAATGGCCTCCTTCTGTGCTGTAACCATTCTATGTTTCTATGTTCTAAAAGAAAAGGGCGCATTGGCGCTAATGCAATTTGCTCACTATGCACGTTGGACGGTTTACATGACCAAAAGATTCTGACACTAAATAAACTTTGAAACAGGACAAATTCCTTCAAGAGAACTGGTGCTTAATACCAGTGGAACTTTGTATAGTAAAGGACATACTATAATTTAATCTGTATTGCTTGTTTGCTGTAACTTTCTTCTCTTACAATGATTGCAGCAGCAGAGGAACTTAAACTCCACTGAAGCTTGGTGCGGGTAGCTGATGACAAACAAATACCAAAGATAAAAATTGTCTATTATAAAAAGCTGGTTGGATTAGCTGTACCTGAACTGCTTGGTTAGGTTGTCATGTAATTTACTTAGAAGTGCACGTTTGCGAGGTTTGGACTACTTTGGACATGTTTCTGTCTGAAATAACCGGCGCGCTTGACATGCTGTAAGTGGCAACAATAATTGATAATAATGGTAATGGCAATTGATTAGCGCGATTCTCCTGATTTAAACGATTGCCTGATTTAAACATGGGCGGTTTAAGTGGTGGAGACTGTAATTTATACCTAAATAAACATTACAATGTACAGTTGTACACACATGCACACCTGGCTGCTTAAACCATCTACTTAAAACAGTAAAGAGGGACATAACTGTAAGCGGCAATTACTTTCAGTATAGGCTACTGGTATGGTAGCATAGTGGTTCTGTTACTGGACTAGTAATCTCAGTTAGGCCTGGACTAATGATCTCAGCAGCTGGGAAATTTAGATTCAATTAATTAAATAACTTTGGAATAAAAAAACTAGTATCAGTAATGGTGATCAAGAAACTACTGGATTGTCATACAAAACCCATCTGGTTCACTAATGGCCTGTATGTGACTCCAGACCCACAGCAATATGGTTGACTCTTAACTGCCCTCTGAAATGGCCTAGCAAGCCACTTATTCAAGAAGATGGCTCACCACCACCTTCTCAAGGGCAATTAGGGACAGGCAATAAAGGCTGGCCTTGCCAGCGACGTCCACATCCTGCGAATGAATATAAAAAACTTCACCCCTCCCCATGCTGTATGTGTGCATGTAGGTTATTCTACCTGTTACGAGAAGCTTTTTCTCAAATCCAGCAGCCTGCTTGAAATCTGTGATATTTGGATCTGAAAAACAGCTGCTCAGTCCTTAGTTGTCAACAATGTCAGCTAGTACTGCTGTGTACTTAGCCTGTACTACATTTTTACATTACTGGCAGTTCCAGAACTGAGAAAGATGCAGATTTTTTCCAGGACCTCAATAATCTGGAACTCCTCAGTTTTTCCTTTTTCTTACAATCTTCAGGGTTTCCGTGTTTATCTGCGCATGCGCTAAATCCTGAAGTTACGGTCGGTTTCAGAGCGGTAATGACGGCGAACGTCATTAAAACCCAGGCTTAATTATTTACCTGATCCCTTTAACACTTTTTAACTTGGTGTCCTGCCCCCTTACATTGGTTTCTCAATTCATTAAAAAAAATCCAAGCTACTGCAATAAGAGTTGCTCACTGAAGGATTTGCTGATTATATCAACAGGTTTTAAGACTTGTGACAATTCTCAAGCATCTTGTTGATGAGGGAGAGAAAAATATATTGCTCCAAACAAGTATGAGCTGTATTTAATGTTTGCTCCCTCCCACAGGAAAAAAAATCGATGTGGAAAGAATACTTCCAATATGAAGGACAGTTCATAACTTGCCAAATCAGTCCATTTCCAAATAACATGCAGCACTACATAGGATTCACAAACAGAAATTCGGTGCATTTGCGCCTCCTGTTAGTGCCTCCGGGGGGTGCTAACGGGGCGCAAACGACTTTTTGCCCGGGCGTGGCTCCGCTAACGGCTCCCGCTAAATTCAGCGGGAGTTTAGTGGCGGTGGAAACCGGCAGCGCCCCGCTCCGCTGACAAAGTCAGCACCGTGTGCAACGCCCTGTTTTCGCACCGCCTGCAAGATTGGCTTGCGCCTCCTGAATCTGCGGCAGGAACTGAGCGGCAGGAGGCTCGCGGGGCGTTAAGTAAAGGGGAGGTGGCTGGCGGGGGGAAAAAATTGGCCGACTTACTTGTGGCCCGTTGCGTCTTTCAACGCAACTACTGGTACAGCACCCCGCTAGTCCAGGTAGGGCCCCGCAGAGTTGTGGTCTTGGGCCCTCCCCTTTAATGAGGGGAAGAGCCCTTCCATGCGGCAGCGCTACGTGGCCCAGTATGTAGCGCTGCAGTATGCACCGCCCCGATATTCGGGGTTAGCGCTCTAAGAAGGAAGTGGAGCGCTTGAATTAGCGCTCTACCTCCCTCTTGGGGTGCTAAAACTGAAGTTAGCGATCGCCGGCGCTCTTTTTCGCCAGGCGCTAAATTTAGCACCCAGGCGATGTTAGTGACCCAATATGGTTGCTAACGAATTTTTCCCCAATAGTTTGTAATGTCAGAAGATCCATCACAGCTAACTTGCACCATGCTCTTGTGGCCTTTGATGCCATTGAAACTTGAGAAATACATTATAGCTGTATTGATCATTCACAAACATCCATCATTCTGTACATAATAGACAAAGGATAGTGCCTACCTGGTAGAATCTGCTTCATTTTTCAAATGGTATAGCATCCTTCACACTCTATTGAAATGCATTGCCTCTGATGTGCTTGACCAGAGTAAAGAAGAATGAAGAAAATAATCTTGTATTCTGTAAGGTCTTATGGTTCAGATCAATATTCACTCTAATTTTAATTTGTTGCGCGGCATCTTTTCCAGTGGAACAGCTGGTGAGCGGCCTGCGCGGGACCTCCCAATTGCTGCGTGGCCGAGCAGCTTAGGGGAATGTTGGTTCAGATCATGTGTTAAAATCTCCTGTAATGACAGCAGACGGTACTACCTGTGTCTGGTCACCGGCGAGTGTTGGCAGTAGTTGAGTTACCTTGCCACCTCCAGAAAGTGCCAATGGCATGGGGCAGATGAGCGCCTGGAGGAGGGGAGTGGAACCCTTGATGGAGGAAACGCCATCAAAATACGGATGAGCTAATCCTTGAATTACAGGATCCACAAACCATGACACAGCTGCAGTATATAAAGTCAATGAAAGAGCAATCATGGACAGTTAATTTAAGGGCCCGCGTTGAGAAACAGGATTGAGTGTTAAGACATATTTAACAAAACTGCTTGAGTATTTTTTCAATAGAGGTTGGTGAAGGAAATTATTGTTTAATAAATTAGGAGGGAAGCCCACGATAGAATTAATGCACATGAAATTCGAATGGAGTGGGGCTTGGTGGGTTGAGTGGTTGTTTCTCAGTTTGGATTTTTTTATATTCTTATGTATTATAGATTATGAATGAGTTAATACAATACAAAAATAACATATTCCAGTTCACAAGATCACAGGTAAATACAGATGAGGAATCTAAATGAGAAAGACCATTCAGCCCATTTTAGCTCATTCTTCCACCATGGCATCCAATCGTTTCTTGAATGATTCTAGGATTTTACCTCCACTACCGTCTCCAGAAGTCCATTTCAGGTGTTGATCATGTTGTGTGCGAGAGAACTTGATGACATCAGTCCTAAATTTGCATTTTACTAATTTGAACCTTTATTTCCTTTTCCTACTCTCATGGTTTGAAATAATTTTCTGGATCAATCTTTCCCTACTGTTTACTATCTTATATATGTTTATAAAATCAGTTGCCTCCTTTCAAGGCTGAAAAGACCAAGTTGCTCTTCATATCTCAGTCAACTGATGTTAGGGATCAATTTTGAGGCTCTTCACTACTTCCAAGGTCTTCCTTGTAGCTCGATGGCCAGAACTGTACACTGTACTCAAGGTTTAGTCTGACAGGGTACTATATAGTTTGTGAATGATTTCCTCTGATTTGTTCTTTGTTTTAGCTATATAGTTTGGCATTAGGCCAGAATTTACTGTCAAAATAATGGTGAAGCTAACTGTTATTTATGCGCAAATTGGACAGCAACTTCAGGCGAGCGCAGATGCACAGTTAAACGCAAAAATCCGGAATTTGCTGTCTGAGATGCACCGCTCCTCCGTAAACTGCACGAGAACGCCATCTCGCCGTCTGGTTCTCTGTTCAAATATATTGAACAGCGTGAAGTTCCTGTGCCTATGTCGTAGATATGGACTAAACTCGCCACAGAAAGTTGGGACTTGTCCATTTCAATCTAAGTACCCTTTTTAATGGCGTGATAAGTCTTAATTACTGCCAAACAACCTCTCTGGCACTGGAAATTAACAATTACAAGCGTGGAATCTCATTCCTTCAGATTTTAATTGTTGTTGGAGATTTAAAAAAAATGTAATTACATTTTTTTTTACCTTTTCTTTGTCTCTTTTTTTTTCTCTCCCTCTTAATCCAACATTTCTTCACCTCGCTTTATTTTGCTTTCTGTACCTGATTTGACATTGAATTCACTATTCTAACTTACACTTCTTGGTTCAGAGTCTGTGCTGTTCATCAACAATACTTCAATCTGATTGGTAAGGAGACACAGTTGCTTGCCCTATTCACACAGGTCCCAGATACCCTGTAGAGCGCGCCACGCCATTTAGATTTCTAACGACCAGTAACTTCCAATGCAAAAAGGTCACAGAAATGAAATAGGCAAGGGGAAGTCTAACGAACGGCAGGCACCATTCGTTTGCCCACTACAGTAAACTCTGGCCCATACTGTTTGCTTTGTTGATTGCTGCTCCACAATGGGTGGACATGTAAGTGTCTGGTCTACTTAGACCCTAATCTCCTATGAACTTCATTAACAGCTAATTTCAACACTATTCATGGAATACGTATGTCATCCGTTTTTCTTGTTATGTGCAGTACTTTGCGATTATCCCTATTATATTTAATCTATCATCGTACAGCCCACTAACATATCTTGACCAACCTGTTCTGCCCTTTGAGCCTGCTCTGCCATTCAATAAGATCATGGCTGATCTTCTACCTCAACTCCACTTTCCCGCCCTATCCCCATATCCCTTGATTCCCTTAGTATCCAAAACTCTATCGATCTCAGTCTTTAATATACTCAACGATTCAGCATCCACAGTCTTCTGGGGTAGAGAATTCCAAAGATTCATAACCCTCAGAGTGAAGAAATTTCTCCTCATCTCAGTTCTAAATGGCCGGCCCCTTATTCTGAGACTGTGACTCCTAGTTCCAGACTCTCCAGCCAGGGGAAACAGCCTCTCAGCATCTACCCTGTCAATCCCCAATAGGTTTCATATATATATGCATACAAATGCCTTTTGAATGTCTGGGCACACCAGGTGGTGGGTAGATCTTCTACACAACCCACTTAGGCTATCCTTGCCTTAAAATTATTGCACAATATATTCCCCCTCCTCCACAGTCACACCCCTTTTTTCACTATAAATAAAGGCAGAGAGTACAAAAGCCAGGAAGTTATGCTAAACCTATATAAAACACTAGTTCAGCCCCAGCTGAAGTATTGTGTCCAATTCTGGGCACCACTAAGAAGGATGTGAAGGCTTTGGGGAGGGTACAGAAGAGATTTACTAGAGTGGTACCAGGGATGTGGGACTTCAGTTATGTGGATAGACTGGAGAACCTGGGGTTGCTCTCCTTAGAGCAGAGAAGGCTAAGAGGAGATTTGATAGAGGTGTTTAAAATAGTGAAGAGTTTAGGTAGAGTAAATAAAGAGAAACTGTTTCCAATGGCTGAAGGATTGATAACCAGAGGGCACAGATTTAAGGTGATTAGCAAAAGAACCAGAAGCGACATGAGGAAAAGCTTTTTTACGCAACGAGTGGTTAGGATTTGGAATGCACTGCCTGATAGGGTGGTGGATACAGATTCAATAGTAGCCTTCAATAGGGAATTGGATAAATACTTGAAGGAGAAAAAAATTGCAAGGATATGGGGAAAGATCAGGGGCAGTGTGACTAACTGGATTACTCTTCGAAAGAGCCGGCGCAGACTCAATGGGCTGAATGGCCTCCTTCTGTGCTGTATTATTCTATGAAAGAAAGACTTGCATTTATATAGCACCTTTCATAGAAACATAGGGGTAAAAATTGAGTCGCGCCCCATTTGGGGCGCTAACCTCGCCGGGGCGCGACTTTTAGCGCCCCGAAAAAATTAGCGGCCCCGCGCCAGAACTTCAGTGGTTGCGCCCCAAGAGGGAAGCGGGGCGCCACTGGAAGCACCCCGCATCCCTCTTGGGGCGCTGCGAGGGAATATCCTGGCGCTGCGCTGCGGCACGTCGCGCCGCGGTATTGCAGGCCTTCCTCCCCTTCTTAAAGGGGAGGGACCCTGCGCAGCGCGAACCGGGGCCCAGCTGGGCTCCCAGGGATCGGGAGTGCCGGCAAAAGAGCCCGGCACTCAAGAGAAGTGCCGGGCTCTTGGAGCGCAGCCGGCACTTCACGGTGGGGGGGCTTCACGGGGGCCGGGGACAGCAACGGGGGCAGGTGCTGGCAGGCGGCCAGCAACAAAAATGGCCGCCTGCCACCTCCCCTTTAAATATCGCCGCCCCGGCCGCACGTACGCCTCCCTGAACCCGTCGGACATAGCGTCTGGCGGTAAATCAGGGGGCGCGACTGAAGATCACGGCCGGGGCGCGAGCGGGGTGCTGCGCACGGCGATGACGTCATCGCCGGCGGTGCAGCGCCACAGGGCGCTACCGGCTGCCGCCGCCGCTAACCTCCCGCTGAATTTTTCGGGAGGCGTGGGCGGCGCTGCGCCCGGGCGTTAGCTGCTTTACGCCCCATTAGCGCCCTCTTAAGGCGCTAACGGGAGGCGCAAGCAGCTGAATTTTTCCCCCATAGAATCTAGGAGCAGGAGTAGGCCATTCGGCCCGTCGAGCCTGCTCCACCATTCAATACGATCATGGCTGATCATCCAAATCCAGTACCCTGTTCCTGCTTTAATCCCCACAGTACACATATCCCACCTGACCCCCGTAACCCCACGTATTTAATTCCCCCATACATATCCCATCACCCCACATATTTAATCCCCCCCTAACACTAAGGGTCAATTTATCATAGCCAAATCAACCTAACCCGCACATCTTTGGACTGTGGGAGGAAACCGGAGCACCCGGAGGAAACCCACGCAGACACGGGGAGAATGTGCAAACTCAACACAGACAGTCACCCTAGGTCAGATTCGAACCCGGGTCCCTGGCGCTGTGAGGCACCAGTGCTAACCACTATGCCATCGGACGTCCCAAAGCGCTCTACAGTCAATGAAGTACTTTTCGAAGTGTAGTCGCTGTTGTAATGTAGGAAACACGGCAGCCAATTTGCGCACAGCAAGCTCCCACAAACAGCAATGTGATAATAACTAGATAATCTGTTTTTAGTGATGTTGATCGAGGGATAAATATTGGCCAGGACACCGGGAATAACTCCCCTGCTCTTCTTCAAAATAGTGGCCACGGGATCTTTTACGTCCACCTGAGAGAGCGGACGGGGCCCTCGGTTTAACGTCTCATCCGAAAGACAGCACCTCCGACAGTGCAGCGCTGCACCGGGAGCGTCAGCCTGGATTTTAGTGCTCAAGTCTCTGGAGCGGGACTTGAACCCACAACCTGTGATTCACTGCCTCCATCCTAAAGATGCCAGCTCTGTTGACCAGTGGAGGAGGCAGCTTCCAGCCGCTTGTCTGGGGAGGGGAGCTAGAGGGCGGTTCGAAACGGAGCGGTTGGCGGCCGGACGCGCACGCGCAGATCCGGCAGTGGACTAAAAATCATGTTCTCAGGGCGCACGCGCAGATGCGGCAGCGGCGGCGACCGGCCATCTCGCGCACGCGCACACACATATCCGTCAGCGACCGATTCCCGGCAGCCACGTGCGCAGGCGCAGATCCGGCAGCGACATATTCCGACCGCCTCACGCACGCGCGCAGACACACACATCCGTCCGCGACCGATTCCCGGCAGTCGCATGCGCACGCGCAGCTCCGGCAGGGACAGGTTTTTTGGGGGATTTTTTTTTCTCCCGGGGCTGCCGCGCCTGCGCACTACTAAAGCATTTTGCGCGGAGCCGCCAGCCTCTTTCCCCCGCCCTCCCCCACCCAGTCTCCATGGTAACGAGCACGCTGTGCCGCACCGCTGGCTTGCGACAGCGCGTCAGTTAGGGCGTTAATTCCGCTTTTATATATAAAAAAAATCTTGTTTTTAAAACTGATCATTACATCGTCTCTGGTGGTCGATGGTAAGAAGCTCCGGCGATCTTTAACGTGAGTAGCCAACTGTTGAACTAGCCTCAGTGCAAATCACAGCTCCCCAGCACAAAGCCTGCAGTGGTCAGTCTGCGAAGGGATGAACAGACTTTGTGCTGTTTGCTCACATTTCTCATTAAACAAAAAAAGAGAGAGAATAATCAAACAGAAACATTGGGTCTGAAAAGACAGAGAGAGAGAGAGAGAGGAGGCGCTTGCATCTTGCAGTTTAATTACTTGCAGTCAGGGCCACACCAGTAAACTGGCTCAAAAAGTGTCAGTCAGTGCCTCAGTTGGTAGCATTTTCTGCCTCCGAGTCAGAAGGTTGTGGGTTCAAGTCCCACTCCAGAGACTTGAGCGCAAACATCTAGGCTGACGCTCCAGTGCAGTGCTGAGGGAGTGCTGCACTGTCGGAGGTGCCGTCTTTCGGATGAGACGTTAAAACCGAGGCCCCGTCTGCTCTCTCAGGTGGACGTAAAAGATCCCCCCTCCCCCCGGCACTATTTTGAAGAAGAGCAGGGGAGTTATCCCGGGTGTCCTGGCCAATATTTATCCCTCAATCAATGCCACTAAAATCTGGTCATTATCACATTGCTGTTTGTGGGAACTTTCTGTGTGCAAATTGGCTGCCGAGTTTCCTACATTACAACAGTGACGACACTTCAAAAATTGGCTGTAATGCGCTTTGGTACGTCCGGTGGTTGTGGAAGGTGCTATATAAATGCAAGTCTTTCCTTTTTTTTCTTTCACAGCCTGGCCCGCAATGATGGGTAGAGGGAGACAATATACAATTGATTTTTTAAATTTATTTTTAGATTATTGGTCTTAGATGGTGTTTGGTGCTGAAGTAACACAAATGCAGCATTTTTGCAGCTGACTGAAGGAGATAGAAATAAGTCCGAACCATTTGCAGCCACGCTTTAAAGAGGAATAGGTAAACATGAGGTTGTTTGTAGCGTTGATGGAATGGCATTTTCCCCATCTTTTCACCCTACCCTCTTCCTTTAAAGGTTGGGTTCACAGTGCCACTGATGCTGGCAGTTCTCCACTGTCAGATGAAGTGGCCATTATTGATGGGTGTGATCACGCCTTGACAGTGAGTGCCAGCAGGTTATTTAAGGCATCAAAGACTGCTCTCCTCTGATATCCACACGTGCACTTTCCAGCAAAGGACCACTGAATTAAAATATCAGACGCAAGAAACCTGATTGATTTTTTCCCCTCTTTCTGCCCTAAGGATGCTGACCCTATCTGTACTGCTGTCCTGGCAGAGATTAATTAAACCAGCACAGGCTGAGGATTGAATCTGCTCTACATGATTTAGTACCACATTATCTGTTGCACTAAGTTGCAAGGGAATCTTTAGTATTAATTAGTTTTTAAAAATTCTTTTGCAATTTTTCCCCCCTTGCTCCATCAGTTGTGAAGGCAGCTTATTACTGAGACACAGTTTCACACTTCTGATAGACACCTCATTCAAATGGCAATTCATATGTGAGGCTGCACAGTGAGTGTTGGCATTTCTTAGGACTGACAAGCAGAGTTCCTTCTGTTGCAATACACAGCCTTGTAATCTCCAGCTGTTTCATAAGAATTTTTAGCATCAGGAAATGGCAATTTTGCCTATTTATTATAACAAATCTGATTTGCCTCAGAGTGGAATCACATGCCATAAAGTAAACTGGTGCATTGTGCTATTTGGTAGATGTGCTTTGAGCAAGTTCCCACAGCCTACAGTGAAATTGATACTTTAAAAAGAAGCGTTTCCTTTAATCTTGCCACCCAACAATAAAACTCTGATCCTAGACAGTGTTGCATTGTGTGAGTTAGTCGTCACAGCTTCTCTATGTCTCTAAATATACTCTTTCAGCTGGATAGAACAACAGTAACTTGCATTTATATAGTGCCCTTAACGCATTAAAATGTCTTAAGGCACTTCCCAGGTGTGTAATCAGACAAAAATTGACACCAAGTCAAAGAAGGAGATACTCAGATGGGTGACTAAAAGCTTAGTCAACGAGGTAGGTGTTAAGGAGTGTCTGTAAAGGAAGAGAGAGAGGTGGAGAGGTTTAGCAAGGGAATTCCAGAGCTTAGGGCCTAAATGGCTACAGACAAGCCCATCAGAGGTGAGGTGAAGGGCGTGGGGGACGCACAAGAGGCCTGAGTTGGAGGAACGCAGAGTTATTGGAGGGTTGTAGGGCTGGAGGAGGTTACTGAGATAGTGAGGGGCAAGACCACAGAGGGATTTGAACATGAGGATGAGAATTTTAAAATCGAGGCATTGGTGGACCTGGAGCCAATGTAGGTCAGCATGCACAGGGGTGATAGGTGAACGGGACTTGGTGTGTGTTTAGATACGGGCAGCAGAGTTTTGGATGAGCTCAAGTTTATGGAGGGTGGAAGATGGGATGTTGGCCAGGAGAGCATTGGAATAGTTGAGTCTGGAGGTAACAAAAGCATGGATGAGAGTTTCATCAGAAGATGGGCGGTGACAGGGGCAGAGATGGGCAATGTTACAGAGGTGGAAGTAAGCTTTCTTTGTGGTGGAGAGGATATGGGGTTGGAAGCTCAGCTTGGGGTCAAATAGGATGCTGAGGTTGCAAACAGTCTGGTTCAACTTGAGACAGTTGTCGGGGAGGGGGTGGAATTGGTAGCAAGGGAACGGAGTTTGTGATGAGGGTCAATGGCTTTGGCCTTCCCATTGTTTAATTAGAGGAAGTTGTGGCTCATTCAGGACTGGGTGTCGACAAACAGCTTGACAACATCAGGGCGGTCTAGAGAGGTGATGGGGAGGTAGAGCTGGACGTCATCAGCATAAATGTGTAACCTGACGTCATGTCTTCGGATGATGCTTCCGAGGGGCAGCATGTAGATGAGAAATAGGAGGTGGGGGGGCCACAGATAGATCCTTGGGGAACACCAGAGGTATCAGTATGGGGGTGGGAAGAGAAGCCATTGCAGGAGTTTTTATGGCTACGACTGGATAGGTAAGAGTGGGACCAGGTGAGGGCAGACCCACTCAGATGGACAATGGAAGTAAGGCGTTGGTGGAGGACGATGGTGTGGTCAACCATGTTACAGGCTGCAGACAGGGTGAGAAGAATGAGGAGGGATAGTGTAACACGGTCACAGTCACAGATGATGTTGTTTGTGACTTTGATTAGTGCTGTGTTAGTGCAGTGGCATGGGCGAAAACCTCATTGAAGAGGTTCAAACGTGGAGTTGTGGGAAAGATTGGCACAGATTTGAGAGGCGACAACACGTTCAAGGACTTTGGAGAGGAAAGGGAGGGTGGCGATGGGGCGGTAGTTTGCAAGGAAAGAGGGATCAAGGGTGGGTTTTTTGAGGAGGAGACGATGACTGCAGATTTGAAAGGTGCGGGGCAGAACCATAGGAGAGGGAACTGTTTACAATATTAGCTAGTATGGTGGCCCAGAAGGAAAATTGGGTGGCCAGCAGTTTAGTGCGAATAGTGTTGTGAGACCAGGAGGTGGGTCTCATGGACAAGATGAGGTCAGAGAGGACATAGTGTATGTGTGTGTGTGTACCCAGTAGCAATGTCAAATCCACTATGTGTTACATGTTTTATTTTAATTAAAACTATTGGGGTAATGTTTTGTGTATTTACATAAGGAGCTCAGGTTAACAATAACAGCTTTTAAAATAGTTAGTAACACTAGTCAATCTCGCATAGCGTTGCAGCTGGGGAGTCATGACCAAGCGTAGACTTCAGATGAACCAGGGATATAGATAATTAGACCGGGGTCTATAAATCTGGTTCAGTTGCTCTTTGAAGGTCATATATCGGACCACATTTTGATACAATAGTTTGATTTAATATTATTTATAGTTAACTAGCAAAAATTGCAACAATTTGGGAAGCAGAGTTAGTTAGGGCATTCGTTTCTCTGCAGTACAAATTCAGGAATTGGGAGAAGCAAAATGGACGTGCTACAGCAGCATCATTGGTGGTAGGGTGTAATTGCAGTGTGACAAGTTTATATTGGCAATTTCCATTCTAAATGTGGGACATAGGAATTTATAATGGAGAAAGTTGACAGGAAGATATAATATTTTTTAATATATTATAGATTTCAGTATCTACAGTATCCTAATATTTAGCTGTATCAATTCAAATCTATGAAAGTAAAATATCTGAATAGAATAAGTTAATTTGTATATTTAAAAAAATGGTGCAAAGTCCTTATAGAAATGGAAATGCCTTCTAAAAATGTACAATTTATTAATTCTGAAATTTGAGTCTTCTAAATGTCTTTCTCCTCCCTTTAGTGTTGAAAGTAATTTGTGCAGGCTATTCCATCAAAGTGCTGCAGATCTGACTTGCAGCAGTACGAATTCCAGAATTATGAACGTGCCTGAAAAGTTCTCTGTAAGTAATCAAAGAACTATATCAACAGCAAGATGTTTAGATTAAAGTATGCAACAGCAAAGTTAAGTGTACTATCTGTATTCAACGTGGGTTTCCAGTGTTAAAGTTGTCCCTCTGTAATAGGAACCTAACATCAGGCAACCTGTCATATTGAATAGCGGGCTGCTACAGTGTCAGACAGTTCCTTTGGGTGCTCTCGCTTCACATCTGGGGAGGCCTGCAGTGAGTGGCTGTGCGTGATTGTCATTTTTATCCATCAGTCATCTCTTCCTAATTCCAGCTAACCTTTCATGTACTGTAATCCTCTGTTGCTATTCTACTGTTATCTGTCTCTCTCTGCCTTAAGCTTAACTGTTGCGATTCACTTAAATTCTACTTTTATTTGGATCTAAATCGACTTAACCTTTCGTAAAGCCTCCAATTTTACACGTTTTCAACTTTCAAAGATCAACATGAGCTTCTCAAGCCTTTTGAACCTTCTGCAAACCCGGTTTATATGAACAATGTCTGATCTTAAATACCTTAAAGTATGATGAAGAAAATCCCTCGTCATCAGACATGACCAATAATGACCAATCGAGGTGACCAATTTAGTCACATGGATCACTTTCAAATGTGCCATTCAATGAAACAAACATCTGTGAGACTATAATTTATGATTAGTTTGATAAAAAACTCACTTTCAATTATCTCTTCCCTCTTTTTTTATTCCCCAGTACCTAAATCATAAGGAGTAGCCAGCACTCAGATAACCAGCTATCTTTCAGTGCCTTGTTCAGGGTTATCTGTCCAAAAATGTGACACATTAGTCTGCCTTTGTTCTTCAATTTTGACAGCCATTAGCCTGAGTTGGTACAAGAGTGCTATTTAGCTGTATTTGACCAAACCAGAATATGTGTATAGAATACAAGGATTAACCCTTTAGCTTGATCATTTCCTACATTACGCCCCAAGTGGAATGTGGAAAGCCCTATATGTGGTGATTTCAAAACTCCACGTGAAAGGCTATAATCGAGCTTAGTGATGGGATTCAAGGCAAAAACCTGGGATGAATAAGGAAGTGACTGAAGGGCAGGAAGTAGGGATACCTGTTAGAGGAGCTGTGCCTGGATGAGGGAGTGCTAAGTATGGTGCTACCAGCAATTAGTGTTGGGACCTTTACCATTTCTAATTTTTATTAATTTAGATTCAGAAGCTCAATCCAAACAGAGCAACTCGCAGGTGATGTTAATTTAGGAGGTGTAATTAAATCTTAGGAAGCAACGTGGGAACTATAGAATGACAGCCCAAATACGTTAGTGGGCGTATCAGTGGCAGATGAGATTTAATATGGACAAGTGTCAAGTACTGCATGAATTATGGTGAAATAGCTGAGGGTAAAATTGAAAGAGATAGAGGGATTTTTAGAGTCGATGCTCAACATGTTTATCACTGCGGTGCAGCAATCGACTTGTGAACTACGTAGCAAAAACAGTAGAATATAAGCTAGATGAAGTCATGCTTAAACTGTATGGTGCTCTGGTCAGGTTACACCTTGAGTTCTGTGCCTACTTCTCGTCACTGAGACACAAAGGAGACATCAAGCCCTGGAGGTATTTCAGAGAGGAGCCATGAGAGTGACCCCTAGCATCGAAAAAGAAAGTTATGAAGTAAAGATTGGAGAAACTTTGGGCTCTTCAGTCTTGAATAGAGGCAGCTGACAGGTGATCTCATACAGTTATTAAGATAGTAAATGGATGGAAAAGACAAGACCCTTTCGAACACATTTCGCAGGTTACAAATGATAGAAATGATCCCTTAAAGTATATGACGCCCCACTATTCCAAACTAAATTACGAGAGTAGGATAGAGTGCACAGATTCAAAATCGTAAAAGGCAAATTTAGGACCAGTCTTAAAAAGTTCTTGTTTAGCACATGGAATGGAAATTCGGGTAGGGTGGTGGTGGTGGTGAAAGTCCAGCAATCATTTAAGAAACACTTGGATGTCATGATGGGCAAACTGTGAGATCTTTTTGAATGAATAAGTTAAGATGGGCTAAATGGCCTTACTCAACTGTAAATATCTTGTCTGTTGTATGTTTTAAAGATCAAGGTATGATCTTTGACGGTAATTTACAGGTTTTACTGTATATGCCTTGGGAGCCACATAGAATATAACCTAAATGCAGTTTTATTTCCTGCCTCTAGTGCAAAGCAATAGTAGCGGTAAACATAAATACGTCTCCAGCCATCAGGGGAGGTCTCTGCCCAAAAACATAGTTGCAAACATGGCAAACAAGGGGGCGAGTTCAGAATATCACCATAGAAATGGGACGTAATTCTGCACTTGCCTAGTTCTCGGTCTGGACCATGCTATCAAGGAAGTGGTGAGCAAAGATCTGCACTCCTTCACTTGCAGGGAGGAAAAATCAGAGGGCCATTCGCTACAGTTGGTGATGGTTGTGTGCTATAAAGGTGGGGGGTGGGGTGGGCGGAAGGAAAAAAATCAGGAAATGCCTTGCAAAAAATAGACTCTGTGTTTGTGGCAGCAGATTGCATCAGCTGGAGTCGATGGCACAGAAAATTAACTGTGAAAATGTTTTATCAGGATTACTGAATAATAACATTTAGGCCGCGATTTCGCCGACTGAGGTGGGTCCAGGGCGGCCGGGGTCGGTGTCGTGGTCCCAGCCCGCTGCCTGCTGCAGCCCACACTCTCCAAGCGATTTTTCGTTAATAGGGCTTGTTAAGCCCTCCCTGTGCGTTTGCCGGCCAATTGAAGGGACCATGCGCAAATTGATATCGACAGTTGTGCTGTCAGTGTTCTACAGCATTGAGGTGCTGTGAACACTGACGAGCACTGCACAGAGGTGCACTGCTGCACCCAGGCTCTCCCATGACTCCCTCCATATGCTTATGGAGGGAGTCACAGCACGCAGGGAGGTTCTCTTCCCTTCCCATGGGCGGAAGAGACCTCCCCAGGAGATCAACGCAGCCTAGTTGCACATTGCACAGGAGGACACAAGCAGGGATGTCATCAGGAGGACCAGGCTGCAGTGGCGCAAACCTTTCAATGATCTCAGTAGATCATTAAACGTTACTGCAAAGCCGCACTCAAGCTCATCCTGCTGTGCCACTCATCACACCCCCATCACTCTGCCTTCCCTACCCTACTCCTGCACATCCTTACTCACACCAACTTACCTTGCACCTTCACCTATCCCTCTCTATCTCCATTATCACTTCCCCATCTCACTAGCCACCCCTCACACTCACTCTCATCCTACTGCAAGCATACAAACTAACAACTCACAAGGGTAGGCACTTGGGTGGTTTAGCCAATGTTCATCTGAAGTTTCTGTTAATGTGTTGTCAAACATTGAAATCTATATTTTCAACACTTTACCTTATTGGACAGATCTGTGCTCACCTTTGGAAGTGTCTTAGTGAGTTCCAGTGAATGTTGAGACATAACTTCCCCCCCCACCACCGCAATTGTGATGAGTGTGAAAGAAATGGCTTGGACATTATAGGGATGCTTTATGGTGCTGGTGTGGGGTGGTATCAACCTGGTGCATCATGTGGCAGCCAGGGTGTTGTACAGCATCAAGTGAAGTAAATCTGGCCATGGTGATGCCTTTGCTGGCCTCCCGGGCAGCAATGTTGTTGGGTGCTGATGCCCTTTGTCCTGCGCATCATCAGGTGATTGCGGAGAAGGTTGGTGTTGTTGTTGGTGATGTTGATGTGCCTGGTGATGTTGGTGTTGGGGCTGATCGTGGCGGGATTCAGAGGATCAAGGTGAGATTTTTTCAAGGGCGCCGATGTTGCTGGAATAGATGGCAGCTGAAGTTGAGATGACAGAAGTGATCTGTCAATGGTGAGAGAGCTTGCTCCAAGGAGGTGACAGTGGATAGAGAGTTTACTCCAAACACTTCCAAACTGCAAACAGCTCAAAAGTGTCTTCCAAGTCCTGAAGGCTCAAGCTTCTGACATTGGAAAGTGAACAGCTGTGAAATTTGAGCTTTCATACCACTTTTGCAGCTGTCACCTATTCGCAGCAATGGGGAGGGATAGAGAACCCGACATACTTAACTGACGTGATCTCTGAACGACGTGAACCTCGTTGAAAAAGTGGGAAAATAGAAATAGGCTGGCAAAATAGTAGTTAACAAGCATTTAACAAGCATTTAACTATCTTAAATGCCTCCCCTGCCGCTTGGTGTCAGGTCTGTTCTCAAATCGCAGACCTGACACTTTGGAAAGTTACATGGAGGCGGGTTTCGGAGCGGGTTCCCAATCCGCTGTCAATCATTTTGATTTTGACAGTGGGCCCGCCTCCGAACCTGCACTCTGAGCGCCGGCAAAATCGCGGCCTTAGTATTTATAATACTTTAGAATTGATTTTGAACTGACTTCTTGAAATAGGAAAAAAACTACTACTACTTAGAAGAAGAATGTCAATGATTTGAAGTGTCAGTATTTCATAAGTTGTATATTGTTCTTGTACAGTTTGTGGGCTGGATTTTGTGAATGGCGATGTGCTGGAGGCGGGACTGCTGCTTGCCAGGTCTCAGTCCCGCCTCCATCATGTTCTGGCCAACCAGCAGGATTGTCCCCTGATTGACCTTGTTAAGCCAGCCCTGTGGGCTCAGCAGGCCAATTAGGGGGAAGTCACTGACAAAGCATGTCAACGTCTGACGTGCCATCTGTCAAGACTTCTTGAAAGAAGAAATGTCAGCGTTTGACAGCTCTGTGAAGCTGTCAAATACTGACATTCTGTGTAGTTTGATGAGTTCTTGTGTTCAGGACTCCTCAAACCTTTCAACTTTGTAGAAAGCAGATGACTGTTGGTTCGGAGGATCCAACAGCCAGTCTGTGAAATCTACAATGGAGATGTCGGGGACTCCGGAGTCACAGCGGCTGAAGGCTGTAGGCAGAAACAAAGGTAAGTGAACATTTTCTAACACTTAACACTCACCTCACATACTTACCACTCCACACTTGCACCCATCACTCACCTCTACATCTCACTTTCAGGCCCCTCTGACCCCCGCAGACCTCCTACTCGACTCCTCTAACCCGGCGGGGTTCTCCGAGGTCGGGAAGCCATCACCTGAAAAGGTAAAATGGGACTAATCTTTTTTCTGCCTGTTAAATACCTGTTAACAGGCAGTTAAAAGGATTTAATCCCTTTCCCGCCTCGAGGAGACGGGACCCGGGGCAGGACGGCTTCCCGCCTCCTGGCAAAAGGGCACGGAGGCGGGATGGGGGCGGGTTTGCCATCTGCCCCCACTTTTTGCAACTTTACTGGCAGTCCCGCCTCCATACCTGCCTCCTCGGGGCTGACAAAATCCAGCCCTGTGCCTCTGCAATGCAAGTTATAAGTTGCAGCAGTGAATGCTTATATTTAGAGGCGATGAAAACATGCATGGGGGCGTGACTTGTATACCAGATTTTACAGCACTTTTGTGTTAGATACTGCAAAACATTAAAATATTGATGAAATCTGACTATATGTATTTGTAGAGTTTTTTTTTAAATTCCAACCATTAATGATCATGGACATTATAGATTTAGCTGTAGCTGCTGATTTGCAATCTCACCAGCATTGATCGGCATCCGGAAGTCAGAAAATAGACAGTCATTCGTTTCCATAGTACCAGGTTGTGAAAGCTGCTGGTTTGTGGTTGAGATGTTTAACAGCTCAATGCATTAATGCATGTGTCAACAGGAAAAGAAATGATCATGCAAATAGAGTAGTTGGTCTGTCCCTCAGGAAGAAGGAAATAGTTTAATTCACAGTTTACTAGCCTGCTTCATATATGGTTTTTAAAATGCTCAGAAATGTGCATTCATTTAGATTTTAAGAAAATGTTCTCCAGTGGGAACTAAAAGGAAGAAATATTGTTTCCTTCATCCTTACTCTCAATGCTTCGTAATTAGTGCATGAATAACTGCCCTCCACTTCCCCTTCCCCTCTCAGTATACGGTGTAACAGTTTAATCTGGCAGTATGAGACCCAGAAATTGACTCTGTGATTGGGCATTTTGAATTTGAAAACATTCAGTTGCTTGCAGCGAACTAATGATTAGAGATTTTGGATTTGAAGTTAACGGACGGGTCTTGGTTGTCACATGGTTGACAGATTAGCCTATTAAAAAGTACTGTCACACATGATTCTATCTCACACCATTTCTGGCTATTCATAGTAAATGGGCTCAAAATCTAGCAGTATTGTGCCGTGAAGTGGTACCCTCTTCACAGAGAGAGTCAAGACCAGAGATGGGTTAGGGATATTTGTGTAGCCTCTGGTTAAGACACTAACAGTCACTATCTTCAATTCAGTATGTGTAGGTGATAGGAGCTACGTTACATGCTTTAAATCACACCACACTTGGAAGGTGTTGACATTTGCAGAACTTATCACAGATTGGCATGCTGTGCTAAATCACTTATCTTACATTTCATTGTCTTCTGGATGATGACTAAACTGCTGTACATTTCAAAATGTTCTGGTTTTAATTTGGATTTCCAGCATTTATGCTTTTTTCATCTTTTCTACTGAGTACCCGAGAGTTCAGTGTATCATTAAGGAAGCTGATTCCATTTAATGTCGGAGGTCCTACAGTAGGGAGGAAGTGGGTTCAATGTGTTTTTTTCTTAGAATTCTATTTACTTTCCTAAAATAGTTTATTGGATTTTTTACGAAGCTTGTTAAAATATATATGTTTTTTTCTGGTCTTTTTACAAAAAAAAAACTTTTTTGAAAGTTAAATTTACTCCGCATTTTGTCGATTGTACGTCTTAACGTTTTTCTAAAAGGATTTAGCAGTTTCAAATTGAACTTGAATAGTTCTGAAAAGGGATGCTGAATTTTTTCAAAAGATAAGCTTAATTGGTTTTAAATTATTGTGGAAGAGTTCGCGTCAGAATTGATATGGGATTACATGTTTTTAAAAATGTGTGCTTTCGTTATCTGTAATAGGGCAATATTTTAATATGTAACATATGATAAGAAGCATGTGTTTTTTGTTAGGACACCGTTTTTCATTTCAGGAATGAACAAAGGAGCACTGTAACGGCTACAAAAAGCCAAGTTAGAGAGTTACCTTCAAAATGTTCACTCACAGGCTCAACTCCTCCATAATTAATGGACAAAAATGAGAAGTCGCACAACACCAGGTTATAGTCCAACAGATTTATTTAAAATTACAAGCTTTCGGAGCTGTCGCCCCTTCGTCAGGTAAAGTTACTGTGAGAGAATCTATCAGAATTCACAGAATATAAACACAGAGAAAATGCATAGATTAAATCTTTCCCTACATCAAAGACACACTAAGAGCACAGCCAAGACAGTGAGATGTGTCCCAGGGGGTCCAACGCGTCAAAACACCTGCTGGCTGCATATCCTCTCCATTTTTTGTGTTTGTTTCTTGTGTTTGGTATTTTTTTTTTTTAAACTGGAAAGACCGGCAACGATGTCAAGTCACGTTCTATAGCGTGACATGAACCCGATATCCCGATTGAGGCCGTCCTCATGAGTGCGGAACTTGGCTATCAGTTTCTGCTCGATGATTTTGTGTTGTCGTGTATCCCGAAGGCCGCCTTGGAGAACGCTAACCCGCAGATCCGAGGCTGAATGCCCTTGACTGCTGAAGTGTTCCCCGACTGGGAGGCAACCATCCTGCTTGGCAATTGTTGCGCGGTGTCCATTCATACGTTGTCTCAGTGTCTGTATGGTCTCGCCGATGTACCATGCTCTGGGGCATCCTTTACTGCAACGTATCAGGTAGACAACGTTGGCCGAGTCACATGAGTATGTACCATGTACCTGGTGGGTAGTAGTCTCCGCATCATAATTAATGGAGAGAGGGCTCTGGCCATTGCCAGGTCACATAGATGCATCTCTTAGCAGCTGACTAAGTGTAGTAATGCTTAAGGATGTGGAGAAAATTGTCCAACCATCCTCTTGGCTGCAGTTGGGTTTTGGCAGACAAGATCAGATAAAGGGACCAGAGCAAACAAGTTTAATAAAATTAGAGGTGTACATACCTTCATTAAAAAAAAAATGAGTTATGGTATCTGTGGGTGTAACTTGTTGGAATACACCTCACATGTGGAGTTCACAATCTCAGTCACACAGTCTGGATAGGTGCAGATGGAGCCAGGTACATTCCTACAGAGAAAAGTGGATCGTCAGCCATGGCTGCATCAATTTACATCAATTTAGCGCTTAAAACCTCAGAATCAATGCAAAGGAACCTTTCTTCATCTGAAGAAGTGCAGAGGAGTTCCCCAGGCCAACATTTATCCCTCAACCAGCATCACTAAAACAAATTATCTGACCATTTATCTCATTGCTGATTTTGGGACCCTGCTGAGAGCAAATTGGCTGCCATGCTTGCCTACACTACAACAGTGACTACATTTCAAAAGTACTTAAATGGCGTTGAAGTCTTTGGGACATCTGAGGATGTGAAAGGTGCTATATAAATGCAAGTCTTTCTTCTTTTTTCTCTATATAAATGCAAGTTGTTGTTGCTGCTGCGAAACATTTCATTTTATAGTTCAGTAATACATGAGCACACTTTCTACTGTTTAAAGAAAAGCAAATTTGGATTAAAACTCAGGTAATTGTAATTGTGCAGTGGTTGAATTGCAGTGCAGCAACTGAAACAGGTATAGCAGTTTAGAATGGCTGTGCTGTAAAATGCTATTTATGTACGGATTCTGATGGTATTGAGAACTTGTGTGGAGAAAATAAGGAGTAATACTGTATTGCTCTCCATTTTTCTGTTTGTGATACTGGTTTTTGGTGACACGATGACAACTGTGAGCTGTTTATTAATGTGAATGTAGGCTCAGACACTGAGGTTTGGTAAAATATCCAGTGGATTAGGCAGAATAAACTGGTCATGCTGTGTAAATAGTAGCTTTCTTGTATTTGATATAGAAATGAAAATTGTAGACTATAAAAAACTATTAAAAATTTTAATTACTTGCCATTTTCAAACCTCAAATTTACAGATGTGTACTGTAGGGCTTTTAACTCATTCTTTACTCTTTAGGGAACAAGAGATAAGAATCAACCTAGGCTTAAAAACTTTCAAAATAATTGGTTTTATTGACATTAAGACGCAACAGTTTTCCAGATGGAGATGCCTACAACTTGAAACTCAAGTCCATTGCTTTAGTTTTCCTTTAAAGCTGGTATTAAAAGTCCATATTGAAAAGTCCAAAATCCTTCAGTACAGATTAGTGTTTGGTACATTTTCAAAATTCATAATGCATTGGGAGAGCAGACTGTGACTGGGCTGATAATACTAAAGCTTTCCATTACAACATCATTTTTTCTTATACTTTGAATATAGCTCGATAAAGCACAGTGACTTTAGTACAATAGGTTTTATTTCACTTTACTTCCTGAACAAGCTAAAGCCTTTGATCAACTGCGGCTTCTGTTTGCAAGTAGATTACAGTCGAAGGTAACGCTATGGACATTCTCTGGAAGGCTATTGTTGAAACTTATACAAAAAGATGCTTTTATTTAGTGTCAACATTGGTCATGAAGATATGACATCTACTGAAAGTTGACCTCCAGCTCAAGCAATATTTCTATGCTCTATCGGCATTATGTAAACCCATCTCAACATCCTGGAACTGATTGAAAGGTGTTACACTTGAGATCTGGTTGGATTTGCTGCCAAGTTAATAACTTTCCTACCTTCTTACAAATGATGATGCTGTTCTGATGTTAGCACTTATGGAACATTGACATTTGCACATGGTAAATAACAAAGAGGTCATGGAGGTATCCTGTGAGAGTGGACCATATAAGTGGGACAGTTCCACTGAGCCCAATATTGTGGATTTGGCAGAAAAGGTAGGTTTAATGCAGTTTATCTTATAAAGAAAGTATTAGTACAGACCCAGCACAGAACATGAATGAAACCTAGGACATTCTTGAAGTGGCTTAGTACTACACTAAACAAAACAAGGATCCCAAGAAAGTTTGATTCTAATGGATCTCCATAGTAGAACCTGGCTTGTTGATTTGACAGAAAAGGTTGAAACATAGAAGTAGGAGAGCTTTGTGTTCCAGTAATTGCTCCTTGCTTGGTTTTTTTAATATTGATATTGCTGCTGTCGTTTGTGTATGGACAAATGCACACGAAGCCTTACCGTTTGCTGTGGTTCATTTTCATGCTGAGCTTTCTGTACTGTAGTAGAATGCTGCAACTCTTTCTACTGATCTGTTTTGTGATGGTGGTTTATAATTTTTATATATATTTGTATAAAATTAAAAATGCGTTTTTGTACTCATTAATGTGTGAGCTGTCGGTGCTGGTATTCCCATGCATGGCGTCAAATGTTCTTCTTCTAGCTATAATTCAAACACTATGCTTAAGGGGAATTGTGTTCAGAATAAGTGGCACTTAATCTTAAATGGAGTAAAGGGAGGTGTCATTTACTGGTGTCTCTCAGTAATTCCTTGTTCTTAGGTCTTAAACTGCTGATTAGAAGTGGCTTGGAAAACAGATCATTTGTGTAGAATTTCCCTGCTGTTTGTATTTTAATGATGTATTAGCAAGGAATGCTGCTCCAGTCACTGTCCTCATTTTGATGTCACTGAAGGAGGACTTTTGCACAAAATTTCTGCTACCATGCCTGCTCCGAAACCAAGAGATTTTAAAAAGCATAAAGATAAACCTGGGGCAACCGAGAGGTGTCGGTAAGTGTACAGATATCTTTTACAACAGGAATGTAATTAAGTGACCATTTAAATGATCACAATTTCTCTGTGAATAAGATCACTTCTATATTTTGTAAGCTTACTTTAAAATCTTCTACACAAGTAGCAATTCTGAAGCCTACAATATTAAGGTTGCATAAGCTTCTGGTAGATGTACAAACCTTTACTATCTTTAACATTCAGCCTTGTAGAGCAGTGATTTTCAACTTTTAAGGACAAGCATGGCCAACATGTGGCCAGTGTCCTCTATATTTTTTTTAATTTGCTTATGAGATCTGGGCGTCGCAGGCAAGGCCAGCATTTATTGCCCATCCCTAGTTGCCCTTGAGAAGGTGGTGGTGAGCCGCCTTCTTGAAATGCTGCAGTCCGTGTGGTGAAGGTACTCCCACAGTGCTGTTAGGGAGGGAGTTCCAGGATTTTGACACAGTGACGATGAAGGATTGGCGATATACTTCTAAGTCAGGATGGTGTGTGACTTGGAGGGGAACTTGGAGGTGGTGGTGTTCCCATGCGCCTGCTGCCCTTGTCCTTCTAGGTGGAAGAGGTCGCGGGTTTAGGAGGTGCTGCCGAAGAAGCCTTGGCGAGTTGCTGCAGTGCATCTTGTAGATGGTACACACTGTAGCCATGGTACGCCAGTGGTGGAGGGAGTGAATGTTTAAGGTGGTGGATGGGGTGCCAATCAAACGGGCTGCTTTGTCCTGGATGGTGTCGAGCTTCTTGAGTGTTGTTGCAGCTGCACTCATCCAGGCAAGTGGAGAGTATTCCATCACACTCCTTACTTGTGCCTTGTAGATGGTGGAAAGGCTTTGGGGAGTCAGGAGGTGAGACAATTGCCGCAGAATAACTAGCCTCTGACCTGCTCTTGTTGCCACAGTATTTATGTGGCTGGTCCAGTTACGTTTCTGGTCAATGGTGATCCCCAGGATGTTGATGGTGGGGGATTCGGCGATGGTAATGCCGTTGAATGTCAAGAGGAGGTGGTTAGACTCTCGCTTGTTGGAGATAGTCATTGCCTGGCACTTCTGTGGAGCGAATGTTACCTGCCACTTATCAGCCCAAGCCTGAACGTCGTCCAGGTCTTGTTGCATGCGGGCATGGACTGCTTCATTATCTGAGGAGTTGTGAATGGCGCTGAACACTGTGCAGGGATCAGCGAACATCCCCATTTCTGACCTTATGTTGGAGGGAAGGTCATTGATGAAGCAGCTGAAGATGGTTGGGCCTAGGACACTGCCCTGAGGAACTCCTGCAGCGATGTCCTGGGGCTGTGATGATTGACCTTCAATCAGCACAACCATCTTCCTTTGTGCTAGGTATGCATATATGTACATATCTTTTAAAAGTGACTTTCATTCATTTAAATGATGTGATTTTAGAAAAGTGTTAGGATTGAGGGAAGAAGCAAAATTGCTGTCTTGGTGTCTGAGTCAGGGATTGGCTCCCAATTACAGTTTAAATGCAGTAGAATCCTTAGCTTTACTTTTACTTTTCCCTGCAAATAAACAGAATGAAATCCTCCAGAAAGAGCTCCCTTGACAAAGACTGAGCCCAGAGTGAAACTGAGCCATAAAAACCAGTAAGGCCCCAGTGTGTGCTGAGTTGGCTAATCTCAGCCAGCCAGGATGATGATATGGGTGCCATGATTGGCTTCAGTGCACTGGCCTACGGAGGCAAATAAACCGCCAGGTTTCCCACTTTTGATTGTTATGCGGTGATTCTTGCTGGCACAAATGTGTGTATGGATATTGGGCAAGGAAAGGATCAGGCTCAGCTGTGAGACACCACATCACAGTCTAGGCTCCTGCATTAAGAATGTCAACTTAGCTGTAGAGCAGCTTGTGCTCATGGAGCTGTACCCCAAACTAAATCAGCAATCCTGGAAGAGGAAGGGAGAAAACTGAAAAATGTAAAACAAAAATCCTTCTTTAAAATGCCGCATTTGGAAATAGCTCTAATCTAGCCATTTCTCACCTCATAAGTTCAAAGTTATCTCTCTTGCTAGCTTCTCCTTTTATGTCCTGAAGAAGATTTGTCTCTGAGCATAACAGAAAAGTTCTCATATTTATGGATGTACAGCTTTAATTTTGGTAAATCTCTCTTCCCAAGCTCCAGTTTCACTGAAACTATCTGAACATCATTGTTTAGGTAGATTTTGCATAATGTGCTGCTATTGCTGTACAGTACCTTCATTACAAATCAGCCATTTTGATGCCCTCATTACCAAATGCAAATGTAATATTCATAATGGATTGCCGGATTTAGTTTTTTTGTCACTAACAGGATATGTTACTTTGAAAACTTGATTAGTGCACATATTGTAGTTATGTTTTGATTAATAGGGATGATTGGATTAAAGTAGCATTTCAGTTGTTACGGAGAATATGACATATGGATAAGTTCTTAGCTGCAGAAAAAAAGAAATGCTTCAATTTTTATTGTTGAAATGCCTTCACACAATAAAATACTTTTGGAGTACACTACTGTTATGTCGGCAAACATGGCAACCATGCTGAGCTAACAACGTTCCATAAACATCAATGAGTTGAATGACTGGTTAATCTGTTTTTTGGTGGTATTGGTTTGAGGAAGGAATGTTGGCCAGGACACTGGATAACTCCCTGCTCTTTGAACAGTGCCTTTAATGTCAAGCTGAACATCCAAATGGATCCTCAGCTCAACCTATCCAAAGGTTGGCACATCGAACAATGCAACATCAGGATTGCATTCAATGCTACTCTAGGTTATGTACTCGAGTCCCGGTGTGGGACTCAAACCCACAGCCTTCTGACCCAGAGGTGAGGGTGCTACTAACTGAGTCAAGGTGATATTATGCCAGTTAATTTTTTTTATTCTTCAAATAATCTTGTAATGGATTTATGTTACAGTGCTATCTCTAGATGCAGTAATATGAGGCAGCCCACATGCCTCTGCAGGCTGGGATCACACAATGCAAGTTGGTTTTGTCTCCAGATGCCGTTTTATTCTGGGCGTGGGTGGGTTGAGCTCGAAGCACAGTCGTACAGACCAGAAATGTAGTTATGGCATTGCTGGCCAATAGGAACCTTCCCCTGACATTGGGAAGGTCTGCGGCCAAATTGGCAAATTTGTGTTTGTGACTTTTGAGCAACTGCTCATTTGTAAATCTTGTGTATATACAGTTATGCTAAAATTACCAAATCTGGCTGTCAGTATAAACAGGATGAGTTCAGCATGATGGGATCTTTGCCAAATTCCCTTTGAAACGGTTCTGCAATATAGATGGGGCCGTTGTTACATAATTTCTTTGTTGAACCCTGTATACATCCATTCCATTAAAGTGGGCACAGTGAGTGCCATAAACCAAAGACATTGGGGGGTAATTTTGACTTGGTGGGTGATAGTGTAAAATGGGCGATAGTGAATCATCAGCCTGTTTTACATCTCTCCTGGAGTCATTTTCATTGACTTTGTCCAGAGTCAAAATTACCCCCATTATCTTGCAGCCTGCCCATCCTGTAACATTCTTGTCAACAGTTTGGTCTGTTTTTGAGTCTGAGGCAGTAGCACATTTTTATTTACTTAATTTTCTTTTGTTTTCAATAAACATTTACGATTTTCTGGTAAATATCCAATGAAAAATGAATTAAGAAAAAAGACTGCATGTGATTGTTCTGTAAACAGACTGGTTCCATTGTCAGCATGGAATCTGCTTGCCCTGTGATACTGCACGGAACTGAACTCCACTGGTTTCAACAGTGGAGTCCTGCAAATTAGATTTATATAAATTGAATTTGTCTTGTTTAAAAAAAATCAAGTTTCTTTTATAAAGGGGTGAGTATTTACAATTCTGAGTAGTTACACAACATTTCTCCTTTAAAAAATCCTCTACATATCAGATCCCTGGAACACTGGAAAATCGGCACTGGATGGCAGGAAATTTGGATCCATTGGGTTTCCACTCTGCTTTTGCTCCATCTCAAATTCTGATTGTGTGTGGGTGGTGGGGGGGTGGGGGGGGTGGTGAGGAGGGCTTCTGTCCACTCCCCTCTGTGTGCAAGAGACTTTGGGGTCTTCCTTAGGGCTTTCCTCAGAGGGAATTGATTATCTTTAATTTAATGGCCATGTTCCCCTTTGAGGAAATTAATAAATATGTTAGTTGTCTTCTTTGATCCTGTAAGAGGTGCAGACTTGACCATCGGAACAACAACGGCTTACATTTATATAGCGCCTTTAACATAATAAAATGTCCCAAGGCACTTCACAGGAGCGTTATCAAAAAACAAAATTTGGCACCGAGCCATATAAGGAGATATCAGGACAGGTGACCAAAAGCTTGGTCAAAGAGGTAGGTTTTACGGAGCGTCTTAAAGGAAGAAAGACGTAGAGAGGCGGAGAGATTTAAGGAGGGAATTCCAGAGCTTAGGACCTAGGCAGCTGAAGGCACGGCTGCCAATGGTGGAGCAATTAAAATCGGGGATGTTCAAGAGGCCAGAATTGGCAGAGCGCAGAGATCTCAGGGGATTATAGGGCTGGAGGAGATTACAGAGATAGGGAGGGGCGAGGCCATGGAAGGATTTTAAAACAAGGATGAGAATTTTTAAATTGAGGCGTTGCTTAATTGGGAGCCAATGCAGGTCAAAGACCACAGGGGAGATGGGTGAGCAGGACTTGGTGCGAGTTAGGTGGCAGAGTTTTGGATGAGCTCAAGTTTATGGAGGGTAGAACTAGGGAGGCCGGCCAGAAGTGCGTTGGTGTTGTCAAGTCTAGAGGTAACAAAGGCATGGATGAAGGTTTCAGCAGCAGATGAGCTGAGGCAGGGGCGGGGTCAGACGATCTAACGGAGTTGGAAATGGGCGGTCTTAGTGATGGAACGGGTATGAGGTAGGAAGCTCAACTCGTGATCAGATATGATACAAATGTTGCGAACAGACTTTGTCAGCATCACACAGTTGCCAGGGAGAGGGATGGAATCGGTGGCAAGGGAACAGAGTTTGTGGCGTGAAACTGCTCTTATTTTGCAATTGATAGTTGCGGTGGGCATTTCTGTTCCGTGTGTATGGGAATGGGTAGCACACCCCTACTGTGGAAATGTCGGTGCCTATATCTTTGAATTTAGGTGGCTGGAAGTCCCGCTCCACCGCTCTTCCACCAACGGAGCAGGGACCCTTGAATTTTTGCCCCTCTGTTTCTACTGACAGTTATAGATGCTAGCAGTCCCATTCCTTGGTCTACTCACTAGGAGTGGCACTTGAGTAACATGGAAATACATAAAGCTAGTTTTCTTATTTTCCTCACCATGACCAACTAAGAGTGTCAAACTCACCCCGAGGGAATGCAGTAATTGTGCGTGTCATTTGAGAATGGGATTTCAGTGGAAGTGTGCTAATTGAGACAACCCCTCCCCCCATGCTCTAATATTAAAGCCAGCCTTCCATGTAACAGTACACTTCTAACGTGCTGGATTTAGAGTAAATTGCAGTTGTCAGCAAGAGCTACAAGCTGCTTTTATATTAGCCTTGTTTTAGTTTGGATTCCAGGAGACCAGTATCTGTGAGTCAGCTCTTGGCATTTACACTGCTAAATCTGGCTCCTTTATTCTAGTGGCAGATCCAGTTTTTCATCGAATCTGAATCAAAACAGCACCAATATAAAAGCAATTACAGCCAGTTGGTATGGACAGTCTACAGATTGAGGAGTTAACACCATTTTAGAATTTAAAAAAAAAAGGAAATTTAAATTTAAACCGAGTTGTAACTTCAACAGAAACTTGTAATTCCTAGATTCAGGAACGGTCCCAGCGGATTGGAAGGTAGCAAATGTAACCCCACTATTCAAGAAAGGAGGGAGAGAGAAAACAGGGAACTACAAGCCAGTTAGCCTGACATCAGTCGTCGGGAAAATGCTTAAATCCATTATTAAGGAAGTGGTAACTGGGTACTTAGAAAATCATAATATGATTAGGCAGAGTCAACATGGTTTTATGAAAGGTAAATCGTGTTTGACAAATTTATTAGAGTTTTTTCAGGATGTAACTAGCAGGCTAGATAAAGGGGAACCAGTGGATGTTGTGTATTTGGATTTCCAAAAGGCATTCGATAAGGTGCCACATAAAAGGTTGTACTCCTGCTCCTAATTCTTATGTTCTTATGTAATTATATAATGCTTCTCACATCTGAAAGATGTCCTAGAGCATTTTACAGCCCAGAGAATAAAATGGGCACCAACTGGAGGTAAAAAAGTATATAGGATGGAGCTAATTGGTGGGGCTGAAAGCACAGTTGAAAAGTCTCCAGTAGGATCTTGAAAGAAGATATGGAGGAGGAAAGGCAGATGGATTTTGTGAGGGAGTTGCAGAGGGCAGGGGAATGTTGGCTGCAAGACCAGTTTCCAACAGTGGAGTGAAGAAAATGGTGAATGAGCAGTAGAACAGTATCAGAGGATGACGAGTGCAAGCAGGGACATGGGGCTGCAGGAGGTCACCTGGTAAGGTGGGATGAGATATATGAAGATAAGGATAAGATCTTGAAATTGACTCATAGGGATAAGAAGAGTTACTGGAGTTTAGTGAGGAGTGGGCTAATGAAAGTGCGGGACTTTAAGTGGGTATAGAAATGGAAGTGTGGGCTTTAATGGGTTAGCTAAATTTTGAATGAGCTGCAATTTTGGAACATAGAAACAAGAAAGCCAGCTAGGAGACCATTAGAGAAGGTGAGCCTTGAGATAATAAAGACAAGAATTAGAACCTTGGCAGTAGTGAGGGAGAGGTTGGGGCAAAGGTGGGCAATGTTAGGCAGGTAGATGAAGGCTGTCTCGATGTTGGAGCGGATGTGGAGGCAATAATTCAGCTTGAAATCAAGTAGCATGTCCAAATTCCACACCATCTGACTTAGCCTGAGATGGCATTTGGGGAGGTTAGTAGAGTTAAGGGCAGAGGTATGTAGGACCTGATAGGAACCAAAAAGAATTGTTTCAATTTTGCTTACATTAAGCTGGAGGAAATTTTGACTCATTCAATATTTAATAACGAACAGACAGATGGAAAGTTGAACAACCACTTTGGAATCAAGAAGGGTTAATGGACCATGGTCACAGTTACAGGGATGTTGTTAGTGATGTTGACAAGAGCAGTGTCTATATGTGGAGGGAGAATGCAGGGACTCCAATGAAGAGTGATAAAAGAGGTGGGCGCATGGTTGGGAGCAACAGCTTGTTCTAGGACTTTAGAGAGCAAGGGTAAATTTGAGATGGGGCTGTAATTGGAGAGTGTGGTTGGGTTTACCATGTGACTACCAGGATGGCAGAAGGTGAACTAGATGAACCTTGGTCTTTTCTCGGCTAGCAAATCCTATGTTCCAATGGTGAATCTAGTGACCATTGTGAGGTCTACAAAAAAGGACTTCTGTCTTGCCATTGAAACAAAGTAGGTTGGCAAGCTTATTCTATTAACTGCAGCTGACAGTGAAGAAGTGCATACTAGCCATTGGTTGCACCTTTACAGTCCCACTGCAAATACAAATGTTTCTGTAATATAAAGGCTACTTTAGAAAGTCTTCTTGAGTTCTGTTAAACTTGTGTTGCTGTAGTTCAGTCACTTCATCCCTAGCCCAGGGTACTTGAGAGGCCAGTGTAGGCAATGGGCCTCACGAAAGCAAAATCCTGCAGCTTATTTGCTATAACCATCTCAGTAATTCTTAAAGAAGCAGCAATTATATTTTGCATTATTATTAATGAAAAAGTTACTTAGCCATGGAAACGCCAGGTGCTGTGTGGTGCTGCTGCATCTGAGCTTTGAGCAGCTGTATTCTAACTACCCTTCTGTACTATTAAAAGCTTTGTCTGTAAGAATGTAGAAATTTGAGATTGTGGAAGTGCATGATTGTAGTCCCTTTGATTAATCGGAACTCAGAATCACTGTTTCATCAACCAATCAGATTCCAGAACCATATTGCCAAAGACCAATTCATTCCACACACACGTTAATGTAGAACATGACCCAAGGTGCTTTAAAGAGGAGGGGGAGAAAAAAAAATCAAAGGATTGGATGCCAAGTCATGGAGAGAGAGAGATTAAGCCTGCCTAGCTTCGCCCTTCATGGCCCAAGGCCCTAATGTTACCCATCAGACTTCGCTGATGCCAGATCTTGCTGCCAAGGTAGGGCCAGCAGAGAGACTGGGACTGACAGGTGGCAGTGAAATGTGACCCTTTCCCAACATATTATAGACAGAAGCCCCAATATTGGTATCATCCCAATAATTACAGCAATATCATTTTCCTTTTAAGACAACCTACTTTTTAACATGTACGCGGGCGTGGAGGTGGCAGCAATATTAAAAATAGTAAAAAGTATTACTTTACAATTTCTGCAGTGATACCAGTATTGATGCTTCATACTTTTTTCTTATTGGGAGGAGGGCACACTCCCAGGCAGCCCAGCTTCCCTATTTGTTCCTTCTGGTCGCAGGCAGGCCTCACCCTACATGCTTGATCTCTCCTGGTCACGGCCACCACACATGCTCCCTTAGTCTGCATCATCCTGTCCCCATGCATGACCTATTGCTCCATCCCAGTTCCATCCTCAGTTCACAACTTTGCCATTTGGCTGGTTCTTTCACTGGTGGGGGTGCGGTTCGGGGGGGGGGCGGGGGGAGGTGGTGTGGTTTTAGAAGTTCAGCATAGGACATTGCAGTGCAGATTTACAGAGAAATATGCAAAATACGTGATTATGTTTTGCAAGCAGATTATACTTGCATTATTTCATACCGTGCCCAAAACCAGGCCGGTATGGTGATATTCGGCAGCAGTGGCAAAAGCACATCAGAAGCAGTTCTATAATTCCTGGCGTGCTGGATCCATTCTTCATACTGTGGAGAAAATTCAACTACATTTGATACAATATATCTAATATTTGTGGTTTCTGAAAATTTTCACTTATGACTTTGACATTCTGGCTGAGACCTTCACCGATGTCAATGGAAGGCATACAGGGCAACAACGATGAAAACATATTTCTGCCCTTTATGGGTTGCTGACCCATCAGCCCACCTGTGACCAAAGTCAAAATGGCCAACTTGGCAAAAGAACCAGAGTCATTTATCTTTGTAACTAAAAGCACTTTGCAGTTGGAGACACCCAATTAAACTTCCTCCCAAGAAGGAATTTAGTGCCTTCAGCGGTACTGTTGCTGGGTTGTTAATGCTGCAGGGCTGTTTTAGATGGTATGGTTCCTGTCTGAGGACATTCTATAAGACAAGCATACATCACACTGATGTCTGAATGGGCAGAATTCGTGGTGTCTATTTATTAATCTCCATGGGTATTAAATTCTGCAACCCTCTGATTTTAGTCAGGAATTATGTGAAAACAATGCACTCAGATTATGATTTTTCCTGCAAGTCTTGATAGGATGTTTGCTAAACAATAAGCAATTAGATATTCAATGCTTTGGATTAAGACCAGTCTTTCAAATAAGACATTACACCAAGGCCCCATCTCCCTGTTCAGGTGGAGGTTTGATATTCAATGGCACTACTGAAAGAAAAACATGGCGTTTTCCTAGTGTCTTGGTCAATGTTCCTCCTTCAGTCAACATAAACAAAACCGATTAACCAGTCATTCATCTCATTGCTATTTGTGGGATCTTGCTGTGTACAAAATTGCTGCCACGTTTGCCTATATTACATTAACTGTACTAAAAAGTAATTCATTGTCTGAAGTGCTTTGAGGCGTTTCTGAGAGATATAATAAGGCACCATATTAATGCAAGTTTTTTTTCTTTAAATTTTGGCCCAAACACTTAGCGAAACAGCATTTTAGAATATGATGGCAAACTGGAATCAAAAACCTTGTTGATTTTGTAAATTTGTCTGTTGCATCTGTCCACATCAGGTATTTTCCCTCTAGATGTTGAGATAGTAAACACTTCAGGTTTTTTTTTTGCAAATAGTATTCAAAGGCAGGTTAATTCAATGGGATAGTTCCATGAGATTCAAAGTTTATAAGGTTTCAAAGAATAAGAGTTTAACATTTAAAAACAATAACCTAGCTACTTTTACATTTTGATACAAAAATGCTCATCTACAGCAGCTCAAAGTATTAAACTTAGGTTGTGCTTCATTTTAATAGCTTGTAGATAGCTGACATAAAATGAACTAAAGCTTTCTGTTTTCAACACCAAGTTTAAGCACGTTCAATTCAGATAACTCATTCTTTTTGACGCCAGTGTATGTCTTTCAGATGTGAGTAATTTACTTTGTCTTTTTTATGCTTGAAAAGCAAGAAAAGCAGGCAGGATTTATGAAACATTTGTTAAAGGAAGCTTTTTTAGATTCAGCTTGTCGATTTTATTTGTAATGCTTGAAAAAACCCCCATCTGTGGTGGAGGTTGCCTTTTTAGACAGTGCCCACCCTCTCATCCTGTGGTGAACTGTCGTCATGGCAACTCTGTCATACCTAATCCTCTCAAACATGACTGGTTGGCTGTTGAGCATGCTCAGTCTGTTCCCTCTCTTCTACTCTGTAGTCTGATACTCTCATCCTGTTTAAAATGAAGGTAACGGGCTGCACATACGGGATAAGAAGAAACTGCCTTCTCTTAGTCCCTTAACAGTTTTTTTGGAGGACAAGATCCTCTTTATTTGGAGTCTGAATTTTTTTACAGGATCTTCCGCTTGTTCTTGGAACACTAAATAAAATGATTGCCTGCTTAGCCAAAGGAAATTTGCTGGATGTTCTGCAAGAGGGATTCACAGAGGTAAATAATACTGAAAGTAATGACTGGGACATGTCTTGGCCTCAAGTAAGCCAGTTAATCTAGTAACAGCTGTTTTTGTGGAAAGCACATAGGGATGAAGTGTGTTGCATGTAAATGTTCAGTATAGGGAGCTGAAGAAGTCTTTTATCATGAGCTGGAAAGGATCTTGCCGTTACAATGTGTAGGGTTTCTAGGTTCTAATTATTTGCAGTGTTCCACATGGAGTTGATTAAGTGGACTATATTGTCTCAATGTACTGAAGTTTAGTCTTAAACCTATTCTACATGCATGTGCGTTTTACTGAACACAACTTTCTGATAAGTGGATTTTGTTTTTATGTCATATTGGTATTGAATTTAATGTGCAAATTAACCACCATATTTGTCAGTAAATCTTTTCAGAGCATTCAAAACTATTTTTTTCACCAAAACAATTAAATGGCTTCCAAGAAGGGTTTGAGGTTTTATGTTTGGGGTCAGTCAAGAAATATTTAAAAGGAATTAATGTTTTTAGTTTAAAGTTTTAAGATTTTTTTTTTAAATGCCAAATGATCAAGAATGTTATGAACTCAAATCATTTATAACTACTAATGTAGTTTTGGGCACAGATTAATTGATTTGCCTAAGTAAAGAAAGCAAAATAATTTTAATATAGTTTTGCAGCTCATATTTTATGACTGTTTGAGAAACACAAAATGTGTTTTGTGCTGCTAGATGGCATAACTATTATTACAACACAGCCTCCCCAACGGGGGTAGGGAGAAATGATTTTATTACAGTTGCAGAATATGTAAGGGTCTGCATGGCTGGTGGACAAGCCAGTTGGAAACACCAACCAAATGTATATAAAAAATAAAAGTATGTTTTAGTCAGGTGAAATATTTGCTGCAAAAAATACAACACATTTTAATCTCTAAAAGAAATCTATCTTTGCAATAGTGAACTCATTCCTGAAAAATAAGGCTTGGAACACTAATCACGGTGTGTACGTAACAAAAAAACTACAATAGGTTTTTCTTTGTTTTGGAGCCGAGGGGGAGGGTCGGGCTGCTTTACCTCCTGGCAGTTGCTTGTGGACAATTTTGTCTTTATGAGTGATTGAACTTGACCATAGGCCAATAACATCAGGTAAAAAACATCAGGCCAATAACATCAGGTTTTGTAACAATAGATACAAAATCTTTATATACATGTTTAATATTGGATGATGGTGAACTACTGAGGCAAAAAGGTTTGAATGAACAATGTAATATGAGTTTGTGTGTGTATTTTAGTTTAATTTTGGAATTTTATTACATTCAGAAGAATCCGTAAGGGTATTTACAAAAGTTCAGATAATGTGCAGCCAAAACTTCTTCTATAACTATATTGTTAAACTGCTTTACATGTTAAAAAAAAGGAAAGAAATAACTTGCATTTATATTGCACCTTTCACAACCTCAGGATGTCCCAAAGTGCTTTACAGCCAATGAAGTACTTATGAAGCGTAGTCACTGTTGTAATGTAGGAAATGTGGCAGCTAATTTGTACACAGCAAGCTCCCAAAAACACCAATGAAATAAATGACCAGATCATCTGTTTAGGTGTTGGTTATGGGATAATGTTGGCCAGGATGCCAGAAGAACTCCCCTGCTCTTCGAATAGTGCCATGGGATCTTTTACATTCACCTGAGAGGGCAGACGGGTTTAACGTCTCATCCAAAAGACGGCACCTCCAACAGTGCAGCACTCCCTCAGTACTGCACTGAGTTGTCTGCTTAGATTATGTGCTCTGGAGTGGGACTTGAACCCACAACCTTCTGATTCAGAGGTGCGAGTGCTACCAACTGAGCCACAGCTGACAGTGTACAAGATTAAAATGTGCTCACTGAATAAAGCTACCTTCAGCAATTTGGCCATAAGAACATAAGAAGTAAGCGCAGGAGTCGGCCATACGGCCCCTTGACCCTGCTCCGCCATTCAATAAGACCATGGCTGATCATCGACCTCAACTCCACTTTCCCACCCGATCTCCATATCCCTTGATTCCCCTAGAGTCCAAAAATCTATCGATCTCAGCCTTGAATATACTCAAAGACTCAGTATTCACAGCCCTCTGGGGCAGAGAATTCCAAAGATTCACAATCCTCTGAGTGAAGAAATTCCTCCTCATCTCAGTCTTAAATGGCTGACCCCTTATCCTGAGACTATGCCCCCTAGTTCTAGACACTCCAGCCAGGGGAAACAACCTCTCAGCATCTTCCCTGTCAATCTCCTTCAGAATCTTGTATGTTTCAATGGGATCACCTCTCATTCTTCTAAACTCCAGTGAGTATAGGCCCATTCTACACAATCTCTCATCATAGGGCAGCCCTCTCATCCCAGGAATCAATCTAGTGAACCTTCGTTGCACCGCCTCCAAGGCAAGTATATGCGTCCTTCGATAAAGAGACCAGAACTGTGCACAGTACTTTATATGATTAGGAATTATTGGCATTCTATCTATTACTACTCTACTTTTGAATTACGTGCTGCTTGCAGATAAACTAAGAGAAAGACATTCCTCCCCAAAAACTGCCTCAGGGTAGGATCTGGGCCTTTGACATGGTGGAATTTCAATTTTTTTCTTCTTTTCAGGCTAGTAGTGATTAAACAGCAAAGCTTTATAAATCAAAACCACATGCCACTTTGTGAGTTGTCTACTGATCTTTATGAATGAGTGGTGTAGATAAATGCAACTCACAGATGCATTTGTTTTAAAAGTAATTAAATGTCTATATTTTGACACTGCAGCTTTAAAGAGTTCCATGTGAGCACATTACATACAGTTAAAAACTTTAAAGCAGTCACCATCCCAAAAGTTTCTTTATTCAAAAGCAAAACTCTACTTTAAAAACCACTGGGTATTATTGTTGCAAGCAGTTGAGTCGGTCCGACTTTTTGTTTTTATACAGCAGTCAAAAGAACCTTATGTTAGAGAGAGAGAGAAAGAGAAACAACAGTATCTTATTAAAATCACAAGTTCAATCCCCAATCTGTGCTGAGTTAGTTGATCTTAGCTGGGGCAGTAGTAGGAATGCTGCAATTAGCCTCCATGCCCCTGGGCTAGAATCATATAGCACAGAAGGAGGCCATTCGGCCTGCCGTGCCTGTGCCGGCTCTTTGAAAGAGCTCTCCAATTAGACCCACTCGCCTGCTCTTTCCCCATAGCCCTGCAAATTTTTCTTTTTCAAGTACCTGTATGTAGTTTAGGCTAATGATGAAAGCACAAAGTTGAGGTGGAGTTTCAGGAAAACTTGAATTTGTGAACTAATTGAAACACTTAGGGGGGAAAATTTGGTTTAGCGGCCTGCTAACACCTCCCGTGAAATTCAGCAGGAGGTTAGCGGCGGTGGTAGCCGGTAGCAACCTGCGGCGCTGTGCCTCCGGCGATAACGTCATCGCCATGGGCAGCGCCCCGGCCGCAAACTTGGCTCGCGCCCCCTAACCCTACCGCCAGACACCATGCCCTACAGGGTCAGGGTGGCATTTTTGAGGCCGAGGCGGCGTAAATGAAAGGGCAGGTGCTGGGCGGCCATTTTTTTTGGACCGCCTGCCAGCACCTGCCCCCTCTCGCCACCTCATGCGGGGTGCCGGCCGCGATCGGGCAGCCCGGCACTCCTCTTGAGTGCCGGGCTCTTTTGCCGGCACCCCGCTCCCCGGTGGGCCAGCAGGGCTCTGCGCTAGGCTCCTCCCCTTTAACCAGGGGAGGGAGGCCTGCATTACCGCGGCGCTACGTGCCGCGATATTGAATGGGAGTGCCTCAAGAGGCAGGGGGAGTGCTTCGAGTAGCGCCCCGCCTCCTGCTTGGGGCGCTACCATTCAATTTCGGGCGCTGGGGTGCTAACTTTTTCAGGGCGCTAAAAGTAGCAACCAAATGTCAACAACCAAAGCCGATTCAAAGGAAACCAGTATATTGAATAATGTAATTCAATGTCACAGAGTTCAATATATTTGCTCCAAATAATGATCTTTTCCACAGTTAATACTGATGTGCTGTCCTGAATTCGTTATGCAGTACTGGTAAGTGATAGACACCCATTTGGCAAATGTGCTGAAACACTGCTTTACATTAATTTGTGAGACTCCAGGACCCTGACCTATAATGTTGTTTATATTGTGCAGAATAGCTTGCACATACGTGTTTAAAGCAAATGTTGTAGGATTATCCCTGCCTCGACAGTCTATGACCACCTATTTGACCTCTGCAATTAACAACAGATATACTGCTACAGTTAGTAAAGGACAATCGAGAATGGTTTAATTGCGTTGGTTTTTGACTTACTTAAATTTAAGACTAAAATCAAAACGAAACCTCTATTTTAGAGTGATTTATTTCCAACCATCTTTTTGTAATTACATGGTTTTATTCACCACATTTTTAATTTTAAAAAATGGCTGCCATCAAACCCTGACAAGTAAACTACACAGCTGAGTAGACTCCATCATGAAGAACCAGGGATGTGTGACACTTGCAGTACAGCAATAATAGGAAACTTGAGGTCAGGTTCTAATTGAGGGAATTCAGTGTACTTTATGTATCCTACAGTCAAAGCCTTTAATGGGAACACCCTGAGGTGAGTAAAATATTCCATTTATGCATCAGTTGTTTAATGAGGAATGTGGGGCACTAACCTTGCATCTCTGGAATCTGGGTTCAAATCCAGCTCAGACTAATGTGATAAAAGTTGCCTCTATCAGTTGGCTATTTGAAATTTGTTTGGGTAGGCTAAATTCAGTTCCTTGTGGGCACTAATTTGGCATACTTGGCACGAAATTGAAATCGCATTCAGAAAAGTCACAAGGTGGCTGATGTGGGACATGGAAAATGTCACTTTGGTGATCTAGGAGAGTGGTTCTCAAACTTTTTTGGTTGAAGGACCCCTTTGCAAATGGATTAGTAATCACGGAAACCCCATCTAAATTATAATACTATATAATACTCATAGTATGAAAGTGCTGCAAGTAAAGAGTGTTTTAATAATACTTTAAAAAAGACAGGTATTTACTTACAGATATCAGTGTGATGGGTGTGCCACACTATCATCGATCAATTTTTTGGCGTCCACCACCAGCCTTGGTAACTGAGGGTCTACCGGGCGATCTTCGTGCCGCTCTCAGTGCTCCTCCACGCGCGCTCCCCTCCGAGGTGTGACAGCCAGCCAACTCTGCGCTGCACATGTGGCGCCCGCACTTCGCTCCCGGCTCGCACCAAGCCCGCCTCCGGCCGCTGCTCATTCGCTTACTCTTGGCCACGGCCCCCCCCCAGTCGGCTCTGCTCGGTACTCGCATTGTTTTGCGGACCCCAGTTTGAGGACCACTGATCTAGGAGATGTCCTTCTGGGACCGGAGCTAAAGTAATTTATTGGAGCAGAGTAGAGAGAGGTTTATTTTGCAACCAACCATGTTGTACTTGGCCTGGGAATGCTTTGTGCTGACACTTGAGTTCCTGAAATGGAAACGTGTTCCATTTCCTAGTGCTGACATTCCTCACCTTGAGCACAACATTCCTGATTTTCTTTTAAAAATAGAAAGTTTAGTGTACTAGATTACCAGATGTTGTAAAGGAAGGTAGTTGAACACTTATTGGGGTGTCTCAATCAACTTGGTGGCACGTTTTATGTTTTAAAACTGCTTTTTAATGGATATGAATTCTTGTTGAGCTGTGCCTATGGTGTTCTTCAATCAGCTGCTATGAGGTAGACGATAACAGCCAATGGTTACTCACTTTTTTTCCTCTCCCTGAGGTGCTGTATGGTGGCCAGTCCACCCTTCTCTGCACAATGAAGATGGAAGGGATTGTGGGAGGTCAAACTGACACAGCTGTGCCTCTGCTCTACCTTACACAACACCAGTTCACAACAGCTTCAAAACAGACATCTTGTACAGAAGATCATGAGAGACTGCTCCAGTAATATCATGAATATTCTGTGGCCAGCAGGCCCTGTTCATAACAATAGAGAGAATGTTGTAATACATACGCAGAATGTGCATTTTCTAACAAGGTCTCCAACTAGGAATTTTAGTGTATAAAATACAGTAACAAAGGTTGACCGAGTGACAGGGATAAGTACAAAATAAAAATGGAAAATGCTGTACAGAAGAGAAAAGACAGGATGTAGACCCTTCGTCAGTTTTCATGAAGTGTCTATCTATACCCAAAAATGAATCTATCTTCTCTTTTCAGATGCTAATGGACCTACTATGTATTTCCAACAAATTCTGTATTGATATTAGATTTTCAGCATTTGCTATTTTTTTTTCTTTTTTTACTAGCAATTAGTACCTATCTACCTACATGACATTTAAGATTCTGTGTCCGTTCAGTGGAATACACATCCACTTTAAGAAATTACTGCTGCTCTCCTAAGGGCTCAGTGAATAGAAGCAACACATTGTGTGATACTGGGTTCTAGAGAATGGGAAAGTCCTAGGGGGAAAAATTCAGCTGCTTGCGCCTCCCGTTAGCGCCTTAAGAGGGCGCTAATGGGGCGTAAAGCAGCTAACGCCCGGGCGCAGCGCCGCCCACGCCTCCCGAAAAATTTAGTGGGAGGTTAGCGGCGGCGGCAGCCGGTAGCGCCCTGTGGCGCTGCGCCGCCGGCGATGACGTCATCGCCGTGCGCAGCACCCCGCTCGCGCCCCGGCCGTGATCTTCAGTCGCGCCCCCTGATTTACCGCCAGACGCTATGTCCGACGGGTTCAGGGAGGCGTACGTGCGGCCGGGGCGGCGATATTTAAAGCGGAGGTGGCAGGCGGCCATTTTTGTTGCTGGCCGCCTGCCAGCACCTGCCCCCGGCCCCCGTGAAGCCCCCCCACCGTGAAGTGCCGGCTGCGCTCCAAGAGCCCGGCACTTCTCTTGAGTGCCGGGCTCTTTTGCCGGCACTCCCGATCCCTGGGGGCCCAGCTGGGCCCCGGTTCGCGCTGCGCAGGGTCCCTCCCCTTTAAGAAGGGGAGGAAGGCCTGCAATACCGCGGCGCGACGTGCCGCAGCACGTGGCGCTGCGGCACGTAGCGCCAGGATATTCACTCGCAGCGCCCCAAGAGGGATGCGGGCTGCTTCCAGTTGCGTCCCGCTTCCCTCTTGGGGCGCAACCACTGAAGTTCCGGCGCGGGGCCGCTAATTTTTTCGGGGCGCTAAAAGTCGCGCCCCGGCGAGGTTAGCGCCCCAAATGGGGCGCGACTCAATTTTTACCCCCTAGGATTTACCCGTGATATGTATAGCTAGTCCATTTCAACTGGGGCAGCAGTAGATGTGCCACAATAAATATCCGCCGGGCTTCTCCTTCCTGGTTGCTATCCTGTCATCTTTCCTGGCAGTGCATGAATGCCGTGTGAGGATAGGATTGGGCTCAGTTGTGGTGGCCCCCATGGTTGTATAGCAGCCCTCTGGTACCTCACCAAAGAGGCCATTCATAAAGAATGGCCACTTCGGTGAGGTATCAGGACTGCAGGCACCCATGGAACCATACTCCAGCGTAAGTCATTGTCTTCAAGAGTGGAGAAGAGGTTAAGGAGATAAAATTACAAGGAAAAAAGAAAACATTGTTTTATATTTAGGAAATGGAATGATTCCTGGGCAAATAACTTCCCTTTTTAAATCAATTTATTAACATGAGCCTACTGTGTTAAAGCTAGTTATACAGCAAACAAGCCATTTCTGGATTGGCCAGATAACCTCTCTTTGAGGACTGGCAATGTTATCTAAAATGTTGTCACCTTAGGGAAAGGTTTTGAAAGTTAATATCTAAATTTGTAAAAAAAAAAATTCAGATGAATGAAAGCCTTTATAATTCATACCAAATGTGATGCCATCTCTGCAATTTTTGTTGTTGTTTATGCAAATGATCTCATTGCATCCTATTCCAAGTACTAGACATAATTTTTTTCCTCTTTTGGATAGTATTGAGCCAGGATGGTTCCGGGTTTGTTCTTTGGTCTGTGTTAAGTTAACTGATCTCAGTGGGAGCACCATATTGAAATTATCGCGTAACTAGGAAAAAGGTCTCCCGTGGTCCCCTCTCGTGATCTTTATCCAGTGATTCCTGCTGGAAAGTGTGTATATTCTTTGTGATGGTAACTATTGTTTACGAAATAAGGTAAGTAAAATTTAATATAGAATATTTTATAGCCAGGCATAATGTGATACATAATTTGCACAAATGAGACTAACCGTCAACATGTGACTAACTGACAAAGCCATGAGTGGCCCACATATGAAATACTCGAACACTTGTGGTAGTTTTGAATTGGAAATTGAACTGAATTGAGAGTTTGTAGCTCAAGCAATACATTGAAGCTGGTTTGTGATGTCCCTTTGTCATTTTTATGTCTGTGGAAACACGATTTTAATTTCTCCTGGTGTTTCCTTATGTGAGTTTTGTAAATGGTATGTGATTGGCTAAAATAATAGATGGTTAGAAATATAAAGCCAAATCAGATTGTGAATTATGCCCCTAAATTTTAAAGCAATTTTTCTGCTTTAATTTTTTTTAACACTGTTCTCTTTCCACACCATGTTTCACACTGACTGAGAAGGTGAGGAGTTGACTATTCTCGGGTAGCTGCTGCTGTGTAAACAACTCCGAGAAGGTGTCGAGTATAACCTTCCTTGACTCATTCTGTTGAAATTCCCAATCTCCCTTTCAGATGCCTAGGATTGGGAACTCAACCATGTGGGGATACTACTCTGATACAGTGCTTTATGCCACCAGTTTGGCGTGTTCCAATTTCTTTTCAGAGGACCTACTTATAATATTTGTAAACTATTGCTGTTATTCTTCAGGTCAAACCGCACAAACAGCCAATTAATACGTTTGCTCCTAAATGACACTGGCCCCACTTTACAACCGCATAGTAATAATGCAGCAATTCTTTAAAAATGAGTATTCAGTTGTATAAATAACGTCACATCAGATGTGTACGTTGCACCTTCATGCCTTTTTTGATATCCTCTTAAGATTGAGAGTGGCTTTTGCATTAGAAAAGAAAAAAGAAAGACTTGCATTTATATAGCGCCTTTCACGACCACCGGACGTTCCAAAGAGCTTTACAGCCAATAAAGTACTTCTTGAAGTGCAGTCACTGTTGTAATGTAGGAAAAACAGCCGCCAATTTGCGCACAGCAAGCTCCCACAAACAGTAATGTGATAATGACCTGATAATCTGTTTTAGTGATGTTGATTGAGGGATAAATATTGGCCAGGACACCGGGGATAACTCCCCTGCTCTTCTTTGAAATAGTGTCATGGGATCTTTTACGTCCACTTGAGAGAGATCAGACGGGACTTCGGTTTAACGTCTCATCTGAAAGACGACACCTCTGACAGTTCAGCCTAGATTTTTGTGCTTAAGTTGCTGGAATGGGTCTTAAACCCACAACCTTCTGACTCCGAGGCGAGAGTGCTGCCCACTGAGCCACAGCTGATGCATTAGTGTGGACTGCAGATTTTCTGAATGCCAGTTACTATCCAGGCTGATTGGCACGTGAATTAAAGGATGGAATTGGATCTCAGGATTCAAATGTTTACACACTGCTCTCACTTTCTATCATGCTCTATAATGCCAGGTTCAATTTTATCCATACTACTGATCATCAGCTATCAACTGTATGTGATGCATCCTGATGGTCCGTTACTTTGTCAATGTACTTGTAGTAAAAGTCACATTTGTTTTAAAAATGAAAAGTGCAGACTAAAGTTTAGATTTTACATTTTGAGTAACAATGCATTTGGAATTAAATTTTCTTTTTGTTGTGAATGAACATTAGCAGTAGTTCCACACCACTTGATAAGCTATGGTACAGGACGTAGATGAACATTTGGACATAATGGACCATTTTGATAAAAATGATTATCAGCTAGTTCTGACTAAACCACAAATGTTCCACTCTCTAGTTTCTGAATGTGATGTGAGAGGCTTACATGACCTATGAACTTTATCACCAGTGAGAAATGATTAGTGAAATGGACAGATGGGCATTGTAAGCAGCTTTCAGTGTGTTGTATTAATTCCATTTTTGTTTTGCAATATAAAATCTCTCCAGTTTTCCCCTTGCTTTCCCTCTCCCAAAAGGTTACACAAGGGCCATGAAACTTCAATATAAAATGACCATCTCTTGGGCAACTAGTAGATGCACGATAGCAGCCTTCCTCTTTTCCACTTGTTCATTTCCTTTTTTAATAAAAAAATAGGAGTATATCATGCTTTCCCTTGCCGCTTGCTGAGGCTGAACCCAGCAGTGTGCAATCTCCGTGTCCTGTTTAACTGAAACTGAGCTTAAAACCCTACATTCTAGCCATCACAAGACCACCTATTTCCACTTCAGCAACATCACCTGCTTCCGAACTGACCTCGCCCATATTGCCGCTGAAACTCTCATCTACACCTTTGTCACCTCCAGGTTTGACCACTCCAGTGCTTTCGTCACTCGTCTATGATCAGTATAAAAAAACTATGCTGTAGAATGACTGCAAATGCACTTCAGAATTTAAAAAAAAGAAGGCTGTACTGTGTGTACATTTATTTGTGTTACTGTATGGCAATACTAGTTTTATTGGGTGCAAGGCAAGAAGGCCAATTGGGAAGGAGTACAGTTTACTTTGCAAAGGATAGAAGCAGCACCGAAAAGGAAGCCTATTATACAAGAATAAGGCCAGTTGTCTGAGATTATTACAGTTTACTACTGAATTTTCCATTTATCATCTTCAGTTACACAACTTGATGCCGTTTGACACGTACTGAAATAATGAATCCTTTCAAGAAAGAAAACCCATAACCCTACATGCACATTCCAGTCCTCTGACACCCTGTTACTTTGATGCGGAGATGCCGGTGTTGGACTGGGGTGGACAAAAATGAGAAGTCGCACAACACCAGGTTATAGTCCAACAGTTTTATTTGAAATCACGAGCTTTCGGAGCGCTGCTCCTTCGTCAGGTAAAGTGAAGGAATACCAATCAGCAAAGCATATATAGACAGAGAACAATGTGTAGCGTACAATGTCAGACGACTACAGTAAATCTTACTGACTGCCCTCCATCACACCTCGGCAGAGATACAATCAGGTCAGTCAGGAAGGCATTACATCAAAGACCCTGTTACTTCTTATTCCCTGCTCCTTCTGCTCTACTGTTTGCTGCTCTTTTAGCCAGCACACCTCTACCCTGCGATACTTTCCTCCTAGATCGCTCTGTCTTGCCATTTCTGTCCCTCCTTTAAAAACTTCATCAAAACTCCTTTTGTTTGACCATCCCCTTGCCCTGCCCAACTTTATCCCTTTTCTCTCCTGGCCAACCTCCACTGTTTTTCCTCTTCAATGTAAAGCTCATTGTGTCCTCCTGTACGTGAAGAGTGCTATGGAAATGTGCAGCTGGTTTTGAATGATGTTTATATTTGTATTGAGGATAGACATGGTAGCCAGGTGCTTTGCAAAGGATAGCAGCAGCACCGAAAAGGAAGCCTATCGTACAAGAATAAGGCCAGTTGTCTGAGATTATGTTAGTAAGGAAAACAGGAATGACCTATGACTCATCATTCTTTCCAGCTGACCACCATTCACAATTACAGACTATATCCAATTTATCAAGCGCCCTGAAGAAGAATAACCAGAATTAAAACATTGAAGATATGCCTATAAAACTTCTACCTGATCCCGAAAATTTAAACTAGCAAAATCTCCAGGATATATATCTGACATTATAATCTACATTATTCAACCATGAGCAGTTGCATTCCACAGATGACATTTCAATGTTCCCTGAAGCACTGGAACCCACAGTGCTCCATAGGGTATTTAATCATCTGTGCCTGTAATTATTCTCATAACCTTCAATCCTGTTCTTAACCAACTATTCCCCCAGTTATTTAAAAAAATATATTCTTCCAGTTTTATTTCTTTTGCGCCTCTTCTGAGAACATTGACGTTTACTGAGGTTTTGTTTCATAGGCACTGGCAGTTCCCTGGGACCTCAACCCAGTGCTCAGTTTTCATGTTTGAACCTATATGGTGAACAGCAGCAGGCTGTTTAACTGCAGAGGCATCACAGCTGAGCTTGAGCATGTTCCCGAACTTCCCACCATGTATCAGTAATCAGGAATAAGAACCCCAGTTGACTATTTTTCACCACATTGAGGGCACTGAGTCTAATTGTAGTGTCCTAACTGCCAATTAGTCTAATCTTTCTGGGGTACCGTTCCACAGGCACCAGCAGCCCCTCAATAACCTGCTCAGGTGGTCATTGTTCACGGGTAAGCCTGGACAGTGAGCTATTTGACTGTGGAGGACATCACAGCTAAGCAGGACCCTCTTTTCACCTGATGTACCTACATAAATACTTTCCAACGGGATATCTACCAGGACAGGGAATCTTTGCTTAACTTTCTCCCTGCCTAGTGCCGAGGCTATATAGTAGCTTCCCAACTGCTACCCTGACCAAGATCAGCAAACTCACCACAAATGTGAACCTGGGTCTTTCTGGTCTGTATGGCTCAATGTTACTTTGCCCGCGTATTTTATCCACTGGGCCATTAGGGGAGCTTCAAGCACATAGTTAACAAAGATCAAAATAATTATTTTTTAGGAACTCCACGATGCATGTGCTTTAACTTCCTTTATAAATTTGCCAGATGTGATTTTAAAATAACGGCTGTTAGGGAACAAGCAATGCTGACACAAAGCAAACAAATAATGGGAACCGTTTATTTTGTACTGTACAGTATCCAAATTTGATTAAAAAGTAACTGAGCGCACTTCTGTGGGTATAATCGTGTGCATTCAAAACAACAACTTGCATTTATATTGCCCCTTTAACGTTGAAAAACATCCCATAGTGCACAGAGGCGTAATCAGAAAAATATGGATGCCAAGACAAAGAAGGAGATATTCCGAGGGAGAGATGTATTTTAAGGAGGAGAGGGAGGTGGAGAGGCAGAGCAGTTTATGGGGGGAATTCCAGAGCGTTCCAGAGCCTCGGCATTGAAACCGAAGGGAGGGGGGCATGCGCAAAAGGTTTGCTAAATGAACGGAGAGTTCAGGGGCATGTTGTAGGGCTCAAGCAAGTTACAGAGATAGGGAAGGGAAGGCAATGAAGACACTTAAGCACGAGGATGAAAATCTTAAATTGGGAGACCGGGAGCCAATTTTGCTCTCTATAGATGGTTCCTGTAAATACGGTACCCTACAGAACAGTCACGACAAACTTAGTGTACATTAGTGAAAATCAATCCCTATATTTGATTAAAACAGTAACAGAAGTCACTGGATTTGAAAGGAAACAGGCTGTGCTCAGTAAACCTAAGGTCAGCCAGACTGCCCTCATAGTGCAATTTAGTATGAATGGCACTGCTATTGTATTTCTCTTTGAGGCCCTGGGCAGGGAGAGCTCCCATCTGGTCAGTCATAGAGTGGTGGGGGTGGGGGTGGGGGGAATCAGGGTACCTTGCAGCTGTGTTAGACTCTCAACTTTGCCCGAATCTTTCACAGTTGCCAAGCTGGAGTGACTCCAGGAATGCTGGCAGCTGTCAAATGCAGGAAGCTACGCTCAAAGCACACTATTAATTCATGAGCAGTGCTATGAAAGCCCATTTCAAAATGTTTCTCATACAGGACACACACATTTTTACTACAAGGACATTTGTTGGTTTTTTTCAGAACAGTGGGTGGCTCATTGATCACTGTTAGATGTGGAAACTAATATTAAGACTCATTCAGTACTGCTGTGTCAAATAAGAATTGCTGGCAACAGCTACGCATGAGGAGCGTGCATTCACTAACTTGTTACAGTATATGAAATAAAGTTTACAGTATAATATACACATAGTGAATAAGGTATTTTATATTTTAGTCCTAATACTGAAAAGAGCAACTTAATTTAGTCAAAAATTACTGTTGAAGTGGTGGAACAGCTCTTCGGAATGAAGTAGGCACAGATTGTTGTGAATGAAACTTTTTATACTGATTTGCTCATGATTAAAGTTGATATCTACATATTTCATTGCTGGTGTGACATACACATATGAACGTTATGAGCTTTTGGGCAGTCTTTCGCAACCTTATCAAAGTAAATCACTGCTAATCAGCACTCCAGAAAATTGAAAGCAATCTACTCTTCAATCATCAGTGCTTTCCACGATTTGAGTGTATAGTCTTAAATACACACCAACGTGTAATTAGTTATGTAAAAGTTTGCAAAATGCTGTTGCATTGTGTTACTCGGAACAGAGATGGATCTTAAAAAACCTATTACAATTTCTAATACCAGCCAACTGGAAAATCTGTTTATCAGATCTGAAGTTCATCACACCCTCAAATAAATATATTGCTCCTCTAACATTGTACTTTTTAAAATATTTTTTATTTATTTCTGAAAAGTGATTAGTGGGAAAAAATGTTTAACAACGTTGGGCTAGATTTAGCAGATGATGACTTAATTCCATCTATTTGAAATGATGAAATGAAAATGATTGTATCAGAAAATAAAATGTTGAAAAATCTTTTTAAATGTACCTCTTTACTTACCTTTGGTGGGAGAGGAGAGATGTTTGATGATTTGGGTGCGTAGGATTCTGAGGTTTTAACCACCATTTTGTTTGGATTTGCGGGATGAGAATGTAGTACAGAGAAAAGAATAGCATTGAAGTGAGTGTAAACAAGGAAGAGAGGAGAACAAAGAAAAAAGATTTAACCCTAAAAGTTAGAGAGAATGAAGGAGGAGAATGAATCCTGATTGCAGTTTTCAGAGTTGATATTTTGGTTGTGAATGCAAGCAGAACAAGTTTTCAAGCTATTTTCCACCTCTGGACTTACTTTTCTGTGACAGAGAAAACATGCAGTACTGGTTTTGGATGAATGGTTTAACTCTTGAGGCATGTGTAAGTCATGATAATAGAAATGTAAAAGTTTTAGCTAGGGACCATTTATTAAAGCGGGGATAATGAGAGACTAAATGATGCCAAGTATAAGATTTTTCTGAAAAATAATATTGTGACTGCATTTCATCCTGTGGGTTACATAGACCCTATATTATTCTTTAATGTATTTACGCAGTTGAGGTTGAAATTTATAGCAGCGGCTCACATGAAAAATAAAGCATTACTCAAACTATCGCACCAGTGCTATAAACTGAGGTTTGTATAAAGACTATGGGGGCTAAATTCGGTTGATTTGCACCTCCCGTTAGCGCAAATCAACTAGCGCCTGGGCACGGCGCCGCTAACGCCTCCCGCTAAATTCAGCAGTAGGTTGGCGCCGCAGCCGATGACGTCATCGCCGTGCGCAGCGCCCCGCTCGCACCCCCGCTGTAATATTGGGTGGCGCCCCCCGACTTACCACCTGGACGCTATGTCCGCCGGGGTCAGGGGGGCCTAACTGCAGCCGGGGCGCCGCTAGTTAAAGGGGAGGTGGCGGGCGGCCATTTTTGTTGCTGGCCATCTGCCAGCACCTGCCCCCGTTGCTGTCCCCGGCTCCCGTGAAGCCCCCCCCCCCCCCGCTGGGTGCCGGCTGCTCTCCATGAGCCCGTCACTCCTCTTGAGTGCCGAGCTCTTTTGCCGGCACTCCGATCCCTGGTGGACCAGCTGGGCCCCGGGTTGTGCTGCGCAAGGCCCATCCCCTTTAAGAAGGGGAGGAAGGCTTGCAGTACCGCGGCGTTATATTCCCTTGCAGCGCCCCAAGAGGGATGCTTCTAGTAGCACCCTGCTTCCCTCTTGGGGCGCTATCGATTAATTTCGGCCGTGGGGGGCGCTAATTTTTTCGGGGCGCTACGGCAAAGTTATTTTCCCCCCTATCTCTTGTAAATTTTAATGTTGAGATTGACATATTAATGTGGGGGGGGGGGGGCGGGGTGGGTGGTTTAACCCACCTCGCTCAGCAGAAACCTGTAGGGTGGGCAGTTAAAATCGCCCTGGCTCTTACCTGTCCGAAAGCCGCCATGATCACAACATCTGCAATTTTAACCTGCTCTCCTGAGCAGGCAGCAAGGACATGCGCCCGGAGCCAACAGGGTCCTTCTTTACATATGCATGTTGCGGCCCGATGACATCATTGACACCCGATTGTAATTTTAATTCAGGCCTGAGTGGGGAATCCACCTTTAGTTAATTGTGGCACTTTGCTTTTCTCTATTCCTTCAGTTAGTGATTTTGTTTTTTATGTAGCTGTCAGCCTTAGCCTGGTAGCAGCCCTATCACCTCTGAGCCACAAGGTCATGGGTTCGAGCCCCACTCCAGAGGCATGAGCACATAATCTAGGCTTGACAGTGCAGTGCAATACTGAGGGAGAGCTGCACTGCTGGAGGTGCTGCCTTTTGGATGAGATTTTAAGCCTCATGGGCGTAAAAGATCTGGGCAACATTTATCCTTCATCAACATTACCAAAACCACCCCCCCCCCCCCCCCCCCCTCCAGATTATCTGGTTATTTCATTGCTGTTTGTGGCGCCTTGTCGTGTGCAAATCGGCTGCTGTGTTTGCCTACAGTACAACAGGGTACCACACTTCAAAAGTAATTAGTTGGGTTTGACGCGCTTTGGGACATCCTGAGGTTGTGAAAGGTGCTATACAAATACAAGTTCTTTCTTTCCGTATAATCAGAGACTAAAATTACTCCTTTGGTTGTCATAGGCTATATGGCTTACAGTAACATGAAGTTCTGTATGTTATAGGTTTGATCCAGAACTCCTTAACTTCTAGCCAGCAAAAATTTAGGCATATTCATTTGAGGGTATATTATGTGGTCAGAAGCAATTTTAAATGTAACATGTTTGAGTTAGTTTAGTGGGGCTCAAAATTGGTACTGACTAGATCCAAGACTAACATAGTGAAAGTGGGAGTGCAAATGGTTCAATTTGACCTCACTGCTTTAAGACAGGGAGCGTCTTATGCAGACTTCTTCAAAATCCCTGTTCCTTGTTTACAAATCCCTCCATGACCTTGTTCCACCTACCACCGTAACCTCCTCCAGACCTATGTCTGAAGCACCTAACTTCTGCTTTTCTGAGTCTGAGGTATTGTGTGTCCCTCTACCTCCGCTTGAACATTGGTGGCAGAGCCTTGGTTCCCGTGGTCCTTTACTCTGGAATTCTCTTCCTAAGCCCTTCCATCATGCCACATTTCTCCCTACCTTTAAAAACTCACCCCAAAACTTACTTCTTCAAGCACGTCTTTGTTCATCTCCCCTAACCGGCTCCCTATACCTGCGTGGTATCCGATCCACCCCTTTGTGAAGCACCTTGGGAAGTTTCACTTTATTAAAGGTACTCTGTACGTTGTTAAAAATATTCCGATACTAGTTTATTTTAATTTTAAAAGGGCCAAAATATTCTTTTAAACATTCTGCCCTCAGGTTAGTCCATTCTATGTGTTTCTCTTTTCCTATAATCCACCCTGTCCTCCAGGTTACTCCCTTCTGTTTTGTTCACTCCCCCATCCCAATTTTCCTCATCGGAAACCCCAGTTTCTTCATAGATGCTATAAATACCACAGAAAGGTGCAAAATTTCACTAGTGTGAAGTCCAGGATCAGCTTTTCTTCTCATTCTTCAGATCTGTCATGTAAAGCTGATGGATGGGCCTGGGTAGTAAACTGCAGTCTAATTCAAAGTCGTTTTTTGTGTGAAAAAGATTTCAATTACCAATAGTTTGAATTCAGTAACATAAATAACACAGCATAAGTGGGAATCTAGTGCTATTAAAATTGAACTATCCGCTCATTTGTGTTAAGTGACTTAAAATTGAAAGTAGACTCCTGAGTCTGAGCCTCCATCAAGTCTGGACAGACGAAATAAGTTGCAGTATATCCACTACCTGAGGTAGAATATTCTCTTATGTCCTTAGCATTTTTTAAAAATTCATTCATGGGATGTGGGCGTTGCTGGCAAAGCCAGCATTTATTGCCCATCCCGAATTGCCCTTGAGAAGGTGGTGGTGAGCCACCGCCTTGAACCGCTGCAGTCCGTGTGGTGAAGGTACTCCCACAGTGCTGTTCGGGAGGGAGTTCCAGGATTTTGACCCAGCAACGATGAAGGATCGGCGATATACTTCCAAGTCAGGATGGTGTGTGACTTGGAGGGGAATTTGGAGGTGGTGGTGTTCCCATGCACCTGCTGCCCTTGTCCTTCTAGGTGGTAGAGGTCGTGGGTTTTGGAGGTGCTGCCAAAGAAGTCTAGGTGAGTGACTGCTATGCATCTTGTAGATGGTACACACTGGAGCCATGAAACACCGGTGGTGGAGGGAGTGAATGTTTAAGGTGGTGGATGGGGTGCCAATTAAGCGGGCAGCTTTGTCTTGGATGGTGACAAGCTTCTTGAGTGTTGTTGGAGCTGCACTCATCCAGGCAAGTGGAGAGTATTCCCTCACACTCCTTACTTGTGCCTTGTAGATGGTGGAAAGGCTTTGGGGAGTCAGGAGGTGAGACACTCGCTGCAGAATACCTAGCCTCTGACCTGCACTTGGTGCCACAGTATTTATGTGGCTGGTCCAGTTAAGTTTCTAGTCAATGGTGACCCTCAGGATGTTGATGGTGGGGGATTCAGCGATGGTAATGCCGTTGAATGTTAAGGGGCGGTGGTTAGACGCTCGCTTGTTGGAGATAGTCATTGCCTGGCACTTGTGTGGCACGAATGTTACCTGCCACTTATCAGCCCAAGCCTGAATGTCGTCCAGGTCTTGCTGCATGCGGGCATGGACTGCTTCATTATCTGAGGAGTTGTGAATGGCACTGAACACTGTGCAGTCATCAGCGAACATTCCCACTTCTGACCTTATGGTGGAGGGAAGGGCATTGATGTAGCAGCTGAAGATGGTTGGGCCTAGGACACTGCCCTGAGGAACCCCTGCAGCGATGTCCTGGGGCTGTGATGATTGACCTATTCCTACTCCTGCTGGACTAAAAAATAATAGACAATCAAGTACCCATTTATCATAGTTAGCAATGGGTAGAAAGTTACCAGTGGATAACAAAGCCAACCCCAATCCACGTAAATGTATAGTCAGCTTGGTCATTTACTTCACTTGCTTTTAGAATAAAATGCTGTACAACTTCTGTTGGTTTAGTAACTTGTCTTCATTAGTGGAATCTAGTGAAGCATCGTTATTGACATCTTTCTTCAGAAGTAAAACACTGGCTTTTATGACTAGACTTTAAGGGGGTGAAACTGGGTGCCTTTGTACCTCCCGTTAGCACTCCTGGGGGGCGCTAACGGGGCGCAAATTACTTTGCGGCCGGGCGCGGTGCTGACATCGACTCCTGCCATATTCAGCGAGAGTTTTGCGGTGGCATTACGGCGTTGCACCCGATCTCCTTCGCCCGGAGATCGTGACGTCATCACCGTGCACATCGCCCCAGTAGCGCCCTGGAACCGAAATTGACTTCCGCCCCCTGCAGCAGCGCCGATCGAAAACACCGACAGCTGCAGGAGGCGCGCATCGGGCGGCCGGCCGCTTCGGGGGCGATGATTAAAGGTGAGGTGGCCGAGGTAAGTAAAAAAAAAAAGTTCCTTTCCTGTTCTAGTTTTTTTCACGAGTTCCTACCCGCGATCGATCAGCCTGGCACTCTGCTTGAGTGCCGGGCTGATCACGCGGGATCGCGGCTGCCTTGGTGGTCCAGGTAGGTATTTTTATATTGCAGAGCCTGCAGCGATGTCCCTTCCCTTTAAGGGAGGGGAGGAGCCTTTGAACGCGGCAGCGCTGCGCGGCCCAGTGTGCAGCGTTGCTGAAGTCTCCACCCCGCTCTCCGACGTTAACACCCTAAGAAGGAAGTGGAGAGCTTGATTTAGCGCTCCACTACTTTCTTGGGGCACTAAAACTTAATTTTGCGGTCACCGGCGGTAATTAGCGCCGGGCGCTAAATTTAGCGCCCAGGCGATGTTAGCGCCCCAAAATGGTCGATACCAAATTTTTTCCCCTAAGTGTCCACTGGGAGTAGATCTCTGGCCCCTCCAAGGATAGCAAAATGCTACTGAAAATTCATGATTCAATGTGCTGCTGGCTATTAATATTTTAATGACTATTTTTCTTTAAAGAGCTATATATACTTTTGATTTTTTCCAGTTGGCTTGGAGGAATTATTGCAGCTGACAGCGCATGGCAGCTAATTAATATAGAGCACCATTGTTTCTTCTGGTGCTGATTTAGTCTATGCTCTGGAGCTTCTCTGGACCTAAGTGTCTCCATTTTTGTACTTTTATTTATTTTCACTGTATGTTTTGTGAACTTCGTATTCATAAAACCACAGGATGTTAGTGTTGCAGAACAAGAGTTCTTAATATTTTGCACTATAGTATATCTTTCCACATGGAACTGGGTTGAAACTACACAAACCCATTTCACTTAGTACTATTGCCACCAGCAGAGAGAGTTTTCTTTTTCATCACATTAATTTATAGGCCGGATTAAAATCTAGGCCCCAAAAAGTGAAAGGATAGTGTGTTAACTGACTGTACCACCCACTTCTGCAGGATGGTAACCAGGTTAATTTTTTTACTGCCAATCATGGCCCCCACAGAGTTGTTGCTGTTTTACCGCTGCAGAGAGTACATTTGGGAGGTAGGACATTTTCTCTGTAATTCTGAAATGATCGCATCTTTTGCACAGTTCGAGATGACTAGCTTTCTTCACGCAGAAAGGAGCAAGTTTTGGACTTAGCGGGAGCATTCCATACCCCGAGGCAGAAGGTGCAGGATTCAAACTCCGCTCCAGAGAGCCTCGGCGAGTGGAGATGGAAGCTCCGGTTCTGAATTCTTTGTTGACATCCAGCGGGACACTCCAGTCCAGAATGGGTTGTGGTAGCCCATAATTCCCTCCCACCATACAAGACTAATCACCCAATCACCTGGCATAAAGATGGTTATGATCATAAAAGGAGCCTGTCAGACTGTTAGTCAGCCTGTGAATCCTTCCACTGATTTACACTATTCTCTCCAAGGGCAGAGGGTGAAGGTACCAAAACAACAACCATTTGAATTTTTTTTAGGAAGAATCCCACCCATTCATCAGTCATGTAATATATAGCTATGAAAATATTAAACTAAAATGATGGTCATGTTTAGGTGTTGGTGTTCCTTTAGCTTACAGTCAGAAATTCAATTTCTAATTCTTGTACCACAGCAACAGCTGCAGTCGTACGTGGTATGGGTTAACTCCCAGTTAAAGAAAAAGCCTGGATTGACTCAAGTACAAGACTTGCGACAAGATCTGCGGGATGGAGTGGTGCTGACTCAACTTGTGGAGATTGTAGGTTAGTATATGTAGTTATACTTACGAGTGTCTGATAATAGGATTTGGTAAAGAACACATTTTAATTCTTCCCTCTGTTCCTGATGTTCTGGTAATCTTTGGCTGTTTTTTTGAGTTGGGACTTCGAGACAGAAGAGAAGTTTTCTTCCTTTTACTGACCAGACCTTTTTTTCGTGAAGGGGGGAAAGGAAGGAAATTGAGTCAGAGTCAAGAGGTTAAGGGTTAAAGGATACAGAATATTTATCTCTTTTTGTCCCACTAGTGCAAGAATATTGTGTGTGGGTAGCTTGGTGACATCATATGTTGGGTATATCAGAACATCTAGTACAATAGTATGGGAGGGAGGGAGGGAATGCAGGTTCAAAGTCCTTTGTGCAAATAAATGACTAATTTCAGGTGTGCTCCTGTCAGAAGGCACAGCGTAGAGGTCAGGTGCCTCCGCCTGGACAGTGATTAACATTAATACAAAAAGAAAATACTGCAGATGCTGGAAATCTGAAATAAAAACAGAAAATGCTGGAGAAACTCAGCAGGTCAGGCAGCATCTGTGAAGAGAGAAACAGAGTTAACATTTCAGGTCGATGACCTTTCGTCAGAACTGGAAAAAAGCAGGAAATGGAGCAGATTTTTAAGCAAGTGCAGGGGCTGGGAAAGGGGAGAGGGGATGAAAGAACAAAAGGGAAGGTCTGTGATAGGATAGAAGACGGAAGAGGTTAAGAGACATTAAGAGATATTCAAGGCAAAAGGAGATGGTAATGGGACAGGTTAAGAAACAAAGGATGGCTCTAGATGAAGTGTAAATTGCGCTGGCAGTTCTGACGAAAGGTCATCGACCTGAAACGTTAACTCTGTTTCTCTCTTCACAGATGCTGCCTGACCTGCTGAGTTTTTCCAGCATTTTCTGTTTTTATTTCAGTGATTAACATTGATTGAGGTCTAAGAACAAGCTGAGTGCAGGATATGCATGGCTTGGGAGATCAAAGAGGGATAGGAAGAGAAACACTGTGCTCGATGTATTTAAAAACCTTTAAAGAAAACGTTGGCTTTGTCATGTAGATTTGGCTTGGAGGATTGTTTAATATGAAGCTAATGAGAGAGGCTAGCTTTAGGGTTAATACTTCATACAAAATGTGACTGCAGCACATATCAAGATGTGGAGATTAGACATCTATGAAATAAAATTGCCCATTACAACGATTATTTAGGGAAAATAACATAATAAACATGACAGTGACTTTTGTTACTGTGAATAGATGTCTATAGACATTTTTTAAGACAGCAGGCAGTGACTTATCTTTTGTTTGAACAGAAGGATGGAACAGCTGGTTATGTCGGAAGCTTTAAGCCTGAAACATTTTCCAATATAGTGGGAAAGCGTATATCCTACTTGTTTTTCCAAATTCACAAGTGCCAATAATATAAGAATTTTATTATCTCTAATCCCTTGTTTTCTTTTGCTCTCTCATGAAGCCGGTGAGCAACTCAGTGATATTTGCTTCAACCCCAGCAGCCATCAGGAAATGAAAGACAATGTGGAGAAAGTGCTGCAGTTCGTAGCCTCCAAAAAGATCCGTATGCACCAGACCTCGGCTCGAGGTGAGTCTACAACAACAACAACTTGCGCCTTTAAAGTTTAAAAAAAAGTCCCAAGGTGCTTCACAGAGACGCAGTCAGAAAATATATATGCTGAGGCAAAGATGATTATAGGAGTAGGGGGTGACTAAAAGCTTGGTTAAAGAGCTGGATTTTAAGGATGAGAGGGAGATGGAAAGTCAGAGAAGTTTAGGTAGGGAATTTCAAACCATGGGTCCAAGACCGCTGAAGCCATGGTCATCCATGGTGGCGTAAAGGGAGGGGGGGGAGGGGGATGCACAAATGACAAGATTCAGAGGAACAGAGATTTCGGGGGAAAGGGTAAGTGGTTGTAGGACTGAAGGAGGTTATAGATAGTGGGAGCGGCAAGGCCATGAAGGGATGAGAATTTTAAATTGGAGACACTGGGGCAACTGGGATCCAATGTAGGTCAGCACAGACGGGGATGGTGAGTGAGCAGGACCTGGTGTGGAATAGTATATGGGCAACAGAGTTTTGGATGAGCTGAATTTTACAGAGGATTGGAAGGGGTCCAAGCAGTGGCCAGCAGTGGTCCCTTTAAGAACTGCCTGTGAGGCCACATGTAGACCTGGTTTTCCTGGATGCAGACGGCCTGGTGCTGGCTGCGTTCAGGGCATCCCAATTTTGTACAGGGGGCCTCAGATAGGAGTTAGGCCCCTTATTTGCATATGCAAAGGCCCCAACGCCTGTTTCAGGTGCAGGCCCTGGACGCCTAGTTTAATGCCCACACCACTATAGTGGGCGCCACACTTCCGGCTCGTAATGAGCTGGTGCTTCCTACCTGCCATATCGGAGGTTTAGGTGCCCGTTTAGCGTCCTGAATAATGAGCGCGGCGCCATAGAACTTTTAGGCCAGCAAGTTATAGGAAAGATAGGAACAAATTTGGGAGGTGACAACAAGTTCAAGAGCTTTGGAGAGAAAAGGGAAGTTGGGGATGGGGTGTTAGTTTTGAAGGACAGAGGGGTCAGGGGTGGAGTTTTTGAAGAGGGAGTGATTAGGGTGGAGGACAGTACCTGAGGAGATTGAACCATTTACAATGTCGGCTAGCATGGGGGCCGGGAAGGGAAGTTGGGTGGTCAGCAGTTTAGTTGAAATGGGATTAAGAGAGCAGGAGGTGAGTTTCATGGATGAGATAAGCTTGTAAATAGGGGATAGGAGAGAGTGTGTTCAAATAAGGCCAGCTTGTTCAAAGTGCTTTATTTAAGCAGCATAGTAGGAAATTTGTTAGTGCTTCAACATACAGGAAACTTTTGTTTATCCGGCACCCAAATATCCGGAATTCTCGCTTAACCGGCAAAAATCATCCTCCGAAAACTCCTCTCAAATAACCGGCAATGTTGCCGAGTCGCAGTCGAGTCTCCGCGAACGCCGAGTACTCCGAAAACTCCTCTCAAATAACCGGCAATGTTGCCGATCCCGAGTCCGAGTCCGCGAACGCCGATTTAGTCAGTAGGGGTAGTTTTCAAAAGTGCCACTACTCGGCCTCCTGGCGCTGTCGGAAGTATACTGCACATTTCTTGATTGATTTATTTTTCTTGTTATAACTCTCCGTTATCCGGTACTTTCGATAAACCGGCACCACGCCGGTCCCGTCGGTGCCGGTTAATAAAGAGTTTCCTGTACTTTGACATGGAGTGATAAGGATGTGGATTCATATTCACAATTGCTGAAGTGGGGGATTTTTTCATTTCAGTCTTGCACTATAAAAAGTTCAGGGAGGGAGGCAAGGGAAAGTAGGAGGGTGAGTTGACCCAGGCTACTCTTCCACACTTGCTGGTGGCCAGCTCAAAACTGGCATGAGCAAAGGTCTGTGATCAATTTGTGTGCCTGTACTTTCAGCTGGAAAATGATGAGTGGGCTGATGCCCCAAATATCATATAGCGCTGCCTTTTGGAGCTGTTTGTCAGGGCAGGGCCACTGATTTAGGGTGATTGATTAAGTCGAATTCTGTTTTCATTACATAGGATTTGGGAGTTTCTACCAATGTTGTGGGGATCACATTTTGCGTTTCCATCCCTTTTCCATGAAAACTGCAAACCAGTGGTCTCCTTCATCAGGGTTGACATTTTATTCAGGTTTGACATTGCTGAATTGTATGAAGCTTCCTCTGACCTGTGACAGAGACTGTAGGTCCTGCATTGGACTCATCAGTCACCTGAGAACTCATTTTTAATGTGGAAGCAAGTCATCCTCGGTTCCGAGGGACTGCCTAAGAAGAAGTATGAAGCTTCCTCTGACATCAGAGGTAATTGACAGCCAAATAAATAGTCACAAATATGACTTCATAGCAACGGCGCATGCATAAATCTTTGGCATTATTCTAGCATTGCCATCAGTGTCCGGAGAGAAACTGGATCATGTTGCTGAGCCACTTGCAATTGATATAAATTTGTTATGAGAAGAGAAGAACAAGATGAAGGAGAAAGATTGAAAAAAATCGAGGGATTAATGGAACTAAGGAGGAGAAATTCAGTATCACCCCGTTTGGGGCGCAATTATCGGCCGGGCGCAAAGATTAGCGCCTGGCGCTAATTATCGCCTCCGACTGCAAACTTGACTTTTATTGCCCCTGGAGGTGATTGGAGCGCTAAATCAGGCGCTTCACACCTGTCTTAAGGCGCAAAGGCCGAGGAGCGAGGCGCTACCTCAGAGCGCTGGCGCAGCTCATGTGATGTCAGTCAGCAATGGAACACAGACACAATGGCGCCGGCCAGTTCTTAAAGGAGAGGGTTGGTCTTGCTTTCCATCCACATCCTGCTCATTGCAGCCTTGAATCTCGGCCTGGAGAGACCTGTACATCAAATCTGCTGGAAAGAACAATGGAGAGAACTAGGGAAAGAGCTCAGAGTGCAGCCCCACAGTCTCTTCTAAATCGATACAAGCAAGGGCAAATCAAAATGAACCTGCAAAGTGCTGCTCAGTACCCAAAACTCCTTCACACAGCGTTGAATCTCTCCAGAGGTCTCTCTCTCTCTCTCTCTCTCTCTCTCTCAGAATGCGTGGTTCAAAAATGTCGCCAACAATAAAAGGCAGGAAGCGATCGCCTTTAAATAGCACTCCCCCAGTCCCTTCCTGACTGCAAAACGCTCCCCTCAACCTGTCGTTGCTAGTGGCAGGCGGTAAGGCAGGGGGCGCCACTCAATATCCGCTCCGGGGCGCTACCGGGGCGTTGCGCACTCGACTGACGTCACGATCTGCCGGCGCAGGAGATCGTGGCGGTAGTGTTTAGCGCCGCCGCAAAATGTCTAGTTAATTTCGCGAGCGGCGCAAACATCGCCGCGCCCGGGTGCTGGTTGCTTTGCGCCCCATTAGCGCCCTCTTAAGGCGCTAAAGGGAGGCGCAACCAACTGAATTTTCCCCCTAAAAGTTTTATTTTTCTTGATTGAACAGACATCATTGAAGGGAACCTGAAATGCACAATGAGACTGATTCTAGCTCTGGCAGCTCACTTCAAACCATCTGGTGTTCGATCAGCCAGCCAGAGATCTGCAGTACGCCTGGGGAGCAAGTCTGCAACCGCTTTGGACAATCACAGGCCACTTTCCGCCACTGCCATGGTGCAGAATGCTGCCGCAGCTCTTGCTGAGGTGCGGCAAGACGTTTCACGTTCTGGACGGGAGGTGTTCCGATACAAACAGGAGGTTCCAAGGTGAGAAAAGCTTTTTTGGTATTGCAGCTATTCCAACAATAACAACAACAACTTGTATTTATATAGCGCCTTTAACGTAGTAAAACGTCCCAAGGCGCTTCACAGGGGTGTCATAAAACAGAATTTGACACCGAGCCACATAAGGAAAAATTAGGGCAGATAAAGAGGTAGGTTTTAAGGAGCGTCTTAAAGGAGGAAAGAGAGGTAGAGAGGCGGACAGGCTTATGGAGGGAAGTCCAGAGCTTCGGGCCGAGGCAGCTGAAGGCACGGCCACCAATGGTTGAGCGATTAAAATCAGAGATGCTCAAGACTCCAGAATTAGAGGAGCGCAGATATGTCGGGGGAGGGGGGGCTTGTGGGGTTGGAGGAGATTACGGAGATAGGGAGGGGCAAGGATTTGAAAACAAGGATGAGATTTTTAAAATTGACGCATTGCTTAACTGGGAGCCATTGTAGGTTGGCGAGCACAGGAGTGATGGGTGAACAGGACTTGGGGCGAGTTAGGACACGATACAATGTACACTTTACTATTGTATTGGTATTTTTATGTGGCTGTGGAATAGTCACTGTTCTGGAAAAGGACAATTGCTTTTGGTTCCTTCAGTGACAGCAATTATAATCCTAAGAATCAAACAAATAGGATTCTATACACTTGACATAAAATTGAACTGCTGCAAAGAATAACCCACATTGTCTGCAGCCAAGGACGTTTTTTTTGCCTGGTTTGCATGTAAAACTTAAATGACCTTTCTTCATCCTTTTTCATTTCCCTGAATAATATGTTTAAAAAAAAATACAGGAACAGCTCCTCTTGTTTCAATTGCTTCAATCCACTAATAACTGCAGGTGAGTGGTTCCTTGGCTCCTCAGTGGAGCTCATAAGCACAAGAAATGTTTGGAGTTGGCTGGTACTGGGAGGTTTGCGCAGCTACACTTTTTATGCTAAGAGTCAGAGTTTAAAGGGGCGGCGCTTGTAATTGTTCCTAGAGCTCCAAGAGGACCAAGAAGTGATTGCCCAACACCAGGTTCAGTGAACAGCAAGCAAGAAAAACAGCTGCTCTCTATTATTTTAAACTTTATCAGCAAAAAACACGGCAATGACAGATAATTTGTCTTGCACACAAAGCAGACAGAACGCTTTCTGCAGGTCCACACAATGTGAATGTTGTGTTAACTTCGTTATTCTCCCCAGCAATTTAATTTTATATTAAGTGTGTAGAAACTCATTTCTGCATAGAATGCTTTCCTGGCTCCCAGGAATAATGTTAAATTGAGGAAGAGCTGTACTTGCAATCTAAACTTAATGAGAATAATTTAAAATATAAAACTTCCAAACTGTTCATATTTGTCCAGTAGTTATCTGCGCAGTAACATTGCACTCCTTAACCATTCTTGTATCGCCTGTCTTTATGTATTTTTGACATCCCTTGCAATGCACCATTACACGGCTGGCAGCCTGTTCCCAGATCTCAGCCTATTCTATCTTTGCGTTGGCTGCTAGGAGATGCATGAGAGTAGCCCAGATGGCTTGCCTGTTAACTTTTATATATGTGTGTTTATTATGCTTTGAAAAGAAAATTTCAATCATGTGAAAAAGCAAATAACTTCCACTCTGTACTTAATTGCACAACATAGATTGGGAACTAGCATCCGCAGTATTTTGCTATCGTATAGATTGGAACTCCCCAGTTTAAAAAAAAAAAATCAAAAATTATGGATCAATGTTTTTTACTGTTTAAGTGGCAAATAATATGATGAGCATCCAATGCAACAATACAATGGCCATGCTTGCCACCTGCATTAAGCCGTGCTGTGGTCTTGTGTGTATGATATGACCAGCGCACCGCACCCCAGGGTGGCGAGCCCAAATGGGGTTGGGATCCTACACACAAACTGTATGTTAGGCTTATTAGGTGACTGATTTCTATTGTAGTTAGGTGGCCACCCCAAAACGCACCTGAGCCGCATTCCACCCGCACTGCACCTGTTTGGAACAGGTGTTGAAGGGGTGGCCGTCTTTCAGATTTAAAAAGGTAATGTGGGCACCCCTGCCTGCTGCCAGTGCCAGGTGCCCCTCCCCGCACCGTGAAAGTGCCCAGCACACAATGTGGACCCAGCAGCCTTTCAAAGGCTGGTGAACCAGTAATGTGGCCCTGCTTCTCCTGGAGAGTCCTAAGAGAAATTGATATAAATGGCTGACCTCACTGAGGTCAGTTCATTTGTTCGCAGGTCCGGGCAACACCCGCGTGGCACCAGCCGCATTCGACCCCTAAGTGTTCTACATTGAATAAGTGTATTTTAGCACCTGAGCTTTTCTTTGAATTTCAGCCGAATAGCTTACTGGAATCACTATTCTGCAAGTAGCACATGAAGAAGAAAATGCCGCGAAGGTGCCCTCTGCTGGCTGGTGTCACATTATTATAAACATCAGTTGCTGAGTACTGAATGCTTTTGCAGTTGAGCATTTTGCCGGCACACCAAGAAAGTAGATTTGTAAATACTGTCATTTCTGAAGCTTGGAAACTGACAGGAACTTGCATGCGCTTTTGCTATTTAGATTTGCAATATCCAATGAAGCATAGTGTGACCATTTTATTTCTTCTGGTAGCTTTGAGGAGGAAATCGGAAGTCCCTCCTGGAGTGTTCGGGCAATGGTACAGCAGTTTGAAGGCCAACAGGTGCCTTTATCTCCTCCACTTTCTCCAAGGTAATATGGTTCCTAATTATGATCGTATCGTCTCTTAGTTTTGCTCTTACGAGCATAACCATTTTCATTTACGCTTGTTGATGTGTCTGGTTAAATGTCTTAATCGTTCCACTGTGAAGCCTACAGGAATTTCACTGTTTTCTAAAATTGGTAGGTAAAAGTTTTTCTTCTCTGATTTTTAAAAATAAATACATATTTTGAAAAGTGATTTTGAAAAGGTAGAACTTTACTTACAGTTTAAGCTGACAAGACTCTCGAACATTTTCTTCTCGAGGAGACTCAAGTTGGATGATATGAAACTAGGAATAAGAAGTATATGAGGTGGCCTGCCACACCTAGGTGCCAGACGTGGCTCAGAGGGAGCGCTCTTACCTCTTGCCGTCTGAAAATTGAAGACTGCTGGAAGGGAATGGCACGTCAGTGGGTATGTCTCCCAGCCCGCAAATTTTAACTGCCCGCCTGCCCGGTTTCTGACTGGGCAGGATTAAAATTGCCCCTATTGTTCGATCAGTGTCAGCAGGTTATTTGACTGGCGGGCAACTCAACTGAGCCCAATCTTGTCTTCACTATTGGAGGTGCTTTCATTCAGATGAGATGTTAAACTGTCTGAACTTTCAAGTGGATCTAAAAGATCACACAGCATTATTTGAAGAAGAACAGGGGAGTTGTTCTCCTGATATCATGGCCAGTATTTATCCCTCAACCAACATCACTAAAGCAGATTATCCGGTCATTTATCTAATTGCTGTTTGTGGGACCTTGCTGTGCGCAAATTGGCTACTGCATTTCCTTACATTGCAACAGTGACTAAACTTCAAAAGTACTTCATTGGTTGCAAAGTGCTTTAGGAAGTCCTGAGGTTATGAAAGGCGCTGTATAAATGCAAGTTATTTCTTTCTTGATGCTCACACACTTGCACACTTCCAGCAGTAGTCCCTGAAGAGGGATCAGAAGCAGGGACACTAACCGATTTTTCCCCTCCCTAACCTAGAGCAGTGAGGCTAATTGTAGCACTACCGGTGATTGATTAATGCAGTACAGACTGAGGGGTGAAACTTGTCACCATCCTGGTGTGATTGGATTAGTTAATCTGTGGATAAATCCACTGAGCCATTGGTACAACCCCGTAGCCCTTTGAACTGTTGCAACTTTTGAGGCTGAACTGCAACCTAGAATTAATGTGTAATCATCTGAGTCTAAATAAAGTCACAGTAATAATATACTACACATTATTTTTGGCGCTACATTTACTGAAGTTTATCATTAAGTTCAGAACAGAGCCTCAAAGAAGCTACGTAAGCAGCCACTTAGAAGTTGAAAAGAGCAGTATAACACAAATATATATCCTTTAATCTTCAGGGGACAAAGGAGAGTTTTGTTAAAATAACTGAGTTCTCTTATGATCTGTTTTTCCTTTAGAGGTTGCATATTGTCTAGTTAGATGTGGCACAGCTGGGATACAAGTTTAGAACAGAACCAGTAGTTACAATAAGGGATTGGTAGAATCGAAGATGAGAGCATAAGTTTAAATTTGCCATGAACTATCTAATAATTATGGTTCCAGAGAGTTTAAAATGTGAACTCTACAAAATATTCTTTAGCTGTCAAAGGTTCCACTTTTTTGGGTAGTGCAGTGTGTTGAACTTGTGATGGGCTGTACTGTGAGGTGTTAAGATAGGGATTTGCACGTCATTCTTTATATATGATGCATTATGATGTCAACTGTGCTAGCTGTGGGAAAGGTGTTTGAGCAAAGGTGCTTTCGACAGGGGTATTTGGAGTCAGAGTTACCAGGACTGTTTGTTTCAAAATGCCATTTACAGAGGCTTGAGAGCAGATTGATTGCCCACATTATTGTCCAGGGACACTGGAGTTAATTTGAACTTTTATTGCCGGGCATAAAACAGGCGATAGCAAATTGGCCACCTGTTTTAAACCCAGCCTGACTACAATAGAAAAGCAAATTGGGCAGGGTGTAAAATGGGCAGCTGATTAAAGTTAAAATTACCCCCACTGTGGTAAAGCAAGATGAAAGGGGGAGTCCAGAACCAGGGGTCACAGTCTAAGGATAATGGGTAAGCCATTTAGGACTGAGATGAGGAGGAATTTCTTCACCCAGAAAGTAGTGAACCTGTGGAATTCTCTACCACAAAAGGCAGTTGAGGCCAATTCATTAAATATATTCAAGAAGGAGTTAGATATATTTCTTAAGGCTAAGGGGATCAAGGGATATGGGGAGAAAGCAGGGACAGGGTACTGAATTTGGATGATCAGCCATGATCTCATTAAATGGCGGAGCAGGCTCAAGGGGCTGAATGGCCTACTCCTGCTCCTATCTTCTATGTCTTTGTCTAAAGGGTAAAAGAAACGTTTGTTTTTATTTTAAGTTTCACTATTAATGGGCCCCTTGTCCCAATTTTTTTTGAGATTTTTTTTTTTGCCTTGCATGTATTATGGATGATTTATTTTTCTGTTACTTTTCTATATGGTTCAACTTGGACAGTTTGTTTTTAGCAGAATTTCTTCTTTACAAGGTGCAACGATACATTCCTGACAGCATGTGGGTTTTAAAACATCCAATCAAAATTTTATTTAGAAACGTACCGTGGCCCTCCACTGGTAGGTGCTGATATGTACAACATAAGCAATTAAGTAAAATGAAGATGCAAAAAATGAGAATAGTATCTTAGTTTTGCAGAAGAAATGTTTGGCAGGAGAAAGAAAAAATCAGATTTTTTTTCATTCCTTCAAGACATTCCAGCCCGGAAAAGATGCCAGTCAACGCTCCCCATTCAACAACTGCTTAAGAGCTTTGTGGCTCTTCGAGTTTGGTCTTTTCCCCAAAACTTTTCTCTTGCTCACAGCTAGATGACAATTTCTAGAAGTAGACTGTGTCCTTATGAACCAACACCTGTATTTTTATTCTCTGCCATGTATGCCTTGGCATGCTCAGAGTAATGATAAACCCTCAGTGCTGGTAAATTGATTATTGGAGAATATGTGAGATGCCCACCATGTTGTCCCATCATCTTAAAATGGAAGCTAACACATCACAGATCAGTACATACAGGCTAAAATTATTATTTTTAGCATTATTATTTTGGTGTTGTGCCTGCTTAAGAAAGAAAGACTTGCATTTAGATAGTACCTAATGAGAACACTCACACATACAAGTAGATTGATTGTTGTTATGTAGGAAAATACGGTAGCCAATTTGAGCACAGCAAGATTCCACAAACAGCAATAAGGCGAATAACTCATTAATTCATAAATGTTGGTATAGGGAGATATGTTGGCCAGGATACAGGGAGAATGGCCTGATCTTTGTCGAACTGTGCACTGGGATCCTTAACACCTCCCTGAACTACTAGAACAGGCAGACACCTCAGTTTAATGTCTCATCCAAAGTACAATGCAGCAATCCTTCAAAACTACCCTGAAATTTAAGCCTGGTTTATGTGTTCGCGTCCCGAAGTCTGTCTTGAACCTATGACCTGCTAACTCAGAGGGAAGAGGGCTATTAGATGAGCCAAGCTGACACAAAATGGTGGTTAAGCGTTTCCTTGGGCTGCTGGAAGATGGTTCTGCGCCCCAGTAAGTCTTTGATACCAAGTTAATCAAGTTACAGGTTCTTTGAAACACAATTAATTTTATGTGCTAATTCTTTCCCAGCCATTCAGATGGAATTTTTTTAATTCCAATTACTATTGGGCGTTAAGAACCAGTACAACTGGCAAGGTGTAAAAGCTACCAAGATGAAGCTTATTTCATGGACTATTAATACATGGTTTGCTGTGATTTGCATTTGTTGGGCCCTTCAAAGAGTCTGCTTCTTGTTTTTTTAAACAGATGGACCAAATCATATATTATATAAGTTTGGTTATTTTACTGCATTAGAATATTCCGATGTTCTTTTGCTTCCAGATATTATTTCAACTGTGCTTAAAAAAAACCCATACATTTGTCACAGATTCTGCTTCACTTTTGAAACCTAATGTTGCAGGTCTTAGTGGTAGCACTCTCGCCTCTGAGTCATGCCTTTGTTACCTCTAACATTGACTATTCCAACGCACTCCTGGCCGGCCTCCCACGTTCTACCCTCCGTAAACTTGAGGTTTTCCAAAACTCTGCTGCCCGTGTGCTAACTCGCACCAAGTCCCATTCATCCATCACCCCTGTGCTCGCTGACCTACATTGGCTTCCGGTTAAACAACGCCTCGATTTTAAAATTCTCATCCTTGTTTTCAAATCCCTCCAGGGCCTCGTCCCCTCCCTATCTCTGTAATCCCCTCCAGCCCCACAACCCCCCCTCCCCGAGATATCTGCGCTCCTCTAATTCTGACCTTTTGCACATCCCCAATTTTAATCGCTCCACCATTGGTGGCTGTGCCTTCAGCTGCCTAGGCCCTAAGCTCTGGAATTCCCTCCCTAACCTTTCCGCCTGTCTACCACGCTTTCCTCTTTAAGATGCTCCTTAAAACCTACCTTTTTGACCAAGCTTTTGGTCTTTTTATGTGGCTCGGTGTCAAATTGTTTTCTAACTCCTGTGAAGCGCCTTGGGACGTTTTACTACGTTAAAGGCGCTATATAAATACAAGTTGTAGTTTTTGTTGTTGTTGTCCATTCAAGTCCCACTCCAGAGACTTGAGCACAAAATCTAGGCTGACACTCCAGTGCAGTACTAAGGGAGTGCAGCACTGTTGGAGGTGCCATCTTTTGGATGAGGCGTTAAATCGAGGCCTCGTCTGCCCTCTCGGGTGGACATAAAAGATCCCATGGCACCATTCGAAAAAGAGCAGGGAAGTTCTCCCCAGTGTCTGGGCCAATATTTATCTCTCAACCAACACCTAATCTGGTCATTATCAGATTGCTGTTTGTGGGAGCTTGTTGTGCGCAAATTAGCTGCCGTGTTTCCTACATTACAACAGTGAGTACAATTCAAAAGTACTTCATTGGCTATAGCGTTGTTTTGGAAGTTCTGAGGTCTGAAAGGCGCTATATAAATGCAAGTCTTCTTTACAAAAGAATCACTCCTGCAGTTTACAAGATCATATCTTGGTGTATTATTCTTGCACTAAACTACAAGTTGTATCCAATCCTGTATCTAATCCCATCTGCTATCTACCCACAGTTACTGAGCAATCCGGTTAGAATTTAAAAATCTTCCTGGGTACTAAGGGCCCTTGGATGGGCCAGATGTGTAGAGAAGAGGTTTTAAACAAAAACTTGGGGGACGATTTTCTGACGTCGGAGGAGGCGGGTTTGGAGGCGGGAAAGGAGGGAAAATCAGAATCAATGAGGGCGGGTTCGGAAACCGCCTCCAACCCTGCCTCCGCGGGATTTTTCCGGTGCCGGTTTTGGAGGTCGGGAAACGGTCCCACCTCCAGCTGGCCATAGCGCTAGTTAACATCATTAAATGCTCGTTAAGGGCCTCTCTAAGCCTATTTTGAGAGGCCCTCGTGATTTTTCGAGCATTTCGGCGTGTTCCACGAGCCCTCCTAAACCACGCCAGTTAAACCTGGCGGGTTCACTCGTGGGTGGTCTCCTCACAGCTGCAGGTCCAACAATACATCGTTTATTTCATCAGGATTACTTGCAGGTGCCAGAACTTAGCTTAAAAAGGTCTTTGAGCACTTTTAGAAGGCCTTTCGAAGTCGGAGCTGCTGCAGCTTGAATCTATCAACTGTGGTACCTCCTTGGAAGACCCTCTCCCCGCTTGCCAATGAGTGCTTCCCCACTGGAGGCATCTGTTTTCTTTCTCCATGGACCTCAGATGAGGATGAGGAGCATCCAGGGCAGCAGCAGAACCAGGCAACTCAGGAGCAACAGCAGCAGGAGCCCCAACCTCCTGCTCGGGCAGCTCAGCAGCAACAGCAGCAGGAGGCCCAACCTCCTGCCCAGCCACCTGATGCTGCACAGGGCAGAAGGCGCCAGCGTATCGAGGCACCTCACCGCAGGAGATACCTCCGACAGAGGGTTTACAGACAAAGGATGAGCTACCTCAAAATGAGTGAGCAGCAGTGCCAAAGGAGGTTGAGACTTTCGCGAGAGGTTGTCTGAGAGATCTGTGGCCTGCTGCAGCAAGACCTGGTGCCCGGAGGAACGGGTGGACACCCCTTACCAGTGGCTGTCAAAGTCACCACCGCACTCAACTTCTTTGCCTCAGGGCTCCTTCCAGGGATCATCAGCAGACATCAGCAGCATCTCCCAGTCGGCCGCCCACAGTTGCATCACGCAGGTTACCGATGCCCTTTTTGCTAAGGCCCACAATTACATCCAGTTCTCAAGGGATCAAGCAAGTATAACCGCGCGTTCAGTTGGCTTTACAAATATGGCAGGCATGCCAATGGTGCAGGGCGTCATAGACTGCACACATGTGGCCCTTAGGGCACCCCATCACAACCCAGCTATCTTTGTCAACCGAAAGGGCTTCCACTCCCTCAACGTACAGCTGGTGTGTAATCACAAGAAGGAGTTCTTGCATGTTTACGCCAAGTTCTGTGGTAGTTGCCATGAATCTTTCATCCTGCGGCACTCTAATGTTACTCCGCTTTTCAATCTGCCAAACCAACTTAACGGATGGCTCCTTGGTGACAAAGGCTACCCCCGAAGAAGTGGCTAATGACGCCGATCAGGATGCCAGCTAACGAGGCTGAAGAGCGCTACAACTCCAGCCACACTTCGACCAGGTCCATCATCGAGCAAACCATTGGGTTGTTGAAGATGCGCTTCCATTGCCTTGACCGATCAGGTGGAGCCCTGCAGTATACACCATACAGGGTCTCCAGAATGGTCGCGGTCTGCTGTGCACTGCACAACATCGCACAACGTCGTGGCTTGTAGCTTCCTGAGGAGCAAGTGGCTCAGTTCCAGCCCTCCTCAGATGAGGCTGAGGAGGAGGAGGATCTGGAGGAGGAGAGCAGGAGGAGGTCAGAGCGCCGGTGTATCAACCAGCAGCAGCGGCAGCACGCGAGCACATGGCTGCCAGGGATGCAAGGGATGAACTTATCATGGCCAGATTTGCATAGGTTGCCCAAGTTGGCACATGTCCTTGGCTCCATCCTAAGACATCATTGACAATGGACATGACTCTCTGGCCTCCTTTCACTCAGGCCACCAACCTGACAACGCAAGTGTGGCGATGCCCGCAATGTGGAGCTGCCTAAGGCGAAAGAACATAACGCCAACATTTTGGCATCAAATCATTTTAATGCTTTCCAACAGGGATGGCATTTCATCAATACACAGAAACATTCTCCCAATCTACACACAGATCTGGAGGTTATATCCCTTGCCAGCTGTACCCACACAGCCTTGGTTTCTTTGGGAGGCCTTTTCCTCCCAGATGAGTGGAAGAGCACCTCCCTGCTAGCTGTCACCCCCTCAAACAACATTTGCAGCGCCTCATCCGAGAGCCTCGGGGAGGCCCTTGCCTTGGAATTGGACATAGTGGTTTCTCAGAATATGTTGCAGGTGGTGCAGCATAGGCAGAAATAGGCTGTGGAATGAGCCAAGACAGCAAGAAGCCATAAAATCAGACTGGAAAAGTGATGTCAGCAGAGGTGAGTTTCAGTCCCAAAACACTAATCGACCAAGGGCATCCCACACATCTGAAATAAAGTGGCCAATCATGGGAAAAGCGCAAATTTTTGAAAGCTATCAGTGGAGGCGGATTTCAAACCCACCCAAACTGAAACCCGCCTCCAGTGAGAAAATCGCCCCCTTGGTGCCGTGTCGTACTGTACTGGGGTACAATGGAAATAATACGAAACCAATTATGTATGAAACTCAGACTGAAACAGCTCTAGTACAGTTGCTAATATTTAATAATAAAAAGTAATTCAGAATCATTCCATATTATGGTAATCTGGGGCATACGTCCCCCAGGATTCTGCTTAATTGAAGACCGCTATGATGCAGTTCCATGCTATTTTAAAGATCTGGAAATAGGACAATTTCTGCAAAACGAGGACTCGGCAATTGTATGTTTGAATCTTTTAAAAATCTAATATTCTTTATCCATCTCCTTTTAACCCTAAGCAATCCTGTTAATATAAATATTAAGTATAACCCTAAAAAAGATTTGTATTAGCTTTCACCTTTAATTGATTTCAGTGCACCCTTTGTGCAATGATAGACATTGGAATCTTGTAGCATCCATAGCTCTGTCGGAATTATTTTCTGCCAATTTCCAATGATCATTGTTTTACAATACACTGGAGAAACATAGAGAAATCAGAACATTTGACAATATTCTTAGAATAAAGTTAAATATTTTGGGATTTTGTTACTCAATTTAATTCTTCTTCTTCTTAGGCAGTCCCTCGGAACCAAGGATGACTTGCTTCCACACTAAAAATGAGTTCTCAGGTGACTGATGAGTCCAATGCAGACCTACAGTCTCTGTCACAGGTGGGGCAGACGGTGGTTGAAGGAGCGGGTGGGTGGGGTGCTTGGGTTGACGTGCGCTCCTTCCGCTGTTTGCGCTTGGCATCCGCTTGCTCCCGGCGAAGAGACTCGAGGTGTTCAGCGCCTTCCCTGATGCTTCTCCTCCACTTTGTGCGGTCTTGGGCCAGGGATTCCCAGGTGTCGGTGGGGATGTTGCACTTTTTCAAGGAGGCTTTGAGGGTGTCCTATTGCGTTTCCTCTGCCCACCTGGGGCTCTTTTGCCGTGTCGGAGCTCCGAGTAGAGCGCTTGTTTTGGGAGCCTCGTATCGGGCATGCGGACGATGTGACCCGTCAATCGGAGCTGATCGAGCGTGGTCAAAGCTTCGATGCTGGGGATGTTGGCCTGAGCGAGAACACTGACGTTGGTGCGCCTATCCTGCCAATGGATTTGCAGGATCTTGCGGAGGCAGCATTGGTGGTACCTCTCCAGTGCTTTGAGGTGCCTGCTGTACATGGTCCATGTCTCTGAGGCATACAGGAGGGCGGGTATTACTACTGCTCTGTAGACCATGAGCTTGGTGCTGGGTTTGAGGTCCTGGTCTTCAAACACTCTCTTCCTCAGGCGACCGAAGGCTGCACTGGCACACTGAAGGCGGTGTTGGACTTCGTCATCGACGTCTGCTCTTGTTGACAGTAGGCTCCCGAGGTATGGAAAGTGGTCCACGTTGTCCAAGGCCTCATCATGGATTTTGATAATCGGAGAGCAGTACTGTGGCGGGGGCAGGTTGGTAGAGGACCTTTGTCTTACGGATGTTTAGTGTAAGGCCCATGCTCTCGTACGCTTCGGTGAAGGTGTTGACGATGGTTTGGAGTTCGGCCTCAGAGTGTGCGCAGATGCAAGCGTCGTCTGCATACTGTAATTCGATGACAGAGGATGGGATGACCTTGGATCTGGACTGGAGGCGATGGAGGTTGAACAGTTTCCCGTTTGTTCTGTAGATTAGCTCCACTCCAGCGGGGAGCTTACTGAGGGTGAGATGGAGCATTGCAGCCAGGAAGATCGAGAAGAGCATTGGTGCAATGACACAGCCTTGCTTGACCCCGGTCCGTACGTGAATTGGGTCTGTGGTGGATCCGTTGGTCAGGATCACGGCTTGCATGTCGTCGTGAAGCAGGCGGAGGATGGTGACAAACTTTTGAGGGCAGCCGAATTTGAGGAGGACACTCCATAATCCCTCATGATTGACGGTGTTGAAGGCCTTTGTGAGGTCAAAGAAGGCCATGTACAGCGGTTGGTGCTGTTCCCTGCATTTCTCTTGTAGTTGCCCCTTAGTGGGCGGAATCCGCATTGCAACTCTGGGAGGAGCTCTTCAGCCACTGGGAGGAGCTCTTCAGCCACTGGGAGAAGGCGATTGAGGAGGATTCTTGCGATGACTTTCCCTGTGGCAGATAGCAGGGAGACTCCTCTGTAATTATCGCAATCGGCCTTGTCACCTTTCTTGAAGATGGTCACGATTACGGCGTCTCTGAGATCCCCTGGCATGCTCTCCTCCTTCCAAATAAGAGAAATGAGTTCATGTATTCATGCCAATAGTGCTTCTCCGCCATGTTTTAGTGCCTCGGCGGGGATTCCATCTGCTCCTGAGGCCTTGTTCTTCAGTTGTCGGATGGCCTTTTCAACCTCATGCCGGGCTGGGGTTGTGCTGAGGTGGTGGTGGGTAGCATGCTGCGGGATGGAGTTGAGGACACTCGCGTCGAAGACAGAGTCTCGGTTAAGGAGATCTTCGAAGTGCTCCTTCCAGCGGGCACAGACTGCCTCTCTGTCCTTGATGAGTACCTCTCCATTCTTGGCCCGCAGTGGGGTAGGACCTTGGGTGCTTGGGCCCTAGGTGGTCTTGACTGCGCTAAAGAATCCACGCACGTCGTGGTTGTCGGCTAGCTGCTGGATCTCCTGCGCTTTCTCCACCCACCATCTGTTCTTTAGGTCGCGAGTTTTTTGTTGGACCTCGGCCTTCAGGCGTCTGTAGAGCTGCTTTCTTGCTCTCGAGTTGTGTTGCTGTTTCCAGATCAAGAATGCCTTGCACTTGCGGCTTATTAGCTCCTGGATCTCCTGGTCGTTCTCGTCGAACCAGTCTTGGTGTTTCCTGGTCGAGTGACCGAGCATCTCTTCACAGGTGCTGATTATGGAGGCCTTGAGTGCAGACCAGGCGCTGTGGACACTCTGTGTCTCTGAATCACTGGGAGTCGTCAGGTTGGTTGTGAGGCGCAGGCTGAATAGGGCTTTCTTAGCAGGGTCTTTGAGTGCTCCAGCGTTGATTTTCCTGCGGCATTGCTTCTGTTGCCGCCGCTGTTTTGGGGCTACGTTGATGGAGATGACAGAGCGGATTAGGCGGTGGTCTGTCCTGCAGTCGTCAGTTGCTGTCATGGCGCGGGTTATGCGGACGTCCTTGCGGTCCCTTGCTCGGACGATGACGTAGTCCAGCAGATGCCAGTGCTTGGAGCGAGGGTGTTGCCATGAAGCCTTGTACTTGTCTCTCTGACGGAACAAGGTGTTGGTTATGACAAGGCCATGTTCTAAGCATTTCGTCAGAAGGAGGGTACCGTTGGAGTTGGCTTTCCCTACCCCCTCTCTGCCGATCACACCTCCCCAGAGGTCTGTGTCCTTTCCAACTCTGGCGTTGAAGTCGCCAAGGAGGATCAGCTTGTCGCCCGTTGGGACTCGGGACAGGGATTGTTCGAGGCTGGAGTAGAATTCCTCTTTGGTCTCGTCTGTGGCTTCCAGTGTTGGGGCGTATGCACTGATGACCGTAGCGTACTGGTTCTGGGCTAGGGTGAGCCGTAGAGTCATGAGACGTTCGTTTATTCCACAAGGGGAGCCTCTGAGACGTTCAACTAGCTCATTTTTTATGGCGAAGCCTACCCCATGGAAGCAGCGTTCTTTTTCAGGTTTGCCTTTCCAGAAGAAGGTGTAACCACCGCCTTGCTCCTTGAGCTGGCCTTCCCCTGCCCACCGGATCTCACTTAGGGCGGCGATGTCTATGTCGAAACATCTGAGCTCCCGGGCAACGATAGCAGTACGGCGTTCCGGTCTGTCACTGGTGGGGTTGTCCATGAGGGTCCTGACGTTCCAGGTCCCGAACTTCATTTTAAAGGGTGGAAGATGCTGCGTGAATTCTTTTAACGTGGGGTGGCCGTTACACACCAGCTACCACACGGGCTTGACAGAGCAAGGTCTTGGTCCAATGGCAAGGGGACCCAAGACGATTGGAGATCAGGCTCTGCTAAATCGGCCTAGCACACACACACACACACACACACACACACACACACACACACACACACAAACATACTCCTACTGTCCTCCTCCCTCCTTTCCTGCAGGTCCTCTCTGCCTGGGTTTCATAGGCTGCAGTGTGGTCCTCCCAACCCTTCTGCTGGTCCACGCTGCAGCCTATGAAACCCAGGCAGAGAGGACCTGCAGGAAAGGAGGGAGGAGCTCGTCCTCGCTCCTGGGCCTCATCCTCGCTCCTGGGTCCCATCCTCGCTCCTGGGCCTCGACCTCGCTCCTGGGTCCCGACCTCGCTCCTGGGCCTCGACCTCGCTCCTGGGTCCCGACCTCCTTATAGTGTGCCTCCTTCTAGTTATATTACAGAAGCATTACTCAACAAACTACTTCAGTCCTGTAGTTCCAGAATCTTTACAGGCCTGAGGGCTCAGGTTCGATCCCTGATCTCTGATGAGTTAGCAACTCTCAGTCAGGACAGCAGTTGGGGGCTACAGTTGGCCTCAGCATGCTTGGACCAAGGATGGAAAATTTCAGTTAGGGTTCCTGCTCTTGAGTATTGTCCAATGTTCCGTAATGGAAAATGTGCATATGTGGACACCAGTCAGGAGATGACTGGGCCTGACTGACGCCCTGCATAGTGAAATAGCCCACTGACACTGAGGGCCGGAATTTTCCCCTAAAAAAACGGGTGGGTTTGGAGCGTGGAGGCAATTAAATTGTTAAAAACGCGATTCCCGACCTGATCCCGCCTCCAACCCGTCCACTTCCGGTTTTGCCGGAGGTGGGGTGGGCAACTAACCCGCTGCTAGGGGGCGTTACCTCCATTTAAATATTGTAATGAGGCTGGAAGCCTCTTTTCCCCTGTCCATTTTGCGTTTAACTGCCTGTGGACGGGTTTCACACAATTTGTGAAGCCTGGCAGTTAAACAGAGGCGGGGACTGCTGCAACCAGGAGGTTAAGTGGCTTTATACCTACCTCCTGGATCTGGGGTCCCGACCATACTCACCCCCCGCGTTGGAGACCCCCCCACGAGGCCTCCAATTCCGGCCTAATTGTTTAGGCTCATACAAGAAGAATGGCCACTTGCATTGAAGGGCTGCTGATCCCATTGGAACTGTATCCCAGCAAGTCAGAAGAGATGAGAACATTGTGTGTGTTGTGGGGAGAGGTGATAGGTGAGGGTGGGGTGGAGGGGTGGGTGTAAATTACTCCAAGGGGTTAATAACACTGGCTCAATATTTGATTGAATATAAAGAAACATGTGGCTGTCTCTTTAGGAATTCTACTGCAACACTCCTCAGTGTAAGCGTGCACTCCAAACTGATAATTAATATCTTCCTTATGGGCAAGACTTCTTTGAAAGTTTGCTTTTTTATTTTTGCAAGTTTTGGAGCTGAGATTAAATTCTGCAGCTGTGAGGTTTGTTTCCAAATAATACTGATGTCCAATCTGGTTAGCTTGTCTAAGTTTGTCATGAGGAGGAACTGGGGTTGAAGAGAGGAAATTACTGCTATTTATAAACACTTGGGGGTAGAATTTCCACTTTGGGCACAATCGGTGATTCTGGCGCGAATTGCGCCCCTTTTGAAAAGTGTTTTTTCCCACGTTTTTCCGCTCAAACTCATTTGCATATCGCCGAACGCAAAATCTGCCATGATTTAAAATGCGTTTTTTTTTTTAAATTGCTTTAAAAAATATTCCTTGATATATTTAAGAGTGGTAACTTGGTAAAGTTTGAAATACAGCTGAAAATGGGTTTATAACAAAAAATAAGGATTTTAAATCACAGTGTCAATTCGCCACCTGTGAGTAACCTGATTTTAAATTGCTGAAAATGACTTTTAAAAAATGTACAAAACTATGTTCTGGTTAGATTGGGGTACAGTAGCCAGTTCCTTAGTAAATTAATTTTTTTTTAATTCAAAAGCTTTCAAAACGTACGTATGGGACTGACTGGATTGCTCTACAGAGAGCCGGCACGGACTCGACAGGTCGAATGGCCTCCTTCTGTGCCGTTATGACTCTTTGGGGGAAAAATTCGGTTGGTTTGCGCCTCCCATTGGCGCCTTAGGAGGGCGCTAATGGGGCGCAAAGCAACCAGCGCCCGGGCGCGGCGATGTTTGCGCCGCTCGTGAAATTGACCAGACATTTTGCGACAGTGCTAAACACTACCGCCACGATCTGCGCCTGCAGATCGTGACGTCAGTCGAGTGTGCAACCCCCCGGTAGCGCACCGGACCGGATATTGAGTGGCGTCCCCTGCCTTACCGCCTGCCGCTAGCAACGACAGGTTAAGGGGAGCGTTTTGCAGTCGGGAAGGGACTGGGGGAGCGCTATTTAAAGGCGACCGGTTCCTGCCTTTTTTTGTCGGTGAAATTTTTGCACCACTCATTCTGAGTGAGAGAGAAAGACTTCTGGAAATATTCAACGCTGTGTTGAGGAGTTTTGGGTACTGAGCAGCACTTTGTAGGTTCATTTTGATTTGATCTTCCTTGCATCAATTTAGAAGAGACTATGGGGGCTGCACTCTTGAGCTCTTTCCCTGGGCCTCTCCATTGTTCTTTCCAGCAGATTTGATGTACAGGTCTCTCCAGGCCGAGATTCAAGGCTGCAATGAGCAGGGTGTGGATGGAGAGCAAGATTGACCCTCCCCTTTAAGAACTGGCCAGCGCCAGTTTGTCTGTGTTCCATTGCTGACTGACATCACATGAGCTTCGCCAGCGCTCTGAGGTAGCGCCTCACTCCTCGGCGTTAGCGCCTTAAGAGAGGTGTGTAGCGCCTGATTTAGCGCTCCAATCACCTCCAGGGGCGATAGAAGCCAAGTTTGCAGTCGGAGGCGATAATTAGCGCCAGGCGCTAAACTTTGCGCCCGGCCGATAATTGCGCCCCAAACGGGGCGATACCGAATTTCTCCCCCTATGACTCTATGATTAGTGTTCTTGCGCCCAAAAATCCAGCTTAATTTTTGGAGCCTCCTCGAAGGCCCACAAACGAGCGCAATTAGTGAAAACTTCCAATGGTGATTAATTCACCCTGGGGGCGTGGCCAGTTTTGTGGGGGGGTTCTGCTTCTAGCGTGATGTTTTCAAAACTAGCGCAAAAGATCGCGGAAACTTGAATTGCGCTGAACACAATTTGCGCTTAAAATTCCGCGATCTTTTGTGCCGGTTACGCCGATGTCAGGCAAATTGCACCGAAAAAACCAGCGCAATCAAATGGAAACCCCAGGTCATTGGAATTTGACATTTGCTACAATTCCTTTTTGGAAAATGATTTTAAAAGGAGCTTGTGGTTGCAGTTCTCTATTGGCTAGAAATTCCTTCATGCGTTAGGTTTATCCCATGGGAAAAATCAGGTACTCTTAATGACTCTACCTATGGGTAACACATGGAGGAATTTCTAGTCCTATATTTTTAATAAGGGAAATCCCTTACTCTTACATTTCCTAACTAGTATTTTGAGGAAGGAACGATGGTAGCTGCATTCTTAAATAAGTACACAATTGGGAAATATTGATTTTTGTTTTAGGGCTTTCTAGTCAGGCACAGACACGATGGGCCGAATGGCCTCCTTCTGTGCTGTAAATTTCTTTGATTCTATGGTACTAGGTATTGGTCTTGGTTCAGTAGTAGCACTCTCACCTCTGAATCAGAAGGTTGTGGATTCAAGCCCCACTTCAGAGACTTGAGCACATTATCTGGGCTGATGCTTCAATACTGAGGGAGTGCTGCAGTTTTAGAGGTGCTGTCATTCAGATGAGATGTTCAGCTGAGGCCCTGGATGTCCTTTTAGTTGGATGTAAAAGATCCCACGGTACTATTTGAAGAAGAACAGGGGAGTTCTGATATCATGGCCGTATTTATCCATCAACCAGCATCACTGAGGCAGATTATCTGGTTATTTATCTCATTGTTGTTTGTGGGATCTTGTTGTGTGCAAATTGGCTACTGTGTTTTCCAACATTGCAGCAGTGACTACACTTCAAAAGTAAATTATTGGCTATGAAGTGATTAGGGACATCCTATCTGAGGAAGGATGTTCTTGCCATGGAAGGAGTTCAGCGAAGATTCACAAGGCTGATACCTGGGATGGCAGGAATGACATATGAGGAGAGATTGGGTCGATTGGGCTTATACTCGCTGGAGTATAGAAGAATGAGAGGGGATCTCATCGAAACATATAAAATTCTGACAGGTCTGGACAAACTAGATGCAGGAAGAATGTTCCCGATGGTCGGAGAGTCCAGAACCAGGGGTCATAATCTAAGGATAAGGGGTAAGCCATTTAGGACAGAAATGAGAAAGAATTTCTTCACCCAGAGAGTGGTGAACCTGTGGAATTCTCTACCACAGAAGGTAGTTGAGGCCAAGTCATTAAATATATTCAAGAATGAGTTAGATATATTTCTTAAAGCTAAAGGTATCAAGGGATATGGGGAGAAGGCAGGTACAGGGTACTGAGTTTGGATGATCAGCCAGGCCTACTCCTGCTCCGATCTTCTATGTTGTGAAAGACACTCTATAAATGCAAGTTCTTTCTTTATTCTTATCATTGCCTAGACCTAAACCATAATTAAATGCTTTTGGAAATGTGTAGAGAGAGGTATACTTACCAAGGTACGAGAGCCCCGTACACGGCCACAGGCTGAACAATTGGGACCCGGAGAGGGAAGGTAAACGAGACTCCGGCTTTTTCCTCCGTGGCGGCGACAGGTCGGAGTCGGAAGAACGTTGACCCCCCTTTCGTGGGGGCGAAAGGTCAGAATCGGGGTCTTGTCTGTGTAATAAAACTTACCTGATTTTTGCCGGTTAAGCGAGAATTCCGGATATTAGGGTGCCGGATAAACGAAAGTTTCCTGTACTATGTTTTATTGATGTGGTTAAAAATAAAATGGTGCTGTGGGCCCTAAGTCAGTTAAAGAAATATATTTCTTATATATAATTTTGTGTTTGAGCACATGTTGATTTTACTGTTTTTTAAACAATAGGGTGGGAGTTTTGCTGAAACAGGACTGTGCAGACATTATTGATTTTGTTTTTGCATTCAGCTCCACAGCTGGGTAGCAGACTCAGGCTGTCTGCCTTGACTGTGATGTCTCATAGTTACTCCAGCCTCAATCAGTGCCAAGCAAAACTGACTGCATATGTGGCATCGAGCGGATAGTGTTGTTATTGGAAATGGCTTCTGCTGTGCTATGCAATTTTAAATTTGTTGGATATAATTTTATTGGTATTGAATATAGAGTTTCCTCTTCCAGCTTTGTTATATCACTCTGGCATTTTATGTACCAAATATCTGGAAAGTATAACATTCCTTAAATCTCTTGAGGGGAAGAATTTGGGCTAAGAGGTAAAGATCAGAGCATAAAGAATATATTTTCTGAGCAAAGTAAGCAACTAGCTGAACCCTATTAAAAGTGATTTTAGTGCTGTGCAAAACCAGTTACCCTAGTTACACAGCAGGCTAGTGTACTAGACCATTGTAACATGGAGGGTGGCTGGGATGCTGTCTGATGCCTACAGTTCCTAACACAGCATATTCCTAATCTAGGGTGAATTGCAGAGAGGGAGTTACTGAGTAGAGTTCAGGAACTCCCTTACAAGGAGGGAAATTAACGACCTGTTACAGAACGCCAAAGGTAGAAATAAGGAACGCGTTTGCTGTGTTCTCTTTTGGCCTGGGAGTTGTGAGAGTTAAAATAAAAATGAGCTGTCAGGTTTTTTTTGCAGAACAACCGGTTGTATATTTGATTTACAGTATTCATGATTTAAAAAAAGATGTAACTGCAGAAATGATGCTGCAGCCCTCAAACTGTTCATGTGTTTTTTCTCTCTCATGAGTTAGACTTTCCTGAGGCGAGTAAAGCTTCTCTTGTTTTTTTCCTTCTTTCCTAACATAGTGACCCTTTTGTGCCCTGGTAGCATCTATACTGGTAGCTGGCTGTGTCATTGTTAAGCAAAACAGCGAGCTTGCAAGGAATGCAAAATCAATAGCAGCCAATTCATTTGTTACAGCACTAACCTTTATGGCAGTAAATGTGAAACTAGGGCCGAAATCGTATGAACAATTTCAAAAATGGTTTAAAGAACGGTTCCAAACTAGGTTCAAGTTTAAAATAAAAAAAAATTAGATTCCAAATTTTCACTTCACTGGAGGGTCACTCCCACTGGAAGTATTACAAATATTGACTTCTGTTTCTCTCAATTTTGTGACAAATCCATGTTTCATTCTGTAGATTACTGTTGACGGTATAATAATGTTGCCCTAATACTGTGACTGGACTCCATATAACATTGACAGCATGGTATGGCATTGAGAATCACTGTAAAGGTTTCTGATGTCTGAGAGTAGCTTCCTTTGTTGTTTTTTCAAAGTCCCTCCATCAATTCTCATGGACTAAAACATTAGCTGTTCAATGTGGAGACTCGTTGGGCTTGAAATTCGTCTTGGGCGGTGGCATGGAACTGAATATCAGGCGCTGTGTATAACGGGCGTCCGATCCGACACCGCCCGTTCTGCGCCACCGGCCGAGACGAATTTCTAGGCCATTGTTTTTTTTTGTCCTGGTCAATTTTCTCACCTCCCTTCCTCCCCCGAAGACACCGACTTTTTCTGGGGTACAGTTTCGAGAGTTCCAGTCATCCTCATCCAAGTGCCTGGTAATGATTTGCGAACTTGAGTGTCAGTATGTTATTCTATGATCAGGGGCATCATAGCTGAGTTCAGTCCTGTCCACGGCTATTTCCACACATGTATACCTCCTGTAAGGGTCACTGGATAGCGATTAGAAGCAGAAACCGTTGATTGATTGTCCCCTCCCTAACTTAGGGGCACCAAGTCCAATAGTGGGACTATTATTGCTGCACAGAATGACGAGGGAACCTGTGACCTTCCTGGTCTGTATGCCTCAGTGATTTATTGGGTAATCTTATTTTGCCATCAGAGAACCTTTATGCCCTTACTAACCTGTTCTCCCTAAAACAAATCTTGTAATGACAAACTGTTAACAAAAATAGAAGTGCAGAGTGCTGTTTCATTTCTCAATGTTGAAATTATTTTTTAAAAAGATTCAGCGCTTCAGGGAGAATTAAGTCACGTACAGAGGTAGACTGAAGAATATCCTTTTGCGTTGCAGTGGGTTACTGCCTCAATGTGACATGCTGCTAAGTCATCGGGTGTGGGTTTGGCCTCTTTTTTTTTCCCTCGGTGTACTGAATTCCGGATTACTGAGCATAGGCCCAGCACTTTCCCACAGGGAATGAGAAAAAAAATCAGAGGAAGCGTCACTCCTGCTCTGCTCTCGTGCACCTCCTTGCAGAGTGACTTTGGTGAAGTCCTGGCAGCAGGCTGCTTGATTGCCCCCTTGGGTACGGATACCACGTGGCATGGGAAGAGCCAAGAAAGGGAAACAGAAGGAAATATTCTTTTATGAAGGATAGGTGTTACCTTTCAATTAAACTTCCCATGATGGGAAAGTACACAAATACCATCTATTCCCCTGCCTCATAAAGGATATCTGTCCATTGAGGCCTTTGAAAGGGGTTATTTTAATGCTGTCGTATCTCATATACAATCCTACTGTATCCTACTGTAAACAGAGTCCTGGCAGGGCTCTTATACAATGCATCTAATGTCACTAAGATCCAGCTTTTCTCCTTACATAGTCATTCCAGCTAGTTTCTAAGGAATATTGTATCTGCCTAATTTATTCCATGTTACAAGATTCTATTGAATTCCCAAGTGCAGAAATTTTATAAACACGCCATATCCAAATGAAGCACTTTAGATGGTTTACCTTGTAAATGATCAAGTTATTAAGGATTTTTTTAAACATCAGGGGTGCCTGTCAGACAGTGCATTGCACTCGGGCAAGGTACCACCTTGCTGCTGGCCCTGTGGGCCATGCTGCAGTAAGAATCAGGGAGGAGGGGGCAAATTAGAAAAACTTTTTTTTAATGTATTTTTGTTACCATTTGTTCGGGGAGCTCTTGCCTCTGATAATATCACTTTTAAGATTAACTTTTTCATTTAGCTTTTTTGCTTTGATCTTTAATTGACCTAACCAGACCCTTGACTACACTGTATAATAGGAATGCTAGGCCTTAGATTTAATTGTCTTATGTATATTTTAAAAGATAGCATTGAAAGTGTGGAATATTTTAGACTGTGGGAGTTAGCACATGCACCCTTGTGGTCCAGGATTATAACTTGGGTCAAAATCTGCTGAGGAAATACTCTGAAAATGCTGCAGGATTGTGGTTGGGGGCCCATACTGCCTGCTGCAAATTGGTGGTGTATCTCTTAACTCCATTCATAAAGACATAGAAATTTGAACCACCTCATTAGAAGTGGCAACAATAATGATCAACATCAGCTAAGGACAAAACGTACTAAATCCCATGCCAGTGAGTAATCCACCCTAATTAGCTTCAGGCCCCGCCCCTTCCCTTCACGAGCAAAATTCTGTTTTATCCCTGTGGTGTGAAGTAAATGAATAGTGACTGTTGTGCATTGGCTATGTTTGACAACAGAGAAGGCAGAGCAGTAGAGAGGCAGTGCATTTGAAACGCTGGCTTCTTGAGCCAAATGTTGAAAGAAGCTGTTTCCAATTTTGAGCAGTTGTTTCCACAAAGTGTTCTCTACTGGACCTAAGCGAAGAGTTGTGACTAAGGTTACCGAGACTGGCGGTTCCATGAAAAGAAACAGTCATGTCTAAGAAAATGGCTCAAAATAGAAAGGGATCAAGCAAAATAGGCAGCACATTTTGAACACAAGCTGCTGGAGCTGGACGCTGGAAGAAACTGCTTCCCATTTTAAGCAGTCTTTTCAGACCGTGTTTATATTGGATATATGTGTAACAGAGCTGGAGACGAGTGGATAGGCACTGTGGCTAAATGAAGAGTATAACTTGTTGTGAAGCTGCAGGTCAGAGGGGACAATGGGAGGACTACAGATCAAATGGTAGGAGCTTTTAAAATAAACAGAAACTGTACCATTATAGCTGCAGTGTTTTTCATCTGTCTCAATGCTCTGCTTACAAGCAACTGCCAACGTCTGTGCACTGATATTTCTGGAAAGACATTGGCAGTAATTAGAATCAGCAAAATGTTTTTAGTGTTTTGAACTTCTTCTGATAAAAAGTCTATATATCTAAAGGCACTGAGACAAAAAAATGATGATTTACCTGGGTTTTTGTTTCCTAAGACTATCTCTATCTTATTGGTATTAACCAAATAAAATGACATGATTTGTATCTTGTCTGTAATAGTGGTGCCACTATTTATATCCAGAATCAATCAGTTTAAAAGCTTTTAAATCCTTCAGCCGCATAAACCTCTACAAAGATCTGAACAAAATGTCTCTCAGGCTGCATTAACCTACATTTGGATTTGAACTGCTAGTCTCCTCCTTTTTGCGATGAATATTTCCATGCACAGGGCTAGCATTATCTAGGGCACATGAGTAATCATCCATTCCTTATTTTGTTTTTTCATATAAAAAAAAACTTGAAATACGCATGGAGTCTATTCTGCATTCATTACATTTTCACAACAAATCTATAAGGAACAGTTTGGATCTCTTTTTCCTATGTATAAGTGCAGTGCCCTGCCTCTTTACCAGTACTTTGCTTTAGGGTTTGCAAGAAATGATTACGAGATTTTTTTATACAAGGAATCGTTCACTATTTGCAAATTGTTTGCTTTAAACCCTGCATCTGGGAAAAGAGTATACTGCCCTCCTGTTGAAATGACTACTGGCAAGTTGTTTCAGCTGGCAGTCAATAGGCTGCTTTCCTACATAAATTCTTCTTTTGTCCAAACCCTTCTATTTTCCTATTACATTACTAAAAGAAAAACAAGTCTACAGAGATCAATAATAATTTATTAGATTCATTTTGAGAATTCAGGAGACAAAACAGCTAAACCAAACTTCATCCCTTCATATCAGTTAGAACTTAGCACTCCACTGAGAGCCTTTCTGTAAGTGTAGGAATTTGGAGAAGAGGGTTCTAAAAGGGAATAGCAATATCTGTTAGGCTAGGCACATGTAACATTGTTTCCTGATTGCTTACTTATTTTTAATTTGAATTTTAAAAAATCATTTTTCTGATTGTGTTTTTTTTTAAAAAGAAGGAAATTATAACGCAATTAATATTAGTCTGAATAGTTGTATGATTACTAGAAATGCTCCATTCATTTCTATTCTTTGTTGTGGTTATATCTTAATGTTGATTTTTTTAAAGACTTATGCTGTATAATCGCATGATTATTTTAATAGCTGCAAAGATAGCCAACACAAAGAGACTAAAGCTAACAGCTGACCTTATTTGAACCAAACTTGTACTTTCCTTTGGATCTGGTGCCAGTATCTGTGTCCTAACTTCAGTTTCTGTGGGTTAGCTGTAAACCTCTGACACATGTAATTATGAATATATTGATCTGCATGGCAGGGTAGTGGGGGGGCTAGAAAGTGGTCGGGAAACCCAGGAGAACGGGTTTCCCACAGGCACTGCCAAATTTAACGGCAGCATCTGATTAGCAATTGAAAGCTCTGCTTCCCACCCGAAGCCAACCAGATGTCGAGGCTGGCTGGCTGCAGGCGGGTAGGCCTGCGGTACTAGGCTGCAGCGAGGAGAGAGGAAGGGGTGGTCCAGGGCCGGAGGAGCATCGGGAGTGGGGGGGTGGTCGAGAGCCAGAGGATGATCGGAGGCCGGAGGAGCATCGGGGATGGGGGTTGGTCGGGAGCTGGAGGATGATTGGTGGCCGGAGGAGCATTGGGGGGGGGGTTGCTGGTTGGGGGCCGGAGGAGCATCGGGTCTGGAGGGGCGAGTTTGGAGGCCGAAAGGAGGGATTGCAGGCATCAGGGAGGGAGATGGGAGGCCTCGGTGGGGAGGGGGGGGCGGGTGGAAGAGGTTGGAGGCCTCGGCGGGGAGATCGCGGGGGTGGTGGGTGGGAGGTCGGAGGCCTCGCGGGGTGGGTGGCGAGGCAGGGACGCTGGATCCAGGAGGTAAGTGGAAAGGCACTTGCCTCCTGGATTCAGCAGTCCTTGCCTTCCTTTAGCTGACGGGTTCCCCGAGGCCCAGGAAACTCAACCAGCCAGAGTTAAATTTGTAATGGTGGATCACCATGAGGCACGCCAGCCTCATTATAATATTTAAATAGATGACCCGCCTTCTGGGAGCGGTTTGGCTGCCTGCCCCCCGCCCCCCCCATCCCGCCTCCATTAAGACCGGAAGTTGGCGGGTTGGGGTCGGATTCAGTTTTTTAACTCTTTAACCTCCCACCCGACGCCAACGTTTTTGGGGTTAAAATTCCCCTCTTTATTTCTGCAGCTTCTCGGTTGTTATTTTTCTCGGTCTCATGCTTTTCTTTTTGCATATTGACCATTCAAAGCAATGCCACATAAACAACGTAACATTTTTAAACAGTCCATAAATAGAATACCACATGTTGGGACAGGATAAATATTTTATGCATGACTCACCTAGTTGATTGATTCATGACATAAGGGATAATATGCCTCTTTAAATATTTTCTTTATCGAACTCAAAAGCTTGCTTATTTACGTATTTCTTTCCTGTTTATTCCCACACTGACTCCCACGCTTCTTTCATCATTCACTCAGATGCAGGCAGGACCATTTGAGGTGTGACCTCCTCTGACTGGCTGGTCAGTTTTCTGCCCTTCAGATTTCTCTTCCCTTCCCACTCCCCAAACCTCGACCTCGATTGAGTACTCTGTTTCCACACAATGCTCCATTCAGCAATCTCACTGAACGATGGCCAGCAAATGATCTTATGTAAAGATTTTTGGATGAGCGGTTAAACCGAGGCCCCATCTGCTCTCTCAGGTGGACGTAAAAGATCCCATGGCACTCTTTCAAAGAAGAGCAGGGGAGTTATCCCTGGTGTCCTGGCCAATATTTATCCCTCAATCAACATCACTAAAAACCAATTATCTGGTCATTATAACATTGCTGTTTGTGGGAGCTTGCTGTGCACAAATTGGTTGCCGCGTTTCCTACATTACAACAGTGACTACACTTCAAAAAGTACTTCATTGGCTGTGAAGCGCTTTAGGATGTCTGGTGGTCATGAAAGGCGCTATATAACTGCAAGTCTCTCTCTTTCTAAAGATTAAAATATATTGCTGTGGAATATAGTTGACTGAAGAGGATGATATTCAAATTGGTGAATTTAGCTTTCTGCTGCGAGAGCACACACATTTTGTTTTAATGTTTACTTGAATAATATAAACTGTCATGAAGTAAGTGCGTGAATCAAAATGTCCAAAGGCAATTGCCGTCCAGGACTTGAAGCAATTTTATCAGATGCAGAGAAACATTAACAAGCCTACTTTTTCTTTCTTTCTCGAAGCCTCCTTCTCAATCAGCCATGCTAAGATTTTATTCCATGGTTGATGGCAATCCTCCAGTGCTTCCCACCCAAGGGGTAATTCCTTTTGTATAAGCATAAACAGTGTGTGATGATGAGCTATTTAATCTTGAGAACCATCACATTGATACCCAAGCAGATCCTCACCCGATGTCCACACAGCACACTTCACACAACTTGGAAACGAAAATTAGAAAAGGTGCATATCAGGCGGCCGATCCAATATCGCCCGCTATCACCAAAAGTTAAAATTATCCCCATATGTTTTTATTCACAAATACTCTATGTTGAATGCCATTTTGAGTCAATGGGGGAGAAATTCAACTCACTCTGGTTTCCGGCGGGAAATCAGTAGTGTGTTCTGAACGCGTGCCCTAAGATGTCGGCGAGAGGCCCGAGCCAAATTGGGCATCAGGCCTTAATTTCAATAAAACAGGTGGGCTGTGATTGCCAGTTGGCCATTCATGCAGCTTGCTGGTCAGTGCCTTGTGTATTCCGGCCAGCTCCGCACTGAACCAGCCCGCAAATAGGTCCTGGGAGGGAGGCGAAGCAGGAGTGTGGGGAGTGGGGGTGGGTGGGTAAGCCCAGGTGCAGCGGGCTGCAGTATTTTTGTGGAGCCAGGAGGAGCATAAGGTGCCTAACGGCTGTTTCAGGCAAGCACACTGCACACCTAGAAGTCATCAGTTTCCAATTTGGCAGCTGGCACACGTCGTGGGGGTGGTGGAGGGGGCGGCGGGGGGGGGGGGAGATCAGCACGTAGATCGCGACCTAAAATTGGTCCCTCCAACGTTAATTTTACGCCCAAAAAATCGGGTGCAACGATGTTGAATATTTCCCCCAATATCTTGAATTTAGTAGTCAGTGAATTTGAAACTAGTACAGTGAACTTCTCTTTCTAATCCTATTTGAAGTTTTATGGCAAAGTAGAAATGCTTCTCCACAAAAGGAAGGAGAATTCGCAGATAAGGCATCCTGGGGCACTTCACTGTACGTCATGGTTGGTTACAGAGCAACATTGGCAAAAAGCTTGGGAACAGCTTGAATACTTGCTGTGTTGACCAGACTGGCACATGGTGCATGGTACATAAAAGATGATTGAGGCAGGAGGGGAAATGTAGATTAAAAATATATAAAATGGGTTCTTGAGAAGTAGTTTGCTCTTCCCCACAGGTTATAATATCAAGGGTCGAGTGTAATGCAATCTCTTTCCTTCATATTAGGACTTCATTGTTTTTCCAGAGATATCAGATTCCAGGATTTTTACGTTGATGTTTCTTCTGTATTTCTGTATAGCTGCACTGCTCTCTGCAGGGGCTCTGGCAGCCAGACTGAGGTTGCTATTTCGTACCCAGACCTGCACACACTCAGATTAGTTCATTGAAAACGCGAGACGTTTGTTAAATGGGTCACTGAACATGACAGATTTTCCTGTTGTTGGGGAGGCTGGCATCACAAAGGGTTTTCAGCTAGGCCTCGGGAGTTTTGTTACTGCTCGAAAAAGGCAGCTTTTGGTAAAATTGCTTTGCATCACAAAAAGACCTCTGTGACATCATCATCATCAAACTATTGGCCAGAAGCCAGTTAGTTTCTGATTTGTTGTTCAAGCAGTCTTTCTTAAAAGAAAAACTCTGATGGGGAACTATGTGCCTTGGACTCTGCGAGGAAGAGATTACATTACTGCAGTTGTCCATCCAAAGCTGGCAGTTTTAAAAACATTCCTTTTACAAATTCAGATTATTGTATTTTCTGTTGCACTTGGTTTCATAGGTAGTTCCAACATAGCTGATTTGGTGCTCATCAAGGAATGAAATACCCACCTAGGTTCAATTTCAAGTCCAACATACCATAATGGATGAATTTCCCCTCTATTCTGCCTCAAAAATATACCTTAACTCCAGCCTCAAAAGAGCACGTTTTATCTACTGCACCAGCATGCTATTTCCCACACCAGTCCCTCCTATGTAGCCTTTCTGAGTAACATTGTTAATTAGTGTTGAATTACAGACAGTGTTGCTTGGTGGTCTTGTGCTGATTAAGAACTCGGTAGAAACTGCCAAATTTAATTTCACAGCCAGTAGAGAGGACACTTTAATATGATCAGTCTGATTTAAGTACAGATCATAGAGGTGAAATAACAGTACTCGATCCTAGTCTCCAAAGCTGATTATAAATAAATATTAAGCCAATGCAGACCATTTTGAGCCAGTTGGACGCCCGCCCCGCATACACACAAATGGTTTATACTTGGGTCCACTGATCTTTTATAATTGGCTCCAAATTTCTATCTATTTTTGAAATATCCATAACAGTCACTTTTGCAAAAGAATTAGATAACTCACCCGTTTAAAAGTGCAATATAAAGTAAAAAGTTAATTTATCCCTTTTTTAAAAATGGGTGCCTCAATCATTAGCTCATTCTTCCTCCCATCCCATACTCTTCACATTCATACTATGCCAGTGAGTGATGTGGGGAAAAAAGAATTATTGACCCGTAATTTGCGGTCAGCGGCGAAGCGATGGCGCTCGTTGCTGACCTCGAAGAAAGCTGCCTGTGATCTCTGTGGCGAGAACTTTAACTTCCTCGACGTGTAATTGATTGTAGTACTGTCAGTAGGGGATTCCTAGCATAGAGCAGCAGTCATCAAGCTGTCTAAGCAGCCAATCACATTGAAGAATTCTCACAGACAGCAAACCAGGAAATAAAAAGCAATGATTATCTGCACTTTTAAAAAATATTACAGAGAGTGAAATAAAGATTGAGACATACCACATGGGTTTACGGTAAAAACTTATTTTTTTTTAAACCTAGTAATTTTTATCATAATGGAGAAATTTGACATTCCACAAATATAAAATTAGTTTTTCAGGGCCAGAACGGTTGTTTAAACCCAGTTACACCTATTCCAATGAGGCTTAACATTTAATGGGGTGTTTAACAGCGATATTAGCACAGAAAGCTTAAGTTTTCGTCAGTTCCACTGATTTAACTGATTGCCGGCTGGGGGGATGGTGGCGGGGGGCGTGGGGGACACAGCGCAGCCAGTGTCGGAGCAGTGAATGACTGACTGAACCTTCAGGATTTCCACGTTTAGCTGCGCATGCGCTAAATCCCGAAGTTACAGTCAGTTTCAGAGGGGTAATGACGGCGAACACTGACAGTTCGCCGTCATTACCCACCGCAAAATGCGGACCATTCTCGCACACAGAGCCTTTGCATCCTATAACAGACCATGAAACTGGCAAACTTCCCTAAATCACTAACATCTACAACACAACATAACTTTGACCCAGAATGAGTTTTGAATTTTGCTCTGTTGGTTGAGAATCTATTTTATCCTTTTCTGTTCTTTACACTTTTGGAATAGGTGCAAGATTTCTAACCCTCTACAAATCACGACTTGGGTTCAGTAAGATCCTTTAAATATAGTTCTGCAATATTGGAGGAATCTTAATTTAGGTTTCTATTTCGGATACTGACTCATCTGCTGTGCATTTCCTGAATTTTCTCTTCTACCATAAGTCTGTTGCGCTGTGAGAGAGCATTGTCCATTAGCCAGCTCCCCATGTTTACATTGTAAAAACCTCTTCCTTATCCCAGTGGCAGAATGTTTGTGGCGTTGCTCATGGGACAAAGGAGCCTGTTTTAGTAACAGAAACATGGGGAGCCAGCTCAAAGATGCCGGTGTCCTGAGTGCTTCAATGTTGTCAGCTATTCTGTCCAAAAAGTGGATGTGGAAAAAGAAAAAAAATCCATTGAATTATAAGGCAATTACAAGTGAGTTAAAATGTGGAAGCAAGTCAGTAGTTAAAGCTTTGGAGCTGGATTCTCAACCAAGGGGGCAAAATTCAAATCTCATTCTGGATTGAAGTTATGTTGTGTTAGATATGTTAATGATTTAAGGAAGTTTGCCACTTTCATTTTATGTTGGAAAGCTCTGTGTGAGAGAATAATTCCTTTTCCCACATCACTCAGGAATGTCTTAGACTGCATCCAGTGAGACGTTTAGAGGTCACACCTCCCAAATAAAGAAGTTGGCATGGAAACAAAGGGAGAGTGGGGAGAATTACAAGAGATTTAGATTAAATTTATAATGTTGTCATATTTTGTCCACTTTTAGCATTTTCTTTTTCCCGTAGATAAAAGTTTGAATTTGTAGGAAATGCCAAAAATCAATTCCACACTGATACCAATTATGATATCGGTCTAATTACTGATACAGTTTCAAATCCCATTTCATTGTTAACACAAGTATTTTAAAAACGAGGCAATTTTTGCATGTTTATATGGGTATTTAGAGCCTAGCCTGTTGCATCTATTTTCTACCACTAAAAATAAAGCAAATTTTGTACAGATCTTTTTTTTTCCTTCCCTCTCTTCCCCATTTTTCACTTTTCTACCCTCTTTTAGGTACCCCTGTTCCAAACAATGTGCCTTTCTAAGGGGCCTGACATGGGACATGCACATGGAGCTTTATTAATGCCTCTGTGTTACTGGTCCTTAATATGCAGCACGGGCCTTAGTTGACTTGCCCTTCAATTTTCCATATCCGTGTGTAAGAGCATAAGAAAGCTTGAATGAAAAGAAATCATTCAACCCATCACACTTACTCCTTACACAGTCCATGCATGAGCACCTCAATAATAAATGCCACCCCATCCCCATCGTGAATCATTGTTGGGAACTTCCAGTGTGGGGAATTGTAGCTCTGAACATGCTACACCTATAGGCTGCTTTTTAAAATTATATTTCATAAAAATCAGATTTTTTTTGCAATTTTTAAAGGAGCAATGATTATACTCATTAAATTATTTTTTTATCATAAACCACGCTGAAAATCATCGGACAGATTTCCAGTCGGAAAACTAAAGCTTGTAATTTAAAACTGTAAACTAGCAATAAAATAAAAGAGAACTTTAACCTATTTTTCTTTTTTAAATTGCAAATTCCAGTACTTTCCTCAAACAGAATCCTCTGCCAAAGTTCTAAACCATGTGGTGCTGTGCTGAAGAGAAAGCCACCTTGTAACATTGCGGTTTTTACCGTTTGTGTTGTAAAACTTTTCCACAGATTCTTGCACGTAAACAAGAGGGGGTTTTTTTTGTGAGCGAAAATATCTGTGGAAAATCTTATAGTACCGCTATAAAGTAGTGGCCAATCATAGCAAATAACTGTTTGCATGAAGAAGGGCTGATGCAATGTCACAAATTGCTGGATTAAAAATATTTGACATTTACATGAAAAAAAAAATTCCCGATATGTGGCCACGCTGGTAAGGCTGTCATTTATTGCCCATCCCCAGCTGCCCTGAAAAGATTGTGGTGGGTCTTCTTTTTAAGCCATTTGTGGTTTGACACAACTGAGTGGCTTACTAGGCCACTTCAGAAGGGAGTTAAGAGTCAACAACGTGGCTGTGGGACTGGAGTCACATATAAGCCAAATCGGGTGCGGTCAGCAGGTTTACATCCGTAAAGGACATTAATGAACCAGTGGGTTTTTTATGACAATCCAAAAGCTGCAATCCAGCAGCTTCGTGGTAACTTTTACTGATACCCACTCTTTGGGCTGGATTTTACCAGCCCCGAGGAGGCGGGTATGGAGGCGGGACTGCTGGGAAAGTGGCAGAATTTGGGGGCGGGTGGCAAACCCGTCCCCAAACCATCTCCGTGCCCTCTTGCCAGGAGGTGGGAAACCGTCCCGCCCCGGGTCCCGTCTCCTTGGAGGCGGGAAGGGATTAAAGCCTATTAACTGCCCGTTAACAGGTAGTTAACAGGCAGAAAATAGGATTATCCACATTTTTCGTGCTGAAGTGCAGGCTTCCCGACCTGGGGTAACCCCGCCGGGGTGTAGGAGGTGAGTAGGAGGTCTGCGGGGGTCGGAGGTGTCTGAAAATGCGATGTAGAGGTGAGTGATGGGTGCAAGTGTGGAGTGGTAAGTATGTGAGGTGAGTGTAAAGTGTTAGAAAATGTTAACTTACCTTTGTTTCTACCTACAGCCTTCAGCTGTTGTGGAGCCAGAGTCCCCGACATCTCCATTGTAGAGATCACAGACTGGCTGTTGCATCCTCTGATACAACAGCCAGCTGATTTCTGCAAAGTAGAAAGGTTTGATGAGTCCTGAACACAAGGGCTCATCAAACTACACAGAATGTCAGTGTTTGACAGCTTCACAGAGCTGTCAAACGATGACATTTCTTCTTTCAAAAATTCTTGACAGATGACACGTCATACGTTGACGTACTCTGTCACTGACTTCCCCCTAATTGGCCTGCTGAGCCCGCCGGGCGGGCTTAACAAGGTTAATCAGGGGAAAATCCCGCTGGGTGGCCAGAAGCTGATGGGGGCGGGACTGAGTCCTGCCTCCAACACATCTCCATTCATAAAATCCAGCCCTTTTATTTCCAGATTTTAAAAAAAACTGAATTAAAATTCTCAAACTGTCATGGTGGGATTCTGTTCTCTGGATTATTAGTTCAGGCCTTGTATTACTAGTCCAGTAACCACTACACTACATTAAGGAGCAATTCCCTTTTGAGTGTTCTCTTTACCAATTTTGTCCAATTGTCCTCTCTTGAAAGTATTGACTCCTCATGGGGTATGGTTGCACAGATTCTTTTTGCAGTCTGATACCCCTCCAATGTGTGTGAGCCTAGATAATGAGTGTCTGCATGTTCTGTCTTGTGGAGTATCACACAGAGCTTGTCCTCATCTTCATACATAATTCATTTTCCAGCAGCAATCACTGGTAATGACCAGAAGTAGGGACTCTAGCTGATTTTACCCACCCTAACCTAAGATAAATTGCCTCCTCGGTTGAGATCCGTTCACTCGGCACAGACCAGAGATGGAAACTGGGACCTTCTGGTTTTTATAGATGAGCTACCTGCTGCTTTTACCAACTGACTAATTAGGAGAGCTCCCCTTTAAGATTTTAGGGCATGATGAGGTGAAGACTTGATTTTGACCTCCAAAAAAGATGTGCAAAGTATTAGAATCTTTAAAGATCAGACAGCAAGTGGAAAAATTGACTGTTAAAGGGGTGGCTAATGAGACTGAAGAAAAAAAACCAGAGAGAAATTGAAGCAGAAGAGAGTGTGAGTTGATATTTCTTCGTTGCATCTAAACAGAGCGAGAGAAACCTCGACGTTTTGCTACATCTATCATTTTAAGCCTGTATTTTTGACCTAATTACAATCCCTAGACAAACAGTCTAGTATAGAACAGAAGTTGAGTTGGCTGCTGCTACTTACCGACTTTTCTATTTTGTCTTCACACAGCTATGTTATTCCCTGAAGTGCTCAGTGAGTTATTCCTGTGAGTAGCTCAGCCATGTAGACCAGGAAGATCACAGGGTTGGCCCCCCACCCCAGTCTGTGCTGAGTTAATTGATCTTAACTAGGGAAGCAATAGCAGCCTTAGAATTAACCTCAGTGACTCTGAGTGAAGGAGGGGGAAATTTTGGCTGGGTTCTTGCGGCTGATTGCTATCTATAATCCGTGCTGAAAGTGCACGTGTGGATGTCAGGTGAGGACAGAACTGCGCTTGCCTGTATTTCCCCTCCCCCTGCCTCCCCCAAGATGAAATAGCCTACTGACTCAATGCCAAATCTCACAAATAAATAATGGCCATTTGAGCAAGGAACTGCAGAGTGACTAGTTCCTGTGGAACTACACTGTATTGAAGAATTAATACCTTTGATGTTGTTGGGGTGGGGAGAAAATTGGTGAGAAGAAAAATTAAAACTACCATATTGAGTTTGGTAAATGTTATTTTTGGGCTTTTCTTGCCCCTTTTTACATTTATGCCTTATAAGATTATCCCCAGATTCTTTCATTTAAACAGATGTTGCCATCTCTTCTGATGCTCAGTGGATAAATGTATAATGTGGTGTTTCACTGAGCTAGACTGGGATGAGCCTGGGTTTGATGACTGGGCTGTGTTGTGTTAGTTTATCTCGGCTGAGAGAGGGGTGGGGCAACTCATGGAGCCACACATGGACGTTGGGTGAGTGTTGGGTCAGCCTCAACAGTGCTGTTCGCATGAACAAATAGCCTACTGGCACTCACTCTGTGGCCTTGCATAAGAAAAATGGCCCCTGAATGAAGTACTGCTGGTGCTAGTGGAACTATACCTTAGCATGAGAGGCGGGAAAAGGGAGAGAAATGAGTGAAAGTAGGTCTGTGGCCTTTTTAAGGGGGAGGGATGTTAATAGTTCCTGGAACAATGTATAATAAAAGTGTGATCATGACAGTGAAAAATATGTTTTAAATAAATATATTTCTGACATTTTTAGCAGCAACTAAAAATCCTAAAAAAATTAAAATGGAGAGATTCTTGATCTAACAGGGAGCAGAGATGTGGGGGGCGATTTTCCCAACCCTGGGGAGGCGGGTATGGAGGCGGGACTGCCGGGAAAATGGCAGAATCTGGGAGCAGGTACCCATCCCGCCCCCGTGCCATCTTCCCAGGAGGTGGGTACCCGACCCGCGCCGGGTCCTGTCTCCTCGAGGTGGGAAGGGGATTAGTGCAAATTAACTGCTTGTTAACAGGTAGTTAACAGGCAATCTTTTGGCTAATCCCTATTTTGAGCCCTAATGTGTGGGCTTCCTGACGGTGCCGAACCTCGCCAGGGTCAGCGAGGCGAGCCGTGGGTCTGCGGGGGTTGGAGGGGCCGCAATGTCTGGTGTGCAGGTGAGTGATGAGTGCAAGTGTGGAGAGGCAAGTGTGTGAGGTGAGTCTAAAGTGTTTTAATAAGATTACTTACCTTTGCTTCTTCCTCCAGGCTTCATCCCTTTAGGCTGCGAAGCTGCCTCATCTCACCGGCAGAGAAAGCAGAATGGCCGCTGCATTCTTAAATGCAGCAGCCTTCTGCTTTCTGCTCAGGAAAGCTTTCTAAGTGAGCCTATGTCCAATGTCTCAACTTAGAAGACAGATTGTCAGTGTTTGACAGCTTCACAGAGCTGTCAAACGATGACAATTCATCTGTCAAAAAATCTTGACAGATGAAACGTCATTCGCTGACGTCATCTGTCACTGGCTTTCCCTTAATTGGCCGGCTAAGCCCGCTTGGCGGGCTTAACAAGGCCAATCAAGGGACAATAGCGTGGGTTGGCCAGACGTCGATGGAGGCGGGACTAAAACCCGACAAGCAGCAGTCCCGCCTCCATCACGTCCCCATTGATAAAATCACCCCCCTGGTTTCGATATAGTCTTGAAATTGAGCAGAAAGAAGGTGGCATTGGTCTCACAGATCTTGGTTTAGTACCCTATATAGACCTCAAGAATGAGATAAGCTCGACGGATTCCTTTCGTGTGTTATTGTATCTTGATACACTTGATTGATGTTCAAATCCTGTCATCTTATAGCACAAATTACTAAATCCAGTATGAAGTTTTATAATTTTAAGTGGATTATGATTTTTTTTTCCACGTTAATCAACAGCAGTAGTAGACGTGGAACTCTTTTTTTACAATTTCTCTTGCAGCTAAAGAATAAAACAGTGTCTTCAAGAGCTTTGACTCTTTTTTTCAGTGTCAGTTCAGAGAGTCCACCAAACAGTGCAAAGCCAGAGTCTATTACAAGCCAACTGGATGAAGGATTGGAATTGTCTTCCCAAAAAGAGGAATGGGAATCCAGGCCTGGTAAGTTGAACATCTAACCTGCAAGCCTACACTTACGACAGAATATCTTGAAGTAGAAGTTAATGTTCAGCACTACCCAGTCTGAAGAATTTCTGTGTGCCAAATTGGGATTATACATGTGGAGGTAGAAATTCACCTTGGGCAGTGGTTCTCAACTGGTAATGTCGCATTGGCCGCCTGCGATACGCCCTGCTCGAAGTCAATGGAACTGGACATAGGGCTGGGTGTGTATAACGCGTAACTTATGTGATGCCGCTCATTTTACTCTACTGCCCGAGAAAAATTTCTAATTCATGTTTGAATCCTCTGAAACTTAGATTATCAAAATCCAAACTACATTTGAAAAAAAAAAATTGTTAAGTAAGAAAGTACAAGGATGTTGGGCAATGTCATTTGAGATGGTGGTGGGGTGCTACAATTAGCATCCGGAGCCCTAGGCAAGAGACGGGTGAAACGGAGGCATCCCCAGCTTCCCTCAATGGCTTTCTGAATTTATCCAATGAGTAGCTGTTCCATTGAGGAAGTTGGAGTATTCATTCATTTTTAAATGTAAGCATTTAATTCCGCTACAAATACCTCCATAATGTATGCATCAGTTCCATTCAAGTGTGTGCATGTCCCCATGTCCGCAACATGCCATAGGACACATGACTGGATCAGTCATATTAAGGATAGCTCAGCGAATTAATCTAATGAGTGCAGAAGAGGAAGTACCCAGGTTCAATAAGTCTTAATCTGGGCTGAGTTAGCTCAGCTAGAACAGCAATAGGCACTACAATTAGTTTCAGCACCCCGGGTTAGAGAGGGGAAAATCACTCATGATCATTAACCAGTGACCCCTGCAGAAAGTGACTTGTGCGTGGACATTTGGTGAGGACAGAATTAGGTTTAACTGCAATGCCAATCCTCATGAGGCTTCTACATGGATGATGGCTACTTGAGCGAGGTGCTGGAAAGGGACCCAGCACCAAGGATCCCTACCCAGAAAAAAAATCAACATATTTATGAGAGAAGGGAAGAAAGATATCACTAAAATGATACCAGGGACGAGAGGTTTTAGAAACATAGAAACATAGAAAAATAGGAGCAGGAGTAGACCATTCGGCCCTTCGAGCCTGCTCCGCCATTCAATATGATCATGGCTGATCCTCTATCTCAATACCATATTTCTGCTCTCTCCCCATACTCCTTGATGCCTTTTGTGTCTAGAAATCTATCTATCTCCTTCTTAAATATATTCAGTGACTTGGCCTCCACAGCCTTCTGTGGTAGAGAATTCCACAGGTTCACCACCCTCTGAGTGAAGAAATTTCTCCTCATCTCAGTTCTAAATGTCCTACCCCGTATCCTGAGACTGTGACCACTTGTTCTAGACCCCCCAGTCAGGGGAAACATCCTCCCTGCATCCAGTCTGTCTAGCCCTGTCAGAATTTTATATGTTTCAATGAGATCTCCTCTCATTCTTCTAAACTCTAGTGAATACAGGCCTAGTCGACCCAATCTCTCCTCATACGACAGTCCTGCCATCCCAGGAATCAGTCTGGTGAACCTTCGCTGTACTCCCTCTATGGCAAGTATATCCTTTCTTAGGTAAGGAGACCAAAACTGCATACAGTACTCCAGGTGTGGTCTCACCAAGGCCCTGTATAACTGTAGTAAGACATCCTTGCTCCTGTACTCAAATCCTCTTGCAATGAAGGCCAACATACCATTTGTCTTCCTAACTGCTGCTGCACCTGCATGTTTGCTTTCAGTGACTGGTGTACAAGGACACCCAGGTCCCTTTATACATCAACATTTCTCAATCTATCACCAATTAAATAATACTCTGCCTTTCTGTTTTTCTACCGAAGTGGATAACTTCACATTTATCCATGTTATACTGCATCTGCCATGTATTTGCCCACTCACTCAAAAAGTCTAAATCGCCTTAAAGCCTCTTTGCATCCTCCTCACAACTCGCAATCCCATCTAGTTTCATGTCGTCAGCAAACTTTACATATTACATTTGGTTCCCTCATCCAAATCATTGATATGTATTGTGAATAGCTGTGAGGAGAATTATGAGGAGAGACTAGGTAAGAGGAGATCTTATAGAGGTGTTCATAAATATGAGTGATTTTGATAAACTATCTCTCCAAAGACTGGATTAATTCTTCTGAAGTTATAGCCTGGCTAATACCACTTAGATAATTTATCCTTATATAATTAATCATTGAGGGTGACAAAATAAAATTGGAAATTTAGACCGTGTTTGGTAAGAGGGTGATAGAATTGAGGAACAAGTTACCCGTGAGTTGAAGAAGAAAGACAAGAATGAACTTGCATTTATATAGTGCCTTTCACCACCTCAGGAGGTTCCAAAGCATTTCATAGCCAATGAAGTGTAGTCACTGGTATAATTAGGAAAATGCGGCAGCCAATTTGTGCACAGCAAGGTCCCACAAACAGAATGAGATAAATGACTAATTAAACTGCTTTATTGGTGTTGATTGAAGGACCAATATAAATGCAAACAAAAAATAGACATAGAAACATAGAAGATAGGAGCAGGAGTAGGCCATTCGGCCCCTCGAGCCTGCTCTGCCATTCGATGAGATCATGGCTGATCATCCAAACTCAGTACCCTGTACCTGCCTTCTCCCCATATCCCTTGATACCTTTAGCTTTAAGAAATATATCTAACTCATTCTTGAATATATTTAATGACTTGGCCTCAACTACCTTCTGTGGTAGAGAATTCCACAGGTTCACCACTCTCTGGGTGAAGAAATTCTTCCTCATTTCTGTCCTAAATGGCTTACCCCTTATCCTTAGATTATGACCCCTGGTTCTGGACTCTCCGACAATCGGGAACATTCTTCCTGCATCTAGTTTGTCCAGACCTGTCAGAATTTTATATGTTTCGATGAGATCCCCTCTCATTCTTCTATACTCCAGCGAGTATAAGCCCAATCAACCCAATCTCTCCTCATATGTCATTCCTGCCATCCCAGGTATCAGCCTTGTGAATCTTCGCTGAACTCCTTCCATGGCAAGAACATCCTTCCTCAGATAAGGCGACCAAAACTGCACACAGTACTCAAGGTGTGGTCTCACCAAGGCCCTGTACAACTGCAGCAGGACATCCCTGTTCCTATACTCAAACCCTTTCGCTATGAAGGCCAACATACCATTTGCCTTCTTCACCTGCATGCTTACCTTCAGCGACTGGTGCACAAGGACACCCAGGTCTCGTTGCACTTCCCCTTCTCCCAATCTATTGCCATTCAGATAATAGTCTGCCTTTCTGTTTTTGACACCAAAGTGGATAACCTCGCATTTATCCACGTTATATTGCATCTGCCACGCTTCTGCCCACTCACCCAACCTGTCCAAATCATCCTGGAGTTTCTCAGTATCCTCCTCGGAGCACACACGCCCACCCAGCTTTGTGTCATCTGCAAACTTGGAGATACTACATTTAGTTCCCTTATCCACATCATTAATGTATATTGTGAATAGCTGGGGTCCAAGGACCGAACCCTGCGGTACCCCACTAGTCACTGCCTGCCACTCGGAAAAAGACCCATTAATTCCTACTCTCTGCTTTCTGTCTACCAACCAGTTCTCTATCCAAGTCAATACCTTGCCCCCAATCCCATGTGCCTTAACTTTACACGCTAATCTCTTATGCGGGACCTTATCAAAAGCCTTTTGAAACTCCAAATACACCACATCTACTGGTTCTCCCTTATCTATTTTCCCAGTTACATCCTCAAAAAATTCCAGTAGATTAGTCAAGCACGATTTACCTTTTGTAAATCCATGTTGACTTTGTCCGATCCTGTCACTGTTTTTCAAATGCTCAGCTATTACATCCTTTATAATGGACTCTAGCATTTTCCCCACTACCGATGTCAGGCTTACCGGTCTGTAATTCCCCGCTTTCTCTCTACCACCCTTTTTGAATAGTGGGGTAACATTAGCTACCCTCCAATCCATGGGTACAGTTCCAGATTCCATCGAATGTTGGAAGATGATCAGCAATGCATCTACTATTTCTAGGGCCACTTCCTTAAGTACCCTAGGATGTAGATTATCAGGCCCTGGGGATTTATCGGCCTTCAATCCCGTCAATTTCCCTAACACCATTTCCCTGCAAATACTGATTTCTTTCAGTTCCTCCCTTTCATCAGACCCTATGTTCTCCAACATCTCTGGGAGGTTATTTGTGTCCTCCTTTGTGAAGACAGAACCAAAATATGCATTTAATTGGTCTGCCATTTCTTTGTTCCCCATTATAACTTCCCCCGCTTCTGACTGCAAGGGACCTACACTTGATTTCACTAATCTTTTTCTCTTCACCTATCTATAAAAGCTCTTACAGTCAGTTTTTATGTTCCCTGCAAGCTTACTTTCATATTCTATTTTCCCCTTCTTAATTAATCCCTTTGCCCTCCTTTGTTGAATCCTAAACTGCTCCCAATCCTCAGGGTTACCGCTTTTTCTGGCCAATTTATATGCCCTCTCCTTGGATCTTATGCTATCCCTAATTTCCCTTGTTAGCCACGGTTGAGTCACCCTTTTTGTTTTATTCTTATGCCACACTGGGATGAACAAATTCTGTAGTTCATCCATGCAGTCTTTGAATGTTTGCCATTGCCTATCCACCGTCAACCCCTTGAGTGACATTCCCCAATCAATCCTACCCAATTCGCGCCTCATACCATCGTAGTTTCCTTTATTTAAATTCAGGACCCTAGTCTCTGATTCAACTACTTCACTCTCCATCCTAATGAAGAATTCTATCATATTATGATCACTCTGACCCAAGGGGCCTCGTACAACAAGATTGCTAATTAATCCTTTCTCATTACATAATACCCAGTCTAAGATGGCCTGATCTCTGGTTGGTTCCTCGACATATTGTTCCAGAAAACTATCCCGTAAACATTCTAGGAATTCCTCCTCCACAGTATTTTTACTAATTTGGTTAGCCCAATCTATATATAAATTAAAGTCACCCATGATGACTGCTGTGCCCTTACTGCATGCTTCTCTAATTTCCCTTTTAATACCGTCCCCAACCTCCGTATTACTGTTTGGGGGTCTGTATACCACTCCCACTAACGTTTTCTGCCCCTTGTTATTTCTCAGTTCTACCCATACAGATTCCGCATCATCAGAGCTAATATCCTTCATCTCAGTTGTGTTAATCCCCTCTTTAACCAGCATTGCTACCCCACCTCCCTTTTTTGCCTATCTTTCCTAAATATTGAATACCCCTGGATGTTGAGTTCCCATCCTTGGCCACCCTGGAGCCATGTTTCTGTAATCCCAATCAAATCGTATTCATTTACCTCTATTTGCGCAGCTAATTCATCCACCTTGTTCTGAATGCTCCTTGCATTAAGACACAAAGCCTTCAGGCTTGTTTTTTTAACGCTCTCAGACCTATATGAATTATTATTTACTGTGACCATGTTTGATTTAAACCGTTGAGTTCTTTGCCTTCTACTTTTGTTTTTCTCGTCACTGTCTTTAGCTTTTATCCTTGTTTCCCTTTCCTCTGTCTCCCTGCTCAGGTTCCCAACCCCCTGCCACTTTAGTTTAAACCCTCCCCAACAGCACTAGCAAACACTCCCCCTAGGACATCGGTCCCAGCCCTGCCCAGGTCCGGGACCAAATAATCTGTCCAAGAAGGCTTCCATGGCATACTGATGTATAAGTCTCTTGAAATCTTGCCTTGCTGTCAGCGAGTGACAGAGCACACATGACATTAGGACTGGCTATGAGAATGTTCTTAAAGTTTTTTTTAAAGAGAGCTGGCAATTGTTGCAGTATTCAAAGCACAGGATACATAGATTGTGAGTTAAACATTGACCTCCTGTGCATATCCATGCTCAGCTGCACTTAAGTATGAATATCTGATACAGTTTCAGTGGGATATTTAGCACTGATCCAATTCAAGCTCACAATCCGTACTTAAGCTGTACTTAAACTGGTAACTTTGGCCGCACTTTTGCTGACCTCGTGGGTCCTGACCCCGCTACTGGCTCCAGCCGCTGTCCAAAATGAATTTCCCTTGATGGGGCTTGTTAAGCCCGCACAGCGCGTTTCCTGGCCAATTAGAAGAAGCGGGTCTGATGATGTCATTTGATGACGCATCATCAGCCGGTTTCCTTAAAGGGACCATGTCCAAATTTATTTTGACATTTGTGCTGTCAGTGTTCTGCATCATTGAGGTGCTGCAAACACTGACAATGACTGCACAAAGGCACAGGGCTGCACCCAGGCTCTCCCATGACTCCCTCCATATGCTTATGGAGGAGTCACAGCACGCAGGGAGGTCCTCTACCCATCCCATGGGCGGAAGAGACCTTCTCAGGAGATCAACACAGCCTGCTTGCACATTGCAGAGGAGGACACAAGCAGGGATGTGGTCAGGAGGGGACCTGGGTGCAGTGCCGCAAACATTTCAATGATCTCAGTAGATCACAAAACGTTAGTACAAAGCCACACTCAACCACATCCTGCTGTGCCTCTCATCACATCCCCATCACTCTGCCTTCCCTACCCTATTCCTGCACATCCTTACTCACACCAACTTACCTTGCAGCTCCACCCATCCCCCTCTCTCTAGCTATATTATCACATCCCCATCTCACTAGCCACCCCTCACACTCACCCTCATCTTAGTACAATCATACCAACTAACAACACACAAGGGTAGGCACTTGGGTGTTTTATGCAATGTCCATGTAAAGTTCCTGTTAATGTGCTGTCAAACATTGAAACCTTTATTTTCAAGACTTTGCGTTCTTGGGCAGATTTGCGTGCACCTTTGGAAGTGGCTTAGTGAGTTGCAGTGAATGGTGAGACATAACGGTACCCCCCGCAATGGTGATGAATATGAAAGGAATGGTTTGGGCATTGTAGGGATGCTTTATGGTGTTGGTGTTGGTGTGAGGTGGTGCCAACCTGGCGCATCATGTGGCAGCCAGGGTGTACAGTGTCAAGTGAAGTAAATCTGGCCATGATGAGGCCATCCCTGGCCTCCCGGGCAGCAATGTGGTCAGGTGCTGATGCCCTATGTCCTGTTCAGCACCAGTTGATTGCGGAGAAGGTTGGTGCTGCTGGTGTGCCTGGTGCTGCTGGTGTTGGGGCTGATTGTGGTAGATTTTGAGGACCAAGGTGAGAGAGTATAAAGGGCACCCATGCTGATGGAATAGATGGCAGGTGAAGTAGAGATGACAGAAGCGATCTGTCAATGGTGAGAGAGGTAATAAGATCAGACTGGATGGAGACTTGTGTAAAGACTTGCAGTATGGTGAATCTGTTGTGGAAATGCAGTGAGGAAGAGCTTGTGGCTGAGGGAAGATATCTCTGTAAGGTGGGAGCGTTTACTTGACATTTGAAGCTGTCAACTCACCAATGGCCACTGACCTCCCGCCTCCGCTTCACAGACATGGTCTAGCAACAGCGTGAAACCCGTGGGCAAGCTGTCCAATTCAAAACGTCAGTTTAAAACCATTGTTAAGTGGCTGTAAACAAGCCACTAATCATTTAAATTGGCTCCCCCGCCGCTGCGTGTCAGATCTGCTCAGTGTGTGGCAGCGGGTTCACAGTGGGGTCCCGACCCGCTGGGGGGAGAAAAACACTTTCCCACCCGACCCGTCACCGATCGCGCCCGCTGACCCCCTGGAAAATCTCGGCCTTTCTGTTTTGTGGCAGGCCCTCTGGAGGCTCGAGTGGAAACTACTAGTGTCTGGATTTTATTTTGGAAAGAACAGGTACATAAATTTAAGGAAAAGTATTCTAGGAAAATCACTATTTTAAAAATGTTTTTAAATGCACTAATATTTGCAAAGGAGGGATCTTAATTTCAACAGCTGAGATTGTAATAAAAAAAGATTCCACTAAAACATTTCCCTCCAGTAGAAGACAACATTCAGTCTGCATGGATGTCCATGAATTCTGGAAAATCCCTAGTGAACGACAACCACTGCCTTTGGGAGGACCAATTACTGGATCAGCAGGACCAGTTGGGGAAGGAGATGGAGGAAGCCAGAAAGATGATTTCCATCTTACAGGTATGAATTTTTTTTTTAGCCACTTAAAAAAAAATGTTATCTAGTTATAACTGCTTTGAAATGATTTGTGCTTTTTGAAGGCTAAAATAATAATTAAAACAATACAATATCAACCACATAGGGGCACAGCGGTTTACTGGTTATGGTACTGGACTAGCTATCCAGAGGTTGAGAGTTCAAATTCCAACACAGCAAGTTGTGAAAGTGAATTTAACACTTCTGCTGGATTGGCTAATGCCCTTCAGGGAAGGGAACCTGCCACCTCTATTTGGTCCGGCGTATATTTGACTCCAGCCCATCACTGGCTGATTGTTAATACTCTCTGATGTAGCAAGCCACTCCGTTGTCTCGCCATCATCACCACCTACTTCTAGGGCTGAATAATAAATGTGACCTTGCCAGTGCTGCCTACATCCTGTGAACAATTTTTTTTTAAACATGACTTACATCTATGCATGTGGTAGCAGCAAATTGATTTTAGAGTCTTCTGTGTGCCCATACACACAAAATGTGAAAAATCATAGTATGTTACTCTCTATGCTTCCCCCGCCCACCAACACCACTTCTCCCTGCCTCTCTGGGTCTTGTCAGCCTGCTGTTAGGACCCAGATCTGCCTGACCTAAGTCTAAGTGACACTTTGGAGATGGAGTGCTGTTAATTTTGACACAGAAGATTTTCTTTTTTGATAAAAGAGTGGTTGAGACAGGAGCCAAAAATTTGACACTCTTGTAAAATTGGAAGTTCTTGCTGTACTCTTGCCCTTAGCTGTCCAGGACGTTCTCCACTGTGAGTATAGATCCAGTAAGTGGGCACAACACGAGAAGGGCACTCCTATTCAAATGCCTCCTGCTCGAAAGCATATTTCAGTTATTTGCAGATGACTGCACATGTTTATGGCCCCCAGTGTGTGCCATTTATCAATAGAAGGGAGAACTTTGCATTTCTGCATATGTAAATATATGGGCCCGAATTTCCGATCGGAGGCTTCCTGCGGGCGGATGCCTCCGATTGGAAAAAAATTTACAAACTTACCTGTTGGTTCCGTAGATACCGAGGCTTGCGATCCTGGGCCTCTGCTCTTCGAAATGTGCAGAAGTCCACGTATCCCAGGGGCTCATGCGGTTCAGGCGAACCAATGAAAGAAGGGAATCCCCCTTCATACTTTTGACAGTTCTGTACGCACAGAACTGTCAAAAGTATGAATGGGGATCACATTTAAAAACACACTAAAACATTAAATAAATTTTAAAAAAACATTACATAATTAAAATGACATTTAATTAAATATTTTAAACAAATTAAATTTTTCAAAAAATATAATTAAATGTTTTTACGGGGCTAAAAATAAACTTACCTTTTTTAAGATTATTTTTAATTTATAAATTAGTGATCAAATTTTATTTTTCTATTTTTTAAAACTCTTATGCAGGTTAAAGCAGGCCTTACGCATGCTTTTACCAGGCGTAAGAATTAGACAGGCTTTCAGCGGGCGGAAGTTGTGCAAAAAAGCGCAACTCTCCACCCGCGGAGGCCCATCTCCCGGGGACGCGTGCGATCTGTCAAGAAGATTCTTGACAGATCGCAAGTCCCGAGTTTTAGCACATGCGCTTCGCATGCCTGAAACCCGGCACTTGCGTGGCCCCTATGAGTGCGTACACACCTCGTACGCACCCATAGAGGTCGCAGAATTCGGCCCATTCAGTATCACATTGTTGCCTGGAAAAGTAAGCAATACTTACAAAAGTAAAATTCAATCATGCCTGGCGTGCAGAGGTGTTTTTTCTATTGGATTCTAAATATCAATAAACCTCTGAGTTGATTTTGCACAAGTGCCTTTCTGTAAATCAGACTCAGATTGATTTTGAATGAATTCCACAATATTCTCTTGTGGCATAAGAATTGCTCACTTAACTCATTTTATGTTACAAAGAAATTACACTTAATATTGCTGCCCCTGTGTGTGCTGCCCAACATGAACAGACTCTAATTGTGAGATAATTGTTGTAGAAACCTGAAACTCGCCCCATGTGAATTTACCTAGTTGAGTACCTCAAGCATTTTGTTATGTGATACCTTGTTTTATTTCTGCTGCTTTTGTTGCCAGGGCCTACTGTTGAATGGTTCTCTTCCTGAAGACGAACAGGAGGGGTCATTTCCACTGTGTGAGCAAGGAGCATGCGCAGAGGAACAACTGGTACGTGCTGTTTTACAACTGGTCACACAGCAGAGTATTTGGTCTGTCTAGCTTTGTTTTTTATGTGCTTGAAGAAACCGTTGACAGTAAATTCTTGTATTGATCAGGTCATTATCAAGAGTCGTCTGGACATAAGCATGGATGAATGCCAAGAGATAAAGGTACAGAGAACGGCTGCTTTTTGTACTACTTCAAAAGTGTTTAAGTTTGGTATCGCTGTGCATTGTTGTGCTATTTCTTTTAGCCAAGAAGGTAGAAAGGTTTTTGAATTGTAGATTGTGCCAAGGACCATTGTAAATGTCTATAGTTGACTATTCTGAAGTGTTTCTTTTGGGAGGGGGCTGCTGTGAAATGTGGAGGGTAATTTTAACCCCCAAGGACATGTGGGTTTGGGTCAGGTGAGAAGTTAAAATTTGAAAACTTTCATCCACGACTCTAACCTGCCCACTTCCAGTTTTGATGTGGGGGTTGGGGCTGGGGGTGGGGTGGGAAACCAATCCACTCTCAGGAGGCGGGTCGGTCGGTAAAATCTTTTAAGGAGGCTGTGTGCCTCCATTTTTACAGGCTTTTTATTTTTAACCCATTTCGGCCGTGTTTTCCAGTCCTTGGGGAAACCTGGCAGGTAAAAGGAGACGAGAAGGACCGGATCCATAAAGTAAGTGCATTTACAGAGTTTCTCCTGGCCCAATGTGCTTACCCACTTCCAGCTCCACGATCGGCGACTCGCCATGATCTCCCCTCCACGCTCTTTTCCCACCACCCTCCCCCCCAGCAATCTCTCCCCCCATGACAGCGATCACTCCCTCCCTCCCTGCTCTCTGCAGGTCGGCTGTGGCCTTCCGCCACATCCTTTCCCGCCCGACAGGCAGCCAGCCTGTCAACCAGGCTGGCTGTTGGGTGGGAAACCTGCAAAAATGCAAAAGATGTCCAGTAATTAATATCTGCAGGATGTCCGGGAAACCTGTACATCCGGGTTTCCCATCCAGAACTCCTCCCCCCCACTCCCTCCCCGCCTCCCTGTAAATATCAGGGCTGTTGTCTCTCTAGCAGTCTCCTGCTTATAATGGGGGAACTTGCCTGATGAATATGGCCAGCACTGAATGACAACTTAAGACTGGATCCGGAATGCATTTGGAGCAGAATTTAAACCCCGCACAAAAGAATCATATAGAACACTGTTGTTCAATAGAAACTGTTGACTAGCCATAGGTGTGGCTATGGCAACACCATTTCAGTCACATGCACTAATTTTAGTATAAGACGCCTTACGTACTCTCACACAATACAACTAAAATTACTTTGTGTGTATATTTACTTTAACATCTATCACCATTCCATAACCAAGCACTCGCAACGATCATAAAGCACTTGCACACTTTGCTTTTCATCTTATCATTTTATCAACAAATGCACAAAAAGGTTATACACATGCATAGGCTGTACAAATATGAATATTGAGATCATATGCCCAATGACAGTGTCTATTACTCATTTTATATTTACTAATCAGAAATGCAATTACCCACATCTGGATTCCCAATTAGCCACATGTGGTTGGTGACTAACGTATTGGCCAACAGTGATATAGACAAAGCAAGACTCCTGTCCATTAGGAAATCTCTTGTTTGCAAGTAAAAGACGGTATCACTGTCAGTGCAGCACTCCCTCAGTACTGCACTGGAGTGCCAGCCAAGATTTTGTGCTCATGACCCATGACCTTCTGATTCAGAGGTGGAGTTCTACCAACTGATCCACAGCTGACACCTAGAGTAGAGTAATGAGATACAAGTCTCCTCTTTATATTGGCGGTAAGGGTCTATGTGAAATGTTAAAGTGCTAATTTTGTTTAATGTGCTTAGAGGGTGACTGTCAAAAAGCTGTTCCCCTGAGAGGGTTTTAGCAATGGAGGGCATCATCATCCTCAAACCTTTCCTTGTCTGACAACTACACACAAGCAGGAGTCACTGATTAACAATTAGGAGCTGACTTCCTCTTGATGTTTGTAAGTATATAAAAGAAAACTCCAGGATGTCAGTCTATAACATTACAATCTATATTATTCAACCCTAGTCAGTCGCATTCCATAGTTCCCATTATTTCTACAGTATTTCATAAAGTAATTTGATCATATATGTTTACAACTTATTGGTCTTGATAACTTTAGTTATGTTGACCCAAAAAAGATGATCAGTTTTGAAGACTGGCCTACTTCCTTCTCCTGGATGGGTTATCCCAGTGAGACATCTCAAAAACTGTGCTAGTTAGAATTTTACTTCCATCAAAAATACATTTTTGGTCGGTGAGAAATTCATTTTATTTAGTTTTCTTTCTAATTTTGAATAACATTTAGGAAATGAGAACAGGAAAAGAAAAGACACCTTAAATGGTAAGACTTTAATTGGAGCAGAGGAGCAGAGGGACTTTGGTGTGCAGATATACAGGCCATTAAATATGACAATGCAAGTCGATGAAGCCATGAAAAAAAAGGCAAAAAGAATAATTGGTTTTGTATCTAGTGAATACAAGAGTCACAAGGTAATGTTGAACTTATTCCGTTGTTAGGCTGCAGTTAGGAACATAGGAACAGGAGTAGGCCATTCAGCCCCTCGAGCCTGCTCTGCCATTCAATGAGATCATGGCTGATCTGCGACCTAACTCCATATACCCGCCTTTGGCCCATATCCCTCAATACCTTTGGTTAACAAAAAGCTATCAATCTCTGATTAAAAATTAACAATTGACCTAGCATCAATTGCCTTTTTTGAACTTCTACTATCCTTTGTGTGTAGAAGTGTTTCCTAATTTCACTCCTGAAAGGTCTGGCTCTCTAATTGTTAGACTATGCCCCCTAGTCCTAGAATCCCAACCAGTGGAAAAAGTTTCTCTCTATCTATCCTATCTGTTCCCTTTAATATCTTGAAAACTTTGATCAGATCACCCCTTAACCTTTTAAATTCTAGGGAATACAACCCTAATTTGTGTAATCTCTCCTTGTAACTTAACCCTTGAAGTCCGGGTATCATTCTGCACTCCCTCCAAGGCCAATATATCCTTTCTAAGGTGTGGTGCCTAGAACTGCTCACAGTACTCCAGGTATGGTCTAACCAGGGTTTTGTATAACTGCAGCTTAACTTTGACCCCGTTGTATTCTAGTACTCTAGATATAAAGGCCAGCATCCCATTAGCCTTTTTGATTATTTTCTGCACCTGCTCATGACATTTTAATGATCTATGTACTTGGACCCCCAAGTCTCTTTGGACCTCCACTGTTTTTAGCCTTTCACCATTTAGAAAGTACCCTGTTCTATCCTTTTTAGGTCCAAAGTGGATGACCTCACATTTGCCTAAATTGAAATCTATTTGTGACAGTTTTGCCCAGTCACTTAATCTGTCGATATCCCTTTGTAATCTACACTGCCTACAATTCCACCTATCTTTGTGTCATCGGCAAATTTGGATATATGACTTTCTATGCCATCATCTAAGTCGTTAATAAATACTGAGAATAGTTGAGGCCCCAACATAGATCCCTGTGGGACACCACTAGTCACCTCCTGCCAATTTGAGTACCAAATCCATTATCCCTACTGCCTGTCTCCTGCCACTCAGCCAATTTCCTAACCAGGTCAATAATTTGCCCTCAATTCCGTGGGCTTCTACCTTAGTTAACAGTCTCTTATGTGGGACTTTATCAAATGCCTTCTGGAAGTCCATATAAATAATATCCATAGACATTCCCCTTTCCACTACTTTAGTCACCTCTTCAAAAACTTCAATCAGGTTTGTCAGGCACAACCTACCTTTCACAAATCCATGTTGGCTCTCTCTGATCAACTGAAAATTTTCGAGGTGTTCAGTCACCCTATCCTTAATTATAGACTCTAGCAATTTCCCAACAACAGATGTTAGGCTAACTGGTCTATAATTCCCTGGTTTCCCTCTCTCGTCATTTTTAAATAGCGGAGTGACATGCGCAATTTTCCAATATAAAGGAATGGTTCCTGAATTGAGAGAACTTTGGAAGATTATAGTTAGGGCATATGCAATGTACTCACCTACTTCCTTTAAAACCCTGGGATGGAAACCATCTGGTCCTGGGGATTTGTCATTCTTTAGTGCCATTATTTTCTTCATTACTGTTATTTTACTTACATTAATTTTATTGAGTCCATGTCGATGATTTAGTTTCCTTGGGATTTCCGGCATGCTGTCCTCTTCCTCTACTATAAATACTGACGCAAAGTAATTATTCAACATGTCTGCCATTTCCTTATTATCATTGATAATATCACTGCTTTCAGTCTTTAAGGAGCCAACATTGCTCCTGACTACCCTCTTTTTCCTAATATAATTGTAAAAGAAAGTGTTGATTTTGATATCCTTTGCAAGTTTCCTTTCATACTCCCTTTTTGTAACGCTTACTATCTGTTTTGTGACCCTTTGCTGTTCTTTGTATCTTTCCCATTTGCCAGTGTCTGTGCTATTCTTTGCATTTTTGTATGCTTTTTCTTTTAGTTTTGTGCTGTCCCTCACCTCTTTAGTCGTCCATGGCTTTTTTTTTGGCAAGTAGAGCTCTTGCCCCTAAGGGGCATAAACTGGTTCTGTATCACCTTAAATTCTTTTTTGAACATCTCCCACTGATCTTCTGTCATTTTACCCATTAACAGATTTTCCCAGTTTACTGTGGACAGTCTCTATCTCATCCCTTTCAATTCGGCCTTACCCAAATCTAGAATCTTAGCAATCTAGAATCTAGTAGCAATCTAGAATCTTAGGGCTGGATTTTCTCAATGGAGACGTGCTGGAAGAGGGACTTCTGGTTTCCGGGTTTCAGTCCTGCCCCCAGCGATGTCTGACCAACCCACACTATTTTCCCTTGATTGGCCTTGTTAAGCCCGCTCTGCGGGCTTACTGGCCAATTAAAGGAAAGCCGGTGACAGATGACGTCAGCGTATGACGCTTCATCTGTCGAAAATTTGAGAAGCTGTCAAACACTGACAATCTCTGTTCTAAGGTGAGCCCTTGCACACAGGCTCACCAAGACCTCTCTCCTCAGCAGAAAGCAGATGGCTGCTGCATCTGAGAATGCAGCAGCCATTCTGTCATCTCTGCCGTTGAGATGAGGCACCTCCGGATCCTCAAAGGTTGAAGCCTGCAGAAAGAAGCAAAGGTAAGGAAACTTTTTCCAACACTTTACACTCACCTCTCATACTTACCTGTCCACACTTGCACCCATCACTCACCTCTACAGCTGACATTTCGACCACTCTCACCCCCGCAGACCCACTGCTCGCCTTGCTGACCCTGGCGGGGTTTCCTGACGTCGGGAAGCCCGCATCAACCGGTGTAAAATGGTGAAAAGCCTCTTAACTGCCTGTTAACTACCTGTTAACAGGCAGTTAATTGGCTCTAATCCCCTTCCCGCCTCCCGGGAAGATCGTTCGGAGGCGGGTTGGGAGTGGGGTTGGGACCCGCTCCCAATTTTTCCCATTTTCCCAGCAGTCCCGCCTCCAAACCCGCCTCCTCAGGGCTGGTAAAATCCAGCCCATAGTATTAGAATATTGTGTGTAATTTTAGGGCACCCCATCATTTTTTTTATTCATTCACGGGATGTGGGCATTGCAAGCAAGACCAGCATTTATTGCCCATTCCTAATTATCCTTGAGAAGGTGGTGGTGGTGAGCCGCCTTCTTGAACTGCTGCAGTCAGTGTAGTGAAGGTACTTCCACAGTGCTGTTAGGGAGGGAGTTCCAGGATTTTGACCCAGCGACAATGAAGGAACGGCGATATATTTCCAAGTCAGGATGGTGTTTGACTTGGAGGGGAGCTTGGAGGTGGTGGTGTTCCCATGCGCCTGCTGCCCTTGTCCTTCTAGGTGGCAGAGGTCGCGAGTTTGGGAGGTGCTGCCGAAGAAGCCTTGGCGAGTTGCTGCAAGGCATCTTGTGGATGGTACACACTGCAGACACGGTGCGTCGGTGATGAAGGGAGTGAATATTTAAGGTGGTGGAGGATGGGGTGACAATCAAGCCTTTGTCCTGGATGGTGTCGAGCTTCTTGCGTGTTGTTGGCGCTGCACTCATCCAGCCAAGTGGAGAGTATTCCATCACATTCCTGAATTGTGCTTTGTAGATAGTTGAAAAGCTTTGGGGAGTCAGGAGGTGAGTCACTCGCCGCAGAATACCCAGCCTCTGACCTGCTCTTGTAGCCACAGTATTTATGTGGCTGGTCCAGTTCAGTTTCTAGTCAATGGTGACCACCAGGGTGTTGATGGTGGGAGATTCGTTGATGCCATTGAATGTCAAGGGGCGGTGGTTAGACTCTCTCTTGTTGGAGATAGTCATTGCCTGGCACTTGTGTGGCGCGAATGTTACTTGTCATTTATCAGCCCAAGCCTGAATGTCCTCCAGGCCCTGCTGCATGTGGACATGGACTGCTTCATTATCTGAGGAGTTGCAAATGGAACTGAACACTGTGCAATCATCATCGAACATCTCCACTTCTGACCTTATGATGGAGGGAAGGTCGTGATGAAGCAGCTGAAGATGGTTGGGGCCTAGGACACTGCCCTGAGGAACTCCTGTAGCGATGTCCTGGGGCCTCCAACAACCACGACCATCCTTTGTGCTAGGTATGACTCCAGCCAATGGAGCATTTTCCCCGATTCCCATTGACTTCAGTTTTACTAGGGCGCCTTGATGCCACACTCGGTCAAATGCTGCCTTGATGTCAAGGGCAGTCACTCTCATCTCACCTCTGGAATTCAGCTCCTTTGTCCACATTTGAACCAAGGCTGTAATGAGGTCTGGAGCCGAGTGGTCTTGGCGGAACCCAAACTGCGCATCAGTGAGCAAGTTATTGATGAGTAAGTGCCGCTTGATAGCACTGTCGACGACCCCTTCCATCACTTTGCTGATGATTGAGAGTAGACTGATGGGTTGGTAATTGGCTGGATCGGATTTGACCTGCTTTTTGTGGACAGGACATACCTGGGAAATTTTCCACTCTGTTGGGTATATGGCAGTATTGTAGCTGTACTGGAACAGCTTGGCGAGAGGTGCGGCTAGTTCTGGAGCACAAGTCTTCAGCACGACAGCTGGAATGTTGTCAGGGCCCATAGCCTACTGTTGTATCCCGGAAGGATAAAACATTAGTGGAAAGGGTGCAGCATAAATTCACTAAGATATTATCAGGGATTCGGGTTACAATTATGAAGAGGGACTTGAGAAGTTAGGGCTTTTTTCCCTTGAGTAGGCAAAGGTTAAATGGTGAACTGATAAGAGTTCTTTAAGATTATGAAGGCTTATGATAGGATAAATAGTGATAGATTGTTTCCACTGGTCAGTGACATGGGGTGAGGGGGGCAGCACATACAGAGATAGCAGTATTAAGTGTAATTTTACTCTACCGTGCCCCCATTCAACTGCACAGCATTCAACATTTACAGAGCCTCAGATGCTCAATGTATTTCAGTGTAAAAATGGAACAATAAACTGTCATGTTTAGCAATTGCAGAAATTACTTTTTCCCCCTCAATTGAATGGCACAATCTATTTGAAAATGCCATTAATTCAAGTCAGTATTTTGTGCTTCAGACTGTGATGTCATCCAGCCTTAACAGCACACTATAGATTGGCTTAGGAGGTGGAGTGCCAGTATGCAAGAATGTCAAACCATGGCTTCAATAACGTAGCTTTTCTAAAGTCAATTTATAGGACTCTAACCGTGACAGGTATTCATTAATTTGGGTCAGTATTTACAAATGTATAAATAACAGCAGGTACTGTTGACAATAGAAACAGTATTCAAAATTGACAACGGTTGTTCTCATGAGTAGGGACTTGCTTCCTTGAAGGTACAATCTCACTGACTCCCCAGCAGCTTGTTATCACGAGTTCCATGTTCTAAAAAAGGTTGGTTTGTCAACAGGATTATCAAAATGTGTATCAAATTTCTTGCCTTCGGCAAAACATTTGTAACAAAAGTCTCTTTTAAGTGAGGGGAGAAAAATTATAATTGTAGGAGTGCAGCAGTGGAATAATGAATTTCATACAATCATAGAATGATACAGCACAGAAGGAGGCCACTCGGCCCATCGTGTTGAATGCAATTCATACTCGTCACATAGCTGATGCAAGTTAACAAAAAGGGAATTCAACTCTTTGGCCGGAATTTTGCGGGGGGTGGGTGGGGGTCAGCAGGCGCGATCGGTGGTGGGTCGGGTGGGAAAATGTTTTTTTTTGACAGCGGGTCGAGACCCCGCTGTCAACCCGCCGCCACGCGCCTTTCCCAATTTCGGGTCTGCCAGCGCTGAGCAGAAGGCAGTGGCGGGGGACCCAATTAATCTCATTATTGCCTTGTTGACAGATCATTAACAGGTTTTTTAACTTACCTTTTCACTTTAACTTCATGTCCACGGGAACCACGCCGTTTGGGGACCACAGCTGTCAACCTGAGGCGGGAGTTCAGTGGCCATTGCTCCAGCTGATTCCTTGACAGCTTCGAATGTACAGCAAAAGCTCCCAGCTGACGGATCTTCACTTTCCTCAGCCACAAGCTGTTTCTCAGTCCATTTCCAGCACAGATTCTGCCAGTTTTCCACTTTCCACTCTCCATCCAGTATCACCTCTTTGGAACAACTCTCTCACCATTGTCAGAATGCTTCTGTCATCTGTACTTCACCTGCCATCTATTCCATCAACATGGGTGCCCTCTACACTGTCTCACCTTGGTCCTCAGAATCCGACCACGATCAGCCCCAACACCAGCAGCACCAGGCACACCAGCAGCACCAACAACAACACCAACCTTCTCCACAATCACCTGATGCTGCACAGGACAGAGAGCATCAGCACCCGAGCACATTGCTGCCCGGGAGGCCAGGGATGGCCTCACCATGATCAGATTTACTTCACTTGTCACTGTACACCCTGGCTGCCACATGATGCGCCAGGTTGGCACCACCCCACACCAACACCATAAAGCATCCCTATAATGCCCAAGCCATTCCTTTCACATTCATCACCATTGTGGGGGATACCGTTATGTCTCACCATTCACTGCAACTCACTAAGCCACTTCCAAAGCTACACACAAATCTGTCCAAGAACGTGTTGAAAATAAAGGTTTCAATGTTTGACAGCACATTAACAGAAACTTTACATGGACATTGGATAAAACACCCAAGTGGCTACCCTTTGCGTGCTGTTAGTTGGTATGATTGCACTAGGATGAGGGGTGGCTCGTGAGATGGGGATGTGATAATATAGATAGAGAGGGAGGGATGGGTGGATGTGCAAAGTAAGTTGGTGTGAGTAAGGATGTGCAGGAGTAGGGTAGGGAAGGCAGAGTGATGGAGATGTGATGAGAGGCACAGCAGGATGAAGGTGAGTGTGGCTTTGTACTAAGGTGAGTGTGGCTTTGTGATCTACTGAGATCATTGAAAGGTTTGTGCCACTGCAGCCTGGTCCTCCTGACGACATCCCTGCTTGTGCCCTCCTCTGCAATGTGCAACCAGGCTGTCTTGGTTTCCTGTGGAGGTCTCTTCCGCCCATGGGAAGGGAGGAGGACCTCTCTGCATGCTCTGACTCCCTCCATAGTGGAGTTATGGGAGAGCCCGGGTGCAGCCCTGCACCTCAGTGCAGTGATTGTCAGTCTTTGTGGCACAATTTCTAGGAACAGTTATCAAAATAACAGTATGCCATGGAGTGGGAAGTTTATAACTTACTGCACAGTGAGTGCCCAGTCTCAATTGAGCCATTTCAAAGAAGCAGAGGCAAGGCAGTCTCTAGCAAGTATAGGAAAATATAAAAAGCAATTATTTAAATAATCTCACTCCTCTTTCAACATAGAGGCTGAGACTCACTTATTTTTGATTTAAATATATATTGAACTCCTAAAAATAGTCATTGCTATTTATTTTTAAACAGGGTTACCATCTTCTTCACTTTTTTGATCATAACTCTTACTGTTCTCCAATTTTGATGACCTTGTGGGTAATTATCATGAAATCATATGGGCCCGGATTTTGCGGTTCCTTAGTTACGCCGCCGGCTTCTGAACCGAATGCGCACTTACCTGATGGGGACCCGCCTCCGAGAAGTTGCTGTCAGAGGCTGCAGAGTTGTGCGGCGTAGTGGCCCACGGATCCCAGGGGAGCACCGTGTGCGGAAGCATACCTAGGATCACATGGGCCGGTGCTCCAATCAGCAAACAGAAGGTCTCTCGTTCATACTATTGGAGATCGTAGGGCTATTCTCCATTTAAACTTCAGTACTCCAAAAATATACTTAAATTTGTGATTTTGGGGTCGGGGTGTTGCAAAGAAAAGTATGGATAGCTCGAAATTGTTGTGCTGCTTTGCTTTTTTTTAAAAAAAAGTACTGATTTAGAGCAAGTTACATTTCCAATAATTTAAGCTTGAAAATCACCACTACCCTGCTGGGCTACACACAACCAAGTGATCTCCAGTTAGAATGCTTCCATCCAGAGAGGACTGACCCCATACCTGCTGCAAGTAGAGCTGGAGAAGTTTTCTCTCTGAGAGAACTTCATACCGATCGCAAATTCTGACCCCATAAGTTTAGTCAGTACTCCCATTGGATGGACAACAAACGTGATTTCGGGATTGGGGCTTGGTTATGTAACTATTGAACATGTGAAAGTAGGATCTGAACTTGTGTGGCGCTGTTCTGAATTATACTTGGTTAACTTCCAGGATTGCTCTGATGCATTCTGATAGTGCAAATGATGCACTGGCAGAGGCAACAACATCCTCCTTGGGAGGGGTTTCACTGCCTGCCGTCAGCAGCAAATGTAAATGACTCGTGTCGATGGTGCTTCCTTCAAGTCCACTATTGTAATTCTGGCCATTATAGAGCTGCACTCAGCCCCACTGCAATGGCCAGCAAATGCAATTTTAGCCATTGCTAGTCCTTCCCCCAACATCGAGGAAGGTCCAGAGCCTGAATGGCGAAGACACAATTGCAGGCTTGTAGCAGCTGAGCATGAACAAGATTGCATGTGATCAGTTTCTTTTAAGTTGTGTTTATGTTACATTGCTGCTGATCCCACCCACAGTGTAAATGGTTGCTGCAAGTTTAGCTTTATACTATCTCCACTACCATTGTGTTTTCTGTAATTCTGTTGCACCATAACTGGTGGAGGGTAAATGTTTTGCATGGGGGAAGAAAATCTCTTAAAAAAAATTTTTTTTTTTTTTTAATTACAGAGGGAACTATTAAAATACAAACAAGAAACCAGGAATCTGCAGGGAGTAAAGGTAAGAATATAGAGGGACTGGTGCCCATGGTAACAACAGTTATATGGCATGTCTGGAAAGAGTTTTCCCATATAAATGAACCAGTTGAAAATGCAGCCTATCCTATCCTCACCAACCCAGGACTCAAAACAGAACTCAAACTTAAATCTGTTATCTCATGTGGCATTTTTAGAGGAGCTTATTTTAAAATATATTTTGCAGCAAAGAAGAATTAATGCAGCACTTTTGTGCTTCTTCTTCAAACTCAGGGCATTTCAGTGATGTTTTCACTACATGTGTACAATAGGAAGAATTTAATGTAAATGTGATGACATTTGTATGATAGTACACTCCATCGTTGGTTGAGGGATTCTAATGACCTGGATGTTGATGACCACTTTCCAGCTCATTGAAACAATTTTTTCCTCAGGATGCATTGCAGCATCGGATGGCACAGCAGGAAAGCTCCATTCTTCAGCTGAAGCAGGAATTGCTGAGAGCGAGTATGGCAAAAGACGAGCTACTGAGTGAAAATGTGAGGATCGAGCTTTCTCTCTGTCAATAGTGAAGTGCTTGTAAGCACTCATAGTTAGGAAATAAGACCTGTAACAGTATGTCAGTTGCATAAGTTTGTACCACAGTACAACAGGATTTCACATGTTTTTAGTGGAAGTACAGTCCTTAACGGACACGCAGCAGACTACCCAGACATTCATTCGTGTTGTCTAGAACAGCAGAACAATAAATGGGCATAACCAATAAAGAGACACAGATTTGTGCCCATGTTGAATAAAAAATATTACAGATTCCTGGAATAAATAACCTACAACAATAGCAACAACTTTAACATACTGAAACATCCCAAAGTGCTTCACAGAAATGAGAGGGGAACAGACAGCAATCAAGAGTTAGGGGAAGTACTGACAACAGAAAGAGGTACCGTTTGAGGAGGTATTTGAAGGTGGGAAGAGATGTAGCAAGATGGAGGGATTTCTGAGGAGAATTTGAGACTACAAAGCATTGATAGCGAAAGACTTTGCCACCAGTGGTAGAGCAGCGAGAGGGGCAACACAGTAGGCTAGAGTTGAAAGAGCTGATAGAAACCAGGATGTAGGGCTGAAGAAGATTGCAGAGGTAGGGTGAGGCCAAGGTCAATGATGGATTTGTAAACGAAGATGAGGATTTTTGAAATCATTCACAGTGTGAATGGGGAATCAATGCAGGTCTGTGAGGGCAGGGGTGATAGGTAAGTGGGATCTAATATGGCATAGGATGTGGGCAGCATAGTTTTGGATAAAACAAAAACAGAAAATGCAGAAAACATTCAGCAGGCCAGTTAGCATCTGTAGAAAGAACAAGTAAGTTCCCGGTCAGAACTGGAAGAAATTCTAGGTGAACAACATTTACAAAGGACTGAACAAAAGGGAGGGGAGGGGAGAACAACATAGATGAGCTAGATTTTATATAGGGTGGAACTCAGAAGACTGTGAGAATTGCTTTGGAGAAGTTAATCCTGGAGGTGATGAAAGCATGGATGAGCATTTCAGTGGCAGTGAGGGTAAAGTAAAGCAAAAGTGAGCAATAATACAGAGATGGAAATAGATGGTCTTGGCGATTTACAGGATATGGGGTTTGGAGCTCAGCTCAGGATCAAACAGGACACTAAGGCAGTGCATCTACTGATATTTAGATAAGAAAACCATATTTTCTATTGGAGATTGTAGAATGCATTGATACTGGTCTAAAAATGCACCCTTTTTAGAAAGCACTCTAGGATGAAAGATGAAATAAAATAGTTGCCATTTTGGTAATTAGTCATTTGAGTTGTGATAGTTCCCATCTCTTGTTTATTTTTATGAATTTGGCTGCTGTAAAAGGTCATTTCTGTTACTTTCATTTTGTATTGACAGCTTGACCTACAAAGGAAGACTGAAGAAAGGAACAGGCTCCTTGGGGAATTTAAAGTAAGGAACTCTAAAATTCTCAGTGGTAAATAATTGCATTGTTAGGACTGAACAATATGTGTAGCTTCAATTTATTGTGAAGTGATCTCATTGCAACAGACTATAATCTGCTGCAGGAAATATACATGTAATAAGATTACAATTTAACTGGAATGTAAATAAATGATTTCATGACTTTTCTTATTTAGAATGTTTGTCACATAGCTACTTGTGTAAAGTTTATTATAACAATTGTTTTTAACACATTATTGGTTCTATTGCTAGATATAGTGCCATTATATTTCCCTCTGAGAGGCAGATTTAGCAAATAATTTTAGCTGGCACCCCAGTGCAGTGGTGAGGGAGTCCTGCATTGTTGAAGCAAAAGCTTATCTTCTTGTTTGAGTGGTTCAGGTATATGTTACGGATCCCTGACACTATTCAAAGAAGAGTCCTGACCAACATTCCTCCCTCAGCCATTGCCACCATAACACAGCATTCAACACATAGGTGTTTGCGGAACCTTGCAAAATGGCTGCTGCATTTCAAAGTATTTAATAGTATATGAAGTGTTTTGAGAGTTTTCGGAGAAATATGTTAAGATGTTAAATAAATGCAACTCTATATCTCTCTTTGTGATGAATTATATTTTCTTGCAGAGAGAGTTGGGTCAGAAGGACCGACTATTCCAGCAGCAGCAGGTGAAACTGGATGACACTCTGCGGAAACTAACAGAGGCCACTCATATACAGGTACTGGAAAGGAGGTTCATCCAGTAGAATGTGTTACATTTGAGACCTTGGGCTGTGTAGTATTAACGTTTCAAACTTCAAAAGAAGTGTGAAATATTCACTTAAATTGTCTGTACACTCTTAAAACGTTAAGGGTTAAATAGTATTGAAGCAAAATACAATCTATTAATTTATTCATATGATCTAATGAATGAATTTGACAATATTCTGTGATTTTTGGACATTTCTTTCTGTACACCAAAATTGTACCAGAAATAACTTTCCCGCTGTTGTATAAATTAAAAGGCTTGAGTACTTTGAACTACAAAAATCCCTTCAGTATTAAAAATGACTAAACCACCTGAAATGCATTTTCTGTTTATGGTGTGTTGTTACTTAGCAACGCCAGTACCTGCTGCTAATGACAACTTGTTTTTAATCAACGATTGACTGGGTTTTTAAGGTGTTCAACGCTGAATTTTAACAGAATATTAGTTTTAGATTGTTGAGACAGAACTTTGAACTGTATTAATTACAAAATAAGTTGATTGAAAGAAAGACTTGCATTTATATAGCGCTTTTCACGACCACCGGACATCTCAAAGCGCTTTACATCCAATGAAGTACTTTTGAAGTGTGGTCACTGTTGTAATGTGGGAAACGCGGCAGCCAATTTGCGCACAGCAAGCTCCCACAAAAAGCAATGTGAAAATGCCCAGATAATCTGTTTTTTGTTATGTTGGTTGAGGGAGAAATATTGGCCAGGACACCGGGGACTTCTTTGAAATGGTGTCAGGGGATCTTTTACGTCCACCTAAGAGAGCAGAGCTGTTTAACGTCTCATCCGAAAGACAGCAGCTCCGACAGTGCAGCACTCCCTCAGCACTGCACTGGTGTGTCAGCCTAGCTTTATGTGCTCAAGTCCCTGGAGCGGGGCCTGAACCCACAACCTTCTGACTCAGAGGCGAGTCAAATGCTTGTGCAATATCGAATGTTTCACAGAAAATGTGTTGGAGTGCCCACCCACTGGTAAAAGTGAGGTACTGCAGAACATGATAAAGCTTGCTTAAACTCAAGTTTTTGACTGCTCTAGACTAAATGGGTCAAAACCCTACACTAAAGGATTATACAGTAATATTAATGCAGTAATTAAGCTATTTCTGTACCATAATTGTGAGTATTTCTATGTTACGCAGTGATTTTTATTATAAAGTTGTATCATTCCTTTCAGACTGACTTGCAGAGGGAGTTGGAACACAAGGATGTGCTTCTTCAACAGCTGATGAATAGTGGGGAGGAAGAGGTATGATGCTATTATGTTCTCTATTGCTAATTTCTGATGTATAAGCCTATATAATTTAGCTGTGCTAAGGCATCAATAATTAATACATGGGAGTAATTACAAGGCAGTGGTGATCTCATTCAGGGCTCATATAATAACCAAAACTCAAGTGGATTATAATCATCAGAGATGAGAACATCTTTAGAGTAACTCAAAGCCAATTTTTATTTCCAAAAAATAGATCAATTATGATGACCATAAAAAAAATGAAGTGGTTAATTATTTCATTGCTGTTTCTGGATTTTGCCAATGGGGAGCTTTTGGAGGCGGGACTCCCACTTGTCGGGTTTTAGTCCCGCCTCCATCAACTTCTGGCCAACCCATGCTATTTTCCCTTGATTGACCTTGTTAAGCCCGCCCAGCGGGTTTAGCAGGCCAATTAAGGGGCAGCCGGTTACAGAGAATGTCAGCGTATGACATTTCATCTTGTCAAAAATTTTTGACAGATGAATTGTCATCGTTTCACAGCTCTGTGAAGCACTGACATTCTCTGTAGTTTGATGAATTCTTGAATTCAAGACTCATCAAACCTCTTTCTTTAGCAGAAATTAGATGGTTGTTGCATTGGAGAATGCAGCAGCCATGTGTCATCTCTGCCGCGGACATGTGAGACTCTCCGCATCCCCAACGATTGAAGCCTGCAGGAAGAAACGAAGGTAAGTAAACTTTTTCTAACACTTTCCACTTACCTCACATACTCACCTCTCCACACTTGCACCCATCACTTACCTTCACAGCGCACTTTTTCACCCCTCCGACCCCCGCAGAGACCCACTGCTCGCCTCGGTGACCCTGGCGGGGTTCGCAGCCTTCGGGAAGCCCGCACTTGTGTGGGTAAAATGGGGATAATCCTCTTATCTGCCTGTTAGTTAAGTGGCTGTAATCCCCTTCCCGCCTCCAAGGAGACGGGACCCCGGCGCAGGTCGGCTACCCGCCTCCTGGGAAGATGGCACGGAGGCGGGTTGGGGGTGGGATGGGCACCCGCCCCCAGATTCTGCCATTTTCCCGGCAGTCCCGCCTCCCCAGGGCTGGCAAGATCGCGCCCTTGGTCTCAGCAAAATGGCTGCCATTTTTGCCTACATAAGAGTGACTGCATTTAAAAGTAATTCATTGTATGTGAAGTATATTGGGACAGCCTGAAAGGCATGATAAAGTTTCAGATAAATGCAGTGTTTCTTTCAAGTGGTTTTATCAGTTTAGGTGCTGTATTTTTGGTGAAGTTCTCTCTCGAGGTAGATGCTGAGGCCAGCATGCTGAACGATATTCCTGCTGAAGGATTAAAGACTGATTCAGGGCTGCTGGTTTTATATTTTCAGCGGAAAACAGGCAGATTTGTAGAATGTGCTCCCCAAATCGGCAAAAAATGTCCTGCAATGCAATGTAATAATAATGGAATTTGACTTATTCATTCGTCATAAATCAATGATCCTGGATATTGGATATTATCTTTGGGAAAGTATTCACTGATGATCTACAGCTATTTCCAGGAAATAACAGCCTGTATGTGCCGTATACATAGGATAAGAGCTTAGAGTGTGATACAAACTAGTATCACTTTGAGGAAGTGAGATAGCAGAAAGTGTGAAAATAAAATGTGAGCGATTGATTGCTGTTGCCTCAATCCTAAAATGTGCTTCTGCACTGGGACATATTCTTTGTGTATACTCTCAGTAATTGTTCTGCAAGTTTTGCCAGCAAAAGTGTCAAGGGAACAGTGCGATGCTCAACTTCCAATTGTACACTAGAGCCAGAAATATTGTTAAATCATGTGATAGGGCCAGAAGTTATGTCAGGATTTTTTTTTTGAATCAGCTGATACAAGAGTGCACCGTTGCTCACATGTAGTGTAAGCCTTTAACCTACAATAGGGAGCACTGAGTGAAGGTGATCTTTACACGGTCTTTTATTTATTGATTCTTGCCAGTTACCTTCAGATATCTGCAGTGCTGCACTTTACAAAGTCTCAACTGTAGAAGACACATCAAACACAGAACTAGTAAAGGATTATGCATGTATATTTAATCACAGAAGCAAATCTTAACTAAATCTATGTGTAGTTTTAACAAATAGCTAACAACCATGTTTTTTTTGTAGTTTAATAGGGACAGTATGCTTTATTTGGTAATATTTAAAAATATATCTTTTTAAATTCACATACAACTAAACTTTTATGTAACAATTTTAATAAAGTTTACTTTCAGGTTTTAACAAATTCAATAAACGGGTTGGGTTTATTACAATCTGCACATAGTGATAAACAAAATAAGTTCCTCTACCCATGAAAAGTTGAATTACTTAATCTGCCTCCACACACGAAGCAGTTTACTATAGTTAATTGGGGTTATCATTATCATCATACCTGAAGGAAGCCGTTTGAAATTGAGTTGCTCAATATCCTTGCTGGTACATCCCATGCCTAGAGCCATTGCTTTGCATGTCTCCTAATTTACCCGGACCAGAAAAAATAAGTGTGTAATATTTGAGCAATCAATTCCTTAGGGTTTTTGTAGCAACAGTAAGACATTGTGAGGATCTAAACATATCTGTATTCTCAGTTATTTACTCAAAGACTGTGAATAATGGGGTCTGTTTATGTGACCACAGCCAGTGGGTCCACACATCACAAATATCAAATGAGACCTTGTCTTGTCCCTTTCCCTAAAGAAAAGGGAGAAAGAATGATGCAGCTTCGTGTAACAAAACTTAGAATCATAGAAATTTACAGCACAGAAGGGGGCCATTCGGCCCATTGTGTCTGTGCCGGCCGAAAAAGAGCTATCCAGCCTAATCCCACTTTCCAACTCTTAGTCCGTAGCCTTGCAGGTTACGGCACTTCAAGTGCATACCCAAGTACTTTTTAAATGCAATGAGGGTTTCTGCCTCTACCACCCTTTCAGGCAGTGAGTTCCAGACCCCCACCACCCTCTGGGTGAAAACATTTCTCCTCAACTCCCCTCTAATCCTTCTACCAACTACTTTAAATCTATGCCCCCTGGTTATTGACCTCTCTGCTAAGGGAAAGAGGTCCTTCCTATCCACTCTATCGAGGCCCCTCATAATTTTATACACAAATGTTTTTATCCACTGATTCAAGGCAAGCCTGAACCCAAAGTTCTCCAGAGCATATAGATGCTTCACTCTCAACAATCGGAAGGCTTCTTACATAGAATTACACAGAAAGTACATAATAGAAATAGACCGTTCAGCCCAACCAGTCCATGTTGGTGTTTATCCTCCACACGAGAACTAGTCTTAATCCCATGTGCCCACCCTGTTCCCATATCCTTTTATCCCTCTTTCCTTCAACCATCCATCTTAAAAGTTCTTAAAAGTTGACAAGCAAGTAGATACACAAGTTTTCTCATCTTATCAGATGAGTGGCTACCCTAAACAAGTCCACCTTAGTCCCCCTGGTTTATCCTCAGTAGAATCCTTAACAGCCTATAGATCTTTCTCCTCCTTTGCCAACCGTGAAATTAAAACCCTACTGAGGAAATCCAACAACTCTGCCACCATAACTGTTTATAAGTGGAGCCTGATTTAAAATTCACTGCTGCTGCGTGGGTTTCCCAGGGGGTTGGGAAACCCGGCAGTGAAAGGGAGGCAGGAGCTGCTGGCTCCACAAGATAAGTGCCTTTTCCAGGAGTGCTTCCCCCTGCCCCTCATGGAAGCCATCGGTCTCCTCCCTGCTGATTGTGGCTTTTCTCTTCCCTGATGCTGCCGACCTCGCCACCGACCCCCCCCCCCCCCCCCCAGGTTTAGTTTCGGCAGGACCTCTGCGTCCATGGCCTTGCTGGGTTCTTCAGCCATTTTCAACTCCGCCGCACCCTCCCAGCCTCCCCGTAGACATCGGGGCCAATGTGTCTGAGTTAAATCAGAGCAGTGTTTTGAGGAGAGAGATGTTTTAATCTTATCCTGTTTAAACAGAATAATTCACATTTAAATTCATAAGGAACACTTTACTCCTTGTTTACATTTCATCAGGTATCTGGGTATCCCTGTAGACCATCACAGAGTAATGGCTACCTTCAATCCATGAGCAAAACCACTTCTCCAGTGTATAGAGGGGTGAGTGGAAATTTGATAAACTATTATTAGCCCTGTTTTGCTGAAGTCTCTCTTTTACATAGAATTTATCTTTATTAAAAATATGTTACCCATAAGATTTCCCAGTAGCCAACTGCAAATGATTTCAGGATAAATATGGAGTAATGCATCAATATTCATCTTTCAATTATACCATATTAATTACACAGTACACCGGCAGTCAGCATCTGCACAACCCGTGCCAGCACTAAAAGAGTCCCGAACCTGAATAAAACCCCTGCTTTGTAGTTGCTTCCATAGCATTTTCCATAATCCAAGTAAAAATGGATCTACCAGCCTGCCACTGGGCTACAGAAAACACATTTAACAGCATAAACATCAGGAGTTAGGACCACTGAGCTCCCGGAATCCAAATGAACAGAATCATATAAAAGCAGCTCATCTCCGCTCCCAAGCATCATTATTTCTAATAACAGAGCCCATTCAGCTGGTGCTAATTCTTCAACTGGAGCGGTCTACTCTAATTCCATTCCCTTGCACCTTTGTGTCCTTTTTCATTCTTTTTCAAATACTAATCCAAACCCTTTTAAATTATGTTATCGTCTCTGCCTCAATGGCCCCTTGTGGTAAAGGATTTAATGGTCTAATAAAACATGTAAAAACATTTCTTGTAACGTTCCTTATGTTTTCCTAGTTACCAGTACACCAACCAGTGGAAACAATTTTTCACAATTCCACCTCTCAAAACCTTTTATAATTTTAAAAATTTCTTCTCGATACCCTTTAACCTTCTCTGTCCCAGTAAAAAAAAAATGCCCAGTTTTTTGAGCCCTACTTCCTACTGTAACCCTTAATTCTTGGTATTATTCGAGTGAATTTTTGTTGTATCTTTCCATGGTTCTATTGTCTTTCCTAATAATCGAATATTGACCAGAGCTACATGCCATATTCTCACTGTGACCTAATACACTGAGTGTATTATTTCCTATTGATCAACTGTTGGTTATCAGTCAATAATTGTTAATCCTTCAAAGTGGACATATTTTTGCTGGCTATGGGACTTGGCCATGATATCAACGGCAAGAGAAAAAGGATCCAATCTGAATAAAACCAATCCATATGTTAATAGATACATGGAACCGATTTCAAAAGTTGCGTTCTCGTCTAAGGTTCAGCTGTCAATAAACGTCTTGAGCTTTTTGCTGCTTTTGTTTATGATCTTGCATGAACATCTCGATGATACACATAGCATGTAATCACGCCCAGGGTGTAATTACACATCGAGTATCCATTATTCTCCATAAGCATATATATTTGCAATAGGTCAATTGCAAAAATTTGGTTTAGAAAGTACTATTTTCCTTCGTTGCAATTGTATAAAACAGATATTTTAATGCTGGTTATCTTCTTTTGTTACAGAATTCTCAATTATTATTGGCAGTAGATGAAAAGCAAAAACTAAAAAAATGCTGGAAATCTGAAATGAAAAATAGGGGGCGAAACGTTCAACTTTGGCGGAAGCATAAAACGGGCGATAGCGGACTGGCTGCACAGTGAAATTAATGGAACAGAAAATCGGGCTGGCTGTATCACAGACCAATACCGACCGTCTTACGCCCCTGCTGAAGTTGAAAGTTCCGGTGAGAAAGTGTAGGAAATACATGGAGAACAGATTGGTTAGCATCTTGTTAGAGACTCTGGCCCCGATAATGACAGGTAAGCAGGAAGAGTGCGGGGGTGGGGAAGGTTTAGCGGCCGGGAAACCTGGAAGTGCGGGTTTCCCAGAGGGAGTCGGTCAGGTCGCAGGGGGGTGTGGTGGAGAGGGTGATTGGGCGGGGGGGTCGAGATGGTGGTCATGGGTCCAAAGCAGACAGCGGGGGGGTTTATAGGGTAGCTTCTGCTGTAAAGGCATTTACCTTGTGGATCAGCCCTTCTCGCCTCCTTTTACCTGCCGGGTTCCCGAGGCCTGGGAAAACCAGCCAGCATGGGTTAAAAATAAAAACACTCTTTTACAATCACAGTCTCCTTAAAAGGTTTCAACGACCGACCCGCCTCCTGAGAGTGCATTGGCCGCCCGCCCCCGTCCCACCTCTGTTAAAACCAGAAGTGGCCGGGTTCGAGGTGGGTTGGGTTCCTGTTTCAGATTTTTAACTTTTTAACCTCCCGCCTGACCCAAACCCACCCCTCTATGTCCATGGACGTGATTCTAATCAGTTCTCCACTGTGTTAAGTTGGCATATCCCAATTAAACAGAATAAGACATGCCAATTTAAGACAGCTGAGTGGGCTTGAGGGGGTTAAATTACTGAGGTCAGTCAGCTCTGTTTATTCTGTTATGTAATGCAGCACATTACGTGAGAGCAATCTTTCATCATGTGAGCTGTACAAAAGGCTGTGCACCTTTTTGAGAATGAGGTTATAATCAACCCATATGAACGTCCATTAACAATGCAGGTACAAGAAGGTAGTACAGCTGTATCTTGTCCCCAGGCTTCATGGCTTTCACCTTTGTGTTTTCAATGGAGAAAAGCCCAAATTCTCTTTGCTGCTGATTTGCAATACAGACAAAATTCTTCGGTTTGTTTCTTGTGAAACTCGGAAGTGCATTGCACACAATGTTGCGAAAATTTATAAAGCTGTGAAAAATCTTCACGAGAGCCCCATATGCTTTGAAAATCCAGAGGATAGAAATTCCACTTCTGCACTTTTGATGCGTGTTGGGAGCGCAGATTATAAAATGAAGCAAGCCCAGCCCATGATTGTTGATTAAAATAAATGGACAGGAAAGTCATGGACTGGCAGTGCGAAAACTTTGCACTTTGCAACAAGAGCAGAGAAACCAAATTTTTACTCCCTTGTGACAATACTGGTTGGGGGAAAAGACATAATCCAACCAAAAAGGAACAAGATGCGTAATAAATACATTACTGAACAATTCCATAATTTTTATTGTTGCCTTCAAGCACCTTTCATAAACCCTCCCGTGTCGTAGGTATAAAATCCCTGAAAATTCATGGCACATGGTCCCAGTGGTTATGGCTGGATCACACCTATCAGTGCCCTCCATTGCTGAATCCGGCAGAGTTTGCGAGGTCAGGGAGAGGGTACCTAATTTGCCTGGGTCAGGTGGGCACAAGCACTAGTACAGGTGCATCTCCAGCGCCCACCTGCCCCAAGCAGCTGGAAACTCCGATAGCTGCCTACCACTAGAGAGATGGAAGGGGTTGCCCAGTCCACCCTGCCTCCCGAAACCCAGTCATGTCCCTTTCAGCCCCCCTGTGTAAGGGAACTAATCAAGATATTTCCATTAGCTTGGCCTGGACTCCCCCCCCCCACCACCACTTCTGCCCATCTGGAGCCATCTGACTGTGTACTGGCCGCCAGTACTATGCCAGGACCCGAATGAGCCAGGAAAGCAGGAACTTCCTGCCTCTTGCTCCGTCCCTTGGCAACATTTGCCTTGTAAGGGGCAGGCTGGGATTCTGCCCCTTACAGGGCATGCCAGAAAATTCCAGAAACAGCTGAGACCCGTCACAACCAGATCGCTGGCATTTTCCGGTAGGCTCCGCTGGTTTTCTGACAGAGTTATGACAGAACACTGTGGAACCCCCATAGATTTTCGGGGCCAAAATGTGGTTCGTCTGAGTGATTTCTTGCGAAGCTAGAGGCTAAAGCCTCATGACTTATCATTCTGCTGTAGGACAGGTGCTATAGGACCTGAATGTTCTCTGGTTGAGAGCAAATATTTCGGGTAACTTTGCTTTCTGGAGCTGGAATACGAGTTTGATTTGACCAAGAGCATTATAAAATGATTTTAAAAGGGTGTTTGAAAATGAAGCTGATTACGGAAGGATCTCTCCACAGTTACCTCAGTTCTGAAACACTGCAGAGTGGACTGTTTGATTGCAGTTTTATCAAACCAGTGTCTGAATGTGGCTTTCTAGTTGTTATTACACCAAGAGATGTGGGCTAGCAGCAGTGAAACTCTGATTATTATTTAATTACCACTTCCTCATTGCTATTGCTGGCTGAATTAAGTGTGATGCGGAGATGTTGGACTGGGGTGGACAAAAGTGAGAAGTCGCACAACACCAGGTTATAGTCCAACAGCTTTATTTGAAATCACAAGCTTTCCTGAAACCCATCGTACAGGGAACCCCCAGCTTCTGTCGCGACACTACAGACTTCTTACAGAAACTCAGCACCCACGGACCAGTTGAACCAGGAACACTCCTCGCCACGATGGACGTCTCGGCACTCTACAGCAGTATCCCCCACGATGATGGCATCGCTGCGACAGCCTCAGTACTCAACACCAACAACAGCCAATCTCCAGACGTCATCCTACAACTCATCCGCTTCATCCTTGACCACAATGTCTTCACCTTAGACAACCAGTTTTTTACCCAAACACACGGAACAGCCATGGGGACCAAATTCGCACCCCAATACGCCAACATCTTCATGAACAAGTTCGAGCATCAATTTCAAATAAAGCTGTTGGACTATAACCTGGTGTTGTGCGACTTCTCACTTTTGAATTAAGTGTATAATGGGTGGTTAACAAGGTGTTAGATGGATGCATATGATCCTGAGTTGTAATGGTAACGTGACAATGAATGTGAATACAAACCCCAAATTAATACGCCTCAGTAACCCACCCCAAACTATCTGTTGTGTTTAATATATGGCATAGTAATATGTGATGGTTTCATTGAGAAGTTGTGTATGAATATTTTGGCATGATAAACAGATTGTATAAAGAGGAGACTGTACATTTTTAATCAGTAATAAGGAATAATGTCAGATGGCAACCATTAGCCTTGTTTTAGGGGATAACAGATTTACAAATATATACATTGCCTTTCCACTGTCCCTCATAAAAGTATTTGGTACATGATACAGTATATAGTGAAATTAGTAGTTAGAAGAAATGAGATGAACGGTAGCATTTAATGTCTGTCTGAGAGAAAATTAAGTAAATATTAATTAAAATAATAAGTATCTTTTAGGTATTTTAATCTATCCTGATTAAATCTTTAAAAGATGCAATTCCAAAAATATGAGCTGAGTTGCAGAGGAAAATTTAGTGCTCCACAGACATAATTATGCTGCAATTGAGGGATTAATGGTAAGATATTGCCTCAGGGATTACATAGAAAGCCAAAACTGTGTGGTTAATGTCCAGAGTTGAAGCTTTCAGATTTTATTGATCAGATGTGGTCCTTTCATTACCAGAGGGATATTATTTTATCATTTATAGCTGTTCAGCTGCAGCAAATATTTTGCTTTTAGTAGCAGATTCAGTAGAAAGCTTTTACCCACACTTTGAAACTCCCCACCCGCCTCCGCCCCCAGGCCACTTATAAAGCCGACTTGGTTTTACAGATTGCTGTTTTCAATTTCAAATCAATTTCTGACTGCAAACCAAGTTAAACCTACAGCTTGTTGTAATTCACATTATACTGCTGCTTTGTATCCGACGAAAGTAAATATTTAGGTGCCAGTAGACTCAGCAACAGTCTTCTGAAAGTCACAGCCCTTATTTTATTCATTCTGAACAATATTCTGTACACTCCTTGTATATGTAATTTCAGACCGAAGACCTTCAGGTAGTGCGAGATTCTCTGCGAAGTTTACGGAATAGCTTTGGTGGTCATGACCCCCAGCACCACACAATCGACACGCTGGAACAAGGAATCTCAAGTTTATTGGAGCGAATGCATGTGGCCGAAATGCAGGGAAGAGGTGGCAACAAAGTAAGGACATATTCCCAGTCTGTGTAAAGGCAATCTCCAAATGAACCCTTTAGGTGATCAATTTCCTGCACATTTTTTGGCCTCTTTATATCAGTAGGAACAAACTACCAATGCTTGAAATTTTGAGCTGTGTGATATTAATACCAGGTGCATTAATACATTTGTCTGAAATTCTTTTATCTACGATTTTAACAAAGGCGTTAACCTGTTTATTTTAAATGAGCTAAAGCTTTTAGTTAAGTAGTGGACAGAGGTGTTTCATACAAATGTGTGAATGCCTCATTACTAATCTCGCACAACTCGATTTCAACTTCCACAAGTTCGGAATATGTTGTTATTTTATGCCACTCAGTGAAGTAGATTGTGTAGCTGCATTTAATCACTTTGTGAATAAAATATATCTTTAACAGATCATTTCATAATAAGACCCTAGAATGGCTCTACCATAAGGTTATGAAGGCACTGTCTTTAACTGAAAGACTTGCCACACCGTTTTTCTGTATTCCTCAAACACTGTGGTGTGAAGGTGCAATTCAGGTTGAAATACTTCATTAGAAGATTGTCACAACAAATGATGCATGCCAGTTGTTCCCTTTCGGGGTCAAAGACAGTGCCATTTAAATTTAACTCCATATTTGTTATTAAATGTTTATCACTAAAGCAATCTTTAAAAATATGTAATCAAGCCTGTTTTTGATCTCCCAGTTGATGTTTTCTTGTAGTTTCCCCACTTTCAGAATATTATCATCTACTCATTATCCTTAATGACGAAGTTGACATATCAGTGCTTTGGACTCGCAGCTAATTTTTCACTAAAATTAGTGAACAGAAAAAACCCACCGTTCTAAGTGTTACTGTTGTGGGCCTCAGATGGCCGAGTCAGTAAAGGCACCATTTGATGTACCACCGAGCCAAACAGACCTCAAGATCCTGGGTTCAATTCCTGGTCCAGACTGAGTTAGTTGTGCCACTGTAATTGGCCTCAAGGCTCCTAAGGTTGGGAGAGAAAAAAAGTCAGTCAGAGTTGCCTCGCCAGGGACTCCTGCTGAACAATACGTATGTGTGGGAGTTGGGTAAGGGCAGGACAGATTTTGGATCAGCGTTGATGGTGGTTGAACAGCCTCCTGACATCAACATCCGAAATGGCCAAATAAAGTGAATGAGTGGAAGTCACAGGCTGGGGAGTGCAGCGTGAAATCTTCAGCCTAAAGATTGTTACAATTCTGCCCTGACATTTCCTTTTATTTATATCTGTAGACTCCTGTGAAAAAATCAGAAAGAAGAGAATCAAGTTCAGAGAGAGAATCCTGGCCATCAAATTCCAGTAAGTTAAGAACAATTAAATAGCAAACATTTCAATGACTACTGTTTATTTGGGACAAGTGTGTGGTTAAACAGCACTGTGAAGCTAATATGCAGGTTGATGTGACCTTTTAACCTGTCTATTTTATTTTTATTAGCCTTTCTCATGGTAGTGATATTCCTTTGCATTGTGCTGTAAGCAAGTTTTAGACATTGTAATATTTCCCCCCACTGTACCCATGCTTAATGTAGGCCATTCATCTGTGTGCAGTTGCCATTGTGTGCCAAAAATTTTTATTTTGCTTTTAAAAATAAATCTATTTTCTTTCTCAACAGGTCTTCATTCTCACAACAGTCCTGGCCCAAGCAATCCTGTCTGCACCAAGGTGCTCTATTTCACAGACCGAACTCTTGTACCATTTATGATAAACATTCCAAAGAGGCAAGTATTCTTCTTGTACCTGCCAAGGGGAATATTTGGAAACTGAAACCAACAGAAAACTCTGGGCTCCAATTTGAGGGGACTTGTAAAAATACTCGATGAAACATTCCTGTGATTTTTCTAACAATCCTTTTCCATCTAGTTTCCTTTCTCATTTTTCTCTTTGTTGCAGCAGCAGCTGTTGCTTTAAGACCTCCTCCCAGCCCATTGAAAATGCTACTTTGAACCAGTCACTAAGAGGTGATCCAGTTCTATGAAAATGTAGGCTTTGCAGCATAAAGGGGTTTGAGGTTGTTTCTGTGAAGTGTTTTTTTTTTTAGAGCCACATCAGTTGCAACGTTCCACAGTGAGTTTAATTTTTCACTCTGCTGCACCATGGAATGGCGGGATGCAATTTCATCCATGTTCCCAAATGTGAGTTCCTAATCTTAGCCACGTCCTTGGAAGGAAGCAACGAGTGGGCTTCCCACAAAAGAGATCATAAGCTCAGTCAACCTAGGCAGCTCCTGTACATGTCCAAACCACTGACACGGATCAGCATCTTTAGACCCTTTTGTGCATATTCGTTGCCCGCTCACTCAGGGGAAAATCTGTTTTTATAAATGGACAAAAAAAAAAATCCTGCTTAAAATTGCACATCTTTAATTCGTCAACAACTTTAATCTTGCAGACTTGGTGAAGTGGCTCTGAAAGACTTTAAAGCAGCAATAGACCGGGAAGGGAATTACAGATATCACTTTAAGGCACTGGATCCAGAGTTTGGCACTGTGAAGGAGGAGGTAAGATCCAATCATTGGCATCATGTCCTGGAAAAATGTTACTGATATTCTTTATTTTAAATTTGACAGGGCGATTGAGCAGTGAAATATTTTGTTGGTGTCGTGTGGGAGAGTGTGTGCAGCTAATGCACAAGTGTGACACGCCTTTACTTTTAAAACGCATTCTGTCCCCAGTCTGCACTGAATTATGTGATCTCCAAATAGCTGTGTCATGAGATTTTTTTTCTGTAAATTTGCTGATAAATATTGATAAAGAAATAAAAAAATATATGGAAGAAATAAAGAATAAACTTCCATTTACATAGTGTATACAGAACACTAAAAAACTATACCAAAAACAGAGGCTGACTTGATTTTCATTATTTTTCCCCCAGCTTTTCCATGATGACGATATCGTTCCTGGTTGGGAAGGCAAAATAGTTGCTTGGGTTGAAGAAGACCATGGAGACAGTAGGTAGACTGATTCTCTCCCCAAATTTGGGAGATTGATTTCATTTTTTTTAAAAGAAAAAGGTCCAGTGGACAACCACCAAAGAACAGAAAGACACGTCTCAAGTCTTCACGTCCTGGTTTGCCTTCAGGGTAAAATATCTTGCCGTGCCAACTGCCAAATGTGGACTGGAAAGAAGAGTCTAGTGCAAAAGGTTCCCAAGGCAGATGCCTTGTACTGACTAAAATAGACTGGTTATTGTAAAGCTGACGTGACTTTTGTTAGTCGCTGAACCAGTGTACAATTGTAATGCCATATCATAAGCAATAAGTGGAATTTTGCTGACGTCAATATTGTGGAAAACAGCTTCCGTTGAATATTGCTATTGTTACACCCTCAATGCTTGGAGTATATGCAGCTGTAATTGCTTATAGCTGAGCAGCAGCTTCAACTCAGGCCTCGCCTTTTCAGTTTTTAAGTTATTTAAAAACTTCCAACACTTTTTGTGACAAATCTGTAAATATCATCTTTATCATTTGTTTCCACTGAGCATTTTAGTAGTTTAGTGGTTACAGCAAAGGTTTTTCACTTGATTGGCTGCAGTTTCGAGCATCAAGGCTTGAATGAGTTATGCCAATTTTTCTCTGACATGTAAGTGAGACAACTTTGCAGTAGTGAAATAGGCCCCTTCTGGTTTGAGGGTAGGACTCCGAATGAACTGCAGTTGCTTGCCTTACCTGCAGTAAGTGTGCCTTTGTCGAGAGTAGCACTGGTTCGTGGCGTGGACCTTCCTGCCTTGTCAGCTGCAGGAGGTTGTTTGAAGATGAGAGGCTTCGTTGGTTTGGAGGAAGGAACAGTGGAATTCATTCATAAAAGTTATTGTACTAATCACACCAAACGATTCTAACCAAGACCAGGACAAAGCATTCTCCTTTTGAAGCTTCTTCAAAGACATTACCTTCGTTCCTTAATAACAACAGCACCAACAGTCATTGTCCACCTTGTTATATTGATGTTACAGTATTTTTAACAATGCAAAATAAAATCCTCTTTCATTTGCAAGTTTAAGACATCAGGGGAAAGTGCCGATAAAAGGCGCATCGCATCTTCCCACAGAACAGCAGGAAAAAGTATTGGGCAAGCACCCGGGGCCACTCTTATGCACCCTCTGCTGTCTGGTTACAGAATAGCTTTGCTGGAGACTTGGGAACAGTCTCCTGTTCACGATTGCAAGCATAAGTATTATATGGCATTTGGGAAGTCCATAAGAACTTTTAAAAAGGATTACAAAAATGGCTTGGATTTAGTAACTTTGTTTTAGGCTCATCTGTAATGACTCCAACTAATCACTTGTAACTTGATTGCCTAAAATGAAAGGTTTTCTGTTTTGTGCATATTGGATTTGTGTTTATTCTCAATTTAATGGAAGTGAGTTACACACAAATATATGTGTATATAATATATACACATTACAGGTTTCACTATGGGTCACATCCAGCAAGAGATGCTGCCTTTTTTTTAAAGGGGGAAAGTGGAATTCTGTTAATCTTATTTAGAATAAAAGTTGCGCAAACATAAAGGAGAGGAAAAATAGAAGTTGGATAAAGAAGAATTAAGATTTAATAACATTTTTGGAAAAGGTGCAGAGGTTGAAAGATTTATTTTCTCCCAGTCCTGGTAATTCCAAAATAAGAATTTTGAGAATTCTTACCAATATCACACATTTTCCAAGTATAATTCTTTTTAGAGTCAGTATCCCTATTAGCTTTTTAAAAAAACATTTTTGGTTTCATTTTTTTAAATGCCCATTATACTGCTGAATTCAACTACTATTTGGAGATTTACCAAATCAACCCTTTGAACTGAATTTTGATGTAACTACAGTCATATCTCATTATTACAAACTTGTGAGAACTGGAATAGTAACCTTTTATAATTGGAGGGTTATCTTTATCAAGCTTGAATTATTCCGACTACTTTTTCACAATGGACTTTTTTTTTTAAAGTTTGTTTTGCCACAGTTTCAGCTATTGTACATGCTGGCACTATGTTCAGGAGACAACAATGGTACTAGGCATTTAGTGTAAGTGCCAAAACAATTACTGCTGTGCAGTTTATTTTAGCAGAGCGAATCATTTCAAATGATGCAGTGGAATTAGTTCATGTATCTGTTATAAGAGGGTGTTTTGTTACAACAAAGTTTGTTTGATTTGCGTAGACTTGATTGGTCCTTCGGACGGCATCCAGGGAAAAATGTTTGTTATAATAAGGTGTGACTATATAAAGATATCTGTGTAAAAAAAACTGTTGCATTTTAAATAAAATGTGTAAGGAGTTCATTTGTTACACAGGCATTTTGTACTACAGCTCAGTATATTATGAAAAACCTGTCTCTCAAGTTGTAAATGGTTATTGTGAAGAGCTGTTCGTTATGCAGTTGTTGCACTGTTACATAGAATTACATAGAATTTACAGCATAAAAACAGGCCATGCGGCCCAACTGGTCTGTGCCTCCTCCCACCCTACTTCATCTAACCCTCTCAGCATATCCTTCTATTCCTTTCTCCCTCATGTACTTATCTAGCTTCCCCTTAAATACAGCTACGCTATTTGCCTCAATTACTCCCTGTGGTAGCGAGTTCCACATTCTAACCACTCTCTGAGTAAAGAAGGTTCTCCTGAATTCCCGATTGGATTTATTAGTGACTATCTTATACTTATGGCCCCTAGTTTTGGATTCCCCCACAAGTGGAAACATTCGAATTATGTTACGATTACTGTTCTTGGAAGTGTTATTGCTGGTTCTCCGTTGAACTGAAATAATTCCGCACACACCACTTGATAAATGTGTATGTAGATCGGTGGAGTGATACAAGTACCATATTTGTGTATTAAGAGGAAAGACGGAAAAAACTCTAGGGCTGATTTTAACTCTCGATGGGAGGGGATGGAAATCCTGCGTTGGAGTCGGGATTCCCAGCAGATTTTAACTTGACAGGCCGTTTACAGCGGAAAGTGGCATCTGGCTGGCGGGGGAGGATGTGAATTGAGCAGCGCAGAGGCGGCAACAGAATAAGGCTGCCAACAGCAAGGTATGTTCAGGAAGGGTGGGGGTGGGGGGGTGGGCGTTGCTCCGAGGCTCTCGCAGCTGGGGAGGGGGGTGGCAGATGGTAGCCCGGGGCAGCAGAGGCACGGGCTTGCCTTATGGATCATGGAGGAGCAGTTCTGTTCCTCGGGGCCCCACTAAGGGAAGGAGAGTCTGCCTAGCTTCCTGACAGGTTCACCTGGCAGGGCGGCCATGATGAGCACCCCACTCAGGAGTGCATTAAAATGCCACGTACATCATGGAACCCCGGTTTGCATTTATTAACAGCTCCCAGTGGATTGAAAAGTTGAGGAAAATTGGACCACACGGTTGTCTTGTTTGATACATACCTTCATGTCTAGTCCTGTTCCAACAAAGCCGATACCTTCTATGTTGCTAGGCACAGAAATATAATTGGTATCAAAACTCAAATGTCATCTGTAACTCTTATGCTTCAGATTCTGTGACTCCTTACAATCTTGACATGTTGAGTTTTATTTTCAGATACAAATGTTTCAAGCCTTCAAATTAGTTAGAAAACTCATGTTTTTTTCTTTTTTTTCTCTCAAGGCAGTGATGCATACTGGAATATGGTAGCCTCCAGTTGCTCAGCCAAGTGGCAATTCTTTCTTAAATCATTGGCTGTGTGATTGTACAGGAATCGCATTGAAGCCCAAGTCCATCATCCCCTGATGATCTTACAGGAACAGTTGAAGCGGGGGGGTGGGTCACTGATAACATAAGGAGTAGGAACTCTTACTGACATACCTCACATCCCCAAGTGTAGCACCCCAACTGCTGTCCTGGCTGAGATCCACCAATTGGCTTCAAACCTGGGACCTTTTAGTCTGTATCGCTCAGTGCTACACTGGGCAAAGGCGCCTTTGCCCACTAGCCTGTTGGGAAAGCTTGTAATTACATGTCTAAAGCAGAGTAAAGAAACAACATAAGTTGTTCGGCTCACTGCTGAGCCAATCTTTATTCAATATTTTACTTGCCACTTGAGCATGAACCAAACAACTCATTTACTCTGCTTTAAACATTGAACTAAATGCTTCCCCAACAGGCTATTGGATGAATGTGCTCTTGCCCAGTATAGCACTAAGCCATACAGACCAGAGGGCCATGATGGAAGGGACCTGCCTATGGTGGATAGTGGAAACTGGCAGATAATCAGAAATCCTCTATTTTCTGGTTAACAACAGCTTGCATTTAGATAGTAGCTTTATTTTACCGAAATGTTCACAGATGTTTCACTGATGGAGATCAGGTTGAGCAGGAGTGGAAGGTGGCTGAAGGAATGGTCAAATAAACACATTTTAAGGAGACTTCTGAAGGTGAGGTGAGATGTACCAAGGTGGTGGAGATAAGGAAGATATTGCTTAGATGAGGACAAAATGGCTGATGGTGATGATAGAGCAGAGTGAGCAGGAAAGTAAGGCTGGAGGAAGCAGAGGTAGGGTACATTGAGGCCATGATGGGATTTGTAGATGAGGAGGTGCACTGTGAAGTTGATGCACTGAAGGACAGGGAGCCAGTGATGGTTGGTGAGGACAGTGGTGATAGGTGAGTAGGGTTTAGTGTCAGATGGGATTATGATAGAAGAGTTTTGAATGTGCTGGAATTTATGTAGGGTGGATTTTGGGAGGCTAGCAAAGAAAGCATTGGAAAAGTTGAGTGGAGGTAAGAAAGAAGTGGAGAGAGTTTCAGCAGCGGTGGGGGGAGTAATGACTAAGACAGGCTATATTTCGGATGTGGAAGTATGCAGTCTTGGTGATGGCTAGATGTGGGATTTGTAGCTCAACTCGGGGTCTAGCAGGATACTAAGATTGTGCGCCGTTAAGTTGAACCTCCAGTAAGAGGCTAGGATTAAGGGCTAAGCCACTGAATTTCCAAGTTGGAAATGAACAGGATGACTTCAGTTTTGCCAAAGTTGAGCTGCAGGAAATTCTGGCTCATCCATGACTTGACATGAGACAGGCAATCAAACAGCACAGTGACAGTTGTGGAATCGGCCATAGTGATGGAGAGGTAAAGCTGGGTACATTGGCATGCATATGGAAGCTGGCTCTATGCTTACAAATAATGGCCATGAGAGGTTGTGTATAGATGAGGAGTAGGAAGGGCCAACGATGAACTTTGAGACATACCAAAGGTGACTGGTTGGCCACGCAAGGAGAAGCCATTGTAGGAGATATACTGTCTGTGTTGGACAGATAAGACTGGAATAATGCGAGGGCTATACATCAAAGTGGACCATAGAGGAGAGGTGGTGATAAAGGACGGTATAGTCAACTGCATCGCAGACCTGAGAAGTTGAGCAGGACAAGAAGAGAGAACGCACCATTGTCACAGTCACATAAAAAGTTCATGGTGGCTTTGACCAGGGCAGTCTCAGAACTGTAAGCAGACTGAAGTAACTCAAAAGAGGAGTGTAGAGAGGTGTGAATGGAGTTGGATGTTAACAACATGTTCCAGAACCTGAGAGAGGAAGTGGAATTTGGTACTGGAGAAGTAGTTGGACAGGATGGAGAAGTAGGTGGTGGACTTTTTAAGGAGTGAGTTGTTGACAGTAGTTTTGAATGGGAGAAATATTGCTTGAGCAGATGGAGCAGTTGATGATATCAGCAAACAATGGGCCAAGACATGATAGTTGAGTGGCCAGCAGCTGGGAGGGGGAATCAAAGGAGTAGTTGGCAAATGTCATGGTCATCCAGCCAATTCATTACTTTTGAAGCATAGTCACTGTTGTAGCGTAGGAAACGTGGCAGCCAATTTGCGCACAGCAAGGTTCCACAAACAGCAATGTGATAATGAACAGATAATCTGTTTTAGTGATGTTGGTTGAGGGACAAATATTGGCCAGGACACCAGAGAGAACTCCCCTGCTCTTCTTCGATATAGTGCCGTGGGATCTTTAACGTCTACCTGAAGACCGGTGCTCCAGAACTCGCTGTGCCCCTAGCTAAGCTATTACAGTACATCTACAACACTGACAACTACCCGACACTGTGGAAAATTACCCTGGTGTGTCTTGTCCACAAAAAGGACAAATCCAACCCGGCCAATTACCGCCCTATCAGCCTACTCCCAATCATCAGTAAAGTGATGTTAAGGAACTGTCAGCAGTGCTATAAAGCAACACTCACCAATAACTTGCTCACCGATGATTAGTTTGGGGTTCAGCATGACCACTCGGCTCCGGACCTCATTTCAGCCTTGGTCCAAACATGGACACAAGACCTGAATTCCAGAGGTGAGGCGAGAATGACAGCCCTGACATCAAGGCAGCATTTGACCAAGTGTGGCACCAAGGACCCTTTGTCAAACTGGCCTATGGGGATCAGGAGGAAAACTCCCCAGTGGCTGGAGTCACACCTGGCAGAAAGGAAGATAGTTGGGGTCGTTAGAGGCCAATCATCTCTGCCCCAGGACAATGCTGCAGGGGTTCCTTAGAGCAGAATCCTAGACCCAACCACCTTCAGCTCCTTCATCAATGACGTGCCCTCCATAAGGTCAGAAGGGGCTGTTTGCTGATGATTGTACCATTTTCAGCTCCATTCGCAATTAGTAAGATAATGAAGCAGTGCATAGGCTGATAAGTGGTAAGTAACTTTTGTGCCACACATGCCAAGTCATGACCAGCTCCAACAAGAAAGAGCTAACGCCTCCCCTTGGCATTCAATGGCATTATCATTGCTGAGTCCCCCACCATCAACATCCGGGGGTCACCATTGACCAGAAACTCAATTGGACCAGCCACATAAATGCCATGGTTACCAGAGCAGATTGGAAGCTGGGTATTCTACAGTGAGAAGCTCACCTCCTCATTCCCCAAAGCCTCTCCACTCTACAAAACACAAGCCAGAAATGTGATGGAATACTCTCAACTTGCCTGCATGGTTGCAGCTGCAACAATATTCAAGAGGCTTGACACCTTCCAGGACAAAGCAATCTGCTTGATCAGCACTTCATCCACTAGCCTAACCATCTACCCCCTCCACCACTGACGTACCTTGGCTGCAGTGTGTACTATCTACAGGATGCATTGCAGCAACTCCCAAACCCACAATCTCCCCCACCTAGAAGGACAGCGGGTGCATTGGGAACAACATCACCTTCAAGTTCCCCTCCAAGTCACACACCATTTTAACTTTGGCATATATCGTCGTTCCTTTATCGTCGCTGGGTCAAGATCCTGGCACTCCCTACCTAACAGGAGCTCCTTCACCACACAGACTACAGTGGTTCAAGAAGGCTCGCCACCACTTTCTTGGGGACAACTAGGGATGGGCAATAAATGCTAACTTTGTCCACATCCCAAGAATGAATTTTAAAAAGTAAGTCATTATCGCTAGTAAGCTATACTTGGCAAGTGATTGTAAAATACATTAAAAACTTCTAGGCCAAAAATAATGCCATTACAGGTTAGGATCCAAATCAAATAAGGGACAGAATAGGTGTCACCCATGGCTTGAATATTTGTGTGGTTTGTTGCTGATAAATTTGTTGAAACTTTAATCTGAATATGTAATACTGCCACAACATAGGACATGACAGTGGAGAAAAAATTGACTATTTTAATAACCAGTCTTGGCAATTAGTAAAGTTTATAAATTTCAGAGCAGCCCCCTCAAGAACCAAGCTGTACAGTCCAGAACCAAACAGGTGGCAATTGTCCAACCGGCAGACCGAATGTCATTTATTTAACTTAAAATGTAACCTATTTTGATGCATCTTATTTCTAAAAAATAAACAGGGGTATATGTAATTTAATTTAAATGGGGTTATGATCGGTTTCATTTGGTTGCCTACTCATTTTTAAAAGTCTAATTTTAAAAGAAAGCCATTTTCCATTTACTTATGTGTCATAATGTGGATACATTTATTACCAATATTCTAGATTAATTTTTATTTTCACCAAATCAAACATCAGAACCCAAATGATCTCACCAGGACCTTCACACCCATTCAATGAAATTGGACTCTGCAAAAGTAACCAGAATGTTTTTTTATTTACGTAGAAGTTGTGAGGATATGGAATGCCCTAATGGAGGCAGTGGTGGAAGAAGAATCCGTAATAGCTTTTAAAGCGGAAGTGAATAAATATTGGAAAAAGAAAATGTGAAGGAACCAAGTGGGGAACTCGGTTCAGAGAGCCAGCACTGGTACAATCGGCTAATTGCTTTCAGCTGTGCAGCAAAATTTAATGCTTTGTAGAATCATAGAAATTTACGGCACAGAAGGAGGCCATTCAGCCCATCATATTTGTGCCGGCCGAAAAGAGTTATCCACCCTAATCCCACTTTCCAGCACTTGGTCCGTAGCCTTGTAGGTTACAGTACTTCAGGTGCATATCCAAGTACTTTTTAAATGCGTTGAGGGTTTCTGCCTCTACCACCCTTTCAGGCAGTGAGTTCCAGTCCCCCACCACTCTGGGTGAATAAAGTTCTTCTCAACTCCCCTCTAATCTAAATTTCTAATCTAAGTTGCATTCCTAAATTTTCAATCTGAGTTATCATTCCTAAGGGGGTGATTTTGTTAATGGGGGTGCGTTGGAGGCGGGACTGCTGCTTGGCGGGTCGATGTCCCGCCTCGATCGATTTGTGGCCAACCCACGCTATTTTCCCTGATTGACCTTGTTAAGCCCGCCCAGCGGGCTTAGCAGGCCAATTAAGAAAAAGCCGGTTGCAGAGAACGTCAACGTATGACGTTTCATCTGTCAAAAATTTTTGACCGCTGAATTGTCATCGTTTGACAGCTCTGTGAAGCTGTCAAACCGTGACATTCTCTGTAGTTTGATGAGGTCTTCAATTCAAGACCTCATCAAACTTCTTTCTTTTACAGAAATGAGATGGTTGTTGCATCTGAGAATGCAATGGCCATCTCGCATCTGCAACACGGAGGTCCGAGACTCTCCGCATACAAACTGACTGAAGCCTGCAGGAAGAAACAAAGGTAAGTACACTTTGCACTTACCTCAGATACTCACCTCTACACTCTTGCACCCATCACTTACCTTCACACCACACTTTTGCACCCCCCCCCCCCCCCCCCCCCCGCCGACCCCAGCAGACCCAGTACTCGCTGAGCTGAGCTGAGCTGGCGGGTTTTGGAGCCTTCGGGAAGCCCGCACTTGAGGGCAAAAAGGAGATAATCCTATTTTCTGCCTGTTAACTACCTGTTAACAGGCAGTTAATAGGCTTTAATCCCTTCCCACTTCCAAGGAGACGAGACCCGGCGCGGGACGGCTACCCGTCTCCTAGGAAGATGGCATGGAGGTGGGTTGGGCAACCGCCCCCAAATTCTGTCATTTTCCTGGCAGTCCCGCCTCCATACCCGCCTCCCCAGGGCTGGCAAAATCGCCCCCTAAATTTCCAATCTGAGTTTCATTCATAAATTTCCAATCTAAGTTTGATTCCTAAATTGCATTCCTAGGGCCGTAATTTCCGATATCCTAGGGCCGTAATTTCCGATAGGAGGCTTCCTGCGTGCGGATGCCTCCTATCAGAAAAAAATCTATGCTCTTACCCGAGGGCTCCCGAGGTCCGGACACTTCCGCTCCTGGACCTCTCCACAGTCAAAATGCGCAGGGCCCAGGTATCCCATGGGGCGCAGGCAGTTCGCAAGCGTCCCTGGGAACACGTGGGCCGGGCCAGGCCAGCCAACAGGAGAAGGGAATCTCCCTTCATACTTTTGACAGATAGACCCGTCAAAAGTATGAATTGAGATCATCCCAAAAAGACACTAAAACATTAAATACATTTTTTAAAAACCATCACGTTTTTAAAATGAGTTAAAATTACATTAAATTAAATATTTTTAACATTTAATTTTTTGAAAAAAATAATTAAAGTTTTAAACAGGGCTAAAAATAAACTTACCTTTTTTTAAAAGTATTTGAAAATTATAAATGAGTGAAAAATTGTTATTTTTTTAACTTTTTTTCATTTCTTATGCTGTGCTCCTAAATTACATTCCTAAATTTCCAAATCTAAGTTTCATTCCTAAATTTCCAATGTAAGTTTCATTCCTAAATTGCATTCCTAAATTTCCAATGTAAGTTTCAGTCCTAAATTGCATTCCTAAATTTCCAATGTAAGTTTCATTCCTAAATTTCCAATGTAAGTTTCATTCCTAAATTTCCAAATCTAAGTTTCAGTCCTAAATTGCATTCCTAAATTTCCAATGTAAGTTTCATTCCTAAATTTCCAATGTAAATTTCATTCCTAAATTTCCAATGTAAGTTTCATTCCTAAATTTCCAATGTAAGTTTCATTCCTAAATTTCCAATGTAAGTTTCATTCCTAAATTTCCAAATCTAAGTTTCAGTCCTAAATTTCATTCCTAAATTTCCAATGTAAGTTTCATTCCTAAATTTCCAATGTAAGTTTCATTCCTAAATTGCATTCCTAAATTTCTAATCTAAATATCATAGCTAAATTTCTGAAGCGAATGAAATGAAGAGCAGAGAGAGGAGGCGGAAGGTTGCCTGAAGCCCTGAGCAGCAAGAGCAGGGGAAGCAAATAGAAGCGGAAGGGGCGGGGTTTTGGTGATGTCCCTTCCGTTTTGCGGCAGTAAGGCTGTGCCGTACGCGGGTTTGCAGCGAGGCGGAGGTCACTGAGGAGACTCGATTCCGGCCTCTCTACCCTACCGGACTCGCGATGCTCCGCCAGGCCGCTAGACTCAGGCCGTGCGTGCGGCTGAAGCCGGGCTCCGAGTGCCGGGGGGTGGCTGTTGCTGTCGCCGCCGGCCGGGCCCGCTGCTGGTACTCGCTCAGCGCCTACGGGAAGAGCGGCCCCGGCCGCCAGCAGCAGCAGCACCACCACCACCACCGGCTGTTGCTGCAGAGGAGCGGGCTGCCGGCAGCGGCCGCGGCCAGGAGGTGGTACAGCCTGCCCCCGCACCAGCTGGTGAGCAACACCGGGGGGGCCGAGCAAGGCCGTGTGTCTATGGGAGTGGGATTTGACCATGGCAAGGACAAGAGCCTTAAATAACCGCAGCACAGAGGTCGCCGCGCAATCCGCAGGGCTTTCGTTTCACAGTATGTGCTTCCCAAGTTTGCACCTCCGGAGGTGGGCAGCACCCTCGCCTCTGAGTCAGCAGGTTGTGGGGTACACAGGTCCCCCTCCAGGGACTTGAGCACAAAAGTCCAGGCTGACACTCCCGGTGCAGTGCTGAGGGAGCGCCGCGCTGTCGGAGATGCCGTCTTTCAGATGAGACGTTAAACCGAGGGCCCCGTCTGCCCCCTCAGGTGGACGTAAAAGATCCCGTGGCCACTATTTCGAAGAAGAGCAGGGGAGTTCTCCCCGGTGTCCTGGCCAATATTTATCTATCAACCGACATCTCTGGTCATTATCACATTGCTGTTTGTGGGAGCTTGCTGTGTGCAAATTGGCTGCTGCGTTTCCTACATTACAACAGTGACTACACTTCAAAAGTAGTACTTCATTGGCTGTAAAGCGCTTTGGGACATTCTGAGGTCATGAAAGGTGCTCTATAAACGCAAGTCTGTCTTTTGCAAATGCATTCTTGAGTAGGAGGAAGAACATGCTCAGGTCAAGTTTTGCTCCTGCTGGAGTCAAAATTATTTTGAGCTCTTGGGTGTCCTGTGCATGATATGGTTATAAAGTCACTTCATGTTCCAGATTTGATGCTTTGTTGCTGGTAAAATATGTTCACATATGCATATTTTGCTTTGTGTTACTTGCTGCAGTTGCATTTTACTTCCCTGCATTCTGGGGGATTTCTAGGAGTCTCCTGGTTTGGAATGCCAAGGTTCCACAAAAGCCCCCAAAGTTCTCAAGTCTCTGGGATAGAAATAGAATTTAGATTTTTGTCGCAATATGGGTATACACGGTTGCATGCTAACTGGTGTAAACCGTCAAGGAGCGTACCCTGTGTTAGTTATTTGGTTTATTATTAAAATGTGAGTGATAACATGCTATTAAGACCGCCCTTTGTGTTCCTCCAACTCTGGCCTCTTGTACATCCACCCCCCCCCCCCCCCCTTCCTACGTCCCATCATTGGAGCCATCTGGGCCCTCTGCTCTGGAATTCCCTCCCAAAACCATTCCGCATCTCTCCTTTTTAAGGCTCTCCTTAAAACCTACCACTTTGACCAAGCTTTTAGTCACCTGCCCTAATATCTCCTCGGTGTTAATTTTTGTCTGAATATGCTCCTGTGAAGCACCTTGGAGCATTTTATAATGTTAAAGGTGCTGTATAAAGGCAAGTTGTTCATCCTTTTGCAGAATTAGCTATAAGGTTTCAAAATGACTATTAACTCTAAATATCTGCTTGTGCCAATTTAAATGCTCTATGGGGTTGATGAGATTACAAGAGTCTAGAAGCTGGTTCAAATTTATGAATAATTTGAAATGTTTTCTAAAACATTTTTAACCTGATCTTTTCTGAAGCTTTGAAAACATTTCCCGGCCCACACCGTTTTAACAACTTCTAAATTGTAAGATTAAAATATATCAAATGGAGATAAGATATACTAAACATAACCGTGATCACAAAACTGAATAGCATGTTAGAAATTGAATATTTTGTCGGGTATATGTGTTGGTATTGGCCATGGATACAGTAATGTAAATACATTGAATAACCCTGAGATGGATTTACTTTCTCTGTGATGCTGTTGTGCTTCATAAAAGAAATCAGTTGTCAATTCCTGGGGACATGCTACATATAAAGTTTGGGTTACCTTGTCACTTGTAAGGCACGTGTGCGTGTCTGGGATTAGGCACTCCAGCTTAACAGCAACATGCAATCCTGGTCGTGCCCACCTGACTGAACAGTAGCTCTAAAGCTAACCAAATACAAAGACTTTAAATAACACTTATCATGAATGCAGTAGGTGAGTGATAGGATTGGTTGGTGTTCATGATCAGGAACTTGCATGCAAGGGACTTATTTTGAATAGGTGGGAGGGAAGGAAGGGCTCTGGCTGGCTCTGAGCAAGGAACATTCCCACCTGGGCCTCCTTTTTGCTCACCTTGTTTGCCTGTTTTCCTTGGGGATGGGTGGAGGCGGGGTGGCGGAGGTTGAGATAGATAATGTATGAAATAATGGATATTAAACTTTTATCTATTCAGTTGGTTTTTAAGCTGAAAAAATTGAATTGACAAATTTGCATCTAAATTCCTTAAACCGATTTAATAGCGTATGATGAGGTAGTGAAAGTTGTATTATTTTTAAAATTTGAGCGTTAACAAGTTCATTCAATGTTGGGCAGCCAAACTTTAGCCACTGTTGATGCTAAACAGAAAATGCTGGAATAGCTTAGCAGGTCAGTCAGCACCTGTGGAAAGAACAGGCAAGTTAGCGCCCCTGGGATCACGTGGGCCAAGTGAACCAATGAAAGAAGGGAATCCCCATTCATACTTTTGACAGTTCTGTACGCACGGAACTTTCCGAAGTATGAATGGGGATGATTGCAAAAATGCACCAACACACTGAAATAAATAAATAAAAACCACTGCATATATAAAATTAATTAAAATGGCATTTAACTAAATATGTTAAACAAAAATTTAATTTTTTGAATTTTTTTATGTTTTAACGGGGCTTAATATAACCTTACCTTATTGGACAGGGTATTTAATTTATAAGTGAGTGATAAAATCTTATTTTTCTATTTTTTTTAAAACTCTTATGCTGGTAAAAGCAGGCCTTATGCCCGCTTTTACCAGGCGTAAGAATTCTGTGGCCTTTCAGCGGGCGGAAATTGAACAAATAGCGCAACTCTCTACCCGCGGAGGCACTTTTCTTGCGCATGCGGATGATCTGTCAAGAGAATTCTTGACCGGTCGCAAGTTCCGGGTTTCAGCGCAGGCCCTTCGCAGGTCTAAACCCGGCACTTGCGCGGCCCCTATGGGTGCATATGCACCTGTGGGGGTCGGAGATTCAGGGCCATTAACATACGATGATGGGAAGAAGCATAATAAAAGGAATTTAAAATATTTAAGAGAAGATGTGAATAGTTGAGACAGTGAGGGTATGGCAGGTCGAAAATAGAAAAGGGAAAAGCTGGTAAAGTGCAACAAAATCCAAAATCTCAGTAGAAGAAAAAAGCAGAGTGGTAGCATGGTTGCCTTACTACCCCACCAGCACAGTGTTCCCACCCAACGCCAAGCCGTCGTTTCTCCCACCACCCTCCCTCCCAGGACTACAGCACGCTCATCCCACATCACCAGCTTCTACTGTCTTAAAGAAAGTGAAAGCTAAAGTTATTAAAGTTAATATTAAGGCCAGAGGGCTACAAAGTGCCTAATAGAAAGATAAAAGTGCTGTTCTTTGAGCTTCATTGAAACAGTGTAGAAGGCCAAAGCCAGAATGAGGTCAGAGTAGGGTGGGCAATTGAAGTCGTAAACAACAAGGAGCTTGGGGTCACATTTGCAGATAGAACAGAGATGTTCAGCAAAGCTGCCCCTAATCTGTGTTACCTCTATGCATGATGCGGAGATGCCGGTGTTGGACTGGGGTGGACAAAAGTGAGACGTCGCACAACACCAGGTTATAGTCTAACAGCTTTATTTGAAATCACAAGCTTTCGGAGCGCTGCTCCTTCGTCAGGTGAAGTGAAGAAATACATATGGGCACAGCATAAATAGTCAGAGAACAATGCCAGATGACTACAGTTAATCTTTCTAACTGCCCTTTATCACACCTCGGCAGAGAGACAATCACGGCAATCAAACCTCTATGCATGGTAGAAGGAACTACACTATGAGGAGCAGATAGAGTATATTAGTTTAAAAAAAAATATTCTTCATATGTGGGTGATGCTGGCTAGGTCACATTGATTGCCCATTCTTGCCCTGAGCAGGTGATAGTGGGCCATCTCCATGAACCACTGCAGTCCTTGTGGTGATGGTGTTCCCACGACAATGTTAGGTAGGGAACTCCAGGATACTGACCCAGCGACAATGACGGAATGGCGATATGTGTCCAAGCCCGGATGAGGTGTGGCTTGGAGGTGATAATGTACCCACGACATCGCTGCTGTCGTTCTTCTCGGTGATGGAGGTCACAGGGGAGGGAGTTTGGAGGAAGTACATATAAGTTATGGTCGCAGACTGTTGGAGTTACAAATGATTTTAACATCAGCTGCTGCATTGTTGGGTTGTTTTGGTTTTCGATTCTGCATTTTTCTAACTGCGGCGAGTTCTGTGGAGGTAATTATCCAGTACGGGTGAAATCTGACACTGTGGTTAGTGAGTCCTGTGATTGCCCTTACTGTATCAGGTGCCACAGCACGCTTGGTTTAATTTACATTCTGCTGCTGTTCACAGTTACTGAGTTTTAATGCTCAGAGTTGTGGATTTTGCTTCCAATTTACACTGGATTCTGAATGTCCAGTTTTTGAGTAGTCTGTGTGGAAATCTCTACACCAAATATCTGCCCTCCCAATAATTCGCCTCCTATCTGGTTTCAAAAAGTGCTGATTCTAACCACGTCCATGCCTGCCCTTTGCGTAGAAATGTTTGCAGCCAAAGTGCTTGTTTCGAAGAGTTGCCTTTCAGGGAGATGTATGAGGCCCAATGACCCGTTTTACTGACCTGATGTGATGTGATGCTCTAAAAGTAAGTGGACAGATTTTGGGATGGCCAGAAATATATAAAATCTCTGGCGCACACCTGGTCTTTCGATGGAACACTCGCGCAATTTACAAAATCTTTTGCGCCGTTTGAGTGTGTTTTTGTAATTTTTCTTATTGGCTGTCCATTTCTGCTGAAATCTTTTTTCGTGGGGACGTAGTTCAGATTAAAGGACAAATAACGGCCTCCGTTAATGCAAAGATATTTTTGAAAGATGATGCTCTTTATTATTGGGTTGTACCAGAAGGGTTGTGTGACCTGATTACTCATTGCTGTTTTATTCATAGATGCCGTTACCTGCCCTGTCACCCACAATGCAAATGGGAACTATAGCCCGGTGGGAGAAGAAGGAAGGAGAAAAAATAAATGAAGGAGATTTGATCGCTGAGGTATGTGAAATTAAAACCCTATGTGCATTCGAGAACTTTTAACGTACATAAGCTCACCTGGTTTTCCTGTGCACTGCCAGTTCGTTGTAATGCTGTGTGTGTATATAGAGTGTATCTAAGTGGTGCTGAATATCTGCTTTTACACTGCTCTCTTAGTTTGGATTCTGGAGTCCAGTAATCATGCACTTGTTCCCTGCAACATTATCCTGGTAACAGAATAAGAACATAAGATAATAACATAAGAATTAGGAGCAGGAGTCGGCCATACGGCCCCTCGAGCCTGCTCCGTCATTCAATATGATCATGGCTGATCATCTTCCTCGACTCCACTTTCCCACCCTATCCCCATATCCCTTGATTCCCCTAGAGTCCAAAAATCTATCTCTCAGCCTTGAATATACTCACCGACTCAGCATCCACAGCCCTTTGGGGTAGGGAATTCCAACGATTCACAACCCTCTTAAGTGAATTATACACTTGTTAAAAATTGGGCCTATAGTTCAGGGATTTAATAATTTAGCTGAGCCTGTGCAGTGATACTAATTCTACTGAATCTGCACTGGACAAGTGTAAAAGTGACTACGGTGCTGGCTACTTTCACGGGTGTGTAGCAATGTCATGTCTACTTTCTGTGTTGCCCACTGTTTGTAGAGATGTATAGGGGTATCAAAATATCAGGATTGTAGAGTTGAGACAAATAGGTAATGGGCTGTTCTATAGTCTTTCCTATTTAATGCACTGCTTGTTTTTAATTGTGTACCTCAGTTTCAGGCCTATTTTTCCACTGTAAAATAGTTAGTCATAGAGTTATACAACCCAGAAAGAGGCCCATCGTGTCCGCGCCGGCCATCAAGCCCTGTCTATTCTAATCCCATTTTCCAGCACTTGGTCCGTAGCCTTGTATGCTATGGCGTTTCAAGTGCTCATCTAAATGCTTCTTGAATTATTTCTGTATTAAAAAAAAATAATCACTTCAGTATGTTTTCACTTTTTATTAGCAAGTACGAAAGTTGCTACCTTTTAAAACAGAATCAGGAGGTCATGGGTTCAGGCCCCATTCCAGAGACTTGAGCATGTAATCTAGGCTGACATTTCAGTGCGGGAGTGCTGCACTGTCAGAGGTGCTGTCTTTCGGATGAGATTTGAACCAAGGCACCGTCTGCCCTCTCGGGTGGATATAAAAGATCCCATGGCAGTATTCGAAGAAGAGCAGGGGAGTTCTCTCTGTGTCATAGCCAACACTTATCGCTCAACCAGCACCACTGAAAGAACTGATTTGTCTGCTCAAATTTGCCTCATTGCTGTGTGTGGGACCTTGCTGTGTGTAGATTGGCTGCTGCCTTTCCCTACATTACAATCATAACTACACTTCAAAAGTATTGAATTGGCTGTGAAGCACTTTAAGATGTCCTGTAGATGTGAAAGGTGCTATATACAGTAAACTCTTGTTTAAACGGCACTTAATCATCCGGAATACTTTAATAACCGGCAAAATAGATAACCGGTAATCTTGCCGAATCCATCCAGCACTCGTTTTGCCGAGTCCGAGTCTCCCGCGGTGGCCGAGTTAGTCAGTGGTGATGGTGAGTGGAAAAGCAGCACCGTGGTAGGTATACCTCTCTGTTATCCAGAATTTTTCATCAACCGGCACCATCCTGGTCCCATAGGTGCCGGATAAGAAAGAGTTTACTGTAAATGCCAATTCGTTCTAATATAAGCTCTAGAAAAGATTTTTAAAAATCTGACAGCCTGCATGGGTTTCTAATTAAATTCACTGCAAAAACAGGATTGAAATATAGTCAGTAATCTAACTGTGTAATAAGCATCTATATTGTATTTGCTTAAACTGCATTCTTGTATTTTTTTTTGATATAATGGTGTCCATGGCCAAAGTAACACATTTAGAGAAAATGTTCTGTGAAGACCCTGTTATTGCATTAAAGGTCATTTTTAGTGACTTTACTACAGATGAGAACAAATAAAACTTTTTTTTTAAAACAAAGACTCTAAAAGGACAGTAAAGCGCCAATGACCCACATACACTAAGATGGCTTTTCGCCTATAATATATTCTGATGTACAATCACTGTAGAAAGAGACTTGGTAAAATGCCAGCTGGGAAGGGTTTAAAGAATGGTCTTGCATGGGAAAGACATCAGCCTATGATATTAGGCACAGCATACGAAGTGGCCAATCTTTGTCGCTCAATGGTCTATCAGCCTGGGATGTAGTCAGCAACCAACCCAAAATGTTACGAAAAATTTCAAGCAGTGCTTGTACCATTAGAAACTTTGTTCAGAGCTATTTATGGATTGTATACTCACCAGTGTGAGAAGTGTAAAGGATGAGATGAGATCAGATTAGTGCCAACTAGTTAAATATTAACCGGCTTCGCAGCATAGGAGTCAACAGTTTCCTATGGCTAAGGTGTCCAGAGTTGATTTTAAACATAGAGCTGGCAATGTTATACAGTGTTATGCAAGACTATTGTTGGGTTCCTTTTTTACTGCTGTATTTAAAAAAAGTAATTTTTTCTCAAAAGGTGGAAACGGACAAGGCAACAGTAGGCTTTGAGAGTCTGGAAGATTGCTATATGGCAAAAATCCTCTTGCCCGCAGGAACACGAGATGTGCCACTTGGTACGATCATCTGCATCACAGTTCAAAAGTGAGCATGAAGCTACTTTTAATTAACATTCCACTCTGCCTGTATCCGTACTTGGTTTCTTTGAATCCTCTCGTGCGACTTCCGTATTCAATAGTATATATTTATGCACAAAATATTCAAATCCACAGTTACTGGATACAGTTGCATTGTATGTTTACTGCTGTAAGTAAATTTTATGACGTTCTGTGTAGTTTTAAGAACAAGTAACATTTTAAAGGTCCCATCCCTTTCATTTTAGGCTTCTCACCGTTCCCTGACTGAAGAGGTTGGTAGACAGCCTCTAGCAGTGCTGTTCTTGCACCAGCTGTTAGGAGGTGCACAAGGACAGCCCAAGTTGATTCCTCTTGACTTATTTGTTAAGGAAGTGCTGGCCTTTTCCACCTTCCTTGTGATAGCACAATTGAAACTGGGAGCTTGGTGTATGAGGACTTGGGTCGTCAGAGCATTGCTCTAAACCTCCAATTCAGTGTGTCACTGTACCACCCTCAAGAATCCTCAAATTGTTTCCGTTCTAATGACAGTAAATCGTCCCCATTATGTACAAACGCATTTATTTTCTTGACTGTGACCGAATTCGATGGTATTATGTTGATGTGACACAACACCCATTTAAAAACTGCAAGGCAGAAGTTAAATATTTAGATACTGCAAGCTGTACCTGCAAACGGAGTGTCGTCAAGGAATGTTGTCATTGAGATTGTTTAGTCATGCAGCTTAGATTTGGGACTAAAACAGGCAAACTTTGGGATAATGTTTGCAGTCCAATCTGTCTGCTACTGTGAACTAAGTGATAAGTGTACTATATTTTAAACAGTTGATAGAAGATAGGATGGAGACACTCAAATTATAACCAGAGAGTGCATTAAAATATAAAACTGAACCAAAAGGTAATCTAGAATCAGCGCAAAACAAAAAAGTTTGACTATTGGACACCTCAAACTCTTATTGGGCCAGAACATTGTGCATAGAGTAAAGAACATCTGAAATGTTATGAGTATGTAGAATTTTCAAATTTGGCCATATGATTTACTCTATCTTGCAACATGCATTAAATCTACAAAATTAAAATTAAAAGTGGTTAAAGTAACTGCTTCATTTTTGTGGTCCAGTGTGCTGTGTACTTTCGGTTCTTGGACATGATTTCCCATAGTTCCTTATCATGAAGTGTCCTCCCGAGAAGAAAAATTAAAATCTGAATCGTACGCTAAGTTAACTGAGCTCACTAGTAGCAGCAGTTGAGTAACTACAATTGACCACAGTGCAAACTAACGAGGAAGAGGAAAGAGCCAGAGTTCCTGTTCCTGATAACTGTCCGGTGATTCCTACTAGAAAATGGCTATTGGGTGAGAAGAGGATTGGACTCAAATCTTGAGTCATAACGTCCTCCAGCTGAATGTTGGGAAGACTAAAGCCATCATCTTCAGACCTCAACGCAAAGTATGTGTACCTCGTCACCAACTCCACCTCCCCTACCCAACCGCTGTGTCAAACTGTTCACAGCCTCTGCATCCTGTTGAACACTGAGCTGAGCTTCTGACCTCAGATCCTCTCCATTGTAAAGACCGCCTACTTCCGTCACTAACATCGCCTGCCTCCGCCCCTTCTTCAACCTGTCTGTCGCTGAAATCCTGATTCGTGCCTTTTGTGATCTCCATACTCAATTACTCCAATATTCTTTTGGCAGGCCTTCCATTCTCTACCCTCCGTAATCTTCAGCTCATCCAAAACTGCAGTCAGTATCCTAAGCTACACCACATCCCGCTCGCTTATCAACCCCACCCCAAAGCCTTTCATTTAAATTTCCCATCCGTGTGTTTAAATCCCTCCAAGGCCTTGTCTCATCCCATCTAACCTCCTAGTTTGAACTTTTGATTCCTCTGACTTGGGCCTTTTGTGCATCTCCTCCACCTTTACTTCGCCATTGGTGGCAGTGCCTTCAGCCACTTGGGTTCCACTCCCTGGAATTCCCTCCCTAAACCCCACTGCCTTTCCACCTCCCTCTCTGCTCAGACCCTCCTGAAACCCCTTCTCTGACCAAGCTTTTGGTCACTCCTGCTAATCTCGCCTCCTTTGGCTTGACATCCATTTTCCTTATGCTTCTGTCAAGTGCCTTGGGATGTTTTTCTACATTAAAGTCATTATAATAATGTAAATTTTAAAGAAGGAATGTGCATTTATATAAAGCCTTTTACGTCCTCGAGATGCCCCAAAGTGCTTCACAGCTAACAAAGTACTTTTGAAGGGTAGTCACTGTTGTAATGTAGGGAAACATGACAAGACAATTTGCGTACATCAAGGTCCTGCAAACAACAATGAGAAAAATGACCAGCTAATCTATTTTAGTGATGTTGGTTGAGGGATAAATAATTGGCCAGGACACTGGGTGAACTCCCCAGCTATTGTTTGAATGGTACATGGGGATCTTTTGCGTCCATCTGAGAGGGCAGACAGTTGCTTGGTTTAACATCGCATCTGAAGACGGCACCTCTGACTGTCAGCCTGGATTAGGTGCTCAAAGACCTGGAGGGGAACTTGAAAACCACAATCTTGAGATTCAGGTGAGCTTGCTACCACTGGGTCAAGGCTGAAGGCTAAAACCTGTCCATTGTGTATTGGACGGTACCACAGTCGCTTGGAGGCCTGCTTGTTTGCCACAAGTTGGAGAGGAATTTCCCAAGGTTTCTTTTCCTAAATTGGGCAATGGCTGCTTTGTTTCAAGCTTTTCCCAGGCGATTGTATGATGGCGGAGGGGCGGAAACGGAGTTGATGTACAAAGCCGTACCATGTCTGGACAGGGTGGGCTTGACTGATCTTATCCTGTCCTCCTTTGTATTCGGTCCTACGCTGCTCTGCGCTATCCATGTTGCTGTTAAATTATGACACAAAGTGTAAACCTCTTTCTCTGTCACTTGTATTGTCTAGCCCTGAGGATATTGAAGCTTTTAAGGAATACACTCCAGAGGCGGCGGCAGCAGCTTCTGCCCCATCGGCCCCAGCAGCTGCTGCAGCCCCTTCCGCACCCTCATCGCCACCCAGAGTTCCAGGCAGTTCTTATCCTCCCCACATGAAGGTGAGCAAAAAGAAAATGGAAATGTGAGCGGTGCATCAAACTATCTGTTTCAGGTCAATTTAGATTATCTGGGAAACTAACCAATTTTTCTTACTGAAGTTTGCTGTGTTTGTGACATAAACATAAATAGCTCCAAAACAATGGGAAACAATCAGTTGTCGACATTAAAAGGCCTGTGAGTTAGCGGCCTGGTTTTTACATTCTTGAACAAACGGGCCCGATTGGAACCCAATCTGTAAAATCTTGGCTTGCCCACTGCAAATTTTAGTAAATCTTAATATGGGGGATACATCTATTGAAATGGCAATAGTAAGCTGGGGAAATGTGATGTACATGGTACTTTTTGGTACGTAGAACTGTCTGATTTATCCTGCCTCTCTCCTACCATTAAATGGTTGTAGCAGGCTGTATTCTGACTTAATTGAATACAGAATAATGTTAAGTAAAGGAGAAAGAATCTGGCAAATTTCATGGTAATATACCAATGATTTAATTTCCAGTTTTACTTTATATCGTCTTGTTAATCACAATTGACTTTAGGATGTTGTAACTTCTCACTTCAAACGTCCTTTTCAGTCAGCTTGCAAAATTCCATGGTTTCATCTCAAATTGAGCTGTGAAACACTGCACTGCATCTTAATGTACAAGTCTCAATTTTCAATTTTGTGTAGATTATAAAGTCAAAGTATACTGTCTATTTGCAGATTGTCCTGCCTGCTCTTTCTCCAACAATGACCGTGGGTACCGTTCAGCGATGGGAGAAGAAGGTTGGTGAGAAGTTGCGTGAAGGTGACCTTATTGCGGAGATTGAAACCGACAAAGCAACAATAGGTGTGCATTGACTTGAGTGAAACATTACGTGTTTCAGAACTGCACTTCTGTACATTGAACAGCACTTTAACATCAGTAAACATCTGTGTTTGGGGACCTGATCTCATTCTAGTTAGTTCACGCCATGCCCTAAAATGATTTCAGACACCGTTACACTATGTTTACAATGCGGCCTTAGTTGGGAGATTAGATTTGACTTGTCTCTGTATATGGACAGTGTAAAAATTGGGGATGGTTTGGGGTAGGGTAACACCTAACACTAAACAAAATTGTAACGTGGCAATGTGGTAATTGTTGCTGCTTGTATAGGTTATTTTATGAAAATATTTAAACATTTCCAAAGATGTGTTCAAAATAAGCAGCATATAGCAGAAATATGATAAAATATAATTCATGGTGTATCCAGAAAAGGAAATTGAGGTTTTTTTGTTGTTGTTTTCCTCGTTTGATGTAGTTAGAATGCACGATAACCAATTGACCAGCTAGATTGACATCTTAAAGCCAACTGGAATAAGATTTATCGGCGTATTGTATTCTGGACAACCCATTTTGTCTCTCTTAGGTTTTGAAGTAATGGAAGAAGGTTATTTGGCCAAGATTCTGGTAGCTGAGGGTACACGGGACGTTCCTCTTGGGACATCACTGTGCATCATTGTAGAGAAGGAGTCGGACATTCCAGCGTTCGCCGATTATGTGGAAACTGGAGTTGCTGATATTAAGCCACAACCTCCACCTCCAGTAAGAACACATACTATATCTACAGGAGTAACACTTGGAGCTTCAAACTTTCTTTTAAGAAATAAAGTTTTTTCACCCCTCCCGTCTGTGTTAAATCCCTGGTGGCCATTTGGTACTTGCAATACTTCATCCAAGTGCTTGTTATTTTAAGGTGTGAACCTTGACTGTAACTGTTGTCAGGCCGGTCAAACATGGGTGAATCGAGATTCTTTCACCTGACGTCCACATGAGCAGGGGTCGTTGGATAGAGATCAGCAGCATGAATTCTGGTTCATTTTCCTCTATCTGACCCAGGGCTCTGAAGCCAGTTGCCACACCCCTAATGCCGTCTCAGCTGAGATCCGCTCGGAGTCCAGGGATTAAACCTAGGACCACCTTGGTTATATGGCTCTGCTACTTGCTGCATAAGCTTGTTGAGCTACCAGCAGAGCATTTCAAACAAAGGTTTCATGTCTGGCTAAAGTGCCTGATATTTGTTGTAACAGTGACTCAAATTGACATGCCTCATCTATTTAACACTCGGTATTGCTGATTTTCTGTTACATCAGAGGCAGGCATTTATTATTGAAGCACTTAATGATAAAGTTTTGTGCTGAGAACTTGTCCTTTGTGATGTGGATTGAGATTTAATGATAAAATGCCAAATACAACGGTGTATTCATAAATTTAATGAAAAGACATTTTAGCCGACTTTGCAGGTACCGTTCCCTAATGTCGCAACCATGTTTGTACAGTGAAAGTTGCTAGATTTTGTGTCTTGTTTAAAAGGGTGATTGGGTTGCAGTTTGTTCAGCAAAACTTCTGAAATTTGTTGCAGGCTACCCCCCTCGCACAACAGGCTGTGGCAGCACCAGCTGTGGCAGCACCAGCTGTGTCTACCCCAGCCAGGCCTAGAGATCCCAAAGGTCGAGTCTTTGCCAGTCCTTTGGCAAAGAAACTGGCAGCTGACAAGGGCATTGACCTCCAACAAATCAAAGGTAAGTGGCATTAAAATTGAAATGCAACTAGTTACAGTTAACTGCACCGGGATTGGTGTATTTTTGAAGCGTTTAGAACTATGTAAGTCACAGTCACAGCTGATTTGTTTATACCAAGAGCATATGTTGATTAGCTTGCTCAGTTGGTAGCTGTCTTGCCTCAAAATCAGAGGTTTGTGGGTTCAGGACGCACTCCATAATTTGGCTGACATTCTACAGTACTGAGGTAGTGCTGCGTTGTCAGGTAAGATGTTAAGCCAAGACCATGTCTGCCTGTTCAGGTGGATGTTAAAGATTCCACGACACACTTCGAAGAAGCGCAGGGAGTTCTCCTGGCGTCTTGGCCAACCATTTTCCCTCAGCTAACACTGCCGAAAACACATTCATTTAATTTGCTGTTTGTAGGACCCTTGCTGTGTGCGAAATGTCCCCTGTATTTGGCTGCATAACAGTCACTGTACTTCAAAGCAATCAATTCTAAATGAAGTGCTTTGAGAGATGTGATTAGGCGCTAGATAAATGTCTTTATTTTTTTTAAACGTTAACGTGTTAGGCGGTGCTTTTTAAAATAATCTAGTCTTTGCTGTTTCAATACTGTGACCTGCTAATCGCTTCAGAATGGAGCTAGAAAAAGCTATGGAAGGTTATGTTTTTGCAAAAGTACAGTTGAACACGTTGCAATTCATTTAAAACTAAAGATGAATAAAATTCAGCCCTCCTTGGAAAAAGGCAGTGCCGTATAAAACATTGAGAAGTCGCACAACACCAGGTTATAGTCCAACAGTTTTATTTGAAATCACAAGCTTTCGGAGCGGTTGCTCCTTCGTCAGGTGAAGTCATTGGTGAATGTATAAAACATTACCAGACATCTCACGGATTGGTTTAAAATTGGTATTTGTGCTCTGATTTGATGGTGTATTTTCTTTACTTAGGTACTGGACCAGATGGTCAAATCAGGAAAAAAGACGTTGATTCTTTTGTGCCTTCAAAGGTAGCGCCGGTAAGTTTATTTAAAAATAACTCCAAATAAGAGTCAAATTTACTGACTTTCAGATCTGAGACTGTCAAAACTGAAAATATTTTACTGGCTGCAGTAATGTTAGGCTTATTAAAATCTGCTGCAAGGAGATTGCCCAGCACCGTTCACACTTTTGAAGCTCTGCAATTGAGTCTCTGGATACTCGGTCCTGAATCGACTACACAGGAGTGAGGTGATTTCCCTTCTCGAGACAGGAGAGTCGTGGGATAAGTTTGGTCGCTGCAGCCCCCAGTGGTTCTAGTTCCAGAATAGAAAATATTCCCAAATTCCCAGACTCTTTAATGGTTGAGATTTTTTTTTTTTTATTCGTTTGCGGGATGTGGGCGTCGCTGGCAATGCCAGCACTTATTTCCCATCCCGAATTGCCCTTGAGAAGGTGGTGGTGAGCCGCCTTATACAACCGAGTGGCTTGCTGGGCCATTTCAAAGGGCAGTTAAGAGTCAACCACATTGCTGTGGGTCTGGAGTCACATATAGGCCAGACCAGGTAAGGACGGCAGATTTCCTTCCCTAAAGGACATTGGTGAACCAGTTGGGTTTTTACGACAATCCGGTAGTTTCACCATTACTGATGCTCGCTTTTTAAATTCTAGATTTATTTAATTAATTGAATTTAAATTCCCCAGTTGCCGTGGTGGGATTTGAACTCATGTATCCAGATCATTAGTCCAGGCCTCTGGATTACTAGTCCAGTAACATAACCACTATGCTACCGTACCCACTAAGAGCGCATGAATTAGTAAGGGGAAGAATAGAAAAGTGAGTTTTTGCATCATTTTCCAATATCCAGTTTTACTGTTCATAAATCCTGATATTTTAGTGTGCCGTGACACATGGATGTTGGATAGCCTCGTGTTTGGTGGCTGATTCCTAACTAGCAGTCCTAGCTATGTTGGGGAGAGTGGTTAAAGCAATATTTTTTTTTAAAAAAGTAGAACTACAAAATGGTATTTAAAAAATCTTGGCATTGTTCGGAATGGTCAGGAAATAACTACGAAGCTTTCATGACATCAATGCTAAAGGGTTAAAAGACTGCACAAAAGAAGATGGAGTAAATTGGCTTTCAGACTAGTGAACTCTGTTGAGGGGGGGGGGGGGTTATGGTAGCTCACTGTGGCCATGAGAAATACTGCTAACTAGATGACTTTTACCAAAATAGCGCTTTACTTCAGTTAGCAAACCCGTAGTTATGGTCGGAATTGAACAATACAATGGAAGTCCCTACCAGCTGCTTTTAAATGGCACTAATGCATTTCCCACGAGGTTGCTCAGAGTGAGCGGCAGGATATGGTGTATGTTCAGCAAGTGTCATACGGAGAAATGATCAGAGGTGGTGAGATGCAGGATGGAGAAAGAATTTTGTAACCTGCTCAGAAGACAGGGTAACAAGTTTTTGATTGGCTGAAATTTTTCAAGAATCAATCCAAAAAGCATAGCGCGTTTAAAGTGTGGCACATGCAGTGCCCAAAAATTATTGTACGGATTTTAGCTGCCTTTTTTAGTGTGCAATATCACAAGGTTCAACATACTTAACTGTGTTTTGCCTTTTTTTTTTGCAGGCTCCGACTGCAGCTGCTCCTCCAGTAGCTGCTGTACCCACTGGAACATTCACAGATGTCCCGATCACCAATATACGGAAGGCAAGATACAATTGACAAAATTGCGACTGGTTAGAAAGTGGGATGGAGGCAACAGAGACTAGTATTTCTCGCCTCTATTTTCCTGTCGCTAACTCCTTTGTTTTACCTTAGGTTATAGCCCAGCGTCTCATGCAGTCCAAGCAGACCATCCCCCATTATTATCTATCTATAGATGTCAACATGGATAAGATTCTGGAGCTTAGGAAGCATTTGAATGAGGTATGAATGGAACTGTAATGGGAGTGTTGCTCAGTATGAACATTTTTGGGGTATGTTCATTTTTGGTTTGCTTACTAGTCTCTCCAAACCGTATCCCCACCTTTAACATCTGAGAGAATGGGGTAGAGGAGAGAGAAAAGGGGCTACTGCCAACATTGCTGCCAGGAGGCAGGGTGGAAACGCCACCTGTTGGTTTCTTCCTCGCCCTCTCTAAATGTGGCTGAAATCATGAACTAAACAGTGGCGCACGGAATCTGTTTCCTACCTGTTGTTTAAAACTTAAGTTAGGATAGCAGACCGTCAATCCTGTAATCTGCCTTCGGTCCTAACACATAGGAAAATGACAGACCGGAAAAGACCAGCTGGTCTGTCAAAGCTGTCCCTTACAATCGTGTTACAATTACGCATCATGACCCAGTGCTCTCACCCACTAGCAGCTGCGTAATCTCCTGGGAGAGGCAAAAAAACCCTAGGCCAGTTCTGGGAAATTCCTCAATGACCCACGGAGGTGACCAAGACGATTTCCAGGAGACCACCGTGCCCATGAGGGATATGACCCAACGCCCCACCTATGCAGTGATAACAGCCTCATCCAGGAACTCGTCCAGCTCTCTTTTGAACATTTTCTGCAAATCTGCACTTAACTGCTCAAGTTCGCAACTTGTTCCAGAGGTCACTGGCTGTCTGTGAAAAGCAAAAAACCTCCTGACATCTAGTCCTAGCTCACGTAACTTATACAAACGTCCTCTGGTCCTCCCTACCTATTCATTCAAATAGTCTATCCACACAGACAGTCTAGTCCCTTCATTATTTTAAATACCTCAATCAAAATCTCTCGACTATGCTTTTCTAGAATAAAAAGAGCCATATCTCTAAGCCTATTGTGATAACACAGCTTTTAAGCTGTGCATCATCCTCGTGGCTTTCCTCTGAACCTTTTCTAGGACCTCTATTACCCACCATGTGGGTTAACCAGAAATGAACACACTATTCTAGATGAGGGCTAACCATGGTCTTGTAACAGGACATTATAGTGCTTTTTGTATAATATTGGGTTGTCCTAGTAATACATCCCAATGCTCAGTTAGCTTTTACTATAGTCTTGTGGCACTGATTGTGAATCTTTGGAGACTTGTGCACTATAACACTTGGGTCTCTTTCCCGCTCAACAAGTTTCAGTTCAGAACCATGCTTGGCATTCATCCTATCCACATGCATAACACATTAAGTGTCATCTGCCAGATGTGGGCATATTTCCCCCCATCACATCTAGATCTGATTGCAGTCTTTTTATCCTCATCGACTGTTCTAATGCCAGCACAAATCATTGTGTATTCTGTACAATAATACATTAGGAAATATTATCCAGACTCTTATTGCCATCATTGGTTTCTTAGTGATGAGAGAATCACTCCTTAGCTACAATCAAAGAATATTAAGCAAGTTTAAAAGTGAAGTTGCCATTTTGTGACTTGGAAAATGGCAGATTATCCTGTGAGATTATTAATAATCTTGGTCCTTTCATCTACAGGAAGTCAAATCTGAAAACATTAAGTTGTCGGTGAATGATTTTCTTATAAAGGCTTCAGCTCTGGCATGCCTAAAGATTCCCGAAGTAAATTCCTCTTGGCTGGACACGGTTATCAGACAGTGAGTAGGCAGTCTACAGATTCAAATGTCTAGAATGTGTCAGTTTTATTTGAAGCAAGTTGCCTTTGTTTAAAATCTAGTGTGTTACTAGCGTGTGAAACTGTATGTAACCTTTCAAAATCGAAGTAGTAGGAACATTTACACAGAGGTGTGTACCCTTCCTGTCATGTGATGCGAAATTTCACAGTATATCAAAAATTGGATGGAAAATGTTACATTTTGGAGGGATGGCAATTAGGGTCTAAAACTATTCCAGCTTTGTAACATTCTCTATACAGTTGATCTGCAGATGGGGAATGGCACTGAACGAGAACATGTGCCATTAATATTGCTGCCCTCTACAAAGTGAGACTAACACCAGTCTTTTAAAGAACGATAATTAGAACATTCATCAAGCTGTCAATTTGAAACGTTAACACCATGGCTAAATAATTATGGCTGTGACTTTTGTCTCATTCACAAGGATGTGGCTCGGTTTATGCCATTGCTATGCAACCAATTAGGCTGGTGTGTTTGAAAAATTTTGAAGCACTTGTCAGACTGCTACAAGACTTAACGGGCAGGATTTGGCCTGGAATGCCTTTGTGCTCTTTTTTCTTTAGCCCTTCTCGAGGGCAATTAGGAATGGGCAATAAATGCTGGACTTGCCAGCGATGTCCACATCCCATGAATGAATAATAATAAAGAGTTGGTGGTAGCAGAAACCTGAGTGGTGTATGTTGCAGTGGCCTGTAAAACTGAAGAGTATGTTCAAAGGTAGGGGACAGGTTGAGAGTTATTGTGGACACCAGAGTTAGCCCTGTCTAGTATTGGGGAATAGAATGGTTCTGCTGTTCGTACCCAGCATCCACGCCAAGCTCACGGGTTAGGTGCAAGGTGGGCTGGGTAAAGAGTAGAGCACTCTCTACTTTGCTAAACAGTGGGCCTTACCCAAACTCAGAAATGAGAAGTCGCACAACACCAGGTTATAGTCCAACAGTTTTATTTAAAATTACGAGCTTTCGGAGCGCTGCTCCTTCGTCAGGTAAAGGTACAGTGAGGGAATCTATTACACAGTATATATACACAGAGAACAATTTGTCTGCAGAGATACAATCTGTTAGGGAGGCATTACATCAAAGACACATCAGAGTACAGCTAAGACAATGAGGTGGGTCACAGGGGGTCCAACGTGTCAAATGCTGCCGTCTGCAGTTAAGCTTTTAACTTTTTTTTTAAAACTGGAAAGACAGACAACGATGTCGAGTCACGTTCTGTAGCGTGACATGAACCCGAGATCCCTATTGAGGCCGTCCTCATGGGTGCGGACGGCCTCAATAGGGATCTCGGGTTCATGTCACGCTACAGAACGTGACTCGACATCGTTGTCTGTCTTTCCAGTTTTTAAAAAAAAAACACAAAAACCCCCCCCCCCCAAAAAAAGTTAAAAGCTTAACTGCAGACGGCAGCATTTGACACGTTGGACCCCCTGTGACCCACCTCATTGTCTTAGCTGTACTCTGATGTGTCTTTGATGTAATGCCTCCCTAACAGATTGTATCTCTGCAGACAAATTGTTCTCTGTATATATACTGTGTAATAGATTCCCTCACTGTACCTGTACCTGACGAAGGGGCAGCAGCTCCGAAAGCTCGTAATTTTAAATAAAACTGTTGGACTATAACCTGGTGTTGTGCGACTTCTCGTTTTGTCCACCCCAGTCCAACACCGGCATCTCCGCATCACAAACTCAGAAAAGCAGCATCAGTGGGGATTTTTCCACTTCCTCCTGACCTGAGACTACCAATTAAATAGCAAAAGCAAAATACTGCGGATGCTAGAAATCTGAACTAAAAACAGAAAGTGCTGGAAATACTCGGCAGGTTGGCCAGCATCTGTGGAGAGAGAAACCGAGTTAACGCATCAGCCATTAAATAGCAACTTGTGCTGAACTCTGAACAGTCTGTACAGTGGCTCTGTACCCATTTAAAAACTGGTATGTGAGAGCCTCAACTCATTCCACATACAACTGCTCCATCCAGTATCTAGTAGAGGGAGGGGGCATTTATCCCATCCGTCTGACTTGTATTTGAACCCAAGTCACAGAAACAATAGAAACAGCACACTTGCTTAACCCACTGTATACCAAGGGTTTTCTTAAAAGCCAGCAAAATTTGATCAATTATTCTGTATTGTGATTAATATTGACTGATCAGCAACAACTTGCTCCACAAATTTGTGGTGGGGTTAAACTTTCTTTGACTAGAAGTTAGCTGGTGGAAAGATCAGATGGACTAACTTAAGTTGGTGTCTTGTTTCCCATCAGAAATCATGTTGTGGACGTCAGTGTGGCTGTGAGTACGCCTGTTGGTCTGATTACTCCCATAGTGTTTAATGCACACATCAAAGGACTGGCCTCCATCAATAATGATGTGAAATCCCTAGCTGAAAAGGCTCGTGAAGGAAAACTCCAGCCCCATGAATTTCTGGTAAGGATTAATATTTGAAAAGAAGAATCCAGTGCATCTGTCCCCTGCTTTCGGTACCTCACTTTACAATGTATGGAAAGAAATAACGTGGTACTATCGCGGGTATGTGGAAGGATACAAGACATAAATGGGAAGATTTAGGCAAAATTGTAGCCGATGGAGTTTAAGGTGGGGAAGTGTAAAATCGTGCACTTTGGATCCAAGAAAGACAAATTGGAATATTTTCTTAATGGCGAGAGACTAGGAACACTGGAGGAGCAAAGGGATTTGGGTGTCCAGGTACACACATCGCTTAAAATCTAGTGCAGAGGTAGAAAAAGTAATCCAAAAAGGCTAATGGAGTGTTGGCCTTTACCTCAAGGGAGCTGGAATACAAAGAGGAGGAAATTATGCTTCAGTTGTACAGCCTTGGTCAGACCCCAGTGAATCCCTCATCTTTCAGCGGTTTTTGGGAGCTTTTCTCTATTAAACCACAAAGGTGTAATTTTTTTTTTGAAGAGCGTGGCTTTCCCAGTGAGTTACAGTTTAAAAAAAAAAAAAGTGCTTTCAAGTTGAGTTTAGGTCTGCATGTGAAACGTAATGAATCTGTGTGGATCGGTAATGCGGTAGACAGCAATGTTCCCCATAATTTTTTTGGAAGGCCGCGCGGCCCCTTTAACGGGCTGCACACTCCATTCAAAGGTCCACTCGTGGGTGGTTTTGTCAATTCAAAAGCTGGTTGCGCGAGATCCCTGGAGCGTGGCCGCGCAGCTTAAAGGGAACATTGGCAACATGGTCACGCTTTTTTAACAAAAAATCGTACGTATTATTTAACCCACTGTTTTTCTCCTTGACATTAGGGTGGAACATTTACAATATCTAACCTAGGAATGTATGGTATAAAGAACTTTTCGGCCATTATCAACCCACCCCAAGCGTGCATTCTAGCTGTTGGTGGATCTGAGGAAAGACTGCTTCCTGCAGAAAATGAGAGGGGGTAGGCAATTTCTGCGATCATTGTCTTAACTTTTAGTAGATTATTCCTGTTAAGTGAACATTGTGGCCACAAAGTTGCATTCCCCTAGTATAAATTAAACACCAAGCATTAGAAAGAATTTTCTGTTGTGCGATGTGCATGTATTGTAAAGGAATGTTTTTTTTTAAGTATATGTAAATTACCGAACCTTTTAAAACTCAGTTTTACCCTGGAATATTTTGGCTAGTCGTATAGCATGTCATCCAGAAGGTGGCTAAACTTTTAAATACAATAAAATGTTTTATGTCGGAGGAAGTATCCATTAAATACATCAGATTTGAATCAAGTGATTTTGATTTCTATTCGGTTAATAATGCTTGTCTGTTGGTCACTTCTATAGCTTTGTGCCATTCAACTGAGTTAAGTTCTTTAAATGCTGTTGTCGTTCTGTGTTGTATTGAAGGAAATGTGTAGTTTTAAAATCTCACCGTTACTTTGTCCTAACTCTGCAGGTATGATGTTTCTAATATGATGGCAGTAACCCTGAGCTGTGACCATCGTGTTGTGGATGGAGCAGTGGGTGCCCAGTGGCTAAGTGAGTTCAAGAAGTTCCTCGAAAGGCCATCTACCATGCTGTTATAGATCTCAGGAACCAGTGTCCATTTGAGTGTCAACAGTTTTTCTTCAAGGCAATTTTATTTATAAATTCCAGTATCTGCATGAAATCCTTGTATTCCTGTTATACCATGTGAGATTTAAGTATGTATACAACAGTGAAAAAGAAGGTATGCAGTTGAGCTAGAACCCATAATAAACAAAGAGGCAAAAAACTCGTGCTGTTTACTAATTCCAGTTCTACCTTAAAAACTATTAGTGTTCTCACTGAATTCATGACTGTTCATTTACCCAAATCCAGCGCCAGAAATGCTGTGTGCTCCATCTTGTGTCCTTGTTCACATGCTATAATCTAGAAAGCAATTGAAATAACCCGGTAACTATTTGAATCTAAGGGAGATTTTTTTTCTATTTTCAAAATATTAGAATTCACTGGGAAAGCTTCTCTCTGCTATCTGTAACACAATTGTAAATGCTATACTTGTATTTACAATTCTACTTGTGAACAGAGGAACACCCCGGGTGGTGTGAAATTGGTAGCATGAACTGGGATAATCCTCAATAGGTGCAGGGTATGTTTTATATATTTCTCTTAATTAGTTGAATTAAAATCAAAGTGTTAAAGTACTAGATTAACTGCACACACCTTCCAGTCCAGTATTGATATTAGATTAGAACTATTTTATAGAGGCCTGGAACTATTATAGGCAAGTGGCATCGACAGATTTCAGTGTTGTACATTAGTACTTTTTAATTGGACTAGAATTACAAGTTTATGTTTTTCTTTCCCCATTCTTGTGTATCAGATAACCAGTTGTTTAAAATGAGGTTTACCCCAGAATGTAATAAAATTGTGCATCTTTACATCCAGTGTAAATTGCATTTATTAAGTATAAAATTTGGGACGAAAAGGAACCATTTTCAAAGTGTTTTATGTTGCTAATGTGCTACATAGCAGATAATGTTTCGGCGCCGGCAACAGACAAACTAATATTTAATTCTTGACACTTTATCGGGCTTCAGAATGGTTTCTTCATGTATTTGTGGTTTTAACCAGATTAGTGTTGTACAAGTCTGGGGGCCCCTAATGTGTTTGCAGCGCTATTCAAGATTGGCTGAGCTGAATTAAATTTTGAAGTATTGTGTTTTGACACCGACTTCAAAAGATTCAAGTGTGCAATCAACTTTCAGCCCTTTTATGGTGCTATCACTGGAAGCAGTACCTGCTTTGTTCCAGTTTACATGTGCTTTGTTTTGTGTGCAGCTAGATGTTAGAGAACAGGTAACCGCACACATTAAACAAAAGTAAATTGGAAGGAAAGGATGACTGTTGTCTTTGTCCTGATTTTAGTCAAACCTCTGTCTATTCTGGCATCATTTTGTACTGGTCACAGTAATGGGATTAACACTTTAACAACTAGATATAAAAGTTTAACAATAAAAGAACATGAGCCCAATCCTTTTTATATAGCCTTTAATTCACATTCTTGGTGCAGTGCATTCTAATTATTGTTTTGTTTACTGCCTAAAAGATCTCTTGTTCATTCTTAACACTCTAGATATTTTTAATGCCTTATTATTTAAAAGACGTAAACAGCAAGTTTAAATAGGAAAGGGGGGCGGAATAAAAGCAGCACTTGAGGAAACCAAATTAAATGTAGAATTCTGTACAATATTTCACGTATTTGTATGTCACTTGGGTGTCAATAATAAAATGCCATATCCTTCACTAAATGAATACACTTTGAAGTATATTTGTGTGTGTGGTTTGCTGTGGTGTGATCAAATCCAACTGTCATCCTGAATTAGTGTGCTGCAAAAAGGAATATTGTACTTGTAACATCATGGATACTGGTTGGTTAAACTGAATCAACTTAATTCTCAAATCAGATTGGCCTTGACTTCCTATTTAAGTATATCTACCTGGGTGCATAATAATGCTTCAATATGAGTAGTTTTCATAATTTGTCTAATTTTGCTTGCCATTATGATGCATGCCAGCCAATAGTTATTTTCAAATCCGCTAATAGTTGTGCTCCACACACTGCGTATAAAATGGGGCAAGTGTCTGTCTTTCTGCAGCACATTTCATATATATATTTTGAATTTATTTCTGTTGGGAGTTAGGCACTGTTGGCTTATTGCTGATGGGTCTGAGCAACACAAGGTCTACCTGTTGGTTGTAGCTTGACATTTTTAAACATGGAAGTTGTGATTCTGCACACATTGATCTGATTCTAAAAATGTAAAGTCTGGACACTTTTTTGTTTCAGCAGAAGCACCATTTTTCTGTAAAATTAAATTCAGCGTTAAACACAATTAATTTTTTAACAAAAAAATCCTGACACTTGCTATTTTTTTTGTGGGAGGGGGAAACAAAACGCACAAATAGATGGTAAGGTGTAAGCTTACAGTAAAATGTTATACTATATATGTACTGTTACTTCAAGCCACCTCCTCCCAGACTAGCTCTGGTTGTAGCGCCAACTCTTGGGAAATTTCTATTTAAAACCAGGATTCAAATAAAATAATAAAACAAATACTTAAGGTTTTGTCTATGTTTATCTCATGCACTGATGCTTGAAAAATGTCAGCAGTACTTCAGCCACTCTGGTTCCTAGGACACCTGCTTGAGAACAAGCTGGGAACCAGTTGTATACTGCATGTTCCATCTGTTTTGCTAACCGCATTCAATTAGTGCAGGTGAGTACCAATGCAAAATTACACTGGGTGGGAGGTTGATTTATGCCCATTACTTCCTACTCCCAGCAGAGTTCCTGATCTTAGCCATACATGCTGTTTCTGGTGGGGAGCATCACCCCTGCTCCTACTGCACGCTTAGTTTCAATGCTAACAATAAAAGTCTGGGTTAGAATGGCTTGATGACAAAGAAGGATAGGAGAGAAACTGCCTTACAGTGGCAGTCAGTCCATTAGACATTAAACAAAAAAATCACTGTAGCTTGTATAATCATTTTAGGCTCTGAAGTGGTACAATAAAATAGTGCTTCAAATATTAAAGGTGCTATACCAGGGAAAGGTGGGTTCTAAGTTTGCATCCAGCATTCCCCACATCAAAAGATGAATCATACCAGCGCACGCACACACTACCTAGTGTCCTAGGAGCAGGATACAACCCTCCCCTTCAGTAGGGGGAAAAAAATCCAGAATAAATTGAAAAATTCACACTTCTGCATTAGTGGAAATATTTATATTCTGTTCTTCCACTTATCTATAATAGGAATTAATTTCAAAACCTCATGGTACATCCAGCTTTTCTTTTCTATAGTGTAGATTTGCTTCTGTTTTTTTTCTATTTGGCATCTATATGAAAGGTGTGTTAAGTGCTGGCATGACCCTATAATCCCAATGCATTGTGCTATGGAAGTGTAAGAGGTGGGTAACTTACCACTACTGGCTGCTCTGTCAGCGATACGCTGCACATGAGCTGGGTGATTTATTCATTATTCTTCCCGCCACTGTTTCATTCCCAGGCCTCCTACAATGCTGCTCTTGCAGGAGGTAAGGCAGAATCCCTTGACATAACTGGCTTCTCTTCCACCCTAAGCTTGTCCCCTTGTTAGATGCTGCACAGTTAAGACTGAGAAGTCGGTGTGTGTGTGGAATTAAATCTTGACACAACCAGTCTGTTGCAGCATGGAGCAGTTGCAAGGAATTCCACCACACAATTGTTGGCAGCTATATTTAATAAAACATTAAAGTTTAGTTTGATGATTAACAATATAGCATATGTCACACTGGTCCTTGTATTTTCTTCAAAGGAATTTAATTGCTGCACAGTTTTTACAATGCTTCATGAGAATCTATTGCAGAATGATGACAAAACATCTTAACATCCTCGTGAAACTTGCATTCGGAATTTTTTCCCCGCAAGATTTGATACTGTTTTGAGCTTCCCTAGTTGTTAAGGTACTGGAGCGCAAAGCTGTGGTACCATGGAGTGGCACGCAGGCTGAATCAGAGTGCTAGAGTTCAGCAGCGCCACTTCCAAGCTCTGTCACCTCCCCACAGTTCAGGTTGGAAAATCGGAGAGGGTCATCCTCAGGCCACTTGTCCACGTCACGTAGTTCAGATAGGCTCTGATGTTCAGAGTAACCTGCCCTTCCATCCATTTAGTCTTGGGTGGTGTGTGGCCGAGGTAGACTAGAACTGGAGGGCAAATATCCTTGGGTGGGTGGGGGGAATATTGCTTAGTTGGTCACGAGAGGTTTGTCTTGAAGCTTGCAGAGACTTCGGTGAGGATAGTTAACCTAATGGTTCTCCTTTTTAGTTAATTAGCTAAATGAGCTGTAGATTTCTGGAAGCCTGTGCACAAAAGTTACTGCAGTAATTGATTGAATTTAAGAATTATATGCAGCATTGAACTTGCCTTGAAATTTACAGAAGTGACCAAGAGTAGTGTTAATGAGTGATGCTAGAGCTCAATACATTGCACAATTGAGTGACTTGTATCATCTGTAGGGCACTCGGGGCCTGAAACTGTAGTTAATCCTTTTTATCCTATTACCGGATTTAATTAGATGGGCATGTCCTCATCCTTTTTGATCATTTGGACTCAAATTTACATTTAACTCTCCAAGAAATATAACTAAGTCCATATTTGAAACTATTTTCACTCTAACCCTAAATGCAGTGTATATTGCAATTAAATTTGGTTTATTTCTAGAGGGATAGAATTGAAAAGTAGAGAGGTTATGCTAAACTTGTATCGACCACACTTGGAGTACTGTACTGTTCTGGTCGCCCTATCATAAAAAGGATACAGAGGCACTGGAGTGGGTGCAAAAAAAGATTTACAAGGATGATCCCAGAACTGAGATTATACCCATCAGGAAAGGATGAACAGACTGGGTCTCTTTTCTCTTAAAAAGAGAAGGCTGAGGGGTGACCTAATGGAGGTATTTAAAATTATGGAAGGTTTTGATAGATACAGAGAGATTGTCACTAAGAAATCAAATAGGGAATTCAGAAGAAACTTCTTTACCCAGAGTGATGAGAATGTGGAACTCGCTACCACAGGGAGTGGTTGAAGCGAATAATATAGTTGCATTTAAGGGGAAGCTAGATAAGCAAATGAGGGAGAAGGGATAGAGGGTTATGCTGAGAGTTAGATGAGTAAGCTCGAGTGGAGCATAAACGCTAGCTTGGACTGGTTGGGCCGAATGGCCTGTTTTATGTAATTCTATGTAAATTAGAATGCTATTCTCCCTATTACCATAAAATATTCAGACCTTCACATTTAGTTAATTTAATATTTTTCCCATACATTATATGTCCTTTAGAAATAGCAGCATTAGAGCAATCTGCTTAGATGTAGTATTGCTCTGTGCATTTAATTAATGTAAAATGTGTATATTTCATTGGGAGAGAGATGCAATACAATTACTTGATAAGAATAGGCATCTTCACAGACAGAATGTGGGTCTTTTTGTTGAACTTTGCAGTGACAATGTCTTCACTGATAGCTTCAGGTAGGTCAAGCTGCAGCCTGTACTTCTCGGGGACATCAATGACTAGGTCATCCTGTTTTGGAGGCAGACATAAATAAGTAGTCAAAATCGACATTACCGTTTCATAAAATATAGAATGTAAATGTTAATTTTAAAATCAAATTAGTTCTTCGTGAACTAAATGTACAGAAACATAATAGGTGGTTTTCTTGTTGGGGACAAAGAGGAGTTGATGGATGTGACCACAATATATACCTTTCACTTACAGGGGTATGGTAGCATAATTGTTATGTTACTGGACTAGTAATCCAGAGGCCTGGACTAATGATCCGGAGACACGAGTTCAAATCCCACCGTGGCAGCTGGGGAATTTAAATTCAGTTAATTAAATAAATCTGGAATAAAAAGCTGGTATCAGCAATGGTGACCATGAAACTATCGGATTGTCGTAAAACTCCATCTGGTTCACTAATGTCCAAATCTGCTGTCCTTGCCTGATCTGGCCTATATGCAACTCAGGTTGGCTCTTAACTGCCCTCTGAAATGGCCTAACAAGCCACTCAGTTGTATCAAATAAAACCCCAAAGAAACTATAATAAGACCTTCAACACACGGACTGCAGCAGTTCAAGAAGGCGGCTCACCACCGTCTTCAAGGGCAATTAGGGATGGGCAATAAATGCTTGCGTGAATCATCCCGTGAATGAATAAAAAAAACTCTACTTGCATCTTAAGATCAGTGCGGAGCGAGAAAAGGCCATTTTGTGCCCAAGTCCATCTCTTTCACATACTATTTTCCCCACCGTAGATAGTTGATTTGCTTACGGCACATAAATCATAGGTTTAAAAACATCAAAAGCTCTCTAACATATTAATCCCTCTTACAAATAAATACATTTTAACTGGATTAGTCAGACCTGCCATATTGATTAATCCAGCTGCAATTAAAGGATAAACAACAGTGATATGGTTTGTACATATTGAACAAGAAAGTTTCATCTACAAAGAACACAGGAAAATAGGAATATGCAAGACTGGAAAAGACCTTTGTGGTCTATCTAGCAAGTCTAGGAAATATCTCTCAACCCTCCATCAAACTTTTTCGCACTACTTACCAAGCTCTGAATTGGTAAGATAAAACCCTCCCAAACCCTCTACCACCTAGAAGGACAAGGGCAGCAGACGCATGGGAACACCACCACCTCCAAGTTCCCCTGCAAGCCCCACACCATCCTGACTTGGAAATATATTGCCGTTCCTTCATCGTCGCTGGGTCAAAATCCAGGAACTCCCTCCCTAACAGCACTGTGGGAGTACCTTCATCACACGGACTGCAGCAGTTCAAGACCACCTTCTCAAGGGCAATTAGGGATGGGCAATAAATGCTGGCCTTGCCAGCGACGCCCACATCCCATGAATGAATTAAAAAAAAATACAAACGTTATAACAAACCAAGATTTTTCTCCATCTTGTAGTCTTCCATGCCATGCACCTTCTGTGCCTGAGGACAAAGACCACACACTTGCTCCCATGTTTCTGCCAATGGTGCTCTCAGCCAGCTGCTAGGACATGTGAGAGAGCAGCTCACAGGGATCTTGTTTTTTGCTCATCAAGGTGAGTGATGTTAGTGCTGGGAAATGGAACATTTTTCATTTCATGCCCCTAGTATCAGCATCAAGCACAGTAAGAAACAGCACACTCAGATGCAGAGTAAAGTTTACTCCATTCTGCCCCAGCCCCACCCTCAGAAGAGTATCATTGTGACAGTTTTCCATTTTCCACTACAGCCAACCTGTGGGTTCTGATTGAGATTGTTAATTGGGCTACGTTTGTGCTCTGCACACATGATCCAATAGTGATATACGTCTGGCAATCCAGCAATCTTCCAGTCTAAAGGGTAAATAGTAACATGTACGCGGTTCAGTTTCATTTCCCATGAAAGAACGTTGTTGCCTTTCAGTGAGATTGTCAATTAGGGGCAGTATTGGGCTGGGCTGAGACTGTCGAACCTCAATAACAACAACTTGTATTTCTACAGCGCCTTTAACGTAGTAAAACGTCCCAAGGCGCTTCACAGGAGCGTTATCAAACAAAATTTGACACCAAGCCACATAAGGAGAAATTAGGGCAGATGCTTGGTCAAAGAGGTAGGTTTTAAGGAGTGTCTTAAAAGGAGGAAAGAGAGGTAGGGAGGTAATTCCAGAGCTTAGGGCCTAAGCAGCTGAATTGAATTGGACACTTATAACTAGGGGAGACTTTCATTCCACCAGTGTGATCTGGATTTGAACCCAGGTCTCAGAAGTGAAAGTTCAGGACCTAATCCACTGTACCAGCCAGGTTCATACTGCTTACAGTGATTGGCTCTCTAGTTTTCCAGCCCAGGCAGGGTCTGGCCTCTGCTCAGCACTGCCATACGACCGCATGATTCGGATCAGGAACCTGGAATAAATTTGTGCCCTACCATTCCATCGTGTAGTATATTGGAGCTTCTGTGCCACCACTCCCCCTTGAACAAGTAGAAAAAAAACCCCACTTGTATTTATATAGCACGTTATCAAGTCATTGGAATATTTCACATGGTGAATGACTTTCGTTTGGAGTGCAGTGACTGTTACATAGGCAAATGTGACAGCGATGTCGCACAAACAGCAATAACACGAATGATCAGTTAATCTATTTTTATCAGGTTAATGGGAAGAAATATTAGCTGGGATACCGGGAGAACTCTCTACTTTCTCCTTCATATGCTGTCTCTGTTTTGTGTGTATGAATGAGAAATGGAATTTTGTGAATTAAGTATTCTAATATCAGCAATTTACAGGATACTGTTCAACATAGACCTCTTAATCAGTGCATTTGGATATCCGAACAGCCCTACATCCAGCACACCTCAGCACATACCTTCGAAACACTGAGATCACATTCTGCGACAGAGGATACTCCAGGCATCTCTACCCTCAATTGAATCGTCTTTGCTTTTCCATTTTCATCTTTAATAATCAATATTTCATATTTTGGAGTCTCTACTCTATTTCCACTGTCAAATTCCGTACTTGAAATCTCCTCAATGAGACCTGGCTTCTTAGGATGCCTGATGTCACTCGGCAACTGAATTGGGGGGTTATTTTCTTCATTTTCCTTGTCTGCTGATTTGAGACTTGTCAACTGTTGAAGCAACGAGACGCCACTTTCTCCTGATGTCATCTCCTTGGCAGATTGTGCAGGGCCTGCCTTTCCAGTCAGCCGTTGCTTCATCTGCTTATTACTTCCTTTTAGCTTGTCTTTCAATAGGGCGTAAGAGTGTGACAGGTGTAAGCAGTGCTGCTCTTCAATATATTTCATAGCTAGACGGATCAGTTGGTCCCTTTCCACACGGTCCTCACTTCCTTTCTGAAGGACCTCTGGGCTGTACGCAATATCAGTGACAGAATAAATGTCTGCAGAAGAAAAATTTGAATCAACAAATGAACACTCAAAGTAACATTCTCCTTTATAGCAAGATTGAAGAACCGAGTGCCCAACTTTCCTGTGTCTTGGTCTGTGCATATCATCCCCAGGCTACAGGCACTCAGGTGACCAACTTCTTGGCCATTGTGAATGCTGCGCTATAAGTAGATGCTAAGAAGTGGATCAGAGTGAAAGAAAAGAATGTCTTACATTTATATTGCGCCTTATCACATCTCCTAGAAACACTTGGCGTACAATTTATTACTTTGAAATGTGCTGATTGCTAGGTAGGCAAACATGGCACCCAAACAGCAAGATTCCACAAACAGCAGCTTTGGCGTTGGTGGTTGAGGGACAGATGTTGGTCAGGACACTGGGAGAATTGTTTCCTTTGCGTACCATGGGATCTTTGACATCCACCTGAATCAGCAGAACAGGCAGAACCTCGGTTTAACATCTCATCTAAAGGACAGCAGATCTGACAGTACAGACAGCACTCCCTCAGTATTTCACAGGACTGTCAGCCTAGATTTTGTGCTCGAGTCCTGGAGTTCGACTTGAACCCACGACTTTCCGATTCGGGCAAGAACGCCAAGAACTGAGACAAGCTGACAGATCTGAGGAGGCTCTCCTTCCAACTTTTCCCAAAATTGTTCCTGTAGGGAAGCGCCTGGCCTCCACTCAAAGCACGGATAAAATCATGAACTTGTGTGCAAATTAGTTAGGCATTGTGTACGACTTAACATAAGAAATAGGAGCAGGAGTAGGCCATTTGGCCCTTCGAGCCTGCTCTGCCATTCAATAAGATCATGGCTGATCTTCTACCTCATCTCCACTTTCCTGCACTATCCCCATATCCCTTGATTTCCTTAATATTCAAAAATCTATCGGTCTCTGTCTTGAATATACTCAACGACTGAGCCTCCACAGCCCTCTAGGGCAGAGAATTCCAAAGATTCACCACCCTGGAGGGACTTATACTGCAAGGCACAGCATGAGAAGTTGATACTATCCAATGGCTAGAGCAAGATGACCTAAGGAAGGATATACCTGCCATAGAGGGAGTGCAACAAAGGTTCACCAGACTGATTCCTGGGATGGGGGGATTGTCCTATGAGGAGAGATTGAGTAGACTCGGCCTATATACTCAGCGTTTAGAAGAATGAGAGGTGATCTCATTGAAACATACAAAATTCTTACAGGGCTCGACAGGGTAGATGCAGGGAGGATGTTTCCCCTGGCTGGGGAGTCTAGAACCAGGGGTCACAGTCTCAGAATAAGGGGTCGGCCATTTAGGACTGAGATGAGGAGAAATTTCTTCACTCAGAGGGTGGTGAATCTTTGGAATTCTCTACCCCAGAGGGCTGTGGAGGCTCAGTCACTGAGTATATTCAAGACAGAGATCGATAGATTTTTGGATATTAAGGGAATCAAGGGATATGGAGATCGGGCGGGAAAGTGGAGTTGAGGTAGAAGATCAGCCATGGTCTTGTTGAATGGCCAACTCCTGCTCCTATTTCTTATGTTCTTATGTTAGATAATTACACCACCAATTTATTATTTTTCCTTGTTCCAAGTGTCCCCACCCTGATGCAAACCAGAAGTACGAGCATCTCCTTGAGTTCGGTGTGTTGGTACATCAGACACAATGATGCTACACCAAACTCGGATTCCAGGCCTGCTGATAGGAGAGGAGGACCAACATGGGTTTGTTCAAATCTTTTTAAAATGTAGTATTTGCCACGGTAACAGTGAAAGTGCAGAATTTTGTTGGAAATTTGGTTCCAAATTGCTAAATGAGTGATCTTGATGGCTGAGAACTCATTTGCAAAGCAATCTTCCTTTAAAGCTGAAAGTTCACTGCTCCAATGGCTCGTTAGACGATTCCATTCCTGTCCTGTACAGAGTTAGCTGAACTCAACCAGAGCAGAGGTGAGAAATTGATTACTAGATTGATCCCTGGGATGAGAGGTTTGTCCTATGAGGGGAGATTGAGTAGATTGGGCCTCTACTCTCTGGAGTTTAGAAGAATGAGAGGTGATCTCATTGAAACATATAAGATTCTGAAGGGGATTGACAGGGTAGATACTGAGAGGTTGTTTCCCCCTGGCTGGAGTGTCTAGAACTAGGAGGCACAGTCTCAGGATAAGGGTTCGGCCATTTAAGACTGAGATGAGGAGAAATTTCTTCACTCAGGGGATTGTGTACCTTTGGAATTCTCTGCCCCAGAGGGCTGTGGATGCTGAATTGTTGAGTATATTCAAGGCTGAGATAGATGTATTTTTGGACTCTAGGGGAATCAAGGGAAATGGGGATCAGGTGGGAAAGTGGAGTTGAGGTCGAAGATCAGCCACGATCTTATTGAATGGCGGAGCAGGCTCGAGGGGCTCCTGCTCCTAATTTTTATGTTCTTATGAAAACTAAGATTCAGCCCAGTGTCCCCTCGGTTAATGAAGGTTCCCTATCCTGATCTCTATCCAGTGATCTATTTTGGAAAGAGAACACGTGTGAATGGCAGGTGAGAACGGGATTAGGTGCAGCTGTGAAGCTCCTACCCCAGTCTAATAGTTTGATGATGTCAATATGCCGCATGTCAACATTCAGAGAAAAAAAATAACCTTTTTTCAACCACCTACCTGTGCCCTCTACTATTTCCTCCAATTTCCCTCCACCAAGAGGGACAGGGTCTGAATCAGACTTTGGAGCAGGGACCCTACTCCAGGTGCACAGGTTTACGTACAGCAACTTCTCACTGAAATCCTAGGAGAGAAAAATTAAATGACTGCTCATTGATAGTTGTGTGAGCTTGCAAAGCAAAGGCCTCCTGCAGAATTAATGTAAGTTTGCAAAAACTGAGTGCAATTCAAGCTATAAAATTAAGTTTCAAAGCTTCTGCGTAATATAAACGTTTTATATAAAAATAGTAGTGTGAACTATTTGAATGAGTCAAATATTCTAAGCGCTGGAGTCCTATCTCTCTTGTTTTACCTCCAATTCTAAGTTGAATTTTGTAGATGGGATCCATCCAGATGTACAGGAGGACACAGATTTAAGGTGATTGGCAAAAGAACCAGAGGCGACATGAGGGAAAACATTTTTTTACGCAACGAGTGGTTAGGATTTGGAATGCGCTGCCTGATAGGGTGGTGGATACAGATTCAATCGTAGCCTTCAATAGGGAATTGGAGAAATACCTGAAGGAGAAAAAATTGCAGGGATATGGGGAAAGAGCGGGGGAGTGGGACTAACTGGATTGCTCTTTGAAAGAGCCGGCGCAGACTCGATGGGCTGAATGGCCTCCTTCTGTGCTGTACTACTCTATGATTCTATGTAAAAGATCCCGTGGTATTATTTGAAGGGGAGCAGGAAGTTCTGCCTGTGTCCTGGCCAACATTCCTCCCTCAACCCACACCATCACAAACAGATTAGGCCATTCGTTCATTTGCTGTTTGTGGGATTTTACAGTGTGCAAACCCGCTGCTGAGCTTGCCTACATAACAACAGTGACTACACTTTGGTTGCAAAATACTTTGGGACATCCCAAGGACATGGCATGGCGCTATAGAAATACAAATTCTTTCTTAAAGCAACGCTGTATGCACTTTTATTATTATTTTTTTGCAGCTGCAAATTCTTTAAAATTGATCAATGATGCAAATATATATATTCTGTTCCTTGCTAGTGGCAAAATCTGAAGATGGCAAATTCATTTGCTGCACCCCATTTTCTTAACCCCATTTATTTAATTAAAAAATCAATTTGTATTAAAATCTAGAGGCAAATAAAAGAGTTAGTGGTAATAATAGTAAAATATCGGCCACTCCGGCAAACAGATACTGTACCAATATCCTTGTCTGAAAGCAGGTGTGAGGCTCCGGCAGACTGAACTGCTTCATTCCCTCTCCTAGGTGATGCCGGATGAATTTTTGATATGCTTCAGGGCTGCTCTCCGACATATCATCCAACAGACTCCACAGCTGGTTCACCTGCTGCAACATCTCCTTCTCACATTGTTTAGTTGCCATGGCTACCATGAATTCTAGCTGTTATCGTCTTGTTTAATGGCGCTGTGGATCGTGGGGCAGTTCTGTAACCTATTACAAGATGACACAGTGTTAGAGAGGGAGCTTTCATTAGATCACAGGCTTAGGAGAATTTCAAGCATATATAAGAAAAGGTCAAGGGCATAAAAGGCTCATCGAAGCTGTTCCCACTGGTACTCCAACACACTCAGCCTAGCATCCAACTGCATTTTGAATTTCTCCAATGATTTGGACTTCACTATTTCACCTGGCAGATTATTCCAAATGTTTATCACTCTATTTTTCTTGGGTTTGTTTTAATTTTACTGTTCACTTGTTTAAATCGATATCCTCTTGTCCTACTGGTCTGACTCATATTGATGTAATACTCTGGGTTTACCTTTATCTATACCATTTAACAACACTTTATATAACTCAATGATGTCTCACCTTAAATTTCTTTCTCGACAGTTCTAAGTGGCTCTTTGTGCCCTTCTGATTGCCTGCCAGTTTAAAATATAATAAATTCTTTGACAAAGAGTTAATTCTGATTTTTTTTTTGGACACTAAGGGAATCAAGGGATATGGGGATAGGCCGGGCAAGTGAAGGTTGAAGATCTAATGTTCTTATGTTCCTAACAGTTAATCTTTAGAAAACATAGTTTGTTTGTCTTCTCTTTCTTTATCTTTCCACTCGTAAAAGCAGAGATACCTTTCTGGAATTGTGGATCATTTTTTATCATGACATCATGCGCAATAGATGTGACAATACATTTTAACAGATTGGCATAACCGTTGCAGTGTGTTTCCAAACAAACTGGGAAAGATGTGCCTAGCACTTTTTCATGAACACTGTACTCCTTTAAAGCTCACTCACTGTCAGAATAGGTCATGTACATTGTGCACTGTATACTGTAATAGTGTGTTGTAACCAATGAATTGAAATAATACATTTAATATTATTTATGTAAATATTATGTTCTACATGTATATATTATAGAGCATATGCAAAAGGCTAGTCGAATGCAAATCAATCACATTCCAGGCATCACACTTTGTTACAAATGTTAAACATAGAAACATAGAAGATAGGAGCAGGAGTAGGCCATTCAGCCCCTCGAGCCTGCTCCGCCATTCAATGAGATCATGGCTGATCATCCAAATTCAGTACCCTGTCCCTGCCTTCTCTCCATATCCCTTGATCCCTTTAGTTTTAAGAAATATATCTAACTCCTTCTTGAATATATTTAATGAATTGGCTTCTACTGCCTTCTGTGGTAGAGAATTCCACAGGTTCACCACTCTCTGGGTGAAGAAATTCCTCCTCATCTCAGTCCTAAATGGCTTACCCCTTATCGTTAGACTGTGACCCCTTATTCTGGACTCCCCGGCCATTGGGAACATCCTTCCCGCATCTAGTCTGTCTAGTCCTGTTAGAATTTTATAAGTTTCAATGAGATCCCCTCTCATTCTTCTAAACTCTAGTGAGCATAAACCCAATCGACCCAATCTCTCCTCATACGCCATTCCTGCCATCCCGGGTATCAGCCTGGTGAATCTTCGCTGCACTCCCTCCATGGCAAGAACATCCTTCCTCAGATAAGGTGACCAAAACTGCACACAATACTCAAGATGTGGTCTCACCAAGGCCCTGTACAACTGCAGCAAGACATCCTTGTTCCTGTACTCGAACCCTTTCGCTACGAAGGCCAACATACCATTTGCCTTCTTAACCGCCTGCTGCACCTGCATGCTTACCTTAAACAATGTTAAGAAAAGTCCAGTCATTTTATGATGGGTTCTTATGACCTGGAGCCAAAATTTACAAGCATCTCTCAATCTGCAACTTCCTTGAGCTACAGTAAAGAACAACAATAATAGCTTGCATTTATATAGTGTCTTTAATATAGAAAAATGTCCCATGGTGCTTCACAGAGCTGTAATCAGACAAAAATGGAGACTGAGCCAAAGAAGGAGATACTGGAGGTGACCAAAACTTTGGTCAAAAAGGACCACACCTGGTCTATGCTGGCTTTTATGTTCGACACGAGCCTCCTCCCACCCCTCTTCATCTAACCCGATCAGCATAACCTTGTATTCCTTTTTCCCTCATCTGCTTATCTAGCTTCCACTTAAATGCATCTATGCTATTCGCCTCAACTACTCCTTGTGGGAGTGAGTTCCACATTCTTAACACTCTCTGGGTAAAGAAGTTTCCCCTGAATTCCCTGTTAGATTTATGGGGAGTGGAGTTTGTGCCCTGGGTAGGTAGTAATTAGACTGTGTGGCTTTAAAGAGACAAGTCATATTCAACAAAACTGCACCTTGGTAACAGAATAGACTAGAGTGCATCACATAGCTCAACACTCTGGTCTATGAGGAAAGATTGGATGGGCTGGGGTTGTTTTCTTTGGAACAGAAGAGGCTGAGGGGTGTCTTGATTGAGGTGTATAAAATTATGAGGGGCCTAGATAGAACGGATAGGAAGCAACTATTTCCCCTAGCAGAGAGGTCAATAACCAAGGGGCACAGATTTAAAGTAATTGGTAGAAGGATTAGAGGGGAGTTGAGAAGAACTTTTTGCACCCAGAGGGTGGTGGGGGTCTGGAACTCACTGCCTGAAAGGGTGGTAGAGGCAGAAACCCTCATCACATTTAAAAAGTACTTGGATATGCACCTGAAGTGCCGTACCCTACAGGGCTACGGACCAAGAGCTGGAAAGTGGGATTAGGCTGGATGGCTCTTTTTCGGCCGGCGCGGACACGATGGGAGGAACGGCCTCCTTCTGTGCTGTAAACTTCTATGATTCTATTCTATGATTCTCTGGTCCCTATGAATGGATCATCAGACCTGCAGTGAGCAACAGCAGGGGGGATCCGCTAGTATCTTGATTGGTCCTAATTGAACCAATCAGAATAAGCGTGTCGTGGTTCAGTGCCTTTTGATCCAATCACGAATCAGGCCGCTCCTGATTGGGTAAGATTTGAACCAATTAATTTAGTCCCCCCAGGCCCTCGCTCACCCGGGGCACATCCCGTCGCCAGATCAACATTCAAGCCAAAAGCAATTCAGATGCTGGAAATCTGAAAGAATAAAATAAAAAATGTTATATTAATAAAAGCAATATCCGCGGCAAGGGGGCGCGCTGACGCTGCCGCTCACCTTCAGGGCACCGCTCAGACCCAAGCGCCCCGGTTACCCCGGGCAACCGACCTTCAACCCGGACAGTGTCTCCTCAAATCTGGTCCCCGTGTGAAAGGAACAGAGCTTATTCTTCGGATGTTGTGCAAGAGAACAGAATCACAAAATTTAAATAAATAAAACCTAACCACCGAACAAATAGAAGCTTTCATATAAAAGGCGCACTTTTCAATTTTAGAAAGGTTTAATTTCTGTGAGTAATTTACCATAAAGCGAAATAATCTGCTAAAAATAAAAAAAAATTGGGGGGGGGGGAGAGAAAGAAAAAGCATTCTGCGCGGTCGGGAAGATGCTGAGATTGATTTTTCGATTACACGGCGATTTGTTGAATGTTGGTTTTTGGGGTGGGTGGAGGGGAGGAGAAGGAACTCGGGGGCGGGGGTGCGTGTGTGTGCCCCCGGAGCGGTGCGGCGGTGGCGCCGACTTCCGGCCAGGGCGGCGCGCTGAGCCTGAGGGAGCGCGAGCGGGGCAGCGGCCCGGAGCCGGGGGCCGGAGGGCCAGGTAAACACACACCTGGAGTCAGACACCGCGGGGCAAGGAGGGGAGGAGGCTCCGACAGTCACAGCCTCCCCCGGGGTTGTTATTGGGTGTTTTAAAATCCGATTAACGCCACCCTTCCCCCCCCCCCCCCCCCCGCGCGCGCGCGCCATCCTTACATCGACGTGGCGTTCAACAACAACAACCACTTGCATTTATATAGCGCCTTTAACCTTGTAAAACGTCCCAAGGCGCTGCACAGGAGTATTGTAAGACAAAAAAAAAATTGACACACCAGCCACCGAAGGATGACATTAGGGCAGGTGACCAAAAGTTTGGGCAAAGCGGTAGGCTTTAAGGAGCGTCTTAAAAGGAGGAAAGAGAGGTGGAGAGGTTTAGGCAGGGAATTCCAGAGCTTAGGGCCTAGGCAACAGAAGGCACGGCCACCGATGGTTGAGCGATTATAATCAGGGATGCTCAAGAGGGCAGAATTAGAGGAGCGCAGAGATCTCGGGGGTGGGGGTGTGGGGCTGGAGGACATTACAGAGATAGGGACCATGTAGGAATTTGAAAATAAGGATGAGAATTTTGAAAACGAGGCACCGCTTAACCGGGAGCCAACAGCAACAACAACTTGTATTTATATAGCGCCTTCAACATTGTAAAACCTCCCCAGGCGCTGCACGGGAGTTTAAAAAAACCAATTTGACACCGAGCCGCAGAAAGAGATACAAGGGCAGATGACCAAAAGCTTGGTCAAAGAGAAAAGAAAGACTTGCATTTCTATCGCTCCTTTCACGACCTCAGGATGTTCCAAAGCGCTTTAAAGTCAATTTTTGAAATCGAGTCGCTGTTGTAATGTAGGAAACGCGGCAGCCAATTTGTGCGCAGCAAGTTCCCACAAACAGCAATGTGATAATGACCCGATAATCTGTTTGTGATGTTGATTGAGGGATAAATATTGGCCAGGACACCGGGGGAGAACTCCCCTGCTCTTCAGAATAGCGCCACTGGATCTTTTACATACACCTGAGGGGGCAGACGGGGCCTCGGTTTAACATCTCATTCGAAAGACGGCACCTCCAACAGTGCAACACTCCCTCAGCTCTGCACTGGAGTGTCAGCCTAGATTTTTGAGCTCAAGTCTCTGGAGTGGGACTCAATCCCACAACCTTCTGACTCAGAGGTGAGAGTGTGACCCACTGAACCACAGCTGAGATGAGAAATTTCTTCACTCAGAGGGTTGTGATACTTTGGAATTCTCTCCCACAAAGGGCTGTGGATGCTGAGTCGTTGAGTATTTTCAAGATGCGGAGATGCCGGTGTTGGACTGGGGTGGACAAAAGTGAGAAGTCGCACAACACCAGGTTATAGTCCAACAGTTTTATTTGAAATCACAAGCTTTCGGAGCTGCTGCCCCTTCGTCAGGTGAAGTCAAGGCAGAGATCGATAGATTTTTGGACTCATGGGGAATCAAGAGATATGGAGATCGGGCTTGAAAGTGGAGTTTAGGTTGAAGATCAGCCATGATCTTATTGAATGGCGGAGCAGGCTCGAGGGGGCCGTATGGCCTACTCCTGCTTCTAATTCTTATGTTCTTATGAAAACTAAGATTCAGTCCAGTGTCCCCTTGGTTAACGGAGGTTCCCTATCCTGATCTCTATCCAGTGATCTTTTCTGGAAAGAGAACATGTGTGAATGGCAGGTGAGAACGGGATTAGGTGCAGCTGTGAAGCGCTTACCACAGTCTAATAGTTTGATGATGTCAATATGCCACATGTCAACATTCAGAGAAAAAAAAAAAAAATTTTCACCCCTCTACTATTTCCTCCAATTTCCCTCCACTAAGGGGGACAGGGTCTGAATCAGACCTCAGAGCAGGGACTCTACTCCAGGTGCACAGGTTTACGTCCAGCAACTTCTCATTGAATTCCTAGGAGAGAAAAATTGAATGACTGTTTATTGATAGTTGTGTGAGCTTGCAAAGCCATGATCTTATTGAATGGCGGAGCAGGTTTGAGGGGACGTATGGCCTACTTCTGCTCCTAGTTCATATGCCGCAAAGCCACAGCCGGTCAAACTGCACTGGGCACCAAGCTGCAAAATAAACAAACACTTTACTGAGTGAATAGGGAAACGCTCCTTGTGCTGTAGATTGAAAGAAATTGCACTTCATTTTATCGTTCAGGATTGTGTACTTATTGAAGAGCCATGAATTGTTGCAAATAAAGAAATGTTCAGTAAAATAGCTTGAAATTATCTTTCTATATACTTGGAAATATTAACACGGCAATTAAAATGCTCTTGTAATATCTGAAAAGTGCCCTACTCATAATCCAACTTGTTTTACTGGACATCTTCAATCATTCATAATATAAACAGAAAATGCTGGAAATACTCAGCAGGTCCGGCAGCATCTGTGGTGAGAGAGAAACAGAGTTAACGTTTCAGTTCAATGGCCTTTCGTCAGATGATGTATGTAAATTACCCACAGAAATAAATCTGATGAGTGTGCTACATTTCTAAAATTGAAAAGTGCCTTTTATATAAATCATTCCTTGCCTTGACTGCTGCCTCACCAGTCACTATTCTTATACACAAAAGACAAACAATTTTTGTATTTATGATGAGAAATTATCCCTGTACTTTTATCATGCAGTTAATGCCTACATTATTGTTGTAATGTTAAGCTTTTTAAAAAATATATTTTTAACTTTCCCAGGGCTGTTACTGACCCTAGCATCTACCATTCCTTAGATTTATAGAAAAGGGGGCACGTGACTATTGTAGCCAAGTTAATGACAATATTCAAGAGATAATTAATTCAATACTTTTGGAAAAAAAATATTAAAGGATATAAGGAAATCAGGCTAATAGCCCCATTTAGATCTAGCATTGTCCCATCTGTGCTGAAATAGCTATAATTTTTTGAATACCAATATCTGTTGCACTTGGCATTTTGAGAAAACCTTATAACTGCTATAGATTAGTTTGCTGGTGCTAACTTAAGTTCCTCTCATTTAAACCTAAATTCCAAGCATAGGGACAGTGATTGAATAGTGTATGAGATCACAAGTGTCAACAGTAAGCTTGCAAATTGAATGTCCGATTTCCCCCTGCCCCCCGTCAATGTGACCATTAAAATTTAAAAATTGATAATTTACTTCAGTAAGGAGATTATAAACGAATAACTGTTGGGGAGTGGGGAATTAATTTGGTTGTACAGTGCTGTGCCATTGAGTGGTAGAATGCCAATTTATGTCTTTTAATTCTGCACATGGATAATATTTCCATAAGAAATAGGAGCAGGAGTAGGTCATAGGGCCCTTCGAGCCTGCTCGGCCATTCAATAAGATCATGGCTGATCTTCTAGCTCAACTCCACCTTCCCGCACTATCCCCATATCCCTTGGTTCCCTCAGTATCCAAAAATCTATCGATCTCTGTCTTGAATATACCCAGCCAGGGGAAAAATCCTCCCAGCATCTACCCTGTCAAGCCCCTTAAGAATTTTATATGCTTCAATGAGATTACCGCTCATTTTTCTAAACTCAAGAGAATATAGGCCTAGTCTACTCAATCTCTCCTCAGAGGACAATCCCCTCATCCCAGGAACCAGTCTAGTGAACCTATGTTGCACTCCCTCTAAGGCAAGTATGTCTGTCCTTAGGTAAGGAGACCAAAACTGTACACAGTACTCCAGGTGTGGCCTCACTAAGGCCCTTCCATGTTAACGTGATGCACTGCATGGAGGCCAAGACATTCTATGTGGAGGGAGGACAAGTCACTCCACACCCTTCTCCTGCAGTTCCTAATAAATAGGTGCAGAGCACTCTGGCGAGGACCTCGGATCAGCTTGCTTGCTATTTTTAGCCAGGGATTTTGTGCGTGGAAAAAAGAAGGGGGAAGAATTTGTGTTTTGTTTTAAGTTACACAAATGCTCAAAGGTTTCCTCTAATCTTCACAAGCCGAGGTGAATAGTAGCACTCACAGCTCTCTTCAGCTGGATCCAACAAAGAGCAGCAGATATGCAAATATGTTTGTGAGTTGCATAAACCTTTAATACAAATGTTTAAGTCTGTGTAAAATCTATGCTTCTGTTTCTATTAAAATACGTCAGATGAATGTTCCATAAATTTCCAGTGGTGGCACAGAGGCATGAGTGTTTTTGGGGGATTTTTCCTCTTTCTCTCAATTTTCTCCTATCCTGAAGATATTGAATCTTTGCGAGGCTCTGGCTTCATGGGTTGCAAGTGGCCCTTGATCACTTGCTCAGATAGCCATTTTTTTTAATGTGCCAGCAAGATGTTCGACCATGGAAACATCACAGCCAAGGTTGATCTTGTTTTCAACCTGCATAAAATTCCACAGTGGTTGCTGGGTAGCGATCAAGAACCCTGGTAATCTTTCTCCTCTGCTTTAGCTTGTGGGCATCAAAAAAAAAATGAACATTTCAAAAATCAAGAAAGATGAAGAGGATTGCAGAAAGCAACTTGTAGTACCTCTAGTGCCACTCAGGCTGAGATAGTTAACTCAACATAAACCAAGTCTTTAATTTGGGATTTGCTGGCTTAGTTACTGTGTATTAACCAGGTAAGCCACCAGGGGAGCTACTTCAGTTGAAAGGTTAATTCAAGGGCTGCAGTCCAGATTGATGGTGCCTTTTTCTTCCTTTAGAGGAACGGCCACGATGGCTCGAATTCCCATGGGCAAAGTTCTTCTGCGAAACGTCATCCGCCACACAGATGCGCACAACAAGGTAAATTTGTTATGTTTTTAACCTCAAATCTGCAGTAAAGAATGTTTCTGGGTAACAAATCTTACACTAAAGACATCTCTCGGCTGAAGAGATCGCTCATACTGCATTGTGCCGACCACAGCTGTGTAACGTGTTTTATCGTTCTTGTTTGTACATTTACATTCAGTTATTGCAAGGTAGCATAAAGTAGATAAGTAAAGGTGCTTTATACTTGGAACTAATTTTGAAATGGATGTTTGTGTTGGCACAGTTGTGTAATATGTCAAATGTTTTAATTGGTTTCTTTTAAAGACCTTTTGACTCCATTTGATGTGACAACAACAGCTTGCATTTATACAGCGCCTTTAATGTAGTAAAAGTCACATGGTGCTTCTCAGGAACGTTATTAAACAAAATTTGATACCGAGCCACATAAGGTGATATTAGGGCAGATGGAGGTAGGTTTTAAGGAGTGTCTTAAAGGAGGAAAGAGAGGCGGAGAAGTTTAGAGAGGGGCATTCCAGAGCTTTAGGGCCCAGGCAGCTGAAGGCACGGCCGCCAATGGTGGAGCGATTATAATCAGGGATGCTCAAGAGGCCAGAATTAGAGGAGCGCAGAGATCTCGGAGGGTTGTAGGGCTGGAGGAGATTACAGAGATAGGGAGGGGCGAGGAGATGGAGGGATTTGAAAACAAGGATGAGAATTTTAAAATCAAGGCGTTGCTCAACCGGGAGCCAGTGTAGATCAGCGAGCACTGGAGTGATGGGTGAACGGGACTTGGTGCGAGTTAGGATACAGGTAGCAGAGTTTTTTTTTAGAGCTCACGTTTATGGTGGAAGATGGGAGACTGATCAGGGATGGGTTGGAATAGTCAAATAGAAGTGAATATTGTCATAACATAGAAACAGAGGTTCTGTGGGTTGGGTTTAGAATGCATTTCATATAATGGGGCAGTGAATGAGCATTAACACAGTTAATTATTTTCACTGGAGTTACATTTCTGGACTGTGCGATTATTGTTGATGAGGAAAGTTTAGACAGTTTAATTGAGAATGTTTTAAAATTTTGAAGTGCATCATGGCGTACTGGGATATAAACAAAAAATGCTGGAAATACTCAGCAGGGCAGGCAGCATCTGTGGAGAGAGAACCAGAGTTAATGTTTCTCTCTCCACAGATGCTGCCTGGCTTGCTGAGTATTTCCAGTATTTTCTGTTTATATTTCAGATTTCCAGCATCCGCAGTATTTTGCCTTTGTATGGAGTACTGGGATATGTGTTTGCGCCTGCAGTTCCCACATTGCTGGCTTCTGATCTCGGCTGCGTTAATGTTGAAAGACACTAGCCAGTGGCCAATCACTTACCTGGGGTGACGGGTAGGGAAGAATTAGAGTAGTCCATAGTTCCAGCTGGGGAATGTTGGATCAGCTTAGCCGCAGTCAGTGCATTGGCCTGGGGACAATAATACTTTGGGGGTGGGTGAGGGGGGGAGAGGGTTCCCAGGAAAGAGGCAAATCCAGTTGTGTCTTGGAGCTGATTACTTTCAGTGAGAGAGATTACACACAAAGGTTGGTCTCCATTATTAGATGCAGTGTTCCACCTAAGGTGCACGGCTGTGCGCCAATCGCAAGTTCCCGCACAGGCTGCTCGCCAGCTCCTGCTGCTGGAAGAGATACCACGCAGCAAATTTAAAGGAAAAGAAATCGAGGGAACATTGATTAGATCTGATGGTGATCTTTCTCTCATTGCTGGACAGCCAAAGTGTTGCAGCCACAGCTCAGTTCCTGCAGCCTCCTATCTTCTCCCCATATCCTACGGCAACCATACTCATTTTATCCCACCTTGTAAGGGTGAAAAGTTGAGTAACACTACGCACGATTCAAACCCAAGACTTTCTGTCCTTGAGCCAAGCACTCGGCAGTTTGAGCTCCTGACCTGGCCAGCTACCTGACCCGTTTCAGTGAACCAGGCAGCGCTCCAGGGGGGGTTTTAAATCTTCCCTTCTGACTTTTTTTGCAGATTCAAGAAGAGTCGGAAATGTGGAAAATTAGAGAAAAAGAGAAGCAAACCAACGAGATGAGGTTTTTCCAACGGAGAAGGAAAGCTTCTGAGAGTTTGCCGGGGTAAGCATCTAATACTGCTCTTCTGAAAACTTGAGTCTAGGATAGAATTATGTTCTTTTCCTCCTTGTAGCATTGCAGAATTTGGAGCTGCTCACCTGCTATCACGGGTGAGGGGGACAAGTCCCAAAAATCTATTTTACTTTGTATTATTGTGGTGTTTTTAATTGCAGCATTGACTGATTATTTTTTTTAAGGGTGTGTTTCATTTAATAATGGTATTTATTTCTGTATTCATTCCCATTACTGTATTGGGTTTGGAGACTCATTATTATTCATATCCAGAATTCAAAGTTTGAAGTGATCCAAGGGAATGGAGGTGAAAGTCTTCTGAAGGCCTGGTGTGTTTAGTCACGGACAAGATTCTGTCCAAAAAAGGCCTAATGCGTAAAGGCACCACTTGGTGTACTACTAAGAAAAGCAGACCAGAGGGCCCCAATCTCTGCTGCATTAGCTGGTCCCTCCTAGGATGGAGTTGGGTTACCTCAAATCAGGCTCAATATCCTGAGCGAGGAAGGAACCACCCCTTGATCGCCATCTAGTGACCCTATTGAAAACTGAAAGAACAGGAATGAGCTCAACTGTGATGCCGTACGCAGTCGATTACCCTGCCAATACACACTAACAGGTCACATGAAGAATAATTGGGTGACTGAAAAAGAAAGACTTGCATTTATAGAGCGCCTTTCACGACCACTGGACGTCTCAAAGCACTTTACAGCCAATGAAGTACTTTTTGAAGTGTAGTCACTGTTGTAATGTAGGAAATGTGGCAGCAATTTGCACACAGCAAGTTCCCACAACAGCATTGTGATAATGACCAGATAATCTGTTTTTTTTAGTAATGTTGATTGAGGGATAAATATTGGCCAGGACACCGGGGATAATTCCCCAGCTCTTCGAAATAGTGTCATGGGATTTTTTACGTCTACCTGAGAGAGCAGACGGGACCTCGGTTTAACATCTCATCCGAAAGGCGGCATGTCCGACAATGCAGTGCTCCCTCAGCACTGCACTGGAGTGTCAGCTTAGATTTCTGTGCTCAAGTCTCTGGCGTGAGACTGGAACCCAAAACCTTCTGACTCGGAGGCTGGCTGGTTACAGGGTAGTACTGGCAAAGATATAGCAGCAAGGTTGCCTGCCCACCCCTTTAAATCAGGAAATGATGTGTGGCAGTGGGATCCAATAACAAAAGGGAAGGGCAGAGTGAATTATATTCTTACTAAAAACAATCATAATCTGTGCCAGCAATAGAATGCGGTGCGATGGGTACGATGAAGAGGAGGAAGACAGAAAGGCAGCTGCTCGTAAGGCCTTGATCACTCCACAGGATGAACGTGAAACCAGATACTGGACAAAGAAGCTGTACGAATTTGAAGCAAGTGATCCAAACAGGTGAGCTCCTTGAAATCTTTTGTTAACTGACAGGAAATGCTGTGCTCTTTCGGTGAAGTTGTGGACCAGTAACTAATTGCTCCAGTGTCATATCCCAGCATATGACGTAACACGTGCATCCCATTTAAAAAAAAAACCGAAATACAGTCTACTCCTAGAACATAAGAAATAAGAGCAGGAATAGGCCATACAGCCCCTCGAGCCTGTTCCGCCATTCAATAAGATCATGGCTGACCTTCGTCCTCAACTCCACTTTCCTGCCCTATCCCCATATCCCTTGATTCCCTTAGAGTCCAAAAATCTATCAATCTCAGTCTCCTGATAGTTCAAATTCATTTTTGCTGTTGAAGAAAGTTGAATTAGCAGATGATTTGAATTAGGTGACTTTGAATTGAGAGGAGTACACTGTGTTCTGGGAAAAAGAAACCTTGTACAGGATTTTGCCTGGAGTATTTATTTGAAAATTATAGGACTGTATCTTTTTTATATATATAAAAAATTAAGTTCAGCCTGCCACAAGTTGAAAACAATAAACAGGCAACAGCGAAAGCCACGGGCCAAAATTGGATCACCATTTCTGCACTTGGATTTCAGTTGGGGTGCGAATTGAATTTTTTTTCTTAAACTTTTTTAAAATTACAGATCTGTTTTCAAATGAATACTCGCAAGAGAGTACCGCCATTTATGGATTTCTGTATTTATTTTAATTTCAATTTGCTTTATTCTCCTTTTGGAGATGCTGATAGAGAACATATGTTTTTAAGTAACCAGTATAGAAAAAACAAGCTGTGCTTCAATTAATCTTTGACACTGATTGCCTTGTCAATCGGTGATCAATTCTCCCAGACACTTGCGAGATCAAGCTCTGTTTTGCCGGCAATTTTAGCTGATTGATCAGTTATTCTTGTGTACAATTGATTTGTACAAGACAGCTCTCTTTGAAGGAAGCTGTATTAATTTTACACATTGGCAGAGAGCTTAGGAGCATCAAAAATGACCGTTGTAGAACGTTCTGTAGGTATTTCCGACACGGGCTTTTCTGTGCTTGAAGCATTCAATTACCATTAATTGTTAGTGCCCGCTAATCTGGCAAGGGATTCGAAAGGTAGAAAGGTGCATTTGTCCCGCTCTTCAAAACTGTCACGGTGAAGCAGGACTGGCAAGTGCTATTGTACTGATGAGATCAGATTGGCAGCCTGATGGCATGGCAACTTTGGCGAGCCCCCGGTAATTTGTCTCTGTGTTCCTCAAGTGGTGAGCAATGCGTCCTCCTTCTTGGGCTGCCAGTGGGCGTGTGGTTAGAGCAAACCAAATCGTTCCTCTTGGGGAGGAAAGGACAATCTGACAGTGAGTCAGTGTGGGGCCACTCTTATGCAGCTGATTACAGAGCAGCATCACCAAGAGGCTTGGAACAGATCACTGACCTGCCCCCTCGGATGGGCAAAGGTGCATCGTCCAAGACAGGAACGAGGGGGAGACAAAAGATGGGGGTCAGTTGTATCACCTCACCACGCACCTGGCACTTTCCTCGGCTTTCTTGCTCAGTACCACACCCAGTGGTGCATTTACCCGCTCAGCTATCAGAACTCTGAATAAGTACCTTGTGAAATCTTAGGTTGCTCCCTAGGGACATTCCACTGTTGTAGTGAGGTGAATCTCGCTCTGGCTGTTCAATTAAGATCACGTAGTGTTAACAGCTTGACAAAAACGCAACAGATTTAAAGGGACAGGCCAGTGTGGTAGGAGTTTGCCCCTGTAGTTTTTGTTAATCGTTAAGGGTTGGTGCTGAGGAGAGACGAGGTGTTTGATTTGTAGAAAGGGGTGTGTGGGGGCAGGAGGGGGGCAATCAGCCGCTCCAGCTCCTTTGGTGTACTACTCAGCAATTTGCTCGAGTGGCATTGCTGCAGATTTGGAAGGAGGTAGCTTTCCTGCTTTGCTAACAACAGAATGGTGCATGTCACGAGAGAGGATGGACATTGTGAGGTTTGGAATTTTTATATTTGGTCAAGACCGATTATTAGTTAGAATTTGAAGAGCACCTGTTACCTCAAAAAATCTCTTCTCAAAGCACTACAGGAAATCCATTAGGGTCTCAGGCAATGTTCCCACTAAGGTGATCGCGCGGCCGCGCAGTAATCTGAAAGGTGCTGTGCAGGCTGCCCACTGGCTTTTATATTGTAAATACCGTGCGTGCTCAAAAATTTAAAGGAACCGCGCATTAAAAGAGGCTGAGCAGAACAAAGCGCAGCCTACAGGGAACTTTGGTCTTGGGGCTCTACCAGGTCACTAGGTAATGCACGGTAATCGGGTATATTGCTCAAAGACTTCTCTGTGGGGAAGTGCCTAACCTCTACTTGGAATTGTCTTGCAAATTCAAGAGCTTTGTGTGACATGATCGCACACCTGTGAACCACACTGCTTCTTATAAATCTTTTCATTGGTCATGTCTTCTTTTTGCTTTAACAGACAATATTGAGAGTACTCTAGTTTTTTTAAAATTTTAACTCATGCTGTAATTATACTGTCTCACACGGTTTCGTTTGTTTGTTCAGATGGGGTCACAGTGGCTACAAAGAACTTTACCCAGAGGAATTTGAATCCCAGAGGTAAGTTTAAAAGCAGGTCAGCATGGTTAGAAATATGGTGAGTTTGCTTTAATCTTCAACATGAAAATAAAAGGAATGTAAATTAGGAAGAGATTGAATGTGTATAACATGCTTCTGATTTGAATCTAAGGGGTTTTAACATGGGGAGTGGGCGGGGTGGGGCGTGAAATGTCAGCTTGAATTCCTGCATCTGATTCCTATCTGGAAGCGTATCCTGGAGGTGGACGCACTGAGCGACAACAGGATTGGATTCAGCTGTGATAGCCTCCATTGTAGAATAGCTGATTGCTCACTTTCTAGCCTTGCATATGCGCAGTGGCCACTTGAGTAGGGTACCAGTTGCCACTGCTTTTGGGAAGGAGAGAACATAAGATGTTAAGTCATTTCAATTGCAGTTACATCTAAGTATGTAAAGTTATCGAAAGTAAATGTGTACGGTTGTAGAGTTCTTCCACTATTCCTGAGTGATATTATTGACCACATGGTTGACATGGGCCAGTCAGATTCCAAACCAAGAAGAGAAATCTGCCTCCCCAGCAAGCTTCATCTTCAGCCTCTGCAGGCAATCCCAGGAAGGCACAAAAAGCTTGCCCGCCAGCTGTGTATTCATTCTAACCACCTGACCCCCCACCACGTGCTCCCTTCATACCTGCCGACCTTCCACTTCCCAGTTGCTCCTTTCATCCCCAGTGCCACCCTCTCCCTCATCTGCCTTGTCTGCCCTCAGACTCATCCTGCTTGCTATGAGGTCAGCCTTAGTCTGGCAGTGGCTCACTTAGTATCAGGATCAGCTGATTCCCTGAACACTGATTCTGCCATTTGTTTAAAAAAAAAACACCTCAACTGCAGCACAATCAGGACTTTGCAAATATGCCACACTATGGGAGCCTCAGCCTCTTAAAACCTTCGTCCATTGATATTGGCAGTGAAGTGGGAGATTCGCTAGCATAATTTTTTTTTTTTTTTTAATCCCAGTCATCAACTGCAGCCTATTTCCAGATTCTGATAAATATCTGGTTACAGGTGAAAGTAGAGCTTTCCGTAAGAGCTCATCTTTATTTTTAATTTCCAGCGACCAAAAGGATAGCAGCGAAGGGCGCACTGCCAATGGGGCGAAAACCATGCACCTGAAGTCTTCGAAATCGAATTCCCGAAAACGCAAGCGATCCAGTAAATCAAATAAGAAGAAACGAAAAAAAAAATCCAGCAAAAAGCTGAGGAGGAAGAAAAGTCTGCGGAGCAGCGATTCTTCAAGTGACAGTGAAAGCTCGGAGGAGGAGGAGGACTCTGATCACAGGAAACGGAGAAAAGCAAAGAAGAAGCATCGCAAAAAAACTGCGAAAAAGCAAAAGAAACCGTCCTCCACCTCCTGCGAGAGCGAGAGTGATTCGTCGCACAGCAGCGATTCTGACACAAGTAGCAAGGATGAAAGTGATTCCAGGAATCACCTGGAGAAAAGGAGGAAGAAGAGCAAGAAAAAGCATCAGCGAAACGTTCCCAAAGTAGAAGGTGATAAAGAGATGAGAAATATTAGAAAAAAGAGAAAAAATTGGAAAATAGCACACAACGATACTTCTGATGACAGTGGCGAAGATGACTTGAATTAGATCTGTACCTTGAAAATCTTGTCTTCAAGTTCCTAAGCAACCTATTTGAATCGTGTAAACCTAGCCATAGAGCCAGACCAAGTGCATCATTTGGTTTAACTGGCCTGGTCTAAAAATGATTTGGTGCTAGGTATGAATTTTGCTTCAAAAGGTTGTTGTACAGTGCCGACTTTCACTTGGCTCGCAAATTGATGTCCACTTTATCTGAATATTGCGCACTATGTAATACTGTGCTTCTGCAGTAATTAATAAGAAGGTGTGGGATTAAGAGCCTTAGGGGCTAGGCCTGTACAAAGCAGAACCACGCCACGTCTTGCTTTAAATCTGATTGTCTCCTCTTGGATTTGCAAATGGCTTCCTTGTACCACACACCAAAGTTGTGGAAACATTCTGTCATTGACCTCGGAGTTGTCTATAATATATATCAAACGCACACCCCTGTGTCTGATTTCATTGCTCAGAGCTCTTCAGTCATTCCAAACAGGCAAAATCAGAAAGATGCTTAAAATTTAAACCTACACTTTGTGCTTCTGTATGGGCTTGAGTTGTCAGTTGCAAAAAGTGGAGGACATGATAACCAGAGTGACTTTTCATCCTGTCTGACTTAAGCTGTATAAATTGGTACTTCCCCAGTGCTGTAGAACTGGGTTTGTTTTGGCTTAGGAAGAAGTAGTATGAAGTAAAATTATGATTAGTGAGAAGAGGGGCCAAGGTAACCTTACTGCTAGTGCAGTGATGTTTGCTGCTGAAACGTGAACGGGCAAACTTCCACAACGGTGAAAGTCTGCAATAAAAGGTTTTGATACTGTACTGTTGAATGGAAGGATTGAGTGGAAGAGCTTGCTTTTGATTGCAACCGGTGCTTACAGCTCTTTGGATCAAAGGTATTAGATTGCACAATCAGTAGCTATATACTGGAGAGCATTATAGTGGTCGTCTACTTCCCCAGATGCTTCTTCCTAGCCCTGATCCCTTGAAACTCTAATAACTTGATTGATTTTAACTGTACTTTTCTCAACTGAATTATATCTGCTTTTGTTACAAAAGATTAATTATTCTCTGCAAAATCCAAGGCATAGGCAAAAACCTAAAACAGATCAAGGAAAAGGTAGCAGAAGCAGAGATGATGGGCAATTAAAAAAAAAACGTTAGTTTAATAAAGGCACTTTGATCAGTTTTATATTGGTTCTACACAAAAAAGTAGAATTTTACTTGATAATATTGGAGCATTTTTCCTTCAATTTCCTCCCTGCCTTGGGGATACAGTTGAATGGGTATACTGCCCAAGTGGCCATTTCTTATGTGTAAGCCTACACAGTAAGTGTTGGCAGGCTATATAAGCATATCCATCACCATAGCTGAGCCCAATCTGATGCTCACTTGATGCACGTACACATGCACTTTCCAAAATGCAATTCGGAGCAAGAATCCGTCAGGCTCAGGGATGCCAAAGCCAATTGTAGCACTCGCAACTGGCTACAATCAGCCAATTTGGCACAGTCTAAGAACCAAACTTAAGATTTTCTGGTTTTTATTATATAGCTTTACCAAGTAAGCTTTCGGGGACTTAACAGCTCGAGTTTATTCTCTTCCCCCGGGAATTTTTCCCCCTAGCCCTTCCCTCCACTCCTTTTCTGAAAGGCACTGACTCGTGATTGGATATGGCTCCAGAAGCACTGGCAGCTCTCGAGATACTTCACCCAAGTGGCCATTCTTTGCTTGAGGCTGGACAGAAGGTGTCAGCAGGCTGATCGGATGCATAGCTTCTGAGTGGAGTGATTATGGGTTGTAAGAAATTACCTCCGAGTTAGGCGTGTATTGAATAAATTAAAGCCAGTGCACCTCTAACTTTATGGTGAACGTTCCTGATTCATCATTCGATTTCTTGGCCGATGAGTGTATGTCCTGGTTTGTCTGAATAAAATCTGCTCCCAAACTGTGCTGGGTTACGATGGGAAGCATATACTTCAAATGGCTAATGGATTGGCTTTGTTCTGGTTATGGAGTTTTTTTGTTCATGACATTTAATGGGAACCCGTTCTTTTAAATTAAAAGCAGTGACATCCTTTTTGGCAGGGAGCAGCTAGTTTCTGCACCATATTCTGTGTACAAATCTCAGGCTCTATGGGATCGGTGTTATATTTTTATTTGACAGAGTTCTTTGTATTATATCCTCCACTCGCTAGTGCTATTAACCAGTAAATATTTTCTGCTCTGAAATGTCCTGAAACCTATGTTCTTGGTAAGCCTTCAACACAAGAGAGCCGAGCCATTGTAGAAAAATATTCACTGCTTTACGTACAATTGGTGTGTTTTAAGCCCCTGTTCTATTAATAGGACTACTGTGGGTGCTGCTTGGCATTGTACAAGGTTATGTGTCAAATATTCCTGCCAATATTTATTGGTGTTGTCTTTTCCCATGTTGCTAAGTGACAAAAGGTTTTTTTTTAATCCATTTTGTATTTAATCTTTAGAATATTAAAGCATGATTTTTTTGCTGAATAAATATTTTAACACTTAGATTTTTGTTGACTGACTGCTAACATCCATGAATTGCAAACATTGTAAGTAGTGATGCTGTTTACTGTTGAAAAGGCGCAAATATGAAATCATGTGCTATATTCCTCACTTGTCAGGTGCTGTGAAGAATACAGAATAAATCCTGCTTGTTTTTTTTTTACTTCGTTTTCCAAGCCTTTTCACTCCGTTGCAGACCGGAAATGCTCTGGTGGTTGAATTGCGCTCCTCGCTTGAGTTCTGTATGAATGCATTTGACAGAATAACATCCTTTTTGGCAGAATAACATCCTTTTTGGCAGGGAGCAGCTAGTTACAGCCCCAAGCTACGGTGGTCAAAGTGGATGACTTCATGATGCAGTCTCTGATTTTTCTCCCATTTCAATTTTTCTTGCCTTCCATCTCCTCTCCCCTAAGGTGGCAGCGCCTGCTGGCGTAAGTTCCATTATTAGCAGTGGCCCTCCGGTGCCATCGGCTTCCCCTAAGGAGTGGATGGTAAATGAGGGAGCCAATCACAGCCAACTGTTCTCGAGCAAAAAACAGAAAATGCTGGAGATTCGCTGGGCCAATCAGCATCTGGAAGACTCAATCCAGCTGAAACATTTCCACATCTTCCTCTTTCAGATGCCTGCTGTGTGTATATTTTTCATTTTCTATTTTCAAACCACCAACATCGCCATTGTTTTCTTTTTAATCACTGATTCTGTTCTTGCCTGATGCCCACATCTATAGGACAGATAAGTAGGTGTTCTCTCCCTAAGCCAGGGCACCTAAGACAGTTGTATCAACCCAAGCAGTGTCCCTTAAAGTTCCGCACAAGTGATTATTAGCAAAATTGAGGGGGTATGGAATTGGAGGTAACCTTGTTACATGGATTGGTAATCGGTTGGGAGGAGGGGCCAGAGTAGGGATAAAGGGTTAGTTTTCTGATTAGCGGGATGTGACAAGTGGATCTGTACTGGGACTGCAACTCTTCTCCAGATACAATAATGAGTTGGATGAAGGAATAGAAAGTTGTATATCCAAGTTTGCGGATGACACTTAAGTTAGGAGGCATAGTAAGTTGTGTGAATGGGAGCAGGAAGTTACAAAGGGACGTTGACAGACTGAGTGGGCTTCAAGTGGGGAAGTGAGACACTTTGGGCTGGATTTTGTCAATGGAGGCGACTTGGAGGCGGGACTGCGGCTTGTCGTGTCAATGTCCCGTCTCCATCCTCGCCTGACCATTCAGAGGGATTTTCCCCTGATTGAGCTTGTTAAGCCCGCCCGGCGGGCTCAGCAGGCCAATTAGGGAAGAAGTCACTGACAGATCACGTCAACGTCGGACGTGCTATCTGTCAAGACTTCTTGAAAGAAGAAATGACAGCGTTTGACAGCTCTGTGAAGCTGTCAAACACTGACATTCTCTTGAGTTTGATTCGTTTTTGTGGTGAGGACTGAAAAAACTTTGTGGAAAAAGTAAATTTCAGATGTCTGATGGATCGGAGGGTCCATCAGCCATTACCTGAAATTGACAAGGTGGATGTCCGCTCTTCCGATCCAGCACGGCTAAAGGCTACAGAAGTAAAAAAAGGTAAGTGAACACTTTTTTAAACTTATCACTCACCTTGCATACTTACCACTCCACACTTGCACCCATCACTCACCTCTACACCTTACTTCCAGGTGCCTCCGACCGCCGCAGACCTCCTCCACGTCTCCTCCAACCCGGCGGGGTTCTCCGAGGTCGGGAAGCCTTCACCTGTGAGGTAAAATGGCACTAATCCCTTTTTCTGCCTGTTAACTACCTGTTAACAGGCAGTTAAAAGGATTAAAAGCCTCTCCCGCCTCCAGGAGACGGGACCCGAAGCTGCACATCCTCCTGGCAAAAGGGCACGGAGGCGGGATGGGGGGGGAGGTGGGGGGTGCCACCCGCCCCCAATTTCTCCGATTTTACCACCTCACACGCCTCCAATCCCGCCTCCTCAGGGCTTGGAAAATCGAGCCCTTTGGATCCGAGAGAGACATATCGGAATATTTTCTTAATGATGAGAGACTACAAGCTGTGGGCGAGCCAAGGTATCCATGTACATAAATCACTAAAAGCTAGCACAGGTATAAAAAGTAATGAAAAAGGCTCAGGGAACATCGGCCTTTATCTTGAGGGGATTGGAAATAAAAAGTGAGGCAGTGATGCTTCAGTTGTACAGAGCCTTGGTCAGACCCCGTCTGGAGTACTACATTCAGTTTTGCCTTGGAAGAGATACAGCACAGATTCACCAGAACCAGGGCTTAACGGGTTATATTATGAGGACAGGTTGCACAAACTTGGCTTATATAATCTTGAGTTTAGACGATTGAGGGGTGATCGAATCGATATATTTAAAACGATAAAAGGATTCAATCGGACAGATACAGAGAACTATTTCCTCAGCTGGGGGTATGCACAATCTCAAAGTTCGAGCTAGGCCATTTTGGAGCGAAATCAGGAATCATTTTTTCTCGCAAAGGATAGTGGAAATCTGGAACATGCTCCCCCAAGAGGCTGTGGATGCTGGGTCAACTGAAAGTTTCAAGACTGAGATCAATAGATTTTTGTTAGCTAAATGTATCCAGGGATATGGCGCAAAGGTGGGTAAATGGAGTTGAGGTGCAGATCAGCCGTAATCCAATTGAATGGCGGAACAGGCTCGAGGGGCTGAATAATCTACTCCTGTTCCAATGTTCCCAGACCAACAAACGCAGCAGATATCAAGTTGGTCTGTTGAATTCAGAACTGCACCATGTGCATTCCGTCGTGAGTCATGGAGGAGTATTCCATTATTTCTGTTTAATCCTTATAAAGGTAGCAGTTGATGCCGCAACAGTGATACCCCTTAATTATGTTGAGATTTGGTGCCATACTGGTGTAATAATGTCTGGGATCCTTTTATGAAGGAAGCCTTCTTCATTTAACCATCGATCGCCTGCGGAGCAGGCTCGAAGGGCCGTATGTTCTTCCTTTTCTCCTGACTCGGGAACTACCCCTTTATACTGTCCATGCTCATGACAACAGAAGTTAGCTCAGCCTGTCCACAGACTCTATAAGTAGCACCAGTGCCTTAATAGGTCTGTTGGGAGTTGTCCCAGAAGGTGTTTTCGGACCAGTAGTTCCCCTGTGCCACAGGCTGAGACTGGGGAAAATCTGTGTCCAATAGGGCAAGGTATTGCTCACGTTCCTGACTGGAAGGATATTGAAATGAGATTCTGTTGCATTCTTCGGGCTGGATTTTACTTACCGAGACGAGTTGGGGGCGGGACTGCTGCCTTCCGGGTTCTAGTCCTGCCCCCAGCGACGTCTGACAAACAGACACTATTCTGCCCTGATTGGCCTTGTTAAGAACGCCCTGCGGGCTTGCCGGCCAATTAAGGGGAAACCGGTGTCAGATAACGGCAGTTGATGATGTTTCATCTGCCGGGTTTCTTAAAGGCATATGCACCACACTTGTTTGACAGATGATTTGACAGTGTTCGACAGCATTGAGGTGCTGTCAAACAATGACAATCACAATCCAAAGGTGAGCCCTTGCACCAAGGCTCTCCAATTACTCTGTCCTTAGGATAAAACAGATGGCAGCTGCAGCAGCCATCTGTCACTTCTCCCAATGAGATGAGGCTACACAAACACTTCAAAGCTTGTCACCTGCAGAAACATCTAATCACAATAAAAATTACTTTCATAACATTTCCTTACCTCTGATACTAACCATTGTCACTTTGCATCCTTCACACCACTTCTGCAACTGTCATCCAAACACCAACATAACAGCAGACCCACAGCACGCCTCACTTACCCTGGCGGGGTTCCCCGACGTCGGGAAGCCCACAACAGCAGTGGAAAAATTGGGAAAAGCCTCTTAACTGCCTGTTAACTACCTGTTAAGAGGCAGTTAAGTGGCTATAATCCTCTTCCCGCCGCTAGGAGTTGGGTCCCTACGCAAATTGGGCCCCGACTCCCGGGAAGATTGTATGGAGGCGGGTTGGAAGCGGGTTTGGGACCCGCTCCCATTCTTTTTGACTTTCCCAGCAGTCCTGCCTCTAAACCCGCCTCCTCAGGGCTGGTAAAATCCAGCCCAAACGTGTGTCATTTTGTACTTTCAAAATTAGGGGCACCTAAAGACTAGTTTAGAATTCATGAAATGCTTTTGTTCCCTTCTCGTATTAAATTATTTATTGATTTTTTTTCCTTCTTTAAGACGTAACGATATAAACAATTCTGTTTTATGGTTTCTCGGAGGTGTTTTGAACAGTTTCAGTTCGATGAAAGTTGTTTCTGTGCGTGTGTGTATAGAGAGCAACGCAAAGCAGTATAGATGGACCTGATCTCTCTCATGCTCTGTGGCTTTTCGTAACAGTTGCATCATGAACTAAAAAAATAAATGCATTGGATAACTTTTACTGGGATTTTCATTTTTGGACATTCGTATGGCACTGCAAGTATTTCTTTATTTCAAGGTAGCCTGACGTAAAGGTCACATCAACTTGAAAAATCAAAGTACTTACAAATGTAAATAAAAGTTACAAAGTAATGTGTGTATTTTTAATATGAGCAATGTCACATCACAATTGTTTCGTAAACTGGTAAGAACTTTTCTCATGGTTACAAGCCTTCTCTTCCACTTTGCTTTGTGTTTAAAAAAAAAAATTAATTCTTGGGATGTGGGCATTGCTGGCAAGGTCAGCATTTATTGCCCATCCCTAATTGCCCTTGACAAGGTGATGGTAAGTTTCTTGAACCGCTGCAGTCCGTGTGTTGAAGGTGCTCCCACAGTGTTAGGAAGGGAATTCCAGGATTTTGACCCAGCGACGATGAAGGAACGGTGATACATGTCCAAGTCAGGATGGCGTGTGACTAGGAGTTGATGGTGTTCCCATGCGCTTGCTGCTCTTGTCCTTCTAGGTAGTGGAGCTCCTGGTTTGGGAAGTGTGGCCAAAGACGCCATGAAAAGTTGTTGGAGTGCAGCTTGCAGATAGTACGTACTTCAGCCATGGTACACCGATGAATACCCAGCCTCTGACGTGCTGTAGTAGCCATGGCACTTATGTGCTGGTCCAGTTCAGTTTCTGGTCAATGATGAACCCCCAAGACGTTGATGGTGGGGATTCAGCGATGGTGAACGAAAACTTGCCTTTCCCGACCTCGGGAGTCCCAAAGTGCTTTACAGCCAATTAAGCACTTTTGAACTTTAGTCACTGTTGTAATGTAGGAAATGTGGCAGCACAGCAAGGTCCCACAAACAGCAACGTGATAACGACCAGATAATCTGTTTTAGTGATGCTAGTTGAGGGATAAATAATTGGCCAGGACACCGGGGAGAACTTCCCTGCTCTTCGAAATAACGCCGTGGGACCTTTTACGTCCACCTGAGAGGGCAGACGGGGCCTCAGTTTAATGTCTCAACTGACAGACAGCATCTCCGACAGTGCAGCGCTCTTTCAGTACTGCACTGGAGTGTCAGCCTCGATTTTGTGCTCAAGTCTCTAATACCATTGAATGTCAAGGCCCCTCCCAATCTCTGTAACCTCCTACAACCCTCTGAGATCTCTGCGCTCCTCCAATCCTGACCTCTTACACATCCCCGATTTTTATCGCGCCACTATTGCCGACTATGCCTTCAGCTGCCTAGGCCCTAAGCTCTGGAATTCTGTACCTAAATCTCTCTGCCTCTCTCTCGTCCTTTAAGACGCTCTGTAAAATCTACCTCTTTGACCAAGCTGCCCCAATATCTCCTTATATGGCTTGGTGTCAAATTGTGTTTGGTAACGCTCCTGTGAAGCGTCTTGGGACGTTTTACTACGTTAAAGGCGCTATATAAATGCAAGTTGTTGTATATTCCAGAATTAGGTCTGCAATACTAAAAATAACCTGCTGGTGGTGCTGCGAGCATAGACTTCTATTAACTCAGCAGGGCCACCAGCAGGTACTTAATGGTACTTCAAATTTAAATTGCGTAGAAAAGGTTTGCAGTCCCATAAATCGGCTTTATATCTTTCATTGTCTCCCAATGCACAAAAACTTTGTTAGCATTGACAGAACAGGATTACATGGACACTCTCCACCCCATCCACCCCCTCCAAACACACACATTCCTGGGTAAAATACTTATTTTGACATGCTTTATCAAATTGAATAAATTTGTACAATATATTGCCATGTGTGTTTTTTTTAAGTTACTTGCAACAAGATGCCAGCTTCGTTGGAAATTTTTTTTTGGCATACTAAAAATGCTTGAGAAGATCCCCCTTTTGCAGTTATTGCAGGACAAGACATTTCAGCTAGCCCTTCACGTGGAAGCCCTTGTAGGTGGGGTAGTCCTAGCTGGACAAAGAGTAGGAAGCTTACCAGTCCTCTGCCTGTGTAAGCTGTGCAGTTTTAGCTGGTTAAAGTCCAGCAGTAGCTCTGCACACCTGAGGGAAGAACTAAGACTTGGTTCTGTCAAATTGCATCTAAGCTCTATGGACTTGGGTGAGTGGGATGTGCCCCTATGGACAAGATGTGAACTCCATATTTGGAATGCTGCAAGTGGCTGTAGATTTCTCAGTAGCTTTATTTGGTGAATAGCAAAGATGGTGAGGGGCTTCCTTGTGAATCGGACACCAAAAAAAATGGATCTCTGTGGGTCTAGTGCATGTGCACAAATACTGTATGCTGCATTAGCCTATCATGATTGCTTTGATTTTGGCACTTGCTAAAATTGTGTAAATTAGCAAACTGTCCTTGTCCACAAAGAAAAATAGTAACTGCATGCAGCCACAACTTTGCCAGTGGAGTGTTTGCACCTCCCGAAAGACTGGTGAGGGATGATGCTCCACTTTACAAACAGGAAAACATGAATGATTGTAGTGGCCTACCACCAGAAGTACTGCTGTTCCGGTTCTTGACGACCTGATTTACAACAGCTCACAGTAGCATGTTGAGCACGTTGTACTCGGGGAATTCTTGGGAGTTGTTGAACCCAATAATGAGGGAGCTGAGCTATCACGAAAGTGCTTCGTGAATCTCGTCAATTCAATTGCGCACTTTAATTCTGCTCCCTTGCATTGTCAGGCTCAGTAACTACTCCCAGTCACTTCCCCCAATTATGCACTCAGCATTCAGCCCTTTTAAGCAAATTGGAACCCAGCAAATTCAGACAAGCAAAGCAAAACTACCAACTTAATGACGATCATTTTAAATACGTAGTCTGTTTAGATGTATGTAAGCATAGCTCTTTTCCCCCATCCAGTTTTGATCCCCAGTGTTCCTCCTCCTCCGCTCCCTCCCCCTTCATCTCAATATGCCGACGCAACAGGTTTCATGGTTATACCTTATTCAAGTGACCATCCTTCATGTGTGAACCTAGACTGTGACTATTGGCAGGCTATTCAATTATTGGACCATCAGGTATAATCCCCCTCCTCCTCCAATGCCCACAGATGCATTTTCCAACAGGCAGCGTTGGGCAGTGGGAACCTCGGCTCTTTCCTCTGTCTTCTGTTTCTCTCGCTCCAGTGTACCTGCTGCTGCTGCTAAATCAGCACAGGGCAGAGACTGAACCTGGGCCCTGTCCTGGGCTCAGTGCCCTACCTGTTATCATTCAGAAGTCTGTTTAAGATTGGTTTGTAACCACCGTGGTGACCTGTCTCAGACCTTGGAGCTTCCTTTAGTCCTGAAAATTAAGTTGAAGAGGAAATGTCAGAGTTATACAGCACAGAAAGAGGCCCTTCGGCCCATCGTGTCCGCGCCGGCCATCAAGCCCTGTCTATTCTAATCCCATTTTCCAGCACTTGGTCCGTAGCCTTGTATGCTATGGCGTTTCAAGTGCTCATCTAAATGCTTCTTGAATGTTGCGAGGGTTCCTGCCTCTACCACCCTTTCAGGCAGTGAGTTCCAGATTCCAATCACCCTCTGGGTGAAAAAGTTTTTCCTCAAATCCCCTCTAAACCTCCTGCCCCTTACCTTGAAACTATGCCCCCTGGTTATTGATCCCTCTACTAAGGAGAAAAGTTCCTTTCTATCTACCCCCCTCATAATTTTGTACACCTCAATCAGGTCCCCCCTCAGCCTTCTCTGCTCTAAGCAAAACAACCCCAGCCTGTCCAGTCTCTCTTCATAGCTGAAGCACTCCAGTCCAGGTAATATCCTGGTGAATCTCCTCTGCACCCTCTCCAATGCAATCACATCCTTCCTATAGTGTGGCGACCAGAACTGCACACAGTATTCCAGCTGTGGCCTAACTAGCGTTTTGTTCAGCTCCATCATAACCTCCCTGCTCTTATATTCTATGCCTCGGCTAATGAAGGCAAGTATCCCATATGCCTTTTGAACCACCTTATCTACCTGTCCTGCTGCCTTCAGGGATCTATGTACATGCACACCAAGGTCCCTCTGATCCTCTGTCCTCCCTAGGGTCCTACCATTCATTGTGTATTCCCTTGCCTTGTTAGTCCTCCCAAAATGCATCACCTCACACTGTTCAGGGTTAAATTCCATTTGCCACTGTTCTGCCCATCTGACCAACCCGTCATAACGAGAGTCGATGCTCGTCCAAGGGTTGCTTAATGATTGCCAGTAAAAATGCTTCAAGGGAAGGGTATCCAATCTTTTGGGTCTTTGACAGCCTTATGGGCTGCATATAAAGTTTATATTTATGTTCCCTGTAATTTGTATGGCAGGTTGCTAATGGTAACTAACGGTGATGCACTAACATATAGAGTGGATAAAGGGGAACCAGTGGACGTAGTGTATTTAGACTTCCAAAAGGCATTTGACAAGGTGCCACACAAAAGATTATTGCTTAAGGTAAAAAATCACGGGATTGGGGGTAATATTCTGGCATGGATAGAGGATTGGCTATCTAACAGAAAGCAAAGAGTTGGGATAAATGGTTCATTCTCAGACTGGCAATCAGTAACTAGTGGTGTTCCACAGGGGTCAGTGCTGGGTCCCCAACTCTTCACAATCTATATTAACGATTTGGAGGAAGGGACCAAGTGTAACATATCAAAATTTGCAGATGATACAAAGATGGGAGGGAAAGTAGTGAGTGAGGAGGACATAAAAAACCTGCAAGGGGACATAGACAGGCTAAGTAAGTGGGCAGAGATTTGGCAGATGGAATACAACACTGGAAAGTGTGAGGTGATGCACTTTGGCAGGAAAAATCCTAGAGCAATTTATTATCTGAATGGCAAGAAACTGGAGAGTACTGAAGTGCAAAGGGATCTGGGGGTCCTGGTGCACGAAACTCAAAAGGTTAGTATGCAGGTGCAGCAAGTGATTAAGAAGGCAAATGGAATGTTGGCTTTCATTGCTAGGGGGATAGAATATAAAAATAGGGAGGTATTGCTTCAGTTGTACAAGGTATTGGTGAGACCGCACCTGGAATACTGCATACAGTTTTGGTGTCCTTACTTAAGGAAAGACATCCTTGCTCTCGAGGCAGTGCAAAAAAGGTTCACTCGGTTAATCCCGGGGATGAGGGGGTGGTCATATGAGGAGAGGTTGGGTAGATTGGGACTCTACTCATTGGAGTTCAGAAGAATGAGAGGCGATCTTATTGAAACATATAAGATTGTGAAGGGGTTGGATCGGGTGGATGCGGGGAGGATGTTCCCGATGACGGGTGAGACGAGAACTAGGGGACATAGTCTTAGAATAAGGGGCTGCTCTTTCAAAACTGAGATGAGGAGGAACTACTTCACTCAGAGGGTGGTAGGTCCATGGAATATGCTGCCACAAAAAGCTGTAGAAGCTACAACATTAATTAAATTTAAAACAGAAATAGACAGTTTCCTAGAAGTAAAGGGCATTAAGGGTTACGGGGAGCGGGCAGGAATTTGGACATGAGTCTAGGTTCGGATCGGTCATGGCCCTGTGGGTAGTGGAGCGGGCCCAGGGACTGTGTAGCCTGATTCTGCTCCTATTTCGTGTGTGCAATTCTGTTAGATGCAGGAGATGGTTCTGTGATAGATAGTAGATTGGCGGTTAGGATCAGATCAGCCATGATCTTATTGAATGGCAGAGCAGGCTCGAGGGGCCGATTGGCCTACTCCTGCTCCTATTTCTTATGTTCTTATGTTCTTAAAGAAGCAGCAACAGTATTAAAAACATCCCTTTCCCAATCTCCAGGTCCACAAAATTCAAACAGGACAAAGCAGCAAATCAGAAATATAAGCACATTTACAGTAATGCCAACCCCACCGTCTCATAAGTCATGAGACAAACTCTTAAAAATCACGAGATTTGGTAAGAAATTATGAGTTGCTTTTTTTTTGGCTTAGAAACCTCATTAGTGACTTTATTTAATCTCTAACAGGTCACCGCTCTTTACAAAATCGATATTACCGCATCTGAAAATGCTTTGCAAAAAACTTTTTTAAAATCCTACCCGTTATCACCACCCTTCAGCTGGTGCCCAACACAACCACCACGCGATGCAGTCCCTGCCGCTGCCAACCAATGGTGAGTTTTGAGGGGGGGGGGGGGGAGGAAATCAGAAGCACCTTCCCATGGCGACAGGAGTCACGATCACCCCTATTGAGCAGTGATGTGAGTGTTGATGTGAAAAAACTTTTATCTTCCCTTCAGCTGAAAGGTAGTTGATACAACGGATGTGTGTTACATTCTACATGTGATTATCACTGGGTCAAAGGAATCTCAGACACATGATCACTTCACATCTATTTCTCCTTCCCCTTTGACCACCATGAATGTGTTTTAACATAGAAACATAGAAAAATGGGAGCCAGGAGTAGGCCATTTGGCCCTTCGAGCCTGCTCCGCCATTCAATATGATCATGGCTGATCCTCTATCTCAATACCATATTCCCGCTCTCTCTCTCCACATACCCCTTGATGCCTTTTGTGTCTAGAAATCTATCTGTCTCCTTCTTAAATATATTCAGGTCATAAGTGCAGAAGTACTTCTGCACTTACGACCTGTTCTGTATCTAAAGCATTAAGAAAATGTATCTTTTACTTTTCTGTCTTTACAGCTAAGTTGCAACCTTGCATACAGGGTACGGTAGCATCGTGGTTATGTTACTGGACTAGTAATCCAGAGGCCTGGCCTATTGATCCACAGACATAAGTTCATAATTCCACCACGGCTGCTGGTGAATTTAAATTCAGTTAATTTTTTTTAAATTCGTTTATGGGATCAGGGTGTCGCTGGCAATGCCAGCATTTATTGCCCATCCCTCGTTGCCCTTGAGAAGGTGGTGGTGAGCCGCCTTCCTGGACCGCTGCAGTCCGTGTGGTGATGGTGCTCCCACAGTGCTGTTAGGTAGGGAGTTCCAGGATTTTGACCCAGCGACGATGAAGGAACGGCGATATACTTCTAAGTCAGGATGGTGTGTGACTTGGAGGGGAACTTGCAGGTGGCGGCGTTCCCATGCGCCTGCTGCCCTTGTCCTTCTAGGTGGAAGAGGTCGCGGGTTTGGGAGGTGCTGCCGAAGAAGCCTTGGCGAGTTGCTGCAGTGCATCTTGTAGATGGTACACACTGTAGCTACGGTACGCCCGTGGTGGAGGAAGTGAATGTTTAAGGTGGTGGATGGGGTGCCAATCAAGTGGGCTTCTTTGTCTTGGATGGTGTCGAGCTTCTTGAGTGTTGTTGGAGCTGCACTCATCCAGGCAAGTGGAGAGTATTCCATCACGCTCTTAATAATTCTAGAATTAAAAAAAAGCTATTGTAATGCTTCGATGCTCTTTTTATATTTTAAAATTTTAAAAAGCTACTATCAGTAACGGTGATTGTTGTAAAAACCCATCTGGTTCACTAATGTCCTTTAGGGAAGGAAATCTGCTGCCCTTACCCGGCCTGGCCTATATGTGACTCCAGACCCACAGCAATGTGGCTGACTCTTAACTGCCCTCTGAAATGGCCTAGCAAGCCACTCAGTTGTAACCAAGAAGTATACTCACGGACTGCAGCGGTTCAAGAAGGCGGCTCACCTTCTCAAGGGCAATTAGGGATGGGCAATAAATGCCGGCCTTGCCAGCAACGCCCACATGAAGGAGTAAAAGAAAATGAATGAGGACTGCAAGAGCCAAGACCAGGGTTTGGATCAGCACCCAGGCAGCAGTTTAACACTCACGCTTTAAGGTGCTGCCACAGCAAACTCCAGACATACAGCAGAAAGGGTTTTGTAAGAAATGCTCTTTCTTACAATAATTAATTCATTTTTATTTCTTTACAAGACAATTAGTCACGGTGAACAATATTGTGATACGGTTTGAGAAGGTGACATATGTTTTTCCTTAATTGTTGCTTATATTGATTGCAATGCTGGGTGCTGAAGGAAAGCTGGTGATTACAGTACCTTTTACCTGTGGCATAGATAACTAATTATTCTGCATTCATTGGCTGATGATCAGTCTCACTGAATAGCGTCCATTTGCACATTTTTTTTCATTGCCTAACTGACCAGGAATAGCTCAACATGACAATGCAGTTAATTATTAAACATCGTTGTCTCACATAGGCTAGAAGGTCCCAGAGTTGGTTCCCAATCTGAAAGGAAGAAAGAAAGACTTGCATTTATATAGCGCCTTTCACAACCTCAGGACGTCCCAAAGCACTTTACAGCCAATGAAGTACTTTTGAAGTGGAGTCACTGTTGTAATGTAGGAAACGCGGCAGCCAATTTGCGCACAGCAAGCTCCCACAAACAGCAATGTGAGAAAGACCAGATAATCTGTTTTTGTTATGTTGGTTGAGGGATGAATATTGGCCCAGGTCACCGGGGATAACTCCCCTACTCTTCTTCGAAACAGTGTCATGGAATCTTTTACGTCCACCTGAGAGAGCAGACGAGGCCTCGGTTTAACGTCTCATCCGAAAACTGTGCCAAATTAGCTGGTCTCAGCTGTTGGGGGGGGGGGCACTGCATTTGCTCTCAGTCCCCAAGTACTGAGGAGAATTACAATCTACCAGGATTGCCATTCCTGATCGCTTGATTGAGACTCAGCACCTTCTGGAGAGGAGGAAATTGGGGGAGGGCGAATAATTTTGTCCTCGTGCCTTCTGCCGCATGTACTCATTTGATGATATCACGACGAGCGATATTGCTAACTGTCTAGCCTGTGCAAAGATGTTCACAATACCGAAGGAAATAACCCGATGGCCTTTGTGGGACAGCACAGGTACTCAGTGTTGTGCATAGGTTTGAGAACAAAATGGATAAAACTAGGCAACTAAATGATTAAACTGCCATGATAATGGTGTCAACTGTGGCTCAGTGGGTAGCATTCTCGCCTCTGAGTCAGAAGGTTGTGGGTTCAAGTCCCACTCCAGGGACTTGAGCAGAAAAATCTAGGCTGACACTTAGTGCAGTGCTGAGGGAGTGCTGCACTGTCGGAGGTGCCATCTTTCAGATGAGACGTTAAACCAAGACCCCGTCTGCTCTCTCAGCTGGATGTAAAAGATCCTATGGCATTATTTGAGAAGAGCAGAGAAGTTACCCCTGGTGTCCTGGCTAATGTTTGTCACTAAAAAAACCCAGATTACCTGGTCATTATCACATTGCTGTTTTGAAGAAGAGAAGGGGAGTTATCCCCAGTGTCCTGGCCAATATTTATCCCTCAATCAGCATCACTAAAACAGATGATCTGCTCATTATCACATTGCTGTTTGCGGGAGCTTGCTGTGCACATATTGGCTGCTGCGTTTCCTACATTACAACAGTGACTACACTTCAAAAGTACTTAATTGCTTGTAAAGTGCTTTGGGATGTCCTGAGATTGTGAAAGGTAAATGGAAGACTTTCTTTTTTTCTTCTTTCTTTCTATATATGGGATTGCTTGCCTATAGGTTGAAGTAAGCTATGGAACTGCCTAAGCATTACCGTACTTAAGGGGTATTAAAGGCATTGCTGAGAGCAGATTAGAGACCAATACTTTTTTTTTTATTCGTTTATGCGATGTGGGTGTCGCTGGCAAGGCCAGCATTTATTGCCCATCCCTAATTTCCCTGGAGAAGGTGGTGGTGAGCCGCCTTCTTGAACCGCTGCAGTCCGTGTGGTGAAGGTGCTCCCACAGTGCTGTTAGGGAGGGAGTTCCAGGATTTTGACCCAGCGACAATGAAGGAACAGCGATATACTTCCAAGTCAGGATGGTGTGTGACTTGGAGGGGAACTTGGAGGTGGTGGTGTTCCCATGCGCCCGCTGCCCTTGCCCTTCTAGGTGGTAGAGGTCGCGGGTTTGGGAGGTGCTGCCGAAGGAGCCTTGGCGAGTTGCTGCAGTGCATCTTGTAGATGGTACACACTGCAGCCACGGTGCGTCGGTGGTGGAGGGAGTGAATGTTTAAGGTGGTGGATGGGGTGCCAATCAAGCGGGCTTCTTTGTCCTGGATGGTGTCGAGCTTCTTAAGTGTTGTTGGAGCTGCACTCATCCAGGCAAGTGGAGAGTATTCCATCACACTCCTTACTTGTGCCTTGTAGATGGTGGAAAGGCTTTGGGGAGTCAGGAGGTGAGACACTCGCCGCAGAATACCCAGCCTCTGACCTGCTCTTGTTGCCACAGTATTTATGTGGCTGGTCCAGTTAAGTTTCTGGTCAATGATGACCCCCAGGATGTTGGTGGTGGGGAATTCGGCGATGGTAATGCCATTGAATGTCAAGGGGTGGTGGTTAGACTCTTGCTTGTTGGAGATAGTCATTGTCTGTGGTTTGAATGTCACCTGCCACTTATCAGCCTACTGCTGCTTGTAGGAGGCTGAATTATCTGGAGGTTTGGCTTCACGAGCTTGTTTTTTTCTTAAAAGTTCTGACAGTTGCTGAATTTCTTTTCAAACCGTTTTTCCCCTCCTGAGCAGATGGACTCTTGCTGGAATGTGATTCTGCAGGAGCGTTCAGGCCTTCAGCATCTCAGGCCTTGGGGAGTCAGGGTCTGTCTCAATAGTTCCTCACGCGCAGACCTCGACAGATAGGGCAGCAGGACATTTGGCTGAGTTGAATCGGACCCCGGCATCCGACACCAAACTGTTGCCCCCCCCCCCCCCTCTGCTAAGATTACGAAATTCAACCCAGATCAGTTTGAACCCGCAACCTCCCTGGCTGCTCTGGCGGAGCTCGGAATTAAGAGCTGTCCTCTTATTTTTGGGGGCTTCTCTGTCACATTTACACAGGGCTAAACTCGCAGACAATCACTTTTGCAGATACTATGAGACGAAGTAGATGTGCATGTTTGGAAGCTGTAAAGAACGTAGAATACCCAAAGGGTTAAAATCATAGCAATAAAGACAAGCCGTTATCTAAGATGAATGCACCGGATGAAACCTGATTTGTCCCTTTAAAGCCATATTTCCTTTGATGTGGTCACTTTGATCCTTTTGTTAGCTTTTTTTTCCAAATCCCAGAGAAGGATTTTCAAAGTATTTTCATGAGATTTTTTTCAAGTCTCTGCTTCAAGGTGTGACACTTCCAAATGAAAAAGCAAGAAACAGAAATACCAAAAAGTACTGTAGAGCTTGATTTTGTTGTTATGAAAGTGGAAATAAGCATCAAAGTAACCACATCAAAGGCTGTGTTCCAATAAAATCAAAACTATTTCCTCACCCTTGGCACTGAATTGCATTCACCTTCTCACATCAAAACAGGAAGTCAAAGAAATCCCCAGATGCTGCACACAGCAAGGCGTCTCTCTCTACTCATTTTCACAATAAATATTTATCTCTATCCCCTTGGAGACTGTTCTAACTTAATTCGTGCTACGCTGGAAGACGTGGCGGAGGGGTCGAGCTGACCGACGTCAGCATAGACGTGGGAGCGGATGATGTCGCCGAGGGACAGCATGTAGATGAGGAACAGGAGGGGAGGGCCGAGGATAGATTCTTGCAGGTAGAAATTCCGGGGCGTGAAGAGAAGCTTTTGGAGAAATACTCTGGCAACGATGGGATAGATAAGTGTGGAACCAAGCGAGGTCAATCCCACTGAGCTGGAGAACAGAGGAGAGATGGCGGAGGAGGATGACCATGTTAAAAGCTTAAGCTAGGCTGAGAAAATGACATCCTCTGTGATTGTGACCGTGGGCCATTAGCTAGGCTGTCATACAGAGGATGTCATTTGTGACTTTGGTTAGGGTTGTTCCGGTGCGGCGGCAGATTGGAAATCCAACTGGAGAGATTGAGTTGCAGATTTGGGAGGCAACAACATATTTAAGGACTTTGGAGAGAAAAGGGAGATTGGAGATGGGGTGCAGTTGTCTGCAAGGAAAGAGGAGCCAGTGATGATTTTAGAAGGGATGGCGACACAGTGCCACTATTAGAGAGAGGTAATAATTCTGATCAGTATCAGATCAAATGGACCACTGAACATATGTGAAAAACTAGGTTTATTTGAATAAAATGTCTCATTTCTAGCATGTAGCTGCAGCAGTTACTATTCCCATTAAACTGATTCATAGACACTTACAGGCCTGTGCCAAAAAAGGGGCAAAATTCCATAATCCTGGGCCCTCAAAACAAATGGTTCCAGGTTCCAAGAAATAATCTCAACATTCCAATGGATTTCCAAAATAGTCTTGAAGGGACTTGTTTTAGCCCCTTTGAAAAGTTCTGGCAGAAGTGGGGGGAGGGGGTCAGGTGAGGGTAAATTTAGAAATCTAAAGAGAAAGGTCAAGGCAATAGAGCAGTGTAGCGATTTGGGTAAAAATAAGTAGAATGTAACAGGAAGGGACAGAGAGTTTAACGGTAGCAATGCAGCAGAGAATAAGGTCAAAGCAGGGAATAATGGTAAAAAATGTAAATTAATGGCACTTTATCTAAATGCACGAAGCATTTGTAACAAGATAGATGAACTCGTGGCACAAATAGAGATAAATGGGTTTGATCTAATAGCCATTACAGAGACATGGTTGCAAGGTGGCCAAGGTTGGGAACTAAATGTTCCAGGGTACTTGACGTTTCGAAAAGACAGGCAAAATGGAAAAGGAGGGGGAGTAGCCCTGATAATAAAGGATGACGTAAGGACAGTAGCGAGAAAGGATCTCTGCTCGGAAGATCAGGAAGTAGAATCAGTATGGGTGGAGATAAGGAATAACAAGGGGCAGAAAACACTGGTAGGAGTAGTATATAGGCCCCCTAACAGTAGCTGTACCGTTGGACAGAATATTAATCAAGAAATAGTAGGAGCTTGCAACAAAGGTAATGCAATAATCTTGGGGGACTTTAATCTGCATATAGACTGGACAAATCAAATTGGCAAAGGTAGCCTGGAGGACGAGTTCATGGAATGTATTTGGGACAGTTTCCTAGAACAATATGTCATGGAACCAACCAGGGAACAGGTTATTTTAGATCTTGTACTGTGTAATGAGATAGGGTTAATTAGCAACCTCATAGTAAAGGATCCTCTGGGGCAGAGTGATCATAATATGATAGAATTTCACATTAATTTTGAGAGTGACTTGCCTAAGTCCGAAACTCGAGTCTTAAACGTAAACTTAAATAAAGACAATTACATAGGTATGAGGGGCAAGTTGGCTAAGGTAGATTGGAAAAATAGATTAAAAGGTATGGCGGTAGATAAGCAGTGGCTAGCATTTCAAGAAATATTTCATAATTCTCAACAAAAATACATTCCATTGAGAAACAAAAATTCCACGGGAAGAGTGATCCAACCATGGCTAACTAAAGAAGTTAAGGATAGCATTAGATTGAAAGAAGTAGCTTATAATATTGCAAAGAATAATAGTAAGCCTGAGGATTGGGAAAGTTTCAGAAACCAGCAAAGGTTGACCAAAAAATTGATAAAAGGGAAAAAATAGAATATGAGAGAAAACTAGCAAGAAATATAAAAGCAGATTGTAAGAGCTTCTACAAGTATGTAAAAAGGAAGGGAGTAGCAAAAGTAAACATTGGTCCCTTAGAGGCTGAGACAGTAGAAATTATTATGGGGAATAAGGAAATGGCAGAAACGTTAAACGAATATTTTGTATCTGTCTTCACAGTAGAAGACACAAAAAGCATACCAAAAATGGTGGGAAACCAAAGGTCTAATGAGGGTGAGGAACTTAACGTAATTAATATAAGTAGAGAAAAAGTACTAGAGAAACTAATGGGACTAAAAGCTGACAAATCCCCTGGACCTGACGGCCTACATCCTGGGATTCTAAAAGAGGTGGCTGAAGAGATAGTGGATGCATTGGTTTTGATCTTCCAAAATTCCCTAGATTCTAGAATGGTCCCAGCGGATTGGAAGGTCGCAAATGTAACAAGAAAGGAGGGAGAAAAAAACAGGAAACTACAGGCCAGTTAGCCTGACATCAGTTGTCGGGAAAATGCTGGAATCCATTGTTAAGGAAGTGGTATTAGGGCACTTAGAAAATCATAACATGATTAGGCAGAGTCAACATGGTTTTATGAAAGAGAAATCGTGTTTGAAAAATTTATTAGAGTTTTTTGAGGATGTAACTAGCAGGGTAGATAAAGGGGAACCAGTAGATGTAGTATATTTGGATTTCCAAAAGGCATTCGATAAGGTGCCACATAAAAGGTTATTACAAAAGATTAGGGCTCACGGGGTTGGGGGTAATATATTAGCATGGATCGAGGATTGGTTAACGGACAAAAAACAGAGAGCAGCGATAAACTGATCTTTTTCAGGTTGGCAGGCTGTAACTAGTGGGGTGGCGCAAGGATCAGTGTTGGGGCCTCAGCTATTTACAATCTATATTAATGACCTAGATGAAGTGACCGAGTGTAATATATCCAAGTTTGCTGATGATACAAAGCTAGGTGGGACAGTAAGCTGTGAGGAGAACACAAAGAGTCTGCAAAGGGATATAGATAGACTAAGTGAGTGGGCAGTAAGGTGGCAGATGGAGTATAATGTGGGGAAATGTGAGGTTATTCACTTTGGTAGGAAGAATAGCAAAACAATATTTTTTAAATGGTGAGAAACGTTCAAATGTTGGCGTTCAGAAAAATTTGGGTGTCCTCGTGCAAGAAACACAGAAAGCTAGCATGCAGGTACAGCAAGCAATAAGGAAGGCAAATGGCATGTTGGCCTTTATTGCAAGGGGGTTGGAGTATAAGAGTAAGGAAGTCTTGCTACAATTGTACAGGGCCTTAGTGAGACCACACCTGGAGTACTGTGCACAGTTTTGGTCTCCTTATCTAAGGAAAGATATACTTGCCTTGGAGGCTGTGCAACGAAGGTTCACTAGATTGACTCCTGGGATGAGAGGGCTGTCCTATGATGAGAGATTGTGTTGAATGGGCCTATACTCTCTGGAGTTTAGAAGAATGAGAGGTGATCTCATTGAAACATACAAGATTCTGAAGGGGATTGACAGGGTCGATGCTGAGAGGTTGTTTCCCCTGGCTGGAGTGTCTAGAACTAGGGGGCATAGTCTCAGGATAAGGGGTAGGCTATTTAAGGCTGAGATGAGGAGGAATTTCTTCACTCAGAGGGTTGTGAATATTTGGAATTCACTGCCCCAGAGGGCTGTGCATGCTGAGTCTTTGAGTATATTCAAGGCTGAGATAGATAGATTTTTGGACTCTAGGGGAATCAAGGGATATGGAGATCGGGCGGGAAAGTGGAGTTGAGGTTGATGATCAGCCATGATCTTATTGAATGGCGGAGCAGGCTCGAGGGGCCGTATGGCCTACTCCTGCTCCTATTTCTTATGTTCTTATGACACCCTGCAGATGAGGGAAATACATCATATGCCATATTTCCCACCATTTCATTTCAAATTTACAGGGTCAGGTTCCTGAAGGCGATCAATTGGAAACCAGCCAATTGGAAATCAGTTGGTCCTCGTCTACTGAATCACTTTCTCCCTCTCTGCCTGGACCTGTTGCTGCTCCACGGAAAGGACAATGTCCCAAGCAAAGACTTCTTCCAAATGGCAGGAACCAGCTGGCGATTCCATTGGTTTTCAAACTTGGCCTAATTGAATTTTCATTCTGAATGTGTCAGTAGGATTGTGCATCGTGCCAAGAAATTGTCTAAAAGAAAGAAAAGAAAGACTTGCATTTCTACAGCGCCTTTCACGACCACCGGACGTCCCAAAGCGCTTTACAGCCAATGAAGTACTTTTGAAGTGTAGTCACTGTTGCAAAGTAGGAAATGCAGCAGCCAATTTGCGCACAGCAAGCTCCCACAAACAGCAATGTGATAATGACCAGATAATCTTGTTTCAGTGATGTTGGTTGAGTATTAATAAATATTGGCCCCAGGACACCAGGGAAAACTCCCCTGCTCTTCTTCGAAATAGTGCTATGTGATCTTTTATGTCCACCTGAGAGACCAGACGGGGCCTTGGCTTAATGTCTCATCCGAAAGACAGCACTTCTGACAGTGCAGCACTCCCTCAGCACTCCACTGGAGTATCGGACTAGATGGTTGTGCTCAGGTCTCATGGAGTAGGGACTTGAACCCACAACCTTCTGACTGAGAGACAAGGCGTGCTACCCACTGAGCCACCGCCGACCACTTGATTGGACATCTCCCCTAAGAACTTTTAGACTTGAAGAAAAATGATTCCACCCAAATAAACAGAACAGAAAATTCAGACTAAACAAAGAAGAAAGTCAGCCAAGAACTGTTTGCTGCCAAAATTGGAATTTTATGCCTAGTGGGAATATGGGCTGAGAATTCACTGACACCTGGAAGGTAACCTCCACCCATGATTGCTAAAGCATCAAATTGGTTATCACCCTCATGAAGGTATTTTACGATCACCAAATCGTCGTTTGGGTGGGAGGAGGCGGGGAAGGTTATGATTAATGGTGATCTGTCATAATCTCCAAGCCTGATAACTGCAGTTTAGTGATTAATTCTGATTTAAATAATTGGAGCACTACACACCTTCATTCCTGAATGATTAACAAATTTGTCATTTTTGCGGGTTTTTCCTCCCTGATGCAAACTGACAGACTTTCTAGTCTTAACCCTATCCTTTATATCTTCTTCGTAATTAATCTTTGTGCTTGTCAAAACGAGTGTCAGTTGGGAATAGAAAACATTTTTTTTACTATGGTCATTTAGTATCACCATCAAGTCTTCCCAGGTCAGGTATAGCAGAGCTAGCTCCCTTTACTCTGGCCCAAAAGTGTGCCTCAACTCCAATCTCAGAAGAACACTCTTTCTTGCAGCATTGACAGCCGTGGCTCAGTGGGTAGCACTCTCACCTCTGAGGTCAGATAGTTGTGGGTTCAAGTCCCACTCCTATGACACTTGAATACAAAAATCTAGGCTGACACTCCAGTGCAGTACTACGGGTGTGCTGCACTGTTGGAGGTGCTGTTTTTCGGATGAGACAAACTGAGGCCCCGTCTGCCCTCTCATGTTAAAGATCCCGTGGCCACTATTTTGAAGAAGAGCAGGGGAGTTATCCCCTGTGTCCTGGGCCAATATTTATCCCTCAATCAACATCACAAAAACAGGTTATCTGGTCATTATCACATTGCTGTTTGTGGGAGCTTGCTGTGCGCAAATTGGCTGCCGCGTTTCCTACATTACAACAGTGACCACACTTCCAAAAGTACTTCATTGGCTGCAAAGCGCTTTGGGACATCCGGTGGTTGTGAAAGGCGCTATAGAAATGCAAGTCTTTCTTTTTATTGTGACATTTTTCCACTTCCCACAGCAACTCTTTCTGAGTGATATTGTCAATTAATGCTGAATTTGGGGAATTTTATGCCGTGGGCCATGCCAGTTAGGAACTGGACTGAAAGTGGCCAAACTCATTCTACGTGGTTATATATATTTTTTTAAACAGGGCAATTTGTTTTTACTCTGCAGCCAACACATGAATTACATATCGCGATGTTTTGGTAATATTGCAATTTTGTCGTCTTTCTCATGTACTGACTGCACTGTGTATGAGCTTTAGCGCCAGATTTAATCACTGGTGGCCTAAATGATTCTAGGTTATTCGAAAGTACGACCCATTTTCCCCTGACTGGTGGCCCTCAAACCCTTTGTCAGTAGCACTCATGCAAGTGGGAATGAAGATGTTTTAATACTTTATTAAATGGATGCATTAAGCCTGCATTCTTGTGGGTGGATCTGGCCCGAGTGGGATGAATAATTCACAGGCATACTTCTCAACTGTGCTGTTTTAATCAGGGCGCTCCAACACTACACTACACTGGTGAGAGAAGCAGCCGTCTGCAAGACTGACAAGTTCAGTTGATTTGCTGATATTCCAAAAACACGCACTCTTGTGCCAAGTGCTGACCCATATTCCACTTTTTCGGTACGTTGCAGATTGAGAGATGTGCTGCTGGTTGCGAATTTCAATCTCAAGCAGTTCTACAAAACAGATCGCATTTCATTCTCTCCAATTCCTGAACAAAACAAGATTCTTTTTTAAAAAAAACAAAAACAAAATACAGTAACAACGTGCTGGAAATAATCAGCTGTAAAGAGAAATGACAGGTAACTGCTTCAGGCGCAGGTCCCTTCATCAGAACGTGGTATTTTTATTACTTGTTTTACATTCTGTTTTAGTAATGCGCTGTGTAAAAGGGTTTCTCTCTTCTTTTTTAAAAAAATAAAAGCAGCTATCTGCCACACCAGCTTGAGCTGGTTAAGCTTGCTAAATGTTGGCTGATGAGACTGATGGCTTCATTTTTACAAACCATTTTACACGAGCCATTACAGATGCAGAATGCTGAAAACTGGATCTGTTTCAGCAGCATCTGCTTTGGCTGGATTTCAAAACAAACCTACCTGTCAACTAGCCAAATTACACACACCCTCCACTTAAAAAAAAAAACAACTGCTATTTCAATGAAAGAATTCCTGTGAAAACCCTTGAGGTAGCTAAATGCATTCCTTGATGTGGTACTGTACCAGACAAAAGGTCATCCTCCATGGCCTCGCCCCCCCTCCCCATCTCTCTAACCTCCTCCAGCCCTACAAGCCTTCGAGATCTCTGCGCTCCTCCAATTCTGGCCTCTTGCGCATCCTCCGATTTTAATCGCTCCACCCTTGGCGGCCGTGCTTGCAGCTGTCTTGTCCCTAAGCTCTGGAATTCCCTCCCTAAATCTCTCCTGCCTCTCTACCTCTCTCTCCTCCTTTAAGATGCTCATTAAAACCTACCTCTTTGATTAAGCTTTTGGTCGCCTGTCCTGATATCTCCTTCTGTGGCTCGGTGTCAAAAATGTTGTTTTTTTTTAAATTGATATTGCTCCTGCTAAGCACCTTGGGACGTTTTACTACGTTAAATGTGCTGTATAAATGTAAGTTGTTGGCATAGATTTGATCCTTTGCTGCGTTAGCTGATCCCAGCGGGAGTGACAGTGGGAGCACTACAATTGGCCTCAGTGCCCTTGAGTTAGAAGGAAAGTCAGGCAGGGTTCCAATTCCTGATATTGCTATCCGCCTCTCTCTCCTCCTTGAAGACGCTGCTTAAAACCTACCTCTTTGACCAAGTGTTTGGTCACCTGTCCTGATGCCTCCTTCTTTGGCTTGGTGTCAGTTTTTGTCTCGTTACGCTGCTGTGAAGCGCCTCGGGATGTTTTACTCCGTCAAAGGCGCTACATAAATGCAAGTTGTCATTCTTGTTGAAGCCCCTCACCCCACTGGAAAGCGTGTGGATATAGATTGTTGCTGAGAACAAGACTGGGCTCGGCTGCGATGTCCCTCACACCTGCTCAAAGACCCCAAAAAGGCGGAGCGGCCTAGAGTCATAGAGTTATACAGCACAGAAAGAGGCCCTTCGGCCCATCGTGTCCGCGCCGGCCGTCAAGCCCTGTCTATTCTAATCCCATTTTCCAGCACTTGGTCCGTAGCCTTGTATGCTATGGCGATTCAAGTGCTCATCTAAATGCTTCTTGGAGCTTTGATATGTAGTCCGAGATCAGGAAACGCGATGGCTTCCAGCCTGTGATTGATTGTGAGTTGCTGAGCTCAACCATACCAACAACGTAATAGGGCATTGTGACATTGAAAAACAAGTTAGGTAACACCACTGATTTAAAGTGGTCTGTTAGAGCAGTGTTTCTACCGCTCATTTACTGGGGGGGGGCACAGTTGGGGGGTGGGAATCACAATGTTATGGTATGGATTCATACACATACAGTTCAGAACATTGTACGAGGATTATGATTGTAAAGTATTAACATTTTCTTTCTTTTTGAAGAGAGGTAAGCTTCTCCTTGATGACAAGACCAGACATAGAGCTGATTTATCTTCCTTTCTTTTTGATGCAGTTCCAAGAGTATAATCCAAATCATTTGGACCAAGAGAAATGATGTGCTGCACATTAAAGCACTTCGAGGACTTGGCTCCACATGCTCACAGGAGTTAGTTTGGACCCTTTGGCTAAAGTCAGCTTTGAAGAGCATTCACTTAAAAACCTTTTAAAATTGATGACTTTTAGGTGCTCATCAAGGTGAGGGATGTTTGTGCTGGGAAAGGACCCAGTCTCAGCATAATAGAGTCCCAGATCAGGCATAGTACTCTAAGCAAGATTACCAATTTAGGGGCAGTTTTATGCTGTGGACTCATGCCCACCAGGAACTTGATGCGGAGATGGACTGGGGTGAACAAATGTGAGAAGTCGCACAACACCAGGTTATAGTCCAACAGTTTTATTTGAAATCACAAGCTTTCGGAGCGCTGCTCCTTCGTCAGGTGACTTCACCTGACGAAGGAGCAGCGCTTCGAAAGCTTGTGATTTCAAATAAAACTGTTGGACTATAACCTGGTGTTGTGCGACTTCTCACATTTGTCCACCAGGAACTTGGTTGCGACTTGCCTAGTACTAGAGCTATATCAATACGCAGAGGTTCAGGAGGACAAGGAACGATTATGCATCATGGTCACAGTCACAGAGGATGTTTAGCCAGCAGTTTGGCACTTTGAGCAGGGCAGAAGTTGGACTGAAGGGATTTGAACAAAGAATTCTGCCTCAGATGAGTAGGAACTGGAGGTGACAACACGTTTGAGGACTTTAGAGAGGAAAAGGCAGTTAGAGATGGGGTTTGGTGGGTGGGGGGGGCGGTGGGGTGGGAGGGAGACGGAAGACAAACTGCTGATTAACAGCCGATCAGAGGCAGAATGGATTGGGGGCTGGAGACCACAATTGGGTGGTCAGGAGCATGGAGTGACGTGGGTGAGGTAGCAGTAGAGGCAATTGCAAGCATGGTCTTAATCTCAGGAGGCAAAGAAATCCATGAGCTTTTTTTGTAGTTGCTATTGGAGGAGAGAGTGGAGGGCAGGAGGAAGGGGCTTGAAGAGGTGATTCGACACAATGAACAGAAGCTTTGGGTTGCCCTTGTCCACCATGGACCAGGAGGAGGACGTGGCCGAGGAGCAAGAGACATGGTAGTGTTTAACATGGGTCAACCAGATCTGGCACTGAATCACTTAAACCATCATGGAACGAAAACAGCTCAGAGTAGTGTAGTTCTGCTCTTTTGGGCAGGGTTGGCATAGGGAGATCAGCAAAAAGGAGAAAGAAAAAAACATTCAAAAGATAGGTTTGTGCCATTTGCATAAAAAAAAATAGTTTTTTTCAGACCATGTTGTGGCTTGACATAACTGAGAGTTTGGACGGATTCAGAGATGGACTATATTTCTGCACTCAGCCAGCCATTAGTCTAATCACTAGAACTAATGTCTCCAATTGCTTTCTGGTTCTGAATCTATCATGTCCAGATCTTAATTCTAAACTCTTATTTTTTTTCTTTTTTCTGAATTTGGATTTCTTAGGCATGATTCATCATATAATGAGTGCTCAGTCTCTGATGGGTTAGCATTTCAGAATAGAAACACATTTTGCTGTGACAGTTTGAGTATAAGAGTAAGGAAGTCTTGCTACAATTGTACAGGGCCTTGGTGAGACCACACCTGGAGTACTGTGCACAGTTTTGGTCTCCTTATCTAAGGAAGGATATACTTGCCTTGGAGGCGGTGCAACGAAGGTTCACTAGATTGATTCCTGGGATGAGAGGGCTGTCCTATGATGAGAGATTGTGTAGAATGGGCCTATACTCTCTGGAGTTTAGAAAAATGAGAGGTGATCTCATTGAAACATACAAGATTCTGAAGGGGATTGACAGGGTAGATGCTGAGAGGTTGTTTCCCCTGGCTGGAGTGTCTAGAACTAGGGGGCATAGTCTCAGGATAAGGGGTCGGCCATTTAAGACTGAGATAAGGAGGAATTTCTTCACTCAGAGGGTTGTGAATCTTTGGAATTCTCTACCCCAGAGGGCTGCGAATGCTGAGTCTTTGAGTGTATTCAAGGCTGAGATAGATAGATTTTTGTACTCTAGGAGAATCAAGGGATATGGAGATCGGGCGGGAAAGTGGAGTTGAGGTCGATGATCAGCCATGATCTTATTGAATGGCGGAGCAGGCTCGAGGGGCCGTATGGCCTACTCCTGCTCTTACTTCTTATGTTCTTATGACACAGATTTCAGTTCTACGTGGCTCCCCTTCCTACAAGCATGTTTCATTTCAGAATGTCACTAAGGAGAGGAGGGAGGTAGTCTGAATAACAGGTGTTAGAGTAAAAATTATAGGGCTTAAAGAAAGTTAAAGAATGTACTATAAAAGGTAAATTCGTAAATACAGAATGGTTTCGCTGACACAGTGCGATGAGTAATGTCTGTGGTCAACATGCGTACGTGCGAGGCCCACTAAGATAATAATAGTACAATGGTTACACTTGAGAACCAATCACCGCATGACCAGCCAGTCTGACCAGACAGAGGTGACGATGTTTATAGTTTCGGTAGGGAAGTAAAAATATAGCTTAAAGTGCAGTTTATAATTAGGCGCTTGTTGCTGGGGGAATGTGATTGGGTGAAGACATTTGTATGTAATGAATTGCGTATCCAACCCTATAATGTATAAAAGAAGTTTTGATACCACTGTAACGACGAGAAGTGGATCACTAGACCGCGGGGTCTATGGCTCTTCTCCCAGTACGCTCTGTTAAATAAACTGTGATCTTCTGCTTTGAGACAGACTCGAGTGAATTCATTTTTCACCAACACAGGTATATTACTAAAATACAAGAAGCTTCAGGTGAGTATTGTGTGGCATAATCACAGAATTACATACAAAAATTGTTTTTTTTAGTTCTTTACAGCCGACCCCAATAATCAGATGCCCAAGGCACCCTTGTATTCAGCCATGGCTCAGTGGGTAGCATCTCGCCTCTGAGTCTTAAATGTTGTGGGTTCATAGTCCCACTCCAGTGACTTGAGCACAAAAATCTAGGCTGACACTCCAGTGCAGTATTGAGGGGTGCAGTCTTTTGGATGATACATTAAACTGAGGCTCCGTCTGTTCTTTAAGATGGATGTAAAAGATCCCATGGCACAATTTTAAGGAAGAGCAGGGGAGTTATCCCTGGTGTCCTAGCCTTCAATCAACAAAACAAACTATCTGGTATAACGTCTCATCTGAAAGACGGCATCTCAGACAGTGCAGCACTTCCTCAGCACTACACTGGAGTGTCACTAGATTTTTGTGCTCAAGTCTCTGGCGTGGGACTTGAACCCACAAATTCTGACTCAATAGGCAAGGGTGCTACACACTGAGCCATGGCTGACATGACAAGCTCTTGTGTAAGTGAGCGATTTTGATTTGAATGGGTACGTTGTTTGAAAGTTCCCAATATAATATACTATTAGCAAGTGTTTGGCAACCTGTGTGGTCACCAGTATTTGCAGCTGTGACCTTCTTCTTCTTCTTCTTAGGCAGTCCCTCGGAACCGAGGATGACTTGTTCCACACTAAAAATGAGTTCTCAGGTGACTGATGAGTCCAATGCGGGACCTACAGTCTCTGTTGCTGTTGGGGTTGTCCATGAGGGTCCTGATGTTCCAGGTCCCGAACTTCATTTTAAAGGGTGGAAGATGCCTGTGCATGAATTCTTTTAACGTGGGGTGGCCGTTACACACCAGCTACCACACGGGCTTGACAGAGCAAGGTCTTGGTCCAATGGCAAGGGGATCCAAGACGATTGGAGACCAGGCTCTGCTACAACGGCCTAGCACACACACACACACAAACATACTCCTACTGTCCTCCTCCCTCCTTCCCGCAGGTCCTTTCTGCCTGGGTTTCATAGTCTATAACCCTGTAGTAACAAAGGCATTAAACATTAAAAGATGCATCAAATGTTAAACTCAACCAGGTGCTTCCTGTGGAGTCCAAAATAGTATAGTCTCTTTCCCACCCCACCGCCCCCCCCAACCCACCCAATCACCCAAAAATGGGCAACCCTCAGCATCTTAATAGCTCCAGTTTCATCTGATGGTGTGTGTAACTCCATTGTTTAATATGGTTTAACTTGAATTATACCCGTGCAAGAAATTGAGCATCTAACAAACTGGAGATGAAGAAACTTAAGGTTTTTTTTACTGTGACCATATCATTTTTATGCAGGAGCTTTAGGCACTTCCCCTTCTAGTGACACTTTGCTAGATGTATTTTTCAAAGAGCAAGTCTTTCATCAGAGTGACTACTAGTGCAACTTTTACTATGTCACAACATGTTCTCACCTGTCAAGCTTGCCACAGAGCTACCATGGCGCATATATTACACATAGACCTGTATGAAAGGCTGATATTTAGAGATATTTAGTAGACGAGAATCATATACATATAAAGTCAAGTGTAGCCATTGACCAAATAATATTACCCATAATTTCTCCTGGGTAACTCAAGACTAGTGAAACAGTGCTGACATGGGCTGGGCCCTTGGTATAAAGGCCTTCTACCAGGGAAGCTAGAAATGAAAGAGATAAAGTAAATTCCAATGGGGTGAAAAACTATAAACAAGATAACACTGAACATGGCAAAGTTGATGGAAAAATACTGGAAAGGCGGGATGCTACCTTAGTCTGAGTGACAATGGTATTTTGACCATTAGAACCAATTAAAGAAGGTGATTTTGTTAAAGACCATATATGGACACTGGCCAAACCAACTTTTGATAAGAAAAGGGTTAAAACCTCGATACTCAAAGAACAACTTTACACAGATGTACTGCGAGAACAAAGGAACAGACTTAAGACGACGTCATCTGTGTCCGAGAGGTTCCAGAGGCCAAGGGCTGCGAGTTACTCGTTAAAACTATCGCCTAATATTAAGTATATTACGCTGTATGCTTAATAAATCTTGATCTATTGCTCAAACATACTGGCTGCTGCCTATTGGTGTCTTGTCCAAGAACTCAGAGATCATTAAGATCTTACAGACCTATAAATTTGACCATACAGTGCCTAATTTTTGGGCACTAACTGGCCTACAAAGCCCCCAATATGGCAGGCAGGAAGCGCGTGCACATTTCTGGCTGGAAGTGCGCCACAGGCCATATTGGGAAAGATGCGCTGGCCGAGCTTCAATTTCTAGGCCATAATGCTTTCAATTTACCAAAAGCCCCAGGTTGGATTCCCAGTCAATGCTGAGTTAATAGCTAGAGCACTACAACTGGCCTCAGCCCCTCTGGGCTGGGCTTTTTCCACATTAAAAAAAAAACAGTTTTCATAAGCAGTCTCCTGCGATCAACTAAGTGAGCACCACCCTGGAATCGAATGTGCAGACCTTCATGGTCTAGTCTGCCTCAGGTTTGCACCAAAGACTCTATTTGCCACAAAGCCATCACAGGGACCGAGCTTAAGGGTTTTAAAAAGAAAAAAACAGGAGATCAGTGAGTCCTGCTATACTGAGGACGTGGAGAACCTTCTCCACGGAAACACAAAACTATCGTTAGCATTGCACGGTCAAAGAACAACAGCTTGTATTTATAGAGCACCGTAAAGAAATGTCCCCAGGTGCTTCACAACCAGGCACGAGGAAAATGGACACCAAGCACGAAGGCAAAGATTAGGAGCGTGACTGAAAGCTTGCGAAAGACATGAGTTTTTGAGAAGGCTTATAAAAGGTGGAGAGAGAAATAGAAAGGCTGAGGGAGAGAGGTCTAGGGGTAGGACCCAGGCACCTGAAGGCAATGCCAAGAATGGTAAAAAGAAAGAAAGATTTGCATTTCTATAGCGCCTTTCACGATCTCAGGACATCCCAAAGCGCTTTACAGCCAATGAAGTACTTTTTTGAAGTGTAGTCACTGTTGTAATGTAGGAAACGCAACAGTCAATTGCGCACAGCAAGCTCCCACAAACAGCAAGGTGATAATGACCAGATAATCTGCTTTTTTTTTAGTGTTGTTGATTGAGGGATAAATATTGGCCAGGACACCGGAGATAACTCCCCATGCTCTTCTTCGAAATAGTGCCATGGGATCTTTTATGTCCACTTGAGAGAGTAGACGGGGCCTCGGTTTAACGTTTCATCCAAAAGACGGCACCTCCGACAGTGCAGCACTCCCTCGGCACTGCACTGGGAGTGTCAGCCTAGATTTTATGCCCAAGTCTCTGGAGTGGGACTATGAACCCACAACCTTCTGACTCAGAGGCGAGAGTGCTACCCACTGAGCCACGGCTGATACCTGGTGGGGTGTGGGAGAGGAGCGGGTGGCAGTGGCGGTGAATAGAAGGTCGAAGTCAGAGGGGCGATGAGGCTGGATATTGCAAAGATAGGGCGGGGCAAGGCTATGGAGGGATTTAAAAATGAGGATAAGGATGTTAGATTTAATGCCTTGAGGGAGCAAACCAAGATAATTCAGTGAGAACGTGGATGGTGGGTGAACGGGAATTTGTGCAGGACACATGTTGCGGCAGAGTTTTAGACAAGTAGGAGTTTATGGAGGGTGGTGAATGGAAGGACAGCAAGGAGTGTCTTGGAGTAGTTGAGTCCAGAGTGACAAAGGCATGTATAAGGGTTTCAATGGTGTGAGGATGGAGGTGGCGGCAGGCAATATTGCAGAGGTGGAAGTAAGCAGTCTTGGTGACGGATTGGATGTGGGGTTTAATCTGTGGGTAAATGCTGGGGACCAGAATGAATTAGAGATACTTGTTCCGAAAGAGAAACTTGCTAAATAGTGAACGTGAGCTCCAAATAGACCTTCTGCATTCTAGTCAGCGGCTGAAATTCCCAGTTGGTTTATATATAAATAGTCTCCAACTAAATATAATTTCATAATCTTAATTCCAATTTAATAGGGAAACAACTAATCAAAATAATAAACAGAATGATTGCATGTTCACTTTTAATTTATGGACATTGTTATATTCTGTTTAAATTATTTTCTAACAAATTGTAGAAGATGACAGTTAATTAAATACTGTTGATAACTGGGGATTTCAAAGATTGAGTGTAATTTCTTTTAAATTACGTGATTTAACTGATTACATTACCAACTTTGCACCCCACCTCCCCCAGTACATTGATTTGCATGGGAAATTTATCAGATTCTTTTTTAACCAGCAGGTTCGGAGATAAAAAACAACACTGTTGTCTCCTCTTCCATCCGCCCCCCCCCCCCCCACCACCCACACTTAGGGGGAAAAATGTGTTCCCTTAGCACCTCCCGTTAGCGCCAGGTATCGCCAGGAACATCAACGTCAGGGAGATCGTGACGTCCCGATTTGAAAAATTGATTCTCGCCACTTACCTCACCGCCTGGAGTAAACACCGACAGGGAGAGCTGGCGTGCAGCACCAGGAAGCCGGCTCCAGGGGCGTTATTTAAAGGGATCATCACCATCAGTAATCAATTGCAGCTTGTCAGGTTAGTGCAGTTTCAGTGTTTTTTTGTTAGTTTCACCCACTACAACAGTTTCATTCAGTTACTTCAGGGTTCATTTGTATCAGGAGTCATCTGGCAACTAAAAAGTAGCTACATTTAGTGTTCAGAGATTCAAACTGCTACACTTGGTTACATTAATGGGGGCTGTACTGGCAGTCGACCTGGCCCTCCAAGATCTACAGCGGAGCGAACGGAGGCAGCGAAAAAGACTGGAACATGTGCCCAGAGGGAGGAGGAGGGCCGTCAGGCCTCTCAACAGGAGGCCTTACCCTCCGAGGGTATTCCGAGAGCACTTCTCCTACCTCCAATTAAGCGAGGAGCAGTGTATTAGAAGGCTCCGCTTCACCAAAGAAGTGGTCACAGAACTCTGCCACCTCCTGCAACCAGACCTCCAGCCTCAGATCAGGACGACCACGGCTCTCCCAGTGGCAGTCAAGGTCACCGTCGCCCTCAATTTCTTCGCCAACGGATCCTTCCAGTCTGCAGCAGGAGACATAGCTAACATCTCGCAGTTCGCCGTCCATCGCTGCATCCGGAAGGTCACAGAGGCTCGCTACAGTAGGAGAAGGGATTACATTTCCTTCCCCATCACCAGAGAGAAGCAGGTTGAGTGTGCATGTGGCTTTGCCAGGATAGCAGGATTCCCCATGGCGCAGGGCACCATTGACTGCACCCACATGGCTTTGCGGGCACCGCATAACAATCCAGAAATCTTCCGTAACCGCAAAGGCTACCACTCACTTAATGTGCAGTTGGTGTGCGACCACGCACAGCAAATCCTCACCGTCAATGCCCGCTATCCTGGCAGCAATCACGATGCCTTCATCCTGTGCCAGACTGGTGTGTCAGCACCCGTCCAGCCACCATGTCAAGCTCACGGCTGGTGCTCGGAGACAAGGGCTATCCACTCTCCACCTGGCTCATGTCTCCCTTCCGCAACCCCAACACTCCTGCGCAGCACTCATATAATGGGAGCCATGCCGCCACCAGGAACTTCATTGAGCAGACCATCGGGGTGCTCAAGCAACTGTTCCACTGCCTTGTCCGCTCGGGAGGAGCCCTCCAGCACTTGGCTGAGCGGGTGTCCCATTTCGTCGTGGTCTGCTGCACGCTCTACAACTTGGCCATCATGAGGGCCCAGCCCTTGCCACCAGGGATTGCGGGACCACCTCAGGAGGAGGAAGAGGGAGAGGAAGAGGAGGATGAGGAGGAAGAGGAAGATGTGGAGGAGGAGGAACAGGAGCGAGGGAGGAGGCAGCTACTCAATCGGCCTTCCGGAAGGGCGGTCCGTGACCACCTCATCAGACTGTGGTTCGAATGAATTAAACCCCAGATCCCCATTGCTCACCACATCCCCATCATTCCATCCCTGTCACAGGCCATATCACAGCACAAAGCTGAAATGAGACACACTACAAAAGAATCCAAACTGAATTAATAAATTTATCAAAAATCAGTGAACACATATTTACACCAAAAATATTAACTATTGACCCTTGTGCAATCCCTTAGTGCCTCTCGTTACTGTGCCTTTGCCTAATCTAGTGCTCCTACGAGGTGTTGGCCCAGTGGCTGCAGCAGGGCTGGTGGAAGGCTGCTGAGTGTCCGTGCGGGAGACTTCAGATGACCTTGTAGGACGCCCTCGACCAGCTCTGGGCCTGGAAGGCCCGGCTGTCGATTGCACCACCTCAGCATAGGCTGCAGCAGTCTGGGCTGGCTGGATGACAGGCAGTGACAAGGGCAATGGCGGAGTGGCAGTGTTGGGAGCAGGAATGCTGTCATCCTGAGAGAGGACAACAGGTTCCTTCTCCACTGACCCACTGCCACTCCCCCGGGGCAGCACCTCAGCATCACTGCCAATCTGTTGGAGCACAGATTGCTGGCCTGCTGCGACACCTTGAAAGCCCCGGTCGACGGTGGTCGACCCAGCCACGATGGCAGCAGTCAGAGCTTGTGTGGCATCAAGCTGAGACTGCATGAGAGCAGTCTGACATTGGATGCCACCAAGCATAGACTGCATTACAGCACTAAGATGTTGCATCGCTTCTGCCTGTGCTGCAATGGAAGCTGCCAGATCGCCCATCACACGTGGCATCAGGTCTGGGTTGCTCGGTCTCTCTGGGAGTCTACCATCCTTTGCAGACTGGAAATGATGGGCAGAGCCTTGTGCAATGTTGGAAGCGGACTCCTCCACGCTCCTTACCATTGCCGAGAGGCTCTTGGGCACCCTTGCCATTGCACCTATCATCTTCGTGTGTATGCCCATCACCCTTCTTCTAAAGGCCTCCCCATCGAGGTCCTCAACTGAGTCCTGTACAGCAGAACTCACGCGTAAACTCGCCCTCCGCGGAGCTGGCCCCCGAGCCACCCTTTCCCCCCTGGCCTTGCTGCAGCCCACTCGTCCCCGGTGCCTCAACCTGTGCATATCCCACTACTATACTAGCCTCTAAAGAACACGTAGTGCCAGTATCTGAGCTGATGCCTGCGGGTGAGACATGCAGTGACGCAGTGTGTTCTTCCTCCACCTCTTCTCCTGCCTCACTCTCTCTGGTGTCCTCAGGGGAAGGCTGCTCAGGTGCTTGCTGATTATCTGAAAGCATAAAGGCACACGAGTCGGGTTAAGGTGAGGGGAGGGGGGCAGGAAGGGAGAAATGCATACATACAGCATGATTATTTGGAAAGTGTGAAACGCTTGTGGGGTGAGGGGGAAGTGGGATGTGAGAAGAAGGAGTAGGGATAAACATACCGTGGTTGTCCCCAAGGGGGTCAACATTGCCGGTGGCCACGGCATCCATCACCTGCTGCCCAATGATTTTCAGCACTCGATTCTCCAGCGCAGACAGTGTTTGGGTGTCGGCTTGTTCCCCGCCTGTGCGCTCCTGCTCCCTCCTGTTGTGCGCCACCTTGGCCTGCAAAAGAAAGGAAAGTGTGTGAGTGAGTGTGGAGCAATGTGTTTGGGTGATGTGCCTGCCATAGTTGATTAGCTGCCATTGTGTGCAAGGTGCGAGATGTGGGTGTGAGTGTTGGTCGGTAGAGATTGTTGGTGGGTGAGTGCTGGGGGGTGTGGTGCTTTGGGCAGTGTGTGCAGACTGTGGTTCAGACGGTGGTATGTAGCATTTGTTGAAGCATTCACTCACCCTGACCACCTGACTAAGGTCGTTAAATTTTTTCCTGCACTGTGTGTGGGTCCTGGGGACCACAGTGCTGCCCGAGACGTGCTGCGCTACCTCCCTCCACATGGTGCAGAAGACTTGTGGTGAGGACCTCCTGCCACTTGCCGGGTAGAGCACCGCCCTCTGTCTCTCCACAGCAAAAAACAATGCCTCCAATGCTTCATCGGAGAATCTGCAGGCTCTCTCCCTGGGGCGTGGACCTTCCATCAGCACACCTGGTTCAGTCCTTCAGCGCCTTCTCCTTGTTCTGCTTCTGCTTGCTGAGGCAGCTGCACAGCCAGCAATGCTGAGAATGAGGTGCTCCGGCATCAATGAACCTCCCCTTTAAGTAGTGAAAAAAGCCTGTGGCAATGATGAGTTGTGATTAGACTGCACCCGATATCGGTCCACCCTTTGAGTGTAACGCCAATGAGCTTGAGTTTTAAGACTTGATTTAGGACTCCAAGGGGGAAAAATTCAGTTGGTTGCGCCTCCCGTTAGCGCCTTAAGAGGGCGCTAATGGGGCGCAAAGCATCTAGCGCCCAGGCGCGGCGAAGTTTGCGCCACTCGCGAAATTAACTAGACATTTTGCGGCGGCGCTAAACACTACCGCCACGATCTCCTGCGCCGGCAGATCGTGACGTCAGTCGAGTGCGCAACGCCCCGGTATCGCCCCGGAGCGGATATTGAGTGGCGCCCCCTGCCTTACCGCCTGACGCTAGCAACGACAGGTTGAGGGGAGCATTCTGCAGTCATGAAGGGAAAGGGGGAGCGCTATTTAAAGGTGACCGCTTCCTGCCTTTTATTGTTGGTGCCATTTTTTAACTACGCATTCTGAGAGAGAGAGGGAGAGACTTCTGGAGAGATTCAATGTTGTGTGAAGGAGTTTTGGGTACTGAGCAGCACTTTGCAGGTTCATTTTGATTTGGCATTCTTTGTATTGATTTAGAAGAGACTGTGGGGGCTGCACTCTGAGCTCTTTGCCTGGTACTCTCCATTGTTCTTTCCAGCAGATTTGATGTGCAGGTCTCTCCAGGCCGAGATTCAAGGCTGCAATGAGCAGGATGTGGATGGAAAGCAAGATTAACCATCCCCTTTAAGAACTGGCCCGTGCCATTGTGTGTGTGTTCCATTGCTGACTGACATTACATGAGCTTCGCCAGCGCTCTGAGGTAGCGCCTCGCTCCTCGGCCTTTGCGCCTTAAGACAGGTGTGAAGCGCCTGATTTAGTGCTCCAATCACCTCCAGGGGCGATAAAAGTCAAGTTTGCAGTAGGTGGCGATAATTAGCGCCAGGCGCTAATCTTTGCGCCCGGCCGATAATTGCGCCCCAAATGGGGCGATACTGAATTTCTCCCCCCAATCATTTTATTGAGCAGAGAGCACGAATTTTGCGTGCAGTCTAAAGCATTAGCGCCAGGCGCTAATTCTCCAATTTTTCTACTGACACTGCTCATTTCTTGGCTATAACGAATTTCTAGCCCTTAATCTTTCCTTTCTCAGTCTGGTTGTCGCGTGCATTGGCGATGAGTTGGATAAAATCACCACCCTAGACGAGGACCAGCCAATTTAAATTGGATGAGTTGGTAACACTCACCCCTCTTGAGTCAGATGGTTGTGGGTTCAAGCTCCATCTAGGCTGACACTTCAGTGCAAAATGAAGGGAGTACTACGTAAAGGCACCAAACTTTAGGAAGGACATGAAGGCTTTGGAAAGGGTACAGAAGAGATTTACTAGAATGGTTCCAGCGATGAGGGATTACAGTTACGTGGATAGACTGGAGAAGATGGAGTTGTTCTCCTTGGAGCAGGGAAGGCTAAGAGGAGATTTAATAGAGGTGTTTAAAATCATGAAGGGTGTAGATAGAGTAAATAAAGAGAAACTGTTTCCAATGACTGATAACCAGAGGGCACAGATTTAAGGTAATTGACAAAAGAACCAGAGGCGACACAAGGAAAAACTTTTTTACACAACGAGTGGTTAGGATTTGGAATGCACTGCCTGACAGGATGGTGGATACAGATTCAATAGTAGCCTTCAAAAGGGAATTGGATAAGTACTGGAAGGAGAAAAAATTGCAAGGATATGGGGAAAGAGCGGGGGAGTGGGACTAACTGGATTGCTCTTCGAAAGAGCCGGCGCAGACTCGATGGCCCGAATGACCTCCTTGCGTGCTGTACTATTCTATGATTCGATGATTATATGATTGTCTTTTTTGGATGAGATGTATAAGTGAGCTTCTGTTTGCTCGTTCGAGTAGTTTGGGTGAATATTAAAGATCCAATGTCTCCTCTTTGCAGAAGAGTGGGAGCTTGTCCTGGCCAGAAATTCTCTCTGACATCAGCAAAAAGGATTAATGGGTCATTCATTTCATTGCTGTTTATGGGACTTTGCTGTACACAAAATGACTGTGAATACACTTCCTAAATTTGCCGATGACACCAAACTTGGGGTGTGGCAAACAGTGAGGATGATACCAATCGACTGTAACAGGACATAGAAAGGCTAGCAGAATGGGCAGACAAGTGGCAGATGGAATTTAATACAGAGAAGTGTGAGGTGATGCATTTTGGCAGAAGGAACAGGGAGAGGCAATATATACTTAATGGCACAGTTTTAAAGAGTGTGCAGGGACAGAGGGACCTGGGAGTTAATGTGCATAGGTCCCTGAAGGTGGAAGGACATACTGAGAGAGTGGTTAGCAAAGCATATGGGATCTTGGGTTTCATAAATAGAGGTATTGAGTACAAAAGTAGAGAAGTTATGCTGAACCGTCATAAAGCGCTGGTTAGGCCACAACTGGAGTATTGCGTCCAGTTCTGGTCACCACACTTTAGCAAGGATGTGAAGGCCCTTGAGAGGGTGCAGAGGAGATTTACCAGAATGGTTTCGGGGATGGGGGAATCTTGGCTACAAGGATAGGTTGGAGAAGCTGGATTTGTTTTCATTAGAGCAAAGGAGGTTGAGGGGTGATTTGATAGAGGTGTACAAGATTATGACGGGTTTGGATAGGCTAGACGGGGAAAGGCTGTTCCCACTAGTTGATGGTACAAGGACTAGGGGACACAGATTTAAGGTTTTGGGCAAGAGATACAGGGAGGATGTGAGAAAAACTTTTTTACTCAGCGAGTGGTGAGGACCTGGAATTTGCTGCCGACGGAAGTGGTGGAAGCGGAGACACTCAATGTTTTCAAGGGGAAACTGGATAGGCACTTGAGGGAAATAAACTTGCAGGGCTACGGGGTTAGAGCGGGGGAATGGGACTGACTGCATTGCTCTACAGAGAGCCGGCATGGACTCGATGGGCCGAATGACCTCCTTCTGTGCCGTTATGACTCTATGGGGGAAAAATTCGTTTGATTTACGCCTCCCGTTAGCGCCCTAAGAGGAGGGCACTAACGGGGCGCAAAGCAACTAGCGCCCGGGCGCAGCACCTCCAACACCTCCCGCGAAATTCAGCGGGAGGTTAGCGGCGGCGGTAACCGGTAGCACCCCGCGGCGCTGTGCCACCGGCGATCACCGTGCACAGCGCCCTGCTGGCACCCTGGCCGCGATCTTCGGGAGCGCCCCCTGACTTACCGCCGGACGCTATGTCCGACGGGGTCAGGGGAGCCTACCTGCGGCTGGGAAGGCGCCACTTAAAGGCGAGGTGCGGGGCAGCCATTTTTTTTTGCTGGCCGCCTGCCAGCACCTGCCTCCGCTCCCGTCCCCGGCCTCCTTACCCGCCCCCCTGCGGAGTGCCGGCTGTGCTCCAAGAGCCCGGCACTTCTGTTGAGTGCCGGGCTGTTTTGCCGGCACTCCTGATCCCCGGGAGCCCAGCTGGGCCCCGGGTCGCTCCCCTTTAAGAAGGGGAGGAAGACCTGCAATACCGTGGCGCGGCATGCCGCAGCGCATGGCACTGCGCGCCGCGATATTCCCTCAAAGTGCCCCAAGAAGGAGGCGGGGTGCTTCCAGTCGCGCCTTGCTTCCCTCTTGGGGCTCTACCACTCAATTTCCATAGTGGGGGTGCTAATTTTTCCGGGGCGCTACCCAAAGAGGGCGCTACTCAATTTTTAGCCCTATGACTCTATAAGTAATTAAATTTACATGGAGCACTCGGAGATGTTTCTCAGAGATGTGATAAGGGGCTATAGAAAAGGTTCTTTCTTTCAAAGCTTTGCAGGATTACCATTAGGATGCTGGAAGTGAGGCAAAATAAGAACATTTGTTTGAAAAGTGGGCAACGTTCCACAATCATACAGGAGTAAGTGGCTTAAATGCCCCCAAAAATGACTCCCTTGAAGGAGCCTTGATTGACCAGGGAAGTCTCTGGTTTGATCCCTGGATTGTGCTCAATTGACTGATCTCACCTGGATTAATGGTTGGGGGAGAGGATACTGCAATTGACCTCTGCGTCATCAGACTAGGAAGAGAAAAACTGGCAAGGGCTCCAACCTCCAATGGTTAGCATACGTGGTTTGTAAATCAGATGAGGTCAGCTTCAGGCTTGACTGTGATGCAACCCCACCTGCTAAGGGGTTTTAAGATACCATCCATCTCCCATTTGAAAAATGGATAATTGGACAAGGTATGAGAGAGCTGTTGCAGCATAGCATACGCCAGGAAAGATGGGGTATGCAAGAATTGAAAAGAAAGTCTCAATTGTGTATGTGTCATAATACTTTTATCCCATTACCTAAAAGGTTGGCAAGCCCTTTCTTACCTAAAAGAGCTACAACAAAAAGTCAAGAAAAACCTGCAACGTGGTACTGATCCACTTACTCCTGACTTGTGAAACGTTGGCCACCTTTCAAACATATGCGCTTATTTTGCCTCATTTCCAGCACCCTAATGATAATCCTGCAAAGTTTTGAAAGGATGAGCACTTACTAATTTGTCAGCTTTTAGGTGTAGTTATTTCAGGTAAGAAAAGGTCTCCAAACCTTTAAATCGATGGGATGTAAAGTATTACCATCATTTGTCGGGACGAACCCATTTCGTTCGCAAATGAGTGCATTGAGTGGCGAGCTGATTGCAGCAACGAGTCTCATTGAGTCCTCCAGCCAGACTGCAAGCTGACTGCACCAATTGCGAACAAAATAATTCATCCTGACATTTGATCTTTATATTTTATCTCTCACAGCCCATAATTCTGGCAGAGACCATGCACGTAGAGCATTCTGTTCTGATGAGGAAATATCACGAATAAGAAAAAAAAAAATCATAATAGTTCACCTCAGGATTCTGCGAAAGACCAGGCGTGACTGAAGAGATAAATGCCAGGAACTGAAAGGAAGATCAGGGTGAGTAGGGTTCAGAGTCGCTGCACCATTGGCTCCTTGGAACCTCTAGGGGGAAAAATTAGGTCGCGCCCCATTTGGGGCGCAAATATCGTCTGGACGCAAATATTAGCGCCTGGCGCTAATTATCGGCACTGACTGGAAACTTCACTTTTACCGCCCCGGGAGGTGAGTGGAGCGCTAAATCAGGCGCTGCACACCTGTCTTAAGGCGCAAAGGCCGAGCAGTGAGGCGCTAACTCAGCGCGCGAGCGCAGCACAGCTGCTGCCAGTTAGCGAGGGAACACAGACACACTGGCGCCGGCCACTTCTTAAAGCGGGGGGGGCCAACTTGCTCCCCAGCCACACCCTGCTCATTGCAGCCTTGAATCTCGGCCTGGAGAGACCTGTGAATCCATTTTGCTGCCAAGGATGGAGAGGGTGAGAGAACGAGCTCATCGCTTCACCGAGCGGGCCTTGGATGCTCTGGTTGGCGCGGTGGAGCGCAGAAGATGTATGCTCTTCCCTGAGAGTGGCAGGAGGCCTTTGCCACGCGAGTTCAGAAGAGTGTGGAGGGAGGTGGCTCAGAGCGTCTCCTCCAGGAGCATGGTGCCCAGGACCCATACTCAATGCCGCAAAAAGTTCAACGACCTCACTCGGGTCGTCAGGGTGAGTGGCTTTTTCTCAATACCTCTCCATCCCTCCATCTCAACCTCACTCTATGGCCAGAGGGTCTTAAAACCCCAATGCACAACACTCATCCAACACCTATGGCCCTTTCATGAAACACACACACACATTCCACACTTTGCATACAGTAAGGGCTATTCACCTATGGGAGGCACATCAGGCAAGACCATGGCTGCATACAGTAAGGGCTATTCACCTATGGGAGGCACATCAGGCAAGACCATGGCTGTATATTTACTCAGATGCTGTCCTTTTTCTTACAGGCCAAGCTGGCGCATAATCGGAGACAGCAGCAACGGACAGGTGGAGGGCGGCCTCAGCTGCAACCCCTCAGCGATCTTGAGGAGCGCGTCCACAGGATTGTGGCAAGCCGGGTGATCGGTCCCGTCGCCACTGGAGACGCCGACCCCGTTCTGGACAGCAATGGTAAGGTCATCACCTTTTTGTCCTCTGTCCTTCCACTTGTCCCTCACAACACCAGCCTTTGACACTTTCAATCCAACTTGCTAACTCGCTGCACTTATTCCTCCCTTACTGCCACCCTGTCCTCACGCTAAAGCCACTCTTGTACCTCCCTGCTTTCAGATGGTGATTCACCAGCTGAGGAGACGGGCCCTGAAGCTGCCACTGGGAGTGATGCTGCAGCCGAGGAGGAAGAGGAAGCCGGAGCATCAGTGCCACCCTCTCCCGAGGAAGCCCATGCCCACACTGGGAACACGCCTTCCCTGGAGGGGAGCAGGGGGGAAGGGTCTGATGAGGGTGAAGCTCCAGGACCCAGCGGGCTGCAGCAACGCCATGGGGGGGGTAGGGAAGAACGGGGGCCTTCTCCCCAGAGGGAGAGTATGCCAGAGACTCCTACTGCAATGGACGCAGAGGAGGAGCGGCTGATCGCAGAAATGAACACCCAGGCGGTGGGCATGCACACTGAGCTCATGGGTGCAGTGGGAAGGGTGCCCGAATGCATTGAGTCACTGGCAAGGAGTGTGGAGCACTTCGCTGTAGCACAGGCGGATGCCACACTAACGCTTAATGCTGCAATTCAGTCACTGGCTGCCGTGATCCCATCTCTGACTGCTCTCATGCAGACTCAGATTGAGGCCACGCGAGCACAGACTGCTGCCAACCTCGATGGTTCGTGCACATGTCCCGGGGCTGTCACCGCGCCGCAGCAGGCCAGCAATCTGTTCTCCAGCAGATTGCTCCGGATGCTGAAGTGCTGCCCCGTGGGAGTGCCAGTGTGTCGGGCGAGCAGGGAGTTGCTGTCCTCTCTCACGATGACAACATTCCTGCTGCCAACACTGTCACTTCTCCACTGCACTTGCCACCGCCTGTAGGACAGACTGCTGCCGCCCATGCAGAGTTGGTGCAGTCTGCAGCCGGGCCCTCCAGGCCCAGAACTGGTCGAGACCGTCCTTCAGGGGCATCTGCAGTGTCAGGGTCTGACGAGCAGCAGCCTTCCACCAGCCTTGCTGCAGCCACTGAGGTCCCATTACGGAGGAGCAGTAGGGTTAGAAGGGGGGAAGTGCGCAAGGGAAGGAGATCACCCTCGAAGGGCAAAAAGTAGGAGGTGTGACAAAATGCTGGTCATTTTTTTATTAAAGGTCGAGGTTCATGGTCCAACTTTTGTTTAGTGTTTTGGACATTATCTCCAGGTTGTGAGAACCAGTTATGTTATTGACTGGTTTTTTGTGTTTATTTCTATGAGTTTGTCATGAGGAATTGACACACACAGAGTTTGTAAAATAAATAAGTTTCTGTATTCAAAATATACATGGTTGGTGGTTGGAATTATTGGTGCCTTGGCCGGCTTAGGGGTTGCGTGCTGGGTTCATTAATGTTGTTAGCAATGGCAGAAGCCATTTCCACAGCAGGGGCCCTAGAAGCGGCTTGCTATTAGCCGTTGACGGACGGCCCTTGCAGTTTGACCATTGTGGGCCGCCCTCCCGCCTTGCTGCTGCTGATGATCATCCTCCTCGTCCTCTTCCTCCTCTTCCTCCTCCTCCTCTGGTGGTGCTCCAAGGCCTGGTGGCATTGGCTGGGTCCTGAGGATTGCCATGTTATGCAACATGCAGCACACGACTGCGAAGTTCGATACTCGCTCAGGCGAGTACTGCAGGGCTCCTCCAGAATGGTCGAGACAGCGGAACCGTTGCTTCAGCACGCCGATTGTGCGCTCAATTATGTTCCTGGTAGCTTGATGGCTCTCATTGTACCGCAGCTCAGCAGGGGTGTTGGGCGTACGGAGCGGTGTCATCAGCCAGGTGTTCAATGCATACCCCTTGTCCCCGAGAAGCCAACCAACTGGCTGATGCGGTGCCTCGAAAAGTTCTGCCACAGTAGTCTGGCGCAGGATAAAAGCATCGTGGCAGCTGCCAGGATAGTGGGCATTGACAGCGAGTATCAGCTGTCTGTGGTCACAGACCAACTGAACATTCAAGGAATGGAACCCCTTTCTGTTCCGGAATTCCTCGGCATTCTCATGCGGAGCACGCAAAGCCACATGCGTGCAGTCAATGGCGCCCTGCACCATGGGGAAGCCCGCTACCCTCGCAAAGCCCAGAGCGCGGTCACGCTGCTTGTCTGGGGTCATGGGGAAAGAGATGAACTATCGTCTCCTTTTAAAGAGGGCATTTGTGACCTGCCGGATGCAGCAATGCACCGCGAACTGGGAGATATTGGCGAGGTCCCCAGCAGCAGCTTGAAATGAGCCAGTAGCGTAAAAGTTGAGAGCCACTGTGACCTTCACTGCCACCGACAGAGACGTCCTGGACCTCAGTTGAGGCTGCAGATCTGGCTGCAGCAGGTGGCAGAGCTCAGTGACCACCTCCTTGCTGAATCGCAGCCTTCGCAAACACAGCTCCTCAGACATATGGATGTAGGAGAGCTGTTCACGATATACCCTGGGAGGGTAAGCTCTCCTGTACATACGCCTGTTGGCCCTCCTCCGTCTGGCCATCATTGCCACTCTCTCTCTGCGTCTCTGTATCCTCCGATTCAGCTGGAGCAGGACGACGCCCCCAATCAGTGCAGCCCCCATATTCTCTTTGCAAGCAAAGTAATGAAGGACAGCAACTAAAGTACCAGCGAAGTTAGGATCAGTAGGCAAAACTACCTCACAAAGCGTTGAGTCAATGCAGAAGTCTCTCTTTCTCTCTCTCCGAAACTCTCTCTCTCTCTCAGAACGAGTGGTGCAAAAATGTCGACCACAGAAAAAGACAGGAAGAGGCCCCCTTTAAATAGCGCCCCCCCCCAGCCCCACAGCGATTGATAGCGTTCCAGTCTTCCGGTCGTTGGATGCGCCAGGCGGTAAGGCAGGGGGCGCCACTCAATTTCCGCTCCAGGGCGCCACAAGGGCGTTGCACCATGGAATGACGTCACAATCTGCGCGCGCAGGTGGTCGCAGCGGTAAGTTTTAGCGCCGCCGCACAATCTCTAGTTAAGTTCCCGAGCGGCGCAAACATCGCTGCGCCCGGGCGTTAGCGGCTTTGCGCCCCATTAGCGCCCTCTTAAGGCGCTAACGGGAGGCGCAACCAACTGAATTTTTACCCCCTAAAGTTTTAAAAGATCTAACAATTTGAATTAAATTCCATGACAATGTTCTATTAATTTAGACATCTGATGTTATCAACCACCAGTATAAACTCTTAGCTCGAGCAAAGCTGCCAAATTGGCATAAAGTTTGAACTTTAAAATAATTGTCTATTTTGTTAATCTTCCTTTAATTTTTAGTTCAGTAAATGGTTCTACATCATGATGTGTGATGTATTATTGAAAAGGATATTAGTGATGTATAATATATAATGTAATTAAAATTTTAAACTGTGACATTTCAATTAAGGGCCTCCTACACTTGGCAATCAGAAAATGTTTCAAAGGGGCTTCCAGTTTGTTCTTTTCAGTAGATATGAATCTTGACACTCTTCTGTAATGTATCAGGGATGATGAGGAACTTCAGCTATGTGGAGAGACTGGAAAAGCTGGGGTTGTTCTCCTTAGAGCAGAGAAGGTGGAGAGGAGATTTGATGGAGGTGTTCAAAATAATGAAAGGTTTTGATAGAGTAATAAGGAGACACTGTTTCCAGTGGCAGAAGGGTCGGTAACCAGAGGACACAGATTTAAGGTGATTGACAAAAGAACCAGAGGCGACATGAGGAAACATTTTCTTACACAGCGAGTTGTTGTGATCTGGAATGCGCTGCCTGAAAGGATGGTGGAAGCAGATTCAATAGTGACACTCAAAAGAGAATGGGATAAATACTTGAAGGGGAAAAAAAATACAGGGCTATGGGGAAAGAGCGGGGGAGTGGGATTAATTGGATAGCTCGACCAAAGAGCCAGCACAGGCACGATGGGCCGAATGGCCTCCTTCTGTGCTGTATGATTCTATGATTCTACGAACGTTTGTTATTTGCAAAAGGTGCCCTTTAGCAGTCCATTAAACAGTACGCCACTCTCCCCCACTCTGAGCTAAGTTTGTCAATCTTACCTATGCTTGTACTGTCATTCAGTGCTTGCATTTTGAACTGTGCGGTAATCTGAAGGCTTTCGAAATTCAGCAACACTCTTTTCCTTGAAATATCTTAGGGCCCTTGCACTGAAACCTAGCTTCAAGGGCTGCTGTGAACTTAGACTTAATGCCGTCCACATCTTGAGCAGAGCTGCAACATTCAACTCAGCAGCTTACTGGGGTAAGTGATTTACCAGCACCGGTGAGTTGAAGAGTCAAAGCAATTTGCCTGAATGTGTTTCTTCCTCCGTCTCTGCTCCTTCGTTGCATTATCTCACTGCTTTCCTACCCTCTATCTTGTTGAAGTTCCGTCCTTTCCCTGCCTAAATCCCTTTCTATGCCAAAGGCATTTGTGTTTTTATAATTGACATTTTTATTGTGTTTTTCGCACATAAACAAATCACAGTAACACACAGATACAGCGAGAACCGTGCTTGTTTATTTTCTTGGGGATTAAGGCTTTACACTTCAAGCTTATTAAATCTTCTCAACTCGCTGCTTCTAGTTAGCCAAAGGCATAGTAAAATTGTTTTATAGGGCCCCTTTCCCGAGCACGCCAGCCTTGGCGCAATGGCAGCACTTTTGCCTCTGAGTCAGATGGTTGTGGTTTCAAGCTCCACTCCAAGTCCTGAGCACCTAATCCAGGCTGACACTTCAATGCAGTACACAGAGAGAGAGAGAGAGAGACAGACTGCTGCACATGCCAGAAGTGGTGTCTTTTGGACGAGACGTTAAACCGAGGTCCCGTCTGACCTCTCAATGGGGATGTAAAGGATCCTATGACACTATTCGGAGAAGAGCTATTTGTGGGAGCTTGCTGTGCGCAAATTGGCTGCCACGTTTCCCTATATTACAACAGCGACTACACTTCAAAAGTACTTCTTTGGCTGTGAAGCGCTTTGGGACGCCCTGAGGTCATTGGCAGGCGCTATAGAAATGCAAGTTTTTCCTTTCTGTTTCTCGTTTTAATAAAATGATGCTTTGTGAATGAAAAGTTAACTCAGATAAGTTTAAAAATGTCCTATTGACGAGTGCAAATTTGCCACGAGATCCGCGCTTGAGCGTACAAGGACCCTGCACCACACATGAAGCAGTGCAGGCCTCTGATTTAAACCTGCAGCTGCCAATCAAACGTGTTGCTGCAACGTGGCAGCAGATAGGGGTCAGAGGTCATCACCCTGAGATTCAGGAGTACTGTACTACTTTTCAACATACCTCAGAAATGTGTCGGCCGGAAAACATAGAGAGCCACAACACAGTTGAACAGAGAGTTCCTGATAAAGATAAAACCTCTAGAATAAGAAAAGAAAGAGGGACGTCCCAAAGCATTTTACAGCCAATGAAGTACTTTTTGAAGTGTAGTCACTGTTGTAATGTAGGAAACGCGGCAGCCAATTTGCGCACAGCAAGCTCCCACAAACAGCAATGCGATAATGCAAGATCATTTTTTTTTGTGATGTTGATTGAGGGATAAATATTGGCCAGGACACCGGGGATAACTCCCTTGTTCTTCGAAATAGTGGCCATGGGATCTTTTACGTCCACCTGAGAGAGCAGACGGGGGCCTCGGTTTAACGTCTCATCTGAAAGACGGCACCTCCGACAGTGCAGCACTCCCTCAGCACTGCACTGGGAGTGTCAGCCTAGCTTTATGTGCTCAAGTCCCTGGAGTGGGACTGTGAACCCCCAACCTTCTGACTCAGAGGTGAGAGTGCTACCCACTGAAAGAAGGAAGAACATGCTTTTATATAGCACCTTATTAGAGTATGAAGTAACTTCACCACTGAGTTTTAGTTCTACTTCATTTATATTTTAATTTTCAAAAATCGATTTTCCCCTCCTCGCTTGCCCTCCATGCCATGTTTGCCACCATTCACTGATTGAGAAGCTGTGCCCGTGTCCTGGGGCTGTTTTTGTTTGAATAGAGCAGATTAAGGGGCGATTTGATCGAGGTTTTTAAAATTATAAGGGGATTGGAGAGAATAGATAGAATCGGACTGTTTCCAGTGATTGAGGGCTCTTGAACAAGGGGACATAGCCATGAGATTAAATATAAGAGATTTAGGACAAAGCAGGATAAACATTTTTACACAGAAGGTCGTGAGGGTGCGGAATGCACGACCAGAGTTGAGCCCAACAGTCCATTTTTATATTGCAATTCCGAGGTTATTCTCTGTCACACTCAGCCTCAGCTTTTGAGGTGATCAGAGTTGCAACAATATTGGACAGAGTTAGCTTCCCTCCTGTGGGAAAGGACCTCTCAGGTGGCCTGGTTAAATAACAAGAAGTCACCACAGGGCAATTAATACAAAGTTAAAGTCAAAGCCTAGTTCCATGATTTCGCTATTTCTTTGACAAAAATAATGACAGTTTATATGACGGAAATGGTCACTTGACTGTGAGGCAAATTACATGTTTTTAACTAGAAAAATATATTTACAGCATGTTAACAATTCTCAGTACACTTATGATTAGAGAAATTTTAACATCAACTTGTATTTATATAGCGCCTTTAACGTAGTAAAACGTCCCAAGGCGCTGCACAGGAGTATTATAAAACAAAATTTGACACCGAGCCACATAAGGAGATATTAGGGCAGGTGACCAAAAGCTTGGTCAAAGAGGTAGGTTTTAAGGAGCGTCTTAAAGGAGGAAAGAGAGGTAGCGAGGCCGCCAGGTTTAGGCAGGGAATTCCAGAGCTTAGGGCCTAGGCAGCTGAAGGCACGGCCGCCAATGGTGGAGCGATTATAATCAGGGATGCTCAAGAGGCCAGAATTAGAGGAGCGCAGATATCTCGGGGGCGGGGGGGAGGAGGTGGTTGTGGGGCTGAAGGTGATTACAGAGATAGGGAGGGGCGAGGAAATGGAGGGATTTGAAAATAAGGATGAGAATTTTAAAATCGAGGCGTTGCTTAACCGGGAGCCAATGCAGGTCAGCGAGCACAGGGGTGATGGGTGAGCGGGACTTGGTGCGAGTTAGGACACGGGCCAGCCGAGTTTTGGATGACCTCATGTTTAAATATCACAGTCATTGTCCTTGAGCCTTGGTAATAATTTGCATACTGGGACCAGATAAAGTTCCAGCGAGTGGGGCCAAAGTGGCTGAAGATTCCAATGCCAATGGTGAAGTGAAGGGAGGGGGATGTCGAAAACACCAGAGGTAGAGGACCTAAGAACACAGTGGAGGAGGTTGCAGAGATATGATGGAGCAAGACTGCGGAGGCACCTCGAGACGAGGATGTGGATTTTAAATCTACTGCGTAAGTGGCAAATGGGACGTAGCACAGGACAGGATACAGGCTGCTGACCTTTTGGACAAATTCAAGATCTTGGAGGATGGGCGGCCGGTAAATAGGGCATTGGAATAATTGAGTCTATAGACGACAAACGCATGGTCCAGGGTTCCTGTGGGAGATGATTCACAGGGGGAGGTAAATGGCCACAGTGACGAGTGGAATGTGGGGTTCGAAGCTCAGCACGCAGACAAACAGGTTGCCAGGGTTTCTCTCAGTTTGGTTGAGCCCGTGTTCGTGGCTGGGCCGTCAGTGGCAAGAGTACAGAGTTTATAGGTCAATAACGATGTCTTCCCAATGCTCAGTTGACTGGTCTATGACTTGATGTAGGACAGGTTGTCTGATGGGATGGAAGTGGTTGTTGGGTCAAGTGAGGTGGTTCAGAGGTACAGTTGGGTGTAATCAGCAAACATAGTACCTCCCCAAAGCCAGTTCCCTCCACAATGTTGGTTTGACACGTTGGACCCCCTGGGACACATCTCATTGTCTTGGCTATGCTCTTTGATGTAGGGAAAGATTTGAATATATTTTGTCTGTGTTTAAATTGTGAATTCTGGGAGATTCTCTCACTGCTAAACTTACCTGACGAAGGAGCGAACTGCTCCGAAAGCTTGTAAAATTAAATAAATCTGTTGGACTATAACCTGGTGTTGTGCGACTTCTCAATGTTGGTATAGGCTCAGTTGCTAATACAGATTAGATGAGCCAAGCCAGAAGTTTTCAAATTAACAAGTGGCAATTTGTGCAGAACATGGAGTTTCTGCTCCATGCTGACTGCATTGCCAGGGCTGCCTCCATGCACGTTGTGATCACCTGATCACCCAGCTGAAATATATAACATAAATAACAGAAATGTTAAATGGAAGAAAGCAGAATGTACACTTGGGAATTCTTTGCTGCTACGCTCAGTGAGGTCAGGTTGGTAGGATTAGTCAGTTGTGACTGTGGGAGTAAGTCATGCAGACAAGAAGGATCTGTGCTGTATGAGCTGATTTAAGACTGATGTGATGGTTGGGGTGCTTTGATTGGCCTCATCTTCCTGGGCTAGAGAGCAGAAAAATCAGCCATGGTTCCTACTTATGAGTGATGTCCAGTGACCTGTACTGGAAATTGCGTATTTGTGTGTGTGTGCGTTTTGTGTGTTTGGTGTTTGTGTGTGCGTCTGTGTGCCCGTGTGTGTGTGTGTCCATGTGTGTATGTGTGTGTGCCTGTGTGTGCGTGTGTCTGTGTGTATATATGTGTGCTTGTGTGTGCGCGTGTGTGTGTGTATGTGTGTGTGTGTGTCTGTGTGTCCGTGCGTGTGTGTGTGATTGTGCGTATGTGCGTGTGATTGTGTGTGTGTGCGCGTGTCCGTGTGTGTGTGTGTGATTGTGTGCGTGTGTGTGCGTGCGTGTCAGTGCGTGTGTGTTTGCCGCGTGTGTGTGTGTGTGCGTGTGTCCGTGTGTGTGTGTGTGTGTGTGTGTGTGATTGTGTGTGTGCGTGTGTGTGTGTGTGATTGTGTGCGTGTGTGATTGTGTGTGTGTGCGTGTGTCCGTGTGTGCGTGTGTCCGTGTGTCCGTGTGTGTGTGTGATTGTGTGTGTGTGTGATTGTGTGTGTGTGTGTGCGTGTGTCCGTGTGTGATTGTGTGCGTGTGTGATTGTGTGTGTGTGCGTGTGTCCGTGTGTGCGTGTGTCCGTGTGTCCGTGTGTGTGTGTGATTGTGTGTGTTTGCCGTGTGTCCGTGTGTGTGTGATTGTGTGTGTGTGCGTGTGATTGTGTGTGTGTGATTGTGTGTGTGTGCGTGTGTCCGTGTGTGCGTGTGTCCGTGTGTCCGTGTGTGCGTGTGTCCGTGTGTGTGTGTGTGATTGTGTGTGTTTGCCGCGTGTGTCCGTGTGTTTATATACATTGGCTGAGGATGGGATTTGGCTTGGTTGTTATGCCTTCCATGATTGATTAGCTGAAAACACTCATTGTCTATATTTATGGATGAAGATCAGCCAGTGGTGAGTTACTGGGGAATGGTGTAACCCCGCCTCCCCCCACTCACCCCAGAAACATCCTCCAGCATCTTCAGGCGAGGAGAGGGGAGAAACATCATGTGCAGACGAGACTGAATTTCCCGTCGCCAGCATGAACCCTTGCATGTACATCGTTAGTATTAACTCCCACACAATCGCTGAATTCAGTGACAAAAATACATCTGTCTGTTGTGCAAAAAGGGGAATTCCCAATAATTGTGAATAACCTTTAATTAAGCAGCACTTGTTACCGTGAATGCAACAATCAGTGTCACAACTTAGCGCAGTTGCTTAAATAGAATAATTACTTGAGCAGCAGTATGTTTCTTCCCTCAGTTGGGGGAGCTCCCTGCAAACATAAATGCAGTTCATACGCACCAAAGATTCTTCATAGCTTGTTATCTTTTTTAAAAAATAAAACTACAAAACCTTTTAAAGGAAAGTCCTGTTAAAAGAAAAACAAATTGATGAAACTGCTTTAAGTGCCAATGGATTAATTTAATGCAGAATAATCATTAGTCTCCCCTGACAACAGCTTTTCTGTTTGGGTTTTAAACTAATGCGTAAATCCCAAAGCACTCTGTAAAGTGAAACGCCGTCATCACTCTCAGCTGCTGGTCTTGTTTCTAAGAATTGAACTACTTTGTACCAAACTCTTTCTGTGTTGCAGTGGAATAAATGCTCTTTGCATGAGTACTGCTGATGTTCGGGGCTGAGTTCTGGATGCAGATCGTGGGTATACATTGAAAACAACATTGGAGGAGTTCTCATTATCTTATTATGTAGTAGTTATGGTAACTTCTTAATGCTCAACTAGCAATACCGGCCCATCTTTTCTAATTGGTGGTTTTCATGAAAGGGGTAGGTTGAACATTTTAGATAGAATGACATAGAAGGTAGAGCACAGAAACAGGCCAATCGGCCCAACTGGTCTTTGCAGGTGTTTATGCTCCACACCAGCCTCCTCCCATCCAATGTTCCCGCTAAGGTGCGCGTGTGCGCGGGGCCGCGCAGTAACGGGAAAGGTCCCGCGCAGACGGCTCACTGACTTTTACATTGTAAATACCGCGCTAGCGCAGAAATCTAAAGGCACGGTGCCTTAAAAGAAACAAAAGTGAGAAGTCGCACAACACCAGGTTATAGTCCAACAGCTTTATTTGAAATCACAAGCTTTCGGAGCAGGTGACGAAGGAGCAGCGCTCCGAAAGCTTGTGATTTCAAATAAAGCTGTTGGACTATAACCTGGTGTTGTGCGACTTCTCACTTTTGTCCACCCCAGTCCAACACCGGCATCTCCGCATTAAAAGAAACAGGCCGCGCAGAAAAAAGCACAGCTTACAGGGAACATTGCCTCCTATCCTTCATTACTTCCTATCCTTCTATTCCTTTCTCCCTCCTGTTTTGGGCAAGAGATACGAAGGGGGGGGGGGCGGTTTACGCAAGGAGTGGTGAGGACCTGGAACTCGCTGCCGACGGAAGTGGTGGAAGCGGAGACACTCAATGTTTTCAAGGAGAGACTGGATAGGCACTTGAGGGAAATAAACTTGCAGGGCTACGGGGATGGAGCGGGGGAATGGGACTGACTGGATTGCTCTACAGAGAGCCGGCACGGACTCGATGGGCCGAATGGTCTCCTTCTGTGCCATTATGACTCTATGGGGTAGAAATTAGGTCGCGCCCCATTTGGGGCGCAAATATCGTCCGGGCGCAAATATTAGCGCCTGGCGCTAATTATCGGCACTGACAGGAAACTTCACTTTTACCGCCCCGGGAGGTGAGTGGAGCGCTAAATTAGGCGCTGCACACCTCTCTTAAGGCGCAAAGGCCAAGGAGTGAGGCGCTACCTCAGCGCACGAGCGCAGCGCAGCTGCTGCCAGTTAGCGAGGGAACACAGACACACTGGCGCCGGACACTTCTTAAAGCGGGGGGGGGCCACTTGCTCCCCAGCCACACCCTGCTCATTGCAGCCTTGAATCTCAGCCTGGAGAGACCTGTAATCCATTTTGCTGCCAAGCATGGAGAGGGTGAGAGAACGCGCTCATCGCTTCACCGAGCGGGCCTTGGATGCTCTGGTTGACGCAGTGGAGCGCAGACGATGCATGCTGTTCCCGGAGAGTGGCAGGAGGCCTTTACCACGCGAGTTCAGAAGAGTGTGGAGGGAGGTGGCTTAGAGCGTCTCCTCCAGGAGCATGGTGCCCAGGACCCATGTTCAGTGCCGCAAAAAGTTCAACGACCTCACTCGGGTCGTCAGGGTGAGTGGCTTTTTCTCAATACCTCTCCATCCCTCCATCTCAACCTCACTCTATGGCCAGAGGGTCTTAAGACCCCAATGCACAACACTCATGCAACACCTATGGCCCTTTCATCAAACACACACACACATTCCACACTTTGCATACAGTAAGGGCTATTCACCTATGGGAGGCACATCAGGCAAGACCATGGCTGCATATTGTAAGGGCTATTCACCTATGGGAGGCACATCAGGCAAGACCATGGCTGTATATTTACTCAGATGCTGTCCTTTTTCTTGCAGGCTAAGCTGGCTCATAATCGGAGACAGCAGCAACGGACGGGTGGAGGGCGGCTTCAGCTGCAACCCCTCAGCGATCTGGAGGAGCGCATCCACAGGATTGTGGCAAGCCGGGTGATCGGTCCCGTCGCCACTGGGGACGCTGACCCCGTTGTGGACAGCAATGGAAAGGTCATCACCTTTTTGTCCTCTGTCCTTCCACTTGTCCCTCACAATACCAGCCTTTGACACTTTCAATCCAACTTGCTAACTCGCTGCACTTATTCCTCCCTTACTGCCACCCTGTCCTCACGCTAAAGCCACTCTTGTACCTCGCTGCTTTCAGATGGTGATTCACCAGCTGAGGAGACGGGCCCTGAAGCTGCCACTGGGAGTGATGCTGCAGCTGAGGAGGAAGAGGAAGCCGGAGCATCAGTGCCACCCTCTCCCGAGGAAGCCCATGCCCACACTGGGAACACGCCTTCCCCGGAGGGGAGCAGGGGGGAAGGGGCTGATGATGGTGAAGCTCCAGGACCCAGCGGGCTGCAGCAACGCCATGGGGGAGGGAGGGAAGAACGGGAGCCTTCTCCCCAGAGGGAGAGTATGCCATGGACGCAGAGGAGGAGCGGCTGATCGCAGAAATGAACAGCCAGGCGGTGGGCATGCACACTGAGCTCATGGGTGCAGTGGGAAGGGTGCCCGAATGCATTGAGTCACTGGCAAGGAGTGTGGAGCACTTCGCTGTAGCACAGGCGGATGCCACACTAAAGCTTAGTGCTGCAATTCAGTCACTGGCTGCCAGGAACCCATCTGAGACTGCTCTCATGCAGACTCAGATTGAGGCCACGCGAGCACTGACTGCTGCCATCCTCGATGGTTCGTGCACATGTCCCCGGGGCTGTCACCGCGCCGCAGCAGGCCAGCAATCTGTTCTCCGGCAAATTGCTCCGGATGCTGAAGTGCTGCCCCGTGGGAGTGCCAGTGTGTCGGGCGAGCAGGGAGTTGCTGTCCTCTCTCACGATGACAGCATTCCTGCTGCCAACACTGTCACTTCTCCACTGCACTTGCCACCGCCTGTAGGACAGACTGCTGCCGCCCATGCAGAGTTGGTGCAGTCTGCAGCCGGGCCCTCCAGGCCCAGAAGTGGTCTAGGCCGTCCTTCAGGGGCATCTGCAGTGTCAGGGTCTGACGAGCAGCAGCCTTCCACCAGCCTTGCTGCAGCCACTGAGGTCCCATTACGGAGGAGCAGTAGGGTTAGAAGGGGGGAAGTGCGCAAGGGAAGGAGATCACCCTCGAAGGGCAAAAAGTAGGAGGTGTGACAAAATGCTGGTCATTTTTTTATTAAAGGTCGAGGTTCATGGTCCAACTTTTGTTTAGTGTTTTGGACATTATCTCCAGGTTGTGAGAACCAGTTATGTTATTGACTGTTTTTTTGTGTTTATTTCTATGAGTTTGTCATGAGGAATTGACACACACAGAGTTTGTAAAATAAATAAGTTTCTGTATTCAAAATATACATGGCTGGTGGTTGGAATTATTGGTGCCTTGGCCGGCTTAGGGGTTGCGTGCTGGGTTGATTAGTGTTTGTAGCAATGGCAGGGGCCCTAGAAGCGGCTTGCTATTAGTCGTTGACGGACGGCCCTTGCAGTTTGACCATTGTGGGCCGCCCTCCCGCCTTGGTGCTGCTGATGATCATCGTCCTCGTCCTGTTCCTCCTCTTCCTCCTCCTCCTCTGGTGGTGCTACAAGGCCTGGTGGCATTGGCTGGGTCCTGAGGATTGCCATGTTGTGCAACATGCAGCACACGACTACGAAGTTCGAAACTTGCTCAGGCGAGTACTGCAGGGCTCCTCCGGAATGGTCCAGACAGCGGAACCGTTGTTTCAGCACGCCGATTGTGCGCTCAATAATGTTCCTGGTTGCTTGATGGCTTTCATTGTACCGCAGCTCAGCAGGGGTGTTTGGCGTACGGAGCGGTGTCATCAGCCAGGTGCTCAATGCGTACCCCTTGTCCCCCAGAAGCCAACCAACTGGCTGATGCGGTGCCTCGAAAAGTTCTGCCACAGTAGTCTGGCGCAGGATGAAAGCATCGTGGCAGCTGCCCGGATAGTGGGCATTGACAGCGAGTATCACCTGTCTGTGGTCACAGACCAACTGCACATTCAAGGAATGGAACCCCTTTCTGTTCCTGAATTCCTCTGCATTCTCTCGCGGAGCACGCAAAGCCACATGCGTGCAGTCAATGGCGCCCTGCACCATGGGGAAGCCCGCTACCCTCGCAAAGCCCATAGCACGGTCATGCTGCTTGTCTGGGGTCATAGGGAAAGAGATGAAGTCTCGTCTCCTTCTGAAGAGGGCATTGGTGACCTGCCGGATGCAGCGATGCACCGCAAACTGGGAGATATTGGCGAGGTCCCCAACAGCAGCTTGGAATGAGCCGGTGGCGTAGAAGTTCAAAGCCACTGTGACCTTCACTGCCACTGACAGAGACGTCCTGGACCTCAGCTGAGGCTGCAGATCTGGCTGCAGCAGGTGGCAGAGCTCAGTGACCACCTCCTTGCTGAATCGCAGCCTTCGCAAACACAGCTCCTCGGACATATGGATGTAGGAGAGCTGTTCACGATATACCCTGGGAGGGTAAGCTCTCCTGTACATGCGCCTGATGGCCCTCCTCCGTCTGGCCATCATTGCCACTCTCTGTCTGCGTCTCACTATCCTCCGATTCAGCTGGAGCAGGACGACGCCCCCAATCATTGCAGCCCCCATATTCTCTTTGCCAGAAAAGTAATGAGGTACAGCAACTAAAGTAGCAACAAAGTTAGGATGAACTAGGCAAAACTACCTCACAAAGCATTGAGTCAATGTAGAAGTCTCTCTCTCTCTCTCTCCGAATCTCTCTCTCTCTCTCAGAACGAGTGGTGCATAAATGTCGACCACAGAAAAAGACAGGAAGAGGCCCCCTTTAAATAGCGCCCCCCCCAGCCCCACACCGATTGATAACGTTCCAGTCTTCCGGTCGTTGGAAGCGCCAGGCGGTAAGGCAGGGGGCGCCACTCAATTTCCGCTCCGGGGCGCCCCAAGGGCGTTGCACCATGGAATGACGTCACAATCTGCGCGCGCAGGTGGTCGCAGCGGTAAGTTTTAGCGCCGCCGCACAATCTCAAGTTAAGTTCTCGAGCGGCGCAAACAGCGCTGCGCCCGGGCGTTAGCGGCTTAACGCCCCATTAGCGCCCTCTTAAGGCGCTAACGGGAGGCGCAACCAAGTGAATTTTTACCCCTATGACTGTACTTATCTGGCTTCCCCTGAAATGCATCTATGCTATTTGCCTCAACTATTCTATGTGGTAGCATTCGAACCACTCTCTGGGTAAAGAAGTTTCTCCTGAATTCCTGATTGGATTTATTAGTGACTATCTTGTATTTATGGCCTCTGGTTTTGGATTCACCCCACAGGTGTTTCCCGTCATGTGATTGTACAGCTTTGCCTGTACAGAATGTTGGCCTCCACCTGTTGTGGCTATCGGAATGCTGTGCTCTCAGCAGTCTGCTATTTTATATTGCTGACCTGTACAAGTCTTCTTCCCACCCCAAGGGCTGGATTTTGCCAACGGAGGCGGGTTCGCAGCGGAAGAGGTAGTTGGCGGGTTCCGGTCCCGCTCCCAGCTCCAGCCGGCTCTGCGCAAACAATTTTGCGTTGATCGGGTTTGTTAAGCCCGCCATGCGCGGGACCCGGCCCAATCACAAGGTGCGGGTCTGCTGAGCTCCACTGATGACGCCTTTGCTGCCAGCTCTATTTAAGGGGGCAATTGTCTCCATTTGCTCTCACTTCAGATTTCATACTCCTGAGTGCTGGTCGTTTGAAAAATGAGTGCTGAGAGACAAAGGGCTGCGTCACGATTCAACGATGACTCCCTCCATGTTCTTGTGGAGGGAGTCAGAGGACGCAGGGAGGCTCTGTTCCCTGGAGATGGAAGGAGGAGACCTCCTCACCAGACAAAGGCTGCAAATAGCTGAGGAGGTGAATGCAAGGTCTGTTGTTGCTCGCACCTGGGTGCAATGCAGGAAGAGGTTTAATGATCTCCTGCATTCAGGAAAAGTGAGTATAAAACCACACTTACCTTCATTCTGCTGTGCCTGTCATCACATCCCCATCACTCTGCATTGCCAACTCTACTCCTACACATCCTAACTCACCCCAACATCCCTTGTACCATCACCCATCCATGTACAGAATCACATCCCCATCTTACTATGCACCTCTCACACTCACCCTCAACGTTATGCAATGACAACAACTAACAACTCAAAAGGAGACAACTTGGCATTGGCACCCCACTCCATCATAGTCTCCCTCTACACATCTATCCTCTCCATTCTTTACACTCATTCCATCACTCTCACTAAAATTGCACTTCTTTCCCTCATTGCAGGAAAAGAGAGCCCACAATAAGAGGGAGAGGGAGAGAACAGGAGGAGGACCACCATTGTTGGCTGAGCTCACTAACGCAGAGAAGGCAGCTCTGGACATTACAGGAGTAGTTGAACAGCCTGAAGTAGGGGACGGAGAGAGGGGCTCATTAGAACAACCTGGTGACAGAATTATTCTCTATACATCTTATTTGACATTCATGAGTGAATCAATTGGGATCTGCTATCAATAGAAATGGAATGCTCATCATGTGCACAATGGGATGTGTCTGCAATCTACATATCACATGTCTAACTCATGTCTTTACTCTCCCACAGGACCATCAAGAGCACCCCCCGCTCCCCCCCACTGTCCAGGAGGAAGAGCAGGAGGACTCCTCAGAGGATCCTCCAGCCTCTGAGGGAGCAGCGTCAGCAGAAATGAGCGCAGCCAGCACCAGCGCAGAGACGCACACCTCGGTGGGCCCTATGCGAGATAGAGTAGTGTTGTCACCTGGTGTATCACAAGTCACAAGTGAGCAAGATCAGATGGTGGAGACAGGGACAGCAGTGGAGAGTCCTCGTCGGAGGTCGCAGGACGCTCCGAGCTCTGCTCAGCTGCATGTAGACGCTGAGCCTCGGGGACCATCCAGGAAGAGAGCGATCCTGGAGCTTCAGGAACAAGTGCAGGAGACTCTGACTGGGTTAGTAACCATGGTGACTGCGAGTGTGCAGAGAATGGAGGAGTCCATCTCAAATATGAGCAACGCCGTGGCGCATGCACTGGCAACTGTAGGTTCCGCCTTGGAAAGGATGGCAACCTCCATGGAGGACATAAATCACCAGACTCAGGAGAACATGGTAACACTTCTAAATACATAGTCATCTATGGAGGATAGATGGGCATCTATCAAGGAGTGAAACCAAAGGTTCATGGACGTCCCCATTATGAGGAATGTCAGTACAGACATGGGTCCTCATGGCCCCACTGATGTGCAGCAAGGAGCTGTCCAGCAACTTGCTAGCAGAGAAGTGCGGGTGGCCCATGAGAGGGATGATGGTGGGAGGGAACATGGAAGTGGGGGCTCCTCTCCAAGTGCTCAAACATCCCCCCCCCCACCCTTGGCAACCCCTCGGTTAGTGCCCCAGATGCCTCCCCGAACAGTGATGGCCGAGTCTGTCCCTGCACAGCTGCAGGAGGAGCAGACTTTGTCGGAGCCCTCAAAGGTTCCAAAACCCAGAGGGCGACTGCCAAAGGTGTCTAAGCAGGCACAGCAGGGAAGTGAGCAGCCTGCCTCTACATCTGGTGAAGCCACAGGGGTAGCACCACGTAGAAGCACGCGTAAAAGAAAGCTCACACATAAATAGTCACTAGGGTAGTCACTTGGGTGATTTGCTATAAATGAATGTTAAGTTTCAGTCCTTTTATTTTGTTATAATAAAGTGATGTTTTCTGAATGTTTGAATTCGTTGCCATATGTGTGGTCACAATTTGAAGTGGCACAGTGAAGGGTAAGGCCGTCTTTTATGTCGAGCAATGGTGGTGACAGTGCAAGGAATGCTCAGTTCATTGTAGAGATGCTCTATGATGTTGGAGTGTAGTCATGCCAACCTTCATGTGCATGTGGCAGCCACATGTCTGTGCTGCATAAAGTTAGGTGAATCTGGGATTGATTAGGCCATCCCTGGCATCACGGGCAGCAATGTGCTCGCGTGCTGGTCGCACTGGGCCAGCCGTCTCCTCAGGTCTTCCTCATGCTGGACCTCATTCTGCTCCTCCTCTGATGATGATGATGATGAGGCTGAAGGCTCTGCGCCTTGTTCCTCCTGCAGCGCTAATCCTCGCTGCAGTGCGATGTTGTGCAGGGCACAGCAGACAACGACGATTCTGGACACTCTGGCTGGTGCATACTGAAGGGCTCCACCAGATCTGTCCAGGCATCTGAAGCGCATTTTGAGCAACCCTATTGTTTGCTCTATGAGACTTCTGGTGGAAATGTGGCTTGGATTGTAACACTCCTGAGACTCGTTTGACGGGCTCCTCAACGGTGTCATTAGCCACGTCTTCAGGGGATAGCCCTTGTCTCTAACGAGCCAGTCGGAAAGTTTGTTTGGCCATGCGAAAAGCTGACGAACAGTGGACTGGCGCAGGATGTAAGAGTCATGGCAGCTGCCAGGGAACTTGGCGCACACATGCATGATGCTCTTTCTATGGTTGCAGACCAGCTGCACATTGAAGGAGTGCAAGCCCTTGCGGTTTACAAATACTGCTGGGTTCTGATGGGGTGCCCTGATGGCCACATGTGTGCAGTCGATGACGCCCTGCACCCGTGGGAATCCAGCCAGATTGACAAAGCCGAGCGCCCACTCGGTAACACCCTGTGTTGGGGGTATCTCCTGCGGTGCGGTGCAGCCCTGCGCTGACGCCCTCTGCCCTGTGCAGCATCAGGTGGTTGAGGAGAAGGTTGCCGCTCTTGTTGTTGGTGCTGCTGGTAAGCCTGGTTCTGCTGCTGCTGCGGCTGATCGTCTTCCAATTCTGAGGACTAGGATGAGAGAGTATAAATCATTCCCATTCTGCTGTTATATATGGCAGTTGAGGATGAGATGTTAGAAGCAATCAATCAATGGGGAGAGAGGTTATTCCAAGGAGGTGACAGTGGATATAGAGTTTACACCACACACTTACAGCCTCAGTACAGATCAAACGTGTCTTCCCAGTCCTGAAATCAGCAACTTCTGACATTGGAAAGTGAACAGATTTGAAAGGTTAGATTTTATACTGCAGTTGCAGCTGTGATCTATTCAGCTCGATTGAACACCCGACATACTTACCTGATGTGATCTCCGAACGACGTGAAACCCGTTAAAAATGTGGGAAAATACAAAAAGGCTGCCAAAATAGTAGTTAACAAGCACTTAATAAGCAGCTAACTATCCTAAATGCCTCCCCCGCCGCATGGTGTCGGGTCTGCTCTGAAATCGCAGACTCGACACTTTGGAAACTTACACGGAGGCGGGTTTCGGAGCGGGTTCCAAACCCGCCGTCAATCATTGCGATTTTGACAGTGGACCCGCCTCCGAACCCGCCCTCTGAGCGCCGGCAAACTGAGGAAGTTCCACAGCCAAAAACAAAAAGCCTTGAAAATAACTTTTCAGCGGATGCACACATTGATCTTGGGTTTGTGCAGTCACTTTAGCACTGCTGCCCTGAAATGCCAACAGCATCAGCTGCCCTTCGCAGTCTGTAGAACCTCTTCTATTGGAAAAAGGATCTTCAGTATAAATGTGTTCCTGAAACAAGTCTGTCTTAGTGCTTGGACTGGGGGAGAAGGTTTTGAACAGACACAGATAAGTTTCATCACAATTACTTCACACGTAAGTGTGGCAATGTTTTTGTGATGCATTTTGTCACAAATTGCATTGTTCTAATTCAGTATTTGGCAAACCTTTTCTGTTTGTTTCCCAAATAATTTTGCATAAAGATTAATGCCCTTTAGAAAAAAGAAATTCCATGAATCTCCAATGCAAATACCAGTAATAAGACAATATATATAACAGTATTTACAGCACAGAAACAGGCCATTCAACCCAACAGGTCCGTCCATGCCAGTGTTTATGCTCCACACGAGCCTCCTCCCACCTCATTTCATCTCACCCCATAACATAGCCTTCTGTTCCTTTCTCCCTCATGTGTTTATCTAGCTTCCCCTTGAATGCATCTGTGCTCTTTGCCTCAACTACTCCCTGTGGTAGTGAGTTCCACATTCTAACCACTCTCTGGGTAAAGATGTTTCTCCTGAATTCCTGGATTTATTAATGACTATCTTATATTTATGGCCCCTAGTTCTGTTCTCAGCCGCAAGTGGAAACATCTTCTCTACGTCTACTCTATCACACCATTTCATATTCTTAAAGACCTCTATCAGGTCACCCCTCAGTCTTCTCCTTTCTAGAGAAAAGAACCCCAGCCAGTTCAATCTTTCCTGATAGGTATAATCTATCATCCCGGTAAATCGTTTTTGCACCTGCTCCCTTGCCTCCAGATTTTTTTTATACTATGGAGACCAGAACTGTTCACAGTACTCCAAGTGTGGTCTAAACCAAGGCTCTATGCAAGTTCAACGTAACTTCTCTGCTTTTCAATTCTACCCCTCTAGAATTAAACCCCAGTGCTTTTTTTTTATTGCCTTATTAACCTGTGTCGCTACCTTTAGTCATCCGTGTACCTGTACCCCCAGATCCCTCTGTTCCTCTGCCCTATTTAGACACTGATTTTCCAAGGAGTATGTGGCCTCCTTATTCTTCCTACCAAAATGTACCACCTCACACTTATCTATATTGAAGTTAATTTGCCAATTACTCGCCCATTCTGTAAGTTTATTAATGTCTTTTTGTCGCAGTCCTCCTCTGTATTAACTACCACCCCCAATAAGATTATCTTTGAGCTAGTGTTAGTGGAGAGAAAATATAGCAAAATAATTCTGAATTAATATGCTTTGACAATTGATTCTTTTCTCCATAAAAATACAGGTCCAGGAGAATACTTGTGGTTTTTTTAATCATTCTTTTGGGATTGGGCGTCGCTGCCAGGGCTGACATTTATTACTCATCCCTAGTTGCCCTCGGGAAGGTGATGCTGGGCCTTCTGCTTGAACCCCTGAAGTCCATGCGGTGAAGATACTCCCACAATGTTGTTAGGTTGAGAGCTTCTTGAGTGTTGCTGCACCTGCCCCCATCCAGGCAAATGGAGAGTACGTCATCACACTCCTGATTTATGCCTTTGAAGTGGTGGAGAGGCCTTGGGGAGTCAGGGTCTGTCTTCGTTGTGATGGCTGATTTTAGAAGTTAATAACAACACATTTTTTTCAGAGGTCTTTATTTATCTCTGTGTTACGCCCAATGGAGTGGGGGGGGGGGGGGTGGAAAATTCACTAGCGCCCTGTTTGGTGCGCTAATTTTTAAAAGTTTGAAAAGTTAGCGCCAGGCGCTAACGATTTCAAACTTTTGAAAAATTCGCCGTTTGCGCTCCAAGAAGGAGGTGCAGCGTTAAATCAAGTGCTCCACTTTCTTCTTGGAGTGCAATCGGCAGCAGGCGGGGCGGAGACTTCAGCAGCGCTGCACACTGGGCCGGGCAGCGCTGCCGCGTTCAAAGGCTCCTTCCCTCCCTTAAAGGGAAGGGACATCGCTGCAGGCTCTGCAATTTAAAAAGTACCTACCTGGACCACCAAGGCAGCCGCGATCCCGCGCGATCAGCCCGGCACTGAAGCAGAAACCCGCGAAAAAAAACTGGAACAAGAAAGGTAATTTTTTTTTTACTTACCTCGGCCACCTCGCCTTTAATCATCGCCCCCGAAGCAGCCGGCCACCCGATGCACGCCTCCTGCAGCTGTCGGTGTTCTCACCCGGCGCTGCTGCAAGGGGTGGAAGTCAATTTCAGGTCCGAGTTGCTACCGGGGGCGATGCGCACGGCGATGACGTCACGATCTCCGGGCGGAGGAGATCGGGGCGCAATGCCGTAGCGCCGTCGCAAAACTCCTGTCGAATATGGTGGGAGTCGATGTCAGCGCCGCGCAAAGCCATTTGTGCCCCGTTAGCGCCCCCCGGGGGCTCTAACGGGAGGCGCAAAGGCACTCAATTTTGCCCCCAATGTCTCTTCTCCTTTATGTGGATAACAACATGACCAACCAAGAACAGAGCAAAAGTAATTTAGCACTGGAGAGGCTGATGTCAGCTTGGCTTAGTTTGTAGTACTCTCACTTCTGGACCAGAAGATTATGGGTTCAAGTCCTACAATAGGATTTAAGCATTGTATTGCGCAGTAATGAAAGAGAGTGCTGTATTATCGATGGTGCCATCTTTGAATGAGATATTAAACTGAGCTGTCTGGGTAGATGGTGAAGATCCATGACACTATTTGAAGAAGAGTAGGGAGAAGACTAGAATATTTATTCTTCAGACCAAATAAAATATAATTTGTATTCACTGGTGCAAAGCTGGTAGTGGACAGATTAACTTCAGCATGAATTTAACACTGAGATCTTTACATGTTATTTATCACAGGAAGGTTCAGGGAAGAGAAACAAGGTTAATTCTAGGATTTAGGGTTCTAATCTTGAAGAGAAACTAATAGAACAAACTTGTTTTCATTGAAGAAAAGATGTTCAAGGGGAGTCTTTAGTTCTGCTTACACCTACCTATCAATACCTCTCAGCATTTTAGAGGGTGCAGATTTAAAATTAACAAGTCTCAAGTGAAATTTGTGATCAGAGAAAGCTGTTTTACCCAAAAAGGTAATGGATATGCTGAACAGGCTCTCAGCATAAACAGTTGGAGCTGGACAATTAACTCCTTCAAAAAGGAACTGGATAAATATCTGGTAGGGAATGGGATCATACAAAATAGATTGAGGTGATTGCATATTCCTCAGAACACATTAGTTCCTCTGCTGTTAGGGCAGGGGAATATCTTTGTCTAGGGAAGCGAGCAGATCAGGGTGGAACAGTTAAAGTGTTAGAATGGGGAAATATTCCAGACATTTGCTTGATAACCTTTGGGATCCAGGAAGCTTTGTGCAGGAATAACAACAGAAAATGCTGGAAGCACTCAGCAGGCCAGGCAGCATCCGTGGAGAGAGAAACAGAGTTAACGTTTCAGGTCTAGGACACCTTTGTCAGTGTAACATAAGGCTGGAGATGTAACAGATTTTAAGCAGGTGCAGAGGCAGGGAGAGGGGGGGGATCGGAAGGAATAGTCTGTGCTAGGGTAGGAGGCAGGAAAGATTAAATGTTGCAAATGGGGCTGGCAGAAACATACAGCCTGAAAAATGGGGGCGGGGTTATAGTCTGAACCTTTATGCAGGACCTTGCCTCAGATTAATCAGATGGGTGGATTTCATGATAGGGTAGATTGTACATGGTCTATGCAGTGAGAAGGCTTGATAGGCCCAATGACCTATTCTCATTCCATACTTTCTCAAAATGGTAATGGCAGAGCCAAGCTGTCTGCTGCCATCTTTGATATGACCAAATAGGCTATGTTTTCCAGTATTTGTATACACCCTTTCATACTTACAAGAAGAACGCTTTTGACAAAAAAAGATATTTAATAATTGAATCTGTGTCTGCTTTTAAAACATCAATAGTTTATGTAAATCCCACAGCCCCAAAGAAACGCTCTGAGATGAGATACTGTGTTATGTTACACTGCTCTTCTCTGGAGCAGATCTGACAAGCCAGTCGGAAATTTTAATTTTTTTTGAAGCTTACCATTTTGTGACGAGTGTCTGGATAACAAATCCAGAACTCACTTTTAGCAAAAAAAACTTTAATTGAACATGACGCTAAAATGCTGTCTTCACATTAAAAACAAATTGCCAAGTACCAGCGAGGCACTTAAAAATGTGTTTAAATTAAACATTGAATTCACTATACTGAGCACTACATGGCTGAGCTATGCCATTTAATTAGTGTAAGGGCATCACTTGAAGTTCCACCTCTTCTTCCTCCGCCTTCATCTAATTTGCATAATTAATCCATTAATTACAGGAGGTGGGCTGAAGTTGGTACTTAATCCCTAAACAATTGAAATAATTAAAGATGTAAAACGTTTCCCATGCAAGAGTTTATATTGTGCCATCAAGCCTGAAGGTGACGAGAATTTGATAATACAATGTGTGTGCATGAGAAAGTATTAAAACGATGGCAATAGTTGGAATGTGAACACAAAGAAAGTATTATCAAAATGAAGATTATTGAGTGTATTGATGCCGCACACAAGGACTCTGGTGAAATGTGACATTGAGTGGGGTTCATATCTGCAGTGCCTTCCACATGCTTTACCTGGTGAGTTTCTGGTCTCAGGTTGCAGTTATGAGAAGAGGCCAAGTGATGGTCGGGTGTTGGGGCGATTTTGCCAGCCCTGGGGAGGCAGGTTTAGAGGCGGGACTGCCGGGCAAATGGCAGACTCTGGGGGCGGGTACCCATGCCGCCCTCAACCCGCCTCCGTGCCATTTTCCCAGGAGGCGGGTATCCGACCCGCGCCGGGTCCCGTCTCCTGGAGGCAGGAAGGGGATTACAGCCACTTAACTGCCTGCTAACAGGTAGTTAACAGGCAGTTAAGAGGATTATCCCCATTTTTCCAACAGAGGCGCGGGCTTCCCGATGTCGGGAAACCCCACCAGGGTCACCGAGGTGAGCAGTGGGTCTGCGGGGGTCGGAGGGGTCCAAAAGTGCGCTGTGGAGGTAAGTGATGGGTGCAAGTGTGGAGAGGTAAGTGTGTGAGGTGAGTGAAAAGTGATAGAAAAAGTTTCCTTCCCTTTGTTTCTTCCTGCAGGCTTCAATCGTTGGGGATCCGGAGGCTCCTCATCTCCACGGCAGAGATGACAGAATGGCTGCTGCATTCTCCGATGCAACAGCCATCTGATTTCTGCTCACAAGAGGTTTGGTGAGCCTTGAGTACAAGAACTCACCAAACAACAGAGAATGTCAGCTTCTCAAAGCTGTCAAACGATGATAATTCATCAGTCAAAAATTTTTGACAGATGAAACGTCATACGCTGACGTTCTCTGTCACCGGCTTCCCCTTAATTGGCCTGCTACGCCCGCTGGGCGGGCTTAACAAGGTCAATCAAGGGAAAATAGCGTGGGTTGGCCACAAGTCGTTGGAGGCGCGACTAAAACCCGACAAGCAGCAGTCCCGCTCCAACGCACCCCCATTGGCAAAATCACCCCCTAAGACTGCCATTGGATTTTGAGCGGTAAGTCTGAAATTTTCCAAAATGTAGGTTGGACAACAGAAGTCTGATTTACTTTTTTTCTCCGCTTAATTATGTCTCACGTGATTACGCTCACAGAGGTTTTCGAAGAATTTTCGGCAGCAGAGTAAATGCCAGGGCTCGAGCCATGATCTCGTCCTCTGTCTGGGTTTGGACACTACAAATGGTGGGAAGCCTTTTTTTTAAAACTTTGTTTTTGGGCTGTGGGTGATGCTAGCACAAGGGTGCATTGTTTTGCCCGACCCTAGTTGTCCTCAGAAAGTGGTGGTGGGCTGCAGTCTTGTGCTGATGGTGTTCCCAACAATAGTTTCGATAGGGAATTACAGGATTTTGACCCAGCGACATTGAAGGAGTGGCAATATATGTCCAAGCCAGGATGTGTACTGAATGGATGACATTCCAGTACATGGAGAGACACAGTCAGAACATGGTTGATCCGTCTTGAGAAGTGCAAATTCTCAAAAGGCAGAGGCAAATTTCTGGGGCATATAATAGAACACACAGAACTCAAAATGGACCCTGACAACACCCAGGGTATGGAGAATACATCTCAACTTTCAAACATGACTGAGGTTTTATGCTTCCTCCGTTAGTTAGGCAAGTTTTCTCCATTACTTACCTTTGAGGTATCTCTTGTGCAAAAACAAACCTTGCATTTGGAGTTCTGAAGAATAAAGAGCATTCCAAGAAGTAAAGAAAGGACCAAATACATCACCTACTCCAAGATGACCCTGCTGGAGAAACCTGTGTGCCTGCAGACACATCTTCTCTTATGCAGTAGGGGTTATTCGACTACAGAAATCCGAGCAAGGACAATGGCTTGCAAGGATAATAACACCGCTAAGGTAAATCTAAAGTGGATACTGCAATGACAAAGCCATTCTGTTTGCTACAACTGAAGTTGGTGTTCTTTGCCAGCATATTGATCCCACAGCCTCTCCTGTTAGCCTATTATTTGCAGAGCTTCCTGTTCATGCGGACGCAGTCTTTGTGCTCCTCCCCCAGTTATAAGATTCTGAGGGGGATTGACAGGGTAGATGCTGAGAGGTTGTTTCCCCTTGGCTGGAGAGTCTAGAACTAGGGGGTCACAGTCTCAGGATAAGGGGTTGGCCATTTAAGACTGAGACGAGGAGGAATTTCTTCACTCAGAGGGTTGTGAATCTTTGGAAATCTCTACCCCAAAGGGCTGTGGATGCTGAGTCGTTGAGTATATTCAAGGCTGAGATCGATAGATTTTTGGACTCTAGGGGAATCAAGGGATATGGGGATCGGGCGGGAAAGTGGAGTTGAGGTTGAAGATCTGCCTTGATCTTATTGAATAGCGGAGCAGGCTCTAGGGGCCGAATGACCTACTCCTGCTCCTATTTCTTATGTTCTTGTGTTCTTAGTTGCAGTTCACGATTAGTGATTGTATGCCACGTTTTCCTTTGTGGAGAGAGAAGACATCGTTAAAGGATTAGTGGCAGACAGACCTATTTTTCCCCAAATGAAAGCATGCATTCCATGACGATGAGAGGTGCAGGTGCGTTGTGCCTTTAATTGAAGTCTCCTGAAGACTGACAGAAGCACACAGTGTGAATTCAGATGGTGCTTGAGTGGTTGCAGAGGTTGCTGTTTGCATGTAAGCTTCCGTGACACCCAGATTCTGATAGAAAAGGAGTCCGAGAGGTATGGAGGTGAGTGAAAGCTGTATCAGTGGTAGAGGATGTGGATTTGCAACAGTGCCTTGGCTTACCAAGGCAGCTGTGGCTCAGTTGGTAGCACCCTCGCCTCTGAGTCAGAAGGTTGTGTGTTCAAAGTCTCACTCCAGAGAATTGAGCACAAAATTCAAGGCTGACACTCCCAGTGCAGTACTGAGGGAGTGCTGCACTGCTGTCTTTTGGATGCGATGTTAAACCGAGGCCCCGTCTGCTCTCTCAGGTGGATGTAAAAGATCCCACGGCACTATTTAGAAGAAGAGCAGGGGGAGTTATCCCTGGTGTCCTGGCCAATATTTATCCCTCAACCAACATCACTAAAACAGATTATTTGGTCATTATCACATTGCTGTTTGTGGGAGCTTGCTGTGCGCAAATTGGCTGCCGCGTTTCCTACATTACAACAGTGACTACACTTCAAAAAGTACTTCATTGGCTGTAAAGCGCTTTGGGATTTCTGGTGGTCGTGAAAGGCGCTATATAAATGCAAGTCTTTCTTTTTTACCCTCGAGAGGTCACTGAACCTCTACCTGCACTGTGGCACATAACTCCCCCCACATACAACAACAACTTGCATTTATATAGCACCTTTACCATAGTAAAACATCCTAAGGCGCTTCACAGGAGCATTAACAGAGAGAATTCTGGTCGCCACACTATAGGAAGGATGTGATTGCATTGGAGAGGGTGCAGAGGAGATTCACCAGGATGTTACCTGGGCTGGAGCGCTTAAGCTATGAAGAGAGACTGGACAGGCTGGGGTTGTTTTCCTTAGAGCAGAGAAGGCTGAGGGGGAACTGAGATGTACAAAATTAAGAGGGGCATAGATAGGATAGATAGAAAGGAAATAACAACAGAAAATGCTAGAAATACTCAGCAGGCCAGGCAGCATCCGTGGAGAAAGAAACAGAGTTAACGTTTCAGGTCTGGGACCCCAGACCTGAAACATTAACTCTGTTTCTCTCTCCACGGATGCTGCCTGGCCTGCTGAGTATTTCCAGCATTTTTTGTTGTTATTTCAGATTTCCAGCATCCACAGTATTTTGCTATTGTAGATAGAAAGGAACTTTTCCCCTTAGTAGAGGGGTCAATAACCAGGGGGCATTGTTTCAAGGTAAGGGACAGGAGGTTTAGAGGGATTTGAGGAAAAACTTTTTCACCCAGAGGGTGGTTGGAATCTGGAACTCACTGCCTGAAAGGGTGGTAGAGGCAGGAACCCTCACAACATTCAAGAAGCATTTAGATGAGCACTTGAAACGCCATAGCATACAAGGCTACGGACCAAGTGCTGCAAAATGGGATTAGAATAGACAGGGCTTGATGGCCGGCGCAGACACGATGGGCCGAAGGGCCTCTTTCTGTGCTGTATAACTCTATGACTCTATGGGGGGAAAATTCAGTATCGCCCCGTTTGGGGCGCAATTATCGGCCGTGCGCAAAGTTTAGCACTTGACACTAATTATCGCCTCCGACTGCAAACTTGACTTTTATCGCCCCTGGAGGTGATTGGAGCGCTAAATCAGGCGCTACACACCTGTCTTAAGGCGCAAAGGCCGAGGAGCGAGGCGCTACCTCAGAGCGCTGGCGAAGCTCATGTGATGTCAGTCAGCAATGGAACACAGACACAGTGGCGCCGGCCAGTTCTTAAAGGGGAGGGTTGATCTTGCTCTCCATCCACATCCTGCTCATTGCAGCCTTGAATCTCGGCCTGGAGAGACCTGTACATCAAATCTGAGAGGCCCAGGGAAAGAGCTCAGACTGCAGCCCCCATATTGTCTTCTAAATCGATGCAAGGAAGATCAAACCAGAAAGAACCTGCAAAGTGCTGCTCAGTACCCAAAACTCTTCAACACAGCTTTGAATATCTCCTGCAGTCTCTCTCTCTCTCACTCAGAATGCGTGGTGCAAAAATTTTGCCGACAAAAAAAGGCAGGAAGTGGTCGCCTTTAAATAGCGCTCCCCCAGTCCCTTCCCGACTGCAAAACGCTCCCATCAACCTGTCGTTGTTAGCGGCAGGCGGTAAGACAGGGGGCGCCACTCAATATCCGGTCCGGGGCACTACCGGGGCGTTGTACTCTCGGCTGACGTCACGATCTGCCGGCGCAGGAGATCGTGGCGGTAGTGTTTAGCGCCGCCGCAAAATGTCTAGTTAATTTCGTGAGCGGCGCAAACATCGCCGCGCACGGGCGCTAGTTGCTTTGCGCTCCATTAGCGCCCTCTTAAGGCGCTAACGGGAGGCGCAATCCAACTGAATTTTTCCCACATGACTCTAATTTAAAGAGATATTAGGGCAGGTGACCAAAAGCTTTGTCAAAGAGGTAGGTTTCAAAGAGCAACTTAAAGGAGATGAGAGACACAGAGAGGTTTAGGGAGGGAATTCCAAAGCTTAGGGCCTAGGCAGCTGAAGGCATGGCTGCCAATGGTGGAGCGATTAAAATTGAGGATGCACAGGAGGCCGGAACTGGAGGACAGAGATTTCGGAGGGTTGTAAGGCTGGAGGAGGTTACAGAGATAAGGAGTGGCGAGGCCTTGGAGGGAGTTGAACACAAGGATGAGAATTTTAGAGTCGAGGCGCGAGTCGCCTTCCACTGGGGCGGACTGCCCTCAGTGCTCAACAGACAATCACTTTGTGCCCTGACTTCATCCAACAACACCGCCTCGGATACATCAGAGAATCTAGGAGCCCTTCCCGATACGGACCCCCACTGCTGCTCCTTATATCCTTTGATATAATGTCTTCCTGACTGACCTGATTGTCTCTCTGCCGAGGTGTGATAAAAGGCAGTCAGAAAGATTAACTGTAGTCGTCTGACATTGTACAGTACTCTGCACAGACATTGTTCTCTGTCTATATATGCTTTGCCGATCTGTATTCTTCACTTCACCTGATGAAGGAGCAGCAGCTCCGAAAGCTTGTGATTTCAAATAAAACTGTTGGACTATAACCTGGTGTTGTGCGACTTCTCACTTTTGTCCACCCCAGTCCAACACCGGCATCTCCACATCATGGCTCCTTCACACTGGAAGAGAGAACCGTGCCCACTCTACACCAGCTTACCATACCAACAGCCCATCCTCACCAGTTGTTTCTATTTGGTTTAATAACTGTTTCTTAGCAAACCAAAAGCTAGGAACAGTTAAACTATTTTTCAACCACTTTTAAGTAGTAAGTGCTGTCAGTCGAGAAAGCTGTTTCAAGGCTATGTAAATTAAACATTCATATGAAATCCATTATATTGCTACTTATTACAGTTAACAGGCCCTCTGAGTTGGAATGCATTCAGCAACATCCACAGCATTGATGCTTTTCATACACCACCGAGTAATGAATCTAACACATTATAACTCTGATGTATTGTGCATTGGTTCAAGCTGCCACGATAACATCAACCCTGTAATCCAAGTTGGCCTCATTTGCCACCCTCTGTTTAACCAGCTCAATGTTGTTGGACTAGGCACCAGCTTGGCCTCATCCGAATAAATTTAGTAAACTCTTTGGCACCGTGAGATTACAAAGAAATGTATTTTCATTTGGTGTGCACAAGGGCAGTGGAAGCAGATTCAATAGTAACTTTCAAAAAGGGAATTGGATAAATACTTGAAAAGGAAAAAAAAATGATGGGCTATGGGGAAAGAGCAGGGGGAGTGGGACTAATTGAATAGCTCTTTCGAAGAGCTGGCAGAGGCATGATGGGCTGAATGGCCTCCTTCTATGATTCATTCTCTGATTTTATGCAGCCGACCCACGACTGTCATGCAGATTGGTGGTAGCCAACCTACAGCTGGGCTCTTGTCGGCCAGGTGTGGCCTGACACTTGAGTAGGTGTGATGTCCGATAGTATATAGACAGATCTTTTAGGTGAATTGTAGGCCCTGGAATTCCACTGGGTTCACCCGACCGTAGCTTGGGCAGGAGGTCAGTGGTAGCCCCAGACAAATGGCAATGGATGTTCCTAACTGATTACACCGTGACTCTGGAAGTTCTGCTCTTCTCCTGCCAGAGAATCCCCTGCAGAATTTCCAGGGGGAGGTCTTTGAACAGAAGGTTTTTTTATTTCTTGAGTTACTTCAAAACGTAGAGTAAGAGTTAGAATACACTCCAATTAGGGGGAACAATGCAAGGCCCTTATTGTAATAGCATACTGTAAAATATGGTCTGCAGGCACAGGTTTACTTTAAGTGAGCTTGAGATCATCAGAACAAATTTGGAGGCCGGATCTAGTGGAAATACTTACTGTTAGAGGCTGGGAGATGAGGGACATTTAATACTTTTGGGGGGAAAAATTCAGTATCGCCCCGTTTGGGGTGCAAATATCGTCCGGGCGCAAAAATTAGCGCCTGGCGCTAATTATCGCCACCGACTGCAAACTTGACTTTTATCGCCCCTGGAGGTGATTGCAGCGCTAAATCAGGCGCTTCACACCTGTCTTAAGGCGCAAAGGCCGAGGAGCGAGGCGCTACCTCAGAGCGCTGGCGAAGCTCATGTAATGTCAGTCAGCAATGGAACACACACACGATGACACGGGCCAGTTCTTAAAGGGGATGGTTAATCTTGCTTTCCATCCACATCCTGCTCATTGCAGCCTTGAATCTCGGCCTGGAGAGACCTGCACATCAAATGTGCTGGAAAGAACAATGGAGAGTACCAGGCAAAGAGCTCAGAGTGCAGCCCCCACAGTCTCTGCTAAATCGATACAAGGAATGGCAAATCAAAATGAACCTGCAAAGTGCTGCTCAGTACCCAAAACTCCTTCACACAACGTTGAATCTCTCCAGAAGTCTCTCCCTCTCTCTCTCAGAATGCGTAGTTCAAAAATGGCACCAACAATAAAAGGCAGGAAGCGGTCACCTTTAAATAGCGCTCCCCCTTTCCCTTCATGACTGCAGAACGCTCCCCTCAACCTGTCGTTGCTAGCGTCAGGTGGTAAGGCAGGGGGCGCCACTCAATATCCGCTCCGGGGCGATACCGGGGCGTTGCGCACTCGAGTGACGTCATGATCTGCCGGCGCAGGAGATCGCGCCGATAAAGTTTAGCGCCGCCGCAAAATGTCTAGTTAAGTTCGCGAGCGGCGCAAACATCGCCGCGCCCGGGCGCTAGCTGCTTTGCGCCCCATTAGCGCCCTCTTAAGGCGCTAACGGGAGGCGCAACCAACTGAATTTTTCCCCCTTGATGTCTAAGAGACTGAGTGGGGGAGGAGGGTCGAGGCTGAGGAGGAGGACATCTTCCTGCTTCTTGATCACCATTATGCTGGACTTAAATTCCCTTCTGACCTATACCTGTACCTGTGAGAACAATACTTGTGGTCCAGATTGGAGTGCAGGTCTCCAGAGGTGGGACTTGGTGACTGAGGCTAGTGCCTGAAGCGTCTATACCATCTGTTCACATGTGCTTTTAGCCTGACATTTCCAGTTAATGATTTAGAGCAGGTTTTTAGGCTGCGTGTCAGTATATTTTTTTAAGACGTACAATCAACTGTCCCTCTCTAGACTGACTGTAATTGGCTGCTTCTTCTGGCTAATTGCTGAAAACAAGTTACAATCCCCATTATTTCCATGACTACAGCAGAATGCAAAACTTTGTTTGACCTTAACTTAAAGAGTCTTTTTGCATTCACTGCGTCTTTAAACAGCACCAAGGTCTAATACTGAAAAGTACAAAGGCCCTGAAATTGCGGTCGGCGGCGTAGCTACGGAGTACGCCGCTGACCTCCGAACAAAATCCGCACTTACCTGGTGCGAGGCCCCAAACGAAAACTTGCTTTGAAATGCTGCAGAGTTGTGCGCAGCGCAGTGGCCCACGGATCCCAGGGGCGTACCTAGGATCACGTGGGGCGGTGCTCCTTTCACTCAACCAATCAGGAAACAGAAATCTCTGGCGCTCGACATCAATCAAATTTTAAATTAAACGGTGTGAATATTTATTTGACAAGTGCAGTACTTGGCTTTAAAAAGGAATACTTTGGAGTAAGTACAGTTATTTACTGGAAGACTCCGCAAGATTAAAAAAAAGATCTAATTCCTCCATCCGTACCTTTACAGCTGCCTGGTAGGTTCTTTTATGTGTTTGATTTTATTTTATGGCCCTGAAATTGAAAATTTCTCATCCCCCCCCCTCCCCTTATGCTGTGCAAACAGGTTCCTGCGCCTGTTTGCACCAGCCATGACATTTTTAACATAATTAGTGCGCAGTGGGTGGGCAATTAGCCCAACTCTGCACCAGCGCATTGATTCCAATGGGCAGCTGAAACGTGCAGTGCAGCCAGTGCGCTGTTGGAACTTGACAGACCACAAGTTCGGGATTTAGCGCATGCGGAAATCCCAAACTTGCGGTCAATTTCAAAGGCGGTATGATGGCGTACTCTGAGAATACGCCGTCATCCCGACCGCAAATTCTGGCCCAGCATCTTTAGGAGACTCTGACCACACAATGAAGAATGTGTACAAAATGATTAACATTTAAAATATAGAAACCGTTTGAGGCTAATTGCAGATGGAGTGCAATTGGCTTTTTATGATACTTATTTTTGCTTCTCCATGTTCCATAGACAGAATATACGGAGAATTCAAGGAAATGCAAAACCTACCTGTTTCTGTGCAGCTTCAACCATTTTGAAATCAGCTCGTTGGATTTTGTTTTATAAAGGGGGCTAGATACAAATCAGGAAGGTCCCAGGGTTCGATTGCACTGTGTGCTGGTGAGCTGATCTCAGGCAGGGCGGTAGTGAGCATGCTACAAGTGCTCCTCGGCCGAGCAGAGGAAATCAGCCTGGATTCCAGCTATTGTTTGTTGTCCAGCGACCATTGGTAGAAACGGCATGTAAGTGGATGTGTCAGTGGTGGCTCAGTGGATAGCACTCTTGTCTCTGAGTCAGAAGGTTGTGGGTTCAAGTCCTACTCCAGTGACAAGGTTGACACTCCAGTATGGTGCTGAGGGAGTGCTGCACTGTCAGAGGTGCTGTCTTTTGGATGAGACGTTAAACCGAGGTCCCGTCTGCTTTCTCAGCTGAACCCCTCCCAATCTCTGTAATCTCCTTCAGCCCCACAACCCCCCGAGATATCTGCGCTCCTCTAATTCTGCCCCCTTGAGCATCCCTGATTATAATCGCTCAACCATCGGTGGTGGCCGTGCATTCTGTTGCCTAGGCCCTAAGCTCTGGAATTCCCTGCCTAAACCTCTCCTCCTCGCTACCTCTCTTTCCTCCTTTAAGACGCTCCTTAAAACCTACCTCTTTGACCAAGCTTTTGGTCACCTGCCCTAATTTATCCTTATGTGGATCGGTGTCAAATTTGTTGTCTTAAAATACTCCTGTGCAGCGTTTTGGGACATTTTACTACATTAAAGGCGCTATATAAATAAAAGTTGCTGTTGTTGTTGTTGAACGTAAGATCCCATGGCACTATTTTGAAGAAGAGCAGGGGTGAGTTCTCCCCGGTGTCCTGGGGCCAATATTTATCCCTCAATCAACATCACGGAAACAGATTATCTGGTCATTATCACATTGCTGTTTGTGGGAGCTTGCTGTGTGCAATTGGCTGCCGCGTTTCCGACACTACAACAGTGGCTGTACTTGATTGGCTGTAAAGCGCTTTGGGATGTCCTGAGGTCGTGAAAGGCAAGTCTTTTTTTTTTCCTTTTTTGATATTGGATAAGAACAGAGTCCATTCAGATGTGATGCTCACTATGCTCAGATAACCTGTCAGCACTCACTGTCAGTTCTCGCATATGAAGAATGGTCACTTGGGTGAGGTATTAATAAGGAATATGAATGTAATTCAAAAGACCTTTAGGTGTTTTTCAGGTTCTATTTTTAGTGTCAAAAACTGGGAGAAAATCAGGGGGGGAAAGTAGACCCTTCAAAACCCCTGTTAAACTTAGAAAGGATCACTTTTATTTGGAACATTGTTGAAATTTAAGAAGATGAGCAACAACACAGTTAAGCTAAAGGACATCCTGTCATTATTTGCACAGTTCATGGGCACCACGTTAATGGGGCGGCGCCATGTCAGTTCCGAAAGTATTTTTTTCAAATTTATTGTGTTACTAACAAAAATCAGAAATTGTGTATGACTGGCGTCAAATTTGGATAAAGCAAAAAATTCCATGAATTGTCAATGTAGCCTGGCAACATTTTGTCAAGGCTCGTGTATGAATAATGGACACTGGCACCCATGTCATAAGGGTGTCAGCTGTGGCTCAGTGGGTAGCACTCTCACCTCTAAATCAGAAGGTTATGGGCACAAGTCTCACTCCAGAGACTTGAGCACCAAATCTAGGCTGACACTCCCAGTACAGTAGAATGAAAGTCTTGCATTTATATAGCGCCTTTCATGACCTCAGACTGTCCCAAAGTGCTTTACAGCCAATGAAGTACTGAGCATAATAATGCAAAGCTTGTCAAATTATATATCTAGTCATCTTCCATAATCATATTTTGGTTTCTTGAAGCAAGTTGCATTATCTAAATGTAGTTTCAATACACGTGTTACAGAAACTCTGAACTCACCTCAAGACAATTCCATGTTCAATTTAGCACAGAAAAATAGAAACATAGAAAAATAGGAGCAGGAGTCAGCCATTGGGCCCTTCGAGCCTGCTCCGCCATTCAATATGATCATGGCCGATCCTCTATCTCAATACCATATTCCCGCTCTCTCCCCATACACCTTGATGCCAAGATATGTGTGCACCTTGGGATTCAATTTTCAGTGGGAAGAACAGGGAGAATTTCAAGGAGAATTTGTTTGTTTCCCTCAAAAAATCGGAAGAGGATCAATTTTTACTCGTTCACCAACCCAGAAAAATACCAAGAATTTATGGCGAAAATCGGTAAATACTGACCTTGGGTACGAAGGAACGCTGCCACCTGTGGAACCTCGCGCCAGTTTAAGTCGCTGTCTTCAGAAAGGGAGAAGAAAACTGGCAAAGAAACGGTTGTATTTTCTTGACAAGAACTGGACGGTTTGGGGGCAATTTGTACAGCATAACGGGAAAATGTCGCCCATACACTGTGAGGGAAGTTTCTCACTGACTGATGAGGTGCCAAATTAAAGTGTTTACATGAACAATGAGCAAATCGGCATTTGTAAAGGTAAAACTGGGCAGAGGAGGGGGGTTATTAATCTGTTGCTTAAGTGCACATTATGTGTCTGGGCTGACAAACTATACACTCGAATGAAAAATCCACCAAATGCCATCTTGTTAATGAAACCGGCTTCTATGGAAATTAATGGCAGGAATTGTGGCTTTTAAAAAGTCAATACACTTGCATCGTGCATACCTCAATGCAGTAGGCTGTTAGCACTTGGTCTCTGTGACAATGTCAGCATCTACTGTATGGCTTGTGGATGGGGATAAAAAGCAACATAACCATTCAAGTTAAGCCAGAAATCTGCCATATAAACATTCAAAGCATCACCAGCTGGCTGTCACTGTCAGTCCGAGAGACGCATGGTCTTGTCAGATAGCCAAGGAACACAAAATCACTGAGGAGTAATAAACAGGTTCAAAGGAAAGAGCTTTGACATTTGTTGTTTGCCTTGATATAAACAAGATCCCAGATGCTCACCCCATCTTGTAAAAAAGTTCTACAGAAACAAAGGTCAGCACTCTTTCGCCCTGTGACAGCATGACCTTAACCGAATTGAGTGATTTTAAATCATTTGAAGGTCAAGTTCAACAACGTGAAACTAGTGCTGCAGCCGATGAATCTGATTGAACAAGAGCAGCAAGCTTCTTATCGCCCTGTCGTACACACAGTGCAGCCTGGATAACGTATCACCGTTTACATATTGGTAGTAGCACAGCGGTTAGAAAAAAAGACACAGAATTTGTTTGACCACTGCAACATGAATGTTGTGAATGCTGGCATTGAAATCAATGGCACCATTTGTAATTAGGTTTGTGTATCGCCCGACTCCGTCCCTGCCTCAGCTCATCCGCTGCTGAAATCCTCATCCATGCCTTTGTTACCTCTAGACTTGACTATTCCAACGCACTCCTGGTCGGCCTCCCACGTTCTACCCTCCGTAGACTTGAGGTCATCCAAAACTCGGCTGCCCCGTGTCCTAACTCGCACCAAGTCCCGTTCACCCATCACCCCTGTGCTCACTGACCTACATTGGCTCCCGGTTAAGCAACGCCTCGCCCCTCCCTATCTCTGTAATCTCCTCCAGCCCCACAACACCCCGAGATATCTGCGCTCCTCTAAATCTGCCCTCTTGAGCATCCCTGATTATAATCGCTCAACCATTGGCGGCCGTGCCTTCAGCTGCCTGGGCCCTAAGCTCTGGAATTCCCTCCCTAAACCTCTCCGCCTCGCTACCTCTCTTTCCTCCTTTAAGACGCTCCTTCAAACCTACCTCTTTGACCAAGCTTTTGGTCACCTGCCCTAATATCTCCTTATGTGACTCGGTGTCAAATTTTGTTTTATAACACTCCTGCAAAGCGCCTTGGGACGTTTTACAACACTATATAAATACAAGTTGTTGTTATTTTAGTTCATGTTATTCTGTTGGATAATTTGCAAGTGTTAACACTGAATTGAATAACAGTATTTTCAACATCCACTTTTTCAGAAACTTGGTTATGTCTTGCCCCTATCTGCAGCATACATTCACGCTGGTTTTCAGTAATATATTACATCCATTGTCCACTGTACCTCAGAGCTGGTTATTAGCAAAACTGAGGTTAATATTTCCCTCTGTTTATTATGTAATCTGTGGTGAATTTGCTGAAATTCTTATTGACTTGAAGCCAATTTACAAGAAATTTGCTGATCAAACAGCAGATATTTTTGAGGTGAAATGTAAGAAGTTAAAGGAAGCCAAAAAGCAAATAAGGAGAGATTGGTGTTAACTAAAATATTGATTTATACCAACCTTAGGCCTCAAAATGAATATTGATTTTGTGGAGCAAACCCGACATATTTAGTAACTCCCCACTGATATACAGGTAGTGATCTAATGAACCAATGAACAAATTATAGTACTTACTCATGCTTGCTGCCCAACACAGGAGACTTCTTGTATAGACTTTCTCCCAGCTATCCTACTTCTGTGCAATGATGTTGTTACTCAGGAGCTATGTGCTTACAACAGAAAGCTCTGTGCTAAATTGAAACCATTCAAAATAAAGCTTGAATAGTTGTCATAGCACCTACCCGCCCTGATCACACGGTGTGGTACTGAGTCACAGAGATCCAAATGCCCCAGGTTTGATAACCAGTTTGTGCCGAGTTCAGCCAGATCATTACAATTGACCTCAGGACTCATGGTCTAGTTAAGGGAAAAGTCAGTTCCTGATTACTATCCAGAGATGCCTGCTAAAATGTGCTTGTTTAAACATTAGAGGAGGTAAGACACAAACTGTGTGATATAACTGACCTATAAAAGGCCTCACATTTAGTTTCTATAATGTAATATTATGTAACATTGTAGGCCTGGTTTTAAGATAGTATGTCTGGCGGGGAACCACATGCTTAGGAGTGTATATTGGCAAATCACAGGTGTGCCTGCCATAATTTTCCATATATTAAAATAAGTGGACAGAAGATCAAGGGGCGTGCACCCCTGATTTTCCAATATTTACTCCAGGCAGGCGAGGTTCCCTGTGGAAGTGTGCATTCCTGAACCTGGCCTTTATAGTTACGTGGTGTTGTTCAAGACAGAGACATTTGTCAGTTATTGATCCTGCTGTCTAATAGTCCTGTGGATGCAACCAAAGTTGGTTTGTAATCTTTGTTCTCCAACTGTGTTTAAGAGCAATGCGCGTGTGGCTGAGTCGATAAATACAATACAGTGTTGAACTGAGTCAGGTAAACCATGAAATTATGATGATCCTTTATAAAACACTGGTTCGGCCTCAACTGGAGAATTGTGTCCAATTCTGGGCACCGCACTTTAGGAAGGATGTGAAGGCCTGAGAGAGGGTGCAAAAAAGATTTACGAGAATGATTCCAGGGATGAGGGACTTCAGTTACGTGGAAAGACTGGAGAAGCTGGGGTTGTTCTCCTTTAGAGCAGAGAAGGTTGAGAGGAGATTTGATAGAGGTGTTCAAAATCATGAGGGGTCTAGACAGAGTAGATAGAGAGATGAAAACAGAACATGCTGGGAATACTCAGCAGGTCAGGCAGCATCTGTGGAGAGAGAAACAGAGTTAACGTTTCAGGTCGATGACCCTTCGTCAGAACTGGAAAAAGTTAGAGATGTAACAGATTTTTAAGCAAGTGTAGGGGCAGGGAAAGGGGGGAGGGGAGGAAAGAACACAAGGGAAGGTCTGTGATGGCAGGAGAGATTAAAAGACAAAAGGGACGATGGTGCAAGGCAAAAGGAGATGGTAATGGGACAAGTTAAGAGATAGAGAGAAACTGTTCCCATTGGCGAAAGGGTCGAGAACCAGAGGACACAGATTTAAGGTGATTGGCAAAAGAACCAAAGGCGACATGAGGGAAAACTTTTTTACGCAGCGAGTGGTTAAGATCTGGAATTCACTGCCTGAAAAGGTGGTGGAGGCAGACTCAATTGTGGCTTTCAAAAGGGAATTGGATAAGTACCTGAAGGAAAAATATTTGCAGGGCTACGGGGAAAGGGTGGTGGAGTGGGACTAGCTGAAGTGCTCTTGCAGAGAGCCGGCACGGGCTCGACGGGCCGAATGGCCTCCTTCTGTGCTGTAACCATTCTATGATTCTAAGTCTCCAGGTTTGATTCTCAGTCTGTGTTGAGTTATCAGTCAGGGCACTCCTCTGCCGAGGGGAGCAAAATAGCCAGGGCTCCCAATACTAAGCACTGTTCAGTGACTCCTGAAGCTATGTGTGGATGTTAAATGAGGACTTGGGTGTCATAGCCCTTCCATGGTCAAATATCCTGCTAACTCTCACTGTTTAGGTATCTGAATGCTGCTGCCATACCCCAGCAAGATTAAAGTTAGTTTAATTTAATTCCTCTAAATGGAATAGTCCCATTGCATTGTGCATTGGAGCACCGCTCCAGAATATTGCTATTCTCACTTGGTGGTTCCTGGAGCATCATGGGAGGTAGCAGAAGAGCCAGGGTGAGGATACTTCTCCTGAGCAAATCTGTAACTCAGCATGAGCCAACTTGCACCGCTCTCACACACCTCCCACTGACTGGTTCAAAAGCAACATCAGCAGAGATCTAGAAGCAGACCTCCATCTGTTCTCTCGGTCGCAGGTTTAAGGAGCAGGTAGAAAATACCTGGCATCGTTTTGTTAAAGGAAAATAGAATGATGAAATATAACTCAGCAAGGCTTACTTTCAGATTCCATGCCCGCCCTTTAACCTGCTGATTGGAGATTGTGGGAATCACATGCAAGTTGCTAGCACGTCATCTGATGCTCCTGGTGAGCAGGTTTTTGTTGAGGTAAATGTCATGGTGATGCCCACTGTGGAAAAGTGAGCCTTTGGCCAAGTGGTAGCTGAAGTTGAAGAGTTTGAGCCCCACTTCAGACAGCACTGGTAAGTGGAGACTACAGTATGGGGCTGGATTTTGCGGGGGTGGTCAGCGGGCGCGATCGGTGGCGGGCCGGGTGAGAAAGTGTTTTTTTCCCCCAGCGGGTCAGGACCCCGCTGTCAACTCGCCGCCACGCACCTTTCCCAATGTCGGGTGTGTGAGCGCTGAGCAGACCCGACACACAGCGGCGGGGGAGGCAATTGAAATCATTAGTGGCTTGTTTACAGCCACTTAGCAATGGTTTGTTCCCAGCTTTTTGGATTTGACAGGTCGCCCACCGGTTTCCCCGCTGTGCCTCGACCTCGTCTGTGAAGCTGAGGCAGGAGGTCAGTGGCCATTGAATCAGCTGATGAGTTGACAGCTTCAAATGTCAAGTCAAAGCTCCCAGCTGATTGAGATATGTTCTCGTAACCACTAGCTTCTCTAAACTGCATTTCCACTACAGATTCAGGATGCTGCAAGTCTTTACACAGGTCTCCATCCAGTCTGACATCATTACCTCTCCCACCATTGACAGATCGCTTCTGACATCTCTATTTCACCTGCCACCTATTCCATCAGCGTGCGTGCCCTTGAAACTCTTTCACCTTGGTCCTCAGAATCCCACCACGATCAGCCCCAATACCAGCAGCACCAGGCACACCAGCAGCACCAACAACAACAACAACCTTCTCCGCAATTAACTGATGCTGCACAGGACACAGGCATCAGCACCCAACCACATTGCTGCCTGGGAGGCCAGATTTACTTCACTTGACGCTGTACACCCTGGCTGCCACATGATGCGCCAGGTTGGCACCACCCCACACCAACACCATAAGGCATCCCTACAATGCCCAATCCATTCCTTTCACACTCATCACCATTGCGGGGGGTACCGTTATGTCTCACCATCCACTGCAACTCACTAAGTCACTTCCAAAGGTGCACACAAATCTGTCCAAGAACGCAAAATGTTGAAAATAAAGGTTTCAATGTTTGACACCACATTATGCGGAGATGCCGGTGTTGGACTGGGGTGGACAAAATTGAGAGGTCGCACAACACCAGGTTATAGTCCAACAGTTTTATTTGAAATCACAAGCTTTCGGAGCTATCGATCGCCCCTTCCTCAGGTGAAGTACTTCACCTGAGGAAGGGGCGATCGATAGCTCCGAAAGCTTGTGATTTCAAATAAAACTGTTGGACTATAACCTGGTGTTGTGCGACCTCTCAATTTTGACACCACATTAACAGGAACTTCACATGAATATTGCATAAAACACCCAAGTGCATATGGAGGGAGCCTGGGTGCAGCCCTGCACCTCTGTGCAGTGATTGTCAGTGTTTGCAGCACCTCAATGCTGTAGAACACTGACAGCACAACTGTCAAAATCAATTTGGCCACGGTCCCTTTAAGGAAACCGGCTGATGACGCGTCATCAAATGACGTCACCAGATCCGCTTCCTTTAATAGGCCGGGAAACTCGCTGGGCGGGCTTATCAAGCCCAATCAGAGGAAATTCATTTCAGAGGCCGGGATGGAGCCAGCAGCGTGGTTGGGACCCGCCACCGACATCGCCCACCACGGACTCACCGAGGTTCGTACAACCACGGCCATGGTCTCTAAATACTGAGGTTGACATCCAGCGGGGTACTCGTGTGTGGACGGAGTGACCACTGGCTCAGTGGTAGTATTCCCACCACTGAATCAGAAGTGTTGAGTTCGAGCCCAATCCAGATAGCTCCGGCGAGCAGAGATCGGAGCGCCGGCCCTGAACACTGGGTTGACATCCTTGCGTCCGCTGGGTGTGAGTGCAGCCCCTAGTTTTAAAGAGCAGGTAGGGCCCTTTAGCCTTGCTTGCAGCCCACCTAGCAGAAGATACGCCAAAGATAAAATCCACGAGGAAGGCAATGCGAAACCACCTCAGGTACTCTCGTAAGTGGCTCAAGAATCTCATGTGATAGACTTGTGCTAGGACCTGCCCTAGGGCAGAACACAATGGGCGGATGGACCCATTGTCGAGCTCATCCACAGTGTCAGCTGTGGCTCAGTTGGTAGAACTCTTGCCTCTGAGTTAGAAGGTTGTGGGTTCAAGTTCCACTCCAGAGACTTGAGCTCAAAAATCTAGGCTGACACTCCCGTGCAGTGCTGAGGGTGTGCTGCACTGTCGGAGGTGCTGTTTTTCAGATGCTCCCAAGGCACTATTTCAAAGAGCAGGGGAGTTCTCCCTGAGTGCCCTGGCCAATATTTATCCCTCAATCAAAGTCTAAAAAAAACAGGTTATCTGGTCATTATCACACTGCCGTTTGTGGGAGCTTGATGTGTGCAAATTGGCTGCCGTGTTTCCTACATTACAACAATGACTACACTTCAAAAAAAAAAGTACTTCATTGGCTGTAAAGCACTTTGGGACGTCCGGTGGTTGTGGAAGGTGCTGTAGAAATGCGAGTCTTTCTTTTATGCACCTTAAAAAATGTCATTTCCTGGTGACAAAACTAAAGCAGGGGCTTGTCAGAGTCGGTAACATAACCATTAAGTCCTCTTTAGTTACATTTCAACATCCAGCCTCTGGCAACCCTTTAAATTGGATCAGGATTCAGTGCTCAGTAACCTATACAAATTAAAAAATATATAATTACTACAAATTTTAATACCTTAAATGTAAAAACGCACTGGCCTGGGTACAGCAGTTTCAAATGATATTTTTTTCAGCGAGGATGCCTGTTTCCATGGTAACTTTGCTACTGTTTAACCCCTTCACCCACACAAGCCTATATTTAGACAGGAGGAAGCTGTGCTCCTGATGGTGTTAATGTACAGTTTTGTTTGCATTGTAATCTGAATATTTGCTTCGAGCAGTGGAACGTCACACCTGCTTGACACTCAGTCAGTGGAAAAAACAGGTGCAGCGCAACAGGAATTTTACAGAAATTTAAATTATTAATAATTAACAGGGAAAACATATTCAGGAGGCAAGTTCACAACAAACAAAATTGCTATGTTGGAGGCTTTGTTTCGACTGAAGAATCATGATGGAGGGTTAAGGCCCATAGTTTTTTTGTTAGTTGTCCTCAGGAAATGAGTAACACTGGAAAAGCAGCATTTATTGCCCATCTCCAGTCGCTCTGAGAAGATGGAAGGCTTTCTTCTTGTGATTTTCTTACAACAGTGTGGCTTGCTAGGCCACCTCAGACCTTAAACATTCACTCCCTCCACCACCGGCGCACCGTGTCTGCAGTGTGTACCATCCACAAGATGCCCTGCAGCAGCTCGCCAAGGCTTCTTTGGCAGCACCTCCCAAACCCGCGACCTCTACCACCTAGAAGGACAAGGGCAGCAGGCGCATGGGAACACCACCACCTCCAAGTTCCCCTCCAAGTCACACATCATCCTGACTTGGAAATATATCGCCGTTCCTTCATCGTCGCTGGGTCAAAATCCTGGAACTCCCTCCCTAACTGCACTGTGGGAGCACCTTCACCACACGGACTGCAGCGGTTCAAGAAGGTGGCTCAACACCACCTTCTCAAGGGCAATTAGGGATGGGCAATAAATGCTGGCCTTGCCAGCGATGCCCTCCTCCCATGAACGAATAAAAATAAAAGGGGGCATTTTGAGCCAACTAGTGTGGACTAGAGTTGTGTGTAGGCCAAACTGGGGTAGCAGGTTCCCTTCTCTGCAATAGAGCAATGAACCAGTTGGATGTTTATTCGTTCCGACAGCTCTCATAGCTATTTTTCCCCTGATGCTAGCCCACAAATGATCAGTTTTATTGAAATTGATTGCATAACTTGCCGGGATGGGGTTTGAACTCACGAATATAGAGTCAAAGATCATAATCACAACACCATGATCCATCTAGTGCTCCACCAATGATAAAAGCAGCAGTCATGATTTGGTGTTGCCAAACTTGGGTTTTAAAAGCCTCGACGATTGTAAGGGGTAGAAAGGATGGTGGGGGCCAACTGAAGGTTTACTAACCGAGTACCAAGTGCACAAAATTAAACAAAAGTCTTTACATAGAAGACTCTATATGGGAACGGCACTCCTTAAATAAACAATAATATCATTGAAAAGAAGGCGGTCAGAATCTGTCACTGTGTCTGCAGCGCTCTTGAATTTTGGGTCCTTCATATTTGGGGAAATAAATTAGATAATGCTCTCACCATTGGTAAGCAGATTTAGAATGCACACATTTCCTATCATACAATTTTCTCAACACAGTGTTCTGTTTGGCATTGGTATTATTAAGAAGAATTTGAGATGCATGGAAGGACAGACCATTTCTTAATTAACAGTATCTCTGAATGTGGCATACGTTTGAATTTATGCCAAAGAACTGTGCATGCCATACCTCAGAATTTGTGCCAGCTTTTGAGAATTAGACCCTGCCTGACAGTCAGTGTGCTGACCAAAAAAGACAGATGGATGAATAATTTATTTAAGGTATAAGATGGAGATTTCTACACATTTTTCCAAAGTATCAACCCATAAATAGACTTTCAACAAAAGAGACGGTGGAGCACAAGCAAAAAAAGTAAGAAATCAGACATTTCTTAATTTGCACTATGTTCTGAATAAGCTACATAAAGGCCTATCACAGTTAGCTGTGTCAGCTGCAGCTCAGTCGATAGCACTCTCGCTTCTGAGTCAGACGGTTGTGGGTTCATAGTCCCACTCCAGGAGACTTAAACACAAAAATCTAGGCTGACACTCCAGTGCAGTACTGAGGGAGTGCTGCACTGTCGGCAGGTGCTGTCTTTCGGATGAGATGTTAAACTGGAGGCCCTTTCTGCTCTCTCAGTGGCAGTAAAAGATACCATTTCGAAGAAGAGCAGGGGAGTTCTCCCCGGTGTCCTGGCCAATATTTATCCCTCAATCAATGTCACAAAAACAGTTTATCTGGTCATTATCACATTGCTGCTTGCTGTGCGCAAATTGGCTGCTACATTTACAACAGTGACTACACTTCAAAATTACTTCATTGGCTGTAAAGCCCTTTGGGATGTGTGGTGGTCGTGAAAGGTGCTAGATAATTACAAGTATTTCTTTCTTTAGGAGTGAATAACTTTTGAACCAGGATGTCCCTGTTGTAAAATTGCTTGCCTGACAGCATCCAGCATGATGGTAGATAGTGAGTCTGCTAGTCTTGTTCATAACCATGTTCTTGAAGGGTTTTGGCAATGCTGTCTTCTTATTAGAGCTTCTGGATGAAGATCTCCGTCTAGGTTCATCAATACCTTTACTTACACAATTACAATTTGGCTTGCAGTCTACCATCTTAATGCTGTTACTGTTGATGACAGTTTAGGATCTTCCACCCGATGCAGATCAACATTTTGATACGATTCATCTTTAATTCAATTTTAACTTCCTCATCCTTGTTTTCAAATCCATCCCTGGCCTCGCCCCTCCTTATCTTTGTAACCTTCTCCAGCCCGACAACCCCTCCGAGATCTCTGCGCTCCTCCAATTCTGGCATCTTGCGCATCCCCGAATGTAATCGCTCCACCATTGGCGGCCGTGCTTTCAGTTGCTAGTCCCTAAGCTCTGGATTTCCCTTCCTAAACCTCTCCACCTCTCTCTCCTCCTTTAAGACGCTCCTTAAAACCTCCCGCTTTGACCAAGCATTTTGGTGATCTGTCCTAATAGCTCCTATGTGGCTCAGTGTCAAAGTTTGTTTGATAACGCTCCTGTGAAGCGCCTTGGGACATTTTACTATGTTGAAGGCGCTATGGAAATGCAAGTTGTTGTTCTGATGCAGTCCTTTTCAGTTTGGTTTCCTTTTCATTTTACACCTTTTGAATCTGTGAGGCTGTTGAACATGCCAGTACTTCTTACCCTAGTTACAGGGCACATGCGGAGTTATTACACACATTTCCACTCAATCCGATGAAGGCCACCATGTTGTCTCTTCAGGGTGGCGGCTGAAATGCCTTGTCTTATTTCATCTCATCTTGCCACTAAGCCATCGCCCTCACAATGGTTGGCTTACAGTCTTCAAATTACAGAACGTGACCTTTTTCTCACAACAGTAAATTTGAAACAGGCTCTTTATATTTATTGCTGAGGAATTTTTAATTAAAAATTGATTTTTGGCACCTTGGTTAATGAAATCCTCCTTACTGCAAGTGCAGTGAACCAACTGTTCCAGATATTCATGACAAATAGTGAACTTTATAAGGCCATAACTTCACAATAGATTACCCAATTCAGGTGATTCATACATTGAAAGAACACTTGTACAAAGGGACAAATGTATAAAAAGGATATTTTATTGCTCAATTAAACTGGATTTATGATTAGTAATTTAGTATGAAAATCAAGTATTTTTTTAATTTCGTGTAAGATTTGTCTGTTCTTCTCAACTTGTCTCTTTACTAGTTGATGTTGATCAAAGGTCATGAAGGGAACCATATTGTTTTACTGCTTAAAAGCCTCATCATAACAGCAGCTCCGCAGCTAAAGCTGATTTATGGCAATGTCTCATCACAGCAACATTGTCTTACCGAGGCTTGTCAAAGACTACAGCGCAATAAATTCTATTTGGTAGAGCTTTAGAATTTGCATGTACTTAGAAAGCTTTGACGTTAACATAACGTCTGGGTAAAAATATAATCCAATGTCTCAATTTGTAAAACAGTCTTTTATTTTAGAAAGTAAACTGCAAGTTTCATGATTTTTGAATGCTTCTGTGTGAAAGAGAGAGATGACTGCGGCACGGATTCATTAATTGCTTGATTTCTGAGAATGAGAATTAAGAACAGACCATCAGACAACAGCACACAACAGCCCCAGGGAGTTTATGATCTTTAAAGAGAATTATGCTAATCCCACCAACCTCTTCTCCGCATCTGTTCTGGCATTATCCATGGTAGAATTAACAGGTCTAAGAAAAGCTGAGATAATAGAGACAGTCTGCTGCTCACAGCAGGGCCTGTGCAGCAATGTGCTACCTATACCTCATATACTGATGCATTCTTTTATTTTTTCCAAAGACAATAACTATTAGTGCATGTTTATCGAAGAAAGATGCAGATTTTGCAGAGGACGCTTCCTGCTATTTATATGTGGAAAGTTTTGTAACTCACTAGACAGGGCAAGTGCTTTACAAGGTAACAGGTGGGCACATTGTTCAGTAAGTGCCAGATGCTAATGTATATTGAGTGCACAGATGCACAATGAAAGCAATCTCATAGCAAGCATCACTATGTGTTCTTGCTTGGGTTAGTACTGTGATGGAATTGAGTTGTTTGCGATCCAAACTTCGCAGAGAAAGGTGTTTTTTTTTAATTGGGAAAGCTTAGCAGAGGGCCAAAGGACCACCAGCGCAAGAGATCGGCGAGTCGGAGAGAAAACGTGTTACATCAAGATGCAAAGGTTACACATCAACCCAAGCACCCCACCCACCCGCCCCTTCAACCACCGTCTGCCCCACCTGTGACAGAGACTGTGGGCTGGATTTTGATACTGGGGCGGGTTGGGGTCGTGTCATCCACCCGACTGCAATTGGATGTGGGAGATTGATGCAATTTTCACTTAATTGGGCAATTGAGTTCCAGCATGTGGGAACCCATGAACCAATTAGTGGTTTCAAGTGTGAAAGTCGCCTCTGATGATGTCATCATTGCTGCTGCATTGCAGGCCAGAGACTGCTTGGCCTTTGCGAGGACCTGGATGCAAAATGAGGAGAGAGAGAGAGAGAGTATTTTGTTTGCATCCAGGTCCTCTCACAGCAAAGGCCAGGCAGTCTCTGAAGACATTAAATGCAGCAGCATCAGAGGCGACTTTCAGACCTAATACTACTACTACCTTCATCACATCTCCGTTGTAATAGTGGACCTGCAGCTGATAGTCAACTATCCACTTGTGCTCCCGCCAGGTTTCACGGGCGTGTTTCAGATCAGGCATGCTTCACGTGGGAAAAGCGTTAAACTAGCTAAAACGTTTCAAAATGGCATTACAGAGCCAATTTAGGGCTTGTTAAGGGCTTTAATGGCCTCTCCCACCTCTTGGAGGCGGGACGGAGACGGGAACACCGCACACGATTTTATCAAAATTGCGTGGAGGCGGAATGGAGGTGGGATCGGGTCCGCCCGCCACTTTTCGCAATTTTAACCCCCCACACGCCTCCAAACCCGCCTCCACGGCCCTATGAAAATCCAGCCCCGTAGGACCCGCATTGGACTCATCAGTCACCTGAGAACTCATTTTTAGCATGGAAGCAAGTCATCCTCGGTTCCGAGGGACTGCCTAAGGGAGAAAGGTTACATGAGCTTGGGTTTTTAAAGCCTGCAGGTCGTAGAAGGTAGGGTAGAGAAGCAGCTCCACTGTTCCTGGGAAAGAATGAATTGAAATAGAAGACGGTGTGACGAGTCTTGATTTTAACACCAGGAAGAAGATGAGAGAAGGATTGTGTAGAACAAAATATTTGCAGCTTAAGAGGAACAAGAAAGGAAAAATCAGTGGAAAAATTACAATAGTGGTACTGATAAAATAAATACAAGAATATGATGGAGGAAGAGCGAATGCAGTTGGAAGCTAGACCTCAAAATAATTTAAGTTCCCAATAAGTCTGGTGAGCAGCGAGGAGGTCGAAGAAAGGATCAGTGGGGTGTGAGATCCAAAGCAGATTTTTAAATTTTTTAAAATTTGTTTATGGGATCAGGGCATCGCTGGCAATGCCAGCATTTATTGCCCATCGCTAGTTGCCCTTGAGAAGATGGTGGTGAGCCGCCTTCTTGAACCGCTGCAGTCCGTGTGGTGAAGGTGCTCCCACAGTGCTGTTAGGGAGGGAGTTCCAGGATTTTGACCCAGCGATGATGAAGGATCGGCGATATACTTCTAAGTCAGGATGGTGTGTGACTTGGAGGGGAACTTGGAGGTGGTGGTGTTCCCATGCGCCTGCTGCCCTTGTCCTTCTAGGTGGAAGAGGTCGCGGGTTTGGGAGGTGATGTCGAAGGAGCCTTGGCGAATTGCTGCAGTGCACCTTGTAGATGGTACACACTGCAGCCACGGTACGCCGGTGGTGGAGGGAGTGAATGTTTAAGGTGGTGGATGGGGTGCCAATCAAGTGGGCTGCTTTGTCCTAGATGATGTCGAGCTTCTTGAGTGTTGTTGGAGCTGCACTCATCCAGGCAAGTGGAGAGTATTCCATCACACTCCTTACTTGTGCCTTGTAGATGGTGGAAAGGCTTTGGGGAGTCAGGAAGTGAGTCACTCGCCACAGAATACCCAACCTCTGACCTGCTCTTGTTGCCACAGTATTTATGTGGCTGGTCCAGTTAAGTTTCTGGTCAATGGTGACCCCCAGGATGTTGATGGTGGGGAATTCGGTGATGGTAATGCCGTTGAATGTCAAGGGGCGGTTGTTAGACTCTCGCTTGTTGGAAATAGTCATTGCCTTGCACTTGTGTGGCACGAATGTTACCTGCCGCTTATCAGCCCATCGTCCAGGTCTTGCTGCATGCGGGCATGGACTGCTTCATTATCTGAGGAGTTGTGAATGGCACTGAACACTGTGCAGTCATCAGTGAACATCCCCATTTCTGACCTTATGTTGGAGGGAATGTCATTGATGAAGCAGCTGAAGATGGTTGGGCCTAGGACACTGCCCTGAGGAACTCCTGCAGCGAAGTCCTGGGGCTGTGATGATTGACCTCCAACCACCACAACCATCTTCCTTTGTGCTAGGTAGGACTCCAGCCAGTGAAGAGTTTTCCCCCCGATTCCCGTTGACTTCAGTTTTACTAGGGCTCCTTGATGCCACACTCGGACAAATGCTGCCTTGATGTCAAGGGCAGTCACTCTCACCTCACCTCTGGAATTCAGCTCCCTTGTCCATGTTTGGACCAAGGCTGTAACGTTATGTTATCATATTCAGGCGCATTCCAGTTGAGGTAATGGGAGAGGGAGTTTCCATGGTTCAGGCAATGGCCAGTAGCGGAGTTACATAACTTACGATTTGCTGTTGGAAAAAGAAAAATGCAATGATTCGATTGCTGCAGAAAGCACGATAAATATGCCATAAAAGCACAACATCTCCTTAGTCTAGCTCTATTGTGGAACTGAGCCACAAGGCAGCAAAGTGTGTGTTTAAAAAAAAATCCATTCAGATCTAATCTTTCCTTTTTAAGCTGTCTTCTTCCAGAGAAACTAATATTAAAATAATGTGGACCTCATCTTAGTATTTGGCTGCTGCAGAAAATTGTATGTAAATAGTGTAACTTGTCCTGGAATATTCAAGTCTTTTTTCTCTGATTTACAATTGTTGGCATTATTGAAGTATTTTTTTAAACAAAACTTCTTGTTATCACCATGATTGACAGTGTGACAGATGCAAATTCCTTTACATCACACATTTATGATTCACTTGCAATCTGGAATGTTGAAAACAAGCATTTTGAAGTCAAGGTGGTTGAAATTGGGTAAATGCGCTGTAGAACTGAGCCACAGGCCAGAAAGATGCCAGGTTTGATTCCTGGTCGTCACTGAACTCGCTGTGCTCGGCTGGGTTGATGACAGGGGCTCGATAATTGCCCCCGTGTCCCTGCATTAGAGAGGAGAAAAGAATCAGCTAGGAATCTCAATCCTGTCTGCTGTAGAGTGACTATATTTGTGTCAGCCATGGCTCAGTGGGTAGCACTTGTTCCTCCAAGTCAGAAGGTTGTGGGTTCAAGTCCCACTCCAGAAACTTGAGCACATTTATCCAGGCCCGACACTCCCGGTGCAGTGCTGAGGGAGTGCTGCACTGTTGGAGGTGCTGTCTTTCAGATGAGATGTTAAACCGAGGCCCCGTCTGCCCTCTCAGGTGGATGTAAAAGATCCCCCGGCACTATTTCAAAGAAGAGCAGGGGAGTTATCCCCGGTGTCCTGGCCAATATTTATCCCTCAACCAGCATCACGAAAACCTCCCCTCCCCCCCAGATTACCTGGTCATTGTCTCATTGCTGTTTGTGGGAGTTTGCTGTGCGCAAATTGGCTGCCGCGTTTCCTACATTACAACAGTGACTACCCTTCAAAAATACTTAATTGGCTGTAAAGCGCTTTGAGACGTCCTGAGGTTGTGAAAGGCGCTATATAAATGCAAGTCTTTCTATTTTCTCTGCAGGTAAATATGCATATATGTGTCAGCTTGTCTTGGTTGGTAGCACTCTTGTCTCGGAGTCAGAAGGCTGGGGTTTCAAGCCTGTTCAGTGCAGTATGAGGGCCTGCTGTATTTCAGATGTGAGGTTAAACCAAACGATGTCACCAAGAGTAAGGACTTCTCCTGCTGTTAAGGCCAAGATTCCTCCCTCCCTCAACCATAATCAGTTTAACAAGTCATTCAGCTGATTGGCCCTTTGTGGGACCTTGCTGTGCGCAGATTGACTTGTCGCCATAACAACCAACTCCAAACAGTAATTTATTGGACGCGAAATGTTTTGGGACATCATGTGACGAAGAGCTATATGAGCACAAGTACTTTCTTTCGTGGATCCTCAGTAAAGATGGGATTATGCTTTGTGGTGATTCCTTCCAGTTGCGAATGTCCTGGCTTTTCTACCGTCTAGGCTCACACATCACCAGACGATGGTCAGCAGCACCCGTACGACCATGGACTCAGCAGGAGCCACGCTGTCAGGAAAGGGGAAAGAAAATCTGTTTTTATAAAATAATTCAGAAAGGGTTTTTTTGCCACTTGCTTTACAGACATATGCGACCCACAAATGATCGTTCTAATCTGAGCGGCTTTAAAAGCGTCACAAAGGTGTTTGCTCAACGCCTACAGAAGGTTTATCTGAACTTTCCTGAAGTGCATTATCATCCTCTAGCTGGAGGTTGCCATGGCCAACTGTTACCACGGTATCCTAGCCCTTATATGGTCAAGGAGTCAAGGGGTATGGGGAGAGAGCGGAAAAGTGGTGTTGAGGCCAAGATTGGATCAGCCGTGATCTCATTGAATGGCGGAGCAGGCTCGAGGGGCCGATTGGCCGACTCCTGCTCCTGTTTCTTATGTTCTTACATTCTTATATCAGGATACAGATAGACAGCCTGGTAATTGTTCATGTGAAAAATAGCTATTAATTTATCCTTTGGGAGCCATCAGGATGAACAGTTTGGTCGACCCAGTGAGACAGCTGAAGGCAAATTCCATGCTATGCAGGAAATAACTCATTTGCAAGTGGAATTCTTCATTAGTTTAGAATTGTTTTTCCAAGTTGAAGTTCTCTCCCCAAGTTGCCACGCTTCCCAGATGTGCACTTCTGTGTGGTTTGCTCTTGTGATGAAAGTAGATGGTTTCTGTTTTGTCGAGCATATCTATTCGATTCTCTGTGTCTGCGAAAGGGTTCGACTTCGACTTTAAAGTAGGAAGTTTCAAGCTAAAATAGAAAGCAAAACTGCAAATGCTGGAAATCTAATAAAATGCTGGAAATGGCACGGCGGGTTGATTAGCATCTGAAAGAAGAAGCAAGGTAATTGTTTTGAATGCAGCCCTTTCATTCAGAACAGTATATTAAACCTATATTTAAATTTCTTTTTTCCAACACTTATTTGGGGATTCTATAACGAAGCGGCAATCTGATACACGGTGCAGCACCCATCAGGGGATTTCATGTGTCATTACGGCAGGTGAGAATATAAAGCTGTGACCCATCAGGAAGGATTGAAGAAAACAAGGTAACGATTGCATGAGGAATAAACCCCTCACGCCTTGCTGGCTGTGTTTTAACATTTTTTGCAATTTCTTGAATTAAGCATTCGGCGTTTGAGCAATTTAATGGTCACAATCAGGAACTATCAGAAACAGCTTGGACACTCCTCTGGAGGTCAAATAATGCCAACTGCCGAGAGAAGATTGGCAATGAAATCAAATTAAATTGCGAGGGACCTCACTCAATGGGCGAGCGGATCATTGCACCACGTTGCTTGGTATTAGGCCGTGCACAACGGAGGGTCCAAGATTTGATTGCCTGTCTGTGATGGGTTAGCTGATCTCCGTCAGGTCAACAGTTGGAACAAGACAATTGGCCTCAAAGTCCCCCTAGGACAGGGAGGCAACAAAAAAAAAACGCAGCCGGAAGCTCCTGCTCATTATTGTTATCCAGTGATCCCTTGCTGGAGGATGCGAGCAGCCATTGGGTGAGGGCAGGATTGGGCTCACTGCCCTCATGGTTCAGTAGCTGCCAACACCCGCTATCTAGGCTCATACATCAAGAGTGGCTATTTGAGCAAGAAACCACGGGGCTGCTAGCGCCAGTGGAATCATACCCAGCCAGAACCAGCTAGTTCAGGACAGGTGAGAGGAGAGACAGTCAACGGCAGAGATTGGGATGTGTCACGCCCGTTTTACGCCTGAAAAAAACAGGCGCAAAGCAGGCCAGTTTAGCAGTGGGACGGCCTGCGCCCAATCTGCACAGGTGTTGGTCCCACTGCTAAACTCGTGGGGGCCTTTTTTTTAGGTGTCTCGGGCGGATGCCGAAAACAGGTGCCGGGCCCCTTAAATATGTCAATTGGGAGCGAGACGCCTGTTGAAGGATCCCATCAAGAAATTTGTTGCTGATGAGTCGGGGCAGGCTTCAGGTCTGACCCACTCGGGTTTCTTCAGCAGCCCTAGCACCCGCTAACGAAAGGGAGGGCACATTAAAAAACAAACTTTGCTGTGAAGCCGGAGGAGCAGGAGTGCTCCCCTGCCTCCACAGGAGTCGCGATCGCTCCCGCCTCCGTAGCCTGCTCCAGCCACTCTCCCCTCCCGGGACTTACCTGAGGGCTACTGCCTGCGAGGCCTGGCATTGATCTCTTCGCTCTGTCTGTTGAGATGCGGCCAGCGCCGAGCATGCCGATGTGGCCAGAGGACCAGTTTTCATCGCTCTCGGGCCTCGCGGTTTAAAATCCAAAATCTACCCCGCAGACATCATCACTGAAGTTGTCAGCTGTGGCTCAGTGGGTAGCCCCCTCGCCTCTGAGTCACTGAGACTTGAACATAAAAATCTAGGCTGACACTCCCAGTGCAGTGCTGAGGGAGTGCTGCACTGTCGGAGGTGCCGTCTTTTGGATGAGATGTTAAACCGAGGCCTCGTCTGCTCTCTCAGGTGGATGTAAAAGATCTCATGGCTACTATTTCGAAGAAGAGCAGGGGAGTTTTTCCCGGTGTCTTGGCCAATATTGATCCCTCAATCAATTTAACAAAAACAGATTATCTGGTCATTATCACATTGCTGTTTGTGGGAGCTTGCTGTGCTGCCGTGTTTCCTACATTACAACAGTGACTACACTTCGAAAGTATTTCATTGTCTGTAAAGCGCTTTGGGATGTCCTGAGATCATGAAAGGCGCTATATAAATGCAAGTTTTTCTTTCTTTCTTTACAGATCATCTCTTTGCAAGCATCTGTTTACAAAGCTGGGACAGTGCCTAGCAGGACACTCACTAGATGACAGTGCCATTTTAATTCTGAGCAATTGCCGAGATAACCTTTATCAGAAAATATCAGTTGTGTGTACTGGAGGCTGCTGTGGACTGTGAATCCTGCCTCCAAACATGTTGAGCTGATGGCTATAATTACATGATTTTTATGTTGGTAAAATGAATGAAATCTTACCGTGTATATCAGATTAAAATTAATGAATTATTTCTGTTTGCCATATAGAAGGTTAACTTGCAGTACATATGTTGCTGGGGGTGTGTAGTGCAAAGACAGAGGGAAACATAGCAATAAAACGCCCGTTTGTCTGCTCACTTCTCAAAGTCACGGGTGTAAATTGCATGCCAACAGTAAATCTTTTTCTCTCACTCGTCCAAAATTTTTTTGAATGAATTGAACACTCACATCACCGCACCCACTCTGACTGGGCGAAAATCAGAATTTGTTCACTTGCACCACTGCACCCAGTGTGGATTGGTACTGTTAATAATTGATCCAGACAACTCTCCTTTGCTTTCCTTATTCTATTCGCACAAGAGCCTGACTCCACGCGGTGACTGCGGTCTAATTTTTAGGCACTCAAAATCCTTACTTTCCACATAGTTCAACAGCTTATTTCAGGGGAACAGGATCTGCAGTTGACGTGTAGCCAGCATATCATCACTGATTGACAAGCCTTTCAGGTGTAACAAATCCTATTGAGCTCACTGTGGAAACTTGCTTTTTTACTTATTCATTTGCAAGGCCAGCATTTATTGCCCATCCCTAGTTGCCCTTGAGAAGGTGGTGTTGAGCCACCTTCTTGAACCGCTGCAGTCCGTGTGGTGAAGGTACTCCCACAGTGCTGTTAGGGGAGTTCCAGGAGTTTGATTCTTAGTATACTTCTTTGTAGCAGTTTGGTACAACAGAGTGGCTTGCTGGGCCATTTCAGAGGGCAGTTAAGAGTCAACCACATTGCTGTGGGTCTGGAGTCACATATAGGCCAGACCGGGTAAGGATGGCAGATTTCCTTCCCGAAAGGACATTAGTGAACCAGATGGATTTTTACAACAATCCAATAGTTTCATGGTCACCGTTACTGACACTAGCTTTTTTTTGTTCCAGATTTATTTAATTAACTGAATTTAAATTCCCCAGCTGCCGTGGTGAGATTTGAACTCATGTCTCCCGATCATTAGTCCGGACCTCTGGTTACTAGTCCAGTAACATAACCGTTATGTTACCGTACCCCGGGTATGCACAAGTTCCTGTCTGATGTTTCTCTGCTGTGATTGGATAAGAAATTCCCAACTGTAATCCCAGCAAACATAGAATTCCCCTCTTCTGTTCTGGAGGCAGAAGGGGTAGAGTTCCACCGAGGGATGAAGAGGGAGGAGAGTTGTTAGGATAGTGGTTATGTTACTAGACTAGTAATCTAGAGGCCTGGACTAATGATCCAGAGACGTGAGTTCAAATCCACGGCAGCTGGGGAATTTAAATTCAGTTAATTAAATAAATCTGGAATAAAAAGCTAGTATCAGTAATGGTGACCATGAAACTACCGGATTGTCGTAAAAACCCATCCGGTTCACTAATGTCCTTTAGGGAAGGAAATCTGCCGTCCTTACCCTGGTCTGGCCGATATGTGACTCCAGACCCACAGCAATGTGGTTGACTCTTAACTGCCCTCTGCGGTTCAAGAAGGTGACTCACCACCACCTTCTCAAGGGTAACTAGGGATGGGCAATAAATGCTGGCCTTGCCAGCAACGTTCACATCCCATGAATAAATAAATAAATAAATAAACACAGCCCTCCAGAAGCTGTTTGCGGCCAATTCTTTATCTGTCAGTCTAGCTTGTGAACCATAGTAAGTTGTTTGACTGTGCGTATATAGGGTGATTGGGGGATCGTCCCCAGCCATTCTTAATCCTGTCCCCTGCATTTGCAGGAGCCCCTGATCAGGAATCAGGAGTTATCTGGCTTGCTATCTAGCTGCAATGGTAAGACAATAGGGTTGGTATTCTGGTAGAATGTGATCAAATGGGCTGATGGGCCCAAACCTAACTTGTGAGTGAGTGAGAAACCCTTGCTGGTACATGGACATCAGGTGAGGAAAGGATAAGGTCAAATAGCCTATCTCCTGATCTCGGCTCAGATAAAGGAAGGAAGGAAGACTTGCTTTTATATAGCCCCTTTCACGACCTCAGGATGTCCCAAAGCGCTTTACAGCCAATGAAGTACTTTTGAAGTGTAGTCACTGTTGTAAGGTAGGAAGTGAAGAATGGTCATTTGGTTGGGATCCCAGAGGGTGTCTGGCATCCTGTGAAACTGTCCCAGTATTAAGGAGAGGAAGAGAAAAAAATTAGGGACAAAAAAAAACCGATGGTAATGTCAGTCCCAACTGAGATATTGGACATTCGTCCAGAACAATACTGCTGAGCGATGCCTGAAACAATCAAAAAAATAATTTTAATAACTGAATAATTCCAACTCTCCCTCACCCCCCCACATAAAATAAATGAAATGGTGGTAAGCTATCAGGAAATAAAATTTAGATCATTTGAAAGATTACTATTGGGAGTAATGCCCGCCAGGCCTTTGAGGAATATGGTTGGTGCCATTTGATGCACTTTTACATTTAGCTCTTTTGTAGTAATGGTCACAGGAGACCAACATTCTGTGCACCATCTCCCCATGTTTACGTTGAAAAATCTGTATCCCTTTTCCCAACAACAGAATCATAGAGGGGAATGTTAACCCCCCAGGAGGGGCAGGGCAGGGGCAGGGGGAAGTTAAAATCCAAAAATCTGAAGCCCAACCCTACCTGCCTCCAATGCCCCCACTTCCAGTTTTAACGGAGGCGTATTGGGGGCGGGCGACTCACCTGCTCTCCAGAGGCGGGTCCGTCATTTAAATATTTAAATGAGGCTGCGTGACTCAAATTTAACCACAGCTTTGCTTTTAACGCCTGTAGGCCGGGCTTCCCAGTGCTCGGGAAACCCGACAGCTGAAGGGAGCCAAGAAGGGCCGATCTATCAGGTAAGTGCCTTTACAGCACTGCTTGTGGGCCAGGAGGAGTAGGAATGCTTCCCCTTTCCCCCCACACCCGCTCCTCGGCCCACCAAGCAAACCTGCTTACCGCCCCCCCCGCAACCCGCAGGCCCCCCGTGATCAGACGCCGCGATCGGACCCCACCGAACTACTCACAGCCCACAACGTCTTCTCCGCCCCTGTCCCCCGATGTTGTCCTCGGCCCTCTATGATGTCACCCCTTCCCATGATCTCTCCCTCCCTCCCATCCTTCTCTCCGCTCCCCGACTGCGGCCTGGTGCCGCAGGCCTTCCTGCTGAGAGCCGGCCAACCTGCTTCTCAATCTGGATGGCTGCCAGCCGGGAAACAGAGCCGAGGGGCTAGAAATTGGCCTCCTTTGCGCCTCCTGTGATCACCTCCGGGGGGCGATAACGGGGCACTAACGACTTACCGACCGGGCGCGGTGAAAGAAACGACTCCCGCGAAATTCAATGGGAGGGTAGCGCCGGCGGTTAACCTTACCGCCTCGAACTCCTGCGCCCCGGAGATCGTGACGTCATCCGGTGCGCGTCGCCCCGTTACCGCCCCGGATCCTAAATTCGGTTCCGCCCCCCCTGCAGCATCGTCGGGCGTCAGCAACGGCAGCCGCAGGAGGCGTTGTGACCTCGGCCGGCCGCTGGGGGAGCGCTAATTAAAGGCAGTGGTGGGCAGGTGGGGCAAAAAAAATGTTCTCACCCCTTTGTGCTGTTTTAAAAAAAATTTCATTGCCGCGATTGATCAGCCCTGCACGCTGAGTGCTTGGGGCTGCTCCTCGCGGATCGCAGGCGCCGACCCATCCCCAGCCTTACCTTTAACTGCTGTGAGCATTGGCCCTTCCCTTTAAGGGAGGGACAGAACCTGCGATTCCGGCAGCGCTGCACGGAACATTGATCAGCGCTCGACCGATACCGTCACTCTCACTCCCTTTAGCGCTCTAAGGGAAGTGGTAGCGCTTGATTTAGCGCTCCACCTCCCTCTTAGAGCGCTACAACTGAATTTCGCAGGAGCCCCTCATCATTAGCGCCTGCCGACAATTTTTCCACTTCCGAAATTTTTGTGCCCCAAATGGGGCTATAATGAATTTCTCCCCCAAGAGATTAAAATGAGTTAAATTCGGCAGGACCTCTAGGAAACCTGCATATGTGGGTTTCCCGGCCGTTACACCTGCGCCCCGCTTCCTCCCTGTAAATATTGGGGCCACAGACCCATCAAAACGTCAGTTCATCATTGGGATAAGAAAACCAGATTCAGCAATGTAAACACAGTGACCCAGCATTATTGGTAATTTTATTCTCTCAGTCTCTCTCCGGCAGAAAGCTACAATTATATTGTCTTAAAAATCCTTTAGTCGTATATCTCTACAAGCACGCTAAATCCCTTCTCAAATTCACATATCTACCCATAATAGGGATATATATATCAACATACGGGGGGAGAAATTCGGTAAATTCTCCCCGTTTGGGGCGCAATTATCGGCCGGGCGCAAAGTTTAGTGCCTGGCGCTAATTATCGCCTCCGACTGCAAACTTGGCTTCCATTGCCCCTGGAGGTGATTGGAACGCTAAATCAAGTGCTACACACCTCTCTTAAGGCGCTAACGCCGAGGAGCGAGGCGCTACCTCAGAGCGCTGGCGAAGCTCATGTGATGTCAGTCAGCAATGGAACAGAGACACACTGGCGCCGGCCAGTTCTTAAAGGGGAGTGTCGATCTTGCTCTCCATCCACATCCTGCTCATTGCAGCCTTGAATCTCGGCCTGGAGAGACCTGTACATCAAATCTGCTGGAAAGAACAATGGAGAGGTCCAGGGAAAGAGCTCAGAGTGCAGCCTCCATAGTCTCTTCTAAATTGATGCAAGGATTTCAAATCAAAATGAACCTACAAAGTGCTGCTCAGTACCCAAAACTTCTTCACACAGCGTTGAATGTCTCCAGAAGTCTCTCTCTCTCTCTTTCAGAATGCATGGTGCAAAAATGCCGCCGACAAAAAAAGGCAGGAAGCGGTCGCCTTTAAATAGCGCTCCCCCAGTCCCTTCCCGACTGCAAAACGCTTCCCTCAACCTGTCGTTGCTAGCGGCAGGCGGTAAGGCAGGGGGCGCCACTCAATATCCGGTCCGGTGCGCTACCGGGGCGTTGCACGCTCGACTGATGTCACGATCTGCGGGCGCAGGAGATCATGGTGGTAGTGTTTAGCGCCGCCGCAAAATGTCTGGTCAATTTTGCGAGCGGTGCAAACATCGCCGCGCCCGGGCGCTAGTTGCTTTGCGCTCCATTAGCAACGGGAGGCGCTAATCAACCGAATTTTTCCCCCATGGTCTCATTAAACAATACAGGATTTCCTGTGATCTAGTTTCTTGTTATTCACCTCTAAAGAAAGCCAATCAATCCAATCCCACATTTTATTTGTTCTGAATGCTCATTCTGTTCATAATCCTGTAACATCTCAATCCTTAATCTGATCCACAAAACAAGCTCATTTTCTTGTGAAATAATGTATGAAGTTGAAATGTAATTTTTTTTTATGAATACTGATCAAACAGATAATATCACTATTTATTTATAGAGGTGTCCTTTCAACTCTTATTAACGACATCTGTCTTTTTGCTATGAATGGATTTAGTTGCACGTTTTTTTTTATATCTTGCCATTTTGAAACATCAGATACATTTGTATACTAAGTTTGTTCTGGAGTCCCATGAAATATCAACTTCTGTTGTCATGAATATAAGCCTAGAAATTACTATTTGTGATATTAATGGTTAATGTGTTTGTACGACAGTCCTTTGCTATTTAACGGGGGTGTTAACCCATTTTAGTAAGTCAATGCTGCTGTTAAAATAACGGGCAGCAGAATGTCAGTATTAATCTGTTACGTGTTGATACATACATACAAGCAAGGGGCCACCCATATAAACTGAGGAAGGAGGGAATTAAATTGGATGCCCAGAAGTTTTACTTTTCCCAGAAGGTGATCGAACGCTGGAGCAGGATTTCAGAAGAGGTAGCGAAGACTAAATAGTCCTTCAAGAAGGCAATAGATGGGACTTCTGAAAAATACATGATCACAGCATATGCTAAATCATCCTGGGTAACAATGAATTGGTTTGGGGCCTGTTAGGATCTGCCTGATTACTATGAAGGGTCAGTGAGGAACTCTCTGCTATTGGTCAAAGGGACATTCATCTTATGAGACACTGTTGGACTCTGTAACATGGCTGAAGAAGACAGTAGTTGGTCATGGTAACTTGGAGTGTCAAAATTCAATGAAGAAAATTACAAGTTGATTTAGCCTGCACAGATCCATCATCTAATAATTTACATAGGATTACATAGGATATACGGCACAGAAACAGGCCATTCGGCCCAACCAGTCCATGCCGGCGTTTATGCTCCACACGAGCCTCCTCCCGTCTTTCCTCATCTAAATCTATCAGTGTAACCCTCTATTCCCTTCTCCCTCATGTGCTTGTCTAGCCTCCCCTTAAATGCATCTATACTATTCGCCTCAACCACTCCCTGTGGTAGCAAGTTCCACATTCTCACCACTCTTTGGGTAAAGAAGTTTCTTCTGAATTCCCCATTGGATTTCTTGGTGACTATCTTATATTGATGGCCTCTAGTTATACTCTTCCCCACAAGTGGAAACATTCTCTCTGTATCCACTCTATCAAAACCTTTCATAATTTTAAAGTCCCCTATTAGGTCACCCCTCAGCATTCTTTTTTCAAGAGAAAAGAGACCCAGCCTGTTCATCCTTTCCTGATATGTAAACACCCTCACATTTCTGGTATCATCCTTGTAAATCGTCTCTGCACCCTCTCATTTAGTTCATTAACATTTCAGTCATGGTGCCCTAACGCAGTATGGCTGAGTTTAAATCAATGTGGAAAATACATACTTGTGATAATTACTTCCAGTGTGATCAGAGATGTGGTAACATATTCCATCAGTATGCTGTTTGTGGTAATGTACCTTTTAGAACATTTTGTAAGAAATGCCTTACTTGGGAGTCCTGGGATGTGGTTACCTGCGTGAACAGGTAAGAAACAAAGAAGAAAGAACTTGCGACTTTCATAACCTCAGGACGTCCCAAAGCGCTTTACAACCAATGAAATATTTTGAAGTATAGTCACTGTTGTCATGTAAGGAAATGCGGCAGCCAATTTGCACACAGCAAGGTCCCACAAACAATGACTAGATAATCTGTTTTAGTGATGTTGGTTGAGGGTTAAATATTGGCCAGGACACCGGGGAGAACTGTATATTCTAAGTTGATGAGAAAGCAGAAGCTGCTCGGCATTCAAGAATCTTTTTATTTCAAGTACTTGTTTGGTTTATGGGTCTTAAGGTACATTCCCATCAAAAAGCCACCGGCCGCTGTTCCAGGGTCTTACTGTCGTGGAGCCTTCTTTCTTTTACAAACAGTAATCCTTGATCAATCCAAGTTCCAAACACATTCTTTTAATGCACGTAACACAAAGAAAGGTCACGCAAAGCATCTTTTAGCTCCTCAACTCTCAGCCTCTCTCAACCCTTATGCGCCCTGAACCTCCCCTTTTATCCTCACCTGGCTGGGGACAGTCTCCTCCCACTCCAGGTGCAATTATCTTTAAAGGGGAGGTTCTTAAAGGGGCCATACACTTACTCAGGGGAGCAGAGCCCTCATCAACCTGCAGTTGACGTACCCGGCCCTCAATCACCCTGCTACACCGATCAGTAATGAACTGCCTCAAAAGGTGCTGAGTCCTGTGGACCTGAGAAGGTCCCAAGTTTAATCCCTGGTCTGTGCTGAGTTAGTCGAAGTCAACCAGGGCAACAGTGAGAGCAATATGATTGTCCTCTGTTCCCTGGTGTGAGGAGAGAAGCCAGCCTGCGCCTTCTGCTCATGCTTGCTCCAGCTAACCCCTGCCGAAGAGGGCACAAATGCAGACATCAGGTGAGGACTGGAATGGGATCGGCCCTGATTCCTCCTGCAGTTGAGAAGAGTCTGATGATACCCACTATGCAGGATCACACATGCAAAAATGGCCACATGAATCAAGACACCAGAAAACAGCTGGTGGCTGTGAAATCATCACCCAGCAAGAGTCAGTGCCTTCTATAAAGGACCATGATGCGGAGATGCCGGTGTTGGACTGGGGTGGACAAATGTGAGAAGTCGCACAACACCAGGTTATAGTCCAACAGCTTTATTTGAAATCACAAGCTTTCGGAGCGCTGCTCCTTCGTCAGGTGAAGTCACTTCACCTGACGAAGGAGCAGCCGCTCCGAAAGCTTGTGATTTCAAATAAAGCTCTTGGACTATAACCTGGTGTTGTGCGACTTCTCACATTCTATAAAGGAGGAGAGGAACGGGAACGGAATTAGGGAGAAAAACCTTAAATGCAAAGTAGTATTTGACATCAATAAGTTAAACTCTGGTGCAGTGATTTCAACAACAACAAAAATAACAGAAGGTTCTTCTGTAGTCTTAGGTTACTAAGTACCAGCCAACAATCTATTTGCCAATGTAGAGGCAAAACAATACAGTGTAGCTGAGGATTTGTGGTGGTAGACGGTTAAGGTAATGGGGTCAGTCTGCTGCCAGAATTAGTTTAATGTGCTTGAGGACCAACTGGTTTCTATTATATTGCCACAGATACAAGGCCAACCGCACTTTGCAAGTATTCATTTTAGCATTAACTTGATATGTCTTCAGCCATGTTATAGTTGTCTACAGAAAGAATATTTAATTGTATTTAAAAGGTCAGCGTGATTACTCATTACTCCATAGTTCAGGGGGTGAAATCTAATGGCTAACATTTCACTCAATTTTACATTCTTTAAGGTGGTGCTGGTATTTCCCACTTCCTTCACAATGAGACAAAGAGAGAGTCAGAATAGCTGGAGTGACGGTTTAATCCAGACATAAGTAACGATAAATGATGGTTTACTGAAACATTGGCTAGTGTCGTTAGTGGCTTATTTTTCACCACACGAATGCTCACAGATGGTATTTAAGTGCAGTATCGCCTCTAGTATAAGCCTGCCTTTGAGAGCTATAAACAAAGTCTGTTATAGTGATGAGCGTTTTATATACAGGGTGTTTTATATGTTCTTGATTAGAAGTCATAAGTACGTACCTTTTTTCCCCCCCCCCCCCTTTTTGATGCTCTCCCTTCCTCTGCTGAAGGTGGTCACTGATGTTGAGGTACAGTTCAGTGGAAGTCAGTAGTCCTTCTTTGGTGTCTCACCTGGAAACCAGAAGACAGTGAGTGTCAACGGGCTATGGAGAGCATCACAGCCAATGTCCACACCCGTGCACCATCTATCAAACAAGTTCAGGAACAATCCCTGGATGACTTTCTCTTCCCCCTTCATAGCTCAGGCACACAGAGGCCAGTTGTAGTCCCCCCATCACTGGCCTGGCTGACAACACCTACCTCATAAATTATTTTACAACAGAGGTTATGTTATATGAGAGAACCTTTCAGTAGTCCAGAACCCATGGCATCACAGCCCCTCAGATGCATTCTGGGATTGCAGAGCATCAACGCGACCTCAGTCTGTCAGCCAATAGATGTCCAACAACTTGCCTGAAAAATTTGGGGCAATAATTAGATTAGTAACTGAAGGGTTACTGTACTTTCTGTAAGGTTTCCAAAATTTACAGATCCCCAAAACCTAAGGAAAAAGGACTTTGGAACTACCTCAGAGTGATAAAAATGCATTTGGGCCTAACATAAGGAATTTAAGACCAAAAACCAAGTTTTGGCATTTTAAAAACATGTCTGGGCCTGTAAAGGGAGAAAAGGCTGTGAAGGAAGTTGGGCTCGACCTCTGTAAGAGCAGTTTTGGTTATTGCAGTTAATTGCAATGTCTGGGGAACCGGGATGACCTCACTCAAAGCCCCAGCACAGCATTAACATTTTGACAATAGACCCTAGGAGAAGACAGTCCCACCCAAAACAACAGGTCCCATCAAACCGATTACAAGGCCCATCAAGAAATATGCATAATACAGAGCACCCAGGACTAGGCTATAGCAGCCTAGGAACCCAAAACACAAAATATTAATGGGTCAGATTGAAGGCCTGTTAAAACCCAGTTAACGTGCTAGTAAATCGTTACCGATTTACGAGCCTGCCAAAACTAAACAATGAACTGAACAGATTTGGCGGGTAGATAAGGTCACTTCAATTCTGTATAATTGAAGGCCCACCAAGCACACACCAGAAGAAGACGGAGAAGCAAAAGAAGAAGCAGGAGAGAAGAAGGAAGGAGAGCCAGCGAGAAGAGGAGAGACCAAGAAGAAGAAGGCCCGAGCTGGAAGCGAGTCGGCATCGCTCACCACTCAGACACACCTGAGTCCAGCTTGCGAAGACACCACCTCGACGGACCTCCAACCATGGCCCCAACACAGCCACCCGGAGCAACAAGCAGCAACCAGTCACCGACGGCTCCACGAGGTCGACCGACACACCAACCAAGGCCTAAAGCCATCGCGGACACCAAAGGCCTCACGAAACCAACAACCGCGCATTACCCACAACTGACCGGGTAATCGCAGGCCGCCGCGACCAACAAAGACCAACTCCAGGGAAGAAAACCCGAAGAATCGCAAAGTTTCCACACTACAAACTACTCCTGACTTACCCCTGGGTAAGATTTTCCCTAAAAACTCTAAGCCCTACTGCTCAACTAAAGAAATTGGGTACTCACCAGATAAATCCAAAACGACATCCTACCACATCAGCGGACTCGCGAAGACTGACCAGATACGCAGGTGAAGTCCTCTACCGCGTACAGGGTACGGCAGACACTAACCGCCATAAACAGCGAACCCCAAAACCGCGATTTAGCCCAACCGTCAAAGGATTGGTGAGCATTATCTATCCCTGGTCCTTCAAAACCTAACTTAGCTAGTAAAGTGGGGTTGGGAGGGGTGAAGTATTGTTCTACTGTCATTTCCCTCGCTTGTGCCGAAGTGTTCCCCACCTTTAGAGTGATAAGAGTGTTATTATTTGTGTCTTACCTTTTAATAAAGATTGAAGTTCTTTCATCAAACTCAGTTGTCTGCTGCACCTTTTGTATCACAACCCCCAAATAAGTCCAAGGTCTAGAACCAAGGGAGTGGGAGCGATTCGAAGCGCTCGGAAGTCGGAGGTAAAGTTGACACAAAAACACCACCCCCTACATTTCCATGATCATGTGAAATCACCCCTCCCCACACTCAGCTGTCAGCAGGCACGGCGAGGTGTTTGCTCACCTACAACACGCATGCCAGCCATCCACATGTGAACAGAATGCTCGCTCTATCTGTGCTTGCTCTTGAAACTCGTGCGATTTTAATTTCTGGGTGCCTGCTTCTGTGGACTTGTCTCAGTGGCCATTATGGTAGAAAGTTTTCTGTGATTTTAGAATGGATTCCAAGGGGGGAGTTTTGACTTTGGGTGACAGTGTAAGACCGGCAATATCGAGTTAGCTGCCCGTTGTGCATCTCTCTCATTGAAGTCAATCAAAATGAAAATTGGGAGAGGTGCATAACGGGCGGCTGAATCGATATCGTGCATTTTACACTATTACCCAAAGGCAAAATTACCCCCCAAGTAACTGAAAACCAATTTGTTGTAAGTCAAAAAAGTATAGCGTGCATAACAGCTGGATAAATCATACGTTCACATACTTCGGCTTAGGCTAAATTTTAAGGACATGCCAGTTATTTATTTTCAAAGCTTTCACTTTCAACAGCATGGCTCAATCAATCTTTGGAGAAATTGGATTAAAAGATTAATAATCAACTTTTTTAACAAGAATCGTGAGTAACAGGCTCTCTGGCAATTGATTAAAGGCACACTGACAACTACATCTAGAGAGGAAATGTTGCTTTCGAAGATGAAGGTTTCGATATGTCGTGGATAGTCCTCTTGCAATGAATTGTGTGCTATGGTGTGTTAGTATTGTGAGAAGGATTAGGTACAAGTCCCTTGGTTATTTTACTTTAACTGTGATGTTTTAGAATATGTTAGAATGCTGTAGAATGTTCTGGTAGGAATTTAAGAATGCTTTAAGAGTTGAGTTAAAATTTCTACTTAGTTATGGACCAAGGTTTTGTTATTCCATGTGACAGAGTTCATACATTGTAGTTTTCCATGCAGTATACAACGTGGCACCATTATGTGACCTTGTAGTCCAGTAGATCCTAGACTGGATTACAAGAGGTTTCTACTTGACTTGTGCGAAGGGGGATTGTTTTGAACTGCTGGGGATATAGGCATTTAAGACATTTGTGCAACTTTTACAACAGTGACTACACTTCCAAAGTACTTTGTTGGCTGTAAAGGGCTTTTTGCTATTATTTACCTAGACATTGAGAAAGTAGCGGCACACTCCAGATTGTCGGGCATGCAAGGTCCACTTACGGGAGTGGCTAGTGACGCTGAACCCAAGAAAATATCTAGTGTAAAACCTAAAAATGTAACTGCCGCTTTAAATTAGTTGGTCTTATTGTAGTCGCCTGTTGTAAAAGGTTTCGGTTCATAAGCATGGTGTATCTCAGCGTAAAATCCCACATAAAGGAACTGAACCCAGGACTCTGCAAAGTTGTGTTAAAGTTTGCACAACTCCTTATTTTATGGTTAAAAATGTAATCCTTTCAGGGTAAATTTTTTTGGCTTGTAAAAGTAGATTTAGAAAATTGTGCAAATTACACTAAATAAAACATCAAGGTGGAAAAATTCGGTTGATTTGCGCCTCCTGTTAGCGCCCTAAGAGAGCCCTAAGAGGGCACTAACGGGGCGTAAAGCAACTAGCGCCCGGGCGCGGTGCCGCTGACGCCTCCTGTGCAATTCAGCGGGAGGTTAGCAGCAGCGGTAACCGTTAGCGCCCCGCAGCGCTGCGCCTCCCGCGATGATGTCATCGTCGTGCGCAGCGTCCCGCTCGCGCCTCGGCCGCGATCTTCAGTAGCACCCCCCTGACTTACCGCCGGACGCTATGTCCGACCGGGTCAAGGGGGCCTACCTGCGGCCGGGGCGGCGCAAATTAAAGGGGAGGTGCCGGGCGGCCATTTTTGTTGCTGGCCGCCAGACCAGCACCTGTCTCCGCTGCTGTCCTCGGCTTCCTGTGAAGCCCCCCCGCAGGGTGCCGACTTCGCTTCATGAGCCCGACACTCCTCTTGAGTGCTGGGATCTTTTGCCGGCACTCCGATCCCTGGTGGTCCAGCTGGGCCCTGGGTCGTGCTGTGCAAGGCCCCTCCCCATTCATAAGGGGAGGAAGGCAAGTAGTACCGCGGCACGTAGTGCTGCAATATTCACTGGTAGCGTCCCAAGAGAGAGGCGGGACGCTTCCAGTAGCACCCCGCCTCCCTCTTGGGGCGCTACCAGTGAATTTCGGATGCGGGGGTGCTAACTTTTTCGGGGGCGCTAAAAGTAGCGCCTCGGCGAAGTTAGCGCCTCAAAGGGGGCGCGACCCAATTTTGCCCCTTGCAAACATCTGTATTTTCTCGAAGCCATTCGCTCACCTATCCCCAGAAAAATAACTATCGCATCCTCAGCATTCATGTCCGCTTAAGTAATTTCTCAATCCATCACTGCCGCAAACTGCACCTTTGTGGACTTTAGGTTTGTTCCCCTGCAATTGAAGCGATGGAATTCAAGGATTCCTCCATCTTAAGTTATGACAAGCCGGCGTACCAATGTATTTTCAGTCTAACTCCTTGCCTTCACATTGCCATGAGACTTATATTCTGGACTTTGTTGAGCTGTCAGTTTTGGTTTTGGCTCTATCAGCTTTTTTTTAAAGCTGTTAATCAGCTTTTTGCTAGTTTTCCAGGTTGGCATAAATGCAACAGTTCAGCCTGGTGCAGCCATCATTCCCTGAATGGCAGCATTTGCTGCCATGCCACCTGGTGAAGTACCTATTTGCATCAGGCATTTCGAAACACTCTAAATCATACAATTATGACTGAGAATTTGTTGAAAAATAGCTACTGGCGACACAGGATTCACAATCCACCCTTGTGTGGGTTCAGAGGTCCCTATTAATCCTCTGTGCTTAGATAGGAGCAGACTAAATGTTATCGGATCAAGAGGCCCGAGGCAAAGCTAGAGTTATGTCATGTTGTTCTTGACTTTTTACAGCTCAGTAAAAAAACGATAACAACTCTTACATACAAAGTACCCAAGGACCATTGACTGGGCTGAAATATTGGAGATTTTGAGGTTTGTTGGATTCCTGACTTCTCTGACCTTTTATACAACTATGTTGTTTTTGCATTTTTCTAATACTTTTGCATCTGTTCCCCTCCCCACCTGAGAATTTGGTGAGTATCTGATGTATCTGAGGCCTTGTTAAGTACCTTTTTTAAAATGTGAAGGTGTTTTTTATTTCACGCACTATCCGTTATAACACTTTGGGTTCCATTTGGGAATTCTCCAAAGGCAGAACAATGTCTACATTGCAGAGCTTGAAAAAGCAGGCTGCCAGTCTACCTCCACACTAATTTTAGCCTCAAGGCTTCCCAGAGATTGTCCATGCCAGTCTGCAAGCTTCCCTCGGCTGACGGCACTAGACTTTATATTATCTGGCGGGTAAGTTATTTATGTAATGCTCAGATTTGTAATGCGATTAGTCAGGAAGCTCTTGTTTGCGCAGCCACAGTTATGTTCAGGAAGTCCTTCAAGAAAGCCTTAATTGTGTGGCCAGGGTATCAGCGCTCTGGGTAGAAACTAAATAGAACTTTATGCAACTCAAGAATCTTGGCGACCCAATACACAGCCCCTTTTTTTTAGGTCCAAGGGCCAGCCATTAGGCGGGCTGACACTTGGGGTCCATTCAAGCCATTGAGTGACCAAGGGGAGGAAAATGCGCTTTCTTCCTCAATGAGTGTTCAGAGAGGAAAATCACCCCCTCATTTCTTTTGACCTCTGAGGCACATTGCTCTGCTTCTCATTGATGGAAGATGAGGCGGGGTTGGGGGGTTGATAGTGTGACAGCTAGCGCCCATTGAACTGATACACACTGGTGCTGGCTCCCCATATCATGAAGCACGGATGGCTCAGACCAACTGCCTGTTAGATGTGCCATAATACTTGAAGTCTGTGTATAGACTCTGCGCAAGGCTTATTATAGCATACAATTTTATTTAAATGAAGGGTGCTCCCCGTAATGCAACTGGGAGGTGAGACCAGTGCTGAGGTTTACTTATTAGGGCGAAGTCACAGCCAGCACCTCGGGAGAGCAGTGCAGTACAGTGCCAGGATTGAATTATTGGTCCTTAGATCTCAAAATTTCAATAAAGCTATGTAATATTTCATTGTGATAGGAGAATTACTCCATTGTGTACCATGGTAAACGGATTGAGATAATACAATACACCGTATCATGTTGAAACATCTACAATTGATCTCAATTAGTTAAGATGGGTGTGAACATTGGCTCCCAGTAAATACTAAAAAAAAAATGAAACAAGGCTCAAGATTTTTCTTTGTCAAGTAGATGATTCATGAATACTTCTGTAATCAAAATTGAGAAGACACTTACTTCAAATTGGATGACCATGCCTCAGGTGAGACATTCCAGTGACTGCATCTCCTGCATAAGAGCACCCCAGCCATGAACCACTTACACGATATACCCTCTCTTGTGTGTATAGGTTAGCCTTTGTATCATGCTGTGCACCAAACATTTAACTGCTTGCTGGTTGGTAAGAGGCTGCAGCTGGAGAAGGAGTGCTTGTGATGAAAGCAAATCCCACGCCACACTATGCTGTCCCACTCAAGCCAAAATCCTGGGAAGAGAAGATTGTAGAAATTCATCCATTCTCATTCGAGGCGTGGGACAAACAGAGGGAAGTGTTAAAGGAGAAGAAAATACAGGAATTGCGCAAGGAGATGACTTGAGTTTACATTTAAAGCTGCCAAAGCCCCAGTCTGTTTACATATCACAAGATTGGTTCAACTGAAGAAGGCCCGTCAGCCCATTTGATCTTATCCTTCCAGAATACCAACCCACGAGATCACAAGACTAATAACAAGATAAATATCATTGTTAAGTGGCAAATCCCCTCTTTCTGGCTGTTTAATGGTTTTAGTTTGCAGTTATTTTGTTATAATGATATCAGTTAAAAATTGCACAGGAGGTAAGTCTGATCCCAGGAGCAGTCAGATGTATTTTGGCCAAGCCCGAACTTCCTGGTACTCCTTCAGTCAGATGCTTTTGGTGCGGAGGGACCTGCGAATTTTGCTTGTTTTGGACTGCTGCTGAGATTTCCGATCTCAGGCTGGTATTGCCAGTGCTGGATGTTCAGCAATTACAGCTGCCGTTATTATTTGGGAATTGTAGATGTATGAGGGGGTGGGGGGGGAGTATTTTCCAACGGGTGAACTTCACATCTAACATGCTCCGACCACATCCCTCTGTGTACTGTTGCGAGACAGGTTAATTTTAGCTAACCTGTAGTGCGAGTGCAGTAAGCGTTCACGGCTGAACTTTGCCAATGGAAAAACATGCCCCATTTTTTTTGTCCCTTTATTGTTTATTTTGCACAGGCTAAACTCATTATAAAAATATTTACATAAAAAGTTCTTTAAAAATGAAAGGAAGCTCTATGAATTACCCTGTACTGTTCTTTTTAATCAACCATTTTAATGACATCGGAATGCAATTTATGGAAAATTTAACCTGGTGGCACATTAATTTATTTTTATTTTTGTAAACTGTGTAACGTGCTGGTTTTAATTCGGACAGTTGAAGGTAAAAAATAATACTATAAAATCGCAGATGTGTGTACCTGCCTTAACGCATAAGGGTAATGTTCTGTGGTATTACAGAAGAATATTAACAAAAGAATGGACAATCCACATAACTTGTGCAATGAATCATTTCAAATGTTCTGTTATTAAATTATACAATTATTCATATTGATTGTTCAATTGCTATTTAATAGCTTATTCTATTTCAGTTACTCAACACAATTTGGCATTAAGCTGTCTCATCGAGGATATGCAAAACTTGTATTTTTGTGCTGAGGATTTTGCTGACAAAAACACTTTAACAAGGTGATTTTATTCAACACTTGAAAATAATACCTGACAAGCTTCAATATTCCTTTTGCATAGCTGCCAAAGGCATTCAAAATAATCTCTACAGCCTATCAAAATAAAATATATCTGCCTTGGGGCATGTCGAGAAAAAGAAAGGTTCCAGTTGCCTGGTAATTCTTTTCACTCGAAGTCTCTGGTTGAGTCAGGGAATGCAGATTGGAATGATCTGAAAGTGAAAGAGAGAGTAACTTGTAGCAAAATATATACTTTATAGAGTCATGTGATCCGGCAGAACGCATAAACAATGCCACGATCGAACCCAAAAGTTAAAATGTCAAGAAGCATTTAAAAAAAAATCTTTCTTGTTGAAGGTATTTAAAGAAAGAAAGACTTACACTTATATAGCGTCTTTCATGACCTCAGGACATTCCAAAGTGCTTTACAGCCAATGAAGTACTTTTGAAGTGTTGTAATGTGGGAAACGCGGCAGCCAATTTGCGCACAGCAAGCTCCCACAAACAGCAACGTGAAAATGACCAGATAATCTGTTTTTGTTATGTCAATTGAGGGATAAATATTGGCCCAGGACACCGGGGATAACTCCCTTGCTCTTCTTCGAAATAGTGCCATGGGATTGTTTAAGTCCACCTGAGAGAACAGATGGGGGCCTCGGGTTTAATGTCTCATCCGAAAGACGTCACCTCCGACAGTGCAGCGCTCCCTCAGCACTGCACTGGCGTGTCAGCCTAGATTTTTGTGTTCAAATCCCTGGAGTGGGACATTAGTTTGCAGCATTTGTATCTGTTCGTTCTACTTTTTCCTGCCAGTTTTCTTCAGTCTCCTCCTCTTCTCCCTGCTTTACACATTCCAGATGGCCATTTTTCATGTATGAGCTTAAACAATGAGTATTCGCAGACCATTTGACCGATTTCTCCTCCTTAATCCAGGAGTATGGACAGCAATTGTATTGGCCCGATCACTGCCCCAGTAGAGATCAGATAACTCAGCACAGAGCGGGAATCGGACCTCGCACTCTCGCTGCACTATATGACCCAGTCCTAACCAAATGATCCCTAGTTTTCTCCACTGACAAAAATCCAGTTCTTTAAACCTGCTGTTCTCAATGCACTGTGTTATAGAATCATAGAATGGTTACAGCACAGTAGGAGGCCATTTGGCCCGTCGAGCCCATGCCGGCTCTCTGCAAGAGCACTTCAGCTAATCCCACTGCCCCGCCCTTTCCCCGTAGCCCTGCAAAAAAAATTTAAAAAAATTCCTTCAGGTACTTATCTAATTCCCTTTTGAAAGCCATAATTGAATCTGCCTCCATCACCCTTTCAGGCAGTGAATTCCAGATCCTAACCACTCGCTGCGTAAAAAGAGTTTTTTCCTCATGTTGCCTTTGGTTCATCTGCCAATCATCTTAAATCTGTGCCCTCTGGTTCTCGACCCTTCCGATATGGGAACAGTTCTCTCTATCTACTCTGTCTAGACCCCTCATGATTTTGAACACCTCTATCAAATCTCCTCTCAACCTTCTCTGCTCTAAGGAGAACAACCCCAGCTTCTCTAGTCTATCCACGTTATGCTGGTTTTAGAGAGGTGATTCAAACCAGTAGAGCTTTGTGAGATGATTTGACAGGTCACATCACAGTCCCTAGCAAGAGAAAAAAACAACATAGGTTTTATTTGTTCTTTTCCTCTATTTTTGCATTCTTTTGATTGCTTTAGATAACATGAAAAATATACAGCAATTCACCAGCACAGTGCTAATGTCTCTAGTTTATAAAATTTCATTTGATTCATACAAGCATCATCTCATCTCCGAGAGAGAAGTGATGGGATTCTTGGCAGCCATCCAAGCAAGAAACTATTATAATATACACAAGATAGTGACTATCCTGAGTGTATTAGAGGCTGTAACACAATTGCAGGGTTCAGGTGATGTTAATAAACCGTTCCAGCTCGGCGCTTGCATTTTATGATGTCATTCAAACCCATCGATTGTGCACTAAGCTTTTACTGGACTCTCGGGCGTATGTTGTTCTGTTCGTTCATTACAATCTCATGATCATTTTTCTGCATCTTCATAAAACTAACACATAATTTTTTTTAAAATTGAACAGGAGGAAAGCAACGTGCTTATCTAGCTTCCCCTTGAATGCATCTCCGCTCTTCGCCTCAACTGTGGGAGCGAGTTCCACATTCTCACCACTCTCTGGCTAAAGAAGTTTCTCCTAAATTCCTTATTGGATTTATTAGTGACTATCTTATATTTATGGCCCCTAGTTCTGGTCCCCCCCCCTGCAAGTGGAACCATCTTCTCTACATTTACCCTATCAAACACTTCCATAAACTTAAAGACCTCTATCAGGTCACCCCCTCAATCTTCTCTTTTTCTAGATTGTTGTTTTCTAAATTGAGTGTCTTGAGAATAGTTCAATTATTTTTTTTAAATCATAGACATACTAGAGTGTTGCGAGTGTCTAGTGTTGACAATAATCCAATAAGTTTCAAGAACTTTAACCCCCCTGGCACTCTCCTGACTTCTGGGCTCCATTTGTACATGCACAGGTGCGGTGGTTTATCTTAGTCTGTCTTCCTTTGCCATTTGTTGCAGGTGAAAATTGGGCCCTCCTCTTCAAGAATGGCTGACCATTCATCATTCCTTCAAGATTTCTTCCCTAAACAGTTATTGCCGTGTTTGTATTTTCTGCATCAATGAGCCCTGTGAGGTTTTTTTTTTTAGCCTATATGGGGGAGAAATTGGGTGTGAGCGTGGAACCGGCACAAAGTCAGCGACATGCTGAAAATGCCTCGAGCCTCATCTCCAAAATACCGGCGAGCTGCGGTTGCATTTCGCCAGTCTGGACCTTCCCAAAATCGTCCGGCTCAGACACCACGCTGGCCCGCAGGTAAATCCAGAGGGGTGGGTGGAGGGGGTGGGGGGGGGAGCGTTAGGGGGATAGACACTGTTCTCTGCAGCCAGGAGCGTGAGTCCCGAAGGCTATGTTGCCTACCCGGTGCCAGGGTAAAGGACATCTCCTCCGGGCTGGAGAAGAACTTGGAGTGGGAGGGGGAGGATCCAGTTGTCGTGGTCCACGTAGGTACCAATGACATAGGTAGGACAAAAAAAGAGGTTCTGCTGAGAGAGTTTGAGCAGCTAGGGACTAAATTAAAAAGCAGAACCACAAAGGTCATAATCTCTGGATTATTACCAGAGCCACGAGCAAATTGGCATTGAGTCAATAGGATCAGGGAGATGAATGCGTGGCTCAAAGATTGGTGTGGGTGAAGTGGGTTTCGATTCGTGGGGCACTGGCACCAGTACTGGGGAAAGAGAGAGCTGTTCCGTTGAGACGGACTACACCTGAACCATGCTGGGACCAGAGTTCTAGCGAATCGAATAACTAGGGAGGTAGATAGGGCTTTAAACTAAATAAAGGGGGGGGGCGGGTCCTGGTGGAGAGAAATCTAGAATGCTGAGGAGAAAAGACAAGGAAGCAGTACAGGAAAGTGATTTGGGGTAAGGTTAACCAGATTGTGTCAGGAAGGGACAGAGCGTACAAACAAATGAGTGCATTAACAAATAGGGTCCGGGTAAGAAAAAATGGTAATAAGACAAATAGGGCCATAGTACAAAAAAATGTTAAGATGTCTAAAAATGTTAAAAAGACAAACCTAAAGGCACTGTATCTGAATGCGCGAAGCATTTGTAATAAGGTAGACAAATTAACAGTGCAAATAGAAGTAAACAGATACGATATAATTGCGATTACGTAGACATGGCTGCAGGGTGGCCAAGGCTGGGAGCTGAATATCCAAGGATATTCGATATTTAGGAAGGACAGGTGAAAAGGAAAAGGAGGTGGGGTGGCCTTGTTAGTAAAGGATGAAATCAGAGCAATAGTGAGAAAGGATATTGGCTCAGAAAATCAAGATTTAGAATCAGTCTGGGTGGAGCTAAGAAGTACCAAGGGGCAGAAAACATTGGTGGGAGTTGTCTATAGGCCTCCAAACAGCAGTGGTAATGTAAGGGATGGCATCAAACAGGAAATTAGAGATGCATGTAACAAGGGTACTACAGTAATCATGGGTGACTTTAATCTAAATATAGACTGGCCAAACCAAATTAACAATAATACCGTGGAGGATGAATTCCTGGAGTGTGTACGAGATGGTTTTTTAGACCAGTACGTTGAGGAGCCAACTAGGGAACAGGCTATCCTAGATTGGGTACTGTGCAATGAAAAGGGGTTAATTAATAATCTTGTTGTGCGGGGTCCTTTAGGGAAGAGTGACCATAACATGATAGAATTCTTCATTAAGATGGAAAGTGAAGAAGTACAATCCGAAACTAGGATCCTAAATCTAAACAAAGGAAACTACAATGGTATGAGGAGTGAGTTGGCTATGATAGATTGGGGAGCATCATTAAAAGGCATGATGGTGGATAGGCAATGGCTAACATTTAAGGAACGAATGCATGAATTGCAACAGTTATACATTCCTAATAACAACAGAAAACGCTGGAAAAACTCAGCAGGCCAGGCAGCATCCGTGGAGAGAGAAACAGAGTTAACGTTTCAGGTCGAAGACCTTTCGTCAGAACTGGAAAAAAGCAGGAAATGGAATAAATTTTAAAGCAGGTTTAGGGGCGGGGAAATGGGGGAGGGGATGAAAGAACAAAAGGGAAGGTCAGTGATAGGATAGAAAGCAGGAGAGAATACAGTTATACATTCCTTTCTGGCGCAAAAACACAAAAGGAAAAGTGGCCCAACCATGGCTAACAAAAGAAATTAAGGATAGTATTAGATCCAAAGAGGAGTCATATAAAATTGCAGAAAAAGTAGCAAGCCTGAGGACTGGGAGCAGTTTAGAGTTCAGCAAAAAAGGACCAAGAGATTGATTAAGAGGGGGAAAATAGAGTATGAGAGTAAACTTGCAAGGAACATAAAAGTGGATTATAAAAGCTTCCACAAGTATGTAAAAAGAAAAAGATTAGTGAAGACAAATGTAGGTCCCTTACAGTCAGAAATGGGAGAATTTATAATGGGGAACAAGGAAATGGCAGAGCAATTAAACAAATACTTTGATTCTGTCTTCATGGAAGAGGACACAAATAACTTCCCAGAAATGCTAGAGAACCAAGGGTCTAGTGAGAAGGAGGAATTAAAGGAAATTAGTATTAGTAAAAAAAATAGTGCTGGAGAAATTAATGGGACTGAAAGCTGATAAATCCCCCGGGCCTGATAATCTGCATTCCAGAGTACTACAAGAGGTAGCCATGGAAATAGTGGATGCATTGGTTGTCACCTTCCAAAATTCTATAGATTATGGAACAATTTCTGCCGATTGGAGGGTGGCAAATGTAACCCCACTATTTAAAAAAGGAGGGAGAGAGAAAACAGGGAACTACAGACTGGTTAGCCTAACATCAGTAATAGGGAAAATGCTAGAGTCTATTATAAAGGATGTGATAACAGGACACTTAGAAAATATCAACGGGATTAGACAAAGTCAGCATGGATTTATGAAAGGGAAATTGTGTTTGACAAACCTACTGGAGTTTTTTGAGGATGTAACTGGTAGAATAGATAAGGGAGAACCAGTGGATGTGGTGTATTTGGATTTTCAGAAAGCCTTTGATAAAGTCCCACATAAGAGGTTAGTGTGCAAAATTAAAACACATGGGATTGGGGGTAATATACTGGCATGGATTGAAAATTGGTTAACAGACAGGAAACAGAGAGTAGGAATAAATGGGTCTTTTTCGGGGTGGCAGGCGATGACTAGTGGTGTACTGCAGGGATCAGTGCTTGGGCCCCAGCTATTCACAATATATATCAATGATTTGGATGAGGGAACCAAATGTAATATTTCCAAGTTTGCTGATGACACGAAACTAGGTGGGATTGTGAGTTGTGAGGAGGATGCAAAGAGGCTTCAAGGCAATTTAGACAAGTTGAGTGAGTGGGCAAATACATGGCAGATGCAGTATAACGTGGATAAATGTGAAGTTATCCACTTCGGTAGGAAAAACAGAAAGGTAAAGTATTATTTAAATGGTGATAGATTGGGAAATGCTGATGTACAAAGGGACCTGGGTGTCCTTGTACACCAGTCACTGAAAGCAAACATGCAGGTGCAGCAAGCAGTTAGGAAGGCAAATGGTATTTTGGCCTTCATTGCAAGAGGATTTGAGTACAGGAGCAAGGATGTCTTACTACAGTTATACAGGGCCTTGGTGAGACCACACCTGGAGTACTGTGTGCAGTTTTGGTCTCCTTACCTAAGAAAGGCTATACTTGCCATAGAGGGATTGCAGCGAAGGTTCACCAGACTGATTCCTGGGATGGCAGGACTGTCGTATGAGGAGAGATTGGGTCGACTAGGCCTGTATTCACTAGAGCTTAGAAGAATGAGAGGGGATCTCATTGAAACGTATAAAATTCTGACAGGGCTAGACAGACTGGATGCAGGGAGGATGTTTCCCCTGGCTGGGGGGTCTAGAACGAGGGGTCTCAGGATACGGGGTAGGACAATTAGGACTGAGATGAGGAGAAATTTCTTCACTTAGAGGGTGGTGAACCTGTGGAATTCTCTACCACAGAAGGCTGTGGAGGCCAAGTCACTGAATATATTTAAGAAGGAGATAGATAGATTTCTAGATACAAAAGGCATCAAGGGGTATGGGGAGAGAGCGGGAATATGGTATTGAGATAGAGGATCAGCCATGATCATACTGAATGGCAGAGCAGGCTCGAAGGGCCGAATGGCCTACTCCTGCTCCTATTTTTCTATGTTTCTATGAGTGCAAACGCAGGCAAGCAGTGGTCTACATTATTGCTGTGGAGCCAGAAGGAGTGCTCCGGCTCCTCCTGGCTCCACATTAAGGTAAGTGAAAACCAGAAAACTTACCTGTTCTTTGGCTTCCTCCAGCGATTCCCCTTAAAGACCACTGGTTACGCAGCTCTGCCCAGTTTTTCCCAATTTGGCATCTGGGTTCTGAAATAGGCGTTAGGCCCCTCATTAGCATATTCAAGAATCCTAACGCCTGTTTCAGGCGGGTGCCCTGGACGACTAAAAGTCGCCCGATCCAAAAAGCGGTCACTAAACGTTGGGTGCCGATCGGGGGTGCGATAAATCCTGGCCTGATTTTACGAAGCTTTTCCCCTCGTTTTACACCCAATAAACATGCGACACGAGGTTGGATATTTCTCCCCTTTGTCTCTCCAGAAATGGGGTGATGTTATTCTGAACAAAATATTTAAACAGCTCTTCTATTTTGCTGGTCTCACCGTGGGGCCTCCATAAGCCAACTTTCTCCTACACCTGGTGAGGGGGTGAGTGAGGGCAGCCCAGAGTAATATTCTCTTTTCAAGTTTTCCTATCTGGCATCAACACTCCTCGCCAAGACAGGGCTGAGATTGGGCACTCGCTACGAGGAAAACCTTGGGACAAACCTAACGCCTGCCCCACTCTGTGGAGCAACAGATTGGAGCTCTGGCAGACTGGAGCAACGCCGCACCTCCAGTGACTTCCCACCTCAACAACTCACAACAATGGGAGTGATTTTAACCTAATCTGTCCAGCGGGAAACTGTTTTAAACACCACCTGATTTTACTCTCCATTGAAGTCAATATCCAATTCTGGGCACCGCACTTTAGGAAGGATGTGAAGGTCTTCGAGAGGGTGCAGAAAAGATTTACGAGAATGGTTCCAGGGATGAGGGACTTCAGTTACGTGGATAGACTGGAGAAGCTGGGGTTGTTCTACTTGGAGCAGAGAAGGTTGAGAGGAGATTTGATAGAGGTGTTCAAAATCAGGAGGGGTCTGGACAGGGCAGATAGAGAGAAACTGTTCCCGTTGGCGGAAGGGTCGAGAACCAGAGGACACATTTTTAAGGAGATTAGCAGAAGAACCAAAGGCGACATGAGGAAAAAACTTTTTACGCAGCGAGTGGTTAGGATCTGGAATGCAATGCCTGAAAGGGTGGTGGAGGCAGACTCAATCACGGCTTTCAAAAGGGAATTGGATAAGTACCTGAAGGAAAGAAATTTGCAGGGCTACGGGGAAAGGGCGGGGGAGTGGGACTAGCTGAAGTGCTCTGGCAGAGAGCCGGCACGGGCTCGATGGGCCGAATGGCCTTCTTCCATGCTGTAACCATTCTATGATATGGGCAAAATTGGGTGGGGTGTAAAACGGGCTGCCGATTTAATCCTGTAAGCTTCCCGTTGGGGGGGGTAGGTTAAAATTACCCCAGTAAGTCAGCAATTTCGAGTTCCTTTGTGGATTCGTGTTACTTTTTAATGCAGTCATCGTTTAATTTATTTTGGAATATTTTATCTCACTGAATTTTTAATGTAGAAGGAGTGCATTTCAGGGCGCTGCTGTAAATTAACCTCTGTGTTGAGCATGAGCACGATTTGTAACAGTTCATCTGAGATGGATATGTGCTCGTAAACAGTGAAGAAACAGAAATGCATTTCCAAATATCACAATATGAGTGCTTCAGTAACACAAAGGAGCTTGTGAACAAGACGACAGCACAATGACACAATTGTCAATCTTCTTCTTCATTATCACAGAGTAATGTAAGAGGCTTATTTTTTTCTCTTTTCTGGGGAGGAAGACGTGGGGTCAAATTAAATTCACCCAGACAAAATAAGCCGGCATAGCATCAGAGAGAAAGCTTCATTCTTTCTTTGAACAATGCAGTGATAACCCCCTTGCCAGCCCATTGTGTTGGCACAAGAGCTTCTCTGGGAACATTTCTTCCTGTTGATTTCTACAGATACAAGGATAAAAGGTGATCCGAATTATATTTCAGAACCACTGCGAGGTGTAAATGCAACCTCCAAGATGAATAACAGCTTTTGCATTACTGTTACATAAGGAATATAACAGGCACCTGGTAGAGAATTGTAAAGCAGAAATCCAATCGCCATAAACAAAGAAAGGGAATCTGAGTGTTTTCTGAATGTGATCTGAACCCTGAGATTAGATTATTTTGTAATTATTGATAATATTCTGTCTGGGAATGCCAGTGAAACTGATTATATATGTCATGACATGCTGGCATTTTATTAATGTCAAATTGTAGCAGAATGTGAAAAAATATACTTACAACAATTTACTGTATTACAATATACAATATGTATATGCTGTAAATAAATATATGTACACAATTCCTCTTTATTTACAATATTTTATTGTAAAAGAGTACTAAATTAGCAAAGGCCACCAAATTCTGTATGTTCTGACACATACAATAGGATTGGCATTTGGTGTTACCAGGTTACATACTCATTTTAATAAAGTTTGTTCTTGAGATGTGTGCAAAACCTGGAAAGCCGCATGTATTGCCCAAAGCTAATTGACTGAGAAGGCGGTGGTTGGCCATCTTCTTGAGCTGCTGCAGTCCTTGTGCTGACGGTATTCTCACAATGGTTTTAGGATAAGGAATTGTCGGCTTTTTACTCAGTTGCATGAAGGAATAGTTTGTCCAAGTCAGTGTAACTTAGAGGTGATGGTATTTCCATGGTCTTGCTGCTCTTGCTCTTCTTTGTGGCAGAGGTGACAGGGCTGGGAGATGACGTCGAAGAAAACTTGGCGAGTTGCTGCAGGGAATCTTGTAGCTCGTACGCACTTCAGCCACAGTCCGCTGGTGGTGGAGGGAGTGGACATTGAGCTCAGCAGCAGGGGCACTTTTCAAGCGGACTGCTTTGTCCTGGATGGTGTCAAGCTTCTTGATTGTTGGTCCAGCTGCACCCAACCAGAGGAGTGGTGAGCCTTCTGTCACACTCCTGATCTGAGCCTTGTAGAAGGTGAAAATGCTTTGAGGGATCAGGAGTCCCAGTCTCTGCCCTGCCCTTGTAGCTACTTTTTGATGCGGCTGGTCCAGTTAATCTTCTGATCATTAGTTACTCTTCTGATCATTAGTTACTCTTAGAATGTTAATGGTGGAAGACTCAGCACTGATGGTGCCACTGAAGGTCAGGTGGGTGTGGTTGGGCCTTTACTTGTGATTATCTGGCACTTAAGTGGCGTGAATGTTAAATCTCTTCTTATTTTATTCTTATTTTAGTGTCAGCTGTGGCTCAGTGGGTAGCACACTCGCCTCTGAGTCAGAATGGTTGTGGGTTCACAGTCCCACTCCAGGAACTTGAGCACATAAATCTAGGCGGACACCCCAGTGCAGTGCTGAGGGAACGCTGCACTGTTGGAGGTGCCGTCTTTTGGACAAGACGTTAAACCGAGGCCCCGTCTGCCCTCTCAGGTGGATGTAAAAGATTCCATGACACTATCTCGAAGAAGAGCAGGGGAATTCTGGCCAATATTTATCCCTCAATCAACATCACAAAAACAGATTATCTGGTCATTATTCCATTGCTGTTTGTGGGAGCTTGCTGTGCGCAAATTGGCTGCCGCGTTTCCCACATTACAACAGCGACTACACTTCAAAAGTATTTCATTGGCTGTAAAGCACTTTGAGACGTCCGGTGGTCATGAAAGGCGCTATATAAATGCAAGTCTTTCTTATTCCTATCTTGAACTGTCACACCTTCATATGTGAAATTTTAGAATTTATCAACAAGTTTTTATGGCTTTGAAATTACTCTGTGAGATAATATTGTACGAATGCTTAACATGTTTGTTGGAAATTCTTTTCTCCGCTGCTTCAGTGGCGATTTAGAATAAACAGGTTAACATGCTCACTAAAATAGCAGAGAGGAGTCACACACACAAACGTGGGAAATGTTTAAGTGGCTTTGCCCACAGTGTCATTTCAATAACTATGAGTTTCTATTTAGCTGATCGAATTGGAGATAAAATGATCGCTAAGGCAGAATACAAATTTCAACAGACTGACCTGTTGTTTACAATAGAAATGTGGCAGAAAATAATTTCTCTTTGCAATCTTACTCTCTTTATTGTAGCTTAATTAAAACTCAAAAGATATTGAAACATTCGAAGCGAAGAAATTGGACACAATTAAATGAAGAAGGGATTCCGGTATTAGCCACACATTTTCTAGATTACGATTTTCGACTGCTCAAATTTACGTGTGTCTGCCCCTTTAAGAAAATGTTAACATGTGTAGAAACATCTAGCATGAGTATACAGGCCTGTCAAATTACTGGCAATCTGCTTGTTCAGCACGAGCTGGTGTTCTATTTCTTTCTAATGTTTTCATACATGTTGTAGCTAAATCATCTTTTTACACAATAGAAAGAAAGACTTACATTTCTATAGCGCCTTTCACGACCACCGGACGTCCTAAAGCGCTTTACAGCCAATGAAGTACTTTTGGAGTGGATTCACTGTTTTGTAATGTGGGAAACGCGGCAGCCAATTTGCGCACAGCAAGCTCCCACAAACAGCAATGTGATAATGACCAGATCATCTGTTTTTCTTATGTTGGCTGAGGGATAAATATTGGCAGGACACCGGGGAGAACTCCCCTGCTCTTCTTCGAAATAGTGCCTTGGGATCTTTTACGTCCACCTGAGAGAGCAATACTGGTTCAATATGGTACAATTTGATTGACTGGGTTCGGAGGCCCACCTTACTACCTGTTTGCGCTTCACTGATCTGTCTTACCGCTGTTCACAGGCCTCAAGAGAACAGAATATTAATTGGATCTAGGATGGCAAGATCTTAACTATATGTTCTCCGTTGTGTGAACTTCAAGTTCCAGAAGGGCCTCAACCTTTACCTCAGTAATCAAATTAGCTCGATCATCACCGCGGCTTCTTAGAAGGTGCTATAAAAATATGTGGATATTGTTTGTTTCATTTCCAGTTGGAGTGCAGTCACTGGCTGCTTCTCCTGGGGTAGATTGGTGCTCCAATTTAAATTGCTAATGGCTACGTCAGTGCAAATCACAAGTGTTTCCCGTGAACTGACCAAGTTAACGGCTGATCTAAGGTGAATGGCTGGAAAGTTGTGATTTAGGTGAATGTTCACAGAACAAAATCAACGTTTTTTGATGGGAAAGTGTGAACTGTATTCAGTGTCCAGACTGCCGGTGTGTGTATATATACTGACCAATGTAGCAATTAAATATTGGGCCGAATCTTGCTTGGAAAAATAACGCCGTGTTAACGACACGCACGCCATTATTAATGCGCAAATCGGCCAGCAAGTTCGGGGGGGGGATTAAGAGATACGGCGTGAGTTGCGAATCTCCAGAACTTGCTGGCCGATTTACCCCACTCCGCCGTTTGCACAACACAAACGGCGTCTCGCCTTTAGCCGCCCCGTTATTTATAAAAACTTGCTGGATTTGTACATTAATTGTTCATTAAACCCACCGCAGAAAGTTAGGGCTGGAACTTATCAGTGTAAATACATTTTTGATGACGTGATAATTGTTAATGCAATGCCAATCAACCTCTCTGGCACAGAAAGGGAACAATCTTCTCTTTCTGTACCTGATTTGATGCTAATACACCCATCGTTCCTCTGTTTCTTTCTCAATCTTTAAATCTCATTGGTTAAGGAGGTATGCTGTTGGTCACTAAAGTCCCAGTTGCCCCGTTGCCCTCACTACGCCGTTCTAAGCTTGCACTTCTAGCAAGTTATGGCGCAAAAAAAAAATTTGAGCTGAAGGGTGCAGAAAAAAGTCTAATTAATGGCGTACGCCACGAGATGTCCCGCTCCAGCAAGATCTGGGCCATTGTTTAGGAAACTATCTATGATTTGTGTATATATCATTAGTGATCTGTTTAGGGGGGCCATCTCCAGTCTCTTCAGAATTTGTGAGTCATTCTTTAGCAATACGAAAGGAAGAGTGAAAAACATGAATTGATTGAACTCATCTCATCAGTCACCAGGATTTTGTCTTCAAAAGCTAAACACTTTTCCAAGATCCAATGACAGAAAATTGCAGCCAGTGCAGCCACGATTCTCTGATAACCACCCACTGTGCAAGATGCCCCCAACAGTGGTGTGGGGGTTTTCGAAAAGTTTTCCCACTCTTTGAAAACATTGGGCTGGATTTTGTCAATGGGGAGCTTTTGGAGGCGGGACTCCCACTTGTTGGGTTTTAGTCCCGCCTCCATCGACTTGTGGCCAACCCACGCTATTTTCCCTTGATTGACCTTGTTAAGCCCGCCCAGCGGGTTCAGCGGCCATTCTGCTTTCTGTGCCGGTGAGCTGAGGGACTCCCGAGACCTGAAGGGAGGAAGCCTGCAGGAAGAAGTAAAGGTTAGTAAAACTTATTAAAACACTTTACACACACCTCACACACTTACCTCTGCACACATGCTGCACCCATCACTCACCTGAACACCGGACATCTCGGCCCCGCAGACCCCCGCAGACCGACGGCCCTGCCTCGCTGACCCTGGCGAGGTTCGGAGCCGTCGGGAAGCCCACACTTCAGGGCTCAAAATGGGGATTCTCCAAAAAACTGCCTGTTAACTACCTGTTAACAGGCAGTTAATTGGCACTAATCCCCTTCCCGCCTGGAGGAGACGGGACCCAGCGCGAGTCGGGTACCCGCCTCCTAGGAAGATGGCACAGAGGCGGGTTGGGGGCGAGATGGGTAACCGCCCCCAGATTCTGCCATTTTCTTGGCCGTCCCGCCTCCAAACCCGCCTCCCCAGGGCTGGCAAAATCGCCCCCATTGTTTTCAAAGTGTAGTTACCCAGTTATGAACTTTTCTTGTTGCAGTATATTGTGCTATTAGTATTTTGTCAATTTTTTGTGCTTAAAAATATCTTTTAATTGTAAATAAATACATTCGTTGAAGCACCTTGGGAAGTTTTACTACCTTAAAGACGCTATATAAATGCCAGTTGTTGTTGTGGTGTGTCTGAGTTTAACATCCGCTGTTCTTAAAGTGAGTGTGACAGTGTAGCATGAGACTACATTTAATGCAATATGCAGATCACTACAGGGAAGGGTAATTCTTACCCCTCAGGTCACACAACTCCACGTGGGGAGACTGCAGAGAAAGTACAGCTGCAAGGTCCGCCTGTAAGATTCACCGTGAAACTGTGGCAAAAGAAAATAGTTCCCCAGTCATCTGAAAATCTAACAGTGGGACATCTGCTGCTGGCTGTGAAAGCCCGGCACCAGGAAACAAACTGTCACGCTCGGCATCATTACTCCGTCTATAAATGGAATGCAATATCGAAATCTTTTTAATAAATTATTTGGTTTTGGGCATTGGGTGATGGAGTGGTTTAGAATACTTCTTTCACTTAGACCAAAGCAATCTAATGAAAGATGCTTCACTCTGATAACCCGACTAAAAATTGAAAAAAGAAGTCATGACACGACTGGGTATTTTAAAATATTGATAGCATTTGTGAATTACTTCACGTCAATGTTTAAAGCTCGTACATTAGAGATTAAAGGACAATATATTTCAGCAGGATTGAAAACAAAGTAATTCTGATGATATAGTCAGTGATGTGATGTGTTATCAGCCCATTCCCAATTACATCTGCGCTATATATTTTAATTAAAAACTAAAAAAAACATTGATTTAAATTTTCGCTCTATCAGTGTGCATCCCTGGTGGTCTAGTGCAGGGCTTCTCAACCTTTTTGCTTCTGAGGCCCCCCTCCCGTGTTATAAAAATTGCATGGACCCCCCTGTAACACAACACAACACAAGTATTTTTTTCTGCATAAAAAAAAAATACAACCAGCTCGAAATAAATCTGCTGGATCAGAGAGCGCACTGGAAGACGGGCACCCCTGCGTGCACAACTGAAGGCAAAGCACCGATTGTTTTTCTGGCAACGCCTGTACCGCCCGAGGCATTGCTGCCTTGACCTTGTAACAGAACATGAAGGGTTCATGCCAGCTCCAGCGTGGCCAACGTTCAACATATCCCAGATCTTCTTCTTCTCAGGCAGTCCCTCGGAACCGAGGATGACTTGCTTCCACGCTAAAAATGAGTTCTCAGGTGACTGATGAGTCCAATGCGGGACCTACAGTCTCTGTCACAGGTGGGGCAGACGGTGGTTGAAGGGGGCGGGTGGGTGAGGTGCTTGGGTTGACGTGCGCTCCTTCCGCTGTTTGCGCTTGGCTTCCGCTTGCTCCCGGCGAAGAGACTCGAGGTGTTCGGCGCCTTCCCGGATGCTTCTCCTCCACTTTGTGCGGTCTTGGGCCAGGGATTCCCAGGTGTCGGTGGGGATGTTGCACTTTTTCCAAGGAGGCTTTGAGGGTGTCCTTGAAGCGTTTCCTCTGCCCACCTGGTGCTCTCTTGCCGTGTCGGAGCTCCGAGTAGAGCGCTTGTTTTGGAAGTTTCGTATCAGGCATGCAGACGATGTGACCCGTCCATCGGAGCTGATCGAGCGTGGTCAAAGCTTAGATGCTGGGGATGTTGGCCTGAGCGAGAACACTGAAGTTGGTGCGCCTATCCTGCCAATGGATTTGTAGGATCTTGCGGAGGCAGCGTTGGTGGTACCTCTCCAGTGCTTTGAGGTGCCTGCTGTACATGGTCCATGTCTCTGAAGCATACAGGAGGGCGAGTATGACTACTGCTCTGTAGACCATGAGCTTGGTGCCGGATTTGAGGTCCTGGTCTTCAAACACTCTCTTCCTCAGGTGACCGAAGGCTGCACTGGCACACTGAAGGCGGTGTTGGACTTCATCATCAACATCTGCCCTTGTTGACAGTAGGCTCCCGAGGTATGGAAAGTGGTCCACATTGTCCAAGGCCTCGTCGTGGATTTTGATAATCGGGGTGCAGTACTGCGTGGCGGGGGCAGGTTGGTAAAGGACCTTTGTCTTACGGATGTTTAGTGTAAGGCCCATGCTCTTGTACGCTTTGGTGAAGGAGTTGACGATGGTTTGGAGTTCGACCTTCGAGTGTGCACAGACGCAAGCGTCGTCTGCTTACTGTAATTCGATGACAGAGGATGGGACGACCTTGGATCTGGACTGGAGGCGACGGAGGTTGAACAGTTTCCTGTTTGTTCTGTAGATTAGCTCCACTCCAGCGGGGAGCTTACTGAGGGTGAGGTGGAGCATTGCAGCAAGGATAATCGAGAAGAGCGTTGGTGAGATGACACAGCCTTGCTTGGCCCCGGTCCGTACGTGAATTGGGTCTGTGGTGGATCCGTTGGTCAGGATCATGGCTTGCATGTCGTCGTGAAGCAGGCAAATTTTGGGGGGCAGCTGAATTTGAGGGGGCCACTCCATAATCCCTCACAGTTGACAGTGTCGAAGGCCTTTGTGAGGTCAAAGAAGGCCATATACAGCGGTTGGTGCTGTAACCTGCATTTCTCTTGTAATTGACGCGCCCCTTAGTGGGAGGAATCCGCATTGCGACTCTGGGAGGAGCTCTTCAGCCACTGGGAGAAGGCGATTGAGGAGGATTCTTGCGATGACTTTCCCTGTGGCAGACAGCAAGGAGACTCCTCTGTAATTACCGCAATCGGACTTGTCACCTTTCTTGAAGATGGTCACGATTACGGCGTCTCTGAGATCCCCTGGCATGCTCTCCTCCTTCCAAATAAGAGAAATGAGTCCATGTATTCGCGCCAATAGTGCTTCTCCGCCATGCTTTAGTGCCTGGCAGGGATTCCACCAGCTCCTGAGGCCTTGTTGTTGATAGCCGTGCGACAACAGCACTTGCTGCCCCCAGTACGCCTCTGTGTCACGTCACAAGACGATGTGTGTTCTGATTGGACATCGTTACTGTCTATCAAAGGGAGGCGTGGACCTTTTAGCCCCTCCCCTATTCTAGTTTGGCTCGGGTTGGTGGTGTGGGGCAGGTGGTGCGTAGCAGGCTCGTTTATATTTAAAACCGCTTTAGTGTCATTTTAATTTCAAAATAAGTTTCATTTCACTCGAAGCCCGTTCTCGGTGTGTTATTTTTAATGCTCTCTGTTGCCAGCCACAGCAGGCGGGGCGTTGTTGGTGTGCGGTTGGTGATGTGCCAGTGACGCTGCTTCCCCTCACAACACCTGAGACATCAGAGGGGGAGGGCAAGGGCGACCTATAGTGAGGGAGGGAGGGAGGGAGTGAGGGAGGGAGGGAGGCGCAGAGCAGGCCGGCCCCCACCATGTGGCTCAGCTCCAGTGGTTCATTGTGGATAGAAGATTCTTGACAGATCGCAAGTTAATCCCGGGGATGAGGGGGTGGTCATATGAGGAGAGGTTGGGTAGATTGGGACTCTACTCATTGGAGTTCAGAAGAATGAGAGGCGATCTTATTGAAACATATAAGATTGTGAAGGGGTTGGATCGGGTGGATGCGGGGAGGATGTTCCCGATGACGGGTGAGACTAGAACTAGGGGACATAGTCTTAGAATAAGGGGCTGCTCTTTCAAAACTGAGATGAGGAGGAACTACTTCACTCAGAGGGTGGTAGGTCCATGGAATATGCTGCCACAAAAAGCTGTAGAAGCTACATCATTAAATAAATTTAAAACAGAAATAGACAGTTTCCTAGAAGTAAAGGGCATTAAGGGTTACGGGGAGCGGGCAGGAATTTGGACATGAGTCTAGGTTCGGATCGGTCATGGCCCTGTGGGTAGTGGAGCGGGCCCAGGGACCGTGTAGCCTGATTCTGCTCCTATTTCGTGTGTGCAATTCTGTTAGATGCAGGAGATGGTTCTGTGATAGATAGTAGATTGGCGGTTAGGATCAGATCAGCCATGATCTTATTGAATGGCGGAGCAGGCTCGAGGGGCCGATTGGCCTACTCCTGCTCCTATTTCTTATGTTCTTATGTAAGTGCCAGGTTTCAGCGCATGCGCTTCGCAGGCCTAAACCCAGCACTTGCGCGGCCCCTACGGGCGCGTGCGCACCTCGTACGCACCCGTAGGGGGCCGCAAAATATAGCCCATTGTACAAAACACTACCTGTCTTTAGCCATCTGCCCATTTTTCACTGTTAAATTCTGGCAGACACAGTTACAGCACGAAGTACACAACCGAAAAAAAAAACCCCAACTTAGTTCTGAGCTCAGTTAGACTGGACAGTTGCTGGGCAACTGAAACCATGCTGTAGTGTAAGGTGATTGGAGGCTCTGTACGTCATCATCTCTGGGTATCTGAGTTCTCATTGGTACATCTTGAAGTAAATTGACTACTTTATACAACAAATTCCCACAGAGTTTTAAAGCTTTGTCGGAGTAGCCTATTATAAAAATGCAATATAAAAATAAATAATAAATAAAATCTGCCATTAGACAATTTCCCCCGTGTACCCCCCAGAGATGTCTCGCGTACCCCCACAGTTTGGGAACCCCTGCTTCTATGCGATTGTAATCTTTTATAGTGATCAGTGAAGCTCGGTTGTCGTGACCTTTTTAGTGGTACTTCCCCATTGTGGAAAGTCAATTCAGTTCATTGCCTCAGTTGAAACATTGTTGATCTGCATTTTTAAATAGTTGAGCTGCACTGCGCTCATTTTGGTCGACAGCAATGAATGGAACAAAATTAAAGCAATCACAAACTTTTTATAGCACTAACTAACTGAGCGTACATTGGAGCGGGGGTCGGGGGGGGGGGCGGGAGAGAAGCTATTTAATCTCCTGTTTAAAGTGTCAGGCAGCTTGCTGGTTGAGGGGGAAGGGTTGGTAATTCTGGGGGCTCCTCCACAGAGTGATCCAGAAGTTGCATCCCGGGGGGGTGGGGGGAAGGGGGGCACTGACAGGCCAGCATATTTCTGTGGGGCCAGGAGGAGCATTCAAGCAAACACCTGGAGTACTGTGTACAATGTTGGTCTCCTTATCTAAGGAAGGATATACTTGCCATAGAGGGAGTGCAACGAAGGTTCACGAGATTGATTCCTGGGATGGCGGGACTGTCGTATGAGAAGAGATTGAGTAAACTAGGCCTGTATTCTCTTGAATTCAGAAGAATGAGAGGGGATCTCATTGAAGCATACAAAATTGTTACAGGGCTTGATAGGGTGGATGCTGGGAGAATGTTTCCCTTGGCTGGGGAGTCTAGAACCAGGGGCCACAGCCTCAAGATAAAGGGTAGGCCATTCAGGACTGAGATGAGAAGAAATTTCTTCACACAGAGGCTGGTGAATCTTTGGAATTCTCTACCCCAGAGGGCTGTGGAGGCTCAGTCATTGGGTATATTCAAAACAGAAGTCGATAGATTTCTGACTAGTCAGGGCATCAAGGGATATGGCAATAGGGCCGGTGAATGGAGTTGAGGCAGAAGATCAGCCATGATCTCATTGAATGGCGGAGCAGGCTCGAAGGGCCGAATGGCCGACTCCTGCTCCTATTTCTTATGTTCTTATGTTCTTTAAAAAGACTTACCTTAGGTTGTTTCGTGGGCAGGGTTAGCAGTCCCTTTGGGCCCTGCTTAACATCTAATACCAGTGGAATGTGGTGCATGCTCTGGCCAGTGGTACCTCAAAATTGCACTGGGGTCCTCCGATTGGCGTTGGACCACGATTTACAGGTTAAAAGTGGCCTCCTGCTTGAAACAGGTGGCGCGCTGGCCGCCGATTTCCACCACGGGTTGGAAACGGTGGAGGCTATGTCGGGAGCAGGAACGGGGCGGTAAGTGGTGCACTGCCATTTTTGGTCTGCGACCACCCCATTCCCGCTGGACGGAAATCTTGAAATTCAGGGCCAATTTTTTCCAGCCTTTCTTCACAACTACAACGTCTGATTCCTGTTCTCATTCTTGTGAATCTTCACTGTCCCCTTTCCATGGTTCTAGTATTTTTCCTCTAATGGCGTGCCCAGACTGCACACACTGTGTACAACTTCACCATCACTTGCTTGCTTCTCCATTCAATGCCCCTCTGTATAAGATCCAGATCCTCTTTGCTTTTTAGACAGCCTTTCCTACCTTTACAGATCTATATATCTGTACCTCTCAATCTCCCTGTTCCTGCATAATTCCTTTCATTGTTCTTTTTCCCAAGATGTACTATTGCACATTTCTCTGTATTGAATTGCATGTCACCTGTCTGCCCACTCTGCTAAACTGTCTATGCTCTCCTGTAGTCTCTTGCATGGTTTGCCATACTCTCTAATTTGATATCATCAGCAAACTGATATCATTAACCTTGTGTCTTTTTCCAAATTATTTATATAAGTTGGAAACAAAAGAGGTCTTGGGCACATATCCCGAGGTACAGGAACCGCTACCCACATTGCACAATCTGAAAAATGTCCATTTATTCCTACTCCCTGCTTTCTATCTCCTGACCTTCTCACTATCAATGTGGCTACATTCCCTTTAATATGCCTTGATTTTCACAAGTCTCTTATCAAACGCCCTCTGAAACATATATACAACACCTACTGCATTCCTTTATTTATACGTTGTGAGTTCCTCAAAAAATTCAATTAAATTAGTCACAATCTGCCCTTCACATTTCTATGCATCAATTCTTAATTTCACCCTATGTTATGGACTGCTGGGGGCTGTTAAAGTGGCCTGAGCACCATGTTGGATAAAGCAAAGTCAACGCATTAGAATCATCTCTCATGGCACCCAGGAGTGTCAGGGTAGCATTCCTGGTCATCAGTAATAGTGAAGGTCTGCTGGCTATCCCATTGTGTGCTGGGCACTTCCTGCTCATGAGGGAAAGCACCAGGAACATAACAATGGGGGAGTAAAGGATAGGACTGTCAGGCGATCAGAGAGACAAAGAATAAGTGCCCCAACTAATTTAAAAAAAATAGAATGGCGGTCTCCCTTTTAATGCCCATCCCGAACAAGCGCTGTGCAGCTGGAGTGCTGACCAGATGCTCCACAGGAACATTCAGGCCCTCGGGCCTGCTTTGCCATTCAATTAGATCATGGCTGATCTGTACCTCAACTCCATTTACCCAGCTATTTCCATATCCCTTGATACCCTTACCCAACAAAAATCAAGATCTCGGTCTTGAAAATTTGAACTGCATCCATAGCTTTTTGGAGGAGCGAGTTCCCAATTTTCACAACCCATTGTGTGAAACCTTTTGCGCTCCAGCCTTATTGTGGGGCAGCCTCTTAATTTAAATAGAATTTAGGGACCTATTAAACTTAGCACACCACCTGGGTGCAGGCTCTTAGTCAGCCCCCTTTGCATTCCTCATCCACTGTGGGTGCGCAGGGTGTCCTCGGCACGTTACGAGACTCAGGCCTCTACATTCGGGTTTCCTGCGGCGCCTACCACCGCATTATCCTCTCCTAGAAGCTTACCCCCAATGACGAGGCTAATTGGCCAGTAATGTCTAGCTTATCCCTTTCTTGAACAGGGGTGTAACATTTGTCAACACGGTGGCATAGTGGTTAGCACTGGTGCCTCACAGCGCCAGGGACCCGGGTTCGAATCCGGCCTCGGGTGACTGTCTGTGTGGAGTTTGCACATTCTCCCCGTGTCTGCGTGGGTTTCCTCCGGGTGCTCCGGTTTCCTCCCACAGTCCAAAGATGTGCGGGTTAGGTTGATTTGGCTATGATAAATTGACCCTTAGTGTTAGGGGGGGATTAAATATGTGGGGTTACAGGGATAGGATGGGATATGTTAGGGGGAATTAAATATGTGGGGTGGGTGGGATATGTGTCGGTGCAGGCTCGATGGGCCGAGATGGCCTATATCTGTACTGTGGGGATTCTGTGTGGGAGAGCAGGGACAGGGTACTGGATTTGGATGATCAGCCATGATTGTATTGAATGGTGGAGCAGGCTCGACGGGCTGAATGGCCTACTCCTGCTCCTAGTTTCTATGTTTCTATGTCACCCTCCACTCCTTCGGCACTATTTCCATTGCCAAAGATTTCTGAAAAGCTATGGCTACTGCCTCTGCCGTCTTTGCCCTAATCTTCTTCAGAATTTTGAGGTGCCTAACATCTGGGTCTGATGACTCTTCTACTTCAATCCTATTAACATTTATTAATAGAATTTCCATTTGTATCTTTATCTCCAGAATCGTGGCTCTTCCAAATCTTCTTTAGATGGCCTAAAGTCCCAGTCTCACCTTCCTCGCTAAATGTTAGAATGTAATACATATTAAGCATCTCTGTCACTCCTTCACTCAAGTACAAGATGGCCCCCTTCATCGCTAGTTGGTCCTCTGCTCTTCTTTGACTATGCTTTTACTTCTGTACTTTAAAAAATGCCTGGCTCCTTCATTGACCCACTTACCCTTCCTCATCTCGCTTTTTTGCTTCCCCTTTATACCTTTTAAATGTCCCATAGTTTTCTTCCGTCATATTTCACCTATATTTATCATGCACCTTTTTTTCCTTGTAACCTATTTATCTATAGAACCCTAGTCTTTGACACAAACTTTTTAATTTTAGTTAGCAGATATTTAACCTGTACCTCATCCATCTAGTGAAATATTTTACATTGCTGAAATGCTGTTTGATTTGCCATTTTTCCGACAATCCCACTGAAGCGTATTCATTTTCACACCAAGATCTTTATCATTGACTCCTCTTTTTCTTTATCAATTTTCTATGTGAACCTAATTAGGTTGTGGCCAATATTTCTCAAGTGTTTTTCTACTTCAGGCCATTTACTTGTCCTGTTTCATTACCCAATACTAGATCGAGCACTGTATTCCTCCTCATTAGACATGCAATATACTAATTAAACTAACAGTGCTGGATCCATTCTAAGAACTCCTCCCTGCAAATATTTGTCTTAACCCATTCTAGCTTAGGATAGATAAAGTCCTTCGTATTACAATGTGATTGCACTAGAGAGGGTACAGAGGGTACTATGTGATTGCACTAGAGAGGGTACAGAGGAGATTTACGAGGATGTTGCCAGGACTGGAGAATTTTAGCTATGGGGAAAGATTGGACAGGCTGGGGTTGTTTTCTTTGGAACAGAGGAGGCTGAGGGGAGACCTTATTGAGGTGTATACAATTATGAGGGGTTAGGAAGGACTGATTTCTCCTAGCAGAGCGGCCAATAACCAGGGGGCATAGATTTAAACTAATTGGTAGAAGGATTAGAGGGGAGTTGAGGAGAAATGTTTTCACCCGGAGGGTGGTGGGGGTCTGGAACTCACTGCCTGAAAGGGTGGTAGAGGCAGAAACCCTCAGGGCATTTAAAAGTACTTGGATATGCACTTGAAGCACTACAAGGCTACAGACCAAGAGCTGGAAAGTGGGATTAGGCTGGTTGGCTCTTTTTCGGCCGACACAGACACGATGGGCTGAACGGCCTCCTCCTGTGCCGTAAATTTCTATGGGGGCGATTTTCTGACATCGGAGGAGGCGGGTTTGGAGGCGGGAAAGGTGGGAAAATCAGATTCAAAGAGGTCGGGTTCGGAACCCGCCTCCGTGGGATTTTGCCGGTGCCGGTTTTGGAGGTCGGGAAACGCTCCCGCCTCCAGCTGGCCATTGCGCTATTAAACATCCTTAAATGCTCGTTTAAGCCTATTTTGGGAGACCCTTGTGATTGTTCCAGCTTTTCGGTGTGATCCACGCAACTCCTGAACCAGGCCAGGTAAACCTGGCGGGTTGACTCGTGGGTGGCCTCCTCACTGCTGCAGGTCTAACAAGACATCATTTATTGCAGCAAGGATTACTTGCAGGTGCCAGACCTTGGCTTTAAAAGGTCTCTGAGCACTTTTAGAAGGCCTTCCAAAGTCGGAGGTGCTGCAGCTTGACTCCATCAACTGTGGGACCTCCTTGGAAGACCCTCTCCCCGCTTGCAATGAGCGCTTCCCCAAAGGAGGCATCTTCAAGCAGCATGGGAACCATTCGTTTTCTTTCTGCATGGACCTCAGATGAGGATGAGGAGCATCCACGGCAGCAGCAGAACCAGGCAGCTCAGCAGCAACAACAGCAGGAGCCCCAACCTCCTGCTCAGCCACCTGATGCTGCACAGGGCAGAAGGCACCAGCGCATCGAGGCACCTCGCCGCAGGAGATACCCCCCACAGAGGGTTTACAGACAGAGGATGAGCTACCTCAGCATGAGTGAGCAGCAGTGATGAAGGAGGTTGAGACTTTCGCGAGAGGTTGTCCGAGAGATCTGCGGCCTGCTGCAGCAAGACCTGGTGCCCAGAGGAACGGGTGGACACCCCTTACCAGTGGCTGTCAAAGTCACCACCGCACTCAACTTCTTTGCCTCAGGCTCCTTCCAGGGATCATCAGCAGACATCAGCGGCATCTCCCAGTCGGCCGCCCACAGTTGCATCACCCAGGTTACCGATGCCCTTTTTGCTAAGGCCCACAATTACATCCAGTTCACAAGGGATCAAGCAAGTATAACCACCTGTTCGGTTGGATTCGCAAATATGGAAGGCATGCCAATGGTGCAGGGCGTCATAGACTGCACACATGTGGCCCTTAGGGCGCCCCATCACAACCCAGCTATCTTTGTCAACCGCAAGGGCTTCCACTCCCTCAACGTTCAGCTGGTGTGTAACCACAAGTTGGAGTTCTTGCATGTTCGCGCCAAGTTCTGTGGTAGTTGCCATGACTCTTTCATCCTGCGGCACTCTAGTGTTCCTACGCTTTTCAATCCACCAAACCAACTTAACGGATGGCTCCTTGGTGACAAAGGCTACCCCCTGAAGAAGTGGCTAATGATGCCGATCAGGAGGCCAGCTAACGAGGCAGAAGAGCGCTACAATGCCAGCCACACTTCGACCAGGTCCATCATAGAGCAAACCATTGGGTTGTTGAAGATTTGCTTCCGTTGCCTTGACTGATCAGGTGGAGCCCTGCAGTATACACCATACAGGGTCTCCAGAATGGTTGTGGTCTGCTGTGCACTGCACAACATCGCACAGCGTCGTGGCTTGCAGCTTCCTGATGAGCAGGCGGCTCAGTTCCAGCCCTCCTCAGATGAGGATGAGGAGGAGGAGGAGGAGGAGGAGGAGGAGGAGAATCTGGAGGAGGAGGAAGAGGAGCAGGAGGAGGAGGAGGAGCAGGAGGAGGTCAGAGTGCCGGTGTATCGACCAGCGGCAGCACGCAAGCACATGGCTGCCAGGGATGCAAGGGATGAACTTATCATGGCCAGATTTGCATAGGTTGCCCAAGTTGGCACATGTCCTTGGCTCCATCCTAGGACATCATTGACAATGGACATGACTCTCTGGCCTCCTTTCACTCAGGCCACCAACCTGACAACGCAAGTGTGGCGGTACCCGCAATGTGGAGCTGCCGAAGGCGAAAGAACAGATGGCATAACGCCAACATTTTGGCATCAAATCATTTTAATGCTTTCCAACAGGGATGGCATTTCATCAATAAATAGAAACAGTCTCCCAATCTGCACACAGATCTGGAGGTTATATCCCTTGCCAGCTGTACCCACACAACCTTGGTTTCTTTGGCAGGCCTCTTCCTCCGAGATGAGTGGAAGAGCACCTCCATGCTAGCTGTCACCCCCTCCAACAACATTTGCAGCGCCTCATCCGAGAGCCTCGGATGGGCCCTTGCCTTGGAATTGGACATAGTGGTTTCTCAAAAGATGTTGGAGGTGGTGCAGGAGACGCAGAAATGCTGTGGAATGAGCCAAGGGAGCAAGAAGCCATAAAATCAGACTGGAAAAGTGCTGTCAACAGAGGCGAGTTTCAGTCCCAAAACACTAATTGACCAAGGGCATCCCACACCTCTGAAATCAAGTGGACAATCATGGGAAAATCGCAACATTTTGAAACCTATCAGTGGAGGCGAGTTTCAAACCCACCCAAACTGAAACCCGCCTCCATCTCGCCTCCAGTGGGAAAATCGCCCCCTATGATTCTATGAACTCTTTCAGCACTGCAATCCTCATCCTTGATTTCTTGCCCATGATTCAGTGCTCTGTAACCTGTCTCCAGAATGGGAGCGGATTCCTTATTATTCCTTAACTCAAATTGACAGACTCCACCTGAGCATGGCCACTGACAAAACCCTTCCTTTCTATATCTGTAATCATGTCCTTCGTTAACAAGCCCACCCTGCCTCCCTTTCGCCCTTCTCTGTTTCTTCTAAAAATGAGAAGTCGCACAACACCAGGTTATAGTCCAACAGATTTATTTAATTTTACAAGCTTTCGAAGCAGTTCGCTCCTTCGTCAGGTAAGTTAGTTACCTGACGAAGGAGCGAACTGCTTCGAAAGCTTGTAAAATTAAATAAATCTGTTGGACTATAACCTGGTGTTGTGCGACTTCTCATTTTTGTCCACCCCAGTCCAACGCCGGCATCTCCACATCATGTCTTCTAAAAATGTTATAGGCAGGATTATTTAGTTCCTAGCCCTGCCCTGACTGAAGCCAAGTTTCTATCATGGACAAAACATCACATCCCTCCATTTCAACTAGTGCCTCCAGTTCCTCAATTTTATTTCTAATGCTTTACATATTCATATCTAAACATATCTGACACATTTATATTCCCAGTACCCTTTCCCCTTCTATTTTTTTGTTGATCCTAGAGGCTTTTAGTATGTAATGCAATATTTATTACTTGCCCTAGTGACATGTAGGGCTAAAATGTCACCATGGTACCATTATTATGGTCTGACAGCCGCTTGTGCGATCAATCATTTGATTCATGTTATTATTTCAAAAGTGCATTATTGTTTTCTTAATTGAAATCCATGAATTGTGTCATCATCTCTCCACGTGAACGTATTGCTTATGGCACCTAAACTAGTCTATACTCTTGAGATAGCTGTTCAGCTCTTTCAAATTCTGTTGACCAGAGGTCACACTCAATTATCACTGATGTTGTATATTAACCAAGGGAGTTAGCAAACGCGCTGAGTGCACACAATAGGTGCAGTCAGCTGGTGAAAATGGCTGGTAAAAGTGTACCTCTGAATCTCATGTGTGTTGATTAGGTCACTGTGCAGTTTAATGTAATGAATAACAATTGATTCCCCCCGCCCCCCCCACCTAACAATATGGTCTCTTCAGTTAAAACAGACCCAGCCGCTGTTTTATCAACTAGTTGGTGTGATCAAACTGGGAGTTCCCAACGGTGGTTCAACTGTATTAACAGGTTGTCCAATTTGGGTGGCTTTGAAGCTCGTTACAATGCCAATTTGTCACAGATGGCTAGATCTAATATTACTAAAGGGCAGCCAAAACATTCAGAGTTTTTACAACAGGTACCAAGAGGACTGTTTTGCTTAACTCTTTCTCCACAAAATGATTTTCCCGTCTACAAGTACCAATATGTTTGACTTTTTTTTTTCTTCTCACTTTGCATCTGTTGCAGGCTTTGACTGATTTCTCCCTTTTTGCTCTCTCTTTCTCCCTTCCCCCTGCCCATACATGTTTTCTGCCCGCTGGTGTACGATTCTTTTCTGAGGGTGTTGGTAGATGTTTACCCAACGTTTGCCTTTATTGGTTGTTTCCTTTATCTCTTTCTCTTGATTCCAATTTCATTTCTTTATCCTTTGCAGTGTCTTCAAATATCTAGCTGACTTTTAAACGCCGCCTACTCCTCTCAGCTGAACTGCGTCACAAGGTGGCACCACCCAGCGATGGGATGTCAGTTCAGTTTGCCCACACAATTACCCTGCAGTCTTCTACCACACCATGAATCTTCAGCATCCAGAAACAACCCACTAGTTTGGAGGCCACAAGTCCTGCCCGACCTTAAATTTAGACACGCAAGAAACAAGCAACCATTTCATTCAGTCGATCACTTCGGCCAAACCCGCAAAAGACTGTCATCTCGACATTCCACCTCAACACCCATCAAGCAAACCAAGCTTTGAAAGTCTCCTTTTGCGGCGCAGAGGTAAGCCATGCCAAAAAAAAACTATTTAGGAGTCGCGCTTGATCGCACCCTGTCATATAGACAGCATCTCCAGAACCGTGGGAGGAAACTAAAGAGTAGGGGTCAACTTGATCCAGAAACTCGCCGGATCCACATGGGGAGCAGATGCTCAAACCCTCTGTACGGCAGCACTCGCCCTGGTGTACTCGACAGCGGAGTACTGCTCTCCGGCATGGCTATCAAGTCTGCATGTCAAATCCATTGATGTCCAGCTGAATTCTACTATAAGAATTATCACCGGTACACTTTTATCGACACCAACACCTTGGCTGTCCGTGTTTGCATACATTGCACCACCACACCTACGCCGTGAATATGCCGTCTCCAGAGAATACAACCGCTACACCAGCAAAGACATGCCAATCCAGGCCGACTTGAACAACCTACCGCCAACCCGTCTCAAATCTAGAAGGCCATTTTGGACCGTCGCCGAAGCCCTTCAGCGATCTCCCCTCAGCCTTGATGACTGATGGCGAAATGCTTGGAAGAACTGCGACATACGGAATGGATTCCTTATAGAGGACCCCACAGTATAACCTGAAGGAACAAACCTTCCTCGCAAACAGTGGACGACCATCAACCGCCTCAGAACCGGTCATGGTAGATGCTGCCACCTTCTCCATAGATGGAAGATTAAAGCATCTCCATCATGCGACTGTGGAGCTCCTAATCAGACCCTGGAGCACATCATTGAGCACTGCCCTCAGAGGAAACTCGCAGGCAGCCTACAAGATATCCACGCTGTTACACCAGAAGCTTTGGCCTGGATATTTGACTTAGATATTGACATTTGATTTGCTTTGCTACTACCATACGAAAGGAGAAGTCTATCACTTCTATAGCTATTTGGGGGCGGTGGGGGCAGGGGTGGGGGCGGGGGTTAATTTCCCACCAGGTGAAGATGAATGTTAAAATTTGCAGGGACCTGGGAGATAATACAAAACCAGCAGTTTTGCCATACACCTAAGTTTTCCACCCTTTAAATAAAAAGTGGCAAATATTTTGAGAAGATTTTCTTATGGACATCAGCTTGGAGGTCGTTATGGCCCTTTAGGACCTTGTAAATCAGTCGCTGTGGACACCTGCTCCTGCTTTCTGCTGGTCAATATGAATACAACTAGAGTGCAGGGTGAAGTAGCATTAGTGCTCATGGAATGAATGCTCAGAGTTTGAGGCAGAGCCGCACATAAACAGATGGGTGGGATACTGGCAGAAAGCTATGCAAATAACAGAAATGTCCAGTTCTGGCTTTGGTATTTATTTAAAGAAAGAAAGCGCTTGTATTTATACAGCACCTTTCATGACCTCAGGACGTCCCAAAGTGCTTTACAGACAATGAAGTACTTTTGAATTATAGTCACTGTTGTAATGTAGGAAACGCAGCAGCCAATTTGTGCACAGCAAGCTCCCACAAACAGCAATGAGATAAGTGAGCAGATAATCTGTTTAGTGACGTTGGTTGAGAGATAAATATTGGCCAGGACACCGGGGGAAACTCCCTTACTCATCTTCAAAATAGTGCCACGGGATCTTTTACTTCCACCTGAGAGCGCAGACGGGGTCTCAGCTTAACGCCTCATCTGAAAGACGGCACCTCCAACAGTGCGGCACTCCCTCAGCACTGCATTAAAGTGTCAGCCCGGATTTTGCGCTCAAGTCCCTAGAGTGGGACTTGAACCCACAGCCTTCTAACTGAGAAGCAAGCGTGCTACCATGAATCACAGGTGACATCAGTTATACAGTAGAGCTCCTCGAAATTGTTCACCAATATGTGGTCAGAAGGGATTGATTTAGTGAGGTGGTTGGCTTAGATGGATTTCAATCCTAGCATTTCTATCACCTGAGCCGAGCATCATTTCTAGTTTTTAAATTTACATTTCAAGTGAGAAGATACTACTTACAGTGCTGGAAAAGTGGAGGAGAGCAACAGAGGTCAAAAACTGCTGTGGCAGCATTTAATAATTAAATAGCAACACCACCCTCCCAACTCTGACTTCGATCGTATTACAGCTATGAACCAAATAAGGAAAGTTAATAGATGTAACTATAGTTAGGCTGAAATTAAAGCATTTCATCACAGAATCACAGCAGTACAGGGGGCCAGTCTCCCACTGCGCCCCGACCAGCTTTCTGAAAGGGCTATCTGCTTATCCCATTCCCCATACGCTTTTACATTTTATTCTTCTTCAAATATTTATCCACTTCCCTTTTAAAAGCTATTTTGGATTCTGCTTCCATCATTGTTTCTGGTCGGGCCTTTCCGTGTCCGAACAAATAACAACAACAACAACTTGCATTTATACAGCGCCTTTCAGTGTAGGAAAACGTCTCAAGGCGCTTCACAGGAGCGTAAATCAAACAAAACTTGACACCGAGCCTCATAAGGAGATGTTAGGGCAGGGTGACCAAAAGCTTGGTCAAAGAGGTAGGTTTTAAGGAGGGTCTTAAAGGAGGAAAGAGAGGTCGAGAGGCGGAGAGGTTTAGGGAGGAAATTCCAGAGCTTAGGGCCTCGGCAGCTGAAGGCACGGACGCCAATGGTGGAGCGATTAGAATTGGGGATGCTCAAACCTTTGTGGAAGAAAAATTCTCATAATATTTCCTTTTGTTCTTTTACGGAAATAGTTTTCCATTATTCATCTTATCAAACCTTTCATAATTTTGAACACATCTGTCAGACTGGTAATTTCCTGTTGCCAATGCAGGTAATTTAACCTTTTCACCCTATTATTAGTTCCCTGCTGTTGCTCCCTCCGGCCTTGTTTCACATATATTGAGGAGCATGATTTAAACTACTTTTACCATCGCCATGTTGCCTTATGCAACCCTCCGTGCAGATGAAACTACCCTCTTCAGATACATGGTCATACAAAAGATTACAAAGGGGAGAATTTTTCGGGGGGTCATCGGGTGCGTTCGGTGGCGGGTTGAGTGTGAAAAAAAATTTTTTAGACAGCGGGTCAGGACCCCGCTGACAACTCGCCGCCACACAACTTTCCCAGATGTCGAGTCTGTCAGGGCTGAACAAACCCGACACGCAGCGTCGTAGGAGGTACTTCAGGTCATTATGACCTTGTTAACAGCCCATTAATAAGTATTTTGAGCTCACCTTACCATTTTACGAGGTGGCCCACTGGGTCCTCACCACTCGGGGATCACGTCAGGTAAGGAAATCGGGAGTTGTGTGACCATGGGATCATCTCATTACTTGACAGCTGCAAATGTGCTATAAAAGCTCCCATCTCACAGCTGTTCACGTTCCAAGCTCAGAAGCTGTTGCTTACTGCATTTGGAAGACAGAGTGAGCTTTATGCAGCTTGCAAGTGTTTGGAGTAAACTCTCTATCCAGTGTCACCCCATTGGAACAACCTCTCTCACCATTGACAGATCGCTTCTGTCATTCAAGTTCACCTGCCATCTATTACATCAGCATCGGTGCCCTTGAAACTATCTCACCTTGGTCTTCAGAATCCCACCACAATCAGCCCCAACACCAGCAGCACCAGGCACACCAGCAGCACCAACAACACCAAACTTCTCTGCAATCAACTGATACTGCACAGGACAGAGGGCATCAGCACCCGACCACATTGCTGCCTGGGAGGCCAGGGATGGCCTCACCATGGCCAGATTTACTTCACTTGACGCTGTACACCCTGGCTGCCACATGATGCGCCAGGTTGGCACCACCTCACACCAACACCATAAAGCATCCCTACAATGCCCAAGCCATTCCTTTCACACTCATCACCATTGCGGGGGGTACCGTTATGTCTCACCATTCACTGCAACTCACTAAGTCACTTCCAAAGGTGCACACAGATCTGTCCAAGAATGCAAAGTGTTGAAAATAAAGGTTTCAATGTTTGACAGCACATTAACAGAAACTTTACATGATCATTGGCTAAAACACCCAAGTGTCTACCCTTGTGTGTTGTTAGTTGGTATGATTGGACTAGGATGAGGGTGAGTGTGAGGGGTGGCTAGTGAGATGGGGAAGCGATAATGTAGATAGAGAGGGATGGGTGGAGGTGCAAGGTAAGTTGGTGTGAGTAAGGATGTGCAGGAGTAGGGTAGGGAAGGCAGGGTGATGGGGATGTGATGAGTGGCACAGCAGGATGAGGTTGAGTGCGGCTTTGCAGTAACGTTTCGAGATCTACTGAGATCATTGAAAGGTTTGCGCCACTGCAGCCTGGTCCTCCTGACGACATCCCTGTTCGTGTCCTCCTGTGCAATGTGCAACCAGGCTGCGTTGGTTTCCTGGGGAGGTCTCTTCCGCCCAATTGGAAGGGAAAAGAACCTCCCTGTGTGCTGTGACTCCCTCCATAAGCATTTGGAGGGAGTCATGGGAGAACCTGGGTGCAGCTCTGTGCACCTCTGTGCAGTCATTGTCAGTGTTTGCACCACCTCAATGCTGGAGAACACTGACAGCACAAATGTCAAAATCAATTTGGACATGGCCCCTTTAAGGAAACCGGCTGACGACACGTCATCAAATGATGTCATCAGACCCGCTTCCTTCAATTGGCCGGCAAACGCATTGGGCGGGCTTAACAAGCCCAATCAACGTAAAATCATTCTACACAGCGGGCTGGAGCCAGCAGCGGGGTCGGGACTCGTCACCGACATCGCCCACCACGGACCCGTCGAGGTAGGGGGGATCGCGGCCACAGAATCTATTTCCATGCCAAGAAACATGCGTATAATCTGACTGTAATTCCCAGCGCGCGTGCGAGGGGAAGCAAGGGTTATGTTGAGAATGCATAAATGCAGGTGTTGTCAAAATGGTCACTTTTTTTTTCAGAACCAGACAGCTGACTGCTGAATGGGTTTCTTGACACCCTTGCTTGTATTCAAATTTCCACCTTCAAAAATGTCAAGAATAGGTCACGACTATTTGCGTCATTTTGAACCTAAATGTCTAGGAGTGAGTTGCAAGCCTGGAACTGCCTTGGGATTCAAAACAATTTCTGAAACACAAAGAGAGGCAAGAGCAATTTATGACATCACCTGCACCACTTGATTGTGTTACAGCTTAGTAGCACCATCCCTGACATCTGCTGTTCCATATGGACTGCTACCCGCTTAATTGGCATTAAGCAATGTACTGTGAAGTGGAGGAGCCTGTGTATAACCATGGTTACATCGAACTGGGGTGAGGTGTGAAATACCTTTAGGGCTTACTGCAACCCAAGAGAAGGGGAAATGAATCAGCAAAACGTCTCACAAACAAACAGACGATAAGCCTACCGTACCTAAAGACAAAAAATGAAATCACGCAAAAGCATTTAGAGATTCATGCAGTGAAGTAGCCTGAGGGAAAAATTGACCCTCTTACAAATCCTAAGCATGTAGGATCTGACAGAGTCAAAAGGCTGAGTTGTCAATGCACTTTCTGTATTATTACTACACCCACTTGTAAGTCCACTTAATACTTTAGCACAACAGGGATACACACATGCTGAATACAAGGAGGCAGGGGCCGGGTGTTGAAAGGTTGCATCAATTCTTCAACGGAAACATACATTATCTGGATTATGTGATGCAAGAAAGAGTTTGGCTTCGAAATTCCAGAAGGTTTTTGGCTTAATTTCTGCGCATAATTGGGGGCAAGTCATTTTGTATGTTCAGCAGCAACATGGAGTTGGAGCTGTTTGCGCGATTTTCCACCCCAAAATCGATCCCCCTCCCACCCTCCCTCCAAATTTCCTTGCACTTTTTTTCGCCCTTCCCACGATCCAGTCACCAGGTCCCGGGCGAGCTATATTATAACAGCAACAACAACAACTTGTATTTATATAGCGCCTTTAACATAGTAAAACGTCCCAAGGCGCTGCACAGGAGTATTTTAAGATAAAAAAATTTGACACCGAGCCACATAAGGATAAATTAGGGCAGGTGACCAAAAACTTGGTCAAAGAGGTCGGTTTTAAGGAGCGTCTTAAAGGAGGAAAGAGAGGCGGAGAGGTTTAGGCAGGGAATTCCAGAGCTTAGGGCCCAGGCAGCTGAAGGCATGGCCACCAATGGTTGAGCGATTATAATCAGGGATGCTCAAGAGGGCAGAATTAGAGGAGCGCAGATATCTCGGGGGGTTGTGGGGCTGGAGGAGATTACAGAGATAGGGAGGGGCAAGGTCATGGAGGGATTTGAAAACAAGGATGAGAATTTTGAAATTGAGGCGCTGCTTAACCGGCAGCCAATGTAGGTCAGCGAGCCCAGGGGTGATGGGTGAACGGGACTCGGTGCGAGTTAGGACACGGGCAGCCGAGTTTTGGATGACCTCAAGTTTACGTAGGGTGGAATGTGGGAGGCCGGCCAGGAGTGCGTTGGAATAGTCAAGTCTAGAGGTAACAAAGGCATGGATGAGGGTTTCAGCAGTAACAGTGGTTCTACAGCTCTGAATTTCCTGCTTTTTGCACTTGGGGTGAGTTAGACTGAGAAACATAAGGTGCAGCTGTTCCAGGATCAGCTGAGGCAGGGGGAAGTGGAGGGTTTGTGAGCCTGAATGGTGTGGAGAATTCGACCAGCGACTTCTATGGCTGGGAATGTTTTTTTTTTTTGCAGTGATCTTTTTTTCCTGCCATTCTGCCTGCGCAGAGTTGGACTTGATTCTGACAGTGGGAGACCACCAGGCCGCTTTTCACCCACACCCACGATGAGGGCTTCTCACGAGCAGGTGTGGCATTGCCGGTGGGAACAGCCTTGTATACTGTTATCATGGAGGAGGAGAAGCACAGGAAGCAGCAAAGGAGAGTCAGGCAGCATTTAAGGAGAATGGACCCCCAGCAGATACTACCACCCCATAGAATACACAGGCCATATGAAGACCTTAGTTGTTTGTAAGAAGATTGTGTTTTACTGTATAAGAGTAAAGACGTCTTTTGAGTATAAGAGTAAAGACGTCTTACTGCAATTATATAGGGCCCTGTTGAGACCACACCTGGAGTATTGTGTACAGTTTTGGTCTCCTTACCTAAGGAAGGATATACTTGCCACAGAGGGAGTGCAACGCAGGTTCACCAGACTGATTCCTGGGATGGGGGGATTGTCCTTTGAGGAGAGATTGAGTAGACTAGGCCTATATTCTCTAGAGTTTAGAAGAATGAGAGGTAATCTCATTGAAACATACAAAATTCTTACAGGGCTTGACAGGGTAGATGCAGGGAGGATGTTTCCCCTGGCTGGGGAGTCTAGAACCAGGGGTCACTGTCTCAGACTAAGGGGTCGGCCATTTAGGACTGAGATGAGGAGAAATTTCTTCACTCAGAGGGTGGTGAATCTTTGGAATTCTCTACCCCAGAGGGCTGTGGAGGCTCAGTCGTTGAGTATGTTCAAGACAGAGATCGATAGATTTTTGAATATTAAGGGAATCAAGGGATATGGGGATAGTGCAGGAAAGTGGAGTTGAGGTAGAAGATCAGCCATGATCTTATTGAATGGCGGAGCAGGCTCGAAGGGCCAAATAGCCTACTCCTGCTCCTATTTCTTATGTTTATGTTCAAAGGGGCACTCGGGAAGTTCTGTCACCCAGTGCTTGAGGACCTGTAGCCATATCATCTACCTGAACTGCTCTGTGGCTATGAAGGTGATGACCACACTCAACCTTTCTGGCTCAGGGTCATTTCAGGTAGCCACGTGGGATCTCCGTACTATCAACCTGCCTTTCTTTCACCCATTCTTCTCCCAGTGTTTCTCCCAGATGTAACCTGAGGACCAATATTGCGAGAGGCGCTTGCCTGTTCACGCTCTACAAAGGATCATGGGACTGAGGTTGCCTTCATCTCATGGCAGCTTGCTCCTGCCAGGAGCTGCATCTCCGGTGCTTGTTCCTGGGCAGCCTGGAGTCACCTCCGCGTTCCACTGAGGTGGCACTCTGAGGAGGAAGGCCTAGGGCTGACAGGTGCTGCTGTCCTGAGAAACAGAGGTATCATGCAAGGTCGAATCCAGCAATCACCATTCCACAGTGCTCTTGATCCCCAGTGACCCGTGGACTGGCTGGACAGCAACATGCATGCCCACCATGGTTTGGAAGCTGGTATGCAGGGTCCAATCTATTCTCTTCCCTATTGCCTCCAGAGCTGCATTGAGGTGGAAGCACAGACTGGTCCCTGATCTCTTCGTAGGTGGAGGTCTACTGCAGATTTCAATGAAGCTGTCACACACTCCATTGATGTCTGCAGCGAAGAAGAATGCCCCCTGATGTGGTTACAAATTGGAACTGTAGCATCTGTCAGTGCTCACAGATCATTGAAGACTGACCGCAAAGCCTGCACAGAGGTACGATGTTCCTCGAACATCCTTTTTTTTACGGACAAAACATGTAAGAGATTGTTCTTTTCTGAATAAAAACGTAATCTTTCTGCCTAATTTCTGTGCCTCCCGCGTCTACTTTGAAGGTAGGGAAAATTGGCTTGTGGCAGAAAACTGGTTCCGAAAGCCACGTTTTCAGCCAGTCAATTGTCAGAATTCTAAATGAGCTCATAGTCAATTTGCACACAGCAAGCTCCCACAAACAGCAGTGTGATAATGACCAGATAATCTGTTTTTTGTGATGTCGATTGAGGGATAAATATCAGCCAGGACGCCAGGGATAACTCCCATGCTCTTCTTCAAAATAATGGCCAATGGATCTTTTACATCCAGACAAGGGCCTAGGTTTAACGTCTCAACCGAAAGACGGCACCTCCGACAGTGCGGCACTCCCTCAGCACTGCATTGGAGTGTCAGCCTAGATTTTTGTGCTCAAGTCTCTGGAGCGGGACTTGAACCCACAACCTTCTGCCTCAGAGGCGAGAGTGCTGCCCACTGAGTAACGGCTGACACGGCTGAGCTAAAAGGAAGTCAATGAAAAATCTAAAAAAAAATAGAGGATTAGAGAATAACAGAAACAAGGCAACAGAGAGAAAAAGGAAACTGATATCTAAATATAAATATAGGATATATTATATGTGGTAACACTTTTCAGCTTCCTGTATGACATCACTTCCTGTAATCAGTCCAGGATAAATACTGGACTGATCAGTTAGCTCTGGAAGAGGCATAGGGTAAGACCTCTTTTGTATGCAGCACCGTTTTAAGTTGATTAAAGCTTACATTAAGTTTACCACGCGTAAGGCTCATTCTTACGACAATTTAATCAACTTTGAAAAACTTCGCACTCAAACTTTTTGGACGAACTCGGAACTAAGGATCCAGGGAATCACCCATCATGGAAAACATCCTTAAACCATCGCGTCTTGACTTGGACCCAAACACCCCAGCAGCCGGTAAGGTGTGGAAACACTGGTATCGCACGTTTGAGAATTTTCTTGAGTATTGCAAAGCTGATGATAACTCAAAGTTGCGGATACTCATCAACTGTGTCACCCCGAATGTATTTCAGTATGTGGAAGACTGGGACAGTTATGAGGAGGCAATTCAGACGCTTAAGAGACTATATACTAAGACACCGAATGAGGTCTATGCTAGACATCTACTAGCTACAGCCCAACAAGGGCCGGAGGAATCCATTGATAAATTCCTCCAAGAGCTTCGCAGACTTAGTATGGACTGTAACTTTCGGGCAGCCTCAGCTGAGCTATACCGCGAAGAAATGATCCGTGATGCGTTCATCTGCGGGCTTGCCTCCCCATTTATACGCCAGCGTCTACTGGAAAGTAAGACACTTGAGCTGCAGAGAGCTTATGACCTGGCTTGCTCTCTAGATCTGGCAAAAAGAAATGCAGACCTTTTTACAGTGCCCAGACCTCGGTCTGCTGCCTTAACTACAGTCAGGCAATTTAAGAGGCCACAGGTGAACTCTATTAGGGAGGACTTTATCCCTGACGATCGATCTGATGACTTCACTGATGAAGAGGATGATGACCCCACTGTGGCAGCCTCTTGGCAATCTAAGAAATGCTTTTTTTGTGGTGATGAGTTTCACCCTCGGAGATTCTGCCCTGCTCGCAATGCGTTTTGCAGTCATTGCAACAAAAAGGGTCATTTTGTAAAGGTTTGCCTATCAAGAGCCTCTACGAGGGCTTATCAAGCTAAGTCCTACCGAACTGCCCCAGTAAGGGCCTATCAGGATGTTCCAACTAAAAACTATCGTGCTTCCTCTCGGGTTTTTTCTCGAAGAAACACACCTAGAATTTCAGCCACTCTTTGTGCAACGACACCAATTACAGCTGCTTGTCCTCAGAATCTATTCCATGCAGCTACAAAAGCATCAATTAATGGACATACTTTAGATGCCTTAATTGACTCAGGTAGCACTGATAGTTTCATTAGGGAACAGACTGTTGCACAGTTAAAGCTACATGTTTTTCCATCGGACCAGGCAGTTGCGATGGCTCAGTCATCACTTAATACCAGAATTTCTGGCTTCTGTGTAGTTGAAATAATGCTTAAAGGTCACAGGTATCCCTCCACCCGGCTTTCGGTGCTCAAGGACTTATGTAGTGATCTTATCTTAGGGCTGGATTTTCAAAAGCAGCATAAGAAGCTTACCATTGAGTTCGGCGGATCCAAACCTGAACTCACTATTTCTAATATACGACCTCGATTACCGTTCTGTGCCTTGTCAGCAGCTTCACTGGATGAACCCTCACTGTTTGCCAGTATCCCTCCTCGATGCAAACCGATTATAACAAAGTCACGCCGTTTCAGTCAGGAAGACCAGTCTTTTATTGCGGCTGAGATTTCTCGGCTTTTAGCAGAGGATATCATCGAGCCTTGTTCGTCGCCATGGCGCGCCCAGGTCGTTATTGTTAAGAACCCTCTACAACCTCACAAGAAACGGCTGTGCATTGACTATTCACAGACCATCAATCAGTATACGGACTTGGACGCATACCCATTGCCGCGCATCGATGATATGGTTAATAAATTGGCTGAGTACACGGTGTTCTCGACTTATGATCTGAAAAGCGCCTATCATCAGGTACCCTTGAAGGTCTCAGACAAGCAGTATACAGCCTTTGAAGCCAATGGGCGGCTGTATCAATTTCGTCGCCTCCCCTTTGGGGTCACTAATGGAGTGGCTGTCTTCCAGCGAGCAATGGATGACCTGGTCAAACAGGAAGACTTGAAGGATACGTTTCCTTATCTGGACAATATTACTGTCGCAGGTCGCAATCAGCAGGAACATGACGCCAATCTCCAACGATTTTGGGATGCACTCCAGCACCGTAATTTGACATTGAATGCGGCTAAATCCATTGAGTCACAACCAACTATCAACATCCTTGGCTATTGTGTGGGCAATGGCATCATTAAACCTGACCCTGAAAGGCTTCGCCCACTCCAAGAACTCCCGCCACCTAAGAATCCGGCCTCCTTGCGCCGGGCCCTCGGCCTGTTTGCATACTATGCGAAATGGATTCCTAACTTCTCGGACCGAATCCAACCTCTACTGAAGGCCAGCACATTCCCACTAGACACAACGGCTGTTGCAGCCTTTAACCTCCTGAAAAAGCAGTTGGAGAAAGCGGCTCTTCACTCCATCGATGAGAGTCTTCCTTTCGTGGTTGAGTGTGATGCCTCGGAGGTGGCAATCTCAGCCACTCTGAATCAGGAAGGTCGTCCGGTGGCATTTTTGTCCAGGACTTTTCAAGGGGCTGAGCTACATTATCCTCCAGTCGAGAAAGAAGCTACAGCCATCATAGAGGCAGTACGGAAGTGGAGTCATCTCCTGGCTCGCCAGCACTTTACCTTAATCACGGACCAGCGATCGGTCGCCTTCATGCTCGATAATCGAAAACGGACCAAAATTAAAAATAATAAAATCCAGCTTTGGCGGCTGGAATTGGCCTCTTTTGGTTACACCATCCACTATCGACCTGGCAAGGAGAATGTGGCTCCGGATACCCTCACACGAGCATTCTGCTCCGCCATGGCACCCTCTACGCTCGTAGACATCCATGATGGGTTGTGTCATCCAGGCGTTACTCGCATGCTGCACTTCGTGCGGTCCCGAAATCTCCCATTCTCTACCGGGGATGTAAAGAAGATGTGCTCGGACTGCAGAGTCTGTGCGGAATTGAAACCTCGGTTTTTCCGCCCCTCGGGTGGTATACTCATACATGCGACCCAGCCAATGCAAAGGCTTAGCATCGATTTTAAGGGGCCGTTGCCCTCTTCGACTCGCAACACTTATCTATTAACAATGGTTGATGAGTATTCTCGTTTTCCGTTTGCCTTTCCCTGCCCCAATATGCTGACAACCACGGTTATCAGCTGCCTTGAACAGGTATTTGCTTTCTGTGGCATGGCATCCTATGTTCATTCAGATCGGGGCCCTTCTTTTATGTCGGGAGAACTCAAGGCCTATCTCTCGGAACGGGGTATTGCTGCCAGCAAAACGACGCCTTATCATCCGGTTGGGAATGGGCAAGTCGAGCGTTTTAACGCTATCATCTGGAATGCGGTACGTCTGGCTTTGAGATCTCGGGGCCTACCCAACCAGCATTGGGAAGCAGTACTTCCAGACGCATTACACTCCACACGGTCCCTCCTTTCGACCGCCACAAATACGACGCCTCATGAACGGTTCTTCCGATTTCAGCGTCGCTCATCCTATGGGACATCTCTCCCGTCGTGGCTGACTGCACCGGGACCAGTGCTACTCCGAAGATATGTCCGGGCGTCTAAGAATGACCCCCTGGTAGATGAGGTTGAGCTCACTGACGTCAACCCTACCTACGCCTATATTCGGTATCCTGACGGTCGGGAATCTACCGTGTCATTGCGGGATCTGGCTCCCTGCCCGCCGAAACATAGAGGGACACCAGGGGATGATATTGTACCAGGCACATCTCTGGGCTTGCCAGGTGCCTCTCATCATGATCGGGATCTGACGCCGGCTGGTACCTCACTCCAGCGTGCCGACCTGGGGCAGACTGACTATGAGCCCGTCGGGGCTCGCACGCGCAGCCACGATCAACCCTGTACCGTACGCTCAGAAACGGATCTGCCACAGCCCTGCCCGACACCCATTCGGGTACCAGTACACAGTCAGGATCGTTCTGACCCCTCACAGAGCGGGCTGGAGCACTCGGACTCTGGTCCATGGCCCGCAGCGGGTAAACGGGCTAGGGGCCCTCTACCGCTACGAGAACCCAAACGGGTGCGGCTCTCCCTCATCCAACGGCTACGAAATGGAGGGAGCATTCCGGCCTCCTAATCTTTTGGGGGGGGAGAATGTGGTAACACTTTTCAGCTTCCTGTATGACATCACTTCCTGTAATCAGTCCAGGATAAATACTGGACTGATCAGTTAGCTCTGGAAGAGGCATAGGGTAAGACCTCTTTTGTATGCAGCACCGTTTTAAGTTGATTAAAGCTTACATTAAGTTTACCACGCGTAAGGCTCATTCTTACGACATTATATATTTATTTTTGCTCACAGCTACAAAGAGCAATTTCATATATTTGCCTATATATTTGTCGCTATATAATGTTATATATTTAAGTTGCCCTTTGTGAGAGCGAGGGTTGAGCACAGAAATCACTCCTCATACATGTTATATTATCAATTATGGATGGCCGCTAAGACCCTCTCGATTTAGGGCTTGCGGACTGGAAAGCAGGCTTTTTGTCAAGGCGAAATTTGATGTGACAGAATTGCTTTTCACTGGCCCCAAGAGGGAACGCTGTTTTTTTTGAGATATTAATTGCAGAAAGGAGGAGAGATTGAAAATTCAATGTCAGGCAACCTTGCATGACTGAGGCAGCTTGCAGAGATGTGTTGCCGTGTGATTGAGGAAGCACTGTCTGCAGCCGTTGATGCCATTTTGGAACAGCATTATCTTGGAAAACATTTTTCAGACAGATTCTCAAATTTATTGGAGCATGTGATGGAAAGGTATACCAACAGCAGCCTTCCACATGTTCACAGATAATTGTCTTACAAGATACTTTATCCAAATGATAATTACCATTTAAGAAAAACATATATTGCACACATAGTCAAGAAAGATATAATAATTAGACTTTGTTATTGAGATACACCAAGCTACAAATGAACAAAAACCTAGGTTACCATGACATCTTTTCCCCCGCTTAAAATGATGATGCTACTTTACACATGAAGAGTGGGTCTGAGGAGATGTAACTCACTCATCATTACTGGCAAGGAAATAATGTCATAATGAGAATTTAGGTGGCTTACTGAGTACAGAATGCTCTAATGAGAGGATTAAGCGCTAACAAAAACACAGTAATTACAAGGAGAGGAGTTAACAGGAATAGTAAAACCAATAACTTCATTGCTGAAGTTCTGTTTCATTTTAAGTTCTGGTACTTTAGCCTTCATTGGATAAATACTTGAAGGAGAAAAAAATTGCAGGGATATGGGGAAAGAGCGGGGGGAAGTGGGACTGACTGGATTGCTCTTCGAAAGAGCCGGCGCAGACTCGATGGGCCGAATGGCCTCCTTCTGTGCTGTATTATTCTATGATTCTACCTCTGAACTCTGCTTCTACATCACCCTACGCCTGATGCCTGCGTTGTTGGTGCAGCTCTGAAGCATGTAAATGCAGTGCCTGCATTAGTGTCAGGCATTTGCACAAACCAGACTACTGAGAGTTGCACTCGCACCAACAAGCAAGCAAAGATCTGTGTACAACTGGCAGAGTTGAACCTTAAATGCTCTCCACAAGGCTTTAATGCAATGATAGCCTTAAATTGGAGCGATGCTAATAAAAAATCTCCCCTTTAGTTGCCTGCTGCCTTTCACCGTAACTATTTGCAAGAAAGCTTAATGCTTGACTAGTTAGGGACATCACTGCAGTAAACTGACAGACGCTTTTCAGAGAACATTCATTATTTAAACAGTGAAAGCCCCTTTTCTGCTAGCAGGAGTCTGATAAGCCTCTGTGGACTATAACAACGTTTTGGTTTTCTGCCGAGGCCTATAAATGTGCTGTTTAGAAAAAACAATTTTGTGTCACATTGTTGCTAAAATGACAAAATTTCACCTTTACATTACTAGCTGGAGACCTCTAGATGCAACATTTTCTCAGTGCTTAAATATGAACTGATCGACCGTATCTCAATAGTGGAAGATGAACTGTGTCTGAAAGCCGGAGAAATTGGCAAGACAACAATATTGATTCAAGTAGTTTTTCCAAAACCTTTCTGGGGTTTTCTCTTGCCAATTTGCTCCCTTCCCCTGTTGAAGACATCGGGGGAGAAATTGGGTGCCTTTGTGCCTCTCGTTAGAGCCCCCGGGGGGTGCTAACGGGCCGCAAATGGCTTTGTGACCGGGCGCGGCGCTGACATCGACTCCCGCCATATTTGCGGCGGAGCTACGGCGTTGCGCCCCGATCTCCTTTGCCCGGAGATTGTGATATCATCACCGTGCGCATCGCCCCGGACCCGAAATTGACTTCCACCCCCTGCAGCAGCGCCGGTCGAAAACACCGACAGCTGCAGGAGGCGCACATCGGGAGGCCGGCCACTTCGGGGGCGATGATTAAAGGAAAGGTGGCCGAGGTAAGTAAAAAAAAAACTTAACTTACTTGATCCAGTTTCCTGCCCGCGATCGATCAGCCCAGCACTCTGCTTGAGTGCCAGGCTGATCGCACTGGATCGCGGCTGCGTTGGTGGCCCAGGTAGGTAATTTTTCTATTGCAGAGCCTGCAGCGATGGCCCTTCCCTTTAAGGGAGGGAAGGAGCCTTTGAACACGGCAGCGCTGCACGGCCCAGTGTGCAGCGCTGCTGAAGTCTCCACCCCGCCTGCTGCCGATTGCGCTCCAAGAAGGAAGTGGAGCGCTTGATTTAGCAAATCAAGCGAATTTAGCAAATTTTTCAAAATTTTGAAATTGATAGTGAATTTCTCCCCCATTGACTTCTAGATAGCCAGGATACAGTTCCACGGGCATCCGTTGCTCTCTGTTACCTCAACCTGGCCATTAGTCACATACGCCTTGAGAGCGTGTGTCAACAGGCTATTTGACTGTGGAGGGAGTCATAGTTGAGCCCAATCATGTCCAGAAGTGACTTCCATACACAACCAGAGGGTTGCTGGATAGTGATCAGGATTGGCTGATTTCCCCCTGCCTAACCCAGGGGTGCCGTGGCCAGTTGTAGCATGCCTGTCATTGCCCCAGCTATGTTCAGTTAACTCAGTACCAGCCCTCTTTCTGATATATATTAATGACCTGGACTGGGGTATACAGGGCATCATTTTAAAGTTTACAGATGAGACAAAAATCAGAAATGTAGTAAACAATGAGGAAGATATTAACAGTCTTCAGGAGGACAGAGACAGATTGGTGAAATGGGCAGACATATGGCAGATGAAATTTTAACGCAGAGAAGTGTGAAATGATATATTTTGGTAGGAAGATTGAGGCGAGGCAATATGGTACAATTTTAAAGGGGGTGCATGAACAGAGAGACCTGGGGTTGTATGTGCACAAATCTTTGAAGGTGGCAGCGCAGGTTGAGAAAGCAATAAAAAAAGCATACGGGATCCTGGGCTTTATTAAAAGAGGAATAGAGTACAAAAGCGACAAAGTTGTGCTGAACCTTTATAAAACACTGGTTAGGCCTGAGCTGGAGCATTGTGTTCAATTCTGGGCACCACACTTTAGGAAGGATGTCAAGGCCTTAGAGAGGGTGCAGAAGAGATTTACTGGAATGGTACCAGGGATGAGGGACTTCAGTTATGTGGAGAGACTGGAGAAGCTGGGGTTGTTCTCCTGAGAGCAGAGAAGGTTAAGAGGAGATTTGATGGAGGTGTTCAAAATCATAAATGGTTTTGATAGAGTAAATAAGGAGAAACCGTTTCCATTGGCAGAAGGGTCGGTAACCAGAGGACACAGATTTAAGGTGATTGGCAAAAGAACCAGAGGCGACATGAGGAAAGATTTTTTTACGCAGCGAGTTGTTGTGATCTGGAATGCGCTGCCTGAAAGGGCGGTGGAAGCAGATTCAATAGTAACTTTCAAAAGAGAATGGGATAAATACTTGAAGGGAAACAATGTACAGGGCTGTGGGGAAAGAGCAGGGGAGTGGGATTAATTGGATAGCTCGACCAAAGAGCCAGCACAGGCACGATGGGCCGAATGGCCTCCTTCTGTGCTGTATCATACTATGATTCGATAAGCTGACTGAATTTGAGGCCTTTCTGGCCTATAAGGGGGGTAGATGGGGGAGTCTTACTGAGGTTTTTTTTAAGTCTATTAACTAACCACATTAGAATGAGTTTACAGGGGTCTGTGCTCAAACATTTGTTTATCATCCAGCTGCTCCCTGGTTTACATCTTAGAATAGTCTGCCATGTTATTCCATGTGCCATACTCAAGGTGCATTTTGCCACTTCTCAGTCTTGCTGTAGCAATGAGGGGAAGGTAACTTTGACGTACCTAACAACAAGGGCACCTCCTGTAAATACAACATGGCGAATGTCGAGCCGTACAGGATCTTCTACTTTTCTTTTGAGCGGCATTTTATGGCTCATGATTATTACACGGCAATAAGACTCTCCTGGGTATATTTATTTTCTCTTTCATTCTACGTGATGTTTACGGGAGCAATTTGTCTTGCAAGTCAATGAACAAAATATGCACACTAACATCAGCAATGAAGATAATCATGCTTGATGAGGTCATTGCATCTGAGTCAAGTGGATGTTTGATTTGAAAGATAAAATATCACAGTGAAATCACTGGGGTAAAGCCTGCAGTGCAGCAGAATGCTTTCTCAACCAGAAGCTTCAACAGAGGCTTCTCTGCTGTGGCTGGGTGCTTTAATTGCAGACAATGTTTGAGGAGCCAAGGGCTTAGCTACAGAACTCTTCTCCGAGATTGCCTCGTAAATCATTAAAATCAGTTATGTATATATTTGGAATATCCACAATACCTAAAATAAGATTTTTTTTTTAAATTCACCCCCTCCTGATGCCACTGACGTATACCTTGTTACGGTTCCATAGTTGATCCCTTATGTAGGCAGCTGCTCTTCATCTATGAATAGGACAGTTGGTGTTGGCAACTTATTTGACAAGGACAAGATGCACTGCAGCAACTTGTCAAGGCTTGTTCGACAGCGCCTCCCAACCCGCGACTTCTACCATCTAGAAGGACATGGGCAGCAGGCGCATGCAAACACCGCCAACCTCCAAGTTCCCCTCCAAATTACACACCAACCTGACTTGGAAATATATCAGCCGTTCCTTCATTGTCGCTGGGTCAAAATCCTGGAACTCCCTCCCTAACAGCACTGTGGGAGTACCTTCACCGCACGGACTGCAGCGGTTCAAGAAGGCGGCTCACCACCACCACCTTCTCAAGGGCAATTAGCGACGGGCAATAAATGCTGGCCTTGCCAGCGACGCCCACATCACAAGAATGGGGTTAGTAGATCGCAATCTAGATTTTAGCAAGTGTAGATAGGGAGAAACAGTTTCCACTGGCAGGATGATCAGTAACCAGACACCACAGTTTTAAGATAATTGGTAAAAAAATCCAGGGGGGAAATGAGGAAAAAAAAATGTTCACGAGTTGTTACAATCTGGAGTGCACTGACTGAAAGGGTGGTAGAAGCAGATTCAATAGTAACTTTCAAAAGGGAATTGGGTATATACTTGAACAGGAGAATTTTACAGGGCTATGGGGAAAGAGCAGGGGGGAGTGGGACTAATTGGATTGCTCTTTCAAAGAGCCGGCACAGGCACGATGGGCCGAATGGCCTCCTTGTGTGCTATACGAATCTATGATTATATGAAGATGGCAATGAGGCCACAATTGACCTTGGCACTCTTAACCCAGGAAAAGGAGGGGGTAAAATCAGCCAGGCTTGCTGATGACTATCTCAAGGCCCCTGCTGGAAAGTGCACATTTGTCAACATCAGGAGGAAGATTTCCTCTGTACCAGGTGTTGTGAAATTATAAATAGATTCTTTATCAATGCATAGAGGAGAGTTTCACCCCAAGTGAGCGCAGGATCAGACTTGGCTATGATGCTTCGACTTCCAATAGTCAATGACTAGACTCACAGCATGAAGAATGCCCACTTGGGAAAGAGGGATGGTGCCTGTGAAATCATATCCGACCATCAGTCAACATCCCCCAGGAGAGGAGAGAAAAGAAACATGTGCTATTAGAGACTTTCAATTGCTGAGTGTCGATTGCCCCCCCTTTTGATGAAATTTACTGTACCGATTGAAGATTAATTTGAACTATTTTAAAGAAGTGAAATTGCCCTAATGAGGATATTCTTGAAACAGTGATTTCAGTAATTACATCTCCACGTATTAGGTTCTGGCGTAGCAGCCCTTCAAGAGCATCAGTTGAAATCAATATCCAGCTGCTTGCATACTTTTTTTTTTCTTTATATAGTTGTACAGAATGTCACATCAGAAAAGACAAGTTTTTGACGGGCATTTCAAAGCACATATGCATTATTCAATACTCCTCATGGACACAGCTTGCTGCTTCAGGGTAGTGACTTTTAAGGTGAAGTTTGTCCCTGGTGGTTTGCACCAGTTCTTGCAAGCAGCAAAGCAAGGACTTCAGAAGGATCGATGAATGAAATAAACAAGAGTTGGCATGTTCGAAGGTCCCAGGGATCCACCCATGTGGAATAGACTCCGAGCGCTGCTGGGGACTGAACAATTCCAAGCTGTTTTCAGCTAGATTTCCAGAATGAACGCCCCCCGCCTGCTCCACAGTCATTTGTGCCACAAAGGAACCAAAACAGCAAATACTCCATGAATGCACCCGGGTAAATATTTTAACAAGTGGTGGAGCACCGAAACCAAATGGGCCAAATACAGGTGTAACGGTTCATAGAATCATACACCCCATAAGGAGGCCATTCGGCCCATCGTTCCTGTGCCGGCTCTTTGAAAGAGCTATCCAATTAGTCCCACTCCCCTGCTCTTTCGACATAGCCTTGCAAATTTTTTACTTTTCAAGTGTGTATCCAATTCCTGTTTGAAAATTACTATTGAATCTGCTTCCACCGTCCTTTCAGGCCATGCATTCCAGATCATAACAACTCGCTGCGTAAACAAAATTCTCCTCATCTCTCCTCTGGTTCTTTTGCCAATTATCTTAAATCTGTGTCATCTGGTTGCTGACTCTTCTGCCAGCAGAAACAGTTTCTCTATCAAAACCCCTCATAATTTTGAACACCTCCATTAAATCTCCTCTTAACCTTCGCTGCTCTGAGGAGAACAATCCTAGCTTCTCTAGTCTCTCCACAGAACTGAAGTCCATTGTCCCTGGTATCATTCTGATGAATCTTCTCTGCACCATTTAAGCCCCTAATTTTGTGAGAATGCTAAAGTGTAGTTGAACTGGCCCATACTGCAGGCTGATTTGTGCCAGAAGGTCAGAGGGCAAGCTGCACCAATGTTGCAACAGGACTCCATTCCCCCCCGCCCCCAATTTGAATCCATGACTGATGCATGAAAAGCTTGCCCAGAGAGTTTGGTATCTGGCACACCTGCTCGAGGAGTGTAAAATGTGGTGAGGTAGCAGCTCTTAAAGGGCTGCAGCTCACAGTTACACAGGAAGTTGTGATTGTGGTGGAAAAGCAGACTAATTGTTTGCAAACTGCATAACAGAGAGATGTGAGCAATACTCGTACCTTGGATGCTGAACAATGGGAGTTCCTGCTGCAAACCGGGCACAAAACGAGGGTGGCCATATTTGGGACTGAAGGCCACCTTGGTGTGAAAGCATAAATGGAAGCTGCCTGGAGGAAGATTGCTGACTAAGTCAATGCAATCACCCAGGTCCTTCAGACTTGGTTCTGAATGAGGAAGGAATTGCTGGTATCAGGAGGAAGCCAAACGTAAGTGCACTCCTTGGCTTGCGGATAAATCTTGCGTGACCCATCAGCCATGACGCAAACTAAAATGGAGATGATCATTCCCTCAGGGAGGTGAGATTTAAAGCTTTCACACAACATAAGAACACAAGACGTAGGAGCAGGAGTAGGTCATTTGGCCCCTCGAGCCTGCTCCGCCATTCAATAAGATCATGGCTGATCTGATCTTGGCCTCAACTCCACTTCCCTGCCCGCTCCCCATAACCCTTGACTCCCTTATCGTTCAAAAATCTGTCTATCTCCACCATAAATATATTCAATGACCCAGCCTCCACAGCTCTCTGGGGAAGAGAATTCCAAAGATTCCTCCTCATTACCGATTTAAAAGGGTGCCCCCTTATTCTGAAATTTTGCCCCCTAGTTCGAGATTCCCCCACGAGGGGAAACATCCTCTCTGCATCTACCCTGTCGAGCCCCTTCAGAATCTTATATGTTTCAATACGATCCTCTCTCATTCTTCTAAACTCCAATTAGTATAGGCCCAACCTGCTCAACCTTTCTTCATAAGACAACCCCTTCAACTCCGGAATCAACCATTGCTCCTTTGCGCACATTTTTCACTGTTCCAAAACTGGATGGTATATTTTTTTTGTGGGCGGAGGTGATGGCTGTGGAATAGTAAATAGTTGCTCCTAGCCCAAGGATCCCCTGTGCTCTTAAGGGGTTTGTTTCTCAGGGGAGTTAGCACTCATAGATGCAGAGGCTAGCCCGAGGACCTTGTAGTCATTCCCCCCAGTGTTTTTTATCCTTCCACAGCTGTAGGCACCTTCGACCGACACATGATGAAAGCATCATGGTTGCTTCCTGGATAATGGCCATTGATATGCATAATGAGGTTTCTGTGGTAAAATACTACCTAAGAACATAAGGATTAGGAGCAGGATTCGGCCATACGGCCCCTCAAGCCTGCTCCGCCATTCAATATGGCTGATCTTCGACCTCAATTCCACTTTCCCGCCTGATCCCCATATCCCTTGATTCCCCTAGAGTCCAAAAATCTATCGATCTCAGCTTTGAATATACTCAACGACTCAGCATCCACAGCCCTATGGGGTGGAGAATTCCAAAGATTCACAACCCTCTGAGTGAAGAAATTCCTCCTCATCTCAGTCTTAAATGGCCGACCCCTTATCCTGAGACTATGCCCCCTAGTTCTAGACTCTCTAGCCAGGGGAAACAACTAACGGGGCGCAAAGCAACTAGCGCCCGGGTGCAGCACCGCCAATGCCTCCCGCAAAATTCAGCGGGAGGTTAGCGGCGGCGGTAACTGTTTGCGCCCCGCTTGCGCCCTGGCCGCGATCTTCGATAGCACCCCCTGACGTACCACCAGACGTTATGTCCGACAGGGACAGGGGGGTCTACCTGCGGCTGGGGCAGCGCAAATTAAAGGCGAGGTGCCGGGCGGCCATTTTTGTTGCTGGCCGCCTGCCAGCACCTGCCCCCGTTGCCATCCCCGGCCTCCTGACCAGCCCCCCCCCCGCGGAGTGCCGGCTGCGCTCCATGAGCCCGGCACTTCTCTTGAGTGCCGGGCTCTTTTGCCGGCACTCCAATCCCTGGTGGCCCAGCTGGGCCCCGGGTTGTGCTGCGCAAGGCCCCTCCCCTTTAAGAAGGGGAGGAAGGCCTGCAATACCGCGGCGCGACATGCCGTAGCGCGTGACACTGTGACACGTATCGCCGCGATATTCCCTCACACCGCCCCGCTTCCCTCTTGGGGCACTACTAATGAATTTCGGCTGCGGGGGTGCTAATTTTTTCGGGGCACTAAAAGTAGCGCCCCGGCGAAGTTAGTGCCCCAAAGGGGGCGCGACTCAATTTTTCCCCCTATATGTTTCAATGAGATCTTCTAAACTCCAGCGCGTATAGGCCCAATCTACTAAGCATTAATTGAGTGCATGTAGGCCATGGGGGTAATATGAGAAACACACATGGAGGCCATCTGCGATGCACTGCACACAGGGGAACCGTGCTGCCTTGCCTAGTTGATGTCTTCTTTTCTCAGAGAAAGTGATGAATGTGTTCCCCCTTGCAAACGTAAACATTTGTCATTTGCTTGATACATGCATGTATTACAGACTGCCTGATGTAGCAGATGCCTCCTGGGAGGGATCAGAAGAATCCAGTTACATGAAAGTTTTACGCTGTGGTAACTTTTCCCTCTCTGGGAAGAGCCATGCCTGTCCCAGTTGCCGTGTGCAGGTCGCCGTACGGATGGTACAGTTTTATGACAGCTTGTCTTGTGAAGGGGAGAAAGAAAAGCCGGGTCTCCTCTAACATGCCCAGGTATGCTCCTGTCCTGCTGACTCACGCAAAGTACTCGTGCAAACTTACGGTCCTTTGTACACTTTCCATACATGGTCACACTGCAGGGCACAAATGCAGACTGCACCTCAGAAACAGTTGGCAAGTTGAAATCTTAAAGTGGATTCACACAGCAGCCAAACTGCACGATACATTTACTGACACATATGCAGAGGGGGCACCTGTGTGTCCCTGTATACATTTTTTAAACTTGTATCATCTCAAGGCTTGCAAGAAAAGATAACTCACAACAAACGGGGCAGACCTGAACTGGAGGAGAGTCCAGACATTGCAAGTCCTTGACTCCCTTTGAAGAAGCCATTGGGTAAGAGAACATTGAGGGAATAGAAGGGTGACCCCCAAGGCCTTCCCCAAGCTTAAGACTAGTACCATCCTGCTCTTGTTGGGTTCCCCCCTCACTCACTCACACACGCATACATTCAACATCCTGGGGGTCACTATTGACCAGAAACTTAACTGGACCAGCCACATAAATACTGTGGCAACAAGAGCAGGTCAGAGGCTGGGTATTCTGTGGCGAGTGTCTCACCGCCTGACTCCCCAAAGTCTTTCCACCATCTACAAGGCACAAGTCAGGAGCGTGATGGAATATTCTCCACTTGCCTGGATGAGTGCAGCTCCAACAACACTGAAGAAGCTTGACACCATCCAGGACAAAGCAGCCCGCTTGATTGGCACCCCATCCACCGCCTCAAACATTCACTCCCTCCACCACCAGCGCACCATGGCTGCAGTGTGCACCATCTCCAAGATGCACTGCAGCAACTCGCCAAGGCTTCTTCGACAGCACCTTTCAAACCCATGACCTCTACCGCCTCGAAGGACAAGGGCAGCAGGCGCATGGGAACACCGCCTGCAAGTTTCCCTCCAAGTCATCCCGACTGTGAAATATATCGCCGATCCTTCATCGTCGCTGGGTCAAAATCCTGGAACTCCCTCCCTAACAGCACTGTGGGAGCACCTTCACCACACGGACTGCAGCGGTTCAAGAAGGCGGCTCACCACCACCTTCTCAAGGGCAACTAGGGATGGGCAATAAATGCTGGCCTCGCCAGCAATGCCCACATCCCATGAATGAATAAAAGAAAACAACATGCCTGAACCCCAAACCCCAAAGTGTCCTCCAATTCATCAGTGTATTTATGTTTTCATTTTTCATCCTTTAGCCATCCTTCCGTTCATTTTTTTCCCTTCAATTAAGAGTGGCAGAAAATGAAGACATTGCGAGAGCTTGCCAGCGACGCCCATATCCCGTGAATGAATAAAGAAAGAAAAACATTCAGCATCAAAGCATCTCACACACACTATTTTGCAGAGCACACACTGTATCTGCCTTTTTAAACCAGCATTATAACATAAGAACATAAGAAATAGGAGCAGGAGTCGGCCATTTGGCCCTTCGAGCCTGCTCCGCCATTCAATAAGATCATGGCTGATCTTCTGCCTCAACTCCATTCACCGGCCCTATCGCCATATCCCTTGATGCCCTTATTGTCAGAAATCTTTCGACTTCTGTTTTGGATATACCCAATGACTGAGCCTCCACAGCCCTCTGGGGTAGAGAATTCCAAAGGTTCACCACCCTCTGTGTGAAGAAATTTCTCCTCCTCTCAGTCCTGAATGGCCGACCCCTTTATCCTAAATTCCTCTTCCATTTCTGTAGGCCTGGAATAGCATCCTACCAGCATTGACAATGCCTCAGCATTCTGCATGATTATCACCAAAAGTGACAAAGACCAGTGCAGCTACACATACCCCAGAGGACCCCACATATTGAGCTCAGGGAAGTAGACCTGGTGAGTCACAGTTTCTGGTTGAGATGGAACAAGTGGTACCTGCACCTTCCAATAAGCTTATCTTAAAATGAAAGCATCATGACTGTTACCTGGGAAGCATGCACTGACGGTGACAGGAATTTCCAAACTGCAGAAGAATTCCTGTCAGTTTCCATTTGCTGACCAGAATTGTAATGACACAAAAAATAAATCCCGCCATTAACCCAGTTGTTGTTTTTCACTGTGAAACATTCAAAGTGGATTATTCCGCAATAAATCACGACAAAGTAAAATCAGCCGCTTTTACAGAGGCCTGCCGCTGCAACAAGTGCGGCGACTTTGATTGCGCAGCCCATTTCAATAGAGCTGTGTACGTCTGCATCAGACTGGTGTGACACAGAAATGACAAGGCAGTGTGTATTGCACGAGCAAACCTTTCAAAAAATCACAGGAAAAAGTGACATTATCAGGTAAAGAAAAATCAGTAGGGCCTGACTGAAAAGAACCGGGACCTTAGAACAAAGTGACCAAAAAAAAAAAGAGACAAGGAATAGAATTCACAGGGGGAAAAATTCAGTTGGTTGCGCCTCCCGTTAGCGCCTTAAGAGGGCGCTAATGGGGCGCAAAGCAGCTAGCGCCCGGGCGCGGCGAAGTTTGTGCCGCTCGCGAAATTAACTAGACATTTTGCGGCGGCACTAAACACTACCGCCACGATCTCCTGCGCCGGCAGATCATGACGTCACTCGAGTGTGCAACGCCCCGGTATCGCCCCGGAGCGGATATTGAGTGGCGCCCCCTGCCTTACCGCCTGACGCTAGCAACGACAGGTTGAGGGGAGCATTATGCAGTCATGAAGGGAAAGGGGGAGCGCTATTTAAAGGTGACCGCTTCCTGCCTTTTATTGTTGGTGCCATTTTTGAACTACGCATTCTGAGAGAGAGAGAGAGAGAGAGACTTCTGGAGAGATTCAACGTTGTGTGAAGGAGTTTTGGGTACTGAGCAGCACTTTGCAGGTTCATTTTGATTTTCCATTCCTTGTATTGATTTAGCAGAGACTGTGGGGGCTGCACTCTGAGCTCTTTGCCTGATACTCTCCATTGTTCTTTCCAGCACATTTGATGTGCAAGTCTCTCCAGGCCGAGATTCAAGGCTGCAATGAGTAAGATGTGGATGGAAAGCAAGATTAACCATCCCCTTTAAGAACTGGCCCATGCCATTGTGTGTGTGTTCCATTGCTGACTGACATTACATGAGCTTCGCCAGCGCTCTGAGTTAGTGCCTCACTCCTCGCCCTTTGCGCCTTAAGACAGGTGTGCAGCGCCTGATTTAGCGCTCCAATCACCTCCAGGGGCGATAAAAGTGAAGTTTCCAGTCAGTGGCGATAATTAGCACCAGGCGCTAATTTTTGCACCCGGACGATATTTGCGCCCCAAACGGGGCGCGACTGAATTTTTCCCCCACAATGTCATAATTCGCTCGGCCTCCCAGTGAATACACTGCACAAAACCGAATGGAGCCAATCATTAGATTTATAGATGGAGGAAAAATGACGTGAGTTTGATGAGCTTGGACACCAGTCTTTCACTTTTGAGACCCAGTTTAGATTCCAGCTCAGAAGATGAAAGTCTCTTTCTGACAACTTTCGTGACAATCTTGTATCTAGCGGGTGCAAGTGTACAGCACAAAACTGCCATAATTTGGCAGTAGGTTGACAGTCTCACTCTCAGCATCCAAAATGATGAATAGTGAGGAGAATGGAAATGTCATGATGCTGTTGTCCATCTCTACAGAGAGTTTTCCCTTCCCCACCTCATACTTCCAGTTGAGTATCATGACATGGATAGAGAATGAAGACTTCGAGACAGAACAAAAAATAATAATGCCAGCATTCAAGACGCTGGGTCAAAATCCTGGAACTCCCTCCCTAACAGCACTGTGGGAGTACCTTCACCACACGGACTGCAGTGGTTCAAGAAGGTGGCTCACCACCACCTTCTCAAGGGCAATTTGGGATGGGCAATAAACGCTGGCCTTGCCAGTGACGCCCACATCCCATGAACAAATTTAAAAAAAGACTTCCGATGTAGAAATCAACTTTTTTTAATTCTCATTCTGAAAGATAAGAAGAAAAAATTGAGGTTGATTTCTACAATGGACTGATTCAGTACGGATCCACAGGCACCTGCAGTTTTCTAATGCCTCAATTTAAATAGGCATTCTTCAGGTGTGGGCGGAATAAGTTATTCCTGTCAGACTATTTGATTGTATGGTCCACCATACCCAAACCCAATGCTGTCCTCACCAGACATCTGCACACAGACACAAGATCAGTGCATAGGGCTGGATTTTGCCAATGGGGAGCTTTTGGAGGCGGGACTCCCACTTGTCAGGTTTTAGTCCCGCCTCCATCAACTTCTGGCCAACCCACGCTATTTTCCCTTGATTGACCTTGTTAAGCCCGCCCAGCCGGCTTAGCAGGCCAATTAAGGGAAAGCCGGTTACAGAGAACATCAGCGTATGACGTTTCATCTGTCAAAGATTTTTGACAGATGAATTGTCATGGTTTGACAGCTCTGTGAAACTGTCAAACAGTGACATTCTCTGTAGTTTGATGAGTTCTTGAATTCAAGACCTCATCAAACCTCTTTCTTTTGCAGAAATTAGATGGTTGTTGCATTGGAGAATCTGTCATCTCTGCCGCGGAGATGCGAGACTTTCCGCATACCCAACGATTGAAGCCTGCAGGAAGAAACAAAGGTAAGTAAACTTTTTGTAACACTTTCCACTTACCTCACATACTCACCTCTCCACTCTTGCACCCATCACTCACCTTCACAGCGCACTTTTGGACCCCTCCGGCCCCCGCAGACCCACTGCTCGCCTCGGTGTCCCTGGCGGGGTTCGCAGCCTTCGGGAAGCCCGCACTTGTGTGGGTAAAATGGGGATAATCCTCTTAACTGCCTGTTAACTACCTGTTAACAGGCAGTTAAGTGGCTGTAATCCCCTTCCTGCCTCCAAGGAGACGGGACCCGGCGCGGGTCGGCTACCCGCCTCCTGGCAAGATGGCACGGGGGCGGGATGGGCACCCGCCCCCAGATTCTGCCATTTTCCCGGCAGTCCCGCCTGCATACCCGCCTCCCCAGGTCTGGCAAGATCGCGCCCTAGATTCAGAATCTTTGCTGTTATTTCCCCTCCATGACTCACAGATCCAAGACCAATTATAATGCCTCCACAGTGCCTCAACAGAAATCAGGAAACAGCAAACAGCCGTGACAAGGGGTTGACTCTGAGACTTTGCTAGCTCTTGACTTGGTACATTTATCACTGGAGAGCTCTAAAGTAAGGCCATTACACTTCAACGGGTCATTTATTGCACGATAAACACCGAATATAATAATTTTATTGTTGCCTGAGGAATGCCATTACACTCTTCAGAGAGATCATCTGTATCTTTAATAGAGAGCAACATAATCAAACATTAATTGATGCTGCTTATTAGTATTTCTATATTAGCTTTAAGTTGATAGTGCACACACACACTAGCAGCAATAAAGCTTTATGGCAGCTGCAGCATTTCTAAAAACAGTGAGTGTGCACAACATTTGTGTAAAACTCTTCCCCTTAGCTTGTGGCGTCTCGCCCCACTGCACTTCCACCCTGGTATTCCTGGCCCAAACAGTGCAAGCAGTAAAGTCACCCGAATCACACCACAAAAATGGATACCCAAATTTGCAACAATGTCCTCTCCCTATAAACTTTCGGAAATGATTCTGTAAAATTAAACAGGGAGGCCTGATTCTTTAGTGTGTAGAACAGTTAACATGGAACTCTGGAAATTAATGTTTGGTGCACTGTGGAGGGTTAACTGAGGATTACTTTAGATTCTCAACACACGCTTAAAATTAAATTTAACGAGTGACCCACTGAGTAGTGTTTAAAGAGCACTAGTTTACTTCTACATTGTTTTCAATATTTCAACTCTACGGTATTTAAAAATAATAAGCTGTCAGGGTGACATGTTGGTGCAGTGTGTGGAACCCACCAAAAACACCAAGTTGACTCATATTCTTTTCTCTTTAGACCCTTACAGCTGTTAGGAAGACAAAACGTCCTGTCCATTCGTCTGACCTGGATTGGAACCCAGATACGAAAAAAAAATGCTGTTCTTTTTAAATTTCACAGTTTTCTGTGCTCATCCAGGTGAGGGATATCAGAGCAGGGAGAAGGACCATTTGGCTCCATGCACTCAGTGAGATCAACCAAGGTCAGAGGGGCACAGACAGGTGCGGATTAAGTCACCTCTTCTATGTCTTCGACAGCACCTCCCAAACCCGCGACTTCTACCATCTAGATGGACAAGGGCAGCAGGTGCATGGGAGCACCACCACCTCCAAGTTCCCCTCCAAGTCACACACCATCCTGACTTGGTAATATATTGGCCGTTCCTTCATGGTCGCTGGGTCAAAATCCTGGAACTCCCTCTCTAACAGCACTGTGGGAGTACCTTCACCACACGGACTGCAGCGGTTCAAGAAGGCGACTCACCACCACCTTCTCAAGGGCAATTAGGGATGGGCAATAAATGCTGGCCTTGCCAGCGACGCCCATATTCCATGAATGAATAAAAAAAACATGCCTTAACCCCAAACCCCCAACGTGTCCTCCAATTCATCAGTGTATTTATTTTTTCATTTATCATCCTTCAGCCATCCTTCCGTTCATTTTTTTCCCTCAAATAAGAGTGGCACAAATGTCTGACTTAAAATGAAGACATTGCGAGAGCTTCTGCTGACGCAAGTATTGACGTGTATGGCTCTGTGCTGCTGGCAGCTAGACTTTCAGAGAATAAAGAGCCTTTCATTTCAAGATGGTGCAGCATTGTACACCAATAGCAATTGCTGAGTTTGGAAATGATGTGGATCTGTGGGTAAGCGTTCTCCAAGGCGGCCTTCGGGATACACGACAGCGCAAAATCATAGAGCAGAAACTGATAGCCAAGTTCCGCACTCATGAGGATGGCCTCAATCGCGATATCGGGTTCATGTCACGATACAGAACGTGACTTGACATCACGGCCGGTCTTTCCAGGTGTTTTTTTTTAAAAGACTAACACAAGAACCAACACAAATTGACAGGATATGCAGCCAGCAGGTGTTTTGACACGTTGGACCCCCTGGGACACATCTCATTGTCTTGGCTGTGCTCTTAGTGTGTCTTTGATGTAGGGAAAGATTTGAATAGATTTTCTCTGTGTTTATATTGTGAATTCTGGGAGATTCTCTCACTGCTACCCTACCTGAGGAAGGAGCGAACCGCTCTGAAAGCTTGTAAAATTAAATAAATCTGTTGGACTATAACCTGGTGTTGTGCGACTTCTCATTTTTGAGTTTGGAAAGCCAGCGGTTTCTGCAGAATTATGTTGTTTTCCCATGTTGCTACTGTTGTAGTGACCATCTAAAAACAGTCCCAGCAACACAGGAGTGATTCAGAATTGAACTTGCCTTAACAGGAATAAATCGCCCCAAAGGATTCAGCTTCGGGTAGTCACCTTGGTCACGCAAAATTCGCTGAAGCGACTTTACTATACCTGGCCATTTTATGTCACTCCTTTTAAGAATTACTTCACTCTGCTTAGGAAGTTACTATATGTGGAGAATTGGGTCACTGATCTGTAACCATCCACTCCATGCATGTTGGGCCTAACACTGCTCCAGCTCGAACTTAATTTTTCGAAATCCAAAATTTTTGTTTTAATCGACATGTAACTTTCTGATTGTGCGCTGCCACTCTCTTGAACTTCTCATGCTTCCAAACACATCGGTGTCATTTTTTTTTGCCACATCAATTTGCAGCTACCTTGAATCGAGAAATACATTAAACACCTCCACCAAACCTCAGTTGCAATCACTGCCAAAAGTGCCCTGTTGCAAAGACAGCTCCTCCGAACCGCTTCTCTGAGGAAAAGCACATGTCATTTATGTTCTTGCCACCTCTTTGCTTGTGATCACTTTCTAATGGTCGGGACCATCGGGAACATGGTTGCTCCTTCTCTTCTCTAGGCCCGGGGGCCACTGAGGGCAATTAGACAACTCCTGCTACTAATCCTAGCTGAGATCAGTTAACTCAGCACAGATTGGGGACTGAATTTGAGTTCTGCCTGGGGTGTGCTGCTCAGCAACACAGCATATGCTGCATTATCCACTGAAACACCAGCTGAGCACTGAGCCACTTCGCTCTGTTCTGTCTTTGCCTAAAAATAATTCATCGGTTGTGAAGTACGTTGCGACATTAAAAAAAAAGAAAGGTTTGCATTTATAGAGCGCCTTTCATGACCTCAGGACGTCCCAAAGCGCTTTACAGCCAATGAAGTACTGTTTGAAGTGTAGTCACTGTTGTAATGTAGGAAACGCGGCAGCCAATTTGCGCACAGCAAGCTCCCACAAACAGCAATGTGATAATGACCCAGATCATCTGTTTTTTAGTGATGTTGATTGAGGGATAAAATATTGGCCAGGACACCAGGGAGAATTCCCCAGCTCTTCTTTGAAATAGTGCCATGGGATCTTTTACATCCACCTGTGACAGCAGACGGCTCTCGGTTTAACGTCTCGTCCGAGAGACGGCACCTCCGACAGTGCGGCACTCCCTCAGCACTGCACTGGAGTGTCAGCCGAGATTTCTGTGCTCAAGTCTCTGGAGTGGGACTTGAACCCACAACCTTCTGACTCAGAGGTGAGAACTGAGCCACGGCTGACACCGTTAAGACATTAACAAGTTTATTCTTTATTAACACCTTTGTGTGAGATTTCTTTGTCTGCGAGTGGTGGTATTACTTTTGCTTAAAATAGCGCCCAAAGGAATTTCAAACGAAGTCAATGTAATTTCGAGGCCATGATTGCCTCACAAGTCTTCTGCCCTGTATGTCGAGGGTAATGACCCTATCACATTCGCATAACAGACAGATGTATTTCTAACACCATTTTAACATGTTTCATTATATTTGCAATGCTCTGCTGAACAGCTGTGAATTGATAATGGTTTAACAGAACATTAGAAAGGTAGGCGTTCTTTGTAAGTGTTTATAACCCCTGAGGCCTTTTCAAAAGCCCAATACAGGACTCATTTAAAAAAAGATGACCTGTATTATTTGCTGGGCTTATTCTCCAGTGATGTTTGATGCTATACTTAAATAGACATCTCCAACAATTTAGAGTCTCTCCTAACTCTTCTTATTTGTATTTTTTTTACTCGCTAGCAGTGCTTGTGAGAACCTGCAATGTTCAAGTGAACTCCCAGAAATATTGGCCCAAATCTTGTTGGAAAAATAACGGCGAGTTTACGACGCGCGCCGTTATCAATGCGCAAATTGGCCAGTCAGTTCAGGCGAAGCAGAGATATGCCGTGAGTTGCGAATCGCCATAACTTGCTGGTCGATTTACTGGGCTCCGCCGCTTGCCTTGCACCAATGGCATCTCACCCTCAACCTTCTCGTTATTTTTAAGAACTTGCTGGATTTGCACATTAAACTCAAAATAAACTCGCCGCGGAAATTCAGGGCTCGTACTTAACAATGTAAGTACCCTTACTACAATTGTACAGGGCATTGGTGAGGCCGCACCTGGAGTGCTGTGCACAGTTCTGGTCTCCTTGCTTGAGAAAAGACATGCTTGCCTCAGAGGGAGTGCAGCGAAGGTTCACTAGACTGGTTCCTGGGATGTGGGGATTGCCCTATGAGGAGAGATTGAGTAGACTAGGCCCTATACTCCTTAGAGTTTAGAAGAATGAGGGGATCTCATTGAAACATATAACATTCTTAAGGGGCTTGACAGGGTTAATGCTGAGAAAATGTTTCTCCTGGCTGGGGAGTCTAGAACACGGGGTCACAGTCTCAGAATAAGGGGTCGGCCATTTAGGACTGAGATGAGGGGAAATTTCTTCACTCAAAGGGTTGTGACTCTTTGGAATTCTCTACCCCAGAGAGCTGTGGATGCTCAGTCGTTGAGTATATTCAAGACAGAGGTCGATAAATTTTTGGGAACTAAGGGAATTAAGGGATATAGGGATAGGGCCGGAAAGTGGACTTGAGGTCGAAGATCAGCCATGATTTTATTGAATGGTGTAGCAGGCTCGAGGGGCCGAATGGCCTACTCCTGCTCCTATTTATTATGTTCTTTGTCATTCCTCTGTTTGTTTCTTAATCCTTAAATCTCATTGGCTAAGGAGATAGACTGTTGCTCCCATCGTTCACTGAGGTCCCAAATGGCCCATTGCCCTCGCTGTCAGTTCGCATTTCTAGCAACTTACAGGCCAAAAATATATCGATCTGAAAGGTGCAGAAAAAGGTCCAAATAACGGTAAATGCCGCGAGATGGCCCACTCCAGCAAGATTTGGGCCAAAGTTGACAGACCTTTCTAGTTAAAGTGCCCCATGGGACTCGTTGAGTCCTATGTGAAAAACATCCCCTCCCCCCACCCACCCCCTGCATCTCCCATCACCTGCACATTGTGCTTGTTATGTTGTGTTGGCCATCAGCATTGCTTGACTGCAATCCCATTGCCCATCTTTGCATTTTAGATGACTCCCTCACATAGCCCGGTCAACCCGGAAACAGTGGTTGAAAGCTTTGCAAGGACCTTGCAGTCTGCTGTCCTTCCCAGCCTGACTGCTGTCCAGTTAGAGCAAGTTTCCCACTGAGGAACTCACTCTGGTCTCATACAATGTACGAATTATGTAAGCCTCTTCGTCCTTCTCTTGAGCAAGCAGGAGTGTCTTATAAAGCTAATCACAGAGCAAGTGCGATGGGAGTCCATTATTGTGCCTCATCAGATGCGCCCACCATTCAATAAGGGGTTCTCGGGATAGAACATCCATGTGACCTCTGACTGCTGTAAGGTCAGAGCCCTCTTCTTGGTTTTGCATGTAGGGTCAGCTTGCAGTGTCCCCGCCTATGCAGTCTCCACTGGTTAGCTGTACACCCAGAGACAGTCTGTGGAAGTCTTGCTGTCATTTCACACACCTCCACTGTGTGCAGAGTCAATGCAGCAGATCCTCTGTCTAGCCCACTGAACTTGTTCAGCTTGATAGAACCTCTGACCCTGCACAACACCATGAGTGCCCACTGCACCTGGCGGCACTCACCTGATGTATTATTGGCTCTATTTGCTTCCCTCAGCCATCTCTCAATTAACAAAAATGGCTTCAGCTTCATTCATCGCTTGTATAATGTCCCATGGTAAAAGTGCTCAGGGGCTGATATGTGAATCCAGCTAGGGGTTAGTTTCATTTGAGGTTAGTATACAGTATTGTGATCCAATTGGGTTTATGCAGGAGGTGCCCGGGGCCCCAGGAATTCTTAATCCAGCTCTGAAAATGCTGAAACTCCAACCACACTTTCACCCATCCACAATGGACTCTGCAGCCACACTTAGGCCAAGGCTACATCTATCGGCCTCACAACACCATAAACAGGGGCATTTCTACCCTCTAGAAGCTGATTGTCATACTCCAGGCTCGGGTGCACCAGCGTCAGACTACACTTGTAATGATGAATATGGAGATGTGGTCGCAATTCTATTCAGAAGTCTATACATTTTTCATACCTACATATAGGAAAACTGTGGTCACTTTGGTTACGGCCAAACTTTGGTTACGGCCACAATCGATACTGGGCTTGAAATATGCTGCCGATGAGATCTATGGAGGGAGTTTTTTGGGGGGTCAGCGGGCGCATTTGGTGGCTGGTCGGGTGGGAAAAAACATTTTTTGACAGCGGTTAGGTAACCCGCTGTCAACCCGCCTCCACGCTAGTTTCCTAGATGTCGGGTCTGTCAGGGCTGAACAGACCTGGCACCAAGTGGCGGGGGAGGCAATTTAGATTATTAAGAGCTTGTTAACAGGCACTTAAAAGCTATATTAAGCTCACGTTTAGATTTTAAGAGTTCGCCCACGGCTTCCCCGCTGCCCGGGGATCACATCAGTTAAGCAGGTCGGGAGTTGTGTCAGCATGGGATGATTTCTTAACTTGACAGTTGCAAATGTTCTATAAAAGCTCCCATTTCATAACTGTTCACTTTCCAAGGATAGAAGCTGTTGCTTACTGCATTTGGAAGACAGATTGAGCTTTATGCAGCTTGCAAGTGTTTGGAGCAAACTCTGTATCCAGTGTCACCTCCTTGGAGCAGGCTCTCTCACCATTGACAGATCGCTTCTGTCATCTCAACTTCATCTGCCATCTATTCCATCAGCATCGGTGCCCTTGAAACTATCTCACCTTGGTCCTCAGAATCCCACCACGATCAGCCCCAATACCAGCAGCACCAGGCACACCAGCAGCACCAACAACAACACCAACCTTCTCCACAATCACCTGATGCTGCACAGGACACAGGGCATCAGCACCCGACCACATTGCTGCCCGGGACACCAGGGATGGCCTCACCATGCCCAGATTTACTTCATTTGACGCTGTACACCCTGGCTGCCACATGATGCGCCAGGTTGGCACCACCCCACACCAACATCATAAAGTATCCCTACAATGTCCAAGCCATTCCTTTCACACTCATCACCATTGCAGGGGGTACTGTTATGTCTCACCATTCACTGCAACTCACTATCCACTTCCAAAGGTGCACACAAATCTGTCCAAGAACGCAAAGTGTTGAAAATAAAGATTTCAATGTTTGACAGCACATTAACAGAAACTTCACATGAACATTGGCTAAAACACCCAAGTGCCTACTCTTGTGTGCTATTACTTGGTATGTTTGGACTAGGATGAGGGTGAGTGTGAGGGGTGGCTAGTGAGATGGAGAAGTGATAATGGCCCAAAAATTAGTGCCTCTACGCGAGAGTATGCACTGTGTACTCTCGTGTATTCTGTCTCCAATTGCCGGTTTTCTGCATGCACTGCGCATGCGCTGAAAACCGGACTTGGTGATTTCAAAAGGGGGCGGTTCCTAGGTGAACCGCGTGCGCGCTACAGGCTGCGCGCACGCAGTGCACTTAGTGCTTTGAACGCGCAGGTAAGCATGGAACATTTTGCACATAAAGAAAGGAGGCGTAAGACCCTCTTTTAACAAGGTAAGTAGTTAATTAAGTATTATTTTGAATTTTTTTCAACAGGTATATCTTTTTTAGAGACTTTAAAGAAAAGTAAGTTTATTTTTATAACTTTTTAAAAGATTTTAAATTTTTTCAAAAATTTAATTTTTTGTTTAAAGTGGTTAATTTATTTAACTATACTTATTTTATTAATGTGATGGTTTAAAAAAAAAATTTAAATGAGGTTTAGCTGTTCTTTTGGGGGGGTATAGATTCATAGCTTTCACAGCACTTATGTGAAAACTATGAATGAAAGATGGTGTGCTGCCATTGGCTCTAACTGAATCACGTGATCCCACAGCTCGCACGAATTAACTGCGCCTGTGGGATACGCAAGCACTGCCCAGCTGCTGTCTAGAACATCAAGTTCGTGCGAGCTGGGAATGAAAAAGCCGGCGCGCAGTGAGATATCGCGGGGAAGCCTTACCCCCGCACGAAGGCTCCCTCACTAATTTTTGGGCCAATGTAGATAGAGAGGGATGGGTGGAGGTGCAAGGTAAGTTGGTGTGAGTAAGGATGTGCAGGAGTAGGGTAGGGAAGGCAGGGTGATGGGGATGTGATGAGTGGCACAGCAGGATGAGGTTGAGTGCGGCTTTGCAGTAACGTTTCGAGATCTACTGAGATCATTGAAAGGTTTGCGCCACTGCAGCCTGGTCCTCCTGACGACATCCCTGCTTGTGTCCTCCTGTGCAATGTGCAACCAGGCTGTGTTGCTCTCCTGGGGAGGTGTCTTCCACCCATGGGAAGGGAAGAGGACCTCCCTGCGTGCTGTGACTCCCTCCATAAGCATATGGAGGGAGTCATGGGAGAGCCTGGGTGAAGTGTGCACCTCTGTGCAGTGATTATCAGTGTTTGCAGCACCTCAATGCTGTAGAACACTGACAGCAGAACTGTCAAAATCAATTTGGACATGGTCCCTTTAAGGAAACCGGCTGATGACGCGTCATCAAGTGACGTCATCAGACCCGCTTCCTTCAATTGGCCAGAAAATGCGCTGGGCGGGCTTAACAAGCCCAATCAGCGTAAGATAACTTTGGACAGTGGGGTGGAGCCAGCAGCGGGGTCGCAACTCTCCACCGACTCCACCGGACCCGCCAAGGTCGGGGAAATCGTGGCCTGAGTCTTTCATATTCAATTGAATAGACAGGACATTCTTCTTATGCAAATACATTTTGTTTCTAAACCTCATTCAGAGTAGATGCACTTTGACACAACTGCTGATCCTTTTCAGTTAATGGTGCATTAAGTCAAAAGCAGACAATTTGATTAGGACCTGACACCAATTGCATGGGGGAATTTAAAATTTAGTTAATTAAATAAATCTGGTATTGGAAAAACTAGTATCACATGATTGTTGTAAAAACCCAACTGGTTCACTTAAGACTTACGTCCTTCAGGGAAGGAAACCTGGTCTGGCCTATATGTGACTCCAGACCCACTGCAATGTGGTTAACTCTTAACAACACTTTGAAATGGCCCAGCAAGTCACTCAGTACCAAAATCAGCACTGTAGGAGCACCTTCGCTGCACAGACTGCAGCGGTTCAAAAAGGTGGCTCACCACCACCTTCCCAAGGGCAATTAGGGATGGGCAAATAAATGCTGGTCTTGCTAGTGGCGCCCACATTCCCTTTGTCTTTAATTAGATGCAGTGATGGGCAGCTTTATTTGATCTTGAATGACACATCTTTGATTTCCTGTATTCTTGACCAAACATCAAAGGTCCCAGGGGAGAGTGCTCCCAGTTCACCAGTTTTTCCTGAGATCATCAAGAGGAATATGGGAAACTCTGGGAGGATTAAGAACCACAGAGTTATTGTTGAACAATGCTATTTCAGGCCCAGAATGAATAAGAGTATTAGTGAACAGTCACTGGCATGTTTTGGGGGTTTTTGCACTAGATATTTTCACAGGTTCAATGTCCGTGGACACTCCTGAAGTGATGATGCGGAGATGCCGGCGTTGGACTGGGGTGGACAAAAGTGAGAAGTCGCACAACACCAGGTTATAGTCCAACAGCTTTATTTGAAATCACAAGCTTTCGGAGCGCTGCTCCTTCGTCAGGTGAAGTGAAGAAATACATATAGGCACAGCATAAATAGTCAGAGAGCACTGCCAGACGACTACAGTTAATCTTTCTAACTGCCCTTTATCACACCTCGGCAGAGAGACAATCACGGCAATCAAAGGTGTGGATGGTGTCCAACCAGGTCAGTCAGGAAGACATTACGTCAAAGAATTATATCCTGGAAGTGGACCTTGCATCTCCTACGACCTGGAGTATGCCCAATAGCCAAGTAGACAATAATGAGGGATTGTAACAAAGAACCGTAGCTCTGTACACCGGCTACTGAAATGTATCAGCATGCCACCATGAACACCCTCTGTTCACAAATGGATTGTATGCACGCTTCAATCAATCCGAGACCCAAGCTGTAAATCAACAAGTGTTTGTATTTACATAAAACAGGTGAATGAACTGAATAATAGTCAAAGGTACAGTTCTCCATTCTCCTTGATACATAAAATAATCATGATTCCACTTGCTTTGTCTCTAAACATAGATTTTTAAACAGATGGTTATTTGCTGTAGCTTCAATCTGGCCCGACTCCTTTGCAGTACTGGCATGAGACTTAAAAACACGTAGCTCTCTGGCAACTGGTTGCAGAACTAAAGCACTGGCTATCAACTGACTTCTCAGGCAAGGTTACCCACTGAGATCTGATCTAACCCTTTCGAAATTAAACGGAAACAAAAGGCAGGGACAGCTGCATCTCTCATAATTACTTTAATGAGAAGTCGCACAACACCAGGTTATAGTCCAACAGTTTTATTTGAAATCACGAGCTTTCGGAGCGCTGCTCCTTCATCCTGACGAAGGAGCAGCGCTCCGAAAGCTCGTGATTTCAAATAAAACTGTTGGACTATAACCTGGTGTTGTGCGACTTCTCATTTTTGTCCACCCCAGTCCAACACCGGCAGCTCCGCATCATAATTACTTTAGATCAGTAGCCATTTGTCAAAATTGAATGGCTAGCCAACTTTTGACAAGGTCAAAGATTACAAAGTACAAAGTTACCTCGTATTTACAGCACAGAAACAGGCCATTCAGCTGAACAGGTCCATGCCGGTGTTTATGCTCCACATGAGCCTCCTCCTGCCCTTCTTTATCTAATCCCAGCAACATATCCTTCTATTCCTTTTTCCCTCATGTGCTTATCTAGCTTCCCCTTGAATGCATCTATGCTATTAGACTCAACTACTCCTTGTGGTAGCGAGTTCCACATTCTAACCACTTTCTGGGTAAAGTAGTAAGAGAAGTAACAGAAAGATGTTTTTCTGGACCTGAAATAACATTAACTATAACTCTGTGGTTCTTATTCCTCCCAGAGGCAACACGGTGGCATAGTGGTTAGCACTGTTGCCTCACAGCGCCAGGGACCCCGATTCAAATCCGGCCTCGGGTGACTGTCTGTGTGGAGTTTGCACATTCTCCCCGTGTCTGCGTGGGTTTCCTCCGGGTGCTCCGCTTTCCTCCCACAATCCAAAGATGTGCGGCTTAGGTTGATTTGGCTATGATAAATTGACCCTTAGTGTTAGGGGGGATTAAATACGTGGGGTTACGGGGATAGGGTGGGATATGTGTCGGTGCAGGCTCGATGGGCCGAAATGGCCTCTATCTGCACTGTGGGGATTCTGTGAGAGTTTCCCAGATTCCTCTTGATGACCTCAGGAAAAACTGGTGAACTGGGAACACACTGAAAAGAAAGACTTACACAACCACCGGACAACTCAAAGCGCTTTACAACTAATGAAGTACTTTTTTTGGAGTATAGTCACTGTTGTAATGTGGGAAACGTGGCAGCCAATTTGCGCACAGCAAGCTCCCACGAACAACAATGTGATAATGACCAGATAATCTGTTTTTGTTATGTTGATTGAGGGATAAATACCAGGGATAACTCCCCTGCTCTTCTTCAAAATAGTGCCACGGGATCCACCTGAGAGAGCAGACGGGGTCTCGGTTTAATGTTTCATCCGAAAAACAGCACCTCCGACAGTGCAGCGCTCCCTTAGTACTGCACTGGAGTGTCAGCCTAGCTTTATGTGCTCAAGTCTCTGGGAGTGGGACTTGAACCCACAACCTTCTAGATCTCAGAGGCGAAGTGTGCTACCCACTGAGCCACAGCTGACACTAACAGAGATATAGCCCTGCTAGCTTTGAATGTTCGGCCCAGAACAAAGGAAATCAAAAATGTATCTTTCAAAGATGTTTGTAATTGAATTTGATGGCTCCAGTCAATTAAACAGTTAACGTCTCAGATAGCCCATTGTGTTGGCCTTAGCAATCCACGTGTTGCAGCACCAGTTGAAGCAAACCTGCCTGATTTGAGCCGATTGGTTTTCTGTTGAGAAATCCTTTGCGCGGCATCTTACATTCCATTTCCAGCAACAAAATTCAACACAGACAAAAAGTACATTTTCGCTACATTTGCATCTGTTATTGTCAGTATTCGAGGAGAAATAGATATGTTCTGCAGACGTAGTAAAACGTCCCAAGGCCCTTCACAGGAACGATTATCAAACAAAATTTGACACCGAGCCACATAAGGAGATATTAGGACAGATGACTAAAAGCTTGGTCAAAGAGGATGCTTTTAAGGAGCATCCTAAAGGAGGAAAGAGAGGTAGAGAGGCGGAGAGGCTCAGGAGGGAATGCCAGAGCTGAGGACCTAGGCAGTTGAAGGCACGGCCGCCAATGGTGGAGCGATTAAAATCAGGGATGTGCAAGAGGCCAGAATTGGAGGAGCGCAGAGATCTCGGAGGGTTGTAGGGCTGGAGGAGGTTACAGAGAAAAGGAGAGACGAAGCCATGGAGAGATTTGAAAACAAGTATGGGAATTTTAAAATTGAGGTGTTCATAGAATCATAGAAAGTTACAGCACAGAAGGAGGCCATTCGGCCCATCTTGTCCATGCCGGCCGACAGAGTTATCCACCCTATTCCCACTTTCCAGCACTTGGTCCGTAGCCTTGTAGGTTATGGCACATCAAGTGCATATCCAAGTACTTTTTAAATGTGATGAGGGTTTCTGCCTCTACCACCCTTTCAGGCAGTGATTTTCAGACCCCCACCACCCTCTGGGTGAAAACATTTCTCCTCAAATCCCCTCTAACCCTGCTACCAATTACTTTCAATCTATGTCACCTGGTTATTGACCCTTCTGGTAAGGGAAATAGGTCCTTCCTATCCACTCTATATAGGCCTCTCATAATTTTATACACCTCAATTAGGTCTCCCCTCAGCCTCCTCTGTTCCAAAGAAAACAACCCCAGCCTATCCAATCTTTCCACATAGCTAAAATTCCCAAGCCGAGGCAACATCCTCGTAAATCTCCTCTGCATCCCCTCTAGTGCAATCACATCCTTCCTGTAATGTGGTGACCAGAACTGCACGCAGTATTCTAGCTGCGGCCTAACTAGTGTTTTATACAGTTCAAGCATAACCTCCCTGCTCTTATATTCTATACCTCAGCTAATAAAGGCTAGTATCCCGTATGCCTTCTTAACCACCTTATCTACTTGTCCTTCTACCGGTGTTGCCGGACCGGGAGTCAATGCAATTCAGCGAGCAAAGGGTTGATGGGTGAACAGGACTTGGTGCGAGTTAGAATACGGGCAGCAGGGTTTTGGATGAGCTCAAGTTTATGAGGGTGGAAGATGGGAGGCTGGCCAGGAGAGCATTGGAATAGTCAAGTCTAGAGGTAACAAGGGCATTGATGAGGGTTTCAGCAGCAGATGAGCTGAAGCAGAGGCAGAGTCGGATAATGTTATGGAGGTGGAAGTATGCGGTCTTGGTGACGGAGTGCATATGTGGTCGGAAGCTCATCTCAGGGTCAAATACGACACCAAAGTTGCGAATGATCTGGTTCAGCCTTAGACAGTTGCCAGGGAGAGGGATAGAGTTGATGGCTAGGGAATGGATTTTGTGGCGGGGACCAAAGACAATGGCTTCAGTCGTCCCAATATTCAGATGGAGGAAATTTCTGCTCATCCAATATTGGATGCCGGACAACCAGTGTGACAAATTAAAGACAGTGGCGGGGTAGAGAGAGGTAGTGGTGAGGTAGAGCTGGGTGTCATCAGCATACATGTAGAACCTGACATTGTGTTTTCTGATGATGTTGCCAAGGGGCAGCATGTAGATGAGAAATAGGAGGGGGCAAAGGATAGATCCTCGGGGGACACCAGAGGTAACGTTGCGAGAGTGGGAAGAGAAGCCATTGCAGGTGATTCTCTGGCTATGATTTGATAGATAAGAATGGAACCAGGCGAGTGCAGTCCCACCCAGCTCGACGACGGAGAAGAAGCATTGGAGGAGGATGGTGTGGTCAATCGTGTCAAAGGCTGCAGACAGGTCGAGAAGGACGAGGGGGCAAAGCTTACCACGGTCAGTCACATACCATGTCATTTGTGACTTTGATAAGGGCTGTTTCAGTACTGTGACTATTGTTACCTGTTATATTATCTTTCCTACCATTTATCTATTATCAATAAATCTGTTCCTAAGCCATGATCTAACAGAATGTTTATTCTATCTTTTTCCAAGGTATAGAGATCATGAGAGAGCTGGTGATCCATCTAATAACTAAATGCAGTGACAAGGCTTTCTCTTTAACTCCCGGGCTCGCTATATTACTACATAGTGGTATAAGGAACACCAGTTTGTTGGGAATGAGGGCTTGCGAACAGGAATGGCTGTTGGTGCTGAATACAAGGGAAGAACCTGAGTAAAAACCTAAAAATGCAACACACAATTTAATCAAATCTTCTGTTGGCCACCGATTCACTGTGAGTGGGTGTAAGTCCAGCACTAGATTCCCTTCATTCAGAGACACCATACATTTGGCAATGTCATATCTCACAGTAGCATGTGGTGTTCCCAACTGTAAACTGGACTCTCTTTTGGACCAGCAATTGTTTGCTTTATGTTCCGTCTTTTTACATTTACAATATTTGAATTCTCTTGAATGGCCACTCTAATCTGCTGGCTGTACAATTGCAAGCTCACCGAGTGCTGGCTGACCACCTGGCTCCATGAAATGCCTGTCAGTCAATGTGACTGACCGTGATAAGCTCTGCCCCCTCGTCCTTCTCGACCTGTCTGCAGCCTTTGACACGATTGACCACACCATCCTCCTCCAATGCTTCTTGTCCGTTGTCCAGCTGAGTGGGACTGCACTCGCCTGGTTCCATTCTTATCTATCGATTTCATAGCCAGAGAATCACCTTGCGTCCCACTCACTCATCAGCTCCCTGACGCTTGGGGTGCCTAGAAATGATTAACTCACCCTGCATCTGACTCAGGGTCTTGGGTCCCACTCAAACAACCATTCTCTCAAATTTTCTGGAACCACTTCCAGAAACTGTTCCCTTCATATTATGTGTCCTACTCACTGTAAAACATCCTGGGGCCCATTTTCTTCACTTTGTGTCTGGGCTATGCTCGTTTCTTGGGCAAAAAGGGGATGGACACTCGGGATGTGCACTTTGGGAGTTTCCCCAAGAGGAGCAGAGGATCTGTGAGGGGCCGAGCAGCAAACATCTAGGGGCACCAGAAATGTAAGTGCTTTTTTGTTTGTACAGGACCAGCAGCACGTCCTGATGGTTTTTTTGGACACCAGTCGGACTGCCTCAAAGCTGATGCTCATTGTTGCTGCCTGAAAAGCCTGCAGCAGCGGTAGAGTTTCCTTCTCCATTTGTGGGTGTAGGCCGCTTCCAAGGGGTGTTCCTGCACCCGGGGGGAGCACCAGGGCCATTAAAACGATCTGAACCTGCACAGGTAGGTGGGCACAGTTCCATCGGGCAAAGTGTGCTTCGGATGCGCTCCAGCCAACTCACTCTCACATTGGGGATGGAGAGGGGGGGGGGGTGTCGGGGTGGGTGGGGAGGGGAGGAAGGAAAAATCAGCATTTTTGCTTTCTCCCTTCAATTGCAATGACAAAGCATCATCCAGTTCACAGTTTCAATTGCAACGGCATTATATTATCGCCAGTTCTCTGTAACTATGGCCCTGAGCACTTTGTAACATTTTAAATTTCTGCCTGTATGTTCCGGCGTCAAGTCAGAAGCAATGAGAATCACACATTTTATATCATAGGATTACATTACACAGGATAAACGGCACAGAAACAGGCCATTCGGCCCAACCAGTCCATGCCGGCGTTTATGCTCCACTCGAGCCTCCTCCCGTCTTTCCTCATCTAAATCTCTGAGTATAACCCTCTATTCCCTTCTCCCTCATGTGCTTATCTAGCCTCCCCTTAAATGCATCTATACTATTCGCTTCAAGCACTCCCTGTGGTAGCGAGTTCCACATTCTCACCACTCTTTGGGTAAAGAAGTTTCTTCTGAATTCCCTATTGGATTTCTTGGTGACTATCTTATATTGATGGCCTCTAGTTATGCTCTTCCCCACAAGTGGAAACATTCTCTCTGTATCCACTCTATCAACATTTTTCAGAATTTTAAAGACCTCTATTAGGTCGCCCCTTAGCCTTCTTTTTTCAAGAGAAAAGAGACCCAGCCTGTTCATCCTTTCCTGATATGTATACCCTCGCATTTCTGGTATCATCCTTGTAAAATTTCTCTGCACCCTCTCCAGTGCCTCTATATCCTTTTATATTATGGCGACCAGAACTGTTCGCAGTACTCTAAGTGTGGTCTAACCAAGGTTTGATACAGGTTTAGCATAACTTCCCTACTTTTCAATTCTATCCCTCTAGAAATAAACCCTAGTGCTTGGTTTGCTTTTTTTATGGCCTTGCTAACCTGTGTCGCAAGTTTTAGTGATTTGTGTATTTGTACTCCTAGATCCCTTTGTTCCTTTACCCCACCCAGACTCACACCCTCCAAGTGATAAGTGACCTCCCTATTCTTCCTACCAAAATGTAATACCTCACATTTATCTGTATTGAACTTCATTTGCCAATTATATGCCCATTCTGCAAGTTTTTTAATGTCCCCCTGTAACTTGTTGCAGTCCTCCTCAGTATTGACTATCCCCCCCCCCCCCCAATTTGGTGTCATCCGCAAATTTAGAAATTGTGTTTTTGATTCCTAAGTCTAAATCGTTAATGTAAATTGTGAACAGCAGTGGTCCTTGTGGAACACCACTACCCACCTTCTGCCACTGTGAATAGCTACCCTTTACCCCTACACTCTGCTTTCTGTCCTGAAGCCAGCCAGCAATCCATTCTGCTACTTGTCCCCTGACTCCGCATTCTCTATATCATCATAATCCATACAGTCCATCCAATCTACATGGAGATGCAAAAATGCTGTACTGCTCTATGATGACCATACTTCTTTGTACCAAGTGATTTGTTAACAAATCAAAAGGCTGACTCCTCAAGATTGCCACCTCGGTTTCACAGTTAACCTTTCTCTGCCAGCTTAGGTGCATGTTGGTGCTGTCGCTCTTATTCTTCACTCTTGCACTTGTCCTGACTCTCCTTTTCTTCCCCCTCAGGCTTCTGCTGAGTCTACTGGTGCACATGCTGCAGTAGCTTTCCTTTGGCTTTGTACCTGCGTTGCTTCTTTGTACCCTGAGCACACACGCTTTATTCACTGTTGCCAGAGGAGACAGTCCTAATTCTCCATCTATGTCTTTCTGAACTCTTGTGATCATGACCACCGCTCTTTGCTCCTGGTAGTTTATTTTAGTTTAAGTTTTGAACTGCCTGTTTGGTCTGCAGATGACATATATTCCATCTTAGGTGTCATCGATTGTTACAATTTGGGCTCCCTCCCACTCTTTAGTCATGTTCTTACCAAAATGCAGTTTGCAAAGGCAAACCCACCTACAATCTGGAATATAAAACCTGATGCATGTTGTGTGCGTGTGCCACAGATTAACAACTGAAGCAATATTTTTTAAACTGTAGGTTTCGGCCAGTACAATGCATGCATGTTTAAGAACATAAGAATTAGGAGCAGGAGTAGGCCATGCGGCCCCTCGAGCCTGCTCCGCCATTCAATAAGATCATGGCTGATCTGATCTTTAAGGTGTCATATTCCCGGGTGACCCAGGTTTATGCCCGCAATTTCCCACACATTGAGTTCCTGAAGCCGAAATTAAACTTCTCTCTGAACAAATCAAAAGCTAAATTACGGTCCGATTACAGATTCCTGTCTCAGTTTAACATATGTGGCAACAGAACCCCAACAAAATTAGAGTGAGAATGAATGGTCAGGGCAGGAAGAAGGCCGGCAGTGGTCCTGTTTTTTGCTCAGTGCAACTTTTTCTCGTCAGTGCAACTCTCCCTCCCCTCCGCATTAACAGTACCTATTCTCAGAGGAAGGAGAGACTCGTTTAAAAAAAGACTTGCATTTATATAGCGCCTTTCACGACCACCGGACGTCTCAAAGCGCTTTACAGCCAATGAAGTACTTTTAAAGTGGAGCCACTGTTGTAATGTTTAAATCATCAAAGCCACTTTTACAAGATTCGTATTATACATAAGCATTTGTCCCACACCTCTGCTATTTTAAAAAGAAAATGTTGTCGTAACTTAATGTACAAAGAGCTTTAATTCTCACTCAACCAACCCCACGCCATACTCTGTTGTTAATGGCTTTCTACAGAGTTTAGCTTCACTCTCTACACCTCAACAGCAATAGCCTTTCTCATTAGTGACAAAGCGTTATGCAATAGGAGCATGTCAGTGTTTTAGGTGTGAAGATGGACCATTAACATGAATGCACAGAAATTCTGCAGGCTTCAGATCAGATGCACTGACCACACAATATGCACCCCCACTGCATGATGCTCTGGGCCAGGAATGCTAAATTCTAAACATTCCCCCACAGAGACAGGTCTCACTGCAGTATGTGTCAGCTGTGGCTCAGTGGGTAGTCAGAAGGTTGTGGGTTCAAGTCCCACTCCAGAGACTGGAGCACAAAAATCTGGGCTGACACTCCGGTGCAGTGCTGAGGGAGTGCTGCACTGTCGGAGGTGCTGTCTGTCTGCTCTCTCAGGTGGATGTAAAAGATCCCATGGCACTATTTCGAAGAAACGCAGGGGAGTTCTCCCCGGTGTCTTGGCCAATATTTATCCCTCAATCAACATCACTAAACAGATTATCTGGTCATTATCACATTGCTGTTTGCGGGAGCTTGCTGTGCGCAAATTGGCTGCCGCATTTCCCACATTACAACAGCGACTACACTTCAAAAGTACTTCATTGGCTGTAAAGCGCTTTGGGACGTCTGGTGGTCGTGAAAGGCGCTATATAAATGCAAGTCTTTCTTTCTTAGTTTCTAACTTTCTTTTTACATACAAGGGGTACAGTAACTCTAGCACCAGGTTATTGGACTTTTAAGCAGAAGTTACGAAAGAAGGGGCATAAGTTGGTCCACCTGTGTGCTTCCCGTTAACTGATCATCACAGGTAACCATTGAGAAATTTAGAAGAGTCCAAACTCTCTTACACTCCAGGCAACCTGCTCCCTGGCCTCTGTTAATGCCAGGCTTGAGTTGGCCACTGTGAGGTGTGTGAGACTTTCCCAAGGTGACTTGACCTGCCAGCTCCTCTGGTGACGTGGATGAAATCAAGAACTCACTTGGCAGAGAATTGTGGACGCAAATCCAAATTGTGCCACTCCATGGTCTGCCACTGTGAAGTACCAGCATATTGCGCTGCAGGTTTTGGATTTGATGCCTGCTGATGCTCCTCTCTAAAATGGGCAGAGATGGCATCTGAATTCTGTATTGATTTCAACTGGGCAAATGTTCTGCTCCTCCTCAGCTAACGCATGCTGGTGTATGGCTCCATGGGTACCAACAGCCCTTTAGTACATTGCCAACATTTTCCTCAAGTGTGAACCTCGATAATGGGTGTTGGCAGGCTTTTTACCCATGGAAGGCGTTACAACTGAGTCCATTCACCGCCCACACACGCCCACTTTCCATGGTGATGAGGAACAGGAATCCTGGTTGATCTTCCCCTCCCGAACTCATGAACACTGAGAACATAAGAACATAAGAAATAGGAGCAGGAGTAGGCCATTCGGCCCCTCGAGCCTGCTCCGCCATTCAATAAGATCATGGCTGATCTGATCTTGGCCTCAACTCCACTTTTCTGACTATTCCCCATAACCCTCGACTCCCATGTAGTTCAAAAATCTGCCTATCTCAGCCTTGAATATATTCACTGACTCAGCCTCCACAGCTCTCTGGGGTAGAGAATTCCAAAGATTCCCCACCCTCTGAGAGAAGAAATTCCTCCTCATCTCCGTCTTAAATGGGCGACCCCTTATTCTGAAACTATGCCCCCTAGTTCTAAATTACCCCACGAGGGGAAACATCCTCTCAGCATCTGTCAAGCCCCCTCAGAATCTTATATGTTTCAATAAGATCACCTCTCATTCTTCTAAACTCCAATGAGTATAGGCCCAACCTGCTCAACCTTTCCTTATAAGACAACCCCTTCATCCCAGGAATCAACCTAGTGAACCTTCTCTGAACTGCCTCCAATGCAAGTATATCCCTCCTTAAATAAGGAGACCAAAACTGTACGCAGTACTCTAGGTGTGGTCTCACCAACGCCCTGCACAGTTGTAGCAAGACTCCCCTACTTTTATACTCCATCCCCCTTGCAATGAAGGCCAATAACTGAAGACAGTTGCAGCACCCCTACTGACAGCCTGGCTGAGAATAGCAAACTCACCACAGACTAGTGGTTTACACTGAGTCAGAAGGTTGTAGGTTCAAGTCCCACTCTAAAGACTCTAAAATCTAGGCTGACTCTCTAGTGCAGTACTGAGGGGGTGCGGCACTGTCGGAGGTGCCTTCTTTCGGATGAGGCGTTAAAGTGAGGCCCTGTCTGCTCTCTCTCAAGTGGACGTAAAAGAAGAGCAGGGGGAGATATCCCCGGTGTCCTGGCCAATATTTATCCCTCAATCAACATCACAAAAAACAGATTATCTGGCCATTATCACATTGCTGTTTGTGGGAGCTTGCTGTGCGCACATTGGCTGCCGCGTTTCCTACATTACAACAGCGACTACACTTCAAAAGTACTTCATTGGCTGTGAAGCGTTTTGGGAGGTCCGGTGGTCGTGAAAGGCGCTATAGAAATGCAAGTCTTTCTTTCTTATGAATAGTACATTGCCTTTGCCAACTGAGCCATTGAGGGAAGCTTGTACAACAGCTTGGAGGCTGATCACTGTCACTGAAAAGTGCGTAGGAGTCTCAGAGGTTCAGGATAGTTTAGGTGCTCTCTGTACAGCTGATGTTTCTCTTCCCCAGTTATTCACGCGTTCATTTCAGGTCAATTTCATCCACTTAGACCCAACCAACCCGTGAGCTCCAAGCTCTCAAGCTGATTTAGGAGCAAGGGCATCAGTGAAATGATTTACCGCAATAAAATTTAAATAGGTTTCAGAAGAAAATCAATCAGGGCGAAATAATTACAGGAATTCAAACAGTGAGACATTTATACTGTTCTATATTTTAATACAGAGCCATAAAGGTCCCCGAGAAAAGTAATGCAATTTGTATTACTAAATCAGCCTCTGCGTTTCCCTCTATAGTTCACCCAACCCTGATTTTAAGTTAGTTGTAGTTTCATTTCAGGCTCTATTACCTCATTATTATTTATACAATTTGTCAATCTCACCTTCCCTTGGGACGAAAAATGCATGATGGATTTGCAATTTAAAACTCAAGTGTTTTAATTAATACTGCCACCTGCAATAAACAAAGTGATCATTTTGAATAACGGGTGTGATTTCCCCAAGAACAAAGGTGCAGATGTCCACTGTCCCGTTTATGTCAATGTACTTGACAACAATTAATTCCCCATTGAAATTTCATTAACTCTTCTTGGAGCAAACATATCGAATGGATCATCTCTTTCTACCTAATGCTCAGGTTCTTCATGGATTAGAGACATTTAATAGGCAATTTAATTGAAAAGTATGTCATGACATTCATTTTTGCTTCTTTCAATTTGCGTTAAACATTACTCACCAGGACGAACCATTAATGTATTTATCACATACAATTAAGGCAGGATAGATATTTTTGTGGCTATAGAACTCCATTAACCATCTGCAGATTGCTTCTCGGGTAACCCTGCAGTATTTGTGGCACGATTGTGCATTCTCGTGGGTGAAAGTCATCAGCTAAGAGTTGCAATTGGTGCTGACAGATGCTAACAGCAGACTGAATAGCCTGGCGTGTCACTGTGTTGTCCCACAGATGACGAATAGCTGGTTGAGCGAGATACTGGAGGATAACCTGTGCCCGTGGAGTCAATGCCGTGAGAAGAAGGGGTGATGGCAGAAAACCGACAGAAAATGGAGGGGGGGAGGGGGGCAAACCTAAAATGGCAACGTTTGCTTTGAAGTCAGCAATACCACAACAGGTTAAACAAAAAATAATGCAAAAACAATTGTGATTCTGAGACATATTGCTTACAAGAGCAATTAAGAGGATTACCAGAAAGGTTAAACTTAATGTATTCATCTGGACAATTAGACAAGTGGCCACTTAGGCTTAACTGTTGTAATCAGGAGGGGGTATTCGCCATTCTGTTGTTTCGAATATGTGATTAGTTTTCTGTTCATTGACCTAATAATGTAATGGAGTAGACGGCGTGGATGGCATGTGTAACGTATTTGGGCGGGGCAATGAGTTAATAGAAGGTGTTTTTTAAAAAGAGGAAAACAATCAAAATTGATTGCAGTATAAAGTTCTGATAACCGGCTTCACTGCGGCAAAGTACAGTCATTTTTTTTTCAGGCAGCGAAGTGCTTTTCTCCTCAACGTTTCTTTCACTATCCCTCCTCGCTGAATGGTGCGGACTCCTGTTGTGCTGCTATTGCAGCTGCCAGAGACCCCCCACACACCCACGTGGCTGTTCTTCTACTTAGACTGCAAACACTCGCAGCCTATTGGGAGCTATACCACAGTATGAGTCATCATCTTCAAGAGAAGGGGAAAATAAGTACCATAAAAGCATACGGGGCGGGGGGTGTGGGGGAGCGGGAGTACTTTGCACTTAAGGTACTACCCTGGAGAGTAGCCACCGTATTTAGAGTTAATGGAGAGCTTTTTTGTGTATGTTTCATAAAGAACACATTTCATTTTATTGAGGACCTTTCTCACCCATAGTACTTCCATTCAAATATATATATATATACACAAATCCTTAAAGGTGGCAGGGAAAATTGATGGTTAAAGAAGCATATGGGTTAGTTGGGTTTATAAATAGAGGCACAGAATATAAAAGCAAAGAGTTCATGCTGGAACTTTATAAATCACTGGTTAGGCCTCAGCTGGAGTATTGTGGACAATTCTGGGCACCGCACTTCAGGAAAGATGTAAAGACCTTAGAAAGGGTGCAGAGTAGGTTTACCAGGATGTTACCAGGGATGAGGGACTTCAGTTACAAGGAGAGATTGGAAAAGTTAGGACTGTTCTCCTTGGAACAGAGAAGGTGAAGAGGTGACCCAATAGAGGTTTTCAAGATGATGAGAGGTTTTGATAAAGGACATAGAGAAAAATTATTCCATCTGGCGAGTGGGTCAATAACCCAGAGGTCATAGATTGAAAATCATTGGCAAAAGATCTAGAGGGGAGATGATGAGAATTTTTTTTCACTCAGAGAGTTGTGGGGATCGGGAACGCTCGACCTGAAAAGGTGGTGGAAGCTGATTCCATCGATAATTTTAAAAGGGAGTTGGACGGGTCCTTGAGGATGAGGAACTTACAGGGTTACGGACAAAAAGCGGTGATGTGAGGCTAAGCACGACTGCTCTTTCACAGAGCCGGCACAGGCTCGACGGGCCGAATGGCCTCCTTCGGTGCTGTAGGTTTCTGTGATTCGATGAAATATGGAGAGCTTCCCCACTTTTCTGGATAAGAAAATCTTCCAAAAGCTTGAGTTTAACAGATTTGTTGTAGCTTGCAAAGCAGAACCTTTCTGTACAGCCAGCCGTAGGGAGCTAAGTTCGACTTATGACTGAGAATCAGATCAGGCAATTCCCTTTATGAGCATCTCCTCATTTATCACTTCATCGGGCAAATTCGGCACGTGTTGGAGATACACAGTGATCACATCAGATTAACTGCAAACACGTGGCTCTTAAATAACACTGCTCTGCTAGAGCAAGAGCACTGCATTTCGCAATGAGCCAGTGGATGCAATTCGAACTCTAATACTTTGCTCCCACACACAGTAACCTTCTCAGGCAGACATTTTATACGTTTCTGCCTGTTTAAGACACATGGATCCATTTCTGTGCTTCGATGATATTTGAGTTGTCCCCTGCTGTCACTGCCATCAGGTGGTATTCTAGTACGATAGCAAAATACTGCGGATGCTGGAAATCTGAAACAACAACAGAAAACGCTGGAAAAACTCAGCAGGCCAGGCAGCATCCGTGGAGAGAGAAAGAGAGTTAACGTTTCAGGTCGATGACCTTTCGTCAGAACTGTGAAGAGCTGGAAATCAAATAGATTTAAGGCCAGAGTAAAGCTGGGAAAAGGGGGAGGAGATAAAAGAACAAAGGGGGAGATGAAGAGACATTAAGAGACATTAAGAGATATGCAAGGCTAGAGGTGGTGTTAATGTGACAGATTAAGGCTGAAAGAAGTGTGAAATCCACTGGCAGAATGAAGGACAGCTGCCAGCTTCTAGGAGGAAAAAAAAGGTGGGGGGGGCAAATAAAAGGATGGAAAAAATAAAATATAAATGTGATTGGAGCTGAGGTTATGATCTAAAATTGTTGAACTCGATATTGAGTCCAGAGGGCTGTAGCGTGCCTAAACGAAAGATGAGGTGCTGTTCCTCGAGCTTACGCTGCGCTTCCGTGGAACAGTGTAATAGGCCGAGGACGGTGAGGTCAGAGTGGGAGTGAAGCGGTGAATTAAAGTGACAGGCCACCGGGAGCTCGGGGTCCCCCTTACGGACTGAACGGAGGTGTTCCGCAAAGCGGTCACCCAATCTGCGTTTGGTCTCCCCAATGTAGAGGAGACCACATCGTGAGCAGCGAATATAGTATACTAAATAGCAGGAAGTACAAGTAAATCGCTGTTTCACCTGGAAGGGGTGTTTGGGGCCCTGGACAGTGGGAAGAGGGGAGGTGTAAGGGCATGTGTTGCATCTCCTGCGCGTGCACGGGAAGGTGCCGGGCGAAGGGGAAGGGGTGCTGGGGGTGGTAGAGGAGTGGACTAGGGTGTCGCGGAGGGAGCGGTCCCTGCGGAATGCTGAAAGGGGAGGTGAGGGGAAGATGTGTTTGGTGGTGGGATCACACTGGAGGTGGCGGAAATGGCGGAGGATGATCCGTTGAATGTGGAGGCTGGTGGGGTGAAAGGTGAGGACAAGGGGAACCCTATCGTGGTTCCGGGAGGGAGGGGCAGGGGTGAGGGCAGAAGTGCGGGAGTGTAGGTTGTATTCTAGCCTTGATTATGAGTCCCTCAAGTATGATTTTCTTGCTTGCAATAATGAAATGTTAGCATTGTAAAGGAGCATACAAATGGGATCTATTGCCATCTACTCTGATGCGTCAGAGCTGATCTTAAAAATTGAAATGCTTCCTTTTGGGAATGCACCGAGCAAATGGTGATCAGATTCATCTTAGGAAGAACATGCATTTTTATAGCGTCTTTCATGGCCTCAGAACATCCCAAAGCGCTTTTACAGCCAATGAAGTACCTTTGAAGCATGGCCACTGTTGCAATGTAGGAAACGCGGCAGCCAATATGCACACAGCAAGCTCCCACAAACAGCAATGTGATAATAACTGTTTATAGGTTTTAGATTGGGGGATAAATATCGGCCAGGACACCAGGAGAACTCCCCCAGCTCTTCTTCAAATAGTGCCATAGGATCTTTTATGTCCGCCTGAGAGGGCAGACGGGGCCTCAGTTTAACGTCTCTTCTGAAAATGTTGCCAGGGTGAGTTTTGGGGAATGTAATTCAAATGCGTTGCCGGTGGATACAATACAGGAAACTTTCGTTTATCCGGCACCCAAATATCCGGAATTCTCGCTTAACCGGCAAAAATCATCCTCTGAAAACTCCTCTCAAATAACCGGCAATGTTGCCGAGTCGCAGTCGAGTCTCCGCGAACGCCGAGTGCGCCGAAAAATCCTCTCAAATAACCGGCAATGTTGCCGATCCCGAGTCCGAGTCCGAGTCCGCGAACGCCGATTTAGTCAGGGGTACTTTTCAAAAGTGCCACTACTCGGCCTCCTGGCGCTGTCGCAAGTCCGAAACATTGCAGTAGCATGAGTAGATTCTCCCGTGCTGCTTGGAGTCTCTTTGTTAAAAATAGCCTCGGTAGATATAACTCTCTGTTATCCGGTACTTTCGATAAACCGGCACCACGCCGGTCCCGTCGATGCCGGATAAACGAAAGTTTCCTGTATTAGAATCCCACTGTGCTGGCTGAAATATTTTGTCATTCTTATTTTCTGCTTCTTCTTCACTGCTTATTTATTTCTGTATCACCACCTGGTTGAGTATACATGTGATGCAAAACAACATCCCACATGTGCACAAGAGTAGTGTATATGTACACGCATATGGACATGAAAGAATCGATAAAGATGCCTTTTGAACTCTCCTTCCAGCTCAGTTGGTAAATCCACTGGCCAATCTGGACTTGAGCCATAGGAAAATAGGAAGGTCCCAGTTTCAATGTTCAGTCTGTGATGAGTTGGCTGATTTTAGCTGGGATGCTGGTAGAGATGGTACTACTGATCTCAGCACCTTTGGGCTAACGAGGACGAAAAATTTAGCCTGGGCTCGTACTCTAAATTGCAAGCCAGTAATCCTTGATGGCATGTGTGTGTGAGCGTCAGGTGGGCACAGGATGGGGCTCAGCTATGATGTCCCCTCATGGAAGGATAGCTTTGTCCTCAGTGTCACACAATAGACCCGACTATTGGGGAGGCTGAATCCTTGGTCCCAAATCCACAGTCAGCAACTTTAGGGGATGCTGACTTTGAGGAACATTCTTCTATCGCCCACTATACACAGGACAAATCCACTAACCCCCCCCCCCCCCCCCCCGAATGGGTGTGATGGCTGAATCCAGAGTACAGTACAAGCATATATAAAATACAGGGTTACCATGGGAGCGGAGGAGATATATAATGAAATATAGCCGGGGTCCATCTTCCCAAAAATATGACAGGGAATTTAGTATGTGTCAAAGTTAAAATGCAGAAAAGGCCTTTGGGCTTTTGGTGTTGCCATCATTAAGGCTGAAAAGGTTTAAAATAATTATCTGCCAAACCAATGTCAGCAATCAGACACTCAAAGCAATAAAGCATTGTTTTGACCCTTAGTTTAACAACTGCCATCCCTTACCTGTTTCAGTCCAAACAGTGCAGAGATCACTGCTGGAAGTCTAAAGCATCACATGGGAAAAGAGTTCTGGCAGACTGGTCTGCACTCACGCTCCCTCCCTTGCGAGCATCAGTTCTAATTCTCAGACTGGGGCTAATTGGTCAGTCTGTGCAGTCTGACAGGTCTAGTAACACACAGAGAATGAAAATGCCAAATCGCCCGGAGGAGCACAAGATGCTCTCCTGCACTGTCACAGGCCTTAATCATACCTGCCCGAAGATACTGAGATGTCACCAACTGTAAAACAAATAGAAGTCCTCTAATTAGAAGTCCTCGCAACAAAGTCTGATTATAAGAACAATTCTTGCAACACAAGAGTTTTACCTATACACTGAGCTACTGATATTGCAACGCCTCCTTTATATTTCTGTCTGTAAAACCGGGGCAACACTGGGCATTTAGTATATTGTGGTGGCTCCCTGCCCAGGTCTGTTGCAATTGACAAAATAATGTTTTTTTTGATATTCATAGAAAAACTGCCCTTTAAAGATTGCATCTTTGAAAATGTTTCAGCAGCTTTTTTAATGAGTTTGAGCTGGCTGCTGTTTGTACACAGGAGTTAATGGTTTGAAGTTACATGTTCCTAACAAGGTTATTGTTTCAGAAGTTGTCCATAATTGTCATAATTTCCACACAACTACAAGGAACACTGTGGGATGCAGACTTAAATATCTATCTATCTCTCTATCTCCCCATCAATAGATATCGAAATCTCTCTCCCCCTCTCTATCTCTCTATATATTAGCGTACATATATACATGTGTATGTGTACTTCTTGTCTGTAAAATCTTATTTTCCCTTGTCATGTTTAAGCCACACTTTTGTGTCAACTTTTTCAATTATAAATGACCATGTCCACATAAAAATAAGGACAGAATGTATGACCTTAAAATGAGGCCTGAATGATGTCTGTGCAGCCTGGTCCATTATTCCTGCCCCGCTACAACTCAAGACTACATCTGGAGTTGACCCCTTTTGTGCAATGCCACAGGAGATCGATTAGTATATTATTAAAAAATCTTATGGATGTGCTCAACTCCTGTACAACTTCCTGTTATCACAATTTTTTGTCGCAATTTCATGTCAACGTTTAACATTGAGATTACCTATTTAAATATTTAGAATGGAAATTCTACATGTAAACAGTTGCCAGTAACAATGTAACTATAGGCTTAGGCCACTAGGTGGTACTGTGGAGTGAGTTTCTGAAGCCTCTCCCAACTCCACTGCCATCTATCAACTGATCATGGGCGACGTCACAGGTAATTTACTAATATATATTTCTATAAAAAAACCTTGTGTCTAACATGAGCCTATCACAATTCACCGCATCACACTCTGCAAAGATGTAAAACAGTCTTAAAAATATACATTATTTTAAAATAAAAGCTGCTCATTTTCTGCTGTATTTTCTGACCTTGAAGAGAATCCAGAAACTTACAAGCAACTGCCAATCTACAGATAAACAATTACCCTCAGGAAATACCTATTTACAATCATTATACCCTGTGGCCTTAAACTGAGATCTATCTCATAGCCGTTAGAGCTTCACGTTGACATCAGTATTTTGGGGCCTGGTCAGTGCTTGCTGATAAAATCAGCACAGACTGGGACAACCCCTCCAGCCTCATCCCGATCCACCAGAGTGAGACCCTCTCTCTTCAAAGTGATCCTCTTAGGGCAAACGGCAGGATTTGAGGTCGCTGCACACTGGAAGTGGGAATTCTTAACAGGCACTGAGAGAAAGAACCCAAAGTGAACAACATTTCAGGTCACTCTGCACCTGAAAGAGAACCTAAATATTAGTCAACCTTCATATCTTAGGAACTGTCTCCCCTGTATTTTTGCAGCAGTGCTCTTTGTTTGTTTTAAGAATGGTAGCCTTGTGAAAGAAAGATTTGCATTTATATAGCGCCCTTTACGACCACCAGACGTCTCAAAGCGCTTTACAGCCAATGAAGTACTTTTGAAGTGCAGTCACTGTTGTAATGTAGGAAACGCGGCAGCCAATTTGCGCACAGCAAGCTCCCACAAACAGCAATGTGATAATGACCAGATAATCTGTTTTTTTTGTTATGTTGATTGAGGGATAAATATTGGCCAGCACACCGGGGAGAACTCCCCTGCTCTTCTCTGAAATAGTCCCATGGGATCTTTTACGTCCACTTGAGAGAACGGACGGGGCCTCGGTTTAACGTTTCATCCGAAAGACGGCACCTCCGACAGTGCAGCACTGCCTCAGCACTGCACTGGAGTGTCAGCCTAGATTTATGTGCTCAAGTCTCTGGAGTGGAACTTGAACCCACAACCTTCTGATTCAGAGGCGAGAGTTCTACTCACTGAGCCATGGCTGACACTCTTGTGAGCAACTGTATCTACGATAGACAGCCACTCAGAGATCGAGGTTGGGTAGATCTGCGTCTGCTCCCATTAAAGTGAATGGGAGGAAAATCACAGGCTGGAAAGTGCAGCTGCGGAAAACAACAGCCCCAGATGTTTGCTTTTTCTCAGTTGGAAATGACTGCATTAGGGCCACACCAGATAACACAGTGAGCAGACCTTAGCCCACAGACACGCTAGAGATTCCACTCTCTGGGGTTTTAGAGCACTGAAGGGACTGTATCAGCAGTGGCACATTACTACACACCTGCTCCTGCATTAACCACAGAGAATGTAACAGGCCTCCCAATCCTTATGGAGCCAGGTCTATGCCTGTTGGGCCTGCCTACTGGAGATTCAGCTCCACATGAAACGCACAGGGTAGCACCACTGTTGCTCCAAGCTGCAGATAGATTCATTCAGTCCACTGCGGTGAAGCACAAACCCTTCCCACGACTAACACCTGGCTAAAACATCTGTGGAACATATGGCAATTGAAGCAGGTATGTATGGACTCCGCTTGTTACTTAAGTATCACCAGGCAGTACGGAGACCTTTCTTGGCAGCCCATGTGACTGAGACATCTCCCATACAAGCCCAGAACTACCTCCCAGGGTCAGAATGGGACTACAAACAACATGACTCTCTAAGTGCACCCCAACATGCAAGAAGGTGGGGCCAATAGACCCGACTCAGGCAAACCTCAGGGACTTACCAAATTATTTGAACCTCCATACAATGTGTAACAACCCAACGTTTGCACAATAATATTGACAACCCAAAATGGGCCAATGCATTCTCCTGTACAAACCATGTTACCAAACTGTAGTGACTTTACAAACTAGTCAGTGCCGTACTGAGGGAGTGCGGCACTGTCGGAGGAGCCGTTAAACCGAGGCCCCGTCTGCTCTCTCAGGTGGATGTAAAAGATCCCATGACACTAATCGAAGAAGAGGAGGGGAGTTCCCCCAGTGTCCTGGCCAACATTTATCCCCCAACCAACACCTATAAACAGGTGATCTGGTCATTATCACATTGCTGTTCGTAGGACTTTGCTGTGCGCAAATTGACATTACAACAGTGACTACGTTTCAAAAAGTATTTCATTGGCTTTAAAACGCTTTGGGACGTTCTGAGGTTGTGAAAGATGCTATAGTCTTTCTTTCTCTTTGCATGTATTTAAATATATGCAAAAATTAATCGGGAGAAAGTTTGAGCTGTGCTAATGCGCCGTCACTAGGTGTCACTAGGGCCTTAATTTACAAAACATGCTGAAACATTATGAAGGAGTGCTTTCTCTTCTCAACATGCCTTGCAGGATGTAGGATGGAGTCATCCTATCTGCAGTAAACAGCCAGTTACCACTTTCACTGCTTACTTTATTGGAAACCCTGTTTTTGCCATCATTCATACAAACTCTTATCTATGATAAGCACAGTGCTAATGCACTGCAGCGCAATGACTAACATGCCAATTAGACCAATTACCATGTGACAGACCTGACAAAAATAGCCAAGCTACATACTTCCAAAATATTTTGCCACCATGAGACACATTTGAAGTAGAATGTAATATTTTTGCTTGGTTAGATGAATGCTTAGTAACAAATCTGCCAATTACATTCTGCGAAATCTGAAACTACTTTGATGTATAGAGTGCGTGTGAATCACTGCTGTTTATTGTGATGCAATCAGGGACAGTTTTGGGGATTTGTAAGCAATCTCTCAGTTTTAAAAACTATAATAATTGTGCATTAAAGGGACAGTAACAATGATCAGATCTGCACTCTGTATGATTATTTCTATGAACTAGCTGCCACAAAACAAGTCCTTCCAAGTTGCATACAGCAAAGAAACACAGACCCAGAGGATAACGGTGTGGCACATATGCCAGAAGACTATAAAAATATAACATACAGGCCCCTCTTGCAACCAGTCTCCACCAGTTTTCTTTTCAAATTATGATTTAAAATGGTTACCCATTCGTCAATAGCAAACGAAATGAGTCAAAGTCTATCGAAATGATAAAATACAATTCTTGTGAAACAAGCATTTAGTAAAAATAAATGACATTTAGTTGTCTACCCAGTAAAAAAAGAAAAACAACAGTTAACATTACTGCTGTTTATCATTTTTGAAGAAGTCTAAACAATACTTGGTATGCAACCTCAGGAGAAAGCTTCACTTCAAGGATCCTTCACAGGGTCAGCCTGCATGGACTGGCAGATCCGACACAGTGACACTCAAGGCTGTTAGACAATGTAACAGAGGTCTTAGCTGCACAGGTGACAGGTGCAGACAAGTGTAGTTTGCAGATCAAAAAGAAAACAAACCTCTTCAGCTGTGCCCAGTCAAGTTGTTGGATGCGGTGAAAGGATTTCATCTTCCAAAGTCATTGATGGATGGTAATCTGTACAGAATGAAAACTATCCTTGATGCGCTGAGTGCTTGGGGTATGTCGCATCTCCAAGATGTGTGGTGGAATGGAGCAGCTCCTGATCTCAATGGCTGATATGTCCCTTCAGATCTTCCAGATTCAACAAGGAATTAGAGTCATAGGGGGAAAAATTCAGTTGGTTGTGCCTCCCGTTAGTGCCTTAAGAGGGCGCTAATGGGGCGCAAAGCATCTAGCGCCCAGGCACGGCGAAGTTTGCGCCGCTCACGAAATTAACTAGACATTTTGCGGCGGCGCTAAACACTACCGCCACGATCTCCTGTGCCGGCAGATCGTGACGTCAGTCGAGTGCGCAACGCCCCGGTATCGCTCTGGAGTGGATATTGAGTGGTGCCCCCTGCCTTACCGCCTGACGCTAGCAACGACAGGTTGAGGGGAGCGTTCTGCAGTCATGAAGGGAAAGGGGGAGCGCTATTTAAAGGTGACCGCTTCCTGCCTTTTACTGTTGGTGCCATTTTTTAACTACGCATTCTGAGAGAGAGAGAGAGAGAGAGACTTCTGGAGAGATTCAACGTTGTGTGAAGGAGTTTTGGGTACTGAGCAGCACTTTGCAGGTTCATTTTGATTTGCCATTCCTTGTATCGATTTAGCAGAGACTGTGGGGGCTGCACTCTGAGCTCTTTGCCTGGTACTCTCCATTGTTCTTTCCAGCAGATTTGATGTGCAGGTCTCTCCAGGCCGAGATTCAAGGCTGCAATGAGCAGGATGTGGATGGAAAGCAAGATTAACCATCCCCTTTAAGAACTGGCCCGTGCCATTGTGTGTGTGTTCCATTGCTGACTGACATTACATGAGCTTCGCCAGCGCTCTTAGGTACCGCCTCGCTCCTCGGCCTTTGCGCCTTAAGACAGGTATGAAGCACCTGATTTAGCGCTCCAATCACCTCCAGGTGCGATAAAAGTCAAGTTTGCAGTCGGTGGCGATAATTAGCGCCAGGCGCTAATCTTTGCGCCCGGCCGATAATTGCGCCCCAAATGGGGCGATACTGAATTTCTCCCCCATAGAGTTATACAGCACAGAAAGAGGCCCTTCGGCCCATCGTGTCCACGCCGGCCATCAAGCCCTGTCTATTCTAATCCCATTTTCCAGCACTTGGTCCGTAGCCTTGTATGCTATGGTTTTTCAAGTGCTCATCTAAATGCTTCTTGAATGTTGTGAGGGTTCCTGCCTCTACCACCCTTTCAGGCAGTGAGTTCCAGATTCCAACCACCCTCTGGGTGAAAAAGTTTTTCCTCAAATCCCCTCTAAACCTCCAGCCCCTTACCTTGAAACTATGCCCCCTGGTTATTGACCCCTCTACTAAGGGGAAAAGTTCCTTTCTATCTACCCTATCTATGCCCCTCATAATTTTGTACACCTCAATCAGGTCCCCCCTCAGCCTTCTCTGCTCTAAGGAAAACAACCCCAGCCTGTCCAGTCTCTCTTCATAGCTGAAGCGCTCCAGCCGAGGTAACATCCTGGTGAACCTCCTCTGCACCCTCTCCAATGCAATCACATCCTTCCTATAGTGTGACGACCAGAACTGCACACAGTATTCCAGCTGTGGCCTAACTAACGTTTTGTTCAGCTCCATCATAACCTCCCTGCTCTTATATTCTATGCCTCGGCTAATGAAGGCAAGTATCCCATATGCCTTATCTACCTGGATAACCTTAGCTCCTCATCTGAAAGCATGGACTGCCTAACTGGGATCTGCTCTATGGGCACCAATCGCCCTCCAGTGCCTTGCTCAAGTGACCATTATTCACGTGAGCCTTTGACAGCACATCCTGTCAGTCCTGTCCTCACGTGGTGTCCACACACACACATGCACTTTCAGCAGGGCTTGCTGTCGAGCAATCAGGATTGGGAACTCTGGCTGCTTTTTCCCTTCCCTCACCCAGGGCGCTGCAGCCAAATGCAGTGATGTCAGGTAGCGCAAAACGGAGCTGGGATTGAAAACGGGCTCCTGCTCTGTGCGGCTCAGACTGTGAGACTTTACCTTTGACCCACCGGGATCATGCTAAAACCCAATTTACTAATGTCAGTGGCGCTCCCCAAGGTTTTAGTCGAATCAACAAATCCAAAACTGAACAGTCAAGGGCCAGAACTGAGCAGATCAATATTCCTTGGGTGTTAAAACAAACAACGAGGCTGGGTGGTTGAATGTTGAGCTTAGGCTACAGTACGTGCCAGGTAGGGTGGCAGCCACTCTAACAACTAATTATAATAATTAATGAACTGTGAATATGGCTGTTTCGTTTTCCTATTACCAGAGGGGGACGTGCTGGAAAGAAATGTAAGATAGTGATAATTGTGCAGCAGTCTCAAAAACAAGAGGAAAAAAAAATACATCATTTTCTCAGGTCTGCCTTTAGGTTGAGATATGGATTGACAGCAAAGTGATGAGCATTCTTCTGACTTTGTTATTAGTGAGAATGGCTATTGATGGTTCTGCCCTTGAGGTGAACAGTGCAAAATCTAACCCTGTAGAAAGCCATTAAAGAACAAAGTCTTTGCATTTCTGTAGTGCCTTTCATAACCACAGGACGTCCCAAAGCGCTTCACAGCCAATGCCGTACTTTTGAACTGTGGTCCCTGTTGCAATATAGGAAAAATAAGACTGACAGAATGTGATGTGGGAATGGTTGGTCGAGAATTAAGCTCTCTATGTATTGAGTTTCAATAAATTGTTCTTTTGTAAATAAACAGAGGGCTGCTATTGCAAGTGTGGGCTAACTGCTCGTGTATAATTCGAATCTTATAAAAGTGGTTCTGATGGTTTGGAGCAGAAAAAAACCTTTCCCTATTCACTTTGTCAAAATTCTTCGGAATTTTAAAAACCTTTATTCAAACACCTCTGTTCGAGTAGAAATAGTCCCAGGGGGAGAAATGGGGCGAAAACTTTAGCGGTAACGAAAAAGTAGCTCCGGGTGCTACAGCCAGTGAATCCGACGCGGACTTCGGGTTTAGCACTCCAGGAAGAAAGTGGAGCGCTAAATCGAGCGTTACCACTTCCCTTGGAGCGCTAAAGCTCGGCAAGAGGGTGCTAGCGGTGCAGCGCTGCCGGGAACGGAGGCTCCTTCCCTCCATTAAAGGGAAGGGCCATCGCCGCAGGCTCTGCATTAAACTGATGTCCCTCGTCGCCGACGGCAGCTGCGATCTGTGACGATCTGCCCCAAGCACTCTAACAGAGCGCAGGGCTGATCAATCGCGGCCCAGGAAAAAGTTGAAAAAACAACCTAAGGGGTGAAAACAAATTTTTCATTGACACAAGCGGCCTTACCTTTAAATACCGCTCCCCAAGCGGCCGGCCTCCCTGACAACGCCTCCTGCGGTGTTGTCGCCCGGCGATGCTGCAGGGGGCGGAACTGAAGTTCGGGTCCGGGGCGCGACCGGTGCGCTGCGCAGCCGGATGATGTCATGATCTCCAGGCGCAGGAGATCGTGGCGCAAGTGGTTACCGCCTGCCGCAAACCTCCACGTCATTTTCACGGGCGTCGGTACTATCGCTGCGCCCGATCGCAAAGCCAGTAGTGCCCCGTTAATGCCCCCCGGAGGCGCTAACGGGAAGCGCAAAGGAGGCCAATTTCCCCCCCCCCCCAGGTGTTTTAAGTCTCTCCTCATAACTATTGGGGGTGATTTTCTAAATGGGAAGCTTTTGGAGGTGGGACTCCCACTTGTCGGGTTTCAGTCCCGCCTCCATCAGCTTCTGGCCAACCAGCGGGATTTTCCCTTGATTGACCTTGTTAGGCCTGCCCAGCGGGCTTAGCAGGCCAATTAGGGCAAAGGCAGTTGTGGAGCACGTGTCATCTGTCAAGAATTTTTGAAAGAAGAAATGTCATCGTTTGACAGCTCTGTGAAGCTGTAAACAGTGACATTCTGTGTAGTTTGATGAGCCATTGTGTTCAGGACTCATCAAACCTTTCTACTTTGCAGAAATCAGCTGGCTGTTGGATTGGAGGATGCAGCAGACAGTCTGTGAAATCTACAATGGAGATGTCGGGGACTCCGGCTCCACAGCGGCTGAAGGCTGTAGGTAGAAACAAAGGTAAGTTTACATTTTCTAACACTTTACACTCACCTCACATACTTACCACTCCACACTTGCACCCATCACTCACCTCTACATTGCACGTTCAGACCGCTCCGACCCCCGCAGACCTCCTACTCACCTCTTACACCCCGGCGGGGTTCCCCCAGGTCGGGAAGCCTGCGCTTCGGGACGACAAATGGGGATATTCCTATTTTCTACCTGTTAACTACCTGTTAACATGCAGTTAATAGGCTTTAATCTCTTCCCGCCTCCAAGGAGACGGGACCTGGGGTGGGACGGCTTCCTGCCTCCAGGCAAGAGGGCACGGAGGCGGGTTGGGGGCGGGTTTGCCACCCGCCCCCAAATTCTGCCACTTTCCCGGCAGTCCTGCCTCCATACCCGCCTCCTCAGGGCTGAGAAAATCGCCCCCATAGTTTCCCATCCTGGCATCGCCTGGTTGCCATGTAAACGTCCTGTGAATCTGATGCAGCTGCTATGGTTTTAACCCAATTTTATTATTATTAAAGCAAGATGAGATACTGAACGAAATTGATTGAACATTTGTTCGAATTCACTTCAATATTTAAATCGCTATGAATACATCCTGCTGGTTATTATAATTAAAGAAAACGTAAAATGTTTAGACAACATCAAATCCCTGCGGCAAATATTATATATTTAATAAATTAATTGTCAAATACTTGAACCTGTGTTTACCAGGCAATGGCTTGTTAATTATGCATAAATGTGTACATTATTCATTCAGTTGTCACGTCACTCACTGCAAATGTACACACAGGAATTTGCAAAGAGCAATACATATTTAACAAAATAGTAATGTCTTCTTAATTTTTCTGCCAAGTTTAATGTACTGCAAATATCAATATTACATCAGCGGGAGATGCTGAAGTGTTTTAGCTATTGATTACAGAATAAATATTTGAACGGTCTGAGTGACTTTCATTTATAGTAAAATCTGCGTTTATTTTTCAACTACTTTCCCAGTCAAATAAGTTTGGGAAAGGTGGTCTGCTAGTGGCAAGCACTTCAATCCCTGATTCCCACTGGTACCTGTCAGCTTGGTAGCACTTTCACCTGAGTCAGGGTTAATTAATAACCTTGAAATAAAGGAGCCTCTGGGGAAGAGTGATCATAATATGATAGAATTTTATATTGAGTATGAGAGTGAGTTAGTTAAATCCGAACTAGGGTATTGAATCTGAACAAAGCAAACTATGTAAGTATGAGGGACATAGAGTCAAAGGGGGAAAAATTCAGTTGGTTGCGCCTCCCGTTAGCACCTTAAGAGGGCGCTAATGGGGCACAAAGCATCTGGCGCCCAGGCACGGCGAAGTTTGCGCCGCTTGCGAAATTAACTAGACATTTTGCGGCGGCGCTAAACACTACCGCCACGATCTCCTACACCGGCAGATCGTGACGTCAGTCGAGTGCGCAACGACCCGGTATCGACCCGGAGCGGATATTGAGTGGCGCCCCCTGCCTTACCGCCTGACGCTAGCAACGACAGGTTGAGGGGAGCGTTCTGCAGTCATGAAGGGACAGGGGGAGCGCTATTTAAAGGTGACCGCTTCCTGCCTTTTATTGTTGGTGCCATTTTTGAACTACGCATTCTGAGAGAGAGAGGGAGAGACTTCTGGAGAGATTCAATGTTGTGTGAAGGAATTTTGGGTAATGAGCAGCACTTTGCAGGTTCATTTTGATTTGGCATTCTTTGTATCGATTTAGAAGAGACTGTGGGGGCTGCACTCTGAGCTCTTTGCCTGGTACTCTCCATTGTTCTTTCCAGCAGATTTGATGTGCAGGTCTCTCCAGGCCGAGATTCAAGGCTGCAATGAGCAGGATGTGGATGGAAAGCAAGATTAACCATCCCCTTTAAGAACTGGCCCGTGCCATTGTGTGTGTGTTCCATTGCTGACTGACATTACATGAGCTTCGCCAGCGCTCTGAGGTAGCGCCTCGCTCCTCGGCCTTTGCGCCTTAAGACAGGTGTGAAGTGCCTGATTTAGCGCTGCAATCACCTCCAGGGGTGATAAAAGTCACGTTTGCAGTCGGTGGCGATAATTAGCGCCAGGCGCTAATCTTTGCGCCCGGCCGATAATTGCGCCCCAAATGGGGCGATACTGAATTTCTCCCCCATAGAGTCATAGAGTTATACAGCACAGAAAGAGGCCCTTCAGCCCATCGTGTCTGCACCAGCCATCAAGCCCTATCTATTCTAATCCCATTTTCCAGCACTTGGTCCGTAGCCTTGTATGCTATGGCATTTCAAGTGCTCATCTAAATGCTTCTTGAATGTTGTGAGGGTTCCTGCCTCTACCACCCTTTCAGGCAGTGAGTTCCAGATTCCAACCACCCTCTGGGTGAAAAAGTTTTTCCTCAAATCCCCTCTAAACCTCCTGCCCCTTACCTTGAAACTATGCCCCCTGGTTATTGACCCCTCTACTAAGGGGAATAGTTCCTTTCTATCTATGCCCCTCATAATTTTGTACACCTCAATCAGGTCCCCCCTCAGCCTTCTCTGCTCTAAGGAAAACAACCCCAGCCTGTCCAGTCTCTCTTCATAGCTGAAATGCTCCAGCCCAGGTAACAGCCTGGTGAATCTCCTCTGTACCCTCTCTAATAGACGAGTTGGCTAAGGTAGATTGGGATACTAGATTAAAAGATATGACGGTAGATAAGCAATGGCAAACATTTAAAGAAATAATTCATAATTCGCAACCAATATACATTCCCTTAAGGAATAAAAACCCCATGGGAAAAATGGTTCAACCGTGGCTAACAAGAAGTTAAAGATAGTACTAGATTAAAGGAAGAGGCTTATAATGTTGCCAAAAAGATTAGTAAGCCTGAGGATTGAGAGGATGTGAGAATTCAGCAAAGATTTACCAAGAAATTGATAGAGAGAAATTAGAATATGAGAGTAAACCAGCAAGAGACATAAAAACAGATGGTAAAAGCTTCTATAGTTATGTAAAAAGGAAGAGATTAGCAAAACTAAATGTGGGTCCCTTACAGGCAGAGACAGGAGAAATTATAATGTGGAAATAAGGAAATGGCAGAGAAATTAAACGAAAACTTTGTATCTGTTTTCACGGAAGAAGACACAAAAAAATTCCAGAAATAGTGGGGAACCAAGGGAAATTAAAGAAAGAGAATGAGGAACTTAAAGAAATTAGTATTAGTAAAGAAATAGTACTGTAGAATTTAATGGGACTAAAAGCCGACAAGATCTCATGGCTTACATCTTAGGGTTTTAAAAGAGGTGGCTACAGAGATAATGGATGCATTGGTTTTGATCTTCCAAAATTCCCTAGATTTTAGAACAGTCCACACAGATTGGAAAGTTGCAAATGTAACTCCGTTATTCAAGAAAGGAGGGAGAGAGAAAACAGGGAACTACAGGCCAGTTAGCCTGACATCAGTCATCGGGAAAATGCTAGAATCTATTATTAGGGACGTGGTAACAGGGCACTTAGAAAATAATAATATGATTGGGCAGAGTCAACACGGATTTATGAAAAGGAAATCGTGTTTGACAAATCTGTTTGTTTTTTTGAGGTTGTAACTAGTAGGGTAGATAAGGGGAAACCAGTGGATGTGGTGTATTTGGATTTTCAGAAGGCATTCGATAAGGTGCCACACAAGAGGTTATTAAACAAAATGAGGGCTCATGGGATTGGTGGTAATATATTAGCATGGATTGAGGATTGGTTAACGGACAAAAAAGGGGTCATTTTCAGGTTGGCAGGCTGTAACTAGCGGGGTACCGCAAGGATCAGTGCATGGGCCTCAGCTATTTACAATCTAAATCAATGACTTAGATGAGGAGACCGAGTGTAATATATCCAAGTTTTATGATGATACAAAGCTAGGTGGGAAATTAAGTTGTGAGGAGAATGCAAAGAGGCTTCAAGGGGATATAGACAGGCTAATTGAGTGGGCAAGAACATGGCAGATGGAATATAGTGTGAAGAATTGTGAAGTTATCCACTTTGGTAGGAAAAATAGAAAAACAGAATATTTTTTAAATGGAGAGAGATTGGAAAATGTTGGTATTCAGAGGGACCTGGGATTCCTTGTACATGAATCACAGAAAGTTAACATACAGGTAAAGCAAGTAATTAGGAAAGCAAATGGTATGTTAGCCTTTATTACAAAAGGTTTGGAGTATAAGAGTAAAGACGTCTTACTGCAATTATATAGGGCCTTGGTGAGACCACACCTGGAGTACTGTATACAGTTTTGGTCTCCTTACCTAAGGAAGGATATGCTTGCCTTAGAGGAAGTGCAACAAAGGTTCACTTGACTGATTCCTGGGATGAGGGGATTGTCCTATGAGGAGATATTGAGTAGACTAAGCCTATATTCCCTAGAGTTTCAAAGAATGAGAGGTGATCTCATTGTAACGTATAAAATTCTTAAAGGGCTTGACAGGGTAAATGCTGGGTGGATGTTTCCCCTGGCTGGGGAGTCTAGAACCAGGGGTCACAATCTCAGAATAAGCGGTCGACCATTTAGGACTGAGATGAGGAGAAATTTCTTCACGCAGATTTTTGAATTCTCTACCCCAGAAGGCTGTGGATGCTCAGTTGTTGAGTATATTCAAGACAGAGATCGATAGATTTTTGGATATTAAGGGAACCAAGGGATGTGGGGATAGTGCGGGAATGTGGAGTTGAGGTATAAGAAACTGTTCAAATTTGACAGGTGTGTCTGGGTATGAACAGGATAAAGATTACTGCCGATTTTAGTTTTTTAATAGCAATAAGGTATTGCAGCATTGCATACAGACCTGCACTGTTGCAGGTGATTGCAATTTCTTACATATCTCCTTATTTAAATGAAATTAAAAAGTGGAAAGTTCACAGATTCCACAGAGAGCTCAGCAAAATCCACAGCATGGGATAATCACAGGTCTCCAGTAAGTAAAGGTTGACACTTTTCACAGATGTAGTTGGGCAAATGATAATGAATCTCATGCGTCATTCCAATAATGTGAAATTCTAGGGCAGTTTAACTGTTTGCATAAAGCTTAAAGTTTATAACATAAAACAATCATTAGGTTTAGGAAACACTGTCGCTAGTGTAGACACTGTTTACATTGAATTGCTGTGTGAATCTGGCTCTACTCCTCTCACACACTTATTAACCATTTTTACTCGAGCAACACGACGCAGTTGTTCAATATCTGCTCATGACCACAATTCCCCACATCGTGGCCCAGAGCTTTTCAGGGAAAATAACGGCGAGTTTAATGCGCACGCTGTTATTAGTGCATGAAAAACCCACCAACCTGTGGCGAGAAGAGGTACGCCGTGAGTTGCGAATTGTCACAAGCTGCTGGATGATTTACGCCCCTCCGCGGTTAGCTTCACAAAAACGTGTTCTCGCCATCAACCTCCCCTTGAGTTTCATGAAAGTGTTGGATTTGCTGGTACTTATCAGCATAAGGACCCTTTTAATTATGACCTTTATGCTCCTGCATTGCCACTCAACCTCTCTGGCCCAGAAAGGGAACAATTGAAAATGTGGAGTCTCATTCCTGCAGGTAGTGAATTGTTCCTAAAGACTTTTAAATTATTTTTCTTTCTTTTCCTTCCTCTCTATTTTCTCTCTCTCTTAATCCAATCTTTCTTTCATAAGAACATAAGAAATAAGAGCAGGAGTAGGCCATACGGCCCCTTGAGCCTGCTCCGTCATTCAATAAGATCATGGCTGATCATCGACCTCAACTCCACTTTCCCGCCCGATCTCCATATCCCTTGATTCCCCTAGAGTCCAAAAATCTCTCGATCTCAGCCTTGAATATTCTCAAGGACTCAGCATTCACAGCTCTCTGGGGTAGTGAATTCCAAAGATTCACAACCCTCTGAGTGAAGAAATTCCTCCTCATTTCGTCTTAAATGGGCTACCCCTTATCCTGAGACTATGCCCCCTAGTTCTAGACACTCCAGCCAGGGGAAACAACCTCTCAGCATCTACCCTGTCAATCCCCTTCAGAATCTTCTATGTTTCAATGAGATCACCTCTCATTCTTCTAAACTCCAGAGAGTATAGGCCCATTCTACACAATCTCTCATCATAGGACAGCCCTCTCATCCCAGGAGTCAATCTAGTGAACCTTTGTTGCACCGCCTCCAAGGCAAGTATATCCTTCTTTAGATAAGGAGACCAAAACTGTGCACAGTACTCCAGGTGTGGTCTCACCAAGGCCCTGTACAATTGTAGCAAGACATCCTTACTCTTATACTCCAATCCCCTTGCAATAAAGGCCAACATGCCATTTGCCTTCCTTATTGCTTGCTGTACCTGCATGCTAGCTTTCTGTGTTTCTTGCATGAGGACACCCAAATCTCACTGAACACCAACATTTTAAAGTTTCTCACCATTTAAAAAATATTCTGTTTTTCTATTCTTCCTACCAAAGTGAATAACCTCACATTTCCTACATTATACTCCATCTGCCACCTTACTGCCCACTCACTTAGTCTATCGATATCCTTTTGCAGACTCTTTGTGTTCTCCTCACAGCTTACTGACCCACCTAGCTTTGTATCATCAGCAAACTTGGATACATTATACTCAGTCCCTTCATCCAGGTCATTAATATAGATTGTAAATAGCTGAGGCCCCAACATTGATCCTTGCGCCACCCCACTAGTTACAGCCTGCCAACCTGAAAAAGATCCTTTTATCCCTACTCTCTGTTTTCTGTCCGTTAACCAATCCTCTATCCATGCTACTATATTACCCCAACCCCTTGAGCCCTAATCTTGTGTAATAACCTTTTACGTGGCACCTTATCGAATGCCTTTTGGAAATCCAAATATACTACATCTACTGGTTCCCCTTTATCTACCCTGCTAGTTACAGCCTCAAAAAACTCTAATAAATTTGTCAAACACGATTTCCCTTTCGTAAAACCATGTTGACTCTGCCTAACCATGTTATGATTTTCTAAGTGCCCTGATACCACTTCCTTAACAATGGATTCCAGCATTTTCCCAACAACTGATGTCAGGCTAACTGGCCTGTAGTTCCCTGTTTTTTTCTCTCCCTCCTTTCTTGAATAGCGGTGTTACATTTGCAACCTTCCAATCTGCTGGGACCCTTATCTTTATTTCTCTTTCTGTACCTAATTTGACTCTAATCCACCCTATTTCCTTCTCCGTCATGCGCTCTGTTTCTTTCTCTATCCTTAAATTTCATTGGTTAAGGAGATAGACTGTTGGTCCCATCGTTCACCAAGGTCCCAGATGCCCCGTTGACTTCGTACTTCCAGCAATTAGCGACGCAAAAAAAATTTCCGAGCTGAAGGGTGAGGGAAAAAAATCCAACTCGGGGGGCAAACCACAAGATGCCCCGCTCCAGCAAATTCTGTCCCAATGAGTTCCCAATCTCAACTGCACCACCTAAAGCTGCTACATTTCGCCCAGTTCAGAATCAGACAAGGGGCGAGACGTCGACCAGGCCTGCTTGTGTGTGGAGCCGCAGGTGGGCTCGCTCTTGCACACGCTTGGACTGACAGAGTTGCTTCTAACCACAGAGATTGAAAGCCAGACTTTGCAGCTCCATAAGTTATTGGGGCCATCACCCCCAAAACGGGACCACAAACAAGTGGAAGAAGGGTGCTCGCCACAGAGAAGGGAGTGACAATCGCCAGCATTTACTGTAAGAAACTCCCCAGCAGCCTACTGTGCAGCAGCACTCCCAGAACTAGTCTAGAATGAGGGGTTCAGACAGGGAACTATGGGCGGGAAATATGGGGAAAAAGAAATAAAAGATATGCCCAAATGGACCTTTTGAGCCCGTACGTAATAATGAAAACATTAAGAAAATGATTGCATGACTCAAATAACAGCGAGTGTTTCTAGCCTGTTAGTATGCGCAGTGTAATGTTTTAAAAGAAATACAAGCTAAGAAGTTTTCCCCAGATTAAGTACCCAAATCCATGCAATGCCCTTAAGTCAGGATGATCCAGTCCACAGACATCAAAGCTCTTCTTGGGCCAGTTAGCAGTGCCAGGAGACAGCCTTGAGCAATACAGCAGAGGCCTCGGGGCTATCTTTCATTCTCTGTTCCACGTGACTGAAGCCAGAAGATTCACCCCCTGAAGGAAGCCCAAGAGCCACTTTCAGTCAAGGCCACGATCCCTTCTGGGAGGCTGAAATTTGGGAGCTCAAACATTCCTGCATTGTTAACCGATAGGCTGCCTTTGGATTTCACACCTTTACAAGAGACTTGCAGTCACAGCTGTTTGGAATTTCTAAACTTTGTTGTCAATATTTTGAACTACTTACTTTTTTCTTTCATTTATTATTTACAACTTTCTCTGGATGGATTGTGCCCAGGACAGATGAACGAAGGAGGTTTTCTTTTCCTGTCATTTTGGTGAAATTATTCTGAAGAGAAAAGGTCAGCGTAAAAGAGCAAGGGGTGAGGAGAATTGATGAGGAGAAGTGAGCCAATAAATTGTTTCATGATCTAGACTTGAACTTGCTGTCCCAGTTGACTGGAAAAATTGTGTCAAAATTCAAGTTTTGTTTTAGTATGTTTACTTTGTTGCTCCACTTCCTCTCCGTTTGGGCGACACAGTACCCTAGGGCAGGAAGGCAAAGAGTAGGCCAGCTCCTGGGACTCTGTCTAGACTGCTCTATGACTGCTAAGAAATATACCCGAGCAGCTCAAAGTGATTTTTGTTCTCCAGTTGTTCCTCCCTCCTTGCGAAAAACGTTATTTATTCCACATGATAACTCCAAATGATGGGAAAGGGCAGGGAATGGGATGAGAGTAGATAGCTCTAATGTGGAGCTAGCATCAGAAAGGTATGATGGGCCAAATGGTCTCCTCCTGTGCTGTAATTTCTATAATTCTACGACCCAAGATTGGCAACTCATTGTGTGGGGAATCATGGGCTTGAACATGCTTCTTGCTGCTCCATGGCCCCTTGAACCTCCAACATATTGTGTTGCCCCATACGTCCATTCCCCCTGCCCATCACGATGCAAGCCAATCTGGCAACCTAAGTCACTGAATATGAAATGGTCCCATGGCAAACAATCGTGGGCACCTCCTTTAGGTGACTTTTATGAGTTTTCAGCACTATTGCCACCCAAGTTTGGAGTGGAGGGAACTTAAAATTGCAGCTGGTGAGCGACATTAAGACTTTACCTGAAGGTATAGAGAGAAAAGTACTTGCATTTTTATAGCGCCTTTCACGACCTCAGGACGTCCCAAAGCGCTTTACAGTCAATGAAGTACTCTTGAAGTATAGTCACTGTTGTAATGTAGGGGAACATGGCAGCCAATTTGTGCACAGCAAGCTCCCACAAACAGCAATGAGATCGTTTATTTTAGTGATGGTGGTTGAGAAATAAATATTGGCCAGGTCAGTGGGAGAACTCACCTGCTCTTCTTCTAATAGTGCCATGGGACCTTTTATATCCACCTGAGAGGGCAGAGGAGGCCCTTGGTTTAATATCTCATCTGAAAGACGTCACCTCCGACAGAATGGCTGATCCATGGTCTGATGCATCTATGGGGAAAGAGCAGGCCAGTGGGATGAATGGGATAGCTCTTTTAAAGAGCCAGCACAGGCACGATGGGCCGAAAGGCCTCCTTCAGTGCAGTATGGGGATTCTATGAAATGCAGCAGTCAATTTGTGCTCATCAAGATTCCACAAACACCAACAATGAGATGAATAATCAGTTGGTTGAGGGAGCAATGTTGTCCAGGACACTGGAAGACCTCCCTTCTCTTTCTTTCAAACGTTCTCATGAGATCTATAATGCTCCTCTGAACCAAAGAACACGGCAGAGATGGTCTTGGTTCAACGTCTCATCTAAACACCTCTGGCAATGCAACACTCCCTCAATATGGCACTGAAGTGTCAGCCACTAGTTCTCATGACCTAACATTGTCAATGGTTTTCAGACAGGCTGTTGGAGAGAAATACCATACGCCCATCTCAAGGGAGGGAAATGAATCTGCTATAAACCCCACCCCCTACTCCCCACTGGAACTTGATCAGAGCATTGATCATCCGTTCTGTCCTGGTTGAGGGAAATCGCAGGGCCGTGAGCATCTCCTGCAGCGAGAGAGTAAAGCTTTCAGAAAGCTGGTAGATTTACATTAGTCTTTTAATGGCTTGTAATGCAACAACATAAAAAGTACTTTTATCTGTGCTACAAAGGCTGTTGTTTACAAATATTTGTGCAAAGCTAAAATGATCACATAATGCATTAACGATTTTATTGTGGGTGTAGGTTCTGGTCAATTAAGTGCATTGAGCTGGCTGTTGTCTCATGCTCCAATATCAATATCTAACTGGATGCCTTTGGTTGGGTTTCGGCCAACAGCTGCGCAAATTTTAATTTGTTCATGGGACGTGGGCAACACTGGCAAGGCAGAGCTTTATTGCCCAACCCCTAGTCGCCCCAAGGATAATGTGACATCTGTCCAGGTAGCAGTATCAGGCCCCCTCCCTGAAGCTCATTAGTGAACCAGTTTGTTTTTTTACGACAATACGGCAGCTTTAAAGGTCATTTTATGTGATGTGGGGGAGGGGGAAGAGGAGGAAATAACACATTTGAAGTGGTCAAAACTGTCCGAAGAAAAAGAAAGACTTGCATTTATATAGCGCCTTTCACGACCACCGGACATCCCAACGCGCTTTGCCGCCAACGAAGTACTTTTTGAAGTGTAGTCACTGTTGTAATGTAGAAAACGCGCAGCCAATTTGCACACAGCAAGCTCCCACAAACAGCAATGCGATAATGACCAGATAATCTGGGTTTTTTTTTAGTGATGTTGATTAAGGGATAAATATTGGCCAGGACACTGGGGATAACTCACCTGCTTTTCTTCGAAATAGTGTCATGGGATCTTTTACATCCACCTGAGAGAGCAGACGGGGCCTCAGTTTAACGTCTCATCTGAAAGACGGCACCTCCGACAGTGCAGCACTCCCTCAGCACTGCACTGGAGTGTTAGCCCAGAATTTTGTGCTCAAGTCTCTGGAGTGGGACTTGAACCCACAACCTTCTAGACTCAGAGGCGAGAGTGCGACCCACTGAGCCACAAGTATGAAGGTAGTTTCATTAATTAAATATTATTTGCTGTAATTCACATTGAATTTGACTTTAATTAGAACACTATAGTTCTGCTCAGCACCTCCCATAGGTGACTTAACACAGTATCAAAGAACGCATTAATACATTGTAAAGTTTACAAACACATTGACCTGGAGTTACCGCTCGGTTGCAATTCGCCCGAAATCAGCCAAACCAGCGCAAAAGATCGCAGAATTTTAAGCACAAATTATGCTCAGTGCATCTCGAGTTTCCGCGATCTTTTTGCGCTGGTTTAACAAACATCGCACTGGAAGCCGGCCCCACCTCAAAACTGGCCACGTCCCCAGATCGAGTTAATCACCATGGCGAGTTTCCGCTAATTGCGCTTGTTTGCGGGCCTTCGAGGAGGCTCGAAATGCTTTATTTTTTGCGATAAACCCATTTTCAGCTGTATTAATCAAACTGCACCAAGTTACCGCTCAAATATATCATGGAATATTTTTTAAAGTTATTATTTTTCAAAAAGTGATGTTCTAGAACGCTGCCCAATTGTGCTGGTTCATGACAGATTTTGCGTTCGTCGATATGCAAATGAGATTGAGCGGAAACTTGGGGGGAGGGGGGAAAAAAACACTTTTCAAAACTAGCGCAATTTTGGGAGTAATTTGCGCCCGCATCACCGATTGCGCTCAAAGCGAAAACTCTACCCCACAATTTTTATTTTACACCGATTTGCTGGGTTATACTCCACCTTTCATTAATTTCTATCACCGTGCTGATCGAATGTTATGTACCTTAATCCGTCATAGATACGGAATAAGCACAGTGTTGGCACTGGGATTTCAGGAGGATGTAATGGTGCTGGGTGAGTTTTCGTGGTATGTCCACTTAACCACCCAACAGCCCAACTAGAGATTTTATCCTTTCATATTTGAGCCATATCAGGAGAGAGCCAGTTGAGCTAAAATAATAGTCTGTCACTGACAGTAGTGATGCTGGGAGTAGTTTGAGGTATGGAATTAAGAGTATCGTACAAGTGTATTGAATAAGATGTCATCTATCTCATGGCGTACTAGTATCAATGCGCTAAATAAGTCTAATGGCAACCTGAAGTGATTTTATCAGCTTGTTGCATAGATATAGAAATTTCGATTGGGATAAGTAATATGATTTTTTACATTCTATATTAGACACTTTGGAGATGGTGGAGAATGATAAAGTCATTCAAAGCCTTTAATTTGCCATTGTCAGAAATTCAAAGCACAAGAGCATATCTAGTGTAAATTTTGCATCGATTTACACAAAAATCACGGGAAAGTTTGGGAGATCCATTATGACACCGCAAAGAGATGTCTCAGTGCTTTTCATCTTTGAACAACGGTTTCCACTGAGATGAAAAGATATGCAAACAAGACTGTTGTTCAGGTTGAGTGCTATAGATACTTAGCTGTGGATTAGGTTGGACAGGGTGGCTGCGCCTCTGCTCTTTGATCGGCAAGGCTTTGATTCCTCCACCGTACTTCAAAAGAGAATAAAATATTTTGCAACTGATGTTTTAAGTTTGCATAAATATGCAACACAACCTCCCTCAAAACGCACGCCTCTCTTGTAGTTCTAGAAGCAGCTGTCGGTGCAACAACAGCAGCAACCGTCAGATCCTTCATTTTGAAACTTTTAAGAATTTGGAGCGCATCTATCTATTAAACATTTCCCGCCAGTCTCCTGTTGCAACCCCAATGGATGACAGACAGAGTTCCCAGGAAAATCGGCGGTGGCCCATTTGCACCAGGTCTCCTCCACTTCCAGGGGCTGCTGTCTTAAAGGGGCAGAGCCCTTGCCTGCCTGTTTATAAGGTGAATCGATGGCCGAGAGTGGCACCTCCCTAAGCCAGGAGTTCCCACTCCGGAGCCTCGGCCAGGATCCGGTGTAGTAGTGGTGGCCAGCGCACCAAGAAAGTGGTTACAAAGAATCCGGCTAATTAAACTACCAACATTATTTCACCAACATTTCAGCTTGTGCAACAACTTACATTTATATAGCGCATTTAACGTAGTGAAACGCTTAACAAGAGCGTTATCAATCAAAAAACAAACATTTTTTGACACCGAGCCACAGAAGGAGCGATCAGGATAGATGAACAAAAGCTTGATCAAAGAGGTAGGTTTTAAGGAGCATCTTAAAAGAGGAGAGAGAGGTAGCGAGGCGGAGAGGTTTAGGGAGGGAATTCCAGAGAGATGGCAATGGTGCTGGAGGAGGGAGATAAACACACCCCTGCCCACACACACACACCGAGTGTGCTTTATACAAACATCATTTCACACAGCTGTTTTTGTCAAATATTTTGCATTTAACATAGACCAATCCTGTCCTCATTTGGAGTCCAGACACACACGCTAATAAGCGAGGGTAACTGGACAGCACTTGGGGGCAGCAATGTTGAATCATTTTTCCCAAGGGGGAAAAAATTTGGTTGGTTAGCACCTCCCGTTAGCGCCTCCGGGGGCACTAACGGGGTGCTAGGAACTTAGCGCCCAAGCGCGGCGATTTTAGCGCCCGAGCGCGGCGATTTTAGCGCCCGAGCGCGGCGATTTTAGCACCGCTCGCGAAATTGACCAGTCATTTTGCAGCAGCGCTAAACACTCCCGCTATGATCTCCTGCGCCCACAGATCGTGACGTCAGTCGAGTGTGCAACGCCCCGGTAGCGCCCCGGACTGGATATTGAGTCGCGCCCCCTGCCTTAGCGCCTGCCGCTAGGAACGACAGGTAGAGGGGAACGTTTTCAAGTCGGGAAGGGGCTGGGGGAGCGCTATTTAAAGGCGGGCACTTCCTGCCTTTTCTTGTCGGCAACATTTTTGGTGCACGCAGGTTGAGAGGGAGAGAGACGTCTGGAGAGATTTAACACCCTCAGCACCACATTTGAGGTTCCTAAGCGCTGAACTCTTTCCCTGGGCCTATCCATTAATGCTTCCAATTCAATTGCTTTCGAGGTCTCTCCAGGCCGAGATTCAAGGCTGCAATGAGCAGGGAGTGGCTGGCCAGCAAGATGGTCCCTCCCCTTTAAGAACTGAACGGCGCCAGTCTGTCTGGCTTCCATGGTAACGGACATCTGAGCTTCGGTAGCGTTCTGAGGTAGCGCCTCGCTCCCCGACGTTAGCGCCTTAAGAGAGGTGTGTAGCGCCTGATTTAGCGCTCAAATCACCTCCAGGGGCGATAGAGGTGAATTTTGCAGTCGGAGGTGATGATTAGCGCCGGGCGCTAAACTTTGCGCCCGGCCGATATTAGCGCCCCAAAATGGGCGATACCCAATTTTTCCCCCAATGTTTCTGAGGCATGGCTGAGCTCAGCTCACTCTGTGTATAATGGGAACAATGCAACTTTCTCACTTGTATGGGTCAGTTCCACTGAGCAGTGAATTTAGCAATTGGGCTGTTGGAGAAGTCTGGGTCCAGTCTGTAAATGTAAAGTAGCATATGTTAAATGCCAAAAAAGACAGGAATTCTTTTCTTTTTAAAGTTTTTTGTTCTATACTTAATTTTATTTCATTTTAGTTCACTGTGAATGTCTGAAGTCTTATCTACTCGGAACTGCTTGTTTTAAAGTGTACTTCATACAGGAGTGAGAATTTTTCTGTAACTCAATCTCCCCAAATAACCTGGTCAAATCTGCACCGAACTCAATCATGGAGGTCTGACACAGGATTAGAGAAAGGTCCATCAAAGAAACTGGGCATCAATTAACAACTGTGCTTTCCCCAAACAGGAAAATTCACTACACATTAAGAATGAGAAATAACAGCAGATAAACTCAATGAATTTAACAACATCCTGAATAAAATTACATAGCAACTTGGCAAATTTCTAAATTGAGATCGGTAAGTAAATTAACGTTCTTACAAAATGACTCAGTGTCACATGTTCAGCTCCACATTCCTTATATTACAAACTGATTTTAATCTGGTTTCTAAACATGATTTCAGCCAAATCATTCCAAAATGTAAACCCTTCAAAAACAATTATTTTACTGGAATCATTTCACACTAACTGGTTATACTTCTTTGTAGAGTAGTTATCAACCCAATAGTATAGTGGGACAAAAGCCCTTTCAACATCTCAGTATCTGTTCCATAATGGTGTATCACGTTATTTGCTACACTACAGCACTGACTCCCATACATCTCCTCATTTCCATTCACTTTCCATAAACACAATTTCTTACAATAAATGCCTCTCTATGGTAAGAAGGTTGGTGGGGTTGTTCTGAGAAAAGCTACAAGCTTGTTTGTGCCGAATGGCCTCCTCCTTTTGCTAAAGATTCTTGTGTGCTGACATGTACATTGTTCTAAAAAGTAAATGGATATATTGTCACCTTCAGGTCTGATAATAGAGTTCCTGATTAGGTGGCACAAAGATGTGGCATGTTAGGCCCTTGAACACATCATGTTATGGCATGATGTGGGCTTGTGCACATAACTCTCCACTTAGGGAATTCTTGGTCTCACTCCCCTGCATCAGGAATACATCGAAATTTGCGTAATGTACCGATTAGGCATCTGCAGAACATTATACAGTTTTATAACTGCTATAAGTAGCCGCTGATTTTTTAAATACACAAATTAATTTGAACCAGTTCTATAGTCGCAGTGTTTTAAATTGTGTTTTCTAAGGCATTTTTGAGAACTAAAGTTCTATGAAGCATTATGAATGCTACTGAGTATACCGTTAGTGTTTCGGTGTTGCTGAGTGGAGGACAAGCACTTCCCCACAGAAAGTAAAGGAAAATCAGAAGGTCAGTTACTCAGTACTACTGTCACACGTCTCTCAGTAGTACTGACAGAAGGCTAGGGGAAGGTTTCCTGGCTAACCTATCAATATATGACCTAGAGAGACTCGAGAAAGATGAATGGAGACAAAAACAGAAAATAAAACATACGTGAAAAAAAGATTGCTGATCTTGGCTGGGTTATGGTGATGATGAGAAGAGGTGAGGCACACCTCAGGATGCTAGGGTGGGGCAGATGGGATAAACCAGTGCAAATCTTCTCTGTCTCATAGACACTCCTGTTTGTGAGGAATCACAGACAAAGTTTGCATCCTGTTGGAATCTCTGTTCTCTGTTTTCCTAATTTAAAGAGAATGGTACAGCAACTGTACATCTAAATATTGGGCCAGAATTTACTGTCAAAATAACAGTGAAGCTAACAGCGCTCATTGTTATTTATGCACAAATCAGACAGCAACTTCAGGCAAGCGCAGATGTGCAGTTAAACGCGAAAATCTGAGATGAACCGTTCCTCTGTAAACAGCACGAGAACGCCATTTTGCTGTCTGGCTTCCCAGTCAAATATATTGAACAGCATGAAGTTCCTGTACCTACGTCGTACATATGGACTTAACTCACCACAGAAAGTTGGGACTTGTCCATTTCAGTCTAAGCACCCTTTTTAACGGCGTGATAGGTCTTAGTTACTGCCAAACAACCTCTCTGGCACTGAAAATTAACAATTACAAGAGTGGAGTCTCATTCCATCAGCTTTTAATTGTTGTTGGAGATTTTAAAAAAAAACGATTTCTTTCTCTCTCTTTTGTTCTCTCTCTCTCAATCCAATCTTTTCCTCTCTTTATTTCGCTTTTTGTACCTGATTTCACCTTGAATTCATTATTCTAACTTACACTTCCTGGTTCAGACTCTGCGCTGTTCAATCCTCAATCCTTCAATCTGTTTGGTTAAAGAGATGCACAGTTGCTGCCCCTGTTTATTCAGGTCCCAGATGCCCTGTAGAGGGCGCTGCGCCATTTGGATTTCCCACTTCCAGCAACTTCCAGCGCAAAGTCTTGTGGAAATTAAACGGGCAAGGGCGAGTCTAACAAACCGCGAGCACTGTTTGTTCGCCGGCTACAGTAAAGTCTGCCCCTTTCGATCAGCGTCACTTTATATTTAGCTTTCTTTCCTGGAGGATTTTTACATCATTGAAGAAAATATTAATGTCTGCTCTCAGCATTTTATTTGCTGTTGTAACATCCATGTTCTGTAATAATCATCCAAAATGCGCCTTCATTCCTTCACTGATTTTGACCTGGAAAAATTCTTCCGCACTCAGAAATGAGATGCGTTTTCCATCAAACAGGTTTCCAAACTGATAAGTAGCATTCTCAGCAGGAGCGGTAATAAAGTTTCTAAGATTCAAAACCCTATCGAACTTCAAAGCTGAAAATTGTGCTGCTGGGTTTCTGGGCTGTTGCAGCTTCCTCCTGCACTGATGCTGAGCATCTGACTGAATCACTGTAAACCTTGACCCCCCCCCATTTAAATGTCGACGTCCCTAATAGCAGCCCACAACAGGACTTCAAGGTAATCCTGCGTTAAGTCTGCTTTAATTTCCCCAAATACTGCGCAATATTCAGGCACCTTGATAAGTGGCAGGGAGAAGAAGAATTTGGAGCCGACAGCTGTGCTGCTGTAAATGCCCATGAGAAAAATGTCTCCTGTGCTCTGTGCAGTAAAACACTAGGCATCTTTGAAGTGCTTTTGATTTTGCTTCATGCAGCGCGAAGGGGAAACATCTTCTCTCCGTGTGAGGCAGTGAACCCGCTAAAAACATGAACTGATCATTTGAGCATGTGCGCGTGGATGGGGGAAGGGTGCAGAAGCAGTACCACAGGAACACAGGAACGGGAAGTAGGCCATTCAGCCCCTCGAGCCTATTCCGCTATTCAATGAGATCATGGCTGGTCTGTGTCTTAACTCCATTGACCCACCTTGGTTTCGTCACCCCTTAATACCCTTGCCTCACAAGAATCTATCAATCTCAGTTTTGAAGTTTTCAGTTGATCCCCAGCCTCAATAGCTTTTTGGACGAGAGAGTTACAGATTTCCACTGCCTTTTAAAAAGAAACTTAAGACAATTATTTTGGAGCCATGCAGGTAAAGACTGCCAGTGCGAGGCAAAGAAATAACTTTGCATTTTGGGCAACTAGGATCAGTATCAGGTCCTCTCTCCCATGCGTAGCACAGGCAAAATGCCTCTACTTTTCCTTAACAATGTACCTAGATTCCAACCTTAGAAAAGCATCCTCTGATTCTCTGTCTGAATATGTTTGTGATAATTTCATGGATTACTTCAAACCAAACAAACAAGACCGCAGCTCTACAAACCACTAGCCCTGTTGTTATTACCCTTTCCCTCGATGACCAACTCTTATTTCTCTTTGGCCACCAGATGGCAGTAACCCCCACCTAGTCTGACATGTTAATGGGCCGGATTTTGCGATAAGAATAACGATGAGGCTAACAGTGCTCACCGTTATAACAGGGTAAATCGGACAGCAACTTCTGGTGTCCGCACATGTGCAGTTAAACGCGGAAATCCGGAAGTTGCTGACAGAGATACCCTGCTTCTCCACGGGGTGTGCTGTAACGGTCCTCGCTGATAGACTCGGCATTGAAAGACATGCAATGGCGTGAACTTGGGGTACTTGCTCACTAGTTCCACACTAAAGATGGCTGAAAAAGTTAGGGCTGGTGCATTCAGGAGTAAGTGAATTTTTAACAGCATAATAAGTGATAGTTACTGCCAAACAACCTCTCTGGCCCTGAAAAATTAATTTTACAAGTGTGGAGTTTCATTCCCTCAGAAGATAATTAGTGTTGGAGGTTTTAAAAACTTTTTCTGTCTGTCTCTTTTATCTCTTCCTGTTAATCCCATTTATATTTCCCATCTTTATTTTGCTTTCTGTACATGATTTAAATCTAACTTATAGTTCCTGCTTTATACTTCCTGGTTTGGACTCTGCGTGTCTCAGTGAGGATTCTTCAATCTGATTGGTTGAAGAGCCTCGCTGTTTCTTTCCCTGCTCAGTGATGCCACAGATCCCCTGTAGAAGGCGCCACACTGGATCAGAGCAACTCTGCGCTCTGAAGCCCACCAAAGCTTTGTGGGCAGCTGCCAGCGAGGTGAACGGTGAGTGCTGTTCCTTCGCCGCTGACCGCAAAATTCGGGCCAATGTTTACACTCCTTCCCCCTTAAATTTGAAAGCCCAGTATCATTCTCATTATTATTAAGTTTATAAGTTCAGTCTTTGGGTTCCAGGCTTGCAGTGAATTTTGCCCTCCACTCTTGGCTCCTTCAATTCTTTTGGATGCAGCTGACAGATCCCTTTGGGTAGACTCCTGTCTGGGCAGCACTGCATTGTGCTAAGCCTCATAACAACGGGTCCAGAATAACCAATCTCTCTGAAGATAATCTTGAGGAAATGCCACTTGTAGCTCGTCTGTAGTATCCTGGACTCCTCCGGAGATGCATAAATTCTGCCATGTCCCACGCAACATTCCCGCAAAGATGCGCGGCTGCGCAGCGGTCTGGAGGTCCCGCGCGGGCCGCTCACTGGCTTTTAAATGGAAGAAACCGCGCAGGCGCGAAAATTTGAACGGGCCGCGCAGCCAGTTAAAGGGACCGCGCATAAAAAAAAATTAGAAGGACACTGGTCCCATGTCTTTGACTGGTGGGAAATCTTTCACAGGCATGTGTCATGGACCCTGAACACTGGAAGACCAAAATCAAATAAGCCACTTACACATGACAGGCTGCCTCTCCAATATGAATCAAATAAGAGCAGGGTTCCGTTTTCTTTATTACACCAAACTTTCCTTCCCTACAATTTTTCACTCCCACTAACGAGCCAAATACTAAAATTCGATGCGGCTTCTGTTTTAAACGACCAGTAATCAGGATGTCTTGGAGAAAATACACCTTGGAATGTTTGATTATTGACTGATTGGAACATTGCTGGTGCACTTGAGACTCCATCAGAAGCCAATATATAAAAGACACCCTGGAGAACATTGAAGATCAAATATTGCTTGGGAGGTAGCTTCTAGCTCCAGCTGTTGGCAAACATTCGATAAATCCAATTTACTGAATAAGGTGCCTCTGGATAGTGTTATCAACAGATCGTCAGTTATGGATGAAGGTTACGGTTTACTGGAATCCCCAAAGATTTGTATGGACATATTGGTATTTGGCACCAATACGAGGGATGCAGTCCAACTATTTCAGTCAACCTCTGAGATAGTGCCGTCAAGTTCTTGTTCCACTGTTTCCCTAAGGCCATATGGAACAGGTTGGGCCTTACCGGCTTGGCCCAGGATGGAACACAGGAACAGGAGTAGGCCAATCAGCCCCTCGAGCCTGTTCCACCATTCTATTAGATCATGGCTGATCTGTTCTGTAACTCCATTTACCCACCTTTGTTCCATACCCCTTGAGACCCTAAAACAACAAAAATCTACTGATCTCAGTCTTGAATATTTCAACTGACTCAGCATCCTCACCCTTTTGGGAGAGTGAGTTCCAGATTTTCACTCCCCTTTGCGCGAAAAAATGATTCCTGATTTCACTCCTAAATAGCCTAGCTCTAATTTTAAGGTAATGCCCTTTTTGTTCTGGATTTCCCCACACCAGAGGAAATAGTTTCCCTGTATCTACCCGCTCGAATCCCTTTATCATTTTAAACACCTTGATTGGATTCCCCCTCTACCTTCTAAACTGAAGGGAATACAAGCCAAGTTTAAGCAACTTGTCCTCATAATTTAGCATTGTATCATTCTGGTGAATCTGCGCTGTACCCCTTCGAAGGCCAATTTTACCTTTCCTGAGGTCTGGTGCCGAAAGCTGAACTCTGTTGCTCCAGACGGGGTCTGACCAAGGCTCTGAACAACTGAAGCATCACTTCCTCACTTTTGATTTCCAAGCCTCTTGAGGTAAAGGCCAGCATCCCATTAGCTTTGTGAATCACTTCCTGTACCTGTGCACCGGCTTTTAACGATTTGTGTACGTGGACACCCTTCACTCCTCCACAGCCCCCTCCCACCATTCAGAAAATATTCCGATTTGTCTTTTTCAGGTCCAAAGTGTGACCACTAGATCCGGAGGCGAGAGTGCTACCGCTGAGCCACAGCTACGGTAAAGGTAAATTGGCAAAACCATTTCCAATGGTCGGAGAGTCGGCAACTAAAAGGGAATAAATGTAAGATCATCACCAAAAGGACAGAGAGAGAGAGTTTAGAGAAATTGTAGATTTCTTTTTTTGTTACGCACAGAGAGTTGTTAGGACGTGACTCCAATTTTCCCGTTAATTTTTTTTGGGATGCGCGTGCCGGCAGCGCGGGAGGTCCAGAGAGCCACGCGGCCGTTAAAGGGTACACTGCATGACACTCAGTGCTGGAAGCGCAATCCACAATAGTTTTTAAATGGCAAGAGAAATGTTTAAAAAAAAAATGTAAATGGTTATGGGGAAAGGGTAGGAAATGGGTCTAAGTAGATCTCATTCAGAGAGCCAGCACAGGCATGATGGGCTGAATGGCCTCCCTCTGTACTGTAAAATTGCTGTAGATTGAGAGGGACACAAATTGCATGCACTGATCTCCGTGTCAGATTGCCCGATCTGCCCTTCTGTTGAGTGGGACTCTGTGGCGGGAATGCTAACTTGGAAAATTTAATTCAGTGTTAGGGCAAGCGAGAGTTGAGATACTTGGACCTGTGTTGCAATGGCGATTGGATACCAAGGAGTTTACAAGCAGTGTTTATCTCCTTGTTTCCATTTGTCTCTCTACTCCTCCTTCACCTTTCCATTTTGAGAAATGTTGTCCTCGGCTGGTGCACCTTTCCCGCTGCAAAACAATTGTTTCTTATTCAACATACCTCAAATCAAGTCAATCCACCCTAAACACTGCCGGAGTTATTTCTGTACACAAACTATTCTTCATACAAAATCAATCATCATGTATCCAATATGGTGCTTACAGGACTGCTGTCCTTGTGGAAAGACATTCTATCCTCTTTCTTCTGCTGTCTGAGTCATGAGCATTTGTTGTTAAGTTTAAGAAGTGGGTAATAATTTCTCGAAGTTTCTTTGCTGTCAAACTGTGCCAAGTACGGCAGAGGGCAGGAACCCTTTTTCAAAGTCAGGCACTTATTGCAATGTGCCTAAGGATGTGCGTTCAAGTCCCGCTCCAGAGACTTGAGCTCAGAAATCTAGGCTGACACTCCAGTGCAGTACTGAGGGAGTGCTGCACTGTCGGAGATGCCGTCTTTTCGTATGAGACGTTAAACCGAGGCCCCGTCTGCTCTCTCAGGCAGGTGGATGTAAAAGATCCCGCGGCCACTATTTCGAAGGCGAGCAGGGGAGTTATCCCCGGTGTCCTGGCCAAATCAACATCACTAAAACAGATTATCTGGTCATTATTACATCGCTGTTTGTGGGAGCTTGCTGTGCACAAGTTAGCTGCTGTGTTTCCTACATTACAACAGCAACTACACTTAAAATAAAAGTATTTCATTGGTTCTAAAGCGGGTTGGGACGTCCTGAGGTCGTGAAAGGTGCTATATAAATGCAAGTCTTTCTTTCTTCTTTCTAGGACCGCCTATTCAATCAAATGTTCACAGCCTGTTAATGTTTTGATGCGGAGATGCCGGTGTTGGACTGGGGTGGACAAATGTGAGAAGTCGCACAACACCAGGTTATAGTCCAACAGCTTTATTTGAAATCACAAGCTTTCGGAGCTGCTGCTCCTTCGTCAGGTGAAGTGAAGAGATGCATATAGTCACAGCATATATAGTTAATCTTTCCAACTGCCGTTTATCACACCTCTCTGCCGAGGTGTGACAAAGGGCAGTTGGAAAGATTAACTGTAATCATCTGGCAGTGTTCTCTGACTATATATGCTGTGCCTATATGCATCTCTTCACTTCACCTGACGAAGGAGCAGCGCTCCGAAAGCTTGTGATTTCAAATAAAGCTGTTGGACTATAACCCGGTGTTGTGCGACTTCTCACATTTGTTAATGTTTTGTCCAGGCAGAGAACAGTGCCCTAACTCAACTCAAAATGACAGCGGTTCGCCAGTGGTGCGGAGGGGAGCGAAGGAGAAGGGTGCGAGTCAGTCGTCGGTTAAAATACTGTTTCCGAAGGCTAGATGCTGATGCATCGTCTCCGCCGGATCTGCCAAACGTTACCCAACATGAAAAAAAAACCCGGCGAGACTCAGGTGAGAAAAACCACGGGACTCGCGGGCGATGCCGTCCACGGTGGAACAGTCCGCTGATACTCACTGTGGCCTCGCACGTGAGGAGTGGCCTCTTGGGCAAAGTACCAGAGAAACAAATCTCAGCGCCTTCGGAAAAGGAAGAGAGACAGTCGTTATAGAATAAGCTTCATTAGTTGGAAACAAGAAAAAGCAAAGTTGCAAGAATAAAAAAGCGGAATCTGGATGAAAGAACGGAGGAAAGGGAAGGTGGGGTGAGCAGAAGTAAATGTTTAATTATTTTAGATTATTGCGTAATAAAATTACGAAGAGTAATTTGTGCCGGGGGCAATGTTTGCTTCAGTGCGTAAGATGAACCATTATTAAAAGATGGCTGGCGCTGGGAGACTGGAACTTCCTGGATTCTGACGATAGTATGAGGGCTAAAAAGGTGGCTGGGAAGAATGCCAGAATTGATCTATTATTTAGCTGTGAATCGAAGAGTTGAGGAAGACATGGGACTCTTCAGTGCAAATGATCATAATGTCTTTCAATCGAACAGTGTAGCGTAGGCTGGACATAAAATGAAGCCTCATATTGATGATAGGGTCACAGGGGACAAAGTAAGGAGAATAAACTGGTTAACGATACCTCAAGGTAGAAATACTGAGGGGAGAAAAATGCAATATTTCCACAAGATCTCCTGAAAACAGAGCAAATAAAATATGCCACATAATTAGTGCTTATTAAAACCCACGTCTGGAAGGTTTAATAAGGAGGTTAAAGAAAGCATAGTAATGATTCTAGAGACTCAGGAGATGAAGATGAATAGAAAAATATGTCAAAATGCAGTAAAAGACACTAAGGGGTAGAAATTGGTCCCTGTTGCGCCCATTTTCTGGGTGTAAAATGGGGAGGCAAAATGTACCGATTACATGGGGGTATGTTCCATGCCCCAAGGATGCCTGAAGTACATCCGACCCCATATTGGGTGGGACAATTTTGCAGGCCTTCCTGACGGCCGCCTAAAATGGGCGTTAGACCTCTTGCACATGTTAATGAGGACCCCAAACACCCTCCTGTCAAATTGGGCCATCCTGAGCAGAGCCGGCTCTGCTCCAATCAGATTTTCCTGTCAAGGACGTGGCCTGGCAAGCGACCGTGCCAAAAGAGGTAAGTACATTCAGAAAAAAAATTTGCACAGCTTGACGTAGAGCCAGGAGGAGCAGGGTTGCCTCACACGGCTCCACAGCACTCCTGAGGGCCGCTGCCAGCCCGCAATCGGCCTCCGTCCCTTCCCTCCACTCTCCCGGGACTGAACCTGAGGGCCGCTGCCTTGATCCATCGGAAACGGGTGAGCTGCCGCTGGAGGCATGATCGGCATTGGCAAATCGCCCATCTTATTCAAATGAGGCTCAAGGCCCAAGTCCGGGTGAGCCTTGGACCTCCCGGTTTGGGTGTGCGCTGTCCGCGCACCACTGGTTATGTGCCCCAAGAATGGGCCATAACCAATTTCTGCTCCTAAAAACTTACTCCAGGCTTAAGTGTGGAAGAGCAAATTCGCAATAAATACTGAGGGAAATATAAAGTGATTTTTTTGGGGGGTGCAGTCATAGCAGGGAAAGTTAATAGAAACATAGAAACTAGGAGCAGGAGTAGGCCATTCGAGCCTGCTCCACCATTCAATACGATCATGGCTGATCATCCAAATCCAGTACCCTGTCCCTGCTTTCTCACACAGAATCCCCATCGAGCCTGCACCGACACATATCCCACCCTATCCCCGTAACCCCACGTATTTAATTCCGCCTAACATATCCCATCCTATCCCTGTAACCCCACATATTTAATCCCCCCCTAACACTAAGGGTCAAATCATAGCCAAATCAACCTAACCCGCACATTTTTGGACTGTGGGAGGAAACCGGAGCAAACCCACGCAGACACGGGGAGAATGTGCAAACTCCACACAGACAGTCACCCGAGGCCAGATTCGAACCCGGGTCCCTGGCGCTGTGAGGCACCAGTGCTAACCACTATGCCACCGTGTTGCAGAGAGGTGAGAAAGAAGAGGACACAAATGGTATGGTGGAACTTGGGAATCTTTCGCAACAGCTTCACTGTAGAAGAAGACTCCCAGATGGTTCATTTAGCACCTGATATTGGGCCACATTGTGTTGCCTTTGGTTAGCATATTCACATTTAAGCCAATATGCTTTAATGTTGGACCAATACACTTCTTGTGTGCAAATCTGAATTCAACGTCTCAAAATGTTCCCATCACCAGCATCTCTAACCTCCAGAAACTCCAGTTAACACTGCTCACTCTAGACGCAACAGGGTTGGAATGACAAAATCTATATTGTGACACTGGGTATTTCGAGTGGATACCGTGAAAATTTCACATGTACGCTATCTTTTAGCTTACAGTGCAGTTAGGTGAAATTTCAAAGATACAGTATTTGCACTTCGCTGAAATCCCAGGGATATTTCTGCAGGATCGTCCCCTGTTGGAACCTCGAGTTTGTGGATTTCAGTCCAGGCTTGTGTAGGGAAGCTACAACTAGTATCAAAGGAGGAGAGAAATCAGCCCAGGCTCCCATTCATAATCATTAGACAGTGACCACGGTGTGTCTGCAAACAGATTTCCCCTCCTCCGTTACATGGCCCACCCAACACTCATTGTCCAAGCTCATGTGAAGAATGAGCGTTTGGGCAAGGCTCCCAACAGTGGTCAGGTCAGCTAATTAATGAGTTGAGCGGTTCAGGAATATCTGTTTTCTATCTTTCACACTTAATGATAAAGTATTCAGCTATGCTTGGAGTGAAAATAAGAACGTTAGAACTGAAGGAACAGAGGGAACATCACATAATTGATCAGGAAGGAAATGAGCCAGAGGTTAGTGAGACATGGCTGAGAATCAGATTATTGAACATTCCCAATTGCACCTTTCATCTGGTTGATGGTTTACACATTTCATTTTTGAATTATAACCATCGATAACTTATTCATGTATAGGATGAGACAGATAGTGTTGCTAGATCTACTTTCCATCAAAATGGATGACAGCACCACATCTGTTACTGAAGATCATGTGCTCACCCTCCAGTCATTTTATGCAATCTCTTCAATTTTGCCCCCAATTTTCACCCCTCCTCTCATAGTCATAGATTTATACAGCACAGGAAGAGGCCCTTCGGCCCATCGTGTCCGCGCCAGCCATCAAGCCCTGTCTATTCTAATCCCATTTTCCAGCACTTGGTCTGTAGCCTTGTATGCTATGGCGTTTCAAGTGCTCAACTAAATGCTTCTTGAATGTTGTGAGGGTTCCTGCCTCTACCACCCTCTCAGGCAGTGAGTTCCAGATTCCAACCACCCTCTGGGTGAAAAAGTTTTTCCTCAAATCCCCTCTAAACCTCCTGCCCCTTACCTTGAAGCTATACCCCCTGGTTATTGACCCCTCTACTAAGGGGAAAAGTTCCTATCTACGCCCCTCATAATTTTGTACACCTCAATCAGGTCCCCCCTCAGCCTTCTCTGCTCTAAGGAAAACAACCCCAGCCTGTCCAGTCTCTCTTCATAGCTGAAGCGCTCCAGCCCTGAAGACAGACCTCCAGCAGCTTACCCAAGTAGCCATTCTTCACGTGTAAAACTAGAAACTGACCGTCAGCTGGCTCTTTAGCCCCGAGGGTCATCCCAAAATAAAGCATGACGCTGATGTCACCCAGGGGGCAGAATTTCTGCGGAGATTGCCCAGTCTCCCGCCGGGACCTTGTAGAAATGGCGCAATGGCTGCTTGCGACAGTGCTCCAGGTTTTTCTGCCAAGCTTACAGCGGGAGATCAGACCAGGCAGGACCTGGAGTGGGTTGGTGCGGAGGCCAGCATGTGGGCAGGAGAAGGTGGAGGGGACTGGGGCCGGGGAGTTAGTGGCACACTGCCGCTATCCTCACATCATGACTGCTCTCCTATATCACCTGACGAAGGAGCAGCGCTCCGAAGGCTTGTGATTTCAAATAAAGCTGTTGGACGAAAACCTGGTGTTGTGCGACTTCTCACATTTGTCCACCTCAGTCCAACACCGGCATCTCCACATCATTAAATGAGCAGTTGCGAGGTTCGTGAAAGGCAAAAGATGACACTTTCTACAGTGGCAAGTATCTTCACCCAACGCTATAAAGTGATCACCGATCAGTAATTCGCCAGATAGGAGGATAACGTTTCATGATTTCAGTACATCAAATATTAATATTATTTAAATTATTTAAAATTGAGGCTTCTTGATAAGCTTGCCTTCCACAAGTGGGCAGTTGCAGCTGATGCTCAATGCCAGAATTCCCTGCATGGGCGGGCTCTCACAGGGATGACCAATAGTCGAGCATTTGTCTTTTTCTCTCGGCTGTTCTGTATTTTCTTTTGGCGCCTCGATGACTCGCATTCTCATTTTTTTTTTCTTACATTGTCCTCCAGGTTTTCACTCAGGGATTTTTTTGGTCTCTCTCGGGGGATTGCAGGACTTGGGGGAGAAGGGTGGGGAAGATGACCGCGCACGTGGGCTGCATTATGTCTGGCTTCGACGGGCTTGGCGGACCGGATAGCCTTTTCTTGCGTGTCTCATGTGGCTGATCTGTTCCCAGGCCACTGATACTTGAGAACCAGCTGCTGGAAAACCCACTCAGAATCCGATTACTTTAAGGTGCTTTCACACTTCCATAGAAACATAGAAGATAGGAGCAGGAGTAGGCCATTCGGCCCCTCGAGCCTGCTCCGCCATTCGATGAGATCATGGCTGATCATCCAAACTCAGTACCCTGTCCCTGCTTTCTCCCCATATCCCTTGATACCTTTAGCTTTAAGAAATATATCTAACTCATTCTTGAATATATTTAATGACTTGGCCTCAACTACTTTCTGTGGTAGAGAATTCCACAGGTTCACCACTCTCTGGGTGAAGAAATTCTTCCTCATTTCTGTCCTAAATGGCTTACCCCTTATCCTTAGATTATGACCCCTCGTTCTGGACTCTCCGACCATCGGGAACATTCTTCCTGCATCTAGTTTGTCCAGACCTGTCAGAATTTAATATGTTTCGATGAGATCCCCTCTCATTCTTCTATACTCCAGCGAGTATAAGCCCAATCGACCCAATCTCTCCTCATATGTCATTCCTGCCATCCCAGGTATCAGTGTGCACCTGACTGCAGACGCCTGGCTCAGCCTCTGTTGGCTGCATTTCAGGGAGTAACTTTTTTGTCTTAAAATACACCTGTGCAGCGCCTTGGGACATCTTACTACGTTAAAGGCGCGATATAAATACAAGCTGTTGTTGTTGAGCGTAAGGACGAGGAAACCAAACACCTTACATATCTTGGCGACCCGCGCACTGGGTTTTACAGGAACAAAATGGTAGACGACACAAAGGTTTAGTTTCAACCCAAAACTGTTAGTTTATTAAAACCAATAGAGTAAACCGACTGACCTACAGTAACCGGTGCGTTGTTGTGGATCTATATTCGTGCCATTGGGTTATGGCCATGGGATTTTCAGTGAAGCGTTCGGACTCAGGGTCTCTGTATCAATAGATGCACTACAGGGTCTGGTCACGGAGTGTAAAAAGGGTAGAGGGATGAGTGGACGTAGCTCTCTCAAAAACAGGGTTCAAAATCCTATAAATGGGTCTTTGGCACTCTAAAAGCACATGTTGTGCAGCAAACGTAAAGCTATTTCTGACCCCCACTCTCCACACCAAGATGGCCACTTCCTGACTTCAGAGAGTGGCCACATTTCTTTTTCTTGAAAAGCTAATTCTAAATTAGGAAGTGTCCAGGAGTGGGTCAGGCTGGTTCACTCCTGCAGTTTCCATTTCCACCTGTCGGGAAATACTAGATAAGGAAGGCAAACGGCATGTTGGCCTTTATTGCAAGGGGGTTGGGGTATAAGAGTAAGGAAGTCTTGCTACAGTTGTACAGGGCCTTGGTGAGACCACACCTGGAGTACTGTGCACAATTTTGGTCTCCTTATCTAAGGAAGGATATACTTGCCTTGGAGGCAGTGCAACAAAGGTTCACTAGATTGATTCCTGGGATGAGAGGGCTGTCCTATGAGGAGAGATTGTGTAGAATGGGCCTATACTCTCTGGAGTTTAGAAGAATGAGAGGTGATCTCATTGAAACATACAAGATTCTGAAGGGGATTGACAGAGTAGATGCTGAGAGGTTGTTTCCCTGGCTGGAGTGTCTAGAACTCGGGGGCATAGTCTCAGGATAAGGGGTAGGCCATTTAAGACTGAGATGAGGAGGAATTTTTTCACTCAGAGGGTTGTGAATCTTTGGAATTCTCTGCCCCAGAGGGCTGTGGATGCTGAGTCTTTGAGTATATTCAAGGCTGAGATAGATAGATTGTTGGACTCCAGGGGAATCAAGGGATATGGAGATCGGGCGGGAAAGTGGAGTTGAGGTCAAAGATCAGCCATGATCTTATTGAATGGCGGAGCAGGCTCAAGGGACTGTATGGCCTACTCCTGCTCTTACTTCTTATGTTCTTATGTTCTTTGTTCTGCATCGACCCCTCTCTCAGCTCAATGGAGATCAGGAAGAATATGTGTGGAGAATAGGTTGGTGCAGACCTATATCAGATTTTCTGTGCCGTTATGTCCTGATACACTGACATACAACATCATTGGACGCTTTGTAAATCACCATGCAGTAAATTCCCCCAAAACAAGTCTATGGAAATAATTATGAGTCAACCAGTCAATAACACAATTAAACAAAGTAATTCCAGGCTGAATTGTCTCCTCCTCTCATTAGGAGTGCTTTAAAACTCTTTTGCCTGACATCAATGTGACATTTCCAGCTGCTTTGAAATCTGGATTCATGACCAAACACCAATTACTGATCAATTTTACCCTCCAATAAATGCTAATACTGCTTAAACAGGTCTAGACATTGAGACTGCAACACTGCTGACTTCGGGTCTCGCTGACTGCTGTTCACAGCATGTTGGAGGATTGTACGGCAAGTATAGGTCTTTAAAGAAAGTTATGTTGGGAATACGGTTCTGGCTGCCATCAGCATATTAAGCAGGCACTGTCTGACTTTTAAGACAATCTACTTTTGTAATCTTTGTCTTAATGACAGCATTAAACAGAACATTGGTGAAACGGTAATAATGCTACATTTGCTGGTTGCTTTGAAGGCTGTTTAAGACTCTTGGCTGACACGGCATCTTAAAGTGGCCACTGTCTCTCTGATAAAGTGTCTGGCAAAGCTTTCTTCATTTCTTTGCCAGTAAATGAAGCGATTATGCAAATCGGGTTATAACGCATCATCTTGTCTCTTGCAGGTGACAATATCAGGAGGGTAAATTCACTGATCCCGCACTTCGTTCAGCCCTACCTCTCTTGGAAAAAAAACTTTGGAAACAAATTTTCATAACATGGTACCCCTTTAAGCCTGCAGCACTGTTTGCCAGTTATTTATTCAGTGTTAAATTGAAAATGTTTTTTTTGTCAGATTGAAAATCTCAATCTTTCTTCAGACCAAATCTGCTTTTACAAAAATGCTCAAAAAGTTAAACCATGTTTCGCTTTTCAGATGCTGTCTATTTCCAGCATTTTCTATTTATATAAAAATATAGCAATAGATGGAATTTAAATTAGTTGGCAAGACATTTCATTTCATTGTATGGCATTCAGCACTAAAAACTCACTCTTCGAGCTGTTTTATATTGCCATCTCCTATCTTTGGGGCTGAATTGGGATCAGGAGGCACATCTATCTGTAAAAGTGCACAGTTATGTTAGTGGTGTGGGAAGCACAGCTTACACAGGTATCCCCAGGCTTGGCCAGTTTTGTCACAATGGAGATGATGTTGTCCGACTGTTGCTGCTTACTCAGGGCATGCTCAGAGGAGAGCTTTCCCTCTATAGGATTGACAGCTATTGAAAGGTTGCTCCAGTCCAGGCTCCACGAGGGACAAGGGTTTGAAGTGAACTTTGCTGAAATTCCATTCTCTTCTACCTTGTTCATGGTGGGCCTTGTTCCTATTTGGTACAAAAAAATAGTATGTGTACAATTGTATAGGAACAGAAATAGGATAAGTGGCAGGTAACATTCGCGCCACACAAGTGCCAGGCAATGACTATCTCCAACAAGCGAGAATCTAACCACCGCCCCTTGACATTCAACAGCATTACCATCGCCGAATCCCCCACCATCAACATCCTGGGGGTCGCCATTGACCAGAAACTTAACTGGACCAGCCACATAAATACTGTGGCAACAAGAGCAGGTCAGAGGCTAGGTATTCTGCAGCGAGTGTCTCACCTCCTGACTCCCCAAAGCCTTTCCACCATCTACAAGGCACAAGTCAGGAGTGTGACGGAATACTCTCCACTTGCCTGGATGAATGCAGCTCCAACAACACTCAAGAAGCTCGACACCATCCAGGACAAAGCAGCCCGCTTGATTGGCACCCCATCCACCACCTTAAACATTCACTCCCTCCAACACAGGCGTACCGTGGCTGCAGTGTGTACCATCTACAAGATGCACTGCAGCAACTCGCCAAGGCTTCTTCGACAGCACCTCCCAAACCCACGACCTCTTCCACCTAGAAGTACAAGGGCAGCAGGTGCATGGGAGCACCACCACCTCCAAGTTCCCCTCCAAGTCACACACCATCCAGACTTGGAAGTATATCGCCGATTCCTTCATCGTCGCTGGGTCAAAATCTTGGAACTCCCTACCAAAAGCCCTGTGGGAGTACCTTCACCACACGGACTGCAGCGGTTCAAGAAAGCAGCTCACCATTACCTTCTCAAGGGAAATTGGGGATGGGCAATAAATGCTGGGCCTTGCCAGCGACGCCCACATCCCATAAAAACAAATTTTTAAAAAAGGCAAAGGGACATGAAAATCCTCGTAAAAATCCACTGAATCCAAAGCAGCTCTAGTTGTGTTTGCCCACTGACACCCATCCAAGATGGGGTCCTGGCCACAAAGTGACGTTATGTTAGCTTTATCCAACACCTGGATTGAGTACAGTACCATATAATCCACTGTGCGGCATGATGCATATTAGAGCAGCCAAGTGGTACGAGTCCAACGAGCTGATTCAGTAGATGGTGCACAAGTGGCATCATCTTAATGTAAGTTCCTTGCAGAATCCCACCAGGAAAGCACGTTTGACCACACTTGCTGTCTTATCTCCACTAATGATCAAGATATTATAAAAAAGTCAGACTGCTCTTGCTAATGACACTTGCCGTGGAGTGGTTAACTCCTAATCCGAGACCACAAACAGCAACCAAATCACTGCTTCCAGATGTGGACAGAACTGCTAGTGAACCGACAAATGGCATGTTACCTCAGCATCGAGAGGTCAATAACTTGTCGAGAAAGACTTGAGTGTGATGTTGCTGCTAACCTCCATTCTATAAGAGCACCTATCATGTATTGGAATCCATCAAGGCTCGCAATGCATTCTTTGTTGAAAAATTCCTCTACTTTGAGTAAAATAAACTTAAAACTAAAATCCAGCTGTTTTGGGGGGGGGGCGGGATTTTTTCGGTGGGGGGCGCATTTGGTGGTGGGTCGGCTGGGAATTTTTTTTTGACAACGGGTAGGGAACTCACTGTCAAACCGCCTCCACGCTAGTCTCCCAGATATCGGGTCTGTCATCGCAGAACAGACCTGACACCAGGTGGTGGGGGAGGCAATTTAAATTATTAAGAGCTCGTTAACAGGCACTTAAAAACTATTTTAAGCTCAGCTTTACATTTTAAGAGTTCGCCCATGGCTTCTCCGCTGCTCGGGGATCACGTCAGGTAAGGAGGTGGAGTGTTGTGTCAGCATGGGATGATTTCTTAACTTGACAACTGCAAATGCTCTATAAAGCTGTTCACTTTCCAAGGTTAGAAGCTGTTGCTTACTGCATTTAGAAGACAGATTGAGCTTTATACAGACTGCAAGTGCTTGGAGCAAACTCTCTATCCAGTGTCGCCTCATTGGAACAACCTCTCTCACCATTGACAGATCGCTTTTGTCATCTCAACCTCACCTGCCATCTATTCCATCAGTGCCCTTGAAAATATCTCACCTTGGTCCTCAGTATCCCACCACAATCAGCCCCAACACCAGCAGCACCAGGCACACCAGCAGCACCAACATCAACACCAACCTTCTCCGCAATCAGCTGTTGCAGCACAGAACACAGGGCATCAGCACCCGACCACATTGCTGCCCGGGACACCAGGGATGGCCTCATCATAACCAGATTTACTTCACTTGACGCTGTACACCCTGGCTGCCACATGATGCGCCAGGTTGGCACCACCCCACACCAACAACATAAAGCATTCCTACAATGCCCAAGCCATTCCTTTCACACTCATCACCATTGCGGGGGGTACCGTTATGTCTCACCATTCACTGCAACTCACTAAGCCACTTCCAAAGGTGCACACAAATCTGTCCAAGAACGCAAAGTGTTGAAAATAAAGATTTCAATGTTTGACAGCACATTAACAGAAACTTCACATGAACATTGGCTAAAACACCCAAGTGCCTACCCTGTGTGTTGTTAGTTGGTATGATTGGACTAGGATGAGGGTGAGTGTGAGGGGTGGCTAGTGAGATGGGGAAGTGATAATGTAGATAGAGAGGGATGGGTGGAGGTGCAAGGTAAGTTGGTGTGAGTAAGGATGTGCAGGAGTAGGGTAGGGAAGGCAGAGTGATAGGGATGTGATGAGTGGCACAGCAGGATGAGGTTGAGTGTGGCTTTGCAGTAACGTTTCGTGATCTACTGAGATCATTGAAAGGTTTGTGCCACTGCAGCCTGGTCCTCCTGACAACATCCCTACTTGTGTCCTCCTGTGCAATGTGCAACCAGGCTGTGTTGATCTCCTGGGGAGGTCTCTTCCGCCCATTAGAAGGTAAGAGAACCTCCCTGTGTGCTGTGACTCCCTCCATAAGCATTTGGTGGGAGTCATGGGAGAGCCTGGGTGCAGCCGTGCACCTCTGTGCAGTGCTCGTCAGTGTTTGCAGCACCTCAATGCTGTAGAACACTGACAGGGAAACGGTCAAAATCAATTTGTGCATGGTCCCTTTAAGGAAACCGGCTGATGACGCGTCATCAAGTGACGTCATCAGACCCGCTTCCTTCAATTGGCCGGGAAACGCGCTGGGCGGGCTTAACAGGCCCAATCAGCGTAAAATCATTTCACAGAGCGAGCTGGAGCCAGCAGCGGAGTCGAACCCCGCCACCGACGGCGAAATCACAGCCATGGCTTTTGAAAAAACAAACAAAAAAATTATACCATGGTAGAGCTATTTTTGAACTCGTCTGCACAGGTCTGTCTCAGCTTTTGCAAGCTCTGCCCTCTCTTCTCACTCAATGCTGACCCAATTGATTTCTACAGAAGCTTCTGGACAGTCACACCTTTACTGGGGCATGTGCCTCAATTCCAAATTTTAACGCCGGCAAACAAAGAATAGAATTGACCATCACCTATGAACTAGATTGTTTGGGTGTGACTGTGAGAAATCTCAGACTTAACTATCGACATCCCAAGACAGTCACATCAAATCTCTGTCCCCCGAACAAACATCAGTCACATTACTGAGACATCTCTTATTATTACGGTTGCCTCAGCAACCTTTTATGCCATGGCAATCGTAAAAGACAGAGTAAATTTGCCTATTTATTGACATATATTGCAGCTTGATAATGAATTTCTGTGATAATTGCGTGCATCTATACGAGAAGTCCGTTAATATTGTACGGCCAATAATATCTGACTCTGTGTCATCAGTTACAGGGCATCGGTTAGTGGTTCTAAAAATAGTTGCTGCTCGTTTGATGCATATTCAACACTTAACGCATGTAGATCATGTCGACTTCAAACTATTTTTCCATCACTTTAAGCAAAGCAGCCCAGCTGGCAACCATGTTCACGTAGACATGTCATGTAACATCCGACAGCGAGGCTAACTTTTGAACCATTTGAAAGATAATGGCCTGGAATTTGCGGTGGGTAATAACGGCGAACGAACACCCCTTTGCAACTGACCGCGACTTCAGGACGAGCGGCACTGCAACCCATCACATGATGGAATGTGGTTTAAAGCGATTACAAATCACCAGAAGCCTCTGGGGTTTGGGGAGGAGTATGCAAGCCTGATTCGCCTTTAGAAATCTATGGGGCCACACTTCTTCCAGCAGAGAGTTTTTCAAATCACACTGAGATAAAACCATTAAATATTCATCTGGTTGCCGTAAGAATACTCTCTTCAAAGCAAGCTTTCAAAAAGCTGAAATCTCATTTCTTTAGGCAAGACATTTCAAAGGAGTCTGCCCCGGGCTCTAATATTTCAGACAGCTGTAAGTAATTCATTGGCAATGAAGTACTTTGGGTTGTCCTGATGATCAGAAAAGTACTATATAAACATTTTTTCTTTCTTTCTACCGTTACAGTCGGCTTTTGAAGCATCAGAACCACAGATATTTTGGGGACAAATGGAGCCTGTTTTTATCTTCCTCAGGCCCATGATATGTCATGCCAGATCTTTCGGGGATGCCAACCCTTTGCCCAATACCGCATGGACGTTCCGCTGGAAGTCAGTATCAATGAACTTTTTGGGGCCATACACCATAGACGGCCAAGGTGAATGATGCCTTGGAATTCAATCAGGTTTTGGAGTACACAAGTCACTTTCCTCCACGTCCAGGAACTTATAAACATCCCTTCTGCAGAAATCAACCTTCTCGTCCTCAAGACGGTGAACACGGTGGCATAGTGGTTAGCACTGTTGCCTCACAGCGCCAGGGACCCGGGTGACTGTCTGTGTGGAGTTTGCACATTCTCCCCATGTCTGCGTGGGTTTCCTCCGGGTGCTCCGGTTTCCTCCCACAGTCCAAAGATGTGCGGGTTAGGTTGATTTGGCTATGATAAAATTGACCCTTAGTGTTAGGGGGATTAAATACGTGGGGTTACGGGGATAGGGTGGGATATGTGTCGGTGCAGGCTCGATGGGCCGAAATGGCCTCTATCTGCACTGTGGGGATTCTGTGATTCTGTGATTCTGTGAAGAGTATCCCTGAGCCCGCCAGATAATGGGCTTCTATTGCAGGATCTTTTCGCTGTCTAAATTTACAGGTGGTTTCCAGCCCATTCTGGACCGTCCAAGTTGAAGCACATGTCCAATAGGCAATGGAGGTCCTCGCTGCTATCGCCTAAACCAATACCCTTCTCAAATTTTCCATGCTCAGGGAGATTGAACATCACGTTCCAATCAGTCTGAGGAAAGGCAGATATCTGCACGTTGATATCACCTCTAGAAAACATGCCCAACACAATGTTAGGCAGGATCTCCACCCCACCCATATTTGCTAAATTAATGGTAGTAATTACAACAGGCCTTCAGAATCTTGATGACTGGCAACCTGGAGCCAAAATAACACGTAAGGGTGCAGTTGTACTGGTAGAAGCAGCCATCAACCTGTAATGTCATCAATCGTATTCCTAGAACATCCCCAATCTTGATTCTAATCACCCTTATTCTAGCTTGTTGTCAGGGCCTATTTCCCTACATTATTTAAGCATTCACGGCCTCTATAGTCAATCTGATCCCCCGGTTTCTGCTTCATTTGTGCTGTATTCAGTGGCATATGTTTTTTTTAATTGGATTGCTTCCAAGAAATCTGAAGAGTGCTAATTTGGTGGATGTGGGAAGGAGGTCTCTTATGCACAAAGCTCTCATTTAACATCATACTCCCTGTGTAATCACAGAAAAGACCAGTCTTTGAAGGAAGGAAAAGTATTTGGGTTTAGCAAAGGACTTCTGGGAGTGGAGCTGCACTCTGGGTGTAGTCAATTCCTGTTGTGATACTACATAAAATAAGCTTCAACTTTTATATATGGAATGTACAACCATTTTATTAAATGGTGTGAATGTAGCAGTTGTGATCCTTTTTGTGAAGTACTGAACAGATTCTCAACTGCCTTCATGAGAATTTAAAGAAGGGCCATCATTAAATCAGGGATCGGTCCTTGGACCCCAGCTAGTCACAATATACATTAATGATCTAGATAAGGGAACTAAATGTAATATCTCCAAGTTTGCAGATGACACAAAGCTGGGTGGTCGTGTGTGCTGCGAGGAGGATACCGAGAAACTCCAGGATGATTTGGACAGGTTGGGTGAGTGGGCAGAAGCGTGGCAGATGCAATATAACGTGGATAAATGCGAGGTTATCCACTTTGGTGTCAAAAACAGAAAGGCAGACTATTATCTGAATGGCAATAGATTGGGAGAAGGGGAAGTGCAACGAGACCTGGGTGTCCTTGTGCACCAGTCGCTGAAGGTAAGCATGCAGGTGCAGCAGGCGGTGAAGAAGGCAAATGGTATGTTGGCCTTCATAGCGAAAGGGTTTGAGTATAGGAACAGGGATGTCCTGCTGCAGTTGTACAGGGCCTTGGTGAGACCACACCTTGAGTACTGTGTGCAGTTTTGGTCGCCTTATCTGAGGAAGGATGTTCTTGCCATGGAAGGAGTTCAGCGAAGATTCACAAGGCTGATACCTGGGATGGCAGGAATGACATATGAGGAGAGATTGGGTCGATTGGGCTTATACTCGCTGGAGTATAGAAGAATGAGAGGGGATCTCATCGAAACATATTAAATTCTGACAGGTCTGGACAAACTAGATGCAGGAAGAATGTTCCCGATGGTCAGAGAGTCCAGAACCAGGGGTCATAATCTAAGGATAAGGGGTAAGCCATTTAGGACAGAAATGAGGAAGAATTTCTTCACCCAGAGAGTGGTGAACCTGTGGAATTCTCTACCACAGAAGGTAGTTGAGGCCAAGTCATTAAATATATTCAAGAATGAGTTAGATATATTTCTTAAAGCTAAAGGTATCAAGGGATATGGGGAGAAGGCAGGTACAGGGAACTGAGTTTGGATGATCAGCCATGATCTCATCGAATGGCGCAGCAGGCTCGAGGGGCCGAATGGCCTACTCCTGCTCCTATCTTCTATGTTTCTATGTAAATGAGAAGGGGGCCAGAGTCACACTCGCGTGGCACAATCTACTTCCAGTTTGCTAGGTCAATCTTTTTCTTGAGACAATACAAGTGAAGACATCTCCACTTCAGGGCTACAAGTCCTTAAGAATTATTGGACTCTTCCAATCACTCTCAAATTCATAATGGCCAGGAATATCTGGTGAGGCATATACAATCAATACGAGATCAATAGTAATTACAAGTTGTCAAGAAATCTTAAGAAAACGCAGTGAGTCATCCAAGGGTAGCTTTGCCAGATAGTTAAGATCTGGTACAATGAAGCTCAATTGGGATTGGCAGCTCGTGGACTAGGGTTACAATCTAGCCCAGATCAATGAGATGAAGGTTCTCTTTGTTAGTGTCAACAGAGTTCTTCATGGTAATGAGGTTAAAAAAAAAAGCTGTCCATAATTCGGTATTAACACTAAATGAGCAGCCTCAAAGATCCAAGTGATGGCCGGTGTGGAAATGGAATATGATTCACTCGTGTAATAGTGGGGTCTTCTGAGGTTTAGGTTATGGCACATTGTTAGGGTCAAATAAAAGAAAGTTAATTCTTGATTTGGCCCATGTTATATGGGGACTAGTTGATGCAAAAAATTTGATTCGAGGGGCAAAGAAATGGAAAATTGTTCCATATCCCATCACGCCCATTTCTCACCTTGCGGCACAATTTTTTTACCCGAGAAAATGCCCCACAGATCAGTAAATTCTTAATGAAACAGATGTTTGAGTTGGGACAGAACTGCTTTATTTATAAAGCACGAAATTACTTCATGAAAGTTCTCTGCTAGGAATACGACCTTCACTTAATAGCTTAACAAAGCCTCGTGCTGCAATATAAGCTGGACTGAACTTCATCAGTCAAAGCTAGGTAGGTGTTGGAACATCTGCTGCTGAATCCAAGCATATAAGGCACCTGTGATCATTTTAGTTGATGCTATCCAACCCCGTACCCTTTACTTCCATGGTTCCCAGTCGATGAGGGGACTTAAAAAAATTTGTTTATGGGATGTGGGCGTCGCTGGCAAGGCCAGCATTTATTGCCCATCCCTAATTGCCCTTGAGAAGGTGGTGGTGAGCATCCTTCTTGAACCGCTGCAGTCCGTGTGGTGAAGGTACTCCCACAGTGCTGTTAGGGAGGGAGTTCCAGGATTTTGACCCAGCGACGATGAAGGATCGGCGAAATATTTCCAAGTCAGGATGGTGTGTGTCTTGGAGGGGAACTTGGAGGTGGTGGTGTTCCCATGCGCCTGCTGCCCTTGTCCTTCTAGGTGGAAGAGGTCGCAGGTTTGGGAGGTGCTGCCGAAGAAGCCTTGGCGAGTTGCTGCAGTGCAGCTTGCAGATGGTACACACTGCAGCCATGGTGCGCCGGTGGTGGAGGGAGTGAATGTTTAAAGGGCGTGACTGATTGATTGAATGTTCCCCCATTTACCTTGAAACTACATGGTATGCTTTTTCCAAAACCAGAGTTCTTCTTTTCCCATCCTCATTCAGGCGTGGCTCAGTGGGCAGCACCCTCACCTCTATGAGTCAGAAGGTTGTGGGTTCAAGTCCCACTCCAGAGACTTGAGCATAAAAATCTAGGCCGACACTCCCAGTGCAGTACTGAGGTAGTGCCGCACTATCGGAGGTGCCGTCTTTCGGATGAGACGTTAAACCGAGGTCCCATCTGCTCTTTCAGGTGGACGAAAACTATTTTGAAGAAGAGCAGGGGAGTTCTCCCCGGTGTCCTGGACAATATTTATCCCTCAATCAATGCCACAAACAGATTATCTGGTCATTATCAATTGCTGTTTGTGGGAGCTTGCTGTGCACAAATTGGCTGCTGTGTTTCCTACATTGCAACAGTGCCTACACTTCAAAAAAAAAAGTACTTCATTGGCTGTAAAGCGCTTTGGGACATCCAGTGGTCCTGAAAGGAGCTATATAAATGTAAGTCTTTCTTTTCTTTGCAGTTGGTCACCAACTCGCGTGAGGAAACTTTATTAGTTTCTTCCTGGCCTTTGGGCAGTGATACCCTGAGAATTATGGATAAGCTAATCAATTCTTTTTCTAATTAGTGGATTGCCCAGAACATTGCTCACAGTATTCTGTCCATCTTACCTGTCTGTTGGTCATTTTGATGATCTTTAGCTTCTGTGCCTCTTTTCTGGTTCTATCTTAGTTGTATTGTTCAGTTTCTGTCTTTTCTATAGCTTTTCGTATTTCTCGTTGTTTGGTTTTTCTCTCCCTGTGCAGTGAGGTACTGGTCAGCAGGAGATTATGGGCAGTATCCAGGTGGAATCTGGTCAGAGCTGCAGGCAGGTTTCAGATCAGGGAGGGGGGGGCGGGGGGAAAGGGGGAAGAAAGGAGTTTGGCCAGGGCATGGTATGGCAGCTGAAAGCAATGTAAAGGGCTGGAGATATAGGGCTGGATTTTCATAGGGACGTGAAGGCGGGTTTGGAGGCGTGTGGGGGGGTTAAAATTGCGAAAAGTGGCGGGCGGACCTGATCCCGCCTCCACGCAATTTTGATTAAATCGTGTGCGGTGTTCCCGACTCCGTCCCGCCTCCAAGAGGCGGGAGAGGCCATTAAAGCCCTTAACAAGCCCTAAATTGGCTCTGTAATGCCATTTTGAAACGTTTTAGCTAGTTTAACCCTTTTCTGACGTGAAGCACGCCTGATGTGAAACACGCCAGTGAAACCTGGCGGGAGCACAAGTGGATAGCTGACTATCAGCTGCAGGTCCACTATTACAACGGAGATGTGATGAAGGTAGTAGTATTATTAGGTCTGAAAGTCGCCTCTGATGCTGCTGCATTGAATGTCTTCAGAGACTGCCTGGCCTTTGCTGTGAGAGGACCTGGATGCAAAAAAATTCTCTCTCTCTCTCTGAGCTGCTGCTCATTTTGTATCCAGGTCCTCTCACAGCAAAGGCCAGGCAATCTCTGAAGGCCTTCAATGCAGCAGCAATGATGACATCATCAGAGGCGACTTTCAGACTGAAACCACTAATTGGTTCATGGGTTCCCACATGCTGGAACTCAATTGCCCAATTAGGTGAAAATTGCATCAATCTCCCACATCCAATTGCAGTCGGGTGGATAACACGAAATGCGGATGACACGACCCCAACCCGCCCCAGTATCAAAATCCAGCCCATAACCTTTTGCCTGTTCCCCTAATCGTGTTGTAGTCTTCCTTTTGTCTCCCCTCCCACACAATGTGCTCCTGTCCTCTTCTGCTGCAACTGCTCATGGCCATCACGTGCGACCGTGTCATTGTGTCTCATCTCCTGCCTCTTCCCCGCCTCCTTCTTCCAGGCCCCTCTTCCTGCAGCTGCTTCCTCGGCCTCTCCTCTCCTTTTTTAACCTTTGCTTCATCTCTTCCCCCTGTCCCTTCAGCCTTCTCCAACTCCACCTTTTATTCTAAACTGAAAAACTGACATGGCTAAGGATCAGGAAAGTCACCCAACTTCAAGAGGAATGGAGGCCAGGCAACATCCGTGGAGAGAGAAACAGAGTTAACGTTTCAGCGTCGGGTTTCAACCTGAAACATTAACTCTGTTTCTCTCTCCACGGATGTTGCCTGGCCTGCTGAGTTTTTCCAGCGTTTTCTGTTGTTATTTCGGATTTCCAGCATCCGCAGTATTTTGCTATCGTTCAAGAGGAATGGACTTGGAGGAGCAGCAGCAGCACCCGCTGTCAGAGGAGGAATGAAAGGCAAGTATAACGGTGAGCATAGGGTACCTTATACTTTCAAGTATTACGATAGCAAAATACTGCGGATGCTGGAAATCTGAAATAACAACAGAAAACGCTGGAAAAACTCAGCAGGCCAGGCAGCATCTGTGGAGAGAGAAAGAGAGTTAACGTTTCAGGTCGATGACCTTTCGTCAGAACTGGGAAGAGCCGGAAATCAAATAGATTTAAGGCCAGGGTAAAGCTGGGAAAAGGGGGAGGGGATAAAAGAACAAAGGGGGAGATGAAGAGACATTAAGAGACATGCAAGGCTAGAGGTGGTGTTAATGTGACAGATTAAGGCTGAAAGAAGTGTGAAATCCACTGGCAGAATGAAGGACAGCTGCCAGCTTCTAGGAGGAAAAAAAAGGTGGGGGGGGGGCAAATAAAAGGGTGGAAAAAATAAAATATAAATGTGATTGGAGCTGAGTTTATGATCTAAAATTGTTGAACTCGATATTGAGTCCAGAGGGCTGTAGCGTGCCTAAACGAAAGATGAGGTGCTGTTCCTCGAGCTTACGCTGCGCTTCCGTGGAACAGTGTAATAGGCCGAGGACGGTGAGGTCAGAGTGGGAGTGAAGCGGTGAATTAAAGTGACAGGCCACCGGGAGCTCGGGGTCCCCCTTACGGACTGAACGGAGGTGTTCCGCAAAGCGGTCACCCAATCTGCGTTTGGTCTCCCCAATGTAGAGGAGACCACATCGTGAGCAGCGAATACAGTATACTAAATTGCAGGAAGTACAAGTAAATCGCTGTTTCACCTGGAAGGGGTGTTTGGGGCCCTGGACAGTGGGAAGAGGGGAGGTGTAAGGGCATGTGTTGCATCTCCTGCGCGTGCACGGGAAGGTGCCGGGCGAAGGGGAAGGGGTGCTGGAGGTGGTAGAGGAGTGGACTAGGGTGTCGCGGAGGGAGCGGTCCCTGCGGAATGCTGAAAGGGGAGGTGAGGGGAAGATGTGTTTGGTGGTGGGATCACGCTGGAGGTGGCGGAAATGGCAGAGGATGATCCGTTGAATGTGGAGGCTGGTGGGGTGAAAGGTGAGGACCAGGGGAACCCTATCGTGGTTCCGGGAGGGAGGGGCAGGGGTGAGGGCAGAAGTGCGGGAGATAGAACGGACACGGTCGAGGGCCGTGTCGACCACGGTAGAGGGGAATCCTCGGTTGAGAAAAAAGGAAGACATGTCGGAAGCACTGGTATGGAAGGTGGCATCATCAGAGCAGATGCGGCGGAGACGGAGAAACTGGGAGAATGGAATAGAGTCCTTACAGGAGGCGGGGTGGGAGGAAGTGTAGTCCAGGTAGCTGTGGGAGTCAGTGGGCTTGTAGTGAATGTTAGTCAATAACCTATCCCCAGAGATGGAGAAGTCGAGGAAGGGAAGGGAAGAGTCGGAGATGGACCATGTGAAGGTGAGGGAAGGGTGGAAATTGGAAGCATCGTGAATGAAATGTTCTAGTTCAGGGCGAGAGCAGGAGACGGCAATACTTTCAAGTATTACCCTGGCATCATGGATATACAGTGACAAATCATGACATGGGAAGTACACGCTAGACTTTTAATATATGATCATCTTCTGTTAACTTGAAATTGCTTTTGCTTAGTTTTAAATTACTGGATAATTTGTACTTAAGTGATTTTGAATCAACAGCAGTACACGGAAGTTTAGCGAGGTATTGTCAGCCTTGGCTCAATTGGTAACACTCTCGTCTTGGAATCAGAAGATTATGGGTTCAAGTCCCACTCCAGGGCAGTGAGCAAAAAGTCTACGCTGACACTCCAGTGCAGTGCGGAGGGAGTGCTGGCCAATATTTATCCCTCAATCAACATCACAAAAACAGACGGTGTGCTCATTGTCTCATTGCTGTTTGCGGGAGCTTGCTGTGCACAAAATGGCTGCCGTGTTTCCTACATTACAACAGTGACGACACTTCAAAGGTACGTCACTGCCTGTAAAGCGCTTTGGGACGTCCTGAGGTCATGAAAAGCGTGTATATAAATATACTTTCTTTTAGATGGTGTGGAACTTCCAAGTTATTTTCTTCTTTCTTCTTGGGGAAACCCAGCTAATTGTAATCTGATCTCCATAGTTACAGATTGTCACTCAGGACCTCTCAGGCAGCCGCCTTTAGTGGCTTCACTAAGTCTCGAGTCAACAGCCTAACTTAATTGCCCAGTTCCGTAGTCACAAATTTATTAGGTTCAACTTGTTGTTACTAAGTTACATTCAAAATGGAACTTCCAGCTCCAGGAGGAATGGTCTTGGAAGATGGTGCTTGGAGGAGCAACAGCACCACCTAGTGTCGGGAGGACAACGAGTTGAAATGTTTAAACCATAACATTCTGAAAGCAATCTTTTAGCCTGGATGTTTCCCAGTCAGACGGGAATGGACAATTACTGGCTCTTTCGGGGCGGATTCACGGCTCCTCATTCGACATAATGGGCCAGGCGGCTCCCGAGCTTCAGTTCCTGGGCCTGCAGGTGTACGCCTGTGTAAAGGCCCACGGACGCAGGCAGTTCGCAAGTGTCCCTGGGATCACGTGGGCCAGGCCAACCAATTCGTAAGCTTATGAGAAATCCCCAAATAAATAAATAAATAAACAACACAACTCCAACAAAAATAAACATTCCCATGTTCAAAATTAATTAAAAGCATTCAAAATACAAATTAAATTTTTTGAAAAATAACAAACATTTTATAATCAGCCCCAAATTTACATGAACTAAATCTAAATGCTTTTGTATGTTTTAACCATTTTCAAAATTGTAATTTAACATTTATTTTCACCCTTACGCTGGGCCCTACGCCTACTGTTACCAGGTGTAAGGGTTTCATGGGTGTTTGTTGGGCAAACTGAGGGACGCCGTCATCAGCCCCGCAAAATCCGGGCCAATGCCATTACAGCCAATGTCTGTGTAGATGTTTGTCTCGCCCAATGCTGATCTATACATAAACAGTGAGGGAAATTTGAATTATTAAGCCAAAATTTTTTTTTTTTTTAAATATAAGAAATAGGAGCAGGAGTAGGCCATTTGGCCCTTCGAGCCTGCTCCGCCATCCAATAAGATCATGGCCGATCTTCTACCTCATCTCCACTTTCCTGCACTATCCCCATATCCCTTGATATTCAAAAATCTACCGATCTCTGTCTTGAATATACTCAACGACTGAGCCTCCACAGCCCTCTGGGGTAGAGAATTCCAAAGATTCACCACCCTCTGAGTGAAGAAATTTCTCCTCATCTCAGTCCTAAATGGCCGACCCCTTATTCTGAGACTGTGACCCCTGGTTCTAGACTCCCCAGCCAGGGGAAACATCCTCCCTGCATCTACCCTGTCAAGCCCTGTAAGAATTTTGTATGTTTCAATGAGATCACACCTCATTCTTCTAAACTCTAGAGAATATAGGGCCTAGTCTACTCAATCAATGGACTGTTTCACAATTTGATTACATTTTTGAAAATATTCAATTACCAAAGAGTTAAATACCATTTCTTTATTTTTCAGATTGTTGTATGGAACCAATCATGTGAAAGATGACTGTGTAGAATTTGGACTGTTACACCACTAGTGCTCGTGCATCTTATTCTCGGTCATATCGAAACCACAAAAACAACAGGTAACCTCGTCATTCACCTCCGTGCTGTTTGTGAGCCCTTGCTGTGCGTAATTTGGCTGCCACATTTGCCTAAAGAGTAAGAGGTGAAGACACTTCAGAAGTGATTCATTGGCTGAGAGACGTTCTGGAACAACCAGAGGTGCAGCACAAATGCAAATTTAAAAATCTGTATTTTTTTTGTGCGTGATGCAGAATTACGACCATTGTTCTAGAAAAATAGGAGCAGAAGTAGGCCATTCGAGCCTGCTCCGCCATTCAATATGATCATGGCTGATCCTCTATCTCAATACCATATTCCCGCTCTCTCCCCATACCCCTTGATGCCTTTTGTGTCTAGAAATCTATCTATCTCCTTCTTAAATATATTCAGTGACTTGGCCTCCACAGCCTTCTGTGGTAGAGAATTCCCCAGGTTCACCACCCTCGGAGTGAAGAAATTTCTTCTCATCTCAGTTCTAAATGTCCTACCCCGTATCCTGAGACTGTGACCCCTGGTTCTAGACCCCCCCAGCCAGGGGAAACATCCTCCCTGCAACCAGTCTGTCTAGCCCTGTCAGAACTTTATACGTTTCAATGAGATCCCCTCTCATTCTTCTAAACTCTAGTGAATACAGGCCTAGTCGACCCAAAATCTTCTCATACGACAGTCCTGCCATCCCAGGAATCAGTCTGGTGAACCTTCGCTGCAATCCCTCTATGACAAGTATATCCTTTCTTAGTTAGGTAAGGAGACCAAAACTGCACACAGTACTCCAGGTGTGGTCTCACCAAGGCCCTGTATAACTGTAGTAAGACATCCTTGCTCCTGTACTCAAATCCTCTTACAATGAAGGCCAACATACCATTTGCCTTCCTGACTGCTTGCTGCACCCGCATGTTTGCTTTCAGTGACTGGTGCACAAGGACACCCAGGTCCCTCTGTACATCAGCATTTCCCAATCCATCACCATTTAAATAATACTCTGCCCTTTCTGTTTTTCCTACCGAAGTGGATAACTTCACATTTATCTGAAAGGGTTAAGAGAATGAAGAAAGGTGCAAGAGCTTTAATAACCTGAACCTTGCTTAAAAAGGCCACTAGGATGACAGGTGTAGAGAATGAAAGACCACACTAGTTCGACAGGCTGAAGCTGGGGGTGGGGGGGTGGGGGGAGCGGCCGTTAAAAACGCATTAGGAAGCTTCACTCTGGCTCTCAATGTGGAAATATATTCCATCTCCCGGCGCGGACATCCCTCATCCTGATGAACACAAAAAAAAGCACCCAAGCAAACGATAAGACGATAATTACACCGCAAAACCAAATCAGAAATTTGGAACATTTAACTTTTTTTTATTTAAGAAGACAAGAACGCTTCAGTAGTTTTTAAATTTTTTTCCTGTAAAAATGGCATACATGAACTGATACAAAAAAAAATGTGTGGGAACATACGAGAGATTCTATCAATACACAAAATTGCCCATGTACACCAGAAATAAGAAATGATCTAAGCAAACAGCTTTAGTGCCTAAAGATCAAACCTAATGGGCATATAACACAGCAAGAATCTTCAACTTTGTTAAGTCTTCATTTTTTTTTTAAAAACCAATTTTGCACAATACTTGTTTTCGCACGTGACACAACCCCAATTCGTTTGAACTAACTCTATACAAAGTAATACAATTATTACAATTTAAACAGTGCACTGCATTTGAGAGAGAGAAAAAAAATATAAAGAGGGTTCACACAAAAACATGTACAACTAAAACTCGGAATTTGCCACGTTTTTTTTCAATGTGTGGGGGGCATATTCTTTGCATTCTGCCCGAGATGCAAAAAGCCTATCAGAACACATATTCCTGAGACATGACAAATGTGTTTAATTTTTATTTCTTTTTAAAAAAAGGCCTACTTCAGTAACGCTGCTAACACTATAGTACAATTCAAACTAAAGGAGTGGGGGGGGGGGGGGGGGGGGAATTACTGCAAATGACGGAGAAACTATATTTAAAAACAGCGACGAGACACAATGAATCACTTTTTGAGTATGTTATCACAGTCCCCTTCACTGCTACGCTGACCTTTTCCTTATGCAACTGTATAGAGAACTGAGCATTTGTCATCAAGTATACATTTCACAATACTTAAGCAGCTCAATTTTTTTTTTTGTCATTTTCTTGGAACTTGTGGAGACTCAATAGGAATCCCCCAACTTTAAAAGTACAACTGTCCAATTATAATGTTCCTCTGTACCCAATCCTTTCTTCCCTCGTTGACCCCTTGAGTAGCCTCATGCCAATGGGTGCACAAGTTCCAGTAGCGACGCCGAGGCCTACTCACCCTCCCCCATTCTACTCCGAAAGATATGATAGTGTTTCGCACTTTGTAACGTCTGTCCAAAAAAAAAAACTCAAAACAAAAATGAAAAATAACCTAAAATAAAGGTTCTTCAGGTAAAGCTATGTCACGTCAGAATTGGGCCATGTACCTTATGGAAATCAGGAGAAGAGATTTTGCTTTCCATCAATAAGTTAATACTCATTAACCTTCACCTACAATTTAGCTCAACAGTTTCGGTGGTAATAATTTTAACAACTGCCTAAAAGTTTTACCTCAACGTCAAAACTGTGAAATGCCATTTGCAGAATTTGCAAACATTTTTCTTTACAATTTTCAACTGAAGCGGTTAACGATACACTCCGGACAGAATCTGCTCTCCTCTACGGAATCAAAAGTTTCGAGAAAAGAAAATGCTTATGCTAAACACAAAAAAAAGGGTAATATTTTAAGGCAGCTTTCACTCTTCTTTAAAGAGGCACTATCCCTTTTTGATGGCAGACACACAGAAGGAATGTAAAATGCAGGATACACACAGAACTTCCATTAAATACTACAGCCTCCTGTACAGTGTTTGATCAATTTTAATTAAATCTTTAAATAGAATACGAATAGCATTATACAATGGCACAAGGACTAACCACGTGCATCACTGGCTTGATAAAAAAAAAACACTGCTCTTTAAAAAGAGATCTACGCACACGGTCCATGTAAGCTGTGGTTGTTTTAGAAGAGGGTCTCCAATATAAACCATGCACGATGAACAAAGGGATATGCCTTTTTAAATCATGCTAGTGTTTATGAGCCAAACTGTACTGTGTGAATCCAGACTTCAACATGTAACATTTAACATTTGCACCGGTAGTGCTTATCTTGCCTCTTTTGGGGGGGCGGGGAATAACCTTGCTGACAGGGAATCATGAATGTGGATAGCTTTCAAGTTTTTGGCAAACAAATTAGTGAGAAGTAAGGCCAATTGGGAAAGACTGATGAGATCTTTTAAAACAAGAGCTGTCTGGAACAAAGCTTGTTCGTACCGTGATAACTCAAAACTGTCCACTTGCTGAAAGGCACAGACCTCAGCTGTCAGGCCTGGTTAGGGTTGTTGTCGAAAGCTCTGTCAGTTGCCCAGAACACAGCCAGACAGTTTGAGGTACCCTACATCGCACAGTCTATATATAGAGAATGAAATTAGAGTCAATCTCGCCACAAGAAGCCTCACTTGCAGAAAAATGCTCGATCCGTGTCCCTCTGCGGAAATTGAACTGCCACACCAGCTCGCTGCCCACAGACAGATATAGCGCGCGTTAACAAAATTACTTTAAGTGTCGAAATGAAAGTGAGCTTGTAAGTCCATGGAGCTTCCAAATGGCAATTCAAAGGCTGGAGCGTTTGCAGGGAAAACAAGGCACGGAGTTTTCTGCAAATGAGAGAACTAAACTAAGTCCAAGCCCGGCTAGGCATTTACAGAGGTGTCAAACTGTGGAACGCAGTGAACTCAATGAACATCCTTCCCCACCCTAGCCCCTAACCCCGAGTGTGCATACGCGTCTCAATCCTGACCACCATGCTAAAAGTCAACTGCAAATACATCTACAGTTGGACACCTCAGTGTAGCTACACTTTATTTAGATGAAGTACTCTTTCTTTTCATCGGAGTTGTTCTGTCCACCCTCTGCATTGATAATGGCAGTGTCTGCATCTGCTGCATCATCAGCTCCTTTAGCTTCGTGTGTGAAATAGGTACCTGCAAGACATCACAAAGCCACTCGTTAGCACACCACCACAGTTCCACGTTCTCTGCTCGGCCACACTCACCGGTGATCAAGATCGTGCTCTGACTGGCCAAAACCCCAAAGAAAATTCTCACCGACATTTACACCAGCAGCCTTTTTTTTTTAAAGCAACGGGTGCTCATGGGTCCATATTTAGGATGATGTGTGAAATGCAAGACTCATACGGTGGGGGTTCCTCGGAGATTGGGACACAGAAGGCTAGTTTTACGCATTCTATACCTGGCTGGAGAGTGCCTGGTGCTGCCAGAAGTGGAAACTATTTCAAAAGTGTCCCAGAAATATAGCTAACGGGAGTGCTAAGTTAATAAATACAAAAGGACTACTGAAGGTGCAGTCCACAGTCAACACGACTGGATCTAGGATTCTGCAACTCAGAGGCTCATTCAGACTCGTGTCCGAATTTCGAGATTCCAATATTGGATTTAGCATCAATGTGGAGAAAATGATGTTAGAAGATTTTCGCTCCAGATTTGTTTAGTATATGCTTTAAAAATGCATAGTTTAGGATTATTACTACTAAAAGTACTTCTAACATTAGAAGGTACAGCATCAGTACTGCACCGTGTTAACAATACGGGCAGCTGTTCACTGTCAATGGCCCAGATGTTGCTGCAGCGGGGCATCTCGTGGCGTGCCCAGTTATAGTTCGACTTCTCCCCCGGCACCCTCCAGCTCAAAAAATGTTTGCGTCACAAATTGCTGGAAGTGCGATCTGATAACGGGGCAGTGATGTCAACGGGGGCGTCTGGGACCTTGGTGAACGATAGGACCAACAGTGCATCTCCTTAACCAATGAGATTTAAAGATAGAGAAAGAGACAGGAGGAACGACAGAAAAGGAAAGAGAGTGAATTAGAGTCACATGAGGTACAGAAAGAGAAGTAAAGAGGGAAAGAAAGATTGGATTAAGAGAGAGAGAGAGAGAAAGACACAGAGGGGAAAAAAAAAGACCGAAAGGAAAATAATTTTTTTTAATTTTAAAAACCTGCAAGAACAATTTACTACCTGCAGGAATGAGACTCCACAGTTTCAATTGTTCCATTTCTGGGCCGGAGAGGTTGAGTGGCATTGCAGGAACATAAAATCTCATCATTAAAAGGATCCGACAAGGGCCAGCCCTAGCTTTCTGCGGTGAGTTTAATTCGTACTTAAGCCGCAAATGCAGCATTTTCTTGAAATTCACTGGGAGGTTGACGGCGCGTTGCTGTTTCTCGCGAGGCTAAGGGCAAATCGTCCAGCAACTCATGGTATATCTCTTCCTCACCACAAATTGCTGAACAGTTTACACACTAATAACGGTGTGCGCGTTAAACTTGCCGTGACTTCACCAGCAAATTCTGGGCCAATGTCAACAGTTCATTATCTGGTAATTATCATGTTGCTAATCTTGGTTACTGCTAATCCATGCTGATAGCTTGAAAGGACGGTATAGGTCTCAATGCAAGGGTTTCATATCATTAACCCCACCAAAGAGAATTCTGACTACATAGCAAAGGACTAACTTTCTGGTGTCCTGTCTTGTTATTGAAAATATAGACTCAGACATTTTTGCAAACTAGACATCACTGCTTTACTTTAAGACAATTTAAACAGCCATCCTAATTAACTATAGGAAAATATGGGAGTACCTTCCCCACACAGACCGCAGCGGTTCAGGAAGGCGGCTCACCACCACCTTCTCAAGGGCAATTAAGGGATGGGCAATAAATGCTCGTCCACATCCCGTGAATCAATCAAAAAAAAAAGTCTATCTTTCAAAATTAAAGGCCAGAGTTTTGGATTTGCTAAATTGCCAAGTTCCTAAATCCTGAAATCAATCATAAAAATCCAACATAAAGAAGGATTCTTCACAAATACTTTGAGGCCCAATAATAAATTAGAGCAGGGGATGCGGAACATGTGCACAAACAAACAGAAGCACAGATTATTTTTCCTGTACTCCAGAGCTGTTGCACAGAAAACAAACTGTGACTGCGTCCATACATCTGATATTCTTATATTTAGCTCCGATTGGTTTTCACCAGGCGTTGACGGAAGCTGGCGCACCAGCTGTCAACTTGTATGGAGCGATCTGTCAACTTATCTGAACAGAGCACAAAATTAAGACTTTTTAACAAAATGTACAGCAGACTGACCATTGCGACATGCCACCAACCACACTGTGACAGCAGCAGACCTGGCTCAGCCACTTGCCTTCAGCGTGATGGATTTGTTAATTATATTTGCTTATGCGGTTATGGGGTTAAGTGATGGAGATTCCTTTCTCCACTCCTGTGGCTTATGGTGGGAAGTATGACTAAATGTCGCTACATTTTATCCACACGCTGTTTAAACAAAGGCATTTAAGTACCTTTCTGGTTTTCATTGCGAAGATCGCGTGCGTGCGTGTGTGAAGGCTGCATTATGAGCCGTACCTATTATATGTCTTGAAAGCATTGGTGTACTGCACAAGGACTAGCGGTCCTAGCAGAATGCAGTGCAAATAGAATATATACAAGCTATTTGGATTAACAATCCACAATATAACACAGAGGCACAGCATTTTTAATCCCTTCACTGGCTCACTGAAATGCAATTATAGCACTAAATTATGGGTTTCATTACTGAGCCACTTCCCGGAGCTTCATGATATATACTGTAGAGATGTCAAGCACGTAATAAAGGCAGTGAAAGCACCTCTGAAGGGTGAGGGGCATCTCATCTGCCTGCCCTCTCAGTCAGCGACTGAAAAAAAAACCCACTCTGGCTACACATGTTACAGAAATTTTTGCGCCAGTTTAGGATTGCCACCCACTCAGTTTTACATTGGGCTGTCAGGCTCTGCTTTGAGTGCACTATCCAAAAATTTACTTCTTTTGATGTGGAGGTTATTAAGGGGTTCCAATTAACTTTTCATGCCAGCAAAGCAAACTCAAGCCAAGATCCCAACGCTCCGTGTCCGCCCCCCCCCATGCCACCTCTATCGTATCCCGTTTAGTTTTGGACTTGGCAAAAGAACCACACCACCTCACCTCTGTTTCCAGTTCACAAAAACTGCAACAGAGCGTTCGTTTTAGATGGTCAAAAGCCGCATTACTATAGTCCTTGAACTAAGGGCTGGACATTCCTCTTGCTGACCCTGTACACCAGTGAAATCCCGGCAGTGCTGCAACAGGTCTGGCGCTGCAGCATCCAGAGAAGCGAAGGCCACGTCCAACAGGGCACCAGGCCCTGAAGATCAGAAGGACATTTTACCAGTGTGCTTTGTCGGGAGCTGCAGCCTAATGGGAGGGAGAGGGGCCTTCTGCCGCTGCCCCAGGGATTACGCTCACAGCCGTCTTGATGGTCCTGGGGGGGGGGACAGCGATGGCATAGTCGGAAACGGGGTGCCTTGCTGGGCTCCGCCATAATTTACATGCGGTGGGAGAGGAAAGAGGGAGGTGATGCTAGGCCACACTGCCCCATGTTCCCGCTGCTATCCCATCCAATTTGGCGCAGGATACCAGAGGAAAATCCCGGTCCATATCTCACTGGCATCCAGAGTAAGCAGGTACTGGGAATAACATTTAGCTGAGTTTACTCGCTGACTTCCCAAACTATAAAGGAACAACTCAAAAGGCAGTTGAGAAAATTGGAAGTTCCTATAAGTATTTCATAAACCCATTCTAAATGTTCTGATGACAGTGTGCACAAACTGTCTCCTTTGTGGCTTACCTTTGTGTCTTGCAAAATATCGTCCAAGTACAATCAGCAGGCACAGAATGGCAAATACAACCACAGCAACCACTCCTCCGATGACAGCATGGTCTACAGACCTCGGAACTTCTGTGCCTGCTCTCGAGTCTGTCAGATTAAAAGCAAGAAATCGGTGTCAGAAACATTTTACATTGCCAAAGATGAAGTGACTGGGACTCAGCAAACAGGTCATTCAAAAAGAATGTTTCCTGTCACATCTCCCCTTAAGAACAAGGAAATGCATCAAAGAAGCAAAGATACCTTTTTCCCTCCCCTCTTTGCAACAGAATGATTTTCTTTTAGAATTACAGTGCAGCTTTTAAACAGTCCCGTGCCGTTGAAAATTGACATGGTGCTGCATTTCTCTTTTTTATTGCTTTAGTTTCTCAAAGCTATGAATAATTTTGTACAGACTAAAGCAAAGACCAAACGGCACGAATCATTCACAAATATTAACTGCAGATGACTAGAATATAGCCAAATATCATCAACACAGATGATAACACATGCATTTAACTGCTTGGCATCTGTCGGTGTGGTTCTGAAGAATGGCTGCTGTTGCTGTTCATCAACAAGTAATAAAGGCATGAAATATGAGCAGGTTGATGCAGTAAGTTAGTGAGATTCAACTCAGTGTTGTCACCAGCATTTCAGTAAGGTGCAATAATGGGCATGTGAAATTTTCACACAATGTCCGTTTGAATTGCAAAAAGAAAAAATACCCCAGCAGCAGTACAATTATAGATCTTGTCCCTTCAAACTTGGGTTGTGTCTGAAGAGAGTACTTTGAGGTATAGAACACCAGAATAAATTACTGCCGATTACAGGTGGGAGCAATTTGAGGTGATGAATTAAGAGCACTGGCACAACATTGAAGCACATTGGGCATTGCAAACAATACATTAAATGAGCCCAGGAACAATACTGCAACAGATACAACACTAAATTATAATCAGAATGCAGCAAACCATAATCTTGCTAGTCGCAGAAAGCTTTCTTTCAAACCCAATGACGAAAAGTAGAAACAAAGACAACATAAAGTATTGCACCGTCCAGAAGATTTACTGTCTTTAAAACATACCAGTAACAGCTCAGAGAAAATATTCCGACTTTTAAATCATTTTTAGTTCATACCTAGCAAGCCGTCACCTAAATCTCAGTATGTAATAGTACTTGGTCAATAAATCTATCCTGATCCCAGTGCTGAAGGAAGTGATAGATATTAACTTAACCCATATATAAAATGTGCAAGTATTCATCAGTTAATTTTAAAGAAAATTTATATCGATCCTCCTGAAGATAACAGAAAATCCTTTCAAGGCGGACTGTGTATAATAATGTTGGAAGTTTATTGATCAGGTGCAGAGAAGTGTGACGACTAAAGGTGATGCTGCAGCTCCGTGGAAAGGACATCTGATTCATCACTTTCCCGAGAATTTATACCTTCTATGTTCTATCAATTTACCGTCTAAATTAATAGCAATTGATTTCAGTATACTCAGCTTTAGCCTCCTGAAAATTCTTTCAAATACATAGTGGAAAGCCTTTTATGTAGCAGGCTAAGGGTTAAAATTTTTTTAATTTTTTTTAAAACCCAGCGAGTATATTCATTCAGAAATGATGGGATTGTCGAGTTTGTGTAAAAATGACATCAAGAAGATAAGCATGGTTGGAGGTTGGGCCTCTTGATACTTAAAAGTAACCAGTAGTGCTGGTGGAAAGGTAAGCAAAACACTGATGAAATCCCATAAGTATAATGATAGTTATAGAAATTCCGAGATGGGAATCAGAGTCAAATTTCTGCCTCAACTAATTGTGCACTTTTACCTTCAGAAACCTGGAGAGCAATGCCAACGTGTCCTACATTTGTATTGCTGCCTTCCTCTGGTCAATGTGTCCATAGTTCTTGGTCAGGCCATTAGGGAATGGAGTTCAGAGAGGGAAAAGGTAGAGGGGGTGGAGCAGCAACTTCACATGTCAGATTGGTCGAGTAGGGTGGTTATCGATTCAAGCTCGCTATGTCCTTCAGTACATAATCTAGGCTGACATTTTAGTGCAGCGCTTTTAGTGCAGACTGCATTGTCAGAAGTGCCACCTTTTTGCGTGAGACGTTAAACTGAGGCTCGTCTGCAGGTGGACGCATCCCATGGTACCATTCGAAGAGCATGGATCATCTCTTGGTGTCCTGGCCAGAGCACATTCCTCAGCCAACATCACCAAAAACTGACCAACTGGTCATTTATCTCATTTGCTGTTGACGGGCCTTTGCTGTGTGCAAATTGACAGTACTTCAAAAAGTATCTCAGTGGCCGTGAAATGCCTTGGGACAACCTGAGGACATGAAAGGCACTATACAAAAGCAAGTTCTTTTTCAGCCACCAACATGGAGCTACATGGAACACAGATGTGAAGTCAGAGACCATCTTAAGCCAAGTGGTTGCAGGTACGGTAGCATAATGGTTATGTTACTGGACTGGTAATCCAAAGTCATGGACTAATGATACGGAGACATGAGTTCAGATCCCACCACAGCATGTCCTTTAGGGAGGGAAATCTGCTGTCCTTACCGGGTCTGGCCTATATGTGGCTCCAGACCCACAGCAATGTGGTTGACTCTTAACTGCCCCTCTGTCAGCTGTGGCTCAGTTGGGAGCAGCCTCGCCTCTGAGTCAGAAGGTTGTGGGTTCAAGTCCCACTCCAGGGACTTGCGCACAAAGTCTAGGCTGATTCTCCACTGCAGTGCTGAGGGAGTGCTGCACTGTCGGAGGTGCCGTCTTTCAGATGAGATGTTAAACCGAGGCCCCGTCTGCTCTCTCAGGTGGATGTAAACGAGTAGGGGAGTTATCCCGGTGTCTCGGCCAATATTTCTCCCTCAACCAACATAACAAAAACAGATTATCTGGGCATTTTCACATTGCTGTTTGTGGGAGCTTGCCGCGTGCAAATTGGCTGCCGCGTTTCCCACATTACAACAGTGACTCCACTTCAAAAAGTACTTCGAGACATCCGGTGGCTGTGAAAGGCGCTACATAAATGCAAGTCTTCCTTCCTTCCTCTGAAGTGGCCTAGCAAGTTGTAGCAAACCGCTACAAAGTATAACAGCACTGTGGGAGTACCTTCACCACATGGACTGCAGCGGTTCTCCACCTTCTCGAGGGCAATTAGGGATGGGCAATAAATGCTGGCTTAGCCAGCGACGCACACATCCCGTGAACGAATAACAAAAAAAGGTGGACAGTTTGGAAGCAGTAGAAAAATGCAGAGAGGAAAATTGTGTATATATTCCAAGGTACTCAAACCACCTGTAATTTAATGCTGAAAGTAACCTGGTCATACTGCACACCCTACATCATCAAATTGATATTCTGACAGGTCACACCTTCAACTGGCAAACTGCCATCATAACTTCAAGGGAAATAATTGAAACGATACTTTACAACCTTACTTGTATCATAAACCAGGATATACTGCTCTGAATTTAATCAGTAATCGAATCTCAGATTTCATTTGACAAGTCTTAGCCACTCGATGCAATGATAGAACAAAATGAGTAAATTTGAGGTTATAATGAATGGTGCTGCCTGTCTGGTTACATGGTTGAGTATGCAAGAATGCCCTTCCAAACATATCTACTCTCATGGGTCACTATCTTAACCCTCAAATTGATAAGTGAGGGCTACAACTCGTCAATGTTCATGTAATTCAGGCACTTTTGTACCAATGTATATATTAAAATGCTATTTAACAGGAGGGCTTAGGAGGTTTTGGCAAAGATATTGTAATTCTGGCAGACAGTAAAACTGACATCCTATTCTACATTTTTCCATCAATTTAATTAATGGGTTGAGTTACATGAGCAAATTTTCAGCAGAAAATGCATTTAATCAGGTGCAAACTGTCACAATAAATGTGCAGTAAAGATCACCCTGAACCTGATGGCTTAGTGGGTAAGTACATTATGCAGTGTGGCACTGCAATGTAGATTAAGAGGCTGGCAGGTTTGATCCCTGGTTTGGGCTGATATAGTTGACCACAGTCAGGGCATTAGATGGGACTTTACATTTGATCTCAACAAACTCAGACTGGGAAGGGGAGGTAGTGTGCAAGAGGGCTGTTTCTGATCCCCATCCAGCAACCCCTGCTCAAAAATATGAGTGGAGGGATATGTGGAGAATTCCAGATCAGGCTCTACTCCATGGTTGATCACAATGCCAACACTCGGTGTCTAGTTTCCACACACAAAGGTAGGCCACTTGGATGAGCTGCTGAAGTGCTACCTCTTTCCCCAACCCCAGCAGCTGTACCCTGGCATTGAGTCCTGGCTCCTCCCTGGAAGATCTATGCTAGCCCGAGTCCCTGCTCGCATGAAAGGATGGGTAAAGGAAGATAAACTGGAGGGTGAAGAGTGAGCAGGATTCCCCCAGCCCTCCCATCCACAAACAATAATTAATCTTCAAAGGATATTATAATGCTGCACGAAACATGCCGATTGTTGACAAGAAGCAAACAAATCCACAGAATAAAGCTGCCCACAACTGATAATCACATACGCTTTATAACATTAATTATTTTTTAAAAAAAGAGCAGATGCACCGGAGCGAGTTTCGGTCTGGAATCCCATCTTGGGGTTGAGCTGACTTTAAAAACCGTGGTCCTTGTTTCCAGACTCACCTGAACCCCTCCATGATTTACTGCCTTTACCTTCTCCAGCAGCTGAATAAATATAAAACTGAACATTTCTGTGAACTGTGCAAAAAACCCCCTAATCTTGAAAACATATGTCCTTCAATAACACCTCTGCAGACCTATAAGTATAGCATCCAGAGCCATGTTGCTAAACTTGCCATTCGAGAATCAAATGCGGTTTGGTATTTAAACTCTAGTTTCTTTAAGATTAAATCCGTTGCACAGTTCCAGTCATAATACCTTCGGGCTCTCCCAGGGCTAATGTTTAACTTCTTTTTTGGTTTAAACAGTAATAGCATTACATGGAAGTACTACGCCTACGTGTTAACACAAACATTTTTCCTTTGCTACCTAAACGATATCACCAGAATTCATATTAAACATTTTCAAAGTGACAAAATCATGAAGCAGGTTTTTGAAGCGAAGCCAGCTTTTATTTTCTTTTTAAACCCAACCAATCTGAGACGCAGATTGGATTGTGCCTTCTGTGCCATTATTTATTTGTTAGTTTATAAATCAATAGAAAAAAATTCAATAAAAGTTGGAGACTGCACAACTAAAAATGACATTTAATTTGTAGCCCATGGACTCGATGCATTTATTTAAATAGGATTGCTAATTTCAATTTTGCAGAACAAACCAGGTGTGAATTTATTTAATCTTTCATACACTCACTGCAAGGAAGAATTTTTGTTTCAATTGAAAAGTCTGCAGATTAAGTGGGTAACTCTGATTTATCTAAAACAAGCTTAAAATAAGTTTGCTACCAGATGGAACACCTCGGAGGTGTAATATTCCATTTGAGGGGTCTGTGTCGACAATACAACATCTGGAACAGCTCCTGCACCTCTGTTGGCCTCAGACACAGTGCAGGCATGATAACGTCACGTCATACAAATTTGGAGAAATGTCAGCAAACAACTGCTGCTGTTGTGCACATCCTTACGGATAACTAGAGGTGTCTGTGGGGGTGGTGCGACCTGCCTCAGACCAGCAGGAGTCCCACCTCAGGATCCCCGCCTCACCACATTTTCTCTGTGTCTTCTCTCTAAAGCAGGAGAACACGATGGACACAAAGCTACACCAGCATATGTAGCACAACTGAAAGGACTCCATTAAAACTAAGATTGGCCTTGATTCAGTTTTTTTAGGATGGGTTTGTGGAGGGGAAGAGAGAGAAGTACACATTGAGTGTCCTACACACAAAGATATTGAACTGGTAACCCCATCTTGAGTGTTCAAGGTGATTTAATTGTTTTGGCCTGCCCATAATCCTGTTGTAGGCATCTCTGAAACGTTACTGGAGATTTTAGAAGAGTTAGTTGGAAGCAGCCCAAGAGCTGATGTCGCGTGTACAATTCCCCTTGTGCGACATGGCGCTCCAGTTCAATGACATCATTATCAGGGACCCAAGACTGACTTCTGCCCCTTCCAAGTCGAGGGATGTTCAGTGCCCTGATCGTGGCTTGGAACGTGATCAGCTATCTCTGCACACCAAGGATTGGTCTGCGGGCCTCAGTGCCACATCCTGTGGAGGCGCAGTTACCATCTCAGCCATCAAGGGAGCAGCTCGAACAAATCTTTGGCAGTTTCTTTTTTCACAGCAGGAATTCTGCTTTGAGATATTTTATCATGTTTCCAATTTTTGTTCTTGGTTTTTCATCCTTTGCTTCATCTTGCCTTAGCTTAGAGACCTAAGAGCAGGGTGCATCTTCTCGTTCCCTCCTTAAGCTCTTTATCTGCAGCTTTCTTCACATTCCTCCTTCTAAATAATATCTGATTACTTTTTAAGTTCAGATATTATAAATCATTGGGCACCTTCTGCTCTTTCTTTATATGCTTTTCATATTTTCTCTTTCCCAACACGATAGGTTTTTCCTGTGTTGGCTTTTCTCTCAATTTCCCTTCGCTTTCTCTCCAAGGGTTCCATTCTATGTTCTTGGTTCTCTTTTCCTCGTCTGTGCTTTCCCTTAAGGATTCTTCACAATGTAGAATGCCCTCTCTCCAATCAGCTTTCTTCTTATTCCCAGGGACTTGTCCTTGTTTGCTTGCTCTCAGTTTGCTTCTCTCCCTGTGGCACTATTCCTTCAGGTATCAGCTATCCCAAGTGGCTGCTTTCCATCCGGGTCTCTCTACTCATTGCCTTCTTTCTTTATATTCCTTCTTCTTCCCACATTACAACAGTGACTACACTTCAAAAAGCACTTCAATGGCTGTAAAGCGCTTTGAGACGTCCGGTGAACGTGAAAGGCGCTATATAAATGCAAGTCTTTCTTTTTTTCTATGTATTTGACATTCTTCACCCTGCGCATCAGGTTCTTTGTCCTTTTCTAAATTTCCTTATTGTTCCAATACCTCTTAACTTCTTGCCTTGGCTGTGTTCCTTCTGGGTTGTATGCTTTTTGTTGTCTCCCATAATGATGTTACTCTCTCATATGCATTGCCTAACCCTCGTGTCTTCACCTCCTTTGTAGGTAATCTTCATCGGCATTTTTCCATCCTAATCTTCCTAGATGCCTTCACGAGGGCGCTGTGTTAATGGCCCCAGCCAAGTTTCTTTTGCGATCTTAAAGACCACAACTGTGCTTCAAAATCCAGAAAACCTTGAGGAAACCTCCACTGCTGTATATATCAGAGTGATATAAACATAGAAGAACTCATTCAGGATCACTTGGGCGCCTATTTTCCTATATTTGCTAATCTGAGTGGAAACCCTGTTTTGTATTCATGGTTTTTCATTAATTATAGGAAACGGATATACCCAGAAATAAGTACGAAAGATCCAGTGCATGTCAGTGACACAAGTGAAAGTGTTATATTTAACAGATCACTGGAGATGGAATGTAACAATAGACACCTATTGAAAAATGTAACAGTAATGCAAATATATTAGTTTATGCTTGAGAATTAGTTTTTCCTAACCTTAGATGCACATAACCTTGACTCAAATCGAAAGGATACAACTGAGCCAGTAACCAAGATCAAGCAAAGCATTTGAGAAACGTTGGAAGCCCAAAGTTCACCGAAGTGAAGGGGCCATGACAATTTACTTGGAAGCTCCAATTCAGGTACAGGAAACTCTTTATTAACCGGCACCGACGGGACCGGCGTGGTGCCGGTTAATCAAAAAGTCCGGATAACGGAGAGTTATATCTCCCAACGTACGAGAGCCCCTTACACACTGACATGCGCCTGCATTCGGAGCTCCGTCTCCCCGGGGACCGCCAGCTGACCATCTGTCGTGTCCGCTGCCTACCCGGGCTGTACATTCCCCTCCCAATCTACACGCTCCGATACAAGGCAAACGCCTCGGGGTTTTTTTTAAAAGTTATTTTTAAAGGAGAGATGAAGGAAAACCCCGGTTACCTAACAAGAATTTTGCCGGTTAAGAGAGATTTCCGGTTATTTGGGTGCCGGTTAAAAGAGAGTTTCCTGTATATAGGCAATTGAACCTCAAGTTCATAGAGGGGCCTTTCACCTGGATGTTTGCGCTCCGCCTCAATCACAATACAGGCATGTATATCCAGCTGTCATTTTAAATGACCTTCTGATGCTCATTGTACTGCATCGCGAGTTTCAATATGCCGCACTCCCAAGTGGTGGGATGCAAGTATATGCCTGTCGCCCTGAGCGTACTGCTACATTAAAGACCAAGGACTGGATTTTCAATGACCCGTGGAGTCGGGTTTGGAGGCGTGTGGGGGGTTAAAGTTGCAGATTCGGGGGTCCCGACCCCATCCCGCCTCCATGCCAGTTTCGCTGGCGGCGGGTACCCGACCTGTGCTGAGACCCGACTCCCCGAGGCGGTAAGGGATTAGTGACAATTAACTGCCTGTTAACAGGTAGTTAACAGGCAGTTTTTTGGATAATCCCTATTTTCAAAGGTGAAATGTGGGCTTCCCGACAGGTGGCAACCACGCCAAGTTATCGGGGCGGACCGTGGGTCTGCAGGGGTCGATATGTCCGGTGGGCAGGTGAGTGATGGGTGCATGTGTGCAGAGGTAAGTGTGTAAGGTAAGTGCTAAGTGTGGGAAAAAGTTCTACTTACCTTAACTTCCTCCTGCAGGTGTCAGCCCTTCAGGTCTCGGGAGTCAGAAATCTCACCGGCACAGAAAGCAGAAAAGCCGTGGTCCTGTCAAAAACTGCAGCCTTCTGTTTTCTGGAATGATTTCTAACTCAGCCTGAGAGGAAGGACTGAAGTTAGAAATCATATTGTCAGTGTTTGACTGCTTCACAGAGCTGTCAAACGCTGATATTTCATCTGTCAAAAGCTCTTGACAGATGAAATGTCAATCTGTGACGTCACCTGTTGCCGGGTGGCCCTTAATTGGCCTGCTGAGCCCACTGGGCGGGCTCAACAAGGTCAATCAAGGGAAAATACAGTGGGTTGGCCACATCTCGATGGAGGCGGGTTTACAAGCCAAAATGTGGGATTCACGACACCAACCCGACCTGAGTATCAAAATCCAGCCCCAAGTGCTTTCGAAGAATATGTCTGAAGCAAGAAAATGCCATTCGATCTCTCAAAGCCCACTCCATGTATAATTATTCGATCATGGACTTCTTCTTCTCCCCCTGCCCCCCCCCACCCCACCCCCAACTCCTGTTGATCCCCTAAACTCATTACCCTAACTCCCTTGAGGAGGAGGAGGTGGGGAAATCAAACTATGGCAGGGAATGAAGCAGGCACTTCAGAGGTAGCATCACCCCAAGTTGCCTTTCTCATGCATCCCAACAGCCATCTTCAGAGAGGCTGCCAGAGCTCCATGGATTAGGTCATTTGGCTTCTTGGCCAGAAATGGTGCAAGAACACCCAAGAAAGTGAAGAGAGACTGTAAATTGAGAACCACATTTTTTTCCTTGTGCACATTTAGAGATAGGAAGTGAGTATAACGGGGCTGCAATCATTCAAACCATTAGAACAAAACCCTCAGTCAGTACCCCTTATTTCCAGATAACTAGCATGCTTGAACAGATATTCTTTATACTCAATGCTCTGCAGCATGATTAAATGATGTTGCACCTTGGTGAAATACAATTTATCACATTAAAGCTATATTTAATTTCAGCAATTGACACAACATTGTTGTTAATAAATAGCACTGCAACTTGAGCAGAACATTTTCTGACAGCACTGTTTCTATTATTGCTTTCTTCAGGGAACCTAATGAAATTAACAACACTTCTCTTTCTTAGATGGTAGATTTATGCTTCACAACCCTGCTTTTGCTTAGCCTCCTAATCCACTTGTGTCAAAGACAAGGAATCTTGGCACAGAATATTAAGATGTTTACACACTCGAGTATGTTGGCCTTTGTGAGCAACAACTTTGGGGAGAAAATAGAAAGTCTCAAAAGGTGTCAAAGGTTTGTCATCTTGAATTTGAATAGTTTTCACAGACAGAAGCCTGAAGCTATATTTAATTCCATGCAAGTCCTATTTATTTTCACATCACTTGGTGCGGGCTGCTATTGCGGCAATCTAATTAGGTTGTTGTCCCCGCTTTCTCTTCTAAAGCCACTGAACTCTGCTAGGGTATGGATCCAACTGTGGCCTCACTCAAGTGGCCATTCTTCATGCATGAGCCCACATGCTCTAGTGTTGGCAGCCAATTCAATGCTGGAAGGTTATCAAATGCGGAGTTGGATTCTGTTCGTACCCAATGTCCAAAGGAGCAGGAGGTGCTGGATTGCCATCAGGAGCAGGAAGCCTGGCTGATTGTCCCCACCCCCCCCGTTTTACCCAGGAACACAGAGTCAGTTGCAGCAGCTAACTCAGCACAGATCAGGAAGTGAATCTGCAGCCTTGTTCACTGAGTAGTGCCTTCACCCAGTAAGCCATTGTGGGAGCTCTCCGCCTTCCTTTCCTCCTTTAAGACCCTCCTTAAAGCCTACCTCTTTGACCAGGCTTTTGACCATCTGCCCTAATATCTCCTTATGTGGCTCGGTGTCAAATTTTGTTTGATAACGCTCCTGTGAAGCGCCTTGGGATGTTTTACTACGTTAAAAGGTGCTATATAAATACAAGTTGCTATTGTTTGTTTTTCTGCATTTAGACCTGACTGTTCGAACAATTAAAAAAATCCTGAAAGCCAAGTGTAGCTTGAATAGAATATAGAATTTGGGTACGTGATTTTTTTTTTAAAAAAAGAAAAAAGTCACCATTTGGCATGTTGTTTAGGAGGTTACATTAGTAATCACTGCACACATGGAAGGTTTCTACCTCGCCAATAGAAACAAAACTTTGGCATCAGATAATCGACAATGATGTAATGAAAAGTAACTGAAGTTATTAAACCACAAGTTAATATTTTGTGTTAACCAACTTGCAATTTACCCAACAGGGAAATTAACAATCTATCCAAAGGGAAGAGCTTCAAGCTTGGTGAGAATCTAATAAAATGCTATAAATTAATCAAGATAATAAATGAATGCTGAAGTAGAAAAGGTTAACAGGTGCACGACAGTCGCTAATGCGCCGATGTTGAAAACAGCCTGGATGACTATGAAATTAAAAAGGAGAATGTCACTCTCATTAGGGGGAAAAGAGCGGGGGTGGGAGGGAGGAAATAGAATGCTTTCATTGTGAAGTAATTGGATGAAATATCTGACAAGTCACTCTCTGACCTGGAGTCTTTGTGCTCGGTAAGAATTGCAATCCTGTGCTGCCATGGATGGCAATATTGGTGCTCGAAAGCACAGCCCAACAAGCTCAGCACCGTCACTTCTCACTTTTAAATTAGTTGTTAAATTGATTACAGTATTACATTCAGTTTGCAACCCCTTGAGAGCGTGGCTCCCCGCTGGGATCGGCAACTTTACCCGTGTATTGTTGCGTGATTAACTGCCTTTGTGAGAGAAAGGGAGAAATGGGCGGGGAATTTGGTGAGCAACTCGTTTTGTGGATTAAGACGTTAAAAATCTTGCATCTTACAGTCATGCGTCAGGGCACAAAGACGGTGCTGAGGGATGGATCGTTCAAAATATAAAAGTGAAGATCACAATTACTGCCACTTCCACACCCCAGCAATTTGATATCGAGCAGTAATTTTCAACTGCACATCCTTAACAATTAAAAAGAAAAGCAGAAATATCTTTTATCTCACCAGTGCTACTGATTCTGCTTCAGCTGCACCTCAGCATGACACCTAAGATCACTCTGCCTGACAAAGGGCAGGGAGGAGCAGATCACTCGCGCTCTTAGGGCCCAGAGTTGAGATACGGAACTGTGTCACGACCCTCTGACCTTTAAACTTAGCGTGGTCGTAATGACTGGCGAAGAAGATTTTAATTGCTGCTGTAACCAACAGGGAAGGCATGAGTTACTTATTTTGGCTGGGGAATGGGGGGCGGAGGTTGAGGAGTGCAGCGTGTACTTACTGGGACTAAGAGACTTCAGAGATACCTGCAGCTGTCACAACCATGTAATTTGTAGAGCATTTTCACAAGTTATTTCACTTACACTGTACAATATTTCGCACATGATCCAAGGGTTCCTACACAGACTACAGTTGTGACAAGTCCATTCGAAAATAGATTTCGCTTTAATTTCCCTCGCACCACACACGTGTGCGCGCGCGCAAGTGGGGGGGGAGGTGGGGAGGGGAGAAGGAAGGAAGGTCTCCCAGCTTCCTCATGGTAATTCCACCCACATTGCTCTGGCCGAAACTTGGCAATCGTGCTTGATCCCATTAATCTGAGAATACCACATTGCTACATTTATTATGCTATTAATCACAGTCAGTCCTTTGCAAGTTCATCAATCCGCTGCAGCTCATTGTAGGAACCTCAATACTCATGTGTAAATAAATTTTGGTAAGCATTTTCAGTTTGATTTAATTTTTTCAATAAATTATCAATGGCTCATGGTCCAAAGGCTCACCAAGTCGCTGTTTTTATCTGAAGTTTATAGAAATCCTGATTCCAACACAAAACCTCTGGACAAACTAGTTGAGATTAGATAGCACAAAGATTACATTGCTTTTACCAATTTAACAATCTATGGCTCTCCAATGTGCTCTTAGCCAAGTTATCACAGGTAGGTGTGGATAAGTGGCTTCCCTAAGGGAGAGAACAATGTGACTACTACTGAGATAAAAATGAGAAGTCGCACAACACCAGGTTATAGTCCAACAGTTTTATTTAAAATTACGAGCTTTCGGAGCTGCTGCCCCTTCGTCAGGTAGAGGTACCTCTACCTGACGAAGGGGCAGCAGCTCTGAAAGCTCGTAATTTTAAATAAAAACTGTTGGACTATAACCTGGTGTTGTGCGACTTCTCATTTTTGTCCGCCCCAGTCCAACACCGGCATCTCCGCATCATGACCACTACTGAGATAGGGGATGGTGTATTCTATTGTGTGTGGTGGTTGGGGGGGCATTGAAAATAAATGAAACAAAAGGTGAAGGCTGAGCTTAACTTGGCAGTGGAGCAACTCTTCATAGGTTCTCCGCCCACCTTAATTGTTTTCTCACTGGTACCTCCCCGCCTCCTGAAATCACTGACTCATGCTGGAGGAGGATTCCATCAACCTTCTGGCATCGCAACAGTCTTCAGTAAATGCCAAGACATTGGACCTTGAAGGCAGCGCAAATCAAGCCAGTTCTGGTCCTTAATCCACATACATGTGTTTTCTTGCAAGGGCCGCATCGGCAATGAAGGAATACTTCACAGATGAGCCCAGACTGATCCTTGGCGTCTTACTCAAACGTGGGGGAATGACAGGCAAACCTGATTCTGTTTTCACTCAAATGTCCAAACACACGTGCTTCAAGAGGAGTCACTGGACAGCGATGAGGAACAAAAACCCTGGCTAATCTTTACCCCTCGAGCCTAGGGTGCTAACTGCCAAGGCTAATTCTAGTGCCCCTACCCTAGGTTAGGTGTGCTGGCACAGACCAAGGCTGGAAGCTGCACTTTGATGAGTGTTTTCAAAGGTTCTTTACTTTCTATAAATTTTAATGGATGGGTGGAAGAACTAAATATAGACTGAATGAGTTAAAAAAAAAAATTAATTGAATTTTTTTCTGGTTTTCTATATCAACTGCTTTATAAGCAAGTGATAATTTAGTGCAGTCTAATAAAATACTCATTTCTGAAATCTGTTTTGGCGTTCTTAATAACTACACAGAATTTAAATTAACTGCAAAAGTTAGCTGTTCGTGATGAAATGAAATAAATGCCAGGCTAAATCTTTGCTCTTTTAGTCACATCCATGCATCTAAATGCCTTGATTTAAAAAGGAAGCCAGTCATTATTTTTTTCATTAACAATTCTACAAAATTAGATTCTGGTTGGATTGAAGTCATCTCTGGTAAAGGTATCGTCAACTCCAAGGTGGTTTAATTTAAACGTGCGCTTTCCCCCTTCAATAAACGCAGCCATGAGATTATTGCTTATGTTTCAATTATTGCAGTTGGAGAAACTTTGACTCAAATTCATTGTATGGTGCTGGCAGTTAAGTTTCATTGCAGAGTAAATATTCCTGCTCGAGAGATATTTTGGCAGTAATGGTACGATATGGGACATTTTGGCAACTTTGAGCACATAGTATTTCCCGCCAGAAATGTGTGATTTGAATAACTCTTCTGATCTAGGCAAGTTCCCTCCACACAGCAGCCTTCCTGCCATAGCCCTCTATTCCCTTCTCCCCTGATCGGGTATGCTTCTCCAATCAGTTTTCCGCCCCCGCCATAGCACTGAAACGGCCATAACCACAGTGATGACACCCTGTGTGACTGGTGCACAATCCCGCCTCATCCTTCTCAACCTGTCTGTAGCCTTTGACACGGTTGACACCATCCTCCTCCAATGCCTCTCCTCCATTGTCCAGCTGGGTGGGACTGGCCTCGCCTGGTTCCATTTTTATCTATCAAGTCGTAGCCAGAGAATCATTTGCAATGGCTTCTCTTCTCGCTCCTGCACAGTTACCTCTGGAATGTCCCCGTGGATCTTATCCATGGCCCTCTTCTATTTGTCATCTACATGCTGCCCTTTGGTGACATCATCCAAAAACACAACGTCATATTCCACACATATGCTGATGACACCCAGCTCTACCTCACCACCACCACGCTCGACACTTCCACTGCCTCAGTTTTGTCAGGCTGCTTGTCCGACATCCAGCACTGGATGAGGAGAGATTTGCTCCAATGAAACATTGGGAAGACCAAAGCCATTGTCTTTGGTCCCCGCCACAAACTCCGTTCCCGGGCCACCGACTCCATCCCCCACCCTGGTCACTGTCCGAGACTGAACCAGACTGTTCACAACCTCAGCATCCTATTTGACCCTGAGCTGAGCTTCCGACCCCATAGCCTCGCCATCACCAAGGCAGCCTACTCCCACCTCTGTAATATCGACCATCTCTGCCCCTGCCTCAGTCCATCTGCTGCTGAAATCCTCATCCATACTTTTGTTGCCTCCAGACTCAACTATTCCAATGCTTTCCTCGCCGGCCTCCCATATTCCACCCTCCCAAAAACTTGAGCTCATCCAAAGCTCTGTTGCCCGTATCCTAACTTGCACCAAGTCCTGTTCACGTATCACCCCTGTGCTCGTTGACTACACTGGCTCCCCGGTCCACCAACGACCCGAATTTAAATTTTCTCAACCTTGTGTTCAAATCCCTCCATTCTTACTGGCCCAGATCCAGAGTGACAGAAATCCAGTGACCAGGCCCACTATTGGCAACACTTTAATGAGCTGCGAGCTCCCCGATGGATTTGTGGATAAATGTTCCAACTTACTGTGAGTGATAAATACCCAGAAAGTCCAGATTTGAGCTAAGTTAGCTTATCCCTGCTAAAAGCAGCCGTAGCACCCTGGGCTAGGGAGATGGGGGAAGAAACCAGTTAGGGCCCCACTCCGAAATGCTGTTCAGTGGGTCTAGATGGGAAATGCTTGTGTGGGTGTTGAGTAAGCAAAGGATTGAGCATGACTATGGCACCATCTTTAGTCGAGCAGCCTTAACTCGCACGTTAAGTTTGGTCACTTCAAGAAGTACCAGAGGGTGATGGGTGCCCATGGAACCAGAATTTATTTTTAATCACAGAAGCAACAACTCCTGTTAATCAAAAACATTGATTTATGCTGGTTATAAATAGACTGACAAAATGCATCTGTACCATCATAGATCGCTAGTTGATACAAGTTCTTCCATGTGCTATGATTCAAAAGGCCAAGGGATAGGGGCTGCTGGGAACAGACAGATCAGGCCACTGTTGAGTGCAGGTCTGCAATAGCAGCACGCTCCCTTTAGGTATTGCATTGGGGAGGGAGGGAAGGAAGGAAGAAGGGAAGAGAAAAAGGACACAAAGCAACATAAGCTCCCCATACCAAGAGTGGCTCTCGTGCCAACCTGACTGACTGGCAGGGGCCGCTGGCACGAAACAGCCACAGCTCAAACGATCCAACTCTCCTGCCCCCCGCCCCCCAAAATTGTGCATCTGTTAGAGAAATACTTCCATTTAATTCCAAACACATATGGACTGTCACCTTGCATCATGTTGGGTTTTAGAATCATTGAATGGTTACAGCACGGAAGGCGGCCATTCGGCCCGTCGAGCCCGTGCCGGCTCTCTGCAAGAGCACCTCAGCTAGTCCCACTCCCCCGACCTTTCTCCGTAGCCCTGCAAATTTCTTTCCTTCAGATACTTATCCAAATCCCTTTTGAAAGCCACGATTGAGTCTGCCTCCACCACCCTTTCAGGCAGTGCATTCCAGATCCTAACCACTCGCTGCGTAAAAGTTTTTTCCTTACGTTGCCTTTGATTCTTTGGCCAATCACCTTAAATCTGTGCCCTCTGGTTCTCGACCCTTCCGCCAATGGGAACAGTTTCTCTCTAATCTACTCTGTCCAGACCCCTCATGATTTTGAGCACCTCGATCAAATCTCCTCTCTTTTTTAAGCCAAACTTATGATTAGGTATATTTTTAATGCACCTCGGATTACTGTAGAGAGTTTAATTTTCCGTTACACCCCTTATTCTAATTCACTTAAACCCGCAGGCCCGGACAATCTGCAAAGTAAAAACTGCACATCTACCGCAGTTCTCTGAGGTTTGGCCACATTCAGTGACTGAATATATTTCTGCCTTCCTGAACCGCAGAAGAAAGCATTAAGGCTGCAAATGCACTCATTTGCGTTTGTTCTGGAGAAGTGACAAGGAAAGAATGCACAGGAAATGGAGGGCAGCAGTCTGCAAATGAATAGCGAGTCCTCTATTATCTCTCACAGGCAGAAAGTCATCAATCCCCAGCCAGGGGGAAAGATTTGCAGGCCAGGATGCAATGAAATCAGCGGCATCCTCTGCCAGACAATTAACATGTTAAATCCCGCCACTGGGGCTTTAGTAACAAGATGATGTAACCGAGGCAGCTCCCAGGCTTGAATAAATAAGCAATTTTTTTTGTTATTTGCCAGGAATTTAGCTTGGAACGTTCACAAAATTGAACTTCAAACACTGATATCCGTGCGTGTATTCCTTTCGGTCTTCTTTGTAATTAACAGTCATTTTTGTTTAGTTTAAAAACAGACGCGCTTTTTTTTTTGCCCGTAATGCCGGGTCAACCAGGTGAAATGTGAACAATTACAGAAAAATTAAGAAACCTCAGGAGAGCGTCGAGGTTTCGTTTTAAAGTGGAGACTAGGATTTCTTTCCGATTGTGAAGGGAAAGAAGCTTGTCCTGTGACTCCCTGTTTACATGCAGATTATTTGAGATACAAGAGAGCAAACCTGTGGGGGGAAAAACAAACGTTATTTTTATTAAAGCCTTTTGCCATTGACATTTTTTTGTTGTTGGAAGTCTGGTCACAAGTTTGTTTGTGCCAATCATTTTTCCCCTCTTGTCTGGAGGACTCGGGTGGGGGGGGTGGAGTTCCGTGGATGCTGGCAGCCCTATGGTACCATCAGCCCAGCCGCCAAACAACTTCTATTTGTACAGCACTTTGATCAGTGAGCACCTCCAGATTCTCAGCCGCAGGAGTCACCACAACCACCCCTCATCCTATCCTTGCTTGATGCATTTTCCACAGTGAAGGCACCTCACACGTGACAAACCTGGCACCTTTCCCAATCTACACGGTTCGTTACTATAACGGCACGGTTGACCCCCTTGGTGGAGCACCCTTGGTGGCCAGTTTTTTTTTTTTTTTTAATTGCTTCATTTCCAGGGATGATGGCAACAGGCTGTAAAGTTTGTCAGGGCTGCTTAAGGTTTTAGTAGCACTGGAGGGCAACCAGGAGCTGCTGCTCCACGTGCTTGCCTGATCCAACCAGGCATTAATGGCAGATTCAGTGCCGTGTGTGGAGTTACCCTCAGGATGTCCAACTTTCTGAAGAGCTTTCAAGACCTAAGTAATTGGTATCTCACACCAGACATTAGAGGCGAGCTCAACCGCTTTTTATTTGTTTTGTTAATCTTATCAACCGGGTTCCTTCTACTGAAGCGCAAAGTGCAGAAAATTAAATGCAGTATACGTAGACACTTCACTTTTCAAACAGTATTTAAAGGAATATTTTTGACAAGTCACGGCAAAATACCGTCATTCTTTTAAAGCTCAATTTGCCCGCGATCATTTAGGAGACTATTTTCTGCTCCGTCTCTCTCCCCCTTCAGGTCTTAGCGTGTCATGCATCATTATCAGACAGCATGGGCAAACGGCTTTTTACTAGGCTGCTGCCAATGCTGCACTGTAACACCCTAAATGGGCCGCAGGCGGAGCCCGGGTGACTGGCACATGGACATATTATCCCTCTGGTCCTCAGGAGGTCACCACACGGGGGAAGTGTGGGTGCAAACCCACGGTGCGACGCAATGGATCACCAAACACTGCGCCAACCTGCAGGGCGATCTTTTTTTCAGCACACAGAAAGCAAACACATGGTTGCGCATGAACACAAATCCCAGCATCTCAACTTTTTATTAAGAGGACATCGGGTTAGCAGGACTCTCCTGGTATGAAAATAGAGGAAATGAATTAGCTCTTGTTCTCAGTCCAAACACAATCTATTTAAATTAGAACCTCACCTGATCAGGAGCTACAAGGAATTTCTCAGTTATGCTTCATTCTGAGCAGCTGAATAGCACCATTAGTAAGCAGCAAAATTATGCACAGATTAGTAGGAGTTAAAAACACAGGCCTACCTCCTACAGACACACCAAAATTAGACTACACAGCTGTGGACTAATAACACAAGCAGCGTCTGCATCAAAACATTGTGCTGTTTCTGAAAATAATAATCGTCATCCGAGTGGCAAAACAAGCCTTGAAGTGAGGCACTCAGATGCAGCCTTTCATTCAGTATAGTTTTTGGGGAAGGGAAAAAGAAAACAACTCATGCCACACTCTCAGGTGACTGGGGATCAAGGCAATGAATACCACAAAGCAAGAGCCCTCCCTCCCTCCTACGTGTAAAGTGCAGCATTGTGTTGGCGTTTGTGTGACGCAGTTAAATCGGTGTCAACTGGCACAGTAACTGCGATCTACAACCTCAAAAGCTTATTGGCAACTCTACGAACCCTGGGATTTTTTTTTAAAAAGAGAAAGACATTGTGGAAAAATAGCTGACTTTAAATCCAACTATAATGAATAGATTTATGCCAATATTAATATGTTGCCATTGACTACCAGACATCCTATAATCCCCTCGCCAGATGTTGCCCCGTACAATGAATGGCATGATGAATGGCAAGACTGCTCATTCTTGACATCGGTTCATTGCATCAGTGACAAATGCGCACATTATTAAGATTGTTAATAGCTAATATTCAACTCCAAAAAAGAGTGGCTGATTCTTAAGCCCCGCGGGCTTCGCTACATCTCAGTTGCTTTTGGGATAGTCAAATGTTTTTGTTTTAAAGCAAAAAAGTGGGCGGTGGGGGGGTTACGTCGGATAATTATTATTTTTATTTTAAACAGTACTTGAGAATATATGTAATTCCTTAAAACCAATGCGAAGAGTCATTTATTTTTTAAACAAGAAGGCCACCAATTTGTAAATGATTTCTCTTCCCTATTCTATGTCAATTAGCAATCTGCAGCCAAATATTAATTATTTGGTTGTGAATAGAAATAGGGATGGTATAAAGACTATTAAGGAACACAAGGTCTTCAACATCACTTTGTCAAAAGCTTTATGATCAAGTAGCTCCACCAGTCATCAATGCAGCCCATTGCTTCTGGCAATAATGAAGCATCAGCAGAAACATGCAACTTAAAAAAAATAAAAATCTTGCAGACTTTTTAAAGAAAGGAAAACCTTGACATCGGATCTTTGGAGACCAGTTACCGGTTTCACCTGACCGGACCTCACCAAAGGTGCAAAATTAAACCGCCTACTCCGCGAGCCAGGTTGAGCGATCTGTCTGCAGCGCGCGTTGTGGCAAGAGTTATGAAACCACCTTTTGGAGGCGGTCTCGCAACTCTTGGCCGTCACGCTGGGTGCCATGTCGTTGCAGTCCAGTGCAAAAGCCAAATTTCAAAGTTTTCAAAGTTGGGAGAGAGAAGTCAGCTCTTCAGCAACAGTAAATGTAACCAGCTATCTGTAGCTGGCGAGTGTGCTCCTTTGTGCCGGGACAGAGAGCAAAGAAGGAGTTGACAGTATAACTTAGATCTGTCAGCCCCTTGTCACTCTATACAGGTACCAGTCTGAGACCGGTACTATTAATGTAGTGATAACCCGACAGTTTCGGAACGTGCTTATTTGATTAAATATGATAATTTTGTGGGGCGGGGTAAAATAGAAGGATGAAGAGGTCAATATGAAGAGAAGAAACTCTACATTCATGGCAGCAATCAACCAGATTCTTCAGAAACCAGACAGCATGCCTGGCACTTGGATGCATCTGACCCAACCTCTCCCTCCAAGACTTGCCTTGCCACAAAAACAAACTGGCTAAATAAACATCAAGTTTTACCAACCGTGAGCTGATGGTTCTGTCGTCGGCGATGTGGCTACACACAGGGAACAGATGATTTGAGGAAGGGAAGAAACAGTAGGAGCAGCATGCACAGGAATGGGAAAAATGGAATAGAAACGTAAACAAGCATTCAAGAAATTCCATGACAACAAGCAACAATTAGATTGTTAAAAAATTTCTCAACAAGTGTGGGGGGGGGGGGGGGGGGGGGGGAAACCTCAAGCTGTAAATAAAAAGAAGCCAGTGAATGATCGTCTCATCTTAAAAGACTCAGTCACATGATACACTAAACTGCAGTTGTCAAGGCAACAATGATTAATAATGGTTGCAATGATTACATTAAAAAACCAGCTGAACAGCACACACATAGGTTCAAATCACTTCTCATTCACTGTTCCAGTTCAAATGCAGTTCTCTCATTTTTAAAGAAGGCAAAAGAATGGACGTCTGTGGTCGTTTCCTCAACATCTTTGGTCTATTCATGTAGCACTGCATTTTATTAAAAGGAGTTAATGGCAGGAGTCAAGTGAACTGGTAGACTAGCAACCACTTCTAATATTCCAGCACACTTCAGGCTGGGGGAGGGAAGAGGTGAAGCAGTACATTTTGTAGCTTATAAAAGATAACTCAATGTGCAAAAAGAAAAAAAAGGAAACATAAAAGGTTTAAAGAAAACATTCCTTAAATGGTTAAGTGTGTATTTTCAATTTTTTTTCTCTTGAATATATTAGTTTAAAAAAAGTTACTAAATATTTTTATAAATAGCAATAAAAAAACTTCAGGGGACAGTTCCTAGTTTAGTTGACTTTCTACCTCAGTGCTGTCTCCCTTGAGCTAGAAAGAACCAAAATAGTTTGGGTCTCAGCATTTTCCCAAAATACCTTCTATGGTCAGCAAAATCTGTATTTTATCACTTCAAATTTTATAGGTTATCCTGAAAGTTTCATCTATCAACTCCTCCCGATCGACTTGTCCTACTTGACGGCACATGTTCCAAAGCGAGAATGCTGCATTTCATGTTAAGTCAAATCTACGCTCCCCTCCGATTATATTACTTAATTTAAAGAACTAAACTTTTACATTAGGAAAAAAAAAATCCATTCAAACTCTACTTTGAACAATAACATATTGCAGCTTTAATTCAATGAGGCAGATGCCGACTCAGATCAATTTCAGCCCAGCTGGTCAGATAAAGTTTCTTAAGGTTTGGGATTACAAATTGATGGAACAGTTATTCAACGCTGTGCTGGCTCTAGGGTCTGTATAGATTTCAAGTGCGCACATAAATCGCTCTTTAAAAACTAGGTTATTGGTTACTTTTTCCTAGTTAGAAGTACAAATCTTAAAGCTGCCAATTAGCTTTACTGGGTAAATTTAACAAGCGTGAACAAAGCCGAAGGTGAACAGAATTTTCGAAAGCATCGCAGAAAATAAGCAATGCACCAATCTTAACGGTTGGACTCGGACTTTTGCTGCTTTGCTCTGGCCTACAAGAAGTTGAAGAAGGGGAGAGGGGGTAGGAGCTAACTTTCAGAAGGATTACCTTCTGTTGGTTGCTGCTGCCCTGGGAGGGGAGGGGAGGGGGAAGAGGGGGTAAAGACAGGACTGAATGTGTGTGTGTGTGTGTGTGTGTGTGTGTGTGCGCGCGGGCGGGGGAGACTGAGTTTTAAAGTAACACCACCACACAGTGCCTTGCCCAGGTCAGGCGAACTGCCTGGGTGATGACTGAGGAGGAGGAGGAGATGGTTGGTGCTGCCTGGGCAGTTCACCTGCTTGGGTGAAGATATGGCCCTCCCCTCCCACTGGTTCAATGCAGTCCCCACCATGCCCAGTTCGACTGGAACCTTTCTGTTCTCCACCCCCGCCCCACAACCCCATCTTGTGGGAGACAAGTAGCCCTTCCTCCCACTTACCGACTAATAAATACCAGCTGGCCATTTGATCCCTGGTGACTAATTACACTGACTGGCCTGAAGACTGTAATTTTTTTTCCCCCCATGCACACTGCCGAATGGTAAATGCACGTTCTAAATGATGCCTTAATTTATAGGCACAACTCAAAGCACTTCATAGACCCATCAAGGAAAGGGGAAACACTTAGCAGTTGCATCTCTCTGCTATTTAACAAGACACAGCAGTTTGATGTCTTCTATTGTGAGATAACAATGTGATAATGCTAAATGCAATATAACGCTCAATGTGATAATGCTAAATGCATTTGTCTGAAGTGGTTTTGTTTCCTAGTTAAGTGGAAGTGTTAAAAGTATTTTTTTTTTTTAAAAGCCTCTACTACCGTCGTGAAGAAATTTCAGACAAACATATTTGTGTGCTATTATCCCACTGTGCAATTCCAAAGCTATGCAGTCACGTAGGAAAATGATCAAAGTACCTAAAAAGGGAGGGGGCGCGGTGAGAAGGGATCTGCTCAATTGTGAAGTGAAAGGAGAACAAATAAAGTAAATTTGCCCTGCAAACAGTGCTACTAGGGTTGTGGAAAGCGCTCTATGCATTTACAGATGTTCCTCAGGAAAGGAACAATTTAGTGAAATATTAGGTTAAAAAGCCAACGTTTTCAACAGTCAAAACTCAAGTGTGTTATGGGAGTTGCGGTTCAGACAAAAAAAATATCAAAGAGGGCAAAAATAAAATAAACTAGCATTCCCCCAAAATGGTGTGATTTTCGGCAAGCTGAACAGCAGTGACAAACGGCATTTTAATTTACAGATATACAGCGTGGTTTCAAAAACATCACTTTTTCCAAAAGTGCTCAAGACATGAAATGAATCAAGTCTGGTGAAAACTGGAATTATTTTCTGATAATGAAATGACGATAAACCTGCAGCAATTGGGGCACAATTGTTAATCTTCAGTGATGCTGTTACGACAGGTCAACTGATAGCTACCGAGACACCAGGAAATAAAATACAGCGACGGGTAAGTGTGATTGCACTTGAGATGGTAGAGAGGAGATTTACGAGGATGTTTCCAGGACTGGAGAATTTTAGCTAGGAGGAAAGATTGGATAGGCTGGGGTTGTTTTCTTTGGAAAAGAGGAGGCTGAAGGGAGACTTGATTGAGGTGTATAAAATTATGAGGGGCCGAGATAGAGTGGATAGGAAGGACCGATTTCCCTTAGCAGAGAGGTCAATAACTAGAGGGTACAGATTTAAACTAATTGGTAGAGGGGAGTTGAGGAGAACTTTTTTCACCCAGAGGGTGGTGGGGGTCTGAAACTCATTGCCTGAAAAGGGCGGTAGAGGCAGAAACCCTCATCGCATTTAAAAAATACTTGGATGCGCACCTGAAGTGCCGTGACCTACAGGGCTACGGACCAAGAGCTGGAAAGTGGGATTAGGCTGGAGAGCTCTTTTTCAGCCGGCACAGACACGATGGGCCGAATGGCCTCCTTCTGTGCCGTAAATTTCTATGATTCTATGAAGTGGCAGATTCTGAACTGACTGATCTGGTAGGATCCTGTTTATTCTGTGTTTTAAAAATTTAATACCAGAAGCTGACTACAGGAAATGGCTGTCCAGGTTTTGGTGAAAATTCACCTGGTTTAATAAAAGTTATCGGACAGCTGTTCTTAAATGTATATGTCCTATTACCACATGTGCCGCATATTATGAAAGCATAGTATGACAATGCACTATAATTGAACAATTTTAATCGTATTTTCTTTTCCCAATAACATTTACTGAGAATGCAAGGTTCTCATTTCTGAAGACGTTCAAGTCATAAAGGCAAGAGATTTTTTTTAGCAGTGAAGTGTTAAGGTGAGATCTAATTATGGGGTGTGTGTCCATTATAGCACTGGCATTTTCAAACATCAGTTCACTAACTTTGGCAGAGATACTGGCTATATAGGATTGACTGCATAAATCCTTCTTCACCATCAGACACTGACCAGATTAATTTTGACATTTGTGTTAGATGCAGAGCTGATTTAAACATGTTACATGAGCAACTGTGTGTGGGTTGGGGAGAAGAATATTTGAAATCTAAATTGCTCTCGTGTCGATAAAACATGTTACCTTGTAGGAGGTATATTTAATGCAATTGCCCTCAGTGGACCAGCCACTCATGAGCTCGCTTGGGAGCCACTCAGCAACGGAGCCATCAGAAAGTGCTTTCAGAAAGAACTGTGCACATCCACTGCCTTTGAGTGTAGAATACCAATTAGAAGGCGGCAGAGTTTGAACACTTCAGAACCACTGGATACCTCTGTCCGCTCTGTCCGTACTGAATTTCCCAGAAACAAGCACAGAAGATGCTGTTAAACACTCAGCAGATTGGCCAGCGTCTGCGCAGAGAACAGACAAGCACACCTTTCAGGCGTGGCCCCCTTGGTCAGAATGCCATGAAGTGGGTGGGTGGGGGCGTGGGGAGATTTTGCTACAGCTCCCATCCCTGATCGGCATCTTGTGACTCCGGTTCCGATCGAGGGTCCATACCGAAAATGGCAACGTGTCTGTTCTCCCCACAGATGTTGCCAGACGTTCCGAGTGTTTCTAGCATGTTCTGTATTTGTTTCAGATTTCTGAATCTGCAGTAGCTTGCTTTTTGTGCATATTGAATTTTTTTGACACACCTTCCAATTGATATCCAGAAGCAGAAAGGACACTTAGTTTGCACTGCTTCTTACAGGGCTACCGCTGACTGGCATCAGCTAAGCAATTCACTCACAAAGCTGAAGACCTGGAGTAGTGCTTCCCCATAGTGTTAGAGTAATTACTTACAATTTCATACACCAGAGCTCCTTAAGATGATTTACTTGCTAAGGCAATGTCTACTGTGGAACTGTACCATATAGACCAGGCCGGTTAGAACTAGCTGGGTTAACTGATCTGAGCCAGGGTGCTGGTTGGACACTAGAATTGCCCTATTACCCTTAGTGTGCATGGGATTGAGGTTGAAGGGGGGCGGGGGGGGGGGGGGGGGGGGGGGGGGCGTGGGGGCAGCGTAGGGGGCGGGAAATCAGTTATAGCTCCCATTCCTGATCGCCATCATGTGACTCCTGTTGTAAAGCATGTAGAGGTTGAATAAGGACAGGATGAGGTTCAACTGTGATGCCTTCCATGTGCAAACAGCCTGCCAACACTCACATAAATGATCACACACGAGGAAGGGCTACTTGGGCGAGATCGTATTATTGCTGTCACCTGTGGAGCTGTAGCCCGAGACAAGTCAGTCCCGGGAGCGGTGAGTGGAAGATTTAGTATCTCCTACAAGGTTGGATTCTTAAGCTGAATTTCCTTTAAGCTTATATAGATGAAGTGAATACTTTCACTGTAAAGCACATCTCTCTACACTTTCATTCGCTTTTAAGTGTTTTTAAGATCATCCATTGACACAGTTTGTCAGTTCAAAAGCTTCCATACTTTGACAGTCCAACGAGTGTCAGAAGCATGCTAAATATTCAGTTAAGATACATCCTTCTGTAAGGTTCAACTGATTAAGCTGTGATCTGGGGAAGTTACTGAATTATTTAGATATGCCTATTTCCCCCCCCCCCCAGATCAAGCTTAAGAATTTCAAATATATCTGGTGAGTTATCTAATCTTTAAAAATGTTAACCTTTATCACTGATAATTTTTTTTCCCCCCAGAAAAATTGAAATCAGTTTGGAATATTAATTTAAAGAACACATTTATGTCTGCAGTTAGCACGCAAGACACTCCATTTGGATTTGTGAATGATCGTGGAAGCTTTTGGAAAAAACAGATTACTTTTTTTTTTATTCAGAGGGAAACAGCAATTTAGTGAAAACAAAGCTTTAGGTTGTAGTCCAATTACACTTTCCCAGAGACAATACTACTTGTGTGTCCTCATCACAGTGACTGTGCAATCGAATGTGCACCCCTTCAAGATCATTGAACTGCACAGAAATGGGTAGGATAAAAAAAAAAGGGCACTCAACTGATTGCCTATGAAGCAACAACCTTGCTGTCATTCAATTTAAATTGCATTAAAGTTTAAAAACTTTGCTAGGATAGTGGTTGGGGCAATTTATCTGGGAAGTTGCAAAATATTCAGCAAACATATTAGTAATTCTGCTTCAAGAAATATTTATTATCTAGGGATTTCTTTACATGCATCATTTGGTAAGTGGGGAAAAAAAAAGTTTTTGAAGGTAGATGACTTTTCATGAAGCGTTCTGCAGTAATGGATGAGGTAATATTTGGGTCCCTAGAAAGAATTAATTAAAAAAAAAATGTTGGCATAATTTAGCATGCTGCACTCAGTTATTTGAAAACTTTATGAAAATTAAAGGATAAATTACCAACAACTTATATAAGCCGAGGCATGAAAATCTATCCTAAATATTAATTCTCCCTCCTTCAAAATCAATTTTTTTTTTTAAAACAGATTTAGAGAATATATTTTGCTTGGCTTAATTTAATAATGAAAAATTTTTTAAAAATCAAATGAAATCTGATCTACAATTACTAACCAGGTGTGAACAGAATTTGTAACAAACTGCATTGTCTACACATTTCATGTCTTGTTAGAATGCGTTTAGTGCAGCATTACAGAGATAGACCCAGAAATATTAATGCAAGGATACAGCAAGAATCCGTAAGCTTAACCAACCCGAGCAGCAGGCGTTCTCTGTACTTGATCAGAAGTATGCCGAATAGGATTATCGCATTGGCGTTTGGGTTTTAAACAGATATTTCATTTAATAGGCGCAAAGCATCATTAATTGCAAAACAGTTAATTAGCATGCTTTTGAGCACGGAGTGATGAGCTGCATTTGTAGTTCCTTTTAAAAAGATAGAATAGATCACATCTGTCCTCAATGTGCCAATAAAATGGAAGTCTTACTATTTATCCATCCCTTTCAAGGATAATGAATAGCATCTCCGTCATCAGCAAACATCAGCTCTTGTACATGCCAAGCTCTTGAGGCTCATGTAGGCTTTTTTTCTTATACATTTTCAGTTTGCTTGTGGAAGCAATTCTTTGTATTATAGTTTGTGAACTTTTTTTTAACACAGCATGTGGATTTAAGATCAAGGTTATTGTTTTGAACAGAGCTGGAAGAACTTGCTGTTTCACTGAATTTAGAGATTTTAGTTTGACAAAAAGGACCTTCAACCTAACAATACCCATTATATACAAACTAGGGCATTTGATGCTTTCACAGCCTTCACCTAATAGCCATGATCTTTCAGTGCTCTAATCAAAGAGGTTCTGTTCTTTGGAGATGTAATAGTGTGCGTTGCTTCGTCAGCATGGTGGCAAAAAACTGGTCCTATACCAGAAACTCAAAAAAATACATTCTTCCAACCTTGCTTCAAAACTGAGGTAAATAAACTCTAGAGGTGTACAAAATACAGGCCAATGTTGTTTTATCCATTTCCTCTCATGCCCTTGCACTGTAGTCAAGGAAACAGGCAAGCATGTAGGCAGCCTGGTTCCAGGACTCTTAGCAGCCACCTCCAGTGGCATTTGGCAGAGTTCCAAGACAGCAGCTCAAGTCTTCCTCAGATTCGCCCTCCTCTGAAGTACCTACCTTCCACTTGGTGCCTCCTCATCACAACAGCCTAGATTGGGACCTGCAGAAGTGAATTGAAGTTCTCGCTCTATGACACAGTGCACGAGTACACGACCATGGTAAGCTGCCCCACACTTCACTTTGTATCGCTGTTCAGGATTTATTTTGTTGGCGCCACTGTTTGCAAAAGTAGCAGTTTCAACAGATCCAGATTAATAGGAGAGGCAGCCGAGACTAAATCTGAGAAGCTTCAGCCAAAAGATTCACAATTCTGAATCCTATTATTCTCAACACAAGGACACTGAATGAATGTGCCATAAATCGAAACAATTTATTATGACAAAAGTTTTTTTTAATTTAAATTTAAAAAAAAAAAGCTGTGTTTTACCCCATCCAATCTTGGACCAACAGAATTGCGAAGTGTTTCGTGGCCGCAAAAATAACCACTCCTCGGAGAAGAGTGCTTTGACAGTATGATTTTCAAAGACACAAATGAATTGCTGCAATCTTAAAAAGCACAAAATTATCCTGTCATAACATTCTTGTTTGTAATGAAGTAGGTGACAAGGACAAATAAGTCAATGCATATCCTGCAGGAACTTGTAAATGATAATCAGAAGAGAAACAGAAAAGCTGGTCAGAATTTGAAATGTGATGCAGGAGATTTTTTTTTTTTAAACAAAAAGGATAAAAAGAAACAAAAGCAACACAATGCGCCAGCACTGTGCCTGTCCGTAGTAAACATATAAAGAATTTATGCAGGCCACGAGAATTGGACAAGTACAGCAGTTTGTGTTGAACCAGGGAGGTAATCAATTCCATAAATTACCCTCAGTGATTAACGTGAATATCTATTGCTTGAAAAAAGTAAACCGAGGATTTAATTCCAATTGATCTTCTGGTTGCATTTGATCTTTGACAATATTAAGGTGAAGATGGCAAATAGCTGGCGAACCTTTTTTCAGGAAAAAAAAATCCCAATTCATCTTCAAATATAATGATACAGTCCAATAGCAATAAGGATTTACTAGAAGGTCTGAGCATTCAATCAGCTGCAGACTATCAAGAGCTTCAGGAGGCAATTATTATTGCCATGCAAACAGCCTACTCTTCCACTGGAACAGGATATCACTTAAAAAAAAAAAGAATCTCATCACTGGAGAGAACGAAAACCAGCATTTCTACGGTTAATGCTCTCGGGATGGCTGCCTGGATATCCTATTATACTGCAGTCTCACTTTCTGGTTTACCGACACTGACTAAAGAAAGGGGGGGGGGGGGGGGGGAAATGTGCAACATGAATATCCTAACCGAAAACATTGGTTATCTCAAACTGCAAAAAGTACTGTGGTTAAACCCTACACCCTAAGCTTTACCTGTACTCAAGACAAATGCATAATGAAGGTTGAACTCTGCATTAGAAAAAAGAAATGGAAACTACTTCAGTAAAAGGGCCGTTCGATTCCACACAGCCAGCTTCGATAGCAGAGGACCTCTAAGCAAGACGAGTACAGCAGGCAGGGAAACCAATGTAGGGGCACTCATAACTTATACTAACCGCTCACAAAAAACTGGAATGCTGAGCTCCTATACTGCGCCAAGATAACAAAGTCCTTCAACTTGCAGGCCTGTGAAGGCACTTGGATATTTCAGGACCTTTAAAAATAACCTTGGAGGAAATGCCTTCAAGCGATAACCCATCCACAGAAGGGACATTAAGAACATTTAGAGACACTGAAAATTTTAACTTATTCCCGACCCCGCTTCCTTGTCCCGCCCTTTGCCAATAATCACCATTGTGGCCCTCCAGACTAATCAGCTGACGTTAGTGACTGGCAGTGTCATGGGACGTACTATTGTGTGCTCGGCCTGTAATGAAACCTCCAGGCTTGCACATCTTCTGATCTGCGCCCAGGCTATCGGATGAACCTAGAACGCTTGAATTGAGGCGACTCTGTGGCAACAGGACATTTTCTTTGTCTTCCATCTTTTCTGACATTGAGGGATGGGGATTGTTTGGGGGGGGGGGGGGGGGGAATGGAGAAAACGTGCAGTAGTTTGAAAGCAGCAGAAACCTAAACTTGATTTCACCTAGTCCCAATCTCTTGATCTATCTTGGCGTTTCTGTTACTCAGTCAAACCTTAAACGTGTTGTCCTACAGTACAAGGATTTGATTTTCACCTATCTGCTGTATTTAAAAAAAAACTTGTCTTAAGTTTTGACTTTTTAGATATTTTGCCACAAAATTACAAAAAATCTATTCATAATAGTAACTTTCAATAGGGAATTGGATAAATACTTGAAGGGGGAAAACTTGAAAGACTATGGGGAAAGAGCAGAGGGAGTGGGAGTAATTGGAGAGCTCTTTCAAAGAGCCGGCACAGGCACGATGGGACGAATGGCCTCCTTCTGTGCTGTAAGACTATCTATGAAAGGCAGTCTCCCATAGAGGTTACTTTAGAAATAATTACTGCATATACACAAGATTAAATAAGCATACCTACTGCTAGTAAATGGGAACAATTGGGACAGCTTGGACAAGAAGCTTGGCAATGAGTAAATGCAATAAAATCAATTTTAATGTATATAGTTAACAGCGTTCTGTAATTGTTCTGTACATGTGCACACAGCACAGTCCCTTTTGCACTGGTTTCTTAATGGGAACTCATCAAGGGCATCAGATAGCCTTTAACACAATTGCTATCAACCTTGTTTATATATAGAACGTGCACAGATGGAATTTGTACACAACTGGTCTTTATGTTCTCCCGATGGAAGAAACTTCTTTGCAGTCTCTTCAGTGTTAAGGGAAACCCCCCCCCCCCCAAAGCATTTAACAAATTGTACGACTTAAATTTACAAAAAGGATCAGGTGTATTTATTCTATGGAGCATTTCAGCCTACCCCTCCAGAAATCCTAGCCTTCAAATCTTTAGGGATTACTTGAAAAGGAAATCAAACTGCTCTCAAAAAGGAAAACTGCAGATTTGTTTCTCAATTCCTTGAGCCATTTGCCAGTACATAGGTTGCTCACAAAAGTGTGAGCCCCTGTTTGAGCGCGTGCAGGTCAATAGTCACAGGGTGCTTCCTTCAGATTCTGTTGCTGATGTTTCCCTGTTATCAGTGAGCAGGCAGATGAGGCAGTTGCAGAGAAGGCTGGGAATCCATGTAGCTACAGGAATACAGAGTGGAACTCATCATGTTTGCCTGCAACTTGGAGCGTTATCTGGCCAAATTTGGGCATAGGTTGGATTGCCTGAATTGGAATTTTGATTACATTTGATCTGCACAACAATGAAAGTGCAGTTTACATCACTTAAGAAGTGAGACTAGCTGTTGTATAATACTCTGTAGACGGGACGTTAATTCCCTGTAACGTGTTTATGAAATCATACTGGTGCAGCTTCAGGCACGCAATGCAATCTCTCATCTGTAATGAGCGATTCGATTAAGAGAGCCTGCCTCAATTCTCAATGCAGACAAATGACATCTCTTGCTGTAAACAGGTGAAAACAGCTCCATGAACAGTGTCAGCTGTGGCTCAGTGGGCAGCACCCTCGCCTCGAGTCAGAAGGTTGTGGGTTCAAATCCCACTCGAGACTGGAGCACAAAAATCGAGGCTGACACTCCAGTGCAGTACTGAGGGAGTGCCGCACTGTCGGAGGTGCCGGCTTTTGGATGAGACGTTAAACTGAGGCCCCGTCTGCCCTCTCAGCTGGACATAAAAATCCCCGTAGTAGAGCAGGGGAATTATCCTGGTCAACTGATCAGCCATGATCTCATCGAATGGCGGAGCAGGCTCGAGGGGCCGAATGGCCTACTCCTGCTCCTATCTTCTATGTTTCTTCTATGTTAATATTTATCCCTCAATCAACATCACTGAAACAGATTATCTGGTCATTATCACATTGCTGTTTGCGAGAGCTTGCTGTGCGCCAACTGGCTGCCGTGTTTCCCACATTACAACAGTGACTACACTTCAAAAAAAAGTACTTCATTGGCTGTAAATTGTTTTGGGATGTCCGGTGGTCGTGAAAGGCGCTATATAAATGCAAGTCTTTCTTTTCTTTTTTCGTGAACTGCTTCTGTCTAAGAAGAACAGGTGGGAGAGTGTTCGAGGGTTGGGAGCCTTTCGGCAGAACACTCCAACATGACTCCTTACAGTTTATGGCATCACCGTAACTCTTTAATGTTACTGACCTGTAGCAGGCTGCAGATACCTTTTACAGAAGAGTCAGATTTTGCTCATCTTCTTTAGGGATGGGCTTATGCCACTCAATGAACAACAAACCCACAACATCGGATGATCAGGTCCGCTGCTTGGTTACGTCATGGGGCCAGTTGCTAATTGTGGCAAGTCAATTTAAAATGTCACTTAAATGAGCTTGTCTTGTGGATATTCTTGGCTCCGATAACTGGATCATGTATTACAACATATAGTTGAACCCTCCCCTTTCCCCTCAGGCCTAGTCAGAATCCATTGTCACCTAATTTTGTGGGCGGTTTGTACGAGGAGGTGCTTTACAAACCTTTTTATTTACCACGCATACAACACAATGACATGAAATGCACTGGATTGAATCATTCTGTCCATCACATGAGGAGAGCGATGACAGGTTTCTTGGCTTTCCTCCTGTCCAAACAGAAACATGTTGGAAAAGCATATTTTCATTAAGATAGCAACCCTTTTTGACATTAAGTAAAAGCAGATTGCTAGTCGCTTTCTTCTCACTGACTGAATCCTATACTTCAGTTTGAATAAATACGCTGATGAAACTGGGCAAGTTTCACGGTTAAATCTCTGTGCTGATATCTATTTGATGTTGTAAGCCTTTTCCTAAAAGATTAGCTGAATCCTGCTTTTATCAGGGCGCCCCAGTATTTAAACTATGTAACGAATAGCAAACACAATGGGCCGTCAAAAAAATAAACCCTTTAGCAGGGAGGGCTTGTAAGAACACTAAACCCAACAAACGCCAGAGTTTTGTTTTTAAAAAAGTGATTCCGTATTGGAAAGTATTTTCCCCAGAGGATTGGGCATCTTTCCTCCGATACCACAAAGCATGCAGCAGTCAGGAGATCTGAATCTGCCAATACAAAACTAAGAGCCATTCTGTCAGGAAATTAAATCCCGCCAGATGACATTTCAATTTGCACCCTGAAGCTCTGCCAGTGGGGTTCAGTTTAGATTCGCACAAACTGCTGCTGATATTCCAACGTACCAAAAAAAAAAATCGAGAGTAGCAGCAGAGGGCAAAAGCAAGATGGTATGTGGGTACTGTACCTTCGGTGATGGTGGGGATGGTTGTGGTAGTAGTGGTGGTTGTAGTGGGAAGTGGGGTAGTAGTGGGTACATCTAGATGGTGAAAAGGAAAAAAATAAATAAAAACACAAATGAAATTCACAACATTTTTCCACATGAAATCACAAAAAACTGAAATAATGAACACTTTGTAAATTAAAAAAAAACACATTCTAATTTCTTTGGCTCGTGTGATGGTTTTTTCAACAGAGTCCTCTCTCCCTCCCCTCCCCTCCCCGGCAACAGACCATTCCCCGTCACGTCGAAAACCGGTCGATAGAAAACAGAAATGCCACGGGCTTTGTCTGACACTGACCAAATGGAAAGCAATCGTAAACAGATAGCGGTTAAATCCCAAACGGCTTTTCAATGTGGCACCCTCTACAACTTGTGCCAGACATTAAAATAATTACTACGCACATACACTGCTAATGGCATGGTTAGTTGTTACGGGGTTGTGTTAAGATGTTCTACCACAAAATATCGGCTCGACATCAAAATCATATTTAGTGAGCAATTCAATGTAGCAGAACACCTCCGTGTGATGAGATGTTATTAGCTCGGAGACGCTGCTGAGTGCAGTGCCACAGAGATGGAAAATATGCAAAAAGAATATCGATGAAAGGTCACATTAACTGGTATACTTACAAGGATTTTTCTTCTAATAAATCAGAAGTGCACTGCTCTATTGTATATTAACTGACAGAATTCTGGACTTATGTATTTTTTTTTTAAAAAAGCTCAATTTCCATCAAAATATATTCTAGGTAGTCAAGCTGTCAGGAAGGAAGAATTATCCTCAAAAAGAGTGCATTAAGCAAAGAGCCCAGGTGGAAACCTGCTAAATTTGTAACACCTTGCTGCCCGTTTAGGCATTTCGATAAAACAGAAGATCTCCCTGACCACAACATACTGGGCGCTCCACGGCCAAGGGCTTCGGTTGCGAAACCTTCACTGGACAGGAAGGCAGTGCAACATAGCACACGAGAGCTCCGGTGCCCCAAGCTCCAGCAATGGCAGGAAGCAACTCGGCACCAGTGCTTTGCCCACACTGGAGATCTTGATTTCAGCAGTGCCATCATGGAAAGACGCAGGGTGGAAATCGGACTGTTCCAACCAAGGGTGGGGTGGTAGAAGTAGGAGAAAAATAAAAAAGGACTTGGACACCATAGGTCACCTTCATTCACCTCCTAGTCAGTGACTATTATGGTATTAATAGTGACCTGTGGCATATATGGGGAAGTGGACGGAAAGCACAAGATGTCTAAACATAACCCTCATCTAACTGTACAGAGTCGACATTACTTAATTTATCTGAAACAGGAAGGTATTATCAACAAAATGTAACCCATATAATCGAGCTCTGTTATGAATGACAATGTGCCAACATAAGGGACTGTACTTTTAAACATTTTTATACAAGGTGTATTATTAACTTCCTCATGCCAAAGAGAATTTGAATTTAATCAAGTACTGTTAGTGACCGAGAAAAATGTTTTTGTTTTTTTAAAGAATCACCTCTGTTTAGTACTGAGAATGGTTCTTATCTCAATCTTCACCATGAGCAGATCATGGTGTGTGGCCACTTTAATACATTGATGATGCAGTATGATCAATTGTGAAAATTCAAACTATTGGCAGCATTTACAGTAAATTCTCAATCTGGATTATTGATGGAAACTAAATAAAATTCTGTTGTGTGGTGGAATGAATCCTTGTTTAAAAAAAAATTTGAAAGTTTAAAATTGCTGAAACTAAACCTGCAACTGCAGTGCCAACTTTACCATGGGTCTCGTGGCTTTCTGGGGAACGTTCACTGTTGTCATGGGTTGAATCTCGGCTATACAACCTTGAATGCTGGGAAGCCGTGACATAATTTGGAAAACCTGTTTCTGCATCGTGAGCGGAGCAACCGAATTTTGGCACGTCAAAAGGTTCAAGATGTTAAAGGCAGCACTATGCAATAAGACCTTGTGCCACCAGGATTTTACAAGCTATCCCCTTAAATTTAGTTTGACAAGAATGCACCATGTTGCACGTAATTGGGGATGCCCCATTGACTTAATTTTTGGCCAAACAAAATTACTTTCCTTGAACTCCCTACTAACATAATTGCAAGTTAACTCCTAGAAACCACAGCGAGTGTTCAGCCAAACACGAGTATTTCAGTTTGAATTGCGAGGTACAAAATAACTTGTCCCGAGTTTGTTTGTACTTTTGCTCAAGGCTTGCTGTGAAGTTCCCACACCAGCCTCACAAATCTCCCACCGACGTCCGGGTTTTGGCACTGGTCCCCTGCTACCAGTGGAGCTGAATCGTTACTGAAATATCTCACGGTGCCTTTGTGGTAAATGACCACAGCACAGTGGGATATTCATGAAGACATTTCTTGAAAAAGCCATCATCCGAACCAGAAAACACTGCTACACAAATGATCGGGGGGGAGGGAGGGAGGGGGGGGGGGGGGAAGGTTGTCTTTGGTTTAATGGGGAAAATATAGAATCATGAAATTGACCCACGACTTATTCAAATAAAAAATGAAAGTGAAATCAGCCGCACAGCAGGAGTTTCGTGGAGAAGGACATTTGTAAAACGGTCGGTTTGCCCATTCTGCAAATTTAAATTTCTATTTGATGATGGTTCTGCCATTTCCCCAAATAGAAAAGATGCCCAACACATCAGATCTGCCCACTCCGGCAGTGAATTATTAATGCAAACCGCTAACCACCTCCCACCAACGACTGGTTCGATGAAATATTGATGCGTTTTTATAATACGCACAACTTTAATTCACGGGAATTACCTTTTACAAATAGAAAGCATTTGGAGGCACCAATAAAATGCTTATAAATAGGCCCGTCTCACCTGCATAATGAGCACCTTCACAAGAATCAACACCTCGCTTGCGACGTTACATTTAATTTGAAAGCAACTCAACTTGCGGGGAATAGAAATATATTACGAAATACGTGAAGAATCAACAAAAAACATTGCTCGTTTTTTTTTATACAATTTAAGTTGAAACTCCTGCAAGTGCCATTAATGCTGTGAAAACAGATGACAAGAGTTGAAACACAGATCCACAATAGTGCAGCAGCCATAAAATCCAACACAGAAAAGGTGAATGTCTTTAGCATGTCCTTGTGCTGAATGTGTGTCCAAGGCAAACGCTCTCATTTCGCTTAAACCAAGTGTTCTTTCTATATGATATTTTACCTGAATCTTGGCTGTGAATTGAAAATATGTTCACAGTGAGTTGTTAGCATAAACTGCCAATCGAATCTCAGCAGATATTAATTTAAGGTGCAACTTTCATTCAATGTTAATAATTGCAACAATTCTTTACTTGCCTGTCAATTAGCAAAATAGAAATGTATTCTCTCTGAATGGTTGGTAACTACATTATACTTGTATTCGACAGGTATCAGAGGCCAGTCAGTATTTTGGAACGCATTAAATAGGATTAATAGTTATTTTTATACCAGTCTGTGGATTGTACCAACAGTATTTCACGCAGATTGGAACAAGAGGGCTGGATCTAATCTCAGATGATAGTTGTGGCTCCAGCGGGTCCAATTTATTTTAGGTCTGCACACATTACTCTGTATCCCCACTTATTAAAAAGCCAGAGCGTTAAAAAGAATAATTTACCGCGGCATCATTTTTCTTTGATTTGTTTGAACAGCAAGCACTAACAGCACAGGGAGGGTAGTGAAATGCTGAAGTTACTGCATCTGACAGCGTGAGGGAGCTGGTATTAACATGCACAACCAAAGCTGGAGCACCACTGGGTTAATGATCATCTCTCTGGTGATGTTCATTCTGCTCACTCACACTGCTGGCTCAGTAGCTCTCCCAAGCCAGTAATCCCGATGCTGTCCTTGACGCTCATTTAAAAAAAAATTTAATGAACAGGAAAGGCAGAAACGAAAGACCGCTGCAGTTAATAAGTCTTTCTAACGGAGCTTTTTGCAAAGAAGGGGTACTGAAGGTAATGGTGCTGATTTAAACGCTTTCTCATTGCTCAAGACAGACTGCAACAAATAAAATAAGTCAAGGGAGGTCTACAGTTTATGAGAGACTTCTTGGTAGTGACATAATTCACAACTGTTGCACAGCCTGAAATTGCTTATTTTGTAAACTGCCTTCTGGAATTAAACCACTAAAATTGTTGGGTTTTTATCAGACATGCGCTAAGTTACATTAGCTTTGAACATCCATCATACAACACCAATCAAATAGAAGGGTTAAAAACCACACAATCACCATGCGGGGAGGGGAGGGTTCCTGCAGGGACGTCACTCCTAAGAGTTTAGGAAATCATTATGCACAAAAAAATAAAACTAACCACGAGCTCATGCAGGCTCTCGTGCTGCCCGGGATACATCTTTAATGCATTTGAGGTTGCTCTGTGTGACGAGCATAATTGGCAAGACCACATTTCAGAACCATTTTAGTGGGAAGTGGAGAGCTGGTCTGAAATGGTTCGGCAGCAGTTTTATCAGCCAGCTGTGAATGACACGGGATCATTCCGAAACAGCATGGAGCTGCATTTAAACTCCACACTTCCCGCTTCCTGCTGAAATTAATGGCAGGAGGAGTCGGGTCAATTTTAGTGCGACATCATCAGTCACACACTGACTGAACATTCACACAGCGTACCGACAACCTGTAAAAGGGGCATAAATTCATTGCAACTATAATCAGGAACTCAAATTTTCACCTGTTATGATTAGGATTTAGTTTGGACAACAGATAGAAGAGATTTTGCTTTTTAGTTGGAATGAGAAGCTGTTAGAATATCGACTCCTTGGATACCAACTGAACTTACAATGCACATTACTCAATTATATTACAGCTACTGAAACATGAAGGAAGACTCATCTGAAAAACAGAATAAGTTGAAATGAACTGCATTATTCCACCCGGTCTGTTTCGGCTCAATCGCTGGATTATAAATTTGAGAGGCCCATTGAAACAGTACTGCCAGACTGCATCCCATTAAACTGGTGCGCTAATATTTAAAATGTGCATTATTTCCCTTCTCAGTTAGAGATCAGACCAGAAGAGATGTTCCCAATTACCAATTCAACAGCTGCCAGCTGTTTTTGAAGCGAAATGAAAAGTCGGCCATATTTTGGAGTAAAATATCTTGCGCTATTTTGCATTTTATTGATATTGGGGCATATCTACGAGAAGCAGTGGATTTCATTTGTATAAAGTGGACCAGTAATAGACTGATCTCAAGTGGCTACGCTACATTCCACAACGATGGGATACCAAAACATCCACATCAGAAATGCTACTGATGGCATACCATTACTGACAGTACTGTTCAAGAGAGAAGGCAATTATGGATAAGCACTACCCTACTTGGTCAACTCCATTTTTTAAACCAACAATACAACTCTCTTATCTTTTAGGGCTTTTCTGTGGAGTGCTGTGCACCATTTTCTTCAGCAGTGGCTATTCTGAGGCGACGCTAGCCAGAGGATTGCGTTGGGAGTGTGTCGGCTCCACACCACTGTTCTCTTTGGACTGATCGCAGGCTGGCTCTCTCCTTTCAATTTCCAAATATTTGCTAACACACGTCAAATAATCAGGCTGGGCGGAAAAAGCCCATCCCCAGTTACTTATGCCTTTCGTACATTATCGGGGCACATCGAAACATTTCCTCGTTTCAGCTCGCGGAGCTAGCAACGTTCTGTGTAGAAGAGGAAACCGAAAGCAGACTGCCGGCTGTTCATCGCAAACACTTACAACCTATCAATAGGTCGATTAGGCTGTTTTACAATGGTCATTAGTTCTTTTGGGAGTTGTGTTGGCTCGAGCCATTATACCAGAGAGGGCATTTCATCACTTCAGTGTTTGACCCCCCAGATGTTTTGTTCAACAGTATGGCATGAGGAATATCTCCTCCTTTGGCTGGCCGTCCACTTTTGTCTCATTACGCTCTGTGAAGCGCCTTGGGACATCTTTCCACGATAAAGGCGCTACACGAATGCAAGTTGTTATTGTTGAATATTGGACTAGATTTACACCCCATTCTTGCAGCACTAAAGTGGCGTCGCTGCAGGCTAATACCACCAGTGCTACTGAGCTGACAGTCTCCAAGGGCTCCCTTGACTGACATCACCCCAGAGAATCCACTGCCGTACTGGCTGAAATAAACAGCTGTTATTCAGGGCTCCACAGACGAACTCAATGAAGAGCAAGGTTTTTGTCCCCCCAAGAATGAATCCCATGGAGGTGATTGATCTGGATACACTCGGCCTTCATTGTACTTACCCATAAAATTACCCTTGCCTTAAATTCAGTTGCATTCTCAAAATAAATGAATTTTGTGTGTGCAGCATTTAGCTCCAACTTGGCAGCTTTCAGTGAGTCTTCCAGTATTACTACAGTATCATTTTGCAAAATGCTATGGGTAGGACACCATGGGTAGAATACTATGGGTAGGACACTATGGGTAGAACACTATGGGTAGAACACTATGGGTAGAACACTATGGGTAGAACACTATGGGTAGGATACTATGGGTAGGATACTATGGGTAGAATACTATGGGTAGAATACTATGGGTAGAATACTATGGGTAGGACACTATGGGTTGGATACTATGGGTAGAACACTATGGGTTGGACACTATGGGTAGGACACTATGGGTAGGACACTATGGGTTGGATACTATGGGTAGGACACTATGGGTAGGACACTATGGGTAGGACACTATGGGTTGGATACTATGGGTTGGATACTATGGGTTGGATACTATGGGTAGAATACTATGGGTAGAATACTATGGGTAGAATACTATGGGTTGGATACTATGGGTAGGACACTATGGGTTGGATACTATGGGTTGGATACTATGGGTAGGACACTATGGGTAGAATACTATGGGTAGGATACTATGGGTAGGGTACATGCCACAAGCAAGGAAACATTATGCAAACATGCACACAATCAATGCAATATATGCATTAGGTTTAAAGGACTGAGCTTATTATATACCACTTCATTTTTGACCAAGAACATGACAACAGTCCAATAAAAAGCTGAATACCTGTTGCAGGGGAAAAAAATGACTCGATGCATCAAGACTTCCCATTTCATATTGTACCAAGCGTGTCAAAATGTAACTTGGATTTTAGCCATCTGGCGGCCGAATCATTGCTGCCCAAACAGGTACTCAAGAGATTCCTGGGCCGGTCAGTTACTCAAATATGTCTGCCATCGGTGGGATGAACCTGATTCATTCTTGGCTGGGTTGGGGGGTTATCTCAATTGGGACGGGGAGAAAGAGGGAGAAGAGTTGAACTTGGTGAACGTCCTCCACTTTTCAATGAGACCACCTGAGCTGATCTATGGTGACCAGAGAGAAGTGCCTCCCTACTCCAGGCTAGAGGCACGAGGGACAAGTGGGGAAAATATTGCATGAAAAATTCCTGTGGTCCCATTTGTGTGAACTTAGCTGCAACTCGAATTTACAAATAAAAATGTACTTGGGTTTGTTAAAAGAATTTTTAATTTGTATGGGGGGCTGGGGGGGGGGGGGGGAAGAGAACCCACAAATGATGCCCATACCAAGCTACGTATTTCCAAAGCCAAACATAAAATGGACCAAACATTTTCAGCCTCACGGTACAGTCTCAAACAGCTCTGGTTCAATATGGTCGCTCGTTTCCTGAACTGCCGTGGTAAGGTTACTTGCTACAGCCTGCAATTCACCCTGTATTGCTTCATCGCCACGACGCGTGACTCCAGGGAAGAGATGCCAAAACAGTGTCACAACTGTGGGCGAGTTGCATTCGAAAAGGTTTTAATTAAACTTTTAGCAATTAGTAGCAGGAATCGCTTTAACATTCAACGCAGACAGGAAAAACGTTACGTACTTTATACGCATGCAGCATTGGTCCTCATATTCAAAATGCAGTGGTATACAATAAGTACTGGACTCCACAATGCAATCACACAACATACTTTTGAAAAGCGTCGCAGATTTATGATTAGCAAATAAAAGCACAGAGAAGCATTTCCAGCTCTAAATTACTGCCATTTACACACATTCCATTACTTCTATTTTTCTCATTTAATTTACATTTAAACAACAAACTACATTACTTGCAAATAACTACGAGCAGCAAAAGATATTTTAAAAAGGCTTGCAGCTGAGAAAGAGAGAGAGAAAGGGTACATAAGCTTCAGATAGAGTTACACATACCATAGACATACAAGACATAATCGTCGTATGATTCTCCAACATCATTGAAAGCCCGGCAACGATATGTCCCATTGTCGGTTTTATTTAGGGACTCGAGGACTAAGTTCTCCACAGACAAAATGGCACGATCAGGCATTTCCTCATCTAATCGCTGCCAGGTGAGTGTAGGTCTGCAGAACAAAATTAAGATTGAATTGAGTGTAGTGCGCAGAAAAGTTCAAGTTTCCTCTCCCTCTTGGGCTGATATCGAGGCTTCATCATTTTTCTTTCCAAATCATCTGGAACACATTGGGAAAGGAAACTGATTTTCCCAGTCTTAAATTGTAAACTGCTCCGAATCAGCCCAGAATAACGCTAAAAATACCAATTTTATTCGTTCTCTTCACCTGTCCAGATCTCTTACTCCACCACCTCCCAGAAGCTGACAGCTGTCCTTCATTCCGCCAGCGCATTTCGCACTTCATCCAGCCTCAACTTGTCACATTACCACCTCCTCTTACCTTGAATATCTCTCTTAATGTCTCTCAATGTTTCTTAATCTCTCCTGCTTTCTATCCGACCACTGACCTTCCCTTTTGTTCTTTCATCCCCTCCCCCTTTTCCCAGCATTATACTTGCTTTAAATCTATTTCATTTCCTGCTTTTTTCCCAGTTCTGACGAAAGGTCTTCGACCTGAAACGTTAACTCGGTTTCTCTCTCCACGGATGCTGCCTGGCCTGCTGAGTTTTTCCAGCGTTTTCTGTTGTTATACCCAAATCATATGATTGTGTGCGATCAAGAGGAAAGCCACGCGATTTGCCGGCATCTCCAAGGGCTTTAGCTCGTGACAATTTTGGTTGACGACCAAAAAAAAAGTGAGCTTGTGCAACGACAGGTAGGTCAGAAAGTGCTGGAAACACTCAGCAGGTCAGGCAGCATCGAAGAGAGGAGAAAGAGAGTCAACATTTCGGGCGCAGTTCTAACGGAGGGTTCGACCCGAAACGTTGACTCTGTTTCTCCTCTCTTCGACGCTGCCTGACCTGCTGAGTGTGTCCAGCACTTTCTGTTCTTATTTCAGATTTCCAGCATGCGCAGTATTTTGCTGTTGAACAGGTAGATCACCCTTGTAATGCTTCGGTCCAATCCCATCTGTGGGCAATGTCCTCTGTTCCATCACAACCCAGCTAAGTAGGAACGTTCCACCTGAAGGAACCTATATAGATTGCTGAAATACATCATGCTATCAAGATATCCCCAGGCAAATTGAATTTTATCTATTATACTGTACAGGGAGTTGAGTAGTTTTTAGGTGAAGTGAGGTTCAAGGGCTGGGGATTATTGGACCAGGGAGCATAGATGTAATTAAGTTCCCATTTTAAAGTGATACGTTCCGTTCTTTATATTTCCTTTATAAATTCCTAGTCCACATTTATCATGGAAACTGTCTATGTACACTGGTCACACTATATCTAACATGCTCCCACCAGTGGTGGCATCCAGCCCCTTCCACCTGGAGTAGGGGGACAAGAGTTTAATTACCCCATGCTAAGTTTACATAGGCAGTTTCCATGATAGAAGAATGAGAGGTGAAACATGTAAGATTCTGAGGGGGATTGACAGGGTAGATGCTGAGAGATTGTTTCCCTTGGCTGGAGAGTCTAGAACTAGGGGGCATAGTCTCAGGATAAGGGGTCAGCCATTTAATACTGAGATGAGGAGGAATTTCTTCACTCAAGAGGGTTGGGAATCTTTGGAATTCTCTGCCCCAGAGGGTTATGAATGCTGAGTCTTTGAGTGTATTCAAGGCTGAGATCGATAGATTTTTGGACTCTAGGGGAAAAAAGGGATATGGGGATCGGGCGGGAAAGTGGAGTTGAGGTTGAAGGTCAGCCATGATCTTATTGAATGGCGGAGCAGGCTCGAGGGGCCGTATGGCCTACTCCTGCTCCTAATTCTTATGGGGACTTATAATGGAAAAGGTTGACAGAGTGCGCGCACAGATGCAAGATTTTTATTGTATATAGATTTGCTGGTAACCAATTTTCCACCATCCTCTCAATGCACTGGTTCATACAGGGGGATGGTTTCATAGGTGCTGCCAGTCCACTGTTCTGCTCAAGTAGCCATTCATTGATCTGAAACGTTAACTCTTGTTTCTCTCCACAGATGCTGCCTGACCTGCTGAGCGTTTCCAGCATTTTTAAATCTTATTTCAGATTTCCAGCATCCGCAGTATTTTGCGTCTGTTTTAGACACTTTCCAACACTGCACAGCAACAAGGAGCAGGACCGCGTGGCTGAACTTTGCTCCCTTTAGCCAAGGGCACTTGGGCCAAATGCAGCGTTCAACTGCTGCCGCAGAAGACAATCACCTAACTCAGCCCAGATCAGAAATCAAAGTTGGGATCTTCCTGGGAATGTTCCCTGGACGCTGCGCTTTGTTCTGCCCGACCGGTTTCTTTTAATGCGCGGTCCCTTTAAATTTCTGCGCGCCCGCGGTATTTACAACGTAAAAGACGGTGAGCGCCCTGGCCTGCGCGGGACATTTGCGATTACTGCGCGGCCCCGCGCGCGCACCTTAGCGGGAACATTGCTTCCTGGTCTGCATGAAACAATGCCACATCATGCAGTGCCGATACCCTCCAATAAATATAGCATTCTGTTGGCGAAATGACTGATGCTCCAACAGGAATAATGATGGCATGGAAAGAATGTTTCTGTATCAATTGACTGAAGAGGTCAAAAATTTACTGTGCAAAAATGTGCCCCAACAGGTTAAAAACTACCAGGTGGTTCATGTTCTATTTTGCATTTAAAAAGGGGCGTTTTGTTAGCAGAAGCCCGTTTAAAAAGAAAGTTGCAAGTTATATAATTTATAATTGAAGTTAATATCTGGCTTTAAGTGCCTGACACTGTTACGGAGCTAGACTATCACACACAAATACACACTTCAAATAACAGGATCATTGAAGCTCCTTGGATTCATGTCCTCATCCACCAATTTAAATTCAAAATTTATTACTGCAGTAAGAGCTCTGCATGAACCCAATGGGCCAATGAATTGGTTAACTGTGTGTAAAAATAAATAAATCTAGCAAAAAAAAACTTCAAGTCTCCCTTGGAAGGTTTGAAGCACACACACTTACTGTGGTTTCCCATTGGCTGTGCAAGTCAGCTCCAGAGTGTCCCCTTCTCTCGTCAGACCTTGTGGATAGCTCACAGTAACCTGCACTTGGGGCTTAACTGGAGAAATAAGAGAAAGCTAAGTCAATACATTGGCTGAAAGAAGTTCCGCTCTTCCTTTTCCTCTGGTGACTTACCAAAGACGCTTTACTTCACACATTTTCCGAGAGCCAATGGGCAGGATTGGTGTGGGATGCGGTTCAGACGGTGGATTTTGCCCGGTAACCCGAGACATTGGCTACAGAAGGCGCTCACACAGCACGGCAAGCGTCATCAGCAACCTCCTCTATCCCCCCTCCCCATTTGTAGCAAGCTGCATCAAGACCCTCCCTTACATCCAGCCCCCAAATGTAGGTTTTATTTCTGTAAATCAGGCAGTCTAACGGCTCAACAAAGTATTGACTAAATTAATCCTAATGGTGCCAGAATGGCCGGGGTGACAGCTAAATGCGAGACTCAACTCACTTGGATAATGAACACATGCCACAACATTGTATTAGTCGGCAAGGACAAGCACTTTAACCTGCAATGAATTTTAAAATATAATTTCTTGCCAAGATTTCTATTATAGGTCTACAGTTCTATTTTAGTGTCAGCTGTGGCTCAGTGAGTAGCACACTCACCTCTGAGTCAGAAGGTTGTGAGTTCAAGTCCCACTCCAGAGACTTGAGCACAAAAATCTAGGCTGACACTCCAGTGCAGTGCTGAGGGAGTGCTGCACTGTCGGAGGTGCCGTCTTTCGGATGAGACGTTAAACAGAATCTCATGGCTCATTTGTTGTAGAACTTCAAGGCTCCCAAGTGTGATGGAATTTGTGCATATCACATTGAAGGATGGATTCCATACCATTGAAGAAACATAAAAACATCTGCACATACACAGGAACAACTGGTTTCAATTTACGGCTTGCGATTATTTTCTGGTCACTGTAGCTTCTCCAATAAAGGCCTCGAGTGCCAGTGACAGGAAAGGTATATTGCTGGCCTCAAGTCCCACTCCAGAGACTTGAGCACAAAAATCTAGGCTGACACTCCCAGTGCAGTACTGAGGGAGTGCTGCACGGTCGGAGGTACCGTCTTTCGGATGAGACGTTAAACCGAGGCCCCGTCCACTCTCTCAGGTGGATGTAAAAGATCCCATGGCACTATTTTGAAGAAAAGCAGGGCAGTTATCCCCGGCGTCCTGGCCAATATTTATCCCTCAATAATCATCTAAAAAAAACCCAGATTATCTGGTCATTATCACATTGCTGTTTGTGGGACCTTGCTGTGCGCAAATTGGCTGCCGCGTTTCCCACATTACAACAGTGACTCCACTTCAAAAGTACTTCATTGGCTGTAAAGCACTTTGAGACGTCCAGTGGTCGTGAAAGGCGCTATATAAACGCAAGTCTTTCTTTCTTTACGCGGTGGCTTTTTTTTTTAAATGTAGAATTTCTCAATATGTTTTTCATTTCAAAACTCATTTGTTCTGTACTCAAGAAAAGCTGTAAAAATCCAGAAATGTGAAATAAAAACAAAATAAATACTGGAAATGTGTAAAAGATCCATCAGCATCCGAAAGACTGGTTAACATTTTGGTTGGAAACTCCAGCCTAGTTTTCGGGATTGGCGCTATTTTGATGCTGGGGCTAATCCATTTATTCTAAATGGGTTGCCACTGACATTAAAAGTAAAAGCAATTCAACAATATAGGCATTTCAGTCATAACTTCTGCCTTAATTCGTGCTTTGTTTTCTGCATTCAGTATCGTTCATCCCTGCATTATTTCCCGAGTGCAATGCGACTAATTGTAATAACCAATTCAAAATTGATATCTGGCAATAATTGCGAATGCATTTTCTCAAAAAAGGGTTACAGTAAATAGCTTTAGGGTTTATGAATTGTGGATTATTTTGTAATCATAAATTTTGTAACGCATACTTAACTCAAGAGTCCCATTTAACTTTAGTACACAATACATTTCACGCTATTTAGTGCAGCCTTGATCAATATATAATCCCTGTACCATAAAAAAAAATATTGACAACAGATTAACTTTTTTTTTTAAATCGCAGATTTACAAGATTGTTAGGTAGATTTTTTTAAATTGCACATATACAATTGCGGAGGATATATTCACCATATTTGGAATTTGTAGTTAGTGCACTTTTTAAAATGGAACACCATTACTCTGCTATGCAAGAGCATCAAATAAGAGATCCCATGAGCAGCTGCATATATATTCCATCGACTGGACCGTGCCCTTTACGAACAGTGGCAAGATCAGGAGCAGGATGAATGCCAATCTCATTCGGGTCTACCTCAACGGGCCAGAGATAGACATAGTAGTTAAGCTATCTGAGTGGGACACTCAAACACGGATGGCATTCAATGGCCTGCTTTTACATCAGACAAATGAGAACACATGGCGGAGTTCACTTTAAATGATCGCTGTTTATGGTAATCAGTTGGCTTTACGGATCAAATCTTGGATTTGCCATTTACGCTCGTGCGTCTGCCCTCATTGTAATTATCAACAGGTATTCCGATGTAGAGATCAATTCTGTTGTTACACAGAAGGAATTTTGCAATTTGTGCCTATTAATGGTAATGTGAACTGGATTCCCCTGCCTTGTCTATAAAAGCAGCCGTAGCTTTATTTCGCTTCTCTCGGAGCCCCAGCCTGCACCGATTTGAAATGCCTTGTGCAACAACCCACCACCAACTGGAATGACGCTCGCTGAATTTTAACAGGTTGATGACCGACCGAGACTTGCGGTAAGCTCATGGACTCAGACTTTATAAAAGGGAAACCAAAGCTAAAATCCGCAGTGACTGTAGTGAGGAGAAGCACTTGGCATATCAACTCTGCAAGAAGTGACCATCAACTCTATAACTCCAGAGACTTCAGCACAAAAATCCAGGCCGACACTCCAGTGCAGTGCTGAGGGAGTGCTGCACTGTCGGAGGTGCCGTCTTTCAGACAAGACGTTAAACTGAGGCCCCGCCTGCTCCCTCAGGTGGACGTAAAAGATCCCATGGCACTGTTTTCGAAGAAGAGCAGGGGAGTTATCCCCGGTGTCCTGGGGCCAATATTTATCCCTCAATCAACATCAGTAAAACAGATTATCTGGTCATTATCACATTGTTGTTTGTGGGAGCTTGCTGTGCGCATATTGGCTGCCGCGGTTCCTACATTACAACAGTGACTACACTTCAAAAAGGTACTTCATTGGCTGTAAAGCACTTTGGGACGTCCGGTGGTTGTGAAGGGCGCTATAGAAATGCAAGTTTTTCTTTCATTGCATCTTGGCGATGGGGAAAGATCAAATTTATGATGCTGCTTGGCATGATTGTTAATCACTGGTTCTCTAGAAATAATTAAAAGAACAGAGAAAAGTTGAAGATGTTTTCTTGTACCGCTAATACGTTAGATGATTCTGACTAATGTATTTATGTTAGCCATTTTTTGCACTGTACTGTTACTTGTCCACCAATAACAACAGAATCTGTTCCTCTTCACAAGCAGACTGGCACAGCATTCCAGTGCAGCAATTTGTATGTGTTGATCTTCCAACTTTATCATTAAATCGAATTTCACTGTATCCTCCCAGTGAGCAGAAATTCTCGGTGACTTTCACAGTATTAGGCTGGGAGGAAAGGAGTACGTCAGTTTAAAATGACTTAACTGCTCTCCAAATTTGGATTCTGCCCCTCGTGAATACTCTGGTCATTGCATCCAAACTAAATGCCACAACAGTGCACAACAATTATCATAATTAATTGACTTTATTCAATTAGGATTCTGAGCAGGAAGTACAGGAAGCGATTTAAAAGTCAAGCTGAAATGAGAAATTCGCACCACCAAATTTAAGAAGTAAACAAGCAGTCAACCTGTAAGTTGGATTGGGAAAGGTAAGAGGCTTGTACGCAATGTTCCCTATGAGCTGCGCTTTGCTCTGGTGCCTGTTTCTTTTAACGCCCGGTCCCTTTAAATTTCCGCGCACCCGCGGTATTTACAATGTAAAAGCCAGTGAGCGGCCTGCGCGGAACCTTTGAGATTACCGCGCGGCCCCGCGCACCTTAGTGGGAACGTCGCTTGTAATACTAGCTGTGCACGCACAAACTGTGAGTGGGGTTAAAAGTGGTGATAGAATCAGAAATTCTCAAGATGAAAAGGAAGCAAAGGAAGGGGGATGTTAAAATTATTGGCGGTTAAAGGAACTGCACAGCAAATTCACAAATGATGGGTGCAAGCACTCATCCACTCCAGGTAGAAATGCAGCACAGCATAATGTTAGGTGACAAAAGGCAAAGTGGGAAAAAAAGCAACTAAATTCAGCAAACAGGATGGTGGGAGGTGAAGACATAAAGGAGGACCAAAAAAAAAAGTGCCTGTACGGCTTTTGAGCACAGCCATCTGTCACTGGCACTAGTCAGTTCCCTGGAACTCATTCATTAATTGGGTATGCGCTGTCGCTGGTCTTGCAACAGAATCTCATGGCTCATTTGTTGTATAACTTCAAGGCTCCCAAGTGCGATGGAATTTGTGCATATCACATTGAAGGATGGATTCCATACCATTGAAGAAACATAAAAACAACTGCACATACACAGGAACAACTGGTTTCAATTTACGGCTTGCGATTATTTTCTGGTCACTGTAGCTTCTCCAATAAAGGCCTTGAGTGCCAGTGACAGGAAAGGTATGTTGCTGGCCTCGAGTCCCACTCCAGAGACTTGAGCACAAAAATCTAGGCTGACACTCCCAGTGCAGTACTGAGGGAGTGCTGCACTGTCGGAGGTGCCGTCTTTCGGATGAGACGTTAAACCGAGGCCCCGTCTACTCTCTCAGGTGGACGTAAAAGATCCCGTGGCACTATTTTGAAGAATAGCAGGGGAGTTATCCCCGGTGTCCTGGCCAATATTTATCCCTTAATCAACATCTAAAAAAAACCCCAGATTATCTGGTCTTTATCACATTGCTGTTTGTGGGAGCTTACTGTGCGCAAATTGGCTGCCGCGTTGCCTACATTACAACAGTGACCACACTTCAAAATAGTACTTCATTGGCTGTAAAGCACTTTGGGATATGCGGTGGTCGTGAAAGGCGCTATATAAATGCAAGTCTTTCTTTCTAAATAGATGGAGCCCAGGAGCAGCCAAAAGAAATAGCAAGCTTCCCTCCAGTGGCACTCTATCTTTGGATGGCGCTGCCTGCTTGTTGAGACTGCCATTGCTCGTTGCTTTATGAAGTAAATGTGGCAACAGTCAGCCCCGTGTTCTTTGTTTTGGTGCATGAGGCCTCCTGTGACCCTCTAATCAGCATGTCCCATTCGTGTTGAGCATAGTCACAAATGTCTGCTGCATGCTGTTGTAACCGGACCTCTCGCGCGTTCTTACTTGTTCAGACCGAGTTTTAATTTCACCTTAATTTGGGGCAGTGGAAAGATGGGGGAGAAAACTTGCCTCCCGCCCTCCTGATCCACTTCTCTGAAACCCCTTCTCATTTTGCAGCTAACCTGGGAGATGGTTAGAGCAGGCCGCTTGTCTCTGTGAATCCACTGAAAGACCAGCAGGTGGTGCACTGGAGAAGAGAGAGACAATGGTTAACAGCGTCTGTCGCTATGGGCAGGTCACCCACGCAGGAGAACAACTTTCCCACTGCATCGAAGCAATCAGCAAGTGTCAAACTCGATTCATACACGATATAATCAAGTTTTACTGGCAGACTGTGTTTGGACTTGAACCAGCAGGGACATTAATCCAAGTAAACACCACATACCAGTCATTACAACGCCTACTCAGTGAAGATTTAAGGTGTATTGAGATGATGTAAAGCAGCAACACCAGAAAAGAGAATGTAAAATAAAAAGTTGCCTGTAAAACCTGGAAGGAGTTTCATGAAAAAAAAACTACAAAATATGCACTTGTAGACTTGCATCTACTCATAATAACTAAAGGAGGTTGGCGTAATCCCCAACTCTGACTTTTGCCAAAATGAACTACCCATGTTAGTTTTACATCTCAACTTAGCTCAGTTTGCAATACTCTTGCTTCTTGATAAGAAGGTTTGAGTTAAGAGTCCCACATCATCTGGGCTTACAGTCCAGTGCAGTACAGAATTACTATATCGTTATAGGCATCACTCTTGGAATGAGACATAAGGGGTCGGCCATTTAAGACTGAGATGAGGAGGAATTTCTTCACTCAGAGGGGTGTGAATCTTTGGAATTCTCTGCCCCAGAGGGCTGTGGATGCTGAGTCGTTGAGTATATTCAAGGCTGAGATCGATAGATTTTTGAACTCATGGGGAATCAAGGGATATGGAGAGTGGGCGGGGAAGTGGAGTTGAGGTCGAAGATCAGCCATGATCTTATCGAATGGCGGAGCAGGCTCGAGGGGCCGAATGGCCTACTCCTGCTCCTAATCCTTATGTTCTTATGTTTAACCAAGGTGCTGTTTTGCTGTTTGCTCATTCAGGTGGACATTATAGATTCCATGGCGCTAATTTAAGTAGAGCAGGAAGTTCCTCCCAGTGCCCAACAGTCCTCCCTTAATGAACCATCAAAAAAAAACACATGGATGAACCAATCTTTCATCCCATTGCTGTTTGTGGAACGCTGTTAGCCCAGAATGGCTGCCGTGCTTGCCCACTTAACAGTCACTGCACATTGTTGTGTGAGTTGCTTTTGAGATGCTTTGGCCTAACACAATACTCAAGTGCAGTATCATTAGGCGAAAGCAGCAGTTCGCAATTGTGATTAAGCATGAATTGAGAACCCCACTTCAAGGATTGGGTCTCATGCTGATGTGCACAGCTGTGGAAGGTACAAGTTAGAAGGACGTTTGATAAAGGTATGAAAAAAAATCAAATTGGAAAACAAACATGTTTCGTGGAACTGCCCAGCACTATAAAGAGGGCAGCTCCACGAAATTCACACTTCAGTATTCAACCCAGATCGCAGCATGAAGATGCAAAATGTGCCTTTCCTCCCTCAAACCATTGATCTCGTCCCTCTCTTAGAAGTTATGGAAAACAGCTCTCTCCATGGCTTAGCGAGTTTATTAAATGGGTAGCTGGCCCCTACAGACTAGTAAGTTCTCAGGTTCAATCCCCTGTCTGTGTGGAGTTAGTTGATTTGAGCCAAGACAGATCATGGGATGTTGCAATTGGAGCCACCCCTGGTAGAACTGCATGTGTGAAAGTCAGGTGAGTGCAGTGATACCTTTACAAGCCTGATGCACGTGGAACTGCATCCATCACCCCTGTGCTTGCTGACCTACATTGGCTCCTGGTTAAGCAACGCCTCGATTTTAAAATTCTCATCCTTGTTTTCAAGTCTCTGTAATCCCCTCCAGCCCTACAAGATATCTGCGCTCCTCCAATTCTGGTCTCTTGAGCATCCCCGATTTTAATCGCTCAACCACTGGCGGCCGTGCCTTCAGCTGCCAAGGCCCTGAGCTGTGGAATTCCCTCCCTAAAGCTCTCCGCCTCTCTTTCCTCCTTTATGATGCTCCTTAAAACCTACCATCATCTGTCCTAATATCTCCTTATGGGGCTCGGTGTCAAATTTTGTTTGATAATCGCTCCTGTGAAGCACCGCGGGGCGTTTTACTCCATTAATAGGCGCTATATAAATACAAGTTGTTGTTGCTGTTGTTGAAGCCAATGCCTTCAGGAGAGGACGGGTAGGGAGAAATTAGCAGAGAAATGTGGGGAAAATAATCCTTTCAAGACTGTACTTTACCATTATCGTCCACATAGAAATGTGGTGGCACAGCCAATCACAGAGTGGTAGAACGAACGAGTTCCTCTGTGATTACCCACAAGCAAACTTTCCAATTATTCCCAAATTGTAAAGAAAACAAACGACTCACCCATCACATGAGGCGCCAGTTGCAAAGTGCCATTGGCTTTGGGCTGGCCATACATGTGGCACATTGCAATTTCTTTTAATGGGAAGGACTTGAAGGAAAAGAGACGATTAAAACATCTAAAATCCCCACTACAGTTCTTGATTATCTTAGAGCAGCAGTTAGTTACAACTTTCCCACCACACCTCATTGTCTCATTAGATCTTTTTACAAATCTTCGCTTTGTTAATTCACAGCCATCTGATTTGCAACTGTTCTATTCAAGGTAAGTGCACAGTTGTTCTCACATAAGTGTCTTATTTAAGTTTTTGGTGGTGGAGATATCATTCACTGTCCAAATTAGTTTTGTTCACAAGCCTGATTGCACTCAGGCGAGCAGACTGAGCGAGCCAACTCGCGCAAACCATCAAACTCCCACTACATCGAAATGACAAATGCCAGTAATACGACTGAAAAAGCCCTCACACACAGTGCTTCCAGTAAGCCTGTTCCTATCGCCCAGCCGGCCAAGGTTACAAAAATAGCAAACTCGCGAGTGTGGCCTTGGAGAAATCAATGCAGAGGGAAATGGGCTGCAAACCCCATTTTCGAAAACTATCTGCAATTTCTGAAATCGCAAACAAGTGTGTGAATGTGCTGCAAACCACACATACTTCCAATCTGTCACCCAGCATGCAACCAGCTTCAGTGATGGTTTACAGTCCCTGCACACAGCACGATATTATGATGTCAGTAAGACATGTGATGGATAAAAGAATTGCTGCAGCATCTGCTTTTTTTGGCGAGGAATTTGCTACATTTTAAGATCAATACCAAACATGTGACGATTATGTCCTGTGACACTCAACAGGGGCTGAGACCTGTATTATTGCTTCTCATGCGATTTAGTACAGGGATTAGTGTTCCAACTATCATAACGTGGCTGTTAAGCAGGAGACAGGTGTGGACAAGCAAATCTTAGATAATTACTGGATCTTCACTGCTCTCTGGGGTGTGCAGATACAGATGGCTTCCTTGAAGGCTGCTTGATTAACTGCAGACAATACCTGAAATCAGCCCTCGGGAACTGCTCCAGGAGTTTGGGAAAGGATGATGCAGCTTTTTGAAATAATCCACCGTATTAGTTCAGGGAACGTAACCCTGAAAAAAAAAAAATAGGCTGGTAGGCCCTCAATGGCATAGTGGGTGAATTTGGCATTGCACAGATCAGGAAGGCCCTGGTTCAGTAGGGTGTTAAAATTGACTTCAACATTCCCAGAATTGGGAAGGGTGGGGGGGGGAAATAAGCCAACCAGGTTTCCCCATTCCTGATGGCTATCCAGTGACCCTTGCTGGAAAGTGTGGGTGCATGGGCATCAGCTTAGGACAGTTCTGATGTCCTCTACAAACAAATAATCTGTAAACATTCACTGGTGAGGATCACGTGGGGGAAAAAGGAGAGTTGGAGAATATACTCCAGGGTTGTGGATCTATATCCCGGTCAGCACTTCAAGGAGAAAAGGGAAGATAACTTGGGGTAGCGAGAGGAAATGGAAGTGAACAGAAATTCTGCATATCTTAAATCACTGTGAAATTGGTAAGTGTATTTTGAGTGATTCAACCGTCTCATGTGGCAGCGAGTTCCACATTCTCACCACTCTGAGTGAAGAAGTTTCTCCTAAATTCCTTATTGGATTTATTAGTGACTAACTTAGATTTACAGCCCCCAGTATTGGACTCGTCTACAAGTGGAAACATCTTCTTTCCGTCAACCCTATCGAACGCCTTCATTATTTCGAAGGCCTCGATCAGGTCACCCCTCAGTCTTCTCTTTTCTAGAGAAAAGAGCCCCAGCCTGTTCAGCCTTTCCTGATAGTTGTGGTAAAAGTTTCCACATTGTAAGAACGCTTTGGAATTCTTCTCCCCTTCCCTTTTTCGCTTCTTGTATTAATCCTGCATTTGTGCCCATGTTGGGTTACTTGTGTTTCTATTATGTATAAATATTTGATTTTTCATTTTGTTCCTTGAAACTTGTCAATTTAACTATTTCTCCTACTTCTTCAGAAACGCAGACTGAAAAAAAATCGGAAATCCCTATCCGATTTCATGGAGATGCTGTAACAGCTTCACTGACGATGAACGTACAGCAAATGCACTCGTATTGACTTCCGAGACCAGCAGTGCACGGATCAGGGATTCCAGTTAAACCTACGGACAAGGATTCATAACCTCAGTGATCTCTGTTTATCGCTTTTATGGCTTCCTTCCGTCAACAGGAGAGCAAGCCCCTTCCAACTGATTAGTTTGGGAAGTGTAGGCAAAGCACCATAGCACACGACATGATTAATGCTGAAAAGAATAGGAGAAAGTCAAGTATTAATGATTTGGTGATATCAGGCTTGAGTTATGAAAGCCTGTAGGATGTTACAGGATTTGTTTTTGGAGTGGGGAATTGAATTGGTGGGAGAGACGGAAAAGAAGAGAGGCGGAAACACTCCTATTAGGAGACAGTACACTCTACTCCAGTCAGCCCCGGTAAAAACTGGGCAACTAACCAGGCTCTCCAATCTCTGGAATGCATACTTGCCAATATCTCAGACAAAAATTCGACAGTGGTGTGTGACTACTTTTTAATTTCCCAAAAAGAAGAAGGGTCACAGTACAAAGCAGACAAGTTTTATCGTCCTGTAACCCAATCACTCTCAGCACACCTTCTGTGGTGGGCCAGTAATTGTCCAAGCGTGTCTGCATCAGCAGCAGCCTTTGGGCTCTTTTCTTCAATCAGCTCTGCTAACTCTTCTCTGCACTCATGAAGCACCTCAGGATCTTTTGCTATGCTCAAGGTGCTGTATAATTGTAGGTCGTTGCTACTGTTGAGGGTTGGGGAACATTTTAACACAGCAGTGGAGAGGAATCCAAACCAGCTACAACCAGGAATGTCCTGAAGCAATCTGTACCAATGGCACATATGGAACTGGAAGTACATCATCATCTCCATTGCAACTGCACTGGCTAGCCAGCACATGATCTTAATCAGCTCTACTGAAGTGATGCAAGGATTACAATCCCTCCTGCAAATTATTTCCCCGACAGGCAAAAACAACTGCACTTCAGTTCAAATGAAGGTGCCAAATGTGTATCTTCATGCTAAAATTCAAGGGAGCTCGGCTAGTCTTTGACTTGGGAATGATTAATTTTACCAATTCCATGCGATATTTTACTAAAGCTACAGTTCAGAACACACATGCACAGTATGACAAGACACGCAAGCGTTAAGCAAGCGCTCAAGCAGAACTAGTGAATATTTTATGCTCCATTTCTCTCCGATATAAGCAAACGGGTTGTCAAAAATTGAGACAGGAAATAACTTTGCTGTTAATGCTACAAACATTTAACTTTCAATTGCCAACTGGCCTTTATCCTGTCGAAGCCAGTTACCGACACAAAACGAGGTCACAATATCAGCAGACAGTGAGGCTAGCAGGCACAGTATTACTTTGAGAGGTACCAATAATCCAAGTCATTCACTGATGCTTTCATTGGTAAACTGAAAATGAATGAATATGTTGCGTGTTTCGGGCAAATTAACCACCACAGATACACAAGTGTCAGCAAGCCATCCCCTAGTATCTTGCTCAAGTTTCCCATCTTTCCATGCACTAGCCTCGATATCAAGTGGTAGCAGGCTATTCAATTGGGAGGGGGAGGGGGGTCATCACTGTAGAGCCAGATTCTGGCCACATGTGCATATTCCAGCACAGCTTACTGGATCATGATCAAGAATGGGAAAACTGGTTCATTTCCCCATCCTTCTCCAAGCAGGGAGTGAAAGGATGTTGGGGTCAATTTATAGACCCCTCTTCAGCTGCCCCAAGTGTGATAAAAGAAAGAAATACTTGCATTTCTATAGCACCTTTCATGACCACCGGACGTCCCAAAGCGGTTTATAGCCAATTAAGTACTTTTTGAAGTGCAGTCACTGTTGTAATGCAGGAAACGCGGCAGACAAATTGCACACAGCAAGCTCCCACAAACAGCAATGTGATAATGACCAGATAATCTGTTTTACTGATGTTGATTGAGGGATTAAATATTGGCCAGGACACTGGGGATAACTCCCCTACTCTTCTTCAAAATAGTGCCATGGGATCTTTTACGTCCACCTGAGAGAACAGATGGGGCCTCGGTTTAACGTCTCATCCGAAAGACGGCACCTCTGACAGTGCAGCACTCCCTCAGTACTACACTGGAGTGTCAACCTAGATTTTTGTGCTCAAGTCTCTGGAGTGGGACTTGGAACATAAGAAATAGGAGCAGGAGTCGGCCATTAGGCCCTTCGAGCCTGCTCCGCCATTCAATAAGATCATGGCTGATCTTCTACCTCAACTCCACTTTCCTGCACTATCCCCACATCCCTTGATTCCCTTAATATTCAAAAATCTATCGATCTCTGTCTTGAATATACAACGACTGAGCCTCCACAGCCCTCTGGGGTAGAGAATTCCAAAGATTCACCACCCTCTGAGTGAAGAAATTTCTCCTCATCTCAGTCCTAAATGGCCGACCCCTTATTCTAAGACTGTGACCCCTGGTTCTGGACTCCCCAGCCAGGGGAAACATCCTCCCTGCATCTATCCTGTCAAGCCCTGTAAGAATTTTGTATGTTTCAATGAGATCACCTCTCATTCTTCTAAACTCTGGAGACTATAGGCCTAGTCTACTCAATCTCTCCTCATAGGACAATCCCCCCATCCCAGGAGCCAGTCTGATAACGCAAGCCATCTGCCATTACCCTTTCCCCTGATAAAATAGAATTAATCCACAACCTTCTGGCTCAGAGGTGAGGGTGCTACCAACTGAGCCACAGCTGACACTTAAGCACAAGCTGGGTTCGAACTTTCCTGGTCTATATGGGACCAGGAAACCTTCATATCTACTCCAACGCAAGCCATCTCCCATTACCCTTTCCTCTGATAAAATAGAATTAATCCAATGTAAATTGTTTACTAGCAGAGAGCACCAACAACACTGGGAAAACTATAAAAGTATTTTTTGATTCCTTGTTGTAAAGATATGTTAAAGCATGGTAATTACACATGAATTTTGACAAAAGGTTAAGAGAGACTGGCAGTCTAGAAGGCTATTTTTAAAAAGCATTACTATTATACGAACAGGCTTACAAGGCAACTGTTTACATTTAATGTTAAGAACGCCTTCAGTACAACCCTGGTGCGATACTCAGTTACTTAATGAGAGCAGAGAACAACGGAAGGTCTATGCTTTTCATTCTCTGCAGAACTGCTTACACAAAGCTTTGTTAATGAGCTTGCAAATAAGCACCCAACTGGGAAATGTGACAACTAAAAACAGCTAATGCACCATAAAATCAACTGAACAAGCAATAGCCTGCCAAGGGTGCTTTTACCCACAAGGCACTTCAGTGCTCCAGTCCATAGAACCATTCTCTGTCACTTGCACTAAATACTTTCACTAAAAAAAAAACCAATCTTTCGCTCTATCTTCTTCCATCATCTACTGGTCATCACTTGGAATTCCATCCAAGCATTCTCCTCGTGCAGATCCTGGAGTGAAATGATCAAGGTGATCATTTGTAAAAAAAAAAAGATTATGGGGGCAATTTGAACCTAACACGCACATCGGGAAACCGCCGCGATCGGGTGGAAGGCTGGTTTTACGTCCCACCCAACATTACTCTCCGTTCACTTCTTCAATGGAGAATACAATGTTGGGCGGGACGTAAAACCGGCGTCGCACCCCATCCCGGGGGTTTCCCACCTGGCACATTAGGTTAAAATTACCCGGTAAGATGCTGCACTACAGAAATATTCAACAAAATTACCACAGGTGCATACATTTTGGGGTGGGGGGGGTGGGGGTAGAAAGTGATGTGCTCTTGTAACATAACAGTTTACATAACTATAACAGAAACATAGAAGATAGGAGCAGGCTCGAAGGGCCGGATGGCCTACTCCTGCTCCTATCTTCTATGTATCTATGTATGAGTAGGCCATTCGGCCCCTCGAGCCTGCTCCGCCATTCAATGAGAACATGGTTGATCATCCAAATTCAGTACCCTGTCCCTGCCTTCTCCCCATATCCCTTTAGCCTTAAGAAATATATCTAACTCCTTCTTGAATATATTTAATGAAATGGCCTCCACTGCCTTCTGTGGTAGCGAATTCCACAGGTTCACCACTCTCTGGGTGAAGAAATTCCTCCTCATCTTTGTCCTAAATGGCTTACCCCTTATCCTTAGACTGTGACCCCTGGTTCTGGACTCCCCGACCATCGGGAACATCCTTCCTGCATCTAGTCTGTCTAGTCCTGTTAGAATTTTATAAGTTTCAATGAGATTTCCTCTCATTCTTCTAAACTCCAGCGAGTATAAGCCCAATCGACCCAATCTCTCCTCATACGTCATTCCTGCCATCCCAGGTATAGAGACTGCCTAAAACAAGATGCTAATTTTTTTTTAAAGTATGATTAAATGTTGGTGTTCAGAGGGATTTGGGTGTCCTTGTACACGAAACACAGAAAGTTAACATGCAGGTACAGCAAGCAATTAGGAAGGCAAATGCTATGTTGGCCTTTATTGCAAGGGAGTTGGAGTACAAGAGTAAGGAAGTCTTGCTGCAATTGCACAGGGCTTTGGTGAGACCACACCTGGAGTACTGTGCATAGTTTTGGTCTCCATACCTAAGGAAGGATATACTTGCCTTAGAGGGAGTGCAACGAAGGTTCAGTCGATTGATTCCTGGGATGAGAAAGTTCTCCCATGAGGAGAGATTGAGTAGACTGGGCCCATACTCTCTGGAGTTTAAAAGAATGAGAGGTGCTCTCATTGTAACATCTAAGATTCTGAGAGGGCTTGACATGTGTGAAAATATGTTTTCTCCTGGCTGGAGAGTCTAGAACCAGGATGAGGGGTCGGCTATTTAGGACTGAGATGAGAAATTTCTTCACTCAGAGGGTTGTGAATCTTGTGAATTCTCTAACCCAGAGGGTTGTGGATGCTCAGTCATTGAATATATTCAAGGTGAGATTGATAGATTTTTGGAATCAAGGGATATGGGGATCGGGCGGGAAAGTGGAGTTGAGGTCGAAGATCAGCCATGGTCTTATTGAATGGTGGAGCAGGCTCGAGGGGCCGTGTGGTCTACTCCCGCTCCAGTTTTTTATGTTCTTATATTAAAAATACATTTTTGGAGCGAACTGTAGTATTCCTGGGATTTGGAGGGGGAGGAGAAGAGAAATCCACCAGTATTCCCACGCCTAATTATCCACTCACCTCTCCTGGACAGGGAGTATGTGTGGACACTGGGAGAGGACAACACTGGGCTCAGCTGTGATGTGGTCAAACAGCCTGCTCCCAAAATGGGCATTTAAGCAAGTTACCAGTACCTGTGACATCATGTCCCAGCACAAGTACGGTAGCATAGTGTTTATGTCACTGGGCTAGTAATCCAGAGGCCTAGACTAATGATCCAGAGACGCAAGTTAAATCCCACCACGGCAGCTGGGGAATTTAAATTCAGTTAATTAAAAAGCTAGTATCAGTAGCCTATAGCCTACATGAAACTACCAGATTCACTCATGTCCTTCTGGCCTATGCATGACTAGACCCACAGCAATGTGGTTGACATTTAACTGCCCACTGAAATGGCGGCTCTCAAGGGCAATTAGGGATGGGCTTGCCAGCGATGCCCACATCCTGTGAATGAATTAAAAAAAAAGTCTCTGCCCTCAGAACAGAAGAAGGGGAGAAAGCTGTTTATTGCAGGTACGCTATCAACTGAAGTGTGTAACTGGAGATTTAGGAGTTTGTCTGAATCCAGCACCCACATTGCGAAGTGGAACTATTCTCCACTGTCAAAAGCGCCAACACGCAAGACAACAGATTCCTATGGTAAATCGCAAATGAGGTTAACAGCAAACAGCGAAGTTGTCCAAAGCTCAGGATTTGCTGAGCTAGTCTGAACACAGTACCACTGAATTAAATCAAGTCCTTCTGTTCTGTAGCATGTTCACAATGGCAGTTATTGAGCTGTATTAAGAAGTCTGCACATTCAGGTGAGATATTCACATCATAGAAATACAACAGATTCACAATTGCAACAATTACACATTAACTCACACCACAAAAACCGTTCCAATTGAACTGAATCTCACGTATAACATTACCTTGTGGAAACAATTGTTGTTCATAAATACTGCTGCTTGCACCTTAAGTGGCAGACATTTCTACTTTTTACTCACATTGTACATCCAAATATCTTTGTGCTTGCAAATCCTTCATTGCCTGAAGGTCTTTCACCGCCGGATGCTCCACCTGACAGGTAACAGGTAATCCATCATCTAGGCGACTCACTTTCAGCACCAGTTTACTCGTGACATTGAACAATTTCTCTTCCTTTGGGTCCTCTTCAAAGTTACTTGTACTTTCTTGAGAATAGAGGTGGAAATGTATAAATATTATTCCTTAAAATTTTGCAACGCAAGTACTGCTGCTACTTAACAAAACATCTTTGCAAATACAAAAGGAGACCACTTCAAGAGTTGCCAATCTGGATTGCTGCCATACAAAGTGTAGAGACAAGAGGACACAATAATGCTCAAGAGCTGATGTACAGTCAGTGTCAGCTCGAAGAATCAAACTCATAATCAATGTGACAGGAGTCACGATGCCTGTATCAAGTTAAACACAAAAACAGCCAGACTTCTTTTGTAGTTTAAGATGCCACTGAGCCATTGTGACATTCCTAGTCATTATCTGAGTACTTGTGCATGGACAAATGTTAAGCAACGCCTCAATTTTAAAATTCTCATCCTTGTTTTCAAATCCCTCCATGGCCTCGCCCCCTCCCTATCTCTATAATCTCCTCCAGCCCCACAACCCCCACCGAGATCTCTGCGCTCCTCTAATTCTGCCCTCTTGAGCATCCCTGATTATAATCGCTCCACCATTGGTGGCCGTGCCTTCAGCTGCCAAGGCCCTAAAGCTCTGGAATTCCCTCCCTAAACCTCTCCACCTCTCTTTCCACCTTTAAGACGCTCCTTAAAACCTACCACTTTGACCAAGCTTTTGGTCACCTGCCCTAATTTCTCCTTATGTGGCTCGGTGTCCAATTTTGTTTGATCACGCTCCTGTGAAGCGCCTTGGGACGTTTTACTACGTTAAAGGTGCTATATAAATACAAGTCGTTGCTGTAGCACAGAACTGGTCTACGTGGGTTTTAGTGGTAACCCTGAGTCAGTTGTATTTTATCAAGGTGATCAATTTTAGATTTCCCACTTCCCAAATACAAAATTTTGATCATAAAAACGCAAGCCACCAAAATTGAACTGCGTAAGAAATTAACTGGGCCAGTTCGCGTCACGTCATATTAAGGACCTCTTCAAACTGAGTCCCTTGTGCCGATTACCGCGCCAGAACTTTTATTAGAATCTAGTTAACCGGCTGCGACCGAGACGCACTGCTGCAAAATAAAACTTTTTAAAATTGCAGAACATCTCTCATTCCCGGCGTGGCCCTCCGACAGTTCTGTCAGAGCATATGGCTGCCTCGTAATAGCAAGTGATCCTCCCCTGTTTTTGGAGCAACTTTCCACCTATTAGCAGAAAATGCAGCAGTTTGAGCTCTGCTGATTAATGGACACTCTAAAGGAGATATTATACTGCCTCGTGTTAATTGAAAGGAGCTCCAGCTGTTAGTTTCCACTGTTTAATCAGAAGAGAATGCCAATATATTCAGCAGTGTGATTTTGGCTAAATGCCCACAGTAAAGTGGAAGATGTCGCTACACCAAAGACGTGGGCTCCAGCCTGCAATTCCTCACACGACATGGCAAATTCCCAATCTTGGTTGCACCAGATAGCTGAAGTCCCAAAATGGCTGAAGGTCTCGGGGCAAGAGAGCACAAGAAACCACAGTAACTCCAATAACCTGAACTCCATTCATGCTCTCATCGCTTGGCTCAAAAGCAATATTGGTGGATGTCTTGGACAGTTATCTGCTAACTCCGTCAGACAAAATATATAATGAGGGTTAGAAAATATATTTGGGGGCAAAAATAATTAAAAATGTAAAGCTAGTTTAAAAATAGAATTCATATCTCACGAATGATATCAAATGGGAAACATTACTCAAAATGCACTGTATCTTATAAAACATAATTAAAGACAACAAATACAGTAGAGGAAGGAGAATATTTCCCAAACTTTTTCTTTTGCACATTTAAATCAGAGGAAAATGAGAAGTGCCCTGAAGTGCCAGCCTAGATTTTGTGCTAAAGTTGCTGGAGCAGGGCTTGAACCCACAACCTTCTGGCTCAGTTAGAGAGTGCTACTGACTGAGCCAAGGCTGACACTTGATGCAATAATCCAAATTTCTTTAATTACATCTCATGTTAATTCACCATCAGAAATGTACAGATCTGTAAAGGGACAGGCACTTCACCAGAAGGAGGAGAGAAACATCAACCTCAAACAACTCCTCGTAGCCAGCTACAGAGTGGTGGGGGGGTAGAGAGAGGGGGTGGGGGAGAGGCCCAAGAGCAGATCTCCTGCCTGCCATCACCCAGGGGTGCCCTGAGGGGTCAGCAGAGGAGAATTAGTACAGACAGAGACAAAGGGGGAAAATTTGGCTTGATTTGCGCCTCTCGTTAGCGCCCCCAGCGCACATCCCCTAGCGCCCGGGCGCGGCACCGCTAACGTCTCCCGTGAAATTCAGCGGGTGGTTAGCGCCGCCGGCGACGATGTCATTGCCGTGCGCGGCACCCCGGCCGCAAACTCCCCTTGCACCCCTTGACCTATCGCCGGACGATATGTCCGACAGGGTCAGGGGGTGTGTTTGCAGCGGCGGCGACGCAAGTTAAAGGGGCAGGTGTCGGGCGGCCCTTTTATTTTTGGACCGACTGCCAACACCTGCCCCCTTCCCCTTTTTTCCCCCTCGGTGTGCCTGCCGCGATCGCTCGGCCCGGCACTCCTCTCGAGCGCCGGGCTGTTTTCACAGCACCCTGCTCCACGATGGTCTAGCGGGGCCCTGGTGCACGCAGCGCTAGGCCCCTCCCCTTTAATCAGGGGAGGTGGTCTGCAATGAGGCGGCGCTATGTGCCGACGCGCGTGGCGCTGCTGCACGTAGTGCGCGATATTCAGTTGTAACGCCCCAAGAAGGAGGTGGAGCGCTTCCAGTAGCGCCCCACCTCCTGCTTTGGGACGCTACGACTAAATTTCCGGTGGAGGGGCGCTAACTTTTTCGGGACGTTTGCGCCCCAAAAGGGGAGCCACCCAATTTTCCCCCCAAAGAATTACGTAAAACATGAATCTTTGTTGAGTATAATTAGCTAAATGCTACAACCTGCCAGTTGGTATTGAGCGTTGGAACATATGTGACACGTTTGCACAGATCAAAGCTAATGACTGATGCCAATACAGAAAGTGTCCAAACCTTGCAGCTCTTGGTCGCCTTTCAACCACTTGATCTCAGCAGGTGGCTTGCTACCTGTGGTACTACACGTGAATTCAACCTCTTCCCCTTCACTCACGATGTCCTTGTCCGCATCTATGGTCGGAGTGTCTGGTGGGACTGACAGTGAAAAGAATGTTTTAGAGCAAGCACAAAGCAGACAGTTCATTAGGACATATGGAGGAACCTCAAATATTTTGCCTCTGGTAATTGGCAGAGGAGAAGACGGAGTTTTTCAACATTTTGTTAATTGCTGGTGTAACATTAAGAATTCCACTGCAATGCCGCTTTTGCATTGATGCAAAGCTGTTTTTGGGCACATTTCAATGCGGCAGGATTATTTGGGCGTCAGATTGAGGATTTGACTTCCCCGAGTGTTGCAAACTCCCCGTACCTTGGGTATTAGAAGAGCTGCCTCTTGATTGGTGCAGTTGGACAAATGAAGGAGCAACATTTCTGACTCAAGCAAGGGCTGGGGCGTTGCACCAGGTGCAGTATAACTCAAGCTCGGAGAAAATTACTTTTTTTTTTAATGTTATTCTCTCTTCACATTAAGGGAGCAAAATTCTGCACGTGTATTCAAGCATGCAGGCGTCGAGCTCCTCTGGCATTGAATTCATGGAACCCACAGCGGGCAGCGTGACGTGGGTCTCTCAGTTGCATATTCTACTGATCCGAGACAGGTACCCATGGAAATACTGCACCCTAAAAATACCTGCTCATACTATAAAGAAAATTCCCAGTCGCAACTGTAACATGCACTTTGTATGTGTGACATTTTCAAATGTGACACTGAACAGTGATGGATGCACTAGATTGAAGACTTCTATTATATGTATAGACAGATAGATGATAGACTCATCATAATTTACAACCCAACTCTACAGTGTGTTAGGACCTGGTTGTGATTTGCCACAAGCAAATTCAATTTGTACCACCTGCGCTCAGTCCCAAAACATAGCATAACAGCCTTTTTTTTAAAAAAAATATATAAAACCTGTACAACTTGATTCTTCCCTACAAACAAGCACAATTTATGAGAGATTTATAATTAATCTTCAGCTGTGTAGTGTGGAAAATATCAGTAGTCTATTCTGATTGGCTACCTCTGCAGTTTCTATGGCAGTTATGTTAAATATCAAGTTCTTCGGCAGCACCTCCCAAACCTGCGGCCGCCACTATCTAGAAGGACAAAGGCAGAAGGTGCATGGGAACACCACCACCTCCAGGTTCCCCTCCAAGTCAGACAACATCCAGACTTGGAAATATATCGGCTGTTCCTTCAACATCGCTGGGTCAAAATCCTGGAACTCCCTCCCTAACAGCACTGTGGGGAGTACCTTCACCGCAAGGACTGCAGCGGTTCAAGAAGGTGGTTCACCACCACCTTCTCAAGGGTAACTAAGAATGAGGAATAAATGCTGGCCTTGCCAGCGACGCTCATATACCAAGAATTGTTATTATTTTTTATTTTTTTTTAAAGTGCTGCTTCTCTCTGGAGAATGATTTGGTTTCCTGCTCGGGTGAAATAACGGGTCTCGACAGTGCTGACAAGAAAAGTGAGGAAGCTTGACAGCAAATTGCCGACTGTGTGTGGGTTTACTGCACATAAGGGAAGTGTGTGAAAATCCATGTTCATCAAAGTTATGTTGATCAGTCTCTCAAAGAAAGCAAAATCCTTCTCACCCATGTTCTGATAAATATTCCAATTTATTAAGAATACAAGGGTCTAAATACATTCCAATTAATGGGCCTTAATTTGCAGCCCCTATGGGTGCGTACGAGGTGTACACGCGCCCGTAGGGGCCCCGCAAGTTCTGGGTTTAGGCATGCGCTGCGCTAAAACCCGGAACTTGCGATCTGTCGAGAAATTTCTTGACCGATCCAACGCATCCCCGGGAAAAGGGCCTCAGCGGGCCGAGAGTTGCGCTATGTGCCCAACAAATGCCTGTGAAATTCTGACGCCTGGTAAAAGCAGGAGTAAGGCCTGCTTTTACCAGCGTAAGAGTTTAAAAAAACAAAAACATAAAATTATAATTTATACATTTAAAAACCTGTGAAATAAGCTAAGTTTATTTTTAGCCCCTTTAAACCATGTAAATTTATTTTTCAAAAGATTACATTTGTTTTAAATAGTTAATTAAATGCAATTTTAATTAATTTTAAATGTGATTTAAAAAAAAATTATTTGCTGTCTAGGTTTATTTTTTTGAGGGTATTCCCATTCATACTTATGGGGTTTTCATACATACAGAATCCCCATAAGCATGAATGGGGATTCCCTTCTGTCATTCGTTGGGCCGGCCCACATGATCCCTAGGATACATGGGCCTCTGCCCGCGGGTATCCGGAGAGCCCCAGGACCGCGAGTCTCCGTGGTTCCCGAGGCCCCAGGTAGGCGTGGATTTTATTTGCGGGAAGCCTCCGACCACAAATTCAGGGCCAATATAGATTAGCAAATCTCCAGTGGCATTGCTCATAATGAGTTGGAGGATACACTCGCTTTAGAACAGAAGGGGTGTTCATACCATACAAGAGAGAACATCTGGCCTACTGATTACAGTGACTGAATAAGTCAAATTCCATTTTTATTCAATGGTATATTCTGGGATTTTTATTGCTTGGGGGATTGAATGACCATTAATTCAATGAAAACAGTAATCGAGTGGCCTTTACTTTATATATACACATTCCTGCACTTAGAGACGCATTTCATTGTTATCCACTTTTGAAGTGGAGACTGCGCAGAATGATGGTTTGCAAGATGTTAGATGTCTGTTAGTTAGTGGTACTCGGTAGGGGAAGTGGAGTTTAGCCACATTGGGGGCATTCCTGGGTTTTGGTAGCACTGGAGTTCGGGTCCTGGAGTTTGACAGAGTTACATAGAATATGCAGCACAGAAAATGGCCATTTGGCTCAACTAGTCTCTGCTGGTGTTTATACCCCACACGGGTCTCCTCCCACTCCATCTGCCTCTCACATTTTCTAACCATTATGATGGAGCCAGGATGAAAACGCGGAGGCGCTTCTGTCCCGAGCTCGCAAAATGGGTGGGGCAAGCTTGGATTCTGCCCCTTTTTCTGATGCAGCCATCTTCTGATGGGTCAGCGGTGGTGTGGAGGCCCTCCCTGTGTAAAGGGGACATTGTCTGGGGCAATTCCTGGGCTACCGCAGGAATTGTGTCCTTTAACTGGCATGAGTCCCATTGAGGCCTTTCGACAGGCCCCAAACCTGACTCTGGCTAAGGTAATAGATCCCACAGGGGAGGAAGTACCATGTGTCTGCAGGCAGAATATCTATTGGAAGCTGAAGGCTTGTGTAAGCATTTTTTTTTGGGGGGGCGGGGGGGAAGGGGGTGTCTCAAAGGGCCTTGCTGCATGTCAGGTGGAATGGTTGGGGGCCCTCCATCTCACAAGGACGTTAAAGGTCCTTTTTTTTCCTCCTAGAAGCTGGCAGCTGTCCTTCATTTTGCCAGTGCATTTCACACTTTTAGCCTCAACCTGTCACATTAACACCTCCTCTTGCCTTGATCATCTCTTAATGTCTCTCAATGTCTCTTAATCTCTCCTTTTGTTCTTTCATCCCCTCCCCCTTTTCCCAGCTTTATCCTTGCTTTAAATCTATTTCATTTCCTGCTTTTTCCAGTTCTGACGAAAGGTCTTCGACCTGAAACGTTAACTCTGTTTCTCTCTCCACGGATGCTGCCTGGCCTGCTGAGTTTTTCCAGCGTTTTCTGTTGTTATTAAAAGGTAAGCACGACTGAAACGTCTTTCAGTAAATGTTGCTCTTTTTTAAAAACAACCACCGGCTCATAGCAACTGTTTTGATTCTATGATTAAAAAGCTATTGTTTTTCGGTCACTTTCAGTGTTCAAGATGAGGAGATGTTAGGCTGTAAAATGCAACACGTTCCCACTTAGACCATCCACTGTCAGGAAGCGCTCCCAGGTAAGGAGGTCCAGCTGAATACAGGGTAAAGCTAGTGGTTGGATACATGGTAAAGCTCCCTCTCTCCTCCTGTATCCTCAAACTACACCAGTCTGACATCTTCCCAACTTCACTCACTGCCGCCTGGAACTGTGTAGACAACAACAACATGTATTTATATAGCGCCTTTAACGTAGTAAAACGTCCCAAGGCACTGCTCAGGAGTATTTTAAGACAAAAAAAATCGACACCGAACCACATAAGGATAAATTAAGGCAGGTGACCAAAAGCTTGGTCAAAGAGGTAGGTTTTAAGGAGCGTCTTAAAGGAGGAAAGAGAGGCAGAGAGGTTTAGGCAGGGAATTCCAGAGCTTGGGGCCTAGGCAACAGAAGGCACGGCCACCAAAAGGTTGAGCAATTATAATCAGGGATCCTCAAGAGGGCAGAATTAGAGGAGCGCAGATATCTCGGGGGGGGGGGGGGGGGGGGGGGGGATGTCTGCAGATGCAAATGTGGGCCTATTGGTCTACGGCACAGCTCTCCCCCACACTAATGTAAAATGCCACTATAGATAAACATATAGTTGATCAGAGCACAACAGTGCAGCGTGCATTAGATTGACAGCATAATCAAAGAACAACAGTATTGTCAAATCTGTAATGCATTCACAAGGACTCAAGTACAAGTTGAACAAATAATGGATTCTTGGGAATGATTACAATTTTTTTTTTTCTTATTCATTCATGGGATGTGGGCGTTGCTGACAAGGCCAGCATTTATTGCCTATCCCTAATTGCCCTTGTAATCCAGTAACCTAATCAAGGGTTTACTTTCAGAGTATGTCCCCTTGGAAATAGAGTTTTCAATAGACCTCCCCCGCTTTTGTTCTTTCTTCCCCCTCCCCTCCTTTCCCTGCCTCTGCACTTGCTTAAAACCTGTGACATCTCTGAACTTTTTCCAGTTCTGATGAAAGGTTCATCAACCTGAAATGTTAACTCTGTCCCTCTCTCCGCAGATGCTGCCTGACCTGCTGAGTATTTCCAGCATTTTCTGCTTCTATTTCAGAGTTCCAGCATCCGCAGTGTTTTGCTTTTGTACTGGGGTTTTCAATCCCTCTGGAACATTTTCACGGCAGAGGTACACGGCTCGAGATATCTGCGCTCCTCTAATTCTTCCCTCTTGGAGCATCCGATTAGAATCGCTCAACCTTAGGTGGCCGTGCCTTCTGTTGCCTGGGCCCTAAGCTCTGGAATTCCCTGCCTAAACCTCTCCGCCTCGTTACCTCTCTTTCCTCCTTTAAGACGCTCCTTAAAACCTACCTCTTTGACCAAGCTTTTGGTCACCTGCCCTAATTCATCCATGTGGCTCGGTGTCAAATTTGTGTGTCTTAAAATACTCCTGTGCGGCGCCTTGGGACGTTTTACTCTGTTAAAGGCGCTATATAAATACAAATTGTTGTCGTTGGAAGAGTCGGAATTTAATTCCAGATACTAGTCGAGCTGTCCGCAAGGGCAGGCGACATCTGCTGATGTTGCGAGCTATGTATCTGTTAACTGAAATATAAAGAAAATATGGATTTGCAAGTTAATAAGGAATGCCCTCATCAAAAATAGCCACGATCGGGGAACGATACAAAACATGGAGTTCGGCAGGTGACTCGGCTAAAGCTTAAAAAAAACGTCGTTCTGTTCTATTTCTAGGAGTCAGTGTTGTTACTCACCAAGAACTGTAATTTTAGCAAAGGCTTCCTGGGGAGGATCGGTGTAAAGCTGACAGACATATTTCCCTTCATCTACTAAAGAAACGTTTGACAACGAGACCCGTAGCTCGCTGCTCGAGAAATTCACCAGCTGAAATCTGTTGTCTTTCAAAGCTGCAAGAGTGAAGATGACAAAATTTCACAAACATGAAAAGCTCGTGAAGCATACCAGAATTTTGTGATAGTTTAAATAAAAAAAAACAAAAAACCGTCATTGGCTGAACCAAGGAGAAGCATTTCTAAGTCTAGGAGACAGCACAAAAAACAGAATAAATAAAATAAGATAATAAATCAGTTTTGGAAGAGGGCTTGCATGTAACCTGTCGCTTTCAGGACTTGGGAACTTGATGTGCATTTCCTATTTTTATCATCAAGAGTTTGCCAGCACTTGCCTTCCTGCTTGCATTTTGTTCTCAGCCATTTTGTTTTCCCACCCTAACTTACTCCTTTCCTGAACACGGAGGCAGGGTTCACGAACCCAACCAGTCCTCCATTGCCTCGTCCAAAGTAGCCAAGCTGAATTCAGCCAACTCAGAGCAAACCGTGAATCCAATCTGTAACCTTCTGTCCAGAGGGCTCAGTGCCACACAAGGCCTTTATAAGAACATAAGAACATAAGAAATAGGAGCAGGAGTAGGCCAATCGGCCCCTCGAGCCTGCTCCGCCATTCAATAAGATCATGGCTGATCTGATCCTAACCGCCAATCTACTATCTATCACAGAACCATCTCCTGCATCTAACAGAATTGCACACACGAAATAGGAGCAGAATCAGGCTACACAGTCCCTGGGCCTGCTCCACTACCCACAGGGCCATGACCGATCCGAACCTAGACTCATGTCCAAATTCCTGCCCGCTCCCCGTAACCCTTAATGCCCTTTACTTCTAGGAAACTGTCTATTTCTGTTTTAAATTTAATTAATGTTGTAGCTTCTACAGCTTTTTGTGGCAGCATATTCCATGGACCTACCACCCTCTGAGTGAAGTAGTTCCTCCTCATCTCAGTTTTGAAAGAGCAGCCCCTTATTCTAAGACTATGTCCCCTAGTTCTCGTCTCACCCGTCATCGGGAACATCCTCCCCGCATCCACCCGATCCAACCCCTTCACAATCTTATATGTTTCAATAAGATCGCCTCTCATTCTTCTGAACTCCAATGAGTAGAGTCCCAATCTACCCAACCTCTCCTCATATGACCACCCCCTCATCCCCGGGATTAACCGAGTGAACCTTTTTTGCACTGCCTCGAGAGCATGGGAGCAGGGTGGCAGCTTCATCTTTATCCCCTCCTCAATGCTGTGGGCCATCCCCCTACCTACAAGCCATACCCATGCTGCAGGGCCTTTCCCATTGCTGGGTGGAATTATTTCTACATCATGCACTGGATATGGGGTTTAATCTTGTGCATCACAGGTGCTGTTATGAAAACAAGAAGCTCTGCATAGAATCATGTCTAATACAGCAGCTTTTTTTTGTGGAAGGCCTTGTAGCTCATTGAAACGTATAAAATTCTGACAGGGCGAGACAGGTTGGACGCAGGGAGGATGTTTCCCCTGGCTGGGGGGTCTAGAACGAGGGGTCACAATCTCAGGATACGGGGTTGGACATTTAGGACTGAGATGAGGAGAAATTTCTTCACTCAGAGGGTGGTGAACCTGTGGAATTCTCTACCACAGAAGGCTGTGGAGGCCAAGTCACTGAATATATTTAAGAAGGAGATAGATAGATTTCTAGACACAAAAGGCATCATCAAGGGGTATGGGGAGAGAGCAGGAATATGGTATTGAGATAGAGGATCAGCCATGATCATATTGAATGGCGGAGCAGGCTCGAAGGGCCCACTCCTGCTCCTATTTTTCTATGTTCCATGTTTTCCAGCTAAGGTTGCCAATGGACTGTCTGGGAGTTTCCCAGGATGTAACATGAACCTCCCGGGCACTGTCGCGAGTAATCCAGGAGAACTTCCGTTCTTCAAATTTCACGCCACAGCAGCGCCCCCACTCTATGACATCACCGCAGAGAAGCCTGTAGGCCGGTGATGTCACCCCCCCCTCCTTCCCCAAACTGGCTACAATGACGTTAACTTCCCCAGAGTGCACAGCATGACTTCCTCAACTGGTGAAGAAATACAACCGATGGAAGCTCAATAAAAGGTCAGCAAGACAGGGCTGCGTGGTTGCAAGGATATCGTTTGGGAGTAAACCATTGATATTGTAAATAAAAAGTGTCAGTTCTTCTTTCACAGCATCACATCCGAAGTGTAGAAGCTTACCAATTTAAAAATGCTTAGAAATGTACTGTCAAAATAATTTAGGTTGCTCCACAAAAAAACACAAACTATTTAATCAGCATTCAGACAATGCCACTGACACGTTGAAGCTGTTTCAGAATATGCAGGGAGGTTTGAAGTGCTGCAAAATTTGGACTTTAATTTTTTTTTTGCTGCTGCCAAGATAATTTCCACAGGTGCAGTTATCAGGAGTTAGATAAAGCAGCGGAGAGAATCGGTAAGAGGCATATAGAAAGTTCTAGATACGGTCTTACGCATTTCTCATCGTCCCTGGTTTGTTTAAACAGTGGGAAAAAAAATGTACACATTGCCACACTCCGTACATATTTCACATTCTTCAAATATCCTTATCGTCAACGGTGATCAAAACAGCTACCTGCCCCCAGACAGGCAAAAACATGCTGGTGCAAAATGATTCTTTGCGACTGCACCCTCAATCGCACCGGCAATAATCCGGTTAAATGAAAAACCATGCCATGAGAAACAGGATCACACTTTTGAGATGGACATTAAGTCAGCCGAACCTACAAAGAATGAATTATTTGGCCTTTTGAGAACATGCTGTGTGCGTGTGCAACAAAAGATTTCCGTTTCTCAGGACAACATGGGTAATCTCTATTTCCAGCCAAATCCTAGCTGCCTACCCTTACAGGAACAGGCGACAGACCCAAAGTTAACTATTACTGTTGATTTTACATAGTCTTACACAGTATTTGCTTCACAGAAGCAGGCCATTCGGCCCAACAGGTCCATGCCGGTGTTTATGCTCCACACGAGCCTCCTCCCACCCTTCTTCATCAATACTTTCTTCCATTCCTTTCTCCCTCATGTGTTTATCTAGCTTCCCCTTAAAAGCATCTATGCTAGTCGCCTCAACTACTCCTTGTGGTCATGAGTTCCACAGTCCAACCAGTCTTTGAGTAAAGAAGTTTCTCCTGAATTCCCTATTGGATTTATTAGTGACTATCTCATATTTACGGCCCCTAGTTCTGGTCTCCCTCGCGTGTGGAAACATCTTCTCTACGTCTACCCGAACAAACCCTTTCATAATCTTAAAGACCTCGATCAGGTCACCCTTCAGTCTTCTCTTTTCTAGAGAAAAGAGCCCCAGAGTTATTTGCTCTGAGCTGGGCTACGACATGTAGTGTCATATTACGCTAAGATTCTTCACCCAGAAGGCGGTCATCTCCTTCAGGAAAACAAGAGGGGAGAAAAAAACACACACACACACACCAAAGAGTGCAAAAACAAAACTTGGGGCACGTGACTCTGCTAAACCATTAAAAAGGAAAAGAAATTGTTTATTATTAGTAATAATAATTGTAGGTGGTTTGGAAACTTACGCCGGACTTCCCTGAAGTAAATAGTTTGTCTACTTGGATTCAATAGCTGAATAACGGAATCGTCATTATTCTTCACTCGGCAGCTGATGGTCGCCACCTCTCCCTCCACCACCACCACGTCATCCGTCGCCAGGTTCTGGGCATCCGCTTCACAAATCAAAAGCAAGAGTTAGAGACGCAATGAAATAAAACCGTGCTGTTGAACGGGTGTCTGCACGACAGGCCCTGCGCCCCATCCAAGCCGAGACGCGAAAGAAGATTTTCCAAAAAAGGGCACAGGGGAGGACAGCCTCTGCCCAAGAAAGAAAGGAAACCGGCCAGACCTTCTTGAATCTGGGGAGGCCGGAACTGGATTTTAATCAGCTTCAGATTACCTGGTGGTGGAATGAATTAAAATGGCAAATTTATTCTGCTCATAAAGATAGTTCTAGCCTGACACTTGGAGGGCAACACAACACACACACACGCGCACTCACACTCAGAGCTAGGGAAGGATTTCATTCATTTTGATTCAAATCGGTGGTAGCTGGATGGGTGGGGCTTGTGCTCAGCTTGGAAAGTGACTCTCCTGCTTGAACAAAGCTACGTTGTTCGCCCAAGGCCAAAATCCTTTCCAATAGTCTAACTTTTTAGGGGGGGGGGGGGGGGGGGGTGAAGAGAGAAAATGATGCTGCACAATGCCTTGCAGAAACATTTAATTGACAATAACAAATTACCCAACCATGTTACACCCTCCAAACGCGTGCCTCATCGTCAGCAAAGTGAATCATCACTGCTGTTTAGTCAGAATGATGTGGAGATGCCGGTGTTGGACTGGGGTGGACAAATGTGAGAAGTCGCACAACACCAGGTTATAGTCCAACAGTTTTGGACTTCACCTGACGAAGGAGCAGCGCTCCGAAAGCTTGTGATTTCAAATAAAACTGTTGGACTATAACCTGGTGTTGTGCGACTTCTCACGTTTAGTTAGAAGATAGTGCCCAACGCTGCAGCACATCAGTGCAGTAGCTTTCAATTGATTGAAACATATAAGATCCTGAGGGGTCTGGACAGGCTGGGTGTGGAGAGGATGTTTCCCTCTTGTGGGAGAATCTAGAACTAGGGGGTCACTGTTTAAAAATGAGGGGTCGTCCATTTAAAGACAGAGTGAGGAGAATTTTTTTCTCAGAGGGTCGTGAGTCTTTGGAACTCTCTTCCTCAGAGGGCGGTGGAAGCAGAGTCTTTGAATATTTTTAAGGCAGAGGTAGATAGATTCTTGGTAAGCAAGGGGGTGAAAGGTTACCGGGGGTAGGCGGGAATGTGGAGTAATCGGATCAGCCATGATCTTATTGAATGGCGGAGCAGGCTCGAAGGGCCGAGTGGCCTACTCCTGCTCCTAAGTCGTCTGTTCGTAACTCCTTATAGCTTGTTCCAAATCTCTCTGCCCACTTTTTTTTTTTAATGACATTTTCAAGGGGGCGATTTTTGAGTTTAGGATGCGAGTGCTGGAATTGAACAAGCTTCCAATTCTGGCGCTCAGTGACAAATTTTTGCTCGTCAGATTGAAGATGGAAACGTAAACTGCACTTTTCTATCGATTCCTTCCCAATAACCCACTTTGGCTTGCACCTCAAAAAGCATCCGCTGTAAACACTGCAGTTTTGTACATCAGCCATCTTGTGGCCACAGTGCACCATCTCAGCTGAAACGTCGAAGGAAAGGATCGAGCTCGGGGGCACGGGGTGGCATTTCCTCATGAGCGTTACTTCACATTTTCCCTCCGTAGCCTTGCCCCACCCTACCTCCGCAACCTCTTCCATCCTATTCTCCGCTCTGCTAACTCTGGCCTACTGTGCACCTTTTTTCCCCACTCCACATGTGCAGCAGTGCCTTCAGCCAACACACCCAGAATTGCCCGCCTAAAACCCTTCCGCTGCGCGACAGTCTCTCCCCACCTTCAAAAGCCTCCTCCTCCGACCCATACTACCTTGACCTCCCCACAATTCTTCTCCAAAACCTGCTCAGGGTCCGGTTGCCCTCCCCCTCTTTTTGAAGCACCTTTGGGCACTTTTATACGTTGAAGAGCCTATAAAGTGCTCGTTACTTGTGGTTACAAATCTAGGAACGAGCCTTCTTGTACCATGCTTACTACTCATTTCCTTAGCCGAGCATGCACAAGCATGTGCGGAAGATGTGAAATAGGACACAATGCCTAGTCAAGGGAACAAAAAAACTTTTAAATGGGGGAAAGCACGCTACCACAGACTTTAAAAATGCAGTCTGAAGCAATATGCTTCAGGAGTGCAATAGTGAGTAATTCCTCATTATGTCCTCAACAGAGCCCATTTCCTAGATTTTGCAGAACGCTCAATGCTAATACTATCGCAAAGAAAATAATTGAGACAGAGGTTCTTTTCTCAGAGGAGTGAGGTGACGACCATCTCCATAGATCGATAAAGATTCCTGGGGCAAGCTCACAGCAAACACCCAAGACCAAAAGTCACTCACTTTTCACATCTTTTTGTAACTTTCACCACAACGTTTTCTTTAACCAACACAAACGCACAGTCTGCAAATGCTGCATACCTGCTGACTACTGGTTAAAACGGAGAGGTACAAACATTCTGGGTTAATATTTCTGTACTGTGGCCAGGGCAAGAATGACTGTCTGGAAATGACATTTTCCATTCTCTCGCTTCCCTTTCAAACTCCACAGGAGGAGATGTCTGGGACTCCAATTACAGAGAAGCACTCAACCTGTATATGGGCAGAAAAGCGAGTTGGGGCTCGAGCTCAAGGTCTAACATTCTAGCTCAGCGTAAGCTCGAGGAACAGCACCTCATCTTTCGTTTAGGCACGCTACAGCCCTCTGGACTCAATATCGAGTTCAACAATTTTAGATCATAACCTCAGCCCCAATCACATTTATATTTTATTTTTTCATCCACCCTTTTGTTTGCCCCCCCCCTTTTTTTTTCCACCTAGAAGCTGGCAGCTGTCCTTCATTCTGCCAGTGCATTTCACACTTCTTTCAGCCTCAACCTGTCACATTAACACCACCTCTTGCCTTGAATATCTCTTAATGTCTCTTAATCTCTCCTTTTGTTCTTTCATCCCCTCCCCCTTTTCCCAGCTTTATCCTTGCCTTAAATCTATTCCATTTCCTGCTATTTCCAGTTCTGACGAAAGGTCTTCGACCTGAAACGTTAACTCTGTTTCTCTCTCCACGGATGCTGCCTCGCCTGCTGAGTTTTTCCAGCGTTTTCTGTTGTTATTTCTAACCCTGGGTCTGTGCTCAGTTGACACACCTCCGCTGGCGTAGCCTGGGGTGGTGCGGTGGGAGGGTGGTGAAGCAACTACTCTTAGACCAGCTGCACCAAAACGCCCCAGCTCAATTTGAGAGCGAGCCCCAACTCCCTTTGCTGCATTCGCTGTTCTGCCCATTATCACCACCACCCCTTTACGGGTTGAGTGCTTCTCTGCAATTGGAATCCTAGATAAGCACATGAGGGAGAAAGGCATATCGAGGGGTATGCTGATGGGGTGAGATGAAGTCGGGGTGGGAGGAGGCTCGTGTGGCGCACAAACGCCGGCATAGATCAGTTGGGCCGAATGGCCGGTTTCTGTGCCGTAGACTCCATGTAGAAGGTTGTGGGTTCAAGCCCCTCTCCAGGACTTGAGCACATAATCTAGGCTGATAACGGTACAAGGCGGGAGTACTGCATTGTTGGAAGTACTATCGTCTAGCTGAGGTGCTGAAATGAGGCCGGATGCCTATTCCAGTGATTCAGGTGGATGTTAAAGATCCTATAGTTTATATAAAGAGGAGCAGGGGGTTCCTTCTGGTGTCCTGTGCAATATTCCTCCATCTAGACACAAAAGGCATCAAGGGGTATGGGGAGAGAGCGGGAATATGGTATTGAGATAGAGGATCAGCCATAATCTTATTGAATGGCGGAGCAGGCTCGAAGGGCCGAATGGCCTACTCCTGCTCCTATTTTTCTATGTTTCAAACAACATCGCCAAAAACATTGCTGTTTGGGGGACCTAGCTATCCACAAAATGGCCGCCTTGGTTACTCACATACCACGAGTGACAACACAATATAGTTAATTCTGTGAAGCACTGTGGAACTTCTTTTGACAGAGCTATCACAACCAAACCTCAGGCCGATTGACCGATCTGTGATTTCTGTTCTAAGTTTCACTGTGCCAGTACATTTCTGGCACATTTGATAAACAGTTGCAAATTCATATTCGTGCCCTCGTCTTCACTCCAGAAATATATTTACAACAGACTCACCCCAACAGGAGCTGTGTGTTTGTTTAAATATAGTTTTACGGCCAGCATAAAAATATATTCTTGTGGTTGGATTCCACCGCTGTGTTAGGACTCCCACAGTGTTCCTTTTGCTGGTTAATATTTTTGCACTGCCAGGCAGGAATACAAAGACCTCGGGCTCCTACCACTCCCACCCTCTTCCAACTCCTTCACAACATGAATACCAGCTTTTAAACGTGTGATTGACAAGGCCTTTATGTTTTAAGATTCCCAATTCATCAATGGCTGAGAGACAAGTTTCTCCCAAGCTCTTTACTCAGCAGTTGGTAATTTAACATGAGCAGACTGTGTTCTGTTTCCGAAATACCACCGAGCAAAAACGGAACTGCTTTAAAATGGACAAGTATATATATATATATGGAGGGTACACGCAACCAAAATGGTTTGGAATCTTTCCTTTCCCCCCCCCGATTCTCTTCTGAAGCCATAGGCCCATGTGTAGAACCATTGACGAATCACAGCTTGGTCTGGGTTGATGTTCACTTGCACGTTTTCTTTTTGCAAGAACATAGGAACAGGAAGAGGCCATTCAGCCCCTCGAGCCTGTTCCATCGTTCAATGAGATCATGGCTCATCTGGATGCTAACTCCGTATCCCTTAATACCCTCGGCTAGCAAAAAAAATCGATCGATCTCGGATTTAAAATTACTAATTGAGCTAGCATTTACTGCTTTTTGTGGGAGAGCGCTCCACATTTCTATCACCCTTTGCTTCAGCTAGTCCCACACTCCCCCGCCCTTTCCCCGTAGCCCTGCAAATTTTTTCCCTCAGGTACTTTTCCAACTCCCCTTTTGAAAGCCACGATTGAATCTGCCTCCACCACCCTTTCAGGCAGTGCATTCCAGATCCTAACCACTCGCTGCGTAAAAAGTTTTTCCTCATGTCGCCGTTGAGTCTTCTGCCAGTCACCTTAAATCTGCGCCCTCTGGTTCTCGACCCTTCCGCCAATGGGAACAGTTTCTCCCTATCTACTCTGTCTAGACCCCTCATGATTTTGAACACCTCTATTAAATCTCCTCTCAACCTTCTCTGCTCCAAGGAGAACAACATTATGCTTATACTTTCAAACTTTGGTTTCATTCAGGATGGCGACTTTAATCTCCCAGGGCTCCGGTTGACTGTTGGCTAAGTCCAGAGAGCCATACCAGGTATTTAGAATCATCCACTGTCTGTGACTCTCCTGATGCACATCTCAACATGAGACAACGTTGAGAGAGGTGGCCTCATGATGTTCATTTAACTGTATAATGAATCGGAAATGCAAATCATTATGTTCTAGGATCATTCCATTCGGTCGAGCTGGTAAAAGAGGTGACTCACATGCTTTGTTAATTACATTACCAATTTGAACCAGCTCTAGGATTGAGGCTTGTGAAACTTTATGTAGGATTAAAGAGACGCCAAGCAGCGAGGAACTTTGCGGAGTGCATTGTGAATCAGACACATTACAATGGGAGCTGTTACTCAGTAATCTGACCACAGCAAGTAACTCCCAAGCATTCACACCGTACACAAGGCATACTAATGCATGCTCACGACTCGAGCATCAGTCAGGCGAGCTCGTTGACAAGGGGGCATTCCAACTGAAAGAAAGCAACTTATTTTCAGGTGCCAAAAAAAAAGCTTCTGCCCATGAATAAGCTCCCTGTATCAAGCGTAAACAAAAAAAAAAAGAAATCAGCTTGTACAAGATTATTCTTTGATGTAGGGAAAGATTTGAATACATTTTTTCTGTGTTTATATTGTGAATTCTGGGAGATTCTCTCACAGCTACCCTACCTGAAGAAGGGGCGACAGCTCCGAAAGCTTGTAATTTTAAATAAATCTGTTGGACTATAACCTGGTGTTGTGCGACTTCTCATTTTTGTCCACCCCAGTCCAACGCCGGCATCTCCACATCAAGATTATTCTAGACGAGTCACAAAGTGCTCTGGAAGCTGTCTGGGTGCCGTCATGATTGTGAAAGCCAATCAGCAAGGCAAAGAAAGCAGCTCGGATTGGATTGTTAGTGGAAATGTTACTGCATGCACTCATTACCGTTGGGACAAGTTTGTTACCACATGTACTCATTCCTGGAATGTTACTTTTATTTTTTTACATACACACACACTCCCAGCAACACTGACTGAAGAGGGCCAAATAAAGTTGGTAAACCACCACTGCTTAAACTTGAAGGAAGTTTGCAGAGCTTGTTAAAAATTATTATTTTTCTGCTGGTCACTTGCTAATATCTTGTCTGTGCAATTGCTACAGAATTTTGACTGTTAGCAAAAAACACCTCCTCGCACAATCTTCTTTACTGTTATCTATCTTCAGATGAATAGAAGATAGCGACTGGCCAATCAACAAGTCATTCCCGTCAGCGCTGTGGAAGTGTCTACAGTTTCCACCACACCCTCCCGCCGCCCCCTCACTGAACAGATTGCGCAGGTCGACCAAATTAACCGGGATCCTGTGGACGAGACAGCAAAGTCAGCCGATCCCTGGGATGCACTGAAGGAAACAAGCCAGTAGAGGGCGTGTCACTGCATCTCCACTGCAAGGGCATGAAGGCTGCTTCTTTCGGAACTAAACAGTGAAAATCCTCGACAAATTTTCAAGAGTTCGACATATATTTGAAGAAATGCACCTGCCCCCCTCATCAAAATGTACCCAGGTTTCCTTTCCAAAGCATGCAACGAGAACATGCAAACTGCGGGGAAAAAAATGGGACAGGCAGAAAAAGGTCAAACAAAGAACGGTTAGAAAAATAAAAACACAATTGAAAGTATTCAGCTTTTCCAGCTGTGAACAAATCCATCTGCAGGATCAAAGCTGGTCTCTTTCTGGTTCACTGCTGCCATTAAGTTTAAATGAGATTTCGGCCACAGCCTTTATGCTGGTGCCTGGAGACAGTCTATGCTTTAAGCTCTTTTTATTACCCGACAGTAATTGGATCATTCACCCCAATCTGAATCCATCATCTCCGGCCAAATCGCAGGGATTTGAAATTCGGAAAACTCGCTGAAGAACTGTATTCAAATTAAAAGGCATGCGCACAAGACTGGCGCTCGTTCCTCAAAGTTGTTTACTGAAAAATTTGTAGAAGGATCTGCAGTGTTGGGAATATTAATTGGGAAGGGAGATAAAGTGTGCCCTCTGGCAATTTAATTGAAGCAATATAAATTTTAACTTTTCCATTAAAGATTTAGAAAGCAGTTCTACCTTAAGAAATAGGAGCAGGAATAGGCCACTTGGCCCCTCGAGCCTGCTCCGCCATTCAATAAGATCATGGCTGATCTTGGGCTCAAAGCCACTTCCCTGCCCGCTCCCCATAACCCTTCACTCCCTTATCTTGCAAAAATCTGTCTATCTCCACCTTAAATGTATTTAATGACCCAGCTTCCACAGCTCTCTGGGGCAGAGAATTCCACAGATTTACAACCCTCAGAGAAGAAATTCCTCCTCATCTCAGTTCTAAAAGGGCGACCCTTTATTCTAAAACTGTGCCCCCGAGTTCTAGATTTCCCCACGAGGGGAAACATCCTCTCTGCATCTACCCTGTCGAGCCCCCTCAGTATCTTCTATGTTTCAATAAGATCACCTCTCATTCTTCTAAATTCCAATGAGTATAGGCCCAGCCTGCTCAACCTCTCTTCATAAGTCAACCCCCTCATCTCTGGAATTAACCGAGTGAATCGTCTCTGAACTGCCTCCAATGCAAAACTGGGGTGTCCTGAAACCAAGAGCAAGGATCCCACCCCAACTGGTTCCGATTCCCCAGAAGTGACGCTCGGAAAATGTGGAGCCGCCATCGTGGCCATCCTCGCAAGACGCTTCAGCACGGGACGGGACGGGACGTTAAACACACACTTTGCTGACTGAAGGGGAGAGTTCGGCTTGCGTGAGCCCAGATAAGAACTCAACACTGCAGAGAAAATAAAAGGGACAGCGGGTCAGTAAAGGTGATTGCCCATTATTAAACTTGGGAAAAAAACAAACTTGCATTTACATAGCACCTTACCTCATGCCTTGGATTTTTCCCCTATTTTTCGCTTTGCTGAGACGTATTTCATTACCACGCTATTACATAAGAAACAGGAGCAGGAGTCGGCCAATCGGCCCCTCGAGCCTGCAATAAGATCATGGCTGATCCAATCTTGGCCTCAACACCACTTTCCCGCTCTCTCCCCATACCCCTTGACTCCCTTGTAGATCAAATGTCTGTCAATCTCCGCCTTGAATATATTCACTGACTCCGCCTCCACAGCTCTCTGGGGTAGAGAATTCCAACGATTCACGACCCTCTGAGAAGAAATTCCTCCTCATCTCCATCTTAAATGGGTGACCCCTTATTCTGAAACTATGCCCCCTAGTTCTAGATACCCCCACTAGGGGAAACATCCTCCCTGCATCCACCCTGTCAATCCCCCTTAGAATCTTATGTTTCAATAAGATCATCTCTCATTCTTCTAAACTCCAATGAGTATAGGCCCAACCTGCTCGACCTTTCATCAGACATCAACCCCTTCATCCCAGGAATCAACCTAGTGAACCTTCTCTGAACTGCCTCCAATGCAAGTATATCCTTCCTTAAATATGGAGACCAAAACCGTACGCAGTACTCCAGGTGCGGTCTCACCAACGCCCTGTAAAGTTGCATCAAAACTTCCCTACTTTTACACTCCATACCCCTTGCAATAAAGGCCTTTTCATTCTTTTTCATTGAACACTTTAACCTAGAAGTTAACAGACAAATGCTCAAGGTATTTATTTATTTGGGTTAAAGCCTCTGCTAAGGAAGTGGACAATGGGAGAGAACTATAGAAGTTTACAGCACAGAAGGAGGCCATTCAGCTCATCATATCTATGCCAGTTTTTTTGCTAGAACACTCCAAGACCAACCCCGCTGTTCCACAGTCTCTCCATAGCCCTGTATTATCCTCTGCTTCCAATATTTACTCTTCCCTTGAAAGATGCACTGGCCATTGCCTCAACTAGTTCCTGCCGCAAATCACCTCACCTCGAATAGCTCTCTGTCTACAGAAGTTACTCCTAAATTCTCCCCTCACTCTCGGTGACAATTTTAAGCTGGTGACTCTTGGTCACGGACTTCTCAACTAGAGTAATCAGTTTCTCCCTATTCATTTGATCAAAACCTTTCATAATTTTCGAAACCTTTAATAAGTCTTTTCTTAGCTTTCTCTGCTCCGGTGGAAATAGCCCCAGTATCGCAAATCTCACCTCACAATAACAGACGGTCATTCTTGGTATCATCCTGTTGAATCTATACAGCAGGTTCTCTATCTTTAACAGAAAGCACTCCGGAGCTCCTCAGCTCCCTCAGTGATCCCTCCACCCCTCACTACAATGTGTTACACAGTTTTTTTTCCCCCTGAATGCGAGTGATGTTAGTGGAATATTTCCTGATGTCAGCATCACTCTTAAGCCAGGTACAGCACAGCTAGATGCAGAGTAAAGCTCCCTCTACTCTGCCCCCATTTCCGACACCATCCATTTTGCCGCCTCTTGGAATTGGCTTTGTACCAAAATTAGGAACAGTTTTGTGCCAGAGGCCGAAGCCCAGCAGGAACTAGATTAAAACTCAATTGACGTGGGATTCTTACAGTCAGATGGAAGAGGCTTGGATTTGAATCCAGTTCCCACTCTACAGCTTTAGTGTCTTTTCTAGGGAGCACCCAAAAGTGCACAGAGTACTCTAACCATTGCCTTGCAAAAATTATCCTAATCTTTTTGCTCGTGTTCTATGTTCCTATTTAATAAGTCTTTATTTTTTGAGGATGTAACTGGTAAAATAGATAAGGGAGAACCAGTGGATGTGGTGTATTTGGACTTCCAAAAGGCTTTTGATAAGGTCCCGCATAAGAGATTAGCGTGTAAAGTTAAGGCACATGGGATTGGGGGCAAGGTATTGACTTGGATAGAGAACTGGTTGGCAGACAGGAAGCAAAGAGTTGCAATAAACGGGTCTTTTTCCGAGTGGCAGGCAGTGACAAGTGGGGTACCGCAGGGATCGGTCCTTGGACCCCAGCTATTCACAATATACATTAATGATCTCGACAAGGGAACTAGATGTAATATCTCCAAGTTTGCAGACGACACAAAGCTGGGTGGGCGTGTGTGCTGCGAGGAGGATGCCGAGAAACTCCAGGATGATTTGGACAGGTTGGGTGATTGGGCAGAAGCGTGGCAGATGCAATATAATGTGGATAAATGTGAGGTTATCCACTTTGGTGTCAAAAACAGAAAGGCAGACTATTATCTGAATGGCAATAGATTGGGAGAAGGGGAAGTGCAACGAGACCTGGGTGTCCTTGTGCAACGAGACCTGGGTGTCCTTGTGCACCAGTCGTTGAAGGTAAGCATGCAGGTGCAGCAGGCGGTTAAGAAGGCAAATGGTATGTTGGCCTTCATAGCGAGAGGGTTTGAGTACAGGAACAAGGATGTCTTGCTGCAGTTGTACAGGGCCTTGGTGAGACCACACCTTGAGTATTGTGTGCAGTTTTGGTCGCCTTATCTGAGGAAGGATGTTCTTGCCATGGAAGGAGTTCAGCGAAGATTCACAAGGCTGATACCCGGGATGGCAGGAATGACGTATGAAGAGAGATTGGGTCGATTGGGCTTATACTCGCTGGAGTTTAGAAGAATGAGAGGGGATCTCATTGAAACTTATAAAATTCTGACCGGACAGGACAGGACAGGACAAACTAGATGCAGGAAGGATGTTCCCGTTGGTCGGGGAGTCCAGAACCAGGGGTCACAGTCTAAGGATAAGGGGTAAGCCATTTAGGACAGAAATGAGGAGGAATTTCTTCACCCAGAGAGTGGTGAACCTGTGGAATTCTCTACCACAGAAGGCAGTAGAGGCCAATTCATTAAATAGATTCAAGAAGGAGTTGGATATATTTCTTAAGGCTAAAGGGATCAAGGGATATGGGGAGAAAGCAGGGACAGGGTTCTGAATTTGGATGATCAGCCATGATCGCATTGAATGGCGGAGCAGGCTAGAGGGGCCGAATGGCCTACTCCTGCTCCTATCTTCTATGATTCTATGATTAGAAAACCCAAAGTGCTATTGGCCTTTTTAATGGCTTCATCTACCTGTACTCTCGATTTTAACTAAAAACCGATTTCAAGTCCTAGGCCTCTCTGCTCTTTGACATCCTAGCAGTCTTCTGGCAAAAGTTATGTATCTAAGGCAGATTGGAAAGCTGTGGTCAAAGCCTCTGCTATCGCCTCTCCGACTTCCTTCAACAAGCTAGGGTGCATGCCATGAGTGCCGGGTGACTTGCCGTCAGTGCCGGGTGACTTGCCGTCAGTGCCGGGTGACTTGCCATTCCGAGGCCTGCTGATTTTTTTTCAGAACCAAATCATTTTAATATTTGGTCCACAGCCTCCTCCAGTACACCAACAGTCTACTCCCGCCATCAACTGTAAACACGGAGACAAAACATTTAATATATCCACCATTCCTTCATCCCTGAGCAGTCCTGCCCCTCTATTCAGTTATTCTTTTAGTATGTTTTTACAGGCCCTTACTCTATTGCCTGCGAGTCTTTTTTCATACTCCTTTTAGTTCTCCGAACCTCACTTTTCACCTTCCCCATTATACATTCTACACTTCTCATGGTTTTCTTTAGTGCTATTAGGTCTGTAATCCAAGCCTTGTAAAACTTCAACATAGTTATCTCTCTTCTTCCCCCCCACGCCATTTTCCCTGCTTCCTTCAACAAGCAATGGGACAATCTCCTAATCGACCACCCGATTTTGTTTCTTCTGTTGATCTGAAAGGAGAGCAGAAGATCAGATCGGGATAGCTAGAACATACTGGAGGCTGTTGCAACAAGCAAGGCCGAGGGATTAATTTAGATTGCACTTATTTTCTGCAGTGAATCCAACCTCCAGCACGAACAGGTGGACAATTAAATATTGCACATTTGTTCTCGATCAAGTGATTATGTGGATGCCATGGTAACTGGACGCAGTGTCCTGGTGACTGGGTTACCTATTGTTCTTTGCACAGGATAATGGTTATTGCGTGATGTACAAAAATGCAAAAAAAAACACACATTAGGATATTCGCAGCAGGCTTGTATAAATTGGGTTTATGTGATTCTCCTGTGATTTCTACACTCACCAATAATTAACACTTAAAAAAAAAAGGTGCACGGCAGAAATCGTCTTGGGGCAATCAAACCGCTGCTTTACACTTAACCGGAACGCAGTGGAATTCGAGAGCCTCCTCTGCACCTTCATTTCAGAAGATGAAATGAATAATTCGCCCGGCTGTGTGAGGGGCGGGGGTGGGCAGCGAAGGCCACTCACACTACGTGGCGCTCCGGTGGACAGTTGAAAGACTGGTAGAAAATGCGTTCGTGCGGCCGATTGCCCCGCATTAAGCTGCGAGCAGTCCGATGAAGCCGATACATCTTTACCACAGGACAGACAAGAGGAAGAAAAGCACATCAAACGCAGCACATTTCTCTTGCGCGCGCCCCCCCCCCCCCCTTCCTCCAACCCGGTCAAGGGCGCAAAAGGCAAGAGAGATCAGGCATCTTTTCCTGTCCTCTTGGCTGGGCAATCGTGCGCAACAAGGGGAAATTGTGTTTTGTTAAATAACTTTTAAGCATGGTCGCTTTAAATGAAGTCACTGAAAAACAGTCTGCATGCGTCATGCAAAGCAGTTCCCCCGTACAATGAACAATAGGTAACTTGGTCATCAGAACACTGCAAGCAGTTGCCATAACACCCGCATAAATCTTCATTTTATCACAAAGAATACATCATATTTGTCCAAAAAAGCAGGCAGAACACTCCAGCTAGTGTGCATTGTCCATTCAGGTCCACTTGCCTCATAGTTATTATACATGCACGGTCACAATCTGTGCCCTCCGTTTAATTGACAGCTATTTCCCAAGCTTTTCATTTCAACCTGGCAGACGCAATAGTGCTCCCAAGTTTAAAACGTGAACCAGCCGAATTCCACAACGTTCGGTGGGAAACTTAATACGCTTCAAATGTAGGCGTGCTATGGAAATGCAAGTTGTTACAATATTCCAATTTTTAAAAAATAGAAAGGGAGACACAAAAAGTTTCAGTCGACGAACGAGTTCCCATGGCAATCACTGGAGTGCAGTTTTTGATGTAAAACTTACTGCAGAAGAAGCCCTTAAATTGCAATGTAGGTGGACAACAACAAATGGCAAGCTTCTATTGCTAAGATTGAGGTTCAGCCCCACCCCCACCCCCCAACTTGACACAATCTACAAACCTAATAAATGAAATTAAATCAAAGCAAGTCTACTTTGCAAACTAAATAATCATTTTTTGAATCGTGGGTTATTTCTCCAATTACTGTTGGTGTTGAAGCATTGTTGAAGACACCATAAAGATTCGCATCTTCACACCCCCATTACCAAACCTCGGCTGGCCATTTTAAAAGGAGCCACCGAAAGTGAATGATTATTGCGTGCATTGGTACAACGGCTGGACATCCAATTTATCGCTTTTTTCCCCTTTTAAAGTGGTTCCCATGTGAAACAGAGAGAGAGAGTCCGGCTTTATGAGATGCATTTGTTCTTCTCTACCTTCGATCTCTTGTGCAGCCCCTGTGAGAACATAGCGGTTCGGGTAGAAGAGGAGGAGGAAAAAGAAGAAAAAACACAAGTTTAGAAGTCAGCATTGGCCATGCGTGATTGAAGCTCTTACAAAAACAAGTAATCACGAGAACATGAATAACGTTTAGATTTACTGATAACCTGTGGAGAGGAGAAACCTGCTGGACGATGCAGTGCAAGCAATGCAGTCATTAGTGCGATAAGGGGCACATTGTGTACTTAACACATCTACTCAGCTCCAAGACCAGACAGCTAGTGAAGCTCAACGCAGCCTCTTTATTCTCTCTCCCTTAAATCCAAACCTGCGTCAATGTTTCATTTCAAAAGTTAGATGATTGAACATTTTGACGTGCAATCTCCCAACAATCTCCTGTGCTGGCCTGCACAGAGAAATTATTAACTCCTCAGGAAAGAAAGGCATGCAACATTTACCCAGATCACAATATAAGCACTTTTTATGTCTTGTATCAAGAACTGTGTCAAAAAATAAATGAAGCAATTTTTCGAGAATTACAATTGTTATGTTCACAGATCAAAGTCCAAGCTCATTAACACTGATTCCCTGACAAGTCCACTGACTAATATAATGTGTGCAGTTATCCCAGTCAATGCACTTACAAAAAAATTGTTAAGTAACAAGTAACACGATAATGTAATATTGAATTGGCTTGACATAAATGTTAACAAGGTTTCCCGTCATATAGTGCCCAATAAACATTGATGCCTAAAGCTGTAGCCCACATCTCATCTGGAAGTCAATCGCACTGTACCTTCAGAACTGTTGGCAAGCTAGTGGTATAGCTGTTAGGTGTAACACTGTACTGAGCAGTCAAAGGTATGTTGATGCTAATAGCTCCTCACATGCCAAGCTGCTGACCTTTGACCAACAGTTGATGCTATTCCATTATTAATTTTAAATCTGAGATTAATAACTTTTTGTTAACTAAAGGTATTAAGGGCTATGGGCCAAAGGCGGTTATATGGAGTTAGGTCGCAGATCAGCCCTGATCTCTGACAGGCTCGAGGGGCTGAATGGCCGACTCCCGTTCCCTACGTTTCCTATGGAGGACAAGGAGAGAAAATAGTTGGGAAAGATAGCAATCAGATAACACAGGGCACTCTGCTGTGCCTCCTAGCATTCAGTTAGAGAGGGGCAACTAGCACAGAACTGAGAGTGAACCAGACTGCTTTCTTAGTTAAGCAATGGTCACAGGGGTACTCGAGAGCAAAAACTATATCGAGATAATTGGCTAGCAGTTGCACTGTTGCGTTACATTTATCCCACAAGCAAAGCCCTAATAGCTATATGACTTGCTCCGTGGAATAAACACACAGAGGAATTTCTAGCTAAATTGAGAGAGACTCTTTTACTAACACATTTTAAAATAGAAAGGACAAATCTAAAAGTCAACAGGCAATACAATTTTTCTGAAAAGATTTTCAGACTCCGCTTTACAAAAATGCTCAAGGTTTCCACAGCAACGACCTCATAAGGTCTGCCAATAAGTAACTGAAAAGTCCAAATCTGCTATTACAAGAAAGGTCAATACAGGCAGTTAAAACACTTCAACCGTGTAATTTTTTCTGAAGTGCATCAGATAAATTATATTTACTGTTCTATCCCTGTAGTGTTTATGCCAGATGCAGCCACAGCATAACAATGCAGCAACCTCACTTCTCTGGTAGTCAAACAGGAATCAAAGCAGTCTCTCCTCTCCCTCACAACTTTGTGTTCATCAACGGGAGGAATGTTAGCACAGGATAGTGGAACACAGCAAGACACATTGGTATACTTAGGTATACCACAGCTAGCAGCAGGGTAAAGCTCCCTCTACTCTGTCCCAACAATACATGCACCTTGCCTTCAAGCTCAATACCACCACAGTGACATTTCCTATACGAGCCAACATTGTGACCTATTGGAGCGAGCTTGCTTATAAATTATTTACTGAAATCTATTGATCCCTGTTTACAACAGCAACCACTATACAAATATAAACTATACAGAATCAAAGTAGTAACAAAACTCCCAACTTTTTATTTATTCATTCACGGGAGGCCAGCATTTATTGCCCATCCCTAATTGCCCTCGAGAAGGTGGTGGTGAGCCGCCTTCTTGAACCGCTGCAGTCCGTGTGGTGAAGGTACTCCCACAGTGCTGTTAGGGGGGGGGGAAAGTTCCAGGATTTTGACCCAGAGACAACGAAGGAACGGCGATATATTTCGAAGTCAGGATGGTGTGTGACTTGGAGGGGAACTTGGAGGTGGTGGTGTTCCCATGCGCCTGCTGCCCTTGTCCTTCTGGGTAGTAGAGGTCGCGGTTTTGGGAGGTGCTGCCGAAGAAGCCTTGGCGAGTTGCTGCAATGCATCTTGTAGATGGTACACACTGCAGCCACGGTGCGTCGGTGGTGGAGGGAGTGAATGTTAAGGTGGTGGATGGGGTGCCAATCAAGCAGGCAACTTACAAGATCACCAGATAGACACAGAAAAGCAAGGTCTTTTGGCCAACTTTTTCAGAAAAACCCAACTATTCCCCAGTGCAACATCCAATCGTTCCTTAAATAATGCAACGTTTTTGCTTCCACTATTCTAACTGGAAGACCATTGCATGTGTTGGTCATTCTATCTATCGAGATATCAAGTTTCCCCTTATCTCAGTTTCGCACATCAATCTTAAGTAATTTTCTGGATTTACTTTTTCCATGCTGTATAATATTTTATATAAGGTCACCGCAGTCACCTCCGATCAAGGATGAAAGGCCCAAGTTTCTCTAGTCTTTTCTCATACCTTAGACCTCGGACACTGGAGAGACGATTTTAACTCCTGGCGGGAGCGGGTGGGAATTCTGTCCGGGAGCAACTCGCCGAGGCTTCTTCGGCAGCACCTTCCAAACCTGCGACTTCTACCATCTAGAAGGACAAGGGCAGCAGGCGCATGGGAACACCACCACCTCCAAGTTCCCCTCCAAGTCACACACCATCCTGACTTGGAAGTATATCGCTGATCCTTCATCGTCGCTGGGTCAAAATCCTGGAACTCCCTCCCTAACAGCACTGTGGGAGTACCTTCACCACACGGACTGCAGCGGTTCAAGAAGGCAGCTCACCACCACCTTCTCAAGGGCAATTAGGGATGGGCAATAAATGCTGGCCTTACCAGCAATGCCCACATCCCGTGAATGAAGAAAAAAAAGTGGGATTTGGAGGTCTGGCAGATTTTAACTCGTGTGAACCCTGGTGGTCAGCTGCTCGGCCAGCCCAGAGGTCATCCGTCAGCATCAGATGAAGGCTCCCAACAGCAAGGTAAGTCTCGGAGAGGGGATATTATGAAGGGTCTCGTGGCTGAGGAGGGGAGAGAACCCAGGGCAGCAGAAGCCTGGGGGGATGGGGGAGAGGAGATAGAGGGGAGGGGGTACCTGGAGGCGCACTCCTATTCCTACGGCTCCCACTAAGTAGAGTTTGTTTTCTTTTAAACTTACTTTCGCTAGATTCCCGACGGGTGCCTTGCTCAGGAACTGGTTGAAATGCCATTGCGGTCGGTCCCTTCTAGGTCTTAGGACCTTGATTTGCATTTGTTAATGAGGCTTCCACCAGAGGCTCATCCGCCGCTAAAACCAGCAGTGTTAAAATCGTGGACTGGCGAGGATAGAGTGGTAAATGGAGTTGCTCCATTTTAACTGCTCCCCCCACTCCATTCCACCGATCGGGGAAGAGTTAAAACTCCCCCCTAGGAATCAGCGTTGTGGCTCTTTGCATTGGCTCCAAGGATTGAATATCTCCCTTTATGATTAGATATGGAACAGTTCTCAAGGTGTAGTCTGTACAGTCTAAGCCCTCCTCTCACTTGCACTCCACTCAGTTGGCTATATAGCGCCACATCCTATTTATTTTGTTGATTGCTATTCTGCAGTGATTGGACGAATTGTGGGTCAAGTCTACGACTTAATTCTTCGCTATTTTGAGGCTCTTCATGGAATAAATTTGGTGCCCATTTTTGCTTCTTGTACCTTGTAATTCATACTTGCCCATATTGAATTTTATCTGTCATTGTTCCAAGTACCAAGTGGCCAAGTAAATATTTAGTCTTCACACCAAGAAGATTGCGTTTAATTATACAGACCTTTAAGGAAAAGCATTCATGTCAGTACGCAAACACACACAAGAGAATTTTAATCATGTTATTGTGAAAATCCAGGGACATTCTCCTGGCATCCTGGCCAATGATCCCTCAACCATCATCACAAACAGATTATTTGGTCATTTGTCTCATTGCTGTTGTGGGACCTTGCATGTGCAAATTGGCTGCATTTGCTTCCAGTGGGGTGTTCCAGCCTGCAGACATCTCCAGACCGTGCCAATGTGGCTTCCTGGCCTATGTGCTCTCTTTCTCTCAGAGGCATGGTTGAGTGGATGACAGGATTTCTCTCCAGTCAGATAGTCAGAACAGGGAAATCTCAACTTCACCATCTCACCAGAAAGGCCAGAGTTAATGCCAGTTGAATTTAGAATTGCAACTCTTGCCTCCATATTGGGTGTCAATTGATAAAAATGTTGGCTGCCAGTAGCTTTTAACAGTAATGCTTCAAACAGTGCAGGGTTGTACTGAGCCATGTAGACAAGGAAAGCCTTCAATTTGATCCCTGGTCCAAGTTAGCCGACCTCAGCCAGGTTAATGGTTGGGATGGTGTTACCAGCATCAGTGTCCCGCATCAAGGAAAGAGGTGCAGAAAAAGAAATTCAGTCAAGATTTCGGCTTCTGAAAGCTATCCAGTAACATAAATAGTGTGGCAACAAGAGCAGGTCAGAGGCTAGGTATTCTGCGGTGAGTGTCTCACCTCCTGACTCCCCAAAGCCTTTCCACCATCTACAAGGCACAAGTCAGGAGTGTGATGGAATACTCTCCACTTGCCTGGATGAGTGCAGCTGCAACAACACTCAAGAAGCTCGACACCATCCAGGACAAAACAGCCCGTTTGATTGGCACCCGATCCACCACCTTTAACATTCACTCCCTCCACCATCGGCGTACCGTGGCTGCAGTGTGTACCATCTACAAGATGCACTGCAGCAACTCGCCAAGGCTTCTTCAGCAGCACCTCCCAAACCCGCGACCTCTTCCACCTAGAAGGACAAGGGCAGCAGGCGCATGGGAACCACCTCCAAGTTCCCCTCCAAGTCACACACCACCCTGACTTGGAAGTATATCGCCGTTCCTTCATCGTCGCTGGGTCAAAATCCTGGAACTCCCTCCCTAACAGCACTGTGGGAGGACCTTCACCACACGGACTGCAGCAGTTCAAGGCGGCGGCTCACCACCACCTTCTCAAGGACAATTAGGGATGGGCAATAAATGCTGACCTTGCCAGCGATGCCCACATCCCATAAACGAATAATAAAAACCCACCACTTTAGGGGTTACTTGTTAAACCTGGGCATACGAACCCATATGTGACGTGAATAAGGATGCAGGTTTCAGTTCATAGGAGACTGGTCTGCTTCTGAAAATTCCTGTCTAGCCAAGATAGAGCACAGCGGCAGTCAGTCAGAGGTTGACCTGCTGGGTATGTTATCCAAGTGAGTTTCTAAGAAAGAGACCCACTATACTAGGTCTCAGACACACCTTTTGGTGAGGGCAAAATATTCTGTGTGTTTTCTTTTTCATCGGTCTTTTGTGGGTGTGGAGGGGAGGAGGGCCTTGCCAGCGACGCCCACATCCCATAAGCAAATTTGAAAAAAACCATACTGGAGAGCATACGCGGATGTGCATTGGGCAGGATTAGGCACAGTGGGCGGGAATAGGCTCAGGCTCAGGTGTGAGGTCCTCCACAGTCACACACCATGTATGTTCACACATGGAGATCTGGTGTGTTCCTAAGGAACGCGGAACGATAACCCAGCTTGGGCCAATGTCTTCAGCGGGTGGGGAGGGGGAAATGGGTGAAAGATATTGAAACAAATATTTAATGTCTTGTTCGAGCAGAAAAGGAAACGCAGAAGTCAGTGTGTTGAGAAAAATAATCATCGGCCGGTTACATTTGCTGATGACATCATCTCCGAGAGCAATGAAAAGAATTGTACATCCCTGCTCCGAGCCCAGTCCTGGCAACTACCCTACCATTCCTGCTTCACTGCGACTGCCATTAATCAAAAGCAAAGGATCACATCAACCTTGCAGAGTTAGAAACACCGTGACCTGCTCTGTACAAATGCAGAAACACAGGGAAACCCGTGGACATCTCCTGAATATTAACAGCCACCACAAAGTGCGAAGCCACAACCTTCCTTTGTGACAGAACAAACGTCTCACACGAGCAGCAGAATAAGAGCTTTCTACGAAGGCACACAGAGCAACACATTATAGCCATGGTCAGCAAGAGGCAGAACACAAATTCAATCTGAACACAAAGAACTCCTCTCTGGCGCACTGTACCTGTGAAAAGAAATCTGCACGCACAAAATCAATGATATGAGAGAGTGCCACATGATGTCTAGCACATGACTACGGCAACCACATTAGCAAACCAACATGCTGGGCAACAGCGTGCTGGGTTTCAGCCTACAATTTCCCAGACAGTAAACCTTCCATCTCAGGCAGGGTATCAAAGGATTCAGGAAACCAGAGGACATGTAACAGCAAGTTGTAACCATTTACTACAAGGCCACAGAGTTGCACTGAAAAGGCACGTGGCGATTACATACCTGCCCACTCGGTTGCTGAACAACATGGCTTGGAAATTCGGCCACACCCATTTGTAGGCGCGCGCGCGGGGTGGGGGGGGGGGGGTGGGCGCAGAGACGAATCCCTACACTTGAATGGTGAAGCCCGAGCAAGGCGCACTCAATATTGGACCTCGGGCCTCTTTATATCGGGCTGTCGAGCTGCGGACAGTAAAAGGCAACTCGCCTGCAAAGCGGGGATCGAAGAACATAAGAAATAGGAGCAGGAATAGGCCACTTGGCCCCTCGAGCCTGCTCCGCCATTCAATAAGATCATGGCTGATCTTGCGCTCAAAGCCACTTCCCTGCCCGCTCCCCATAACCCTTCACTCCCTTATCTTGCAAATAATTTGTCTATCTCCACTTGAAATGTATTTAATGACCCAGCCTCCACAGCTCTCTGGGGCAGAGAATTCCACAGATTTACGACCCTCAGAGAAGAAGTTCCTCCTCATCTCAGTTCTAAAAGGGCGACCCTTTATTCTGAGACTGTGCCCCCGAGTTCTAGATTTCCCCATGAGGGGAAACATCCTCTCTGCATCTACCCTTGTCGAGCCCCCTCAGTATCTTATGTTTCGATAAGATCACCTCTCATTCTTCTAAATTCCAATGAGTATAGGCCCAGCTTGCTCAACCTTTCCTCATAAGTCAACCCCCTCATCTCTGGAATTAACCTAGTGAATTGTCTCTGAACTGCCTCCAATGCAAGTATATCCATCCTTAAATAAGGAGACCAAAACTGTACGCAGTACTCAAGGTGTGGTCTCACCAATACCTTGTACAGTTGTAGCAGGACTTCCCTACTTTTATACTCCGACCCCCTTGAAATAAAGGCCAACATTCCATTTGCCTTTTTGATTACATGCTGCACCTGCATGCTAACTTTGTGTTTCATGCACAAGGACCCCCAGGTCCCTCTGAACTGTAGCATTTTGTAATCTCTCAGGTAAGTGAGTAATCGCCACCTGGAAGGAAGTGGTGGTGATGGGGGAGGAGGGCGGGGGTTAAGCAGGCGGCAGAGGCCCACGTACTTTGAATGTCGGGTCGGGAGAAGCACACCTGCTCTTCTGGCTCCACATTCAGGTAAGTATATTTTAAAACCGGACCTTGCTGGTTGCGGTCCACTGCTTGTAGAGCTGGCTTTCCTGCGTGCAGCCTGCACCGGCTGCCTCATGGCAAACAATCTTGCAGTGGGGGGCCTTTTGGGGCCTAACACCCATTTCATGCGTGGGCATTGCACGCCGATTTTTCTGGCCTTTACCAATATGGCAGGCAACACACTTCTAATGCAAGTATATCCTTCCTTTGGTAAGGAGACCAAAACTGTACACAGTATTCCAGGTGTGGTCTCACCAGGACCCTATATAATTGCAGTAAGACGTCTTTACTCAAATCCTGTTGTAAAAAAGGGCAACATACCATTTGCTTTCCTAATTGCTTGCTGTACCTGCATGTTAACTTTCAGTGATTCATGTACAAGGACACCCAGGTCCCTCTGAACACCAACATTTCCCAATCTCTCACCATTTAAAAAATACTCTGCTTTTCTATTTTTCCTACCAAAGTGGATAACTTCACATTTTTCCACATTATATTCCATTTGCCATGTTCTTGCCCACTCACTTAGCCTGTCTATATCCCCTTGAAGCCTCCTTGCATCCTCCTCACAACTTACATTTCACACATGAAATACAAAACAATGTCGGCGGGGAGTAAGTCGGCGAACCCTTTTGCTGTTTCTTACGATAAAAAGGCAAAACAGTGCACTCGCATTAATGCATGTGGTACAGGCCAGACTGCGTGAGATTAGAACAATGTCACATCAACTAATGCTTAATTCCTGCAGGTGGGCAGAGGAAATGCTTTAAGGACACCCTCAAAGCCTCCTTGAAAAAGTGCAACATTCCCACCGACACCTGGGAATCCCTGGCCCAAGACCGCACAAAGTGGAGGAGAAGCATCCGGGAAGGCGCCGAACACCTCGAGTCTCTTAGCCGGTAGCAAGTGCAAGCAGCGCACGTCAACCCAAGCACCCCACCCACCCGCCCCTTCAACCACCGTCTGCCCCACCTGTGACAGAGACTGTAGGTCCCGCATTGGACTCATCAGTCACCTGAGAACTCATTTTTCATGTGGAAGCAAGTCATCCTCGGTTCCGAGGGACTGCCTAAGAAGAAGAATTCCTGCATCAATATTGGTTATTATATTGGTTAAGTGACAATATTTTTTTGCTCGTTTTGATTCCTGTTAAAACTATGCGGAAAGGTCGTGAATGGGGGAAAAGGGTAGAAGGTACGGGAACGAAAGTGAAATTCCAAGTCGGAAAGCTTTAACCAGAACTTTAGGAGTTCAGCTCACCTGAACATTCTACGGGATTTGGAACAGGTCATTTTTTAAAATCCAAATAGTCGTCGTGTCTTTCAGCAAACGCAACCTTTTGTCGCACTAGTTATTTTCACGAGATTAAGGACATGAGCTTCCTCGACAATTAATACCTCTGCTCCCTCCAGGGCACAAGGCAGGCTGTTGGCCACTGCGGAGTGCTCCTGCTCCTGCTCATCACCAGTCTGACCTCCACGAGCGGAGGATTTATGCCCTTTCAGCATTTGTGTGATTGTGCCCCAGTGCTGCCATTTGGTGTCACACTGATGGACAAGAGCTCTACAATGATGCATGAAAGGCCAGACGAAAGGACATGGTCACCTGCAGCCACTCAAAGAGGAGCCGACACGCCTGGAATTCATCAAATACTGCACGGCACAGAAGAGCCAAACACACAAATTTCAGAGACAACCGAGGCAGAGCTAGACGCTTACACAATCCACTGCTGCATGTCAACACACAAAAGCTGTACTTTGCAAATCGATAAAATTATTGTCACGCTGACAACTGAAATGCGATAACGATGAGAGTTCTCGGATGTCTGTAGTGAACAAGCAGGGAGCAGGGGGCGGGGGGGGGAAGAAAAGCCATAACGACCTTTGGAAATTAAGCGCAGTGCTGTGGAAGTGAGGGGACTTTACTGGGAAGCCATGTCCAAGAGAACGATGGCCTTTGGTCGACCAAAATCGATTTGCCAACGTGCGACACAACTGGAGGGGGAATCCGTTTTTCACATAAAGCTCAGCAAATTGCAGTGTTTCCTGGTGTTTTCATCGCTTTCAGAAACAAATGCTGGTCAATACATGAACACTAGGACTGTCAACATAAGGCCCTGGCAACTGTATCCATGGGGATGAAGAGAGATTTTTTTTTAATCTTTCTTTGTCAAATCATCATTCCATGATATTTTCTGTATTCACACTGGCAATGACTAGGCATCAAGTACCAAAAAGAGCTGGATGGGTAGGCGTTCGTCAGTCTGAGTGTGCTGCATTGGTCAGGAGAAAGCAGAGTGCACACTGCTTAAATCAGTAGATTTTGCTCAGTTACTGCTTCTACCTTCAATAGAAATTTCAGATCGGAAAACCAAATGACGAATAAACAAACAGATCCAGAACAAGAGAGTGTCTTCTCCTGACTTCAGTCACTCCCCTATACCTTGACAGGGTTTCAAACTTATTGCTTTTGGGGAGAGGGAAGGGAATAAATAAATAAAACGTTGCAGGCACCCCATGGTCATCATTAATGCCCACTTCCACCCACAGGAGTATCTGAGTAGCAGGTTACAGACGCCAGGCAAAGGCCTCCTGCTCACATACTCAGCCTAGGAATTCAGAAGAATAAAAGAAACAAAAAAAGAGAGGGTTCAGTTTAACAAAAAATAACCTTACCTCAAGCTGGTCCTGTTGCCTTGACGACAAAAATGACAACACAAAAAATCTTCCTCAATGTGAATAACAACGACTTGTGGGTAAGGGCTCACACAAAACTGCGCCGGAGAAGCTGAATTGCCTGACTGTTCAGCTGCTGTTTGCTAATATAAAGGTGCCACTATATACAGGTGGGACAAGAGGAGGCAGCACTTCAAGTGATAAATGCAGATTGTTTGGTATCAATTTCAATGTAACGCTCCCCCAACCAAAACTTTAACTCAAGAGGGATTTGGGCATACCGGGGAATAGATCGGCAAAGCCAACAGCACAGTGTGCCGCACCAGTAAAGACTACAAATAAACTCTTGGGCTGCATGGCTAGAGGGATTGCGCAGAAATCTCAGTACGATGGTGAGTTAGTACAGAGGTTAATCTGGTCCCACCATGAGTATAGAGTGTACAATTCTGATCCTCATAATTTGAGAAAAACACCCAGGCACCAGAGAAAGTGCAGTGAAGAGCAACTAAATTTGGAGCTAGGAATGGGCATCCGAGTTATAAAAAGAGGAAGCAGAACCTAGGAATGCTTACTCTGGAGAGGAGAAGGCTCGGGGGTGACCTTCTCAAAGTATTCAAGTTCCTAAATGGTATAAGAACATAAGAAATAGGAGCAGGAATAGGCCACTCGGCCCCTCGAGCCTGCTCCGCCATTCAATAAGATCATGGCTGATCTTGGGCTCAAAGCCACTTCCCAGCCCGCTCCCCATAACCCTTCACTCCCTTACCTTGTAAAAATCTGTCTATCTCCACCTTAAATGTATTTAATGACCCAGCCTCCACAGCTCTCTGGGGCAGAGAATTCCACAGATTTACGACCCTCAGAGAAGAAGTTCCTCCTCATCTCAGTTCTAAAAGGGCGACCCTTTATTCTGAGACTGTGCCCCCGAGTTCTAGATTTCCCCACGAGGGGAAACATCCTCTCTGCATCTACCTTGTTGAGCCCCCTCAGTATCTTCTATGTTTCAATAAGATCACCTCTCATTCTTCTAAATTCCAATGAGTATAGGCCCAGCCTGCTTAACCTTTCCTCATAAGTCAACCCCCTCAACTCTGGAATTAACCTAGTGAATTGTCTCTGAACTGCCTCCAATGCAAGTATAAAGTATGGAGAAGATAAACATCAATATGTTTAACAGTCATAGATTCTATGACAAGTGGGTGCAGCCTCAAACTTAGAAAAGGGTGGAAAGATTTAACTTCCTTACGCACAATATGGTGAATGTATGGAATGAACTTCCAAGAGAGGCAGTGGGAGCGATTGCATCAGCAAGTACTCCTAGCCAGCTATGTACCTGGCCAAAAAATGTGATAGCAGGGTTTGAGGTGTACTGTGGGATGTGATATTTCTTGGAACACTGGTACTGACCAGATGGGGACCACAATGGCTTTTTTCCAGTCCTGTACATTCCTCTGCTCCTAACCAGAAAACCAAAACATTACACACAGCACAATAAATGAAAACTGATTCAGTTACCAATGGAATTTTAATGGAAACTTTGCAAAGAGGCAACGTGAGCTCACCATAAATGACCATATAAATATGGTATTAACATTTTAACATTTCCTTGTTCTTCCTCTGATTATAGCGTACAAGATTCCAGTCATTTTATAGTTTGATAATCTACATCACTATACATTTACAGTGTTTAGGAATACTCACAGTGTAGCTAAACATAGAAACAGAGAAGATAGGAGCAGGAGTAGGCCATTCGGCCCCTCTAGCCTGCTCCGCCATTCAATGCGATCATGGCTGATCATTCAAATTCAGAACCCTGTCCCTGCTTTCTCCCCATATCCCTTGATACCTTTAGCCTTGAGAAATATATCCAACTCCTTCTTGAATATATTTAATGAATTGGCCTCTACTGCCTTCTGTGGTAGAGAATTCCACAGGTTCACCACTCTCTGGGTGAAGAAATTCCTCCTCATTTCTGTCCTAAATGGTTTACCCCTTATCCTTAGACTGTGACCCCTGGTTCTGGACTCCCCCGCCATCGGGAACAGCCTTCCTGCATCTAGTCTGTCCAGTCCTTTCAGAATTTTTTAAGTTTCAATGAGATCCCCTCTCATTCTTCTAAACTCCAGCGAGTATAAGCCCAATCGACCCAATCTCTCCTCATACGTCATTCCTGCCATCCCAGGTATCAGCCTGGTGAATCTTCGCTGAACTCCTTCCATGGCAAGAACCTCCTTCCTCAGATAAGGCGACCAAAACTGCACACAATATTCAAGATGTGGTCTCACCAAGGCCCTGTACAACTGCAGCAAGACATCCTTGTTCTTGTACTCGAACCCTCTCGCTACGAAGGCCAACATACCATTTGCCTTCTTAACTGCCTGCTGCACCTGCATGCTTACCTTCAGCGACTGGTGCACAAGGACACCCAGGTCTCGTTGCACTTCCCCTTCTCCCAATCTATTGCCATTCAGATAATAATCTGCCTTCCTGTTTTTGACACCAAAGTGGATAACCTTGCATTTATCCACATTATATTGCATCTGCCATGCTTCTGCCCAATCACCCAACCTGTCCAAATCATCCTGGAGTTTCTCGGCATCCTCCTCACAGCACACACGCCCACCCAGCTTTGTGTCGTCTGCAAACTTGGAGATATTACATCTAGTTCCCTTGTCTAGATCATTAATATATATTGTGAATAGCTGGGGTCCAAGGACCGTGCGGTACCCCACTAGTCACTGCCTGCCACTTGGAAAAAGACCCGTTTATTCCAACTCTTTGGTTTCTGTCTGCCAACCAGTTCTCTATCCAAGTCAATACCTTGCCCCCAATCCCATGTGCCTTAACTTTACATGCTAATCTCTTATGCGGGACCTTATCGAAAGCCTTTTGAAAGTCCAAATACACCACATCCACTGGTTCTCCCTTATCTATTTTACCAGTTACATCCTCAAAAAATTCCAGTAGATTAGTCAAGCACGATTTACCTTTTGTAAATCCATGTTGACTTTGTCCGATCCTGTCACTGTTTTCCAAGTGCTCTGCTATTACATCTTTTATAATGGACTCTAGCATTTTCCCCAAACCGATGTCTGTAATTCCCCGTTTTCTCTCTACCACCTTTTTTGAATAGTGGGTAACATTAGCTACCCTCCAATCCATGGGTATTGTTTCAGATTCCATCGAATGTTGGAAGATGATCAGCAATGCATCTACTATTTCTAGGGCCACTTCCTTAAGTACCTTAGGATGTAGATTATCAGGCCCTGGGGATTTATTGGCCTTCAATCCCGCCAATTTCCCGAACACCATTTCCCTACAAATAAGGATTTCTTTCAGTTCCTCCCTTTCATCAGACCCTATGTTCCCCGACATCTCTGGGAGGTTATTTGTGTCCTCCTTTGTGAAGACAGAACCAAAACACATTGGGCCAGATATTCCGATCCCTACGGGTGTGTACGCGCTTGTGAAGCGCTGAAAACTGGCATTTCCGATATGTCAAGAATTCTCTTGACAGATCCTCCGCCTGCCCTGGAGAAGGGCCTCTGCAGGTGGAGAGTTCCACTTTCTGCAGAACCTCCGCCCGCAGAAAACCCTTAGAAAACTTACGCCTGGTAAAAGCAGGTGTAAGGCCTGCTTTTACCAGCATAACATTTGAAAATAGTTTTTTTTTTTTTAATTTCACTCATTTAAAAATACTTTATAAAAAAGTTTATTTTTAGCCCCGTAAAAAACTTTAATTATTTTTTTCAAAAAATTAAATTTGTTTAAAATATTTAATTTATTGTAATTTCAACTAATTTTAAAAATGTGATTTAAAAAAAAAAAATTATTTAATGTTTTACTGTGTTTTTGGGGTGATCTCCACTCATATATTTGACAGGTCTATCTGTCAAGTGTATGAAGGGAGATTCCCTTCTTTGATTGGCTCCCCAGGGACGCTTGTGAACCGCCTGGGCCTCTGGGATACGTGGGCCCTGCGCATTTCGAGTTGGAGAGGCCCAGGAGCGGAAGTGTCCGGACTTCGGGAGCCCTCAGGTGAGTCGGTAGACTTTTTCCCAGATCGGAGGCCTCTGCACGCGGGAAGCCTCCGATCGGAAGATACGGCCCAACATTCCATCAAGGACCTGGATCTGGATGCTTCCTTCCTTTAGGCTCCACTTTTGGACATCTCATTTTGTTATGGTCTATGTACAACTAGACCCCCCCCCCCACTCCAGGAGAAAGCCTACTTGAGTACACTCATCCCTCCCAATTCCCTTCCCACCAAAGTGTGTCCTGTCACAATACGACAACTGCTGCGACTTGAGAGTTTAAATAGGCTCAGTTTCTTCAATAACCTGCTCCAAAATTGCTACTCCCGACCAGCCATTTTAGTTACCAGACAGCATTGATTTGAAACATTGTCTTCGCTTAGGCTTTTATTACAACATTCATGCTTCAGCGTAGACACCAAACCATTGAAGTAACAATGTCATTGAATGAGTCACTTCATTTACAAACCTGGTAAAATGATATTGAAGTCACCCCACCTGCTGCATGATGTCCCTTCACATCATTGAGCGCTGGTGGTAAAGCGAACATTGACAGGATCTCTGCAGGGGAAGCCAATGTATGCTCGGTTTAATAGTGAGAGCTACTCATTCGTCATCCGCAGTCAGACACAATCCTCAGTTTAAAACGAGTCAACACAGGATATTTCCCCTCTCTCCCTTTCCATCCTTCCCAATCCACGGACAAAGTAAAACTACTGCATCTTGTTCTGCAGCTATCCATAAATCACGGGTGCTGAGCAGTTACTTAACACGAGCAAAACAATTCCCAATCATCTGACATGGGCAACCATGAAGAACAAGAGCCTTTTTATTCACCTGTTCAATGACAGAACAGAATGAATGGAACACTGTCCTACACAGTGAGAGATTTTTAAATATCCCATTTATAATTGTGTGGGGAAATAAGCCATTTAAACCAGGAAGGTCCCCGGTTCAACCGTGGTCTGTGTGGTGTTAGCTTACCCCAGCAGAGATCACATAGAATTTACAGCACAGAAACAGGCCATTCGGCCTAACTGGTCTATGCCGGTGTTTATGTTCCATATGAGCCTCCTCCCGCCCTACTTCATCGAACCCTATCTGCATAACCTTCTATTCCTTTCTCCAGTGCAGTATTGAGGGAGTGCTGCACTGTCGGAGGTGCCGTCTTTCGGATGAGACGTTAAACCGAGGCCCCCGTCTGCTCTCTCAGGTGGACGTAAAAGATCCCATGGCACTATTTCAAAGAAGAGCAGGGGAGTTCTCCCCGGTGTCCTGGCCAATATTTATCCCTCAATCAACATCACCAAAACAGATTATCTGGTCATTATCGCATTGCTGTTTTGTGGGAGCTTGCTGTGCGCAAATTGTCTGCCGTGTTTCCTACATTACAACAGTGACTAATCTTCAAAAAGGACTTAATTGGCTGTGAAACGTTTTGGGACATCCGGTGGTCGTGAAAGGCGCTATATGAATGCAAGTATTGCTTTTTTCTTTTCCCTCATGTACTTATCTGGCAGCCCCTAAATGCATGGTGGAGGCTCTAAAGTTAGCTTGAGCGGCCTACATAGGGAGAGAGAACAGATCACCCAGGGTTTCCCTTCTGATCACTATCCAGTTACCTATACTGGAAAATGTGCACGTATGGACATCTGGTGCCAGCAGGAACAGGGTCAACTGTGGAGTTTTCCCCCTCCCCAACCAGTTAAACGCCCCGCTGACACTCAATACATTGGCTCACACATTAAGGGCAACAACTAGGACAAAGGGTTAGCAAACCAGTAGCTCTGGGACTGTAGCCTACCGTGAGTCATCACCTTCAGATAGCGAGGGGACGAAATGAGGGAAAAACACAACTGGGATTTCCGAGACCAACATTAATGTCTAGCCATAACAACAGAAAATGCTGCAAACACTCAGCAGGCCAGGGAGCATCCGTGGAGAGAGAGAGACAGAGTTAACGTTTCCGGTCTGGGACCCTTGGTCAGAACTGGTACAAGTTGGAGATGTAACAGGTTTTAAGCAGGTGCAGAGGCAGGGAAAGGGGGGAGGGGGGGAAGGAATTAAAGGGACGGTCTGTGCTAGGATTAAAGACAGGAGAGATAAAATGTTGCAAATGGGGATGGCAGAATAATCAACAGCTGCCGCCTGCCGCAGTATCTTGCGATTGTATTAATATCCAGCCTCCCAATACAATCAAACTGCCCTGCCAGAGCAGCCTGTAACATTACTGCAACATTTACATCCATATCTTTTAACTGTATCTTCAGATAGTGGCCCAATATTCAATGCTTAATGTTTAGAAAATATTGACACCATGGGATCATCGATAAGACTTTCAAGAAGCCACCAAAGTCGACAAAAGCATCCTCATTTAGCTTCGACTGAATCTTCGAGTCAGTACTTGCATCACATGAGTGCACAGAGGGGCAATTCTCCAACGTCACACTCCCAGTGAGAAGCCTCACCAGCTGGAAATTATTAGAGATTCAGGTGCAAAGCAGCATGCACATGATTTTCCAACAATTAATTGAAATGGTCAGAACATTATTCGCCGCTGTGCTCGAGTTTGCATGATATGCTCGCAGTGGACAAGGCTCCCCTGCATGGGGCGAAGTTGGAAGATTTCCCCCCCAGATTGCTCCAAGTTAGGGTCGGAGGCGACTCCTGAACTGCATTCAAATGTCACAAGTACATGGTTTTGGTGTTTCGCCCATTTTAGTGGTTTAGAAGCCGATGGAGCAGCAGCGTCCCGATTACACGCAACCGAACCCCGCACGCCAAGGATCGCTATTCATAAATGCTTGGTCTGCCAGTATTTCACGGCAAAGTTTTACAACTCGCCTCTTCAGCATTCATGCCCCAATACAGCACAGGGGGCAATGGTGGCAACGGTCGAAGTGAAGCGCTCCATTATATCAGGAACCACAAGGAAAGGAAGAACAAAAGACTCCGTTTAGGCATTGTCTGCTGTTCTATTCAAAAGAGGGAACTCGGAGATTAATGACCTCAGTTGAAGAGACAGTAACCACAGCAACCAGGCCAAGTTGTTCCCAATTCTGTGATCTTGTATCCCAGCATTGAATTACTGGATTAAATTACAGAACTGTTTATTTTCTGAATCGTTTCCGACCTATTTCTAGTTTCAAAGAGAGTTAAAATTTGAGGGGAGGGGGTAAGGAGGAATAATTCAACAGACAGCAAGCAGCACATGGTCTCCGCAGGGCACTTAGCTACCTCCCGAGCGGTGACGACAGAGCACAATATACAACCAGGGAGCCACTGGGAGCTGTTTCTCGAGATGTGGCTTCGAGCAGGGCACTGATGCCCCAAACAGTGGGTGGTTCAGTCACCAGAAATCAGTATTCACTTTGTGCTAAACAAGGCGGCAATCCAACAATGGTTACATACAGACAAGCTCTTCAAAACTCAAACCCAAGACTTTTCATTCGTAATTATCAATTTATAGCCATTCGTGGTCTGGGGCTCTTTACTCCAGTAAAAACTCGTTTGTTTTTTTTAAAAAATTGACCCAGAATTGAAGTTAAAACCACGCTGCTGATTTGGAAATCTTTTCACAAGAGGTGGTCTGGTTTCAGTGTTGATGCACTGATGTGCTGTGGGCGGTACAGTCAATGCGCATCTGCGCTTTCCCAAGCTGAGCCTGTCGTCAGATGGAGCTGTGAGTGCCAGCTTTCTACCTGGTACAAGGTTTATTAATAAATTACATGCTTTGGAACATTTGTGGGAGGGAAAGCACAAGTTTTAAATGTACTTAATTAACAGTGAGGGACTTATAGCGGTAAGAAATCATCACATTGACGACACTGGATAAACATAAACCAAGACAACTGTTCTTGCACTGCACAGCACCACGGTTTGCAATACAATGAATCGGTACTGGGAGCATGATCGGGCAGCTATCCCTTCACTGAAGAGGAAGCAAAGAACTTTGCCCTTTACAATTGCTTTCTCGGGTTGAGCATAAAGTACACAACAGAAAAACTACCAGCAAATGGAAATACATTGACTGAAGAACAGGAGAGGGGGAAAAAAGAGAGAACGGTAGGTATGTAGTTTAAACCTGAATATTTTTTCTTTCACACACCTCTTCCCCTCCACACCCACAAAAGACCGAGGAAAAAGAAAACACAGAATATTTTGCCCTCACCAAAAGGTGTGTCTAAGACCTAGTATAGTGGGTCTCTTGCTTAGAAACTGACTTGGATAACATACCCAGCAGGTCCACCTCTGACTGACTGCCGCTGTGCTCTATTTTGGCTAGACAGGAATTTTCGATGAACTGAAACCTGCATCCTTATTCACGTCACATATGGGTTAGTATGCCCAGGTTTAACAAGTAACCCCTAAAGTGGTGGGTTTTTATGATTCGTTTTATGGGATGTGGGCGTCGCTGGCAAGGCCAGCATTTATTGCCCATCCCTAATCGCCCTTGAGAAGGTGGTGGTGAGCCGCCTTCTTGAACTGCTGCAGTCCGTGAGGTGAAGGTACTCCCACAGTGCTGTTAGGGAGGGAGTTCCAGGATTTTGACCCAGCGACGATGAAGGATCGGTGATATACTTCCAAGTCAGGATGGTGTGTGACTTGGAGGGGAACTTGGAGGTGGTGGTGTTCCCATGCGCCTGCTGCCCTTGTCTTTCTAGGTGGAAGAGGTCACGGGTTTGGGAGGTGCTGCCGAAGAAGCCATGGCGAGTTGCTGCAGTGCATCTTGTAGATGGTACACACTGCAGCCACGGTAGGCCGGTGGTGGAGGGAGTGAATGTTTAAGGTGGTAGATGGTGTGTGTTGCTTACGGAGTTATTTAAATAGTCGGAGCAGCACCATGCTCCACACGGGAGTGTCTTAAGAACAGGAGCCCTGTTTTTTTTAATCCCCCCCACCATGGTCATTAATTTTAAGGTAATGAATCACCTCAGAGATTGCTTACCTATCCGGGGAACTATTTGAGGTCTTTGGGAATCCCACTGCGGAACTCACAGCAGGGTCAGTTGGCTTGGCTTCTAGACAGGGCGCAATCCCAGCAGCTCCCCGGACAAGGAACCACAGTTGTCTTCTGGGCAGGGGACATGAAGACTCGCCAGTTCCCTGCCCGGCCGGAATTTGGGCTACTTGTTAGACAGGGTGGAAACCGGACAGCTCCCCCCCCCCCCCGAGGATTTCGGGCCCTGTGTATATTTGTGGGTTCGTTGTTTTTCCCCCCAATTTTTATTGAACATTTAAAAGTAAAATATGAAAATTTGTATAATATATTCAGCGATGTCTTAACCAAGCTGCTGTCAGCCCAAAGGATAGAAATGTTAGCAGCACAGTTTAATTTTACTTCACAGTCCATATGGTACACTATTTGTTGTTAAATGAGTTGCAACTTGAACATTAACAATGAGGCTGGTTCTAGATTGATATATGTAATGGAGAGGTTTGTTTTTGAAGAGCTCCTCTTTTGTAATCAGCCCTATCATCTGGAAATTCACATCCTTCAGCGAATTGGGAAATCTGCATTCTCGGGGAGTAAATCAAAATTGTGCCCCTCGGTGCATTACCTTATCAAACTGAATGTGAAAACTAGACTCATCACATCTGCTCGGTTATACTCAAGGGACCTTGGGTGTAATAGGAGCTTTCAACTGTCAAGGAGAGAACTTGATCTCCCAAAGGTACAGCATGTGGCTTTGTTCGGAAAGCTTTTTTCCCCTTCAGGATTGAGCACTTGTTTCGTGCACCTGTTCTTCGCTCTCGAGACAACCACGTCACATCCTGTTAGTGCATCAATTTAATTCCAAGCGAGGCTGGCTTCAAAGCCTCCTCTCCTCGGGTTGAGCCAGAAAGAGCCTCTTTATCTTGAATCTTGCTATAATTTCTTAACCATGGAAGTCAGCAAGTACTTACTCTGCCCGTCTGGAAGCCAAATAGTATTTATGAACAAAAGTCAACAGGCAAAGTTGCCACAGTAGTTATATTTCTAATAAAAACAGAAAATGCTGGAAATACTCAGGTCAGGCAGCATCTTTAAAAAAAAATTTTTTTTTTTGTATTCATTCATGGGATTTATTACCCATCTTAATTGCCTTTGAGTGGCTTGCTAGGCCAGTTCAGAGTCAACCACGTCGCTGTGGGTCTGGAGTCACATATAGGCCAGACCGGGTAAGGACAGTAGATACAGGTAACGGTAGTAGGGATAAACCAAGGAATTACAGGCCAGTGAGCCTAACATCAGTGGTAGGGAAATTATTGGAAAAAATTCTGAGGGACAGAATTAGTCTCCACTTGGAGAGGCAAGGATTAATCAAGGATAGTCAGCATGACTTTGTCAGGGGGAGATCATGTCTGACCAATTTGATTGAATTTTGAGAGGGGGTGACTCGGTGTGTGGATGAGGGTAGTGCAGTTGATGTGGTCTACATGGACTTCAGTAAGGCTTTTGACAAATTCCCGCGTGGGAGACTGGTCAAGAAGGTAAGAGCCCATGGGATCCAGGGCAATTTGGCACATTGGATCCAAAATTGGCTTAGTGGCAGGAAGCAGAGGCTGATGGTCAAAGGTTGTTTTTGTGACTGGAAGCCTGTGTCCAGTGGTGTACCGCAGGGATCGGTGCTGGGCCCTTTGCTGTTTGTAGTGTACATTAATGATTTAGATATGAATGTAGGAGGTATGATCAGTAAGTTTGCAGATGACATGAAAATTGGTGGGGTGGTAAATAGCAAGGAGGGAAGCCTCAGGCTACAGGACGATAGAGGGTTGGTCAGATGGGCAGAACAGTGGCAAATGGAATTTAACCCTGAAAAGTGTGAGGTGATGCATTTTGGGAGGACTAACAAGGCAAGGGAATACACAATGAATGGTAGGAACCTAGGAAGGACAGAGGATCAGAGGGACCTTGGTGTGCATGTACATAGATCCCTGAAGGCAGCAGGACAGGTAGATAAGGTGGTTAAAAAGGCATATGGGATACTTACATTCTATGCCTCAGCTAATGAAGGCAAGAGCAGGGAGGTTATGATGGAGCTGTACAAAACGCTAGTTAGGCCACAGCTGGAATACTGTGTGCAGTTCTGGTCGCCACACTATAGGAAGGATGTGATTGCATTGGAGAGGGTGCAGAGGAGATTCACCAGGATGTTACCTGGGCTGGAGCGCTTCAGCTATGAAGAGAGACTGGACAGGCTGGGGTTGTTTTCCTTAGAGCAGAGAAGGCTGAGGGGGGACCTGATTGAGGTGTACAAAATTATGAGGGGCATAGATAGGGTAGATAGAAAGGAACTTTTCCCCTTAGTAGAGGGGTCAATAACCAGGGGGCAGAGTTTCAAGGTAAGGGGCAGGAGGTTTAGAGGGGATTTGAGGAAAAACTTTTTCAGCCAGAGGGTGGGTGGAATCTGGAACTCACTGCCTGAAAGGGTGGTAGAGGCAGGAACCCTCACAACATTCAAGAAGCATTTAGATGAGCACTTGAAACGCCATAGCATACAAGGCTACGGACCAAGTGCTGGAAAATGGGATTAGAATAGACAGGGCTTGATGGCCGGTGCGGACACGATGGGCCGAAGGGCCTCTTTCTGTGCTGTATAACTCTATGACTTCCTTCCCTAAAGGACATTAGTGAACCAGATGGGTTTTATATGACAATCCAGTAGTTTCATGGTCATCATTACTGACACTAGCTTTTCATTCCAGATTTATTTAATTAACTGAGTTTAAATTCCACAGCTGCCCTGGTGGGATTTGAACTCACGTCTCTGGATCATTCGTCCAGGCCTCTGGATTACTAGCCCAGTGACATTACCACTATGCTACCGTTCCCAAGGGTCATCGGCCTGAAACGTTAACTATTTCTCTCTCCACAGATGCAGCCTAGACCTGCTGAGTATTTCCAGCATTTTCTGTTTTTATTTCAGATTTCCAGCATCCGCAGTATTTTGCTTTTGTATCAGTTATATTTCCAATTTGGTAGCCAATATTTTCAAACCACCGTACTTGTCCAAATGGGTATGTGAAAGGGATTGCAAGCTTATAAATTGTGATAATGCCGAACTAGCAGTGGTCTTAAAGGTTGGGGGGGGAGGGGGCGGAAATGTTAAAGCTGAACTTGTGCAGGAAGCAGCACCAATTGTAAATCCTGACAAACCTCAGTGGTTCATGAATGAACATGGTCAAGATGTCCTTTGAAGAGACACTGATAAAAAAGCGCCGAACAAAAATAGCCAACTCCTCAACAATTTGTCTGCAACTCAGTCTGCAGTTGAAGGCAAATATTCCTAATTCTTGCTCAGTCACCTTTCTCAAGGGAATCATCTCTCCAGTTTATTTTCTTAACAAGAATTTTTTTCCTTCAAAGTTCCATTTAACAAGCTCCCAGTCTTCCCCTTATTGCACCTTGCTCATACTCTAAACTAATGCAGTGCATAGAATGAGGAAAGTCTTGAGTATAGGAAAATAGGTCCCATGAATTGTGTGCTATTTATGTACTTTGCTTACAAAATGAAAACAAAGAAGGTAAATTCAGATGTTTTAGAAAATATCAGTGTCAGCTGTGACTCAGTGGGTAGCGCGCTCACCTTTGAGTCAGAAGGTTGTGGGTTCAAGTCCCACTCCAGAGACTTGAGCACAAAACAAATCTAGGCTGACACTCCAGTGCAGTGCTGAGGGAGTGCTGCATTGTCGGAGGTGCCATCTTTCGGATGAGATGTTAAACCGAGGCCCTCGTCTGCTCTCTCAGGTGGATACAAAATATCCCATGGCACTATTTCGAAGAGGAGCAGAGGAGTTATCCCTGGTGTCCTGGCCAATATTTATCCCTCAACCAACATCACTAAAAAACAGATTATCTGGTCATTATCACATTGCTGTTTGTGGGAGCTTGCTGTGTGCAATTTGCTGCCGTGTTTCCTACATTACAACAGTGACTGGCTGTAAAGCGCTTTGGGATGTCCTGGGGTCATGAAAGGTGCTATATAAATGCAAGTTTTTCTTTGAAATATTTTTAATCTCAACATCCTGGTGGTTCTTATATTGAGTTTTCTTTTGCTGACTTTCATTTATTTATTCTCCCAAGTCCAGCACTTCCTTCATTCTCATTTCTCAACACCTGTTTCTGCTGTTGACAAACTGCGAGACAGCCAAGAGATCAAAAGTCAAGCAAAGAACAACTGGAGACTGAAGGAAGACAGAGCAGAAAAATGAATGGCTGGCCAGATGGTCTTATCATCCAAAAAGCACACAGAATTCTGCAACGGAAACATTCTTGGCTTAAAACAACTCGGCAGTGCTACACCAATAATTCAAGCAATGTTCATCTGCTGTGTTCTGCCCTTGGGCAGGTCCTAACAAGCCTTGCACAAGATGCCTCTGAGCCACTTTCTAGGAAAAAGTGGCTGAGGTGGTTTCCTGTTGCCTTCCCCTTGTTTTTATCTCCAGAGAACTTCTTCCAAGTGGGCTGCAACCACGGCTAAAGAGCCCCACCTACCCTTTTAATGGGTGGAGGGGCACCCATTGGACGCAAGTACCGCCGCTGGATGTCAAACCAGTCGTCAGATCTGCTGGCCGGGAGTGTCTGGAGCGGGGCACGAACCCAGCCCCTTTGACTCAGAAACGGCAATACGACCACTGAGCCAGCGAGTCACTTCGTCTAGATGAGAATATCTCACTGGATGTCAACCCAGTACTTAAAGACCGTATTCTAGTCTCCACTTGCCAGGATGGTCTGGAGTAGAGCTTGAACCTTTCACCTTCTGACTCAGAGGCGAGAATGCTACCACTAAACCACTCCCCAAGCAATGTAGGGAGGAAATGCTTTACAGTAAACCATGGGATAAATCACGTGATTGTCACTTCAAACCTTGACGGGATTGGCGTAGTAACTTTATTGTTCCGTGCACCACTTACTGCGGTTACGTTGCTGCACCCACTGCAATGGCTCATCGGGCAACTGCATTGGATGGCGTAGCGTTAAGGCGTTTCAGGAAGATCCCAAGCGCAATTTGAATCCAACACCCAAAACAGATGACCTGATGATTTATTTCATCGCTGTTTGTGGGACCTTGCTGTGTGCAAATTGTCTGCCGTGTTGCCAGTAACGGTGACTACAATTCAGAAGTACTTCATTGGCTGTAAAACGCTTGGGGGACGTCCTGCGAACGTGAAAGGCGCTATATAAATGCAAGTCCTAAATATAACTGGAATTAACAGGGGAAAAAGCTCAAGACAGGGCGTCATCATTTGCACTGTACTAGTAAAAGAGCTTCAGAATACATTTGGTCACCCCAAGCAGTTACGGATACTAAAATAGTTTTCTCTCTTTACATAAGCTAATAGCAGGGACCCAACAGATTCGGCTAAAATACAGATTAACAGATTAGGGCTTCAGATTTCATAGCCTGGAAAACAAACTGGCTGTCTCACTGGCACGAAGCTAATTGCCTCTGGGAAAGCAGAGTGTCAAAGTAACTGCATTTCAGCTCTAACAAACCGCTTACTGCCAGTCCCCAAATCCTGAGCTGAGCTGGCTTCGAAATTTGATCGGCATCACTAACCAAAGGTCACCACCTGTAATCAAACCCAATGCAATTAGTAGAGATTTTATAAAATGTACAGTGGGGTTTTTTTAAATCCTGAAAATGGTGCATTGCTGAAAACCATTAGGCGGTGGCCAGAGATGCAAACCTAATGTACAGCACAGATGATGATGCTCCGTGAAACCCTGAAAGATTGTTCGAATTAACTGCATTTATATTCAAATTTATTCCCCCCCCCCCCTCCCAGAGAGGGGAATGAGATTATCCAGTTAGTGAAAATATACCAACACGAGATACCTTCTATTAAATGGTATTTATGGTGAACAATACAAATTAGTGTGCAGAGTGATCAGAATGGGCGATGGACACACCCTTCTCTTTGCTCTTTTTCCTTTATGTGTGTCTCTCATCCAATTCCACAGATTTTCTTTCAATTACTGCACCTCACTTTCGCTTCATTCATTTCTCTGTCAGCTCGCTCTCCGGGGATTATCGATTAAACCTTCCCCGCATTTCTTCACACTTTATCTTCCACTTGTTCTGATCTTCCCTGTGCATTTTTGGAAATGATTTACTGCAGTTACTCTCCAGCTGGAGGGCGAGTTTTATTTTCCGTGGGGTGGAGGGGTAGGGAAGAGGAAAGGAGGCAGGCGATAATGCAGACGTATATCTGGAACGATTTCCCAGATAGTAGCAGCAACCCAGACATTTTTTTTTAACAATCAGTGCGTCACTAGCATTAAATGGTGCACAAATGGAACCTTTTCCTCAGCTGTAGGTGTGGGGTGTTAAGGTGCTCCATAAATGCAAGTTGTTTTTCCTCTTTGGTCCTGGGAAGACAACAGCTGACAAATTGCATCTGAAGCAGCAAAGTTGAAGGACAAGTGAGATCTTGCTTGTAGATAAGCTGTAATGTCACTTGTGGTAGCACTAGAGCTTTTGATCATAGTCAAATGAACAAAGCTTTTCAATACTGCTAACATCCACAGCTCATGAATCATCAGTCAGGGTGATAAGAGGGGGGGGGGGGGCAAAATCAAGATGTTTCTGTGGAGGTGGAAAAAGAGAGAGAAAACATCAGAGTAGAGTGGCATGCCAAGATACTTCACAGAGGCAGCAGGAAAACCCCACGCTGAGCCAAAGAATTACATCGAATATACAGCACAGAACCAGGCCGCTTGGCCCAACCAGTCCATGCCAGGGTTTATGCTCCACTCAAGCCTCCTCCTATCCTTCCTCATCTAACTCGATCAGCAGAGGAGATTATTAGAAGGGGTTGACCAGAAGCTTGGTCGAAAAGGTGGGTTTGAAGGAGAGTCTTAAAAGGAGGAATGAAAAGGTGGAGAGGGTTATGGAGCGAGTTGCACAGAATGGGACGGGGGGTGGGGGGGGGGGGGGCAGCTGAAGGCATAGTCACCAATGGTGGATAAAAGCAAGGCAAGGATGCATAAGAGGCTGAAATCAGAGGGAGAGAGTGTGTTTGGCGGAGGGAGCGAGAGCTGGAAGTGACAGAGATAGGGAGGGGTGATTACTGAATGGGAAACAAACTCAGGGACTATAGATTGTTAGGAACTTGCTTGAATTACTTTATCTGTAAACCGAATATGGTTGGAATTTGAGACTGCAATTTAGTACTTTCCCACACTTCCCAACACACTGAGCCATGGAGGGCTAGGTCCAGGGCTCTCTCAGAATGGACGGATAGGGTGTTGTCCAAGCAATGAGGGGCAGAGGCTCCAGGTGCTTTCCTAGTGTGACTGAGGGAGGAAGGGGAATCAGGAGACTACAAGTCACTGCAGGTAGCTGCCATGCACACCTATTGCAAGAATGCCGCTGAGGTGAGGCCTCAGATCAGGACAATTTGTTGCCCTCTCAGTATGATGATCAACACCCAAGGAACTCGATAGGGGAGAACGAGAATGAGAGAAACAGAAAGAAATTGCAAAATCATTGGGGAATTCTCGAACTTTTTTTTTTTTAAAAGAGAGAGAGAATTCTCCCCACTTCTTTAGACTTCGGACATGCTCTCTACCCCCTCCATTTTTGCTGCCCTCATTTTATTTCACTTTATTTAAATATTCTCTCCTCTAAAAATCTCTCTTTTTACTCCTGGCTCCCATTTTGGAACTGGGAGTATACAGGCAGCAGAGTGAAAACTGACATGATTGCATCACGCATGTGGCCAGGTCAATCTGATCAGATTCAACACAAAGTGCTGGTCAGAAAAGGCCCCCAGTAAATCCATCTGTGCTACAATAAGGGTTGAGTTGCAGTTTCATGAATAGTCGTTTGCAAGTGTATCTGAAGGAAGACCAAGGTTCCTCACCAGTTGTTGATCCTGCAAAGCCGATGGTTTGTAAGTTGCAGATTGTTCGGAGTATTCTCATGACAAAGCCAAATTTTGTTTGATAATCGCTCCTGTGAAGCACCCTGGGACATTTTACTACCTTAAAGGCGCTATATAAATGCAAGTTGTTGTTAGCATGAAACAAATGTTTTCGAAGTTCATTTGTAAGGAATTAGTTTGATCTGAAGTTAGAATGACTATTTTACAGTCTCTTCTACTTCACTTCCTTCTTTCATAGGAAAGTAGAGTTGGAATAGACTGCGCGCAGTTTAGCCACTCTTCTGGTTTATCATATGATAAGGTGAAGCATCTTGGGATGTTTTACTATGTTAAAGGTGCTGTATAAATACAAGTTGTTGTTTGACTTACAGCAGAAGCCAACTAGCGGTCTTTAAAATTGTGAAAAATTTTGATAGAGTGGACAGAGAGAGAATGTTTCCACTTGTGGGGAAGAGCAAAACTAGAGGCCATCAATATAAGATAGTCACCAAGAAATCCAATAGGGAATTCAGAATGAACTTCTTTACCCAGAGAGTGGTGAGAATGTGGAACTCGCTACCACAGGGAGTGGTTGAAGCGAATAGTATAGATGCATTTAAGGGGAGGCTAGACAAGTATATGAGGGAAAAGGGAATAGAGGGTTATACTGATAGATTTAGATGAGGAAAGACGGGAGGGGCTTGTGTCCAAAAATGTGCGGGTTAGGTTGATTTGGCTATGATAAATTGACCCTTCGTGTTAGGGGGGATTAAATATGTGGGGTTATGGGGATAGGATGGGATATGTTAGGGGGGAATTAAATACGTGGGGTTACGGGGGTAGGGTGGGATATGTGTACTGTGGGGATTAAAGCAGGGACAGGGTACTGGATTTGGATGATCAGCCATGATCGTATTGAATGGTGGAGCAGGCTCGACGGGCCGAATGGCCTACTCCTGCTCCTAGATTCTATGTTTCTATGTTTCTATGTGTGGAGCATAAATGCCGGCATGGACTGGTTGGGCCGAATGGCCTGTTTCTGTGCCGTATATCCGATGTAATCATCTCAGCTGTTGAAAAATAACATATCCAAATTCCTTTGTTTTGACTCAACAGGACCCTACCCAGGGTGTGTACTACGAACAATACCAGCTTGAGGCCTAGTCAATTATTTGTAAAAGAGTATTTGTGCGCAACACTGGCACCGCTGAGAAACAGTATTGTTACCTTTCCAACAAAAGCGGTTTCAAATGAGGAAGATGCTTACAATTCAAGTTGGAGAAAAATGTTAACAACAGTAAGGAAGGGAGAGACATAAAGAAAAACTGCTGGAAATCGGGATTGAAACGAGAAATGCACAGCAGGTTAACCAGCATTTGAAAGTTAAAAAAAAAACTTTAACCTCTATCTTTTCTTTTGTCAGCTCATGGACTGGTCTTGTGCTTTTCCAGCATTTTGTCTTTTTAGGTAGAGGAGAGACACAGCTGTATCAGATTTAGATTTCTCCCGTTATTTACTCATTTCATTATTAGTACAGCACATTCTACTCTGATGAAGATCAGGGAATGACGAGCAAAGCTGAGAAATCGAGCTATGTGGAGAGAACACCAATTTTGATAGTCATTTTACTGATGGCACACGTTACGCTCACACATGCAAACTAATTTGTAATCTCTTTTGTCAGCGTACACTGACATTATCAGCAGTTCACAGGAGCTTAAACTAGGCTAGAATTATTCATTCCACGTAAAACTTCATTTCTTCGCTTTGACCATCGTTCCCTTCAGGATGAGATGTCCCGTTCTAAAAATAAAATGACAATCTCAAGTACTGGTTAAATTACTCCTGAAGGCTTATACAAGAGGCGTTCAAATCTGACAAGGTGGAGTCTCTCATAATTACCACTTAAAACTTCTCCCTGACTGATCCTACCCACTTCTGTAATGTGAGCATTTCTGCGGAGAAACGTGACACCACTTTCTTTGTTCCTAATGGCCCCAAGTGTTGGATGACAAAGCTCTCTGAGCCCAAAACCGCACGTCAGCCGCTGTTGCAAATATTCAGATACCAGATAGATAAACTATCTCTCGGCAGGATTTTCTGAAATATCTACACGTGTACAAAGTTGTATTTGTACGGTTAAGCACACTCTAGATCACTTAGAAATCTTGCAAGAAGCTATGAAATTCTCAACAAAAAAAAACAACCCATGCAGCATGTATCTACTGAGGAAACCCTGGATTAAAGTCAATGGCCCAGAAATTCGGCCGAATACAGGAGAGTACGCACTGTGTACTCACCCATATTTGGTCCCGAAGTGCCGGTTTCCTGCATGCACTGCGCATGCGCGGGAAACCGGCACTTCCGATATTGCGAAGGGGGCGGTTCCTAAGTGAACCGCGTGCGCACTACAGGCTGTGCGCACGCAGCACACTTAGGTTTTTTTTCAGGTTTGAACGCGAGGGTAAGTATTGAAGATTTTACACATGAAAAAAGGAGGCGTAAGACCCCCTTTTAACAAGGTAAGTAGTTAATTAAGTATTATTTTAAATTTTTTTCAACAGGTTTATCTTTTTTAGAGACTTTAAAGAAAGGTAAGTTTATTTTTATAACTTTTAAAAAGAATTTAAATTTTTGTTTAAAGTGGTTAATTTATTTAACTATAGTTATTTTATTAATGTGATGGTTTTTAAAAAAAATTTAATTGAGGTTTAGCTGTTCTTTTGGGGGCAAGTTGTATTCATAGTTTTGACAGCTCTTCCTGTCAAAACTATGAATGAAAGATGGTGCGCTGCCATTGGCTCTAACTGGCCCACGTGATCCCAGAGGTCGCATCGAACTAACTGTGCCTCTGGGACACGCACACACTGCGCGCCGGCACCAGGGAGAGGCCCAGGAACCGAAGTTCGTGTGGGCCCGAACCATAAAGGCAGGCGCGGTAGTTAAGATCGCGCACGATCCTTACCCCCGCGGCAACCATCGAAGTCTAATTTCTGGGCCAATAACTCTTGTGGTATAAAGTGCTTCAGTTGTACAACAGGCAACCTTGCTGCTAAGCTGTGTGGCCGCAGGCTGCTCACCGGCTTTTACACGGAAGAAACCGCACATGCGTGAAAATCTGAATGGGCCGCGCAGCCCGCTAAAGGGATTGCGTACAAAAAAAAATAGAAAGGGAACATTGAAAACAGGTGGTTAAAACCACAATCAAGTTTTACTACCAGTCACATTGCCTAATGCAGCTTTTCTCATTTTCACAGAGCTCGTTAAGCCAGTGTATTCAGCCACCTTATTTATCAGTCATATCAATACGCTACAGGGTGGAATAAAAATACATTTAAGCCATACACTGGTGCTGTGTGTTGCTCTTAATTCAACACTTCAAATTGCACCCACCATGACCACCAGTGACAGGTACTTCACCTACCCATACAAAGCTCAAAATGCTCACTAGAAATATGTTTAGAGGGACCAAATAAAAAACCCAATAACTATACCACTGCATTGCAAATGGATGTAGGGTGCAAATTTCACAAACGCACCATTATGCTTGGCTGAAATCCTAGACACAACCCCAGAATTTGGCAAGCAGACATTAGATTGAGTGGAATTTGAATTCCAGACATCCATATTGCTGCCATCTCAGTAAACCACTCAGTTTGCCAGATTTTCCGTGCTTCCCTACCCCTCTGCTATTCTGCTGTAATTATTCACATAGCCTCTGGACGCATCTTTTGTTTCTCTAATTTCTCTCGTAACCAACTTCTTTTGCCTTGCACTATCATCACTACTGTCATTTAATCATCTCCGAACCTCCATCGAATCACAGACCTCTCTCTTTTTTCTTTTCCCCCCCACCCTTTACCCTCTTCCTACTTACAAGCTGTTCATCAGTAACAGCTTCCTGTTCTCACGACAGGCGATTGATCTGAAACGTTAACCCTGCGTTTCTCTCTCCGTAGATGCTGTCTGACCTGTTGAGCGTTTCCGGCATTTTCTGTTTTTATTTCAGATTTCCACCATCTGTAATTTTTTGCTTTTTATTTTTGAACCAGTGTGTCAGCTTAGCTCAGTGGGTAGTGTTCTCACCTCTCGAGTCAAAAAGTCATGGGATCAAGCCCCACTCCAGGCCTTGAGCATAAAGTCTAGGCTAACACTTGACGTTCTACACTGCTGGAGGTGTTGCTTTTCAGATGAGACATTAAACCAAGGCTCTATTTGCTTACTCTGTGGATCTGCATATTGTGACACCATTATTCCCGGCCAGAATGGAGATGATTGGGTAATTCACCCGTCAATCGCGCCTGGAGACCGTACTGCTGTAAGTAACTAGGATTGATTTTACGCACATAATTTGTATTCTGTAACTATCCTCCACTCGCTGCAATTTGATGGAGAAATCAGCCTGCTTTTATCGGGAGACTTTGCTGTAGTTTTGGCCACGAGTTCGGTTTGCTGTAGTTCGGTTTGCTGGGTAAATAGACTGTTGCAGTGCGCTGTTTAAGTAGACTCTGCGGTTTGCTGTAAATTAGACTGCTTTAAGTTCTGCTCTAAGCCCCGCCCTGCATCCAGCTCATTGGCTGACAAAGTGGTGTCAATAAACACTCTGAAGATTCCGATGGGACTATTTGAAGACAACCAAGGGAGTTCTCCATGTCCTGGCCAACATTCATTGCTCAAACAACAGCACCAAAATCAATTAACGGGCCAATTATTTCATTGCTGTGCACACTTTGACTGCCATGTTTGCCTATTTTCGGCAGGCACAGTCACGACAGACTGAATGGCCTCCTTCTGTGCAGTAAATTTCTAATGATTCTATGATTTGCTCTCAAACATCATAGCACTCAAGCGCAGAGGGGGGTCCAATCACAGAAAAGAGAAGCCAGCATCCCGACCAACTCCATTTTTATCTTAGGGAGTGTCTGAAAATAATGGCCTGTATTTTTGCGGGGCCCCCCCCAATGACGGCGTACGCGGTCCTCAGGACGGCCCCGCAAGTTCCGGGTCTCCGCGAAAACCCGGAACTTGCGATCGGTCAAGTTTCTCCTCAACAGATGGTCCGTATGCGCCTCAGAAACACTGGCTGGCGCAGAGTTGGGCTATTCGCTCAACTACTGCCCACGAAACCCTTACTCCTGGTAAGGTCGGCTTTCACCAGCGTAAGGGTTAAAACAAATGTTAAATTAAAATTTTTTAAATGATTAAAACATTTAAAATTAGTTCATTTAAATTTTGGGCTGAAATAAAATGTTTTTACTATTTTTCAAAAAAAATTACATTTTTATTTCAAATGCTTAATCAAAGGGACTTCTAATTAATTTTGAACATGGGAATTTTTTTTTAAAATTAGAATTGTGTTTTATTTGAGGATTTCTCACAATCTTATGGGGGTTCTGTTCGTAATTGGAATCCCCAGAAGCTTATGAGGAATCCCCCGTTCGAGTTGGTTGGCCTGGCCCACGTGATCCCAGGCATGCTTCCGAACCGCTAGCGTCCCTGGGATCCCTGGGCCTTTACGCAGGCGTAGGCCTGGAGACCCAGGACCCCAAGACTCCGAAGCTCCCGAGACACCAGGCACTTTCGGATTTTTCCCCACACCGCCCCCGGGGTCGGAGGCGTATTCTTCAGTATGCTCTCCGACCGCAAATTCAGGGCCATTCTTTTTTTTTGAGGAAAACCTTACGAAGGCAACAAGTAACATTCGGGTTTTTTTTTGGACCGGAGCAGAATAACGACTTCGAAAACCTTTCTGTGCAAAAAGATACTCGAGCAGAAAAAGAAAATGGATGTCAATCTGTGTCGCCCATCAAATCAGTCCGCCAAACATTTTTTCTTTCTTGTTCTTTTTCAAAGACTTAGCAAAAAGCACGCTGCGGCCTGCATGCTAACCACCCCTCTGGAAAATTCACAGTGCTTATCTAGCTGCTCCCACTTCTGAAGAACTTGTTGAGCCGATGCCTTTCATCAGTATGGAAATGAAATGAACCATCGTCCTCCGCTGCACTGCTCCATTACGTGGTACAAAGGACAGATAACAACCTGCCAGTGCAACAGCTCTCTGATTTAATGTTCTTTATCTCGCCGATACTTATTTACCCAGAAGTTCTTTTTCCTACAAGATTAATGAGGGAGGATGCGACCATGACAAGCAGCATAAATTTGTTGAGCGAACCCACAATCTGTAGCCTATAGGTATCTGCGTGCAAGCTTATCAGCCTCTGAAGTGCAAGCTTCTCCTTACACCAGTGAAAGCAAAATGAAACACTGGATCACAGCAAATTGCACATTAGCTCCTCGTGCTTTGTGGCAAATGAAGATTACAGTACTACACCCTGGAGTTCCGTTTGTTTTTTTTGCTGCAACGTAGAAAGAGAGATAATGCACGATGCAGCTTAACCTTCGGAACACCAAATTCGCTTTGCTATTGTCAGATTATACTTAATCCACAGCATGTGCAAGGCAGGCTCAGACAATTCTAAATAAGGATTTAGTCGAATTTGATAAAAGTACAGAACCAGTTTTTTTGTTAAATTCATAATAGTCCCTGCTGTATAATGGAGTGGTATTTGTACTTTGGCACATGGGTAAGTGTGGCACATTGGGGAAGAGGCAAGATTTGGTCGGTCTTACTGCGGTCTGGGGAAGGGGGGGGAAGTGGGGGGGGGGGGGGGGGGGAAGCAGGATCATCCTCAAGTCTGGGCATTCTTTGTTGCAGGCACACAGAAAACCAACTGCCGAGTTGAGTTGTGTTCGCATTGATGCACAATCACTAGGTCCCTCCAAATGGTGTTGTGAGTCAATGTACCGAGTGGCGATGAACTGAGGCTTCCAAGCAATGAAAGCTCTGGGTTCATCCTCTGGTCTGGAATGAATTGGTCTCAATTAGGGGCAAAGCTGGAGCATTAAATGTGTCTCTAGTCTCGGAAAGGCAATAAAACAAGCTTGGGTTCGTACTCCTGCTCGCTAGCCAATCACTCTCCCTACAAAACACTTCAGTGCAAATGCGGGGCAAGAGCAGAATTAGGCTCTGCTGCAATACAATCCATAACTGTGTAACCTGCTCTCACACCCACACGAAGAACAGACACCTGGATAACAAACACCACCACCTCCAAGTTCCCCTTCAAGTCACACACCATCCTGACTTGGAAATCTATCGCCGATCCTTCATCGTCACTGGGTCAAAATCCTGGAACTCCCTCCCTAACAGCACTGTGGGAGTACCTTCACCACACGGACTGCAGCGGTTCAAGAAGGCGGCTCACCACCACCTTCTCAAGGGCAACTAGGGATGGGCAATAAATGCTGGCCTTGCCAGCGACACCCACATCCCAAGAATAAATATATTAAAAAAAGGATGCTGGCATTCAGGGTACCGAATTCTTGTAAGAGTCAGTACCTACAGGAGAGGGGGTGGGAATTGGGGGGGGGGGGCAGGTGTTGGTGGGAAACCATAGTCATCACGAATGTAGTAAATTTGGAGTGATCTGATTTCCAAAGTGTAACCACAGGATCAACTTCATGTTCCGTTCCTGTTACCATTCATCCACTGAAGTAAGCACGAAGGATAGGATAGGTATCGTGTGCTGCTGCACCCGGCCCACCGTTCCCTACTCCCACTACAAATTCCATCTCAACAATCTAAGCTCAAAAATCTCGGCTGACACTCCAGTGCCGTGCTGAGGGAGCGCTGCACTGTCGGAGGTGCCGTCTTTCGGATGAGACGTTAAACTGAGGCCCCATCCACTCTCTCAGGTGGACGTAAAAGATCCCTTGGCCACTATTTCGAAGAAGAGCAGGGGAGTTATCCCCCGGTGTCCTCAATCAACATCATTACAACAGATTATCTGGTCGTTATCACATTGCTGTTTGTGGGAGCTTGCTGTGCGCAAATAGGCTGCCGCGTTGCCTACATTACAACAGTGACTACACTTCGAAAATACTTCATTGGCTGTAAAGCGCTCTGGGATGTCCGGTGTTCGTGAAAGGCGCTGTAGAATGCAAGTCTTTCTTGCTTTCATTCTAAACAAATTGGTGAAATTGCAAATGCTGGAGTAAATAAATTAAATGGAAAATTGGGCCGACTGTAAACGCACTCATCAAAATACACCAATTTTATGAAGAGCTTTCACTTCCCTCTCACAACATGTTTACATTTTTGACTGTAAAATGTGAAGTAATGTAAGCCAATCATACTAATTATACAGATGACCAGGTAGCAAGGCTAAGTGTGCATTAGACAAGCCAACCATTAAGAGCCCAAAGCATGTGTTAACATCTGAATGCAATAAGTCATCCTCGGTTCCGAGGGACTGCCTAAGAAGAAGAAGAAGCAGCAATAAATTAAAAAATACAAGACTAAGCAGGGCAGCAGATTTGATTCAATCTTTGTCAAGTCAGTTAAAAACACAATATACTTCAACTTGTGCACCCATGTAAAATAAATTCCACCTTACTTACTGGCACCAGTCATCAAATCATGCCAGTGATAAAAGTCCTTCCCACAGCCAAAAAATTGACCGGAATCAAATAAAGACTGTTTTGCCCAAGATTAGAAAAACTAAAACAAGATACTGGTTTCATCGGGAGATTTGTTTGTGAATCGCAAAGCTACAGCATGTCATCATGCAATCCTTCAATTCAAGAACATTCTCGCATACAATCAATGACACTCTTTTTTAATGATGCGGAGATGCAGGTATCTGTACCTGAAGAAGGAGCAGAGCTCCGAAAGCTCGTAATTTCAAATAAAACTGTTGGACTATAACCTGGTGTTTTTTTTTATGACCAAAAATTTTTATTTAAGCCAGTCTGCAGAATTTACAGTTGGAACTCTAGGAATTCATATACAACATCTTTGCCAGTTAGCTTCTTGTAGACAGCAGAAAATGTATCCACTTTGTGCTCTACGTTGTTCTGTTGTGCCTTGTCCAAATGGACTTTGATGAGCCTTGTACCATCCAGTTTCACACAAATTCTCTTGCCCACAATTTCACTAGGGAAAACCAGGTCTTCGAGAATGGCATCATGCACGGCAGTCAACGTACGGCTTCTGGGACGCTTCTGCTTGTTCTTGTTTCTGCTTTTTCTGGTTGGTTTTGGCAAAATTCTCCTCTGTGCAATGAAGACAACGTGTTTACCACTAAATTTCTTTTCGAGCTCCCGCACTAGTCGCACTTGGATCTTCTGAAAAGACTTCAGTTGGGGTACTGGCACAAAGATGATGATTGCTTTCCTGCCACTGCCGACTTCAATTTCCTTAGCAGCTGTAATGTTCAGCTCCCGTAACTGAGCCTTCAGGTCAGAGTTCATTTCTAGCTCCAGAAGAGCCTGAGAAATGCCAGACTCAAATTCATCTGGCTTTTCGCCATTCGGCTTCACGATTTTGGCGCTGCTGCTAAACATGGCCTATCTCTGAGCAAACAGCGGCCGTAGAACCTGGTGTTGTGAGACTTCTCATTCTTTAAGATCATGGCTCCATTCATTAGTGTGGAAGACAATACAGGAAAGATTCACCACAGTCTCCTTCCCTCCCGCCGCCTCAACATTCTTCCTGATTCCATAAATGCAGTGTGCCAGGGTACTATTTGCGCACAGCAAGCTCCCACAAACAGCAATGTGATAATGACCAGATAATCTTTCTTTCTTCTTTCTTTACTGGCACTAGCAGTCCCACAGCACTTCACTCAAGCCCCAATTTTTCAGGTGGGCCAAAATAGAGAGTGTAGGAGGACACCACAACCTAGCCAGATCAGCGCCTCACCTGACATGCACACATTCTTGTTACTGGAGAGTGATCAGAAATGAGAATTCTGACTCGCTTTTCTACTTGGCACCCCCCCCCGCCCCCCCCCATAATCTGGAGTAGCACTTCTGCTAACTTTGATCCCTGGTCTGTATTGAGTTTTCTAAGGCTTTTTCTAAGCTCAGATAACTCAATGCAAACCAGGGATCAAACCCAGGATTCTTCCCACTCTCTATGACTCAGTATCACACCATTCTGTTAGCCAGCGAGCCATTAAGAGCTCAATTCAAATCGTTCTGAAACATGAAAACCAAGTCTGCCCTGTTATCAGAAGCAGCCAGACCAGGCTCAAGTACAAATAACATCAGGTTTAAGATTTTCATACCTGCGCCAGGCAGGATTATCAACAGTATGTGCCACAGCTCCAGGTAAATAATTAGTTACATAGATTAATAAACTACTTGATTAGCGATGAAATTACTCCAAAGCAACATTAACATGGAGAGAATTAAATGGCAGTAATGAAGTCAAAAGGTGTCCACCATCAGACCAACAATAACTCTCGGTTCCTGCCAAAATCATTAGGGTGGTAAAACTCCCACTATTCACTGCATAAATTGCTCCGACATACGGGCGGCCATTTTTGGTGAAGCATTTGATTCCTTGCCCCGTGCTTGGTTGACCTGACTGAACCAGATCTGATGTGCCATTTCCCAGTGTGCGCCAGCAAGAACAGTAAAGATTTCATGCTCCCTCTGTGCAATTCAGGGGCAGGTTGGTCATAATCACTAACACAAAAAAGCAAAATACTGCAGATGCTGGAAATCTGAAATACAAACAGAAAATGCTGGAAATACTCAGCAGGTCAGGCAGCGTCTGTAGAGAGAGAAACAGAGTTAACGTTTCAGGTCGATGACCCTTCGTTTCAGTTCTGACGAAGGGTCATCGACCTGAAACGTTAACTCTGTTTCTCTCTCACCTGCCGAGTATTTCCAGCATTTCCTGTTTTTATTTTTGGTTGTAATCACTTCCTGGTTCCTGTCTCGAGTGTTTTGGGCAACTCACTCCAGCGGTTTGCAAAACCACTCCAGCAAGTTAAACGCAAACATGGCCACACGCGCGCACTCAAAAATATCCTCCCATAAATGACTGGACTCATTCCCCCATTGGGGCAGGAATCTAAATGTGTGCGTGATAAAAGCAAGCACAGGTCTATTTCCCCTATGGCTGGCTATACTTCATTGCTGGGCTGAACTTCAACATTGTGTTGGTAATAAAATGAATTATTTAAATGACACAACTGTACAGAAAGGGTCAGAGACCCAATCTTATTTCTGCAAGATGCAAGCTTTTACAACGTTCCACTCAATCATCCATCCCTCAGTCAGCAGATAGCTGTAATAAGGCAGCAGTTGGACTGCATGTTTTTTGACAAATTTGAAACTCCAAAACTAGACTTTTTTTTTTTAAATTGGGGACTCCGAATGCTGCTCTCACTTATTTCAATAAAAGTACTTCAACACTCTTCATACCACTTGCCCAAGAGCATTTATTACTCAAACTGGTGAGGCATTAAGAAAAAGAAAATCTAAAATGGTTTCAAAATCTGCAATCCAAATAATGTCAAGCTCTGGTGATCGAGCTGGCACAATGCATGTGTTGAGCCACCTAATAAAATTTCATGATGTTGTAACAGGACTGCACCAGGCTGCTGACTCTATCCATTGAAGAACAGTCATAGTTGACCCCACTACAATAATCTTCCAGCTGTTATTATTGCACTCAGCCCTGCACGAGCCAGGATCTCTTCACAGGACAGATGCAGTAAAACTCTGTGCTCGCTTATGCCACGCGCACTTTGCGGCATCAGTTAAGATTCGACGACAGATTTAAATGGAATCTAATTAGGAATAAAGCAATCCCTCTGCTCGGAGAATGCATATTACATCTTCAACTTTTATAGGGGTCGGCCATTCAGGAACGAGATGAGGAGAAATTTCTTCACTCAGAGGGTGGTGAATCTTTGGAATTCTCTACCCCAGAGGGCTGTGGAGGCTCAGTCGTTGAGTATATTTTAGCTAGATTTTTGGGCACTATGGGAATCAAGAGATATGGGGATCGGACGGGAAAGTGGAGTTGAAGTAGAAGTTCAGCCATGATCTTATTGAATGGTGCACTTCATATTATTGTAATGTTTCCTCTCTTCCAAAAAATAGCTTGGGACCCCCCCCCCCTGACTTTCCTCACTCCAAACCCACACTCAGATGGTCTTCGGACAAGTGATGGGCATCCTGCTCCGTGCCATCACAAATGGAGGAGGAACTGCAACTGCAGTGTGTCCAGGTCAGGAGAATCAGGCAGCGAGGCAAAGGATAGAGGATCCACAACGTGTGTAGAGGCCGAACCTGTCCTAAGAGGACCTCTTCAGCCGCTACGTCCCTCCAGCAATGCCATCGGGAGTCTCTGCCAACTTAATGACAAAGACTGGCAGACTCGCTCCACTGCTCTGTCCATGGTGGCTGCTTTGATAACAGCCGTTGTTTTTTTTTTATGGCTCCAGATCCTTCCAGCCTGCCACAGTTGGGGTGGAGGGGGGGGGGGGGGGGCGGGGCGGGTGTTGTGGTCTGTGCAATATTAACCCAGGGAGTTGTCAGGGCATGCATCCAGGTGGTGATGGACACCCTCTTTCAGAGAGCAGCCCAATTCAGTCACTTGGGCATCACCTCCCCCGGGCACAGAGCCAGGGGCTTCTCCAGGATGATGGATTCACCAAGGTGCAGAGTGCCACACTGGCTCGCAAGTGGCACTGAAGGTGCCAACTGAGCAGTCGCTGACATGTGCGAACAGGAAGGGGTTTTATTTCCCAGGATGTCCAGGCTGTCTGAGATGCAAAACCAGGCTGTATCTTCACTCACCGCTGCAAAGGATATGAGGGGGCAGATTCTGCAGGATTTGTTCATCGACTGATCGACTGCAGTGGCAGCACCTCAGCCATAACATCTTGTACTCGCCCAACCAGGTGACACCAAAGCAGATCTCTGACCCAGAAGGACCTTGCCAAGAAACCTCACCTGTGTGAAGAGCCCCAAATCTAAGGAATACTCCATTTCCCGACTTATTGCAATGTTCATAAACAACTGTCCAGTGTATTGCAAAACAAACATTTCTTTTATTGCAAGTTAAAGGGGCAGAAGGTTGTGTCCGAGGATAAGGCCGTCAGTTAAGCAGTGTGTGGTAGTTATGAAGGGAAAGGTGAAGTGAGTGATGGGGGGGCGGGGGGGCGAGGATGTTAGAATGGAATAGTGTTCTGGGGTTAAGCAAGGCAGTTAGCGTGTTCTAGGGGAGTTGTAGGCACCCTTACCTAGAGTGCAGCGAGAAGGGTTAGTTGTGCGAGCGTTGCTTTAAGAGGGTGAGAAGTGTGGTGGCGGCCAGGATGGGGCAGGGAGGAAAGAGAATGCGTGCTGGCTTGCCCTCATGAAGAAGTGTTTTCACAGCTTTCTGCACTGTTGAGAAGTCCTGGGTGTGAATGAGTTGGGAGTCAGTGCCGGTCGGTGCCAGCTCCTTGCAAGTGGCGCGACTGATATTGGCCTTCAGCTTGGTGAGAGGAAGCTCCAGGAGCGTGAGGCTTCTCTGTTTTGCACCTCTTGGATGAGAGATTGGAGGTCTTCATCAGAGAAGCCGGTTGTGCTTCTTCTGCCTGCTGCCCGGGTGTGCTGCCCAGTAGGCAGTGCTGGCACCCAAAAGGGCATGCGGGTGCCAATCTGGAAAGAGGGTGCCAATCTGGAACGATGCTGTGGGTGAGAAAGACCATCAAGTGTTTTGGCTGCTGCTTACCTTGCTGCCGGACAGTGTTCTTCTGCTGCTGGATGTCTGGAGCGCGCTTTTAAAAGAGTTAGGCCCTCGTTGGATGGAATTTATAAATTACACCAGAGCTGCACGAAAAATATTTGGAACTAAATTACCCCAGGAAACTGGAGTGCAACTCCCTCTGCTGGTGAACGGGGTAACTTTCTGGCACAACAATGGTCGAACTGGCGTCGAGGAAATTCAGGGGCCCAGGTTTCCAACACCAGAGGCCCTCAGTAAACTGGAGCTGGGCTAGAGGTCTCCAGTGGCAGGAAATACAGGCATCGTCATCTCCGTTTACTTAACAAGTCCGACGGGCTTTACACTGATTGAAAGAAAGACTTGTATTTCTATAGCGCTTTTCACAACCACCGGATGTCCCAAAGCGCTTTACAGCCAATGATGTACTTTTTCCAAGTGTAGTCACTGTTGTAATTTCGGAAACGCAGCAGCCAATTTGCCACAAACAGCAATGTGAAAATGACCAGATAATCTGTTTTCCTAGTAATGTTGATTGAGGGATAAATATTGGCGAGGACACCGGGGATAACTCTGCTGCTCTTCTTTGAATAGTGCCTTGGGATCTTTTATGTCCACCCGAGAGGGCAGACGGGGCCTCGGTTTAACGTCTCATCTGAAAGATGGCACCTCCGACTGTGCAGCACTCCCTCAGCACTGCACTGGAGCGTCGGCCTAGATTTGTGCTCAAGTCTCTGGAGTGGGACTTGAACCCACAACCTTCTGACTCAGAGGGGAGCCACAGGTGACACTATTAAGTCCAGACTCTCTCATCACAATTTCTCCCAAATAAAACAGACCCTAGTCCTTGGACCCAGGAAATTTTCTACTTGATATTTATTAGCTTCCATTGTACATCCAAAATATTGAAAGTTGATCTCTTCACCAGCAGCCAAAGGTACTAATCATTCCCAAATTTAAAATTTGGATGTGTTATGGGGCAATCTAGATACTTGACTGAATTAATCGTCTTTGTGTTGGCCTATTCACACATTCTCTCAGTATCTCTTCTCTTATCTCCTTTAGTTAATCAGTCTTGGGACTCAGCTGAAGATGATGTTTCCCCCCCCCCCCCCCGCCCCAGTCTTTTTATGGTGTAGTTTTCTTCCCCCAGTCGTTCTAATTAGCCAAGATAAAACATGTCCCTGTTGCATGCAGGCTTGGATTGGCAAAATGCTCTTTGCCACTCACGGTGTTATTATATAGATTTTTCTGGGATAAGGAACTCGTTGCAAGGCAAGAGCTTCTTCTGTTTGTTTTCATTCAAAGTCCCAGTTGAACACACACTTAATTTCCAATCTTTCTCATGTGCTGGAGAAGTTGCACTCTCCAGAGCTGTGCATGTTAAGTTGGTGCGTCCATGTGCTCTTCTCAGCTTTACTTCCACAATTCCCATCATAATCTTTACCTAGAAGAGCCTCAGCACTATAGAATGGCATTCCCAGTAGCCAACAAGGGTACACGATCACAGCCAAAAAAACATCTGCAAACTAAACTTAAGTCAGATATTTATACAGGTTTCATTTCGCATAGTTTGCTAAAAAAGGCTGAAAAAATTATATCAGTCCATCGACACACCCAAAACCTCCAGTCGAAGATTAAGTGCCAAAATATTTGCTGTTGCTGATTCTGCTTCCATCACAGTTTGAGAAGGCATTTCATATTACAGGTATAGTAACCCTCTGAAGAATAAAATTCTCCTAACCTCTTCCCTTGTTCTTTTAATAAGAAGCTTAAATTTATGCCCTGTCGTTACTGACTCACCGAACAGCGGAAATAGTGTTTCCCCCCCCGCCCACCTATTTGGCTTGGCAAAACCCTTCATAATGTTTCACACCTCTATCAAATCTCCTTTTAACCTTTGTTGTTCTAATGAAAGGAGCCCCAGTTTCTTTTGTCTCTCCTCGGCAACGTCTGTGCATTCCTAGTGACGACACTGCAGCCTTTGTGGAGTATTACTTTTACCAGAAAGGCTATGCATCTATATTCTGGCACCTCACAGTTACTCAGCTCTGAATCAGCAATGGGCCCAGTATGACTATACAAGACCTAAAAAGATCCTTTTAGGCCTAACAAAAGCCATACAGATTTTATTCAATGTGGGCTGAAGTCACCAAATCAATTACAATTTTCCATTTGATCTTCTCCCCTGGAGACAATTTACCGTCTCGACATGAAGCTATTCTCAAATGTTTTACATGTATACTTTCTATTTTTTTTTTCGAAATTGCTTTGTAAATATCTTCAGTTAGATATTCCAGTCCAACTTGAGAATGTAAATGCTTCTCACAGTAGGTAGTGTGGTCTGTTGTTTCCAAATCAGTTACTTGGGTTGTTCTCCATTTACAAATCCTCAAACCCATTCTGCTGAGCTGACCTATGAAAGTACACCCGGAGGAGTTGATGGATTTTGCCTGATGATCCAACGCCATTTATACTCCCACACTCATGAAGTGAAACAAGAAAATGCAGGCAGAATTAACTCCAGAACAAGCCATAAATCACAGCTAAACCTCGAGAAATCTGTGCAGGCGAAAGGTAAATCACCTTAATACTGGTGATACAGGAAGTGAATTTACTGTAGAAGAGCTCCTGAAGAAAAGTTCGAAACAATATGGCTAAAGTAGGCACAAGAAATGAAACCGCCTTGGGTAGACTGATCATGTTCAGTCACTGCAAGGCACACACTGGAGTCAAATTCTCTGATTTTTCAGAAGATGAGACTGAAGTCCTCTCTCTCCAAAATTACCAGTTACTCGTCAGTGCCACGAAAGGTTGGAGAGTCACGACCAAGTGTAGTCTTCAGGTGAAGTGGGATTAGTGGCCAGACAATATTTGGACCACGGCGTGCCGACGTCAGTCAGTCCCCATTTGAAAAACCAAACATTCTGCCATTGTTTCTGTATTTCCATTATCGAGGACTCCGAACCGAGACTCTGTCTTCGGCGCAAGTGTCCTCAACTCCATCCCGCAGCATGCTACCCGCCACCACCTCAGCACAACCCCAGCCCGGCATGAGGTTGAAAAGGCCATCCGACAACTGAAGAACAACAAGGCCTCAGGAGCAGATGGAATCCCCACAGAGGTGCTAACACATGGCGGAGAAGCACTATTGGCGCGAATACATGAACTCGTTTCTCTTATTTGGAAGGAGGAAAGCATGCCAGGGGAATCTCAGACGCCGTAATCGTGACCATCTTCAAGAAAGGTGACAAGTCCGATTGCGGTAATTACAGAATTGCTGTCTGCCACAGGGAAAGTCATCGCAAGAATCCTCCTCAATCGCCTTCTCCCAGTGGCTGAAGAGCTCCTCCCAGAGTCGCAATGCGGATTCCGCCCACTAAGGGGCACAATGGACATGATCTTCACCGTGCGTCAACTACAAGAGAAATGCAGGGAACAGCACCAACCGCTGTACATGGCCTTCTTTGACCTCACAAAGGCCTTCGGCACCGTCAACCGTGAGGGATTATGGAGTGTCGTCCTCAAAATCGGCTGCCCTCAAACATTTGTCACCATCCTCCGCCTGCTTCACGACGATATGCAAGCCGTGATCCTGACCAACGGATCCACCACAGACACAATTCACGTACAGACCGGGGTCAAGCAAGGCTGTGTCATCGCACCAACGCTCTTCTCGATCTTCCTGGCTGCAATGCTCCATCTCACCCTCTAAGTTCCCCGCTGGAGTGGAGCTAATCTCCAGAACAAACGGGAAACTGTTCAACCTCCGTCGCCTCCAGTCCAGATCCAAGGTCGTCCCATCCTCTGTCATCAAATTACAGTATGCAGACGACGCCGAACTCCAAACTATCATCAACACCTTCACAAAAGCGAACGAGAGCATGGGCCTTACAATAAACATCCGTAAGACAAAGGTCCTCTACCAACCTGCCCCCACCACACAGTACTGCTCCCCGATTATCAAAATCCATGACGAGGCCTTGGACAACGTGGTCCATTTTCCATACCTCGGGAGCCTACTGTCAACGACGAAGTCCAACACCACCTTCAGTGTGCCAGTGAAGCCTTAGGTCGCCTGAGGAAGAGAATGTTTGAAGACCAGGACCTCAAACCCAGCACCAAGCTCATGGTCTACAGAGCAGTAGTGATACCCACCCTCTTGTATGCTTCAGAGACATGGACCATGTACAGCAGGCACTTCAAAGCACTGGAGAGGTACCACCAACGCTGCCTCCGCAAGATCCTGAAATCCATTGGCAGGATAGGCGCACCAACGTCAGTATTCTCGCTCAGGCCAACATCCCCAGCATCGAAGTTTTGACCACGCTTGATCAGCTCCGATGGACGGGTCACATCGTCCAAATGCCTGATACGAGACTCCCAAAACAAGCGCTCTACTCCGACACGGCAAGAGAGCCCCAGGTGGGCAGAGGAAACGCTTCAAGGACACCCTCAAAGCCTCCTTGAAAAAGTGCAACATTCCCACCGACACCTGGGAATCCCTGACCCAAGACCGCACAAAGTGGAGGAGAAGCATCCGGGAAGGCACCGAACACCTCAAGTCTCATCGCCGGGAGCAAGCGGAAGCCAAGCGCAAACAGCGAAAGGAGCGCACGTCAACCCAAGCACCCCACCCACCCGCCCCTTCAACCAACGTCTGCCCCACCTGTGACAGAGACTGTAGGTCCCGCGTTGGACTCATCAGTCACCTGAGAACTCATTTTTAGTGTGGAAGCAAGTCATCCTCGGTGCCGAGGGACTGCCTAAGAAGAGATTATCAGTCGCCATGTCCACATTTATAATGGAAACTACCTCTGTCAGCGTGTGATGCAGCAACTGCATCCTCCAGTCAGTGACAGATCTGCAGCGCCTCCACTGGAGAAGGTTTTGATTGCAGCCTGACAATTTGCATATGATGTGGAGATGCCGGTGTTGGACTGGGGTGGACAAATGTGAGAAGTCGCACAACACCAGGTTATAGTCCAACAGCTTTATTTGAAATCATAAGCTTTCACCTGACGAAGGAGCAGCGCTCCGAAAGCTTGTGATTTCAAATAAAACTGTTGGACTATAACCTGGTGTTGTGCGACTTCTCACAATTTGCATAGGCAGTCTCCATTATAAATGTGGAGGAAAGCAGACTGGACGTGCAAGCAGAGATGAATACAAGTCGCTACCATAACACATACAGTAGCATGGGGAGTTAGAAAAATAGATTTGATAGTTGCCCAAATTGTTGAACACAATTTGTTCCATGTCAAATTAGCCAAAAAGTAGATCATTTAAAACCAATGCTGCCGTGACAACGGGCACATGGTTACAGTGATCCCTACTTATCGTTCTTTCCACGATGGCAGTGTTGTTCCATTATTTCTGGAGAAGCCACAGAGACGTGTAACATAATCCGACTGCAGCTGCTGCCACTACAGAGCAAGCGTTGCATTAATACGCCAGGGAACTGTCTGAAAAATTAACTTGTACACAGGTGAGTTCCTGAAACGCCTTTCAGAGGAGCGGCAAGGAGCGGAAAGCACCATGTGGTATATTCATCCCGACACGAGAGGGGGAACCGGGAGTTTTTCTGCTGCAACGAAGATCATGCGGTGATCCGATCACATGCAACAACCAAGGAATTTCCCTGGACATAAATAATGGTGTTTGGCAAGGAGGAAAGAAAGCAAGCTACACAAAGATCAAGCACTACCTACTTGCAATCCCCTAGTCATACACAAACTACAGTGTTGAAAAGTTAGTTATGTTTGAGAAAGTCTTGTTATTGGTTTTAACAAAACAAAATGCTACCAGTCTATCTTAAAAGAGAGAGATCTAGTATATTTATCCAGATACACTAAAAGGAGGAACTTGGGAGGTCTTATATTGCCTTGTACTGCTTTTACCCTGCATCCTCATAGCCAATTCTCATAATCTGGTTTGAAATAATTTTCCAAAATCTGAATTTTGCATATTATTTACAATCTTGCATATCCCAATGAAGTCTTCAGTCTTCTCCTTTCAAGCTGAAAAACCCAAGTTCCTTCAGTTTCTTTTCTCAAGACATTAGGATCAGCCTTGTGGAGCTTCTCCGAGCTGCGTCGAGTGCTCGAATATCCCCCTTGTGCCTCAGTGACTAAAACCGAACAGTACTCGAGGTGTGGTTTGACCAGAGCATTGTAGAATTTCAAATATTTATCTTGATTGAAAAGAACAAGAGGAGGGTCTTCTCATTTTTTTTCAAATTGCATTTAGCTTTCAAGGCTTATTCAAAATGCAGAGATGCCGGTGGTGTTGGACTGGGGTGGACAAAAATGAGAAGTCGCACAACACCAGGTTATAGTCCAACAGTTTTATTTAAAATTACGAGCTTTCGGAGCTGCTGCTCCTTCTTCAGGACTATAACCTGGTGTTGTGCGACTTCTCATTTTTATTCAAAATGTGCAGAGGGACTACGCACCCGAAAATCAATCAGGAGCTGTTCCCGACGCTGCAACTGCAGAAGTCAATTCATTGCAGAGGAGAAACCTGGAGGATCTGGGCTTGTTGTTTGGAAGAGTTCTGTTTTCTTAAATGCCCTTGGGAGCTCCAAATGACTGCTTCGTTTGGGGAGGGGGGGGAAGTTTCCAGTGCATCTTCTGATCAGAGGTGCACCCTCAATTAAGAGGCTAGACAGATGGTCTGCACCATATGGGATGAGAGAAACAAAATCAAAATAATTGCATAAATTAGCACAGACACCACCTCGCAGACACTGGAGAATAGACCACTAGGTTCCGCCGTCTAATCAATCTGGCAGTGGTGGAGAAGTCACTATGTGGGTGCCCACTGTAATTACTAACTTCAGTCCCTGTTTCAGCACATTGCTTCCATTCTCCCACAACTTTCCACATCTCGGTCTGTGTTCAGTTCCAGAACTTTCAGCATTGGAAAGCTTTTTTTTTGATGTGCTCATGTCATTCTTTTCAGAAAGCCCATCCGAAAACCTGTTGATATCGGCAACCTGACATGCTTGATGTAGAGCTGCTTGCAAATCAATAATGCAAGTCCTGGTTACTGGCGCAGCACACCGACTGAGAATAAAGGGCTGAGTTCCATATTCCCTACTGCTCAGATCCTCAAGAAAATAACTTATTGGGGTCCAACACAGTTAAGCACCATGCCAAGTACACAGTAGTTTATAGACTAACTTTAGGCATAATAAATTTTCTGATTTACAAAGGAAGTGCTCAAGAAAATTAACCTCAAGTAAGTTCTTGCAAAATGCCAGTAGCTTCGCTGGAGGCTGTAAGAACTTGAAACCAGCAATGTGTGCAATCTTCCAATCGAGCTCCTGCACGTACAAGAGAATCTAATCCCATAAACTCTTCACGTCACCCCTGTAAATAGGATTCCATTATTGAACACTGGCCTTTCCATTCTTAGTAAAGACTCTTGTAACATTAAATATTGAAACGGCAATTTCTGCCATATTGAGTCCGAATGAGTCAGAAATCAGGTTCCAAAAGGAGGGAAGGAGCAACAAATTCCCTCGTGACTCTGCAGCTCAAACATCAGCATCGGAAGCAATTGTGTTTTACACAATGGGCATGAAGATCTTTCAGAAGCCGATGTTGTATTATCTTTATGCGGTGCTACGATGCACTGCTGACATCTCAAACTGTGCTTGCGGAAGTGTCCACTTGCACAAGATATGGATCCAATTAAGAAAATGAAGTTCCAAAGTCCAGTTCCTTTGTTTCCTGAATTCTAGCAGATTGTTTTGCTGGTCAATCAAGGGCAAACTAAAGCCCTGGCACGGTTTATGCAGCGGCCTTTTTCTAAGTGGCACAAAACTGGATCAGTTATGAATTAGGCAAAATTTTGAACCACAGAAACATATACAGGAGTTAGAGGTTCAAACCAGTTGGTGCAACACGATTTAGTGAAGTGCCGGGAATAAATCGAGACATGTTACTGTCTCGGACAGTAGCTGCAGTGTTTTATTAAAAAAACATTCATTCTCGGGTTGTGGGTGTCGCTGGCAAGCTCGGCCTTTATTGCTCATCCCTGGTTACCCTCGAGAAGGTGGTGGTGGTGAGCCGCCTTCTTGAACCGCTGCAGGTCAGTGTGGTGAAGGCCAGCAATGCTGGTAGGTGGGAGTTCCAGGATTTTGACGCAGTGACAATAAAGAAACGGTGATGTAAGTCCAAGTCGGGATGGTGTGTGACTTTGAAGCGATGCCGTTCTCGTGCATCTGCTGCCCTTGTCCTTCTAGGAGGTGGAGGCGCATACCAATTCTCCCTCACTGCTTGCCAGCCCGTGGGCATTGCTTGGCACCTCTCTACGGCAGCATGGTCAAGACCCATTAAGTCACTGTGTGGCATCTGTGGTTCCAAACCCAAAATCAGGGCAACCAATGGTGCAGCCTGCTGGAGCGACATTGCACTGCCTAGCAACCAGAGCTCTTAATGGTGAGATCCCACACAAATCATTCATTGGAGTAATGGCACAAAAGACTTGCATTTCTATAGCGCCTTTCACGACCACCGGATGCCCCAAAGGGCTTTGCAGCCAATGAAGTACTTTTGAAGTGTAGTCACTGTTGTAATGCAGGAAACACGGCAGCCAATTTGCACACAGCAAGCTCCCACAAACAGCAATGTGGTAATGATCAGATAATTTTTTTTTTTTATGATGTTGAGCGTTAAATATTGGCCAGGACACTGGGGATAACTCCCCTGCTCTTCTTCGAAATAGTGCCACGGGATCTTTTACGTCCACCTGAGAGAGCAGATGGGGCCTCAGTTTAACGTCTCATCCAAAAGACGGCACCTCCGACAGTGCGGCACTCCCTCAGCACTGCACTGGAGCGTCAGCCTCGAGTTTTGTGCTCAAGTCCCATGGAGTGGGACTTCAACCCACAACCTTCTGACTCAGAGGCCAGAGTGCTACCCACTGAGCCCACTGGCTGACTCTACAGGGAGATCCCTGGCTGTATTTTCCTTTTCCTAATCCAGCAATGCCTGCAGCCAGTTGTAAAGCCCCTATCGCTGCCTTGGGTGAGATTGGCTAATTCAGCAGAGTGTTGAATCGAGCCTGGGGCCTTCCTGACCTGTGTGGCTATATGAGACGGTGACTTTATCTCTCGAGTTGGGAGTTTGTTTTAAAAAGTTTGCCACCCTTTTGAAGTGGAGCAGTTGTTTTAAATCATTAAATGGAAAATGTGATTTAGTTTATTTTGATCCAAAAGTTTAATCCAGCTGCCTAATAAATCATAAATCCTTCAGAGAGCTGGAGGCTGCAGGTTTTAGTGTGTCAGGTGGAACTGCTTTAATTAATGTAGAGGCTAGAATAGGTAGTTGTTTTTCTTAAACCAGTCACCATGGCAACGTACAAGCCTGAAGAAAATATTAAATGAGACATCTAGCTATAGAATGATTAGTTCTTTTACAATCTTCTGCACACTTTGCTCATGTAGTCGTGAGTTTAAAACTGCATGGCTTCACAATTTTTATCCTAAGTACTGGGGCTTGCTAAGACGTACAACATCCAGCGAAGTTCCCGGCACAATCTGTTTCACTTCAAAGATTTGTTGTGGTTTTAATTAAAAAAATAATCTGCTAATTCAAACTGTTCCACTTCAACTTCCCTCGATAGATTTTTTTTTCTTCTTCGCAATTGTGCTAACCACATGGTGCAACCTGTAAAATGTTGCCTTGGGTCAGGGCGTGAACGAGCTGGTTTTAATCGCGAACAGCGAGCCAGTAGATTTAAAAGCACAGTGGAGGTGTGAGGGCTCGGGCATCACATCTGCCCGAGAGGGTGATGGCCGAACGTCACCATTTTAGATATTGTCAAAACGTCTGCTCTCTCAGGTGGACGTAAAAGATCCCGTGGCACTATTTCGAAGAAGAGCAGGGGGGGTTATCCCCGGTGTCCTGGCCAATATTTATCCCTCAATCAACATCACTAAAACAGATTATCTGGCCATCACATTGCTGTTTGTGGGAGCTTGCTGTGCGCAAATTGGCTGCCACGTTTCCAACATCACAACAGTGACTACATTTCAAAAGTACTTCATTGGCTGTAAAGCGCTTTGGGATGTCGTGAAAGGGAAGCCTTTTTTTTTTTGCTAATTGGGGCAGCAAGCCCTGCTTTAACTGCTTCCGCAGATACCTTGTGAGGACAAATTTGGAGTTGCCATCAAGACTCACAAATGACTCATGGTCTCTGGGCAAGGTACCAGAAACGATAGCTGCCCATGGAACAGTATCCCTAGTAAGGGAGTAAAAGCCTTGCGGTGAACAGAGAAACAAAAATGAAAAAAGAGTCAGCACGAAACAAGCAGCTTACAAGTTGGAACGCGCACATTTTAATATAAAAATATTGCCGAGAAAGGGGTATTAACAAACCCTCTGTATTTGAAAGAGGATTGAACAATTCGCACAAATAGTAATTAAGCAAGAGACTGGTCTGCCTTTTTGTTCACCAAATACATTCAAAACTTCCAACAATTAAATAACTTCACTCTTTAATTACAGTTTAAAAGAGCATCCTTTAATTAGAGTTTAAAGGGCATTCGCCTCGCATTCCAACACCATTCACAAACATGCATTGTGAAAATGTTATTCGCATCGTAAATCATGTCAGCAACCTGCAGCTTCTGCGAAAAATGCTGACATAAGATGGGCTCCTCCAGCCTTTTTCTATCCGCAAAGGTAATGACATCCCCTGTAAAAAGATTAGAAATATGTCCCATTCTGTAACTACTTTGTTGATGCGCAACACTTGTGAAAATCTTGCCGCTGTAACACAAGAGATCTCTGCAGGCCGAATCGGCAAGATGTGCTTTTAAAATCTCCTTCAGCCTGGAACATTGGCTAATTACCTGAACTTCACTTTTGAAACGACAAGCCTTTGAGTTGTCTATCAATACTCCAAGCAGGTAGCAATAGTGATCGATCGATCAGAGCAGACTGTTCATTTTAGCATACAATTAAAATGCCAAGAGGATTGTAGATCAAGTAATCACAGCAGACAAGAGGGGAGGGAGGCCGGGGGGGGGGGGGGGGGGGGGGAGAATGAACAGAGCCAACTCTAGCAAGAGACTATTTCAGTGTCTCACTCCTCATCAAACCGTGCCTGCAAATCGCACGCCTCATCATCTGAGACACCCAATAAAGCTCAACGATTAAAGATTTTCTTCTTTTTTTTAAAAAAAAGCTGCAGATGCTGCAAATCTGAACCAACAGAAAATGCTGGAAGTACACAGCAGACCCGTCAGCATCTTGAGAGAGAAAAGGGGTCTCTCTCCTCTCCTGAAATGTTAAACTACGCTTGCATTTTTCAGATCGGCTGTCTATGCTCAGTTTTCTGTTTTTAAATGTAAACAATTCCTACTCCAAAATGCAAATAATATCAATTGCAAACAGTTCAGAATATATTAATTAAAAATACATCTCACTGAATTATAAATGAGATGTCTGCAGTGAAGGATTGTCTGTTATTATGACCGCATTCCACAGAATGGTGGATATAGCAGGTTAATCTCTGAACGGCAGAACAGACCAATCCCTAATCCATCCAAATACCTTATATTAAGTACATGTGTGCGATATAATCTGGTCCATTTAAGAATCAGCTTTTCTAGGTTTGTCAGTGATCTTGACAACACTGAAGGAATAAATCACCCTGTGAATAGATACCTGGGTCAAGTGGTTCTGAATGGAAACCCGACCAGCTGGATTTTAACTAAGGACGTGCGCATACAAGAAAGGAGGGCGAGTCTCGCACTAATCTGTTCATATGTAAAGATGGGTCTGTTCCATGTTCAAGTGATTGGACTGTTTTGCACACGGACACATCCTTTAAATGCCCTGTCCAGCTTTGGGCAAGATGCAATCATTCTACACAACAAGAATAGTAAGGATGAGAAGAGGCCATATGGCCCATCGAAATTCACCCCTCCAGCACCTTCCCATTCTACCATCAATCCTTATTCTGAACATCCCTCAGATTTTTGCCTGTACTGTACTGCAACATCCAGTAGATTGTTCCGAAAACCAACACGGAGTCAACGGGTTTAAAATAATTTCTTATTCATTTAAATTTATGGTCTCTGGTCCTACTCTCCTGCCTTATTTCAAAATAATATTCTGGGTTTCCTCTAGCTAGCTGTTCAACTCGGTGAAGTCCCGGTTTTAAATTCAAAAGTCTAGATAGGAGGAGGTTAAACTTCTCCAATCTTTTCTCGTAGCTCATCCCACTCAAACTTGAGTCGTCTTGTTGTTCTTCTCAGCGCCCTCACCAACGCCTGTCTCTGCTATCAGTGACCAGAAATGAACACAGCACTCCGAAGGTGATCATACCAGCTCATCGTATGGTCCCAGCAGAACCTCCAGAGACTTGAACTTCACCGGCTAAATATCCTAGCATTCCACTTAAAAAATCTCTTCCCTACAGTGTGCAGGCATTTAAAGTGCTAAATCAACCATTACTGCCAGGTAAACTTTCTTAGTCTCCATCTGCCAATTTGATCCCATTGATTGTGTACATTCTTCCAACTAAATGCAATACTTTACGTTTAAACTTATTTCACTTACCATTTGTCTGCCCACCTGCATACGCAATCTACATTACAATCTTTTGTTCTTTCCTTCTCTACTGCATTCGCTATTTTAGTGCCAGCAAAAAAATAGGGAGGCTTACATTTAAGTTTGATACTTCGATCCTCAACATATTTGAAAAAAACAACAGCCATTTAAGCAACAAATCCTGCGGGAACCCAGTGATTACCTCTCTCTCTGCGGTCATTATTCCTCTTGTGTGTACTGTACCTAATTTGTAGTCAACTTAAATTCGGTCGGCTCTGAATTGATGAAACTTTTAATTTAATTCATCTCACTGGTGGAAGTTCATCAACATTTTTCTAGAAATCCAGATAAAGTATTTCACAAGTTGCATTCTCTTACCAGAATCATTTAAGTTGTAATATGTCAAATCTTGAGAAATTATTGGATTTCAAAAAATCTCATGCAGAACACATTCTCACTCACCTTTCTTTCTCTTTGTGATAGATCTAATGTTTTTTAGATAAACTCCAGTCCTTATTGGAGAGCCGTTGATGTGCTTTAACCAAAGTAGAGGGGCAAGTTCTGCAGTTAGGCTATACACAGGATTTACTGTATAAGGTTAATTAAGTGTGGTAAACTAGTTGCTGAAGAGGAATGATTAAACAACGAGTTAACATCTTTTCATCCTCCTGCTAAATTGTTGCTTTACATGAGGAACATGTATGCCACCAATTCACTTAATAGCTAACACCTTTCACCACAGGGACAACAGTTTACAAGCAGACTTAGTGTCAGCTGTGGCTCAGTTGGTAGCACTCTCGCCTCGGAGTCAGAAGGTTGTGGGTTCAAGAGACCCACTCCAGAGACTTGAGCACAAAATCTAGACTGACGCGCCAGTGCAGTACTGAGGGAGTGCTGCACTGTTGGGAGTTGCTGTCTTTCAGATGAGATGTTCAATCGAGGCCGAGGTGGATGTAAACGTTCCCACGGCACTATTTGAAGAACAGGGGAGTTCTCCCCCAGTGTCCTGGCCAATATTTATCCCTCAACCAGCTTCGCTAAAACAGATTATCTAGTCATTATCGCATTGCTATCTGTGGGACCTTGCTGTGTACAAATTACAACAGTGACTATACTTCAAAATTGACTGCAAAATGCTTTGGGATGTCCTAAAGTGGGATATAAATCCAATTTCTTTTAATGTTGCTTTGAACAACAACAACTACTTTTAATGTACTAAAACGCTTCACGGGCCATTATCAGACAAAATTTGATGCCTCGCCACATAGGGAGATATTAGCATGTCGGATGCACTAAAGGGGTCAAGATAGGAGGTGGCGAAGTCGAGCTGCGTGTCTTCAGCGTACATATGGAATCTGACGTCGTGTTTTCGGACGATGTCGCCGAGGGCCAGCATGTAGATGAGAAATAGGAGGGGGGGTCAAGGACGATGTTCCTTGTAATATTTTTGGGGGCCGCATGGCCCCGTCAAAATATAGCGCATGTGCGTTTTTTTCTGTTTGCAAGCCGGCTGCACGGGACCCCTGGAGTGCTGTGCGGCCACGCAGCTTAAAATGAACATTGGTCAAGGATCCTTGGGCGTCTCCAGAGGCAACAGTGGGAAGAGACGAACACTCGAGTAACTCATTAGAAAATGGGATATGAAATAGCGATTGCTTCTCTGTTTAAATTCATGGGAGAATACTTCACCCCATGTAAGTCTATGAGATATTAAATCCCTTGCTTGCTTCTCAGTTGTCTGGGCTTTACACCACCTTTGGCCAAAAGGGCCACAAACCTGCTCTCAGAGACTACAAAAGCTGGTTTGGCCTGGCCACCATGAGGTGAGGTACGGTTACCTCAAGTTGTCTCTCCCTCACAGCCTCCCTCCGGTTCACAGCCTCCCTCCGGTTCACTGCCTAAGGCAAAGTTTGCGCAGTATTTATAGAGAACTGATCATTATTTTCACTACCAAGATGTTTTTTCCCCCCCCCCACACCAACCGAACTTGGTAGCTCGAAATATTCCTCCACGCAGAACTTTCTCAGCTCTTCTCCCTGAAGGTGCTAACTCATGCTGGTGTACAGCTCCACAGAGCAGCCCTTTGTCCAAAAAAAAAAAACCACGTGCGTGAATCTAGACGGCAGGTCATGCGACTGTGGGGTGATATCAGAGCCGAGCCCTTTCCTGTCCTCGAACAGCATCGGCACGCAAACACTTCCCAGCAGGGCTATCCGAGGCCAATTATAGTGCCTCACATCTGCCAAAGAGGAGATGAGGTAACTCAGCAGGGAGTGACGATCAAACTCGGGATCTACCTGGCCCAGCTCACTACCACACCACACAGTACAGTTACCAAATGAATCACTGAAATCTTTGAATTGAAACACATGAAAAAAAGTTTGTTCACCGAGAATTAAAGCTGCCTTTGTGATGAAGAACAAACACCAGACTTCATATTTTATTAATGTCTGGATTATATCTGGAAATACGGTCTAGCTTTGTAGATTTATGGGCTAAAGCAGACAAACTGCAGCAGTAATGTTCACACCTCAACTCAGATGGTGCACAGACAAGCAACCATAACCACAGAACAAAACAAGTGAAGCCACCAAATTATGATGTTCCCCAACCAGTTGGCGCACTCAGCGGCCTTTCAAAATGGCTCTCTTAAATACCGAAGTCAGGGTAGTATTGAGCAGGTTGGCTTATTACCTGCGCAGCTAACTACATATGACTTTACACAAAATAATATATTCACATCACAGATCTCTGGAATTATGGCTCATTAATACCTCGTTAATTCATCACACTTTGTTCCAAAAACTTTGGTTGGCAGGAAGAATGTGGCTGCACTGTACAGCTGCACGGGAATCCATTTTCAATACTCGCCAAATGCCAAACCGCATAAAACTAACAAACATTAGCAATTGGCAACGTGTCTGGACACAAGCCGATATCCGGACTGTGCCAGTCATACAGGACTCGGGGTTGGCACACTGTTCCCGTACAACCAGAAAGCCAGGCTGACCCAATCTGATTTGGTGCCGCGCCAACTCTCCTGAATGCAGCTTTTCAAAGTCTTTCCCCCCACGGCTAAGTTCACTGAACTTCTGCACTAGCAGCTGAACATGTATGAAATGAAGCATGCATCAGCAGTGTCTATTGTTCGCTTAGTCAATGAGCTCCGGACTCCCGACTGTTTACTTTTGAAGATCATTAGGCCCCAAACAAGCTGTTTAGCGGAGAATTAAGAGACTCCAGTGTGCAACTGAAGAAGAAAAAATACGTAGCAAATCTGTATTTAAGAGACACCATTCAATACTTAACGGGTTTGTTCGCTGCAACCAAAAGAATATGACAAATAATGCAGCACATGTTTTGTAGCAGATGAATATTAGGCTCAGTTTAGGGTAAACTGATAATGCGACAGGATGAAACGTGTGCCTCTCTGCGCTGAACATACCCATCATATTACTAGGCCATATCCACTTTGCACACATCCCATCCTTTTCTCAGAGTGGTCCTCCTGAATTACTGACAAATCAGAAGAAGTACTCCTGCTGCATCCACTGGGATCTGCCTTGAGATGGGTCAATTCTATTTCATTTAGTCCTCTCAAGAGCCACCAGAGACAAAAGCATTTTATCCCATCTGTCTGGGCAGCATTTAAACTCATTTCCCCAGAGGGGAAAATGGCTGCATCTAAGACACATTGATATCAACAGCCCCCCCGACAATTATATTTTACAGCATCTATCTGTATTCCATGGGCCATTAGAAACAAGAACCTTTAAGCATTCACACAAACCTTTCCTTCTTAAAATATATGAAACCAAACCTTGCGTCCAAGGTTTTAAAACTTAGAAAATTCAGGACTGAACCATGTTTCTTTCACCTACCATATCAGAGAAGTATAGAAAGTTGGATTGAAAGGACCATCAGGCAGGACTATCTATACTCAATTCCCTACCACACTGCACAGATTACTACGACTCAGTTCTACACTCTCTGATGACACAGTGACACCATTTTATATTGGAAAGTGGGGTTGAAATCTAGGTGAGGACTGTCTGCCAGTATACATTATAATGCGTTGAATACCGCCATAAGAAATGACACATCATTAAACATCATTGCCAGCTAAGAGACAAGTAATCTGCTCTCGGACTTTTACTGCTCCACAAGAAATTTGAAAAAAGCAATTAGGATTTTATTTCAGTTCACGTATCTACAGGCTGTTGCACAAGTACCTGGAAACTCAGCCTCTTGGGGGGAAAAAAAAACCACAAGAAGGCCTGTACAAAATATACACCATTAAAAAAATACTTGGACTGGTCTAGAAACAGCGCAACATTCATTGAACCACTAAATCGCTCATCGTAGATCGCCCAGCTCCCATAGCAAACCTGAGCTGTGAATTAAGTTGGAGACCCAGCATGGCAGTGATGAGGGGGAGAAGGCACAGCAGCACCAATTTACAACTATGGATGCGGTTACTCAGTACAATCAGAATATGTACACAGCCACCCACTTCCACGATTATTTGATTCCATCGAAAGTGGTGGTGCTGCTGTTATAAACCCTGGTGGACTCAACGGGTCAAGATTCACAGCGGCATGCAAACATAGTTGTCACCATGGGGGCCAAGGTAATTAGAGTGGCAGGAGGCTCGCGTTGCGTATAAAGCCCGGCATGGACCAGTTGGCTTGTTTCTGTGTTGTAGATGCGATCTAATACCACCCTCTAACAGCTACTCAAACCGCTTTCGAGCCTACGGTGTCCAACCTAGTTTATTAAAATGGGCAGGACAGAAGCAGAGCTAGCAGTCAAGGTTACGTTTTTTTTTTAATCATTGCTGGGATGTGGGCGTCGCTGGCAAGGCCAGCATTCATTGCCCACCCCCAATTGTCCTTGAGAAGGTGGTGGTGAGCCGCCTTCTTGAACCGCTGCAGTCCGTGTGGTGAAGGTACTCCCACAGTGCTGTTAGGGAGGGAGTTCCAGGATTTTGACCCAGCGACGATGAAGGATCGGTGATATATTTCCAAGTCAGGATGGTGTGCGACTTGCGAGGGGAACTTGGAGGTGGTGGCGTTCCCATGCGCCTGCTGCCCTCGTCCTTCTAGGTGGAAGAGGTCGCGGGTTTGGGAGGTGCTGCCGAAGAAGCCTTGGCGAGTTGCTAGCAAAACCATTGTGAAGGAGGGCAGGAAGCAGTCAGCTGCTACACAGTCCCTCCCCTCCCTTCCTATTTGTGAAACCTGCTGCATTAACAACAGGGCAGTTTCATAGTCCAGTAGATGGCGCCTTGGAATGCTTTGGCCGAGAATTCAGCTTGGAGCAGAAACGGAGTATTACTTTTAACTTTGGTCCTTTATCACTCCTGTGGGAGCTTTGGTCATGGGGATGATTGCTCTCAGAATGCGATTCCCCTCCTCTCTTTAGGGTACGGATATGCTTGCCTTGCCAACTAATGGCGAGCTTGTTGTTGGAAGGCCTCCAACGATTACACATCCTCCTCAGTGCAAAACAGAACAAGTTGCATCTCAGCACCATTAACTTGGATGCAATGTTGCTGGATTTGGTGGCCTTTTACTTGCTCACTGCCTTCTGCCAGTTCCTGATGGAAAAACTAATGACAAAACCCATTTGCTGTACTATATTTCAACATGCATAATCGACAGACTGTGACAGATTTGTGCATCGAACCTACGAGGTTCAGTCTGCAGAGTTCACTAATCGATGTGGGAGATCATAGTCAACTTTTTAAAATATTTTTTATGTTAAAAACAAATGCCTTCACAGCACGAGTCCTGCTGCAAAACAAGTAATTCTCAAAGTACTACTCGTTTGGGGTTTTCTACCATATAACCTCACTATGGGAAACAAAAAATATCCCCACTTTGCTACACTTTCCACTGTCAAATATCATGTTTAAGAGTTTTAAAAAAGGTATTCCTGTGGCTTTTGCATCCTCGTTTGAGTAAATCGCATCAACAGTTCCAAGAGCAAATAGCTTTGCTATGGACTGAATGTTCCATAGTCTGTACACTTCCTACATTGCAACAGTGACTGCCACTTCAGAAAAGTATCTCATTAGCTATAAAGCGCTTTGAACATAAGAAATATGAGCAGGGGTAGGCCATACGGCCCCTCGAGCCTGCTCCGCCATTCAATAAGATCATGGCTGATCTTCGACCTCAACTCCACTTTCCTGCCCTATCCCCATATCCCTTAATTCCTCTGGAATCCATAAATCTATCTGCCTCAGTCTTGAATATACTCAACGATTCAGCATCCACAGCCCTTTGGGGCAGAGAATTCCAAAGATTCACAACCGTCTGAGTGAAGAAATTCCTCCTCATCTCAGTCTTAAAAGGCTGAGACTGTGACCCCTAGTTCTAGACTCTCCAGCCAGGGGAAACAGCCTCTCAGCATCTACCCTAGTAATACCCCTCAGAATCTTGTATGTTTCAATGAGATCACCTCTCATTCTTCTAAACTCCGAGAGTATAGCCCCATTCTACACACTCTCTCCTCATAGGACAACCCCCTCGTCCCAGGGATCAATCTAGTGAACCTTCGTTGCACTCCCTCCAAGGAGATAGACAGATTTTTGCAAGATAAGGGAGTGAAGGGTTATGGGGAGCGGGCAGGGAAGTGGCTTTGAGCCCAAGATCAGCCATGGTCTTATTGAATGGCGGAGCAGGCTCGAGGGGCCGAGTGGCCTATTCCTGCTCCTATTTATGTTCAATGGCTGACAGCACCAAGGCTACCATTATTTTCTGCATCGACCGTTTCCAGAATATACGGACTTGCATGTGCAATTTTGAAGGATTCCACAGAAGTGATATAAACCAAGACATACGCAGCTCACAGAAACAAAATTCTGGTACAGTGACCCGTCATTACTTCAGATCAATACGTTCTTTCAGACCTAAGTGGTTCCTGGCATTTGAACCGAGCGATTCTGTTTATCAGCAAAACTGCAAAATCCATTTGGTATTTTCACTGATCACTCATTAAAAGGAGGCTCCGAATGTTGCAGCTGGAGTAACACAAAGGGGTTTTCAGCATTGCTTGTTGTCCACTCTCAGTCCTGTCCTCAGCGCACAGTAATGCAACGTACACTCAAACAGAAGCAAATGCACAAAACAAGAGCGTGGCTTGTCAGCAACTTAATCTATACAGAGCCTCCTAATCAATATCCAATTAAGTAATTTAGAAAATTACTTCATGCAAGTGTTGACAAATAAATATGCATTCTTCATTACTGGTTACTTGGCAGAAGCCCTAGAACATCATCACAGATTCCTCATCCAAGCTGAATTAAGATGCAGCCAGAGTGCTTGAAGCACCAATTTAGTTTGTTTGTGCCACTGTACCTATAAAGGCTTTCTGATGCACTGGCAACTTGGATAGAGTGAGCACATGGAATGGATCCCTCACCAAGCATGTTGGGCCACATCTTGCTGGAGTGCGGCAGCTCGCAGCGTGTGCAGTGAAGACTTTTTCCTGCGCTCTTCAGCTCAGATATGATTTGCGGCGTAACTTGCTGGAAGCGCGCGCTGATGGCGGTGCGGCGAGGGCAACGGGGAACGTAGGTGAACGGCGGGACCAACACAATGTTCTCGTTAAGCCGCGCGCCGGTCTGGAGCTCCCGCGCAGCCGGCTCACCGGCTTTTAAACGTTAAAACCACGCACGCGGGGAAATTTGAATGAGCCGCGCGGCCAAAAAAAAGAGGGAACACTGAACCAACAGTATATCTCCTTAACCCAAGAGATTGAAGGATTGAGAAAGAAACAGAGGAACGACGGAGAAGGGGCTGCATTGAGTCAAATCAGGTACAGAAAGAGATATAAGTTGGGAATGAAAGATTGGATTAAGATAGTTAGTGCATTTAATTGTCTTCTCCCCTATTTACATTTATTGAATTGAGATTTAGTATTGCGAATTCTTTAAAAAAAAATTGAAATTAGGTACATTTAAAAAGGAATTAAAATGGTCACGATTAGATTTGAACGTCCTCAGCATCAAAATTGATCACATCAAAAATGTTAAACTTCAACCAAACCAAAACAAACATCCTCTGTGGCTAAACAGGAAAATACCAGCTCCTGCAGAGCACTCCAGCTTTAACCTCGCTCCACTCCCAGTGCGCCAGTCAGTTTGAAGCAGCAGCTGGGTTGAATCACTGTCACAATCATTTATCCTGACACTAAATCCATTTTCATCACAATCTTCCACAACCAAGCTTAAAAATCTGATCCTTCCTCAGTAAGGAAAATGAATGCCACGGTTGAAAAGATTTTAGCTTTTAAAAAAAAACCCTCCAGTTGACCAATGAAATAATGATCTGTTGTTGATCACGGCAGGGCAGACATACAAGGACTGGTTTCGATTGATTCCCAAAATCTCATGTACACAGCCTACCGAATACATCTCAACACATGTTCCAAGTCCACGTGTTTTGTATGTAGTGCTCTTGCAGAACATCGACCAGTTTTCATTCCTCTTGAGTGAAGGGCTCGCAAGAGTCCAAGTCACCCTTATAAAGTGTAAATAGCTGACTTGGTAGCTTGGTTGGAACAAAGAGTAGTGGATTACAGAAGCGTGTGTGGATCCCTGGACAAGCGGTGTATAATTATACACAATTTTGTTGCATTGGGTGGGGAGGGAAAGAGCAGGACAAGGATTTTCACCAACCAAAAACAGCTTTCAAAAATATAAGATTAGCTGGAAAAAATATTCGGAGTCAATTCCCTCCAGGGCAAAACAATCAACTCTAAAATAACAAAGCTCAAGAGCTTAAAAAATCAAGAAGGACTTTAGCCAAGCCATGATTTCTTTTTATTGCTATATTTTAGTCAGTCAAGTCCCATCAGGTTTTGCTCAAACATTTGAGTCCTTTCTCTGTTTTCACCTGCATCCTTCACTTCCTGCTATTAAACCACTTCATTACTTCTTTGGCAGCTTCACAAATTTCACATGTCTGAACCAATCACGTCTTCTCCCCACGACAGGGGTCACATGACAGTTTAGCTCCATTCCAAATCTCTGCACACTGAATATGGTTTGGCGCTCACTTCTAGTTCTCGGAAGCCTTCCATCAAACCTTCACACTCGCATCCATTTTCTTTGTTAGCCAAGCTTAATCTCCACGCAGCTGGACATTTGTCTCCGCTTCCCACAGGCTCAATATTCACTGCATCATTTCAAAAGACCTTTTTTTTTCAAAAGCTCCTTCCTACTTCAGAATTCTGGTATACTTTCCATTGTTCATGACATTTTCTGTCCTGGTAATGACCAGCTGTGTACAAAAGCATCGACCGCTAGTGATTAATATTTTGATTGTCAACAGACAAAGGTCAAAATCTCCATTAGAGAGTACCTGTGGGTAAGTCAGTCTCTGTTCATAAACATAAAGGACTACAATGCATCTACTTTCTGCCACTCAACTGTAAGAACATAAGAACTAGGAGCAGCAGTAGGCCATACGGCCCCTCGAGCCTGATCAATAAGATCACGGCTGAACTTCTACATCAACTCCACTTTCTGCCTGATCCCCATACCCCTCGATTCCCCGAGAGTCCAAAAATCTATCTATCTCAGCCTTGAATACACAACGACTCAGCATCCATAGCCCTTTGGGGTAGCGAAGTCCAAAGATTCACAACCCTCAGTGAAGAAATTCCTCCTCATCTCAGTCTTAAATGGCCGACCCCTTATCCTGAGACTGTGACACCCCACCCCCCCCCGGATCTAGACTCTGCAGCCAGGGGGAAACGACCTCTATTCACAACTATATTCAGATGTTTCTCATTCTTTTCTTTACTTTGCAATTAAGCTGTTTCTTGCTAATCACTGGCACAATTAACCTTCCCGTTTCATCAATGCAGTCCTCCTCTCACACATACTAGGGTTTCTCAGATGTCAGCATAATAAAATCTGTAAAATTATGAAAATTTAAGAGATGTCCTTGATGATCTGTGATTCTGGTGATTCCGTGAGGATAGAACTCTGTGTGCATTCATGCCACCTTCTGTGTGTGGTCGTTCTTCATATTTCTGATCATTTTAATGAGCATTAGTGATCTTTGCCTTCAAGAGTACATTTTGTATTGCCTGAACCATTTGTGCCCAAGGCTTCCCTCATTTTTTAAGTTACATTTGCTCAATAAGTTGTATATAATTGTAGTTGCCATTAACAAGGGGCATCGCTTAAATTTTATTACACGGAGTAAAGTGCAACTACTAGTATTCAGCTTGCTTGACTCATCTCACAAACTGCATCCCAAGTGAGCAAAGCTTAAGAACAGAAATTTATGCCTTTCAGAAAAAAATTAAACTCAAGGAAGTGAATCATCTGCTTCCTTGATGACTTAAGTGTTGTGTGCAAGACCAATATATGTACACTGATGTAAGGTACACAAAGCGCAATAGGCTATATTTAGCAGTGCAACAACTAAAGGCTACTGCAGTCATAATTGTCGATCTTGCTGAAAAAATAATGGCGTCTTAACGACGCACGCCGTTATTAATGCTCAAATCGGCCAGCAAGTTCAGGGGATTAAGAGATACTGCGTGAGTTGCAAATCTCCAGAACAAACGGCATCTCACCTTTAGCCTCCCCGTTATTTCTAAGAACTTGCTGGATTTGCACATGAATTGCCCATTAAATTCGCCGCGCAAAGTTAGAGCTGGAACTTTACAGTGGGAGTACATTTCGAACGACGTGATAATTCTTCATGCAATGCCAAGCAACCTCTCTGGCCCAGAAAAGAAACAAATGAAACTTTTAAACTCAGTCCTGCATGCAGTAAATTATTTTATTTATTTATTTTTAAAAGAGATTTCAAAAATGTCAAATTTTAATTTATTACTTTTCCTGTCTTTTTTTTCCTCTCTTAATCCAATCTTTCTTTATTTCCCTTTCTGATCTGACTCGGATTCATTCTCCTTCTTCGTCGTCGTTCCTCTGTTTCTTTCTCAATCCTTAAATCTCATTGGTTAAGGAGATACACTCTTGGTCCCAGACGCCCCGTTGCCCTCATCAGCTCGCACTTCCAGCAAGTTACGGTGCAGAAAACTTTCGAGCTAAAAAGGTCCAGAAAAATGACTTTAAAAAAATTTGTTCATGGGGTGTGGGCGTCCCTGGCAAGGCCAGCATTTATTGCCCATCCCTAATTGCCCTCGAGAAGGTGGTGGTGAACTGCCTTCTTGAACCGCTGCAGTCTGTGATACTTCTTTGTAACGGTCTGGTAGAACTTGTTTGGCCATTTCAGAGGGCAGTTAAGAGTCAACCACATTGCTGTGGGTCTGGAGTCACATATAGGCCAGACCAGGCAAGGATGGCAGATTTCCTTCCCAAAAGGACATTAGTGAACCAGATGGGCTTTTACGACAGTCCGGTGGTTTCATGGTCACCATTACTGATACTAGCTTTTTATTCCAGATTTATTTACATAACATAAGAATTAGGAGCAGGAGTAGGCCATTTGGCCCTTCGAGCCTGCTCCGCCATTCAATAAGATCATGTCTAATCTTCTACCTCATCTCTACTTTCCTGAACTATCCCCATATCCGTTGATCCCTTAATATTCAAAAATCTATCGACCTCTGTCTTGGTTGAGGTGGTTGAAGGTCAATCATCACAGCCCCAGGACATCGCTGCAGGAGTTCCTCAGGGCAGTGTCCTAGGCCCAACCATCTTCAGCTGCTTCATCAATGACCTTCCCTCCAACATAAGGTCAGAAATGGGGATGTTCGCTGATGACCGCACAGTGTTCAGCGCCAGTCACAACTCCTCAGATAAGGAGTCCATGCCCGCATGCAACAAGACCTGGATGACGTTCAGGCTTGGGCTGATAAGTGGCACACAAGTGCCAGGCAATGACTATCTCCAACAAGCGAGAGTCTAATCACCGCCCCTTGACATTCAACGGAATTACCATCGCCGAATCCCCCACCATCAACATCCTGGGGGTCACCATTGACCAGAAACTTAACTGGACCAGCCACATAAATACTGTGGCAACAAGAGCAGGTCAGAGGCTCGGAATTCTGTTGTGAGTGTCTCACCTCCTGACTCCCCAAAGCCTTTCTACCATCTACAAGGCACAAGTAAGGAGTGTGATGAATACTCTCCACTTGCCTGAATGAGTGCAGTTCCAACAACACTCAAGAAGCTCGACACCATCCAGGAAAAAGCAGCCCGCTTGATTGGCACCCCATCCACCACCTTAAACATTTATTCCCTACACCACCGGCGTACCGTGACTGCAGTGTGTACCATCTACAAGATGCACTGCAGCAACTCGCCAAGGCTTCTTTGGCAGCACCTCCCAAACCCACAACCTCTTCCACCTAGAAGGACAAGGGCAGTAGGCGCATGGGAACACCACCACCTCCAAGGTCCCCTCCAAGTCACACACCATCCTGACTTAGAAGTATACTGCCGATCCTTCATCGTCGCTGGGTCAAAATCCTGGAACTCCCTCCCTAACAGCACTGTGGGAGTACTTTCACCACACGGACTGCAGCGGTTCAAGGCGGCGGCTCACCACCACTTTCTCAAGGGCAAATAGGGTTGAGCAATAAATGCTGGCCTTGCCAGCGACGACATCATCCCATAAACGAATAAATATATATATACTCAATGACTGAGCCTCCACAGCCCTCTGGGGTAGAGAATTCCAAAGATTCACCACCCTCTGAGTGAAGATATTTCTCCTCATCTCAGTCCTAAATGGCCGACCCCTTATTCTGAGACTGTGACCCCTGGTTCTAGACTCCCCAGTCAGTGGAAACATCCTCCTTGCATCTACCCCGTCAAGCCCTGTAAGAATTTTGTATGTTTCAATGAGATCACCTCTCATTCTTCTAAACTCCAGAGAATATAGGCCTAGTCTACTCAGTCTGTCCTCATAGGACAATCCCCCCATCCCAGGAACCAGTCTGGTGAACCTTCGTTGCACTCCCTCTATGGCAAATATATCCTTCCTTAGGTAAGGAGACCAAAACTGTACACAATTCTCCAGGTGTGGACTCACCAGGGCCCTATATAATTGCAGTAAGAGGTCTTTACTCTAGTAATAAAGGCCAACATACCATTGGCTTTCCTAATTGCTTGTTGTACCTGCATGTTTTTTCAGTGATTTGTGTACAAGGACACCCAGGTCACTCTGAACACCAACATTTCATAATCTCTCACCATTTAAAAAATACTCTGCTTTTCTGTTTTTCCTACCAAAGTGGTTAACTTCACATTTCTCCACACTATATTCCATTTGCCATGTTCTTGCCCATTCACTTAGCCTGTCTATATCCCCTTGAAGCCTCCTTGCATCCTCCTCACAACTTACATTCCCACCCAGCTTTGTATCATCAGCAAACTTGGATATATTACATTTGGTCCCCTCATCCAAATCATTGATGTAGTTTGTCAATAGCTGAGGCCCAAGTACTGATCCTTGCGGTACCCAACTAGTTACAGCCTGGCAACCCGAAAATGACCCGTTTATTCCTGCTCTGTTTTCTGTCTGTTAACCAATCCTCAATCCATGCTAGTATATTACCCCCAATCCCATGAGCCCTAATTTTGTGTAATAACCTCTTGTGTGGCACCTTATCGAATGCCTGCTGAAAATCCAAATACACCACATCCACTGGTTCCCCCTCATCTATTCTGCTAGTTACAACCTCAAAAAACTCTACCAGATTCGTCAAACATGATTTCCCTTTCATAAATCCGTGTTGACTCTGCCCAATCCTATTATTATTTTCTAAGTGCCCTGTTACCACGTCCTTAAAAATAGATTCTAGCATTTTCCCTACTACTGATCTCAGGCTAACTGGTCTGTTGTTCCGAGTTTTCTCTCTCCCTCCTTTCTTAAATAGTGGAGTTACATTTGCTACCTTCCAATCCGCAGGAACCGTTCTAGAATCCATGGAATTTTGGAAAATGACAACCAATGCATCCACTATCTCTATAGCCACCTCTTTCAAAACCCTAGGATGTAGGCCATCAGGTCGAGGGGATTTATCGGCTTTCAGTCCCATTAATTTCTCCAGTACTACTTTTTTACTAATACTAATTTCTTTCAGTTCCTCATTCTCGCTAGATCCTTGGTTGTCCACTATTTCCAGGACGTTTTTTGCGCCTTCTTCCATGAAGACAGACACAAAGTATTTGTTTAATTTCTCTGCCATTTCCTTATTCCCCAATTATAATTTCTCCTGTCTCAGCCTGTAAGGGACCCACATTTACTTTTGCTAATCTTTTCCTTTTTACATACCTATAGAAGCTTTTACAGTCTGTTTTTATGTCTTTCGCTAGTTTACTCTCATATTCTATTGTCCCTTTATCAATTTCTTGGTCCTCCTTTGCTGAATTCTAAAATCTGCCCAATCCTCAGGCTTACTCTTTTTGGCAGCCTTATGAGCCTCTTCCTTTAATCTAATACTATCTTTAACTTCTCTTGTTAGCCACGGTTGAACCACTTTCCCTGTGGGGTTTTCATGCCTTAAAGGAATGTATATTTGTTGTAAATGATGTATTAATTCTTTAATGTAGTTTCCCAATCTACCTTAGCCAACTCACCCCTCATACCTATTTAATTAACTGAATTTAAATTCCCCAGCTGCCGTGGTGGGATTTGAACTCATGTCTCTGGATCATTAGTCAAGGCCTCTGGATTACTAGTCCAGCAACATAACCACTATGCTACCATATCTGAATGGCGCTTACCATGAAATGCCTCACTCCAGCATGACCCAGCCCAGCAACTTAAAATAAGTCAAACTAGGAAAAAGAAACTTCTGCCGAGTCCAAATGAATACATTTAAACTGATAGTTTTCTGCTGTACTGTGATGGATGCATTTTTAAAATCAATTTTTGTAAGGTTAAAGAAATGGTCACATCCCAAATGAATTGCTGTAAAGGCAAATTTAAGTATAATGGACTGAATTACACAGAAGAGGCACTGAAATCTAGAAGGCTTTACCATTCTATAAGAGTATAATGAACTGCTGTCAGAACATCTCAGCACACAGCATATGGATATATTATACACTTAATCTGTCATTCTCTGAGCATATTTTGAGTCCTTCGAACTCGATTTATACTTGGCACAGATTTTCAGCTAACAGCTATGTTCCATTAGGTAGTGCTACTGCTAAGCAGCCCCAGATTTATGGACAAGCCAAGTGCCAGATACCTCCTGCCTCACTCCAAAAATATTTGTTCTCTACCTATATTCCAGTTAGATATTTTGACCTACCACCTTCCCCTCGAAAAAAAAATTCCTATTGGTTCAGGTGCTTGCCACTACCTGGAGCTCATTCAAGCTACCGCTGGACTGTAACCTACAAGGCTACGGACCAAGTGCTAGAAAGTGGGATTGGACTGGATAGCTCTTTGTCGGCCAAGGTGGGCCGAATGGCCTCCTTCTGTGCTGTAAATTCCTGTGATTCAAAACTGCAGAAGTTAAGAAATTTGAACATCTGAGGAGGGCTAAAAGCTGCAAAGATCTTCAGCTGTGTGGAACCTCAAAGGAGGAAGAAATATTGTGAGAGAAGGGACAGAAATTCCCTTGTTTCAGCACCACCCCCTCCAATCCCCAACATGACGGGAATACTTTGAGAACTATACGCTTCGCCCGACAGAAAAAATCCTGGTACATTTTCCATACCACCTTGTTGCAGACCGTGCAATATGGAACAGCCCAATCTTACCCACTGCTTCCAAACTGCAGGTGCCCCGTAAAATTTAGATCTGTCTTATACTGGGTTAAATGTATGAGGCGCAGCTCCCTCAGCGTTCAACTGGTTAAGTATTGCACGACAATGAAGCAGAACATCCCAGGTGTGTTCTCCGTTAGCTAATTTCTGTAAGAATGGGGTTGGAGTGCTACAAATGGCCCGAATGTTCCTGGATTGGGGGGGGAAGAAGAAAAAAGAAATATCTGCCAATGTTCCTGCTCGAGACCCTCCGAGATCTTTACGCTCCTCCAACTCTGGCCTCTTGCGCATCCCCGATTTTAACCGCTCCACCATTGGCGGCCGTGCTTTCAGCTGCCTCGGCCCTAAGCTCTGGAATTCCCTCCCTAAACGTCTCCGCCTCTCTCTTTTCCTTCAAGGCGCTCATTAAAACCTACCTCTTCGACCAAGCTTTTGGTCACGTCTCCTAATATCTCCTTATGTGGCTCGGTGTCAAATTTCGTTTGATAATGCCCCCCCCGTGAAGCCACTTGGGATGTTCTAGGCGCTATATAAATGCAAGTTGCTGTTGTTCTTGTTGATAAATACCCAGCGATCCCCTGCTCGAGGTTTGCTTGTGTGAACGTTAGCTGCTAACATTTCCACTGGTGCTGACTGCCCAACAGAACTTCAAATAAGTCGGGAGTTGTAACCACTCCAGTGGGATGCCCCTGTGGGTGAATAACCAGTGAACACTCGTTACTACAACGTATTTACGGTATTGATGGGCAATGAGCATCAGTGAAACTGTAGCCCAGGAAGGAGTCAACACCTTCAGTGGAGGAGTGCAGAAACTTGGGTGGAAAAAGGGGAAAAACTGCATATTAATAACATTAATGTTTCTTTTTCCAGTTTTACATCAATGTTTACATGAAAGTACAAACGTTTAGAACTATTCTTATTTTAACGTTGAAAATTGAAACCGATCACCATTTGTGCTTGTGATTTTTTTTCTTCCAAAATGCATCAATCCCACAAACATCCACAGTTTGAAGTCAAATAGCAATTTTGTATCTAGCCTCGAGCACGTCGAGCCCTGCTATTCATGGTGCAGCTCTCGAAAAGACCTGATATTGGAAAGGAAGAGTTTTCAAATCACTTCTTATTCAATACACGCGTGATGTACAAAAATATCGCCTGCAGCGCTTAAAAAAAATAAGCAGTTTATTGCACAGGATTCGTACAGAATTAACGCCCGCACAATTAACGGAGCACATTTTTTTTGTTGGTTGGCCTGCATGCATTTGCATTTTTTTTTTTTAAGTTGCCGATATGCTGCAGATGGAAGGCAGCGAGTTCCAGGGCTGTCGCGAAATTGAGCAGTTCAATCTGTGGCCGCTTTTGTGAATGCCAGCAGGACATAGATATTGGCCGAGAGCCTTGGACTCGCCAGGCATCTAATCTCATTACTGCACCCCCCCGCCCCAAATTTTCATCCCTCCTGAAGGTGTTGATTCCTTGCTGGGGTGTCGTTCGCAGTCATTTCCCCAGCACCTCACACAAGCGACTACTGATCGGGTGTGAGCCTAGACACTGAATGGCAAGCTACTTGATCTTGTTTTCATCTAATGTCTACACACAGACTTCCTTGTAGGACACTCGGGGGCAATCATCCTCTCTGTAATCCAAGGGCGCGGAGGCTAATTGTGGCACCTCTGCTGCTGCCCTGGTAGAGATTAGCTGGGGGATCAAATTGGGAACTTTCTCGGCCTGTACGATTCAGATACTAACTGGGTGAACTGACTGAGCTATTGAGAGATGTATACTGAAAAGTGGCTTTGAATTGGTTCTCATTATTATCTTGCGGAGATAATGTGTTTATAGCTAAAAGGGAAAGCTGATAACAGTGAACTTGACAATACCTGACCAACGTATGGTAGGTAGTTTAGGGCGACAAACTTTTCCTACACCAATGAATAATCAGTAAACTAAAAAATTCAGTTCATATAATACATTTTTTATAAAAAAAACGATTGCTTTATTTTCCCAAGATGCAGGACCTTTGTAGAAAGTCAGACATCACAAATTTTGGATGCGTGGCCTCTAATGATGGACAAGGGCAGCAGGCGCATGGGAACACCACCACCTCCAAGTTCGTCTCCACGTCACACACCATCCTGACTAGGAAATATTTCGCCGTTCCTTCGTCGTCGCTGGGTCAAAATCCTGGAACTCCCTCCCTAGCAGCACTGTGGGAGCACCTTCACCACATGGACTGCAGCGGTTCAAGGCGGCGGCTCACCACCACCTTCTCATGGGCAATTAGGGATGGGCAATAAATGCTGGCCTTGCCAGCGACGCCCACGTTACATGAATGAATAAAAAAAGAGTGTCTACAGCTATAAATACAATGGAAGATATAATGGGACAAAAAATGACCAAAGATCAAGAGTGGAGACTGCAATGGCTCGGTGGGCAAATGCACCACATATTGTGGTGAAGGTCCCACATGTAAAATGCGGTCTCTGTTCTGTGCAGCGTTGACTATTTTCAACCAGCTTTGGACACTGAAATTAGTCCCAGGCTAGGACGGGAAAGAAATCCCACTCGGGTTCTTGCTCCCACCTGGCATTCAGTGATCCCTGATGGAAAATGCACTGCCGTGACCTGCATCAGGCTTGGCTGAGGTGCCTTCAATGGTCACTGTCTAGGCTCACTCAAGAAACAAGGAGCAAAAGACTGGTGGCACCCATAGAACTGGATACCCCAGCAGGAATGGTCATCGACAGGGGGGAAAAATTAGTCGTTTTTTTTTTAATGAATACATTACGAGTGGATTATCAAAACGACTGAATGCAGATAAAGTACATAAGCTCACTTGTAACAGCACATCCACACCACCCTACATGGATACATGCCTTTATACACACGTCCGAACCTGTTTGTAAAGAATCAACGGACAGGCAGCTACATTTCATTAAATCCTCAGAAATTTACCATCAGGTGCGATCAGTTACTGGCAGCAACAGTGTCTGGTCTTGGAGCATTTCATAACTGGGAGAGAGACCCACTTACCTAGAAAACAAAAGGGAGAGACATTCATTATAAGGTATGATTTTTAATATCGGAAGGACTGCAACTTTTTAAATAGGTAAACATGGATTATTGCTCGTTACTGGGTACGGTAGCATAGTGGTTATGTTACTGGACTAGTAATCCACATGCCTGGACTAATGATAAATCCCACCACGGCAGCTGGGGAATTTAAATTCAGTTAATTAAATAAATCTGGAATAAAAGCTAGTGTCAATAATGGTGACCATGAAATTACCAGATTGTCGTAAAAACCCATCTGGTTCACTCATGTCCTTTAGGGAAGGAAATCTGCTGCCCTTACCTGGTCTGGCCTATATGTGACTCCAGACCCACAGCAATGTGGTTGACTCTTAACTGCCCTCTGAAATGGCCGAGCAAGCCACTCAGTTGTAACAAGCCGCTACAAGATGGACTGCAGCGCTTCAAGAAGGTGGCTCGCCACCACCTTCTCAAGGGCAATTAGGGATGGGCAATAAATGCCGACCTCGCCAGCGACGCCCACATCCCATGAATGTATAAAAAAATTTGATGCAGAAAATTAAGACGGAGTATAAAATGGGTTCAAGTCTATATCGTGGAGTTAAATTTCACAAATTTCTTGCGTGTGTAGAAGTTCATTTTTACATCTATACAAAAAAATTCACAGCGTTAACTCGAAATTCAAAGTCTGACATTGAGTCGGATTGTTCCTGTGTACTCCGTGTATACAGGGCAAATAATGCTGCAGTCTAATTTATGCATGTGCTCGTTAATTAATGTTTATGTACACAGGCACGATTACAGTAAACTCTGTGCTTCTCAAATGAAAACAAACAGAATGTCAGTACGGGATATAATGCACATCGACAAAGTCAAACCCCGCGCACAAAATGGATAAATGAGACTCGAAGATAGCCAACCAGACCAGTGGATCTCATCAACACCGAGCAAGAGAATTTTGGTACAGTATCTGCTCATCAGTGCCTGTTACGCTACAAGGTGCTCGAGGCATCTTAAATGTCAGTACAGCGTAGAACAGCAGCAAGTGCTGCAATCCTTGTTGGGACATTCACATCCAGAAATATACAGAAGCACTGTTCAGGAAAAGCGACCCAAGATAGACAAAAATGCAGCTCTTTCCTTCCCCTACGGCCACTTCTGTTATTGAAGAAACACAAGCCAAATAACTAGCACAATTTGGCTGATCTGTTACCATGACAGCGGAGTAGCACCTGCACAGCTGCAACTGTCGAGTTGTCTCCTCGGCTAACAAGGGAGAGGATGTTCACGGAATTCACTGCAGTCACCAGAGTACTCTTGTTAACGAAATACCCTCAATTGCATTGACAGTACCATTACATCAACATCTTCCACAATGCAGCCTGCAAGGTCAAAGGCCCAGGTGGAGAATGCAAGGATACAACATTGGGGAATTGGTTTATCAACTTTAAGGAAATTACTAGAAGCGGTGACTGGAGTTCCATGTTCCATATCTACAGGAACTATATTCTGCATGGTCTAATGCAAGGTAGAAGACATAATATCAATTTTAATTTCCCCATATGCATTACTGACCAAGTACCACAATACTTGATACTGACCAAGTACCACAATACTTGATACTGACCAAGTACCACAATACTTGATACTGACCAAGTACCACAATACTTGATCAGCTAACAGCACTCTCTGCATGAGGTACTTTTACACCAATTGCTATCAGCAATACCACTACACGATCAATTAACACGTGTGCTTCAGGGAGTCCCAGACTCCCTCTCCTATTTTTCATTCTATTCTGAAGCACTCTACTGCTACACAAGACTCTGTCCAGAGGCAGCCCAGAGGACTAGCAAGAAGGGGTGAGGAGAGACTGAAGGACCTTCAAGCTCGGAGTGTGTGTCCGGGGCTCCCTGAAGCACACAAGTTAATTGAGCTGTTTTTAAGCCTCTAGTGTGTGCTGTGACATTAGATACTTCATTTGGTGCATCAGTACTATTGAAGGCTCAGATTTAAAAGGGCATGAAGGACACTCGGTCCAAGCAGATTTATTAATCATAGCAGGACACAGTGTATGTTACTTTATGACTGAATATCAACAAATAAACTTATAGATCTGTAATGCTACCTAAAAAAAGCTCTTCCAATGCATCATAATATTTAATCACTGAAATCTGTTGAACCACATCAATCAAAGGGCACACTGCACCTATAAAATCTGAATAATTTTTCAAGCAATAACCATAACATTGTTCACTATACCATAAATCCAACCATGAGCCACACAGATCAGGAATAACAACTTGTATTTATAGAACACCTTTAACGTAGTAAAACATCCCAAGCCGGTTCACAGAAGCGTTCTAAAACAAAATTTGACACCAAGCCACAGAGAGATATACCAGGGCAGGTGAGGTAGGTTTTAAGGAGCATCTTAAAGGAGGAAAGAGAGGTAGAGAGGCACAGAGGTTTAGGGAGGGAATTCAGAGCTTAGGGCCTTGGCAGCTGAAGGCACGGCCACGGATTGTGGAGCGATTAAAATCGGGGATGCACAACAGGCCAGAATTAGAGGAGCGCAGATTACTCGGAGGGATGCGGGGCTGGAGGAGATTACAGAGATAGGGAGGGGTGAGGCCATGGAGGGATTTGAAAACAAAGGGTGAGAAGGAAGGTTTCAGGTTTGGCTCCACATCTGTGCTGAGCTAGTCGGATCGGCAGTAGGGATGCTGCAAATTGCCTTAGGGTCCGTGGACTGGGAGAGGATGAAAGGGATAGAACAGAGATGGAAAAAAGTTGGAACGGTTTCTTCTGACTGCTAGCCAATAAATCCTGCTCTGTGCAAATGTTGGGTAAAGATAGGATCAGGCTTGGCTAATGTTATCCTACACTTATGATCCAATAGCCTGCTGAGACTTACTAACTAGGGTCACATATGAAGATAGGCCATTTGAGCGGTGGCTGCCAGCACCAATGGAACTGGTTCCCCCCACCCCCAACATGAACCTTCAGGAGAGGAAGGGAGGGGATAATAAATACATTTCATCTGTGAAAATAATTGGAAAACCAAAAAAAAAAATCAAAAAAAGGACCAAAATCTAAGAGTGATCACCACCTGAACATCAGCAATCTGTGGAGATAATTCTGTGATCGGTGCTCATGCAATGATGCTCACTGGGAGCACATCCCAGGGCATTGCAGGTCCTTTGAAATGAACGCGTGGAAAATCGCGGGATGCGTGCCAACGAGTTCCGGAGATGTGCTCCCTCCGAATGCTGCGCCCACTGGGAGCACAGGTTGCATAATTACATACAATTGCCGTCAAAGATTGGGTGTAATTAGAAAATGGACATTTTATCATCTAAAGTTAACACGTCCATTTAAAAATCTTGGCAAGAAGTTTTCCCGAAGACATATTCAAAAGAAATTGATCAGAATTACTGAATCCAGAATACACATTACCAAACAATACTGTCAATATCGTTAAACAAGGAAAGGTCTACATCAGACAGACTTCTTATGGAATGCTCTCAATTCGACACCTCAAATTGCTTCCACTGCATCCAGTATCAGTGACGGAGCTGTAACCAGCAATACTTCACTCTAGTTTTATATAAATTGCTTTTTCCACACACTAAGGAAGGGAGAAAGAACACATTTGCACTTATAGAGTGCCTTATTTTGTTGAACATGATGTTAAGAGTGCTTCACATCGAATGAATTATTTTTCTTTAAAGTGCATTCACTGTTATATAGGCAAGTTGTCCTTCCAAGTCAAATTGGGGAGGACAAAGTCTGGAATTGTATTGCTGGATGTTTGCTGTTCAAGTGGACAAGGTACAAACATTTCAATTTTCCACCATTGCCTTATATTGAAATCTTAGTGAATGTGTGCGTGTGTGTATTAGTAAAAAGGACATACACGCAGAGTGCGTACTTTGAGATTAACAACATAAAACAGGTTAAATCTATAAATTGCTCTGGTAATTATTTCTTGAAAGTAACAAGACCACAATCTTTCACCATGAATGCAGATACTGAAGCATAGTGTCCCAGAGGGGATCTCATTGAAGCATACAGAATTATTACAGGGCTTGATAGGGTGGATGCTGGGAGAATGTTTCCCTTAGCTGGGGAGTCCAGAACCAGGGGCCACAGCCTCAGGATAAAGGGTAGGCCATTCAGGACTGAGATGAGAAGAAATTTCTTCACACAGTGAGTGGTGAATCTTTGGAATTCTCTACCCCAGAGGGCTGTGGAGGCTCAGTCATTGGGTGTATTCAAAACAGAAGTTGATAGATTTCTGACGAGTAAAGTCATCAAGGGATTATGGCGATAGGGCCGGTGAATGGAGTTGAGGCAGAAGATCAGCCATGATCTTATTGAATGGCGGAGCAGGCTCGAGGGGCCGAATGGCCTACTCCTGCTCCTATTTCTTGTGTTCTTATGCTCACAAACATTGCTCGACTATCAGCAAAAAAGAACCCTTAAAAAATATCAACAGTACACATCAAACACGAAAAAGCAAACAGCTGCCCTGGAGTGATTTCAAAGCAGTCATGTAAACTTGATGTTCAGATGATTTATAAACCACTTGAGCTTTACTATGGTAGTTGATGACTTCACCTGAAGCCCTGAATTAGATTACTGCTTTGTAATTATTTCCAGGTATTCATTCATTTCCATATATTGTGCTACTTCAATAATTAGCATGTTACTGCAGAATTATTAAAACTGCAATGATACATGTACCATTTAAGTGAATGTGACAACACAGTCAAATACAGCAGATGCAAAGCTATCCGTTAACAGCTTGCTTATTTATTATGTTTCATGATAATGATCATTCTACAACTGAACTTACTTTTTGGGTCCATATTTAACACATGTAATACAATGAAGGGTCCTGAGTTAACATATGCAACAGAGTGAAACTTATCTAGAAGCATCTCCACTCCTCAGATCCACTTCAGGTGGTCTCCAAATACAAACATCTCAAATCACTTAAGGCTGAAATTGGTCTCAGATTGTCACCATCAACAACTGCTTCCTCTACACAGATCACATTTACCATCAACAAATGGTTTAGGCAGCTCATTGAGTTCTTTTCCAATAAGCCAGGCACAATCTCAAGCCTCCATCAATGTCACCATTGATCAAGGGAAGTGTGGCAGTGGGGACCTTCGCCCTCTGACTCTCCTTTGGTGAACTGCCCAGCTAGTTGTTTAACTTGGTCAACTGGAGGTGCACTTCCAACAGGAGCGAGCGAGAGTGAAATTCTGCATGATTGGTGGGGAGGGAGATTGGGCAAAGGGGAAGAGAAAGCAAAATACAGTACTTCAATACACTGGTGACCACGCTCAAGTACAAATTTTAAGTTTGAGAAGTCGCACAACACCAGGTTATTTGAAATCACAAGCTTTCGGAGCGCTGCTCCTTCGTCAGGTGAATTTTAAGTTGCATCAGTTGCTCCAAGATTTGGGTAGCTCGCGACAGCTGGGGGAATGCAAAAATGAAACATGGACAAAAAAGCAGATCTTGATCCAACAGTAGTCACCAATTTGCAGGGCCACGGCGAACTCTCCGAAGATATCATAGGTGAAAAAAGTTTGCAGAATTGTAGAAAATTCAAATTTCTTCGAGATTGAGGCAAAGATCTTCCTAGCTAAGGTGCATAGAATAAAACAAAGCCATTAATTCCCAAACTCCTACTTGTGTTCTCACCCGAGGATTATAAAAATGTCAGTGAACCCCCACTGGAGAAAAACACCCACTTTGCTCAATGTAGCAAAAACAAAAGAAATTGATTTGCAAAGGTTAAAGGCACAGGGATCCTAAAATCGAGAAAAGTCCATTGAGCAAATTCTTATCAATGTCCTGCCTAAGCATATCCCTTGCTGGACTAAATGGATTGAGTTTACACCATTAATTCCAAATCCAATATAGTAGACTATACTGAAATGATAGCTTAAACTGGACAATTTAAAAATAAATGCATCTCAAGTACAAAATGCTAAAATGCACAGACGCGGAACCTTGAACACTCCTTCACCCTTTCATCCCCCGATAATGGTGCGATAGAATTGCCAGTGAAAACACTGGGTGTTTCAAAGCTGTTGTACACACACCCCGAACCGTTGATTCTGTTTCTCTCTCCTCGATGCTACCTGAACTGCTGAGTGTTTCCAGCTCTTTCTGGTTATTTCAGATTTCCAGCATCTGTAGTATTTTTCTATTGTACACACTTCTTGTTAACCAAGTGAGCGAGCCTCAGCCCATGACAGCTAATTAACAGGAAGCATAGTTCTTCTCAGGCACATCCAACTTGGATCTCCTCCAGTGACTTAAAAGAACATAAGAACACAAGAAATAGGAGCAGGAGTAGGCCATTCGGCTCTTTGAGCCTGCTCCGCCATTCAATAAGATCATGGCTGATCAGTAGTTAAGGCGAATAGCCTAGATGCGTTTAAGGGGAAGCTGGATAAACACGAGGGAAAAGGAATAGAAGGATATGTTGATAGGGGGACGTGAAGTAGGGTGGGAGGTGGCTCGTGTGGAGTATAAACACCGGCATGGACCTGTTGGGCCGAATGGCCTGTTTCTGTGCTGTAAATACTGTGCAACTGTGTAACTTCTACCTCAATTCCATTTTCCTACCCTATCCCCATATCCCTTGATTCCTTCAGTATCCAAAAATCTACCGATCTCTGTCTTGAATTTACTCAACGACTGAGCCTCCACAGCCCTCTGGGGTAGAGAATTCCAGAGATTCACCACCCTCTGAGTGAAGAAATTTCTCCTCATCTCAGTCCTAAATGGTCGACCCCTTATTCTGAGACTGTGACCCCTGGTTCTAGACTCTCCAGACAGGGGAAACATCCTCCCGGCATCTACCCTGTCTAGCCCCTTAAGAATTTTGTATATTTCAATGAGATCACCTCTCATTCATCTAAACTCCAGAGAATATAGGTCTAGTCTACTCAATCTCTCCTCATCGAATAATCTCCTCATCCCAGGAATCAGTTTAGTGAACCTTCGTTGCACTCCCTCTAAGGCAAGTATATCCTTCCTTAGGTAAGGAGACCAAAACTGTGCACAGTACTCCAGGTGTGGTCTCTATAAAGGTAGCTAAAAACGGGACAAGAACCTCTGTAATACATAGAATCCGCCTTTCAGCCCTATGCCGGTGTTTATCACAGAGCAATATCAAACCCCTTAGTTACAGAAAAAGCCAAGTGAATTGGAATACAATGTCTAAGACTGGGAAACTAAAATACTGCACAAGCTAAACTGTTACTGATTTTCATCTTCTTTGCAAGTCTCATCTCTTTTTGCAGAGTCTAAGGTTGGAACTGCTCCAGGACAGTGCAGTATTTCGCCTGCTGTGACTGCTCCTGCTTGGACTACATATCGTTACTATCGCTCATATAGTTGCTGGGTGAAAGTTAGGATAGAAGCACGGAGCAAACCACGAAACTGGTAACCTCGGTCATTCCTTCATTAATATTTTACTTTCCAATATACACCCAAAAGACATTACAGCGAATGTAGATAACCAAAGATCAGCAGCATCTTTATGATGGTTAATGAAGTGCTTAACCCGATTAGAGAGACCCATTGTGTTCACACAGAAGTGATTAGGCACTGCAGCTGGGTCTGAATTTTGCTCATTTGCACATTTTATGATTCTGAATTCAAAAGATTCCTCATAAAAGCAACCCTACAAAACCAGATGAAGAAAAGAAGATCGCAAATGCCGAAAATGAAACAAAATAAAAATCGAAAGAGAAAGTTGGAAATACGTAGCCATCTGAAAGCAAACGAAGGCTAATGTCTCTGGTGGGACCACTCGCCAGAAGACATCTGACAAGGCGCCCAACCTGCAACAGGAACTCATTTCTCGCAGATGCTGAATGACATTTCCAACAGTTTGCTTTCATTTTCTACCGGGTGAGCTCCCAGTGTTGCTTGAAAATAGTCGAGAGCCTGGTGCACAGTTGTGGTGTTTAGCTGTCATGTTGAAACATGGCCTGTCCCTTTAAAGCCTTGACTTGGTTGCTCCCTTGGCAGGAAGTGAGCCAAACAGGTACACCCTGAGGTTAGAGCTTTAATTGTTAAAGGAAATTTCTCAAGATTGGCAACTGGGTACAATGTCTTTGGCTCCTCGAGGGTGGGTGCGGGGAAGAGGAGAAGGCGGCCAGCTTACCAAGGTCTGAAAAAGCCAGAACATGACTGGCTTTCCTTCTTCTAAAAAGGATAATTCAATTGTGTTTTACAAACATGGCATTTCTGCCAAATCATTGCCGGGTTGAGGTCAGAGTGAAATTGGGCATCGGGCCTCTTGAATGAAACCCGTGAGGAGTGTGCGCCAATCGGGGTCTGACTAATTGCAGCCGGCATAAACCCACAGCATTTCTGTCGAGCCAGGAGGAGAATTCCTGGTTCCACGGAACTGTAACTTTTAAAAAAAGTTTTGGGGCCATTTCTTGAGCCACTCCAGCAGTCCCTTGAAGGATCACTGGCTGGGCTGCTCAAGACCTGGGACAATTAGGCGGAGCTTCCACAGTGGAAGCTTTGCCCATTTGTGCCCGAATTTTCCTCTGGGATCCTGCAACCAGCATTACGATCCGAATTTGCATCTGCAAATTGCCCAACTACCATTTCAGGTGGGCACCCTGGTTATCTAAAAGACACCGTCTTCCAATATGGAAACCAGCGCACTTGCAAGGGAGATCATGCGTGGGAGGTCGCAGCCCAAGATTATTAATTTTACACCCAAAAATACCAGGCAAAAAGGAAGTTGAAGTTCTCCCCACCCCCTGCCGATATTCTGCAAGTGTTATGATCTCCAGTGAAACACTGAGCTGTGATAGACACACAATAGGAGCAAGATAGACTTCTCTTACTTCTGCACATCTTGCTAACGTGATCAACATAATAATTTAATGGAAACCTTAAAGTTACCCACAGGTTGTTTGTGGAAAGAAGCTGAATTGAATGACTGCAGGATCCAGTTAGTTTTCAACAAAATGGGCATTCACAGATCATACCTCCTGAAGGTGGTAAAACAATACTGTATTTGAATATGGCCGTCAGCAGGTGATGCCCTTAACTGACAATTCTGCAACAGTACTACAAAGTTTGCACCTAGTGTTGACATCTTGCCGAGCGCTACCCACCAGTTACCTACAAGCCTGCAGGGGGAAAGAAATGAAGATTTGCATGGAGCTATTCTTATGTCAGTTTCCATCTTCAATGACATGAGACAAGAAATTTTTACTGGAAGCCGCCCTGGTGGCTTTATTGGGGCCATCGGAGGCCCTGCAGAGTGCGCAGTGGCCCTCCCCTTTAACTGAAGGGACGGGGGCGGTGAAACACGGCAGCGCTCCGCGGAGCCTCCACCGAACGCTGCCGATCGCGCCCGGGCATCACCTCAGTTACCGCCCCACCAGGAAGTGGAGCGCCCGACATTGCGCTGCACTTCCTGGGCGGGGCGGTAAGGCGAATTTCGCGGCCGGGGCGGGACTTCCTCGCCGGGCGCAGGATGAACCGTCTCGCCAGCGTTAGCGTCCCCGAAATTCACGCCCAGAATTTTTCAGTAATTGCAAACTGAATAGTTTGGAAAGCAGCAGAGGTGCCCGTTGACCTCTGCAATTACTGTGCTTAACAAGCAAACCAACTATATTTTCCACGCATTTCATAATACTGTCAAAAACAGTAAGAAAAGTTTAAGATGCCCCAGAAGAATCAATTCTAATCTTTAAAAAAAAAGTAGCAGAATTGCATCGTTAAAGACAAACCGTGGGGTGTAAAAATTGCTCTTGCAGTTCACGAATTGTATTTTAAATAATTTGCTCTTTATTGCAAAATATTGAAAGGCCAGGCAGCAAACTCAAAAGTCAGGAATAATAAAGGGTGTCGAACAGAATGCTCGCATGCAAAGAGTGATCGAATTGTGGAACAAGTTACCAGGAAAGAGACATTCAGCAGTATAGTATAATAGTATAAAAAAGTAAGTTCACTGGGTTTGGGATCCGACAAAAAGGGTTGGGTTCATTGGGACCAACAGCCTTTTTGTAAAAATAATTCGGCTAGAATGCAAAAATTTGGGAATAAATGTACAAAAGGAGCTCAAGAAATATAGAACACTTGGTGAATCCCATTAACTTGCCGGCTTAATTATTTTGGTGCAGACTTTATGATTCTCACATGGTTAATACATAGTTGAATGCCAGGCATGAACACCAAGACAATGGAGGGGGAATAGACGAGGCCATACCACAAGGTCCAAGTTCAATTTGTAAAGCTCAACTGAAGCCCAAGATGACGCAACAAGCGCTCATCTTTCAGATCGTTTTGCCTACGCTCAATATCCCAATACAGTTAAATAATCCATCCATTAATACCAACTTTAATGTGGATTATAATTTGGGGATTACCAGACTTTTCCTTGCATGTCGAATGCTCCTTTGCGATTGCCTGCATCACCTGATCAACCTTATTGTACCATTTGCTACAAAATGATGTAATTTAAAAATCAACATGTAGTCAATCTGCAATCCTGCCTTTTCTTCTGCAATTTTAAAAACGAGATGCCCCGTTTAAACCTTGTTTTCACAGACTTAATTAACTATGGCATTAATTAAGAGCGGGTTGATGGAATAAAGCAACATCTAAATTTCATTCTGTCCCAGAGCATGATCCAATCACGGTTTGCACAGAGAAGCAGATTTTTTAAAAGGGCAAATTGTTATCTGGAAAGGAAAACACAGTTCAAATTGCATTAAGTTGATACGGTTGGACAGAAGACAAATGTGCACAGCATGCAATGTATCAGTATCAACTGTTGCCTCAAGTCATAGTTCAAAGATTTTGCCATTAATTTGCCCTCCAACTAAATTATCCATCAATTTTGGGGATGAATGCAGCACGAACTTCAGTGACGGCTGCTGTTCACTGTAATCAGTTACCCCGATATACAAGGGAAGTGGGCATGGTGGTGTCTTTCCTGGTTCATCAGGTTAGCCCCATGAGCGAGCAAGGGAGCAAAAAATAAATCCAGTGACGAATGGGATCATTATTGGGCACCAGTACGCACATCCTGCCTAATGCAGGAGCTGCAAACGTCACAAGAAAAAACTGTGCAATGGCGAGAGGGAGGGGTACATCTCGTTACACCAAACTGCCCCAGAAATGACCTTTTTCCACAAGAATTCTTGCTTCCAAATTGTACGGGCTCTGTCTAAATCCTCATACTTCACTGGAACAACTTGCCATCTCATAGAAAGAAAAAGAAAGACTTGCATTTCTATAGCTCCTTTCACGACCACCGGACGTCTCAAAGCACTTTACAGCCAATGAAGTACTTTTGAAGTGGAGTCACTGTTGTAATGTGGGAAACGCGGCAGCCAATTTGCGCACAGCAAGCTCCCACAAACAGCAATGACCAGATAATGTTTTTGTTATGTTGGTTGAGGGATAAGTATTGGCCAGGACACCGGGGATAACTCCCCTGCTCTTCTTCGAAATAGTGCCATGGGATCTTTTACGTCCACCTGAGAGGGCAGACGGGGCCTCGGTTTAACGGCTCATCCGAAAGACGGCACCTCCGACAGTGCAGCACTCCCTCAGCACTGCACTGGAGTGTCAGCCTAGCTTTTTGTGCTCAAGTCCCTGGAGTGGGACTCAAACCCACAACCTTCTGACTCAGAGGCGAGTGTGCTACCAACTAGCCTGATACCCATGGACAAAGTTTATTTTTTCTGTTGCCCTGCACTGCCCAAAGCACTTTTTTTTCTCCTTCCAGTTCCAAGCATGGAAGTTTTATACATGATCGTGTGTTACAAAACAGATCTGAATGGCCTCCTCCACTTGCACAGTGAACATCGCGACCAGTGAAGTTGTTTGCAAGTGGGTAATTCTTGTATAATTGCCTCCATTCATGTGCAACCCAATAAGACGTTAACACAGCTGGGGGGGGTCAACAGAAAAAGGCAAAACAATAACCTTTGCAAATTAATAATACCAGTAAAAATTAGGTTAAATAAGCTCATCATCTATTGATTTCACACACGACCTTCTTCTCCAATCAGTGCACAAGGTGGCACACTGACTTCGAGGGGCAGCCAGCATCCCAAGAAACCAGCTGCAGGAGGGGAAATTAACAATTAAAGCCAGATTTGAACTGCAACGATCCACCAGGTTTTGCCAACAGAGTGAAAATTTGCACATCCCTCATAATTATCGCAGCAAGGATCCTCAGGCAGGCTAGATTCCAGAACACCGCAGCTCTACTCTAGCTGACTGCATACTGATGGGTGCTCGTCAGTGCCGACAGCCTGCCCCCACTCCATTAAAAGTCTGGTGCGAGATTTAGCCCCGTTCAACTTCTTGCCCCGAATATTGCTTTCTTTTACCCTCTCAGAAACGGCAAAGAGGGAGCAAGAGTTGAATTAGAAAGAGCGCCTCTGCCAAATTCATGCCCCCCCGTCTCAATTCCCTTTATCATTTGTCTATTCGGTGTCAGCTGTGCCTCAGTTGGTAGCACCCTCGCCTCTGAGTCAGAAGGTTGTGGGTTCAAGTCCCACTCCAGAGACTTGAGCACATAAAGCTAGGCTGACGCTCCAGTGCAGTGCTGAGGGAGTGCTGCACTGTCGGAGGTGGCGTCTTTCGGATGAGACGTTAAACCGAGGCCCCGTCTGCTCTCTCAGGTGGACGTAAAAGATCCCATGGCACTATTTCGAAGAGGAGCAGGGGAGTTATCCCCGGTGTCCTGGCCAATATTTATCCCTCAAACAACATCACAAAAAGAGATTATCTGGTCATCGCTGTTTGTGGGAGCTTGCTGTGCGCAAATTGGCTGCCGCGTTTCCCACATTACAACAGTGACTCCACTCCAAAAGTACTTAATTGGCTGTAAAGCGCTTTGAGACGTCCGGTGGTCGTGAAAGGCGCTATATAAATACAGGGCCTTGGTGAGACCACACCTTGAGTATTGTGTGCAGTTTTGGTCGCCTTATCTGAGGAAGGATGTTCTTGCCATGGAGGGAGTGCAGCGAAGATTCACCAGACTGATACCTGGGATGGCAGGAATGACGTATGAAGAGAGATTGGGACGATTGGGTTTGTATTCGCAAGAGTTTAGAAGAATGAGAGGGGATCTCATTGAAACTTATAAAATTCTAACAGGACTAGACAGACTAGATGCAGGAAGAATGTTCCCGATGGCAGGGAAGTCCAGAACCAGGGGTCACAGTCTAAGGATAAGGGGTAAGCCATTTAGGACTGAGATGAGGAGGAATTTCTTCACCCAGAGAGTGGTGAACCTGTGGAATTCTCTACCACAGAAGGCAGTTGAGGCCAATTCATTAAATATATTCAAGAAGGAGTTAGATATATTTCTTAAGGCTAAAGGGATCAAGGGATATGGGGAGGAAGCAGGGACAGGGTACTGAATTTGGATGATCAGCCATGATCTCATTAAATGGCGGAGCAGGCTCGAGGGGCCGAATGGCCTGCTCCTGCTCCTATCTTCTATGTTTCTATGCAAGTCTTTCTTTCTATTTGGGCTGGCATTCTCAACCAAAAGAATGGGGCTATTTTCAATTAGAAGCTGCTGCTGCTTTGAAATCTTTCAAGGTGAGCTCCTGCTCCAGTGTACTGATGAGTACACATGGCACACGACTGCGGATTATTGGGCGGAAGTCAGATCTGGAGAACAAGCAGCAAACCATTATGCAAGTAAGCAGAGGATCGGAGACAAAATCTTAAGCAAATAAGAAGCTTATTCAAGCCGCATTCAATTAAATAGGCTAGATTTATACCAGCAATAATGGAAACTAAATCTGTAGTTATGAGGCTCATCCAATTAAGCATTCCGCAGTTATGATTATGATCTGTGCTGTTCAGCAGGCATTTGTTTTTGTTTAAAATCTTTAGTTGCAGAAAGCTATTCAGGAGAGCCCCGCAAATGCACGCTATTAAATCTGGTGCTTGCTGTTATCATTCAAGGTCTTTGTCAAAAAAAAAAGGAAAAGTTGTGGGGTTGCTGTATAATTTGAATTTGCCAGTGCCTGTTAATGCACCAGGAGGAACTGCTTTGGAGCTGAAACGCTCATTTCCTGGAGTGCCACATGTCCCACATAGCAGTGATGTGGCAGTAAACTCTCACCAATTTTAATTTATTGAACCTTCCCATTCTACCTCTGTTGGCGAGCTTTGTGTGTGCCCACAGCGTGGAGGTGTGGCGGGCAGGAGGAAGACAGAAAAAGGGTAAAGTTATCCGAAATTGGGGAAGGCGAAGGTGTTTCATGGGTTCAAGTCCCACTCCAGAAACTTGAGCACACAAAAAAAAAATCTGGGCTGACAGTCCAGGGCAGCACTGAGGGAGCGCTGCACTGTCGGAGGTGCCGTCTTTCGGATGAGACGTTAAGTCGAGGCCCCGTCTGCTCTCTCAGGTGGACGTAAAAGATCCCACGGCACTATTTCGAAGAGGAGCAGGGCAGTTCTCCCCGGTGTCCTGGCCAACATTTCCCCCCCAATCAATAATCACGAAAACAGATTATCTGGTCATTATCACATTGCTGTTTGTGGGGAGCTTGCTGGCTGCTGCGTTTCCTACATTACAACAGTGACTACACTTCAATAGTACTTTAATTGGCTGTAAAGCGCTTTGGCTCATCCTGAGGTCATGAAAGGTGCTATAGAAATATAAGTGTTTCTTTTTTTGCGCCTTTTCACTTCTCACTAGCTACAGTTGTGGAATTTTTTTGATGTATTTGTTCTCAATGTGGGTGATGCTGGAAAGGGTATATCTTATTGTCCATCCCTAGTTTTATAGGGGATACATTGTGAGCAAATAAGCATTTCTATTGTGAATACTTGGTTCGAGTAACCAGAATTGATGATCTTAGTATAGTGTCCTTGTCCATCCCACCCCTCTCTTGCCCCCCTATGGGCTGGAATAATTGCATGTGGTTGAGGTGAATACCCCAGAAGAATTTCAGGGTATGTATTGTTGCCATCAATAGACTGGACAACCATCAGGAGTGGAAATCCTGGCTAATTTTGTTTCGACTCTGGAGCTAGGGAAGAAGCAGCAGCAATGTGGCCATAAGCATCACCTCCATCACTGATCTGGCCGAGACCAACTTCCCCAACACAGAACAGTGCTTGAACCTTCTTGGTCTGTGTAGCTCAGTGCCGTACAACATGGTTCATTTTACACACTTAGTTATTGGGGAAGCTCTCAGTTTGTGTGTCATTTTTCAGTGGTTGTGTTCTCCAGGGGATCTTTGACTTATTTATGAATATAGTTTGTGTCCCTCTCCTGTTCCAGACGCTGTAACCCAAGTACTCTGTTCCCCATCCGTTTGTTTATTGTGTCATACTTGTAACTAATATAAAAAAAATACTGTAATAAAATCTTGGATTTTCTTCTTTCGAGATTTCTATCATCCCTAATGGAGATTACTTGCTCCACCAGCCCCTGGGTATGAATATACGCCAGAGTATACAGTCAATCTGAGTGAACATCCAGTAGTTACTGTATAGTGCGAGACAGACTGACTATATTTAAATCCCCAAATCAACTCTTCATACATGAGCGCAATGAAAAATGCTTGCACTGATTAGTGGATATGTGAATCAGCTGAATGGGATTAAACCGGCATAAAACGCACAACAATTTTTAATAACGCCAGTTTACTGCAGTCCAACCCAAACAAACTTCTAAAAGGTAATGCCCATTGATGTTGCAACATTTCATCGGGTTAAAATCCAAACGTCATGGATACATTTACAGTGGAAGCCCGAGGAAACAACTCTGCACATCAAGAAACAAATTACTTTTGATGCGGTCAGGGATAAGGGATGGTGGTGTTGGACCAGTACAAAACTGGTCTTCCCAAAAGGAAAGCAAGGAAATCCTCTGCTGAACACTGTGCAAGGGCACATGTTATCAGCTAGATTTTTGGAGGGATGTTCCGGTGCTACATGGCAGTATAATGCAAGTTGAAAGTTTAATATATCGCAAGTTTGTTGGGACTATAATATGCGTGGCTGTGAATTGAAATGCTCTATTTCCACAACTGAGCCAACCAGGTAATAAAGCTCAAGGTAAAGAGGCAAAATATTTTGTAGTTATTTATTTATACCACCAGAGGTGTTTAATTTTAACAGGATCTATCAAATGCCCAACTGTCTAATGCTTGGCTCCTTTCACTATGATACCCCTGCAGCTCTTGATTTGCTCAACTAGTCCCTCACCTCCATCTTTAATGCCCTTGTCAGGAGCAAAACCTTTACCGTCTCCCTGCCTAGTCATTACCCCGAGTAAGGTCCACATCTTCACTTCAAGTGCAAGGGGCACAGACTTGTGTATCTAGGTGAACAACTGGCTTAATCATCAATCGACAGATCTGGCTGGACCACATCAAGATCTTCACTCTTCTCTACCAAAACCATCAACTACTTTTATGACCATCCTGGAGAGCAAAGATTATCCTCAGCTTCTTTTCTCCATTACTTACTGCCTCCTCAAACAGCTCTCCCCGCCCCCCCATTCTAACCTCCAACAAGTGCGAAGACCTCCTGTATTTCTTCTATCAAGATGAAGTTCAGCTGTCTATGCTGCTTTCCCCCCCCTCACCACCAAGCTAAACTTACCACCAGACCTCCCCCACCCTATCCCTGAACGCCTTCTCTTGCTCCAGTTTGTCTTCCGTCTTACCCATGCTCTGTCCAAGTGTGTGTTGCCCGTGAGACATCTGCTCCCTTGACCCCATTCCCATTAAACCGCTGCCCCCCTCACATTCCTTTCTTGGACCCCATGCTAGTTAAATGTGTGAATGGCTCCCCCTCTCAGTCACTGTTTACCTCTCTTTCAAAACAGCACCATCACCCTCATCCTCAAAAAGCCTAGCTCGACTACTATTTCCCTGTAACTACCACCCATCTCTAACCTCCCTTTTCTCTCCAAAGTCCTTGAACATGCTGCCTACCTCCTAGATTCGTGCTAATCTCTCCCACAACTGCCTCCTTCAAAGTTCTCGACCTTTGCAATTGACTCTATTCGAAACTCTGACCATATCCACACCAAGTTCTGTAATCCATCACCCCTGTCCCCACTGTCCTACATTGGATTCCAGTTCCCCAAACCCTCAAATTTAAAACTGTCCATCACCTTTAAATCCCTCCAAGACCTTGGATCTCCCTATTTCTGTAATGTCCTCCAGCCCTATAATACACCCCACCCAGAACTCTCTATTCCTATTACTCAAGCTTCTTGTGCAGCTCCTTCCTTCATTCCTCCATTGGTGGCCTTGCCTTAAGAACATAAGAAATAGGAGCAGGAATAGGCCACTCGGCCCCTCGAGCCTGCTCCGCCATTCAATAAGATCATGGCTGATCTTGGGCTCAAAGCCACTTCCCAGCCCGCTCCCCATAACCCTTCACTCCCTTATCTTGCAAAAATCTGTCTATCTCCACCTTAAATGTATTTAATGACCCAGCCTCCACAGCTCTCTGGGGCAGAGAATTCCACAGATTTACGACCCTCAGAAGAAATTCCTCCTCATCTCAGTTCTAAAAGGGCGACCCTTTATTCTAAAACTGTGCCCCCGAGTTCTAGATTTCCCCACGAGGGGAAACACCCTCTCTGCATCTACCTTGTCGAGCCCCCTCAGTATCTTATATGTTTCAATATGATCACATAGAAACATAGAAGATAGGAGCAGGAGTAGGCCATTCGGGCCCTCGAGCCTGCTCCGCCATTCGATGAGATCATGGCTGATCATCAGTACCCTGTACCTGCCTTCTCCCCATATCCCTTGATACCTTTAGCTTTAAGAAATATATCTAACTCATTCTTGAATATATTTAATGACTTGGCCTCAACTACCTTCTGTGGTAGAGAATTCCACAGGTTCACCACTCTCTGGGTGAAGAAATTCTTCCTCATTTCTGTCCTAAATGGCTTACCCGTTATCCTTAGATTATGACCCCTGGTTCTGGACTCGCCGACCATCGGGAACATTCTTCCTGCATCTAGTTTGTCCAGACCTGTCAGAATTTTATATGTTTCGATGAGATCCCCTCTCATTCTTCCATACTCCAGCGAGTATAAGCCCAATCGACCCAATCTCTCCTCATATGTCATTCCTGCCATCCCAGGTATCAGCTTTGTGAATCTTCGCTGAACTCCCTCCATGGCAAGAACATCCTTCTAAATTCCAATGAGCATAGGCCCAGCCTGCTCAACCTCTCTTCATAAGTCAACCCCCTCATCTCTGGAATTAACCTCGTGCCTTCAACCACCTAGGAGCCACACTCTGGAATTCTCTTCCTAAACCCTCCTCTCTGCCTCTCCATTTCCTTCAAGACCCTCCTTAAAACCCATCTTTTGGCACCCCTCCCAATATCTCCATCCGTGGCTTGGCTTGAGGTATTTTTTCCTTACACTTCTGTGAAGTGCCTTAGCAAGTTTTTCCCATGTTAAGTGCAAGTTGTGGGTTGTAGTCGTTTATAAGCAGGGAGACCACATCATGACTTGTCTTGTATCACGTGAGCGGGGTTTGTGCCTCAGCAGGTGACTGGGCATATCAGCCCCAAACGGAAACTTCATTTTCCGTTGAGTTACGCAATTAACAATTTTTTTTTTAGCCTTTTCTGGTCGACGTTCAGGGACTGCACAGAAGGGAGTCCAGCTGACTGCTCGAGTTCCATATAGCAGGCAATAAGCACAATACGGCTGCCACAAGGTGCAGAATATGGAACATTTATGATCATTCCATGCTGTGCAAAAATGAAAGCCGTAAGCATTGGCGAAATTCCACACAACCAGTGAATTTCAATGGTGTTTCTCTAAATTTTGTTTTTATTGAACTTCAGAGCATAATAATCAATTCCAGCTGCATACGACTGAAACAATGCGATATCACTGCTGCTGCAGGATGCATTCGAAAGTGTGGCAAACAGGAAAATAATGTATAAATAATATGATGCCTGCAGATCTTTGCTGTATATTAACATCTTACTCGATTTTCACTGCCAACAGATATTTCAGGGTCCTTTATTGTGGTTCTGGGTGTGACACCAAGAGTTGATGTGTGACGCCAGAAAATTCAACTCCCGTCTTGCCGGGGGCAGTTACTGCGGAGCTCCTGATGGTTGGAAAGCAAAGCAACTCCTTCTTTTGGAAGAGACACCAGCACATTTCTTCGGTCTCCACCCAAAGTTTTCCACTCTTGCTGTTTCTCACTTGCTGCCAGCCCTTTGAAGTTGTTCGTTGCTTCTTTTAAAAAATTTCCTGCCTTTAAGTCGCCACCTACTAGTATTCAAAGTGGATTTTATTCGGCTTTTATGTTCTCTTGTTAATAGCTGGAAGTTTTGAGCAGCTGGTAACTGTGTTTTCCAGCACAGATGTGGACTGTACGGGCAGTGCATATCGAGCACGTTGCACCATCCTGGACTCCGGGGGCAGGGGGGGGAGAGACTAACAGGATCAGTTAAGTGTTGTGGCTAAGAATTCAGTAAAGTGTACTGGTGGATGTTTAGAAATTTTCAAACTCCGTTCTCTTAACCTGCAGGGGGAAAAGGCCAGCGGTACAATTCTAGATTTTGTACTCCCAAACTTGGGAGACAGCATTTTGAGCTAATAGTGCTAGAAATGAAATATGGGAAAGGAAGGCAGGCTCTGGTCTTCAAAGGTTGAACACTCACGGTGATGGGAGGGAGTTATGGAATAAGGGAGGGAGGGAATAAAGGAGTTGGAGCTTCCTGATGGAAATTCCCATCAGCCCGATTCCTAATTTTGAAATGCAACCCTACGACTAATCGTTTGGCAATAACGAGCTTTGGATCTCCAGGGTTTAAGACAACCACTGTGACAAAGTGGTTAAAATAATCAGTCACTATTGTCATTTTCATAGATAGTATTTCATCTGCGTAATCAATACTTTCAATTGCTATTAATTTTCCAACTTTCTTGGCAGTGTCTCCCTTTTGAATGTAATTATTAAAAGCGGGCACAGTTCAGTTAACACCCTGGGGGCTATTTTAACCTTGCCCGCTCGGCGGGGTGGGCAGGTAAAGTTGGGCCTGGATTTACCCACAATGCCCCGCAGGCGATTTTAACCCGCTCTTCTGAGCAGGCAGCAAGGACGCCTGCCTGAAGCCGGTGGAATCCTTCCTTAAATATGCAGATCAGGACCCGATGATCTCATCGGGCCCCGACTGCAATTTTAACTGTGGCCTGAGCAGAGAAGCGGTTGTGGCTTTCCAGTCAGATGAAGACAGCGGGAAGAGAATCCGGGACCAGAAGAGGCCCAGACAGCTCAGTCTTTTTGACTTTCCTTGTGGTGCCAGCCAGTAGGAGCAGCTCTCTTCCAGGCCCCACAAGCAAAGTTTAGACTTTCCCTGCCCCGGGCGTTAAAGTCGCTCTGGCCTCACAGTCGGCAGAGGTGGGGGGCGGGGTGCAGGATTTGACGCTTGCCTCGCCCCCGCCAGCCTAATTCCCGCTTCCGGTTAAAATCTAGGGCTATTGTGGAAGGCTTTTGGGAGCAGATTTTAAATCATTGAAAAAATTTCTTCTCATCTCCCCTCTCGATCATTTGCCACTCTGCTGTGGGGATCGGGAACGCTCGACCTGAAAAGGTGGTGGAAGCCGATTCCATCAATAATTTTAAAAGGGAGTTGGACGGGTCCTTGAGGATGAGGAACTCACAGAGTTACAGACAAAAAAAAGCAGAGATGTGGGACTGAGCACGACTGCTCTTTCACAGAACCAGCACAGGCACGACAGGCCGAATGGCCTCCTTCTGTGCTGCAAGTTCCTGCGATTCTATGACCTTCCAAGAATTTCTTACAACTTCTGCTTCATGCAATAAATTTCGATCCGCCCGTTTTCAAGGAACCCGCAAGTTTTGATACAAAGGAGATTTGATTGTACAGTTAACAAGCTGTTACATTGCAGGAGCAGACTTAAACCCTGTACTGCAGCAGACCACAAATGGAAATTGTGGCTAAATATTACTGATGAATTACTGGTGCATGGGACACAGAAGTGACTTGCTCTGTGGGAATTCCCGGTTATGTGCTTTTAAGGTCGCTCCTGTAATTCATAGGTTACCAACTATGGGCAACACGGTGGCATAGTGGTTAGCACTGGTGCTTCACAGCGCCAGGGACCCGGGTTCGAATCTGACCTCGGGTGACTGTCTGTGTGGAGTTTGCACATTCTCCCCGTGTCTGCGTGGGTTTCCTCCGGGTGCTCCGGTTTCCCCCCACAGTCCAAAAATGTGCGGGTTAGGTTGATTTGGCTATGATAAATTGACCCTTAGTGTTAGGGGGGGGATTAAATATGTGGGGTTATGGGGATAGGATGGGATATGTTAGGGGGAATTAAATACGTGGGGTTACGGGGATAGGGTGGGATAGGTGCAGGCTCGATGTGGGGATTCGGTGAGAGAAAGCAGGGACAGGGTACTGGATTTGGATGATCAGCCATGATCGTATTGAATGGTGGAGCAGGCTCGACGGGCCGAATGGCCTACTCCTGCTCCTAGTTTCTATGTTTCTATATTCCCCCTCAAAATTACAGGAAGTCATTTTCCTCTTTAAAATAAATTCATTCCATGGGTTGGCGTGAACATTTTTCACAGATTTTTTTTTAAGCAGGTGACAGGTAGATACCAGACTCCATTGCACTCTCTCATGACAACCTTGGCCAGCCACCTTGGTTTGGTTGCTTAGCGATGTACAATAATGAAAACTCCTTTTGCGCCCGAGACCAAGGCGACTCTTTTGACGGTGACTGTATTAAGTCAAATTCCATGTTTATGACATAGGACTCTGGAATTTACCAGTGCTTTAGGAGTCACATTCCTCCTTTTCATCAGTTTATAATTGGGCCCATAGTTTGATGGTAACTGATTAAGCCAAGTTTCATTTGTCAAATAGGATTATTCCAGCATTTCTACCAGTGTTTTATAGATCATCTTCCTTGACTTTGTCCGTTTTTCTGTGTAAACCATAAATCAGTGGCCTTGCCCGTGACTTTTGATAATCCATTTATTTAAACAAATGACCCCGCCGGCCTCACCACCGTCCCTTTTCTGCCCTCCCCTCGCTCCTAAAGGCACTTCCTGCAGTCCAGTTCCAGAGCAGCTGGCAGGCCTCTGATACTTAGCCCATTTTTCATGTGGGAACCCAGCCAATGAGAGCCGACAGGTTGCTTGACTATAGAGCGCCGCAGAGTATGATCCTGGCCCCACACAGTCACACCAACGGAAGCGGGACTGCGGCTCACTTTTCACCTCGGCGCCACTCATTCACATAGTTCCGCCCACCAGCTCACTCGAATTTCCAGGATTTACTCGAATAACGTGCTGGCGTAGATCTTCTTCGAGACCGGCACGATACTTAACCAAAAAAGTGCCGTCAGTCCCACGGGAGCTGCAATTTTTCACCTCCCCCGCCTTCCACCACATGTTCAGTCAGATGAAACAGCCAGAATGGCCTTCCCAGTGGACGTACTGCTGTTCTGCATAATCATGGGTGGGGGGGTGTAGGGGGGGGGGGAAAGAGAAGCAGCAGAGGCAAGAGGCTCAGGAGGGTGAGGCGCCATGGCAGATGATGGCATCCCACCTGTTGGCGACGCCGCATTTGCGCTTAAACCGAAGTAGCACCAAACTACATAGTCTTACATCCTTAACACCAATACTGCAGTGCTACAAGTCTCAACTTCGTGCTGCGTCCCTGAACATGTCCAATCCCACAAACTGTAAATTGGCATTGGCAGATTTGCATACACTGACTGGACAACTGGACCAAAAATAGCTGGTGGTCGAAAACCACCTGGTGCTTTCATCCTCGCTGTCAAAAACCTGCCACTAGCGCGTCAAAAATTATACTATGTAAAATGAACAATGATAGATGCTTGATTAAAGCAATTTATTAGCCCAATTTGGAGAAGAAATTTATTTGGCGGTTAGTGTCTCAGCCACTTTATGTCTTGTTTATTTCTATGGCGGCAAGGTGACCTCTTCCAGCGTGTTAAGGCAGGATAGTGGACTGATCAGCAGGCTCCCCAATTAAAGTCCCAACCGCAGCCAAAACAATCAGTAAATCGTTGGGAGCTCAATATTAAAAAGCACCAAATCCTCATTGTTTTATGGTTTTGACATATTCATCACTTCCGTGCAATTATACCGCAGCCACCAAAAAAAAAACCACAAATGCGACAACCGATACCGGTCAAACACTTCAAGGTGACGATTTCTGCGCTGGTACAAAAACCAGGCTTTCAGGAAAATGTGACGACTCCAAAAAGATTTTTAAAAAGCCAGCATTGAAGTGAGCTGACGGAGACCCAATCAATCAATCATTCAACTGAAGCTGAGGTTTCGGGAAAAATTCATTTTGTTCAGCATTTTCTGTTTTAGGGGATAATTACGAATAAATGTCTCGTAATCAGTTTCCATTTTTGTTCGTGTTGATCTTTGACAGACTTGTGCGGTTGACTGGACGCCCGTGCCCGTTCCTGGTTTTGATAAAGGACCCTCGGCCAAAACGTCAACTCCTCTGCTCTCACCACACATGCTGCCTGACCTGCGGTTTTTGCATTTATACAGCCCCCTTCACATCCTCTGTCCATCCCCAAGTGCTTTACAGCGAATGAATGATGTTTAAACTGTAGTCACTGTTGCATAGGAAAACGCGGCAGCCAACTTGCGCACAGCAAGGTCCAACAAATAGCAAATGAGATGAATGGCCAAGTAATTTGTTGTTTTTTTTTTAGTAGTGTTGGTTTATGGATAAATATTGGGCAGGACACAGAGAACTCCCTTACTCCTCTTCAAAGTGCCGTGGGGATCATAGATGGTTACAGCACGGAAGGCGGCCATTCGGCCCGTCGAGCCCGTGCCGGCTCTCTGCAAGAGCACTTCAGCTAGTCCTTCTCCCCCGCTCTTTCCCCGTAGCCCTGCAGATTTCTTTCCTTCAGATACTTACCCAACTCACTTTTGAAAGCCGTGATTAAATCTGCCTCCATCACCCTTTCAGGCTGTGCATTCCAGATCCTAACCACTCGCTGCGTAAAAAAGTTTTTTTCTTAGGTCGCCTTTGGTTCTTTTGCCAATCGCCTTAAATCTGTGTCCCTCTGGTTCTCGACCCTTCCGCCAATGGGAACAGTTTCTCTCTATCTACTCTGTCCAGACCCCTCATGATTTTGAACACCTCCATCAAATCTCCTCTCAATCTCCTCTGCTCTAAGGAGAACAACCCCAGCTTCTCCAGCCTATCCACGTAACTGAAGTCCCTCATTGCTGGAATCATTCTCGTAAATCTTTTCTGCACCCTCTCTAGGGTCTTCACATCCTTCCTAAAGTGTGGTGCCCAGAATTGGACACAGTACTCCAGTTGGGGCCGAACCAATGTTTTATACAGGTTCATCATAATTTCCACACTTTTGTACTCTATACCTCGATTTATGAAGCCCAGGATCCCGTAAGCCTTTTTAACTGCTTTCTCAACCTGCCCTGCCACCTTCAACGATGTGTGCACACATACCCCCGGGTCTCTCTGTTCATGCACCCCCTTCAAGATTGTTCCTTTTAGTTTATATGTCCTCTCCTCATTCATTTTACCAAAATGTATCACTTCACATTTTTCTGTGTTAAATTTCTTCTGGCACGTGTCCGCCCATTTCACCAGCCTGTCTATGTCTTCCTGAAGTCTATTACTCTCCTCCTCACCTCTTCACTATACTTCCAAGTTTTGTGTCATCTGCAAATTTTGAAATTGTGACGTCCAAGTCATTAATATACATCAAGAAAAGCAGTGGTCCTAGAACCGACCCCTGGGGAACACCACTGCATACCTTCCTCCAGTCCGAAAAACAACCGTTCACCACTACTCTGTTTCCTGTCACTTAGACAATTCCGTATTCATGCTGCCACTGTCCCTTTTATTCCATGGGCTTCAACTTTGCTGGCAAGCCTATTATGTGGCACTTTGTCAAATGCCTTTTGGAAATCCACGTACACTACATCAACTGCATTACCCTCATCAATCCTCTCTGTTACCTCATCAAAGTTCAATCAAGTTAGTTAAGCACGATTTGCCTTTAACAAACTGGTGCTGGCTTTCCTTAATTAATCCACACTTGTCCAAGTGACTTGATTTTGTCCCCGATTACTGTTTCTAAAAGCTTCCCCACTACCGAGGTCAAACTGACTGGCCTGTAGTTGCTGAGTTTATCTTTGCACCCTTTTTTGAACAATGGTGTAACATTTGCAATTCTCCAGTCCTCTGGCACCACCCCCGTATCTAAAGAGAATTGGAAGATTATGGCCAGTACATCCACGATTTCCTTCCTCAATTCCCTCAGCATCCTAGGACGCATCCCGTCCGCTCCTGGTGATTTATCTACTTTAAGTACAGCCAGCCTTTCTAATACCTCCTCTTTATCAATTTTTATCCTATCAAGTATCTCCACTACCTCCTCCTTTACTATGTCTATGGCAGCATCCTCTTCCTTGGTGAAGACAGATGCAAAGTACTCATTTAGTACCTCAGCCATACCCTCTGCCTCCATGCATAGGTCTTTTTGGTCCCGAGTCGGCCCCACCCCTCCTCTTACTGCCCTTTTACTATCTATATGCCTATAAGACGACTTTTGGATTACCTTTTATGTTGGCTGTCATTCTACTCTCATACCCTCTCTTTGCTCTTATTTTCTTTTTCACTTCTCCTCTGACCTTTCTATATATAGCCTGATTCTCAGATGTATTTGCAACCTGACATCTATCATACGCGCTCTTTTTCTGCTTCATCATATTCTGTCTCTTTTCGGCATCCAGGGAGCCCTGACTTTAGCTGCCCTGCCTTTCCCCCTAGTGGGAATGTACCTCAACTCTACCTGAACTATTTCCTCTTTAAAGGCAGCCCATTGTTCCATTACAGTTTTGCCTGCCGATCTTTGATTCCAGTTTACCCGGACCAGATCCATTTTCATCTCACTGAAATTGGCTTCCCCCCAGTTAAACATTTTTACTCTAGATTGCTCCGTCCTTTTCCATAGCTAATCTAAACCTTATGATACTATGATCACTGTTCCCTAAATGTTCACCGACTGACACTTGCCCTACCTCATTCCCCAGAACCAGATCCAGCAATGCCTCCTCCCGTCGGGCTGGAAACATACTGATGAAGAACGTTCTCCTGAACACACTTCAGAAATTCTTCCCTCTTCTCTGCCTTAACACTATTACGACCTCAGTCTATATTAGGATCTTTTACATTCACCCGACAGGAGCACGGATTTAACCTCTCGTCTGAAAAGCAGCACCTCTGACAATCCTTCAGCAGTGCACTGCAATGTCAGCCTAGATTACGTGCTCGAGTCTCTGGAGCGGGGCTTGAACCCGCAACTTTCGAACTCAGAGCTACCACGAAGCCAAGGCTGACACTTAGGCAGGAGATGCCATTCATGAGGGACAAACATGTTTAACGTTTTTACCATCGTCAGTTCTGTCCCATTTTCTAACGTTACCACTTTAACTATTCATCTATTTAAAGCAAACCGCGCCCGACGATTGCTGGTGCGGTGCGTGTGCGCGCGCACGTGCGTGTAATAACACATATATAGACACAACATAGAACAACCGATACCAGATTCTCAGATACATTCAAGATATCAAATTACAAGTGAAGCTTAAATTTACAACAAATATCAAATCTTCCCCCATCCCAGATTAGATTGCAGCCCGTTAATCAGTAACTCCATACCGGAGGTTTCATAATCTAACATTTTAGTTCCCTGTGGGAGGCTTGATTCAGTTCACCAGCTTCCTTGGCTGCAGAACTTGCCTTCAACCATGTCCTTGATGTCTGATAAAGAGTTCCACAAACACACACGGCAAGGCTCAGAGAAATAATCTGCAGTGGATTACTAAGAAATCCTGTGCCCAATATAGATATTCTACTGGGATAATTACTTCAACATTATCTGTTAATTCAGGACGCAGCTTCTGAATTCACAACTCAATTTCATTCAAAAGCCAAGTCTGCTCAGCCGAGTTGATTTGAGTAGAATGCTGAGTCCTTAAGAGACACAAGTCAGGGCAGAATTACTCTCGAGCGAGATTTGTAAGGCACGAAATACCGCTTTAGAACAATGCATACACCTCTGCCCATATCAACCACCACCGCAGGTATCACATACACGCAGGAATGTCCTTCATCAGATATTGCTTCAAATTCATGAAGCAAGCTCAGTCAAAAGGAGATTCCTATACAAAACTGGGAATTAATGACCAGTACAGCGAAGGGGCATATTTATAGCTATCTAATTTATTCACAATTTAATTATTCTACACCATTAGATAGCACTGTAACAGACAGACTTCGAGAATTCTGAAGGCATTTATGCAATTTGTCAAAGTCAGCCATGGCTCAGTTGATAGCACTCTTGCCTCTGAGTCAGAAGGTTGTGGGTTCAAGCCCCACTCCAGAGACTTGAGCACAAAAATCTAGGCTGACACTCCAGTGCCGTGCTGAGGGAGTGCTGCACTGTCGGAGGTGCCGTCTTTCAGATGAGACGTTAAACCGAGGCTCCATCTGCTCGCTCGGGTGGATGTAAAAGATGCCATGACCACTATTTCGAAGAAGAGCAGTGGTGTTCTCCTTGGTGTCCTGGCCAATGTTTATCCCTCAATCAACATCACAAACAGATTATTTGGTCATCATCACATTGCTGTTTGTGGGACCTTGCTCTGCGCAAATTGGCTGCCACGTTTCCTACATTAAAAAAGTGACGGAGGTAGTGAAAGACGCTATATAAATGCAAGTCTTTCTTTTCTTTCAATTACTGTGTCACACCTTTACACAGATGAGAGAGAGTGCTGTTGGCCAACTCTCTCTAGTGCATTCCACCCATTAGGCTTTATGTTTTTGCATGACTCCCGAAGGTATTGGCCCAGAAATTAAACATCGGTGGTTCCCGCGGGGGTAAGGATTCCCCGCGATATCGCACTCCGCGCCTACCTTTTTGTTTCGGGCCCACATGAACTTTAGTTTCAGGGCCTCTCCCTGTTGCAACCGTGCAGTGCTTGCGTGTCCCAGAGGCGCAATTAGTTCGTGCGAGCTCTGGGATCACGTGATTCAGTTAGAGCCAATGGCAGCACACCATCTTTCATTCATAGTTTTGACAGCAAGGGCTGTCAAAGCTATGAATACTACAAGCCCCCAAAAGAACAGCTAAACCTCAATTAAATTTTAAAAAAAGCCATCACATTAATAAAATAACTATAGTTAAATAAATTAACCACTTTAAACAAAAAATTAAATTTTTGAAAAAATTTAAAATCTTTTTAAAAGTTATAAAAATAAACTTACCTTTCTTTAAAGTCTCTAAAAAAGATAAACCTGTTGAAAAAAATTTAACACACTTAATTAACTACTTACCTTGTTAAAAGGGGGTCCTACGCCTGCTTTCTTTATGTGTAAAATCTTCACCACTTACCTGCGCGTTCAAACCTGAAAAAAAAAACTAAGTGCACTGCGTGTGCACAACCTGTAGTGCGCACGCGGTTCACTTAGGAACCGCCCCCTTTGCAATACACGAAGTGCCGGTTTCCCGCGCATGCGCAGTGCATGCAGGAAACCGGCAATTCAGGACCTAATACGCGAGAGTACACAGTGCGTAATCTCCCGTATTAGGTCTAATCTTCGTGCCATTGACTGAAGGATACAAGGGGAATATCCATGCCTAGGTGCCTAGTGCATTCCAATTTCAGCTTGGGTATGTATAGTCTTTCAGAACTGCACAGAGAAGAGGTGAAGGTTGGTCTTCTAAGTGACAGTCCCAATCTAGGTTAAGCATGTGTTGTACAGGACATTTATCCAGACAGTTTTCCTTTATGATTCAGAACTCCGAGGCTTATAACAAAAGGGCTTCCTCTAGTCCATGGAGAGAGAATGAAGACCAAAATGTATCAAAGAATACAAGCCTAGTCTATGCAACCTGATGTAAGAAAACTACTAGGCACTTGGTCTAAGCGTTAAACAAAGCTTTAATCAACTGTTTTTCAACATGGAGATCTAGTTGTGTCCTTCACTAGTTCCTGCTGAGGAATGTCCTAAGCAAGCTGGGCCCATGCCAGAGTATTTATACTCTCCCTGGACAGCGCCACCAGCAGGCCGTCCAGTATTACTTCATACATGAATGACAAGATTCATGTCACAACCTGACCTCATAATTCAACTCTTTTAGCCCCACTATTATTCTAGTGAATGTGGTAAATAGGGAAGAGGCTGCAGTGCAGGAGAGCAGCAGCCTATACTTAGCCTCCACTGTGCATATGGAGGAGGGAGGGTAGGGGCGGGGGGGGAAACATCTTTGCTGTTTGCCAAGAGGATCTGAATTAAGCAGTTGGTAATGAGCAAGCCTAGTATGGTCCACTAGACTTGGGCATCTAGAACATGAAGGTGGCTGGCATGTGGCAAGCTACCCTGCATAGGTCCTTCAGGTATAAAACTGACGCAAGCTGTAAATCGACTGCTGAAATTCAGCCTTGGGGCAATAGTTGCTTGAACCAACATCTAGAGGCTTGGTATGAAAACATGCACAAAGAATAGTGAGAATGTGGATTTCGCCAACACAAAATAAACTTGTTAGATTTTGGAATTGTGCATTAATTATGACAAGGAAATAGCTGAACTGGAAGATCATTCTTGTAGCATCATATCCATAATGCTCTTCAAAAGAGCCGGGGCAGACTCAATGGGCCGAATCCAACTGCTGTGCTGTACTATTCTTTTAAAAAAAAGACTTGCATTTATATAGCGCCTTTCACAACCTCCCAAAGCACTTTACAGCCAATGAAGTACTTTTTTGAAGTGGAGTCACTGTTGTAATGTAGGAAACGCGGCAGCCAATTTGCGCACAGCAAGCTCCCACAAACAGCAATGTGATAATGACCAGATAATCTGTTTTTAGTGATGCTGATTGAGGGATAAATATTGGCCAGGACACCGGGGAGAACACCCCTGCTCCTCTTCGAAATAGTGCCGGGGAATTTTTTTTACATTCACCTGAGAGCGCAGACGGGGCCTCGGTTTAACGTCGCATCCAAAAGACGGCTCTGTGTGGGGCAACAGCTTAGGCCACAAGAAGGAAACGGTTGACTGTTATTAGAAACCCATCCACACTGCCAAGCAACTATTACAGTTTCAGTGTGAAGGGTGTTTCATCACACACCTGTCTGAGCAGCACACTAATGTAATTGGACTGTAGGCCGGAAACTCCCACGGTGATTTTTGAAATGATTAAAAAAGAATTTCTCACACCTAATTAACCAGCAGGTGTCTTTTTTTGGCTGTGTTATCCTATTGTTAATTAAGTCTGCAGGATGGTTCAGAATTAGCCATCAAATTCACACCAAGAAAGCCCATTAACTGGACCGTGGGGTGAGCTGAAGAAATGATAAAAATCTTTCTCCGGTATGAGCCAATAGGTGCCTTTATGTCATCTTGTTGCTGTGCTCCTGACTAGAGAAGGCAACCTCCATGCATCACACTCCTTCAGCCTTTGAAGTTCTACTGTGGAATGAGGAGACCGAGTTCCCGTAACAATATTAGTTTCACCAAAGTTAACTCCCGTAATTGGACAGCACATTCGTAAACCCACATTTTCGTGAGTCTCTGATGCTGCCGATTCCCCAAGCCACGAGGCCATTGGTATTGTGGAACATCGGAACAGGAGGAGGCCATTCAGCCTTTCGAGCCTGTTCTGCCATTAAATTAGATCATGGCTGATCTGTATCTTAATTCCACCTATCCTCCTCTGTGCCGTAACCCGACATACTCTTGCCGAACAAAAATCTATCAACCTTAGATCCACCTAAAATTTTCAACTGACCCAGCCCCAACAGCATTTTGGGGGAGAGAGTTCCAGATTTCCACCACACTTTGAGAGAACGAGTTCTTTCTGACATCACCCCTGCATGGCCCAGCTCTAATGTTAAGGTTCTGACGAAAGGTCATCGACCTGAAACGTTACCTCTGTTTCTCTCTCCACGGACGCTGCCCGACCTGCTGAGTATTCCCAGCATTTTCTCTTTTTATTTCTAATTTTAAGGTTATGCCCTCTTGTTCTGGACTCCCCCCACCAAACAACAGCAACAACAAGTATTTATATGGCGCCTTTAACGTCGTAAAATGTCCCAAGGCGCTTCACAGGGGTATTTTAAGACAAACAAAATCTGACAAAGGAAAAAGTTTCTCTCGATCTACCCTGTCAACTCCTTTTATCATCTTAAGCACCTCAAATGAGATCACCCTTAATTTTCCACACTCCAGAGAATACAAGCCTAGTCTATGCCACCTGTCCTCATAATTCAACTCTTTTTAGCCCCTGGTATCATTCTGGTGAATCTGCGCTCCACCCACTCCAAGGCCAATATGTCCTATACGGAGTACAGCCATCATGGGGGTAGAAATTGGACACCGCCTGAAATCAGGAGCGATGACGTGCCAAATTGGTCATCGGGCCTCATTACAATTCCACCGATTCTGTGGTCGTCTGTGGTCGCCAGTCTGACGGCCCTTTACGCAGCTCGCTGGTCGGGTCCTAACCAATTTCAGCTAGCGCCAAGGCCCACAGACAAGTTCGGGGGGGTGGGAGGAGAAAATGGTGATCGGGTGGGGTAGGGTGCGGGCTGGCAGGGGCCCGCAGTTATTTCGTGGAGCCAGAAGGAACATTCCTGCTCTTTCCGGCTCCACAGCAATCATAACTTCTCAAAGTTTTGGGGCGTTCTTTATGAGCAAGTTCCAACTCGTCAAAGCTGACTTTGGGAATCTGGGTTGGAAATGGGCGCAGGAGCCACAGTATTGAAACGGGGCCTGTGCATAATATAAAAAATAGGCCCCAACCATCTCAGCAGTGGCTCGAGTTCCCTCCGCCCTGCTGAATTGGTGACTGTTGCACCTGTCTTAGGCCCGCAAAATAGGCGCAACAATGTTTAATTTATGCCTCTGTGTCTCTCTATAATATAAAAGTGCCTACAGCCTTTAAGACAAGAGAGGGAAGAGTTGAGACGAGGGTCAAAGAAATTAGAAACGATAAGGCGAAAAAAGTATAACTACGAACTAATGCTTCCTACTGATCAAACTTCTGTAAAAACAGAAAGAGAACTGTCATGGATCAAGAGTCAGTTCAAGAACACAAGTGGCCTGCCAACCTGATGCACCATGAAGTGGTATGATCCCATTACTCTCTATTTAAGCCAGGCAGTGCGAGACTGTTGTCAACGGAGGATTTACATCAGATTAAAAAGACTTGCATTTGTATAGTGCCTTTCACAACCTCAGGACATCCCAAAGTGCTTTACAGCCAAGGAAGTGCTTTTGAATTGTAGTCACTGTTGTAATGTCAAAAAATGCGGCAGCCAATTTGTGCACAGCAAGCTCCCACAAACAGCAATGTGATAATGACCAGATCATCTGTTTTACTGATATTGATTGAGGGACAAATATTGGCCAGGACACCGGGGAGAACTCCCCTGCTCTTCTTCGATATAGTACCTAACACGTCCACCTGAGGAGGGCAGACGGGGCCTCGGTTTAACGCCTCATCTGAAAGACGGCACCTCCGACAGTGCAGCACTCCCTCAGCGCTGCACTGGGCGTGCCAGCCTAGATTTTTGTGCTCAAGTCTCTGGAGCGGGACTTGAACCCACAACCTTCTGACTCAAGAGGAGAGGGTGCTACCTACTGAGCCACGGCTGACAAAAATTGATTGAGGCAAGTCAAGTCTTGCAGTGATTGGTGTCAGAGCAGCATTTTCAGAGACAGTGAAACAGTTCAACTACGAGCCTACTCTTTGAAGCCAAGGTACAGGGAGAAGGAGAACTAATAAACAGACAACGCCCTCCACAAAAAAATCATTTAAGCCCTGAAACTAAATATGTGCAAGTGCATCGACAGATATCTTAACTCAGAGTGAAAACCAAAAACGAACTCACATGCATTATTTTTTCTTGCTATTGTATGCCGTGTAATATGTAATAAGACTTGTTTCGGTCACTGGCTTCAAATGAGTTGTGCTCGCGAAGCTACTGATCCGAGCTGGGAATGACGCACTTGGGTAAGGCACTGAACCATGGCGAGGCATCACCCAAAAGGAGGGAAGAGAGCAACGAGGGACTGAGATCTGACCCAGATCAATTTATGAGCACCGATTAGCAGCAGTTTATAGAAAGCACTGGCAAGATGCACACCTGCCCTCCCAACCAGAAATAATGGCTCGACAGTTCAAGAGGGCTTTCGGATACTCGAGAGCTTTAGAACCTGGTCAGTTTTCTGCTAGAGGTCTGCATTAACAATTTAAAATAAAAAAAAGGCACATAATTCAATTTTTAACTACAGCTTATGATTGAAACGCTGTGAGGTTTTGAAAATCACAACAGGACATTATCCAGAACCCAAACAGTTAAAGCCAACTGTACAGCTTCACAACAAAGTACCACATTTTAACCAGGGAAAACTGCAACATTATTATCCAAACTATGCCTATGAGGACTGGAATTACCAGCACAGGATGCAGAAATAAATTACTGAATTCAAAGTTTCCAGTCAAAGATGAACAATTCAACGCTCTTTGCAAAAGGCACCCTGCTGCTCAGATCGGAGCTGCTGCCAACATTATAAATTACCCTGGCCGCACCAGAGTGCTGGGTCTCAAAGGTTCGGTCATCACCGAGAAACATTTCAAACACAAATTGCAGACTATTAAAGCAATAATCTGGAGGGGGAAAAAAGGGCCACTTGCTGTGGTCTGCTGCAAGTCAACCGTGAGCCTGGAGGTGCGAGACACATTGTGGAGCACCACAGAGAGTTCTCAATAATCAGGCTTTTTCATACTTCAGAGCGTAATGGGTGGTCTGTGGGCTACAGAAAACACCTGATAAGTCAGTGTGCTGCATCTGGTCAATAATCGCTTTCCCTCACGCTTGCAGATAAAAACCACACTGAGTACACTTACCAAAGGGAGGCTAGTACTACCCTGCTGCTTTCTCTTTCGCCTTTCAGTATGCATCTGCTTCACCACCTTATATAAATCATAGAAAACACTACAAAAAAATCACGTTCTTTGACTGTTAGTATGAATTGGGTTTCAGGAAAGTGGATTCTATTAAACTTCTTCCATTTCAATCTAGGCAAAGTCAAGCTCCTGACTTTGTTTGAAAATTACCTGCAAATAGCTAGTTGTAGAAACTGCCCAATTCAGGCAATTTTCCTCCCTGTTTGTGGCAAGTTATGATTCCACAGCCACTTTCTACTTGTCTTCCCGAAGAGTCTGGTCATCAAATGCAAGTCTAGTGTTGGCAACCTCTTGGAAAAATGCAACACTTTCTCTCCAGTTATTTTCACCACTTTCCCAGATGGGTTTCTCCCCTTCCCACCCATAAACCAGGGGACAGAGTTATGATACCAATCACCACAGCAACACCCTTTCGAGAGAGAGGAAAAGTACTTTCCTCTGCTCCAGTGCCCTGGGCAATATCGGAAACACAGCATATCCCACTCTATGCCACCTTATTTTGAAAGAAAGAAGATCTTGCATTTATACAGCGCCTTTCACGACCACCGGATGTCTCAAAGCGCTTTACAGCCAATGAAATACTTTTTGAAGTGGAGTCACTGTTGTAATGTAGGAAACACTGCAGCCAATTTGCGCACAGCAATCTCCTACATATAGCAATGTGATAATGACCAGACAATCTGCTTTTAGTGATGTTAATTGAGGGATAAATATTGGCTAGTACACAGGGGATAACTCCCCTGCTCTTCTTCAAAATAGCGCCACAGGATCTTTTACATTCACCTAAGAGAGCAGACGGGGCCTCGGTTTAACGTCTCATCCAAAAGACGGCACCTCCGACAGTGCAGCACTCCCGCAGCACAGCGTCAGCCTAGATTTTTGTGCTTAAGTCCCTGGAGTGGGACTTGAACCCACAACCTTCTCAGTCAGAGGCGAGAGTGCTGCCCACTGAGCCACAGGTGAAGAGATGAAACCAGGATAAACACCATCTAAAATGATCAGGCCTGGGAACTACTGGCAGCTCTGTCAAAAAAGCTGGTGTCAATTTAAAAGAATGAAGAATGGAATGGCAATTCCTCAAACTTCAGTGAATTTGAAAAGAAATCCAAACCAAACATACATGATTAACAATGACCTGTAATCCAGTGCTGCTCCAAATCAAATATTTGAAATACAAGATTGACTTTTCCCTTCCTATGACATGCTCCGCGCTGGAAGATGCCATTTTGCAAGTAATTAGCCTAATATTTCATTGGCCGTGGTATTACTGAACTGAACTGGGGCCAGACAGGGAATCACGCTCGCCCTTCTCTCAACTGTGGTCTTGCACTAAACAACCTGACCCTACCCCAGTCCCAACCGTCCCCCCACCCATCTGAAACAGGTCAGTTAATCACAGCAACTCAGTTTTAAATTCTTTTCTATTTTATTTTAAACTGCAGGAGCACCGTAACCAGAGATGCTGCATTGCTTACCGAGTGTCTAGCGCTGGAAGGTAAAATATTTGAAGAAAATTACTTGTTACTGTTTAAATAGAATTTTCTTTCATCATTTTATTTGCTCAATATCTGGAGGCCACAAAGCATCAACACTGCATCTCCCAATATTAACTTTCAGTTGAGCATTCTGATCAGGAGGGAGAAAGAAAGCTTTGGTTAAAAACTAGAAAGGATTTTTATGAAGAGAGATTTGGAGAGACATATAGAAAGGTTTGACACAATCCATTAGGCCAGCTGAAAACTGTGTGTTCTTCGGGTGCCATAAAAAAACACCTGCTCAAACAATCCCAAAACACAACAAAGTGGATTCTTGCTCGGACTATTATCCCTCGATTTCAAATTACACTGCGCAATTACAAAAGGTAGAGAGGAGTGGCGTGAAGGAGCTTATATGGCTGCAGGAAACAGCTGTCAGTACATGTACTTAAAACCTAACTGCTTCATGTCAGCATTAGAAACACAAGCTGAACTTTGAGAATTGACTAAAATCTCTGCTTGGTCATGTTAGAAACAGGATTGCACCTGTTGCTGTCTCCCCCGCCTCCCCTACCTCAGTTCTGTGAACCATTGCCTGACCGTTCAGTAACCTGGGAGAAATACCCTGGGGATTTGTTTCAACCTGTCTAGAACTCACATCACAGTTATATCCAAATCATTCATTCTCCCTAGGTTATCACTACTTACGGAGGACATGTTGCTCATATTTCCCCATTGTGAATACTTGAAAAGAATAGTCACTCAGAATATGTTCATCCTTCATTTCAGCCCAGTTTGCATCTTTTATACTTGTCAATTCTTCTCTGACTGCCCCTGGACTGTTTAAATACTGGAAAAACCTCTGAGCTACATTTGGCATCTGCACTCACCGTCCCACCCCACCCACCCCACCAACTCTTTTCCCCCTCTGGCCACTCAACCTTGAACTACATTCTGTGATCACTATTCCCCAAGGGTGCCACAAATTCCATTTCCTGCACGTTATCTGGGTTACTTACTGGAATGTATTATCACATGGTTTAGTATGAGCATGCTCAGTTCGCTCTGGCCTAGTAAAGCAAGCACATGGACTAGCAACTCATCGTGTCTCTGTCCTTCATTTGTTCTACCCACATATATTACATTTTGGCAACGAGGATGGGATCCCAAAGCCATTTTTAGGGATCATGGAAGTACGCAGTGTTCAACCTTCGAGTGGACAAGTTTAAGGTGAATTTGTGACACCTAAACTGAATTTTTGCGATGCTTCACCGTTAATACTCAGAGCAGAATCGTCTGTGCTTTGCCTTCATGTGTATGTATACACAGCAACAGTGGCGTTGATTCTCACAGGTACACAGGTAGTGTGCTGAGTCACTGTTCGACAGGATCAGGACAATCATGGCCGCGCCCACGGGATTCATCAGAAGCCTCGGCATGTATGACCGAGCTCGTGAACCATTCAGTTTTACACTGAGCAGATGGAGATGTTTTTTTTTGTTTGTTTTTTTTTTTAAGGCCAATAACATTATTGAGACCGAAGGTGCAGATGAGAATGTTCAAGTTCAAAATTAAGTAATTAGTGAACGGAAGAAAGCAATTTTTCTAACGGAGATCGGGCCAGATGTCTATGGAACATTGACAAACCATGTGATAATACATTACACTTACCGTTACCAAGGCAGGATGAGAACTCTGGCTTGTGGCTTCCCTGGTGCACAAAGACATGAAGCATGCATTATCTTTACCAATTTGGAGTCTGAACGGTTTGTATATTCCCAATTGTTATTGGATCGACGGTTCCTACATTACAACAGTGACTATACTTCAAAAGTACTTCAGGGCAACACGGTGGCATAGTGGTTAGCACTGGTGCCTCACAGCGCCAGGGACCCGGGTTCGAATCTGACCTCGGGTGACTGTCTGTGTGGAGTTTGCACATTCTCCCCGTGTCTGCGTGGGTTTCCTCCGGGTGCTCCGGTTTCCTCCCACAGTCCAAAAATGTGCGGGTTAGGTTGATTTGGCTATGATAAATTGACCCTTAGTGTTAGGGGGGATTAAATATGTGGGGTTATGGGGATAGGATAGGATATGTTAGGGGGAATTAAATACGTGGGGTTACGGGGGTAGGGTGGGATATGTGTACTGTGGGGATTAAAGCAGGGACAGGGTACTGGACTTGGATGATCAGCCATGATCGTATTGAATGGTGGAGCAGGCTCGACGGGCCGAATGGCCTACTCCTGCTCCTAGATTCTATGTTTCTATGTTTCTATGAAGCGCTTTGGGATGTCCTGAGGTCGTGAAAGACACAAGTCTTTCCTCGTTTTCTTTTATTGGAGCAAATGGTCATCTTTCTTGTTCTGACCAGGCAGTAAGTAGCAAATCTCCAGTGTTGGCTTTGTTCTTTCCACATCTAACCAGAGCAGTGCATCTTACAGCTTGCCACCTCCCACAGAATGAATTTCATTAGCCTCCCGTTGGCTATGCTCGCATTACATACAAGTGCTTTAAATTTCTTTGCACTGTAATTACGTTACCAGAGAAAAGTTGACTGATGTGTGCATCGCGATTCCAATTCAAGCCCCAAGCAACCCATTATAAGTTTTATGGCTCTTCTCCCTCAGATCATGAACAGTAAATAAGCTGACAGGAGTGTAGCTACAAACAGCGAACATCAAGTAACAATTCATACTCCACATCTCAGACACAAACAATAGTTGGCTGGTTTATACTGAATCTAATTTGAATGCAACTTTTAGCAAACAGCTTTGAATCCTCGAGGTTTAAAGATCATACACACAGATCAACATCTTAAATTTCAAGGAAAGTCATTTCTCAACAATAAATGGCAAGCTCCTCCAACTCCTGAACCACATTTGCACAACGGCTAGAAGCTTGGATCAGTTCCGAATTATCCATTTCCAAAATTAGCAGGTTTATCATTGTTTGAATGACGTCTCCAATGTCTACACCAATTCCGAACTTCAGAATGAGCCTCTGAAATTCTTACTGCTGGTAGGTATTTTAAGACCCAGTGATCAAATGTTAAAAATACTCAAACCTACCTTGACAAAGTGTCAAAATTATGGTCGTCCCTTCTTAACATACAAAGTATTCTACTTCGTGTCACAATTTCAGCTTAATGTACAACTCGAACATTCAACCAATGACTTCAGCACGAGATCAGAGCGAAGGCAGCACAGAGCTGCATATCTGAACATTATTTTATTCAGTTGTCTAATCCCGGACGATGACAATTCTAATAGAGATGGATCCTGGTCAGATTTTTTTTTTTTTAATTTCTAATTTAGTTTGAGCATTTAGAAATAAGGGAACCAACTGCTCCAGTCCAGACTCCACAAACTGCTACCCGGTGCTCACTTTATGCCGAGCCTGAAATGCAACTTTTATGGAGAATCCTACTTGAAGAGAACTTCAGAAAGAGCAGGTCTTTTGGCTCACTGCTGCTCTGGATGGCAGCCACAAAAAGCAGAGATGAATGGGGTAAATTAAACTTGAAGATGGGCTTGAGGCATACTACAGTGCCGTGGATACAGCTCCATCATCCTGCAATCTGAAAATCAGTTGCACTGCAAGTGCTCATTTTCAAGGATTTCATTTTAAAAAGCAAATCTCCTCACATTAATAGTTTCAATACAATCCTATTACAATCGAAACATAAAGGGATGATTGCAGCTCTGGCTGCAAGAGAAGCAATAGCAGATTTATAATCACATTTGTCACATTGTTTAAAACAGACGGTTGAATTTTTCTGACAGATGATTGATTATACTCACACTCACATACGCACCTTCGACAATAAATCAAAGGAACATCTTGAAAAGTCAGGATTGGCACAGGTTAAAAGGGTTTACAGAACACTACAATTTATTTATCAGTTGCAGGTCAATTTTATGACTTTAAAATCAATGCTTTCTGTTTTTGAGAAGGAATGAGGAGTAGAATGCTATGTTAAAATATAAACATATTTTCAATATTCAACATTGTTGACCAGTGGCCTTCTCCCACTTACAGAATATGGTTGGACACATTGGCTCACGACAATCAGACTTTTGAATTAATTCTTTGCTTTTCGAAGTCCTTGAAGATGTTGCTGTCTTCCAGATCTATGCCCATCACTCCTGCAACTCCATATTTGAATTTTTTCCAAACAGGTTTCTGCCTCTCCCACAGCACCAAAACAGGCCTTTACCAAAGTCACTCCATGTCAGTGACTGTGATGCATTATCTTGTTCTCTTTGCGACCTTCGACATGGACAAATACACCATCCGCTTCCGTAGTCCAGCTCGGTGGGACTGCCATTGCTTGGTTCCATTCTTACTCTATCCAATCGTAGCTGGAGCATCTCTAGCAATGGCTTCTATTCCCACATTCTTCATCCCCTCTTCTTCCTGATCTACAAGCTCTCCTTTGCAACATGACCCACAGACATGGGGCCATCATCCATAGGAAGCTGATCACTCCCAGCTATACATCTTTACAGCCTCTCCACTGCTTCTTGTGCTGTTAGACTGCTTGTCCAACATCCAGTTTTGGATGAACAGATAAACATTGGGAACAAAGAAACCATAATCTTCGGCCTCAGCCACAAGCTGCATACCCTCACAATCGATTCAATCCCCTCCCTCTGCCATCGTCTCAGGCTGAACCAGTCTGTGCGCAACCTATTAGACCCCGAGCTGAACTTTTGACCCCACATCCTCCCCATCGCAAAGACAGCCTAGTTCCATCTTCCGTAACATCGCCCGCCTCTGCTCGTACCACTCTGAAGGTTTCACCCATAACTTGGTTACCTCCAGATTTGATTATTCCAATGCTCATCTGGCCGGCTTCCCATCATCCACCCTCCATAAACTTCAGTTCATCCAAAACTTTGCTGCCTGTATGCTATCCTGCAAAAAGTCCCGTTTGCCAATCACCCCCTGTCTTCACTGACCTACATTGCCACCTGGCCCACCAACACATCACATTTTAACTTTTTACTCCAAATCTTTGAATACCTCCATGGCCTAACCCCTCCCCGTCGCTGTGACCATCTCCAACACTACAACCCCACTGCCTTCACTTGCATTTTCCATTCCTTAGACTTCGGCCTCTTGTACAACCCCCTCCTTCCCTTCACCCCGCCATTGACGGCTATGCTTTTAGCCACCCAGACTTCACGCTCTGGAATTCCTCCCCTAAATCCCTTTGCCTCTCCACTTCCCTCGCCCTATTTAACGCCCTCCTCTTTGATCAAGCTCTCCCTCCCAATATCTTCCTCTTGGGCTCTGTGATGCACCTTGGGGGGATGTTTTTCTACATTGAAGGCGCTATATAAATGCAAGTTGTTTATGTTGTTTGATCCACCCCTCCGCCAAAAACGCTCAATACACAACATACTGTATATAGAAAGTATGCAGAACATTAACACCCTCCGAAAGATCGGTTTTCTTGCACGGGCTGCTGAGCATATAGGCTGAAATCGAAGGAAAATGCACACTGCATGGTTGGCAGACTGCATCTTCAACAAATGGGAAATTACAAGCTGGATAACTTGCTTGAAGGCAGGAATGCATTTAACACATGATTTTATTTTCACACTGAACGTGGACCAAGGGATTAAGGAACAGAAGCAATACTTTTCTGAAGTCACAAATTTATACGGCAGGAGAAGGATTTTCAAAGTCTGATGATAACATTCACACCTCTCCGGCATTAACTTGGTTCTTTATTCATCATTTCTCACCAACTTTCTCCCTTCTCCTCAGAGAGTTCCACGGGCTGTGGTACCTTACCGAGGCAGCTAACATTCACGTGATCTTCGACTGAGCATCTGCAGGTTATTTGAGCATGGGGTTGTTAGGAGGAGAGTTGGGGGGTGGCAAAATAGGAATGTAAGAAATAGGAGCAGGAGTAGGCCAGACGGCCCCTCGAGCCTGCTCCGCCATTCAATAAGATCATGGCTGATCTTCTACCTCAACTCCACTTTCCCGCACTATGTCCACATCCCTGGATTCCCTCAGTATCCAAATATCCGTCGATCTCCATCTTGAATATACTCGAGGACTGAGCATTCACAGCCCACTGGGGTAGAGAATTCCAAAGATTCACAACCCTCTGAGTGAAGAGATTTCTCCTCATCTCAGTCCTAAATGGCCCTCTCCTTATTCGGAGTCAGAAGTTTGTGGATTCCAGTCCCACTCCAGCGACTTGAGCACAAAATTCGAGACTGACACGCCAGTGCTGAGGGAGTGCCGCACTGTCGGAGGTGCCGTCTTTCGGATGAGACGTTAAACCGAGGCCCTGTCTGCTCTCTCAGGTGGACGTAAAAGATCCCATGGCACTATTTCGAAGAAGAGCAGGGGAGTTATCCCTGGTGTCCTGGCCAATATTTATCCCTCAACCAACATAACAAAAACAGATTATCTGGTCATTGTCACATTGCTGTTTGTGGCAGCTTGCTGTGCGCAAATTGGCTGCCGCGTTTCCTACATTGCAACAGTGACTACACTCAAAAAGTACTTCATTGGCTGCAAAGCGCTTTGAGACGTCCGGTGGTCGTGAAAGGCGCTATAGAAATGCAAGTCTGTCTTTCTTTCCAACCAAACTTGAAACCCCAGAAGTTCTGAAATCTTGCCTGTGCTGCCAAAGGTCAGTAGAAATGTCACAGGAGAAATTATACAAATTTGGCCTTCTTTTCAAATGACCATATAATTTAGATCAGCGAATTATTCAATACAATAAAGTGGGTTTAGTTTTTAAAATGATTGTTGATGCACTTTAACATTTTCCGTGAAGTACAACCAGAGTGGAGAAATACCCTCATGTGCGTGGAGAGAAGACTGTAGAAAATCACTTAAAAAGCAGTCAAAATGTCAAAAGAAGATCGCAGAAGATGTGTAAATGTCACGGTGAATTACAAAGGACCCATTTTTAGAGAAAAATTGTAAATTAGGAAATTTGACCTTCTGTTGAGTCTCCACACTTCTGCCAATTTTTTATAACATTTTTAAGCAAGAGGAAAAACAGAGCTTGTGACAGCCGTGAACACCCAATTGAGTTTTTGAACAGAATAGTCTTGTTCCTCCTCCTTCAGTTCAAGCTATTCAGATTTGCTACAACTGGCACCAGCACTCTTAGGCTGGGGAAGGAGAGAAAAATCATTCAGGCTTCCCATTCTTGATCACTGAAAAGTGTAGGTGCGTACAGGTTCAGCCCAGGAGGTGTGCAGCACCCCCAATTCAGGAGAAAAAAGGTTGGAAGAAAAAAAGCATCGAAGCACATGGAATAAAGCTATAGCCCCCAAATCAAAATCGTATGATAAAAGGCCCCACCAAATTAGCCATTTTTAGGTTGTCCAGCATATCAAGTATGGTGTCAGCCGTGGCTCAGTTGGTAGCACTCGCGTCTCAGAGTCGGAAGGGTGTGGGCTCACCAGACTTGAACACAAAATCTCGGCTGACGCTCCGGTGCAATGCTGAGTGAGCGCCGCACTGTTGGAGGTGCCGTCTTTCGGATGAGACGTTAAACCGAGGCCCCGTCTGCCCTCTTAGGTGGACGCAAAAGATGCCATGGCACTATTTCGAAAAAGAGCAAGGGAGTTCTCTCCGGTGTCCTGGCCAATATTTATCCCTCAACCAGCATCACAAACAGATTATCTGGTCATTGTCGCATTGCTAATTGTGGGAGCTTGCTGTGCGCAAATTGGCTGTTGCGTTTTCTACATTACAACAGCGACTACACTTCAAAAGGTACTTCATTGGCTGTAAAGCGTTTTGAGATGACCTGAGGTCACGAAAGGCGCTATATAAATGCAAGTCTTTCTTTCGATACAATTCCCACATTTTAAAGACAGCTCTAGATGATATTGAGCGATGGTTACCCACCAAGTTCGGTGAACCAGTTTCTGCCCTGTTATATTATTTCTGATTAGCACCAGTGGTTCAGAGGATGCCATGTATTTGGAAGAAACCCCGTGTTTGAAGTGACTTAGCAACTTTGTAGAAAATGTTACGCACTTTTAAAAAATATTTGTTCTTGGATGTGGGCAAGACTGGCAAGGCCGCTTCGATTGTCCGTCCTAGCCGCCCTGAGAAGGTAGTGGTGGGCCTTCTCCATGAATTTCTGTAGTTCTTGTGGTGATGATGCTTCCACAATAGTGCTAGGTATGGAATTCCAGGACTTCGACCCAGTGACGATGAAGGAATGGTGATATATATCCGTCAGAGTGGCGGGTGTTTTGGAGGGGAACTTGGAGCTAACGAGAATCCCATGATCTTGTCCTTCTTGGCGGTAGGGGCAATGAGCCTGGGAGGTGCTGCTGAAGCAAGCTTGGTAGGTTACTGCAGTGCATCCTGTAAATGGGACATACTGCAGCCACAGTGCGCCAATGATGGAGAGGGTAGATACCGAGTCCAGGGGCAGCCCGACTAAGTTCACGGGTATAATAAGTGAGCCGTAAGGATTTATTTTCTTTTAGCACAGACAAGACGAATATGGTGAGGTGGGAGGAGTTTAAACCGTCAATCTTGTCTCGATATCTTTGAACAGAAACCTTGCAGTTTCAGAGTTTTTAAAATCATATGGCGATTTTATACTGGTCCTAGTGCACCTGGCCAGCAACACTAGCTGGGTCCTCGGAGTTCCACTTCCCCTCTTTTACTTCACTAGTGTACTGCTGGTACCGTGTGGGTGTGCTGGAGAGCCAGCAGGAAGGAACCCCATGTTTTGCATTGCCTCCAACAGGCACTTTTAAGATGCAGGAAAAGTTAGATCTCAGATGCTGTTGGCGGGGGGTGTCACAAGGTTCAGCTCTGCAGTTATAATGCATGGTTAGTGTGTGTGCCTACCTCCAGCAGTACATGGTCAATGTAAGCAAGCCTTTATACAACTACACTGAAACAAATAACCATTCCATCGTTATTCGTCAATGGATTTTTGTCCTGAACTGCATCAACAGTGCATCTTCTTCAAAGTGATTTCAGGAACCCATCCAGGAATGAGAAATGACTTTTTTTTAATTAAATAACTGGGTGGATTTATATGCTGCATTTTTAATTGAACAACAGATTAAAATGGGTTGTTTCCTTAATAAATCCAAAGGTCATAAATGGTTTGCTTGTTTTATTGATCGATTGAGAAGAACTTATTAATTACGTTTGGATCTTTGCAAGCAGAAATGCAATTTTCCTTCTGTACACAGTGTGAATGCTGTTCAACTCCACACGCTGATCCGACATTTATTCAAACATTTGTTGCTAACATTGCCAATTATAATCTGAATGCAGTGTTAAATTCATCCATAAAAAAAAAAAATCTACTTCAGTAGTTTCAAACGGCTCACGAGTTCTCTGGGCATTCTGACATGGGGCTTTGTTTCTTATTCTGGAGAGCTTTCATTACCATTTGATACACTGATACTGAAAGCAATACAGCACGATACAACCTGGGGTAATCATTCTGGCAGAATGCAGATTCTGTTCAGAAAACCATCAGAAACCTTTTCTTAAGACATTCGAACAAAAGGTAATTGACCCATTACACGTTGGATGCGTGTTCCGATTATATTGTGCTGGAAGTATTTGCCAAATTGTTTGCTCGATAGTTCTATTTCGCTGTAAACAAACATTAGCATACGTTGGGAGTGTGCGCAGTGATTTAACGGTGACCCCACCAACACTGAAGGCTCTAACCATGGGGACGATGCAACATTAACATCCATTGTCAAAAATATCAATTCACCAAATTAAGAGATTTCATGCTTTCAGGTTTCTAATAATACATCCTAAGCTTTAATGCAAGGATAAGTTTGACATGACCCTTTGTAAAATCACCATATTTGAACAAATTGTGGATGGCTAATTTTAATATATTTAGTAATTAGTGTCAAATATTTGACATGATTCATCCTTGACATTTTTCACAAATCGACTTACAATATTTGCTGTTTACTTTTTAAATGTTAGAAGTCGCACAACACCAGGTTATAGTCCAACAGTTTTATTTGAAATCACAAGCTTTCGGAGCTGCTGCCCCTTCGTCAGGTGAAGTGAAGGAATACGAATCGGCAAAGCATATATAGACAGAGAACAATGCCTGTTCTCTTTCAACTTTAAATGTTGTAATGGTTATTGAATAGTTTTCTCTCAGTGATTTGACAACAGTTGTTGTAAGTGGAGCTTGTCCTCCACAATACAGAAGCTGGATCTTTTCTATCCTTCTAACATAGGATTCCAAATTAGAATTTTCGGATCCTTAAGAAGTCTGCAGGGTCCTATATTTTTGTATCCATTGACTTGGTAACATTACTTCCGCTGCAGCTGCAGAAAACAGGAACACAATTTTCCTTTGGGAGCTGCCACCGTCTTCAGAAGTTACAACAACGGGTTCCTGGGTATGGGTCGCCACACAGAAGACTTTGAAAACCTCTGCTTTAGAGGTACATGCTGAAGATGTACCGTTACCCTACTTGCTGTAAGTTACTTTTGGGATTTAACAAAGACTCGCACTTCTTACTTGGGAATGGCAATGTAACAGAGACCAGGTTTTAAAATATATATATATTTTTTTTAATACCCCTTTTGTTTTAGTCTGTTGGCACTTTTAACATCATGGAGATAGCAGTAAGAATCCAAACAATCCCAATCCCTGGTTACAGAGTTATTTAGATAAGAGCTCATAAGTAAGGCTAATGGAATGTTGACCTTCATCGCAAGAGGGTTGGAATACAAAGGGGAGGCAGTGATGCTTCAGCTGTACGGAGCCTTGGTCAGTTCCCATCTGGAGCACTGCGTTCAGTTTTGGGCAGAGAACCTCCGGAAAGATAAACTGGCCTTGGAAGGGGTACAGCGCAGATTCGCTAATTTGATATCAGAGATTAAAGGGTTAAATTCGGAGGCCAGGTCGCATAAACATGGCTTGCATTCCCTTGAGTTCAGAAGGTTGAAGGATGATCTAATCAAGGAGTTTATAATGAAGAATTTCAATAGTGTAGATACAGAGAAACTATTTCCTCTGCTGGGGAAATCCAGAACAAAAGGGCACAACCTTAAAATTAGAGCAAGGCTATTTAGGAGTGAAATCAGGAAGCACTTTTTCACGCAAGAGTAGTGGAAATCTGGAACTCACTCACTGTGGATGCAGGGTCAATTGAAATTTTCAAGACCAGAGATCAAAAGATTTTTTTTTGTTAGGTAAACAAAGGCAGGTAATTGGAGTTGAGGTACAGATTGGCCATGAGCTAATTGAATGGTGGAACAGGCTCGAGGGATTGAACGGGCTACTTCTGTTCCTATGAAACTATAGTACACAAAATTAAAAGGAGTCATCTCCTGCCACAGGGCATCACAAACTATAATCGTGCCCTCTTCTCCGGCCTGCGACACTAAGCCGAGCTAACTGCCTAATGTAAAACCAAAAAATATTGATTACGGTAACAATCAAAGCTCAGCACAAATGATCGATCACATTTGGAGGGGGGGGGGGGGGGGGGGGGAAATGAAGAGAATAATGGAATTCCATGAGCGCAATACTAAATGTTTACCTGACGCCAGCTATTCATAACCCAAGGGGCCAGACAACGTGAGCAGCTCAGCCCTTTCTTATTCCTTGCCCCGCCCGGGATGGTGTGCTGCACCTGCAGTCCCCTCGGTCAGTGGTGCCTCTCGCAACTGTGCTAAAATGGGCCCCAGGTTCACAGCTCCTTCCCAAGGGGGGAGTGGGGTGGGGGGGGAAAAGCCACATGAAACCAGCTGCCGTGCAGAAAGGAATCACTTTCCCCTATCGCACCGTATCGCGTCATCAAAACTTCTCACATCACTTGGCACAGGAAAAAAACCCACACCATTTCAGAGTGTGGTGGCCAATGTCGCCTGTAAGATGAGCGGGCCGCGCAGCGCTCCGGAGGTCCCGCGCAGCGTGACCCGGCTTTTAAATTGGAAAAAAAAAAACCGCGTCCGCAGAATTTTGAATGGGCCGCGCAGCCCGTTAAAGGGGCCCTGTGGCCCCCCCAAAAAATTAGAGGGAACATTGGTGTTGACTGTTGCTTAGACAAAATAACACAACTGGTTCTAAATAACACTCTTCTGCCAGGCAGATAGCCCTCGAAACTACACAATGTGACAGTAAAATTTCCAACATTTAAAAATGTTGAATTTTTTTTTTTAAAAAGCAGACGTGAAACTGCATTTCAAATCAGCACAATCAAGTCACAGATGAAGTGATTTCCAGCATTAACTGGATTTCCCATATACTCCCAGCCCCTGCATGCCCAGAAGGCTTGTATTATTGGCCATCTCGACTGCACTTTTCTTCTGTACCACCATTGATTCAGTTTAATTTATTTACAGTAGAAAACAGATGTGGGGCAAATTGGCCTGAAGTCCCCAATCTGTTCCTGGGTCTAGGTTTTCAAAAATTCGTTTGAATGGGCTCCAAATTATTGCACTGGTGCTGAACGGCACCAACATCAGTAGAGTCTGAAAAATCTGGACATTTGAGCCAAACCTTTAACTGGATAACAGCAATCTGTGCAATTATTTGAATAGCATTCAAGCAACATATCAGCATAAATACTGGACATATCTTCAGCAATAATATCAGGTAAATGGGCTTGAATTACTAGTTTCATGTCGAACCGTTTGGAAAATTGCATTAAAACTTGCCACATTAATTCACCATGACACCAGCATAGATGCAATACAACCATAACCCTTCAGCTTTCTCCCCCCACCCCCACCCCCGCCCCCACCCCCCCCCCCCCAAAAAAAGTTGGCGGTATCAACAGTTAATAACTCTGCCTTGGAGTTGCGGATTCTGGACCCAGAATTCAGAGCAAATTCGCATGCAAATTGCCTTTAAGTTCTGCAAAGTGAAAGGATAACAGTGCAGAGTTTAACTGTGCATCATGGAGATCCCTCTTCAGATTTCCAGTCACCTCAGAGCAAGCCGAATGAAACTTGAATTGACAAGAATGGAATTTTCTTGGGTGTATTAAAGTATTCAGGTACTTATCACATTTACAAGGGTCTGTCTCAAGCTGTTGAGCTGCAGTTACATGGGGCACCTCAATCAACTATGAAAACAAAGCAGCTAAAGTGGAAGTAAGTATTAAGGTCTTAGAATTAACTCCAGTGTTCACATGGACTCCCCCCCCCCCCCCCCCCCCCCCCCTCAGGATTCAACTTGTGCTTGCTAACCTTGTTTAAGAACTGGGAACGTATAACCACATCCACTGTCGGACTTTAACAGCACATTGCATTAAGCTTTCAATCTCAATTAAATTTAATACACATCAATGCCATCGAGTTTCAACTTGGCTCCACTGGTAGCACTTTCACTTCTAAATCAGAAGGTTGTGGATTCAAGCAGCACTCCAGGACTATTATTTTTCCAAGTGTGACATTCAGCCAGGTGAGTGCTAAAAGAGGAGCATGGCGCTAGCCTGGCCAACATTGTCCCTCAAACAAGACCACCAAAAACAGATGAACCTAGTTATCTCGTTATTGTAAGTGGGATCTTGCTGTGCACGACTTCCCCACACCAGCCATCCTGTGGCCTCTTGGTTGGGGGGGGGGGGGGGGGGGGGGGGGGGCGTGGTGGCGAGGCTGCCATTAGCGCCCTCTAGGAACTGAACTGCGCGAGTCTGCAAACTCATTTCACGCAATCGACCTTTAAAGCCAAATTTAATAATGAAATAAAGCATGCGTAACGGTAGAAATGAGAGAAGTAAAGAAATCAAAGGAGAAGCACCTCCAATGTCTTAGTGAGTAACCACACCGGGGAGAAGCTCTGTGGGATTCCCTGATCTCCCGCTGTAACTTTGGCAGAAACCCCGGAGAAACAGCACACGTGGTCGATTATGCCATTTTCCTGGGTTTACAAAGTTACAGCGGGAGATGAGGAGAACCCCTGTGGAAATTACTGCCGACTATCTGATCCTGAGCCATGCAGTTCTAATTCCACCCTGGCCTGAGTCAACTGAAAAAAGACTTGCATTTCTATAGCGCCTTTCACGACCACCAGACGTCCCAAAGCACTTTACAGCCAATGAAGTACTTTACAGCCAATGAAGTACTTTTTGAAGTGTAGCCACTGTCGTAATGTAGGAAACCTCGTCAAGCTCAGACAGGATTGGCAGCAAGAGCTCAGAATGACAAATATCCTCTGCACCATGGGGAAGGGGCGAGGTGGGGGGGGGGGGGGGCATGAATTCAGCAAAATCTCCTGTCTTTCAGCTGAAGCGTGCTGGAAAGTCCACGTGGATGTTGGACAAGGACAGAAAACAGGATTCCGCTCATCTGGATCCTCACATGATAAACAGTCACTTGAGCAAGGTACTCGAAGGTTGGGAGTACCAACGGAGCTGCACTCCAGTGCATGTCAGCACATTAGGAGAGGAGCGGGACAAATTGCTGGGGGGGGGGGGGGGCGGAAGGAAGAGCATGGAGAAATCAAAACAATACATAACACTCCTTCAGTGTCAAGTTAAAATCGTATACATTAAAAACAGCAGCTGAGTTCTAGTCAACGCGTAAGTTTGATCAACAGGGCAGGTAAAAATGTTGACATCCACGGTCACAATAATCTGCTCTCCGACCCACAAAGAAGCCTCTTTCTCACTCTACTATCTGTACCAGCAGTTGCATTTTAATACAACTAGCACTTATTCAGCACAGTACAAAAACAGATACCATCTATTACAAATCTATTGTTTTATATGCCAAGTACTACCTTGGCATCTCTTCAAAGCTTTGCATCAACTTTCCAGATATGCGAATTTACAGATACCGCCTCCAAAAGGGGAATGTTAATCAAAATTTGTTTGTTTTTTTTTTAAACACAATTATCGTCTCCATTTGTAATAAACCAGAATTTCTGGTGCAATTGAATGGAGAATGAAGTCTGAGCAATTGCTTCTGATTCAATTACCGAGAGCTTGTTGAAGGGGAGAAAGCAGAAAGTCCAAATTCACTTAACAGTAACGTGTTTTAAGATCACACCAGATTAAATGTGTTGGCAGTTTTAGGCCCGGATCTGGATGTGCAACTGACTACAGAACTTTTAGACAAATTTACGCACCCAACGAATTGGGAATGAACGGTTTCAAAAGTGCAAAGATTCAACGCAGTAAGAACGAAGATTAAATACATAACTGAAGGCATTAGGTTGCATCAGTTGGGGGTGGATTCGACGGCTTTCTTTATGGGCAAAGATGGTCTCCAAAAACAGATTTCCACACGGGATTAAACCCAAAGGAAATACTTCCAACAGAGACTCTAGTCAGTCATAGCCCTCGTCAGGTCTTGATCTGGTTAAAGTCCCTTCTTTCTGTCATCCAAGAATCATGGAAATTTCAGCATCGGAGGAGACCATTCACTGTGCCTCCGCTGGTGCTACTTCCACATCAAAGCCATCTACTCTAATCCTATTAATCTGCTCTTTACTCACACCCTTAAATATTTTCCTTCAAGTATTTAATTCCTTCTTAAAATATCACCATTGACTTGGCTTCAAGAGCCACTTGTGGGAATGAATTCCATGTTCCGATAATCCTTCGCATGGAAAAAAATGTATTTTCTACACACAGAAAAACTGAAGATGCCAACTTCAATAGAAAGCCTGAAATGGGGGAACAATCCTGAAGATTGTATACATGTAAACAAAGCTTTTAAGTTTCTGATTTTCTCTGATAAAGTGTCAGATTTTAAAATAATTTCACCTAAAACTCGTCAACTTGTGCCATTTTCTTCAGTCAAATCGATGTTAGAGAGTCTCCTGAGATTTGGTCCGATGTGCTGCTTTTCAGCTTTGCCCACTGTGCTACGTGATGTTTTCCTTCATCTCTTCTGTACAAAATGCAAAGACAAGTTGCACAAGAAATCGCCAGACACCAGGTGAGACTGTTCCCCACATTAAGTCCCAGTGTCTTCCTTGACTCCTCATTCCAACGTGTTTAGCAGTAGGTTACTGGGCGCAAACATGATCCAATAATCATTCCCTACTTTTCCATGCTAAATAAATTGGGAGCTCGATTTCCACAATGGCATCAAAATAAGCGAGACGACAGCCCAGTACGCCAGTCCCAACGGGGCGTCTCTGATCGTTGATCAGCCTGCAGGATACAATTTGGCAGCGTCAATCACCGCCTGCCAAGCAACGTCGAAACTCGGGGGCCCCTCACCACACAACCGCATCAACCGGCACTTCATACTGGTAACATGCTGACGCAATGTTGACATACCTTGAGCGAGTTAACAGCAGTGTGACGCTCTCTGCCAGGAGAGTGTTTACTCGAACTGTGTTGCAGGATTGAATCTCGACTGCATTCATCTTGCATGAAAATCCACAGTGGTTAGCGTGTGCTCCTGCTACTCAATGTTACATTTGTACTGCAAGCTATCACACAGCCCACTGTTCCAGGTGAATGCACACCTTTAGTCACTTCTAATTATAGACCCCATCTATAGCAAGTAGCAGCATTCATTCTCCCCACCACCCCCTACTCTAAAGCACTGGAAATGATCTGCCCCTTCCATTTTGTTCAGATGTCGACTTACCTGCTGTGCATTACCATCACTTTTTGGTTCTTATTTCTGAAATTACACAATAATCAAAATAGTATTGTGCGACATCACACACCAACGTGTCGTTGCAAAGGTAACTAATAATTGATGGATTCAGTTCTCATTTGCAAAGCTCCTGCTGCAGCTCCAACAGTTTTGCCTGAAAAGGTAGAGGTGAATTAGACTGCAGCCGTGGCTCAGTGGGTAGCACTCCTCGCCTCTGAGTCAGAAGGTTGTGGGTTCAAGTCTCGCTCCCGGGACTTGAGCACATAAATGCTAGGCTGACAGTCCAGTGCCGTGCTGAGGGACTGCTGCACTGTCGGAGGTGCCGTCTTTCGGATGCGACGTTAAACCGAGGCCCCGTCTGCTCCCTCAGGTGGACCTAAAAGATCCCACGGCACTATTTCGAAGAAGAGCAGGGGAGTTATCCCCGGTGGCTTGGCCAATATTTATCCCTCAACATAACAAAAAACAGATTATCTGGTCATTTGTTTGTGGGAGCTTGCTGTGTGCAAATTGGCTGCCGTGTGTCCCACATTACAACAGTGACTACACTCCAAAAGTACTTCATTGACTGTAAAGTGCTTTGAGACGTCCGGTGTGAAAGGCGCTACATAAATGCACGTCTTTCTTTTTTGCATGGAACCCTTGGTTCAGGGAAGCATAGGGGCTGATGAATGCAAGCAAAGGAATCCCTTGCATCTCCATTTTGTTTTGAAGAGATGAAGTACTGCCCGATAGTCACGCTTCAAAAATCACAGAGGGCTTCAAAGTATCACTGTTTCCCAAGAGAGCTGAAAGTTATTGGTGTAATTAAAGCACATGGGTTTCAATTGATGTCACAGTGAAAGTAAAGTTGATAAATAGTAATGCATATTTAGTCCTACAGGACCATGGCAACATGTTGCAACTTTAGTATGCACAGTAGCAGACTAAAGTTGCTCTAATTAATAATCTGAATTGCAATATTTAATCCGACTGATACCCAAATGTGCAGCAAGGATCAAATCGAATAAATTGTACAGAAGTGCAAGTAAATTTAGATGCTTAACATCCTTGATTGGGCACAGCAAAAATATTAATTTCTCATCTTATTTGATGTATTTCTCATAGATTAATCAGCCTCAGAGAAATCACTTCATCCAATTTAATTCAGAGACTTGGGACTTAGCTGGGACTTTTCTGGAGGTCAGTGAACCATTCATCTTTCCTCATCTGGGAGAATTGATCTGCTCAAAACCTTGGGGATTTGTACACTAGTGCCACAGACCATCTACAGTGCTGCAGATCTTTCATGTTTAGAATTCAACCGTCATATGTTGGGGAAGGGCAGGTCTAAATAAATATATTTTTTTTAAAACAGTGAAGCAGCTCTTTAAAACTTCACTCAAATCAGTGTGTGGTTTTTGAGGAAGTGCATGGATTTGGGGGAAAACTGAACAAACATAATTGGGAAATAAAATGGTGATTTGCTGAAAGTCTTGCATACAACAGCTCCCTCTTTTTCTCTCGTCTGCCCTGAAGCTGGTTGAATAGTTTCACAGGGGCCACCAGAATGCTAGTATTTGATCCAAGTCGTGTGTGAGCCCGGTGGGTATGGTCATGTTGTTCAACTGAAGATGACGTCAAAAGCTTAGTCTGATCGTGTCCTCATCTAATCACAGATACACTATTTCCAAAAAGCAGTCACTGGATATGGATCAGGGGCCCTTGCTGATCTTTTTTCCCCCTCACTAACCCAGAGACACCTAGTCCAATAGTCACGTCACTAATGCCATGTAGCTGCAGTTCGCTAACTAAACACAGACCCAGAAAACTTGAGAATTCCTAGTCTGTATGGTTCAATGACCTTCAAATAATCAGGGAGCCCTCAAACTGTTGCAAAAAGAACCATCATCAATTGCGGCTTTTTCTAAACTTGGCGACTTCAATATTTTTGTTTCAGTTTCAAACTCTGACAATATAATTGGAAGAGGGATTTGCAGAGAGCTATATGGTTACCATTAAAATAGTTATGGGTGTTTCCACTACCTCTTCGTTCTCAACAGTGTGTTGTTAAAGTCCCTCCCACTGCTGTGCCCCGCAACTCCTCCCATCAGCTCTGCAATTAGGATATTAAAAACCAATTGTTTAAACCAAGCATAGTCCTGGTTAATGCTTTGATTACGGTTCTGACCGGAAACAGAGTGGCCTCGTCTCATCTCAAGTGACCGACAATGGCAAACCCAAGAGTCTTTTCGACATCGGACTGCACTACCACCCGTGGGTCACGTCGCTCGAGCGAAGACGTGGTTCCAAAGTCTAGAGAACTTCTATGTACTGTGCAACATGGAACCAGATAAAGGCTACAATGGATCAGCTGTCCACCGAATAAATCCTGGCTTTATGTGCCAAATGGCAACGGCACCTAAATGGCAAGTCCATCTATGGTAACAAATTTGAGGATGAGAACTTCACACTGAGGACCCTGGAGAAGGTTTATCAATGTGAGAAGTCGCACAACACCAGGTTATAGTCCAACAGCTTTATTTGAAATCACAAGCTTTCGGAGTGCTGCTCCTTCGTCACTTCACTTGACGAAGGAGCAGCGCTCCGAAAGCTTGTGATTTCAAATAAAGCTGTTGGACTATAACCTGGTGTTGTGAGACTTCTCACATTTGTCCACCCCAGTCCAACGCATCTCCACATCAAGGTTCATCAATGGCCAATGCTGGGCTCAATACAAATAGGTCACAGATCTTCAGCTGTGCTGTAAAAACGGATTTGCCAAAGAACTCTATGATGGTAAGACTCTTGTTGCTACCCTTGCAATCTTTGAAACCAGGCTCAATTTTGAGGAGCTCAAGACAAAATTTAATGAGCCTGCTAGCAAAGAGTTTCAAGTTCAGAAATGAAAGCCTGGGCAAAAAGCTGTGCAGGAAACCAACTAGATCGATCCCATCACAATTTAGAGTCGAGGACTTTCTTTTTTCTTTAAATTACAAAATTCCTGCAGCACTGGCCAAACTGGAGACAGGCTGAACTATTGGACGCTGAAACCAACAGCTGCTACTATTTGGGTAAAGAAGGGTCTAAACTTGACAATCACACTTCGCTGTGTCTAATGTTTCACGCTGTGGTAGCCACTTAAAACTTAAATGAAACAGAAACCGTCTCTAACATTTTCTCAGCTAAACTTACCCTCTACTGCTTAAATACAGCGGAGAATGTCTAAGCTACGACTCTGTTTTATCAAGGCATTTTCAGGTACCCCAAGCTGGGGTCTACAACTGTTGTAGTTTGTGCTTCAATTCCAGTATATCTCTAACATGCAAATAAACTTTTAAATTTTAGGATCGACTCATCACACAGGCAAGAATATTGAGCTAGAAATTTTCCAAATTAACCTTTGATGCTCACTGGCTTACACGCAGTTGATGAAAATCCTGAATCTGACAAGGGAAGCTGTCATTTTGCAGAATTAGAAGTCTTGCGTATTAGCATGAATCTAATTTTTCCTGCTGGGCATGTCGGAGATTTTTCTCTTTTAATCCAGGAATCTGTTGAATAGTGGGAGCCTAAGAACTACAAGTCGGAAGACAACAGGGTATTTTCTGCAATTTTCTACATCAAAGCCTGAAGCAGCCTCCTGAAACAAGGATTAGGTAACTGTAACAGTTCTCCTGGCACTTCTCATTTTAAGCATCAGTAGGCCTTTTTGAAATAAATGTGAGCAAAAGTCACCGAGAGCCAAAATGATTTAGGACTGAAATATGAAGAGCACTGAGCAAAGCCTGTCCCCAGTCACTACAAGAGAAGGCAAACTCATGTGTAGAGATCTAGTACTAAAGTACAGAAAATACATAAAAACGTTCATCGTACTCCAACTGTTGACAGAATTTCAGTGAGGGAAAAACTAAATCACTCAGTGGAGATTTGCCAGGATATACCTCATTGGCATACGGACACCACTGGAGACAGGCTATTTCCAGAGAAGAAATATAGAGAACAGTTCCATCACCATGCATTGCTTCTTCAAGCTAGGTGCCCTCACAGTATGCATGTTACTGGACTTCTCCTGCAAAGTACATCTGTAAAGATAAATGCCAATTTAATATTTCAATACGTCACAAGTCAACAAAAAGGGGGTGGCTGACCGAGTAAAAGTTTAGCGCCTGTAAAATCAATAGATTAGGAGGATCAGTCATAGCCAGAGAATCGCCTGCAATGGCTTCTCTTCCCACTCCCGCACCGTTAACTCTGGTGTCCCCCAAGGATCTACCCTTGGCCCCCCCCCCCCCCCTCCTATTTCTCATCTGTATGCTGCCCCTCGGCGACATCATCCAAAAACACATCAGGTTCCACACATAAGCGGACGACACCCAGCTCTACCTCACCACCACTTCTCTCATACCCGCCACTGTCTCCACTTTGTCAGACTGCTTGTCCGACATCAGTACTGGATGAGCAGAAATTTCCTCCAACTATATATTGGGCAGACCAAAGCCACCAACTCAGTTCTCTAACCACCGACTCTATCCCTCTCTCTCTGCCAACTGTTTAAGGCTGAACCAGACTGTTCGCAATCTTGGTGTTGTATTGGATTCCAAGGTGAGCCTCTGCGCACATAGCCGCGCCACCACCAAGACTGCCTACTTCTACCTCTGTGACATCGCCCGGCTCTGCTCCCGTCTTAGCTCATCCGCTGAAAATCTCATCCATGCCTTGGTTACCTCCAGACTTGACTATTCCAATACTCTCCTGGCCGGCCTCCCATCTTCCAGCCTCCATAAACCTGAGGTCATCCAAGACTCTGCTGCCCGTATCCTAACTCGCACCAAGTCCCATTCACACATCACCCCTGTGCTCGCTGACCTACATTGGCTCCGGGTCCGGCAATGCCTCAATTTTAAAATTCTTAACCTTGTTTTCAAATCCCTTCACGGCCTCGCCCCTCCCTATCTCTGTAACCTCCTCCAGTCCCACAACCCTCCGAGATCTCTGCACTCCTCCAATTCTGGCCTCTTGCTCATCCCCGATTTAAATCACTCCACTATTGGCGGCCGTACTTTCAACTGCCTGAGCCCTAAGCTCTGGAATTCCCTCCCTATAAACCTCTGTGCCGCTCTCCTTAAACCTACCTCTTTGGCCAAGCTTTCTGTCAGCTGTCCTAATATCTCATGTGGCTCGGTGTCAAATTTTGTTTGATAACGCACCTGTGAAGCGCCTTGGGACGTTTTACTATGTAAAGATGCTCTATAAATGCAAGTTGTTGTTGTGTATTGGATGGGTTAATGCCCAACTCTACTTCATTCAATTTAACTTCATCAGCAGAACAGAAAGAGATTACTGTGAGCAAATTGAATAGGTCAGATATAGAGTCAGAGTTATACAGCACAGAAAGAGGCCTTTCGGCCCATCGTGTCTGCACCGGTCATCAAGCCCTGTCTATTCTAATCCCATTTTCCAGCTCTTGATCCGTAGCCTTGTATGCTATGGCGTTTCAAGTGCTCATCTAAGATAACAGGTTATGTACAAGTCTTCTGATTTTGGGGCTAAACCTGGTCATTTCCCCCCTCCCTTTTCCAAAATTATGGCTAAACCCGGTATTACTCAAACGTCAAAGATGGCACTTCTAGGGTGCCTTACACAGTCATTTACCGTGTTTGGAAGATGATCTACTTCATTTTCAATCACACTAATGGGCGCCATTGGCGTGGAGCACACCTCCAGTCACTCGCTCCATTTATATAGATCACTGAACAGAGCTGAGGTGTGGAGGATACAGACAATGGCACCCAACAACTGCTTTTGGCATTATACCTTAAAAAAAAAGACAGTTGCATTTATTATTTCCTTAAAGAATTTATTCGATTACTCCAAAATGTATTTGCCCATTAAGGCCGAAATTTTTATAACAATATTCTGATATATTATTTACTTCCCCCATGCAACTTCATTCAGCCAACTGTGTGCGACTCAATGAGTGAGGATGCATCCTACATCGATGCTGTCCATTGAAACAACAGGGAAAGCAAATCTATGCATCATCTCAAAACTGCAGCATTGCAATGTTGCCATTACCAGGTTTAACCCTAGTTTTCAGAACCTCCTTAAGGTGGCGGGGGGGGGGGGGCGATTACTGGGTTTAACCCTAAAGTCAGGAGTCTCACTTATTTATTAACAGCACTGCCTTGACAGATTATGTTAAGGCGAGCAGTCTCTGCTACTTGTAGGTCTCATGAGACAAGTTTGTAGCATTCGCAAATCCTCTGACAGCTCGATTGTTCCCACAATAATTAATCAATAACTTTCCCACATATTAACTGCACAGTATAATTCATTCTAGGCCAAACACAGATTGTTTGCGAGACGCATGATAAGGCTCTAAAGAACTGCCAGTTCTTTCTTTTAGATGCATCTTTCTTGATGCAATGATTTATAATCGTGCAAACTGGAACAAAGAAAAAGGAGGCATTGGAAGAAGCATTAAAATGTTTATGTATGCAAATTAGATCTAATTGGTGGAAGTTTATAATTGTGTCATTTTTCCTCTCTGCATTGCCCAGGTTATACCCCTCAGTAAAGATTGAGCAGGCTGAGGCTCTTTTCTCCAGAAATGAGACAGCAGAGGGGTGACTTGATGGAGGTTCGATAGGGTAGATGTAGAGAGGATGTTGCCACTTGTGGGGGAGACCAGAACTGGGGGGGCCCGTAAATATAAGATAATCACCAATAAATCCAGTAGGGAATTCAGGAGAAACTTCTTTATCCAGAGCGGTTAGAATGTATAATTCACTACCACAAGGCGTAGTTGAAGCAAATAGCGTAGAAGCATTTAAGGGGAAGCTAGATTAACACACAGGAGGAAATGAATGGGAGGTTTTGCGAGAGATGAAGAGGGGTGGGAGGAGGCTCGTGGAGCATAAACACTGGAATGGGCCACCTGGGCCACATGCACTCTTTCTGTGCTGTGCAATCTATTTAATTCTATGTTAACCAGGCAAAAGTCACATGCTGAACATTTGTAAAGATTTATCAACTGTAAAATCAGTCCAGAAAATAACACTCTAATCTGAAACATGGTGAAATAATGATTAGAAATATTTGTTAAAGAATAGTGCTTTGACCCAATTATCTTTGAGTGAGGAGGAGGTGGGGAAGGTGAAGCCCAAGTAGAAGATTGTTGATAACTTAATGACAGTAAATCTGCCTAATGTAATGACGTGCACTATTGTAGGACATCCAGCCTGCAAAAGACTGACAGATGGCGATAGGCAACTGATGGATTTTGATTCAATGAGCCACATATTAGCCCTTTTAGTCTTAATTATTTCCAGCACAAGCATTATTGACATGTCAGTACAAAACTCAATTTCTTTCAAATGTCAAGACAACATCTATCACCATCTATTTATATAAAGAGCCAAATTCTCGACTTTTGGTGGAGGGGGAGGGGTAGGGGTGGTGGGGGGTGGGGGGTGGGGGAGGGGAGAGTGGAAATCAGAGTGCTAGCTTCAAGATAGTTCTGGCAAATACATTAACCGCACGAAGCACCAATTCCACATGAAAACTAATTTTTTGATTTATTAAGAAAATCCTTGGGAAATGTTGCACAGTTTCATATATATTTAGCATTTGTAATCACCACATATTTTTGCCAAAATTGAGTCTATATTTTTCTCCATCTTTAAGTGCTTAAGCGGTTAATAGTGCTCCAATCCAAGACCACAGAATTAAAAGTATTAGATTTAATTACCATCTTTTCAAGTAAGCTATGGAGACTGTCGGAAGCCAGCAGTGCTTTCAAAATAAATCCTCCTGCTACTAAGCTAGTTTACTTGTTCTTAATGATATAAAGCCAGAGAACCTTTCTAAGCTCCACTGTGATATATTATTGGAACACTAGCCGCTAAAGTCGCCTCTCATCAGCAGTCAACATTCATTTAGTAACGGCATGATCAAAGCAAACATTTTCCAACACATGTAATGTTTGCTTTTAAAGTTTGCATGGTCACTAAATGTGGCGCTTCAGATCCATCGCTAATGGGCAATCCACAAGCAAACAAGAGTCTTGTGGTGCACCTAAGCATTTAAAAGCAGGAGACTCCCTGTATGGGGTTAGTGGACCAGCCATCTGAGTAAAACATTCCGTGATGGCACAGATCATTTAACTATCCAAGTGATTATTTGGCTCCGATTCCCTCATTCTTGCTTTAAGATCCCATGATGCGGAGATGCCGGTGTTGGACTGGGGTGGACAAAAATGAGAAGTCGCGCAACACCAGGTTATAGTCCAACAGTTTTATTTGAAATCACGAGCTTTCGGCTTTACCGGACGAAGGAGCAGCGCTCCGAAAGCTCGTGATTTCAAATAAAACTGTTGGACTATAACCTGGTGTTGTGCGACTTCTCATTTTTGCTTTAAGACCGAATACCTTGCTCGGCAGTGCACACAAACAGAAGCTCGCTTACATCATTCACTGAGGGGGAAACACAGCCTTGGAACCAAGGCTTCTGACATTCATGGTCTTCAACACTGCAACCTTCAAAATGAGCTCAATTTGCAAAGATTGCTCTTCTCACAAGTGTTGGTTGTGCATGGTCTGCTGTGACCCAAATTTGCACCAAAATCATATCAAAGGACACACAACATTGCAAAGGAAAGAAATTGGATAGGTTTTTAAACAAATGGGCTTTAAAAAAAAATAAACAAGCACTTGATTTAATTTTGTCCTTTTTATCTATGGAGTTCTGCACCCATCAGATGGGGAGCAAAGTCACCCGGACGGGGAGCAAAGTTTCGACGAGGCGGAGGTATTGCAAAAGGGAAAGGCCATAAGCGGTGGATCAAGTCTTGCCCTGGGCATCCTGGTGCTCAATCATGCTCAGCCTGGTGGTAGTCAAGAGCGTCGACAAGCCAGATGGGCACGCCCCATCAGGGAGGGCTGCATCTTCAGGAAATAAATGAGAATTATTTAGACAACAGTTTCTCAGTGCGTGGCGAACTGGCCCACTTCCTTCACACCTCCCAGAAAGAGAGGTTGATTACTTTTTCATGCTGAAAAGAGCAATTATACAGGAAGTGGTTATCTGTGCTTTTCTGTACTGAGCAACCACCGTCACCATATTAGCTCATTTTACTGGGCTTCAGTTATCTTTTCAATAACAAATTCTAATTAATTGTGCTCAGCGACACATTTTCATCAGGGAGAGAGAAAAAAAATGTTGACATTAGAACCTCCAATTCCAGTAAGTTACAGGAAGATGGTATTTGAGACTCCTAAGTAGGATGAACGTGTGTCAGCACTGCTGAGATTTTCTTAAACCGAAGTTCTACTGGCATCATGGAGAATAGGAACTGAATTTCAATAAAATGACTTGACATTTGTGCAAGATAGGAAATAAGAACTCTCGAGTTGAAGGGTTTATCTATTCAGATGGGTACAAAGCAAGTATTATTTACTTTTCTGTAGTCTCGATTAAGAAGATTTGACTATTACAGGTACTTAAGAGTGCTCTTTGTTCGGTTTTTAACTACTATCCACCATTTCTATACGAGCATTAGGTTTCAACTTGAGAAATGCTCCAGCAATATCTGCAATAGCTCAATTTTCTTTCACCATTATTCTGCAGAATGGTGACCTCCACACAATACTGTGACTCACACTGTTACAATACTAGGAGCCCTCTCTCCCTCGATACTGCCTCGTATGCCATTTGTCACATATGCACTATATTTAACCAAGTCAATGTACATAAACAGGCAAGTGTTCCAACAGGTCGTTTATTTGCTTTCCTTTACTGAGAAAATAGGATTTATGATTCCATTCACTGCAGAAGCTCGGAACTAATGGTACTCACTCTAGCGCTTCAGAATTTATGCTGAATATTTATTATATTTTATGTAGCAGCTGCAATTTTTCATATTCAAACTCCATTTGTGAAGGGAGAGGGAGCTGCAAAAATTGCCGGTTCGTCGAAGAATTTTTAACATCTTGACGTAGATCCCAATTTGTTCACCTCGCTCCTCAGATTGACTTTGCTACACATGATCACGTGGGCACTGGTCATTTATCACTTGGAAAGGTGACATAAATCTATCCATTCCGTAATTAAGCCTTTGTGTACAGTTAAATATGCAGAGAAGGAGGTGAGCTGCATCATCTACCCAGTCCATTAGTCAAAGAGATCACACAGCATCTCACCTGAAGAGCAGAATGACAAAATGAAAGGTTGGGGCTACATTCACTGCAACCATTTGCAAATTGGCTACTCGCTATCTCAGCCATGAACGAGATAATTTGCATAACATTAGGAAGCAACTGTTACAGGAGACCAGAGCCTTGCAACATGACACTGGGGGGGAAGATGCCAAGTGAAGGTGAGGCACTTAAACAACAAGATGCTAAAAGGTAGAAACAGAAGCTGCTTTCATATTGCTCATCAGCCGCTTGGCTCCTGTAGCACGTCTCACAAAACCAACAGCAACATGTAGATAAACCTAACAGAATTTTTATTTATTTTTTTTAGACCCACTGTTTGCACAATCCAGTTTTTAACCGAGTCTTCCCCACGACCAGTGATCTTTGTGCTGATGCATTCGACAAATCTTAAAGGCCAGTTTGTGCAGATAGGAAGTAACGAGCCTCAGAGCGCAGCTAGTTTACAGGAAGGCTGGCTGTATAATCTACTGGTAAACGCAAGGGTGTGGTACAATTGGGTTCTCTTCCCAAGGCCTCAGCTGCAATCTAAAAGCAGTTTACGGATAAAATCAGTCAGTCATTTTTGCATTACACAGGAGCGCACGTCAACCCAAGCACCCCACCCACCCGCCCCATCAACCACCGTCTGCCCCACCTGTGACAGAGACTGTCGGTCCCGCATTGGACTCATCACTCACCTGAGAACTCATTTTTAATGTGGAAGCAAGTCATCCTCGGTTCAGAGGGACTGCCTAAGAAGACGACACCGGTGCTAGTTACAATACTGCAGAAAAATTATCATAACGGTTTCATACACAACACTCAATCAGTATTGTCTGTATTATCATGTTCCCAATACTAGTGACTGCACGGAAGGAAAGACTTGCATTGATACAGCGACCATCGGACATCGCAAAGCTCTTTACAGCCAATTAAGTAATTTTGAAGTGTAGTCACTGTTGTAATGTAGGAAACGCGGCAGCCAAATTGCACACAGCAAGCTCCCACAAACAACAATGTGATAAATGATCAGATAATCATTATTTTAGTGATGTTGATTGAGGGATAAATATTGGCCTGGACACTGGGGATAACTCCCCTGCTCTTCTTCGATTTAGTGCCAGGGGATCTTTAATGTTCAACTGAGAGGGACCTCGGTTTAACATCTCATCTGAAAGATGGCACCTCCGACAATGCAGCACTCCCTCAGTACTACCACTGGAGTGTCAGCCTAGATTTGTGTGTTCAAGTCTCTGGAGTGGGACTTGAACCCACAACCTTCTGACTCAGAGGCGAGGGTGCTGCCCACTGAACCACGGCTGACACAAATTCAGTAAAGTCCCAAACACATGCACATTCAAGAATTCATTGTTACCATTCGGTGCTCGAAACAGAACATTGTTAGAAATAAAGTTAAATGGAGATCAGAATAAAATTTCTAACTAGAGTGAATTACATTTCAATTGTACATGTCATTGAAAAATGTAGGTTGAAACTTGTGGCGAATGAATAGTCCTTAACCACTCATCACTTAGTCTTTGACAACAGATACAGGCCTCCCCAAGACAATCATCATGGAGTTTGCAAGTTTCACATGAGGAACTCACTGTCAAGAAAGACTAATCTTTGAGATAATCTCAGCTTTTGCAGCAGATGTTTCCCCATTTCTTGCATAATTTTGCAGCGAGACAGCTGTTTCGCCACTGTCAATAATTCCCTTTCATCCTTGTGAAAACTCTGCTGTACAGATGTTGAGCAGTTTTAAACCCCAAGCTAAAGAATGTTCCAGTTCAGTGACAAATTCATTTTTACCTCATTAAGGCCTACAGTGCAATTTCACTTTCGCACCATCACTGATGGAAAAATACGGGGCTCTTTTACAATCTGCTGAAAAATGGACTTCCACAATTTATTAAAAGCTGTGTTTCCAAGCCCTGAGCCAAAGATCAATTTAATTTCAAATTTGACTTTTATTACAAGATAAAACAGGTTCACTGCAATCCATGTTAACTCTTTCAACAAGTTATCTACACAGCCATTCGATCAAAGTCCGCTTTTTGAAGTAGGACTAAGACCGAGTGCACCGTTTGGGTAATCACACTTGTGCATTTATCCTTTAATAATATTACGTGGATACAAATCAAAAGAACTTGCATTTATATAGTGCCTTTCACAACCTCAGGATGTCCCAAAGTGCTTTACGGCCAATTTTAAAGTGTAGCCAATGTTGCAATGTAGAAAACGTGGCAGCCAATTTGTGCACAGTAAGCTCCCACAAACAGCAATGCGATAATGACCAGATAATCTGTTTTAGTGATGTTGGTTGAGGGATAAATATTGGCCAGAACGCCCCAGCTTTTGTTCAAAATAGTGCCATGGGATCTTTTACGTCCACCTTTGGTTTAACATCTCATCTGAAAGACGGCACCTTAGACAGTGCAGCACCCCTTTAGTACTGCACTGAGGATTATGTGCTCAAGTCTTTGGAGTGGGGCTTCAACTCACAACCTTCTGACTCCGAGGCAAGAGTGCTACACTGAACCAAGACCGATACCTTACAGATCATGTACAGTGTTTCCTTTAAAGACAGGGCACTCTCGGGTTCAGTGTACACAAAAGGCACCCAAAATGGACTTGGTGTAAAACCTGACTCTTTATTCACTCTCATTTTAAAATAGACAACGGGAATTTTCAGAGCCAGGATCTCTCGATCGTTTTATTTGTTTAAAATATTTAGCCAGTTCAGTGGATGCTGAGAGTGTGTGCAGGTTGCTAGGCAGCAGAATATGCAGCTGCTGTCAGAGGCTGTATATTCCATTTTCTCCAGCAGATTCAACTGTCTCAGCGATTGGAGACCTCCGTCTCACATCGGCAATCGCCACTGCCATTGACTCAGTTACTGTGACACAACTACTTAGAGCAGCTCAAACCGTAGGTTGGCATTTGCATATTCAACTCCAATCTGGCTTCTTAACTCTGTGTAAGCTCACAGCGTCACACTAGGATATTTCAGACTGTGCACCTAGAAAGGTAATGTACCATAGGAACAGTGCAGATGCACCTCTTTCACACAGCTGCACGCCCTCAAGGGTCTCAGCCAATCTATAAAGATGTTTGAATTATGTTCCAATCTAGCACAACCTTTATGATGTTTCAAAAACACAGGAGTTCAAAACAAAATGCTGTGACTGGCGGTGAAGGGTTACATCAATGGATGCTGTTAAACAGAATCTCATTAAAGCCTGAACAAATCTGGACCAGGCGGAACAGTGCTGTGTTTGGGAACTTCTTGCTCTCTGACAAAACATGGAAGCTGCCCTCACTCCAAGCAGGATATTTATGGCAAGTACAAATCAGAGTCATTAAATGCGACACATTGTTGGGTTGATCTGCACAAACAAAAGGTGCCTTGTACTAACAAACTTTGTAACAGAGGCTGTTTGAGAATTTTGAATTTCTGCCAGATTTCGCCTTATTGGAACAAAGGCAGGAGATTGCAAGATTCGCTGCTACGGGAGCTGGCAAGGGAACTACATGCCATGTTGGAGTCGGCTCGAAATCCATTGGATCGTATTGATTTCATGTTGGCAGGTTAAAGGTCATCTTATGCTGGCATTTTCTCCAGATTCACAACAGCTTTTCCCTTATTTGAAAGGCAGCATTTTTATTGACGTCATAGTTCCCTGAATGGGGCTTCAAAGTTTGCCCAGCAAGATGGTCCTAATATAGGGAAGAGACGGCTACAGATCGAAGGTTGGGAAAATGTCTGGAGAAGTATATTCAGCCAATCTCAGCTGCTTGCACAATGATTAATAAATGTGACACAGACTGCGTGACAGAGAATATCCTCAAGAAACCCTCTAGCACATGACAAAAGTTGGAATCAGGCCCTGCACAAGTTTCCTCAATGGGACCTGCCATTTCTGGCCATCGACACACCTTGACACTGTTTTAATTAGGTAATGTCTTTTCAAAGGTGAAAACTAAACACAACGCAATATTTTCAATGAATAGTGAAGGCCTGGAGGTTATATAATGGAGCTTAATGTAGATCAGACCTTATCTTTCATTCTAATGACATTGAATTGCCCTGGCAGAACAACTTGCATTTATATAGCATCTTTAAAGTAGTAAAACATCCTGAGGCACTTGAGAGTGTTAACAGACAAAATTTGACACCGAGCCACATAAGCAGATGACAGGACATGCGATCAAACGCTTGGCCGAAGAGGTAGGTTTTATGGAGTGTCTTAAAAGGAAGAGAGAAGGGTAGAGATGTGGAGAGGTTTAGGAGGTCATTCCAGAGTTGGGGCCTAGACAGCTGAAAGCACAGCCACCAATGGTGGAGGCGAAGGAAATCGGGGATGCACAAGATGCCAGAATTGGAAGAGGAGAGTTCTGGAAGGGGTGTAGGGCTGGAGGAGGTTACAGAGACAGGTTAAAGATAGAATAGATGTACAAGTTCTTTAATACTTAACTATTCAGCTTTATAGTAGATCATTAAATTTTAATGGTCTGTATGACTGATAAGAGCGAGCCTTTGGTAGCACGCCTGCCTCTGAATCAACAGTGTTGGGTTTGAGCCCCACTCAGTCAGCCAGCAGAGACTGGAAGGCCAGCTTTGATCTGATGAGTGTGGATGAAAACAATGGACACTCGGCCAATTTATACTGCATGCTGTCAACACGGATTCAGCACCTTCAGGAGAGAAAAGTGAAGAAAATCAATCTGGTGGGGGGGGAGGGGGGGGGGGGGGGGGGGGGAAGGGGGAGCACTATATAATATGACATGAATCATCAGTGACTTTGACTCCATCTCCAGGCTCCTTTTGTTCCCCATCTCAAGACAACACACTGACCACTCATGCACACATCTCAACTGCAAAGTTGGCCCTTTCCTCAGCAGACAGCCACACGCCTGCAGGAAACATCTCAAAATAATCACACATTCAAGTACAGCACCATGGACCACAGGGCAGATTCACCTTCGGCTGCCACTTATTTTAAATGAAGGTGATAAAAGGACGAAAAGGTAAAAGGACATTTAATATAGCGTCCAGAAGACTGGCTCGAAGAGCACTTCATGAATATACCTGGTGCAGCACGGCTGGACTTTGGAACATTTCTGTGCAGGTGGCGTCCCTTCATATATTTTTTTTAAACTTACACCATTGCCATCACAAGGTACAAAACGCTCATTAGAAAAGGTCACTCATGTCGTCTTTGCTGAGGCTGCGACACCTGACAAATGTTGATAAACCATAAGCAACACTAATGACCACTTGAGTCATCATGAAGATCAGGTTTAATCACAATTGACATTACAATTCACCTGCTAGAACTGTCCGGTTAGTGAAGTGTTGCGTTTAACAAGTCTCGCATTCAGGAGCTGCATTAAAGGTCACCTCTTTCACGGAAATGGTGCCTTTTATTTTTGCTAATGGTTACGTGCAACCTATCAACTTCAAATCTAAGCAGGAAGGTCACGCTGGTTATCCAAAAGACAGCACAGTAAAACATGGCCTTCCCGAGAGAGAGAAAAATCAGGCCAACGTCCTATAGTGCAGCTGGCAGCAAATCGTACAAAGCTTCATCTCAGATAAAATGACGAAAGGTCATCGACCTGAAACGTTAACTCTGTTCCTCGCTCCACAGATGCTGCCTGACCTGCTGAGTATTTCCAGCTTTTTCTGTTTTTATCTCAGATTAAAAAGTTCTTACCCCCTCAGGCAGGCTCATCTGTAATTCAAATTGCCAACTGGGAGATCAGGGCCATGGCGATTCAACAGATGTTAATGTCCCAGAAAATTGACCACGGTCAGCCTGCCTTCAGGCTGAGTCGCAGGGTCAGCAATTCAACCACGATACGATGTTCTGCTACTGTGATGTAGCAAGTCTTTTTTTCCCCCCCCTTTTAATAGGTATAAGGTACTGTGTGTTTATAAAGTTTCTTCCAGCTCTGTTCAGAAGGTGCTCCAAGTGTTAATGGCCGAGGTAAATTTCAGGAACTCGAGGCATGCATACTCATGCCACGGACCCCGGCTCTAAAACTGGCAGAAGCTCTGGCTTGAAAAGCACAAGTCAACAATGTGGGCTCGAAGCAACTTGTTTCTACAGACTCTGGAACAGTTCCCATGGATTGGAGGGTAGCTAATGTAACCCCACTATTTAAAAAAGGTGGCAGAGAAAAAACGGGGAATTATAGACCGGTAAGCCTGACATCGGTAGTGGGCAAAATGCTAGAGTCCATTATAAAAGATGTAATAGCAGAGCACTTGGAAAACAGTGACAGGATCGGACAAAGTCAACATGGATTTACAAAAGGGAAATCATGCCTGACTAATCTACTGGAATTTTTTGAGGATGTAACTGGTAGAATAGATAAGGGAGAAACAGTGGATGTGGTGTATTTGGACTTTCAGAAGGCTTTCGATAAGGTCCCGCATAAGAGATTAGCGTGCAAAGTTAAAGCACATGGGATTGGGGGTAAGGTACTGATTTGGATAGAGAACTGGTTGACAGACAGGAAGCAAAGAGTTGGAATAAACGGGTCTTTTTCCAAGTGGCAGGCAGTGACTAGTGGGGTACCGCAGGGATCGGTGCTAGGACCCCAGCTATTCACAATATATATTAATGATCTAGAAGAGGGAACTAGATGTAATATCTCCAAGTTTGCAGATGACACAAAGCTGGGTGGGCGTGTGTGCTGTGAGGAGGATGCAGAGAAACTCCAGTATGATTTGGACAGGTTGGGTGATTGGGCAGATGCATGGCAGATTCAGTATAATGTGGATAAATGCGAGGTTATCCACTTTGGTGGCAAAAACAGGAAGACAGATTATTATCTGAACGGCAATAGATTGGGAAAAGGGGAAGTGTAATGAGATCTGGGAGTCCTTGTGCACCAGTCGCTGAAGGTAAGCATGCAGGTGCAGCAGGCGGTTCAGGCGGCAAATGGTATGTTGGCCTTCACAGCGAGAGGATTCGAGTACAGGAGCAAGGATGGCTTGCTGCAGTTGTACAAGGCCTTGGTGAGACCACACCTCGAGTATTGTGTGCAGTTTTGGTCGCCTTATCTGAGGAAGGATGTTCTTGCCATGGAGGGAGTGCAGCGAAGATTTACCAGACTGATACCTGGGATGGCAGGAATGACGTATGAAGAGAGATTGGGTCGATTAGGCTTATATTCGCTAGAGTTTAGAAGAATGAGAGTGGATCTCATTGAAACTTATAAAATTCTAACAGGACTAGACAGACTAGATGCAGGAAGGATGTTCCCGATGGCAGGGGAGTCCAGAACCAGGGGTCACAGTCTAAGGATAAGGGGTAAGCCATTTAGGACTGAGATGAGGAGGAATTTCTTCACCCAGAGAGTGGTGAACCTGTGGAATTCTCTACCACAGAAGGCAGTTGAGGCCAATTCATTAAATATATTCAAGAAGGAGTTAGATATATTTCTTAAGGCTAAAGGGATCAAGGGATATGGGGAGAAAGCAGGGACAGGGTACTGAATTTGGATGATCAGCCATGATCTCATTAAATGGCGGAGCAGGCTCGTGGGGCTGAATGGCCTACTCCTGCTCCTATCGTCTATGTTTCACGAAGACCGTCGCAATCTTATGGAACCAGAGAGTGACGTTTAAGTGAGCAATTCCTCTCGGTTTTTTTTCCTTCCTTTCTGACGTCTCCTCCCTAATCACAGACCAGTCCTGCTCCAAGCTGCCCGCTCATGCTGCAAAACTAGCTCTTGGGAGGCGCTCGAACGTAGCCTAATCTCTCCCTCTCGGGAAGACGCTCCAGATTCCATTTGTACCTCTGCACGATGACGCAGAACAGACAGGAGTTTGTAATTGCAGTTCCTTCACAGGAGCTCCCAATCTTGGGCACGCTGTTAGGAAGAGATGGTATCAAGGGAATGGACAGCATGCCTATTTTGTACTCAAAGTATCCAGCAATATTGATAAACGACTATGAAAAGATCACCTGCTTCCTTGGAGATTCGCTTTCTTTATAAACAATGTTAATCTCTAATAATTTCCCAGTGAGTAAAGTGTGCGATGATTTTTTTTTGTTGAAAATGCGAGTAATTAACCACCCATTGGTGAAATCCCCTCAGGACTGTTGGCGCTGGCTCTGGGCAGACCCGCCTACAGGGACAGATTTCCAAGACCAGAAATGCTCGAGCCATGGAAAATGCAATTACTGCCACTTTGATCATGATGTATGCCTTGGGTACGAGTCAGGAGAGGTAGGTGCGCAATAACCAAGAGCGAAAGCACAAAACCAGAGAATCACTTCCACTTCAGAACAGCACCGAGGAGAGACTGGCTCCTGGGAAAGGTGGAAAATTAAACAATCCTAATGAATGCTCCTCAACTGCCTGCGTTAAGAAATGCCCTTTAAAAAAAAATCACTTTCTAAGTTGGTTTGGAGATGCCATATAATTTTTCTATTACCATACACACACACACACAAAAAAAATTACATTCACAACTCGAGTGTATAGTATTATTTAATATGATACAGCAGCAATCCGAGGAGGCAGAGAATCATGTCACACTGCCTCCAGTGCTAGAAACAGCAGCTCTACTGACACAGCCACAACTGAAAGCACAAACTCTGCATTTGGCTGGTTCACAGCAGCTTTGAACATTTGTCCAGATTACACAAATCACTGGTGCTCCGGGAATAAGAACAGGACACTGGCAGCGACGAGAGACTCAGTTGCACCCAAGTAATTGCTCGTGGAAACCAAAACGCGGGCTCAGAAGCCAAACCTGCATCTGAAGCAGTTTCAGGAACAAGGCCAAGCATCAAAATCAGGAATCTCCCTCCAGTTGTTAAAAGGTGCCTCTGCCCTTCAACCTCAGGCAGAAATGTTCCCGTCTCACTGAGTGTACTGCAACTGCAGAACAAATGGTGGCGCTGTCAATGCCATGGAGGAATTTTGACTTCCAACACACACCACTTTCCCCGGCCTTCATTTTTTTTTGTCGAGGGGGTGGGAGGGGAGGCTGGAGGAGAAGGATGGAAGTCGGAAAATGAAAACCATTGCACCAAAACTCAATACTGAGCATTCGTCTACATTACAAACATAGCAGATCTTGCCCTGTTTGAACAGAAACTTTCTCTTTGGCACAATCTGCTTTTTTCCTTCCAACTCAGGATGCTGAAAGGCATATTTAGAGCTCAGCATCTGGCTACCAGCCTCACCAATGCTAAGAAAATGGCTTTGCATTGAGACGCAAGGCCCAGATAGACACTGCATATATAGCAGACACTGACTGTATGCTTCTGACATACTGGTGTCCATGGCTACACTAACTGCTACTCGATGCAATTAGGATGAGCTACACATTATTTTTTTTATTTTTTATTTTTTTTGAGTACCTTCCTTCATTACAAAGATGTATGTTTTAGTTACTGGTGCCTTCACCTTTTTTTTTATTAAAAAGACAGACAGATTTATCATTGTGTAGATTATGATGCCAAAAAGTTCCATTCCATCACTGTACACTATGGGCCGGATATTCCGACCCCCGTGGGTGCGTACACACCCGTAGGGGCCGCGCAAGTGCCTGTTTCAGGTATGCCAAGCGTATGCGCTAAAACCCGGCGCTTCCGATCTGTGAAGAATCCTCTTGACCGATCCTCCGCCTGCCTGGGAGAAGGGCCTCCGCGGGCAGAGAGTTCCGCTTTCTGCACAACCTCCGCCCGCTGAAAACCTTTCAAAATCTTACGTCTGGTAAAAGCAGGCGTACCAACATAAGAGTTTTTTTTAAAAAATCCCACTCATTTATAATTTATAAAATACTTTTTAAAACGGTAAGTTTATTTTTAGCCCCGTAAAAAGCTTTAATTATTTTTTTCAAAAAAATTAAATGTTTAAAATATTTAATGTAATTTTAACTAATTTTAAATACGGGATTTAAAAATTTTTATTTAATGTTTAGCTGTTTTTGTTAAGTGATCCCCATTCATACTTTTGACAGTTCTATGCGTATAGACCTATCAAAAGTGTACAGGGGGATTCCCTTCTTTGATTAGTTCCCCATGGCCCACGTGATCCCAGGGACGCTTGTAAACTGCCTGCGCCCCTGGGATACCTGGGCCTCTGAGCGCGCAGACCAGGATCGGAAGTCGCGGGACCTACGGAGCCAGCAGGTAAGTGCGTAGATTTTTTCCGATCGGAGACATCCACCCGTAGGAAGCCTCCGATCAGAAAATCCGGCCCTATATGTAATGGTCAGTTAAAGTGCATCTAAAAAGGAAACAGTGTGAAGTGGAGCCATTTATGCACCGTAATACTTCTCAGTTTTGATTGCGAATTTGTTGTACAGCCTCAATTCCTTGGCATAACTTTTTTTTGAAACCAACATTTCTCCCAGCTCACGCTTCCATCTTCCACAGAAGGTATCTCCGCCCTTGAGCAAGCTAAAAGAACAATACCGCTCTCCTTTACCTCTACTGTTGATCCCCAATACCCCAGCTGCATACAAGAGCTCACCATGAATGGGCTGGAGGAGGGACCACTCCTAGCGAATGTCTATCCCTCAATCAACATTATTAAAACTGATCACATTGCTGTGCGCAAATTGGCTGCCGCGTTTCATACATTACAACAGTGACTACACTTCAAATAGTACCTCATTGGCTGTAAAGCGCCTTGGGACGTCCCGAGGTCGTGAACGGCGCTATATAAATGCAAGACTTTCTTTCTTTCACGCCACATCAGAGCATTAGGCCAACGTGCTGCGCCATGGAAACGGTTTCACACAAGTCTGGCAGTCGCTTCAAAAAGAGCTAGCTTCACTGGAAAGCATTTATCCAAGTAGCAGGGCTCCATATTAGCCGAACTCCCTGGTCACAAAGTGGTCTGGCAAAATAAAACAGGGAAGAACTAGAATCCACCGCCGCCAAAAGAGAGCATTTCTCCCACCATCGTTGTGCCAAAAATGGGTCCACTACACAATCTATTCTAAAGAGAGAAACAAGGAAATAAAGCCTGGTTTATGCGTGGATTGCAAACTCCACTCAAATTGCTGCTTGGTAACATTTTGCCAATACCCCGTGACAGATAGTCGATTTCACTGATGTTTTTATGAGTTCCGACATGAATTCCATTTTCAGTCTGTCCCATCCAATTTTCAATGAGCAAAGTGCAAGTTTAATGCCACAACTACCGATTTCCACCGACCTGATCTATAGCATTACTGCCACTCTTAAACGCAACTCTTGATCATATTGCACTGCAACATTCAACAAACCACATTTATCATTCAGATGGACTTATGGTACCATGATTTCAGTCAAGTGTATGGTGGATATAAAATGCTGACGCTATGTCCACTTAAACCGTGAACAACGGCGAGCAGTGCAACTATCGGCTCTCTCCTTCCAAGCCCGGCTTGTGCTTGGAGAGAGTATGATGAGCTGTACAATACTACGGTGAAGTATTGGTGCTTGCTTGCCTGTCGCAAGTGGTGATAACAGTAGTATGAGGAGGAATAAGAGGGAGGTAATGAATTGGGAGCACCACGCAAGTACATTGCACATCAGTTCAACTACAGTTTTTTCATCTGACACACTGGTAGTAATACATTTAATGAGCCAAGTGACAACACTGAAAATGGTTTCTCTACCTCCCCAAAGGAAAGTGTCTCATTCGGAGCTCCATTCAGAGCTTGCCCAGAAGGCAGAGAGGTAATCAGGAACGTAATTGCAGAGCGAGAGAACTCATAAAACACGTAATCCAACATCAACATTGGTCTGAGCCATGCATTGAGCTATTGTTTGAGGCACCTAAGCCCCAAGAGTGCATCATCCAGTCATGTGTCTGCCTCTTGCCATGTTTCAAAGAGCATCCAGTCATTTTTTTCCCTCTAGTCTCCTCTTCTAGAACATGGCCAACAGCACTGCCTCTGGCACCAACAGAGTCCAAGACTTGAAGCACGCGTGAATAGCCACTGTTCTTTCTGCACAGCTAATTGTAATTGGCAAGTTTTCGCAGAAATGGTCATCACACACAGGGCTCACGAACAAACTTAAACAGCAATAAGAACCATTCAGGTCATCCGAAAAGCTTGAAAATTCTCCCCCTCAAAACAGGTATTGACCAAAGAGATTCTATTTTCTGCAAGGCCGGATATTGTACGACTGGAAGAATCAGGTTGGCAAACCCGTCAGTACCTGCACTGTACCTAATTCAGTCAAAAAATTTACTGTTGCGGCTCCCCGAATGGCCCAGTGACTAAAGTTATGCATCATAAGCCTGCAGAACAGCAAGGTCCCATATTTGTTCCTGGTGTGTGTTAGGTTAGTTGAAGTCAGCCACGACCGTGGTGTGACCACTGCAATTTCACACTGAAAAAGATTCCCTCTGTGCAATACACAATTAAATCACAAACAGGTTTACAGTGTTGTTGCATGAGCCAAAAGGAAATCCCCTCCCCACTACATCTCTGGAATTTTGGTGGATTAGAGTAGAGTAGAAGCTGTCTAAGTTTCCACTCCCAATCAATGTTCCCTCTAAATTTTTTTGTACTGAGCGGGCCACGAACTCCTTTTCGTCCGCGGGCAAATTTTAAAACAATTTTTTTTACAACTTGCACAACAACTTTTACAACGACAGCAACAGCAGCCACTTAAAAGCATATATACAGTAATGCCATATTGCCAACCCACCGTCTCAAATCATGAAACAATCAGACAAGGTTCTATACAAGTTTAACATAACTTCTGCTTTTGAATTCTATTCCTCTAGAAATGAACCCCCCATGCTTTATTTGCACTTTTATGGCTTTTTTAACCTGCGTTGCAACTTGTAATGATTTGTGAATCTATATCCCTAGATCCCTTTGGCCCTCTACCCCATTTAGACTCTTAGGGCTGGATTTTGATACTGGGGCGGGTTGGGGTCGTGTTATCCACCCGACTGCAATTGGATGTGGGAGATTGATGCAATTTTCACCTAATTGGGCAATTGAGTTCCAGCATGTGGGAACCCATGAACCAATTAGTGTTTCAGTCTGAAAGTCGCCTCTGATGATGTCATCATTGCTGCTGCATTGAAGGTCTGCAAAGACTGCCTGGCCTTTGCTACGAGAGGACCTGGATGCAAAATGAGCAGCAGCAGCCCAAAGTCTGCTCCCAGATATTTTTGCACCACCACTCCCAGTTATGTCTCCCATCCACCACCACCACTCCCAGATATGTCATCCATCCAGCCAGATAAATGTGCTCCCGCCAGGTTTCACATTCGTGGTTCAGAACAGGCGTGCTTCACGTAGAAAAAGGGTTAAAATCACAAAGGCCTTTCAAAATGGCATTATAGAGGCAATTTAGTGCTTGTTAAGGGCCTTAACAGCCTATCCCACCTCTTAGAGGTGGGACGGAGTCGGGACCAGCAGACACGATTTAATGATGGAGGTGGACTTGTGCCCGCCCGCCAGTTTTCGCAATTTTAACCCCCCACACGCCTCCAAACCCACCTCCACGGGTCAATGAAAATCCAGCCCTTATTTTCCAAGGAGTAGATCGCCTCTTTATTCCTCCTACCAAGATGTACCACCTTACACTTATCTATATGGAAATTCATGTGTCATTTACATGCCCATTCTGCAAGTTTGTTTACGGTAGAATTAATTAAAAGTTTTTAGTTCGTCGTGTACAAATTCTCTTGGGGAAAAAAAACTACTCGGCAGAAATGACTGGATATCAAAGAAATGCATTATTATGCATTAACACTTCAGAAACGTCACTCAGTTACACGGTTATGCATTGACAAACAATCTAAAAGCCCAAGGTGAGCTGAAAGAGGCATATCTATTCGTGCAATTTGTATTAATTTTAACTTTTTCAACATACTAGCCCATCCCTCATGTCACTATAACAGTGGCTGCACAAGCAGCAGGAGCAGCAGCTTTCCTATGGCACTGACGTACTGTACGTCCACATGCTTTAATAAATAATTAGAATATCAATCACAATGCAACCAGACAACCAACAAATATAAAGTGCTGCAACAAAAGCTAAATACTGCGGATGCTGGAAATCTGAAATAAAACTAGAAAATGCTGGAAATACTCAGCAGGTCAGGCAGCATCTGTGGAGAGAGAACCCTTCGTCAGAACTGGAAAAACTCAAACTTTTTCCAGTTCTGACGAAGGGTCAACGACCAGAAACGTTAACTCTGTTTCTCTCTCTACAAATATAAAGTGCTATAGTTCTTTAGTTCCCAGTATTGAAAAGGAAACGGATATCCGTATTTTCAACTCAAATCACTTCCATTAATAAACGTTATCTTCTTGAACCAGCACACCCCCCATGTAACATGTAAATAAGCGCTGCATTTCTGACAAGTGCAGAAAAACACATACACAATTTGTGTCACCGAATTAAAAACAAAAAGCAGGAAAAGCTATGATTTAACAGAAATAAACAAACATTCATCTTTCTTCCTGGACAGGAGAACCAATCAGACTGACTTGGAAATGTTTACTAACATGTTGACATCAAGATGTTAATTTATGAATTTCGCTTCTGATGTTTTTCTCTCAAACATTCTCCACAATATTAATCCCTGCTCTTATCACAAAAAGTGTTGAATTATTTTAGGTACTTCCCAATTAAATAGTGGGAAAAAAACTTCATTGTACTCAATTTTTAATCTCCTATTTCAAACCATTATACCAAATCAAAATTTTATATCGTCAGTTTGATTGTAGTGTTTTCTGTGTTTTTCTCAAAAAACAAATAGTAGTTTCTTCTAAAGTAGCTTCCTCCAATTTTTATACAATAAAATAAAATCTAATTCCAAACGGAGCTCAAATGAGAAAGTGAATAAAGTGGTTAAACTTCCTAAGAAGGCTCTGAGGTTATCTATTCCCAGCCTCGGCGCTGAGTTGGGGTCAGTTTTGGAGGTTGTTTCCTCTTTTTCTGCGGCCGTTCTCTCCATCTCTCACAAACTCGGAGGTACAAACGGGGGCACAAACTTTTCCCCCTTTCATAACATGATTTAAATAACCCTGATAGACCCTTTCATCAAAAAGGGGACAACACCTGGCAAATTTTAACTGGAACTCTCCCCCCAAGTCCCCGTTTCTCTCTCTCCCCCAGTCCCCGTTTCTCTCTCTCCCCCAGTCCCCGTTTCTCTCTCTCTCTCTCTCCCCCCCGGTCCCCGTTTCTCTCTCTCTCTCTCTCCCCCCCGGTCCCCGTTTCTCTCTCTCTCTCCCCCCGTCCCCGTTTCTCTCTCTCTCTCCCCCCGTCCCCGTTTCTCTCTCTCTCTCTCCCCCCCGGTCCCCGTTTCTCTCTCTCTCTCTCTCCCCCCCGGTCCCCGTTTCTCTCTCTCTCTCTCTCCCCCCCGGTCCCCGTTTCTCTCTCTCTCTCCCCCCGTCCCCGTTTCTCTCTCTCTCTCCCCGTCCCCGTCTCTCTCTCTCTCCCCCCGTCCCTCTCTCTCTCCCCCCAGTCCCCGTTTCTCTCTCCCCCCAGTCCCCGTTTCTCTCTCCCCCCAGTCCCCGTTTCTCTCTCTCTCCCCCAGTCCCCGTTTCTCTCTCTCTCCCCCAGTCCCCGTTTCTCTCTCTCTCCCCCCCAGTCCCCGTTTCTCTCTCTCCCCCCCCAGTCCCCGTTTCTCTCTCTCTCCCCCCCAGTCCCCGTTTCTCTCTCCCCCCCAGTCCCCGTTTCTCTCTCTCTCTCTCCAGTCCCCGTTTCTCTCTCTCTCTCTCCAGTCCCCGTTTCTCTCTCTCCAGTCCCCGTTTCTCTCTCTCTCTCTCCCCCCCAGTCCCCGTTTCTCTCTCCCCCCCAGTCCCCGTTTCTCTCTCTCTCTCTCCAGTCCCCGTTTCTCTCTCTCTCTCTCCCCCCCAGTCCCCGTTTCTCTCTCTCTCTCTCCCCCCCAGTCCCCGTTTCTCTCTCTCTCTCTCCCCCCCAGTCCCCGTTTCTCTCTCTCTCTCTCCCCCCCAGTCCCCGTCTCTCTCTCTCTCTCTCCCCCCCAGTCCCCGTTTCTCTCTCTCTCTCTCCCCCCCAGTCCCCGTTTCTCTCTCTCTCTCTCCCCCCCAGTCCCCGTTTCTCTCTCTCTCTCCCCCCCAGTCCCCGTTTCTCTCTCCCCCAGTCCCTGTTTCTCTCTCCCCCAGTCCCCGTTTCTCTCTCTCCCCCGGTCCCCGTTTCTCTCTCTCCCCCGGTCCCCGTTTCTCTCTCTCCCCCGGTCCCCGTTTCTCTCTCTCTCTCTCTCTCTCTCTCCCCCAGTCCCCGTTTCTCTCTCTCTCTCTCTCTCTCTCCCCCAGTCCCCGTTTCTCTCTCTCTCTCCCCCAGTCCCCTTTCTCTCGCTCTCTCCCCCAGTCCCCCTCTCTCTCGCCCAGTCCCCCGTTTCTCTCTCTCTCTCTCTCTCTCCTCCCCCCCCCCCCCCAGTCCCCGTTTCTCTCTCTCTCCCCCTCTTTGTTTCACTGTCTCGCTCTGCAAAGGACATCAGAGCAAAAGAAGCAACAGCAAATCAGTGTCGGTTCAGGAGAGCGCTTTCCTCCCTTTTTGTTTTTAAACATTTGAAATCCAGTCAATGTTGTAAAATGAGAATTCTTTCCCTCTTAGGAGAAACACTTCTTGACAATGCTTTCTTACGTGTGCTCTTGTGATAATGAAGCTGCTCATATCAGACACCAGCTCCACAAACCTGTTTGCAATAATTAGTGTCCCAGCTCAGTGTAATCCTGAGCGATAGCTGCCTGCAGGTTTTAGAAGAAACTATTAAATGAGGCCCTGTCGGTGGATGTTAAACATTATTTTTACCACTATTGTAAGAAGCGCAGGGAATCTCTCTCTCTCTCTCCCAAAACCCCCCAGTCTAAGAACATACAAAACAGGAGCAGGAGTCGGCCAATCGGCCCCTCGAGCCTGCTCCGCCATTCAATGAGATCGTGGCTGATCCAATCTTGGCCTCAACACCACTTTCCCGCTCTCTCCCCAGACCCCTCGACTCCCTTGTAGTTCAAATGTCTGTTAATCTCCGCCTTGAATATATTCAATGACTCCGCCTCCACAGTTCTCTAGGGTAGAGAATTCCAAAGATTCACGACCCTCTGAGAGAAGAAATTCCTCCTCATCTCCGTCTTAAATGGGCGACCCCTCATTCATCCTCTCAGCATCCACCCTGTCAATCCCCCTCAGAATCATATATGTTTCAATAAGATCACCTCTCATTCTTCTAAACTCCAATGAGCATAGGCCCAACCTGCTCAACCTTTCGTCATACATCAACCCCTTCATCCCAGGAATTAACCTAGAGAACCTTCTCTGCACTGCCTCCAATGCAAGTATATCCTTCCTTAAATATGGAGACCAAAACTGTACGCAGTACTCCAGGTGCGGTCTCACCAGTGCCCTGTAAAGTTGCATCAAAACTTCCCTACTTTTATACTCCATACCCCTTGCAATAAAGGCCAACATTCCATTAGCCTTCCTAATTACTTGCTGTACCCGCATGCTAACTTCTTGTGTTTCATGTACTAGGACCCCCAGATCCCTTTGTACCACAGCATTTTGTAGTCTCACTCCATTTAAATAATAATTTGCTTTTTCATTCTTCCTTCCAAAATGGATAACCTCACATTTTCTCACATTATACTCCATCTGCCAAGTTTTTGCCCACTCACTTAACCTATCTATATCCCTTTGTAGACTCTTTGGGGGAGAAATTCAGTATCGCCCCGTTTGGGGCGCAATTATTGGCCGGGCGTAAAGTTTAGAGCCTGGCGCTAATTATCGCCTCAGACTGCAAACTTGGCTTCCATCGCCCCTGGAGGTGATTGGAGCGCTAAATCAGGCGCTACACACCTCTCAAGGCGCTGACGGCGAGGAGCGAGGCGCTACCTCAGAGCGCTGGCGAAGCTCATGTGATGTCAGTCTGCAATGGAACACAGACACACTGGCGCCGGCCAGTTCTTAAAGGGGAGGGTCGATCTCGCTCTCCATCCACACCCTGCTCATTGCAGCCTTGAATCTCGGCCTGGAGAGACCTGTACATCAAATCTGCTGGAAAGAACAATGGAGAGGCCCAGAGAAAGAGTTCAGAGTGCAGCCCCCATAGTCTCTTCTAAATCGATGCAAGGAAGGTCAAATCAAAGTGCTACTCAGTACTCAAAACTCCTTCACACAGCGTTGAATCTCTCCAGAAGTCTCTCTCTCTCTCTCTCTCTCGGAATGCGTGGTGCAAAAATTTCGCTGACAAATAAAGGCAGGAAGAGGCCGCCTTTAAATAGTGCTCCCCCAGTCCCTTCCCGACTGCAAAACGTTCCCCTCAACCTGTCGTTGCTAGCGGCAGGCGGAAAGGCAGGGGGCGCCACTCAATATCCAGTCCAGGGGTACTACCGGGGCGTTGCACGCTCGACCTGACGTCACAATCTGCGGGCGCAGGAGATCATGACGGTACTGTTTAGCACCGACGCAAAATGTCTGGTCAATTTCGCGAGCGGCGCAAACAGCGCCGCACCCGGGCGCTAGTTGCTTTGCGCCCCATTAGCGCCCTCTTAGGGCGCTAACGGGAGGCGCAAAGCAACCGAATTTTTCCCCCTTTAGGTCCTCCTCAAAACTTGCTAACCCACCTATCTTTGTATCATCGGCAAATTTGGCTACAGTACACTCGGTCCCTTCATCCAAGTCATTAATATAGATTGTAAATCGTTAAGGCCCCAGCACTGATCACTGGCACCCCACTTATCCCGACTCTCTGTTTTCTGTTAGTTAGCCAATCCCCTATCCATGCCAATATATTATCCCCAAACCCGTGCACTCTTATCTTGTGAAGTAACCTTTTATGTGGCACCTTATCGAATGCCTTCTGGAAATCCAAATACACGACAGCCACTGGTTCACCTTTGTCCACCTTGCTCGTTACCTCCTCAAAGAACTCCAGCAAATTTGTCAAACACGATTTCCCCTTCATAAAACCATGTTGACTCTGCTTGATTGTCTTATGATTTTCTAAATGTCCTGCTATTACTTCCTTAATAATGGATTCCAGCATTTTCCCAATGACAGGTGTTAGGCTAACTGGCCTATAGTTTCCTGCTTTCTGTCTCCCTCCTTTCTTGAATAGTGGCGTTACATTTGCGGCTCTCCAGAATCTCTCTCGCTTTCCTCCCTCTCCCTCCGAGGCTTAGGCCCGTAGCGGGTTCAGTGCGCCGGTGCTTTTTATAAGCGCGTCGCCATTCGCTGCGACTCCCAGCACAGTGTCGGCCCTCGACAGCCGTTCACATGCTCAGTGGCTCAGGGTTGTAGCGGGGTCCAGCGCGCAGGCACCGAAGCCCGCTCCTGTGGGCCGAAAGAACGAGCCTGGGGGAAGCGATTGAAAAGAGCGCCTGCGCGCTGGAGCGGGACTGCGCGGTCTGCAACACCTGGGGCACGGCAGCTTCGAGGTAACTGCGCGGGCGCGCAGCTTAGGGGGACACAGTACCCCCAATTACTAGCCTTCAATTTCTGCTGGAATGTGCGTCTCAAAAGGAGGGGCGTGGGGGGGGCGGGGGGGGAGGATTGTGTGCAAGGACAGGGCCGGGTCGAGCGAACATTGACTCTTCTAGGCTGGCACACAAAGAATGACCACTTGGAAAAGTACCGGAGGCCTGGAGCAACTGTACAATATGAATCACCACAGTCCAGATCAGAGCAGGAAATTGGGTGGAGGGGGAATGAATGTTCTTGTCAACAAAGCATCAACACTCTTCACTTATTAGTCTGCTGTACGATGCACCAATTCCCTCTCCAAGCACTCTTGTTACATTGAAGAGGAAAACATGATTTGAGATCTTCGAAACACAATCAGCAAAGTCAAATTACCCATTGTAATATTCTATTAAAGTGCATCACTGTCTTGATCTAGAATTATGATAACCAACAGGCCAGCAGGTAAGCTAATTGCTTTTAAAGAACGTAACTCTCCATGGCCTTTTTCACTGCTAACTTCCTGGAAAACTCAAAAAACTTCCATTACATGAACTGTCAGTACAACACACATGCTTGTTATGAGCTGAAATGTACTGTACTGACAGTTTGTGTAATGGGCTGTCTACTTGCACCAACTGTGGCCGAGTGCGTCTACAATGCTTTTCCAGTCAGAAACTGGAGTTGGTGGAAAACCACAGAACACCGTGTACTATAAGCCAAAAATCAATCTGGCAATCCGGGCACCCAGACAAAATCATCAGGGTATGATCTACTGTCATTTCCTCTTGGAGGGAGGGGGGGGGGGGGGGGGGAGAGGCCAAACAAATCTTCATCTCACCCGCTGACAACTTGGGATATCGCGCAAGGAGCGGTAAAGGCTTAAATAAAAAGAGCACGCTGTAAATACACAGCAGCTTCATCAGCATCTGAAAACGGTCAACATTTCAGATGTAGACCCTTTCTCAGAGTTGGGAAATAGAAGGTGAACAAGCCCCTTAATAGGGCGGAGCAAAATGGGGAGCGGGGGTAGAAAGAGAGAGAGAGCAGCAGGTAGAAGTCGAGGTCAGGTCACAGAGAGACAACTGATAGGTTTGATGCCCTGTGGGGGGAAAAAATGTGCAAAAGCATCTCAATGAGGCTGTGAACACACATTAGGATAAAACAGGTGCAAAAATAGCTGAAAAAGCAGTGAAAAGATATGAGAGAGCCCCTTTCAGACACAAAAAACTCCAAAATGGAGGGCAATGACGGGAAAGGTTCATGAGAGAAACAGGCAAGAAAATAGGTGCTAGATTACAACAGTAACTACCCTTAAACATTACTTAATGGGCTGTAAAGTGCCTTGGGACGTCCTGAGGTCATGAAAGGTGCTATGTAAATGCAAGTCTTTCTGTCTTGTGATGGGTGCAGTCTGAAGTTCCTAAAATCAATGTTCAGACCAGTGGACTGCAGGAGAGCCCAGAAGAGATTCTGTTACTGAAGTTTCCGTGGAGCTCAGTTGGGACAATGTAGAAGAATAAAAGGCAAAGGTCAAAGTGGGAATGGGAGCGAGGGATTGAAGTTGCTGAGGAGGCAAAGATTTGATCAGTTCCTTTTCTCCCAGGGGCACTGTAAACACCATGACGAGTGATTCGTCAGGAGTCAGCATCCTTCCAGTACCGCACACAAGTGGCCATTCTTCTGCGAGTCTGAACAGAGACAACAGCTCTGGGAAATACGAGACCGATTCTGTCCTTGCTTAATGACCACGTCCCAACGCCGGTCACTGAATAACAAATGGGAGTAGGAATCCCTGGCTGATGGCTTTCCCTTCCTAGCTATAGCCATGGTGTTCAACCTGCCCACTGACCCGCTGCACAAGAACTTAATAAAAGGAACAAATTCTGGTTCTGAACTTATTTGCACTTCCATGTTGTGCTCTCAATTCAGGACGCTGGTATTAAAAATGTTTCACCTGAATATTGACATTGTCAAATCACTTATTTATAACCCTACAAATTTTACCATGTAACAAGTCTAAACTGTTGAGAAGATCTGGATTTTTCAGCCTGAAAAGGAGGCATACCCAAAAGTGATCTTAGAGGCATACAAGATAGTTAAGGGAGTGACCGACACCCGCTCGCTCGGAGTGACCGACACCCGCTCGCTTGGAGTGACCAACACTTGGAATAAATTTCCAGATAGAATAGTGGAGGCAAAAACTAGAATCATTTAAGGAACAATTGGAGTGCGACATTGGGAGGATTATAGCAGCTTTCTGAATGGATGAATATAAATGGATTGAATGTCCTTCCTCGTCCATAACCATTAACTGAACGCAGCCTCTCCCTCATAAGAAAATCATTTTGCAGGTAAAATTCAAAAAGGGGCTGAAGGGGCCACTTGTGCTTCTATTCTATTCCTATTCCCAGCACTAGGGTAGGTGGGTAGCCGAGATGCACCAAATCAGGCAGATGCCTGTCCGGTCCGGGTTATTGAAATTACGCTGGCCGTATGAATTTTGGCGGGGTCACTGCCAGAGGTCACAGGCGGGTTCACAATTATAAACAGGGGCTCAGATAATGCATAAAAACAGGAATAACTTGGTTAACACACCCTTCCAGCATAGGCTGAACTCGGTGCGGATTTGAATCGTCTTCAGTACGGCTGGGGCTCCTTCCATTTCACATTGCTTTAGAATGAACAGAAACTGCCCCCAAAGCACTTCACAGAGACGTAACCAGACCAAACCGGATGGCAAGACAAAGGCGGGGCTATTCGGAGGGGGGACTAAAAGCTTGGTCAAAGAGATGGGTTTAAGGAGGGCTTCAAACAAGGAGAGGGAGAGACAGACAGGCAGGTAGGGTTTTAAGGAAAGAATTCCAGAGCATGGGGCCTCGATGGTTGAAGGCAGGCACGACCGCCAATGATGGGACAAAGGGAGGGGGAGGAGCACAAAGGCCAGAGTCACTTACAATCAGTATTAAATACGATTGCAAGAATGGCAGCCATATGAAGCTGTGTAAACAAGTCTGTACATCAGTAAAACTGCTGCCCCGCCCAACTTGAGAGATTTATTTTTTCAAATTGAGAAACTGAGGCAAAGGCCCAAAGCCCGCTGTGCAGGACTCCAAGTTTAAAGAGACCACATATCCGCGCTAAGACCGCCTAATTCCACCTCCGTAACATCGTCCAACTCCGCCCCTGCCTCCGCTCATCTGTATCTGAAACCCTCATCCGTGCCTTTGTTACCTCTAGATTTGACTATTCCAACACACTCCTGGCCGGCCTCCCACATTCTACCCTACGCAAACTTGAAGTCATCCAAACCTCTGTTGCCCGTGTCCTAACTCGCACCAAGTCCTGTTCGCCCATCACCCCTGTGCTCGCTGACCTACATTGGCTCCCGGTTAAGCAACGCCTCGATTTTTAAATTCTCATCCTTGTTTTCAAATCCCTCCATGGCCTCGCCCCTCCCTATCTCTGTAATCTCCTCCAGCCCCACAACCCTCATACCTGCGCTCCTCCAATTCTGGTATCTTGAGCATCCCCGCTTTTTAGTCGCTCCACCGTTGACTAAGCTCTGGAATTCCCTCCCTAAACCTCTCCACCTCTCAGTCCTCCTTTAAGACGCTCCTTAAAACCTACCTCTTTGACCAAGCCTTTGGTCATCTGCCCGAATATCTCATGTGGCTCGGTGTCAAATTTTGTTTGATAATCGCTCCTGTGAAGCATCTTGGGATGTTCCACTACGTTAAAGGCGCTGTATAAATACAAGCTGTTGTCGTATTAGCAGTGATTTGGTGACACCGTTTGACTTTAAGGTCTGTCGGAGTGCACACTTTTGAGGTCCTGGGAACAAAGTCTCACAAGGAGGTGAGTCTTGATTTCAATAGACAGTGAGAATGCAGAGAGGAGGAAGAGTGTGTAAGATTGCGTATTTGGAGCCTAGGAGGAGTGAGAGAAGGAAGTCCAGGAGCAATGGATCAAACTAGTTTTAAGTTGAGTTGCGTGTTGTAAGAATAGATGTTGAGTCTAAAATATTTGTCCAACATTGCAATGATTATTTCTTTGCAAACAGGACAAAGCTATTCTGCTTAATCTTCCCAAGCAGCTTAAAATCACAATAGGAGTCATCAGTCAGCGAGCGGATATGATGTACTTTCATAGAACTCCCTTTAGCACACAATGGGAAAATCTTTAGACTCACTTGATTAAAAACCTGTTTCCACCAAAGCTAGCTTTTTCTGTCAAAACCCTTTCTCAAAGTAAATTGGTATCAGACATATTGAAATGCAACTGGCATTTTGCAAAATTTTAACTGTAAGCACAACACCATGCAGATTTAGCATCTTCTTATAAGTGCTCTCAACAAATGGGTTTCCAAGTTTTTATAATTGAAATAACCATTGGATGTAACCAGTTCGCGCTATAATTTCCACGTCAATATTCTCTAAACTTCGAAATTTATGCAACATTAGAAGCTATTGTACTTGCTGAATTCACATTTACTTCATTAGAATTCTGAACGGTTCACACTCAGATGACAGAATCGAGAACAAAAAGGTCTCATCCACTCTCAGAATTATATCAAGTGCATAATTGCCGTCATGAATTTTTCTTTCAAATTTTGGCACCAGGCTCAAACTCCAGGTGACCCGCAATTGTTGGAGACAGGTTCTGCGGAACCTGCAGTCGACAACAATCCGACAAAATTAGAGTTTTGTATTTTCTTGGACCGAGGACAAGTCTTGATTTGTGCGAAGAAATCTGCGTAAATCACTGCTTTGAAAACTATTAACCTTCATGAACCCGCTTCAGATAATTGAGCTCAATTAGATTCAAGTCCAACAGAATTTGCCAGAATGAAAATTGGTGAACTTTGCACATCGAGGAATGAAGCTACAGTTTATATTTCAAGGCCTGATCGTGGCGCTCGATCCAGATCTCCTTCCGATGTGCTAAATAAGTTGCTTACTGGAAACCCAACTTCCTCAACAAAATACAACACTTTGAGGTTGTCATTTTTTGTTGCTTCTTCTAACACAGGTGCCGCGCTGGAGCCAGCGAGCGAGATTCCCACTATTTTTAGAATTCAGTTTATCAGATTGATTCCCGGTACATTTAAATCCCTTCAGCAGAAATCGTGTTTTGTATCTTTTGTTGTTGCAATAGTTCAACTTCTGTTTAGTTACAAACTTGCATTTAACATCCAGCACAGCCCCAACTCTATAAACACATCAGAGGATCGGTACCACTATCGAGCTGACTGACTGAAAGAGTAACAGTGGCCCAGCTGAAGATTGAGAGCCCAGTTACTGTGCTAACCGCCACTCTCTACCCCGTTAGAAACAAGGGTACAAAGCAAAGGTTAGTGAAGATACACCAACGCTGTTCTCCCAGGGTACTAGACGTTGTTTGGCAGCACCTCCCAAACGCGCGACCTCTATCACCTAGAAGGACAAGGGCAGCAGGCGCATGAGAACACCACCACCTCCAAGATACACACCATCCTGACTTGGAAGTATATCGCTGATCCTTCATCGTCGCTGGGTCAAAATCCTGGAACACCCTCCCTAACAGCACTGTGGGAGTACCTTCACCACACGGACTGCAGCGGTTCAAGGCGGCGGCGGCTCACCACCACCTTCTCAAGGGCAATTAGGGATGGGCAATAAATGCTGGCCTTGCCAGCGACGCCCACATCCCATGAACAAATATTTTTAAAAAACACTGTACCCAATCAGTTACAGGATCATGGCGGCTGTTGGGAGCTCCCTTTCCCCCCCACTTTTTATTCTGCGAACTTGAGCACCCTTCCCTGAAGGAGATGCACGGACTGAACGTGATTGATTTCTACCAAGTGACTATGGTGGTGATGCTCAAAGAAAATCGGTGAATGCTAAAAATCCAAGATTTAAAAAAAAAAAAAATCAGGCAATGCAGTTGGTTCGTCAGCATGTGGAAAATAATATTTCAGGGTAACGCTTCATTAACTTGGTTCAGATAGGTATGGTAGCTATTGGTTATGTTACTGGACCAGCAACCCAGAGATCCTAAATTTAAGTTTGACCATGTTAGGTGCCAAAATGTATTCAATAAATCTGGTAATTTGTGGGCTTGCACCAGAAAGTGACCATGAAAGCGGCCAGATTGTTGTATAAATGGTTCATGAATGTCTTTCACAGAAGGGAACCTACCATCCCTACCTGGCCTGGACTACGTGACTCCAGTCCCACATGATATGGTTGACTCTTCATGCCCTTGTTGACTCTTCAAGCCCTTGGGGAAATTAGGAATGGGTAATAAATACTGCCTTGCCAGTGTTGACCACAGCCCGGGAACAAAACAAAACTGCTGAACTAGCTGCCGCGCACTTCCAGCCTTTTCGGTTTTCAATATGTAAATGTATGCACGTTCTGATATTTCAGAGTCGAATGCTGTACCTTGGGCTCTGTCAGAACGAATATGATATCTGAAACACACAAACACACACAATTTCCCAAAGGAAAGGATGGCAAAAGCTCCCAATCACTTAAGTCAACAAGTTATTTATTAAATCAGTAGATAAAGTATAAAACACTGGAACTGCAGAACAAATCATGACAGAGCAGGAGGCAATGCAACAACAGTGTCTTGGGGTTAAGATGATTATCGGTTTGCTCTCAGTTTAGAAGGTCCAAGTGTATTTGTTACAGCCTTGTACTGCTCCCAGCCATCAGCTACTCTCCACAATGTATTCTGGAAGAATAATCTACTGCAGATTGCTCTGTGCAAACCTGCAGCAATGTCAAACATTGAAAACCCTTCCAGCGAATGTCCTACAGCATTCCTCTCAGCTATCAGCTTACCACAGAATCCCACAAGGGACCTAAAGCAGTGCCTGAACCATTACAAGGCCAATACAAGAGTTTCATTTCAGCTGCTTATCAACCTTTATTTTATCACCTTACAAACAAGAGATAAACATTTCCCTCCACCAGCAACATGGGAGAGAAAATATCTACTGTGATGCTTGTCCTTCCTCAAGCAATTGAAAAACACTGTCCTTCACGAACAAAAAAAATTGGCCAATATGCATTCTAAACAGAAAGAACGAACCCTGGATCTTCACTCGCAGGTTAAGAGCACCTGAACCTATTGATTAAATTCCCAGCTCTCTGCTACCGAGGATTCTATACAAGGTCCAGTAGATTTTCTTGTATTCCAACAAAAAAGAAAGATAGCATTGTCAACTCTGCACAGCACTACCTTGCCATCCTTAATATTTGTTCAATACAGAGCTGACTGCAGGTGCTGGAAGCTGAACTGTGGGCTGTGATGAAAAGTCGAAATCACGAGCAGAATCTGATGAAACAAACTCATTCCATTTATCCAAATGTTATGGTATGACACAGAAAACGGCAGCTGTCTTTCATTCTGCCAGTGCCATTTACACTTCATCTCGAGCCATCTTTTGTTTCTTAACTTGTCCCATTACCATCTCCTTTTGCCTTGCACCATCTCTTAATCTCTCAATGTCTCAATCTCTCCTGCCTTCCATCCTATCACAGACCTTCCCTTGTGTTCTTTCCGCCCCTCCCCCCTTTCCCTGCCCCTGCACTTGCTTAAAAACCTGTTCCATCTCCAGCTTTTTCCAATTCTGACGAAGGGTCATCGACCTGAAACGTTAACTCTGTTTCTCTCTCCGCAGATGCTGCCGGACCTGCTGAGTATTTCCAGCATTTTCTGTTTTTAGTGCATTAAACGGCACCCATTCTCACCAAGCCTCCTGCAGAAGAACCACCACAGCCAGCCCAGTGTGGAAAGCCATCTGTCTTAAGAAAGCAGAAGGCGAAAGGAAACTGCTTGCAAACAGACAAACCCTTGCTTCTTTGGGATACAAATCCTTCCCGTAGTGGGTGCAGCGACAGCTTTGAAAAATACTCCAGCCCAGATTAAAATGTCCTGATCGAGTGGGATTGCCACTCGCATTCAACTTTGCGAACTTCGTTTCCGAAGAGAGGGGCATACAACAAACATGACACACAATTCAGGGCATTGAAATCCATATATTGTCGGTGGGGGAATATCCTCAAAGACAATTTGTAAGAAGGGCTCGCCTGCGATGTAGCACTCGGTCAGGGAACATAAAAACTGACTGTAAAAGCTTCTATAGATATGTGAAGAGAAAAAGATTGGTGAAGTCAGAATCAGGGGAATTTATAATGGGGAACAAAGAAATGGCAGACCAAATTAAATACATACTTTGGTTCTGTCTTCACAAAGGAGGACACAAATAACCTCCCAGAGATGTCAGGGAACAGAGGGTCGAATGAGAGGGAGGAATTGAATGAAATCAGTATTTGTAGTGAAATGGTGTTAGGGAAATTGATGGTATTGAAGGCCAATAAATCCCCAGGGCCTGATAATCTACATCTTAGGGTGCTTAAGGAAGTGGCCCTAGAAATAATAGATGCATTGCCGGTCATCTTCCAAAATTCTGTAGACTCTGGAACAGTTCCCATGGATTGGAGGGTAGCTAATGTAACCCCACTATTTAAAAAAGGTGGTAGAGAGAAAACAGGGAATTATAGACCGGTAAGCCTGACATCAGTAGTGGGCAAAATGCTAGAGTCCATTATAAAAGATGTAATAGCAGAGCACTTGGAAAACAGTGACAGGATCGGACAAAGTCAACATGGATTTACAAAAGGTAAATCATGCTTGACTAATCTACTGGAATTTTTTGAGGATGTAACTGGTAGAATAGATAAGGGAGAACCAGTGGATGCGGTGTATTTGGACTTTCAGAAGGCTTTCGATAAGGTCCCGCATAAGAGATTAGCGTGCAAAGTTAAAGCACATGGGATTGGGGGTAAGGTACTGACTTGGATAGAAAACTAGTTGTCAGACAGGAAGCAAAGAGTTGGAATAAACGGGTCTTTTTCCAAGTGGCAGGCAGTGACTAGTGGGGTACCGCAGGGATCGGTGCTAGGACCCCAGTTATTCACAATATATATTAATGATCTAGACGAGGGAACTAGATGTAATATCTCCAAGTTTGCAGATGACACAAAGCTGGGTGGGCGTGTGTGCTGTGAGGAGGATGCAGAGAAACTCCAGTATGATTTGGACAGGTTGGGTGATTGGGCAGATGCATGGCAGATTCAGTATAATGTGGATAAATGCGAGGTTATCCACTTTGGTGGCAAAAACAGGAAGGCAGATTATTATCTGAACGGCAATAGATTGGGAAAAGGGGCAGTGCAACGAGACCTGGGTGACCTTGTGCACCAGTCGCTGAAGGTAAGCATGCAGGTGCAGCAGGCGGTTAAGAAGGCAAATGGTATGTTGGCCTTCATAGCGAGAGGATTTGAGTACAGGAGCAAGGATGTCTTGCTGCAGTTGTACAGGGCCTTGGTGAGACCACACCTTGAGTATTGTGTGCAGTTTTGGTCACCTTATCTGAGGACGGATGTTCTTGCCATGGAGAGAGTGCAGTGAAGATTCACCAGACTGATACCTGGGATGGCAGGAATGAAGTATGAGGAGAGATTGGGTCGATTAGGCTTATATTCGCTATAGAGTTCAGAAGAATGAGAGGGGATCTCATTGAAACTTATAAAATTCTAACATAACTAGACAGACTAGATGCAGGAAGGATGTTCCCGATGGCGGGGGAGTCCAGAACCAGGGGTCACAGTCTAAGGATAAGAGGTAAGCCATTTAGGACTGAGATGAGGAGGAATTTCTTCACCCAGAGAGTGGTGAACCTGTGGAATTCTCTACCACAGAAGGCAGTTGAGGCCAATTCATTAAATATATTCAAGAAGGAGTTGGATATATTTCTTAAGGCTAAAGGGATCAAGGGATATGGGGAGAAAGCAGGGACAGGGTACTGAATTTAGATGATCAGCCATGATCATTAAATGGCGGAGCAGGCTCGAGGGGGCCGACTGGCCTACTCCTGCTCCTATCTTCTATGTTTTATGTCAGGTACATTCAGGTCCTACATTACGACCCTTTGGTTACACCAATAAACTGCAGCCCCTGGAGATAAGGTTACTCCCAAAAATCAGAACATGAGGGCAGATCTTAGCAGGATTTGCCGCCACGCATGATAAAGAATATATAATAGTGGGGTTATTGCAATTCTGCCGTTAATGGACTTCAGCTTTGGTTTTAGTTATTAGTGGGATTTGAACGAGCACACAATTACACCACAGTGAATGGCAGAGCTTTTGTACATACATAAGTCATAGACTGACGTGACCGCAAACGTTTATTTGCAGTGGTTCCTATAGTGCGCACAGGCTCTAATCGCTTTGCAGTTCCTCAAGAGCTACAATCCAAGTTCCCTAGGTCAGGACATGCGAAAACTCTTAGCAATTATCCCCCTCTCATAACAAGGGAACAGTGGATGAAACAGAAATGCCATCAGAATTATAGCATCACACGGCATCTTGCTTTTACAAATTGATGGAAGAAAAAAAATGCCACACAAAGCCTACCTACTCTCCATGGATGTCTGATATAATTAGGTACATCCATTATGGGACCCAGAATTATATCAGTGTTGCTCATAACACACTGGCACCTAGTCAACTCAGGAACGCACCAATGTTCCCTCTAATTTTTATTTTAGGTGCGCGGCCCCCTTGAGATTTGTTGCGCGACCGTGTACGCATGGTATCTTTTCCAGCGTTGCAGCCTGCGAGGGACATCCCGACTTGCGCGCGGCCACGTAACCTGCTGCCCGGGGGGGAGAAAGAGAAAGAGGGGGGCGTTGTACTGCACACAAGTTTAATGCAGCCACATTATTTGTTTTCTATATAAATGCGCCTATTCCTCAGGAATGACTGAAATGGAAACAGCAAAAATATTCAACACCATTTTAAATCTCTCATATCTGCAATTCAAAAGACATTCTGTACTTTGCATTCACTGCACACCTTAAAATACAAGTTATAAGAAAGGTCAACAAGCTGACCTAAAAGGTAAATTACATGTGATGCACTGAGGAGTGGATTCCCAAAGCACATGAAAACCATTTTGAGAAAATTAAGAAAAAAAGTTTGTATTTTGCCAGTTGCCACATATTTTACTGGGGTGCTAGTTTAACCAATAAGGTTTTCTCGGATCTCTATATTAATCTCTACAAATAATGAGAGAAGATTCCCCTGCAGGAAATGGAACCACATTTCATATTATACAATCCGATCAGTTTTGCCTTGAAATCGGTGGTGAATGAAGGATTCCCTCCCGCCCCCATCTCACATTTTATTAAATCCACTCCTCCTTTTCCCCTTCACTGAATTAGCATGATAACTGAGACATAGTGGGGGCAAAATTTGGTCGCGCCCCCTTTGGGGCACTAACTTCCCCGGACGCTACTTTTAGCGCCCTGAAAAAATTAGCACCCCCACGCCCGAAATTCACTTGGGGCGCGGTGAGTGAATATCGCGGCGCTACGTGGCTTGGGACTGCAGGCCTTCCTCCCTCATTAAAGGGGAGGGGCCTAACGCAGCGTGACCCGGGGCCCAGCTGGACCACCAGGGATCGGAGTGCCGGTCTCTCGGAGCGCAGCTGGCACTCCGCAGGGGGGCTGCTCAGGAGGCCGGGGACGGCGACGGGGGCAGGTGGCCAGCAACAAAAATGGCCGCCCGGCCCCTCCCCTTTAATTTGCGCCGCCCTGGCCCCCTTGACCCTGTCGGACATCGCGTCCGGCAGTAAGTCAGGGGGCGCTACCGAAGATCACGGCCGGGGCGCGGCACACGACAATGATGTCATCACCAGAGGTGCAGCGCCACGGGGCACTAACGGTTACCGCCGGCGCTAACCTCCCGCTGAATTTAACGGGAGGTGTTAGCAGCGCCGCGCCCGGGCACTAGTTGCTTTGCGCCCCGTTAGCGCCCTCTTCGGGTGCTAACGGGAGGCACAAATCAACTGAATTTTTCCCCCAGTATGTCTGGACCAAAAGCTGAATGTATATCAGTTCTATAAATTGTGAAATACAAAATGAAAACCCATCCAAGAACTAGCCCCAAATAAACGACGAATTCAACTGCCCCCAAAGAAAACGTTGACACGAGGCAAGGACAAGCAGCAGAAATAGTTGGCATAAAATATCCGATCCATGATTTCATATTTAGCATTAAATGCCATTTATTAACCCAATCATTTATAAATGGACTTTAAATCATAAACCGGATTAATATCTTGAATGAGAGTTAGTTGCACCAGGTTAGAGTTGACTTATTTCCACCAAGGCATGTTGAGGACATGTTTAAATGTGGCCTGTTGTGAAGAGCATACCAAGACCTTACGTAATCACAGTACTGTAATAATTTGAAAACTTGAAAATAAAAATAATAATTCAGAGTGAAAATAGTGAATATACAGCAAACAAACATTGTACCGGGCAAAAATTCTACATTCTCCCAGCAATGTACTCCCAGAATTTCCAGAAGAGTTGGTGTTACATTGCAACGACTCTTTCAGGAGGTCGACTCAAGGCCGACTGCTTCAGCCATGAATAGTTGTGGGTCTGTCTCTTCCCCCCCACCCCCAATGAAAAACTCCATATCCAGCTCTCTTTCATGGATTTTAATCCACTTTGCCTGGGCCAAGAGATGCTTTATGCACTGCGGTGCTGCCATACTGTCACCATAGCGGCACACACTTTTCAAACCCTCTTAAATCACATCCCAACACCATCAGCAACAAACAAAACTTCATAAAGTACAATGACCCTCGCCTCAATCAATGTTACACCCGATTTTATTTTCAGGATAACACGAGCAGCATGTGTTAGCACAGCGAGGAGAGAATGCGAGAAAATGAGGGGGCGGAAAGGATCGCAACAACAAGAAGTGTTGGTTGTCATAGGGAATTATTTTAATACAACTTTCGAAAGGCTTAGCCAACCTCCTAGCAAACCTACAGATGGTCGGGATTATTTAAATATTAGTTATGGTTGTAGTTATTGTATAACCCGTTCTTGAACTTTTACTGATGCTTTTAAGCTTCGGCAGTTGTACAATAAGCAATCTATAGATCGTGCACAGAAATCAGAGAACGTGACAGCACAGAAACAAGTCATCTGTTTCGCACCTTTGTCTCTACGAGCCACCTCAATCAATCAATCCCACTCTCCTGTTCACCCCCCTGGTTTAGAAGGATATAAACGCCCCCAGCAACTGCTCACCATCCCCGCACCCAATCATCACAGCCTCTTACCCATGCCTGAAATGATAGGCTAGTGGGGGTTATGGATTTCCATACTGCCTGGATTAGAGTCAAGTTTATTTTGAACCGCGCCAAGTTGAACTGTAAAAAACACCCACGGGTAGTTTAATAGATTTCAGTCTTGCCAGCTTTGAGAGGGGTCGAAGCACCAGCATCTATGGGCCTACCACTGGTGGGATTAAATGATGAATTAAGAGGAACACTGAAGTGAATGTTTTTTTAAAAATTCATTCTCAGGATGTGGGCATTGCCCATCCCTAGTTGCCCTAACTGATTGTCTTGCTAGGCCACTTTAGAAGGTGGTTAACAGTCAACTACGTTGGTTTGGGATTGGAGTCACGTATAGGCCAGACCGGGTAGAGATGGCAGTTTTTCTTAATGAACCAGTTGCTTTTTCACGCCAATCGACAGCTTCACGGTCACTTTTACTGATTTCCAGATATTCTAAAAACTGAGGTCCAATTCTCAAATTGCCGTGGTGGGATGTAAACACTGGATTGCTGGTCAAGTAACACAACCACTATACGACCATACCCCTCTGATACAAGTATGATTTTTTTTTGCTATCATATTACATTATATTACCAATCGCAATCCGAATGGCTGGGAGGGTCCAAAGAGTCAGTGTCAAATCAGAACCACTCGAGCAATGAGCAACAGTGAGACTTGGCAATCATTTTCTAAAATCAGTCACTCTGAAACGTTACTGAGGCAGAGAAGTCTCTGAAATTCTCTGCATTTATCCAAGGCGCCTGCGTGAAGAATGTCAAATAGCAACTTTTGCCATATTCAAGGGTTTTTGGGAGGGGGGACAATCCAGTTTTTAAAAAATAGAGAGTACAGGCCCGTTTTTTCTAAAAGATTCTTGTGAATTCCACCCTCTGTCTTGCTTAACCGCTATACTCTTGAAATGATTATTCTGACAGATTGATGCATTTAAAACAGCTGTGCTCCCCTGCAGTTTGCTTCGGGATTTTGACGGCATTTTATTAACTCTTCAGAACAGCCGCAAAAAAAACAAAAATAAAAAACACCGCTCACTGCATCACAGCGGTTTTGTAGTCTCCTTGGGCAGAGGCTCCAGACTGCATTACTTGCTGCATCTGTCATCCTCCACGTTTGGAAAGTGAAATAATCTAACTCATGATCACGGATGTCATTTTGCTCGTCATTCTAAAAAGAATTCTACATCACGTTGCCACTGGAAAAACTCATGTACACCCAAGCTGAACATTCACTCATTATCAATTCAGTTTCACACACAGAGACTTGGGATAAGAGCAGTTCTGACGCTTATAATTTTCCAGCTACAATTTTCTGGTGGTTGGTGGAGGGGGGGGGGGGGGGGGGGGGGGGGGGGCGCGCAGGGGCAGAAGAGACTAACTTAGCAATTAGAATAAAATTGGTTTGACGCCAAGTTGCATCTAGGAACTCATCTGTCCTCAGTTCCCAAGAAACAGCCACACCAAATAGAGCCATTCTATTCACTAGAGTTTAAAAGAATGAGGGGATCTCATTGAAACGTATAAAATTATGACAGGGCTAGACAGGCTGGATGCAGGGACTGTATTTGCCTGAAAATATCAACCCCACTGTGACCTATTTGCAGAAAGTAAGAGAGGTGAATCCAGTCAACAGTCTTCACAAACCAAACCAAAACTTGGCAGCAATTTGCAAAAAAATATCAGCAGTTTAACTTTAGGGTCACCAGTTTAATTTGCTGCTGTTTGGCTTCCTCAGCTGTGGCTCAGTGGGCAGCACCCTCACCTCTGAGTCAGAAGGTTGTGGGTTCAAGTCCCACTCCAGAGACTTGAGCACATAAAGCTCGGCTGACACTCCAGTGCGGTACTGAGGGAGTGCTGCACTGTCGGAGGTGCCGTCTTTCAGATGAGATGTTAAACCAACTGCTCTCTCAGGTGGACGTAAAAATCCCATGGCACTATTTCGAAGAAGAGCAGGGGAGTTATCCCCGGTGTCCTGGCCGATATTTATCCCTCAACCAATATTACAGAAACAGATTATCTGGTCATTATCACATTGCTGTTTGAGAGAGCTTGCTGTGCGCAAATTGGCTGCCACGTTTCCCACATTACAACAGTGACTACACTCCAAAAGTACTTCATTGGCTGTAAAGCGCTTTGAGACGTCCAGTGGTCGTGAAAGGCGCTATATAAATGCAAGTCTTTCTTTCTTTTTCAGCAACCACCATGGCAGCATTTCAACAAATTCTGGACCAGCTAGGAGCAAATAAAGAAGTGCCAAAACTTCTGAGAGAGAGAGAGAGAGAGAGAGAGAGAGAGAGCAGTTATGTCACTAACACATGCAGAAGCCAAACATCTTTCCCACCTTGACAGCTTATAGGACAGGTTAACAACACGGCGACCAGTACGAAAGCTACTTTGCATAAACGCAATCATCATGAGCGGGTATTAAGCAACACGACGGAACGTGGCACTCCGGTGCTAACCTTCAGATAAGATTTCAGCATCAAGGCCCCATTTCGCTGTTACAGTGGACATTAAAGACCCTATAGCACTATTTGTACTGAGAGCAGAAAGTTCTTCTGATATCCTGGCCAACATTCCTCAACCAACACCGCCAAAAGAAGATTAACTGGTCTTTGATCTCATTACTGTTTGTGGAGACATGGGTGTGTGCAAAATGGCTGCTGCGTTCACCTAAATAACAGTGACTGCACTTCAAAGCGATTAATTGTATTGTGAAGCACATTTGAGATATGATTATGTGATATAAATGGAAGTTTTCTTTCAAAAAAGAAAATAGCACTAAAATATCAGCTTATCCTGTGTGCAAGGAATGTCATGTTTTAGCATTTAGTTAGAAGAAAAACAAAATTTCTACACAAACTGTCCTTTATTCTGTTTGATAACGAAAGACTTGCTGAAGTTCAATTCCTTGAATACGTGAACACTATTGTCCAGGATGCTGAATTGGGAATGCTGGATTGCGATGTTAGTGCAACTGCACCAACAACTCTTTCCAAAATATAGTCCACTCTTCGCTCAAAGTTGCACAGTCTGATAATTGTCAGCACTAAATTCCTACTTTGCGGTGTTATTCACTATTTTAATTCAAATTATTGGATAGTTCAAAAAATGATGTGGAATGATCAGGAGTAAACTGTATAAAGAAAATGTTGAATAGGTCTTAACATGGCTGCATGCCATCAATATGCTTGTTCAAAATTGTTCCAGTCTGAGCACAGCATTGGTTCCCACTCTTTCTCCACTCCTATTTAAAAAATAAAGCAGAACTAACTGTTGGGGGACGGGAGGGGGGGCGGAGAACAGATGAAGAAAACGTCAAAAGTGCTAGGACACAAATCTCAAAGATTTTGGATTGCCTTTTAACTCAGATCAATAAAAAGTCTTGCATTTCTATAGCGCCTTTCACAACCTCAAGACGTCCCAAAGCGCTTTACAACCAGTGAAGTACTTTTGAAGTGGAGTCACTGTTGTAATGTAGGAAACGCGGCAGCCAATTTACACACAGCAAGCTCCCACAAACAGCAATGTGATAATGACCAGATAATCTGTTTTTAATAATTTTGATTGAGGGATAAATATTGACCAGGACACTGGGGTTAACTCCGCTGCTCTTCTTCGAAATAGTGCCAGGGGATCTTTTACGTCCACCTGAGCAAGGCCTCGGTTTAACATCTCATCCGAAAGACGGCACCTCCGACAGTGCAGCGCTCCCTCAGCACTGCACTGGAGTGTCAGTCTAGACTTTTGTGCTCAAGTCCCTGGAGTGGGACTTGCACCCACAACCTTCTGACTCAGAGGCGAGAGTACTATCCACTGAGCAACAGCTGACACTAAAGTTAAAGTTAATTCATATCCTCTTTGCCTTGATATTTGTTCAACCGACTAACGTTTCATTAAAAATTGAAACCACACACTACTTGTGGTAACAAGATAAAAATCCTCTGAATATTGGGGAATAAGGATAAATACTGAGTAAGTACATGTTAAGCTGTGCAGTTAAGTGCAGCTTGGTGTAAAGGGGCTGAATTACAGCACACTACAGAGCGTTTAATATTGTCTGCATTCCTATGAGGTCTAATATCATGTGGACAGGCCTGCAAACCGCACCTTCTGTTAATTTATGGCTTTCCAGGAGGTTCCTGGAATTCAAAAAAGAGTGGCATTAATCGGGAAGAACTTCAAGAATTGCATTTAGTGCAAGATAACAACATCACTACTATGGAGACAAATTTAATTTGAGATATTTGAAAAGTTGCGATGCGGAGAGCTATAACCCAGTGTTTCAATGAAGTGTAATGGCGAGTACGGTGAAATGTTCGTACTGTGCCCACTTGAACTGAAGAAGAAAACACCCAACAGTACAATTGTAGAATTTGCCCTTCCAAACTTAGTTTAATGTATGTGAGAACTTACAGTTTAACAACACTTGGGTGGATTATTGCTGGTTAAGGGTCTGCCTCTTCAGGAGATGCAATTTGAGCTAATGTGTTAAGAATATCGCTGGAGAGCAACGGCTTGAGTGCAGTTAATCCTGAAGTGCAATGTTACCAGTACACTAAGTCCAGCAAATGGCAGCACTACAATTCAGTATTTTTTTCTTCTTAAAAAGCAACAATTTTTGCATGTTATGACTGGGTGGCATTCTAAGATTTTAACAACCTACTTTTCACCCCCCTGCTCCTCCCCAAACACATACACCCAGACTGGGACTAGAAGCAACCCCGTTAAGTGCTGTTTTTAAACGGCAAAACTTCACAGAAAATGAGGCCTTCCAAATTTAATTCCAGTTCGCACTGTATTTTTTTTTGGATCAGGAGGGCTTGGAAGGGAAACTTGCTTCACGAGATGTTAGATGTGTCCCATCGATGAGTTGGAGAGAGGTGGACAATGGTATTGTGGGCAGCAGCTTCTTTATTTAGCACAATAACATGGATTCCTCTTCCTGTCATTCTGTGAACCAAAAAATTGGCAACAAGCATGACAGGACAATAGCAGGGTTTCAATCGAGCAGCTTGTAATTTTGTCCTTGAAATATTCAACGTTAGGGACAGTCCACAATTAACATCTTTTCTGCAAGATTTCTTTTGCTTTATATTGTCCAGCTCTCTCTCCCTCCCCTCACAAGACAACTGCATTATTTTATACATCAAACTGAACGCGCAGCACCACCTGAAGTACTGCGACATGATTCTGGCAGCCCTAAATTATTCAGGAATAAAATTCACCATAAAACAAGTCCCTTTTCATAGGGTCTGTCCCTGCAAATTTATCGAGTTCAGCTTTATCGACACTGCGGCAGACTGGGGGTATCTCTGCTCCAAGATCCCACCCAAAATCAGGTGGAAACGCCACAGAAAAAAAAAAGGAAAAAATTTGGGGGACCAGGCCATCCACCACCTCACCAGCCCGATTGGAATATCCCTTCCCTCACTGGAACCACCCAGCGGCCGTTCCTTCCCTGCTAGTCACCTGCAAATGGCAGCGAAGAGTGGGCCCAGTCCCTGGGGGATCTCCATTCATCAGGCCCACTGAACGCTGCTTCCTGGGTTGCCACGAGGAAGGTGGCAATAAACCCCAGGAAGCAGCAGCAGCAGCAGCAAAGGCCCTTAGCTTCCTCGGTGGAAGGAGAGGACGTTGTAGCAGTCTCCTCTCCCTCCAAGTTGAGTCTAGAACATAACTGAAGACTTTGGTCTCCGTCAAGACCTTTGTGGCCATCTTTGGGCTTCTTCTGCCCCATTAAGGCTCCTTGCCGTCTCTTCTGCTGCAGCGGGATCCACCGCAGCGCTGCTGGGATTTTTCCACCCTTGCACTTGCAGGCTCCCTCTTGACAACTGGAAGTCCATCTGCTGCGGTCAGACAATAAAACCTCCCAACCCAGGAAAATGGTTTGGCGTTGGGGCGTATCTGGATAATGGATGGAAGTCCCAGCCTGCAAGAGCTCCAGCCCCCCCCGTCAGTTATTTGGAACGACCGGAGAAGGACGCAACAACCGCCCCAAGTGTGCAAGATGAACTTCGAAAGTGTAAATTCAAATGGGAATAGAAAGGGCAAAAAGATGAAGTAAAACAAACATACAAATAATGATAATTTTTTTTCATTTTCTGCAGATCGGTTTAAAAATCTAAACCATCTTTCACTGCAAGAAGAACTATGGGGTCAGCTCACTGGTTCGTACACCAAACAAGAATCACATGGCAAGTGCTGCTAGGGAGGGGAGCAGAGAGGTGGGCGCATGGGTGCGAGAGAGGGGAACAAGGCAAATATAGGTCACGTTTGGGTCAATATTGAACTGTAGCAAGTTTAAGAAAATGGATATTCATGGAGACGTGCCTTCAGGAAAGAGCAAAAACAAGGGCAATGCACCCTCAAGAAAGGAACCAAGCAGACAATGACCGCTTGCTTCCCCAACGCAATTGTTCCCGTGCTGAATCCGAGCCACTCACATCTAGACGAGTACAGAACCCCCTGGTGTCCGTCCAAGGAGAACAGTTGACTCCACTTCAAGCTGTTGCATGATTAGCCTAAAGATATAATTCTGTTGGAGAGACACAGAAATTTTGGTCAACAAGCCAGAAATTCCAGAATGAGATTTGACTTGTCTTTTGAAAAGTTTTTTGTAAGTATTGCTGCCAAAAGCACATGCTTCGCAATTAGCCAAATCAAAATAACCTACCACAGCCTGTCTACAAGATACAAGGAGGCTTTTAGATTCAGATCTTAGCTGGAGGTAAGTAAAAGTATATCGACACTTTGTCTCGTTCCAGATATGGAACTCTGAGTAGCAACTGTTAAGGTAAATGCATTCCATTATACAAAGTTCTCCAATCTCTTCTGAGTGGTAAACAAGAGAGCATTAACTGCAGCTAAAAGAGCAAAAGTTCATAACATGGAAGTCACGTGGGAAGTCTGTCTATATTAAATGTGTCAGAAGTGGGAATCGAACCCACGCCTCCAGTTGGAGACCAGAATACCCGGAATTGCGGAAGGACTTTACTCCTCGAGTCTGGCGCCTTAGACGATGGTCGAGTGGTCTAAGGCGCCAGACTCAAGGAGTAAAGTCCTTCCGCAATTCCGGGCATTCTGGTCTCCAACTGGAGGCGTGGGTTCGATTCCCACTTCTGACACATACAGGAAACTCTATTAACCGGCACCGACGGGACCGGCGTGGTGCCGGTTTATCAAAAAATCCTGATAACGGAGAGTTATATCTACCAAGGTACGAGAGCCCCGTACATGGCCACAGATCCAGGAGTCCCTGGTGCACGGCCACAGGTGCAGGAACCCCGGTCACATTAAAGAATTTTCTTTTGAGTAGCCAGCTTTTTTTTGATTTAAAAAGTACTATGTACAAACCTTAACCTTTGGTCTCAAACAGTATGTGTGGTGCCCTCGATCACAGCCATCACGCAACAGCATGTTTTCTGCATCTCCCTTCTTGTGACAGATCTTACAGCGATCTTACAGCGAGCATTCAGCAAAGACTTGGCCCATATAATGCTACGATCCAGTGTAGAGAGATGAAGGAAAACCCCGGTTACCTACTCAAGAATTTTGCTGGTTAAGAGAGATTTCCGGATATTTGGGTGCCGGTTAATAAAGAGTTTCCTGTATATTAAATAACACCACAAATGGACTGCTCAAGTATCGAATACTCAATGTGGCAGAAGATTATTGAAGTCTACCAAGAGCTCAACTTTGTCAAATTAGTGCTAAATTAGGAACTGTATAGGGACCGTCCAAACTTACTTCATGTGTAGAGGGGGAGTGGTTCAGGAAGGGAATACCACAGCTTAAGGCCGAGAGACGGCTTAAGGAGCTGCCGTCATTGGCTGGGCCAAGGAAGGTGAGGGATGCACAACAAGCCAGAGTTGGAGGAACGCAGAGTTCTCAGAGGACGTTAGAGAGATAGGATGGAGGTGCAAGGTCATGGAGCGATTTGAATACAAGGATGAGAATTTTAAAAAAGGAAAGAAAGAAGGAAAGACTTGCATTTATAGAGCGCCTTTCACGACCACTGGACGTCCCAAAGCGCTTTACAGCCAATGAAGTACTTTTGGTGTGTAGTCGCTGTTGTAATGTGGGAAACGCGGCAGCCAATTTGCGCACAGCAAGCTCCCACAAACAGCAACGTGATAAAAGGTGAGGCGTTGGTGGACCAGCAGCCAATGTAGGTCAGCGAGAACAGGGGATATGGGTGAACGGGACTTGGTGCGAGTTAAGATACGTGCAGCAGAGCTTTGGATGAGCTGAAGTTTATGTAGGGCGGAAGATGGGAGACTGACTTGAGTTTTGGAATAGTAGAGTCTGGAGATAACAAAAGGCACGGATGAGGGATTCAGAAGCAGACGGGCTGAGGCAGTGGCAGAGGCGGACAATATTATGGAGGTGGAAGTCGGCGGCCTTTGTGATGGAGAGAGGATATGGGGTCAGCAGCTCAGCTTGGGGTCAAATAGGATGCGGAGGTTGCAAACAGCCTGGTTCAGTCAGAGACCATCGCCAGGTGGGGGATGGAATCGGTGGGTAGGGAACGGAGTTGGTAGCGGGAGCCGAAGATTATGGTTTGTCTTAATTCAGTTTAATTGGCGGAAGTTGTGCCTCATCCAGGACTGGATGTCAGACTAGCAGTCTTACAACACAGAGGCAGTGGAGGGGTCGAGAGCGGTGATGGTTAAGTAGAGCTGGAGTCGTCAGCTTATATGTAGGACTTGACGTCGTGTCTTCGGATGATGTCGCCAAGGTGCAGCATGTAGATGAGCAATGGGGGTGGGGGGGCAAGGATAGATCCTGTGGAGCTCCAGAGGTAATGGTACGGGGGGGTGAAGAGAAAACATTGCGGGAAATTCTCTGGCTACGACTGGATTTGTAGGAGTGAAATGAGGCGAGGGCAGTCCCACACAGCTGGACAATGGAGGAGAAGCTTTGGAGGAGGATGGTGCGATTAACCACGTCAAAGGCTGCGGACAGGTTAAGAAGGAGGAGGAGGAATAGTGCACCACAGTCACAGAGGATATCATTTGTGACCTTGACGAATCCACAGAAATAAAGGCGACACTTTGCAAAAAGCCCAACACATACTGCAAGCGCCTTGCTGTACTTAAAAGAATCCAACGATGACACAAAACTTGGAAGTACAGTGAACAGTGAGGAGGATAGTGATAGACTTCAGGAAGACACAGACAGGCTGGTGAAATGGGCAGACACGTGGCAGAAGAAATTTAATGCAGAAAAGTGTGAAGTGACACATTTTGGTAGGAAGAACGAGGAGAGGCAATATAAACTAAAGGGTACAATCCTAAAGGGGGTGCATGAACAGAGAGACCTGGGGGTATATGTGCACAAATCACTGAAGGTGGCAGGGCAGGTTGAGAAAGCGGTTAAAAAAACATACGGGATCCTGGGCTTCATAAAGAGAGGCTTTAGAGTACAAAAGCAAGGAAGTTATGATGAACCTTTATAAAACACTGGTTCGGCCTCAACTGGAGTATTGTGTCCAATTCTGGGCACCGCACTTTAGGAAGAATGTGAAGGCCTCAGAGAGGGTGCAGAAAAGATTTACAAGAATGAAGTTCCTCATCCCTGGAACCAGTTACGTGGAGAGACTGGAGAAGCTGGGGTTGTTCTCCTTAGAGCAGAGAAGGTTGAGAGGAGATTTGATAGAGGAGTTCAAAATCATGACAGAGTAGATAGAGAGAAACTGTTCCCATTGGCGGAAGGGTCGAGAACCAGAGGACACAGATTTAAGGTGATTCGCAGAAGAACCGAAGGCGAAATGAGGAAAAACGTTTTTACGCAGCGAGTGGTTAGGATCTGGAATGCACTACCTGAAAGGGTGGTGGAGGCAGATTCAATCACGGCTTTCATAAGGGAATTAGATAAGTACCTGAAGGGAAAAAAATTGCCTCCTTCTATGCTGTAACCATGCGATGATTCCTTTATCCTATAGCGCTTCTCCCTTCTATTGGAAAAACTTTTTCATGATACCAGCAAAGAATAAGACAGCTGGGACTCTTGAGCTGCGATGCACCACTGTTGGCCAAATTGCTCCAAGGATTTATAACAAAGGTCATGATCACGATAAACTGGGAACAGTGAAATTAAGACTTCCAGGAACACAACCAAGGTTGTAATTCCCTCCAAACAGCTCAACGTGGTATATGAAGAGTGTTTTGTTTTTAAAGTTAGTACAAACCATGCGACTTTTATTCTGGTTTCACGCCATGCGAGTGCAGAGCGCTCCTGGTCTTCCACACCGCAATTAAATTCACCGCAGTCGGTAAAGCTGGCAGCGAGAAATGTCCAGTTAAAAAACAAGGCTTCCCGACAGCAGCCGCGGCAAATGCCACAAGTTTACTTGGAGTTGCCAGCAGCTGGAGCTAATGGCACGAATACAGTATCTAACTTTCCTAAAGCTTACAAGGATATCCCACAGGCAGCAGGTGAGCAAGTGCCGTCCCCAAGCAAAGATCATCAACTCACAACGGGAATTTGAGCGTAGGTGATTAAGGTCTTTGAATAAGCCAAGTGTGTCTGCAGAATGGGGATATTTTTTACCGGGGTTTTCACAAAGTTTGTTAAGATTTCATCACTGATGTTTTCAACTGCTAAAAAAAAAAAATCAGCCTCATTTATTTCTAAAATGGCTGACGTGTACAGCAATTCACATTTTAGTACCAATGATGATGTCTATTCAAAACCACAGGAAAGAAACAGAAAGAAAAAACCTCCTCAATTTTGCAGGAACAATGAAGTTCTTTTAAGTGATGAATTGTAACAAACACTAGACACAAGTTATTCACGGCTCTGTATGCCCATTACCACAAGAGTAAAGAAGCTTCAGAATCCCCTCAGTCATCTTCTGGGCCAATTGAAGTCAAAACACACAAAGATGAGGAGCACTTCAGCCAGCCAGACATCATTGGAAATCTCTATAGCAAGGAATGGAACCAACAAGAGAAGTTGAATTTAAAAGGCACTTTAAATCAATTAATTAATTAAAAACAAAAAATTTAAAAATCATCGAGCAGAAACTGATAGCCAAGTTCCGCACTCATGAGGACGGCCTCAATAGGGATATCGGGTTCATGTCACGCTACAGAACGTGACTTGACATCGTTGTCTGTCTTTCCAGTTTTTAAAAAACAAACACAAAATGGACGGAGAGAGGAAGGGACATGGAGAGGATATGCAGACAGCAGGATTTGACACGTTAGACCCCCTGGGACACATCTCATTGTCTTGGCTGTGCTCTTGGTGTGTCTTTGATGTAAGGAAAGATTGTATCTCTGCTTTTTCTGTGTTTAAATTCTGTGAACTTTTGTAGATTCACTCATAGTAACTTTACCTGAAGAAGGGACGATCGATAGCTCCGAAAGCTTGTAATTTTAAATAAATCTGTTGGACTATAACCTGGTGTTGTGCGACTTCTCATTTTTAAAAGGCACGTCAGCATTGAGGAACTGTGCAACAATGACCATTCTTCACCGTCGATGGTGCACTCTAGTATAAAAAGGAGGAGATGGCTTTCGGAGTTGAGCTTGCATTGCAAAAACAGATTTACACAAGTTGAGAGATCTGGCTCACTAAATGCTGGGAACCCATTCCTGTAAAATCTGTAGTTAGAAGTTTCAGAGATATTTGGAAACTAAAAACGATGGCATTTTTGTTAAGCTGATCAAAGGTTGTGGAGAGTGCCCAAATTTGAGACATTGGGCTGGATTTTGTCTTGGGGTCGGGTAATCCGCATTTCGTGTTTCCCCCCCCGACTCCAGATTAATGTGGGTGCCTGATGCAATTTTCACTTAATTGGGCAATTAAATTGGAGCATGTGGGAACCCATGAAGTAATTAGTGGTTTCAGACTGAAACCCGCCTCTGATGATGTCATCAGTACTGACTGCCTAGTCTGAGAGACTGTTGGTGAGAGAGGGGTTGCCTGGCTTATGATGTGAGTGGACCTGGATGCAGAAATGAGAGAATGAGAGAGAATGAGAGAGAATGAGAGAGAGAATGAGAGAGAATGAGAGAGAGAGAGAGAGAGAGAGAGAGAGAGAGAGAGAGAGAGAGAGAATGAGAGAGAGAGAGAGAGAGAGAGAGAGAAGTTTTTTTGCCAAGTAAGTCCTCCCAGGCAGTCTCTTAAGACATTCAATGCAGCAGCATCGTTCAGACCTAATACTACTAGCACCACTACCACCTTCATCACATCTGCGTTGTAATAGTGGACTTGCAGCCGAAAGTCAGCTATCCACTTGTGCTCCCGCCAGGTTTCACTGGAGTGTTTCACACCAGGCGTGCTTCACGTCAGAAGAGGGTTAAACTAGCTACAGCGTTTCAAAATCGCATTACAGAGCCAATTTACAGCTTGTTAAGGGCTTTAATGGCCTCTCCCGCCTCTTGGAGGCGGGACGGAATCGGGAACCCCGCGACTGATTATGTCAAAATTGCGTGGAGGCGGGATAGGGTCGGAAACCCCGACCCCGCAAATTTAACCCCCCACACGCCTCCAAACCCGACTCCATGGGTCATTCAAAATCCAGCCCATTGTCTCTGTGGCATTGCAAACACAGCGTTTAATATAAAATTACAGACACAAAAAGGGGCGTTAAAAATAAACTAACTGGTTAGTTGATTTGGACCGGCAATTCACAATGTCAATCGCCAGAGCATCGCACAGAGCTTGTGCGTCTGAGTGCTCCTTTCGAAGGACCTGGGCACATAGATCACTGGATATTCAAATAGTGGCAAACGAACGATCAGAATTTTCACACCATCATTTAACAGCGAAGATGACAGCGCACCAGTTTGCAGACCGCACAGACTTGAAGACATTGTTTCGATCGTCACTGTACTGTTGCAATTTCTACTTTGCAGTTTTGAGTTCCTGTTAACAGGTTTCAATTATAATATAGTAACCCTAGACAGATTTGTAAATGCCTGATTTTGTACAAAATGTAATAGCTATATTGCAGCCATCCTAAACCACGTTTATCAGCTCGGATGTGTGGTGAATAGCTGTTAATTTAATGATCACCTGTCATACCCAACAGCGATTAAATATGATTACTGCATGAAGCAGCTACCTCTCCCCTAATCAAAATGCATACGCATGTAAAATTAGAGGCATTGTACTGAATCATCTGTCGCCTCCCACACACATTTTTAGGCATCAAAGTAAAAAGGCTGAGATTTTTAACCAAATTATCTGTCTGCACCAATCATAGGTATTAGAGGTTGGTAGTTTCCCCAACAGTTTCCAAGTATTTCATTATGTGAAACATTTGCAGAGTTTTCAGCTCACCGAATAAAAAAAAAGGTGCTATTTAGGCTGCATTATTGATTTAAAAAAAAATAAAACCATCTATTGTTTTGGTATATGGTTTCTAAGCCACCAGGATATTTACCAGAGCTTCAAAAGACCAGCAAAGAAAGACGCTGGCTATGGAAACCACCTCGGCCATTCCTATAGCAACAAACGCTCGCAAAGATCGAGTAAATCTTTCCATCCATAATCTGTTTTGTTTGTGGACGCAAAGATCTGAGAAAGCACTAAAACCAGAATTTACATCTCTGTGCAATCGCGCCGTTCTGTCGTTTTACACAATGGTTGAACTCTCAGCAATTAGTCGACTGGATCAGCATATTGACAATAATTAGGTCATGCTAATTTCCCAGGAAGGGGTAAATTGCCAATCAGCACTGATCAAGTTTCAAGTCAAATAACACCGATTGTGTAACTGAGCTTGGTTATGAATGCAGAAAGCAATTCAATTAAGCAGACAACAGCTTCATCTTTCAGCGCACGACCTCGGTCAGATAGTAATGATTGGGTGTTTGGCCGCACAGCTCCCAAGTCCTACAGTTAGCTGAATTCTTAAAACAATGATGCCGGGTCAAGTTGTTATTGGGTACAGATTAATTGATCTCCCCACTTGCTGCCCTCTGACCTCCAAAGTGGCTGCAGGATTAGCAGGCAAAGTGCTAGGAGATAAGCCAGCTTCTTTCATGGTACACCGTGCACACAAAAAAGTGAATGTCAATTTGGTATACATTTGCATAAATTTGCATGCATTAATGGAAGCTTCTGCTAAAAGTGCATTTTTCTGACTTTCTCCTCCCCCCAGCAGTTGTTAGTACAGCAGGGATTTTGAAAGCCAAAGACATAGCAAACTTAAGCCTCTCTGTAAATGTGTGTGTAAACACATCTTAAAAATAGGTTAATAAGTCAGCCTAATTTCCCTTTGGAGACTTCTGTCATTAGACACTACATCGCACATGAATGAGGGACATCTCTGCAAACCACCATTCCATGCTGATACCTGTTACATCTCTGAACTGTCATTAATTATAGTTTCCACTTGTGTTAAACAACTCAGACAGGCATTCACAACACAAGTGAAAATGCATGCATTCCATACTTGTGTTTCCTATAATCATCTAATCAAAGTACCTCACCCACCCCCCAAGGTTTTTCTTCCTCTTTAAATAAACATTCCTACTTATTAAAAAAAAAGTTGACGTTTGACTGCAACAACAGATTTTCGAATACATTTTGTAAAAACACCTAATGTAGAGTGTCAGCTTGGCTCAGCGGCAGCACTCTCCTCCGAATTAGAAGCTTGTGGGTTCAATTCCCAATTCCGCACGTAATGCAGGCTGACACAGTGTGGCACACTGAAGAGGTGCCACAGTGTCAGAGCAACGCTCCCTTTGAGCTGTGCAGCTGTACTCCAGGGACCCGCACAGGCGCGGCATTTTGAATGGTCCGCGGCGCCAAAAGCAGAGAGAGAGAACATTGTGGCAGAGGTGCGGCCTTTTGGGCGGAGCGTTAAACCAAGGCCCCCCGTCTACCCTCTCTGGTCGAGGTAAACCATCACTATCTGAGGAACAGCGTGGAGTCCTCGCGGTGTGCTGGTCAACATCTATCCCTCTGCCAACACCACCAATCTGTCGCGTATCTCATTTACCAAAGTCTGTTTGCAATACACAGTGATTACACTTTAACCGGCATTCGTTGGCTTTGGGATTTCCCCAAGGACGTAAAAGGCACGATATAAATTCAAGTTCTTTCTTTTAAATACTCAAAATGATTTTTGATGCAATGTCAGAAACAACTTAGCCATTAAAAGCAAAACATCAGATTGGACAGCTGAAGGTTACGCTTATACTGCCACTCTTAAAAAGGTGGCAAAGGAGCCGTACAACTCAGGAAACTAGAAAGCACACCGGAGCAGCGAAGGTGCGATCTCTCGGCTGAGGGGATTGCCTCACACCAGTTCCGAGTTCCCAGAAGCTGTTGTTATATTGCGCGGGACTTGTGCTAGTGCTGCTGGACGACTCTCTGCATCCGGAGAGAGCTGCTGGGTCTGAGCGAATCGAGCAAGGTTTACTCTGCGGCTGCTGGTGGTTGCAAGAAACCCAGATATCAGGAGTTGGCAGAAAGCACTTAACCCAATATAAAGGCAGCTGAAAAGAAAGTGCCGCATAAATACAGCCTGAACATCAGTATCCACGCATTCACTGCCATGTCTGTTAAGCACAGCTTGTACAGTTCAACCTAAATAGTAGAGGGTACAATGCTGGGAAACACCATCACGACAAGAGAGGGAGCAGTTTCCAATTTGCTCAAGTCAAGAGCAGAAAATTGTAGGCATTTCTTATGCTATAGTCAGTAAAAATGGCAACAAGGTTACTTGATAACTTTCAATTGATGCAATGGTTATTAAAATCAGTTTTTCTTTCCAGTGTTATTAAACAGAGATGGCTTTGTGTACATGGGATAATTACCTACATTGAACAAGCAGGGGTTTAAAAATTTGTAGACATTTAAACACAGCAGATGGTAAAAAAATGTTATCAGTAACATTAATTCAAACGTTGCAACTCCAGTGTTGTGACCTGCATACTGATGGGCTTTGCAGTTAATTCAATATTTATTTAGTGCCTTTGATCAAATGCATCAAACCCGACAAGAATCCTGTGAATCAGCCTTCAGAGAGTAATCAAACAGATCCATCTCATTTGTCACAGAAAAGCCTATGAAAACAATGAAGAAACGAGAACATTAAAGACACCTAAATCCCAGCCAAATTAAAACAAGGCTTCTCCTTTCCAAGCTGCATCCCAGAAACCAGTTGACAGGATGTTATTCGGAGACTGGATCAATTCCAAGTTGAAGAAACTATTGAAGCCAATTAGATTAAAACACTAGGCCTCGTCCAACCTGAAGGTCAAGTGACATCAATATCTGGTACGCATAGCAAGATAAAACTTGGCTCCTTTACATTTTTTTTGAAGAATTTAACAGGAGGGACAATGAATCAAAGCAGAAATGTGTTGATATGTACAAGACCTTGAAAGACTCTCAGTAAATCCACCCAACCTTTCAGCTCAAGATCATCCCATTACCAGGCCTGTGAAGATCGGTGCTGGCTCTTTGTGGGCACACACGCTGGACGTGGCAAATGCAATTCTTGGTCAGCAGGAGCAGAAAGTACTGTTTTATTTCTCTCCCCTCCAAACCCACCCAGCTAAATAAGGATGTCACAGTTACACCCGTGTCGACATCAAAGTCACTGGACTTGAATTCACTGTATGTACCTTGAGAGGTTTGAGGAACAGAAGACGCTGTATAAATGCAAGTCTCTTTCTTTTATACTCGCTGCCTTTTTTCTGAGGAAGAACCCGCAAGAACCTTTGTGTCAAGAATTAAATGCTCAGCACATCACCTAGACACAGTTCCTCTAATTAAACATCACACATTCAATTATTGATGAGTAACGATGGATAATAGTGAAAATTCTCAATCTTCAGTATGCAATGCAAGATAAATTGCCCAACAAACTACCGGCAACATAATAAATATTTCAACCTAATGGTAAAACAATTACAATCAAGGTGTTTAAGATTGGTAAATATACCTCAGAAATGCAATGAACACAGTTCGGATCTTTCAATAATCAAAAACCAAAGTCTTTTAAAAGAAAGAAAGGAAGAAAGTCTTGCATTGCTATAGCGCCTTTCACCATCTCAAGACGACTCAAAGCGCTTTACAGCCAATGAAGTACTTTTGGAAGTGTAGTCACTGCTGCAATGTGGGAAACGCGGCAGCCAATTTGCGCACAGCAAGCTCCCACAAACAGCAACGTGTTAATGACCAGATAATCTGTTTTTAGTGATGTTGATTGAGGGATAAATATTGGCCCCAGGACACCGGGGATAACTGTCCTGCTCTTCTTCAAAATAGTGCCATGGGATCTTTTACGTCCACCCGAGAGCGCAGACGGGGCCTCGGTTTAACGTCTCATCCGAAAGACGGCACCTCCAACAGTGCAGCACTCCCTCAGCACTGCACTGGAGTGTCAGCCTAGCTTTGTGTGCTCTGGAGTGAACTTGAACCCACCACCTTCTGACTCAGAGGCGAGAGTGCTACCCACTGAGCCACGGCTGACACTATAAAAGATCTACTTGTTAGTGTAAATGGGAATAGGACAGAGCAAAGGGCACGACAGAGTGTGTTGCAACAAAGCATAATATTGCACCTGGAATTCCTCAAATCCACTCATGATCTTACACTAAGTTTATATCACGGAGCGGTGCCGAATTCAGGATCTTCAACTTGTGGAGCTGATTCTGCAAAACCTGAATTGCTGCTCAAGTACAAGATTTGGGTGAGCACAGTTACCACTGCAACATTATCATTTTCCCACAGTTCATCCAAAACTGTGTCAGCTGTGGCTCAGTGGGTAGCACACTCGGCTCTGGGTCAGACGGGTGTGGATTCAAGTCCCACTCCAGAGACTTGAGCACACAAATCTAGGCTGACACTCCAGTGCAGTACCGAGGGAGTGCTGCACTGTCGGAGGTGCCGTCTTTCGGATGAGACGTTAAACCGAGGCCCCTTCCGCTCTCTCAGCTGGATGTAAAAGATCCCATGGCACTATTTCGCAGGGGAGTTCTCACCGGTGTCCTGGACAATATTTATCCCTCAATCAACATAACAAAAACAGATCATCATTATCACGTTGCTGTTTGTGGGACCTTGCTGTGCGCAAATTGCCTGCCACCTTACAACAGTGACGACACTTCAAAAGTACTTCACTGGCTGTAAAGCGCTTTGGGATGTCCGGTGGTCGTGAAAGGCACTATATAAATGCAAGTCTTTCTTTTTAAAACATTGATGGAAAAAGACAGACTGCTGATCTGTATGGGCAAGCTGAGCACTCAATGAAAGTAATGGGACCCAGTACCAGTTGCTGTTGGTACCTAGTTTTGCCAGGAACAGTATTCTCCTGGACGCACAGAAGGCAAGCTGCGTCCCAGAAGAGGAGGGTTTCAGTCTCACTGATGGAATTGGTGCCGCACCGCACTGTTTACACTCAGGAGGAAGCCTCCAATGGTGCACTTGCTGGCAGAGGCAATTCCTGTATAAGCAGATATTATGCAAAAGATGAGACACTTGACTGAAGGGATGGATTTTACCAAATAAAAATCAGGTGCAGGATTACCTTCACCACTCACTCAAATCGGGGTCAGTCATCAATGGAACAGAGACACCTAGAGAAGATGGGGAAAAAAATCCTTCACAAAAATAGCAGCTGGATGGGAATAAAAGGGAGGGGGAAAGGTGTATGACATGGGGGGCAAGTGCCACACTGATGGGCACTTTATCAATTTTAATTTTTTTTTTAAAATTAGTTCATGGGATGTGGGCGTCGCTGACAAGGCCAGCATTTATTGCTCATCCCCAATTGCTCGAGCAGGAGCCGCTGCAGTCCATGTTCTGTAGTGGTTTGGTACAACTGAGTGGCTTGCTCGGCCATTTCAGAGGGCAGTTAAGAGTTAACCACATTGCTGTGGGTCTGGAGTCACATCTGGGCCAGACCAGACCAGGTAAGGACGGCAGATTTCCTTCCCTGAAAGGGCATTAGTGAACCAGATGGGTTTTTATGACAAGCCGGTAGTTTCATGGTCACCATTACTGATACTAGCTTTTTATTCCATTTAATTAACTGAATTTAAATTCCCCAGCTGCCGTGGTGGGATTTGAACTCTCATCTCCAGATCATTAGTCCCGGCCTCTGGATTACTAGTCCAGTAACATAAACACTATGCTACCGTCCCCGTATCATAGATAGCTGCAACCAAATCAAATCTCCACAATCCTCAACAGATGTTAACATTTTGCCCATCTGTTGAAGATGTGGGAAAATAAATTAATTTTCATAAAGAAAAATGAATGTCAGGACACACACACACACACACACACACACGGCAATAGGTGCCCTGTTCAAGTGCAAGCATGAATCAAACTTGACTTTTCAAAGTACAAGTGAGGTCACAAGATCACTTATTCCAATGTTACTGCATTAAAGAAAGAAATATCCAATACTCCCAAAGCAGTATTCAAGCCTTAAATTTCCACCATTTATGTTATGCAGCTCAAACAGTAGAGAGGACAGCAGATATCCAAAAGACTAAAGTCTTATCCAAGAACCACCCTGCTTCACATGCGCTGTACAGAGAATAATTCGCACTTGCGTTTGGGTCTGCACTTTGTGGAACCTACATTTATTTGTTAATAACAAAGTTGCCCCATCTACAAGCGATGCAGGCAAAGTTTCAAATAGTTGCAAGATTTAATTAAAGCAATCCATTTATGGTTTATCAGAGTAATGAGCCCCATGTGGTGCATTGGTGTCACCTCTCAAGGCCAAAACCAAGGAGAGAGGCTGTCACTTTAAGTCGAGCAAACACAGTCAAGTGCATGAAATTAAATACACAAAATGATTTACAGGTGAAATTTCTGGCGGTGTGGGTGAAGGAATAGCAAAGACACCACCAGGCTGCGTGCCTTTTTATTCGGAACTGGCGGTGAGGGAACAACAAGAACTTACATTTACATAGCGCCTTTAACGTAGCAAAACATCCCTAGGCTGCAGCTTTATTTCAATATCAGCTTAAATCTTATGGGCAGCCGGACTAAACTGGAGCAGCACAGCATCAAAATTTAAGCACCTAATTTTATACTACATGAATAAAATTTGTACAAGGAGATTGAAACAAGAATATCTCAAATTTGAAACTGGTGCCGAGCTGATCGGTGGGACTGGCAATCAATGGGATCATTTAAATGGGATCTAGTTTTGTGCCCTGTCCAGTGCAGTTACAATAGCGCTGACATTTGATCAAGGTTATATTCAACACATATGCTCCTGTGGAGATGAATCAGATACAACATACAATTCTGGTTGAATGTACGAGTGAATGGCTCAGTGAGCCTGTCTATTGCCAAGGCTTTGGATGGGTACTCAATTGTGAAGTTGGCAAACAATGCCAGCAAGAAGGTGGTTCTTCGATGAGGGAGGTGGAACTCCCACCTGGTTAGAGCCGAAGGGAGAGTGGTGGACCATAGTTGGCGAGCAACCTGAATATGATGTCTCTTCCGGTCGAAAAGACCTTGAAGGTCTTAGGTTCTCACCCTAATTTGTGTTGAGTTAGCTTATCTCAGCCAGGAATTTTTTTAATTAGCCTCAGCATTCCTCAAAAATCTGAGTTGGGGGGAGGGGGGGCAGGGAAAGAGAAAGAAAGAAAGAAAGTTAGCAGCCAGAGCTCCCGATTTATATGCTGAATTGGGCTCAGCTGTGATGCCCTCTTAGTTTAACGCATCACAGACAGACTCAAATTAGGAACGATACTGGAGCATGGTCCTGGAGGGCCACCGGCACCCGTCAAATGGGTCACCTTCAGGAGAGGAGAAAGAGACTGGAGTATATCTGGATATAGAATCGGCTGAGGAATTTTCCAGATTTCCCCTCCCAAATTGGCCAGGGTTTTTGTCTGCTTTTCAAACCTCGCCCAAATTACAAGGCTCCGGGTGGGTAGGGAGTGTGTGTGTTGTGATGCAGTAATCGTCACAATTATATGGGACAGGTTGGATGAACCAGTGGGTCTTTTCCTGTCTGTTATGTTCGTAACCATTTCTGTGATCATCAACTGTCCAAGTAAGTTCAACACAAGTTTCATTAATGGGAAATAAAATACCAACCCTAGAGATGCATTACAAGTATCATCCTCCTGTTAAGTATCAGCCATGACTTGGTGGTAGCACTTGTCTCTGAAGCAGAAGTTATGGGTTCATAACCCATTCTAGGACTGGGGCACATAAACTGGACCGACACTTAAGTACTGAGGGAGTGCTGCTCTGTTGGAGGTGGGATCTTTCAGATGTGACATTCGAAGTCTGCCCCCTCAGGTGGACGTAAAAGATCGCATGGAACTATTTGAAGAGGAGAACGGCAGTTCTCAGTTTCTTGGCCAATATTTATCCCTGGTCATTCATGTCATTGCTATTTGTGGGACCTTGCTGCGCGCCATTTGGCTACTTAACAAGTGATTACACTTCAAAAATAATTCAGTGGCTGTAACACGCTTTGGGATGTCCCGAGGATGTAAAAGGCACTATATAAATGCAAGTTCTTTGTTACTAAAAGTATCCCGTGACATTTACAGAAGTGAATACTCTAGATCAGTGTTGTCCAATAGGTTAACCACTAGCTTCACGTGGCTAATTGGGAATCCAGAAGTGGCCAATTGCATTTTTGATTGGTAAATTAAAAATGAGTAATAGATCGAGTTGTTCAGCATTTGATCTCAATATTCATATTCGGACAGTGTATGAATGCGTACTTTAACCTTTCTGTCCGTTTGTTATCAAAATGGTAAGACAAAAAGCAGAATGTGCAAGTGCTGTATTAATTGGTTATCTGCTAAAATGGTGTGCAACACGGGTGAAAACGCCAGACTTCAGCACCATGAAAACACCAGCAATATTGTATAGAGAGAGCAGTGCTCGACCAATAACCACTCCAGGCCAGCAGAAGAAAACAAGCCCAACCAATAACATGCAGCTCCAACAGGGCACGTTATGGCACAAGGGAAGTAGCACCCAACCACGTTGTAGATGGAGAGCAGGGGCGAGTCTGCCACGTCTCGTTGTGCGAGTCAACATTCTCATTCTGATGGAAGTCAAAATACCGCTCGCAACTGCTGGGCAAAAACCTAGGAGCTGCACGAAGATACGTTGTGTCTGAAACTCACGGCAGCCTTCTAAACATTGGTGAAAGAGAAAGCTTTGCACCTAATGGTGGTAGATGTCTGCTAAGTAAATATATGCATGAAGTACATTTACCGTGGAGAGAGAAAGAGAGTTAACGTTTCAGGTCGATGACCTTTCGTCAGAACTGGAAAGAGCCGGAAATCAAATAGATTTAAGGTCAGGATAAAGCTGGGAAAAGGGGGAGGGGATGAAAGAACAAAAGGAGAGATTAAGAGACATGCAAGGCAAGAGGTGGTGTTAATGTGACAGGTTGAGGCTGAAAGAAGTGTGAAATCCACTGGCAGAATGAAGGACAGCTGCCAGCTTCTAGGAGGAAAAAAAAAGGTGGGGGGGGACAAATAAAAGGGTGGATGAAAAAAATAAAATATAAATGTGATTGGAGCTGAGGTTATGATCTAAAATTGTTGAACTCGATATCGAGTCCAGAGGGCTGTAGCGTGCCTAAACGAAAGATGAGGTGCTGTTCCTCGAGCTTACGCTGCGCTTCCGTGGAACAGTGTAATAGGCCGAGGACGGTGAGGTCAGAGTGGGAGTGAAGCGGTGAATTAAAGTGACAGGCCACCGGGAGCTCGGGGTCCCCCTTACGGACTGAACGGAGGTATTCCGCAAAGCGGTCACCCAATCTGCGTTTGGTCTCCCCAATGTAGAGGAGACCACATCGTGAGCAGCGAATACAGTATACTAAATTGCAGGAAGTACAAGTAAATCGCTGTTTCACCTGGAAGGGGTGTTTGGGGCCCTGGACAGTGGGAAGAGGGGAGGTATAAGGGCATGTGTTGCATCTCCTGCGCGTGCACGGGAAGGTGCCGGGCGAAGGGGAAGGGGTGGTAGAGGAGTGGACTAGGGTGTCGCGGAGGGAGCGGTCCCTGCGGAATGCTGAAAGGGGAGGTGAGGGGAAGATGAGTTTAGTGGCATATCTCTTAATGTCTCTTAATCTCCCCTTTTGTTCCTTTATCCCCTCCCCCTTTTCCCAGCTTTATCCTGGCCTTAAATCTATTTGATTTCCGGCTCTTTCCAGTTCTGACGAAAGGTCATCGACCTGAAATGTTAACTCTCTTTCTCTCTCCACGGATGTTGTCTGGCCTGCTGAGTTTTTCCAGCGTTTTCTGTTGTTATTTTGGATTTCCAGCATCTGCAGTATTTTGCTATCGTACATTTACCTGTTCTGTGCGTACATAGTTTCCTCCTAAAATTAGTGCATGTGGCTAAAACAGTGTCGCCATAGCCACAGCTGTGGCTAAGTCAACTATTTCCATTGGACAACACTGGTCTGTACTTATCCAGAACGCATTTTCCTTCAGAGAAACTGGAAAATCTCCCACAAAAATCTGCAGTAGAATTTCAAGTATTAAAGGCAATTGAGGTTGTATTACGACTGCCCAATGTTAATTTAACTCCTTGCCCGATGGGACAGATGCATTTCATTTAAGCATCTTAACTGCTTTCTATGCCAGTGCGTAGAAGAGCTGCAAAGCAAGAGCGTTGGAAGAAAAACAAAATTCCACAAACTAGGCCACACAAACAAAAATGTGTGAATCACAGACACAATATGGAAGATCTGTGCACCGAGGTCTCAGTTATACCCCAGAGATTAGTCCCACATCCCATTAACCGCGTACAAGATTCGAACTTTACACTGTTGGCTTTACAGGTCTATAAGGAGCGACAGCAAGCTGCTGATGCACTGGCTCTGGGTTCTGCACAACGATTCCAGCGAAATCAGCATTTTCTTCTTTCTGGTGTCGCGCAGGATTAAGAAAGCTGAAGGAGACGAGAGGCCACACAAAAGGAGCAGTAACCAGGTTTTTTGCTCGCGTTGCAAGAACTAAAATTACCGCCACAAATCAGGAGGTGCTGCTTTTTCCATCACCTGCGACGCGGTCAAACTAAAATGATAACATTTTCATCCAGGCACAGAAACAAATGCAACAGCTGGGGTGCGGTTTGCTGTAGTGTTTACAGACCTATTCACAGGGCTTTACAGGAACCAGAAGCACTTAGTACAATGGACCGTACGTGCATTGGGGACTGATTTCAAAATCTCAACATCACCAAACACAGCTGTTGCTCTAATTTGCAGTAAAGTGAACTCCATAAACGCAGGAGCCAATGCTTCAGCACCCCTTCCCCCACATAAAACCCAGCAGAATCGCTTCTCCAGTGGCCGGTCCGATTTCTGCCAGACGCCTCAAAGCCTCATCAGTAGTGCAACAGCGACTTGCATTTTATACATCAGTCCGTAAGGGTGACCCCCCCCCGAGCTTCCGGTCGCCTGTCACTTTAATTCTCCGCTTCACTCCCACTCTGACCTCTCCGCCCTCGGCCTCTTACGCTGTTCCAATGAAGCTCAACGCAAGCTCGAGGAACAGCAACTCATCTTTCGATTAGGCACTTTACAAGCCTTCTGGACTCAACATGGAGTTCAACAATTTCAGACCATCACCTCTGCCCCCGTTTTTCAGGCTGTTTTGTTTCTGCCATCCCCATTTGCAACATTGAACCACTCCTGCCTCCTACCTTAGCACAGAATATTCCTTCAGTACCTTCCTCCCCTCCCCCTTTCCCTGCCTTGCACCTGCTTAAAATCTGTTACATCTCTAGCCTTCTCCAGTTCTGATGAAGGGTCCCAGACCTGAAACGTTAACTCTGTTTCTCTCTCTCTCCGGATGCTGCCCGGCCGGCTGAGTGTTTCCAGCATTTTCTGTTGTTATTGCGTTTATATCGTGCCTTTAACAGAGGAAAACATCCCAAGGTGCATCACAAGAGCGTTATTGGACACCGAGCCACACAAAGAGATATTCGGACAGGTGACCAAAATCTTGGGACAAAAGGAGGTAGGTTTTCAGGAGCGCCTTAAAAGGAGGAGAGAGGAGAAGGGAGGCGGAGAGGTTTAGGGAAGGAATTCCAGAGCTTAGGGCCTAGTAATTAAAATCAGTGATGCGCAAGAGGCCGGAATTAAAGGGGAGCAGAGATCTCGGAAGGAGGGTTGGAGGAGGTTACAGAGATACGAGAGTCAAATAAATGATGCAGCATTACAATGCCTTCAGACAAGGACACTACACTTATCCTCCCATAAAACTGCCTTGTAATCTTTTGAACCCTTGACTTATCACATTTTTCAGAAAGTTATCGAGAGTCTATTAAATCCTCCATTACATACATTACCAGGCTTAAAGTGTGAAGTGAGAGGCAAATTAGAATTTATCCCCTCAAGAGAGATGGAACTTACAGGAAGCACCAAAACGGCAATTATAATTTTGGGCACTTCTAATGATAAACACCAACATTTATCACACGCCAACAATTGAAGAATTGAACTGGATGGCCTACCAGCTTCACATTTTCCAATGCGACTTCACGTAACATTTCCACTGAAACCAGCATTTTATCTGGTGCCACAGAGGATTAAACCAGCTGAAGGAGACAGGAGGTCACACTGAGGAGCAGTACAAATTTAAGATTTCAAGCCCGGCATTGTGACAATTCATTTTCTGCGCACTTATTTTTAAAAATGCACGGTCAACAACTTTGTTCAGGGTTTGCCACTCCCACACATACAAGGTGCTGTGCCCATACACAGACGTAAAACTGGGCAATGTCCATACTTCAAAAAATAAATGGCTCCAGTACACATCGTTCCCTTCACTAGCTCGGGTATCAGGTGGAACGGTGCAGTGAGCAGGTTTTGCAAGCACTCAAATTATGTCTTGTAGCATATCTCAAATGGCTACACCTTCCAAAAAGATCCAGTTTTTCAAGGTTCTGTAAGCGTCACTTCACTTTCTCAACGCTATCTTTCATGCAATTCTCGGCTTGCTGAGCCAGTGGACATTTTTAACAAAATGATGTAATGACAATAAGCCTCTTCACGCTTGTGGGATTATTGAATCCTGCTCGGGGAAGAGTGACCTCCATGTGTCACTCTCCCACTTTTGGAGTCTGACTGGGAGGCTGGTCTCTGCAGGCATGGGTGGCTCGACTTTTATATGGAGACCCACAGAAAGACTTGCATTTATATAGCGCCTTTCACGACCTCAAGACATCCATAGTACCTTACAGCCAATTAAGTACATTTTGAAGTGTAGTCACTGTTGTAATGTGGGAAACGCAGCAGCCAATTTGCACACAGCAAGCTCCCACAAACAGCAATGTGATAATGACCAGATAATCTGTTTTAGTGATGTTGGTTGAGGGAAAAATATTGGCCAGGACACAGAGGAGAACTCCTCTGCTCTTCTTCGAAATAGTGCCATGGGATTTTTTTACGTCCACCTGAGAGAGCAGACGGGGGCCTCGGTTTAACATCTCATCCGAAAGACGGCACCTCCGACAGTGCAGCACTCCCTCAGCACTGCACTGGACTGTCAGTCTAGATTTTTGTGCTCAAGTCTCTGGAGTGGGACTTGAACCCACAACCTTCTGACTCAGAGGTGAGAGCGCTACCCACTGAGCCATGGCTGACAGCTAACGCACATGGCCGACTTGCCATGCTGGCACAAATGAAACTTCTGACGAAAGGTCTTCGACCTGAAACATTAACTCTGTTTCTCTCTCCACGGATGCTGCCTGACCTGCTGAGTTTTTCCAGCATTTTCTGTTATGAATGAATGAAACTGGCTCCTTGATGCTTTTGTACAATTGTGTACCCACGTTTTTGCATGTTTTTAAGATTACGCCCACACTAGTTTGCACTTGAAACCAATGGAGGGAGGCCCATCTGCTCTCCTACAGTGTAAAGGCAATTAATAATCCCTTAATTCCTCCAGTGAATTTGATTTATCAATTTTATCCAACAAAATCAAAATAGACTGACATCAGTTTAAGTTGAGGAGAGAGGTTTCATTCCGGAAACAAAAAACTTTTAATTATATGCTCCACAACCTTGTCCCTATAAGCGAAAAGTTGGGAGGCACATGTACAGTATACACTAGACACCAGCAAGCCAGGAGTAAAAGGAAGCAAGGCCTGCAACAATGGAGTGAAGTCTTCAGAATACGACACTGAACAGCTGCTGAACTTGCCTTACAGCATTGCCTACGACAGCAACTTCAGCAGCACATCAAAAAAGTGGGGCTTGAGCCTCTGGAGGCTGGAAAGCGCGTCTTAAACAGGTGGTTTTGCACTAGTACATCTGGGAGACATTACACCAAGAATGCAAATGGTGTCACTGGAAGCAGAGGCTGGCATCTCTGCCTGCAACTGTCAGAGTGAGTGGCTCAGCTTAGATGAACATGCCAGAAAGCTATATATATATATATTTTTTTTTCTCAATACACACACTGCCCTATACTTAACTTCCTTAGACATCAGTTGTTCTGTTGCTGTGGAATCCAGTAGAAATGGGGAGGATTCCAATGCACCCAGATCATCTGGAAATGCAGCCGTGCTCAAAGTGGTAATGTAATATAAATATGACATTAAATTCCAGTTAATTGCATACCCAGGATAATTGTTGGTAGTCAGTTATACACTTAAGAAGAGTGCACTTAATAAGTATACTGTACATGACCCGAACATGCACCTAAGGCTTTTTATCTTGAAGGAGCACAACTGCATTGACAAAACTAAAAGCTTCCATCAGCAAGGTGTCACTCCAACTGCCAATTCAGGGTATCACCACTCAATTGGAAAACATACGGCAATTACTGAAGTACAATTAGTTCAGCTTCATCTGAGGTAGATCTTAAAACTCTAGAATCCCCTTTGAGACTGTCAAAATGTGACCTGTATGCACAGTAGTCAAAATCTCACTGCTAACTGATCTGCCCACACACACTAGGTTGTCAGTTTGCAGTATGTTTACTTAAGTGGAAAAGTAGACTGGATGACGTCATGAAAATAAATTCAAAAATCCAAGCTTATGTTAAATTTCAACAGAAAGCTACTCTTAAAGGCCTGGGAGAGGTGACTTAACTTTAAAATGTCATAGCAGCAGGCAGTAAATAATATTTCCATTGTATATGTTGAGCTTTTCATATCCCAGTCTTGCCCTATCTATATTGTCATCTCTGCCCTCTAACATCCCCCCACCCCTATTGGCTCAAGAGGACACAAAAGACCATTGTGGAACAACAGGTTTGTGCAGTGGGTTAGATGCCGATAGTTTCCCTCAGATGGTGCAGTTAGCTGCAGGAAGCCACTTACTGCACCTAGTGGTCTGACTGGAGGTCTAGCAAAACCAGCCCACCAAATATGGCCCATGTTAAAAGGTCAGTCGTCACAGAAAAGGTGTAAGGCAGTCATACCAGTAGGGTTGATAATTTCAACACAAGAACCTAACTTTCATTTGCTATCATCACAAGCATGGGCACCATGCCACATAAAACCTGTGTCAAATTGCACAATGGTCCCTTGGGCTTTCAAATAATATGACAAAGAGAGAACATGGTTTCTTCAAATAATGTCAGGAAAAGCTGTGTTGATTAAGTCCTTAAAGAAATTATTAGACGATGAATCTTTCATTCTGCTTTTGATTAACAGTTTTGCTTTGAACAATTTCTGGGCATTAACATTATAAACAAAATAGTGTTTGTTTGATAATTTGCACATTTCTCATTTATTAACCAAAGTTCTACTGAAGAAAGAATTAAGAACAAGGTTTTTATGAGCCACCCTTTTGGTTAAGAAAGCGCTTACAGCTTTACTGGTTATTACCCGATGGCCCACCTAACCGACACACTGTTCAGCCATCACAGCAATTGAAGCTCAACTTCGACATCCCTAATCATTGCAATTTATAGTTTACTTTGCCTTTCATCAAACCCAAACACTGCTGAGAAAAGACTGTAACAACACTAATGAGAATTTTTTTTCCCCAACCAATTTTAGTGTTTTAATTAAACGGGATGTCAAGTCACTAATGACTTAATCCTTTTGTTGCCATGCCCAAATTGTGGAAAAACCTAGTTGATGGCCTATGTCAGCGCCACCTCATTACAAGACAGCCATCGTGGACAAGCTAACTCTGGGAAGATCAATATAGAAACACTTGTAATGTTTTTACTAGAAACTTGAGCCAGACTGACTTGAGATCACTTCTGTCATTTATAAGTGGCCTTGAGACCATGTCTAGACTTTTAAGGTCTAGATCCTGGTGATTAAAGGATTTGCGTTCACGAAGTTCCTTCAACTACAGACATACACTCCCACATTTGATCAAGACCCAATCTCAGGAGGCCAGACCGCATTGCAGACCCATGTTTTCAGGAGATCCATCGCAGCTCGTCAGAGCCAAGTTAAAATTAGATGCAAAAAGTTGAATTCCCTACCCAACAATGGGAATCACTGACCCAACAGCAAAAAAGGCAGCAGGAAGAAAAAGAAGAACGCAGAAGCACAGGGAGGTAGAGGATCTCCATTGGCGTGTCACTGACATTATATTAAGTGGTCTCAGGGCAATGAGGTATAGATTGAAGATCGAACAGTCCATGGAATCCAATCTTCAAAAGTAAGCCAAGTGTTTTTTTCACCCTATAAACTTTCTGCTCTTTATAAATTGACAGCAGACAAGGAAAACTAAGAACCAAGCTTACATTTTAAGAATTTGATTCTAGGTAGTGATACAGCCGTTAAAAAAAATATCTGGGTTGAGATGGCAGGCCCTTGGATCAGCAGGACCCGTGCTTATATTCTCATTTCACCAGTTGGCAAGCTCTCAATGTTAACCATCATCAGAGAAACATCTTACTCATGTAGCAACAAGTTGCACAGTGACAGTGGCAGAGAACTGGAAACAGGCAGACAGCCTGTCCAAAGAATTGTAAGTGGCAGGACCTACACAGAGGGGGAAAATAATACCGAGTGTAAGCAGGGAGACAAGGCAAGCGATTCGGATGAAGTACGGTGTTCAGATCATTATACAGAGCATGAGTAACATGCAGTGACATTGTGTTATGCAATACCGAGTTACTGGCATCCACTCGACAAGTTGAACCTTCTAAGGCCAATTTTCAAGGCCTGTTCTGTTTAACGCAATTGGATAAAACGTGTGGGATGGAAGCCTGACATTCTGCAGCTGTTCGGGATTTTTTTTGAAATGTATTTATATACATGTTTTCAGGTACACAGGGCAGAGGTGCCTTTTTGTACCAAACTTCACACTGGATGCCCAGTTGTCTGCAAGATTGCAGGCAAGTTCTTTGATCTGTAGATGAACCAAAGAGCAGTAGCACAACCCTAGATATAATAAAACTTGACTCGGCCAATATATTTATAGATGCGAGGACTGGATGAGATGCAAACAGTGACTAGTCAAGTGCTTCCATGCATTGTATCGCAGAATCGGATCAATGGACTGCTCTTTATTCATCCAGAATCATGTCAATCTAAAAATATATTAGCCATGATGCGGAGATGCCGGTGTTGGACTGGGGTGGACAAAAGTGAGAAGTCGCACAACACCAGGTTATAGTCCAACAGCTTTATTTGAAATCACAAGCTTTCGGAGCGGCTGCTCCTTCGTCAGGTGAAGTGAAGAAATACAAATGGGCACAGCATATATAGACAGAGAACAATGCCTGTGCAGAGAACAATGCCAGACGACTACAGTTAATCTTTCTGACTGCCCTTTATCACACCTCGGCAGAGAGACAATCACGGCAATCAACTCCAACCAGGTCAGGCAGGAAGACATTACATCAAAGACGATAGCAAAATACAACAAAGACAATGAGGTGGGGTCACAAGGGGTCAAATGTGGCAGAGGCTGCAGTCTGTATGGAAAACCAACAACTTTAAAAACTTTTTACTTTTTTTAAAACTGGAAATCACATCTGTGAACAAGCCAACGACGACTCGAGTCTGGATGACTAGTCTTTCCTAATTATCTTCAGTTTAATTTCAGTTGAGACGAAGGTGATGGCGGGCATGTGTGGTGGACAGGAACATCACCTCACCCACTTACACACGTCTCCTTGGAAGTCTAAAAGAATATTTCCTCCAAACCTTTTGCAGATCATACGGTGTAAGAAATGTTGTAAAATCTAATGGATGCATTGAACCTTTATTATTTTGTACGTAATTGCGCCATCAATATGTTGCTGTGTTACTTTGATTCTGTTAAATTATCTCATTTGTAAATAAATGTGAACTATTCATTTTAGCCTGAAAAGGTGATCTGACAATTTTTTTTTGAAACCAACTTTCAAAACAGACAGGACATTCTACATGGTCTCTGGTGCATTGTATCATTATTGAAGGTTAATTGTTAGTCCCATGACACACTCATTCACAACAGAAACAATGGCACAAGTTTTGGGTCAGCAGAGAGTCTTCTTCTGAAATGTACCTTTCTGCTGTGAATGTTGAGGCGAAGTCCAAATCTTAGTTGTGTGCATTGTCTCATCTTTAAAAATTGTGTTTTTAAAAAGTACTAGCTTAACTTTCAATCTCACGATACAAGACATTCCCTGCTATTGTAAAGACGACAGCTCAAGACCAACAATTATGAAATGCAATACCTGTTGCGAATCTGGGCTAGAAAAGCAAGTGATGTAATCACATACAGATCCTGAGAATTACTTCCTAGGTTTAAACACACCATTAAATTGAAGTGGTTACATTAGAGGGTTCAGATACAGAAGATTCCAATAAAGAGTTTTCAAATCACGTATCCCACATTTGAATGGAGATGTACTTTTTCCTGGATGCCAGAGCATCTGTTTGGGGCATAAAAGAAAGTGTGTCTAAGTCAACAAAACAAAATTTAGAAAGAACAAATGCAATATTTCAAAGAAATATGAACATTTACAACCATCTTCATAAAAGTATAATGCTATGAGGACTTGATGCAGATCATTAGCTGCATCTTCATCATCTCCTCCCCCATGGAGCTTCTTTCAGCTATCCGCACTAGCGACAACAAAAGATGTGCTTTACATTGAGAGAGAAGATAAACTGCTCCCTGTGCAAGAGAAAGTGGCTGCATATGTCAGACCAGAACCGTATAATAGTCACAACAACTTGCACTGATATAGAACCTTTAACATAGTCAAAGATCCCACGGTGCTTCACAGGAACGTTGTGGGACAAAATTTGAGAGAGCGCCACATAAGGAGATATTAGGACTGGTGACCAAAAGCTTGGCCAAAGAGGTAGGTTTTAAAGGAACATCTTAAATGCGGAGAGAGAGGTAGAGAGGCGGAGAGGTTTCGGGAGGGAATTCCAGAGCTTACGGCCGAGACAGCTGAAGGCACGGCCGCCAATGGTGGAGCGATGAAAATCGGGGATGCTCAAGTGACAATGATGTTTCCGTACTTCACGAGGTTTGGCTCTAATTTTGGCAATTTTCTTTGGGGGGAAGGGGAAGAGTAATCAGGCATTACTCAGTCATTACTCTAAAATCAGCAGCCCTTGATGCTGCATGTTTGAAACATGTAGATTTAATTAAAATCCCATATATATACACCCTTAAACTGCAAAATATCTCCTCTTCCTTCCAAGTGCATAAGGTGCACTAAACTGAATTACCAAAATGTATGCATTTTGTTCACCACGCGAATACAAAAATAAAATGGGAAGTATCCTCAAGCAGGAAGACGCCATCATCTCAGCTGCATGGGAAATCATTTCAATCCACACCCTATGAGGTGAATCGTTCAAGCAATCTGTATAGGTGTATCAAGGCAATGTTCCATTCAATATAGTAATCCAAAAAAAAAGGGAAAAATAATTGATTTAAGCCCTCAAGGCAAATAATATGTTTTTCCCCCTCAAGGGTTTCAAATGTCAAATTTCTTGTTTTGGTAATGAATTAAGCAAACCTACCCAGCCACCAGACTGAGGAAATGTGCACTTTGCCTTTTTAAATCTTCAATTCTTTCAAAAAGGCCAGTACACTCCCATCTTCCAGTCTGTGGGAGACTAGTCCACGGTCAAAACTGTCGAGTCGTACATCGTTCATGTCCAATCTTTAGCATTGCAAATGTTACAGGTCAATAATTCATCTCAATACTGTACACATTCAGAGCTGTTCATAAAGAAAAAGTCTAAACTGCCCTTTTACGGCAAATATAAAACCACATTTGGAAGAGGAAGGGGAACTAATTGAATTTTACGTCAATTTTCTCCCTTTCTTGTTATACATCGATAACATCAGTAGTTACCAGCACACTCAGCAAGAGCACCAGCGAGATTTTAAAACGTTAATATTCTGGAACCTGGCATTGGATGATGGTCGCCCACTGTTACATAGACTTCACTCATGTTTCATCAGTGGGCACCAGAAGGTTTCCACTGCTACAGATCTGCCACTTTCATCAGCCTGGAGATCAGAACCAGTTTCCTCCACGATAGAAACCAAACGTTAGCCGCGTGAATGATAATAATGAGGGTTTCCAATTCAAATGAGATGGTTGGAGGAAAGAAAAGTCACGGGCAATTCCCTGCATACTCCCTGACTAACATGGGCTGGCACTTCCCTCTCCCCACAATACCATCCACCTCACAACACACAGCAATCAACACTTATCCGTCGCCCTTTCCAATGAGCGATGCATTTCATAAAAGCAGCAATGAAGGATTAGTGCGTGCTCAGGGACAGAGCTATTCAACTTTCCGCCATCTTCTACTGAGAAGACACTTTACCCTCCACAGCAACTAGTTTGTTAAAATTACAGCAGAATACGTTGCAGACACAGACATCAGTAAACCGGGTAGTAGTACAGGTAATGTTACTAGAGAACAAATGGTTTTTGGAAAACGAACAGATGGAACATTCACAGTCACTGGAATTCAATTATTCTTACTCAGCAACGATGTGGCTCACTGGATGACTTCAGGAGGTGATCAATCTTGGGAGGAGAAAGGAAGGCTTCCCAGTTCAGGTGTAATCCAAATCTTTCATTTTTGCCGATTTAAACCGACACTCTCCACTAAAATTACACTCTTTAAAAAAAAATGTTTAGTTGGCCCTTCAGTCACTGATAAGACCCAGTACAGTTAGGATGAGCTGTTTTAAAGCTCGCTGGTCTCGCACTGTATCAAACAAGCAATTAAATACATGAAAGCAGCGTTGGTACAGAATAATGGGCAGCTGACAAGCGAGTTACCGGGCTGCAAGTCAAAACAGAAACTCAAAGTCGTAAGCCATGTGAGCGCAGCTTAAAGTAAATTTGTGACGGTCAGCAGAACCCAGAACTGAGGTATGGGCTCAAAATGCTTCGCTAGCCGCGTGCCACTGTGCATAGCACCTCTACTTAAAAATATATAAACACGTTAAATTCTACTTCACACGGTGGCAAAAAAAACATCTGCATCAAGATAGTCCAAGCAGCCTCTGGTATCTTTAAATAAGCCACCGCTCCATTATTAAAAATCCAAAATAGCCTCCATATTTTTTTTTTTTTTAATATCCTGCAAAGCCATTTTCATTCTAATAAAATCCCAGCGCTCCGATTTGATTGCGTTTCAGACATCCTTTAAAACTGCCTCATTTATTTAGCAGTTAAAAAAAAGGCTGATTAAAAACCAGTGCTTCAACACAATGTGGCCAGTGCTTGTATGATTATATGGGTGGCACGGCGGGTTAAAATACCAGCCGAGAGACAGCAATATACTCTCGCGCCTAAAACTGCATGAAATCGCACAAAAGGTATTGAAGTTTTCAGTTGTGGCCAATGAAGCCAGCACACAGAACTGCACCTGTAACAGAAGTCATGTGCGACAACTAAATGAACCCCAAAATGCTCAACTAATCTAGACTGCCCACAGTTAAATCATGGACCCATGGACCAGTTGAACCAGGAACACTCCTCGCCACGATGGACGTATCGGCACTCTACACCAATATCCCCCACGATGACGGCATCGCTGCGACAGCCTCAGTACTCAACACCAACAGCCGCCAATCTCCAGACGCCATCCTACAACTCATCCGCTTCATCCTTGACCACAAGTCTTCACCTTCGACAACCAGTTTTTTACCCAAACACACGGAACAGCCATGGGGACCAAATTCGCACCTCAATACGCCAACATCTTCATGCACAAGTTCGAGCAAGACTTCTTCGCTGCACAGGACCTCCAACCAACGCTGTACACCAGATACATCGACGACATCTTCTTCCTTTGGACCCACGGCGAAGGATCACTGAAAGGACTACACGATATCAACAGGTTCCATCCCACCATCAAACTCACCATGGACTACTCCTCAGAATCGGTTTCATTCTTGGACACACGAATCTCCATCAAAGACGGACACCTCAGCACTTCACTCTACCGCAAGCCCACGGACAACCTCACGATGCTCCACTTCTCCAGCTTCCACCCTAACCACGTTAAAGAAGCCATCCCCTATGGACAAGCCCTGCGAATACACAGGATCTGCTCAGACGAGGAGGAACGCGATGGACACCTACGGACGCTGAAAGACGCCCTCGTAAGAACGGGATATGACGCTCGACTCGTCGATCAACAGTTCAGACGGGCCACAGCGAAAAACCGCATAGACCTCCTCAGAAGGCGAACACGGGACACAACCAACAGAGTACCCTACGTCGTCCAGTACTTCCCCGGAGCGGAGAAACTACGCCATGACGACGAACACCTTGCTAAGGCCATCCCCACGCCTCCACTACTCGCCTTCAAGTAGCCGCCTAACCTCAAAAGTACCATCGTTCGCAGCAAATTACCCAGCTGTCAGAACAGCGACCACGACACCACACAACCCTGCCATGGCAACCTCTGCAAGACATGCCAGATCATGAACACAGATACCGTCATCACACGTGAGGACACTACCCACCAGGTACATGGTACATACTCATGTGACTCGGCCAACGTTGTCTACCTGATACGTTGCAGGAAAGGATGCCCCAGAGCATGGTACATCGGCGAGACCATGCAGACACTGAGACAACGTATGAACGGACACCGCGCAACAATCGCCAGGCAGGATTGTTACCTCCCAGTTGGGGAACACTTCAGCAGTCAAGGACATTCAGCCTCGGATCTGCGGGTTAGCGTTCTCCAAGGCGGCGTTCGAGACACACGACAATGCAAAATCATCGAGCAGAAACCGATAGCCAAGTTCCGCACCCATGAGGACGGCCTCAATAGGGATATCGGGTTCATGTCACGCTACAGAACGTGACTCGACATCGTTGTCTGTCTTTCCAGTTTTTTAAAAAAAACACAAAAAACCACAAAAAAGGTTAAAAGCTCAACTGCAGACAGCAGGATTTGACACGTTGGACCCCCTGTGACCCATCTCATTGTCTTGGCTGTGCTCTGGTGTGTCTTTGATGTAATGCCTCCGTGAAAGATTGTATCTCTGCAGACAAATTGCTTTCTGTGTTTATATACTGTGTAATATTGTAGATTCCCTCATTGTACCTTTACCTGACGAAGGGGCAACAGCTCCGAAAGCTTGTAATTTTAAATAAATCTGTTGGACTATAACCTGGTGTTGTGCGACTTCTCATTTTTGTCCACCCCAGTCCAACACCGGCATCTCCGCATCATGACCACAGTTAAATCGTCACCAAGGACAACAGATGCAAAGCTGAAACTGCATACTCGTGAAATTTGGATCCATTTTCAATTCTCTTCACCTTTGCCATTAGTTTTAGCAGCAAATTGCTACACTGTACGAACACATCTTCCATAATTAGTTTCTTTATTAAGACATTTTACAGCACAATTGAGAACACTGAACAATCCAATTACTTTTTTTTACTGCACTAGGAATCCACGCACTGGAGTCGCGGCTGATTCAGGCCCGTAGTTTTATCGCACTGTGCACGCAAACTGTAGAAGCCGTTGTTGCCCCGCTTTGTGTTCGAGGGAAGGGACAACCTTGGCTCATCAACCAGAATCACCAGGTCTCATTCCGATACCAGAAGGAGGAGCCCAAAACACATGCAGTTGATGCTGCATCTGCACTGATGTAGTGAACCATATTTCCACATCTGGACCACCTCTCTCTCTTCTTGAAAAGGATTAAGATAAAGGAATTTGACAATGCTTGTAAACAGCAGCTTCCAAAGTTTCGAAGATCAGTAGGTTTGCTCTCCCCTCCTCTCGTGGGGCTGTGATGCATGCCGAGATACAATTCCACAAACCCACAGCCACCATTTGGTACCATGTGAGCATTCTGCACTCAGTCATGTCAGAGTGTGTAGCCTCGGAGTCAGAAGGTTGTGGGTTCAAGTCCCACTCCAGAGAATTGAGCACAAAAATCTAGGCCGACACTCCAGTGCTGAGGCAGTGCTGCACTGTCGGAGGTGCCGTCTTTCAGATGAGACACTAAACCGAGGCCCTGTCTGCCCTCTCAGGTGAACGTAAAAGATCCCATGGCACTATTTCTGAGAGTAGTAATTCCCGGTGTGCTGGCCAATATTTATCCCTCAATCAACAGCACAAAAACAGATGATCTGATCATTACCACATTACTGTTTGTGGGAGTTTGCTGTGCACAAATTGGCTGCTGCATTTCCTACATTACAACAGTGACTACATTTCAAAAAGTACTTCATTCGCTGTAAAGTACTTTGGGATGTCCTGAGGTCATGAAAGGCGCTATATAAATGCAAGTCTTTTTTTTTTCTTTTGCACACGTGATCCAGAACAGCAAGTTTGAACAGGTCACCGACCTTGAAGGGCATCAGAGTCCTGACGACTAGAATCATTTGTACGGACTTGATGTCCACACTCACACGGGCTCTGAGCAAGCAGGTTGGGAGTCACGCAATCAATCTCAAAGTAAGCACAAGACAATACTGGGTAAGCTTATAAGTTAGGAGGCAAATTAGACTGAATCAGATAGCTTTCTACAGGGCAATCGACACTGCTGTGCTGCACCAAAACAATGGCAAAGATGCCTTCCTAAAATTGCTCAATGCAGCAAATCCTCAATCTGCTGCTGGCCCAGGCAAGGTGCTTCCCCAAAGAAATAGGGGCAAGGAAGCAGAGGCTAAGAGAACATGTAGCACTTGCACTCCTGCCCTGCTTGTGAGCACCAGAGCATCAGTAGCAGAGACACAGGAGTAAATAACTATCCCAGCCTCTTGATGTAGATTGATTTCTCGGTTCAGTCTTCAGATCACTGCTGCTGATCTTTGAACCTGGTCCCGAGTGGGTTTTGTTTTTATTTTATTTCTTGCAGGGATCTCTGAAAAGGTACTTTTACAACCGGGAGTATTTAGAAATGTGTCAGATAATATAGAGCACCAGATATCAGAGAGTGTGTAGATTTCTGTGTATCCGCCCACTCATAAAAGTGTTACTCGTTCAAATTAATGAAAAAGATAAGTAGAAAACGAGGGAGACAGGGGTTAAGGATATTTATAGTTAATTAGAGAGAGAGAGAGAGAGAGAGAGAGAGAGAGAGAGAGAGAGAGAGAGAGAGAGAGAGAGAGAGAGAGAGAGAGAGAGAGAAAGGGCAAAGAGTGTGCGAGAAAGGGCAGAGAGCGCGCGCGCGCAGAGAGAGAGAGAGAGCGCAGAGAGCAGAGAGAGCGCAGAGAGAGAGAGAGAGAGCGCAGAGAGAGAGAGAGAGAGAGAGAGAGAGAGAGAGAGAGAAAGGGCAAAGAGTGCGAGAGAGAAAGGGCAGAGTGTGCGAGAGAGGGCAGAGAGCGCGCGCGCGCAGAGAGAGAGAGAGAGAGAGCAGAGAGAGCGCAGAGAGAGAGAGAGAGAGAGAGCGCAGAGAGAGAGAGAGCGCAGAGAGAGAGAGAGAGAGCGCAGAGAGAGAGAGAGAGAGAGAGAGAGAAAGGGCAAAGAGTGCGAGAGAGAAAGGGCAGAGTGTGCGAGAAAGGGCAGAGAGCGCGCGCGCGCAGAGAGAGAGAGAGAGAGAGAGAGCAGAGAGAGCGCAGAGAGAGAGAGAGAGAGAGAGCGCAGAGAGAGAGAGAGAGAGAGAGAGCAGAGAGAGAGCAGAGAGAGAGCAGAGAGCAGAGAGAGAGCAGAGAGAGAGCAGAGAGCAGAGAGCAGAGAGCAGAGAGCAGAGAGAGCGCAGAGAGAGAGAGAGCGCAGAGAGAGAGAGAGAGAGAGAGAGAGAGAGAGAGAGAGAGCAGAGAGCAGAGAGAGCACAGAGAGAGAGAGCGCAGAGAGCGAGAGAGCGAGAGAGCGAGAGAGCGAGAGAGCGAGAGAGCGAGAGAGCGCGAGAGAGCGAGAGAGCGAGAGAGCGAGAGCGCAAGAGCGAGAGGGGGAGATTGGGAAGGGGAATACAGTAAATAGAGTTCCATTTTTCAATCATCTGAAGGACTGTACATCCTTTAGCCCAGGGTTACTTTTTATTGGAAGTAATCCCAGGCAGTATCCTCATCGAAGGAGAGTCTCAGCGATGGTTCAACACACTTCACCGCTGTCCTGGGACTGCAGCTCCAAATATGCCACGCAAAGACTAGAAATACAAAGAACAATCTTGCCCCAGCCCTCCACACCAGTCAGTGCCCTGCTACGTACAGATATCTGGTCAGTGCCATGTGTCTATCTTTATTCTGAAGCCACTTTCTGCTGTAAAGTCTGCTGCTGAAAATAAACTCCTGAATTGAATGAGATTGTAATAAGCCTGACTTGTTCAAACACATGTTAATAAGGTATTTTTTTTTTCTAAATGAGGCAAAGCTTTCAAGCTTAATAGGCAGGAATTTATAATCTGAATTTTTAATAAAATCAAGAGGATTCTTATTCACACTTCATTTCAGCAAGGATGCCTCGGAACAGAACTGTGGGGGTGGGGAGAAGAGATTACGGGTAGAATTTAACTCGCTGCCTGGACGGTAACCGGACAGTAGATCGACCGCCCGTTGCAGAATCGGTTCATTTAATTATTCTCGCCCTCCCCCACCGATTTCAATGGGATGAGAATCGGATGGATTCTACAACATGCAGGCGATCCGATCCGCTAGGTTACGGCACAGGCAGTGAAGCTGAAAATTACTCCCGACTTCTCCGTGTGTGTTAGTTTGCCTTAATTTTCTCTGGTAACATGAGTTTCCAGAGAGACCGGTTTTAACATTCCTGCTCCTTCTCGCCCCACAAAAATAAGTGAACACGGTTTTGGGTCTTTTCTTTTTCTTTGTTCAGTCTCCAGCGGTCCCTTTAAAAGGGCCTCTGGTTATGTCACTCAGTGTTGGTCCAGATGTACCTCAACAACATCAACAGGTCCTATTTACATCATTGGTTCATTTAAATATTAAAAGCTGCAGCCCGCCTGAAACAGTTGGGCAGAGCTCTCTATAAAGGCCCCCAAGACTCCCAAGTACCATAAAAATGTTATTACCGAGATATCGTCACTGCTCTCCTCCCTCAGCCTCTGCACCGAACAACTTCTCATTCTCGGTGATTTCAACCTCCACCTCAAGTCATCAGGCTCTCTCTCCGGAGTTCACTAGCCTCCTATCCTCCCTTAATCTCTCCCTCCATGTAAACTCCCCAACCCATATTCACGGCCACCCCCTCGACCTTGCCATTTCTCGTGGCCTCGCTACTCCCATCGTGTCAATCGCAGATAAGGCCATCTCTGACCATTTCCTCGTATCGCTCTCCACCCACATTCCCCCTTCTACCTCCCCCAACCCTACTGCCTTCTGTGTCCGCACCTGGAAAAAAACCTCTTTCCCAACTCTCTTACAACTGCACTTATGAAATACCAACTGTCCAGCCTTTGATCCTCCAGTCACCATGACATTTCTGCAGCTACCAATCTGCTCAACCACACCCTCACCACCACCTGTAATGCCCTAGTCCCTATTAAAACAATTACACTCTCACCCTGGCTGTTCCCCCGGTACAGCCCTTATCTTTGCTCCCTCAAGTCCAAGGGACGCAGACTTGAACAGATATGGCGGACAACTGGTTTAGCCATTCATTCATCGCCAGATCTGGCTGGACCACAAAGCATTATCGGGTCCTGCTCTCGTCTGCCAAAATTGCTCACTATACCAGAATCATTCTGGAATGCAAAGATAAACGCCAGCTCCTATTCTCTACTGCTAACCGTCTTCTTAAACCCCTCTCCCGTCTCCTCCACCCTCACCTCCAGCAACAAGTGTGAGGAGTTCATGGACTTCTTTATCTCGAAGATTGAGACCATCCGTTCAGGTGCCTCTGCCACTTCCCTTCCTTCCCCTAGCCCACCAGGCCAAACTTCCTCCAAGGATCCCCCTGCTCTAGCATCTTTCTCCAGTTTGTCTCCGATCTCCCCACATGACCTCTCCGCGCTCATCTTGTCCATGAGACCCACTTCCTGCTCCCTCGACCCTATTCCCACCAAACTGCTGACCACCCAACTTCCTTTTCTGGCTCCCATGTTAGCTGACATTGTTAACGGTTCTCTCTCCTCAGGTACTGTCCCCCTCTCCCTCAAATCTACTGTCATCACCCCTCTCCTCAAAAAACCAACCCTTGACCCCTCCGTCCTTGCAAACTACCGTCCCATCTCCAACCTCCCTTTCCTCTCAAGTCCTTGAATGTGTTGTCGTCTCCAAAATCTATGGCCATCTTTCCCGCAATTCCATGTTTGAATCTCTCCGATCAGGTTTCAGCCCTTACCACAGTACCGAAACGGCTCTCATCAAAGTTAGAAATTATATCCTTTGTGAATGTGACAAAGGTAAACTATCCCTCCTCGTCCTTCTTGACTTGTCTGCAGCCTTTGACACGGTTGACCACTCCATCCTTCAACGCCTCTCCACCGTCGTCCAGCTGGGTGGGACTGCACTCGCCTGGTTCCATTCTTATCTATCTAATCGTAGCCAGAGAATCACCTGCAACGGCTTCTCTTCCCGCTCCCGCATCGTTACCTCTGGTGCCCCCCAAGGATCTATCCTTGGCCCCCCTCCTATTTCTCATCTACATGTTGCCCCTTGGCGACATCATCCGGAAACACAGCGTCAGTTTCCACATGTACGCTGACGACACCCAGCTCTACCTCACTACCACTTCTCTCGACCCCTCCACAGTCTCTAAACTGTCAGATTGCTTGTCCGACATCCAGTTCTGGATGATCAGAAATTTTCTCCAATTAAATATTGGGAAGACCAAAGCCATTGTTTGCGGTCCCTGCCACAAACTCCATTCCCTAGCCACTGACTCCATCCCTCTCCCTAACATCTGTCTGAGGCTGAACCACACTGTTTGCAACCTTTGTGTCATTTGACCCTGAAATGAGCTTCCAACCACATATCCGCAGCATTACAAAGACCGCCTACTTCCACCTCCGTAACATCGCCTGTCTCCGCCCTTGCCTCAGCCCATCCGCTGCTGAAACCCTTATCCATGTCTTTGTTACCTCTAGACTTGACTATTCCAACCCACTCCTGGCTGGCCTCCCACATTCTACCCTAGGTAAACTTGAGGTCATCCAAAACTCGGCTGCCCGTGTCCTAACTCGCATTAAGTCCAGTTCACCCTTCACCCGTGCTCGCTGACCTACATTGGCTCCCGGTTAAGCAATGCCTCGATTTCAAAATTCTCATCCTGGTTTTCAAATCCTTCCATGGCCTCGCCCCTCCCTATCTCTAATCTCCTTCAGCCCTACAACCCCCACCCCCGAGATATCTGCGCTCCTCTAATTCTGCCCTCTTGAGCATCCCTGATTATAATCGCTCAAACTTTGGTGGCCGTGCCTTCTGTTGCCGAGGCCCGAAGCTCTGGAATTCCCTGCCTAAACCTCTCCACCTCGCTACCTCTCTTTCCTCCTTTAAGACGCTCCTTGAAGCCGACCTCTTTGACCAAGCTTTTGGTCACCTGCCCTAATTTCTCCTTATGTGGCTTGGTGTCAAAGTTTTTTGTCTTATAACACTCCTGTGAAGCACCTTGGGATGTTTTACTACGTTAAAGGCGCTATATAAATACAAGTTGTTGTTGTTGTTGCTGCAAATGGGGCGCTAAGTGACCCGACCTTATTTGCAGGCCACGACCATCATGTTTACACCAGGTGACCGCTGTTAAAAATCGACCCCCCTCGAGCTGACAAAATGAACAAATATGAGGAATACAGTTAAAGGAACCATGGCCTTTGTACCTGGCTTGCGCCTTCTTACAACTTAATACAAAAAAAACTTCGCTAAAATCTTAAATAAATGTCTACAAGGCAAGAGAGAGATCTTTACAGCAACTTCATTTTAAAAGTTCCAATAAATTCACAGGTTAGAGGGGACCACCTGGGGAACTAGTGCCTTGCTTCGAGAGTATGAACGACCACAGAGTCTCACACCAGTCATTTATCGAACAAGGAAACAAATGAAAAAATCTGCTTCAGATAGACAGGAAAAAGGCTAGAAGTCTTGCACATCAAGAATATGAACTGAAAGGAATAGGAGGATAACTCTAGGGCCTAACCACGAGACTTAACTATATATTTTATTAAGAAGCTTAAAGATGTCGAGTTGTTGCAGTTTAGTATGAAATCGAAGTCAGCGATACAACTGACACCTGGGGAGAAGCAATTCGGTCGAGCTGTTGGAAGAGACTGTGCAAGGGGCTGGAAAACGCAACTGAAGCTGCATAATTCCATTCCCTCCCACTGATGGAGTACTTTTGGACAGGCAAGAGCCAGGGCTATTTTAACTGCCCACTCGCCAGATTCCTGGGGAGCGAGTAGGGTTAAAAATCACCCTGTCTCACTCTTCCCACATCACTGCTTTCTTCCTAAAACCTGCTACCACTTATCGTCATGCAAACACTCAGCCTAAATAAAGAGACAGAAAGAGTGGCTGATCAACGCTTATGCATTCCGTGGAGAGTGGTTTTCGGGCAAAGGTTGTTGGCATACACCCACTTGCATACAATTCATTCAATCCATTTACCTTTCATGTGGGTGGCAAAACCCATATTTCTATGGCACAGGTCTCCTGGGTCAGGTAGTACTAGTGATTTACTTCCCATCCCCGCATGTGCCAAGTGATCTCCTGGGCAACACTGCACTGAACTCCATGACAACCAGAGGGGAAACAGCATCAATGATCAATACATCAAAAACAGATACATCTGCACCTCGATGACTGAATTAGATTCCAATACCCAGAGGCCAAACGTCAGTCAGAAGAAAAATGGTCAAGGTTGGGGGCAGTATGGTTTATTTTAATCCTGATCAGTTTCAACATTTTTTTTTAAATACAAAAAATTTACAAAAACCTGCTTTGTGAACTTTACAAAAAGAGGACCCCAACCTATTAATCCTAGAATATTTTCAAATGTGCACCAAGTAGATAAGCAGTGGAGGCAGAACAAGAAAAAAGACTTGCATTTATAGAGCGCCTTTCACGACCACCGGACATCCCAAAGCGCTTTACAGCCAATTTACTTTTGAAATGAAGTCACTGTTGTAATGTAAGAAACGCAAAAGCCAATTTGCACACAGCAAGCTCCCACAAACAGCAATGTGATGATGACCAGATAATCTGTTTTTGTTATGTTGGTTGAGGGATAAATATTGGCCCCAGGACACTGGGGAGAACTCCCCTGCTCGTCTTCAAAATAGTGCCATGGGATCTTTTACATCCACCTGAGAGAGCAGACAGGGCCTCGGTTTAACGTCTCATCTGAAAGACGGCACCTCCGACAGTGTAGCACTCCCTCAGCACTGCACTGGAGTGTCAGCCTAGCTTTATGCGCACAAGTCTCTTGGAGTGGGGACTTGAACCCACAACCTTCTGACTCAGAGGCGAGGGTGCTACCCACTGAGCCACAGCTGACACTACACTTGTATGGATGGTTCTCCTACAGCGAAACCATTAGATTAAAATGTAATCGAATTGATTTTGGCAACAGGTGGAGATTGCTTATTTTGGGAGTAATATTCAGATGTGATAAAAATTCACAATCAGCTGGGAAATCTCGTGTACAAGTAATATTTGTGCATCAGCGGCCCGAAGGAAATAAGAGGTCATCGAGCACCTGACCAAATTTCCAATAAAGTTTGAATTCGTTGCACCAATAAATCAAAAAGGAGAAAAGCTGGACGAGCCAAGTGGTTCACACTAGTCTCCGGCGGAAGGTCACGACACAAGAGCACGGTTGTAGCATCTGCTGGTGAAGAATTACGCAGCAATACTCCCGACATCACAAGGCAGTCAGACCTTTAGTGAAAGTCATTCTGCGTCAAGGACACGAGAGTGTTAAGCAGCAGCAGGGACACAGAAACCCAGCACACCTCCCCCCCCCCCACACAAACACACATCAAAGGGAAGAGATAGCAAGGTTGTAAACTGCAGGGTTTTTGAAGATAAGCCAGATGCGCTTCGCGCTCAGAGTTTTGGGCGTCTGAACCCCTCAATTAGATTAACACCATGCAACTCACTTTTATTTATCTGCCGAGAAGAAAAATTAAAATCCTTGCGTTCCCATGGTAACCACAGGACTCGGCAAATGTCAAGCTATATCTTGGCCACCTCTTTTGTATCAGACACCCAAATTCACCAATGTAATAACACTCCTGACAAATCCCAGTGCCCTGCCTCTTGTGCAACATCAAAGACATAATGATTAATCATTCCCGTCTCTAGGGATGACACACCGAGGTAAAAACCCGCATCCTAAATTAGAAGAACTTATTACCTGGGAAAGCAATCCGTCAAGGTAGCATATCTAAGAAATAACTCCATCTGCTACACATAAACACATTTCTCAGTATAAGCCCTGCTGTCAGACACCAGGTAAAAAGGTTATTTCATCTTTTGCCAAACCCAAGTAATCAAAATGCGAATTATCCCAACTGGTCTAATTTTTTTTTTTCGCCTTTTGATCTATACCCTTTCTTCCATTTCTTCAGGGATATGGAGCATTGCTGCATGGCTGTGATTAGACACAGTAGATAGCTGACATGGCTCATTTGAACACGCTGCAAACTCCCAATCAATTCTGATTAACTGCTCATTTGAACGAGCCAGCGTACGAGATGTTGATCAGTGGAACTTTAAACTCAGTCTGAGCTCTCCGCAACCTCTAGAAGCATTAACATGTATTTCAGGTTCTATTGAAATAGGCCATGGAGTCTGGTTAAATTGTACAGTTAAACTGTGTAGATCAGTTGCATGTTCAGAGCTCTCCCCAGTAAGTGGTTTCTACAGGAATAAAAAAAAAATGGGGAATGTCAGCAAAGCTGCACGATTCTCCAGAGGTGAACAAGGATCAGCACATGAAAGTAGGAAGGTTGGCGATAGAAGCTTGTATGTTCCTCGGAATGAATTATTCAATTATTTTCTGCAGTTGGTTACTGTGATTCCTACGAATTCTTTGTCTAGCTGCATCAGTGTATTATGAAGTCATGCATGCTTTCCCGAGATTAGATAGTGAAGTCTTCATGTACTGTGTCGCGGCCAGAAGTCATTCATTGTCTGACCAGTTCTTACCTCAAAATAGCCATGCTTCCACAGAAGCCCAGCAATCCCGATAATTTTAAGGCTGAATATTTTCCAGCGGATGGGCCGTCCACAGTTACACTTGTACCATGATGCGGAGATGCCGGCGTTGGACTGGGGTGGACAAAAATGAGAAGTCGCACAACACCAGGTTATAGTCCAACAGATTTATTTAAAATTACAAGCTTTCGGAGCTGTCGCCCCTTCCTCAGGTAAAGTTACAATGAGTGAATCTACAATATTTCACAGTATATAGACACAGAAACTGCAGAGATACAATCTTTCAGGGAAGGTGTCCTTACATCAAAGACACACCAAGAGCACAGCCAAGACAATGAGATGTGTACACTTGTACCACAAAGCGACTGTGTGCGTTTTCTAAAATAGTTAATGTGGATATAGATATGGATGGTGCAAAACAGACAGCAGCTATCATACTGAAATCTTACTATTGGGAATTCAAATAGATATAAACAATTGTGGGATGACAGAATTTATGACAAAATACTGTTTTTAAAAAGTCAAGACGAAATTAGCTGCGAGTGAACACATTTCTAGTTACTTGAACATTCAGCTCGCTCCATGGGGACTCTAAAGCTACAGTACAACGCTGGCAAATAGCTTCTGCCAGGCAGTCTTAATTTGGTTATTTCTTTGTGTGTCCACAGTGCAGTGGCAGCTAGTACAACACTCATTTACTGACTAAAAAAAAGCAAAGAATACAGTAGATGCTGGAAATCAAACAAACAGAAAAATGCTGGAAACACACAGGTCAGTTAGCATCTAACGGGAGAGAGCAGACAAGTTAATGACGTGGGTACTGACCCTTCTTCAAAACCGAAAAATACGAGGTGGACAGGCACGTTAAAACAATCAGAAAAAGGGCAGGAGGGAAAATCTATATTAAAAAAAAAAGATACACCCTGTGAGGAATCATGAGTTAAATGATGGACTGGACAGACACATCATGACACTAGAGACAAAAGGTGTGTAAATAGTTATGGAACTAGGTAGGAGGCCTGGAAAAATGCAAGAAAATAGGAAACATGGAAAATCTGGGGTTCAGGTGTGGAATTTAAAACGATGATACAGCTATAGTCTTAAAATAGTGAAATTAATGTTCAGACCAGAGGGGTTGCAGGGTGCCTAGGAGAAAGAAGCTCGCATGGAGTTCACTGGAACAGTGCACGGGGCCAATGAGAGGTCAGAAGTTGAAAGAGGAATTAAAGTGGTGAGCCACAGTTAGCTGGAAGGGATCATACCTATATGTAAAGCGATCAGGGGAACGGTAGCAGAGTGGTAATATCGCAGGGCTAGACCAATGATCCAGAGATGTGGGTTCAAATCCCACCATGGCAGCTGGGGAATTTAAATGTAGTTATTTAAATAAATCTGGGGAGGGGGGGGAAAGCTAGTGTCAGTAATGGTGACTACCGGATTGTTTTAAAATAAAAACCTCTGGTTCACTAATGTCCTTTAGGTAAGGAAATCTGCCGTCCTTACCTGGTCTGGCCTATATGTGACTCCAGACCCACAGCAATGTGGTTGACTCGTAACTGCCCTCTGAAACGGGCAACACGGTGGCTTAGTGGTTAGCACTGTTGCCTCACAGCGGCCCGGGTTCGAATCCGGCCTCGGGTGACTGTCTGTGTGGAGTTTGCACATTCTCCCAGTGTCTGCGTGGGTTTCCTCCGGGTGCTCCGGTTTCCTCCCACTGTCCAAAGATGTGCGGGTTAGGTTGATTTGGCCATGATAAATTGACCCTTAGTGTTAGGGAGGATTAAATACGTGGGGTTACGGGGATAGGGTGGGATATGTGTCGGTGCAGGCTCGATGGGCTGAAATGGCCTCTATCTGCATTGTGGGGATTCTGTGAAATGGCCCAGCAAGCCACTCCAGTTGTCAAGGCGGATCACCACCACCTCCTCAACGGCAATTAGGGATGGGCAATGAATGCTGGCCTTGCCAGCGAGGCAAATGAATAAAAAAAATTCACAACCTGCATTTGGTCTCCCCAATGAGAACTGTACCATGAGCAGCAACTACAGTATACCAGATTAGAGGAAGTACATGAAGTTTTGTTGTCACAGGAAAGGGTTTGGGGCAGTGGTGTGGAGGACGAGAATTTGCACATGTTGCACCTTCAGTAGTTGCATGAGGAAGAAGAGGTAGAAGTAGGGGTGCCAACCAGGGTGTTGTGAAGACAGTCCTTCCGGAGAGGAGAGAGGAGCAGAAGATATGTTTGGTGGGATCATGCTGAAGGTGGCAGATGATTTTTTTTAAATTAGTTTATGGGATGTGGGCGTCGCTGGCGAGGCCAGCATTTATTGCCCATCCCTAATTGCCCTCGAGAAGGTGGTGGTGAGCCGCCTTCTTGAACCGCTGCAGTCCGTGCGGTGAAGGTACTCCCACAGTGCTGTTAGGGAGGGAGTTCCAGGATTTTGACCCAGCGACGATGAAGGATCGGCGATATACTTCTAAGTCAGGATGGTGTGTGACTTGGAGGGGAACTTGGAGGTGGTGGTGTTCCCATGCGACTGCTGCCCTTGTCCTTCTAGGTGGAAGAGGTCACGGGTTTGGGAGGTGCTGCTGAAGAAGCCTTGGCGAGTTGCTGCAGTGCATCTTGTAGATGGTACACACTGCAGCCACGGTGCGCCGGTGGTGGAGGGAGTGAATGTTTAAGGTGGTGGATCGGGTGCCGATCTGGCAAAATCAGGCTGGTGGGTGGAAGGCAAGGACCAGAGGACTTTTATCATGGTTATGAGGAGGTTGCAGAAGCACAAGAAATGGGTGGACCTAGTCGAGGTCTCTTTTGACCACTGCAGCGGGGAATCCTTGTCTGGAGAAATAGGATTAATTTACTGACCTGTTTTAAAGCTTTAGGTAGTTATATAATAGCAACAGTTTTACTTGAACTACTCTTGGTCAAGTGGTAGCTTTATTTGTGTTGCAGCACACCTGGGAGCACCAGGTTAAATTGGCAATTCACAACACTTTGGGAAGGATGAAGAGAGAGAATTGTGAAGGGGCTCAAATCATATCTGGTCCACAAATTACACTGCCAATTATTACACTACCTTCTTCAGATTTTAACCTATTGACTGCCCCTTCAGCTCATTTCAAATCAGAAGAAAACAAAAGGCAACACAGGAGGACAGTGCAAGATTTGAACATCAAGTAAAAGCACAGGGGAAAAATCATCCTGAAATCAAGAGCATTTAAAAAACCAGAATTCCTCTAAATTGCCATACACTCCAACAACCAGTTCCACTTTACCTCAAAATTAAAGGGAAAAAAAGCTCAGAAAATTATTTTAATACCAAGGGGGAAAAATTCGGTTGGTTTACGCCTCCCATTAACGCCTTAAGATCTCCTGCGCCCGCAGATCGTGACATCAGTCGAGCATGCAACGCCCCAGACCGGATATTGAGTGGCACCCCCTGCCTTACCGCCTGCAGGTTGAGGGGAGCGTTTTGCAGTCAGGAAGGGACTGGGGGAGCGCTATTTAAAGGCGACCGCTTCCTGCTGTTTTTTGTCGGCGACATTTTTGCACCACGCATTCCGAGTGAGAGAGAGAGACTTCTGGAGATATTCAGATGTGTTGGAGTTTTGGGTACTGAGCAGCACTTTGCAGGTTCATTTTGATTTGATCTTCCTTGCATCGATTTAGAAGAGACTGTGGGGGCTGCACTCTGAGCTTTTTCCTTGGGCCTCTCCATTGTTCTTTCCAGCAGATTTGATGTACAGCTCTCTCCAGGCCGAGATTCAAGGCTGCAATGAGCAAGGTGGGGATGGAGAGCAAGATCGATCCTCCCCTTTAAGAACTGGCCGGCGCCAGTGTGTCTGTGTTCCATTGCTGACTGACATCACGAGCTTCGTCAGCGCTCTGAGGTAGCGCCTCGCTCCTCGGCGTTCGCGCCTTGAGAGGTGTGTAGCGCCTGATTTAGCACTCCAATCACCTCCAGGGGCGATAGAAGCCAAGTTTGCAGTCGGAGGCGAGAATTAGCGTCAGGCGCTAAACTTTGCGCCGGGGCGATACCGAATTTCTCCCCCCAAGTCTCTTACAGCATGCATGGCACAATACTGAACGGTCAAGTGTGTAGTCATCTCTATGAAATACATGTGTGACCTTGACCTCCCCTGCATCACAAAAGGAATCAGACAAGTGTTTTCCTCAATGCATTTCAGGGGTCTCATTGCTTTGTAATTGTGCCCAATTTATGAAGCCAGGATGGGAATGCTTTAGATGTGCTCGCTGAGCTGAGTTGAATGACTAAAAGCAGCAGAGTGTATTAGTCGTTCACTGTTGAGCACATCTGGATTTGCTTGGCCCAGGGATTTCTTTGCGGCGGAGTCCACTCTGACCACACGCAGGACTGTAGCAAGACAAGTCCTGCCAGCTCCTGCTCTCCAAAGATAACAAGTTCGCCACTGCAGTCAGACAAGCCGTGTAAACAGTCTGCGCCGAGATATGACAAATGTACTTGCGGGATTATGGTTATCTCCTTGTAGTAGTTACATTAAGTCAAGAATATGTTGATGCTCCCAATCATTTTTTTTTTAAAAACCACGCAGCATTTTTGCAGCCTGGGAGAGAAGGGGCCAGATTCAAGCAGGGATAGTGGAGGTCAGCTGAAGTTCAAGTTCAAGACTCACAACTCTCCTGGTACAAATACAGATTCTTTCAATGGTGCAGCTTCCAGGTCGCCCCAAGTAGCAAATGGAAACAAACTCCTTGCGAGGTTCACAAACACGATATGCAACTGTAGCAGTGTGTGGGTGTCAAAACACTGCTTCTATAATCCATTAGACAAATAAAGCTGTCAAAAATACACACTGTACAAAATTTCAACTGAGCTAATTATAAGAAGCCTCAACGATGAATGCTGTTAGATCCATGTGTATTTTTTTTTGCATAGTTAGTGTGTCAGCTGTGGCTCAGTGGGTAGCACTCTCGTCTCTGAGTCAGAAGGTTGTGGGTTCAAATCCCACTCTAGGGACTTGAGCACAAAAATCTAGGCTGACACTCCAGTCCAGCACTCCCTCAGCATTGCACAGTCGGAGGTGCTGTCTTTCGGATGAGATGTTAAACCGAGGCCTCGTCTGCTCTCAGGTGGACACAAAAGATCCTGTGGCACTATTTCGAAGAAGAGCAGGGGAGTTATCCGCGGTGTCCTGGCCAATAATTATCCCTCAAATCAACATCACTAAAACAGATTATCCAGTCATTATCACATTGCTGTTGGTGGGAGCTTGCTGTGCGCAAATTGGCTGTCACGTTTCCTACATTGCAACAGTGACTACACTCCAAAAAAAGTACTTCATTGGCTGTAAAGCGCTTTGGGACGTCAGATGGTTGTGAAAGGCGCAAGTCTTTCTTTCTTATAGTTTTTCAGGTTAAGAAGTCCACAAATCAGATTTAATCTGTATTTTAAATGAGACAATTGAGGGATTTAAAAAAAAAATTACAGCTTACATTCATAACAAAAACATTTCATGGTTTTCAATTATATATTTGGACAGCATTTGAGTTCTTGAGCCCCAGCAGCTTAAAAAAATTCCTATTATCACTGCCTCTCAGTCTGCACAATGTAATGCAGAGGCCACACCACAATCACCAGAAATCACAGCAAACAAACGAGGTCTTTAGCCTTGAACCATCTCTTTCCACGCACAGAGCATGTAACAGAACATTTACATCACAAAAGCTGATGATCACTCTAATTAGCTAATGAAATATTCACTTAGTCAGAAATAAGACTGACTGCAACAGATTTATTTAATTGTGTAACTCAAAACATTTACATTTAGTGTTTATCTTGAGGGAAAGAAAGACGATTAATGATGTGGATATAATGTTGTTATACACCATCATTGGTGAGCAAGCAGGAAAATTAGATTCAAGTTTCGCCATTTTAGGAATATCCTCACATGATCCGTGAATTGTACGAACAGCAAACACATTGGGGACTGTATGGATTCTGATACATACTGTAATTGGAATAGTTATTAACTCCAGTCTGAAGACATCCCCAGAGTGGTCAACATCAGGGAAATGTTCGGAGTGAGATTGATGATCAGAAAGAGTGAAACAGATTGCGAACACACGATCTGTGCTTGGCGTTGGAGGATGCGAGATACACAGGAAATAGGTCACGTTTTTAAAACCAAGATGAGTCTCACTACCAAGTAGTTAATGAGAGTTGACCATACTGAAACCACCAGTTTGGCTTCACCCTGCAAGAGATTGGAATTTTTTTTAAAATTTTTTTAAAAAAAGACTGCAGAGTAAAATCTGCAGTTGAATACATTGCTTGAACACATGTAGAATTAGTTGGGGAATGAGGACTTTGGGGAAAAGGAAAGGTTACAGTGTAAACATAAAATCAACTTGGTTTGCAATAAGACAAATGGAGTGATTACCATAATGTTTTTGGAACAATGTCTCCTCAGCTCGGATCAAATACCGAATTGTTCTGCAGAGATTTCAGAATGTGTGTGTGTGTTATTTACCATCCTCTCTGAGGAATTAGAAAGACTCCTAGTCCCAGAACGAATTAGGAACAGGTTAGGGAATGAATTACATCAGTTTTATAGGGTCAGTGAAATGCCCGTTTATCCATCACAGGTTATCACTACTGAAATAGAAGTCATGGAGCAGTAACGTTACACCTCCACATACTCTAAATAGAGCTCCTATACAATAAAGACAAGAATCGCATTTATATAGTACCTTGCACATCCTCAGGATGTCCCAAAATTGTTTCCCAAGCAACAAATTATTTTTGAAGTGGCGTCACTGTTGTGTCGGCAATTTGCACACAGCAAGGACCCGCAAACAGCAATGTGATGTGTGACCAGGTACAGGAAACTTTCGTTTATCCGGCACCCAAATATCCGGAATTCTCGCTTAACCGGCAAAAATCAGGTAAGTTTTATTATACAGACAAGACCCCGATTCTGACCTTTCGCCCCCACGAAAGGGGGGTCAACGTTCTTCCGACTCGGACCTGTCGCCGCCACGGAGGAAAAAGCCGGAGTCTCGTTTACCTTCCCTCTCCGGGTCCCAATTGTTAAGCCTGTGGCCGTGTACGGGGCTCTCGTACCTTGGTAAGTATACCTCTCTGTAATCCGGCACTTTCGATCAACCGCACCACGCGGTCCCGTCGGTGCCGGATAATCTGTTCTGTTGGTTTTGGTTGAGGGATTAATGTTGGCCAAGGTTAGGAAACTACACACACTATGGCTACAATGGAAGTTATCACACCGAACTAACCTTGCAATCCTGAAGGAAGGGGCACAATGGTTGGTCAACAAATGTTGAGGGAGGGGCAAGGGAAGGGGTTAATAGAGCTCAAGTACAAAACAAATTTATCCCAGGTTTTAAAAAAAACCCACAAAAAGCATAACTTTCACATTTCAACCCAATTCACCCTTTAATAGAGATAACAAATCCACAAAAGTCAGCAAAAAGCGACAGTGCACCCCCCTGTACTCTCATTAAATCAAAGCAAATACTTCAAAAAAGGTCTTGCTCCACGCTCTTCTCCTTTGTGGGGTATGGGTCCACCAACGCCCTTTGGTACTTCATTCACCCACCACATTCTTAATGAGCCTCGCCAGTGAGCGTCGGGAAGCACTGCAGCACATCACGGCCAAGCCTGATCCAGTCCTCAACTGCTGTCAATATACACACACTTCCAACACGAGTCACCGTACACTAATTAAACACAGGAACCACAGACAACTTTCCCCTCTCGAGCCCAGCAGAGATGACGTCAATCCCCCAACACTGCTTGAGCAAAGATTCGTTAACTCAGAATCAGAATCAAACCCCTGGTCTTTCATGTCTCGGCTATGCATTGCCTTAAACAAGACCCAATTTAGAAATATTTAAAAAAGTAACGCCTTCTCCCCTAACATAAAGTCAATTATTGTTGAAAATGCACAGTCTGCATAATGGGATTAGCTACAAGAATAGACAACACTTTCCACTAGTAACAGAACTTGCCCCCCCGCCCCAGTTCTGCCCCTCAAGGTGCTCTTTGGAACCACCTGGGTGGATTTAAGGCTCCTTCTGTCTGATCTTTGAGGAATGCAGATTGCTGCCAGATGCAGCACCGACTGCTCGAAGTTTACATTTAGATGAAAGAGCTAGAGTTGAGTAATGCTTCCCCCAGCGCTCACATCTGAATTCCAAGAATCACAAAAAGAGAGAAATTCAGCTGATCCTGTGCAATTCATTGAATTAGTGTGGTGTTCCTTCTATTGTTAGAACCGGTTCAACATTCTGGCTTGTAGCAACAGTTTGCCATCATCCCCCCTCTAGAATTACTCAAAACTATTCAACCTGCTGTAACAGCAGTCACGGTGCTCAATTTACAGTCCAAAGGCCAAATCCTGGTCAGAATACAAGGGAGAAATGTTCAACGATAAATGGCGCGGATTCGCCCAGCTCGAAACAAGGGCACAACAATCAAGTTCACTGATCAGGCAGTTTTAGTTTTTGAGAGGGACGGGGAGAGAAAGAAAAGGTAGACGGAGTCTGTGATTCAACAGTCACAACGTGTAGCAGCATGGCTTGCACGCATTTGTAGCCATTCCCCTTCCTACAGGGGGAGAGAAGTACTCTAAATTCATAACGCTAACCGTTTCAAACTCTGGTATGGGGAGTCTTCGCACAGGTTGCCCATTGTATTTGGCACCTGTTGAGCACATTTCCATCCCTGGAATCTGCAACCTTTTCGCTCAGTGCCAGCCATGGCTCAGTGGGTAGCACCCTCACCTCGGAGTCAGAAGGTTGTGGGTTCACAGTCCCACTCCAGAGACTTGAGCACATAAAGCTAGGCTGACACTCCAGGGCAGTGCTGAGGGAGTGCTGCACGGTCGGAGGTGCCGTCTTTCGGATGAGACGTTAAACTGAAGCCCCGTCTGCTCTCTCAGGTGAACGTAAAAGATCCCATGGCACTATTTTGAAGAAGAGCAGGGGAGTTATCCCCGGTGTCCCTGGGGCCAATATTTAATCCCTCAATCAACATAACAAAAACAGATCATCTGGTCATTATCACATTGCTGTTTGTGGGAGCTTGCTGTGCGCAAATTGGCTGCCACATTTCCCACATTACAACAGTGACTCCACTTCAAAAGTACTTCATTGGCTGTAAAGTGCTTTGAGACGTCCGGTGGTCGTGAAAGGCGCTATATAAATGTCTTTCTTTTATTCAGGTCTCATCATTTTCCCCTGTCATGACTTAGTGAACTTGTATTTTAATTGGCATTTGGTGGTTGTGGAATCACTAATAGTGCAATTCTAACACCATCCAACAGTTCTGAAATCATAAAAACCAGAGAGAGTACCACTTCTGTTGTCTGCAAGAAAGAGAAAGGAGAGAGAGAGGGCAGTAAGTATGTTTACCTTACGATAGCAAAATACCGCGGATGCTGGAAATCTGAAATAACAACAGAAAACGCTGGAAAAACTCAGCAGGCCAGGCAGCATCCGTGGAGAGAGAAAGAGAGTTAACGTTTCAGGTCGATGACCTTTCGTCAGAACTGTGAAGAGCCGGAAATCAAATAGATTTAAGGCCAGAGTAAAGCTGGGAAAAGGGGGAGGGGATAAAAGAACAAAGGGGGAGATGAAGAGACATTAAGAGATATGCAAGGCAAGAGGTGGTGTTAATGTGACAGATTAAGGCTGAAAGAAGTGTGAAATCCACTGGCAGAATGAAGGACAGCTGCCAGCTTCTAGGAGGAAAAAAAAGGTGGGGGGGGGGGGCGCAAATAAAAGGGTGGAAAAAATAAAATATAAATAGAAGTATGTTTACCTTGTTGGCTGAAGAGCAACTGCTTAATCCCACCCACCTAAAGCCTGACCTGCTCCCCATCACATCCATCATTCCAATTGACCAGGAGACAGACAAGACAAGCTGCCCCAGATAATCTAATCTAATGCCCATTTTTAAATAACCAAATTAACATTCGAGAAATAAAATTGAGCATACGGCTCCATTAACATTGATTCAGCTGTCAACATGTTACAAGTTTTACAGAACCTGGTAATTCGCAAAGACTATTAAACTTATTGGGGACGTTTTCTTTGACCATTCTGGCAGACTCCCACAGTAACTTTGGTGGGAGCCCACTAGAACGGCTGCAAACGTCTCTGGCACCCAGATACACCAGGTCCTGGCTGTAGGGCCGAGTACCCAGGATGACCTTGTGGGAATGCGGCCTCTCCCCATCCCTACAAGGCCATTGACATTAGGGAGTGCGGAGACCTCCTAATGTCAGGAGCTCCAGTGCCCCGGCTACTTAGGAGCCCGGCAGAACGCTGGGGGCCAGTACACTGAAGGCGGAGAGATGTAGTGGCCTCGTCAAGTTGGGTCCAAGTTGGAATTATGGCCTGGACCCCCAAAGATCAACAACTTACAGTTTTAATTATTTTTTTTTAGTAACGGTAGCTCCTTTATAAAACGGGGCACTGGCGCAAATTTGTACGCTTCTAGGAAGTCCCAGACAGCTCCCCCACCCCAAAACCAGACAGACAAATTTTCCTGCAGCTTGGCGAGGGTGGGCGCCAGATGTGTGCCCGTAGTGATGTGGGCACCCGCAGGCCAAATGGTAATCAAATGCCGTCCCCTAACCCTGCATACTCCAGCGGGCATGATCCTGGGACTGTATCACCGAGCAATCTCAGAGCTGTCGTGCCACACTGAGGAGCTAGGATCCAACAGCACAGCATCTGTAAATATACCACGGAACCGAAGGAGACCAACAGAGGGAAGATTAGATGCTCCTGGTAAACCTTAATTGAATCAAGCAATTTAGCGTTAACCACTATAGCACTCAATACTTAAAGCATGATCCTCCCATCTGTAACAATGACAAATATCAAAAGTAGATGTAGCTTGAAAAACATGAACATATGCGTGAAGATCTTAGCTTCTTGCGCTGGTCTATTAGTCAGAATATACCCAAAATTGGATTGTCTCTCCATCATAAGTCATTTGGCTATGTCTTGGATCAGGTGTACAAGCTTCATATCTTCCTACGGGTTAGGTGTATACCACACAAAGTTTAAATTAATGCTCTCATTAATCTCCATGTACAGTACCTCAATGTGTCGATATGAACGGATCTTGGGTGTTCAGATTTAGCATTTGTCCAACAGCACAGAGAACAGCCCTTTCCAAACCATCATCCAACAGAGCAAACCAACGGGCAAGAAATGTAAACAGAAACAGAATGGAGTTCCCTGGGCCTGTGGGCCAGATTACCAGACCTCATCTACCATTAGCTTAAACACCCGTGTCTTCAGTCAGATTTAGATTTAAAGTTTGAAATAAGAGGATGCTCGGTGCTTCATTTAAAAGAAAAAACCTGCCTCTCCTCAACCAAAATGCTCAGAAAATATTGTTCACAAAGGGACATTAAATCAACTCCCCTTCCAATGAGAGGAGGAGGAAAGGAGAGAAAGGGAAAAGGGAGAGAGAAGGAAAAGGGAAGAGAAAGAGAGGAGAAAGAAGAGATGAGAGGCAGAGAGAAGAGAGAAAGCAAAAAAAAAACAAGTTTGTTTATGGTAAGAAGTCCTAGTGGTGGCTGCCAGTGCATTTCATACCTCATTTAGCCTCAACCTGTCACATCAACACCTCCTCTTGCCGTGATCATCTCTTAATGTCTCTCAATCTCTCCTTTTGTTCTTTCACCCCCTCCCCCTTTTCCCAGCTTTATACTTGCTTTAAATCTATTTCATTTCCTGCTTTTGTCCAGTTCTGACGAAAGGTCTTCGACCTGAAACGTTAACTCTGTTTCTCTCTCCACGGATGCTGCCTGGCCTGCTGAGTTTTTCCAGCGTTTTCTGTTGTTATTTCGGATTTCCAGCATCCGCAGTATTTTGCTATCGCATGTTTTAGACAGCTACTGCCGTTCCTCTCCAGTTTCATGAAGCCCCTCAATAGTGTAAAATGGGTATTTTCAGAAATCCATAGGGATCCCAAGATCTGGAACTGGACTCTGGGTCAGAGAATGGGCAGAAGATCCTTCCAACATATGTGCTTTGCTGAGAAACAAACCACAGTTAACATTTTTCAACACAATCTAACCAGACAGCACAATGGCGAAATCAGAAGCACAGAGGCAGTGCAGGGGTTATTAGAAAAGCGTAGAGCCAAAGCACAGGGCGCTCGGAGTTTTGCTGGTGGCACTGTAGTGTTCCAGTAACTGACCCCACACCATGTAATTACACATTTCAAACTGCTGCTCGTTTTTCATTATGACACATTCAATTATCATTCCCATGACCATCTGACACTGTATGTAAATGTGTTCACATTCCATTCCACATGTTCTTCAGGGAAAAAGAACGCTGGCGGTTCTTTCAGATTTTTAGAAAATGAAATCCACCTTCTATTTCACGAATATGGTCAATTTCCTCTACACTCACCAAGGCGTGTAGATCAAGAGAGGCTCGCCCTTTGCAAAACAGTTAGTTACAGTATGGGTGGTCCAAATTACTCCTCGTGTTCGCGGCAGTCTCTTTTCTGAATTCCACGCGGAATAGAAGGCTGGATGCGAGTTAAGTAGGTTCTTTACTTGAAGGAGATGGAGGGGCAGGCTCTGCGGAGTTACACAGGAGAATTCTACCGAGCAGTGTCCACTCCCGGGACCGCTCACACATTCCAATCTCTTGCATGGATACAACTTATATTTTTTTGCACTGTTTAAGAAATGTAGCTTATGACAAAGTTGGTTTGTGTGTCCACTTATCCACGGAGATTCCCCACACATCTGAAGCCCCATAATTCAAAGACTAACGAAGCAATGTAGAGTGTAAAACTTGTAAAGACCCCCTCCTTTCTTCTTTCAACATTTCCATTAATGATTCACAAAGTAAAGCTCCATTTATGGTTCACTGGGCAAATACACTCTATGGCGTGATAAGGAGCAATATCGATCAAGATGATTCCAAGTCGACATTGAGCCAGCTGATCACAACTAGGGCAGCAGCGGGACAATAAACTTGGCTTCATTGTCCCTTAGCTAAACTGGAGGAGTGATGGAGGGAGGAAGAAAATCAAACAGCTAGGAGTCGTGACTGAGCGCTATTTAGCAACAACTTGTATTTACATAGCGTCTTTAACATAGTAAAACGTCCCAAGTTGCTTCACAGAAGCGTCAACAAACAAAATTTGACACCGAGCCACATAAGGAGATATTAAGACAGGTGACCAAAAGCTTCGCCAAAGAGGTAGGTTTTAAGGAGTATCTGAAAGGAGAGAGGGGTAGAGGCGGACAGGTTTAGGGAGGGAATTCCAGAGCTTAGGGCTTTGGCAGCTGAAGGCACGGCCGCCAATGGTGGAGCGATTAAATTGAAGCAGGAGTCACATTGAGGAGAGAGGGAAATGGAAGAGAAAAATATGAAACACACAACTTACTTTATTCTCAACCCTTTTCTTGAACTAGGCGTGAAAGTTGAAAGATTTGACCCCAAGGGGCTACATGCAGCTAGAATGATTTCCTGCCATCTCATGACAGAACGCAACACACTAGAGACATCCTATGGTCAGAGGAGAGGATAAAAAAAAACCTTTGCACGGTGCTTCGATTTTTGGAATACCAAGATCTACCAAGCTTTCCAGCAAATCAAGTCAATATTGATTTTTTAAATAAAATTATTTAGTTATTTCAACCTACAAAAATCATGCACGTTCAAGTGATTCGTTTGTTACACACATTAATTTCACCAAGTTGATTTGAGATTGCTCCCCACCCATTTTGACTGAACACATTTAGAGCTTCTCGGTTATGTTAACAGCCCCATATGTTCTTCACTCTTCAAGTGCCTTTTCTAAATGCACCAGGGCATCTCATTCTAAATGGGTTAAATGAAGAGTCTACAAGGCTTAAACCAGCAGGCCAATTCTCACTGGGGGGGAAATAGGAATTCAGTTGGACTCTGAGTTGCAGTAATGCAGTTGTTTCACTGTGAAAATGCAAATTCACTATTTGCAAGTCAATTGTGTGCAGACACAAACTGCAATGATGGAGGTTAAGTGAAGAGATCTGTAGAGATACACACGGTTTTTCCTTGATGCCCTTATCCTGGAGGCAAGAACATTCTCTGGGCAAAATGCAGATAAATATTATCCTTTGGAGATTATCATCAACCTTCAAAGGGTCAACATGAAAGTGGCATCAGACTCACTCTGCCTCTGGTCTCATTTTGATAGACTTCCTTAGGCTCAGTGGCTTTAACCAGCTGACTCAAACATCATCCTATATAATCTTGTTAACACTATCGAGACCGTCTCGGTTTCTCGAACAATGCTGCACATTAGGAAAAAGGATACGCGCACACACGTAGGAGTATCAGAGGAACGGTGTCAAGCAAAGAGCGGTTTCTAAATCAGAGACAAGCACTGTAGTGCGGAGTCTGTACTTCACTTCTACATGTACACAGTTGACAGGTAAAGTGGGTAATTATCCAACTATTCACCTCAGCAGGATTCTGCATTTATATATAAACAGAGAATGTCACCTTTTATAAGTGACATAGCTCCAGACAGTCTGCTACTGCAAGTGGTTGAGGGGTTCATTCCCAGCCACAGGATCACATCTCTGCAGCCACAACTGCCCGACACACAAACCTCACCAAGGCTTCCCCTATTCGGTAGTCAGACCACTGAACGCATGTGGCATGTGCATTTAAAAAAAAAAAATGAACAGAGATGGGATTACATAACTTCTAGGGCAACACGGTGGCATAGTGGTTAGCACTGGTGCCTCACAGCGCCAGGGACCCGGGTTCGAATCTGGCCTCGGGTGACTGTCTGTGTGGAGTTTGCACATTCTCCCCGTGTCTGCGTGGGTTTCCTCCGGGTGCTCCAGTTTCCTCCCACAGTCCAAAAATGTGCGGGTTAGGTTGATTTGGCTATGATAAATTGACCCTTAGTGTTAGGGGGGGATTAAATATGTGGGGTTACGGGGATAGGATGGGATATGTGTCGGTGCAGGCTCGATGGGGATTCTGTGTGAGGAAGCAGGGATATGGTACTGGATTTGGATGATCAGCCATGATCGTATTGAATGGTGGAGCAGGCTCGACGGGCCGAATGGCCTACTCCTGCTCCTAGTTTCTATGTTTCTATGTTTAATTACATTTTAACGGTTTTGAAACTTTAAAGCCATATGGCCACGCGTTTTTGTTTTCTAATTTCAGGCGCCCTCCCAAAAAAAAGGCTCAACGGTTTCAATCAGCTGTAAACGTCGCTCAAACCCTTGGATGGGGATTTGATTAAGGAGGCAAGTGTTGGAACGGTGAGCCTTTGAACCACCCAGTCTACCAGCTTTCACTGGACTTCTTGTATCGTAGATTCAAAAACTTATTCAACACATTTTAAATTTTGCAACAAAGAAAAGCTGCAAAAATAAACTCTGCTCAACTTGTTCATGTCGTTGAGAAAGGCGTTTTTTGTGAGGACCTATAAAAACAGTATCAAAGTTAGAAATCCAAATTAATTAGTACTGATTTTTATTTTTTTAAATTGATGGACTTTACAGTTTAAAGTAGGTTTGTGCTGGATATCACCCTGGAGGGTTACATTCCTACCTAGGAACAGGAGGAGGCCATTCAGCCCCTCGAGCCTGCCCCGCCATTCAGTGAGATCATGGCTGATCGGCGACCTAACTCCATATACCCGCCTTTGGCCCATATCCCTTAGATTTTTGTTTACCAAAGGTACTATCAATCTCAGATTTAAAATTAACAATTGATCTAGCATCAAGTGCCGTTGGCGGAAGAGAGTTCCAAACTTCTACCACCCTTTGTGTGTAGAAGTGTTTCCTAATTTCACTCCTGAAAGGTCTGGCTCTAATTTTTAGACTATGCCCCCTAGTCCTAGACTCCCCAACCAGCGGAAATAGTTTCTCTCTCTCTACCCTATCTGTTCCCCTTAATATCCTGAAAACTTCGATCAAATCACCCCTTAACCTTCTGAACTCTAGGGAATACAACCCTAGTTTGTGTAATCTATCCTCGTAATTTAACCCTTGAAGTCCGGGTATCATTCTGGTAAATCTACGCTGCACTCTCTCCAAGGCCAATTTATCCTTCCTAAGGTACTCCAGGTGTGGTCTAACCAGGGCTTTGTATAGCTGCAGCATAACTTCTACCCCCTTGTATTCTAGTCCTCTAGATATAAAGGCCAGCATCCCATTAAACCTTTTTGATTATTTTCTGTACCTGTTCATGACATTTTAATGATCCATGTACCTGGACCCCCAAGTCTCTTTGGACCTCCACTGTTTTTAGCCTTTCACCCCTGTTCTATCCTTTTTAGGTCCAAAGTGGATGGCCTCACATTTGCCTGCATTGAAATCCATTTGCCACAGTTTTGCCCATTCACTTAATCTATCAATATCCCTTTGTAATTTTATGCTTTATTCTGGGTTACTTTTAGTCCGTTAGGATTAAACTTAGAAATGAGAATCAATCGGGTCGCTAAACCCTGCCAAACGGAATTTAAGAATTGTAGTGAATTAGAATCATCAGATTAAGTTCTTTTCTGCTACAGCATCTCATTAATGGAAATTAAAGCACTTTGTAAATAAGACAGAACGTATTTAATTAAGTAGTCAAATTTGGCCACAGTCCCCAATGTTGAAGTTGGTCAGCTTGTACCCTGAATAGTGCATTCAGTTCCAGTCACTGAGACACAAGGGAACATCCAAGCCTGGTGGTAAGAGGGTGATGAGAAGGATTCTTAGTGTCAGAAAATTTGAGTTGAGAGTTACAAAAGTTTGCAATGTTCAGCCTTTCGAGATGGAACAGGAAAGGGGACTTTATGGCGGAATAAACAATGCTTCAAGTCAACCTCCAAAAGGAGACACTGGTACAAAGCAAAGTCGAGGACTGATTTCACAAAGCACTTCTTCCACACAGGGCTTGAAGCCCGGACAGGAAACAGAAACGAAACGCCAGGGTTATCCAAGAAGCAGCTGGATGCACGATGGGGAACATCGGCTTCTGTGGAAGGTAGCTGGTTGAGCCAAGTGGCCTCCCCTCATCTGTTCATGTTGTTTGTGACTTAATACGATTGCAAAAATACTGCTTCTGTGTCAAGTCCCAATTGCGCAGTTTAAATTAAAATACTGTAATATCGTTTTTCTTCATTTAGAGGAGGTAGCAGAGTGTCTCTTTGCAGATACTCCCCAATATACAGCGTGAAGTAGAGGCTCTAGTGGAATATCCAGATGCTAGACACTGGTGAGCTCAGACCCTCCCCAAGTTAAAGTTGGCCAAGGACCACCGCTTCATTACATTAAAGGTCCCAACAGATATGGGTTTTCACAATGAACAGGATCACTCTTGATAGATGAAATACAGACCCTTTCTGGAACTGATCCACAGCTGCAAGTGTCTGGTACCACACACAGCACGGTGAAGGGGAAGACAAGCTTCTCTGCAAAGCCCAGCCTTCCTGGCTCCAATCATCACATTCCAAACATGAATGCACTCGACTGACTCTGAACTTGACTGGTGACCTTTTAAATTTCCTCAACATTCACCTTCAACCTTGACCCCCCTCGTTAGGCCACGAAAATTTAAGACGCTGGCTTCATTCTCCTCTGTACGAGACAGTTAATGCTGCCATTTAAAGAGGTGCACTGAACACCAGGAAGACAGAACTTAGACCGAGCCAGCTGCGTATACAATAAATAAAAGTCGGTTTAGAAGGAAAAAAGGCAAGCTAGGATTAATCCTTGGCAAGACAGACTAGCAAAACTATTGCAATCACAACAGTATTCATCTGCTAACCGATACAGATTCAGAAATACTTTTATTCAACTTGTTAAAAAAAAAGCCATGATTTCTAAACAAAAATAGATCAGACAAATTTTTTTTTTTTAATTTCCCCCCAATTTTCTTCCAAAGACAGCACCCCATGTTGGGATTCTATTTCACAGGCACAGGCAGTCCCCGCACCCCTCTTCAATCTAGTGGTCCTTCTTCAGGTGTGAGCCAAGACAGAGTTCCAGATATTCCACTGCCAGCCACCCACTGCAGTGTTGCAAATTGGACAACAGTAGCAAAATAACATCCCACTGGACCTCTGTCCACTTTGCACCACAGCATATTTTCCAGGGCTGGGGGCCAGCACTGCAGAAAGCTCCTGCCTCAATGGGTTGGTGCTGCGTTGAAATATTTATTTGGGGGAAGGGCTGTCCTGCATGCCTCTTCCCCGCCATTTGTGCATTCATTTCTAAAGAACATTCGCGTGAGATGAGCATCCAAATGTTGCTAGAAAATCAACTGTTTTTATTCTTTTATCTGCTGACACTAGCGTCAATTGTTGCTGTTTTTCGCCCCCCCCCCCCCCCCCGGCACCATTACTGGCATCGAGCGAGTCCCTGTCTGACACATTAGAAGAGGAGGACCACTAACAGAGGGCGTGTCCACCACATCTACAGATAGACAAATTGTCACACTTCTGGGATATGGGAATATTGCGGGAAGGTGGAGTTGAGGTAGACCAGCCATGATGATATTGAATGGTGGAGCAGGCTCGAAGGGCCAAATGGCCTACTCCTGCTCCTACTACTTATGTTCTTTGTCTTGGATATAGATGTATGCAGGCTCTTCTTCCCAAAGGAATGTTGGACACGAGACCCAAAATGCTACCTCTAAAGATAAGTGAACTAACCGCAATGTGGGATGCTGTCACAGAAGCATCCCCACTGCAGTACATCAGGCCCTCAGTGGCACATGAAAGAAGGCATGATAGGGTGGTTAAGAAGGGGGCGGGGGAGGAGGGAACTTGATTGGATGCACCAGACAAGATGACGGCAACTACACCTGCAGGTCCTCGACAGCTGCGTAAATATCAAGCACGCAAGACTGTAGTATGAGCGCCATAAGTGAAAAAGATTACGACCCACCGACTTGCTGCATGACACGTTTTGAGATTGCTCGGTGGTACCTCACATTGAAACAAGCCACGACTGAACGATTGAAAAGGTGCGATGGCATTTCGGCTTCTCAGTGGCCGGTCAGATCTAATCCGCAAAAAGGGAGAACTCAAAACCCAACTGAAAAGTACAATTTCTGGCATTATAATTCAACATTCTTTAGGAAAAGAATGCGTTCGGTTCAAAACAATGACGATCCCTGTTCTGTGCTAAGTGGGCTGATCCCAGCCGGGACAGTGGCAGGACTAATCCAATTGGTCACGGTGCCTTGTGCTATTAAGGCTTGGAAGAGAAGGGGGGAGAAAAAAAGAGGGGAGTTCAGATTCCAGTCTCCCGTCGCTTTCCATGCTTGACGATGAGTGAGGAGCAATTTTGGTGCCGATGGCCCCCATTCACTGTCTAGTCTTCTGGTCTAGTCATTGTCTGAATGATGACTACCTAGGTGAGGCACTAAATGGCTGCTAGCACCTGTGCAAACAAACCCCAGTGTGATTCAGCACCTTCAAGGGAGGAGAAAAAAGAGAAAAACAATCCACCAGCCAACACTGATCAAAAGGGGAAGAAACACTCGCCACCAGGCTCCAGATACAGTGCGCTTAAAACCAATACTAGTGACTGGAAGCAAATCTCAGCTGTAATTCAGCGACGTCACTTGTTACTTTGGCAACAGCTACGGTTCAGCTGCAACAAAACGGAAAACAAAAAGGTCGCAGCTCCACATCACCGGGTCATCCACCGCCAGTTCAGCAGTGTGGAGGCAGCAGCGGTGTGACCCCCATCAACCCAGAAGCAACGACAGGAGTCAGTCAGTGAGAATGAGGTTTCAGCAGTCAAATCAGCTCTGGTTTACGTCAGGCAGGCGAAGAGACACACTCCGAAATGGTGGGTTTGTGAATTCACGGTGCTCTACCCAGACCTTCTGCATCCTTTCACACAAAAGGAGGAATATTGTGCAGTACAGTATTTCGGTTGTCGATTAGTGGGACCTGGGAGGAACATTATTGACTTAACAAGTTTCTGTTGATTGATCAAATGGAACATGTACACTGATGATTTAAGTCTTGTGTGGAATAGGTTCCAAACTTCTTTGCTCAGTCTTCACCCTTGTATCGTCAAGCATCACGGATTTTTGAATTCTGTTCAGTACAATCGTTCCATCCAAGAAACCATGGTTGAAGCTCCCAACTTAATTCACCCCCTCCCAAGATCTGTCCACGTGTGATTCTTTGGCATTCGAAGTTCTCCACAAGCAATATCGGCCCTTATTCTAAGCTCTGCACCATCAAAAAGACTTCCAATAATGTTAATAAATGTTAGTGGACTGGTTAAACAAACAACAGCTAGGAAATAAATCAGTAGGGCCCGTAATTTGACTTTTAAACTTTACTCGTAAACAAAAAGGATGAAAATTTTTATATAAATATATAAAAATCAATGGCCTTCATTGTTAGTTGTATGTTTGGCAATTTTACATTGTATCACTTTTAAAAAAAAAATCCAGAATGCACATGAAGATTCTCTAAGTTGGTAGGAGGCCTGAGGCAGTACTAAGGAGTGGGGAAGAGAAGAGGAGAGAGCTATTTAGTTTGGTAGGGTTGAAAAGTGGTCCAGGAGTCTGGAAGCAGTGGGAAGGGTGGGAGGTGCAGGAGGGGTGTGCGAGAGTATTGGGAGTGGTGGGAAGGGATAACGGGGCATGGCAGTAGTAGGAGGGTGGTCTGGGAGTGCTTCAATGATGATGCAACTTGCTCGGTGGTGGGATTTGGGACCAGTGGATGGGTGCCTGGCATGTGGGAGTACTGGGAGGGGTATCAGGAACAATGATTGGGAGCAGGGTTGCAGAGTACAGACTACTGATGAGGGGATACTAGTGTCTGGTTTGGGGGGTGGGGGGGGGGGGGTTAATTGGGGTCTTCGGTTCCAAATGCATTGAATGGTTGCATGGTCTGGAACTAGTGCGAGGGCTGGGATCTGGAGAATGAAGGTGCAAGCGATCAGCAATTCTCTTTTCCCCTACCCTCCTTAAAGTTCCTTAAAAAGAATGAAAAACCCTGTTGCTGGGTCATAACCAAGCACACAGCAACAGGACGGTTTGGTTCAGGGGAAGTAGAGGATGGATGACAAAGTAACTGGCACTCAGCGAGAGAGCAGGGAGTGGCCAAAGTCCACTGTTGCGGAGGGGAGGGAGAGGCAACAGGAGTTCAACACAGGGGAGAGGCCCGATTTTCACAGGCCTCGGATGGGTGGCAACACATTGTTTGGAAACACACAACACTGGGAACTGAAAGGCCGCAGAGCTGGAGTCAGTCAGATGGAGAGAATGGGCCAGAGTCAAGTAAAACAAATAAGCTTTGAAATAGACAAACATCACATAAAACTGTGACATTTACAAGCAAGTGCACACTATACACCAAAATTGTTCAATTATCGATATCCATGTGTAGCCAAGGCTTGTATTGAATAATACGCAATGCAAAACACAGTGCTAAACCAATGCTAACAGCAGCACTGGATTTACAGGTCTAGTGCAAGTACTGAACCATAGTTCAAGTACTGTCGAGTTGCTCTCTGTGTTCATCATCTTGCATCACAGATGCAGGGGTCCAGTAATAAGCAGCCAATCAATACCATCAGTATTATTCCCCAAAACCTTCTGCAGACAAGTGCCAGTCTCCGGCAAGCAGTGCAAAACTGACAGAATGAAAGGTCCATTGTGCACAGCCCCAAAGTTTGAGATCAACATCCTCTCAGTAACCTGTGACTGGTGACATTAATTCCCTGCAGCGTCTGACTACATGGCCTGCACAAGTTATAGAATAATTGTGAAGTCAATTTACCTACACGTCAGATAACAGGCTCAGAAGGAGGAAACACAAGAACATAAGAAATAGGAGCAGGAGTAGGCCATTTGGCCCTTCGAGCCTGCTCCGCCATTCAATAAGATCATGGCTGATCTTCTACCTCATCTCCACTCTCTTGAACTATCCCCACATCCCTTGATTCCCTTAATAGTCAAAAATCTATCGATCTCTGTCTTGAATATGCTCAACGACTGAGCCTCCACAGCCCTCTGGGGTAGAGAATTCCAACGATTCACCACCCTCTGAGTGAAGAAATTTCTCCTCATCTCAGTCCTAAATGGCCGACCCCTTATTCTGAGACTGTGACCCCTGGTTCTAGACTCCCCAGCCAGGGGAAACATCCTCCCTGCATCTACCCTGTCAAATCCTGTAAGAATTTTGTATGTTTCAATGAGATCACCTCTCATTCTTCTAAACTCCAGAGAATATAGGCCTACTCTACTCAATCTCTCCTCATAGCACAATCCCCCCATCCCAGGAGCCAGTCTGGTGAACCTTCGTTGCACTCCCTCTATGGCAAGTAGATCCTTCCTTAGGTAAGGAGACCAAAACTGTACACAATACTCCAGGTGTGGTCTCACCAGGGCCCTATATAGTTGCAGTAAGATGTCTTTACTCAAATCCTCTTGTAATAAAGGCCAACATACCATTTGCTTTCCTAATTGCTTGCTGTACCTGCACGTTAACATTCAGTGATTCGTGTGCAAGGACACCCAGGTCCCTCTGAACAACATTTCACAATCTCTCACCATTTAAAAATACTCTGCTTTTCTATTTTTCCTACCAAAGTGGTTAACTTCACATTTCCCCACATTATATTCCATTTGCCATGTCCTTGCCCACTCACTTAGCCTGTCTATATCCCCTTGAAGCCTCCTTGCATCCTCCTCACAACTTACATTCCCACCCAGCTTTGTATGGACTGTAACAAGAGTGAATTCAACATGATAAATTTCTTACGAAGACACAGATTCATGAATAAATGTTACACAGGGAAGGGTCCTTGATACAGCTGGAGTCAGATACGATAGTTAACTAGTCTGTTCACTGTCACCACTGTGTTTGGGAAGTTGTATCAAGGGTTTGGGAGGAGGGTGGGGCGGGAAGAGAGTACTTGATCCCAAACTGGGCAAACCCCAACTACAAAATGGCAACCCTTGGAAGGAATAGCTACACAACTGCAGTCTCTTTTAGGACATGATGTGGAGATTGCTGGTGGGAGAACCTTTAATGCTCACACTTCCAAAATTCTACACACCTATTACCTTCACCACTTTCCAGGAGCAAGTACCTTTTGGAAATTACGCTGAGGAAAGGATTATTAAAAGATGCAAATACAATGGAGGTCACATCAAATGCAAGATGGACTAGCTTAGTTGTTTGTGAAGACCTGATAGAACCCAATGGCTCTCCTGGTGTTTGAGGAGAGAAGTCAATGAGATATTTAAGAGCTACTTTTTTCTTTTACACAAAATGTTCAGCTGGGTCCAGTCTTCACTTTCAAAGGCTTGTATTTTTGCCGAGTTGCCAAAAATAAGCAACAGCACAGGGCTCGAAGGAAGCACAGTTCAACACCACTTCTTCTCTGCTGTGAATTTCCAAACAGTTATTTCAACAAACTGTAGACATTAATCCCAGAGGTAATGTTTCATGCACACTGTATGGGCGTGGGTGGGCATCTGCCAATACTTGGGATGCTTTCAGAACAGAGCCTTCCAGGTACTGCAGCAAACGTTCTCCTCAAATATGCTGCACTGGGAACACGAAAGTCAATAGTTGCGCTGCACCAGCAGCAGGTCAGTATCGAATCACACCAAGGGCAAACTGCTGAATTAAGTTATTATTTATTTACTCCGTTCCAGGGAGAGGCGCACAATAAAAAGCAGTTAAATCATAGCCATTTCCCAGATTTAAGGCAAGGAGAACCCAAGCTGATGTTTAAGCACGTTACCTTGAACTGGAATGGGAGTACCAGCACGCAGTCAAACACGCCACTTTTTAAAATCGGCTAAATTTACATTCGGATTGAACCGCCGCAACTATAATTATAAGCTGAAAGAAGATAATGTCACACAGCCAGGTCCCCAAGCCATCTTTGCAGCATCATTTCCAGGAGGTCATTTTTCACATTCCACCAGAATAATTTTGTGGCATAGAGCCGCTATGACTATTCCACACGTATTCCATTTTATCCGCTAAAATAAAACAAACAAAACATTGTCAGGTTCCTCCAATAGCTGAGTGGCTGAATAGACCACATGGCGTAAATATTGAACCAAACCATGCCAGACCAAACCAAACCAAGTTCCAGGTTCAATCGTTGATGTCTGCCAAGTGAGCTGATCCCGGCCATAAGAACATAAGAAATACGAGCAGGAGTCGGCCATCTGGCCCATTGAGCCTACTCTGCCATTCAGCAAGATTATGGCTGATCTTAGATCTCAACTCCACTTTCCAGCCTGATCCCCTATATCCCTCGATTCCTTTCGGGTCCAAAAATCTATCGATCTCAGCCTTGAATCTACTCAATGACCGAGGATCCACAGCCCTCTGGGGTAGAGAATTCCAAAGATTCACCACCCTCCGAGTGAAGAAATTTCTCCTCACCTCAGTCCTAAGTGGCCGACCCCTTGTTCTAGACTCTCTGGCCAGGGGAAAACAGCCTCTCGGCATCTAAAGCCAGAGCAGCAGCAGGCTATAATCAACTCAAATTCCTCCACTAAAGGTGTGGAAGGAAAATAATTACCTCAACCCCTTCCCTCCAATAGTTCAGCAGCCTGCCAACCAACCACTCACTGTCTAGGTTCAAGCGTGAACGGGAACTTGAGAGGTATCCGAGCTGCTGGTGGTAATGAGTCATACCTCCGTAATCCAAATCCATTCACGTGGCCATCAGCCAGGAGTGTATGAGTGGAACATAGAAATCCAAACATTTTTTTTTAAAGGTAGAAATTTTTAAGTATGAACTTATGTGTTTTGCAGGTGATTTTTTTTACTGTGACTTTCATCAGACCCTCGACATGTCATGTCAACTTGACATGTAAGGACAGATTAACCGTGACAAAAATCACCAAGTTTGAGAACTAATTTGAAGTTCACCACGAGCCAGAATCTGCTCAAAATAACCGCACAGGAACACAAAAGAAGCTTACTTCAAAATGACCTGCACCAAATTACAAGTGAACTGAGCACAAAGCCTTTTCATCGCTAATAGGCAAGCTCAGTTGAAAAGACAAATGGAAAACACTTGGCCACTTTTTCCAAAATGTGCTCAACAGCTAAGGAATGCCATTACGAAACCACAGATATTTGACAATTGAGAGTTTCATAAATATCTCAAATTGACCCCACACTGGAATTCAAACCATCACTGGCCACAATGTGCAGCCAGTTCGGTTTCAAATTCACAAAGGAATGCTCTAATTCTTCAAACACCATTATGTGTGCATATCTGCAGTGCACCAGCATAAAAACATGTAATTGCTGCAATACCCACTGTACAACTTCGATATTAAATACGATTTCACCAGGGCCTCTATGGAGTCAACAACCAAAGATAAATTAAAACGTTGCATCTACAGACCACTAAAAGCCTGTACACCCCACAGACTTCATTCTAAATGGGTTCAGCAAGAAAATTGAAATGCAGATGCCAGCCAGGAGTGAAATAACACAGAGCAGGGCAGCAATACCAGTAAACAAACCCATCGCAGTTAAACAGACCTCCTCCCGCACCCCCCCCCACCCCCTGCTCCCGTTCACCCAAACAACTGCAATACTTTATCCATGCTGACTCTTCGGTGCCTGCGATTGAAATCTGGAATGGCAGAGGGTAACTAGCCCCGCTAACACAAGTGGGCAGCTCCACCGAGGCGCTGCCAAATCCAGGTGCATGTTGTGCACATCAAGACACTTCGAAGGTCAGGGAATGCATCCACAGTCCGACTGAACCAGAGAGAAAAGGCCAAACCTCTTATTTTGGAATTACAGTTGAAGCTGCCGCCGCCGGTGTATACTGGCACGCATCCAGACCAAAAGTTGCACATCCTCGGATCAACACAAGCCCTACCCCTGTAGTGTACTGAATGGATGCTGTTATTTACACCATAGTGGAATGGGTTTTGCACGAAATGGAAGTCAGATTTTAACTAGAATATTCTATTACCTTTAATGAGTATCACACTCGGCAAAGTGTATTAATTTCTGGAGCATCACACCAATCTCTGCCAAATGTTAACTACTCAACTTATGCAAGACCAGCAGCCCAGTTGTTGCCGTGGCAATAAGTAGGATCCATAATAAAAGCTGCTCCCCCCCCCCCCCTCTCCTCTCTTTCCACTGGGCCCCTCTGCACCCAACCTCTCCAATGTTTAGATTTTACAGTCCTGGATTTCAGCTTTCTGGCTTTACATTGGTCCAAATGCTCCCCCCCCGAATCCTAGACCTGGAACATTAGAATTCAACTGTCTGGAGTGAAGAGGCAGTGTCACCACTCCCAAATCTCCCTCACTCAAATATATGACTGGTGCTCCTCACTCTACAGCATAACTTACCTGCTCTGCTGTTTCTGTAGGATTAAGGTTTACAATGAAAGAAGAGAGAAAAGCATCACATGATTTCAGAAATTTTAAACGCTCACCCGGTGAGGGGCAGTGAAAAAGGTGGAGGAGAAAGAGAGAAGATGAGGAGAGGGATTTTTTAAAAACTCTTTACAGATTTTGGCCAATCAAAAGCAGATGGGGGAAGCAATGTTCAACAGACAATACCATTTACACCTCAGCTACATGGAAACGCCAGATGATCAGATCAGGAAAACTGTCTCATTGTGGCTTCTGCACAGGTTTGCAAATCAGTCCCAGGGAGTCTACATTCCATGAATCAAGCAAGTTAAAGTGCACTAAAAAAAAACTTGCATTTATATAGCGGCTTTCACGACCACCGGACGTCTCAAAGCGTTTTACAGCCAATGAAGTACTTTTTGAAGTCTAGTCACTGTTGTAATGTGGGAAACGTGGCAGACAATTTGTGCACAGCAAGCTCCCACAAATGACCAGATAATCTGTTTTTGTTATGTTGTTTGAGGGATAAAATATTGACCAGGACACCGGGGATAACTCCCCCCTGCTCTTCTTCAAAATAGTGCCATGGGATCTTTTACATCCACCTGAGAGAACCGCTACAGTCCATGTGGTGAAGGTAGTTTTCCATCGCGGTTTTTGGTACAACCGAGTGGCTTGCTAGGACATTTCAGAGGGCAGTTAAGTCAACCACATTGCTATGGGTCTGGAATCACATAGGCCGGGTAAGGATGGCAGATTTCCTTCCTAAAATGGACAACAGTGAACCAGATGGGTTTTTATTACAATATGGTAATAACCATTACTGATACTAGCATTTATTCCAGATTTTATTTAATTAAATTTAAATTCCCCAGCTGCTGTGGTGGGATTTGAACTCTTGTCTCCAGACCATTAGTCCAGGCCTCTGGATTACTAGTCCAGTAACATAACCACTATGCTACTGTACCCCTTAGTTTAAGCAATAGACCCTTATATGAATTTGGTCCATAGGAGACATTAACACAATTAAAAGAGGTTCTAAAATTACACTGAAAAAATTCACATCAGTGCGATTTCAGACATCACAACTGATATCTCAGCCCAACAAACTATAGTCATTGGATATCCACATTTGTTTCATCACTGAGACATCCAACAGCATATACATATAGGTAGTAGAAATTTGGAATTCTCTCCCCCAGAAGGCTATGGATGCTGAGGGACAATTGGAGCTTTCAAGACAGAGATCAGTAGACTTTTGTTTGGCAAGGGCATCAAGGGATATGGAACAAGGGCAGGTAAATGGAGTTGAGGTGCAGATTAGCCATGATCGAACTGAATAGCGGAGCAGGCTCGTAGGGCTGAACGGCCTCCTCCTGTCCCTATGTGGTCCAAGTAGAAGTGGTGAACAGTAAAAAAAAAAGAAACATGGATGGTGGACACCAGAAATTTAAAGAAACAGAAAAGGTTGCAAATATACTGAGCACTCAGCCTCTGAAAGGTAAAGATGTCAACAATTCAGGTGCGACCCTCGAAACGCAAGTTATGACAGTTCTACCCAAAATCTAGCTGCCAAAAAAAAATCTGTATTGCAGCTGCACCACTAAAGACCCAATCCAGGGCTCTGCTGGTGTCTCAGTGAGTAGCGAAGCCTTGTAGGCCAGGAAGAGCCCAGGTTTGATTCTCAGTACACTCAGAGTTGGTTATTCTGTCAGGTGGCGATAGGGATGCGACAATCGACCTGCTTGAGCATGACAATTTGGACAGGGTCTGTTCTCTCTTGACTCAGTTATACAGCTGTGGGATCACATAACCTGCCATCACTCATTCTTGAGTCCCAGGTGAGTAATAAATCACCATACTGAAAGGTGCCCGTGGAGTCATAACAAAGCAAGGATCAACACCTTCATGAGGGAAGGGAAGAAAAGTAACATGAAAGATGAAGACATGCTGAGCATTACTTTTTTTCTGACTGAAACAACCCTTCTTCTATCACCATCTGCAGAGGTTCCCCTGCATTAACACTCCGCCTCAGGAATGTGTAGTGTGTTATTTCAGGCAAGAACTCGGTCAATTCCGTTCAAGATCAACAACAGGAAGCTAACCAGAAAGTTGGATGAGGAGTGAAAGCAAATAACTGTCTCCTCGCCTCTGTACAACTTGGTCAATAATCATTGCACCGGGCGCCAGAGGATAAGTCAGCATGGGGCCAAGAAACACAACGCAGATGCTGAAAATCTGAAACAGAAAACAGAAAACGCTGGAAGCACTCAGCGTCTGCGGAGAGAGGAAGGCCATCTCTCTCCACAGATGCAGTTTGTCTCAAAACCCAAATGGCTGCAATGAGCCAACTAGGATTTCACAGTGTTGGAGGCATTACGTCAGTTTAACTCCCCTGATCGCATGACCTTGGAGGTGTACAATTCATGACCACAGGCAGTCGGAGGTGGAAAACACACCACTACTGAGACCATCTACTCAGATTTCACCAGCTACACACCAGACAAAGCATATTCAACACACTTAGTTGAAATAAAATGGAGTATCTTGGCATTGCTATGCTTAATCCAGCCAGTAATATAAAATACAGTCATGTACATTTAATAAAATTTATTGTATTCCTACCTCAAGTGTCAGCAGAACAATTGTCCTTTGAATCAAATTAAATCCTTGGAACATGCTGTAAACACTACTAACTTATATTACATCTGTAATTATTAAGGCGCTTTGCAAACCCGCAAAGATGGATTTCACACTCCATAGAGTTCCATTAGCTTGCATTTCCTGGCCACCCATTTTCAAGGAAAGCAAATCCAGTGTGGGGGGGGGGTTCCTCTGGTGTCTGGTTAAGTCGGTTTCTTAGACATGCCACAGTGCTATCCAATCCCATGTGTGAGAACACACGCCATTGTATTACGGTATTTTTATTCAGCGGTGATTCTACAAACAATGCAACCGTCAGAGCACCCAGGAGTTTGAAGCTAAAAAAAGCTGTTTCAAACCTCAATACAATACACTTTTGGGGTGGATTCTGGAACAGGAAGTTAAGCAAATAAATCAAATTCAGCCCATCTTTAATTACACTTGGACTGTGTTGTCAAAAGAGCAGAATTTAATGAATCATGCTTATTTTACTAAAAATCACAATAGGTTAGGTTTACTTGTCAAAACATTTCAGTTATTTCCTTTTGTCATTTAATCTCTCCTGCCTTCCCCCCCGATCACAGACCTTCCCTTTTGTTCTTTCCTTCCCCCCCACCGCCCTCCATTCCCTGTCTCTGCACTTGCTTAAAACCGGTTATAACCTTTTCCAGTTCTGACGAGAGGTCATCGACCTGAAACGTTAACTCTGTTGCTCTCTCAACAGATGCTGCCTGACCTGCTGAGTATTTCCAGCATTTTCTGTTTTCATTTCAGTTATTTTCTTGTTCAACAAGCCAAGTACAGGCAGAAGAAATGTCACAATAATTCTTTCCAATCAGCAGAAATCTAAAACCTTACTTTGGGATGGAGCATAGTGCAGGCCATCACTGACCTAACCGTGGCGAACAGTCTAGTCTATTCATTGTTTTTTTTAAACAAAAAACCCAGGCAAACAAGAATCATGCTTAATACACCCAACACACAAGCTGTGAATCACGCAATACTTCGCAATTCTCTAATTACATCCCACCAAACAAGTTAACAAGACCTGAATCTCTCATTAGCATCTCATCTCTGAACCAATTTTTAAAATTTTTATGCTACAAATTTCTGTCCTTTTGAAGTTTTATTCAGTTTGCTGCATCACTTTCCTCACAGTTCAATAAATCAGCCCCAAACAAGTCCCAACAGACTGCATCCAACAAGTCCAACTTCAACTAATTAACAATGAGAACATGCTTTAATAAATATTTCAATGGCGTACAGTTTTGCAAAGAAGATGCCTACATTTTGAGTGGGCAGTGCAATTAGACTTCTCCTAGCAAACATCGATAGATGTGCTGCTCGGTAATCCTCAGGAGGCTGAAAGCTTCGGACACCTCTCAACACAAAAAGTAGAAAAGAACTTCTATCAATTAAACTTCAAGAGCACATAGACAGGCTGGTGGAATGGGCGGACACGTGGCAGATGAAATTTAACGCAGAGAAGTGCGAAGTGATACATTTTGGTAGAAAGAATGAAGAGAGGAAATATAAACTAAAGGGTACAATCCGAAAGGGGGTGCATGAACAGAGACCCCTAGGGGTGTATGTGCACAAATCATTGAAGGTGGCAGGGCAGGTTGAGAAAGCAGTTAAAAAAGCTTACGGGATCCTGGGCTTCATGAATAGAGGTATAGAGTACAAAAGCATGGAAATTATGAAGAACCTGTATAAAACACAGGTTCGGCCTCAACTGAGTATTGCGTCCAATTTAGGAAGGATGTGAAGGTCTTAGAAATGGTACAGAAAAGATTTACGATAATGATTCAGGGATGAGGGACTTCAGTTCCGTGGATAGACTGGAGAAGCTGGGGTTGTTCTCCTTAGAGCAGAGAAGATTGAGAGGAGATTTGATAGAGGTGTTCAAAATCATGAGGGTTCTGGACAGAGTAGATAAACTGTTCCCATTGGCAGAGGGTCAAGAACCAGAGGACACAGATTTAAAGGTGATTGGCAGAAGAACCAAAGGTGACATGAGGAAAAACTTTTTACTCAGCGAGTGGTTAGGATCTGGAATGCACTGCCTGAAAGGGTGGTGGAGGCAGACTCAATCAGGGCTTTCAAAAGGGAGTTTGATAAGTACGACAGGGCTACAGGGAAAGGGCAGGGGAGTAGGATTAGCTGAAGTGCTCTTGCAGAGAGCCAGCACGGGCTCGACGGGCCGAATGGCCTTCTTCCATGCTGTAACCATTCTATGATTCTATAAACTACTCAACTATACAGTCCACTGTACCCATCAACTGTTCCAAAAAAGAAATGGCTTGTGCTCCACTTTGTGTGGACAAGTGTCTATCTTGCCAAATCATAATTCAGGGTGTGTCCACAACGACTGATTTGAGGTGGACGTTTTAAGCAGACATAAAGGGCTTAAAATGAACACATTCTCGGGGACCTAACAAATTCTCCAGGAAGTCTCTCAGGGTACTGAGGGAGACAAGAGTTGAAATTTGTAAAGTGCAAACAAATTATTACGACAGTTGATTAACGTTGGCAGGTAATACCTGACTGGAAACAAACTTACAGTCAACAGAATGCTGAAGTGTACTAAACAGTCATCTGATTACAAGTCAGAAGATGGTACGCTAAAACTGTACAGTGTCGTCGTCAGACCACACCTCGAGTACGGTGTTCAGTTTTGGTCACCGAGACAGGAGGAGGAGATTCAAGCCATGGAGACAGTGCCGAGAAAGGTCAGCAGACTAATCCTGAACATCAAAAGATTGAGTTGTGAGAAGAGACCGGGCTTTTTAAGCATCGAAAGTCAACATCAGAAGGATCTACAAAAGGTAATAAATGTCATGGATAAGGTTAATCCAGAGTATTACTTCAAGGTATGTCAGGATTCTAGAATAAGGGTGAAAGGAAAGCTTAGGATAAATGTCAGGAAAGACATCTTCACGCAAGGAAGGATCTATGTAGAGTAGAGAAGGGAAAATAAACCCAGAAGACTCATTAAAAAGAGTCAGATCATAATTAGCCAGTGGGAAATGTTAATCTTGTATTCTGGTTGCAGTAAATGGGTTGATTTCCCTCCCCACTCCCCCAACCCTCCCCAATCTTGTGATCTCCATTAGGCAGTCAAAAATATAAATAGCCTCAACAAAACTAAAAAGAGGGAGGTTCAAAGAAAATATGGATGGGAATCTTCTTGGGTATTAAAGCAACACCCTTGCATAGCAACCAAAATAAATTAGCACAAAGTTTACAGGAGTATTCTAGTAAAGTATCTTCTAGCTGACAATTATTAACCACTAAAAAGTGTCACAATATTCCAGTTACAGGACACAGTTAAATGGAAAAGCTCAAGCCACTTTTGCATTGATCTTCCTTTAATTTGGATTCTCGGAGCTCGGCATGTCGACACCGGCTCAGAGAATCCAAATTAAAATCTTGGTAACACTCCCACCTGAGCCAGATGGTTGTGGGTTGAAGTCCCACTCCAGGAAAGAAGCTCATCAATCAGGACTGACACTCCAGTACATTTGGAGTCGTACATTGTCGGAGGTGCTGCGTTTCAGGCCCCCGACTGCCTGTTTAAATGGATGTTAAAAGATTCTGTGACACCTTTGAAAGAGTCGGGAATTCTCCTGGTGTTCTGGCTGACATTCTCCCCTCAACCAACACCAGCTAAAAAAAAACACAATTTCACCGTTTGCGGTATTTTGCTGCGCACAAATTCACTGTCCTGCAAATCACTTCAGAAAGTAATATGCATGAAGCACTTTAGACAGTCGATAAATACAAGACCAATATGAAAGGCCCTCATCACGAGAAGGCAGAACTAGAGGCAGTAGCAACTCCTCTAAACAGACTGAAAGTAGCCAAGAGTCTACTTGAAGACATTGCATACCCTCACCTCATCTCAGATCTGCTTGCTTAACAAAGTACTCAATCTTGATCTCAGTTTAAAAAGCTACTTCAAAATGCTTCCTGCCAGGCTGTATCAGTGGGGACCACACTCCCACTCCTCTTTTTTCTCTCCATAGAATGATACAGCACAGAAGGAGGCCATTCAGCCCATCATGTCTGTGCCGGCTCTTTGAAGTAGCTATCCAATTCGTTTCACTCCCCCGCTCTTTCCCCAGAACCCTGCAAACATTTACCCTTCAAATATTTATTCAATTCCCTTTTGAAAGCTATTAAATCTGCTTCCACCCCACCCCTCCCACCCTCTTTACTCCTCACCTGCTAAAAATTGACGCTCTGAAAGATAATCTGCCAGATGATAAATATTTGCCCATTGCTCTACGTGCTGCCCTTCTCTCAATTGACCATTAAGACAACCTCATTTTAAAGCAGTTCCCTCCCTATGTATTCAAAACCATTAAGAGCGTACACTTTCCAGCTCATTATTAATTTTTAAAATGACGGCATTCGAATCGATTAATTAGACTGGATCCACAATAAGCAAAGAATTGTCAAGTGTTGCACCTGCACCTAAAGAGCTTATGGAATTTTTTGATCAATTCATATATTCTCAGAATGGCATACCACTTTAGTCACAAGTACAGCCCGTGTAACACATTCTGCATCACAGTCCTAGGCAGCTTTTTCCAAACTTCCAAAGCTAAGACGAGACAGCACATTTGCAATTAAAAAGCAGCCGGATACTTTTCAAACACCGTGTCGAGTTAGTTGATCTCAATAGTGCTGAGGACATGCAGTCGTCAGACTGCAATTAGCCATAGAGTCTCTAGGTTTGGGAACTGGAGAGGCAGTCCCACTCCTGATAACAATCCAACGATTCTTGCTAGACTAGTACACGTGTGTTGAGAAGGCCGAGTTCAGCTGCTGGTACACACCAATGTTGCCTCTTACTTCTTATTTGGGTGCGTTAGGGTTAGGGTGCGCGGTTAGGGTTAGGGCGCGCGGTTCGGGTTAAGGTGAGGGTGCGCGGTTCAGGTTAAGGTGAGGGTGCGCGGTTCGGGTGTGTGGTTAGGGTTAGGGTGCGCGGTTTCTCGCATTGGGAAACCAGCGAGCAGGCTGCGCTGGAGGTCCGGAGAGCTGCGCGGCCACGCAGCTTAAAGGGAAGATTGGTGCACCCCCTCCTTCCACAGCTGAATAGCTCGTTGCTACTCACCATCCAAGTTCGCGCGTGTGTAAAGTGACCACATGGGGGATGGTACCGGCGGGGAGTCAGTCACATAGAAATGCAACCCAGAGCGAGTCAGGTGTCATCAGGAGAGAAGCAGGAGGAAAAGAGACCGAAGTGAAAAAATACATGAGCTGACTTATTTGGATTTCAAAGCGCGACTGCCTGAGCAGCAAGGTAGTAATCTGTCTGCCAGTCATCCCCATCAAACATGAAATATAAATTAACAGTCATCAATATTCATTTATTTTTATGCAGCTCATCCGCCAGGGTTGGAGTCAGAATACAAATCCCACCCAACCCTTTTGAAATGCAGCGCCGGCATGGGTTTGCAAATAAAATGGATCATTTCATTAAAACATAAAATGTTAACTCTACCCGAGGCTACATAAAGCAGAACTCCGTCACTGTTGCCGGGTTATTAAACTTTAATTCCTGCCTGCAGAAGTTAAAACTCCTTTACATCAAAAGTGGGTTTCGAGGCATCGAAAGAGTTTGTACATCATTGGCTGGGCAGCGCTGCTTTGGGGTGCAGTCAGAACATGAAAAGCTTTGCCCCCGGGGTTGCACCCCACCCCAGCCTCGCAACAGACCTCTCCTCCCCCCCCACCCCGCACTTACCTTGCCGAATCGGTGCTGGCCACCCGCTCTTGGTCCCTTCCCCCAGGCCAGCTGCCGCTTTCTGCCCGAGACAGGCGAGCAGCTGACCGGTAGCAATGCAAACACGGCCCAGCCGTTAAAAATCGGGCCGAAACTCCCAGCGGGATTGCCGTCCGCCCAAGCCAGGAGTTCAAATCAGCTCTTAAATGATTTTAGCATCCGGTTTCCTACTCAAACTCAAACTCTTTCCCAAGACCTTAAAAAAAAAAATCGCAGCTTCTTTCCTTCCTCGTGTAACTCTTAAACCCCAAGCCTGGCATAATCTAAATACTATTTCTGGATTTACATTTTTTTTTTTTTTTGAATGGGATTCAATCTCGACGACGTCCTACACTCTGGGCCTTGAACCCTCACTTTTGGCTTCTTGAAGTTAAAAAAGATCTTAACGTGGCGGTAGGATTCCGAGCAATACGGCCTCCATCGTCACAGCAGAGTTAGTTGCTATGCCAGTGTACGATGCACAGGAATGATGATGTGCTTTAAAAAAAGGCATTTCCCCCCGCCCCATCATACAGCACTGTCCCAATAACCTGAATATTTCCACCAAATTATACCCATCATTTTAAACAGTTCATTACACATCAACTGGGAAAAGGACAAAAATACACTGAATATTAGAACTGCCGAACAGAGTCTGAAAGTCGTCATGGCAAGTTGAGAAAAAGCCATTTCAAAACTGAATACATCATGGACAGACATAGAAGGTCGTAAGTCTTCAGTGTATGTTTGCACTTACTTGACTTCAATTTTAAGCAAAATCTAGGAAGATCCAAAATCCCGATCTTTAACATTTCCGAGTAGTGTTTCTGACACAGTAAATGCCACATACATCATTGCAGTGAGACAGTGCAGTCAAGTGTTCTGCTCTTTACGCAGCGAGTCTTAAGACCTGGGACTCGCTGCCGACGGAAGTGGTGGAAGCGGAGACACTCAATGTTTTCAAGGAGAAACTGGATAGGCACTTGAGGGAAATAAACTTGCAGGGCTACGGAGATAGAGCGGGGAAATGGGACTGACTGGATTGCTCTAGAGAGCCGGCTCGGACTCGACGGGCCAAAAGGCCTCCTTCTGTGCCGTATGACTCTATGCTATATACATTTAGCAGCTTGTGCAGGGCAGAAAATGCCATGTTATGTCAAAAATAACACCAGGCTCTCAGTACAATCTCACTTGTACGCTGTGAGTGATGAACCCCTGGCTCCCCTCCAACGCACCTAGTTTTTTTGCTTACACTATGGAGAAGCAAGGTTAGTGAAAATTTCAGTGAAAAAAGGGAAGAGGAAACTAGTGACTACAGTTAACGGGATTGTTTCTCTGCTCTGTGTGAATACACTGTCTGCACAGAGCGATTCAGCCTATACAGTGATATTGGGATGTTTGTGATCGGTTACTGTTTGGGGGAGTGGCGAATGATATGTCAGTTATATTTCCATGTTAAGATTCAAGCGCTGATGGTTTGAAGGGCTTTTTTGTCCAACTTGAATATCTTCTTCTTAGGCAGTCCCTTGGAACCGAGGATGACTTGCTTCCACACTAAAAATGAGTTCTCAGGTGACTGATGAGTCCAATGCGGGACCTACAGTCTCGGTCACAGGTGGGGCAGACGGTAGTTGAAGGGGCGGGTGGGTGGGGTGCTTGAGTTGACGTGCGCTCCTTGCGCTTGGCTTCCGCTTGCTCCTGGCGAAGAGGCTCGAGGTGTTCGGCGCCTTCCCGGGTGCTTCTCCTCCACTTTGTGCGGTCTTGGGCCAGGGATTCCGAGGGGTCGGTGGGGATGTTGCACTTTTTCCAAGGAGGCTTTGAGGGTGTTCTTGAAGCGTTTCCTCTGCCCACCTGGGGCTCTCTTGCCGTGTCGGAGCTCCGAGTAGAGCGCTTGCTTTGGGAGTCTCGTATCGGGCATGCGGACGATTTGGCCCGTCCATCGGAGCTGATCAAGCGTGGTCAAAGCTTCGATACTGGGGATGTTGGCCTGAGCGAGAACACAGACGTTGGTGCGCCTATCCTGCCAATGGATTTGCAGGATCTTGCGGAGGCAGCGTTGGTGGTACCTCTCCAGTGCTTTGAGGTGCCTGCTGTACATGGCCCATGTCTCTGAGGCATACAGGAGGGTGGGTATCACTGCTGCTCTGTAGACCATGAGCTTGGTGCTGGGTTTGAGGTCCTGGTCTTCAAACACTCTCTTCCTGCAGTGACCGGTTACTTGAATATACAACAGCAGCAGCCAGGTGAATCTTGATAAAAGGAAACCATGATGATGCCGAAAAGTAGAAAAAGCAAGGTTGCAAACACCCCAAGATGTCCTTTAGGGAAAGAAATCTGCCATCCCTACCCAGCCTGGCCCGTATGTGACTCCAGACCCAAAGCAATGTGGTTGACTCTTAAACGCCCCTCTGAAATGGCCCAGCAAGCCACTCAGTTGTCAAGAAGGCGGCTCACCACCACCTCCTCAAGGGCAATTCGGGATGGGCAATAAATGCTGGCCTTGCCAGCACCGCCCACATCCTGTGAACAAATTTTTAAAATTCCGGCCCCGGCTCGATGGGCCGAATGGCCTCCTTCCGTGCTATACTATTCTAGGATCCTATGAATCACAGAAGAGAAATGCACAATGAACAGCAGCAGAGTCAGGAGAGAGCACGGAAGAGTGTTTGCCATTTTGCCTACAGGGCTGGAAGAACTTGCATCAAAATGCATAGTCACACTACGAGCAGATTTAGGTCAATAGAATTCATCCAAAATGAAGAACTGCTGGGGAAAAATGCAAAAAAAAAAACAAAACTGGATTTTAATTTAAAATCTGAAATTACCCGGAGACAAGTGGCGTTTTCCCTATCCAATTACTTTTTTTTTTTAATCTTAAAAATAGTTCTCAAACTCTTGGAGTGGAGCATCAATATTCCGATCACTGTTTATTCCTCACTCTTGCCAAACGAAGCAGTCAGATCATTGGCTCCGACTCTCGCAAAGCAAGTTCCCAACTGCATCTGTTCTTTTCATTTATGCCAGATCAATAAACAGTTTTAAATCATTTAACAGCAGGAAAGAGCTATTGATTTTATTCCGCAACTTAGAAACTCTGCACACGACTGGTATCCCAGCAAGAGGTATTATTTCAGAGCAAGCATTTCCCCCTTTAAAAATGGTATTTTGGATAATTGATAATCCAGACGGACTCTCTTTAAAACAGAAGACTTGCTGTTGACAACAAAGGGTGTCCACGACTGCCACTGAGAGCTAAATGAAAGGAATGATTCAATTCCCTCTTAGGAACAAGTTTTTGATCCATTAAAAAATGATTTACGAATGGAGTGGATTGCCACTGCATCTCAGGGGAGCCAACACTTCGCCTCCACACCAGATGGTCACGGTCCCCTTGGGAGCAACTGCGAGTTCTCAACACGACCACTGGCATGGACATGCACACAGAGTGGAAATGATTACAAGGCATAACACACATCAAGATGCAGATTTATATCCAAATTTCTTCAGCGGAATGGTCACCTGAACCCTCCAGGTTTTAATCTTGGGCTCTAATTCACAAGTGGTTTCATTACAACTCTGGTGCTTGCTCACAATGAGCATCGTGACAGACACTCTGGTGCCCGATGAGAACCAGATTGGAAACATCGACGACAGTGATACAATTTTACCAAACAATAATCTAGTAAATGCCAGGAAATAGTGTATACAACAGAAAATTAAAGAGAATCAACTGGTCATTGAAAACATTCAAATTGTGTGGCGCAGCCTTGATATATGTAGATAGACAAACTGTGAGAAAACAAGCCAAGTAACAACTTGCATTTATATAGCGCCTTTAATGGAGTAAAACATCCCAAGATGCTTCACAGGAGTGTTAGCAGACAAAATCCGACTGAGCCACATAAGGAGGTATTAGGACAGTTGACCAAAAGCTTGGTAAAGAGGTCGTTTTTAAGTAGCGTCTTAAAAGGAGGAGAGAGAGGTAGACAGGCGGAGAGGTTTAGGGAGGGAATTCCAGTGCTCGAGGCCTAGACAGTTGAAGGCACGGCCGGCAATTGTGGGGGCGAAGGGAAATTGGGGATGCACAAGAGGCCAGAATTGGAGGAATGCAGATTTCCCAGAAGGTGGTCGGGCTAGAGGAAGTTACCGAGATAGAGAGGGGTGATTCCACGGAGGGAGTTCAACACAAGGATGAGAATTTTAAATTTGAGGTGTTGCTGGACCGGGAACCAATATCGGTCAGCGAGCAGAGGTGATGGGTGAATGGGACTTGGTGCGAGTTAGGATACGGGCAGCAGAGTTTCGGATGAGCACAAGTTTGCATAGGGTGAAAGGCTGACGAGGGGAGCATTGGAATAGTCGAATCTGGTGGCAAGAAATGCATGGATGAGGGATTCAGCAGCAGATGGGCTGAGGCAGGAGAGGAGACGGGCGATGTCACAGGAGGTGGGAGTAGGCAGTCTTGGTGATGGGGAGGATGTGGGGTCGGAAGCTCAGCTCGGGGTCAAATAGGACGCCGGGGTTGCGAACAGTCTGGTTCAGTCTCAGACAGTGGCCAGGGAGGGGGATGGAATTGGTGGCCAGGGAATGGAGTTCGTGGTGGGGAGCGAAGACAATGGCTTTGGTCTTCCCAATATTTAATGGAGGAAATTTCTGCTCACACAATACTGGATGTCTGACAAGCAGCGCGACAAATCATAGGCAGTAAAGGGGTCGAGAGAGGTGGTGAGGAGGTAACCAGGAGTTAACTTCAACGAGACATTCAACAAGAAAGGGGTTGATGACTTTATGATGACTAATCCATGTCAATAAAGTCAACGGAATATACGGAACTACATAAACTCAATATGGGGTTGGCACCATCCTAACAGACCATCAACGTGCTTCTGGAGGCTTGAATTCCACATCCTTCAAGCAGTCTTGAGAATTTCAATGGCAGATTTGATGTTCTTAAACACTAGCTTTTAGCAATTAAGTCTGCTTCTTTGTATTTAAAACGTGCTTGAATTTCTCACGCATCAGTTACTTCCAGATTATTAGTATTGCATGCATACTCGGAGACTACACAATAGACTAAAGATCAGAAGCTTTTATCAAAACAAATTAACTGCTTGCAACTCTACACAACTTGGTAGCTAAGTTTAAAACAGTAGCTTTCACCTCTAGGCCCAAAAGGAACTCCTTCCGTCCTTCGGATGAGATGTTTAACTGAGGTCCTGCCTGCCCTCGCGGGTGAACATAAAAGATCCCACGGCACTATTCATTCAAAGAAGAGCAGGGGAGTTAGCCCCGGTGTCCTGGTCAATATTTATCCCTCAACCCACAGCACTAAAACAGATTACCTGGTCATTATCACATTGCTGTTTTGTGGGAGCTTGCTGTGCACAAAATGGCTGCCACGTTTCCTTCCTTTCTTCCAACAGTGACTATACTTCAAAAGTACTTCATTGGCCGTTAAGCAGTTTGGGACGTCCAGCGGGCGTGAAAGGCGACATATAAATGCAAGTCTTCTTCCAACAAAAAAAACCACAAACACAAGTCTTGCAGAGACAATTAATTTTCTCTCAGTATGGGAAAGTATTTTATCTAAAAACTTTAAAGCTTGTAGCCATGTCTGAATATCTGAGACAGGTAATTTATCGTCACCGATCAGAAATTCTCTGTTCTCTCAGCACTAAGTTTCTTCTATTCTGAAGCAAAGTTCAACTGTATATCACATCATAAAATCTGAAATATCAGCAGAGGTAGTGATTTCTGGCCTAGCGATCGATAATTTAAGAGTATTTTGTAGACTTTAAAAGTTAAATATTTCCAAGTCTGCATTTAGAAAACAACATTTATCCAATGTAGTTCTTAAACCTTAAAGTTTTCCCCTTTAACTAAAATACTGTGAAAGAAATAGGCCAAGTAGATTAGTAAACGTTGTGTGAACCACCGACTTCAGGAATATATTTTTTTAAATTAAGTTCCAAGAAAAATCAACATTTGTACTTGGGATTTTAATAATCGTGACTGATGTCACTACATTAATATCAAACTATATTAGCACTGAAATGGACAGCACTGCACAACAGTGTACCTCAAAAGATCTTCTAACCATGCATCAACTTCCTGTTATTAAGCAGCCATTAGAGGCAGAGGATAACTGCAGGGGAGTTTAAGCAATGAACTGAAAGAGCCCACAAAAATCTCTCAAGGGCAGCTGGATCAAGCTAGCTTGGAGACACTCCATCCAGAAACTACTCCGCCTCTCTCTTCCTTTTTAAGACGCTCCTTAAAGCCTACCTCTTTGCCCAAAGCTCTTGGTCATCTGTCCGAATATATCTCATGTGGGTCGGTGTCAAATCTTTGTTCGATAACGCTCCTGTGAAGCACCTTGGGAGGTTTTACTAAGTTAACGGCGCTATATAAATGCAAGTTTACGTTGCCGTGTGGCTATACTGAAAAATCTGACAACCTTGCAGCCAGAACCTAAACCAGTCTCATTAGCGAGTTCCCAGGCCCAGTAACAACCAGCTTTGTATTGCTCGAAATGTTTATATTCTTAATTATTTAAATAAGGTCTTTATAGAATAGAGAAATGGGAATGACTCATCGATAGTCGACACTCAGCTCATTAAAACGTACATCAGGTGCAAAGCATCAGTCAATATGCCACATGGCCAGATACACTGCAGCAGTGGGACAGGGTGCCATTACTTGTGCTTGGAGAGAGTGAAACTGCTCCCTAACTTGTAACAGAACAGTTTCACTGTTGCTGCGATGTTGGTCAGTTTGACTCAGGTCGGCAGCAGCCTCACCTGGGGGCACAAGCCCTGCACACAATCTAGGCAGTGATCGGGAAGTGCCATTCTTGGGTTGAGACATTACATTCGAGGTTGAGGCATTACACAGGCATTATAGTGTGCCCATCCCGATGGCTCAGGTGGATGTAAAAGATTCCATTGTACTATGTTAAAAAAAGTGTGTTCTGGTATCTACGTAAGAACACAAGACGTAGGAGCCGGAGTAGGTCATTTGGCCCCTCGAGCCTGCTCCGCCATTCAATAAGATCATGGCTGATCTGATCTAGCCAACATTCCTCAACCAATGCCACCAAAAACTCAACAGGTCGTTCATCTCACGGCTGTTGGGATCTTGTTGTATACAAAATGTCCACTGCATTTGCTCACATAACAGCAGCTACACTTTGAAATTCATTGGACGCGAAGGGCTTTGGGATATCCTGAGACACACCGTCACTGTGTAATTGTGTTCTTCATAGGCTCAACAGTGGTTTAACTCTTGCCAAACAACACTGATAAACTCCATCTTCATTTGCATCAAACAGCGCCTCTCTCAGCCTGTAGAGGCAGGAGAGTGAACCAGATTAGGAAACAAAGCAAAAATAAACCCCAGCAAAAACGAAGTACTTCACACATCAGACAGTGACCACCACCATTACACTGCCATCAAGATCCTCCTAACAACCTCCAGACAGCAAGAAATGTTCTGTTTAGAGTACAAAAAGATTACCAATATTGCACAACTTGAACACAAAACAGCTTGAAATTAAAGAAAAATATTTTATTTCAAGAAAAATATTTTATTTAAATTGCTACTTAGGAATAAACTAATTCTGAAACTGGTGACATCTGTAGAATTGTTATACACAAGTTGTCCACAAGTACTTGTCACTGATCAAACTTCCTCAGGAGAAGGAGCAGGCTGTGTCTATTGTTAGCTTGAGAAAATAAGTTTTTTCATTGTCGGTAGTTTTGAGCTTCAAGGACATAATGACCGCTGAACATTCCCGTGTCTGTTGCCCGTGATTCATACAAATGAGGAGTTGACAAGATCCTTTTAGTTAGGTTTATCAAAGGGGATCCACATTTCAGTGCAAAAGACAAACCTTTCATTGTGTGACTCACACTGCTCTCCATTTCGCTTCTGTGACTTCTTCCACAGTTCAGTCTGCACTCACTTATCTCGGCCCACTGCGTTGCTATGACAACTGCTCTGGGGGATGCAACAGTCAACTCACCTCCCTGTATTCCCCCCTTTTTGTCTTTGTTAATAGTAAAGTTTTTGATAGGTAGAGGTGGGATCCACATGGGGAACATGGCGTATAACAATGTCATGGCTATAAACGAGAAATAATTAAGCAACAGATAATATTTCGACTTGGGAGTGAACAGCAGCTGATTGATAACCTTCACTAACTGAGACAAAGGGTCAAAATCATTAAAATTTTCTCTTCAGATGCAGCTACGTTTCCTTCAACATAAGACAGAACTTTGACTCCTCCTTCCAAACAGATACTATTACAATGATTTTAAACATATGTTAAAGGTGAAGCTTTAACTATCCCCAAGCACAAAATAATTGTGGATGACCGGAACCCATTTTTTAGGCCCTCGAGCTGAGTCCATAATTTTCTGTAGTTCTTTTGCCTTCTGTTCACTGTATAATTACAAAGAAAAACACCACTGTACATGTTGGAACACTTTTTGTAAGTCTGCCAGTCTTCTGTCAAGTGGTAACATGTTCAACAGTGACACTGATGGTCAGTCATGGAACTGCGGAAGCAGAGCATTTTGAGGTTCTGGCCAGTGGTGTCACTCTTGGGTAGATTTAGCTCCGTGAAGCAACAGAAAATCCTAAAAAGGCACTCCACTGAAACAATGCGCGTTTCTCTGCTCTACTAGGGAATGTTTTAAACTGGGAAAGGGGAGAGGGATATATCTTCATCATCACAAGCGACTATTTTCTCAGTTGCTGAAAGGGTTAACTCCAGGATTTCACTGTTTCACATGAGTTTATTGCCTCCCACACACACACAAAATGAATCAGCTTATTCACACCAACCAAGGCACACAAAAAAAAGCTCAGTTAACTCTTTCATCTTGAGAATACTAGAAAATTGGTGAGTGGGAGGTAACCTGATATATTTCAATAAGATTACTGGAGTCCTTACATAATAAAGTCTAGAAGACTGGCAATCAAATTAACACTGAAATACTGTTTGCAAACATTTCACTCCAGGAAATCAAGCCTCCAACAGCACAGTGAAAGCTACAAATTAGGAAACTTGGGGAGGGAAGAGAGAGAGAGAGAGAGAGAGAGAGAGAGAGAGAGAGAGAGAGAGGAGAAGAAATGAAGAGAGAAGGGGAGACAAAAAAGACAGAAAAAAAACCAATCACTCAATCCCTGATTTTTCCCTTCAGTCTGTTCAGACCATTATATTATTCCTTAGTGGGTGAGCTGCTACTGGGGCCTCTAGCATGGATGCCCATCTTCTGGCAACCAGAGGTGGAGGACCAGTGCAGGCTTCATCTGACCATTAGATTTTCTATCCCTGCCACCTTCCCACATTTGCCAACCAAGATCAGGAATTCAGAGTGGGGAATCAATGGTTTGAACCTGCCGAGGACAACCCCAGACCACCATACATTTCAGCACTATACTGCTACTCAATTCGTTAAACTTACTGCATTCGTATCATCCCAAATTTAATGCTGTCCCAGAAAGCAAACTTGGGACCAAATTTTCAGTCGTATTTTACCAGTTACACCAATAATGAGAATCCCTGCACTTGTCTAAGCACTCCCACTTCAATAAGCTCTGCAATAATGCGATAAAATCCAGCACTATCCCCACTCTAGTCTTCAGAATCAGATACATTTGGCAGTGCTCAACAAAGTGCAAGCTCAGTCAAGAAGCCCTGAACTTATCAATGATCAGATTATGTTAAAACACTTCGAAAATTGTTGCAGCAACAGTATCTAAATCCATAGAATCAAACAGCCAAATCTACAAGTAGCTCAATATAAATAAATTAGCCAAATCAGACCAACACAAGGGAGAATCATTTAATTTTTGTGATCCAGGATCGCTTTGCTAATTTGTACCCAGAAGGATTAAGAGTGATTTGGAGGGAGGGGGGGGGGGGGGGGGGGGGGGGAAAGAAACATTGCTTCAAACTCCCTTAAGTTTACCCAGTTAGCAACTGAGCAGCACAACCAGGTCTTCAAACCCGGCACTAAGCTCATGGTCTACAGAGCAGTAGTGATACCTGCCCTGCTGTATGCCTCAGAGACATGGACCATGTACAGCAGGCATCTCAAAGCACTGGAGAGGTACCACCAACGCTGCCTCCGCAAGATCCTGCAAATCCATTGGCAGGATAGGCGCACCAACGTCAGTGTTCTTGCTCAGGCCAACATCCCCAGCATCGAAGCTTTGACCACGCTCGATCAGCTCCGATGGACAGGTCACATCGTCCGCATGCCCGATACGAGAGTCCCAAAACAAGCGCTCTACTCGGAGCTCCGGCACAGCAAGAGAGCCCCAGGTGGGCAGAGGAAACGCTTCAAGGACACCCTCAAAGCCTCCTTAAAAAAGTGTAATATCCCCACCGACACCTGGGAATCCCTGGCCCAAGACCGCACAAAGTGGAGGAGAAGCATCGGGAAGGCGCCGAACACCTCGAGTCTCTTCGCCGGGAGCAAGCGGAAGCCAAGCGCAGGCAGCGCACGTCAACCCAAGCTCCCCACCCGCCCGCCCCTTCAACCACCGTCTACTCCACCAGCGACAGAGACTGTCGGTCCCGCATTGGACTCAGTCACCTGCGAACTCATTTTTAATGTGGAAGCAAGTCATCCTCGGTTCCGCTGGACTGCCTAAGAAGGAAGAGCACAACCAGGAAAATCCCAGGTTAAATCCCCAGTCTCTGCTGACCTCAGGAAGGGCCACAGTCAGACAGACGATTACAACGGCCCCTCAACCACCCCCTATACTAGGAAGGGGCAGGAGCAGAGGAAAAGAAAAATAGACATGGATCTGACTCATGGTCGTTATTCCCAAAAGCTTGGGTGCTGCAGACACCTGTGTATATAGATTATACAGAACTATGTGTAGGGGCGCACACCTGCGCACACACACTTCTATACAGACTCGACTGGGCTTGGTTGTGAAGCTTCCCACACCTGCTGTCGCTCACCGTCAAGCATCACACGGGACGAACAGCCACTTGAGGAGGGACCAGACACCTAATCCAATGCATAAAAACCATTTTAAAATTGATTTCATCCCCCCTCTTAAGTGAAAAGCTTTTCCTTTCGGAAGAGATAGCTGAACAGAGCTTACAAGAAGAAAAAAAAAAACGACTTGTGGTAATTTTTTTTTTTAAACCGAGAATGTGAGAGATTGGAATTTTAAACAAGATGTAACAATAGGTGAAAACTATTAACACGCAATTTGCATTTTCTCCACAGGAAAATCAAAACAACAGAAAACATGCATGCAGAAGCAAAATACTGCATGTCTCACCGTAGCACTAATGAACCAGGGTTCCTTTGCATGGCAGACACCCTCCTTCCAGTGAATAAAACCCTGCAAGCCACAAATATCCCTAAACAAAGTTTTATATTACAGTTCAAGAGAATTACAGTAAAGGGTCAAAATTATGCAATGGATGTGGCTGCGGAAATCCTTAAGTTGCTACCAGCACCCAACTGCAAGTTTCCCTTCAATGCAAGTCAATTTTTTCCTCTTGCTCACTCAATCTTTGGAATTCTCTGTCCCAGAGGGCTGTGGAGGCGGAGATCGATAGATTTTTGAATCCAGGGATATGGGGATCGGGCGGAAAAGCGGAGTTGAGGTCGAAGATCAGCCATGATCTTACTGAATGTCGGAGCAGGCTCGAGGGGCCGTATGGCCTACTCCTGCTCCTCATTCTTATGTTATGTTCAACCACATGCAGATTTTCTTTCACTTGGTTTAAGGAAAACCAGTTTGCTCTCCTGTGACTAGATCAACTTCATGTGAGGAAGTCTGAAGAGGAAAAAAAAATACACAATTCCACGGCTCATATTCTTAAATGATGTTAGGACACAGTTTTAAAAAGCTGTATCCCGGGGAATATTCAACAGGGAAAATTATGTTTTTTTCCCACCTTTTCTGTATGGGCCTTGGGCCAGATCAGGAAAAAAAATGCTTCCCCCCCTCCCCCCCCCTCACAGAAATTATCTGATGTGCATGAAAGATTCATTGTCCAAGACATGACCGGATGTACGAGTATCACTTTCCTAAAAGGCCAAACTTGGAACAGACTTTCCTACACTCGTTGGAATGCTGTAGGAATTAAAAACAACAGATTACAGCTCTAAAACTACATTTAAAACAGGGGTCCGACACTTTATGTTTGTTGCACTTCAGTCAAATACCAGGTTTGTTCCAACAGTTCATAGACTAGCTGCCTTGCAATTTTTTAATGAAATATATTCATCTTGGAATGAGAACGGCTAATTTACAGCAATTTTTCTTTCACATTTTGAAACACAAATATGTTAAAAAGGACAGCAGCTTTGAGATTAAGAAAAGCATCTCTCATATTTAACATAATACTACTATTGGGGTACGCTGTTGAGTTTCTTTTGTCCGAATTACTGTTAACTTTTAATGTGACCACCCCCTTAGAAATCTAGACTCAGTTGTTCAGTGAAATCACCATTAACTGCTTGAATTTTCACGTTTAATGCCTTCTCTCCTGATGTGCACTGTTCTACAGGTGGCAACAGCCCTCTGGTACTGTGCTCAAGTGATAAGTCTTGATGTAAAAGACGAGAACCAGTGTGTCATTCAACCATGGGGTGGGATCAGAGTCTAACTCAAGCCAAAGGAAAAACATGGTAAGTACCTATCCAGGAAAATCACCTCCAGACTAGACAGAAATAGGAGCAGGAGCAGGCCATTCGGCCCCTCGAGCCTGCTCCGCCATTCAATAAGATCATGGCTGATCTTCTACCTCATCTCCACTTTCCTGCACTATCCCCATATCCCTTGATTCCCTTTATATTCAAAATCTATCTTTCTCTGTCTTGAATATACTCAACGACTGAGCCTCCACAGCCCTCTGGGGGAGAGAATTCCAAAGATTCACCACCCTCTGAGTGAAGAAATTTCCCCTCATCTCAGTCCTAAATGACCGACCCCTTATTCTGAGACTGTGACCCCTGGTTCCAGACTCCCCAGCCAGGGGAAAACATCCTCCCTGCATCTACCCTGTCAAGCCCTGTAAGAATAGACACTGTGTAAATAGTCCTGGCCATATTTGGCATTACTGCTGTCCATGTATCAGAACAAGAACAGCCCTGGAGGAGAATTTAAGGAGGTTTATGTTAACTACACTTTAAGTTAAACAAAATTATATTCAACAAATGGGATTTCAGATGTCGCACACTAAACAGACTGGGTTGCATTGCTCACTTGATTTTACATTTTACTTCAAAACAAGTTTGCAATAATGCTCTCAATTAGTATTATTTTGATTTTCTATTCACAGTGCACAATAAAACCTTCTGAAAAACTCTCCACATCAATGGCTACAACTTAATTTGCTGTAATTGTGATAGAGCAGCAATTAATTTTCCATTGCGATTCAAAACTTTTTAATTTATTGCTGTGACAGTTTAAATGAAGAAATACATTATACAATCCATGCAAGTAAATAAAGCACTGATATGACTGCGCACTGCTTAATGGTGCCTTGTATATTTTAAAGCAGTCAAGCTCAATCACCTTATACCAGAGAGGCCACTTTTTTTGGCGAGCAAGGTCATGTCAGTGAAGCCAGTCTGAAGACACATTTGAACCAAAAGTTTGATAGCGACAGAGACTGTGTCAAACATACAAATTTTGAACAAGGTTGCTTGAAATGCTTATCATTTTAAAGATTCAAGGGCGACAACGTGTATTTATATAGCGCCTTTAACGTAGTAAAACGTCCCAAGGCGCTTCACAGGAGCGTTATAAAACAAAATTTGACACCGAGCCACATAAGGAGAAATTAGAGCAAGTGACCAAAAGTTTGGTCAAAGAGGGAGGTTTTAAGGAGCCTCTTCAAGGAAGAAAGAGACAGACAAAGAGGCGGAGAGGTTTAGGCAGGGAATTCCAGAGCTTAGGGCCTTGGCAGCTGAAGACATGGCCACCAACAGTTGAGCGATTAAAATCAGGGATGCTCAAGAGGCCGGAATTAGAGGAGCGCAGATATCTCGGGCTCTACTTAAAATGCCGGAAACTGTAATTATGTGATAGCAATGGCGAATTTCATAAATGTTGGGAAAAAAATTCTCTCAAAATACTTATTTATAGTTCAGAGAGCCTGCAGATTTGCAGTTAAATCTAAAAGAAAAGCGGAATCCCCCTGCCCTAAAAATACAAGGCATTTGGCATCTCGACATGACACAATGTAATATGGAAGTTTAAAAGCACCAGGAATACAATGTGACAACTGAGGAACACTCCTGGCATTGCACAGCGCAGCATACGTGGAATCAATTGTGCAGGTGGGCGAGGATACATAGTATCCAATGATCTGCAACTCTAAAAAAAACGTTCAACATGTTCTTTCAGATTTCCAGCATCGGCAGCATTTTGCTATGGTCTTAAAAATTCTCCTCCTCCTCCTCCCTTTCCATCCCCTACCCTACATACACAGCTCAGCAAAGAGACCCGTGTCAATTATAATCCATGTATCCGTCTAGACCAGTTTGCGACATTCATGGTTAATTTCAATGACGATGTCGAATCTAAAGTAGCAAGAAACATACATTTGGCACAATTACAGCGCAGGAAGCAATGTTCAGCAGGATACGGAGCAACAGCAACCGCTGCAGTCGCATTCCAACAATAAAAGCTGGTGGCTGCAGTCTGAGCACTAATTGGCAGCTTGTTTCACAGAAGTGCTCTTGCCCAACTCAGCCAGACCTCCATAGTCATTGGTCCCTGCTGCATTGAGATAGCCCCAACATCACCCAGTTACACACAACACTGCAGGTCACAGACGTGCTGTCTTTTACACTACACAGAAAGAAAAGACAGACTTGCATTTCTATAGCGCCTTTCATGACCACCGGACGTCTCAAAGCGCTTTACAGCCAATGAAGTACTTTTGGAGTGGATTCACTGTTTTGTAATGTGGGAAATGCGGCAGCCAATTTGCGCACAGCAAGCTCCCACAAACAGCAATGTGATCCTGACCAGATAATCTGTTTTTGTTGAGTTGCTTGAGGGATAAATATTGGCCAGGACACCGGGGATAACTCCCCTGCTCTTCTTCGCAATAGTGCCACGGGTACTTTTACGTCCACCTGAGAGCGCAGACGGGGCCTCGGTTTAACGCCTCATCTGAAAGACGGCACCTCCGACAGTGCAGCACTCCCTCAGCACTGCACTGGAGTGTCAGCCTAGATTTTTGTGCTCAAGTCTCTGGAGTGGGACTTGAACCCACAACCTTCTGACTCAGAGGCAAGAGTGCGACCCACTGAGCCACAGCTGACACTAAATGCGCACTGTTGCGCCAGTAGATTGACCACTTAAAGTTAAGTGTTCCTATACCACTTACTGGTTGCAGTGTTTCTCTACACACCACACAGAAACTTTTTATATGCAAGTTTAAAAACTTTCAGGCAGTCTGCTGTACCACCGTTACATTTTCTAACGATATAGAAATGAGCTCAATTATTCAAAATTTCACCAGTAGTCAAAGGCTGGGAAACAGATCCAAATAGGCACTGAACCAAGTTAAACATTAAAAAAAAAGGAATTCCGGCTCCCACATACAAGGAACTTGACATCTGTATAGACACCCAACTGTGGAAGTTAGCAGTAGCAGGAATGCAGTGTGTTCACAGACTTCCCGCCCCCTTACACACGCACACACAGGTCCAACAGCTGCAGCACCACATGGTAACACTGTAACTGGTGTGCCAGTTTCAGACCTGCGAGCTGTTTTTCTTTAAAACTGCAAACGCCAACAAATGGCCAGCAGCATTAAATCAAACTCAGGGAGTTTGTGTTAATAGATAAATAGTGATTGCGGAGAATCCAAGCTAGCTTTGCACCGCTAAAACCAAGGTGACGTAAGCTGCAGGGCTGCGAGTTAAATAAGCCGGCGGAAAATTGCTGAAACCAATCATTCCTCCTCTGAAGGGAGTCTCACACTTAGGACGTGATCACTGCTGGAAACGGAATTTTGACTGAACTACATGGTCTCCATTAACACTACATCAAAACATTCACACACACACACATATATATATATACACACACACACACAACAGTTCAATGCTAGACCCCCCACCCCAAATCTCCTCTGCCTGTAGGATATTGTGGGCAAGCAGCCATGCTAAGCCTATTCAAATACCACAGAAGGCCACATACTAGGTGGGAATAATAAATCTGTCGGAAAATTAGGGGGAAAATTACAAATTTGATACGTGACTTATCATTTTCAGCTACTACAGCACTATTAATACACAGCCAGCTTACCCCAGACAAAAATGGCACCACATATTTTGACTTTCTCTCAAAACCATTGTTATACGAGCCAGCACAGACTCCATGGGCCGAATGGCCTCCTTCTGTGCTGTACTATTCTATGATTCTATGAAACGGATTGCAAGGTTTACTATAGGCATGTTTGCTCAACAACATTTGAAAACTGAATGTAGTCCAGTTATTTTAAGAAGCGCTTGTCTCGGCAGGTGCGACTAGTTAATGAATAGGTGCTGCACCCATACGTGTAAAGAGCTTTGTTCGAGAAACCCTACTGCTGCCTCGATGGCTCAGTGAATTGTAGAGTGAGCAGCTGATCCTTCGGTCTCATCGTAAACCCCGAGTAAGAGTCACGTTATCTGGTCTCACCCAGGACAGCAGTAGAGCTGCTACAGTTGGCTTCGGCATCGTTAAGTTAAATGGGGAATAAATATCAGCCATGGTTCCATCTTCCGATTAGCACTCAATGACCCCTGCTGAAGCTACTGGGTGCAGAAATTAGGCAAGGACAGGAAGGCTGTGACGCGCCCTGTAGTTGAATATCCTTCCAACACTTGCCGAGATTGTTCAAGTGAAGAATGCCATTTGAGGAAGATATCAGAGAGCAACCACTGCCCATGGAGTTATAGCCCAGCAAGGAGTCAAAACCTGGGGCAGGAGAAAGAAAAGTTCACAAGAAAAAATAAATACTTGTGAATTAATTCCCTAGGGAATTATTCAAGCGGTCTATGAAATGGAATTTTACAAATTCCTGTTGTGAAAAAATTGAACATGCCCACACCAATGTTCCTGCTAAAAATTTTTTGGGGGGGGGGGGCGCGCAGGGTACGCGTCCCCTTTAACAGGCTGCACGACCCATTCAAATTATCACGCATGCGTGTTTTTTTCTCCGCCCCCAACCCCACATTTAAAAACCAGCGAGCAGCCTGTGCGGGACCTCCAGACCACTGCGCAGCCGAACGGGAACACTGACCCACGCACAGTCTAAGATATTTCTAAAATGATATACTTTTGAAAAAAACTGGCACGATAGAAAAAGAATAAACAACGAAAGGGCAAGTAATAACCCACTTTATTACTCAAATCATGTCCAATGCTATCATGTATTCGTCACAAAACATTAATGAAACAACCAATTTTTACAACAAGAAAAGGTGAAGGAGAAGGTGTTACAATATTTAACAAATCTGGATCAAACCATGTAACAAAATAGTTCTGACTAATTATAACATTGCAACTCAACTTGACTTTTCATATAGGCATGTTCCCCAACATTCGTTGACAATCCTTTGATTAGGAAGTTAAATATGGTACCTTAAATACAATTAGTAACATGATCACAGATTATCACTTTAAAATGTATCCATCTGCCATCTCAGTGTTTTTCAAACTGCCTTGTAAATTGTTTCTTTATTAAAGGGGAACTCAAGCAGCCAAATAGCTACTGTGATCCAGTAGACACAGTCTCATTTTGGACTTGCAGAAAGGGGAGAGTAAAGGGAAAACTGAAAAGTTTGCTACTATTGGCCAGGTCATCGAGGGGCCGATTGGCCTTCTCCTGATCCTGTTTCTTATGTCTTATGTATCTTGCAGAAAACAATCCATCCCAGAGGACACAGATTTAAGGTGATTGGCAAAAGAACCAAAGGCGACATGAGGAACAACTTTTTTTACTCAGCGAGTGGTTAGGATCTGGAATGCACTGCCTGAAAGGGTGGTGGAGGCAGATTCAATCACTGCTTTCAAAAGTGAGAAGTCGCACAACACCAGGTTATAGTCCAACAGATTTATTTAATTTTACAAGCTTTCGGAGCGGTTCGCTCCTTCCTCAGGTAGGGTAGCAGTGAGAGAATCTCCCAGAATTCACAATATAAACACAGAGAAAATCTATTCAAATCTTTCCCTACATCAAAGACACACTAAGAGCACAGCCACAGGGAATTGGATACGTTCCTGAAGGAACAAAATTTGCAGGGCTATGGGGAAAGGGCGGGAGAGTGGGACTAGCTGAAGTGCTCTTGCAGAGAGCCGGCACAGGGCTCGATGGGCCAAATGGCCCCTGTGTGCTGTAACCATTCTATAGCTGAATCTACACATTACAGCAAGCTGACCAGGGAGTAAACTCATCCCACACTTAAAATGGCACCCTGACGAAGAGGAGGAGTTAATGCCTCCTGCGGGGAAAACAGGCAGAGACATCGGGCGAGGACAGAATCAGGCTCAGCTCGGACTTTAGATGAACGTGGTAGCTATTTTACACATAGCAAGATCCCACAGTAGGCAGCACGGAGACGAATTGACCAGCGAATCTGATTTTTCTGGTCGTGCTGGTTTGGAGACGAATTTGGCCAAGATGCTTCGAGTAGTGCTACATCCATTGCAACAGGCAGACAGGGCCTCAGTTTAATGGCTAAAACGAGGGTTGGCACCTCTGAAAACACTTCCTGAAACATCAACCAGGTCTACGTGCTCGAGTCCTAATGTGAGGCTTGAAGCTGCAATCTTTTAATACAGAAGAGAAAATTGACAAAGAAAAACAGTACTGCAAAATCTGGAATATAAAGTGAAAAATATATGAATTTATATGCTAGATTTTACAGTAACTTGGGAAAGGAAGAATTAGAAAAACAAAGGCAGGACTTTGTATTTTATTCAAGTTAAATATCAATAGTGTGCTAACAGACCAGATTTTTAAGACAGGGACTGAAAATGCTAGTTTATTTGGAACATTGCATTTATTCCTGCATGAATGTCAGTGTTACTTCTGCATTGCACTCTGGATAAAATATTTGGTCAGGTGTGACCTGTACCTCGATAAAAAGCTTTCGACACCACCTTAAAAATCAAAAACACTCCTTCAGTTGATGTTAAGTGGCACAGCTATGCAGGCAATCCAGCCCCAAAGTTGTCCTGGTCACTTACCTGAAACGACTCAATTTTGATTCAAGTAGCAGTCCAATAAAACAGGGCCAGGTCTGTTTATCCTTCCGAAGGCGGTTTGATAATGGAGAGCACTGCAGGTTCAGCAAAGTCTGAATGATGACATATTTGTTGTGAAGTACAGGCTGCTGGGATTGCTTTTCAGATGCGACGGTATTATCAGGTATTTAAAACAATGCATGAAAATGAAGGCAGCAGCAACAACGACGTGTATTTATATAGCGCCTTTAACGTAGCTAAACGTCCCAAGGCGCTTCACAGCAGTGAAGACGACAAAAAATTGACAACAGGCCACATAAGAAATTAGGGCCAGTGACCAAAAGCTTGGTCAAAGAGGTAGGTTTTAAGGAGCGTCTTAAAAGGAGGAAAGAGAGGCGGAGAGGTTTAGGGGGGTAATTCCAGAGCTTAGGGCCTAGGCAGCTGAAGGCACGGCCACCGATGGTTGAGCAATTATAATCAGGGGTGCTCAAGAGAGCAGAATTTGAGGAGTACAGATATCTCAGGGGTTGTGGGGCTGAAGGAGATTACAGAGATAGGGACCATGGAGGGATTTGCAAAGAAGAATGTGAATTTTGAAATCAAGGCGTTGCTTAACCGGGGAGCCAATGTAGGTCAGCGAGCACAGAGGTGATGGGTGAATGGGACTTGGTGTGAGTTAGGACACGGACAGCAGAGTTTTGGATGACTTCAAGTTTACGTAGGGTAGAATGTGGGAGGCCAGCCAGGAGTGCGTTGGAATAATCAAGTCTAGAGGTAACAAAGGCATGGATGAGGGTTTCAGCAGATGAGCTGAGGCGGGCAATGTTTTGGAAATAGGCGGTCTTAGTTATGCTGCGGATATGTGGTCGAAAGCTCATTTCCGGGTCAAATACGACACCAAGGTTACGAACAGTCTGGTTCAGCCTCAGACAGATGCTAGGGATGGAGTCGATAGCCAAGCTTGAAGGCACCCAAAATGTTCCCATTTCTGGGATATTGGAGTCTGCTATTTTTCAAATATTCTTTTTAAATAAGGAAAACAGGCTAAAACACTTAAAAACAAAGTACCCAATTTTTTTTTTTTTTTAAATAGCCCAGTACAGAAAGAGTAGATAAAATACAATGAAGCTTTGGAGAGAAACTCCAGAATCATTGGGGCGAATATCCGCTCTGGATTTCAGTCCATTTCTCATGCAAGATCCGCGATGTAACATTTTTTTGAGCATGATTTGATCAGACAGTGACTAACAGCAGAGTCTGTCCCAGCTAATGCACAACAACAAAGAGCCCTATCGGCCATACAAGCCACAACATGGTCTGGAATGGGACATTCCCTCTTTCTGATGCAACACTGGGGAGGGACGCACATCGTTGGCCCACGTCCACCCTGGCAGGGGCACTGAAATAATGTGTATTGAAAACCTGGTGATAACCCTGAGTGGCTGCGCCAAGTATAACTTCGTGTATTTGTTTCAGCAGGGTTAGCATCAAATTCTACCCTTAGGTTTTGCGATTTATTTTACATTGTAAATAGAACCAACCACCCATCCTCGGTTTTATACAGAATAAAAAAATGCATCTGTAAAATACACTGAGTAAGCAACAGGCTCCAACCCATGATTGATTGCAGAAAAGGATGAATAACATTCCTATGCTGGTAAGACGACAGAATGTTACAAGCTAGCTTTGTCTCCAGTGCAGCAGCGACTCATTCAGAACACTGGAAAGATTTACTGTACAGTCAACCATTAGAGTTGATTAAAGTTCCCCATTCCCTAAAGTACATAACAGCAATATCACCCCGCCCCCTAAGAGGCACACGTATCCCCACCAGTGAGGTCTAGTAACTGTTGCTATTGAGCAGGAGCGATCCGGACAGTAGCCTCAGAGTTTCAACCCCATCTCTCGTGATCGTGATTTCACCTAATAGCTCACTGGCAATGCACTCGCCAGACAAAAAAAAACCCTGAAAATTAAGATGCGATGGTGCATAGTGCTCACACACACACACACAGAAAAAATGAACTGCCTCTGCAATACAAGGTGTTCAGCATTTGGCTCCTGATCAAAATACCACATGTTTACATTCCCTCTTGGTTGCTTATGTCCTTCCTCAGCTGGATGTCTTCCAGCAATTCTTGTCCAAGCCACTGGAAGGAGCATTGCTTACACATTCGGAACGCTGGTTGGATACCCCACTTAATGGCTACAGCTCAATCAATACCGCACATACACCGGGGGGGGGGGGGGGGGGGGGGGGGGGGGGTCAAAACTGTAGCCTGTGGGTCATACGCAGTCTGTGATCTGCCTTTTCGAGTTCGATTTCTTAGTCTCAGCTTTGCCTTGCTTGAATTTTTGCAGATTTTGGAAGTTTAGAAAGAGCTGTCCTCAGCACTGCTACCTCGTGAGGGATAAGGTTCAATCTCAAACCAGAACACCAAGTATCAGGTTACACTGAAATTAATGGAAAATTGACTCACACATTCTGTGGCTCGTGAGGCATCAATGTATTCACTGAAAGTGGGCCACGAAGACAAAGAACTTGGGACATTTCAGACTTACAGGGCGAGTGCAGGCCACCTCATACTCCCAAGATACAAGAGGGTGAATACAGTAAGCAGCATGCAGAGACATTATAGACAAGGAAAACAAAGAGAAAGTAAGCTTTATGTTAACATAATCACTGAAATTTGTCAATTCCAAACTGCTTTATGCAGTAAAGTGCCTTTAACTGGCTCTTGTATCATCAGTGAATACTTGTCAGTAGTGCCTTCAACTACTAGAGTATACAGTTCTCATTTATTACTTTTTCAATTCCAGTCTGGAAAAGGATAATTATGCATTAGCAGCATAAATAAGCTTGTGGATGGGTTTATAAACATTTCTGTGGGTTCAGTATTAAAACATGCAATAGACACTCAGAATTTAGGAACTAAAATGAAATGTTTTAGATTCCTTAAGCAACTTCAGCTATCTACATTAATCCACATGTAATACTAGAGTAAACACTGTGATAATAAGAGCTTCATGGAATCTCACTAGCTGAGAGACTTACTGACTGTCTCCTGGAAAAATAATCAATATTGTACACACCATTAAAAAGCAAAAATATTTTAAAGCCAGCTACGTGGCCTTGATTTCTTGCACTGAAAGGCTACATCGCGGACCTTCTGCTCCAAGGAAAATTAGCATCTCTGTGACTGATTACAAGTAACTGAGCATTAACTGACCGGTCCGAAGACTCAAAGCTACAATGACTCTTCTTTACAGTCAAACTTCTACATCCCAAATTCCACTAACCAGCAGTCTCAAGATTATTTCAAGTCAGTCTACTTCCAATTACTACCATGAAATGCAAATGCCCTTCAACTTTAAAAAGAAAAATGATTCATTAATTACTGCAATTGATTCCAAGCCAATGGACTGTTATTCAGCTATACGGTGTCAATAAAAGGGCTATAGAAAGTACAGAGAACAGCCCAACATTAACAGACTGGAAAAGGCATTTATCAACATCAGTGACATGGTCTTAGATACCGATATTTTCTTCTGTGGCCAAGTCTATTCCCCAATGACACATACCTCCAAATGAACGAAGAGCACAATGAAACTGTTGCCAGATTTTGATATAAGAATATGAAAGAGTCAATGCCAGCATATCTATAAAGAGGCTTCCAGGTAACAAATTTGCTATATGTCTTAAATCTACATCCAGTGAATGCAGTTATGCACAACCAAAAATCCCCAGAAGCAAACAAAGTGAGCCAAACCTACTTTAAAAAAAAATCAAATATCTGCATTGTAGTTTCTGTAGTTCAGTAAAATTAACTTTGCACAAACTTTCCATATTATTGCAATGATTTCAATCGTGAAACATTATATCCTTCTCCAAAATGTACATCATTTGGATTTTTGTGTCTTACTCGGAATAAGAGTTTACCACATCTGACTCCCATATACTCTGAAAAGATCACAGACCTTAAATAATCCTAGACATTCCCACAAAAAAACACCACGGTTTGATCAAGTTCACCACAAGAAAACTGGGCTGAAATAGCCTTTCATTACGTTCAAAATATAACACATATGTGGTAGAACGCTTGCAGCAATGTAAAGTACTGTCTCGGTAATAAGAATTGCACAGGGATAAGGCAGGTATTGGACATTAAGTGGCTCTGACTGTCCTATTGGGTGGTAAGTGCACTAAAAAAAATGGCCATTGTATTAAAATGCATCTCCCAGGAAATGTGAATGGCATTGGGGTAAAAAAAACTATTCAAATGAGTACAGTGATCCTGTGTTTTGCATTGATCAGGAACAGCGTTCATTGTGGTAGAGGAAATCATGTACAAAACGCATATGAATACACCCTTTTGTTCACGGTCACTAGCTGCTGTTTCTTGTGTTCTGATTTGTTAAATTCGAAAGGTCAGTCAATAGCGCTCTTGTCTGTGACAATCCAGGAAAAAAATGTTTGCTCTTCTTGTAATGAAAGGTCGTCCCAAATGTCCCCAGACACATCATCCGCTGGACAGTCACTGTAAATATGAAGTGGCACGGAGCAGAAAGTGCTTTATGAAGCCATCACAATAATGAGCTGATGTGACACCGCCGACCTCCTCCTCCTCCTCCTCCTCCTCCCCCACCACACCACCCCACCCTACCCTACCAAACAACTTTGGCAAACAATACCCACAGGGTGCATGGAAAACTCACCAGTTTCCCAGGATACTGAACTGGAAGTCCCAAAAAAAAATAATGCTTTTGGCAGCCAGCACGGGAAGTACTCTCGCACACTCATCAGGTCAGATTTATATATTCAAGATCATAAAGTAGTCAGAATTCACAACACCAGTGGCCACAGTTATTTAAGCAATAAGGATTTTGTTTAAAAATCATTGCTATTTCACATTGCCTTAATACATTAACCCATGCACTCCTAAAATCAATGTGAAGCTTAATACCAGTGTTAGGTGGGGAAGTGGCTCGATTATTTTCTTTTAAAAAGCAAACAGGATCTGGAAGTGTAGAAGAGGTAATTTCTCTCCCCTTTAACACAATACAGGAATTAATTCGTCCTTTATCTCTTCCTTAAAAAGAGTTCGCACAGCAGTCAACGCTACAAGGCGGATGAGGGCTGTATTATTACCAGGCTTGAAATGCCACGAAAAGGATTTCAACCCAAGCGATTTCTCGATCCTCAACAGTTAAGCCATAAAAACCATCAGCTTGCTCCAGACTTCAACAAGAAAAATTAAAAATAAAAGCCTAGTCCAGTTTATGATCCTGGAAATGCGGCGAGAAATAAAGTTTTTAAAGAGTCGCAAAGCTTCTCTGTGCAGTGTAATGCAGATAAGCCCATGTTGCAGGACTGCAGTTATTAATTTTAACTAAGTCTTTGCCTTGGAGCGAGGCTCCCGGACCATACGCTTAACATTCGAGGATATGAGAGCAGGACGCTGCAGATCGACTGGCCCGGGTTGTGAAGCTACAGAACCGGTGGGGAGTATACACAAAAAGGGTTAAAAGGAGAGAGAGGGAGGGAAGTGAGCAAGCACAGCGATGGGCTTCAGCAATCTCCTGCAAACAAAAGGTCTTCTTTTTTTAAAGGAGGGGGTGGGAGAGGGTTAGAAAAGGCGGGCTTCTCGTCCCTTTCCACCAGCATCAAAAATACAGCCCCCAGGATGAACCCGATGGAAAGGAAATTTCACATCGTGAAATAAACTGCAGACAGAAAGGCATTCATTTCTCCACTTGTTGTGCGTTCAGTCAATACCGCACCGAGGGGGGAGGGAGGGGAAATTGACATCTAGTCATTGCAACAGCGAGTCAGGCTGGCTTTCACATCAGATACAAATCACACTTAGAGTTACAAGGCAGAGAGCAAACATGGAAAAAAAAAATCAAGACTCCAAGCAATCGAGAGATTTCCCCCTCCCAAATGCAGTTTGCTTGAATTTTTAAACGCGGTTTTTAAAAAAAAAGGAGGATTTGACCAGGCAAACATCGCCCTCTTCTTTCAAAGCCCCGCTACTTGAACTCAACCCCCCACCCCCACCAAAAGCTGAAAATGTACGGTATTATTTTTTTTTTACAAACGTGGACTCTTATTTACCTCCCCGAGGCGAGAATAAAAAATAAACCCGTTATTTATATTTTTAAAAATCAAAGCTCTCTCCCAACTTTTCACACTGTTTCGATGCATTTCATTAAAGAATTGTCTCCAAGCAGACTGCATGAGAGCATTTGTTGAGATACAGGGCTGGCTGACGCCACAGGATGGCAAAAAAACCCCAGCCACATACAGTCCAAAGCTTTTAAGTCCCCCCCCCCCCTCCTTTTGTAAATAAAACTCTCTTTCTTTTAAATACTAAGAGAGCTGCTGAGATTTTTTTCTCTCCCAATGTTTGCAAAAGTCCATATTTTTTTTAAAAACCCACATGTTAAACGTTGCAAACCATCTTTCAAAACAAATCATCTTTTTAAAGCAAGCTTTTTTTTTTAAATGGAAGAGGGAAAGCGGCGAGAGCGGCTAACTTTGCTGGCGTGCGGTGGAAGGCAGCGGCCAGCCGGCTCCAACAGAAACACATTCTCCTCTCCTTTCCCAGCAGATTGTCTTTTTAAAAAGGGCATTTCAAAAAAAAAAAAATTCGCTTTCTCCTCTTGTCTCTCCCCCCCACTCTAACCCCAAACCCTCCAAAAAAAAACCCAGCGACGATAGTCCCGGACTCTTTGCATCCTTGTGCGGTGCTGCAGAGGTTGCCCCCCCCCACTTACCTTTGGCGATGAAAAGTGCCCAGACGGCGGCGAGGGCGAGGAGATGGCAAGAGGCGGCAGCAGCGCTGGGCATCGTGAACGCCATGTTGAACATACACCTGCTTGTGTGCGGAGCCGAGCCGAGCAGACTGGCGGCGCTGCTCCACCTCCGCATGCTAATCACCGCCTAATCAGATGATAATCATATGCTAATGAGATGCTAATTGCACGGACTGGAACGGCACAGAATGGAGATCGATCGTGGAATATGCAACAGCACAGGGGGTGCGGTGGGATGGGGGGGGGGGGATAAAAGCAAGAGAGCAAAATAAAAAGATCACATAGCACTGGTTTTTTTCTATCTGTGCTAACCTCCCACTCCCCCCCCCCCTCTCCCCGCCTCTCCCCTTCTATGGCTATATGCTTTTTTTTTTCTTCTCTGATTTTTATTTATTATTAAAGGCTGGCTCCTCTACTCCCTGGCAATCTCCCACTAGAAAACCCGGGAGTGCCATCAGATTTCTATCCTGCCCCGGGATGTGGGGTGATTACAGCCTCTGATCAGCAATTCCACTCTTAGTACAGGAAATAAAATAAAAATAATAAGCCTCATAACATTTTGGGACTCAGGAATATTTGCTTTTGTTCCAATAACTTGTGTGAGCTACTCTGTGAACAAATGCACTGAACAGAGAAAGACCAAGGTTTAATTTCCAGTCTGAATATGTTAACAGATCTCTTGAAAGAAAGACTTGCATTTATAGAGCGCCTTTCACGACCACCGGACATCCCAAAGAGCTTTACAGCCAATGAAGTACTTTTTTGGAGTGTAGTCACTGCTGTAATGTGGGAAACGCAGCAGCCAATTCGCGCACAGCAAGCTCCCACAAATAGCAATGTGATAATGACCAGATAATCTGTTTCAGTGATGTTGGTTGAGGGATAAATATTGGTCAGGACACCGGGGATAACTCCCCTGCTATTCTTTGAAATAGTGCCTTGGGAACTTTTACGTCCACCTGAGAGAGCAGACGGGGCTCTTGGTTTAACGTCTCATCTGAAAGACGGCACCTCCGACAGTGCCGCACTCCCTCAGTACTGCACTGGAGTGTCAGCCTGGATTTTTTGTGCTCAAGTCGCTGGAGTGGGACTATGAACCCACAACTTTCTGACTCAGGGGCGAGGGTGCTACCAACTGAGTCACTGGCTGGCACGATGATGGCAGGGTTGGGGTAAACAGTCTAAGGAAAGGTGGGTGGGTGGGAATTGATCAACGTTCTGCTCCTGGTGGCTGTGCACTAACCTCTACGACTGGATTATCTGGTCATTATCACATTGCTGTCTGTGGGAGCATGCCGAGCACAAATTGGCTGCCGAGTTTCCTACAACACAATAGTGTCTCTACTTCAAAAGTACTTCATTGGCTGTAAAACACTTTGGGAACTCTTGAAGTCGGGAACGGCTCCATATAAATGCAAATCTTACTTTACTTTTACTAGAAAGTGCACGTATGTGGATATTGGAGAAAGATAATGCCCTCCACAGCCAAACAGCCCACCAGAATTCACTGTCCAGTCTCACTTATGTTACTTGGGCAAGGTACCAGGGAGTGGCTGATGTCTTTTGAACTCACAAGTATCACTGTCTTGCATAGGAGCAGGTGAGGAGAGAAACTATTTCGAAGGAGAGCAGGGGAGATCTGCCCGGTATCCTGGCCAACATTTATCTCTCACCCAACACCTAAAAACAGATGATCTGGTCATTATCACATTGCTGTTTGTGGGAGCTTGCTGTGCGCAAATTGGCTGCCGTGTCTCCTACATTACAGTAATGACTACACTTCAAAAGTACTTCATTGGCCATAAAGCGCTTTGGGACGGCCTGAGGTTGTGAAAGGCGCGACATAAATGCAAGTCTGTCTTTCTTTAAAATTAGAATAACTGTTGAAACAGACAAAAATTCCTGAAATCAGTCTTCAGTTCCAAACTGAAGCCAGAGAAGGCTAGAATCACAAATGTCATAGGGTTGGAAAGCAGCTATGATTGTTTGTTTGATAAGCTGCAACTCATTACCAGGTTAACGAGTTTGTTACTGACGAATCCACAGAGGTAGTGTTTATGTTTGTTTAATATGGAGTCCACACTTTCTCCATGTAGGGGCACAACCCACTTACCCAAGTTCAGAGAAATCAATGAATGAGCATTGTCCAGCCTCCCATTACAGAGAACGTTTGGTTTGGCTCCACCACTTGTCCAGGCAGAACCACCCTGCTCCTTTGAGCATTAACTTGCAGATTTAACTGGAGCTGAATGGGAAGAATCCTGCCTTATAGCGACAGCTCAACCATTCCAAGTTCCATTTGTGAGCGAGAATGGTTGATTAACCAGTAGCAGTACCCTGAAGTGCTATAGACCAAGTGTATATGGATTAAGTAACAGATTACAAGTCTGCCACATTCTGCCTGTGCCTACTATGATTGGTGCGCACCGAGAGGATCAATGTTTCAAAATCCATAAAATTATTTGAGCTGATCTATTTGTCTCCAGGTTTTTTTTTAAATTCATTCACAGGATGTGGGTGTCGCTGGCAAGGCCAGCATTTATTGCCCATCCCTAATTGCCTTTGAGAAGGCGGTGGTGAGCCGTCTTCTTGAACCGCTGCAGTCCGTGCGGTTAGGTAGGGAGTTCCAGGGTTTTGACCCAGCGACGATGAAGGAACGGCGATATACTTCCAAGTCAGGATGGTGTGTGACTTGGAGGGAAACTTGGAGGTGATGGTGTTCCCATGCGCCTGCTGCCCTTGTCCTTTTAGGTGGAAGAGGTCGCGGGTTTGGGAGGTGCTGTTGCAGAAGCCTTGGTGAGTTGCTGCAGTGCATCTTGTAGATGGTACACACTGCAGCCACGGTACGCCGGTGGTGGAGGGAGTGAATGTTTAAGGTGGTGGATGGGGTGCCAATCAAGCGGGCGGCTTTGTCCTGGATGGTGTCGAGCTTCTTGAGTGTTGTTGGAGCTGCACTCATCCAGGCAAGTGGAGAGTATTCCATCAAGATCCTCAAACCCCTTGGCAGATATGGGGGAGTAGTAACTGGAGGACTAACTCTAACCTAACCCACCGGCAGGAAACTGGTGAGATCAGATTGACTACCTGACTTTACTTTTCATTGACTTCAATGGAAAGTAAAATTAGGTGGGTGTGAAAGGGACGGCCGATCTGATCTCGTCTGTTTCCCACCAAGTGAGTTTGATCGCAGAGCAGGAAAAAATATTAACAGCAAGTCCAGAAAATAGAACGTTAAAGGAACGTCTCTCACATTAGAAACATAGGAAAATAGGAGCAGGAGTAGGCCATTCGGCCCTTCGAGCCATTCAATATGATCATGGCTGATCCTCTATCTCAATACCATATTCCCGCTCTCTCCCCATACCCCTTGATGCCTTTTCTGTCTAGAAATCTGTCTATCTCCTTCTTAAATATATTCAGTGACTTGGCCTCCACAGCCTTCTGTGGTAGAGAATTCCATAGGTTCACCACCCTCTGAGTGAAGAAATTTCTCCTCATCTCAGTCCTAAATGTCCTACCCCGTATCCTGAGACTGTGACCCCTCGTTCTAGAGCCCCCAGCCAGGGGAAACATCATCCCTGCATCCAGTCTGTCTAGCCCTGTCAGAATTTTATACGTTTCAATGAGATCCCCACTCAGCCAACAAACCACATGGAGCCTCTTGGAGAATGAAGGATATGGAGTACACTTTCACTGCAACACCATGGACCCTGCTGCCTGAGCAGATGACGGACCAACCCTTCCAGTTCCAGAGAGAGCACTTGCTCCTCCCAGCAAGTGCAACTGCTTCTCCCAAGGAGAACTCCAACACAATACTCTAAGTCCAAGTTCAGAATGATACCCCTTTGCCACAGACTGCCTCGGCATACCTAGACAACAACATTCCTGTGACCCCTCTTTCTAGACCCCCCAGCCAGGGGAAACATCCACCCTGCATCCAGTAATGACATCCGACAATGAAAATAAATAATTCTCCCGGTAGCATTAACCTGCTGGACACTTGTTGAGACAAGCTATCACCTAGGTGAAATGAGTTTGGACAATCTCAATCCATTTCCCAGTGGAAATTTCCTAGAGCACAAAGCTGCCCCCAATTCGGCACAGACTGCCAATCTCGCAGAGATAGCTGATGTGGAAAATGGAAAATTCTCACATTAACACAGTTGGGACTACTCTTCTCAGATTAGGGCTGTGTCGTATTGTTGGGACAGAGCAGAGGGAGCATCATGCTATATCTAATGTTTAAAGATGACAATAGGTGCTCAAAATCTCCCAGCACTAACATTCCGCACTCTGATGGGCATAACATTCAAAAAAAAAATTCCCCCTAAATATAAAAAAAACTAATTTTCAGAGGCCTAGTGACTGGCTAACTGTACAAAATGCAACAGTATGCAGAATATGGTTTGTCGAAACTTATAAAAGTCATACCTTTTGTTCTTCAAAGTTTGATTTATTTATGAGTGTTCTTCTTCTTAGGCAGTCCCTCGGAACCGAGGATGACTTGCTTCCACATTAAAAATGAGTTCTCAGGTGACTGATGAGTCCAATGCGGGACCTACAGTCTCTGTCACAGGTAGGGCAGACGGTGGTTGAAGGGGCGGGTGGGTGGGGTGCTTGGGTTGACGTGCGCTCCTTGCGCTGCTTGTGCTTGGCTTCCGCTTGCTCCCGGCGAAGAGACGCGAGGTGTTCGGCACCTTCCCGGATGCTTCTGAGCGTTAAGGGGCTTAAGACCATAGTGGCCCTGCAGTGTGTTTTAGTTGGGCACCACAGGAAGGGGTGAACCACAAGACTGAGGGAAAGCAATGCATGCTGCTCTGGCACATCTCATTACAACCAGTTGCAAAGCAGCTCTGACCTAGGTCTGGAAGTAGGTTGCCTGAGAATCTTCCCGACTGGGATACAGTGCGTGATGTGAAGGATTGAAAATGGTGCAGAAATTAACTTACAAAATAGGGCAATGTTTAATTTTTTTTTTTAATTAAGCATTACAATTATTGTCATAACAGTTTTGACTGAATTCAATTTGAGGTTATTCTAACTGCTTTTCTGCAGAGTGGGCGTGTATCACTATGTCATTCCCATCTCCTAAAATGGGAATCAGATGCAAATTGCATTGGCAGAAATCGGAAGGGGCTATGTTTTGCTGCAGGTGCCTATTATTTACCAGCGTCATTTCCCGCCCAACTCCTTCCTGAATGTGGCACCATAGTAAATGGCTGAAGTTCCTCTGTCCGCACCCACTTCTCAATCACACAAGGGCTGAAAGTCCAGTATATGCGAATTTTAAGGAAAAAGTAGATGCCACTAAAAAGCTACCACTTTTATTCATGCCCATTTTCTCACTCACATTAGCAAGAATTGGCCTTATAAAGCTTACATTGTGGCAGCTCGAGAGAGAGAGAGAGAGAGAGAAAAAGAGTCCCAAGAATAAACAGTTGGTGGAGCAAGTCTACACATTTTATTCCCTAATTTTCAATATCATGCTGTAAAATAGTTGCATGTTTTTCTAATCTCTATTTGAGCTACATTAAATGCACAAGTTTTTAAAATTGTAGAAAATAGCAACTTTATTGTCTCTTCCATCGTAGCACGACTGAGGTTACAAAATCTAGTTCAATTCAGTTCTGCACTGCACTAAAATAGGGCTGGAAATAGCATCATAATCTATTCTTTGCAATTATTTTAGCTCTGCTCACTCACAGAAACCTCACCCAGCTCAACTTCTGTTGGCTCCGTTTTGGCTTACATGTGAACAAAAATGACTTTGTTCACATTTCAGAGGCTGTAAGCAGATTGATATATTGAGGAATGGGCTCTGAAAATATATCTAATGAGATGGTCTTTGGCATATTTCACAACAAGAACAGCACATGAATACACCAATGTATCTCCAGCTTGGGTCTGGTCCAATTGTTTAATTATCTAACAACATCTATAGCTGAGGTTCCCAAACTTTACTTATTGCGTTCCCGCTTCCAGATCTACCAGCTGCCCGCGTGCCCCCACCAGCATACAGGTTTTAGACTGGACAGTTCTTCCGCAACCGGTGGGCACCGGCGGGACTGGAGTACTTCATCACCCTCCCCTCCCTCAAAACAAATTTTAATTTAATTTGTTACGGTTCCTTTAAATTTTGTTTAAGTTACAGCTTTATTGGTTGTGCCCCTTTAAGAAGGGGGGGGGGGCACATGCTATCTCCTAATTGGTGATGACATCATTCATCAATTAAGTTTTAACCAATAAGAAGTAGACTGGACAGTTGCTGGGCAACTGAAACCACTCTGTAGTGTAAGGTGATTGGAGGCTCTCTAGGTCATCATCTCTGTATATCTGTGTTCTCATTGGTACATCTTGAAGTAAATGAATTACTTTATATAACAAATTCCCACAGAGTTTTAAAGTTTCGGTGGAATAGCCTATTATAAAAATGCAACAACAAAAAAATTACTAAATGAAATCCACCATTAGACAATTTCTCCCGCGTACTCCCAGAGATGTCTCGCGTACTGTATCCACAGTTTGGAAACCCCCTGAGCCATAGAAAATATACTGGCTGACAATTTTATTTTTGTCTAGTATTAGGCTGCTGGCTGTCTCTTTAAATCCAGTCACATAAGTCAGAATCTTATACCAAGCCGATCTCGATGCAATGTTACCAGTTTTGTCGTACACAACTCGGAGAGGGAAATAATTCGAACTTAAACATTGCAGTGTGATTAGTTTTGTTTGTATATGACTGGCAAGTTGTTTTTTTTCTTCCATTTGAAGAGTCAGATGTTCAAAATCCAGGAAGTTTCAGTAACTCATGAGATATAAAAACGATTGTCCTGTTTAAATCCAGGCGTCAACTTAAAACAAAATCAGAGATGGAACCAATCAGTTTGAAACTTCTGCGGAAGAAAAATTGGTTTGAAACTTCCAAGAGAGATAGTTTAAATTAATATAGGCTGGCAAGAAATTCAAAAAGAAAGACGAAACACTGCGTGTATTTGAAAGTTAAAGTTTAACCTGACTCCTGAGTGAAGCAGAGCGAGGCTCCCTTTAACAAGGAATCTCACATTGGTTTACCCTGGTACCCCTGGCCCCAGATTCAGGCTGCATTCACACTATACCGGTAGTGTTAGTACAAAGTGGCTGTACTGTAAATGTAGCCACAGCATCATAGAAATTATACCAGTTCCAGCTCTTTGCCGGAGCAATCCAAGACGAATCCCATTGCCCTGTTCTCCCCTGTAGTCTTAAATCTTATTCTGCTTCAAATATTTATTCAATTTTCCTTCAAAAGTCACAATGATCTCTACCTCAACCACTCTTCAATGACCCTCTGTATAAAAACATTTCTCTTAACCACTCAGATGACTCCTTGGCACCAACTACTCAGCCAAATGAAATAGTCTTTCCCTATTTAATTAATCATAACCCTTTCTATAATTTTAAAAACTTCAATTAAATCTCCCCTTAGACTTCTCTGCTCCATTGGAATAGAGACAGTATCTGAAGTCTCTCCTCATAACTATAGTTTTCGATCCTCTTGTACTCTATGCCCCTATTTATAAAACCCATATTGGTCTTTTTTATGGCTTTATCTACCAGCACCACACTTTCAGGAAATTATGTATTTGAATCCTTGAGTCTGTCTATTCATCCACACCCTTCAGTGTCTTTCCATTAAGTGGAGACTCCCATTCCTTGTTTCTTCTTCCATAATGTATTACCTCACATTCAATTGCATCTGCCTGCCCATTCCCATCAGCTGTCCAGGTCTTCCTGAAGTCTTTTACACTCCACGGTTTGGCAAACCTTCTATACATTATTTCTACTGAAGTCCCTTTGTCTAACCAATTGGTCATTTCTTCAACCGACTCTTAAGTGTGTCAAACACGACTTACCTTTAACAAATCTGTGCTGGCTGTCTTTGATTAACCCATGCATTTCTAAGTGGTTACTAATTTTATCTCAACTTATGAATTCTAAGCATTTGCCCACAACTGAGAGTTAACTAAATGGTTCACTGTTGTGCACTTTATCTTTCTCTCCCTTCTTGAACAAGAGTAAGAAGTCGCACAACACCAGGTTATAGTCCAACAGTTTTATTTGAAATCACAAGCTTTCGGAGCTGCTGCTCCTTCGTCAGGTGAACTCTCCTTCGAAGGAGCAGCAGCTCCGAAAGCTTGTGATTTCAAATAAAACTGTTGGACTATAACCTGGTGTTGTGCGACTTCTTACTTTTGTCCACCCCAGTCCAACACCGGCATCTCCGCTTCTTGAACAAGGATGATGCATTGGCTACTCTCCATTCCCATGGCACAACTTGGATTAAAATATTGTGGTCAAAGCCTCTCCTCTCTGACTAGGGTGCATGCCATCAGGGCCCAATGAGTTACCCACCTTGTGTTCTGCTAATTTTGGAGAATCAGTTTTTTTTTAACAATTATCTCTAACAATTGTTCCTTCTTCTCCTGCAGTACACCTGAATTCTCACTTGCACCATCATTTGTCAAAAACAATGCAAAATATGTAAAATATCTCTGCCATACCTTCATCCTCCACAATTAGACTCCATTGTTCAGGTGACTGGTTCTGCCCTCTAGTTTACACAAAAGCTCTTACTATTGTATTATCTTTCCATATTCCCTCTTAGCCCTTCTAATTTTTCTTTACGCTTTCCTTATTCATCATAATTATCTTTAGTATAATTAACTCTAACTTTGTCATGTGCCTCCATTTAAGTTTTCGTTTAGTGTTAATGGGGGTAATTTTAACTTTTGGAGATATTGGATCGGCTGCCCATTATACATCCTGCCTGATTTCCCTTTCCATTAAGGTCATTTAAGAAACAATTGGATACTACAATTGGGGTGGGAGCAGAAAGAGGAGGAGGGGCCCATTTGGATCTCTCTTGTTGGATGAACTAAGGTGAGCGTAATGGCCATCCTCATTTGTAATTATCTTGTGAAACAGCCCATCTGCACCAGGGACCCAAGAAAAGTGGCTAGAACGTCAAATATTCCACACTGTGCTGGGTCCCTGGAAGCTCTCCTCTCTCCCACTCATTAACCAGCCTCGGTCCCACTCTTGGCTCCTGAATCTCTGCCCATGAGCCCTCTAGCCACACCCCTTACAAGGCACCTATAACCTGCTACAGCCCCACACCAAGGAAAGAGGCGAGTGCAGAATCGGTGCAGTCTCATTCAATCCTGGTCCAACCTTGCTACAGTGATGGGCCAGTTCGCCTAGCCGCTTACACCAGCTGCTCCTGCTCTGACACATTATGGGATCCTTGCATTTAAACATGAGCGTTAGTACTGAAATGCACTCACCCGAAGATAGAAACATAGAAAAATAATAGGAGCAGGAGTAGGCCATTCGGCCCTTCGAGCCTGCTCTGCCATTCAATATGATCATGGCTGATCCTCTATCTCAATACCATATTCCCGCTCTCTCCCCATACCCCTTGACGCCTTTTGCATCTAGAAATCTATCTATCTCCTTCTTAAATATATTCAGTGACTTGGCCTCCACAGCCTTCTGTGGTAGAGAATTCCACAGGTTCACCACCCTCTGAGTGAAGAAATTTCTCCTCATCTCCGTCTTAAATGTCCTACCCCTGTATCCTGAGACTGTGACCCCTTGTTCTAGACCCCCCAGCCAGGGGAAACATCCTCCCTGCATCCAGTCTTCCTAGCCCTCTCAGAATTTTATACGTTTCAATGAGATCCCCTCTCAGCCAACAAACCACATGGAGCCTCTTCAGAATGAAGGATATGGAGTACACTTTCACTGCAACATCATGGACCCTGCTGCCTGAGCAGATGACGGACCAACCCTTCCAGTTCCAGAGAGAGCACTTGCTCCTCCCAGCAAGTGCAACTGCTTCTCCCAAGGAGAACTCCAACACAATACTCTAAGTCCAAGTTCAGAATGATACCCCTTTGCCACAGACTGCCTCGGCATAGACAACAACATTCCTGTGACCAGCCATCATTGGCTCCTTTGTCTAGCCAACACCCCTGCAAGAACCACAACAAGCACTACGAACGTCAAGTATGCCAAACTCCAAGAAAGTGACTGAAAAAGCACAATGTAGTTCCTCACTATGGGAAACGATCCAGAGCCACAAATGCAGTAACCCAACTTAGATTTAAGGACAGAAATCAAAGAACTCCATGAAAAATTCTCAACAGCCATACAGTCCATGCACACGGAGCTCCTTAGCTCCACATTGCAAATCGAGGATCTGGAGTTCTGTGTCCTTGAAGGTCAGGTCAACGAGATTCAAGCAGCAATACAAAGCTTCCAATCTGCAAAGGCCCCCGGGCCTTATGGCTACCCAGTTGAATCATACAATTCTCTATCTGTTTCAGAAGCTACCAGTCAGTTTTCCGGCAAAGCAACATTGAGACCTCAACAGGCACGTCTCCAGCTTTCTATGGTCAGGCAAAAAAAATATGTATACGTATCAAATGCCTTGAAATCCCCTTGAAGGCTCAGCCTCTCAATCTCAGACACGACTGTTGTTAAAAGCAAGGGTCCCCTGAGAGGAGAGGATTGTCAATTTGTAGATGATGATTGAAAATAAAACAGGGAGGTTTTTAATAAGCACTACTTTAAAGAGAAGGATATTGGGGAGGAGATGAATCGTGAAAAGGCGGAGAGCACGAGGACCAGTATTAAGATGGATAAAGAGAACATTTTAGATAAGTTAGTTTGAAGAAAGACAAAGCGTCAGAGCCCAATAGGATCTGAGGACGATTAGGGAAGATTGAGGCCTTAGAAGTTATATTTCCAGACACTATTGAATGTGGATATGTGCTGGAGGACTGGAAAGTGGCCAATGCAGTACACATTTTGAAAAAGACAGTAGAGCTAATCCGGGTAATTATAGGTCAGTTAGTTTTATATCCGTGGTAGGGAAAATTTTAGAGTCTTTAATTAAAGGATGAAACTGCCACATATCTAGATAAAGAGGAAATACTTAAATGTAGCCAGCAAGACGGATAATTGTGCTCAACAAACCTCATGGGGTTCTTTGAAGAGGTAAAAAACATGGTAGATGGGGGAAGTGCAATGCATGTAGTTCACATGGGGGGGAAAATTCAGTTGGCTAGCGCCTCCAGTTAGCGCCTGGCGGGGGTGCTAATGGGGCGCTGATGCAGTAGAGCCAGGGCGAGGCGTATCCAGCGACGCACGCCAAATCTGACCCCCCCCCCCCATAGCGCTGCCGCTACAAGTTACCGCCGAGGACCTCAGCACCAGGCAGATCGTGACGTCAGTGAGCGCGCAACGCTCACTGGGCGCCCGATCAGCAAAATTCATTGTTGCCCTCCCCCCCCTGCCTTAGCGCCTCGCCCCGACAGTGACAGGGAGAGGAGGCGTCAAGCAGGCGGATGCCGTCTCCAGGGGCGCTACTTAAAGGGTTCATAAGTAATGAGTCGCAGCTGTCATGTTAGTGCTGTTTCACTGCTTCCTTGTCAGTTTGACATTGTGCAACAGTTTAATTCAGTCATTTAAAGATTGTTTAGTATCAGGAGTGTTGTGGCTACTAACAATTAGTTACATTTATTCTCACAACATATCAAAGTGCTACACTTGGTTACATTAATGGGGGCTGTACTGGGAGTCGACCTCACCCTCCAGGATCTATGGTGGAGGGAGCGGAGGCAGCGAGAAAGATTGGAACGTGTGGCCAGAGGGAGGAGAAGGGCCATCAGGGCTCTCAACAGCAGGCCTTACCCTCTGAGGGTATTCCGAGAGCACTTCTCCTACCTCCAATTAAGCGAGGAGCAGTGTATTCAAAGGCTCCGCTTCAGCAAGGATGTGGTCACAGAACTCTGCCACCTCCTGCAACCAGACTTCAAGCCTCAGATTAGGGCGACCACGGCTCTCCCAGTGGCAGTCAAGGTCACCGTCGCCCTCAATTTCTTCGCCAGCGGATCCTTCCAGTCCGCAGCAAGAGATATAGCTAACATCTCGCGGTTCACCGTCCATCGCTGCATCCGGGAGGTCACAGAGGCTCTCTACAGTAGGAGAAAGGACTACATTTCCTTCCCCATCACCAGAGAGAAGCAGGACGAATGTGCATGTGGCTTTGCCAGGATAGCGGGATTCCCCATGGTGCAGGGCGCCATTGACTGCACCCACGTGGCTTTGCGGGCACCGCATAGCAATCCTGAGATCTTCCGTAACCGCAAAGGCTATCACTCACTTAATGTGCAGTTGGTGTGCGACCACAGACAGCGAATCCTCAATGTGAATGCCCGCTATCCTGGCAGCAGCCACAATGCCTTCATCCTGTGCCAGACCGGTGTGCCAGCACTCTTCCAACCATCATGTCAAGGTCGCGGCTGGCGGTCGGAGACAAGGGCTATCCGCTCTCCACCTGGCTCATGACTCCCCTCAACAACCCCAACACTCCTGCCCAGCACTCATATAATGAGAGCCATGCTGCCACCAGGAACATCATTGAGCAGACCATCGGGGTGCTCAAGCAATGAGTCCGCTACCTAGACCGCTCGGGAGGAGCTCTCCAGTACACGTCTGAGTGGGTGTCCCATTTCGTGCTGGTCAGCCGCATGCTCCACAACCTGGTCATCACGAGGGCCCAGCCCTTGCCACCAGGGATTGCGGGAATACCTCAGGAGGAGGAAGAGGGAGAGGAAGAGGGAGAGGATAAGGAGGAGGAACAGGAGCGAGGGAGGAGGCAGCCACTCTATCAGCCTTCTGGAAGGGCGGTCCGTGACCGCCTCATCAGACTGCAGTTCCAATAAATTAAACCCCAGATCCCCGTTGCTCACCACATCCCCATCATTCCATCCCTGTCACAGGCCATATCACAGCGCAAAGCTGAAATGAGAGACACCACAAAATAATCCAAACTGAATTAATAAATTTATCAATAATCAGTGAACACATATTTACAACAACAATATTAGCCATTCACCCTTGTGCAATCCCTTAGTGCCTCTCATTATTGTGCCTTTGCCTACTCTAGTGCTCCTATGAAGTGTTGGCCCAGTGGCTGCAGCAGGGCTGGTGGAAGGCTGCTGAGTGTCCGTGCGGGAGACTTCAGACGGTCTTGCAGGACCCCTCGACCAGCTCTGGACATGGAAGGCCCGGCTGTAGACTGCACCACCTCAGCATGGGCGGGAGCAGTCTGGGCTGGCTGGATGACAGGCAGCGACAAGGGCAATGGCAGAGTGCCAACGGTGGGAGCAGGAATGCTGTCATCCTGAGAGAGGACAGCAGCTTCCTGCTCCACTGACCCACTGCCACTCCCCCGGGGCAGCACCTCAGCATCCCTAGTAATCTGTTGCAGCACAGATTGCTGGCCTGCTGCGACACTGTGAAAGCCCCGGTCGACGGTGGTAGACCCAGCCACGATGGCAGCAGTCAGAGCTTGCGTGGCATCAAGCTGAGACTGCATGAGAGCAGTCGGAGATTGAATGCCACCAAGCATAGACTGCATTACAGCACTAAGACGTTGCATCGCTTCTGCCTGTGCTGCAATGAAAGCTGCCAGATCGCCCATCACACGCGGCATCGGGTCTGGGTCGCCACGGTCTCTCTGGGAGTCTACCATCCTTTGCAGACTGGAAATGATGGGCTCCATGGTGTGTGCAGAGCTCTGTGCAATGTTGCAGGCGGACTCCTCCACGCTCCTTACCATTGCCGAGAGGCTCTCAGCCACCCTTGCCATTGCACCTATCATCTCCGTGTGCATGCCCATCACCCTTCTTCTAAAGGCCTCCCCATCGAGGTCCTCATCCAAGTCATGTGCAGCAGAACTCACACGCAAACTCGCCCTCCGGGGAGCTGATCCCCGAGCTACCCTTTTCCCCCTGGCCTTGCTGCAACCCGCTCGTCCCCGGTGCATCACCCAGTGCAGATCCTGCTACTATACTAGCCTCTAAAGAACGCGTAGTGCCAGTGTCTGAGCTGGTGCCTGCGGGTGAGACATGCAGTGACGTGGTGTGTTCTTCCTCCTCCTCTTCTCCCGCCTCGCTCTCTACGGTGCCCTGAGGGACAGGCTGCTCAGGTGCTTGCTCATTATCTGAAAGCATAAAGGCACAAGAGTCGGGTTAAGGTGAGGGAAGGGAGGCAGGAAGGGAGAAATGCATGCATACAGCATGATTATTTGGAAAGTGTGAAAGGCTTGTGGGATGAGGGAGAAGTGGGATGTGAGAAGAAGGAGTAGGGATAAACATACCGTTGTTGTCCCCAAGGGGGTCAACGTCACCGGTGGCCACGGCGCCCAGAACCTGGTGCCCAATAATCAGCAGCACTCGAGTCTCCAGCTCAGACAGTGGTTGGGTGTCGGCTTGTCCCCCGCCTGTGCACTCCTGCTCCCTCCTGTTGTGAGCCACCTTGGCCTGCAAGAGAAAAGAAAGTGTGTGAGTGAGTGTGGAGCAATGTGTTTGGGTGATGTGCCTGCCATAGTTGAATAGCTGTCATTTTGTGCAAGATGTGAGGTGTGGGTGTGAGTGTTGGTCGGTAGAGATTGTTGGTGGGTGAGTGCTGGAGGTGTGGTGCTTTGGGCAGTGTTTGCAGACTGAGGTTCAGATGGTGGTATGTAGCATTTGTTGAGGCATTGACTCACCCTGACCACCCAAGTGAGATTGTTAAATTTCTTCCTGCACTGTGTGTGGGTCCTGGGGACCACAGTGCTGCCCGAGATGTGCTGCGCCACCTCCCTCCACATGATCCGGAAGACTTGCGGCGAAGCACTCCTGCCACTTGCCGGGTAGAGCACCGCCCTCTGTCTTTCCACTGCGAACACCAACGCCTCCAATGCATGGTCGCAGAATCTACGGGCTCTCTCCCTGGGGTGTGGATCTGCCATCATTACGTCTGCTTGAGTCGTCCGGCTCCTTCTCCTTGACCTGCTGCTGTTGGCTGATATGGTTGCACAGCCAGCAATGATGAGAATGAGAGCATCTCTCAATGTCTCTACTTACTAAAGACCATCCCTTTTGTTCTTTTATTCCTCCCCCCAGCCTCCCCCTTGCATTTTTATCTGTTTATTTCCTGCTCTTTCAGTTCCGACAAAGGGTTTCGACCTGAAACGTTAACTCTCTTTCTCTCTCCACGGATGTTGTTTGGCCTGCTGAGTTTTTCCAGCGTTTTCTGTTGTTATTTCGGATTTCCAGCATCCGCAGTATTTTGCTATCGCCATGATGAGAATGAGGTTTTGCAGCATCAATGAACTTCCCCTTAAAGAACTGGAAAGAGCCTGTGGCAATGATGACTTGTGATTAGACTGCACCTGATATTGGTCAGCGCTTCGAGTTTAACGCCACTGAGCTAGGCCATTAGCGCTTGATTTAGCGCTCCCATCCTTTCTTTGTGCAATGAGACTGAATTTTGTGTGCAGTCTGAAGCATTAGCACCTGCTGCTAATTTTCAAACTTTTCAAAAGTTACCGCCCATTCCTGGGCTATAATGAATTTCTCCCCCAAGGACTTCAGGAAAGCCTTTGACAAGGTACCACATGCGAGATTACTAGAGAAGATTAAGGAGTATACAATTAGGTGGCGGATAACAAACTGTATTAAAAATTGGTTAGAAGGGAAAAAACAAAGTAGGAATTAAGGACAGTTTTTATTTGAGAGCGAGAGAGTGAGAGAGAATGAGAGAGCGAGAGAGAGCGAGAGAGAGAGAAAGTGATTGGGAGTGGGTAGTGGTTTCCGACAGGGTTCAGCTCTGGGCCCACTTCTGTTCACTGGACACTTTAATGATCAGGAACAGAGGACTAGACGGAGTGGTGTTGAAATTTGCAGATGATACCAAAATAGGAGGTATAGTGAATTCTTTAAAAAACAAAAGAAGCTGCAAAGGGATATTGATAAGGTGGGGGAATAAGGTAAAACATGACACAGGAAATTTAATGTCAAAAAGAAAGAACTTGCATTTATTTAGCGCCTTTCACGACCTCAGGATGTCCCAATGCGCTTTACAGCCAATGAAGTACTTTTGAAGTGTAGTCACTGTTGTAATGTAGGAAACGTGGCAGCCAATTTGCGCACAGCAAGCTCCCACAAACAGCAATATGATAATGACCAGATAATCTGTTTTAGTGATGTTGGTTGAGGGATAAATATTGGCCAGGACACCGGGGAGAACTCCCCTGCTCTTCTTTGAAATAGTGCCACGGGATCTTTTACGTCCACCTGAGAGAGCAGACGGGGCCTCGGTTTAATGCCTCATCTGAAAGACGGCACCTCCGACAGTGCAGCGCTTCCCTGGAGTGTCAGCCTAGATTTTTGTGCTCAAGTCCCTGGAGTGGGACTTGAACCCACAACCTTCTGACTCAGAGGCGAGAGTGCTACCAACTGAACCATAGCTGACATGCTCAATAAGGTTGAGGTGCGACATTTTTATTTAAAAAAACCGGTAATTATACACTAAGTGGAAATAGGCTTGGTGCTGTAGAAGAGCAGAGGGATTTAGGAGTACAGGTTCACAGAACATTAAAGGCAGCCCCTCAGGTTGGTAAGCCATAAAAACGCTAATTGAATGCCAGGCGTTATCACAAGAGGTATAGAATATAAAAGCCAAGAGGTAATGATGAGCCTATATAAAACCTTAACAAGACCTCAAGCTACAGGACTATGTGTAGTATTGGGCTCCATACCAAAGGAAGGATATGGGGGCTTTACAGAAGTTACAACACAGATACAAAAAGGGCACTGGCTGGATTGACAGATTACAAATACGTAGAAAGACTTGAACAATTTGGGCATGTTCACTGGAACAACGCAGATCAGGAGACAATAAGACAGATGTGTTTAACATTTTGAAAGGATAGAATGCAGCAGACGGTTTCCAATAGTTGAGGGGTGAGGAATGATGGGCCACAGATACAAGATTAAATGCAAAAGATTTAGTGCGGCGAGCAGGAGAAAGCTCTTTATGTCGAGTAGCGAGGCTGTGGAATTCAATTCCAGGGTTAGTGGCTGAGGCAGAAAGCATGTCAACATTCAAGATGAAAGAAAAGGGGGTTAAGGGATATGGTAACAGGATGGCTTTAGGACTATTTACTCACGTGGAGGGCAAATGCCAACGGGCTGGTTGAGCCAAATGGTCTGTTTATGTGTTGTAACTTCTCTGTATTTCTGTGGCAGCGGAGATTGGAGGAATCGTGGCTTGGAGTCTTGCATGTCTCCCTGACCCATGGCTTGGAAAACAAGACATGCTCAACCAACCTCACCACACGGCCTGCCCTTCATAGACCAGAAAAAGGTCAACAAGGGTCCAGAAACACCCCATAACAACAATATCAACCTGGAAAAAGGTTTGTGCCTGAACATTTTCACGGGCTAATGACCCCTTCCGCATTACGGCAGACTGGGGAGTCTCAAGACGCATTCGCCACAAGTGAATTCTGAATCTGCAATAAAAGGGGCATCACTAAGCTAGGTCAACTCCTCAGAGACAAGATTATGCCCTTCCAACAATTGACAGACAAATTCCACTTCACACACACAATGTGACCTATTCCACTATCTCCAAAGTTCCTTCAAGACCTGGTTTGTATTTTTTTTAAAAACCTCCATTGTGGGTCAGCCGCCCTGGGACTGTGCCTTCACGTCTTGACAGATCCCCCAGAAACAGTTTGCCAGATTTGCCCACCAGAGAACAAGACAGAATGCTTAAAAATCTTACATTTGCACACACTTCCTGTGTCCAGACCTTACTTCCTGTTGTCATGGTTTTTCATCACACTTTTGTGCCAACCTTTTTTACATTGTAAATTCCACATTTACAATGAAAACTGCTATCCTGAAAATACTCAGCACATCAGCGAGCACCTGAAAGAAAAAGGTAACTCCACAGTATCCAAAATGCTACTTGATCTGTTTGGGTGGACCAAATTCTCATGAATGGGCTCGCTCATTAAGCCAGGTATGTAGGTAGATAGAGAGACAGAAAGTTATGCACATTTTAATATTATAAAAAGAACACTGAGGCACTTACCTACATATTTTAAGTGGCTTCTATGCTGTCGAACAGGTGAGGCGTTACTCAAATTGTTATGAAATGAATGTGAGGTCAAAATAAGTCACCGTAAATACAGAAACAAGTGTCGCCACGTGACTCCGTGACATATTTATAAGTGGTTTTACAAATTGCTCATATTTTTTTTTAAAAGGCAGAAAAATTTAAGAGAAAATATAAATCAAAAAGGATGAAATCAATTTTTATCATGTAATTTTGTGCTTACAATAAAGAGATTTTTCAAATCTCGGAATTCAACAAAAAAAAAAGTTACCATGGAAACATTCGTGCAGCGAGAGTATCGTCTTATCTCAGGAAAAAAAGCATCCCTGATTGGTTAAGTGTTGCAATGACTTATAAAGCAAAAAATAGATTAGAATGAGATAAGCCGGATAAAATAAATACAGAAGGAAAGAGAGAAGTAGCATGAGCACCTTCTGCCGAGATACAACACCTACACGTGACCCTGTGACCTTTGGTTGAGGTGTCCTTGACAAGTAATGGCAGCCAAGATTATGTTTTTAGACCATTAACTTTGCGGTCATGAAAAGTAAGTATTGTTCCCTGCTGGTCCTAAATCAGTAACCTGCTCTCTGAAAGTTAATATTTCAGTTTTGCTGCTGCCCTTCATTTTCTGCAGGGTCTCACCTGGGGTGACTGGGAGCTACTTACGGTGTGATTGCAGCTGGCATTATTTCACATGATGCGGGAGAGTGGCAGGCAGTGTCAGAGAGGGAGAGTCACACACACAGCAAGCACCAGTCGTCAGTTATGCTCAGAGTGTGCTGCTGTGAAAGCAGGATAAGAAAACAAGAAAAAAAAGGGAGCTAAAAGTCAGTCACAGGCAGACTAAAGAGAAGACAATAAAACTGGAAATATCGGACTAGATTTTGGTTTCAAATCAAACATTAATGGACCCTGCCTGGACTCTAGACCTCCATGCACACCCAGATGAATTCAGCTAATTCAGCACAAAACAGATATTGGACCAAGGACCAATCTTGGTCTGTACGGCTCAGCTACTCACTGAATAAACTTGCTGTATCATTGTCATATTTTTTATGCAATCTAACTTATTTTATTCATTCACAGGATGTGGGCGTCGCTGGCAAGGCCAGCATTTATTGCCCATCCCTAGCTACCCCATGAGAAGGTGGTGGTGAGCTGCCTTATACAACTGAGTGGCTTGCTAGGCCATTTCAGAGGGCAGTTAAGAATCACCCACATTGCTATGGGTCTGGAGTCACATATAGGCCAGACCGGGAAAGGACGGCAGATTTCCTTCCCTAAAGGACATTAGTGAACCAGATGGGCTTTTACAAGAATCTGATAATTTTATTACTGCTACTAACTTTTTATTCAAGATTTATTGAATTGAATTTGGTGGGATTATGAACTTATGTGTTGCGGATCCAGACCTCGGGATTATTAGCCCAGTAACATAACCACTATGCTACCGATCTCCATAATAACCTACCGTGCTAAATTAGCCATTTGTAAGCCAAGCCAGCAGGAAGTTTCACTCTGAGGGGGAGGCGTCACAAAGACCAAACTTATCCTCATGGGATTTCCAATCGGGGGTCACTGGGTGATGAGTGGAGTTGGAAACTCACCGGAACATCATGGGGGAGCACAGGCCAAACACTTCGCGCGTCACCAGTGGCCCTCGTCTACTCTGCTGCAGAATACTGCTCTGCCTCAAGGTCCTGCAGCTGCCACACAGAGATCGTGGGCGTGCAGCTAAACGCCGCCATGATGATGGTGTCAGGGACGCTCAAGTCCACTCCAACTGAGTGGCTCCCGGTGCTGTCCCACATCGCCCCGCCTGCCATTCGCCGTTACACCACCGTGCTCCGTGAGATGGTAAAAGTCGTGAGCAACATTGAATTTCCTATTCACGAAGACTTGAAAAACCCACCACGAAAGCGTTTAAAATCATGCTGGCCAATCTGGGAGGCAGCGGCCAATATTCGTGGCCTGGTATCGACCCGCTATCCAGATGGACGGAAACATGGGATGCAAGCAACATAAAGAACCAACCCCTCATCACTGACCCAACAGCAGAGGTCCCCGGCTTCGACCTCCCTCGAAGACACTGGTCAGCGCTCAACCCAATCCGCACAGGGCGTGGACGCTGTGGCCACCTGCTCCACAAGTGGAAGATGAGGGATGACCCGAAGTGCGACTGTGGCCATGAGTCCCAGACCACGGAACTCATCACACCAACCTGCACACTGAGATCTGTTGCGGGAGGCACCTCATTTCTCCACTCGGCATCTCAGGAGGCCATCGAATGGAGAGCCCACCTAGACATCCCATTGTAACCTATTCCCACCATACGAAAGTAGTAGTAGGAGTAGAACCTTGGCTCCTCGCCCACTTCCCATTAAACCTCTCCTCGGTCAGCTCAAGTCAATTATTATTCCTCAACTGCTGCCCTGACTGAAACCAACTGACACAGCACAGACCAAAGATTGAACCTGGAACTTCTGATCTCTGTGATTGAGTAACACACGATGCATTGACCAAGTGAGCTGTGAAAAATCTGGCTTCAATAATAAGTGACAACAAACCAGTTTATGTTGGGGTAGCGCAGTATGGCAGATATCTTGAACAGTTTTAATAATATTTCCTGAATTTAAAAAAAGGGAGGAAAGAATTTCATAATTTTTTTACTGTTTCATGTGAATCCTGGTGTGCAAACTTGTCTTTTTTTTTATTCGTTCACAGAATGTGGGCGTCGCTGGCAAGGCCAGCATTTATTGCCCATCCCTAGTTGCCTGAGAAGGTGGTGGTGAGCCGCCTTCTTGAACCGCTGCAGTCCGTGTGGTGAAGGTACTCCCACAGTGCTGTTAGGGAGGGAGTTCCAGGATTTTGACCCAGTGACGATGATGGAACGGCCGATATATTTTCAAGTCAGGATGGTGTATGACTTGGAGGGGAACTTGGAGCTGGTGGTGTTCCCATGCGTCTGCTGCCCTTGTCCTTCTAGGTGGAAGAGGTTGCGGGTTTGGGAGGTGCTGTCGAAGGAGCCTTGGCGAGTTGCTGCAGTGCATCTTGTAGATGGTACACACTGCAGACACGGTGCACTTAAAGGTGGTGGATGGGGTGCCAATCAAGCAGGCTGATTTGTCCTGGATGGTGTCGAGCTCATTAAGTGTTGTTGGAGCTGCACTCATCCAGGCCAGAGCAGAGCATTCCAACACACTTCCTACTTGTGCCTTGTAGCTGGTGGAAAGGCTTTGGGGAGTCAGGAGGTGTGTCACTCACCACAGAATACCTAGGGGGACAAATTGAGTCGCGCCCCCTTTGGGGCGCTAACTTTGCCGGGGCGCTACTTTTGCCCGAGAAAACATTAGCGCCCCTGCGGCCGAAATTCATCGGTAGCGCCCCAAGAGGGAAGCGGGGTGCTACTGGAAGTGTCCCACCTCCCTCTTGGGGCGCTGCGAGTGAATATTGCGACGCTACGGGATGCAGGTACTGCAGGCCTATCTCCCCTTCTTAAAGGGGAGGGGCCTTGTGCAGCGCGACCCGGGGCCCAGCTGGGCCACCAGGGATTGGATTGCTGGCAAAAGAGCCCGGCACTCAAGAGAAGTGCCGGGCTCACGGAGCGCAGCCGGCACTCCGTGGGGGTGCTGGTCAGGAGGCCAGGGAAGGCAGGCGGCCAGCAACAAAAATGGCCGCCCCGCACCTTCCCTTTAATTAGCGCTGCCCCGCCGCAGGTAGGTCCCCCTGGCCCTGTCGGACATAGCGTCCGACGGTAAGTCAGGGGGCGCTACCGAAGATCGCGGCCGGGGCGCTGCGCATGGCGATGACGTCATCGCCGGCGGCGCAGCGCAGCGGGGCGCTAATGGTTACCACCGCCGTTAACCTCCTGCTGAATTTTGCGGGAGGCGTTGGCGGTGCCGCGCCCGGGCGCTAGTTGCTTTGTGCCCCGTTAGCAACCGAATTTTTAGGCCCTAGCCTCTGACCTACACTTGTAGCCACAGTATTTATGTGGCTGGTTCAGTTAAGTTTCTGATCAATGGTGACCCCCAGGATGTTGATGGTGGGGGATTTGGCGTTGGTAATCCCGTTGAATGTCAAGGGGAGGTGGCTAGATGCTCTCTTGTTGGAGATGGTCATTGCCTGGCACTTGTGTGGCACAAATGTTACTTGCCATTTATGAGCCCAAGCCTGAATGTTGTCCAGGTCTTGTTGCAAGCGGACACGGACTGCTTCACTATGTGAGGAGTTGTGAATGGCACTGAACACTGTGCAATCGTCAGCGAACATCCCCACTTCTGACTATTTGGATGGAAGGTCATTGATGAAGCAGCTGAAGAGCTGAAGATGGTTGGGCCTAGGACACTGCCCTGAGGAACTCCTGCAGCAATGTCCTGGGGCTGAGATGATTGGCTTCCAACCACCACAACCACAACCACTTCCTTTGTGCAAAGTATGACTCCCGCCAGCAGAGAATTTGATCCACAATTCCCTGATTTTACTCGGGCTCCTTGATGCCACACTCGGTCAAATGCTGCCTTGACGTCAAGGGCAGTCACTCTCACCTCACCTCTGGAATTCAGCTCTTGTATCCATGTTTGGACCAAGGCTGTAATGAGGTCTGGAGCCGAGTGGTCCTGGCGGAACCCAAACTGAGCATCGGTGAGCAGTTTATTGGTGAGTAAGTGTCGCTTGATAGCACTGTCGATGATTGAGAGTAGACTGATGGGGCGGTAATTGGCCAGATTGGATTTGTCCTGCTTTTTGTGGACTGGACATACCTGGGCAATTTTCCACATTGTTGGGTAGATACCAGTGTTGTTGTTGTTCTGGAACAGCTTGGCTGGAGGTGTGGCTAGTTCTGGAGCACAAGTCTTCAGCACAACAGCCGGGATGTTGTCAGGGGCCATAGCCTTTGCTGTCTCCAGTGCGCTCAGCCATTTCTTGATATCACGTAGAGTAAATCAAATTGGTTGAAGACTGGCTTCTGTGATGGTGGGGACCTCAGGAGTAGGCCGAGATGGATCATCCACTCGGCACTTCTGGCTGAAGATGGTTGCGAACGCTTCAAGCTTGTCTTTTGCACTCGTGTGCTGGGCTCCACCATCATTGAGGATGGGGATGTTCATGGAGCCTCCTCCTCCTGTTAGTTGTTTAATTGTCCACCACCATTCACGACTGGATGTGGCAGGACTGCAGAGCTTTGCTGTAATCCGTTGGTTGTGGGATCACTTAGCTCTGTCTATAGCATGTTGTTTAGCATGTATGTAGTCCTGTGTTGTATCTTTACCAGTTTGGTGCTTCATTTTTAGGTACGCCTGGTGCTGCTCCTGGCATGCTCTTCCACACTCCTCATTGAACCAGGGTTGGTCCCTTGGCTTGATGGTAATGGTAGAGTGAGGGATATGCCAGGCCATGAGGTTACAGATGGTGGCGGAATACAATTCTGTTGCTGCTGATGGCCCACAGTCCCTCATGGATGTCTAGTTTTGAGCTGCTAGATCTGGTCTGAATCGATCTATTGGTATCATCTGCAAATTTGACCAATTTGCATTGAGTTTCTGAATCTAAGTCATTGATGTAAGTTAGAAGCAGTAGGTGGTTCCAAACTTGAGTCCTGGGACACCCTACTCAGTACTTCCTCCCCCATCCCAACATAACCTGTAATAAATGCCCATTGTTTTCTACCCTTCAGTTAATTTTTGTATCTGTTCCCAAGATTTACTCTGAATCTCCACAGGCTCAAACTTACATAATTGCCTTTCATGTGAAATTTTGTCAAAAGCCTTCTGGAATTCTAGGAACACCATGTAGCGCTTCCCCACAGCTCACTTGGGTCGACACCAATGTTCCCCCTAATTTTTTTTTGGGTGCGTGGCCCCTTTAAGGGGGCTGCATGGCCCATTCACAGCTTGCGTGAAATATAACGTGGGAAAAGCAGGTCCTGGGCTGCGCGGAACCAGCAGAGAGCTGCGCGGCCGTGCAGCTTAGAGTGAACGTTGGCCGTCACTTTGTCAAAGACAATCGGGGAGGTAGGGCAGGCAGGACGTTTACTCGGTTATTGTTGTACGATAATTCTTAAGCTTACTCCTGTGGAGATTCATTATTCCATTATTTTACATGGAATTGAAGCAAGACAAATGGGTCAATAGTTGCCCCCTGTCGATTTATGAAGATGGGCACCACATTAGACTCTTTCCAATCTAGTAATACCTCCCCTATGTCCAGTGATTCCCTCAAAAGGATTGTCAATACCTCACAAATGTCCGCCTTAGCCTCTCTCAGCACTCTGGGACAAATGCTCTATTGACGCTGGGGATTGGTTTGCTTTGAACTCTTTTTATCCTGTCTGGAACTTCCATCTCATTTATATCAAAGTCATTCAAATTTTCCTGGACGAACCCTGTTTGGGGAGTACAGCAAAAATACTGGAGCACTGCCCTGTGTTAAATGGTGTACCACGTCCCCATGTTTAATATCATTGCAGTCGACAGGTCATCGATTGGAGTTAAATGTAAAAATCTAGAACAAAGGATAGAGTTGCAAAGTTGTGTTAATTTTCTTTTATCGGCTCAGATTGCTGTACAGGATGTCGCTGGGGGCATTTAGGGAAAAATTACTTTAATTGCTAAAATGTTTAATTGATGAAAATATTGCATTTTTCATTGAAAAATGTAACAGCTACGAAACAAATGAAATATTCTGAATGGAAATTAATATGCTCAAATATATTAATACTTTGCAAGTATTACATGGCATGTTGTGATCAATGTACTGATACAGTACCATAAAATAGAACTGTGATTTGTTTTAATGGGATGTTTAAAATATGTATAAGATGATTAACTGGTATATTAAAGGGTGCATTTGCATTGCAAAGGATAACAGAAGAGGGGAAAATAAAATACATAGAATATTGTAATCAAATTCTTAGTGCCTGCAACCACGGTTTTTCAGGAGATTACAATTTCTGGGTGTTCAGCCAATGGCTCAGTGGGTAGCACTCTCGCCTCTGAGTCAGAAGGTTGTGGGTTCACAGACCCACGCCTGAGACTTGAGCACAAAAATCTAGTGGAGTGCTAGCACTGTTGGAGGTGCCGTCTTTCAGGTGAACTGTTTAAACCGAGGCCCCGACTGTTCTCTCAGGTGGACGTAAAAGATCCCATGGCACTATTTCGAAGAAGAGCAGGGGAGTTGTCCTGGGGCCCAAATTTATCCCTCAACCAACATCACTAAAATAGATTATCTGGTCATTATCACATTGCTGTTTGTGGGAGCTTGCTGTGTGCAAATTAGCTGCCTCGTTTCCTACATTACAACAGTGACTGCACTTCAAAAAGTACTTTACTGCCTGTAAAGCACTTTGGGACATCCAGTGGTCATGAAAGGCCCCAGATAAATGCAAGTCTTTCTTTCTAACAGCCTGTCTATGTTACTTTGCGGAGATGCCGGTGTTGGACTGGGGTGGACAAAATTGAGAGGTCGCACAACACCAGGTTATAGTCCAACAGTTTTATTTGAAATCACAAGCTTTCGGAGCTATCGATTGCCCCTTCCTCAGGTGAAGTAAATAGATACAGAATCGCCAAAGCATATATAGATAGAGAACAAAGCATGTGTACCTTACAATTGCAGACCACTAAATTAAATCATCCTGACTATCTGCCGAGGTGTGATAAAGTTAATCAGGTCAGCCAGGAAGGTACCACATCAAAGACATAGCAAGATACAACTGAGACAATGAGGTGTAGTCGCAGGGGTTCTAACGTGTCAAAAGCTGCCGTCTGTATGTAAAACGAAAAGCTTTAAAATTTTTACTTTTTTACTGGGAAAATTTTTACTTTTTTACTGGGAATCACATCTGTGAACAAGCCAACGACGACTCGAGTCCGGATCACGTCATGTATCGTGACATAAACCCAAGATCCCGGTTGAGACCGTCTTCATGAGTGCGGAACTTGGCTATCAGTTTCTGCTCGATGATTTTGCGTTGTCGTGTGTTTCTAAGGTTGCCTCAGAGACAACGTATGAACGAGCACCGCGCAACAATCGCCAGGCAGGATTGTTACCTCCCAGTCGGGGAACACTTCAGCAGTCAAGGACATTCAGCCTCGGATCTGCGGGTAAGCGTTCTCCAAGGCAACCTTAGAAACACACGACAACGCAAAATCATCGAGCAGAAACTGATAGCCAAGTTCCGCACTCATGAAGACGGTCTCAACTGGGATCTTGGGTTTATGTCACGATACATGACGTGATCCGGACTCGAGTCGTCGTTGGCTTGTTCACAGATGTGATTCCCAGTAAAAAAGTAAACATTTTCCCAGTAAAAAAGTAAAAATTTTAAAGCTTTTCGTTTTACATACAGACGGCAGCTTTTGACACGTTAGAACCCCTGCGACTACACCTCATTGTCTCAGTTGTATCTTGCTATGTCTTTGATGTGGTACCTTCCTGGCTGACCTGATTAACTTTATCACACCTCGGCAGATAGTCAGGATGATTTAATTTAGTGGTCTGCAATTGTAAGGTACACATGCTTTGTTCTCTATCTATATATGCTTTGGCGATTCTGTATCTATTTACTTCACCTGAGGAAGGGGCAATCGATAGCTCCGAAAGCTTGTGATTTCAAATAAAACTGTTGGACTATAACCTGGTGTTGTGCGACCTCTCAATTATGTTACTTTGGGCAGTTTATCTCAAGCAGCAAAAGGTCAAGGCTACAGAATGTCCACCTTCCCCACGTAGCACGGAGAAACACAGACCAGGAAGTTCCAAGGGCCATTCTTTGGGTTATACTCAATAGCTGATCCCAGTCAGGATAGTATTGGGACCCTAGAACTGAAGTTGGTGTCCTTTGGCTAGGGAATGGGGTGTGGGGGGCGGTGGTGAGTTGGGAATAACAATCAGATTTCCTATTCCTATTTATTACCTGGTAACCCCAACTGCAAAGTACACATGAGGAGATGATTGAGTTTGGCTACGGTGTCCTCATTGTTGGATAGTTTGCTGGCACTTTGGTGAGGCACCGCAGGGATGATTGCACATTGAGGACAGCACAACTGGGGGTGGGGAGTGGGGGGTGGGGGTGGTGTCTAGTGGTGGGAAGTAGAGCCAGTTTGATTCAAAGGAAATCAACTCAAAGTGACTTGTGCAACAAAGCAAGTGACATACTCACCAGTTTATTCCCCCCACCCCACCCCTACCCTGGAGAATCCTCCACTTCATCAGTGACCCTGTGAGATCAGAACCAGAAGTTGACTCAGTAGAGTGCCTGACTATGCTGTGCCTCCGCTCAGGTACAGGCAGTTCTGCAGCATCCACTTCTGCCCCTAAATTCACTAAGACCCTCCCCAATGTCTGGCTGGACTGATCCATAGGAAGACTGCATGGGCACGGTTACAAATGTTCTTGTGCAATGACTGTATGTTTCACTGAAGATCATAAATATTGCTTTTAACCTGGTGAAAGTGAACATTGTCGCAGTGAACATATAGAACAATACAGTACAGAAGGAGACCATTCAGCCCAGCATGTCTGTACCAGCTCTTTGAAAGAGCTATCCAATTAGTCCCACTCACCTGCTCTTTCCCCACAGCCCTGCATTTTTTTCCTTTTCAAGTACATGTCCAATTATTATTATTTTTTTTTTTTATTTGGTCCTGGGATGTGGGAGTCGCTGGCAAGGCTTGCATTTATTGCCCATCCCCAATTGCCCTTGAGAAGGTGATGGCAAACTGCCTTCTTGAACCGTTGCAGTCCATGTGGTGAAGGTACTCCCACAGTGCTGTTCAGGAGGGAGTTCCAGAATTTTGACCCACTGACAATGAAGAGATGGCAATATATTTCCAAGTCATGATGGTGTGTGACTTGCAGGTGGTGGTGTTCCCTATGCGCCTGCCACTCATTATCCTTCTAGGTGGTAGAGCTCGTGGGTTTGGGAGGTGCTATTGAAGAAGCCTTGGTGAGTTGCTGCAGTGCATCTTGTAGTTGGTACACACTGCAGCCATGGTGCGCCGGTGGTGGAGGGAGTGAATGTTTAAAGATGGTGGATGAGGTGCCAATCAAGCGGGCTGCTTTGTCCTGGATGGTGTCGAGCTTCTTCAGTGTTGGAGCTGCACTCATCCAGGCAATTGGAGAGTATTCCCTCACACTCCCGACTTGTGCCTTGTAGATGGCGCAAAGGCGTTGGGGAGTCAAGAGGTGAATCACTTGCCGCAGAATACCCAGCCTCTGACCTGCTCTTGCAGCCACAGTATTTATGTGGCTACAATTCCCTTTTGAAAGTTACTATTGAATCGGTCAATGCATAAACCAGGCACATCACTGCTCAGGGCCTTGTGCAGCCTCTCAGCCTGCCATCTCCATGATGGCCTCTTTGTAGCAGGTAACCGATTACACTTACTGAGCATGACTACTGGTAATTAGATGGTGGTGCCTGGTGTAGGCCATCTCCATCTGCTAAGAAAATAACAGTATTGAGATTAAATTTGGCAGCGAGAAGGGACAGCTGCTACATGTAGCAGAAAATGTCAAATACCTAGCCAGATGAAGTTGGAAAAGCTGAGTGAGTTACTTATGTTTTATCGGTTTTACCTGTGCATCAGCATAGCCCGTGAAGAATCCTTGTCAGCTGCAACTTGGCACTGTTACAACAGGCTAGGAAAAAGTAATACTTGTAAAATATCATTAATACCTTTCGCAGCAAGGTACTGGATAAATTCAATTTAACAATACTCTCCAGCGAAACTATGGAGGAAAACAAACGTGACTCCTGCAACCTCCTTGGATGATCATTTATAGCAATGTAATGCAGTCATATGTATATATAGCACTTTAAGTTAATTGATAGGGGCAAATGAATGAGAGAAAAGCTTGGTGACTAGTACCTGCTGCATTCGGATAGATTTGGAGGTGTTTGATTTGACATTGCCAAGGTAAACAAAGAGGATTTCTATCAATTACCTTCCGGTAATTTAACTTGTGGGTGCTTTGAGTGTGCTAGAAAATGAGAAAAACAATTAACTCTTATTTAATACATGCCAGGCACCAAAAGCAAATTAAACCCCTCAATATCTCTGCTGATATTCTATCCCAACAAAGTACTTAGAAAACATTTCAAAGAAAGAAAGAAAGACTTGCATTAATACAGCACCTTTCATGACCTCAGGACGTCCCAAAGAGCTTTACAGCCAACTCCCCTGCTCTTCTTCAAAATAGTGCTGACGTAAGAAAACTACCAGGCACTTGGTCTAAGTGTTAAACAAAGCTTTAATCAACTGTTTTTCAACATGGAGATCCAGTTGTGTCCTTTACTAGTTCCTGTTGAGGAATGTCCTAAGCAAGCTGGGCCCATGCCCAAGTATTTATACACTCCCTGGACAGCGCCACCAGCAGGCCGCCCAGTGTTACTTCATATATGAACGACAAGATTCATGTCAAGTGCCACGGGATCATTTACGTCCACCTAAGAGGGTAAACGGGGCCTCGGTTTAACATCTCATCCAAAAGACGGCACCTCCAACGGTGCAGCACTCCCTCAGTACTGGCACTGGAGTGTCAGCCTAGATTTTTGTGCTCAAGTCTCTGGAGTGGGATTTGATCCCAAAACCTTCTGACTCAGAGGCAAGGGTCCTACCAGCTGACACATGGCTGTCTAAAGGATATATAGACAGGCTCACATTTATATAAGCATCCTATCGTGTATCGGAGATACCTCAAAGTGTTTCTCATACAAGGAATTACAGGAAACTCTTTCGTATCCGGCACCGACGGGACCGGGATGGTGACGGTTGATTAAAAATTCCGGATAACGGAGAGGTATATCTACCGAGGCTATTTTTAAACAAACAGAAACTTAAAAGATCAAGAAATGTGCAGTATAATTGGGTACTCCCCTACAGAATGTTGTGTTAAATGGATGGTGGAAGATGCTTGATTAAGTACAGTAATGCCAGTTGAGGGTAATCCATAACTCTTTAATTACTTAACAGTAAAACAAAACTTATAAACGACTGTATACTGTAGTTTTCGGAGTATGAATTCTGCCGGTTATTAGAGAATTCCGGATATTTAGGTGCCGTTTAAACGAGAGTTTCCTGTACTTTGAAATAAAGTGACTGTTTCTGTCGGGAAACTTGGGAGCCAGTTTTCACACTGCAAGATCCCACAAACATCGCCAAAGAGCTTGTGCCCTTATTTTGACACTCGTAATTTCTTAATAAGTAGAATACTCAACTTGTACTGGATATAGAAATTCCCATAGAAGAATTACCATCATGTATGGTGTATAAAGAGGTGTGGAGGAGCTCCGGGATAGTGATGATGAATTTCTTATATAGAAATGAGATATTCCTGGCCTTAATATATATTTGGTATACAATGTATCCACATTCATATCACCAGATTTCACACAGCTTTTCAGTTATTTCCCCATTAGCGTTCTTACAGTAATGGACAGTTCAAAAAATGTTATCTAAAATGTATAAATTATTAGCATAGCCATAAGCTTCTGATAATTTAATACATTTTCTGAGTCCTAATAATTATGGTCATTAAGGGGAAAAGATGCTATCAATACAATGCAGTACAAATGTTACAGAGAATCCTCCCTTCTCTTAGTTCTCTCTCATCTTCATCCTGTTCTATATCGGCCCCCTCTTCAGGTCAGATGACAATAACAGCTAAGATTAAATATTTGCAAAAAGAGTCACATGTTTACTTTTAAGCACTGAGGAATCTATTAAATGACACGTAACATCAGAATTAATTGTTAATGTTTTTAGGATCCTTCCACACATTTCTACAGTTGTAATATATGCTCAGCAAACTCGTTTTTTGCGCCACATTTGGGTCATACGTCAGTATTCATTAATCATTACAATGCCATTAAACCTGGAGCAGAAGACAAGAAAAGTGCCTGAAAGCAAAGGACAACTTGCATTTATATAGCAGCTCGTCATATCGCTCAGAAACATTCCAAAGCGCATCACATATGATGCCTTAAACTGCAGTGAGTGTTATCATGTGGGTTATGTTATGTATGCGATTGGATGTGGAGAAAACGAAAACGGCTCGATGGAAAGTCTACGTTCATTGAGTTTGCATTCTTTGGCTTTATTTACTTTCCTAATAGGCTATTTGTCACCCTCATTCATGCACCTCCAGAGGAGAAAGGCAGAACTAGGGTCCTAAATGATTAACTAGTCATTTATCTTATTTAAAAAAGCAAAATACTGCGGATGCTGGAAATCTGAAATAAAAACAGAAAATGTTGGAAATACTCAGCAGGTCAGGCAGCATCTATGGAGAGAGAAACAGAGTCAACGATTCAGGTCGATGACCCTTCGTCAGAACTCCAGTTCTGACGAAAATGTCATAGACCTGAAACGTTAACTCTGTTTCTCTCTCCACAGATGCTGCCTGACCTGCTGAGTATTTCCAGCATTTTCTGTTTTTATTTCATTTATCTTATTTGTTGTTTGCGGGACCTGACTGTGCACAGATTTGCTAATGCATTTGCTTTTGTAACAAGTGACTACACTTCAATAGTAATTAATAGGTTGTGATGTGTTTTGGGATGTCCTATAGGTGTGAACATTGCTAAATAAATCCAAATGATTTCTTTCTTGCTTAATGACTGTTCTGTTATCAGATGGCACATTTTTAAGTGCGGCAAAATGGAGAAGGTCCAGCTTTTAACCACCTCAACGTACTCTTGCTGTGCCAGTTTTGGGAGACCAGCAGTATATCTGTCTCCTGACTTTCCCCCATTGACTTTTCCCACCTGACGTCATGTATTGGCCAGAAGCAGGGGTTACGTGTCGGAAACTGACCATTGTTTCGCGACATTGGGGGAAACCCGCTGACACTCAATTGGTTCAAACAAAATAGGACATTGGCCACAAACAGAGCTGGAGGACCACAAAATGATGAGCTGCCCTGGAACAAGGTAAGTTGGCCTTTTTGTTCAGCATTTGCTGTTGCCTGTCTGAGATCAGGTGATGCAGTACCGACCAAGGATGAAACCTGGGACATTCTGGTGTTTGTGGCTGGGTAGCACACTGGGCAGTACTCAAAGCAAACGAACCATCATGGGAGTATGGCCAATGCCATTCTAAATCAATTCTTTGTGGCCAAACGAGTGACGGGTCACCGCCTGATTCCACCCCCCCCCCCCCCCCCCTCCCTGCAGGCAAGCACACTGTCAGCACTCTGTTCTGATGGCACAGCAAGATTGGTAATTTGGTAGGTAGGGAATCAGAGCCGTGAATGATCTATTCTTTAAAGTTATTCATTTATACTTTACAGTTAGTAATTCATTGACTAGCTGCCATGCTTTCCAATCAGACAAACACACAAAGAACCAAGAGTCTGATTTGGACTCAATAAAAATTGTCCAGAAAACTAATCATTTGGCAGCAAAATTGTAACTGTAGCCGTATTTCCCTTCATCTGTGTTATAGATTGCTGAAGAGAAATGAGGTAAATAAACTGGCAAACAACTTCAAATTCCTGATCAAAATATATTTATGTATGTGACAAGAGTAACGTTTGGCCCTTTAATTTGATAACAAGGGATGCGTCTGTGTTTATTTATGAAAAGACAAAGGCATGAGCCCTTAATTTTATCAACTATCATGGATGTCAGCCGTGGCTCAGTTGGTAGCACTTGCACTTCTGAGTCAGAAGGTTTGTGGCTTCAAGTCCCACTCCAGGGACTTGAACACCAAAATCTAGGCTGACACGTCAGTGCAGTGCTGAGGGAGCGCTGCACTGTCAGAGGTGCTGTCTTTTGGATAAGATGTTAAACCGAGGCCCCGTCTTCTCTCTCAGGTGGACATAAGAGATCCCGTGGCACTATTTCGAAGAAGAGCAGGGGAGTTATCCCTGGTGTAACAACAGAAAACGCTGGAAAAACTCAGCAGGCCAGGCAGCATCTGTGGAGAGAGAAACAGAGTTAACGTTTCAGGTCGAAGACCTTTCGTCAGAACTGGAAAAAAGCAGGAAATGAAATAGATTTAAAGCAAGGATAAAGCTGGGAAAAGGGGGAGGGGATGAAAGAACAGAAGGAGAGATTGAGAGACATTAAGAGATAATCAAGGCAAGAGGAGGTGTTGATGTGACAGGTTGAGGCTAAAAGAAGTGTGAAATGCACTGGCAGAATGAAGGACAGCTGCCAGCTTCTGGGAGGAAAATAAAAGGGGGGGGCCAAACAAAAGGGTGGATGAAAAAATAAAATATAAATGTGATAGGGGCCGAGGTTATGATCTAAAATTGTTGAACTCGATTATCAGATATATACAGTTATCCCTGGTGTCCTGGTCAATATTTATCCCTCAATCAGCATCACTAAAAAAAACTATCTGGTCATTATCACATTGCTGTTTGTGGGAGCTTGCTGTGTGCAAATTGGCTGCTGCGTTTCCTACATTACAACAGTGACTACACTCCAAAATATGGGACATCCTGAGGTCATGAAAGGCGCTACATAAATGTAAGTCTTTCTCTTTTTTAGAATGATTACTGTTAACTGCTGTCAATTCCTTCCTGCCCATAGATTTTATTGTTAGTTTATTCAATGGATTGTCACATACTATGGAACCACCTTTTGAGTGGGTAGATGACCTCATGCCAGGCTTCTACCAATGGTATTCTGCAATTGGCAGCTACAACGCGCACGGGTCAACTTACCCTCAAATTTACTCTCCGTCCCCCGAGGTTCCCGCTGAGATCAGCTGTGATCAGAAATTCACTTGTGTGAGAAATTATGGGCATTGCCTATTTCCTTACTTCAAGCAGGAAAACCACTGGAAAATATCATCTCGACAGATTAATTTAAAAACAAATGAAGTGTAGAAACATAACAATGGGAAAGCAATCAAAGTAAACGAGAGCAGGCATATCGTAACAGGAAGCGTGAAGCAGTAAGACAAAAAGGGTTGCAAACTAGGTGAGACAGGGCGAAGTAATTGCCTACGTGGTCAGGACGATTCTTGTGTTAACGTCAGAAGGACCACACATTAATATAACAAAGCCCAAAACAATTGTGGTAAGATCAGTTATACCCAGGCTGTGTGTGAATAGGTGGGTTGGTATTTACATGTTAATCAGACAAGTTAAGACTAGTTGTGGTGAGGTGAGCAAAGACATTCAACAGATTGCACTCATGACATAATCACATTGAAATTAGTACGATGTGGTTTTGTGTTTTAACATTCTATAAAAGAGGATTGTGACATCAAAACGTGCAGTAATTAACATTTTAATTGAATTGGATCTCAAGGTTTATTGTGGAATATGTTCAAGCCACTCCATGGTGTATTTGAGGAACCTCATCTGTTCTGAGCAGGACTGTTCACATGTATTCCCGTTTGTCAGCTGTTCTTCCTGTCCCTCAACATGGTTTCTTGAAGCTCATCGCTCTTTACCACAGAAGGGTACAGTGTTTGGGTGCCTCTATATTACAGTCTGGTCACATGTGTGCCATTTTCCTGTGTTTGCACATACAAATGGAGCCTGTCTCCATGGAGATTGACTTCCGTCAGAAACCCAATGAATCCCAACATAAGTGACTAGCAATTCAAACTTAATGGTAAATTAAGCTCCTAATTTCCTCCAAGAGTGTTGATTTACATTTTTTTTCCCTCATACATTTTCTCCCTTCCCCTCCTGAGGGCATTGACATCTTGCTGGTATATATTTCCACAGGCACTGCTCACCCTCTGTTACCTCGCCAAAGTGACTGCTATTTAAATGTGAGTTATTGAGTAAGTATCAGCAGGCTATTTGAATGCTGGCGGGTGTCAGAGCTGAGCCTGATCCTGTCTTCATCGGGTGTTCACAATGTTTATTTTTGGCAATGGTTGCTGGATCGCCATCAGGAACCCTACTAGTACTATCACGATACTATGTGAAGGAGTACGGTAGCGTACTGGCTATGTTACTGGACTCCTGATCCAGAGGCCTGGGTACTACTACTCTAGATTGTAGAACGAGAGTTCAAATCCCACCATGGCAGTTTGAGAATTTAAATTCAGTGTAGAAGATCTGGAAATAAAAAGTTTATATCAGTAAAAGTGTCGGATTATCATTAACAAACCCAACTGGTTCACTAATGTCCTTTAAAGAATGAAACTTGCTGTCCTTATATTACAGTCTGGTCGCAGATCATCCATGTGTGCCATTTTCCTGTGTTTACACATACAACTGGAGCCTGTCTCCATGGAGATTGACTTCCGTCAGAAACCCAATGAATCCCAACATAAGTGACCAGCAATTCAAACTGAATGGTAAATTAAGCTCCTAATTTCCTCCAAGAGTGTTGATTTACATTTTTTTTCCCTCATACATTTTCTGTCCTTACCTGGTTTGGCCGATGTGTAACTCCATTCCCACACCGATTTAATTGACACAAATGCTCTCTGAAGTGGCCTAGTAAGCCACTCAGCTGTGCTACAATGCTTTAAGAAGAAGGCTCACCTTCACGGAGCGACTAGAAATAGACAATACTTGCCAGTGACCCCCCACTCCCCCCCCCCCGCCCACAGAATGAATAAAACATCGACTTAAAGACCGGAATGGGTCAACAGAAGAGCATTTGTCTGCAGTCTGGGATGGGATCCCACTCGCAAGGGGAATTTTTTTTGAAGAATTGTAATCTCTCTCTCCTTCCTAAGGTCTCCACAGGTGTCTGCTATGTTTCCTCCTTCAGGTAAGGAGGCAGGAGGTATTACAATGCAGCCTTCACCACAACCATTATTAATGCTGCTATACGGTTTCCATGTACTGGGACTAATGTTACAAGTTTTTCTCGCTCTCTCTAATCAGAGTGTCCTGCTACCACAAAGTGTCTCATCATTTAGCAACCTGGCACAGAACTGTCAAACCTTGATTAGTGACAGCAGGTGCATTTGGGTTTCAGCTGCAGATCACACTCAGGCCATCTGGTTGGGACTTCAGTACAAACAGGCCACCAGACCATTTGTTTCAATAATTTACAACAAAAAAAAGTGTGAATAACTTGCAACATGAAAGCGGCCAGTTTGCCTCCCCCCCGCACCCCGCTCCCCGGCTGTGATTTATGTATTATTACTCCCCCGACCCTTAAATCTCACGCAGCTTCCAGGGAAGTTCGGTGGCGGCTGACTCGTATGCAGCAGTACCCGTTGGAAGCTGAATTTTCCCAGCTCTGAAACCTCCCGACCATCATCCGTGGAAGATAAAAGATGCTGAACTGCGGCACCTCCTGTGGAGCTGCCAGCTGACATCGGCTGAGTGGATCACAGTTGAGAGGAGAGACTCAGAGTGACGTGTTTCACAGTCACCGATGTGAACCTCCCAGATATTTACTTACCTTGAAAGTATTCCCCCTTTACACTTTGGTTCTGCTTTTAAGTCTTGTGCAACTCAAGCTTTTCTCATCCGATAATCATTATGATGGAGCGAGAGATCCGGTACATTGAAAACCAGAAGAAAATAGATATTAAAATGACAGAGATTAACATTTCTCCCTGGTACTGTCATGGGTCAGAGCGTATGCTGTTTAATAACAATAGGGGTCTTATGCCCTGTAACGGTATTATCCAGGTTACTGAAAATTGGTGACTGAATAAGTCAAATTCTGATTTTGTTAAAAGGTATTCTGGGATTGTTATTGGTGCTTGGAGAGGAATTTCTAACTATTTTTCTGTGAAAACTAAATCAGTGACCATGATTAATTTTACAATTGTAAATCAGTGGCCTTTATAAATATGTATCTTTACCCACATATTTAATTTTTATCTCTTACCTTTTTTTTTTAAAGCTAAGCTACATAGTAAGATGGCATTCAAGATGTACTGGTAGGACAGTGCTAAAACCCTGATAATCCTCTGGCCACGATCCCGGCAGTTACACTCCATGGCATTGGCTTGTACTTCCATTTTGTTAACTCTGGCCTCTTGCGCAACCCCCACTTCCTTCTCGCCACAATTGGGGGCCATGCTTTCAGCCGTCCATGCTCTAAGATCTAGAATTCCCATCACAAACCTCTTGGCCTCTCCAGCTCTTTCTCCTCCTTTAAGACGCTGCTTAAAACCTATCTCTTTGACCAAGCTTTTGGTCACTTGTCCAAATGCCTCCTTCTTTGGCTGGGTGTCAATTTTTGTCTGATAACGTTCCTGTGCAGCGCCTTGGGACATTTTAATACATTAAAGGCACTATATAAATGCAAGTTGTTGTTGTTACCAGAGGCGGTGTATAAATTAAGATAACGTTCTACACTTTTTGGGAACGATGGCGTCTTAATACTTTTGTAAAGAAAGACAGACTTGAATTTCTATAGCACCTTTCACCACCACCAGACGTCCCAAAGCCCTTTACAGCCAATGAAGTACTTTTAAAGTGTAGTCACTGTTGTAATGTAGGAAACACAGCAGCCAATTTGCGCACAGCAAGCTCCCACAAACAGCAATGTGATAATGACCAGATAAACTGTTTTTTTTGTTATGTTGATTGAGGATAAATATTGGCCCAGGACACCGGGGAGAACTCCCCTGCTCTTCTTCGAAATAGTGCCATGGGATCTTTTACGTTCACCTAAGAGAGCAGACGGGGCCCTCGGTTTAACGTCTCATCTGAAAGACGGCACCTCCGACAGTGCAGCGCTCCCTCAGCACTGCACTGGAGTGTCAGCCGAGATTTGTGGAGTGGGACTTGAACCCACAACCTTGTGACTCAGAGGCAAGAGTGCTACCCACTGAGTCATGGCTGACGCACAGCTAAGCAAAGCTGCTCCCAAAAGTGTAGTTTCCACTTGTACCATTTTGATGGGACACTGTGAACTTCATGCATGTATATCCTGGCATATATGATACGTGTTGTGACATCATGCATTGCAATGTTCCAGAATTAGATTGAAGAATCTTCTGCCCATGACTTACATCAAATCTAGTCTTTAGCATTGAATCCAGGAAGAGACTCATTCAGGGCATGATCACTGACACGCTTTGAGGTAACAGAGAGTTTATGATCTCAGGGATATCTGCAGTGCACTCAGCACCAATACACAAGGGAGGACACTGAAAGAAGTGGAATGGATAAAATTACTTTAAAAATCATGTACTTTGAAAATAAAGTGATGTCGAAATAAACGTTTTGGGCACTGGATCAGTCAAACTAGTTGGAGTTAGCAAACATTTTGCAGATTCCACTGGTGCACAAAAGTAATTTGGAGATGCTAGTTGACATTTAACCAGTAGTCTGCCTAATTAGGAAGTGCTCCCATGGGTTCAGGATGGCATCCAAAACACTACACTTTTGGAAGCATTGAGCAAGATAATGAGACATTACCACTCCCAAAAACATAATACAGAATAATATCTTACATTTATGCCGTGTCTGTAACAAACTGTCTCAAGGTGCTTTACAGGAGGAATAGTGGACACCAGGTAGTAGTGAACAAATTAGGGGAGGTAACCCAAAGTGGAGTCAGTGATAAGTTTTCAGGAGTCTCTTGAAGGTGGGGAGAGAGGTGATAAGGCAAGAGGTTATGGGAGACAGTTCCAGAGCACAGGGATGTGGCAGCTGAAAATGTTGCCACTGATGGGGACTTGTGACAGAGTGGAGTTGGAAGAGCTGAGGCTGTGTACTGAGATGTAGAACTGGAGAAAATTGCAGAGACAGAGTGGAGAGAGACCATGGAGGGATTTGAAGATTTTGAAATGGATGCAATGCGGACAGTGAACCTGTGGAGGTCAATGAGAACAGGAGTGACGGGGATGGGGGATCTTAGCTACAAGGACAGGTTGGAGAAGCTGGATTTGTTTTCATTAGAGCAAAGGAGGTTGAGGGGTGATTTGATAGAGGTGTACAAGATTATGACGGGTTTGGATAGGCTAGACAGAGAAAGGCTGTTCCCACTACTTGATGGTACAAGGACTAGGAGACACAGATTTAAGGTTTTGGTCAACAGATACAGGGGGGATGTGAGGAAAAACTTTTTTACGCAGCGAGTGGTGAGGACCTGGAACTCGCTGCCGACGGAAGTGGTGGAAGCGGAGACACTCAATGTTTTCAAGGGGAGACTGGATAGGCACTTGAGGGAAATAAACTTGCAGGGCTACGGGGATAGAGCGGGGGAATGGGACTAACTGGATTGCTCTACAGAGAGCTGGCACGGACTCGATGGGCCGAATGGCCTCCTTCTGTGCCGTTGTGACTCTATATGACTCTATGTGCAGGACTTGTGTGGGATAGGACAGGATATGGGTAAAAGCTATTATACCCGCTTGATGAAATATATCTTGATCTTTAGAAAGCACAACCAACCACCAGACAATTAATTCAAAGTTTACATCTATTAGAATCTTACAAAGCAGTGCCAGAACCTGCCCTCCCCACCTCTGCCATTGTCAGACCTCCCCCCAGACAGCAGCCAGCTGCCAGAGTTTCCAGCAAGGTAGGGCTGTTGGGCGACTGCGATGCTTCTGTAGTGGTGTGGTGTCTCCTGGCTCTGTGCAAATGGGGTGCCCTCCCACTGACCCTGCATTCTCCAGCGGGTCAGTGCTGGAGGGCATCTGCGGGTACGATCCCACTGTTAATATATTAACAAATATTGATGGAGTGGAAACTGTACCTTTGAAACTGGTTTACAATGATTATAAAATACCTCTGTGCCAAAGGTTATGTAGCAAAGTCCAGACCAGTAACAATCTGTATCATAGGATGTTATTACCTTCTGCTCGGGAAAGATTAATAGTTGTTCTGCTAAGATTTGGTTAATTATTTCTTCCAGTTATAGACTGTTCCAGCTAATCATTGCCATAAATTTTGATTGTTTTTTTAGGTCTCCTTTTCCCTAAGATCAAACATATCTGTTCTTATCTGTTTGATAGCTGAGATATGGTCTACCTAGGGACCATATGTTATATTGATTTTTGGAACAAGGAGATAGGATAGGAGCTTGGTCTGACCATTCCATTGATTGATTAGCAATGGGAAAAAAATATAACTCTGACTTCTAATGTTTCAATAAAATATTCAAGGCTTCCTGTGTAATTATTTGTGGCAGATTAAATTCAGAGTTCTGGAGACAATTGCTTTTGTATTAGTCACGTTTGAGCACATGACATCTCCCCACCTCTCCTCTCGTCTGAGTTCACTCCTCTCCTGACCTCCCTAAACTTCTCCCCTCATACAGACTCTCCTACTCAGATTCATGGCCAACCCTCTTGACCTTGCCACCCCCTGTGGCCTCTCTACTCCCATGGTCTTGATCACTGACAACAACAACAACAGCTTGCATTTATATAGCACGTTTTATGTAGGAAAATATCCCGAGGTGCTTCAAAAGAACATAAGAAATAGGAGCAGGAGTCGGCCATACGGCCCCTCGAGCCTGCTCCACCATTCAATAAGATCATGGCTGATCATCGACCTCAACTCCACTTTCCTGCCCGATCCCCATATCCCTTGATTCCCCTAGAGTCCAAAAATCTATCGATCTCAGCCTTGAATATACTCAAAGACTCAGCATTCACAGCCCTCTGGGCAGAGAATTCCAAAGATTCACAATCCTCTGAGTGAAGAAATTTCTCCTCATCTCAGTCTTAAATGGCCGACCCCTTATCCTGAGACTATGCCCCCTAGTTCTAGACTCTCCAGCCAGGGGAAACAACCTCTCAGCATCTACCCTGTCAATCCCCCTCAGAATCTTGTATGTTTCAATGAGATCACCTCTCATTCTTCTAAACTCCAGAGAGTATAGGCCCATTCTACACAATCTCTCATCATAGGACAGCCCTCTCATCCCAGGAATCAATCTAGTGAACCTTTGTTGCACCGCCTCCAAGGCAAGTATCTCCTTCCTTAGATAAGGAGACCAAAACTGTGCCCAGTACTCCAGGTGTGGTCTCACCAAGGCCCTGTACAATTGTAGCAAGACTTCCTTACTCTTATACTCCAACCCCCTTGCAATATAGGCCAACATGCCATTAGCCTTCCTTATTGCTTGCTGTACTTGCATACTAGCTTTCTGTGTCTCTTGCACGAGGACACCCAAATCTCTCTGAACACCAACATTTGAAAGTTTCTCGCCATTTAAAAAATATTCTGTTTTTCTATTCTTCCTACCAAAGTGAATAACCTCACATTTCCTTACATTATACTCCATCTGCCACCATACTGCCCACTCACTTAGTCCAACTATATCCCTTTGCAGACTCTTTGTTTTCCTCACAGCTTACTGTCCCACCTGCTTCACAGACGCATAATCAGAATGAAATGGACAACAAGCCAATGAAGGGAAAATTAGTAGGGGTGACCAAAAGCTTGTTCAAAGTAGTGGGTTTTAAGGAAGATCTTAAAGGAGGCGAGGGAAGTGGAAAGACAGACGGGTTTAGGGGAGGGTGGGGTCTAGAAGGCTGAAGGCGTGGCCGCCAATAGTGCAGCGAAGGGAGTGGAAAATGCACAAGAGGTCGGAGAAGGCGCTATATAAATGTAAATTGTTGTTGTATGGCTGGGGCAAGTGATTTGGTGCAGTAAGTGATTTATTATGACTTGAATATCACCACTTTCACTGCCTCCAAGAGATTTTATGCCAAACTGCGATACTTGGGCAAGTGTGAGTGTCGAATTATTGGAATTTGTCACAGCATGTTGTGCCATGTGTGATCAATTGCTCTACACATAACTAGCTGCTGGAAAGTCCCTTCTGTGAACTGGATGGCTCCATGCAGACAGCCTAGGGTGGGCACAGACTCCCAGAGCAGCTGCAAAGGTTTGTTTTTGCTAATTATCTCTCCTTTCCCGAAGGTGCCAATTCATGCTCTTTGGTAGCTCACCGAAGCTCACCCATTCTTCAACATTTGAGTCGAGATAGTGAGAGATAGATTATCCATGGGGCTAACCCGATCTCCCAGCATAACCCCGGCAAAAGATCATCAGAAACCCCGGAGAAACAGAGTAAACGACTGTTTATGGTGTGAGATCGTGGCACCCCCCATGGAAATTCAACCTATGAGTGTCAGCAGGACATTGAACTGTGGCGGGTATCACAGCCAAGCTAACTCTTGTCTTTGCCATGCCTACAATACATCTACATTCCAGTTGATCAGGAATGGAAACAATGGCTCATTTTGCTCAGCCTAGCCAATGGCACTGAGGGCAATTGTATCAGGGCTTGACAGGTTAGATGCAGGGAGGATGTTTCCCCTGGCTGGGGAGTCTAGAACCAGGGGTCACAGTCTCAGAATAAGGGGTCGGCCATTTAGGACTGAGATGAGGAGAAATTTCTTCACTCAGAGGGTGGTGAATCTTTGGAATTCTCTGCCCCAGAGGGCTGTGGAGGCTCAGTTGTTGAGTATATTCAAGACAGAGATCGATAGATTTTTTAATATAAAGGAAATCAAGGGATATGGGGATAGTGCAGGAAAGTGGAGATGAGGTAGAAGATCAGCCATGATCTTATTGAATGGTGGAACAGGCTCGAAGGGCTCCTATTTCTTATGTTCTTATGTTATCACTCTATTACCATCTCCTTTTGCCTTGCACCTGCATCCCTTTTGTCTTTTAATCTCTTCTGCCGTCCACCCTATCACAGGCCTTCCCTTTTGTTCTTTCCTCCCTCCCCCACTTTCCCTGCCCCTGCGCTTGCTGAAAGCCTCTTCTATCTCTAGCTTTTTCTAGTTCTGATAAAGGTGATCGACCTGAAACGTTAACTCTGTTTCTCTCTCCACAGATGCTGCCTGACCTGCTGAGTGTTTCCAACATTTTCTGTTTTTATTTCAGATTTCCAGTATCTGCAGTATTTTGCTTTTGAATCACTCTAACTACTTCCCTTGTTAAGATCAAATAGCTCCGTAGAGACTGGAAATCCAACCTGGAAATTCCAGTCTGTATACCTTTTAGCTTTTGGATAGTACCTGGGAGGGTTTAAGGCTGAAATTCCATGGATTTAAATTGGAATTTATATAATGAAATAATTCTAAGCTCAGTGAGACACAGTTCATTTTTCTTTTACTCTCTTGAATATATCAGACTATTAAAGATCTGCTATAAAAACAGAAAATGCTGGAAATACTCAGCAGGTCCGGCAGCATCTGTGGACAGAGAAACAGAGTTAACGTTTCAGGTCGATGACCTTTCGCCAGAACTGGAAAAAGTTAGAGATGGGGAACAGGTTTTTAAGCAAGTGTAGGGGCAGGGAAAGGGGGGAGGGGTGGAAAGAACAAAAGGGAAGGTCTGTGATAGGATGGAAGGCAGGAGAGACTAAGAGACAAAAGGGATGATGGTGCGAGGCAAAAGGAGATGGTAACGGGACAAGTTAAGAGACAAAAGATGAGTCGAGAAGAGGTATAAATGGGAATGGCAGAATCATCAACAGCTGCCATGTGAAAAAAAAAATAGGGACAGATGTTATGGTCTGAAATTGTTGAACTCAATGTTGAGTCCAGAAGGCTGTAAAGTGCCTAATCGAAAGTTGAGGTGCTGTTCCTCGAGCTTACGTTGAGCTTCGTTGGAACAGTGTAAGAGGCCGAGGACGGAGAGGTCAGAGTGGGAGTGGAGCGGAGAATTAAAGTGACAGGCAACCAGAAGCTCGGGGTCACGCTTATGGACTGAACGGAGGTGTTCTGCAAAGTGGTCACCCAATCTGCATTTGGTCTCCCCAATGTAGAGGAGACCGCATCGTGAGCAGCGAATACAGTATACTAAATTGCAAGAAGTACAAGTAAATCGCTGTTTCACCTGGAAGGAGTGTTTTGGGCCCTGGACAGTGGGAAGGGAGGAGGTAAAAGGGCAGGTGTTGCATCTCCTGCGCTTGCACGGGAAGGTGCTGTGGGAAGGGAAAGGGGTGTTGGGGGTGATTAAGGAGTGGACCAGGGTGTCTGCTGTTCTGCAGCATAAACATTTTAGTAATTCAAAAGCAACTGACGTTGCTTTTTCTGAAAGTGCAGCTCGCCTCCTTTCCCAATGGCCTTGGGACGTACCCTGTCTGCATGATTCAGTTTCACACCAGGGAAGTGCCCAACGGAGCCATTGGATGAGCGGGAGTTTCTGAAAGTTTTGTTTTGAGTGAGTGCGTAGGTTTTTGGTTGCGCTTCCAAGGGGTAATTTTGCAAAGCTGTGCTCCTAGCATGGTGCCTGACTAGACAAAAATACTCTTCCAGTGCCAGTGTATATAGGGTGCATCCAGCTTGCAAACTATCCATTCTTAACAACATTTCCCCTTCACAGTTTTAGAACCTGTCTTCTTTCATTAGTCAACACATACCAATTAATCACCATCATCAGCAAAGCTGACAAAAAGTAAATCTGCTCCAGAGTGGAGACTGGCTAGGTAAGATGATGGATATCTCTCATTATGCCTGGTTTTCAGCCAAATGCCTATCCCTACATTTTTCCACAAACACTTTTAATTAAACCTTGGAAGAATAAATATAGCCCAATTCAGTTTTGTTTTATCACTGTCTGAACTATAAAGCAGTCAGTATTTCCTCCTTTGCCTTATATACACATTACTGTGCTTTATAAAGATTCCCTGGAAACACACAACTGCCAAGCTGTGTACACCACACACTAGGTGGTCCCAGTCATTGGCAATCAGCAGTATCAATAAGACCTTCAAATAACATACTGTTGTCTAGCAGTGCTTGAGAGAGGGACAAAAGTAACTCTATTTGTGGCAGAGGAAAGTTTATAAACTGTCGCCTTGAAAATGAGATTAAATTGTATAAGAATGATGTAGAAGACATTTTTGTGATCGTGAGATACCATTTTATTGGGCATGATCACTGTCAGATAAAACATTGATGTGGAGATGCCGGTGTTGGACTGGGGTGGACAAAAGTGAGAAGTCGCACAACACCAGGTTATAGTCCAACAGCTTTATTTGAAATCACAAGCTTTCGGAGCGCTGCTCCTTCGTGCTCTCTTCACTTCACCTGACGAAGGAGCAGCCGCTCCGAAAGCTTGTGATTTCAAATAAAGCTGTTGGACTATAACCTGGTGTTGTGCGACTTCTCACAGATAAAACATTCTTATTGCAACTTTTCGAGTTTGAATTCAGCCCAAGCCAAGAAATGGACATCTTTCTGATCGAGATTGTCTGACTCAGTGGGTAAATTTTCATCTTCACCATCTGGGAGGTAATCCCAGGGAGCGGATCACCCGCCTGTTACAGAACCTGCCCGATTTCTGTTCCATTAAAACCAGTGGAATGAAAATGGGGCAGGTTCTATAATGAGCGGGCGATCCGCTCGCTGGGATTACACGGCAACATGGGATTACACATAGAGGGCAACACGGTGGCATAGTGGTTAGCACTGTTGCCTCACAGCGCCAGGGACCCGGGTTCGAATCCGGCCTCTGGTGACTGTCTGTGTGGAGTTTGCACATTCTCCCCGTGTCTGCGTGGGTTTCCTCCGGGTGCTCCGGTTTCCTCCCACAGTCCAAAGATGTGCGGGTTAGGTTGATTTGGCTATGATAAATTGACCCTTAGTGTTAGGGGGAATTAAATACGTGGGGTTACGGGGATAGAGTGGGATATGTGTCGGTGCAGGCTCGATGGGCCGAAATGGCCTCTATCTGCACTGTGGGGATTCCGTGATTCTGTGGTATTACCTCCCAGAAGATGAAGGCGAAGATGAAAATTTACCCCAACATGTTTATTAAAAGAGTTGATAAAACTTACGTAGTGTCACACGTTCTCCAATCAGAACATTTCTTTTGAGAGGCAGTGGGCAAATTGTGAATTGTTTGGTCCCTTTGTAGGGGTGGTGGGGGGTGTAGGAAAGGAACCATGCCTGAGCCTTACTTGTGTATCCAAAATAAATACAGATGCTATGCAGAATATTAAGCATGGTTACTACTCGGATAACCATACATTTTGCTTGTGAGGACTCAGGCTGCAACCATGATTTTGAGATGTTGTCTGTAAGAATTTGTAGAGGAAACCATAAAACATCAGTGATGGTGGGAATGACCCAAACTCTTCCAATGTAATGGATGCGACTGCTGCCAACAAAATTAATTGGTTGCGCATGCACAGTTTCAGTGATTTTTATCTGAAGATATTGCAATCTCTCTCTTTACAACCGCGGATCATTTTTTAAATTCGTTCCTGGGATGTGGGCGTCGCTGGCAAGGCCAGCATTTATTGCCCACCCCTAATTGCCCTTGAGAAGGTGGTGGTGAGCCGCCTTCTTGAACCGCTGCAGTCCGTGTGGTGAAGGTACTCCCACAGTGCAGTTAGGGAGGGAGTTCCAGGATTTTGACCCAGCGACGATGAAGGATCGGCGATATACTTCTAAGTCAGGATGGTGTGTGACTTGGAGGGAAACTTGGAGGTGGTGGTGTTCCCATGCGCCTGCTGCCCTTGTCCTTCGAGGTGGAAGAGGTCACGGTGACCTCCAGCCAGTGGAGTGTTTTCCCCCCAATTCCCATTGACTTCAATTTTACCAGGGCTCCTTGATGCCACACTCGGTCAAATGCTGCCTTGATGTCAAGGGCAGTCACTCTCACCTCACCTCTGGAATTCAGCTCCTTTGTCCATGTTTGGACCAAGGCTGTAATGAGGTCTGGAACTGAGTGGTCCCGGCGGAACCCAAACTGATTCCAGACTCTGGTTTCCAATCCGGTCCAAATGTGGGTTTATTCTCCGTTCTCTTTCAACATGTAACGGTTCGGAATAAAGGCCAATTCACAGCATATATTCGAGCTCAATCTTTGTACAAGTAATATCAGATTGTGGTCCCTTTTCATAGGAGCCTCGGCGGGAGCTAAACCGGAACCAAGACTCGTGGTGAAGAAGTCAAACAGTGACAGAGCCGCTATTGTGGTCTTGCTTAGAAGTGCAATTCAGGGTTGTAACACAACAGGGGGAATTACAGTTAATGAACTGATATTCCTCAAAAGCAATTAATTTTCTTCTCCTTTCCCTTCACACAGAGCTCGCACACCGTAGAAATAAATCTCCGCAACCCCCCCCGCAAATTATTACACATTAATACTTAAACCAACCCGTGATATTATTATATATTATTAAACAAACCCAGAGCTCCACAGATTTATGCGATATTATGATATTATTATGTATTAATAATTGAACCACCACAGATTTATGCGCAGAAGGCAGCTTCCGGCCGTTGGCAGCAGTGTCCAGTCTGTTGGCAGCAGTCACTCTGTAATGTAATTGGGTGAAATCACAGCCTCACTAAAGTGCGATAGCAAAATACTGTGGATGCTGGAAATCCGAAATAACAACAGAAAACGCTGGAAAAACTCAGCCGGCCAGGCAGCATCCGTGGAGAGAGAAACAGAGTTAACGTTTCAGGTCGAAGACCTTTCGTCAGAACTGGAAAAAGCAGGAAATGAAATAGATTTAAAGCAAGGATAAAGCTGGGAAAAGGGGGAGGGGATGAAAGAACAAAAGGAGAGATTAAGAGACATTGAGAGACATTAAGAGATGATCAAGGCAAGAGGAGGTGTTGATGTGACAGGTTGAAGCTAAAAGAAGTGTGAAATGCACTGGCAGAATGAAGGACAGCTGCCAACTTCTGGGAGGAAAAAAAAAAGGGGGGGGCCAAACAAAAGGGTGGATGAAAAAATAAAATATAAATGTGATAGGGGCCGAGGTTATGATCTAAAATTGTTGAACTCGATATTGAGTCCAGAGGGCCTCACTATAGTGTTGTGAGAATGTGGGGGTTAATCTTCAAGCCCCACAGCAGTAGAACAAACCTTGCAGGTCAGAACCAATGATCACAATATCCAGACTGACTTTAAAATCCGCCATGCCACATGAGTGGGTTGGACGGAGCGGTAAATTGGTTGAAAATTAGTTCTGCCTGATTCCTGCCTATTGTGGGTCCCAGTAGATTCTCACATGATCTTAGGTACGGATGTCCGAAGTTCTTGTCTGAAACAGGCGGGGGCTTCAGTACTGTATTTAGAAAGGGGTGTGGTGTTTTGAGTGCAATCTCTCAGACAGACAGGATGGCAGGTGCAACAGGCACTGAGGAAAACTGGTACCCAGGGGTATTAAGGACTGACACACCAGCCGATGATTGAAAGGTCAGAGAGAGAGGAAGGAGGAATATTTTAAAGTTTGGGGCTGCTTTTGATCAAAACTGGTTTTTCCTGTTGCCACTTACACTGTCATGAGCCTTTATGATGATATACATTTAAAATCAGTAATCTGTACCAGCTACATGCTGTGTAATGTTCCCTTTACACCGCAAAATCCTGCGAATCCATTGACAGGATAGGCGCACCAACATCAGTGTTCTCGCTCAGGCCAACACCCCCAGCATCGAAGCTTTGACCATGCTCGATCAGCTCCGATGGTCGGGCCACATCGTCCGCATGCCCGATACGAGACTCCCAATGCAAGCGCTCTACTCGGAGCTCCGACACGGCAAGAGAGCCCCAGGTGGGCCGAGGAAATGCTTCAAGGACACCCTCAAAGCCTCCTTGAAAAAGTGCAACATCCCCCACCGACACCTGGGAATCCCTGGCCCAAGACCGCACAAAGTGGAGGAGAAGCATCCGGGAAGGAGCCGAACACCTCGAGTCTCTTCGCCGGGAGCAAGCGGAATCCAAGCGCAAACAACAGAAGGAGCGCATGTCAACCCAAGCACCCCACCCACCCGCCCCGTCAACCACCGTCTGCCCCACCTGTGACAGAGACTGTAGGTCCCGCATTGGGCTCATCAGTCACCTGAGAACTCATTTTAGTGTGGAAGCAAGTCATCCTCGGTTCCGAGGGACTGCCTAAGAAGAAGAAGATACATTTAAAATCAGTAATCTGTACTAGCTACATGTCATGTAATGCTCCCTTTACACTGCCCCAATAAAGTATTTTAACTCGATCCTCAGAATAACAGTTCCAATTGCTTCAGTGTAACATTTCCATTTCCTTCACCAAACGTTACTGATTCTAGCTTCAACCTTTCAAGCTTCACTGTCATGAGATTCAGCAGCCATTTTAACTGATGAATGAATTGAGATAGAGGGGAGCGGGCCTATTTATCCACTGAATCGGCACAGGGTTTTACAACAAGCAGGCGAGCCCTCTCTCACAAAATGAATTAAAAGTATTCAAAGGGGCACTAAATATCTGTTCTAATTGGCCTCAGCTCAGCGCCAAACCTAACTGGAGAAACACTGGGAGCAGGTGCCCATTATGTAGAACACCCAAGGGAGTGTTGAGCTCTGAGGGGCACCAAGTGCTGAGGATACAAAGCTGGGTGGGAATGGAAGTTGTGAGGAGGATGCAAGGACGCTTCAAGGGGATATAGACAGGCTAAGTGAGTGGGCAAGAACATGGCAAATGGAATATAATGTAGAGAAATGCGAAGTTATCCACTTTGGTAGGAAAAATAGAAAAGCAGAGTATTTTTTAAATGGTGAGAGATTGGGAAATGTTGATGTTCAGAGGGACCTGGGTGTCCTTGTACACAAATCACTGAATGTTAAGATGCAGGTACAGCAAGCAATTAGGAAAGCAAATGGTATGTTAGCCTTTATTACAAGAGGATTTGAGTATAAGAGTAAAGACATCTTACTGCAACTATATAGGGCCCTGGTGAGACCACACCTGGAGTATTGTGTACAGTTTTGGTCTCCTTACCTCAGGAAGGATATACTTGCCACAGAGGGAGTGCAACGAAGGTTCACCAGACTGGCTCCTGGGATGGGGGGATTGTCCCATGAGGAGAGATTGAGTAGACTAGGCCTATATTCTCTAGAGTTTAGAAGAATGAGAGGTGATCTCATTGAAACATACAAAATTCTTACAGGACTTGACAGGGTAGATACAGGGAGGATGTTTCCCCTGGCTGGGGAGTCTAGAACCAGGGGTCACAGTCTCAGAATAAGGGGTCGGCCATTAGGACTGAGATGAGGAGAAATTTCTTCACTCAGAGGGTGGTGAATCTTTGGAATTCTCTACCCCAGAGGGCTGTGGAGGCTCAGTCGTTGAGTATATTGAAGACAGAGATCGATAGATTTTTGAATATTCAGGGAATCAAGGGATATGGGGATAGTGCAGGAAAGTGGAGATGAGGTCGAAGATCAGCCATGATCTTATTGAATGGTGGAGCAGGCTCGAGGAGCCAAATGACCTACTCCTGCTGCTATTTCTTATGTTCTTAAGTGGAAATTGGCATGTGGGCGCTAACCACCTGGCACCACTGGTGGAGTAAACCCATCACCACTACCAAAAGAGGCCTATTGGGCTTTCTGACCACTATTTACTCTTGAGAAAAGTCGGATGCTTTGTTCCACTGAAAATCAACCCAAATTGCACGCATTAAATTTAGACGACAACAACTTGTATTTATATAGCTCCTTTAACGTAGTAGAACGTCCCAAGGCGCTTCACAGGAGCGTGAATCAGGCAAAAACTGACACCGAGCCAAAGGAGGAGACGTTAGGGCAGACGACTGAAAGCTCAGTCAAAAAGGGAGGTTTTAAGGAGGCTCTTAAAGGAGCAGAGAGAGGTGGAGAGGTTTAGGGAGGGAATTCCAGAGTTTAAGGGCTAGACAGCTGAAGGTACGGCCGCCAGTGGTAGGATGAAGGAAGTGGGGGATGCACAAGAGGCCAGAAGTTGGAAGAACACTGGGTTCTTGCACAGTTAGAGGATAGCATGGGAGTGTATTTTTCTGTAATTAAAAATAACCATAAACTGCTCGTCTTTGTGGCTCTACATCACATGGTTTATCAACTGAATTACATTTTGTTGGCAAGGGCCAACCACAAATGTAGTAAAGATAAGAAAAGGGCATCACAAGGAAAGATCATAAGTTAATTATTATAAGTAATACACTTCATATGGTAACCTATGGTAGCCTAGCGCTTATGGTATGGATTATATTTATGACAGTGTATGTCTATCAACCCAGGGGTCACGAGTTCAAATCCCACTGTGGCAATTTGTGAAATTGAATAGCGCCAGAAAATGACCATTAAAGCTGCGAGGTTGTAGTAAATCCAACTGGTTGACTATGTGGTTGACTCTTAATGCAGGGCAACTATGGATGGACAATAACTACTGCCTTGCCAGTGTTACCCATGTCCCAAGAACAAATTAAAAAAAAAAACGCACAAGGAATTTAAGATGGTAGCTCACTCCTGGAGTTCAGATGCTGAACATAAAACACTTAGGGGGAAAAATTGGGTTGCTTTGCGCTTCCCGTTGCGGGCGTGAATGGGCCGCAAAGCCCCAAGCGCCTGGGTGCGGCTAACGCCTCCCGCGAAATTCAGCGAGAGGTTAGCGGCGGCCGTAGCCGGTAGCGCCCCGGGGCGATGACATCATCACCGTGCGCAGCGCCCGGTCGCAAACTTCAGTTGCGCCCCCTGACCTAACACCGGACGATATGTCCGACAGTGTCAGGGGGGCGTTTTTGTAGCCGCGGCGGCGCAAGTTAAAGGGCAGGTGTCGGGCGGCCATTTTTTTTGCCCGCCTGCCAGCACCTGCCCCCTTCCACTTTTTTTATTCGGGGTGCCGGCCGCGATCGCTCAGCCCGGCACTCCAGCAGGGCCTCGGTGCGTGCAGCGCTATGCCCCTCCCCTTTAATCAGGGAAGGGAGGCCTGCAATGACGCGGCGCTACGTGCCGATGTGCGTGGGGCTGTTGCACGTAGCGCCGCGATATTCAGTTGTAGCGCCCCAGGAAGGAGGGAGAGCGCTTCCAGTAGCGCCCCGCCTCCTGCTTGGGGCGCTATCACTGAATCTATGGCACAGGGGCGCTAACTTTTTCAGTGCACTGAAAGTAGCGCCCTGGCGAAGTTAGCACCCCAAAGGGTGCGCCACCGAATTTTTCCCCCTGATGCTTAATTGGTCATTTATTTAATTGTTGTTTGTGGGATCTTGCTGTGCGCATATTGGTTGCCATGTTTGCACAACATGACTACACTTCAATAGTACTTCACTGGCTGTGAAGCGTTTTGGGACAACCTGAGCCCACGAAAGGCGCTATATAAATCCAAGTTCTTTCTTGCTTACGGGTTTATTTAAACCCTGAAAATGAATAGACATCTTTATCGAGAATGATCAATTTCTCATGTAACTGCAAGATTCCATCACGCAACCAGATATCTTGGGATATACTTAGTTCTTCTGTAGGTTAGTAGGAGGCATACAGTAGAGATCCACTGATGAATGTCTTGCTGACTTCCATCACCCACCTGGTGGTGGAGGAAGTGAATGTTTAAGGTGGTGGATGGGGTGCCAATCAAGCGGGCTGCTTTGTCCTGGATGGTGTTGAGCTTCTTGAGTGTTGTTGGAGCTGCACACATCCAGGCAAGTGGAGAGTATTCCATCACACTCCTGACTTGTGCCTTGTAGACGGTGGAAAGACTTTGGGGAGTCAGGAAGTGTGACACTCGCCGCAGAATACCCAGCCTCTGACCTACGCTTGGTCCAGTTCAGTTTCTGGTCAATGGTGACCCCCAGGATGTTGATGTTGGGGGATTCGGTGATGGTAATACCGTTGAATGTCAAGGGGCGGTGGTTAGACGCTCTCTTGTTGGAGATAGTCATTGCCTGGCACTTGTGTGGCGCGAATGTTACTTGCCACTTATCAGCCCAAGCCTGAATGTCGTCCAGGTCTTGATGCATGCGGACATAGACTGCTTCATTATCTGAGGAGTTGCGAATGGAACTGAACACTGTCCAATCATCAGCGAACACCCCCACTTCTGACCTTATGATGGAGGGAAAGTCATTGATGAAGCAGCTGAAGATGGTTGGGCCTCGGACACTGCCCTGAGGAACTCCTGCAGCGATGTCCTGGGGCTGAGATGATTGGCCTCCAGCAACCACAGCCATCTTCCTTTGTGCTAGGTATGACTCCAGCCAGTGGAGAGTCTTTGCCCCTGATTCCCATTAACTTCAGTTTTACCAGGGCTCCTTGATGCCACACTCGGTCAAATGCTGCCTTGATGTCAAGGGCAGTCACTCTCAGCTCACCTCTGGAATTCAGCTCTTTTGGACCAAGGCTGTAATGAGGTCAGGAGCTGAGTGGTCCTGGCGGAACCCAAACTGAGCAACACTGAGCAGGTTATTGGTGAGTAAGTGCCGCTTGATAGCACTGTCTATGACACCTTCCATCACTTTGCTGGTGATTGAGAGTAGACTGATGGGGCGGTAATTGGCCAGGTTGGATTTGTCCTGTTTTTTGTGGACAGGACATACCTGGGCAGTTTTCCACATTGTCGGCTAGATGCCAGTGTTGTAGCTGTACTGGAACAGCTTGGCTAGAGGTGCGGCTAATTCTGGAGCACAAGTCTTCAGCACGACAGCTGGGATATTGTTGGGGCCCATAGCCTTTGCTGTATCCAGTGCACTCAGCCGTTTCTTGATATCATGTGGAGTGAATCAAATTGGTTGAAGACTGGCTTCTGTGATGGTGGGGACCTCAGGGGGAGGCCAAGATGGATCATGCACTCGGCACTTCTGGCTGAAGATGGTTGCAAACGCTTCAGCCTTGCCGTTTGCACTTGTGTGCTGGGCTCCACCATCATTGAGGATGAGGATGTTCATGGAGGCTACTCCTCCCGTCGGTACTTTAATGGTCCTTTCACGACTGGATGTGGCAGGACTGCAAAGCTTTGATCTGATCCGTTGATTGTGGGATTGCTTAGCCCTGTCTATAGCTTGCTGCTTCCGCTTTTTAGCATGCATGTAGTCCTGTGTTGCAGCTACCCCAGGTTGGCACCTCATTTTTAGGTGCGCCTCCTAGCATGCTCTTCTATACTCTTCATTGACCCAGGGTTGGTTGCCTGGCTTGATGTTAATGGTAGAGTGAGGGATATGTCAGGCCATGAGGTTATAGATTGTGGTGGGATACAATTCTGCTCCAACTGATGGCCCTCAGCGCATCATAGACCCAGTTTTGAGCTGCTAGATCTGTTCTGAATCTATCTCATTTAGCACGGTGGTAGTGCCACACAACACGATGGAGGGTGACCTCAGTGTGAAGACGGGACTTCGTCTCCACAAGGACTGTGCGGTGGTCACTGCTACCAATATTGTTATGGACAGATGCATCTGCGAAAGGTAGATTGGTGAGGACGAGGTCAAATAGGTTTTTCCCTCGTGTTGGTTCTCTCACCACCTGCTGCAGGCCCAGTCTGGCAGATACGTCCTTCAGGACTTGGCCAGCAGTGGTGCTACTGAGCCACTCTTGGTGATGGACATTGAAGTCCCCCACCCAGAGTACATTCTGTGCCCTTGCTACTCTCAGTGCTTCTTCCAAGTGGTGTTCAACATGGAGGAGTACTGATTCATCAGCTGAGGGAGGGTGGTAGGTGGTAATCAGCAGGAGGTTTCCTTGCCCATGCTTGACCTGAAGCCATGAGACTTCATGGGGTCCAGAGTCAATGCTGAGGACTCCCAGGGCCACTCCCACCCTGACTGTATACCACTGTGCCGCCACCCCTGGTGGGTCTGTCCTGCCGGTGGGACAGGACATACCCAGGGATGGTGATGGAGGAGTTTGGGACATTGGCTGAATGGTATGACTATGTCAGGCTATTGCTTGACTAGTCTGTGGGACAGCTCTCCCAATTTTGGCACAAGTCTCCCAGATGTTAGCGAGGAGACTTTGCAGGGTTGACTGGGCTGGGTGTGCCGTTGTCGTGTTCAAAGCCGGTGCTGAGGTCGATGTAGGGTGTTCCGTCCGGTTTTATTCTTATTACTTGTAGCGGTTTGTTACAACTGAGTGGCTTGCTAGGCCATTTCAGAGGGCAGTTAAGAGTCAGCCACATTGCTGTGGGTCTGGAGTCACATATAGGCCAGACCAGGTAAGGACGGCAGATTTCCTTCCCTAAAGGACATTAGTGAACCAGATGGGTTTTTACGACCATCCGGTAGTTTCATTTATTTAAGTAACTGAATTTAAATTCCACCGCTGCCGTGGTGGGATTTGAACTCACGTCTCTGGATTATTAGTCCAGACCATAACCACTATGCTACGGTTCCCGTATCTCATCCGAAAGACAGCACCTCCAACAGTGAAGCACTCCCTCAGTACTGCACTGAAGTGCCAGCCTGGATTTTGTGCTCGAGTCTCTGGAGTGGGACTTGAACCCACAACCTTTCATCTACCGAGTGTGAGAGTGCTGCCCATTGAGCCACGACTGACACTTTAGATTAGGAGCATACAGAACGGGGGATTGAAACTGCTTCCTCTCACTATGTGGTGAATGGCCTGGTGCTATGCAGTGTGCGGTGCTGCCACACTGCCCGATGTTTGGTGCTGTTGTGAGGAGAGGAGACTCACGTTCCTCGTGAGAGTTTCCCGTTTGAGTTGGGAGACTCAACATGTCTGCTTCAAATGGCAAGTGAGTCACGGAAAACATTGAGCTGTCACTGAGTAAAAAGAATGAATAATCTACCATTTAGATTTCTGGATACTTTCACACATTGCCCCAATCTATAATAGGCATCAGTTAATGTGTTTCCGAGGAAGAGAGAGTGGGAGAGGAGGGAGAGAGAAAAATGAGAAGGTGAGAAAGAAATAATCATCGATGCACATTTTAAAAATAAAAAGTCAAGTTCTAAAGCATCAGAATTACCTTTAATTTTGAATGTTAAATAATAAAATATTGGTGATATGATTAGTTGAATTGATTTTATAAAGATATTAAACCCAGTAGGCAAGCGGGTTAAATTAACCTCAGATAGTCATTAACCTGGGGTGCTTTATTGATCTTTTCATTTCGGTTGTGTTTGTTGCCATAGTTCTGTGCTACTGATAGGCTCAGTGTAACCTCCAACCCTGTACCTCTGACCATGTCATCAGCACGTTTTTCTTCTTAAAAAGCACTATTGACAACCCAAAGTGATGGGCCAAGGACAAAATGGAGAACAACAAGGCTTAAAAGAGAAGACCAGGTAGAATCGGAAATATTAATGTGGTGATGTTAAGCTTAGATTTTAAAGGCCTATAGGGAAAGAAAGAGTTTGGGAGACTGTTTTGAAGCTCAGACTTAGCATTAAGTCTTAATTTTGACACATTCGGTATCTAGGAGCGAGGAAGATGTGGGATGATGTATTTGGAGTTTAGGAGGAAAGTTCAGAGGAGCTCTGACCAAAGTCGTGTTGAGAAGCTGAAGTAAAACAGGTAAGGCTCCGTTGGAGGCTGGATCAACTTTCAGATAACAAACTTTGTTTTTGCATCCTGTCCAGGAGTTGGAGAGAAATCCTTGGAGACAGTTTCCAGATATGGTAGCAATATTTATGCCTTGGATGGACTTCGGCCTGATAGAGATTTAAGAGGTGTTGAAGGAAAAATAAGTGTTTGGCAGTCCTTGAGCACATAATCTGGGCTGCCACTCTGGTGGGACTTTCTCGTCTAACCACAAGGATTTGACTCTGAGGCCAGAGCGCTCCCAAGTAAGCCACGCTGACAGTATGTGCAATTTTTTCTGGAAAATGTTCAATTTTAATGAATTTATATCCCTGTTTAAACTGACCAAACTTGTGATTTATCCCATTTTCTCCTTTCTTTACAGGCACTGTTTAGATTTTCCTGCGTTATGTTTCTCCCATGACAGCAGTGACTTGAGCTGGAATGTGGTTCATGGGCATCAGAGATACTTTAGTACCTTTCCTAAATGATCTTTCTTCATGTGTGAGGCTAGGCAGTGATTATCAACAGACTGTTTCACTGTGGGTGGGCATCACAGCTGTGCTTAATTCTGCAGTCAGTTAATGTCTGAATGCTTACAGTTCCAGCAGAGGACATCTGATAATCAGGAACGGGAATCTGTCCGACTCTGCCTGCCCTCGCTGAGGCATACTGAGGACAAATGGAATACCTCCACCGTTGGCCTGGCTGTCATCAGCTCACTCAGCACAGAGCAGATGTTGATTCCCGGGATCTTCCTATTCTGGTTTAACATCATACTATGTGGCAAAGTTACCCATTGAATCCTCTTGGATTCTCTTCGTAACCTCCTGTGAGCCAAGAATTGGAGGTGGAGAGAGAGAGCAGATGAACTATTTTTGTTAGGCAAGGGTTACGGAACCAAGGCGGGCAGATGGAGTCAAGATACAGATCAGCCATGATCTAATTGAATGGCGGAACAGACTCGAGGGGCTGAGTGGCCTATTCCTGTTCCTATGAACAAAGTAATCGCTTTTAGAACTCCTGGCAACAGAGCCTTTTCCTTTGTCGCATCCCTCAGTGACACCCTCTACTGTTGCTTGGTAGCGGGATACAGAAGCACCTTCCAGATCACTGTTGCTAAGTATGGTCCTATGTAGAACAAAGGCTTGGAAAACATAACTAAAATGAAAGGCAGTGAGCAATTTGACCATCAGTACAATATTTCAAAACTGCTTTTAGAAACTGAAAGATTTAAATTACTTGATTTTATGCATTACTAGATAAAAGTCATAATAAAAAACTACAAAATTGCTTGTCAAATTTTTGAAGTTACTCTTTCAAGTGGACATGATTCATTCTTTTATTGCTCTTGTCATTTTAGAAAAATTGTTGATGGGTCTCACTGGCAATTACTGAGAAGAAACTTCTATTTTTCATCGCTAAGTGCTTTGCACAATAGATATTAGCTTTTTGCATGCACTTTAAAAGCGTCTGACCTTATTTAACAACAGCCAGCTTTTGTTAGTGTGTCTGTTACTTTTAATATTCAGCATCTTGTGCCATCAAGGCAACAGCGATCTGCAGTAACACATGAAAATAGTGATGCAATAGAAAATTGTCATGCCTAGACCTTAGGATAATTACAGTGGGTGGAAGATGTAACACTTGCCAGTAAATAATAATGGTGGGTGTCGATGAATCAAAAGCAAACTGGCCCACAAACCACTACTTGCTCATTCGCCAACACTGCCACGTGTAGATTGCCGCTGTTGTATCGCTTTTCCAATTTGCTTTCCTTCTTCTCATAGAATGGATATATCCCGAAAATGTGTGGGGTTCACCAGCCCGCAGCTTAAGCAATGGCCCTGAATTTGCGGTCAGCGGCGTACCTCAGGAGTGTGCCGCCGACATCCGAACGAAATCCGCACTTACCTGGTGCGAAGCCCCCTTCGAAAAGTTGCAGTGAGACGCTGCGGAGTTGTGCGCAGCGTAGTGGCTGTGCGTAAGTGTACCTGGGATCACGTGGGGCGGTGCTCCTTTCACTTCCTGACTTTTAGCCAATCGGAAAACATAGAAATCTCCAATGGGACAGCATCAAGCTTTGCAGAAAGTCTATCTAAGCAGCTGACTGTGTTTTATTTTTTACTGTTCACACGACACTTTCCAAAAGAGTGCTTAAGCATTTTTCTTTGATTTGCATTCGTGTTGATAAACGATTTGATTTCAGCCTTCGGCTTTTAAATTGCTGACTAATAAAAAAAAAACCAACTCATTTTAAATAAAAAGAACTGGTAAGATAAACAAGTCAGAAGTTTTACCTAACACAGTAAATTGAAGTTATTTTGATTTGCACAGTTTAACCTAAATGCATAGATATTAAAGTAGTTATTAATACTTTAGTGCACTTCAGCAGATAGCTCTGGCCTCTGGATAGGAACCATAAAACTCGATTTGGATGCTTTTTATGGGCTGTAGCATAAACCTAGCTCAAAAATAATACAATTTTCTCATCCTCCCCCTCCCCTTACGCCATGCAACAGGCTCCTGCGCCTGTTTGCATCAGCTGTAAACATTCTCAGGATCATTAATGCGCAGTAGATGGGCAATCAGCCCAACTTTTCGCCAGCACATTGATTTCAATGGGTGGGTGAAACGTGCAGCAAAGCCGAGGCGGAGTCGGAACGTGACAGATCGCCAGTTCGCGCTTCAGTGCGTGCAGAAATCCCGAGCTTGCGGCCAATTTCAAAGGTGGTATGACGGCGTACTCTGAGAGTACGCAAATTCAGGGCCAATCAACTTTTCTGATGCCCAATTTAGTTGCTTTGAGATGACTCACTCAAGCCCGTCTAACTGTTGTTGGAAACTGTTCTGCGTTGGACCTCTAGATGAAGCACCACCCTGTGATGGATGTTTCATCTTGGGAGTGGCGAACTGACAGTCAATCTTCACGCAGGTGTCTCCTTAGGGTTCCCTGCACATTCCCGGTTTCGCCAATGCTGTTGGGGGATAGATGTTGAGAGGATATGAAGTACTTCCCAAAAGACATAGGGGGAAAAATTAGGTCGCGCCCCGTTTGGGGCGCAAATATCGTCTGGACGCAAATATTAGCGCCTGGCGCTAATTATCGCCACTGACTGGAAACTTCACTTTTACCACCCCGGGAGGTGAGTGGAGCGCTAAATCAGGCGCTGCACACCTGTCTTAAGGCGCAAAGGCCGAGCAGTGAGGCGCTAACTCAGCGCGCGAGCGCAGCGCAGGTGCTGCCAGTTAGCGAGGGAACACAGACACACTGGCGCCGGCCAGTTCTTAAAGCGGGGGGGGGCCAACTTGCTCCCCAGCCACACCCTGCTCATTGCAGCCTTGAATATCGGCCTGGAGAGACCTGTGAATCCATTTTGCTGCCAAGGATGGAGAGGGTGAGAGAACGAGCTCATCGCTTCACCGAGCGGGCCTTGGATGCTCTGGTTGGCGCGGTGGAGCGCAGAAGAAGTATACTCTTCCCTGAGAGTGGCAGGAGGCCTTTGCCACGCGAGTACAGAAGAGTGTGGAGGGAGGTGGCTCAGAGCGTCTCCTCCAGGAGCATGGTGCCCAGGACCCATGTTCAATGCCGCAAAAAGTTCAACGACCTCACTCGGGTCGTCAGGGTGAGTGGCTTTTTCTCAATACCTCTCCATCCCTCCATCTCAACCTCACTCTATGGCCAGAGGGTCTTAAAACCCCAATGCACAACACTCATCCAACACCTATGGCCCTTTCATGAAACACACACACACATTCCACACTTTGCATACAGTAAGGGCTATTCACCTATGGGAGGCACATCAGGCAAGACCATGGCTGCATACAGTAAGGGCTATTCACCTATGGGAGGCATATCAGGCAAGACCATGGCTGCATACAGTAAGGGCTATTCACCTATGGGAGGCACATCAGGCAAGACCATGGCTGCATACAGTAAGGGCTATTGACCTATGGGAGGCACATCAGGCAAGACCATGGCTGTATATTTACTCAGATGCTGTCCTTTTTCTTGCAGGCCAAGCTGGCGCATAATAGGAGACAGCAGCAACGGACAGGTGGAGGGCGGCCTCAGCTGCAACCCCTCAGCGATCTTGAGGAGCGCGTCCACAGGATTGTGGCAGGCCGGGTGATCGGTCCCGTCGCCACTGGAGACGCCGACCCCGTTCTGGACAGCAATGGTAAGGTCATCACCTTTTTGTCCTCTGTCCTTCCACTTGTATCTCACAACACCAGCCTTTGACACTTTCAATCCAACTTGCTAACTCGCTGCACTTATTCCTCCCTTACTGCCACCCTGTCCTCACGCTAAAGCCACTCTTGTACCTCCCTGCTTTCAGATGGTGATTCACCAGCTGAGGAGACGGGCCCTGAAGCTGCCACTGGGAGTGAAGCTGCAGCCGAGGAGGAAGAGGAAGCCGGAGCATCAGTGCCACCCTCTCCCGAGGAAGCCCATGCCCACACTGGGAACACGCCTTCCCTGGAGGGGAGCAGGGGGGAAGGGTCTGATGAGGGTGAAGCTCCAGGACCCAGCGGGCTGCAGCAACGCCATGGGGGTAGGGAAGAACGGGGGCCTTCTCCCCAGAGGGAGAGTATGCCAGAGACTCCTACTGCAATGGACGCAGAGGAGGAGCAGGCTGATCGCAGAAATGAACACCCAGGCGGTGGGCATGCACACTGAGCTCATGGGTGCAGTGGGAAGGGTGCCCGAATGCATTGAGTCACTGGCAAGGAGTGTGGAGCACTTCGCTGTAGCACAGGCGGATGCCACACTAACGCTTAGTGCTGCAATTCAGTCACTGACTGCCGTGTTCCCATCTCTGACTGCTCTCATGCAGACTCAGATTGAGGCCACGCGAGCACTGACTGCTGCCAACCTCGATGGTTCGTTCACATGTCCCCGGGGCTCTCACCGCGCCGCAGCAGGCCAGCAATCTGTGCTCCAGCAGATTGCTCCGGATGCTGAAGTGCTGCCCCGTGGGAGTGCCAGTGTGTCGGGCGAGCAGGGAGTTGCTGTCCTCTCTCACGATGACAGCATTCCTGCTGCCAACACTGTCACTTCTCCACTGCACTTGCCACCGCCTGTAGGACAGACTGCTGCCGCCCATGCAGAGTTGGTGCAGTCTGCAGCCGGGCCCTCCAGGCCCAGAACTGGTCGAGGCCGTCCTTCAGGGGCATCTGCAGTGTCAGGGTCTGACGATCAGCAGCCTTCCACCAGCCTTGCTGCAGCCACTGAGGTCCCATTACGGAGGAGCAGTAGGGTTAGAAGGGGGGAAGCGCGCAAGGGAAGGAGATCACCCTCGAAGGACAAAAAGTAGGAGGTGTGACAAAATGCTGGTCATTTTTTTATTAAAGGCCGAGGTTCGTGGTCCAACTTTTGTTTAGTGTTTTGGACATTATCTCCAGGTTGTGAGAACCAGTTATGTTATTGACTGTTTTTTTGTGTTTATTTCTATGAGTTTGTCATGAGGAAATGACACACACAGAGTTTGTAAAATAAATAAGTTTTTGTATTCAAAATATACATGTTTGGTGTTTGGAATTATTGGTGCCTTGGTCGGCTTAGGGGTTGCGTGCTGGCTTCATTGATGTTGTTAGCAATGGCAGAAGCCATTTCCACAGCAGGGGCCCTAGAAGCGGCTTGCTATCAGCCGTTGACGGACGGCCCTTGCAGTTTCACCATTGTGGGCCGCCCTCCCGCCTTGGTGCTGCTGATGATCATCCTCCTCGTCCTCTTCCACCTCTTCCTCCTCCTCCTCTGGTGGTGCTCCAAGGCCTGGTGGCATTGGCTGGGTCCTGACGATTGCCATGTTATGCAACATGCAGCACACAACTACGAAGTTGGATACTCGCTCAGGCGAGTACTGCAGGGCTCCTCCAGAATGGTCGAGACAGCGGAACCGTTGCTTCAGCACGCCGATTGTGCGCTCAATGATGTTCCTGGTAGCTTGATGGCTCTCATTGTACCGCAGCTCAGCAGGGGTGTTGGGCGTACGGAGCGGTGTCATCAGCCAGGTGCTCAATGGATACCCCTTGTCCCCGAGAAGCCAACCAACTGGCTGATGCGGTGCTTCGAAAAGTTCTGCCACAGTAGTCTGGCGCAGGATAAAAGCATCGTGGCAGCTGCCAGGATAGTGGGCATTGACAGCGAGTATCAGCTGTCTGTGGTCACAGACCAACTGAACATTCAAGGAATGGAACCCCTTTCTGTTCTGGAATTCCTCGGCATTCTCATGTGGAGCACGCAAAGCCACATGCGTGCAGTCAATGGCGCCCTGCACCATGGGGAAGCCCGCTATCCTCGCAAAGCCCAGAGCGCGGTCACGCTGCTTGTCTGGGGTCATGGGGAAAGAGATGAACTCTCGTCTCCTTTTAAAGAGGGCATTTGTGACCTGCCGGATGCAGCAATGCACCGCGAACTGGGAGATATTGGCGAGGTCCCCAGCAGCAGCTTGAAATGAGCCAGTAGCATAGAAGTTGAGAGCCACTGTGACCTTCACTGCCACCGACAGAGACGTCCTGGACCTCAGTTGAGGCTGCAGATCTGGCTGCAGCAGGTGGCAGAGCTCAGTGACCACCTCCTTGCTGAATCGCAGCCTTCGCAAACACAGCTCCTCAGACATATGAATGTAGGAGAGCTGTTCACGATATACCCTGGGAGGGTAAGCTCTCCTGTACATACGCCTGTTGGCCCTCCTCCGTCTGGCCATCATTGCCACTCTCTCTCTGCGACTCTGTGTCCTCCGATTCAGCTGGAGCAGGACGACGCCCCCAATCAGTGCAGCCCCCATAGTCTCTTTGCAAGCAAAGTAATGAAGGACAGCAACCAAAGTAGCAGCGAAGTTAGGATCAGTAGGCAAAACTACCTCACAAAGCGTTGAGTCAATGCAGAAGTCTCTCTTTCTCTCTCTCCGAATCTCTCTCTCTCTCTCAGAACGAGTGGTGCAAAAATGTCAACCACAGAAAAAGACAGGAAGAGGCCCCCTTTAAATAGCGCCCCCCCCAGCCCCACAGCGATTGATAGCGTTCCAGTCCTCCGGTCGTTGGATGCGCCAGGCGGTAAGGCAGGGGGCGCCACTCAATTTCCGCTCCGGGGCGCCACAAGGGCGTTGCACCATGGAATGACGTCACAATCTGCGCGCGCAGGTGGTCGCGGCGGTAAGGTTTAGCGCCGCCGCACAATGTCTAGTTAAGTTCCTGAGCGGCGCAAACATCGCTGCGCCCGGGCGCTAGCGGCTTTGCGCCCCATTAGCGCCCTCTTAAGGCGCTAACGGGAGGCGCAACCAACTGAATTTTTACCCCATAGAAAGTAAACTGTGGAATTTTTCTGGGCAGTTTAAAAATATTAGGAGTTTGATCAACCACTTGTGTGAAGCCAGAGCCACCTTCTCTGGGTGGTCTCATACACAATGCACAACACCATTTGGCTGCAAGTATATTGCTCATCTTGTGCTACTGTCACATGGCACTGAGTCACAGTGACACAGGAAGCACTGTATAACAAAAGTCTTCAGTGAATTTTCCTCGCACAATGTTTATAAAATGATGAAAATTAAGAACTGTTGAATTAGTTGTATTCACTTATGTGTGGCAACGCAATAAATTCAAAGAGGAGGTTTCCCAGGATGTTACCAGGGATGCGGGACTTCAGTTATGAGGAGAGGTTGGAAAAGTTAGGACTGTTCTCCTTGGAACAGAGAAGGTTAAGAATCATAGAAAGTTACAGCACGGAAGGAGGCCATTTCGGCCCATCGTGTCCGCACCGGCCAACAAAGAGCTATCCAGCCTAATCCCACTTCCCAGCTCTTGGTCCGTAGCCCTGCAGGTTAGAGCATCCCAAGTGCACATCCAAGTACTTTTTAAATGTGATGATGTGGAGATGCCGGTGTTGGACTGGGGTGGACAAATGTGAGAAGTCGCACAACACCAGGTTATAGTCCAACAGCTTTATTTGAAATCACAAGCTTTCGGAGCGCTGCTCCTTCGTCAGGTGAAGTGAAGAGATGCATATAGGCACAGCATATATAGTCAGAGAACACTGCCAGATGATTACAGTTAATCTTTCTAACTGGGCAGTTCTAAGGGCAGTGTTCTCTGACTATATATGCTGTGCCTATATGCATCTCTTCACTTCACCTGACGAAGGAGCAGCGCTCCGAAAGCTTGTGATTTCAAATAAAGCTGTTGGACTATAACCTGGTGTTGTGTGACTTCTCACATTTTTAAATGTGGTTAGGGTTCCTGCCTCTACCACCCTTCCGGGCAGTGAGTTCCAGATCCCCACAACCCTCTGGGTGAAGAAATTTCCCCTCAAATCCCCTCTAAACCTTCCCCCAGTTACTTTAAATCTGTGCCCCCTGGTTTTTGAGCCCTCTGCTAAGGGAAATAGGTCCTTTCTATCCACTTTATCTATGCCTCTCATAATTTTATACACCTCAATAAGGTCTCCCCTCAGCCTCCTCTGTTCCAAGGAAAACAGACCCAGCCTATCCAGTCTTTCCTCATAGCTAAGATTCTCTACTCCCGGCAACATCCTTGTAAATCTCCTCTGTACCCTCTCTAGTGCAATCACATCTTTCCTGTAATGTGGTGACCAGAACTGCACGCAGTACTCTAGCTGAGGCCTAACTAGTGTTTTATACAGTTGAAGCATAACCCCCCTGCTCTTGTATTCTATGCCATGGTTAATAAAGGCAAGCATTCCGTATGCCTTCTTAACCACCTTATCTACTTGGCCTGCTACCTTCAGGGATCTGTGGACATGCACTCTAAGGTCCCTTTGTTCCTCTACGCTACTCAGTGTCCTACCATTTAATGTGTATTCCCTTTCCTTGTTAGCCCTCCCCAGATGCATTACCTCACACTTCTCTAGGTTGAATTCCATTTGCCACTGTTCTGCCCACCTGACCAATTTATTGATATCTTCCTGCAGTCTACAGCTTCCTTCTTCAGTATCAACCACACAGCCGATTTTAGTATCATCTGCAAACTTCTCAATCATACCCCCTCTATTCAAGTCAAGATCATTGATATATATCACAAAGGGCAAGGGACCCAGTACTGAGCCCTGCAGAACCCCACTGGAAACAGCCTTCCAGTCAGAAAAACACCCATCAATCATCACCCTCTGCTTCTTGTCTCCGAGCCAGGTTTGAATCCAACTTGACACTTTGCCCTGGATCCCATGGGCTTTTAACTTCGTGACCAGTCTGCCATGTGGAACCTTATCAAAAGCCTTGCTAAAGTCCATATACACTACATTAAGGGTGACCTAATAGAGGTTTTCAAGATGATGGGAGGTTTTGAGGGAGAAAAACTATTCCTTCTGGCAAGTGGGTCAATAACTAGAGGTCATAGATTTAAAAGCATTGGCAAAAGATCTAGAGGGGCAATATGGAGAATTTCTCTCTCTCGGAGTTGTGGGGATCTGGAACGCTCTACCTGAAAAGGCAGTGGAAACTGATTCTATCAATAATTTTAAAGGGGAGTTGGACGGGTCCTTGAAGACGAGGAACTCACAGAGTTACGGACAAAAAGCGGTGATGTGGGACGAAGCACGACTGCTCTTTCAAAGAGCCAGCACAGGCACGACGGGTCGAATGGCCTCCTTCGGTGCTGTAAGTTTCTATGATTCTATGAACAGACATGAATTGCCTGTTATATTCTGCCCTCCTTGTTTATTTTCTAACCTCTGACATCAAGCTCTTTAGTTAGAGAGCCAATTGTTCTTGCTGTTGTGCTTAATATACATTTGGAGCACAATTTGACATCTAAAGATTAAATGCAGGCAGAGAAACCTCACTATTACTCTGAGTTTATTTCTAGCTGAGCAAAGCAATGTTGCTGTATGTAGCAATCTTTTATCCACTGTAATTTTCTTACCATCATTTTGTATGCTCAAGGCAAAGAACAGAAATCTACTGGTTGAGGCTGGGTAGAACCTGCCAAACTCTTTTTGCAATATTGTTTAAGCCATGAAAACTGCACCTCCCCCTTGAGCTGCTGCAGGCCCTTAAGAATCTGCAGCAGTGCCTGATTTCCCGCCTCCTGATCGGCGAGCTGCCTATGGGAAGCAAGTTTTTGAACTGGCAACTGGCCTCAACCATGCAAAGGAGTGGGGGGGGGGTTGACCCAAAAACTGGCCCGGGGTCCCCTGCTGACTCCTCTGGGCAGCCTCTCACCCCGCCCGCCTCCCACCGGTTTCCTGCTGAGAGATGAAACTCGACCCCAAAGTGTTAGTGAGCAGAACTCACTGAAATAGGCCAACCCGCCATTTTGGAAACCTTTGGTGCATAAGGCACAGGGTTTAACACATCCTCTTGAGAAACAGTTTTGTCACAAGTCTGCTCCATATATTCTACTGCATATGAAACTGGCCTAATTATTAGAATTTTTGGAATTAATTATCATTGACACGTATGTAATTGGAGAGTTGTTTCATCAATCTGTGATTTTCTTTACAACTATAGTTACTACGATTGTGCTGTCTAACATACTTAGAGACGGTAATAAATAAAATAGAACTGAATTTTAGTGTATTCGGTTATAGAATTCCGAAGAAATCCTTGGCACAGGGAAAACCATTCACGATCCAACTGTGGACTGAGCAGCTGGTGCAAGCTTTGCTATTTTCTAAGCAGTACCCACTTCTACTTGATGCATTGTTTAAACTCTTTTGAAAATAACATTGCTGTAAAAGATCGCAGGAAACTTGCGGCATGCCACCATGATGGATAGCGCTGCACACAGCAAGCAGGCAGGTCGCTTAAATCAGGAGTTTCTGGCTTTTAATGTTTGTCAGATTTCAAACGCCACAGCTTGGGCTAATTAATCTATTTGCGGCATAAATAGGACAGCAAAGCCAGTGTGTTAGCATCATTTTAACATGGTGACCTGACTATTACAAACTTGTGTGGCTTGGCGTTGGGTCTCTGGCTGTAAGATTTGGTAACGCACTGGTACCCATCTGCTATTCCTGCTTTCTCATCATGAACAAAGGACCCAGGGTGTCCAGCTGTGACTCTACTTTATTAATAACAATTCAAGATCTGAAAATATTTGCCAGTATCAGTGGCAAATCAAATATTAGGAAAAGTCAACAGATGATGGGGTGGTTCCAGAGAGGAGATTATATTTATACATCTGGCTGCAATATTGTCTGTTTTTTTAAAGCTTGGAAGTGGAAATGGCATAGGGAAAGAGAAAAAAAAAACCCTATTTTCAGCAGTGCTTAGCAATCAAAGCAAGTATTTATAGACTATGGAAACACTCAGCAGGTCAGACAGCATCGAGGAGAGAGAAACAGAGTCAATGTTTCGGGTCGAACCCTTCGTCAGAACTGGAAAAGGTTAGGGAAGAGAGATTTTTAAGCAGGGGCAGGGAGGAGGGGAGAAAAGAACAAAGGGAAGCTCTGTGACAGGCTGGAAGGCAGGAGAGACTGACTGATAAAAGGAGAGGTGATGGGACAAGTTAAGAAACAAAAGTGTTTCCAGCACTTTCTGTTGTTATTTCAGATTTCCAGCATCCGCAGTATTTTGCTATTGTATTTATAGACTCTCACAGTTTTAGGATGATGTTTGTGGACATGATTGTCCTTCATGGAAAGGACACCAAAACACAAATTGGGAAGCACTACAGGCTATTGCTCTGACCCGTTGCTATAGAATAGGTCAAGTAATGATTTTTGTATCCAACTTTTTAAAAGGTATAAGGCATGCATTACATTTATTCACAATACTCTGGCATTGTGCTCCTTACTATATCTCCTGTCTACTCTGCACAGCCACAGGATCAGAGGCCACAATGTGAGCGATTCCAAATGGTGCCTTTAATAGTAAGTAGATCAATGATTTGAATGTAGGGTTAGAGGGGGTGGTGTCCAAATTTGCAGATAATACTAAAATAGGAGTAGAGTTAATTCTGAGGACCAAAAGAAACTGCAAGCGGATATTGATAAAATGGTGGAAGGGGCATAAATGTGGCAGATGGAATTTAATGTCAATAGATGTGAGGTGGTAGGTTTTGGCTAAAAAACAAAGTAATAATTATACTTTGAACGGGGGAAAGCTTGGTGATGTGGAAGAGCAGAGTGATTTGGGGTTTCAGGTTTACAAGGCATTAAAAGCAGCACTTCAATTGGATAAGTGGTTTGATCGAGGTGTTTAAAATGATGAAGGGATGGGGCAGAGGAGATGGAATCAGACTGTTTCCAGCGATTGATGGGTCTAGAACACGAGGACATAGAAATAAGATTTAAATGCAAGAGATTTAGGACAGGGACAGGAAAATCATTTTTACACAGAAGGTTGTGAGGCTGTGGAATGCACTGCCAGAGCTAGCGATTGATGTCAACATTTAAGAATAGGTTAGATAAGCGGTTGAAGGATAGGGGGATAAAGGGATATGGGGACAGTGGTGGGCACATGGGAGGATAAACATCAGCATAGAGTCATAACGGCACAGAAGGAGGCCATTTGGCCCATCGAGTCGGTGACTGGTTGGGTTGAATGGCCTGCTTCTATGGGCTGAGGAAGCATGAACTCCCATCGTAGGTGACACTGCCCCCAGCCCAAAGGAAATTCAGTGCCATTGCAACTAGAATCAGTAACGTTTGGTATAGGAAATGGAAATGTTACACTGAAGCAATTGGAACTGTTGTTCTGAGGGTCGAGTTAAAATACTATCTTGGGGTCATCATGAATGGCATCACCATTCAGGCCTATAATGACGTGACGTTGATACAAGATTAAATGTCAGAGATTTAGGAGAGAGAAGGAACTTTTAAACACAGAGGATTGTGAGGCTGTGGAATTTACAATCGGAGTTGGTGATTGAAACAGAGACCATGTCAACATTTAAGACTAGGTTAGATAGCTGGCTGAAGGAAAGGGGGATAAAAGGTAAGTGGGAACAGGGCGGGCGCATAGGATTAGGACTACTGTTCATGTGGAGGATTAAAATAACATAGACTGGTTGGGCTGAATGGCCTGTTTCCGTATTGTAATTTCTATGTGATTTACTTGGGAGTGGGAAATGGCATCTAAACAACCCATGCCTAGGTGGCCACTAGTCCCCAATGCTTCTGCACTTGATATATACTGAGAGTGCTCAATATTGGCAGTATATAGAAAAGTGTTTAATTCCACAGTGCTGGCATCTCCGGGCTTGTTGAGCACCAGACACACCAAAACTTAAAATAAAACAGCTACCTGTTAAGGCTAATAACCTTACAATGATAGTAGGATGATATGTGATTTCTCCAACAATCAATTCTGATAAAGGATGAGTTAAATTAAATGAAATCTTGGACTTTAATGTTACTATTTACAATTGCAACTTTCAGGCAAGAAATGTGACTTTTTTGGGTAACTGTTTTTCCCTTGAAAGCACCGACTTTCCAGGGTACGGTAGCATGGGCAACGAGCAAAGCACCAAAACCATGGCCAAGTGGTCATTTTTCATGTGAGCTTAAATAATGAACGGTGGACCATGGCAGGAATCAGCCAAGCTTGATCTTGATCTCACAAACATCAACACATATGCATTTTCCAGAGGGGTCAATGTGTAGAAATCAGCTGGGGGCCAATTTTAATCCTACTCGCTCAGCAGAAACCTGGCGGATAGGGAGTTAAAATCGCCCTGGGCTCTTACCTGTCCGAATGCCGCCATGATCGCAACATCTGCGATTTTAACCTGCTCTCCTGAGCAGGCAGTAAGGACATGCGCCCGGAGCCAACAGGGTCCTTCTTTACCTATGCATGTTGCGGCCCGATGACATCATTGAGGCCCGACTGTAATTTGAACTCAGGCCTGAGCGGGGAATCCACCTGGAGTTAAAATCGGGGCACAGCGTCGAAACTATGGCTGATTTAAACTCCCAAGCCCAGGGTGCTCAGGTCAGCTGCAGTGGCTCATCGGAGATCAGTTCATGCAACATTAGACTTGGATTCGAACGGGGAGGGTGGGCCTTCTTATCTCTATAGCTCAGCGTGTACAATGGGCAGTGCCTTTACCCACAATACCATGGACCTTGGTGAGACCACACCTGGAGTACTGTGTGCAGTTTTGGTCTCCTTACCTAAGAAAAGATATACTTGCCATAGAGGGAGTGCAGCGAAGGTTCACCAGACTGATTCCTGGGATGGCAGGACTGTCGTATGAGGAGAGATTGGGTCGACTCGGCCTGTATTCACTGGAGTTTAGAAGAATGAGAGGGGATCTCATTGAAAAGTAGAAAATTCTGACAGGGCTAGACAGACTGGATGCAGGGAGGATGTTTCCCCTGGCTGGGGGGTCTAGAACGAGGGGTCACAGTCTCAGGATACGGGGTAGGACATTTAGGACTGAGATGAGGAGAAATTTCTTCACTCAGAGGGTGGTGAACCTATGGAATTCTCTACCACAGAAGGCTGTGGAGGCCAAGTCACTGAATTTAAGAAGGAGATAGATAGATTTCTAGACAGAAAAGGCATCAAGGGGTATGGGGAGAGAGCGGGAATATGGTATTGAGATAGAGGATCAGCCATGATCGTATTGAATGGCGGAACAGGCTCGAAGGGCCGAATGGCCTACTCCTGCTCCTATTTTTCTATGTTTCTATCAGTGACCAAAGTGCAATTTTTAAAATACACGCACATACTAATTCAAACTACTTAACATTCTATTTATCAAATACAAAGTTTGGAAGATACAGTGGGGAGTTTGGCATGAATTGCTCATCAGTAGTGCAAGTTCTCATTTATAAATGGAATGCTGTAACGTTTATAGGCATTATGATTCACTACAAGCACCAAAGGGCAACTGTAAAAAAAAAAGTTTTTTTCCACTATATCAATGATATCCTTAAAAAGATATCCATCTTCAACTTTCATCAAATTGCGTCAAGAATCTTTAAGATAGTGATGTGTGACTTAAAGTAATATAAATCAATATTTAATAAAATATTTTTGCAAAAGGTTGATCTCCATCACTTCATTAATCATTGTCCTGTGTGACTCCAGCATTCCTGCTTTGCCCATTCAGTTGGAAAAGTTAATACATGGTTACAAAATTGAAAATGGGTACAGCCGTCAGTCGATGGCATGGCAGAGCACTTTGAAGTGGATCTTCCCTTTACATAGGATTACATAGGATATACGGTACAAAAACAGGCCATTCAGCCCAACCAGTCCATGCTGGCGTTTATGCTCCACTCGAGCCTCCTCCCGTCTTTCCTCATCTAACTCTATCAGCATCACCCTCTATTCCCTTCTCCCTCATATACTTGTCTAGCCTCCCCTTAAATGCATCTACACTTTTTGCTTCAACCACTCCCTGTGGTAGCGAGTTCCACATTCTCACCACTCTTTGGGTAAAGAAGTTCCTTCTGAATTCCCTATTGGATTTCTTGGTGTCTATCTTATATTGACGGCCTCTAGTTATGCTCTTCCCCACAAGTGGAAACATTCTCTCTGTATCCACTCTATCAAAACCTTTCATAATTTTAAAGACCTCTTTTAGGTCACCTCTCAGCCTTCTTTTTTCAAGAGAAAAGAGACCCAGCCTGTTCATCCTTTCCTGATATGTATACCCTCGCATTTCTGGTATCATCCTTGTAAATCGTCTCTTCACCCTCTCCAGTGCCTCTATATCCTTTTTATAATATGGCGACCAGAACTGTACGCAGTGTGATCTAACCAAGGTTCAATACAGGTTTAGCATAACTTCCCTAACTTTCAAATCTATACCTCTAGAAATAAACCCCAATGCTTGTTTTGCTTTTTTATGGCCTTGCTAACCTGTGTCGCAAGTTTTAGTGATTTGTGTATTTGTACTCCGAGATCCCTTTGTTCCTCTACCCCACCTAGACTCGCACCCTCCAAGTGATAAGTGACCTCCCTATTCTTCCGACCAAAATGTAATACCTCACATTTATCTGTGTTGAACTTCATTTGCCAATTATATACCCATTCTGCAAGTTTATTAATGTCCTCCTGTAATCTGTTGCAGTCTTGATCAGTATTGACCATCCTCTCCCCCCGCAATTTGGTGTCATCCGCAAATTTAGAAATTGTGTTTCTGATTCCAAAGTCTAAATCGTTAATATAAATTGTGAACAACAGTGGTCCCAGCACTGATCCTTGTGGAACATCACTACCCACCTTCTGCCACTGTGAATAGCTACCCTTTACCCCTACTCTCTGCTTTCTGTCTTGAAGCCAGCAAGCTATCCATTCTGCTATTTGTCCCCTGACTCTGCATTCTTTGACCTTGTTCATCAGTCTATTATGGGGTACCTTCGCAATGGCCTTTTGAAAATTCAGATAAATTATATCAACTGCATTACCATTGTCTACTCTCTCTGTTACCTCTTCAAAAAATTCAGTGAGGCTTGTCAAGCAAGACTTTCCCTTTTGAAATCCATGCTGACTATTCATTACTATGATTTTAGTTCCTAGATTTTCTTCTATTTTCTCCCTTAGAAGGGATTCCATTATTTTTCCTACCACCGATGTTAAGCTGACTGGTCTATAATTCCCTGGACATGTTCTATCCCCCTTCTTAAATATAGGTATTACGTTAGCTATCTGCCAGTCCTCTGGCAGGATAATACCACAGGTAACAATAACGAATTATTAAATATGTGTAGTAATGCCTCTGCTATCTCTTCCCTAGATTCTTTTAAAATGTGTGGATGCAATCCATCCAGACCAAGGGTTTTATCCTCTTTGAGTTTGATTAGTTTATTTAATATATCCCCTCTTTTTATTTTAAATGCACTTATCTCATTACTAATCTCATCATCCAATGTCATGTCCACCTGTTCTATCTCCCTGGTAAATACTGAAACAAAATAATTATTTAATATTTCTGCCACCTCTCTATCGTTACCTGTTTATCCCTTAATGGCCCTATTCCCATCCCAACCTTCCTTTTGTTATTGATGTGCCTGTAAAATATTTTACTATTTTGTTTTATGTTCCTTGATAATTTAATTTCATAGTTCCTCTTTGCCTTCCTAATTGTTTTTTTGACTTCTCTCCTAATCTCTTTGTAATCTCCCTTATCATACACTCTCTTGCTGTCTATGTACTTAATGTATGCGTCTTTCCTTACCCTCAATTGTTCCCTTATGGCTTTATTCATCCATGGAGACTCATTAGTTTAGTTTGTTCTTTCCTTCAAGTGGAATATATTGTTCCTGCACTCTGTTGAACACTGCTTCAAATGTTTCCCATTGCTGTTCTACATCGCTGTTTGCCAATATTGTTGCCCATTTTATTTTCCCAAGTTCTATTCTCAGCCCCTCAAAATCAGCTTTTCTCCAATCTATTGCTCTGGTTTTCGTCATACTTATGTCCTTCTCAATTATCATCTTAAAGCGTATTATATTATGGTCACTATTACCTAGATGTTACCCTACTTTTACTTCTCTTATCTGCTCTGGTTCACATTACTAATCCAATAGTGAATCCTCCCTTGTTGGGCTTTTTACATATTGGGTTAGAAAGGAGTCCTGTACACATTGTAGGAACTCCATTCCCTTATCCCCTTTACCTACCTCTTCTGTCCAATTAATATCGGGGTAGCTGAAATCCTCCATGATTATTATTCTATGTTTAAACCATCTACCATATTAAAATTAAATATAAACATGGTGTATAAACCATTTAATTTCTTTTATCAATAGATCCCTAATTGTCACTATGTGAAATGATGTACAACAGACATTCACCAAACTATTGGAGCCAGAGTTTCAGTGCAAAAAAATATATTTTTCAAATCGGCTAGCTTATTGTGTTTTAGGTTGAATTGAAGGACCTTACTGCTAAGGTTGTTTTTGGTGTTACTCACTGTATTTGAAGTGCCCTTTGCCTTAGGTTGATTTCCTGATCTGATTCACCAGTTGCACCACTGATCAGGTGTGGGAGAAAAATTGGGAAAATAGGAGAGCAGGTGTTGTCCTGGTAGATCCCCATTCAGGACTCCAAAATCATAGTGCGTTTTACGTTGCACGACTTTGCAATACCATGCACCTTAAATCTTTTGTTCAGCTTGCTTACACTAAATGTTTACAACACATCGGTAATTGTAAGTTTGTGTGGAGTTAAATTTCTGTTTGTGAATGAAGTATTGCACAGAGTGGGCAGGGTGGCCTCTTTAGTGCTGACACTCCATCTTCCTCTGAAATCTGAGCGGACAATCGATTTCTCCGAGCACCAGTAACATTTACTGAGAGCTCACATCACTGTAACAAAGGTATTTTAGAAATGTCAGAGATTGGTCTTCTTTAAAAGTAGAAGCCTTTCAATCGGCTGCATCCGACAGGAACGGGTGGACAAATATGTTCTGGATATTTTCTTTCTACCCAGTTTAAGAACTGGATCAAGCAGTTTAAGATGATTTTTGCCCCATTCACAAACAAGCAAATGGCGATTCCAGCTTCTGGGTGGGTCTTTCATTTATGCGTAATTAAAAATGCCAGCTAGCCTCAAAGAACAGGGACTAAATAAGCTTGGAACGGTCTGATATGTTGTTCTGATTTTTACCTTATCGGGTACTTTACAATTTTCTTTCTCATTGCTAAGTTGGCTGTGCTCCCATTGCCTCTTCCTGCTGCCCATTGCCATTGGTGCCCATTGCCATTGGTGCCATTGCCACTGATGCCATTGCCACTGGTGCCATTGCCACTGGTGTCATTGCCATTGGTGCCATTGCCATTGGTGCCATTGCCATTGATGCCATTGCCACTGGTGCCATTGCCATTGGTGCCATTGCCACTGATGCTATTGCCACTAGTGCCATTGCCTCTTCCTGCTGCCCATTGCCATTGGTGCCATTACCACTAGTGCCATTGCCACTGGTGTGATTACCACTGCTGCCCATTGCCACTGGTGCCATTGCCACACCTGAAACCAGCAGCATTTATTTAAATATACATTAGTTTTATTTCAATGTCTTTTCCCCTCTGCCTTTTTTAGTGGCCAGGTGGGCTGAGAGAGTTAAATTATGAGGACAGGTTGTACAAACTTGGCTTGTATTGCCTTGGGTATAGCAGATTGAAGGGGGTGATCTGCTCAAGGGGATTAAAATCTTAAAAAGGATTTGATAAGGTAGATATGGAGAAACTATTTCAGCTGGTGGGGGAATCAAGAACAAAGGGGCAAAATCTTAAAATTAGAGCCAGGCCATTCAGGAGTGAAATCAGGAAGAGATTTTACACACAAAGGGTAGTGGAAATTTGGAAGTCTCTCCCCAAAGATTTGGACGCTCGGACAATTGGAGCTTTCAATACTGAGATAGATAGATTTTTGTTAGATAAAGCTATCAAGGGAAATGGAGCAAAGGCGGGAAAATGGAGTTGAGGTGCAGAGTATCATGGTCTAATTGAATGGCGGAGCAAGCCTGAGGGCTGAATGGCCTACTCTTGTTCCTAAAGTCCCTATGTTTTTTTAACTTGTTTATTGGATGTGGGCGTTGCTGGCCAGGCCAGCATTTATTGCCCATCCCTAATTGCCCTTGAGAAGGTGGTGGTGAGCACCTTCTTGAACTGCTGCAGTCCGTGTGGTGAAGGTGCTCCCACAGTGCTGTTAGGGAGGGAGTTCCAGGATTTTGACCCAGCGACGATGAAGGATCGGCGATATACTTCCAAGTCAGGAGGGTGTGTGACTTGGAGCGGAACTTGGAGGTGGTGGGGTTCCCATGCGCCTGCTGCCCTTGTCCTTCTAGGTGGTGGAGGTTGCGGGTTGAGAGTTGGGTGGGAAAGTGTTTTTTTCTCCAACAGGTCGGGACCCAGCTGTGAACCCACCGCCACGCACCTTTCCCCGATGTCGGGTCTGTCAGCGCTGAGCAGACCCGACACGCAGCGGCGGGGGACCCAATTCAAGTAATTATGACCTTGTTTAGAGATCATTAAGAATACATTTGAGCTCACCTTTTGATTTTACGTGCTCGCCCATGGGGTTCACGCTGGTCGTGGACCACGTCTGTTAAGCTGAGGCGGGAGTTCAATGGCCATTGAATCAGCTGTTGAGTTGACCGCTTCAAATGTACAGTAAAAGCTGCCACCTTACAGAGATATCTTCCCTCAGACACAAGCTCTTCCTCACAGCATTTCCACAACAGATTCACCATGCTGCAAGTCTTTACACAAGTCTCCATCCAGTCTGACCTCATTACCTCTCTCACCATTGACAGATCGCTTCTGTCATCTCTACTTCACCTGCCATCTATTCCATCAGCATGGGTACCCTTTATACTCTCTCACCTTGGTCCTCAGAATCCCACCATAATCAGCCCCAACACCAGCAGCACCCGGCACACCAGCAGTACCAACGACAACACCCACCCTCTGCAATCAACTGATGCTGCACAGGACACAAGGCATCAGCACCCGACCACATTGCTGGCCGGCCAGATTTACTTCGCTTGATGCTGTACACTCTGGCTGCCACATAATGCACCAGGTTGACACCACCCCACACCAACACCATAAAGCATCCCTACAATGCCCAAGCCATTCCTTCCACACTCATCACCATTGCAGGGGGTACCGTTATGTCTCACCATTCACTGCAACTCACTAAACCACTTCCAAAGGTGCACACAGATCTGTCCAAGAATACAAAGTGTTGAAAATAAAGGTTTCAATGTTTGACAGCACATTAACAGAAACTTTACATGAGCATTGCATAAAACACCCAATTGCCTACCCTTGTGTGTTGTTAGTTGGTATGATTGGACTAGGATGAGGGTGAGTGTGAGGGGTGGCTATTGAGATGGGGAAGCGATAATGTAGATAGAGAGGGTTGGGTGGAGGTGCAAGGTAAGTTGGTGTGAGTAAGGATGTGCAGGAGTAGGGTAGGGAAGGCAGAGTGATGGGGATGTGATGAGTGGCACAGCAGGATGAGGTTGAGTGTGGCTTTGGAGTAACGTTTCATGATCTACTGAGATCATTGAAACGTTTGCGGCACTGCACCCTGGTCCACCTGACGACATCCCTGCTTGTGTCCTCCTGTGCAATGTGCAACCAGGCTGCGTTGATCTCCAGGGGAAGTCTCTTCCACCCATGGGAAGGGAAGAGAACCTCCCTGCGTGCTGTGACTCCCTCCATAAGCATATGGTGGGAGTCATGGGAGAGCCTGGGTGCAGCCGTACACCTCTTGTGCAGTCATTGTCAGTGTTTGCAGCACCTCAATGCTGTAGAACACTGACAGCACAAATGTCAAAAGAAAGTTGGCCTTGGTCCCTTTAAGGACACCGGCTGATGACACGTCATCAAATGACATCACCAGACCCGCTTCCTCTAATTGGCCGGGAAACACGCTGGGCGGGCTTAACAAGCCCCATCAAGGGAACTTCATTTTGCAGTGTGGGATTGCCCCAGCAGCAGGGTTCACGACCCGCCACCGATGCCACTTGCCACGGACCCACCGAGGTCAGCAAAATCGCGGCCTGGGTGTCTGAGGAAAATGTTCCATCCCTCAGCTTGATGAGCACAAAAAATTGGAGAAGGAAATCAAAAAAGAGCAGCTTGATAGACAGCGCGAGCCATTAACTTGTTTGTTAAATCGCAAATCCTGTGCTCGGGGTTGGGGAACTTTGAAGCAACTGGGGTCAGCTGGGGTCCAGTGCTGGTGAGCAGCAGAGCAGGGAGAAGAGTCGTACGGCTGACAGTGAGAGGGAAATGGAGATTAGCAGCGAAGAGGAAATGAAGGAGGAGGCACATACTGTACTTGACGAAAGAAAATGAGGCAGGGAAAAAGAGAAGGAAAATTCAGAGAACAAACACAGAAGTTAAAGAAAAATAACAAGATACAAAGTGGCGTGGAATATATTGTGAATTTTATGGGGTGGTTTTATTCTCCTTGAGGTTGGCTCTGCATGTGGTCCATGTTGATGCACAAGGGAGTTCAGTGATTAATGATTGTGACACCATTACTGCAAATTTATCAAGAAAAAGTTTACGGGTGATTGCAAAGGAAATTAAATGACCCTAATTTATCATGAGAGGCCTCGTACAATTTTAACTTAAACTCAAACGTTAAAAGTAACACCTCTAATGTTAGGTTGTAACCCATCATTCAAAACATGGAAATCAGTAATAATGATGCAGGAATCTAACTTTCATTTCTGAGGCTGCTAAAACATTTATGGCCGCTATCCGCAACCCCGATTTCTCCTGCAGGCGTGCTGGCTGTCAATTTGGCAGCTGGCCACTTCTGATTTCCTGGGGTACCCACCTTAAAGAGGCGTTAGGCCCCGTAAATATGATGATCAGGGGCCTAATGGTTGTTTAAGGACTCCGCTACAAAACGTGGGCTCCGCTCGGTTTTTCCGGGTCTAACTCGCGGTCATTAAAGGGCCACAGACGGTCAGGTAAGTTTCTGATATTTGACTTACCTCGATGTGGAGCCAGGAGGAACAGGGGTACTTCTCCGGCCCGCGCTCGCCCTACAGCCATTCACCTCCACCCACCCAGGACATCCTTGCCGGCCTCTTCGGCATCCGAGCTGGCTGATGATTTTGGGTAGGCTCCGACTGGCGAGCTGCAATGGGTCCGGGATTGGCGTCCGCGGCTTGCCGGTGTTATGGAGACGAGGCCTGAGGCCGAATATCAAGTGAACCTCTCTCCTCCATCTTTGGGCACATGTTCTCGACACGCCACCTGCTTCTCACCGGTTCCTGGCACGAAACCAATCTCTTCCCCCAAAGCACCTATGCTGGGTTTGCACTTGGAACAGCATTAGCATCAATCAGAGCGTAACATTTCAAACAGTTTGTGTAATGTGCACTTGCTGAATCACCCCCTACGTAAGGATCTAGGGAAGCCCTGAATGCCAATGGGGAGTGGGGTAAATATATCATGTGGCGCGGTGTCGACCAATAAACATTCCAGGTGCAATTTTTAGTTCAACTTCTTCTTGTCCATGTTGAGTTAACTGAGCTTAATTGGAATAGCCGTGAGGTTGCACAGTTAGGGCTGGATTTTCCCAGCCCCGAGGAGGCGGGTATGGAGGCGGGACTGCCAGGAAAGTTGCAGAATTTGGGGGCGGGTGGCAAACCCGTCCCCAACCCGCCTCCGTGCCCTCTTGCCAGGAGGCGGGAAGTCGCCTGGCCCCGAGTCCCGTCTCCTTGGAGGTGGGAAGGGATTAAAGCCGATTAACTGCCTGTTAACAGGTAGTTAACAGGCAGAAAATAGGATTATCCCCATTTTTCGTCCCGAAGTGTGGGCTTCCCGACCTGGGGTAACCCCGCGGGGGTGTCGGAGACGAGTAGGAGGTCTGCGGGGGTCGGAGGTGTCTAAAAATGCGATGTAGAGGTGAGTGATGGGTGCAAGTGTGGAGTGGTAAGTATGTGAGGTGAGTGTAAAGTGTTAGAAAATGTTAACTTACCTTTTTTTCTACCTACAGTCTTCAGCCGCTGTGGAGCCGGAGTCCCCAACATCTTCATTGTAGATTCACAGACTGGCTGTTGCATCCTCCGATCCAACAGCTAACTGATTTCTGCAAAGTAGAAAGGTTTGATGAGTCCTGAACACAAGGACTCATCAAACTACACAGAATGTCAGTGTTTGACAGCTTCACAGAGCTGTCAAACGTTGACATTTCTTCTTTCAAAAGTTCTTGACAGATGACACGTCATACGTTGACGTGCTCTGTCACTGACTTCCCCCTAATTGGCCTACTGAGCCCGCTGGGCGGGCTTAACAAGGTCAATCAGGGGAAATTCCTGCTGGTTGGCCAGAAGCTGATGGAGGTGGGATTGAAACCCGGCAAGCAGCAGTCCCACCTCCAAAAGCTTCCCATTCAGAAAATCCAGCCCTGTGTGTTAGTTACCCTTAGGCTAAGGAAGCATAAATTTGGTCCGTGTTTTTTCTCCTGGTTACTCTGCGGTGACCATTGGCTGGAATTGCGATTGTCGAGGACAGAGATGGATTTGTCGAGGACAGAGATGGCTATGATGTCCTCACTGTTGAATAGGTTACTAACACTCACTGTTCAAGCTGACACAAGAGTGGCCAATTGTGTGAGGTCCTGAGTTCCAACACGGCTTCCATGGTTGCAATAATATACAATGTAGACAACACAACCTCACTGCAGTTACATCCTCAAGTAAATAAAACGTTGCAACTATCAACCTTGAATAACTTTCTACCAGAATGTACTTTCATAGCAATTTATGTCTTGCAAATATAACGTAAGGTATGTGTCTGCTCGAGACTTGCCTGTGGCTGCCTTGTGGAGTAATTCAACAGACTCCTCAAAGCAGAACATAGAACATAGAACATAGAACAGTACAGCACAGTACAGGCCCTTCGGCCCTCGATGTTGTGCCGAGCATTGTCCGAGACCAAGATCAAGCTATCACACTCCCTATCACTCTGGTGTGCTCCATGTGCTTATCCAATAACCGCTTGAAAGTTCCTAAAGTGTCCGACTCCACTATCACAGCAGGCAGTCCATTCCACACCCCAACCACTCTCTGAGTAAAGAATCTACCTCGGACATCCCTTCTATATCTCCCCCCATGCACCTTATAGTTATGCCCCCTTGTAACAGCTGCCTCTACCCGAGGAAATAGTCTCTGAACATCCACTCTATCTATCCCCCTCATCATCTTATAAACCTCTATTAAGTCGCCTCTCATCCTCCTCCGCTCTAAAGAGAAAAGCCCCAACTCCCTCAATCTTTCCTCATAAGACCTCCCCCCCAAACCAGGCAGCATCCTGGTAAATCTCCTTTGCCCTCTTTCCAGAAAAGAGTTAAGATTATTGAATAAATTTATGTTCCTCTTCTTGAGCTGAAGGATGGTATAAGGAGCTTTGCTTTGGTGCTACTACCTGCGGACTCACTCTCCCTTCTCTGCACTGTACCGCACTGCTGAGATAAGCAAGAGCTTCAGGGTGGTGTTGCTATTAAATAGGAAACAGTCTCTTAATTGACGTTCCACCGGCCAGCAATGTTAAATTAAAGAAATCACGACAGTCAGGCCCCCACAAAGTTCGGATATTTCCTTTCACGTGGTGAAATTCTGGCAATGAAAAATGCAGACGAATTCTTTCGAGGCACAGACTTCTTGAAAATCTCAGTGAAAACCCAGAAATAAAAGGTTTCATTTTGGAAGTAAATGAACTTGCCACTGCCCATTTTGTATAAACGCCGGTATCAATAATAATAATAGATATGTTGACTATGGAGGGGAGCATCGCAGTTGAGTCTGATCATTTCTTTCCTTGTCCGAAGGTCACGTACATGCACTTTCTGCAGGGTTTGTTGGCTAATGATCAGGAACAGGAACCTTGGTAGATTTCCTTCTCCTTAACCCAAGGGCCCTTACTATGACCTCAGCCAAGAGCAGCTAACTCAGTGCCGTTCTATAATTGGCCAATGTGAGATGTTTAAAGACAATATCGGCTGATTCACCCTTTGCTTGTTGTTTAGAATGGATCAGTTCCCCCCACACCTCCCAGGTAAGATTGGGACCTCACAGTGTGAGAAATTATGGGAGGAAGCCTCCATCAGCACGTTGATACATTCGCCCTCTGTACCACTGGGATATCCCTCAATGAATCTGTTTTTAATAAGTTATGAAGCCACTGGAAATATATATTAATGATCTAATTTTCAAATCTATGTGAAGTCTTGCATCTAGCACATCCAACACACTTGAAAGTGTTACATGTGGAAGGTATACGTCACACTTGTGCCAGATTTGTTGAAATACTGTACAGAATTATACAGCTATAACAATACATGAACTCGCGTGTGTACAAAGCATATCCAAGTACAGCCAGGACTGGCTGGCAGTATAACATAATACAGATTCTAACAATAGGCGAGTTAACATTATGTGAACTCGACTGTACCATATTTGTAAAGCAGCAACAAAATCACAAGCAAACAGATAGGAAATAGAAAATGACCTGCAATTGGGGATTTACAAGCATCCGCCAATCTACAAACTTTCCGCAGCAATAGTAACAACCTCAGGTTGTGCCTTTTTCGGCTCTACGGCTTTTAAAGGGGCAGACGGGATTAAACTCAGCTCTACTTTAGCAGCAGAATAATTCTCCATTTAAATGACTAGCTGGAAGATCTGATGGGTTCCTTTGCCGGTGAGTACACCGAGCCTCTGATCCAACCGATACTCGTGCCCAGCTGATCCAATGTGCCTGGCACACACCCAAAAAAAATCTCCCTGAATGCCACAGTTACATTTAAAATGATGTCTTCCTTTGATTTACTGTGAATAGCGTCACAGGAAATCAAAGCGCATGGTGTTACAGGACAGCACAGATCAATTGGCCCATCAGGTCTTCTTCACTGGTGCTTTTCTCCATGAGTTACCTTGTTTAATCTATGCTCCGGCTCAGTCCTCACACCCTTTAATAGTCCTCTTTTCAAGCAGTTGGCCCAGAAATTAAACATCGATGGTTCCCGCGGGGGTAAAGATTTCCCGCGATATCGCACTCTGCGCCTACCTTTTTGTTTGGGGCCCACACAAACTTCAGTTTCAGGGCCTCTCCCTGTTGCAACCGTGCAGTGCTTGCGTGTCCCAGAGGCGCAATTAGTTCGTGCGAGCTCTGGGATCACGTGATTCAGTTAGAGCCAATGGCAGCACACCATCTTTCATTCATAGTTTTGACAGCAAGGGCTGTCAAAGCTATGAATACTACAAGCCCCCAAAAGAACAGCTAAACCTCAATTAAATAAAAAAAAAGCCATCACATTAATAAAATAACAGTTAAATAAATTAACCACTTTAAACAAAAAATTAAATTTTTGAAAAAATTTAAAATCTTTTTAAAAGTTATAAAAATAAACTTACCTTTCTTTAAAGTCTCTAAAAAAGATAAACCTGTTGAAATTTTTTTTAAATAACACTTAATTAACTACTTACCTTGTTAAAAGGGGGTCCTACGCCTGCTTTCTTTATGTGTAAAATCTTCAACACTTACCTTCGCGTTCAAACCTGAAAAAAAAACTAAGTGCACTGCGTGTGCACAACCTTTAGTACGCACGCGGTTCACTTGGGAACCGCCCCCTTTGCAATACACGAAGTGCCGGTTTCCCGCGCATGCGCAGTGCATGCAGGAAACCGACAATTCGGGACCGAATACGGGAGAGTACACAGTGCGTACTCTCGCGTATTAGGTCTAATTTTCGGGCCATTATCTCATTCTCTTTTAAAAGAATTTGTAGATGCTGTTTCAACAATGGTTTGTGGGGGAGAATTCCACATTCTAACCACCCCCTGAGTAAAGAATTCTCATTGACCGGTGGAAACAATTGATCACTTTTTAACTTTTCATAACCCTGCATAATATTGAAGACCTCTATCAGGTTACCCCTTAACCATCTTAGCTCCAATGAAAAAAACCTAACTTCTCAAGTCTCTCTTCATAATTGTGACCACTCACCCAGGTAACAGCTATATTACACCTTTTTTTTTTTACTGCTTTTTTTTTTATCCTTCCTATAATGGGGTCCTCAAAATTTCACACAAAATTCTAACTATGGTCCACCTAAGGTCATGCACAAATTCAATATTATATCCTTCTGTATTCTCTGCCTCTAGATACAGGATTCTGTTTGCTTTGTTTGTGATCTGATCTATTTGTGCTGCGACCTTTAATGACCTGTGTATCTGCACACAAAGGTTGTTCTGCATTTCCTTTTCCTGTTGTTACTTACAAAATGTATTACTTCACATTTTTTACATTGAACTGCGTCGGCCGTCGATCTGCCCATCCTGCTAACCTATCTATGTTCACCCTCACTCTTTTATAATCCTTGTCACAATTTGCCACACCTTCCAATTTGGTGCCATCAGCAAATTTCAGTATTGTTCCTGTATTACCTAAATCCAGATGTTTGTGCATATTTATGAAATTCATCATCTCATGCTCTTCTGATTACACTAGCCAGGCAACAAGGAAGTTTTAGCTGTTCTGCAGATCCACTAACGGCAATTTAAATACTTGTCTATTTATTCCAAACTCCGCAGACAATGGAATATATTTTCTCCATTCAGTCCCAGAACTACATTAATACTCCATAGACCATTCTTCTTCAATAACGTGTCATGCTGCTCGTACAAGTATCTTAGCTTGCTCTATGAATATAAACATTTATTAAATCAGAAACATAGGAACAGGAGTAGGCTGTTCTACCATTCTATTAGATCATGGCTGATCTGTATCTCAACTCCATTTATCTGACTTTGCTCCATATCCCTTGATGCCCTTAACTAACTTAAATCTACTGATCTCAGTCTTGAAAATTTCAATTGAAGTAGCATCTACAGCCTTTTGGAGGAGAGAGTTTCAGATTTCCACTACCCTTCATGTGAAATGTCCTTCCTGATTTCACTCCAAAATGACCTAGTTCCAATTTTAAGATTATCCATCTCTATTTATGCATCTCTAACTTTTTCCAGTTCTGACGAAAAGTCATTGCTCTCAAACGTTAACACTGTTTCTCTCTCCATAGATGCTGCCGAATCTGCTCAGTATTTACAGCATTCTCTGTTTTTATTTAAGATTTTATGCCTTCTTGTTCTGGATTCCCCCACCAGCGGAAATCGTTTCTCTATTTCTACCCTGTCGAAACCCTTTATCATTTTAAAGATCGCGAATAGATCTCCACTCAGCCTTCTAAATGCAAGGGAATACGCCAAGTTTATGCAACCTGTCCTCATAATTTAACCCACTAGGTCCTGGTATCATTCTGGTCAATCTGCGTTGTACCTATGTATTCACTCTCCATATAGAACAGTAGAAGTTCACGATAGAATAGACACGTTAATAAAATATGTAACAGTCACTGAATTTTTCTTTGATTTATGACTAACAGTGATTTTTGGATAATATCTAATATTTTATATTTGTATTCTCTCTGCTTCCTCCCAACATCACTTCTTTTTTTGCTTCTCACCGACACATACCCTTCCTCAACGAGAAGGTGGTCATCCTAATTTGTGGACTTTCACGTGACTGCTATAAACTCATGAGGATACACATTACGGTTAGCGGCGTTATTGTCAGAATCCGTAACACACTCTTTTTCCCCTTTCTGTTATTTTTATAGAATTACCAACTCATTAACCCCATAACTAGCACAGTCCTTGATTTATGTTTGCAGTCCAGATAACATTAACCTAGATTTAACATTTCACAATTGTGTGATATTTTGAGAAAGAATTGGATGGGATTCAATAAGAACATTATCAAAAAGAATTATTAACAAAGACTGACTTCCCCATTCTGAAACCCTATTACTTATTCTTGTTTGCTTACTTATCTTTGGCCATTTTATTTAATCTCACTTTTCCTTTCATTGGATTTTTAGAACAGGCCTCTCCACAGCTGCACCAAGTAAGATTGACACCATTGATACCAACATATTGGCCCTCGTGTTGTAATGAGCGATAAAGGTATCACTGTGCCTTTTCATCACGAACAGCTTAGCCATATCATGCAGTGTCGTGTGACCTGACTGCCGTATAAACACAATCCACCGAGGATATGACTGGAGGATAGCAAAGTGATATGTCCAATCTCCTAATGCTGCAAAGGAAAACCAACAAAAGTTTTTAAAAAGGAAAAATTTGCAGGGCTATGGGGCAAAGTTCCCCCTAAGGTGTGCGGCCGCGCACCAATCAGGAGGTCCCGTGCAGGCCGCTGGAAGATTCAGCGTATGAACAGCCACGCAGCAAATTTAAAAGGACTGCGTACTTAGAGTCATAGGGAGAAAAATTAGGTCGCGCCCCGTTTGGGGCGCAAATATCGTCTGGACGCAAATATTAGCGCCTGGCGCTAATTATCGCCACTGACTGGAAACTTCACTTTTACCGCCCCGGGAGGTGAGTGGAGCGCTAAATCAGGCGCTGCACACCTGTCTTAAGGCGCAAAGGCCGAGCAGTGAGGCGCTAACTCAGCGCGCGAGCGCAGCGCAGGTGCTGCCAGTTAGCGAGGGAACACAGACACACTGGCGCCGGCCAGTTCTTAAAGCGGGGGGGGGGGCCAACTTGCTCCCCAGCCACACCCTGCTCATTGCAGCCTTGAATCTCGGCCTGGAGAGATCTGTGAATCCATTTTGCTGCCAAGGATGGAGAGGGTGAGAGAACGAGCTCATCGCTTCACCGAGCGGGCCTTGGATGCTCTGGTTGGCGCGGTGGAGCGCAGAAGATGTATACTCTTCCCTGAGAGTGGCAGGAGGCCTTTGCCACGCGAGTACCGAAAAGTGTGGAGGGAGGTGGCTCAGAGCGTCTCCTCCAGGAGCATGGTGCCCAGGACCCATGTTCAATGCCGCAAAAAGTTCAACGACCTCACTCGGGTCGTCAGGGTGAGTGGCTTTTTCTCAATACTTCTCCATCCCTCCATCTCAACCTCACTCTATGGCCAGAGGGTCTTAAAACCCCAATGCACAACACTCATCCAACACCTATGGCCCTTTCATGAAACACACACACACATTCCACACTTTGCATACAGTAACAGCTATTCACCTATGGGAGGCACATCAGGCAAGACCATGGCTGCATACAGTAAGGGCTATTCACCTATGGGAGGCACATCAGGCAAGACCATTGCTGCATACAGTAAGGGCTATTCACCTATGGGAGGCACATCAGGCAAGACCATGGCTGTATATTTACTCAGATGCTGTCCTTTTTCTTACAGGCCAAGCTGGTGCATAATCGGAGACAGCAGCAACGGACAGGTGGAGGGCAGCCTCAGCTGCAACCCCTCAGCGATCTTGAGGAGCGCGTCCACAGGATTGTGGCAAGCCGGGTGATCGGTCCCGTCACCACTGGAGACGCCGACCCCGTTCTGGACAGCAATGGTAAGGTCATCACCTTTTTGTCCTCTGTCCTTCCACTTGTCCCTCACAACACCAGCCTTTGACACTTTCAATCCAACTTGCTAACTCGCTGCACTTATTCCTCCCTTACTGCCACCCTGTCCTCACGCTAAAGCCACTCTTGTACCTCCCTGCTTTCAGATGGTGATTCACCAGCTGAGGAGACGGGCCCTGAAGCTGCCACTGGGAGTGAAGCTGCAGCCGAGGAGGAAGAGGAAGCCGGAGCATCAGTGCCAACCTCTCCCGAGGAAGCCCATGCCCACACTGGGAACACGCCTTCCCTGGAGGGGAGCAGGGGGGAAGGGTCTGATGAGGGTGAAGCTCCAGGACCCAGCGGGCTGCAGCAACGCCATGGGGGTAGGGAAGAACGGGGGCCTTCTCCCCAGAGGGAGAGTATGCCAGAGACTCCTACTGCAATGGACGCAGAGGAGGAGCGGCTGATCGCAGAAATGAACACCCAGGCGGTGGGCATGCACACTGAGCTCATGGGTGCAGTGGGAAGGGTGCCCGAATGCATTGAGTCACTGGCAAGGAGTGTGGAGCACTTCGCTGTAGCACAGGCGGATGCCACACTAACGCTTAGTGCTGCAATTCAGTCACTGACTGCCGTGATCCCATCTCTGACTGCTCTCATGCAGACTCAGATTGAGGCCACGCGAGCACTGACTGCTGCCAACCTCGATGGTTCGTTCACATGTCCCTGGGGCTCTCACCGCGCCGCAGCAGGCCAGCAATCTGTGCTCCAGCAGATTGCTCCGGATGCTGAAGTGCTGCCCCGTGGGAGTGCCAGTGTGTCGGGCGAGCAGGGAGTTGCTGTCCTCTCTCACGATGACAGCATTCCTGCTGCCAACACTGTCACTTCTCCACTGCACTTGCCACCGCCTGTAGGACAGACTGCTGCCGCCCATGCAGAGTTGGTGCAGTCTGCAGCCGGGCCCTCCAGGCCCAGAACTGGTCGAGGCCGTCCTTCAGGGGCATCTGCAGTGTCAGGGTCTGACGATCAGCAGCCTTCCACCAGCCTTGCTGCAGCCACTGAGGTCCCATTACGGAGGAGCAGTAGAGTTAGAAGGGGGGAAGTGCGCAAGGGAAGGAGATCACCCTCGAAGGGCAAAAAGTAGGAGGTGTGACAAAATGCTGGTCATTTTTTTATTAAAGGCCGAGGTTCGTGGTCCAACTTTTGTTTAGTGTTTTGGACATTATCTCCAGGTTGTGAGAACCAGTTATGTTATTGACTGTTTTTTTGTGTTTATTTCTATGAGTTTGTCATGAGGAAATGACACACACAGAGTTTGTAAAATAAATAAGTTTTTGTATTCAAAATATACATGTTTGGTGTTTGGAATTATTGGTGCCTTGGCCGGCTTAGGGGTTGCGTGCTGGGTTCATTGATGTTGTTAGCAATGGCAGAAGCCATTTCCACAGCAGGGGCCCTAGAAGCGGCTTGCTATTAGCCGTTGACGGACGGCCCTTGCAGTTTCACCATTGTGGGCCGCCCTCCCGCCTTGGTGCTGCTGATGATCATCCTCCTCGTCCTCTTCCTCCTCTTCCTCCTCCTCCTCTGGTGGTGCTCCAAGGCCTGGTGGCATTGGCTGGGTCCTGACGATTGCCATGTTATGCAACATGCAGCACACAACTACGAAGTTGGATACTCGCTCAGGCGAGTACTGCAGGGCTCCTCCAGAATGGTCGAGACAGTGGAACCGTTGCTTCAGCACGCCGATTGTGCGCTCAATGATGTTCCTGGTAGCTTGATGGCTCTCATTGTACCGCAGCTCAGCAGGGGTGTTGGGCGTACGGAGCGGTGTCATCAGCCAGGTGCTCAATGGATACCCCTTGTCCCCGAGAAGCCAACCAACTGGCTGATGCGGTGCCTCGAAAAGTTCTGCCACAGTAGTCTGGCGCAGGATAAAAGCATCGTGGCAGCTGCCAGGATAGTGGGCATTGAAAGCGAGTATCAGCTGTCTGTGGTCACAGACCAACTGAACATTCAAGGAATGGAACCCCTTTCTGTTCCGGAATTCCTCGGCATTCTCATGTGGAGCACGCAAAGCCACATGCGTGCAGTCAATGGCGCCCTGCACCATGGGGAAGTCCGCTATCCTCGCAAAGCCCAGAGCGCGGTCATGCTGCTTGTCTGGGGTCATGGGGAAAGAGATGAACTCTCGTCTCCTTTTAAAGAGGGCATTTGTGACCTGCCGGATGCAGCAATGCACCGCGAACTGGGAGATATTGGCGAGGTCCCCAGCAGCAGCTTGAAATGAGCCAGTAGCGTAGAAGTTGAGAGCCACTGTGACCTTCACTGCCACCGACAGAGACGTCCTGGACCTCAGTTGAGGCTGCAGATCTGGCTGCAGCAGATGGCAGAGCTCAGTGACCACCTACTTGCTGAATCGCAGCCTTTGCAAACACAGCTCCTCAGACATATGAATGTAGGAGAGCTGTTCACGATATACCCTGGGAGGGTAAGCTCTCCTGTACATACGCCTGTTGGCCCTCCTCCGTCTGGCCATCATTGCCACTCTCTCTCTGCGTCTCTGTGTCCTCCGATTCAGCTGGAGCAGGATGACGCCCCCAATCAGTGCAGCCCCCATAGTCTCTTTGCAAGCAAAGTAATGAAGGACAGCAACCAAAGTACCAGCGAAGTTAGGATCAGTAGGCAAAACTACCTCACAAAGCGTTGACTCAATGCAGAAGTCTCTCTTTCTCTCTCTCCGAATCTCTCTCTCTCTCTCAGAACGAGTGGTGCAAAAATGTCAACCACAGAAAAAGACAGGAAGAGGCCCCCTTTAAATAGCACCCCCCCCAGCCCCACAGCGATTGATAGCGTTCCAGTCTTCCGGTCGTTGGATGCGCCAGGCGGTAAGGCAGGGGGCGCCACTCAATTTCCGCTCCAGGGCGCCACAAGGGCGTTGCACCATGGAATGACGTCACAATCTGCGCGCGCAGGTGGTCGCGGCGGTAAGGTTTAGCGCCGCCGCACAATGTCTAGTTAAGTTCCCGAGCGGCGCAAACATCGCTGCGCCCGGGCGCTAGCGGCTTTGCACCCCATTAGCGCCCTCTTAAGGCGCTAACGGGAGGCGCAACCAACTGAATTTTTACCCCATAGAGTCATAGGGCTGGAGTTTGAATGACCCATGGAGTCGGGTATGGAGGCGTGTGGGGGGTTAAATTTGCGGGGTTGGGGTTTCCGACCCCATCCCGACTCCATCCCGCCTCCACGCGATTTTGACAAAATCAGTCGCGGGGTTCCCAACTGTCTCCCGCCTCCAAGAGGCAGGAGAGGCCATTAAAGCCCTTAACAAGCCCTAAATTGGGTCTGTAATGCTATTTTGAAACGTTGTAGCTAGTTTAACCCTTTTCTGACGTGAAGCACGCCTGGTGTGAAACACTCCAGTGAAACATGGCGGGAGCACAAATGGATAGCTGACTATCGGCTGCAAGTCCACTATTGCAACGGAGATGTGATGAAGGTAGTAGTAGTATCAGGTGTGAAAGTTGCCTCTGATACTGCTACATTCAATGTCATGGTATTTGGTGTAAGAGGACTTGGATGCAAAAAATTCTTCTCTCTCTCTCTCTCTCTCTCTCTCTCTCTGTCTGTCTGTCTCTCATATATATCCAGGTGCACTCACATCAGAAGCAATGCAGACAGGTCCTCTCTCACCAGTAACCAGACAATCTCTGAGAGCAGGCAGTCAGCAATGATGACATCATCAGAGGCGGGTTGCAGTCTGAAACCACTAATTAGTTCATGGGTTCCCACATGCTGCAACTCAATTGCCCAATTAAGTGAAAATTGCGTCAGGCATCCACATTAATCTGGAGTCGGGGGGGAACCACAAAATGCAGATTACACGACCCCAACCCGACCCCAAGACAAAATCCAGCCCATAGAGTTATACAGCACAGAAAGAGGCCCTTCAGCCCATCGTGTCCGCGCCGGCCATCAAGCCCTGTCTATTCTAATCACATTTTCCAGCACTTGGTCCATAGCCTTGTATGCTATGGCGTTTCAAGTGCTCATCTAAATGCTTCTTGAATGTTGTGAGGGTTCCTGCCTCTACCACCCTTTCAGGCAGTGAGTTCCAGATTCCAACCACCCTCTGGGTGAAAAAGTTTTTCCTCAAATCCCCTCTAAACCTCCTGCCCCTTACCTTGAAACTATGCCCCCTGGTTATTGACCCCTCTACTAAGGGGAAAAGTTCCTTTCTATCTACCCTATCTATGCCCCTCATAATTTTGTACACCTCAATCAGGTCCCCCCTCAGCCTTCTCTGCTCTAAGGAAAACAACCCCAGCCTGTCCAGTCTCGTCTGCAAATTAGAGGGAACATTGCTGTGGGGAAAGAGTGGGTGAGTGCAACTAACTGGATGGCTCTTTCAAAGAGCCGGCACAGGCACGATGGGCCGAATGGTCTCCTTCTGTGCTGTAAATTTCTACGATTCTAAGAAAAAATGATTTGAGCAAAATGCGATTATGATCACTAGGTAGGCAGTGAAAGGGTTAAACTTCAGAATTTGTGAGATACTATATTCTGCGAGCAACGTGGAGGCAAAGCCACCAAGCCCCAACACGGAGTTGAGGTTGGAACTCTGACTGGAGAATGAGCCAAGGGTGGTGGATACATTCCCAGTGACTCCGTGCACAGCAAGGAAGCAGCCCAAACTCTGGTGGTAATTAACAGTAAATTTTAAATATGCCTTCGGTTCTGTTAATTTCACTATGTGTAGAGAATAATCCACAATTGAAATGAAGACCGTTGATTGTGTGTTAAAATCTCATTGATCTGGCTGGCTGGAAGCTTTGGCTGTAGAGTTAATGAGGCAAGAGATATTTGTGGAAAACTGTTCTTTGTTGCTTGACCACTGATTGTGGAGCTACAGAAGTCTAGCATATAATCTAGATGTTCACGAATCAGTCAATGGCCAATACTGCCAATGAAAGAGCCAAGCACAACCTGTGGGTTTACATACATTTCATAAACTTCAAATGCGAAAAAAGGAAGGTGAGAATAGAGATTGTGGATCTGAGCCCACTCCAAAACTAGAGGACATAATCTAGATTTAGCCCCAGCTCCGTGCCATACTGAGGGTGTGCTGCATTATTGGGGGTGCCATCTTTCAGATGAGATGGGCAATCGAAGACAGCAGATTATCCTTCAGTGTCTAAAGGGTAAAGGACCAATCTCATTTGTTTTGTGCTATTTGACAGCACTGGCCAGGGTATTAAAAGTTCACGCTGGAATCTTGTACCTAAACGTAATGAGGAGACAAAACCTAAATCTTTGTTTTGATGATCCTCAATTTTCAAATAAAATCCAAGGTTGCATATTGTCGGCAGATGAATTTCTACTAGGCCCTTGGGATCTTTTACGTCCACCTCAGAGCGCAGACGGTGCCTCGGTTTAATTTCACATCCAAAAGACGGCACCTCCGACAGTGCAGCACTCCCTCAGCACTGCACTGGAGTGTCAGCCTAGACTTTTGTGCTCAAATCTCTGGAGTGGGACTTGAACCCACAACCTTCTGACTCAGAGGTGAGAGTGCGACCAACTGAGCCACGGCACAGCATTTTTGTGCACCTATGGACTGCATCGCTATTTCGAAGAAAAGCAGGGGAGTTATCCCCGGTGTCCTGGCCAATATTTATCCCTCAACCAACATCACTAAAAAACTGATTATCTGGTCATTATCACATTGCTGTTTGTGGGAGCTTGCTGCGCGCAAATTGCTATAGTGCCTCAGATATTTTATTTGTGAAGATACTGTGGTGATTTGACTTTTGGTAGTATCAAACTACAGTGTGTGACACAAAGGCCAGTGGAAAGTGATCTAACAAGCATTTTACTCCAATAGTCAATAGTGTGAAAACAAGAGAATTTGGACCGTACAATGGAAATTTTATTATAATTCATTTGATTTAGATCTGAACCATAAATGAATATCATAAATGAATAATTCCCAAGGCAAAAATTGACACAACAATGACACCTAATATCATGAATATGTATTTAGTCACTTCTCGTCAATCTCTTAAATTTTACACATATTGTGGGTAATCATTGCTTTGAATTCTAGTGAAATCTTTGCATTAGTCCCGATCACCAGAAGCGTGTAATACCTTACACAACAGCGGCAACAACAGCTTGGCTTCATGTGGGCGGTTACACTGATTTTGCAGAACTACCAGCAGAGAAATGAATCATAGAATCATACAATGGTTACAGCACAGAAGAAGGCCATTCGGCCCGTCGAGCCTGTGCCAGCTCTCTGCAAGAGCACTTCAGCCAGTGCCACTCCCCCGCCCTTTCCTTGTAGCCCTGCAAATTTTTTTCTTTCAGGTACTTATCCAACTCCCTTTTGAAAGCCGTGATTGAGTCTGCCTCCATCACCCTTTCAGGCAGTGCATTCCAGATCCTAACCACTCGCTGCGTAAAAAAGATTTTTCTTATGTTGCCTTTGGTTCTTCTGCCAATCACCTTAAATCTGTGTCCTCTGGTTCTCAAACAGTTTCTCTCTATTTACTCTGTCCAGACCCCTCCTGATTTTGAACACCTCTATCAAATCTCCTCTCAATCTTCTCTGCTCTAAGGAGAACAACCCCAGCTTCTCCAGTCTATCCACATAACTGAAGTCCCTCATCCCTGGAATCATTCTCGTAAATCTTTTCTGCACCCTCTCTAAGGCCTTCACATCCTTCCTAAAGTGCGGTGCCCAGAATTGGACATAATACTTCAGTTGAGGCCTAACCAGTTTTTTATACAGGTTCATCATAATTTCCAAGCTTTTGTACTCTATACCTCTATTCATGAAGCCCAGGATCCCGTAAGATTTTTAACTGCTTTCTCAATCTGCCCTGCCACCTTCAACGATTTGTGCACATATACCCTTAGGTCTCCCTGTTCATGCACCCCCTTTAGGATTGTACCCTTTAGTTTATATTTCCTCTCCTCATTCTTTCTACCAAAACGTATCACTTCGCATTTTTCTGCATTAAATTTCATGTGCCATGTGTCCGCCCATTCCACCAGCCTGTCTATGTCTTCCTGAAGTCTCTCACTCTCCTCCTCATTGTTCACTATACTTTCAAGTTTTGTGTCATCTGCAAATTTTGAAATTGTGCCCTGTACACCCACATACAAGTCATTAATATATATCAAGAAAAGCAGTGGTCCTAGAACTGACCCCTGGTGAACACCACTGTATACCTTCCTCCAGTCCGAAAAACAACCGTTCACCACTACCCTCTGTTTCCTGTCACTTAGACAATTCCCTATCCATGCTGCCACTGTCCCTTTTATTCCATGGGTTTCAACTTTGCTGGCAAGCCTATTATGTGGCACTTTGTCGAACGCCTTTTGGAAATCTATGTACACCACGTCAACTGCATTGCCCTCATCAACCCTCTCTGTTACCTCATCAATAAACTCGATCAAGTTGGTTAAACACGATTTGCCTTTAACAAATCTGTGCTGGCTTTTCTTAATTAATCCACACTTGTTCAAGTGACTATTAATTTTGTCCCTGATTATTGTTTCTAAAAGCTTCCCCACTACCGAGGTTAAACTGACAGGCCTGTAGTTGCTGGGTTTATCTTTACACTCTTTTTTGAACAACGGTGTAACATTTGCAATTCACCAGTCCTCTGGCAGCACCCCTGTTTCTAAGAAGGATTGGAAGATTATGGCCAGTGCCTCCGCGATTTCTTCCTTCACTTCCCTCAGCGTTGAATGAAAGCGAATTCAACAGAATATTTGGTGCAGTCTTTGCTGATCTTCAAAAGGCCTTTGCTTCTGCAAACTGCTGGCTTCTGCTGGGCAACTCGGGTGTGCCAGGAACGATGTGTGAATGTTTCTATTGTTGCGCAGTGACACCACTAACTGTAATTCTAACTGGCCATTGAATTTCACTTCATCTGAGACATGTTATGGCTCTTGAAATCTTCAACGCAGTTACAGGTAGAATTATTACGGCAATGAAGCTGGGTCGCTAGCTGGAATTCACATCAGTGTCACCTTAATCACTTTTATTGATTTAATTGTGAATTTCAAAAAAATAATTTCTGATCGCTATGCAATATTTAATCTCACTGCTGCAATCTATCACCAGCGATCCCCTTCTTTTATCTTAGCTCAAGGATCTCAACAGCACTAATCGTTTAGTAATCCCGTGACATTTATGATTGTAAATTTGAAGTTATTAAAAAAAAACTATAACATGTGCATTGGTGGGTCATTGATTGACAAGTGGTGTTGTCTGAGAAACAACGTCCCTTTGAACTGGGAGAACATGATCCCTTTTGGACTTGGGACTTCCAGTTCATGAACACTATGGCTTGTGGGCAAATTATTATTTTCTACATATTGTGTGGAAGTTCTGTGCATTGTGCAGTTGAATTATGGAAAATTTTCTCAGTTATACTGGTCAATTTAACTGCTTGAAAAATCTAAAAGGAACATTATCACTGGCCAGTTCCCATAACTGATTCTTTTTATGTTATTCGTTCATGGGATCTGGGCATCGCTGGCAAGGCCAGCATTTATTGCTCATCCCTAATTTGGGAAGACAAAGCCAAAATGGCTGACTGGTCATGTACAAGGACAAACTGGACTCAAACAAAAATGCTTTTATAGACTAAAGGAAAATAATTCACAGGATAACAGAGACAGCTATCATGCACAGTTAAAGGCAACAAAAGCTGCTATTCGAGTAGATAAGAAGTCAATGGAGAAGAAGATAGTGAACAACTGTGGTAGCAATGGCAATTTTTTTTTTGCTATGTCAGGAGTCCGAGTGCTATTAAAGATTACATAGGGCCATTGAAGGGTACAGACAAAGTCTTAAATGATTACTTTGCATCAGTCTTCACTCCTGTAGACGATGCTCAATTATCAGCAATGAATTGCACTGTCGGCATGAAAATTGTGGTTAATGAATAGCTGAGGATGTCATCTTAGATAGAATTAGGAACTTCAAAACTAAGGACCAGATGACATCCACCGGAGGATGATGAAGGAGATAGGGCTTGAGCTTTGTGAACCCCTTGCCCGTATCTTTAACAGCTCACTAGATTCAGGGATCGTTCCCTCTGACTGGAAGGATGCTCATTGAGTTCTGATTTTCATAAAGGCAGCCAGCTCAGTACCTGGGAAGGATATTCATGAGACTTCCTGTTTGTCATGCCTGTTTCTTGCTGTCACAACCTACTCATGCTTTTGTGACATTTGTAAAGTTATGTGACATTAGTAATGCTTCTGACATTTAGTTGCACCTAAAGTGTAATAGTAATACCTAATTCTATTATTCTATTACATTTAGTGTCAGCCGTGGCTCAGTGGGCAGCACTCTCGCCTCTGAGTCAGAAGGTCATGGGTTCATAGTCCCACTCCAGAGACCTGAGCACAAAAATCTAGGTTGACTCTCGAGTGCAGCGCTGAGGGAGAGCTGCACTGTTGGAGGTGCCGTCTTCTGGCTGAGATGGTAAACCGAGGCCCCGTCTGCTCTCTCAGGTGAATGTGAAAGATCCCATGGCACTGTTTCAATGAAGAGTAGGGGAGTTATCCCCGGTGTCCTGGCCAATATTTATCCCTTAATCAAAATCACTCAAACAGATTATCTGGTCATTATCACATTGCTGTTTGTGGGAGCTTGCTGTGTGCAATTTGGCTGCTCCGTTTCCTACATTACAACAGCGACTACACTTCAAAAAGTACTTCAGTATCTGTAAAGTGCTTTGGGATGTCCGGTGGTCATGAAAGGCGCTATATAAATGCAAGTCTTTCTTTCCTTTTTAAATAGATAAAAGTGCAATGCCTGCTATTGGGTCCTGCCAGCACTCAGCCCAACTCAGACTCCAAATACAGTTAAAAAAAAATGAACTAGGCCAAGGGAGATTCATTAAAATCACACACACACAAACAAGAAAGAGATGCATCTAGAGGCAAAATTTTTGTCTTCAGTAATTTAAAAAGTGGTGGAATGGAGATCGAAAACCTTAATGATCTACTGCATTTGTCTGTGTTTAGTTCTGCTCCAACTAATTATACTCCTCCCCAAAAAAGTATTAATGATCATTAGTGAAAAGTTGGTTAAAAAGGCAGACCTTTGCTTATTCATAAGGCATTGCTCAGACAATTAATGAGGAATTAGTGCCTCATTCTGCAGCTGCACTGTCACCTCAGAAAATAACTCCTTTGCTCCTTTTCCGATCGGACATTAGTCAGCTTAATGAACAAATAAATTTGGAGGCATCACCACAGGGATAAGCAAAAGATTCAGGAGCAGCTCATAGATCTACGATGCTGGCCAGAAATGGAACATGGAGCATACTCTGGGGAAAGAGGAGGAACACAAACGGAAGGAAAAACAACAATAAAAGCTGATTACGCCGGTTGGCAAATTGATGGCTGTGCTATTCTACTTACAAAGCATTGGCTCCATTCGATATTTCTGAATGAGGATGTCGGTGCAAGATTAATTTTCCAGGTGACTTTCAGGACAAGCACCTTCCCTCCACACAAGAAAACTCTGATTTCTGATCATTTTTTCTGGTGTCTTGGAGTCCCGCTTCGGAGGGCGAGATAACGAGCCATTCCTAGCTCTCGTTTTCCAACTCCACAGCAATTAGTACGATTAGTTTTACTTGTATATGTTCTGCTCTGTTTACTCATGCTGTCTTATCATACTCCTGTGAAGCGCCTTGGGACGTTTTACTACGTTAAATACAGAGTTTGTTGTTGCTTTCCTTTCCATACAAGGATAAAAAAAAGACAGACTGCAAGATATAGGCCCAGATATTCCGATCGCAGGCCTCCCGGCGGGCGGAGGGCTGCGATCTGGAAAAATCTGCGCCTAGACCGGAGGGCTCCCGGGAGGCGCACAGTTCCGCTGCTGGGCCTCTCCAAACTGCCGGTGCGCAGGGCCCACGTATCCCAGAGGCGCAGGTAGTTCGCAGCATCCCTGGGATCACGTGGGCCATGGGGAGCCAATCAGAGAAGGGAATCTCCCTTCATACATTTGACAGGAAGACCTGTCAAATATATGAATAGAGATCACCCCCAAAACCTATGTAAAATTTGAAATAAATTAAAAAAAAAATCACATTTTTAAAATGACTTTAAATTACATAAATTAACTATTTTAAACAAAAATTTAAATTTTTGAAAAAAATAATTAAAGTTTTTAACGGGGCTAAAAATAAATTTACCTTTCTTTAAAGTATTTTTAAATGATAAATCAGTGGAAAAAATTTTTTTTGTTTACTTTTTTCAACTCTTATCCTGGTAAAAGCAGGCCTTACGTCTGCTTTTACCAGGCGCAAGAATTGTAAGTGTTTTCTGCAGGGCGGAGGGTCTCCAAAAAGCGGAACTATCCGCCCGCAGAGGCCCTTCTCCCGGGGCAGGCGGAGGATCTGTCAAGAGCTTTCTTGACAGATCGGAAATGCCGGTTTCCAGCGCATGCGCAGTGCATGCCTAAAACCGGCATTTCCAATGTCCCTACGGGTGGGTACACAGCGCGTACTCACCTGTAGGGATTGGAATATCCGGCCCATTGTGAACGGGAACTGATTTTATTCAATTGCGTTTTGTGCTACAATTCATTGATGTGTCTTCATGGTCGCATTCACCTCTTGCATTTCATGTCCTTCTTAGTGTACATGTGCCCCACACCTGCAAAAGAAAAGAAAGACTTGCATTTATATAGCGCCTTTCACGACCTCAGGATGTCCCAAAGCGCTTTACAGCCAATGAAGTACTTTTTGAAGTGTAGTCACTGTTGTAATGTGGGAAACGTGGCAGCCAACAAGCTCCCAAAAACAGCAAGGTGATAACGACCGGATAATGGCCCAAAAATTCGGCCGTTCTCGGGTGAGTACTCAGTGCGTACTCACCCGTATTCATTCCCGAAGTGCCGGTTTCCTGCATGCACTGCGCATGCGCGGGAAACCGGCACTTCCGGTATGGCAAAGGGGGCGGTTCCTAGGTGAACCTGCGTGCACGCTAGAGGCTGCGCGCACGCAGCACACTTAGGTTTTTTTTCAGGTTTCAACGCGAGGGTAAGTATTAAATCTTCTACGCTAGTAAAAAGGAGGCGTAAGACCCCTTTTGAACAAGGTAAGTAGTTAATTAAGTATAATTTTAAATTTTTTTCAACAGGTTTATCTTTTTTAGAGACTTTAAAGAAAGGTAAGTTCATTTTTATAACTTTTAAAAAGTATTTTAATTTTTTCAAAAATTTTAATTTTTGTTTAAAGTGGTTAATTTGTTTAACTATAGTTATTTTATTAATGTGATGGTTTTAAAAAAAAATTATTTGAGGTTTAGCTGTTCTTTTGGGGCTGAATTCAATTCACAGATTTGACAGGTCTCCTGTCAAATCTATGAATGAAAGATGGTCTGCTGCCATTGGCTCTCCATGGCCCACGTGATCCCAGGGGTCGCATCGCACCCCTGGAACACGCAAGCACTGCGCGCCGGCACTAGGGAGAGGCCCAGGACCCGAAGTTCCTGCGGGGGCAAACAAGAACGGCAGATGCGGTAGGTGATATCGCGCGCGATCCTTACCCCCGCGGCAAGCCTCCGAATCGAATTTCTAGGCCATTCTGTTTTGGTGATGTTGATTGAGGGATAAATATTGGACAAATTAAGTACTTTTTGTCGGCTTGGCTAGTTGAAGGAGGAGTACTACGGATGGCTGGCAGCAATTAGCTTGTGACCCAGGATAGAGAAGGCTTACTGCCCATATCTGCAACCAATTCTCATGTAGCTCCATTAATGCCAGGTGTGTCCTTTGTTGGAGTTGTTGTGGAGTAAATAGGTAATGACTACTGTCACTAGTTCAGGGCTATGTGATGGCATAAGTGCCAACTGGCAACTCGTCGATTTCAAATTCCTTGGCCTCATTAACAAGGTCCTCTATGGCCTTGCTCCTCTGTACCTCAGCAATCACCTCTAGTTTTATGTGCTAGTAAGTGATCTCCATTCTCCTCACTCTGGCCTCCTTTACAGCCCCCTTCAGAAGTGTTATCTTCAGTGACAGAACCTTCTGTCATCTTGGCCTTACACTCTGCTACTCCTGGCGCAATTATCTGGCTTAACCACCTAAATGTAAAATGATAGTAGTTGCTCTTCATCTGCATCAGCCACATGCAGTAGTAGTAGTCTCGAATGCACGCCCTAACCAGTTCTGTCTTGCTCCCTCCCCACTCATTCAAAAAAAGTTCCTCAAGTACGATCGGTTTGACCAAGCCTTCAATCAATGCCTCCAAGTCTTCTCCCATGACTTCTTGATATCTTGACATTACAACAGTGACTCCACTTCAAAAAGTACTTCATTGGCTGTAAAGCGCTTTGAGATGTCCGGTGGTCGTGTAAGGTGCTATATAAATGCAAGTCTTTCTATCTGTTTTCACCTGTGCAAAAGAGTATGGGGCTTTTTACTATGTTAAAAGTGCTATATAAATGCAAGTTGCTGTTACTATTTCCAAAAATGAGAAGTCGCACAACACCAGGTTATAGTCCAACAGATTTATTTAAAATTACAAGCTTTCGGAGCTATCCTGCCCCTCGCAGTTTTGGTCTCCTAACTTAAGGAAGGACATTCTTGCTATTGAGGGAGTGCAGCGAAGGTTCACTAGATTGATTCCTGGGATGGCCGGACTGACATATCAAGAAAGATTGGGTCAACTGAACTTGTATCCTCTGGAGTTCAGAAGAATGAGGGGGGATCTTATAGAGACATTTAAAATCCTGACTGGTTTAGACAAATTAGATGCGGGCAGAATGTTCCCAATGTTAGGGAAAAGTAGAACCAGGGGTCACAGTCTAAGGATTAAGGGGAAGCCATTTAAGACTGAGCTGAGGAGGAACTTCTTCACCCAGAGAGTGGTGAATCTATGGAATTCTCTTCCACAGAAGGTTGTTGAGGCCAGTTCGCTAAATATATTCAAAAGGGAGTTAGATATAACACTCACAACTAGGGGGATCAAGGGGTATGGCGAGAAAGCAGGAATGGGGTACTGAGGTAGCATGTTCAGCCATGAACGCATTGAATGGCGGTGCAGGCTCGAAGGACCGAATGGTCTACTCCTGTACCTATTTTCTATGTTTCTATGTTTCTATGTTTCTTCAGGTAAAGTTACTATTTCCAGACACAGTGTGTGTATTGCAATACCTATTCCCTGCTTCGCCCTCTTTGCTCAAACATTCATCATAATCATTAGCACCTAGATTGTGGTGTAACTAACAAACTCTGGTAATATCATTCATGTTAAGAATGCAGACGTGTTGCGCCAATAGGACAACCATGATTTAAAAACCTACACATGCCTTGTATTAATTAGGAGGTATCAAATATGACAACTGCGGCTAACAACGAGAGCACTTGCTTCTTGCTGTACTGCAAAAGTTAGCAACCAAAACAGACAACAGGCTTGATGAGCCTTCCCAGCAGATCGGAGAGGCTGTGGCCTCCAGGCACCCTGCGGAGTAATGTAATCAATTGTGTTTCTCCTGAGAGAAAGGAATCTGCCTGTGTCGCAGGCTGCACAGTCTCTAACAGATCTGTTAAGAACGTAATGTAAATCAAACTATACACTTCCACCAAACAAATGCACGAGAAATAGTCATTCTAAACTCAAAATTATGGGCAAACTGGATTAAAATCTTAAATACTGATTGGCTGATTGAAGAATTATTAAACAAACAGCTACCTTAGAGGAATAAAAAAAATCCTGAATTGTCAACAGGAAACAGCCAGACAAAAATTGTCTAAAAATATACAGGAATGGCTCATTGTGAGCTTTGTATTAATGTTTTTCTCGAATTAACTCTCATTTTCCTATTGCAGTGTAAACTAGATGGACCAGTCATTACCGCTTTAATGACTGAAAATGGTCATTGAAATAGACGCTCTCATTAGTTAGAAAATCCCAAATCTTAGTGAGTAAAATGAAGTATTGGAGCTGTGGCTTTTTTTTGGCGTGTAACATCTCCCATCATGTTTCGGAACGCTAGTGATAGCAAGCTGATGAGCGTAGCTCAGTGCAAAAGTACTTGGAATTCTTCTGCTAAAGTTCATCGGATGAAATGGTTGAAATTGGGCAGAAGACTGTTACCCAGTTGATGGCTCTTTGCGTTGTGAATTTCTGTCCCCCTCCCTTTTCATTTTTAAAAATGTTCTCCCCATCTTCAGACTCTGCCTTCACACCATGAAGGGACGGGAGGGGAAACCTAAAGACAGAAGGGAAGAGAGCACAGTTATGGTTTTGCTACATCAATGCACTGAGGAAATGCCCCTCCTCCAAACGAGAGGGCCAGCTCGATCAGTCTTCATGCATCTGCCTAAAATGGCTGCCAATTGTCTACCAAGTGTAAATTGGATTGAGTGGTGAGCTTAGCAATCAAGAAGGGGCAATTCTGGCTAATTTTCCTCTCCCTAGGCAAGGAATGCGGAAGCAGGTAGCAGCCCCCAGTGGAGATTAGCTAACAACACAGATCAGGGAGTAAACATAGAAGCATAGAAGATAGGAGCAGGAGTAGGCCATTCGGCCCCTCAAGCCTGCTCCGCCATTTAATGAGATCATGGCTGATCATCCAAATTCAGTACCCTGTCCCTGCTTTCTCCCCATATCCCTTGATCCCTTAGCCTTAAGAAACATATCTATCTCCTTCTTGAATATATTTAATGAATTGGCCTCAACTGCCTTCTGCGGTAGAGAATTCCACAGGTTCACCACTCTCTGGGTGAAGAAATTCCTCCTCATCTCAGTCCTAAATGGCTTACCCCTTATCTTTAGACTGTGACCTCTGGTTCTGGACTCCCCCACCATCGGGAAAATCCTTCCTGCATCTAGTCTGTCTAGTCCTGTTAGAATTTTATAAGTTTCAATGAGATCCCCTCTCACTCTTCTAAACTCCAGCGAATATAAGCCTAATCGACCAAATCTCTCTTCATACGTCATTCCTGCCATCCCAGGTATCAGTCTGGTAAATCTTCGCTGCGATTTTCCTCATTTGACGAGCCCTGTTTCATATCAAATGATGCATTTACCCACTGAGCCATCTGCAAACCCCAAATGGGCACAGTGTTGTTGAATTTGTTAATAGTAAGTAATAAAAACTCCAAGTTGTTGACCTCAATAGGTCTGGCTAAAAAACAAGGAGTGCGGCAAACAGAAAGGGAGCACTGTAAAAGACTTCAGGAAGCCATAGGCAAGTTTTTGGAATTAGCAAACAGGTGGCAGAAGTTTTAAAAAGTTTGGAATTACAACCCTATTCAGTCACGTGTATTAAGCAAAGCAAACCAGCTTCTTGATTTTTTCACTGACCTTGTCTCACCAGAGCGTTCATCAGTTCCGCCAATGGAAGATGGTGGAAGTGCAGGTGAAAACTCGTAAGGCGCGCGAGAGGACTCTTGCAAGGCGCATGATATCCAGTTCATACGACAAGGGGACGCATTGTTACACCTCCCAGCTTAGGTTTTGTGTATCTTGATATTGGGCAGTGCAGGCTAACACCGAAACGTAAGGGGCACGGGGTCTGCTTATGGGAGTGACCACGACATTGGACCCAGGAGAATATCTACGACAGATCGAAAATTTGTAAGAAGCATTCAGAGAGAGAGTGAGGAGAGGGGATTGGAGAAATGTCATTATGCAGAGGGTTGCTGGAAGATGGGATGCTTAGCTTTGAGGCAGAGACCATTGCAAGAGAAAATTGGATAAATATTTGAAGCAGAAGAAGATACAGGGATGTGCGGAGAGATCAGGACAATGGGACTCGTTTCGGATTGCTCCAGTAAAGAGCCAGTACAGACACCATGGACCGAATGGCTTCCTTCTGTTTTGTGCATTCCTGTGGTAAATCAGAGCCAGTCCCCAGCAGGCAGTGTATAACCAGGATTTATATGAACAACTTAAAAAAGTGAATTTACAAAGAATGCTCTATATGGATCACAATCAAACGGATGCATTTCATCACATCCATCCTATCATAATTGCAAATTCAAACATGAATTAAAGATGACAAATTAAATGGATATAAAAGGATTCTTATTTTAATTTTGGTTTCCTCTTAAGGGGCTGCTTTATTTCCAAATCTCTATGCACTGGCAACATTGCTTTACAATTTTGTTAATCACAAAAACCACTCTGACATCCCCCTCAATGGTTTTATATTGGCAGTCGTACATTTGCAGAAATTGCAGATTAGTAATTAATAGTAACTCAATAATCCACAATATACAAGTGGTAATTCAAACCTGAATTGTATTGCCAGGTCGAATATGCTTCCATGTTACAGTAAAATAAGCTTTGGACAAAAGGGTCTGAAAGCCAGAACACCAGCGCAGCCAGGGAGACTCTAATTAAGGTGAATTCTGATGAAATGTGTTTTTTTAAGTTTATGTAGGAAAAACAATCTGTTTCTTATTATATTTCCTCTTGATTATTACATTCTGGCCTCATTTTTCCATTTCCTTTTTATTTTGGTTCCCAGTCTCTTTCTATTGTGTCCATGGCTGAGTAGGAAGGCAGCAAATGGAAGTCTGTTTTATCCTGAAGCAGGCATCAATAACTAATGTAAGTGATCGATTAACTGTAATGTCTATAAGGAAAGTTCGACATGTTCCACTATGCTTTGGTCTCACCAGAACGTGCTACTTTTGCATTCATAGAGCAAGCATGTTGTTCCCATGCTTTTCATCTAAAATGCTCGAGTCAGTGCAAGCGCAGGAGATGCAACACATGCCTCCTCCCGTCCCACTGTCCAGGGCCCCAAACACTCCTTCCAGGTGAAACAGCGATTTACTTGTACTTCTTGCAATTTAATATACTGTATTCGCTGCTCACGATGCGGTCTCCTCTACATTGGGGAGACCAAACGCAGATTGGGTGACCGCTTTGTGGAACATCTCCGTTCAGTCCTAAGGGTGACCCCGAGCCTGTCACTTTAATTCTCTGCTCCACTCCCACTCAGACCTCACCGTCCTCGGCCTCTTACACTGTTCCAATGAAGCTCAACGTACGCTCGAGGAACAGCACCTCATCTTTTGATTAGGCACTTTACAGCCTTCTGGACTCAACATCGAGTTCAACAATTTCAGACCATAACCTCTGCCCCTATCTTGTTTTTTTCTCTCTCTCACATGGCAGCTGTCGATCATTCTGCCATTTACACTTCATCTAGAGCCATCCTTTGTTTCTTAACTTGTCCCATTACCATCTCCTTTGGCCTTGCACCATCATCCCTTTTGTCTCTTAATCTCTCCTTCCTTTCATCCTATCACAGACCTTCCCTTTTGTTCTTTCCTCCCCTCCCCCCTTTCCCCGCCCCTACACTTGCTTAAAAACCTGTTCCATCTCCAGCTTTTTCCAGTTCTGACGAAGGGTCATCGACCTGAAACGCTAACTCTGTTTCTCTCTCCGCAGATGCTGCCGGACCTGCTGAGTGTCTCCAGCATTTTCTGTTTTTATTTCAGATTTCCAGCATCCGCAGTATTTGGCTTTTCTATTATTGCTCGAGTCAGTTGTTTGGAGTGATCTGGTCATGAGTTTTCTTCACTGTCCCTTCCCGCGGGAGGTGATTGGATTCCATTTGACACCTCTTAACAGCATAGACACAATTAATAATTCAACAGTGTGGGGAAGAAACCTGCATACGCCTGTCACGGTGCCATACTTTGGTGGCCCAACTTGTGCCATCACCTGACCACATTCGTAAAATTTGCTCTTCAAGCTTCAGAAGAGACACCGGGGGTAGATTTTCAACTTGCCACCTGGGCGTAAAACTGGCATTGCGGATCGGCAGCCCATTATAAAACTGCCCAAGTTGTATTTTCTCTTGCTATCGATACAAGTGATAATCGGGCAGCATCTGTAACGGGCAACCGAACTGCAATGCCAGTTTGGGTGGTAAGTTGAGAATCTACTTCTTGTATCAGGTTCAGTTACAGAACTGCTGTATTATTGATGCCTGCTGCTTAATAACTAGAGCTGGCAGGACTGCTCCATTGTGTCAAAAACCTTTTGAGAAAGAAGGAAAAGCCAAGCACATAACTGAGGTCATTTTTATTTAGCCGCACCAGAAGACATCATTTGGAAGTGAAGGATTATGCATGAAAGTACAATGGAAGGTGTGGCAACCATTTAACTATCAGTTACAGTAATGATAGAGGTTGAACCGTATTTTATCCATGGCATGGCAACTCAGGCAGCTTAAATAAGGGAGCAAAGAGTGCTCCAAAAAGATATTAATGGGTCAGTTACACTACACTGCTTTTGTCGATTGCGAAGATATTTTAGCTTTGCATTGGCACAAATGTGAAGTGTAATTTGGGTCCAAATTATTAATGGCAGGAGGTGTAGGAATTCTTTAAGCGGGGAGAACATAAGAATTAGGAGCAGCAGCAGCCATACGGCCCCTCGAGCCTGCTTCACCATTCAATAACATCATGGCTGATCTTCGACCTCAACTCCACCTTCCTGCCCGATCCCCATATCCCTTGATTCCTCCAGAGTCCAAAAATCAGCCTTGAATACACTCAATGACTGAGCGTCTACTGCCCTTTGGGGCAGAGAATTCCAAAGATTCACAACCCTCTGAGGTGAAGAAATTCCTCCTCATCTCAGTCTTATTTCATTCACTGAAGTGTAACTTTTTAAAAATTTGTTCTCAGGATGTGGGTGATACTGCCAAGGCTGGCTTTATTGCCTATCCCTGGGTGCCCTGAGAAGATGATGGTGGATCTTCTTCTTGATAGTGATTGTTTTTCCAATTGACTGGCTTTCGAGGTCAAGAGGCAATCACATAAGTGCGGAAATGGAGATCCCATTCTTTGAAGGACAGTAGCCTAGTCGTCATGGTACTGGACGAGTAACTTGTAGGTCATGGGTTGATAATCTCACCAGGAAAGCTGTGAAACTGAACTCAATACATCTTCAAACTTGTGAGCTAGCATCAGAAAAATGGCCATGGAAAAATTGCTAGATTGTCATAAAAATCCAACTGATTCATTAAGATCCTGCGGGTGACAGAACTTCCCATCCCAACCCAGTCTGGCCAACACGTGACTCCACTTTCACAATATGTGACTTACTCGTAATGAACTGGGCCTCACCACCTTCTCAGAGCAACTAGAGATGGGCAATAAATGGAGGAAATAGATTCTCTTCTAGGGTTCTCTGCCAAATTAGCCAGCAGCCAGGAGAGATGGCTGAGTAGTTCCAAGGACATGGCTGCAGTACAGGGAGATACTTAACAACTACACCAGTACGATTCCACTTCTCTCTTAGTCACTGCACAACCCAGCACCACTCTAATTTAGCCCCAGGACCATCAATATTTCCCTCAACTGATTCCCAAGCCTCTCCTTCAAATCTCATCAAACTCTTCACTGCATCTTCTTCTGTTACTTCCCTCACAACTACTTCCCCCTCTGGCCCACACTTGCTGCTTCTTCCTCTCACCATGCACACTGTGTTAAGGCTTTTGATGTGTGAGATAACTTCAGTGGGACACACACTCACCCACAGCCACTCTTCTTGCAGGGGAAGCTGGCACACAAGCAACTGGAGAGTTCAAGAACAGGAGGAGGTCCCACTCCACTGCAAAATCTGATACCAAATGAAGGAGGCGGCCGGCAGCATCATTGGCAGAGAGAGAGAGAACACGTAAGCAGTGGAGATTTTGAGGCTGGAGGCCGCGCACAGCAAGATTTTTGGGCCTCTTCCCTTCCTTTTCTCTTTTGATTAATTCTCGACTGTGCGCACGCACACACACACACACTCAGCCTGACACCCTGGCACTGCATTGTGCTGCCACTCATCTGCTACTGTTTAACCTTGCCATTTCATGCCAATCCTTATCCTTCTTTCAGGTCCTTCAGAGGATTTTGGCCCTGAAGCTGAGAGGAAGAATCATCCCAAAAGATGCACCATCACTCTCTCTTAGCCTTCCAAGTACCCGCACAGAAATTTACATTCCACATAGTATAGATAGAGTGTTAAAGCGGTCTGCATTGGGTGATTCAGTGAGCCAGAGCTGGTGCAGGTGGCAAGGACAGCCCAGGAAATGGCTCACCCAAAGACAAGCTCGTGTCCAAGCTCTGCTGAAGAGGACAGAGATGAAGACTTTAGCGACCAAGCCTTTAAAATAAAAATGTTTCCTGTGCGCTGGCAACTGCAGAATGTATCGAAGCGCCTGCCAGGGAGCTTCTGCAACATGTCAGAGGTTGTGGAGGAGCTCACTGCCAACCTGTGGTGTTCGGTGCACGGCGTCAGGGGCAGCCTGCAATCCGAGCGCACCCAAGAGCCCTATCCTGCCGCTTTCGGTCATCCATGGGGAAAAGGGATGGAAGTATTTGCTCTGGCAAACATGGCAATCCGTCACCTGTTTAATGCAAGCGTGTGTGCTGACTGACTGATGTTACTGTTCTGCCCGGTGATAGCCTGGAAGGAGCCGGAGGCCAAGAAGCTCAGGGCCGCGGTGACCTCGACTGCAGTGAGCAATGCTGTGCCAGCTGTGGCAGTGGCTTGCCAGTCTTGTTGCAGGAGGCAACACAGCTCTGTGACCGCCTCCCTCGGGAAGTGCACCCTCCTCACGCACTGTTCTCAAGAGAGTTGCAGCTATGTTGCCCTGGGCCTATAAACTCTGTTGGGAGGGTAAAGATTCCGAAGAGCATGCCTCCTTCTATTTGTCTCCCCGGAAGCTGCAGCTCAGTTTGTTCCTTCCTCCTGTTCTGCACCTCCCCCTCCTTGCCGAACTAAAGTGAAATTATCAGAAGGCGCCTCATAAAAAAAGGACAAAGTTCATTGCCATAAGCCCTTTAATAGTTCATAACATTGTACAGTCACTACGAGCATTTTGAAATTGCCTCACTGGCAAAGCACCACTAATACAAGCAACACGGCTCCCAAATCTTTGCCGCGCTATAGCTGACAGATGAGGGAGGATCCCTTTAAATACCAGTGGAAATGGCCACCTCCTGACTTGTGCTGCCCATGGTTTGTTGCTGGGCTGAGGAACTGGTGGTAGCAATGCGGATAGAGACAAAAATGACATTGAGCTCCTAGGTGGCCACTGAGGCTGTCCGATGATGAGAGGTTGTGTAGAATGGGCCTATACTCTCTGGAGTTTAGAAGAATGAGAGGTGAGCTCATGGAACGATAAGGGAGTCAAGGGTTATGGGGAGCGGGCAGGGAAGTGGAGTTGAGGCCAAGATCAGATCAGCCATGATCTTATTGAATGGCGGAGCAGGCTAAAGAGGCCAAATGACCTATGCCTGCTCCTATGTCTTATGTTCTTATGAAACATACAAGATTCTGAAGGGGATTGACAGGGTAGATGCTGAGAGGTTGTTTCCCCTGGCTGGTGTGTCTAGAACTAGGGGGCATAGTCTCAGGATAAGGGGTCGTCCATTTAAGACCGAGAAGAGAAGGAATTGCTTCACTCAGAGGGTTGTGAATCTTTGGAATTCTCTGCCCCAGAGGGCTGTGCATGCTGAGTCTTTGAGTATATTAAAAGCTGAGATAGATAGATTTTTGGTCTCTATGGGAATCAAGGGATATGGAGAGCGGACGGGAAAGTGGAGTGGTGGTCGATGATCAGCCATGATCTTATTGAATGGCGGAGCAGGCTCGAGGGGCCGTATGGCCGAATCCTGCTCCTATTTCTTTTGTTCTTATGGTAAGACTCATGCACTTTGTTGAGAATGTGCAACAAAGTAGACAGAAAGTTGCTATTGTGTAAAAATGCATCATTAAAGTTGTTGTGCTCTTCACAAAATAAAAAAAGCCCTAAAAACGACACCATTATGACAAAGCATGTAAAGAGTAAATTCCGCTAAACAGAAAATCATGAATATTTAACATTGTTTTCTGCTATCTCCCAGCATTTTGGGGAACTGAAAGTCTCATTAAATAAAATGCATTTTGCCCTTCCTGAGTATTCCATTTCAATTCTGTCCCTAAGCCTTTTCTTTTTATCTCAAATTCTTCAACAGCTCTGGACTAGTTACCATACCTCATACTGTCTTAGATATTTAATTAAAATCATAATTAAAGTTGATCTTGTCATTAGCTTGCACCTGCTCTGCTTTTTTGCAAACAAGTGTTAAATTACACGCCAACATCATCATGTTCAATACAGCAAAGTGGTTTCTGACTCCTTATTAATTTTTCTTTAGCATCTGTATTTCAGCATTCTGTATAAGTAGCTAATGTGTCCACTGGAAAACAAGTAATTATCAGATGGTGCAAATAATAGGCTAAAACAAGACTGCACAGTGCCAAGTCATCGGATGTTAAAGGCATACACTTAAACTCAATTGTCATATACAACAAGGTTAGCATCCTATTGAACTTATTCATAGATCCTGGAGATGAGGCATAAAAGTTACCAGCCCCCAAATTTTCCCTAAAGGCAGTGATTGAGGCTGGGATACAGATCTACAGGCCCAACAATCCTCTGGTACCTCATCAAAATGGCTGTTCTTCATATGTGAGGCAAGATAGTAAGTGTTGGGCTGGATTTTCAAGGTTATTAGTAATGGAAATTGTGCAGGTGAACAATATAGGGGACCTCGTGCAGATTTACACTTTTGAGAAGCAGGATTCAATTTAGCTTAGAGAATTGGCATAAAAACCAACCTTCACCCCTCAGCCCTGGTCATTTTAAGCCTGCTTAAGTGGAAATAAATTTACAGGACATTCTTCAGTCAAATTTACCTCCAGTAGGTAAAGAGGCTTCAATGCCCCAGAGTCTAGAACATTGCCCATTATAAATGCAACTCCAAAAAAAAAGAGATCCTTTTGTTGCTCTATTTTTGTACCTTTCGAACAATCTGTTAACTCCTTGGACACGACTAAAGATCATCGGCTCCCATCAGACTGGGTCTGTGCCCAGGTTACATCTACGTAATTTGCTCTCAGTGTTAAGCAAATAAGAAAGAAAGTTTAATAAATATGCAATTTTCAAATTTATGATGTTACTGGGAAAACTACAAAAAAAAATCAACTGGATTGACGAATCTGATGATGGCAGTTGCTCCAGAGCAATTTATTGCCAAATTCTGAAGGAAAATCCATTTAGGAACTTGGGGACCATTTAAAACATCTAAAATATCAAAAAACTACATCTACATCTTTGTTCTTTATCACTTCTGCAGAAGTGTCTGCTATCTTGGCCTTTTCATTAACACACACACACACACACACACACTTTCTTCCACTGCATTTTTTTCTCTGATTAGCACATATCCAAACAATTATTCATTGTATAATTACACACATTTATCATAATATTTTGAGTATCTTTGGTTCTTGATAATTTTTGATGAAAATAGAAGTGACTCTGGTGATAAATATGAATAAAACAGCAAGAAGAATAAAGCCCTGCAAGTGCTAGCTGAAGTAGAAATCTTCATCAACAGAAAGACAAAAGGAAGAGGGTGATGGCAGAGATCAGCAAATGGATGATAAGAGCAAAATGAACAAATACTTCAATTTGTTTCAATACCCAAGGCATGATACCAACTGATATGATTAATTTACCTTTAGAGGTGCTTTCAAAAGGTGGAAGCACCACATTTAGGACCTCTTTAACTGAAAAAGAGAAGTTATCCAATTTTACTTAGTGATATGCTTCTTGACCTGACTAATATTGAGTAAGCTAGTCCACCATAGCCTGAAGTCAAAAGTAGCATATACCAGATGAAGGAAACTACTTGATATATGGTGCATCACAAGTAAGCTGCTGATGGATGAGTCAGATTTACTACTTGAATGGCTTCATTGATTGATCTTAGTGGGATGGAAGGAGACGAGAGAGCCACAAGATTGGAAGAATGGTATTCAGCACATTTCCAGTCCAGAAAAGTGACAACTGTACAAACTTCCCTTTTCGTGAACATGGGCTTATCAAGGTTCTGAGAACAGAATATTTTTCAACTCCGCAGTCCGTGACAGCATCGACGAGTTTAAAGATTGGATATGCCACAGGTCAGATACTGGTGGGCTGAATTTTGCCGGCGCTCAGAGTGCGGGTTTGGAGGCGGGTCCGCTGTCAAAATCACAAAGATTGACAGCGGGTGGGTATCCCGCTGTAAACCCGCCTCCTTGTCAGTTTCCCAAGTGTCGGGTCTGTCATCCCTGAACCGACCCGACACCAAGCGGCGGGTCAACCAATTCAGATTATTAAAGTCTTGTTAAAAGGTCGTTAAGTTCCATTTTCCCATGCACTTACCATTTTACCAGGTTTCTAACGAGGTTCCTGGAGAGCGTGTATCACGTCAGGTAAGCATGTCGTGTTCTCAATGACTCTCCATTGCTGGGAATAGGTGACAGCTGCAAAAGTGATCTGAAACCTACCATTTCACAGCTGTTCACTTCCCAATCTTAGAAGCTGGAGCCTTCATGATTTGGAACCCACTTTTGAGCTTTATGCACTTTTGAAGTGTTTGCAGTAATCTCTCTATCCACTGTCACCTCCTTGGAACAACCTATCTCAACATTAACAGATTGCTTCTGTCATCTCAACTGCAGCTGCCATATATTACATCACAATGGGCACGATTTATGCTCTCTCACCTTCGTCCTCAGATTCTGATGACGATCAGCAGCAGCAGCAACAACAAGAGCGCCAACCTTCTCCGCAACCACCTGATGCTGCACAGGGCAGAGGGCATCAGCGCAGGGCTGCACCACGCCGGAGGCCATACCCCCAAAACAGGGTATACAGGCAGAGGATGAGCTTCCTCAACATGATGGAGCAGCAGCGCCAAAGGAGGCTCAGGCTATCGCGCCAGGTCGTCGCCGACATTTGCGCTTTGCTGGAGCACGACCTGCAGCCCAGAGGAAGGGGTGGACACCCCTTACCAGTGGCTGTCAAAGTCACCACCGCCCTCAACTTCTTCGCCTCAGGCTCATTCCAGGCATCTGTAGCAGACATTGCCAGCATCTCGCAGTCGGCCGCGCACAGATGCATCACACAGACCACTGATGCCCTCTTTAACAAGTCCGCAAGTTATATCCACTTTGCAAGTGATGAAGGCAGTGTCAATGAATGGGCGCTCGCTTTCACAGCTCTGGCTGGCTTCCCACGGGTGCAGGGAGTCATCGACTGCACACACGTGGCCATCAGTGCACCCCATCACAACCCACTAGCATTTGTCAATTGCAAAGGCTTCCACTCCCTCAACGTTCAGCTGGTCTGCAACCATAGGAAGATTATCATCCGTGTTTGTGCTAAATTCCCTGGCAGCTGCCACGACTCGTACATCCTATGTCAGTCCACTGTCCCTCAGCTCTTTGCACCGCCAAACAGTCTTTCCAGCTGGCTGCTTAGAGACAAGGGCTATCCCCTGAAGACGTGGCTCATGACACCTTTGAGGAGGCCAGCAAACAAAGCTCAGGGACATTATAATGAAAGCCACATCTCTACGAGAAGCGTCATCGAGCAGACAATAGGTTTGCTCAAAATGCGCTTCATATGCCTCGACAGATCTGGAGGAGCCCTTCAATACGCACCAGCCAGGGTCTCCAGAATCGTCGTGATCTGCTGCGCCCTGCACAACAGAGCGCAGCAGTGAGGATTAGCGCTGGATGAGGAAGATGGCGCAGAGCGCACATCCTCTGAGGAGGAGAAGGAGCAGCATGAATCTGAAAACTAGGAGGAGGAAGACCTGGAGGAGCCGGAGGTGCCATTATGAGCATTACGTGACCACATTGCTGCCCGTGACGCCAGGGATGCCCTCAGCAATGGCACATTTACATAACTTTAAAAGCTCAGAAATGTGTCTGCAACAGGCATACGCAGGTTGCCATCACCCCACACCAACAACATAGAGCAGTCCAACAATGACCATGCCATTCTTTGGACACTCACCACAATTGGTGGATGTGAAAGGAGCCCTGACCGTTCACTCTGCCACTTCCATTTCAGCACACACATTTGGGAAGGACTGCATATATTGAACAATAAATATTTTTTTTACAGCTAAATCATAGAATTGCAACATCACATTATTAATGAAAAACACACCTGTGTGACTACCCTTGTGACTATTTGTGTGGGATCTTTCTTTTCCGAGTGCTTCTATGTGCTGCTAACCCTGTGGCTTCAGCAGAGGTAGATGCAGCCTCCTCGACTCCATGCTGTGCCTGCTTAGACGCCTTTGGTGGTCGGCCTCTGGGTTTTGGAGCCTGTGAGGGCCCCGCCAAAGTCTACTGCTCCTGTGACTGTGCAGGGGCAGAATCGGCAATCACTGTCCGAGGAGGCATCTGGGGCTCTAGCTGAGGGGTTGGTAAGGGGGTGGAAGTCTGAGCGCTTGGAGAGGAGCCCCCACCTCCATGTCCCCTCCCACCATCATCCCTTTCATGGGCTACCCGCACTTCCCTGCTAGCAAGGAGCTTGAGAGCACCTTGCTGCACTTCAGTGGGGCCATGAGGGCCCTCGTCTATACTGATACCCCTTCTAGGAAGGGCGTCTATGAGCCTCTGGTTTCTCTCTTCCATAGAAGACCAACTACTTTGAAGTGAAACCACGTTCTCATGAGACTGCCGCGCTATGTCCTCCATGCAGGTGGCCATCCTATCCATGGAGGGAGCTATAGTTGCCAGTGAGTGCGCCACGGTGGTGGTCATGTTTGGTGCTCCATTCTCTGCACACTCGCAGTCACCACGGTAAAGAAACCTCTCAGAGCCTCCTGCACTTGTTCCTGCAGCTCCAGGATGACTCTCGAGGCGCAGCGTCTGCATGCAGCGGAGCAGAGCTAGGAGACTCCTGCGCCCTCCGACAAGGAATCTCCACTGCTGACCCTGTCTCCACCATCTGCACTTGTCCACTTGTGATCTGTGAGACACCAGGTGACAACATTAATCTATCTCGCGCCGGACTCACCGAGGTGTCTGTATCTGCGCTGGTGATGGCTTGCCGTGTATGAGGGGACGCTGCGCCCTCAGAGGCAGGAGGCTCCTCTAAGGCGTGTTCTTGCTCTTCATCCTGGACAGTTGGGGCTGGGGGGGGTGGGGCCCCTCTTGATGGACCTGTGGGAGAGTAAAGACATCATTTAGATATATGAGATGTCGACTGCAGACACATACCATTTTCCACATGATGAGCACTCATTTTCTGCTGACATCAGACCCCATATGAGTGACTGATGAAAGGCAGGCAAAAGAATTCTGTCACCAGGTTCTCCTAATGAGCCCCTCTCTCCGTCCCCCACTTCCGGCTGCTCCACCACTCCTGCTATATCGAGTGCTGCTTTCTCTGCTGTGGTCAAAAAGGCCATGGCTCGAGGTCCTCCTCCAGATCTCTCCCTCTCCCTCTTATTGTGGGCTCTCTTCTCCTGCAAGGAGGGAAAGAAGAGGTTGAGTGAGAGTGATGGAATGTGTAAGGAATGGATGGGTTACATCTTTAGAGGGAGAATATGATACGGTGAGGTGCTAATACCAAGGTGCCTCCTTTTGTGTAGTTAGTTGATCTCATTGCATTACGATGAGGGTGAGTGTGAGGGGTGCATATTAAGATGGGGACATGATAATGTAGATAGAGAGAGAGAGGATGGATGAAGTTCAAGGGATGTTGGGGTGAGTAACGGTGTGCAGGAGTAGGGTTGGCAATGCAGAGTGGTGGGGATGTGATGACAGGCACAGCAGCATCAAGGTAAGTGTGGCTTGATACTCACTTTTCCTGATCTTAGAAGATCATTAAACCTCTTGCGGCACTTCACCCAGGTCCAAACCACAACTGAGAGCCCCGTAACCTCCTGCGCTATCTGCAACCACGCTGCCTTCATCTGCTGGGGAGGCCTCTTCCTGCCGTCAGTAGGGAAGAGAACCTCCCTACGTGCCCTCACGAGGCGCTGCTCTTTGACGATGGGAAGACATTATGGACAGCTACACACACTGACTGCAATGCATTAACTGAAATCACAAGTGACTGCAAATGAGGCCATGGCCCCTTTAAATATACCGGCAGGAATCGCGTCATCCGATGACGTCACCAGATCCGCACCTTTTAATTGGGCTGGGAAACGCGCAGGGCAGGCTTAACAAGGCCCATTAAGGGAAGATCTTATTTATCAGTGGGGTCTCCACCCGCCACTGGTCTCTCCGCCATGAAGATGCTCAGGTGGGCGAAATCGCGGCCAGTATGTGGCTACCTTACGTTACTCTGAAAATCTACTTAAACTTCAGAGGATACTCACCCACCTCCCTCAATTGGGCCATTTTATTGCGCATTTACAGTGCCCATGTCCTATCTTTCATGCGTGTCTAAGTAAGAATGATGAACTCTTGCTGGATAGTGCAAAATGCAAATCTGTTTTGTGTTGTGGGCTCATATTGCTAAAAGCTAAATGAAGGCCTATTGCGTAATATTCTATTTAAATCTATAAATAGTAAAAGAAAGAGAAGTGTCGCCTCCAGTTGAGATGTTTTAATTCCAACCAATTTTTTTTGCATGGAAATGTTCAAATTAAAGTAATGAATTAATAAATAGTATTTATGAGTGTTTTATTCCGTAGTCTTGCTGGTAAAGCTAATTAATCAAACAGAACTAGCTTCATATTGTAGATTAGGATGGACCAGTTTTACTTTCCTCGCTATGATGATGTAATTCTGAGAAGTCGCACAACACCAGGTTATAGTCCAACAGCTTTATTCGAAATCACAAGCTTTCGGAGCGGCTGCTCCTTCGTCAGGTGAAGTGAAGAAATACAAATGGGCACAGCATATATAGACAGAGAACAATGCCTGTGCAGAGAACAATGCCAGATGACTACAGTTAATCTTTCTAACTGCCCTTTATCACACCTCAGCAGAGAGACAATCACGGCAATCAAATCCAACCAGGTCAGTCAGGAAGACATTACATCAAAGACGATAGCAAAATACAACAAAGACAATGAGGTGGGGTCACAGGGGGTCTAATGTGTCAGATGCTGCAGTCTGTATGGAAAACCAAAAACTTTAAACTTTTTACTTTTTTTGCTGGAAATCACAGCAGGTCCGGCCGCATCTGTGAACAAGCCAACGACGACTCGAGTCTGGATGACTCCACGTCAGGTGGGGTTACATGTAGCGTGACATGAACCCAAGATCCCGGTTGAGGCCGTCCTCATGGGTGCGACACTTGGCTATCAGTTTCTGTTCGATGATTTTGCGTTGTCGTGTGTCTCGAAGGCCGCCTTGGAGAACGCTTACCCAAAGATCGGAGGCTGAATGTCCTTGACTGCTGAAGTGTTCCCCGACTGGGAGGTAACACTCCTGCCTGGCGATTGTTGCGCGGTGTCCGTTCATACGCTGTCTCAGTGTCTGCATGGTCTCGCCGATGTACCATGCCTTTCCTGCAACGTATGAGGTAGACAACGTTGGCCGAGTCACATGAGTATGTACCATGTACCTGGTGGGTGGTGTCCTCACGTGTGATGATGCTATCGGTGTTGATGATCTGGCATGTCTTGCAGAGGTTGCCGTGGCAGGGTTGTGTGGTGTCGTGGTCGCTGTTCTCCTGAAAGCAGGGTAATTTGCTGCGAACGATGGTACTTTTGAGGTTAGGCGGCTGTTTGAAGGCGAGTAGTGGAGGCGTGGGGATGGCCTTAGCGAGGTGTTCGTCGTCATCGATGACATGTTGAAGGCTGCGAAGAACATGGCGTAGTTTCTCCGCTCCGGGGAAGTACTGGACGACGTAGGGTACTCTGTTGGTTGTGTCCCGTGTTCGTCTTCTGAGGAGGTCTATGCGATTTTTCGCTGTGGCCCGTCGGAACTGTCGATCGACGAGTCGATGTAATTCTGGATCAGAGTTTTCCAGTTTAAGCACTTCAGTACAGAGAGCCAACTAAACCAGGCGGTAAATGTTTGCAGTACAATGCTTCTAGATATGCTAACAATTCTATCTCTGGTGAAATTGGTTCTTGGTGTTCTATGTAATAACTTATGGCACCAAATGCACAGGGTAACAAAAATGAAAGGGGGTATATTTACATTTATTCTCAAAGGACGCTATTTTGTCACTAATTGTCAAAATTCTCATCCTTGTTTTCAAATCTCTCCATAGCCTTGCCCATCCCTATCTCTGTAATCTCCTCCAGCCCCACAACCACCCCCCTCTACCCAAGATATCTGCGCTCCTCTAATTCTGCCCTCTTGCGCATTCCCAATTTTAATCGGTGGCCGTGCTTTCAGCTGCCTCGGCCCTAAGGTCTGGAATTCCCTGCCTAAACCTCTCCGCCTCTCTACCTCTCTTTCCTCCTTTAAGACGCTCCTCAAAACCTACCTCTTCGACCAAGCTTTTGCTCACCTGTCCTAATATCTCCTTATGTGGCTCGGTGTCAAATGTTTGTCTGATAATACTCCCGTGAAGCGCCTTGGGATGTTTAACTATGTTAAAAAGCGCGATATAAATACAAGTTGTTGTTGTTATAGAGGTTGCTGGTCAAACTGCATCTGAAGTACTGCACCCAGTTTTGGTCCCCCACATGTTTGGCAATATAGCGGCCTTGGAAAAAGTCCTGCGGAGAGCTACGAGAATGATTTGCAGCTTAAAGACCTTCAGCTATTTAGATAGGCTTAAAGACCTCGGTCTATTTACTTCAGAGCAGCTGTAGAATTAGAATTGACCTGATAGATGACTATAAAATAATTAAAGGGCTGGATAACGTGCCTATTGATAGATTATTCCAGTTTAAAAGATTGGGAACGACCAGGGGACATGAGTTTATATTATGTAAGAGTCGGAATCTGCAAAGGGATATAGACAGGCTAAGTGAGTGGGCAAACATTTGGCAGATGGAGTATAATGTGGGAAAGAGTGAGGTTATCCACTTTGGCAGGAAAAATTAAAAAAAGCAAATTATTATTTAAATGGAGAGAGATTACAAAATGCTACAGTTCAGAGGGACCTGGGGGTCCTTGTGCATGAAACACAAAAAGTTAGCATGCAGGTACAGCAAGTAATCAAAAAGGCAAATGGAATGTTGGCCTTTATTCAAGGGGGATGGAGTATAAAAGCAGGGAAGTCCTGCTACAACTGTACAGGGTATTGGTGAGACCACACCTTGAGTACTGCGTCTAGTTTTGGTCTCCTTATTTAAGGAAGGGTATACTTGCATTGGAGGCAGTTCAGAGACGATTCGGGCCTATACTCATTGGAATTTAGAAGAATGAGAGGTGATCTTATTGAAACACATAAGATACTGAGGGGGCTCGACAAGGTAGATGCAGAGAGGATATTTCACCTCGTGGGGAAATCTAGAACTCGGGGGCATAGTTTCAGAATAAAGGGTCGCCCTTTTAGAACTGAGATGAGGAGGAATTTCTTCTCTGAGGGTCGTAAATCTGTGGAATTCTCTGCCCCAGAGAGCTGTGGAGGCTGGGTCATTAAATACATTTAAAGGTGGAGATAGACAGATTTTTGCAAGATAAGGGAGTGAAGGGTTATGGGGAGCGGGCAGGGAAGTGGCTTTGAGCCCAAGATCAGCCATGATCTTAATGAATGGCGGAGCAGGCTCGAGGGGCCAAGTGGCCTATTCCTGCTCCTATTTCTTATGTTCTTATGTAGGAAGAGACTGGAAGTTGGGTGGTTCTTCTTTGCCCAGAGAGTAGTGAGCCTCTGGAATACATTGCCAGCTGGTGTGGTGGGTGGGTGCAGACTCTCTGCATTGTCTTCAAGAGGGAGCTGGACCGGTTCTTGACTGGGGCAGAGATGGCATCATATAGAAGGTAAGTGTCTTTATGGATAACACTTGTTCCTTGTGAACTCCTGGACTGGTTTCGATCACTTGAGGGGGTCAGATGGGAATTTTCCAGGGTATTCTTTTCCTTATTGGCCCTGTTTATTTTTTCCAGTTTTTTTGCCTCTCCAAGGAGATTACGTGACTGTGGGGGGGGGGCGATGTAGTAAGGAAATATTTATTCAGGATGCTCGTTGTCATAGTGTGGGGCAAGCTTGATGGACGAGATGGTCTTTTCCTGCCCCTCAATTTCGTATGTTCGCACAGCTGTGTGCAAAGTTAAAGAAACATTATTTAACTCCACTGTCATAATTAAATCTCTCCAGTGTAGTCAAAGCTTTTTCCACTTTACCCACAGAACAAAATTGGGCTGGATTTTCATTGACCCGTGGAGGCGGGTTTGGAGGCGTGTGGGGGGTTAAAATTGCAAAAACTGGCGGGCGGGCACAAGTCCACCTCCATGCAATTTTCATTAAATCGTGTCTGCTGGTCCCGACTCCGTCCCGCCTCTAAGAGACGGGATAGGCTGTTAAGGCTCTTAACAAGCACTAAATTGGTTCTATAATGCCATTTTGAAAGGCCTTAATGATTTTAACCCTTGTTCTCCGTGAAGGACGCCTGTTCTGAAACACGATTGTGAAACCTGGCAGGAGCACATTTGGATAGCTGACTATCAGTGACTGGGGCTGGCTGGCATCTGGGATGGAGGAGCCATATCTGGGAGTGCTGGTGCAAAAAAAATTCTCTCTCTCTCTCTCTCTCTCCAGACTTAGAGCTGCTGCTCACTTTGCATCCAGGTCCTCTCACAGCAAAGGCCAGGCAGTCTCTGAGACCAGGCAGTCTCTGACCTTCAATGCAGCAGCAATGATGACATCATCAGAGGCGACTTTCAGACTGAAACCAGTAATTGGTTCATGGGTTCCCACATGCTGGAACTCAATTGCCCAATTAAGTGAAAATTGCATCAATCTCCCACATCCAATTGCAGTCGGGTGGATGACACGAAAAGCAGATAACACGACCCCAACCCGCCCCAGTATCAAAATCCAGCCCAATATGTCTCTGTCTTTCAACAGCTCATGATCATCATTGTATCCTACATTACAATAGTGACGACACTTCAAAAGTACTTCGTTGGCTGTGAAGCGCTTTGGGACGTCCTGAGATCGTGAAAGGTGCTATATAAATGCAAGTCTTTCTTTTCTTTTTAACCTGAATTTCCGTTTAAATATTTCTCACCGAGTCCGTGTTTAAAAAAAAGGAAAGACTTCCCTTTAATTATTGTCTTAGCAAGTCTCTCAAACATCCCAAAGAGCTTCATCTGCAGTGAATTACTTTGAAGTGCCGTGCAATTACTATTGCATGTAGCAAAATGGAGAAGCCATCTTTATGCATAGCAAGATCCCACAAACTGCAAATGAGATGAATGATCAGTTAATCAGTTTAAAATTTTAGCAGTGAATTATATACAGAGCTGTAATTCGTAATTTGAAAATTATTTCTTTGAACGTCAGTATAATGATTCAGGAACGAAGTGGAATTATGCAAATCAGTGTGTATAACAAATTGGAAAAACAACAGAACATTGAGGTTAATTACATCACTAGAGAGTTCAAGATTCCAGAGCAACTGCTTCCCCAAAAAAGCCTGTCGATTCTTTTGTTTTAAATGAGCCATGGGAGGCTTTATGTATCTGAGAATAGAGTCCATCTGCAGGGTTCATTTCTTCCACTACATATACAATTCAGGAAGTTTTTGGCTCACAGGGAATCAGGGAGAGTCAGTGTTCTTGAAATAAATATGTTTCCACAGGCATCATATCTTCGTCAAATTCTGCTTATTTGCCCAACCACCTAATATAGCGACAGGCCACCCAACTTTTTTGGAAGGACAAATGGTCACAATTGCTTCAACTTTTTTTAAAATTCATTCATGGGATGTGGGCATCGCTGGCAAGGCCAGCATTTATTGCCCATCCCTAATTGCTCGAGAAGGTTGTGGTGAGCCATCTTCTTGAACCGCTGCAGTCCGTGTGGTGAAGGTACTCCCACAGTGCTGTTCACAGAATCACAGAATCCCCACAGTGCAGATAGAGGCCATTTCGGCCCATCGAGCCTGCACCGACACATATCCCACCCTATCCCCGTAACCCCATGTATTTAATCCCCCCCTAACACTAAGGGTCAATTTATCATCGCCAAATCAACCTAACCCGCACATCTTTGGACTGTGGGAGGAAACCGGAGCACCCGGAGGAAACCCACGCAGACACGGGGAGAATGTGCAAACTCCACACAGACAGTCACCCGAGGCCGGATTCGAACCCGGGTCCCTGGCGCTGTGAGGCAACAGTGCTAACCACTATGCCACCGTGCTGTTAGGAAGGGAGTTCCAGGATTTTGACCCAGCGACGAAGGAACGGCGATATACTTCCAAGTCAGGATGGTGTGTGACTTGGAGGGGAACTTGGAGGTGATGGTGTTCCCATGCGCCTGCTGCTCTTGCCCTTCTAGGTGGTAGAGGTCGCGGGTTTGGGAGGTGCTGCCGAAGAAGCCTTGGCGAGTTGCTGCAGTGCATCTTGTAGATGGTGCACACTGCAGCCACGGTGCGCCTGTGGTGGAGGGAGTGAATGTTTAAGGTGGTGGATGGGATGCCAATCAAGCGAGCTGCTCCGTCTTGGATGGTATCGAGCTTCTTGAGTGTTGTTGGAGCTGCACTCATCCAGGCAAGTGGAGAGTATTCCATCACACTCCTGACTTGCGCCTTGTAGATGGTGGAAAAGCTTTGGGGAGTCAGGAGGTGAGACACTCGCCACAGAATACCCAGCCTCTGACCTGCTCTAATTGCCACAGTATTTATGTGGCTGGTCCAGTTAAGTTTCTGGTCAATGGTGACCCCCAGGATATTGATGGTGGCGGATTTCGTGATGGTAATGCCATTGAATGTCATGGGGCGGTGGTTAGACTCTCGCTTGTTGGAGATAGTCTTTGCCTGGCACTTGTGTGGCACGAATGTTACCTGCCACTTATCAGCCCAAGCCTGAATGTCATCCAGGTCTTGCTGCATGCGGGCATGGACTGCTTTATTATCTGAGGAGCTGCGAATGGCACCGAACACTGGGCAGTAAATGCAGAACTTCTGACCAATGTTCCCTTGAATTTTTTTTGGGCTGCACGGCCCATTCAAAGTCCCGTGCGTGCGCGGTTTTTTCTATTTAAAAGCCGGCACGCCGGCTGCGCGGGAGCAGAACATTTTGCTTCTGACCCATTGGGGAGGGGTCAACTACCCGATTTAAAAAAAAAATTAATGTACAGCAGGAACCAACTACATACAAGAACGGCTTTCTCTCAGTGGATATTGTGATGGCTCACTGCTCTTAATGGCATAGAGAATCTGTAAATAAGAAGCTTGAAACAAATAAAGAGCATGAGGAGTGTCCCTTTTCTTTGACCAGAAGACTACAATACTTCCCAAAGCCCCATGGAAAGCTCTGGCTAGATGTAGCCGCTGTCAACGTACTTACCAATTCATAGAGTACCTTCATATCCACACACAGCACCGATTTCATTACCACTGAGTTGGATCCACATGAAGACTAGTCTATATTAAAAAGGACACTCCAGCTTCAGAATGATATGTATTTAATAAATAGAAATTTCTTCCAATTTAAAGCCCCTTGCTGTAGCTCACTTTCAAGTACATTGCAAACCCAATTTTAAAAGTGGATGCTTTTCCATTTCTCTTATAATTCCTATTAACTATTTTGGTAAGCTTGTTGGGCGGGTTCAGTCACTAGAAGATGGTGATGATACTCAGCTTACTGCTGCTCTCTGAAAGCACAGGAAGATATTAACGGAAATGTCAACATAGGAGAGTTTTTATTAGATTTCATGAAATGGATTTTGCGAGCAATTAAATAGGAGAGGATTTCCTTCCGTCAATGGCCAGCCTGAAAAGAAAACATTGCATCTTTTGGGCTACCAGTGTTGACATCATTATTTGTGGAACCATTGCTTGCTGCGAATATGTCTGTGCTGACTCATGTATCAGGTTTGTATTTTTTCCAAAACTGGATGAAATAATACAGGGTGCCTCAATGGCAGTTAAGTTTTAGGAGTCCAACATTTCACATTCTCATGAACAGGAAATAGAACGATGGATTTAAAAGAACAAATGCAGGAAATCTGAAATAAAATCAGAAAATACTGGGAGCACGTCAGCCAACTAGCATCTGAAAAGAGGGGATACAATATTTTGGGTAGAGGCCTTTCCTCAGTTCGAACAAATTGGCTTTACCTGAAGTCGGGACATATTTTTTCTCTTTCCACGTAACAACAGAGCTGTCTGTTTCCAACATGTTTTATTTTTAGTTCCAATGCAATTCAGTCTGCTTATCATATTGGAGATGTCGTGTAAACTCTGGCACATGTCCATGATATTTGAAACTTATTATTTTGTGCTGTAACAAAAAAAAGCACTAGACCAAGTACATTTAAAAAAAAAATTTGTTCATGTGATGTGGGCGTCGCTAACAAGGCCAGCATTTATTGCCCATCCCTAGTTGCCCTTGAGAAGGTGGTGGTGAGCCACCTTCTTCAACCTCTGCAGTCCGTGTGGTGAAGGTACTCCCACAGTGCTGTTAGGGAGGGAGTTCCAGGATTTTGACCCAGCGATGATGAAGGAACGGCGATATACTTCCAAATCAGGAGGATGTGTGACTTGGAGGGGAACTTGGAGTTGGTGGTGTTCCCATATCGTACAACTAGCAATGGCAGTAGCCAATTCTCATGCTCTCACTCTCATGCACAGTTCAGAAAATATCCTTTTAAAACGTCATGTCTTGTAAATACATCTGATGCACAGACATTCTTTAAAGACCTGCAATTTGAAGGCCTGCATTGTATGGAAAAGTCAAATTCCATCATTCCGTACTAATAACAGATTGAATGTTGACAGGTGTCCTAATATTGGTAGTCCTATTAATAATATCTATTCTGAGTATATTGTCATTCATAAAGCAGATTTCGTATTTTGGCAAAAAAAAATTCATCTCCTTGCTGCAATAGTAGATTCGAACAAGATGGACTGGCCAGATGGGATGGATGGATTGTTTGTCGCCAGACTAGATACAAAGTGCATTCTACACAAAATCAGATTTCGATCTGTGATCCCACATAAAAAATGTCCAGCCGACCACAATTCTTCCTCCTATATAGTAGTCACAGTTTGTCTGTACGTGTCCCCGCCTCCACTGCAAATGAACAGCCTGCAAGCCCAATGCCCTAATGGGTAGGGTGCTCCTATCTGGACAAGCAGTGGGAAATGCTCTGTGCTGCTAAGCTCTGTGGTTTCAGATGGTTCAACACCAGCAGTATCCCCGGCGCACCCTCAGCGGTCCCAAAACTTTCCTGGTTGCCAACCTACACCTACTTTCTCTGGGCTTAAGCAAGAAAGAAAGAAGTTGTTTTCATACAATGCCTTTCACGTCATCAGGAGGTCCCAGTGTGCTTTCCAACCAATGCATTACTTTTGAAGTCTACTCGCTGTTGTTTTCTATGCAAACACAGCAGCCAATTTGTGCACAGCAAGGTCCCACAAATAGCCAATAAGTTAAAATGACCACTTAATCTCTTTTGGTTGACATAGAACGTTGGCCAGGATACCGAGAGAACTCCGTAATCTTTTTCAAATAGCACCATGCAATCTTTTACGACGACCTTAACAGGCAGACTGGACTTTGGTTTAACATCTCATCTGAAAGATCCCACCTCTGGCAATGCAGCATTCTCTCAGTACTGCACTGAAATATCAGCCGAGATTATACTGAAATAAATGGAAGCAAAAATCAAACCGCCGTTCTGTCGCCGCTCGACAGTAAAAGTGAAGATTCACCCCTCAGTTTCTCTCTCTCCCTTGTTTCTCAACAGGACTAATGACTGCCACAGATGCCTTCATTGTGCTGCATTGTACTATGCTAAAGGCGCTAGATAAATACAAGTTGTTGTTGCAGCACGATAGTTCCAGGTTAGGGGACCCCATGCTGCAGCCCCGATTAGTCAACTGGCTTCGCCCAATGCTTTGTGACGAGGCCAAAACAAAACTGACTGCTATTTTAAATTTCACCAGTTACAGTAACATTTTAAATCATTCGCCATTTTATTCGAGTTCCAACGCCTTTGGAAAAGTCCCATATATTGGCCACAAATTGAGATTTGTTTTTGCCTGTCTGTGTTTCTGTTGTTAAAGCACAATACATTCTTTTAAAAGGGAATTCGATATTTGCTTGAAAAGGATATGGGGCTTGGAAAAGGCTAATGCAATTAGACTGTGTTTCATAGAGGAAGAAAAAGCACTGACACAAGAGCTAAATGATCTTTTTCTGCGCTGTAACATTCTATGATCATCTGAGCAAGAAATCTGCTTTCGGGAATTACAGAAACACCCTTGGAATTGTTGATTCCCCCAACATGCTAACTAACCCACACACATGCAGAATCACAGCTATTCTCTCTCACAGAGATTTACAATACCTAATAACTGAAGGGAATGAGACTATCAGCCATTTGTTAAGCATATAGGGCACCCATGGAGACATTCAATCTTCAGTCTGGAATAGGTTTTAGTTTTTATGCTATATCCCAGTAGGTTACTTTCACAACTGTGATTTTTTTTTAATGTAGTATGCTGTAACCTTCTAGTTCCTCAGCATGCCTCTCTCATTCTGCTTCTTTTTCAGATGTTGTTTTCATAGAGTTAAATGCCGCATTAGGCTGCAGACTCCCAACACGTGGGTCTTGAGCTACCCAAAATAAACTAGCCAGGATCATTCAAGCGGTTTTATTTTCAACCAGATTTCCTCAGTAGCTGGCCTTAGTAAATGGATCAACTTGAATTTGGAATGACTGGCTTTGCAGGAACCCATGGAACCGGCACAGGACTCATGCAATACAACAGCAGCTTTAGACTGCAGTTGTAAAATAGTCATTGGCTGGAATTTTGCTCACCTCGGTGGGTCTGGTGTGGGCGGTGGCCACGACGGGTCGCGACCCCGCTGCTGAAAACGAACTTACATTAATTGGGCCTATTAAGCCCCGCCCAGCACATTACCCGGCCCAATTAAGTGGAGCGGGTCTGGTGACGTCATTCATGAAGATCATGACGGGACCTTTAAAGGGACCATGGCCACATTACATTTGAAGTTTAATCTAACATCATGCTGTCAGCGCACTACAGCATTGGAGTGCTGCAAACACGGACAATGACTGCACAGAGGCAGAGGGCTGCACCCAGGTTCTCCCATGGAGGGAGTCAGAGCATGCAGGGAGGTCCTCTTCCCTTCCAATGGGCGGAAGAGACCTCCCCAGGAGACCAAAACAGCCTGGTTGCAGAGGAGGTCACAAGCAGGGATGTGGTCAGGAGGACCAGGCTGCAGTGCCGTAAACGTTTCAATGATCTCATTAGATCAGGAAACGTTAGTACAAAGTCACACTCAACTGCATCCTGCTGTGCCTCTCATCACATCCCCATCACTCTGCCTTCCCTACCCTACTCCTGCACATCCTTACTCACACCAACTTACCTTGCACCTCCACCCATCCCTCTCTATCTACATTATCACATCCCCAGCTCACTAGCCACCCCTCACACTCACCCTCATATTAATGCAATCATACCAGCTAACAACACACAAGGGTAGGCACTTGGGGGTTTTATCCAATGGTTATGTAAAGTTTCTGTTATTGTGGTGTCAAACATAAAAATCTTTATTTTCAACATTTTCCAGTCTTGGACAGATTTGTGTGCATCGTTGGAAGTGGCTTCGTGAGTTGCAGTGAATGGTGAGACATAATGTTATCCCCTGCAATGGTGATGAGTGTGAAAGGAATGGCTTAGGCATTGTAGGGATGCTTTATGGTGTTGGTTAACTAAATCTAGCCATGATGAGGCCATCCCTGGCCTCCCGGGCAGCAATGTGCTCGGGGGCTGATGCCCTCTGTCCTGTGCAGCATCAGGTGATTGCGGAGAAGTTGGTGGTGGTGTTGTTGGTGCTGCTGGTGTTGGGGCTCATCGTGGTCCCATTCTGAGGACCAAGGTGAGACAGTATAAACGGCACCAATGTTGATGGAATAGATGGTAGGTGAAGTAGAGATGACAGAAGCATTCTCTCAAAGGTGAGAGAGTTCTTCCAATGAGGTGAGATTGGATGGAGACTTTGCTGGAAAGACTTGCAGCCTATAGAATCTGCGCTGGAAATGGACTGAGCAACAGCTTCTGCCTGAGGAAAGTGATCAGCTGTCAGGTGGGAGCTTTTACTGTACATTTGATGCTGTCAAGTAATCAGCTGGAGCAATGGCCACTGAACTCTCGCCTCAGGTTGACAGACGTTCTTCCCGATCAGTGTGGTTGCCATGGCCATGCAGTTAAATTTAAAAAGTAAGTTAAAAAAGCCTGTTATGGGTCTGACAACTAGCTGTTAATCATCTCAATTGGGTTGCCCGCCACTGCCGGTCGGGTCGGCTCCGTGATGACAGATGCACCGAGGGAAATGCACGTGGGGGCGGGATGACGCTGTCAAAAATAACAACTTTCCCACCTGACCCGCTACCGATCGCGCCCGCTACCACCCCGGAAAATTCCAGCCATTATTTCTTGTACATTAATATAGCTTTGGTACGTATTCAAGATATCAATTAAACAGTAGAATCAGATTTGCCTTAAACCCTGTCCACAGTTTCTCATAGGCATTTTAAGAATATTAAAAGCAAAAACACAAATTTATTTGCCGGTGTAGATGCTGTTGGAGCTCTGGTCTGTGCTGAGTCAGCTGATCTGAGTCAAGGTGGTGGTAAAGGCACCAGAATTGGTCTCATTGCTACTAGGTCAAGGAGGGGAAAATTGGCCATGATTCTCACTTGTGTCCATTAGCCAGCAACCCCTGCTTGAGCTGCACACGATCAACTGCAATGCCTCCTATCTTTGGTTAGCTTCATGAAATTCACTGGCAAGGCTGATGGAATCATAGAATGATATGGCACAGAAGGAGGCCATTTAGCCCAGCGTGCCTGTGGTAGAGCTATCCAATTAATCCCACTCCCCTGCTCTTTCCCATAGCCCTGTAATTTCCCCCCCCGCCCACTTCAAGTATTTATCCAATTCTCTTTTGAAAGTTACTGTTGAAACTGCTTCCACCACCCTTCCAGATCACAACAACTCGCTGCGCAAAAAAATGTTTCCTCATGTTGCCTCTGGTTCTTTTGCCAATCACCTTAAAATATAGTGAGGATCTGGAGGGTGCGTTACACCCATGAAATTGTGCTCCTTCCAGCAAGGAGTCAACCAAGGTGGGGTGGTTGGGGCAGGGGGGAAGAAAGATAAAAATATATAGCTCAAGAATCAGAACAATTCTATTTTCTGACCACAAAAAAATAGTAACAGCGTACTGGAAGACAATGGATCCAGAAAATGCATGATGAGCAGCATTCTGCCAGTACAGTCATCAGCCCCTCAGAATTCAAATGAAGCACAAAAAAACACGTGAATCACTTTATGCTTTCTCCCTTCTCTCAACATTGTCCTACCTTTGCCTTTGTGAATCTGGACCAGGCAAGAAGATCAGTAGCTGTTTTGAGCAGGGAGTGCATGGGAGAGACCATTCGCAAACCTTTTCCACTTTGTCCTCTCTATGAGGGCTGAAGTTCCTCATTGCACTGTTTTAATTAATTAATTAATTGATTAAACCAGACTGGATTAATTGGCCAGTTTATTTTTGTTGTATTAGCTAACATAGGATTTTGATGTGAACACTCTAACCAGTGCACTGAGAAATTTCAACCCCCACATGTGTTAGAGGTATGTTATAAAGAGTGCAATCAAGATTATAGCACAGATTTCACAATGTTTGTGGATAATCAACATGAGGTAGAGACTCCAGTAAATCTGTTATGTCTCAATTTGAAGCTGTGTAAATAATACACGCTGTTCTATAATGGCAGATCTAAAAATTATGTTAAGGATTTACAGATGGTTATAAAATTTCTAGAAAATGATTTTAAAGAGCATACAAATGTTCTGTTATTGAAATAAAGTGAAAAATATGGATAACTGTTCTTGAAAAGGGTTCATAATCTTTACTGGGATAACCATTCTCGTTACATGCAGGTCAAGTGAAAACTTTTTTTTAATGTTAGACCTTCTTGATTACAAGCCAGATGTGGTGAAGCAGCTTGTGTGAAGACCCGTACCTCCAGTAGCCCAGCTTGTGTGAAGACCTCTACCTCCAGTAGCCCAGCTTGTGTGAAGACCGCTACCTCCAGTAGCCCAGCTTGTGTGAAGACCTCTACCTCCAGTAGCCCAGCTTGTGTGAAGACCTCTACCTCCAGTAGCCCAGCTTGTGTGAAGACCTCTACCTCCAGTAGCCCAGCTTGTGTGAAGACCTCTACCTCCAGTAGCCCAGCTTGTGTGAAGACCTCTACCTCCAGTAGCCCAGCTTGTGTGAAGACCTCTACCTCCAGTAGCCCAGCTTGTGTGAAGACCTCTACCTCCAGTAGCCCAGCTTGTGTGAAGACCTCTACCTCCAGTAGCCCAGCTTGTGTGAAGACCTCTACCTCCAGTAGCCCAGCTTGTGTGAAGACCTCTACCTCCAGTAGCCCAGCTTGTGTGAAGACCTCTACCTCCAGTAGCCCAGCTTGTGTGAAGACCTCTACCTCCAGTAGCCCAGCTTGTGTGAAGACCTCTACCTCCAGTAGCCCAGCTTGTGTGAAGACCTCTACCTCCAGTAGCCCAGCTTGTGTGAAGACCTCTACCTCCAGTAGCCCAGCTTGTGTGAAGACCTCTACCTCCAGTAGCCCAGCTTGTGTGAAGACCTCTACCTCCAGTAGCCCAGCTTGTGTGAAGACCTCTACCTCCAGTAGCCCAGCTTGTGTGAAGACCTCTACCTCCAGTAGCCCAGCTTGTGTGAAGACCTCTACCTCCAGTAGCCCAGCTTGTGTGAAGACCTCTACCTCCAGTAGCCCAGCTTGTGTGAAGACCTCTACCTCCAGTAGCCCAGCTTGTGTGAAGACCTCTACCTCCAGTAGCCCAGCTTGTGTGAAGACCTCTACCTCCAGTAGCCCAGCTTGTGTGAAGACCTCTACCTCCAGTAGCCCAGCTTGTGTGAAGACCTCTACCTCCAGTAGCCCAGCTTGTGTGAAGACCTCTACCTCCAGTAGCCCAGCTTGTGTGAAGACCTCTACCTCCAGTAGCCCAGCTTGTGTGAAGACCTCTACCTCCAGTAGCCCAGCTTGTGTGAAGACCCGTACCTCCAGTAGCCCAGCTTGTGTGAAGACCTCTACCTCCAGTAGCCCAGCTTGTGTGAAGACCTCTACCTCCAGTAGCCCAGCTTGTGTGAAGACCTCTACCTCCAGTAGCCCAGCTTGTGTGAAGACCTCTACCTCCAGTAGCCCAGCTTGTGTGAAGACCGCTACCTCCAGTAGCCCAGCTTGTGTGAAGACCTCTACCTCCAGTAGCCCAGCTTGTGTGAAGACCTCTACCTCCAGTAGCCCAGCTTGTGTGAAGACCTCTACCTCCAGTAGCCCAGCTTGTGTGAAGACCTCTACCTCCAGTAGCCCAGCTTGTGTGAAGACCTCTACCTCCAGTAGCCCAGCTTGTGTGAAGACCTCTACCTCCAGTAGCCCAGCTTGTGTGAAGACCTCTACCTCCAGTAGCCCAGCTTGTGTGAAGACCGCTACCTCCAGTAGCCCAGCTTGTGTGAAGACCCATACCTCCAGTAGCCCATCTTGTGTGAAGACCGCTATCTCCAGTAGCCCATCTTGAGTGAAGACCGCTACCTCCAGTAGCCCATCTTGTGTGAAGACCCATACCTCCAGTAGCCCAGCTTGTGTGAAGACCGCTACCTCTAGTAGCTTAGCTACTGGTAGAGCTACTTCTTATTGGTTGGTTACTTTGAATGGCTGGTGTCATCACCAATAAAAAAGAAAGTACCCCTTTTATAGGGGGACAACCAATAAACTGTAAATTAAATCGAATTTAAAGTAAACGTAACAAATTAAATTAAAATTTGGTTTCGGCGGTTGGGGGGGAATGATGATGCATTCCAGTCCCTCCGGCACCCACCGGTTGCAGAAGGCCTCAATCATGCCAGGCTACTGGTAGAGCTACCTCTTTTAGGAAGTTCAAAGGGTAGAAGCCAGATAAATTGCAGTCATGCGGGTCACTGCCAAAGTACAATCTGATCATGCTGTACAGCGCGCTTTAATTTAGAGCTCCAAGGTAACAATCCCATAGACCAGCATTGTCCAAGGCTGCAATGTAATGTGAAAAGTACTCAATGCTTTTCCATCAATATGCATTGATTGCATTTCAAACTTGAACAACCATCTTGTCTTGACTCGCCATTGTATATAGCCTTGGTACGAGTGAGTGGAAATGGCTTAATGTAAACCGCCTTCACAAAAATACATTCCTTTACAGGGCTTTTCTTTGTGCAGAAGCTGATTCCATCCCCAACAAGGGTGATCATCTTTGTATGATTCACTATCTATCACCAGTTAATAGATTGCATTGTAAGTGGAATGAAATATCAGGTTCAGGTTTCACTGCTTTCACCCAATGTGAAGTGACGATTCTGCACGAGGCACTGCATTTACCAAATGAACCGAGTGACACAAGTTTTTAATTTGTCTTGTTGTAGCTCACTTGCATAAGAAGTTACAACTGTGTTGATGTAGAACACAACTGTCAATGTGATAAAATGTGTAATTTAAAAAAAACCTATATTCAATTAACTGGGACTTTACAACGATAAAACTGATCAACTGACATAATGGGTGTAGACAGAAAATGATGAAGTGCTTTTGATTTTTATTGGCTTCAGTCAATGATGGTTGGGTGGGCACCTGATAAATGAATCCTTTTATGAAAGGGCAACCCTAATTAAAATCATGGATGGCTTATTGCTACAGTCAGGTTTGTGGTGGTTTATGCAAAACAGAATGGATACAGGTCACCAAGATCTGTAACCCAATAGTCTATCAATACTGCTTTTTTATTCTTTAGATATGGCGCGAAAAGAAATTCTGTGCCATCAACCCTCTGTAAGTACCCCAAAACCTCATTTTTTTATTTCCCCAGTCCCCTCCTCTCCTAACATTACTGACTCATGTACAAGTGTAGATCCACACATGCTGGAAGTCCTCCTGTACTTTCCCCAAGAGGCCATTCTTGAGTCTAGATGGTGAATGTTAGCAACCTGTTTGACCATGTGGGATGGGCGGGGGAGTGGTTGGGGGTGGGGGTGGGGGGGGCGTAAAATGAGGTGGTGGCACCATGTCACAGCCACATACAATGTACAATGGTTAGGCAACAGTTAGAGTACTGTGCACCCCATTATAGAAAGGACATTAAAGCCATAAAAAGTGTATAGTGAAGATTCACCAGAATTATACTAGAGATAAGAAATTATAGTTAAGATGGACTTGAAATACTGGAACTATTTCCAGGGGAGCAGAGAAGGCTAAAAGGAAATTGAATATGGGTTGTTAAAATAATGAAGAACTTTGATGGGGTGAATAGGGAAAAACTATTTTTTCTGGTCGGTGAATCAATGATGAGGGGCCAGCAATTTAAGATGCTCACTAAGGCAGGAAGGAGAGAGGTTGGAAGAAATTTCTTTACAGGTTGTTAAGCATGGAATACTTTGTCACAGGGAGAAGCCGTGTCAGAGACCATAGCATTTTTCGAGAGAAGAGTGGATAAATATTTGAAGCCGAGGAAGATACAGGGCTATGGGGAGAATGTCGGGCAGTGGGAGTTGTTTTAGATTGCTCCAGGAAAGAGCCAGCACAGACACATGGGCCAAATTGCCTCCTTCTGTGCTGTAAACCTATATGGTTCTAAGTCCAATTCATGTGTGTGCACTTTCCAATGTCCCAAAGATGTACCTTAACTCTAACCTCAGAAAGCCCTCCCCCACTGCAACACTGTGAATTGTTCCATCCTCATGGCTTTTAACTAAAAAATTGGCATATAATGCTAATTAGTATTGAATTACACGCAGATTTGTGCTTTGGGTTTATGCCCACTGGGAAATGGATTGAGGTACTTCAGTTCATTTCACAGAAAGCTTACAGCCACCATAGAGGAGTCTTTCATTCCATCAACCTGGCCTTGATTTGAACCCAGGCCTCGGACAGTGTACAAACCCACGGTGGGCCAATTCCCACATCATTTGTATCTTTTTAAAGAGTTCTTTCTTCCGTTTGTAAAATACAAAACACGACAGTGCACAGACCCTTTTTGCGCCTTCTTTGTAGAATGCCAAACAACAATGTCACAGAGCGGTGAGGAATACGGATGCCAAGCCAAAGAAAGCGAGATTAGAAAGGGCGATCAATAGCTTGGTCGAAGAGGTGTGTTTTAAGGAGGGTTTTAAGGGAGGAGGAGGGGGAAGTGGGAGAGGCAGAGTGGTTTAGGGAGGGACGGTCACCAATGGTGGGGTGAAGGGTAGGGGAGGGAAGCTTCACAAGAGTTTGGGGTCAGAAGAATGGACAGAACAGGAATTGTTGTAGGGCTGGAGGAGACTATAGTGATAGGCCGGGATGAGTCTATGAAGGGATTTCATAGGATGAGACTTTTTAATTTGAGGCACTGGGGAAGCAGGAGCCCACGTAGATTAACAGGGATGGGTTACAATGGGCGTGTCTGATTTGGCGCAGGATAGCAGAGTTTTGGGTGAACTGAAGTTTATGGGATGCCTGCCGGGAGACCACTGGAGTAAATTGAGTCAGGAGATGGCAATGTATGTAAAGGAATAGGAAATGTGATGGAAGGCATGGCCAATCTGAATTGGAGTATTTTAAGCTTTTTTGAAATTGGTCTGAGCCATTCAGTATCAGATTTAGAAACATAAACATAGAAACATAGAATCTAGGAGCAGGAGTAGGCCATTCGGCCCGTCGAGCCTGCTCCACCATTCAATACGATCATGGCTGATCATCCAAATCCAGTACCCTGTCCCTGCTTTAATCCCCACAGTACACATATCCCACCCTACCCCCATATTTAATTCCCCCTAACATATCCCATCCTATCCCCATAACCCCACATATTTAATCCCCCCCTAACACTAAGGGTCAATTTATCATAGCCAAATCAACCTAACCTGCACATTTTTGGACTGTGGGAGGAAACCGGAGCACCCGGAGGAAACCCACGCAGACACGGGGAGAATGTGCAAACTCCACACAGACAGTCACCCTAGGTCAGATTTGAACCCGGGTCCCTGGCGCTGTGAGGCACCAGTGCTAACCACTATGCCACCGTGTTGCCCTTATTCTGTTTTTTCCAACCAGAATTATCAAATGTCATTATTTGGAGTCATTGTACAGACTATTCCAAGGCGTCGCTGCAGACTATTGGTTTTTGTACAACTTTTTTTGTAAATATATGTATATTAACCCAAGCAGTTTAGTATTCCTGTAGCGTGTGCCAGAAATAATTTTGTGCTTGTCTGAAAGAACGAGTAAAGTGACCTCACTACATGCCTTTACAGCCTGATCAATTACCTGGGAAAGGGGCAAGTGAGAAGTCAGATGAGGACATGACGAGGCTCAGTATGATGTCAACTACAGCCGGGATAGTCGGTCCGTGTCACGATTGGGCCACTTCCACAAGGTATCGGATGGCAGCTGGCACTGGAAGCACATCTCAGCAGAAGGCACTGCCTTTGGAGGGGTGCTGGGAGCACATAAAATTAAAGAAGATAGCTTCCTCCTGAATAATGCATTTTCCATTCTTCGGTTGATCAGTTTATTTATTGTGTTAACTTTATTTTTTTCAGGCATCTTATTTTAGCTTTTATTCATATAATGGAGTGGAATGCATTTGGCTTCCCTTAAAGTACCATCCAGTGTTGTGTGAAATAAGCAAAAGAATATTAAAGTTAGTCAGAGTGCCCTGTTGAATGTTAAGAAGGGACTGCTAATTACCCGATTAAAGGGATCGTGGTGTATTGGTAAACTGTGTCAACCCACAACATATTAAGAGCTACTTTCTCATGAAATATTCATCCTGCTCAGCTTCTTGCTGAAGACTTTACTCTCAGTATGGTTTCGTTTTTATACTCACACTTTCATGGACATTGTCAGACAACGAGAAACATGGCAGTAGATGACAGCGCGCCCATAAGGAGTTTAACCATATGTTGCTAAACTGTCTTTGCTGTTATTGACTAGGAATAAACAGCTTTGCAAACTAGCGCAATTGCTTATTCTGTTAATTACATATAGAATAATGCATGCGATAGAGGATGATGAAGGCAGGAGACAGGATAAGGTACAGCTTTTTAGATACATATATAGCGGTCAATGTTTCCATTTAGCTGCGTGGCCGCGGATCTGTCTAAAGCTCCCACGCAGGCTGCTTGCCGGTTTCTCAATGGAAAAACCGCGCATGCACAGAAGTTTGAGTGGGCCGCGCAGCCCCTTAAAGGGGCCCCCAAAAATAAGAGGCAACATTGATAGTGGTGTCCAATATTATAGTTGTTGTACATCTGTAATGAGTTCTTCTTGGAGATTAGTTTGTTACCTCCGAGGACACAATTATTTGTGCAGTGAAAGTCAAATGTAACACATTTACTGCCAGAGAAAGAAAAAAAACCCTCGCTGTTACTATATTACCATTGCTACAACAACTTGCATTCATAGAGCACTTTTAACATTGAATAATGCCACAGGGTCGTAAGAAATACTGATTTTGTGAGAAAGAACCTGTGGTGTTACTATCTTAACAGACGATTCCTCAATAATGACATGAAACACAAAAATATAGGGTGAACAGTCTATAAGAACGTCAGCAGAATGAAAATTAAATATTAAATCTTTGCATATTTTATAGAAGGTATACCAACAACAATTTTGAATAGCAAAAAAAACCTCTCACTGTTAACACATATCATTACAACTACACTGATGAGACAAGGCACAGTGAGAAGAAAATTGATGAGAACTAGCTGCGAACAGTGCCTCCAGGTTTATCAAACAGCATAGACAGCAGATTGTAAGGTCCAGGAAACCGAACAATCCCATCCTGTGATTCATAATAGGGTGTTTGTACATGGCCTACAGGATGGTTAGTGTAGATTGTCAAACTGTTGCTACTCTCCCACCCCCTTCCTTTGTAGTTCCATGAGTACCAGCTGTCATCCCACACCTCACCCAAGTGGCCATGATGCAGATGTGAGCTTAGTCATTGAGTGGTGGTAGCTGAATCAGCTGTGTGAAGGGGGTTGGATGGGGAGGCTGAGCCTGCTTTCTACACGTCACTGGATATCAATCATCAACGAGAATCCAGGCTGACTTCCCTCCTCTCCCCATACCTGGGACTAACTATTGAACCCCTGATGCTTCCCAGTTGAGGTCAGTTTACTCAGCATGCCAAATGCAGGAACCTTCTTGCCTTTGCATCTCTGCACACCAGACTGTACGTTTAATACTTGAGTTATCAGGATATTCTGACATTGATATTTTTAATAGTAAGAGGGACAATCTATATTTTCTATAATTAAATTATTTCAAGACTTCAATCAAGTATAATTAATTATATAATTTTCTCCTTGTTAATACAGTGTACAATAAGCACCCAATTTCTCCTCCTCCAATTTTTATTCTGAATTTCTCTCCCATTCCTGAAAGTAGTCACTCAGAGGAAAAGTGGCTGAGTATAAGAATAAAGACGTCTTACTGCAATTATATAGGGCCCTGGTGAGACCACACCTGGAGTATTGTGTACAGTTTTGGTCTCCTTACCTAAGGAAGGATATACTTGCCATAGAGGAGTGCAACGAAGGTTCACCAAACTGGATCCTGGGATGGGGGGGATTGTCCTATGAGGACAGATTGAGTAGACTAGGCCTATATTCTCTAGAGTTTAGAAGAATGAGAGGTGATCTCATTGAAACATACAAAATTCTTACAGGGCTTTACAGGGTAGATGCAGGGAGGATGTTTCCCCTGGCTGGGGAGCCTAGAACCAGGGGTCACAGTCTCAGACTAAGGGGTCGGCCATTTAGGACTGAGATGAGAAGAAATTTCTTCACTCAGCAGGTGGTGAATCTTTTGGAATTCTCTGCCTCAGAGGGCTGTGGAGGCTCAGTCATTGAGTATATTCAAGACAGAGATCTATAGATTTTTGAATATTAAGGGAATCAAGGGATATGGGGATCGGGCAGGAAAGTGGAGATGAGGTCGAAGATCAGCCATGATCTTATTGAATGGCGGAGCAGGCTCGAAGGGCCAAATGGCCTACTCCTGCTCCTATTTCTTATGTTCTTATGTGACCTATGTTCCCGCTAAGCTGCGGCCGTGCAGTCATCTGCAAGGTCCCGCGCAGGCTGCTCACCGGCCTTTGCACTGTAGGTACCGCGCATGCGGCAAAATTTTGAAAGGGCCGCGCATTGGGGGAGGCAGGCCGCGCAGGAGACAGCGCGGCTTATGGGGGGACATTGGTTGTGACCCAAAGCAGGAGTCCTGACCCGTTTTGCCGTCTCCCTAGCTGAGAGATGCTCAATTAAACTGTAATGTCCTCATGGCCATCCTGGCTGAGATCAGCGAATATCACAGGCAAAAAGGGTCTTCATGGTCTGTATGTCTGAGCACCACACCATGTTGGAAGAGGGCTTCAATCAGCCGAGAAAGTAAAGGCAGGCAAGATGTGACAATAGTCACGACACAACATTAACTGCCGTCCTTGATTATTTTAAGAAATGAAGCATCAGTGTAGCTGAGCTGAAAGACATCCCAGTGCTTTGATTTACTCTTGGCCTGGCCAATATTTATCCCTCAATCAACATAACAAAAAAACAGATTATTTGCTCATTATCACATTGCTGTTTGTGGGAGCTTGCTGTGCGCAAATTGGCTGCCGCTTTTCCCACATTACAACAGTGACTACACTCCAAAAGTACTTCATTGGCTGTAAAGCGCTTTGAGATGTCCGGTGGTCGTGAAAAGCGCGATACCAATGCAAATCTTCCTTTCTTTCTTGTGTCCAGCACTGCGGTATTATTGGTGCTCGATACTCGACGGAGACTGCATTTGTAAGTATTTTCATTTTGGTGCTCGGAATGTGGAAGTGGTAACCTCCACTCTTCCCTTCTTAATTGCTCATGTTTCGTGCCAGCATCTGTTGGAGGACTAAGATTAATCGGCTTGCATTTTCCATCGCTCTGATGCCAACTCTCCAACCCACAAAAGGTATTGAATTTTTACCAGCCTCCCTTACTCTCTAAACTGTTGCTTGAGTGGAATACAGGAACGTAGAAAGGTGAAAATGTTTGATGACAGGACTCCTCAAATAGCTCAGTGAGTTTATCTATTGAGTAGATGAACCAGTAAGATCCCCAGTCTGTGCTATGAGTGAGCTCAGTGCCTTTGCCAGATGTACATGTGTGTGAACAATGGGTGTGGGCAGAACTGTGCTCGGCTGCAATTCGACCTCCTGCAGTTCAATAGCCTACTCGCTGTCAATGTTCCCTCATAACTAATGGCCACTTGGGCAAGGCACCACCGAGTTTCCTGGTGGCCATGGAAGCAAACACCAGCAAAGAGACAACCCCTTGAGGAGAGGATAGCAAATAACAAAACAAGAGACCTGAGAAAAAAGAAATGCCTGATGACTGTGTCTGGGGTTTGTGAGCAGAACTGTTTGAGGTACAGGTCTTTTCAGTACAATGTGGAGCGAGGGAATGGGAGGGATGGAGGTAGATATTGCACAGAAATGCATAGAATGACCATGGACAGAACCATCGGAAGGTGGACTAACAAATAATTATTTGATTGTGTTTTTTGAGTGCCTTCAATATTATTTTCCTGAAAGCCTCAGCCACTCTCGAAAGCCTGGCCTTGGGTGTGATGTTTGTGGCTGAAGGAAGATCTTGTGTTCTGAGCATACGCACTGTGTACAATTTCACAGGCTCGAGTCGTCGTTGGCTTGTTCACAGATGTGATTTCCAGTAAAAAAAGCAAAAAGTTTAAAGTTTATGGTTTTCCATACAGACTGCAGCATCTGACACATTAGACCCCCTGTGACCCCACCTCATTGTCTTAGTTGTATTTTGCTGTGTCTTTGATATAATGTCTTCCTGACTGACCTGATTGTTTCTCTGCCGAGGTGTGATAAAAGGCAGTCAGAAAGATTAACTGTAGTGGTCTGACATTGTACGCTACACAGGCATTGTTCTCTGTCTATATATGCTTTGCCGATTTGTATTCCTTCACTTCACCTGACGAAGGAGCAGCGCTCCGAAAGCTCGTGATTTCAAATAAAACTGTTGGACTATAACCTGGTGTTGTGCGACTTCTCAATTTCACAGGAAGCATCAGGAGCAATTCTTTCAGCCTCTGAACCGTATCCTTTTGGTCACACTAATTTGAAGAAAGGTCAGAGGATAAATTTTAAAAACTTTATTCAGGTAATGCATACTTGAGTGTTTTCTCTAAATACAGTGCTGAAGTGGAGGAGAGAGAGAGAAAGAGAGCAAAAAGTTGACACCAATCCCTGCTTGGATAAGATTTGTTCGCCCAACTGCCATGGGTGAGAGAAACACTAATTATTTGCTGTTGAGGTAAAAAAAAAATTGCATATTACACCTGATAACAATGTAAATCAGGTGTTTACCCCAAAAATTACTTTGAAACTCTTCGCTCAGCTAAATAATGTTTTCTGAGGTAATTCCTGCAAGACTGGCAATTTACTGAGGAAGCTGATTGTGAGCCCTGCCCTCCCAGCCACTTTACAAGAGATGCTAAACTTACGCACTGCATTTCACATTTTGAAAAATATTAAAGCAGCCATGTGTTTACATCTCCAGAGCGGCAGAGACAGAGAGAATGGAATCGCTATAGTTATTTATGTAGCTTTGATATTTAATTATTTTCCAGGAACCGAACACACAGCCCCGTAGGGGCCTCGCAAGTGCCGGTTTCAGGCATGCAAAGCACATGCGCTGAAAACCGGCACTTCCGATCTGTCCTCTTGACAGATCCTCCGCCTGCCCTGGAGAAGGGCCTCTGCCGGGGGAGAGTTCCACTTTCTGCAGAACCTCCGCCCGCTGAAATCCCTTAAAAATCTTACGCCTGGTAAAAGCACTGCTTTTACCAGCATAAGAGTTTAAAGAAGTAAAAAAAAAAATTTCCCACTCATTTATAATGGCCCGAAAATTAGACCTAATACGCGAGAGTACGCACTGTGTACTCTCGCGTTTTAGGTCTCCAATTGCCGGTTTCCTGCATGCACTGCGCATGCGCGGGAAACCGGCACTTCGTGAATTCAAAAGGGGGCGGTTCCTAAGTGAACCGCGTGTGCGCTACAGGCTGCGCGCACGCAGTGCACTTAGTGCTTTGAACGCGCAGGTAAGCATGGAAGATTTTACACATAAAGAAAGGAGGCGTAAGACCCTCTTTTAACAAGGTAAGTAGTTAATTAAGTATTATTTTAAAATTTTTTCAACAGGTTTATCTTTTTTAGAGACTTTAAAGAAAGGTAAGTTTATTTTTATAACTTTTAAAAAGATTTTAAATTTTTTCAAAAATTTAATTTTTTGTTTAAAGTGGTTAATTTATTTAACTATACTTATTTTATTAATGTGATGGCTTTTTTAAAAAATTTAATTGAGGTTTAGCTGTTCTTTTGGGGGTGTGTAGGATTCATAGCTTTGACAGCCCTTGCTGTTAAAACTATGAATGAAAGATGGTGTGCTGCCATTGGCTCTAACTGAATCACGTGATCCCAGAGCTCGCACGAACGAATTGCGTCTGTGGGTCACGCAAGCACTGCACAGCTGCAGCCTTGAAACTAAAGTTCGTGTGGGCCCGGAGGAAAAGGAAGGCGCGGAGTGAGATATCGCGGGGAAGCCTTACCCCCGCGTCAACACTCAGTCTTTAATTTCTGGGCCAATGTAAAAATACTTTTAAAAAAGGTAAGTTTATTTTTAGCCCCGTAAAAAACTTTAATTCTTTTTTTCAAAAAATTAAATTTTTGTTTAAAATATTTAATTTAATGTAATTTTAACTCATTTTAAATACGTGATTTAAAAAAAATGTATTTAATGTTTTAGTGTGTTTTTTGAGTGATCCCCATTCATACTTTTGACAGGGGGATTCCCTTCTTTGATTGGTTCCCCATGGCCCACGTGATCCCAGGGACGCTTGCGAACCGCCTGCGCCTCTGGGATACCTGGGCCTCTGCGCGCGTGGACCAGGAGAGGCCCAGGAGCGGAAGACATGCGGAGCCAGCAGGTAAGTTCGTAGATTTTTTCCAGATCGGAGGCATCCGCCCGCAGAAAGCCTCCGATCGGAAAATCCGGGCCAATGTTTGCAGAGAGCTCCTCACTGCTGGTAGATCCCAGGAATCCTTGAGTGTCGTGTTTCAGGATTTTTCTCTATTTTTCAAAGAAGAGATTTGGAAGTATGTTACGTTTTATTGGCAAATTAAAGTGGGTTTGCACAGGTTTAAAATCTCCTCACAGCCATGTAGAGTAATCCCTCCCCAACCGCGGGGGATACGAACCTGAAAACCCCCTGTGGTTAGTAAAACCGCGGTTGGCAAATACAGTATAAATGTTCAAATAACACAATAAAAAAGAATATAAAAGCAATAAAATCATGTTGTTTACCTTAATCCTAAATTAAAATCCGCGTATACGCAAAATTCACTGCTGTGGTTGGCAAAAGTTGTTGCAGAGAGGAAACCGTGTATACTTGAAATCCGCGTATGGCAAAACCTCGGTCGGGGCGGGATTCCTGTACTGTAGCCGTTGAGGTGCAGAGGAGTTTCCATATGAATGAGCCAGGCACTGAAGATGCGTTTCACAATGACCAAAGAAAATAAGGTATCTCATTTCACACTTCCTACAAATATCCGCACCTATTATCGTTAGAATGACCCTATTCGTTTGAAGCCAGGAAACCACTCTTGGGGCAAGGGGAGGTTGGGTAGATGGTTTTATTGGGCCAAATCGTGCTGGAAGAATAACGGCGCGTTCACAACCCACGCCTTGTTTAAATGCCACTGGCTGACTTCCCACTCATTCCGGGCGGGAAGTTGGTGGGGAGTGGCACAAATTCGCTGGGCCCGTAGGCCGCCTGCCAGTGCGTGAGATCAGCTGCCGGACCATCCCGCACGGGTCCCCTGTGATTGGCGGGGGGGGGGGGGGGAGGCGACATCGCGGCAGGTATGGCCGATCCTCGTGGGGCCCTCCTGCTCCTTCTGGCCCCACGAGGAAATCATATAACAAAAATTAAACTGACCATTTCGGGTCTCCCCCGGCCCTGATTCGTGGCTGCACTGCTGTTTCCCGCTCAGGCCTTCGAGTAAAAATTGCAGTCAGGTCCTGCTGACCTGAACGGGAGCCGACATGCATTTGTTAAAATGGACCCCAATGGCTTTGGGTGGGCGTCCTTGCTGCCGACGTAGTCAAAATAGAAAGCTTTCAGATCCCGGCGGCTCCAGGGTGAGTAAGTAACTTGGGCGATTTTAACTGCCTTGGGTTAAAATGGGCAGCTGCCTGATAATGATCTGGGAACATTGCACAGGTTGGCATTCTGCCACGTTTGAGAAAGACCTCCATTACCTCTCACTCGTGTGTACCCGAAGGCTCGGTGCTTCTATAGTGCAGAGAAGGACAAAAAGTGCGAACTTTGTCTTCTATTTTCTCTCTCCCTCCAAGTTAGTGTCCTGAATTCACACTACTTTCAGTTAGGAGTGTTTTTGATGAGTCCATCCTGTGCAAATCTCCCTGATGCCAGATTTGCAAAGACTCTCCGTTGAATAACACAGTCCTGCTCATCCAATGTGGTCTGCAAGGTGGTTCCTCTGCCTTGCCTAGTTCCTATGTCTGCCCCTGGACTGGGTAGAAAGTGTGCACTTGAGTAGTTTGGAAAAGAACTTGAGATTCACTCTGGAGTAAAATCTGCTCCAGCAAAAATAATTTTGCGTCTGGGCTTGAACCCAGAGTTTAAACTCTGTAGAGGTGATATGAAATGACAGTGCAAACAAAGGCAGATTAGTTCATTCATCACAAAGTTATAACTACCTGAGAATGTGACTGACATTCCACATTCATTAAAATAATCTTCACAAAGTAATCTCACACTCATTTCTACATGGGTTGTCAGACTAAATGGAGTATTGTTAGTAAGAACAATATTGTTCCAAGGTATTTCAAGGTTATCAAGCATTAAGACTAGCTTCCTTTGTCGTACAGTGTATTTCTATTCCATATAAAACAAGGCTGGGTACAGGTCGAGAGAAAAAAGACAAAAGTATACAACAGTATCTTTGTACTATTATTACAGCTGGCAATGAAGTCATATGATCCTATGGAACTCAGAAATATACTACCAGTCCTGGTATTCATTAGCTCTTCTCTAAAAAAGGAAAAGACGATAAAAACGAAAGGCTGTCTCCTTGTGATGTTAGTCAGTACCAAATATACCCCAGTTCTTGCTTCTGTGCAGCCGGTTAAAATTCCATGCTAACCGTAGCCTCATCACCGGCCAAAATCAGTGGAGTTAAAATCGCAGATCGGTAAGAACGTAGCGGGAAATGGAATCGCTCCAGTTGAGCTGCTGTCCCGCTCCGGTCCTGCCAATTGGGGAAGAGGTAAAATCGTCCCTGATAGCTGGCTCTGGGTGTGATCGGGTAAACGAACAGGCAACAGCAGCTTGTTGGTCCCACGTAAAGGTGAGTCCTCTACGGCACCGAGTCTCTGCCTTTTCCCTTGCTTTGCATTACGAAGTGGAGATGCCGGCGTTGGACTGGGGTGGACAAAAATGAGAAGTCGCACAACACCAGGTTATAGTCCAACAGATTTATTTAATTTTACAAGCTTTCGGAGCTGTCGCTCCTTCCTCAGGTAAGTTAGCAGTGAGAGAATCTCCCAGAATTCACAATTTAAACACAGACAAAATCTATTCAAATATTTCCCTACATCAAAGACACACTAAGAGCACAGCTGTGTCTTGGCTGTGCTCTTAGTGTGTCTTTGATGTAGGGAAATATTTGAATAGATTTTGTTTGTGTTTAAATTGTGAATTCTGGGAGATTCTCTCACTGCTAACTTACCTGAGGAAGGAGCGACAGCTCCGAAAGCTTGTAAAATTAAATAAATCTGTTGGACTATAACCTGGTGTTGTGCGACTTCTCATTTTTGCATTACGAAGCACAATTTAACTGTTGAAGGATCCCATCAATGGTGCTCCTTTACTGTACAAGCACGAAATTCTGTGTTCTGCAGTCAGCCCTGGCATGGAGGAACAATCGTTTATCGAGAGATCTGATGCCAAAAAGAAAAGTAAAAAGGTGTCGGCACAGTACAAGTTAGCCAAGGATCGCTCCCTGAAGACAGCATCCTGATTGCCAATGGTGACTTTATCATATTCCGATGTATGTATGTAAGCAGTATTGAGTTGTAGGCACACAGAACCGAGGCATTGGCAGTCCCCTGCAGTGTAAATATTAGCAATCTGCTGAATTAGGTGTTTTATACATGGATTGAATCGCACAATACAGTCAAGATAAACCAGTGCAAGTGAGGCAGCAGATGCACAATAAATGAAGTCATCCTCCAGTTTCAGACAAGGTTAGTCTTTACGTTGAACCAACAGCTGCAACTTGCATTTATATAACCCCTTTCAATATAATAAAATCTGCTCCAGATAGGAAAGCAGTAATGGAAAGGTTAGGAGAGCTGATCGAATGCACACTTGTAAAGAGGGGGAGGCTTTAAGAGCGAAGAAGCGAAGTAGTAAGGGAAAGAAGTTAAGGAACGGAGTTCCAGAGAGTAAGACTAAGATGGCTGAAGGCTGTGCTATTGAACGACAGACATATATGATGGGGGAAAGTCAGGCTGGAATGTATGGCTGAAGGCGGGAGGGATGCGGCTGTGGTGGGATTTGCAAACAAGGAAAAGGATTTTGAATGTAGTGTATTCGGTGAAAGTGAGTCAGTAAAGGTTGCCAGGACAGGGTGATGAGCAAGAAGGATTTACGCTGGGAGAGGGTGTGGGCAGTGGAGTTTCAGATGAGTTGGAGTTTGTGTAGGGTAGAAGTGGGAGGTGAGGAGGACATTGACGAAGTTGAGCTCGATTGACACTTGGAAAAACTGGTGTTAAAGGGGCGGGAGGGGCCCAAAATTGTGGCCAGTAGCATTATCCCGATGAGGAGAGATTTTCACATGTACCTAACACTGTATATTAAATATACAAGAGAGAATGCTACATACCAAAATATGATATATATTTAGTAGGATTGACACCATTCAATCATAGTATTACACAAAGTGTCTGAAGCGATGCAAATATCATTCACAAGTTACCATCAATGAGCCGAACCAATTTGATCATTTGATCAGTAGACAGTGTCTGCTTTTTAATTAATATATGAAGCAAAGCAATCAGTGAAATTCAGCTTGACTACATTGCCCTCTCACTATTGAAGAGTTCGAAAATACCCTTTGTCCAGGCTCAGACGTGAAGAATGGTAATTTGGGAAAGGTACTGTGGAGCGACTGATGCCTGGGGATCTATACCCAAGCAGGAGTCAACACTGTCCGGAGAGGAAGTAGGGAGAAAAAGAGAGACAAAAAAGACTTTAAGTAACAAAGATGAACAAAAAAAAATCCTAATGGAGCAGAGAGAGTACGATCCAAGATTTCTACTCGAATCTCACACTGCATCCTGTTTAAAAATGGAGAGTCTGTAATTAATCACTGAGCCAAGCCATCAGCAACTGTATGTAAGTGAAAGTTGGTTTAGAAGAAATAAAGTGTAATAGAATCATAGAATCCTAGAGCTTTACGGCACAGAAGGAGGCCATTCGGCCCATTGGGGGAAAAATTCAGTTGGTTTGCGCCTCCCGTTAGTGCCTTAAGAGGGCGCTAATGGGGCGCAAAGCAACTACCGCCCGGGCGCGGCGATGTTTGCGCCGCTCACGAAATTAACTAGACATTTTGTGGCGATGCTAAACACTACCGCCACGATCTCCTGCGCCGGCAGATCATGACGTCAGTCGAGTGTGCAACGCCCCGGTATCGCCCTGGACCGGATATTGAGTGGCGCCCCCTGCATTACCGCCTGCCGCTAGCAACGACAGGTTGAGGGGAGCGTTTTGCAGTCAGGAAGGGACTGGGGGAGCGCTATTTAAAGGCGAACGCTTCCTGCCTTTTTTTGTTGGTGACATTTTTGCACCACGCATTCTGAGAGAGAGAGAGAGACTTCTGGAGAGATTCAACGCTGTGTGAAGGAGTTTTGGGTACTGAGCAGCACTTTGCAGGTTCATTTTGATTTGCCCTTCCTTGTATCGATTTAGAAGAGACTGTGGGGGCTGCACTCTGAGCTCTTTCCCTGGGCCTCACCATTGTTCTTTCCAGCAGATTTGATGTACAGGTCTCTCCAGGCCGAGATTCAAGGCTGCAATTAGCAGGATGTGGATGGAGAGCAAGATCAACCCTCCCCTTTAAGAACTGGCCGGCGCCATTGTGTCTGTGTTCCATTGCTGACTGACATCACATGAGCTTCACCAACGCTCTGAGGTAGCGCCTCGCTCCTCGGCCTTTGCGCCTTAAGACAGGTGTGAAGCGCCTGATTTAGCGCTCCAATCACCTCTAGGGGCGATAAAAGCCAAGTTTGCAGTCGGAGGCGATAATTAGCGCCAGGCGCTAAACTTTGCGCCCGGCCGATAATCGCGCCCCAAACGGGGCGATACTGAATTTTTCCCCCATTGTGTCTGTGCCGGCTGAAAAAGAGCCACCCAGCCTAATCCCACTTTCCAGCTCTTGGTCCGTAGCCCTGTAGGTTACGGCACTTCAAATGCACATCCAAGTACTTTTTAAATGTGATGGGGGTTTCTGCCTCTACCACCCTTTCAGGCAGTGAGTTCCAGACCCCACCACCCTCTGGGTGAAAAAAGTTCGCCTCAACTCCCCTCTAAACCTCCGACCAATTACTTTAAATCGATGCCTTGGAAAGGTGATCAGGAGTTCATGGATAAAGGTGTAATGCAATATTTGGACAAAATCTCTGAAACTGTTTACATGCTCCTTCTGAAAAATAATTAGATGCAGAAATACATTAAAATGATGAAGTAAATGAAATATAATTGCATATGAACTTTAGCAGATTCCTCTGGATCACTCGCAGGTTGTAAATTGGATCTCTGGCATGACAAAGAACAAACGGATGAATCTGACTGCTACCTTGAAATGCTCTACAGGAACAGAGATAGGAACTAATTCTTCAAAGTTAACCCTGATCTGTATAGAAATAGTATACAGTACTGTCATATGAAAAGTGCAAACAGGCTTTTGTGGAACGTTTTAGATGCGCTAAACACCCTAAGGCTCAGTCAATGACAAGATAACGTTAGTAACACAAAACAGTTGCCATCGAGATGCACCATCCCAAGAACAAGAGAGATTCTTTTTAGCTCGCTGTCCCTCGGGAATCCCCAGTGTTGTGTTGTGTGTTGACTATTTTGGGGGATGAAAATGCCAGAATTACAAGAAGTATGGAAAGCGGTTTGTAGACACAGGGTTCTGCCGAATTTAGACTGATTGAAGACTTTTGCTCATAAGATTCCAATTACTACTGAAGTAACGCGACTCTGACATTGTAAAAAGATAGTTGACAAATGGAAACATGAAAAAGGAGTCAAGCCCGAACACACGGTCACTGATTGTTGCCTCTTTCACACGAAAGCCTGTAAATCAATTGAACTCACTTTAAATTAGGGCGAGCCAAGTTGACTGCAATCTGCTAGATTTTATAATGATGGATTAAAATTAAGATCAAGCAGTATTTGTATGAAGAGCACAATATATGTGTTGAGCTTTCCTTTTCTGAAGCAAATACTAGTAGATTCCACCATAGTTATTCTGCACAGGAATGTGATCTTTGGAAGGAATCAGTGTCACCCATTGAAATAACCTGTGAGTCCAGGTTATTCCGATCCCCCTTTGGAAGACATCAAGTAACATTCGCACCACACAAGTGCCAGGCAATGACCATCTGCAACCACCGCCCCTTGACATTCAATGACTAATGGATATCCTGCTTCCTGCCTTATTTGTATCAGTAAGCCCGCTGAATCCCCCACCATCAACATCCTGGGACCAGAAACTTAACTGGACCAGCCACATAAATACTGCGGCAACAAGAGCAGGTCAGAGGCTGGGTATTCTGCGGCAAGTGTCTCACCTCCTGACTCCCCAAAGCCTTTCCACCATCTACAAGGCACAAGTCAGGAGTGTGATGGAATACTCTCCACTTGCCTGGATGAGTGCAACTCCAACTACACTCAAGAAGCTCAACACCATCCAGGGCAAAGCAGCTCGCTTGATTGGCACCCCATCCACCACCTTAAACATTCACTGGCTCCACCACCGGCGCACCGTGGCTGCAGTGTGTACCATCTACAAGATGCACTGCAGCAACTCGTCAAGGCTTCTTCGACAGCCCGCCCCCCCCCCCCCCGCCAAACACGCAACCTCTACCACCTAGAAGGACAGGGGCAGCAGGAGCATGGGAACACCACCACCTCCAAATTCCCCTCCAAGTCACACACCATCCTGACTTGGAAATACATCGCCGTTCCTTCATCGTCGCTGGGTCAAAATCCGATGTTGCTGGAATAGATGGCAGCTGCAGGTGAGATGACAGAAGCGATCTGTCACTGGTGAGAGGTTCTCCCAATGAGGTGGCACTGGACATACAGTTGGATTTAAAACCTTATAAGCTAAAGAAATCTGTACATGTATTAAAAATGCAGTAACCAACATTTTCTTTGCTCTGAAACTCACCATGTGCAACATTGCATCCTTCACACCACTTCTGCAGCTGTCATCTATTCACAAACATCAGACGACTCACAACACGCCACACTTACCTGGCATGTTGTCCGGACGTCGTGAAACCCGACCCAGAAGCTGGAAAATCGAAAAAGACCCTGAAAACTGCTGACAAGTACCTGGTAATAGACAGTTAATTGCCTTCAATCCGTTTCCTGCCGCTAGGTGTCGGGTCCATTCACAAATCGGGGACCCGACATTTGGGAAGGTTGTGTGGAAGCGGGTTGATGGCGGGTGCGGAACCCGCCGTCAATCAAAACAACGTTAACCTCTGACCCGCCTCCAAACCCGTCCTCTGAGCGCCGGCAAAATCGCGGCCGATCTGTCAATGGCGAGAAAGGTTGTTCCAATAAGGTGACACTGGATAGAGAGTTTGCTCCAAACACGTGCACCCTGCATAAAGCTTAATCTGCCTTCCAAATGCAGTAAGCAACAGCTTCTGAGCTTGGAAAGTGAACAGCTGTGAGATGGGAGCTTTTATAGCACATTTGGAGCTGTCAAGTAATGAGATGATCCCATGGTCATACAACTCCCGACCTCCTTACCTGACGTGATCCCCGAGCAGCGCGGACCCCCATGGGCGACCTCGTAAAATGGTAAGGTGAGCTCAAAATACTTGTTAATGGGCTGTTAACAAAGTCATAATGACCCGAATTGCCTCCCGTGCTGCTGCGTGTCGCGTCTGTTCAGCCCTGACAGACCCGACATTTCGGAAAGTCGCGTGGCGGCGGCTTGACAGCGTGGTCCCGACACGCTGTCAAAAAAAATTTCCCACCCGATCCCACCACCAAATGTGCACGCTGACCCCCCCCGAAGAATTTCCCCCTGAATTCTAGATTAAAAGGAAGAATGGAATTGGGATTTTTCCAGGCCAGACACACCGGTTGTTCCAAGAGTTTCCACAATGCCCTGTGTAGGTGGCATCAGGGACCAGCCTGGAGTGAAACTCGCCTCCTGATTATCTCTCAACCTTTGGGGACCCTCTGCTGTGTCCCTCACCCAATGCAGCTCAGAGGACGAGCTGAGCAGAGCGAGACTCGAACTTGCAACTATCCCCATTCTGTCGAACTGCTCGTGCACTCAGCCCCGCTCTGCTGCCAATCCTCAATATTTTTTGCTTGATTTTCTTTTTTCCTCTGCTGAAATGGTGTCAGTGGGTAGCGCACTCTGAGTCTGAAGGTTCAAGGTTCAAGTCACAGAAACGGTGTCAGCCTTGGCTCAGTGGGTAGCGCACTCTGGGGGAAAAATTCAGTTGGTTGCGCCTCCCGTTAGCGCCTTAAGAGGACGCTAATGGGACGCAAAGCATCTAGTGCCCGGGCGCGGCGAAGTTTGCGCCGCTCGCGAAATTAACTAGACATTTTGCGGCGGCGCTAAACACTACCGCCACGATCTCCTGCGCCGGCAGATCATGACGTCACTCGAGTGTCCAACGCCCCGGTATCGCCCCGGAGCAGATATTGAGTGGCGCCCCCTGCCTTACTGCCTGACGCTAGCAATGACAGGTTGAGGGGAGCGTTCTGCAGTCATGAAGGGAAAGGGGGAGCGCTATTTAAAGGTGACCGCTTCCTGCCTTTTATTGTTGGTGCCATTTTTGAACTACGCATTCTGAGAGAGAGAGGGAGAGACTTCTGGAGAGATTCAACGTTGTGTGAAGGAGTTTTGGGTACTGAGCAGCACTTTGCAGGTTCATTTTGATTTGCCATTCCTTGTATCGATTTAGCAGAGACTGTGGGGGCTGCATTCTGAGCTCTTGGCCTGGTACTCTGCATTGTTCTTTCCAGCACATTTGATGTGCAGGTCTCTCCAGGCCGAGATTCAAGGCTGCAATGAGTAGGATGTGGATGGAAAGCAAGATTAACCATCCCCTTTAAGAACTGGCCCGTGCCATTGTGTGTGTGTTCCATTGCTGACTGACATTACATGAGCTTCGCCAGCGCTCTGAGGTAGTGCCTCGCTCCTCGGCCTTTGCGCCTTAAGACAGGTGTGCAGTGCCTGATTTAGCGCTCCACTCACCTCCCGGGGCGTTAAAAGTGAAGTTTCCAGTCAGTGGCGATAATTAGCGCCAGGCGCTAATTTTTGCGCCCGGACGATATTTGCGCCCCAAACGGGGCGCGACTGAATTTTTCCCCCTCTGAGTCTGCAGGTTCTGGGTTCAAGTCCCACTCCAGACGCTTGAGCAGAAAATGCAGGCTGGCATCTCAGTGCAGTACTGAGGGAGTGCGACACTGTTGGAGGTGCCGTCTTTCGGATGAGACATTAAACCAAGGCCCTGTCTGCCCTCTCAGGTGGACATAAAAGATCCCCTGGTACTATTATTAAGAAGAGCAGGGGAGTTATTACTAAAACAGATTATCCGGTCATTATCACATTGCTGTTTGTGGGACCTTGCTGTGCGCAAATTGGCTGCTGCGTTTCCTACATGACAACAGTGACTACACTTCAAAAATAATTCATTAGCTGGAAAGCACTTTGGGACTTTCTGAGGTTGTGAAAGGTACAATTCCTTTCCTCTCCTTTGAAATACAGACTGATGATTGCACCCAAGTACCTAATCCAGGTGATCATTACTCAGGTGTAAGGCCTGGTAGGCTATTCGACTGTGGAAATGCATCAGAGTTGAGCCTGATCCTGAACTCATTTGACATCAGGGGTTGCTGTGTACCAATCAGGAGCAGGAATCTCTCTCGAACCCAGTGGTCTTTCTGCTCTGTATGACTCGGAGATACTGTCCGCTCTTTGGGCCGTTTGGGGTGAACCACTGAACACTGCTATGCCACAGGTTCTGTGACTAGCTGGCCAGGATGCTGTCATGAGGTCTTTGGCGGAGTATCTTTCCTGTCATCAGCCAAGCATATTTTATCTCCATTTAGCGTCTGGATCACCTAGTCAAGGTTAACAACTCCCCGTTTGGGGAAGCCTCTCTGTGAACGACAGCTGAAAGAAACATCCCAGCCCATGTTTTCCATCTGTGCTGCAGTTCACTAACCCATCAGGCCCGGAAAATGTGTACGCTCCATAAATTCTGCTTGCGCCGCTTACTTAAAAAGAACAAGGAATTAATGCGATTATCATAGAATCATAAAATGATACAGCACAAAAGGTCATTCAGCCCATTGTGTCTGTGCCGGCGCTTTGAACGAGCTCTCCAATTAGTCCCACTCCCCTGCTCTTTCCCCAGAGCCCTGCAAACGTTTCCTTTTCAAGTATTTATCCAATTCCCTTTTGAAAGTTATTGGCCCAGAAATTCGCCTCTCCGGCTTGCCGCGGGGGTAAGGATCGCGCTGCCGTTGTGTTTTGGGCCCACGGGAACTTCAGCTCCTGGGCCTGCTCCAAGTGCCGGCGCGCAGTGCTTGCGTGTCCCAGGGGCGCAGTTAGTGCGATGCGTCCCCATGGATCACGTGGGCCATGGAGAGCCAATGGCAGCAGACCATCTTTCATTCATAGATTTGACAGGAGACCTGTCAAATCTGTGAATTGAAATCGGCCACAAAAGAACAGCTAAACTTAAAATAAATTTTTTTAAAAACCCATCACATTTATAAAATAACTATCGTTAAATAAATTAACCACTTTAAACAAAAATTTTAATTTTTGAAAAAATTAAAATACTTTTTAAAAATAATAAAAATAAACTTACCTTTCTTTAAAGTATCTAAAAAAGATAAACCTGTTGAAAAATTTTTAAAATTATACTTAATTAACCACTTACCTTGTTGAAAACGGGTCCTGCGCCTCCTTTTTAATAGCGTAGTTTCTTCAATACTTACCTTCCCGTAGAAACCTGGAAAAAAATCTAAGTTTGCTGCGTGCGCGCAGCCTCTACCGCGCACGCGGTTCACCTAGGAACCGCCCCCTTCACCAGACCGGAAGTTCCGGTTTCCCGCGCATGCGCAGTGCATGCAGGAAACCGGCACTTCGGGACGTCTTATGGGTGAGTACGCACTGTGTACTCACCCGGGAAGGGCCGAATTTTTGGCCCATTATTGAATCTGCTTCCACCGCCCTTTCAGGCAGCGCGTTCCAGATCATAACAATTCACTGTGCAAAAAAAAATTCTCCTCATCTCGCCCTTGGTTCTTTAGCAAATTATCTTAAATTTGTGTCCTCTGGTTGTCGGCCCTCTTGCCAGTGGAAGGAGTTTCTCCCTATCTACTCTATCATAATTTTGAACACCTCTATTAAAGCTCTCCATTACCTTCTCTGCTTGAAAGAGAACAACCCCGGCTTCTCTGGTCTCTCATATAACTGAAGCCCCTCATCCCTGGTACCATTCTAGTAAGTCTCCTCTGCACCCTCTCCAAGGCCTTGGCATCCTTCCTATAGTGCGGTGCCCAGAATTGGACACAATGTGATCATTATTAATCCCCCCCCCCGCCCCCCACAACAGGCGGCAGAGGGTTGGAGGCGATGTTCTCTTTAAGCTGCGCGGCCGCGCAGGCGCTCCAGGGGTCTCGTGCGGCCGGTGAGCCGGCTTTTAAATTGGAAAAACCGCGCATGCACGGACTTTTGAACGGGCCGCGCAGCCCGTTAAAGGGGCCGCGCGGGCCAAAAAAAAAAATGACAGGGAACATCGGTTGGAGGGTGGGGGGGCTAAAAAGTAAAAATCGTGCGACGCGACCCCCAACCCGTCGCTTACGTGTCTGCTGCCACTTTTAAGCCGGTGGGTTGCGTGGCGTGTCTGCGTCTCGCTCTCGAGAAGCCTACGCTTGCCTCCCCCTTCCACTCCCAGGACCTACCCGATGGTACCAGCTGGCATCACAGCCGGCCCAAATTGGTCCAGGGGGAAGCCGGGGAGCTGGCTCAGGAGGCCCGAGAGGCAGCCGCAGTTCGCCGGGATTATTCAGACGAGGCTCAGAGCCCAATTTTGGACGAGCCTCGGGCATTCCAGCTTCTGACACGTGCTGCGACGGGTGCCGAGCATTTCGGGCCCTAAGGCAGGCCTCGACAAATTCTTCCCCCCCCACCCCGGTAGGAAATTGCAGCCAGCTCTTTGCGGCAGTACAATGTTCCAGCTCAGAGGAAGAAAGGCAGCTGCCACAATCCTATCCTGCAGGATTGAACATTCTAATGCCTAATCACAAAGTCGCAGTGTGACCGTTTGCAGAGAAAGATTCGGGGGGGCGGGGGGGTGGGGGGGAAATGTTCACTTTTGGCAGTGGTGAGAACCTGTGAGCATGGCATCGGCTGGCTGTTACACACCACACCCGTCGATCCGTTCCATTGCAGTCATTCATCTCATTCACCTCATGGGGGTAAGCCATTTAGGACTGAGATGAGGAGGAATTTCTTCGCCCAGAGAGTGGTGAACCTATGGAATTCTCTGCCACAGAATGGCAGTTGAGGCCAATTCATTAAATATATTCAAGAAGGAGTTAGATATATTTCTTAAGGCTAAAGGGATCAAGGGATATGGGGAGAAAGCAGGGACAGGGTACTGAATTTGATGATCAGCCATGATCGCATTAAATGGCGAAACAGGCTCGAGGGGCCGAATGGCCCACTCCCGCTCCTATCTTCTACGTTTCTATGTTTTGTTTGTGGGATCTTGCTGTGCGCACGAGTTCCCTGCATTACAACAGTAAAGCACTTTGGGACATCCTGTGAAAGAGGCTACACAAATAAAAGTTCCTTCTTTCATCCATTCATTGCATTGGCCTGCAGAACAACAGTGGCTGCATTTAAAAGTAATTGATTGATTGGGATGTTTCTGTGCGCGATCTAAACATGAGACATTTTTCATTTTAAAATTCCTATTTTGAAACTAACTGAAACAGCGCTCACACTGCTTTTTTTTTTTAGCTGTGTGTTTAGGCCCCCTGAAAATATCAGTAAGTGTTATCTTAATCTTAAACTGTGCTTACTTTGGCAAGAGTGAAAGAACATATTTCAGAAGAGGAGAGTGCACAGGATATTATATCGTCAGATTAAAATGCGACATTTAATAATAGACAGGAAATAGTTTTGAGGGTTTTCAATTTCTGTTATTTAAGTGAAACATTTTAATACCTACGGGATCTATTGTACTGTTAGAATGCAGCACATTGCCGAGCTGCCTTGGAATAATGAGTGCTACAATAACTGAATGATGCAGTGCTTTTCATTTCCATCTTCAAGGTGAATGTCAGACAACTTCAAGACTTTGGTTACTGCAGGAAGCAGGAGATTGCTCGGTGTCTGCAGGTCCCAAGTGGGATTTCTATCTGGCAATTCTCGTTTGAGGCCCGTCTTATTTTTAATTTATCTTTTTCCCGTTTTTAGTGAGGCCTGCAAGGATTTGGTGCTGCTCGTCCCTGCCCATCTGTCAGTGTATAATTTTGCCTGTAATTGTGACTGATAACTGCTGTTATATTGCATCGGCATGGATTACAGTTTGGGCACCATTGGATCTATGGAACTAAAAAAAAACTCCAGGTTGCCTTTGAGATCATTTGATTTCAGGAATATTTACAGGAACGTAGGAACAGGAGGAGGCCACTCAGCCCCTCGAGCCTGTTCCGCCATTTGATGAGATCATGGCTGATCTGTGACCTAACTCCACATACCCGCCTTTGCCCCGTAATGAAATGAAATGAAACTTCTAAAATATTCCTGAATCCTGCCACTATCTTGTACTTAGTCATCACTGTAGGAAGCAAAATAAAATGTGAGCAATTAACCCTCAAGTCATGACAGGCTTTGCAAAATATAATGATTATTTATTTATTTATTAATGATTTATTCTGGGCACCACACTTTATAGGAAGGACGTGAAGACTTTGGAGAGGGTACAGAAGAGATTTACTAGAATGGTTTCAGGGATGAGGGACTACAGATACGTGGATAGACTGGAGAAGCTGGGATTGTTCTCCTTGGGGCAGAGAAGGCTAAGAGGAGATTTGATAGAGATGTTCAAAACAGTGAAGAGCTTAGGTAGAGTAAATAGGGGATCGGAGCTGGGCCCATCGCTGTTTGTAGTGTACATTAATGACTTAGATATGAATGTAGGAGGTATGATCAGTAAGTTCGCAGATGACACGAAAATTGGTGGAGTGGTAAATAGCGAGGAGGGAAGCCTCAGGCTACAGGATGATATAGACGGGTTGGTCAGATGGGCAGAACAGTGGCAAATGGAATTTAACCCTGAAAAGTGTGAGGTGATGCATTTTGGGAGGACTAACAAGGCAAGGGGATACACAATGAATGGTAGGACCCTAGGAAGGACAGAGGATCAGAGGGACCTTGGTGTGCATGTACATAGATCCCTGAAGGCAGCAGGACAGGTAGATAAGGTGGTTAAGAAGGCATATGGGATACTTGCCTTCATTAGCCGAGGCATAGAATATAAGAGCAGGGAGGTTATGATGGAGCTGTACAAAACGCTAGTTAGGCCACAGCTGGAATACTGTGTGCAGTTCTGGTCGCCACACTATAGGAAGGATGTGATTGCATTGGAGAGGGTGCAGAAGAGATTCACCAGGATGTTACCTGGGCTGGAGCATTTCAGCTATGAAGAGAGACTGGACAGGCTGGGGTTGTTTTCCTTAGAGCAGAGAAGGCTGAGGGGGGACCTGATTGAGGTGCACAAAATTATGAGGGGCATAGATAGGGTAGATAGAAAGGAACTTTTCCCCTGAGTAGAGGGTGACATGAATCTTGTCATTCATGTATGAAGTAATACTGGGCGGCCTGCTGGTGGCACTGTCCAGGGAGAGTATAAATACCCGGGCATGGGCCCAGCTTGCTTAGGACATTCCTCAACAGGAACTAGTGAAGGACACAACTAGATCTCCATGTTGGAAAACAGTTGATTAAAGCTTTGTTTAATGCTTAGACCAAGTGCCTAGTAGTTTTCTTACGTCAGAGGGGTCAATAACCAGGGGGCATAGTTTCAAGGTAAGGGGCAGGAGGTTTAGAGGGGATTTGAGGAAAAACTTTTTCACCCAGAGGGTGGTTGGAATCTGGAACTCACTGCCTGAAAGGGTGGTAGAGGCAGGAACCCTCACAACATTCAAGAGGCATTTAGATGAGCACTTGAAACGCCATTGCATACAAGGCTACGGACCAAGTGCTGGAAAATGGGATTAGAATAGATAGGGCTTGATGGCCGGTGCGGACACGATGGGCCGAAGGGCCTCTTTCTGTGCTGTATGACTCTATAAAGAGAAACTGTTTCCAATGGCTGAAGGGTCGATAACCAGAGGCACAGATATAAGGTGATTGGCAAAAGATTTTTGTCATTCGCTGTGTTTCAGTTCAATCTCATTCCTTACTTCCACAGGATAGTGAGCAGGGAGCTCCAGCGTTTTAACATTATTACAATAACTTTGTTCAGACACAAATGCATCTTTATTCTGCCTTGCCATTTTTGCAACATCTCAGAAAATTTCAACATAAATCGAGCATTCAGTCCGCTTTAGAAGGTTTTTGGTTTTGGGAAGAACTTCATTAATATAATTCCTTGATTATGGTATAAGCAGCATAGTTTCATTACCCAGGGGCACTTTTCCAGGAGTTCATCTTCAGAGGAATGCATCAGGGACATTCAATCTCTTGTTTTCTTTTCATTCTTGAGTCAGAACCTTTAGCATTAAAAATAATTAAAATATTAAAGGTTTAAATGTAAGAGGAAATCCCTTCATGATTTTCATTATTCACCAACTAATGAGAACTAAGGGAAGTTAGAAAGCATTTCAAACAATAATGAGATTTAAGAAAGAAAACAGACTTTCTCCCTTCATCGGGCAAGCTCTTTATTGGACTTTTAAGGTTCCCCCCCCACCCCCCCCGCCCCCACCTTGTCAATCACAAAGGCATCTTCCAATTCTGACCTCTTGTCAATCACAGAGGCATATACCAATTGACATTCAACTGCATTACCATTGCCGAATCCCCCACTATCAACATCCTGGGGGGTCACCATTGACCAGAAACTTAACTGGACCAGCCACATAAATACTGTGGCAACAAGAGCAGGTCAGAGGCTAGGTATTCTGCAGCGAGTGTCTCACCTCCTGACTCCCCAAAGCCTTTCTACCATCTACAAGGCACAAGTAAGGAGTGTGATGGAATACTCTCCACTTGCCTGGATGAGTGCAGCTCCAACAACACTCAAGAAGCTCGACACCATCCAGGACAAAGCAGCCCGCTTGATTGGCACCCCATCCACCACCTTAAACATTCACTGCCTCCACCACCGGCGCACCGTGGCTGCAGTGTGTACCATCTACAAGATGCACTGCAGCAACTCGCCAAGGCTTCTTCGGCAGCACCTCCCAAACCCGCGACCTCTTCCACCTAGAAGGACAAGGGCAGCAGGCGCATGGGAACACCACCACCTCCAAGTTCCCCTCCAAGTCGCACACCATCCTGACTTGGATATATATCAGCTGTTCCTTCATCGTCACTGGGTCAAAATCCTGGAATTCCCTCCCTAACAGCACTGTGGGAGCACCTTCACCACATGGACTGCAGCGGTTGAGGAAGGCGGCTCACCACCACCTTCTCAAGGGCAATTAGGGGTGGGCAATAAATGCTGGCCTTGCCAGCGACGCCCACATCAAATAAACGAATAAAAAAAAAATTCACAGACACGTGACCTGTTCCCGGACCTTGGTATTTGTTGCTTTTGATCCAACTGCCAGCGTTGCAAAAGCAGTAGGGATTGGTTCACACTCTCACTCTCCCTGCCCACAAAGCCAAACCGGAACAGGAACTCCCCAAGTAGAATCACCGTTGACATTTTACTTCTGTTACTGTTTTTCAGTCGGGTACTATCTCTTGCCAAGCCCAGACCGGGACAGGAGTGTGAATGGCTCTGGAAATGGGGGTGAGATTACGACTCGAGTTCTGAGGTTTGCTTTGCTACTGGTGAAAATTCATCGGAAACTTTAATAATTAATCCGTACACATCACAAGACACGGAAGTAAGTGGGAAAAAATGCCTGTTTAAGAATAATTTCAGTCGGGCTTTCTGCTGGCACAGAGCCTCGCGTGACAGGCCCGCGGATTGAAGAAGCATCTTGGAGGTCAGCGCACCCAATTCGCTGCGCTCTCAAAATAATGAATGGAAAATTGAGACTGCTGCTCGTCGAGTGTTCTGACTGCCACACCTGGTGCTCCAACCTGTGCTCCCATCAAGCGAGGTTCTGGGCTACAACCATAGCCTGGCTGAATTTACCTTTAATTTAAATGAAAACATACTTTGGCGCCTGGTTTACATTTTAGAAGTTTCTGGAATGACCAATGAAAACTGGAACATCCAGTCGAAAACTGAATGAATGGCAACCCGAATCGGCCTATCTTTCAGCGCGGCACCCATCCAACCAGTGAGAGATGGCACGTGCTGGTATCTATCTTTACCTGATTTAGATGATGGCCCGAAAATTAGACCTAATACGCGAGAGTACGCACTGTGTACTCTCGCGTATTAGTTCCAGACTTGCCGGTTTCCTGCATGCACTGCGAATGCGCGGGAAACCGGCACTTCGTGTATTGCAAAGGGGGCGGTTCCTAAGTGAACCGTGTGCGCACTACAGGCTGCACGCACGCAGTGCACTTAGTTTTTTTTTCAGGTTTGAACGCGCAGGTAAGTGGTTAAGATTTTACACATAAAGAAAGCAGGCGTAGGACCCCCTTTTAACAAGGTAAGTAGTTAATTAAGTGTTATTTTAAATTTTTTTCAACAGGTTTATCTTTTTTAGAGACTTTAAAGAAAGGTAAGTTTATTTTTATAACTTTTAAAAAGATTTTACATTTTTTCAAAAATTAAATTTTTTGCTTAAAGTGGTTAATTTATTTAACTATAGTTATTTTATTAATGTGATGGCTTTTTTTAAATTTAATTGAGGTTTAGCTGTTCTTTTGGGGGCTTGTAGTATTCATAGCTTTGACAGCCCTTGCTGTCAAAACTATGAATAAAAGATGGTGTGCTGCCATTGGCTCTAACTGAATCACGTGATCCCAGAGCTCGCACGAACTAATTGCGCCTCTGGGACACGCAAGCACTGCACGCCGGCAACAGGGAGAGGCCCTGAAACTGAAGTTCGTGTGGGCCCGGAGCAAAAAGGTAGGCGCGGAGTGCGATATCGCGGGGAATCCTTACCCCCGCGGGAACCATCGATGTTTAATTTCTGGGCCGATGTCTTTTGTAGAGAGAAGTGATGTCCTCAGCCCCATCACAGACACAAGACACAAGACTATATTTAGTGCTGAACAGATAGGTCCCCTGGACAGCTGTAACCTAGATTCCTGTCAGGGTGGGCTCCCAGCCATATCAGAGACCTGAATCCATCTGAATTTAAACAACTTCAATCCCTCGCATTCTGAATCCAAGTTACTGTTGAAATTAGGTGCAACTCATCTGAGCTAAACTATCACTTTGTTCAAAAGCAAGAAAAGTCACACATTGAAAACTGAAATCCATGAATTAAAACAAAAAAATCTCTTACAAATTACCATCAGTGTTTTGGATCCAGGCAGTCTGGTTTCTGAAATGGCTTTAATTAATGAACATTTTAATTTACCTTTAATTCCTGACGGCATTGTCTTTATTTTTTTGCTCAGTCAATAATTTTTCGTATCTGCAGGCATTCTGTGAATAATAGGCACACAAAACAGTTGTTGTTCAATGGGGACTTAAGAAAGTGTTAAAACATTTATCAGTAATTACTAGGGTTAACAAAGATTTTCTATCTAGTTACTTTGTCTCTGGGACTGCTGAGTAACTGATTTATTGCATTATATACGCTGCGAAAGTGAAATCAGATTTGATTAACTTTAACAATGGAGCACGTGTGTAACATAAAAACAAAAATGTGTTCCGCATCTTATCACGCCTCTCAGAAGTGTCTCAAAATGCTTCACGTATAATGAATGAAACTACAACATGACATGGAGAGCCAGACAAGTAAGGAAAGTGCACCCTGGCTCCAATAAACCTCTGGGAAGCCTGTTTAAAGATAATCAGAGGGAAAATGGGACTGGATGGTTTAATGAGTTAGAATACTTTTATCACTTGGCTGGATTCTAGTCTGAATTGATGAGCTGAAAGTCTCATCGTGGTAACAAAGGGCTTTTAAGCTAGGTATCAATCCTATGGCTCACCTTTGTATCTTTTCCAGGGGCTGTACATCACCCAGCATGTGAGGGGATCAAAACTGGACACAGTATTCTAGATGAGGCTGAACTACGGCCTTGCACATGGATATAATAGTGATTTCTGTTTTATACTGGATCATCCTAGCAATGCATCCCAATACTGGACTTGTTTTAAAAAATAGGAAATTGATGTTCAGCTATCAGGAAGACCTTAACCTTGATCCATAAATGATTGGTCCTGTTCGAGGTAGTTATTGGAAATTATAAGTACATGGTATCAACTGCCAGGCAACAGTCCATGACAATGGGCTCCCAGCTGAGGGGAAAATGTTACTAAATATATAGCAAGAGAAAAAAACGAGAAATTAAAAGGGACAACCTAGTTCATTCAAAAAAGAAGTGTTGCCAAAATAAACAATGTCGTTGCTTTCTGCTGCAAGATCAAAGGAGAGCTGTCACACCGGGTTTCAGTAATTTGGATCACCTTAATCTGAATTTAACATCAAGTATGATGACTGCAGTGGTTCAAGCAGATGTGCAGACAGATACAGAAAGGAACGCTGTCCTTTCTTGTGACATTCAACAGCGGTAATTGTGATGACAGGCAGCTAATAGCCAAGGTCAAAATCGCACAGTTGGGGCTGCTGACTTTGCTTAATCTCGAAGATTCTTTGTTCTCCAGATGCAAACAGAACGGATTTATTGTGGCATTATAAGACTCACAAGGAATCTTATCCTTATATACACTGTACTTATGGTGTCATAACGAGAATGGCTATTCCTGTCATTTAGTCCCTCTGATCAATGCACAGTGTGCTGTTGTGTTTGTAAAGTCACATTTGACATTGGTATAGGTGGCAGTACCCATACCCATACAGTCACCTCGAATCACCACTGTCCTCACCCATTAGAGAGGATGTATTTCTTACAGGATAGCAGGCTGCTAGGAGTGTATTTATCTGTTTCACTTTGCATCTAGTCACCCTATTTTGGGACCCATCTCTCTTAAAATCAAAATCATAGAATCGTAGAATGGTTACAGCACAGTAGGAGGCCATTTGGCCCGTCGAGCCCGTGCCAGCTCACTGTAAGAGCACTTCAGCTAGTCCCTCTACCCCGCCCTCTCCCCGCAGCCAAATTTTTTTCCTTCAGGTACTTATCTAATTCCCTTTTGAAAGCCACGATTGAATCTGCCTCCATCACCCTTTCAGGCAGTGCATTCCAGATCACAACAACTTGCTGCGTAAAAAAGTTTTTCCTCACGTCGCCTTTGGATCTTCTGCCAATCACCTTAGAGCTGTGTCCTCTGGCTCTCGACCCTTCCGCCAATGGGAACAGTTTCTCTCTGTCTACTCTGTCCAGACCCCTCATGATTTTGAACACCTCTATCAAATCTCCTCTCAACCTTCTCTACTCTAAGGAGAACAACCCCAGCTTCTCTAGTCTATCCACATAACTGAAGTCCCTCATCCCTGGAACCATTCTAGTAAATCTCTTCTGTACCCACTCCAAAGCCTTCACGTCCTTCCTAAAGTATTTTTTCAGCCGACCTGAGGGCCAGTTTTTCAGTCATTCGATGCTGACCTCATTGCGGTTTGACCCGATCACAGCACTGACACAACAAGGCCAAAGTGCCACACGATATTTAAAGCAAACAGCAACTGCTTGATGAGGTCAGTCACTGGAAGTCCAGGAAGCAATCTTACTGAAGAGAGATTGGTGGAATTCTGATGGTTAATTCAAGACATTGTAAATGGAGGCATTTGTTACCTAAATGATTTGTATTTAATCTTTCTGTAAGTGATGTAATGTAATGAAGCTAACTACAATTTTAGGTGTATAAAGTTTGAAACACCAGCAAGATTTTTATTTACCTGTGAAGTTTTATATATCTGCTTCATAAAATGTAATTTTAATCATTTTCTTTAACCCAGTGTCCTTTCCTTCATTTCCTCCAGAGGTATATGTCCGGCAACGTCTCAATTTCAAAATTCTCATCCTTGTTTTCAAATCCCTCCATGGCCTCGCCACTCCCTATTTCCTAATCTTCTCCAGCTCTGCAACCAATGTTCCCTTTATACCGCGCGGCCCAAAAAAGAAATGAGAGGGAATATTGCCTGCGACCCTCTGAGATCTCTGCGTTCCTCCAATTCTGGCCCCTTGCGCAACCCCGATTTTCATCGCTCCACCATTGGCGGCCGTGCCTTCAGCTGCCTGGGCCCCAAGCTCCGGAAATCCTTCCCTAAACTCTCCACCTCTTCACCACTCTCTCCTCCTTTAAGACGTTCCTTAAAACCTACCTTTTTGACCAAGCTTTTTGTCAGCTGTCCTAATAGCATGTGGCTTGGTGTCAAATTTTTTTTTGATAATGTTCCTGTGAAGCACCTTGGGACATTTTATTACGTTAAAGGCACTAAATAAATGCAAGTTGTTGTATATCATTCATAGATGTTTGTCTCTTGGTGAAGTTCTTAGTCTTTCTGGATATGCTGTTCTCTTACCCTGTCAACCTGCTTTCATTAATGTATTGGGTTTTTGCCAGTTGGCACACATCAATTATTATCTGCACCATTGCAGGGTGTCACGGTTCGGGATGTGAAACATAAGTGGGTTGTAATATGTATTCTGAGCAACAGCTGCTTAAAAGGTGTTAGTCTTTCAGGGCCTCCCCTTGCTGAGTGGTGTATGCATAGACAGACCAGAGGTATTTAAAATACAGAATGAGGAGTTGTTTAGCATAGATCCGAAACAATGGCCAATTTGTTAGCAACGTCTGGCCATTCAGGAAGACATCTATCTTGGTATTGGCAAACTTCTTTGATCTCTACTAGCCTTTGAAGAAAGGCTTTTAAAAATCAAGATACAGATACCACAAATTCAGTCAGACAACAGTAGGCTGCAAGGGCAGAACCTCTGCACCAATCAGGGAGAGTTTGTACTTTTACACTCAATGAAAATGTGCGCTTTTATTTTTGTAATAAAACGCAACAGAAGTTATACTGATTGTACCGCGTGTCTCCCATCATGCTCAGCGCTCTGTATGTTTAGCCTACTGTGGACGAAAGCCGTTCACGAATCAAACCGAATGTCGGTCCGTCTGGAGTTAATTCAGATAGTAAAAAGAGAAAATGCTGGAAATGCTCAGCAGGTCAGGCAGCATCTGTTGGGGAGAGAAACAGAGTTAATGTTTCAGGTCGATGACCCTTCGTCAGAGCTGGAGGAAGTTGGAGATTTATCAGTTTATAAGCAAGTACAGGGGCAGGGAAAGAAGGGGCGAGGAGGAAGGGAGGAAAGAACAAAAGGGAAGGCCTGTGATAGGGTGAAAGGCAGGAGTGATTAAATGACAAAAGGGATGATGGTGCAAGACAAAGGGGGGTGGAAATGGAACAAGTAAAGGAACACAAGATGGGTCTAGAGGAGCTGTAACAGGCAACAGCAGAACCATTATCAGCACCCGCTGTCCGAAAAAATGGGAGCAGTGGTTATGAACTGAAATTGTTGAACTAAATGTTGAGTCCGGAAGGCTGTAAAGTGCCTAATTGAAAGATGAATTACATTGACCTTCAGTATCGCTTCATGTGTCCTGGTGAGTTAACTCAGTCTGCCTTCAGAGGAATCGAAGCAGTACATGTGCGTCGGACATGGAGATCTGGTCCAGAGCACAAGGAAGCCTTATTGTTACTCTCCCGGGTCCTGCTACTGTGCTAGTAGATATAGGGCAGTGGGAGTCAACTTCCATAAGAAGCAGGCAACCAGAGGAAGCGACTGATGCCATTGAATCAGAGTAAATATCTGCCGCAAACTTGAATTTGTAACACAGGAATTTCCTATTGGAACACAACAAGTACATTTTCCACAGTAGGCTAATCAGCAATGATAGAAAATATCATTCATAATGTTGGGTGATGTATCACAATATATCAGCAGGGATTACACATACACCGAGCATTGGAAACATGTTATTCAATATATTACGTTAATTCTGTGTCTGTTAGTAGAATTTGCTTCAAATGTTATTCACTGGCCGTGTTGGAATACGCAACGTTACTTAAGTTAATTAAATCCTTTTGCTCATAATTGGCTAAATTAGAGTTTCCAGTTGCCGGAGGGTTAATCACTTACTGCCATATCAAACCCATATTAGAATGTATGGAGTGCCATTAATATTGCCCAAAGTACCTAGATCACAATATTCTGCCTTGTAGGTGATGTAGTTGGAATAAATGTCCTCTACCTGTTTATCAATTTGATTAGCCTAAGTATTATGACCAACCTGCTTGTCCAGTATACTTCCACTCAGACAGCTGTTTCAAGCTCTTTTGATAATGAATAATAATAGAAAAACGTAAATAAGTCATTAGTACAGGTAGCATGACACCAATAATGTGAAGTTAAAGCATTTTATTCTGCCGTTGCTGAATCATTTGCCAGCTTGCTCGGTGATTCACATCTTTGACCATGAGCAGGGCAATGCACCTAAAGCATACTTTCTCGGGGTTATTGGCAGTGCTTTATGTGTTTAAGGTTACACACTTGTGGCACACAGCACACAAGGTTCAGTTTGGTACTTAAAACCAGTCTCTTTCATTCTTTAGGAGCCTCCAACAATCTATTATTAGGCTCGGACAATTAAAACATTTCCCGCAGCGACTGTAGACTAAGATCAAATTATTTGTTAAATTCCCAGCAGTGGCGAGCTGCTCTGTAATGTAACGCTGAAAGCTATAGGACTACATTATTTTCAATTTTAATTATTTCAGGAGCGCTCACTGGAAAGGATGTGATACATTTTCAAAGTCCATTTCCTTTTAAGAGACACTGGGCTGACAGCGCCCCTGGTGGCTCAGTTGGGAAGTGCAGCGCTGGGCTAATCAGACCGAGAAGGTTGCAGATTCGAACCCTGGCCTGTCGATGGAGTCAGCAGGGGTGATGATAGAATGCTACAGTTGGGCTGCTATGACCCATGGGTATAGAAGGGAAGCTCAGCCATGTGTCCTGCTCCTGATCGCAATCCATGCGTATGTGTGGATATCAGGCGTCAGCAGGATTAGGTCTTATGCCTCCCTGAAGTGTATAACCTGTCAACACTCGCCGCCTAGCCTTGTACGTGAAGAATGACCGCTGTTTGGATGAGGTACTGGGCAGAGAGGGTGCTGAGCATGAGAAGCAAAAGACAGGGGAAAAAGTGATGGAGAACAATTGTAAAAAAAAATATAGGACTGCGCTCTATTATTCGTTCATAATGACTACACTTCAAAACATCCATTGATTGTGAGGTGCTTCAGGGGTGTCCTGAGGATGTGATAATTATTGGAATATTAAGGGCTGCAGTCCCACAATATCCCAGTCAACTAGTGCTGCTTCTTGCCGGGAGCGCCCATTTGAGTAATCAGTCCTGTTCTGAATGGTCAGGTATCTAAGGGAAGGAGCTAAGACATTCAATTAAAATACATACATCTTGTAGCTTTTACTTGTGTATATGTTTGCTTGGCAGCTATTTTTGAGTTTAAGCGACACATATTTAAATTTCCTTTGTCCTGGTCAGTTTTTGAAAGGTATTTCTCAGTTTGTCTTGATCAAATTGAATAGTCAAATCTGAAGCCATCACAGAGAGAGAGAGATAGACCAGAGAGAGAGAGAGAGATAGACCAGAGAGAGATAGACCAGAGAGAGAGATAGACCAGAGAGAGATAGATAGACCAGAGAGAGAGAGATAGACCAGAGAGAGAGAGAGATAGACCAGAGAGAGAGATAGACCAGAGAGCGATAGACCAGAGAGAGATAGATAGACCAGAGAGAGAGAGATAGACCAGAGAGAGAGAGAGATAGACCAGAGAGAGAGATAGACCAGAGAGCGATAGACCAGAGAGAGATAGATAGACCAGAGAGAGAGAGATAGACCAGAGAGAAATAGACCAGAGAGAGATAGACCAGAGAGAGAGAGGTAGACCAGAGAGAGATAGATCAGAGAGACATAGATAGACCAGAGAGAGACAGACCAGAGAGAGATATAGACCAGAGAGAGATAGACCAGAGAGAGATAGACCAGAGAGAGAGATAGACCAGAGAGAGATATAGACCAGAGAGAGATAGACCAGAGAGAGAGATAGACCAGAGAGAGATATAGACCAGAGAGAGATAGACCAGTGAGAGATAGACCAGAGAGAGAGATAGACCAGAGAGAGATATAGACCAGAGAGAGATAGACCAGAGAGAGATAGACCAGAGAGACATAGATAGACCAGAGAGAAATAGACCAGAGAGACATAGATAGACCAGAGAGAAATAGACCAGAGAGAGAGATAGACCAGAGAGAGATAGACCAGAGAGAGAGATAGACCAGAGAGAGAGAGATAGACCAGAGAGAGAGAGATAGACCAAGAGAGAGAGATAGACCAGAGAGAGAGAGAGATAGACCAGAGAGAGATAGACCTGAGAGCGATAGACCAGAGAGAGACAGACCAGAGAGAGAGAGGTAGACCAGAGAGAGATAGACCTGAGAGCGATAGACCAGAGAGAGACAGACCAGAGAGAGAGAGGTAGACCAGAGAGTGATAGATCAGAGAGACATAGATAGACCAGAGAGATATAGATCAGAGAGAGAGATAGACCAGAGAGAGATAGACCAGAGAGAGAGAGATAGACCAGAGAGAGATAGACCAGAGAGAGATAGACCAGAGAGAGATAGACCAGAGAGAGATAGACCAGAGAGAGATAGACCAGAGAGACTCTGTGAGTAATAAACTGTCATGTAAAAGTTAACAGGTATTGATGTTATGACTGGTCTAATTCACATAGCAGTTTAGCACAGCAGGCACAGCTGTTAGTTATTTTTCATCTTCCGAGGAGAAATAATTATGCTTGAAAATCTGAAGTGTGTCATTTCTTTTGTTTATAATCTTTTATTGATTACTAACTCTGTTTGGAAGTTTAGAGCCTAAACCACTGTCTGAAGTGTTTAATCCACTGCCTTGCAAAGTTGAGGAAGATCCTTGGAGGGCATGTGATATAACCAATAGCTGAAATACAGTAACGAGAGCTTTCTGCTAGATCTCTGGGCATGTTTACTTCGATATCAGATAGGTAAAGATCCACTCGGGTCATAGAGAGCTCACAGGCTTGATTGGTCTAAGATGCTGAATCTGAGAAAAAATATCTAGAGTAAAAACCCCCAAAACATAACCGTGATAAGGCACAATATAAACGCAAGTTATTATTTTATCTCATTATTTTATCTCCACATGTATCCTGACGACACCCAGCTCTACCTCACTACCACTTCTCTCGACCTCTCCACGATCTCTAAATTGTCAGACTGCTTGTCCGACATCCAGTTCTGGATGAGCAGAAATTTTCTCCAATTAAATATTGGGAAGACCAAAGCCATTGTTTTCGGCCCCCGCCACAAACTCCTTTCTCTAGCCACTGACTCCATCCCTCTCCCTAACATCTGTCTGAGGCTGAACCATACTTTTCGCAACCTTGGTGTCATATCTGACCCCGAAATGAGCTTCCGACCACATATCCGCGGCATAACTAAGACCGCCTATTTCCACTTCCGTAACATCGTCCGTCTCCGCCCTTGCCTCAGCTCATCCGCTGCTGAAACCCTCATCCATGTCTTTGTCACCTCTAGACTTGACTATTCCAACACACTCCTGGCCGGCCTCCCGCATTCTACCCTACGTAAACTTGAGGTCATCCAAAACTCGGCTGCCCGTGTCCTAACTCGCACCAAGTCCCGTTCGCCCATCTCCCCTGTGCTCGCTGACGTACACTGGCTCCCGGTTTCAAAATTCTCATCCTTGTTTTCAAATCTCTCCATGGCCTCGCCCCTCCCTATCTCTGTAATCTCCTTCAGCCCCACAACCACCCCCCCCCCCCCCCGAGATATCTGCGCTCCTCTAATTCTGCCCTCTTGAGCATCCTGATTATAATCGCTCAACCATTGGTGGCCGTGCCTTCTGTTGCCTAAGGCCCTAAGCTCTGGAATTCCCTGCCCTAAACCTCTCCGCCTCGCTACCTCTCTTTCCTCCTTTAAGACGCTCCTTAAAACCTACCTCTTTGACCAAGCTTTTGGTCACCTGCCCTAATTTCTCCTTCTGTGGCTCAGTGTCAATTTTTTTGTCTTATAACACTCCTGTGAAGAGCCTTGGGATGTTTTACTACGTTGAAGGCACTATATAAATACAAGTTGTTGATGTTGTCTACGATGCTGAATCTGAGAAAAAATATGTAGCGTAAAGACCCCCAAAACATAACCATGATAAGGCACTATATAAACACAAGTTATTATTTTATCTCATTGTATATCTACAAACACGGTTGGAATCTACATCAATACCAGACAGCCCACCTTTAAAATAATAAAATGTAACCAGGTTTTACTCATGGGTTAACTGATTGAGCCCGTGCAGCTTATCTATTTGAAAGGTCACATTCAGCGTAGATACTGCCTCTCTTCAATCAGCCCTTAACCATCTAAAGTTAGACTTCCTTGAGAGCAGACAAGGTCACCGCCAATTAACCCCTGAACAAAACACAATTTTGTTTTTAATTCCTTTTAAATTTTAATGCTTTTGACCCGAACACATTTTTCTTTTAAAATATCTTTTGATGCAATTCATTATTTGAATGAATGTGCCAGCAATAAGTAAATAAAATTGTGTCACATCGCATTAAATTTGTTCTTTTCCCAAAGTAGTTCAGTTTTTACTCAGGCTGTTCCCAAGATGTCTTGAATCGATTGGCACTCAAAAATATCCAAGTTATTACAAAATCTATGTTTCGGTTATGAACACCCTCGTAAACGCAGACTGTTCAGCTTCTTCCAGACAAAACTCCCAAACATTGTTAAGTAGTGAGAAAAGAGCGTATTTAATAATAACCTATAACTGCAACAACACTTTGCCTTCTACCTCTTTACACAGGCCTTCTGGATTTTGCCTTATGTTCCCTACTTCCCTCTCCCCTTTCCCCAAGTGTGGGAGAAGCCGCAACTCAACCTTCGCACAGCCAGGTCCCTCTGAAACATTCGTACTTTTTGAAAAGGTCTCAGATGTTGAGCTGTAAAATGCAAGCGATTATAAAGTTAAGAACTGGGATGAATGCTTTTTCTGTTATCGACATTTGCTCCGCGATCCCTCGAAAAAACATTTTTCATGAAATTCTAAGCTTCTTTCATGTCGCCTTTCTTTCCCCGGATCCTTTTGGGCCAACTGCGGCTCACTGGACAGCTGGTGACCTTCTGTCACTTGCTGTTAGGCACAGTATGGCAGCAATCTAGAATGGCTCCCTTATCATTTTCAGAAATGCCAGCTTGATGTATCTAATAAGGAGACTTGTTTTTTTACCTCCTCCCTTCCCACTGTCCAGGGCCCCAATCACCCCTTCCAGGTGAAACAGCGATTTACTTGTACTTCTTCCAGCTTAGTATACTGTATTCGCTGCTCACGATGCTGGTCTCCTCTACATTGGGGAGACCAAACGCAGATTGGGTGGCCGCTTTGCAGAACACCTCCGTTCAGTCTGTAAGGGTGACCCTGAGCTTCCGGCCATTTGCCACTTTAATTCTCCGCTCCACTCCCATTCAGACCTCACCGTCCTCGGCCTCTTACACTGTTCCAATGAAGTTCAACGTAAGCTCGAGGAACAGCACCTCATATTTCGATTAGGCACTTTACAGCCTTCTGGACTCAACAATGAGTTCAACAATTTCAGACTATAACCCTTGCCCCTATTTTTTCAGGCGGCAGCTGTTGATGATTCTGCCATCCCCATTTACAACATTTAATCTCTCCTGCCTGCCATCTTAGCACAGACCGTCCCTTTTGTTCCTTCCTCCCCTCCCCCGCCTTTCCCTACCTCTGCACCTGCTTAAAACCTGTTACATCTCCAACTTTTTCCAGTTCTGACGAAGGGTCATCGACCTGAAACGTTAACTCTGTTTCTCTCTCCACGGATGCTGCCTGGCCTGCTGAGTGTTTCCAGCATTTTCTGTTGTTATTACTTGTCTTTATCGCCTCGGTCAAATCCAGATTTTCTCCAAAGCTCGGAAAAACCTGCTTGCATTGTTATCAAGTTGCAGAGCTTTACACATCCATTGGTACACGCATTGTACACGGGCGTACACGCATTGTACACGGGCGTACACGCATTGTACACGGGCGTACACGCATTGTACACTGGCACCCCTGTAGTTAGCAGGAGATGCGACTTGGTCACTCTATCAATAACTGAAGAGAATCAGTGATTCAGAGCAGCTGCCTCAATAAAAAGACAAAAGAAAGGCTTGCATTTATAGAGCGCCTTTCACGACCTCAGAATGTCCTAAAGCGCTTTACAGCCAACGAAGTACTTTTTAAGTGTAGTTACTGTTGTAATTTTGTACCAGTTTTGTGCAGAGCAAGCTCCCACAAACAGCAATGAGGTAATGGCCATGTTATCTGTTTTTGGTATTGCTTGAGGAAAAAATATTGGCCAGGACACCGGGGAGAACTCTGCTGCTCTTCTTCGAAAGACTGCCGTACGTCCACCTGAGAGAGCAGCGAGGACCTCGGTTTAACATCTCATCCGGCAAGTGCAGCAACAGCACTGCCCTGGGAGAGTCAGCCGAGATTTTTGTGCTCAAGTCACTGGGGTTGGGACTTGAAGCCACCAACTTTCTGACTCAGAGAAGAGAGTGTTACCGACTGAGCCACGGCTGACACCTCAATGACAGCAGAACAACGATTTGAGAATAAAGTACAAACAGGCCAAATCCTGTCCGATGGCAGCAAGTTGCTGCTTTTACTCACATTTATATTTCCGGCACCAGGCGATGCCTTGGGTACGTAATTGACACCGCGAAAACTTTCACAGCTAGGATTTGCTCTGTGTTGACACCTCTGATCAAAACAGGCTACGTTTCTGAACCAGGATGAGTGATTGCAGACACCAGCCTGGCAGTTGCAGACATGCAACAGGCGCAGAAAATGCAGCCACTTGGGGCCACCTTCACACGATGCAGCTGTTCCTCGGCCACACTTGACAACCACACGGCGAGAGGAGAGAAACAGGCTTGTGAATCTCCACAGCTGAATCTCGACGCCACCAACTACAAAAGCCTGAAACAGAAACACAGAAAGCAGCTACTAAACCCAGCAGACCCAAGAGAAGCTGCAAAGAGGTAGAGACCGTCGGTATTTATAAAGTGTACGCTGCTGTTCTGTCTAGGATGGGAGACACGCAGGACACTGTGCAGACATTGATAACGGGATAGCAAGGTGTCTGTCAAACAAGCTTATCAGATATCTACACTACAACTCAAACTGTCTCTGCTAAAAAGTTAGGGATGGTGTTACAATCAGTCTGACCCACATGTATAGTGCCCTCCCTACCCCGAATGAATACTGTGCCATCTATTTTGGGGACAGGCGACTGAGGAGATTTGAGTTAGTGACGAGACTCCACACTGAGTGTGTCATGAAGTGGATAACCTCCTCCACCCAGCTGAGTTCTGGTTCCTGTCAGACCTCCACCGACGCAGCAGATGGACAAGCAGAAGGGAACCTTGAGCCTGCTTCGAGGGCTGCTGCGGCTGAGGTGTCATGTAACTCTCCACAGACCATCCACTCACTGCTCAGACCATCCACTGCTTCCTGGCTCCGATCCCTTCAGCCACAGGAGCAGTGAGTCATCAGTGACAGCAAGGAATGAGTTGACAGAGGGCAACTGTGTCACTTTTTATGGTTGCACAATGATTTCGCTTGTTGAAAAGAATTGTTAGCAATATAAGTCTAATATAGAACTTAGCTTCTTATCTTTGAGCTAATCTTTTAATTCCTTCTCATTCAGTTCACTGCAGTTTCTGAGTTTCTCTTTCCAACATCATTTACTTGCTGACAGTGCATCTGCCTCTCTTCTCACTGAGGAAGACAGAGCAGCAAAAATCCCTCCGATTGATCATTTTAGTTCAAAAGTTAGCGTGGGTGCAAAGCGGAATTTCCCCTTTTCGCGCTCTCCCTGGCCATTTTGCCCAAATTATCAGCAGGAAGGATTTTCCTCCCTATTTTCTTCGACTCCCTTACGGTCTCATTTTACTGCTGGCTGTACGCTGCAGCATTCAGACCCCTACCATTCAAACGACATTTTCTCCAGAGACCCACAAATACGAGGAAACCTTTCTTTTAATAACAGAGAGCAGCGCTCGGCTCCAGATTTGCCTCCGGGTGCTCAGGCTGACCTCCCTAATATAATGGAGACCGAGCCCTGGAACAACTGTTGCATCCCCCGGTGAACAGAAAGCAATATTTTTGAAATAATGACTACATCACCGTAAGCAAAACTGTGTAATGTGTGTGCTGCTGTAAAAATGTGCTCAGGTCATATTTCATGATGTAAATATATTTTGCCACAATACAAGCAGCTGCAGTTATCCTGCCCCCTGAGTTTCCCATATTACATTTGCAATGCTGTGCAGGAAGGGATGGAGATTGATTTAGCCTGATCCCCATGCAACCCTGAAGTGATTTTAGTTCTTTAAATGTGGCACTAGGACTGCCATCCCACACAATACACCACACATCCACGGAGCATAGGCAGTATAAGGGATAAAGATTTCATTTTCTTGTAATAAAGAAGTGCAGTACAATTTACCAGCAAGGGAATGGCATTGTGACAAATACAATGAACCTTGCTTAGACTATCGGCAGCAACAGCATTCCTTTACCTGACCCTAATAAGCATTTTCGAGTTAAGCTCCAAATAAAGATCTAGGGCGCGAAATTCGGCTGCTTTGCGCCTGCCGTTAGCGCCTCCATGGGGCGCTAACGGGCACAAATGGGTTTTCACCCGGGCGCGGTGCTATTAGCGGCCCGCGCTAAATTGGGCCGGGATTTTTACGGAGGCGCTAGGAGTTAGCGCCCCGCTCCTGTAGGTACCGTCCCACTCGACCGCGCCCGGCCATAATGACATCATCACCGTGCGCAGCGCCCCGGATGCAAAATTCGGCCGCGCCCCCTCACTTACCGCCTGGTGCTAACAACACCAGCATCAGCTGTCGAGCTCCAGTCGGGAGTCAGCTCCGCGCTCACTATTTAAAGGCGCCATCTTGGGGAAACTTTTTTGTCGGCCATAACTCTGCTGAGACATTGTCAGAGAAGCTGCTGCACATAGCACTGCGATTTTAGCTCCAAGGGCTGTCATGCGTGTTAACGATTGTTGTATTTAACTCAGTGAATATTTGTGAAAACAATTTGTACACTTTAGTGGGGACTCTGTTGGCAGTCGACTACCTGCTCCGTTGTGAACGTCGGAGGTTTCTTAGGAGGAGAGCACTGCAGGGAGAGAGGCCTGGAGATATGTAGGGACAAAGGCCTGGAAATATACAGGGACAAAGGCCTGGAGATATGCAGGGAGAGAGGCCTGGAGATATACAGGGACAAAGGCCTGGAGATATGCAGGGAGAGAGGCCTGGAGATATACAGGGACAAAGGCCTGGAGATATACAGGGACAAAGGCCTGGAGATATGCAGGGAGAGAGGCCTGGAGATATACAGGGACAAAGGCCTGGAAATATACAGGGACAAAGGCCTGGAGATATGCAGGGAGAGAGGCCTGGAGATATGCAGGGACAAAAGCTTGGAGATATGCAGGTAGAGGCATGGAGAAAGACAGCAACATGTGGCCAGAGGGAGAAGGCACAACAGGGCTGGCAACAGGAGACCTTACCCTCCCAGGGTATTGCGGCAGCAGTTCTCGTACCTCCATTTCACTGAGGAGCAGTGTCTGTGAAGGCCGCGCTTCAGCAAGGAGGTGGTAACAGAGCTCTGCCACCTCCTCCAGCCAGACCTCGAGCCTCAGACCAGGGTGAGGACGGCTCTCTCAGTGACAGCAAAGGTGACCATCGCGCTCAACTTCTATGCCAACGGTTCATTCCAATGTGCAACAGGAGACATCTCCAATATCTCCCAGTATGCCGTGCATCGCTCCATCCGAGGTGTCACGGATGCACTGGATTGAAGGAGAAGGGGATACATTTCCTTCCCTATGACCAGAGAGAAGCAGCACGAGCGTGCATATGGATTTGTCAGGTGAGCGGGCTTCCCAATGGTGCAGGGCGCCATTGACTGCACCCACGTCGCCTTGCGGGCACCTCAGAACAATCCAGAGATATTCTGCAACCGAGAAGGCTGCCGCTCGCTGAATGTTCAGTTGGTGTGCGACCACACACGCAGATTCCGAACTGTCAATGCCCGATATCCTGGAAGTAGCCACGATGCTTTTATCCTACGCCAGACCAGTGTGCCAGATCTTTTCCAGCCGCCACATCAAGCTCGCGGGTGGCTGCTCGGTGACTAGGGCTATCCGCTCTCCACCTGGCTGATGACTCCCCTACGCACCCCAAACACTCCTGCCCAGCACTCCTACAATGACAGTCATGCCTCCACCAGGAGTGTGATTGAGCAGGCGATAGGAGAGCTGAAACAACGGTTCCGCTGCCTTGACCACTCGGGAGGAGTCCTCCAGTACTCTCCTCATCGGGTCTCCCTATTTGTTGTCATCTGCTGCATGCTGCACAACCTCGCTATTATGAGGGCACAGCCATTGCCACCAGGCATAGACACACCATCTCAGGAGGAGGAGGAGGACGAGGAGGAGGAGCAGCAGCAACAGCAGCGACGGAGGAGGCATCCAGTCAATAGGGATTCTGCAAGGGCAATCGCGACTGACATGAATCTTGTATGAAGTAATACTGGGCGGCCTGCTGGTGGCGCTGTCCAGGGAGAGTATAAATACTCGGGCATGGGCCCAGCATGCTTAGGACATTCCTCAACAGGAACTAGTGAAGGACACAACTAGATCTCCATGTTGGAAAACAGTTCATTAAAGCTTTGTTTAACGCTTAGACCAAGTGCCTAGTAGTTTTCTTACATCAGCGACCGTCTCATAGCAGCTTGGTTCAGCTGAATGCCATCTCACTACCATGTTCCTCTGAACTTCCCCAAGACCACATCAATATGGCCTTGCATAACCAAGCCCCATTAGTTACATGAAACACAACAGTAAACATTTAGCTTTCCAATTTAAGTTTATGTTATAATGTTTGATTGTATAATAAACAAAGAATTTATTTAAAAATCACCCTTGTGCATTTCCTTATATCCCCTTTCCCCTTGACCCTGCTTCAGTCCGCTAGGCCCCGGTGCATCACCCAGTGCAGGCCCCAGTGCTAAGCTAATCTCTAAGGAACGCGCAGTGCCAGTCTCTGAGCTGGTGCCTGCGGGTGAGAAATGCAGTGACGCAGTGCTTGGCTCCTCTTCCTCCTCCTCCTCCTCCTCCTCTTCTTCTCCCTCCTGAGTGTGTTGGGGAGTGCTCAGGTACAGGCTCCACATCTGCTGGGAGATTATCAGAAAGCATAAATGGCACAAGACTCACATTAAGGTGAGGGCAGGGGGGCCGGTATGGAGCAAGGAAGGCAGACAGTATCAGGAGGTGGCAAGTGATAAATGCTTCTGCTTTGACGGGGAAGTGGGATGAGAAAAGGAGAGGGGGTAAAGATACCGTTGTTGTGCCCAGCTGGGTCGACGCCTCCGCCGACCATGGCGCCCCCCCACCTGTGGGCCAATGAGCCTCAGCACTCGCTCCTCAAGGTCAGAGAGGTCTCACAGTTGAGGTCCCCCCCTCCAGTCTGCTGTTGCTCCCTCGTATTATGTGCCATCTTGGCCTGCAAAAGAAAGGAACTTGTGTGAGTGACAGGCCAGCTGTGACTGTGGAAGATATGCCTGCTGTGGTTGAATAGCTTTGAATGTAGGCAAGGCGTGAGATGAGGATGTGAGTTTGATTAGATGCAGATGCTCGGTGGTTGAGCGGTGGGGGAAGTGGTGGTTTGCACAGTGTGCACAGACAGAGGTTCAGAGGCTGGTATGTAGGAGGTCTGCAAGCATGCACTCACCTTCACCACCCGACTGAGGTCGTTGAATTTCTTCCGGCACCGTGTAAGGGTTCGGTGTATGACAGTGCTGGCCGACACCTCCTCGGACACTTCTCGCCAGATGACCCTGAATATCTGTGGCGATGACCTCTTGCCAGATGAAGGGAACAGCGATTCCCTCCTTCTCTCCACTGCCCCCACCAACGTCTCCAATTCCACATCGCTGAATGGAGTAGCCCTCTCCCTCTCCCTTGCAGCAGCCATGGCACAAAGCTGTCTCAGTAGCTGAGAGCTCGCACTCAAGAGCAGCAATGCTGATAATGAACAGCTGCAGCTTGAAATGACCTCCCCTTTAAGAGCTGGAATAAGCTGGAGTCGAGGCTTGAAGGCTGATTGTGAACGCAAATCAGCTGAAATTGGGTAGCGCTCTGGCAATCGCGCCCCTGCAGCGCTCCACTGAGACCGTTAGCGCCTCATTTACCGCCCCGCTTCACTCCTGGGGCGAAAATGCCCAATTTTGCAACATTCTTCAATGGATTTCGCCGGGCGCTAACTTTTCAAAAAGTGAAAAGTTAGCGGACCAAACGGGGCGCTACCGAATTTCGTGCCTCTAATGTTGTCAACAGGCAAGAAATGCATCAAGCATCTGCATTGAATCATGGAATGTCTATTCATCTCTGATGCTGAATCGCATCCCATTGCTGGCCAGGCAATGGATGCCCAGGGCAATAAGACGAAGGGGAGTTCGGCTAAAAGAGGTCTACTGAACTGCGAAGAAAGAGTTGTATATCTACGAACAGATGAAGGAGTGTGATAGCGAGAGTAGGTGATGGACAAGAATGAAACTTAATCAAGAACACGTTTAATTGTTTGCACTGACTTCAGTTTATGCATGAGTTATATTCATGTATTTTTCTGCCTCTTGGCTCCAATAATCTGTAATAGAATTTGAGATAAAAAGATTTTGCTTGTTTCGAGCCAAATTTATCAGCCTTGATACATTCAATTCCAAAGAATGAGATTCTTATTTATTATATTTCCAAAACATCTGTAGAAACTCAACTCCAATGTTTTTATACAAACAGAAAATGCTGGAAATGCTCAACAGGTCAGGCAGCACCTGTGGAGAGAGAGATTTTCTGTTTTTACTTCAGATTTCCAGCCCACACAGTATTTTGCTTTTGTTCCAATGTTTTATGTTGGCTTTAGCTTCAAAAAAAAATTATTATAAGAACATAAGAATTAGGAGCAGGAGTAGGCAATATGGCCCCTCGAGCCTGCTCCGCCATTCAATAGATCATGGCTGATTTTCAACCTCAACTCCACTTTCCCGCCCCATCACCATTTCCCTTGATTATAAAGGTCTCAAAGAACACCGACTTGGGAGCTTGGTTGCACGATAAATATTACCAATCTTCCATTGAAAAGACACCCCTTATGACTAAGCAGGAGTGATAGAGGTGCTATAATTCACTTCATTGCCCCTGGGTCATGGAAGGACAAATCAGCCACAAGCCCCCTGCTCCTGACTGCCACCTTTTGACTCCTTCTGGAAGTTCACGCACCTTGACATCGGGCAAGGACAGGAATGACCAGTTAATTTGACAACGCTGTCAAAACTCATGCCTGATTGGTTACTTGGGCAGGGTGATCGGCACTCGTGGAATTGTACCCTTCAGGAGAGAGGCAGAGAAAATTAGAAAGGAAGAGAAAGAAACACATCCCGCCTTTGAATCACCAGTTTCCCAATGAGAGGTTGGCAGGCCAAGTCCTTTATGTATATGCAACACCCTCCTTTAGATACCAAAATTACTGTGGTTAAGTAATTTCTTTTTGCCCTTAAGATTTGGTTGTCCAGAAACATAGAGTTGGCCAACTAAGAAAGCAGTGACCAGCAGGAGGGTTGGCATGGAAAGATCAAGTAACCATAGCAAATAACAAAAGAAACACAGACACATTAAAGTGCAAGGATCAAGGTGGAAATTGGCAATTGACAAAAATAACGGAAGACAAACCTATTTCGAGTTACGTACATTTTACCTTGTGGTTGACGTGTCTCGGTGTTTAGAACCTTTCTACTTGGCCGAAGAAGAAATCGAGGTTCACTGGCACTATTGTTAGAGATCTGCTTGTAACTTCTCATGCTGTTTGCAAAGTGTGTGATGGGGGAACTTTGGTTGTAGCAATGGAATAATTTAGTTTGAAAATTGCTACGTGTAGTGGAAATGAGAGAGCGAGAAGATTTGGAGTTGGTGTCTTCTCCTCTTCAGTGCTGGTTTGCTTTTGCTTTTGTGTGCGTATTTTCAGCCACTCAGTACTGCTGCAAATATCTCTCACCCAGACCTGTCAGTTACTGCCATTAATCTCTTCTCTGGTTTTTATTCCCTTCTGTTGTTTCCTCCCCAAAGCAACATTCGCTAAAGATCAGCGGAGAGGTCCTCTGCAATGTAATAAAAACAGGAAATGCTGGAAATATTCACCAGGTCAGGCAGCATCTGTGGAGAGAGAAACAGAGTTAACATTTCAGGTCAATGACCTATCGTCAGAATTTGTCTTCTGTAATGTGTTAGTTCTCCCAATTCTCTTCACCCCAAAGGTGCTGACTCACGCAGGGGTACGGTTCCATGCCCAACAGACCAATCTATGCTTGTGAACCAAGATAGTGGGTATCTTCCATAGATTAGCCCCCAAAAAAGGGAAAACTGCAATGCTGGAAATCTGGTCTAAAAACCGGAAATACAAAGCAGGTCAGGCAGCACCTGAAAAGAGAAAAGACAGGCGATGATGTTTTTGGGTGTGGACCCTTCATCAGACATTTCTTATGGGTTAATTCAACCCTGCCAATCGGCTGACATCTATGGACTCTTATCTCTCTAACCTCCTCCAGCCCTACAACCCTCCGAGATCTCTGCGCTCCTCCAATTCTGGCCTCTTGCGCATCCCCGATTTTCATCGCTCCACCATTGGCGGCTGTGCTTTCAGCTGTCTAGGCCCTAAGCTCTGGAATTTGCTTCCTAATCCTCTCCGCCTCTCTACCTCTCTCCTCCTTTAAGACGCTCCTTAAAACCTACCTCTTTGACCAAGCTTTTGGTCACCTGCCCATATATCTCCTTATGCGGCTCGGTGTCTGATTTTGTTTGATAAGGTGAAGCGTCTTGGGATGTTTTATGATGTTAAAGGTGCTGTATAAATATAAGTTGTTGTTTGACTTACAGCAGAAGCCAACTAGAGGTCTTTAAAATTATGAGAGGTTTTGATAGAGTGGATAGAGAGAGAATGTTTCCACTTGTGAGGAAGAGCATAACTAGAGGCCATCAATATAAGATAGTCAACAAGAAATCCAATAGGGAATTCAGAAGAAACTTCTTTACCCAGAGAGTGGTGAGAATGTGGAACTCGCTACCACAGGGAGTGGTTGAAGCGAATAGTATAGATGCATTTAAGGGGAGGCTGGACAAGCATATGAGGGAGAAGGGAATAGAGGGTCATACTGATAGATTTAGATGAGGAAATATGGGAGGAGCCTCGAGTGGAGCATAAACACCGGCGTGGACTGGTTGGGCCGAGTGGCCTCTTTCTGTGCCGTATATCCTATGTAATCCTATGAAACTGTTGCCGATCAGTGTGGTTCACCTACTGAGCCATTTTGATGCTCAGAATTTTCAAAGTTGAAGGAATGACAGCAGTTTCTTAAAGCGACCAAATGTGCACATAGATTAGATTATTTTAAGATGTGCCGACTGGACCCATTTCCTGGTCTCCAACATTGCAGTTAAAAGCTGATTGTGGCTTTGGCACATTTCCACAGATAGTTACATTATCTTCTGCAGGAATCTGAGCATATGTATGTGGCATATTTTTGCCTGTTAAGTCAAACTTGAGACTTTGTAAATATTTACCATTGGAAGTGTACCAATATTTAAATTAGAGTAATATTCCAAAGATGATTACATCTTGGTGTTAAACAGTATTTCTGTTTCTAATTGTATGTGAAAGATGCTGTTAGATTTGTGGGTGTGTATCAGTCACTTGGCCTTCTGTGGGTCATTGAACAGTCTCTTCAAACCGTGATGAGCAAGGCTACTGGGTTTCTATAGTCACGGAAAATGGATAAGATAGCATAAAATCCTCTAATACTACATTCTAAAAATGCAGTTTGACCTATTAAACAACTGTAAACCAATGGCTATGACATAAGAACATAAATAGGAGCAGGAGTAGGCCATACGGCCCCTGCGAGCCTGCTCCGCCATTCAATAAGATCATGGCTGATCTTCTACCTCAACTCCACTTTCCTGCTTGATCCCCATAACTATAGTAAATCACAGCTCCTTTGTATGTGACAGGCAAGACCACTGGTTTACCATTTTCATGGAAAAACAAATGGAATGGCAGAATGTGAGCCCCAAAACACGGGTAAAAATCCTGGAATTCCAAGTAACAAAATTTGAAATTATTTAATATAACGAAGATTTATTGTTTAACTGTAAACCAGTGAGAAGTCGCACAACACCAGGTTATAGTCCAACAGTTTCATTTGAAATCACAAGCTTTCGGAGCGCTGCTCCTTCGTCAGGTGAAGTGCAGCCGCTCCGAAAGCTTGTGATTTCAAATAAAACTGTTGGACTATAACCTGGTGTTGTGCGACTTCTCACTTTAGAAAAATATATAATAGAGTTCCACCTAGGGCCTAATGGATAAAGGCACTTGCTGGATTTGCAAAAAGCCATACATAGCAAAAGGTCCTGGTTATGATTCCTCATCTCTGCTGAGTTAGTTGATCTCAGCCAGGGGAACATCTGGGGAAGTACGACGGTCGCAACACCATATGGCTAGGGGAGAGGACAAAATCAGCAATGATTCCGTATTCTGATCGTTGTCCAATGATTGCTCCTGGAAAGTGCACGTCTGCAAGGCCGGCCATTGGCCGTCAAGCCTTCCACAGCCAATTGCGCTGCAAACTCTCATTGCCTCGACTCACACATGAAGAATGGCCATTTGGACAACAAACCAAAGGGGGGGGGGGGGCGGGGGGTGGTGCTAGTAATTGTGGAACCATGCCGCACAATGAGCCAGTGTAATCAGGCCAGAAGGGGAGAAAGTAAGAACTGACAAAAAGTATATCGTAAGGCAGGAGAAACTGGGTAGAGAAATGTGAAGTAGTATACTTGCCATCGAGAGAGTGCAACGAAGGTTCACGAGATTGATTCCTGGGATGGCGGGACTGTCGTATGAGAAGAGATTGAGTAAACTAGGCCTGTATTCTCTTGAATTCAGAAGAATGAGAGGGGATCTCATTGAAGCATACAAAATTATTACAGGGCTTGATATGATGGATGCTGGGAGAATGTTTCCCTTGGCTGGGGAGTCTGGAACCAGGGGCCACAGCCTCAGGATAAAGGGTAGGCCATTCAGGACTGAGATGAGAAGAAATTTCTTCACACACAGGGTGGTGAATCTTTGGAATTCTCTACCCCAGAGGGCTGTGGAGGCTCAGTCATTGGGTATATTCAAAACAGAAGTCGATAGATTTCTGACTAGTAAAGGCATCAAGGGATATGGTGGTAGGGCCGGTGAATGGAGTTCGAGGCAGAAGATCAGCCATGATCTCATTGAATGGCGGAGCAGGCTCGAAGGGCCGATGGCCTAATCCTGCTCCTATTTCTTATGTTAGTACATCTTGGGAAGAAGACCAGCGAAAGGAAGTATATCATAATGGATTGAAATTTCAGGAGTCTCGCTCCACTGGCATAAGTGCGGCAGAGCAGAACTCCTGCCCACGGATGCTCGTGGATGTAGATCTTGTCCGAAATTATCTAAAAATGTAAATGAATATGAGGAAAAGAGCAGGGAAATGAGATTGGAGTAGATAGCTCCAGTCAATACCATCACAGCCAATGAACCATCGGCCGTCTCAATTTCTCTGCTCCCCTCTCTCACTCCAACCGACCTCCCTCTGAACTTGCAGCACTCTATTCCCTCAGATCCAACCCCGACATTGTCATTAAATCTGCTGACAAGGGTGGTGCTGTTGTTGTTTGGCGTACCGACCTCTACCTAGCAGAAGCTGAACGCCAACTCTCCGACACCTCCTCCTACCTCCACCTGGACCATGACCCCACTACCGAACATCAAACCACCATTTCCAAGACCGTCACTGACCTCATCTCCTCTGGAGATCTTCCCCCCACGGCCGCCAACCTCATAGTTCCCCAACCCCGCACAGCCCGCTTCTACCTCCTTCCCAAGATCCACAAACAGGACTGCCCCGGTAGACCCATCATTTCAGCCTGTTCTTGCCCCACGGAACTTATCTCTTCCTATCTCGACTCTATTTTTTCTCCCCTTGTCCAGTCTCTTCCCACCTACATCCGCGACTCTTCCGACGCCCTCCGCCATTTTAACAGTTTCCAGTTTCCCGGCCCCAACCGCCTCTTCTTCACCATGGACGTACAATCCCTCTACACCTCCATTCCCCACCAGGATGGCCTGTGGGCGCTCCACTTCTTCCTTGAACAGAGGCCCAACCAGTCCCCATCCACCACCACCCTCCTCCGCCTGGCTGAACTTGTTCTCACATTGAACAACTTCTCCTTTGACTCCACCCATTTCCTCCAAATTAAAGGTGTTGCTATGGGTACCCGCATGGGTCCTAGCTATGCCTGCCTTTTCGTGGGATATGTGGAACACTCTTTGTTCCAGTCCTACTCGGGTCCCCTCCCTCACCTCTTTTTCCGGTACATTGATGACTGTATTGGTGCCATCTCCTGCTCTCGCCCTGAACTAGAACATTTCATTCACTATGCTTCCAATTTCCACCCTTCCCTCACCTTCACATGGTCCATCTCCGACTCTTCCCTTCCCTTCCTCAACTTCTCCGTCTCCATCTCTGGGGATAGGTTATTGATTAACATTCACTACAAGCCCACTGACTCCCACAGCTACCTGGACTACACTTCCTCCCACCCGGCCTCCTGTAAGGACTCTATTCCATTCTCCCAGTTTCTCCGTCTCCGCCGCATCTGCTCTGATGATGCCACCTTCCATACCAGTGCTTCCGACATGTCTTCCTTTTTCCTCAACCGAGGATTCCCCTCTACCGTGGTCGACACGGCCCTCGACCGTGTCCGTTCTATCTCCCGCACTTCTGCCCTCACCCCTGCCCCTCCCTCCCGGAACCACGATAGAGTTCCCCTTGTCCTCACCTTTCACCCCACCAGCCTCCACATTCAACGGATCATCCTCCGTCATTTCTGCCACCTCCAGCGTGATCCCACCACCAAATGCATCTTCCCCTCACCTCCCCTTTCAGCATTCCGCAGGGACCGCTCCCTCCGCGACACCCTAGTCCACTCCTCTACCACCCCCAGCACCCCTTCCCCTTCGCCCGGCACCTTCCCGTGCAAGCGCAGGAGATGCAACACATGCCCTTATACCTCCCCTCTTCCCACTGTCCAGGGCCCCAAACACCCCTTCCAGGTGAAACAGCGATTTACTTGTACTTCCTGCAATTTAGTATACTGTATTCGCTGCTCACGATGTGGTCTCCTCTACATTGGGGAGACCAAATGCAGATTGGGTGACCGCTTTGCGGAACACCTCCGTTCAGTCCGTAAGGGGGACCCCGAGCTCCCGGTCGCCTGTCACTTTAATTCACCGCTTCACTCCCACTCTGACCTCACCGTCCTCGGCCTATTACACTGTTCCACGGAAGCGCAGTGTAAGCTCGAGGAACAGCACCTCATCTTTCGTTTATGCACGCTACAGCCCTCTGGACTCAATATCGAGTTCAACAATTTTAGATCATAACCTTAGCCCCAATCACATTTATATTTTATTTTTTCATCCACCCTTTTATTTGCCCCCCCCCCCTTTTTTGTTCCCTCCTTGAAGCTGGCAGCTGTCCTTCATTCTGCCAGTGGATTTCACACTTCTTTCAGCCTTAACCTGTCACATTAACACCACCTCTTGCCTTGAATATCTCTTTATGTCTCTTAATGTCTCTTAATCTCTCCTTTTGTTCTTTCATCCCCTCCCCCTTTTCCCAGCTTTATCCTTGCCTTAAATCTATTTGATTTCCTGCTGTTTCCAGTTCTGATGAAAGGTCTCGACCTGAAACGTTAACTCTGTTTCTCTCTCCACGGATGCTGCCTCGCCTGCTGAGTTTTTCCAGCGTTTTCTGTTGTTATTACAGCCAATGAGCCAATGGTTTCCCTCTGTAGCTCGGATGTCAGTAGATACACTGCCCAGAGTGGTACCGAGCTATACGGATCAGAAAGACAGAAGAAAGAACATGCATTCAGCCTCGACGATGCACTCAAGTCTCTGGAGCGGGACTTTGAACCCACAACCTTCTGACTTAGATGCGAGAGTGCTCCCAACTGAGCCATGGCTGACATCTTGGTGTTAGTTCCAAAAAGTTTCCCGATTTCATCCCTGCTAATTGCATTCACCGACTGAGCCATCGGGACAGTTGCCCCATTATGTTGTTCATGTCCTAATTCAGCTGAAGGAAACCTGACATTGCATTTGTCTAGTGTTGTCCTGAGAACACTTACCCGTAGAAAGCTTCTGCTAGCACTTTTACATTTACCTAAAATATTGCTCCTGTCTTAGGAATGTCTATGATGCCATCGAACTATTTACACCGAAGCTGCTTTGATCCTGCGCAGGGAGCTGCAGCCAAATAGTAAACTTGCCCATTTTTTCCCCCAGCCTTTAATGAATCCGAGCAAGTTTACTCCTTGCTGGCCGCGGTCTCGCACAGTATTAAAGCAGTTGAACAAGCGCAGCCGAGGAAGAGAGAACTGGGTGTCTCCCGATGGCTGTACTCCCATCGTGTAAAAGTGCCAAAGCAGCAAAAGACATGGAAAATTCCCCCATCCACCCGTTCACTTACCCAGTGAGCTGAAGGAGCAACGCATGCAGGTGGAGCAAGGAAAACAGTGAAGGACAGAGATCGAGGGAAATTCAACAGTTGGGAGTAACGCTGGCAGATAACAAAGACAAATGATCTTTGCGGAGGGCTTTCTGTTGCAGTGTCTTCCCTTTTACTTTCAGTCAGTGATGCGAGAGCTATTTGAATAAATAACCAATGGTTGAAAAAAAATAGAAAACGCAGCGTGACTAATTACAAATACCTAGGCCAGTTACCATTGCTGTGGATATAGGACCATTTCTATCAATGCCAGACTTCATTTCTTCATATTGGTATAAATCTTGCATGACTTAATTTGCTTCTCCTATGACAACTGAGCTTGTGTGGTGGAGGGTGAACTTTTAATTGCAGGTTTGGATGTTTGTGGATGTTCAGTACAGCAGATGATTGGATAATCACAGCAGCAAAGAAGACATGTCCAACCAAGAGTAGAGGGCTGTACGAGGGGAATGGAGACCATTATATAGAAAGACAAGGTCCAGAACAGGGATGGGGTCCGAGGATTTAGGAGCAGAATGCCTTTGAAGGGCGGTTTTTATACGCTTTCAGAATTAAAATAAAGATGATGTAATGACTCTAATAGGGTGAATGTTCACTTTCCTGACTCAGAATTATATTTTTACCACAGACCATGGTAAATATGCCCTGAAATCCCTTACTAATGTACAAAGGCTGAATATATTCATCTGAAATTCGTACCTCCATTGTTTTAGCAGAGATATTACCCATTTATTTTAATGTGAGAAGTCGCACAACACCAGGTTATAGTCCAACAGTTTTATTTGAAATCACAAGCTTTCGGACACTTCACCTGACGAAGGAGCAGCCGCTCCGAAAGCTTGTGATTTTAAATAAAACTGTTGGACTATAACCTGGTGTTGTGCGACTTCTCACATTTGTCCACCCCAGTCCAACACCGGCATCTCCACATCATTTATTTTAATAGCAGAGATGGGGGATGGGGGGGGGGGTCTTCAAACAATATGTTAGGCAGCTGTACACTGGTATTACATAGAGTTAGAGAACATCTACAGCACAGAAACAGGCCATTCGGCCCAAATAGTTTGTGCCAGCGTTTATGCTCCGCACAAGCCTCCTCCCACCCCTCTTCATCTCACCCTATCAGCATATCCTTCTATTCCTTTCGCCATCGTGTGCTTATCTAGCTTCCCCTTAAAGTCATCTGGTATTGCACTGCATAACTTCATGCCATAGTGTTGGCAACATGATGAAGGCAATAAAATCTAGCTCATTATATCTGCAGAGACATGTACAGCTACAACACAAGGTTAATGGAGAATACATTGAAACCCTGACTTTGTGATCAAGGCAAAATGAGGGCCGGGCCTGCTTGCAGTGTAGGCAGGCCTGTGCTGAATTTTCAGAGACGAGCCCCACTTAATTTTTTAGAGGTTCCACATATGTGTAAATGGGTGCAGAGCGCCTAGATGATTGGCTGGTTGGGAGAGGGTAATCTCGTCAGGCAAGAGCCCTTTAAATAAAAACAGAAAATGCTCGAAATACTCAACAGGTCAGGCAGTATCTGTGGAGAGAGAAGCAGAGTTCTTCAAAGGCATTTTTGATGTGATTAATGATTGATGTTTCCTGAGTTTGTGCAAATGTGCCGTGGGAAAATACATACATTCAAGGAGTTAGGAACTTGCCCTCGTTTACTGAGAAAGCCTTGGGGGGTCCTAATACTGGAGGTTGGTAACATAGGCAGCAATTATCTCAGTTCTGGTATACTCATTGCTACCCTTACTCACTCTTTCACTCAGTAATACACAGGCATATATTGCACAACAGTAGCAAGACACACAATGCACTGGATCTTACCTCTCTTAAAAGGCACTGCATTCTGAAAGCACTGTAACACATCTTCCTACAAAGACTTCTCAAGATGAGAGGCCAGGACCTAGTGGTGCCCAAGATCTGAGCATATCATGTCATACACTCCATCTGATACAAGCACCAACACAAATTCAAGCAGGCAGTGTATTTAGTGAGTTTGAGGAGGGACTAGTGGGTTGAGTACCAACCATGAATGAGGAAGAGGCAAAGGGGATGAGGAAAGGGAAGCATCTGCCTGGGTGCTAGCCTCAGGTGCTCATCTGCTGAATGGGCAAGGAATTGGTTCCCTATTAGCCCTGTCTTCAGAAGGGAGTTGATTGCTGAACAAAAGATATTCATAAAATCTTTGGAGACTGTGCTGGAGTTGCTTGATAATGTGGCGCAGTGAACCTCTGACCTCTCAATAGCAACGTGCGACACATTTTCACAACTGCAGTGATCCACACGGTGCTCATGGTAATTCAATGGCTACCTGCCATGCAGACATTGACGACAGTGGGACCAAGCCGAGATACAGTTTCCCTCATAAACGCTGCGACTGGGCTATTGAGTCCTTGGTATCTAACTTACCAGGAGTCTGTCAATGCCAGGTTTAACAGGCTGGGGGATTGACGGCATAGAATCACGACAGCAAGATGCACATTCCTCAGTGCTGCTCTACAGTCGACTCACATGCAAATCATTGGTCAAACTGCGGTGGTGTCTACGGCAGGAAAAGGGACAGAGATGAGGTCGCTTCCTGTAAGCGTCACTGCAGATCCGTCCAACCCAGCCCATCCTCTCAAAGGGATTGATGAAGGTCCAGATAGTGGGCAGGCGTGGCCTCGTCAGGTGCAGCTCCAACTGTAGCATGGCATCTCGTAACCCTGCACCCGGAGGTACAAGGCCACCTCCATTGCTTGAGGCCCACACTGAATAACAGCAACCTGCCACCACATTTGCTCCTCCTATTCAGGCAGTACTTCGATGTAATCGTGCGTTAGGCAGTAGAGGGAGCACGGCAGTAGATACAAGAAGCATCTCAACAACAACAACTTGTATTTATATAGCGCCTTTTACGTGGCTAAACGTCCCAAGGCGCTTCACAGGAGTGATTATAAGACGAAAAGTTGACACTGAGCCACATAAGAAATTAGGGCAGATGCTTGGTCAAAGAGGTAGGTTTTAAGGAGTGTCTTAAAGGAGGAAAAAGAGAGCTAGAGAGGCGGGGAGGTTTAGGCAGGGAATTCCAGAGCTTAGGGCCTAGGCAGCTGACGGCACGGCCACCGATGGTTGAGCGATTATAATCAGGGATGCTCAAGACCTTACGTAAATGACACATACATGTGTTTTTTGTACAGGAAACTCTTTGGTATCCGGCACCGACGGGACCGGCGTGGTGCCGGTTGATCGAAAGTTCCGGATAACGGAGAGTTATATCTACCGAGGCTATTTTTAACATTAAAAAATCAAGAAATGTGCAGTATACAGTATTTGGTTACTCACCTACAGAATGTTGTGTTAAATGGATGGTGGAAGATGCTTGATTAAGTACAGTACTGCCAGTTGAGGGTAATCCATAACTCTTTAATTACTTAACAGTAAGTGAGACTCCCGGCAGCGCGGGAGAATCAGACTCCTGTTACTGCAGTGTTTCGGACTTCCGACAGCGCCAGGAGGCCGAGTAGTGGCACTTTGGAGAACTACCCCCACTGACTAACTCGGCGTTCGCGGGAGACTCGGACTCGGACTCGGCAACATTGCCGGTTATTTGAGAGGAGTTTTCGGAGTATGATTTTTGCCGGTTAAGAGAGAATTCCGGATATTTAGGTGCCGGTTAAACAAGAGTTTCCTGTACTTCCTTTCTCCTAGCCCAGAGACTTTCTATTGGAAGGGGCCATGATAAGGTATCAACAGATGTCAGGATGGTGCAACGTGGCAGTTAAGCTATAGTGGATGGGAATGTAAAACATGTGATTTATGAGCACAATGTGTAGGGTGTATCATTCAATTGGAATACTTGTACAGGGGCGATAGTAACATAATAAAACAAATAACAGGTGGAGGCCACTCAGCCCCTCGGGCCTGCTACACCATTCAATTAGATCATGGCTGATCTGCACCTGAACTCCATTTTCCCACCTTCGCTTCTGTCTTGAACGCTCCAGATCTCTAAATGTTGGTTCTGGGTTATTGATAGGTGGGATATCTCAGGTGTCATTACATCTGCATTTGGTGCCCCTTGATGAATTCACCTACCCTCATCTAAATGGTGGAGTTCTTTCGGAATCCCCAAAGGAATTCCGCATCCTCAGCAGTTTGATTGCTGCAAGTTCGATTGCACTTAAATTTTGTTTCTGTCCAGTACTATCGTCCTAGGGAGAAAACAAAATCTCATAGTGCAAAAATAGTGTACTTCACAGCAACAGAAAGTAATGTAAAGAGCAAAACACAACTAAATATAAATACTTCTGCAAAATGTTATTTTACAAGTGTTGGTGCAAATCAATTCCAGTTTTAAGAAGCCAATATCGGCAGGCCCAGCCAGTGGATTAATCGCATTGCCAGTTTTAGGAGGTCACTGGGCAAGGGTAGAACTTGCCAGGAGAACATGAAACCTGGTTTGCATAATTTCATTATTGAAATAAGTCTTTCCCTGGCCACCAGCGCAGCCTCCATTCCCCTGCCCATTTCCTTCACTGCCACAAACTCCGTTCCCCAGCCACTGATTCCATCCCTCTCCCTAACATCTGTCTGAGGCTGAACCACACTGTTCGCAACCTTGGTGTCATATTTGACCGAGATGAGCTTCCGACCACATATCCGCAGCATAACTAAGACCGCCTACTTCCACCTCCGTAACATCGCCCGTCTCCGCCCTTGCCTCAGCTCATCCGCTGCTGAAACCCTCATCCATATCTTTGTTACCTCTAGACTTGACTATTCCAACGCACTCCTGGCCGGCCTCCCACATTCCACCCTACGTAAACTTGAGGTCATCCAAAACTCAGCTGCCCGTGTCCTAACTCGCACCAAGTCCTGTTCGCCCATCACCCTTGTGCTCGCTGACCTACATTGGCTCCCAGTTAAGTAATGCCTCGATTTCAAAATTCTCATCCTTGTTTTCAAATCCCTCCATGGCCTCGCCCCTCCCTATCTCTGTAATCTCCTTCAGCCCCACAACACTCCCCCCCCCACCCCCGAGATATCTGCGCTCCTCTAATTCTGCCCTCTTGAGCATCCCTGATTATAATCGCTCAACCATTGCTGACCGTGCCTTCTGTTGCCTGGGCCCTAAGTGTTGGAATTCCCAGCTAAACCTCTCCGCCTCGCTACCTCTCTTTCCTCCTTTAAGACGCTCCTTAAAACCTACCTCTTTGACCAAGCTTTTGGTCACCTGCCCTAATTTCTCCTTATGTGGATCGATGTCAAATTTTTTGTCTTAAAATACTCCTGTGCAGCACCTTGGGACGTTTTACTACGTTAAAGGCGCTATATAAATACAAGTTGTTGTTGTTGTGAAATGCAACGTGCTGGAAACTGGTTGCACAGACCTGTGTTGCCCGCTCTCCTGACCCAGCACAGCTGTGTAATGTCAAGCTTTGGAGTAAATAAAGAGAAACAGCACAGGGTTGGTTTTTGAACGCAGTCGTAGCACCATGCGCAGAGTTTATTTCTCTACACCTTCTGTTTGGGTTTTTTTTTTGGATGAAGGTGTTTTGTTTTCAAAGCTTCAACTTGGGGAAATCCATTAAAACAGCACACTGCAATGATTCGGTCAGGAAACAGCAGATGCCGATTCGACGTACCACATGACTGGCAATGTTCAAAATGATAAGCCGTTGTGGGAAGGCGACGCCAGTTGATTTTACACGTCCTGCAAATGATGTGAAAAAACAAGCAAATAAAAAATGGGTTTTGTTTGATCGTGGCCAGGGCAATAGATCGAGGCATGAGAGTTTTTCCCAAACGATTTGGAAGAACAACCTTCACTAGAATTCCACACTGCACATAGCTTGTGAACTTTTTAAGTCACGACTCCATCTCATTACTAATCCTGTTGCAGGTCACTTATCATTTCACTGATTATTGAGGACACGTTTTCCAGAAGATTTCAGGATCACATAGGTCCTGAATCAAGTGAGGACGATTAACAATGTAAAATCTTTATGGCCTCCTATTAAAAAATGTATTGGCCATTGATGCGGACTGTTTGCTGTGGAATACTTGAGAATGGAAGTTGCAGGGAGTCAGGATTCAACTTTGATCCTTTGTCACCACAGCTGTGGTATAATTGTATTTTTTTTTACTGCTCTCATTATGCCGTGGAATTATTTTGTAACTTGACACCAATTACTCCCCCACCTCCGGCGTAGAAATAGATCTGGGGGTCAGGAAGTTCTTCTTCCACAGCCTAACTTCACCTGTCCGTCACACTGCCGGAGCACCACAGACTCATCACAGTTAATTGTCAGACAGGTTGAGAGATTCCCTTGGGCTGCACTTGTCTTTCTGCTACCCTGCTGTTTACCCAGGATACAGCTTCCTCCTGTACCATTCCGTACCTCTGTTATGTCCGTCTGTATCATCGGTAGTTTTCAGAAATAATTGTTTATTTACTTCTTTGCTGGTTGAGAAATGCAACAAGTGTTGTTCTTCTATAAAGTAATCAGATTACCTCGATGAATTGTAAACGGGAGGGTAAAATGCACCCAATAAAATCAGAGGAGTAACTTAAATATCATTAAATGCAAAATATGCAAACTTTTAATTACGCTTTGAAAATGTTCAAGGTGCCAGAGAGACCAGGTAAAAGTAGAGACAGAAAACAAAACTTTCGCAAATCTAAACTTCTGGTTGTCACAAATGAAAAGAGTCAGTTTGAGATGGCTAATTAAAAATCATCTCCCGTCAGCAATTGCTGAGTGTGGGAGGATGTAGTCAACCACCTCAACAGTACTGAAGTGCTAGCGTGACAAGGAAACAAGGAAACACTAAAACAACATTGCACGAGGGAAGAGCTGGCTGGCTGGGACATAGACAGACTAAGTGAGTGGGCAAAACTGTGCCCAACGGAGTTCAGTGTGGGGAAGTGTGAGGTCATGCACTTTGGATCTGAGAAAGACAGATCACAATATTTTCTTCACGGCGAGAGACTAAGAGCTGTGAAGGAGAAAAGGGATTCTGGTGCCCATTTGCGCAAATCACAAAAAGCTAGTGTACAGGTACAAAAATTGATCAAAAAGGCTCATGAAATGTTGGCCTTTATCTCAAGGGGGGTTGGAATACAAAAGTGCAGAAGTGATGCTTCAGATGTACAGAGTCTTGGTCAGACCCCGTCTGGAAGACTGAGTTCACTTCTGGGCACAGACCCCCAGGAAAGATATGTTGGCTTTGGAAGGGCTACAGTGCAGATTCACCAGAATTATACCAGCGCTGAAAGGGTTAAATTATGAGGATAGGTTGCATAAACATGGTCTGTGTTCCCTTGAGTATAGACGGTTGAGGGGTGATCTAATTGAGGTGTTTAAAATGATAAAGGGATTCGATAAGGGAGATACAGAGTAAACTATTTCCTCGAGTGGGGGAATTCAGAACATGGGTGTACAATCTTAAAATTAGAGCAGGCCATTTCAGAGTGAATTTAGGAGGCACTTTTTAACACAAAGGGTAGTGGAACTGTGGTACTCTCTCCCCAAAATGCTGTGGATGCTGGGTCAATTGAAGACTGAGATTTTTGTTGATTAAGATTATCAATTCATATGGAGCAAAGGTGGGTAAATGGAATCGAGGTACAGATCAGCCATGGTCTAACTGAATGGCAGAACAGGCTCGAGGGGCTGAATGGCCTACTTCTCCAATTCTGGTCTCTTGCGCATCCCTGATTATAATTGCTCCACAATTGGCGGCCGTGCTTTCAGCTGCCTTGGCCCTAAGCTCTGGAATTCCCGCCCCCCCCCCCCCCACCCCCTAAACCTCGCTGCAATGCTACCTCTCCTCCTTTAAAATGCTCCTTAAAACATACCTCTTTGACCAGTCTTTTGGTCAGCTGTCCTGATATCTCCTTCTGAGGCTCGGTGTCAAAAATGCTTTTATTGATATCGCTCTTGTTAAGCGCCTTGGGGCATTTTGTTACGTTAAATGCGCGATATACATGTAAGTTGTTGTTGTTCCGATGGTGCGGTGGTTGGAAGCTTCCACTTCTGAAAGTTGGATGCAGAACAAGCCAGGATCAATCGGATGCCAATCTCTTTTGGCTGTACTTTAAAAAAAAATCTCTGATTCAAAAAGTGGGCAGGAATGACCATTTTTACTTGAAATTTCTACCCCAAATGAAATAGTGGCAAAGTGCAGTTGCAAAATGTGTGATTGCTCAGAATCTGATTTTGCTAGTAAGGGCAAAGAAAAAAATACAGCCAATCACAATTATTTTGAAATAACAATTCTTTAAAACTTCTCAGCTTTCCAATGCAGAAACCGTTCAAAACCTTCCCATTAATAAAGCTCACCAACTCTACATCAATCTGGAATAGTGGCCCTGAATTTCCGACCAGAGGCTTCCTGCGGACGGTTGCCTCCAATCGGAAAAAAAATCTACGCACTTCCCTGCTGGCTCCGTAGGTCCCGAGACTTGTGATCCTGGGCCTCTGCTCTACGAAATGCTCAGAGGCCCATGTGATCCCAGGGACACTTGCGAACCGCATGCGCCCCTGGGATACCAGGGGAACCAATCAAAGAAGGGAATCCCCCTTTATACTTTTGACATGTCTCTATGCACGGATCTTTCAAAAATATGAATGGGGATCACTTAAAAACACAGTTAAATATTAAATAAAAATTTTTTTTAAATCACCTATTTAAAATTAGTTAAAATTACATTAAATTAAAATATTTTAAACAAAAAATAAATTTTTTGAAAAAAAGAATTAAAGTTTTTTACGGGGCTGAAAATAAACTTAACGTTTTTTAAAAGTATTTTAAAGTTATAAATGAGTGAAATTTTTTAATTTTTTAAAACTCTTATGCTGGTAAAAGCAGGCCTTACGCACGCTTTTACCAGGCGTAAGATTTTTAAAGACATTCAGCGGGCGGGAGTTGTGCAGAAAGCGGAACTCTCTGCCCGCGGAGGCCCTTCTCCCGGGCAGGCGGATGATCTGTCAAGAGGATATTCTTGACAGATCGCAAGTGCCGGGTTTTAGCGCATGCGCTTGGCATGCCTGAAACCGGCACTTGCGCGGCCCCTACGGGCGCGTACGCATCTCGTACCCACCCGCGGGGGTCGGAAAATCTGGCCCATTTTATTTACTGTTTGATTTGACTGTGCAACTGCGAATACAAAAGTACTCACTTTTCACTGATGTACATAAATTAATTTTTGGACGGGCAGGAAAGCTCAGGGCAGAATCAACATGGTAAAATAGTCCACAGAAGGTAGTTGAGGCCAACACATTAAATATATTCAAGAATGAGTTAGATATATTTCTTAAAGCTAAAGGTATCAAGGGATATGGGGAGAAGGCAGGTACAGGGTACTGAGTTTGGATGATCAGCCATGATCTCATCGCAGGCTCGAGGGGCCGAATGGCCTACTCCTGCTCCGATCTTCCATGTTTCTATGTTTCCAATAACGCTCTATACTACTCTTTACTCACATTTTGTTTGGCCAGAATTAGCAAGGAGGAAACTCCGGCCCATTACTGAATGGAGCCTTGGGCAGCTTAACCCAATTAAACTAATAGATGTGCACAAAGCTGACAGCAATTTAGCAGGAATTGGGCAGTGTCACTCACCGTCGGGATAGCTGAGGTAGAAAATGGAATAATCAATATTACAGTAATATGAGTTATTCTGTGATTACGCTTCAGGCATTGTAAGAGGAACTTTACATTTTACTTCCGTTGCTGGCCGAGCTGGGAGTGTCCAGTGCGAACACTGGGTGCAACAAGTGGAAAACGATCCACCTCCTGCACTTTCTTTTTATTTGTTTATGGGATGAGGGGTCCTTACCTAAGAAAGGATAGACTTGCCATAGAGGGAGTGCAGCGAAGGTTCACCAGACTGATTCCTGGGATGGCAGGACTGTCGTATGAGGAGAGATTGGGTCGACTAGGCCTGTATTCACTAGAGTTTAGAAGAATGAGAGGGGATCTCATTGAAACGTATAAAATTCTGACAGGGCTAGACAGACTGGATGCAGGGAGGATGTTTCCCCTGGCTAGGGGGTCTAGAACGAGGGGTCACAGTCTCAGGATATGGGGTAGGACATTTAGGACTGAGATGAGGAGAAATTTCTTCACTCAGAGGGTGGTGAACCTGTGGAATTCTCCAGCACAGAAGGCTGTGGAGGTCAAGTCACTAAATATATTTAAGAAGGAGAGAGATAGATTTCTAGACACAAAAGGCATCAAGGGGTATGGGGAGAGAGTGGGAATATGGTATTGAGATAGAGGATCAGCCATGATCATATTGAATGGCGGAGCAGGCTCGAAGGGCCAGATGGCCTACTCCTGCTCCTATTTTTCTATGTTTTCTATGTTTTCTATGTGGGCGTCGCTGGCAAAGCCAGCATTTATTGCCCCTCCCTAATTGCCCTTGAGAAGTTGAGCCGCCTTCTTGAACCGCTGCAGTCCGTGTGGTGAAGGTACTCCCACAGTGCTGACTGACATCCTCATCAGGATAAGATTAAAAAACTCATTGAAAAGAAAGAAAGTCGCTGACTTGCATCCACAATGAAAGGAAATGGGATCCTCGCAGCAACATAAGCTTCATTGTTGAAGAACAAATAACGGCAGAATTTCTAGGCCTGGAAGAAATGCAAGGCCTATAGTGGCTTCACTCAGCAGATGTACAGTACACAGGGAGGGCAAGAATAGCATTTATGGGAATTTTGATTACTGAATAATTTGGACATGCAACATTCTGATAAATGAAATTTTCTTCTTCTTACATGTCAGAAATATTCTTGTGGCAGGAATTCAAATTGAAATCTTTATGCTTTTACTACATTTGTTCCAAATAATGGATTTTCCAGACCGTCACAACTTCCTAAAACACGTTCATTATATTTTTTGGCTCACAATTCTCTCCCTTGCCAAAAATATCTTCATTTTTATCTATGCCAATCTTTCTTCACCGATTTTCTCCTTACACTTCTCTTCAGAAGGCATTGATTTCTTGATGGTTCTGGTCACTCTCTGGTACTTTGCCAAAGTGTCCATTATTCGAATAAGCCTCGACAGTGAGCGGTATTAGGCAATTGGACCATAGAGAGCATCGGTCACACACAAGCACTTCCGATTCGATCAGCAATGGGAATTCTGGCTGAGTTTCCCCATCCCAATCCAAGGAGACTGCGGCCAATTGCAGTGCCGCAGCACTATTCCCTCCGAGATCGGTTATCTTGCACAGATCGGGTATTGGCTGGGGGCTTCCTTGTCTGCAGTACTCACTGGATAAACCCACAGAGCTATTGAGGGAGAGCACTGAGGACTTTCACCAGATTTGTGGAAATATCTTGGCAGGATGGTTTGCTAATATCTGTATTCTATTTCCACCCCCACCCCACCCCACGGGCTATTTTAAGATTTTGTTATTGTTCCAAACCAAATAGTTATGCAATAATGGCATGGAATTGCTTTAGCCTCTTCAGGAGAAGGGTTAGATGGGCTGGGAATTAAACATAACTATGAGGGGTTTTGAGAGACTTGGCTCTGCAGGCACATCCATCATAAGGTTTTATTTACTTAGCAAAAATATCTGGTACTAATCTGATATCAACTAGCAAAGCGCTTCTTGTTATACCCTTAACAGCTTTTTCATGGACTTTTGATTTCCATAATAAACACTGATGTTTCAGGAAGATTTTTTTCCATGCCATGGAACAGATGGACCAAATAAGTGCAAACAATCCATTATTTGAATGTTAGCTTCTCGACCCGCACACAGCACAGCTCCATTCCTGAGGCAATGTAGAGAGAAAAAGTTTTCCTTCATAATAGTGGAGAACAATTAGAACCTGACCTAGCTTCTCAATGAGCTTCCTATCAAGGGACGGGCACAACGTTGATTCATTTTGCCTCTACTACTTCCAGATCCACCCAAGGCATTCCTCAAGCTATAGCTAGGTTATTAAATCAGTCATCCCTTATATGCAATCCTGTTAATGCCCCTCCAGCACATGTCAATTCTAGGGTGGAACAAAGCCTTTCCACAAACACTGGGAAATCTCTCTGATTTGCAAGAATATTGCTTATTTTCTTTATTGAAAGGTTACCGCATTTCGTTGTTTCGATGGAACAAGGTACAGTACAAAGATGCAACACCTCCTGACTTGACTGGTTGTATAAGCTGTGCCTCAGAAAAATAGGAAATGCTGGAAAGTGTGTTCCCACGTCTTGCTAAACCCAGACGGGAGGCAAGATAGAGTCATAGAGTTATACAGCACAGAAAGAGGCCCTTCGGCCCATTGTGTCCGCACCGGCCATCAAGCCCTGTCTATTCTAATCTCATTTTAAGCACTTGGTCCGTAGCCTTGTATGCTATGGCGTTTCAAGTGCTCATCTAAATGCTTCTTGAATGTTGTGAGGGTTCCTGCCTCTACCACCCTTTCAGGCAGTGAGTTCCAGATTCCAACCACCCTCTGGGTGAAAAAGTTTTTCCTCAAATCCCCTCTAAACCTCCTGCCCCTTACCTTGAAACTATGCCCCCTGGTTATTGACCCCTCTACTAAGGGGAAAAGTTCCTTTCTATCTACCCTATCTATGCCCCTCATAATTTTGTACACCTCAATCAGGTCCCCCCTCAGCCTTCTCTGCTCGAAGGAAAACAACCCCAGCCTGTCCAGTCTCTCTTCATAGCTGAAGCGCTCCAGCCCAGGTAACATCCTGGTGAATCTCCTCTGCACCCTCTCCAATGCAATCACATCCTTCCTATAGTGTGGCGACCAGAACTGCACACAGTATTCCAGCTGTGGCCTAACTAGCGTTTTGTACAGCTCCATAATAACCTTCCTGCTCTTATACTCTATGCCTCGGTTAATGAAGGCAAGTATCCCATATGCCTTTTTAACCACCTTATCTACCTGTCCTGCTGCCTTCAGGGATCTATGTACATGCACACCAAGGTCCCTCTGATCCTCTGTCCTTCCTAGGGTCCTACCATTCATTGTGTATTCCCTTGCCTTGTTAGTCCTCCCAAAATGCATCACCTCACACTTTTCAGGGTTAAATTCCATTTGCCACTGTTCTGCCCATCTGACCAACCCATCTATATCGTTCTGTAGCCTGAGGCTTCCCTCCTCGTTATTTACCACTCCACCAATTTTCGTGTCATCTGCAAACTTACTGATCATACCTCCTACATTCATATCTAAATCATTAATGTACACTACAAACAGCAAAGGACCCAGCACCAATCCCTGCGGTACACCACTGGACACAGGCTTCCAGTCACAAAAACAACCTTCGACCATCACCCTCTGCCTCCTGCCACTAAGCCAATTTTGGATCCAATGCGTATAAATTGCCCTGGATCCCATGGGCTCTTACCTTCTTGACCAGTCTCCCATGCGGGACTTTATCAAAAGCCTTACTGAAGTCCATGTAGACTACATCAACTGCACTACCCTCATCCACACACCTAGTCACCCCCTCTCAAAATTCAATCAAATTGGTTAGACATGATCTCCCCCTGACAAAGCCATGCTGACTATCCTTGATTAATCCTTGCCTCTCCAAGTGGAGACTAATTCTGTCCCTCAGAATTTTTTCCAATAATTTCCCTACTACTGATGTTAGGCTCACTGGCCTGTAATTCCCTGGTTTATCCCTACTACCCTTCTTGAATAATGGTACTACGTTAGCTGTCCTCCAGTCCTCTGGCACCTCCCCTGTGATTTAATTTATTGGTCTGCAATTGTAAAGTACACATGCTTTTTTTTTCCATCTATATATGCTCTGGCGATTCTGTATCCAATTTACTTCACCTGAGGAAGGAGCGATAGCTCCGAAAGCTTGTGATTTCAAATAAAACTGTTGGACTATAACCTGGTGTTGTGCGACCTCTCAATTTTGTCCACCCCAGTCCAACACCGGCTCCGCATCATGACCTCCCCTGTGGCCAGAGAGGTTCTGAAAATTTGTGTCAGAGACCCTGCAATCTCCTCCCTTGCCTCACACAGCAGCCTGGGATACATCTCGTCTGGGCCTGGGGATTTATCCACTTTTAAGCCCGCTAAAACCACTAGTACCTCCTCCCTCTCAATACTAAATATTAATTTAAAACCTCACCTACATCTTCCGGCTCTGCACACAGATTGCCACTTTGGTCCCTAATGGGCCCTACTCTTTCCCTGGTTATCCTCTTGCCCTTAATATACATATAAAACACCTTGGGATTTTCCTTTATTTCGCCCGCCAGTGTTTTTTCATGCCCCCTCTTCGCTCTCCTAATTTATTTTTTAAGTACCCCCCTGCACTTTCTCTACTCCTCTAGGGCTCCCACTGTTTTTAGTCCTTTGTATCTGCCAGATGGAGGCAGCAGGGCAGAGATGATATGGAGAAGGAGGCAGAGGTGGGATGGAGGGGCAGGTAGGGTGGGATGGAGGAGGCACAGATGGGATGGAGGAGTCAGGGCAGGGGTGGGATGGAGGGGCAGGTTGGGTGGGATGGAGGGGCAGGTTGGGTGGGATGGAGGGGCAGGTTGGGTGAGCTGGAGGGGCAAGTTGGGTGGGATGGAGGGGCAGGTGGGGTGGGATGGAGGGGCAGGTTGGGTGGGATGGAGGGGCAGGTTGAGTGGGATGGAGAGGCAGGTTGGGTGGGATGGAGGGGCAGGTTGGGTGGGATGGAGGGGCAGGTTGGGTGGGATGGAGAGGCAGGTTGGGTGGGATGGAGGGGCAGGTGGGGTGAGCTGGAGAGGCAGGTTGGGTGGGATGGAGAGGCAGGTTGGGTGGGATGGAGGGGCAGGTTGGGTGGGATGGAGGGGCAGGTTGGGTGAGCTGGAGGGGCAGGTGGGGTGAGCTGGAGGGGCAGGTTGGGTGGGATGGAGGGGCAGGTGGGGTGAGCTGGAGGGGCAGGTGGGGTGGGATGGAGGGGCAGGTTGGGTGGGATGGAGGGGCAGGTTGAGTGGGATGGAGAGGCAGGTTGGGTGGGATGGAGGGGCAGGTTGGGTGGGATGGAGGGGCAGGTTGGGTGGGATGGAGAGGCAGGTTGGGTGGGATGGAGGGGCAGGTGGGGTGAGCTGGAGAGGCAGGTTGGGTGGGATGGAGAGGCAGGTTGGGTGGGATGGAGGGGCAGGTTGGGTGGGATGGAGGGGCAGGTTGGGTGAGCTGGAGGGGCAGGTGGGGTGAGCTGGAGGGGCAGGTTGGGTGGGATGGAGGGGCAGGTGGGGTGAGCTGGAGGGGCAGGTGGGGTGAGCTGGAGGGGCAGGTGGGGTGGGATGGAGGGGCAGGTGGGGTGAGCTGGAGGGGCAGGTTGGGTGAGCTGAAGGGGCAGGTGGGGTGGGATGGAGGGGCAGGTTGGGTGAGCTGGAGGGACAGGTTGGGTGGGATGGAGGGGCAGGTTGGGTGGGATGGAGGGGCAGGTTGGGTGGGATGGAGGGGCCGGTTGGGTGGGATGGAGGGGCAAGTGGGGTGGGATGGAGGGGCAGGTTGGGTTGGGATGGAGGGGCAGGTTGGGTGAGATAGAGGGGCAGGTTGGGTGGGATGGAGGGGCAGCTTGGGTGGGATGGAAGAAGCAGGACATGAGTGGGATGGTGGAGTCAGGGTAGGGATGGGAAGACCTGAATTCTAGCTTTCACGCACCTGTAGAATTTCTACACTGTTTGTCTTTAATACATTTTGATTCTTTTAAACAAGGATTCTCTTGTTGACAACTGTATTGCCACTATACCAGTCCATTTTTCAGATTTCCAAGACAGGATTGTATTCAGGCTATTCGACCACAGAGATTCCAACTTTTGTGCTCTTTAGAAGGGACCCAGCATATCCCCTCACAATGCACACTTCACCAGTTATGCACATTTCTGCCCCCCTCCAATGCCTGTGCACCGGCAGTTTGTAGCAGGACCCACTGGAGATTCCTACTTGAATTGTTCTCTTCCCTAGCCCAGGGGCTCTGAGAACAACCATCACTCGCAACGGGTGAAGGGGAGATGCTGGCTCCCTTTATGAGCCAACAGTGCACAGGGATTGCAATTGAAGTAAGTGATGGAAATCAAAATCAACGACAGCAGTATCTTCTGGACTAAGCTCACTCTGCTGGATACATACATTATTACACAGTATAGTTTTGGATGCTGCATAGCTGAGAGTGACCTGCTGAGTAGAGACCAGGGATCAACCCTCGGACTCAGTTCCACATTGAACACTGAGCCAGACTGGCAGCTCGTTCAGTCTTTTCTGTTCAACCAATGCAAATTAACATAACTGAGCTTCGGCCTTTGATATCTTTCACCTGAAAAGGCCGAATACTCTCTGACCAACTGTATCAACAGTTTATGACATCAAGGGGTAAAAATTCAGTTGGTTGCGCCTCCCGTTAGCGCCTTAAGAGGGCGCTAATGGGGCGCAAAGCCGCTAACGCCCGGGCGCAGCGATGTTTGTGCCGCTCAGGAACTTAACTAGAGATTGTGCGGCGGCGCTAAACTTTACCGCTGCGACCACCTGCGCGCGCAGATTGTGACGTCATTCCATGGTGCAACGCCCTTGTGGCGCCCCGGAGCGGAAATTGAGTGGCGCCCCCTGCCTTACCGCCTGGCGCATCCAACGACCAGAAGACTGGAACGCTATCAATCGCTGTGGGGCTGGGGGGGGGCGCTATTTAAAGGGGGCTTCTTCCTGTCTTTTATTGTTGGTGCCATTTTTGAACTACGCATTCTGAGAGAGAGAGGGAGAGACTTCTGGAGAGATTCAACGTTGTGTGAAGGAGTTTTGGGTACTGAGCAGCACTTTGCAGGTTCATTTTGATTTGTCATTCCTTGTATCGATTTAGCAGAGACTGTGGGAGCTGCACTCTGAGCTCTTTGCCTGGTACTCTCCATTGTTCTTTCCAGCACATTTGATGTGCAAGTCTCTCCAGGCCGAGATTCAAGGCTGCAATGAACAGGATGTGGATGGAAAGCAAGATTAACCATCCCCTTTAAGAACTGGCCCGTGCCATTGTGTGTGTGTTCCATTGCTGACTGACATTACATGAGCTTCGCCAGCGCTCTGAGTTAGCGCCTCACTCCTTGGCCTTTGCGCCTTAAGACAGGTGTGCAGCGCCTGATTTAGCGCTCCACTCACCTCCCGGGGCGGTAAAAGTGAAGTTTCCAGTCAGTGCCGATAATTAGCGCCAGGCGCTAATATTTGCGTCCAGACGATATTTGTGCCCCAAATGGGGCGCGACCTAATTTTTACCCCCAAAAGTTATTTCTGTGTCTGCTAAACAGACTGCATGAGAGCAACAGTGTGTATGTGTAGACGGGAGAGCGAAGGGGAACAAATTTAGGAATGTCATATGGCGGGAAGTTCATTTTAAAACAAGGAGCAAAATCCGAATTAGGACTGACAGGTGGAGTGCATGTATGTATATATATATATATATATATATGTTATTGGACTAGTAATGCAGAGGCCTGGACTAATAATCCAGACAGCGTGGGTTCAAATCCCATCACGGCAGTTTGAGAATTTGAATTCATGAAAAAAATCTGGAAATAAAAGACTGGCATCAGTAAGAATGACTGTGAAGTTGTCGGATTGTTGTGAAAGAATTGCTTCACGAATGTCCTTTAGAGACAGAAACCTGCCGTCCTTACCCGTTGTCTCCAGTCCCACACCACTTGAAAAACAGTGACAGGATCGGACAAAGTCAACATGGATTTACAAAAGGTAAATTGTGCTTGACTAATCTACTGGAATTTTTTGAGGATGTAACTGGGAAAATAGATAAGGGAGAACCAGTAGATGTGGTGTATTTGGACTTTCAAAAGGCTTTCGATAAGGTCCCGCATAAGAGATTAGCGTGTAAAGTTAAGGCACATGGGATTGGGGGCAAGGTATTGACTTGGATAGAGAACTGGTTGGTGGACAGAAAGCAGAGAGTAGGAATTAATGGGTCTTTTTCCGAGTGGCAGGCAGTGACTAGTGGGGTACCGCAGGGATCGATCCTTGGATCCCAGCTATTCACAATATACATTAATGATCTAGATAAGGGAACTAAATGTAATATCTCCAAGTTTGCAGATGACACAAAGCTGGGTGGGCGTGTGTGCTGCGAGGAGGATACTGAGAAACTCCAGGATGATTTGGACAGGTTGGGTTAGTGGGCAGAAGCGTGGCAGATGCAATATAACGTGGATAAATGCGAGGTTATCCACTTTGGTGTCAAAAACAGAAAGGCAGACTATTATCTGAATGGCAATAGATTGGGAAGTGCAACGAGACCTGGGTGTCCTTGTGCACCAGTCGCTGAAGGTAAGCATGCAGGTGCAGCAGGCGGTGAAGAAGGCAAATGGTATGTTGGCCTTCATAGCGAAAGGGTTTGAGTATAGGAACAGGGATGTCCTGCTGCAGTTGTACAGGGCCTTGGTGAGACCACACCTTGAGTACTGTGTGCAGTTTTGGTCGCCTTATCTGAGGAAGGATGTTCTTGCCATGGAAGGAGTTCAGCGAAGATTCACAAGGCTGATACCTGGGATGGCAGGAATGACATATGAGGAGAGATTGGGTCGATTGGGCTTATACTCGCTGGAGTATAGAAGAATGAGAGGGGATCTCATCGAAACATATAAAATTCTGACAGGTCTGGACAAACTAGATGCAGGAAGAATGTTCCCGATGGTCGGAGAGTCCAGAACCAGGGGTCATAATCTAAGGATAAGGGGTAAGCCATTTAGGACAGAAATGAGGAAGAATTTCTTCACCCAGAGAGTGGTGAACCTGTGGAATTCTCTACCACAGAAGGTAGTTGAGTCCAAGTCATTAAATATATTCAAGAATGAGTTAGATATATTTCTTAAAGCTAAAGGTATCAAGGGATATGGGGAGAAGGCAGGTACAGGGTACTGAGTTTGGATGATCAGCCATGATCTCATCGAATGGCGGAGCAGGCTCGAGGGGATTTAATGGCCTACTCCTGCTCCTATCTTCTATGTTGACTCTCACTTGCCCTCGGAAGTGGCCCAGCAAACCACTCAGTTGTATCAAACCGCGACATAGCTTTGTGGGAGCACCTTCACCACACAGACTGCAGCACCTCGAGAACGCCACAGACCAAGAATAAATGGAAAGAAGTAAAATTGATAACGTAACAACAACAACTTGCATTTATATAGTGTCAGCTGTGGGCTCAGTTGGTAGCACACTCGTATCTGAGTCAGAAGGTTGTGGGTATCAAGTCCCACTCCAGAGACCTGAGCACATAAATCTAGGCTGACACTCCAGAGCAGTGCTGAGGGAGTGCTGCACTGTCGGAGGTGCCGTCTTTCGGATGAGACGTTAAACCGAGGCCCCGTCTGCTCTCTCAGGTGGACGTAAAAGATCCCGTGGCACTATTTCGAAGAAGAGCAGGGGGAGTTATCCCCGGTGTCCTGGGGCCAGTATTTCTCCCTCAACCAACATAACAACAACAGTTTATCTGGCCATTATCACATTGCTGTTTGTGGGAGCTTGCTGTGCGCAAATTGGCTGCCGCGTTTCCTACATTACAACAGTGACTGCACATCAAAAAAAGTAGAGCTGTAAAGCGTTTTGAGACGTCCGGTGGTCGTGAAAGGCGCTATAGAAATGCAAGTCTTTCTTTTTTCTTTTAGTGCATTTAACACAGTAAAACGTCCCAAGATGCTTCACAGGAGCAAATATCAAAGAAAATTTGACACTGAGCCACATAAGGAGATATTAGGACAGCTGACCAAAAGCTTGGTCAAAAGGTAGGTTTTAAGGAGCATTTTAAAGGAGGAGAGAGAGGTAGCGAGGCAGCGAGGTTTCGGGAGGGAATTCCAGAGCTTAGGGACTAGGCAGCTGAAGGCACGGCCACCAATGGTTGAGAGAAGAAAATCAGGGATGTGCCAGAAGCCAGAATTAGAGGAGTGCAGCGATCTCGGAAGGTTGTAGGGCTGGAGGAGGTTACAGAGATAGGGAGGGGCGAGGCCATGGAGGGATTTGAAAACAAGGATGCGAATTTTAAAATCGAGGTGTTGCTAGACTGGGAGCCAATGTAGGTCAGCGAGCACAGGGGTGACGGGTGAACGGGACTTGGTGCGAGTCAGGACACGGGCAGCCGAGTTTCGGATGAGCTCAAGTTTACGGAGGGTTTACAAGTTATGTTTTGCATATGGACATTTTTTTTTAAACCAACCACAAAAAGCTGAAATTCCAATCTCTTTTATTTCTCATTTGACAAAAAAATTCTTTGTGGTTAAGGCAATAGTCCCCTTGAATTTTCCAATATAATTACAAACAGAACTGGTGTTGAGTACTTCCAGACTTCACTAAAAAGTAGACGGTAGGAAACATGCACAAGTTCGACAGCACGGAGACTTGATTTTCTCTTTTCCAATCACGAGCAGACTTTGGGGCTATAAACAGAACCACAGAGACTCGATGTGCAAATATGCACAGAATTCCAATTTGCACCTTGTGTGCATTGCTCACTATTAATGAGGAATTTTGATATTCAGATGTGTTTCCTGGCATGGCTGAGCCTGGAATCCTGTGAGATTTCAATACAAACTCTATCTCCAGACAGTAAGGACTGTGGCCTCCAGTTGACCGTTAACTTTACAAAAAAATACTGCTTATATTTAATAAATATTTCCATTGTGGTCAGTAGCTGCACTCCAATCTCAGTATAAACAGGAGCCCATCTGTGGTATTTATAATTGGACATTCCCAGCTTCAGTGCACAAACTCCGAATCCTCGTGTATGATGATAGGTGGGAAGGACAGAAGGGATAATTACAAGTCCTAGCCCTTTTCGGGCTACCCCAGATCAGGCATATTCCCCAGACGTTCACCTTCAACTAAAGTTAGCGGTAGCCGAATCCTAGAGATGCTTAATTGGGTCTAAAGGTTCAGTCTATCTCTCCCTAAAGGAAAGGAACGGCCTGAAGATGTTACCGTCCTCCGGATAGCACTTTTAACAAGTTTAACTAGACTGTAACCTTCCGGATATTATGAGGGTCCGGAAATTCCCCAGAATTCTGCAACTCCTTACAAAAGAGTGTACAGAAATTGAGTTTGCGAGGTTGATACAAAATTACTCTGTGAGATAATTCTAAAAATATATAGATTTATTAAAGAACCGACATGTAGTTAACAGCTTTTGATTTCAATCGCAACTTTAACAGTCCAAAATACAAATAGCTTACATTTCTTATCAGAGATCCTTATTCTCAAATCTTAACTTCGTTACATTTCCACACTTCTACTTATTTCTTAATCCAGAATATCCACCAAAATCAAATACCTTGATTACCTGAGACTCAGAGTTGTAGGCCTACAGAGTGGTTCTGAAGGCGAGAATCGCTTGCCTTTCCAGCGACTTCTGTTTTTCTATCTGAAAAGCTCTATTTTTATACCTTTTTTTAGTGGTTTATCCTTTGAAGTTTGCTGCTGAAGTAAGCTAATTATCTTTAGTCATTCTCTCTGTTGACTTCTTTCTACTCTTCCTGTCAATTTAGCTGTTAGCTTGTAGAATTCTGTCTGCTGTATAGGTGTTGCAAAACCTATCATAAAATGGCTATTACAGATTTATCTCTTTGATGCCATTTTTATCGAAGGTCTTCCATTCAATTTCTAAATCACCTCTGCTGTTTGTAACACAGACTCCTGTCTCCTTGTGTTCCAAGTTTAACACATAAACAATGTGATTGCTTGGTGCATCTATTGATGTCATATTTTCAAATTGTTCTGTCGGTACTTTTTACAACATGTAAATTAAAAACACTTCATCTAGGGTGTTTGTTTTCCTAGCCATCTTAGTTGGTTATATATATAATCGTGTTTCCTGCCTTATTTGATGTTACTTTTACAAAGGCACATGGTTTTTTAATATTCTGTGTTCCTGTTCGACGTGTTAGTTTTTAACACTTTACTTGGACATTGCTATTGTGTTGGTTCCGAACTGTAGACATCTCGGAAGCAAGCCTTTGCTTTTTCAATAGGGCCTTTGTCTTTGTATTTACAAACCAATTCCTATTTCAAAGCTTGTTTGGTGTTTACAGCTTTTGTTATCAACTGTTCTTATCTCAAAAGCCTGTATTGTGTTTGCAGCCTGTGTTGCCGAGGCTTTCCAGACTTTTAAACCCAGTATGTCATATATTAATAATATCAGAAATCTGTTCATAGGATGGTGTATTTTTCTGAAATAAAGCTATTCCATTACAGGACCTCCTGACTCCCTAAAGCCTTTCCACCATCTACAAGGCACAAGTCAGGAGTGTGATGGAATACTTTCCACTTGCCTGGTTGAATGCAGCTCCAACAACAGTCAAGAAGCTCGACACCATCCAGGACAAAGCAGCCCGCTTGATTGGCACCCCATCCACCACCTTGAACATTCACTCCCACCATCATTGGCGCCCCGTGGCTGCAGTATGTACCATCTACAAGATGCACTGCAGCAATTCGCCAAGTTTCTTCGACAGCACCTCCCAAACCCGCAACCTCTACCACCTAGAAGGACAAGGGCAGCAGGCATATGGGAACAACACCTCCTCCAAGTTCCCCTCCAAGTCACACACCATCTTGACTTGGAAATCTATCGCCGTTCCTTCATCGTCGCTCGGTCAAAATCCTGGCACTCCCTCCCAAACAGCACTGTGGGAGTACCTTCACCACACGGACTGCAGCGGTTCAAGAAGGCGGCTCTCCACCACCTTCTCAAGGGCAATTAGGGATGAGCAATAAATGCTGGCCTTGCCAGTGATGCCCACATCCCGTAACTTAATAAAGAAATGGAGGATTGGCTACAGACTGTGCGCCATCTCCTTTGGATATTTAAAAACACTGGAGGGGTGGGGGGGTGGGGTGGGGGGAGGAGGGGAAAGTTAAACGGGCGGTAGTGGATCGGGTCCCCGTTATACACGCCGTCCAATTTTCCTTTCCCTTGAAGTCATCCTCTTATTCCCTTATAGACCGTGTGCCCGAGCAGTGCTCCCTCCAAACGTCTGTATGGGTGTGGTGGGATGTAGGTTAATGCCACAGTTTTCTACATGGGGATGGGGAGATTGAATTTCCTCAGTGCATTATGCAGGACGAAGTTACAACGAACAATTTTACAATTTTGTGACACATGGTGCACAGAGGAAAACTGCCCCGCCCTGATTTCCCAATCTCCACTGCTGATGGTGGCTCGATCAATGGTAGTAATGGTAATAGGCGCATAGCAGAGCATGCTCAGCTGTGCAATAGTGTTTGTCCAATGAGGACTAAAGAGGGCAGGTGATACTAAAAGGTAGAAAAATAATGTTCTCTGTATAAAAGTATCTTTGCAGGCATTATACGTATGGATGTGACACAGGCCTGAAAGTGAAGTGTTGGTTGTCTTTACATGTACTTTGAGGTGAGAAGAACTGAAGAAAATACATATGGGCAGAGGCCAACTGTTTATGCACTTGTAGTCATTCTTGCACCAGTGGGGAAAATATAGCACTACTTCTTAAACAACCCTTAATTTGAACCATAAATGAACCAGGGCATGAGATCTTGAATGCAACAATGGGCTGGATTTTGATACTGGGGCGGGTTGGGGTCGTGTCATCCGCATTTCGTGTTATCCACCCGACTGGAATTGGATGTGGGAGATTGATGCAATTTTCACCTAATTGGGCAATTGAGTTCCAGCATGTGGGAACCCATGAACCAATTAGTGGTTTAAGTCTGAAAGTCGCCTCTGATGATGTCATCATTGCTGCTACATTGCAGGTCAGAGACTACCTGGTCTCAGAGACTGCCTGGCCTTTGCTGTGAGAGGACCTGGATGCAAATTGAGCAGCAGCTCAGAGAGAGAGAGAGAGAGAAAGAGAATGAATTTTTTTCCATCCAGGTCCTCTCACAGCAAAGGTCAGGCAGTCTCTGAAGACATTCAATGCAGCAGCATCAGAGGCGACTTTCACACCTAATGCTACTACTACCTTCATCACATCTCCGTTGTAATAGTGGACCTGCAGCTGATAGTCAGCTATCCACTTGTGCTCCCGCTAGGTTTCACTGGCGTGTTTCATATCAGGCGTGCTTCACGTCGGAAAAGGGTTAAACTAGCTAAAATGTTTCAAAATGGCATTACAGAGCCAATTTAGGGCTTGTTAAGGGCTTTAATGGCCTCTCCCGCCTCTTGGAGGTGGGACGGAGTCGGGAACACAGCACACGATTTTATCAAAATTGCGTGGAGGCGGAATGGAGTCAGGATCAGGTCCGCCCGCCACTTTTCGCTATTTTAACCCCCCACACGCCTCCAAACCTGACTCCACGGGTCATTGAAAATCCAGCCCACTGTGTTTATTTCAATTAAAGGCATCACACTACATATTGTATCATGCATAATGCAAGGTCTGCAATAGTATGCTAATGTTAGGAGTCAAGGAAGTTACAAGATAATCAACAATTCCTATTTAAATAAAGTTGATCAAATTGAGTTCAGAAAAATACATTATTTATAGAAAAGCTTCCTTCTATTCTCTCCTTTTGTATTGAAACAATTTACAAGGATTTTACTAGGTGTTATGTAACGGTGACTTCACAAATGGGAGGATCCTGAATGTTCTGTAGGCAATAGTTTGGGATTTTCCAGGGAGTTGAGGAAGACAACAGTTGTAGTCTACGCCACCGACCAGGTAAGTATTCCTCTCAATTGCTGGACTTGCAGAGCCATTTGGTGCTGGTCCTAGAGGTGTCCAGTGTTTATCTGAACAGAGCTGTGTCAAAGGTTGGTTGAGTGGAGGAAACACTGACAAAATGAAGGAAAAAGATAAACAATTATTAGAACAATAGAGGTTTGGAGCACAAGAGGAGACAGTTCGGCCCATCATGTCTGTCCTGCTCTTTGCTCGAGCAATTAAAACTAATCTCAATGGCCCGGATTCTCCCTATACCTTTCTCAGTTTCAAACATCTATCTGCTCTTCCCTTAAAAGATGTAATGGTCTCTGTCAGACAGAGGCGGCGGACCTGGGTGGAGCAACAGCGGCGAGGCGGCGGCGGTAAAAGGCGGCAGCGACCAGGTAGGCTTTCACCAAGCCGAGAGCAGGAGAGAGGTAAAAAATAATCGAAGTGTGACGTCACCAGAAAGCAGGTAAGTGATTGGTTGGTGAGTATTTCTCTTTTTTTTATACAAAACTTCAATTTTATTGTTTCTCGGGTATCTGTGGTGTAGCAGAGACTGCTGGCATAAATTAACTGAAGGGTAAATAATACATTTTTAATTAATTACATAGAATGGGAGAGCAGGTGATGTGTTACTGCTGCAATATGTGGGAGCTGGTGGACACCATTGATGTTCACGGTGAACACATTTGCAGTAAGTGTTGGCTGCTCGAGGAACTCCGGCTCCGTGTTGATGAGCTGGAGTCCGAGCTTCAAACACTGCGACACATCAGGGAGGGGGAGAGTTACCTGGACTCCGTGTTTCAGGAGGTAGTCACACCAATTAGAGTAACTAATTCAGAAGTAGCCCGTGGTCAGGGACAGGAAGGTGTGACTACGAGTGAGGCAGGTACAGGGATCCAGGAGGTAGTGTTGGAGGAGCCGCAGCCCTTGCTCTTGTCCAACAGGTTCGAGGCTCTTACTCCCTGTGTGGATAGGAGCGGGGACTGCAGGGAGGATGAGCAACCTGGCCACAGCACCGTGGTAAGGGGGGCCATTCAAGTGGGGGGAGTAAAAAGAAATGTTGTAGTGGTAGGGGATAGTATCATTAGGGGGATAGATAGGGTTCTTTGCAGCCAAGAGCGAGAGTCCCGAAGGCTGTGTTGCCTGCCCGGTGCCAGGGTTAAGGACATCTCCTCTGGGCTGGAGAGAAACTTGGAGTGGGAGGGGGAGGATCCAGTTGTCGTGGTCCATGTTGGTACCAATGACATAGATAGGACAAGGAAAGAGGTTCTGCTGAGGGAGTTTGAGCAGCTAGGGGCCAAATTAAAAAGCAGAACCTCGAGGGTAATAATCTCTGGATTACTACCTGAGCCACGAGCAAATTTGGCTAGGGTAAATAAAATCAGGGAGTTGAATGCGTGGCTCAAAGACTGGTGTGGGAAAAATGGGTTTTGCTTCTTGGGACACTGGCACCAGTACTGGGGCAGGAGAGAGCTGTTCCGTTGGGACGGACTTCACTTGGCCAGTGCTGGGACTAGTGTCCTGGCGAATCGAATAACTAGGGCTGTGGAGAGGGCTTTAAACTAATTAGTGGGGGGGAGGTTTCAAGAGAGCAAAAAATAAAAATGACAACAGAGAGGGTCATAGACATAGGTAGCAGTAGGGGAATCACAAATCAGAGCGTGGCAGGAAGGGACAGAGTGTGTGGAGTAAAAGGTAAACTGGTAAAAAGTGAAAAAGCAGGAACTAAGTGCCACAAAGCATATTTGAAAGTTCTCTATCTGAATGCACGTAGCATTCGTAACAAAATAGACGAGTTAATGGCACAAATAACTCCATATGGTTATGATATTGTGGCCATTACAGAAACATGGCTGCAGGGTGACAATGCCTGGGAATTAAACATACCAGGTTATTTAACGATCAGGAAGGACAGGCAGGAAGGAAGGGGAGGTGGGGTGGCTATGTTAATAAAGGAAGGAATCACTGTAATACAGAGTAATGATATTGGGTCAAAAAATCATGATAATGAAACAGTTTGGGTGGAGATAAGGAATAATAAGGGGAAAAAAACATTAGTGGGCGTAGTCTATAGGCCTCCGAACAGTTGCAACTCTATTGGACGGAGTATCAATCAGGAAATAGTTGAGGCATGTAATAAGGGAACATCTATAATTATGGGGGATTTTAACTATCATATTAATTGGACAAATCAAATGGGGCAGGGCTGCCTTGAGGATGAGTTCATTGAGTGTATTAGGGATGGGTTTCTTGAGCAGTATGTAACTGAACCGACCAGGGGGCAAGCAACCTTAGATCTGGTCCTGTGTAACGAGACAGGATTAATTAAAAATGTCCTAGTAAAGGATCCCCTTGGAATGAGTGACCATAACATGGTTGAATTCCATATTCAATTAGAGGGTGAGAAGGTTGGATCTCAAACAAGCGTGCTAAGCTTGAATAAAGGAGACTATGAAGGTATGCGAGCGGAATTGAGTAGAGTGGATTGGGAAAATAGATTAAAGGGTAAGACGACACATGATCAGTGGTGTACATTCAAGGAGTTATTTTACAACTTCCAAAAAAAATATATTCCACTGAAAAGAAAAGGGTGTAAAAGAAAGGACAGTCATCCGTGGCTAAGTAAAGAAATTAAGGATAGTATTCGACTAAAAACAAGGGCATATAAGGTAGCGAAATCTAGTGGGAGGACAGAGGATTGGGAAAACTTTAAAAGGCAGCAAAAAAAACAAAAAGATTGATTAAGAAAGGGAAGATAGATTATGAAAGTAAATTAGCAAAAAATATAAAAACAGATAGTAAGAGTTTTTATAGTTATATAAAAAGAAAAAGGGTGGCTAAAGTAAATGTTGGTCCCTTAGAGGATGAGACCGGGAAATTAATGGTGGGAAATATGGAGATGGCAAAAACACTGAATGAATATTTTGTATCAGTCTTTACAGTAGAGGACACTAAGAATATCCCAACACTGGACAAACAGGGGGCTATAGGGGGAGAGGAGCTAAACACGATCAAAATCACTAAGGAAGTGGTACTCGGTAAAATAATGGGACTCAAGGCGGATAAATCACCTGGACCTGATGGCTTACATCCTAGAGTCTTGAAGGAAGTGGCGGTAGGGATTGTAGATGCATTGGTAATAATTTTTCAAAACTCCCTGGATTCCGCTAAGGTCCCGGCAGACTGGAAAACTGCTAATGTAACACCCTTATTTAAAAAGGGCAGTAGACAGAAGGCTGGTAACTATAGACCGGTTAGCCTAACATCTGTGGTAGGTAAAATTTTGGAGTCCATTATTAAGGAAACAGTAACAGGACATTTGGATAATCATAATTTAATAGGACAAAGTCAGCATGGTTTTACGAAGGGGAAGTCATGTTTGACAAATTTGCTGGAGTTCTTTGAGGAAGTGACATATAGAGTGGATAAAGGGGAACCAGTGGACGTAGTGTATTTAGACTTCCAAAAGGCATTTGACAAGGTGCCACACAAAAGATTATTGCTTAAGGTAAAAAATCACGGGATTGGGGGTAATATTCTGGCATGGATAGAGGATTGGCTATCTAACAGAAAGCAAAGAGTTGGGATAAATGGTTCATTCTCAGACTGGCAATCAGTAACTAGTGGTGTTCCACAGGGGTCAGTGCTGGGTCCCCAACTCTTCACAATCTATATTAACGATTTGGAGGAAGGGACCAAGTGTAACATATCAAAATTTGCAGATGATACAAAGATGGGAGGGAAAGTAGTGAGTGAGGAGGACATAAAAAACCTGCAAGGGGACATAGACAGGCTAAGTAAGTGGGCAGAGATTTGGCAGATGGAATACAACACTGGAAAGTGTGAGGTGATGCACTTTGGCAGGAAAAATCCTAGAGCAATTTATTATCTTAATGGCAAGAAACTGGAGAGTACTGAAGTGCAAAGGGATCTGGGGGTCCTGGTGCACGAAACTCAAAAGGTTAGTATGCAGGTGCAGCAAGTGATTAAGAAGGCAAATGGAATGTTGGCTTTCATTGCTAGGGGGATAGAATATAAAAATAGGGAGGTATTGCTTCAGTTGTACAAGGTATTGGTGAGACCGCACCTGGAATACTGCATACAGTTTTGGTGTCCTTACTTAAGGAAAGACATCCTTGCTCTCGAGGCAGTGCAAAAAAGGTTCACTCGGTTAATCCCGGGGATGAGGGGGTGGTCATATGAGGAGAGGTTGGGTAGATTGGGACTCTACTCATTGGAGTTCAGAAGAATGAGAGGCGATCTTATTGAAACATATAAGATTGTGAAGGGGTTGGATCGGGTGGATGCGGGGAGGATGTTCCCGATGACGGGTGAGACGAGAACTAGGGGACATAGTCTTAGAATAAGGGGCTGCTCTTTCAAAACTGAGATGAGGAGGAACTACTTCACTCAGAGGGTGGTAGGTCCATGGAATATGCTGCCACAAAAAGCTGTAGAAGCTACAACATTAATTAAATTTAAAACAGAAATAGACAGTTTCCTAGAAGTAAAGGGCATTAAGGGTTACGGGGAGCGGGCAGGAATTTGGACATGAGTCTAGGTTCGGATCGGTCATGGCCCTGTGGGTAGTGGAGCGGGCCCAGGGACTGTGTAGCCTGATTCTGCTCCTATTTCGTGTGTGCAATTCTGTTAGATACAGGAGATGGTTCTGTGATAGATAGTAGATTGGCGGTTAGGATCAGATCAGCCATGATCTTATTGAATGGCGGAGCAGGCTCGAGGGGCCGATTGGCCTACTCCTGCTCCTATTTCTTATGTTCTTATGTTCTTATGTCATGTATGGTACTTGCATATTGTTAACTGAATGTAGATGGGAGCAAGCATATTGTAGCAATTATATTTTTCTTGTGTTAGTTTAGTATTCTTTGACAGGAATGCTCTTAAGGGTTTGGAAATAAAAGGAATTCATGATTACCACATCCATACGAGTTTAATTCCAACATAACACTCTCTACCTCAACTATTCCCTTTGGCAAAGCATTCCATGATCTAATTTCCTACATTACAACAGTGACTACACTCCAAAAAAAGCACTTGATTGGCTGTAAAGCGCTTTGAGACGTCCAGTGGTCGTGAAAGGCGCTATAGAAATGTAAGTCTTTCTTTCTTTAATATCTCTCTGCAGACAGAATTTCTTCTAACTACTCTGATTCCCCAAGTAGAGGAACTATTTACCCTATCAAAATGCTTCACAATTTTAATTACCTCTATTAACTCCTCTTAGCCTTCTGTACTCCACTGGACATAGACCCAGTATCTCAAGTCTCTCCTCATAACTTTTCTCATCCATGGGATCAGCCGGGTGAATCAGCGTTCTCCACTCTTAATGGCTTTAATGTCTTTTCTATAATGGGGCACCCTGAACTGCACAGTACTCTTAACTGTGGCCTAACTATTAGCTTTACAAATTTATCATGAGCTGCTTGCTTTTATATGCTACGTTCCTCTTTATAAACCCAGTGGAAAAAAGAACAGAAAGTGTTGGAAACGTTCAGCAGGTCAGGCAGCATCTTTGGAGAGAGAAACAGTTAACGTTTCAGGTTGGTGACCTTTCAGAGTTCTGGCGAAGGGTCATCGACCTGAAACGTTAACTCTGTTTCTCTCTCTCCACAGGTGCTGCCTGACCTGCTGAGTATTTCCAGCACTTTCTGTTTTTATTTCAGGTTTCCAGCATCCGCAGTATTTTGCCTTTGGAACAAAGTAGAAACTAATTTCTGAAAAATGTTATGGTCTCCTATTTGGCTGCGCAAGGCCACACTCTGTGAGTTCGTGCACAGGCCTTGACTCCCTCCGCTGAACTTACAACGCTGGACACCTGGGCCTAATGGACATCCCTTGCATCCAGCGTCCAAATGATGCAAATAGAAAGAAAGACTTACATTTATATAGCGCCTTTCACGACCACCGGACGTCTCAAAGCGCTTTACAGCCAATGAAATACTTTTTGGAGTGTAGTCACTGTTGTAATGTGGGAAACGCAGCAGCCAATTTGCGCACAGCAAGCTCCCACAAACAGCAATGTGATCAGGACCAGATAATCTGTTGATTGAGGGATAAATATTGGCCAGGACACAGGGGAGAACTCCCCTAATCTTCTTCGAAATAGTGGCCATGGGGTCTTTTACGTCCAACTGAGAGAGCAGACGGGGCCTCGGTTTAACGTCTCATCCGAAAGACGGCACCTCTGACAGTGCAGCACTCCCTCAGCACTGCACTGGAGTGTCAGCCTAGATTTAAATAGAAAGAAAGAAAGACTTGCAGGATGTCTCAAAGAGCGTTAAAGCCAATGAAGCGCTTTTGAAGTGCAGTCACTGCTGTAATGTAGGAATCAGAGGACATCCCTCATTTGTGTGAAGCTTCAATATGTACGGAATGCCGTCGGACCCCGGGGTGGGAAGCGCACAGCAGAAGGTGGGGCTACAGCAGCAATGTTATGCCCCGAGTCAACCGAAAAATCGATGGGGGAATGCAGGAAATCTAGAACCATATTTTAAAACTGTTAACAATGTTTGCTTTCCTGATACATAACATCTACTCAGATATAACTTCACGACAGGACCCATCAGTGAAAAGAGAACTAAGTGTTTTGCTTTAAACCGATTTTCTTGTGATTTATGAGTTAAATGTTGGAGGTGTGACGTGAGGAGAAAGCTTCCATATCAGGAAGGCATTGTAAAGGTATAGTACAGAAATTATAAAATGTATTCTAAATGTTGCCATCCATATGATGCATAACAAAATGTGCACAGGTTAACTCACACTAGTGACATAAATCTAGATATCCCGCTCGCTCACTTTCCCCCTATTTTAAGTCGGATTGTTTGCGTGTCAAGACTCCACAATGACTACACAGGGTTGTTGCCCTTCTGCTTTTATGGCTGGAAGGTCTGGTTTTTAAACGGTTTGTCTGAAAAAGTTTAAAATGAGAGACAGACCAGAAGTCTGGTTTTTAAATCACGTCTACCTTTTACGCTCATTTCTGTGCCGGATGAGGCGAAGGCAGAAAGTATTGTGGTTTGCCTCCAAGAAAAGATAGGTCAAAACTCAGCTCCCGATCCCACCCTGGCCTGTCACTATACTGCCCCCTGTCTGGTTTTTGGATTTGACAATTAGGGGACTACATAAGAACATAAGAAATAGGAGCAGGAGTCGGCCATATGGCCCCTCGAGCCTGCTCCGCCATTCAATAAGATCCTGGCTGACCTTCTACCTCAACTCTACCTTCCCGCACTATCCCAGCTCCTGTATAAAAAGTGTCCTGACTTGCACTGCTGGGTCTGGTCCTGTATTGAGGTGCTCTCACTGGAGCAATATTTAACAGAATGAATGGCAATGCGAAACCGCGCCAGACCACCCAGTGAGTGCAGCTGGTGCTGAGCTTTCCCTTTTCTCGGAATGGGTTTTTTCCCAAATAATTTTGTTTCCTCGGCCCTGTGGAAAATTAATTCTGAAACGATTCGATGCATCCAGAAGAAAATATTTGGATAATTGACATACAAGTTGTCATCTCTTCTCAAGCTATAATTGATCAATGCACTGCTGATGATAGAAAGCTTCATTGAAACAACCAGGCTAAAGCAATGTGTTTAAAGACTCGATTCCCATAAATGGCTCCCCAGTGTTATCCAGATGGCACAAGGCACCTGCAATTAGTATGATAAGTTTTGTTCAAATTTACATAAAAGGTTTAATTATGTTAATTCTTTAACTCCATATCATTAGCATTGTCAAATGATGTACAAAGGCAGATGTTTCAGTCTTTCAGTCATTCAGATATAATTCCACATGGTTCATTTCCTGTCATGGAGTCATACTTTTGCATGAGTAAGACTCTTTCTGATAAGGTAGTGGCGATTATGTGTGTTCTCTGACGTGCAATATCAATATCTGACATTTTTTTTATTTGTTCATGAGATGTGGGCGACGCTGGCAAGGCCAGCATTTATTGCCCATCCTTATGGCTTTTCCTCTTAACACTAAGGTTATCTCCATGCTGCAAGCAAATGCAAACTAATAAAAGAAAGGAGTGTTCATTAGACTGAATTATAGAATCATAGAATAGTATATCGCAGAAGGGAACTATTTGAAGAGCAATCCAGTTAGTCCCACTGCCCCGCTCTTTCCCCATATCCCTGCAATTTTTTCTCCTTCAAGTATTTATCTAATTCCCTTTTGAAGGCTACTATTGAATCGGTATCCACCGCCCTATCAGGCAGTGCATTCCAAATCCTAACCACTCGTTGCGTAAAAAAGTTTTTCCTCGTGTCGCCTCTGGTTCTTTTGCCAATCACCTTAAATCTGTGCCCTCTGGTTATCAACCCTTCAACCATTGGAAACAGTTTCTCTTTATTTACTCTATCTAAACCCTTCATGATTTTAAACACCTCTGTCAAATCTCCTCTTAGCCTTCTTTGCTCCAAGGAGAATTATTGGGAGATACTTTGAGCAAAAAATATACAAGCCAAATAGTCTAAACCAAAGTAGTGTGGCCACTCCTTCACCAACTTGGCAAGTTCATCCAGTGAGTTAAATCTGTGTCCGAAGGGTCGAGAACCAGAGGACACAGATTTAAGGTGATTGGCAGAAGAACCAAAGGTGACATGAGGGAAAACTTTTTTACGCAGTGAGTGGTTAGGATCTGGAATGCACTGCCTGAACAGGTGGTGGAGGCAGACTCAATCATAGCTTTCAAAAGGAAATTGGATAAGTACCTGAAGGAAATTTTTTTTGCAGGGCTACGGAGAAAGGGCGGTGGAGTGGGACTAGCTGAAGTGCTCTTGCAGAAAGCCGGCACGGGCTCGACGGGCTGAATGGCCTCGTTCTGTGCTGTAACCATTCTATGATTCTATGATTCGATGAGTAGCTGAGTCATATAGACCAGGAAGCTGAGTGATTTGAGTTTGGTTGCTGTGGCAGAAGAGGCACCACAATTGAACTCAGTGCACCCAGTTAGGGAGGGGAGAATTGGCCAGAGATCTATGCCTGATCACTACCTATTGACTCATGCCGGAAGTGCATGTGTAAGGATATGCTTGGGTTCAACAATGATGCCTCCATGGTAGTTGTTGGACCATCCCCTGTGTGGTAATATTTAGTACGCTATTACGTAATGCAACATTTACAATAGCTAACACTGTCGGAGGTGCCGTCTTTCAGATGTGACGTTAAGCCGAGGCCTCGTTTTCCCTCTCAAGTGAACGTAAAAGATCCCATGGCACTATTTCGAAGAAGAACAGGGGGGTTCTCCTTGGTGCCATGGCCATCAGTTATACCTTAATCAACATCACTAAAACAGATTATCTGGTCGTTATCACATTGCTGTTTGTGGGAGCTTGCTATGCACAAATTGGCTGCCACATTTCCTACATCACAACAGCGACTACACTTCAAAAAGTACTTCATTGGCTGTAAAGTGCTTTGGGCCATCTTGAGATCGTGAGAGGCGCTATAGCAATGCAAGTCTTACTTTCTTTCACTGCTTCACATTTCTGTCAAAAAATGCAGTTTGCGTATAAACGTCAATTGAAGCAATTATTGGAGGAGGATGAGCAGGAACTGGATTTTCAGCATTGAATAGTCTCCAAGTAGGTTCATCACTGTGACACTCATGCACTTCCCATGTTTGTAACTTCAGAAATGAATGAAGAGTCTGATCTGGTTGCTGAGGCTTTGCAGCAGAGATAGAATAGAGGAAGCAGGAAACAACTATGAATGACAGAGATTGCATTTTCCGATGGGTTTGCCGCCAGGAACTAGCTACTTAGTCTTGGCATAACAGCAGAGCTTCTGTTAGTTCCACTTCACCAGAGATCTGTTTGCTGACATCTGTCTTATGCTGGAAGACAAACTCAGAACCACAGTTTCTTATAATAACTACACTAGCTATTCCTGTGAACGTAACTGCAACCAACTGTGTTTATGTTAGACTCCTTTCAGACCCAAGTGAGGAATTAGACTTTCACCCCTTATGCTAGAATACTAAATTACATCCATTGAGGCTGCCAATGCAATATTTTAGGGACTAAACATATTACAGCGGCCGCACCAGAAGTGCGCGCGCGCTCCTCGGACGCCATTTTGGACCCGATTCGGCACCGGTAGCGCCAAAAAAAACGGGCGCTACGGAGCTAAATTTAACGGCATGCAAGTTTAAAAATATGTACAATGCCATTTACACTATATTTTCAAACTCTGATACAGGGGCAAAACTGGGCAAATCACAATTTCTACAAAATACATACTAAGCGATAAAATGCATATTCACTGTAAAAAATCTTCATTTGATTCGATTCACTGTGGCAAAATATTTCCATCCAACCACCCCTTGAAGGAAAACCTAGCAGAAAGATTCCTCAACATTTCCTTCCTCTACATTTTGTTTTAACAAAATATAATCTTGCGCACCATCATGAAGTTAGGTTCACTGTGTCCACGACGAGACATGCTTCCAAAAAAACCTCCATCTTTAACCCAACTAAGGGCTAAATGATACATTTTTATTTGCTCAACTAAATCCAGTAACAGAATTATACGAAAAGGGATCACTCTCTGGCACAGCTCCTTTGCAAAGGAATAGCCGCTAAGGTACATGTTCCAGAGTTTCTTCACCTACACGCTTTTTGGGCTACTTATGAAGCATCTGCTTCTCCAACAAAATTGGATTTCACTTTCATAATTCTTTCCCCATCGGTATTATATTCAGAAAAAGAAACTGAATTTCCAAAATCCAATCATCTGGAAAAATTGGCACCTTCCAGAGGAACCTCTTAGTCTTTACAGCCATGAATATTCAATTTATTTCAGAACAACTCATCCCAGCTACATTACTCCATGTCTATTCTGTTCTTCTATTCCCAACATCATCTACTCTATCATCCCAGTATCTTATACTGTACAATTTTTTAAAAGATGTTTCCTTGATGATCCACCTTAACCATCTTTTTTCTGTAACTAACAGGTTTCTCAAAAGGTTCCTAAACTCAGTTGGATTATACACATTAATTAATCTTAAAAGCCTCACATTGTAATTCATTTCTATGAGCAAATCTCTCCAAAGCAACTTCCCCCCATCCACAATTTTAATCACATCATTGGTGAATAAATGCTACACTGGCAACAGTTGACCCAACAAAATTTAGCCCCCCTTTGATCACCTGTGCTTCATTTTTTGATGTGAGAGATCATAACGGATTGTATATTTCTTCAGAAAATGAATGCCTTCCTTCACCATGGCTAAATACATTAATGTACCACCACGCCAGGAACAGCCCTAAATACTTAATGCACTAGTACAGAAGCCTGGCCTTCAATACTGAATGTACCATCACACAAGGCTCAGCTATTAATAATGAACCTACTAACACATCATCCCTAGTTGCACTGAGAAGGCGGTGGTGGGCGTTCTCATTCAACCGCTGTAATGTTTGCACTAATGGTGCTCCCACGATGGCACGCTGATAGATGTCCAAGTCAGGATCATGTTTGACCTGGAGGGGAACTAGAAAATTATGGTGTTCCCATGACATCCTGACTGGGCATTCAGTCTATCTCTGAAAATGCGAAGTTGTTTTTTGCCCTTTCGGGGTTGCCCGAAGAATGTGGTTTTGGGCCTTCTTCTTGAACCACTACAGTCTTTGGATATTGATCCAGCGACGGTAATGGATGGAGGTGATGGCATTGCTTCACTTGTGCTTCTCTGTGATACAGGGGAGGAAGGTGCTGAATTTGCAGGAGATGTAGTGGACATCCTACGTAAATTCCAGTAGTGACGTACCATGATCAGGGTTAATCCTTCAACCTGGAAAAAGATAACTAAGTCTGCCAGAGAGTGAACGATGCGGGCTCAGATACTGAGGGACACAGCCTAATTCTGGAAACTGTCATTAGACCTTTTTCACAAAAAATCAGTATTGGGGAAAGCCTGAAATGTAACAGGAATGAGTCATTACTTAATTTTTCACTTTAGGGGCTCTATTCCAACTCCTTCCACATAAACAAATGTTGATGCTTTAAACAACACGAGAAATATATTTTTCAGCGCCTTTTCATTATCACAGTTGCATACAGCTCCATTATACAGTGATACTGTTAAAACTTTTATTTCCCTATCCAATAAAGTTTGCTCCAGGATCAGAATCCAAGATTCTTTGTGCTGGTTTTTAATATTAAAAAGGTCCCAAAAGTCATGCAGCAACTGAACATTTTTGAACTTTACTTCAAACATATCTTCCTTGCCTGGAAGCTTAATCATATGATCTAAAACTGATTACATTCTATAGAACCTATCCACTGAAGTCAAGGTCTAGGTCTAGTTAACGTCCCTCTTTCTCCGCTCTTCATGAACATCATACACAGTTTTGGTCTCCCTATCTGAGGAAAGATATACTTGCCTTAAAGGCGGTGCAAGAAGGTTCACTAGATTTATTCCTGGGATGAGAGGGATGTCCTATGAGGAGAGATTGAGTAGGTTGGGCCTATACTCTCTGGAATTTAGAAGAATGAGAGGTGATCGCATTAAAACATTTAGGGCTAGAAATTTGTTATAACCAAGGAATGGACGGTGTTTAGACTGAAAATGGTGAATTAGCGCCAGGTGAAAATCGTCTAGACTGCACACAAAAAGTGTCCTCCCTCCTCATTAAAATGATTGAAGCCATAAATCTAGTCTAAAAACTCAAGCTCATTGGCGTTACACTGACAAGGTGGACCAATATTGGGTGTAGTCTAAACTCAAGTAATGATGCCAGAGGCTTTTTTCACTGCTTAAAGGGGAGGACCATTGATGCTACAGCACCTCATTCTCAGCATTGTTGGGTGTACAACTGCCTCAACAACCATAAGAAGAAGGACAAAGAGAAGGAGCACTTATTTACAAATGATGATGGCAGATCGCCGCTCCAAGGAGAGAGCCTGGGGGTTTTCCGAGGAAGCTTTGGAGGCATTGGTTTTAGCGGTGTAGCGAAGGCAGGCGGTCCTGTACCAACTGGCAGGAGGCCCTCGCCACAAGTCTGCCGGACTTTGTGGAGGGAGATGGAACATCACGTCATGGGCAGCACTGCGGTCCCCAGGTCCCACGCCCAGTGCAGGAGGACGTTTAATGAGCTCACACGGGCGGTCAGGGTGAGTGAAGTCTTCAACAAATGCTACATACCACCATCTGTACCACAAGCTTCACACAGTGCTCAATGTACCACCCCCCCCACAACCTTCTTACTCAGCAGCAAGAGTATTACCACTCAGCCAATCTGACACTATTTGGGATGGATGATGGTCCAGCAAACCATTAGAAGGTCCTATATTGAGTAGATTGGGCCTGTACTCTTTGGAGTTTAGAAGAATGAGAGGTCATCTCATTGAAACATATACGTTTCGGAGGGGGATTTACAGGGTAGATGCTGAGAGGTTGTTACCCCTGGCTGGAGAGTCTAGAACTAGGGGGCACAGTCTCAGGATAAGAGGTCGGCCATTTAAGACTGAGATGAGGAGGAATTTCTTCACTCAGAAGGTTGTGAATCTTTGGAATTCTCTACCCCAAAGGGCTGTGGATGCTGGGTCATTGAGTATATTCAAGGCTGAGATAGATAGATTTTTGGACTCTAGGGGAATCAAGGGATATGGAGTTCGGGCAGGCAAGTGGAGTTGAGGTCGAAGATCAGCCATGATTTTATTGAATGGCGGAGCAGGTTCAAGGGGCCGTATGGCCTACTCCTGCTCCTAATGTGACCTAATAGAGGTCTATAAAATTATGAAAGGTTTTGATAGAGTGGATACAAAGAGAATGTTTCCACTGATAGAGTGAGGAAGAGCATAACTAGAGGCCATCAATATAAGATAGTCACCAAGAAATCCAATAGGGAATTCAGAAGGAACTTCTTTACCCAAAGAGTGGTGAGAATGTGGAACTCGCTACCACAGGGACTGGTTGAAGCGAATAGTATAGATGTATTTAAGGGGAGGCTAGACAAGCATATGAGGGAAAAGGGAATAGAGGGTTATGCTGATAGATTTAGATGAGGAAAGACGGGAGGAGGCTCGAGTGGAGCATAAACACCGGCATGGACTGGTTGGGCCGAATGGCCTGTTTCTGTGCCTTATATCCTATGTAATCCTATGTTCTTATCAGCTTTATCAAATTGAAGTGGTGCATCTTCTTGGACTGTCCCATTCCCCATGATTGATGTTCCAAAACATTGCAACAACCTCCCCTTTATTACCTCTGACTGTTAGAAAGTTTATTTGAAACAAAAATACAGCAGTACTGTCATAAATCACAACTTCTACAAGAAGTAACTCAGGAAGTACTACTGGGCGGCCAGCTGGGGCGCTGTCCAGGGAGTATAAATACTCGGGCGTGGGCCCACCTTGGGCAGAGACAATCTGGAAACAGGAAGCTAGTGACTGCTAACTAGACCTCCATGCTTTGTTACAAGTCGATTAAAGCCTTGCTTTATGTTCAACCAAATGCGTAGTGAGTCTTTATTACGTCAAGTACTCTGTTACTCCATAAACAAATCCGTATTTGGCTGCTGGTATAGAGTTGCAACTGACTACCCAACAAGGAACCAGTTTGCATTGGTCAACAGATACTATTACAACAAATACTCAGATCCTGTAAGCATTTTTCTCAATCAAAAGAACAACAGCTAACCACAGAACAGTGCCTCAGCTCATCAATGGCTGTCACCAGGTTCCAGAAGTTCAGGACCGTACCTCAGAATACCCACCTAACCATACATCTTGCACATCCTAGGCTAGCTAACTTCCCTGGCATGGTACTTCCATGGTCTTCGTAGTTTAGGAACCATTGTCTTCCATGCAGGATTCAGCTATCTCTATCTAAATAACTCTCATTCCCATTCCTAATCAGATATTCATCCAGTTCTGTTTCATGGTATTGACTATCACAACATTAACTACTTTATTTGGAATCTATTCCACACATTCATGGATCTGTGTGGAAAAAGTCCTCTAAATTTCAATTTTAGTTTTAGGTATTTTCATTTTACTCTTGTGTCCTCTAGTTCTGTGCTCACAGTATAAGTTAAATAATTGGCTTGCTCCTACATTATACATTCCCCTCAGCATTTTACAAACCTGGTCAAGTTTTCTCTCTGTCTTCTTTTCTCCAACAAAAACTGCTTCTAATTGTTCTAAAATCATCCTTGCTGCTCTTCTCTGTCCCTTCTCCAATGCATCAATGTCCTCTTGAAGACAGGGTGTCCAAATGTCCACACAGTATTCAAATATGGCATCACGAATGATCTGTATAATGTTGGAATAATTATTTCCCCCGATAGTCAGGTGCCCTGGAGACATTTTTTTTAAAATACAGCTTCTTGTAAGCTCAGTGCTACTGGAGCTGATATCTTCCTCAGTCTTTTCACTATACAACTTTTCATGATGTAGGCTCCAACTTTACACATACTTTATACAGTACAATGTCATTAGAAAGCCACTTAGACCTTGTTTGTGTTTCTGAACACAAAAAGCCCCCCCAAAATGATGTCAACTGGGAACGTAAAATAAAGTTTGCTGATGCAAAAAAGGTGATGGTGTTAACAGATGATGAATCAACACAACAAAAGCTGCAGAATTTAGCAATTTTGCACATCCTGGCATCACTATATCCTGATTGTGCATTTTAGAATGATTAAAGAAATCTACCGTTCAACATATTCCTGATTGCACTTTGGAAATGACCGTGCTTTGTACTAATAGTCAGCTGAATTACCAACACATGCTCCACAGAAGCTTTGGGTCTCACAGCCAGCCAATTACTCCTTCAATTAGAGAATCACTATGGAGCTGTTCATGAGCTAGACCACTCCCCAGAGGTTGAAGAGGAAAGCACAGTGGCACAGCGCATTGAACACTCACACTGCTCGTATTATTACACAAAGAAAAATAATGCCCCTCACTTAAAGGTTGCAGTTAATGCACTTTTAATGCACCCAATTGAAAGGGAGAAGGAAAAAAAGAAAGACTTGCATTTCTGCAGCGCCTTTCATGACCACCGGACATCCCAAAGCACTATACAGACAGTGCATCATGTAGATGGTACACACTGTAGCCACGGTGCGCCGATGGTGGAGGGAGAGGACGTTTAAGGTGGTAGATGGGCTGTCAATCAAGCGGATGGTAAAGCAAATAGAAGGTCCAAATTACTAACCTTTTAACAGTGGTGACTGTTGTAGTCGTTATGTGCAGGGCTCAGCTGATGAAACTGGCAATGAGATTTTGACCCACCAGTTTCAGTGATTGCTTTGCTGTTGCTTACTCCTATATACCAGCATTCTACTTCTGCCATTCAGGATGTTTTTCTGCTTTTTCACGCGTTTCCACGGCGAGACCAATGCAGCAATAGTTCTGGAAACCTTCTCTGTAGCATATTGTAAGCCCCCCCAAGCCCTTGAAGCCTCTCCTGAACTCTCCATTACTTTGACTCTGGCCTCTTGCGCATCCATCCCTCCTTTCACCATCCTTTGGCAGCCGTTCCTTCGGCTGCCTAAGCCCCATGCTCTAGAATGCCCTCCCTGAACCCCAGCCCTTCTCCACCTCCTTTAAAGCCTATCTCTTGAACCAAGCTTTTTGGTCACACCTCCTAATCTTTGCTACTTTGGCTTGCACCTTGTGAAGCACCTTGGGATGTTTCTCTACTTTAAAGGCTTCATATAACTATAAGTTGTTGGTGTTGCTGTGGTAGTATAGTAATAGGGGTGCCTGCTCCATTCACCAGTGGAACTCGACCAGTTCTGGCTGCTTGTCTAGCTTTAGTTGTACATAATATATAAGAACATAAGAACATAAGAAATAGGAGCAGGAGTAGACCAATCGGCCCTTCGAGCCTGCTCCGCCATTCAATAAGATCATGGCTGATCTGATCCTCACCTCAAATCTAAAGAACACAAGAAATAGGAGCAGGACCCGGCCACTCAGCCCCTGGGCCCGCTCCGCCACCCACAGGGCCTCGACCGATCCGAACTCAGCCTCATGTCCAATTTCCTGCCCGCTCCCCGTAACCCCTAATTCCCTTTACTTCTAGGAAACTGTCTATTTCTGTTTTAAATTTATTTAATGATGTAGCTTCCACAGCTTCCTGGGGCAGCAAATTCCACAGACCTACTACCCTCTGAGTGAAGAAGTTTCTCCTCATCTCAGTTTTGAAAGAGCAGCCCCTTATTCTAAGACTATGCCCCCTAGTTCTAGTCTCACCCATCCTTGGGAACATCCTTACCGCATCCACCCGATCAAGCCCCTTCACAATCTTATATGTTTCAATAAGATCGCCTCTCATTCTTCTGAATTCCAATGAGTAGAGTCCCAATCTACTCAACCTCTCCTCGTATGTCCACCCCCTCATCCTGGGGATTAACCGAGTGAACCTTCTTTGTACTGCCTCGAGAGCAAGTATGTCTTTTCTTAAGTATGGACACCAAAACTGTATGCAGTATTCCAGATGCGGTCTCACCAATACCTTATATAACTGCAGCAATACCTCCCTGTTTTTATAATCTATCCCCTTAGCAATAAAAGCCAACATTCCGTTGGCCTTCTTGATCACCTGCTGCACCTGCATACTAACTTTTTGATTTTCTTGCACTAGGACCCCCAGATCCCTTTGTACTGCAGTACTTTCCAGTTTCTCGCCATTAAGATAATATGCAATGAACTTCACAGTGCAAGGTCGTGCAGTTGAGGTGCTCTTGTCTTTTCCCAATGTTTTATCAAACTAAACGAATTCCTGTTATTTTGTGGTATACCAGCTTACACAAGCAAGGAATTTTAGCAGAAGCGCTGGAAGCAGAGAAATTCTGTGTTAGTGCAAACTTCACAAAAGTTCCTATTCATATTTAATTTCTGAGTGTAATGAATGTAACAAAGGGAAGAATTTGAAGATCTATGTGGAGAGAAGAGTAGATTTTACTTTCCGTTGTAATAAGTGAAAGAACATTGCAAAAATAGCAAGACAAATTGATGCTCTTGTGTTCTCTTCCGTATTTCAAGCCGGAGTAGAATGATATAGTGGAATTCACTCCTATAACAACTATGGCAGATAAAGATATCAATGGCACTTATTTTCCCTGCAATGTACAGACATTGTGAACTCTTACAATGGAGGATGCATCAACCTGTAAAGACAGTCAGCCCTGAACCTTTCTCTGCGAATGTGAGTTAAGTCATTGTCCTCACCTACGTGTAACATGAATAGGTCTTTATATAGTTGGGATTTTAAAGCAGAAGGCACAACAACTGAAATTCTGTTGGGCTATCTTTTTTCTAAATTATTTTACATTTGTAACTAAGAATGAAAACCGGAGACATGCACTAGCTACAAAACTTATATATATATATATATATATATATATATATTTGGATGTGTGTATATATATATTTAGATGTTATCACCAGTTTTCCGCCTTAACAGAGAAACCGCATAAATGACTGATAATGGGCGTTCATCAGTTTCTCTGAGATTTCCACCAGGCTGCTGGAAGTCCCATCAAATTTCAAGGCAAATATATACATCTAAATATATATATATATATATTTATAAGTTTTGTAGCTAGTGCATGTCACCGGTTTTCATTCTTGGTTACAAATGTAAAATAATTTAGAAAAAAGAGAAAGGAAGCCAGCCCTTGATCTGGAGCCTAAAATTTACAAGTGTGTTCCTGACCATTAATTAACTTCAGTTGCTGTTACTTGGATTCCCACCAGGAGTATTTAAGCAGTGGCTTTAAAGGGACAGGGCAGGTTTGCACTTGAACACGACAACTGTGCTCCAGACCCCAGATGCCTTTGAACAACAGTATAGGAGATCCATTTATTTATAATAATTTAGTTATAATAATTTATTAGCGTATGCGTTTATAATTTAATAATAAATTAATTATAATTAATTTAAATACAATATTTTACATTAATATATAGATATGAATATATAGATATATAGATATACATATTACTCAGATATGTATTAATACTTAATCATCATTAAATGTTTCATATAGTTATTAATTATAGCATAATTACAATTCAAACATAGTAAGTTGTTGCGTCTTATTTCCCTTTTGAAACTCCAGCATATTAATGGCATATTAATATCAAACAGCGGTTACACACAGAGAACCAGTTAATGGAAACAGCATACATCAGCAGAGAAAAGCTCGGTTGTTAATATATATCTAATTATTTGGGGGTACTTACTGGTGTGACATAATTACAGTTGGGTAATCAGCCTGGTCTGAGAGGATCATTAATCCTGTATTCATAGTCTCAAGGTTGCGAAAAGTATTTTGAAATATATTAACTTGTGCTGCAGTTGATGTCTCATCCTCTCACTCTTTTGCCATTAACAGGGGGTTCCCTGGGGTTTCATCCTCTCTCCCACCCGATTCCTTTTTCATATCAATCACCTCCTCCAATCATCTTGCAACCCTATTCACTTTTTAATAGATGACTGCACTGTACAATCACCAGTGTCCGTCACAGTAGAATGATTGAATTACTACTACATCTGGATCTCCTCCGTGTCCTTCATTGGGACAATGAAATCTTGTTTCCTTCAATTCTTCAATGACACAGTCTCTTCTCACAAGTCGAACCAACAGCTGCCAGTTCTTCGGTTCGTACCTTTGATAGGTCGACCCTTAGTCCTTCTTCCTTACTTGATTTTACTTGACTTTACTATCTCTGCTAATCTCAAACACAACTCCCAATCTCCACTGCTAAAGTTCTGTTGCAAGAAATTCAGTCTCCTTTTTTGTGTCAAATAATTCATTTCACTCCTACTAACTCCTCGCTCTCTATTAAACTCAAATTCATCCAACAGTTGACATCTGATGTTAATTCCACTGAAGTCAGTATGAAACAAGCCAAGTACTAGTAGTAATAATATAGGGAAACCATTTGATTAAGAAAAGGTAGTGGGGTATGGCAGTGTTGGGAAGAGAAAGGGGAGAAGAATTTCTGGGCAATAAAAATCTGCTGAAACACGTCATGGATTTACCACAAGGAAACTCGAGCACATGCTTTCTATCACATTACTCCTTTTCTAATCAATTGGTTTCCCCTTATTATTACTATTAATAGTTGGCTTGTTCATACTAACTTCAGTGGTATTCAAATCAGTCTTTTGTTAGCAGTTCAGCGCAAGTAAGCCTGGCCCACTTACTGCGAGCTTCAGGAAGCACAGACAGTGGGTTGAAAGTAAATTAGAACTTGCATTTATATAGCGCCTTTCATTATCTCAGGATGTCCCAAAGTGCTTTACAGCCAATGAAGTACTTTTTGAAATGTAGTCGCTGTTGTAATGTAGGAAACATGACAGCCAATTTGTGCACAGCAAGCTCCCACAAACAGCATTGTGATAATGACCAGATAATCTGTTTTATTGATGTTGGTTGAGGCATCAATATTGGCCAAGGAGAACTCCCCTGCTCTTCTTCGAAATAGAGCCACGGGATCTTTGAGGTCCACATTTGAACAAGTTTGAGGTCAGTTGAGTTGATTTACAGGCAGTGCGAATGAGACATAAAAATCAATGACTTTAATACTGACTGAAAATTTATGCCTCTAATATAGTAAGAGAGGGTTTTGAATTAAAAAATAGTAATCAGGAATCTTTTTGAAATTGAAGTGAGTTGCAGACTTCTATGCTCTCTGGGACCACTTAAACAGTCATGGTTTTTCTATATTCATGCCCAGTGTGCTGCTTAATCCAGGCATATGAATCATCCACTACCATGGTAATTAGTGCTTCTACCTTTGTGATGTTTTCTGTTGCAGGGTGTCTGAAATATGTTATGTAAATGCAACCGACCCACTTTACTACCAGTGAAAAATTGCAGTGAGGAAGCACAGCTACACGATGACACTGGGGCAAAATGTGAGCTAATGCATCCAGGGGATTACAGTCCATAGCTTACAACAAGAATGCTCACTGGAATCATGGAATGAATCATCATTCATCTTTTTCTTAATTTGGGTTCCAAGGAATCTTCCTCAGGTGGTGCACTTGTTGGTGAAGGTGCTGCAAGCTGGTGGGACCAACAGTCAGGAGGAATGAGGGTGAAGGGTGTGCAGTTTTCAATGGTCTGAAATCTGTCCACAAATATCAGTGCAGGAAAAGAAAGGGTAGCATGTCACTGGGCCATTCTTACTCCCAGATGGGTTTATCCCATCTCTTTAGTGAGACTCTGGACACACCATTTATCTAACGTACTTCCCTATTTTTACCATTGTGGATTTGCTTGTAAAAAAACCCCCAAAAACTTAAATCACTGTCCGATGGGACGCAAGAATGAAGATATGAAACACAACTTATCAATTATGGTAGCTTCAAAGGCCATTAAATTTCCGACGGGTTGTCATGGACACTGAGGTCAATTGAGGTTTCCCCACCAATGCCCCAGTTAGATCAGCTAATGGAGCGCAAGCAAATAATTCAGCCCGCTGGTCTGCACGGATTAGCATGAGCCAGGCTGGTACGCAATATGCGCCGATAGCTAATGGGCATTGTCCACATTATGTGGATGCTACCAGCACAATAGAACCCTTTGACTTTCTTACCTTCAATAGTCTGCAGACGAACCTGAAGCTTACAGAGAATTGGTCCTTGTCCAGTAACATGGCAATTAACCCCAAAAATAAAAAAAAATGATTATGTGAGGGATATATATCAATAGAGTTCCTGCAATGAATCTTCTGCGATAATAATCTAAGAGGATTGAAAGTAAAACCTCCTTTCTCATTTGTACACAACAGCAAATATCCATCTTTACTCTTTATTAACTTCGGTCCCCAATGTCTCCCTATTGCAACCTCTTGTATCAATTTACGTCAGTTAGGAGTCTGTATTGGAGTACACGTGTCTGGTTTGAATTTCAAGCCTTTCCTTTAAGGATAGCATGATCCAACTTGCAGAAAGCAATCAGTATTATATGTGGTTACGATACACCGTCACCGACGTCGAGCAGTTTGGCTGCCTGTTTTTCTGACAAGCATAATAAAAGTACTGCATGCAGTTTGGTGAATTTGAAGACTATTAGTTCAATTTTCACCACGTGCTTGGTTCAAGAAGCACTAACGTTTATTACAAGGAGAAGCCATGACTTTGAAGTTTACATCGGATTAGCTAGGATATGCGGCACAGAAACAGGCCATTCGGCCCAACCAGTCCATGCCGGCGTTTATGCTCCACACGAGCCTCCTCCCATCTTTCCTCATCTAACTCTATCAGCATAACCCTCTATTCCCTTCTCCCTCATATGCTTATCTAGCCTCCCCTTAAATGCATCTATACTATTCGCTTCAACCACTCCCTGTGGTAACGAGTGCCCCATTCTCAACCACTTTTGGTTGTGGGGTCCAGAACCCTCGGGTACTCACTTGAAAAGAAGAATGTTCGAAGGACATCACAAGTGATGGGGGGACATCCTCTTTAAATGCTGCCTCACTCTGCTCACCTCCATCCTCTCCTGCTCCTCCTCCTTCTCCTTGACAATGACGTACAAGGGCATACCCGTAGGGAATGCCGTACCTGCTCCTGAGAAGCCCTCACCGAGGGTGGGTGGAGCGGGATTCACAATCTCACTAGTGGTATCACACTCACACAAGCAGTAAGACGCAAGTGCAAGGCTGTGTGGGCAGAATAATTTCGATAAATGGCCCGAGAAAACCATTCCTAGCCGCAGGAATCACTGCTCATAAACTCACCACACTCCTCTGGCCGAAAAACTCCTCACTTGCACCAGTCTCGGCAGATCCTGGCAGCAATGATGCCTTAAAGTTCTCGTTCTTACTTACCCCTTGTGTGGGTAAAACCAGGAAATTTGGTGCTGTAGTGCCACTGGGTCTATATAATTATATTGAAATTCGGTGGCTGGGGACTCAGCAGGTAGATCGCGGGAAAGGTCAAAATTTTATTTGGCCTTAATTTTGGAGTGGAAAAATGGCAGAAACGGTTTCTGCCTTAATTTGCTGACCTGAAAAATTAGTTACCCTGATTTAACACTGTAAAAAATAAGGAAAATAGCATGGAATTTGGGGCTGGTGTCATTCTGATGAGGTGCAGTTTTGATGGGAGGCGCAATTCTGATTGGGTAGAATTCTGATGAGGTGTAATTAGATGGAATCAACACGTCTTTGGGTAATAATTGGTACGGATTGGGACAAAATCGCCAACTGTCCTTTCACATTTTGTTGTTTTGTTGGTAGTTTGAAAGGTTCCAAATTCATTGAAATATGTGACTCAGTAATGACTGCTGCAATTAAGCTCATGCATATTAATGATGTCAAACTGTGATAGCTTTTTAATTCCCAAGCACAGCCAGAAATTATATTATGGTGCTGTCTATCCATCATTCTTCCCATCGAATTCTCCATGAACGTCATTTGTGAACTAAATAACCTAAAAATGGTTCATCATATTTTAGCCACACTGCATGAATAATTCTTCAACATAAGAACATAAGAATTAGGAGCAGGAGCAGGCCATACGGCCCCTCGAGCCTGCTCCGCCATTCAATAAGATCATGGCTGATCTTTGACCTCAACTCCACTTTCCCGCCCGATCCCCATATCCCTTGATTCCCCGAGAGTCCAAAAATCTATCGATCTCAGCCTTGAATATACTCAAAGACTCAGCATCCACAGCCCTTTGGGGTAGAGAATTCCAAAGATTCACAACCCTCTGAGTGAAGAAATTCCTCCTCATCTCAGTCTTAAATGGCCGACCTCTTATCCTGAGACTATGCCCCCTAGTTCTAGACTCTCCAGCCAGGGGAAACAACCTCTCAGCATCTACCCTGTCAATCCCCCTCCGAAACGTATATGTTTCAATGAGATGACCTCTCATTCTTCTAAACTCCAAAGAGTACAGGCCCAATCTACTCAATATAGGACCTTCTAATGGTTTGCCGGACCGTCATCCATCCCAAATAGTGTCAGATTGGCTGAGTGGTAACAATCTTGCTGCTGAGTAAGGAGGTTGCGGGTCGAAGCCCCAGGACACACTTGAGCATGTAATCTGGGCTAACACTTCAGTGTAGTACTGAAGGAGTGTTGCATTGGTGGAGGGCACATTTTCAGATGAGATGTTAAACCGGACAGTGGACAGAAAGAATTCTATGGCACTATTTGAAGAAGAGAAACACTGGTGGCCAATATTTATCCATCAATCAACGCCACCAAAACAAAATAACTGGTTATTTGTCTTATTTTCTGTTAGCAGGATCTTGCTGTGTACAAATTGACCTACATTAACAATAATGACTACACTTCAAAAAGTAATTAATTGGCTTTGAAATGGTTTGAGATGTCTTGAGCACGTGAATGGGCCTATATTTGAAACAGGTTCGCTGGGAATGGATCGATTGGGCAATGCGTTGGTTAACCCGCTTGCTGCATCACTTGTGCAGTAGAATATGGGTTAATCCTTCATTATTTCATGCATAATGAGTTCCCACTCTCAATCAGACCCTTCCACATTGGGAAGGGAATTAACACACGCTCTCAACCTTAACTTCTATTGCCAGAGACGTCAGAATCAATGGGCTGGCTGCCATGTCATGGTAAGGGTGGCATGTGGATTGCTGCTGGGATCTGAATGAACAAGGGGAATATTGAACAGATTGGGGTTTAAACGAATGAAATCCATTCTCACAGATTTGCAGTATGTTGCAAGATATATGTCTGCATCTGTGTGCCTGGAAAAATGATTCATCAAATTTAATTTAAAACATTATTGGAGTTCAAAGCAATAACCACTTTCCTTTTATCAAACATCATTTTTTTTTAATGGTGAATGTCGTGATAAAACAAAAACATCATAGGCATCGTGAAGGACAGATGAGCGGATCAGTCGTATATTAAATCGGGACCATGCTGGTTTCGAGAAAGGGGACTCGGTTTTCTTATCCCTCTGTCTGTTGTTCGCATTCTTGTTCTTAAATACAACTTGTTCGGTAGGGCACATCCGGATCATGTGCCGAAGCTACTTCACTGACGCTCCCTGTGATTTATGCTGCCAGGAGGTCAGACAGCACTGATCAACATGAAGCCAGAAGTTCCATTAGTTTACAGACATTAGATTGGCTTCTGTGCCGACACACTGGGCTTCTGATGTTAGCACGAGTGCAGTCATATTGTGAGCCGAATGCGATTCTGTGTGAAATGGGGTTTGGCTCGAGTCTGCGCACCTCAAATGCATATTTAAATGAATCTATGAGGAATAGCTGGCCACAGCAGTAAACAGAGGAGTAATCCTTCTCTTATTAATAATATTTACACAATAAATTGACAAAATAATGTCACTTGGTGTCTTGACGGCTGTGGCAGAAATCTCTTTGAATATTAATTTTTGTGGCCATTTCCTTACAAATTGTGCTCACGCGTACTTACATTCATTCTCATCATTTTAGCTATCCCCATTACAGAAAAATAACCATGATGCGGAGATGCCGGTGTTGGACTGGGGTGGACAAATGTGAGAAGTCGCACAACACCAGGTTATAGTCCAACAGCTTTATTTGAAATCACAAGCTTTTGGAGCGCTGCTCCTTCGTCAGGTAACCTGCCATGGTACTCACTGCAGTGATATGTCCTGATACCACTGGCGCTTTCTTCTACATAACAATTGTATCAGCTTACTAAAAAAACAAACACTTTTGTTTGGTTAGGCACTTCAACTGGGCACCAAGAGCTTCAGTGCAAATTGTACTCGCATTCTTGCATTGTGCCATTGACTTTCTCGACCAACTTCGAACACAATGGGGCCAATTTTCACCCAAACTGCCCGTCAGGAAACTGACGAGGTCAGGAGCAACGCTGGTTTTACACCCGCCCGATTTTACTCTCTACTGAAGTCAATGGAGCAATATTGGGCGGGGTGTAAAACCGGCGTACCTCCCCATCCCGTGAATTTCCTGCCTTGTGAATTAGATTAAAATGACCCCTCAATGAGTTCCTAATCTCAGTCTAAGGGGGCGATTTTAACCCGACTCGCTCAGCAGAAACCTGGCGGGCGGGCAGTTAAAATCGCCCTGGGCTCTTACCTGTCCGAAAGTCGCCATGATCGCAACATCTGCAATTTTAACCTGCTCTCCTGAGCAGGCAGTAAGGATACACGCTCCCAGAGCCAACAGGGTCCTTCTTTACATCTGCATGTTGCGACCCAATGACATCATTGAGACCCGTCTGTAATTTTAATTCAGGCCAGAGCGGAGAATCCACCTGGAGTTAATGTCGGGGCCTAAGTATCTGGGAAAGATCCTTCCCTCAACATGAGAAAAGGCAAACTTTGATGAGCAAGTCAACTTGTGCTGCTCTTCGTGACTCAGTCCAAGAGTGACTTTAGCAGAGGTCTTGCTTGAGCCTACATCCAGCCACAGTATGTGACGTAGAAGGACCTGAACAGGAGAGGAAATAATGAACAAAAAGCAATTGCTGCACCTCTTCCCCTTTTGTTTATTATTTTCTCCTCAGATTGGAGTTTTTCGCTTCTTTGCTCTTAGAGGTGGTAACACATGCTAGGACAGCTCAACATATGCTGGCAGCCCTGTGGGACCTCATTCAAGCAGCATATCTTCGGGCTGGATTTTGTCAATGGGGAGCTTTTGGAGGCGGGACTCCCACTTGTCGGGTTTTAGTCCCGCCTCCATCGATTTGTGGCCAACCCACGCTATTTTCCCTTGATTGAACTTGTTAAGCCCGCCCAGTGGGCTTAGCAGGCCACTTAAGGGAAAGCCAGTTACTGGTGACGTCAGCGAGTGACGTTTCAACTGTCAAGAGCTTTTGACAGATGAAATGTCATTGTTTGACAGCTCTGTGAAGCTGTCAAACACTGACAATCTGTCCTTTAAGTTCAGTCCAGTCACTCAGGCTGAGTTAGAGAGCTCTCCTGAGCAGAAAGCAGAGGCTGCAGGTTTTGACAGTTCAGCGGCCATTCTGCTTTCTGTGCCGGTGAGCTGAGGGACTCCCGAGACCTGAAGGGAGGAAGCCTGCAGGAAGAAGTAAAGGTAAGTAAAACTTATCAAAATATTTTAAACACACCTCACACAATTACCTCTGCACACATGCACCCATCACTCACCTGCACACCGGACATCCCGGCCCCTCCGACCCCGCGCAGACCCACGGCTCGCCTCGCTGTCCCTGGCAAGGTTCGGAGCCGTCGGGAAGCCCACACTTCAGGGCTGAAAATAGGAATTAGCCAAAAAACTGCCTGTTAACTACCTCGGGGAGGCGGCTCCCAGCGCGGGTCGGCTACTCGCCTCCTGGGAAGATGGGGGCGGGATGGGTACCCGCCCCCAGATTCTGCCATTTTCCCGGCAGTCCCACCTACAAGCCCACCTCCGCAGGACTGGCAAAATTCCCCCCTTCATGTCTGAATCCAGAGACTGGGCTCTTCGACTGCAGGATGCATCACACCTAAGTCGAATGCTGCCATCAAACGCACATTTACTTTCCAGCAGCGGCCACTGGATAAGAATCAGGTATAGGACTCCAGTGTGATTTTTAACCCACTCTAGTGCAAGGGACACTGAAGTGAATCATAATGTCAATCACTGAGTTAACTAAACACATACCATGGGGTGAAACTGGAACCTTCCTAGTCTGTATGGTTCAGTGTTACATTGCACAGTGAATTCACAGACTCCGCTGTTAAATGAGCTACACTGAGTACTAAGCATAGTTAAAAAAAAAATTCCAATCAGCTTCACTTCTGAAATATAAAGTGCGTCAGCTATTTTAACTATAGGGGCCTGAGCATGTTAGAAATAAAAGAACTTGCATTTATCACCTTTCAAAACCTCAGGACATCCCACAGGGTTTCGTAGCCAATTAAGTACTTTTTGAAGTGTAGTTGCTGTTGTAATTTAGGAAAACACAACAGCCAATTTGCGCACAGCAAGCTCCCATAAACAGCAATTTGATAATGATCAGATAACTTGTTTTTTAGTGATGTTGATTCAGAATCATAGAATCATAGAAAGTTACAGCACGGAAGGAGGCCATCTCGGCCCATCGTGTCCGCGCCGGCCAACGAAGAGCTAGCCAGCCTAATCCCACTTCCCAGCTCTTGGTCTGTAGCCCTGCAGGTTAGAGCATCCCAAGTGCACATCCAAGTACTTTTTAAATGTGGTTTGGGTTCCTGCCTCTACCACCCTTTCAGGCAGTGAGTTCCAGACCCCCACCACCCTCTGGGTGAAGAAATTTCCCCTCAAATCCCCTCTAAACCTTCCCCCAATTACTTTAAATCTGTGCCTCCTGGTTTTTGAGCCCTCTGCTATGGGAAATAGGTCCTTTCTATCCACTTTATCTATGCCTCTCATAATTTTATACACCTCAATAAGGTCTCCCCTCAGCCTCCTCTGTTCCAAGGAAAACAGACCCAGCCTATCCAGTCTTTCCTCGTAGCTAAGATTCTCTACTCCCGGCAACATCCTTGTAAATCTCCTCTGTACCCTCTCTAGTGCAATCACATCTTTCCTGTAGGATTGGCCAGGACACCGGGGGCGAACTCCCCTGCTCTTCTTTGAATAGTGCCACGGGATCTTTATTTCATCCACCTTGGTTTCATGTCTCGTGTGAAAGGCGGCACCTCCAACAGTGCAGCACTCCCTTAGTACTACACTGATGTGTCAGCCTAGATTATGTGCTTAAGTCTCTGGAGTGGGACTTGAACCCACAACCTTCTGACTCAGCAGTGACAATGCTACCACCGAGCCACGGCTGACACTTCTTCAAGGCAAATTGGATGAACACACACAAATTAAGCTTTAATCCTTTCGGATTTAGAAAGCTCAAAGATTTCAATTATTTTCAATGGGATGTTACAGTTATTTTAGACAGGAAAGAGTTAAATTAGCTTAAAGGCAGAAACAACAATGACTGAAGGAAATAGAGTTACTTATTCTGGGTTTGATTCCATCAGAAGATTTCAAAATTCAAAAGGCTTCACAGACTGGGGTTGGGTGTTTGTTTATTATGGTTTTTAGTTCAGTTCATAACTCTGTAGATTCTGAACGACAAGACCTAATTTAATGCTCATTAACCCTTTTAGACGCATGATTCCACCGGACTCGCAGTCTGGTGTTTTACAGCAGATTTCCTGTTACTGTATTTAGAAATGTGAATTATATGTTCACTTGCTATTTTAATCCGATGCTAGGTTGCGGCACTTTTAAGATTACGTACATTTTCAAAACCAGCAACAGCTGTTTCTCTTTACCTCACCCATTACAAATAGTTTATTACAGAGAATATCTCATAAACAGTGTCAACAGTAACATTCCATCAGAGGTCTGTGTCTCCTCATTCAATGTCCTTTGTGGGGACCTATTACTGACAGTCCCACTTCAGATAATATGTAATTTCAAGTGCATAACAAGCCCCATTATATCAGATGCAGCTGTCATTTTTAAACAATTTTATTTGGAGTTATATACTATTAAACTCCTTGGTATATAAAGTATATTTAAAGAGTGTTATTACCATTGGTAATGTCGGCAATTTTCCCTCCATTTATCAACAGATAATGCAGTGATATTATTTCCTTTGAATAAAACTTCATTTGTGTTGAGAAAACATGGTCTCGGTGCTTGTCTGGTATGTCATTGTGATAAATTTACTATATGGATCTTCTAGCAGTTCTCCATCCCCAAAATGCAGCGGATCCCCATTTAACAGACAAGAGAAAACATAGAAGTGATAAGAACTGGAATGAGAAAAGGTGATTTGTATCATCCAGCCCATTCCTTGCACAGACTGTGTGTAGATAAAACTGGAGAAGCTGGGGTTGTTCTCCTTAGAGCAGAGAAGGTTGAGAGGAGATTTGATAGAGGTGTTCAGATTCATGAGGGGTCTAGACAGAGTAGGTAGAGAGAAACTGTTCCCATTGGCAGAAGGGTCGAGAACCAGAGGACACAGATTTAAGGTGACTGGCAGAAGAACCAAAGGCGACATGAGGAAAAACTTTTTTATGCAGCGAGTGGTTAGGATCTGGAATGCACTGCCTGAAAGGGTGGTGGAGGCAGATTCAATCGTGGCTTTCGAAAGGGAATTGGATAAATACCTGAAGGAAAAAAATTGCAGGACTACGGGGAAAGGGCGGGGGGAGTGGGACTAGCTGAAGTGCTCTTGCAGAGAGCCGGCACGGGCTCGACGGACCGAATGGCCTCCTTCTGTGCTGTAACCATTCTATGATTCTATGATAAGGAAAAGAACTGCAAATGCCGGAAATCAGAAATAAAATCAGGAAATGCTGGATATACCCAGGACGGGAGGTCTATTAGCATCTGTAAAGAGAAAGGAGAGGTTAATACTTCAGGTGTAGGCCTGTTATAAGAGCAGCCCCATGAAAGAGTCTACGCCTGAAGTGTTAACCATCTTTTCTCTTTACAGTTGATGGCAGCTCTGCTGTGTGTTTTCAGCATTGTATGTTTTAATTACCTTGTATAATGTGTCATAAACTCTATCCAAATATTTAACGTCCTGTGGAAAAGCTGCTGTAAAGTTTCTTCCTGTCTCCCAAAATCTCAGACTAGCTAACTGTCCATCCTACTTTAACCATGCCAAACCCCTCCGCTTCCTTGTCTAGACATTTCTGCGGCGATGCTGCTCAGGATCGATCCTTCCGAATCGGTCTCCTTAATGATTTGCACAAAAAACTCGCTGATTATAGTTTAGGTCATGTTCTGTTTTTTTTTGTAGCTATTTCGGTGTATTTGTCTTCTTTTGTTCAACACTTCATACCACCCCCAACCTCTGCCCGAGAGTGCAGGCAGTGAGCTACTGGCACGCCGTTTCAGCGCCAGTCCGTACCCATTCCTTCCACAGGGGTGCTGCCATCCCACCCACCTGCTCCTGTCTCCTTTTCAGGTTGTGCCAGCTTAACATGCAGGAGCCTTAGGTTCTACCCGTCTGCGGTGGAACATCTTTCGTAAGCAGAAGTTTACGTTTTTCACATTTGTTGGGCCTGCAGAAGAATGCAAGTCAAAAAATCCGTACAAGCAAGCTTTTTTGTGATGTTCTTTTCAAGTCATATTTTCCCTTCGAGCAAAAGAAAAACAAGCAGCATTATTTATTTTAAGTTAGGGCGTACGTGCTAACTTAGTGTTTTTGAATGAAAAGAATTTGCTGAAACCTTAGATAATTTATTAGTGTTTTTATATTCCCCTTCAGACCAGTAGCTATAGAACCAATCCGTGCCAGGCAGTACCTTATAAATACTGCCTGGCTCCAAATCAGATTCTCATGGTGCAAAGCTCTACTCCCAGCTGTTAAACTTTAAATGACTTTGAAAGTATGCATAGGAGCAGCCACACCCTTGAAACCTTTATCACAACTCTGTGCAAGTTGATACAATGCCTGGTAGGTCCAAGGGGCTGCCTGAGCAACTTTGAAACCCAGTTTGACACCACACTGGAGTTATAGTTCAACCATTGTCAAATCCAAGCAGTATGAGACTGCATCCCCGAGGAAGGCCTCACACAGCTCCCCTTCGGAGTTATACTGTCACTTGTGCATCACGGTGAAGTGGAAAGTCCTTCACAGTGACGCACAAGTGGTAACATAACTACATCCCGATATACTGCAGCCACCTGAAGATTTAACAATGACTTTCTGTGGTCCATTTCTTCTTCAATGTAAATTAGTTCTAATCAGTACTGCTGTCATCAGTCACCTGCGAACTCATTTTTAATGTGGAAGCAAGTCATCCTCGGTTCCGAGGGACTGCCTAAGAAGAAGAAGGAGAAGATCCACCAGAATCTATTTGCCTAATTAGTCACAGCTCCTGTGCAAACTCAGATGGAGCTAGGGGTGACATCATTGATAGGAGAACAAAACTGGGTGTAAACCAAATTTAAAGGGATGGGGACAATTTAAAAGGGAGCGTCAAAAAGATGGGGAGAAAGAAAAATCAGAGAACTTTTGAAGAGCGTTAATAGACATTTCAACTCATCAGCTGCAGCATGCCTGCAAGAATGTGCAGCCAAATATCAGGCCACAGTTGACCGTTATTGTCCCTGCATGCTTGCAGGCTTAATGCTGCTTGGTCTCTGCAGGAGTTCTTGCAGTAGATGGAACGGCTCAGCATCTGCTTGTCTGTTGATCCAGACCCTGATAAGGTAGGTTCCCATGGTCATTCCCAGATAGGTTTTCCAGGGCCTGCAGAAATAGTTGGTCCCAGCTCGGCGGGTGTAGCCAAACAGGCAACTTCGGCTCCTGATCACGCTGGCTTGCCTTCCTGCATGCAGTAGCTTGTAAAGTGCGGCATGCTGTGATTGGGGTGTGTCTGAAGACCCTTCCAGCATAAGCTTTAGTCAGGCATTCGCCTCTTATTGTGATGTCATCAGGCATCTGCTGGTGTGGCCGTCATCGGGAAGAGAAGCCTCCACCTCTGCCAAACTGAGGTGTGTTATCTCTCTCTCCTAAGATGTGGGGGTGGCGGATTCCAATGGGAGGGCACGGAGCATCTCTTGAGCAGCCTGACTTGCCTGGCTGATATTTTCTGTCTCTATGAAGCTGAATTTTTCCCAACACAATCCTAGCTAATGCAACACAGCCCTTCCCTGTCCATCTGACCCAGTGCTGCACCATTCAGTATCGAAGTATCAGGTGAGCTATATAGGCAGTTCCAAAGAACTGAGATGAGGAGGAATTTCTTCTCTCAGAGGGTCGTAAACCGGTGGAATTCTCTGCCCCAGAGAGCCGTGGAGGCTGGGTCATTAAATACATTTAAGGTGGAGATAGACAGAGTTTTGCAAGGTAAGGGAGTGAAGGGTTATGGGGAGCGGGCTGGGAAGTGGCTTTGAGCCCAAGATCAGCCACGATCTTATTGAATGGCGGAGCAGGCTCGAGGGGCCAAGTGGCCTATTCCTGCTCCTATTTCTTATGTTCTTATGTTCTTATCTTGATTCATTCATTCTTGGGATGTGGGCGGTGCTGGCAGGGCAGGCGTTTATTGTCCATCCCTGGTTGCCTTGAGAAGGTGGCGGTGGAGGCACTACTTTGATTTGATGTTGTTGTTCAAGTTGTGGAAGGTTAAATACAGCAATATTGCAGCAAAAAAAAAGATCTTTTCTCGCTTTAGTCACTGAAGTAAACCATTTCAATATAGCGCCATGCATGGCTGAGTGTCACAGAGGCTTTATGAGAATTGTCACTTGTGTTTCGGTTCCCAAAGGAGATGAGCTCATTACATAAAAAAACTGCATTCACACATGGTACGAGTATTTAGTACGTTGGCGAATTCACTTAAAGAGGCAAATAGACAGAAACAGTGTTATCCCGATGTTGGCATCAAGCCATTGTGTTCCTTTGCGTTGGAACCATTGTTAAAGTCAGATAGCCAGGTGGTGAAGGATAGAAGACTAGAGCCTAGTCTTCAGTTATTTCTAAGCCTTTATTTATAGAGACACACGTTACCTACTGTGCACCCGCAAGATCAGCTTGCAACCCTTCCCCAGCCTTTTCCCACATGAGAGCAAGCGAGTCCCCAATTAATTCCCACCACCTGAATACAATTAACACCCAATTGCTATACACCACTTGAATACAATTAACAACCATATGAGACTTATTGAAAGTACTTCTTGTGGTCATACTGTAGAATGGAAAACTGTCCTATTGTTCACTTGTCATTTCTGATTAAGATATTAGGCGCTCAGACATACACATGCGCACATACAAATATACATAAAGACTTCCTTTACTCTCCTAATGTGAATCTTCCTAATGGGAAAAGCCTGCTGTAAAACTATCCATAACCTAAAAGCAGGCCTAAGATTTTTTTTTAATCCATCCTAATTGTAGCCTTGCTATGAATGCAACTTCAGAGTCCAATCATCCCTCACCATGATGAGCACATCCATCCATGCATCAATACATCCTGCACACATGTATTTCAGTTGCCTCTGGTGGAGCAAACCACACCTTTATAAACAGATAGCTCTGAATAATCAACATCATTAATATTTACAAACTCTTTCGATGGCTCAGCTTGTTAAAACCTTTTGCTACCTAAGCAGAAAGAGCCCAGGTTAAACTCCCAGTTTTCTCTTTGTTAGCTGATCTCACCTAAGTCGGTTATGATAATAAATCTCATTGTCGCTGGGTTATGGAGGGGAAAATTGCCATGGGTTATACCTATCAGGAAAGATCGAACAGGCTGGGGCTCTTTTCTCCAGATAGAGAAGACCTCCTGATAGAGGTCTTCAAGATTATGAAATGGTTTGATAGGGTAGACACAGAGAAGATGTTTCCACTTACGGACGAGACCAGAACTAGGGGCCATTAATATAAGATAGTCACTAATAAACTCAATAGGGAATTCAGGAGAGACTTCATTACCTAGAGAGTGGTTAGAATGTGGAACTCACTACTGCAGGGAGTAGTTGAGGCAAATAGCATAGCTGCATTCAAGGGGTAGCTAGATAAGCACATGAGGGAGAAAGGAACAGGAGGATATGTTGATGGGGTTAGATGAAGAAGGGTGGGAGGAGGCTCGTGTGAAACATGGACCTGTTGGGCCAAATGGCCTGTTTCTGTGCTGTAAATACTTTGTAATACTCCTGATCAATATGCAGTCACCTCTGTTGAAAATGAACTTTTACAGGAATCGGGAGAGGACAGGATCAGGCTAGCCTGCGGTACACCCCAGGGTTGAAAAGCCTGCCCACATTTACTGTTCGGGCTCTTGGGCACCTGGTCAAGGTACTGGGGGATGCACAGAGCACAAGAAAGTATACCCCAGCAAGAAATGATCATCTCCAGAAGAGGAGGGGGAAGAAAAATTGCTGGAAAACAATGGAGGGAAAAATCCTCAGGAGAGATTTACTCAAAAATCCCAGTTGAATTATTTATTTTAAATTTGGTATTTCTGGCCACGTGCCAAAACATCAGTAGTCAGATCTATTCCTGATTCTCTTTTATATATCCTTCAACTTTTTTCACAATGTTTGAGGAATGCGGGTTTGTTAATCCTTCATTTATATCCAATTCATAGCACATGTTCAACAGCCCTAGCACAACTCTTCCAGTTCACTCAGTTTTTAACAATTAACATTTTAAAAGAAAGTTTGATTTTTTTCCATGTCACTGATATTGTTCCTATTGAAAATTCTGACGACTCTGCATATTTGTTAAGAGTATTAAACCGGACGGCATTTGACAAGTGATTTCAAATGCACAAAAATACTTTGATGTACGACATGTAACATTTGTTTATTTTTTGTAACTCTAGGAAGGATTTCAACGAAATTCTTTCATTTCGGCCCCACAATGGCTCCAACTAATTTAGCCGATGACTAACTGAATCCCACAGGCCAGAAAGGTGCCAGGTTCCAACCCCAGCCTGTGCTGCATTAGCTCATCTCAACTGGAGCAAGGTTCGGGGGAACCACAGTTAACCTGAGTGGCCTTAGGTTAGGGAGAAAAAAAAACCAACCCATTCCTACTCCTTACCAGTAACCCATGCTGAATGTGCATGTGTGTGTTTGTCAGAGCTGAACTCGGGTCGAATGGCTCGGTACTCAAATAGCAAATGGACACTCATTGTCGAGTCTTACACATGAATAATGACCTCTTCGTTAAGGTACTGGAAGACACCCAGTTCCCTTGGAGCCTTATCCTTGCAAGGAGTTAATGTCTTCAGAGGGGTGGAAAATTGGTGCGATAAAAATACTTGCATATTACATAGGATTACATAGGATATACAGCACAGAAACAGGCCATTCGGCCCAACCAGTCCATGCCGGTGTTTATGCTCCACTCGAGCCTCCTCCCATCTTTCTTCATCTAACTCTATCAGCATATCCTTCTATTTATTTCTCCCTCATGTGCTTATCTAGCCTCCCCTTAAACGCATCTATACTATTTGCCTCAACTACTTCCTGTGGTAGCAAGGTCCACATTCTCGCCACTCTCTGAATTCCCTATTTGATTTCTTCGTGACTATCTTATATTGATGGCCTCTAGTTTTGCTCACTGGCAAATCACGAAATGGGTGGAAGTTAGAGGGAGAGCCCTTCGACCTTCCATGAATATGCAGAGAGAAAAGGATATGAGGAGTCAATTAGTCAGTTCGGTCGGGGGAGGAAGCTTAGTTCAGTGAGAGGAAACTTGCTCATCTGAAGCCCAAAGCCAATCACCATCAGTAGGCTGACCAGGAAGGGTTATACAAGCCCGCTAACAAGGACAACGTGGTGTGTTTTTACAATTTGTTTTTGTTCTCAAGGAGAGTTTTGTAGTTAGTTGAATGAAGATGAGATTTGATTATATCTGATATTCTGTACATTCATTTGCTGTCTGCAAAATAAAGCAGCTTAATGGTTCGTATTTTTTTTTATTCGTTCATGGGATGTGGGCGTCGCTGGCAAGGCCAGCATTTATTGCCCATCCCTAATTGCCCTTGAGAAGGTGGTGGTGAGCCACCTTCTTGAACCGCTGCAGTCCGTGCATTGAAGGTACTCCCACAGTGCTGTTAGGGAGGGAGTTCCAGGATTTTGACCCAGCGACGATGAAGGAACGGCCAATATACTTCCAAGTCAGGATGGTGTGTGACTTGGAGGGGAACTTGGAGGTGGTGGTGTTCCCACCTTGTTTCTGACCTTGTTTCACTGAGAGTTTTTCAGTCCACCTTTGGAAAGACTGAAGCGAACCTCAGGGCACAAGTGAAAGATACAATATCCAGTTCAGATCACAAGGGATCCTATTGTCACACCCCTGGGTTAGGAGAAAAAGAGAGACTTGCATTTCTACAGCGCCTTTCACGATCACCGGACGTCCCAAAGCGCTTTATAGCCACTGAAGTGCTTTTTGAAGTGTAGTCACTATTGTAATATAGGAAACACTATCATATTATTAAATATTAAAGCAGCCAGGCTCACTCCTGAAAGTAAGACACTCAGACTCCTTCTGGGCATGACAAGCACCGAGAGAATATCTAAAGCAGACCCAAAACTTGAGGTTAAAAGGCTTGCTTCGTGATCGGTTAGTTCATGGCTCCATTTTAAGGGATAGGTACTCCTATAATCAGGCAGTCAAGTACTTGCCACATTTTATAGAGACTTCCATCATTTCACAATCTATTTAGTCGGTGAAATATGTCATTATAGCAGAATATTCCAGCTCAGAAAAAAATGAATTACCTTTAACCTAGTAATCAGCTTCCAAGGAACTTATCCACCTCATCAGATTCTAGAATCCTTAATCAGAACATCCCTCCCATCCCTGAATCCACCAGCATTAAATTAGATCCATCAGTTCATAACAGATCCTACCAGTTCATAACACACAATCCCAATAGTTCTTTCAATCTAGCAGCATTATATCGGAATATTCATCCTATTAGATGCTCAATCTATCAACACTAATTTAAACCATTTCAGAATCCTGGCTCAATCATTGTTATCTCATACCATTTATCCCAATGAATCCTTATATCTATCAGGGTTAACCTTCCTTCCACCACCTTCCCAGAACCCTGAATGTTGTTATCACTTCTACCTCACAGCATCAGTCTAGCAATCTAAAATTGTGCATCAGGTCTTTTAATCTATTAGTACTGGGGTTTATTCTCTGAAAAATCTTTTTATTTCTGCCAGGCACATGAACTGAAATTAAATAGTTTACTAGGAGATAGAAGAGCAAATGCGTAGGCAAATTTCTGAGAAGTGCAAAAACAATAGGGCAGTAATAATACAGGATTTCAACTACCCGAACATTAACTGGGGTAGAATCAGTGTAAAAGGTATAGAGGGCGCAGAATTCTTAAACTGCATTCAGGAGAACTTTTCTAGCCAGTAAGCCTAACAAGAGAGGGTGCCGTTCTGGACTTAGTTTGAGGGAATGAAGCTGGGCAGGTGGAAGGGGCATCAGTGGGAGAGCAGTTTGGTGGTAGTGATCATACTTCAGTTAGATTTAGCATGGTTATGGAAAAGGACAAAGGTAGACCAGGAGTAAAAGTTCTCAATTGGGGAAAGGCCAATTTTACTAAGCTGAGATGTGATTTAGCAAAAGATGACTGGAAACAGCTACTTGAAGGTAAATCAGTGTCAAAGCAGTAGGAGGCATTCAAGGAGGAGATCATGAGGATTCAGAGCAAATATGTTCACACATAGAAAAAGAGTGGGACTCCCAAATCTAAAGCCCATGGATGTCAAGGGGCATACAGAGTAGGATAATGCAAAAATGAAAAGCTTATGTCAGATACCGAGAGCTAAATACTGAAGAAAGCCTAGAGGAGTATAGAAAGTGCAGGGGTGAAATTAAAAAGGAAATTAGGAAAGCAAAGAGAGGCATGAAAAAATATTGGCAAGTAAAATCAAGGAAAATCCAAAGATGTTTTATAATTACATAAAGAGCAAAAGGACAACTAAAGAAATAATAGGGTATATTAGAGACCAAATAGGTAACCTGTGTGTGGAGGCGGAAGACGTGGGAATGGTTCTTAATGAATACTTTGCATCTGTCTTCACAATAGAGGGGGGGGCATGATGCAGACATTGTAGTTAAGGAACAGGAGTGTGAAATATTAGATGAGATAAACATAGTGAGAAAGGAAATAGTAAGGCGTTTAGCATCTTTGAAAGTAGAGTCAGAAGGTTGTGGGTTCAAATCCCACTCCAGAGACTTGGGCACAAAAATCTAGGCTGATACTCCAGTGCAGTGTCGGAGGGAGTGCTGCAGTGTCAGAGGTGCCGTCTTTCAGATGAGACGTTAAACTGAGGCCCCGTCTGCTCTCTCAGGTGGACGTAACTGATCCCATGGCACTATTTCGAAGAAGAGCAGGGGAGTTATCCCCGGTGTCCTGGCCAATATTTATCCCTCAATCAACATAAAAACAGATTATCTGGTCATTATCACATTGCTGTTTGTGGGAGCTTGCTGTGCGCAAATTGGCTGCCGCGTTTCCTACATTACAACAGTGACTACCAAAAGTACTTAATTGGCTGTACTGCGCTTTGAGATGTCCGGTGGTCGTAAAAGGCGCTGTATAAATGCAAGTCTTTATTTCTTTTATAAAGCACCAGGCCCAGAAGAAATATATCCTAGGCTGTTAAGAGAAGCAAGGGAGGAAATGGCGGAGACTCTGAGCATCATTTTCCAATCCTCTCTGGCTACAGGTGTGGTGCAGGAGGACTGCTAACATTGTACCGTTGTTTAAAAAGAGAGAAAGGAATAGACTGAATAATTGCAGGCCAGTCAGCCTAACCTCGGTGGTGGGCAAATTATTGGAAAAAATTTTGAGGGACAGTATTAATCGTCATTTAGAAAGGCATGGATTAATCAAGGACAGTCAGCATGGTTTTGTTAAGGGAGGGTCGTGTCTGACTATCTTGATTGAATTTTTTGAGGAGGTAACAAGGAGGGTTGATGAGGGTAGTGCATTTGATGTAGTCTACATGGATTTTAGCAAGGCCTTTGACAAGGTCCCACATGGCAGACTGGTCACGAAAGTAAAAGCCCATGGGATCCAAGGGAAAGTGGCAAGTTGGATCCAGAATTGGCTCAGTGGCAGGAAGCAATGGGTAATGGTCGACGGGTGTTTTTGTGACTGGAAGGCTGTATCCAGTGGGGTTCCGCAGGGCTCAGTACTAAGTCCCTTGCTTTTTGTGGTATATATCACTGATTTAGACTTCAGTGTAGGGGGCATGATTAAGAAGTTTGCAGATGATACAAAAATTGGCCATGTGGTTGATAGTGAGGAAGAAAGCTGTAGACTGCAGGAAGATATCAATGGACTGATCAGGTGAGCAAAAAAGTGGCAAATGGAATTCAATCTGGAGAAGTGTGAGGTAATGCATTTGGTACGGCAAACTCTGCAAGACATGCCAGATCATCAACACAGATACCACCATCACACGTGAGGACACTAACCACCAGGTACATGGTACATACTCATGTGACTCGGCCAACGTTGTCTACCTCATACGTTGCAGGAAAGAATGCACCGCGGCATGGTACATCGGCGAGACCATGCAGACACTGAGACAACATATGAACGAGCACCGCACAACAATCGCCAGGCAGGATTGTTACCTCCCAGTCGGGGAACACTTCAGCAGTCAAGGACATTCAGCCTCGGATCTGCGGGTAAGCGTTCTCCAAGGCAACCTTAGAAACACACGACAACGCAAAATCATCGAGCAGAAACTGATAGCCAAGTTCCGCACTCATGAAGACGGTCTCAACCGGGATCTTGGGTTTATGTCACGATACATGACGTGATCCGGACTCGAGTCGTCGTTGGCTTGTTCACAGATGTGATTCCCAGTAAAAAAGTAAAAATTTTCCCAGTAAAAAAGTAAAAATTTTAAAGCTTTTCGTTTTACATACAGACGGCAGCTTTTGACACGTTAGAAACCCTGCGACTACACCTCATTGTCTCAGTTGTATCTTGCTATGTCTTTGATGTGGTACCTTCCTGGCTGACCTGATTAACTTTATCACACCTCGGCAGATAGTCAGGATGATTTAATTTAGTGGTCTGCAATTGTAAGGTACACATGCTTTGTTCTCTATCTATATATGCTTTGGCGATTCTGTATCTATTTACTTCACCTGAGGAAGGGGCAATCGATAGCTCCGAAAGCTTGTGATTTCAAATAAAACTGTTGGACTATAACCTGGTGTTGTGCGACCTCTCAATTTAGTAAAATATTACCAGAGTACCAAGGACCAATAGGTCAGTTTATTATCAATGATAGAGGAATGCGTTTGAAAAAGACTGGAGCTAGCTGAGACTTATTAGTTTGTACTGGGATTAGGATACTTCTTGCCTTGTCAATACTGCATTAAAGATGCATGATAATATTCCAATAATTATAGATTGTAAGGTCGATAGAGCAATGTGGAGCATATAAATTGATTAGAATTTATCAAAGCAATGGTTTCCTTAAATCCAAGCTGATCATCCTGCTTCTCATCTGAGCTTAAAACTGAATTTAAACAAGCAGAAATTGTGCTGTTGTTTTCCTGCTGTTTTCCAATTGATGGATAGATTTTAGTTACACAGTCATGTGCAAAGCAGAGCGTTTGTAGTTAGTAATACAACTCTTGGAAATAAACGTGATCTGAGCATGAAAAGGCTATCTGTAAAAGATGTATAACTAGACAAATACTTTAGAATCATTAAAAAAAGACCAACTCCTTCATATTATAACTCCTAAAACAAATAGGCCTTTTGTAGTTCTCAGCGCATTGTTTCCGATATTAAACAGCACTTGAAGTGAAAGACAGGCTTGTTGAGCCTTCAATCCCATTCAATACAATGCACAGGCTCAACAACCCAGCACTGCTCTTCTGATGATGAAAGTGGCAATTTGTCTCCACACAGAAGAATGAATGATTTCTATTTAAATCTGGTATTCCAAATTTTTTTTTTAATTCGTTTATGGGATGTGGGCGACGCTGGCAAGGTCAGCATTGATTGCCCATCCCTAATTGCCCTTGAGAAGGTGGTGGTGAGCCACCTTCTTGAACCGCTGCAGTCCGTGTGGTGAAGGTGCTCCCACAGTGCTGTTAGGGAGGGAGTTCCAGGATTTTGACCCAGCGACGATGAAGGATCGGCGATATACTTCCAAGTCAGGATGGTGTGTGACTCGAAGGGGAACTTGGAGGTGGTGGTGTTCCCATGTGCCTGCTGCCCTTGTCCTTTTAACATAGAAACATAGAAGAGAGGAGCAGGAGTAGGCCATTCGGCCCCTCGAGCCTGCTCCGCCATTCGATGAGATCATGGCTGATCATCCAAACTCAGTACCCTGTACCTGCCTTCTCCCCATATCCCTTGATACCTTTAGCTTTAAGACCTCTTTTAGATGGTAGAGGTCGCGGGTTTGGGAGGTGCTGCCGAAGAAGCCTTGGCGAGTTGCTGAAGTGCATCTTGTAGATGGTACACACTGCAGCCACGGTACGCCAGTGGTGGAGGGAATGAATGTTTAAGGTGGTGGATGGGGTGCCAATCAAGCGGGCTGCTTTGTCCTGGATCTTTATACTTGTGGTATTGTCACAGACATATTTTATATTTTCAAATGACCAAAAACAGCAACATTTTTCGTCAGCAATTTTAAACTTAACTTTGCAATTTATACTGCAGTCAGTGTGAAGCCCAAGTGGTGTAAAAAATCCTTTAGCGGGAGAGGGGCTCACACCGCTTGCTTTTGGTATGGGTCATACTCCAATTGCAGAGCTGACTTCTGAGTTACGCTACCGGTTTTGCATTGACACATATCTAAATCTACACAGAATTGGATTGACACAAAAGCAATATTATAGCGGGCAATATTGTCCTGTGAGACAAAAACTTCTGGGGGTCCAACTGTTATATAATGGATTGCATGCTTAAAGCTGCTTCAAAAGATTGGCGGCCCTACTATGTGGCTCCATGGAATTTCGTCCTGAAGGACACTTTTTCAGGATGCCCCTTTAAGCGTTTGATAAACTCACAAAAACGTTTCTGACCCATAGGCCGTGAATTTAATGGAGGAGACGGGATGGTGGCGGGAGAGCTGGTTTCCGGGTTCCGGTCCCGCTCCCAGCTGCACCCGCTCCGCAGATGTGATTTTCCCTTGATTGGCCTTGTTAAGCCCACCCTGCGGGCTTACTGGCCAATTAGCAGGAAGCGGGTCTGATGACGTCATTTGATGACGCGTCATCAGCCGGTTTCCTTAAAGGGACCACGTCCACTTGGAGTTTGACAGTTGCTGCAAACACTGACAATCACTGCACAAAGGTCAACGCTTGCACCCAGGCTCTCCAATGACTCCCTCCACATGCTTATGGAGGGAGTCACGGTACGCAGGGAGGTTCTCTTCCCTTCCAAGGGCAGAAGAGACACCAACTTACCTTGCACCTCCACCCAACCCTCTCTATCTACTTTATCACTTCCCCATCTCACTAGCCACCCCTCACACTGTAAGGGTTTCGTGCCTGTGTCTCAGACGGTGCTGGTGCGAGGTTAGGCCTTCGTTGCCTAATACTATTGCTTGCTCTGGTCTCCGGCCAGCCTTTTTGCAATAAGCACCTGTGAGTGGTTTGACCCACTCACCCTTACGGTTCTAACACTGGACTTAGGTGCAGAAGCAGTAATGCAGAGAAAACTCAGATAGACCCGGTTGAATAGTACGAAATGGAAATCTTTATTGCATAGCGTCCAAAATCATGAAGTACATGTCATAGGCGCAAATTAACGAGAGTACAAGTATACATACATTCATAAAGCTTGGTCTATGGAAATGAAGAACGCACGGCACATCGTAAAAAGGGGAACACATTATACTTTATCCTTAATAAAACCACCCTCCCTTATCAATACCTACACTACGTCTAGATTTGTAGGATCGGGAAACATGCTCACCACTCGTGTTACTTCGGAGAATTTTAAAGTGAGGCACTCGGCTCGTTTCGCTGCAGCGCTTGACTGTTACGTGTTTGGAGGGGTCTCTGTACCCCACTTGTTTATCTTTGCTGCTGCGACAAGCAGGCCCGACTCCCTGTTGTCATGAAGAAGTCGATGGACCCAAACCGGATCGTGCAGTAACCCGTAAAGTTCAACAAAATGAGTTCTGTATTTTCGGGCGCGGTCGGGGTTTACTGACCGTGGCGGCACGTGGATTCTTCTTCTTTTCTTGTCATTTCGTCTTGTCTTTTCGGGCCTTCGGGTCCAGACACCGTTTACCGACTCTCGGGATGGTGCACCCGGTCACTTGCCCTCATCGGGGCGGCTCGTTCCATTTGAGCTCCACCCAACATTCGAATAATCGTCCAGTGCGGCTAAAAGTCCAGAGTCAACAGAGTCCAGCCCTACAGAAGAGCTTCAGCCAGCGGTCGAGCAGTCAGCGCATAAGAGTCCAGCCCGAGTCAAGAGAATAGGAGTCGAATCAAGAGCATCAGCCGAGATAAGAGCAATAAGAGACCGATGGACATTTGTTCACTATAGTTATAGTGCTGTGTTCCTTTATCTCCTGCTCAAATCTTAATGTTTGTCCTTTGTGAAATATTGGCGCTCAAAACTCCCAGCATGGGGCGATTCTTGTCTTTAACGGGTTTCGGTAGCACCTGAAACTGGCCAACTACCCGTTAATGTTTTCCCCATTGTTGACCCAGCCAGGATCGTATGAATCGTCTCCCTGACTGGTTTTGGGGGCCCCCGAATACTTGTTTAATCACCTGTCAATGTCTCTCTCATTGTAGAGCCGTGGGGGTATTTGTGTATTGATGTGTCTGGATGGGCCTTCGATTGCCCAGTACAATGGTCCTTACTTGTGCATGGAAAACGATTCCAGCACTTATATCTTTGCTATTGTCACTAATGCAAACAGGTTGCATCCTGTCTTTATCAGTGTTTATCGAGTATGATCCAATTTTATATCGAATGTTTATTCAACGCCATCTTGTCTGCCCACTGTATTTCTGGAAGCTTCTGCCACGATGCGCGGTGGCCATTTTACAGGCTTCTGTGTCCTTTATATCATGACAGCATTTCGTTTAAATAAACTGATCAAATGAATCTGCTTCTCTTTCGTTATTTCGAATCGCGATAATTGCGAAACTTTACAACACTCACCCTCATCCTACTGTAAGCATACCAACTAACAACACACAAGGGTAAGCACTTGAGAGGATTAGTCAATGTCCATGTGAAGTTTCTGGTAATGTGTTGTCATACAGTGTAATATCTTTTTCCAACACTGCCCCTTATTGGATAGATCTGAGCGCACATTGAAAAGTGTCTTACTGAGTTCCAGTAACCCCCCCCACCCCCGCCCTGCTATAGTGATGAGTGTGCATGGAATGGCTTGGACATTAAAGGGATGCTTCACGGTGCTGGCGTGGGATACTGTCAACCTGGCGCATCATGTGGCAGCCAGGGTTTACAACGTCAAGTGAAGAAAATCAGGCCATGGTGATGCCATTGCTGGCCTCTCGGGCAGCAATTTTGTCAGGGGCTGATGCCCTGTGTCCAGTGCAGCATCAGGTGATGGTGGAGAAGGTTGGTGATGTTGTTGGTGATGTTGGTGTGCCTGGTGATGTTGGTATTGGGGCTGATCGTGGAAGGATTCGGAGGACCAAGGTCTGATTGTTACATTGGCTCCGATGTTGCTGGAACAGATAGCAGCTGCAAGTGAGATGACAGAAGCGATCTGTCAATGGTGAGAGAGGTTGTTCCAATGAGGTGGCACTGGACGTACAGTTGGATCTAAAAACTTGTAAGCTGAAGAAATCTCTATATGTATTAAAAATGCAGTAACCAACATTTTCTGTGCTCTGAAACTCACCATCTGCAACATGCCATCCTTTACACTACTTCTGCAGCTGTCAGCTTTTCACAAACATCAGAGCAGACTCAAAACACGCCAGGTTGAGCAGGTAACCAGTGGGAGAGAAAGTAAAATTACAAGTGAGCCTCAAAATACTCTAAAATTGGCTCTTAACAAGCCATTTAAGTAGCTGAATTGTCTCCCCCGCCGCTTGGTGTCGGGTCAGTTCTGCACTGACAGACCCGACACCTGGGAGACTCGCGTGGAGGCGGGTTGACAGCGGGTTTCCTACCTGGTCAATCTTTGCGATTTTGACAGCGGTCCCACCTCCAAAACTGTCCCCTCAGCGCTATTAAATTCGTGGCCATACTGTTTTATATTGCAATGACAGGAAATAATTTAGTCAAGAACATTTTATTTTCAGGTCGCCTGTCATTTTAATTCTCCACCCCACTCCCACTCTGACCTCTCTGTCCTCGGCCTCCTACACTGTTCCAATGAAGATCAGCATAAGTTCAAGGAACAGCTCCTCATCGTTCTATTAGGCACTTTACAGCCTTCCAGACTCAACATTGAGTTCAACAATTTCAGACCATAACCTCTGCCCCCATTTTTTCGGATGGCAGCTGTTGATGATTCTGATATTTCCATTTATACCTCCTCTAGACCCATCTTTTGTTTCTTTATTTGTCCCATTACCATCTCCTTTCGTCTTGCACCATCATCTCTTTTGTCATTTAGTCTCTCCTGTCTTTCATCCTGTCACAGATCGTCTCATTTATTCTTTCCTCCCCTCCCCCCTTTCCCTGACTCTGTACTTGCTTGAAACCTGTTACATCTCTAACTTTTTCCAGTTCTGACGAAAGGTCATTGACCTGAAACATTAACTCTGTTTCTCTCTCCACAGATGCTGCCTGACCTGCTGAGTATTTCCAGCATTTTCTGTTTTTATTTCAGATTTCCAGCATCCGCAGAATTTTGCTTTTGTACATTTTATTTGAAGCTAGATTTGATCTTTCAAAGATATTAGGTGGGTTCCATTGTAATATCTCATTGCTGAAGACAAATCCGGGACATGCAGACTTAAGACAAGAGTAAACACTGGTCTATCGACAAATGGACCACACATATAATTCAACTGTTAAGTATATGACTTTCTTTCACTAAGTTATAATAGTATTCACTGTTCACAGAAGTACTATTCTGAGTAGAATCATAGAATATTACAGCACAGAAGGAGGCCATTCGGCCCATTGAGTCTGCGCCGGCCCTTTCGAAGAGCAATCCAGTTAGTCACACTGCCCCCGCTCTTTCCCCATAGCCCTGCAATTTTTTCTCCTTCAAGTATTTATCCAATTCCCTTTTGAAGGCTACTATTGAATCAGTATCCACCGCCCTATCAGGCAGTGCATTCCAAATCCTAACCACTCGTTGCGTAAAAAAGCTATTCCTCATGATGTCTCTGGTTCTTTTGCCAATCACCTTAAATCTGTGCCCTCTGGTTATCGACCCTTCAGCCATTGAAACAGTTTCTCCTTATTTACTTTATGTAAACCCTTTATGATTTTAAACACCTCTATCAAATCTCCTCTTAGCCTTCTCTGCTCTAAGAGAGTATAAATCCACGATTCAAATTTCAATAAAGAATTAATAAAAAATTTAAGATTTCAAACAAGTATCCTGTACCATAACTTGTAATGTGGCTGGTTACCAAAATAGGACAATTTATTTTTTTTGGTGAAATTTCTCATTTCCCTCACAGCTAGAAGGAAATGATCATTAGAAATGCTACCGCTGGAATTAGCTAAATTCTTATTTGCGAGACATAATTTTAGCAACAAAACTTTGAACATTCTGCTCATGTCCCATCACATTTTGGAGGTGGTAGCAGAGAGACAGGGTCTATTGTCATTCATCAGAAGGCAAGATATAGAAAAATGTTAATCAGATATGGGACACAGTATTACAAAGACAGACAGAAGGTTCATAGATAGGTCTAAAAAGCTACATACAGGAAACTCTTTCGTATCCGGCACCGACGGGACTGGGATGGTACCGGTTGATTAAAAATTCCGGATAATGGAGAGGTATATCTACCGAGGCTAATTTTAACAAACAAAAATAAAAAAATCAAGAAATGTGCAGTATAATTGGGTACTCACCTACAGAATGTTGTGTTAAATGGACTCGGACTCGGCAACATCTCCGGTTATTCAGGTGTTCTGATCGGAAGAGACTTCCGACAGCGCCAAGAATCCGAGTCATGGCAGTTTGGAGAACTACCTCCACTGACTAACTCGGCCACCGCGGGAGACTCGGACTCGGACTCGGCAACATTTCCGGTGATTGAGGTGTTGTTTTCGGAGTATGAATTTTGCCGGTTATTAGAGAATTCCGGCTATTTAGGTGCCATTTAAACGAGAGTTTCCTGTACATTCTCAAAGTGTAAAAAAGAGAAAAGAGTTTGAGATTTAGTTATTATTTAAGGGGTGTAAAATAATGGGTTGATTGGAATAGCAAAGGAAGAACATGCACTTATACAACACCTTTTATGGCCTATGGATGTCCCAAAGTGCTTCACAGCCAATTAAGTACTTTTGAAGTGTATTCGTTGGTGTAATGTAGGCAAACGGAGCAGCCAATTTGTGCACAGCAAGGTCCTACAAACAGCAATGCAATAAATGACCAGATAACCAATTTTTTTAGTGATTTTGGTTCAGGGATAAATGCTAGCCTGGGCACTGGGAGGGCTCCCTGCTATTCTTTGAATAGTGTTATGAGAGGACAGACATTTCATCGGCAATATGACACCTCCAGCAATACAGCACTCTCTCAGTACCGCACCGAAGTTTCAGCGTAGACTATGTGGCCAAGTCTCTGGAGCGAGGTTTGAAACCACAGCGGTCTAACGCAGAGACAAGAGAGCTACCACAGTGCCAAGGCTGACATCATAAACATGAGCGCACTGTTCTAAATAGAAGCAAGAACAGAAAACGGAGTGACTGCTGGCAATGACCGGAAGCTGCGCATAAATCTGTGGTGGTTTAAGTATGACTGTGTAATAAAATAGTCATATCGCATGCCTGAATCTATGGAATCTATGGAGCTATGGGTTGGTCTAATAATGTATAATAATAGCGCAGTTGGTTTAAGTATTAATGTATGATATTTTCATGGGGGGAGGGTTGAGGAGATTTATTTAACATGCAAGCTTCGTGTGAAGCGAAAGGAGAAGAAAATTAATAAAAATAAGAAATTGAATAAAAATGGACGTTTACTGTGTTTTGCTGGCGCGGATTTTCTTTCCCTGATGCGGCTGTGTTCGGCAGCAGCGATCTCTTTTCACCACCCCCTCCCCTCCTGTCTCTCTGGAAGTGTTTTCTTTGTAATGGTGACAATATTTTCTTTTCAGTAAGCGAACAACCGCAAAAAACACTGAAACTGCGCATTCAGTGCCATTCACAACTCCTCAGATAATGAAGCAATCTATGTCCGCATGCAGCAAGACCTGGATGACGTTCGGGCTTGGGCTGATAAGTGGCAGGTAACATTCGCGCCACACAAGTGCCAGGCAATGACTATCTCCAACAAGCGAGAGTCTAATCACCTCCTCTTGACATTCAACGGCATTACCATCGCCGAATCCCCCACCATTAACAGCCTGGGGGTCACCATTGACCAGAAACTAAACTGGACCAGCCACATTAATACTGTGGCAACAAGAGCAGGTCAGAGGCTGGGTATTCTGCAGCGAGTGTCTCACCTCCTTACTCCCCAAAGCCTTTCCACCATCTACAAGGCACAAGTAAGGAGTGTGATGGAATACTCTGCACTTGCCTGGATGAGTGCAGCTCCAACAACACTCAAGAAACGCGACACCATCCAGAACAAAGCAGCCCGCTTAATTGGCACCCCATCCACCACCTTAAACATTCACTCCCTCCACCACCAGCGTACCATGGCTGCAGTGTGTACCATCTACAAGATGCACTGCAGCAACTCACCAAGGCTCCTTCGGCAGCACCTTCCAAACCCGCGACCTCTACCACCTAGAAGGACAAGGGCAGCAGGCGCATGGGAACACCACCGCCTCCAAGTTCCCCTCCAAGTCACACACCATCCTGACTTGGAAGTATATCGGCTGTTCCTTCATCGTCGCTGGGTTAAAATCCTGGAACTCCCTACCTAATAGCACTGTGGGAGCACCTTCACCACACGGACTGCAGCGGTTCAAGAAGGCGGCTCGCCACCACCTTCTCAAGGGCAACTAGGGATGGGCAATAAATGCTGGCCTTGCCAGCGACGTCCACATCGCATAACCGAATATTAAAAAAAATGCGCAACGACTTCAACTTCGTTGGCAGCAGTCGTGTCCAAACAGAAAATGCTGGGACCTTTCAGCAGGTGTGAAATCCAACTCGTGTGTTCTCTCACAGATGCTGCCTGACCTGCTGAGTGTTTCCAGAAATATTTGTTTTTCGTTTCAGATTTCCAGCGTCTGCAGTTTTCTTTGTTCTGAAAGAACAGATTTTGCAGGAGCTGTACAGACTTGTGATGTTATTTGTAAAAAAAACAGGTACGATTGATGCTGGAGCACCAAAGAAGTTTTAATGTTCTAATTTACAAGGAGGCAAACTTTAAAGGAGGGAGTACGTAATGTAGAAATTGCATTTTATGTGAAAGATGAGAAACATAAAATGAGTATTTTTGTAACCTGAGTTCAGATGAAATGTGGGAGGATATTGTTCAAATACTTTTTATACCATATAACAAATACTTTAGTGTGGAGGGAGGTTGATGAGGCTTCCATGATGGCAATAACACTCATGCAGGCAATTTTAAGACAAAGAGGATAATGTTCCCAACCAAGTTACTTCTTGTGGGTGGAAAGAATGAGTCCTATAGTTCTCAGCACCAAGTCAGCTCAGGATGATTTAACATGAAGGATCCTTTTGGTCACCTTCGTGATGGAACTGCTGAAATTCTAAGAAGCAAGGCAATGGGGAACAGCCACTTCTAAAGCAGCAACTTAGGCAGCAAGATGTCCTGTGATACTGTGCAGTATGTTATGGGAGGAACCCACCTGTAGTAGACGGCATATTATAAAAAGGAGACAGGCACTGGAGAAGGTGCATAAAAGATTTACAAGGATGATAGCAGAACTGAGAGGATATACCTATCAGGAAAGGTTGAACAGGCTGGGGCTCTTTCCTCCAGAAAAGAGAAGATGACCTGATAGAGGACTTTAAATTTATGGAAGGGTTTGATAGAGTAGACTTAGAGACGATGTTTCCACTTGTGGGGAGACCAAGACTAGGGGCCATGAATATAAGATAGTCACTAACTAATCCAATAGGGAATTTAGGAGAAACATCTTTACCCAGGGAATGGTTGGAATGTGGAACTCGCTACCACAGGGAGTAGTTGAGGCGAATACCATAGACGCATTTAAGGGGAAGGCAGATAAACACATGAGGGAGAAAGGAATAGACGGTTATGCTGATAGGGTGTGATGAAGAGGGGTGGGAGGAGGCTCATAAGGAACATAAACACCGGCATGGACCAATTGGGCTGAATGGCCTGTTTCTGTGCTGTATTATGATATAATTTTAAATTCTGTCTTTTTTCCTATTTCAGCTGTGGGAAACAGTGCAAGATTTCACAATTGCAGCTTCTGGCCCTGAGAGATGGGACTAGCCCACAGGCCGTGGCCACAGGCTAAATGGTCGGCTCCAATGGTAACCCTTTCTCTAACTTTTGACACGGGCAGTAAGTGCAAATTTGCTGCAAGCATTCAAAAAGGAGCTGTATGAATTTCTGAGAGTGGCCGATATAGCTACAAAGAGAAGGTAGGTGGGGTCAATGAGAATAGTTACCCAGTTACTGTGGTCCACGAGAGCTTGCTTGATTGCCCTTGGGTTACAGAGAGGCATTTTAAAGAGTGTTTTTCTCCCCCCTAAATTGGCCGAAGGTTTCTTCTCTGTTTTATTACATGTCCCAGGTGATTGCGTAGCTACATGGAAGACTGTGATTACCATCCCAAGTGTTGTCCATTGAGCAATATAGAGGCTTTGTGTTAAAATCAGGCACACTAACCCATACGTGGCATGAATAAAGATGTAGGTTCCCGGCCATTTAAGACTTGGCTTTGCTTATGGAAACTATCATCTAGCTGCAAACATGAGACAGAAGTATTGAGGTAAAGACCAAGTTGTACCAATCCCCACTGCTTACTAAGAATGAAATATTGTATAATTTACAGTGATTGAAGAGTGCTTGATTTCCCCATAAGAATTATGGGAATTCTTTTTTTATTAGCATGAACCTGACACTCACCTTAGTGAGAGTGAAACCACTCTTTAATCACTATAGCTAAACACTGGGAAGACCAAAGCCCTGGTCTTCAGTCCTTGCTACAAACTCCATACCCTTATCACCGACTCAAGCTACCTCCCTGACTGTTCAGAATCTGTTTGACTCTCAGCTGAGATCTGACCCCATATCCTCTCACAAAGATCACCTACTTCCACCTTGGTTGCTTCTGCCACTACTTCCCGCACCAAGTCCCACTTGCCCAGCACCCCTGTCCTTGCTGATCTACATTGGCTCCTGATCCCCCCCCCCCCAACCCCATAAATTTAAAATTCTTATCCTTGTTTTTAAATTTCCTCCAGGGCTTCATGCTCCGCTATCTCTGTAACCTCCTTCTGCATTACAAGCCTCCCAAACTCTCCATTGTTCTGACTGCAGACTCTTGTGCACTCTCTCCTTTCATCCCATTATTGGTGGCTGTGCCTTCAGCTGCCAAGGTTCCCTCCTAAATCCCTTTGCTTCTCCACTTCCCATCTCCTCCTTTAAGACCATCCTTAAAAGCCAACTCTTTGACCAAGGTTTTGGCCACTTTTCCTAATCTCTCCTTCTTTGGCTTGACATGATCTGTTTTTTTCACACTTCTGTGAAGCACCTTGGGATGTTTTTCTACATTGAAGATACATAAATGCAAGTTGTTGGTGTAGGTTTTAGAGCAGCGCGAGTCTTGCTGACCAATATGGCTTAAGCTCTGCCTCCATTAGTACAAAACATTCTTTCTCAACCTGTATTGACCTCGACCAATTTTGAAGCATTTCGGATCCTGTGCTAAGTTGACTACAGTCTGCTGGGTCTGATATGTTGAATGAGTACAGCAACCAGTATTTATGTATAACGTCGTAATTATTTCCAATGTGGGTTATTATACTGAGCTTCAGTGAAACACATGATCTGGGCACATCGGAGACAAGATCGGCTTTTTTTTTCTGGCATCTTAATAAACTGTTTTCATATTTTTCAGCTGTGTCCAGCACTTGATTTGAGCTCTTTAATGAAAAGAGAATCGGGGCCTGTCCTAATGAGGGAAATGCAGTGGAAGCTGATTTATAATTATTATAGGATGGAACTCTCTCTGCACGCTTGAGATAGCTTAAGTATTACACAAGAATTCTTGGTGAGGAAGTTTTGAGTGTTGCCTGTACTGCATGGTTTACACATTTTTAATGCTTCATTCGAAATGTCTCTGATCATCTAGAAACATTTACGCAGATTATCATAGAAGTTACAGTATAGAAGGAGGCCATTCAGCCCACTGTACCAGTGCTGTACCCCATGTATTAATCTAAGAATCCCAATTGACCTTTTTAGGGCCTTCTCTACCTTTAAAGATCGATGTATTTATACCCCTAAATCTCCCTGCCCCTCCATTCTGTCAAGAATTTTATCATTTAGGGTTATTTCCTTCTACTGTCCTTTTTGTCAAAAATTACTACTTTGTAGTTCCCTGCAGTTGCTACTTAACTTCCCACTCTGCTATCCTGTCTATATCCTCCTAAAACCCTGCAACTAGCCGTGTTCTCTAATTTTGTATCATCAGCAAACATCAATATCATTTCTTTTGTGAAAATGCCCAAATCATGTCTAAAAAAGGAAAACAAAACAAGTCCCAGCACAGACTGCTGGGCACACCACTAGCCACATCCTGCCAATCTGAAGAACATTCATTTACCCAACTCTCCGCTTTCTGTCTCCTAGCCATCTCTGCAACCAAGTGGTTACATTCCCATGAACATCATGTGCCTTCATTTCCATGTCATCTCTATGATGTGGCATCTTATCAAATACTTTCTACAAGTGCATGTATACAGTATTTACTGCATTTCATTTATTTGTATACTCTGTTACTTCCGCAAAAAAATCAATTAAGTTCATCAAACACAACCTGCCCAAGCACATTCATCAAGCACAGTGTCAGCCGTGGCTCAGTTGGTGGCCTCTGAGTCAGAAGGTTGTGGGTTCAAGTCCCGCTCCAGAGACTTGAGCTGAAAAATATAGGTTGACACTCCTGCTCCCTCAGGTAGATGTAAAGGAATCCATAGCACTATTTCGATAGAAGAGCAGGGGAGTTATCCCCAGTGTTTTGGCCACTATTTATCCCTCAATCAACATCACTGGAACAGATTACCTGGTTATTATCACAGTGCTGTTTGCAGGAGCTTGCTGTGCACAGATTGACTGCTGCATTTCCTACATTACAACAGTGACTACATATCAAAAAGTATTTCATTGGCTGTAAAGTGCTTTGGGACGTCCGGTGGTTGTGAAAGTTGCTAGATAAATGCAAGTCTATCTTTCCTTTTTTAGAAATTCATGCTGACTGCCTCTGATAGACCCATGATATTCTACGTGTTGACAAAGTCATTCCCTATTGTGTAGTCTTGAAATTTTCCCACAACTGAGATCAAACTAAATGGGCTATAATTTCCTTTTTTTTAAAATCCCTTTTCCCTCCTTGAACAGGGCTGTAACATTTGCAGTCCTGCAGTCCTTTGGTACAATTCCTGTTTCCGCAGATCTTTGGAAAGTTGTGAGTAGATTAACACAAGTACAAGGGGTGGTTTTGTTAAGGGCTTGTTGATAGTCAATTAAGGGTGCTCAGTCAAAGTTTGGCTGCCTCTTAATTCTCCGAGGGACGGAATGGCAAAGGAACCCTTGATGACAGGCAGCAAAGGAACTCTTTAGAACAGCCAGCAAGGAACCCGAATAACGTCTGGTAAAGCAACCTCCGATGACAACCCAGCAAAGGAATCTTCAATGACAGCCCGGCAAAGAAACTTCCAATTACAGGCCATACATTGAAAGTTAATAATGCTGCTGTAATATCACAAATTTCACAAACAGAATGGCCATTTATTCTTAGACGCAAAAGACAGCCATTCTTGGGAGCTAGGTTGTCATTTCAGATCATTATGATTGAGATCAATCTGTCAATCAGATCTGAATGGTCTTACTGCTGACCTATCAGTTACAACATTGTTCCTTTTAGTATATACCTTAAGAAAGAAAGACTTGCATTTATATAGCGCCTTTCATGACCACCTGACGTCCCAAAGCGCTTTACAGCCAATGAAGGACAAGGGCAGCAGGCGCATGGGAACACCACCACCTCCAAGTTCCCCTCCAAGCCACACACCATCCTGACTTGGAAATATATCGCCGATCCTTCATCGCCGCTGGGTCAAAATCCTGGAACTCCCTCCCTAACAGCACTGTGGGAGTACCTTCACCACACGGACTGCAGCAGTTCAAGAAGGTGGCTCACCACCACCTTCTCAAGGGCAACTAGGGATGGGCAATAAATGCTGGCCTGGCGACGCCCACATTCCATAAACAAATTTAAAAAAAGTACTTTTTGAAGTGTAGTCACTGTTGTAACTCGTCACCAGTCATCCAACGTTCCTCTCCTACATTGTAAGTGGGAATCCTGAGGCGGGGTCATTGGCTGAGCTGTAAGTGCTAGAAAACCAAGCTCCTGAGTGCGAGTTTCTTTGTGCAGTAAACCTCTAAAGAGCTCACTTACTGTAAGACTTACTGGCTGATGCAGGGTCTAAAACATTACAGCTGAACCAATGAAACTAAAATCACTGCAGGCAACGTTTTGCAAATTTCACTTCAAGAATCACCTTCAACAAACATCTCAGCACCACAGTTGCAGGAGTGATGCAACTGTTTTATTTTCTAGTAATGCCCCAATGCCCACAAGGAAATTCAGCAAAATCAATTGTTCCTGAGTGTGCACTAAACACGCCATTAAAACCTTGCATGCACACAGAAGAATTTTTAGCACTACACCTTCTGCGACTGTACTCTGTAATACACAGGGTAGAAACGTGCTTGTGGCAGCACAACACACAGAGACAGGAATAGCTGAATTATTAATAGGTGAACAGATGGAGAAAGAGATTGGAGCTGTGAGGAGGATGAGGACATGGCTGTGGCCTTTGCACACTGTGTCATTTTCCTGGCCTTCGCAGACTATCTCTGCCCCACTGTACCAATAAGCAGTTATTAGTAGATGGTTGTTCGCTATTATGATGTGATGTAGAAGGCAATTCTTGAATGGCAGTCATAAGAACATAAGAACATAAGAAATAGGAGCAGGAGTAGGCCAATCGGCCCTTCGAGCCTGCTCCGCCATTCAATAAGATCATGGCTGATCTGATCCTCACCTCAAATCTAAAGAACACAAGAAGTAGGAGCAGGACCCGGCCACTCAGCCCCTGGGCCCGCTACGCCACCCACAGGGCCTCGACCGATCCGAACTCAGCCTCATGTCCAATTTCCTGCCCGCTCCCCGTAACCCCTAATTCCCTTTACTTCTAGGAAACTGTCTATTTCTGTTTTAAATTTATTTAATGATGTAGCTTCCACAGCTTCCTGGGGCAGCAAATTCCACAGACCTACTACCCTCTGAGTGAAGAAGTTTCTCCTCATCTCAGTTTTGAAAGAGCAGCCCCTTATTCTAAGATTATGCCCCCTAGTTCTAGTTTCACCCATCCTTGGGAACATCCTTACCGCATCCACCCGATCAAGCCCCTTCACAATCTTATATGTTTCAATAAGATTGCCTCTCATTCTTCTGAACTCCAATGAGTAGAGTCCCAATCTACTCAACCTCTCCTCGTATGTCCACCCCCTCATCCCGGGGATTAACCGAGTGAACCTTCTTTGTACTGCCTCGAGAGCAAGTATGTCTTTTCTTAAGTATGGACACCAAAACTGTATGCAGTATTCCAGGTGCGGTCTCACCAATACCTTATATAACTGCAGCAATACCTCCCTGTTTTTATAATCTATCCCCCTAGCAATAAAAGCCAACATTCCGTTGGCCTTCTTGATCACCTGCTGCACCTGCATACTAACTTTTTGATTTTCTTGCACTAGGACCCCCAGATCCCTTTGTACTGCAGTCTTGTGCTAATGCTTCAGATGGCAGGGTATGAACGGTGTGTGGAAGTATTCCTTATGCATGTGGTGGTAAAAATAACATTAAAAAAAACGAATAAGAAAAGAACATACAGCTCACCAACATCGCATGCCCGATACGAGACTCCCAAAACAAGCGCTCTACTCGGAGCTCTGACACGGCAAGAGAGCCCCAGGTGGGCAGAGGAAACGCTTCAAGGACACCCTCAAAGCCTCCTTGAAAAAGTGCAACATCCCCACCGACACCTGGGAATCCCTGGCCCAAGACCGCACAAAGTGGAGGAGAAGCATCCGGGAAGGCGGTGAACACCTCGCGTCTCTTCGCCGGGAGCAAGCGGAAGCCGAGCGCAAAGAGCGGAAGGAGCGCACGTCAACCCACCCACCCCACCCACCCGCCCCTTCAACCACCGTCTGCCCCACCTGTGACAGAGACTGTAGGTCCCGCATTGGACTCATCAGTCACCTGAGAACTCATCTTTAGTCATCCTTGGTTCCGAGGGACTGCCTGAGAAGAAGCAGCTTCCACTTGTACAACCAAGCTACTCAAAAGGAAAGACCGTATATCGCTTCCAGCCAGGAAACCTTTACATTTGGATTCGGGCCTGTGGCTATGCACTGCACACTCACCTGCAGCATCACGAACAGCTGCAAATGAGGAAGATGGAAGTGGAGACAAGTGGCCAAGAATGTACGGGAATGAACAGTCTGACAGTTTTATGGAGCACTTCCTGATCCTGTAAGTTGGGTGTCCTGAAATAACCAGTTGCTAATGAAAACCGGACGACTTTATCTGTTGCTTTCAATCTCCTCTTTTTATTGGTTTTGACTTGATAACAACGGCTACACTACAGATTAATAAAGAATGAAGTCACAAGACACATTTATATTGTACGAGTGCCGTGTTAGTGCAGTTGGGCCTCTGATGTACCAGTTGCAAGCCAGGTATAATGAAACTGCTTTCATCAGAACTGTTTTGATGAAAGGCCATCGCCCTGAAACGTTAACTCTGTTTCTCTCTCCACAGATACTGCCTGACCTGTTGAGTGTTTTCCAGCATTTTCTGTATTTATTGTATATAAATACTCCCTGATCCTCCCTCAAAGGCAACCAGACAAATCCCCAAAACATTCATTCATCCTCACATCTGCACTGTTCTCCACAGATTCTTTTCCCTCTAGTCCCAGTAGAAAATGACGACTGCAGTGTTTGATCTCAGTCTATAACTATCACTTAACCTCTAATCCAGTCTCCAGATATTGATTACGTTCATTTTTAAAAGAATGAATTGTGTCAACCTCAACTAATTTTGCAGGGAGTCTACTCTGTGGAAATGTTTTTGTCTAATCTCAATTCTCACTTGAGATTTGTTAATGTTAAACCAGTATCTAATTCTTTGCTGAAAGATGACAGGCAGCTTTGTTTGATAAGCTACTTCCAGCTCCTCCTTAAATAGTGCCATGGGATCTTCTGCATTTACTTGAACAGGCAGGTGATGTGTTCTAAGTTTGCCTTGGTTGAATATCTTATCTGAAAGACGGCATCTCCGACAATGCAGGAAACATGGCAGCCAATTTACGCACAGCAAGATTCCACAAACAGCGATGTGAGAATGGCCAGATCATCTGTTCTAGTGATGTTGGTTGAGGCCAGGACTCCTGCTCTTCTTTGAAAAGTGCAATCTTTTATGTCCACCTGAGAGGGCAGACGGGGCCTCCGTTTAATGGCCCGAAAATTAAACCTAATACGCGAGAGTACGCATTGTGTACTCTCGCGTATTAGATCCCGAATTGCCGGTTTCCTGCATGCACTGCGCATGTGCGGGAAACCGGCACTTCGTGAATTGCAAAGGGGGCGGTTCCTAAGTGAACCGCGTGCGCGCTACAGGTTGTACGCACGCAGTGCACTTAGTTTTTTTTTCAGCTTTGAACGCGCAGGTAAGTGGTGAAGATTTTACACATAAAGAAAGCAGGCGTAGGACCCCCTTTTAATAAGGTAAGTAGTTAATTAAGTGTTATTTTAAAATTTTTTCAACAGGTTTATCTTTTTTAGAGACTTTAAAGAAAGATAAGTTTTATAACTTTTAAAAAGATTTTAAATTCTTTCAAAAATTTAATTTTTTGTTTAAAGTGGTTAATTTATTTAACTATACTTATTTTATTAATGTGATGGCTTTTAAAAAAAATTTAATTGAGGTTTAGCTGTTCTTTTGGGGGTTTGTAGTATTCATAGCTTTGACAGCTCTTGCAGTCAAAACTATGAGTGAAAGATGGTGTGCTGCCATTGGCTCTAACTGAATCACGTGATCCCAGAGCTCGCACGAACTAATTGCGCCTCTGGGATACGCAAGCACTGCACGGTTGCAACAAGAAGAGGCTCTGAAACTAAAGTTCATGTGGGCCCCAAACAAAAAGGTAGGCGCGGAGTGCGATATCGCGAGGAATCCTTACCCCCGCGGGAACCACCGATGTTTAATTTCTGGGCCAATGTCTCATCCGAAAGACGACACCTTCGACAGTGCAGCGCTCCCTCAGCACTGCACTGGAGTGTCAGCCTAGATTTTGTGCTCGAGTCTCTGGAGTGGGACTTGAACTCACAACCTTCTGACTCAGAGGCAAGAGTGCTGCCCACTGAGCCCTGGCTGACAGACTTAGAACACGTTGTCTCGGCAGGCACTTCAGTGCAATTTTAGAGACTTGTTACATTGTTAGAGATGCCACCATTCAGACAACACGTTAAACCGAGGTCCCATCTGCCTGTTCAGGTGGACAAAAAAATTCCCATGGCACTATTGAAGAAGAGCTGGGAAGTTCTCCCAGGGCATCAAACATTAACTGATCATTCATCTCTTTAGCTGTTTTGTGGCACCTTGCTGGGTACAATTGGCTGCCGTATTTGACCACATCACAACAGTGATTGCACTTCAAAATTAATTGGTTGTGAAGCGCTTTGAGATGTCCTGAGGATATGATAAGGTGTACTATAAATGCAAATGATTTCATTCTTGTTGAACCAGAGATTACTTTTTCTGTCTTCACTACCTGTTTAATTAAAATGTCTACTTCCCAGGGAGGGACTTTTTTGTTTGTTAACTATATTCATTTTGTTTGTCTCCGTGTCACTATTTCCAGTCTCCTACATGTACATGGCTGTAGATTGGTCCTTTAGTAACCAATTTGTGTCATTGACATTGAAGTAATTGATACTGTCTTGTTGGTGAGTAGTGTGAGTAGAGAAGGCCACACATGCAGCGCAATGTTAAGAGACAGGTTGATTTTCTTTCCAAGCTTCTCTCCTTAAGGCACTGACTTACACTGGGGCACGGTACCATGGGTCAAACAGTACCACGCCCAAGTGGGCATTCTTCACATGTACATTTGGGCACTGTGTACGGTCAGACATATCAGTTTAGGCATAAAGGCCTGGAGTACAAAGCAAGGAAGTTATGCTCAACCTTTACAGATCACTGGTTAGGCCCCAGCTGCAATATTGTGTCCAATTCTGGGCACCACACATTAGGAAGGATGTCAAGGCCTGAGAGAGGGTGCAGAGGAGATTTACTAGAATGCTACCAGGGATGAGGGACTTCAGTTACATGGACAGCCTAGAGAAGCTGAGATTGTTCTCCTTCAAGCAGAGAAGGTTAAGGGGAGATTTAATAGAGGTGATCAAAATCACGAAGGGTTTTGATAGAATAAATAAGGGTGTTTCCAGTGGGAGAAGGGTCAGTAAACAGAGGACACAGATTTATAGTAATTGGTATAAGAACCAGAGGCGAGATGAGGAGAACTTTTTTTTACACAGCGTGTTGCTATGATCCGGAATGCACTGTTTGAAAGGGCGGTGGAAGCAGATTCAATAATAACTTTCAAAAGGAAATTGGATAAATACTTGAAGGGAGAAAAATTGCAGGGCTATGGGGAAAGGGCAGGGGAGTGGGACTAATCAGATAGCTCTTGCATAGGGATGATGGGCCGAATGGCCTCCATCTGTACTGTATCATTCTATGATTCTAGCCCGATGCCCACATGCGGATACACTGGACAATGCTCACAGAATCATAGAATAGTACAGCACAGAAGTAGGCCATTCGGCCCATCGAGTTTGCGCCGGCTCTTTCGAAGAGCAATGCAGTTAGTCCCACTCCCCCGCTCTCTCCCCATAGCCCTGCAATTTTTTCTCCTTCCAGTATTTATCGAATTCCCTTTTGAAGGCTACTATTGAATCTGTATCCACCGCCCTATCAGGCAGTGCATTCCAAATCCTAATCACTCATTGCGTAAAAAGTTTTTCCTCATGCCGCCTATGGTTCTTATGCCAATCACCTTAAATCTGTGCCCTCTCGTTATCAACCCTTCGGCCATTGGAAACAGTTTCTCTTTATTTACTCTATCTAAACCCATCATGATTTTTAACACCTCTATCAAATCTCCTCTTAACCTTCTCTGCTCCAAGGAGAACAACCCCAGCTTCTCTTGTCTATCCACGCAACTGTAATCCCTCATCCCTGGAACCATTCCAGTAAATCTCTTCTGTACCCTCTCCAAAGCCTTCATGTCCTTCCTAAAGCTCTGGAATGGGAAACCGGATTGATCTTTTCCTTTTTTCTGGAATGCTGAGGCCAACTGATTAGCTAGCTTGGCACCGGTCACTTATGCACACTAAAATAGCACGCCTTTCCTGCTCGGTAAAGCTCAGCTCCTACTGGGTCAAGCACTTAACAACTCAACACAACTGGAAGAAGCATAAATGTGTGCATTTTTTTTTTACAGGTTTGCATCATGTTTGTTGCTCAATAGATATCCAAATCCTTGCATTTGCATCAAACTGGAATAATATGGGTACAGTCTGTGAAAACCAATGGAAGCACGCAGTATTTCGCAAATGTACTTTATTCTTTCCCGGTTGCTATTCAGCCTGTGTCCCTCTTTCGTTAGGAAGGAGAGTTGACCTGGTAGTGAACTTCACTACTGCTGTCAGCACCACAGACAGCTGCTAGAGGACATAATTCCGATAAATCACAGAGTCAGCTTTTCACTTTCCCTCAAATGGCCTTCCCTCAGATGCTCTGTCCAGTGGCCTGTCTGAGAAGCGATGAAACGAACACAGCCGAAACAAGGGAGTTCAAGCAACAGACAGCCAAGCAGAAACTGACAACCTCCCTCTGCGTAAAGAAACATGGGGCTGATGAGTTAGATCAGAGGGTGGGAGGGAGTTTAGCTAGAAGCCATTCTCCTGCACAACTTCCAACCAGAGATTTCTCTGACACATGGATGTTACTAGCTATAGTACCCAGCTCATTGTCACCCTAGGCTGATTCTCTTGAACCCTTAGAGAATTCTAATAAGTTTGTCAGACATGACCCCTGGCTTTCAGATATCCACGCTGGCTCACAATTGTAGCTTTTCCTTCTTAGATGTCCTTCAATTACCCGATGAAAATAGACTCTAATATTTATCTAACCTTAGATGTCAAGCTAACAGGCTCATAATTCTCAGGATCGTGTTTCTAAACTTAACTAAAGAAACTGAAACATTAGCTATTCTCTAGTGTTCCGGTAGTACCCATATCTCTAATGAGCTGTGAAAAACTTCAGACATACATACTTCAACCTTAATGTCCTGAAGTACTCTTGGATGCATTCCATCTGGTCCTGTTGTCTTATGAATATTCAAGTAGTCCAGTTCTAATGATTATTTCATTACTAATCTTGGTTTTCTGCATGAACTTGCTTGCATCTGTTCCCTTTTGAACTAAATGTCACACATTCTTTTCTTCAACGAAGCTGAAAATATTAAATTATTTCTTTTCCATATTATTTATTCCTCCTCCTGTTTCACCTCTGTTCCCAGAAGGGGAGCACTTCTGTCCCGAAATATTTTGTCCACTATGAAGCTTATCCAAGAAAATTTTATATTCCTCCGAATATTCCTCGTCATTTCCTTTTCCCATGTTCTTTCTTTTCAGCCTGGATATCCTTTGAGTATTTTTAAGTTTGATGCTGTAGGGGAGGATTTTAACCCTGCCTGCCTCAGGAAAACCGGGGTCAGGCAGTTAACATCGCCGACGAGAAAAGAGCCCCACCCTGTTCGGCCTTTCCAGATAAGTATAGAAACATAGAAAAATAGGAGCAGGAGTAGGCCATTCGGCCCTTCGAGCCTGCTCCGCCATTCATCATGATCATGGCTGGTCCTCTATCTCAATACCATATTCCCGCTCTCTCCCCATACCCCTTGATGCCTTTTGTATATCCTCTCACTTCTGGTATCATCTTCTTCCCACTTTCCTTAACTATTTCCTTTCCATTGTTTTTAACCTCTCCACTTAACCATTTAGATCTGCAACAACCCTGATGCCTCAGTTGTTAAAAACAGTGTATAGCTGAACAATGAGACCAAGAAGGTTCCAGGCTTGATTCTGGTCTTAGTTGATTCAGGTGACCTTAGCTGGATTTACAGTTTTCAAAAATGTTTCAATTGACCCCTGCGCGCCATAGTGAATCCCGCTGGAAAGTACATGCACGTGGATGCTGACGGAGACCAGGATTGCTGACTGACCACTTGTGTGAGGTAGCCGAGGGCTGATCGCACCTTCAGGCGAGGAGGGAGAAAACTGAGGACAAATAATTAAATGTCAATAGCCAAATGGCGTACGCAAATCATGGCCCGAAAATTAAACCTAATACGCGAGAGTACGCACTGTGTACTCTCGCGTATTAGGTCCCAAATTGCCGGTTTCCTGCATGCACTGCGCATGCGCGGGAAACCGGCACTTCGTGAATTGCAAAGGGGGTGGTTCCTAAGTGAACCGCGTGTGTGCTACAGGCTGTGCGCACGCAGTGCACTTAGTTTTTTTTTCAGGTTTGAACGCGCAGGTAAGTGGTGAAGATTTTACACATAAAGAAAGCAGGCGTAGGACCCCCTTTTAACAAGGTAAGTAGTTAATTAAGTGTTATTTAAAAAATTTTTCAACAGGTTTATCTTGTTTAGAGACTTTAAAGAAAGGTAAGTTTATTTTTATAACTTTTAAAAAGATTTTACATTTTTTCAAAAATTTTATTTTTTGTTTAAAGTGGTTAATTTATTTAACTATACTTATTTTATTAATGTGATGGCTTTTAAAAAAAATTTAATTGAGGTTTAGCTGTTCTTTTGGGGGTTTGTAGTATTCATAGCTTTGACAGCCCTTGCTGTCAAAACTATAAATGAAAGATGGTGTGCTGCCATTGGCTCTAACTGAATCACGTGATCCCAGAGCTCGCACAAACTAATTGCGCCTCTGGGACACGCAAGCACTACACGGTTGCAACAGGGAGAGGCTCTGAAACTAAAGTTCGTGTGGGCCCCAAACAAAAAGGTAGGCGCGGAGTGCGATATCGCGGGGAATCCTTACCCCTGCGGGAACCATCGATGTTTAATTTCTGGGCCATTATGTTTAACTGAAAATGTTTAGCTACAAAAGTGTAAAAATGTTGCTCAAAGTTAAAATCATATCTTCTGGTACCCATATATATTCCTTTGCAAATATCTCCTTATCTTATAAAAACAGTCGCACAACACCAGGTTATAGTCCAACAGTTTTATTTGAAATCACAAGCTTTCGGAGCGCTGCTCCTTCGTCAGGTGAAGTGAAGAGATACATATAGGCACTATAACCTGGTGTTGTGCGACTTCTCACATTTGTCCACCCCAGTCCAACACCGGCATCTCCACATTATAAAAACAGTGGCCTCGATATTAACCGCCCCCCCACGATGGACCGGAGAGGGTTAGAGGGTGGGTCAAAGACTGAAATATGGGGAATGTGTCCCCAACACGCCGCGCATTTGCCTGCTGCCTTTTTTACGGCGGCGATATCGGGGCGTCTGAGTGTCCCGCCGTAGAGAGGCGGAACGCCGCATTAACATATTTAAATCGGGCTCCCACAGTGCAATTGGGAGCCCGATGTAAAATTTACCGCTGCTGCACAGGTTTCCCAGGGGGGCTCGGGAAACCCAGAAGTGAAAGGGGGAGGTTGGAGCTGCTGACTCCACAAGGTAAGTGTCTTTCTTACCACTCCTTGTGGGCCAGGAGGAGCAGGAGTGCTCCCCTCCCCGGCCCCGCAATGAAGCCTTCAGACTCCCCTCTCCCCCACCCACCCCCCACCCCCTGCCCGCCAGATCACCAACCTTCCCTCCTGATTGCTGGGGACTTTCCCCAAGGGTCCCCGGCTGTGGCCTCTTGCTGCTGATTTTCCCTCCTGGTCTCTGGCAGGCTGCTGGATGGGAAACGGAATTAAGAAATGTCAATGGTGTTCTGCTGTTAAGTTCGGCAGGACCTCCGCGTCCCCGGTTCTTTGGCCATTTTTGGCCGCCCCCCCGAACCCTCCCCACCTCCCTGTAAATATTGGAGCTAGTTGCATTAGCATGCATATTCAAGGCCTAAAAATTCGGTTGCTTTGTGCCTCCTGTAAGCACCCTAAGAGGGCGCTAACGGGGCGCAAAGTAACTAGCGCCTGGGCACGGCCCCGCTAACACCTCCCGCGAAATTCAGCGGGAGGTTAGCAGTGGCGGTAACCGTTAGCGCCCCGCGGCGCTGTGCCGCCGGCGATGACGTCATCGCCGTGCGCAGCGCCCGCTCGCGCCCCGGCCGCGATCTTCGGTAGCGCCCCCTGACGTACCGCTGGATGTTATGTCCGACGGGGATCAGGGCGGCCTACCTGCGGCCGGGGCGCCGCTAATTAAAGGGAAGGTGCCGGGCGGCCATTTTCGCTGCTTTTTGACGGCACTCCAATCCCTGGTGGCCCAGCTGGGCCCCGGGTCGCGCTGCGCAAGGCCCCTCCCCTTTAAGAAGGGGAGGAAGGCCTGCAGTACCGCGGCACGTAGCACCGCGATATTCACTCGCAGCGCCCCAAGAGGGAGGCGGGGCGCTTCCAGTAGCACCCCACTTCCCTCTTGGGGTGCTACCGATGAATTTCGGCCGTGGGGGGCACTAATTTTTTCGGCGAAGTTAGCGCCCCAAAGGGGGCCCAACTCAATTTCCCCCCCCCAAGTGTCACACTTCAAAATGAAAAGGATAAAGAAACAAAGGATCTGGGAACACAGATACCGAAGTCAGCATCTCTGCAACCTATTAACTGACCTCTGTGGGAACTCACAACATGTCTGCTTAACCACATTAGACTTCCTGATTTCAAAGTAACTTTGCTTCAGCTTGTTAAAAGAATGCATCACATAACTTGGCATAATGTTCCTTATAAAGCAGTGTATCATTTGACGTATCGTGAGCCACACCATCTGATAAACACATAAAAAGCGTGCGAACCAGCTCATGTGGAATCCAGTTGTCAGATTGTTTCAGATGCAAGTTTTGAATGACACTTTAAAACAATTATTAAAAGAGTAAGAAAACTAATTATTTGCAATCTGTAGCAAACCCTCCCTTCCTTCAACGAAAAATACCTTCGTGACCCAGGAGTCAGAATGTCTGCAGCCTCCAATTGACCTTAGCAATCACATTTAAAATAGAAGAAAGCCAATTTGACCTCTAATTGACCCAACCATCGACCAAAATCAATCAGAATCAAAGTGATCTCAAGAATACAGAGCAAATACACCTTAAAGGGACAAACAGCTGTACTTTGGCAGCAGAATAATACACCATGGCCCAGATTTTGCTGGGAAACAAAACGGCGTGTGAACGACACACACCGTTATTAATGTGTAAATTGGCCAGCAACTTCTGGCAAGGAAGAGATACCCAGTGAATTGTGAATCACCACAAGTTGCTGGCCAATTTGCGCCCCTCCCCTGTTAGCTTTGCGAAAATGGCATCTCACCCTTAACTTCCCCATGAGTTTCATGAATTTGTTGCATTTGTGCATTAATTGTTTATTAAACACACCACAATAAGTTAAGCTAGTAATTAACAACGTAAGTACACATTTAATGATGTGATAATTGTTAATGATGGCCAATCAACCTGTCTTACCCAGAAAGTGAACAATTTAAAAATGTGCAGTCTCATTCATTCAGGTTGTAAATTGTTGTTGGAGATTTTAAAAAAAGGTCCAATTTTTAATTTAATTTTTTCCCCTTACTTTTCCTTTCTGTCTCTTTTTGTAATTCATTCATGGGATGTGGGGAGTCACTGGCAAGGCCAGCATTTATTGCCCATCCCTAGTTGCCCTTGAGAAGGTGGTGGTGAGCTCCAGGATTTTGACCCAGCGACGATGAAGGAACGACGATATACTTCCAAGTCAGGATGGTGTGTGACTTGGAGGGGAACTTGGAGGTGGTGGTGTTCCCATGTGACTGCTGCCCTTGTCCTTCTAGGTGGTAGAGGTCGTGGGTTTCTCAATCCAATCTTTCTTTCCTTCTCCTTATTTCTCTTTCTGTACCCGATTTGACATTGAATTCACCCACTCTAATTCACCCTCCTTCTCAGTCCTTCCTCTGTTTATTTCTCAATCCTTTAATCTCATTGGTTAAGGAGATACACTATTTGTTTCATTGTTCACCAAGGTCCCAGATGCCCTGTTGCCCTCGCTGTGCTGTTATCAGCTTGCACATCCAGTCACTTTGTGGGCAAAAAATTTTAAAACCAGAATATGCACGGACAAGTCTAACAGGGCATGCTGCGAGATGCCCCACTCCAGCAAAATCTGGGCCTATGTATTATGTGCCGTAATGCTCCTTTTCTTATCAAGCAGCAGTTACCACATTTGGAGTTGAGCTGTTCACTGACAGCTACAGTGTCCAGCTTCATTCACAATTCCTCTGATAATGCAGCAGCCTACAACAGGATCTGGACACCACCCAGACTTGGTCTGACAAGTGCCCGCACCACATAAGTGACCATCTGCAACAGAAAAAGATCCAACCATCTCCCCATGGCCTTCAACAGCATCACCATGAACATCCTAGGGCTCACCATGACCAGAAACATAACTCAACCAGCCATATCAACACTGTGGCTACAAGAACAGGGCAGAAGTTGAGTGCTCTGTAATAAGTGCCTCACCTGCCGAATCACAAAGTTTTTCCACCATCTACAACATAGAAACATAGAAGATAGGAGCAGGAGTAGGCCATTCGGCCCCTCGAGCCTGCTCCGCCATTCAATGCGGTCATGGCTGATCATCCAAATTCAGTACCCTGTCCCTGCTTTCTCCCCATATCCCTTGATCCCCTTAGCCTTAAGAAATATATCTAACTCCTTCTTGAATATATTTAATGAATTGGCCTCAACTGCCTTCTGTGGTAGAGAATTCCACAGGTTCACCACTCTCTGGGTGAAGAAATTCCTCCTCATCTCAGTCCTAAATGGCTTACCTCTTATCCTTAGACTGTGACCCCTGGTTCTGGACTCCCCCGCCATCGGGAACAGCCTTCCTGCAACTAGTCTGTCTAGTCCTGTTAGAATTTTATAAGTTTCAATGAGATCCCCTCTCATTCTTCTAAACTCTAGTGAATACAAGCCCAATCGACCCAATCTATCTTCATACGTCATTCCTGCCATCCCAGGTATCAGTCTGGTGAATCTTCGCTGCACTCCCTCCATGGCAAGAACATCCTTCCTCAGATAAGGCGACCAAAACTGCACACAATACTCAAGGTGTGGCAATACTCAACGTTTAAGTCAGGAGTGTGATGGAATACTCATCACTCACCTGGAGTGCTGCAACCACAGAAGCACTCAAGAAGCTCGACACAATCCAGGATAGAGCAATCTGTTGGACTGGTGTCCCTGTCACTGACCTCAATATCAACCCCCCCACCCACCACTGGCACACTGTCGCTGCAGTATATGCTATCAATTGGATAGACTGCAGCAACTCACCAAGCTTACCTTAACAGCACCTCCCAATCTCGTGACCTCTATCACTGAGAATGGTGAGAGCAGCCTTATCATGTCCAAGTTCCCCTCCAAGTCACACACCATTCTCACTTGATGTGGAGATGCCGGTGTTGGACTGGGGTGGACAAATGTGAGAAGTCGCACAACACCAGGTTATAGTCCAACAGCTTTATTTGAAATCACAAGCTTTCGGAGCGCTGCTCTTTCAAATAAAGCTGTTGGACTATAACCTGGTGTTGTGCGACTTCTCACATTCTCATTTGGACATCGATGACCATCCCGTCGTTGGAGCACCATTAGCACAAGGACTGTGGCGGCTCAAGAGCGCCCACCACTACCTTCTCAGGACAACTAGGAATGGGTAATAAATGCAGCTATACCAGCATCACCCACATCTCAAGAACAAATGCATTTCCAAAATCCAGAAAACATTAAATATAAAATGCTGGACCCATTCCACACAGTCTGCAACTGCTGATCAAATTTATTTACAATTAGCTCATTTACAGAAGCAAAAATAAAATGCACATACTACACAGCGTAAGTGTTGATTTACAATACATGCAAATAGAATATAAAGTATCTGTTGTTCTCTCAACTCCTTCTGGCAAATTATGCAAACTCACCCACTAATGGACTTCGATGCGTCCAAATGTATTTTGGCCACTGCCAGGAATGGCTGAACACTGAAAATTTTCTTGATCTTTGTACCTTTAATCTCTTTGAAGACAGGGCGGTCAATCCATCATGATCAAAGAGTCAGTAGCACAGATTCTTGTAAAATTAAGACAATCCATGGAATGATAATGAAAAGGAAAACACATATATGGAAACGACCAGCTGGCAACTTTCACACACATTGTCAACATGAAATAACAATGAAGAGACAGACATTCACGTCTGTTATCATTCGCCGAGAAGGATGAGAGCAGCAACATCATGGAACCGCCACCATCTCCGAGTTCCCCTCCAAGTCACACACCATCTTGACTTGGACATCGACTAGTTTTCCGTTGTGGAAGCAGCATCGGCAGTGGTTGAAGGAGAAGGCCCGCTGCCACCTCTCAGGACAACTAGGGATGGGGAATAAATACGGCCTTGCCAGCGTCCCCCACATCCCGAGAATGAATTTTTTTAAAGAGCTCCGACTTGCCACGAGCAGCAACACGGGAGGTCCACTGATGCATGTTTACTTTCTTTGATTTCTGTCAGAAGCATAAAATAAAATGCCCTTCAATAATTTTTTCCACTTTCCTGAAAAACCCAAATAATAATCATGAAAGAAAAGGCAGATTATGCTGTCACTCGTCTAGTAACCTAAGTACACATTGTGAAACCAGAGAAGTCAGTTTAAAGTCAAATGTCAAAAAATCTGACAAGAATGGGCAATCACGTAAAGATCACAGGAGATGAAATCTTACACTGGCTAGTGTTAGAACTGTTAATCTTTATGACTAAACTACCCCCTCAGGTATGACTCAGTGCCATTTTAGTAGCAAACGTGCTTTTTAAAATGTGTCCAGTTTCACTTGTGTCCAAACCCGAAAGGAAACATTTCCGCTTGCAGCTGCAGAAAAATGAAAAATACCCATCAGATGTCGTCTCAATGGACGTAAATCAATGACTACATGGTGAATCTGTTTCCACGGCATTGCAAGACAAGTTTTCATTGATCTATGTGTGGCGGTGGTGATGGGGGAGATGTCACTTTTCATGGCTAACTCTTCCCATTTCTGCAATTTCTTCATCCACATGATGTATGAGAATGCTTGAGACTATAGGATGCTGAGGTCAGATATGCAGACGGTGTATACTGGTCTGATGAAGCTCTTTAATATCAAACTCAGAATGACGCTCCATTACAGCAGCAAGGCATTCATTTTTGCCTAGTTGTCTCTCTTTATCATCTTAATATGAGAGTGCCAGATTTGGGGACAGTTTAGTTCCACAAAGTCATATTCACTGGGCATTTGATTGAGAGTTCCCGAGTACTTAACAGAGACAGAGAAAAAACCTTCATCCTATCCTGTCTTGTTTGGACTTGAGCACCAGTCTCAAAGGAGAAGGAGCCAGTATTCTAAGCTAGCGTGTTACTTTGTCCTGGCTTCTTTATATCTATCATGTGCGGCCAACTATTCTCTTCGCCAAGTACATGGCTTCTCTCAAATTATCTTTATAGCCTCTGATATTCAGTTTGAAAAACTATTTGATTTAAAGTAATGGTTTACTTTTGCTCAACAGGATAAAAATAACAACGTAAGATTATTTTAAACTGTTCAAAAAGATTTATAAGATTTCATGGCCAGCAACTAATCCTCATAACTGAAAACAGTCCACTTACTGACCCTAAAGTTTGCAAACAAATCATTTTTGACATGCGCTTTGGTCTGATTTAATATAACTTAACATGATTACTAAAGATATTTGATCTAAAATTTTCTTATCCTTTTTCCATCCCTCTTTTCACAGACGTCTGAATCCACCATTCAGCTGAGTGGCCAGATGGATAGGTTACTGTGGACTCCAGTATAATTTATGGAATTTGGTTACTCAGCAGACAGGAAGCGCGGTAACACAAGGAAAGATCAATCCGCATGTCGTTCTAGCCTGCAGTACCTTCAGGCCTGGGTCAACAAGTAACTCCACCGAGAACCAATGATACTCACTGCATAGAGGTTAGTGAACTTGTATGTCAGTCACTCCTGCCTTCTGAGTCCACAGTCCTTCTTCCAGTAGATCATAACAATCAAATCCTAGGTTGAAAGTTCGCATGCAGGTACAGCAAGTAATCAAAAAGGCAAATGGAATGTTGGCCTTTATTGCAAGGGGGTTGGAGTATAAAAGCAGGGAAGTCCTGCTACAACTGTTGGTGAGACCACACCTTGAGTACTGCGTACAGTTTTGGTCTCCTTATTTAAGGAAGGATATACTTGCATTGGAGGCAGTTCAGAGACGATTCACTCGGTTGATTCCTGAGATGAGGGGGTTGACTTATGAAGAAAGGTTGAGCAGGTTGGGCCTATACTCATTGGAATTTAGAAGAATGAGAGGTGATCTTATTGAAACATATAAGATACTGAGGGGGCCCGACAAGGTAGATGCAGAGAAGATGTTTCCCCTTGTGGGGAAATCTAGAACTCTGGGGCATAGTTTCAGAATAAAGGGTCGCCCTTTTAGAACTGAGATGAGGAGGAATTTCTTCTCTCAGAGGGTCGTAAATCTGTGGAATTCTCTGCCCCAGAGAGCCATGGAGGCTGGGTCATTAAATACATTTAAGGAGGAGATAGACAGATTTTTGCAAGATGAGGGAGTGAAGGGTTATGGGGAGCGGGCAGGGAAGTGGCTTTGAGCCCTAGATCAGCCATGATCTTATTGAATGGCGGAGCAGGCTCGAGGGGCCAAGTGGCCTATTCCTGCTCCTATTTCTTATGTTCTTATGTTCTTATGAAGCGACAATGAATACATCCACGACTCAACCTCAGAGATCGGTCTGCCTGTATCTTGATTTGGAAAGGACTGAATGTATGGTACATTGAGTTCACATTCCTGAAGGTCATCTCAGCCCGATATGAACGGTTTTAATTTTATATTCATGTTATAATAAAAGATGGACATATTCTCACACTTTGAATTCCATGCCCCATCTGGTTTGTCAGGGAAGGCACAAAACCAGACACTCTCTTACAAAGAAAGATAAAAAAAAAGCAAGCCAGGCCAATGTCTCTGAGATAACAACAGAAAACGCTGGAAAAACTCAGCAGGCCAGGCAGCATCTGTGGAGAGAGAAAGAGAGTTAACGTTTCAGGTCGATGACCTTTCGTCAGAACTTTCATCGACCTGAAACGTTAACTCTCTTTCTCTCTCCACGGATGCTGCCTGGCCTGCTGAGTTTTTCCAGCGTTTTCTGTTGTTATTTCAGATTTCCAGCATCCGCAGTATTTTGCTATCGTATCAATGTCTCTGAGAATCTGGTTAAAGAATTATATTTTCAAAGATTTAGGATTAGGTGGCTGGTCCAGCTTCTCAGCAAAAATAAGATAATGTTTGGGTACCGAAGAGAGAAAGGACATTAAAAATGGGAGAGGGATTATATTGAAAGAAAGAAATGTACTCAGATTTAGTTCCAACGATAACCTTACATCAATAACAAGTTATATTTATATAGCACCTTTAACATCCCAAAGCGTTTCATAGAGGAGCAATTTTCAAAGAATGGAGGCCAAGCTGGAGAAGGACAGATTAGGATGGGTAACCACTAGCTTGGTCAATCTGGCATCTCCGTGCTTGGGGAGATGGATTAGAAGCTTTAAATGTGCTCTGCCTCTTTGATTTCCCTACCTCATCTGACATCTCTCAATTCATTTTCGATTAAAAAAAAACATTTTTTTTGCAACACATTACTTTTCTACACCCAGTCTTCAATTCTTAAGTGCTTTACCCTTCAAGTTGTCAAATTACACTGTCCATAAATAGGACGACAAAATCTTGAATGATGCCCCTGAGAGGATGAAAAAAAATTCTTAATAGAGGATAATTATTGTATTTGTGCTGCTTTGAAGCATTTTTATAAATAATCCGTTGGAGGCAGACAGATCATACTGCTTTAAATTATATTCTAGCATAAACATTCAACAATATGCCACGAACAGTCAAAGCTATAATTTACATTGCTAAATTACAAGCATGACATACATTCAGAAGAATCACATTGACAAATAACTGTTGCAAGTACACATTGCTACAAAATGCAGTCATTTTTAAAATGACAACTCCACCCAGTTGTTCTACTGGATAAGTTCTAAGGACACTCCCTATATTTAACTTTGGTTTGTGTCCACTGGATGTTAGAAATTGTCTGTAGCTCACTCCGAAGCATTATTTTATACTTTATTTCATTACTTTACGCACAGGGCAGGTGACCAGTCTGCTTGCTTACAACATTCTGAACTGGGAAGGGGGTCATGGGGTGAACTTGCCCTCTGATTCTTCCTTCTTGGCTTCTTCGAAAGCACCTGATCTCTGTCCAGTGGGCCATAAGATGACTTGACTGAGACCAGGAGCTCACTGTGTACAGAAGTTGTGAGTTTAGAATCTACGACTTAACATTCCATGGTGGAACATGTCACGTGTCCTATAGTACTGTGGCAGTGGGACTCTCACTCAGATATATGTACACTGGTGCTGGGAATTGCCCTGATTGGCTGCCGTAACTTCGGCGGAAGATCGACAGAAACCCCAGATAGACCGCGGAAGCAGGGTTTCTACTGATCTTCTCTGAAGTTACGACGGCCGATCAGGAGAACCCCCGAGGAAATTCCTGTCACTATTTTATTCTGGTTTGAAATGAGTGTTGAACTCACTCTGAAATAAAATTGTCAAAGTGAACCATGCTGGCATATTGTTAACACACATCTCAATGTCAATGGAGCTATGTGCTTTCAGGCTGCTATCCTGTGTGTACGGCTGGGCAGTGTGATATCAGTATTGCTATCCGAAGTCTTTATTGTTTCCATGCAAATTAAGACATTTGTGGGTTAATGCAAGAGTAGAAGAAAAGGAACACATAAGACTGTTTGGCCCAACTACCTCCCCATGTGTGCAGATATTCATGTTCTGCAACAGATTAGACAATTTAATTTCACTTCAGCTCAGTGCCAAGCTTGTATCCAAGCTCTATGCTGAATCAGAAACCCCATCGATTAATTTTGTTAATACTTCAAAGGAATTTGCCCTTGCTAGCAGTTTAGAACTCCAAATATAGACCAGTTGCAATTTAACCCAAGGAATCCTAAGCTTTTAATCAACTCCATTGGTTCTGCACAGAGAACTTCTTTGCATCCACTTTACCAACTCCCTTCATAATCTGAAACACTTGAATCAAGCCTTTTCCCTCAATCTCTTTCCCCCAATGAGAATAAGTTGAGCTTTCTAAGCCTCTCATTTTAGGTCATTTGAGTTTTTCCAGATACAAGGTGGCTGATCAGTATCCAAAAGCATCTGAATAAGTATAAGATAAAGATGGAACAAGAAATGATGTGCATTATTTTCTGGAAGAATCATATACAGTTTACATGTTGAGTGGATAATAGTCCTTCCTGTTTATGTCCACCATCGGATTATTGCTGAGTGAAAAAATGACTCCATGTATACTGTCAATGATGCCATCTACTTTGGGAGCCTTCCATTTGGAAAAACTAGCTACATCTGCTGAAGTGTGTTGTGTTAAGGGGCTTCTTAGTGGAGCAGGGCTTGGCAAAATGGCAGACTCCCAGTGGGTGCATAATAAGACCATGATATGAAAGATGAGAGCAGTGGTGGCCTTCACTGCCACTGGGAGTGCAGTGTGGATGTCTGGCTGTGCCTGTAGGTCTTCCTGGACCAGGTGGTGCACTTCAGTTACAGCTTCTATGCTGAGCCTGAGACTACTCATGCACTGCCCAGGTAGCTGGCTCTACAGCAGTCAATCTGCTGTCGGAGATAGTATTTGTTGACGGTTGTGCACTGTATATACTCCCTGTGCACTTGGGCTGCTTTCTCCTCTTGCTCTGGCAGCAGTGCCAGATACCTATCAATGTCTGGTGCACCCATGTTCTGGGCCAGAAGAAGTCTTTATACTATTCACAGCTGTGATGATACTTCAAAATCCTATTATATGTTAAGCTCATTAAAGCCAGTCCTGACCTGCAGTAAAATAGGGAGAAATTTCCATGGGGGTTCTCTCAATCTCCCACTGTAACTTTGGCAGGAACCCTGGAGAAATGGCCATTTATGTTGTTTCTCCAGGATTTCCAAAGTTGTGGCAGGAGATCGGAAGAACCCCTGAATAAAGTCCAGGTGTGAGTTTTCAATTAAACTCCAGAGCTGTGTAACTCCACATGTGTTTTTTCATGATTGTTTTTCTCCCCCTTACTGTTCAGTTATTCTTGCAAAACCATTTCCGACCGGGAGGAATCCTCACAGCACTGAGGAAAATGTGGCCCACAGTAACTAACGCAGCAGTTGGTCAATTTTAACTCTAGATGTTGCACTTGGTAAGTTGACTTTCACCTCCTTTTTAGGATTGTTGGGGTGAATTTCCATTGGGATCCTCCTGATTGACTGCTGTAACCTCGACTGAACAGCCGCAGAAACTCCGGAGGAATGGTGCAAACGCAGAATACACTGTTATTCAGGGGTTCCCGTGGCCCTTCCGCCAAAGCTACGATGGATGCGTGGGAGATGCTCCACGGAAATTCATCCCTTCGTTTTTTTCTCTCACTCATTTCCTTTCAATCCCTATTTTGTTCTTGAAATACTTCTCTTTTACCTCTGTCAGTTTTGGAAAGCCACTTCTCCTGGTTTCCGAACACTGCAGGCCGCTGGTTAACACTGACTGCTGGCTGATCCTTTTTTTCTCCAGTTTATGCTTCTTGCTTATCCTTCCACTTCTTGTCTCAATAATTCCCAATTATAGTTAATAAGTTCTGATCTGATCTTTCATTCCCGTATTGATTTGGACAAACTCTGTCTCTTCAAATAATCCACAGCTGCTCCCGAACCAATTCCAGTGACTGACGAAAATCCATTCCATCCTCATTACACCATCTCTTCAATCAAACAGTTGAAACCAATCATTTTACTCAACTTTCCTTCGTTCCCTATCATCACCAGAAGAAACTCAGCAATCACCACATTTGCTGTTTGATCCCACAGCCTCCCAATCATGTCTTTATATTCATTAGCAATTCCTGATGTTAACCCTCTGGTGTCTGCGCATCAGTTCTATCATGCAGGCTCAAGGCACATAGTAATCCTAAGGAGAATTACCCTACACGAGTGTGAAGAGGAAACCGCCAATTTTGTCATGGGGAGCACTGCATGGGGACTTGGAGTATAAGAGTAAGGAAGTCTTGCTACAATTGCACAGGGCCTTGGTGAGACCACACCTGGAGTACTGTGCACAGTTTTGGTCTCCTTATCTACTTGCCTTGGAGGCGGTGCAACGAAGGTTCACTAGATTGATTCCTGGGATGAGAGAGTTGTCCTATGATGAGAGATTGTGTAGAATGGGCCTATACTCTCTGGAGTTTAGAAGAATGAGAGGTGATCTCATTGAAACATACAAGATTCTGAGGGGGATTGACAGGGTAGATGCTGAGAGGTTGTTTCCCTGGCTGGAGAGTCTAGAACTAGGGGGCATAGTCTCAGGATAAGGGGTAGGCCGTTTAAGACTGAGATGAGGAGGAATTTCTTCACTCAGAGGGTTGTGAATCTTTGGAATTCTCTGCCCCAGAGGGCTGTGAATGCTGAGTCTTTGCATATATTCAAGGCTGAGATAGATAGATTTTTGGACTCTAGGGGAATCAAGGGATATGGAGATCGGGCGGGAAAGTGGAGTTGAAGTCGATGATCAGCCATGATCTTATTAAATGGTGGAGCAGGCTCGAGGGGCCGTATGGCCTACTCCAGCTTACTTCTTATGTTCTTATGAAACCCAATGTGCAAGAATGAGTCAGCTGGCAAGGGACAGAACAGCACCACGCTTGACTAACTCTGCTACAGTGAAGTTGGGCTGTGTGAGTGGACTTCAAGAAGGTGGCCGTGTTTTCCGCTCCATGGCACCATCCCCATAGGTCAGCAGTACCGCGTGTCTGGAAGGAGGTGGAGTTAGATTTGGGACCTTGGTTGATTGACACTGTCACTAACTGTTCCAGCCCTGTTCTGCATGTTGAAGGCACATAGTAATCCTTGTAGCAGATGACACGGGTCTTCAACTGCTGAGCCAGACCCTGCAAAAACACTTTTCCATGATCCGTGCCTGGTAGGTGTGCCAAGGCCTGCAGATAAGGTGGGTGGCTTCTTGGGTGTGCCAAATTAGGCTATACCAGCTGCTGATCACACTTATCATGGCTGCTTTCATGCAATACCACTTAAAGCATGAAATAGTGTGATTGCTGTTCTTCAGAAGAACCATTCAGCATTATGTTTGCCAGGCCTTCACATTTCTTTTCCCCTTATGCCTCTGTGAAGCACCTTGGGATGTTTTTCTATATTAAAGGCGCTATATATTTTGTGCTATTGGGTCTGCTGTCACAGTCCCTTTGGAATTGGAGCCTGTGGATGCACTAATCCTCAGCCAAAGGGAAGTCTATGCACCTATGTCTGTTGATAAGATGTGAGTGCACTGGTGGATAGGCAGACAGTACCCCTGGTGCTGCCTGACCTTCCTAGCATCCTACCATTGGTCCTCCTCTTCCAGATGAAAAAAGTCAAAATACAGGAGAATTCCCCTGGTCAAACCCAGTGGTCGCAGCAATGGAACCGTAGGGGGAAAGAAGCAGCAGATAAAATGCCACAAATGTTCTTCAAAAACAAAATGGCAGCAGAAATAAAATGGAGTTTGGCTTTAAACCCATTGAATTAATTTTCTTAAGGTGCACTTTAAATGTACTTACACTTACAGCTGATTCTCCAGCAACCCTAGATGCTCATTATTCACGGAATAACTATCTCCGCCCAATTTTCCAATCGTCTTTGCCTGATTTAAATTCCTTACCAGGTGAGACCGATTGGAAAATCTACGCAGAGGTAAACCATGCCAAAAAACCCTCCTATTCAGGAGTCGCGCTTGATCGCACTCTGTCATTTGGACAGAATCTCCAGAACCTTGGGAAGAAACTAAAGAGTAGGGTCAACCTTATCCGGAAACTCACTGGATCCACATGGGGAGCAGATGCTCAAACCCTCCGTACGGCAGCACTCGCCCTGGTGTACTCGACAGCAGAGTACTGCTCTCCGGCATAGCTATCAAGTCCGCATGTCAAATCCGTTGATGTCCAGCTGAATTCTACTATGAGAATTGTCACCGGTACGCTTTTATCGACACCAACACCTTGGCTGCCCGAGCTTGCAAACATCGCACCACCACACCTACGCTGCGAATATGCCGTCTCCAGAGAATACAACTGCTACACCAGCAAAGACATGCCGATCCAGGCCAACTTGAACAACCTACCACCAACCCGTCTCAAATCTAGAAGGCCACTTTAGACCGTTGCCAAAGCCCTTCAGCGATCTCTCCTCAGCTTTGATGACTGATGGCGAAATGCTTGGAAGAACTGTGACATACGGAATGCATTCCTTATAGAGGACCCCACAGTACAACCTGAAGGATCAAACCTTCCTCGCAAACAGCGGACAACCATCAACCGCCTCAGAACCGGTCATGGTAGATGCTGCCACCTTCTCCATAGATGGAAGATTAAAGCATCCCCATCATACAACTGTGGAGCTCCTAATCAGACCCTGGAGCACATCATTGAGCACTGCCCTCAGAGGAAACTCGCAGGCAGCCTACAAGATATCCACGCTGTTACACCGGGAGCTTTGGCTGGATATCCAACTTAGGTGTTGACATCTGATTGCTTTGCTACTACCATACGAAAGAAGAAGTAGTATAATTCCCACCTATAAAAAGAGAAAAAGAAATTGAGTCTCTGGACTTGAGTGGTTCTCTTTCATGAGTCAGCTCTACTTTTCTGATTATACTTCCCTCTGCGATAGTCTCAACAGTGAATGGAAGAAAGGTAGTAAATTAAAAGGAATTTTGATGATGATTGCCATCATCTTATCCTCCAAGTACCTGACACTCCATCTCCCAGGACTCCTACACCCAAGACCAAGCTAGCACAACCCTACTCCCTGCTTCAGAAAAGCTATATGTAAGACATTTTAGAATATACCTTTCTAGGATATGACTATTATTTCAGATTCATATGCAATACAGATGATGATGCCTTTTGTTGGAAAACTTGATGCATCTGTCTTCTATGACGATCAGGTGGCTGCCTTACCATTGCATATAGTTTAAGAAAAGGACCCAACTTTATTAGGAAAAAGCAGGTCGTCTACTATATGCTTAAATTGGCAGGAAATTTAAGGTCTGAGAAAGGACACTGGGATTGAAGAGCTACTACAGAAGCACAAGGCACACAGTGGGCTGGATTTTTCCAACTACGGTGGGTCTGGGGCGGGCAACATCTGTGGTGTGTGGGGACCTCACATCTGTCTCAATCCCAGCTTCCAACAAGATTTTACATAAATAGGGCTTGTTAAGCCCCGCCCTGTGAGGTTCCCTGGCCAATTAATTGGAAGCGGGTCTGATGACATCATTTGATGATGCATCATCAGCCGGTTTCCTTAAAGGGACCATGTCCAAATTGATTTTGACAGTTCTGCTGTCAGTGTTCTGCAGCATTGAGGGGCTGCAAACACTGACAAGCACTGCACAGAGGTGCACAGCTCTGATTCTCTTCCCTTCCAATGGGCGGAAGAGACCTCCCCAGGACACCAACACAGCCTGGTTGCACATTACACAGGAGGGCACAAGCAAGGATGTTGTCAGGAGGACCAGGCTGCAGTGGCCCAAACCTTTCAATGATCTCAGTAGATCACGAAACGTTACTGCAAAGCCACACTCAACCTCATCCTGCTGTGCCACTCATCACATCCCCATCACTCTGCCTTCCCTATCCTACTCCTGCACATCCTTACTCACACCAACTTACCTTGCACCTCCACCCATCCCTCTCTATCTATATTAACACTTCCCCATCTCACTAGCCACCCCTCACACTCACCCTCATCCTAGTGCAATCATACCAACTAACAACACACTTGGGTGTTTTAGCCAATGTTCGTGTAAACTTTCTGTTAATGTGTTGTCAAGCATTGAAATCCTTATTTTCACCACTTTGCCTTCTTGGACAGATTTGTGTGCACCTTTGAAAGTGTGTTAGTGAGTTCCAGTGAATGGTGAGACATAACGTTCCCCCCCACCCCCCCACTACCCCCAGTGGTGATGAGTGAGAAAGGAATGGCTTGGACATTGTAGGGATGCTGTATGGTGTTGGTGTGGGGTGGTGCCAACCTGGTGCATCATGTGGCAGCCAGGGTGTACAGTGTTAAGTGAAGCTAACCTGGAGATGGTGAGTCCATCGCTGGTGTCCCGGGCAACAATCTGTGTTGTTGATCAGTTGATTGCAGAGAAGGTTGTTGTTGTTGTTGGTGCTGCTGGTGTGCCCAGTGATGCTGGTGTTGGGGCTGATCGTGGTGGGATTCTGAGGACCAAGGTGAAAATTTTTCAAGAGCACCGATGCTGATGGAATAGATGGCAGTTGAGGTTGAGGTGCCAGAAGTAATGTCAATGTTGAGATAGGTTGTTCCAAGGAGGTGACAGTGGATAGAGAGATTACTCCAAACACTTCAAAAGTGCAGAAAGCTCAAAAGTGGGTTCCAAATCATTAATGCTCCAGCTTCTAAGATTGGGAAGTGAACAGCTGTGAAATGGTAGGTTTTAGACCACTTTTGCAGCTTTCACCCATTTACAGCAAACCACAGTCATTGAGAACCCGACATACTTACCTGAAGTGATAGCCGCTCTCCGGGAACCTCGTTGAAAACCTGGTAAAATGGTAAGTACATGGGAAAATGGTTCTTAACCACCTTTTAATAAGCTTTTAACTATCTAAATTGGCTGACCCGCCACTTGGTGTCGGGTCGGTTCAGGGATGACAGACCCGACACTTGGGAAACTGACAAGGAGGCGGGTTTACAGCGGGATACCGACCCGCTGTCAATCTTTGTGATTTTGACAGCGGACCCGCCTCCAAATCCGCCCTCTGAGCGCCGGCAAAATTCAGCCCAGTGTGTGGCATTGAGACTAAATTTAGGGTAAAAATAGCAAGTCGCGCCAAAATGTATACCATATGCTTCAGCAAAACAACATTCTCATGAGCAGCCAAGATTGGAAGAACTAAGGACCATCAAGAAGGTAGAGTACTCAACGTAGTCTGTGAGTCATTTTTAAGTGGAGTGTCTCAATGAGATTGCAGAACATGGGCTGGCAATTGGGGTAGATGGTCTGATGTTAAGGCTGTATGGCAGAGGATAGCAGGTTCCCTTCCCTGAAGGGCATTAGTGAACCAGCTGGTTTTACAACAATCTGGCAGTGTTTCATGGCAGTTTTCAGGTACTAGCCCACAAATACCCAGAATTATGCAATTTAATTTTCATAACTTGGCACGGTGGGATTTGAACTTAGTGACCTCTGGCCTAGTTCAGCATTATAACCACTCGGCAACTGTAACCATGTTTAGTTTGTTTGTTTTTTCTCTTACTCACGGATTTGATGCCAGTTCTGTCTTTTCAATCATGTCGGATACTTTCCACGAATATATGTCTAATCTCATGACAACAATGGCACTTTAACATTTTGTTAAACAACAGCAACATGCATTTCTAGAGTGCCTTTAACATAGAAAACTATCCCAGGCACTTCACAGAAGCACAATCAGACCAATATGGATACCAAGCCATAAAATGAGATTTTAGGAGCGGTGACCTTGGGTCAAAGAGGTGGGTTTTAAGGAGGGGCTTAAAAGGAGAAGAGGGAGCTGGAGAGATGAAGGGGTTTAAGAAATAACTTCCACAGCAACGGGCTGAGGCAGCTAAAGGCATGGCTGCCAAAAATGGGTGAAAGTAGACGAGGCACACAAGTGGCCAGGGTCAGAGGAATAGAAAGTATCGGGGAATTGTCGGGCCGGAAGAGGTTACAGAGATATGGAGGGGCAAGGGCCTGAAGGGATTTAAACAAGAGGATGAGAATTTTAAATTGGAGGTGTTGGCAGACTACGAAGCCTATGTAGATCAGCGCAGATAGGGGTGATAGTTGAGTAGACTTAGTGTGGGAAAGGATATAAGCAGCAAAGTTTTTGGATAAGTTGAAGTTTATGGAGCTTGGAGGATGGGAAGTGAGCCAGGAGAGGATTGGAATAGGTGACAACAGCACCGATGAGGGTTTCAGCAGCAGATGGGCTGAACCAGGGGTGGAGTTGGGCAATGTAAGGGAGGTGGAAGTAGGTAGTCTTTGTGATGAAGAGGGTATGGTGTTGGAAGCTCAGCATGGGGCCGAGTGTGACAATGAGATTGCAAACAGTTTTGATTCAGCCTGATACAATGGCTGGGGAAGGGGATGGAAACAGTGCCAGTGGTACGGAGATTGTGGCAGGGGGCAAAAGACAATGGTTCCAATTTCCCCATTGTCTAAATGGAAGAAATTGTTGCTCATGCAAGGCTGGATGTCGGACAAACAGTCTGACAACACAAAGGCAGTGGAAGGATTGAGAGCGGTGGGAAGTAACCTCGGTGTCATCAGCGTACCTGTCTGCTAATGATGCAGCCAAGTGTCAGCATACAGATGAGGAAGTGAAGAGGGCCAAAGATAGATTTTTGGAGGGACTCTGGAAGTAATGATGCGAGATGAGAAGAGAACCTATTTCTGGAGATGCTCTGGCTACGATCGGATAGCTAAGAGTGGAGCCAAGCGAGAGCAATTACACTGAGCTGGACAATAGAGGAAAGGCGTTGAAGGAGGAGAGTATAGTCAACCATGTCAAAGGGTGCAAGGAGGTTGAGGAGGCCGGGGACAGATAATGCATCATGGTCACAGCCATGGACGACGTCATTTGTGACTTTGGTTAGGGCTGTTTTGATTTAAGTGTGGCGTGGAGGGAAAGATGGGCATGGATTTGGGAGGCCACACGTTCAAAAACTTTGGAGTGGAAAGGGAGGTTGGAGAAGAGGCGGTAGTTTGCAAGGACGTATAGGCCAAGGGCGAATTTTTTGAGGAGCGGCACCTCCAAGCTCCCGTCCTGGTCACACACCATCCTGGCTTGGACATATATCACCATTCCTTCATTGTCACTGGGTCAAAATCCTGGAATTCCCGACCTAACATCATTATGGGAGAACCATGACCAGAAGGACGGCAGCAGTTCAAGGAGATGGCCCACCACCTCAGGACAACAAGAGACGGGCAAGATATTCGGCCTTACTCACATCCCATGAACAAATAAAAGAAAGAGAATGGAGTGTTGATTAGGGTGTATTTATACTGGAGCGACTGGTCTGAGTTCAAATTCCAGACAGTTTGCATTGTTGCTTTTCCTCTACTGTTCCTTGAGTATATATGCTGATTAAATCTATTCTGTTGCTGAATGATGCTTTAAACGTTAAAAAAAAACACATCGTCACCTGAATGGCTGGAAATGTAACTGTCTTGATTAGAAGAAAACTCCGTGTGTGCCTTGATATATCTGCTTTTACAGAGCTGTCTCCCAAAGTTTAAATATTTAGAGAGAGGGAAGGGAAGGATCCCCGCTCCCTAAACGTTTAATTTAAAGTCACGTTACTCTGAACACTTTGCAAACCAGATTTTACACCACATTGGAGTTACATTCCATGTGACATTACCCCTCGAGAGCTCGGCTGAACTCTGTTCCGATTTAAACTGCCAGTTTAGTGTTGGTGTGAGGCAGAAACTGTTTTGCATTGGCAGTACACTCAGTGTAATTACATGCTTAGTAGCATCTGTGATTTCATTTGTCTCAAAATATTATTCCAGTTTTTTGAGTGCTCATCTTAGGAAACCCTCTGGAGATCCTCAGACTTTCCATATGTTGTCTTGGTGATTCATTCCATTCCTCTTCTAATTTTAAAAAATGTCTTAAAAATAAAATCAACCCTATCACCATTTTGTAGATCTTTTCTTAAATAACTTTTTTCAATGAGCAGACTCCCCAACAGCTGTTTTCAGTCCAGACTTCCCAAAATGGCTGTCTCACTTGACCAACAACAAATGACAAAATCAGCCTTTAAGAGTGGCCAAATATATTACTTAAAAAGAGCCTATCTAGTGGTACCTGTATTTAATTTAGTTATGATGTGGAGATGCCGGCGTTGGACTGGGGTGGACAAAAATGAGAAGTCGCACAACACCAGGTTATAGTCCAACAGATTTATTTAATTTTACAAGCTTTCGGAGCTCCGAAAGCTTGTAAAATTAAATAAATCTGTTGGACTATAACCTGGTGTTGTGCGACTTCTCATTTAATTTAGTTAAACACCCTTTTAAACCATAGCAAGCATATTAGTGAATGAATTCTGGTTAACAATAGTCTTTTATGAAAGGATTCCTGATAGTTAGAACACTCTCAGCTCTGGTATCATCCTTGACAGAACAACATATGAACTAGGAGCTGGAGTAGGCTATTTGGCTGTTCAAGCCTGCTCCGCCATTCAACAAGATCATGGCTGATCTTTTACCTCAACTCCACCTTCCCGCACTATCCCCATATCCCTTAATTCCCTTCGATCCCAAATATTAATCGACCTCTGTCTTGAATATACTCAACGACTGAGCATCCACAGCTCTCTGGGGTAGAGAATTCCAAAGATTCACAACCCTTTGAGTGAAGAAATTTCTCCTAATCTCAGTCCTAAATGGCCGACTCCTTATTCTGAGACTGTGACCCCGTGTTCTAGAATCCCCTGCCAGGGGAAACATTTTCTCAGCATTAACCCTGTCAAACCCCTTAAGAATTCTTCCAAACTCTAGGGAATATAGGCCTCGTCTACTCTACTTGACAGCTATAACAGCGATGTTATTAAAAGTCATTGGTGTAGTTTTAGGATGCAATGATAAAGTATAAAGAAAAAGTTATTTTACACTTTCTAATGTACAAAATGGCATTAAATGTATTGAAGTCTCATGCAACGGCACCAACAGGTCTGTTGCACTACAATTTTTACGTCACTGCAGAGTAGTTTTGGATGCTCCACAAAACTGCTGGTAAAACTGAGGGATCAATCTTTTTTTTTATTCGTTCCTGGGATGTGGGCGTCGCTGGCAAGGCCAGCATTTATTGCCCATCCCTAGTTGCCCTTGAGAAGGTGGTGGTGAGCTGCCTTCTTGAACCGCTGCAGTCCGTGTGGTGAAGGTACTCCCACAGTGCTGTTAGGGAGGGAGTTCCAGGATTTTGACCCAGCGATGATATATTTCCAAATCTGACTGCCAACTACATCATGTCAAGAGGTGCGATACCATATGCAGGTGGTATTTTTGCACTGCTTATGACAATAGCTCTGGAAGGACTAATCTGCAGTAGAACTAGTCTTTGGTAGAGCAAGTGACATGAAATTAGAAGATGATGCCTTACTGAATGGAATGAAGCTTGAGCTTCCTAATAATTGGCTCATTTGTTGTTTCGAGTTCACTCGTGTTTCCCCACCGAGTTAAATTCATACTGGAAAATGGGACTTGGCATTAACACGGCCTAAGCTAACACTACTGTAGTTCTGCTATTTTCTGATTGGCACTGAGGCAGTATGCAAGTTAATACCACTCAGCGAACTCTGTCATCTGTTCGATCTCTCGAGGTTATCAACACCGAGTTGCGTACTTCAATGGGTGCATTAAATGTGCCATTGGGATTGCACTGTTAGCTGAGTAAATGGGGTAGAACGTGAAGAGAAGCAAACAGATGCTGGGAATTCACTCCATTAGTCGAACACACTCAGGATTACAGAGCGAGGTGAACTATTGTGGCACCGTAGGGAAGCTCTGCTATGCAAAAAGCCAATAGAATACCTGATAAAGAAACACTTTATATTGTCGCTGGAAATATTCAGGCATTCACTTTATTCAGCATAAAAATGAGATGATTATAATCAATACAAGAGGGAAATGCAGACAATTCTTGTTATACGATAAAAATCCCAGAAATGACTGACACATACTGGTATCATACCTGAAATATATACTATTTAACTGGGGATAAATGCATTTTATGAGCCTAAGTCATGTCCCCTGATACATTGTTGTCAGCATCAATTCCACAAGCTATCAGTAATGCTCCAAACCATGAATAAATGCCTAGCAAAGTAGAAACGTATTTTTTAAACATGACTTACAGGGGGATGAGTTTGTTTTCATTGCAATAATTTGGACAGGAAAGCAAAAGATTTCTTCCTGAAGATGGTGATGAATTTCTTTCTGCATTTGAAGCTCGATCACAGCAACAGACTGGAGCTAAGCAAAACATAAACTCAAAGGAAAATTCCATGGACGAGCAGCAGTCACTGTGCACGAGTGGAGTGTGGAATGTCGGAAAATGTGGTCATCCGAGCACTTCGGCAATGCGTGCCCCTGAAATGTCTCACATCGCTTCACACAGTAAGTTACTTTTCAAAGTGCAGTAACTGTTGTTATAAAGAAAGAAAGACTTGCATTTCTATAGCGCCTTTCACGACCACCGGACGTCTCAAAGCGCTTTACAGCCAATGGAGTACTTTTGAAGTCTAGTCACTGTTGTAATGTGGGAAACGCAGCAGCCAATTTGCACACAGCAAGCTCCCACAAACAGCAATGTGATAATGACCAGATAATCTGTTTTTAGTGATGTTGATTGAGGGATAAATATTGGCCAGGACACTGGGGATAACTCCCCTGCTCTTCTTTGAAATAGTGCCATGGGATCTTTTACATCCACCTGAGAGAGCGGACGGGGCCTCGGTTTAACGTCTCATCTGAAAGGCGGCACCTCCGACAGTGCAGCACTCCCTCAGCACTGCACTGCAGTGTCAGCCTAGATTTATGTGCTCAAGTCTCTGGGGTGGGACTATGAACCCACAACCTTCTGACTCAGAGGCGAGTGTGCTACCAGCTGAGCCACAGCTGACACTGTTGGTTATGTTGGCTCTGCTTATTTTCCAAACAATTGCTGCTTAATAGAATCCCCATCAAAATCTCAAGTCATCAAGCCGGTCCCTATTTTTCATGATATAGCCCACTTGACTCAATTGCACAATCCATGTTTTTGTAAATTTGTTATGTACTCATCGAGGTGAGGGAATCATGTGAGGGAATGGGACATTTTTCCATTTCTTTCGTCACTCAGTGTCAGTGTCAAGTACTCCTCGGGTAAATGCAATGCAACCATATGCAGAATAAAGCTCTTTCTGCACTGCACCATACAGTGTGGCTCTAGTTGCGATGTTCGCTTTAAGCGTATTTATGATGTCGCTGCACATACTGACCAGAGCAACTCTTCGCCCCATGTGTTAAATCCAACCACAGTAGAGCTCTCCCTATTGGACACGTGAAAAGCTCAATGTTCAATACCCGCCATCATCATCAACATTTATATTTATGTCGCATTTTTAATATACCAAAATATCTCAAGGCGCTTCACAAAGGCATGAGAAAGAATGGATGCTGAGCTAAAGAATGAGAAATTAGGAGGTGTGACCAAACAATTGGTCAAACGGGTGAATTTTAAGGAGAGTCTTAAAGGAGGAAAGGGAGATTGAGGGGCTTAGGAAGGGAATTCCAGAGCGTGGGACCTAGGCAGCTGATGGCACAGCTGCCAAAGATGGGCAAAAAGAGAGGAAAATGTACACAAGGTTGGAGTCAAAGGGATAGAAATATGGGAGGTTTTAGGGCTGGCGGAGGTTACAGAGATAGGAAGAGGTGAGCCCAGAGAAGGATACAAACAAAAAAGATGAGAATTCTAAATTTGAGGTGTTGGGGGACTGGGAGCCAATGTAGATCAGTGGGGACACGTGTTATGGGTGATTGTGACTTAGTGTGTGATAAACATAGGCAGCATTGTTTTGGATGAGCTGATGGGCAGGCGATGGGAAGCCAGCCATGACAGCATTGGAGTAATAGGACTGGATTTTGTGAATGGAGGCGAGTTGGAGGCAGGACTGCTGCTTGTCCTGTCAATGTCCTGCCTCCATCCTCACCTGACCAACCAGAGGGATTTTTCCCCTGATTGAGCTTGTTAAGCCCACCCTGCGGGCTCAGCAGGCCAATTAGGGAGGAAGTCACTGACAGAGCACGTCAACGTCAGATGCGCTATCTGTCAAAACTTCTTGAAAGAAGAAATGTCAGCATTTGACAGCTCTGTGAAGCTGTCAAACACTGACATTTTCTTTAGTTTGATGAGACCTTGTGTTCAGGACTCATCAAACCTTTCAAATTTGAAAATTTCACATGGCTGTTGGTTCAGAAGTTCCAACAGCCAGTCTGTGAAATTGACAAGCAGGATGTCGGCTCTCCCGATCCACCACGGCTGAAGGCTGTAGAAAGAAAACAAGGTAAGTGAACACTTATTAAAACTTATCACTCACCTTGCATACTTACCACCCCACACTTGCACCCATCACTCACCTCTACATCTTACTTCCAGGTGCCTCCGACCGCCGCAGACCTCCTTCACGTCTCCTCCAACCTGGTGGGGTTCTCCGAGGTCGGGAAGCCTTCACCTGTGAAGGTAAAATGGCACTAGTCCTTTTTTCTGCCTGTTAACTACCTGTTAACAGGCAGTTAAAAGGATTAAAAGCCTTTCCCGCCTCCAGGAGACGGGACCCGAAGCAGCACATCTTCCCGCCTCCTGGCAAAAGGGCACGGAGGCGGGATGGGGGTGGGTTTGCCATCCACCCCCACTTTCTCCGAATTTACCGGCAGTCCAGCCTCCATGCCCACCTTCTCGGGGCTTGGAAAATCCGGCCCATAGAGTTTGGAGGTGATAAAATCATGAAAAAGGGTTTCAGTGGCAGATAGGCTGAGGCGGGCAGTGTTACAGAGGTGGAAGTATGGAGTCTTTGTGACAGGGAGGATGGGCGGTCCGAAGCTCAGCTCGGGGTTGAACAGGACATCAAGATTGTGAATGCAGTAAGGTTCAGTCTGAGATAGTGGCTGGGGAAGGGGCTGGAGTTGGTGGCTGAGACCAAAGATGATGGCTTTCATCTTCCCAATGTTTAGCTGAGGTAGCTACGCCCCATCTAAGACCGAATGTCGGACCATCTTGGACTCTCTCAAAGAGTTTGCTAATTTAGTGCTAATTAGTGTCAAATTAGTAGTTATTTTGTGTTGTGGATTTACACCCACTAGGATAATCCAGCAATGGACACCTTGCTAAGACGCCGACATCCTGACCACTGTGAAAAACTTGCAATGCATTGGACATGGAATCTGCTGCAGTAGAACCGCTATAGTAAGCTTTTTACATTTTTATCTATGAAGTACATTTGCAGCAACCGAGAGAACAACATTTTTGAATCATTTATTGTGGTCGTTCATCTACTGATCTTGTTAACTGCCTTGGAAGACAATTTACCAGATAACATTTCCTTTTCAATAGCTCATTTGAGTTCCTGCTGTCCAGTTAATTTTTAATTAGGTACACAAAGAGGGGGAGCTACTCGAGAGAGAAATAAATAGAGGTAGGTGTCTAAAGATCTGGTCCCAATGGCTCAATGGTTCAATGCCTCACCCGGTGTGGTACTGAGCTGTGCAGACCAGGAAGGTTCCAGGTTTGATCTGGGATGGAAAAGATGCTAAAACTGGTGTCAGCGCCATGGGCCAGGAAGGGGTAAAATCCGCCAGGGTGACATTCCTGATCGCCTCCCCTCATAGGAAAGTGCAGCTTGTGGACATCATGTGAGGAGAGGGTCGGGTTTGGCTGTGATGCCTCCATGATGGAATAGCTTGCAAACGACCCACTGCCAAGGCTCAGAACTGAGCAATGGCCACTTGAGTGAGGTAATCTGATGATCGGTGGTGTCTGAAAATAAAACACTGAGCAGCTTCAGAGCATCCCTGTAAATGGGAATTTTTCTTTTTAGAACATACAAGCAGTGGCATGTTCAACAAGTAAGTGTGTAAGAATGACAGCCCTCACCCAAAGAGTTAAGTTGCTTTTAAATTGTATGCTACAAATTCAACCTTGTCCCACCAACTCTACTTAGTTACATGGAACAGTCTAAGTTCAAAGTATTTGCCTCAAGTTCTGCTGTGGAGATTCTGAAGTAAGGACAGAGTGTTTGTACTATGTTCAATAAGAGTCGCTTGTGATTTTTCTTTCTAAACTGTGTCAGAAATGGAAGTTCTCCGTTCCTCTGACTCCGCCCTCTTGTGCATCCCCCCTCCCTTCGCCCCACCGTTGATGGATGTTCCTTCAACCACCGAGACCCCACACTCTGGAAATGCCCCTCTAAAGCCCTCCGCCTCGCCATCTGAAACCTTTTCCGTCTTTAAAACCCTCCACTTTGACAAAGCTTTTGGTCGCCTCTCCTAATATCTGCTTTGGCTTGATGTTCATTTTTTTTCTGATTACACCAGTTTGTGAAGCACCTTGGAATGTTTTTGTGTGTTAACGTTGCTAGATTAATGCACGTTGTTGTTTAAAGAATCAGAACTTCATAATGGATTGTTTGATCTGATCGATACAGAAAGCATTAAAACATTGAAAGACACGAATACAAAAACCTAACATTGTTTACAAACTTTTACTTAAAAATCACCTCAGGGTAATGAAGTGCGAGCCATTTAGGTGCCGAACAGGGTGTTATATTTTCCTTTATATTGCAGAGTCTAATGTGGGACAATCGACACATGACCAGCCTTTCTGTCTTGCAATTATAACAAATAGTTAAAAAAATAAATGTACTAATTTTCTCCCCTCCTCTCGTGAAAGCGTTGACTTAAGATGGATCATAGTTCCACACTGGGTATCTGCACACGTGCACTTTCGAACGCTATTTTCCAATAGTGATCAGAAGTGGAAACGTAGGCTGATTTTTTTTCCCCTCTCTCCATCCCGGGGGCGCTGAGACCAAACTGTGGCATCCCTATCACCACTTGAACTGAGCTTAACACAGACGAGGGTTCGAACCTGGGAACTTCCTAAGTTTGTGTGGATCAGGTCTACTCTGGGCACTGAACTTGCTGAGCCATCAAGGGGCGGCCCGGCAAATGATTTCAAAAAGCTGCTATTACATTAGTGCTTGTTTAGTTCATGAGGAACAGATGTTTGCCAGCTCCCTGAGTTTACACCACAAACACTGGTGGCAGAATTACAGACCCACTGGCACCACTCTACTGTGATCCAAACTAAATGAGCAGCAATGTAAAAGCATCTAAAAATAGTGCAACAACTATCGCAAGAGAAAGGGATATTTTTTGCCTTCAGTAGATTTCGCCATGGCAGGAGGAACTCTGTTCCAGTGAGTAGTAAAAGTCACCATTTCACTCACTATACAGAGGGGAAGTGGAGGTGCCGCAGTTATTCAGTGTTGGGCCTGGCTGGCCATCACTAACTTTGATAGTGGCTGCTGTCGCTGGCTCCCAGTACACTGGGGGGTAGAAATTAGGTCGCGCCCCATTTGGGGCGCAAATATCGTCTGGACGCAAATATTAGCGCCTGGCGCTAATTATCGGCACTGACAGGAAACTTCACTTTTACCGCCCCGGGAGGTGAGTGGAGCGCTAAAGCAGGCGCTGCACACCTGTCTTAAGGCGCAAAGGCCAAGGAGTGAGGCGCTAACTCAGCGCGCGAGCGCAGCGCAGCTGCTGCCAGTTAGCGAGGGAACACAGACACACTGGCGCCGGATACTTCTTAAAGCGGGGGGGGCCACTTGCTCCCCAGCCACACCCTGCTCATTGCAGCCTTGAATCTCAGCCTGGAGAGACCTGTGAATCCATTTTGCTGCCAAGCATGGAGAGGGTGAGAGAACGCGCTCATCACTTCACCGAGCGGGCCTTGGATGCTCTGGTTGGCGCAGTGGAGCGCAGACGATGTATGCTGTTCCCTGAGAGTGGCAGGAGGCCTTTGCCACGCGAGTTCAGAAGAGTGTGGAGGGAGGTGGCTCAGAGCGTCTCCTCCAGGAGCATGGTGCCCAGGACCCATACTCAATGCCGCAAAAAGTTCAACGACCTCACTCGGGTCGTCAGGGTGAGTGGCTTTTTCTCAATACCTCTCCATCCCTCCATCTCAACCTCACTCTATGGCCAGAGGGTCTTAAAACCCCAATGCACAACACTCATCCAACACCTATGGCCCTTTCATCAAACACACACACACATTCCACACTTTGCATACAGTAAGGGCTATTCACCTATGGGAGGCACATCAGGCAAGACCATGGCTGCATACAGTAAGGGCTATTCACCTATGGGAGGCACATCAGGCAAGACCATGGCTGTATATTTACTCAGATGCTGTCCTTTTTCTTGCAGGCTAAGCTGGCTCATAATAGGAGACAGCAGCAACGGACAGGTGGAGGGCGGCCTCAGCTGCAACCCCTCAGCGATCTTGAGGAGCGCGTCCACAGGATTGTGGCAAGCCGGGTGATCGGTCCCGTCGCCACTGGAGACGCCGACCCCGTTCTGGACAGCAATGGTAAAGTCATCACCTTTTTGTCCTCTGTCCTTCCACTTGTCCCTCACAACACCAGCCTTTGACACTTTCAATCCAACTTGCTAACTCGCTGCACTTATTCCTCCCTTACTGCCACCCTGTCCTCACGCTAAAGCCACTCTTGTACCTCCCTGCTTTCAGATGGTGATTCACCAGCTGAGGAGACGGGCCCTGAAGCTGCCACTGGGAGTGATGCTGCAGCTGAGGAGGAAGAGGAAGCCAGAGCATCAGTGCCACCCTCTACCGAGGAAGCCCAAGCGCACACTGGGAACACGCCTTCCCCGGAGGGGAGCAGGGGGGAAGGGGCTGATGAGGGTGAAGCTCCAGGACCCAGCGGGCTGCAGCAACGCCATGGGGGGGGGTAGGGAAGAACGGGGGCCTTCTCCCCAGAGGGAGAGTATGCCAGCGACTCCTACTGCAATGGACGCAGAGGAGGAGCGGCTGATCGCAGAAATGAACACCCAGGCGGTGGGCATGCACACTGAGCTCATGGGTGCAGTGGGAAGGGTGCCCGAATGCATTGAGTCACTGGCAAGGAGTGTGGAGCACTTTGCTGTAGCACAGGCGGATGCCACACTAACGCTTAGTGCTGCAATTCAGTCACTGGCTGCCGTAATCCCATCTCTGACTGCTCTCATACAGACTCAGATTGAGGCTACGCGAGCACAGACTGCTGCCAACCTCGATGGTTCATGCACATGTCCCCGGGGCTGTCACCGCGCCGCAGCAGGCCAGCAATCTGTTCTCCGGCAGATTGCTCCGGATGCTGAAGTGCTGCCCCGTGGGAGTGCCAGTGTGTCGGGCGAGCAGGGAGTTGCTGTCCTCTCTCACGATGACAGCATTCCTGCTGCCAACACTGTCACTTCTCCACTGCACTTGCCACCGCCTGTAGGACAGACTGCTGCCGCCCATGCAGAGTTGGTGCAGTCTGCAGCCGGGCCCTCCAGGCCCAGAAGTGGTCGAGGCCGTCCTTCAGGGGCATCTGCAGTGTCAGGGTCTGACGAGCAGCAGCCTTCCACCAGCCTTGCTGCAGCCACTGAGGTCCCATTACGGAGGAGCAGTAGGGTTAGAAGGGGGGAAGTGCGCAAGGGAAGGAGATCACCCTCGAAGGGCAAAAAGTAGGAGGTGTGACAAAATGCTGGTCATTTTTTTATTAAAGGCCGAGGTTCGTGGTCCAACTTTTGTTTAGTGTTTTGGACATTATCTCCAGGTTGTGAGAACCAGTTATGTTATTGACTGTTTTTTTGTGTTTATTTATATGAGTTTGTCATGAGGAATTGACACACACAGAGTTTGTAAAATAAATAAGTTTCTGTATTCAAAATATACATGGCTGGTGGTTGGAATTATTGGTGCCTTGGCCGGCTTAGGGGTTGCGTGCTGGGTTGATTAATGTTGGTAGCAATGGCAGGGGCCCTAGAAGCGGCTTGCTATTAGCCGTTGACGGACGGCCCTTGCAGTTTGACCATTGTGGGCCGCCCTCCCGCCTTGGTGCTGCTGCTGATCATCGTCCTTGTCCTCTTCCTCCTCTTCCTCCTCCTCCTCTGGTGGTGCTACAAGGCCTGGTGGCATTGGCTGGGTCCTGAGGATTGCCATGTTGTGCAACATGCAGCACACGACTACGAAGTTCGATACTTGCTCAGGCGAGTACTGCAGGGCTCCTCCGGAATGGTCCAGACAGCGGAACCGTTGTTTCAGCACGCCGATTGTGCGCTCAATAATGTTCCTGGTTGCTTGATGGCTTTCATTGTACCGCAGCTCAGCAGGGGTGTTTGGCATACGGAGCGGTGTCATCAGCCAGGTGCTCAATGCGTACCCCTTGTCCCCGAGAAGCCAACCAACTGGCTGATGCGGTGCCTCGAAAACTTCTGCCACAGTAGTCTGGCGCAGGATAAAAGCATTGTGGCAGCTGCCAGGATAGTGGGCATTGACAGCGAGTATCACCTGTCTGTGGTCACAGACCAACTGGACATTCAAGGAATGGAACCCCTTTCTGTTCCTGAATTCCTCTGCATTCTCACGCGGAGCACGCAAAGCCACATGCGTGCAGTCAATGGCGCCCTGCACCATGGGGAAGCCCGCTACCCTCGCAAAGCCCAGAGCGCGGTCACGCTGCTTGTCTGGGGTCATAGGGAAAGAGATGAACTCGCGTCTCCTTCTGAAGAGGGCATTGGTGACCTGCCGGATGCAGCGATGCACCGCGAACTGGGAGATATTGGCGAGGTCCCCAACAGCAGCTTGGAATGAGCCAGTGGCGTAGAAGTTCAAAGCCACTGTGACCTTCACTGCCACCGACAGAGATGTCCTGGACCTCAGCTGAGGCTGCAGATCTGGCTGCAGCAGGTGGCAGAGCTCAGTGACCACCTCCTTGCTGAATCGCAGCCTTCGCAAACACAGCTCCTCGGACATATGGATGTAGGAGAGCTGTTCACGATATACCCTGGGAGGGTAAGCTCTCCTGTACATGCGCCTGATGGCCCTCCTCCGTCTGGCCATCATTGCCACTCTCTGTCTGCGTCTCTGTATCCTGCGATTCAGCTGGAGCAGGACGACGCCCCCAATCAGTGCAGCCCCCATATTCTCTTTGCCAGAAAAGTAATGAGGGACAGCAACTAAAGTAGCAACAAAGTTAGGATGAATAGGCAAAACTACCTCACAAAGCGTTGAGTCAATGTAGAAGTCTCTCTCTCTCTCTCTCCGAATCTCTCTCTCTCTCTCAGAACGAGTGGTGCATAAATGTCGACCACAGAAAAAGACAGGAAGAGGCCCCCTTTAAATAGCGCCCCCCCCCAGCCCCACAGCGATTGATAGCGTTCCAGTCTTCCGGTCGTTGGAAGCGCCAGGCGGTAAGGCAGGGGGCGCCACTCAATTTCCGCTCCGGGGCGCCCCAAGGGCGTTGCACCATGGAATGACGTCATAATCTGCGCGCGCAGGTGGTCGCAGCGGTAAGTTTTAGCGCCGCCGCACAATCTCAAGTTAAGTTCTCGAGCGGCGCAAACATCGCTGCGCCCGGGCGTTAGCGGCTTTGCGCCCCATTAGCGCCCTCTTAAGGCGCTAACGGGAGGCGCAACCAAGTGAATTTTTACCCCTTGGTGTTTAAACTGCAAGGGGGAGAAATTCGGTTGGCTAGCACCTCCCGTTAGCGCCTCTGGGGGGCGCTAACGACTTACTGACCCGGGCGCAGCGACATTAGCGCCGCCGGCGAAATTCACCTGGCGGTTTGCAGCGGCGCTAACCACTACCGCCACGATCTCCTGCGCCCGGAGATCGTGACGTCATCCAGCTGTGCATCGCCCCGGTAGCGCCCCGGACCGGAAATTCATTTTCGCCCCTTGCCTCAGCGCCTGGCGTTAGGAACGACAGGTAGAGGAGGCGGTTTGCAGTCGGCTGGGAGCTGGGGGAGCGCTATTTCAAGGCGTGCGCTTCCGGGTTTTTTTGTCGGCAAACAATGCTGCCTTGTCACTTTGACAGAAGCAGACAAAAATTTATCAGGTTCATTTGTCTTACTTTTGATAGTGCAACATTTCCAACACTTAATGGGAGCTGTACTGGCACTGGACCTCTCCCACCAGCTTCACCGTCGGAGGCAGCGGAGGCGGAGAGAAAGATTGGAAAACGTGTCCAGAGGGAGGAGGGCCAACAGGGCTCTCAACAAGAGACCTTATCCTCCCAGGGTATTCCGGGAGTTCTCCTACATTCATCTCTCAGAGGAGCAGTGTCTTAGAAGGCTCCATTTCAGCAAGGAGGTGGTCACAGAGCTCTGCCACCTCCTGCAGCCAGAGCTCCAGCCTCAGCTCAGGACCTGGGCGTCTCTCTCAGTGGCAGTAAAGGTCACAGCCGCTCTCAATTTCTCTGCCAGCGACTCCTTCCAAGCTTCAACAGGGGATATTGCAAACATTTCACAGTTCGCCATCCATTGCTGCATCCGGGAGGTGACAGATGCTCTGTACAGAAGGAGAAAGGAGTACATCTCATTCCCCATGACCAGAGACAAACAGCATGATCGCTCGTGTGGCTTTGCAAGGATAGCGGACTTCCCCATGGTTCAGGGTGCCATCGACTGCACCCACGTGGCATTGCAGCACCTCATCACAATGCAGAGGCGTTCCGCAACCGCAAAGGCTACCAGTCTCTGAACGTGCAGTTGGTGTGCGACCACACACAGTGCATCCTCACCATCAATGCCCGCTATCCTGGCAGCAGCCACGGTGCATTCATCCTGCGACAGACTGGTGTCCAGCACTGTTCCACCCACCACATGAAGCTCGCGGCTGGCTGCTCGGAGACAAGGGTTATCTACTCGCCACCTGGCTGATGACACCCCTCCGCAACCCCAACACTCCTGCTCAGCACGCATACAGTGAAAGACATAGCACCACCAGGAACCTAATCGAACAGACTATCGATGTGCTAAAGCAATGGTTCCACTGCCTTGACCACTCTGGAGGAGCCCTGCAGTACTCCCCTGATCGAGTCTCCCTTTTCATTGTTGTGTGCTGCATGCTGCACAACCTCGCCATTCTGAGGGCCCAGCCATTGCCACCAGGGATTGCAGGTCCACCTCAGGAGGAGGAAGAGGGAGAGGAGGAGGAGGAGGCGGAGGATGAAGAGGAGGACTGGCAGCAGCAATGTAGGAGGGAGCCGCTCAATGTTGCTTCTGCAAGAGCCGTTCGTGAACGCCTCATTACACAGCACTTCCAATAAATGAGAGAGCACATGGCATTTGCGCAGAACAACCACATCATTACAGCCAGCTCACAGTCCCTATCACCAGGCAAAGCTCAAATGAGAAACATCGCAAAATTTGCTACGTTGAAATAAACATTTATTATTCTGCACATCTCTCTCTTATCAAGCACAACCAATAATAAACAAACACAACTATTTATGAACAAACACAACTGGTTCTTAGCAAACGGAACTATTTCTTACCAAACTGAACAATATATTTAGAAACTTTTGTACACACACTCCCCCCATTTGCTATTAACATTTTATTTACTGGGCCTTCCTCAATGATCTTCCTCCCCTTTGCAATTCCCCCCTCCCAACCCTACTGCTGTGGCCCCAGTGGCTGTAGCAAGGCTGGCGGAAGGCTGCTGAGTCTGGGAGCCAGAGACTGCAGGACGCCCTCGATCAGCTCTGGGCCTGGAGGGCCCGGCTGCAGACTGCACCAACTCAGCACTGGCAGCAGCAGTCTGGGCTGGCTGGGTTACAGGCTGCGGCAAGTGCAATGGTGGAGTGGCAGTGGTGGGAGCAGGAATGCTGTCATCCTGAGAGAGGACAGCACCTTCCTGCTTGACTGACACACTGCCACTCCCCCGGGGCAGAACCTTAGCATCCGGAGCAATCTGCTCGAGCACAGATTGCTGGCCTGCTGTGGCACCGTGAGATCCCCGGTGAACAGTGGGCGACCCAGCGATGATGGCAGCAGCCAGCGCTTGCGTGGCATCAATCTGAGATTGCATGAGAGTAGTCTGACATTGGATGCCACCAACCACTGACTCCTTTACAGCCGTTGCGTTGCCTCAGCCTGTGCTGCAATAGCTGCTGCCACCTCACCCATGACACGTGGCATGAGGTCTGGGTCCCCATGGTCTCTCTGCGAGTCAACCATCCTTTGCAAACTGCCAAGGATGGGCTTGATGGTTTGCGCAGAGATGAGTGCAATGCTGGAGGCGGACTCCTCCATGCTCCTAGCCAGTACATCCATGCTCTCGGGCACCCTTGCCATTGCACCCATGAACTCAGTGTGCATGCTCATCGCCTGTGTGGTCAAGGCCTCCACATCGAGGTCCTCATCCGAGTCCTGTGCAGCAGAACTCGTGCGCACTCATCCTCCGGGGAGATGGCCCCCGAGCTTCCCTTTCCCCATGGCGTTGCTGCAGTCTGCTGGGTCCCGGAGCTTCACCCACATCAGAGCCATTTCCCCTGCTCCCCATCCAGTGAATGCGTGGCCCCATTATCGGATGTCTCGCCCTCGGGAGACACAGGCAGTGAGGCTCCGGCTTGGTGTTCCTCCTCCTCTCCCACGTCGCTGCCACTGGGAGGCTGAGGGACAGTCTGGTCAGATGGTGGCTGATTATCTGAAAGCATAAATGCACAAGAGTGGGTTTAACGTCAGGGGAGGGGGGCAGGACGGGAGCAAGGGATGGAGACAGTATACTTAGATGTAAAGCGGGAAGGGCTTGTGTTGTGAGGGTGAAGTGGTATGAGAGAAGAGGGGGAGGTGATGAACATACCGTTGTTGCCCCCAAGGGGGTCGCCTTCTCCGACTGCCACAGCGCCCACGACCTGGGTCACGATGATGCTGCACACTCGCTCCTCCAGCTGTGTTCGGGGCTGCAGCTCTGCCTGACCTCCTCCTGTGCATTGCTGCTCCCTTCTGTTATGAGCAAGCTTGGCCTGCAAGAAAAAGGACAGCAAGTGAGTGAGTGTAGTGCCATGTGTTTGGCAGATGTGCCTACCATAGTTGAATAGCTGTTAATATATGCAAGGCATGAGCTGCGGATGTCACTTTTAGTAGATGGGCATAGTTTGTGTGTGAGTGTTGGGGATGTGGTGGTTTATACCGTCTGTGCACAGAGTGAGGTTGAGATGGTGGCATGTAAAGGTTTTTGAAGCATGTACTCACCCTGACCACCCGCGTGAGGTCATTGAATTTCTTGCGGCACTGGGTGCGAGTCCTGTGGACCAGGCTTCTGGCCGAGACGTACTGGGCCACCTCCCTCCACATCCTTCTGAACTCCTGCGGCAGTGGCCCCTCTACCAGTGTCTGGGAACAGCACTGCCCGTCGGCGTTCCACAGCCTAAACCAGAACCTCCAATGCCTGGTCGCTGAACCGGCGAGCTCTCTCCCTGGGCCTCTGATCAGCCAAGGGATTTGTGGTTGATGGGTTGCAGCTCCTTGCAGGCCCAGGTCACAAGCAGCAATGATCAGAGTCAGGATGTGCAGCATGATAGCGCTTGATTTAGCACTCCACTTCCCCCTTGGGGCGTTAAAACTGAATTTTGTGGTCACTGGCGCTAAAGTTTGCGCCCAGGTGATGTTAGCATCCCGAAATGGCTGATACCAAATTTTCCCCCCCTAGTTTCATGCTGATTTACAAAGTGCCACTGGTGGCAAATTCCTGAATAAGCAGTATTAATGGTGCAATTACAGTCTGCGGTACAGATATAGTGAGGGTGGTGTTTTTATTTCCAGAGATGGGCTACTTTGGGTTTAATACCAACTAAAGTACAGGGTGTAACAACCATTGTCAGGCTTCCACTGGTTTCACTGGTAGGCTCCTCCTCCCAGGACAGGGGTCCCCAATGTTTTAACATACCTCATGGGACTCTAGGCTGTGTGCTGGAGGGAAAATTAGATGGCAAATCACAGAATACGGAAAATCCATCCCTAAACCTGCTCTCAGCATTGGGAATAACAGCCTCTTGATAACCTGGCTGGAACCATTTGCGTCAGTTCCCAAACCCGGTTTGAAGTGTACCAAGGTGACAATTTAGCAAACATTTTTTTTATCCCCAGTTAAACCATACTGAGCTAATGTGAGAAGTCGCACAACACCAGGTTATAGTCCAACAGCTTTATTTGAAATCACAAGCTTTCGGAGCGCTGCTCCTTCGTCACTTCACCTGTGATTTCAAATAAAGCTGTTGGGACTATAACCTGGTGTTGTGCGACTTCTCACATTTGTCCACCCCAGTCCAACACCGGCATCTCCGCATCATATTGAGCTATGCATTACAATGATTAGAGATGAGTGAGATACTGGGCATAAAATGAACCAGTTCATCTTCAGAAGCTTTGTTGACCGAATGAAATACATCTTATAGTAAAAACAGATAAGCGTTCATTAAAAGTGATGAAAGGTCATCGATCTGAAACGTTAACCCTGTTCCTCTCTCCACAGATAGTGCCTGACCTGCTGAGTATTTCCGGCATTTTTCTGATTTTATTTCAAGATTTCCAGCGTCCGCAGTATTTTACTTTTGAAATACATCTTAGAATTTGGTAAACACAGGTTTGGGTTATACTGTCTGTTGAGGGGAGGAAAACAACTAATCTGCACCGTGCCTTTTATAAATCCCAATAGGCAGACGCATTACAACACAGGCAGGAACCTGGGAAGAGGCTGATTGGAGGAAGGCTGAGGAATTGTGCTAAGGTCATAGAGGAGCGTCCAAAGAAGTGGGAAAAGAATCACTGAAGAAGGGGGACTTTCTTGTAGAACAAAAGGAAATGAATGATACAGCTTGTATCTGTGTTTACAATGGAGTTGAGTTCAATGGGATGACACCAGTTTAGTACAAATTGATCAAACGCGCCAAATTAACAGCATTTACTGCACTATTAATGATGCAAAACACATGATAAAATGTGTTAATTGTCCATTAGCGTTAATCTATGCAGCCAAATGAAGATTTGATTGAGGTAGGAATGAAACACAGTAGCGCTGACAGTTCATTTAATTTCGACTAAGCATTCTTGGTACTAGATGATCGATTGCTGTGGAGGCTATTCCACCAAAGATTCCCGTGTCTGCTGATTTAACAGGGGTCGAAACATTTCCATCTATGACTGACACTAACAATAATATTATCCATCTCAGGGGTGAGCACCAGTTCTGGCTCCACAATTTTCTTACTGATTAGAGCAATGAAAACTTCAGGGCCCATAATGTTCTTCAAATGACCGAGCTGTATTCATGATTATTATGGACAGGAAGAGGTAGGTTTTAAGGCGTATCTTAAAGGAGCAAAGAGAAGTGGAGAGGTTTAGGGAGGGAATTTCGGACCTTAGGGTCTAGACGGCTGAAGGCACAGCTGCCAATGGTGGGGCGAAGGAAATTGGGGATGTACAAGAAGCCAGAACTAGAAACATAGAAACATAGAAGATAGGAGCAGGAGTAGGCCATTCGACCCCTCGAGCCTGCTCTGCCATTCGATGAGATCATGGCTGATCATCCAAACTCAGTACCCTGTACCTGCTTTCTCCCCATATACCTTGATACCTTTAGCTTTAAGAAATATATCTAACTCATTCTTGAATATATTTAATGACTTGGCCTCAACTACCTTCTGTGGTAGAGAATTCCACAGGTTCACCACTCTCTGGGTGAAGAAATTCTTCCTCATTTCTGTCCTAAATGGCTTACCCCTTATCCTTAGATTATGACCCCTGGTTCTGGACTCTCCGACCATCGGGAACATTCTTCCTGCATCTAGTTTGTCCAGACCTGTCAGAATTTTATATGTTTCGATGAGATCCCCTCTCATTCTTCTATACTCCAGCGAGTATAAGCCCAATCGACCCAATCTCTCCTCATATGTCATTCCTGCCATCCCAGGTATCAGCCTTGTGAATCTTCGCTGAACTCCCTCCATGGCAAGAACATCCTTCCTCAGATAAGGCGACCAAAACTGCACACAATATTCAAGGTGTGGTCTCACCAAAGCCCTGTACAACTGCAGCAGGACATCCCTGTTCCTATACTCAAACCCTTTCGCTATGAAGGCCAACATACCATTTGCCTTCTTCACCGCCTGCTGCACCTGCATGCTTACCTTCAGCGACTGGTGCACAAGGACACCCAGGTCTCGTTGCACTTCCCCTTCTCCCAATCTATTGCCATTCAGATAATAGTCTGCCTTTCTGTTTTTGACACCAAAGTGGATAACCTCGCATTTATCCACATTATATTGCATCTGCCACGCTTCTGCCCACTCACCCAACCTGTCCAAATCATCCTGGAGTTTCTCGGTATCCTCCTCGCAGCACACACTCCCACCCAGCTTTGTGTCGTCTGCAAACTTGGAGATATTACATTTACTTTCCTTATCTAGATCATGAATGTATATTGTGAATAGCTGGGGTCCAAGGACCGATCCCTGCGGTACCCCACTAGTCACTGCTTGCCACTCGGAAAAAGACCCATTAATTCCTACTCTTTGCTTTCTGTCCGCCAACCAGTTCTCTATCCACGTCAATACCTTGCCCCCAATCCCATGTGCCTTAACTTTACACGCTAATCTCTTATGTGGGACCTTATCGAAAGCCTTTTGAAAGTCCAAATACACCACATCTACTGGTTCTCCCTTATCTATTTTCCCAGTTACATCCTCAAAAAATTCCAGTAGATTAGTCAAGCACGATTTACCTTTTGTAAATCCATGTTGACTTTGTCCGATCCTGTCACTCTTTTTCAAGTGCTCAGCTATTACATCCTTTATAATGGACTCTAGCATTTGGGGGAACGCAGAGTTCTTGGAGGGTTGTAGGGCTGGAGGAGGAAACTATTTCCCCTTGGCTGGTAACTAGCAAAGGCAAATTTACGATCACCACTACAGGAATAAATGAGAATTTTTTTTCTGCACACAATTGTTAGGACATGAGACCAGAAACAGCGTTGGAAGCAGAATCCACAATCGGGAAATTGATAGGGGGAAAGGGCAGGGGAAAGGCACTCAGGAGCGCGCTCCTTCAGTGAGCCTGTACAGGTAGATGGGCCGAATGGCCTCTTTCTCTGCTGTAAAAAAACAGTCCAAGATGAAAGATAATAAGCTGATGGCAGTTTACTTCATCGGCAAGCATTGTTGTTGTAGAATTTAACCAGGGGCGAGTCTATCAATGAGCCGGCTTCATGATTAAAGGGTCCGTGTCTTCAAAAAAATGCATTAAGCAATTTTTTGGGGGAGGATCAATCCCATCATGTGATGTTATATGTTTCCATGTAATTTACTCTGTCCTATTCTGCTTGTGAACAAATAAGAGCCATTTGCAGGGCTATGGGCAAAGAGCAGGGCAGAGGGACTAATTGGAGAGCTCTTTCAAGGAGCTGACACAGGAACGACGGGCTGAATGGCCTCCTTCTGTGCTGTATGATTCAATGAAGAAAAGGCTTGGCGAAGACTTTTAATCTCATTCCATCTAAGAGTTGTTAGCACACTGGTTTCAATTTTTGGATTAAATGGTTTGGAGAGAATGGAATTCCAGAGAAAAGCACTTTATAAGTTCAGAGCAAATCACTTTCTGTGAAATCTTGTTTCCTCCTAAATCATACACAGTGTGGCGTAAGGATTTCATGCTCTGTCAGTAGCCTTGTAGATCTTATTTCCCCCCCAAATCTATTACTCCGGCACAGTTCCGAAAAAATATTTAAAAAACACATAAGCCTACAAAGCTGGGTGGGAATGTAAGTTGTGAGGAGGATGCAAAGAGGCTTCAAGGGGATATAGACAGGCTAAGTGACTGGGCAAGAACATGGCAAATGGAATATAATGTGGTGAAATGTGAAGTTATCCACTTTGGTAGGAAAAATAGAAAAACAGAGTATTTTTTTAAATGGTGAGAGATTGGGAAATATTGGTGTTCAGAGGGACCTGGGTGTCCTTGTACACGAATCACTGAAAGTTAACATGCAGGTAGAGCAAGCAATTAGGAAAGCAAATGGTATGTTGGCCTTTATTACAAGAGGATTGGAGTATAAGAGTAAAGACATCTTACTGCAATTATATAGGGCCCTGGTGAAACCACACCTGGAGTATTGTGTACAGTATTGGTCTCCTTACCTAAGGAAGGATATACTTGCCATAGAGGGAGTGCAACGAAGGTTCACCAGACTGGTTCCTCGGATGGGGGGATTGTCCTATGAGGAAAGATTGAGTAGACTAGGCCTATATTCCCTAGAGTTTAGAAGAATGAGAGGTTATCTCATTGAAACATATAAGATTCTGAGGATATAAGATTCTGAGAGGGCTTGATTGGGTAGATGCTGAGAGGCTGTTTCCCCCTGGCTGGTGAGTCTAGAACTAGGGGTCATTGTCTCAGGATAAGGGGGTCAGCCATTTAGGACTGAGATGAGGAGGAATTTCTTCACTCAGAGGGTTGTGAATCTTTGGAATTCTCTACCCCAGAAGGCTGTGGATGCTGAGTCGTTAAGTATATTCAAGACTGAAAGTGATAGATTTTTGGACTCTAGGGGAATCAAAGGATATGGGGATCGGGCAGGAAAGTGGAGTTGAGGTCAAGGATCAGCCAGCATTTTATTGAATGGCGGAGCAGGCTCGAGGGGCCGTATGGCCTACTCCTGCTCCTATTTCTTATGCTCTTGTATTCTTATGTTCTTACGTTTCAACCTTTCCCAACATGTGACATGTCAGTGCTGGAGATACATTGTGATTTAGCTGTGGAGATTCATAAAGCAGTCAGCAACTTTGCAGGGATGCTCTCTCTCCTCCTGCCACGTAGCCTCTTGTTTACATTCTGGGCAAGTGTTGGCTCTGAATGACAAGGAATGAATGAAAGTTAAATCCAACCCAGTTAAATGTGAGCATCAAATTGTAACTTGACGTCTTGCTGTGCTACGGTTCCTCACCCAAGTGGCCATTATTTACTTGTGAGCCTTGACAATGAACATTGACAGGCTATTTAGCATATGCAAGCCAGATCCTTTGCCCACCTAACAGCCACAATTGCATAATTTTGGCTGGGGGATCACTGGAGATTGATGTTTCCCACATTACAATCGTGACTACACTTCAAAAAGTACTTCATTGGCGGTAAAGTGCTTTGGGATGTCTGGGGGTCGTGAAAGGCGCTATATAAATGCAAGTCTTTCTTTTGACCAGTAGGGGGACCCCTGGCCAAAGGGAGCGGACCATTTAGCCTGTTCCGCCATTTAATGAGATCATGGTTGATCTGTGACCTAACTCCATATACCCGCCTTTGCCCATATCCCTTAATACCTTTGCCAATGATCTACGCCTTAACAACAACAACTTATATTTATATATCGCCGTTAACGTAATAAAACATCCCAAGATACACTGAGGCTAATCGTAGCGCTCTCCTTGTCAACCTGGCTGAAGTGGAATGACTCAGCACATTTCGGTAAATGAAGCTGGAACTTTCCTAGGCTCAGCTCGCCACAGGGCATACACACTGGGGGTGAAATTCACCTTGGGCGGTCGAAGAAAACGGGCGCTCGTGAACCAGGCAGCCCGTGTCATCCAACGGAACAGAAGATTCGCCCTCACCTGTTTTGCGGCAATGCCCAGGGTGAAGTTCACCTCCGCTGAGTGGCTGACCTTCATTGTAACCATAAAAGTCTTGCCTGTTGCGATTGTGTGCTGGGATTTACAGCAGACATTTTGCATTTGGCTGGGAGCGCAATGGCCAACTGTGATTTGCGGGGCTCTCCATTTAGTTGATTCATTACGAGGTCCTCACTGAAGAATTTAATTAGCAGTGTAATCGTTGTAGAATTACTGTAATTTAATTTTCAGTATATTATAGAAAACTAACACCTCTCTCTGTTTATAACGGTAAGCTGCTTTTTCTATTTCTAAACCTAAGTGTGTGTAGTATTTTTATCAAAACCAGAATTTAAAAAAAAAACTTGTCTATTAGTCAGTATTTTTTTGAATGCTTTCTCTGGTATTCACACTCATTCTTTTATCTATACTGTGAGGCTACTCATTTTATATGTGGAGATAGAGCAGGAGGGATTAAGAGATTTACTTCCATTTCATTTCGGATTTTAGTAATCTAAAGTTTGTTAACTGTTAAATAGTTCCCATTTCAGGTCAGATTTACCCAAGGGGCATTCATTGGTCGTGTCGGTTTTGGGTGAGTTCCAACTGTGGCCATTTGCAGTGAAGTGGGAAAGAGAGCACGAGAGGACGATCATCTAATGTGAAACAGGCATCTAATCATCTACAAACAAAAGAATATCCAAATTGCCCCAGGTTTGACCTTCACATTTTGGCAATGGGTGGACAAGCCACAAGCGCCCGGGGTTCTATTTATGTTACTCTTGAACCATGTGCAGGCTGCACAGTAGTAACCTGGCCAAAGGAGTCTAGCTCTGCTACAACAGCAAAAATGCCCTTTTACCTCTTCCCTTCCCACTGTCCAGGGCCCCAAACACCCCTTCCAAGGTGAAACAGCGATTTACTTGTACTTCTTGCAATTTAATATACTGTATTCGCTGCTCACGATGCGGTCTCCTCTACATTGGGGAGACCAAACGCAGATTGGGCGACCGCTTTGCGGAACACCTCCGTTCAGCCGGCAAGCGTGACCCCCGAGCTTCCAGTCGCCTGTCACTTTAATTCTCCGCTCCACTCCCACTCTGATCTCTCTGTCCTCGGCCTCTTACACTGTTCCAATGAAGCTCAACATAAGCTCGAGGAACAGCACCTCATCTTTCGATTGGGCACTTTACAGCTTTTTGGACTCAACATTGAGTTCAACAATTTCAGACTATAACGCCTGCCCCCATTTTTCATGTTTTTGCCATCCCCATTTGCAACATTTTATCTCTCCTACCTCCTACCCCAGCACAGAATGTTCCTTTAAGTTCCTTCCTCCCCTCCCCTCCCCCTTTCCCTGCCTTGCACCTGCTTAAAATCTGTTACATCTCCAGCCTTCTCCAGTTCTGATGAAGGGCCACCGACCTGAAACGTTGACTCTGCTTCTCTCTCCACGGATGCTGCCTGACCCAGAGAGTTGTGAACCTGTGGAATTCTCTACCACAGAAGGCAGTAGAGGCCAATTCATTAAATATATTCAAGAAGGAGTTAGATATATTTCTTAAAGCTAAAGGGATCAAGGGATATGGGGAGAAAGCAGGGACAGGGTACTGAATTTGGATGATCAGCCATGATCTCATTGAATGGCGGAGCAGGCTCAAGGGGCTGAATGGCCTACTCCTGCTCTTATCTTCTATGTTTCTATGACCTGCTGAGTATTTCCAGCATTTTCTGTTGTTATTTCAGTCTATCTCAGCTTCTGCTCTCAACTTTGTGGAAGCAGTGAAAGGCTACTTTGGGATCTGAATTGTGCCAATGAGCACCAGCAAGCTGCTCATCTGCAGTGGCATCGCGCTTGAGCCAAACCGTGACCTCAATCAACGTCACCAAACCTTCGCTTCTAGCCAGGGGTGGCCACTGATTAAATATCAGGGGCTGGAATTTCCTGTGTGTTTGCGCCCAGAGACACGATAATCGGGATGTAAAGCAAATTCCCAACGGGAAAGATCAAGGAATCTCGGTTGCAAGCGCGTGACTCCCGGAATTACGCGACGCCCAAATTTCCTTGCTCTTTTGCGTCCGTCTACCTCTCCCTGAACCCGAGTGCACATCTCACAAGTATGTCAAAGCGCAGATGAATAATTGCCACTGTAAATTGTCAGTTTTCCTTTCTTTCTGGGCTGTGATTTATTTAGTACGATCGCACTGACAAGTGCAGCCATTATGCACATTATCAAATAAAATCTGTTAACTCGAATGTGTCGCAATAGCATTTTAGAAAAGAAAAAGGTGAGAACTATGAGCGACAGTTCAAACATTTTTCACTTTTTATTTGGCGCCTTCATTTTAGTTTCACTTGTTTTCACTGTAATCTGTGTAATTTGGTGCATTAGGGTGCTATGCGGTCCCACTGATGCTGGAGAAAGTGGTCCACTTTTCACAGTTCGTTCAGAGCCGATTAGAATTAAACTCCTTGGCCTGTATTTTCCAATCCCTACGGGTGTGTACGAGCTGTGTACCCACCCGTAGGGACCTCGCAAGTGCAGGATTCAGGCATGCGCTGAAAACCGGCACTTCCGATCTCTCAGGATCGCACGCCTGCCCCAGAGAAGGGCCTCTGCGGGTGGAGAGTTCCGCTTTCTGCAGAACCTCCGCCCGCTGAAATCCCTTAAAAATCTTACGCCTGGTAAAAGCACTGCTTTTACCAGCATAAGAGTTTAAAAAAGTAACAAAATAATTTTTTTTCACTCATTTATAATGTAAAAATACTTTTAAAAAAGGTAAGTTTATTTTTAGCCCTGTAAAAAACTTTAATTATTTTTTTCAAAAAATAAAATTTTTGTTTAAAATATTTAATGTAATTTTAGCTCAATTTAAAAACGTGATTTTAAATTTTTTTTATTAATGTTGTCGTGTCTTTTTTCAGTGATCCCCATTCATACTTTTGACAGGTCTATCTGTCAAAGGTATGAAGGGGGATTCCCTTCTCCTATTGGCTCGCCATGGCCCACGTGATCTCAGGGACGCTTGCGAACCGCCTGCGCCCCTGGGATACCTGGGCCTTTGCGCGCGCGGACCAGGAGAGGACCAGGAGCGGAAGAGTCCGGACCTCGGGAGCCCTCAAGTAAGGGCGTAGACTTTTTTCCAGATCGGAGGCCTCCGCACGCAGGAAGCCTCCGATCAGAAAATACGGACCCCTGTGATGCATTATTACAAGGCGCAACATTACTATTTTCTCTGAATAATGAAACATCGAGATACTGGTACCAATTATTTCAAATTCGGTGGAACAAGCCTTTTCAACTTCACTGCTACAAAAATCACGAACCTATCGACAATGGATTTCGTTTCACCAGAGAGCAATTTTGACAGCACACTGGATGCGTTGAGTACGGAAAAATACTTCCAACTCACGATTAAAATGATGCTGCATTTAAAACCATCTGAACCTAGTCATTACTCTTGTTTTTCAGGCAGGAATTCTGGAGACTGTAATGGCCCCAAATTCTAGTCTAACGTCTGCGGTTGGTTAATAAGTATGTCGGCCTTTGTTTTAGTTTCACATGATTTTACTGTAATCTTTGTCATTTTCAGTTGTTTCTGGCTGTGCTTTGTTTTCAAACCCAGTACAGTCCGCACAGCACCAGTGAGCGATGCCCCAGTGCGTTCAGTGTGAATGCAGGGCTCAGATGCATGCTTGCAGGTAAAGTGTCTCCTTCTCTGGTTTAAACAAATCTGCAATACAGTGCAGTTTAATAGGTGAATCTCTCTCCCAGCCATATGATAGTAGAATTCCCAACACATCTGACCTTAGCGTATCAGGATTTTGGAAACACCAGATCAGAGAGATAAAACATTGCACATCAAGATCCACTGCTTTGTTCCTAACTCCTACTCTAAGCTGGCAGGTCATTCCTGACACTCAACAAGACTTGTATTAAAAAAGACTATTCCTAGTAACTGATTGAAAAAACTCTACGGTATATATTGGTTATTCCTGACAACCTGATGCTGGGGAAGTGCTATTAAACTGGTAATAGGACTTTCCTTTGGCCTTTGTTAGCTCTTCCACCCTTTCATCTGTGTCATGCTACCCCCCATCAGGCTCAGCCTACCTGTTGGATATCAGTAAGAAAACACAAAACATATTGGCCCAGATGTTGCTGAAAAAATAACGGGGTGTGAATGACGCAGGCCGTTATTAATGTGCAAATCAGCCAGCAAGTTGTGGTGAGGAAGAGGCACCCCTTGAATTGCGAATCGCCACAAGTCGTTGGCCGATTTTCGCCGCTCCACCATTAGCTTTTGTGAATACGACATCTCACCCAACTTCTCAGTCCTTCCTCTGTCTATCGATCAGATTGATTTGAATGTTTTTTCTGCAGTGTTTTTCCCCTCCCCTTTTCATTGTTCCCCTCCTGAGGATACTGACTCTTGCGGATTTTCTGTCCATGGGCCCAGCAAAAATTCTGGTCCCTCGCTAAAGTGAACATTTTTCATACGTGAACCGAGACAGTAGCTGCTGGTAGCCTATTCAATCATGGGAGGGATCAGAAAATAATTACGGATCAGGAAGGCCATTCAGCCCATCCTTCCAGAATGACACTAACATTTCCCCATTGCACCATCCAATTATTTCAGCGCTTTCGCCTAAGAACATAAGAACATGAGAAATAGGACCAGGAGTAGGCTATTCGGCCCCTCGAGCCTGCTCCGTCATTCAATAAGATCATGGCTGAACTTCTACTTCAATTCCACTTTCCCCATATCCCTTGATTTACTTAATATCCAAAGATTTATAGATCTCTGTCTTAAATATACTCAATGACTGACCCTCCACAACCCTCTGGGGTCGAGAATTCCAAAGATTCACCACCCTCTGGGTGAAGAAATTTCTTCTCATCTCAGTCCTAAATGGCCGACCCCTTATTTTGAGACTGTGACCCCTGGTTCTGGACTCCCCAGCCAGGGGAAACATCCTCCCTGCATCTACCCTGTCAAGCCCTGTAAGAATTTTGTATATTTCAATGAGATCACCTCTCATTCTTCTAAACTCTAGAGAATATAGGCCTAGTCTACTCAATCTCTCCGCATAGGACAATCCCCCCATCCTAGGAATCATTCTGGTGAACCTTCGTTGCACTCCCTCTATGGCAAGTATATCCTTCTTTAGGTAAGGAGACCAAAACTATACACAATACTCCAGGTATGGTCTCACCAGGGCCCTATATAATTGCAGTAAGACGTCTTTACTCTTATACTCAAATCCTCTTGTAATAAAAGCCAACATACCATTTGCTTTCCTAATTGCTTGCTCTACCTGCATGTTAACTTTCAGTGATTCGTGTATAAGGATACCCATGTCCCTCTGAACTTCAACATTTCCCAATCTCTCACCATTTAAAAAATACTCTGTTTTTCTATTTTTCCTTCCAAAGTGGTTAACTTCACATTTCTCCACATTATATTCCATTTGCCATGTTCTTGCCCACTCACTTAGCCTGTCTATACCCCCTTGAAACCTCTTTGCATCCTCCTCACAACTTACATTCCCACCTAGCTTTGTATCATAAGTAAACTTGGATATATTACATTTGGTCCCCTCATCCAAATCATTGATGTAGATTGTGAATAGCTGAGGCCCAAGCACTGATCCTTGCGGTACCCCACTAGTTACGGCCTGCCAACCTGAAAATGACCTCGTTATTCCTACTCTCTGTTTCCTGTCCATTAACCAATCCTCAATCCATGCTGGTATATTACCCCCAATCCCATGAGTCATAATTTTGTTTAATAACCTCTTGTGTGGCACCTTATCGAATGCCTTCTGAAAATCCAAATACACCACATCCACTGGTTCCCCCTCATCTATTCTGCTAGTTACCACCTCAAAAAACTCTAACAGATTCATCAAACATGATTTCCCTTTCATAAATCCATGTTGACTCTGCCCAATCCTATTATTATTTTCTAAGTGCCCTGTTACCACATCCTTAATAATAAATTCTAACATTTTCCCTATGACTGATATCAGGCTAACTGGTTTGTAGTTTCCAGTTTTCTCTCTCCCTCCTTTCTTAAATAGTGGGGTTACATTTGCTACCTTCCAATCCACGGGAACCATTCCAGAATCTATGGAATTTTGGAAGATGACAACCAATGCATCCACTATCTCTATAGCCACCTCTTTTAAAACCCTAGGATGCAGGCCACCAGGTGCAGGGTAGGGGATTTATCGGCTTTCAGTCCCATTAATTTCTCCAGTACTTTTTTTACTAATACTAATTTCTTTCACTTCCTCATTCTCGCTAGACCCTTGGTTCTCCATTATTTCCGTGAAGACAGACACAAAATATTTGTTTAATTTCTCTGCCATTTCCTTATTCCCCATTATAATTTCTCCTGTCTCAGCCTGTAAGGGACCCATGTTTAGTTTCGCTAATCTTTTCCTTTTTACATACCTATAGAAGCTTTTACAATCTGTTTTTATGTCTCTCGCTAATTTACTCTCATTCTATTTTCCCTTTCTTCATCAATTTCTTGGTCCTCCTTTGCTGAATTCTAAAATCCTCCAATCCTCAGGCTTACTACTTGTTTTGGCATCATTATAAGCCTCTTCCTTTAATCTAATACTAACTTTAATTTCTCTTGTTAGCCACGGTTGGACCATTTTTCCCATGGTGTTTTTATTCCTTAAGGGAATTATTTCTTTAAATGTTTGCCATTGTTTTTTCTACTGTCATGTCTATTAATCTAGTTTTCCAACCTACCTTAGCCAACGTACCTACGTAGTTTGCTTTGTTCAGGTTTAGGACCCTAGTTTTGGGCTTAACTAAGTCACTCTCAAACTCAACATAAAATTCTATCATATTATGATCACTGCTCCCCAGAGGCTCCTTTACCACAAGGTTATTAATTAACCCTGTCTCATTGCACAGTACTAGATCTAAAATAGCCAATTCCCTTGTAGGTTCCTTGACATACTGATCTAGAAAACTATCTTGAATGCATTCCATGAACTCTTCCTCTGCACTATTTCTGCAAATTTGGTTTGCCCAGTCTACATGAAAGTTAAAGTCCCCCATGATTACTGTATTATCCTTGTTACATGCATCGCTAATTCCCTGATTTATACTCTGCCTGACACTACGACCACTGTTAGGGGGCCACTAGACTACTCCCACTAGTGTTTTCTGCCCCTTGTTGTTTCTTAGCTCCACTCAAACTGATTCTGCAATTTGTTTTTCCAAGCCAAGATCCTTTCTCTCTACAATCTTAATTCCCTCCTTTATTATCAGGGCTACCCCTCCTCCTTTTCCATTATGTCTGTCTCTTCTAAAAGTCAAACATCCTGGAATATTTAGTTCCCAACCTTGGTCACTCTGCCTCCACTAGTCTATCTGGGATGTGATGATCACCCTGAACAATCCCCTCCAATTCTACTGGCTCTCCTGATTCGGTATTATCTGCAAATTTGACCAATTTGCATAGGGTTTCTGAGTCTAAATCATTGATGTAAATTAGAAACAGTAGTGGTCACAACACAGATCCCAGGCCACCCCACTGAGTAATTCCCCTCCCTGATGTAACTCATCTGACAAGTAACTACAGGAAACTCTTTTTTATCTGGCACCGACGGGACCGGCGTAGTGCCGGTTGATCAAAAAGTCCAGATTACAGAGAGGGTTCGAATCTGACCTCGGGTGACTGTCTGTGTGGAGTTTGCACATTCTCCCCGTGTCTGCGTGGGTTTCCTCCGGGTGCTCCGGTTTCCTCCCACAGTCCAAAAATGTGTGGGTTAGGTTGATTTGGCTATGATAAATTGACCCTTAGTGTTAGGGGGGATTAAATATGTGGGGTTATGGGGATAGGATGGGATATGTTAGGGGGAATTAAATACGTGGGGTTACGGGGGTAGGGTGGGATATGTGTACTGTGGGGATTAAAGCAGGGACAGGGTACTGGATTTGGATGATCAGCCATGATCGTATTGAATGGCGGAGCAGGCTCGACGGGCCGAATGGCCTACTCCTGCTCCTAGATTCTATGTTTCTATGTTTCTATGTTTCTATGTTTCTATACTTACCAAGGTACGAGAGCCCCGTACACGGCCACAGGTGCAGGAGCCCCAGTTACACGGCACTTGTGCAGGAGTCCCGGTTACACGGCCACAGATCCAGGAGTCCCTGGTGCACGGCCACAGGTGCAGGAACCCCGGTTACATGGCCACAGATCCAGGAACCCCGGTTACACGGCCACTAATATACAGTAAAAACTTACCTGAACCTACTCCTGAATTTGCCGGTTAAGAGAGATTTCCGGATATTTAGGTGCCGGTTAAAAGAGAGTTTCCTGTATTGTTTTCTACATTTATTTGTTTCCAAGATTTACCCTGAATCCCTAATGCTTTGAATTTAATTAAGTCTTTCATGTGTAACTTTGTCAAATGCCCCTTGAAAGTCTAGATATGACTAAATCCAATCCTATTCTCATCTAACATCGACACTGGTAATGATCAGAAGTAGGGGCCCTCTCCTGATTGTTCTCTTTCCAGTCCTACTACACTCTCCGAATGCTTTGTTCCTCTGATACTGACCTCTTATGCACAACCCCTCCCTCTGCCCAACCTCCCCCACATTGGTGGCCGTGTCTTCAGCTCCGTACCCCCATGCTATGAAGTTCCTTCCAAATACCCCTCAGTCTGTTTACATCCCTCTCCTCAGTTAAGACCCTCACCAATACCAGCTCATGTCTTCTTCTTTGGCTCGCTGTCCATTTCTTGGACTCCGCCTCTGTGAAGCCCCAGGGACGTTTTGCTACGTTAAAGGCATTAAATATATGCAAGTTGTGATTCTGAGCTCAGAGGCCCGTTGTTGTTCCTCTGGTGCTGCTCCAGCCAAGAAGCAGTTGGATCCTGTTGGCTTTCCTTTCTAGTTTGATGAACTAAGATGGGCGGAATGGCCTTCTTTGTCTGTATTGATCTTGTGGTCAGATCAATAGCGGCCTGCACGTGCTGAAGGTGATATTAGGCAAGTGGATTACCTTAGAACCGCATGGGGAGCCGAACACTGGGTCAGTGTGACAGTCTGTGTTTGGTTTGATTACAAGACGCCGTTTCCCACCCGCCCCCCCCCCCCCCCCCCCACTCCTCTGCCTCTCTCTCTCTCTTGAGCTTTCTCTTTTTAGCAAAATCTTATCAGAGGCTCAGAGAAAACAATCTTTGAGCACCAGCAGCTCCGGAGCCGATTTGCCGTAACAAGCAAATTATTGGTAGCGCACAGTATAATACGGCATCTATTAAACAGCCATAAATCAGGGAAAGTGTGTTTGAAGCACGGGAAACCTCTGGGATTAAAAACTGTTGTCAGTAATGAGGTGAGAATTGACATTTTGAATAAAGTGAATGGAATTTCACAAAACGTTGACCTATGGGGCACTCAGCGCTGTGCTTATTTTGTACGTCAATGTTCAAAGGCTGCTGATGCTCTGAATTCGTCCCATTTACATCGTGGAGTGGAATTCACAGCCTCGGCAGTGACCTCAGAAGAGTGACGTGGAGCGCGTGCATTGGCTCATAAGTCGTGATCGTAACTTTAGCTTTCTGACATAAGAACATAAGAAGTAGGAGCAGGAGTCGGCCATACGACCCTTCGGGCCTGCTCCGCCATTCAATAGGATCATGGCTGATCCGAACCTAGACTCACGTCCACTTCCCTGCCCGCTCCCCATAACCCTTAATTCCCTTATCAGCTAGGAAACGGTCTATCTCTGTTTTAAATTTATTTAATGTCGCAGCTTCCACAGCTCTCTGAGGTAGCAAATTCCATAGATTTACTACCCTCTGAGTGAAGAAGTTTCTCCTCATCTCAGTTTTGAAACGGCAGCCCCTTATTCTAAGATTATGCCCCCTAGTTCTAGTCTCACCCATCAGTGGAAACATCCTCCCCGCCTCCACCCGATCAAGCCCCCTCACAATCTTATATGTTTCGATAAGATCGCCTCTCATTCTTCTGAATTCCAATGAGTAGAGGCCCAACCTACTCAACCTTTCCTCATAAGTCAACCCCCTCATCTCCGGAATCAACCGAGTGAACCTTCTCTGAACTGCCTCGAGAGCAAGTATATCTTTTCTGACGTCAGGCGGCAGGATCGCACCAACACGGGCTGCATCCTCGGCCTGCACGGGCGGGTTTGAACCGGTGGCCAGAACAAAATGACCGCTTGCAGCATCTGGTATGCTGGTGGCAGCCATTTACCGTGGCAACCGGCAGCACTTTGTCTCCAGCCGAGTCTCCGAGTCACCAGCGACGTGATTGGCCCCTGCGTTATATTACAGCACTGCCACTGGAAGTGGGCCTGTCTGCACCAGCTCTGTGTTGTAAATGAGTCGTAAGTGCAGTAAATAGAGAATTGCTTGTACGAAGACAAAAATAGCAGCCCCGACATTTATGGGGAGAGAGAGAGGGTGAGGCTGGAAACGGCCGAAGAACCCGACCAATAAAACGGGGACGCGGAGGTCCCGCTGAATTTAACGGCAGGACCTCGTTAACATTTTCAAGCTCCGGTTCCCACTCGGCAGCCGGCTAAATGGACAGCCTGGTCGGCGGGTGGGAGGGAACACCAGCGGCGGGGGGGGGGCACAGCCAGGGAACCTTGGGGACAGTCCCCGGCAATCAGGAGGGGGGGAAAGACGTCTGTGATCGGGAGTGGGGTAGGTCAGTCAGCGGGAGGGCGGGAGGTTGGCAATCGGGGGTGGGGGAGAGGCCGTGATCAGCAGGGGGAGGCCGAAGGCTTCCTTGACGGGCCTGGCGGGGGGAGCACTCCTGCTCCTCGTGGCCCACAAGGAGTACTGAAAGAGGCACTTACATTGTGGAGCCGGCAGCTCCCGCTTCCCTTCCACTGCCGGGTTTCCTGACCCCTGGAAAACCCGCGCAGCAACAGTAAATTGCACTGTGCGATCCCGATTTAAATATATTAATTAAGTGTCGCACCTCTCCACAGCAGATCACTCGGACACCCCTATATGCGCTGCCGTATGTTGGGGTCGCATTCCCCATTTTTAACTCTTTAACCACCCCACCGACCCCCTCCTGCCTGTGGGGGGTTACTATCCGGAAATTGAGCACAAAAATCTAGGCTGACGCTCCAGTGCAGTGCTGAGGGAGCGCCGCGCTGTCGGAAGTGGCGTCTTTCAGATGAGACATTAAACCGAGGCCCCGTCTGCTCTCTCAGGTGGACGTAAAAGATCCCACGGCACTATTTCGATGAAGAGTAGGGGAGTGCTGCCCGGTGTCCTGGCCAATATTTATCCCTCAATCAACATCACCAAAAACAGATTATCTGGTCATTATCACATTGCTGTTTGTGGGGAGCTTGCTGAGTGGAGATTTCCTACATTACAACAGTGACTACACTTCAAAAGTACTTCATTGGCTGTAAAGCGTTTTGGGCCATCCTGAAGTGGTGAAAGGTGCTGTAGAAATGCAAATCTTTCTGTTTATATCGAGCCCGTGGAGTTTAATCAAGGGAAGGATCAGTTGCTCTTGAACTTGACTGGGATGAATGGAGAGAGCTGCTTGCAATGTCGGGGGGTGGGCGCGATGGTGGTGGATGGGGGAGAGTGCCCTGTTGCTGTCTGGGTTGAGGGGAGGCAGGTTGACTTTTGGGATGGAGATCCTTTATAAGAACACAGTGTTGACGGGGGCAAGCCACTGCGGATGTTGGAAATCTGAAATAAAAACAGAAAATGTTGGAAACACCCAGCAGGTCAGTGGAGAGAGAAACAGCATTTTCTGTTTTTATTTCAGATTCTCGGCATCCGCAGTATCTTGCTTTTGTATTCGTGTTTAATTCATTGCCACTTCTCTTCCAGGAATGCCCACCTTGAAGAAGTTCTGCTCTTCTCTCCGATGGGATTTCCATTTGTCTCCTTTACCTTGTTCATCTTCATTGCTTTCTGTTCCCTTTCTCGTGAGTTCTGATGAAAGGTCATCGACCTGAAACGTTACCCTTGTAGTGATAATGGGGGACTTCAATGATCCTAATATAGACTGGGATAGTAATAGTGTAATGGGCAGAGAGGGGGAAGAATTTCTGAAGTCTGTTCAGGAGCACTTTCTTGATCAGTTTTTTTCCGGCGCAATGAGGAAGGAGGCATTGCTGGATCTGGTTCTGGGGAATGAGGCAGGTCAAGTGGAGCAAGTGTCAGTAGGTGAACATTTAGGGAACAGTGATCATAGTATCATAAGGTTTCGATGAGCTATGGAAAAGGACAGAGAGCAATCTAGAGTAATAATACTTAATTGGAGGAAGGCCAATTTCAGTGGGATGAGAATAGATCTGGCCTGGGTAAATTGGAATCCAAGATTGGCAGGCAAAACTGTAATGGAACAATGGGCTGCATTTAAAGAGGAAATAGTTTGGGTACAGTCGAGGTACATTCCCATTAGGGAGAAAGGTAGGGCAACTAAAGTCAGGACTCCCTGGGTGACGAAAGAGATAGAGAGTAAGATGAAGCAGAAAAAGAGCACGTAAGACAGATGTCAGGTCAAGAATATATCTGAGAATCAGGTTAACTATAGAAAGTTCAGAGGAGAAGTGAAAAAGAAAATAAGAGGGGCAAAGAGAGGGTATGCGAATAGAATGGCAGCTAACATAAAAGGTAATCCAAAAGTCTTCTGTAGGCATATAAATAGTAAATGGGTAGTAAGAGGAAGGGTGTGGCCGATTAGGGACCACAAAGGAGACCTGCGCATGGAGGCAGAGGGTATGGCTGAGGTACTAAACAAGTACTTTGCATCTGTCTTCACCAAGGAAGAGGAAGCTGCCATAGACATAGTGAAGGAGGAGGTAGAGGAGTTACTGGATGGGATAAGATTGATAAAGAGGAGGTACTAGAATGACTGGCTGTACTTAAAGTAGATAAGTCACCAGGACCAGATGCATCCTAGGACGCTGAAGGAAGTGAAGGAAGAAATCGCAGAGGTACTGGTCATAAACTTCCAATCCTCCTTAGAAATGGGGGTGGTGCCAGAGGACTGGAGAATTTCAAATGTTACACCCTTGTTCAAAAAAGGGTGTAAAGATAAACCCAGCACCTACAGGCCAGTCAGTTTAACCTCGGTAGTGGGAAAGCTTTTAGAAACAATAATCAGGGACAAAATTAACAGTCACTTGGACAAGTGTGGATTAATTAAGGAAAGCCAACAAGGATTTGTTAAAGGCAAATCATGTTTAATCAACTTGATTGAGTTTTTTGATGAGGTAACAGAGAGGGTTGATGAGGGCAATGCAGTTGACGTGGTGAACATGGATTTCCAAAAGGCATTTGACAAACTATCACATAATAGGTTTGCCAGCAAAATTGAAGCCCATGGAATAAAAGGGACAGTGGCAGCATGGATACGGAATTGTCTAAGTGACAGGAAACAGAGAGTAATGGTGAACGATTGTTTTTCAGACTGGAGGAAGGTGTTCCCCAGGGATCAGTTCTAGGACCACTACTTTTCTTGATATATATTAATGACTTGATGTACAGGGCACAATTTCAAAATTTGCAGATGACACAAAACTTGGAAGTATAGTGAACAGTGAGGAGGATAGTGAAAGACTGCAAGAGGACATAGACAGGCTGGTGGAATGAGCGGACACATGGCAGTTGAAATTTAACGCAGAAAAGTGCAAAGTGATACATTTTGGTAGAAAGAATGAAGAGAGGAAATATAAACTAAAGGGTACAATCCAAAGGGGGTGCATGAACAGAGAGACCTGGGGGTACATGTGCACAAATCATTGAAGGTGGCAGGACAGGTTGAGAAAACAGTTAAAAAAGCTTACGGGATCCTGGGCTTCATGAATAGAGGTACAGAGTACAAAAGCATGGAAATTATGACGAACCTGTATAAAACACTGGTACGGCCTCAACTGGAGTATTGGGGGTGATTTTGCCAATTGGGGCGCGTTGGAGGCGGGACTGCTGCTTGTCGGGTTTCAGTCCCGCCTCCACCGACTTCTGGCCAACCCACGCTATTTTCCCTTGATTGACCTTGTTAAGCCCGCCCAGCGGGCTGAGCAGGCCAATTAAGGGGAAGCTGGTTACAGAGAACGTCAGCGTATGACGTTTCATCTGTCAAAAATTTTTGACTGGTGAATTGTCATCGTTTGATAGCTTTGAGAAGCTGTCAAATACTGACATTCTCTGTTGTTTGGTGAGTTCTTGTACTCAAGGCTCACCAAACCTATTTTCTGAGCAGAAAGCACATGGCTGTTGCATTGGAGAATGCAGCAGCCATTCTGTCATCTCTGACATTGAGATGCCGGAGCCTCCGGATCCCCAACGATTGAAGCCTGCAGGAAGAAACAAAGGTAAGGAAACTTTTTCTAACACTTTTCACTCACCTCACATACTCACCTCTCCACACTTGCACCCATCACTTACCTCCACAGCGCACTTTTGGACCCTCCGACCCCGCAGACCCACTGCTCGCCTCGCTGACCCTGGCGGGGTTTCCTGACGTCGAGAAGCCCGCACCTCTGATGGAAAAATGGGGATAATCCTGTTAACTGCCTGTTAACTACCTGTTAACAGGCAGTTAAGTGGCTGTAATCCCCTTCCCGCCTCCAGGAGACGGGACCCGGCGCGGGTCGGGTAGCCGCCTCCTGGGACGATTGCACGGAGGCGGGTTGGGGGCGGGCTGGGTACCCACCCCCAGATTCTGCCATTTTCCCAGCAGTCCCGCCTCCAAATCCGCCTCCCCAGGGCAGGCAAGATTGCCCCCATTGTGTCTAATTCTGGGCACCAAACTTTAGGAATGATGTGAAGGCCTCAGAGAGGGTGCAGAAAAGATTTACGAAAACGATTCCATGGATGAGGGACTTCAGTTACGTGGATAGACTGTGGTGGGGTTATTCTCCTTAGAGCAGAGAAGATTGAGAGGAGATTTGATGGAGATGTTCAAAATCATGAGAGGTTTGGACAGAGAGAAACTGTTCCCATTGGCAGAAGGGTCGAGAACCAGAGGACGCAGATTTAAGGTGATTGGCAGAAGAACCAAAGGCGACATGAGGGAAAACTTTTTTACGCAGCGAGTGGTTAGGATCTGGAATGCACTGCCTGAAAGGGTGGTGGAGGCAAATTCAATCATGGCTTTCAAAAGGGAGTTGGATAAGTACCCGAAGGAAAAAATTTGCAGGGCTACGGGGCAAGGGCGGGGGAGCGGGACTAGCTGAAGTGCTCTTGCAGAGAGCCGGCACGGGCTCAACGGCTGAATGGCCTCCTTCCACGCTGTAACCATTCTATGATTCTATGTTTGTCTCTCCACAGATGCTGCCTGACCTGCTGAATATTTCCAGCATTTTCTGTTTTTATTATTGTCTACCGGGGTCTGAGGCTACGGCAGATTTAATGGGCCGTATTTTCCGATCGGAGGCTTCCTGCGTGTGGAGGCCTCCGATCTGGAAAAATCTACAAACTTACCTGAGGGCTCCCGAGGTGCGTATAGTTCCGCTCCTGGGACTCTCCAAACTGCAAGTGCGCAGGGCCCACGTATCCCAGAGGCGCATGCAGTTCGCAAGCGTCCCTGGGATCACGTGGGCCATGGGGAGCCAATAGGAGAAGGGAATCTCCCTTCATACACTTGACAGATAGACCTGTCAAATGTATGAATGGAGATCACCCCAAAAACACAGTAAAACATTAAATAAATAAATTAAAAAATCACCTTTTTTTAATTAGTTGAAATTACAATAAATTAAGAATTTTAAACAAAAATTAAATTTTTTGAAAAAAATTATTAAAGTTTTTTACGGGGCTAAAAATAAACTTACCTTTTTTTAAAAAGTATTTTTAAGTGATAAATGAGTGAAATTTTTTATCTTTTTTACTTTTTTCAACTCTTATCCTGGTAAAAGCAGACCTTACGCCTGCTTTTACCAAGTATAAGATTTCTAAGGGTTTTCAGGGGGCGGAGGGTCTCCAGAAAGCGGAACTCTCCCCCCCGCAGAGGCCCTTCTCCAGGGCAGGCGTCCGATCTGTCAAGAGCATTCTTGACAGATCGGAAATGCCGGTATTCAGCGCATGCGCTTTGCATACCTGAAACCGGCTTTTCCGATGTCCCTACAGGGGTCGGAATATCCGGCCCAATGTTTTATCAGCTTATTCTATTTATTTTCAGATCTACATTTGTAATTTGCCCTTTTTAAAAATCTCTTTCTCCACTTTCCTACCCTTTCCTGACCTCTGTGTCTGTTCAAGGCCTCTCATCTCTGATCATCCTCCAATATTTGCATTTCTAAAATCCTTTTTGTGTCTCTCCATCACTCCGCTGATGATCTTTTGTATCATCAGATAGTTTTCTACTAAGCAGTCTGCAAGTCATTCAAGCTCTCAGCTCTCTCCCTTCTCTCACTATATTTTTCAACCATCCTATAACGCGTGCTTAGCTTTTGGTCTTCAGCTCTGCGGGAGGGCACACACCCGGTACACCATGACTCATCCTTTCTCTGTACAGGGACGACTGACCTGCTGTGTATTTCGAGCATTTTCTGTTTTCATTTCAGTTTTCAAACCTTCCATTCTTTTAATTTAAAGCTGCTTTATACTGTGCACATTTGCGTGCCAGGACATTGGCAGGCGGGGTCTCACGCAGGCAAAGCCCAAGCAAGCTCGGCGGATCTACTAAGGCCAGTGGCTGGTGGCATCTGACCAGCCTTAAGTGCAACATAAAAGCAGCTGGAATGAACCGAATTCTTCAAAGACAGAAAGACTTGCATTTATAAAGCGCCTTTCATGACCTCAGGATGTCCCAAAGCTCTTTACAGCCAATGAAGTACTTTTGAAGTATTGTTACTGTTGTTTTGTACGGTGAGTGGATTAAACGCCCTGTGAAAAAAGTACTTTTCGCAGGATGTTCAGTAGAATAGGCCTTTGAGATTCAAAGCTGTTATTGTCAGCAGTTTGTCGACAGTGGTTATCTTGTGTTTATGGGATGGCAGCATGGGAAGCATTATTATCTGTTTCTAACCTTGTTGTGGAATGTGTAAGACACATCAGATGGGTACTGGGCTTGAGACAATGAAGTTGATTGGCAACCAGACACAAAAGCTGGCTCAGTTTCCCATAATACAATGAGTGATTTAATGCATATAAGGCAGACGTAAAGCATAGAATATTGGAACGTTCTCGGAGCGGAACTGGACACTCTCAGGTGACTGCAAGTTAAACTCAAGTTCGATCAGGTCAGGTCCTTGTTGATGTTAGCAGGTTGTATCTCAATGTCGTATATAGACTGTTATAAGTATAGCCTGTAATGTATTATCACATGGTTTGTCACATGGTTTAGTATGAGCATGCTCAGTTCGCTCTGGCCTAATAAAGCAAGCACATGCACTAGCAACTCAGTGGCCGTGATTTTGCTGGCGCTCAGAGGGCGGGTTTGTAGGCCGGTCATAGGTTAAAATCGTTTTGATTGATGACGGGTTGCGATGCCACCGTCAACCCGCCTCGAAACAGCTTTCCCAAGTGTCGAGTCCCTGATTTGCGAATGGACCCGACACCTCGCTGCGGGAAGAGAATTAAAGGCAATTACCTGCCTATTAACTGGTACTTGCCAGTAGCTGTCAGCCTATTTTTGAATTTTGCCGCTTCTGGCTCGGGTTTCCTGATGTCCGGACATCACGCCAGGTAAGTGTGGTGTGTTGTGAGTCTGCTGTAATGTTTGTGAAAAGATGACAGCTGCAGAAGTGGTGTGAAGGATCCAATGTTGAACATGGTGAGTCTCAGAGGAAAGAAAATGTTGGTTACTGCATTTTTAATACATTTACACATTTCTTTAGGTTACAAGTTTTTAGATCCATGTCCAGTGCCACCTCATTGGGAGAACCTCTCTCACCAGTGACAGATCGCTTCTGTCACCTCACCTGCAGCTGCCATCTATTCCAGCCTATGGAGGGAGTTATTGGAGAGCCTGGGTGCAAGAGTTCACCTTTGTGCAGTGATTGTCAGTGTTTGCAGCACCTCTATGCTGTCAAACACTGAGAAATCAACTATCAAAATAAAATTGTGCGTGGTCCCTTTAAGGAAACCGGCAGATGACGCGTCATCAAATGACGTCATCTGACCCGCTTCCTGTTAATTGGCCGGCAAGCCCACAGGGCGGGCTTAACAAGGTCAATCAAGGTAAAATCACGTCTGTGGAGCGGATGCAGCTGGGGGCGGGACTAGAAGCCAGAAACCACCTGACCCGCACCCAACCCGCCTCCATTAATAAAATCGCGGCCAGTGTGTCTGTTCTTCATTTGTTCTACCCACAAATATTACATTTTGGTGATGAGGATGGGATCCCAAAGCCATTTTTTGGGATCATGGAAGGATACAGTCTTCAACCTTTGAGTGGACAAGTTGAAGGTGAATTTGTGACATCGAAACTGAATTTTTGCGATGTTTTTCCGTTAATGTTCAAGCAAAATCATCTGTGCTTCGCCTTCACGTGCATGTATACACAGCAACAGCAGCGTTGATTCTCACAGGTACACAGGTAGTGTGCTGAGTCACTGTTCGACGGGATCGGGACAATCACGGCCGCGCCTATGGGATTCATCAGAAGCCTCGGCATGTATGACCGAGCTCCCGAACCATTCAGTTTTACACTGAGCGGATGGAGATGTTTTTTAAGGCCAATAACATTATTGAGACCGAAGGTGCAGATGAGAATGTTCAAGCTCAAAATAAAGTAATTTGTGAACGGAAGAAGCAATTTTTCGAACGGAGATCGGGCCAGATGTCTTCGGAACGTTGACAAACCTACTCGCGCTAGGGAAAGCGAAGGGTGCATCGTTTGAAGACATTGTCGAGAAACTCGAGGACCACTTTGACCCAAAGCCATTAGAAATACCAGAGAGCTATAAATTTGGTACCAGAAACCATCAGTGAGCGCATTGTGGCTCTTATGAACCTGTCTTTGCATTGTAACTTCGGCACATTTTTGGATCGTGCGTTGCGAGATAAGTTTGTGTGTGGACTGGTGGATGAGCTCACACAGTCCAAGTGACTGAACACTCAGAACCTAACGTTTGACACAGCATGCAAAATTGCCCTATCTAGGGAGATGGCATCGAGGAATGCTAGGGAGCTCCGTCCAACTCAAGTGACTAGTGAGCTGAGGTCTACAGTCACAAAGCTACCACCGAACCTAAAGCTGAGAGACTGGGCCAATAGCATGTCGGTGAGAGCAGTTCAGTGAATTGTTATCGTTGCAATGGAAGTCACTCACCACAGTCCTGCCAATACAGAAATGCAAAGTGTTTTCACTGCCAGAAGCAAGGCCATATTTCAACAGCTTGCAGAGCTAGATCTAAAGCAGGAAGTAAGAACCATTCTAGTGGCAATGCAAAGCAGTGGCAACAAAAGGGAGGAGTTCACAATATTGAAGTGAACACACCTGATGTTGAAGAACTAGGCATCTACAGTATCTATGCCACTAGTGGCAACACTAGCAGTTGTGAGAAAGACTTCCGTACAAAACCTTTGATCAACGAGCAAATAGCGGACTGCTCTATCATGTGTAAGGACACCATATGAGAGTAAGTTTAATCAAATACCACTTACAAAGAGTAGCGTAGAGTTAAAAACCTACTCCAGAGAAATCCTAGAGACATGTGAACAAATGGAATCTACATTTCAATACAATGGCCAGTCAGTAAAGCTGCCTATTATTGTAGTGAGCTACAACAACAGGCCAACCCTCATGGGCAAAGGTGGTTGAGAAAGTTAAAACTAGACTGGAAAAACATTTTCAGTGTAGATGCTTCAAAGAAGCGACTTGATACAATGCTGAACAAGTACAAAAGCATGTTCGCAGACAGTTATGAGGGCATCACTGGGTATGATGCGCATATCTGCATCGAGTCCAACGCGAAGCCTGTCTATCGTAAGGCAAGGCCGGTCCCCTATGCGTTGAAAAGTTAGGTGGAGGAAGAGCTAGTGAAGCTGAGAGAGAACGGAGTGCTAGTAAAAACTGACAAAAGTGAATGGGGCTACCCCGATTGTGGTAGTGCCCGAAGCAGACAAAACTGTACGCTTGTGCGGTGACTACAAAGTTACTATCAACCAAGCAGTTGACGATGAGCAGAACCTGTTACCTACATCGCAAGATTTGTATGCAGCACTCTCTGGGTCAAACGTTTTCTCCAATCTTGACCTGTCGCACGCTTACACTCAGCTGAATGTTGACAAAGAGAGTCAACAGTACCTCACCATCAACACTCACAAGGGACTCGACTCATACACCAAGCTGCCGTATGGTGTAAAGTCCTCCCCCAAAATCTTCCAGGCTACGATGGATAAGATTTTGCAAGGAGTTCCAAATTGCTATGCAATCAAGATGATGTGCTGATTGCAACAAGTAGTGAGGAAGAAAATCTGTGCGTGTTAGATATAGTGCTTCAAAGGTTGAATGCCCACAATGTCAAATTGAAAAGGAGCAAATGTGCTTTTGTGCAGCCCGAGGTTGTGTACCTTGGTCTGATTTTTGATGCAAATGGCTTGCAACCAGTGAAGGAAAAGGTTGATGCTGTCATCAATGCTCCAAAGCCACAGAACGTGTCTCAGTTAAGATCTTTCCTTGGAATGGTCCAGTACTACGCACGTTTCTTACCTGAGTTAGCGACCATGTTAGCTCCATTGCACGAGCTCCTCAAGAAGGATGTCCAGTGGAAGTGGACAAAAGCGCAACAGGACGCTTATGACGCTTGTAAGAGAAGTCTCTCTAGTGATGCTCTACTTGTGTACTACGACACAAAGCGTGAGCTTAAATTAGCGTGTGATGCTTCCAGTTACGGTGTGGAAGCTGTCATAAACCATGTAATTGATGACGACCAAGAGAAACCAATCGCGTTCGCATCACAAACCCTCACAAAGAGCGAAAAAAACTTGTGCAAATTGAAAAGGAAGCACTCACCATAGTGTTTGGAATCAAGAAATTCCAACAGTTCCTGATCGGCAGTAAGTTTACCCTGATAACCAATCACAAACCACTCCTAGCAAAATTGGGACCCAAATCTGCCATCCCTGCAATGGCTGTATCAAAAATGCAACGTTGGGCAGTGTTGTTGTCACAATATGACTACACGATTGAATATTGCACTTAAAGCAAAACGCAATTGCAGATGCCTTGTCCAGATTGCCACATGAGGACTCGTGTTGGGAGTGAAGGTGATATTTTCACGCTAGCTGCAGTTGACAAAGACTTTCCCGTGAATGCAACTGAGATTGTAGATGAGACTCAAAAAGACTCAGTACTGAAAAGCGCGTATGAAAACACCTTGAATGGATGGACTGATCAGTGTCTGGACACAGAATTGAAACCATTCCATAACCGTCGTACTGAATTGTCTTGAACGTGTTGTCGCCTCCCAAATCCGTGCCCATCTTTCCCGCAACTCCATGTTTGAATCCCTCCAATCAGGTTTCCGCCCTTGTCACAGTACCGAAACGGCTCTCATCAAAGTCACAAATTACATCCTTTGTGACTGTGACAAAGGTAACCTATCCCTCCTCGTCCTTCTTGAGTTGTCTGCAGCCTTTGATACGGTTGACCACTCCATCCTTCAACGCCTCTCCACCGTCATCCAGCTGGGTGGGACTGCACTCTCCTGGTTCCATTCTTATCTATCTAATCGTAGCCAGAGAATCACCTGCAACGGCTTCTCTTCCCACTCCCACAACGTTACCTTTGGTGTCCCCCAGGGATCTATCATTGGCCCCCTCCTTTTTCTCATCTACATGTTGCCCCTTGGCGACATCATCCGAAAACACAGCGTCAGTTTTCACATGTACGCTGATGACACCCAGCTCTACCTCACTACCACCTCTCTCGACCCCTCCACGGTCTCTAAATTGTCAGACGGCTTGTCCGACATCCAGTTCTGGATGAGCAGAAATTTTCTCCAATTAAATATTGGGAAGACCGAAGCCATTATTTTCGGTCCCCACCACAAACTCCGTTCCCTAGCCATTGACTCCATCCCTCTCCCTAACATCTGTCTGAGGCTGAACCACACTGTTTGCAACCTTGGTGTCATATTTGACCCTGAAATGAGCTTCCGACCACATATCCGCGGCATAATTAAGACCGCCTACTTCCACCTCCGTAACATCGCCTGTCTCCACCCTTGCCTCAGCTCATCCGCTCCTGAAACCCTCATCCATGTCTTTGTTAACTCTAGACTTGACTATACCAACGCACTCCTGGCTGGCCTCCCACATTCTACCCTACGTAAACTTGAGGTTATCCAAAACTCGGCTGCCCGTGTCCTAACTCGCACCAAGTCCCGTTCACCCATCACCCCTGTTCTTACTGACCTACATTGGCTCCCGGTTAAGCAATGCCTCAATTTCAAAATTCTCATCCTGGTTTTCAAATCCCTCCAAGGCCTCGCCCCTCCCTATCTCTTTAATCACCTTCAGCCCCATAACCCCCCCGAGATATCTGCGCTCCTCTAATTCTGCCCTCTTGAGCATCCCTGATTATAATCGCTCAACCATTGGTGGCCGTGCCTTCTGTTGCCTGGGCCTAAGCTCTGGAATTCCTGCCTAAACCTCTCCACCTCTCTACCTCTCTTTCTTCCTTTAAGACGCTCCTTAAAACCTACCTCTTTGACCAAGCCTTTGGTCACCTGCTCTAATTTCGCCTTATGTGGCTCAGTGTCAATTTTTTTGTCTTATAACACTCCTGTGAAGCGCCTTGGGACGTTTTACTACGTTAAAGGTGCTACATAAATACACGTTGTTGTTGTTGTTGTTGTTGTCTTGTGAGCAAGATTGTATCAAGTGTGGAAACAGAGTGGTGGTACCTACTTCTTTGAGAGATAGAATTCTGGCTGAACTTCATACTGAACATCCAGGGATCGTCAGTATGAAATCAATTGCAAGGAGCTTTGTTTACTGGCCTGGATTGGACAGTGATCTTGAATCACTTGTCAGCAAATGCAGCGTTTGTCAAAGTTGCAGAAACAAACCACCCAAAACTCCACTACAACCCTGGTCATGGCCAAGTAGACCTTTTCAGAGAGTACATGTCGACTTCTGTGAGAAAGCAAATTATTATTTCCTGGTACTTGTAGATAGTCACTCAAAGCGGATTGAAGTGAAACACATGGGTTCAAATACTACAACTGAACGTACCATCGATGAGTTGAGGTCTATCTTTGTCATGGCTTACCTGAAGAGCTTGTTTCTGACAATGGCCCTCAGTACTATTCTGTTCTATTCCAAGAATTCATGAAACGGAACGGTATCAAACACACCCTCGTTCCACCAAATCATCCAGCTTCAAACGGAGCAGCCGAAAGGTCAGTCAGAACAGTAAAAGAAGCTCTCAAAAAGCAAGTGTTGCCGGGTTGTTCGGGACTCAGCATGAAGCAATGTTTGGCAAATTTCTTGCTGAAGTACAGAACTACTCCGCACACTACAACTGGATATACCCCAGCAGAACTCTTGATGAAGAGGAGATTGAGAACACGATTGAGTCTTGTTCAACCAATTTGGCCGCAAGAGGTGAACAGAAACAGTTGAGTCAGAAACGTTATTAAGACAGAAATCAGAAAGAACACAGTTTCAAACAAAACGAGTGTGTTCGTGTTCTCAGTCCCCCATGAAAGTTGAGTTCACACAAGTGGGATATCAGAACCATGGTAGAGGTTGGTGGAACCAAGAGATATTTGGTTGAAATTGGTGACAACATCCAAAATGTTCATGTAGATCAAATGATCTCTGCTAGAGATGAACCAAGACGTGATTGTGAACCACTTGATCATGAACACATACATGAGTTTGATTCCGTTCAGACTTCAGAAACTGACGTACCAGGTTCAAACAAATCTGAGATAGAAACAGGATCACCTTTGAGTTTGGAACCAAAACAAAACAGCCGGAAAATTGGTTCAACCCCAAAAGGAGATCAGGAAGGCTGTTATTAAACTGGATTTGTAGTTCATTTGTAGGATTTGTAGTTCATTTAAAAGAAAAAAGAGCCAGGAGTTTATGTTATGTGGTACATGTGATGCTGGGAAAGGTGGGACGATAGTTTTGTTGTATTTGAGAGGGGAATACATACATTTTTTTTTAAGGGGAAAGCAGTGTAATGTATTATCACATAGTTTGTCACATGGTTTAGTATGAGCATGCTCAGTTCACTCTGACCCAGTAAAGCAAGCATATTGACTAGCGACTCATTGGGCTGGATTTTGATACTGGGGCGGGTTGGGGTCGTGTCATCCGCATTTCGTGTTATCCACCCGACTGCAATTGGATGTGGGAGATTGATGCGATTTTCACCTAACTGGGCAATTGAGTTGCAGCTTGTGGGAACCCATGAACCAATTAGTGTTTTCAGTCTGAAAGTCGCCTCTGATGATGTCATCATTGTAAGGTTTCCAAAATTTGCAGATCCTCAAAACCTAAGGAAAAAGGACTTTGGAACTGCCCCAGAGTGATAAAAATGCATTTGGGCCTAACATAAGGAATTTAAGACCAAAACCAAGCTGTGGCATTTTAAAAGGACATGTCTGGACATGTCAGGGAGAAAAGGCTGCACAGGACGTGGGATCAACCTCTGTAAATAGCAGTTTTGGGTATTGCATTGTCTGGGAATCGGGATGACCTCACTCAAGCCCCAGCAAGCATTTAACATTTGGACAATAGGCCCTGGGAGAAGGCAGCCCCACCCAAAACACAGGCCTCATTAAAACCCATCGCAGACCCATCAAAATCATGCATAATTTGAATAATTCAAGACACCTTTTGAATATCCCCAGGCCCAAACAGGATGCCAGAAGCCTGTAAACAATAAAACATCTAGTACAGCCATTACTTCATCAAAAACCAATCAGCCAGGTATCTATAGGGACAAGATTTGGCGCGTAGATAAAGGCCCTGCCTAAATGGGAGACATCGGAAGACATCAGGACAATTTAACACCAAGTTAAACCCATCAAAACTTAACAAGCCCGCAAAACCAAGACAATGGAATGAACAGGCCTCAACTGAAATGTAAATCACTTCAACACGAAACCAATTTAGTAAGGGGTTTTGGCGCGAAAAAGACAAAGGGTCTGAACAGTATAATTGAGGGCCTAATCCCCCAAGAAGGTCGCTCTCAGCTCTGTTCCAGTTGCAGCAAGTTCCAGCAAGACACTACCAGCCACACGACACGAGCAGGAGGAGGAGAGAAGCAGCAAGGCCACGAGGCAGACCTGGGGCGAGATCGGAGGCAAGGACAGACTGGAGGCTGGGAGCGAGTCGGCATCGCTCAACCCACGGTCCAGCCCCAGAAGGTACCGCCCCGACAAGCCTCCAACGCAACAAAACTCGACGACCAGACCAGCATCACAGATTTCACAGACCGGTACCACGTGGGGACGGCAGGCCCCAAAGGACAAAAAGAGAGTACCTCAAAATCGCAATCAACTTATCTGGCTGGATTTCGCACTGTCAAAACCCCTGTTTGGTGAGCATTATCCCTGATCTCCTGAAGCTGAAACCTAGCTAGATAGTGGGATTTTTGGGAGGGATAAGGGTTTTTGTATATTGTCATTCTCCCTCGCCTGTACCGTGTGTTCCCCAACCTGTTTAAGTGTTAAGTGTGTTTTAAGTTTGTTACCTTTTCTTTTAATAAAAGTCAAAATTCTTTCATCGGAACCTGTTGTCTACTGCATCTTTATTCACAACCCCTAAATAAGTCCAAGGTCTGGAACCAGGGGTGTGGGAGCGATTCGAACCGCTCACTGAGTCAGAGGTGAGGCTGACCCCTACCACACCACCCCCTACATCATTGCTGCTGCATTGAAGGTCTGCAAAGACTGCCTGGCCTTTGCTGTGAGAGGACCTGGATGCAAAATGAGCAGCAGCAGCCCTAAGTCTGCTCCCAGATATTTTTGCACCACCACTCCCAGATATGTCTCCCATCCACCACCACTCCCAGATATTCCATCCATCCATCCATCCAGCCAGCCTGCTAGTCAGCTATTCAAATGTGCTCCCGCCAGGTTTCACATTCGTGGTTCAGAACAGGTGTGCTTCACGTAGAAAAAGGGTTAAAATCACAAAGGCCTTTCAAAATGGCATTATAGAGGCAATTTAGTGCTTGTTAAGGGCCTTAACAGCCTATCCCGTCTCTTAGAGGCGGGACGGAGTCGGGACCAGCAGACACAATTTAATGAAAATTGCGTGGAGGCGGGCTTGTGCCCGCCCGCCAGTTTTCGCAATTTTAACCCCCCACACGCCTCCAAATCCACCTCCACGGGTCAATGAAAATCCAGCCCATTGTGCCTGTTCTACCCACATATATTACATAACTGTTGTATTTTAACTTCTTCACTTATTGTATTCGCTTCTATTATAACTGTAAAAACCATTTATACTATGGAGCAAGGCTCCCTCTCGTCTCTGAGTATCAAAGGTCGAATCTACTATAAATTACTCACACTCCCCATTCTTCCTCTTGTAGTGAGGTGTTTTGGATATTAGAAATTGTTCATTCTGATACAGAAAACTATATGTATTATGAATGAATTTGACAAAACACACTGCTTAGTAAGATTTAACGGGTCAATAAATTCTTCTTTGTTAAATTACACAATGTAGTGACATGGATGGCCCCATAATGTGCCACCACTTGCTTGTGATATTATTATTATTAATAAAAAATGTGTAGCTCACTCGGCACTTCTGCTTCCTCAAGCGAAAAAAAAGGATTTGCCAAACACTTTTTCATGAAGACTGCTGCCCCTTTAAGACTCTGAGATAGTCATTACATAATCATCCAAGGAACGAGCAATTGCTTTTTTCCCCATGCGTTGAGCCAAGACACATATATGCTCTTGTTAAATGAGTTTGAAAGAAAAAATATTAGGGTCAGTTAATGTTAAAACGTGAATTTGTGTTAACTGTTAATTGAAAACAGAAGGTAACCTGCACTGGAAAACCCAACTGCTATCCAGCTACCCCACTAGCTGCATATACTACCTTTACCTTACAATGCTACCACTGGTTGCAGTCCGTACTGTCAGTTAAATAGGGCGACACTGTTTCTCTGAAGGGGCCTCACCTCACCTCAGGGTGTAGTTTTACAAGTCGCCTCTTGAGGCAGTAATGCTGGAGGAGTAATGTTAACATCTGCCTTGTCTTCAGGCTGCAGGCAATATTATCACATTGAGCACCTGTACTAATGTTTCCCAGGTAACAGGATGATCCAACAGCCAGCAATGAGATAATTCTAATACTCACTCACTCACTCACTCACTCACTCACTCACTCACTCACTCACTCACTCACTCACTCACTCACTCACTCACTCACTCACTCACTCACTCACTCACTCACTCACTCACTCACTCACTCACTCACTCACTCACTCACTCACTCACTCCATCTCCTGCTGACATAGCAGTGCCAGCCAGTGGCTCAGTTGGTAGCACACTCGCCTCTGAGTCAGTAGGTTGTGGGTTCGAGGTCCCACTCCAGAGACTTGAGCACAAAAGTCTAGGCTAACACTCCAGTGCAATGCTGAGGGAGTGCTGCACTGTTGGAGGTGCCGTCTTTCAGATGAGATGTTAAACCGAGGCCCTGTCCACTCTCTTGGGTGGATGTAAAAGATCCCATGGCATTAGTTTCAAAGAAGAGATGGGGAGTTATCCCTGGTGTCCTGGGGCCAATATTTATCCCTCAATCAACATAACAAAAACAGATTATCTGGTCATTATCATGTTGCTGTTTGTGGGAGCTTGCTGTGCGCAAATTGGCTGCTGCGTTTCCTACATTACAACAGTGATTGCACTTCAAACGTACTAAAGAGCTTTGAGACGTCCGATGGTCGTGAAAGGTGCTATATAAATGCAAGCCTTTCTTTTCTGCTGGCAAGCGGAGTGGAATCCACGGAACCAGAACCAGCAGCTAAGACTATTAGAGAGCTGCTCAGGTGATAAGCCATCCTATCATATCACTGAGATAAGACAGTAGTTGGACACTGGAGCACCAGGCTCATAGCCTGTAGGCCTGAGTTCAAATCCCACTCTCTAATGATGCTCACATCTTGTGTAAAGGTGGGGGAAGGGGGGGGGGGGAAGCCTGCCTTTCGCTGTGGGACCATCTGCTGCACGGCGAATCATTTACTGGATTGCTTCGGTTCAGCTCCTAATGAGTTGGCCATCAAGTCGCACTGATGGTTTTTCTTGTGTGGATATTGACAGGCCGGACCAGAGAGAGCATGTCAACATCCATAGAGCATAACAGGTTCCTGCTTTGGAATTAAATTTCCGTTGATTTCATGGATTTAACGGACAAAACATATCTGCCGATGAAAACTCCAAGTTCCCGCCAGCAATCTTTAACCGACTGCGGAGTATCTTGCTCGAGCACCAATACATTACTATAATTTCTTCTTCACAGTGAAATGTTTCAGAGTGAATGCCTTACACTTACTGAGAGCAATGGCCGATTGTCATGGTGCGATTGTTAGCCGCTCTGTCGCTACATCCTAGCATCACGCAGGTTGCCCCTGGCTGAAATTACATGGATTTTAAATTAATTTATTCCTTCCTCAAGTGCACCGAGCTGCCATTAACAGGCAGGAAATGTATTCACTGATTAAAAATAAAACACTCTTAAAATGGAATGTCCTAGTTATATAATCCCTTCTGTATGGACAACAGGGCTAATTCTTCAGTACGTTTTAGTCACCATCAGTAAGTGGCTGCTGATATTCTCCTCAAAGCAGTTAGCAGCAAAGGGGAATATTCATTTTGAAGCAGCTTTCTGCTTCAAATTAAATGAAAATATTGGAGCAGCGGTCTGTTAACCTTTAATGTGCATGTGCAACTATTCTCCTGGGAAAAGCTCTTCTCCCGAAGGCTGCTGGCCTCCTCTATCTGCACCTCCTTCCCACTTGACACAGAAAAATGCATCAGATACTGACCTGGTTACTGCTGCAAAATGAATTCTTTGTCACAGCGCGGACACAGAAACAGGCCCTTTGGCATTTATTTCACAAGTGCTGCAGCCTCCTCCGAGCGATGGTGAAAACAGGGAGACGTATGAAAAAAAAATTGGTCAGTTTGGGATTTTAAACTTAGAGAAGGTCGACGCGAGAGATTGAAGGAGGTGGAACGGAGTGCATTAATGCAGAACGTTTTTTGGAGGGGGTGTGTAGATAGGAGTATTCTTTGCACATTTTTGGAAGAAAATGTGAATTACGGATGGCCCAAAGCTAATTCTAAAGGTGGTTGGTTCAGCCACACCAAAGATAATTGTCATTCTTGCTGAACATAATTTAGGAGTTTGTATCAAATTGCAGGATTTGATCATTCATAAAATATTATGTGGGCAAGGTCCATGCTGTTAACTATTTTGCCAATGATTGGACTGAATTTCAGTGCCATAAAAGCTCATGTACGAGTTGCACCTTCAGATATTTTTTATTAAGCTCCCTGCAAGTTTAAGTGAGCAGTTTATACCTGAGATGTTTTCTATTGAATGGGCACATCTCCTAAATCCACTGATTGATGCCGATAGCCTTGATGTCAGCTAACTCGGGGCTGCACCCACCAGGGCACAGTATGCCACAACACCGGAAGAAAAAAAGAACTTACATTTATATAGTGCCTTTCATGTCCCAAGGACATCGCAAGGCACTTCGCAGCCAAGTAAATACTTTTTGAAATGTAGTCACTGCTGCAATGTAGGGAAACAGTAACCAATTTGCACGAAGCAAAGTCCCCATAAATAACCATGAGGTAAGTGACAATATAATCTGTTTCATTGGTGCTGGTTGCATGATAAATGTTGGCCAGGACATCCCAGGAGAACTCCCCTGCTCTTTGAATAGTGCCACGAGATCCTCCACGTTCAACTGAGAGGGTAGGCAGGGCCTCGGTTTCATATGAAAGATGACAGATCAGCCTGGATTATGTGCTCAAGTCACTGGTGTGAGGTCTTAAACCCACAACCTTCTGCTTTAGAAGTAAGAGTGCTAAAAAGAAAGACTTGCATTTCTACAGCGCCTTTCGCGACCACCGGACGTCTCAAAGCGCTTTACAACCAATGAAGTACTTTTTGAAGTGGAGTCACTGTTGTAATGTGGGAAACGCGGCAGCCAATTTGCGCACAGCAAGCTCCCACAAACAGCATTGTGATAATGACCAGATAACCTGTTTTTGTTATGTTGGTTGAGGGATAAATATTGGCCCAGGACACCAGGGATAACTCCCCTGCTCTTCTTCGAAATAGTGCCATGGGATCTTTTACATCCACCCGAGAGAGCAGACGGGGCCTCAGTTTAACATCTCATCTGACAGACGGCACCTCTGACAGTGCAGCACTCCCTCAGCACTGCACTGGAGTGTCAGCCTAGCTCGGGTCTTCGACCTGAAACGTTAACTTTGTTTCTCTCCCCATGGATGCTGCCTGGCCTGCTGAGTTTTTCCAGCGTTTTCTGTTGTTATGTCAGCCTAGCTTTTTGTGCTCAAGTTGCTGGAGTGGGACTTGAACCCACAACCTTCTGACTCAGAGGCGAGTGTGCTACCCACTGAGCCACAGCTGACACGTGCTACCACCAAGCCAAGGCTTTCACAGGTTATATTGAGTCTCATCTTTCTTCCAAGCCATGCAGCGTCTACCTGTTGCCTCCCAAACCTCCCAAATGATTCAGTCCAATCTGGGATTGGGTGACATACAGATACACAGATCACTAAAAGTAGTGACGCAGGTTAATAAAAAACAAAGGTCTGGGGTTCTTTTCCGGAGGGATAGAATTGAAAAGCAGAGAAGTTATGTTAACCTTGTATAGAACCTTGGTTAGACCGCACTTGGAGTACTGTGAACAGTTCTGGTCTCCATATTATAAAAAGGATATAGAGACACTGGATAAGGTGCAAAAAAGATTTACTAGAATGATACCAGAACTGAGAGGTTATACCTATCAGGAGATTTCTCGAGAAGAGAGATGACTGAGGGGTGACCTGATAGAGGTCTTTAAGATTATGAAAGGGTTTGATAGGGTAGACATAGAGAAGATGTTTCCACTTGTGGGCGAGACTAGAACTGGGGCCGTAAATATAAGATAGTCACTAATAAATCTAATAGGAAATTCAGGAGAAACTTCTTTACCCAGAGAGTGGCTAGAATGTGGAACTCGCTACCACAGGGAGTGGTTGAAGTGAATTGCATCGATGCATTTAAGGGGAAGCTAGATAAGTACATGAGGGAGAAAGGAATACAAGGATATGTTGATGGGGTTAGATGAAGAAGGGTGGGAGGAGGCTCGTGTGGAGCATAAACACTGGCATGGACCTGTTGGGCTGAATGGCCTGTTTCTGTGCTGTAAATACTTTGTAACTTTATAATTCAACTCCCTCCTAAATCTGCCAATTTTCTGCCTTTTCTTCCCTCTCACAGCTCCAGTAACAGGCTACCTATCTCCCTGGATCTGTCAGCTGTGCCTCAGTGGTAGCACTCTTGCCTCTGAGTCAGAAGGTTGTGGGTTCAAGAGATTTGAGCACATCATTTAGGCTGACACTTCAGTGTTGCACTGTCGGAGGTGCTGTCTTTTGGATGAGATGACCGAGGCCCCTTCTCCCCTCTCAGGTGGATGTAAAAGATCCCATGGCACTATTCTAAACAGAGCAGGGGAGTTCTGCCTGGTGTCTTGGCCTACATTTATCCCTCAACTAACATCACTAATACAGATTATCTGGTCATTATCACATTGCTGTTTATGGGACCTTGCTGTGTGCAAATTGGCTGCCGCATTTCCTACATTTCAAAATTACTTCATTGGTTGCAAAGCACTTTGGGATGTCCTGAGGTCGTGAAGGCGCTATATAAATGCAAGTTTTTTATCTGTGTATCTGCCAAATCACTCATGTTCTCACAACAGCTACCTGCTTATTCTCTTTCTTATGAACTTGCTAACTTCTCTCTTTTCCCTTCCGTAACTAGAATTCTACCTCTGTTTAAATTTGGCCTTCTTGGACCCACAACCATGCTTCCTCTTCGCTGGGCTCCTGAAAGGAAGAAACAAGGAAAATGAAATGAAGGAAAGAAACAAACATCAGAAAGGACCGTTTCTGGGGGAAGAAATGAATGAAGTGATCGTTTGGAAAAGTAAAATGACATTCAGGGATTATCCAGCAATGTGATTCGCAGCATTTAAATAATTAGACTAACTTGAGTCAGGGTCACCATGACTACAGAACGTAATAAAAGCTATTTGCAATCAGCTACCGTTAAATTAAGGGTGATAATTTATGCACTGGTTCAAGCGGTACACCTGATTTTACAGCAGTTTATAAAGTTACAACATTGAGGAAAAATGTGAGTCAATATTTTGACAAACTTTTCGGGGAAGGTTAGTAGCTGATTATATTCACTGAAAAACTAATCACTACTTTGAGTGGAATTCTGGGAACTGGCACCAACGCAAATTTTCCCCCACAGTGTCAGCGATTAAGAGAGATGACACATCAACAACAATAGCCCCAAGAATTTTGTGGACTGGGCATCAAAGGATATAAAGCAGGTGTTAGCAGCAACGCAACTGAGTGTTGCGGAGACGGATGGCAGGTGGTTGGCCAGTGGAGTCAACAGGTTAATGGGAATGCCAACCTGTTCAGATAACTCTGCCCATATTGTGATGCAAGAATGTAGTGTCGCTGTACAGTTGGTTGAAGCCAATCTGCACAGCACTCCACGCATTTTTAATGCTCCGATACTCTTTGTTGTCTCACGTGTTGGGAAGGTGGGCAGCTTGGTCGGTGTATCTGTCTTTCTTTATCCGACGGGCCGATTTTCCAAGTATGCAGAGCAAGACAGTGGAGCTGGGAGAGGGTGGGGGGTGTGGGGGGGTGGGGGGGTGGGACGGGTAGCGGCTCGGGGTGCAGGCTGAGTTGTTTTTGGGTGGGTTGCAGGGTGTGGAGGGCTGAGGTGAGAACATAAGAACATAAGAAACAGGAGTGAGAAGTCGCACAACACCAGGTTATAGTCCAACAGCTTTATTTGAAATCACAAGCTTTCGGAGCGGCTGCTCCTTCGTCAGGTGAAGTGAAGAAATACAAATGGGCACAGCATATATAGACAGAGAACAATGCCTGTGCAGAGAACAATGCCAGACGACTACAGTTAATCTTTCTAACTGCCTTTTATCACACCTCGGCAGAGAGACAATCACGGCAATCAAATCCAACCAGGTCAGCCAGGAAGACATTACATCAAAGACGATAGCAAAATACAACAACGACAATAGGGTGGGGTCACACGGGGTCTAATGTGGCAGAGGCTGCAGTCTGTATGGAAACAGCCATAAGAAACAGGAGCAGGAATAGGCCACTTGGCCCCTCGAGCCTGCTCCGCCATTCAATACGATCATGGCTGATCTTGGGCTCAAAGCCACTTCCCCGCCTGCTCCCCAGTGAGGAGTCCAGCTGGTAGGGTGTTAGAGAAATCAAATCTTGCGTTGAGGAAAAGAGCGGAATAGAGCTGGAAGAAAGCGACTTTTGCAAAGGCGTGGATGTGAAAGAGGAAGCTGAGCAGAAGGGCCACTTGGTCAAGATGTTAGAGGGCTTGTTGGTGTCCATGGAACTGTATCTCAGCAAGAATCATGTTGGTGGGTGGGTAATAATGAATCAAATACATCTTTTTGAACATTGATGTAATGGGGAGATTGTAGTTATTTTCTTGATGGAGGAACGAAGATGGGTGAAATGGCCTTCCACATTTGCATCTGTCCTGATGGAGAACCAAGGATGGCAGCATTCGTATACCTCTATCAAATTAATGTAAAAGTTAAAATGCGAGTGGAATGGTATAGCCTGCTGTTCTAATTACTGAGAGCAAACTTGCTGCACTATCACAGCCAGGGCCAGCACATAACACTGTTTGCCACTGACTATATTATTGCTGGAAGCAAGAAGATACATGACACGGGGCTTCAAGTGGAGTAGCCTATTTATATACAGACAGAGATAAAGGGAAAGAGGAGAGGCAGAGATCAAATAAAGCAGAACTGCACTCTGCTTTCTGGCCCCATGGCACTGCGGTTCACCCACTTAATCACCAAGAGAAGGACGGGGCCGAATAATGACAGCAATCTTTTGTCAAAAGAGAAAAAATAATCGTATCTGTTCCTTTTATTCCCAGCAAACTAGAGATGAGGTGAAATTATTCTGTGGAGAAACTGATTTTTCTAGATCATCAACCTTCAATAACAGGCAATCAACTTTATTATCTTCTGTGGCCAGCAATGATTCAGTTGAAAGAGCAGAAAACAGGGCAGTCGCTGCAATGTTTTGTTGTAAAACTTTATGTCCTCCCTGCCTTTAATCTATTACTACTTTCCCTATTGTTGAAGAACTCCATCAAACCAACAATTCTGATACAATCTGCCAGAAATCTTGTTCAGAAACTCTGGTGCCATGAAAAACAACGTTAAGGCAGACAGACCAGAAGGTCCAAGGTTTAATTGCTGGTCTGCGCTGTGTTAGCTGGTCAGTAGGGGAACCACAGTTGGCCTCAGCACTCCTGGAGGAGCAACATGATTCCCAAACCAGCTTGTGATCTAGCAACCCCCTTCTGGAAAATATGGGTGTGTGTGTGCGCGCGCGCATGTCACACATGTGTACGCCACCAACTCCATCCCTTTCCCAGGCAACTATCAACGGCTGAAGCAGATTGTTCGCAACCTTGGCGTCGTATTTGACCCCGAGATGATCTTCCGACCATATATCCGCGCCATCACTAAGACCGCCCGATTCCGCCTCGCCTCAGCTCATCCGCTGCTGAAACCCTCATCCAGGCCTTTGTTACCGCTAAACTTGACTATTCCAACGCACCCCTGGCCGCCCTCCATAAACTTAAGCTCATCCAAAACTCTGCTACCCATATCCTAACTCTCACAAAGTCCCGTTCACCCGTCACCCCTGTGCTCGCTGACCATCTACCCTAATATTTCCTTATGTGGCTGCTGTCAATTTTTTTTTGATAACGCTACTGTGAAGCATCTTGGGATGTTTTACTATGTTAAAGGTGCTGTATAAATACAAGTTGTTGTTGCGTATGTGTATTTGCGTATGTGTGAGTTTGTGTGTGTCTACGTGTGCATGCACGTGTGTGTGTGTGCATGCACGTGTGTGTGTGCATGTGTGTGTGTGCATGCACGTGTATGTGTGCGCACGTATGTGTGTGTGTGCGTGTGTGCATGCACGTGTGTGTGTGTGCGTGCACGCGTGTGTGTGTGCACGTGTGTGTGTGCGTGTGTGCATGCACGTGTGTGAGCTAGACTTGGGTGAAGACCGGGTAGGATCAAGCTTTCCTGTGATGCCCTCCATATTTTGAGTACCCTGTTGGCATTTATTGCCTGGAAAGGGACAGGAGGGCTGGCAGTGCCTGCAGAACCAAACCGCAGCATGAGTTGGCATTTTCAGGAGCGGAGGAGAGAAAAATAGGGAACAAAAAAGCTCAGGAAATTGATCTAATTCCAAATATACTGAATATTTGAAAACTTGTGCTGAACCAACAGCCTAATACCAATTTCTGGCACAAAAGATTGAAGAAATCTGCCGCTCATTAAAATAGCTCCGCCACCACCCCCCCACAACCGCCCCCCACCCCCTGCCCCATGCAAAAGTGCAGCTCACACGAATTTACTGAATTTAGCTAGTTCTGACTGGGCTGTAAATTTACATCCGATAGTTTCGGTGCAACAGCACCCAGAGTCATACTTCTAGGGGTAAAAATTGAGTCGCGCCCCATTTGGGGCGCTAACCTCGCCGGGGCGCGACTTTTAGCGCCCCGAAAAAATTAGCGGCCCCGCGCCGGAACTTCAGTGGTTGCGCCCCAAGAGGGAAGCGGGGCGCCACTGGAAGCACCCCGCATCCCTCTTGGGGCGCTGCGAGTGAATATCCTGGTGCTACGTGCCGCAGCGCCACGCGCTGCGGCACGTCGCGCCGCGGTATTGCAGGCCTTCCTCCCCTTCTTAAAGGGGAGGGACCCTGCGCAGCGCGAACCGGGGCCCAGCTGGGCTCCCAGGGATCGGGAGTGCCGGCAAAAGAGCCCGGCACTCAAGAGAAGTGCCGGGCTCTTGGAGCGCAGCCGGCACTTCACGGTGGGGGGGCTTCACGGGGGCCGGGGACAGCAACGGGGGCAGGTGCTGGCAGGCGGCCAGCAACAAAAATGGCCGCCTGCCACCTCCCCTTTAAATATCGCCGCCCCGGCCGCACGTACGCCTCCCTGAACCCGTCGGACATAGCGTCTGGCGGTAAATCAGGGGGCGCGACTGAAGATCACGGCCGGGGCGCGAGCGGGGTGCTGCGCACGGCGATGACGTCATCGCCGGCGGCGCAGCGCCACAGGGCGCTACCGGCTGCCGCCGCCGCTAACCTCCCACTAAATTTTTCGGGAGGCGTGGGCGGCGCTGCGCCCGGGCGTTAGCTGCTTTACGCCCCATTAGCGCCCTCTTAAGGCGCTAACGGGAGGCGCAAGCAGCTGAATTTTTCCCCCCTAGTGTTTTAAGGTGATTCTTTAAGCAATTTAGTTTTATTTCTCCTCACTGAGACCTACAATGTACTTTCTGTACCTTCAAATGCATCTTTATGGCATCAGAATGATTGGCATTAAAACTGAAAATCTACCACAATTGCATTTTCTTAAACATGCTGTGCCCAATGTGCAAGTTTTAATTTTCACGCATAAAGAGGGACTTAAAGAAGGGGTATAGTATAAGTTTGCCAATTTCCTAGGGGCCTCGATTGTTTATGCTGATTTGCCCATGTTTTTATGTTCGTATGCCAATGAGGTTCATGTGTAATTTTGGCGTAACTTGCCAACAGGAAAATTGGCATAAATTTCGGCGTCACTTGCTGGTTCCGCCATTTCAGGAAATTCCGGGCCAATGTCTATATATCAAATGAACAATAACTCCATTACATTACAATACAATGAAATGGATTCAATCGTTGTATTTTCTTATAATTGTAGCATTGTATCTCACACATTTTGATACCACAAATGCAGATTATATTTCTGTGAATCTGGCCCTCCAATATCAGATGTCCATTAGGATATTATCTATCTCAAATGTTACATGCTCAGTATTCCTGATTACCAATTTTTATAGTCATCTACATATTCACATCAATCCTCGTGAAAAGCCAGACTATCTTCATCTATGGACAACAGCAAATTGCATTTATATAGCGCCTTTAATGTAGTACAACCTCCCAAGGCACTTCACAGTAGCGTTATCAAAAATAAATTTGACACCGAGCCACAAAAGGCGATATTAGGATAGATAGAGGTAGGTTTTAAGGAGTGTCTTAAAGGAGAAGAGAGAGGTCGAGAGGCAGAGAGGTTTAGGGAGGGGATTCCAGAGCTTAGGGCCTAGGCAGCTGAAGGCACGGCCGTCAACGGTGGAACAACTGGAAGAAGAAAGGAACTTGCATATATTACCCAAAATAATGGATGGCCAAATTCCGAAGTAAAGATACGCACGGTGACCTTCATTTATTTGTGTACATGCACAAATGTCATATATACAGTCGTTAGCAACCTGTAGCTGACAAGAGACGATGCTTACACATTTAGAATTCACTGCAGTTATTCTATCACATTATACAGATCGAAATAACAAGAAACAAATTGGAATTTCAAGTGTTGTGTTGACAGTAATTTAGTTCATGCCTTTTCATTAAATGTGACTTGAAATGGCTAACTACAAAGCAGCCTGCGGATCACTATCTGTAATAATGCTGAATAACAAGTCGATCAAATGCAGAATTGACTTCAACACTTATCTCAGTTTATGCGGCGCAAAATAAAAGCCACACGCTCATATCAGTGGTTTGCAGTCCTTATTTACTAATATGTTTAAAAATGAAGGGCACAGTTGTAATTCTGTGTAAAACAGGAACTGCCAGAACAGACGACCAGGAGCAGCTGTTAATGCAATGTCACGAGGTTGGCAGAGATTCCGATAATGTGGATGGATGGGCGTTGGCAATCTGATTGGACACAAGATGGATAGCTATTTTTTTCGGCACAGGGCACAGTACCAGGAAGGGGCATAATTGAAGCCAACACGTGCAGTGAAGTGAGCACGGAATAGCAATTCTGCGGAATTACAGGGAGAAAGAGCGAGGCGCGCAGGGAGTGTGTAATTGCAGGAGTGAGAATGTGAGCAACAGATCGTGTTACACGGGAATCACAATGATCCTCCTTTATCTGTCGGTACCATAGGGCGCTTAGGTCAGTGAAACCTGATGGAGAGCAAGCTGACAGGTCCTGTCAGATTCTTGTATGATGCGCTTTTATTACAATCGTGCTTGAAATTACACTATGCATGTATTCGCATAATATGATCACATAAAATTCCATTGCCCACTATTGTAACAGAGAGCCAGTGACCTGTTTATTTTACTCCTCTGTTGAAATAGCAGACCAAGAAACCTGCGCTGAACAATTAAACATTTGCGTGCGAACGTTCACCCAGCATGACTTCAAAGCCAAAGTCTCACATCTCAGGGGCTTTCTTTATTTTTAGTTAATTTATGAAAAGGGAAGACCGACATATCTTGCGATGCAGTTGCAGATGAAGTGTGGGACGATTCAAGGTTGCAGTAGAAGGAAGGCGGAGCCAGATCAACATTTCCTGATCATCAATAACCTGTGACTCAGGAGGATAGATTTTCCTCTGAATTTTGGGGCGGTATTCCGGTGGGTGAGGACAGAAGGTGGAGTGGGGACCCTTTAATATGGGTCTTCAGCCGTTTATACGTCAGCTGGGATTTTTCGGCATCAGTCGCTCGGGATGACTGAGACGCCTGAATAAACGTGGGTGGGCAGATTTAAATGAGGCGGTAATGATGCAATGGCATCATACGTCTGCTTCTTCGTAATCAATGCCTCATTTAAGCTGTAGGCTAATCAATACCATGTAAAATGGGCATCTAGTTTTACCAGGTGCGAAGTTAAAGGTGGAAGTGAATTTAAAGGGCTGCAGTAAGAAACCATTTAACCTTAGATTTTTTTGTTCTACTGACAACTGTTACAAATGTGAGAAGTCGCACAACACCAGGTTATCGTCCAACAGCTTTATTTGAAATCACAAGCTTTCAGAGCGCTGCTCCTTCGTCAGGTGAAGTGACAATGTATACCTTTGTGTCTTCTGCCGTGGGTCTCTGATGTTTAATCCCTCCCACATTCTGAAGAGGCCACAATGGGTTTTCCATTGGGAATGCCCTCTGTGTCGAAGTTTTTTTGAAGGTCGTAGAGGAGGAGGAAGAGAGGAAGCAGCGGCTGGGCAGCCATGGCGGGAGGTGAGAGGCACCCATCCAGGACAAAGCGAGCAAGGCACTCCTCCCTTCAGCTGACCCAGCAACAGGGGTTGCGGGGACGACGCTTCAGAAGAGAAGCCATGGATGAGTTATGCCACCTTGCTGCGACCCGCGGGTGCTGCACTGCCAGTGGCTGCCAAGGCCACCACTGCCCTGGGCCCTGGTGAGACCACAGCTGGAGTATTGTGTACAGTTTTGGTCTCCTTCCCGAAGGAAAGATATACTTGCCATAGAGGGAGTGCAACAAAGGTTTATCAGACTGGTTCCTGGGATGGGGGGATTGTCCTATGAGGAGAGACTGAGTAGACTAGGCCTATATTCTCTCGAGTTTAGAAGAATGGGAGGTGATCTCATTGAAACATACAAAATTCTTACAGGACTTGACAGGGTAGATGCAGGGAGGATGTTTCCCCTGGCTGGGGAGTCTAGAACCAGAGGTCACAGTCTCAGACTAAGGGGTCGGCCATTTAGGACTGAGATGAGGAGAAATTTCTTCACTCAGAGGGTGGTGAATCTTTGGAATTCTCTACCCCAGAGGGCTGTGGAGGCTCAGTCGTTGAGTATATTCAAGACAGAGATCGATAGATTTTTGAATATTAAGGGAATCAAGGGATATGGGGATAGTGCAGGAAAGTGGAGATGAGGTAGAAGATCAGCCATGATCTTATTGAATGGCGGAGCAGGCTCGAAGGGCCAAATGGCCGACTCCTGCTCCTATTTCTTATGTTCTTATGCCCTGCACTGTGGGTCCTGGCCCTTCACTTCGGTTTCTGTCTGCACCATTATGCCATTGGTGGTAATGTGCTACCAAGTTAGAGTAAGTTGATATTGTATAATAATTAAGCATATTATTTCCCAATAATTGTCGTTGGGGAAACTTGGTTTGAATGATGATATCACAGTTGTTGAGCAATATGTTAGTTATTGTGTATCTGCACCAATGAGCCATGGCAACGGCTGTTAGTAAAAGAAGCAAGAATTGAATAATACCACAGCATATTATATAAAAATAACAAGTATGGTGGAGTAATTTCAAGGCTGTATTCTCAAACAGAGCTTCAGATGTCAGCTGTAAACCTGAACTTTGCTCCCATGCTGTGTGATGTCGTCTCCCCCCCCTCCCCCCCATAATGTGATTACTGCCTTGCAGCCATTCCTCATCACTTTTCGTTCACTGTTTGAATTCAGCACTCTGGATAATAGGAGCAATTTTCCAACTTTGTACTGGCATCAGGGAGTCTTGCCCACTCAAAGAACATATCAGAAATTCAGGTGGAAAACTGTGCGCGGCACATGGTCGCAGGTCCTCCTTGCAAAAATCCACACTAGGAGTTTAGAAAATTAATCCTGTTATGTTTTACCAACAATCTTCCAGTTCTGAGTTTGTAAACACTGTGAGAAATACTACCTCCCTTGTGGTGAAAAGCATTAATAATTCTAGGAGAAAGTCTTGAGAGAAACACATTCAAATGCAGAACCTTTTAATCAGGCATGTTTCCCATCAATACACATTGAACAATAATTTTATTACAATATAGCAACACTTAAATTTGGTAGATTCTAAAATTTATCAGTGCTATTCAGAATTAGTCACTTGTACATCCCCCCAGTGTCTGTTCCTGCAGTGGAAGATAAGAACATAACATAAATTGAGCCATTGGCACCACATATCACAACTTGCACTGTCTTGGGTGCTGTTCAATGGCCTTGATTTCTAATCCCGGGCGAGAGCACAGCAAAGCGAGTGGCCTGCTTGTCCGGTAATGGTAGATGGCAGGCTTGGCCCATTTTTATGGCCGGGCCTCATATGCAGCCGCTTGCCGACTTTCCAACCAAAACGGCCAGGAACATTTGGAACAGTAGTCGGCCATTCAGCCCCTTGAGCCTGCTCCATCATTCAATTACAACAGACTGATCTCCACCTCAACTCCATTTGCCTGGCTTTGCTCCATATCCTACGATGCCCTTACCCATGTACAATGTACAAATAACCCCAAACGTATTCAATTCAGAAAACCAGCTTGGCCATGTGGGCTCTTAGCTTTACACATAAAAAGTGCACCTAACATTCCCAGGGTTATTTCTTGATTGATGCTGTTCCAGCTGCACCTTTGTCTGCATTTCCCAACTCTGTTCTGGGCTATCTTGTTAGCTTCTAATTCCGGTCACTCAGACTGGAGCCCTCTGAAGCACTCTGTAACCTTTTTTGGACGATGCGATTTTTCGGCCAATTCTTGCCTACTCATTTCAGTAACCAATTGGTGCAGGCATTTGGCTTTCTGATCCTGAAAATGCTTCTGGAACTTAATTATTTTTTTCACTAGATGATCAATCTTATACTTCCTAAATCATTGCTAACACCGTAAGAATATTTTACATGTAATTCTCCATTTTTCCTCACAGAAGAAATAAAAGTCCTACTCATTGACAAAAGTGACAAGATCACAAAATAAATATGGATAAGGAAGGCTATTTGACCCATCTTAACTAAAACCATCTGACCGAACATTTCCACAGTTTTGACAGCATCCAATTGTCTCTGAAATGATTCGAAGATTTTCGCCTCTGCTACTTTGTCAGGAAATTCATTTCAAGTCTTAATCGATCTTGGTGTGAAGAAAGGTTTTCTGTTAACAATCCTACATTTGCATGTCACCATTCTGAACCTGTGACCCATTGTCATGGTTATCTTCAATTCGTGCCCCAGGTTTGCCTTTTCTAATTATTTACTACCTTATATATAGCTCTATGAGGTCTGCTCTCAGTTGCCGTCTTTCAAAGCTGAAGTGCCCAGGTTTCTCGCACATTAACAGTCCTCTAGCACTAGAGCTGTGTGGCTCTTCTTCTCTATATCACCTCCGAGGCTTGAATGTCTTCCCTGTGTCTTGGTGACGAAATGTGGGCATATTATTCAATGTAAGGTCTGACCAGAGTAATAGTTTCAACATTGCATCCTGTGCCTAAACTGATTTAGTAATATAGTTCAGGATTCTGTTTGATTTGTTGATAACTGCTCCACAGTAACTGAACATGAATGGCAATAATAAACCTTGGGGGAGAAATTTGGTATCGCCCAGGTTAGGGGCGGTAACTTTCCAAAGCTGGGAAACTTTGCGCCAGGCGCTAATGGACCCCAGCTTTTGGGAAATTCGTTTCTGCGCTCCAGGAAGGAAGTGGAATGCTAAATCAAGCGCTCCACTTCATTCCTGGAGCGCAGCAGGCAGCAGGCAGGGTGGTAGTTATGCAGCGCTGTCGCGTTGGAAGGCTCCTTCCCTCCCTTAAAGGGAAGGGCCATTGCTGCAGGCCCTGCAAGAGGGAAACTTACCTGGTCCCCGACGGCAGCTGCGATCCGGCCCGATCAGCCCGATGCACTGCAGCAGAGTGCCGGGCTGATCGATGGTTGGCGAAGAAAGAAAAAAAAACGGAAAGAGCCTTTCAGATATTTTTTCACCTACCTCGGCCACCCCCCCTTTAACTTTCGCTCCCGAAGTGCCCGGCCTCACGATCAACGCCTCCTGCAGCTGTCGGTGTCATCGCCCGGCGATGCTGCAGGGGGGGGGAATTAATTTTGGGTCGGGGCGCTACCGGGGCGATGCGCAGCCGGATGATGTCACAATCTCCGGGCGCAGGAGATCGTGGCTCCAGGGGTTGCCACCGCCGCAAACCGCCGGGTGAATTTCACGGGCGGCGGTAACATCGCTGCGCCCGGGCGAAAAGTCCTTAGCGCCCCGTTATCGCCCCTCGGAGGCGCTAATGAGAGGTGCTAAGGCACTGAATTTCTAGCCCTAAAGTCTAGAAATCTAGATCTCTTTCAACTTCACCCTTAACTGGTTCAATACCATTCATATAGTACATGTGTTGCCCATTTTTTCTTCCAATATGCAGTATCTTACACTTATCTGTAATTAATTCCTTGTGCCACTGTCCCACCCACTTACAACAACTTGCATGTCTCATGTGTTCCTCACAATCAGGAAACGTCTCAAAGTGCTATACAGTAAAATGGAAAAACCATGCATGCCAAACAGAAGAGCAAAGAGAAACATGGAATGCGACAGGATGGAGAGCTGAATGCACAAAGAGAATGGTTTTGAAGAGAATTTTGAAAGCCGTGGAATCTAAGGAGAGAATACCAGAGGGTAAACATAGAAACATAGAAACTAGGAGCAGGAGTAGGCCATTCGGCCCGTCGAGCCTGCTCCACCATTCAATACGATCACGGCTGATCATCCAAATCCAGTACCCTGTCCCTGCTTTCTCACACAGAATCCCCATCGAGCCTGCACCGACACATATCCCACCCTATCCCCGTAACCCCATGTATTTAATTCCCCCTAACATATCCCATCCTATCCCCGTAACCCCACATATTTAATCCCCCCCTAACACTAAGGGTCAATTTATCATAGCCAAATCAACCTAACCCACATATTTTTGGACTGTGGGAGGAAACCGGAGCACCCGGAGGAAACCCACGCAGACACGGGGAGAATGTGCAAACTCCACACAGACAGTCACCCGAGGCCAGATTCGAACCCGGGCCCCTGGCGCTGTGAGGCACCAGTGCTAACCACTATGCCACCGTGTTGTAGGAGCATAGTGGCTAAACAAATGGTCACCAATGCTAGAGCAGAGGGAATGGGGGACAAGGAATAACTTGGTAGCAAAAAAGTGGACAGCGCATGTGGGCACCTAAGGCTTGTGGATATTGCTGAGGTGGGGTGGGATAACATCATGGAAAGATTTGAAATCAAGGACAAAAATCTTGAAATCAATGCACTGGGGCAAGGAGAGCCCATGGAGTTGGGAGAGAACAGAGATGATGGGGACATGGAATTCTGTGTGGGTGAGGACACAGGTTGCGGCATTTTGAACAAGATCACATTTTTGGAGGGTTGAGGCAAGGAGACCAGGTCGGACAGGGTTAGCAAAGTCGAACCGTGAGGTGACAAAGAAGTTTGGTGACAATGGGGAGAGGTAGGTGTGGAGGGATTTATCATTCTGGAAGTGCTAGAACACGATTCGGGTAACAGGAAGCATGTGGAGGAGGAAGATCAACGTGGGAATCAAGATGAGGTGATACACCTCTTGACTTAGCCTGAGACTGATGGATTTAAAACCAGAGGCACACAGGTGCTGGTGAAAATGATGGCTTTGGTTTTGCTGACATTAAGCTGGAGGAAATTTTGGCTCATCCTGGTCTTAATGTCAGTCAGGCAGTTGGAAACATAGCAACAGAACAATGGAGGATGCAGAAAGGTGGAGCGCACATATGGATGTTATCCCCATGCTTTCAGATATCGCCAAAAGGCAGCATGTAAATGCTGAAGACAAGGCGACCAGGAATGGAGTCTTGGAGTACACCAGAGGTAACCATGTGGGCAAAGAGGAATAAGATACTGGAAGTAATGTGGTGGGAGAGAGTTTTCAAAAAGCTCGAGGAACAGCATCTCATCTTCCGATTAGGCACTTTACAGCCTTCCGGACTCAATATCGAGTTCAACAATTTCAGATCATAACCTTGGCCCCGACCATATTTATATATTTTTTATCCACACTTTTGGTTTGTGCCTTTTCTTTTTTTTCTCTCTCCCACATGGCAGCTGTCTTTCATTCTGCCAGTGCATTTCACACTTCATCTAGAGCCATCTTTTGTTTCTTAAGCTGTCCTATTACCATCTCGTCTCGCCTTGAATATCTCTTAATGTCTCTTTACTTCTCACAGACCTTCCCTTTTGTTCTTTTATTCCCTCCCCCATTTCCCAGCCCCCAAACTTGCTTTTTCATCTGTTTCATTTCCTGCTTTTTTCTCAGTTCTGACGAAGGGTCTTCGACCTGAAACGTTAACTCTGTTTCTCTCTCCACGGATGTTGCCTGGCCCGCTGAGTTTTTCCAGCGTTTTCTGTTGTTATTTCAATATACGTGGATTGCAGATGATGAATGTTGAAAGATGTAATGTAGTGGTTGATAGCATTGAAAGCACTTGCTAATTTAAGGAGGATAAGAAGAGACAGAAAGCCATGGTTCCAGTCACTCATTAGTGATGTTGCCGAATACTGTCCCAGGGCCGTGGGTAGGGCAGAAGTGGGATTGGAGGGTCCCGAACAAGGATTTGTGAAATTGGTGGCAGCATAGTTGCAATACAACAATCGAGGACTTTGAAAAGAAAAGGAAGGTTGGAGATAGGGCAATACTTGGACAGAACGAGGGTGGTTTCTTGAGAAAGGGATGATAACAGCAGTATTGGAGGAGGTAGGGACAGTGTGAGAGAATAGACACAGATTGATGACATCAGCAAGCTTGCGGCTGAGAAGGTGAAATTGAGTGGTCAGGAGGTTATCAAATGAGGAAAATCCAACGGCTTCGTGGATGAGATTGAACATGCTAAGGGCTGAAGAAAACTGGAGAAGAATTGCAGAGCACTGGTTTAGTGAGAGCAGGAGGGACAGCTGGGGGCTGAGGCAAGGGGTGGGCAAAGAGGGTAGAGGGGCAGCGTGGATAGCTTTGATCTTGGATACAAAACCTTGTTTCCTGGATTTCGAGTCCCTGGTGGGGCTAGACTCAATCACAGCTTTCAAAAGGGATATTGGCTAAGTACCTGAAGGAAAAGAATTGGCAGGGCTACGTGGAAAGGGCGGGGCGAGTGGGACTAGCTGAAGTGCTCTTGCAGAGAGCCGGCACGGGCTCGATGGGCCGAATGGCCTCCTTCTGTGCTGTGACCATTCTATGATTCTCGGTAAGGACGAGGAGGGGTGCAGAGGAGGGAGATCAAAGGAGATGTTAGTTAGTCAACCAGGGGAGTTTTGAGTTGCTTCTGCTTCCTGGGGTTACACTGGAGTATTAAGCAGTATGGCCAGAGAGGGAGTGATGGTCCAGTTTGTGATGGTCTAGTCCGATCTAGCAGACAGGCTGATCTGTAGCCATGCATGTTCAACCTTATGGCCTTGCGGGATTTGAGGCTGCGGAGAGGGCCGATTTTACAGATTTTATCTTATTCATTTTATCAAGGGGTTCATTTCTCGTTGTTAAAATTATTAATTTCCATGATTACATCTAGTATTCGATTGGATGGCGTATTTATCATTGGTAGTAATATACCATGAATGAAAGCAGTAAATCACCTGACGGTAATTGGATGCTAATGCACCCAATACATTTACCGTTAACAGCCGCATACAGGATGATTCCTGGTGACATTTTTCACAGGAATAGAACTGCAAATTCCAGCTATATTTAAAAGTCACTCAGAAAAGAGGCCAAGAGATATGGAATACAGTCGTATTTAATTCAACGCCGTTGGCATAAAAAGACTTCTCGGCATGGCACTCAGGAAAGAGAATGAATGACTTACAATTGAGGTTATATTAGATTACTGCCTGAGGTGAGGCTCAAAAAGGTGTTACTGCAGACTGACTTTATGTGTGCAGTAAATTGTTCATGGACTTGGGCTTTTGTGTCGCTTTCCAGCTAATTTAGTTTATACCTAAGACAACGTGTGGGGTAGATGAGCTCCTTTAGGGCCCTACTGGCTAACTGTGCTGCCTATTGCTGAGCCACCAGAAAGGTCCCAAAATCGAATGTTCTGATCTCAATTAGGATGAAAGTAGAGGCTCACACGCTAGAGTTCAGCGTCCCTGAGCTAAGGAATGGAAAAATCAATCAAAGCTCCCGCTCCTAATAGCTGTCCAGTGACCTCTGCTAGCTGGAACACTGTGTAGATGTCGGATGAAGATTGGGCTCGGGGATGATAGACACCACAGTTGACCAGCCTGGAAATGCTCAAAGCAGAATAGGGGAACCGTGACCCTGCATGAGTCAGTGCCTTCAGGGAAGAAAATTGGAAAATAAGACATACAAAAGTAGATTATCAGAGTTTCCATCCATGGTGAGTTCGCCTGCTACAAACAGGCATCGGAAAAACACATGACAGCTGTCCCCCCCATTGACTTCAATGAATGGAAAATCACAGGGAAATGGCCTGCAATTTTCTGATGCATGCTTGGGGAACGTGACGCGCCTCACCACAGGTGTGGACTCAGAAAACCTGGCCGCTATTTTAACAGGAAAGAGTATCTATCTATCTTAAATGGTTTAAGGCCTCTGATAAAATAGGAATACTACATGGTATTTGAATTCTAATAATACAAGTACGAATCGCTAGGCTAGAAGGTAAAGTGTGCTGCAAGGCAGCAACACATCAGAAGTTCAAAAGATATCTTGCGCATCCCCGATTTTTATCGCCCCACCATTGGTGGCCGTGCCTTCAGCTGCCTCGGCCCTAAGCTCTGGAATTCCCTCCCTAAACCACTTCCCCCCTCTACCTCTCTCTCCTCCTTTCCCTGCCTCCCAGAAGCCGCCTGGAATTTCTTCGTGGCTGGTCCTGCCCCTTAACCTGTGGCCTCGGAGTTACGACATGGAGCGAGACCAGCCATGAGCAAATTCTCACCCTGAGAATGCCAACTCCCTTCTCTTTTCTTTGTCTACTAGCCAGTCCAGCCAACGGGATTTGGGATCGGGTCAGTTTGATCGACGTTTGAATCGGTAAGCGCGGGATAAGTGGAAATGGGCGATGAATCCTTTAAATGTGACCAAGTCTCCAGTGACTAAACATGGGAAAGAGGGCGAGGAGTCATTAGTCTAAAGCCCTTGGAAAGGCTAACCTAGCTGGCGAGAGAGGTATATCTATGATGTTGTTGCAGAATAAATGGACTTTACTTGGTGTTTCTCATTGCAGTCAATTCTGTAGTAGTAACTAATCACAGGAGTAGTTTTTATTTAAACATTACTTACCCTTAAATCTTTCTACTCTTTGGTGTTCTTGCTTTGATTTGAAAAGCATGTTAAAATTCATTTTATTGAAATCTTTGTATTCTGCAAAACAAATCGATTGAAATATTTTATTCGACTCTTGGTGATACTGAGACACTCAACTAAGGTAAATGCAATAACATTTGCAAACTTGATCAAGAGTCACCTGATCAAATGTCACATGATCAATGTCACATGAGCAAACCTCCAGGAATAAGTTCCGAGTTGGCAACCCTACATCGAGTTTAAAATTCAGGTACAAATGGGCAGTGCGTGCGCCATGCACCCTCCGCCTAGTCGTACCAGGTGTCGAGCGGCCTAATCAGCGGTCATTAAAGGGCCGCTCAAAACAAAGGGCCCTTGGAAATTTTGAGTGTTTATTTTGGTGGGCCCAGGCGAAGTAGGAGTGCTCCCCCTGGGTCCACAAAGAAACGCAGGCCCGTTCCAGACTCCCTCACCTCCCCGCCTGACCTGACCTGCTGCTCAGCTCAGTGTAGCAGCCGGGCGATTTCCCACCCTCCCAGGACTGGCGAGCTGCAGCACAGAAATGAGGCCCAAACCCAAATTAGATTTGGGCCTCAGGCTGGTCACAAACTGTCGGGTGGAGTGGCCCATCTGCCGGCTTTGGGCGGAGGTTAAATTTCTCGGCCGCTGTTTTCGCTGTAGATCTCCACCAACAACAACAACTTGCATTTGTATAGTGCCTTAAACATAGTAAAACGTCCCAAGGCGCTTCACAGGAGCGATTATCAAACAAAATTTGACACCAAGCCACCTTGGGAGCTATTAGGACAGGTGACCAAAAGCTTGGTCAAAGAGGTAGGTTTTAAGGAGCGTCTTAAAGGAGGAAAGAGAGGTAAAGAGGCGGAGAGGTTTAGGGAGGGAATTCCAGAACTTAGGGCCTCGGCAACTGAAGGCGCGGCCGCCAATGGTGGTGCGATTATAATCGGGGATGCGCAAGAGGCCAGAGTTGGAGAAGCGCAGAGATCTCGGACGGATGTAGGGCTGGAGGAGGTTACAGAGATGGGGAGGGGCGAGGCCAGTACTAGTATAGTCACCAGGCGAGAGACAGCAAACAAATTCAGTTTGAACTTTATAAATCTAGGATTATGAGGCATTTTAGCACAATGGCAAGATATTCAGGTTTTAAAACAGTCCTCCTAACGTCAGTAACAATTTGTGGATTCAGTCATGTGTGCTCCAATGAAAATACTACAGGGCTTTTGGAGAAGCACAATTAATCTTTGACTGCAGTACAAGATTTCTTAGGACTTAAAGCAGCAGAATTTGATTAGCTGATTGTGCCACACTGATATATAATTGCCTTTTCTGTAGTCTATATAATGTCAGTATCAATCAATTGGACTTTTTGGGTTAGATTCCAATTACTTCATACCCAAATATTTTTTGTTATTTGGCAAGATGAAGCCAAAAAGTGTGCGGAAGAAGAAAATTGAGCGGTCGCCACCAGATTAAGGAAATTAATGGGAATTGACGGTTTTTAATGCATCAACCTATAAATATGCGCAAAAGACAGAGCTTTTGAAGGCCTCCCTGTCTTGATGATGTCCCATTGGAAAACCAGAATTTTCCTGCCGATTTTGGTATGTTTCCAGTGCATAAACAGGGCAATTAACTTTTTGTGGCAGTCAAATCGCCAGTGTTCCAGCATTAACTCGCTTCCTCTCTGAGCTCCCTCACGCTTCTTGGACCTTCTGCCCGCTGAGCCCTGAGTGCCTTCATTTAAATATGTGGTAATGAGGGCCAGTGGTTTCCTGCTTCTCCACTCCCAATGCGCTCCGGGTAACTTAGCCCGAGAACTGTAAGGTGGAGATGCTGCCAGCCTCGGATGAGACAAGAGGCAGTGAGGCGTTTCTGAGCCCAAAGAGCCTGCAGTGATGCACCAGCGATTTCTGAAGCTGGGAAATACTTTTTGCCACTCTGCCCACACAGACCCGGACCTGCTTCTCCCTTCAAGGTCAGACCATCAGCAGATTTTCACCTCCCCACCCTTACGTACAAGTGAGGGCTTCTCAGCAGCAAGGGTGACGTTCCCTATGGCTACCATGGAGGAGCAGGAGGAGGAGGAGGAAAGTACTGGATGGAGCTTGTGACTGGCGCAAGGGGGGAATCAGAGCACATCTCATCACTGACGTCTTGTCTTCTGTGTAGCACAGTCTACCTTTGACATCAGTGTCTCGCCTCCTTCTCCCCCACTTTCAAAAAGGCATTGCCTCAATCCACTACTCATCCTACATCAGCGCTCCTTCCTGCTACATGAACACGCCAGTAATCATTGCCTGAGTGAATAAGGCAGCTCCAAATAAAGTGCATAATTTCCTGTACGATTCTAACCCTCATGACCAACAAAGTGCGGTGTCAGTGCACACTCTATTTTATTACAATGAATTTGAAAGTGAATACAGTCTATCTCACTCGATGCTAACACCCTGCTTCCCCCAGTGCCTACATGTACCTATTCTAGTGCTTCTCCTCGGTGAAAACCTGAGGCCCAGGATTGAGAGAGGAGGTTGGCTGCTCATGTTCTACAGAAGAGAATTGGATAAATACTTGAAGGGGAACAAAATTACAGGCTATGGTGAAAGAGCAGAGGGATTGATTGGATCGATTATATTGGATAATGGGTGTCCTGGCCAATATTTCTCCCTCAACCAACATAACCAAAAACAGATTATCTGGTCATGATCACATTGCTGTTAGTGGGATCTTGCTGTGCGCAAATTGGCTGTCCGCGTTTCCCACATTACAACAGTGACTCCACTTCAAAAAGTACTTCATTGGCTGTAAAGCGCTTTGAGACGTCCGGTGGTCGTGAAAGGCGCTATATAAATGCAAGTCTTTCTTTCTTTATAGCTCTACCAAAGAGCCAGCACAGGCAAAATGGGCTGAATGGCCTCCTTCTGTGCTGTATCATTTTATGATTCTATGAAAAGGACCATGGGACTGAAATGGCCCCCCCTCTCATGACAGGTTGCTCCCGGCAGGGAACCACTGCTGGCTGCATCTCTGGAGCTTGTTCCTGGGCAAACCTGGTGTCACCTCCCACCTTCCACTGGTGTGGCGCTCCGAGAGGGCAGGTCGCAGTCCTGACATGTGCTGCTGTCCAGAGAGATGGCGGCATCAGGCAAGCGGACTCCACCAGTCCACTGGGGCACTGGATCAGGGTGAGTGGCAGAGAAGCTGATGTTTCTGAGCAAGTCTATGATGGTGAAAGAGGAGCTTGCATAAATCTTTCTGGTGTTTCAGTTGAACATAACAGCTGCATCAATGGCGCATAGCTCCAGTCTGAGCTGCTCCTTCAGAAATCCCAGAAGGTCGTGACAGTATACACACACAGCAAAACAAAACTCTCCTCTATTTACAATAATAAATTGTTACTGTTATATAACATTAAACTGATAATTAGCACCCAGAGTGACACAGCAGGAGTGAGACAAAATGGACCTTAAATTGAAGCCCTTTGGTTACAATTTTTTGGCGGCATTATTTTCTGCCGTTAAATTAATGTTTGATTTTCTTGACATAATGCTTTAATGGACACCATTGTGTATTCCCATCATGGCGACAGCAGGCTAACAACAATAAACATGCGGTAGAGAAGGACTTTCAGACTGTCGTTTTTTCTCCACGAAACGCCATCAAAAAAGTGAGTATTTCCAACAGTTTGTGTACAATAACTCTCTTGCTTGGTTACATTCTAATTGACTCCCTCAACTAAAGTTAGTTGAAATCTATCACTGAGATACACAATAGGATATAATTTGCAGACGCGTCAGTTGCCATGTATTTGTCCGTCAGATTGAAGGCGGGCAGGGACAGTCACAATGGAACACTTTCTTTCCTTTGTTATACTGACAGCAGTTCTTTCTCTTAGCTTGCCCTGGCTTTTTTTGCAGTCGCCTCGGTCTATTGTGGCCAGCCTTTTAACATTCAGTTTTTAAAGTAATTTAGAACCCTGCACTTATTTGTAATTTTCCACTGTTTTCCCCCCCCCTCCCCCCCGCAACCAAAAAAACAGTTGGTGGCTTAAACAATATCTTGCAACATGCTGCCTCTGACTTCACCCTTGTTTCTGCTCTCGGCTGAGAAAGTGGGTGAGCACACTGAAGACCTCTCTACGACTCTAACATCTCGAAGCTCCCTCACTCTCAAATGAGTGGAGATATTCAAGCCAAAGTATCTTGTGGGCTGTTATTTTCTTCCCGCACAGAGGAGAGTCACTGAGTTCCCTCAGGAGGCTGCCGTTCTATAAGGCCCAGTTAAGAACCCGTAACAGGTGGATTTAAATGTCAGCCTGTGCAAGGGCTGCAACCACAGGGGCTTTAAGAAGCCCACCTGTGACCCTAAGCGGTGTGGCAGCATTGCTTCCTACTTTCAATGGTTTCTAAGGCTCTATCGACATCGTTTTGTTTGAAGAAAGTTTAAGACTGAGGTGAGGCAGCTAGTTCTGGAGGGCACCGTATATTTCAGCTTTATCAATAATCAGCCTCACAGCACTAAAGCAAGGTTTCCTTTGTTTAAAGCTTTGTTCTGCGACATTTGCTGCAAAGGTCGTTCTTTGACCTTTTTATCTGCAGATAGTGGAAACTGATTTCCATTTTCTCCTGCATCATTCTTACTTAATAAAAGGTTACTGTAGCCATTAAGCTGTGCTAAAGACCATATTTTAGAATGCCCTACTGGGGTCCAGGACCCCTCGTGTCCCCTCCACACTGCGGTATGCACTGATTGCGACCACCGAGTTCTTAATTGAACAAAACACAGGGTGGATTAAAAGAAACATCCACATCAATCGACTTTCAAGAAAGTTAGTACAAATGAACTCTCATTTTATAAGATGCAGGATTTGCCAATAATATCTTATGGTATTTCTTGCATTATTGTAAGTGCAATTTAAATAACAGATACAGGTTTCATCTTGGCGGGTGGAAATGTCCCATTATTTGCCTTAAATCAGTCGTTGGCCAGCCATTTTATATTACAAAATGGAGGCCACAAATTTCCTTTCTTCCTTTGTTCATTTAGACTGTGCCAATGATATCATTGATACCTCCATCAGTATTAGTTGTGAGACAATCTTTTTTTTAATTTGTTCATGGGATGTGGGCATTGCTGGCAAGGCCAGCATTTATTGCCCATCCCTAATTGCCCTTGAGAAGGTGGTGGTGAGCCACCTTCTTGAACCGCTGCAGTCCGTGTGGTGAAGGTGCTCCCACAGTGCGGTTAGGGAGGGAGTTCCAGGATTTTGACCCAGCGACGATGGAGGATCGGCCGATATACTTCCAAGTCAGGATGGTGTGTGACTTGGAGGGGAACTTGGAGGTGGTGGTGTTCCCATGCGCCTGCTGCTCTTGTCCTTCTAGGTGGTGGAGGTCATGGGTTTGGGAGGAGTTGTCAAAGAAGCCTTGGCGAGTTGCTTCAGTGCGTCTGCAAATGGTACACACTGCAGCCGTGGTACGTCGGTGGTGGAGGGAATGAATGTTTAAGGCGGTGGATGGGGTGCCAATCAAGCGGGCTGCTTTGTCCTGGATGGTGTCGAGCTTCTTGAGTGTTGTTGGTTGTTGGAGCTGCACTCATCCAGGCAAGTGGAGAGTGTTCCATCACACTCCTTACTTGTGCCTTGTAGATGGTGGAAAGGCTTTGGGGAGTCAGGAGGTGAGACACTCATTACCTGTTATTAAGTACTAATGGGGCCCAATCTTTCTGGGAGCCAGCTGCACATTATTTGGTATTAGAACTGTCAAATTCCTCAAGATTGACTTCAGTGAGGTAATTGGGAGAAAAAAGCCAATGCGGAAATACACAACAAGCTTTTCATTCCTTCCCCCAGCCCAACATATGAAGATGTTAAGTATGATAAACAATATTTGTTCGTTTTAATGAGGGTAGTTTTATGCACTTAAATTGCTGTTTGCTAGTCATTTTTAAACCAATGTAGAAATCTAAAATGATAATGTAATATAGTGCAAAATTTAGATTTTTTTTCCTTAACTGGAGATTTTAAATATTTCACCGAAATAATGAGCCCTGTTTTATGTCTTAAAACTTCCAAGAGTCACTAAAAATCTATTGCTTCATTTCTTTGCATTGCAAAAAATCCAGCGTTGTTTTACAAAATGCTCATAAACCTGTCAGACACCACCAGTAAAATCTTGTAATGAATAAACTTTGCTAACAGGATAAGCTCTAAAAATCCTTTCAGGTTCCCACAGGATTTCTTGAATGCGGCATTTTCGTAGGGAACTGTGGATGTAAAATCACAACCAGATCATAATAAGAAAAATACAGGAGGGCAAGCGAGCACAGATAAGCCTGCACAAATACCAGGCTTGTATTGTAGCAGGGAGCACGTGTAAGGGGGAATGTTCCTGTTCCAGCATGAAGTGGCAGGACCTTGTAGCGATGAGTATAACACTTAACAAAAATACACTCAACTGATCTCGTGGAGGTTCCTGAGATCAGTCTCACTGCGTACTTATGGTGGGCTCTCAATTCAGATTGGGCCCACTTGTGGGAGCTGGCTCTGAAAAAAGAGTTGGGAGTGGTCAGTCGAGGAACAGCACCTCCTCATCTTTCGATTAGGCACTTGACAGCCTTCTGGACTCAACATCGAATTCAACAATTTCAGACCATAACTTCTGCCCCTATCTTTTTTCCCCATTTTTTTTCTCTCTCTCTCACATGGCAGTTGTCGATCATTCTGCCAGTGCCATTTACACTTCATCTAGAGCCATCTTTTGTTTCTTAACTTGTCCCATCATCATCCCTTTGTCTCTTCATCTCTCCTGCCTTCCACCCTATCACAGACCTTCCCTTTTGTTCTTTCCTCCCCTCCCCCCTCTCCCTGCCCCTACACTTGCTTAAAAACCTGTTCCATCTCCAGTTTTTTCCAGTTCTGACGAAGGGTCATCGACCTGAAACGTTAACTCTGTTTCTCTCTCCACAGATGCTGCCGGACCTGCTGAGTATTTCCAGCATTTTCTGTTTTTATTTCACATTTCCAGCATCCGCAGTGTCTTGCTTTTGTATTAGTGGTCAGTCCAGGTTGGGAGGCGGTCATTTCCGGTGCTATATGAAAGGATCCTCGCCTGCTTTCCTTAATGCACCGAGTTCGGGAGAAAACGTTTTGCTGTTAGTTTATAGAGTTCTTTTTTTGGCAAGCTAGCCGATATTAAAGTGCTTGTAGTGACTGGACAACCTTCTGAAATGGTACGGGCTTACTGGCAATGCACTTTTTCAAACTTCATCTTTATCGTAATTCCAATCTGGCTGGAGGAAGAGGAGCAGTCGGGAAGAGGTGGAAAGAGATCATGGAGCTGCAGGGAGACCAGTTCGAAGGAGGCGAGCTCACAGCAATCCTTACCATCCCGGCAGAGTGTATCGACCCAGGACAATATACATTGTACTTCTCTGAGGAGCGCTGCATAAGGAGGCTGCAGAGGTGTGTCGCCCCTTGCAACAAGACCGACGCAGTAACATCACGTGAACACATTAAGCATTCATTTGCTATTAAAACCAACAATAATTCTTGGCCTAGGTTGCCATTTTGACCCTGTCAGAAAGGCTTATCTTCTTGAAGTAAAAAATCATTACATATTGCAATTGTTTAAAAAAAAACTTAAGTGCATGAAAACTAATCTGCGGAAACAATATTTCAGTGAGCAAGTGGCCAATCTATGGCACAGACTCCCTAGGGAGATGGTAGAAGCAGTTAGTATTGATTCATTCAAAAGCAAATTAGATAAATTTTTTCCAGAAAGATAACATTTTGGGATATAGTATATGAATAATTTGAGACATGGCATTTGGTGAGTGTAGCGTGCTCGGGAGGGACAGGTGACTTTGGACCCATGGTTCCCAAAGCTCTCCACCACTGGGGGTTTTCATAGTGCCATGTCTGGGTCTGTTGTCGACTCATTGATAGAGATTGATTGCCATGATAAGTCAACAACTCCATTATCATTGGGCCGGATTTTCTGATCGGAGGCTTCCTGCGGATGCCTCCGATCTGGAAAAATCTACGCACTTTCCTGCTGGCTCCGTAGGTCCAGACACTTCTGCTCCTGGGCCTCTCCTGGTGCGTGCGCGCAGTGGCCCAGGTATCACGTGGGCTATGGGGAACCAATGGAAGAAGGGAATCCCCTTCACACTTTTGACAGGTCTCTCCGCATAGATCTGTCAAAAGTCTGAATGGGGATCACTCAAAAAACACACTAAAACATTAAATACATTAAAAAAAATCATGTATTTAAAATTAGTTAAAATTACATTAAATTAAATATTTTAAATAAAAATGTAATTTTTTGAAAAAAATAATTAAAGTTTTTTACGGGGCTAAAAATAAACTTACCTTTTTTAAAAGTATTTTTTAATTATAAATGAGTGAATTTTTTTTTTACTTTTTTAAACTCTTATGCTGCTTTTACCAGGCGTAAGATTTTTAAGGATTTTCAGCGGGCGGAGGTTCTGCAGAAAGCGGAACTCTCCCCCCGCAGAGGCCCTTCTCCAGGGCAGGCGTCCGATCTGTCAAGAGAATTCTTGACAGATCGGAAATGCCGGGTTTTAGCGCATGCGCTTCGCACGCCTGAAACCGGCACTTGCGAGGCCCCTACGGGTACACACCCGTAGGGATCGGAAAATACGGGCCATTGTGTCACATGACTACCAAGGTGGTTGAAGGCAAACAAGCAATTCCTATGTCTCTATGAAAATGTGGTTTGCAGGAACAGTCTGGGGCTTGTATTATATTATACCCGTATTGATTAATAATGTCGTCCCTCACATTTCCCCATGGATCTTGACTGCTCCAATATGAATTACGTTGGCTCGCTCCCCGGTTACGACATGGCAGCAAAGGGACAAGTGCTTAAATTAACTAAAGACAACTTTTGAAGTTGCAGAACTTAACCAGATGATATAATGCACTCAGAAACAGGTCAACACTCTGTATCATATATCATAGCAATATATGGTAGTAAAATCCTAAATATGGGAATCTCCCAATTTTATTTCCAAATCCTGGCAGTTACACAAGTGCAATAACAGGAATGGTCAAATAAAGCCAATCAACACAGTCACACCAAGGAATAGCTTCCTTATCTCAAAAAAACCCACTGCAAACACCCATGAGAAAAGAATCTTTAGCGTAAGACAATAACCAGGCATGCCCCAGAATATTTCTATGAGGAAGATAAAAATGATTTTAAAACCCGCTTTGTGGCAACTGATTTGTTCGAAAACTTATTTGGAGATGAACACTAAAACATGCGTAAACTCAGAAACCATCAGCTCATCTAAAACATTTCTGCTTCACGATTGTGTGCGACCAACGGTGGGATAACGTAATGTCTGATCAATGAGTTATTTCAGTCCTACCCTTTAACTGATCAGATTGTTTCTGACAGATTCTGGAGATGCCTTCCAACTGACCTGATTAGTTGTTATTGGCAACTGCCAAGCCCCATGAAAAACATATTTTTTCTTGTGAAACACTAACAAGCTGACGCAGTGTTTGAAATGTTAACTGTTGGCATGTATATCTCTCGTAGAAATACAGATTGGGATGACTTGCCAGCAGAGATGAATGAACAGACCAATTTTGGACAATTGGTGACATCCTTCAGAGAAGTAATGGGCTTTACATTACACCGTGTGCAAGAATAAAATGTACACATTCGGCACATACTGAAATCCATTGATTGCTATCGATATAAGCTGCTAGACGTGAGACCCCATCGTGTGGGGTCTTCGCTAAATGTACACTTATGACCTCAAATCCTGGAATGGGATTTGAAAGCCACAACATTCTGACCCGGGGGCGAGAAGTCCGACCGACTGAGCCAAGCTGAAACCTTGGAACTCCTTACACTATTTTCTGCATTTAGGTCAAAGATGCAAAACCGAATGATGTTCAATCAATACCTCGCCGACACCACCCAAAAAAAAAGCCTGTCAGACTCAAGCTTCCTGCTCATCCCTATTTGATGGCAAAGGTTTAGAAGTTGGAAAAAGCACCAGCTTATCCCTTAAACCCAATCAATGATTTATCATTAAAGGATGACACGGTTAACTGATTTCATATAAGTCTAGAGCTTACAATGACCATTATAGAGAGAATTTATGGAAGGATCATTTATATTTTATGAGATTTCATGTCGAAATTGTTAAAAATTTTGGTGCAAGGTCAATAGACATCTGCTTTAAAAAACAAAAATCCTTTCAGAATGTCTTCTCCTTTTCCCAGTAGCCTTTAATCCTTTCTCGATCCGAATACTTGCAAACTCCCATAACATAACTCTTCACAGTTACACTGGTTTAGTTATTCTGTTACAAACTCCAATTTTCAGTTCACGCAACTATAATTCCGAGTCTGTTGCTGGTGATTGAAGAAAAAAAGAGCTTGTTTTGCCATCTGATGTTTTACTTTCTGCAGAGAGCTGCAATGGAGGTTAAATGGGTTACTGGACAAGAGGGAAGAAACACTGTAGCTCAGTTGGCAGCACCCTCACCTCTGAGTCATGAAGACTGTGGGTTCAAGTGCTGCTCCGTGAGACTTGGGAATAAAAATCTCGGCTGATGCTCCAGTGCAGTGCTGCGGGAGTGCTGCACTGTCGGAGGTGCCGTCTTTCAGATGTGACGTTAAACCGAGGGCCCGTCTGCTCTCTCCCAGGTGGGCGTAAATGATTCCGTGGCATTATTTCGAAGAAGAGCAGGGGAGTTATCCCTGGTGTCCTGGCCAATATTTATCTCTCAATCAACATCACTAACAACAGATTATCTGGTCTTTATCACATTGCTGTTTGTGGGAGCTTGCTGTGTGCAAATTGCCTGCTGCGTTTCCTACATTACAACAGTAACTAGACTTTAAAAAAAAAGTACTTCATTGGTTATAAAGAGATGTCCGATGGTTGTGAAAGCCTTTCTTTCTTTTCACTGTGAGGGCCAATAAAGTACCTACATTGGCTGCCGGTTAAGCAACGCCTCGATTTTAAAATTCTCATCCTTGTTTTCAAATCCCTCCATGGCCTCGCCCCTCCCTATCTCTGTAATCTCCTCCAGCCTCACAATACCCCCCTCCTGCCCCGCAGCTCCCCCCCCCCCACCGCGCCGAGATATCTCGCTCCTCTAATTCCGGCCTCTTGAGCATCCCTGATTTTAATCACTCAACCATTGGTGGCCGTGCCTTCAGCTGCCTAGACTCAAAGCTCTGGAATTTCCTCCCGAAACCTCTCCGCCTCGCTACCTCTCTTTCCTCCTTTAAGACGCTCCTTAAAACCTACCTTTGACCAAGCTTTTGGTCACCTGCCCTAATTTATCCTTATGTGGCTCGGTGTCAAATTTTGTTTTATAACACTCCTGTGAAGCGCCTTGGGATGTTTTACTACGTTAAAGGCGCTATATAAATGCAAGTTGTTGTTGCTGTTTCCCCTCCAGGAACTTATCAGCGCAAGAAAAATAAAGATTGGTCTGGTATTGATATTGTGTGACTGGGCATCGCCAGTACCCTTATTAAATACTACATGAAATCATATTTACAAAGCACACCATGGGACAGGACATCATTACAACACAATCTTTTAATATCCATTTGACGCCCATAACTCCATGGGATTCTGAATACACTTGTAGTTTCATGACCCTAGATCTAACAATGGTCCAAAATGAAATCAGTATGGTGATCCAATTCACAATCGATATGACATAGCACCAGAGAACCGCCCCTAATTCAATACCAATTAGCACGATTTGGACTGCTGTATTTATGGAGGTAAAGAGGATGCCTGGCTTAGGAAATGGAAATGTTGTATTTGGTGCAGCTGTGATTGGAGTTAAGGCACATTAGACCGTATTTGATAAATTGTGTGTCCTTCGACACCAATTTTTGCAGCAGATACTGATGTAAATGAAGTTTTACACAAAAATGAAAGCAAAATATTTACATTTATACAAAACCTTATCGTGTTATTAAAACTTCTTAAAATTCTTTACACGGTTAATTATCTTTTGGAGTTTTTTTGTATTCGTTTATGGGATGTGGGCATCGCTGGCAAGGCCAGCATTTATTGCCCATCCCTAATGTACAATTTCCTTTGCACACAAACACAGTCATTCTGCACCCGAACAGCCCATAAGTAACGAGATGAATAATGGTGAATCACTTTTTTTTTTAAATGTAAAATTAGTTTAAGGTACAATTCTTGACCAAGACATTAGGAGAACTCCCTGCTTTTCTTTGAATACTGCCATGGAATGTTTTAACCACTGGAACAGACGAATGGGTTTTCAGTTGAATTTTTTTATCCGAAGGGCAGATGAAAATAAAAATGTGGTCTGATAAATTGCACCAGTTGAGGAAGCACAATTGTGTAGAATGCTGGTGGGTGGGGGAAGAGCTGCAATTTGGTGCGGAACCAGGATCAGACGGGTTCTACCCTCTTAACGTGGCCAACAAATTGTGCTGCACTGGGAGAGGCACGTGTGGCTGCCCCAATTACGTTGCTCCAGCACTTTGGGGGTGTTTCTAACGGGCGTTCTCGGGAATTCTGCCAAGCTGCTCTGATAGGGCCGGTGTGACCTCCGCTAAGAACAAGCGTAGGTCCCATTCTGGTCCTAGTGAAGGCCCCAGCAGTAAAAGTGCAACAGTAATCGATTTCAAACAGATCAACTACCTCAGTAAATGATGTTCTCTTGGAGCTTGAACTTAAAAAAAAAAATCACCTTTGTCTTTGACCCTTTTGGAATGGCATGGCTGCTTTAGTGGGTTGGACAGCTCTGTTTTGCCACTATAGGCACGGGCACCCACCCCGATTATTTAGATGACCTTGTCCCTTGGATTTGGAATGGGGCCAGTGGCGTGTAAAAGCGACTGGTGGGAATCCCTTTCCTCCATACTTCTGTCGACATAGTAGAATTTCTTCCCTGTGGTGCTTGTTCTACTTGTTTTGTGCTAAACCACAATATTAAGTTATGCTTTGTTTGATGTTCTGCACCAGGTATATCATCACTTTGTTTTAATGGATTGGAAACTGTCTTATTGCTATTTTTCTTTCTTTAGGCCTCTGCATTGATTGTATAGACTTAGACTTCATGGTGACCATATATTTCCTCATAAGGAGCCTCACAGTAGTACTTTCAGGCAGCCTAACAGCTCCCAGGCACAAGCCTGGGAGTAAGATGACAACTTATTGTGTCAGCTGTGGCTCAGTGGGTAGCACTCTTGCCTCGGAGTCAGAAGGTTATAGGTTCAAGTCCCACTCCAGTGACTTGAGCACAAAATCTCGGCTGACAGTACAGTGCTGAGGGAGCGCTGCACTGTTGGAGATGACGTCTTTCGGATGAGACCTTAAACTGAGGCTGCTCTTTCAGGTGGACGTACAAGATCCCATGGCACTATTTGAAGAAGAACAAGGGAGTTATTCCTGGTGTCCAATCAATACAACCAACATCACTAAAACGGATCATTTTCTCAATACTGTTTGTGGGAGCTTGCTGTGCACAAATTGGCTGCCACGCTTCCTACATTACAACAGTGACGACACTTCAAAAAGTATTTAATTGGCTGTAAAGCGCTTTGGGAGGTCCTGAGGACGATGAAAGGCGCTGTATAAATGCAAGTGTTTGTTGTTTCAGTGAATTCTGTATCCAATATGTAAATTCTATATAACAACAGAAAACGCTGGAAAAACTCAGCAGGCGAGGCAGCATCCGTGGAGAGAGAAACAGAGTTAACGTTTCAGGTCGAAGACCTTTCGTCAGAACTGGAAATAGCAGGAAATGGAATAGATTTAAGGCAAGGATAAAGCTGGGAAAAGGGGGAGGGGATGAAAGAACAAAAGGAGAGATTAAGAGACATTAAGAGATATTCAAGGCAAGAGGAGGTGGTAATGTGACAGGTTAAGGCTAAAAGAAGTGTGAAATGCACTGGCAGAATGAAGGACAGCTGCCAGCTTCCAGGAAGGAAAAAAAGGAGGGGGGGGCAAACAAAAGGGTGGATGAAAAAATAAAATATAAATGTGATTGGGGCTGAGGTTATGATCTAAAATTGTTGAACTCGATATTCTAAGTAAATTCTATGCCATAATATAGTCCTAATTTCATTTCATATGTATCAGATGGCCATTTTCAAGTGTAATGGATACTCAAGCGTAAAGAAAGACAGCATAAAAAGTAACTGGCATGAATTTTGTTTGGCTTATGCATTTTACTTATCGATAAGCATACATCTCGCTGTGCACCCCTTCACTTTAAGGATATACTGTTGATGAAACCGTACAACTGCTCAACAAATGAAACCTAAAGCATGGAGTAAATGGTTAAATCTGTGGCCTCGTATTGTACAACGCATGGATCTGCCCACTGAACCTTCCAGTGAGCTGCGAGGGAGTTGATGTGCGTGGCCTCCTGCATAATTAGCCAATTTAGCATGGCATCAATCTGACTGTTTCGGCAGAGTAACTGCTACCTTGTTAGTGGAAGAAGCAAAGCAGCAGCAAGCTGTTGATGCAGATGGTGGCCTTGCAGGAAGTAAAGGATCTTGTCCAGAAACTTTTTTTTCTCCCCAAAGTGCGAAGAAAGACACTCAACAAAACATTACAAGAGCACTTAATTAAAACCAATCCAAAGAGAAATGACACCTTAATCGCCAAAACCAGTCGGAATATTCAACATGAAAAACAACTCATGAAATTATAACGGAAATTGGTACTGTACCAATGCAGCGACACAAACAGTAATATTTTGGGTGCTTTTGCTTATTGACAAATATTGTGCATTATTGAGCCATTCCATGCCAAGAAGTCTCTGTGTTCTTTCTCAGTGTGTACATTATTAATTTGTGCTTCTGTCCCACGGTTGCCGTTAATGGTGGGACAGTGGAGGAAGCCAATTCCTGTCCGAGTGATTGTGATCTAGGGCGAAAAAACACACTGCTGACTGATGCTATGCCCCCGGGACACTAACACATTCGACTGTCTTCTGTTCTTGGTTTAATGAATTGAAATTGAAACAGTAACGTGCAATGGTAACCAAAAAGTCTTTGTTCTGCTTATCTTGTACCAAGCAAGAAAGAAAAGAAAGACTTGCATTTATACAGCGCCTTTCACGACCACCGGACGTCCCAAAGCGTTTTACAGCCAATGAAGTACTTTTGAAGTGCAGTCACTGTTGTAATATGGAAAAAGCGGCAGCCAATTTGCGCACAGCAAGCTCCCACAAAAAGGAATTAATGAAATTACCAGATAATCTGTTTTTAGTGATGATGATTGAGGGATAAATATTGGCCAGGACACCGGGGATGACTCCCCAGCTCTTCTTCCAAATAGTGCCGTGGGATCTTTTACGTCCAACTGAGAGAGCAGACGGGGCCTCGGTTTAACGTCTCATCCGAAAGAAAACCTTCCTGTTCTGTGGTTTATGGAGCCTCCAGGCATGTGATATCTTTAGCATCTAGAATACCTAATAATTCCACACCTAGTGTAGCGTGCACTCCAACACATAGGGGGAAAAATTCAGTTGGTTGCGCCTCCCGTTAGCGCCTTAAGAGGGCGCTAATGGGGCACAAAGCATCTAGCGCTTTGGCGCGGCGAAGTTTGCGCCGCTCGCGAAATTAACTAGACATTTTGCGGTGGCGCTAAACACTACAGCCACGATCTCCTGCGCCGGCAGATCATGACGTCACTCGAGTGTGCAACGCCCCGGTATCGCCCCGGAGCGGATATTGAGTGGCGCCCCCTGCCTTACCGCCTGACGCATCCAACGACAAGTTGAGGGGAGCAATCTGCAGTCATGAAGGGAAAGGGGGAGCGCTATTTAAAGGTGACCGCTTCCTGCCTTTTATTGTTGGTGCCATTTTTGAACTACGCATTCTGAGAGAGAGAGGGAGAGACTTCTGGAGAGATTCAACGTTGTGTGAAGGAGTTTTGGGTACTGAGCAGCACTTTGCAGGTTCATTTTGATTTTCCATTCCTTGTATTGATTTAGCAGAGACTGTGGGGGCTGCACTCTGAGCTCTTTGCCTGGTACTCTCCATTGTTCTTTCCAGCACATTTGATGTGCAAGTCTCTCCAGGCCGAGATTCAAGGCTGCAATGAGTAGGATGTGGATGGAAAGCAAGATTAACCATCCCCTTTAAGAACTGGCCCGTGCCATTGTGTGTGTGTTCCATTGCTGACTGACATTACATGAGCTTCGCCAGCGCTCCGAGTTAGCGCCTCACTCCTCGGCCTTTGCGCCTTAAGACAGGTGTGCAGCGCCTGATTTAGCGCTCCACTCACCTCCCGGGGCGTTAAAAGTGAAGTTTCCAGTCAGTGGCGATAATTAGCGCCAGGCGCTAATTTTTGCGCCCGGACGATATTTGCGCCCCAAACGGGGCGCGACTGAATTTTTCCCCCATAAAGTGGGTTGTTGTCCAACAGTCATGTCATCTAAACCAACACAGAGAGTATTCTGTCCACACGTGTGATCCTGAGCTGCCTGTGACTTGCCGCTCCGATCCCTTGAACTACTTCCACTTTGACCATTATGTTTTTTTGGCCTTCAACACTATTCCAATAAAACTTAATGCGGACTGAAGGAACAGCACTGTATCCTTCTATTAGGCACTTTGGCCTTAATATTAACTTTAATAACTTCGGACCTTAACTATAGCTCCCATTTTCTCTTCGGCAGGAAGTATCGGTGATGTAGGACGGTTGTGCCAGCATTTCTGGGGTGGGAAGGGTTGGGACGTGGGGTGGGAATCCTCTGTTGGAACACAGTGCTGTCGGGGGCATTTTGCACCTTTGGTGTTGACCTGCTTTATTCTCTTCATCCTCTTCTTTCTTCTGCTTGAGGAGCCTGCCCCACTTTGCCACTTTTTTATGCTTCAATTTTGACCTGCCTCGTCCTCCACCTCAGGAGCTATTCACACGTTCTCTGTGTCTCATAAATATTATTATAAAGTGTTACAAAATTTCAAAGTATTTACAGCACAGAATCAGGCCATTTGGCCCAACAGGTCCATGCCGGTGTTTATGCTCCACACGAGCCTCCTCCCACCCTTCTTCATCTCACCCCATCAGCATAACCGTCTATTCCTTTCTCCCTCATGTGCTTATCTAGCTTCCCCTTAAATGCATCTATGCTATTCGCCTCAACCACTCCCTGTGGTAGCGAGTTCCACATTCTCACCACTCTCTGGGTAAAGAGGTTTATCCTGAATTTCCTATTGAATTTATTAGTGACTCTCTTATATTTATGGCCCCTAGTTTTGGTCTCGCCTGCAAGTGGAAAGATCTTTTCGACATCTATCCAACCCTTTCATAATCTTAAAGACCTCTATTAGTACAACCCCGAGTCTTCTCTTTTCTAGAGAAAATAGTCCCAGCCTGTTCAGTCTTTCCTGATGGTATAACCTCTCATAGAAACATAGAAGATAGGAGCAGGAGTAGGCCATTCGGCCCCTCGAGCCTGCTCCGCCATTCAATGCGATCATGGCTGATCATCCAAATTCAGTACCCTGTCCCTGCTTTCTCCCCATATCCCTTGATTCCCCTTAGCCTTAAGAAATATATCTAACTCCTTCTTGAATATATTTAATGAATTGGACTCAACTGTCTTCTGTGGTAGAGAATTCCACAGGTTCACCACTCTCTGGGTGAAGAAATTCCTCTTCATCTCAGTCCTAAATGGCTTACCCCTTATCTTTAGACTGTGACCCCTGGTTCTGGACTCCCCCGCCATCGGGAACATCCTTCCTGCATCTAGTCTGTCTAGTCCTGTTAGAATTTTATAAGTTTCAATGAGATCCCCTCTCATTCTTCTAAACTCTAGCGAATACAAGCCCAATCGACCCAATCTCTCTTCATACATCATTCCTGCCATCCCAGGTATCAGTCTGGTGAATCTTCGCTGCACTCCCTCCATGGCAAGAACATCCTTCCTCAGATAAGGCGACCAAAACTGCACACAATACTCAAGGTGTGGTATCACCATGGCCCTGTACAACTGCAGCAAGACATCCTTGCTCCTGTACTTGAATCCTCTCGCTATGAAGGCCAACAGACCATTTGCCTTCTTAACCGCCTGCTGCAACTGCATGCTTACTTTCAGCGACTGGTGCACAAGGACACCCAGGTCTCGTTGCACTTCCCCTTTTCCCAATCTATTGCCATTCAGATAATAATCTGCCTTCCTGTTTTTGCCACCAAAGTGGATAACCTCGCATTTATCCACATTGTACTGCATCTGCCATGCATCTGCCCAATCACCCAACCTGTCCAAATCATACTGGAGTTTCTCTGCATCCTCCTCACAGCACACACGCCCACCCAGCTTTGTATCGTCTGCAAACTTGGAGATATTACATCTAGTTCTCTCGTCTAGATCATTAATATATATTGTGAATAACTGGGGTCCTAGCACCGATCCCTGTGGTACCCCACTAGTCACTGCCTGCCACTCGGAAAAAGACCCGTTTATTCCAACTCTTTGCTTCCTGTCTGCCAACCAGTTCTCTATCCAAATCAGTACCTTACCCCCAATCCCATGTGCTTTAACTTTGCACGCTAATCTCTTATGCGGGACCTTATCGAAAGCCTTCTGAAAGTCCAAATACACCACATCCACTGGTTCTCCCTTATCTATTCTACCAGTTACATCCTCAAAAGATTCCAGTAGATTAATCAAGCATGATTTACCTTTTATAAATCCATGTTGACTTGATCCTGTCACTGTTTTCCAAGTGCTCTGCTATTACATCTTTTATAATGGACTCTAGCATTTTCCCCACTACCGATGTCAGGCTTACCGGTCTATAATTTCCCGTTTTCTCTCTCCCACCTTTTTTAAATAGTGGGGTTACATTAGCTACCCTCCAATCCATGGGAACTGTTCCAGAGTCTATAGAATTTTGGAAGATGACCAGCAATGCATCTACTATTTCTAGGGCCACTTCCTTAAGTACCCTAGGATGTAGATTATCAGGCCCTGGAGATTTATCGGCCTTCAATCCCATCAATTTCCCTAACACCATTTCCCTACAAATACTGATTTCATTCAGTTCCTCCCTCTCATTGGACCCTATGTTCCCCGACATCTCTGGGAGGTTATTTGTGTCCTCCTTTGTGAAGACAGAACCAAAGTATGTATTTAATTGGTCTGCCATTTCTTTGTTCCCCATTATAAATTCCCCTGATTCTGACTGCAAGGGACCTACGCTTGACTTCACCAATCTTTTCTCTTCACGAATCTATAGAAGCTTTTACAGTCAGTTTTTATGTTCCCTGCAAGCTTACTCTCATACTCTATTTCCCCCCTCTTAATTAATCCCTTTGTCCTCCTTTGCTGAATCCTAAACTGCTCCCAATCCTCAGGTTTGCTGCTTTTTCTGGCCAATTTATTTGTCCTCTCCTTGGATCTTATGCTGTCCCTAATTTCCCTTGTTAGCCACGGTTGAGTCACCTTTTTTGTTTTATTTTTATGCCAAACAGGGATGAACAAATTCTGTAGTTCATCCATGTGATCTTTAAATGTTTGCCATTGCCTATCCACCGTCAACCCTTTAAGTAACGTTCCTCAATCCATCCTAGCCAACTCGCGCCTCATACCACAGTAGTTTCTTTTATTTAAATTCAGGACCCTGGTCTCTGAGTCAACTACTTCACTCTCCATCTTAATGAAGAATTCTATCATATTATGATTGCTCCTCCCCAAGGGGCCTCACACAACAAGATTGCTAATTAATCCTTTCTCATTACATAATATCCAGTCTAAGATGGCCTGATCTCTAGTTGGTTGCTCGACATATTGGTCCAGGAAACCATCCCGTATACACTCTAGGAATTCCTCCTCCACAGTATTGTTACTAATTTGATTAGTCCAATCTATATGTAGATTAAAGTCACCCATGATAACTGCTGTGCCCTTATTGCACGCGTCTCTAATTTCCCATTTAATGCCATTCTGGTTCTGGTATCATTCTAGTAAATCTTTTTTGCACCTTCTCCAGTGCCTCTATATCCTTTTAATAATATGGAGACCAGAACTGTTCACAGCACTCCAAGTGTGGTCTAACCTATACAAGATTAGCATAACTTCTCTTCTTTTCAATTCTACCCCACCCCACCCACCACACCTAGACCCCAGTGCTTTCTTTGCTTTTTTATGGCCTTATAGAGTCATAATGGCACATAAAGAGGCCATTCGGCCCATCGAGTCCGTGCCGGCTCTCTGCAGAGCAATCCAGTCAGTCCCATTCCCCCGCTCTATCCCCGTAGCCCTGCAAGTTTATTTCCCTCAAGTGCCTATCCAGTCTCCCCTTGAAAACATTGAGGGTCTCCGCTTCCACCACTTCCGTCGGCAGCGAGTTCCAGGTCCTCACCACTCGCTGCGTAAAATAGTTTTTCCTCACATCCCCCCTGTATCTCTTGCCTAAAACCTTAAATCTGTGTCCCCTAGTCCTTGTACCATCAACTAGTGGGAACAGCCTTTCCCCGTCTAACCTATCCAAACCCGTCATAATCTTGTACACCTCTATCAAATCACCCCTCAAGCCTCCTTTGCTCGAATGAAAACAATTAGATTGGCAAATGGTGGGTTATTAATTTGTGTTGCTACTTTTAGTGATCTGTGTATCTGTACCCCCAGATCCTCTGTTCCTCTACCCCATTTAGACATTTATTTTCCAAGGAGTATGTGACTTCCTTATTCTTCCTACCAAAATGTACCACCTCAATCTTCTCTATATTGAAGCTAATTTGCCAATTACACACCCAATCGGCAAGTTTATTAATGTCTTCCTGTAATTTGTCGCAGTCCTCCTTTGTACAGGAAACTCTTTCGTATCCGGCACCGACGGGACCGGGATGGTGCCGATTGATTAAAAATTCTGGATAACGGAGAGGTATATCTACCGAGGCTAATTTTAACAAACAAAAATAAAAAAATCAAGAAATGTGCAGTATAATTGGGTACTCCCCTACAGAATGTTGTGTTAAATGGATGGTGGAGGATGCTTGATTAAGTACAGTAATACCAGTTGAGGGTAATCCATAACTCTTTAATTACTTAACAGTAAAACAAAACTTATAAACGACTGTATACTGTAGTTTTCGGAGTATGAATTCTGCCGGTTATTAGAGAATTCCGGATATTTAGGTGCCGTTTAAACTAGAGTTTCCTGTATTAACTACACCCCGCAATTGATGTCATCCACAAATTTTGAAATTGTACTTCTGATTCTCTGGTCCAAATCATTTCTGTAAATGGTGAACAACCGTGGTCCCAGCACCGATCTTTGTGGAAAACCACTTCCCACCATTTGCCAATCTAAGTAACTATCATTAACACCTCGGCCAGGATTTTACGATGCTCGGCGGGTCTGTGGTGGCCGATGTCGTTAGCGGGTCGCGGCCCCGTTGCTGGCTCCATCCCATGCTCGAAAATTAATTTACATTGATGGGGCTTGTTAAGCCCGCCCAGCACATTTCCCAGGCCAATTAGAGGAAGCGGTCTGGTGACATCATTCATGACGCATCATCAGCCGGTTTCCTTAAAGGGGCCGTGGCCAACTTTCTTTTGACATTTGTGCTGTCAGTGTTCTACAGCATTGAAGTGTGGCAAACACAGAGGACCTCCCTGCTGCTGTGACTCCCTCCATATGCTACACCCAGGTTCTCCTATGACTCCCTCCAATGTTTATGTAAAGTTGGTTAATGTGCTGTCAAACATTGAAACCTTTATTTTCAAAACTTTGCATTCTTGGACAGATTTGTATGCACCTTTGGAAGTGGCTTATTGAGTTGCCATGAATGGTGAGACATACCGGAATGGATTGTACATTGTAGGGATGCTTTATGGTGCTGGTGTGGGGTGGTGCCAACCTGGCGCATCATGTGGCAACCAGGGTGTACAGCATCAAGTGAAGTAAATCTGCATCCCTGGCTTCCCGGGCAGCAATGTGTTCGGGTGCTGATGCCCTCTTTCTTGTGCAGGTGATTGCGGAGAAGGTTGGTGTTGTTGTTGGTGCTGCTGGTGTGCCTGGTGCTGCTGGTGTTGGGGCTGATCGTGTTCAGACTCTGAGAACCAAGTTGAGTCAGTATAAAGGGCACCATGTTGATGGAATAAATGGCAGGTGAAGTCGAGATGATAGAAGCATGGTGAGAGAGTTCTTCCAATGAGGTGAGAGTGGATGGAGAGTAGAAAGTGGAAAGCCTTCAGATTCTGTGCTGGAAATGGACTGATAAAAACAAATTTAAAAAAAAGTTGTTTATGGGATGTGGGCGTCACTGGCAAGGCCAGCATTTATTGCCCATCCCTAATTGCCCTTGAGAAGGTGGTGGTGAGCCACCTCCTTGAACTGCTGCAGTCCTTGTGGTGAAGGTACTCCCACAGTGCTGTTAGGGAGGGAGCTCCAGGATTTTGACCCCGCGACGATGAAGGATCGGCGATATACTTCTAAGTCAGGATGGTGTGTGACTTGGAAGGGAACTTGGAGGTGGTGGTGTTTCCATGCGCCTGCTGCCCTTGTCCTTCTAGGTGGTAGAGGTCGCGGGTTTGGGAGGTGCTGCCGAAGAAGCCTTGGCGAGTTGCTGCAGTGCATCTTGTAGATGGTACACACTGCAGCCACGGTACACCGGTGGTGGAGGGAGTGAATGTTTAAGGTGGTGGATGGGGTGCCAATCAAACGGGCATGCGGGCATGGATTGCTTCATTATCTGAGGAGTTGTGAATGGCAATGAACACTGTGCAGTCATCAGCGAACATCCCCATTTCTGACCTTATGTTGGAGGGAAGGTCATTGATGAAGCAGCTGAAGATGGTTGGGCCTAGGACACTGCCCTGAGGAACTCCTGCAGCGATGTCCTGGGGCTGTGATGATTGACCTTCAATCATCACAACCATCTTCCTTTGTGCTAGGTATGACTCCAGCCAGTGGAGAGTTTTCCCCCCCGATTCCCATTGACATCAGTTTTACTCGGGCTCCTTGATGCCACACTCGGTCAAATGCTGCCTTGATGTCTAGGGCAGTCACTCTCATCTAACCTCATTTATTGCAACATATTGAATTCAGCTCCTTTGTCCATGTTTGGACCAAGGCTGTAATGAGGTCAGGAGCTGAGCGATCTTGGCGGAACCCAAACTGGGCCTTAGTGAGCAGGTTATTGGTGAGTAAGTGCCGCTTGATAGCACTGTCGATGACACCTTCCATCATTTTGCTGATGATTGAGGGTAGACTGATGGGGCGGTAATTGGCCGGATTGGATTTGTCCTGCTTTTTATGGACAGAACATACCTGGGCAGTTTTCCACATTTTGGATAGATGCCAGTGTTGTAGCTGTACTGGAACAGCTTGGCTAGAGGCGCAGCTAGCTTGGAGTCTTCAGCACGATAGCCGGGATGTTGTCGGGGCCCATAGCCTTTTCTGTATCCAGTGCGCTCAGCCGTTTCTTGATATCACATGCAGTAAATTGAATTGGTTGAACACTGGCTTCTATGATGGTGGGGACCTCAGGAGTAGGTCGATATGGATTATCCACTCGGCACTTCTGGCTGAAGATGGTTGCAAACGCTTCAGCCTTGTCTTTTGCACTCACGTGCTGGGCTCCACCATCATTGAGGATGGGGATATTCATGGAGCCTCCTCCTCCCGTTAGTTGTTTTATGGTCCACCACCATTCACAACTGGTTGTGGCAGGACTGCAGAGCTTTGATCTGTGGTCTTGTGGCTGAGGAAAGTGATGATCTGTTAGGTGGGAGCTTTAACTGTACATTTGAAGCTGTCAAGTAATCAGCTGGAACAATGGCCACTGAACTCCTGCCTCAGGTTCACAGACGTGGTCCCCGAGCAGCGTGGACCCTGTGGGCGAGCAGTGAAAGTTAAAAGGAACGGTTAAAAGCATTATTAAGGGTCTGTCAGCAACCCAATAATTGGTTTAACTGGGTCGCCAGCCTCTGCGGGTCGGGTCGGGTCGGATCGGAGATCACACATGCGCCTTTGAGAAAGGTGCATTGCGGCGGCTTGACAGCGGGGTCCCGACCCGCTGTCAAAAAAATCAAATTTCCCACCTGACCCGCCACCGATCCCGCCCGCTCACCCCCATGAAATTTCTGGCCCTACTCTCTGTTTTCTGTTTTGTAGCCAGCTTGCAATCCATTGCGCTACTTTTCTCAACTCCACATGTTCTGACCTTAGTCATGAGTCCACTATGCGGTACCTTATCAAAGGCTTTCTGGCAATCGAACTATATTATGTGTGTGCGTATGCGTGTGCGTGCGTGCTTTTCCCAGCCACCTTCCCTTTGCTCTGTTCCTATTTAAATGCTGTTCATTTGGAATATGCGCGATCTGCTAAACTTACCTGATGAAGGAGCGAACTGCTCCAAAAGCTTGTAAAATTAAATAAATCTGTTGGACTATAACCTGGTGTTGTGCGACTTCTCATTTGGAATATCTTAGAGCTCTGATGAAGGGCCCGCACTTGAAACGTCAACTTGTCTATTTTCACCGCAGACCCTGCCTGACCTGCTGAGTGACTCCAGCATTTTCTGCTTTAGTATGCAGAGCAGATTGTTGGCCTGTGTCCACGTCAGTTGCATGATGCAGAGTGGATTGAAGTCTTTCACTCAGGATTTCAATACATCGCGCAAGCAAGGAATAATGTCTCGAACGCCCAGATGTACCACACCTTGCACATTGGCGATGTTGTTGGCAAAGTTAAGTGCAGGTCATGCAATCTCCAGTGTATTTAAGTTTGCAGAGCTTAAATTTCACTTCCACTCCCTGATGACACTCAGCCTTATTTCTCTGAAGGTTTGGAAAGAAGTTTCTGTCATGTTGTATCATTGTCCTGCGCTTGGTTACCTCCAGACCGTGAATACGTTCTGGCTCTGTTCTCTTCACTGAGCCAGATCCTCAACCCATGTTGTTTTAGGAGCTGTGTTGGATTGCACCTGTGCTGGTGCACATTTCTCTGCACTGATGCCAACACTCCTGGAAGATGTGATGCTGCCAATGATGCCTTTGGTTCCTCAGATATATCAGCAGCAGGTGATGCCTTGGAGATCCCTGATGGGCTATGTTGAACTGTAGACTGAAAAAAATTAAAGCCTCGAGACTAATGCAATGAACAAGTATGTGTGTACAGCTACAGAATATGTCTCCCGAATGTGTTATCACAGATTAGTAAACATACAAACAATTAGAAATGTCAAAGCAAATGCCAGCTTGAGGTACAGATTTGTATTATATGTCCTATGAGCATTGAAGCACACTTTGTTTGCGTATTCATATATATATCTTGAGGTGTTTAACAGAATCAGTGCTGTTATTAACATGTTCGTTGCCATTAACTCCCTCCAAAGACACAGTAGAAGAAGGTTCTGCCATCCTGCTCTCAGCATGGAACAGTGGTCTCAGACTGTTTGTTCCTCCTCTGCTGGCAGTCGGGCATGATAGTCTCCTTGCCAGTCTGCTTGACCCCACTGGATATTTTTCTGACATGCGACCTGGTTCTCTTATTGTGAAAGATTGTGTTCAAGTGTTCTTCAACCTCTTTCAAGGCCATTCTAAGGTCTTTGCAATCTGGTGGAATAATGGTGATTCTCAAGATGGCGCTCGGCCTCCTCAACAGCTTCCCCACAAACAATTTTATCTTTTCTTTATAAACCGTGGCTTCCTAGATTCTGATTTTCTGTGGTTTTGTCATTTCAAGCTAATTGAGCAGCAGAAACTGATGAATGAAAATGTGTTTTTTTGTGGATTCTTCAATGACTTAAATGTACCAACTGGCTAAACAGATCAAGAAAAAAAGACTTGCATTTATATAGCGCCTTTCACGACCACCGAACGTCCCAAAGCGCTTTACAGCCAATGAAGTACTTTTGAAGTGGAGTCACTGTTGTAATGTAGGAAACGCGGCAGCCAATTTGTGCACAGCAAGCTCCCACAAACAGCAATGAGATAATGACCAGATAATCTGTTTTTGTTAGTGATGTTGATTAAGGGATAAATATTGTCCAGGACACTGGAGATAACTCCTTGGCTTTTCTTGGAAATTGTGCCATGGGATCTTTTATGTCCACCTGAGAGAGCAGATGGGGCCTTGGTTTAACGTCTCATCCGAAAGACGGCACCTCCGACAGTGCAGCACTCCCTCAGCACTGCACTGGAGTGTCAGCCTATATTTTTGTGCTCAAGTCTCTGGAGTGGGACTTGAACCCACAACCTTCTGACTCAGAGGTGAGAGAGCTACCCACTGAGGTACAGCTGACACTCTGCCTAGAGCTTCCTCGGCATGACTCCTCTGTGCTGAGATAGCTGGGTTCAGCTGGGACAGTGATAGGGCTACTATAATTGGACTCAGGCAGGACTCTTGGACAAGGGGAAAAAGGGAATGAATCAGCTGGGCTTCTCCCTGTTGATTCAGTGACCTCTTGATCTGTTTAGCCAGTTGGTACATTTCAGTAATTGAAGAATCCACAAAAAACACATTTTCATTAATCAGTTTCTGCTGCTCAATTAGCTTAAAATGATAAAACCATAGAAAGTACAAGTTTGGATGTCGGATGAGGATACGATTGGGCTTGACTGTGATGACCTGCACGGATGAATAGTTGCCTCATGTTCACTGTCCAGGCTTACACATGAAGAATGACTAGTTGAGTGACTACAGCACTGCCAGCCCTCGTGGGTGGAATCATACCAAAGCACGAGTCACTGAATTTGAGGGAGAAGGGGAGAAAAATCAGAAGAGCGAAAAGAAAATGTCTTTTCACCTGATGGCTTCACTTCCCCTTCACATTCCATCAGCAGGAAATTACCATGTGAAAAAGCAGAAAATAGCATTCAAACAATTGGGCAGTAACTATGTGCAATTACCATATCGTTACTGACAAAATAGCCTAACAACCTCAGACAGGACAATTCAGGCTTTCATTTTTTGAATATTGCTTTGCTGACTAACATGACAAAACCAGTTAACTCAATGCAGCATGGCAAACGTTAGCACATTAGAGAGAAACAACGCAGAGGAAGAAAGATCTGCAGTTCACCAGCAACCAAGAGGTTGCAGACAGGACTCCTGACCACTTCCCTCCCCCCTGCCCGCTTTCTCCCCCTCCTGTCCTGAGGGTGACCTTCAAGTATCTCTGCGGCCATTCTTCACGCTAAGTCCTGACAGTGAATGTCGACGGGCTATTTAACTCTGGAAGGCGTTACAGGAAAGGTTGCCCATGTCCTCAACTGATGGTGGTGTCCACCCACATTCATGTCCCGATAGTCATTGGTTAACAATTAGAAGGAGGCATCTGAGCCATTTTTTCCTCACCCCAGCCCAGAAGTGACTAAAGAACCAAAGGCCAGATGATGATAATTTGTTTTTACACAGTGAGCTGTTGTGATCTGGAACGCGCTGCCCGAGAGGGCGGTGGAAGCAGATTCAATAATAACTTTCAAAAGGGAATTGGAGAAATACTTAGTGGGGCAAAAATATGCAGGGCTTTGGGGAAAGAGCAGGGGGAGTGGGACGAATTGGATAGCTCTTCAAAGAGCCTGCACAGGCACGATGGGCTGAATGGGCAACTTCTGTGCTGCACGGTTCTGAGTGCTGAGGTCAGGTGTATCGCCCCTGTTGAGAATCACTGACTTTACATGGACTATGTATCTTCTGATCTGTATGGCTCAGCACCACACTGGGCAATGCATTTACTCATTAAGCCACGGAAGAGCAAAGGAACTGCAGAGGAATATTTGAAAGTCATCTAGCACATCCTTTCAGTATCATAATTGGGAGCAGGTCTGACACAAGCTGCGACACTAACAATCCTTCTTTCCATTTCTCACCTGGTACATGTGGATCCAAGCACTTGTGAAAACATCTGTTATCTGTTGGTAAGCTGAATACAAAACACCTGTAAATTGCTTCAGCTGATCGGACGCTAATTAAAATCGAGATAACTGAAGAAGCAGCGTGCCCCGAAATAACGAGAAGCCAAACAAAACTGGAGAGTGACATCGATTTGCACTCCAAGGGTAAGAAGATTACAATTCCAAAAAGAAACATGAATCAGAAATGCAGCAGGCCAGCACCTGCAATACCAGATACGGCTTAACAACGCTGTGAATGGACAGAGAACTGTCACAACATTCGTTCTTGTCATTTCTCACCTGCTGAAAGGACATAGCTACTCCTGAAAGCTTGGAATAGAGGGGGGGAAAAACACCCGGTCATTTAATAACTGAACAAAGGTTTACATTTCCTGCAACAAAGTTTTCATACTGATGTGCTGGTCATTTTTTAAAATTGCGATGTCTAATGATTATCTGTTTCTAAGAACTTTTCATAGGTGAATTCCACACTAATTTTAAAACATAAACAGGAAGCGCAGTACTTAAGTACATGTAATATCTCAATTCTCGAACACAGAATAGATATAAATGAGCTCTAAATTCACTTGAACTGTAACGTGATTTTTCTCTGCCAGATTTTCTTTGTTAACCATTAGTTACGGTGTGATCACATCACAGTTTTACGAATATATTGTTCATTCATTATAATGATTGTATTTCTGGATGCTTAAGAATTTAATAATTATAGTAGATCTCTTCATTCCTCCCAGTGAGTCAATGGATGCAATAATTGTTTTATAACAATTAGGGTCTTAACATAATTTGGTGGGAAAAGTGTGACAGGAAGTAAGTGTAACCCGTGCAAAAACTTTTAATAAATGACTGTGCAATTTATCATCCAATATCGCATGCTGTTCTGAGGTTTAATACCACAGGTGAGATCCAGAGTCATAGGCTAATATCCGGAGAGATCCAAAATCATGGGCTTTTGTCTTGCGGATTCCTGATTTTCATCGCCTTCAGCTGCCTAGGCCCTAAGCACTGGAATTCTCTCCCTAAACCTCTTGGCCTCTCTCTCCCCCTTCAGGTCAGTCCTTAGAAAGTTAGCATGCAGGTTCAGCAAGCAATTAGGAAGGCAAATGGCATGTTGGCCTTTATTGCAAGGGGGTTGGAGTACAAGAGTAAGGAAGTCTTACTACAATTGTACAGGGCTTTGGTGAGACCACACCTGGAGTACTGTGTACAGTTTTAGTCTCCTTATCTGAGAAAGGACATACATGCCTTAAAGGCGGTGCAACAAATGTTTACTCAATTGATCCCTAGGATGAGAGGGTTGTCCTATGAGGAGAGATTGAGCAGATTAGGCCTATACTCGCTGGAGTTTAGAAGAATGAGAGGTGATCTGTTGAAACATATAAGATTCTGAAGGAGATTGACAGGGTGGATGCTGAGAGGTTGTTTCCCCTGGCTGGAGAGTCTAGAACTAGGGGGCATAGCCTCAGGATAAGGGGTCGGCCATTTAAGACTGAGATGAGGAGGAATTTCTTCACTCAGAGGGTTGTGAATCTTCGGATTTCTCTGCCCCAAAGGGCTGTGGATGCTGAGTCGTTGGGTATACTCAAGGCTGAGATCGATAGATTTTTGGACTCTAGGGGAATCAAGGGATATGTGGATCGGGTGGGAAAGTGGAGTTGAGGTCGAAGATCAGCCATGATCTTATTGAATGGCGGAGCAGGCTTGAAGGGCTGTATGACCTACTCCTGCTCCTAATTCTTATGTTCTTGGGGGCGATTTTCCCAGCCCTGGCGAGGCGGGACAGCCGGGAAAATGGCAGAATCTGGGAGCGGGTACCCATCCCGCCCCCAACCCGCCTCCGTGCCATCTTCCCAGGAGGCGGGTACCCGACCCGCGCCGGGTCCCGTCTCCTCGAGGCGGGAAGGGGATTAGTGCCAATTAACTGCCTGTTCACAGTTAGTGAACAGGCAGTTTTTTTTAGCTAATCCCTATTTTGAGCCCTAAAGTATGGGCTTCCCGACGGCTCCGAACCTCACCAGGGTCAGCGAGGCGAGCAGTGGGTCTGCGGGGTCAGAGGGGCCGAAATGTCCGGTGTGCAGGTGAGCGATAAGTGCAAGTGTGGAGAGGTAAGTGCGTGAGGTGAGTCTAAAGTGTTTTAATAAGATTACTTACCTTTGCTTCTTCCTCCAGGCTTCATCCCTTTCGGCTGCGGAGCTGCCTCATCTCACCGCAGAGATGACAGAATGGCTGCTGCATTCTCCGATGCAACAGCCATCTGATTTCTGCTCAGGAAAGAGGTTTGGTGAATCTTGAGTACAAGGACTCACCAAAGGAACAGAGATTGTCAGTGTTTGACAGCTTCTCAAAGCTGTCAAACGATGACAATTCATCTGTCAAAAATTTTTGACAGATGAAACCTCATACGCTGACGTTCTCTGTCACCGGCTTTCCCTTAATTGGCCGGCTAAGCCCGCAGGGCGGGCTTAACAAGGTCAATCAGGGGAAAATAGCGTGGGTTGGCCGGACGTCAATGGAGGCGGGACTAAAACCCGACAAGCAGCAGTCCCGCCTCCATCACGCTCCCGTTGGCAAAATCACCCCCCTTAAAACCCAGCTGCTTCACCAAGCTTTTGGTCACCTGTCCTAATATCTCTTTTATGTAACTCATGTCAAATTTTGACTGATGACGTTCCTTGGGAGTTTTTTTACGATGTTAAAGGCACTATATAAATGTAAGTTCTTGTTGTTAGGTGCTCCATTAGAGGCAATTTCCATGTTATACTCAAAATCATGGATTGGTGCCTTGTGTAAGGTGCTGTTCTCAGAGCAGAGATGGTTAGGAGCAGAATTGATGGAGGTGTTCAAAATCAGGAACAGTTTTAATGGAGTAAATAAGGAGAAACTGTTTCCAGTGGCAGAGGGGTCGGTAACCAGAGGGCACAGATTTAGGTGATTGGCAAAGAACCAGAGGTGCCATGAGGAAACATTATTTTGCACATCGAGTTGTTGTGATCTGGAATGCACTGCCTGAAAGGGCGGTGGAAGCAGATTCAATAGTCACTTTCAAAAGGCAATTGGATAAATACTTGAAGGCACAAAAAATTACAGGGCCGTGGGGAAAGAGCAGGGGAGCGGGACGAATCGGATAGCTCTACCAATGGGCCGAGGGGCCTCCTTCTGTGCTGTATCATTCTATGATTATGGATCTGCGCGGCCCTCTGTCATGAGCTGATAACTTGTGAGCTGACAAAGTAGAGAGATTTCTGCAATTTAGCTCGTAGAATTTTTAAAAAGCTGGAGTTAAAATGGAAGCTGTCTTCTCTTGACCCAATTTCAAAAATGGAGGCCAGGAGAAGACTTGCCTGCAGAACCATTCCCGGTTGATGAATCTGGGGATTAGTCCGGATATGGCGGCTTTGTTCTAGCTGCCAATTAAACTGCAGAGTCAAGGCATTAACAGGTTTTTGGAGAGTAGATGACGTTTGAGGTGAAGCTCATCAGCATTCTATGTAGTTTCTGCCTCTGTGTCTTTTATCATGGATGATTGACGGCTCCGATTTCAGAGGCTTTGGTCTGATTAAGTATCGGGTGTTCCTCTCGAATTTTCATCTTTGGATATAAAAAAATCTGAACTCAGTGGATTGATTGGGATTCTCATTGTACACATATGACATTTGGAAGACTTAGAGACAAACCTGGCTTTTCATTCGAAAGTCCTGTCGTTTAGCAAACTCTGCAATACAGGTTCTCCAAAGGGTATTTTAACTCCTTACGAGCTGATTTCTATCGCTGTCTTGTTCTGATTTAATACCTCATTTGGCTTCTGTGCATCAATTAACCTGTAAATAATTCTATTAGTTTTAGCCTGTGTTACGTTGATTTGACAGCGTGCTATTTTCTGCCTTTTAAGGGAAATAGAAGAACATTGCGGACATCCCGCGCGATGGCCTGTGAGCTAGTTGTTCTGGGAACGTAAACCCATACGCGGCACATTGAAAGGTGCGGCTTTCAGGTCATTGGGCACTTGGTCTGCTTATGAAACTGCCTTTTTGTCGTGAACGTAAGACAAAGGTGTTGGGGAAAAAAGCCGGAACAATGCTGTGAGAACCTACTTCACTGGCCAAGATACCGCGAGGTCCAATGTTACGGGTCAATACCCCGTGAGGTGCGACATGATGTCCATAGTCAGCATCAGAATCAGGAGTGTACGTTATTGTGCTCGAAGAAAATGCTTACCGTTAGTGCTCACTGCTGGCACAGAACTGATAAAAGCAGAATAACCCTCGTCTATATAATTAACACAGCATATATATCTTAATGAGAACAGATACTAAGGAGTGAGTTCACAGCTACAGTGTAATAAGAACATAAGAACATAAGAAATAGGAGCAGGAGTAGGCCATATGGCCCCTCGAGCCTGCTCCGCCATTCAATATGATCATGGCTGATCATCGACCTCAACTCCACTTTCCCGCCTAATCTCCATATCCCTTGATTCCCCGAGAGTCCAAAAATCTATCTCAGCCTTGAATATACTCAAAGACTCAGCATTCACAGCACTCTGGGGCAGAGAATTCCATAGATTCACAACCCTTTGAGTGAAGAAATTCCTCCTCATCTCGGTCTTAAATGGTCGACCCCTTATCCTGAGACTATGCATCCGAGTTCTAATCTCCAGGTTCAGATGTTAAGGTGTAAATCATATACGTTTCACTCTCATGGTTTATATCATAGCTTGAACTTCATAACTGAACTACTGTCTTACCATACCAATTATCAATATTCTCCTTCAGTTGCAGCAGTCACTTCACAGGCTACAGAGGGAATTAAAAATAACAATTGAGTTTTTTAACCTGTCCCATTACCATCTCTTTTGCCTTGAATATCTCTTAATGTCTTTTAACCTCTCCTGCCTTCTATCCTATCACAGACCTTCCCTTTTGTTCTTTCATCCCCTCCCCCCTTTCCCAGCCCCTACACTTGCTTAAAAATCTGCTCCATTTCCTGCTTTTTTCCAGTACTGACGAAAGGTCATCGACCTGAAACGTTAACTCTGTTTCTCTCTCACAGATGCTGCCTGACCTGCTGAGTGTCTCCAGCATTTTCTGTTTTTATTTCAGATTTCCAGCATCTGCAGTATTTTCTTTTTGGAAAAACAATTGAGTGCCTGCTCTGCTTGATTTAAAATAAGATGGAAGGAATAGTCAACAATGAAGTGACACCAATTCACCACATACTGCATAGAAACGTAGAAAAATAGGAGCAGGAGTAGGCCATTCGGCCCTTCGAGCCTGCTCCGCCATTCAATATGATCATGGCTGATCCTCTATCTCAATACCATATTCCCGCTCTCTCTCCATACCCCTTGACGCCTTTTGTGTCTAGAAATCTATCTATCTCCTTCTTAAATATATTCAGTGACTTGGCCTCCACAGCCTTCTGTGGTAGAGCGACGAGATTATAATTCGCAACTGTAGCTGCATGCCAGATGCACAAGTGACTTGAAACCAATGGCCTTGATTCAAATTTGCAGATCATCATGTCTCTCCTCTACTCACTTGTACTGAGCTGTGCCAATGACCGTGGGTTTCTACAAAACTTTCGGGCTAATCAAACCCTTGGGTAACTGCAATGCTAATATTTATTACTTCACTTATTAAGACTTAATCCATTCAATGTCATAAATAAAGTAATTTATTCCAATCAGATGGCTTTTAATGTTATACAGTTTACACAAGTTGCTGACTTTAATAGCTGTAATCAATTGTCCTGATATAAAAGCACATTGGATTATTCTGTTTCTATGTGTACGCAAATCAATATTTTCTCATCTCTAATCCAAATTTTGTAGCCAATATTTTTGACAGAGGATTTTCTGTAGTTTACAGTACTGAATTTTTTTCTGCGCTGTAGTAGCATTTTTATAGATATAATTCTCGAAAGAGGCAAGTGACAGTGGTTTCACTGAAAACAAGCTTGGAAAGATATCAAATATTAAAATGTATGACTATAATCATCGAATACTAAAGGAGCATTCATTCAGGGCTGGTGGCTGAACACGGGAAGCAAATCAAGGAGGATTAAACCAAGGGGAGCCAGAAGGCCAGATATTGGTCGAGGTGGTCAGCACCAAGACACCAAGTCATGGAGCTTACACTAGAGAGAGTCTCGAGCATAATTTTCAGAACTCCAAAGGATCAGTCCAATAAAAGGGAATGAATATTTGGACATCACGCCTATGGGAGGATTAAGAAACCAGGATAATTAGCTAACAGTAATATGTGGAAGGTATAGCTGCAACCTGGACTGAGGAAAGGAATATCTAATTTCCTTTGATTGAGCCATCTTCTATAATTGCTCCTTTCACGTTAGGCAAGCTGCCTGCTTCCAGAAAACCGGAAGGCAACTGTCAACTGTGAACAAAAGACATTTAATTAAACGTTCCATTCTAGAGTCCAGAGGGATCTCCATAGGAAGATCCAAGATACAATATAATGGATGGGTGCAATTGGACTACCTGTGATTTGACTTGACCTCCAGCAGTATGAAGGTTCAAACTGACTGAACGACAGGTAATCCCAGGGCATCAGTGATGCAAATTGTATGCTGTAAATACAAAACTGCCCTGTTTTGATTAGGGTGTCTCGAGTTGGAAAATGGATCTTCTCCAAAGAGGGGCCTAGATTCGACACAGGCAAGAGGGCCAAATGGCCGCCTCCTCGGCTAAAATTTCCACATTTTCATTCAAGGAGGCTGCCGAGAAAAGTAGCAGTGGAACGCAAGACTCCAAGCCAACACAAATCTGCTGATGAGCTGGTCCGGCGGAAAGCCACACACCTGTCTCAAGTACTGACACCAATTAGACAAGAGTGCAGCTCGAAAGATATTGCGTTTCCAACACTCGGGATTTCCTTCACAATTTACATGGCAGCTTGGCGGAGTTGGAAGCATTCTTGCCTCCGAGTCAGAGGGTTGTGGGCTCAGCAGTTGAGCACATAATCAAAGCCGACACTCCCTGCTCTTCTTCAAAAAGCAATGATGTCTGCCATTTTGAGGACAGTGACACACCAATCCGCTGTCACCTTGATTTAGGCATTCGACATACCCAAGTTTGTGTTGGGGTTGAGAATTTTTTTAATGGCTGCTTCATGAATTAATAAAAAATGTTTTAAATTTTACTTTGTAAGGAAATTAAGTGCAACTGTTCCTGACAGGGCTGGGGAATACTGTGCAGCAGATATTTTGGCTGCATTTTTTTCGTAAATTGAGGACAGAGCATTCTTTTAATAAGGTGTGCAGCATATTATAGGATAAATAAAGGTCATTGCGGAATATGAAAATTATTGATTGCAATGGGAAGTTTTCTGTGCTCTGCCTCTTGGAGTGCAGCTCAGACATGTAAGATGAAAGACTTCTCTTTCCGACATGTCAATTGCCCACGAGTGACACCTACCAGAATCAGACAAAATCTTAGTACTGGTGGGGTTGGGGAGGTACATCGTACAATCCGCTATGTGAAGAACATAACATAAGAAATAGGAGCAAGAGTAGGTCATAAGACCCCTCGATCCTGCTCCGCCATTCAATAAGATCATGACTGATCTTCGACCTCAACTCCACTTTCCCGCCCGATCTCCATATCCCTTGATTCCCTTAGTGTCTAAAAATCTATCGATCTCTGTCTTGAATATACTCAACGACTGAGCATCCACAGCCCACTGGGGGAGAGTATTCCAAAGATTCACCACCCTTTGAGTGAAGAAATTTCTCCTCATCTCAGTCCTAAATGGCTGACCCCTTATCCTGAGACTATGCCCCCTAGTTCTAGACTCCCCAGCCAGGGGGAAACAGCCTCTCAGCATCAACCATGTCAAGTCCACTAAGAATTTTATGCGTGTCAATGAGATCACCTTTCATGCTTCTAAACTCCAGAGAATATCGGCCCATTCTACTCAATTTCTCCTTGTAGGACAACCCTCTCATCCCAGGAATCAATCTAGTTTTGCTGTAACACTATTTGACCAGTCCCTGTTTCTTGTTATATTCCGTGCACAGAGTAAATTTGCACTGTATGCCATTTAGCATTTCAGAAAATAACCCAAGTGACCAGAGTGTGCATGCAGCGTCTACTGGTCTGAGTAATCAGGCTTGAGTCAGTCGTATTGGGCACTTTCAATGCCTCACGATTCACATTTTATTCTGATGTGTTGGGTAGGCTTCAGCCATTAGATTATCTGGCAGGATTATTCTACGGTTGAAGTATCAACATTGGATGGAGGCCGTGCTGCCAGATCAGTGTGAGATTCAGCAGCTCCACAGTAGAACTTTGGAGTTAAATGGTTAGACATTAATATAACAGGGACATTAGAGCACTGACTCATATCTGTGCAACTTGAGTTTAAGTCCAGTTGAGAGATGATTAAAAAAGACTATTGTGAACAGCAGTTAATAACATCGACGTTGATTCCATTGCCTGTGACAATGAGCTCATCACACGAGCACCAATTGACAAATCCTAACTTGCACCAGGTACAAAGTGTGGGCGTTCAAAATGCCACATTAATGCAGAGAAGGACTCTTTTCTGGGGGCTGGTTAAGGTGCATCAGAGAGGTAATGTAAAGAGGACCCTCATTGCAAAGCCTGACTTGGAAGTACGAGATGCCCAGACAATAAATGTTCCAATTCACTGAATTGTTATCCACCTCTTTAATGACTATAAAAATGGAGTAAACCTAAAAAGAAATAGAGAGAGGTTTTCAAAGTCAGGCACCGATCTGCTAGCCTTTCATTAGAGCTTACTAACCAAATGTAATATGGTAGAAAACTTTCCTGTAAATAAGATATTGCCTTTTCACAATGAAGTGTAACGACACCATGATGCTTAATATTATGTGTGGTGTGACAGAGCAATGCTGGCAGGCAATTTCCAGAATGGCCTCGAGTAATTCACAACTATGGCCCATTATGGGATGGTATAGGTGCAAATTAAAGATAGCTCACAGCTCGCCTCAGGTTTCCGACTGCAACTAAGCATTAGGCGAGCTGTCAAATTTAAATCGCTGTGTAAGGATGACAATGTAGCGATGATACATCAGTGCAGGATGCTGGCATCTGCTGCTGCCCCGATATGCATACAACCAGCTTCAAAGGAAACTCTGGAGCGTAGCAAGCTCTGTGTTTGATGCCAGCTCCGTGTTTATACAGCGTTAATACTCAAGAATCAAAGCACATGCAGAAAGGATGAGATTTTCTTTTTTAACTTCAGAGTAAATCCAAAATCCACGGCTTTTGTGGATTTACAAGAAGTTGAAGAAAGTCAGAGGGCTGAGAATATTTCCACGGCTGGTAAAGGATTACAGGATCTATCAACCAGTGAGAACAGTGAAAGCTGAGAGAGCAGCAGTCATTACCCAGGTAGCAGGAGGTTTCGATGGAACGTGAGAAATGGCCAAAAGAACGAGAGCTGGACAGGGAGACAGAGTGAAAATAATGAAATTAGCAAAATAACATTGTTAAAAATTAAAAAATGAGAAACTGGACAACAACTTGCATTTATACAGCGCCTTTAACATAATAAAACGTTCCAAGGCGCTTCACAGGAGCGTTATCAAACAAAATTTGACACCGAGCCACATAAGGAGATATTAGGACAGATGAGCAAAAGCTTAGCCAAAGAGGCAGGTTTTAATGAGTGTCTTAAAGAAGGAGAGGTAGAGTGGCGGAGAGGTTTTGGGCAGGGATTCCAGAGCTAAGGGCCTAGGTAGCTGAAAGTTGTGGAAAATAAAAATGAAAGAAATGTTGGAGGGAACTAGTGACTGTCACTACATATAGCGTGTAGACAGTCCCATTAACACCCTTGTCAGAAGGTGGGTCACTATGCTGGTGGGAGGGGGAGGGGGAATGGGGAGGTTAGCAAATGATCTAAGAAGGGGCCACAGACAATGGTCTGGAAATTGCGGTCGGAGGCTCGTCGCTGGCGTACGCCTCCAAACCGAAAGAAAAGTACCAACGTACCTGGTGTCTCCGGAGCTTCGGACTATTCCGGTCCTGGGCCTGCAGGCGTACCCCTGCGTAAAGGCCCACGCATCCCAGGGGCGCACGCAGTTCGCAAGCGTAACCTGGGATCATGTGGGCTGGACCGACCAATCAAAAAGGGGGATTCCTATTATGCTTATGGGGATTCCATTTACGTACCGAATCCCCAGCAGCACAATAGAAATCACCGAATAAATAAAATTTCACAACACTGAAATAAAAATAAATGATCACAGGTTCAAAATTAATTAAAAGGCCCTTTAATTAAACATTTAAAATAAAAATGTAGTTACTGTATTTGAAAAATAAATTTAAACATTTTAAACGGGACAGAGGTGAAGAGGAGGATGCACTTTGTAACAGCCCCTAGTGAGAACTGTGTTGGCGGGGCCGTTGAAGGAGGCTCTGGCCTGCCCACCTGGGCTGCTAGTAGGCAGAATCTCTCATCCTCTTTCCATAACCCAACTGAACTCCAGAGACCAAGAACAAAAAAGTTGCCTCAACCCTTAAATTCAGCATTGTTCCCAATAGAACTACAGCTAGGCCAAGGAATCTAAATTCTCATATCGGCACCGTGTAATTATAATGTACAACGGCTTCATAAAATATATATGTGACTGGGAACTATTGAAAATTAAATCTAAAAAAGGGAGAAAAAAAGTAGCCGAAATGGCAACATAGGTCAGGTCAACATCAGGTTTTGTTTTGCCTTCAAATCTTTGAACAGTTTGTTTTCCTGGACAAAAATTTCTTCAAAGTAATTTATCATTACAAAAAAGAGTCAGTGTTCAAGCCTTCTTCTAACAATTATCGCCCTTTTGTGCAAAGACACCTAATTTACGCAAATGTTTTGAAGACAAAGAGCAACATCGATATATATTGAAACAGCCTGGCGTGCACGATGTATTAATGGCTTGAAACATAGAGTAGATATTGCTGCTTATCTCCATTAAATGTTACCCATTATTCCGTGGTTGATTCCTGCCTGTCTCTGATGATACTCGAACCATACTGCAGATGAGTTAATGCTGCATCGCTGCCTCACTATCAGAGAGTCAAAGGAAACAAGGCTCGTGCCTCAGCAGGACACTGGAAAAATACTTCACAGGAACTGTGGTTAAAATTGGACAGCCCCTTGGATATTATGAGATCTTTCACTTGGTGACAGCTAACGGTGAAGTAGGACATCGAGCTTGTCATGTGAAATAAGGAACAGATCTCCAGAGCTGTACTCTCCATGAATATGAAATCTATTTAAAGTATCAAGAGGTTGATGAGAGGATATGAATTTACCCATTAACCCTTTGAATGCAGGTTTCAAAATGTGAACGATATAGGGGTGAATTTTAACCCCCAAAAATGGGTGGGTTGGGGTCGGGCGAGATGTTACAATTTTTAAAATCTCAAACCCGATCCCGAGCCGCCTACTTCCAAGTTTAACAGAGGCGGGACAGGGGGCGGGCAGCCAAGCCACTCCCAGAAGGCAGGTTGGCCATTTAAATATTTCAATGAGCCCGGCAGCCTCAGATTAAACATGTTTGACAGGTTTAACCCTGGCCAGCTGGATTTCCCAGGCCTCAGGAAACCCGGCAGCTCAAGGGAGGTGAGGAGCGTTTCGGGGAGAAGGTAAGTGCCTTTACAACACTGCTTGTGGGCCAGCAGGAGCAGGAGTGCTTCCCCCCTGGTCCCCCCAAGCTATCTTCTTCCCTTGGATCGGACCCTCCCCCATCAGACACTCCCCCAATACAAAGACCACCCGATCAGGGATCGGACACCCACCAGGATTGGGGATCGGAACCCCCCCCCCCCCGGGAACCCAGCACAGGAGAGACCCCGGGCATCATCACATCTGCAGCATTAACCAAATTAAATCGAATCAAAATCTTGCACTTTTCCATACATCTAATTGCAATACGTTTTACATCGAAAGTGCTATAAAAGTGCAAGTTGTTATTTTTGTAGTTGAATTGTTCTTAAAGAGTTAAATAAATGAAATATGTAAATCAGTTCTTTCAATTCCCATTGAGTGATGTATTTGGGTGAGGAAGCAGGTTACCATATTATAGTGCAAATTATACAGTCATCATCAGTATGATATGCTCTGTGACTTTTTTTATTGTCTTCTGACATGGACAAGAAGAAGATTAGAGTTTAGTTGGAGAGGAGGTGAAAAGTCTGAAAACCTTTCAGTGCTGAAATAATGATTGTCACAGTATGTACTTTCGGTTCACTGTCAGGTTCATGCAGTGGTTATTATGTGTGTGAAAATCATCAGTTACTCTGATTTTGGACATTTTTAATAATGATTGCTGGTAGGGTTATGCAGTCAGGCAAGTAGAAATTAATGACACAAAAAATAGACTCCCTCCTTTTGTTTCTTATTTGTCTTTAATTTCCTTTCTTTTGCCAAGGAGCTGTGGCCTCATCTGATTGACAACACAGCGTTTTTTTGCCACTCTGGGCTGGTTCAACTTAATCCTGCTTTCTTGTCAAGGACTGCGCCTGCAGCTTTTCTTCAACTAAGCTGTAAAAACTGCTTGCTTGCTCTACTGGGACATGGTGAGCCAACACAGTGCCGACCTTCATCATAGAGCTCTTGTTCAATATCCACCCCAGTATTCATGGTTTAGGGGCCGCACTAGCAACCCCAGAACACCCTTCCTTAAATGGAGTCCAAGTGCGAGAGAAAGATTGCCCACTAAGGTCAGTATCCAATAGGCACGAAGTACCTATTTTTCTATTGCTGAACAGCAACAGTATGAAAGTCCTGCTCAGTCTCTGTGACCTCGTGTTTGTTCCTTACAGATGAAGGCATGTAAAGTCTAAGGTCTCCAAAACTAGGGGCCATAAATATAAGATAGTCACAAATACATCCACTAAGTAATTCAGGAGAAACTTCTTTACTCAGAGAACGTGGAACTCGCTACCACATGCAGTAGTTGAGTCAAATAACAGATGCATTTATGGGAAAGCGAGATAAGTACACGAGGGAGAAAGGAATAGAAGGATATGTCGATAGGGTGAGATGAAGTAAATGGAGTGGGAGGAGGCTGGTGTGGGGCATAAACACTGACACAGACCGGATGTGCTAAAGGGCCTGTTTGTGTGCTGTCAATTCTATGTAATTCGATGTATGATATTCACTTGACTTGCTTTCAACCAACATTCTGTCCCCAGCTTTTCCTTCAAACCACCGCCACAATTCTTTCTCCTGTACTCCTCCTTTTCCTAAGGTCTGTCTGTAACTAATGGCAATGAGCCTGCCACCTCCATAGTGTCTGTACGTTCGTTGTTGTGAGCATCTCTGCATGTTACTGCCCGTCTAGCCAGCTTAGCTAACATCTACAGCCATCTGTTCCCACTATCTTCTTTGTAAACCTGATGCCAGGCCCAGCACAATGAGCCTGATCCTTTCATCCTAGACATACCTGAGCAACTCAACCCTTGCCTCCCTCATCCTTTTCTCTCAAAAACACTAACCGACAATTAATTAACTGCCTCTATTTCCGTGTCTTCTCCTCATTTTCTGGCGATTGTTAATTTTTACTCTTGCTTTCAAATTGCAATGAGTTTTTTTTCCCCGCAAGAAAGACTATTCAATATACTGGTTAATAGCTCAAAAATGTGAATTAAAAAAAAAAAATGACTTTTAACGCTGGGGGCTAATTATTCCACTGGAGTTAAGAATGTATGTGACTGCATCTGCAATTGGGCAAGAGCTTTGCTCAGCATTTGGATGTGTGGCTATATGCCCGGAAAATGCTAAATTTCCAACGTAAAATGAACAAAAAGAAAAAAAGAGAAAGATTTGCATTATATAGCACTTTTCATGAGCTCAGGACGTCCCAAAGCTCTTTACAGCCAATGAAGTACTTTTTGAAGTGTAGTCACTGTTGCAGTGTAGGAAACATGGCAGCCAATTTGTGCACAGCAAGCTCCCACAAACAGCATAGAATAGAATCATAGAATGGTTACAGCACCGAAGAAAGCCATTCGGCCGTCAAGCCTGTGCCGGCTCTCTTCAAGAGCACTTCAGCTAGTCCCGCTACCCCGCCCTTTCCCCGTAGCCCTGCAAATTTTTTTCCTTCAGATACATATCCAACTCCCTTTTGAAAGCCACGAATGAATCTGCCTCCACCACCCTTTCAGGCAGTGAATTCCAGATCTTAACCACTCGCTGCGTAAAAAAGTTTTTCCTCATGTCGCCTTTGGTTCTTCTGCCAATCACCTTAAATCTGTGTCCTCTGGTTCTCAACCCTTCTGCCAATAGGAACAATTTCTCTCTATCTACTCTGTCTAGACCCCTCATGATTTTGAACACCTCTATCAAATCTCCTCTCAACCTTCTCTGCTCTAAGGAGAACAACCCCATCTTCTCCAGTCTATCCATGTAACTGAAGTCCCACATCCCTGAAACCATTCTTGTAAATCTTCTCTGCACCCTCTCTAAGGCCTTCACATCCTTCCTAAAGTGTGGTGCCCAGAATTGGGCACAATACTCCAGTTGAGACCGAACCAGTGTTTTATAAAGGTTCATCATAACTTCCTTGTTTTTGTACTCTATGCCTCTATTTATGATACATGACGTGATCCGGACTCGAGTCGTCATTGGCTTGTTCACAGATGTGATTCCCAGTAAAAAAGTAAAATTTTTAAAGTTAATCGTTTTTACATACAGACGGCAGCTTTTGACACGTTAGACCCCATGCGACTCCACCTCATTGTCTCAGTTGTATCTTGCTATGTCTTTGATGTGGTACCTTCCTGGCTGACCTGATTAACTTTATCACACCTCGGCAGATAAACAGTCAGGATGATTGAATTTAGTTGTCTGCAATTGTAAGTTACACATGCATTGTTCTCTATCTATATATGCTTTGACGATTCTGTATCTCCTCACTTCACCCGACGAAGGAGTTGTAACTCCGAAAGCTTGTGATTTAAAATAAAACTGTTGGACTATAACCTGGTGTTGTGCGACCTCTCAATTCTATTTATGAAGCCCAGGATCCCGCATGCTTTTTGAACTGCTTTCTCAACCTGCCCTGCCACCTTCAACGATTTGTGCACATACACCCCCAGCTCTCTCTGTTCATGCACCCCCTTTAGAATTGTACCCTTTAGTTTATACGTGATAATTTAGCAATGTGATAATGACCAGATAATCTGTTTTTGTTATGTTGATTGAGGGATAAATGTTGGCCCAGGACACCGGGGATAACTCCCCTGCTCTTCTTCGAAATAGTGCCATGGGATCTTTTACGTCCACCTGAGAGAGCAGACGGGGCCTCGGTTTAACGTTTCATCTGAAAGCCGGCACCTCCGACAGTGCAGCACTGCCTCAGCACTGCACTGGAGTGCCAGCTTAGATTTTCGTGCTCAGATGTGAAATGAGGTTGCCTGCATGGCTCAGATAGTAAGAGCACTGCCCAGTGTATATGCTTGACACAGAGACCCCAGGAAGGCCCCAGTTTCGATCCCTAGTGTGTGCTGAGGTAACCAATCTGGTTCGGGGCTGGTGGTAAGGCTGTTACAATTGAGTTCGGGGCAGAAAAATCAACCGAGGCTTCCTAATGGCCACCCACTCACCTCTGCTGGAAACTACGTACACACGTGGGCATCCACCAGGTTGGATTCGGCTTGACTGAGATGCCTCTCAGAGTAGAATAGTTTGCCGATACGCACTGTCTGGATTCACCTATGAAGAATAGCCACTTGGCCAAGGCACTGAAGGGTGACCAGATAATCATAGAATGATACAGCATAGAAATGGCCATTCCACCCATCGTGCCTGTGCTGGCTATTTGAAAGAGCTCTCCAATTACAACCAGACTGTTCCCCAGCAGATATTGATGTCTTGAGGAGAAGGGTGGAGGAAAGAAAAGAAAATTAGGACAGGGGGAATCTGGAAAAACTGATTTATACATTTTAATTGTCAGCATTGCTGATTCTAGCAATTAAAGCATTCAATTATTTAAAGCAAGTGCATTTAAAGGTTTGTTTTCTGTGAGTTTTAATTTTCTTTTCATTGTATTATGTAAATTGCGATGATTAAGAGACTGTGGCCTAGAATTTCGTCTCGGGCAGTGGCACAAAGCGGGCGGCCGATTCGATACCGCCCGTTTTGCGCCAAGCCCGAGACGAATTTCTAGGCCTGAGTTCAGATTGTTCTACAATGATAACAAATCATTTCTGTTCTTTCGTGGATGGGTTGGGGCTGGAGTTGATGCTTTCCAGAATTCAGAGCTGCTGTCTTTCAGACAAGATGTTAAACTGAGGCCTCGTCTATCCGTTTAGTGGGTGTAAAAGATCTCAGGGCAAATTCGAACAGAAGCAAGGAGTTCCCCCAGGGTCCGAGCCAACATTTAGCCCACACCCAACACCAAGAAGTTGATTAACTCCTCATTCATTTCATTTGCTCCTTGTGGGAGCTTGCTGTGCGCGAAATTCGCTTCCACATTTTCCGACATAACAACAGTCACTGCATTCAAAAATAATAACTTGGCAGTGAAACGCTTCGTGATGTCTTAAGGACATCATAAGGTGCTCTATAAATGCAAGATCTTTCAATGCTTTTTCAATCGACTCTAAAATGTAATGCTCGTGAAATTCTGCATGGTTTACGCTGTTTCCTTGGGGGTTCTGCTGGTCTCCTACAAGAGATATGGTTGGAGATCTGTAGACCCCCTATGTAATTTTGGGGCCAAGGTAACACCAAGAAAGCATTAAGTGGATTGGTAATAATGGTTATAGTTTGTGAAATATCATAATATAAAATGCATTTTGATTATGAATAATAGAGGTTCCATGTATGGATGGATGCCATTTATTGTAAAATGTTGGTTATTTAAGAGTAGAGAACAAATCATTCTCAGATGCATCCCTTGAGTATGTATCTGGAGTAACTTGACCATTTTTTTTTTAAATTGAGAGAGATTAGGCAATGTTGGTGTTCAGAGGGACCTGGGTGTCCTTGTACACGAATCACTGAAAGTTAACATGCAGGCACAGCAAGCAATTAGGAAAGCAAATGGTATGTTGACCTTTATTACAAGAGGATTTGAGTATAAGAGTAAAGACGTCTTACTGCAATTATATTGGGCCCTGGTGAGACCACACCTGGAGTATTGTGTATAGTTTTGGTCTCCTTACCTCAGGAAGGATATACTTGACATAGAGGGAGTGCAACGAAGGTTCACCAACTGGTTCCTGGGATGGGGGGATTGTCCAAGGAGGAGAGATTGAGTAGACTAGGCCTATATTCTCTAGAGTTTAAAAAGAATGAGAGGTGATCTCATTGAAACATACAAAATTCTTACAGGGCTTGACAGGGTAGATGCAGGGAGGATGTTTCCCCTGGCTGGGGAGTCTAGAACCAGGGGTCACAGTCTCAGAATAAGGGGCCGGCCATTTAGGACTGAGATGAGGAGAAATTTCTTCACTCAGAGGGTGGTGAATCTTTGGAATTCTCTACCCCTGAGGGCTGTGGAGGCTCAGTCGTTGAGTATATTCAAGACAGAGATCGATAGATTTTTGAATATTAAGGGAATCAAGGGATATGGGGATAGTGCAGGAAAGTGGAGATGAGGTAGAAGATCAGCCATGATCTTACTGAATGGCAGAGCAGGCTCGAAAGGCCAAATGGCCTACTCCTGCTCCTATTTCTTATGTTCTTATGTTCCTATCGTTGAGGTTTTGATGGAAAAGTGAAATCCAGTGAGACAGAGAGAGAGGGCATAGCGCAGAAATTGGTTGGCGCTGTGGGGAAAGGGTATGCAGGCGGGTTCAGCCTCCTCTCATGGCAACCTCCTGTCTCATGTTGTGCGCAAACTTCTCTTGCAAGGAAGAAGGGCGTGTGTTAATGAAAATCTTGTGAGGTGTTTAGAGAATGTGCCTGTCATGATGGAATAGTTGTAAGTAAGCAAGATGTGAGGTATGGGGAAGTGAGGGTTGCAATAGTGGTGAGTGTGAGAGCATGAGGAGAAGGAGGTGTAGTGCAGTGCGATGCAGTGATTGTAGGAAATGAAACGAAGTGGGGAAGGAGAATATTGTGAATAATAAGGCTGCAGGTGGTGGAGCTGCGAGCAGAGAGTAAGAGAGCAGCATTGTTACCTTGACAACTCCAGTGAGGTCATTGAACTTCTTTCGACATTGCAGCCATGTCCTGGAAGCTAAGCTCCTGGCAATGGCCTCCTCTGCAACCTCTTCCCTCTTGCGGCAGAGGCGTTGCCTGGAGGACTTTCTGCCCTCTGGAGGGAACAGGATCTCCGTCCTCCTGTCCACCACCTGGACCAGAGCTTCCAGAGCAGCATCGGAGAACCTGGGTGCCCTGTCTTGACCTCTTCCAGCCATCTTCTTGAATCTGGGAAGTGTCCCTGTTTTCTGCAGCCAGAGTGGACCTTCCCTTTAAGAGGTGCTGGCTGACTTTAAGTGGCATCGGAGATGCCCCAGTTCCCGCACTCCCCTCCCGCCCCAAACAGGCGTGCAGGCAATGAGTAGGGCTGGCTGCACGCCTGAATCATTTTAACCAGGGCCCAGCACGAATTTACCGTGCTATCTGCGACCAGGTGAGCAAGCAGGTGCTGCACACGCTCCGCCCACTGCACTCCCTTTTTTGGGCAATCAAATTTCTAGGCCTATGCGACAGAGTGTGCTTGTAAACGTGTCTGATCGGAGGCGCTGCGCAATGGGATTTGCAATGTTTTAATAAATGTGCTGTTGCAAACAACACAAGCTTGTCATCGTGTACTTCTGTGCCGTGTATTCAATTAAATTGTAGACATGAAATTCAGCTTTTCCAGGACTGGTGAATGTTTAGAAGTGCAAGTCTTTCAACCCTTCAAAACGTCTCGAATTATTATTAAAGAAATATCCCACTTTTCTTGCCCCATTGTAACAGTCTGGCATTTTAGCTCACAAGGGGCATTTGGGACCTGGCATCAGAAATCATGCAGTGGTGGATCAGAAATATTGGCAATACAGATTGGCCCGTATTTTCCGATCGGAGGCTTCCCGCGTGCGGAGGCCTCCGATCTGGAAAAAGTCTACGGACTTACCGGAGGGCTCCCGAGGTCTGGACACTTCCGCTCCTGGGTCTCTCCAACTCGAAATGCGCAGGGCCCATGTGTCCCTGGGGAGCAGGCAGTTCGCAAGCGTCCCTGGGATCACGTGGGCCATGGGGAGCCAATAGGAGAAGGGATCTCCCTTCATACACTTGACAGATAGACCTGTCAAATATATGAATGGAGATCACCCCAAAAACATAGTAAAACATTAAATAAACTTTTTGTAAAACCACATTTTTAAAATTAGTTGAAATTACAATAAATTAAATATTTTAAACAAAAATGTAATTTTTTGAAAAAAATAATTTAAGTTTTTTACTGGGCTAAAAATAAACTTATCTTTTTTTAAAAGTATTTTTAAATGATAAATGAGTGAATTTTTTTTAAAACTTTTTTCAAATCTTATGCTGCTAAAAGCAAGCCTTACACCTGCTTTTTACCAGGCGTAAGATTTCTAAGGGTTTTCTGCGGGCCGAGGTTCTGCAGAAAGCGGAACTCTCCCCCCCGCAGAGGCCCTTCTCCAGGGCAGGCGTCCGATCTGTCAAGAGCATTCTTGACAGATTGGAAATGCCGGTTTTCAAGCGCATGTGCTTGGCGTGCCTGAAACCGGCATTTCCGATTTCCCTACGGGTGTGTTCACAGCGCGTACACACCCATAGGCATCGGAAAATACGGGCCGTAATGTATTGCTTGTGACTTTGAAGTTTTTCTCTCAGATAAAACAAGACACCGGATGAAATCCTCACCGAAAGAGCAAGTGTGATTTGTGGGGAAATACTGACAGTGAGGGCACAACGATTCATGAGGTTTCGTGCAGATCATAAATTCTTCAGTTTGTTCCATGCCTCTTGTTATTTTTAAACTTTCAGATATACATCCACACAGAAACTGCAACGCGGCCCCTTCAGTGGCGCAGGGGCTAAAGGCACTTGCCCGATACGGGACGAAGCCATTCAGAGGACGGAGGTCCCAGATTTGAGTCTGTGTTGATTTTTGCAGGGCAGGAGATGAAGGGGGAAAAATTCGGTTGGTTTGCGCCTCCCGTTAGCGCCTTAAGAGGGCGCTAATGGGGCGCAAAGCAACTAGCGCCCATGAGTGGCGATGTTTGCCCCGCTCACGAAATTAACTAGACATTTTGCGGCAGCGCTAAACACTACCGCTACGATCTCCTGCGCCCGCAGATCGTGATGTCAGTCGAGCGTGCAACGCCCCGGTAGCGCCCCGGACCGGATATTGAGTGGCGCCCCCTGTCTTTCCGCCTGCCGCTAGCAACGACAGGTTGAGGGGAGCGTTTTGCAGTCAGGAAGGGACTGGGGGGAGCGCTATTTAAAGGCGACCGCTTCCTGCCTTTTTTTGTCGGCGACATTTTTGCACCGCGCATTCTGAGTGAGAGAGAGAGACTGCAGGAGATATTCAAAGCTGTGTTGAGAAGTTTTGGGTACTGAGCAGCACTTTGCAGGTTCTTCTGATTTGATCTTCCTTGCATCGATTTAGAAGAGACTGTGGGGGCTGCACTCTGAGCTCTTTCCCTGGGCCTCTCCATTGTTCTTTCCAGCAGATTTGATGTACAGGTCTCTCCAGGCCGAGATTCAAGGCTGCAAAGAGCAGGGTGTGGATGGAGAGCAAGATCGACCCTCTCCTTTAAGAACTGGCCAGCGCCATTGTGTCTGTGTTCCATTGCTGACTGACATCACATGAGCTTCGCCAGCGCTCTGAGGTAGCGCCTCGCTCCTCGGCCTTTGCGCCTTAAGACAGATGTGTAGCGCCTGATTTAGCGCTGCAATCACCTCCAGGGGCGATAAAAGCCAAGTTTGCAGTCGGAGGCGATAATTAGTGCCAGGCGCTAAACTTTGCGCACGGCCGATAATCGCGCCCCAAATGGGGCGACACTGAATTTCTCCCCCGAAGCCTTTCAGTTCTCTATTTTCCCCTCCCCCGCCCGAGGTGCTTGTAATCAGTCAGGGTTTTTGATTGCTATCCTGTGACCTCTGCTGGAAAGTGAAGGGATCTGGACGTCAACTGAGTATTGGATTCGGCTCAAATTTAATGCCTCTCTGGTCAAATGGTCTTCTGACACTCATTCATAGCCATTATTAGAAAGGAAATGTTAATGGTTTAAAAAATAAACACCTTTTAAATAAAATGTACCAATAAAGTATCCCCTCTACAAACTTTCCAGATATTTTAAGTCAGGAACAGCAACACATTGTCATATGCTGAGGTTAGTCAAACAGAGCTGACAATCTCTCCGTTGCCAGTAACTTGAAAATATTTGCTTTGAAAATGAAATTGTCGCTAGGAACTAGACAACAACAACAACAACTTGCATTTACTGTATATAGCACCTTTAACGAAGTAAAACGTCCCAAGGCGCTTCACAGGAGTGCCATAAAACAAAATTTGACACCGAGCCACATAAGGAGAAATTAGGGCAGGTGACCAAAAACTTGGTCAAAGAGGTAGGTTTTAAGGAGCGTCTTAAAGGAGGTAGAGAGGTTTAGGGAGGGAACTCCAGAGCTCAGGGCCTAGGCAGCTAAAGGCACGGCCACCACTGGTTGAGTGATTAAAATCTTGGGACGCTTTACTATGTTAAAGACACTATATAGATGTAAGTTGTTGTTAATGCCCAACACTAATTGTTTGGGCTCATCTGGGTGATGTACAGAAGGGTGACCAGTGACTCTAGACTAAGCCTAGCTCAAGTCAACACTCTCAGGATAGGTTGGGTGGGGTGGGCAAAATACCCCCAAAAATCTGTAATGTGTCAATTTGTGAATAGCTGTATTTAAACAGCATTTGTACATCTCAATCCAATATATTTGTCCTATTGCAAAACAATGGCCCAAAATTTGCAGTCGGTCGGAGGCTTCCGACCTGTAAAAAAATCTACGAATTTACCTGGTGGTCCCGGAGGTTCGTAGATTCACGCTCCTGGGCCTCTCTGAGTACCCGTAGGTAGAGGTCCACGTATCCCAGGGGCGCAGGAGGTTGTCAAGCGTCCCTGGGATCACGTGGGCCAGCCCAAACAATAAAAGAAGGGAATCCCCATTCATATTTATGGGAGTTCTGTACATACGGAATCCCCATAAGTATGAATGGGGATCACTTAAAAAATACACAAACACATGAAATAATTTTTTTTTTAAATTACATTTAAAATTAATTAAAAAGCCATTTAATATTTTAAACAAAATTTTATTTTTTGGAGAAAGAAAGTATATGTTTTAATGGAGCTAAAAATAAACTTAACTTATTGGACAGTTATGAATGAGTGATAATATTTTATTTTTCGATTATATTTAGTGTCAGCTGTGGCTCAGTGGGTAGCACTCTCGCCTCTGAGTCAGAAGGTTGTGGGTTCAAGTCCCACTCCAGGGACTTGTGCGCATAAAGCTGGGCTGACCCTCTAGTGCAGTGCTGAGGGAGTGCTGCACTGTTGGAGACGCTGTTTTTCGGATGAGACGTTGCTCTCTCAAGTGGATGTAAAAGATCCCATGGCGCTAATCGAAGAGCAGAGGAATTATCCCCTGTGTCTTGGCCAATATTTATCCCTCAATCCACATAACAAAAACAGGTTATCTGGTCATTAACACATTGCTGCTTGTGGGAGCTTGCTGTGCGCAAATTGGCTGCCGTGTTTCCCACATTACGACAGTGACTACACTTCAAAAAGTACTTCATTGTCTGTAAAGCGCTTTGAGATGTCCGGTGGTCGTGAAAGGTGCTATATAAATGCAAGTCTTTCTTTCTATTTTATAAAACTCTTATGCTGGTAAAAGTAGGCCTTACGCACACCTCGGACACAACCGTGGGGGTCGCAAAGTTTTTCTTGAATGTTTTTCATAACTCCTTTGACAAATACAACAGCCTTTACAGATATGATGACACAATCCTATATAGAGGACAGTATCCAAGTTATAAATGCATCACTTGTTCTGTTACCCCATATCCAATCGACAGTTTAAACAAAAAATTTAAATTTGAACAAATTAAGAAGTGGTTTTGATGTCCTAATAATCTTTAAAGTACATCATTTAAATGTAAACCGCAATTATGTGCTGCAAGAGGAGGTTATTTGCATAAAGTAACCTTAATTATCAAACTGCTTGTTAAATGTACTGCTCAAGTCAATAATTGTTTTCCTTAATAAGAACTGCCTGCGCAACCATTTATTTCATTCCGCGATCCATTGAACGAGACACATATCGAACCTGTTGCTTCTTCATAATTGCATCATTCTTCAACAGGAGAAATTTCAGTGTTGAATTGAGAGTCTATTCTACTGAAGTGCATCATAATCAAGAAGTACATTTTCACATATGGGAGTGACTGCTGCCAACGACCTGAAGCTGCGCAGAAGCGTTCTGCACATAAATCTGTGTTAGTTTAAGTATGACTGTATAATAATAGTCATATTGCATGCCTAAATCTATGGCGTCATGGGTTGGTTTAATAATGTATAATAGTAGCGCGGTTGGTTTAAGTATTAATGGGCGATATTTTCACGGGGGGAGGGTTGCGGAGATTTATTTGTACGGTGCGCAAGCTCCGCGTGAAGGGAAAGGAGAAGAAAATGAATAAAAATGGACGTTTACTGTGTTTTGCTGGCGCGGATTTTCTTTCCCTGACGCGGCTGTCTTCGGCAGCAGCGATCTCTTTTCACCACCCCCTCCCCTCCTGTCTCTCTGCAAGTGTTTCTTTGTAATGGTGACAATATTTTCTTTTCAGTTAGCGAACAACCGCAAAAACGCTGAAACTGCGCGCGCGCAACGACTTCAACCGCAGTGGCAGCAGTCGCGTCCTTTCACATCAAGGGTAGTAGAAACCTGGAATTCTCGCCGTCAAAAATCTACGGATGCTGGGACCATTGGAGCGTTCAACAGCTGGCATTTATATGGTGCCATTAACATAGTAAAACGTCCCAAGGCACTTAAAGACTGAGATCGATAGATTTTTGTTAGGTAAGGGTATTGAGGGATATGGCGGGTAGATGGCATTGAGGCACAGATCAGCCATGATCCAATTGAATGGCGGAGCAGGCTCGAGGAGCTGAATGACCTCCACATGCTCCTATGTTCCTAATACCCCAAATTGTCTTCTCCCAAGCTCCCTCCAAAACATGTAACAAGGAGTGACAGAGCAACAGCAGAAGTGTTACCTCCCCCCTTCATAGGACTGCATGATTATGGAATAGTTCAATAGTATTTATTTCACCTTAAAATAAATCATCCACACCGCCTAGTTTACACTATGGAAGTGCCCCTGATTGCACAGTTGTCATTAGACAGTTTATAATTGGTGTACTTACTGGTGTTTCTCAGTGTGTTAAACTGCGGGCCGGGGTGTGTGGGCGGTGACATCTTGTACAGAGAAAGTGTGAGCTGTGTGCGACTTTTCCATCGCTTGCTGGATGTGCTGTGCGCTACAGAGAGCCAAGTGCTGGACACAGCGTAAAGGCAGCTCCTCGCTTTAGCAAGATTGAAACCGTCTCCCTTGACCCGCCGACACGTGTGTTTTCATGGGTCTACCATGCCGGTGGTTCTCTGACTGTCCCAGTGTTTATACCATGGAGTGAAGGACAATCACTGCCTGCCATCACTGTACACCAGCAGAATTCAAACCGCTTCGATGGAAGATTAGCCAATCCTCAATCATTCCCTTTTGTGCATTTATTGCATAATGAAGGACAATTTTAGCTACAATGTTAAAACCTTTTATTAAAGAAAAATTCAGTGTTCGACATCAGTTATTTATATATCTGATTACCATCTAGGTGTGTGGGGAGGGGTGGTGAATTGTCAAAAACCTTCTGGCATATTGTGCGAAAAAACAGCAGGCGCCTTCTGACACTGTACACTAGAACTTGGATTTTTATTTAAGCGATGGCTGAAGTGAAAGATCCCTCAACGTAGTTTGAAAAGGAGAAATATCAAACGTTGCTCATTTTCGGGGGTCGTAGCTCAAACCAAACTTTTGTCTCTCGATTGGCCCGAGTTGCCCCTCATCCTTGAACAATGCCAACACAGAGAACAGACTTGGATTCTTCCCTCACTCATTGCTGCCTACAGCTCGGCTCGATTCCGTGGAGCCACTGGGAAATTGATCTGAGTGTGCGAGCAGTCCCCGCAGAAGAGTCGACAGCAACATGGCAGAAGGTCAGCGAGACCACCCTGCTTGAAAAGGTGAGCGGTGCCACTCAAAGAAACGCTAAAGTGCCTCGCATTAGTCTCAGCTGGAGATTGGCAGGACTGCAGCTGGGTGCTGATTGTAGTTAAGTCGCAGAGAAAAGAAACAATCAAAGGCAGGCCGCAGTAAGACCACTGTAGCCTCCAGTACCATCAGTGAGATGCACTTAAACTAAAGTTCCTGCTGCTGTCAAAATTTCACATTAATGCTTAATGTACAATCCCAGCGGACATGGCCCCTTTTCCATGCTGACTGCTATCGCCAAACAGCTACTTTGTAACCAGCTTATGTTTTTAAGTCTTCGACAAAAAAAAAACATTTCTTAAAAACAAGCTGGATTTGAGGTGAGAAACACAATTTTCCACAAAGAGATTTCACTCCCGGATAAAGTATCTCCTTGCTGTAATGAAACAAATGTTGTGAAAAGTTATATGGCATAGCGACGACATTCGGCTGTAGTGAGCAAACTTTACCCAGAAAGCATAGCAGTGACGAGCGATGACATTCCCGTCCCCGATCTCCTCACCCAGTATCAAAATAAATGCAATGCTACAAGGCAGGATTTCTCTATGTGTCCACAATGGCTGGTTCAGACTGCACAGCAGAACATAAGAAATAAGCACAGGACTAGGCTTATATGGACCCTTGAGTCTGCTCCGCCATTCAATAAGATCGTCGTTGATCTTCTATCTCAACTCCACTTTCCCACCCTATCCTCATATCCCTTGATTCCCTGAGTGCCCAAAAATCTACCTCTACCTCTACCTGACGAAGGGGCAGCAGCTCCGAAAGCTCGTAATTTTAAATAAAACTGTTGGACTATAACCTGGTGTTGTGCGACTTCTCATTTTTGTCCACCCCAGTCCAACACCGGCATCTCCGCATCAAAAATCTATCGATCTCTGTCTCGAATATACTCAACGACTGAGCAATCACAGCCCTCTGGGGTAGAAAATCCCAAAGATTCACAACCCTCTGATTGAAGAAATTTCTCATCTCAGTCTCAAATGGCCGACCCCTTATTCTGAGACTATGCCCCCTAGTTCTAGACTTTCCAGCCAGGGGAAACAGCCTCACAGCATCTACCCTGTCAAGCTCTCTAAGAGTTTTATACGTTTCAATGAGATCACCTCTCATTCTTCTAAACTCCAGAGAATATGGGCTCATTCTACTCAATCTCTTCTCATAGGACAAGCCTGTCAGCTCAGGAATCAATCTTGTATGTAAGACAACTGTCAAAGTTGACCATTTTAAATAGGTTCAGACTATTCATAATGTAATTACTGCTTGATACATAATCAATATTTAAGAGTCAATGGTGAGGCATGCAATTACTCATGCCCGTCACTTATTTTGCCTCATGAAATTCCTTTTAAATGTATTATAAAGTATAATGCTTGGTTGGTTGGTTCTTCATTGGTTGTAAGGCGCTGTGGGACATCCCATGAGGTGGTGAAAGGTGTTATTTAAATGCAAGTTATTTGGAATACAAAGGGGTAGAAGTTATGTTAGAGTTATATGACGCTCTGGTTAGACCCCATCTGGAGCACTGCGTTCAGTTCTGGGCACCTCACCTCAGGAAGGATATATTGGCCTTGGAGGGGGTGCAGTGCAGATTCACCAGAATAATACCGGGGCTAAAAGGATTAAATTATAAGGACAGGTTGAATAGACTAGCCTTGTATTCCCTTGAGTATAGAAAATTAAGGGGTGGTCTAATTGAGGTGTTTGAGATGATTAAAGGATTTGATAGGGTAGATAGCGAGAAACTATTTCCTCTGGTGGGGGGAGTCCAGAACAAGGGGGCAGAACCTTAAAATTAGAGCTAGGCCGTTCAGGGGTGACGTCAGGAAACACTTCATCACAAAAAAGGGTAGAGGCAATCTAGAAGTCTCTCCCCCAAAAAGCTGTTGAGACTAGGTCAAGTGAAAATGTCAAAACTGAGATTGATAGATTTTTGTTAGGCAAGGGTATTAAGGGATATGGAACCCAGGCGGGTAAATGGAATTAAGATACAGATCAGCCATGATCTAATTGAATGGCGGAACAGGCTCGAGGGGCTGAATGGCCTCCTCCTGGTCCTATATTCCTATGCTTCAAGATGGATAAGTCTTAATTAAAAAAAAAAATGATCATTTGCATTAAATATTTTTCTTCTGGTGTTTATCAAGGCACCCGCACTTAGATGTCAGAGTGGGCTGGATTTTGAAGCCAAGTAACAGAAATGAAAGGGCACTTGCACTCTGCTGTTGCATCAGCCACTCTCCAGTACTCTTCCATGCTATTTTAATGAGCCTCTCTGGAGGAAACTGTTGGCTTTAAAGAAATGTAACATTTTTAACATGCGGCTGAGTCGAGTGCAGCTCCAACCCAGTCAGTCTCATTCCACATCAGCCGGCATGATAGACAGTGTACAGCGTGCTGCCTATGGCATGGGGTCATCCTGCAGACTGCCAGGAACACACAGCTGCAATGTGCTCAGCCCGCCCACCACTTACAGTGCGACTACAATTATTTCTAATTTTTTTTTTAAATTTAAAAAAAAAATCTTGATTTTTAATTAGCAGATTGTTAGTGACAGAATCACAATATTAGTAATTCCATGGCCAACACTGCCAATTAAGGAGTACTGCTCCTTTAAAATAACCCCGAGTGAGGGTTAGTTCAGCTGCGTCTCCAAAATGGCACCACTGTTCCTACGTTGATCGAGAAGCTGAAATTCAGCTTGGATCCCAGCGAGAAGATTTTAAATTTAATCTTGTTTTTTTTTGCCTTCGCCCAGTTAACTCTTCTCTTCTCATCAGTCCGCTAACTCGTGGGGCGGGGAGCGTTCAAGGTGAGTATAAACAGGCTGTGGGGGGACATCACAGACCAGGCTGGTCCTACCTGACGAAGGAGCAGCGCTCCGAAAGCTTGTGATTTCAAATAAAGCTGTTGGACTATAACCTGATGTTGTGCGACTTCTCACATTTGTCCACCCCAGTCCAACACCGGCATCTCCACATCCTGGTTTTACCACACATCCACTTTCCGGCACAAATCAATGAACGAGCAGGAGGGGCAGCTCTAGCTAATTCCACCACCCCGCCCCCCCGCCCACCCCCACCCAAACAACCTCCCACCTGCAGTGCGGTTAATTGTAGTTAACCGAGCACAGTCTGGGCATGGATTTAGCCCGAGACCTTGCTATCATATGGCTCCTTTCCATACTGAGTTTTAGGATTTAACTGATAGTGTTCAAATGAAATTATAAGACGTGGCCATCTCAGGTGGGTGTAAAAGATCCCATGGCGCGATTTCGAAGAAGCACAAGGAAGTTCTCCCCGGTGTCCTGGCCAATATTGATCCCTCAACCAACGTCATCCAAACAGATGATCTGGTCATTATCACATTGCTGTTTGTGGGAGCTTGCTGTGTGCAAATTTGGTTGCCGCGTTTCCTACATTACAACAGTGATTACACTTCAAAAGTACTGGATTGGTTGTAAAGGGCTTTGGGATGTCCTGAGGTTGTGAAAGGCGCTGTATAAACGCAAGTCTTTCTTTCTATGGCTGGGACCTTCGATCTTTGTCCTGTCACCAGGGAGAGGCACCACAGGGATAGTGTGGAGGAGGCAACTGAACGAGTTGTCCTGGGCCACTCTTGCAGTCCCTGAGAGGAAAAATTAAGGAGCGACGTTAGGTGACGCCTGGAAGCTAGTTACCGGCATGTTTTCTCAAGAAAACAGTGTGGGGGCTGGAGAAGGAAGAAACTGTAATAAATTTTTTAAAAGTCAGGGCAAAATGAAACTGAACAGTGGAAGGTAAACTATTTAGAGGGGAGATCGAATTTAGCTCCCATAACATTGATCCTAACTGATTCCACTTTCTGTCATTTCAACTTCTCTTCGAGTCAGTAAATGCCTCAGATTATATCTAATTACAGTTCACTGCAAGTACTTTATGGTACAGGATGGAAGCTGAACTCTATTTGAACTGAGTTGTTTACAGGAATCTTATTTAAATCGCTCCACTGTGTAGCCTGTGTAAATTGGCCAGCAGAGGTTCAGCCTAGTTTAGTGAATAAAATTTGATTGAAATTTTAGACTGGACCCCGATGAACAGCGACCAGCACGCCAGTGCCACAGAGAGTGGTTTAACTGTTCCAATAAAATTCAGACTCTTCCCCCTACATCCCCGCTTCCAAAAAGGAAAAAAAAGTGATCTGATGTGCCTTTCAATGGGTGCAAAGTCCCCGAGCATTGATTGCCTACATTGTGGAAAGTGGTCCACGTTGTCCAAGGCCTTGTCGTGGATTTTGATAATCGGGGGGCAGTACTGTGTGGCGGGGGCAGGTTGGTAGAGGACCTTTGTCTTACGGATGTTTAGTGTAAGGCCCATGCTCCCGCTGGAGTGGAGCTAATTTACAGAACAAACGGGAAACTGTTCAACCTCCGTCACCTCCAGTCCAGATCCAAGGTCGTCCCATCCTCTGTTGTCGAATTACAGTATGCAGACGACGCTTGCGTCTGCGCTCACTCGGAGGTCGAACTCCAAACCATCGTCAACACGTTCACCGAAGCGTATGAGAGCATGGGCCTTATACTAAATATCTGTAAGACAAAGGTCCTCTACCAACCTGCCCCCGCCACACAGTACTGCCCCCCGATTATCAAAATCCACGACAACGTGGACCACTTTCCATACCTCGGGAGCCTACTGTCAACAAGGGCAGACGTCGACGACGAAGTCCTACACTGCCTTCAGTGTGCCAGTGCAGCCTTCGGTCGCCTGAGGAAGAGAGTGTTTGAAGACTAGGACCTCATACCCATCACTAAGCTCATGGACTACAGAGCAACAGTGATAACCGCCCTGCTGTATGCCTCAGAGACATGGACCATGTACAGCAGGCACCTCAAAGCACTGGAGAGGTACCACCAACGTTGCCTCCGCAAGATTCTGCAAATCCATTGGCAGGATAGGCGCACCAACGTCAGTGTTCTTGCTCAGGCCAACATCCCCAGCATCGAAGCCTTGACCACGCTCGATCAGCTCCGATGGACGGGTCACATTGTCCGCATGCCCGATAGGAGACTCCCAAAACAAGCGCTCTACTCGGAGCTCCGAAAGGCAAGAGAGCCCCAGGTGGGCAGAAGAAACGCTTCAAGGACACCCTCAAAGCCTCCTTGAAAAAGTGTAACATCCCCACCGACACCTGGGAATCCCTGGCCCAAGACCGCACAAAGTGGAGGAGAAGCATCCGGGAAGGCGCTGAACACCTCGAGTCTCTTCGCCGGGAGCAAGCGGAAGCCAAACACAGGCAGCGCAAGGAGTGCACGTCAACCCAAGCACCCCACCCACCCGCCCCTTCAACCACCGTCTGCCCCACCTGTGACAGAGACTGTAGGTCACGCATTGGACTCATCAGTCACCTGCAAACTCATTTTTAATGTGGAAGCAAGTCATCCTCGGTTCCGAGGGACTGCCTAAGAAGAAGAAGATACCAGAAGGTTGATTCCTGAACAAAGACCCCTGTCTCCTGCCCTGAGGAGTATCTCCACATCTCAATCCTTTTCTTTATCCACTTGCAAATTTGATGGCAGTGTTCCACTTTGTTGCACTATGAATGGCAGTCTCTCCAGAAACATATGGGCTCAATTTTAACTCCAGGCAGGTTTTGAGCAATCAGGGAGTGGGGCACGTGCGACCTACAGTCGCTGGAGAAAATTTGAGACTTGGGCGATTTTAATGCCCACTTCCCACCCGGAACGCTGTGGCTGGCGGCCTCTGGACAATCACTTGACCACCCATCAGCACGAAGGTAAGTACAAGGAAGGAGGTTCTGGGAGGGTCTTGTAGGATTGGTGGAGTGGGTGGGGCGGGGGGGGGGGGGGGGGTGGGCGGTGCGGAAGTCCAGGGCAGGTGAGGCTGTGACTTTCCTGTTTGGCCCGGAGGAGCATTCCTTCCCTTCTTAGCCCCTCAGTAAAGTAAAAAACGTACCTCAGTCCACATATAAAATTTAAATCAATATTTTCATTAATTTACATAAATCTTAAGATGTGGGTACAGATCAAGGTGTTTTGATTTGGATTTGGATTTATTCATTATTGCGAAAAACAGTCATTTCCAAATCTCCAGGGCCACGAAACTCGAACAGGACAGATCAGTGAGTGAAATATAGACGCACAAATAGAACTAAGTCGCCTGGGTTTTGGGGGCTGCATTACCAGCGTGTACCAGGGCTCTCGTGCTGGCCTAGAGCTTTTGTGTCTTATTAACGATACTGTCTCATACCTTGCTGAATATCTTGGAAGGTTAGAGCACATGTCAACATAGCTCAATTTCCTGCCAGATAACGTTCTCAAAAGGTTCCACTGGGTGCCCCTCATCCCAGAAGTGGTGCTTTAATGTCTCTCTGATTTGCGAGAATCTGTAGAATAGTTTATGGGGCAGCTGGAGTTGCTGACTTATCTGTGGGAATTACTTCAGAAGCTCCTTTTCATAAGCACCCCAAAGCAGCTGACTGTCACCCTTGCCCTGTTGTCGAAACCAATTTCTTAAGCTTTAATGATTCTTCTTCAAAGAAAAAGGCACTCCTGTCTTTGATCAGCCTAAATGGTCCATAATCAAAAATACATATCCACACACAACATTGTCGTTCCACACTGTCCTCCGTTTCTTCTCTCTTTCCTTGTCCCAGTTTTTCCTTCTATCCATTCTTTTCTTCTTCATTCCTTCCTGAACTTTTTGTCTCCCTCTTTCCTCATTCTCTGTTCTCCCCCCCCCCCATTGTGGGCATTGTTTTAGCTTTTTCTCCCGACCTCTTTCTCTTTTCCGCAACGTTCTACTTTGCAGGCGCTTAAGGGAAGTGCCAAACCTGTGCCGCTAAACTCTCAGTTCAGCTCACCGGAGGAGATGCTTCAAATTCCAGGGCAGGTCGATAGCAGCGCTGGGAACTCAGGCGAATGGCTCAACGGGAGCTGGTTTTAATCCCGAACTAGCGCTGACTGGCGGGTCCATGAGGGCCCGAGGGGGCAGGTCAGGGGGGTAAGGCAACGTGAAACACTCCTTCAGTCGGAGCCTTCTGGCCGCTGATCTCCATGGTATGCCGTTATGTTTCGTTCTCTGCAAGCATCTAGTGCACATAGCTGTGCCTGACTTTTCTACATATACACACAGAAATCTTTGAAGGTGGCAGGACAAGTTGGTAAAGCTGTTAAAAAAGCATATATGAGGCCTAGAGATTTGGCTGCGCAGCGTTTGTTTTTCGGGCGCCAAATGGCCAACTAAGCCTTCAACATGTTGGGCAGGAAGCGCACGCCCATTACGAGCCCGAAGTGCGCCGTCCGCCATATTGGTATAGACCAAAAAAGTCAGCGTATTGTGCTCATGCCTGAAACAGGTGTTAGCCCTTTGCATATGCAAATAAGGGGATTAACGCCTATTTGAGGCCCTCTCTGCAAGACTGATTTGCCCTGCGGCAGTCGGTGCTGGCTATCCTCTGGAAAACCAGCCCTACATACGACTTAGCGGGCGATCCTTAAAAGGGGCCTTAAAGGGAACGCCAGTTAGGCCTCAATCAACAAGGTAAGATTTTAAAATATACTTACCTGGATAATTACCCCACATTCAAAGCACACGGGCTGCTGTCAGCCATCACTCGCTTGGCATAAGAACCAGAGGGGAGGTGAGGCAAAGTTTTTTCAAAGCAGTGATTTCTGATCTGGAATGCATTGCCTGATAGGGCGGTGGAAGCAGATTTGATAGTAACTTTCAAAAGGGAATTGGATAAATAACTGAAAAGGAAAAACTTGCAGGGCTATGGGGAAGGAGCGGGGGGGGAGGGGGGGGGGGCGGGAGTGGGGCTAATTGGATCGCTCTTTCAAAGAGCCGGCACAGACACGATGGGCCGAAAGGCCTCCCGGGCTGTAAGTACCCCAGGACACGAAATCCCGAAATGAGAGAGGATCTCATTGAAACGTATAAAATTCTGACAGGGCTAGACAGACTGGATGCAGGGAGGATGTTTCCCCTGGCTGCGGGGTCGAGAACGAGGGGTCACAGTCTCAGGACACGGGGTAGGACATTTAGGACTGAGATGAGGAGAAATTTCTTCACTCAGAGGGTGGTGAACCTGTGGAATTCTCTACCACAGAAGGCTGTGGAGGCCAAGTCACTGAATATATTTAAGAAGGAGATAGATAGATTTCTAGACACAAAAGGCATCAAGGGGTATGTGGAGAGAGCGGGAATATGGTATCGAGATAGAGGATCAGCCATGATCACATTCAATGGCGGAGCAGGCTCGAAGGGCTGAATGGCCTACTCCTGCTCCTATTTTTCTACGTTTCTGTGTCAGGACAGAAGCATCGCACTTCAGGCGTGCTGCTGCTACCCAGTGCTGAGGTGCGGAGTGGGTGGGACGAGGGGCGGGGAGGGGGGTTGCTAGTGGGGGGAGTGTGGGGCTATAGGAGTGGTGGTGAGGGGGAGGGGGGGAGTTGAAGGCAGGTAAATCTGCCCTGAAGTTTTGATAGGAGAGGCTAAACTGCCGAATATAATGTTAGTTTTAAAACCTTAGTAAAATGATTCCTCTTCATTCAACCTTAGATTACAAAGAACCCTGAAAGAAATGCAAAAGAAAGAACTGGTTTCTGATACAGATGAACAAACCACCACCCAAATTAAATGTCACATGGGCGCCCAGAGGGCTCAAATGCAGTTTCAAAAATGTTTATCAGGATGCAGGAAATTTGAACTGTGGAGAAGCAGTCAGATCTAAAATAATAATGCAAGCACAGACAGGCGAGATACATTTTCTAGTTTCCTGATTAAAAGATAATTTTTTGCAACTAGGAACATGAATGCATATCTTCTATGGACAGCATCAGTATTATTTTACACATTAAATGACTACGGGCCAAGTTGGTTCACATTTCCTGACAGAAACATCTGAAAGTACAGATTTGAACCCTGCAGGTAACTGTACGCATTTCATGTCAGTTTGATTTTGATTGGTTCAGATTGAGGGTCACCCATTTCCCCATTAGCTGGTGCGTTTTAATTCAAAGCAGCTGTAGATGGAAAATAAATCACAACGTGCATCTGTTGAAGAGGCTGGCTCAGTCTCAGCGATTGCTTGCCCCGGGGTGTGACGCTTCACTTCTGCAGCAACCAACATCATGGAAGACGAATGGAGTGTTTAGACAAGCCCCGAGAAGAGGATGGACTCTGCTGTGGGACCGTGGAGGGTGGGTGGTGTATGGGAGTGTTCCGACTAATGCTCAGGTGGACCAAAGAGCAAGTGATTCCAAAGCAGTATTTCTGCTGGGAAAATGTGCTAATAGAAGGCAGCGTCATAACAATATTCCACTGCGTGGGCATTGTGACATGATTGTAATGTGTGTATACCATCATAGAATGATACAGCACAGGAGGAGGCCATTTGGCCCATTGTGCCTGTGCCGGCTCTTTGAAAGAGCAATCCAATTAGTTCCACTCCCCTGCCCTTTCCTCATAGCCCTGTAAATTTTGCCCCTTCAAGTATATATCCAATTCCCTTTTGAAAGTTATTATTGAATCTGCTTCCACCACCCTAACAGGCAGTGCATTCCACATCATAACAACTCACCACGTAAAACACTTTCTCCGCATCTTGCCTCTGGTTCTTTTGCCAATTATCTTAAATCCGTGTCCTCTGGTTACCAACCTTTCTGCCACTGGAAACAGTGTCTCCTTATTTACTCTTTCAAAACCCTTCATGATTTTGAACACCTCCATCAAATCTCCCCTTAACCTTCTCTGCTCTGAGGAGAACAACCACAGCTTTTGCAGTCTCTCCACGTAACTGAAGTCCTGCATCCCTGGTACCATTCTAATAAATCCTCTCTAAGGCTTTCCTGGCTGGCCTCCCATCTTCCACCCTACAAAAACCTGAGCTCACCCAATACTCCGCTGCCCATATTCTAACTCACACCAAATACTGTTCACCCATGACTCCTGTGCAAGCCCAAATGACCATCCTTTATCTGTGAACTGAGATGCTGAATTTTGATGGGCTAATTGACAGGGAAGGGCATCGCATCTGATACTTTCCACCAGTGCTGACAGTACAGTGAGTGGGATCTTTCTCTTTTTCTCACCATTTCAGTTTTTACAATTTCTTTGCCGAAGGTGAAAATTCATTGAAAACCTGGATAACCGTACAGACCATGAAGGTCGCCCACTGTGTGCCGGATTAGCTGGTCTCAGCTGGTGTAGCCATAGGGAACTGCAATTGGTCTCAGTTTCCCTGTGCTCGGTAGGAACAAACTGCCCAGAGCTGCCATTCCGCATGGGCCTGCACATGTACAGATGTTGGGCAAGTGCGTCATGTGGACTGAGTGTGATGCCCCTCCTCACCCCCCCCCCCCACATCGTCTTCTGCCAACATGCATTTTCAAGGCTTGACATGAAGATTGGTCGCACGCGTGAGACACAGGCGGGCAGTCGAGGAACTGAAGCACAAAAAAGATGAGGAAGGGGAGAGAAGAAAACTGGTGAGAAAAAGAAAACTTTGATGACTAGAGATGCAACATGATATTTCTGGCTGGGAAATGGCTCTGTAACCACAAAGATCACCGTCCCATGACTTGGAAGAAAGTCTGGAGACATCCAGTTGAATTGAACCCATGCCTGTATTTGGGGAGCCCAGTGTTCTACTGTCAGCCGTGGCTCAGTTGGCAGCACTCTCTCCTCTGAATTAGAAGGTGCTGGGTTCAAGTCCCACTCCAGAGACTTGAGGCATAAATCCCTGGACCAATACTCCGGTTCAGTAATGAAGGAGCGCTGTACTGTCAGTGGAGCAATCTTTTGGATGAGACGTTAAACTGAGGCCCTATCTCTCAGGTGGACGTAAAAGATCTGGTGGACATGACATTATTTTGAAGAGAGCAGGGGAGTTATCTCCGGTGTCCTGGCCAATACTTATCCTTCAACCAACATCATTAAAAAAACCAGATTATCTGGTCATTATTACATTGTTGTTTGTGGGAGCTTGCTGTGCGCAAATTGGCTGCCGTGTTTCCTACATTACAACAGTGACTGCATTTCAAAAAGTACTTAATTGGCTGTAAAGCGCTTTGGGACATCCGGTGGTTGTGAAAAGCCCATCGGACTTGTTAAGTAAACGGAGATGACAATGCCTGTATTTTCTGCCACCGGAGACCTCTAGCCCAGCTCCAGTTTTTTCTCTCTCTCTCTCTCTCTCTCTTCTCTCTCTTTTCTTTCTCTCTCTCTCTCTCTTTCCTTTCTTTCTCTCTCTCTCCCCTTTCTTTCGTTCTCTCTCTCTCTCCTTTCTTTCTCTTTCTTTCTCTCTCTCTCCTTTCTTTCGTTCTCTTTCTCACTCTCCTTTGTTTCGTTCTCTCTCTCTCTCTCCTTTCTTTCGTTTTCTCTCTCTCTTCTTTCTCTCTCTCTTTCTTTCTGAAGTACTGTCGCAGTAACTACAACAGACTGTGTCGAGATCTGGAATCTCAGGCAACCCAGGAATTGCAACCCATCTCCACATGGTAGTGAGGACTTTATCTGAGCTGCCCCCCTAGCGGACTGCATGCTTCAATTTCTATTCAAGTTACAGAAATTTGTACTGAGCCTAAATTCACTTCAATAGAAGGAGCAGCCGCTCTGAAAGCTTGTGATTTCAAATAAAACTGGTGGACTATAACCTGGTGTTGTGCGACTTCTCACAATAGAATATATGGCAGACCTTTCACTATTCAGTGTTCAGTGAAATGTTCGGTAGCTGGAGACACAGGGTTTCAAATATTCTTCAATTTCCTCAGACACCTTTATAAAAAAACAGCAAACCCTTTGTATTTTATTCACTCAGCAGGTGTTAGGCTGTTTGCTTTGATAAGGACATGAACGAAATTACCACAGAAAGCACGCAAAAAGACTAGTTACTAATACATTTCTAGATTATCATGTGTTGATAACGAACAGCAGGATATTGCAGAGGGAAACAAATGTAAGCTTTGAAATGGCACTAAATGGAATCTGTAGATAAACGCAGGTATGAGCAGACTGCGCGGACACAGATGGAAATGTTAGTGCTTTTTGCAGGAATTAAATCTCGCAACAGAAAGCGATAGACTGCCTCAGACATCGTATGTCTCCTACACTCAGCATGCAATTCATGCGTTCACATGTTATCACCAGTTTTCACATCAAAGGCTGTCTACCTTGTAAGATTTTCTTTTGAACTCAGATTGATCTGTAATAAACTATCTCTGGTGGCAGTCTTTTCAGCTTGTTCAGGTGAAGAGCAATAGCATTAGAGACTAGAGTAAGCTGTCTTCCTTCTGACCTTCAACAGTGATCTGATTTTGGGTTAGTATCATTTTGATGCTCCAGTGCAGTATTGCATCAATTAGACTGATGCACCAATGCAATATTGCATCAATTAGACTGTTGCTCCAGTGCAGTATTCCATCAATAAGGCTGATGCACCAATGCAGTATTGCATCAATTAGACTGATGCTCTAGTGCAGTATTGCATCAATTAGACTGATCAGTGCAGTATTGCATCAATTAGACTGATCAGTGCAGTATTGCATCAATTAGACTGATCAGTGCAGTATTGCATCAATTAGACTGATGCTTCAGTGCAGTATTGCATCAATTAGACTGATGCTTCAGTGCAGTATTGCATCAATTAGACTGATGCTTCAGTGCAGTATTGCATCAATTAGACTGATGCACCAATGCAGTATTGCATCAATTAGACTGATGCACCAATGCAATATTGCATCAATTAGACTGTTGCTCCAGTGCAGTATTCCATCAATAAGGCTGATGCACCAATGCAGTATTGCATCAATTAGACTGATGCACCAATGCAGTATTGCATCAATTAGACTGATGCTTCAGTGCAGTATTGCATCAATTAGACTGATGCTTCAGTGCAGTATTGCATCAATTAGACTGATGCTTCAGTGCAGTATTGCATCAATTAGACTGATCAGTGCAGTATTGCATCAATTAGACTGATGCTTCAGTGCAGTATTGCATCAATTAGACTGATGCTTCAGTGCAGTATTGCATCAATTAGACTGATGCTTCAGTGCAGTATTGCATCAATTAGACTGATGCTTCAGTGCAGTATTGCATCAATTAGACTGATGCTTCAGTGCAGTATTGCATCAATTAGACTGATGCTTCAGTGCAGTATTGCATCAATTAGACTGATGCACCAATGCAGTATTGCATCAATTAGACTGATGCACCAATGCAATATTGCATCAATTAGACTGTTGCTCCAGTGCAGTATTCCATCAATAAGGCTGATGCACCAATGCAGTATTGCATCAATTAGACTGATGCACCAATGCAGTATTGCATCAATTAGACTGATGCTCTAGTGCAGTATTGCATCAATTAGACTGATGCTTCAGTGCAGTATTGCATCAATTAGACTGATGCTTCAGTGCAGTATTGCATCAATTAGACTGATGCTTCAGTGCAGTATTGCATCAATTAGACTGATCAGTGCAGTATTGCATCAATTAGACTGATGCTTCAGTGCAGTATTGCATCAATTAGACTGATGCTTCAGTGCAGTATTGCATCAATTAGACTGATGCTTCAGTGCAGTATTGCATCAATTAGACTGATGCTCCAGTGCAGTGTTGCATCAATTAGACTGATGCTCCAGTGCAATATTGCATCAACTAGATTAATGCTACAGTGCAGTATTGCATCAATTAGACTCTTGGCCCAAAACTACATGTACCATCTTTTAAAAATCAAGTTACATCGCATCAGGTTCCATTTCTCAACAACTCCCTGTCTATTTTTTTCAAGAAGCCTGTTGCACTCAGTATGTCGCAGGTTAACTTTTGGCAGACCTGTACCAATAAGAACTTAGATTGGAGCCAGGTCTAATCCAGAGTCATCCCGATCAGGTTCTTAAAGTCCAAGTTAATCTTACATCTTTTAAATCTTCCTGAACAGGCAGCCAGTTTAATGTCTCATCTGAAGCACTAAACCACTCAACAGGCATCACTCCCTCAGCAGAGTGTATGTCTAATTAGAGTACTACAATTGATGCAACACTGCACTGGAGCGTCAGTCTAATTGATGCAATACTGCACTGGAGCGTCAGTCTAATTGATGCAATACTGCACTGGAGCGCCAGTCTAATTGATGCAATACTGCACTGGAGCGCCAGTCTAATTGACGCAATACTGCACTGGAGCGCCAGTCTAATTGATGCAATACTGCACTGGAGCGCCAGTCTAATTGATGCAATACTGCACTGGAGCGCCAGTCTAATTGATGCAATACTGCACTGGAGCGCCAGTCTAATTGATGCAATACTGCACTGGAGCGCCAGTCTAATTGATGCAATACTGCACTGGAGCACCAGTCTAATTGATGCAACACTGCACTGGAGTGTCAGTCTAATTGATGCAACATTGCACTGGAGCGTCAGTCTAATTGATGCAATACTGCACTGGAGTGTCAGTCTAATTGATGCAACATTGCACTGGAGCGTCAGTCTAATTGATGCAATACTGCACTGGAGCGCCAGTCTAATTGATGCAACACTGCACTGGAGCGCCAGTCTAATTGATGCAACATTGCACTGGAGCGCCAGTCTAATTGATGCAATACTGCACTGGAGTGTCAGTCTAATTGATGCAATACTGCACTGGAGCGCCAGTCTAATTGATGCAATACTGCACTGGAGTGTCAGTCTAATTGATGCAACATTGCACTGGAGCGTCAGTCTAATTGATGCAATACTGCACTGGAGCGCCAGTCTAATTGATGCAATACTGCACTGGAGTGTCAGTCTAATTGATGCAACATTGCACTGGAGCGTCAGTCTAATTGATGCAACATTGCACTGGAGTGTCAGTCTAATTGATGCAACATTGCACTGGAGCGTCAGTCTAATTGATGCAATACTGCACTGGAGCGCCAGTCTAATTGATGCAATACTGCACTGGAGCGCCAGTCTAATTCATGCAATACTGCACTGGAGCGTCAGTCTAATTGATGCAATACTGCACTGGAGCGCCAGTCTAATTGATGCAATACTGCACTGGAGCGCCAGTCTAATTGATGCAATACTGCACTGGAGTGTCAGTCTAATTGATGCAATACTGCACTGGAGCGCCAGTCTAATTGATGCAACACTGCACTGGAGCGCCAGTCTAATTGATGCAATACTGCACTGGAGTGTCAGTCTAATTGATGCAACATTGCACTGGAGCACCAGTCTAATTGATGCAATACTGCACTTGGAGTGTCAGTCTAATTGATGCAACACTGCACTGGAGCGTCAGTCTAATTGATGCAACATTGCACTGGAGCGCCAGTCTAATTGATGCAACATTGCACTGGCGTGTCAGTCTAATTGATACAATACTGCACTGGAGCGTCAGTCTACTGGATGCAACATTGCACTGGAGCGGCAGTCTAATTGATGCAACACTGCACTGGAGCGTCAGTCTAATTGATGCAACATTGCACTGGAGCGTCAGTCTAATTGATGCAACATTGCACTGGAGCGCCAGTCTAATTCATGCAATACTGCACTGGAGCGTCAGTCTAATTGATGCAATACTGCACTGGAGCGCCAGTCTAATTGATGCAATACTGCACTGGAGCGCCAGTCTAATTGATGCAATACTGCACTGGAGTGTCAGTCTAATTGATGCAATACTGCACTGGAGCGCCAGTCTAATTGATGCAACACTGCACTGGAGCACCAGTCTAATTGATGCAATACTGCACTGGAGTGTCAGTCTAATTGATGCAACATTGCACTGGAGCACCAGTCTAATTGATGCAATACTGCACTTGGAGTGTCAGTCTAATTGATGCAACACTGCACTGGAGCGTCAGTCTAATTGATGCAACATTGCACTGGAGCGCCAGTCTAATTGATGCAACATTGCACTGGCGTGTCAGTCTAATTGATACAATACTGCACTGGAGCGTCAGTCTACTGGATGCAACATTGCACTGGAGCGCCAGTCTAATTGATGCAACACTGCACTGGAGCGTCAGTCTAATTGATGCAACACTGCACTGGAGCGTCAGTCTAATTGATGCAACATTGCACTGGAGCGTCAGTCTAATTGATGCAACATTGCACTGGAGCGCCAGTCTAATTGATGCAACACTGCACTGGAGCGTCAGTCTAATTGATGCAACATTGCACTGGAGCGCCAGTCTAATTGATGCAACACTGCACTGGAGCGCCAGTCTAATTGATGCAACACTGCACTGGAGCGTCAGTCTAATTGATGCAACATTGCACTGGAGCGCCAGTCTAATTGATGCAACATTGCACTGGAGCGCCAGTCTAATTGATGCAACATTGCACTGGAGCGCCAGTCTAATTGATGCAACATTGCACTGGAGCGTCAGTCTAATTGATGCAACACTGCACTGGAGCATCAGTCTAATTGATGCAATACTGCACTGGAGCGTCAGTCTAATTGATGCAACACTGCACTGGAGCGCCAGTCTAATTGATGCAACACTGCACTGGAGCGTCAGTCTAATCGATGCAACACTGCACTGGAGCGCCAGTCTAATTGATGCAACACTGCACTGGAGCGCCAGTCTAATCGATGCAACACTGCACTGGAGCGCCAGTCTAATTGATGCAACACTGCACTGGAGTGGAAACACCCTGAAAATCAAAGGGTGAAACTTCCTGCCCCATTGCTGCTCCCCATCCGCCCGGGGCCTTCGCATGGGCGGCTGGGGCAACCGCTCGTTTCAGACGGGAGCTTACTTGTAATATGCAAATTGGGGTTCTATGATGTATGTAGGACCCCGATGCAAGTTTAAGGTTCCAATAGGCAGAGTGTGCACTCTCTGCACATTGATACCAGGCATCGAGTCGCCCAACCAACGGTCAGTGTCAGCTGTGGCTCAGTGGGTAGCACTCTCGTCTCTGAGTCCGGAGGTCGTGGGTTCAAGTCCCACTCCAGAGACCTGAGCACAAAAATCTAGGCTGACACTCCAGTGCAGTGCTGAGGGAGTGCTGCACTGTCGGAGGTGTCGTCTTTTGGATGAGATGTTAAACCGAGGCCTCGTCTGCTCTCTCAGGTGAACGTAAAAGATCCCATGGCCACTATTTCGAAGAAGAGCAGGGAGTTCTCCCCGGTGTCCTGGCCAATATTTATCCCTCAACCAACGTCACTAAAACAGATTATCTGGTCATTATCACATTGCTGTTTGTGGGAGCTTGCTGTGCACAATTGGCAGCTGCCAGTGACTATACTTCAAAAGTATTTCATTGGCTGTAAAGCATTTTCAGACGTCCTGAGGTCATGAAAGGCGCTATAGAAATGCAGGTCTTTCTTTTCTTTTAAAAGGGACTTCGAGCAGGCTGAACATTTTTGTGGGGCCCAGGAAGAGTGTGAAAGCTGCCCCTGCCGCACCCCCCCCCCCCCCAGATAACTTCTGACCCACTGCCTGCTATTCTGCGGCCCTTCCTGCAATTGCCTCCCCCTCTCTCAGTCCCTGCTTCGGGCTCGGCTCTGTGTCGGAGCTGCTGGAATTCCCGGCTCTCCCCCATGAACAGTGAGCTGCCCGTGCGTGCCGGTTCTGCGCTCCCAGCTCGCCGCCGAGACCCGGCCTCTCCCCAGTGACTGCGGGCGGGCAGCCGAATGCCCTGCCGCCAGCCACCTGCAGTCCGACCTCCAATCAACTGGGGAAGGCTTCCTTGCTGAAGCAACATTAAAACCGGGCGTACAAAAAGGAAATGGCTTCTGACGAGACTTTGATGAATGACTCTGACATTATTATTATTATTATTATTGTTACTTTAAAAAATTGATATTACAATTATATTGCTATTGACAAACATTTGCCGGGGATTCCCTCATGCGATTCTCCGGATCGTCGGCCGTAGATCAGCAGGTACACGTGTAAGCGTCTTTTCTGCTGCTCTGTGTCGGCCGGTCGGTGAAACGCCGTGTAAATTACCGCCGACGGTGCTTCTTTTAACAACACAGTCGGCGAGGGTCAAAGGTGATATCATGTGTCTCATGTAACAAAGCTGCCCGACCAGAAATTATAAACGTGAAATATAACGTTTGATCCCTTTTGCATGTATTGATCACTACACACTCCAGGGTAGGTCTGACACAGATTAAGAACAATGGTGTCCCGAGACATTGGCCGAGATTTTCCGGGGTTGGGGGGTGGGGTGGTGGTCAGCGGGTGCGATAGGTGGCGGGTCGGGTGGGAAAGTGTTTTTTTCCCCAGCGGGTCGAGAGCCCGCTGCCATGTGCCATTCCCAATGTCGGGTGGGTGACTCAACTCAGGTAATTATGACCTTGTTTAGGAGATCATTAAGAGCACATTTGAACTCACCTTTTGATTTTATGTGCTCGCCCACATGGTCCACGCTGGTCGGGGATCACGGCTGTCAAGCTGAGGCGGGAGTTCAGTGGCCATTGAATCAGCTGTTGAGTTGACAGCTTCAAATGTGCAGTAAAAGCTGCCACCTTACAGAGATATCTTCCCTCAGCCACAAGCTCTTCCTCACTGCATTTCCACAACAGATTCACGATGTTACAAGTCTTCATCCAGTCTGACCTCATTCCCTTTCTCACCATTGACAGATCGCTTCTGTCATCTCTACTTAACCTGCCATCTACTCCATCAGCATGGGTGCGCTTTTTACTCTCTCACCTTGGTCCTCAGAATCCCACGACAATCAGCCCCAACACCAGCAGCACCAACAACATCACCAACCTTCTCCGCAATCACCTGATGCTGCACATGACACAGGGCATCAGCACCCGAGCACATTGCTGCCCAGGACGCCAGGGATGGCCTCACCATGGCCAGATTTACTTTACTTGACGCTGTACACCCTGGCTGCCACATGATGCGCCAGGTTGACACCACTCCACACCAACACCATAAAGCATCCCTACAATGCCCAAGCCATTCCTTTCACACTCATCACCATTGCGGGGGGGTACCGTTATGTCTCACCATTCACTGCAACTCACTAAGCCACTTCCGAAGGTGCACGCAAATCTGTCCAAGATCGCAAAGTGTTGAAAATAAAGATTTCAATGCTTGACACAACATTAACAGAAACTTTACATGCACATTGCATAAAGCACCCAAGTGCCTACCCTTGTTTTCAAGTTTCTGATTGCTTTTCACATGCCTGAATGCCCTGTTGTTGATGCGAAAGAAAGTGTAAAACAAGGCTCGTCGGAGGCTAATTACTCATTACAGTCATACAATCGAATTGCAAGGGGACACTTTGCATCTTCACACGTATTGTTGTGTGCACCAGATTAAAAACACTGCACTGGGGAAAGACCTACCAGTGGAATCCCGAACCTCGTGTCACATTGAGAGAGAGGGGGGCGGGGGGGGGGGGGGAGCGGAGGGTACACAAGAAGTGGCCTTGCTTTCTACCACAGGAAGAGGAAATAGGGCAGTGGCTCACAATCTGATGACAAATGCATCTCATTAATCTGCCCGGCCCCATCAAGGCTTCAAACAGGTCTTGTGCCTGTAGGGCTGGAATGCAGCTGCACAGACGGGCTGTCAGCCAATGCAGCGCAAAGTAAAAGCCAAGCATCCATTCACCAGTCACAAAAAGCACTTGCCCCTGCCTACCAACCATTTAGTGACATGGGAATGTCATTCTGTCAATCTGTACATCGCTTGATCGAAGTAAACCTGTTATGTGCTGAAGTAGTTCTTGTAATGTTAGTCAACGTTCTGTGAATTCAGCAACAGAATTGGCTGCGAGCCTAGAGTTTACACATACAGCCAATTCTTTCGAGAATTCTGTCGGAGCACTTATACATATTTCATGGACGCACATCTAACAAGCAATTGTGTTACAGTCAGAACAAGTAAATCTGCGCAAATGAACAGTTTGGGGTTGGCTGTCCCTATAAGCAAAACCCCTTTGATGATGTTCTCTTTGGGAAGAAGTTGTTGGGAATGCACTGTGAAGATGCTGAGGGCTATATATTCTTCTCTGAGTTAAGCTGAACCGAGAAGTGAATACAAGTAAACGGGTGCGGAAAACCATTGGAAAGTGCCAGTTGACTTTTCACCCGCTTTTCTCAGAGTAACGCCATCACCGCCCCGCCCTCACCCCCCCACACCATCTCCACAAAACTCTGCTTGTTAAGGATCATTGAGGTCCTGTTAAAATCCAGTCATTGAGAACTGCTAAAGCTGAGGTGATAATAAAACATTTACCAATGTATTCATTCATGCCCATGAGTTAACAATGTGAAGGACAGGCAAGGTACAAACTGACTGAACAGAGCACTGGTGGACTGCAGTGGTGGATTTGGGGAAATGTGGCCATATGTTCAATAAGCTGACCACCTCTGTCAACTTGAACCTGGCCTAACTCCTGCTATCAGCCCCTGGACCCTGCCATAAGTCCCTGGTGTCAGGCTGACACTCAATCGGATTACCACTGGCAAAGCATGCACTTAACTGATGACTTGTTAGCCACTGTTGGTATTGAGAGGGTGGTCATCTAAGGGAGAAAAAGATATAAATGTTCTACAGATATAATTTCTAACGATATGAATGAAATTAAAATGAAGAAATGCAGTACTTCTAGTCCCTACATCAGGTTAAGGTGTCTGATCCAGTGCATTTCTTATATGCTGGGATTTAGGTACATTGGAGTTTGTAATGTGGGTTCCAAGGTCTAAAATTAGGATAGTCAGAATAAAAACTTGACGTTCTGATGAAAAATGCCAATTGCCAAGTGGGGTCAAATCTGTACTGAATGACCAAGAACTCGGTTGCATACCATCCAGTGGACAACCATGACTCTGACACATAACAGCACTAATTGATCCATCTTCTTTCATTCAACCATCACTGACTTGGATACATCCCTTTCTCTTCATTAGACTGAGATAGACCCTAAGCTATTGTGGATTCGACCTTCTATCTTCACCTCACTCCCAGCACGACATCACCCAGGCCTCAGATGTACAGCTACCAATGGATTGCTAGGAATTTAACCATTCTTCCCTAACTCCAGGGACTTGAGCACATAAAGTTAGGCTGACACTCCAATGCAGTACTGAGGGAGCGCTGCACTGTCGGAGGTGCCGTCTTTTGGATGAGCCGTTAAACCGAGGCCCCGCCTGCTCTCTCAGGTGGGCGTAAAAGATCCCATGGCACTATTTCAAAGAAGAGCAGGGGAGTTCTCCCCGGTGTTCTGGCCAATATTTATCCCTCAACCAACATAACAAAAACAGATTATCTGGTCATGATCACATTGCTGTTTGTGGGAGCTTGCTGTGCGCAAATTGGCTGCCGCATTTCCCACATTACAACAGTGACTCCACTCCAAAAGTACTTCATTGGCTGTAAAGCGCTTTGGGACGTCCAGTGGTCGTGAAAGGCGCTATAGAAATGCAAATCTTTCTTTCTTTCTTTCTGACAACAATGTCATCAAATTTAAAAGTGTGACCACCGGCAGAGTGCCCACCTCTCCCATATAAGATCAATCACAAAAGATTTAAAAAAAATTAAATAATGAGAAAGAAAATAACCCTCAGGAATCAAAGAACTTGTGGAGCAGTCACAAAGGTTTATAACCTTTACAAATAATCGTTTATGATGTCTAAGGACAGATGGGAGATGACTGAAGTTAATATACAATGTCAGCTTTAGGTTGACATTTATAAACTGCACATTTCATTCTTGCAGTTTATTATACAATCGTAACGCTTAAATGTTTAGTAAAAGTGGAGGAAAGGAGCTAAAGATCTCCCTTCTTCCCTCTGATATCAAGAGTGGTAAGTGAAACAAATTATGAAGACTAACGGATATTAGTACAGGTCAAAAAACTGTACATGAATCGCAGATTGTAAAATTACAGCAGTGTATGTTGTTATTTGGGTGAGAATGAGAATTCTGGAGAATAGAATGTTTTCCTGTTTGCTAACCCAATTTGTTCATTTGAGCATTTTTTTTTCTTTTCAAGAAACACACATAACTTTAATTTCCTCATATGGCCACCATCTATTTTTATATTTGTTCTCAGGATGTGGGTGCCGCTGGCAAAGCTGCAATTTGCCCTCAGTTGCCCTGAGAAGGTGGTGGGTCCTCCTTCTTGAACCTTGCAGTCCTTGTGCTGATGGTGCTCCCACAATGGTGTTAGGTAGGGAATTCCAGGACGTCGACCCAGCGACAATGACGGAATGTCGATATATGTTCAAGTCAGGATGGTGTGAGATTTGGAGGGGAACTGTGGCAGATAAAGCAGCCACATGTTCCTTCATTTGATAAGTACATAAGAACATAAGAAATAGGAGCAGGAGTAGGCCATTCGGCCCCTCGAGCCTGCTCCACCATTCGATAAGATCATGGCTGATCTGGTCTTGGTCTCAGCTCCACTTTCCTGCCCGCTCCCCATAACCCTTGACTTTCTTATTGTTCAAAAATCTCCACCTTAAATATATTCAATGACCCAGCCTATACAGCTCTCTGGGGTAGAGAATTCCAAAGATTCACGACCCTCTGAGAGAAGAAATTCCTCCTCATCTCTGTTTTAAAAGGGTGCCCCCTTATTCTGAAACTATGCCCCCTAGTTCTAGATTCCCCCACAAGGGGAAACATCCTCCCTGCATCTACCCTGTCAAGCCCCCTCAGAATCTTATACGTTTCAATAAGATCACCTCTCATTCTTCTAAACTCCAATGAGTATAGGCCCAACCTGCTCAACCTTTCTTCATAAGACAACCCCTTCATCTCAGGAATTAACCTAGTCAACCTTCTCTGAACTGCCTCCAATGCAAGTATATCCCTCCTTAAATAAGGTGTATGATGTGTGATTTACTGAAGAGGGAGAAGATGTATACTGACTGATTATTGGGAGCAGGGTATCATTTTTGAAAAAAGGGAAAAATAATCCTAAATATAAAAGCAAGATTTTTGTTGAGTGTATATTCATCTCAATTTTGTGTGTGCAGATTATGATATTAAGACATAATGCTATCTGATGACAGATTATCAATCTATCACAGTCTACTGTAAATTTGCTAACTTTCATCTTTTAGTATAATTGTTGGATTCTAGATGATGACTTTAGTGTCAGGATTCAACAATCTGATTTTACTAGAATACTAAAGCATTTTCAATGAATGCCATCGCAAATGAAGAAAATAAAAATATTTCAACTGGGAGCATTATAATAATGACCTTGGATTTTTTTAAAATTCATTCCTGGGATGTGGGCGTCGCTGGCAAGGCCAGCATTTATTGCCCATCCCTAATTGCCCCTCGAGAAGGTGGTGGTGAGCCGCCTTCTTGAACTGCTGCAGTCCGTGTGGTGAAGGTACTCCCACAGTGCTGTTAAGGAGGGAGTTCCAGGATTTTGACCCAGCGACGATGAAGGTGTGGGTTACTTCAGCATCATATCTCAAAAGCACAGGAGAAAGGAATCAGAAACTAAACATGAGTCACAATCAAATGACAAACATATCTCTTTAGCTCTGCCCGACAGCTGCAAACAGGCATGGAGAACAGATTCTTCATCATCGAGAATTTCAGCTTTCGTTGTCTTTTTTTCTTCCCCCCAGAATAGGCAACTTCTATTTGGCTGGATACTGAAATACCTGATCTACTGTATCTAAACCTTCTCTGCATCACTATTATTCTCTGTCCACTGGGGGAGGGGAGAGTGGGGAAACCCAATCTCTCGTAGCATCAAATGAACTCTGCCTTGGATGGGAGTTGGGAGTGGCAGGGGCTTAGTGAAACGGGTGAGGCAGAGATGCAGACATCTGGGAAGGAGCAGACTCAGCCTGGAGATTAAGAACTGCCTTACGTACAGTAATTAGAGCTCGGGAGTTGCAAGTCACTGTTGCCCAGAATAAACAGATGAGCAGAATGTGCTGCAAGCTGCATTAAAATTTCGATGGGTTCATTGTGCAGTGGAAATCCCATTGATAAGGCAAATACAGCAGCTTCCTCCCATACAGCAGTTAACTTGGGAATCTGTAAAATCCTAGTGACATGGGAGGACCACTGAATGCTTTGTGTGGTTTAATTTAGATTAAACAAATACTTCGACGACACTGCAATAACTCGCCAAGGCTCTTCGACAGCACCTCCAAAACCCGCAACCTCTACCACCTACAAGGACAAGGGCAGCAGGCGCATGGGAACACCACCACCTCCAAGTTCCCCTCCAAGTCACACACCATCCTGACTTGGAAATTTATCGCCATTCCTTCATCGTCGCTGGGTCAAAATCCTGGAACTCCCTCCCTAACAGCACTGTGGGAGTACCTTCACCACACGGACTGCAGCGATTCAAGAAGGTGGCTCACCTCCACCATCTCAAGGGCAATTAGGGATGGGCAATAAATGCTGGCCTGGCCAGCGACGCCCACATCCCAGGAATGAATAAAAATAAAACTTACTATTTCTATATCTATACGGTATTTTCTATAATAAACCACTTTCAAAGAAAAGAATAAATTGTATTTTCCAGTGGCTCATCATTCCCTTTTTCTGTACCTTATATTGTACAATTGTACCATCTCTCTACAAGTAAAGGGTAAAAGATGAATGAGGTACACTGTGCCTTCATTGCCTTTTGTCTTCACTAATTCTACAAATTCAATTAGTATGTCTCTCAAAGTAAGATAGTGGGGAAGAGAGCCTAGGCTCCAGAGCAGATGTCAAAATGGCTCTAACAAATTGTCTATTCTCAGTTGCAGCTATGTCTGAACGGCAACATTTGACAGGGTGAAGATTAATCCTGAAGCTGATTTGCAGATATCTTCTGAGACAATTAACTCAAGTAATGGCTACAGCTGTTGTTCAATGGCCCTTTAACTTTGCCATCGGCATTGCTTCCTCCCAGTTGGTATCAACAATGAGTACACAACGCCACCAATTGTCCTTTCTTTTTTTGCTTGCTCTCATGTTTTGATATGAGAGAGACAAGGAGCTGGCTGGGTTTTCTGAAAATCCGAGTTCTGCTGAGAGCCCTGACTGAGTGGAATCTCCTGTTCCATCTTGAACTTAGACAGAGCAGAATAGGACAATGTAATAATACGTTGAGTGACTCTCTGTGTTTGGTAATAACCTACAATGAGCACAAGAGCAGCCCAATGACGTTTCAGTCCGAGGTGATTGGTGAATGAAACAGGCTGCATCAGCTGAGATGAAGGCTGCCTGTTTGTCAGTTCAGGAGCTAAATGCTGTAGCATACAATGGGCTGAAAGGGGTGATCGACCTTTCTTCTGGGGCTAACCTACTTCTGGCGAGAAGATGTGATGTAAATTCAGCTGCAGCATGCTTCCTGGTGAAGATGGGTCTGAGATCAGAGTCTGCCAAGCTTTGACTTTGATTTATGAGATTTCAAACAGAGTGGGATCTTTCTGTTCAAGTGCTAGAGATCAACAACTTGCATTTATATAGCGCCTTTAACAACAACATCAACTTGTATTTATATATCGCCGTTAACGTAGTAAAACGTCCCAAAGCGCTTCACAGGAATATTATAAGACAAAAAATTTGACACCGAGCCACATAAGGATAAATTAGGGCAGGTGACCAAAAGCTTGGTCAAAGAGGTAGGTTTTAAGGAGCGTCTTGAAGGAGGAAAGAGAGGTAGCGAGGTGGAGAGGTTTAGGCAGGGAATTCCAGAGCTTAGGGCCGAGGCAACAGAAGGCACGGCCACCAATGGTTGAGCGATTATAATCAGGGATGCTCAAGAGGGCAGAATTAGAGGAGCGCAGATATCTCGGGGGGTTGTGGTGCTGGAGGAGATTACGGAGATAGGGAGGGGCGAGGCCATGGAGGGATTTGAAAACAAGGATGAGAATTTTGAAATTGAGGTAAAACGTAGTAAAATGTCCCAAGGTGCTTCACAGGAGTGTAATCAGACAGAAATGTTACTTGCTATTACATCTGCTTTGGGCAGTAGGTTATCCAGATGCCATTGTGGTTCCTATTGCTATAACTGTAAGCTTTACACATTTCATTGTTCATACTTTCGGGCATCAATCACTAGTGTGTTCCAGACTCTCCCTTTCATTTGAAGCAATAAATCTTCCCATTCTGAAAATGTTCAAGGCTGTATCTTCAACAGGGAAAGCTGGTCTGAAAGCCGGGACCTGCCCTAGCTGTGAGGGGTTCGCAGGGAATCCCGACTGTTTCTTCATTCATAGAATCCTAGAATAGTACAACACAGAAGGAGGCCATTCGGCCCATCGAGTCTGCACCGGCTCTTTCGAAGAGCAATCCAGTTAGTCCCACTCCCCCCGCTCTTTCTCCATATCCCTGCAATTTTTTCTCCTTCAAGTATTTATCCAATTCCCTATTGAAGGCTACTATTGAATCGGTTTCCTCCCCATCAAGCAGTCCATTCCAAATCCGAACCAATAGTTGTGTAAAAAGATTTTTCCTCAAGTTGCTTCTGGTTATTTTGCCAATCATCTTAAATCTGTGCTCTCTTGTTATCGACCCTTCAGTCATTGGAAACAATTTCTCTTTATTTACTCTATCTAAACCCTTCATTTCCAATAATATCACAAGAAGGGGGGAAAATGAGCTTCCCCATCCAGACAAAGACTCCTGGAACTGAAGGTTTATGTTCTTCATTGTAGCATACAATTCGATAACTAGTTAACCATACCACTGGAGCAATGATTCTGTTAACTCTTGTGTTGTATGATTTGCGTCAACATGTAACCATGTGCAGCTTAAACATGTCAACGGCCATAATCCAGGTTAAAGATGTTTTCATTTCCTGCTTTTTTCCAGTTCTGACGAAAGGTCTTCGACCTGAAACGTTAACTCTCTTTCTCTCTCCACGGATGCTGCCTGGCCTGCTGAGTTTTTCCAGCGTTTTCTGTTGTTATTTCGGATTTCCAGCATCCGCAGTATTTTGCTATCGTAAAGATGTTTTCATCCTGATTCCTCATTGAGAGAAGCATTTCCTCAATAATTAAATGCAGGTTTATCAGGATCTAGAGCTGAGTATAATGGTAAAATAGGCAGCATTGGTTTGGGTAGCCCCTTTCAACAAAAACAACAACTTGCATTTATATAGCGCCTTTAACATAGCAAACCATCCCAAGGTGCTTCACAGAAGCGTTATCAGACAAAATATGACACCAAGCCACATTAGGAGTTAATTAGGATAGGTGATCAAAAGCTTGGGTCAAAGGAGGTAGGTTTTAAGGAGTGCCTTAAAGGAGGAGAGAGAGGTAGAGAGCCAAAGAGGTTTAGGGAGGGAATTCCAGAGCTTAGGGCCATGGCGGCTGAAGACACGGCAGCTAATGGCGGGCGAAGAAAATCAGAAATGCGCAAGAGGCCAGAATTGGAGGAACGCAGAATTCTCGGGGGATTGTAGGGCTGGAGGAGGTTCCAGAGATAGGGAGGAATAAACAGTGACATTTGAAAGGAACAACACTGACAAGAGCCACACGCCCGACCCCAGAGCGCACAGACAGTGCTGTTGCTCAATAGTATCTCAGTCATTTCTTTCCTCATTGCTTCAAAGAATGCCGGAAACCCCATTAAAAAAACTTGCTTTAACAAATTGCTGGAGCTTAATTAGGAATATCATTCCAATTATGTTCAAAGCAACAGTTTTTCTTAATTAAACTTCTTTACCCAAAGAGTGGTGAGAATATGGAACTCGCTACCACAGGGAGTGGTTGAAGCGAATAGTATGGATGCATTTAAGGGGAGGCTAGACAAGCATATGAGGGAGAAGGGAATAGAGGGTTATGCTGATAGTTAGATGAGGAAAGACGGGAGGAGGCTCAAGTGGAGCATAAATGCCGGCATGGACTGGTTGGACCGAATGGCCTGTTTCTGTGCCGTATATCCTATGTAATCCTATGTAACGACAACAAAAATTAAATACGCCATAAAAGTTAATAGACCGACCACGTTGAGGATAAAAACTATCGGAAAACTTTCATAAATTATTTGGCAGCTATACTTGTTACTTGGCACAAAGTACAAAATGTTTCTGTCCGGATATAGATTTGAATTTCTTTTGTTCAAAAACAAATGTGTATTTAATCCTGTTATATACAATGTGAAAATGGGTAATTAAGCTGCATATATTTTTTAGAAAAATTGGAGCAGTAACACAATTTGGAGATGTCACGACACTCCAAGGAATATGACTATATAATGATTCCATGTAAATTGATTTAACAAGGGTAATTTTTTGAGTACTTTAAATTCGCTCTCTGCGCCTAAGTGGAATCCCCAAAGGAGACCCCTCATCAGCAAGTTTCTTACTGCAAATCGAATTACAGCTGTCAGCAAAACTGCAGTATGAAATGGAATAGAGGAAAAAATACTGCATCGCAAAAAAAAAACAAAGCTAGACACCAGGAAGTAACACAACAATCACAATACAAAATCAAAAGAAGCACAAAGGTCCAATTTTTCAGTCCAACAGGAAAGAAGCCAGTGTTGTAAAAAATCTACCACAGACTGAAGCATCACCTCCTTCCTGTGCCAGTTTAGTTTCGGGCAAGTGGCACTACGGAGGAAGAGGCAGCGAGAACATGTGAAATCAGACAGGGGATCAGCTGGTGTAAGAATCAAATGTTAAATGAGGCTCATGTTGGTCACTCATCCAAAACGCTGCTGCCCGTATCCTAACCCGTACCAGGTCCCGTTCACCCATCGCCCGTGTGTTCGCTGACATATACATAAGAACATAAGAAATAGGAGCAGGAGTAGGCCAATCGGCCCCTCGAGCCTGCTCCGCCATTCAATAAGATCATGGCTGATCTGATCCTAACCGCCAATCTACTATCTACTATCACAGAACCATCTCCTGCATCTAACAGAATTGCACACACGAAATAGGAGCAGAATCAGGCTACACGGTCCCTGGGCCCGCTCCACTACCCACAGGGCCATGACCGATCCGAACCTAGACTCATGTCCAAATTCCTGCCCACTCCCCGTAACCCTTAATGCCCTTTACTTCTAGGAAACTGTCTATTTCTGTTTTAAATTTATTTAATGAGGTAGCTTCTACAGCTTTTTGTGGCAGCTTGGAGTTTGAATTTTCATCCCTCCATGATCTCGCCCCTCCCTATCTCTGTAACCTCCTCCAGCCTACAACCCTCCAAGAACTCTGCATTCCTTCAACTCTGGCCTCCACTCCTTTCACCCCCACCATTGGCAGCCGCGGCTTCAGCTGACTAGGTTCTAAGCTCTGGAAATCTCTCCCTGAACCTCTCCACCACTCTCTCATTCTTTAAGACCATCCTTAAAAACCTACCACTTTGACCAAATGTTTACACATCCTTCCTAATATCTCCTCCTTTTATCTTGGTGTCAATTTTTGTCTGATCAAGTTCTTGTGAAGCACCCTGGGACGTTTTACTACGTTTTACTGGTGCTGTAGAAATGCAAGCTGCTTTTGTAGGCGGTGAAGATAAATGCCGAGAAGCTGAATGGTCTTACTTTAGGAATATTTATGTACAATACTTTATTACAAAAACAGAAAAATGCTGGAAATAAACAGCAGGCCAATCAGAGAGAGATGAATTACGCCCAAAGCATTAAGCTAACATTCTCTTTCAGATCCTAATCTTCCAGGTCTGCAGTTTCAACATTTTCCAATTTACTTTCAAATTTCTATGGTCTGCAGTTTAAAAAAAATTATTGAAAAACACAAGGGACATTGATCCCTGCTTACTTGAACTTAGGAAAATGATCCAACTGAGATGTCTGAATTTGAGTGGCGAGCAGGCCCGAGACACCCCATGGACGTTTTCTTCCCTCGTCTGTTTCTTTCCTTCTGAAGGTGCCGAGTCATGCGGGGTTATGTGGCTGCTTGATACTCTCCAGTACCTGGCACACGTGGCCATTCTTCAATCATGAGCCTACAACAGTGAATGCCGACAGATTATTCAACCACTGAGACATTGCAACCGATCCTGGTCTTGTCCTCAGCTGAGGTCCATACAGATGCACTTTCTAGCAGTGTTGAAATGTGGTCATGAGTGAAATGTTTGGCTGATCTTTTTCCCCTCTTCGCATTGGAGCACTGTGGCCTTTGTGGAACCCAGGTGAGGTTAGCTAACTCAGCATAGACTGGGGTAGAATCTGGGATCCTGTTTATCTGCAGGGCTCAATTATACACTTGACAGTCTAGGATTATAAACATTTATTGGTTGTGCTACTGGCCTTTTCCAAAGTGAGCAACTTAGTTCCAACACCAAGTAAAAATGACGGAACGACTTGTATTTGGCGAGTTCACACTGGTAATTTAAACAACAACTTTTTTATTCTCTGTGTTAAAAGTCCTCATCTGATGCACTCTAACAAATACAGAAGAATTTCTTCAGTAGAATAGAAAAATCAATCCAACGTAGTCATCGGATTTTTACAATTCTGAATATTGTTACTTTTATGGATGCTTTTTGAAAGACAGATTTGTGACTCTTGAGTCTCACAATGTGAATTGCGTTTGAAAGAACTCATTAATAGAGGCAGTAGATTGCATACCTGCCAACTATCTAGTCACAGGTGGGATTCTCAAGGGCATTATGTGCTTTATATGGTCTTGGCTTTGTTAGCTATCAACAAGACAATGAGTGTAGTTCCTCGCTATGGTGGAGCACTCCCTTTTGGGGGGTACATGTGCACATAGACAACTCTCTTCAATTTAGAGTGCAGACAATTCAGTCTATATAGTCATCTCCATGAAGCCATTAATGGAATTCCTTAGCCCACCTGTCAGAATCCATTCTTGAAATGCACAGTAAGGGTCTTCTCCCACACCTTTCCCTTCCCCTGCCACTTTTCCCTCCTTGCTCCACGTGATATATCTGAAATGAATCGATTTGGTGAGCCCCACAGAAGAGCTTTCGGTTGAGACTGGAATTCACTCTTAGCTGAATTAAGAGTCCAACGCCCTGGCGTTAGAACTGGCAGACTGCGGAAAAAGTGGCTGCTGTTTTTCTAACATTACAAGCATACCTCCTGTCAGGGAGGTCACGCAATTACACTGAAGACAGTCAGAGAACAATCTGCCACCCAGACTGCCCTGCCAAGGCAATTGAAGATGACTGCATAGGATGAGCGATTTCTGTGGAAAAATATGGAGGGACGAAAATGATGATAAAAAAAAAAGCAACAGACTGGTCACTTTACAGTTGACACTTAACAGATAAGCAGTTCTATTTTTCCATTAACCTTGAAAGCTCTATTCCGTCTCTTCAGGGCGAGACCGAGTCTGTAAGTAACTGATTCTGTGGGTGACTCTTAAATTATTCTCTCTCCTCTGGCAAAGAAAATGGAAATATTGCTTCAATCAAGCATGCTCTTTATTTTGAGCAGGATGATATACAACACCACTTGTGCAAAATTGGTGTCCATTAACCCCAGCAATCGTTTGCGATTTGTGACCTTTGGGGGGTAGTAACTCTGCCCTTATTCAGTTTGTGTTTTCTTCTTTTAAAGCTCCTTAAGATCCTTATATCATCCCAGAGTGAAGCACATCCAGATCAACTGGTACAAATTCACGATTGCACAGACGCCCAGAGGCAGAAGCTTTTCAGTTCGACTATTAATGCTCTTTCATTCTGTGGTGTGAACTATCTTCCTAACTGGCAATTCGCAATAATTTACCTCGTCTTCTGATAGAAAGCCTTGATTATTGGACCCACAAAGGCTCCCCATAAAATACGCTTGTTGGAAGTCCCGAGATCATTCTATTTTTTGGTGGTTTTGTAAGACATTTTATGACACTAGTCGGATAAAAAAAAATTGATGCATGTATCTTTGATTTGGGCTGTTACATCCCAAAGTTCACGAGCAACCTGTTGGATTATTTTAGCTTTTAGAGATGAATTCTACCAAATCTTCCAGTCAAAGCAGTAAATCCTTTTAGGATTTGTTCTACGCCTGAAAGGATTCCCTGGAGTTTGGCCTTGGTTTTCACAAAGGAAAATAAGATACACAAGGAAAGCATAAGGATGTTGGTGGTGCTCCATAATTTTTGGGTGAATAGAAGGACTGCTGGAAATACTGGCAACATATCGTAGCCATAACCATCTGTGAAATCATGATGTGAAAATAACTCAAAGAAAATAACGCAAATGCCCCATCTTTAAATTGCCTTTCTCCCACAGATATTAAGGGTAATTTTTAAGGCAGTTTATGCCCTCTATGGGAAAACACACCCGCTGCGAGCACTTATCATGAATTCTGGCGGATGATTCTCTGTGTGCAGTGTGTGTCAGAACTTCCCACGTGTGGTTTTAGCGGGCAGGGCTCCGTCAGGGATACCAAGAGGTAGGGCGCGCTTTTGCCAACCCTGGGGAGGTGGGTTTGGAAGCGGGACTGCCGGGAAAATGGCAGAATCTGGGGGCGGGTACCCATCCTGCCCCCAACCCGCCTCCGTGTCATCTTCCCAGGACGCGGGTACCCGACCCGCGCCGGGTCCCGTCTCCTCGAGGCGGGAAGGGGATTACAGCCACTTAACCCCCATTTTTCCAACAGAAGTGCGGGCTTTCCGACGTCGGGAAGCCCCGCCAGGGTAAGCGAGGCGAGCAGTGGGTCTGCGGGGGTCGAAAAGTGCGCTGTGGAGGTGAGTGATGGGTGCAAGTGTGGAGAGGTAAGTATGGGAGCTGAGTGAAAAGTGTTAGAAAAAGTTTACTTACCTTTGTTTCTTCCTGCAGGCTTCAACAGTTGGGGATCCGAAGGCTCCTCATCTCCACGGCAGAGATGACAGAATGGCTGCTGCATTCTCCGATGCAACAGCCATCTGATTTCTGCTCAGGGAATAGGTTTGGTGAGTCTTGAGTACAAGAACTCACCAAACAACAGAGAATGTCAGTGTTTGACAGCTTCTCAAAGCTGTCAAACGATGACAATTCATGTGTCAAAAATTCCCTGAATTGGTCTGCGGTCAGTCAAGGGAAAATAGCGTGGGTTGGCCAGACGTCGATGGAGGCGGGACTAAAACCCGACAAGCAGCAGTCCCGCCTCCAACGCACCCCCATTGATAAAATCACCCCCTGTAGAGTCTCTGCTTTGGTCACAATCGGCGATCCGGGCGTAAATTGACCCCGAAATTCCACCCGTTTTGGGAAGTGTTTTTTCCCCCCTCCAGTTTCAGCTCAAACTCATTTGCATATCGCTGCCATGAACCAGCGCGCTCGGGCAGCGTTTTAGAACGTAATTTAAAAAAAAAAAAAATTTTGCTTTAAAAAATATTCCTTGATATATTTAAGAGTGATGATTTTGAGATGCCGGTGTTGGACTGGGGTGGACAAATGTGAGAAGTCGCACAACACCAGGTTATAGTCCAACAGCTTTATTTGAAATCACAAGCTTTCGGAGCGCTGCTCCTTCGTCAGGTGACGAAGGAGCAGCGCTCCGAAAGCTTGTGATTTCAAATAAAGCTGTTGGACTATAACCTGGTGTTGTGCGACTTCTCACATTTAAGAGTGGTAACTAGGTGCAGTTTGATTTATACAGTTGAAAATGGGTTTATGTCAAAAAAATAAGCATTTTGAATCACAGTGTCCAGTCCACCACCTGTGAGTAATGCGATTTTAAATTACTGAAAATGAATTAAAAACTATACAGAACCATTTTCTAGTTATATTCCGGCACAGCAGTCAGCTTCTTAGTAAATTTTAAAAAATTACATTCAAAAAGCGTTTATAATGTACCTATTAGTGTCCTTGCACCCAAAAGAACCAATTTAGTTTTCAGGGCCTCCTCGAAGGCCCGCAAACGAGCGCAATTAGCGGAGACTCCCAATGGTGATTTATTCATCCTGGGGGGGGGGGGGGGGGGCGTGGCCAGTTTTGTTGGCGGAGCCGGTTTCTAGCACAGAAACTCGATTTGCGCTGAACGTAATTTGCGCTTAAAATCCCACAATCTTTTGCGCAGTTTTCGCAGATTTCAGGCGAATTATGCCCAAAAATAAATCACAACCGAGCGGAAACGCTACCCCCCCCACCCCACCCCACCCCGCCCCTCCCAGTCTTCAGCATTTGCTGTGGTGCAGCTGGATCTGGCCAAATTTCAGTTAAACAAGAAAAAACAAATAATCAAATGAATTAAGGCCACAAAATGGTGGATGGGATGTTGGGGAAGGGGAGAATGTTTTCTTTCGCTGTGTAAAAATTGTAACTTCAGATACAATCACAGAACCAGAAAAATAGCAATAATGGGGTTGAACAGCCTGGCAGTTTACAGCAACTGTTCAATTTACATGAGCTAACTCATCCAAAAAAGACCCTCTTAAATTAAGCACCAATCATATTACTTATTGTATTTGCGAGCAATTAAATCAACAAAATCATCAATGGTTTATTAAGTGGCATATCCGTCCTTTCATCTCTGTACAACCAGACCGCTGTCTTAACACAAGGATGGACTGTATGGTGGCTAGGCATAATACGGGTGAAATTGGCCCTTGCAGGGTAGCGAAGCAGGTGATAGCGAATCAGCAGCCAGGTTTACAAGCTGCCTGATTTTCTTTTAATTGGGCGGTGTGTAAAATGGACTGCCGATTCGCTATCGCCCATTTTGAGCTATTGCCCAAGCTCCATTTTATCCCCAGTGAGTCCTATAATCAGTTTGAGATGAATTCCCCCCCCCCGAGTGAGTCCTATAATCAGTTTGAGGTGAATTCCCCCCCCCGAGTGAGTCCTATAATCAGTTTGAGATGAATTCCCCACAGCTCACAATCTTTTTTTGATGGTTCACTTTACGAACATACAAACAATGACGAACGGGAAAAGACCAATACAAAAGCACAATACTGTGGATGCTGAAAATCTGAAACAGTAACAGGAAATGCTGGAAATACTCAGCACGAAAGGTCATCGACCTGAAACGTGAACTCGGTTTCTCTCTCCACAGATGCTGCCAGATTTGCCGAGTATTTCCAACATTTTCTGTTTTTATGACAGGAAAAGATCCTTTGGTCCACCCAGCCCATCCCACACAACTGCGATGCCTTGCCCACCACACGATGAACACTCCCCAATTTTCCGTTGTGGATTATAATAATTGTCAACTATAATGATTTTCACAAACTCAAATCCTAAAACCTATCAAGAGAATTTATTCAGATAGCTTTCGATTTAAACCAAACTGTACGTGCACCCGCTCGTATTTTAACATAGTCCCCACAGGCCTCCTCGCTTGTGCCGAGGTGTGTCTTCCCTGAGCCTTATTTGATGTATTCCTGTCCAACTTCCTTATTTGTCCTCTCTCTTCTCAGTCCCCACTATTACCTAGGAGCCAGCTCACAAACACAAGCTCCCATGGCATCATAGCAGTTCCTTCCATAGATTTAGTTTGCTGTGAGAATAGTAGATACTTGGCACTAATCTCAAATATTCACATTTTTGTCTTAATAAGTAGGAACTCTTTAAACATTTTAAGGTTATGACACTAAACAAACAGTATTATGATGAAAAGGGAGAATTATAAACACAGCGAAGTCTATTTATAATGATTATCCTTCGGGTTGGTCTGGAGTGGCCTTTGTGGACAGATACTGTATCTGTATCTAACCCGTGCTGTACCTGCCCTGGGTGTGTTTGATGGGACAGTGTAGAGGGAGCTTTACTCTGTATCTAACCCGTGCTGTACCTGCCCTGGGAGTGTTTGATGGGACAGTGTAGAGGGAGCGTTACTCTGTATCTAACCCGTGCTGTACCTGCCCTGGGTGTGTTTGATGGGACAGTGTAGAGGGAGCTTTACTCTGTATCTAACCCGTGCTGTACCTGCCCTGGGAGTGTTTGATGGGACAGTGTAGAGGGAGCTTTACTCTGTATCTAACCTGTGCTGTACCTGCCCTGGGAGTGTTTGATGGGACAGTGTAGAGGGAGCTTTACTCTGTATCTAACCTGTGCTGTACCTGCCCTGGGAGTGTTTGATGGGACAGTGTAGATATGTGGCTAATGTGGTTTATACCTTATCTCTGGTGTGCTTGATTCTGACACTGGCTGCAATAAGATCCCAACCCTGCTGACCTCATTTTGATGAATAAAGAATTTGTCCCTGCCCCTCCCCCAGACTATTGTGCATTACATATGCAGCAATAAGAGGATTATCAGAATTATTTTTTTGACCTTGTATACTTAGAGACTTAGAAGCTGAGTAGATGTCAGCCCGTTAATATATTGATGATCTTTCTGTAGTCGCTCTGTAAGACGGCAGGAAGGTTTTATTTGGGAATTATTGACACACATGAAGGCGATTGTGCTTGAAGCACATATTTTGGACACCTCATGATTTTAGTGTAATGCAAATACATGAGGCAAAAATGTTTAGGTTTTATTGTAGATCCTCCGATTTTTACCAGAGCTCTTGGTGTTGATCTAAATTGGAATTAAGTCTGTTCGAATCTCCCCATATAGTTTGTGTGTTAAAGCATTCTTCCAGCTGACGCCAATATGGAGGAATAATACACTGAGAAACATCTTGCAGTCCTCTTCCAGCAAAAGTGTCTTTGAAAAATTGTACAGACCCTTAATTGTATTCTCCATACTGATGGAGCTCCACTGTATGGAGTTTGTTTAAAACTCTACAATGTTCATTGCCTAAAGCACATGATGTGCCCACTGTACTCTACCAATTGCAGGACTATTCGGGCACAGGTACAGGCAGTGACTCTGGCCATCAGCTCTTGTATCTAAAGTTTAAAATGGCACCCGAAGAAGAAAGGACCTTTGTGGAAAGGAGGAGAACAGCAGTGGAGAAGAAATGGTCTTTGGAGGTGGAACAAGAAGTGGGCTGGGTAGCCCTAGGGTAAGCTCAGAGCCACCCAGGGAAAATAAAACAGACAGAAAATTAAATAGGCTTCCCTTTCCACTGGGTGACTGAAGGGCTGCTCTGCACTCCAGACACGGTGGCATAGTGGTTAGCACTGGTGCCTCACAGCGCCAGGGACCCGGGTTCGAATCCAGCCTCGGGTGACTGTCTGTGTGGAGTTTGCACATTCTCCCCGTGTCTGCGTGGGTTTCCTCCGGGTGCTCTGGTTTCCTCCCACAGTCCAAAAATGTGCAGGTTAGGTTGATTTGGCTATGATAAATTGACCCTTAGTGTTAGGGGGGGATTAAATATGTGGGGTTACGGGGATAGGATGGGATATGTTAGGGGGAATTAAATGTGTGGGGTTACGGGGATAGGGTGGGATATGTGTCAGTGCAGGCTCGATGGGGATTCTGTGTGGGAAAGCAGGGACAGGGTACTGGATTTGGATGATCAGCCATGATCGTATTGAATGGTGGAGCAGGCTCGACGGGCCGAATGGCCTACTCCTGCTCCTAGTTTCTATGTTTCTATGTTTCTATACTCTGCGGCTAGGAGGAGGCCTGTGGGGACTATGTTAAAATGCAAACTTGTTAATCAGTGCACCAGCAGACAAAATAAACCCCCCATTATCTGTAATTTTACAGGAATATGTTTGACTGACTTAAGAGTTCAATACAAATCTTCAGAAAACTTCCAACACACATACAAAAGCAAAATACTCCGGCTGCTGGAAATCTAGAGGTTCTGACGAAAGGCCATCGACCTGAAACGTTAACTCTGTTTCTCTCTCCACAGATGCTGCCTGACCTGCTGAGTATTTCCAGCATTTTCTGTTTTTATTCCAACACACATTTCCTTGTTTCTGTATTCATGTGAATTTGTCACGGCACAATGGGAGATTATTTATTGAAGTCAGATAAAACTTGCACCTTAATTGTACTGGGAGGCTGTGCCCATCCAGGCCCAATATATGGAGGGGATTAAGAGGTGCCTCCATTGCAATGGATGTGCTCAGCATACCACTGACACATTGCCAATGTGAAACCAACCCCATAGGCAGGTCTGGTTTACATCAAACTTGACTTGGCACCCAGAATTTGGGTGCATAGATTGCACGTCGGAGGTTGGATTGTAACCAGCTTCTTTGGGCTGGATTTTGTCAATGGGGACGTGATGGAGGCGGGACTCCCACTTTTTGGGTTGTAGTCCCGCCTCCATCGACTTGTGGCCAACCCACTGTATTTTCCCTTGATTGACCTGGTTAAGCCCGCCCAGCGGGCTTAGCAGGCCAATCAAGGGTCCCTTGGATACAGGTGACGTCAGCCATTGAAATTTCATCTGTCAAGAGCTTTTGACAGATGAAATTTCAGCGTTTGACAGCTCTGTGAAGCTGGCAAACACTGACAATATGATTTCTAACGTGAGTCCCTGTACTTAGACTCAGTTAGAAATCAATCCAGCACAGAAAGCAGAGACTGCAGCTTTTGACAGCTCTGCGGCCATTCTGCTTTCTGTGCCGGTGAGCTGAGGGACTCCCGAGAACTGAAGGAAGCTAGCCTGCAGGACAAAGTTAAGGTAAGTACAAGTTCTTAAAACACTTTACACACACCAAACACACTTAACTCTGCACTCATGCATCCATCACTCACCTGCACACCGGAGATCTCGACCCCTCCAAGCCCTCCAGACCGACGGTCCGCCTCGCTAAATCGGCATGGTTCGGACCTGTCGGGAGCCCACACTTCAGGGCTAAAAATAAGGATTAGGCAAAATACTGCCTGTTAACTACCTGTTAACAGGCAGTTTATTGGCACTAATCCCCTTCCCGCCTCGGGGAGGCGGGTCCAAGCACAGGTCGGGTACCCGCCTCCTGTGAAACTGGCATGGAGGCGGGTTGGGGGCGGGATGGGATCTGCTATTTTCCCACCCCCCACACGCCTCCAAACCCACCTCCACGGGTCAATGAAAATTCTGCCCAAAGTGTTCTACAATGTGTAGAATAATGAGATCACTGGCTTCGGATCTCAATTCTTGAAGGTCCAATGTGCCTGGCCTAAACCAAGTCCAGTTGATTCAGTTCTTCAGAAATATTCAGCAAAATGAATCCGCGATATATTAATGTGCAAAAAAAAAGACAAATTGATGTTGCATCTCATCATTTCTCTCAGAAACATCTCAAAGAGCTTCATATACAACAAATAATTTTGGTGCAGTGCAACCATTTTTCACACAGCAAGATCCCACAAACAACAATGAGTTGCATGACCAGTTAATCTGTTTGGTGGTGGGTTGAAGGAATGTTGGCTGGGACACCAGGAGAACCCCCTGCTTTTCTTCAGGAAATTACCATAGGATCTTATAACGTCCCCCTGAACAGGCAAGTGGGGATCGCGGTTTAATGCTTCATTTGAAAGATGGCACCTCCAACAACATAGAACTCTCTCAATGCTGCACTGGAATGTCAGCTTATATTACATGTGCAACTCCTGAGGCATCAACACACAACCTTCTGTCGATGAGGAGAAAGTGTTATCAACTGAGTCAGAATGGAAATTAAATGAAGATTCGCATTCCTCTGTTGTTTCTCTTCATCTACCGAATTTAAATGGTGCATGATTTTAACTTGGGCAATGTATTTCATTCCCACTTAATTTCATAAGTTTTCTCTAAATTGTGCTAACAGGTTTATTCAAAACACATAGTAGGTACATGACAGCAAATATTGCTTTACAGTTATACATCATGGCTGCCAGTATGTATCATATGACATGTTCTATTTGCATGGTGAATGGGAGTGCCGAGAATGGCTCACCTATTGACTCCTTCCCTATTGGGAAGGGACTAACCTGGACTTGTCTTCTCTTCATGGCATGACCATGGTCATGTAGAAAATTGAGGCCATGAACAAGTCCATGGTACAGACCCCAATTTTTAATCGTTTTGTATTCCTTTTTCTACACATTAAAATGACTGCCCCACTCTCTTGTGTTGTCCCTAATTTCGCTCGACTTTCTTTTTTCATGTTCCCACGGAATCATAGAAATTACAACACAGAAGGAAGCCATTCGCCCCATTGCACCTGTGCCAGTACTACCACTTCAAAACAGAGCTATCTATTCTAATCTCATTTCCCTGTCCTTTCCTCATATCCGTTTCCTCCTCTTTACGATCTCTCATTTCCAGAAATTAGAATGAGCATAAATCAGCAATCCTTCAAGAAGATGTAATGGCCCCATGACTAGCAGATTGGACTCCCATCAAAAAATAATCATCTTGCCAATCACCTCCTTCCAAAAGGAGCTGAAGTAGTATCTAATTGTGAAAGGTACGAAGGATTATAGAAATAGCTATACACATAGTGGCCAAAAGGTGAAAACAGGGGCTAAACAGGTGCTGTGCTAATAAGACACGCCTGTTTGAAAGTCTGGTTTTAGCACACAATTTTGGTTCTAATTGCTGATTACCATCCACTTCCATTGAAGGTGTGGCGTGCGCTGGCTGGTACACAGCAGAATGTTGCAGGATGGCTCAGGAACTGAGGGAGAGGGTGCCAGGTTCTCGGATGCGGCACTGGAGGTGGTCCAGAGAGAGGGGGCATATCCTGTACCCACTGGGGGGGGAAGAGGAGGAAGGATGCCACCTGAAGCAGCTGGTGCTGCTCTGCCTGGCCTCATGTCCTCCTCCAGACCAAGGGGGACCCCTAGCAAGATGCCCATGACCAAGCACGCCCTTTCTCTTGGTGACTCCTATAAGGTGGAGTAGCACAGCACTTACTCTCTTTAGGTGAAGTGTGGAATAAATGTTGCGAGAGTGTTAGCGAAGCCTTGACAAAGTGTCCCAGAGAGTCTCCCGATGTGTTCAGAGGTCGTCTTCACAGCTCCAGCAGCAAGCTTATATGAAATGGCAAGTATCCCTTTCAGTAGTGCTAGAAATCCACATCAACGGCCTGTTTGCTGCCAGGAGCGAGTGTTAGGACAAGCGCTAGCCACCAAAATGCCTTAATGAGCACTAGCAGGCATTTTAAGTGGCAATCAGCCCCTTAACGAGCCTCCGGGCAGCTGGTTCCTAGCGCACGCTTCAACTCCTTTACCAAGATGGCGTCTTGCTCTAAACACGGGCTAAACCGGCGTTTCAGCTCAAGACCCCATCTTGGCCACCTCGGAGGATCTTTAGCGCCTGAACGTGCCGCTGAAAATCACCCCTCCAAGCTCTATTCTGGAATCATGGGAATGGCATCTGTAGAATGCAACTTTGTCTTTCGAACTTGAATATTGTGGTGGGTTGCTGCAAAATATCTGGTGGGTTGTGCTTGCAGCGACTGGATGATGTGCAACAATGCTCAACGGGGTCATAAAACTACACTGTTGCACATATAATATAAATAATTCAGGCAATCTTTGAGACAAGAACAGGATAATAATAGATAGCTTGTGCGGATTTGACATCAGGCCCCTTCAAGGAACACTGTGTACTCAAGACAAGGTGATTTATTGGAGTATTGGCTTTTTAAGTAAGAGTGGATATTAGGTGAATTGGTTTAAAATGCCAAACCGCTCTCAAGCAAAGAGACGGACTACTAATAGCATCTGCGAAATAATGTTAGAAAATGCATTGTTTGTTATCTATTACTTTTAAAGGACAACTAATTCCCAGTGATGCATGTGGGTGGCCTGACAAGTCACTTGTCCTTCCAACCAATGTCTCTTTTACTACAACAGAGCGAGAGACTGCTAGTTCTTGAAATCCGAGGATCCTGTCAGAACGTGGATTCTATCTTGTTGTCGCAGGTTAACCCCTCGCAGTCAGGTCTTCCTTCCCACTTACCAAGGTGAGTCAGTCCAGCCACTTGACGCGCTATCTTGTTAGGAAGAGCACCCAGTCAGCTCAGCGAGCGCTCCCACCCTTATTCTGTTCTCTCTCTCTTTGTCCCAGAGGATTTGGCCGAGACTGAGAAAACGTAAAGAGGAAATCAAACAATGAATATCAGATGGGGATAAGTTGACTTACGTAAGATGCTCACTAAAGAGTCTGCCATTATAGCACTTGGGCCTTCATTGCCTTTCCTTTTGTAATAGTTGATCATTCAGTTAAAGGAATACAATTATGAGAGCTTTTGTTTTGGCCAAGATGATTTTTTGAAAAAAAAGCACTGGAAAGAGATAAAAATGAAAATAACGGAAATATTGGACTGGGTGATGTGTGGTTTTAAAACACTGTCTTGAAGCTTAGATCTGAATTTCATTCAGAAAGATATTCCCTTCTACGTGATGGCCCATGGGGATTGTTTCTTTTAAGTTGGGTTAATCTCAAACTAATCGCACAAGAAAAAAATCTATCGTCTAAATTAGCAACCTGACTTGGAGAGAAATGGGAACATAAAGTGTTACAGGGATGTATCAGTACTTATTGTGAGGTTGTATTCAAGCATACTGTGCAGGAAGTTGTGGTTTGGTTATAACTTACTTTCTGAATTGAAAGTGTTTAATATTGTCACTGGTGCCCATTCAATACTAAATGAAGGCATATTCATTTTGTTTAAAATTTGTTCATGGGATGTGGGCGTCGCTGGCAAGGCCAGCATTTATTGCCCATCCCTAATTGCCCTTGAGAAGGTGGTGGTGAGCCGCCGCCTTGAACCGCTGCAGTCCGTGTGGTGAAGGTGCTCCCACGGTGCTGTTAGGGAGGGTGTTCCAGGATTTTGACCCAGCGACGATGAAGGATCGGCGATAGATTTCCAAGTCAGGATGGTGTGTGACTTGGAGGGGAACTTGGAGGTGGTGGTGTTCCCATGCAACACCACCTCCAACCAGAATGCAACCAGAAGGTGTTTTTCAAACCTTCATATATGTGGAAAGTTTAAGCTGAAAAAATTCTTTGAAAACAGCAAAGCCAAAGTACTACTTCATCAACTCGTAATAATTTACTAATAGAACAAGACCTAACAACTCAACACAAACACAGTATATCAACCCTAAGCCTTGAACAATCTCCAAAAACAATCAAAACCTTAATCATTGTGAAATCCTTTAAGGGCAGATGCAAATAAATTATTCAGAACATTATAAAATGCTATAGCTGCTTTTTCAAAGCTTGTCTCCTCATTCCCAACGGTACAGAAGAAACATGTTATATAAAATCCTAGGCTTGGCCATGTTCCTGATATTTATTTCCTAGCTGGACTGCTAATAACATTAGGGGCTTAGTTACTAAGTACAATTTCATCTTTCCAGTTGTTTGGCAGCTGGTATGTTGAGTGACCCAGACAGCACTCTTTATTTAAATCCGGATTTGTGCAAGAGTGTTTCCAGATTAGGCTAGTGAAGCATAAAAGCGAAAATGCTTGTAATGTGAGAGCAGATTAGATTAGATACAGCGCAAACACTGCAATCACATTTGGGCATTAACCGCCGTATAAACCAACAATCTGCATCAACATGTGCTGGGTGTACAGCAAACGTGTGGGAAGCTGCAGCAGGATCATCTACTCAAACGCTTTTAATCCAATCAGTCACGTCCGATTTAGGAAGAAAGATACAAGAAAATTCACTTACTTGAGTTTCATTCACTGAGCAGATAATTCAATACTGTTTAACGTAATACTTCTTCCACATACTACTAGACTGTAGCTGGTATGTAGTCCCCTAAACTGTGGCTTTCTAGCTGGTTTCTGGATCTTTTTAAATCTCTTTCTCAGATTTAGACATTTCACTAACATTGTACCAGTCAAGCCTATGAGACATTTTAGATCACAGTCTCATCGCTGTTTACCTGAGGGAAATGTGTAGTCCCTGTTTTACTTTGTTAAACCATTCTCTAAATTGTAATTTGAGGTCAGTCTTGGTTTCCCAGGTGTTTGCTTTCCCTTTATCTCTATTTTTTCCCCCCCACAGGCTCCTTATATTGTATCTGCATTGGTTTATGGACTCTCGTACAGCAACTCACCTTTATACAGTGTCTGGTATGTAAATAATTTTCTCAGACAGCTTTAAAAGGAGAGACTAACTTTAAAAAAATTCATTCCTGGGATGTGGGCAAGGCCAGCATTTATTGCCCGTGAGCTGCCTTCTTGAACCGTTGCAGTCCGTGTGGTGAAGGTACTCCCACAGTGCCGTTAGGGAGGGAGTTCCAGGATTTTGACCCAGCGGCGATGAAGGAACGGCCGATATATTTCCAAGTCAGGATGCTGTGTGACTTGGAGGGGAACTTGGAGGTGGTGGTGTTCCCATGCGCCTGCTGCCCTTGCCCTTCTAGGTGCTAGAGGTCACGGGTTTGGGAGGTGCCGTCGGAGAAGCCTTGGCGAGTTGCGGCAGTGCATCTTGTAGCTGGTACACACTGCAGCCACAGTACGCTGGTGGTGGAGGGAGTGAATGTTGAAGGTGGTGGATGGGGTGCCAATCAAGCGGGCTGCTTTGTCCTGGATGGTGTCGAGCTTCTTGAGTGTTGTTGGAGCTGCACTCATCCAGGCAAGTGGAGAGTATTCCATCACACTCCTGACTTGTGCCTTGTAGATGGTGGAAAGGCTTTGGGGAGTCAGGAAGTGAGACAGGAGCAGGAGATGGGAAAGATTAAGTGGGAAAGCTGAAAGCATGGCTTAATAAGTAGGTATTTAAGAGGCTTTTGAAGGAAGGGAGAGGAGTAGCAAGATAAAAAGTGATTGAGAGATTTCAAAGAGTATGCGGACTGCAACACTGACCACTAGTGGTGGAGTGGAAGGAGCAGGAGGGAGGAAAGTTAATCTAAAGCCAGAGAAGGGAAGGGAGCAGGCCGGGCTGCATGCCAAAAGAAGACTACTTGGATCAGTCAAGACAAGACCATGGAGGAAATTGAAGATGAGGAATGATGCAATGGTACATCATTTCGTGAAATTATTTTATTTTATAATTTATTCCTCACGAAAGTGGCTTGCCCTTCAGGAGCGTTTGCTTACGTCAGTGGGAGGGGAGGGAAGAAATTTGGAGGATGAGGGGGGGGAAAGTGTTATAAATAGAGATATGTCATGGCCAGTGAAGTGATATATATCCAATTGTGAAGTGATTATAATAGATTTGTAACTTTTTAAGTCTTTTCTTAGGGAGGTATTTATCTTATAGGTGGCCATGACATATAACATCCTCTGCTTATTTGTCTCGTCCATCAAGTCAAAGAAAGGAGAACTTAGAGAATGAAACATTTTACCCCATCAAGCATTCCAAAGTCAGCTTTGCTTTTAATTTACTGCAATGCTGCACTGCCTTAAATTACCCGAGCCACAGGTTAGTGTTAAGTTCATCTTCTCCTCTTTTGAATCTGATGAAGGGATGAAGGTTCCTTCCAGTGTTCTTTCAGTCCCACTCCCAGCTAAAGAATGAAGCCCCGAGGAGTCCATAATTCAGCTTTAAATGAGCAGTTTCATTCCCATCGGCCCGAGGATCCTGTGGGGGATGGAGAAGTCACACTAATGCAGCTATCAGTTCCTTTTATGAGCCCCGGATCAAAGCACAGTGTCAATGGAATACTGGGAGAACTGTACTGTAATTAACCTACGCCATACTAACCTAGGACTACATGGACGGTGAAAAGATTGCTTAATGCAGGAGGAATGCAAACTACAGCACTTCTGATACAAGAATAAAATTCCAATGCTCCAATACATTGCCCATTGAGTCTTATTATATATAATTCTCCAACCAGATACAATGTTCAGCCTCCCAAAAAGTGCATTTGCTCCAATCATTCATGTCCCCACTGATCAACACACAGAATATTTCTAAAGCACTGCCTAATTCCACATCATAATTTCACTTAGACAGTCACATTTGTTACACCTTGCACGTTAAAATGTCAGAAAAGATCATCTTTGTTAAGTTTTCATTATACAATAGTGAAGTATTTTGTACCTTTTTAATAAAGAATCAGATACTGAGTGAATTAAACAGCCCCAGGTACAAATATCGTAAATTCTCCTCTGAATACATGCGGCAAATTGAAATCCTGATAGATACGTATTTATCAGCATTGAGCTGCCCTTTATGACTGTGACACTTCCTATTTCACTTTCCTTCTCTTTCTTTTCTTGGTACTTCCCTATCTTGTATTCTTTGTTTTCTCTTTTCTCACTCTATTTCAATATTGAAAGGAAAAATATTCAGATAAGCAACAGAGATGATTCGACTAAAATCCTGAAATTTTACAACACAGGGGTAGCGACAAATATGCAGATAGTTGGCAGGCAAATGAAATTGTGCCAGCATACAAAGGCTGGTTGAAAAAAAATGCCGTCACTTTAAACTGCACAATGCATTTTATTCCATTGTATATTGGTTTGAGCTTTCCCTAAAATTTCAATGTTTTTTCAACATATGATCAACTAGAATCGGAAGGGTAGACAGAAAGGAAAGGGAGGTGGGGTGGCTTTGTTGGTAAAGGATGGGATCAGTGCAGTGGTGAGAAGTGATATTGGCTCAGAAGATCAAGATGTAGAATCAGTTTGGGTGGAGATAAAAAATAATAAAGGGAAAAAGTCTCTGGTGGGCGTAGTCTACAGGCCCCCGAACAGTAGCAATACTGTTGGATAGAGTATAAATCAACAAATAATGGAGGCCTGTAAAAAAGGTACGGTAATAATCATGGGTGATTTTAATCTCTATATTGATTGGACAAATCAAATTGGCCATGGTAGCCTTGAGGAGGAGTTCATAGCGTGCATCCGGGATGGTTTCCTAGAACAGTATGTAATGGAACCAACCAGGGAGCAGGCTATCTTGGATCTGGTACTGTGTAATGAGACAGAATTAATAAATGATCTCATAGTAAAGGATCCTCTAGGAAAGAGTGATCATAGCATGGTTGAATTTCAAATTCAGTTGGAGAGTGAGAAAGTTGTATCTCAAACCAGTGTCCTGATCTTAAACAAAGGCAATTACAATGGCATGAGGGCAGAACTGGCTAAAGTGGACTGGGAAAATAAATTAAAGGGCAAGACAGTTGAAATGCAGTGGCGGACATTTAAGGAGATATTTCATAACTCTCAACAAAAATATATTCCAGTGAGAAAGAAAGATTTTAAGAGAAGGGGGCACCATCCGTGGCTAACTAAGGAAGTAAATTGAAAACAAAGGCATACAATGTTGCCAAGATTGGTGGGAGACCAGAGGATTGGGAATTTTTAAAAAACCAGCAAAGGATGACGAAAAAAATAATGAGAGAGGATGAATTATGAGAGTAAACTGGCAAGAAACATTAAAACAGATAGTAAGAGCTTCTGCAGGTATATAAAAAGGAAAAGGGTAGCTAAAGTAAACATTGGTCCCTTAGAGGATGAGACTGGGAAATTAATAATGGAGAACAGGGAAATGGCAGAGACTCTGAACAAATATTTTGTATCTGTCTTCACGGTAGAAGACACTAACAGCATCCCAATAATGGATAATCAAGGGGCCTGTCACAGGGAGGGGGGAACTAAAGACAATCACTATCACTAAGAAAATAGTACTTGGTAAAATAATTGGACTAAAAGATGACAAGTCCCCTGGACCAGATGGCCTGCATCCCAGGGTCTTAAAAGAAGGGGCTGCAGAGAGAGTGGATGCATTGGTTGCAATATACCAAAATTCCCTGGAATCTGGAGAGGTTCCAGCGGATTGGAAAACCGCAAATGTAACACCCCTATTTAAGAAAGGAGGGAGACAGAAAGCAGGAAACTATAGACCAGTTAGCGTAACATCTGTCGTTGGGAAAATGCTGGAGTCCTTCATTAAGGAAGCAGTAGCAGGGCATTTAGAAAATCATAATGCAGTCAGGCAGAGTCAGCATAGTTTTATGAAAGGGAAATCATGTTTAACAAATTTGCTGGAGTTCTTTGAGGAGGTAACGAGCAGGGTGGACAAAGGTGAACCAATGGATGTGGTGTATTTGGATTTCCAGAAGGCATTCAATAAGGTGCCACATAAAAGGTTACTGCATAAGATAAGAGTTCATGGAATTGGGGGTAATATATTAGCATGGATAGAGAATTGGCTAACTAACAGAAAGCAGAGAGTCGGGATAAATGGGTAATTTTCCGGTTGGCAAACGGTAACTAGTGGGGTGCCACAAGGATCGGTGCTGGGGCCCCAACTATTTACAATCTACATTAATGACTTGGATGAAGGGACCGAGTGTAATGCAGCCAAGTTTGCGGATGATACAAAGATGGGTGGGAAAGCAAGTTGTACAGAGGACTCAAAGAACCTGCAAAGGGATATAGACAGGTTAAGTGAGTGGGCAAACATTTGGCAGATGGAGTATAATGTAGGAAAGTGCGAGGTTATACACATTGGCAGGAAAATTAAAAAAGCAAATTATTATTTAAATGGAGAGAGATTACAAAATGCTACAGTTCAGAGGGACCTGGGGGTCCTTGTGCATGAAACACAAAAAGTTAGCATGCAGGTACAGCAAGTAATCAAAAAGGCAAATTGAATGTTGGCCTTTATTTTAAAGGGGTTGGAGTATAAAAGCAGGGAAGTCCTGCTACAACTGTACAGGGTATTGGTGAGACCACACCCTGAGTACTGCGTACAGTTTTGGTCTCCTTATTTAAGGAAGGATATATTTGCATTGGAGGCAGTTCAGAGACGATTCACTAGGTTAATTCCAGAGATGAGGGGGTTGACTTATGAGGAAAGGTTGAGCAGGTTGGGCCTATACTCATTGGAATTTAGAAGAATGAGAGGTGATCTTATTGAAACATATAAGATACTGAGGGGGCTCGACAAGGTAGATGCAGAGAGGATGTTTCCCCTCGTGGGGAAATCTAGAACGCGGGGGCACAGTTTTAGAATAAAGGGTCGCTCTTTTAGAACTGAGATGAGGAGGAATTTCTTCCCTCAGAGGGTTGTAAATCTGTGGAATTCTCTGCCCCAGAGAGCTGTGGAGGCTGGGTCATTAAATATATTTAAGGTGGAGATAGACAGATTTTTGCAAGATAAGGGAGTGAAGGGTTATGGGGAGCAGGCAGGGAAGTGGCTTTGAGCCCAAGATCAGCCATGATCTTAATGAATGGCGGAGCAGGCTCGAGGGGCCAAGTGGCCTATTCCTGCTCCTATTTCTTATGTTCTTATGCTTTGCACCGTCACATAAAAATTACTTAATGGCATGTAAGTAAATAATTCAGATAGGAGGAGAGAATAGTAAAGGAGAAGTCTGCAGGTTTGAATTCAGGCCAGCAAAGGGAACTTGGACAAGGTGATTTATTGGCGTATTGGCTTTTTAAGTAAGAGTAGATATTAGGTGAATTGTTTTAAAATGTCAAACCTCTTTTGATGAACAAAATTGACCACTGAAGGCTTCTGTAAAACATTGTGTGAAAAGAAAGGAACTTCATACAACTTTTCTAATGAATCGTAGCATGTCGGGGATCCTAAATAGTTCGAACTACAGGGAAAAATGCATTAACTAGTGCTTTAGTACCTAATTCTTGTTGTTTTGAACTTGTTTAGGATTCTTTGCAATCCAGGATTCAACAGAAATGAATAACTTTACTAAGATTTTAAAACATGCTTAACAACAGCAGTTTAGCTTCTGCTGAGGAGATTCCACCTTCAGTGATTTGACTTTATTCAGTCTGCCTCCAATTGGTTGGCTTATTGATACATTGCCAGGTACTGATTGTTAAGGGAACATCTCCAATTCATATAACTCAATCTGATGTGCAAAATTGGTACTTGCTGGAATATGCAGCATCTATAAATGTTCATATTGTACCACCACACCTTTCTTACTAAAATAAAAGCTTTGCAAGGTTAGAACAATTGTTACTGATATGGTTTAAACATAAAAACATAAGAGCATATGAGACAGGAGCAGGAGTAGGCCATAAGACCCCTTGAGCCTGCTCCGCCATTCAATAAGATCATGGCTGACCTTCTACCTCAACTCCACATTCCTGCCCTATCCCCATATCCCTTGATTCCCCTAGAGTCCAAAAATCTATCGATCTCCGTCTTGAATATACTCAATGACCGAGCAACCACAGCCCTCTGGGGTAAAGAATTCCAAAGATTCACAACCCTGAGTGAAGAAATTCCTCCTCATCTCAGTCCTAAATGGCCGACCCCTTATCCTGAGACTATGTCCCCTAGTTCTAGACTCTCCAGCCAAGGGAAAACAACCTCTCAGCATCTACCCTGTCAAGCTCTTGAAGAAGTTTATGCGTTTCAATGAGATCACCTCCCATTCTTCTAAACTCCAGAGAGTATAGGCCCATTCTACTCAATTTCTCCTCATAGGACAGGCCTCTCATCCCAGGAATCAATCTAGTGAACCTTCGTTGCACCCCCACTAAGGCAAGTATATCCTTCCTTATGGTTGCAGTTATGATATATTTTTTTTAAATAGTTTACTTCTCTGCCCAATTCTTTAAATATTTTTGTTTCAATAGCAATGGCATCATCCAGACTTGGCTTGGAGGAGTTAGCTCAGTCGTGTGAGGGAAATGATATACTCAGTCAAAGACCATAGTTAATGACTGTATCTGTTATAATTAATGCATCTACTTTATACTGTTCAAGCTACATAACCTCGGCAAACTGAGACTCCTGATGGCATCATTAACATTCACTGCTTAGAAAAAATACTTGGAAAGAAATGAAAGAATTAAAATAAATAGCATATTAGTGTCGATTGTAATTGCACTTGATTTTATAAGGCTCTCTCTTTAAGGGATAATCCATTGCTACCCCGTTGAAGAGGAATAAGCAGCACAACAATATGTTTCACATCATCTGCTACCCTCCTCAATAAGCATGGACCCCATACAGTTTACAATTAAAATCCCCTGTTCAGCTCCTTAAATCAAAACTGTTCTTTTTTTTCCAATTAAGTTAACCCATGCACTGGCAGTTTTTAAATAAAATAAGATGCAAAAAGAAAACTGCAAATAATATACCGTTGATATTGTATTTCTCGTGACTCTTGGTCTGTAATAATGGTTCTTTGCGCTGTTCCAATGGAGCTCACAAAAATCAAAATACAATCTTTTAGTTAATAAATGCGAATTAAAGTACAACTAAACAGATAACTTCAGTTATGGAGGGGACGCCATACTGTGTTATTATGTTGGATTTGTAATTTTTCTTTCAAGCAAACTGCTTACCAAAGCACATCTTGTTTGTAAAGCACACCCCAAGCAGCTGTAGAGGAATGCAAATGCTGCACACGTTTGATGTAAAGTAGAGACCGAAGAGTTCAGGAAAATGCTTTCAAGTCATTGTAGAAAAACAATAGGAAGCTTCTGTTTGTAGTTACAGTAGCACGTCTTATAAAAAGACAGCCTGACAATGCACAGCTCTTTGATACACAATTGGTTTGCATTCAATGTCCAGCACGAATACCATCATGCAGCTGAACAGAGGCAAACACTGATCCTACGTGTTCTTTAAGCTCACTCGTGATTTTTTGGTGCAGGGAGGGGGAAACACATTTTGTGTTCAGCAAAGTTGAGGGATGATTGCATTGTGAATCCGAACCTAGCAGCAAAGCCAAACGCAGGTAAATCACAGTTGAGTAGAATGGGCTCTCTGGAGTTTAGTAGAATGAGAGGTGATCTCATTGAAACATAGGGGGCTAAAAATTGAGCAGTGCGCCCTTTGGGGCGCTAGCTTCGCCCCGGAAAAATTAGCGCCCCCACGACGGAAATTGAGTGGTAGCGTCCCAAGAGGGAAGCGGGGCGCTACTGGAAGCGCCCTGCCTCCCTCTTGGAGCGCTGCGAGGGAATATGTCGCGCCACGGTATTGCAGGCCTTCCTCCCCTTCTTAAAGGGGAGGGGCCTTGCGCAGCGCGACCCGGGGCCCAGCTATGCCCCCGGGGATCGGGAGTGCTGGCAAAAGAGCCCGGCACTCAAGAGAAGTGCCGGGCTCATGGAACGCAGCCGGCACTCCGCGGGGGGGGGGCGGGTAAGGAGGCCGGGGACAGGAGCGGAGGCAGGTGCTGGCAGGCGGCCAGCAACAAAAATGGCCGCCCCGCACCTCGCCTTTAAATAGCGCCTCCCTGGCCGCAGGTAGGCCCCCCCTGACCCCGTCGGACATAGTGTCCGGCGGTAAGTCGGGGGGCGCTCCCGAAGATCTCAGCCAGGGCGCGAGCGGGGCGCTGCGCACGGCGATGACGTCAATCGCCGATGGTGCAGCGTTGCGGGGCGCTACTGGTTACTGCCGCTGCTAACCTCCCGCTGAATTTCGCGGGAGACGTTGGCAGCGCCACGCCCAGGCGCTAGTTGCTTTGCACCCCGTTGGCGCCCTCTTAGGGCAAAGCAACCACATTTTTTCCCCATAAGATTCTGAGGGGGATTGACAGGGTGGATGCTGAGAGGTTGTTTCCCCTGGCTGGAGAGTCTAGAACTAGGGGGCATAGACTCAGGATAAGGGGTCGGCCTTTTAAGACTGAGATGAGGAGGAATTTCTTCACTCAGAGGGTTGTGAATCTTAGGAATTCTCTGCCCCAAAGGGCTGTGGATGCTGAATCGTTGAGTATATTCAAGGCTGAGATAGATAGATTTTTGGACTCTTGGGGAATCAAGGGATATGGGGATCGGGCGGGAAAGTGGAGTTGAGGTTGAAGATCAGCCATGATCTTATTGAATGGCTCGAGGGGCTGTATGGCCTACTCCTGCTTTTATTTCTTATGTTCTTATGACTCCATCCCTCTCCCTAGCATCTGTCTGAGGCTGAACCAGACTGTTGGCAACCTTGGTATCATATTTGACCCTGAAATGAGCTTCCGACCACATATCCGCAGCATAACTAAGACCGCCTATTTCCACCTCTGTAACATTGCCCATCTCCGCCCTGCCTCAGCTCATCTGCTGCTGAAACCCTCATCCAGGCCTTCGTTACCTCTAGACTTGACTATTCCAATACACACCTGGCTGGCCTCCCACATTCTACACTACCTAAACTTGAGATCATCCAAAACTCTGCTGCCCATATCCTAACTCGCACTGAAGGGATAATTACTAGTCCTAGCCCCTTTAGGGCTACCCCAGATCAGGCGTATTCCTCAGACGTTCACTTTCAACTAAAGTTTGAGGTAGCAGAATCCTAAAGACGCTTAATTGGGTCTAAAGGTCCAGACTATCTCTCCCTAAAGGAAAGGAACAACCTGAAAATGTTACTGTCCTCCAGATAGCACTTTTAATAAGTTTAGCTAGACTGTAACATTCTGGATATTATGAGGGTCCGGAAAACTCCCCCAGAATTCTGCAACTCCTCACCAAAGAGCGTACAGAGATTGAGTTTGCGAGTTTGATACAGAAGTATTATGTGAGATAATTCTAAAAATATATAGATTTATTAAAGAACCGACATGTATTTTACAGTTGGTGAGTCAATCACAACATTAACAGTTCCAAAAAGAGAAAGCTTTACAATCTTATTATCAGAGAACCTTACTCTCAAATCTTAACTTCGCTACAGTTTTACAGTTCTTAGTCTTATTCAGGATATCCACCAAAATCAAATACAGTACCTTTGATCCCCGAGATACAAAGAGTTGTAGACTTACAGAGCTGTCTCTGAAGCCGAGAATTGCTTTGCCCCTATACAGCAAGTCTATTATCCTATTTGAGAGTTCAATATTTATACTTCTTTCCAGTGGTATTCCCTTTAAGGTTTTCTGCTGATGTAAGCTAATTATCTCTAGTCATTTTTCTGCTGACCTCTGCAATTCTTACAGTCACCTCAGCTGGTAGCAATACAGAATCGTGTCTCTCCTCTAGGTATTCTAAGCTTACCATAAAAAACGGTGTAACAGCAGGTGCATTTTATTTGATGTCATTTTACTTAAGGCAAATGTTTGTGCCTCTTTACGAAGTGTAAATTAGAACACCTTATACAGGGTGAACTATTGTCTGTTCCCAAAGATTCAGACTGTTGGGAGCCTTTAACCTTCTGTTTCAATAAGGTTATTGATTCAGTGTCAACAACTATCTTATCTCTATAGCCAGAAAGCTATCACAGCTTTAGATTGTTGAGGCTTCCAGATTTCCAAACCCAGTTTGTCATGTTTTAATAAGGCCAGAATTCTTTCATAGAATGGTGTATTTTTCTGAATAGGTTATATGGCTTATTCCTTCACAGCACCAAGTCCCGTTCACCCATCACTCCTGTGCTCGCTGACCTCCAGTGGCTCCCGGTTAAGCAGCGCCTCAATTTCAAAATTCTCATCCTTGTTTTCAAATCCCTCCATGGCCTTGCCCCTCCCTATCTCTGTGATCTCCTCCAGCCCCACACTCCCCCCCCACCCCCCCGAGATATCTGCACTCCTCAAATTCTGCCCCCTTGAGCATTCCTCATTTTAATCGCTCAACCATCGGAGGCCGTGCCTTCAGCTGCCAAGGCCCTAAGCTCTGGAATTCCCTCCCTAAACCTCTCTTTCCTCATTTAAGATGCTCCTTAAAATCTACCTCTTTGGCCAAGCTTTTGGTCACCTGCCCTAATTTCTTCTTATGTGGCTTGGTGTCAAATTTTTGTCTTGTAACACTCCTGTGAAGCACCTTGGGACCTTTTACTATGTTAAAGATGCTATATAAATGCAAGTTGTTGTTAGCACTTGCTAACCAGTCCCTATTTGATTCTGTCATTTTGGTGTTTTGCTAAAGTCCATTCAGTGATGATAAATGGTTTTGGCGCAGTTGCATTTCTGTCACTTGAAATTTGCACAAACATGCATCTAATAGCATCAGTTAATCTCGTGTGACATGAAGGTTGCACATCTCATCATTCCTGTAGTTTATTTCCCCACAGAAATGCCAGGTTAACATACCACTGAAATTGATGGTTTATGTAGTCTTTGAGTACCTAGCTCAACAACTCTTGATTTCTTGGTACATTAGTCAAATAGAGCAGCAATCTTACTCCTTAATAATTTGTCACATGCACTTCCAATGCAAAGAAATACTGCAGTAACATGTTCACATTTTACACTGACCTTCCTGCTTCATGCATTAGTAATGCATCATCCCTAGTAGGCATCTACTGTATAAAAAAATAATTTGTGCTTCAAGTATGAGATGGAGGGAGAGCGTTTCTTCTTCCTGCCTGTCTTCTGTGTTATTTAGGGACATTTTTCTCTTTGGAGGACCAATTGGAGGCAGTATGAAGAATCTGACGAAGGGTCATCGACCTGAAACGTTGGATTGGATTTTACCAGCCCTAAGGAGGCGGGTTTGGAGGCGGGACTGTTGGGAAAATCAAAAAGAATGGGAGCGGGTCCCGAACCCGCTCCCAACCTGCCTCCAAACAATCTTCCCGGGAGTTGGGTCCCTGATTTGCGCAGGGACCTGACTCCTAGCGGCGGGAAGAGCATTATAGCCACTTAACTACCTGTTAACAGGCAGTTAAGAGGCTTTTTCCCATTTTGAGACTTCTGCTGCTGGCTTCCCGACGTCGGGGAACCCCGCCAGGGTAAGTGAGGCATGCTGTGGGTCTGTTGTAATGTTTGTGTATAGATGACAGCTGCAGAAGTGGTGTGAAGGATGCAATGAGACACTGGTGAGTATCAGAGGTAAGGAAATGTTGGGAAAGTCATTTTTAATGTGTTTAGATTTTTCTGTAGGTGACAAGCTTTGAAGTGTTTGTGTGACCTCACCTCATTGGGAGAAGTGACAAATCGTTTCTGCACCCTCACCTGCAGCTGCCATCTGTTTTATCCTAAGGAGAGAGTCATTGGAGAGCCTGGGTGCAAGATCTCACCTTTGTACAGTGACTGTCAGTGTTTGACAGCACCTCAATGCTGTCAAACACTGACAAATCATCTGTCAAAAATAAATGGTTCATGTCCCTTTAAGAAAACCGGCAGATGAAGCGTCACCAACGGACGTCATCTGACACTGGCTTTCCCTTAAGTGGCCAGCAAGCCCGCAGGGCGGGCTTAACAAGGCCAATCAGGGTAAAATAGCATCTGGGCGTCGGATGGCACTGGGGGTGGGACTAGAACCCGGAAGGCAGCAGTCCCGCCCCCAACTCGTCCCGGCAGGAAAAATCCAGCCCGTTGACTGTTTCTCTCTCCACGATGCTGCCTGACCTGCTGAGTGTTTCCAGCATTTTCTGTTGTTGTTTCAGTATGAAGAATCTATCAATTTAATCAGTTATTTGACATTTTGGTTTCACCATATAGTGCTCAGTGGTAGCACTCCCGCCTCTTGAGACAGAAGGTTGTGGGTTCAATTCCCACTCCAGACACTTGAGCACAAAATCTAGGCTGACATTTCAGTGGAGTGCTGAGGGAGTGCCGCACTGTCGGAGGTGCCGTCTTTCTAATGAGCTGTTAAACCGAGGCTCCATCTGCCCTCTCCGTTGAACGTAAAAGATCACATGGCACTATTGAAAGTTTTCCCAGTGTCCTGGCCAATATTAATCCTGCAACCAACATCATTAAAAAAAAAGATTATTTGGTCATTATCACATTTCTGTTTGTGGGAGCTTGCTGTGCGCAAATTAGGCTACCGCGTTTCTTACATTACAACAGTGAGTACACTTCAAAAGTACTTCATTGGCTGTAAAGTGCTTTGGGATGTCCTGAGGTCATGAAAGGTGCTATATAAATGAAAGTTCTTTCTTACATCACAATTCTGCAGTCATTCCCAACAAATACTTTATTTCTTCTGGATTGTAGTTTTTTCCCCATATGCTGGAACCCTTGAGCAGTTTGAAACCCCATTTCATTTAAAGGAGAACTGAGCTGAAACCCTTTCATTTGGCCAGCAGAGTATTTAGTTTTCTAAATTAATTTCCTTTGGCTCACGAGGAAACAAGATAGGTTTAGATTTTTTTAAATGACCCTTTAGGCCACTTGACCTCATCCTTCCCCATTAACAACCCTGCCATCTTCCCCAACAACATCTATCTGTTGAATAATTCCAGTGGTCTGGTTCAAACAACCTTCCCGGCAACCTTGTTCAAGTTGCTGATCATGCTCCTGAATATTTTAAGGAATCCATAAACATGTTAAAAAATAATGGGGGAAAAATTCGGTTGCTTAGCGCCTCCCGTTGGTGCCCTAAGAGGACGCTAATGGGGCGCAAAGCAACTAGTGCCCGGGCGAGGCGATGTTTGCGCCACTCGTGAAATTGACCAGACATTTTGCAGCGGTGCTAAACACTACCGCCACGATCTCCTGCGCCAGCAGATCGTGACGTCAAAGTGTGCAATGCCCCGGTAGTGCCCCGGACCGGATATTGAGTGGTGCCCCTGCCTTTCCGCCTGCCGCTAGCAACGACAGGTTGAGGGGAGCGTTTTGCAGTCGGGAAGGGACTGGGGGAGCACTATTTAAAGGTGGCCACTTCCTGCCTTTTTTTGTCGGCGACATTTTTGCACCACGCATTCTGAGAGAGAGAGAGAGAGAGAGAGAGAGAGAGACTTCTGGAGAAATTCAACGCTGTGTGAAGGAGTTTTGGGTACTGAGCAGCACTTTGCAGGTTCTTTCTGATTTGATCTTCCTTGCATCGATTTAGAAGAGATTATGGGGGCTGCACTCTGAGCTCTTTCCCTGGGGCTCTCCATTGTTCTTTTCAACAGATTTGATGTACAGGTCTCTCCAGGCCGAGATTCAAGGCTGCAAAGAGCAGGGTGTGGATGGAGAGCAAGATCAACCCTCCCCTTTAAGAACTGGCCGGCGCCAGTGTGTCTGTGTTCCATTGCTGACTGACATCACATGAGCTTCGCCAGCGCTCTGAGGTAGCGCCTCGCTCCTCGGCCTTTGCGCCTTAAGACAGATGTGTAGTGCCTGATTTAGCGCTCCAATCACCTCCAGGGGCGATAAAAGCCAAGTTTGCAGTCGGAGGCGATAATTAGCGCCATGCGCTAAACTTTGCGACCGGCCGATAATTGCGCCCCAAACGGGGCGATACCGAATTTCTCCACCAAAGTGTTTACAAAGTGTTATGAAACTAGCACAGAGAGGGAAACATTGGGGCCTCTGTGTAAATAAATACATTCTGGTTTCTGCCATAAACTTCCTTTCAGAAACCTAAATCTGCGCTGTCTCATTCTGCTGCCTTGGCTTATCAGAAAGTACTGCTTCAGATTGAATTTACAGAAATAGCATCAGGTTGCCCGTCTGAGTGTGTCTTGAAGACACAATGAGCTTGCATGTGCAAAAGCAAGAGCCAAAGATCATGGACATTCATTATCAGGGTTGAATGTGAAGCTTCTGTCCACACAGATATAATGTTCCCTAATGCACACTGCAAAAAAAGTAACAAGGCCACTTTCCCAAGAACTTGCAGGTATCTCATTTAGTGGCATGTTCACCAAATGTTAAATGAAACCATTCCCTATTGACATTATTTGGTCAGACCTCTGATCTAATGACCAGCCACTCCATTTGTGCTCCATGCACTTTATACACAGATTGGTATGTTTTGTGATTTATAGGACGTGCGGTATTATCAGTGTCATTCTATAATCACTTTCCCATGGGAAGAGTGCTTCGGCAGGGCGAACTATTCCTGATCATTTCCTTTCTTCCCCTTTTCTTCCATATACTGTTGTATTGTACTGCATCTAAAAGCCAAGCAAAAATTACAGACGCATGTCCAAAGACAGGCAAGTTTGAAAGCTAGTTGACGCTGGAATTGAATCTCATAACTCTCTGAAAGAGATTCCAGGGAAGCCATACCAAAATTACTTCCTCAGGAATGTACAGATTATAGTGAGGCCGAGAGATGGTGTATGAATGAATCAGCCCGAGGTGTGTAAGCATCCTGTTTTGTAACAGGGCTTCAGCAGCATGCAATACTGCGTGTCTTAAACACAACACATTATTAAACAATAATGACATTTCCTAGTGTTTGAGGCTGTGTCTCCCAGGGTTGGACGTGTCTCCTGGGTGTAGATCCAGCATTGTGGATCGGTCGCTCGTTATAGAAAGGGCCCAATTTCCGCTTCCATTTATTTCAATGAAAATAAAAGTCAAGTGTTTTCTATAATGGCCAGCCAATCCACAAGACCAATTTTATACCGGGTGGTAAGTTGAAAATCTACCCCAGGACGTTTAAACAAACAGAAAATGTCAACTCAAGTTTGTCAGACTGATATCAGATGTAGACACTTTAGAACTCTGGATTTACAATCAGGTCCCAAATTTGTACAGCTATCCTTTGAAGTGGTTAAATGAAGTAGTTGCACCATCATTGTCCTTCCCACTACTGTTGAAGTTAATGTTATAAATTCATTCAGAGGTCTCCGTGTGGGACTTGGTCCGAGAGCTACTGAGTTAAGAAGGCAAGAAAGTCTGTAAAGGCCATTCCACCAAGCAAACCCTCTCCATCCACAGATCATATACAATCTAACCGATCACACCGCTCCCGAGGGGGAAAAAAATGCCAAACCTTTCCGATGATCCCCAAACGTCTTAACTGCAGAATACCCATCTGACATTACAACCTTCATTATCCAGTCTTGACCATTTTTGTTCCTCCACAGGTGACACTTCCACAGACCCAGCAGCACAGGAGCGCTGATTTTTCCATGGAACATGTGATCATCCCCATCAGCGTTTATTCCTGTATCTTTCAATCCCGTTAGTTAACCAACTTTTGGTCCAGCTCTTTTTTTTTTGTGAATGTGTTAGTGGATACAGGATTAACTAGTGCATTAGGAAATAGAGCTTAGAAATGACCGTGATAATAACATGTGAATGCATACCATGTTCTCCTGAGATTCCTCTGTCTGCTGTTTTAATGAAGCTGTTAACCCTTTTAAAATAAGCTGTTATTATACAGAAACCTTTAATGCACCGAGTGTTTTTATTTAGCTGATTGCTAGATAGTTTTACTCCCAACAGGCTCTTGAAAATATGCCATTTGTAGACATTATTTTACTCTGCTTGGAAGTGACATAACACTGCTGGTCAGATAAATTATTGGAAAAAACCCAGAATTAACTTAATGCCTTTTGGTGGAATTAAAGGTTCGACAATCAAACCTCATTATTACAAACTCGTGAAGAAGAATAGGGAACTTACGTTAACATAACACCTTTCATGACTTCAAGCTGTCCCAAAATAGTTCACCGTCAATGAAGAATTTTTGAAGCACAGATATATCTGCGCTCCTCTAATTCTGCCCCCTTGAGCATCCCTGATTATAATCGCTCAACCTTTGGTGGCCGTGCCTTCTGTTGTCTAGGCCCTAAGCTCTGGAATTCCCTCCCCTAAACCTCTCCGCCTCTCTTTCCTCCTTTAAGACACTCCTTAAAACCTACCTCTTTGACCAAGCTTTTGGTCACCTGACCTAATTTCTCCTTATGTGGCTCGGTGTCAAATTATTTGTCTTAAAATACTCCTGTGCAGCGCCTTGGGATGTTTAATACATTAAAGGCGCTATATAAATACAAGGTGTTGTTGTAGGGAAATATGGCAGCCAATTTTCACACAGCAAGAGTCACAAACAGCAATGAGACAAATGACCACATAATCTGTTCTAGTGACGTTGGTTGAGAGATAAATATTGGTCAGGTCACCAGGAGAACTCGCTTGCTCTTCTTCAAATAGTGACATGAGATCTTTTACGTCCAACCTGAGAGCGACGACAGAGCCTCGGTTTAACATCTCATCTGAAAAACGGCACCTCTGGCAATCCAGCACTCCCTCAATGCTGCACTGAAGGGCCTGGCTGGATTAATTGCTCAAGTCCTGGAGTGGGTCCTGGAGCGGGGCTTGAAGCTCCAACCTTTTGACTCAGAGGTGAGAGGGCAACCACTGAGCCAATTAAAAGGATAGACCTAACAGTTCCTCATCAGAGTTATCGTATTGCGGTTTAAGCTCCTCTGAAGACAGTTCCAATGTCTCTATAAAGACCTGGGGAGGAGTGTGTAATAATGATGATCATAATTCTGTGTTGTTTTGAACAGAGACTCCCCCAGTACCCAATCAAAAATTGAAGTAACTGATATTTAAACTGTGCTGCAATTCTTAGTTTTCTGCATTTTTATTAGTGCATTAAATACTTTATAAAAACCTTTAAAGAGTTGGTGAAGATAAATTGATTATAAGGAAATAATTAGACTTGAATTTTTTAACATTTTCCTTTGTTGGTTCATAAAGGAAACTGATTGTCTGTATAAATTTTGCATCACGGTGATACAGTCATTTAATATACCAAATCATTCACGGCTGTTCATGGGCTCATGAAATATTAAATCATATTATTCTAAAAGTACTGTGTTTAAAGTGCATTGAGATTCTCATATCCTTAGTCGTTCCCACTTCCTCCCAGCAGAATAAAAAGTTTGGTGAACATTGAAATGAGGACCATACAGCATTTAATGGGATCACTGAACATACCTCCAATCTCTTCCTCTGCCAAGTATCTATCCAGTTCCCTTTTAAGCATGCCTGCCTGGGCATTCTGTTCCAACATATTCACTATCTTTTGCAGAAAGTAGTTAAATCTAAATTATCTGTTCACCTTCTGAGTTGGGGTCTGCACCCGTCATTGTAGAGTTTGTAATTAGAGATGTCAAACACATTATTATTTTATTCAGGGTTATGCCCATGAGAACCACAAGTATCTCAACAAGATCTCCGATGAACTTTCTCCAATGTGAACTTTGCAAGTTTCCATAGTCTCACCTCATAGTTCGGATGCCTAATCCAAAGTAGAATTTAGTTGCCTTTCATTATACCCAGTGGCCAGACCAGTGTTTTTGCACTATTCATTTTCAACATCCCCTGGCCGCACACTCCGAGATCAATCTTACTTTCTTCACAGCCGCTGCAAAATGTGCTGATGGGTTCAGCGAGCTATTTCTCTCCACTATCAATGGCATTCCAGTGTCTCACTTTTAAAAATTTGTTCATGGGATGTGGGCGTTACTGGCAAGGCCAGCATTTATTGCCCATTCCTAATTGCCCTTGAGCGGCTTGCTAGGCCATTTCCGAGAGCAGTTAAGAGTCAACCACATTGCTGTGAGTCTGGAGTCACATATAGGCCAGACCGGGTAAGGACGGCAGATTTCCTTCCCTAAAGGACATTAGTGAACCAGATGGGTTTTTACAACAATCTGGTAGTTTCATGGTCACCATTACTGGTACTAGCTTTTTATTCCAGATCGATTTAATTAACTGAATTTAAATTCTCCAGCTGCTGTGGTGGGATTTGAACTCTTAGGGCAGAATTTTCATTGACCCGTGGAGGCGGGTTTGGAGGTGTGTGGGGTAGGAAAATAGCAGATTCGGGGGTCCCGAACCCATCCCGCCCCCATGCCAGTTTCGCTGGAGGCGAGTACCCGACCTATGCTGGGACCCGCCTCCCCGAGGCGTGAAGGGGATTAGTAACAATAACAGGCAGTTTGTTGCCTAATCCCTATTTTTAGCCCTGAAGTGTGGGCTACCCAACGGCTCTAAACCATGCCGTTTTAGCGAGGCGGACCGTGGGTCTGCAGGGGTTGGAGGGGTCGATATGTCCGGTGGGCAGGTGAGTGATGGGTGCATGTGTGCAGAGGTAAGTGTGTAAGGTAAGTGTAAAGTGTGGAAAAAAGTTTTACTTACCTTAACTTCCTCTTGCAGGTGTCAGCCCTTCAGGTCTCGGGAGTCAGAAATCTCACCGGCACAGAAAGCAGAATGGCCGTTGAGCTGTCAAAAGCTGCAGCCTCTGCTTTTTGTTCTGCAGAGATCTCTAAATCAGCCTGAGAGGAAGGAATTAACTTAGAGGACAGATTGTCAGTGTTTGACAGCTTCAAAGAGCTGTCAAACGCTGATATTTCATCTGTCAAAAGTTCTTGACAGATGAAATGTCAATCTGTGACGTCACCTGTTGCCGGGTGGCCCTTAATTGGCCTGCTGAGCCCGCTGGGCAGGCTCAACAAGGTCAATCAAGGGAAAATCGAGTGGGTTGGCCACAACTCGATGGAGGCGGGACTACAACCCCAAAAGTGGGAGTCCCGCCTCCTGCTCGCCTCCATTGATAAAATCCAGCCCTTAGTCTCCAGATTATTAGTCCAGGCCTTGGGATTACTAGTCCAGTAGCATTACCACTACGCTACCGTTCACATATGTGGGCTCTCACAACTACCAAGATCCCATGTGGTGACATTACAATAGTATGACCAGAGAATGCTTTACAGTAGATCACAGGGAAATTCTACAAACAGTGCATTTTCACGCCACACAAGTGCCAGGCAATGACTATCTCCCACAAGCGAGAGTTTAACCACTGCCCCTTGACATTCAATGGCACTACCATCGCCAAATCCCCCACCATCAACATCCTGGGGGGTCACCATTGACCAGAAACTTAACTGGACCAGCCACATAAATACTGTGGCAACAAGAGCAGGTCAGAGGCTGGGTATTCTGTGACAAATGTCTCACCTCCTGACTCCCCAAAGCCTTTCCACCATCTACAAGGCACAAGTCAGGAGTGTGATGGAATACTCTCCACTTGCCTGGATGAGTGCAGCTCCAACAACACTCAAGAAGCTCAACACCATCCAGGACAAAGCAGCCCGCTTGATTGGCACCCCATCCACCACCTTAAACATTCACTCCCTCCACCACCGGCGCACCGTGTCTGCAGTGTGTACCATCTACAAGATGCACTGCAGCAACTCGCCAAGGCTTCTTCTGCAGTACCTCCCAAACCCGCAACCTCTACCACCTAGAAGGACAAGGGCAGCAGGCGCATGGGAACACCACCACCTCCAAGCTCCCCTCCAAGTCACACACCATCCTGACTTGGAAGTTGATCGCCGTTCCTTCATCGTCGCTGGGTTAAAATCCTGGAACTCCCTCCCTAACAGCACTGTGGGAGTACCATCACCACACGGACTGCAGCGGTTCAAGAAGGCGACTCACCACCACCTGCTCAAGGGCAATTAGGGATGGGCAATAAATGCTGGCCTTGCCGGCGACGCCCACATCCCAGGAACGAATAATAAAAAAAATCCTTAACGAACAATGATCTCATCTGCAGCTCCTTGCAACAGTAGATGGGGCCCAATGGCAACTCAATTAACCAGCGGCATTAAAACAATGGAAAAAGAAATCAGTATCTTTAAAACAAATATAGCAGGATTTAACTATTTTTCATCTCAGTGGGCAAAGGCTTCTAAGTAAGCCAAATTCAATTTTATTATATGAGTAATGCTTTCACTTGTACATATAAATGTAACTAAGTTGATCTTGTCTGCTGGTTGATGGACAAATGGCTGCAGTCATTCTGACTAAGAGTGCTGAGAGGCAACAGCAAACTAGCTGCAATTAATGCCCATTTTGCAAGCTGACTCACAAAACAGAGAGCGACTGATTTCTCTTTGAGCTTTGCAGCTTCTGGGAGTAATTTTAATCAATTTTCTTTGAATTCGCCAAAGACAAAAATTAATGATTTGGAAGCTTTCCTTAAACTGCGCAGTCTAAGAAAAGATGAAATGTAATTTTGTAACTTTGCAAAAGGTACAATGATGAGCAAGTGAATGCTGGATACAGAAAAGATCAATGTGGTTCTGTGGATGGATTACAGAGATGGCCAATTTGGAAAGTAGACATTTCTCAGTATTTGAAGCTATAAGTTCTTCGATGACACTTGTTCTATATTCCGCAGATAGAAATAAACTAGATTCTTGTGAATGTCATCACAGAGTTAGACACACATAAGAAAAACAAGACATGTCTGAAAGTCGAGATGTACCAATTTATCTCAAATGCCAGCAGGGAAAGAGTACCAATGGTAACAGCACGATCCAGAGCAGTAATCAAAGAATGTCATTCTCTTCACTTGTAATCCAACTATTTCATTCTTACTATTATTTTACATTTCCCTATTATTTTCCTTCTATCCACTGACCTGTGTGTGTACTCCATAAATTCAGTGCCAATCTTTTCTATACTCTGATGACAGTCAGTATAATATGTATTTCATTGTCCCTTTCTTCGCTACCGAGATACATGGCTATTATATTAGCATTGAAAACCTAGGTGAGGGTCCAAGGCCACTTTTCAGGAATTCTGACTATTTTAGCACAGAAGCATCTCCGAGTAAATCATAGCAAAACAATGCGATTAAGTTAAATTCAGCTCACAAGAGGTTAAATCCACAACACGCAGCTTCTGGGAAAACTTGGATTATATTCAGACAAAGCGTTTATCCAGATTGCTTGAGACAATGGAGGCTCATTAAAAACATTCAGACATGAGCTGTTGCAATGCCTCATTCAGTTGAGCACAGCAGGATGCTGGGAAATGGAGGTCAAGCCTTTGTTTCGCTGCCGAGCTCGGGACAAAAAGAAAAAAAAAACCCACACAGTCAGGAACAGCCTGATCGATTTGGGAAGGGAGATGGATACAGGGAACATAGGAACAGGAGGAGGCCATTGAGCCCCTCGAGCCTGTTCTGCCATTCAATGAGATCATGGCTGATCTGTGACCTAACTCCATATACCCGCCTTTGCCCCTTTTCCCTTAATACCTTTGGTTAACAAAAACGTATCTCAGGTTTAAAATTAACAATTGACCGAGCATTAATGCAATGATGTTCAGAGAAATTACTGGTCAGTAAAGTTGTATTGAGCCTGCTAACTGGGGCAGAGTGGCAATGTTTTGTTATTTACTATGGTATGAGAAATGTTACGAAATAATTTGAAATATGTTCACATATTGTATGCAAAATAAATTGGCCTGTTGATTTATAATCTGTCCTCATCTCACTAAAGTGTTCATCACACCACCTTTTGAAAGACTGGCGAAAATCACACGGTCTCACATGCGAGATTACGGTATCGAGTTCAGGAGGTTTTCATTGTTATGGCCACAGGCCACACTGGATATTGGGCAGTAAAAGTGAAAGCCGTGGGTTCTGCTTATGGGAGAGACAGTGAACCTGAGGGAATGTCGAGTATCGACCCGAATGTATAACATCTATAATGCAGGGCATCAGCAAGATTGAAAAAGAGTTGGACAGAGATCAAGAAGCAAAGTCTAGATGTTAAAAGACTGGGTTTGGTTATTTTCTATGATGGCAGTTGCGTACAGCCCTGTAATTGTAGGACCAACAACGTGGTTCACGCTTCATGGCCTCTGAAGTAGCCAAGCAAGCAACTTAGTTGTAAAAACACAAAAAGGCCCATGACAACCTTCTCAGTGCTTCCTGAGGTGAGCAATAAGCGTGGGCTTGCCATTATTGGCAATGTCCCAATAACATATTGAAAAACGTAAAAATAAACTGAAGTCAAAATGTAATAAAACCAGCATATAATATATACTGAGGGCAGCGGACCGAAAAAAAACACTTTCATATTATTCATTCAACCCATGGGTCTCTTTCATTCTTGGTTGGTTGTTATCTATCATGACCTTCTCCCAAAACCTTGCTCCATTTATTGCACTACCTGAAGCCCGCCAGCACCGCTGAAGGACCCCTAATAACACACAGGTAAGGATTTTTTCTTGGAGTGAATCGGTCAAGATCTCTACCTCATGGATTTATGGTGTTGCTTTTGCTGACTAATGAGGTGGAATATAGTCATTGACAAAAATAATTGTATTTTTATCAAATCAAAATAAAATTACATTTCTTATGAAAAGTAAAACTGAAGTATGATTAAAATTTGGTAAACAGATAAACAGATGAAATTAAAACTAAAATTGAATTAGTTCTAGGTCAGTAATTAAGTTTTTGAACACATGTTGGAAATTAAAACAGGTGGATAATCTCAGTTATTATTCTTGGCCCTGTGGGGCCCACATGTACCCTTGTAGAAGCTGGTACCTCTCATCTTTCTTGGCTTACTGACCACCACTGATATGTCAGGTCCCCATCCAGGGCCAGGAGTGGCAATTCCTGGCATACGGAGTCCCAGGCCCAGCCTGGCCCATCATTTGCCTTGTAAAGGGTGGATGAACATTCTGCTCTCCTCCTTCTTCTTCTTCTTCTTTTTAGGCAGTCCCTTGGAACCGAGGATGACTTGCTTCCACATTAAAAATGAGTTCTCAGGTGACTGATGAGTCCAATGCGTGATCTACAGTCTCTGTCACAGGTGGGGCAGACGGTGGTTGAAGGGGCGGGTGGGTGGGGTGCTTGGGTTGACATGCGCTGCTTGCGCTTGGCTTCTGCTTGCTCCCGGCGAAGAGACTCGAGGTGTTCGGCGCCTTCCCGGATGCTTCTCCTCCACTTTGTACGGTCTTGGGCCAGGGATTCCCAGGTGTCGGTGGGGATGTTGCACTTTTTGAAGGAGGCTTTGAGGGTGTCCTTGAAGCATTTCCTCTGCCCACCTGGGGCTCTCTTGCCGTGTTGGAGCTCAGAGTAGAGCGCTTGTTTTGGGAGTCTCGTATCGGGCATGCGGACGATGTGACCCGTCCATCGGAGCTGATCGAGCGTGGTCAAAGCTTAGATGCTGGGGATGTTGGCCTGAGCGAGAACACTGGACGTTGGTGTGCCTATCCTGCCAATGGATTTGCAGGATCTTGCGGAGGCAGCATTGGTGGTACCTCTCCAGTGCTTTGAGGTGCCTGCTGTACATGGTCCATGTCTCTGAGGCATACAGCAGGGCGGGATCCCCATCCAGGGCCAGGAGTGGCAATTCCTGGCATACGGAGTCCCAGGCCCAGCCTGGCCCATCATTTGCCTTGTTAATGGTGGATGAACATTCTGCTCTCCTACAAGGCAAGGCTAAAACTGGTGGAAGCAATGGAGACCCACCATAACCATATCTATCCATAGGTAGTTGAGCTGATCTCATGTTGAAGTCAGGGTGGGAGAGTAGACTTTCAGTAAATCCTGCGGATTTTCAGAGCTTAAATTTCTGACCAACAGAAAAGGTAGATGAAAACCAGAACCGTGTCCCCCCCGAAGACTATAAATAAAATTAAGATTAAAACTCAAGGTCCAGAAAGCAGACTGAACTTATTTCTAGAAGTGAAGCATACCGTCATGGAAATACAAAAGTTATTGGCCATAAACTTTGCATATTAATCTTTCAAAAGGAATCATTACAGGTTCACATCTCAGTTTAGGTGAACAATTTTTTTTGAGAAACCAAAGTGAAAAGTCAAGGCCCGTCGTGCAGGAGTTAACCACAGTTGAAAAGCGGAGGAGGAATTTTAAGATAAGCAAATAATGGTCAGGTAACAAGAAACTTTGGGGGACAAATTCGGTGTCGCTGCTTTTGGGGTGTGAATGTCGCCAGGGCGCTAATTTTAGCTCCCTGAAAAAATAAGCGCCCCTCCACCTGAAATTCAGTTGCATCGCCCCAAGCAAGAGGTGGAGTGCTACTGAAGTGCTCCACCTCCTTCTTGGGGCGCTACAACTGAATATCGCGGCGCTACGTGCAACAGCGCCGCGTCATTGCAGGCCTCCTCCCCTGATTAAAGGGGGGGGGGGCCTAGTGACACGAGCACCAGGGCCCTGCTGGACCACCGGGGAGCGGGGGTCCTGTGAAAACAGTCCAGCACTCAAGAGGAGTGCCGGGCTGAGCGATCGCGGCCAGCACCCCAAAGAAAAAAGGGGAAGGGGGCAGGTGCTGGCAGTCGGCCAAAAAAACAATGGCCGCCCGACACCTGCCCCTTTTTACTAGCGCCGCCGCGGCTGCCAAAACGCCCCCCTGACCCTGTCGGACATATCGTCCCGCAATGGGTCAGGGGGCGCAACCCACGTTTGCGGCCAGGACGCGAGCAGGGCGCTGTGCACGGCGATGACGTCATCACCGGCGGCACAGTGCCGCTGGGCGCTACCGGCTACCACCGCCGCTAAAGGCGTAAGTGGCACCACGCCCGGACGCTAGGGGATTTTCCCCCCCGTTAGTGCCCCCCGGGGGCGCTAACGAGAGGCACAAATCAACCCAATCTTTCCTCCTTTGATTTTAAAAGTCAGTAGATTGTAGAAAGAAAGGAAGTTTGGTTTGAGGTAAGTGGTTCCAAATGAGTTGAGGTAGGTTTGAGTGCCTGAACTGCAAAGTTTGAGCGCCTGAGAAAGAATGAGTTAGAGTACAACACAGTGTAGTGAGGCTCGATTCCAACACGATGAGGATGCAGGCAAGGCATAACTTTCAGGATGGTTGTTACAAATTCAAGTCTCCCAGAAATAACTTCTTGGATTCAGTGGCGCCAGTCATTCCCATAAACAGTCTGAATATCTCACATTTATGAGAAACGCACACTATTCTATATCTATCGGTGCGATAGCATGACCCGGGGTGTGACAATCAAACCACTTGGTGATCTGAACCAGATAACCATGTCTTTTGTACGTGTACTTCTTCAACCACTCCAAAGGCAAAGCAGGTTAACAGTAGATGATGCGAGGCTGGGTTAGAATCATTCAGCTGCTTTATTCCACAGTGAGGTGAACATATAGAGCAATAGTTATGATCAGATTCACTTAGTTCAATCGAGACAACTTATCCCCGGATATGCTACGCTGACCCACTTCAGTGGGTCATCTTACTTGATGCAAATAGACTGACATCTCCCCATACTGGAAGTATCGGTTTGGTCTCCCAGTCAACACCTCTCCTGACTTTCGTTGCCATTGAAATCAATATCGCGCATTTTACACTATTGTCTAAAGTCCAAATTACCCCCACTGACTTTTTAAACCTGCCTTTCCTGAAGCCTTTCCATTGCGGCAGCTTCCCCATTACCAAAGTTCAACTTCTTTTTTGGTGTCTGCAATTCTGCTTTATTCCTGACTGTTCACAGTCAGAAAGAGATCAAAAACTGCCCAACTCAATTGGTGTGAAGTATTTATCGATCACAGAGCCAAGCTACTGAATTACTTATTATTCTATGAAGATACAACATCAAAGCTAGTTCACTAACATCTTAATTACCAGCTGTCTCAGGTCCTTGTATGTGCGTGCCAGAATACACTATGGATTTCATTTATAACTTCACCACCTGGACAGTAACTTGGCAGAGCAGATCACCCATTGTTTGCAGAACCCGCCCAACTTTCACCACAATGCCAGCACAATGGGGGATAAATTGGGTTGCTTTGCGCGTGGGGCACAATCCCTGAGCGCCCGGGCGCGGCGCCGCTAATGCCTCCAGCGAAATTCAGTGGGAGGTTAGCGGCGGTGCCCCGCAGCGCCGCCGGTGATGACATCATTGCTGCGCACAGCGCCCCGCTTGCGCCCTGGCCACAAACTTCCCTTGCGCCCCCTGACCTATCGCCGGACGGTATGTGTGACAGGATCAGGGGCCGGTTTGGCAGCGGCGGCGGCGCTACTTAAAGGGCAGGTGTCGGGCAGCCATTTTTATTTTGGCCGACTGTCAACGCCTGCCCCCTTTCGCTTTTTTCTCAGGGTGCTGGCTGTGATCGGTCAGCCCGGCACTCCTCGAGTGCTGGGCTGTTTTCATGCCACCCCGCTCCCCGGTGGTCTGACAGGGCCCCAGTGCGCGCAGCGCTAGGCCACTCCCCTTTAAACAGGGGAGGAGGTCTGCAATAACATGGCGCTACGTGCCGACACGCATGGTGCTGCTGCATGTAGCGCCGCGATATTCAGTAGTTACACCCCAAGCCGGAAGTGGAGCTAAAATTAGCGCCCCGGCGACGTTAGTGCCCCAAAATGGGCGGCACCCAATTTTTCCCCCAAAGTTTTAAAGCACAACGTTTAACGTAACTTTGTGAAAAAATAATCGCAAGATCCCAAACCATGATAATGACCATATTTGGAGTAAGGGCGAAACGAGAGGAAAATTCACTGGAGATGGTAACAAACACAGAAAACGGTGGCAACACACAACAGGTTAATTAGCATCTGTGCAGAGAGAAAAGACAAGTTTGTGTCTCAGGTCTAGATTGAAACTGGAAAAATGACTGAGCATTGAAAGACAGGAAACGGAAAAAAATATCTGCACAAGAGTGAAGAACTACCAGTGGAGGTGGTCCATGCATGAGATGATAAGAAAAAGCGCAAGATAAGTAAGAGAAACAAAGAATCTGTGAACTCTTTGACAGTACTGATGTTGAGAGGGGAGTGGGGATCCATAATCATAATCAGAAGACTGGTTGATATGGATGCTTTTCTTTCCCTTAGAGATTGTACTTACAATTTATGCAGCTAATGATTAGCTTCATTTTTGGCCAAAAATAGATGACCTCACACTTACCTGCATTGAAATCCATCTGCCATAGTTTGGCCCACTCATTTAATCTATCAATGTCTCTTTGTAATTTTATGCTCCCGTACACACTACTTACTATGCCACCTATCTTTGTGTCAAGGGCAAACTTGGATCTATGGCTCATTATTGTGTTATCTAAATCATTAATAAAGATAGTGAATAGTTGAAGCCCCAGCACAGATCCTTGTGGGACACCACTAGTCACTTCTTTCCAATTCGAGTGCATACTGATTATCTCTACTCTCTGTCTTCTACCGCCTAACCAATCTCCTAACCAATCAATAATTTGTCTTTAATTCCAAGGGCTTCAATTTCAGCTAACAGTCTCTTCTGTGGAACCTTATCGCATTCCTTCTGGAAGTCCATATAAACTATATCCATAGATATTGCCCTGTTTATTACTAAAGGGACAATTCCTGAATTAAGAGAGCTTTGAAAGATTATGGCTAAAGCATCTGCAATCTCCTCACCTACTTCCTTTAAAACCCTGGGGTGGAAACCATCAGGTCCTGGGGATTAGTCAGTCTTTAGTGCCATTACTTTTTCTAATACTGTTTTCTTGCTTACGTTAACTTTAGTGAGTTGCAGTCCTTGATTCATTATTAGTTTCCCTGGAATGTCAGGTATATTATTCTCTTCCTCTACAATGAAGACTCCTCTACAGTAAAGACTGGCACAAAGTAATTATTCAACAAAGTCTGCCATTTCCTTATTCTCATTTGCAATATTACCCGCATCTGTTTTTTTTAAAGGAGCACATTACCCTTTACAACCATTTTTTTGTGTCGCACAACTTTGGCTCACTACCACCCTGTTCTTAAGCACTAACGGGACGGTTGTGAGATGAAATTTGCATCCCATAAGCTTGTAGTGATGTTGCGAAACTTTGAGCTCACCTCTACTTATCTATATATAGAATTTCACCCTATATATTGTTCTTGGGTTTGTGTACTTGGCCATATCAAAACCTGTGATCCAATGGTGTGACCGCAGTTTGTACCAGCTGGACATGAAATCAAGAATGATTTTAAAAGGAAAAAAAAAACCTGCTTTCTAAGCAATTGAAGCCCATGGGATTAAAGGGGCAGTGGGCAGCATGGATACAAAATTAGCTAAGGGGCAGAAAACAGAGGGTAGTGATGACCGGCTGTTTATCAGACTAGAGGGAAGTATACAGTGGTGTTCCCCATTGGTTGGTATTGGGACCACTGCTCTTTTTGATATATGTTAATGACCTGGATCTGGGTATAGGAGTCATCATTTTGAAGCTTGCAGATGACACAAAGCTTGGAAATGTCGTAAACAGTGAGGAGGATAGCAGCAGACTTCAGGAGGACATCGACAGACTGGTGAAATGGGCAGACACACGGCAGATTAAATTTAATGCCGAGAAGTGTGAAATGATGCATTTTGGAAGGAAGAATGAGGAGAGGCAAAATAATCTAAATGGTACAATTTTAAAGGAGGAACAGAGAGACCTGGAGGTTGACAGACACTAATCTTTGAAGGTGGCAGGACAAGTTGAGAAGGCTGTTAAAAAAGCATGTGGGATCCATGGCTTTATAAATAGAGGTCATGATGTGGAGATGCCGGCGTTGGACTGGGGTGGACAAAAATGAGAAGTCGCACAACACCAGGTTATAGTCCAACAGATTTATTTAAAATTACAAGCTTTCGGAGCTGTCGCCCCTTCCTCAGGTAGAGTAGCTGTGAGAGAATCTCCCAACGTATGAACGGACACCGCGCAACAATCGCCAGGCAGGAGGGTTGCCTCCCAGTCGGGGAACACTTCAGCAGTCAGGGGCATTCAGCCTCGGATCTGCGGGTAAGCGTTCTCCAAGGCGGCCTTCGGGATACACGACAGCGCAAAATCATAGAGCAGAAACTGATAGCCAAGTTCCGCACTCATGAGGATGGCCTCAATCGCGATATCGGGTTCATGTCACGATACAGAACGTGACTTGACATCATGGCCGGTCTTTCCAGCTTTTTAAAAAAAAAAACTAACACAAGAACCAAACTCAACTGCAGAGGATATGCAGCCAGCAGGTGTTTTGACACGTTGGACCCCCTGGGACACATCTCATTGTCTTGGCTGTGCTCTTAGTGTGTCTTTGATATAGGGAAAGATTTGAATACATTTTTTCTGTGTTTATATTGTGAATTCTGGGAGATTCTCTCACAGCTACTCTACCTGAGGAAGGGGCGACAGCTCCGAAAGCTTGTAATTTTAAATAAATCTGTTGGACTATAATCTGGTGTTGTGCGACTTCTCATTTTTATAAATAGAGGCATAGATTACAAAAGCAAGGAATTGATCCTAATCCTTTATAAATCACTGGTTAGCCCTCAGCTGGAGTAGTGTGTCCAATTCTGGGCACCACACTTTAGTAAGGATATCAAAGCTTTGGAGAGGGTGCAGAGGAGATTTACCAGAATGGTACCAGGGATGAGTGACTTTAGTTATGTGGAGAGACTGGAGAAGCTAGGATCGTCCTCCTTCGAGCAGAGAAGGTGAAGGGAAGATTTAATAGTGGGGTTCAAAATTGTGAAAGTTTTGATAGAGTAGATCAGCAGAAACTGTGTCTACAGGCAGGAGGGTTGGTAACCAGAGGACACAGATTTAAGATAATTGGCAAAAGAACTGGGGGATGGCGGGGGGAGGGGGTGGGTGAGACGAGGAGAAATTTTTTGACGCAGTGAGTTCTTACGATCTGGAATGCACTACCTGATAGGGCGATGGAAGAAGATCAAATAGTAGCTTTCAAAAGGGATTGGATATATACAGTACTTGAAAAGGAAAAATTTACAGTACTATGGAGAAAGAGCGGGAGAGTGGGACTAATTGGACAGCTCTTTCAAAGAGATGGCACAGGCTCGATGTGCAGAATGGTCTCATTCTGCGCTCTATGATTCTAACATGTATTGAATGTGTGTATAATGTAGACTGCGCAAACCTTAGATTACCCAAAGGAAACAGGTACTGCTGGGAAAATATCAATGCATTTTCAGCTTTTAGTTTGTCCAGGAGCATCGTCATCCCTTAATTAATTTTTTGATTAATAGGGATACAGATTTCTTAATAATTCATTAGTAATGGCATGATAGAAACTGGCTCCTCAATTATAGTTTGTGCAATTAACAGTCAAAAAATGACACTTTGTATTTTAAAGGATGTATGCATTCTTTTCCTAAGAGATTGCACTTGCAATATATGCAGCTAATAATTAGCTTATTATAGCAAAGTACTCAGCATCTAGGGAAAATACAATGTAAACATTTTTTCTTAACTCACGACAGGCAAAACCCAATTACTACGCGGTGGGCTTCAGTTTCTCCTCTTTGTTTCTCACCCGTTTTCTCTCCTGAATGCAAGTTTCCACAAGGATTGGTCAGATTCCACAACCTGGCCCAAGTGGCTGGTCTTCATGTGTGAACCTGGACAGTGAATATTGGCAGGATATTTGACTGTGGAGGGCATCACGGCCAACTCTTCCCTCACTCGATGTCCGCTTCCCAGCAGGACTCGCCACACAGTGATCAGGAGCAGGAACCCACAATGGTGCAGAAATTCCGATCCCTACGGGTGTGTACGCGCTGTGTACCCACCCGTAGGGACATCGGAAATGCCAGTTTCAGGCATGCACTGCGCATGCGCTGGAAACCGGTATTTCCAATCTGTCAAGAATGGTCTTGACAGATCTGCGGGCGGATAGTTCCGCTTTTTGGAGACCCTCCGCCTGCAGAAAACACTTACAATTCTTACGCCTGGTAAAAGTGTGCGAAAGGCCTACTTTTACCAGGATAAGAGTTGGAAAAACTTTAAAAAAAATTTCCACTGATTTGTCATTTAAAAATACTTTAAAAAAGGTAAGTTTATTTTTAGCCCCATTAAAAACTTTGATTATTCTTTTCAAAAAATAAAATTTTTGTTTAAAATCGTTAATTTATTGTAATTTAAAGTCATTTTAAAAATGTGATTTAAAAAAAAAAGTTATTTAAAGTTTTACTATGTTTTGGGGGTGATCTCCATTCATATATTTGACGGGTCTTCCTGTCATGTATGAAGGGAGATTCCCTTCTCTGATTGGCTCCCCATGGCCCACGTGATCCCAGGGACGCTGCGAACTACCTGTGCCTCTGGGATACGTGGGCCCTGCGCACCGGCAGTTTGGAGAGGCCCAGCAGCGGACTCTGCGCCTCCCGGGAGCCCTCTGGTCTTGGCGCAGATTTTTCCAGATCGCAGCCCTCCGCCCGCGGGAAGCCTGCGATTGGAATATCTGGGCCAATGTGTTTCCCCTCCCTAGCCAAGGGACTGTAATGCAAATTTTAGTGCACTTATTGCCACCTGAACTCTGCACAGAGCAGAACTTGAACCTGTGTGTCTCAGCTACAAATGGCCAAAACCAATTGAATCCATGGGGGAACGGACTAACTTGCTTAGTGGAAGGGGTGAGGTGACCTAATAGAGATCTTTAAAATTGTGGAGGGGTTTGATAGGGTAGATGTAGAGAAGATGTTTTCACTTTTGGGGTGTCCAAAACTAGGGGCCATAAATATAAGATAGTCACTAAGAAATCCAAAGAAGAATTCAGAGAAATGTCTTTATCCAGAGAGTGGTTAGAATCTGGAACTTGCTACCACAGGGAGTGGTTGAGGTCAATGGCATACATGTTTTTTAGGGGAAGCTAGATAAGTACATGAGGGAGAAAGGAATAGAAGGTTATGCAGATAGGGTTAGATGAAGTAGAGTGGGAGGAGGCTTGTGTGGAGCATTAACACTGACAAAGACTAGTTGGGCCAAAAGGCCTGTTTCTGGGCTGTAAATTCTATGTAATTCTCCTAAAACTCTTTGTTAACCAAAGTCTACTTCAGTGAAATGTACAGGAGCATAAACAAAGTGTGATTGGTACACTCAGTTGGCTTGATTAGTGTCAGATGTGGTTGGTAGCACTCTTGCCTCTGAGTCAGATGGTTGTGGGTTCAAGTCCCACTCCAGAAACTTGAGCACAAAAATCTAGGCTGACACTCCAGTGCAGTACTGAGGGAGTGTCGCACTGTTGGAGGTGCAGTCTTTTGGATGAAATATTAAACCAGGCCTCGTCCACACTGTCAGGTGCATGTAAAAGATCCCATGGCACTATTTTGAAGAAGAACAGGGAGTTTTCCCCCCAGTGCCCTTGCCAATATTTATCCCTCAATCAACATCACAAAAAACCCAGATTATTTGGTCATTATCACATTGCTGATTGTGGGAGCTTGCTGAGCGCAAATTGGTTGCCGCGTTTCCCACATTACAACAATGATTACACTTCAAAAGAATTTCATTGGTTGTAAGGCGTCTTGGGATGTCCTGAGGTCGTGAAACGTGCTATATAAATGCAAGTCTGTCTTTTTTCTTTTCACTCAAACTTCTTACTTTCATATATTGCCGTATTTATTTGATACTTGCTACTTGGAGACCCAACAACAGTCAAAAGACCAAAAAAAACAGAGACACTGTTATCACTACAAAATCTGTCAGTTTAAATTCGACACTCCAAGCTTCCAGCTGTGCTATGTAGGTGTCTCTTCAAATATATATTTTGTGTGAAGTTGGACACAATGTTGTCTGGTTTAATTTACCGTCTTTGCTATTATTACTTGGGAGACAGCCACATTTTTGCAGGAATCAAAACAGTTTCATAATGAAACTATTACTCACTATTATGGGGAGTTGGAGGAATCCTTTGTTTTAATTTCTCCAAGGTAACCATACGTTTCAAACCTGCAGCACAGGTAGTAGGCAATACTCAGTGCTTCTCCAGAATGCATTTAATTTTCATTCAGCTTGTAAAGTTTCGCAATTATCGCGATTCGAAATAACGAGATAGAAGCAGATTCGTTTGATCAGTTTATTTAAACGAAATGCTGTCATGATTAAACAGGACACAGAAGCCTGTAAAATGGCCGCCGCGCATCGTGGCAGAAGCTTCCAGAATTTCAGTGGGCGGACAAGATGGCGTTAGAATATACATTTCAGTATAAGATTGGATAATACTCAGCAAACACTGATAAAGACAGGATGCAACCTGTTTGCATTTGTGACAATAGCAAAAGATATGAGTGCTGGAATCGTTTTCCATGCACAAGTAAGGACCATTGTACTGGGCAATCGAAGGCCCATCCAGACACATCAATACGCAAATACCCCCACGGCTCTACAATGAGAGAGCCATTCTCGGGTGATTAAACAAGTATTTGGGGGCCCCCAAAACCCAGCCAGGGAGGTTCCGAGCCGGTTCAACAATGGGGAAAACATTAACGGGTAGTTGGCCAGTCTCAGGTGCTACCGAAACCCGTTAAAGACAAGAATCACCCCATGCTGGGAGTTTTGAGCGCCAATATTTCACAAAGGACAAACATTAAGATTTGAGCGGGAGATAAGGGAACACAGCACTATAACTATAGACAACAAATGTCCATCGCTCTCTCTCTTATCTGGCTGATGACTGCTGAACTTTTATTGTCTTATTTCTCTTATCTCTGCTGGATGAGCAGCCTTCTGTGTTTTCTCTGGACTGTTGACTCTGGACTTTTAGCCGCACTGGACGGTTATTCGAATGTTGGGTGGAGCTCGAACGGAACGAGCCGCCTCGACGAAGGCCGGTAACCGGGTGCACCATCCCGAGCGTCGGTAAACGGTGTTCTGGACCCGAAGGCCCGAAGAGACGAGACGAGACGAGATGAGAAGAGAAGAAGAAGAATCCACGTGCCGCCGCGGTCAGTAAACCCCGACCGCGCCCGAAAATATTTAGACCATTTTTGAACTCTACAGGTTACTGCACGAACTGGTCAAAGACTCTTCTTTGAATTCTACTGGCAACCGGTGTCGGACACAGGAAGACTCTTCTTCGAACCGGGCCCGAGCACTGTCGAGTTCTTCATGACAACGGGGAGCCCAGCCTGCTTGCAGCAGCAGCGAAAGTAAACAAGTGGGGTACAGAGACCCCTCAAAACACGTGACAGTCAGGCGCTGCAGCGAAACGAGCCGAGCGCCTCACTTTAAAATTCTCCGAAGTATCACGAGTGGTGAGCATGTTTCCCGATCCTACAAATCTAGACGTAGTGTAGGTATTGATAGGGGAGGGTGGTTTTATTAAGGATAAAGTATAATGTGTTCCCCTTTTTACGATGTGCTGTGCGTTCTTCATTACCACAGACCAAGCTTTATGAAAGTATGTATACTTGTACTATCGTTAATTTGTGCCTATGACATGTACTTCATGATTTTGGACGCTATACAATAAAGATTTCCATTTCGTACTATTCAACAGGGTCTATTTGAGTTTTTCTCTGCATTGCTGCTCTCGCACCTAAGTCCAGTGTTAGAACCGTAAGGGCGAGTGGGTCGAACCACTCACAGGTGCTTATTGCAACAAGGCTGGCCGGAGACCAGAGCAAGCAATAGTATTAGGGCAACGAAGGCCTAACCCCGCACCAGCACCGTCTGCGATACAAGCACGACACCGAACCCCTTACAAGCTCAACCATTACCAGCTACCATTTCTTTGTGTCTCACCACTTGCTTTACTTTCTGTCAGCTGTGGCTCAGTGGGTAGCACCCTTGCCTCTGAGTCAGAAGGTTGTGAGTTCAAGTCCCGCTCCAGAGACTTGAGCACAAAAATCTAGGCTGACGCTCCAGTGCAGTGCTGAGGGAGCGCTGCACTGTCGGAGGTGCCGTCTTTCGGATGAGACGTTAAACCGAGGCCCCGTTCGCTCCCTCAGGTGGACGTAAAAGATCCCATGGTGCTATTTCGAAGAGCAGGGGAGTTATCCACGGTGTCCTGGCCAATATTTATCCCTCAATCCACATCACTAAAAACAGATTATCCGGTCATTATCACATTGCTGTTTGTGGGAGCTTGCTGTGCACAAATTGGCTGCCGCGTTTCCTACATTACAACAGTGACTACACTCCAAAAGTACTTCATTGGCTGTAAAGCACATTGAGACGTCCGGTGGTCGTGAAAGGCCCTCTATAAATGCAAGTCTTTTTTTTTGTTCCTCTGTTTCATTATATCAGCAATTCCTTCCTCAGTAATTTGACAGAATACCACTCTCAACCCCCATTGTGTATTTCCACAAATGAATGGTGATAGCAAAGTTCTGATAAACCACCTGCCTAAGAGTCAATCTTCAAATCTCAAGTGTGTATTACAAATTCACACAGAAAATCATTTCAAAAAAAAAAATCAGACTTTTTACATTTTTTTTTAAAATCGCCAGGGAGTCCTTAATTAGAATTTCATAGAATCATACTGCACAAGAGGCCATTTGGCCCCTCGTGTCTGTCCTGGCTCTTTGAAAGAGCTATCCAATTAGTCCCATTGCCTCGCTCTCTCTCCATAGCCCTGCAAATCTTGAATTTTCAAGTCTATATCCAATTCCCCCCAATTAATAACCTACTGAATGTCATCAAACAGATCACATCATTTATGAAACATTTTAAGAGTGCATTTACACCACAAGTTTAGTGATTTATGTTTTGCACTGATGCTAAACATGTGTATGCAAATCTGGAATTAAAGCCCACTCGCATCCAGAGAAAGTCTGCTCCATTAAATCTCACTTCTCTTCACTCTGGCACCAGGAAGACGCTGGTCTTTTGAAAGGCCGAGATCAAATTGGCTGAAGGGTCTTCCTTGCAGGAACCTAACATGGGGAGGGTTTAATGCGTCTTGGGGAGATAGCGATATTGGAATCGCATATCGGGCAGAGCGTAAAACGAGCTGCTGATCCTCCAAGATGAATTTCATCCCCGTAATCTTCTGATTTTAATGTGGAAGCGGATAGTTGACATTAATATATTGGAGGCTTCTGAATGAGAACACCTTCATTCCTTCCATCCAATTGTCCCTATTAAGCAAACAATTTAAAATGGCATTGACTTATGCTTGAGCACATAACGCTATTAAAATAATTTTTTTTCTATAGGGCACTCATTAAGTGATGTGAATTTTATCATCAGTCAAATAATACTCATGGCAGCGTTCTAATTAGTAGTGTAGATTCTAGTCCCAGTCATCGTTACATAGTAAAATCACATTGAAGGTGTATTGGCATAATCTCTGAACCCGTGCTCCTTGCAGGATGCTGGGCTCACAGGGAGCGCGGTTGGAGAATTGGAGTTACCGTGTCGTAGCCATGTCTCTGATCCGCGCTTCTTGTGAGCGTAGCACCTCGCTGGGATTGTGGGATTATGAAATTACCTCGATCTGTTCCTTATAATAAGACAACAATTTAACACAGACATAGGTTTGGTGTTCTGAATAAACTGAGTACTTCAACTCTTCTTAATGTGCGCAACTCCTACACATCTCCATATTAATGTCAACTATTAAGCCATTAAAGTAACCACATGATCACTGTATTATATTTTACACCATAAAAAAAGACTTAAATCACATACACATTTCACCCTTGAGGAAGCAATGGAAGATGGCGGGGTTAAATTGGCTAGCCCCCGAAAACAGGCGCGGGGATCACGATGCACGATTAACCTGTGCCCGTTGAATGCAAGGCAGGCAACATGCCAACTTTGTGCTGCCTGCTCATTTGAATGATCTGAGTCCAGCCAGTGCTGACTGCATTGTTCATTGGCTGGACGCATCAGCAGGGGGCCAATATCGTGAGAGGCTCGCACCAGTTAAAGCTAGCCTGCACCTCTTAAAGGGGAGGGGCATTGTGGCTGGAGTAGGTGTTGGGAGTCGTGGTTGAAGAGATTCTGACCTGGGAAAGAGTGAGGAATGGCACAACAGGGGAGCGAGCAGGCTCCAAGGTTTTTTGACACTGTACTGGAGGCCTTGATGGAGGAGGTGGAAAGGAGGAGAGATGTCCTGCTTCCATAGCAGAGAAGGAGCCCTCCAGACACATGGTCAAAAGGCAGTGGGAGCAGATAGCTGAAGAGGCCAATGCCAGGAATCAAGCCCCAACGACCTGGATGCAGTGCCGCAAGAAGTTCAATAACCTCACACGAGTGGTCAAGGCCAGTGAATGCATCTTCAAATGCCATATCCTACCAACTGCACCAGTAGCCTCACATACTGTATAAGTCACCACACCCTCATCACTCACCTATCATCAATCTCTATCAATCAGGCCTCATACCCAACATTCATTTACTTCACCTCACCCTCACACACTGCCAGCTATTCAATCATGACAGCCACATCAGCAAACAGATTGCATGACACTCACTGACACGCTTCCTGCTCTCTTGCCGGAAAAGATGCGCACAACCGGAGGGAGCAGGAGCTAACCGGAGGGGGACAGGCGTTCTTGCATGTCCTAATCCCCATGGCAGAGATGGTGCTGGCCATTATTGGGAAGATCATTGCTGAGGCCATGGCCAGCGGCAGGGCTGAATCCATTGAAGGTGACGGTATCCTCATACCTAATCCTCCTTCTCCTCCAGTCTCCCTCATCCCACACTCTCTTCTGATTTACAAGCTGCAGATGGTGTAAGCATGCACCTCTTACTTTCCCCACCTTCCCCGCACCACAACCTTACCCTTGTGCCTTTTCCCTTTCAGATAGCCAAGAAGTGCAACCTGGCCAGGCAGTGGAGGAACACCAAGAAGAGAGTGATGAGGAAGACACAGCACCGTCACTTGATATCACACTCGCAGCCACCAGCTCAGATACTGAGACTGCGCGTATCTTAGAGGATAGATTAGAGGCGGCATCTGCATGCGGTGAGACACCGGGCCGAGTGGGCTGCAGCCAGGGCAGGGGGCAAGGATAGCGCAGGTGCCAGCTCGATGGAGGGCGAGGTCACAGACGGGTTCCTCTGTAGAGGACTCAGATGAGGACTTCGAAGGGGCAGTCTACAGAAGAACGCTGATGGATATGCACAACAAAATGCTTGTGCATTGGGAAGCCTGTGGTCAATGTCAAGGAGCATGGAGGAGCCCAACACCAACTTGGCACAGGGCTTTGCGCAGAGCTTGGAGCCCAGCCTTTTCAGCATGGAAGTGATGGCCAACTCCGTTCGTACACTTGTGGACCCAACTACGCTGCAGCATCTGATGGCCAATGTCGCAGCTTCCATTGCAGCACAAGCAGCAGCCACCCAACGTCTGAGTGCTGCAGTGGAAGCTCAGACTGCTGCCATCATGGCTGTGGATTACAGTGTGCAAAGGGGCTTGCTGGGTGTCACAGCAATCTGTCATCCAACAGATTAATAGAATTGCTGAGGTGCCGCCCCGGGGGAGTGTCCTTGCTGCTGCCCGTCAGCCAGCCAGCCCAGACTGCAGCCGCCCATGCCGAGATAGTACAGTCTGCAGCCGGGCCTTCTAGGCCTAGAGCTACTCGAGGTCGTCCTCCAAGACCGCCTGCAGTCTCCTCCACTGAAAGTCAGCAGCCTTCCACCAGCCATGCTGCAGCCACTGGGGTAGCACTGCATAGGAGCATTAGGACAGGCAAAGGCACATGAAGACAGGCACTAAGGGAATGCACAAGGGTGATTTGTTGACTTTTATATGCAATATGACTTGCTTTCATTTATAAATTTGGTTTGGAATATTTAATTTGGGTGGTGTTTGTTTTTTTATTGTGGCCAAGTGGACGCTGTGATGGTCAGTGACAGAGGGAAGGTAAGGTGTGGGACTGTTGGGGAATGGAGAATTGGGGTTGCGGTTACTGGTATCGCACTCGGATGAGTTCTTCACAAGCATCGCAGGCAAAAAAGGGCTGTCTAGGATGCCTTCTCCCTTCCTCTTCCTCCTTCTCCTGTTCCTCAGCTGCTCGCCATATAGCTGGTGGCAAGGGCTGTGCAGCCTGCAGCAGACCTCCACGAATCTTGACACCTGCTCTGCCGAGTACTGCAGGGCTTCTCCAGAGTGGTCCAGACAGCGGAAGCATTGTTTCCACACGCCAATGGTCTGCTCTATCACATTTCGTGTGGCAGCATGGCTTTCATTGTATGCATGTGCATGTGGGTTGCGCACCAGAGTCATCAGCCATGTCATCAGTGGATAGCCCTTGTCCCCCAGTAGCCACCCTTTGGTTTGCCATGGTGGTTCAAGTGTAGCTGGCACAGCAGACTGCCGAAGAATGAAGGTATCATGACTGCTGCCAGGTTACTAGGCATTGACCTGGATGATTCATTGTCTATGGTCAGGCACCAGCTCGACGTTGAGGGAGTGGAATCCCTTTCGGTTCTGGTATAGGGCAGAGTAGACATGTGGCACCTGCAGATTGATCTGCGTGCAGTCAATGGCACCCTGCACCATAGGACAGGCTGCAATCCTAGTGAAGCCGCATGCTTGCTCCACCTGCTTGTCTCTTGCAAGAGGGAATGAAACGTAATTAGTTCTCTTTGAATAGAGAGCCTCAGTGACCTGCCTTACGCAATAGTGGACGGCAAACTGCGAGACGTTGCAAGCTCCAGCTCCAGCCTAGAAGGAGCCAGACACTTAAAAGTTCATCGCCACGGTCACCTTCACAGCCACTGGCAATGCGGTCCTTGCCCTGCTCTGAGGTTGCAGTTGTGGCTGCAGCAGTTGGCAGATTTCAGTGAGGACGTCCTTACTGAAGCACAGGTGTCTCAAACATTGTTCCTCGATGAGTTTCAGGCAGGAGAATTGCTCCCTGAACACCCTGGGCGGATATGGCCTCCTGCTGAGAGGCCTACTCCCCCTCCTCCCTCCTACTCTTCCCTCTTCCAGCAGCTCGTCCTGCTCTGTGAGGCCTCTGTTCATTCTCCAAGTTCTGCTGTATTCCAAGGGGAATGCTTACGAGTGCACCCACGTGTGGGAGCAATCGGTTTTTGCAGAAGCCTTGAAGTCAGCAAAGAGTCATTCAGCACCTGCCGCATCACTCCCTGTAGAGCTAACGTCTGCACCAATATGGCATCCGGCACGAGTTGCCCCACAAATGTGCGTGCGCCGAGGACGCCATTTTAGAGCTCTAAGGGCATTTGTAGCGCCCAAGCAACGGGTGCTAGCAATCCCAATTTCTCAACAGGCATCTCTTAAACTAGTTGTATAGACAATGAATCAACAAAGTACATTTTCTAATTTAATCGACAGGCGCTGCAGCTCAAAGACCTAGTGGCTATGACTTACAGTTGAATGAAGCTTACTGAGTATTGATTAACATATTCCAACAACCAATCAAATAAGAGTGAGTGGCATTTGCTCGTCATTCAACCAGGTCAAGGGTCACTTCTTTTGAACATTGTTCCAAATAACATTTCTTTTGAAGAAGCACATTTATGGATTGCACAGGTAGTGAAACTATGATCAAGCTTATAGCAATGTACGAGAAATTCAAATTCAAAGCAGGGAAATCAGGGCAAATATGACCTCAACCTCTACAGTAGAAGCCTCGATGAATCGATGACTTCTTAAATCTGTCCTTTTCCCTCCAGTTTTCTTCCCCTCCTCCCCCCCCCCCCCCCCACCCCACCCCGCCTCTCCTGAAAGTGCTGCCTCAAGCTGAGATTCGTGCAAATGGATGTCAGCTACTGTCTGGTCCTTCACCCAAGTGGTCATCTTTCAGGAAGGGGAGGGAGAACAAAAGGACTCATGGTTGAAAATCAGGATGAGCAGGCGATGGTGGGATCGCATATTAAATCTTCAAGTCTGACTGCCAGACAAGCATGTCTTAAAACAAAATGGCTTCCATGACCTGGTGCCTTCACTCATACCTCGGTTCAAATGTTCACTGTCTTCTGTCTGAAGTTAGATTTTCTCCCTCATTGACAGATTTGCAATTAGTGCACAATATAGTAAAATAACTAAATCGATGACCAACAATTGGGGCAACTAGTCTTGATTTCAAAGCCTTTTTAAAATTTATACATTATGACTCTATTCTAGGTGCCCGATTATGCTGTTCTTAAACTGATTGCCAGGAGATGGACAAACAACAGTACGGTTGATTTAAGGTCAACAATTTCAGATCATAACCTCTGCCCCCCTTTTTTAGGACGGCAGATGTTGCTGATGATTCTGATATTCCCATTTACAACTCCTCCAGACCCATCTTTTGTTTCTTTACTTGTTCCATTACCATCACGTTTCGCTTTGCACCATCATCCCTTTTGTCATTTAATCTCTCCTCCCTTCCACCCCATCACAGACCTTCCCTTTTGTTCTTTCCTCTCCTCCCGCCTTTCCCTGCCTCTCTACTTGATTTATAAATACGTTTTTGAGCCCTCCGTGCGAGATAAAATGCTTTGCCTCTGCCTCATGTGTCTCCTCTCCCACAACTTGGTCTAGAGCCTGGAAATGCAGTGAGACATCCAACCTAGCCATGACACTGAATGTTGGCACACATTATAGCACTAGCCTGCCATCTTGAAGAACTATTTGGATCCTGACACTCTCTCTCATGGAGGGCTGTTAATATGGACAGCAACTCAACTCAGTTCTCTCTCCCCCGAGCAAGCGCCATAACTAAACTGTTCATTGAGAACTTAACATCTACTGTTAAAACATGGCAATATTGAGTAGCAGTTTTCCACATTAATATTTGCACCGAATATACTTCAGGATATGAATCCTTTTCAATCCAAGATGGCCAAAGAGAGAAATTAACATCTCAATGGTCTCCTGCAGTATTAACAAATTGACAGGCACAGCAACATACATAATTTAATCCCTGAGCTGCAACCACGATAACCTGCTCACACGTATAATTAGAGGTTGTTCAGAACACGATGCTTGTATCTGGCATTATGCAATGTCTGATCAATACAAAAGTGAGCTGATGTGAAGCCAGAAGCAGCAGTCCAGATGTGATTAAAAGCAAAGCTGGAATAAGATAGGAATGAAATGCAAAGCGCGGAGTAACGTGCAATTAAATCACCTTGATTGTGGTTTAAATGAGGAATCTTTCCATTGGCTACCCCTCAGCTTGCTCAGCCTTCTCTTTATTCAAATTCTTTGTGTGTTTTCTTTCCCATTGCAATTATCTTCTTGCCTCATTCAATCACCCCTTTGGCCATTTCATACTTAGCATTTCATTATTTTATCGCTCCTGCACCGAGCTTCTTCAGGTGCCTTAATTGCATTTTCTTCTCTGTGGAAGCAGGAAGTATTAGTCTCTCAGTGTCCTGTCAATTCCCTGTGTCGTGACTTTGCCTTTAACTATAACCACTTGCAGCACTGTGGTATAGCCAGGGGACTTATTCCGAAGTGGAGTTTTCATTATCCTGGATCTGGCACGTGCTTTCCTGCACAAACTGTTCTTTGGAGCAGATCCTTTTCATCAGCGAATTGATGTTAGCAGCTTGTTCGAATCCCCCACTCGTTTGTTTAGTCTGCGAGGGGTCCTTCCAAGTAATTGAAAGTATGCTGAAGATAGTAGCGACTGCTCGCTCCCCCCCCCCCCGCCAGTTAGTCTCTTTAGTTATTGCTAGCAACTCAGTAGCAATTTAGTAATAATAGAGATTGCTGTCGTTAGAAGTGACTGGCTGTAAATCAATAGAGTTCGCCGGGGAACAAGCATATGATCCTCCATTTATTTTGCAATGCCAGCACAAAGGGTTGATAGATTTCCCTATTTGTCTGCCGAGATATTGGGTACCAGTGACAAGCAATAGGTAGGGAATCCCAAAGAAACCTCCATTCAGCTTTTAATCAACTGACTGAGCCGGTCCCCAAACAGTTTTTACTTTGTCATCTGCTGTGTTGCACTCGTGACATTGTTGGAAAAGGTCAACATTTACACAGCACCAACGCCAACTGAAAAACAGCAATGCCACCAACCACGTCCCCCAAGACTCCAGCCTGGAAAAGCCTGCGTTATGGGGTGAATTAAACATCAGATTAAAAGGTACAGATCAGCCACAATCTAACTGATTGGCGGAACAGGCTCGAGGGGCTGAATGGCCTCCTCTTGTTCCTATCTTCCTTCCTATGTTCCTATTATTTTCTATGTTTTTGTGTTTAGTGATTACATCAGTTGTTAAGGGCAGGTAAACCAAACCGGTTTTATCAAAAACTTTATAAAGGGCTGATGAGAAAAAAAGTCACCTAGAAAGTGGATGTGGTAGAAATCTTATTGATGTGTTTTCATCAGGATTTAAACATCGATTTTCACTTTAAAATACTTCGAGTTGAATCCTCTATTTTGCACACTATGGGTACAATTTTGTCAACCTGTGAAAATATTTTGTCTCATTCGATTGAACGCAAAGTGTAGGTTGAGGTCATTGGAAATTTCCAGCCAAACCCGCGACCTCTTCCACTTAGAAGGACAAGGGCAGCAGGCGCATGGGAACACCACCACCTCCAAGTTCCCCTCCAAGTCACACACCATCCTGACTTGGAAGTAGATCGCCGATCCTTCATCGTTGCTGGGTCAAAATCCTGGAACTCCCTCCCTAACAGCACTGTGGGAGTACCTTCACCACACGGACTGCAGTGTTTCAAGAAGGCGGCTCACCACCACCTTCTCGAGAGCAATTAGGGATGGGCAATAAATGCTGGCCTAGCCAGTGACGCCCACATCCCAGGAACAAATTAAAAAAATCATTTGGCAACCAGTTCTACCATTTAACAAAGCCTCCGGAAGGGTTTTGGAGGTGAGGATTCCATGTGTTCCATGGAATTCGATGGGACAGATTGCCTCGTTATTGTGCTTGGGAATATTGTGCCTGGGTGCAGCTCAGAGTAAAATTGGGGCAGGGAGGATCACATGCCTGTAAGGAAGACCACTGATTTCCCATCCAATAATTCAAATGGATGGAAAATCAGGCATGCTCCTTTAGGGCCATGCTATCCTCCCCGCCCTGATTTACCTCTTTGTGCTATTTCCAGACAATCCAATCTATCTGCATGCAGTAATAGAAAAGTCTGCTCTTATATGTTTTGCTCCGGTCAGCTACAACAACAACAACAACAACATGAAGAATTACTTGCATTTATATCACACCTTTAACAAAGTAAATCGTCCCAAGGTGCTTCACAGAGTATTATTAAACTAAATTTGACACCGAACCACATAAGGAGATATTAAGTCAGATAATCAAAAGCTTGGTGAAAGAGTTGGGTTTTAAGGAGCATCTTAAAAGGAGGAGAGAGAGGCGGAGAGGTTTAGGGAGGGAATTCCAGAGCTCAGGGCCCAGGCAGCTGAAGGTGCGGTCGCCAATGGTGGAGCGATGAAAATCGGGGATGCGCAAGAGGCCAGAATTGGAGCGCAGAGATCTCAGAGGGTTGTAGGGCTGGAGGAGGTTACAGAGATAGGGAGGGACGAGGCCATGGAGGGATTTGAAAAGAAGGATGAGAATTTTAAAATCGAGGCGTTGCCAGACTGGGAGCAAATGTAGGTCAGCGAGCATAGGGGGTGATGGGCGAACGGGACTTGGTGCGAGTTAGGACACGGGCAGCAGAGTTTTGGATGAGCTGAAGTTTATGAGAGGCCGGCAAGGAGAGCGTTGGAACAGTCGAGTCTAGAGGTAACAAAGGCATGGAGGAAGATTTCAGCAGCAGATGAGCTGAGGCAGGGGCAGAGTTGGGTGTTGTTACGGAGGTGGAAGTAGGCGGTCTTGGTGATGAAGTGGATATGTGGTCGGAAGCTCATCTCAGTGTCAAATGCGACACCAAAGTTGCGAACAGTGTGATTCAGGCTCAGACAGTTGCCAGGGAGAGGGATGGAGTTGATGGCCAGGGAACGGAGTTTGTAGCGGGAACCGAAGACAATAGCTACCTATTAATTTATGGTCAGCCACTTTAAACATAAATCACTCATATTGTTACCAATATGCAACTGAGTAGCCACCAATAAAATGGAGAAGCTAACTAGGGAGAATCTCTGGAATCCCCACTGTACATTTGATCAGTTACTAGCACTCTTACAGACTGGTGTGGGCTCAGTCAAGTTAAGCTTGATGAAACATTAATTTTGTAATGACTTAAAAGTAATAATTTTTCAGATGGTTACATAGCATTTGCAGAAAATAGAGGGTGCAGCTCAGCATCAACGCTAACATGATTTTGCTTGCCCATCAATGTGAAAGTCTAACTTCAGAATCAGGGATCAAACAGACTCCAGACTGTCGTGATGTGGTACCCCTTCAGAGAGCTCCTTTCGACACCACTTGGGCTTGATGCCATGTGGAGTGTAACTCCAGTATGGTGTCAAGCTGGATTTAAAAAGTCCCCCAGCAGTCCATTGAATTTTCTGGGCACCTAATGAACTTACTGAAGTTCTTCCTAACGTTATGAGAAACTGGAGGCTCTCGCTCGTAATCTCAAAACGTTCAAAATCAAGCTCTCTCCTGGCAGGCAGAATGCAATTTGGAGCCTGGCACAGCCTGTAGTACAACAAGAGTCTTGCTGGCTGCAATTCAGATTCTGTACCTGCCGTGCAGTATAACTTGTCGTCTTTAGATCCCTGACAAACCAGCTATTTGCAGATTCGTTTTATGCAATAAACCAAAGGTTTCAGGGTTTATTGCGTAGCTATAGTGCACAGTCTCACAACACACTGCAAGTAGCAGATCAATGGTGTTACACTAATAGTGGGTAAAGTACATTGTTGGAAGTTGTATTTCTTCATAACACAGCGGCATATAGATCAGAAACATCTGCTGGTAGATGATTTTGTCCGTTAACTGTTAAAACTTAAACAAATTTTGTAATAAGATAGAAATAAGATCGAGCTGCATATTGAAAGACGACTGAAATTCAGTCTCACGATTCAAATAACTTTTCTAATTGCTTGAATTCTACTTCTTCTGAACCCCTTGACTGAGTTATAGCTTTGTAATTCCCTAATAGATAGCAAAAAAAAATGAACTCTTTTACAAGGGGCTTCGTTACGTGCAGGCAGTATTTCCCTGTGGATTCTCGCTCCGACAGCTGTTTACTCAGCGCTGTCTTTCATTAGATTGTTAGCCCCAGATTTCAGGAAAGTGCACCTTTCACAAGGTAGTTCATGCTCTGTCTTCTGTAACTTCTCCCAATTTAAGACTTAATGAAACCTCTACCGCACTATGTTTTCATTAATAGTCTATGTGGGAAGACTGCACTGATGTTTTATAGATCTGTCGGAAAGTACAACTGTGACTTGCTGCCGGAATCTGTCAGTGCCTCTCAATCTCTCTTGGGCGGTTAAAGACGTTCAAGGGAACCTGTTAAACACGGCGGGTTAGACCAGGCAAATAAAAGTTGCATATAAATGGCCTTCAGTAAAGGACGCCAGTAAAAATCAGTGCAAAGGAATCAGGACAAAGGGAAAATTTGTGCACAGTAGGGCTTACAATACATCTACACTAAAGGCTACCCTGGCACAGATGTGTGACCAAATTATTGGCCCAGAAATTTGACTTGGAGGCTTGCCGCGGGGGTAAGGATCGCGCGCGGTCTTACCTACCGCGCCTGCCTTTATGTTTCGGGCCCACACGAACTTCTGGTCCTGGGCCTCTCCCTGGTGCCGGCGCGCAGTGTGTGCGTGTCCCAGAGGCGCAGTTAGTTCAATGCGACCTCTGGGATCACGTGGGCCATGGAGAGCCAATGGCAGCAGACCATCTTTCATTCATAGATTTGACAGGAGAACTGTCAAAACTATGAATACAAATTGCCTCCAAAAGAACAGCTAAACCTCAAATAAATTTTTTTTAAAAACCATCACATTAATAAAATAAGTATAGTTAAATAAATTAACCACTTTAAACAAAAATTTAAATTTTTGAAAAAATTTAAATTCTTTTTAAAAGTTATAAAAATAAACTTACCTTTCTTTAAAGTCTCTAAAAAAGATAAACCTGTTGAAATTTTTTTTAAATTATACTTAACTAACTACTTACCTTGTTAAAAGGGGGTCTTACGCCTCCTTTTTACTTGTGTAAAATCTTCAATACTTACCCTCGCGTTGAAACCTGAAAAAAAACCTAAGTGTGCTGCGTGCGCACAGCCTCTAGCGCGCACACGGTTCACCTAGGAACCGCCCCCTTCGCCATATTGGAAGTGCCGGTTTCCCGCGCATGCGCAGTGCATGCAGGAAACCGGCTCTTCGGGACCAAATACGGGTGAGTACGCAGCGGGTACTCTCCCGCAATCGGCCGAATTTTTGGGCCATTGTCTTTTGTGCGCAGGTATAGATTTTGAGTTTTAGTGTGGACTGAGCCAATTACTAATTGGAGGGTTGATGACTCCAATAAGTGGACTTAAATTAAATGGTGTATGTCTGTAACAAACACCACACATGTATATGGTTAATACTTCCACTGCAAAGATTTTTTTTTTTAAAAACTCGTCATTTTAATCAAGCTGCACCCACCCGAAACCAAACCTTGCAGGTTGGATAGTGGCTGCAGTGACATTCATAAGAACATAAGAAATAGGAGCAGGAGCAGGCCATTCGGCCCCTCAAGCCTGCGCCGGCATTTAATGAGATCATGGCTGATCCGATTTTGGCCTCACCTCCACTTTCCTGCCCGCTCCCCATAAGCCTTGACTCCCCTGTTGCTCAAAAATCTGTCTATCTCAGCCTTGAATATATTCAATGACTCAGCTTCCACAGCGCTCAGGGGTAAAGAATTCCAAAGATTCAGTGGGTAGCACCCTCGCCTCTGAGTCAGAAGGTTGTGGGTCCCACTCCAAGGACTTGGGCACAAAAATCCAGGCCGACACTCCAGTGCAGTGCTGAGGGAGTGCTGCACTGTCGGAGGTGCCGTCTTTCGGATGAGACGTTAAACCGAGGCCCCGTCTGCTCTCTCAGGTGGACGTAAAAGATCCCATGGCACTATTTCGAAGAGGAGCAGGGGAGTTCTCCCCGGTGTCCTGGCCAATATTTATCCCTCAATCAACATCACAAAAACAGATTATCTGGTCATTATCACAGTGCTGTTTGTGGGAGCTTGCTGTGCGCAAATAGGCTGCCGCGTTTCCTACAGTGACAACACTCCAAAAGTACTTCATTGGCTATTAAGCTCTTTGAGAAGTCCGGTGGTCGTGAAAGGCGCTATATAAATGCAAGTCTTTCTTTCTTTTCTTTTAATTGTGCTTGCTCGGTTAGCCAACCCCGGTTGGACGTATTCCGGGAGGTTTCATCACCTGACCTCTCGCCTCCAACCGTCCCGTCCCCCCCAAGCTCCTGCCATTGGTCGCCTGACACGTCCATCCCCGTGACACACCGAATTCCCACACCAATAGGAAAGCGAACTGACTCTGTTACCTGATTGGATGATTCTTGACTGTCAGTTGAACGGCCTTCCCCACCCCCCTCCTCCCTGCCATCTCCAATATTTTTATAACTAATGAAGGTGAAATAACACAATTTTTACTATGCCCCTGTGATTTTTTTCTCCTGGGTTGCTCACAGCAGTGCCTAGGAGATTAATCTTCAATTCCGAGAGACTCCAGGTCAGTCCTGGAGAGTTGGTAACCCAAGACCTTCCATTAATGCAACAGGATGGCCACTCTTTTTAATCCTGGAAGCTGTCGGTAATTAAATAACTAAGTACCTGATTCTGTTTACCTTTTAATTAACCTGAGGCAAATATTGCAATACATAATAACCCGAAATAAACCTACAGTATGCTAGCATATTTTCACTTTTACAGTCACATTTTAACTTGTGTCCTCTAAATTCAACAACAGATCCAAAGCTAACAATTTAAAAATGCATAATTAACAGATTTCACGAACAGTTGGAGTTTGCCCACTATTGCTTGGCTTCCCTTTAATAAATGCAGGGTGCTGGTCAGAGAGTAAATGAGAATCATACTTATCAGCGGAGGCCCAGATGATAAAGTGACTTCCTAACCAAAGATATCCAGTAGCAAATCCCTTGAAGCACTGGCACCTTTTTTAGAGCCTCTTTATATCTGTCAATTCAGCTGAGTGCATTGGCAAGAAATCATCAGAAAACATACAGCCATTACAGTATGGAGCATGGGACCTAACTGTGTGTTACAGCGAGGTGGATGGGCCACAGTGTAATGCAAAAGTGGAACGAGAATGTTGGTTCAAAAGGACCTAGTAAGCTTATAACAGAGACAGCATTATAAGTGACAGGCTTCTGCTGGGCTCGAGTACTGGTGGCTTATGCCTCTGCTGTTAATTTTGTCTAATAAGGTACTGTGCAGACAAGTCGGTGGAATACAGTAAGAGCAGCTGGACTATATGATGTCGCCTGGTTTCTTAAATAACAGGTCTGTTTGCTTCTTTTCTTTCCTTCCTTGTGTGGGTAATGAAAAGGTCAGCACATTCAAACTAAAACCTGACGCCCATAAATAGGCTTAACCTCGTCTCTATTTTAATAAATGAAGGAGAAGAATGATGCATTAAGGGAAGAGTTGCAGAGCTGCATTGCTATAGCAACCAATTAGGGTTACTTGAATGTTCCCGTGGAGAGCGCATATTGATTCTTCATTGGATATGACATCTTTTAGAAGACTCCAGCAGCGCACAATTTCAGAGTCATTAACCCTTTGAAGGCGGCAAGGGAACCTGCCAGCTCATCACTCAAAATTTACAAGAGTGGCGGAAAAGATTGTTCTTGTGCTGTTTTCCTATCCGCAGGTTTAATTCATCATCAAGGATAATGATCAGTCACTGGAGTAATAATTAATGGCCATTAAATTATATATGTGCAGAAGCATTACATTCCATTAAAATGTGAAACAGCCCAGTGCCTCGTTGCAGAAAGTGCCGTATTTACAATGTGTGGGGAAACCTTACAGTTTTAGTACCAAAGTCAGCAATTGTGTGTCCTGTGCAACGCCAACCCCTGTCATTTGCCGTGCGACCAGTGTCTTGTGATTCAAAATTATGAAAGAGATCACTACATATTTGAAAGAAAAGGAAAGACTTGCATTTATATAGCGCCTTTCACGACCACCAGACGTCCCAAAGTGCTTTACAGCCAATGACATACTATTTTGAAGTGTGGTCGCTGTTGTAATGTAGGAAACGCGGCAGCCAATTTGCGCACAGCAAGCTCTCACGAACAGCAATGTGATAATGACCAGATCATCTGTTTTAGTGATGTTGGTTGAGGGATAAATATTGGCCACCTGAGAGAGCAGACGGGGCCTCGGTTTAACGTCACATCCGAAAGAAAAAATAAGGTTTCTAGGCCAAAAAAGCCAAGCATAAAAATATGCTCATACAAACTCGCTTTCACAGCCACATCTCTGTCCTCGGCCTCTTACACTGTTCCAACAAGCTCAGCGTAAGCTCGAGGAACAGCACCTCATCTTTCGACTAGGCACTTTACAGCCTTCTGGACTCAACATCGAGTTCAACAATTTCAGACCATAACCTCTGCCCTCATTTTTCACATGGCAGCTGTTGATGATTCTGCCATTCCCATTTACACCTCTTCTAGACTCATCTTTTGTTTCTTTATTTGTCCCATTACCATCTCCTTTGCTTTGTACTATCATCCCTTTTGTCATTTAATCTCTCCTGCCTTCCACCCTATCACAGACCTTCCCCTTTTGTTCTTTCCTCCTCTCCCCGCTTTCCCTGCCCCTACACTTGCTTAAAATCTGTTACATCTCTAACTTTTTTCAGTTCTGACGAAAGGTCATCAACCTGAAACATTTTTGAATCACTGGAGTTTGTGAATGGAGACATGTTGGAGGCGGGACTGCTGCTTGCCGGGTCTCAGTCCCGCCTCCATCATGTTCTGGCCAACCAGTGGGATTTTCCCCTGATTGACCTTGTTAAGCCCGCCCTGCGGGCTCAGCAGGCCAATTAGGGGGAAGTCAGTGACAGAGCACGTCAACGTCTGACGTGCCATCTGTCAAGACTTCTTGAAAGCTCTGTGAAGCTCTCAAACACTGACATTCTGTGTACTTTGATGAGCCTTTGTGTTCAGGACTCATCAAACCTTTCAACTTTGTAGACATCAGATGACTGTTGGTTCGGAGGATCCAACAGCCAGTCTGTGAAATCTACAATGGAGATGTCGGGGACTCCGGAGCCACAGCGGCTGAAGGCTGTAGGCAGAAACAAAGGTAAGTGAACATTTTCTAACACTTAACACTCACCTTACATACTTACCACTCCACACTTGCACCCATCACTCACCTCTACATCTCCCTTTCAGGCCCCTCCGACCCACTCCGACCTCCTACTCGACTCCTCCAACCCGGCGGGGTTCTCCGAGGTCGGGAAGCTGTCACCTGAAAAGGTAAAATGGGACAAATCCTTTTTTCTGCCTGTTAAATACTTGTTAACAGGCAGTTAAAAGGATTTAATCCCTTTCCCGCCTCGAGGAGACGGGATCCGAAGTAGCACATCTTCCCGCCTCCTGGCAAAAGGGCACGGAGGCGGGATGGGGGCGGGTTTACCATCCGCCCCCACTTTCTGCAACTTTACCGGCAGTCCCGCCTCCATACCCGCCTCCTCGGGGCTGACAAGATCCAGCCCCTTAACTCTGTTTCTCTCTCCACGGATGCTGCCTGACCTGCTGAGTATTCCCAGCATTTTCAGTTTTTATTTCAAATATGCTAATGCATTTGTTTCATTTCTCTTTCTCCAGGGGTCATCGTGTAATTGAGATGAGGGCATCATTTCACAGAGTTTTGCTGTATTGTGAAAGGGGGCTGAGATCACATTGCTGAATTTGCCATGCAAAGGGCAGATGCTGAGTTGAAGCTGGGCCTTAGCGAGAGGGACGGAAGAAAAATCAAAAAAGGGTGAAGTCACTCCAAGGGATTTATGTGCACCTTCTGGCATTTCTTGTGCACCTTTTCCACAAAAAGGGTAGTAGAAATTTTTAACTCTCCTCCTCAAACGGCTGTGGACGCTCAGGGACAATTGGCGCTTTCAAAACGGAGATCAATAGATTTTTGTTAGGTGTTGGTATCGAGGGATATGGAGCAAAGGTGGAGAAAATGAAGTTGAGGTGCAGCTCTGCCACGATCTAATCGAACGGTGGAGCAGGCCCGAGGGGCTGAATATAGGAATAGCAGCCAGATAGATAGAGTGGATATTACCGGAGCTCTGGGAGCAGGCTGGTGGTTTGCTCTCTTGCCCCAGCAAGCGGACGTGACTAAGCGGATGAAAGAAAAAGAAGGCAAAGAGCAAAAAAAACAGTCTCTTTGAAACGTTAATGGATTAAAATGAGGACAGTATGAAAAGTTTGAAAGTTGTAACCAACTTATGTTGTTTTTTATATTTTGGGAATTTTTCCATTTGATAGCAGCACGCAAAAAATACCAAGGAATAAAAATAAAATAAAAATCCAAAGAGATCCATGTCACACTACAGTACATACAACAGAATGGAATCATTACAGCAGGACAGACTTAAACGGCCAGGAAAATCTGAGGCATTATTTTTATGTTCTTGGAGTTCACATTAGGAAGAATCAAGACACAAAGGGAACAAGTAACAATCAAAGAAAGCAGGGAAAGAACTGGAAGTTGGGAAGTGATAGGTGCAGCTCAGCAGGGCTTGAATCTCTCGCGAACAATGAAGTGCGGGGGGAGGGGCCTTAGAGACCGTAGATGCCCGTTAAAGGGACCGTGCACCCCCCCAAAAAAATATTGGCCCGTATTTTCCGATCCCTACGGGTGTATACGAGCTGTGTACACACCCATAGGGACCTCGCAAGTGCCGGATTCATGCGCTGAAAACCGGCGCTTCCGATTGACAGATTGGACGCCTGCCCTAGAGAAGGGCCTCTGCGGGGGGAGAGTTCCGCTTTCTGCAGAATCTCCACCCGCTGAAAACCCTTAAAAATCTTACGCCTGGTAAAAAAATAAAAGCATTTCACTCATTTATAATTTAAAAATACTTTTAAAAAAGGTAAGTTTATTTTTAGCCCTGTGAAAAACTTTAATTTTTTTTCCAAAAATTAAATATTTGTTTAAAATATTTAATTTAATGTAATTTTAACTAATTTTATAAACGTGATTTAAAAAAAAAATTATTTAATGTTTTAGTGTGTTTTTTGAGTGATCCCCATTCATATATTTGACAGATCTAAGCTGAGAGACCTGTCAAAAGTATGAAGGGGGATTCCCTTCTTTCATTGGTTCTCCATGGCCCACGTGATCCCAGGGATGCTTGCGAACTGACTTCTCCCCTGGGATACCCGGGCCTCTGCTCGCGCGCACACCAGGAACGGAAATGTCGGGACCTACGGAGCCCTCAGGTAAGGGCGTAGATTTTTTCCAGATCGGAGGCATCCGCGCGCAGGAAGCCTCCAATCGGAAAATACGGGCCATGGTATTTCATGCACTATTCTGTTTGGGATTGGAACTTTACTGCAGTACAATCTGTCGATTAAGGTCACTGACCTCGGCGATCCCGAGAAGGTTTCTGCCAATCACAGATTGCTGAAAGCCGTACGGCCAAGAGCATAGCTCGAAGTTATTAGTAAACAAACGTCGTAGGTGCAGATTTCAATCACTGGTACAATTTAAAAAAAAAAAAATCTAGCAAAGCTTTTATTTGAAAGTTAATCGCTGAGAATTTTAATTTTGACCTTTGACAGGAAAACCTAGGCAACCAAATGGGGCAACTTGAAGCCTTTCGGAGGTTTGCAATCTCTGCCTCAAAGTTTTTTCCCTACAATTGTCTTCCTTCTTCTCCTGAAATTGCTGACACTTGCTGGGATGAGGTCCCACAGGCGCTAGCAGACCTCCAATACCTTGCCCAGGTGGCCATCCTTTACGTCTGAGCCTCGACAGCAAGTGCGAGAAGGCTATCATCCATGGGACAGGACAATTTATCAGCCCTGACCCAAAGCTGTTCATCAATGGCAGTATCACATCCAGCAACAATCACAGACTAAAATGAAATGGGCATATGAACCAAGCATTAGCAGATCGCTGTGCTGACCACATACCTGTGCAGCTCTTCCCGGAGCCTCCAGGCTCTGGTCTACAGGAGGTTCTGGATTTGTGCTGTTAGGCTATCCTTTACAAGACAGAGAGAGCTAAGCCATCAATCACACTGTGTAGCTATGATGGGCCCTGGGTTTACGGAGAGCTTCAGCACCTATCTGCTGCTCTCACGCCATCATAAAGTTTAATTGTATTACTTTGCCGTTAGCGCGACTTGATTTGACTTGTTATAGGAGTGTTCATCTTCAGACATATAGAAGTGTTCGTGATGCTGTCAGGTCGATCTGGTTAAGCTTTATGTTTTTCATTTCTCTGCAAATACCAGAAAGTAATTGTCAAAATGGCATTGAAAGACATAGTCAGGTTATGTGCTTGTCCTTACGGTGTTAAAAATGATGCATGATTCTTCTCTTTTATCCCCCTCAGATAAAAGATTGCCAAACACGACTTCATGAAAGTAATGGCCCCTTTAACCGTTTTTCCTTTGGGGGCACGTAGTTTTAAGGCACTTATCCAACGGTAGAATTATAGAAAATGTGGGCCAATGATTCTGCTGTTGGGATAGGCTGCTAGTTATGGCAAAGTACATTGCTTTCCCATGGTCCAAACTTAAAGCATCTTTACATTAGTCTAACTACCACAAAGCATCATTTTTAATCCAGTTCACTCTAACCACTTACAGGGGTAGTTATCTGAGTTTCTGACACCAGCTCGGAGCCTCACCCGCCAGTCAGACAATGCACCCAACATTTCCTGATATGCATGAATGGCAGGTTCTCCATTGGTTGTGCAAACTCGAAATATCAACCTCTAGTCATCAGTAATGTTAATATAAATGCATAAATAAGAACTTATCTAATACACTTTTGTATTTTGGTATGATTTGTTTAGGATCAATGCACTAATCAGATCCTACATGCGACCTGTAATTATCACATATAATTTATCACTATTTGCCAGCTCAAAATCAGGTCATTAATTACCGAGATTTGGATTCAAATCAACAATAATGGGAACGCACGTCTTCAGCACCACTGACTGCATGTTTCTGTTGCTTGGCAACCTGTAGATGTGGTCGAAGCAAACGGTGACTCACAAACCAAGTCATCAGTGAAGAGCAATGTTCCTGCTAAGGTGTGTACGCGGCCATCTGAAAGGTCCCGCGCAGGCCGCTCGCTGGCTTTTACACTGTAAATACCGCGCATGCGCAGAAATTTAAAGGGACCGCGCATTAAAAGAAACAGGCTGCACAGAACAAAGCGCAGCTTACAGGGAGCACTGGTGAAGAGTTCCCCCTGCCCCCCCATCACCTTTCATTTCCTTCTGCTTTGGTCAGCCTCATGCTGGATTATGTTTTCTCAGGTATGAGTTACTCCCCAGCCTGTCCTCCAAGTAGCAATTCTTCATGTGTGAGCGCAGATACTTAAGGGCCGACTTTAATCCAGTCCGCCCTGCGAAAACCAGACGCATAATTCAAATCAACGTAGTTTAGTGGGATTCCCATCGTGCCAGTTGCTGTGACGTCAACAAGCTGTCTAAGCAGCCAATCAACATTCAGAATTCTCACAGACAGCAAACAAGGAAGTGGGTAAGTTCTTAAAATTCTAACATTTTAAAAAATGTTCGAGAGAGCAAAACAAAGATTGGGGCTCTCACACGGGGAAAAGGCAAATCTGAAATAAAGATGGACAAACAAAAATCTTAATTTTTTATTAAAATGGATAAATTTGACACTACAGCAATTAAAATTCGTTTTTCAGAGCCATAACCTTTGTTTAGCAGTCAATACGCTCTAAAAAAAAAACCCCAGTTACACCGAATCCCTTTGCGTCGAACTTTCAGTGGGGAATTTATCAGCGCAATTACTGCGGAAGAGCCAAAGTTTGCCAGTTTCCCTGATTTGAGAGATTTCACTGATTGCCGGCTCTGTGGGGGGGCGAGGCTCAGTGCAACCTGTGGAGGAGCAGTGAATGACAGCCCGCAACTTCAGCATTTCCACATTATGCGGAGATGCCGGTGTTGGACTGGGGTGGACAAAAGTGAGAAGTCGCACAACACCAGGTTATAATCCAACAGTTTTATTTGAAATCACAAGCTTTCGGAGCTGCTGCCCCTTCGTCAGGTGAAGTGAAGGAATACGAATCGGCAAAGCATATATAGACAGAGAACAATGCCTGTGTAGCGTACAATGTCAGACGACTACATTTAATCCTCCTGACTGCCTTTCGTCACACCTCGGCAGAGAAACAATCAGGTCAGCCAGGAAGGCACCACATCAAAGACATAGCAAGATACAACTGTGACAATGAGGTGGGGTCACAGGGGGTCTAATGTGTCAAATGCTGCAGTCTGTATGGAAAACCATAAACTTTAAAATTTTTACTTTTTTTTTACTGGAAATCACATCTGTGATTTCCAGTAAATCACAGATGTGATTTATTGGAAATCACTGGATGTAAATCACAGATGTTCACAGATGTGATTTCCAGTAAAAAAAAGTAAAATTTTTAAAGTTTATGGCTTTCCATACAGACTGCAGCATTTGACACATTAGACCCCGTGACCCCACCTCATTGTCTCAGTTGTATCTTGCTATGTCTTTGATGTGGTGCCTTCCTGGCTGACCTGATTGTTTCTCTGCCGAGGTGTGACGAAAGGCAGTCAGGAGGATTAAATGTAGTCGTCTGACATTGTACGCTACACAGGCATTGTTCTCTGTCTATATATGCTTTGCCGATTCGTATTCCTTCACTTCACCTGACGAAGGGGCAGCAGCTCCGAAAGCTTGTGATTTCAAATAAAACTGTTGGACTATAACCTGGTGTTGTGCGACTTCTCACTTATTTCCACATTAGGCTGAGCTTACGCTAATTCCTGAAGTTGCGGTTAGTTTCAAAGGCGAAATGACGGCGACGCTGCCAGTTCACCATCATCAGGACCACAGATTCTGGGCCATTTTCACTAGGTCTACCCGATCAAACCCTTTCATAATTTTAAAGACCTCTATCAGGTCGCCCCCTCAGTCTTCTCTTTTCTAGAGAAAAGAGCCCCAGCCTGTTCAGCCAAAATGGGCAGAGTGATCACAGTCAGTGCCGAAAACTTCGACAGCTCTGCTTAACAGTTGTTCACTTTACATTCTGAGATGAGAGTCTTAAAGCACAGAGAATTTTCTCAGCAAATGTAAAATTAAGGAGATAACGAGTTTGGTAATGATTTGCAGTCTATCAGAATGCAATGTGGGCGTGGAAATGGGAACCTCATTAGCAACGAATGACTTACCCGTGCAGACCAAGCTCTCTGCGGGAAGATACAACAATGACTTTATATAGTAATCTGTGGCATTTTAAAAAAAGTGATGAAACAAACAAAATTTCCATGAGAGAAGACAAACATGGATGAGGAAAAGATCTGAGGTGCCTTTTTGTTAAGATTTCCTGCTGATTTCTACTGGCACGGAAGCAGCGATATCTATTTGTCTTTTTGAAACTTTAATTACTTATCTGAAGCAAGCCATGTAAATATACTGCAGTTGACATCCGTGTGCATCTACAAGTTCATTATCATTCCACATCTTACAATAGTTGTACTAAATCTCTTTTGGCTTGTCTCGCTAAGCTGTGTTTCATCATTAGTAAGCTGACGGGTTCTCAAGGCTTTGTGGAAAAGTTCTGATGGACTTGAAATAGATGTGCGGTGCTTTTCATTATAACCATTTCACAGAGAAGTTTGGGCTGTGTTCGGTGCGTAGTTGGTTCTTTTAGTTTTTCTCCCTCACCTCCCTTGAAGGTTCTGGACTTCCGCTGGGAAACAATGCCACGTGCGATAGCTGCTTGTTCTTTACCATGTTCCAGTGCCACTCACGCAGGCCATCCCATCTGAAATCAACTAACTCAGCACAAACTGTGGATGAAACCCGAGGCCTTCCTGATCTGTATGACTTTGCACCAGACCGAATGATGCACTTAATGATACATGGTGTCAGCCGTGGCTCAGTTGGTGGCACCCTCGCCTCTGAGTCAGAAGGTTGTGGCTTGGAGTCCCACTCCAGAGACCTGAGCACAAAAATCTAGGCTGACACTCAAGCGCAGTACTGAGGGCGGCTGCACTGTCGGAGGTGCCGTCTTTCAGATGAGACATTAAACCGATGCACCGTCTGCACTCTCAGGTGGACGTAAAAGATCCCATGGCACTATTTCGAGGAAGAGCAGGGGAGTTCTCCCCGGTATCCTGGCCAATATTCATCCCTCAATCGACATCACTAAAAAAAACCATATTGGGCTAGAAATTCATTATAGCCCAGGAATGGGCGGTATCTTTAGAAAAGTTTGAGAATTAGCGCCAGGCATCAATGCTTTAGACTGCACGCAAAATTCATTCTCACTGCTCAAAGAAATGATTGGGCCATAAATCAAGTCTTAAAGGCCCAGCTCAGTGGCGTTACACTCAAAATGTGGACCAATATCGGGTGCAGTCTAATCGCAACTCATCATTTCCACAGGCTTTTCCCAGTACTTAAAGGGGAGGTTCATTGATACTGCAGCAACTCATTCTCAGCATTGCTGGCTGTGCAGCTGCCTCAGCAAGGAGAAGCACAACAAGGAGAAGGAGCCGGAGGACTGAAGCAGCTGTGCTCATGGCAGATCCACCTCAGTCGGGTGGTCAGGGTGATTGAATGCTTCAACAAATGCTACATACCACCGTCTGTCCACAAGCTTCACAAACTGCCCAAAGCACCACACCCCCAACGCTCACCCACCAACAATCTCTACCTACCGACACTCACACCCACATCTCATGCCTTGCACACAATGACAGCTATTCAACTATGGCAGGCACAAGGGTCATTGGTTATTAGAATGAATGTGATATGTTTATGCATAAATTTATTAATGGAGTTTGCAATATTTTGTGGTATCTCTCATTTCACCTTTGCACCCAGGAGGACGCTGTGATATGGCGTGACACAGGGATGGTGTGATGGGCATGTGGTGAGCAAAAGGGATCTGGGGTTTAAGTCATCCTGCTGTGAGGCTGGAGGTCTGTTTGGAGGAGGTGGCAGGGGTCTGTGACCACCACCTTGGTGATGCGGAGCTGTCTAATACACTGCTCCTTGCTTAATTGAAGGTAGGAGAAGTGCTGTCTGAATACCTCGGAGGGTAAAGCCTCCTGGTCAGAGCCCTGATGGCCCTCCTCATCCCTCTGTGCACATGTTCCTGTATTTCTGGCTTCCGTCAGCTGTGCGCCTGTTCTCCCTGTCGCTGTCTGGTCGAGGTGCAAAGGTAAGTGGTGAAAATCAATTTTGCAGATCGGGGGCCCAGTGAGTGTTGACGTCCCCGGCGGTACCTCATACTGGCGGCGCAACAGGGGGGGTCCGGATTTGCCGTGCGTCACAGGATTCGCCTCGACCCGGCGCTACTGCATCAGCGCCCCGAGCTGGCGCTAACGGGAGGCACTAACCAACTGAATTTTTCCCTCATTATCTGTTCATTATCACATTGCGGTTTGTGGGAGCTTGCTGTGCGCAAATTGGCTGCTCTAGAAACATAGAAAAATAGGAGCAGGAGTAGGCCATTCGGCCCTTCGAGCCTGCTCCGCCATTCAATATGATCATGGCTGATCCTCTATCTCAATACCATATTCCCGCTCTCTCCCCATACCCCTTGATGCCTTTTGTGTCTAGAAATCGATCTATCGCCTTCTTAAATATATTCAGTGACTTGGCCTCCACAGCCTTCTGTGGTAGAGAATTCCACAGGTTCACCACCCTCTGAGTGAAGACATTTCTCCTCATCTCAGTCCTAAATGTCCTACCCCGTATCCTGAGACTGTGACCCCTTGTTCTAGGCCACCCCAGCCAGGGGAAACATCCTTCTTGCATCCAGTCTGTCTAGCCCTGTCAGAATTTTATACGTTTCAATGAGATCCCCTCTCATTCTTCTAAACTCTAGTGAATACAGGTCTAGTTGACCCAATCTCTCCTCATACGACAGTCCTGCCATCCCAGGAATCAGTCTGGTGAACCTTCGCTGCACTCCCTCTATGGCAAGTATATCCTTTCTTAGGTAAGGAGACCAAAACTGCACACTGGGTGTGGTCTCATCAAGGCCCTGTATAACTGTAGTAAGACATCCTTGCTCCTGTACTCAAATCCTCTTGCAATGAAGGCCAACATACCATTTGCCTTCCTAACTGCTTGCTGCTCTGTTTCCTACATTACAACAGTGACTACACTTCAAAAGTATTTCATTGGTTGCAAAGCGCTTTGGGGCGTCCGGTGGTTGTGAAGGGCGCTAGATAAATGCAAGTTCTTTCTTTCAGAACATCTGAGCCATCAGGGAAATTGTTTTTTTTTAAAAGTTGAATAGAACTATGTACTTAGCCATACCATACTAGAAACAGGACTGTACTTGGCTTATTTTTGATCGTGGAGTTGTATTTATCAACACTGCAGACTAGAATTCTTCTGGAGAGCCTACAGTTTCTCAGTTCCTCAATTGGGCGTATTTTGTATTACTGAACGGCAGCTTTTCTGTGCTAGTTGTGCAAGGTTGGTCAAAACACCACAGCAGGTAAATTGCTCTTGGCTACATGAGCAGACATGGGTTTATGTGAAATTTCTTTGGTATTTTAATTGAGGCATCAACCCATTTAAAACAATGAATAGCATTTGTCCACTGATATGACCAAGAGTTATATCAAAGCTGAAGAAAAAAAAAACACCACATGAAGAAATCAACATAAACCCTTGCTGGGAAACCAAATCAAAAAAAAAAAATTGGATCCTTTTCATCATAAAAAAAGCAAGCTCTGTTCATTGCAGGCTCAGATAAACAGCCTTTGTTACGGTTTTCTAATTAATTAAATTCACACTTTCTGAGCCAGAAGCTGACTATTCTGACTGAATAGGAAGCGAAGCGTGTTGGAACGAATGTTTGAGGTCTAGTTGTGACACATGCAACCCAATGCGATTGCAACACCTTGTTATTTGGAGCTCAGCTTTGTTGGGCAGAGCACTGTAATTGAAACACTCTCTGACAATGCAATACTCTCAAACATTGTTAGCTTGCTAGAAAGATGAGGTTCGATCAGATTTAAGTTGCTGATCCCAATCGCTGAAAAGACCATGAAGTGCTTCTCTAGACTGTAAGGTATTGTGAACACAGACATGATGCCACTAAAGTGCAAAAGAACACCAATATAGCCCCAGCCCCATTATACTGCAAGGGAACATCAATACAAACCCAGCCCCACCATATTGCAAGGGAACATCAATACAAACCCAGTCCCTGGAGCAGTGGCAGCAGTGGGAGCGGCGGACCTGTGAGGGAACAGCGGCTATGGGAGAAAATAAAGGTCAGTGATTTTCAGGCCCAGTCGAGCAGCAGCAGCGGCGGCAGAATTCGAGAGTGACGTCACAGTACAGAAAGTGACGCCGGCGCAGGGGAAGAAGCTGATTGGTGAGTAGTGGGTGAGTGCTTTTATTTTCTCTTCAATTTTAAGTTTATTTCTTTTAAGGTAGTTCATAGTTAAGGTAGTTCGGGAGAGCGAGAATCCGAGAGTTTAAATTTGAGGTAAGAGTTTTTAAAATTAAAAGTATGGCAGGGGACCTCAGTCCCGTGCGTTGTGTGGCCTGCAGCATGTGGGAATTTCTAGACGCTTCTGGCAGTCAGGATGACCACATGTGCAGTAAGTGCCAACGGTTTGGCCAACTTGAGATCCGGTTTTCGGAGCTCGAGCGTCAGCTGGAGGCACTGCGGTGTATCCGCGAGGCTGAGAGTTACGTGGATAGCACGTTTATGGAAGTGGTCACCCCGCAGCTTAAGAAAGTGCAGTCAGAGAGGGAATGGGAGACCACCGGTCAGAAGAAGGGGGGCAGGCAGGTAGTCAGGAAAGCCCCAGAGTGCATCTCACTCAACAACCATTTTTCTGTGTTGGAAAACGGTGAAAGTGACAGTTCCTCTGGGGAGTGCATCCGGAGCCAAGTTCACGGCACTGTGGGTGGCTCAGCTGCACAAGGGGGGAGGAGTAAGAGTGGAAGGGCAATAGTGGTAGGAAACTCAATAGTGAGGGGTGCAGACAGGCATTTCTGCGGCCGCAGACGTGACTCCAGGATGGTATGTTGCTTCCCTGGTGCCAGGGTCAAGGATGTCACTGAACGGTTGCAGGGCATTCTGAAGGGGGAGGGCGAACAGTCAGAGGTCGTGGTTCACATTGGTACCAACGACATAGGTAGAAAGAGGGATGAGGTCCTGCAACAAGAATTTAGGGAGCTAGGTAGCAGATTAAAAAACAGGACCTCAAAAGGTTGTAATCTCTGGATTACTCCCGGTGCCACGTGCTAGTGAGTATAGGAATAGGAGGATAGAGCAGATGAATGCGTGGCTAAAGAGTTGGTGCAGGAGGGAGGGCTTTAGTTTCCTGGATCACTGGGTCTGTTTCTGGGGAAGGTGGAACCTGTACAAGTCGGACGGGTTGCACCTGAACCGGAACGGGACCAACATCCTTGCGGGGAGGTTTGCTGGTGCTGTTGGGAGGGGTTTAAACCAACTTAGCAGGGGGATGGGATACGGAGTGGAGCTATAGTAGGGGGTGATGCATAGCCAAATATAGAGGGAAAAACAAGTCAGTCTGGAAGGCAGAGCAAATATGTAATGGCACAAGGGAGTATGGCAAGGCTGGATGGCATTTATTTTAATGCAAGGAGTCTTACGAGTAAGGCAGATGAATTGAAGGTGCTGATGAACACATGGGGGTATGATATTGTTGCTATCACAGAGACATGGTCGAGGGAGGGGCAGGACTGGCAGCTCAATATTGTGGGGTATAGAATCTTCAGGCGAGACAGAGGGGGGTGTAAAATAGGAGGGGGTGTCGCAATATTAATCGAGTCAATTACTGCAGTAAGGAGGGATGATATCTTAGCAGGTTCCTCTAATGAGGCCATATGGGTAGAACTTAAAAATAAAAAGGGGGCAAGCACTTTGCTGGGAGTGTACTATAGGCCCCCAAACAGTCAGGGGGAGATAGAAGAACAGATATGCAGGCAAATCTCAGAGAAGTGTTGAAATAATAGGGTAACAATAGTAGGGGATTTCAACTTCCCTAATATTAACTGGGATAGTCTGAGTGTGAAAGGCTTAGAGGGTGCGGAATTCTTAAAGTGCATCCAGGAGAGCTTTTTGAGCCAGCATGTAGAAAGTCCTACAAGAGAGGGGGCGGTACTGGACCTAATTCTAGGGAATGTAGCCGGGCAAGTGGTAGAAGTGTCAGTAGGAGAGCATTTTGGTGACAGTGGCCATAATTCGGTGAGATTTAAGGTGGTCATGGAAAAGGACAATGATGGACTGGAAATAAAGGCTCTAAATTGGGGGAAGGCCGATTTTAATATGATAAGGCAGGATCTGGCAAAAGTGAACTGGGATCAGCTACTTGTAGGAAAATCCACATCAGAGCAGTGGGAGTCATTCAGAAAGGAAATAGAGAGAGTATAGCGCCAACATGTTCCCGTAAAGGTCAAGGGTGGGACCAACAAGTCCAGGAAACCCTGGATATCAAGGGATATACAAGAATGGATTAGGAAAAAAAGGAAGGCTTTTGGCAGATACAAAGGACTAAAAACAGTGGAAGCCCTAGAGGAGTATAGAAAGTGCAGGGGGGTACTTAAAAAATAAATTAGGAGAGCGAAGAGAGGGCATGAAAAAACACTGGCAGGCAAAATAAAGGAAAATCTCAAGGTGTTTTATAAGTATATTAAGGGCAAGAGGATAACCAGGGAAAGAGTAGGGCCCATTAGGGACCAAAGTGGCAATCTGTGTGTAGAGCCGGAAGATGTAGGTGAGGTTTTAAATTAATATTTTGCATCTGTGTTCGCTATGGAGAAGGACGATGTAGGCATAGAAATTAGGCAGGGGGATTGTGATATACTTGAACAAATTAGCATTGAGAGGGAGGAGGTACTAACGGTTTTAGCAGGCTTAAAAGTGGATAAATCCCTAGGCCGAGACGAGATGTATCCCAGGCTGCTGTGAGGCAAGGGAGGAGATTGCAGGGGCTCTGACACAAATTTTCAGAACCTCTCTGGCCACAGGGGAGGTGCCAGAGGACTGGAGGACAGCTAACGTAGTACCATTATTCCAGAAGGGTAGTAGGGATAAACCAGGGAATTACAGGCCAGTGAGCCTAACATCAGTGGTAGGGAAATTATTGGAAAAAATTCTGAGGGACAGAATTAGTCTCCACTTGGAGAGGCAAGGATTAATCAAGGATAGTCAGCATGGCTTTGTCAGGGGGAGATCATGTCTAACCAATTTGATTGAATTTTGAGAGGGGGTGACTAGGTGTGTGGATGAGGGTAGTGCAGTTGATGTAGTCTACATGGACTTCAGTAAGGCTTTTCACAAAGTCCCGCATGGGAGACTGGTCAAGAACGTAAGAGCCCATGGGATCCAGGGCAATTTGGCACATTGGATCCAAAATTGGCTTAGTGGCAGAGGGTAATGGTCGAAGGTTGTTTTTGTGACTGGAAGCCTGTGTCCAGTGGTGTACCACAGGGATCGGTGCTGGGTCCCTTGCTCTTTGTAGTGTACATTAATGATTTAGATATGAATGTAGGAGGTATGATCAGTAAGTTTGCAGATGACATGAACATTGGTGGAGTGGTAAATAGCGAGGAGGGAAGCCTCAGGCTACAGAATGATATAGACGGGTTGGTCAGATGGGCAGAACAGTGGCAAATGGAATTTAACCCTGAAAAGTGTGAGGTGATGCATTTTGGGAGGACTAACAAGGCAAGGGAATACACAATGAATGGTAGGACCCTAGGAAGGACAGAGGATCAGAGGGACCTTGGTATGCATGTACATAGATCCCTGAAGGCAGCAGAACAGGTAGATAAGGTGGTTAAGAAGGCATATGGGATACTTGCCTTCATTAGCCGAGGCATAGAATATAAGAGCAGGGAGGTTATGATGGAGTTGTACAAAATGCTAGTTAGGCCACAGCTGGAATACTGTGTGCAGTTCTGGTCGCCACACTATAGGAAGGATGTGATTGCATTGGAGAGGATGCAGAGGAGATTCACCAGGATGTTACCTGGGCTGGAGCGTTTCAGCTATGAAGAGAGACTGGACAGGCTGGGGTTGTTTTCCTTAGAGCAGAGAAGGCTGAGGGGGTACCTGATTGAGGTGTACAAGATTATGAGTGGCATAGATAGGGTAGATAGAAAGGAACTTTTCCCCTTAGTAGAGGGGTCAATAACCAGGGGGCATAGTTTCAAGGTAAGGGGCAGGAAGTTTAGAGGGGATTTGAGGAAAAACTTTTTCACCCAGAGGGTGGTTGGAATCTGGAACTCACTGCCTGAAAGGGTGGTAGAGGAAGGAACCCTCACAACATTCAAGAAGCATTTAGATGAGCACTTGAAACGCCATAGCATACAAGGCTACGGACCAAGTGCTGGAAAATGGGATTAGAATAGATAGGGCTTGATGGCCGGCGCAGACACAATGGGCCTCTTTCTGTGCTGTATAACTCTATGACTCAATGACTAGTCCCATCATATTGCAAGGGAACATCAATACAAACCCTGCCCCATCATATTACAAGGGAACATCAATACAAACCCAGCCCCATCATATTGCATGGGAACACTGGCATAGACCCGACTCTATGTATAACCAATAGACAATCAGGTGCCAATATCTATACTCAACAAAATGCAAGTCTCAATCTGTGTTATGCAGTTCATCCCCATGCAAAGCAGTTATGCAAGTTCATTTATCTTAGAAGGGATAGGAAACTACACAACTTCCTTTCTCTACTTGGTCTAAAGAAGTTACTTATGTTGCAGGATAATTCATTATTTTTACCTTGGATGTGATTGAAATAATTTTACAATCGAAACACTTAAAAAGATGTTGACAAAGCGGGATGTTGTTAGAAAAAGAGAGAGGGTTGTCACGTGGACATAGAGGTGGAAAGATCAAGAAAGGATAGAGTGGAGAGAGGTAAAGGATGACAAGTAAGAGAGATACTGGGAAAAGAGAGGTTAGAGACTGAGCAAGAAAGGGGTGAGACATTGGGAAGGGGAGGAAGAGATGGGTGTTAAAGAAAGAGAGGTGACCAGAACAAAGAGAAGAATAACAAACCAATAGTGCGAGAAAAAGGGAAAGTGACAGGGTGGATAGAGAGAGAGAGTGAAATTGAAGTGGTAGGGAGCAAGGGAGGGATAGACAGTGAAAAGCAAGAGACCAAGAGAGCTTTAATTCACTCCCATCCTTTGGGGGCCTCCACATTATTACTTCTACTTTTTGTGGAGCGGGGCTGGGGCAGGGGCAGAGAAATAAAGGACTGCAGCAAAATAAATATTTATCCACAAAATAATCACTAAAAGCTTTGAACCTGAAACACACTCAGAGTTCAATAACTGATTATTACTGTTAAGTGCTTCAGTACCATCTACCAGAGCTCCCTCAAAAAGATCAATATTAACACTTCGAAAGTGGACTACGATTTATAACTTCAGCTCCTGTTCTCTGTCAGACATCTGTAAAAAAAAAAAATTCCCCTTTATTCTATGATGTCAATTATTATAAATTAGAATGAGAGCATCTCAAAGAAGCTTAGATTATTTCTTCATTACCAAAATTTTGCGAATCAAGTGAACATTTGATGTTTTGTTAGGTTATTTATTTAGGGGTTGAAATGTAGCTGTAGTTCTCCGAGGGGTAAGACATTTCAAGTGTATTCACAGTAATCTTCCAAGTCCTCGAGCACCAAGAATCAATAGGTAATACCATTAACTAGCAAAGGTCATCAAAGGCAACAGTATAAACACACAGGAGGCACAGGGCAGAAAAACAGTAGTAGCTTTCTATTCTTTCCTATTTGAGGATGTTATTTTCTTTTCCTCTTTAATGTCTCCCTGTAAGATATGTCAACTACCAATCAAAAGGCAAGTAACTTTCTCCCAGTTGTCAGTTCGTTGCTTTGAATTTCCAGGTGTATGTTAGATCAGAATTTGTGCAGATCTTTTGCTCATCATTTCCTTTGCTTAGCCCGAAAATCTATTCAAAACCTTCATTATATACACTAACGTATATCAGCGCGTGTCTTGCTGCAAGGATTAAATAATCTGCCCATTGCCTGTTTTTTTTTTTTAAAGTGGCAGTTCCTCATGGGCGGAGGGCAAATAACTTTCTGGATTTTTACCCGTGCCTCCAATTTAAGATGCTCGTCTTAACATTTTCAATCTGGTCTTGCGACTGTTCCACTCTCAGTCCAGTCATCTGGGGAGTGCAAGGGAAAGCTCGCCTGGGATAGATGCTTTTCTGTAGCTCTCAATCACACCTATTCTTGGGGTGACCATGGAACGACGACAAGGGTGTCTCTGGAAATGTCCATGGGTTGAATCATTTCACCGACTGAAATGAGTATGGTGCGACAGCTAACTTGGTTAAAGTTTGTGGGCAAAAAAATAGGATCGATTAGAAAAATAATAAAAACTATTTTTAAATTACAGTATCCCTTATTGCAACTATTTGAATGGTCACCTTAACACACTCAAAGCCAACCAACCATTGATCTCAGTGTGCACAGACTGAGTGCTAGGGCAGGGGGTATAGGTGGGAAGGGGATTACTAAACTAAATGTTGCAATAATAAAACTAATATTAATTTAAAAAAATCTTGGAAGAAGAAAAAAAAGACTTGCATTTATATAGCACCTTTCACGACCATCGGACGTCCCAAAGCGCTTTAGAGACAATGAAATACTTTTTTTTTTGAAGTGTAGTCACTGTTGTAATGTAGGAAACGCGGCAGCCTATTTGCACACAGCAAGCTCCCACAAACAGTAATGTGATAATGACCAGATAATCTATTTTAGTGATGTTGGTTGAGGGATAAATATTGGCCCCAGGACACCGGGGATAACTCCCCTGCTCTTCTTCAAAATAGTTCCGCGGGATCTTTTACGTCCACCTGAGAGAGCAGACGGGGCCTCGGTTTAACGTCTCATCTGAAAGACGGTACCTCCGACAGTGCAGCACTCCCTCAGCGCTACACTGGAGCGTCAGCCTGGATTTTTTGTGCTCAAGTCTCTGGAGCGGGACTTGAACTCACAACCTTCTGACTCAGAGACGAGGGTGCGACCCACTGAGCCACGGCTGACAAAGGGAAGGGAAATGATGAGGAAGCAGCAGAAACATAAGCAGCACATAGACTGATGGGCCCAGAATTTCCTTGGAGCTGCTCTCGCTCCGTTGCTGTAAAGTCACTGGAAGTGCGGCCTAAACGGGAATTTCCATCGCACGTCCCGCAAAGTTACGGCAACGGAGCGGGATTCGCTCTGGAGGAAATTACGGGCCCCATCAGTCTTCTGGATTTCAATGCAAACCATTAAATGGTCCTGAAAAAGAGCAGCAACGCTGGATTGAATGGCTACAGTGCTCCACAGGACACAACAATTCAGTTTAAAAAATAACTAGAACTGGATTTGAATCCAACCAAGACAGATGGGATGAAAGTCTCCTGGTTCTAATGGCTATTAGAGGGCATTAACGGAATTATTTTGGGCAGTCTCAACCTAGGTCCCAGTTCATATTAATTCTCGGCTCGTAATTTGGCACTAAATGGACGCTAATTAGTAAATCGCACTTCGAGACCATAGGGACGGCAGGTGCAGCAAGTGGAAAATGTTAAGTGAAGGCAATAAGGGGATACTGTTGAGGCTGGAGTTAAAAGGCATCTTTGGGAAATTAGCAGAACAAAAAAAGTTGTCGTGTGGTGCAATCAGTCTGGGCTGCTTCTTCACACTTTTTAGCCATTGTAAGAGTTATTCGGGCAAAAAAAAGAGTTGTGAGAAGGACACTTTTCTCTTTCGGATGGGGGTCTGCTGTGACGCAAAGTAAAAGTTGGAGAAACAGTTACGCTCTGTTGATGATAATTGACCGCAGTCTTGGTTTATTACTGATAACCTGATCGTTTATGGTTGATTGTTCGCAGCTTAAACTTGGAACTGGCTCATTGCATGCTGGTTCAACAGGTGTTTGTAGAGAACTTCCCAGTAAGGTTTCTTCCACTGCAATATTTTAATTGTTGAATCCGTAATATTGCTCCTCTCCGCACATCTGCTGCAGAAACTCTCATCCATGCTTTTCTTACCTCCGGATTCGACTGTTCCAATGCTTTCCTGGCTGACCTCCCATCTTCCACCCTCCATAAACTTGAGCTTATTCAAAATTCTGCTGCCCGTATCCTAACTCGCATCAAGTCCCGTTCAATCATCACCCCTGTGCTCGCTGACCTACCTTGGCTCCTGGTCCACCAATGCTTCGAATTTAAAATTCTCATCCTCATGTTCAAATCCCTCCATGACTGCACCCCTCCCTATCCCTGTAACCTCTTCCAGCCCTACAACCCTCCGAGAACTCTGCCTTCCTCCAACTCTGGACTCTTGTGCATCCATCACATAGATCGCCCCCACCATTGACGGCCGTGCCTTCAACCATCTAGGCCGAAGCTCTGGGATTCTCTCCCTAAACCTCTCTGCCTAACCACCTTGCTCTCCTCCTTTAAGATGCTCAACACCTACCTCCTTGACAAAACTTTTGGTCACCTTTCCTAATATCTCCTTCTTTGGCTCTGCGTCACATTTTTATGCTTACGCTCCTGTCAAACTCCTTGGGATGTTTTACGATGTTAAAGGTTCTATTTAAATGAAAGTTATTTTTATTTTGGCATTTCTAAGATCCTAACCGAAAGAAAGCAACTGCAAAACACTCACAAATCATAATTCTGGCATACTGGGCAATGCCAGGTCTATGTACAGCACTGCCAAGAAAATTGTACAATTTCTTTGTAAGCAAGATTCTTTTTGAAAAAAGAATGACATTTAATAAACTACAAGAGCTGAGTCACATTTTCTCTGTATCTCAAACATAGAAACATAGAATCTAGGAGCAGGAGTAGGCCATTCGGCCCATCGAGCCTGCTCCACCATTCAATACGATCATCCAAATCCAGTACCCTGTCCCTGCTTTAATCCCCACAGTACACATATCCCACCCTACCCCCGTAACCCCACGTATTTAATTCCCCCTAACACATCCCATCCGATCCCCATAACCCCACATATTTTAATCCCCCTCTAACACTAAGGGTCAATTTATCATAGCCAAATCAACCTAACCCGCACATTTTTGGACTGTGGGAGGAAACCGGAGCACCCGGAGGAAACCCACGCAGACACGGGGAGAATGTGCAAACTCCACACAGACAGTCACCCGAGGTCAGATTCGAACCCGGGTTCCTGGCGATGTGAGGCACCAGTGCTAACCACTATGCCACCGTGTTGCCCGTAACAAACGTTTCATTCAAATATAATGGCCCAGAAATTGATCTCGCTCTGTTCCCGCGGGGGTAAGGCTTCCCCGCGATCTCTCACTCCGCTTGTGCTTTTTCAGATCCAGCTCGCACGAACTTGATGTTCCAGACATCAGCTGGGCAGTGCTTGCGTATCCCACCGGCGTAGTGAATTCGTGCGAGCTGTGGGATCACGTGACTCAGTTAGAGCCAATGGCAGCACACCATCTTCCATTCATGAGTTTCACATACGTGCTGTGAAATCTATGAATCTTACACCCCCCAAAATAACAGCTAAACCTCAATTAAATTTTTTTAAAAACCATCACATTAATAAAATAAGTATAGTTAAATAAATTAACCATTTTAAATAAAAAATTAAATTTTTGAAAAAATTTAAAATCTTTTAAAAAGTTATAAAAATAAACTTACCTGTCTTTAAAGTCTCTAAAAAAGATATACCTGTTAAAAAAAATTCAAAAAAATACTTAATTCACTACTTACCTTGTTAAAAGTGGGTCTTACTCCTCCTTTTTCCATTTCTAAAATCTTCCGTACTTACCTGCGCGTCCAAAGCATGAAGTGCACAGCGTGCGCGCAGCCTGTAGCGCGCACGCGATGCACCGAGGAACCGCCCCCTTTTCAAAAGACCAATTGCCGGTTTTCAGCACATGCGCAGGGCATGCAGAAAACCGGCAATTGCAGAGAGAATACGCGAGAGTACGCAGTGCGTCCTCTCGCGTCGCAGGATGAATTTTTGGCCCAATTTTTTTGGCTTGAAGGCACTGGATACAATTCCAATGGCCTGCGATGGAAAAGAAAATCGGGCAGAATAAAAAATGGGCCGCCCATTCACTATCGTAAGAAATAAAGAAAGAGGAGCAGGTGTAGGCCATTCAACCCTTTGAGTCTGCTCTGCCATTCAATAAGATCATGGCTGAACTTCTACATCAACTCCACTTTTCTCTATCTCATATCTTCAAATCCCTGGATTCCCTTAGTACCTAAAAATCTATCGATCGCTTGCGTATACTAAACGACTGAGCATCCACCGCCCTCTGGGGTAGAGAATGCCAAGGATTCACAACCCTCTGAGTGAAGAAATTCCTCCTCATCTCAGTCCTAAATGGCCGACCCCTTATCCTGAGACTATGACCCCGAGTTCTAGACTCTCTTGCCAGGGGGAAACAGCCTCTCAGCATCTACCCTATCAAGCCCTCTAAGAATTTTATACGGTTGAATGAGATCACCTCTCATTCTTCTAAACTCCAGAGATTATAGGCCCAATCTACTCAATCTCACCTCAATCTCTGATCCCAGGAATCAATCTAGTGAACTTTCGTTGCGCCCCCTCTAAGGCCGTTTTGCGCTACCGGTCAAGTCAAAATTTCTACCCTAATGTTTCACAAAATATGATTAAGAATATATTAAAACAGTGCTCCACCACAAGCAAACCTAGATAGATACTTTCTTTAAGCCAAGCGATAATATTTGGAAGACAATTGGCGGATGAACATTCAGTTTCCACTATCAGTACATTCAGCACGAGACACTGACAAAGAGAAAAGATTCTGCACTAATGGCACAAATTAATCAATTAATGTAAGGCCAGCATTATACTGGAAAATAAATCACCTCTGGTCTTTTATCCTGCTGATATTGTCGTGCTATCTATAATAAATGAAGAATCTTACATCTGCACGCACTTCCTGTCTATGAGTACTACAGTTTGTATTTATACAGCACCTTTAATGTATTAAAACATCCCAAAACACTTTACGGAGGTGTAAGGAAGATGGACACAGAGCCAAGTGAGTCAACAAAGCTCTATATTACAGGAAGAAATATCTGGATATCTTCCAATTTCAACCTTTGATGAAACAATGGGCTGAATTTTGCCAGAGCTCAGAGGGCGGGTTCGGAGGCAGGTCCGCTGTCAAAATCCAAAAGATTGACAGCGGGGCGGTATCTCGCTCTGATCCCGCCTCCTTGTGAGTTTCCCGAGTGCCGGCTCTGCCTGCGCTGTGCAGATCCGGCAGCAAGCGGCGGGTCAGGCAATTCTGATAGTTAGCAGGGTAGTTAAAGCAATTGAATCAACATTTTACCACATCCAAAGCATTTTCCCAAGTTTTCCTTGAGGTTCCCGTCACTCGGGGATCACGCCAGGTAAGTATGTCGGGTTCTGAACAACTCTCCATTTGTTTCATTAGATCACAGCTGCAAAAATGGTTTAAAACCTACCATTTTACAGCTGGTCACTTTCCAATCTCAGAAGCTTCAGCCTTCAGTATTTGGAACCCACTTTTGAACTTTATGCACTTTTGAAGTGTTTGGAGTAATCTCTCTCTCCACTGTCACCTCCTTGGAACAATCCATCTCAACATTGACAGATTACTTCTGTCATCTCAACCTCACCTGCCATCCATTCCATCAGCATCAGTGCCCTTGAAAAAATCTCACCTTGGTCCTCAGAATCCCACCACAATCAGCCCCAACACCAACATCACCAGGCATACCAGCAGCCCCAACATCCACACCAACCTTCTCCGCAATCAACTGATGCTGCACAGGACACAGGGCATCAGCCTCCGACCACATTGCTGCCCAGGACGCCAGCGATGGACTCATCATCTCCAGGTTAGCTTCACTTAACACTATACATCCTGGCTGCCACATGATGCACCAGGTTGGCACCACCCCACACCAGCACCATAAAGCAATCCTCCAATGCCCAAACCATTCCTTTCAAACTCATCACCATTGGTGGGGAGCAGGGGCGGGGTGGGGGGGGGGGGGGTACCGTTATGTCTCACCATTCACTGGAACTTACTAAGCCACTTTCAAAGGTGCACACGAATCTGTCCAAGAATGCAAAGTGTTGAAAATAAAGATTTCAATGTTTGACAGCACATTACCAGAAACTTCACATGAACATTGGCTAAACCACCCAAGTGCCTACCCTTGTGTGCTGTTAGTTGGTATGTTTGCACTAGGATGAGGGTGAGTGTGAGGGGTGGCTAGTGAGATGGGGAAGTCCTAATGTAGATAGAGAGGGATGGGTGGAGGTGCAAGGTAAGTTGGTGTGAGTAAGGATGTGCAGGAGTAGGGTAGGGAAGGCAGAGTGATGGGGATGTGATGAGTGGCACAGCAGGGTGAGGTTGAGTGTGGCTTTGCAGTAACGTTTCATGATCTGCTGAGATCATTGAAAGGTTTGTGTCACTGCAGCCTGGTCCTCCTGACGACTTCCCTGCTTGTGTCCTCCTGTGCAATGTGCAACCAGGCTGTGTTGGTGCCCTGGGGAGATCTCTTCCGCCCATTGGAAGGGAAGAGAACCTCCCTGGTGCTATGACTCCCTCCGAGTCATGGGAGAGCCTGGGTGCAGCCGTGCACCTTTGTGCAGTGCTCGTCAGTGTTTGCAGCACCTCAATGCTGTAGAACACTGACAGCACAACTGTCAAGATCAATTTGGACATGGTGCCCTTAAGGAAACCGGCTGATAACATGTCATCAGATGACGTCATCAGACCCGCTTCCTATTAATTGGCCGGGAATCACGCACGGCGGGCTTAACAAGCCCCATCATCGGAATATCTTGTTGGAGGCCGGGATCGACACAGATGCGGAGTCCCCACACGTCATCGACGTCGCCCGCCCCGGACCCGCCGAGGTTGGAAAAATCCAGCCCAACATGTCTGAATTTTAGATTCCTGAATTAAACTTCTGTTTAAAGAAGTTACAGTTTGCATTCTGAGCTGGAGCATGAATCCTGATCTGATGAGATTGAATTTGCGTTCATGCATCATTGCAAATCGTCTATGTTAAATAATTGAAATGAGAAGTCGCACAACACCAGGTTATAGTCCAACAGTTTTATTTAAAATTACGAGCTTTCGGAGCTGCTGCCCCTTCGTCAGGTAGAGGTACATAAATAATTGAGTAATAATATAAAAAAATACAAAACTTAAAACATTTCAGCTTTCAACCTTTCACCCATAGTTAATGAACATATTTTGACAAGGCGCAATCTTCTGTGCCATTATGCTATAAATTTTGTTTAGTTTCCATTAATATTTATTGATTTATGAGATCAAAGTGCAAATCGTAACAATATTGATTAATGCCAAACTAAAGGTCTTTTCTTCAACTTACAAAGTTAATTCCATTTAAATGAAATATTGGAATGCACTATACTGAGCCACAGTTAAATAAAAAAAGAAATAGTATTTATACGGTACATTTCATGTCCTCAGGATGTGCCAAAGTGCTTTACAGCCAATGTATTGCTTTTGAAATACAGTCTCTGTTGGTTAGTGGCAGCCAATTTGCACACAGTAAGATCCAACAATAGCAGGATGACCAGTTAATCTGTTTTGGTGTTGGTTGAGGGATTAATGTCAACCTGGACATTGGGAGAACTCCCCTGTTCTACTTCGAATCGTGCCATGGTTCTTTATCATCCACCTGAACAGGCACACAGGGCCTCGGTTTAGCATCTCATCTTGAAAGACGGCACCTCGGACACTATTGCACTCCCTTGGTACTGCACTGAAGTGTCAGCCGAGATACTCGTGTTCAAGTCGCTGGATACGGCTTGAATTGAAAAAAAACAGTTGAAAATAATATAGTAGTAGCTGTAAATCCCCATCCAGTCTATTATCCCCCACCATAATCTACTTTTCAAAATTATTTATTCGTCCTATTGGCAGCTGAATACAAATTACATTCATTATTACAGTTCACAATGGCTTGACCAGAAATCAGTTTTAGCCCATTCAGTAAATTGCAGCCGAAAGTTCAAGTGCAACAAAATATTTCTGAGAGACCACTTGTAATAATACTTTAATGGAAACAATGATTGCTCTTCTTAAGAAAATGTAGTTTGCTGGCAAAGATTATTGACTTAAGGATTTTTTATTTTCATACAGGTGAATTATGTTGTAACCAGACTGCTATTTCCAGTAATGAGTGACTGACATCAAACATGGTGTGAATGAGGCCATCACTAAGCAGCATTGTCATTGTGGATTATATAATGGTTTTAGGATCCTGATTGTTTCAGATTTTTTTTTTACCTTGCTTTATGTCCCCATGTGTTACACACCATCCTCAGAATGAGCAGGATGCTAAACATTCTGATCCCAATACCACTCCAGACTGGATGACGGGGGATATGTAAAAACAAACCTGGGAACCAGCGGATTTTCCCTTTCTATTTGAAAGAAGAGCAGGGACGTTCTCCCCGATGTCCTGGCCAATGTTTATCCCTCAACCGAAATCACTAAAACAGAATGGCCTGTATTTTCCGATCGCAGGCCTCCCGCGAGCGGAGGCCTGTGATCTGGAAAAATCTGCGCCCTTACCTGCGGGCTCCCGGGACGCGCACACTTCCGCTCCTGGGCCTCACCAAACTTGAAGTGCGCAGGGCCCACGTATCCCAGAGGCGCAGGAGGTTTGCAGCGTCCCTGGGATCACGTGGGCCATCGGGGGCCAATCACAGAAGGGAACCTCCCTTCATACATTTGACAGAAAGATCCGTCAAATATATGAATGGAGAACAATGAAAAAACATAGTCAAACTTTAAATAAATTAAAAAAAAACCATCACATTTTTAAAATGACTTGAAATTACAATAAATTAAGTATTTTAAACAAAAATTTAATTTTTTGAAAAAAAGAATTAAAGTTTTTTACGGGGCTAAAAATAAACTTACCTTTTTTTAAAGTATTTTTAAATGATAAATCAGTGAATTTTTTTTAAAAAAACTTTTTTTCAACTCTTATCCTGGTAAAAGCAGGCCTTACGCCTGCTTTTACCAGGCATAAAAATTGTCAGGGTTTTCTGTGGGCAGAGGGTCTCCAAAAAGCGGAAATATCTGCCCGCAGAGGCCCTTCTCCCGAGGCAGCCAGAGGATCCGTCAAGATCATTCTTGACAGATCGGAAATGCCGGTTTTCAGCGCATGCCTGAAACCGGCATTTCCGATGTCCCTACGGGTGGGTACACAGCGCGTACACACCCGTAGGGATCGGAATATCTGGGCCATTATCTGGTCATTATCACATTGCTGTTTGTGGGAGCTTGCTGTGCACAAAATGGCTGCCACGTTTTCCACATTACAACAGTGACTATACTTCAAAAGTAGTTCATTGGCCTTAAAGTGCTTTTGGATGTCCTGAGTTTGTGAAAGGCGCTATATAATAGCAAGTCTTTTTTTTCTTGTTGTGGAAGTGCATTAATTTTGTCCAATTCTTCTCCTAATGGTGCAGCAAGATTGTACACTTACCATTTTAAGAATCATGGTTCATGAACCCATATCCTTTTATTCCAAAGTTTCATCCTGCTGCAGGCAAGAAAAGTTAATGTACTTGCTGGAAGCAGATGATACCTGGGACCTTTACAGCACTACTTGAATTAGTGAAAGATTAATGTTACCGCTAATCTCTTACAGAGAATGTTCTTAAGATTAGTGAGAAACATTATCAAGGAACATAACTTATAAAGGCAGCCAAAATCTATTTTTAAACCAGTCCACAGGCAATCACATATGGTGCATCAAAATGCCACTGTATATTCTGGATGATTAAATTGTTTCAGATCTCTGAATGCCAAACACCTCACAAGTCCAAGCAATGTGACCTGCAGATAAAACACTGCACCACATGCTAAAACCAGTAAGCACTGGCTGACACAACTGAAAGAAACATGAAATAATACATGTTACGAACTCATTCGGTGTAAGGAGAACCAAGTATTTCAGTGCAATGTTGTGTATACCTCTGAAATGTCAAAGAAAGAGGCATTTTTTTCCCTGAGAAAAGGTATTAGAGGGAAAAGCGTTGCTCATTTTGAATTGTCAACAAAATAAAAAGTGACTGGTGTCATATTAGCTGCAAATTGCAACTGGTTTGCCACAGAGCTGCAGAGCTGAAAATTGTCCAATCTTCATGCATTTTTACAAAATCTGACTGGCAGAGAAGGCAGATCAATTCCAACCACTTCACAATTGACAAAAATCATTTTTGCCCAATTTGAAAATGTGGATTGGAGTAAAAAGAATGAAGGCTGCCAAAGTTTGGCCACCGATTGTTGCAGTGACTGGAACTGCTGTCATAAAGGCGACAGAACGGAAACGTTGTCACAACCTATTAGGATCTCCCGATATCTGGTTGAATTATTCAAAAGATCTATTCCCTTCAAACAGGAGGTTAAGTTTGGGAATGAAATCAGAGCACTACAAAGCAGTTCAGAGCTATGTAGCTGATGATCGTGTGTCTGAAAGCAGCAGCAATTTTTTACTGCCTCTTTCTTCCTTTCTCTCAATGCATCTGCACGCACTTTGTCAACTTTTTCATTATGAATGCCAATGTCCACATTTATAATGGAAACTGCCGATGTGAACTTTATGCACTGTAATTACACCCCGTTGCCAGTAAAAAGAAAGACTTACATTTATATAGCGCCTTTCACAACCACCGGACATCTCAAAGCGCTTTACAGCCAGTGAAGTACTTTTGAAGTGTAGTCACTGTTGTAATGTGGGAAACGCGGCAGCCAATTTGCGCACAGCAAAATCCCACAAACAGCAATGTGATAATGACCAGATAATCTGTTTTAGTGATGTTGGTTGAGGGATAATAATGGCCAGGACACCAGGGATAACTCCCCTGCTCTTCTTCCAAATAGTGCCACGGGATCTTTCACGTCCACCTGAGAGAGCAGACGGGGCCTCGGTTTAACGTCTCATCCGAAAGACGGCACCTCCGACAGTGCAGCACTCCCTCAGCACTGCACTGGAGTGTCAGTCTAGCTTTATGTGCTCAAGTCCCTGGAGTGGGACTCAAACCCACAACCTTCTGATGGGAAACTGCCGGTGAACTTTATGCACTGTAATTACGCCCCGTTGCCAGTAGTGGCACTATAGAGCCTCGGTTCTGCATCCCCTCAACCTTTGTTGTGTGGAAACTCTTCTGACCCGTGCACTTTACTTTTCAAACGGCCTACATTTTCTACTTAATAGAAATAATTATATGAAATAAAAGTATCATGTAAAATTATGGACAGAATGCATGCCCCCAAAATTTGTGTGTTGCGAGTGAAGATTGGGGTGTTTGCGAGGCCAGGGATTTCTGACGGAGCCGATTTATGCCAGGATTCTGCTGGGGGAAACGCCCCAGCAGAAGTTCCATTCCGTTTCGAGGGGGCAGCGGGGTTGACTCAAACTCATCTTTTGCTTTGACAAACTGCTGCCATGGAACATGCAACTCAATGATATGTGAGGTCACTGACCCCGGGGAGAGAGTGGATGACAGCGCATTTTGACATAAAGTTGCCATTAAAAAGGAGGATATTTTGTGTAGAATAATAATTTGAGGTTGCACGTCTGACAAAGAGGGATACGCAAACGAAGTTGAGACGTGCATTGTTCTGGCTGGAAGTGTTTTTGGCAGACTTTGGAAACCAGACCGCAGGTGGGAAAATGGACTCCATGAACCTAATTGTCCAGTTGATGCTTTCCTCTGCTGCTGAGAGCTGGATGTTGACAAAGGAGCAGAAACTGGGTACTTTTGGAGCGTGCTGTGCAAGGAGGATCTTCATTATCTGCTCGGAGAATGGAGTGACCAACACTGAAGTAATATTAAGGAGTGCTCAGAGGCAGTAACATAGCATGCCAGGGTGAGAAGGTTGCAGTAGGAAGTGTACGTAAGCTACGTGGCTGAAGATTGGGATCCAGAGGAGGCAGAATGAATTCCAATTGGTCAAATAGCATGCGGAAGGCAAAAGCTGAGATAATGGAATGGGTGTTGGAAGACCTGAATGGGAGAGTCTAACTAATTCAATTTTGGAGCTAATATAGATTATATCTAATTTGTTTCTAATAACGCATATCTGTGACCCTCCCACTCATAGCATTCCAATAATCATCCTTCTTCGGCAGTCCCTTGGAACCGAGGATGACTTGCTTCCACACTAAAAATGAGTTCTCAGGTGACTGATGAGTCCAATGCGGGACCGACAGTCTCTGTCACAGGTGGGGCAGACGGTGGTTGAAGGGGTGGGTGGGTGGGGTGCTTGGGTTGATGTGAGCTCCTTCCGCTGTTTGCGCTTGGCTTCCATTTGCTCCCGGCAAAGAGACTCGAGGTGTTTGGCGCCTTCCCGGATGCTTCTCCTCCACTTTGTGCGGTCTTGGGCCAGGGATTCCCAGGTGTTGGTTGTTTTTCAAAGGAGGCTTTGAGGGTGTCCTTGAAGCTTTGTGCCATTGTATTTTTGTGAAAGAAAACTAAAAATTACATTAATTTTCTTAATCTTGGAAACTATTTCAACTAAGTGAGATCTCTTTTGTGCCACTTGAACTGATCATGACTCTGCATTAGCCCTTGTTTGCAAAGTGGAACCTGCAGGTGCTATCTGGTACGGTATTATCAATCGATGCCAGGTACAAATTGCAACATTATCACCTTAGAAACAATCAGCAAACAATTAACTGGGGCCATGTCCTGTGATTAAAGGCAAATTATCACAAAGGAACCACAGTTTCTGATCCACCTGCCGATCAATCAAGCTGTCAGCTACCCCACATCAAAAGCTGAACATTGTATAAAAACTATTGAAACTGACACACAGTTAAAGCACTAGAATACAAATGAATACACATTCAATGCTGGATACAAGTCTATTTTATTGTGTATTTCGACACATCTTCTGCACTGTCTACTAATAATTAGAAACTTTTTTACGCTAAAACAATTGATTTATTCAATAATTTGAATTAAGCAGTGTAAATAGCACAGCAAGGTAAGAATTTAATGCTAAAAATTTGAATTATCAGTTCACATAAATTAAGTATAACTTTAAACTAAAAATAGACTGAGTTGAGAACTTTAAACATAGTCGCCTTAAATAAAAACAATGCAAACAAATTTAAGAGTTGGAGATATTAGAATTGATTTGCTTTGTATACTAATGATTTCATAAGCTACCACCTTGAACTGAGTAAAGAAAGGCACTAAGAGCCTGTAACAATCGGTGGAGCCTTCTGTTGTCACTTCCATCTGTGCTGACCTTTTACGCTCACCTCATTCTCAAGAAAGTATAAAATCACCGCCTGCTGGGAGGGCAGGATATTAATGTAATAAAAGTAATAGACGGGTTCGAGGGCATGGCTCAATTTTTTTCCCCAAATGAAACTTTCAACTAGTTCCGCCTTCTTACAGCATTAACTGAGATATTCTTTACAGCACCGTTTGTGCAAATCCTAAGAACCAAACTCCCTTGACATCCAGTTTACTACAATCAGTGCAACGCCAAACACAAGGCACAATATGTAAATGGCCGGAGCGATGGCGGGTGAAGTTTAATTCTGCACTTTGGAAATTCAACATGGGCAACGTAAGTATATTGTGAATGGTGTTGAAATAGCCGAGGATGAAATTGAAAGGGATCTAGGGGTTTCAGTAGACTTGATGCTCAACGCGTTAAATCACTGTGCAGCAGCAATTGCAAAGCAAATAGAATGTCAAACTATACAACCAAAACAATAGAGTACGAGTCAAGCTGAAACTGTATAGTGCTCTGGTCAGACTACACCTTCAGTTTCGGAATTTGTGAAGATCAGTGTTATCCAGCCCTCGGGAGGGAAGCTCTTTATATCATCCTTGCTGTCAGTTGTGCATTCGGGAGATACTCAAGCACCAGGCTCATCTTCGTGTTCAAACCTCTCCCTGGCCCTCGGCCCCATCCCTGCGCTCCTCTAATTCTGGCCTCTTGTGGCTTCCTGATTTTAATCGTTCCACCATTGGCGGCCGTGCCTTCAGCTGCCTCGGCCCTAAGCTCTGGAATTCCCTCCCTAAACCTCTCCACCTCGCTACCTCTCTTTCCTCCTTTAAGACGCTCCTTAAAACCTACCTCTTTGACCAAGCTTTTGGCCGCCTGTCCTATTACCTCCTTATGTGGCTTGTTGTCAATTTTTGTCTGGTTTATGCTCCTGTGAAGCATCTTAGGGCGTTTTACTACGTTAAAGGTGCTTTATAAATGCAAGAAGTTGTTGTGTCTGGTTCTGGCGACTCAGACACAAGGCCTGGTTCAAGGTTCAAGCCCTGGTTTTAGCTTTTCAGTGACTGGACTTTTGCAGTTTAAAAAAAGCAAAGAACGCAATAAAATTGCAATTGAGATGAAATTTTGAAGCTAAAATGAAGCTTTATTAATGTATAATACATTCGGCATGTGGCACTGTCTGGCGCGAAGGCCTGCTACTGAAGCTTTCAAGAATCATCCAATGCCGCAAGACTCTCAGGCTTATCAACACCCTAACGAACAACCGTAAGTTCCGCGTCTATCTTGGTGACAAGACTAGCCAAACACGGACGCTCAACAACGGTCTGCCACAGAGGCTGGTGCTCGCACCGGCCTGTTTCAACATCTATACGGCGGACATGCCCTGCACCAAATCCCAGAAATTCGCATATGCCGATGAAATAGCACTGCTGACGCAGGCATCAATGCTAGAGGAAGCAAGTAGGACGCTAACAAGCGACATGGACCTGCTGGAACGCTGCTTCTGGACATGGCGCCTCCGCCGCAATCCAGAAAAGACAGTTGTGTCGGCGTTCCATCTGAACAACAACGCCGCTGGAAAAGAACTGAATGTTTGGAGTTTGCACATTCTCCCCGTGTCTGCGTGGGTTTCCTCCGGGTGCTCCGGTTTCCTCCCACAGTCCAAAAATGTGCGGGTTAGGTTGATTTGGCTATGATAAATTGACCCTTAGTGTTAGGGGGAATTAAATACGTGGGGTTACGGGGATAGGGTGGGATATGTGTCGGTGCAGGCTCGATGGGGATTCTGTGTGAGAAAGCAGGGACAGGGTACTGGATTTGGATGATCAGCCATGATCGTATTGAATGGTGGAGCAGGCTCGACGGGCCGAATGGCCTACTCCTGCTCCTAGTTTCTATGTTTCTATGTTTCCTTCTGCAGAAGGCAACTTGCCCATGAACCCCACCCAAAATTCCTGGGTGTCACCCTGGACAGGACTCTCTCTGAACGGCCTCATCTCACCAACACTGGTCAAAAAGTAAAATACAGAGTGAACCTGGTCCAGAAACTCGATAGAATGTCATGGGGGAGCACATCCAGAACACTTCGCACCGTAACAGCGGCCCTAGTCTACTCTGCTGCAGAATACCGCTCTGCCTCATGGTCCTGCAGCCGCCACACAAAGATCATGGACGTGCCGCTAAACACCGCCATGAGGGACGGTGTCAGAGACGCTCAAGTCCACTCCAACTGAATGGCTCCCGGTGCTGTCCCACATCGCCCCACCTGCCATTCGTCATGATGCTACCGTGCTCCGTGAGATGGAAAAAGTCATGAGGAACACCAACCTTCCCATTCACAAAGACTTGAAAAACCCACCACGGAAGTGCTTAAAATCGCCCCGGCCGGTATCGACCCGCTATCCAGATGGACGGAATCGTGGGACGCACGCAACATAAAAGGACCAACACCTCATCGCTGGCCCAACAGCAGAGGTCCCTGGCTTCAACCTCCCTCGAAGACACTGGTCAGCGCTCAACCCAATCCGCACGGGGCACGGACGATGCGGCCACCCGCTCCACAAGTAAACGACGAGGGACGACCCGAAGTGCGACGGTGGCCATGAGTCCCAGACCGTGGAACACATCACATCAACCTGCCCACTGAGATCTGTTGCGGGAGGCGCCTCATTTCTCCACTCGGCATCTCAGGAGGCCATCGAATGGAGAGCCCACCTAGACATCCCGTTGTAAGCTTTTCCCGTCACATGAAACAATAACAATTAATATACAGAAATTGCACTCTGCAGTTAAATGGCTTCTATGAAGTTATTTTGTCTATTATTTTAATGGAGGCTGTTGTGGAGTATTTTAAACCAACACTCGACACAAGGTTTTAGATCGTTATTCAAGTGGTCTTTATTACACCGGTGGGGAGACAATCTCTTCCGGCGCACCAGGAGACTTCTCCGCTGTTACAAATTTTAAGCAATCTTTTATACACTTAATCATACAAGCTCAGCCTCGTGCGCGATCCCGTTACACAGTTTAATTGGCTTAAAGCCCGCTGATTGGTTAATTCCCTATCTCGTGTCACATAACCGTTCGCCTATATTTTTATTCTGAGCTCATGTCCTATGATCTTTATGATCTCACCCTGGTGTTACAGTTTAGTCAGACCACATGTCAGCATTTCTGTTACTTCCATATTTTGTGGTTGTTCATAGATGGTGCTTCTGAGCTAGTTTCATCTAATCTTGTAAAGCATCGAGACCTTGTGGTCAGCATGTCTGAGCTGTCTCCGCCGGTCTCTGTCTCAACCGTTTCTAGTGTGCAAGCTGCATTGTGAACCCCTTAATCCCTGAAGGGCGCCGATGTCCCACTTCAAAGCATTACCTTCCCCACCATAATTTCTAAGTTTTTATTTCATGGTGTCCCTCCCCATAATATATTATATTTAGAATAATTTGCAAAAAAATACATAGCATTCCTTGAATAATTCTTTAAGCGTTTTTTCCTCACCTGAAAAGCATGTAAGGCAGGTTCTGGGATGTTTCTGAGACATGATAAGAGGAAATAAACGCAAATTCTTTTATTCTTTTGTTCCATTATTGCTGCTGGAAATGTGAATTTTCTTGAAATAAAATCTCAGTCTCAATGGTACTTGGTGGAGCATTGATTCGTATATTGTCCTTCAACTTCTGGGACCCATCTGTGAATCCAACCTGACTAATAGGATAAAAGTCATCTTTTCTTTGTTGGCTGGAAGGGTCCTGCATGAAATCCCTTTGAACAGTCTGTTAGCTGATCAGTCCAGTTCCAAGTGAGAGGGGACACATTGCGTAAAATTGCAGCCACTTGACATAGAAACATAGAAACATAGAAAATAGGTGCAGGAGTAGACCATTCGGTCCTTCGAGCCTGCACCGCCATTCAATGCGTTCATGGCTGAACATGCTACCTCAGTACCCCATTCCTGCTTTCTCGCCATACCCCTTGATCCCCCTAGTTGTGAGTATTATATCTAACTCCCTTTTGAATATATTTAGCGAACTGGCCTCAACAACCTTCTGTGGTAGAGAATTCCACAGATTCACCACTCTCTGGGTGAAGAAGTTCCTCCTCATCTCAGTCTTAAATGGCTTCCCCTTTATCCTTAGACTGTGACCCCTGGTTTTAGTTTTCCCTAACATTGGAAACATTCTGCCCGCATCTAATTTGTCTAAACCAGTCAGGATTTTAAACGTCTCTATAAGATCCCCCCTCATTCTTCTGAACTCCAGAGGATACAAGTTCAGTTGATCCAGTCTTTCTTGATATGTCAGTCTGGCCATCCCAGGAATCAATCAAGTGAACCTTCGTTGCACTCCCTCAATAGCAAGAATGTCCTTCCTCAAGTTAGGAGACCAAAACTGCACACAATACTCCAGGTGTGGCCTCACCAAGGCCCTGTACAACTGTAGCATCACCTCCCTACTCCTGTACTCAAATCCCCTTGCTATGAAGGCCATCATGCCATTTGCTTTCTTGACTGCCTGCTGCACTTGCCTTCCCACCTTCAGTGACTGATGTACCATGACGCCCAGGTCTCGTTGCACCTCCCCTTTCCCTAATCTGCCACCATTCAGGTAATAGTCTGCCTCCCTATTTTTACCACCAAAGTGGATAACCTCACATTTATCCACATTGTACTTCATCTGCCATACATTTGCCCATTCACCCAACCTGTCCAAGTCATTCTGTAGCCTCCTAGCATCCTCCTCATTGTTCACACTGCCTCCCAATTTAGCGTCATCCGCAAATTTGGAGATATTACAATTAATCCCTTCGTCCAAATCATTAATATATAATGTAAACAGCTGGGGCCCTAGCACCGAACCCTGCGGTACCCCACTGGTCACTGCCTGCCATTCTGAAAAGTACCCATTTACTCCTACTCTTTGTTTCCTGTGTGCCAACCAGTTCTCAATCCACGTCAACACATTACCCCTAATCCCATGTGCTTTAACTTTGCACACCAATCTCTTGTGTGGGACCTTGTCGAAGGCCTTCTGAAAGTCCAAATACACCACATCTACTGGTTCCCCCCCGTCCACCCTATTGGAAACATCCTCAAAAAATTCCAGAAGATTTGTCAAGCATGATTTCCCTTTCACAAATCCATGCCGACTTGGACCTATCATGTCGCCACTTTCCAAATGGTCTGTTATGACATCTTTAATAATTGATTCCATCATTTTACCCACCACCGATATCAGGCTGACCGGTCTATAATTCCCTGCTTTCTCCCTCCCTCCTTTTTTAAAAAGAGGGGTTACATTAGCCACCCTCCACTCCTTCGGAACTGATCCAGAGTCTAAGGAATGTTGGAAAATGATCGTCAATGCATCCACTATTTCCAAGGCCACCTCCTTAAGTACTCTGGGATGCAGACCATCAGGCCCTGGGGATTTATCAGCCTTCAGTCCCATCAATTTCCCCAACACCTTTTCCCGACTGATAAGGATTTCCCTCAGCTCCTCCCTCTTACCAGATCCTTTGATCTCTTTTATTTCCGGAAGGTTGTTTGTGTCCTCCACAGTAAACACCGAACCAAAGTACTTGTTCAATTGATCTGCCATTTCTTTGTTCCCCATTATGACTTCCCCTGTTTCTGACTGCAGGGGACCTATGTTTGTTTTTACTAACCTCTTTCTTTTTACATATTTATAGAAGCTTTTGCACTCCGTTTTAATGTTCTCCGCAAGCTTCCTTTCATATTTTATTTTCCCTGCCCTAATCAAACCCTTCGTCCTCCTCTGCTGAATTTTAAAGTTCTCCCAGTCCCCCGGTTTGCTGCTACTTCTGGCCAATTTGTATGCCACTTCCTTGCTTCTAATACTATCCCTGATTTCCCTTGTTAGCCATGGTTGAGCCACCTTCCCTTTTTTATTTTTACGCCAGACAGGGATGTACAATTGCTGTAGTTCATCCATGCGATCTCTAAATGTCTGCCATTGCCCTTCCACTGATAACCCCTTAAATATCGCTTGCCAATCTAACTCGCCAATTCACGCCTCATACCCTCAAAGTTGCCCTTATTTAAGTTCTGGACCATGGTCTCTGAATTAACTGTTTCCTTCTCCATCCTAATGTAGAACTCCACCATACTATGGTCACTCTTCCCCAAGGGACCTCGCACCACAAGATTGCTGATTAGTCCTTCCTCATTACACAACACCCAGTCTAGGATGGCCTCCCCTCTAGTTGGTTCCTCAACATATTGGTTTAGGAAACCATCCCTTAAACACTCCAGGAAATCCTCCTCCACCGTATTGCTTCCAGTTTGAGTAGCCCAATCTATATGCATATTAAAGTCACCCATGATAACTGCAGCGCCTTTTTTGCATGCACCTCTGATTTCCTGTTTCATACCCTCCCCCACCTCACTACTACTGTTTGGAGGTCTGTACACAACCCCCACTAACGTTTTCTGCCCTTTGGTGTTCTGCAGCTCAACCCATATTGATTCCACATCCTCCAAGCTAATGTCCTTCCTAGCTATTGCATTAATCTCCTTTTTAACCAGCAATGCTACCCCACCCCCTTTTCCTTTTATTCTATCCTTCCTGAATGTTGAATACCCCTGGATATTCAGTTCCCAGCCTTGATTGTTCTGGAGCCACGTCTCTGTAATCCCAATCACATCATATCCGTTAACATCAATTTGCACAGTCAATTCATCCACCTTATTACGGATACTCCTTGCATTAAGACACAGAGCCTTTAGGCTTGTTTTATTAACACCCTTTGTCCTTTTAGACTTATGATTTAGTATGGCCCTTTGTGTTTCTTGCCTTTGTTTACTCAGATTTCCCTTATTGTTTCTCACCCTTCTAACATTTGTTTCTGACTGCATATTACTTCCCCCTGTTTCGCTACATAGGTTCCCATTCCCCTGCCATATTAGTTTAAATCCTCCCGAACTGCCTTAGCAAATATTACCCCGAGGACATCGGTTCCAGTCCTGCCCAAGTGCAGACCGTCCCTTTTGTACAGGTCCCACTTCCCCCAGAACTGGTTCCAATGCCTCAGGTATTTGAATCCCTCCCTCCTGCACCACTGCTCAAGCCACGTATTTAATCTCGCTATCCTGTTCATGCTACTCTGATTAGCACGTGGCACTGGTAGCAACCCAGAGATTACTACCTTTGAGGTCCTACTTTTCAATTTAGCTCCTAGCTCCCTAAATTCTGCTTGTAGGACCTCTTCCCGCTTTTTACCTATATCGTTGGTACCTACATGCACCACAACAGCTGGCTCTTCACCCTCCCTTTCCAGAATGTTCTGCAGCCGCTCCGAGACATCCTTGACCCTTGCACCAGGGAGGCAACATACCATCCTGGAATCTCGGTTGCGGCCACAGAAACTCCTGTCTATTCCCCTTACAATTGAGTCCCCCATCACTATAGCTCTACCACTCTTTTTCCTGCCCTGCTGTGCAGCAGAGCCAGCCATGGTGCCACGAACCTGGCTGCTGGTGCCTTCCCCTGGTAGGTCATTTCATCCAGTATAAAAAAATGGAAAGATTGTCCCGAGACAGCAAAGGGTGATCAATTGTCACAAATATTAAAAGAAGCTGAAAACAATTACATGCATCTGAAAGACGTCACCCCGAGTCACTCTTAATGCTGTTGTGGATCTTCATTGGCTCAACTGGAGGTACATTTAACGTCAGAGGATAGATTTATAGGTTCAAACCCCAAACGGACTTCAGTCAATTACCTTCTTTCTTAATTTAAAACAATTGGCCTGTTTGGCGATGTGTGTCTCAAAACATGTATAGCAGACAGCTCAAGGTCATGAGTTGCAGCCTTGCTGGCAACTGTTGACTGATAGGAGATATGAGCTTGTCTCTGGCATGCTATTGATTTCCCACTTTCAAAAAAGGAAAGATATGATTTCATTATAGACCCCTCAGCTGTGGCTATATCTTCAGGTCATGACCACACAACATGGTAGCCAGATATGAATCTGTTGCAGTTTTGGGTTGTTGAGATTTAGAAGTACACAATTATATAAATGTTTAACTCTTCGAGATGCTACAACCCCTGATATAAGGTAGCATTTGTGGTTCCATCGTCAGATTAAACACGCCCCTTACTAACTTACTATAATTACATTTTCACATGGCTCCTGAAGACAACCTCGCAGCAAGTCTACTGGCGATTAATTTTGTTTGGTCAAATTACTCCTATCTTATAGTTATTCCATAATATGAACCAGGGTTTAATGAAAGGACAAGGGCCGAAGGCGCTTGGGAACACCATCACCTCCAAGTTCCCCACCAAGTCGCACACGATCCTGACTGGGACATATCCCGCCTTTCCTCCATCGTCGCCGGGTCAAAATCCTGGAACTCCCTCCCTGACAGCAATGAGAGACTACCTACGCCACACGGACTGCAGCGGTTCAAGGCGGCGGCTCACCACCACCTTCTCAAGAGCAATTAGAGATGGGAAATAAAAGCTGGCACCGACCTCGCTAGCGACGCCCACATCCCGAGAGTGAATAAAAAAGAGACCCAGTAATTAATGGTAAAGTAGGTCACTAACTAATTAATGTACAAATTTGTATGCATTCCTGCAGTGGTGTGCTGCTTTAGAATATCCAGGTTCATTTCATGTTGAAGTGAGTTGCTCTTTATTGACAAGGTGTGCTGTTATTCATCTATATCCTTCAAGTGAGTTACACTTCAAAAATTAATCAATGCTGTAGTACAATTTTTGGTAAACCACTTCCAACCAGATCACAGAAGACTAACAAAAAAAGTAAGAACTCCTGCAAACTGACTCAGCAAGTTGTCTTGTTTAATCCTCTGTGTAAGCAGATTTAGCTTGCTGTTTAGATATTTATGACACAATGATTGACGCCTGGCACAGTAAACACACATTAGGAGACGTTATAGTCTTCCCGGCATTGGTTATAGATTTTCACATAAAAGCTTCTGCAAATGATGGGTGCATCAGTGATTTGATTAATTGTGGTGTGGTTGGAGTTTGGAGTACTCCTTTGCATTTTTGCAGGGTGGAAATTTGTCCATCATCCCGATGATGGATTTGCAGAACCAGGGCTTCACAAGCGAATGACCCATGAGCTTCACTTAGAAAAATGTAATTTGACATTTTGAGGACGATCGGAGCATTTGTACTCTCTTCACAAACAGCCCAAGAATTTTACATTTTCCTCTGGATGTACACTGAATATTGATATGATCTTGAGTAAATATTTTAAAAGATTTTGATTCACAGATGTAAGGTGTGGGAGGACAGGGATATTTTCTCGTAAAAGATAACTCCATTATTATTGTAATCATATACCTAAGCGATGTCAAATTTTAGCCTCTCCATTTAATCTCATTAATCAATAGGTCCAAGCGCCAGTGTCGGCAACTTTATTAAGAAGTACAAGCATTAGCTTTTGCCTTATGTTATATTGTTATATAATTGCCTTATGTTATATTGTTAAATAATCTATCAGCAATGTGATAATAACCATTAATCTGTTTTCGTGATGTTGATTGAAGGATAAATACTGGCCAGGACACCAGGGATAACTCCCCTACTCTTCGTCGAAATAGTGCCATGGGATCTTTTCCATCCACCTGAGAGAGCAGACGGGGCCTCGGTTTAACATCTCATCCGAAAGACGCCACCTCTGTACTGCATTGGAGGGTCAGGTTATATTTTTGTGTTCAAGTCCCTGGAGTGGGACTTGAACCCCCAACCTTCTGATTCAGATGCAAGAGTACTACCAACTGAGCCACCGCTGACACTAGCGTACACCAACCTTTATACTTCTCCCACATCACACCTACTTCTGTCTCAGGATATGATGTAACCATCGCACCATGTGCCGTACTCTTGGTTTGAAAAAATGATAGAAATTGGTTTCGAAGAAAATGGTTCTATAGCTTAGACAGTAGGCCTCATCCCTTATCGCTTCAAGGTTTGTCTGTATCCATGGCAAACCTGCGTAACTATTTTAAATGTACACACACCTAAAAGCCAGGTGATACAATTCTCTTCTAAGGGTCTATTTTCGACAGGAATACAATTAAACAGGAAGGGGTAAAAATTCAGTTGGTTGCGCCTCCCGTTAGCGCCTTAAGAGGGCGCTAATGGGGCGCAAAGCCGCTAACGCCCGGGCGCAGCGATGTTTGCGCCGCTCGGGAACTTAACTAGAGATTGTGCGGCGGCGCTAAACTTTACCGCTGCGACCACCTGCGCGCGCAGTTTGTGACGTCATTCCATGGTGCAACGCCCTTGTGGCGCCCCGGAGCGGAAATTGAGTGGCGCCCTCTGCCTTACCGCCTGGCGCATCCAACGACCAGAAGACTGGAACGCTATCAATCGCTGTGGGGCTGGGGGGGGCGCTATTTAAAGGGGGCCCCTTCCTGTCTTTTATTGTTGGTGGCATTTTTGAACTACGCATTCTGAGAGAGAGAGGGAGAGACTTCTGGAGAGATTCAACGTTGTGTGAAGGAGTTTTGGGTACTGAGCAGCACTTTGCAGGTTCATTTTGATTTGCCATTCCTTGTATCGATTTAGCAGAGACTGTGGGGGCTGCACTCTGCTCTTTGCCTGGTACTCTCCATTGTTCTTTCCAGCACATTTGATGTGCAAGTCTCTCCAGGCCGAGATTCAAGGCTGCAATGAACAGGATGTAGATGGAAAGCAAGATTAACCATCCCCTTTAAGAACTGGCCCGTGCCATTGTGTGTGTGTTCCATTGCTGACTGACATTACATGAGCTTCGCCAGCGCTCTGAGTTAGCACCTCACTCCTTGGCCTTTGCGCCTTAAGACAGGTGTGCAGCGCCTGATTTAGCGCTCCACTCACCTCCCGGGGCGGTAAAAGTGAAGTTTCCAGTCAGTGCCGATAATTAGCGCCAGGCGCTAATATTTGCGTCCAAACGATATTTGCGCCCCAAATGGGGCGCGACCTAATTTTTACCCCGAAGACATTAGTAAACTTACAGAATGGGCGAGTAATTGGCAAATGAACTTCAGTAGAGGCAGGTGTGAGGTAGTACATTTTGGTGGGAGGGATAAGGAGGCCACATACTCCTTGGAAAATGTGTCTAAATGGGGGAGAGAACCAGGGATCTGGGGGTATAGAATCATTAAAAGCAGCAACACAGGTTAATAAAGCCATAAAAGAAGCAAACAAAGGCGAAAAGCATAGGTGCACATTAAGGGGAATAATAGAATAGTACAGCACAGAAGGAGGCCATTCGGCCCATCGAGTCTGTGCCGGCTCAGCAAAGAGCAATCAGTTCGCCCCACTCCTCCCCTTTTTCGCCATATCCATGCATTTTTTTTCACCTTCAAGTATTTATCCAATTCACTTTTAAAGGCTACTATTGAATCTGTATCCACCACCCTATCAGGCAGTGCATTTCACTTGTTGCGTAAAACTGTTTTTCCTCATGTCACTTCTGGTTCTTTTGCCAAACACCTTAAATCTGTGTCCTCTGGTTATCGACCATTCAGCCATTGGAAACAGTTCCTCATTACTTACTCTATCTAAACCCTTCATGATTTTAAACACTTCTATCAAATCTCCTCTTCACCTTCTCTGTTCTAAGGGGAATAGCCCTACCTTCTCCAGTCTATCCCCGTAACTGTAATCCCTCATCCCTGGAACCATTCTATTAAGTCTCTTCTGTACCCTCTCCAAAGCCTTCATGTCCTTCCTAAAGTGTGGCGCCCAGAATGGATAGCTGGCTGGCTGAAAGACGGAAAGCAGAGAGTAGGGGTAAAGGGTGGCCATTCAGAGTGGCAGAAGGTAGGAACTGGAGTCCCACAAGGATCAGCACATCTCCCACTGCTGTTAACAATCGCTAGATAAGCACATGAGGGAGAAAGGAATAGAAGGATATACTGATGGGGTTCATTTCTAAACATAGAAACATAGAAGATAGGAGCAGGAGTAGGCCATTCGGCTCCTCGAGCCTGCTCCGCCATTCAATGCGATCATGGCTGATCATCCAAATTCAGTACCCTGTCCCTGCTTTCTCCCCATATCCCTTGATCCCCTTAGCCTTAAGAAATATATCTAACTCCTTCTTGAATATATTTAATGAATTGGACTCAACTGTCTTCTGTGGTAGAGAATTCCACAGGTTCACCACTCTCTGGGTGAAGAAATTCCTCCTCATCTCAGTCCTAAATGGCTTACCCCTTATCTTTAGACTGTGACCTCTGGTTCTGGACTCCCCCGCCATCGGGAACATCCTTCCTGCATCTAGTCTGTCTAGTCCTGTTAGAATTTTATAAGTTTCAATGAGATCCCCTCTCATTCTTCTAAACTCTAGCGAATACAAGCCCAATCGACCCAATCTCTCTTCATACGTCATTCCTGCCATCCCAGGTATCCGTCTGGTGAATCTTCGCTGCACTCCCTCCATGGCAAGAACATCCTTCCTCAGATAAGGCGACCAAAACTGCACACAATACTCAAGGTGTGGTCTCACCAAGGCCCTGTACAACTGCAGCAAGACATCCTTGCTCCTGTACTCGAATCCTCTCGCTATGAAGGCCAACATACCGTTTGCCTTCTTAACCGCCTGCTGCACCTGCATGCTTACCTTCAGGGACTGGTGCACAAGGACACCCAGGTCTCGTTGCACTTCCCCTTTTCCCAATCTATTGCTGTTCAGATAATAATCTGCCTTCCTGTTTTTGCCACCAAAGTGGATAACCTCGCAGTTATCCACATTATACTGCATCTGCCATGCATCTGCCTAATCACGCAACCTGTCCAAATCATACTGGAGTTTCTCTGCATCCTCCTCATAGCACACATGCCCACCCAGCTTTGTGTCGTCTGCAAACTTGGAGATATTACATCTAGTTCCCTCGTCTAGATCATTAATATATATTGTGAATAACTGGGGTCCTAGCACCGATCCCTGCAGTACCCCACTAGTCACTGACTGCCACTCGGAAAAAGACTCATTTATTCCAACTCTTTGCTTCCTGTCTGCCAACCAGTTTTCTATCCAAGTCAGTACCTTACCCCCAATCCCATGTGCTTTAACTTTGCACGCTAATCTCTTATGCGGGACCTTATCGAAAGCCTTCTGAAAGTCCAAATACACCACATCCACTGGTTCTCCCTTATCTATTCTACCAGTTACATCCTCAAAAAATTCCAGTAGATTTATCGGCCTTCAATCCCATCAATTTCCCTAACACCATTTCCCTACAAATACTGATTTCATTCAGTTCCTCCCTCTCATTGGACCCTATGTCTCCCGATATCTCTGGGAGGTTATTTGTGTCCTCCTTTGTGAAGACAGAACCAAAGTATGTATTTAAATTGGTCTGCCATTTCTTTGTTCCCCATTATAAATTCCCCTGATTCTGACTGCAAGGGACCTACGCTTGACTTCACCAATCTTTTTCTCTTCACATATCTATAGAAGCTTTTACAGTTAGTTTTTATGTTCCCTGAAAGCTTACTCTCATACTCTATTTCCCTCCTCTTAATTAATCCCTTTGTCCTCCTTTGCTGAATCCTAAACTGCTCCCAATCCTCAGGTTTGCTGCTTTTTCCAGCCAATTTATATGTCCTCTCCTTGGATCTTATGCTATCCCTAATTTCCCTGGTTAGCCACGGTTGAGTCACCTTTTTTGTTTTATTTTTATGCCAAACAGAGATGAACAAATTCTGCAGTTCATCCATGTGATCTTTAAATGTTTGCCATTGCCTATCCACCGTCAACCCTTCAAATAACATTCCCCAATCCATCCTAGCCAACTCACGCCTCATACCATAGTAGTTTCCTTTATTTAAATTCAGGACCCTAGTCTCTGAGTCAACTACTTCACGCTCCATCTTAATGAAGAATTCTATCATATTGTGATCGCTCCACCCCAAGGGGCTTCACACAACAAGATTGCTAATTAATCCTCTCATTACATAATACCCAGTCTAAGATGGCCTGATCTCTAGTTGGTTTCTCGACATATTGGTCCAGGAAACCATCCCGTATGCACTCTAGGAATTCCTCCTCCACAGTATTGTTACTTATTTGATTAGGCCAATCTATATGTAGATTAAAGTCACCCATGATAACTGCTGTGCCCTTATTGCACGCGTCTCCAATTTCCCGTTTAATGCCATCCCCAACCTCAGCATTACTGTTTGTGGGTCTGTATACAACTCCCACTAACGTTTTCTGCCCCTTGGTATTCCTCAGCTCTACCCATATAGATTCCACATCATCAGAGCTAATATCCTTCCTTCCTATTGTGTTAATCTCCTCTTTAACCAGCAATGCTACCCCACCTCCTTTTCCTTTTTCCCTGTCCTTCCTGAATATTGAATACTCAGTTTTGGTCACCCTGGAGCTATGTCTCCATAATCCCAATTATATCATATCCGTTTACATCTATTTGCGCAGCTGATTCATCCACCTTATTACGAATGCTCCTCGCATTAAGACACAGAGCCTTCAGGCTCGTTTTTTTTTTAACACTCTTAGACCATTTAGAATTATTGTTTACTGTGGCCATGTTTGATTTACACCCTTGATTTCTCTGCCTTCCACTTTTGCTTTTCTCCTTCCTGTCTTGTGTTTCTATCCTTGCTTCCCTTTCCTCGGTCTCCCTGCACAGGAATAGAATTGAAAAACATGGAAGTTATGTTAAACTTGGATGGAACCTTGGTTAGGCCACACTTGGAGTATTGGTTTCCATATTATAAAAAAGACATAGAGGCACTGGAGTAGGTGCAAACAAGATTTACTAGGATGATACCAGAACTGAAAGGTTATACCCATCAGGAAAGATTGAACAGGCAGGAGCTCTTTTCTCTAGACATGAGACAGCGGAGGGTGACCTGATAGAGGTCTTCAAGATTATGAAAGGGTTTGATAGGGTAGATATAGAGAGGATGTTTCCACTTGTGGGCGAGACCAGAACTAAGAGCCATAAATATAATATAGTCATTAATAAATCTAACAGGGAATTCAGGAAAAACTTCTTTACCCAGAGAATGGTTAAAATGTGGAACTCGCTACCAAAAGGGAGCAGTTGGGGTGAATAGCACAGATGCATTTCAGGGGAAGCTAGATAAGCACATGAGGGAGAAAGGAATAGAAGGGTATGCAGATAGGGTTAGATGAAGAGGGGTGGGAGGAGGCTCGTGTGGAGCATAAACACTGGCATGGACCTGTTGGGCTGAATGGCCTGTTTCTGTGCTGTAAATACTTTGTAATTCCTACACCAGCTATCTTACCTTGCTCAGACTGCTTATTCTTTAAAAAAATGTTTAAAACATATTCTGTACCTTATATGACCCTGCCCACTCACCTACCATCAATCTCTACCAAACACGAAGCACACCTCACATTCCTAGCTTCACCTCACCCCCTTGGAGCAGACAGTGCTGGCCATGGCAGGAGCATGGCTGAGCCAGTGGCCAGCGGTGGGGCTGAAAGAATACAAGATGCCGATATCCTCATACGTGATCCTTCTTCTCACATCTCACTTTCCCCCTCATTCCACAATATCTACAAGCTGCACATGGTGTAAGCATGCACCTCTTGGTTTCCTCCCCTCCCTCACCACCCTTGTGCCTTCCTCATTTCAGACACCCAAGAAATCCAGCCTGCCCAGCCAGTGGGTCAACAAGAAGAGGGAGAGGAGAGTGAAGAAGAAGAAACACGGTCACTCGATTTGACACTCCCAGCCACCAGCTCCTTGAGGTCATCCTGCAAGGCCATCTGCAGTGTCCCCCACTGAAAGTCAGCAGCCTTCCACCAGCCATGCTGCAGCCACCGGGGTAGCACTGCGTAGGAGCACTAGGATAGGCAAAAGCACATGCAAGACAGTCATTAAGTGAATGCACAAGTGTGATTAGTTGATTTTTGATGTAATATTGGATGCATCTATGGATAAAATTGGATTGGAAAGTTTGCTTTGTGGTGGCTTGTATTTCAGCATTGTGGCCAAGAGGACGCTGTGATGGTCAGTAACAGAGGGAAGGTAAGGTGTGGGACAAATGTAGAAAGGGGAATGGGGTTGTGGTCACTGGTACCGCAGGCAAATGATTCCATCCCAGATATCCCGGCCAGAAAGGGGCTGTCTGGGTTGCCTCCTTTCCACTTCCTCCATCTCCTCTTCCACTTCCTCCTCTGCCTTCCTCTGCGAGCAGCTTGTCAGCTTTGCTGCCTCTGCTCCATTTACATGTTATGCTGCAGCCCAAGGGGGACTGCAACTAGAGCCCCCAGGACTGGGAGCAAGTGGTGTTCTCAGAGGCCTTCCTTTAAGAGCCAAAGCCTTGCAAACATCCAGCAGCACTCCCTGCACAATTTAACTACTTTTTAAAATGCCTTACACCAAGCCACTACTCAAATAAACTGTACAGGAACCAGCACAAAATCAAAATTTACCTGAAAGTTGCGTGTGTCCCTTTAAGTAGCGCAGGTGGGGGGGGGGGGGGGGGGGTCAGTTGTGCAGCTGAACGCACGTTCAGCTGTGCATGCTTTGGAGAGGGCTTACATTCGAGCGGCGAAAATAGCAGGTCGTCTGTCAAATCAGTGTTGCATGCTGATTGACGTCACGATCTGGCTTGTTACCATTTCTCCAGCGAATGCAGGCAACGGCCACGCTGCTGACCTGCCCAAAATGGCGGCCGCTGCGGTCCGCACCGGAATTGGGCGGAAACGAGGTGGCCGTCATTTTTTCTCCAAAACCGGCCTCATCAGCCGGAGCCAAGGTGCCGAAATTCACGGCTCAGGACTTTGCTCTTTGAACCTAAAACAGACTTTTTACATTGGATCCACAGACAGTTTTGCATTTTCTAATTGACCTATTACTGACTTTCTACTTGCAGGTACGTTCAGCTTTTAAACCGACTTTTGTACTTACTTTGACTATTTTACTGCAACTAAATACATTGATTGGTTTATTCGGCAAAGTCTAGCTGGTGTGTGATATTTGCCATTTCAAAGATAGTGTGTTAGCATAAGGAAATACTACATTCAATCTAATAAACAGATTAAACAGTGGGATAATTGTTAATCCCTCAGATGTACATTCCTGGAGACAGAATATTGAAAAAAGTACAGCATCTGGATTGCCGATGATAAGGTCCACTTACAAGAACTGCTGTCAACCCGTAGAGAGAGAAAATAGGTAGATAAAAACTGCAGCAGTAATTCAGGTTGATCCACACCTGTAGCTTAACAAGATGAAAAATTTGATTGCTGATCAAATTGTAGGGAAAATTTCCACCGTCTTTATATTTTGTGATCTGGATGATTAGATGACGACTTTATGAAGAACATAATCAGTCATTTAATTGCACATGAATCAAAACACTAACTGTAGCAACTATATAATTAGTTCCATAGTCACTTTGCGAAGATGCCACTGGAACACACCTGCCATTTTATTCTCGCTGATCCTGCTCACCAGCCATTTACTCCATTTCCTGGCTATACACTGAGGCAATTTAACAAACAGCTACAGATTCATCTGGTTTTGCATATCCAACCAAACAGCACCAGAACAAAAAGATCCAAATGTGTAATTGAATACTTTATATGGAAAAAGGAAGGTTGAATATTCTCTGGTTAAATTACAACCCTTGTCAGTTGAATCTGTCTTGGACTTGGTATCAGTGCGTTTAATATTGCCCAGTACTTGGTGCAGGCCCGTGGCTGTCTCCGTGCCCCTTCCCATTCTTGAAGCGAGTTCTTGGAGGCCTTCATATATTTAGGCCCGAGGGCCCCGGGGAGGCTTGACCCTTGCGTTTCTGATAAGTCTTCCTCTTCAGGTATATTTGGTTGCACTTCTGCTGAAGGGAATTGGGAATGTGAAAAAAAGGAGTTGAAAGTAAAAAATAAATCAAAAAGAAAAAAAAAAAATGAACCAAGAGGATGGAGTGGCGAATTAGGGGGAATAATAAAAGAGGAATGGAAACAGAAGCACGTGCCCGCGATACACTGTGTGGTGGGTCACTGATCAATACTGACCGGCAAGTTGCCAGGTTTAATCATTCGTCTTTGCTGAGTTAGTTCATCTCAGCTGGTGTGGCAGCTTCAGCTAAGTTTCGCACTTGTTCCTGCGATCCAATGCTTCCTTGTGGATGCACATATTTATGGCCAACAGCAACGAGGACAGGCTGCGATGCCCCCGTGGTTCCATAACCTGCTGACATGGAATGTCCAGGCATACACTTGATGAACAGCTGCTTAGCCGAGGTTTCAGACGACTACCAGTGCCTACGCATGCACAGCTCCCGCACCAGTCAATGACTTCAGGAAAAGAGGAGGAGATCAATTGGAAACTATGAAACAGACAGAAAAATGCAGTAAAGCAAAAATAAAATGGGAAAAAATAATAAAAGCGATAATGAAATCTTTGGAAAAATATAAATAAATCTAAATTTAAAAAGGGAGAAAACAAAGAGCATTTGAACTATTAGTATTAAGAGGCCAACTGCTAAAGTTGAAGAGGAGAACAAGAGCATTAAATAAAATTGAAAATAGGACTAAGAGCGCAGTGCAGAAAGGATCAGACAATTAAAAAAGTAACATTTAAAATTGCAATTAATATATAATCAACCTTTGGAATATTTAACTTGTGGCGCAATGGCAGATACAGTGCTAATAATGAGCTACAATTGTTTGATGATTTAATAATTCCAATATACATGAAAAACTAAGAGCATCTGTTCCAGGAGAGTTTTGATCTGATGTCTATTCACCTCAACACATTCTGCCGCAAAATTAAACTCCTGGTTTGGACTGAGATAACTCTAGTGCACGCAAGATTCTTGTCCTGTACTTTTACTGTTCTATTACTTGAGCAGCAGCTATAGGTACTTGTTAAATTTTTTTCACCGTATGCCCCCATCTACGAGGGTAATTTTCCTCTGGTTTTCTCTCTTTGCTAGTCGCTCCTGTGCCACTCACTTCTTGCAGGTGACCTCGGGCAACATTGATGATGACTTTGGTTGGCCACCACGAGGGGAATAAGGGCACATCCTCCCCCTCCACCCCCACCCCCCACCCAACCCCAAAGAATATTCTGTGCCCGAGGCCCAGGGGCTTCCCTTTTTCCTTTAGAGCAAGAATGGTCCTGATCTCCGCTTTATGGTTCGTTGAGGCAAAATAATGGAGATGGGGAATTCAGTGCGTGGGTGAACCAAACCTGCATCTCACCATTGCCCAGCACTCAAAACAAGTACTTCTAACAAAAACAATAGTAAGAGTTTCTGATAAGCATTGGCTGGCTTTTTCATAGACCGATGATGTATGGCTAGCAACATTGAGTAGGTTAAGAACATAAGAATTAGATTGTACATAAGTTCCCATTATTAACAGAAGCAATAGTTTGTGCGATCTATTAGGATATAACTAAAACTACTACAAGCTACATCTGATAATTCAGTCATTTTTTGCATTAAAAAATTGAATTATCCAAGCATTTGAAATAAACAATGTAAATAACACAGCAAATTGGGAATTTAGTGCCAAATAAATTGAATTATCGGATAAGTGGCTTTCAATTAGGAGTAGACTCTTTAATCACCAAAAATCAGATTTCTATTTTAACGACAGCAAAAATAAGGTTTGATTTACGCACAGTAAACATTTCCACCAGTGTAAATTTGTCTGGCAAAGGAAACCATGGGGCTGGATTTTGTCAGCCCCAAGGAGGCGGGACTATAGGTAAAGTTACAGAATTTGGGGGCGGGTGGCAAACCCGTCCCCAACCTGCCTCCGTGCCCTCTTGCCAGGAGGCAGGAAGCCGCCCTGCCCCGGGTCCCGTCTCCTCCGAGGCGGGAAAGTGATTAAAGCCTTTTAACTGCCCGTTAACAGAAAGTTAACAGGCAGAAAATAGGATTATCCCCATTTTTCATTCCGAAGTGCGGGCTTCCCGACCTCAGGGAACCCCGCCAGGGTGTAGGAGACGAGTAGGAGGTCTGCGGGGGTCGGAGGGGTCTGAAAATGCGATGTAGAGGTGAGTGATGGGTGCAAGTGTGGAGTGGTAAGTATGTAAGGCGAGTGTAAAGTCATAGAAAATGTTCATTTACCTTTGTTTCTGCCTACAGCCTTCAGCCGCTGTGGAGCCGGAGTCCCAACATCTCCATTGTAGAGATCACAGACTGCCTGTTGGATCCTCCGAACCAACAGCCAGGTGATTTCTGCAAAGTTGAAAGGTTTGAGGAGTCCTGAACACAAGAACTCCTTAAACTACACAGAGTGTCAGTGTTTGACAGCTTCACAGAGCTGTCAAACAATGACATTTCTTCTTTCAAAAGTTCTTGACAAATGGCACGTCAGACGTTGACGTGCTCTGTCACTGACTTCCCCCTAATTGGCCTGCTGAGCCCGTTGGGTGGCTTTAACAAAGGTCAATCAGGGGAAAATCCCGCTGGTTGGCCAGAAGATGATTGAGGCGGGATTGAAAGCCGGCAAGCAGCAGTCCCGCCTCCAAAAGCTTCCCATTGAGAAAATCCAGCCCATGGTCTCCTGGAGTTTGCGCGGTAGTCTGATGAAGCCGGGAATGGGACTCCTTTGAGTTTTGTTGAAATTGGCCACAGGACTTTTTTTGCCTCCCCCAGAAGCTATCGCTACTAGCATTAGGGGTGGGTAGGATGAGTACTGAGGGGTCCAATAGTCTTTCCTCCTCGAGTCCTCAGGGTACATTTTCATCTTTACTGTCTGGGCAATAATCATCGCCTAGGCAGAGCATAGAAAGGAAAATCTGGTGGGGAGGATTGTGAAAACAGAATGCCCCATAAACACGTTCTCCATTCATACACTTGTATTACACACAGTTCTGTATCTGGAGGGAAAACAAAGCTCCTTGTACATTAATGTAATTGTGACATACATCCAGTTCTCTGTGTTGCCCCAGAAAGTTGTAGGATTGGAATACACCTTCTACAAAATAATAGGCCATGGAATGTAAGAATTTTTATGAGCTAAAGACCACGGCATATCTTTCTAACAAGCCGTATTTCAATAATCTTCAAAGCTGAAGAGATGTGCTTTCATATCAGTTTTCAATAGTGATAAGTTAGCATTGAAGACTTGTAGTGATACAGTACACTGCATTGCCACATCTAAAATGATAGACAGGCTTGGAAGTTTTGCTCTTCTTCCTACATATAACAATTGCCTCGAAGCACCCTGCTGCAAGAAAGATCCTTTCATCAGTAATGAAGACATGAAGATTGCGTATATTCTGCCAAAACTGATTTCAATGGAAAGCAGAATATTGCTTCAAATAAAATATGTATTTTGACAGGGTACACCAGGTAACAGCAAAGCAACTGTTGTCCTTTGAAACAGAAAATAAACGTTATGTAATATTATGCAGATTAATGTTAATGGGAAAACTCTTCACAGGGCGAGTTCCCTCGTTAGGTAACAAGAACAGAACACATTTATTGCATTGCAAAAAGTAAATGAATATTTCAAAGGGACAGCTATTTCTTAGTCATTTAATTTCACACTACCAGACATAGCTGTGCTCATCAATAGGGAGGTCGCACAACACCAGGTTATAGTCCAACAGTTTTATTTGAAATCACAAGCTTTCGGAGCTATCGATTTGCTCCTTCCTCACTTCACCTGAGGAAGGAGCAAATCGATAGCTCCGAAAGCTTGTGATTTCAAATAAAACTGTTGGACTATAACCTGGTGTTGTGCGACCTCTCAATTTTGTCCACCCCAGTCCAACACCGGCATCTCCGCATCCTCATCAATAGGATCATAGAATGGTTACAGCACGGACAGAGGCCATTCGGACCGTCGAGCCCGTGCACTTCAGCTAATCCCACTCCCCCGCCCTTTCCCCGTAGCCCTGCAAATTTTTTTTCCTTCAGGTACTTATCCAACTCCCTTTTGAAAGCCACGATTCAATCTACCTCCACCACCCTTTAAGGCAGTGCATCCCAGATCCTAACCACTCGCTGTGTAAAAAAGTTTCCCCTCATGTCGCCTTTGGTTCTTCTGCCAATCACCTTAAATCTGTGTCCTCTGGTTTAGACCCTTCTGCCAATGGGAACAGTTTCTCTCGATCTACTCTGTCCAGACCCCTCCTGATTTTGAGCACCTCTTTCAAATCTCCTCTCAAACTTCTCTGCTCTAAAGGAGAACAACCCCAGCTTCTCCAGTCTATCCATATAACTGAAGTCACTCATCCCTGGAATCATTCTCGTAAATGTCATGGCCAATATTTATCCCTCAATCAACATAAGAAAAACAGATTATCTGGTCATTATCACATTGCTGTTTGTGGGAGCTTGCTGTGTGCATATTTGGGTGCCGCGTTTCCCACATTACAACAGTGACTGCACTTCAAAAAGTACTTCATTGGCTGTAAAGCGCTTTGAGACGTCTGGTGGTTGTGAAAGGCGCCATATAAATGCAAGTCTTTCTTTCTTAAATCTTTTCTGCACCCTCTCTAAGGCCTTCACATCCTTCCTAAAGTGGGTGCCCAGAATTGGACACAATACCCATGTTGAGGTCGAACCAGTGTTTTATACAGATTCATCATAATTTCCATGCTTTTGTACTCTATACCTCCATTCATGAAGCCCAGGATCCCGTAAGCTTTTTTAACTGCTTTCTCAACCTGCCCTGCCACCTTCAACGATTTATATACACATACCCCCAGGTCTCTCTGTTCGTGCACCCGCTTTAGGATTGTACCCTTTAGTTTATATTTCCTCTCTTCATTCTTTCTACCAAAATGTATCACTTCGCACTTTTCTGCGTTAAATTTCATCTGCCACGTGTCCGCTCATTCCACCAGCCTGTCTATGTCATCTTGAAGTCGATCACTCTCCTCCTCACTGTTCACTATATTTCCAAGTTTTGTGTCATCTGCAAATTTTGAAATTGTGCCCTGTACACCCACATCCAAATCATTAATATATATCAAGAAAAGCAGTGGTCCTAGAACCGACCCCTGGGGAACACCATTGTATATCTTCCTCCAGTCTGAAAAACAACCGTTCACCACTACTCTCTGTTTCCTGTCACTGAGCCAATTCCATATCCATGCAGCCACTGTCCCTGTTGGGTATTTAATAGATTTTGCGTCAGTGGTGCTGCCTTGCCTTTTAATGAATAGTACACGGTCTGGTGTGTAGTTTACACTATCATGCATGCTTCATGTCTTTAAATATAAGGATGAGATTTATTCACTGGCACGACATATCGGGGCAGTGTCTGTAGGAGATCAGTTGCTCTGTTGGTGCAGGAGGATTACAGACATGAAAGAGCAGGCCCCTATGCCCATCTCCTCCCGGTCTGTATTTCACGTGCTTGTGGGTTGAGCCAGATATTCTGTGGTTCCAACAGTATGCTTCCTGAATAACAACAGAAAACGCTGGAAAAACTCAGCAGGCCAGGCAACATCCGTGGAGAGAGAAAGAGAGTTAACGTTTCAGGTCGAAACCCTGTGTCTGTGCCAATGCATGCAGGGAGCATATTTTAAACATTTAAATGACCTGGCGACTCAGGCAAGGCCAAGTCAGTGTGCTACTAGTTCACAAAGCATTTTATCCTGGTAGTTGTGAACTAGAGCCTGAAATTTCTAATTGATTGCAGCAACTTACAAGCAAGCAGCATTACCTGGATTCCAAGGAGAGTACTTGAGCAGTGGCCTTAAAAAGGACAGGCCAGGTTAGCTACTAAATATCACAACCGTGCACCGAGATTACCTTTTAGTTTATATAAAATTTACTAGTCTATATAAAATTCCATTTCTCAATATAATTCTATGTGTTGTTTTAACCTTTGTACAAAAGTACAACCATCATTCTCCAAGAATTACACAATAACAATATGTCACTCTGATTTACCGTCATTTTACTGTGTGCTGATACCCTGTGTAGTTGATAAAGAAAGACTTACATTTATATAACGGCTTTCACAACCACCGGACGTCCCAAAGCGCTTTACAGCCAATGAAGTACTTTTTTGAAGTGTAGTCACTGTTGTAATGTGGGAAAAGCGGCAGCCAATTTGCGCACAGCAAGCTCCCACAAACAGCAATGTGATAATGAGCAAATAATCTGTACCACAGGCATTAAAGAAAGCTCAATACTCCCTTATGAGCTCTTCGTAAGTTTTGCAAGTGTACAAAGGGTGCATAAGGGAGAGAGACTTACAAATTGCAGCAAATTTGTTGGGAGTGGAGTTAAATAAATGAGGTAACGCGGTTGTCTCTTGACGTGGCAGGAGCTGCCTGAAGGGCCAGCAGTGATCACTATGAATGCATGCTGGCCAACCACCATTCTTCACAAAAAGAAAATACTGCAGATGCTGGAAATCTGAAATAAAACCAGAAAATGCTGGAGATACTCAGCAGGTCAGGCAGCATCTGTGGAGAGAGAAACAAGAGTTAACGTTTCAGGTCGATGACCCTTCGTCAGAACTGGAAAAAAGCAGGAAATGGAACAGATTTTTAAGCAAGTGCGGGAGCTGGGAAAGGTGGGTGGGGGGTGGGAGGGGATGAAAGAACAAAAAGGGAAGGTCTGTGATAGGATGGAAGGCAGGAGAGGTTAAGAGACATTAAGAGATATTCAAGACAAAAAGGAGAAACCACCATTCTTTCCCTGTGATGATCACTGTGGATCTTTCCCATCTACACTAGAAGGTCTGACTATTTTGAAACCAATACATGCGCAGTTATTTGTTCTATCTGAACAAATTTGTTCTGCCATGTAAAGGGAGCATGAGAAACTCCACACAGTGTTGAAAGGAGAAAATAAAAATTAACAGCATTGACGTGCTGTGGAAAGTGAAATATCAAATGCCATGACAAGAGGTAATGAGCCTTAGCTGCTGAGCTGCAGCACAGTGAGTGTAGGTCCTGATTGGTATATTTTCTTGATGATTAATACATCACATCTACCGGAGGGCTAGAAGACCAAGAATCAAACAGAACAGCATGACAGTGTTAAACATAAAGTTCGTTTCTCCTTTCAATTCAGGGAGAACAATGTGGACTATCAGATAGCTTGTGCTTAGTTGACCCGAAAAGAAAGCACATCACTCTGAGAAATGAGAAACTGGCTCTTAAGTTCTCCTCGAATGACAAAACATATTTAGCAAGAAGCTTCACACAATTACAAAGTACCAACTGAAGAATGAAGGAGAACTCTCAGTGATTTAATGTCAAGCTTGGAGCTCAAAGATGGCAGCACTTTTCAATATTGTAATAAAAGGAATTTATGGCGTTAGATCACACGAGTGCAGGTTACATCCAGAATTACAGAAAAAGAACTTAGGATGTTTGCTTTTGAACGCTTAATGTGTTCATCTGTTACACTTTTGCCTGCTGGAGGTGTTACCCCATTTAAAATAAATTGATTCATGTTTTCATTAAAACAGCAGACAGATGAATGTCATAGGAACAAACTAAGGCTGGGAATTTTCTCGGATCTCTCCCATTGCGCTTGCCGTAACTTACTTCCGGCCTTACGACAGCTAAGCGGGAGCAACTTCGAGGAAATTTACCAGCCCAAGTGTTCGTCCGCAACTATCATCAACAATAACTTCCAGGCTAAACACTTCCTTCTGCCTCTGGTCAGAGTCCTTGATGCTAATGTTGAGTGTCAAGGCTAGAAATGTGTTCCACCTCCCAGCATTGATACTCCTCATCTTGATGAGCACAGATACAGAGCAAACTTATCAATTAGAAACAATGAATGCAATATGTGGCATTTAAAGATAATGTCACACCTTGTTGCTACACCATGGATGACATTCAGGAGATGCCATACAAATAAGGAGATATCTATCATTTGTTTTTCTCTACCATCAGTGTCGATAATTTGTCAGTTAAATTTGAAACAGACAAAGGAAGCGTTTAGTGCTGACAGCACAGATAATAAAAATGAAAGCCAGGACAAATATAAAGAATATAGGAAAGCTAGAAAATGGAATATTGGAAAGGCTCAGAGGAAACTTGAGACAAAATGAGCAAAAAGCATAAAGGGCAATAAAAAAAGCTTTTTATAGGCACAGGTAGGACCAGTAAGAGATGAAAGAGTGCTTTGATTAAGTTTTCACAGAGCAGGTAAATATTCGAATTGTAGAACCAACCATCAGAGGTAACGTTAAAAGAGAAATGGTACTAAAGGAGTTACTCAAGCTTAAGATAGAACAATCACCAGGATTTGATAGTTTACTGGAACAAATGATGGTTTAAATCGCTGAGCAACTTGACTGAAGCCAGCGGGAAAAAACAGAGGAGGTCCTGACTAATTTTCCAAATTTTGTGGAAAAGGAAAGTGTGACAGAGGAATAGAGTGGGACAAATGTGACTCTCCTCTTCAAAAAAAAAGTGAGAAGTCGCACAACACCAGGTTATAGTCCAACAGTTTTATTTGAAATCACAAGCTTTCGGAGCGCTGCTCCTTCGTCAGGTGACTTCACCTGACGAAGGAGCAGCAGCTCCGAAAGCTTGTGATTTCAAATAAAACTGTTGGACTATAACCTGGTGTTGTGCGACTTCTCACTTTTGTCCACCCCAGTCCAACACCAGCATCTCCGCATCATCTTCAAAAAAAGACAAGGGTAAGCCAGGAAATTATAGGCTGGTTAATCTTACTTCAGTTGTTGATAGTCAATACAGGATGAAATTACTATGCATTTGGAGAAACATGAATTAATCAGGGGACCAGCCAACACAAATTGACCAATATTTTGGTATACATTTGAAGAAATGAGAGAGAGAGGACAGATAAAGGAAATGTAGTAGATGTGGTTTATATAGATTTTTAAAAAGGAAATTAGATAGCGACTTAAAAAAAGAGGAATATTAAAAGGAAATGGGGAGCAAGCAGAAGACTGGGATTAAACAAGGTGCCTCATATGGAAAATAGCATGAGAAGACCTGGTGGGTTGAATGACCTGTTTCTCTGCTGAAACATTCTATGATTCTCAGACAGAGTGGCTACTGTAGGTAGGACTGATAAACTTCACTGCCACAAACTTGTATCTGGAATCACATTGACAAGACGACCATAGTTTCAAGTACCTTGGAAATACTTTAATTCTCCAAATAGCTCTTTAAAAAAAAATTCATTCATGGGATGTGGGTGTCACTGGCAAGGCCAGCATTTATTGCCCATCCCTAATTGCCTTTGAGAAGGTGGTGGTGAGCCGCCTTGTACAACTGAATGGCTTGCTAGGCCATTTCAGACGGCAGTTAAGAGTTTGAAGCGCTCTGAACAATTCCAGCTTTCAAGAAACAAGAACTTCAAGAAAGAATGTCATTCTGTCCTTCAAAAGAGAAAGAATACTCAGCCAGCACCATCAGTATGCCAAACTTAGATGGGTCTCAACAACATGCATTGAGAACAGCACATATTGTTTAGAATCATGCCACATACTGCACCTTCACACCACTGTTAATATTTTAAGACACAGTGAGTTATAATACTGTGCTTTCACCTCGGAGATCTGGGTTTGAATGCAGGCCACAGATAAAATTAAAGTCACTGCCTGGTATAAGCCTCCCAAGAGAAATGTGTTTGAGTTGTCTCAGCCAGAATCCTAGTGGGCAGAACAGTTGACAACATTTGTACAATTGGCAAAGTCACTCAGATACCCTATTAAAGGATGGGTGATGTTGGAATTGGAAAATTCACAGTAACGTCGTAGATGATGCTCTAAGATTCAGGTTAGGACGTAATATTGGAACAGAGTGGAGAAAATGTTACCCTTCACCTGATCCATCTTATATCTGATTTAAGATTACTTGATGCCGAGTGGAAAAGGGTTTCATTGTTCAATGAAGTCTATTGTTTACGTTAGTCAACACAAAAGTTCACTAAGAAAACATCTCCAATAAAGATACTGGCCCGAAAATTAGACCGAATACGCGAGAGTACGCACTGTGTACTCTCGCGTATTAGGTCCCGAATTGCCGGTTTCCTGCATGCACTGCGCATGCGCGGGAAACCGGCACTTCGTGTATTGCAAAGGGGGCGGTTCTTAAGTGAACCGCGTGCGTGCTACAGGTTGTGCGCACGCAGTGCACTTAGTTTTTTTTTCAGGTTTGAACGCGCAGGTAAGCATGGAAGATTTTACACATAAAGAAAGCATGATGTGGCGCTACCCTACCTGAAGAAGGAGCGAACAGCTCCGAAAGCTTGTAAAATTAAATAAATCTGTTGGACTATAACCTGGTGTTGTGCGACTTCTCAAAAAGAAAGCAGGCGTAGGACCCCCTTTTAACATGGTAAGTAGTTAATTAAGTGTTATTTTAATTTTTTTTCAACAGGTTTATCTTTTTTAGAGACTTTAAAGAAAGGTAAGTTTATTTTTATAACTTTTAAAAAGATTTTAAATTTTTTCAAAAATTTTATTTTTTGTTTAAAGTGGTTAATTTATTTAACTATAGTTATTTTATTAATGTGATGGCTTTTTTTTAAATTTAATTGAGGTTTAGCTGTTCTTTTGGGGGCTTGTAGTATTCATAGCTTTGACAGCCCTTGCTGTCAAAACTATGAATGAAAGATGGTGTGCTGCCATTGGCTCTAACTGAATCACATGATCCCAGAGCTCGCACAAACTAATTGCGCCTCTGGGACACGCAAGCACTGCATGCTGGCAACATGGAGAGACCCTGAAACTGAAGTTCATGTGGGCCCGAAACAAAAAGGTAGGCGCGAAGTGCGATATCGCGGGGAATCCTTACCCCCGCGGGAACCATCGATGTTTAATTTCTGGGCCATAAGCCTTCCTTGAAGATAGTGGATTGTGACAACCAGAACACTCAGACTAGGCTCACTGTAATGCCTCTGTGTACCGTAGGCTGTGATAAAGAGTCTTACTGATAAAGAGGTTCACTGGATTGATTCCTGGGGTGAGAGGGTTGTCCCATGAGGAGAGATTGTGTAGATTGGGCCTACACTCTCTAGAGTTTAGAAGAATGAGAGGTGATCTCATCGAAACATAAGATTCTGAGGGGGATTGACAGGGTAGATGCGGAGAGGTTGTTTCACTGGGCTGGAGAGTCCAGAACTAGGGGACATAGTTTCAGGATAAGGGGTTGGCCATTTAAGACTGAGATGAGAGGAATTTCTTCACTCGGAGGGTTGTGAATCTTTTGAATTCTCTACCCCAAAGGGCTGTGGATGCTGAATTGCTGAGTATATTGAAGGCTGAAATAGATAGAATTTTGGACTCTAAGGGAATCAAGGGATATGGGGATCTGGCGGGAAAATCAAGTTGAGGTCGAAGATCAGCCATGATCTTATTGAATGGCAGAGCAGGCTTGAGGGGCCGTATGGCCAACTCCTGCTCCTAATTCTTATGTTCTTACAGACTAAGGTCCCAAGTTCAATTCAATGTCTATACTGAGTTAGATGGTCTCAGCTCGGCAGCACTTATGATACGACAGTTGGCCTGTACTCGAAAGGGAAGTTAAATCACCCGGGGTAACTGTCTGCTGAAAAGGAAGTATGTGTGGACATCAGAAAGAGGACAGGATCAGGGGCTTTAATAAAAAGCAAAAAATGCTGGAAACACACAGCAGGTCAATAAGCATGTTTCGGAGAGAACAGACATGTGAATGTTTCAGGCTGAGCCCTTCATTAGAACTGAAAAATGATGCATGAGCAAGCATTTTATAGAATCAGGACAAAAGAGATGGGGAAGGACAGGGGAAAACCAAACCTAGACAGGAAGCATTGGGTGCGTTGCTGCCACGCAGTCAAATATTCTACCTACATGCACAGTCTAGGGTTACACATAAAGAATGGCACTTGGCCAAGGCACTGTTGGTGCATGTGGCACTCTGTCGCAATACCTTTAAAAGCAGAGAGAAGGGAACAAAATGGGAATCCCCCTTCAACAACAACCATCACTTATACAGCACCTTCAATATACTGAAGTGCTCTAAAGTACAAAGGGGGGAATCTGACTGAACAAATGTCAGAAGGAGATTGAGGAAATAGTGACTGAAGGCATGAAGCAGTTTTGCGGAGGTTTTTGTAAGTGGTAGGAGGTTTAGAGGGGATTTGAGGAGAATTTTTTTCACCCAGAGTGTGGTGGGGGTCTGGAACTCACTGCCTGAAAGGGTGGTAGAGGCAGAAACCCTCATCACATTTAAAAAGTACTTGGATATGCACTTGAAGTGCCGTAACCTACAAGGATACGGACCAAGTGCTGGAAAGTGGGATTAGGCTGGATAGCTCTTTGTCGGCCGGCACGGACAAGATGGGCCGAATGGCCTCCTTCAGTGCTGTAAATTTCTATGATTCTATGATTTGCGGATAAAGCTGGCAAAGGGGGAGGGCTTCAGGAAGATTTAAGTGCACTCTCTGAAGAGAATTCCTCACAAAGGGCACCGCCTCTTCCATCGGTTGAAGAGCCATATTACTTTGAAGTCATAATAAACAGTATCACGCCTCCTCCCTTTCCACGCGTTAGAACAAATGTTAGAAGACAGAAGTAATTGATGGTACCAAGCTATGTCATCTCTAGCAGAAATGGTAGCCATCAGTGATAAAAAATGTTTTCCGTTAGTGAAGGCTGAATTTAATGCATCATCATATAGATTGAAGAGCTAACAGTCATTTCCTTTGCAATCAATTTGTTAACTCAAACTTTGGATGGACACCCACATGAAAGTATATGACAGCTGACATCATTATAGAACAGTTATTCAGTAATGATGAATTCAGTATTTGTTCCCAAAGTGTTGGCATTTTTGCTAATGTTTTATTCTGATAATTTAATCTGTGATCTCATGTGATTTTATTTGGTTTTCTAATAACTTTCCTTCTCGAAGGATGCATTAGACTCAATTGTTAATTACATCTAACAGCGTGTATTGGTTTTCAAATAAATTAACATTTTCATTCATGTTTATCATAAATCATAGGGTGACCAAAATACAATTATATCCAAGTTATCTCTAATATATTAAAAAGCAAATCATCTACCATTGTTTTATACTTTCAGCTTGTGCGATGGGTTAATTGTTAATGACACTGCCCACTCCACATAACTGTATGTTGAAGTGTGTAAACAGAAAGACTTGCATTTATAGTGTCTTTCACGACCACAGGATGTCCAAAGCACTTTACAGCCAATGAAGTACTTTTTAAGTGTAGTCATTGTACTTTTGAAGTGCAATAGAATCATAGAAATTTACAGCACAGAAGGAGGCCATTCGGCTTGTAATGTAGGAAATGCGGCAGCCAATTTGAGCACAGCAAGCTCCCACAAACAGCAATGTGATAATGAAACATAGAGAAACATAGAATCTAGAAGCAGGAGTAGGCCATTCGGCCCGTCGAGCCTGCTCCACCATTCAATACGATCATGGCTGATCATCCAAATCCAGTACCCTGTCCCTGCTTTAATCCCCACAGTACACATATCCCACCCTACCCCCACGTATTTACTTCCCCCTAACATATCCCATCCTATCCCCATAACCCCACATATTTAATCCCCCCTTAACACTAAGGGTCAATTTATCATAGCCAAATCAACCTAACCCGCACATTTTTGGACATAATGACCAGATAATCTATTTTTAGTGATGCTGATTGAGGGATAAATATTGGCCAGGACATCGGGGATAACTCCCCTGCTCTTCTTCGAAAAAGTGCCATGGCATCTTTTACGCCCACCCGAGAGAGCAGACGGGGCCTCGGTTTTAACGTCTCATCCGAAAGTCGGCACCTCTGATCAGTGCAGTACTGAGGGAGTGCCGCACTGAGTGTCAGCCTCGATTTTTGTGCTCAAATCTCTGGAGTGAGACTTGAACCTACAATCTTCTGACTCAGAGGAGAGAGTGCTACCAAATGAGTCATGGCTGGCGCATGTTAAGTGACCACTTTTTTAAGCCAAAATATTTGCCTTTATGTAACTGCTTCCATTAAACGTAATGAATAAAATCATTAGTCAGACATACATACAAAATGAGTATTTCTTGGAAACATTCACTGGAGAAGCCATTAGTAGCACTGCCACACAATAACAGGGTCTGCAACTAAACTTAATGGGGCTGATATTCACTTTCATCGCGGGCCGACATCCAGCAGCATAGGATCGGCCGCCCATTATACACCTCACCTGATTTTCCTTTCCATCAAAGTCAAAGCAAAGGAAAATGGGTCGGTTATATAACAGGCAGTCGAACTGCAACCACCAGGTTTCTACCTGTGCTTAAATTGAAAATTACCCCAGTGACTGTGACATCACTTCTAAAGAGATCCGAAATAGGCTCAAAACAAAAAATCCCCGTGGATCAACAGGATATACCAAAGGATGTTAAGTGAGATTAAGGACAAAATTCTGATCATCATCATGAGGGAGTCACTGAGTACAGGGAAGATCCCAATGGATTGATAACAAGCCAATGTGCTCCCTGCTTTCAAAGAAGATGACAAAACAAACCTGGGCAACTAAAGACTATTCTTATATCAATTACTGGCCTCAATAATGAAACTGATCATTGGGAACAAACTTAAGGATTGGCTATACGAAAATAACCTGTTAAACTGCAGTCAACATGGGGGAGATACTACTTGACCAAGCTCTTTAACTTTTTTTTGTTGAGAAATTAACATCTCCTCTCACTGACCTCTGGCTCCTGTGGTAATTTTAATCCTCCGACAGCTGGATTTGAGTTAAAGGTGACATTTCTAATGTAAATTATCCCAAGATCCCCCCAATGGAAGCATGGTATGAAATTGTGAAGCATGACAGGGTCAAGGTAGATCCGGTGAAAGGCAAGTTCAGCACTGATGTCAGGAAGTAGTGCTTTGCACAAAGTGATTGATGCTTGGAATGGCCTTCTGGCTAAGGTGGTGGAACCAAAGCTTAGAAGCAATTAGATGATGCGATGGGGAACTGTAAGTGACCATGAAAAGATGAATCGAATGGTATCCCTCATCTGTACTCATCTCCGTGACCTCTGTACAGTTTAACACTCCTCTATACAGAATTCCCATCCCTAAAAGAGCGAATAAAACACCACTTGCTATCACACTGCTGGCAAAATAGCTTAAAAAAATAGCAAATCAAGAATTGAAAGAGAGGAAAGGAATTCGCCACATTTCTATAGATAACAAAGACCAACAAACTCCAGGGGAGGCGCCACACTCCATATTGTCCATTATCCCAGATAAAGTCCAAACCCATTCGAGCAGGTAATCTGCTGGAGCATAGCTACCAAATAGGAGGCAGAGGTCGCAAACAATCTGGTTCAAAATTAACACAAAGAGGAAAATAGTAGGATATATACCTCCCTGAACAGTGCACTCTAATTGGTGTGATCACAATCATGATCATATGTAATTAGTGTCCATAAGTAACATGCCCTTGCCTTTGAGTTACAAAAAAAGGTACATTTTCAAATCTGGTATGTAATTCATGGTATCCAGAGATCAAGCTTGCGTTATGTATGCTAATGCCATAAAATGCAAATATCAACTTCCAGTGCATACAGATGGAGATTTGTGGTTAAAATTCTACTTTTATCTGAATTCTTAATAGGTTTGAAAGCAAATAAACTACAATTGCACGACCAGAATATAGAAAAGAAGTGAATGCAAACTTTTTCATTGACTTGTGAAGAACTGGAATGCACCCCTGGATTCAAGCCAAAGTTGATTTGATCTCCTGATTGGTTCTGTTCCTGTGGAATTACACTTGGCATCGGGGAAGTATAGTTGGAGCTCTGAATTTAGTCTTGAATCCAGCTTTGAAGTGCTCTACTGTATCTGGGGAACAAGATGAACGGAGATTGTACAATGTACTGATGCTGTTTTTGTGATGATTACAGTGGCAGACATGGGCCAATAAGTGACCTGGACTCTCATTGAATGACTACACATTGCTAAAATAACATCCATCATGCATTGTGTTGATGTTCTATTCTTCACCGGGTGTTGCAAAATCAGCACCCGATACAACAGGCCGTTTTATTACATTCAGGTCCCTGTGAAACCATTTATTCTGGCTTGGACTCTGTTCAACTGGAAACTATGGCATTCCACAACCTTTGACTTCCAAGGAGTTGCTTCAGGGTTGAGAACAGGCAAGGGAACTTTCAAACCGGAGATGATTAGGGTACAAACTAAACATATTCCTGCAAAGAAGTAAAGGGACTGTAGCAAAAGGTTGAGTAAAGACATTAAAAAAAATAAAGTCAGACTTAAATAAAGAGGTACGTAACAAATCTAGGGCTAGCAATACAAAAGAAAGATAATGACATTCAGAAAATAGAGGGCAAGCAAAAAAAAAAAAAAATCGGCAGATAAAATAAAGGGTAATACTAAAAGATTTTTCAAACATAAAAAATACTTGCATTTATAGAGCATCCTTAACAACAACAACAACTTGTATTTATATAGCGCCTTTAACGTAGTAAAACATCCTGAGGTGCTTCACAGGAGCGTTATCAAACTAAATTTGACACCGAGCCACATAAGGAGATATTAGGGCAGGTGAGTGGTAGGTTTTAAGGAGCGCCTTAAAAGGACAAAAGAAAGGCGGAGAGGTTTAGGCAGGGAATTCCAGAGCTTAGGGCCTTGGCAGCTGAAGGCACGGCCACCAATGGTTGAGCGATTATAATCAGGGATGCTCAAGAGGCCAGAATTAGAGGAGCGCAGATATCTCATGGGGTTGTGGGGCTGAAGGAGATTACAGAGATAGGGAGAGGGGCGAGGCCATGGAGGGATTTGAAAACAAGGATGAGAATTTTTAAATCGAGGTGTTGCTTAACCGGATGAATACTGTCCCAAGGCGCTTCACAGAGGTATAATCAGTCAAAAATGGAGGCCGAACCAAAGGGGAAGATATTAGGAGGGATGACCAAAAACCAGACTAAAGGTTAGTAATATAAAAAGTGGATTTTAAAAAGTGCCTTAAAAAGAGAATATGCAGATGGAGAATCGAAGGGGTTTAGGGAGGGAAGTCTAGAGCTTGGGGCCTAAAGGCTGAAGGCACAGCTGCCAATGGTGGGGCAAAAGGGTGGGAGGGGGGGGGGGGATGTACAATCAGCCAAAGTCAGAGGAATGGAGAGTTCTGGGGGCATTACACAGCTGGATGAGGTTACAGAGATAGGGAGGGAAGGGCCCATGAAATGATTTAAACGCGAGGAAGAGAATTCTAAATTGGAGGTGTTGGGGGACCAAGAGCCAAATAGATCAGCAAGGACAGGAGTGATGTGTAAATGGAACGTGATGAGAGATAGGATATGAGCAACAGAGATTTGGAAGAGCTGTACAAAGGATGGGAAACCATTCAGGAGATCATTGGAATAGTTACGTCTGGAGGTGACAAATGCAAGCAAGCATGGATGAGAGTTACAGAGGTGTTTTTTGTGATGGAGAAGATGGGGTCAGTAACTCAGCTCAGGTTAAATAGGATGCTGAGGTTGCAAACAATCTGGTTCAACCCGAGACAGCGGTCGGGGAGTGGGATGGAATCAGTGCCCAGGGTGTGGAGTTTGCGGTGAGAGTCAAAGGTGATGGCTTTGGTCTTCCTAATGTTTAATTGGAGAAAATTGTGGCTCATCCAAGATTGGAAGTCGGATTAGCAGTCTGACAGCACAGAGGCAGTGGGGCATTGAGAGAGCCAGTGGAGAGGTAGAGCTGCATGTCATTGGCATACATTTGGTAGCTGACCTCGTGTCCGCAGATGATACCGCCAAGGGGAAGAACAGTTCAAAGTTTGGACTAATTAAACATGAAATGGAAATCTTCTCAATGGAGGATGAAGGCATTGAGGAATTTGGTTTTCAAAGAGTGTGATATTGGGAATGAAAGGGAACAGGAGGAGCTCAATGGAAAGGAAGATCATGCAGGGTGTATAATGGGCGACTGATCTGCTGCCAGTTTTCCGTCCGGTAGTGCAAGATAATATCTACCCCCGTTTCTCTAGACCAGCTGAATGCTGCTGAAAGAATCCAACACCTGATGAAAACAATGAACCAGGCAATAAAGTAAAGAATTCCAATGTTCAACGTGTGTCCTGCTATAGATGCTAGCAAAAACTCTGTGCTATTTTTCTTTAAGTGAACCTTAGTTTTACTCCTGTTTCTTCGAATCCAGCATGTCTGAAGCTACTAAGTAATACATCATAGATAAAAATGCATAGTTTTTGCCTCAAGTAAGTTCAACACAAAGCATGAATTTAACAACTTTTGACTTCCAAGGAAAAAACTATCAATCAGTAATGCTGTAATAACGACAGAAATGGATTTGTCCATTGATTCAGTGCAGAGAACATTGAATCATCAGGATCATCCCTTCAAAGTTCAAGGAAGCAATGACTTAGGGCTCATTTCTCAAGACTGTTCATCACTTAAGTGCTCTTCAAGTTCCAGTAATTTCAAGAAACAGTTTAAGATCAGGGCACACGTACAACTCTAAGAAAAATAATTAAAATCGCACTGTGGAACACCTGTTGGCGCTTGATTAGCATATATTTTAGGAACAGACAAGGCCAGTGTGTTTTTCAGTCCATTACAATGACACTTGAGCTGTCCTCATTACACATAAAGGATAGTTTAAGGGAAGAAACACCAAGAGCTCACTGTAAGGTTTAAAGTGCTATACAGTGTGGCTAACAATATCTCAGAGGGTACAAAGGTATCTTCTCCCATTTCTTAAAAGGAACAATACTATTTGTTTCAAAGAAGGACATGGAAATCCTTCGTGGGGGAGCCTCTGCCAATAAAATTTGAAACCTGAAGAAATTTATTTCTTATATACACAAGACACAACGTCAGTAAGAGCATTTTGACTTGGTCTATTTTGCCTTCCTGCAGATTCTGAGGCTTTCTATCATCAGTGCCTGTTTTTTAACGAGACAAATGGACGTCTATAATGCAGATGAAGAATTGTACGTTTCCTCAAGCTGAACTATGCAATATGGAAGAAACCACTACTCTTTAACGTCCGGAATCTCCTCCGAGCACTCCGCTTACCTAAAGGTGTGGCAGAAACCCCGTTTACACGTGTGAACAGGGTTATGCCCGCACTTCCAACAAAGTTATGCTGGCAGGAGTGGGAGCAGTTCTCAGGAATTTGCTCTTATGAGATTCTAACTCTAATTCTCCTAAAGGGTATTTTTACTTGTCCTTGGGATGTGGGTGAGGCTGGCATTTATTGCCTATCCCTGGTTGCCCCTCAGAAGGTGGTGGTGGGCCTTTTTCTTGAACTGCTGCAGTCCGTGTGGTGTTGTATGAGGAGAGATTGGGTCGACTAGGCCTGTGTTCACTAGAGTTTAGAAGAATGAGAAGGGATCGCATTGAAACGTATAAAATTCTGACAGGGCTAGACAGACTGGATGCAGGGAGGATGTTTCCCCTGGCTGGGGGGTCGAGAACGAGGGGTCACAGTCTCAGGATACGGGGTAGGACATTTAGGACTGAGATGAGGAGAAATTTCTTCACTCAGAGGGTGGTGAACCTGTGGAATTCTCTACCACAGAAGGCTGTGGAGGCCAAGTCACTGAATATATTTAAGAAGGAGATAGATAGATTTCTAGACACAAAAGGCATCAAGGGGTATGGGGAGAGAGCGGGAATATGGTATTGAGATAGAGGATCAGCCATGATCATACTGAATGGCGGAGCAGGCTCGAAGGGCCAAATGGCCGACTCCTGCTCCTATTTTTCTATGTTTCTATGGTGATGGTATCTACCCAGGGCTCATTTTCAACAAAAAAAAACTGGAAAGGTGGTTCACCATTCCTTGCTATGAATTTATTCATACTGTTTTGATGTTTTCATAACTTTGATGAATGGAAGCAAAAAGTCATAAATATTCTCTTATGAGCAAACAGCAATCATAAAACAGGAATAAAAGATCAAGAGGCATGTAAAGAACTGCCGGTATTTTGAAGTCAATGTTTCGCACCAACACTTCAATAGGAGCAAAGCTCTACCCCCTATCAAGTTCAGTTAAAATAATCTCTTTACTCCAGACTTTAGGGGCTTGATTCTAAAAAATTCACAATCAGATGTATCATATGTGTATGTACTTGGGCTTTGAATCTTTTCAGGACATTTCTCAAAACTTGCGTATTGCCTTTAATTTTGCATGGCATAACAAGCAATGGTCTGACATTAAAGAAGAACTTACATCAGATTTTTACGTATATTAATTAATTTTGCTGCATATTTAGGGTTAGGGTTAGGGTTCGGAACACATTTCAAGTGTTTAGGAAAGTTTCATGTTTTGAAGAGTGCCTTTTCAAAATCCTTTGAATTTTTATGATTTTAACGTTAGGAGCTTATTTCAATGCCACATTTTGTAGGATTAAGATAATCTTTCTATATTTATCTTTTATTGAGAAACCATCAAATGATTTCTGACTATCAGCAAGATTTTCCAGCCTATTTTACTGGGAGTGCGCTCTCATCTATTGGCTACTAAAGCTAGTTTGCTGGGGAAAAAAAACCTTCCGTAATATTATTTGGTTTGAAATCGTTTCTAAGTTGTTCTGCTAACTTTTAAATCTGCATTTCTAATCAGATGTAAACGGCTATCAGCTACCGATAGAACTAGATATTATTGTGCAATTACTAGCTCCATAACGAGAGGGTCCACTGTGGTTTTAAATGCCATCTGTAACACATTTAACTATTTCAAATGAAACACAGTTTCCCTCTCCATTTCTGTAAGTTTTTCCCCTTGAATTCCACCACCACCCTTCCTGCCGCTTCACCAGCCCAACGGTGGGTCTTTTGATACTAAACACTGAGGTCTAGAAATTGGGCTGCGTTGTGCCCGTTATTCAGGCGCTAAGCGGCCTACTAAGACCGCAAAATGGCACATGCACACTTCTGGCCAGATGCACGTGCCCGCCATACTGGGAAAGGACAAACAAGAGTCTTCCTTTACCCATGCCTGAAGCAGGCGTTAGGCCCCTTATTTGCATATGCAAAGAACCTAACGCCTGTTTGAGGTCCCCTCTCCAAGGTTGGTTTGACCGGAGGCAGCCAGCGTCATCGCCGGTTGCATACAGTGAAACCAGGCCTAGTGATCACCTGCAACAAAGAAGGTAAGTAACTTACCTGAATGTGGAGCTGGGAGGAGCAGGAGTGTTACTTCCAACCCCATATTTAACACCGCCCCCCCCTCCCCCCCGCCCCAAATTGGCGGCTGTCCCGACCGCTGATCCTCCTGCCCCTCTCTTGAACCCCGATCGGCTCAACTGGCCTCCTCTGCTGACCCAGGACCCCCGACCTCCTCTGCTGACCCCAACTGACCCCCGCAGTCCCCGGCCTCCTCGATCCCTATACCTCCAGTTCAACGGTCCAGCATTACCTCGTTCCCCCGAACCCCCAGCTACGTGCTGCCTAGCCCCCATTCCCTGAACCCCCGACTTGACCCGGACACCCTCTGGACCCACTTACCCTGAACCCCACCCCTCTGCCCAAATCTAGGCATGCCCAAATTTCTGAGCCCATTCCTTCGACAAAAGGATAGCACTGCAAACTGTCTCTAGGTCTCTGCAAACGATGTTCTCCAACATCTTCAAAGAGGGGTGCAAGAGCAGCATGTTCTGAACAGTCCTCGGATATTTCCTGTAATGGAGGAGGAACATTTAGCTCTTCCAGATAGCCTGCTAGAGACTGGGAACTGACTGTGGGGGAGAACGTGTGTTTTGTTCCTGAGTGGCACAGTGTGTTACGACACCAGTGTTGTTCAACAGCTGCAGGATGGATAATTTTGATTCATGTTAAACCCCAGTATCATTAACCTATAGTTTGGTTCCTTGTCTTTTTTACATTCATTAAGTCATTAAAGTCTGCATTTGGGAGCCATTCACTGTACAAGATGTAATAGATACAGCTGTTAAAACACTTAAAATATCTAAGTCCAATATACAAGCAAGAGCTCCCAAATACTCTAAACAACATTCCATTTAGAAATCTTTTGTGATTCTACAGAATTCTTTTCTTTTTAAAGGAAGGATTTTTCTCACCAGTTTTGCCCACTCCATCTCTCCTGAAAGCATGGAATCCTTACTGGGTTACAGTTCAAAGGGCACCTGTCACCAGCCAGTACATCACGCAAGTGGCCATTCTTCATACGTTGGCAGGCCATTCAATCAGGAGGGCCTCACAGCCGAGTCTGATCCTCTTCGTATCGGACATACGCGCCACACATGCACTTTCCAGCAGATGTCACTGACAGCAATCGGGAGTATGTGCCGTGGCCAATTGTTCTTCTCTAATCCAGGGATGCTAAGAACAATCACAGGATCTTTACCACAATCCTAGAGGGGATCAGCAGACCCAGCAGCGACTGGAGATTAAACTGAATGCCTCCTAGTTGGTAAGGGTCAACGTGTAAACCCTCTGAGGCACCTTCAACAGGATTGTTAGAGTTGAATAAATTCTGTCACAATCTACTGGGACAATTAATTTTCTGTAAGATTTATGCCGTTAAACCCATCAATTTTGAAACTACGCAAGATTTTTTTTTTTGAAAGGGAGTAAAAGCTAGATTTACAAAATTTGAAAGAAGGCATTTAACACTCACTTGGTCGACAAGCAAATCACTTATGCATTTGTCTGAAATTCTTGTCTCCACTATTTGGGAGAGAAATTGGGCTCCTTTGCGCCTCCCGTTAAAGCCCCCCCGGAGGCACTAACGGGGCGCTAAGGGCTTACCGACCGGGCGCGGTGAAATTACCGATGCCCGCGAGCTTCCATGGCGGGTTAGCGCTGGCCCTAAAATTTACCGCCTCGATCTCCTGCGCCCCGGAGATCGTGACGTCATCCGGTGCGCAGCGCCCCGTTATCGGCCCCGGATGTAAAATCCGCTTCCGCCCCCTGCAGCATCGCCGGGCGTCAACAACGGCAGCTGCGGGAGGCGTTGTCACCTCGGCCGGCCGCTTGGGGAGCGCTAATTAAAGGCAGTGGTGGTCAGGTGGGCCAAAATGTAATCATGTCCCCAGTGTGCTGTAGTTTGATTTTTTTCCAGCCCACGATTGATCAGCCCTGCGCTCTCAGAGTGCTTGGGGCTGCCAAGCGCGTATCGCAGGTGCCGTTGACGACCATTCCCAGCCTTGGCCTTCAATGACCGCAGCATTGGGCCTTCCCTTTAAGGGAGGGACGGAGCCTGTAAAACCGGCAGCGCTACATGGGACACTGCGCAGCGCTCAGCCGCTACTGCCCCTCTCGCTCCCTTTAGCGCTCTAAGGAAAGTGGTCGCGCTTGATTTAGTGCTCCACTTCCCTCTTGGAGCGCTAAAGCGGAGGTTCCCGTCGCAATCAATTGTGTAGCGCCCGGCGATACTTCTGTGCTCCCGCAAAAGTTATCGCCCCAAACAGCCCTTTACTTTAAACGCGTCAACACCTCTACCAACATAACAGAGATAGGAACTGCAGACAATTGCATTAAGTGGCCCATATGCCAGAATTCTAATTTCAAGGCCTTGCTGAACAGAACTCAGCAGAGTAACTTAAGCACTCGGGAATCATTGTTCTAGTGGAGCCAGAATCTCCTTTCGAGCAATAGTTAAAATGATCTTCAGTCACATTTTCACATTCCAGCTTAATGAAGTGCGATTATACTGACCACTGTGTATATTGTTCGATGGTTGGGTATGTTTAATGAACTGCTTTTTTCCGTCTGGATCGGGTGGAGGGCGGAGGGAGTAACTTGAATGTATTTAGAAGGATTTTCTGTCCTCCAGCGTCTTAAAACCTGCACAAAGCTACCCTTCCACTCAGAGAGTCTTTAGTTGCAGACGATTAAATGACTCTGATGTGACCGCCCCATCTGGGTGTTTGCGTGTCAGGAATGTTCGAATTGCATTCTACTTCAGCTGCCAAAGGCGCCATATTGCATTTAACAGTGTTGCACACTATCTGGGGGACAGATAATAGCTTGTACTCTTTGGAAATGTGCGAAGCAAATTAACAAAGACAACAGCAGCAGGTGGCTAAGTTTATTATCGGGTGACAAGGGAAAACAGGCTTCTGGCCATCAATGTGATATTGGAGGAAAGATAAACAGTTGAAGGTGAGCAATAAGGACAGCCAATAGACACAGCATCTAATTCTTTAACCCTACCTGTATTGGTAATGCATAGTAATGTTATTGACAGCATGCCAGTTCTCATCTGCTTCACATAATGGGAATTATATCATTGAAGAAGTAAGACTCGTACCGTTAAACGTCACAAGTTAGATGGTGTACCAAAGGCTTTGAGCAGGTCAATAAAGTCAAGAATGCTTGATGCTGAACTGTTCATGCTTTTCATACATTATCAGATAAATAGTCTCACAACAATACAATGTTCTCAATATTCACTATGTGTGGGTAGAAAACATACAATGTGCTGCGACAGATTCCTGGACAGTAAGCAGCTACAGACAAGTGGAACTGTGGAGAAAATACGCTCAGAGGACATTCCCTGACTGAAGGCAGTACAAGTGTCAGCTTGCCTTTGTGGGAGCTCTCTTACATCTGAGTCGGAAGGTTGTAGGCAGAAGCCCTACTCCAGGACTGGAGGATATAAATCTCGGCTGACACTTCTGTGCGCTTTTGAGGGACTGCCTCGTTGTCAGAAGCGCTGTTTTCTGGATGAGATGTTAAACCGGGGGCCCCATCTGCCAGTTCAGGTGCACGTCAAAAATCCAGCTCGACTGCCATTACTATTACTAACAATTTGCATTTACATATTGTCTTCAACATAGAGAAATGTCCCAAGGCACGTCGCAGATGTATTGGACCCTGAGCCAAAGTAGAGATTAGTCAAAGAGGTGGGTATTAAGGAGGAGAGGGAGATGAAGACGGGTTTAGGGAGGGAATTCCAGAGCTCAGGGCCTAGGCAGCTGAAGATACGGTCGCTAATGGAGCGATTAAAATCGGGGAATGCACAAGAGGCCAGAATTTAAGGAGCGCAGATATCGGAGGGCTGTAGGGAGTATGGGAAAGTGCGGTGTTGGGGGGGGGGGGGGGGGGCGGCATTTAGGGATGATGGCAGTGACAGAGATGGGGGAAAAATTCAGTTGGTTGCGCCTCCCGTTAGCGCCTTAAGAGGGCGCTAATGGGGTGCAAAGCATCTAGCGCCCGGGCGCGGCGAAGTTTGTGCCGCTCGCAAAATTAACTAGACATTTTGCGGCGGCGCTAAACACAACCGCCACGATCTCCTGCGCCGGCAGATCGTGATGTCACTCGAGTGCGCAACGCCCCGGTATCGCCTCGGAGCAGATATTGAGTGGCGCCCCCTGCCTTACCGCCTGACGCTAGCAACGACAGGTTGAGGGGAGCGTTCTGCAGTCATGTAGGGAAAGGGGGAGTGCTATTTAAAGGTGACCGCTTCCTGCCTTTTATTGTTGGTGCCATTTTTGAACTACGCATTCTGAGAGAGAGAGAGTGAGAGACTTCTGGAGAGATTCAACGTTGTGTGAAGGAGTTTTGGGTAATGAGCAGCACTTTGCAGGTTCATTTTGGTTTGCCATTCCTTGTATCGATTTAGCAGAGACTGTGGGGGCTGCACTCTGAGCTCTTTGCCTGGTACTCTCCATTGTTCTTTCCAGCACATTTGATGTGCAGGTCTCTCCAGGCCGAGATTCAAGGCTGCAATGAGCAGGATGTGGATGGAAAGCAAGATTAACCATCCCCTTTAAGAACTGGCCCGTGCCATTGTGTGTGTGTTCCATTGCTGACTGACATCACATGAGCTTCGCCAGCGCTCTGAGGTAGCGCCTCGCTCCTCGGCCTTTGCACCTTAAGACAGGTGTGAAGCGCCTGATTTAGCGCTGCAATCACCTCCAGGGGCGATAAAAGTCAAGTTTGCAGTCGGTGGCGATAATTAGCACCAGGCACTAATCTTTGCGCCCGGCCGATAATTGCGCCCCAAATGGGGCAATACTGAATTTCTCCCCCATAGAGAGGGGAATAGTCCATGGAGGGATTTAAACATAAGGAACAGAATTTTAAATTTTGAGCTGTTTGGGACTGGGAGCCAGTGTCGGCCAGCAAGGACTAGGCTGGTGGGCGAGTGGGACTCAGGGCACGAAAGGATATGGACAGCACAAATTTAGATCAACTGAAGTTTATGGAGGCTGGAGACTGGGCTAACCAGGAAAGTATTGGAGCAATTTTGTTTGGAGACGATATAGGCATCAAAAGGGTTTTAGTGGCGATGGGCCGAGGCAGGGGCAGAAGTCGGGCAATATTATGAAGATGGAAGTAGGCAGTCTTTTTGATGGAAAAGATATGAGATTGATAGCTTAGCTGGGGAATAAACAGGACACCAAGGATGCGAAGAGTCCAGTTGAGCCAGAGACAGGGGCCAGCGGGAGGGCAGGGGATAGCGTTGGTGGCGAGTGTACAAAATTTGTGGCAGGCGCCGAAGATTCCGGCTTCAGTCTTCACAATGTTTAGATGAAGGAAATTACAGCTCATTCAAGACTGGATGTCGGACAAACAATCTGACAGCAGAGTCAGTGGATGGGTTGAGAGAGGTGGTGGAGAGGTAGAACTGGGTGTCATAGAGATACACGTGGAAACTGAACCCATGTCAGTAGATGATGTCTCCAAGGGCCAGCAGATAGATGAGAAAGAAGAGTGATCGATCCTTGGAGGATGGGACCTTGCTGCTGTGCTTGTCTACAGAGTAACAGTGACATGCGCTGAAAGCATAATGTGCTTTGGGACCTTGTAAGCACATTAATGGCACAACATAAATGCAAACCCTTTCTTCGTTTATTCTTATTTACAAAATCTCCTCATATCTGATGAAGAATCTTCAAATTTGTTTGTTTGGTTTTTAATGGTAGCAAGAACAGCAAGACACAGACAAAATGATTAGAAAAAGGACAGTGGTCTTCCAATTTCCAAAAGTGAGAAGTCACACAACACCAGGGCAACACGGTGGCATAGTGGGTTAGCACTGTTGCCTCACAGCGCCAGGGACCCGGGTTCGAATCCGGCCTCGGGTGACTGTGTGGAGTTTGCGCATTCTCCCCGTGTCTGCGTGGGTTTCCTCCGGGTGCTCCGGTTTCCTCCCACAGTCCAAAGATGTGTGGGTTAGGTTGATTTGGCTATGATAAATTGACCCTTAGTGTTAGGGGGGATTAAATATGTGGGGTTACGGGGATAGGGTGGGATATGTGTCGGTGCAGGCTCGATGGGCCGAAATGGCCTCTATCTGCACTGTGGGGATTCTGTGATAGTCCAACAGTTTTATTTGAAATCACAAGCTTTCGGAGCTGCTGCCCCTTCGTCAGGTGAAGTGAAGGAATACAAATCGGCAAAGCATATATAGACAGAGAACAATGCCTGTGCAGCGTACAATGTCAGGCGACCACAGTTCATCTTTCTGACTGCCTTTTATCACACCTCGGCAGAGAGACAATCAGGTCAGTCAGGAAGGCATTATATCAAAGACATAGCAAAATACAACTAAGACAATGAGGTGGGGTCACAGGGGGTCTAATGTGTTCCAGAGTTGGAATGCTTGTGTGTCTTGGCACTTTATGTTTCGCCATTTTTCTATCCTCTTCTGAAGGCAGTGATTCAAGCTAAGGTATAGGTTGCACAAGCACCAGTCCTCTGATTCTTTACATGTAAACTTGGATAGTGAGTTTTAGCAGGCTATTCTACTGTGTGGAGCATCGCAGTCAAGCACCATTCCACCTCAGGCACAAGACCCATCCCCTTCTGCAGGAGTGTGACATTTCCCTTCCCCACACCAGCCACCTTTGTGGCCCTTTCATGGGATGTGTTGTGCGGACTCATCCCTGTACCAACGGGATTAAGAATGCCCAACCACATTTTCATTTCGGGTTCTTAAAGCTGGTGTTAGTGGGAGGCTTCACCCCATCAGCCTTAGCAGGATTTGAGACAATGGGCTGGATTTTGTGAATGGAGGCATGTTGGAGGCGGGACTGCTGCTTGCCAGGTTTCAGTCCCGCCTCCATCATCTTCTGGCCAACCAGCGGAATTTTCCCCTGATTGACCTTGTTAAGCCCAGACGTGCCATCTGTCAAGACTTCTTGAAAGAAGAAATGTCAGCGTTTGACAGCTCTGTGAAGCTGTCAAACACTGACATTCTGTGTATTTTTATGTGCCCTTGTGTTCAGGACTCATCAAACCTTTCTACTTTGTAGACATCAGATGACTGTTGGTTTGGAGGATCCAACAGCCAGTCTGTGAAATCTACAATGAAGATGTCGGGACTCCGGAACCACAGCGACTGAAGGCTGTAGGCAGAAACACCTCTACATTGCACTTTCAGACCCCGCCGACCCCCGCAGACCTCCTACTCGACTCCTCCACCCCAGCGGGGTTCTCAGAGGTTTGGAAGCAGTTGAAAAGATAAAATGGGACTAATCCTTTTTTCTGCCTGTTAACTACCTGTTAACAGGCAGTTAATAGGATTTAATCCCTTTCCCGCCTTGAGGAGATGGGACCCGGGGCAGGATGGCTTCCCGCCTCCTCAGGATCGCGGCGGGTTTGCCATCCGCCCCCACATTCTGCAACTTTACCAGCAGTCTCGCCTCCATACCCGCCTCCTCGGGGCTGGCAAAATCCAACCCATTGTCCCAGAAGTGAAAGGCTAATGTTCTAACTCACAGCAGCATCCAGTCTGCAGAAACATTGGGGCAGAATTTGCGGTCGGTATGACGGCGTACCCTCGGAGTATGTCATCATACCGCCTTTGAAATTGACCGCAAGTTCGGGATTTCCCCAAACTTGCGATCTGTCAAGTTCCGACCAGACATATCATCCACTGTGACTGACAGATCCTCATTGCTGGTGAGAAGTTGGGCTAATTGCCTACCAACTGCGGATCACTTACACTGGAAAATTTTACGGCTGGTGAAAACAGGCGCAGGAGCTTGTTTGCACAGCGTAAGGGGAGGGGGGAATGAGACAATTGTATAAATAAATAAAAACGAACACATAAAAGCTACCAGGCAGCTCTAAAGGCTCGGTTTGAGGGATGAGATGTTTTAATTTTTTTTTTTAATCTTGCAGAGTCTTCCAGTAAATAACTGTACTTACTCCAAAGTATTCCCTGTGCCTTTTAAAACCAAGTACCGCACTTGCCAAACAAATATTCACACCGTTTAATTTACAAGTTGATTGATGTTGGACATCGGCGATTTCTGTTTCCTGATTGGCTAGTGAAAGGAGCAACGTCCCACGTGATCCCAGGTACGCTTACGCACAACGGTGCGCCCCGGGGATCCGTGGGCCACTGTAACTCTGCAACGTTTCAGTGCAAGTTTTCGTTTGGGGCCTCGCACCTGGCTAGTGCTGATTCTGTTCAGAGGTCAGCGGCGTCCTTCTTAGCTTCGCCACCGACCGCAATTTCAGGGCCACTGTATTAGGTTGAAACCCCAGGGAAAACACGCTGACTATTTAAGGACTGGGATCCTGTATAACAAGGTTACACCACTTCTATTAATTAGCTCCACAGTAACGTCTGGATTTTTCCATTCTACTGGTTTTTCAGCACGGCTTTAAAGTTTATAGCTTTGTACTGTTACTATAAATGGTATTAAGGAATCTTCAATACTTTTTGTTGACAGGAACGGAATTAAATAAATCTTTGAGATCAGATTTAAATTGGAATAATTTGTATTAAATATGCCCGAGATTTACCACATCAAGTGCCTAATAGGTTTTTTTATTTTGTTAATGATTTTAACAAGCCCAAGTGTGTTATATTTGGATTTAATTGAAACCATCTGTAATAAATCTCCAATGAGTTGAATACAAATTCAGTACTTTTGGACATAGTTAAGCACACATTTAATCTAGCTCAGCTTGTTTTGCAAAGTTTCTCCTCAGATACAGAAACCCATTTGGGTTTATAATTTATTTTTGGAATTATTTTAGAGCAATCAGAAAGAGCTAATTATATTGCTGAAAGTTACCCCTTTTGTCCAAAAGAGATTAGATTCTTAGAACATGCACAGATTGCTTGAAGGATATTTCTCCTCTCATTTTGAAAGCGTGGACGAGCCTTTCTGCCGACTAACAATGAATGGCTAGAGTTTCCCTCTTCAATGTAGTCGTTCAGAACAAGTAGCTTTTTTAAAAAAAAACATTAATTCTCGGGATGTTGGCGTCGCGGGCAAGGCCGACATTTATTGCCCATCCCGAGTTGCCCTGGGAAGGTGGCGGTGAGCCACCTTCTTGAACCGCTGATACAACTGAGAGGCTTGCTCGGCCACTTCAGAGGGCAGTTAAGAGTGCTGGCGTGGAACATGTCACATATCGGCCAGACCAGGTAAGGAATGGCAGGTTTCCTTCCCTAAAAAAGGACATTAGTGAACCAGCTGGATTTTTACGACAATCCAACAGCTTCATGGTCACTTTCAAATTCTCAAACTGCCTGGTGGGATTCGAACTTACATTCTCTGGATTACGAGTCCATCTTGTGCATCTGTCCCCAGGCCTTACTCTGTTTTTGAGCCAGTTACTAGAAAGTGTACGAGATGAGGGTGGGCTGACTTGGCCTCTGAGCAAACAACTTGACTGACAATCTGTTCAAGATCAGGAACTCACCATGGGGCCAGGAATTCACAGTTGTCTGCCATATCTCACTTCTTCCCAATTCAAAGAAAAATGCTGAAGCATCAAGTGCTGCGAGTTCCCACTTGGGGCGGGGGCGGTGGGGGAGCCTGGGAAGAGCTACCAGAACTCACAGAAGCCTCAAGAACTCCAGCACTACGCACAGAGCGACATGTGGTAGCAGCACGATCCTGTTAACTTAAAAGAGGAACACTCGGCAGAGGAAAATTTAAAAGGGTGAAACTAGCAGAAATAAAATTCAAAGACGAACACGCGAGAGAAGTAAAATTAAAAAGGGGAACCCTGTAGGCAGTTCCAGAAAACAGCCACAGGCCTGATCCCCAGCAGTTCCAGAAACTAGCCACAGGGCTGATCCCCAGCATCAGATTTACAAGGATATAGAGTAGAGAAACTTGCACTCTTGAGTCTTGAAAGGAGGCAACTGAAAGGTGACCTTACAACGGTATTTAAGATAGTAAATGATGGATTCAGAAAACTACATCAAACTAAACCAGGAGATTAGAATAAGGGTCTACTGGTCAAAACTAGTGCAAGGCAAATTGAGCACTGATATCAGGAAGCGGTTCTTCACACAAAGAATGACAACACGTGGCTTCCACGTAGAGTAGTGGTACAGGAATCACAGAATCATTTAAGAAACAATTGGAATCTTTGAGGGTGGGGGGACTAGAGGGTCTTTCGAGCTGGATGAGCTGACATGGGTTGAATGGTTTTGCCCACCTGTATTTATCTAGAGAATAGTTTGTTAATGCTAGAACATCTCAGTAAACGGTCCAGATAGAAGTTGGCAAAACTGGAGTTCTGAGAAGTGATATTGTGCATTATAGGCGAGGCTCTTGGGGGGAGGGGGGGTGGTGGGGGGAGAGATCATCTTTTTAGTTCAGATTGAATTGCAGAGCATTGCTGAATTTAATCTGAGCTCGCACACAGACAAACATTCCACATAACAACATTTTCCCCACGGTTCTGACGAAAGGCCATCGACCTGAATCGTTAACTCTGTTTCTCTCTGCACAGATGCTGCCTGACCTGCTGAGTATTTCCAGCATTTTCTGTTTTTATTTCAGATTTCCAGCATCCGCAGGATTATGCTTTTGTGTCAACAATTTCCCCCACTTTGCCAGGCTGTCAAAACAGACAGAAACGGGTGACAACATGCTGCTAATAGTATCTCCAAAGCAGCTCATGGCTGTGGTTGACGGAATAAATGAAACTTGTTTTTAATTGTGTAGATCAAGGGACATAAAACACAATCGGTGCCAGGAACCAGTGTTTCATGTGTTAAATAAAGCCAATGTGCAAATCAGAAGAGACCGCATCTTAAAAGAAAGTTGAACAGAAAGAGCTTTTTTTACACTTGGGGCCCATAAATTAAATTGGATTCTAAACTTTGGCATCTAATTAATAAAGTAGCTAATTTGACAATCACTGTGCTGGAAGCAGAATTGATGGAACCGAGCACTAAAAATAACATAAATTCAGTTCACATCATACTGTTTCTTGCACACTTTTGTATCACATTACTGTTTGCTTTTCCCAACAAGTGTAGATTGCACTGTCAATGTTCCATTTCTTATTAATATTCCTGATTTTTTTTTTAAACTATATCCCTTTCCTGAAGACAATATTTGGAGGATAAATTGCCAGTAATATTAACTCCTTCAAAGTTGACTCTGCTTACACAACAGCTGTATAATAAACCATAATTTCTGGTAGTGAAGTGGCATTTCTTTATTTTTAAGTGTATTTTCAACATAAATATGGTCAAAACCATCCATTTTGTCCTCTGAGAACTTTGAAAGATTGTTCCCCTCCCACAGTTACACAGCACTTTGTGACAGAGAACGTAGACCCAACTTGTCTCCAGGTGTCCACCAACCTCACTCTTGAATCAGTCAAACATGAGAAGTCGCACAACACCAGGTTATAGTCCAACAGATTTATTTAAAATTACAAGCTTTCGGAGCTATCGATCGCCCCTTCTTCAGGTAAAGTTACTATGAGCCTGAAGAAGGGGCAATCGATAGCTCCAAAAGCTTGTAATTTTAAATAAATCTGTTGGACTATAACCTGGTGTTGTGCGACTTCTCATTTTTGTCCACCCCAGTCCAACACCGGCATCTCCGCATCTTGAATCAGTCACTAAGAGAGGTACAGCATGGAAAGATGAGAAACTGAACTCAATGGGCTCGATTTTGCCAGGCCTGAAGAGGCGGGAATTGAGGCGTGTGGGGTGTTAAAATTGCAAAAAATGCTGGGCAGGCCCAACCCCGCCTCCATCCCGCCTCCGAGCAATTTTCCCAAATGCGTGGTTTCTGATCCCGTCTCCGTCCCGCCTCCAAGAGGCGGGATAGGCCCTTAACAACCACTTAATTGCCTCTATAATCCCATTTTGAGAGGCCTTTCTGATTTTAAGACTTTTCTGACGTGATGCACGCCTCCTCTGAAACACGACGGTGAAACCTGGCGGTAGTACACTTGGATTGCTGACTATCAGCTGCAGGTCCACCATTAAGAAGGAGATTTGATCAATCATCATTCCGGGGGAACTTTTAGCAGTCATAACCATTGTTGTGGAAGTTTGGAGCCTGGAGTAGTGGTGGTGGTGGTAAAAAAATCTGGGAGCAGACTTAGGTCTCCTGCTGCTCATTTTGCCTCCAGGTCCCTCTCACAGCAAAGGCCAAAAGCTTCCCAGTCTTTGCAGACCTTAAATGCAGCAGCAATGATGACATCATCAGAGGCGACTTTCAGACTGAAAAAACTAATTGGGTCATGGGTTCCCATACGCTGTAACTCAATTGCCCAATTAGGGGAAAATCGAATAATTCTCCCACATCCAATTGGAGTTGGGTGGCTAACACGAAAAGCGGATGACACGACCCCAGCCCGCCCCAATGACAAAATCGAGCCCAATAAATCTAGTAATTTGTCGACTAGCCCCAGGAAAAATGATCGTGAAAGCTCCTGGATTGTCACTGAAATCCATGGCTGCTTTATTCTTGCCCTTTAGGGACGAACCTTGCCACCCCTACCCAGTATGGCCTGCACATGACTTTTCATGATCTCTGAAGGGGCTTAGCAAGCCATTAAGTTGTAAAAACAATTACTACAAAAGGAGAACTGTCTCAGAGCAGCTAGGGATGGACAATAAATGTGTGACATTACCCACATCCCAAGAACTAATTTAAAAAGGTATCAGTGGAGAAGGTTGACTCACCCTCGGGTCCACAAGATAGTCCGAACTCGGCACAGCAATGCATCAGTGCATGGACAAATGGGTGGCCAGAAGTCTTGTGAAAATGTGCTCAATTGTTTCTATTGTATCATCGTTGAGCACCAGATAGCTGGTGCGGCTAAACCGATCCACAGAAATGATTTGGGAGAATCAAGGATTTGCGTTGGCTACGAGGAGTTAAATATTGCAGTTCTTTTATTTGCCTTTGAGTCAAATAACTGAAATATAAAATCTTTCACAAGAACAACGTTACAGAAGACTTTTAACCTGATACTCACATATCAATGGAAGACAAGTAGAAAGTGTAATAGCCATTGATATGCCAATTACAGGGACCACAAGTCTAACATGCAATGTTTCTGCTTTGTTTAACTATTAACCTTTTTAGGATGTCTTGTTGGAATCAGTATTGTTCTGTATCTTGCAGGATATCCTGCTCAAGGTTTGACAAATTATTCATGACTATTAAATTAATCAACCATAAAATGCCAAGAAAAGTGAAAGATTACTTTGTAATCCTTAGGCCTTTCTGAGAAGCTATCAGTGGATAGAATTTGCAGTGAAACAACACTAGTTAGAAATTCACAGCTACAGAAGCTGGAGTGAGGTCCTCCACTCACACTGCTGCCCTTCATCGTGTGGGAGTTTGCGTCAGTAACGGCAGCAGGATTAGAAGTTACCTGGTTGTATCGAACAGCAGTGAGAAGAAAGAAAAGCTAGAAATCTAAAATAAGAGAGAGAGAAAACGCTGGATTGCACAGCATGCCTGTCAGTATCTGAAAAGAGATAGATTCACATTTAGGGTATCGACTTTGTCGGAACTAGTTTGGGTTCTGATGAAGGGTATGGATCTGAAACATAAAACCGTCCGTGCTCTTTTCAAACACTGATGGATCAGCAGGATATTTGCAGCATCTTATCTTTCTAATTTATGGTTGCATCTAATGTGAGAGATTAATTTCTAGTGTTCTGAAACAGGTCAATAATTAAACCAATTTTTAATCGCTGGTTTATTATTGTCCCTGAGCCATGGCTGTTCTGGTCAATGGAACAGAAGAATGTCTCTCCATTAATTAAATTGCTATCTGTTCATTTTTAATGGCATTTATCTAATAAAGACAAATAAAATACAAGATAACATGAGCAATAGCAATCAATCTTAGGCTTTTGATTACTCCAAGTAAAATACCCATCACGGCCAAATTAGGACCAGACTTCGGAATCAGCGACAATGTGGAATACCAAATTTAAATGGAATGTACGTTCCCCTGAACTGATCCATAGTTGCTGTCTTTTAGCCAATTCTTCCGGTTCTGTTTCACTTTTTAAAACTGCTTGCTCGAAGTGGATGTTTTGTTTAGAATTCTCTTCTTTGCCTCTCCTTTTCCCTCGTCAGCCAGTGGCTCAGTGGGTAGCACTCTCGCCTCTGAGTCAGAAGGTTGTGGGTTCAAGTCCCACTCCAGGGACTTGAGCACATAAAGCCAGGCTGACACTCCAGTACAGCGTGGAGGGAGTGCTGCACTGTCAGAGGTGCCGTCTTTCGGATGAGACGTTAAACCGAGGCCCCGTCTGCTCTCTCAGGTGGACGTAAAAGATCCCATGGCACTATTTCGAAGAAGAGCAGGGGAGTTCTCCCCAGTGTCCTGGGCCAATATTTATCCCTCAACCAACATAACAAAAACAGTTTATCTGGTCATTATCACATTGCTGTTTGTGGGACCTTGCTGTGTGCAAATTGGCTGCCACGTTTCCCACATTACAACAGTGACTACACTCCAAAAGTACTTAATTGGCTGTAAATCGCTTTGAGGCGTCCGGTGGTTGTGAAAGGCGCTATATAAATGCAAGTCTTTCTCTCCTCAGTAACGCCAAGAAGGGAGACAGTGCATTGTGGGCAACATTTGTCCAGGAGATGAATTTCATGATTTTGCAGTGGATCGGATGCTTTTAAATGGCAGCACCAATACATAAGAGGCGACTGTGAGATGGTAATGCATCTACAGGTGCATCCCTTTATAAATAATAAACATTATTACGGAACAAGTCAGTAGAATATGTTTCGCCTTTAAGGATCAAACCTATTCATTTTGATTCGGAAAATGGTAATATCCAGATATCAGAATCCTGTCTCTGCAGTGCTCTCGAATTTGCAACATGATGATGGCTTCATTTGTTTCCTCTGTAATGGGATTATGCGAAGCTCTTGGGAAGTAATTGGATGGGAAGTGAGTACAGTTTGCAGATTATAAATAAAAATCAAATGCGGGGATTTTGATTAGAGCAGTTGTTGCACAGAGAAGAGCAATTTTTCTCGTTATAGGTAGACTGTCTAGTTGAAGTTTTCATACTACACTCAAGATGTCAAACCATACCTCATTACTAAAGTGATCCAATACTTTTTGAATTATTAAAGAGGACAGTTTCTCAGTATCATTCTTTAGCTTCATTTGACCCAGGAGGTCATTTATATGAAGCCATGAGTACATTTGTTGCCAAAATATACCATTCTTATAAAATAGCTTATGGGCAGAAAACTCTGCAACACATTGTATAAGGTAGTTCATGAACAGTAAACAGTTTTTAAAAAAACCTGAAAATATGAACTAAATTGTGATAGAGAACCGACTTGCCCTCTGCAAGCTATCCTAGTCGTGTATACATATATATGTAGGGTTAGGATTTGGTTTAATCTCATATGATTGGGGTTTTTTTGCTTTCTTTTTACTTAAAAATGACTTGTGGATTTATACTGTAGCTAGAAATAATGAAATGGTTAAAGGTCATTCCCAGGATGCGTTAGGGTTCAATGTGTCAGGGTACAATTTAGCCGAGTGTGCCGTTTAGTTTCTGCTGAGAGTGCAGGAGGGTGACTGTTGACTTATTTTGTTGCCACAGTGTGAAATATGCTAGCCAAGATAGTCCTGAGATAGGAAGTGGGACAATAGGCCAGGATGGTAAACAAGTTGACAGCTGGTGTTTTGTAGGAACGCTCTCATTTCTGAGGGTCTTGTTCACAATTAACACCTGTCATGCCACAACGAATCAGCAAGGACAGTGTGTGCGACTAGTGACCTAGAAACAATTTGTAGAGAGAGTTGGGATCGAAAGAGGTTACATCTCCACCCAGAGGAACATGGGGTAATATTATTTATTTCTTTGTGTGTCGACAGCTTAAAGACGAAGGGCTGGATTTTCATTGACCCGTGGGGGTGGGTTTGGAGGCGTGTGGGGGGTTAAAATTGTGAAAACTGGCGGGCGGGCGGGCACAAGCCCGCCTCCATCCCGCCTCCACGCAATTTTCATTAAATAGTGTCTGCTGGTCCCGCCTCCGTCCCGCCTCTAAGAGGCGGGATAGGCTGTTAAGGCCCTTAACAAGCACTAAATTGCCTCTATAATGCCATTTTGAAAGGCCTTTGTGATTTTAACCCTTTTTCTGCGTGAAGCACGCCTGTTCTGAATCACAAATGTGAAACCTGGCGGGAGCACATTTGGATGGCTGACTATGGCTGGCTGGCTGGTTACATATCTGGGAGTGGTGGAGGAGACATATCTGGGAGCAGACTTAGGGCTGCTGCTGCTCATTCTGCATCCAGGTCCTCTCACAGCAAAGGCCAGGCAGTCTTTGCAGACCTTCAATGCAGCAGCAATGATGACATTATCAGAGGCGACTTTCAGACTGAAAACACTAATTGGTTCATGGGTTCCCACATGCTGGAACTCAATTGCCCAATTAGGTGAAAATCGCATCAATCTCTCAATTGCAGTCGGGTGGATAACACGAAAAGTGGATGACACGACCCCAACCCGCCCCAGTATCAAAATCCAGCCCATTGCGTGTATCAAAGACCTGATCGAACACAACCATTTTTGCTTTGTCAGATTCGAATTGTCTTGCACTTTCAAATGCATTCATCGATGCTGCTGAATGGTTCATTCTTGGTTTTCACAAAGCTGTACTTGCTTTACAAAATTCAATCAATAATCTATCAAGAATACTACATCTATTTATGATGTCTAAAAGTTTTGAGAGCGCCCATCACACTTCAGCTATTATATTTCAAAGTGCCAAGAAAAACAGGTTTCAGAACGAGATAAATTAAAGGTTATTTACTGTTGTTGTGGAGGTCTACAGATTAAGCAAGAATTTACAAACTCCTCACCATTGGCAAATTTGTCAAGCCACCAGCAATTAAATTCTAATACAAAGGCAAAATACTGCGGATGCTGGAAATCTGAAATAAAAATAGAAAATGCTGGGAATACTCAGGTCAGGCAGCATCTGTGGAGAGAGAAACAGAGTTAACGTTTCAGGTCGATGACCTTTCGCCAGACCTGGAAAAAGTTACACTGTAACAGGTTTTAAGCAAGTGCAGGGGCAGGGAAAGAGGGAGGGAAGGAAAGAACAAAAAGGGAAGGCCAGTGATAGGGTGGAGTGATTAAATGAACAGCAGAATCATGACCAGCATCTGCTGCCTGAAAAAAAATGGGGGCAGAGGTTACGATCTGAAATTGTTGAACTCGATGTTGAGTTCGGAAGGTTGTAAAGTGCCTCATAGAGAGAGGAGTTGCTGTTCTTTGAGCTTCATTGGAATAGCGTAGGAAGCCGAGGACAGAGAGGAGTGGGATGGAGAATTAAAATGGCAAGCGACTAGAAGCTCAGGGTCACAATTGCAGACTGAACGGAGGTGTTCAGCAAAGCGATCACCCAATCTGCGTTTGATTTCCCCAAAGTGAGCAGCGAACACAGTATATTAAAGTCTAACAGATCTCAAGCTTGTGTTTATTTACAGCAGTTAGATTTTATAGCCTAACGGGAGAAACCACCGTAAATACAGGTCCACCTTAGTAGTTACATGGCAGAACAAAAATATTGTGGGCTACATGCGATATCACAATGTAGCAAGGCATCAAGGGGTATGGGGAGAGAGCGGGAATATGGTATTGAGATAGAGGATCAGCCATTATCATAAGCCTTTCCACCATCTACAAGGCACAACTAAGGAGTGTGATGGAATATTCTCCACTTGCCTGGATGAGTGCAGCTCCAACAATACTCAAGAAGCTCGACACCATCCAGGACAAAGCAGCCCGCTTGATTGGCACTCCATCCACCACCTTAAACATTCACTCCCTCCACCACCGGCGCACTGTGGCTGCAGTGTGTACCATCTACAAGATGCACTGCAGCAACTCGCCAAGGCTTCTTCGGCAGCACCTCCCAAGCCCGCGACCTCTTCCACCTAGATGGGCAAGGGCAGCAGGCGCATGGAAACATCACCAACTCCAAGTTCCCCTCCAAGTCACACACCATCCTGACTTAGAAATATATCAAAAATGAGAAGTCGCACAACAACAGGTTATAGTCCAACAGTTTTATTTAAAATTACGAGCTTTCGGAGCTCCGCTCCTTCTTCAGGTACACTGAGGGAACACAAATCGATTACACCGTATATAAACACAGAGAACAATAGAAGTATATCGCCGATCCTTCATCATCGCTGGGTCAAAATCCAGGAACTACCTACCTAACAGCACTGTGGGAGCACCTTCACCACACGCACTGCAGCGGTTCAAGGTGACGGCTCACCACCACCTTCTCAAGGGCAATTAGGGATGGGCAATAAATGCTGGCCTTGCCAGCGACGCCCAGATCCCAGGAACGAATTAAAAAAAATATCGAATGGCGGTGCAGGCTCGAAGGGCCGAGTGGCCTACTCCTGCTCCTATTTTTCTATGTTTTTCTATGTGATATCCAACTTTTACCTTGAGCGACACCATGTCGAATATGGTTGAAATAAATTCAACAAGTGAACTAATCTTGCCCTTACTCATCCTGGTAGATTTAACAGACACAGCATAAGATAGCAGCATACCATCAGAACTTGCTTTACATCAGATGTGAAGAAAGTTCTATTTTATTTCTATGCCCTTCGATACAAATGAAGGAACTAATTGGTAAGGTCACACTTTATTTCATACCACAATTTAATTTTGCCCTGATACTGTGCGGTAATCAGCTTTCACTGTCCTGTCCCCCTTTGAAGTAAAATACATTTAATTTTGTGACCATAACCCCCTGGTTTATTCTCTTTATTGTCCATTTATCCTTCCATGCAGGCTCCTAATGATGCAAGACCACCTGGGGGCTGGACTGCTCTATACTTGCGACTGTTCTATACTTGCTATCATAATTGGTTGATGGGAGGTCCACTTTGTGCTGGAATTGTTCCGGCTAGTTTTCCCTATTCTGCCCAAGAATTTTCAAAACCCGCTTCCGAGCGATGTCAGACAAGCCTACATTTCAAGGCAAGTGCAAAGACCCAAATCTGCTCTAATTTGGCTGAGTTGCTCGGCTATGCCTGTGTTGCTTTGCTGCCCTCTTACCAAAAATGAGGAGAAAAAAAAAAAATCATTAAAAATGCTCATTAGGTCAAGGAGGAATGGCCTCAAGACTTTTGAGCTGCAAAACCTCCTCCTGTTATTTGGCTGTTTCTAAAATTGAATTAAAAAAAAATGATTTTAGCATATAAATTGGATGAGCAGCAAAACCACTTAAAATAAAACTATTTGCATTTTGCTGTGGCCATGCTCGTCAAGGTAAAAGATGTCCACTCCTTTCTGAATGAACGACTCCCGTCACTTTTTAAAAAGAATCAGAATTTTCAATTATTTGTTTTATTGCACATCATAAGAAGCCACATTTCTTCAGGTTTTCACTGTTTTTATTATCGGTTTCCTCTTTTGACCCTTTTTGCAGCCATTCACTCTTTTCCTATAATTTGGTGAACAACAGTTTAATAACCTGCAGGATGACTCCCATCAACATTTACAGTCAGAACAAAATTATTTAAAAATGCCGGGAGCCTAATGCATCTGTTGTGGGATCCATTCACCACAGAGCTGTGTGTGGTGCCACACCACCTTGAGTCTACTCACAGTCCTGCTCCCTGACACACAGCATCAATGGTTTCAATATTAGAACGCGAATAAAAAAATCAAATTTCCATTCTCGTTTTTTAAAATAAAACAAGTTATTTTCCTCTTTTCTTTGTGTTTTTAATACTTTAGTCTTCTTCGCAGTATTTTGCTTTCGTACCCGTGAAGTGCCGTTCAGACATAAAAGGACTTCCTGTTTATTCCTTCCAATTGCAACTACAAAAGGCAGTCCTGCAGCGTGCACTGATCACACATTAAGAAAATGATTTGTGCATTCAATTTTTCTACGTGTAGTACCTGATAGAAGAGTCCTGATCAGGGACATGGATGCAATCAGCAGTCAGCTCACACGTTGCAAAATACCAGGACCAAAGGGTTAAAAAAAGATACATCTTCGAACAACGGTCACCATCACTCGGGATCTTCATTAAAATGCTAAGAGACATTATAGGTAAACCTCTGAGACGCCCCACACTACAACAACTTGCATTTATATAGCCCCTTAACGTAGTAAAACGTCCCAAGGCGCTTCACAGGAGTGTAATCAAACAAAAAAAATTGTCACTGTCAAAGAAGGTATGATGGCCTTTATTACAAGAGGATTTGAGTATAAGAGTAAAGACGTCTTACTGCAATTATACAGGGCCCTGGTGAGACCACACCTGGAGTATTGTGTACAGTTTTAGTCTCCTTACCGATGGAAGGATATACTTGCCATAGAGGGAGTGCAACAAAGTTCAGCAGACTGATTCCTGGGCTGGGGGGATTGTCCTATGAGGAGAGATTGAGTAGACTAGGCCTATATTCTCTGGAGTTTAGAAGAATGAGAGGTAATCTCATTGAAACATACAAAATTCTTACAGGGCTTGACAGGGTAGATGCAGGGAGGATGTTTCCCCTGGCTGGGGAGTCTTGAACCAGGGGTCAGAGTCTCAGAATAAGGGGTCGGCCATTTAGGACTGAGATGAGGAGAAATTTCTTCACTCAGAGGGTGGTGAATCTTTGGAATTCTCTACCCCAGGGGTCTGTGGAGGCTCAGTCGTTGAGTATATTCAAGACAGAGCGCGATAGATTTTTGAATATTAAGTGAATCAAGGGATATGGGGATAGTGCAGGAAAGTGGAGAGGAGGTAGAAGATCAGCCTTGATCTTATTGAATGGCGGAGCAGGCTCGAAGGGCTGAATGGCCGACTCCTGCTCCTATTTCTTATGTTCTTATGTTCTCGTTGTTATCTTTTCTTCTATCTCACTGCTTCTATTGCCCCCTGCCAATTTGTCCTTAATGTGTTGGGCATAGACCATGAATTATATTCACACCCACTGAGGAGAGCCTTTAGCCGACACAAGCTTGAACTCCATCAATAGTACATTGCGAAAAGTTCAAAATGGTGTTCATCATTGCATTTGGGCTGCTAATCAGATGCAATGTTCCCCACATCAAATTGGAGTGCCCATTATTCACCAGACACTTGGACACTGCTACAACTGGTGTCCACTGGGTACCAGGCTAATGCTGCCAGAACTCATTTGACTCCACAGCCTTAGTAGACCTTCATTCCATCTGTCTGCCCATGATTTAGACTCTGCTTCTGGATACGAAAGGATATTGTTGTTGTAAAACATTGGAACATCTAGTCCCAATGGTTTAAACAGGATTTATACAGAAGGACGGGAAAGATAGAATGTCAGTTAAAACTGTAAATATTTGAGTTTCCATCTCGTGCATTTTGCAGACTTATTGCTGAGTGCAAGTGAATGTTAAGAAGTTCACTAAAGTTTCATTTTTGAGCTCCACCAGTGTAACTAAATTTACTGACAAAATAGCTGGATTAAACCTGAAGTTCTTATCCCAGCGTCTGAGTGATGGTGATAATGATGCAGGCGGTTGGTTACGCTGTGGGAAAATACCCAACGCATCCATTTGGTTCCAGATCAAAAGGAGCTCAACATCACTGTCAACCTTCTTTGTTTTCCCAGAAGGAAGCCATCATTCCCTTTATTTGTGCGTGCGTGCATGCCATATCTATCAAATCGGGAGCCAGAAGCAATCTTTTAAGCTAAAAGGTTGGCGACTGTTCTGAGTCCAAAGTAGTCCAAATCTAAATTGCCTTGGTTTTTTTGGAGGCTGGTTGTACTAATTATTTTCAGAAATATTTCAAGTGAGTAATATATCATGAAATTGCACTGTTTTTGCTGCACAAATTCATGTTGCGTTCTGATTGATTTAATCTGCATCTTGGAATATAAAATGACATTGGAAGCTTGTTCATTATTTTTGTAGATCTGAAATGGAGCTGCAGTGATTTTGTTCGGATTTAAAGCGGTCTGTGAATGCCAGCTGCCTTACCACTTGACCTTCAAAATGTAACAAGGTATAATTTGCGATTCAGAAACAATTGAAACAGGGCATCTTGGCCTCGTTTACTTCCAGCTCCCAGAATCATTTTTAACTTTGTGAGAGGACTTTGTCATAGAAGTGTGACCTATATTAAAATGCCCAAATGATTGCTGCTAATAGTCCTGTCTGGGGCATTCACTTCTGGAGTATTTAGTCATTCAAAATGCCACAGGAACCATTACAGGAAATCAATAACATACAAAAAGCTTTAAAGCGGAGACTCCACAAATAATTTATCATATTTAATAACCACTAGTTTTTATTTACTTACCAGCTGGAAAAGATTAATATTTTATATCACACATAAAAACAGAATGAAGATTTCTGTTAAGCTATCGCACATTTTCCAACATGAATTATTGAAAACTATTTTAAATTCTGAAATGCAACAGTTTCCTCATTAGAATGATCATATTCAAAGGTTTTAAATCCCGAGTACATAGAGGGAATGTAATTCTCAAATTCAGGTCAGTGCTACTGATCTTAATGGAGTGCGCCACTGACTCTTGACCATGATTATTTTGTGATCTCTTCAACTCTCAGCACTGCCATTCAATGAAATACCTCCGGGAAAAAGACTGGGTCATAATTTGGACCAGAAAATTCAAGAGTCCTGAAATTACAAGGTGGGATGTCGCCATATGAATGCTTAACATGTTTGTCTGAAATTTCATCGCTCTGCTATTTTATCAGAGGTGTTAACCCATTTCAAATAAATGGGCAGAGAGAGAGCATTTAGACAGCACCTTTGACGGCCCCAAGACGTCCCAAAGCGCTTTACTGCCAGTGAAGTACTTTTGAAGTTAAAAATGAGAAAATGCTGGAAATACTCAGCAGGTCAGGCAGCATCTGTGGAGCGAGAAAACGTTAACTTTGTTTCTCTCGCCGCTGCCTGACCTGCGGAGTATTTCCAGCATTTTCGGTTCTTAGTTCAGATTTCCAGCATCCGCAGGATTTCACTTTTGATGAAGTACTTTTGAAGTGTCGTCACTGTTGCAATGTAGAGAAACATTGCAAGAGTGAAGAATTTCATACAAACACTTCAGTGTTAGTATCCCAATGGTCTAATGTCAGGGCTGAGGTGCAGATTTAATTCTAGAAATTCATCTCGGATGGTGGCGTCGAACGGGCGGTAACAGATCGGCCGCCCATTATACGCAGCGCCTCATATTCCGTTCTATTGACTGCAATGGAACTGAATATCAGACGCTGCATATAATGGGCGCCGATCTGACACCGCCCGAGATGAACTTCTAGTCCTTACAGTTTTGAATAATTGTTAGAATTTATAAAAACTTGCTGATAGATGTAAATGCAATGCATGTGCAGGTATGTCCCATTTACTAATTTGTTCTTTTCTATTTAAGTTGCAAACCAGTGAGCCAATTGATGTGTTTTTTGGGTCAGAGAAATGCAACAAGTGCTTGGGAAATTATTTGAAATGATTTACTTATCTTTTTCAAAGCACTTATTTTTGGAGTAGTGTCCAATGTTAGAGAATAGAAAATGTAGAGAGGGAAATAGTGAGTATCCAAAATGATCAAAGAGGTGGTGATGAAATTGGACATGTTGGGGGTGATTTTCACAATGGGAAGCTTTTGGAGGCGGGACTCCCACTTGTCGGGTTTCAGTCCCGCCTCCATCAGCTTCTGGCCAACCAGTGGGATTTTCCCCTGATTGACCTTGTTAAGCCCGCCCGGCAGGCTTAGCAGGCCAATTAGGGGAAAGCCGGTTGCAGAGCACGTCAATGTATGACGTGTCATCTGTCAAGAATTTTTGAAAGAAGAATTGTCATCGTTTGACAGCTCTGTGAAGCTGTCAAACACTGACAATCTCTGCAGTTTGATGAGGTCTTGCATACAAGACCTCATCAACCTTCTTTCTTTTACAGAAATGAGATGTTTGTTGCATATGAGAATGCAACGGACATCTCTCATCTGCAACACGGAGGTGCGAGACTCTCCGTATAGAAACCGACTGAAGCCTGCAGGAAGAAACAAAAGGTAAGTACACTTTTAAAAACACTTAGGACTTACCTCAGATACTCACCTCTACACTCTTGCACCCATCACTTACCTTCACAACACACTTTTGCACCCCCCCCAAATCGCTGACCCTTGCAAACCCAGTACTCGCCTCGGTGACCCTGGCGGGTTTTGGAGCCTTCGGGAAGCCCGCACTTGTGAGGGTAAAAATGGGATAATCCTTTTTTCTGCCTGTTAACTACCTGTTAACAGGCAGTTAATAGGCTTTAATCCCTTCCCACCTCCAAGGAGACGGGACCTGGCGCGGGTCGGCTCCCCGCCTCCTGGGAAGATGGCATGGAGGCGGGTTGGGGGGGTGGGGGGTGGGGGGAGTTGGGCACCCGCCCCCAAATTCTGCCATTTTCCCAGCAGTCCCGCCTCCATACCCGCCTCCCCAGGGTTGGCAAAATCGCGCCCGCTGTCTTCTTGTACCAAATTTCAAAATGGAGGCTAGGAATTGTGATGTCCATGAGATCAGGCTATGCTGATTGATCTGAAAATTAGTTCGGATGCAGGAGCTTTGTTTGAATAATTCCTCCACACCTAACAATATCTGTTTGGGATGAATATTTCTATGACCATATAAAATGCATAGCAAAACAAAAGTTAGTAAATTGTCTCCTTCCGGGTATCACTATATATTTTATCAATGAGACATCCAATTTAAACTGGATTGAGTCAAGCAAGGTTAGAGATTAGATGAAAAAACATGTTTTGGCCACAGGTTAGCAAACATGCAGAGCAGACTTCCAAAGAAGACAGTTGATTTGGACACAATTGACACTTTTAAAAGGGAGCTGGGTTGATACCCGTTGAGAAGGAAAATTGAAGGTTTTAGTAGCACTGCTTAATTTTTTCAGGAGATGTAGGGAAGGAGGTCTAAGTAAGAAATGAGAGAACAGCGCCTCTATTTCAAAATTCTCATCCTTGTTTTCAAATCCCTCCATGGCCTCACCCCTCTCTATCTCTGTAATCTCCTTCAGCCCCACAACCGCCGCCGCCCCCCCCCCCCCCAACCCCGAGATATCTGCGCTCCTCTAATTCTGCCGTCCTGAGCATCCCTGATTATAAATCGCTCAACCTTTGGCAGCCGTGCCTTCTGTTGCCTTGACCCTAAGCTCTGGAATTCCCTGCCTAAACCTCTCCGCCTCGCTACCTCTCTTTCCTCCTTTAAGGCGCTCCTTAAAACCTACCTCTTTGACCAAGCTTTTGGTCACCTCCCCTAATTTATCCTTATGTGGCTCGGTGTCAAATTTTTTTGGTCTTAAAATACTCCCGTGAAGTGCCGTGGGAGGTTTTACTACGTTAAAGGCGCTATATAAAGACAAGTTGTTGTTGTTGTTGTTGAGGGGGAAGTCCATGATGGAAGCATACATGGGCTCTGCATGGAACAAACTTGACAGACTGAAACACCCGAATAGATCCAAATTGAACATGCTTTGAGTTGCTCTTCAAATTCATTGCTCGTTCCCACTTTGCTAGTAAATTAGTATAAAATAAACTGGCTATTATTTCCAAGTAATCAACTGATGATTATCACTCAATAAACAGGTCAACACCACTGTTGCAATAGCGGAGAGAAGAATTGGAAGTGTTTGTACGATATTATTGCTGACAGCAACTTCTAACCTTACATTTATTTAATCCCAATCCCTGAAAGGGTGTTAAAACTGCAGTCCCTCCCAGATTCATTATTTTACTGAAAAATTAAAAAGTTAAGTGTTGCAATTTGTGTCAGTCACAGACTTAAAGATCAGATGTCAGTGCCAAAAATTAAGTGCGTATAAAAGATCCGTCAGGAAATTAATTTTTCGATTAGTTTGAATATTCAAGGGATTCTTTTTAATTAGAGAGATTGGGACCTTGCCTTTTAGTTATAAAATTGGGGTCTACTTTATCAAAATTGGCTGTATTTAAAGTCGTGGGTGTAGCGCTATTTAATAAAATGCACAGTATTTCAGGTGAATATAGAATTAATTTGGTACGAAATATTCTAAGAATCATGTCATTACTGCTGTACACAGCACGACTCTGGTGTAGTGTAAAAGCCTGCCTTATGGTGTCAGAGTAATTTACTTCAACCCCAACTTGAAAATGTGACCCCGACTGCAACTATAGGACCTTTCCATTCCTTAGATACTCTATGTCCCTACCGTCTCACAACAAGCTTGCTGAATTAGAACCAATTAGTGCTGAATCCAGGTCAGTGCAATACTGTGAACCTGACTCCTCCAGGAACTTAGAAAATTGCTTCAACACATTTTATCCGTAACCTCTTAAGGATGAAGAAATGGTTTGAATTTGTTCATTTCTTTTTTTTTTAAAAAGGATTTATTTCTCGACAGATATTGCTCATTTATACTTATTTTGTGAAAGCGGTGTAATGAAGACTCCAGAATAAAATAATCAAGTGCATTCTCGTTTTTTTATAGACCAATTATTGTTCAGAAATGTATTACATTTAGAGCAGTAAATTGCCATTCAGCTCAACACGATCATTTCAAACCCAACTCACATTCATTTATGCCCATTTAATCCAAAAAGATATCTACTTGTCTCTTGAACCCATTTGCACTATTTACTTCAAAAATTCAACTGATAATTCATTCCAAATGTTTATCACCCCTTTCAATTCAATAGTTTTGCCTCAATTTCCAATTTATTCCTAATTTCTAAATAATGTTGACTTTGTTTGAAGTCAATGGGAACAATTTGCCACAGTCAACTTTGTCAATTCTCTTCACAATTTTGACCAGTTCTCTTAGGTTACCACAACATCTCCTGGCTTCCAGTGAGTTAGTACCATAATCATGGTGCACATCGTCAGAGTAACTCCAGAGTCTTACAGAAAGGCAGCAATCTTGAAATTTTGCATTGCAGTCAGATTATTTTTATGTTTACAATAGCAAAATACTGCGGATGCTGGAAAACTGAAACAACAACAGAAAGCGCTGGAAAAACTCAGCAGGCCAGGCAACATCCGTGGAGAGAGAAACAGAGTTAACGTTTCAGGTCGAAGACCTTCGTCAGAACTGAGAAAAAGCAGGAAATGAAACAGATGAAACTTGCTTTTTCATCTGTTTCATTTCCTGCTTTTTTCTCAGTTCTGACGAAGGGTCTTTGACCTGAAACATTAACTCTGTTTCTCTCTCCACGGATGTTGCCTGGCCTGCTGAGTTTTTCCAGCGCTTTCTGTTGTTATTTTATTTTTATGTTTGTTGTTTTCTTGTTTCTGCTTTAAAAATAAAGAAAGAGCCTTTCACGACCTCAGGACGTCCCAAAGCGCTTTACAGCCAATGAAGTACTTTCTGTAGGCCACGATTTTATCGGCACTGAGAAGGCAGGTTTGGAGGCGGGTCAAGGGTCAAAATTGTTTTCATTGACGGCGGGTTGCGATTCCGGCATCAACCCGCCTCCACGCCACTTTGCCAAATGCCGGCTCTGGGAGTCCTGATCGGTCCGGCCACCAAGCGGCGGGAGAGGTCTTAAGGCAGTTAACAGCTTGTTAACTGCCTGAATAAGCCGATTTTAACAGTGGTTTTCGATTTTATAATATCTTCTGCGTGTTCCACGCCGTTCCTAAACCACGCCAGCTGATTGTGTCGGGTTCACCAAGTGGCTGCCTTCTTGACAGCTGCAGTTCCAGCATAAAAACGGAGCTCTCGACATGGCTCACTTACAGATGACAGAACTTTGTTTTTTCAGGTCTTGGAAATCTTTTTGCAGGTCTACTGATCTTGTAAGAGGTGAAGCTGAGATCCATCTCCACTGTGACCTCCTGGGAAAACCCTCTCCCTACATTGACTGAGCGCTTCCTCAACTGAGATATCTACCAGCAGCATGGGAACCATTTATACCGTCATCCTGGTCCTCAGATTCGGAGGAAGGGCAGCCGCGACAGCAGCAGCAACAACAGGAGCGCCAACCTCCTCCTCACCCACCTGATGCTGCACAAGGCAGAGGGCGTCAGCGCTTGGCTGCATGTCGCCACTGGAGATACCCCCAACACAGGGTTTACAGTCCGAGGATCAGCTTCCTCAACATGACTGAGCAGCAGTACCAAAGGAGGCTGAGACTTTCGCGAGAGGTAGTCGCTGACATCTGCACAATGCTGCAGCAACACCTGGAGCCCAGAGGAGCGGGTGGACACTCCTTACCAGTGGCTGTCAAAGTCACCACCGCCCTCAAATTTTTTGCTTGCTGCTGGAGTTAACCAAGGAGCCATTTCGAACTCAGTCCCTTTTCAGTTTCTTAGCTTCTTGAGAGTTAAGGTGCACCTCTTGAAGTGAAGGCTCATATTACTTTACTTAATTAATACCCCTTTTCAAACAACTGATACCAAATTGACTTAAATTTTGCATTCGTGCAAATGAAGTTGAACACATTGCATCTCCCAGTTCCAATGTGTGATCCTACAAAATATCTTTGTACATTTATTTTTATTCAGAGTCCCATGTGCACACAGCAGGCACACTACAATCGTGATTTAGAATTCTACATTTGAACTCATCTGTCAACTGTGCGCTTACAGGGATATAAACAGGAATCCCCAGACACAAAAAAACTGGCAATATACAAAGCGCGTAATTACCATATATTCAAATTTTGATCAATTCCATAGCTACAAATTACAGGAAATGCACTTTTGTAATTCACTATTCTAAGTCTCTTGATCATTTAAAAAAAAATTATCCCTTCCTCCCCTGACGACTCCAACAGAGTTTTCTAGTACCTCATGCGTGAGCTGGGAGAGCATGTATTTTGACCATGGGAGGCACCTCAATAGAACCCAGTCATCACTTGCATCAGGGCAAAGAGCGGACTTGTCTTCTCCCCAGCGCAGGCACATTGGGGATAACAGCGTTAAAAGTGGCATCAATCAAACCAAGATAAACTAACTCGCGACAATCTGGGAATCCAGCCTTGCACTTTCAAGATTTGTATGGCTCAGTTTCACATTATGTAATGCCCTCAATGATAATCGAGGAGTTTAGATCATTCCTGCCGAGTTTGCATTTAACACTGCCTTCAGTTTATAGATATGCTGCACTATTTTCAAATTATATCCAATTCAACCCAATAAAACCTTATTTGTTCCCCATAAAGATAAACTGCACTCTGGGACTAACTCTACTGAAAGTCTGCATTAAACTAGAAATAGCAAAATAAGTGTTAATTACATAAACATGAATGGGACAGAATGCACCGTGGACTGAATCTTTGATTTTCTTTCCCACAGCTCTCAATTGCGGCAGAAGAAACACTGCAATTACATTTAGTTAAGACTTGACGAAGGCTTTGTACTGTCGTGCAGATGAATCCTGTAAAATGAAACTCCACGGAGCCAAATTGAAGGATCCAATGGGGCAGCAGACAGTCGCAGAATTTATTGCAATTCTATTATAGTCACATTTCATTTGACCCGGTTTGTCTCGCAAGGTTCTTTTGTACAAGAATGCAGGACTTCAAAAGTAAAACTAGACTCACCCAGTTTCCCCTCGTCCAACTAAATAGTGAATTATGGAGAGCGGAGGGCTGAAAGTTTCAGCGTTGAAAGTTTTAATGAAAAGATAGCCGTGAATAAAGTGATATTTCATCAGTCACGTCTACTTTTTTAGAGAAAATTAGACGAGACAGCGATTACAGTTCCTTGGTGTTTAACTATTGTGTTTGTAGAGTTCAAATGGCATTAACCAAGAGAATGAGGCCTCAGGACTTGACAGTAGTCATATAAACCATGATAAGACACGGCTGAAGTCACAGTGTATTGTAGTACATACTGTGCACTTCAAATCGTAGTTACATTCAATTTTGGATTAATTTTTGCATTCTGTGCTGATTTACACATTGTTGAGAAAAAGAAAGTTCAAGGGTAAGGTATGTATTATGATAAAATAACATCAGAAAGCTGAATTCTGCTGCATCTATAATGGGTTTCAACCAGCAGGAACACTGGCAGAGTACTGAAGGGAAATACATGATCAGCCACTCAGACAACCCAATGCAGAATAGATCCATACCATAGTTTTCTTACCTGTGAAATTGGAATTGATCTGGACATGGAGTTTAGGAGATATAGGGGGGAATTTTGCCAGCCCTGGGGAGGCGGGTCTGCCAGGAAAATGGCAGAAACTGGTAGCGGGTACCGAACCCGCTCCCAACCCGCCTCCGTGCCATCTTCCCGGGAGGCGGGAAGGGGATTACAGCCAATTAACTGCCCGTTAACAGGCAGTTAAGAGGATTATCCCCATTTTACCCACACAAGTGCGGGCTTCCCGACGGCTGCAAACCTCGCCAGGGTCAGCGAGGCGAGCAGTGGGTCTGCGGGGGTGAGAGGGGTCGAAAAGTGTGCTGTGGAGGTGAGTGATGGGTGCAAGTGTGGAGAGGTAAGTATGGGAGGTGAGTGTAAAGTGTTAGAAAAAGTTTACTTACCTTTGCTTCTTCCTGCAGGCTTCAATCCTTGGGGATCCGGAGGTGCCTGATCTCAATGGCAGAGATGACATTGTGGCTGCTGCATTCTCCGATGCAACAACCATCTGATCTTTGCTAAAGAAAGAGGTTTGGTGAGTCTTCAGTACAAGGACTCACCAAAGAACAGAGATTGTCAGTGTTTGACAGCTTCTCAAAGCTGTCAAATGCTGACATTTCATCTGTCAAAAATTTTTGACAAATGAAACATCATATGCTGACGCCTTCTGTCACCAGCTTTCCTTAATTGGCCTGCGAAGCCCGCAGGGCGGGCTTAACAAGGTCAATCAAGGGAAAATAGCGTGGGTTGGCCGGACGTCGTTGGGGACGGGACTGAAAACCAACAACCAGCAGTCCCGCCCCCAACGCGTCCCCATTGATAAAATCCAGCCCATAGTTTATTTATAAATGTAGAAGAACTGAAAATTGGATATTTTTTTTTAATCTCTAGTGGCTTTGAGATCAACAGATGGAAATAGCGATAGAGAGATGGAAATAGGGAGAGAGAGATGGGAATGGTGACAGACAGAAATAGTGACAGATAGTAATGGTGACAGAGAGATAGAACAGAGCGTAATGTACTAGCTGGATTCAAACGGCAGGAAACTCTGATAGACAACGGGGCAGAATTTGCGGTCGGTATGATGGCGCACTCCATCATACCGCCTTTGAAATTGACCGCAAGTTCGGGATTTCCGCATGCGCTAAATCCCGAACTTGCGATCTGTCAAGTTCTGAACAGATAGATGATCCACTGCAACTTTCAAATCCTCATTGCTGGCGAGAAGTTGAGCTAATTGCCCACCAACTGCGCATCAATTACGCTGGAAAATTTTACGGCTGGTGCAAACAGGCACAGGAGCTTGTTTGCACAGCGTAAGGGGGGGATGGGGGGCGGGGGGGGGGGATGAGAAAATTGTATAATTAAAAACAAACAAATAAAAGCACTGTGCATCAACCTACCAGGCAGCTGAAAAAGGCTCGGTTGGAGGGATGAGATCGTTTTAATTTTTTTTAAATCTTGCAGGGGCTACCAGTAAATAACTGTACTTACTCCAAAGTATTCCCTGTGCTTTTTAAAGCCAAGTACTGCACTTGTCCAATAAATATTCACACCATTTAGTTTACAAGTTGATTGAAGTCGGGCATCGGAGATTTCTGTTTCCTGATTGGCTAGTGAAAGGAGCACTGCTCCACGTGATCCCAGGAACGGCCCTGGGATCCGTGGACCTCTGCAGTGCACACAATGCTGCAGTGTTTCAAAGCATGTTTTCATTTACCTCGAACCAGGTAAGTGTGCATTTCATTTGGAGGTCGGCAGTGTCCTCCTTAGCTACGCCACCGACCGCAATTTCAGAGCCATTGACAATAATGACATGATATTGCAGTCCACAGTGATACTTTGGATTTCCTGTGGCAGATAAGGGGAAACACAAAATTAACTAGGCTGAGCCAAGTGTTTTCTTAGAAATCCAAATCTGGATTAGAATTTATGAACCATGGCATCATCAGTTTTTTTTTTTAAAAAAGGTAATTCAGCTGTACTCTGTCAAAGGATCTGCCACGTTCATAGACGAGGCAGAAGGAGCATCTCAAGCCCATACTGATTGAATTGGAACCAAGGCAAAACAATTCTGAATGGATCTGCAGCAATTCTAATTCATTGAACATTTGGAGCAACCCTGTAGCCTATTTCTGAAGTTCAGAAGCTTGACGGGTTTCAAATGAAATATCTTCAGGAAGCCTATTGAGTTTGACAGATTAAATTTGGAAACAAATAATGCAATGCTAAACAATTAATAAAAGAGAATTGTTCTTGGGATATGCGTGACTTTGCGCATCCCTCGGTGCCCTGAAAAAGGTGGTGGTGGGCCTTCTACTTGAACTACTGCAGTCCTTGTGGTGATGGAGCTCCCACTCTGGTCTTTGGTAGGGAATTTCATGAGTTGACCGAGCACTGATGAAGGAATGTTGATGTATGAGCATGTCAGGATGGTGTGTGACTTGGAGGGAACATGTAGGTGATAATGTTCCCACATCATTGCTGCTCCTGTCTTTCTCAGTGGTAGAGAGTGCAGGGGAGGGAAGTGCTATCCAGGTAGCCTTGGTGAGTTGCTCCAATGCAGCCTGTAGAGATCATATATACTACAGCTAGTGTGCCATTGTTGAAGGAGATGGATATGGAGTCCAGTGGCAGGGACATCAATCAAGTGAACTGCTCTGTCCTGGATGGTGTTGAGCTTCTTGAGTGTTTATGCACTGAATCTTGAAAGATTAAACAATTCCCTTTCATCCTCCTAATTCTTCCACAACACAATAGCCAGAAATCCCTAAATAATCGGCAGAATTTGACAGGTTAAGTTGGGAAGGTTAATCTGGATAAAATGTCCTCTCCTTGGAGTTACTTTATAAAGTACAGCAATAGAGGCAAACACTGAAATTATTCAAAAACTATTTGGAATTCTAATTCTTCCCATCTGCCAACGGTGTCAAAATGAGCATCGAGAATTACACCCTCTTGATTTTTATAAAATAATGGGTGTCTCGCTGACTAAGTCTCAGCCAACTGACCCAATGCATAGGAATGTGCAGGCTGTTTGCTTCTTGCTAACACATCGGAGAAGGGGGCAGGAAAGAGTCTTATTAAGCTGTAAAGAAGAACAAACTTGCATTTATATACTGCCTGAGCATATCCCAAAGCCAATGAATTACTTTTGAAGTGCAGTCATTGTTATTTAGGCAGCACTGGCATGCAGCAAGCTCCTACCAACAACAAGTGCTGAATAAACCAGATAATCTAATACAAAAAGAAAATACTGCAGATGCTGGGGGGACCCCAAGCTTCCGGTCGCCTGTCACTTTAATTCTCCGCTCCACTCCCACTCAGACCTCACCGTCCTCGGCCTCTTGCGTTGTTCCAATGAAGCTCAACGTAAACTCGAGGAACAGCACCTCATCTTTCAATTAGGCACTTTACAGCCTTCAACATAGAGTTCAACAATTTCAGACCATAACCTCAGCCCCTATCCTTTATATATTTTTTATCCACACCTTTTGTTTGTGTCTTTTCTTCTCTCCCACATGGCAGCTGTCTTTCATTCTGCCAGCGCAATTTACACTTCATCTAGAGCCATCCTTTGTTTCTTAACCTGTCCCATTACCATCTCCTTTTGCCTTGATTATCTCTTAATGTCTCTTAACTTCTCCCACCTTCTATTCCTATCACAGACCTTCCCCTTTGTCCTTTCATCCCCTCCCCGCTTTCCCAGCCCCTACACTTGCTTAAAAATCTGTTCCATTTCCTGCTTTTTTCCAGTTCTGACGAAGGGTCGTCGACCTGAAACGTTAACCCCTGTTTCTCTCTTCACAGATGCTGCCTGACCTGCTGAGTATCTCCAGCATTTTCTGTTTTAACCAGATAATCTGGTTTTTTTGCTGGTATCGGTTGAGAAGTCAACACTGGCCAGGGCACTTAGAGAACTTCCTGCTCCTATTCGGATCGAATCATGTAATCTTTTAAGTCCAGCAGAGCTAACACATGGGGTCGTGGTTTCACCTCTCCTCTGAAAGCTGCCACCTTTGACAGTACAGCACTCCTTCCTTACTGCAGCTGTGATTAAGCTCTGAAGCTCGTAGTTGAGTTTGAATCCACAACCTTCTGACTCAGATGATGAGGTTACCAATTGAGCCAAAATACATTTAGAAAACATCAAAAATAAACAGCCAGTGGAGACCAGAACTGTTTCAATCAACCACACTGTAAAATATTAGAAATGGAGTGTTGTTGAAGCTGGAGGGAATCAATCGAACGTCCTCACTCTTTGAATTCAGGTTATGTTAGTAGATATTTAAGGCATATTGAAAGGCAACTAACAAATATATCTACTGAATACAAATTTTCAGTTCTGTCCTCGTTGAATGTTCTGCTGATCAAACGGACAGATAACGGCAAAAAGAAAAAAGGATTTGCATTTATATAGCACCTTTCATGACCACCGGACGCCCCAAAGCACTTTACAGCCAATGAAGTACTTTTGAAGTGCAGTCACTGTTGTAAGGTAGGAAACACGGCAGCCAATTTGCACACAGCAAGCTCCCACAAACAGCAATGTGATAATGAGCAGATAATCTATTTTTTTTTTGTGATGTTGATTGAGGGATAAATATTGGCCAGGACACCGGGGAGAACTCCCCTGCTCTTCTTTGAAATAGTGCCAGGGGATATCTTAAGTCCACCTGAGAAAGCAGACGGGCCCTCAGTTATACACATCATCCGAAAGACGGCACGTCCGACAGTGCAGCGCTGCACTGGAGTGTCGGCCTAGACTTTTGTGCTCAAGTCCCTGAAGTGGCACGGGAAACTACAACCTTCTGACTCACAATGGCAGTGGGAATGCTACGGTTTCCTTTGGTAAAAATCTCAAGCAAGCCTAGGCCATTAACAATTTGGATTAGATGCACTTCAAAAGGTCCCTCTCGGATGCTCAAACAACGTGCCTCAAGACAAGCTCAGCTTTTCTGCAAAAATATGTATATTTTTCAGATCACCTTTACTTTAAGAGCAATTGTGTAATTAGAGCCAATTAGGGTCAAAGGTAAAAAAAAAAGACCGCCTCACTCTCAACTTTTCTTGAAATTTAAGACAAAGCCCTAAGCAAATCTCAGGGATTTAATGTGCTGAGTCACCAAGGATGTACAAAGGAGGCTCATTTCAACAGAATATTGTTTAGCAACTTTCAGTTCCATTGGGAAGACTGCAGCAGATAAGTGAAGAGGTAAAATCATTACAATAATTACCAAACTGCCATCAAATCAGCATAAATTTAACTATCCAACCGCGGTATTATTTATTCTATTGAATGTGTTATTTTAAGACATTTTATGACTGTTCAAAATCCCCTCTGACACACTCACTCAGTTACAAACTTTTTCTTCCAACTTTAAATTTGATTCCTTAATTGAATAGGACACTTAGCAAATCTTAAAGATTCAGTGCAATCATCTTCTGTTGATGTACCAGGGAAGCTCATTTAGGCAGGAGGTTGATGAAGGAGCTTTGGATTCCACAGGGAGAATCTCAGCAGATAAGTGGAAAATATACGATTATCATAATGATTAACAAACTGCCTTCAGAATAGGTCTATTTGTCAGTCGGCACGACTGTGCTCTACAGTTGAGCAATGGTTTCTGGTGAATAAAGTGCATGGAAAAACAGACGGTCATTTTTAACAAAAGATTTTTAAAAAACTCATTACAAAAATAATCCCTCGCAAATGTTCACCCACATTCAAAACAAATAGAATGATGTCGAATGTACAGCGCAGAAACAGGCCATTCGGCCCAACTGGTCCGCGCCGATGTTTATGCTCCACACGAGCCTCCTCCCACCCTACTTCATCAACCCCATCAGCATATCCTTCTGCTCCTTTGTCCCTCATGTACTTATCTAACATCCCCTTAAATGTATCGGTGCTGTTCGCCCCAACTACTCCCTGTGGTAGCGAGTTCCACATTCGAACCACTCTCTGGGTAAAGAAGTTTCTCCTGAATTGCTTGTTAGATTTATTGGTGACTATCTTAGGAATTAAGTCCGAATCAGAATTCATGTGAATATTAAAGCTGCTTAGTAGATTTGAAAGTCATTTATGGGACGCATGTTAGAGTGCTGAGCAAATGCCCCGTCGGACACAAAGGCCTGCAACGCATTCAAGATATGCCGCGTGCCCCAATGCTGATAGAGGACAAAAGGGGCTGGGAGCCTGTGCACAATCTGTGTGATGGGCTCACTGGGCTCCAAACTATGGAATGGGTTCTGAAGCGAAAAGTGGAATTTTCCCCCCCAATATGTTTTGCTACACCTTCCCCCCTCCGAGGCCCCCATCACAAGCAATAGCCCTGGAGCACCATAACACACACACACACACACACACACACACACACGAGTTGACCTCACATTATCCAACCAGCAAATGAGTGCACGGTGCTGGAGCACATGATCAGCCCTATGTGTTTTGAGACATCTCTCTCACACATTAAAATTACTCGGTCACATTTTTAAAGGGATAACGGCAGAAAGAAAGTCAATCATTCTTGCTTACGTCGGAGAAATTTACCAAACAGAAATTACCTTAAAAAGGACTGCCAGGTTACATACAGTTCCTCTTAACAGCAGAAAAATACATTGTGGCCCCAGTGCTTGAACTTATAAAACAACACAACTTCTGACTTACCCTCGACAATGCTACGAGAAATCTGCCAGTATTTAATAAAATGACTTCCTGTACATCGGGAATTTTGGGGCCTAATTTTAAAATGCACAGAGACCAGCCATTCATTTGCCAATGGGGAGCTTTTGGAGGCGGGACTCCCACTTGTCGGGTTTCAGTCCCGCCTCCAACAACTTCTGGCCAACCCACGCTATTTTCCCTTGATTGGCCTTGTTAAGCCCGCCCAGCGGGCTTAGCAGGCCAATTAAGGGAAAGCCGGTTGCAGAGAACGTCAACGTATGTGAAGCTGTCAAACGGTGACATTCTCTGTAGTTTGATGAGGTCTTGAATTTAAGACCTCATCAAACATCTTTCTGTTGCAGAAATGAGATGGTTGTTGCATTGGAGAATGCAACGGCCATCTGTCATCTCTACCGCGGAGGTGCGAGACTCTCTGCATACAAACCGACTGAAGCCTGCAGGAAGAAACAAAGGTAAGTCAACTTTTTCTAACACTTTGCACTTACCTCAGATACTCACCTCTCCACACTTGCGCCCATCACTTAACTTCACAGCGCACTTCCCCCTCCCGATCCCCGCAGACCCAGTACTCGCCTCGCTGACCTGGCGGGTTTCGGAGCCTTCGGGAAGCCCGCCATTGAGGGCAAAAAGGAGATAATCCTATTTTCTGCCTGTTAACAGGCAGTTAATAGGCTTTAATCCCTTCCCGCCTCCAAGGAGACGGGACCCGGCGTGGGACGGCTACCCACCTCCTGGCAAGATGGCAGGTCGGGGGCGGGATGGGCACCCGCCCCCAAATTCTGCCATTTTCCCAGCAGTCCTGCCTCCATACCCGCCTCCCCAGGGCTGGCAAGATCGCGCCCACAGTTTTCCTTCGATAATTATAAGCACCCATCATGCAGAAAGCTCCAGCAGTTCCCTGGACTCAACCTTCCGCAGTCAGCAGGTCCTTTATCATCAGGAGAGTCGGGTGCTACTCATGCTCCCGCTGTTTGTGTTGAATGGAATCTAGTGATGGAAGCAGAGCAGAGGCTGTGTGTCTGTCTGTTAGTCAGTTTGATTTTATTTTTTTTTAAATTGTAATTAGTGCCGGGGTCAAAAATACAGATGGTGTTCATTCTGGGACAGTGTAATCAACAAAGGCAGCAACTTTGTTCATGGTGTACGTGTTGTGCAAAATATTAAAGCTTGGATAATAGTATTAAAAATTGCCCAAGGTACTTGTCTGGGTTGATAACCAACTGAAAGCAATTTCTTCAAGGTTTTTTTTAAAATGAGGTTCGCTGAACTTCACTGCTTGCTCAAGTTTATGTGGCAAATAGCTAAACAATACAGTCCTGCAAGGCACCAGGTTCGATCCTCACTCTATACTGATCTCAGTTGAGGCAGCAACAGGGGTGTTACAATTGGCCTCACCGGTCCTGGGGTAGGAAGGGGAAATTTGGCCATGTCCCCACTCCTGGTTGCTCTTTGGTGGCCCCTGCAGAAAAGAAAGAAAGACTTGCATTTATACAGCACCTTTCACAACCGAAGTGCTTCACAGCCAATGAGGTACTTTTTGAAGTGTAGTCACTGTTGCAATGTAGGAAATGCAACAGCCAATCTGCACACAGTAAGCTCTCACAAACAGCAATGTGATAACGACCAGATAATCTGTTTTAGTGATGTTGATTGAGGGATAAATATTGGCTAGGACACCTGGGATAACTCCCCGGCTCATCTTTGAAATAGCACCATAGGATCTTTTACATCCACCTGAGCGCGCCTTGGCTTAACGTCTCATCCGAAAGACGGCACCTCCAACAGTGCAGAACTCCCACAGTATTGCACTGGAGTATCAGCCTAGATTTTTGTGCTCAAGTGTCTGGAGTGGGACTTGAACCCACAACCTTCTGACTCAGAGGCGAGGGTGCTACCCACTGAGGCACGACTGACACAGGCGATGTATTTGTGAATGATAGGCGAGACTGGAATAGTGCTTGGTACACTCACACACACAGACAGAGACACAGACATACACAGAGATACACACAGACACCAATGTTCATTGTTAAGGCTCATACATAAATTATGGCCACTTAACTGAGGCACCAGACGATAACCAAAGCCAACAGAACTATACAAAAGCAAACAGATAATGCCTTCAGGAGTGGAGGGATCTCCGACTTGATCTGCATTTTCAGCACTGGCAGCGTTTGGTGGAGTGATGTGGCTGGAGAAGAATTCTATGATGTGCGGAACTCAAGTGGAATTTCAATATACAGGAGCTGCATTGTTGCAAAACTGTGAAAATAATGAATAATAATGTATCTTTTTGCCCTTGCTTGGCTCACAAGTTGAAATGGAATCAAACCCTTTAGAAGTTAGTCAGCTTACAACACGGATAAGCCTTGTCTTTCCTCAGATGTCCATTTTAATGAAAACGAACTCAAACTTATTAAATCTTCAGTTTATCTATTGTCTGCTTTCTGCTGCTATATCCAACACACGCCAGTTCTAAAGCTGGTAGATCACTCACATCTAGATTGATATGGCTCATATATAAGTCCTATATGTCCATTACAATAGAATGAGCTGAACAAGCTGTGTCAGAAAATAAAAGCTGGTTTTCATTTCATCGGCTTCCCAAATGAGTTCCGCCATCATGTATATGACATTCTAGCCAGCACAAATATCCCAGTGCTCTCCATGATACTTAAACTATTGTCAGATTTTAACAGTCTGTACTGCGCTGTGCTGTTGAATTTAATGCCACCACTATGATGTTTTTCCAACTGATACTGCAGTCAATATCCATTAATTTCTGCGCGAGACAATCAGTGAATATACTTTAATCTTTTCCCATCAAAGTCGGCTAGAAGTGCTGTGGAGAAGTCAATAAAATATTCTAAATGCATCTGAAACATTTTCACAGCCTGCCCCAGCACTATGATTAATGCAGAGAATTTTTTGTCTTACTTTTTGAACTGGCTTTGGAGAGAATACTGATTAGCATTGAAAAGTGCTGCATACGTTGTGAGTTTGTGGTGGTGACATTACAGGGCACAACATCGAGGCAAGAAAGAGAGAGAACATCTTCAATATAAAATTATAGCATTCAAAATATTGGGGTAAGAACTCAAGTCATGGTTTAATGAGTTAATGCATTGATTTTTTTCCTGGAAATGAATAATTTTTAGATGCAGGGACTTGTGCGGACACAATATTGATAGATGCTATGGTTGTGAAGCTTTGGGGAAAAAATGCAACAACCTGGTTTGAAAAACCTGGTTTGACAGCATTCAGCTGTTCTGGCACAAATACATGTAACATATTGAAATGCCTCAGAATGAGCAGGATTGGAAAAGAAAGCTCAGCACTTTTAAACGAGTGCAATATGGCAGCGTTTGTGTTCATTGTCTGCAATTCTTCCGCCACTCCTTAATACATCCAAGTGTTCGCTTTGCGGGAATTAGAGCACTCAATGTTTCAGGATCCTCCGGTGACAGATAATAAGGGAGGACTCTGGACTTACAATATGTTACTCATTTGGGAGATGAATGTCTGGTGATGACTTTGAATGTGCTGCAGTTTGCATTTCAGTGACTCTTGACACTGGAACACTCAACATTGCAGGTGCTTCCAGACAGATGAATACTCCTGGATTTACAGCACCTGCAATGTAAATAGAAATCTTTCATTCGTCGCCTTTTCAAGTATCAACAACAACAACTTGTATTTATAAAGCGCCTTTAACGTAGTGAAACATCTCAAGGTGCTGCACAGGAGTATTTTAAGACAAAAAATTTGACACCGATCCACAGAAGGATAAAATAGGGCAGGTGACCAAAAGCTTGGCCAAAGAGGTAAGTTTTAAGGAGCATCTTAAAAGGAGGAGAGTGGCAGCGAGGCAGAGAGGTTTAGGCAGGGAATTCCAGAGCTTAGGGCCGAGGCAACAGAAGGCACAGCCACCAATGGTTGAGTGATTATAATCAGGGATGCTCAAGAGGGCTGAATTAGAGGAGCGCAGATATCTCAGGGGGGGGGGGGGGGGGGGCGCGGGAGGGGAGGGTGTGGGGGCTGAAGGAGATTACAGAGATAATCTCGAGGCCATGGAGGGATTTGAAAACAAGGATGAGAATTCTGAAACAAGGTTTCAAAGCATAAGTAACGATGCTCCTGATCAGGTTCTCCAGAAACAGTACAAACAGCAACTGTTCTGCAGGAATCCTTGGCAGACAGCAAACACTCGACTTGTGTGGGATGGCAGAGTTGGGAATGGGAGATGGTGTCGTGGGTTTCCAGTGGTAAATTAAAGGAACGGAAAGATGCCAGCATGACTGAAACATGTGGCTTAATCTTCCACCACTTCACTCGGCATCAACACTGAAGTGATCGTCAGTTTGATAGCTTTTGCTCTAGTCTGTACCTGACAGAGGATTTTATGGTGCGTTACCTCGGAGAAGCCCAGGCACAACTTCTCAGAGAGATTAGTGGTGTTTAGATACAGAGATCTAAGCAGTGACAGGCTCGTAATGCTTGGGTCGATTCCCCACTCAACCTGCAATGTGTTAATGAATTAAAAGCTGCATATCACAGACTTGGCACTCCAGACAGGCTATAATTTACTTTTGGATAAAGAATTTTTTTTAATGTTTGTATTTGACAAGAGGCTAGGAAAAATTGCATACCTGTTCTTTGACAGTGACACTGCAACTTTGTAGATGGTGAAATAACCCCTTACCTCATGTTAACAAGTGAAGGTAAATAAATATTCACATAGTTCTTTAGTGCACAATCCCTGCCTGGTTATAATGGCGTTAACAGCGTTCACCGTTATTACGGAGTAAATCGGACACCAACTTCCGGAGTCCGCACACGCGCAGTTAAATGCAGAAATCCGGAAGTTGCTGTCCGATTTGCCCTGCTTCTCCATAAGCTGCACCATACTGGTACCTCACCGAGAGATTCAGCATTGAAATCCATGTAAGGGCGTGAAGTTGCTGTACTTAACCATTAAACATGCCAGAAAAAGTTAGGGCTGGTGCATTCAGTGCAAGTAAATTTTTGACGGGGTGATAAGTCTTAATTACTGCCAAACAACCTCCCTAGCCCTGAAAATTTAATTTTACAAGTGTGGAGTCTCATTCCTTCATGGAGATTTAAAAATAATTCAAATTAATTTAAAAAAAAATTTTCTTTCTGTCTCTTATCTCTTTCTCAATCCCATCTTTCTTTCGCTTTCTGTACATGATTTTACAATTAAAAGATTCTAATTTATACTTCCTGGTTTAGATTCTGCGGGCAAAATTTTGCGGGGGGTCAGCACGCGCGATCGGTGGTGAGTAGGTTGGGAAAATGTTTTTTTTTTTTTTTAAAAACAGCGGGTCGAGACCCCGCTGTCAACCCGCCGCCACGCGCCTTTTCCAAATGTTGGATCTGCCAACGCCGAGCAGACTCGACACGCAGTGGCGGGGGAGGCAATTGAAATCATTAGTGGCTTGTTTACAGCCACTTAACAATGCTTTTTTTTCCCCCCCAGCTTTTTGATTTTGACAAGTTGCCCACCGGTTTCCCGCTGTGCTTAGACCTCGCCTGCGAAGCTGAGGCGGGAGGTCACTTGACAGCTTCAAATGTCAAGTCAAAGCTCCCAACTGAATCAGATATCTTCCCTTAGCCACTAGCTTCTCTAAACTTCATTTCCACTACAGATTCAGAACGCTGCAAGTCTTTACACAAGTCTCCATCCAGTCTGACCTCATTACCTCTCCCAACATTGACAGATCGCTTCTGTCATCTCTACTTCACCCGCCATCTATTCCATCAGCATCGCTGCCCTTGAAACTATCACACTTTGGTCCTCAGAATCCCACAACGATCAGCCCCAACACCAGCATCACCAACACCACCACCAACCTTCTCCGCAATCAACTGATGCTGCACCCGACCACATTGCTGCCTGGGAGGTCAGGGATGGCCTCACCATGGCCAGATTTACTTCACTTGACACTGTACACCCTGGCTGCCACATGATGCGCCAGGTTGGCACCACCCCACACCAGCACCATAAAGCATCCCTACAATGCCCAAGCCATTCCTTTCAAACTCATCACCATTGCGGGGGGTACCGTTATGTCTCACCATTCACTGCAACTCACTAAGTCACTTCCAAAGGTGCACACAAATTTGTCCAAGAAAGCAAAGTGTTCAAAATAAAGGTTTCAATGTTTGACGCCACATTAACAGAAACTTTACATGAACATTGCATAAAACACCCAAGTGTGTTGTTAGTTGGGATGATTGGACTAGGATGAGAGTGAGTGTGAGGGGTGGCTAGTGAGATGGGGAAGTGATAATGTAGATAGAGAGGGATGGGTGGAGGTGCAAGGCAAGTTGGTGTGAGTAAGGATGTGCAGGAGTAGGGTAGGGAAGGCAGAGTGATGGGGATGTGATGAGTGGCACAGCAGGATGAGTTTGAGTGTGGCTTTGCAGTAACGTTTCGTGATCTATTAAGATCATTGAAAGGTTTGCGCCACTGCAGCCAGGTCCTCCTGATGACATCCTTGCTTGTGCCCTCCTGTGCAATGTGCAATGAGGCTGCGCTGGTCTCCTGGGGAGGTCTCTTCCGCCCATGGAAAGGGAAGAGAACCTCCCTGCGTGCTGTGACTCCCTCTATAAGCTTATGGAGGGAGTCATGGGAGAGCCTGGGTACAGCCGTGCACCTCTGTGCAGTGCTCGTCAGTGTTCGCAGCCCCTCAATGCTGTAGAACACTGACAGCACAAATGTCAAAATCAATTTGCGCATGGTCCCTTTAAGGAAACCGGCTGATGACGCGTCATCAAATGATGTCATCAGACCTGCTTCCTTCAATTGGCCGGCAAACGCGTTGGGCCCAATCAGGGGAAAATCATTTTGGACAGCGGGCTGGGACCCGCCACCGACATCGCCCGTCATGGACCCGCCGAGGTTGGGGAAATCCAGCCCTGCGTGTCTCAGTGAGGATTCTTCAATCTGATTGGTTGAAGAGCCACGCTGATGCTTTCCCTGTTCACACAGGTCCCGGATCCCCTGTAGAGGGCGCCGCACTGGATCAGACGCCCGATGACAGTAAGCAGCCGCTCAAAAGCCGGTGAAAAGTCTGTGGGCAGCTGTCAGCGTGATGAATGGCGAGCGCCATTCCTTCACCATTGACCGCAAAATCCAGGCCATATCATTTATCTTTCATGTTATGAATTGCTTGATTCCACAGCATACTTAGATTTATAACCCAAATTTACACCGATTCCCAGCCTCACACTAAAAAGATGTGCGTTTAAAAATATGAACAATTCTTCAAAGAAACGGCACCACTTTAGATCAGATATCCATTTATGTCACGGGTAAGCAAATGGCTAACACTAATGCAACAGCCAGATGCTTGAAAGGTCCCTATGGACACTAATAGAGGTAACTGGTGTGTCTGTATAGGTCTTTCTAGTGATGATAATGTACTGCCAAAAGTAAAGGAGAGGACTTATAACCAATTCATGTTCAACAGTCTTCCTTGAGGCAATCTACAGTTTTCTTTTCCCCCTTGTATGTATTGCACACAGGAATTAGCCTGTTGCTTTTAGAATATAGCATATAATCGCACACTGGCAGCACAGTTGCATCTGGAGATTATCTTCAAGAAAACAACTTACATAAGTGGCCATGGTGCTAATGCTACATAAGGCAAAACAATTCTAACGGAACAACACTAAATCTTCACTGGCGTTAATTTACACACTGTCCTTCCCATAAAAGGTAAACCAAAACCGAGCATCAGCAGCTGGACAAGAGAGCAAGTTAAAGCTGCTGTTGCTTTTCCATTAGAGGCGACTCTTCACTTTTGATGGTTCAGTGAAATATAGCAATAATTGGAGAGCATACGTGAGAAAATATTGCAGGTCAAATCACTTAGTTTTTAATAATTGTATATTTAGTGAGCAAGCAATACTTGAAGATATTAACGGTTATCGAACTGCATTGCCAAAGGCCCTGATGACCATCTCCACAGGCCTGTGCCCTTGCCTAATTGGCATGTTTCCAATAGAATGAGGCTCCCTGCAGCCTTGCTCAGTTCCCAAATTTAGCAGGAGGAAAAGGCATCGTTTGAATGCACAACCAAACAATTACCCCCTCCAACACCGACATGGACAGACTATCTGTGGGACATCAGCCTTGCAGCAGTTTCTTGACAAACCACCATTTTGAGTCTCCGTCCCTCCCCAGCTACTCTGGCGAGGTATGTCATAGGGACGGGTCAGATCTCCTGGGCGGTGTTCACCTCCATGCTGTTTGAGCTAGACTAAGCGGGCAAAGGAGAGAAAGACTGGAGATGGCACTGGATGCCAAAAATAGAAAAAGTCTTCCATTCCGAGTATGGGCAGGTCCCATGTTGATGAATGCAAAAAAAGGTGAAACAAAAATCTAATAGAAAACATTGCAATAAATGTAAGTCATCATGTTTTTTACATGCTTTACATTACATTTTCTCAGCTCTGACCCATTGCATAAGACGATTTTCCACCATTCCTCCAAGTTTAATTACAAAGCTTATATAAATAAATAAATACGATTAGAATTTGATTGAGGAAAATTTTAATAGATCTATCTGTTCCCAAAGATTGCCTCTAGATAAACAGCTCTGGCCTTATTGAGTACGCACCATCAGGAATTTTATCAGATTACAAATATAGCAGCTGTAATAAAACATTGCACATCTCCTTTTCAATTAACATTTTATGCAACTTTATACAGCAGTAAAAAAGGGTAATAAAGGGAATGAGATTAGCTATCGGAGGATAGTACCTTGACATTTAACATTAGCAGGATTTACAACGCAAACTATACAGCAACAGTCTAGAAATTTATGAATGGAATTTCCTGTTTAATCATAGCCCTTTATACGCTGCTAATGTTCTATTGCAACAATAGCGGTCATTCCCAACTGGTCAGCATAGACAAAGCATGTTTGAAAGTATCAATAGTTCTACAGTCTGTACACACCTCACAAATCAACTGCAGTTTAATTTGTCTTCTCTCTTTGAAAAATGTTCATCCTTCATACTGTAGCTGAATGTGTCATGTTCTTGCTTCATAGCCCATTAGCAGTCGTTGCTGGTGTCTAACCTCATTTGCACTTACAACCCCACAGAGATCATTTTCACCTCAAATCAGGTTGATCCAAAGCCATTGTGACCGCATAGAATAGTCTCAATTCAGTCCGCGCGCTGTGCAGTATCAAATTATTCATCTGTTGTTTCGTGGTGTAGCAGGAAGAAGATAATGCAACTCCAAACAAATTCAGTGTTACATTTAAAAAGGAGTGTATTATATGGTGAAAAGGGAATTTTGTTTGTTGAATTGACAGAGACCTGTAAAGAACAGCAATAACCACTAATGGAAACTATTCCGTTTATCATGGGCGTTACGACCAGGACTCCAGTGGAAAAAATGTGCAAAACAGCAAAGGAACATTCATTGGGAGGCAACATCACCCTATCTCTGTGGGGGTTACAAACATTTTTATATGTTTCACCGATGTAGTTGACCATCTTCAGTTAGTCTAATGCCACACAAAAGAACGAGATATATACAACCCTCAGTGGAGTAGAAACCTTTTATCCACCCTTACATATTTTAGGTCCAAGGGCAGCAGAAATGGCTAAAAAACATTATTTCAAACCTGCTCAATTTATAACATCATGAAGCTATGAAAAATTCAGCAACTTTCAACACAAAAAAAAACTTGCTGATAAACTCACCCATCCCATCTTTTAATAAGCGAAGTAACTTTCACTTCTCACACAGGCCTGCTTTCAACTCCTTTCCCATAGGTTGGATTGTTCAGCTGTGCCTTGAAAGAAAGACTTGCATTTATATAGCACCTTTCACGACCATCAGACATCTCAAAGCGCTTTACAGCCAATGAAGTACTTTTTGAAGTGGAGTCACTGTTGTAATGTGGGAAACGTGGCAGCCAATTTGCACACAGCAAGCTCCCACAAACAGCAATGTGATAATAACCAGATAATCTGTTTTTGTTATGTTGATTGAGGGATAAATATTGGTCCAAGACACTGGGATAACTCCCCTGCTCTTCTTCGAAATAGTGCCATGGTATCTTTTACGTCCATCTGAGAGAGCAGACGGGGCCTCGGTTAAACGTCTCATCCAAAAGATGGCACCTCCGACAGTGCAGCACTGTACTGGAATGTCAGTCTAGATTTATGTGCTGCAAGTCCCTTCAGAGTCAGAGGCTAGTGTGCTACCCACTGAGCCACAGCTTGGGTTCTGATATTTTTTGACTTTCCACACATGTGCAATGTAATTGCTCCTTAATCGCTAATTACATCAGTTAGGTATGGTGGCCTTAAAGGGACAAGCTGGCTTAAACAGAGCTCCATATTAGGAGTAGAATAATACATTGCTGATACATGATATAACACTCCTCTAACTATAAAAATGGTATCCTCCAATTCACGATAAGCAATAGCACAGAAAATGTGCTATTAAAAATTACAATGACGATTATTCCTCAAGAAATTTCTGAGGATGAAAGAGATACATTTATACATAATATTGACTCAGATTTTTCTGTAGCAGGGCATCTAAATGCATCTGCCGTTAGTTAGACTTGTTCATGCACGTTTATTAAAAAAAAAGTTTGCGTCACAAGTTGCTGAAAGTGTGAGCTGATAACGGCGCAGCGAGGGAAATGCCATCTGGGACCTCAGTGAGCAGGGCAAGCAACTGTGTACCTCCTTAACCAATCAGATTGAAGGATTGAGAAATAAAGAAGGAAGTGTAAATTAGAGTGGGTGAATTCAATGTCAAATTAGGTACAGAAAGAGAAATAAAGGGAAAGAAAGATTGGATTAATAGAGAGAGAAAGGAAAAGTAAAAAACATTTTTTTTTTAAATTTGACATTTTTAAAATCTCCAACAACAATTAACACCTGACGGAATGAGACTCCACACTTGTAATAGTTAATTTTCAGTGCCAGAGAGGTTGATTGGCAGTAATTAACAATCCTCACATTGTTAAAAGGGTACTTACGCTTGTAATAACAAGATTTAACTTCTGTGGCGAACTTAGGTCTTGTCTATTGTGCAAATACAGCAACTTGACGACATTCATTGCATTGCAATGGCGAGGCAGACAGCGAGATGCTGCTTTTGCAAAACTAATGGCGGAGCGGCGTGACTCAGACAGGATCTTTTGGATATTGGGTATCTACTCCTTAGCTAAAGCTGCTGTACCATTTGCGCAGAAATAATGGCGAGCACCATTAGCCTCACCTTTATTTTGACAGAAAAATCTGGCCCATTTATTTTCACCAGAAAGGTGAACGCTACAAAACTGAACTTTAATTTATTATCTCTTTCTATCCCAAAGAACATGACAGCCTTTTGAAATTAGATAAAATAAATAAACAAATGAAATTTCATTTTATTTAAATAACACAGTTGTCCCTCAAGCCCATGAATAATGAAAGGTCTCTGCTCAGCATTTAGACAGTAAAATGTCACTCATAGATTTGGCTTCCATTTCAGAATTGGCTCGCTCAGCTCTAGGGTAATTCTGCTTTTTTTATTATTATTAAAACCAGGTTTCCAGTAAATTGTCTGACTTCAGTTTGTAAACTGTAAATGTACAAAACTATACAGTTCACTGCGTTCCTCAAAGCTACAGTCCATTCACAAATTAGCCCGGAATATTTTAACGGTCCGAACCTATTGCTGTTGACCTACTATTGTGTGATTGCTTCCATCATATTCTCCCACATAAAGTGCAGACATCATAGTCTCTTGCAATAACAAACTGTGCCACCATAGAAACATAGAAAAATAGGAGCAGGAGTCGGCCATTCGGCCCTTCGAGCCTGCTCCGCCATTCAATATGATCATGGCTGATCCTCTATCTCAATACCATATTCCCGCTCTCTCCCCATACCCCTTGATGCCTTTTGTGTCTAGAAATCTATTTATCTCCTTCTTAAATATATTCAGTGACTTGGCCTCCACAGCCTTCTGTGGTAGAGAATTCCACAGGTTCATCACCCTCTGAGTGAAGAAATTTCTCCTCAACTCAGTCCTAAATGTCTTACCCTGTATCTGAGATTGTGACCCCCCATTCTAGACCCCCCAGCCAGGGGAAACATCCTCCCTGCATCCAGTCTGTCTAGCCCTGTCAGAATTTTATATGCTTCAATTAGATCCCCTCTCATTCTTCTAAACTCTAGTGAATACAGGCCTAGTCGACCCAATCTCTCCTCATACGACAGTCCTGCCATCCCAGGAATCAGTCTGGTGAATGATGATGGTTTTCAAATATAAGCAAATGTTACTGTTTCCAAAATTAACTTAATTAAACACATCATGTACAATGAAGATCATTGAAAAGACAAGCATGGAATAATATAACAGGGGATCAGACCTGTTATTACTTATTTCACAACTGTACCGCGAGGGGGAAGCTGGTAGTGAGGGCCTGACTGTTGCTACAGAGACCAAGCCAAAACTCAAGTCATCAAGGCATCTACTGTAGCAATAATTTAATCCCTGCAGTGGGTCACCTGTTTCTCTTGGCTGTGAAATGGTGCATCGTCTACATAGATCTAAAGATGAGAAATAACATCCTTTAAAATGAAAAGAAGAACACTATGTCAGCCATGGCTCAGCTGGTAGCACCCTCACCTCTGAGTCAGAAGGTTGTGGGTTCAAGTCCCACTCCAGAGACTTGAGCACAAAAATCAAGGCTGACTGAGGGAGTGCCGCACTGTCGGAGGTGCTGTTTTTCGGATGAGACGTTAAACCGAGGTCCCGTCTACTCTCTCAGGTGGACGTAAAAGATCCCATGGTACTATTTCGAAGAGCAGGGGAGCTATCCCCGGTATCCTGGCCAATATTTATCCCTCAATCAACATAACAAAAACAGATTATCTGGTCATTATCGCATTGCTGTTTGTGGGAGCTTGCTGTGTGCAAATTGGCTGCCGCATTTCCTACATTACAAGTGAATACACTACAAAAAAAAAGTACTTCAAAGGCTGTAAAGCACTTTGGGACATCCGGTGGTCGTGAAAGGCCATAAGTCTTTCTTTCTTTTTTCGTTCTTTAACATATCTTACCTGAAGATGTCACAAAACATAACATAATACTGCTCAGACTCACTTGCAAAGGTACAGTTGCAGATGCAAGACCAATTGTATTGAGATGGTAGAATAGGTATTACGACCAGGGCCATCGTTTAATGGTGGCTGAATCAGTCAAGCCCATTTTTACTACACGGCATTGCAGGATTTTTACCAATGATTTGTGGATTGCATTCTGCAATTCTGCTCTTTAATAGTTCAGCTCACTGGTTTATGGTGACTGAATGAATCAAAGTCTGTTTTTACTGCATGGAATTGCAAAACTTTTTGGGTCGGTTACTGATGCGTTTGGATCATATTCCGCAGTTAATTGCACTTTTCTGTTAATAAAACTCACAAATCAGTGGAGTTGCTCATTATATTACACCACGTGTATGCACAGTATGTATATGCATAAGTGACATTAAAATCGCCAAAATATCCACCCTCCTGACGAAGTGTGCTGAAATGTCAGAATAGAAGCAAAATGCTTAACCCAATTTTAATCTAACCCACCCGGCAGGAATGGGGCGGGTTCGGGTTGGTGTCGGAACATTGGCTATGCTGAAACATGGGGTAAAAAAGGGGCAGTGAGGTTGATGGGAAATTCAAAATTAGCTTAGCATAACAAATAGAAATCATATTCTAAGTTTGTGTCTGAGCTAGGTAGTAACAGTGTACTGAATAAAGGCATTGTGCCTGGACCTTGAAAGTCTGCCAGAAGGTGGCCTTTGGCTGTAAAACAACAATAACAACTTGCAGTTACATAGCACCTTTAATGTAGTAAAATGTCCCGATGCACTTCACAGAAGTGTTATAAAACAAAATTTGAAACCGAGCTACATAAGGAGAAATTAGGGCAGATGGCCAAAAGCTTGGTCAAAGCCATAGGTTTTAAGGAGCGTCTTAAAGGAGGAAAGAGAGGTAGAGAGGAGGAGAGGTTAAGGGAGGGAATTCCAGAGCTTAGGGCCAAGGCAGCTGAAGGCACGGCCACCAATGGTTGAGCGATTAAAATCAAGAATGCTCCATAGGCCGGAATTAGAGGAGCGTAGATATCTCGGGGGGTTGTGGGGCTGGAGGAGATTACAGAGATGGGGGGCGGGGGAGTGAAACCATGGAGGGATTTGAAAACAAGGATGAGAATTTGAAAATCTAGGTGTTGCTTAACTAGGAGCCAATATAAGTCAGCGAGCACAGGGGTGATGGGTGAACAGGACTTGGTGCGAGTTAGGACACGGGCAGCCGAGTTTTGAATGACCTCAAGTTTACGTAGGGTAGAATGTGGGAAGCCAGCCAGGAGTGCATTGGAATAGTCAAGTCTAGAGGTAACAAAGGCATGGATGAGGGTTTCAGCAGCGGATGAGCTGAGGCAAGGGTGGAGATGGGCGATGTTACAGAAGTGGAAATAGGCGGTCTTAGTTATGCCACGGATATGTGGCCGGAAGCTCATTTCAGGGTCAAATATGACACCAAGGTTGCGAACAGTGTGGTTCAGCCTCAGACAGATGTTAGGGAGAGGGATGGAGTCAGTGGCTAGGGAAAGGAGTTTGTGGCGGGGACTGAAAACAATGGCTTCGGTCTTCCCAATATTTAATTGGAGAACATTTCTGCTCATCCAGAACTGGATGTCGGACAAGCAGTCTGACAATTTAGAGACCTTGGAGGGGTCGAGAGAAGTGGTGCTGAGGTAGAGCTGAGTGTCATCAGCGTACATGTGGAAACTGATGATGTGTTTTCGGATGACGTCACCAAGGGGCAGCATGCAGATGAGAAATAGGAGGAGGCCAAGGATAGATCCTTGGGGGACACCAGAGGTAACGATGCGGGAGTGGGAAGAGAAGCCATTGCAGGTGATTCTCTGGCTATGATTAGATAAAAATGAGAAGTCGCACAACACCAGGTTATAGTCCAACAGTTTTATTTAAAATTACGAGCTTTCGGAGCTGCTGCCCCTTCGTCAGGTAGAGGTACATTGAGGGAATCTATTACACAATATATATACACAGAAAGCAATTTGTCTGCAGAGATACAATCTGTTAGGAAGGCATTACATCAAAGACACTTCAGAGTACAGCTAAGACAATGAGGTGGGTCACAGGGGGTCCAACGTGTCAAATGTTGCCGTCTGCAGTTGAGCTTTCAACTTTTTTTTTTTCCCTGGTTGCTTTTTTTTGGTTGTTTTTTTTTGTGTGTTTTTTTTTATATTAAAACTGGAAAGACAGACAACGATGTCAAGTCACGTTCTGTAGCATGACATGAACCCGAGATCCCTATTGAGGCCGTCCTCATGGGTGCGGAACTTGGCTATCAGTTTCTGCTCGATGATTTTGCGTTGTCGTGTGTCTCGAAGGCCGCCTTGGAGAACGCTAACCCGCAGATCCGAGGCTGAATGTCCTTGACTGCTGAAGTGTTCCCCGACTGGGAGGTAACAATCCTGCCTGGCGATTGTTGCGCGGTGTCCGTTCATACGTTGTCTCAGTGTCTGCATGGTCTCGCCGATGTACCATGCTCCGGGGCATCCTTTCCTGCAACGTATGAGGTAGACAACGTTGGCCGAGTCACATGAGTATGTACCATGTAGCTGGTGGGTAGTGTCCTCACGTGTGATGATGGTATCTGTGTTGATGATCTGGCATGTCTTGCAGAGGTTGCCGTGGCAGGGTTGTGTGGTGTCGTGGTCGCTGTTCTCCTGACAGCTGGGTAATTTGCTGCGAACGATGGTACTCATTTTTGTCCACCCCAGTCCAACACCGGCATCTCCGCATCATGATTAGATAAAGAAGAATAGAACCAGGTGAGCGCAGTCCTGCTCAGCTGGACAACGGTGGAGCGGCGTTGGAGGAGGATGGAGTGGTCAACCATGTCAAAGGCTGCAGACAAGTCAAGAAGGACGAGGAGGGATAATTTTACCTTTGTCACAGTCACAAAGGATGTCCTTTGTGACTTTGGTGAGAGCCGTTTCGGTACTGTCTAGAGGTAACAAAGGCATGAATGAGGGTTTCAGCAACAGATGAGCTGAGGGAGGGGCGGAGACGGGCGATGTTACGGAGCTGGAACTAGGTGGTCTGAGTGATGATGCGGATATATGGTCGGAAGCTCATTTCAGGGTCAAATATGACACCAAGGTTGCGAAAAGATGTAAAAGTTTGAAAGACAAAAGAGTTATTAAAAATGCAGCTGCTTCTTTGCAATTTTCACACAGAAAAACAGACAGATAGGAAAAGTGTACATACAGCATCATTCAGATCATGCTCGGCCTGGTGGAAAAGCACTGAAAGGGAAGAGCCTTGTTAGATCAAGTGGCAGAAGGAAGTTCAACCAAGAGAAAAGAGATGGATTCAAACCTGCTAAAGGGAAAAAGAAACATAAAAGGGGACATTTTGTGTTTTAAAGTTTAGTACAGGAAACTCTTTATTAACCGGCACCGACGGGACCGGCGTGGTGCCGGTTAATCAAAAAGTCCGGATAACGGAGAGTTATATCTCCCAACGTACGAGAGCCCCGTACACACTGACATGCGCCTGCATTCGGAGCTCCGTCTCCCCGGGGACCGCCAGCTGACCATCTGTCGTGTCCGCTGCCTACCCGGGCTGCACATTCCCCTCCCAATCTACATGCTCCGATACAAGGGAAACGCCTTGGGGTTTTTTTTAAAGTTATTTTTAAAGGAGAGATGAAGGAAAACCCCGGTTACCTGCTCAAGAATTTTGCCGGTTAAGAGAGATTTCCGGTTATTTGGGTGCCGGTTAAAAGAGAGTTTCCTGTACAATGTTAGAATGCATGCTTACATTTACTGTACTCTATCTGTAAATCTACTCCGCTTGTAATTTGCTTGCTTTGGTGAAGGAAGAAATCAAGGTATTGAGCCTCTCAGCATCGACTATTTTTGGCACTACTCAAGTAAAAAGAAAACACGGTCTTTTTACCAACAGTCGGGGATCTGTTTTACACCTTGCCCGACTTTACGCTCTATTGATTAGGCTGAAATCAGGGCTGTTGGGTTCCAGTTTCAGAATATGACCAATGTTTAGTCAGCTTAGGCAACCTACACTACTGCCTCTCCACACACTGGAGAACATTCATATTTGGGGTTTCTGGATGCCAGGCCTTTGTGGGGTTTATTCCTTACAAGGTCAGAGTCCAGACAACCAGAGCTGGCCATCTCACTGTTCTTATATTCTTAGCTCGGCTGCCTGTGTCCTAACTCGCACCAAGTCCTATTCGCCCATCACCCCTGTGCTCGCTGACCTACATTGGCTCCCGGTTAAGCAGCGCCTCGATTTCAAAATTCTCATCCCTGTTTTCAAATCCCTCCATGGCCTCGCCCCCTCCCTATCTCTGTAATCTCCTCCAGCCCCACAACTCCCCCTGAGATATCTGCACTCCTCTAAGTCAGCCCTCTTGAGCATCCCTGATTATAATCGCTCAACCATTGGTGGCCGTGCCTTCTGTTGCCTAGGCCCTAAGCTTTGGAATTCCCTGCCGAAACCTCTCCGCCTCTCTTTCTTCCTTGAAGACGCTCCTTAAAACCTACCTCTTTGACCAAGCTTTTGGTCACCTGCCCTAATTTCTCCTTATATGGCTCAGTGTCAAATTTTTTGTCTTATAATACTCCTGTGAAGCACCTTGGGATGTTTTACTATGTTAAAGACGCTATATAAATACAAGTTGTTGTTGTTGTTGAAGCACTGTAGCTGCTGTTAAGTCTTTATATTCCAGTGAATGCTTTTGGACTCTCGAGGGTGGAAAAGATTAGAGAGAGAAATGCACCAACATGCAGCCCAAAAAAAAACAAGAAATCATTAGAAAGTGTTTGAATTGACTACAATTGGCAGTGGTATAATATTTCTGGGACCAATTTCCAATCATCTGAGGTCAGTTTTTCTTTCATGCCTTGTGGGGCTGTGTGAAATAGAGCAGTGTTACAAATGAACATAAAACAATTCGTGTAAAGATGGCAAGGCAGTGTAAAACACAGAGACAAATCTATATTGCAGCCTAGGGCAGAGCTACATGGTCCCAGCTTCATATTATCATTTAAAATTAACAAACAACGATAAAATATTAAAGCCTGTCAAATGTATTGTAGCCCTGGACCAATGCTCCAAGATCTCAGTGGGCACACATTTGTTTTTGTGTATGTTGCATCCTGCCTTTTAATAAAGAACCTGCCACTTGGGTATTCTGCTAACTCTGTAGCCTTTTATTGAAATGTACCTCAAAATATCACAGTGGTATATCAAGCTGTGCTTTTAGTGCACAGCGTGTACTGATCCGGTTTCCATTTTCTGAAGAAAGAGGAGTTCAGATTGTGTACAGTTATTAGTAAAGTTTGCCGTTCATAACTAGACTGCAAGTGTGAGGCAGTTGTAAAGAGCGGAATTAAAAACGGGTATGAAACAACACTCCTGCACAAAAACTGTGCGCAATGTACCCTGGTATGTACCGTAACCCTGTGTACAATGTACGCTGACATTGGGCCGAAAATTGATCCCGGGACGCGAGAGTACGCACTGCGTACTCTCGAGTATTCCCACTCCAATTGCCGGTTTTCTGCATGCCCTGCGCATGCGCTGAAAACCGGCAATTGCTCTTCCGAAAAGGGGGCGGGGCCTGGGTGCATCGCGTGCGCGCTACAGGCTGCGCGCACGCTGTGCACTTCATGCTGTGGACGCGCAGGTAAGTAGGGAAGATTTTGGAAATGTAAAAAGGAGGAGTAAGACCCGCTTTTAAGAAGGTAAGTAGTGAATTAAGTATTTTTTTGATTTTTTTTTTACAGGTATATCTTTTTTATAGACTTTAAAGACAGGTAAGTTTATTTTTATAACTTTTTAAAAGATTTTAAATTTTTTCAAAAATTTAATTTTTTATTTAAAATGGTTAATTTAATTAACTATACTTATTTTATTAATGTGATGGTTTTTTTTTTAAATTTAATTGAGGTTTAGCTGTTATTTTGGGGGGGTGTAAGATTCATAAGTCTCACAGCCATGCTCGCACGAATTAACTACGCCGCTGGGATACGCAAGCCCAGCACAGCTGATGTCTGGAACATCAATTTCGTGCGAGCTGGATCAGAAAAAGCATAAGCGAGGTGAGACATCGCGGGGAAGGCTTACCCCCGCGGGAACAGAGCGAGATCAATTTCTGGGCCAAAAACTCTAACTTAATCACTCTCTCTCTCTCGCTCTCTCTCGAGGGGGATAAATAACCCCAGATAAAAACCTACAAAGAGAGAAATCTGTGAACTGCCTCCATGAGTTCTCAATGGGAGTTGACCACAACCTACAGATACAAAAGTTTCCAGTTTACGGTGATCAACCCTGACTGGCTGCGCTTCACATTTTCAGACCCTGAAACATCCCGATTCCTTCTGCCTTCATCTTGCCAGATACATCAAGATCTTTTTAAGGTAAGGTGCCCAAACTTACACATTACGTGGGAAGATGTCTTCTGCGCAAGATCATAAAGACAGTGGGGGAGAAATTCGGTATCGCCCCGTTTGGGGCGCAATTATCGGCCGGGCGCAAAGTTTAGCGCCTGGCGCTAATTATCGCCTCCGACTGCAAACTTGGCTTCTATCGCCCCTGGAGGTGATTGGAGCGCTAAATCAGGTGCTACACACCTCTCTTAAGGCACTAACGCCGAGGAGCGAGGCGCTACCTCAGAGCGCTGGTGAAGCTCAGGTGATGTCAGTTAGCTACGGAACACAGACACACTGGCGCCAGCCAGTTCTTAAAGGGGAGGGTCGATCTTGCTCTCCATCCACATCCTGCTCATTGCAGCCTTGAATCTCGGCCTGGAGAGACCTGTACATCAAGTCTGCTGGAAAGAACAATGGGGTGGCCCAGGGAAAGAGCTCAGAGTGCAGCCCACATATTCTCTTCTAAATCGATGCAAGAAAGGTCAAATCAAAATGAACCTGCAAAGTGCTGCTCAGTACCCAAAACTCCTTCACACAGCGTTGAATCTCTCCAGAAGTCTCTCTCTCTCTCAGAATGCATGGTGCAAAAATGTCGCCGACAAAAAAAGGCAGGAAGCAGTCGCCTTTAAATAGTGCTCCCCCAGTCCCTTCCCGACTGAACGTTCCCCTCAACCTGTCGTTGCTAGCGGCAGGCGGAAAGGCAGGGGGCGCCACTCAATATCGGGTCCAGGGCGCTACCGGGGCGTTGCACGCTCGACTGACGTCATGATCTGTGGGTGCAGGAGATCATGGCAATAGTGTTTAGCGCCGCCGCAAAATGTCTGGTCAATTTTGCGAGCGGTGCAAACATCGCCGCGCCTGGGCACTTGTTGCTTTGCTATCCATTAGCGCCCTCTTAGGGCACCAACGGGAGGCGCAAAGCAACCAAATATTTTCCCCATTCTTTCTAAACATGTTTACTATTGCACTACACTGAGCCCACAGAGAAACCCAACCTCATGTTCCAAGTGTGTTCTTACCAACGAGATACAAATAGTTGAAGGAGGTATTTTGAATTGCAATCACATGCTCTCAGGATCCCAGGACTTGGTTGGCCTGCTGATGTGAACCACAAATTGCTTGGACACTTGCAGCAAATGGTTCATAAACCCAAATCTTTTTCCCTCACTTGTGAGTGGACACCTATCCATTGTGTAAACATGTCAACTTTCCTGCACCAGTGTATGTGGTTATACATAGTCCTAATTAACAATTTAGATGTTACTATATTAGGGTTATAAGACAACCCAGAACTAAACCTGCTCACCAAACAGAGCCTGATCCATTTATCACCTTTTGCTTTCACTCAGCAAACCAATTTTGGTCAACTTGATGTGCTATAAATTGCATGTGCCTTTATCTTCTTTAGACAACTTGGATGTAAAAATGTTGGCCAAAGTCTCAACTATTTTCTCCATCATTTCTTTTAAGAATTCTGGGAACATTCAATCTGGTCCAGGTATCTCATCGGTATTAATTGCTTGGAGTTTCTTCATACCACACATTTCACGGACCTGTACTCTTACCATTCACTCTTAAGCCAGTTTGACAGGATGTGGAATTTGTCTTCTCATGAAAACTGAGGTGAAAAATTTAACACTTCATTCAGATTTCCAACACCACAATTTGTTCTTTGCTCTCCCTCTGTTTTATGCATAGCTTAAGGTGCTTTGATCTTTCATGCTGCTTCTACCTACAATTTTGCTGATTTTCCTTTTACCTCAACTCTGAGCTATTTCAGTTATCCTCAACTGACTTGAAATTCATCCAAATCTTCTATTTTTTCGATTCCCTGTATTGTTTAAAAGAATCATTCTTACCCTTTATGCTACTCTTGACCGCTTTATGCAATAACTGTTGTCTAGACCTTGCTTTCACTCTCTCTTAACTCAAGAGGGGAAAAAATGCTCCCTTCCAAATCTCCTAAAGCGGTAATGAAATTTTGATTTATTAAAGCCATTTTGTGTTCCCGTCACACCTCCCACTATAACTGGTTCTGCATCTTACTTGCTATTTGTGGACCTTTGGTGCACAAATTGACTGTGACATTTGCCTACACAACAGTGACTACATTTCAGAAAGTGATTCATTGGATATGAAGTGTTTTAAAAAGCCTCGAGGATATGCTAAGATGTTTTGGAAAGGTTTTTTTCTTTGTTCGTTGCAGCTTTAAATTTAGCTACTCTGGAGTCATTATAATTTGTCTTAGCTTTAATTCTGATTTCAAATGTAACAATGGAGTAATTACTGAAGGAGAATACAAGTGCTCACCCACCTCCGAGGAACCAATAATTTATGGCAGACTTTTAAATATTAAATGTAATGCAGCATCTGTCCCAGTATCCTGCTGCACATGGTATTTTAAGAAAAAGCCATTTATTGCCTCTATTAAGTTGTTAGCACTTTCATGTTACAGTCAAAAGTGTTCTTGATCAGCCCACTTTACCTCCAGGATATTGAAATCCCTTATGATTTCCCACTGCCTCTCTCATTTAGCTAAACAGCTTACTATCCAGCTATCATTTTCATTGAGCCGGCAGTCACCAGCATTTGCCAATTACTACTTGCAACTCCTATCATTACTAATTTGAACTCATCCTGCTTGGACCATCTACTACCTGTTGTTATTTCAATCCTTTTGATAGGTGTTATGTTCTCCCTAAGCAGTAATGCTCCTTCCCCACCTCGCCTATTAGGCTTATCATTACAGAACAAGCTATACCTGTCATAACCATATTTTCATACTGCCAGTTATTAACATTTCTGCCTGCTGTGTACGAACCTCTCATTTCAATAGTTTATTCTTAATGGATAAAGCATTTTCCCTCATCTTTCAATCCTTTTCTTACCTTATTTAAATATTTTAATTAGTGTTTTAGTCTTATTGCTTCCACAACATTATTGCTAACCAGGAGGAACAGAATAATGAGTTGTTTAGCTACGTCTACCAATCTTGTAGCCCCTCCAAATTACCGCCGTCATTTTCTGCGCCTCCGATCTGGTTACACACAGACCATACTTCAAATAAGTTCTTCTTATTCCAAAAAGCACCGTAATTAGCTTTTAAAAAAGTAGTTCTTTAAAATTTAATTTTAGTTCCCACTCAACAAGAATTTTTCTCATTCCCTCCATGTCCTCTGATAGTTTCGGAAAACCACCCAGACGCCATCAAGTAAAATATCACTTGCATTGAGCCAAGAGTATCTAAACTGGGATCCTCAAGGTCATCAGATTTCTGCACGTCTCACTTCAAATTTTTGATTCTTGGTTCCATATTTAGTAACATACCAGTACAGTATATCCATTGCTGTATATGAACAATAAAAACAACTGTAAGGATAGCAGTGATTTCCTCTGGGTGGTAAACACTAGCCTAGAAATTCGATGGCGCCAGTCCCAATTGCCAGGCGCCTATGCATCTAATATGGCGGGCGGGGCGCACGCTCATTAATTGGCAGAAGTGCGCCACCCTACATATTGGGAAAAGCAGAAAAAGAGGCGTTCAGGGCCCGTGCCTGAAACAGGCGGTAGGCCCCTTGCTTAGGCAAATAGGGGGTTAATGCCTGTTTGAGACCCCTTTTGTAAAATTGGGCTACCCTGAATGTAGCTGGCACTGGGCCAGCTGTGCTCAGGAAAACCAGGTCTACATGTGGCCTAACATGCAGGATTTAAAGAGATGGCTGGAAACTGCCACCAAAAAGGTAAGCTTGTTAAAAAATACTTACCCGAATTTGGATTCTCCCACAAGTGGAAACATTCTCTCCACATCTACTCTGTCCAACCCATTCATAATTATAAAGACCTATATCAGGTCTCCTCGAAGTCTTCACTTTTCTAAAGAAAAAAGCCCCAATCTGTTTAATCTTTCATGATAGCTGTAATCTCGCAGTTCTAGTACCATCCTTGTAAACCATTTTTACACTTTCTCCAGTGCTTCTATGTCCTTTTTATAGTACGGAGACCAGAACTGTGCACAGTACTGTAAATGCAGCCTGACCAGGGTCCTATATAAGTTTAACATAAATTCACCCGACATAGAGAAAATGTTTCCACTTGTGGGGGAGTCCAAAACTAGAGGTCATAAACATAAGATAGTCACTAATAAATCCAATATGGAATTCTGGAGAACTGTTTTTACCCAAAGAGTGGTTAGAATGTGGGACGTGCTACTAAAAGGCTAGAAAATAGATAACAACGGGAGTTTGGCAGTGCTAAATGGTATATACTTCAACGCAAGGAGTCTAGGGAATAAAGCAGATGAGCTGAGGGCACAGATAGACATGTGGGAGTATGATATTATAGCTATTACTGAGACATGGCTGAAAGAAGGGCAGGAATGGCAGCTCAACATTCCTGGTTACAGGGTTTTCAGACGAGATAGAGAGGGGGATAAAAAAGGAGGGGGGGTCGCAATATTGATTAAAGAAACAATTACAGCTGTGAGGAGGGATGATATCTTAGAAGGATCATCAAATGAGGCCATATGGGTTGAACTGAAAAACAAAAAAGGGGCAATCACACTGCTGGGAGTGTACTATAGACCTCCGAACAGTCAGAGGGAGATAGAAGAGCAAATATGTAGGCAAATTTCTGAGAGGTGCAAAAATAGGGCAGTAATAGTAGGGGAGTTCAACTTACCTAATATTAACTGGGATAAAATTAGTGTGAAAGGTATGGAGCGAGCAGAATTCCTAAAATGCATTCAGGAAACTTTTTTAACCAGTACATAGCAAGCCCAACAAGAGAGGAGGCGGTTCTGGACCTAGTTTTAGGGAATGAAGCTGGGCAGGTGGAAAGGGTATCAGTGGCAGAGCATATTGGTGGTTGTGATCATAATTCAATTAGATTTAGGATAGTTATGGAAAAGGACAAGGACAGACCAGGAATAAAAGTTTTCAATTGGGGAAAAGCTAATTTTACTAAGCTGAGAGGTGATTTAGCCAAAGTGGACTGGAGACAGAAACTTGAAGGTAAATCAGTGTCAGAGCAGTGGGAGGCAGTCAAGGAGGAGACAGTGAGGGTTCAGAGCAAGTATGTTCCCTTAAAGAAAAAGGGCGGGACTAACAAATCGAGAGCTCCCTGGATGTCAAGGGGCATACAGGGTAGGATAAAGAAAAAAAGGGAAGCTTATGACAGATACTGAGGACTCAATACTGCAGAAAGCCTAGAGGAGCATAGAAAGTGCAGGGGTGAAATTAAAAAGGAAATTAGGAAAGCAAATAGAGGGCATGAAAAAATATTGGCAAGTAACATCAAGGAAAACCCAAAGATGTTTTATAAATACATTAAGAGCAAGAGGATAACTAAAGTAAGAGTAGGGCCTATTAGGGACCATAAAGGTAACCTGTGTGTGGAGGCGGAAGACATGGGTATGGTTCTTCATGAATACTTTGCATCTGTTTTCACAAAAGAGAGGGACAATGCAGACATTGCAATCAGGGAGGAGGAGTGTGAAATATTAGATGAAATAAACATAGTGAAAGAGGAAGTATAAGGGGGTTTAGCATCTTTGAAAGTGGATAAATCCTCAGGCCCAGATGAAATGTATCCCAGACTGTTAAGAGAAGTAAGAGAGGAAATAGCAGAGGCTCTGACCATCATTTTCCAATCCTCTCTGGCTACAGGTATGGTGCCAGAGGACTGGAAGACTGCTAATGTGGTACATTTGTTTAAAAAGGGAGAAAGGGATAGAACAAGTAATTACAGGCTAGTCAGCCTAACCTCGGTGGTGGGAAAATTATTGGAAAAAATTCTGAGAGACAGGATAAATTTTCATTTAGAAAGACACGGATTAATCAGGGACAGTCAGTATGGATTTGTTAAGGGAAGGTCGTGTCTGACTAACTTGATTCAATTTTTTGAGGAGGTAACAAGGAGGGTCGATGAGGGTAATGCATTTAATGTAGTCTATATGGATTTTAGCAAGTCTTTTGATAAGGTCCCACATGGCAGACTGGTCATGAAAGTAAAAGCCCATGGGATCCAAGGCAAAGTGGCAAGTTGGATCCAAAATTGGTTCAGAGGCAGGAAACAAAGGGTAATGGTCAAAGGGTGTTTTTGTGACTGGAAGGCTGTTTCCAGTAGGGTTCTGCAGGGCTCAGTACTGGGTCCTTTGCTTTTTGTGGTATATATCAATGATTTGGACTTGAATGTAGGAAGTATGATTAAGAAGTTTGCAGATGATACAAAAATTGGCCGTGTGGTTGATAATGAAGAAGAAAGCTGCAGACTGCAGGAAGATATCAATGGACTGGTCAGGTGGGCAGAACAGTGGCAAATGGAATTCAATCTGGAGAAGTGTGAGGTAATGCATTTGGGGTGGGCTAACTAGGCAAGGGAATACACTCTAAATGGTAGAACACTGAGAAGTGCAGAAGATCAGTGGGACCTTGGAGTGCATGTCCACAGATCCCTGAAGGTAGCAGGACAGGTAGATAAGGTGGTTAAGAAGGCATACGGGATACTTGCCTTTATTAGCCAAGGCATAGAATATAAGAGCAGGGAGGTTATGCTTGAACTGTATAAAACACTAGTTAGGCCGCAGCTAGAATACTGAGTGCAGTTCTGGTCACCACATTACAGGAAGGATGTGATTGCACTAGAGGGTGTGCAGAGGAGATTTACGAGGATGTTGCCAGGACTGGAGAATTTTAGCTATGAGGAAAGATTGGATAGGCTGGGGTTGTTTTCTTTGGTACAGAGGAGGCTGAGGGGAGACCTAATTGAGGTGTATAAAGTTATGAGGGGATAGGAAGGATCTCTTTCCTTTGGCAGAAGGGTCAATAACCAGGGGGCATAGATTTAAAGTAATTGGTCGGAGGTTTAGAGAGGATTTGAGGAGAAATTTTTTCACCCAGACGGTGGTGGGGGTCTGGAACTCATTGCCTGAAAGGGTGGTAGAGGCAGAAACCCTCATGACATTTAAAAAGTACTTGGATATGCACTTGAAGTGCCGTACCCTTCAAGGCTACGGACCAAGTGCTGGAAAGCGGGATTAGGCTGGATAGCTCTTTGTTGGCCGGCACGGACAAGATGGGCCGAATGGCCTCCTTCGGTGCTGTAAATTTCTAAGATTCTATAAGAAGTAGTTGAGGTGAATATCATAAATGCATTTATGGGGAAGCTAGATAAGTACATGAAGGAGAAAGGAATAGAAGGATATGGCGATGGGGTTAGATGAAGAGGGGTGGGAGGAGACTCGTGTGGAGCATAAACGCCGGCTTAGACCAGTTGGGGCGAATGGCCTGTATCTGTGCTGTAGACCCAATGTAACTGTGTAACAAATGTTCATTGAGCATAATTTTTCAAGAAACTAACTTGTTGGATAGTTCTGGGAGATTAATATTCATGTAAAAGTTTTCTATTTACCACCTATTTATTATTACCACAGAATGCAAATTTCAAATACATCCATTCATCAAAAAGTAGTTTCATTTATAGATCAGTTGGGTGGCAGAGCTATTTTCAAGATTATCATCTCAGCCTGTGCTACCATAATGTATGATCTCTCTTTTATCCTTCAAAATATTCAATGAAATATCATCTTTCAGTGCCAAACACACAGTGGAGGCTGGAAATCAATTGCTGTATCTTTTGAGCAAAATGATATGTCAGATGGTTCAGGTTATGTTACTAAGGGTGAAGGGTTGGCAGTGACAGACTGAGTGTGAAGTTATTGCTAGCTGTGGGTGATGTTTGTAAGTTTCCATGTCTGCAAAGCACTCAGAGGACCATTTTTCCCTTTTTCTATTGATTTTAAAATGCAACTTTTCCATAATCTTCCTTTCTCATACTTGCTGCAATGATGTTCTTCATTTTTGTTTTAAATTGACCTAATTTTTGCATTTACTCCATCATTTAAAAAAATTTGTTCATGGGAAGTGGGCGTCGCTGGCAAGGCCAGCATTTATTGGCCATCCCTAGTTGCCCTTGAGAAGGTGGTGGTGAGCTGCCTTCTTGAACCACTGCAGTCCGTGCGGTGAAGGTACTCCCACAGCGCTGTTAGGGAGGGAGTTCCAGGATTTTGGCCCAGCGACGATGAAGGATCGGCGATATACTTCTAAGTCAGATGGTGCGTGACTTGGAGGGGAACTTGGAGGTGGTGGTGTTCCCATGCGCCTGCTGCCCTTGTCCTTCTAGGTGAAAGAAGTCGCGGGTTTGGGAGTTGATGACGAAGAAGCCTTGGTGACGATCATAATGGTGACTATGAAACTACCGGATTGTTGTAAAAACCCATCTGGCTCCCTAATGCCCTTTAGGGAAGGAAATTTGCCCCCCCTTACCTGGTCTGGCCTATATGTGACTCCAGACCAAAGCAATGTGGTTGACTCTTAACCGCCCTCTGAAATAGCCTCGCAAGCCCCACTCAGTTGTACCAAACCGCTACGAAAAAGACCTTCACCACATGGACTGCAGCGGTTTAAGAAGGTGGCTCACCTACCATCTTCTCAAGGGCAATGAGGGATGGGCAATGAATGCTGGCCTTGCCAGCGATGCCCACATCCTATGAATGAATAAAAAAATTGCCTCAATAACTCTCCAAAATGTTAGGAGTTATGTATCACAAATCTTCTTTTGGCCTCATCGGCTAATCGATGAGGGGTTTGTCCTTAGCTACTTCACTGCTTCTATTTCTGGTTTCCACCTTCCTCTGGTGGGTGGACCAGTTGGGAGGCACCATTCGGTATCCTGCTTTTGGAGGAGGACTTGGCTTTCTTCTCTGGCTGTTCTGACATGAACTGAGTTCAGCGCAGTTAGCAGATCTGTTGTACTTGTGGATCCTTGAATTTCTTTTGACTTTAATTGGTCATTCTATTACCTGCTCTATCCAACCTCTTGCATGGGTGACAGTTCCAGCACATTGCCTGGCATGCAGAAGAGGCAGTGGTTAAACCCTCATTTACTCAGAATAGTTTTTGAGTTTCATTTCTCTCAGAATATACATCAAAGTTTTATCCACCTCTTCACACAAAGGTTAGTGGTAATCCAAAACTCTCTTCCCCAAAAAACTGTTGAGGCTAGGTCAATTGAAACTTTCAGAAAGGAGATTGATAGATTTTCGTGAGGCAAGTATATTAAGAGTTATGGAAACCATGGTGGGCAGATGGTGTTAAGATACAGATTAGCCGTGATCTAATTGAATGGTGGAACAGGCTCAAGGGGCTGAATGGCCTACTCCTGTTCCTATGTTCCACGTTACTGCTTATGTAAGGAAGCACCATTTGGGTGTGATCCATGGGTCATGGCGACGTGGATGGGGTGAAGAATCTTCAGCAATCTAGGCAGAAAGTTGTTCTGTTCAGGAATGTCAGGAAATCCCAAACTAAACAGAATGAGGAACTAGTTATGGGGTGTATCACTTGTGTTACTCCCTGGCATGGCTGGAACCAGAGAAAGTTAGAGCTTTCACTCGTGCAGTGGGCACTTCTTGGACCATTATGCGCTGAATTCCTCTGAAGGCAACAACCTGGAGCAGACCTCATGCTTTTTCAAAGCATTACCGCATGTCCCTGTCTAACTAAATTGCCAATCAGTAACTCTAAGTGGCTTAACCCAGCATCTATGACCAGAACGTTATATTTTAAAATATTCACTTTAAACAAGTAAGGAAAAACATTTATCAAACATCTGGAGTGTTTTGGCTCTTGTCCAATTTACATGATGTTGCCACTCAAGTCAAGCAAAGGCACCTTGGCCTTTTAGCTCTTGGCAGATTTTGTACCACTTTGTGTGAATAACATGTTGCTATTTGAATATATTGGAATGAAAACTTGTTGGCATGCGGCACTCATTCTGTATGCACCTTGATACTCATACTTCCAGATACTTTGAATTATTTAATCAAGTAGGGGCTGGACAGCGAGAGTCAAATCTGTGTTAACCAGAGATAAAATACAAGCAGCTCTTTGTAGAGCTATTAGAAAGCTTTCTCCTCCTTTCTGAAGCACCATAAAAGGACCAACAACTTGTGTTAATGTAGCAAACTGTCACAGTTGGGGGGTCAGACCCGAGGAGGAAGTGGAGTGAGATTAGGCAAGGTGGCCAAAGGCACTATTGAACAAACAGTTTTTAAGGAAACAGTGGAGTGGTTTACAGAGAGAGGTATGGAAGGCTAAAGTGCTCTAGCGCCATCACTAAGACCAACTATTTCCACCTCCATAACATCGCCCGACTCCGCCCCAGCCTCAGCTCATCCGCTGCTGTAACCCTCATCCGTGACTTTGTTACCTCTAGACTTGACTATTCCAACGCACTCCTGGCTGGCCTCCCACATTCCACCCTACGTAAACTTGAGGTCATCCAAAACTCGGCTGCCCGTGTCCTAACTCGCACCAAGTCCCGTTCACCCGGTTAAGCAACACCTCCATTTCAATATTCTCATCCTTGTTTTCAAATTCCTCCATGGCCTCGCCCCCTCCCTATCTCTGTAATCTCCTCCAGCCCCACAACCCTCCAAGATATCTGCGCTCCTCAAATTCTGGCCTCTTGAGCATCCCTGAATTTAATCGCTCCACCATTGGCGGCTGTGCCTTCAGCTGCCAAGGTTCTAAGCTCTGGAATTGCCTCCCTAAACCTCTGCGTCTCTCTACCTCTCTTTCCTCCTTTAAGACGCTCCTTAAAATTTACCTCTTTGACCAAGCTTTTGGTCATCTACCCTAATACCTCCTTGTACGACTCAGGGCTGGATTTTGTCTTGGGGTCGGGTTGGGGTCGTGTAATCCGCATTTCGTGTTTCCCTCCCGACTCCAGATTAATGTGGATGCCTGATGCAATTTTCACTTAATTGGGCAATTGAGTTGGAGCATGTGGGAACCCATGAACTAATTAGTGTTTTCAGTCTGAAAACCGCCTCTGATGATGTCATCATTGCTGACTGGCTAGTCTCAGAGACTGTTGGTGAGAGAGGACCTGCCTGGCTTTTGATGTGGGTGGACCTGGATGCAAAAATGGGGGGGGGGGGTGTAGAGGACAGAGAGAGAGAGAGAGAGAGTGAGAATTTTTTGCCAAGCAAGTCCTCCCAGGCAGTCTCTGAAGACATTCAATGCAGCAGCATCAGAGGTGACGTTCAGACCTAATACTACTACTACTACCTTCATCACATCTCCGTTGTAATAGTGGACTAGCAGCCGATAGTCAGCTATCCACTTGTGCTCCCGCCAGGTTTCACTGGAGTGTTTCACACCAGGCGTGCTTCACGTCAGAAGAGGGTTAAACTAGCTACAGCATTTCAAAATCGCATTAAAGAGCCAATTTAGAGCTTGTTAAGGGCTTTAATGGCCTCTCCCGCCTCTTGAAGGTGGGACGGAGTCGGGAACCCCGCGACTGATTATGTCAAAATTGCGTGGAGGTGGGATGGAGTCGGGATGGGGTCGGAAACCCCGACCCCGCAAATTTAACCCCCCACACGCCTCCAAACCCGACTCCATGGGTCATTCAAAATCCAGCCCTCAGTGTCAAATTTTGTTTTATAACACTCCTGTGAAGCACCTTGGGATGTTTTAGTACATTAAAGGTGCTGTATAACTGCAATTTGTTGTTGTTGTTGTTGATGGTGGTGCAACAGAGGAAGGGGAACAATACAGTACACCAAAGTTCAACAGAACTAAGTGAGCTACAACCTAAAAGTATAGATTTCCTGTGCCAGCACTCTGCAGAAAGGTTTATAAGGGCCATGACTCTGAAATGCTGAATGCACAGTCTGGCCCTTTCATACATTACTGTGTGTGGTTTCAGTCACTGTGGTTTAAAGCAACTTAGTTATCAAGATAGGCTAAACGAGCTGGGACTGTACACTTTAGAAAAGTGTAGAATTAGGGGTGATCTGATTGAGGTTTATAAGATGATGAAGGGAATAGATTGTGTTTGAGTTGACAGTTTGTTCCAATTAAATAGGTTAGGGAGGGCCGGGGGGGGGTCACAGTTTTATGTTGTGGAAGACCAGATCTAGCTTGGATGTCGGGAAATGGTTCTTTTCCAAGAGAGTAGTGGACCTCTTCGAACAAGCTGATGGCTCGTGCGGTGGAAGTGGATTCGCTGAATTCCTTCAAGTGAGAGCTGGACCTGTTTCTGGCTAGGGCAGAGATCACTTTGTACAAAAGGTAGGTACTGGATAGAATTATCAGGGCCAGAGTGATCTCCTGGACTACTTTCAATCGCCGAGGGAGGGGTCAGAGAGAAATTTTCCCAGATTCTTTTCCCTCCAAATTGACCTGGGTCTTTATCTGGTTTTCCGTCTCTCCCAGGAGATCGCATGGTTTTGGGTGGGGCGGAGAGGGCATATATTGTGATACACAAGGTATCACCATTGTGTGGGACAGGCTGGATGGATCAGAGGGTCTCTTTCTGTCCATCAATGTTTGTATGTTCGTCTCTTGTGCAGGAACCAGTTTAATGAAATCTTCCTAGTGTCGTAAGCAGGAATTTGTTTGTGCAGATGATTTAAGGTTTTCTACCTGTTGGTTGTTATTGGTTACAGAGCCAAGTCATTGCATAAAATGAGAAACTGTATGGTTCTGAGCAATATCTATCCAGTACTCCATAAGAAATTAAATATTTGAAATGTGATTTACTATACTCAAAATAATTCCTTTAGCAAGACCTAGTGGTTTTGAACCAAGTGTTCCGAACCAACTGAGAACACTTATTTAAACTGATCGAACAGAACTGGGACTGAATCCAACAGGTCTGTTGACATTGGGACAGCACATCTGACTAGCAAGAATCAAAATTTACAGTAAAATAAATTCTTGCTCATAAAAGCTGTCTATTAGACAAAGCAAAGAAGGTTATAGAAGATTGACTCTATTGAATAAATCATGACCTTCATGTTTCCAATCATAGATACTCTCTCAGTCACTACATACCTATTCATATATGGACTGTCAAAAACTTGCCAGGTACTCTGAAAGAGTGGTCTCTCTGAAAGAGATCACCAATTCGTGCTCGATTTTGGATCCCTTTGCGATCTAGTTGTTGGAAGCATGTTTAGATTTTCAAAACCCACCACATTTTCATGGTTGACATCAGAAAGAGGAGTCTTTCATCGTCTCAATCTGTGTTGGGCTTGCAACCTGGTCCTAGAAGTGACCCCATCCCCTCCACATCATCTTAAAGGAGCTGTTCTTACCTGGTATGCTGAAAAATCCATGAGATCCAATCAAGTCGGACTCAAAAAAGTGACATGAAGTCAGCTAAACTTTTTACAGTTGCATTTCTGAACTGTCTTAAAGACGTAATCTAGATCACAGCTTCAACTTGTTCAGAAAACATAATTACAGTGCTATTTTTGGCACACTCAAAGCCCAGCACACCTTCGAATGCTGCCCCCGTGAAACCTTGGTCTCAGAGTTTGCCATCTGAAATGACACAGCTCTTTTAAACAGTTAGGTGTTATTCTCATCCTCTTTGAGTAAGTGTGATAGAATAACTGGGAGGATGTACAGCATCTCTTTGTCAGGTGAGTGGAAATGTAAATTAGATGTTTACAGTTTGCACAGTTTTCAATCGCACTCTCTTTCATAGCGGCCGTTTCTTTATCTCACAACCACAGTGACTGTAGTGCACACACTCAACATCTGAAAAAGTACAGGAACTGTGAGCTCAGCATGTGCTTCATTACCAAATATTAACCTCCAGGGGCGAGGCTGACATGCAAGACCCAGGTTTCTAGCTTATTCTAATGTGCTAGTTCACACAGCAAGAGAATACCGGCTGATGACGTTAGGAGGAGGAGCTTGAGTTTCTTGCTATAGATAAATATGAAACGCTCTGGTGCCTGCTTCCACGCACTTGACAAAATAACCTTTAGAGTATGGAACCCTGAGCATGTGGGCCAACCCAAAAATAGTACTGCACAGTGACCAGTTCTCATCCTTTTGATGGTTCTGAAGAACATCATTCTTGTGAATTCATTCAGATGCTAGTAAGGGTGTGCTATAAATATATACAATGTGCCTTTGCCCTCAAAGATAATATCATAGAAAAGGTTTTGTCGAGTGAGCAGGAGTCAAAATAGTCCTGTGGATTTACGAAACCTTTATTCCTTTCCTGTTGTAAGCAAACATTTTTCTAAGACCCCGACTTATTTCTTAATTGAAGCAGACATCATTGATGGCAGAGTTATTCATGATGCAGAGATGCCGGTGTTGGACTGGGGTGGACAAAATTGAGAAGTCGCACAACACCAGGTTATAGTCCAACAGTTTTATTTGAAATCACAAGCTTTCGGAGCTATCGATCGCCCCTTCCTCAGGTGAAGTCAGTTATTCAGTTGGCGGCACAATCGGGCTGTGAACTACACACCTCCAAACAAAGGAGAAATTAGGACACAATCGAGAGCATTGTGGAAGTTATCGGAAGGAAAATCAAAACAAGAGAAAAAAAGCAAACGAAAAAAAAAGGAAAGAAAAAAAAAAACCCAGAAAGGAAGAACAGGAAATAAAGACAAAAACATGTAGGTTGTGTTTCTCAGGGCATGTGAAGCCCACAGGTCATCTCAGAACCACCTAGTCACTGCAGGAGCAGCTGATCTTTCATATTTAGGGTCATATCCAGCTAATTGCACTATTTGGGGTGTTGCCTCGTTTGGAAGGTCCAGTGATCGATTATTCCTGTTGACAGATTACTTTCCATGTGTGATCAAACCTATTTTGCACCAAATACAAAGTAAAATCTAAAGCTCCCACCATTGCTTCTACACTTTGCTCAGACACAAATGACGCAAATGTGCTATTTATGTCTAAAAGTCACTCATATCTTTAAGAACACTAATTCCCCCAAAACTATTGGATATTCCTCAAAAACAAGAATTCCATCTCTTCTGCTATACGCAGAGCGCTATGCTCAGACCACACCTTCGATACAGCACTCAGTTTTGGTCACTCTAGGCACGAAAGAGACACTCAAGCCCTAGAGCGGTGCCGAGACGAGCCATAAGGCTGATCCCTAGCATTAAACAATTGAGTTATGGAAGAAGACTGGCGAAATTTGGGGTTTTTCCATTTGTGAAAGGTGACTGTGATGGGATCACACACAAAGTATATATATGATAGTAAACCAGACAGCAAGACAAGGTTCAAACTGATGAAAGGAAAACTCAGAACTAATGTCAGGAAATTCTTCTTCACACAAAGTTTGATCAGCGCGTCAAATGGACTTCTACATGGAGTCGTGAAAGTATTCATTTAAGAGTACTCATTTATGAGAATTTAACGATGGTGACCAGGGGTGTTTACAGTGTTTGAGATGGATGAGCTAAGATGGGTCGAATGGCCTTTCTCATCCATATTTATTTTGCAATCATGTTCATAGAATTCTACCTCCTGCTCGACTATACATCAATAAGTAGAGAATTCAGAATGGTAAAGAGGAGTTAAAAAAAAAATTCTATAAATCTGCTAAGTTGAATCCATTCATATCTGATCAATATTTTGCTTCTTTTTGAAGTTGAGGAGGGGAAGAAAGAAGACATTTCCTTCCACATAGGTTAAAACAAAAAAAAATTACCATTGGAACCTCATCCCCAATTACGTGGATGGTGTCAAATAGAAACGGCACAGTTTAGGAGATGCACTTAAAGTTTAAGTACAGATTTATTCTTGAAAGAGAAAATGGCAAACAAGGATGAAAACTGAAGCACAAGTCCTCTGAAGGAGTGTCGAAAAAACAAATGATTTTCATTTATAAACCACTTCTCCCATAAAATGCCTGAGAGTGCTTAAAGATGGACAACAAGCAAGAAAAAGGCTGGAATTTGTGAAGAGGTGAAACTAAAGGTAAAGTCAACGACAAAGGTCTTCAATGAGGCTTTTGAAGATGGGAGGAGGTAACAAGTTACATGGGTTTTGAGGAGAGAATTCCAGAGAACAAAAATGCGATGACTGAATAATTGAAGATCAAGAACAAACACGCACATAAAAACCTTTACACAGAACTTTAGAAAAAAAAAACATTAAAAAATCTTACACAGGCATGCATAAAGAGTTTCAAGGGTAACAAACATCCACTCTGTTCATGTGGTGTCCATCCTTCATAAAAGTGCAATTGTCAAGGCCAACAAGACGGTGAAAAATACCAGTTCCACTATGTAATGTGTCGCCCTGACAACCATCTGAAGAGTGCATCATTTTCCCTGAAAAATGCCACTTCCCGAGTAGAGAACACAACAATCAAGAGAAGCTCTTGGGTTCCTGTATATCTGCGTGCTGAAGGCTGTTCAGGACAAGACATATGTTACAGAAATGCCCTCATTTTTAACAAAATAGCTGACGGAAAAGAAAAATAAGACAAAGTGTCACCAGGTTTAAAATGTTGAGTTTCACATCATTCTATCTATTCGTCGAAAATAGAAGTACTGACACAGCTAGCTGTGGGGCAATTTATCTTTCATTCGCTAATTGTAGCAAATAACTAGGTGTAGGTAGAAATTGGGCAACATTGCTTTAAACTCAAGTCTAAAGTTTTGCTAAAATTAAGGAGAAGATAAAAATATAGCCCTAAGAAACCAACCTATTTAATTTATATAAGTATTGGTTACTGTTTATATATGTTTATATTATAACTAACATCAGAGAATCAAACGTTTTGGGGTAATGTTATACTGAAGGCACTTGCTTCTAAATGAATACAAGGTCTTTTTTCTTTACAGCGATGCACAGCTGCCTGACTGTCAGTTATACTGTCAGCAATGCACTGCTCTCCAGTTATGGGAAAACAAAGCTCCCTGCAACATGATTAGGAAAGCAAATGGTATGTTGGCCTTTATCACAAGAGGATTTGAGTGTAAGAGTAAAGACGTCTTACTGCAATTATATAGAGCCCTGGTGAGACCACACCTGGAGTATTGGCCGCGATTTTATTGATCGATGCGGCTTGGGAGTGGGTCAGCTGGTTTCCGGGTTACAGTCCCGCCCCCAACTTCATCCGGCCCACGGACGTGATTTCATATCGATTGGCTTTGTTAAACCCGCCCTGCAGGCTTGCCGGCCAATTAAGAAGAAGCCGGTCAGATGGCGTCATTTGATGACACATCATAGAAACATAGAAACATAGAAACTAGGAGCAGGAGTAGGCCATTCGGCCCATCGAGCCTGCTCCACCATTCAATACGATCATGGCTGATCATCCAAGCCCAGTACCCTGTCCCTGCTTTAATCCCCACAGTACACATATCCCACCCTACCCCCGTAACCCCACGTATTTAATTCCCCCTAACATATCCCATCCTATCCCCATAACCCCACATATTTAATCCCCCCCTAACACTAAGGGTCAATTTATCATAGCCAAATCAACCTAACCCGCACATTTTTGGACTGTGGGAGGAAACCGGAGCACCCGGAGGAAACCCACGCAGACACGGGGAGAATGTGCAAACTCCACACAGACAGTCACCCGAGGCCAGATTCGAACCCGGGTCCCTGGCGCTGTGAGGCACCAGTGCTAACCACTATGCCACCGTGTTGCCCACTGCCAGTTTTCTTAAAGGGACCACGCACAATTTTTCTTTGACAGCTCATTTCTCAGTGTTTGACAGCATTGAGGTGCTGAAAACACTGACAATGACTGTTCACAGGTGAGTTCTTGCGCCCAGGCTCTCCAGTGACTCTCTCCTTCGGCTAGAACAGATGGCAGGTGAGGTTACAGAAGCGATTTGTCACTGGTAAGAGAGGTTCTCCCAATGAGATGGGACTAGACAGCCAATTCAAAACTTGTTACCTGCAGAAAAGAGTAAATATATCAAAAATGATATTCCCAACATTTTCTTACCTCTGAAACTCACCACTTCTGCAGCTGTCATCAATGCAGAAACATTACAGCAGACTCACAACATGCCACACTTACCTGGCGTGGTGTCTGGACATCGGGAAGCCCGAAGTAGAAGTGTCAAAACTGCAAAAGAGCCTGTTAATTGCCTGTTAACAACCTTTAACAGGTAGTTAAGTGGCTATAATCCTCTTCCCGCCGCTAGGTGTCAGGTCCATGCGCAAATCGGGGACCCGACACTTGGGAAGATTGATTGGAGGCGGGTTGACAGCGGGTATCCTGCCCGCTGTCAATCTTTGCGATTTTGCCAGATGTCCCACCTCCAAACCCGCCCCCTGAGCGCTGGCAAAATTCCGGCCATTGTGTATAGTTTTGGTCTCCTTACCTAAGGAAGGATATACTTGTTATAGAGGGAGTGCAACGAAGGTTCACCAGACTGATTCCTGGGATGGGGGGATTGTCCTACGAGGAGAGATTGAGTAGACTAGGCCTATATTCTCTAGAGTTTAGAAGAATTCTCATTGAAACATATAAAATTCTTACAGGCTTGACAGGGAGGATGTTTCCCTTGGCTGGGGAGTCTAGAACCAGGGGTCACAGTCTCAGAATAAGGGGTCGGCCATTTAGGACTGAGATGAGGAGAAATTTCTTCACTCAGAGGGTGGTGAATCTTTGGAATTCTCTACCCCAGAGGGCTGTGGAGGCTTAGTCGTTGAGTATATTCAAGACAGAGATCGATAGATTTTTGAATATTAAGGGAATTAAGGGATATGGGGATAGTGCAGGAAAGTGGAGATGAGGTAGAAGATCAGCCATGATTTTATTGAATGGCGGAGCAGGCTCGATGGGCCAAATGGCCAACTCCTGCTCCTATTTATTATGTTCTTATGATAAGATAATTGGCTGCAAAAAAAGTTACAAATGAAGTTTACACCTTTCCAAGCAGTCCAAAAACTACAAAGGGTGCAAGACCAATGCAGGCTTGCAACTGGATAAAAGGTAAAGCAATAGTGGAATGCACTGCCTGAGCGGGTGGTGGAGGCAGAATGAATTGTGGCTTTCGAAAGGGAATTGGATAAGTACCTGGAGGAAAAAGATTTGCAGGGCTACGGGGAAAGGGCGGGGAAGCGTGGGACTAGCTGAAGTGCTCTTGCAGCGAGCTGGCACAGGCTCGATGGGCCAAATGGCTTCCTTCTGTGCGATTCTTATGATATCAGTTTGTTAACTTTGTGTGCAAGTTACGGAAACATTTTGCTTCAATATGAGGCCAACATCATTGTGCATTGATGTAAAATCTGAAAGATAACCAGTCTATTGTAATACCTAAAGCTGAAGGTTGATGACAGTGTTAGATACACATACCCATTGTATCCTGATGGGAATAGTATACTGTACATACTATGTAGTTACTATTATCATGCACTTGAATATTTTTTTTTTAATGCATCTGTAAATAAGAATTGGTATGGGACACTGACTGACAACAACATCGATCTCCTGGCTTCTTAACAACAATTAAATGAGAAGGTAAACTGATGGATCTGTATTTTCTCTTCTTTGTGGTATTTATTTTAAAATGATAATCTTTTGTTTTGTTGGAATCTTGCATTTGACAAGCTTCTTCAGAAAGCCTGGGTGACCCTTTCTTCACTCAAAGGGTTGGAAATTCTCTACCCCAGGGGGCTGTGGATGCTCAGTCAATGAGTATATTCAAGACTGAGATCGATAGATTTTTGGACACTAAAGGAATCAAGGGATATGGGGATAGTGTGGGAAAGTGGAGATGAGGTAAAAGGTCAGCCACAATGTTATTGAATGGTGGAGCAGGCTCGAAGGGTCGAATGGCCTACTCCAGCTCCTATTTCTTATATTCTTGTGTTCTTATGTGACATCCGTTGAGTTTATGGGAACCTGGAATAGACAAGCCTCCTCAAGCCAAGGGGATCCTTTTAGATTTTACCTGCCCCCAACCCTAATGGCAATGCTCTCAGACTGACTGTGAGCCATCTTTTTAACTCCATTTTCATGGAGTCCCTACTAAATGCCAATTACTTGAAACATTGAGCAAGAGCTTAAATTATCACTTATTTTAAGAAATATCTGAAATAATAAGAACAAGATACCAGGACCAGTACTGTTAAAATTTCAACTTTATCATCTACATGCTAAAATAACAGATGAACATAAAAAAATTTAGGAACAGGTAAAGACCATTAGGCCCAAAAAACTCATGCTTTTTTGTTAGATCAGTCCAACCGATCTGACCTTCTCAGCATAGCCCTCAATCCTTCCCTTATCAGAAGTGATTCTAATTGTCCCGCAAACTGATTTATACTGTCCACTTCAATAACTTATTTCACAACTCTCTTACCACTCAAATGGACATTTCCTACCCAACTTTTAACAAGACTTTAAAACAACGTTTTGTCTACCTGTCCAAGTAGAATGCTATTTTTTTTCCCATCGGACTTTTTTGAAGAGCAAGGAATTTTCTGGGTATCCCGGCCAACATTGTGCCTCAACCAATACCACCAGAATAGATTAACTGACCACATCTCATTTGCTGCTTGTGGAACCTTGCTGTGCACAAATTGGCTGCCACGCTTGTCTACATAGCAACAGTGACCACGCTTTAAAATAATTCATTAGTTATGAAGCACTTTGGGACGTCCTGAGGAAGTGAAAGGCACTATATAAATGTAAGTTATGCTTACCCTTTATAAAACGCTGGTTGGGCCTCAGCCAGAGTATTGTGTTCAATTCTGGGCACCGCACTTTAGGAAGGATGTTAAGGCCTTGGAGGTGGTGCAGAAGAAATTTACTAGAAATTATACCAGAGATGAGGGATTTCAGCTATGTGGAGAGACTGGAGAAGCCGGGGTAGTTTTCCTTCGAGCAGAGAAGGTTAAGAGGAGATTTGATGGAGGCGTTCAAAATCACGAATGGTTTTAATAGAGTAAATAAGGAGAAACTGTTTCCAGTGGCAGAAGGGTCGGTAACCAGAGGACATGGATTCAAGGTGATTGGCAAAAGAACAAGAGGTGACATGAGGGAAAAAAAAAAATTATACAGCGAGTTGATGTGATCTGGAATGCGTTGCCTGAAAGGGTGGTGGAAGCAGATTCAATAGTAACTTTCAAAAGAGAATTGGAGGAATACTTGAAGGGAAAACATTTACAGGGCTGTGGGGAAAGAGCAGGGGAGTGGGATTAATTGGATAGCTCTACCAAAGAGCCAGCACAGGCACGATGGGCCAAATTGCCTCCTTCTGTGCCATATCATTCTATGGTTCAATGAAGTTCTTTCTTTCCCTTCTTACTTCCTAATTTTTAGCCTGTGTCCCCTGGTATTTGAATGATTTGACATAATTTGGCATGTAATAAAAGAGCATATGGAGGATTCTGAAGGCAATAGATGAGCACATACATAAAGATGGGGGCTTGAGCAGATTTAGAATATGAGCATTGTTGTCAAGCTGCTAAATATTAGCACCCCAATCCATCAACGATTAAAAATAAATTCCATGGGTAGAGATAGTTTTCACACTCAGCATCAGTTACCATTCACATTAATTGTTGTTTCAATGTACAGTTGAGTGAAGCATATAAAATCGCCCTCATTCATTAATAATGAAAACTGTATGGGGTGAATACATTATCCAATAAGTAGGGCTGACTTTTGCCAACATGTCATCCTGAATTAGTCTCTGAACACCTTTAGTATAAAGCACTAGTCATACAGAGGTGAAAAATAGGAGTATCATTCACTAGATAATGTACTAGTATTGATATTCATATTGATTTTTATGAACATCATCATCTTGAAACCAAAATCCTGCTCTGGATTTTGACCACCTTGTATGCTCCAATTCTCTGCTTGTATATCACATTCTGTTATCACTGATGGATATGGGTTAAACCATGGATAGCTCCCTTATTCATTTATTTTTTCTTAACTTCTTAATTCGCAAACAAAATAATTTATACGTTTATCTTTATGCTCCCCAATGCACATTTAATGGCCTGTTTCTATGTTCTGTAAACAAAGGACAGTTTTTTTCCCCCAAAATTACAGCCTTGCGATTTGCTGAAAACCACAGGCTCAAACCTGACTGAGGAGAACCCTCGTAAGATCCATGATGTGGAGATGCCGGTGTTGGACTGGGGTGGACAAATGTGAGAAATTATTTGAAATCACAAGCTTTCGGAGCGCTGCTTCAGGTTCACCTGACGAAGGAGCAGCGCTCCGAAAGCTTGTGATTTCAAATAAAACTGTTGGACTATAACCTGGTGTTGTGCGACTTCTCACACTCGTAAGATCAGCAGAGCGCCAACCAATTACCATCGTTAGCAAGTCAATGGATCAGAGTTCTCGGCCACGGTTTGCATCCTGAAGGCAACAACTTCTGAAAGGCGGAAAGGACCAAAACAAAGTGGAAAGCAGCTGAAACTGTAATCAGATAGTAATAATGAGCTGTAGGCATCTGTACCAGAGTTGAGGCTGCACCTGTGATTTTGCTCATCAAGTCAACCTGCCTATCCTCAGTTTCCTGATGTAATAAAAATGGCTGCCCATTATTACTTGCTGTAATTTTTCTGACTAGTTCCTCATTGACCTTTCATTAAGTGAAGAAGCCTTAAAGGATGCAAGAAGTTAAGATTCGCTATTTGGATTAAGCAGTTAAAAAGCTATTCAGTAGCTATTATATATGCCAAAATGATTCAATTAACATAGGAAAATCACTGTTGGCCATTGCAATTTAAAGGAAAATAAGTTTAAAAACGTCATTTGAAATCTTAATTGACACTTAGAAATTTGATTAGCACATTTTTAATTTAGTATTATTCTTTTATATTATTTAATCTGTTAAAATTCCATTTTGTGCTAATCTTTAACTCATGACTAGAGGTTGATTTTAATTTAATTTGAAAATTATGTGAATAGAGATGTAAAGATGAACTAGCACTTCAGATCTGCCAACAGGCTGCTTCAAAAGTACTTTGCTCTAATGTCCTTTGATATTAGCTGTCCAATTTTTGCTAATCTCATTCCATATTTTTAGTTCTTTAAATCAAAGGTAAATTGCATAGCACAGTGATGCCTTCTATTGAGAAATGTGTTGCACTGAGTGACATTTGCACCGAAGAGTTCCTCGTAATGTGGATTCCTGATTACATCTGGACTTCAAGACCGGGGAGAGGGGCTGATCAAAGCTGCATCACGACTTCAGACTGAGGGACAGAAAACCGAACGGGGAGTTAGCACAGGTTGGATTGTTGCCAGTTACAGTGACACTGGCAGAACCTTGGGAGTACACTGCCTGTCATCTGGGTTCAAGGGGAAGATCATTTGCAAAACGCACATGTTACCTCCCTTGTTCTTTACATCATCAAGTAGATGTCAGAAGCCGTATTGCTGAACAAAGACACTTCACTTTGCAAAAGCCTTTTCTGGTCTGGCACAGATCCCAGCTCTCACAATGAATGGGGTGATTATCTGAAAGATGTCGGTAATTGCTCAGCCTGTACATCAGATGGTGCTGTTTTAGAAAGCTACTGTATATCTAATCGGCTTGCTAACTGTTTCAGCAGAGCCAATTGTCTAACAACATTTTTTTTTAAGGTTGCTCATTGCCCTTCAAAAGTTCAAACTGGATAAATCTAACCCCCTTTCATAATATTAACCTACTATTCCTGTACACTTCTAGCTCAAGTTATAATAAATAAATATTGAATAAACAATAAATAACAAAGTAACAAAATTATTCAGATTCTTTACAATTTTTCAGACCTTGTCACAATTCTCTGGTTCATTAGTGGTTTTGGACAACCATTCTGCTCTCCCTCTACTGGCTCTTCACCATCCTTTTGCTGTGCCTGTGCTCTCTTAGCTGATTTCATCACATCTGTGAGGGAGGGAGGTGTGTAGTTTTCTCCTCTCCATCAGTTGGTGACGATTTCTCAACACCTGTCTACCACCCAAATAGTGGGAACTTCATAGGTTCTGAAGTCTGCTAGTCTTCAGATTTCTTGTTTCTTCCATTCATTCTCATGATACATTGTCGGTACTCTTCCCACATCTCTCTCCCTCAAAAGGTGAAAGTTCTTTGGCACTCCTGTATAATAATGAATTTGTTCTTACTCTCTTAGAGCTTTTGTTACACATTTTCAAACACTTCCCATTTAAGTCTGTTGTGGTATCCTTAGTTCTCCTGTTCATCGGTCTCTGCTTTGGACTCCCTTTCATTCTTATAGTCCAAAATTGCGAAGTAAAGGTCTGCTCGAGCTATCTACACCCTTCCCATTAAAGATTTTGTTACATGGATTTCTCATTTCACGTTTCTATTACTGTTAAGTAAATACTTAAAATTCAATTTTCTTGTGAGCCTCATGAATTGTTCTGAGGTGGACCATTGTCTGAAAAATAGATATTTGGTACTGCACATTTTGCAAATTAGCCATGTAAGTTTCTGAATTCTGGTCTTTGTTACGGTGTCCTTCATGTTGCACGTTTCCTAGTAATTGAAATAATAGTCAATACTGATTAGATAGACAATACCAGAAATAAATAAATCCATTCCAGCCTTTGAACAATGAGCTCAGGTACTTGATGAGTTTTTATCATCTCCTGCTGTCTAGTTTCTATTGTTTGACGAGCAATCACATTTCTCAATGTATTCTTACAGTTCTGCATTCATTTTTGGCCAAAAAACACATTTGTTCTGCACAAACAACCTTCTAATGTAATGCAGGTTGAATGGATAAACTACATACTTTCCCTTCTCAGTGATTTAGGACACTGAGTTCACTTCTAAAATGACAGAATGGAATGACTGGAGCTGGTTACCTCATCCTTGTTCTGTGTCAAACCTCAAGGTACATGTCTGCAGAATCTGAAGGCTCTTATCTCCTGCAGTCATGGCTCTGCAATAGGCAAGTCTTCAATCATACTGTCTGTATACAACTCCTCCTGCGGTTTGCCCTTGGAACTATATGGTAAACATGCTTTAATGAAGAAATCACCAAGCTGCATCTGTTTTTGTGGCTGATAGCTAATCTATATATCAAATATCTCAAATATAATTAACATTGTTGGTAGCCATTTTGCCGTATTATGAGGTGGTTTCCTCACTATAACTTTTATAGGCCTAACATTATTCCAGTTAATGATGTGGCACAGGCATATTGATGGAATCTCTCAGGTCTAAATAATATAGCTATCCTTTTCAATCTCGGCATGGCTTGTCCCAGTATGCCGCTTTCATATGCGACTGGTTGTTCCTGCTGTCAGTGCTGCTTCAGACCACGGGTTTGAGGCATTTTCTTGCATGGTGAGTTCTTCCTGCAGGTCCTAGCACTTCAATACTTAGTGAGCTGTTGCCAACTGTTCGACTTGGTCGATCACTCAGCAGTGAATGTGTAGCTAACGCCATTCTGTATCTTTCAGTGTCAGTTTTGTTTCCGTGGTTCACATACATCACTGAGTTTCCAGCAACAAAAAAAACCGAGTGAGATAAGCAACAATTCCAATAAATCCATGAAATTCTGTGACATTCAAGAGCTTGTGGGTTTCCAAAACTGCTCTGACGTTTTCTTAATTTGTTTTCAAACCTTGCCCTGTAATAAGATGTCCTATAATTTGAACTTCTTGGAGCTTTATTTTATCCTTGTCTCTGTCGAGTTGTAGGTTTTGTGCACAGCATCTTTCTAGGAGGGTTTTGAGCTTCCTGTAGTCACTGGTGGCTTCTTCAACTTTCACCATTCACCAAAATGTCATTTGTGATGGTCTTTATACTTGCAGACACACTACTAATGGATTCTGCCTGTGCTGAAATTTTTCTCATCCATGGGATATACCAAAGAGTATACGCAATCTTCTGTATCTACCAAGTGGAGTATTATATATGGTAGGCAATGAGCATCTAGGATTACATGACACAATCCATTTTGCATATCCAAAATGCTGAATAACTTTTGCATGGTTTCAATCTAGTCATATTTCCTCACTAGTGGGTATGGCATATTGACTTCTCCATGTAGCTCTGTTCATGTCTCAGACATATACAGATTCTCATCTTCCCAGGTGTACGGACAGTTTCCAGGCTCATTAACCAAGGTTGGTTATTGGAGCTATTATATTCAGTTTAGCCTATCGTTAAGCTTACTTTTTGATCACACATGTTAACAACCGGTGCCTTTCCAGGCGATCTTTTTTGTTTTAGCTAGCCCTTCCTTTAAAGATGTATGTATGCACTATGATAAGTTGACCCAGAGCAAGTGACTTCATGGGTCTTGGTCCTGTCCATATTGTGATCTCAGTTATAGCAACAAGAACATTTTCATACCCAAGTTTAACGAGTTCTTTTTGTTGCACACAGAGCCAGATTAAGAATTCTTGGGGCCCTGGGCACCAAGCACACTCAGAGCCCCTCTACATCCCCCACACAACCATGCCCACATCCATTAAAACATAAACGTGTAGTCAAATACAAGGCGTAGGCCTGTAGAATGTTTACACACTGCATTAATAGCAAAGTATATTGTATCACAATTTTAAATGCTGGAATATTTTGATCAAGCGGCTGTATGCAGTTTTGCTGTGTTATGGCGAGTTTTAGCGTGGCAACCATATTTGGCCAGAGCCCCTGGCTATGGGCCCTATAGACCTGTGTGTTAATCCACCACTGGTTGCACTGTCCCACTTCCAAGCAAATGTACATAGTTGCTGTTCTGCAATGACTACAAATTCGACATGCCATTTCTTCTTAACAATTTTTGGGGTTTACCAAATTTTCTTTGTCCCAAAGGCCTCAGAGTGGTTTTATTAAAACAAATCAAATCTGGTGCATTTTTTTCAAGCTGCATCTTGCTCAGATCTCCTAACTGCTCGGCTGGGATCCTGTTGCAGCTTCCACTGCAATCTGATGGAAATGTGACTGTTCTGTTGTTATCATACATGATGGCTTAAGTCTGTTTGCAGTCATGGTCACAACATACAGCATTCACCTGCTCTGCTTCTAGCAACAGGGTTCGAGACTTGGTGGTCTCAAGTAATTAGGAAGGCAAATGGAATGTTGGCCTTTATTGCAAAGGGAATGGAGTATAAAAGTAGGGAAGTCCTGTTACAACTGTACAGGGCGTTGGTGAGACCACACCTGGAGTACTGCGTACAGTTTTGGTCTCCTTATTTAAGGAAGGATATACTTGCATTGGAGGCAGTTCAGAGAAGGTTCACGAGGTTGATTCCGGAGATGAAGGAGTTGTCTTATGAAGAAAGGTTGAGCAGGTTGGGCCTATACTCATTGGAGTTTAGAAGTATGAGAGGGGATCTTATTGAAACATATAAGATTCTGAAGGGGCTTGACAGGGTAGATGCTGAGAGGATGTTTCCCCTCGAGGGGAAATCTAGAACTAGGAGGCATAATTTCAGAATAAGGGGGCACACTTTTAAATCGGAAATGAGGAGGAATTTCTTCTCAGAGGGTCGTGAATCTTCGGAATTCTCTTCCCCAGAGAGCTGTGGAGGCTGGGTCATTGAATATATTTAAGATGGAGATAGACAGATTTTTGAAAGGTAAGGGAGTCAAGGGTTATGGGGAGCGGGCAGGGAAGTGGAGTTGAGGCCAAGATCAGATCAGCCATGATCTGATTGTATGACGGAGCAGGCTCGAGGGGCCAAATGGCCTACTCCTGCTCCTACATCTTATGTTCTTATGTCTATTTCTACTGTAGGGGTGGTGTTTTGTGTCAGCTTCACCTCTGACTTCTGAGCGGTTCGAATCGCTCCCACTCCCTTGGTTCTAGACCTTGGACTTTTTTGGGGGTTGTGACAAAAGTTGCAGCAGACAACTGAGTTTGATGAAAGAACTTCAATCTTTATTAAAAAGGTAAAACACAAATAATAACACTCTTAACACTCTAAAGGTGGGGAACACTTCGGTACAAGCGAGGGAAATGACAGTAGAACAATACTTCACCCCTCCCAACCCCACTTTACTAGCTAAGTTAGGCTTTGAAGGACCAGGGATAATGCTCACCAATCCTTTGACAGTTGGGCTAAATCGCGGTTTTGGGGTTCATTGTTTATGGCGGTTAGTGTCTGCTGTACCCCGTACGCGGTAGAGGACTTCACCTGCATATCTGGTCAGTCTTCGAAAGTCCGCTGATGCGGTAGGATGTCGTTTTGGATTTATCTGGTGAGTACCCAATTTCTTTTGGTCAGCAATAGGGTTTAGAGTCTTTGGGAAAATCTTACCCAGGGGTAAGTCAGGAGTTGATTGTAGAGTGGAAACTTTGCGGTTCTTCGGGTTTTTCTTCCCTTGAGTTGGTCTTTGTTGGCCGCGGTGGCCTGCGATTACCCGGTCAGTTGGGGGTAATATGCGGTTGTTGGTTTTGTGAGGCCTTTGGTTTCTGCGATGGTTTTAGGCCTTGTCTAGTGTGTCGGTCGACCTCGTGGAGCCGTCGGTGACTTGTTGCTGCTTGTTGCTCCGGGTGACTGTGTTGGGACCGTTGTTGGAGGTCCGTCAAGGTGGTATCTTCACGAGCTGGACTCAGGTGTGTCTGAGTGGTGAGCGATGCCGACTCGCTTCCAGCTCGGCTTGTTTTCTTCCTTTTTTTGAACTGCTTAACGGGCCTTCAATTATACTAAATTGAAGTGGCCTTATCTGCCCGCCAAATCTGCTCAGTCCATTGTCTGGTTTTGGCGGGCTCGTCAACGGTAACAACTTTACCAGCATGTTAACTGGTTTTTAACAGGCCTTCAATCTCACCCATTGAGCATGGCCTTATCTGCGCGCCAAATCTGCTCGGTTCTTTGTCTGATTTTGGCGGGCCTGTTACCAGTAACTGTTCTGTAAGTGTCAAATGGCTTTTGGGATGGCTTGCATCCTGTCGATCTCCTCGGTTGATCACTGGTGATTGATTTCATGTTTGGTATTCTAGGCTGGTCTCGGTCTTTCTATAGAACGGGTCTGAGTGGGTTTTATTATGCATGTTTCTGATGGGCCCTGTAATCAGTTTTGATGGGGCCTGTATTTTGGGTGGGACTGTCTTCTCCCAGGGTCTATTGTTCAAATGTTAATGTCTGCTGGGGCTTGAGTGAGGTCATCCCGGTTCCCCAGACAGTGTAATTAACTGCAATAGCCAAACTGCTTTTACAGAGGTCGAACCCACCTCCTATCCCTTTACAGGCCCAGCCATGTTTTTAAAATGCCAAAACTTGGTTTTGGTCTTAAATTCCTTAGGTTAGGCCCAAATGCATTTTTATCACTCTGAGTTAGTTCCAAAGTCCTTATTCCTTAGGTTTTTGGGGATCTGCAAATTTTGGAAACCTTACACTACTATAGTTTGGAACTTGACTTTTCTCTTGTATTCAGCATAACATAATGTAGTAAAATGAAATATGTTCTGTAATTCCTGCAAAGCTGACAGTATCTGAGACATTTTCTTTTCACTGCTCATGCTTCTCCTGACTACCAGCAGAAATAGAACTGGCAAATTTATACCACCTTTCAAGTCCTCAGGATGTCCTAAAGCACTTTACAGCCAATGAATCACTATTGTTTTATAGGCAAACACAGCAGTCAATTTGCACTCAGCAAATTCCACAAATGAGATGAATGACGAGGCAGCCTGCTTTTGGAGGTGTTGGTTGAGGGGATCATTGTTAGCTAGAACACCAGGAGAACTCCCTTGTTCTTCCTCAAATAGCGCCATGCGATCTTTCACATCCACCTGAGCAGGCAGATGGGGCCGCAGTTTCAAGAGTCTTCCAAAAGTCGGGACCGTCAACAAAGCAGCACTCCTTCAGTAGTACACGGAAGTATCACCCTAGAACTCTTGGATTGGGGCTTGAACACTCAGAGGCAACGACTGAGCTGAAGTTGTCACCAGTATTAGTGACTGTTGTTACTTTCCTAACTTTGTAGACAGTCTCATCTGCTATAGATTATGAACTGCATGCCCAAGGACTCTAATGCATTCTTTAGAGAGCTTGGTTATTCTGCACACTTGCAGATATTTTATTAAGTCTAATTTGTTTTGCTTAAAAGTCTCCTCACGTGCGAGTCTCGAATTCCACGGATGATCCTCTCTCTGATCAAAGACTCATAAAGTTGCCCAAAATTGCAAATAGCTGTACAAAACGCTAGTTAGGCCACAGCTGGAATACTGTGTGCAGTTCTGGACGCCACACTATAGGAGGGATGTGATTGCATTGGAGAGGGTGCAGAGGAGATTCACCAGGATGTTACCTGGGCTGGAGCGCTTCAGCTATGAAGAGAGACTGGACAGGCTGGGGTTGTTTTCCTTAGAGCAGAGAAGGCTGAGGGGGGACCTGATTGAGGTGTACAAAGTTATGAGGGGCATAGATAGGGTAGATAGAAAGGAACTTTTCCCCTTAGTAGAGGGGTCAATAACCAGGGGGCATAGTTTCAAGGTAAAGGGCAGGAGGTTTAGAGGGGATTTGAGGAAAAACTTTTTCACCCAGAGAGTGATTGGAATCTGGAACTCACTGCCTGAAAGGGTGGTAGAGGCAGGAACCCTCACAACATTCAAGAAGCATTTAGGTGAGCACTTGAAATGCCATAGCATACAAGGCTACGGATCAAGTGCTGGAAAATGGGATTAGAATAGATAGGGCTTGATGGCCGGCGTGGACACGATGGGCCGAAGGGCCTCTTTCTGTGCTGTATAACTCTATGACTCTATCACTCTATTACTCAAAATGTTCAATTGAGTGATACTTCTCCAGTTGTTCTCCTATCTTTGGTGGCAGGTTAAAAAAAACTCAACTACCTCATTTTTCTTACGGTTGTGTTCATCGAAAGCTTGCAGTTCCTTTGTGAGGATGTGGTCTTCTGCAGCTCTACTGTCCCTCGTACTTTCTAGCACTCCAAAGTACTAGAAAGAATGAACTTGCGGTTTTTAGCACCTTTCATGATTTTAGGATGCCCCAAAGTGCTTTGTAGCAAATTTTTGATTTGGCTTTTTAAGTGTAGTCACTATTGAAATGTAGGAAATGTGGCAGCCAATTTGTACACAACAAGGTCCCATAAATAGAAATGAGATAAAGACCAGATAATCTGTTTCAGTGATGTTGATTGAAGGATAAATATTGGCCAGGACACCGGGAGAACTCCCCTGCTCTTCTTCAAATAGTATTATGGGATCTTTTACTGAGAGGACAGCTGGGGCCTCGGTTTAACGTCTCATCTGAAAGACAGCACCTCCGACAGGACTGCACTGAAGCGTCATCTTACATATTGGCCCAGAAATTCGGGTCGGAGGCTTCCCGCGGGTGCAAGCATAGCGGGTGCACTTACATAGCGCGCCTGCCGTTCTGCTGTGGGCCCGTGTGGGATTCCGATCCTGGGCCTCCTCCAGCTGCCGGTGTGCAGTGCTCGTGTATCCCAGCGGCGCAACTAGTTCGCACCGTCCCCTGGGATCACGTGGTCCATGGGGAGCCAATCGGAGCAGGGAATCTCCATTCATAGATTTGACAGGAAGACCTGTCAAATTTATGAATAGAGATCGGCCCCAAAACCTAAGTAAAACTTCAAATACATTTTTTAAAAAACATCACATTTTTAAAATAACTATAAATTACATAAATTAACTATTTTAAACAAAAATTTAAATTTTTGAAAAAATTTATTAAAGTTTTTAACGGGGCTAAAAATAAACTTACCTTTCTTTAAAGTATTTAAAAATGATAAACCTGTGGAAAAAATGTTTCAATTTTACTTAATTCACCTCTTACCTTGTTAAAAACAGGCCTTGCGCCTGCTTTTTCCACGCACAGCTGCTAGGGACTTACCCGCACGGAGAAACCTGTAAAAAAAGCGGAAGTTTGATGCGTACGCACTGCCTCTCCCGCAGTTGACCCGCAAACCCCTTCCTTCAAGAGACTGGAAGTTCCGGTTTTCCGTGCAACCGGCACTTCCGGTGGCCCTACGGGTGAGTACACAGCACATACTCACCCGTGGGGACCTGAATTTCTGGGCCATTATGTGCTCAAAGTCACTGGAGTGGGACTTGAACCCACAACCTTCTGAGTCGGAGGTGAGGGTGCTACCCACTGAGCCACAGCTGACACAAAGTAAGGTTCATTTTCCTGTCTCTTGTCAGTCATTGCAAATTCCATATATAGCTGCTGTTCTTCTTTGCAGTGTTTCCAGACCTACGACAAGGCCATTGTCTTGAATTATAACTGTTCATCTGCTTTAGCTGCTCCATAGCTGCAAGCTTCTGATACTTTCACATCAAAATAGTTTAAAAAAAAAATTGTACTTAATTGTAATAAACCTCTGCAGAGTTTAATAGCTAAGAAATTAGTTGCCGACAAGATTTTCAGTGCTTTCTGCTGTCAAATGCTCTGAGTTCAGTCTTCAAACTTCAGAGTAATTTATTTATCTGCTGCACTCATTTCAGCCGGTGACTTGCAGCAATCACCACAATTCTGCTGCCTTGTTTTTTGCTTTTCTCATTCACGGCATCATCAAGTCAGAGGCTGCATCTCCAAACAGCTCATTTTACAAAGAAGTGTTTTCTGGCTTAGGCACTCTCTGAGCTCTCACAATGACGAGTGCGACATAAATCAAGGGTCCAGGTAATTTCCTGGCTGCAAACTGCCGTTCTCGACATCGGAGGTAGTTGTTCGATACTTCAGCATTGCAGTTCCGCCTTGCTGCAAGTGGAGAGATGGGGAGGAGCGGGAAGGGAGTTGGGGGAGAGAGGGTGCAGGTGGGAGAAAGAAAGAAGGCAGGAGTGGAGGGTGAGAAACGATGGGGCAGAGCAGAGGGGCAGAGGAAACAGGAAGGATAACTCGTCTGTATATCGTGAACAACAACAAAAACAACAACTTGTATTTATATAGCGCCTTTAACGTAGTAAAACATCCCAAGGCGCTTCACAGGAGCGTTATAAGACAAAAATTTGACACTGAGCCACATAAGGAGAAATTAGGGCAGATGAAAGAGGTAGGTTTGAAGGAGCGTCTTAAAGGAGGAAAGAGAGGTAAGCGAGGCGGAGAGGTTTAGGCAGGGAATTCCAGAGCTTAGGGCCGAGGCAACAGAAGGCACGGCCACCAAAGGTTGAGCGATTATAATCAGGGATGCTCAAGAGGGCAGAATTAGAGGAGCGCAGATATCTCGGGGGGTTGTGGGGCTGGAGGAGATTACAGAGATAAGGAGGTGCGAGGCCATGGAGGGATTTGAAAACAAGGATGAGAATTTTGAAATTGAGGCGTTGCTTGTTGTTGTTGTATATTTTGAGGCAAAGGATCTTGTAATAGTTAGGCACAACAAAAGTAATCTAAGTACCAGTGGTTTCTTTGAACTCAGAGTTTACCTAGCATCTCATTAAATATGATGAAATGTTGTAATTAACCCACTTTTCCCCAAAGTTATCCACTTATGCCTATTTCCTCTCCTGAAGGTGGCAAGTCATACCCAGGCACAGTTCCTCAGGATGCCACTCAATTCGGGGCTGTGTTGATTTTAACAGGGTCAGAACACGAGAGTATACAATCATGGCTGACAACAGTAAAGGCCCCTGCTTAGCAGTCCTCACAGATTGCCACAACAATGTGATCTCAAACTACAATTTTGCATTGCACTGAAAGAGTAAGCAATCACCTGCCCTCCTGAACTGCAGTATTTTACACAGAACTTCTGAACATCATTCATTACTTCAAGACAGCAACAAGAAGGGAAGCTGCCAAATGTTGCTGATATGTTGCTTGAAAATGAGTGACAATACTTGGCGCCTTGTTGCCAGATTGCTCCTAAACCACAATTAATCTTCAGGGCCTTCCGAAATTTAAGATCTACACCAGTCAACACAGTACCACAGTGATTTGGAAATGGAAAATATTGTCAGCATGCATTACTGTCTCCTCATGTCGCAACCTACAGAATAAAAAAAAAAAATCCTTTGTGGTTTCACAATCTATGCACGTGTATCGCCGTGAGATGCCTGGTCTGATAGGCATTAGATTACACTGCACTGGTGAAAGGTTTCACTATGTCTAATAGAGACGGACGTGGCATTTCTATTGGGACCTTTGATTTTAACAAGAAGTGAGCAAGATAAAGATATGAGAAAGAAAGAGTCAGCGAGCAGTTTGCACTTTGATGTCTTGTAGAAGGATGCCACATATTGTGAAAAAATTATGATAAATTTATCCCAATGAATGCTGTGCATGTATTTGGTCACGGCGTGGGATGTTTGTGGGCCAGCCTGAATAAATAAGTACGCGCAAGCGGTTATTTGTTTAACTCATCCTTTCTTTTGAATAATTATCTGAAGCAATGGGAGAATTTCATACACTGAATTATAAAGGACAGCAACTGTTAAACGCATTTTACATCTCAATGCAGCGTTGAGCTTCTTTGAGTCATCCTTTCTCACAAGCATTCAATTTCAGCTTTTGAATATGTCTGTTCATGGGGATAATAACAGGGGTCGACGATAGTGACAGAGAAAGGCTGTAGTGACAGGGAAAGGCGATCGTGGCAGGGAAAAGCTATTACGTATCCATGATGCAGGTCCGAGTGCACTGCCACAGGTGAATTAACCCCTTCAGGTCTGCTGTCTTTCAGCACGCTAATGAAAGAAAACATAAACTGAAAAAAATATATAGATTTAAAGTACTGTAATTGGTCGGAGGATTAGAGGGGAGTTGAGGGGAACTTTTTTCACCCAGAGGGTGGTGGGGGTCTGGAACTCACTGCCTGAAAGGGTGGTAGAGGCAGAAACCCTCACTGCATTTAAAAAATACTTGGATATGCACCTGAAGTGCCGTAACCTACAGGGCTACGGACCAAGAGCTGGAAAGTGGGATTCGGCTGGATAGCTCTTTATCGGCCGGCACAGACACGATGGGCCGAATGGCCTCCTCCTGTGCAATAAATTTCTATGATTCTATAACCAGACGATGGTCTCACCATTTATTCTCCAAATATTTTGACTTGAGAAGTGCTATCTAATGACGTGTACCTCTGCGTACTCTTTCAATGCAATGAAGAGAAGGTGAGAAATGTTAGGGGAAAGAAGAGGATTTTTTTTTTGAAAACCAGGATGTTCGTTCACAGTTCAAACTGCTCCTTTAAACACTACAGGGCCCTTCCCCTGATGTTTCCTGTTGCTAAGTGCACTGCCCAGTGTGGTACTCAGGCAGACACACCTTGACAGCTTCAGCTCTGATGCCTGGTCTGTGCCGAATGAGTTGACCTCAGTCAAAGCTGTAGGCGTGCAACGATGGCTTCAGTGCTGGTTCGGGATGGGAAAGAAAGGAGTTCCCACTCCTGATCATTGTTTAATGATGCAGCCAGGAAAGTGAGAGGAGGGAATCAAACTCAACTGTGATATACCAGCAATTGGATTGTTAGTTGGCACTCACTCTCCAGGCTCACAGATAAAGACAGGCCTCTTCGAGTACAGCCTATCCCTGTGGGTCCGAACATCATCATGAGGCAACACTTTAAGGAAGAGTAAATAGTGGAAGAAAAACAATCATTGTTTCAATATTACTATCTCATGAATTATAAATCAACATAGCCGAGATGCTCCTCCCTATCTGTGTAACCTCCTCCGGTCCTACAGCCCTCCGAGATCTCTGCGTTCCTCCAATTCTGGTCTCTTGCGCATCTCCGATTTTCATCGTTCCACCAACGGCGGCTGTGCCTTCAGCTGGCTCGGCCTAAACTCTGGAATCCCCTCCCTAAACATCTCTGCATCTCTATCTCTCTCTCTTCCTTTGGACCGCTCCTTAAAACCTACCTCGTTGACCAAGCTTTTGGTCACCTGTCCTAATATCTTCTTATGTGGCTCGGTGTCAAATTTTGCTTGTAAATCGCTCCAGTGAAGCGCCTTGGGACGCTTTACTATGTTAAAGGTGTTATATAAATGCAAGTTGTTGTTGTTGAGATGTCTCACCCACTCCAATCGAGTTCTGTGAAATGTTACATAAATAGCACCAACATTTTGGGAGTGGTTTTCAGGAATAATAGAACATGACGGTCACACAATTAACTTTAGCATTGGCATAGCACATTGAGCTCCAACGGGTGGCGGTGGGCAGTTCTCTGCCGATGGTTCCCCACATTGTCTTCTCAAACTCAGCCACATTATCATGGGGTGGGCGAGCAGCAGTGATCAAGTTCCGTTGCCTTAACCTATGGGAGAGGCAGAGAAGGAAACCTCGCTCCATGAAGGTCATCCCATTCTAGGTTGCGGTTGCATATCTCACACAGATGGTTATAGAGCCACAACAAGAGACTTGGGAGCAGGTTGTCACCCTGCCCTCTTGGTGTTCGTACAAAGCATTACCCAGAAAAAAAAAAGTAACTTGTTTCTAAACAAAGCTGAAAGTCTTTACTTATGTTGTCATGTGGCAATCAAATTCAAAGGCGGAACTGTTAGGATATCCTAAGGAGGTCAGGCAGCATCTGTGCAGAAACAAAGGCTGGGTTAACATTTCAGGCCTATGACCCTTCATCAGATGTTACAGATGATCAGCTTAAAAGTAGGAACAGAGCCAGAGAAAAGGGGGTGGAGAGAAAATAAATGACCTCTTAACCCTCTCTCCACAGATGCTGCTTAGTGTTTCCAGTATTTTCTGTTTTTATTTCAGATTTACAGCACCTGCAGTATTTTGCTTTTTATTTTATGGTGTTGTTTACTTAGCAACATGAAATGAATGCTCAGTATATCATTATTTGCTTTTCCACAAAGAACTGCTTGATATAATACCAAGTGGCAATCATGTATAACTAGTCCTAATAACCAAGCCTTATTGGACTATTTATAGTCATGGTGCCTCCCATTATAAATTCCAATCTCAAATGGCCTGTGTAGCTCAATAGGGTGAACTTTTACCAGCCTGTTCATAATCTATGGGTTGAAAAATTTAGCTCAATATAATTTCTGTATAATACATTTTGTCTTGTATTATTACAGCTCTTTATGCATTATTTTATATAACTAATAATGTCATTTTCTTTGTAATCATGCTGGGACAAAATGACTATACTGTAAGTCTTTTTAATAACTGAAATCTGCAAGAACAAATCAATTCCCTGTCACTATCACTATCATCTTTCCCTGTCACTATAGCCTGTCCCTGTCACTATAGCCTGTCCCTGTCACTATAGCCTGTCCCTGTCACTATCGTCTTTCCCTGTCACTATCGTCTTTCCCTGTCACTACTGCCTTTCCCTGTCACTATCGCCGTCCTCTGTTCCTTTAGCCATGAAAAGACATAATAAAAAGCTGAAATTGAGAGAAATATCTCCTTAAGGAAGCTCAAAGCTACATTATCAAAGATATATTTTTAAAGTTGTAAACAATGAGATCTATTTATTACTCCTTACCTATCTGTACCAGTAATAGTTCAACACGTTCTGAATCGGGTTGATGTCATTGGCTAATGTGAAGTACATTGAAATTTACTCCATTTAAGAAAATGTTGCGACTAAAACTGGATTATGTTTCCCACAAGAAAATGCTATTGAAAATTTTATAAAATTGAAAATTTATTTATTTATTTAAAAACCCTGCAATTAAACAAATCCGGACCACATCTTCGCTCCAGCTGTGGGTGATAAAAAGCCTTTTTCTGATTTGGTTCATTTTTATTTTTATTAACAGGTGCAAATATGGTGTACTTTTTTCCCGAGCTTTCATCCCTCTTGTCTTGAAGGGATTTACCCACGTTGGGGTAAACTTTCCCGATCCACAGACCATTCTCCAGCACCTCACCTCAGTCGCCACCTTTTGCGTGTGAACTTAGAAAGTGAGTGTAGCCAGATGGGGAGCATCGCAGGCAACACTGATCCGATCCTCCTCTGATCTCCACACCAATGCGCTGCTCCTTTAACGGGCTGCGTCGCCCATTCAAATTATCGCGCAGGCGTGGTTTTTTTTCCATTTAAAAAGCCGGTGAGCGGCCTGCGCGGGACCGCCAGACCGCTGCGCGGCCGAGCAGCTCAACGGGAACATTGGTCCGCATGTGCACGCTCCAGCAGGAAGAAGGGGGATAGCGGACAGGAATGGCAACCCTGCAAAACCTTCCCCTCCCTGGCCCAGGGATCCTGTGGATAATTTTTCGCAGCACTGACGCTGCCACATCTCACACCAAGTGTCAAGTCTAATAAAAAGACCCTGCCAACGCAATAGCCGGACTGCATACCACTTACATCCCATTGCGCTGCAATGACTTCACTTCCTTTTCACCTACAATGGCGAGCGAGCACCTGCCTGAAAATGTCTAATTAAAAGGGGCAGTCACAACTAGAAGAGTGAATTATAACGTGGGTGCTCAAAACATAATTAAATGTCACATTGTGTGTATTAAGAAAATGCATGACTGGACTTTGTTATTACTTTAATTTGTCTGAAGTATTAGTTTCAGGACATCATTCAAGGTGTCGTCGCTTCTTGTCCCACCTGTATCTAATTTGCAAAGCAGTAATTGCACTAATTAGAGTGGGTGGGTTGAGGTTGCTAACATTATAATTATCTAGTGAAGTCAAGCAGCCACAGTGATATCATCCTGACATGCTCACAGCTTTGAAAGTATTAGATTATTATAGAATTAAGTATGTTATGTAAAGTGTAATAAGGCACTTTTAATCTGCGGGCCTGTGAAAAGCCGATGCTGTGACTGAGAACATGTCCCACAGATCCAAGATGAAAGGCTGAGGCCCACGGTTTCAGACACCGCCAAAGTTGAAAAGGATGAAAGAGAAAACAAGATAAATCAGGAAGGAGCAATTATGTGGCACCAAGCTTACATTTTAAAAGCCTAAGGTTTGTACAAGAAAGGAAAGACTGAGAGAGGAAAGGAGTTCCACAGTGCGGTGAGACTTAATTTCAAGACAGTGCGGATACAGAGAGAAGGACATGTGTGTATATTACAAAGTACTAATAGCTTAGGAGGAACAAGACTGACCATAGACTGATCAAGGTGTCAGCCTTGGCTCAGTGGTAGCACCCTCGCATCTGAGATCAGATCATAGTGTGTTCAAGCCCCACTCCAGAGACTGGAGCATATATTCTTGGCTGACGCTTCAGTGCATTACTGGGGGTGTGCTGTATTGTTGGAGGCGATGCCTTTCAGATGCAAAGTTAAGCTGATGCCCCCATCTGCCCTCTATGGTGGGCGTAAAAGATCCCATGGCACTTCTGAAAGAAAAGCAGGGAGGTTCTCCCAGAGTTCAGGCCAATGTTTTTCCCTCAACCAACATCATTAAAATCAGATTATCTGTTTGTGGGATCTTGTGTGCAAACTGGCTGCCGCGTTTCCCTACATTACAACAGTGATTACACTTCAAAAGGGCAACACGGTGGCATAGTGGTTAGCACTGGTGCCTCACAGCGCCAGGGACCCGGGTTCGAATCTGACCTCGGGTGACTGTCTGTGTGGAGTTTGCACATTCTCCCCGTGTCTGCGTGGGTTTCCTCCAGGTGCTCCGGTTTCCTCCCACAGTCCAAAAATGTGTGGGTTAGGTTGATTTGGCTATGATAAATTGACCCTTAGTGTTAGGGGGGGATTAAATATGTGGGGATAGGATGGGATATGTTAGGGGGAATTAAATACGTGGGGTTACGGGGGTAGGGTGGGATATGTGTACTGTGGGGATTAAAGCAGGGACAGGGTACTGGATTTGGATGATCAGCCATGATCGTATTGAATGGTGGAGCAGGCTCGACGGGCCGAATGGCCTACTCCTGCTCCTAGATTCTATGTTTCTATGTTTCTATGTCTAAAGCGCTTTGGGACATCCTGAGGTTGTGAAAGATCCCTGCTACAAATGCCGTTCCCTAGCTACCGACTCCATCCCTCTCCCTGGCAACTGTCTGACACTGAACCAGACCATTCACAACTTTGGTGTCATATTTGACCCCAGAGATAAGCTTCCGATCACACATCCGCTCCCTCACCAAGACCATTTACTTCCACCTCCATAACATCACCCGACTTTGCCCCGTCTCAGCTCGTTTGCTGTTGAAACCCTCATTCATGCCTTTGTTAGGTCTAGACTTGACAATTCCAAAGCTCTCCTTGCCGGCCTCCCATCGTCCACCCGACATAAACTTGAGCTCATCAAAAACTCTGCTGCCCGTATCCTAACTCGCGCCAAGTCCCGTTCACCCGTCACCCCTGTGGCTGCTGACCTACATTGGCTCCCGGTTTGGCAATGCCTTGATTTTAAAATTCTCATCCTTGTTTTCAATTCTCCATGGCTTCGCCCCTCCATATCTCTGTAAGGCTCCTCCAGTCCTACAACCCCTCCACCCGCCCGAGATCTCTGTGTTGCTCTAATTCTGGCTTCTTCTGCATCCCTGACTTTCATCACTCCACCACTGGCGGCCGTGCCTTCAGCTGCCTAGGCCCTAAGCTCTGGAATTCCCTCCCTAACCCTCTCTGCCTCTCGACCGCTCTCACCTCCTTTAAGATGCTCCTTAAGAACGACCTCTTTAACCAAGCTTTTGGTCACCTGTCCTAATATCTCCTTTTTTGGCTTGGTGCCAAATATTGTTTCCTGTGAAGCACCTTGGGATGTTTTACTATGTTAAAGGTGCTATATAAATACAAATTATCGTTGTTTGTTGTTGGATAAAGGCAAGTTCTTTCTTTCGTAGTGCTAGCAATAAAATAAAGAAAAACAAGAAAGGCCATGATGAAGAAAGAAGATGCACACCAGAGATGAGAAAGGGTCATATCAGACAACAAAGCTTTTCTTGTATCCTGTCCAGAAGTGTAAGGGAAGTTCAAGGAATCTTTCTAGAGTCGGGAAGTTACAAGTCTGAGGAGGATTTTGACTTTACAGAGAGGTAAGAGTTGTCGAGGGCAAATGGTATGTGTGTGTGCCAAAGGTGTAGTCTGTTATCCTCTGTTCTTGTTCAAATAGTCGTGGAAACTCATATTTGGTTCACAATTGTGCACTGACCTTGAGAATGTGGCATTCAGCAGAACGATGAATCCCTCAGCATCATAAACAATCTGCAGGTCGAGGGAATAGAAGCCCGTTTGGTTGATGGACACCATTAGATTAAACAACGGTTCCCATATTTTTATGTGAACATAGTCTAACGCAGGATCCTGGAGAAACTAGCAATAGCACAAAAACTATCTCAGCATTGCAGGCAGAATAGATGAAGCTGCCAAATTCTGGAACAGTGCATCAGTCACCTGCTGAATGCAGGTGGACACATTGTACTTTGAGTAATGCCAGCAAAATCACTCCCAGTGCCTTGAACATCACTATGGGAAATAAATTTATAGCTGCTGTCAATTTAACACCTAGAGGCAGAAAAGTTGGAGTCACTTAGACCCCTACAAATTTAGGTGCTATTAATTGGCACAGATCAGTCATGATTTTTCTGCTAATCCGGAATATCCGAAGGCACTATTTCGCTGACAAACATAGGTATTTTGTTAAGAGTTTGCAAAACTTTTTCCAGTGCTATGGCCACCTGGCTCACTAGTGTCCTTTAGAGAAGGAAACCTGCCATCCTTACCTGCTCTGGCCTACATGTGACTCCTCATCCCGCACTAACGCGGTTGGCTCTTAACTGCCCTCTGAAGTGGCCGAGCAGGTCACTCAGTTTTATCAAACCACTAGCAATTGAAGAAAGCCCACCATCACCTTCTCAAAACAACTAATGATAGGAAATGAATGAAGGTCTTGGCAGCGATACAGTACTTCTCCTCCATTGCCACGTCACCTGTACATGTCTTCTACCACGTTTAGTAACATTATGCATGGAGATATGTTATCTATTGTTTCCATATAGCAAGGATAGTTTACTGTGGTGCTGGTAAACATTAGCCCAAACATGATATTTTGCATGGATATTTTACACAGATGTTATTAGTCACTTCTTTACTCAAAGAGTGGTGGGAATGTGGAACTCACTACCACAGAGGGTGGTTGAGGTGAACAGTATTGATGCATTTAAGGGGAGGCTGGACAAGCATATGAGGGAGAAAGGAATAGAGGGTTACGCTGATAGAGTTAGATGAGGAAAGACGGGAGGAGGCTTGTAGAGTTTCGCAATTATCACGATTCAAATAATATGAGAGAAGCAGGTTCAATTGATCATTTTTATTAAACAAAATGCTGTCCTGATAATAAAGGACACAGAAGCCTGTAAAATGGCCGCCGCGCATCGTGGCAGAAGCTTCCAGAGACACAGTGGGCAGACAAGATGGTGTCGAATATACATTCAGTATGAGATCAGTTCATACTCGGTACACATTGAAAAGGCAGGATGCAACCCGTTTGCATCCTGGACAATAGCAATGATATAAGTGCTTGAATCGTTTCATACGCACAGTAAGAATCATTGAACTGAGCCATCGAAAACCCATCCAGACACATCAATACACAAATACCCACCCGGCTCAACAATGAGAGAGACATTGGCGGGTGATTAAGCCAGTATTCGGGGGCCCCAAAACCAGTCGAGGAGACGATTCATACACATCCTGGCTGGCTCAACAATGGAGAAGGTATTAACGGATAGTTGGCCAGTTTCAGGTGATACCGAAACCCGTTAAGAAGATAATCGCCCCATGCTGGGAGTTTTGGGCGCCAAAATCACACAAAGAATAAACGTTTAGATTTGAGCGGGAGATAAGGCGGACAAGGCAGTATAACTATAGGGAACAAATGTCCATCGGTCTCTCTCTCGGACTCTCTTGTGGCTGGACTCTCTTGGCTCTTGACTCTTCGCTGGTCTCTTCCTCGCTCGCTGGTTCCTTCGGCGGGGCTGTGCTGGTCGGTTATTCGAGTGTTGGGTGGAGCTCAATCGGAACGAGCCGCCTCGACAGGGCAGGTAACAGGGTACACCATCCCGAGCGTTGGTAAACGGTGTCCGGACCCAGAGGCCCGAGTAACAAGAAGAAAAACAAGAAGCAAGACGAGAAGAAATTCCACGTGCCGCCGCGGTCAGTAAACCCCGACCGCGCCCGAAGATATAACGACAGAATCCATCTTTGAATTCTACAGACTACTACATGAACCGTTTTCTTTGAATTCTACGGACTACTCCACGATCCGGTCTGAATCCATAGACCACTTCATGACATCAGGGAATCTGGCTTACCCTCCGGCTTTTTGAGCGGGTAGCCTGAGCCATCCACGACAAACTTTACCAGGGCCATCCCAAGTAGACCCATTCGCGGCAGCGAGAGTAAACAAGTGGGGTGCAGAAACCCTTACAACCACGTGACAGTCAGGCGCTGCAGCGAAACGAGCTGAGTGCCTCATTTTAAATTTCCGAAGTGAGCCGAGTGGTGAGCATGTTTTCCGATCCTACAAATCCAGACGTAGTTTAGGTATATAAAGGGAGGGTGGTTTTTCTAAGGTTAATGTATAATGTGTTCCCCCTTTTACGATGTGTCGTGTGTTCCCCATTTCCATAGACCAAGTTTTATGAACGTGTGTATACTGGTACTCTCTTTGATCTGCGCCTATGAAATGTATTTCATGATTTTAGACGCCATGCAATAAAGACATTCATTTCGTGCTATTCAACCAGGTCTATTTGAGTCTTTTCTCTGCATTACTGCTCCTTGCATCTAAGTCCAGGTGTCAGAACCGTAAGGGCGAGTGGGTCGAACCACTCACAGGTGCTTATTGCAAAAGTCTGGCCGGAGACCAGAGCAAGCAATAGTATAGGCAACGAAAGCCTCACCTCGCACGAGCCCCCCTTACAGGCTCGAGTGGAGCATAAACGCCGGCATGGACTGGTTGGGCCGAATGGCCTGTTTCTGTGCTGTATGTCCGATGTAATCCTATGTAGATAGCCAAAAATAGCTTGTAATTTAAGTTAATGCGAGATTGGTGTTTGAAGTGACCTAGGGTTTGGCTGAGAATATTGAAGACCAATTTAAAACAATATTGGAAAGTACTACTTAATTTTTCAATATACAGGTGCAATTTTGCACTCCAAAAATAGGACCCACATCTGACCCGGACACACTTTCAGCAGGGATACATCCAACTTTAAAACCTAATTATCTGATCATGATTTGGCACATATGATATAACCAGGATCTGAAATATACTGAAGAGGGTTCTCTGTTCATATTTGGGCATGCTGCAACTTTACCTCGATATTGGGGCATATCTCTGGGATAAAAATACTGAAAGTTTTTTTAAAAAAGAAAAGAAACTCCAAAAACATAATAAAAGATGCATCATAGAGAAGGGGTTTTATGTGTCTTTAGTAACAAAGAGAGGATCATTGAAGAGCAGATCCTGCCAACAGGATCCCTTTTAGAAATGAAATAGTTGAAAAGAACTATGGAAAGCATCATTAGTTCTGTTCTGTCCACTTCTGCTGATTTTTGGACATCGTTTGGTTAAATCAAGAGCCTGAAAAGACTATTGGCAGACTAGCTTAATTGAACTATTGAGGTTGATAGTGTCAGGCAGCCAAATAAGTATCAGGACAATTATTAGCCTAAGAGTGCTTCAGCTTGAACTGTGCATGTCAATTCTGTTTCTTCGCTCTTCCAGGCTCAGTACTTTTGCGACGCCAATACCCCCTGGAGATACCATTGTTCAAATAAGATGACTCACAAACAAGAGCAGCACAGACTGAGCTCATCAATTTTTCTAACTGTTAAGATTTTTAAAAGGGGACCTAATAAGGCGATCTTCCAATTTTTAATGAGAGAGCTATGAAAGGCGAATCTTCTAACAGAGGTCATGCTTTATGCAAAGTATTATAGCTGGGACCCCACAATGTACTCCTAACCAGGCAACCAACCAGAACCATAGTAAAAGTACAATACTTGCAACAGGAAATCTTTGTCAACAGTAAGTGCTTGTTGAAGGACACATTTCTATAAATACATCGCAAGATATTATCAAGAGCCCATATGACCATAAATGTCAACTCCCCAGTAGTTCTACAGACCAGCAATTGACTAGAATAGTAAACAGCCATTCATTTCAGAAGACATTTTTACCCCTTACCTCTTAAACTGCGTCTTTCTGTCCTCAAATTCTGGTACCTGGTAAGGCAAAATGTAAACTTTGTAACACTGATAACATGAGCATTGTTTAACATTATATCTCACTGTGGTAAAGTTGAGGAAATAAAATGCGAGGCAAGTGTTGCTGTCACCTCGAGTTAGGACCAATAATCAGCACCGTGTTAGCACGCCTATTCCCACTTCCTCCACCCTGCTAAAGATCCCGTGCATACATGACTAATGGCTGCACTAAGAAAAAAACACTTCCTAGACTGGTAACCCCTTCAAAAGTATGAACTGATGCAAAGTCGCCAATTAGTTCAGAGAGCAGCAGCCGATGCCTCCAGCTCACACTATGGGCACTGACAGGAAAGAATGCCACAGGCCCTCCTATGGCTAACAAACGACACTGAAATGCACAATGCCGTGTAAACAGACTACAGCAGTTCAAGAAGGCCCACCACCAAATTCTGAGGGCACCAAGAGATGGGCAACAAATGCTGGCCTTGCCAGTGACGCTCACACCCTGAGAAAGAAAGACCTGCATTTATATAGCGTCTTTCACGACCACCGGACATCCCAAAGTGCTCTACAGCCAATTAAGTACTTTTGAAGTGTCGTCACTGTTGTAATGTGGGAAACGCGGCAGCCAATTTGCGCACTGCAAGGTCCCACAAACAGCAATGTGAAAATGACCAGATCATCTGTTTCTGTTCTGTTGGTTGAGGGAGAAATATTGGCCAGGACACCGGGGAGAACTCCCCTGCTCTTCTTCGAAATAGTGCCATGGGATCTTTAACGTCGACCTGACAGAGCAGACGGGGCCTCGGTTTAACGTCTCATCTGAAAGACGGCACCTCCAACAGTGCAGCGCTCCCTCAGTACTCTACCGGGAATGTCAGTCCAGATTTTTGTGCTCAAGTCTCTGGAGTGGGACTTGAACCCACAACCTTCTGACTCAGAGGCGAGGGTGCTACCAACTGAGGCACAGCTGACACAACTTAGTGGGACTTGGGTAACACTTCAAGGATGTCATACATCGGGTTAGTAACAAACGAACAATATACACGGATCTTGATTAAAAATACAAAAGTTGAAAACTCTATTCTAGTACATTCACATCAGCCTCTCTCCTAGAAAATAACTGGGGCAAGAGAGGGAAGCAGAACTTTATAATGCCTGGGTGGAGCCACTTTAACATAAATAGCTACAATTTCATTGTCTGTCTGCAGCCAGTTATTATGGCAAGCCGTTTGTGGTTGATTTACTACATCATAATTTATCGAACCTTTTTTGAACACAAAATAATTTCATTGCTAGTTACCACATGACAAATGCATCTCTGAAGTTAAAAACTTGACTGTAATTTGTGGCGCATAATAGAAGTGCAGTTGATAGCAGCTTGTAATGTAAGTGGGTGAATGGTTCTCTGGCAATCACACAGGCACCAAAACTCTTCGACATGTCAGAAGATACTGCAGATCATGTCAGGTTAAAATAATGGTGCTGGGATACTTTAGGTATCTGTTCAGAACAATGCAGAGCTGACAGCTTTGCAGCTCATCTGCTGCCGAAACCCTCATCCATGCCTTTGTTACCTCGAGACTTGACTATTCCAACACACTCCTGGCTGGCCTCCCACATTCTACCCTATGTAAACTTGAGGTCATCCAAAACTCGGCTGCCCGTGTCCTAACTCGCACCAAGTCCCGTTCACCCATCACCCCTGTGCTCACTGACCTACATTGACTCCCGGTTAAGCAGCACCTCGATTTCAAAATTCTCATCCTTGTTTTCAAATCCCTCCATGGCCTTGCCCCTCCCTATCTCTGTAAGCTCCTCCAGCCCCACAATGCCCCCCCCCCCCCCGCCACCCACCTCCCCCCGAGATATCTGCGCTCCTCTAATTCTGCCCTCTTTAGCATCCCTGATTATAATCGCTCCACCATTGGTGGCCGTGCCTTCTGTTGCCTCGGCGCTAAGCTTTGGAATTCCCTCTCTAAACCTCTCCGCCTCGCTACCTCTCTCTCCTCCTTTAAGACGCTCCTTAAAACCTACCTCTTTGACCAAGCTTTTGGTCACCTGCCCCAATTTCTCCTTATGTGGATCGGTGTCAATTTTTTTTGGTCTTATAACACTCTTGTGAAGCACCTTGGGACGTTTTACTACATAAACACAAGTTGTTGTTGTGTATGTGTGTAAACATACACACACAGGGCTCTGCTCACTGACATCCAATGATGGTTACATTTTTAATGTAAAAAAAAAATTGACGGGAGTCAGCTCTTTGCCAACATGAAAGAGTTCGCTTCGCACCACTTCTATTATAATGGCTCGTAATTTCCAATAGGAGGCTTCCTGTGTGCGGATGCCTCCTATCGGAAAAAAATCTACGCTCTTACCTGAGGGCTCCCGAGGTCCGGACACTTCCGATCCTGGGCCTCTCCACAGTCGAAATGCGCAGGGCCCATGTATCTCAGGGGTGCATGTGGTTCGCAAGCGTCCCTGGGATCACGTGGGCCATGAGGAGCCAATAGGAGAAGGGAATCTCCCTTCATACTTTTGAAAGATAGACCCGTCAAATATATGAAAGGAGATCAACCCAAAAAAACATTATGGGGGCAGAAATTCGGGTCTCTACGGGTGAGTACGCACTGTGTACTCACCCGTAGGCCCAACGAAAGTGCCGGTTTCTTGCATGCACTGCACATGCGCGGGAAACCGGCACTTCCATTCCCCTGAAGGAAGGGGTTCAGAGGTCGAACGCGCACGCCGGAGGGTCAGCGCGTTTGCCTCGCACTTCGGGTTTTTTTTACAGGTTCCTCCGTGAGGGTAAGCACGGAGAAGATGGACATTGAAAAAGGAGGCGCAAGGCCTTCTTTTAACAAGGTAAGTGTTGATTTTATTAAAATTTAAACATTTTTTTCACAGATTTATCTTTTTTAATTACTTTAAAGAAAGGTAAGTTTAGTTTTAGCCCCATTAAAAAGTGTAATTAATTTTTTCAAAAATTTAAATTTTTGTTTAAAATAGTTAATTAATGTAAGTTATAGTTATTTTAAAAATGTAATGTTTTTTTTAAATTTATTTGTAGTTTTAGGGATGTTTTGGGGCCGATCTGTATTCTATGAAATATTAAAACTATGAATGAAAGATGGTCTGCTGCCATTGGCTCTCCATGGCCCACATGATCCCAGGGGACGCATCGCACTAACTACGCCCCTGGGATACGCAAGCACTGCGCGCCAGCAGTTGGAGGAGGCCCAGGACTGGAATCCCCCGCGGGTCCAGGGGTCAACGGCAGGCGCGGTAGGTAGGTGCGCGCACGATCCTTGAACCCGCGGGAAGCCAGGGAGCCGAATTCCTGGCCTATTAAAACATGAAATAATTTTTTTTTTAAAATCACATTTTTAAAATTAGTTAAAATTACAATGGCCCAGAAATTAAACAGTGAGTGTTCACGCGGGGGTAAGGCTTCCCCGCGATATCTCACTCCGCGCCTACCTTTTTCCTCCGGGCCCACACAAACTTTAGTTTCAAGGCTGCAGCTGTGCAGTGCTTGCGTGACCCAGAGACGCAATTAGTTCGTGCGAGCTCTGGGATCACGTGATTCAGTTAGATGCCAATGGCAGCACACCATCTTTCATTCATAGTTTTAACAGCAAGGGCTGTCAAAGCTATGAATCCTACACACCCACAAAAGAACAGCTAAACCTCAATTACATTTTTTAAAAAAGCCATCACATTAATGAAATAAGTATAGTTAAATAAATTAACCACTTTAAACAAAAAATTAAATTTTTGAAAAAATTTAAAATCTTTTTAAAAGTTATAAAAATAAACTTACCTTTCTTTAAAGTCTCTAAAAAAGATAAACCTGTTGAAAAAAATTTAAAATAATACTTAATTAACTACTTACCTTGTTAAAAGAGGGTCTTACGCCTCCTTTCTTTATGTGCAAAATGTTCCATGCTTACCTGCGCGTTCAAAGCACTAAGTGCACTGCGTGCGCGCAGCCTGTAGCGCGCACGCGGTTCACTTAGGAACCGCCCCCTTTTGAATTCACGAAGTGCCGGTTTCCCGCGCATGCGCAGTGCATGCAGGAAACCGGCAATTGGAGACCTAAAACGCGAGAGTACACAGTGCGTACTCTCGCGTATTAGGTCTAATTTTCGGGCCAATAAATTAAATACTTTAAACAAAAATTTAATTTTTTTAAAAAATAATTAAAGTTTTTTACGGGGCTAAAAATAAACTTACCTTTTTGAAAAGTATTTTAAAATTATAAATGAGTGAAAAAAAAAGATTTTTTTACTTTTTTCAACTCTTATGCTGGTAACTTTTGCTTGACGTAAGATTTCTAAGGGTTTTCAGTGGGCGGAGGTTCTGCAGAAAGTGGAACTATCCGCCCGCAGAGGCCCTTCTCCAGGGCAGGTGTCCGATCTGTCAAGAGCATTCTTGACAGATCCGAAATACTGGTTTTCAGCGCATGCGTTTCGCATTCCTGAAACCGGCATTTCTGATGTCATAGAAACATAGAAGATAGGAGCAGGAGTAGGCCATTCGGCCGCTCGAGACTGTTCCATCATTTAATGAGATCATGGCTGATCATCCAAATTCAGTACCCTGTCCCTGCTTTCTCCCCATATCCCTTGATCCCTTTAGCCTTAAGAAATATATCTAACTTCTTCTTGAATATATTTCATGAATTGGCCTCAACTGCCTTCCGTGATAGAGAATTCCACAGGTTCACCACTCTCTGGGTGAAGAAATTCCTCCTCATCTTAGTCCTAAATGGCTTACCCCTTATCCTTAGACTGTGACCTCTGGTTCTGGACTCACCCGCCATCGGGAACATCCTTCCTGCATCGAGTCTGTCTAGTCCTGTTAGAATTTTATAAGTTTCAATGAGATCCCCTCTCATTCTTCTAAACTCCAGTGAATATAAGCCTAATCGACCCAATCTCTCTTCATACGTCATTCCTGCCATCCCAGGTATCAGTCTGGTGAATCTTCGCTGCACTCCTTCCATGGCAAGAACATCCGTCCTCAGATAAGGCGACCAAAACTGCACACAATACTCAAGGTTTGGTCTCACCAAGGCCTGTACAACTGCAGCAAGACATCCCTGCTCCTGTACTCGAATCCTCTCGCTATGAAGGCCAACATACCATTTGCCTTCTTAACCGCAAGCTACACCTGCATGCTTACCTTCAGCGACTGGTGCACAAGGACACCCAGGTCTCGTTGCACTTCCCCTTTTCCCAATCTATTGCCATTCAGATAATAATCTGTCTTCCTGTTTTTGCCACCAAAGTGGATAACCTTGCATTTATCCACATTATACTGCATCTGCCATGCATCTGCCCAATCACTCAACCTGTCCAAATCTTACTGGAGTTTCTCTGCATCCTCCTCACATCACACACGCACACCCAGCTTTGTGTCATCTGCAAACTTGGAGATATTGGCCCAGAAATTCCATTTGCAGGCCTCCCGCAGGCGGAGGGCTGCGATCTGGAAAAATCTGCGCCTAGACCGGAGGGCTCCCGGGAGGTGCAGAGTTCCATTGCTGGGCCTCTCCAAACTGCCGGTGCGCAGGGCCCACGTATCCCAGAGGCGCAGGCGGTTCGCAGCGTCCCTGGGATCACATGGGTCATGGGCAGCCAATCAGAGAAGGGAATCTCCCTTCATACATTTGACAGGAAGACCTGTCAAATATATGAATAGAGATCACCCCCAAAACTTTAAATATTTCTTTTTTAAAAATCACATTTTTAAAATGACTTTATATTACAAAAATTAAGTATTTTAAACAAAAATTTTATTTTTTGAAAAAAATAATTAAAGTTTTTAACGGGGCTAAAAAGAAACTTACCTTTCTTTAAAGTATTTTTAAATGATAAATCAGTGGAAATTTTTTAAAAAAACTTTTTTCAACTCTTATCCTGGTAAAAGCAGGCCTTACGCCTGCTTTTACCAGGCACAAGAATTATAAGTGTTTTCTGCGGGCAGAGGGTCTCCAAAAACGAAACTCTCCACCCGCAGAGGCCCTGCTCCCAGGCAGGCGGAGGATCTGTCAAGAGCTTTCTTGTAGATCGGAAATGCCAGTTTCCAGCGCATGCGCAGTACATGCCTAAAACCGGCATTTCCGTTGGCCCTACGGGTGAGTACACAGCGCGTACACACCCATAGGGATCGGAATTTCTGCCTCAATACATCTAGTTCCCTCGTCTAGATCATTAATATATATTGTGAATAGCTGGGGTCCTAGCACCAATCCCACTAGTCACTGCCTGCCACTCGGAAAAAGACCCATTTATTCCAACTCTTTGCTTGCTGTCTGCCAACCAGTTCTCTATCCAAGTCAGTACCTTACCCCCAATCCCGTGTGCTTTAACTTTGCACGCTAATCTCTTATGCGGGACCTTATCGGAAGCCTTCTGAAAGTCCAAATACACCACATCCACTGGTTCTCCCTTATCTATTCTATCAGTTACATCCTCAAAAAATTCCAGTAGATTAGTCAAGCATGATTTACCTTTTGTAAATACATGTTGACTTTGTCCGATCTGTCACTGTTTTCCAAGTGCTCTGCTATTACATCTTTTATAATGGACTCTAGCATTTTCCCCACTACCGATGTCAGGCTATAATTCCCCGTTTTCTCTCTACCACCTTTTTTAAATAGTGGGGTTACATTAGCTACCCTCCAATCCATGGGAACTGTTCCAGAGTCTATAGAATTTTGGAAGATGACCAGCAATGCATCTACTATTTCTAGGGCCACTTCCTTAAGTACCCTAGGATGTAGATTATCAGGCCCTGGAGATTTATCGGCCTTCAATCCCGTCAATTTCCCTAACACCATTTCCCTACAAATACTGACTTCATTTAATTCCTCCCTCTCATTAGACCCTATGTTCCCCGACATCTCTGGGAGGTTATTTGTGTCCTCCTTTGTGAAGACAGAACCAAAGTATGTATTTAATTGGTCTGCCATTTCTTTGTTCCCCATTATAAATTCCCCTGATTCTGACTGCAAGGGACCTACGCTTGACTTCACCAATCTTTTTCTCTTCACATATCTATAGAAGCTTTTACAGTCAGTTTTTATGTTCCCTGCAAGCTTACTCTCATATTCTATTTTCCCCCCTCTTAATTAATCCCTTTGTCCTCCTTTGCTGAATCCTAAACTGCTCCCAATCCTCAGGTTTGCTGCTTTTTCTGGCCAATTTATATGTCCTCTCCTTGGATCTTAAGCTAATACTAATTTCCCTTGTTAGCCACGGTTGAGTCACCTTTTTTGTTTTATTTTTATGCCAAACAAGGATGAACACATTTTATAGTTCATCCATGCGATCTTTAAATGTTTGCCATTGCCTATCCACCGTCAACCCTTTAAGTAACGCTCCCCAATCCATCCTAGCCAACTCGCGCCTCATACCATCGTAGTTTCCTTTATTTAAATTCAGGACTGTAGTCTCTGAGTCAACTACTTCACTCTCCATCTTAATGAAGAATTCTATCATATTATGATTGCTCCTCCCCAAGGGGCCTCGCACAACAAGATTGCTGATTAATCCTTTCTCATTACATAATACCCAGTCTAAGATGGCCTGATCTCTAGTTGGTTCCTCGACATATTGGTCCAGGAAACCATCCCGTATACACTCTAGGAATTCCTCCTCCTCAGCATTGTTACTAATTTGGTTAGCCCAATCTATATTTAGATTAAAGTCACCCATGATAACTGCTGTGCCCTTATTGCACGCGTCTCTAATTTCCCATTTAATGCCATCCCCAACCTCAGCATTATTGTTTGGGGGTCTGTATACAACTCCTACTAACGTTTTCTGCCCCTTGGTATTTCTCAGCTCTACTCATACAGATTCCACATCATCAGAGCTAATATCCTTCCTTACTATTGTGTTAATCTCCTCTTTAACCAGCAATGCTACCCCACCTCCTTTTCCTTTTTGCCTGTCCTTCCTGAATATTGAATATCCCTGGATGTTGAATTCCCAGCCTTGGTCACCCTGGAGCCATGTCTCCGTAATCCCAATTATATCATATCCGTTTACATCTATTTGCGCAGCTAATTCATCCACCTTACTACGAATGCTCCTCACATTAAGACACAAAGCCTTCAGGCTTGTTTTTTTAACACTCTTAGTCCTTTTAGAATTATTATTTACTGTAGCCCTGTTTGATTTACACCCTTGATTTCTCTGCCTTCCACTTTTGCTTTTCTCCTTCCTGTCTTTTGCTCCTATCCTTGCTTCCCTTTCCTCTGTCTCCCTGCACAGGTTCCCAACCCCCTGCCAATGCGGTCTGCCAGTAGCTGCAGCTGGATACACTTCCTGCATACATGGTCATCAGGGACACAGGAAGTGTCCCTGATTCCCCACATTGTGCAGGAGGAGCATGCCACAGGGCCGAGCTGTGCTGCCATGACTTACCCTTTAATTAATTTAAATTAAATTAAATCAAATCAACACCACTAATTACACTACAATTAAATGATATACTCAAGGGCCCTTGTTTACTAGCACTCCCCGCTACATAACAGAGACCTTAGAAACTATAACCACAAAAATTAAGACCTTCTAAACTTTATAAACTATTAACCTTAACTGTCAATCTATAGAGTAGTATAAATACTCACCTGGCCGTACTCACCCACTCAGCTGCTTCCTCTTGCCCACATCACTTTTTGAATCGTGACGTGGCTCTGGAACGCCGCCGCCGGTCTGTGAGATTGGTAAGCCTCTGCAAAAAAGCCCGCGAAAGTGATGTTAAATACTCACTGTTCTCTCCCGTTGCTCCCGACACCAGCCCCTCTAAAAATGCCCACGAAAGTGAGTTTAAATACTTACTGTTCTCCCCTGTTGCTCCCGACACCGGCCTCCGTAAAAAAGCCCGCGAAAGTTCGTACACACCCGTAGGCATTGGAATATACGGCCCATTATGTCTAAAGCAAAGTGAAATTGCTGCGAGGCAGAAGTAGTGTGAGACTCCTTAGCATAGTCTCAAACACTTCTGTGAATTGAAATCCAAGGTAAATCTTACCAATTGTATGTCAAGCTGACATGATTTTCATTTTACCCAATCAACACAATAAGTACATTCCGTGGGTTGATAGCTGTCCTTTACAAGTTAGTGTTTCTCGATGCAAGTAACATTACAAAAGGACATTACTGACTCTGTGTTATGTGTTTGAAAGGAGGAATATACCTATGCACATTTATAAATATAATTTGGATGTTAACGAGACATAATGTAGCAGTAATAATGAATTTTAAGACCTGTAGTTAACTGACCTGAATAAAGAAATAAATTGAAGTTAATGTGGACTTGCCACTATTTAACACGTGCCTATTAATTAATTGATGGATCAATGGACAATAGAAATAGAATAGGCAAGAATTTCTCGAACACTAGCCATTAATTGACAGGAGCCGCACACCTATTGATACATGGATTAACGTGCTTACTTTTTGCATGAGCCGATGCTGAAATCATCACAGTGTGCCTTAGTCACAGATTAATGCAAGGCTTCTTAATTATTAATTCCTTAATTAGTGTGTAGACCAGGAATGTTTACAGAATGAGATAATTCCAGTTGTCATAGCTCAATGAATGTCCCTTTGAACAATGAAATGAGATAATTCCAAATAGCTCTACTCAATAGAACATATGCAAAGAAATCTTTGGTCACATGAGAAACTGCAAGATGTATTGTTGTGTACAGAAAATATTTTGATTTGAATTCTTCTAAGCATTGTGCTCTTGCAAACAACTAACTTAACAAGAGACATCCCACATTAGGTAAAATGGTACAAAGCACTGTCCATTAAATCGTTATTAGTTCTCATTGTCAAGCATTAATCACATGCTGTTGCATTGATTGGTTAATGATTTCCAAATTGTAGTTCTTTTCGCAGCCCCCGCTTCATTATGTAGAATTTAGAATATAATGTCATATTTTGATCAAATACTATTATGCAGTTGAATAGGGGTAGGTAAGGTTCAGAGGCAGTTTCTTTGAAACTCTTCTGATGTTCTACCACAGAGTCTGATTTTAATTACTTTGTACATTCGAAGGAAGTTAGTCTCTAAAACCAATGCTGCAGTTATAGTGTAAATGCAGCCTGAATCCAGAGTCAGGGCCCAATGTGACACTGGAGCAAAGTCATGCTCTGCTTTGCTTTGGAGTCCGTTCAGGCTGTGTAACACCTGATTCACGCAACACAAGTTTAGCATCAGTATGAATGCACCAACTTTAAACTTGTGCCGTAAGTGCACCTGTAAATACTGAGTTCTTACGTTGGTTTTTCTAATCTATTACCTGGAGTTGTCTAAATAATCTGGCACCTTACAGTAAGATGTGGCTCATGATCTCACCCTGTGGAAACAGATTGCCAAGATGCACAGCAAACAAAGACAAGTTCTCGATGATTTTATGTTTTCTATATTGTTGGCTTCTGAACTAAAAGGATATACTTGAGTTAAGCATTTGTGCCAATTGACGGGTGTAATTTCTGATTCTACTTAGAACTGGGAAAGCAGCCCGCAGTTGAGATTCCCTCCCTGGAATCCAATGTGACAAGCATTCTCCCTCCCTGCCTCCACCATAAAGGTGGGCACTGTATGGCATTAATCAGGGTCAGAGTGGTCTCCTGGACTAGTTTTGATCACCTAAAGGGATTGGAGAGCGATTTGAGATTTTTTCCCCCCTAATTGGCCTGGGTTTTTATCCGTTTTTTTCTCCTCTCCCAGGAGATGACATGGCTTTCGAGTTGGGTGGGAAGTATATATATTGTAATGCAGTTGTGTGGGACGGGGCCAGATGGACCAGTGGGTCTTTCCCTGTGTGTCATTGTGGTACGTTCATAATAAATGCATCCCTCAGAGGGAAAGGCAGGCTGATGCAATACAAAAGCATATAGTCACCTGCTCCAGGCTGCCCAAGGAAAGTGACCCAACCCAACAATACGGCAGACACGTTAGGATGACCCGTGTATCCCTGTCTGACAATACCCTCTGTAGCCATTTTGAACTGCAAATGTGCATGGTTACTGTGCTAATAGGAACGGCAATCTGCCAATGCATGCTTCTATAAACATTCTGTTAAAAAATATACTCCACCCCCACCAATATGTGAACCATCAGTAAAAACGTACACTTGGAGCTATTTAACAGGCTACACTTAACATTTTAGAACTGATATTTCTCACTTTCCTGGATCACAAAGCAGATTTTTAAGAACATTTACCAAACTAAATATACATTTCAACATTAAATTTAAAAGAGCAAACATCCAGAAATATTACAGGTCGCTACACTTGATTTTAAAATAAATTCATGTTGCCTCAGTGATAATTTTTGTCATCAGTTTGCATCTGTTGGCCTTGATGTGAATGGGTCTAACCGCCGATGGCTCATTTGCCAGGATGGTGTGAGGGTATTTCAGCGTTTGATGGTCTCGATGGTGGGAAGTCTGTATTCAATCTCCAGTGGTGGTTTCTGATCTGGTCCTTTGACGAGGCAGTATGTCAGGGTGCATAATAGTTGATGATAGTCCATCTCCTGCTCGCATTCTGTCTGTAGCATTGAAGTTTGTGTAAATATTTGGAGATACTTTGTTGAATACAAATACTAAATCAGATAAGATCACATAATCGTCTTACATTAGGAACCTGTCATGTAAAGGATGATGTAAGCTTATCAGTTTTGTACTCCCCGTAATACAAAGAGGTCAGTCATATTCTGAATGTACACTTAGATCCACATCCTTAAATCAATTTTAATTTATTTCCTCCATTTTTACAGATCTTATATTGGGTTATATTGCTGTGTGTGTGTTATACTTCAAATGTGACAAATAAGTTTTAGTTACACAACTTCCATTGCAGAACTCTCCTTTCATTTGCCTTTAGTTGTGGTAATTTTTCTGTTTCCATTCAGATTTGTCTGGCTCTGAAGGTTGATTTACATTTTGAAGATACGTGACAGTTTCTGTTTATCTGCTTGTTTATCAAATTATGTGGAAGAGACCTCTGCTTACTTCATTCAGAAATGTAGATGCATTGGATTATTGATCTGCATTACTTAAATTTGTTTGCTTGGGCTTCAGACATGCTTGGCGATCTGGGAGTTTTCTCACAGTTGATGGACTATAATACACAAGTTCTCAGCACATCCTAATATTTATTTTTATTGATGGCCGGCTGAATCAACAGACAGGGGCTGGAGTGAGGGTAAGGAGACAATAGTGAACTGGAATAAAAACAGAACATGCTGGAAACACTCAGCAGGTCAGGCAGCATTCTGTAGAGAGAGAAACAGAGTTAACGTTTCAGGTCGATGACCCTTCGTCAGAATAGTGAACTGGAATTCAGTTGGGGGGAAAGATCTGAAGGGACAGTGGGGGGCAACATTCCCGCTAAGCTGTGCGACTGCGCAACTGTCTGGAGATTCTGCGCGGGCCGCTTACCGATTTTTCAATGGGAGATTTTGCGGTGCAAAATTTTGAATGGGCCGCGCAGCCCGTTAAAGGGACCGTGCACCCAAAAAAAAATTAGGATGAACATTGGTTGGAGGTAGGGGGAACAAAAGAAGCAGTTCATAGAATTCTGCAGCACAGAAAGAGGCCATTCAGCCCATTGCTCCTGCTCCGGCTCTTTGAAAGAGCTATCCAATTAGTCCCACTCCCCTGCTCTTTCCCTTTTACCCTGTAATTGTTTCTCGTTCGAGTATATATCCAATTTCCTTTTGAAAGTTACTATTTGAATCTCTGGTGTTAGAAACTAAAGATGCCTTAAAATGTATATGGTTATGCGATTAAAACTGTGACGCGAAAAATGCTGTGTTTAAATGGTTATGTTCAAATTTCAGACAGAAAGTCTCCTCGGAACAGATAGATGCTTAGAAGTGCTAATGTTTTGGTTTCCTACGGAGGTACAATCTCCCTGTTGCTAAGCGATTATCTGTTGTTTTTAAGTTAAGACTTGAACCTTGTTTATGTATTTTATGTATAATGCTATGGTAGGATTTGAAGTTAGTTTAACAGAACTGCTTGCGAAGATAACGGAAGGAAGTTTGGGGAAGTTAATGTAAACATTTGCTATGTCATAAAGGAGGTAACACTCTGAAGCGAACAGGTTTCTGGTTGGGCTTCTTGAGATCAAAGAAGGATACGGACGAAAGAGATAAGACACAAATGCCACAGGAATGAAACCCTGGGAAAATATAAAAAGAGAAAGACATGTGGCCAAAATCGTAAGACATCTTTAGGACGGGCTTTGACACAAGAATCGAGACAAAGAACTAGAAGTCCCATTGGATATTAAGGTTTATGGGGAACTTCTATAGGTCAAAAGGTCTTGTCAATATCCCGGTTCAGGCCCACCCCTAAAAGTAGAATAAAAGTGACCTCCCGAAAGCTTGTACTCACAGACGGAAGAGAAAGAGAGAGAGAGAAAGAGAGCTTTTCCTCACAGACAGAAGAGAGAGAGAGAAGGAGGCTCTAGACGAAAGGAAGAAGAGAATTGCTCACGTGTGTCACCCGTCTGTCCGATCAGATCGGTATCAGCTTCTTGTCACGGTTGTATGTTTTTGCTGTATAACTAATGTGTTATATTCTGTCTTAAACTCTGATTAAACACAATATACCCACCATGTTGGTTTGCACTCGAACCTGATTATTTAAAGTGACCAGAGATAGCTGTAACTTGGCTATTTCTAACACTGGCACCACCCTTTCAGGCAGTGCATTCCAGATCATCACAACAGAACAACAGTTCGGAAAGTAACATTATCGGCACGTAGAAAGTTTAAGAAGCAAGTGGCCGTCATGACAGGAAAGGATCATTGTAACACACTTGGTGGGAGAGAAGGAGGCAAAGAGAAAAAAGGAGAGACACACAAAAGAGAATCACCACCAAATGTGAAGCACAAATGAGAGTTTAAAGAACTGATTGAATTACAGTACAGTGGGGAGAAAAAGATAAGGCTGAATCAGAAATACATTGAAAGATACAGAAAATAAATAAATTAGAAAGGGATAGCTTAGCTCCTCATGGAATTTTACATCAACACAGTAAGATGAGAGTCTACCAGCAACAAGCTGAGACACTAAGTCAGAGAGCAATAGACCCGAACACCAGAGGCATAGAGGGATGTACCAAATCAATACTTGGAATCAGTCCCAGGAAAACAAATGTTACCAACATATGAACTGTACGTGCTTGAAGGAGCCAAGAGTCACGTAATCCAAATACACCAATGATCCATGTGAAGATGATAATAACCCACCCTCTATGGATGGCAAGGGTAACCAAATGTACACTGTGTGCAGTAGTGAACTGGAAACATAGATTAAATATTTAGACTGTATGTCTGCAGTTGATATTTGATTTCAACGTAACGTGAAACAGCATGTGCTGTGATGACTATTTTGACTGTCATGGAGGACCAGGAGACCAGAGCAGTCTTGCAGTAAATAAAACCTATTTTGAATCCAACTACATTGCCTAGAAATTTGATGGCGCCGCACCCATTTTTCTGGCGCAAAACGGGCACCTAACCATCCAACATGGCAGGTGGGGTGAGCACGATCATTATTCGGCAGAAGTGCGCTGCCCTCCATATTGGTGAAGGAGAAAACGAGGCGTCCAGGGCCCATTCCTGCATATACAAATAGGGGACCTAATGCCTTTCTGAGGCTCCTTATGGAAAATTGTGCTGCCCTTAAAATAGCCAGTGTTGGGTCGGCTGCATTGAGGAAAGCGTGGCCTACATGCGACCTAACCGGTGGTCCTTAAAGGGAACGCCACAGGCCACCACCAAAACAGTAAGTTTTAAAAGAATACTTAAACTGAATGTGGAGCCGAGATGTGCAGGAGTGCTCATCCCAGCTCCACCGCAATGCCGAAGACGGTTGGTTGGCAGGCCCGCTCGGCCCTCTCCCTCACTCGCACTCTACCTCCTCCCTCCCTCCCAATCTCTTTCCCCCCTCCCTCCCTGATCCCTCTTCTGGCTGCCTCTCCTCCTCCCCAATCATTTCCCCCCTTCTCCCTGGACCGACCCGAGGGCCACTGGCGGTGACACAGCAACCCGAACATCAGGTGTGATTCGGGCTTCCCCATTCTGGCACAGGGATTGTTCCCTGCGCCCAGTTCACGCCGGCGGAAAGCAATTTCTGGGTCCATGTGTCCATTGGGTTGATTGTAATGGCTGAAGGTAACCAGCTAATGAATCTGGATTGAAGGAAATACTGCAGCATTGCTCAGGAACATCAGTTAACATTCATCCCATGTTTTGTTTCCCTCATGCCCATAAAATTTTACAGCAAAGGACAAGGCCATTTGGGTTAACATGATTCTCTGAAAGACCCATTCAACGAGGCTCATTCCTATGCCTTTCCCCCACACTTGTTTAAATTTTACTTATTCAAATATTTTATTTATTTCCCTTATTAAAGCTATTTTGGATTCTGCTTTCACCACTGTTGCCAGGCAGGCATGCCATATCCTAACAGCCTTTTGCATAAAATGGGTCTCCGAACTTTTCCCTTTGATCTCAAGTTCTAGTTATTATATTATGGGCCAATGGAGATAGTTTTTCCCTATTTACCTCATCAATTAGAGTACCTCTTTCAGATCTCTGCTTAATCTCTGTTTCTTTTGTGAAAAGTGCACCAGTTTCTCGAGTCTTTCCTTATAATTAAATGTTCTTTCAGTCTCTCAATGAGTTTCTATTCTGGGTAGGTGATAGACACTCGTTAAGTTTGTAAGGGGGATAGCTTGCTGTCATACTGTACTATTCTCTTTATTTTGCAGCTAAGCTCTTAAATGTGAGCTGAATCTTTTAAAGCTTTGGTTTACTTACTAGTTTCATAACAAATGGCCAGTCATTACGGTTCCACATACATCCTGCACAAAATAATTTGGCTCCCTATTTGTCCTTGAGGAAGTTTTTAATTTACCTTCTATGAGATTTTTAGTTGAACTGATGGAATGGACCGGTTCTGGAACATTTTACATTAATAGGTGCTTTTGAGTTATAATTCATAAATTGATCTGTATTTCTGGGTTTACGGAAATGTTTTTATAAAACCATTTGTCATTTATATTGTTAGTACGTCAAGGTAAAAAGACATGTCTACTTTTTTTCTTCCCGTGTGAATTTGATTGTAGGATGGATATGATTAATGGCTTTGTGGAAATGCTCTAAATCACAATGAACGATAATGTGCCATCCACTTATCTGTCAGAGAGAAAGTACAAGACAAATAACCCAATAACAAAAGCGAAAACAGAGGAACAAAAAATCAGCAGGAAAACTTGAGAGATGGATTAAACTTCCCACAATGAGAACAAGCCTACAACAGACAGATTAACACCTGCAGATGTCACTCAAGAATTACGAGTTAGTCTTCAGAAATGCAATTATGCAATGCAAAGCATAATGCTCCCATCATTTCTGGACTTGGGAGTTTTACAACTGGTAGCAAAGGTTCAAAATAGTGGGGCGTATATCCTGAATAGCACTTAAAAAAACACTAGGTGAGAACTCAATTAATCACATGCGCCAATAGGCAGTCTTAATTCTAGTCGTACCAAGTGTCACTCTACCGTGCTCACCATTGTTTTTGCCAGCTGCTTCAAGGGTAGGAGGGTAGGATGGTCTGGATAATCGACTTCCCTTTCCCCACACCTTGCTCGATATGAAACAACAGGTCGTATGATTCAGAGATTCGCAGGGCTTGTTCTCCTGCCCGCCTCCCCCATCCACACACGCATACAATCACAGGTATACAATACAATTAGTACTCTGTTGTGACAAAATGTTGTTGCCTGGCCAAAAACTATCCAAACTGAAGAGAATTATATCGTTTGAATAGCAGCAGAAATGTGAACTTCGGTGTCTGATGTTACAGTTAATGGACCACCATACTTACTGAAGTGGGATGAATTATACGAGCTTCTATTCTGAATAAAGTGAAAACTTACTCCGGAACACTGAATGGATGAGAAATATTGGGGTTTCAGTTATTATCTGTAATCTTTCTTAAGAATTATACTAATCCTAGAATGAATGACTTTCAAGCATAAAGGATCACAATTGATCACAAAACAATATAGCTCCAAAAGCAAAGTATTCTTAATGCATGGCCATTTTGGAGTTATTTGAGAATAGGAAATACTGAAAGTCCCACCTTTGCTGCTTATGAAGACTGGCATCAGGTTTGAGTCTAACAAAATATTGCAGTTGTCCCAAATCTTGGAAAAAAATCACTAGGAAAAGGTGGCAAGAAAGCATGGGATGAGAAAAGGCAATTCAGCCCATCAAACCTCTTCTTTCTGTAGTCCACACATAGTCTACTCCTTGGTGCATTCCAGACTCCACTCATCTTGGCTCCAAATATCCATGGGCCGCCAATTCTGGCCTAAGTGCAGGGATCTGCCTGCTGTGAACCACCACCACCGTCCCCGTTGGAGTATCTATGGTCAAGGGAAGGTGCCACAATTAGCATTTGATTGGCAGGCATCTGCACCTCTATGGCACCCACCAGAGTAGGGCCGCAGGTGTTGCAGTGCTGGCCAGCCACTTGAAAGTACCTGGCAGCAGTACCCCCAGTGACAGGATTTGTTGGGCCCATTGGTTCCCTTGAAAAAGGGGGCCGAATTGCCCCAAACATGGTCAGTTTTGTTCAGTGGGGTGGGAGGGGTTGGGGGAGCGTGGGGAAGAGAGTTCCAGGCTAGGACTCAGGCTTGGATCCCATGGGTGGGTCCCAGATTTGCTGCTGAACAAGGCAGTACACTTCACTTCTCCTGGTCTCCCACTGGTCATACCCTGATGTAAGGGCCCATATTTGGGGAGGACTGATGTTCGGGCACAAACAGGCTCCCCTGAAAACATGACAACTAGGCCAGGAACTGGCCTACATGGTTACCAGCCTAGTTCTCAGGCCTTTCTTCACACTCCGGGAGCAGTTACGTCAGGAGTGCATCAGAAAGGACCACAGATTTTTGGATGCTTTAAATCCTGAGGAAAGGGTCTGCAAAGTCTTGTTTGGTTTAGCAGCTCCTGCCTACAGCCCACGAGTAAATCAGACAAAAGTCAAATATCTATCTCACCTGCCATCCGAGATGATGTATCTTTGATCAGTTCCGTTTCTGGTCATGCAGGTCCCAACAGGTCAGTAATCATCACATTCCATAGAGAATGTGATTATCTGTATCTGTATTTATTCTTATGAATCTCGATCTTATTCCTCATCAGATGTTTATCTGGCTCTTTTTCAAAGCATTAATCAGCACAGTCAGTTCCACAAAATAACCATCCTGTGTGTGCAGGGCTGGGTGGGGGAAGAGAGATAATGGCCCGGAATTTGCGGTCCGGATGACGGCGAACTGGCAGCGTTTGCCGTCATTCCACCTTTGAAACTGACTGCAACTTCGGGATTTGGCGCATGCGCAGGCAGATGTGGAAATCCTGAGGCTGTGCTCTGTCATTCACTGCTCCGACACTGGCTGCGCTGTGACCACCCTGAATTAAATGGTGCTGCTCCTTTTTAATTTTAATGATTTTCCAGATTTCCTTCACCCCACCATTGAAGCCCGTGCCTTCAGCCGTCTAGGTTCTAAGCTCTGGAATTCCCTCCCTAAACCTCTCCGACTCTCCACCTCTTTCCTCCTTTAAGACGCTCCTTAAAACTTACCTCTTTGACCAAGCTTTTCATCACCTGTCCTCATATCGCCTTGTGTGGCTCAATGTCACATTTTGTCTGATAAAGTTCCTGCATCTGATAAATACACTTACCTTGGTGTCTTGATTTCTTGAATTGATAGTGTACCTACACTGCAGTATGTCCATCAAGACTTGCCGTGGACAAAAGTCGCCGCTTTATTTCTATCATGCACCTTCTGCCAAATTGTCCATTGACCGTAAATGCTGAAATCCATGGAGAAGAGTATACCTCACCAGCAATCAAAGTGCCACAGCATTGAGGAGTATTTAAAAATGAGTAGGACAATACAGTACTGAATTCAAGGCTTGTCTTGAAGAGCAAGTAAATTAAATTAAATGTGTGTCGCTCTTCTTCTCAGAATGCGTGCATGACAACTTTTAGTTTAAGCAGTGAACTCAACACATTCAAATGTCCAACACTTCCATCTGATAGGTAATTAAGTAATCACAAAATAATGTCATTCTACAGTTCAAACATTGGCAAATCACAAGGCCCAACAGGCAGTAGAGTGATAATTCCAGGATAGTTTTGTCAATAACTTCAGGAATCATCAAACTGGTGATAAAATGCACTGCGGTTTTAAAGTGTTTCCATGTTTTGATCCCTCCAGCTTTCCAAGAATTGGTTACATGCACCAGAGGATTAAGGTCACCCACCCTGCAGTATGTACATCAAGTTGTGTTTGACTAATTTCATTGAATGTTTCAAAGAAGTCACAGGGTTTATAGATAGAAGATATACAGAAGGTGTTTGATGAGCTGCCATATTGGAAACATAGATTTAAAGGGAATGTAGCTGCATGGATGGAGAACTGGGTGGAGAGTATGGGTAAAGGGATTATTTTTTGGATTGGCAGACTGTGAGTCAACATGTACCCAGGAGTCAATGCTGGGATCTCTTGTTTCCCACTTAAAACCACATTTTTTTTTTTTACCTGTTTCTTCGGCCCAATAGGTGCTTCGGACTCCCCCTCTGTGTGGCTCAGTGAGGTGGGTGCTTCTATCGACATGGGATACCCAAAGCAATTGTTCTAATAACTATGTTCCCACAATTTGGGACAGCACCAGAGCAGCACGTTGAATATCCTGCAGCACTTCCACATCCTTGGCCAATATGCGTGGAAATTCTAGGCCTTTGGAGATATTAAAATTAAGTTTTCTTAATTTGAGCAATTTGTTTCCTTTCAGTGCTGTCCAGACTGTGGGTAATGATATCTCACTGGGGTGGGGGGGGGCGTGGAAATCAATACCTTTTCAAACTGAATACATTCTGTGATCTTTACAGGTGAGGCTAAGTGGCTTTGGGGAATTCTCAACTCAGAGAAGATAAGCATATGACGTTGCAAATGATCTTTCAAGAAAATATTTCTGTATATGTTTCAGCCAACACCCCAGTTCTTCAATTTTTAGTATTTCTATTAAACAGGGAATCTGGGGGTCAGACAGCTTTAAGGCAAAAATGAGAAGTCGCACAACACCAGGTTATAGTCCAACAGATTTATTTAAAATTACAAGCTTTCGGAGCTGTCGCCCCTTCGTCAGGCAAAGGTACAGTGAGTGAATCTACATTACACCGTATATAAACACAGAAACTGCAGAGATACAATCTTTCAGGGAAGGTGTCCTTACATCAAAGACACACCAGGGCACAGCCAAGACAATGAGATGTGTCACAGGGGGTCCAACGTGTCAAATCCTGCTGTCTGCAGTTGTTTTTTTTTGTTTTTTGGGGGGTTTTTTTGGGTTTGTTTTTTTTAGTGTTTTTTTTTAAAAACTGGAAAGACAGACAACGATGTCGAGTCACGTTCTGTAGCGTGACATGAACCCGATATCCCTATTGAGGCCATCCTCATGGGTGCGGAACTTGGCTATCAGTTTCTGCTCGATGATTTTGCGTTGTCTTGTGTCTCGAAGGCCGCCTTGGAGAACGCTAACCCGCAGATCCGAGGCTGAATGTCCTTGACTGCTGAAGTGTTCCTCGACTGGGAGGTAGCAATCCTGCCTGGCGATTGTTGCACAGTGTCCGTTCATACGTTGTCTCAGTGTCTGCATGGTCTCGCCGATGTACCATGCTCTGGGGCATCCTTTCCTGCAACGTATCAGGTAGACAACGTTGGCCGAGTCACATGAGTATGTACCATGTACCTGGTGGGTAGTGTCCTCACGTGTGATGACGGTATCTGTGTTCATGATCTGGCATGTCTTGCAGAGGTTGCCGTGGCAGGGTTGTGTGGTGTCGTGGTCGCTGTTCTCCTGACAGCTGGGTAATTTGCTGCGAACGATGGTACTTTTGAGGTTAGGCGGCTGCTTGAAGGCGAGTAGTGGAGGCGTGGGGATGGCCTTAGCAAGGTGTTCGTCATCATCGATGACATGCTGAAGGCTGCGAAGAACATGGCGTAGTTTCTCCGCTCCGGGGAAGTACTGGACGACGTAGGGTACTCTGCGACACCCTAGTCCACTCCTCTACCACCCCCAGCACCCCTTCCCCTTCGCCCGGCACCTTCCCGTGCACGCGCAGGAGATGCTACACATGCCCTTACACCTCCCCTCTTCCCACTGTCCAGGGCCCCAAACACCCCTTCCAGGTGAAACAGCGATTTACTTGTACTTCCTGCAATTTAGTATACTGTATTCGCTGCTCACGATGTGGTCTCCTCTACATTAGGGAGACCAAACGCAGATTGGGTGACCGCTTTGCGGAACACCTCCGTTCAGTCCGTAAGGACCCCGAGCTCCCGGTGGCCTGTCACTTTAATTCACCGCTTCACTCCCACTCTGACCTCACCGTCCTCGGCCTATTACACTGTTCCACGGAAGCGCAGCGTAAGCTCGAGGAACAGCACCTCATCTTTTGTTTAGGCACGCTACAGCCCTCTGGACTCAATATCGAGTTCAACAATTTTAGATCATAACCTCAGCTCCAATCACATTTATATTTTATTTTTTCCACCCTTTTATTTGCCCCCCCCCACCTTTTTTTTTTCCTCCTAGAAGCTGGCAGCTGTCCTTCATTCTGCCAGTGGATTTCACACTTCTTTCAGCCTTAATCTGTCACATTAAGACCACCTCTAGCCTTGCATATCTCTTAATGTCTCTTCATCTCCCCCTTTGTTCTTTTATCCCCTCCCCCTTTTCCCAGCTTTACTCTGGCCTTAAATCTATTTGATTTCCGGCTCTTCACAGTTCTGATGAAAGGTCATCGACCTGAAACGTTAACTCTCTTTCTCTCTCCACGGATGCTGCCTGGCCTGCTGAGTTTTTCCAGCGTTTTCTGTTGTTATTTCAGATTTCCAGCATCCGCAGTATTTTGCTATCGAATCACCAGGCAGGAGTGTTCCCTCCCAGTCGGGGAACACTTCAGCAGTTAAGGACATTCAGCCTCGGATCTGCGGGTTAGCGTTCTCCAAGGCGGCCTTCGAGACACACGACAACGCAAAATCATCGAGCAGAAACTGATAGCCAAGTTCCGCACCCATGAGGATGGCCTCAATAGGGATATCGGGTTCATGTCACGCTACAGAACGTGACTCGACATCGTTGTCTGTCTTTCCAGTTTTAAAAAAAAAACACAAAAAAAACCAAACCCAAAAACCCCCCCAAAAAACAATAAAAAACAACTGCAGACAGCAGGATTTGACACGTTGGACCCCCTGTGACACATCTCATTGTCTTGGCTGTGCCCTGGTGTGTCTTTGATGTAAGGACACCTTCCCTGAAAGATTGTATCTCTGCAGTTTCTGTGTTTATATACGGTGTAATGTTGTAGATTCACTCACTGTACCTTTGCCTGACGAAGGGGCGACAGCTCCGAAAGCTCGTAATTTTAAATAAATCTGTTGGAGTATAACCTGGTGTTGTGCGACTTCTCATTTTTGTCCACCCCAGTCCAACACCGGCTTCTCCGCATCATGAGCTTTAAGGCAGATCGAGCCCAAGGACATCCTGCTGTGCGAAAACCAGCGGAGATCCTGACTGAATGAAAAAATTCGACATTGGGATTTTTCCTTTTCTCGGATTTCTTCGCGACGAGACCCCTGGCAGATTCCATCAAGGTGGCTTTTATATCTTGCCTGAACAGTTCCTTTTCCTCCAGCTTTTAAATGTCAGCTGGAAAAAAATCTGACATCATGCTGAAAATTAACAACATTACTATATTTAAACGGTATTTCACAGTGCGGCAACTGTCGACAAGAATTGCAGCACCTGAATATTGATGAATGCTAAACTTTCTCAAAGTGTTTACTTTGGACTTAGTGTTAGAAATAATTACTTGCGTGGAATAGGTGTCAAGCTGAAGAAAAAAACCTAAAATTAGCTCTCGACAGCTTCAAGTATAATATCAGCTGCATTAAGTTACTGACACTAGCAGGGAGTGCAACAGAAACCATCAATAATTTAATAAGTTAGTGAGAGAATGAGTCTTAGCCTTTAATAAGTGCAGCATTCACAACATCACTGAATTGTGTTAACTCAATCCTACCCCATTGCATTATGTGGGTACAATAAAGGCTGCCAGATGGATGCCGGGAGAAATATCACACTTTTATGGAATATTAATAAGACGAAAGGTTTCAGCTAAATGTCAGCGACTCATCTCCCACTTGTCTGTTACCATCGATCAAAGACGAGGCGATTTTGAATGCCCATTGTTGTTCTTTTAATTTTGCCTCTCTGCTTACAGACCTAAATGAGGAGTTCTTTAATTGGTCGGCACTGCAGGCAAACGATTACAATTGCCAGTTAGAATTCAGTGTGAAATGAGTGCATCACTTTAAATACAAAAACCCCGAAGATTGAGAAACAGCAGACGAGTTTTGGGAGCTTCACATTGACGGTGTCACAATTGGTATCTGTACAGCATGCAGTTGCACTTTAATCTACTCAATGGAATCTAATTTACAAGTTTAAAAAGATGACTATAATTGGGAATTCCAGGACACTGATTGCAAAGCATTTGGTGGGCTGAGCTTAAATGCTCTTATTCTTTAATCAGCTACTTATTAAGATCTATTAGAGGTTGTCCTGTTATTGATCCATATGTAAAAAATGATGTATATTGCAGATGAAAGGGAGAAACAAGTGTAAAAAAAGTGAACTGAGAAAAATGCATTGACTGTGTAAATAACACAAGTATCTGTTTTGTAAGGATACACAAACTGTTTCACATGTGCTTTTCCAAAAATGATCTGTACTTCGAAGTATCGCACAGTACACTGTAAAATGGCACTGATCAATTTGAATAGAATTTGAGGTAGAGGAGGACATTCCAAACTTAGGATAGGCACAAAGTATGTGAAACATTATTCACCAAGACCATAAGCAACCGTGCACAATTTTGTGTTTCTCAGATCAGTTTTCTGCCCATCGGAGATCTACATGTCCTTATCTGCCTCAACCATTGCAGTGGCTAAATGGGATTTGGATAACTAGGATTTCCAATACCAATAGTACTCATCGATAGCTGCCAGGATGCATAATTAGATGGTATATAATTCACAGCATTTCCTGAGAAGTGATCAAATAGATCAGGTGCCCTGCTGACAGGTTAGAATGGTAGTTATCACCAAAACCAGAAACCTACTGCCATTGACTTTGAGGAGAACTTAACTGTGGTAACTATAGGACCACAACAAAAGCATGACAGGCAACAAAGAATTGTAGGATGGAGATGCCAGCAATGCCCACATCCCAGGAACGAATTTTAAAAAAAACTGTAAGTCAACCAGTGAGAACTGTGTTTATTATACTGCGTTCCCACACAATTAGTTCATTTTGTCCAGCTTCAAATCATTACAGGAAAACGAATAATTCAGCCTGGGAGAATCCAATGTTCTCTGCACATTCATCGTGGAATTAAAAAGCAAATATGACTTTCTGTAAATTTTCAGCAAAAAGAAGTAGAATTTGAGAAATGTATGGGACCACCAAACCTTTCTTAAAATACAACAGTTTGTGCTGAAGAAATATTGGGCTGTTTCTATGGAGAAGAAGTGCTACCACGGTCCTTAAAGAGACATCATTATCCCGTTACAATAATTTGTTGATTTACTGGATTGGTAAATAGAAGCGTGCAGTGTTCTTGGTGGCACAATGATGCCATCTTCTCACCGATAATGTCTGGCATTGAATGTATTAGAAATGAAGGTATGTGCTCGAACATGTTAACAATTAACTTCAAAACAATGACCACACTCTATAGTACAGATAACAGGACCTTAAAATTAGATGCCTACGCTTAGTGTGACCTCAGCACGTTTGGTTTTATTCAAATCTTGGGTGGTGATCGCACAAATGAAAACATTTTTTTTTTTTAAAGTTGTCTTGTGCAACAGACCCTTTTAAGTAACCTATTTTATGCACTACCTATGAGTCGGATGTTACTATTACCTCTTTTCCCTTCTAACCCCGTGCTCGCCAACTCTGCCGCTGAGGACTCTTCATCAAGATCAAGCACAGAGTCAGAACCTGACTGAGATGAAGAGCACCCCCTCCACCCATCAGGAAGACCAGTGGTTGGCATAGTTCCTGCAACACCTTAAATTTATACGTCACATTTGAACTAGCAAACAGAAATGCAGATGTGATGCATATCCTGCCATGACCTTGAAGCAGATTGTACTACTGCAAGTAAGACAATAGTTGAGGCAGACAGGAAATAAAGTGAGAATCAATGCACAAATAAGACTCATGACTGCATCATTCTCAGAGTAACAAATTGATGAGTCTTTGTAAATAAACCATCTCTTTTAGGGGTCATTCTTGATAAAACCCTAATTTATCATAACCTACAGGACTCATTATGGCAATAAGATTGGGAAGTATCTATGCAAATTTATGGACAGTTTATCAATAATTTAACCTGCATTTTATAGTGGAAAAGATTTTATGAGATAGCGATGAAGAATAAATCCAATATTCTTGTCACAATATCACCCAAATATTACATGCTATAAACACAAGTTGAAAGAATTAAAAAATATAAAAACAAGTCCATTCTTTTGCATTTTGAAGGAATTTTACCACATTTTCAAGATAAGAAAATAAAAAGTAGATTTTATTAGATTGTAGTGTCAGAGGGAAATGATGGGGATCATCAAACAACAATATATTTTGGTACTATTGATGTAAAAAAATCACATTAGCAATAGTAACTGTCTCAGTTAATGGTGGCCTGCTTTGATTTTTCAAATTGTCATTTCACTCATGCCATTAAATCTGAACTGAATTGTTAAATTGTTCAGCTGGAGTTTAACTCTTTCAAGACTGCAGTAATATTTTGTCAGCCATATTGAACAATAATGCAAAACCCAAATTGTGAGCCTCCTCCAAGACAAATATTCCCCTCAAAACTCTCAGCACTATTTGTGCTGATTGGTGACCCATAACCAACATTATAGGCAGCCAGTCACTTTTGGAAATCATAGAATCATAGAACTTTATGGCACAGAAGGAGGCCATTCAGCCCATCGTGTCTGTGCCGGCTGAAAAAGAGCTATCCAGCCTAACCCAACTTACCAGCTCTTGGTCCGTAGCCCTGTAGGGTACGGCACTTCAGGTGCATATCCAAGTACTTTTTAAATGCGATGAGGGTCTCTGCCTCTCCCACCCTTTCAGGCAGTGAGTTCCAGACCCCCACCACCCTCTGGGTGAAAAATGTTCTCCTCAACTCCCCTCTAATCCTTCTACCAATTACTTTAAATCTATGCCCCCTGGTTATTGACCTCTCTGCTAAGGGAAATAGGTCCTTCCTATCCACTCTATCTAGGCCCCTCATAATTGTATACACCTCAATTAAGTCTCCCCTCAGCTTCCTCTGTTCCAAAGAAAACAGCCTCAGCCTATCCAATCTTTCCTCATCGCTAAAATTCTCCAGTCCTGGCAACATCCTCGTAAATCTCCTCTGTACCCTCTCTAGTGCAATCACAAATTACAATACGAATTTCAAATTACAACACGGATATCCTCCTTTCTTCAAAGTAACTCGTTACTTATTGCTTTCATGCCAAAACTTTTCCTTCTTTTCCTCATACCCACTACAACTTTTTTTGGCTGCCGATAATTTTTCTTTGAATTCCATCAGAGGTGCTCATTTTCCTTAAAAAGGAACAGATTGCTATTTTGGGCAGATAATAAAACCAAACTGGACACCAGATTTATCAAATAAACAGCATGATGTTTTCACAATGCAGCGACACTGTGATGAAAATTCCATTATGATGAAGTATGCATTGAAAAAAGCCTTTAAACCGGCATTTCTCTCAGCACAACCACGCCAAAAAGCCTTAATGTATCAATGTACTCCTCCCAAAGGTACCATGTAATCAACATGTACACTGGCTTCATAAAAATGTCAACACACTCTTGAATTTCAAAATGAATAAATAGTGGGGAAAAGTGGATTTAAAATATTTCAGTGGGTTACAATATCCGTTTAAAGTCTATTCCTCATTATGACCCTTTCACTCTCTTCAAACAAGAAAAATATGCAACATTAATTAGAAAAAAAATACCTGCAGGAGAGAGCAGCCAGCCATTTAAGTCAGTCAGTCATTAATAGCATTGGTGGCCAATTATTTTAGTACCCTATTTAATTATATGGCAGATACGAGTTGTAATGTGGTTTGGCTTGAGGTTCAAAAAGCTTGGAGAGTTTGAATCGGCTTAAAACAGAATCCAGACAGGTTCACTCAGCTATTCTGCAGGCCATATTTTTTCCTATGGAATTATTTGGATATAAAGCTAACAAGAGCAATCTCGTCCACTGACATGTGACGCTATGTTCAATCAAAATCACGAGTCAATGCAGAGGGTCATATTGATTTGTGCACCAGCAATGTGTAGCAGCTGCCACTCGAGTTATATTAATAGGCGCTGTGATTTGTCAGCAAGGAATTTAGTGACAGGTATCTCCTTGTGGATAAAACACACTCAAAGCTGGGGAAAAGCTCGGGCCATCCAACAACGCCAGGAGTTCCGAAAAACAGACTTTGCTGATAATTTTTGTAAACTTTTGCTTTCTTCGAGTGATCTTTGCCATAAGCGCACAGCTGTATTCATTTAGCTTGATTTTGTGGTATTTTTGGTTCTATTCTCGCAATCTTGTTCCATTGGTATTTAACAATTGATTCTGACAGGGGTGTGTAGCAGTCAGCCTTACCTTGTTTGAATTTAGGGAGCTGTTTCCCCTCACACATCCAAATGCCACTAAAGCACCTGAATTTTACTGTCACCCGGCTTTGCACAAGGGATGGGCCATAGATCTGAGATGTTATGATACGATACATACATGTTACAATTTGACGGGACTGACAATCCCTCACGCAGCAGCCATCAGCTGTAGATCATGTTTAGAAGGGAACTATGTTTGTTTACTTTCAGTAACTTCCCGGGGCAGCCTGCAGGCAGTACTGATTGACCTCATTGAACACCTTCAACAAGAGTCTAATGGACTGGTATTCTTCAGCGAATAAGTGGAGGTCCACTGCCCAACTCTGATATACCTAGCGTGGACAATTAAAAAGAAGAAACTGGCAGAATTATGTGGCTAGAAACTGACAAGGAGAGAAAAACATGTTAAAGCCGGAAATGCAATTTGAAGATTTAAATGTTCTCACAGAAGGCTTAAAAGGTCAGAAATTGCCTTCTCGTCCAATCTCATGAACAAAGTCCCCAATCCACAGAAAGCCTGGCAAAAAAGTTAATCCTTTAATATTTCCAAGCAAGATGCTTTTACATAGTTGCAGAACAACAACTATTCCCAAAAGCAAGTATAACAATATTGACATCAGTTGGAACATGTGTGAAGCAAATTCAACTGTATCGGGAACCTGACTACAGAAGGTAAAGGTTTGGTTCGACACCAATAAAACCTGATGCAGATAGTGGTGGAAATGCACTGGTTTTAAAATGTAGGAAGGACCACGTAAGACATATGATCAATATGTAAAGATACATTCTATCATGGTGCGCGTGCTTATCTGTCACTTAAATTCTGCAGCAATAAAAAGAGTTTTTGAATCTCTAAATCAAATTGATGCCATTTTGTACATTGAATGTGACTGAAGTATGCAAGAATCATCTATAGATTTTGACAGCAACAGGATGATGGGAAATATGCTAATGTGGGTACGATGAACGATTGGAATGTAAATTAGGCAATTTTCAGAGGACAGTGATGCCATATATACACCAACAGTCGAGATTTAAAAGACTGAAAAAAACACAGCTTTACAAATATTATGCATAGAGTTTTGCAATTATACAAGCAAATATATATTGCTGTTTATTGGGAACAAAATTGGTTTCTTAAATGTTTATGCAATTAAGGAGCTTTAGAAAGGTACTTTACATGCAAATAAGGGGGCAGAAACTATGATTTACATCTCTCACACTGAACAGATAAAACCAAAGTCAGAAAAGTAACTAACTTTTCTTGCCTCCACTTGCTACTGACTGCAGCAGAGACAGAGGGTTCATGTTCTGTGTATGTTTCCATGACATTACATTTCTGGAATTTCCCCATCACAATCACCACCTTTCTGCTGACCATGTTCTAATTCAGGGGTATTTTTGAATTAAGGTTCAAAGTGTCCATTGTGTGTGGAACTATGTTCAAATGAAAGTGAACAGAAATCGCTTCTTCAACAAGACCACCGATTCAGTGTTTATTCCTTCAACCGCCCCATGTTTTAACTTATTGACCCACTATAGCGCAGCCAGGAACTTACCAAATGATTGATAACATTACCTCCAGGACTGGGCTCCCTCTGCTGGATCCACAAGTAAATACCTACACAACAGTGTCCACATTAGAACTATATTTACATAGATTCATGTGAACATTTGAAAAAGCAAATATCATTAGATTTCAAAGCACAAACCAATGATCAGCCTCACAGAAGGTGGAAACATCTGTGCAATTGTGCTCTGTTTCAGACATAGACAGTGGAACCTGTGGCTCATTAGTGGAAAATGGTTATCAACCTAGTAACCATCTCCAGGGGAATGGATGAAAGGCAGCACTAGAATGCTTTCCCCTTCTCAAAACCTCTTTGAACTGACTTAGCATTCTTGCCAATCCATTCAATCTACAGGAATAATCAATTACATGTAAGACATGCAGCTCTTCAGAACAGTATTCTAACCAGAGCTACAATATTCACAGTGACATCATATTAATCTCTTGCCCTAACATACAACCTCGCCGAATCTTGGTGAGACCACACCTGGAGTACTGTGCACAGTTTTGGTCTCCTTATCTAAGGAAGGATATACTTGCCTTGGAGGCGGTGCAACGAAGGTTCACTAGATTGATTCCTGGGATGAGAGGGCTGTCCTATGAGGAGAGGTTGTGTAGAATGGGCCTATACTCATACATAGATACATAGATACATAGAAGATAGGAGCAGGAGTAGGCCATCCGGCCCTTCGAGCCTGCTCCGCCATTTAATGAGATCATGGCTGATCCTCCAATTCAGTATCCCGTCCCCGCCTTCTCTCCGTAACCCTTAACCCCTTTTGCCTGTAGAAATATATCTAATTCCCTCTTAAATATATTTAATGAGCTGGCGTACACTGCCCTCTGTGGCAATGAGTTCCACAGGTTCACCACCCTCTGAGTGAAGAAATTCCCCCTCATTTCTGTCCTAAATGGTTTAGCCCTTATCCTTAAATTATGTCCTCTAGTTCTGTTCTCACCCGCCAAGGGAAACATTCCTTCTGCATCTAGTCTGTCTAGACCTGTCAGAATTTTATACACTCTGGAGTTTAGAAGAATGAGAGGTGATCTCATTGAAACATACAAGATTCGGAAGGGGATTGACAGGGTAGATGCTGAGAGGTTGTTTCCCCTGGCTGGAGTGTCTAGAACTAGGGGGCATAGTCTCAGGATAAGAGGTAGGCCATTTAACTCTGAGAGGAGGAGGAATTTCTTCACTCAGAGGGTTGTGAATGCTGAGTCTTTGAGTATATTCAAGGCTGAGATAGATAGATTTTTGGACTCTAGGGGAATCAAGGGATATGGAGATCGGGCAGGCAAGTGGAGTTGAGGTCGATGATCAGCCATGATCTTATCGAATGGCGGAGCAGGCTCGAGGGGCCGTATGGCCGACTCCTGCTCCTATTTCTTATGTTCTTAACAGTTAAACAATAAAGATGTGTCTGCATGAGGGTTTCTTGTTCTGTGGGAAAGAACTGGTATGAAGATGAACAATAAATTTCATTTGAAAATGAATTATTGCTCTCTGGGTATTATCAGCAATTACACTTAATATAGGCGTTGGGGATCAATATGTACCCCTTGAGAAATTATCCCAGGCAATTTATCACTGGTGACTGTGTTTACAAGAACTTGCTGAGATGACCTGTAAGAACTTTGGACTATTTTGTGTTTTAAACAGTCAATCCAGTTTATAACAGTACGTCTACGATACACTTTCTGTCTGTCTCATTTCGCTGTTACACTTCAAAAACAAATAAAATAATCATCCAGGGACATGAAATATTCAAGCCAGAATGTCTACTGACTCTTAATTGTCCTCTGTATGAATTCATCAAGTTTACTTCACAGCGATTAGACCTGGTAGACTTAGATACATAAACCTAAATGTTAGCAGAAGAATGATGCAACGTTTTACACTCTAATGTTCTTGTCCTCAAACAGTGCCGCCTCCTCAGCAATGCCATGGGATATTTACCGATATATATCTAAAGTCGGGACTAGTCTGCACCATCATACTCCAGTTTCTTATACCAGAAGGCAGATGTTGTTACAGGAACAGAACAGCCTTTTTAAAAAAAATGGTCAGCCATTGACCTGTAACCTGAAATTTACAAGCATTTTCCAATCTACAAAGTTCCTTCACCAAACAACAATTAAACTCTGATTGCATTCACTTAATAGTCAGATTTTATGGCTTTAAATGGACGTAGTTCCATCTCAGTAGTCGGATAATGCATTTTGCGTTGCACCATACAACAGTCCTGTCCTTATAAAATAGTGTATCATCTAACTCACTGTTATAATGTAGGCAAATGCAGCAGACAATTTGTGCACAGCAAGATCCCATAAATAGCAATGCGATAAAGGACCAGATAATCCATTTTTGTGGTGTTGGTTGAGGGGCAAAATGTTGGCCAGAACATCGGGAGGTATCCCCTGCTCCAAAACAGTGCAGTACTCCCTTGATGTCGGGGAACACTTCAGCAGTCAAGGACATTCAGCCTCGGATCTGCGGGTTAGCGTTCTCCAGGGCGGCCTTCGAGACACACGATAACGCAAAATCATCGAGCAGAAACTGATAGCCAAGTTCCGCACCCATGAGGACGGCCTCAATAGGGAAATGGGGTTCATGTCACGCTACAGAACGTGACTTGACATCGTTGTGTGTCTTTCCAGTTTTTAAAAGAAAAACACACACACACACCAAAAAAAAAGTTAAAAGCTCAACTGCAGACAGCAGGATTTGACACGTTGGACCCCCTGTGACCCATCTCATTGTCTTGGCTGTGCTCTGGTGTGTCTTTGATGTAAGGCCTCCCTGAAAGATTGTATCTCTGCAGACAAATTGCTTTCGGTGTTTATATACTGTGAAATATTGTAGATTCCCTCATTGTAACTCTACCTGATGAAGGGGCAACAGCTCCGAAAGCTTGTAATTTTAAATAAATCTGTTGGACTATAACCTGGTGTTGTGCGACTTCTCATTTTTGATACCAATGCACATTGACTGACACTGAGCCATGTTTATTTACAAGTGAGATCATACACAGGAACATCGAGAGACAGCAACAAACTAAGAGTACTATCCTAAAGTAATGATGATGGAATCCATCCATAACTGGCTAAATACCCTTTCCTAGAATATATTATTGACAAAATTAATCATACAGCGAGACCCTTGGTGATACAGCCTGACCTGCCTGCACTTTCTATGGTTTTACATGAATGGATATAAAATTGTGGGAATCGCACCAGTAATCTCTTGATGTGTGCTGGGTGGGGAAAGCTCTGCACTAGGAGGGCGCGTTTGGAATTTTGGTTTCCAGATGTTAATTCAGAACTGAAGTAAAGTTGAACAGCAAGGACAGTTATTTATGCCAAAGAGATGTCTTTCAGGTCACAGGTGTCGATGTCAAAATATCAATTATCTTCCTCTCAAGCACACTCCTTGAGACCTCCGCTATCAGGGATGAAGAATCCATCGGTTTCCTCAGTCTATGCCCTCATATACTTTGCAAAGAGAAAGGCTGCCCTGACCACCAAACTAGCTTTGACTTCATTAATTACTGAATACAAACCACAGCCCCAGCATTAAAAAAAAATGAGCCATTTCTTATTGAATATTTGGACGGATCTGCTCAGTTATGTCCACCCATCTCAGAGGCAAAATAATTACTAAAAAAGACAAAACAAGCTGAAACCATTTAAAGTCATACAAAAGTACAGAGCTGCCCAATTTTGTTTACCTACCTGCTTCTGTGTATTTTTTAAAATCTGTAAATAAATCTGGAATGGTAGATTTTAGCCTGTACAATGTGGTTCAGTGGGATGTTATTTTTCTGCCATTTTAAACAATGAGAGAATATAGTGTGCATCTCATGTACATAAGAACATAAGAAATAGGAGCAGGAATAGGCCACTCGGCCCCTTGAGCCTGCTCCACCATTCAATAAGATCATGGCTGATCTTGGGCTCAAAGCCACTTCCCTGCCTGCTCCCCATAACACTTCACTCCCTTATCTTGCAAAAATCTGTCTATCTCCACCTTAAATGTATTTAATGACACAGCCTCCACGGCTCTCTGGGGCAGAGAATTCCACAGATTTACGACCCTCAGAGAAGAAATTCCTCCTCATCTCAGTTCTAAAAGGGCGACCCTTTATTCTGAAACTGTGCCCCCAAGTTCTAGATTTCCCTATGAGGGGAAACATCCTCTCTGCATCTACCTTGTCGGGCCCCCTCAGTATCTTATATGTTTCAATAAGACCACCTCTCATTCTTCTAAATTCCAATGAGTATAGGCCCAACCTTCTCGACCTTTCTTCATAAGTCAAACCCCTCATCTCAGGAATCAACCGTGTGAATCGTCTCTGAACTGCCTCCAATGCAATGTATTTTCCATTTCAATTAATTGTTAGACCTGGGCTAACCCAGCTAGACCAGGCAAAGAATAAAGTTGCAGATTTTGGTGCAGAAGAAACGTGGTCCACTGATGGAAGCTGCAGTCTAGCCACGAACACAAGAAAGAAGTGGGGGAAAATACCGAACCTCAACACTCAGGCTTTGAGCACAGCACAGGTCTTGGACTTAATACAAGATGGCAAATCTATTACTTTCAGATAATTACAACATAATGCTTTAGAAAAAAAACATTCATGCATTGATTAATAGATAAAGAAGCATTTAATCGAAGTACAATAATTAGGTTCATCTTCAAAGTTGCAATTGAAGTTTGTACCAAACAGTAGCATGCTCTTGTTGTGTTTAAATTTCAAGGAAATGGATTCTGGAACGAGAAATATAACTCACCAAACGCAGCCACTACACTTATCAATAGCGGCCCTTCGAGCTGAATTTTAGCGTGGAAATAATTATCCCCAAACCATTCATTTTTTAAGCCAGTTTTCCCGTTTTACCGAGAACACAATTTTTATTTTACTACATTGACAGATTATTCGAATGCAGCCACTCCGCTAGAAAGTCTAAATACATCATAGATTTCTGACATGTTATTATACTGCCATATCAAAATATGTAAGTTTAAACCAACCATTATTCATGTGTTTTGTTGTATGGCCAGAGGTTTGACTATTAAATAGATTCCATCTTCAACTTGACTTGATATATTGAATTAACCCATTAAATAGAACATTTCTTGGGGTTTATGAAAAGGGAAGAAAACGAGATACAGTTTCCTTTTGCTCTCCGAACTTTCCTTCAGATTTCCTCCCTTATCCATCATCTTCTGAAGGCAGTAGCTCAAACTGATATAAGGCTGCACAAAGAATGGTCACCCTCAATACACCTGGTTCAAATGACTATTATTCACACATGAGTCAGAACAATGTGTGCCAAGGGGTCAGTTATCCATGGACTCGCCACAGCCAAGCCCAAGTTTGACCTTATCCAATCCCCACATGCGTGCGCTTCCAACAGGAGACACGGAATAAGAAGGAAATATATTTTATTAGAAACTTGATTTTCCCCTCTCCTCTCCTGAAAGCGTCCGTGTTTTGCTGGGGTACAGTTGTCTCCCTTGTCCAAGTGACCATTGTTAATACGCGAGCCTTGATAGTGAGTTTCAGTAGGCTTATCAATGGCAGCATTCTTCCCTCAACCAATGCCACACTAATTGATAGTCTGGTTATTCATCTCATTGATGTTTGTGGAATATTTCATATGCAAAATGGTTGACAAGCTCACCTAACAGCAACTATACTTCAAAGACACCCAATATATATTCATTCTCAGGATGTGGTATCGCTGGATTGGCCGGCATTTTTTCCCCCATCCCTGGTGGTCTTCGAGAAGGTGATGGTGGACCTACTTTCTGAACCACAGCTGTCCATATGGTGAAGGTACTCCCACAATACAAGGAGTTCTAGAGGCTTGACTCTGAGATGGTGAAGGATATATGTGCAAGACAGGATGTAACTTGGAGAGGAACCTGGAGGTGGTGGTGTTCTCATGCACTGGCTGCCTTTTACCTTCTCGGTGATGGAGGTCGCAGGTTTGGAAGGTGCTATCGAAGAAGCCTTGGCAACTTGCTGCAGTGCATCCTGTAGATAGTACAGATTGAAGCCACGGAACACCAACAGTAGAGATGGTGGATGTTTAATCTAGTGGATGGAGTATCAAGCGGACTGCTTTGTCCTGGATGGCGTCAAGCTTCTTGAGTGTTGTTGGAGCTGCACTCATCCAGGCAAGTGGAGAGTATTCCACCACACTCTCAACTTGAGCCTTGTCGGTGGTAGAGAGGTTTTGGGGAGTCAAGAAGGTGAGCCACTTGCCACACAATACACGGCCTCTGACCTGCTCTAGCAGCCATGGCATTTATGTGCCTGGTACAATTGAGTTTCTGGTGAATGGCGACCCCCAGGGTGTTGATGGTGGGGCACTCTACAATGGTAATGCCATTGAATATCAAGGGAGGTGTTTAGGCTTTCTCATGTTGGAGGTGGTCATTGCCTGGCACTTGTGTGGCGCGAATGCTACTTGCCGCTCATCAGCCCAAGCCTGGATGTTGTGGGCACGGATGTGGGCACGGATTGCTTCATTGCGAATGGAGCTGAGCGCTGTGCAGTGAACAGCCCCGCTTCTGACCTTACGATGGAATGAAGGTCACTGATGAAGCAGGTAAAGATGTATAAACTATGCAATTTAGAGTTTTGAGAATTGTGATGTCAGTCAACAATCAATGCAAGAAATGGGTGTTGTGTACAGAGGAAGAATATTTAGGTTCTTCTAGGAAAGTAGGGAGCTGGATATAAAAATGGTTTGAAGACATTGAAGAGAAAGAGGAACTGAAAACATCTTTCTGCAATTTATTAATACGGTGCATCACCTTTTCCCAATACACATACACACGAAATTAACAATCATCTGTCACTCATCATTATACTCCACTTATCAAGACTGGCTGTGCAATGAGGCTGTTTGCAGAGACTGCATGTGAATTACCAACATTTCTGAGAATTGGCATGCAGCTTTATTGTTTTCCTTCAAATGTAATTGTTGCCCGACAGTTTTTTTTTAATTTAAAGGGGAACACAGCTGTCGGGTCTTGGGGAGTTGAAGGACCACTTAACACTCGGATCAATTGCTAGCATCCAGCTGGTAAGCTGACTGTTTGCAACCCCATGCTATGACCATATGAACTCTTCCTCAACCATGGGGATGTAATTGGGTAAGAAGTTTCTGCTGCGGGCAATCCTCCAGAAAAAGAAAACTTCCTGTTGTCAGCACTTGCAACTCAAATGAATGATACTTAGAATCAAAAGTGCTTCAGCAGCTGGAGTTAAAGATCACTTCATATCCTTCGAGACTTTCCTTAACCCTTTGAGATCTCAATGACCTAGAAATTCGACCGCACAATGCCCATTTTTCGGGTGCTAAATGACCTCCAAAGTCTCCGATATGGTGGGCAGGAACCACGCTTTCATTGCGAACCGGTAGGGCGCTGTCGCCATGTTGGTGCAAGCAAAAAAATTGCCGCCCAAGGCCCACGCATGAAACAGGTGTTAGGCCATTTGCATATTCAAATTCGGGGCCTATCACCTGTTTGAAGCCCCCTCTGCAATATTGGGTTGTCCTGAACACAGCTGTCGCAAGGACGGCTGCGCTCAGGAAAAGCAGGTCTGCATGTGGCCTAACAGGCTGTTCTTAAAGAGACCTCTGCAGGTCGCAAACAAGTGTTTAAAATATACTTAACTGAATGCTCCTCCAGGCTCCAGATTAATTCTTCTCTTCTTCTTAGGCAGTCCCTCGGAACCGAGGATGACTTGCTTCCACATTAAAAATGAGTTCTCAGGTGACTGATGAGTCCAATGCGGGACCTACAGTCTCTGTCACAGGTGGGGCAGACACTGGTTGAAGGGGCGGGTGGGTGGGGTGCTTGGGTTGACGTGCGCTCTTACGCTTGGCTTCCGCTTGCTCCCAGCGAAGAGACTCGAGGTGTTCGGCGCCTTCCTGGATGCTTCTCCTCCACTTTGTGCAGTCTTGGGCCAGGGATTCCCAGGTGTCGGTGGGGAGGTTGCACTTTTTCAAGGAGGCTTTGAGGGTGTCCTTGAAGCGTTTCCTCTGCCCACCTGGGGCTCTCTTGCCGTGGCGGAGTTCCGAGTAGAGCGCTTGTTTTGGGAGTCTCGTATCGGGCATGCAAACGATGTGACCCGTCCATCGGAGCTGATCGAGCGTGGTCAAAGCTTCGATGCTGGGGATGTTGGCCTGAGCGAGAACACTGACGTTGATGCGCCTATCCTGCCAATGGATTTGCAGGATCTTGCGGAGGCAGCGTTGGTGGTACCTCTCCAGTGCTTTGAGGTGCCTGCTGTACATGGTCCATGTCTCTGAGGCATACAGCAGGGCGGGTATTACTGCTGCTCTGTAGACCATGAGCTTAGTACCGGGTTTGAGGTCCTGGTCTTCAAACACTCTCTTCCTCAGGTGACCGAAGGCTGCACTGGCACATCGAAGGCGGTGTTGGACTTCGTTATCAACGTCTGCCCTTGTTGACAGTAGGCTCCTGAGGTATGGAAAGTGGTCCACGTTGTCCAAGGCCTTGTCGTGGATTTTGATAATCGGGGAGCAGTACTGTGTGGCGGGGGCAGGTTGATAGAGGACCTTTGTCTTACGGATGTTTAGTGTAAGGCCTATGCTCTCGCACGCTTCGGTGAAGGTGTTGACGAAGGTTTGGAGTGAGCGCAGATGCAAGCATCGTCTGCATACTGTAATTTGACGACAGAGGATGGGACGACCTTGGATCTGGACTGGAGGCGACGGAGGTTGAACAGTTTCCTGTTTGTTCTGTAAATTAGCTCCACTCCAGCGGGGAGTTTACTGAGGGTGAGATGGAGCATTGCAGCAAGGAAGATCGAGAAGAACGTTGGCGCGATGACACAGCCTTGCTTGACCCCAGTCCATACGTGAATTGGGTCTGTCGTGGAACCGTTGGTCAGGATCATGGTTTGCATGTCGTCGTGAAGCAGGCGGAGGATGGTGACAAACTTTTGAGGGCAGCCGAATTTGAGGAGGACACTCCATAATCCCTCATGGTTGACAGTGTCGAAGGGCTTTGTGAGATCAAAGAAGGCCATGTACAGCGGTTGGTGCTTGTAATTGACGTGCGGTGAAGATCATGTCCAGTGTGCCCCTTAGTGAGCGGAATCCGCATTGCGACTCTGGGAGGAGCTCTTCGGCCACTGGGAGAAGGCGATTGAGGAGGATTCTTGCGATGACTTTCCCTGTGGCAGACAGCAGGGAAACTCCTCTGTAATTACCGCAATCGGACTTGTCACCTTTCTTGAAGATGGTCAGAATTATGGCATCTCTGAGATCCCCTGGCATGCTCTCCTCCTTCCAGATAAGAAAAATGAGTTCATGAATTCGCGCCAGTAGTGCTTCTCTGCCATGCTTTAGTGCCTCGGCAGGGATTCCATCTGCTCCTGAGGCCTTGTTGTTCTTCAGTTGTCGGATGGCCTTTTCAACCTCATGCCGGGCTGGGGTTGTGCTGAGGTGGTGGTGGGTAGCATGCTGCGGGATGGAGTTGAGGACACTCGCATCAAAGACAGAGTCTCGGTTAAGGAGATCTTCGAAGTGCTCCTTCCAGCGGGCACTGACTGTCTCTCTGTCCTTGATGAGTACCTCTCCGTTCTTGGCCGGCAGTGGGGTAGGACCTTGGGTGATTGGGCCATAGGTGGTCTTGACTGCGCGAAAGAATCCACGCACGTCGTGGTTGTCGGCTAGCTGCTGGATCTCCTGCGCTTTCTCCACCCACCATCTGTTCTTTAGGTCGCGAGCTTTTTGTTGGACCTCGGCCTTCAGGCGTCTGTAGAGCTGCTTTCTTGCTCTCGAGTTCTGTTGCTGTTTCCAGATCAGGAATGCCTTGCGCTTGCAGCTTATTAGCTCCTGGATCTCCTGGTCGTTCTCGTAGAACCAGTCTTGGTGTTTCCTGGTCGAGTGACCGAGCGTCTCTTCACAGGTGCTGATTATGGAGGCCTTGAGTGCAGACCAGGCGCTGTGGACACTCTGTGTCTCTGCATCACTGGGAGTCGTCAGGTTGGTTGTGAGGCGCAGGCTGAATAGGGCTTTCTTAGCGGGGTCTTTGAGTGCTCCAGCGTTGATTTTCCTGCGGCATTGTTTCTGTTTCTGTTGCCGCTGCTGTTTTGGGGCTACGTTGATGGAGATCGCGAGAATATCAGTGCTAATTTGATCCTGTGAGAGACAACATCATTCATGTCCGAGGCCGGGACCCAGGAGCGAGGATGAGCCCAGCAGCGAGGTCAAGGCCCAGGAATGGCGCAGCGTGGACCAGCAGTGGGGTCGGGCCCAGGGAAGGTGCGGCACGGGCCAACAGCGAGGTCGGGAGGACCACAATGCATCCTACGAAACCCAGGCAGAGAGGACCTGCGGGAAGGAGGGAGAAGGACAGTAGCATTATGTTTGTGTGTGTGTGCTAGGCTGTTGTAGCAGAGCCTGGTCTCCAATCGTCTAGGATCCCCTTGCCATTGGACCAAGACCTTGCTCTGTCAAGCCCGTGTGGTAGCTGGTGTGCAACGGCCACCCCACGTTAAAATAATTCACGCACAGGCATCTTCCACCCTTTAAAATGAAGTTCGGGACCTGGAACGTCAGGACCCTGATGGACAACCCCAACAGTGATAGCCGTACTGCTATCGTTGCCCAGGAGCTCAGACGTTTCGACATTGACATCACCGCCCTAAGCGAGACCCGGCGGGCAGGGGAGGGCCAGCTCAAGGAGTAAGGTGGTGGCTACACCTTCTTCTGGAAAGGCAAACCTGAAGAAGAACGCCGCCTCTATGGGGTAGGCTTCGCCATAAAAAATGAACCAGTTGGGCATCTCAGAGACTCCCCTTGCTGAATAAACGAGTGCCTCATGACTCTATGGCTCACCCTAGCCCGGAACCAGTACGCTACGGTCATCAGTGTGTACGCCCCAACACTGGAAGCCACAGACGAGACCAAAGAGGAATTCTACTCCAGCCTCGAACAATCCCTGTCCTGAGTCCCAACGGGCGACAAGCTGATCCTCCTTGGCGACTTTAACGCCAGAGTTGGAAAGGACACAGACCTCTGGGGAGGTGTGATCGGCAGAGAGGGGGTAGGGAAAGCCAACTCCAACGGTACCCTCCTCCTGTCGAAATGCTTAGAACATGGCCTTGTCATAACCAACACCTTGTTTCTGTCAGAGAGACAAGTACAAGGCTTCATGGCAGCACCCTCGCTCCAAGCACTGGCATCTGCTGGACTACGTCATCGTCCGAGCGAGGGACCGCAAGGACGTCCGCATCACCTGCACCATGACAGGAGCTGACGACTGCTGGACAGCCTAATCCAGATTAATACCCTGTGGGCTGCTGCCAGCCATGGCTGCCCCCCAGATCGCAACCTTGACCCTCAACCCCCCGATCCCAGCCTCTGCCCACACAGAAGGTGAGCAGACAGTTTAGATTTAACAACTTGACAAAGTTTGCGAAATATGTGAAACAGGGAGACAGGGACGAATATACTGTCGGCAAATTCAAGAGGGAGCTGGATAGTATTTTGAAACGAGAAAGAATTGAAGGTTATAACAGACAGATTATAGGCAGGTACATTTTGAACTTTGGGACTAGCCTCACACAGAGCAATAGTCTTTTATGTTCCTGTACAGTTCTATGGCTCTGAAATTACACATGGAACCGTACCAGACAATCATCAAGTGCTATTTTAGGAGAGAAGGTGATCGGTTTTAGAATTAAGGGGTGAACATCTCCATTGAAATATTGAGAGCACAAGTCCAGATAAAAATCATTCACTATCATCACACATTGTAACTTCAGGGTGAACATTGCTAAGAAAGTGACGTCCTCATCTGAATACACACCACCCTCTCTGAAATACTAGGCAGCATTTTAACATGAGGACCTCCTGTTAGATTTTATAAAGTCAAATTGGGAACAAATGCGGCAACAGAATTTTTCTTCATCGCATTACTCTTCAAATAAATTACAGTAAATGCAGAATAAAAGATGAATGAAGTTATATTTAGAATTGAAAATATTTGTATTTACAATAGAATAGCTTAAAGCCTTCAGAGGTATGATCGTAGATTGTGAGTGATTGAGAATAATTAGCTATGAAGCAGTTATGTTTAGCTCCACAATTAAGAAATTAACATTTTCAATGGTGAAAATGACACAACTAATCAGCTGGCTATTCGAAGTACTAACTTCAGATGACAATTCTCAGCAATGCTACATGATAGCACACAGAGAAGTGAAGGGGGGGGAGAAATTCATTATAGCCCTGTTTGGGGCGCTAAAACTTCGGAAGAGGAAATATTATTGCCAGGCGCTAATGATGAGAGGCTCCCGCGAAATCGGTTGTAGCGCTCCAAGAGGCAAGTGGAACGCTAAATCAAGCACTACCACTTCCCTTAGAGCGCTAAAGGGAATGAGAGGGGCGGTAGCGGTCGAGCGCTGATCAATGTTCCTGGAGCGCTGCCGGATTCGCCAGCTCCTTCCCTCCCTTAAAGGGAAGGGCCAATGCTCACAGCAGTTAAAGGTAAGGCTGGGGATGGGTCGGCGACAGCGCCCGCGATCCGCGAGGAGCAGCCGCAAGGACTCAGCGTGCAGGGCCGATCAATCGCGGCAATGAAAAATTAAAAAAAACAGCACAAAGGGGTGAGAAAAAAATGTTGGCCTACCTGAGCACCAATCCCTTTAATTAGCGCTCACCAAGCGGCCGGCCGAGGTCACAACGCCTCCTGCGGCTGCCGTTGCTGACGCCCGGCGAAGCTGCAGAGGGCGGAACCGAATTTAGGATCCGGGCCCGTAACGGGGCAATGCGATAATGTCACGATAATGTCACGATCTCCGGGGCGCAGGAGATCGAGGGGTAAATTTTACCGCCGGCGCTACCCCCCGATTGAATTTCGCGGGAGTCGTTACTTTCGCCGCGCCCGGCAAGTCGTTAGTGTCCCGTTATCGCCCCCCGGAGGCCATAACGGGAGGCGCAAAGGAGGCCAATTTCTAGCCCATGGAGTCTCCGGGTGATAGTAGCCACACGTGAAGGTTCAGCGTGATCTGGGATCCAATACGGTCATGGAGCAACACCCAGGTATACAATATTAATAGGAAGGCCAACTCTCAGGGTACGAAAGATAAACTAAACCAAATTAACTGGGAGGGGGGGGGAATTGTTTAATTATACAACTGTTCGGGTCAAATGGAATACTTTCAAATGCACAGAGGAGTATGCATTATCGATGTACACATAAGAACATGAGAAATAGGAGCAGGAATAGGCCACTTGGCCCCTCGAGCCTGCTCCGCCATTCAATAAGACCATGGCTGATCTTGGGCTCAAAGCCACTTCCCAGCCCACTCCCCATAACCCTTCACTCCCTTATCTTGCAAAAATTTGTCTATCTCCACCTTAAATGTATTTAATGACCCAGCCTCCACAGCTCTCTGGGGCAGAGAATTCCACAGATTTACAACCATCTGAGAGAAGAAATTCCTCCTCATCTCAGTTCTAAAAGGGCGACCCTTTATTCTGAAAGTATGCCCCCGAGTTCTAGATTCCCCCACGAGGGGAAACATCCTCTCTGCATCTACCTTGTCGAGCCCCCTCAGTATCTTATGTTTCAATAAGATCACCTCTCATTCTTCTAAATTCCAATGAGTATAGGCCCAGCCTGCTCAACCTTTCCTCATAAGTCAACCCCCTCATCTCTGGAATTAACCGAGTGAATCGCCTCTGAACTGCCTCCAATGCAAGTATATCCTTCCTTAAATAAGGAGACCAAAACTGTACGCAGTACTCAAGGTGTGGTCTCACCAATACCCTGTACAGTTGTAGCAGGACTTCCCTGCTTTTATACTCCAACCCCCTTGAAATAAAGGCTAACATTCCATTTCCATACACCTAGCATTAGCAAGCACGGATGTTAAAAACATGACCCTCAATGGAGTAACTTGACAATCCAAGGTAAAATAAGAACGAAAAAAGGAAATTTCAAAACCTGCAAAATGAAAGATGAAGGGGAAGATTACAGGTAACTTCATAAACATGCTAAACGAGTGGACAGAGGGGCAAACATCACTCTCAAGTAAAATAATGGAACCAACTATCTGGAACAAATAGGCGGATTAGCTGATAATACAGTGCGTAGCAGTTGCCATGGCTTCAGAAGGGTGTTTCCCTGGCTGCCCACACTCCTTGACCCCGATTTTAATATTTTAAAAAAGGCAGCCCAGGGAATTTTAACTTGCGGGTCTCCTTGAAATGTTGTCGGCCAACTTCCCACTGGTTCCAGGCAGGAGGTCGGCGGGGCAGCAGCCAAATTCGCACGGGCTGATCCACAGGAGTCTCCGCGGTCATGGGGGAGAGGAGGCCTCAGATTTCCGTTTAAGGCACTACTACTCCTGCTGGCCCCCCCACAAACAATTTGAAAAAAAAAATGTTAAACTTATCTTTTTTGGGCCTCTTCTGGTCCCACACCACTCTGGGTCAACCTGGTGGGAAACTCACCGAGATTTCCCGCTCAGACTGCTGAGTAAAAATGGCAGCTGGGTCCTGATGACATCATTGGGACCCGACATGGATATGTTACAAAGGACCTCGTCAGGTTTAGACAGGTGTCTTTGCCGCCTGGTCAGGAGAGCAGGTTAAAATACAAACTTATCATCTCTCGGCAGGGAAGTAACTGGGGCAATTTTAACTTTCCACCACTTGGTTTCTGCTGGACATGCGGGATTAAAATCACCCACACACCCCTTGACTTTTTTGACAAAGCAACTCCCAGCTGGACTATGGAAAACGATATGACATTACATACCTAGAGTTCCAGCCAACCTTTGATGATGTTCTTCAAAGAAAGCTGCTCCGCAAGCTGAAAGCATTGAGAATGGAGGAGAAACACTGGGACTGGGTAAGAAATTGGCTTAAGGAAAGGAAGCAGTTGGCGCTTGTTAGAGAGAGGCTGCAGAGGGGTGAGCACCGCGGGATCAAGTTAGGAGGGTCCTAGAGGAGCACTAATGCTTTTCCCGACTCCACAAGTATGACTTTTGCACCTGAAACTGATCTGTTTTTTGAGTGACTTGCAGGGGTCCCTTGAAAGGACTACTGGTTTAGTCGCTCCATGCCTGGTATTACTTACCGGAACGTAGAAGCTCGATTTGCGTAGGCAATTAGGCTCATGCCTATTTCGGGTAAGAATGATGGCCGCCCATTTTGAGGCCCACCTGAAAATTGCATCGAGCAGGCCTTGGGCGGACGATTTGTTTTTTTCCAATTTTCTACTTTCGCTGCCCTGTTTATGCCGAAAAATGGGGTAGCCGGGAGATGTAAATCGTCCTCTAAAAGTCTGTTATTGAAAACTGAAGTCCATTTTTTATTTCTGATATGAAAGCTTTGGTTACTAAGGTTACCACTTTCGTTTTTAATTAAAAAAATATGAATTTTCAGTATGTGTCATTGCACTTGACTTGGACTGATGGGAAGTGCCTTACATAAAGACTTAAAAGTAATGGTTTAATCAGTACTGAAAAATGCTACTATTTTGTTTCTTTTGACGTACATAAGACAAGATTATCCACTTTAATTATTAAAGTTGAAACACAATAATAAATTAAAATCAGTAATTGTCTTCCCTTTTATTCCCTGGTCTTCGTGATGCCTTCCTTTAGCTAGAAGAATGACATGGCCATTACATCAGCTGACAGGAGATGTGAATTAACAGGACAACATTGTTATGCAGACCAAGACCTCAAACCTGGCACCAAGCTCATGGTCTACAGAACAGTAGTAATACCCGCCCTCCTGTATGCCTCAAAGACATGGACCATGTACAGCAGGCACATCAAAGCACTGGAGAGGTACCACCAATGCTGCCTCCGCAAGATCCTGCAAATCCATTAGCAGGATAGGCGCACCAACGTCAGTGTTCTCGCTCAGGCCAACATCCCCAGCATCGAAGCTTTGACCACGCTCGATGGGTCACATCGTCTGCATGCCCGATACGAGACTCCCAAAGCAAGCGCTCTACTCTGAGCTCCGACACGGCAAGAGAGCCCCAGGTGGGCAGAGGAAATGCTTCAAGGACACCCTTGAAGCCTCCTTGAAAAAGTGTAACATCCCCACCGACACCTGGGAATCCCTGGCCCAAGACCGCACAAAGTGGAGGAGAAGCATCCGGGAAGGCGCCGAACACCGTGAGTCACTTCGCTGGGAGCAAGCGGAAGCCAAGCACAAGCAACGCAAGGAGCACACATCAACCCAAGCACCCCACCCACCTGCCCCTTCAACCACCGTCTGCCCCACCTGTGACAGAGACTGCAGATCCCGCATTGGACTCATCAGTCACCTGGGAACACATTTTTAATGTGGAAGCAAGTCATCCTCGGTTCCGAGGGACTGCCTAAGAAGAAGAAGACTGTTACGTAAAACTGCCTGGAAGGACATAAGAGTTCCATGTAATTTTGGTCACTATTAAGTTATCAGCACACGATACAACTATGTCTTTCAATATTATTTACTTCAACATTCACTCCCTTCACCACCAGCGCACCGTGGCCGCAGCGTGTACCATCTACAAGATGCACTGCAGCGACTCGCCAAGGCTTCTTCGGCAGCACCTCCCAAACCCGCGACCTCTACCACCTAGAAGGACAAGGGCAGCCGTCACATGGGGACACCAAGTTCCCCTCCAAGTCACGCACCATCCTGACTTGGAAATATATCGCCGTTCCTTCATCGTCGCTGGGTCAAAATCCTGGAACTCCCTCCCTAACTGCACTGTGGAAGTACCTTCACCGCACGGACTGCAGCGGTTCAAGAAGACGGCTCACCACCACCTTCTCAAGGGCAATTAGGGATGGGCAATAAATGCCGACCTTGCCAGTGACGCCCACATCCCAGGAACAAATTTAAAACAAACATGCCTCGTATCAATTAAAAATGCTTGCTCAATGCTCTTTTATGAATACATTCCCCCTTTAAGCATACGAGCAAGTCTCCTTGATTTTTTTCCTTCCCCCTGAGGGTCTGATTCCATTATGAGTCACTCAATAGGACAATTCAGTCAAGAAGCAGTAAAGTTGCCCATACAAAATAATCAGGGAAGGAGGTTAGTGGGGCTGGGATTCTGCCACCAGAGGTGTAATTATCATTTAAATACCACATGGTACATCACTGCAACCTTTCACAATCATATTTTGAATAAAATTGCATTTTCTCATGCAAAAATTTTATGGAATTATAACTCTTTTAATAAGGCTCTGCTCCAAAAGAGCATGCAATGATTTTAAGACTTTAAAGAAAGGGGAAAACTATTCCACATATGGTCAGCAGAGGATCAATTATTTCTCTCCAATCCATGATACATTTCTATATTTTTATTGTGATACCTCAATACCTGGTAAAATTGATTTGAAATTTGTGATGAGATAGATGCAATTTCTCCTATGCCACTGGTGAGGGTGAAAGTACTAATCAGTCAGTATGAATCTCTTCTCCTTGGCATTTTAATAATGGACCCGTTTCTGGATGTTTCTCATCACCTCTTACAAAAGGTAGATACTACAGGGAATAAAGGGCCAGAACGATCTCTTTGACTAGTTTTGATCGCCTAGATGGATTGGAGAGGAATTTATAAGAACATAAGACGTAGGAGCAGGACTAGGTCATTTGTCCCCTCGAGCCTGCTCCGCCATTCAATAAGATCATGGCTGATCTGATCTTGGCCTCAACTCCACTTCCCTGCCCGCTCCCCATAACCCTTGACTCCTTTATTGTTCAAAAATCTGTCTATCTCCACCTTAAATATATTCAATGTCCCAGCCTCCACAGCTGTCTGGGGAAGAGAATTCCCAAGATTCATGACCCTCTGAGAGAAGAAATTCCTCCTCATTTCCGATTTAAATGGGTACCCCCTTATTCTGAAATTATGTCCCCTAGTTCTAGATTCCCCCACGAGGGGAAACATCCTCTCTGCATCTACTCTGTCAAGCCCATGCAGAATCTTATATGTTTCAATAAGATCCCCTCTCATTCTTCTAAACTCCAATGAGTATAGGCCCAACCTGCTCAACCTTTCTTCATAAGACAACCCCTTCATCCCTGGAATCAACCTCGTGAACCTTCTCTGAACTGCCTCCAATGCAAGTATCCTTCCTTAAATAAGGAGACCAAAACTGTACCCAGTACTCCAGGTGTGGTCTCACCAACTTCCCTACTTTTATACTCCATTCCCTTTGCAATAAAGGCCAACATTCCATTTGCCTTCCTAATTACTTGCTGTACCTGCATGCTAACTTTTTGTGATTCATGTACAAGGACCCCCAGATCCCTCTGTACCTCAGCATTTTGTAATCTCCCCCCATTTAAATAATAATTTGCTTTTTTATTTTTCCTACCAAAGTGGATAACCTCGCATTTTCCCACATTAAACTCCATCTGCCAGAATTTTGCCCACTCACTTAGCCTATCCGCATCCCTTTGGAGATTCTTTGCGTCCTCCACACAATTTGCTTTCCCACGCAAGGAATTTCCCCTCAAAGTGGCCTGGGTTTTTATTCGGTTTTTCACCTCTCCCAGGAGACCACATGGTTTTGGATGGGTTGCAGATCTCACAATTGTGTGGGACAGGCTGGATGGACCAGAGGGTCTTTACCTGTCCGTCATTGTTCTTATGTACGTTATGCCATTTTGGGTCGGATGCCTTTGTCAAAATCCAGGGAGAGGAGTTTTATAGGAACACACTGTGCTACCATCATACAGAACGGTTTCACCCACTGATTTATTATTTGCTAAAATAGTAATAGAAAGATAGTAGCAGATAGATACAGCAATAAAGCGTTTAGAGCTATAGAACACAACACTGCTTATGAGAATTTAGAACGTGTTTGCATCAGTAGCTGCATATATTTTGCTTCTCAGATCATTATGCTTTCCAAGGTTAAGTGGCAAGAATGAATAAGCTAAAAAAAAACACTGCTGAATCTATTGCCTTGTGATCCTTGACCCATCCAAGTACAAGTAGTTTCACAACGCAACATTATATTCATGTGCTTTAGTAACCGTTACTTTATTGACTGAAAATTGTGAGCCGTGATCATATTTTATTGAGGTAGTATAGAAGAGTATTAGATGATTAATAAATGATATTTTCCCCCTTAATACGTGCGTCACACATTGAATTAAACAGCCTGTGAAATTAGTGGAGACTTGCAAGAGAGAATCGTGCTGTGTGCACTCACTCCATCAGTGAATGTCACTGGGGAGTCCAGTGTGTACTTTCTTACTCATTTGTTATCGATTCTGATTTAGGAAGCTAAGCGTCAATGAGTAACATTTCAAATTTAAATTATTAGTGTGACTGTGGTGACATTTTCTCTTTTCCCCTGTGGGCAACAGAGCAAAATGTTTATGTAGCACCAAAGGATTTCGAACCAGAGCATATTTTCCCCTCAGGCAAGTCCTAGCCATCCAGAAAAGGCCAACACTGGGTCTTTTCACAATATCATGCAGTGAATTAACTCTTAAGGCCCTTCCACAATGATCTTGGGCATCGGGAGAACAGTGCTCGAGTGCTGAATCCTTCAACTTCCAAACTCTTCTCAATCCTCTTTATTTTACCAGTGCATTTCTGAGCTTTGTTGGGCTGGTTGTAGGCCCAATATGAAGGAACTCCGCATTTTGCTCTGCCTTTGATGGTCCCTGTTGGGACCCGGGTCAAGGTAGTCCCTGACACCACTGGAAGCAAGTAGTTCCTCTCTATCATAATGATAGTGCACTGTCTGTAATGTATTATCACATGGTTTGTCACATGGTATAATATGAGCATGCTCAGTTCACTCTGGCCTCGTAAAGCAAGCTCATGAACTAGCAACTGGTGTCTCAGTCCTTCATTTGTTCTACCCACATATATTACAGTGGGAGTATAGTGCATTGTTGTAGTGGGAATATAGTGCATGAGTTACTGACAACAAACTAAAAAAGAAAGACTTGCATTTATATAGCGCCTTTCACGACCACCGGACGTCTCAAAGCGCTTTACAGACAATGAAGTACTATTTGAAGTGGAGTCACTGTTGTAATGTGGGAAATGCAGCAGACAATTTGCACACAGCAAGGTCCCACAAACAGCAATGTGATGATGACCAGATAATCTGTTTTTGTTATGTTGGTTGAGGGATAAATATTGGCCAGGACACCGGGGATAACTCCCCTGCTCTTCTTCGAAATAGTGCCATGGGATCTTTTACATCCACCTGAGAGAGCAGACAAGGCCTCGGTTTAACCTCTCATCTGAAAGACGGTACCTCCGCCAGTGCAGCACTCCCTCAGCACTGCACTGGAGTGGAGTGTCAGCCTAGCTTTATGTGCTCAAGTCTCTGGAGTGGGACTTGAACCTGCAACCTTCATGACTCAGAGGCGAGGGGGCTACCAACTGAGCCACAGCTGACACTATCAAATTAAAGTGCTTATAGCTGACTGTTATACAATTCAGTTATGCCTACAGCAACCTAACATCACTAGATGGGAAAGACTGTAAAGTAAGCATGTAAAGATATTAAGTGGAAAATTGATCAGATATTTTATGTAATCAAATGATGCTTCCAGGTGTTAAATTCACTTTTATTCCTTCCTCTGCCTAAATTACACTGGGGAACAGTTCCATAGCCTTCTGGTATCTGACTCCAGTGGTCATTGTTCATGGGTGAGACAAGATGGTGGGTGTTGGCAGGCTATTCATCTCGGAGTCTTTTTGCAGCCACAGAGCCATTGGAGGAGCGAATAGAAAAAGGTTCACTGCACTAATATATTTATAAGGAATTCACCAGTATAGAACATAAACTAGGTTGGAATAGATAGTCAAAGTTGCTTTTAACTCAACTAAAAGTCTGAGCTTGGCACTCACTTCTGAATCAGAAAGTTATGTGTTCAAGCCCCAGTATGGACTTGAGCACATCATCGGCAAAGCGGGGGGGAGAGAGTGTTGCATAAGATCATAAAAGAGCCCATGGCACTATTCGAAGACGACCAGGGAGTTCTCCTGGTGTCCTCACCAACATTCAGATCTTAACCAACATAATCAAAAAAATCAGATTTACTGGATGTTCACTGATTTTCTGTTTGTAGGATCGTGCTGTGCACAAATTGGCTGTTCCTTTTCCTCATGTAACAGTGACTGCACTTCAAAAGTAATCCATTGGCTGCAATGTGCATTGTGATTTCCTGATCGCACACTATATAACTCCAAGTTCTTCTTTCTTACCACAACACATCATGCAGGACATTGTTTATGGAAATCATGCAGAAGACAAATATCAACAAATATAAATTGTGCTCTATTTAAAATTCCAGATCATTTATTTTCAGCTTCAAATTTAACAAATATTTGTTGCTAAATTATTTCACTAAATTAAGTGCTCTCTTCAAGGTTTTCTAAAATCTGGGATTGATATCCGTTCCTTTTATTTATTTGCCTTCACTCCTTTTTATGGCAATTTGCTTCCCTCCTTCTAAAGACACCCATTCCTAGCTGGGATGTAGTTCCTTAGGTGATGGGCAATGTTCCCCGTAAATTTTTTGGGTGCGTGGCCCCTTTACAGGACCGGCAGAGAGCTGCGCGGCTGCGCAGTTTGTAGGGAACGCTGGTGATGGGTCTCCTCCTCAGCGGCCATTCTTCATGTGTGTTCCTGGATCGCGAGTGTCGGCAACCTGCGGGATCACAGCAGAGTCTGTCCTGTGCTCATCTGATTTCCAGATATACGCTCCTCTAGCAGGAGCTACGAACATACAAAAATGACGGGCAGGAAAAGACCAGCTGGTCCATCAAGCCTGCCCCACACCACGATGACTAGACCATCATGGCTAAACACTTCTTCCCTCCCTCAGCCTCCCCCCACCCCCACAGCCTTGTAATCTTCTGGGAAAGGCAAAAAACTCAGAAAAAACCCAGGGCTAATAAGGGAAAAAAATACTCTGTAAAATTCCTCTCCAACCCCCTCAGGAGATCAAAACTAGTCCAGGAGATCACATGGACCAAGCGTTACCAATACTTACCTTCTATATGATGCGATCTCTGTCCAGTCAGGAACTGGTCCAGCCCCCTCTTGAAGGCATGCAGAGAGTCCGCACCCATCAGACCAGCCAGAAACGTATTCCAGAGGCTCACTACTCTCTGGGAATAGTTGAACTGCCCAACATCCAGTCTATTCCTACTCTTACATAGTTTAAAATCCCTAATCTGTTAAACTGGAATAATCCATCAATACAGATGCTATCCAGCCCTTTAATTATTTTACAGACCTCTATCAGGTCACCTCTAAGTCTACGCTCCTCTAAAGTAAATAGACCCAGGTCCTGAGCCTGTCTGAGTAGCTGAGGTTCTTTAAGCTACAAATCATCCTTGTAGCTCTCCTGTGGACCTTTTCCAAGACCAGTACATCACCCACCATGTGGGGGGACCAAAACTGGGCACATTACTCTGGATGAGGTCTGACCAGTGACCTGTAAAGGTGTCAAAATGGCGTCCTTTGATTTATACTGAATGGTTCCGTTAATACAACCCAATACCTTGTTAGCTTTCTCTACATTGGTCATGAACCTTCAGTGATCTGTGCACAATAACACCAAGATCGTTTTCTCTCCCGACCTCTTTTAGAATTGTTCCCTGCAAATGATACATGTATTCTGCGTTGGTCCGACCAACATGCATCATACTACATTTATCGAAATTAAATGCCATTTGCCAATGTGTGGCCCACTCCCCTAGCACATTCAATCTTTTTGGATTTGAATGCACTTCTCTACCGTCTTAACCCTTGCACAGGTTTTGGTGCCATCTGCAAACTTTCTTACCATACTCTCAACAACACTGTTCAGGTCATTAATAAAGACCGTGAGAAGTAGTGGACTGAGGATCAATCCCTAGGGGACACCGCGAGTAACATGTCTCCAAGCTCAACCACGTCCGTTAACTACAACTTTTTGGTCGCGGGTTTGGAGCCAATTGTGAATCCAGCGTTTCAAATTTTGACTGATACCACGAGATTCCATCGTGTGAAGGAACTTAGTGTGAGGTAATTTATCAAAGGCTTTCTGAAAGTCCAGGTAGACAATATCTACTGGATTTCCCTCATCCACTACCCGAGTGACTTCCTTAAAAAACTCTAACAAATTTGATGGCCATGACCTATTTTTTTCGGAAGCCATGTTGTGAATTTCTAATGGCCCCTTCCCTTTCCCAATAATCATAAAAAGGCATCTCTTATGATCCCTTCTAGCATCTTCCCAATATGGATGTCAGGCTGATAGGCCTGTAGTTCCCTGGCTCTGATTTGTCCCCATTTTTTGAAAATAGAAACTACATGAGATAGCTTCCAGTCTAAAGGAACTATCCCTGACTCTATTGAAGATCCGGGCAAGGAGCTCCCAGAGCACTCCAGTACTCTAATGCCGCCTCTATAACCATCCTCAGATGGATATTATCTGGACCTGGGGCCCTATCAATTTTGAGCTGTCCTAATCTATCCAAAATGACATTATTATCTATTTTAATATTAATAATGCTATTCAATACTGAGCATTCCCCCCCCCCCCCCCCCCCAATCTGGAATGTAAGCATCAACTACAGGAGTATAGACTGATGTGAAATAGTCATTCAGCAGCTCTGCCATAACCTGAGAATCAGTTTGAATCTGCCCTACAGCATCCTTTTGTGGCCCTATATGATCCTTTATGGTCTTTTGATTTCTGACATAGCTAAAAAGCTTTTGCTATTAATGCCGCAACTACACACCATCTTCTTTTTCAGAGATCTCTTGGCTAATCTTATGGCTACTTTTGTCTTCCTTAATTGCATGTGATACTTTTCCCTCTTCTCATGCGAGTTAATTGCCTTAATTATGCAGAACTGAGAGGATATACCTATCAGAAAAGATTGAACAGGCTGGGGCTCTTTTCTCGAGAAAAGAGAAGACTGAGGGGTGACCCAACAGAGGGTCTTTAAGATTATGAAAGGGTTTGATAGGGTAGACGTAAAGAAGATGTTTCCACTTGCAGGGGAGACCAGAACTAGGGGCCGTAAATATAAGATAGTCACGAATAAACCCAATAGGGAATTCAGGAAAAACCTCTTTACACAGAGTGTGGTTAGAATATAGAACTTGCTACCACAAGGAGTAGTTAAGGCGACTAGCATAGATGCATTTAAGGGAAAGCTAGAAAAACACATGAGGGAGAAAGGAATACACGGATATGTTGATGTGGTTAGATGAAAAAGGGTGGGAGGAGGCTGGTATGGAACATAAATACCAGCATGGACCTGTTTGGCCGAATGGCCTGTTGTAAATACTATGCAATACTATGTACTATGTAGACTGCCTTCTGTTTCAATCGAATTTGCCTCTGTACATTCCTTGTCATAGTGGTTTTTTTTTTTAAACCCTTCTTTTAACTATTGGGACATACATGGCTTCATTCTGTTTGAGAAGGGTACTATCCATTTGTTCTCTGTACCTCATTTCCTATCAAGTAGCATTACCCAGTCAACTTTTGCTTCAGCCATCTCTGTTAGCCCACATTTTTTTTATTCATTCATGGGATGTGGGCATCGCTGGCAAGGCCAGCATTTATTGCCATCCCGAATTGTCCTTGAGATAACTGAATGGCTTGCTAGGCCATTTCAGAGGGCAGTTAAGAGTCAACCACATTGCTGTGGGTCTGCGTCACATATAGAGACAGACCGGGTAATTTCCTTCCCTAAAGGACATTAGTGAACCAGATGGGTTTTTACAACAATCCGGTAGGTTCATTGTCACCATTATGGATACTAGCTTTTTAATTCCAGATTTATTTAATTAACTGAATTTAAATTCCCCAGCTGCCGTGGTGGGATTTGAACTCATGTCTCCAGATTAGTCTAATTCTCTGGAATGCCATTACAGTAACATAATCACTATATTACCGTTCCCCTGCATGGGGCCAGCATTAGATTGGCTGCAGCCTTGGATTGGCCAATAAGATCGGAGCTGGCCAGGTGTTCGCCCACATGGCGGTTTGATACAGCACTAGGGTCACTGTGAAAAAAAACAGTTCCAGAATGTGGTTATCCCTAGCCGCCTCACCAACATGCTGTGTAAGGAAATAATCATTGATGATATCTACAAATTTCTCAGGATAGAGATCAGAAGTGGGAACTCTGCCCAATCCGCCCCCCTTCCTAACCAGGGGCATTGAGACCAACGTTAGCACTCTTGACTGCTGCCCTAGGTCAGAGCATGTAACCCAACACAGACCAGGGTGAGTATGGCTCAGTTATTCACCAACAAAACCAGTTGACACCCGAGGTGGGGGAGGTGTGGCCTCTTCATTTTTTTTTGAATGTCGGAATCTGTGTTCTCACCATTTGCAATTGCAATCAGGTTCACTATATAGACAGAGTAAATACACACAGTCCAGCTGCAAGTTCTGATGAAAGGACATTGACCTGGAGTGTAAACTGTTTCTCTCTCCACAGATGCTGCCTGATCTGCTGAGTGTTTCCAGCATTTTCTGTTTTTAGTTCAGATTTCCAGCATGCGCAGTACTTTGCTTTCGTTTTAGCTGCAATGGAATGCATTCATCGTTTCCCACAACAGAGCTTCACTACCAAGTAGAGGTTGAGCGTTATTGATTGACAGGGCGATGAAATGGAGAAAGCAGCAAGCTCAAGTGCAATACAATAAACAATCTCAGGATTACAGCATTCTGATCAATTCAACACTGGCACCCGGATGTGAAACTGGCCGTGGTGTTTCATCAAAGAGTCACAATCCCAAAACTGATGTGTTCCCTTTGCTGAACTGGAACGAATGCTTTTAACAAGTATAATTAAGAGATTCAGTCAGTGTGGAGACAGAGATGAAGTGCTTTCTGACTGGAGGCACAGCTTTCCATTGATCTGGGAGGGACATTCCCATTGCTGCTTCTGGGTTAACCAATGGACGAGCAATGCTCCGATTTTCACTGTTGGCAGGTATTAATTTAGTTACAGCAAGAGTGCCATCTTTTTGAGTTGGGCGTCAAAGGAGCTGGAATATTAACAATTTCTCACTCGATAGAAAATTGTGCCATGGCCCGATTTACGTGAAGCATTGTGCTGCAATACTTTGGCTACCGGGAAAGCCATCAAATGATTGTTGGCTTTTATTAAATGGTGCTCTTTGTTCGGGGGTGATTCTTGTGCTCATCAGTGCAAGGGATGTCAGTGCTGGTAAAGAGAATACCTGTTTGATACTCGGACCCCTTAAGTTCCTCAATCTCCTGCCGTAACTCTGCCGGGAGATTGGCGTAACCCCCGCAGAAACGGTGTAAACACCTGAAAACCAAGTATTTTGATCAGTAATTTAGCTGAACGATCGGCAAATATGCGGATAGCTTCCCTTTCCTCGTGGGTAAGGTTGATAGCATTTCTTGAGACGACATGGCGATGACACTTTACAAGGGCTAAGACATTCCACTACCAGACCTATCCAGACCACAGTTTTTTTTGGCGGAGGATAACCTTTCAGTTGCCCATGTCTTTTAATAATGATAATTGCTCAGCGTCATAATCTTTTGCACGGTCGGAGAGTCCAGCTGAGCGAAATCCATGAAACACAATCTCATGTGGACAGTGGCCATCCACCGTCCTTACATTTTACAGGTCTCAACACATTTACATACGACCGACTGGCCTGCCATGAGAGTCAAGGCAATGGGTAGCTCAGTAATGTGGTACTGGAAGGTCTTGCTTTCAAAACCCAGTCTGTGCTGAGATGGCTGATCTCACTGTGCAAGCAAGCATGCAACAATTGGCTTCTCAACCTTTCGATCAGAAAGAGAGAAGTTGGCCACAGTTCTCACACGACCCCTGCTGGTGTGGATGTCAGATCGTCTGTGATGTTCCCCATGGTCGAATGGAGTGCAAACATCATTAGGCTTCTGCATGAAGAATGGCCACGTGAGTGAGGTACTCAGGACACAGTGCTTCCATGGAACTATACTCCAACTAAGATGCCTTTAGAAGAGGAGAAGATTGGTATAAAAATACTATTGAAAATGTATTGGAAAATCTGAATTTAGTGAAATAATTAAATATTTGCCAATAATTTCAAAGCTATTTCCAAATGATCTAATTCTAGAGATGCAAAATATTGTCTGCTTCATGTTTTAAAACATTCTATAAGCAAATTGTTACCAAGTCCTATAAGGTGTGTAGCAGAGGGAAGATTTCCTCTTCCGACGTGCGACGTGTAAAAGAAATCATCCACTTATAGCGAACGTATAAATGGTTTCATGACAACGCACAGTGGCAATCTTCTAACCTGGTGCTTTTCAATCTACATACAAACAACTTGACATGCAAGACCTCAGTTTTCAAAACTACAGATCACTGGGGCAAATATTGGCAAAGTAAATTGGACAATTTATTTTCTGATTTTCATTAACTATACATATTACAGGCCACCATTCAGCTGACGACTGTACCTTCTACAGTATCGCAGACAAATACATTGCGCAGTGTACATCACGACCGTTTAAAAATAAACCCATTTCCTTGAACCAGATATTGCATGAAAGAGGCAGTGACCTACATTTTAATAAAAAAAAAATGCAGGTCATTAAACCAATGCAGTTTTTAAATGACACAACAGCATCAAACCCTTACCCTGCACTTCGAGGCATTTTCCGGCTGTCTCGCACGTCCCATAAATCAAAAAATACTTAACAGGAATTTTTTACCACCAGTGCTCCTGCAAACATTAAACAGGTAAAGAAAGACTCATGACTAACTTCGACATAATTCCCCAACACCCTTCTAATTCTGTTGATGTAAATATTTTTGTTCTGTCAGTGAGTGTGAAATTTTTTGAAGTGAATTGTCCGGGGTTAATGACTAACTGACAATACGAGGGACCCGATTAAACTCATCAGATAGTCATTAAACCAGGGTACTTCTACAATTTGCACTTTCAACTGCAGTTGGTCATGTTGTCTCCATAGACTAGTGAGCACTGGAATGCCTTCATCCTTCATTCATGCCACACCTAAGTGACCAACATGAACTTGCTACACATTTTTAATCTGAAACCCAAATCAGATACCCAAGCCCCGATTTTAACCTAAAGCACATGAGGAGAATTCAGATCGAACACCCGATTTACACTCCGCCTGATTTTTGACTCCAATGAACTCAATGGCGCATAAAATCGGGCAAGTGTTAATTGGGCGTCCGACCCAAACACGTCCCATTCTTGCCGGGCATGTTAGTTTAAAATCAGGGCTCTAAAGCCCCACAACCCAATTAGCCAAATTGAGGTCAGACACAAGGGGCTGGATTTTGAATGACCCGTGGAGTCGGGTTTGGAGTCGGGCGGGCGGGGGGGGGGGTTAAAGTTGCAGATTCGGGGGTCCCGACCCCATCCTGACTCCAACCCGCCTCCATGCTAGTTTCTCTGGCGGCGGGTACCCGACCTGGTCTGAGACCCGACTCCCCGAGGCGGGATGGGATTACTGACAATTATCTGGCAGTTTTTTGCATAATTCCTATTTTAAAAACAAAAGTGTGGGCTTCCCGACAGGTGGCAAACACTCCAAGTTATCGGGGCGGGCCGTGGGTCTGCAGGGGTTGGAGGGGTCGATATGTCCGGTGGGCAGGTGAGTGATGGGTGCATGTGTGCAGAGGTAAGTGTGTAAGGTAAGTGCTAAGTGTGGGAAAAAGTTTTACTTACCTTAACTTCCTCCTGCAGGTGTCAGCCCTTCAGTTCTTGGGAGTTAGAAATCTCACCGGCACAGAAAGCAGGAAAGCCCGTGGACCTGTCAAAAACAGCAGCCTTCTGTTTTCTGTGGTGGAATGATTTCTAACTCAGCCTGAGAGGAAGGACTCAAGTTAGAAATCATGTTGTCAGTGTTTGACAGCTTCACAGAGCTGTCAAACGCTGATATTTCATCTGTCAAAAGCTCTTGACAGATGAAATGTCAGTCTGTGACGTCACCTGTTGCCGGGTGGCCCTTAATTGGCCTGCTGAGCCCACTGGGCGGGCTCAACAAGGTCAATCAAGGGAAAATACAGTGGGTTGGCCACATCTCGATGGAGGCGGGTTCACAAGCCAGAATGTGTGATTCCCGACCCCAACACGACCCCAGATTCAAAACCCAGCCCAAGGAAGCTGAGTCTCTCCTTTATAGGCTTGATCCCGACAACGCAATGGGGTAGAGTTTCCGCTTGGGCCACAATTACCGATTCCGGCGCAAACTGCGCCCAAAATTGCACCTGTTTTAAAGTGTGCCCCCCACCCCCCACAGAGTTTCCGCTGAAATCATTTACATATCGCTGAACGCAAAATCTGACGTGAACCAGTGGAATCGGGCAACGTTTTAAAATGCAATTTTTTTTTAAAGTTTTGCTTTAAAAATATTTTCCTTCACATATTTAAGTGGTAACTCAATGAAGTTTAATGAAAATAGGCTCATCACAAAAACTAAGCATTTAAATGTCAATCCACCAGCTCTGAATAACCCGATTTTAAATTACAGAAATTCACTTTAAAAAAAAGACATATTTTCAAGTTATATTGAGGTACATGAGTCAGTTGCTTATTAAATTAAAACAAAACCACATTTAAAACCTTTTAAAACGTACCTTTTAATGGTGCTTGCGCACAAAAGAACCAGCTTAATTTTTAGAGGCTCCTCAAAAGCTCACAAACGAACGCGATTAGCGAAAACTCCCAATGGTGATTAATTCACCCTGGGGGCGGGGTCTGCTTCTAGCGCGACTTTTAAAAACGAGCGCAAAAGATCGCGGAAACGCACGTTGCACTGAATGCAAATTGCCCTTAAAATGCCGCAATCTTTTGCGCCGGTTCCACCGATTTCGGCCAAATGGCGCCGATAAAGACACAGTGCAATCGAGCGGGAAACCATGCCTAATCTCAAAACTCTGTGCCAGGAAATAGCTACACCTCGATTCATTTATTCCCACTGTTCCAGGTAATCTGTGAGTCCCAGTTAAATCCACAGGAAAAGACTAACATTAAACCCTGGTGATGGAAGACTGCTCGCCCGACCATCGATTGTGTCAAAGCTCAAAATTGTGAAATGAAAACCCAATGAGATAACAAATAAACAGGGGTGGGGAGGGGGAAAGGTTATTCAAATTAATGAAAGTTCATTGACTTTTATTTTCAGAAGATGACAAGGTTCTCTCCTTCATTCTGCACCGGAATTGGAAAAACACTCACTATGTAATTTGGAAACCAGAAAGCACTAAAGTTAAAATCTAGCTTGAGGGGACCAACTGTTCATGTATGGATGCAGCTACTGAATCTCCATGTTAGAGAATCTATCTCAATTTCTCCCTTATGAATTATCAATAAGGAACTACAGTACTATGCAAATAGTAAAAGAGCACCGAAGCACTCCAAGCAACTAATGTCTACACTGCAAGAAATGACAGTACTTATTTACCTAATGCTACATTTGTTCTGAAATATCCCTTTCAGTTTGGATTAGGATGAGCTGAGCGGAATATGATCTCCTGGCATTTACTTTTACTTTCACCCCAGGTCAACATATGTACTTTTGACGTATTAAGTTACCAGCCTGATGCATGGATTGGGTGTTTGCTCATCATAACAAAACAATGGCAAGAGATCCGAGCTAGGTGTTAATATAGTAGTGCTGGCTGAATGAGCATCTCCTGCTTTGCAATGCAGCTCAAATCCGCTTCCAAGAGGCAGGAGCGTTTACTTCTAGCTGGGATTGGAGTAAATAACTATGTTATGTTATTTACACAGCAGCTGTAGTACAAATGGAGCTTTAAACAAGCCAGAACATGGATTGCCGAGCCCAGTAGCAATATCTCATTGGTATAGGTAGAGACACGGAGGAGGTAAACTGTTCTCTAAAAAGGACGGTGGAAAATTGAAACCACCCGTCAGATTAGTGACCTAACTTCGGTTAAATATTAAATAAAGACTTGCATTCATGCAGCAACAACTTGCATTTATATAGAACCTTTAATGCGGTACAACATCAAAAGGCGCTTCACAGGAGTGTTAGCAAACAAAAAAATGGCATCGAACCAGATCAGGAGATATTAGGACAGGTAAGAAGTACAAACGTACGAACAACGACGGACAGATAAAGACCCTCTGGTGCATCCAGCCTGTCCCACATAATAGCGATACCTTGTGTATCACAATATATACACTCTCCACCCCACCCGAAACCAAGTGATCTCCTGGGAGAGACAAAAAAAAACAGATAAAAAACCCAGTAGGTTTTAAGGGGCGCCTTAAAAGGAGGAGAGAGAGGTAGAGAGGCGGAGAGGTTTAGGAAGAGAACAACGGCAGGATGTCCCAAAGTGCTTTACAGCCATTGAAGTACTTTTGGAACTGGAGTCACTCCTGTAATGTAGGAATTGCCCAATGCTTTAAGCAGCTTTTCCTGGAATGAAAATATCGTTTCAAATATTCTTCCTAATTAAAATTAGGAATGTGGGGGGTGGGGGGGGGGGGGGGGGTGCGGTGGCGGAGGTAATACAATAGTGGGCATGGGTGACAAAAGATCGGTCATTACAGCAGGTAGAACCATGTGGAAGGAAGTTGCATAGGTTGGAAGTGGAAACTTTCTAACTCCAGGATCCACTCTCCAATGCAAGACAAGGTTGAATAACCTCACAAGGTCAGCCAAGGTGAGTGTTGTGGCTTCAAACTGCCCTTAATGTGTATTTTGCTCATTTCACAAGATGGATCTCTGTTTACCATAAAAATATCACAAATCTAAGAGCATCACGCTGTGCACTAAATGATCTGTAGTGACACCTGCACACAGATGACTGCAGTTAAATGGATGGAGGCTCCAGCAATGCATGCAATCCCTCTGAAGCCTCGCTATTCCTGTGGGAATTGCACAAAAGAAAGGATGAAAGTTCTCAAATTCAGCAGTCTGCGACTGACAACAGCCATGCAGGAAAAGACTGCAGACAATTCCCAAGAAAGCCAGGTTACAGGAGGAGAGAACAACAGGAGGAGGAGGCAATGCAAATCCTGGGAACTCCCTCAGACAATGCAAAACATAGGAAGGAGGGCCTGCACCCACAGATGGTTTATGCTAACTTACTGCTAATGGTTTCTCTTTTGAGAGGCTCATATTCTGAGGAGATCCTTACATGCGCCGAACAGGAAAGAAATAATGGTCGACAGGAAACTCTTACTCAAAAAGAAAATACTGCAGATGCTGGAAATCTGAAATGAAAACAGAAAATGCTGGAGATACTCAGCAGGTCAGGCAGCATCTGTGAAGAGAGAAACAGAGTTAACGTTTCAGGTCGATGACCCTTCGTCAGAACTGACGAAAGGTCATCGACCTGAAACGTTAACTCTGTTTCTCTCTTCACAGATGCTGCCTGACCTGCTGAGTATCTCCAGCATTTTCTGTTTTTATTTTAGGAAACTCTTACTCTTCTGATTCTGATCGCCATAGAAGACAGAAGCAAGATAAATATTGCAGAGAGAGAGAGAGAGAAAGAAGCAATGCCAGAATCTTCAACATCTGATCAGGGCAGCAGAAATTGGCACACTCCATCACAAACCTCATCACTTGCACTTACTAACCCAGATATGTTAACACGGAGCGATACAGATCGTCTAGATGAGAAATTGACCCAGGAGGGGGGATTCAGAACTCACAAGAAAGCCAAAGGATGAGGTTCTGGAGGTGGAGCATGATGTACCTGAATGGAAGCACAGGAAATGTCAGATACTGACAACTGAGCATTCAAATGATGATCTCAAGGGTCCTGCCATACAAAGACCAATGCTTTCAGAGCATCAGAACCACAAGAAGGCACTGCAAAGACTGTCCAAAGAAGTGCAGCAGATGGCAGGGACTGTGGCAGAGTCCAATGCGGCATGATCAGAGGCAGCTTCTCTAGAATGCAGAACATCCTGGAGCAAGTGGCAGCTCCTTGGAACATCTGCACATATCCCACAGAACGCAAGATACCTCCTGACACATAACTGCATGGATATATTGAGGAGTGATCTTCTGGGGATATGTATCCTGGGTATCTTCGGGAAGGTCTCGATTCCTGCGGTACTAAACATAGAAACTAGGAGCAGGAGTAGGCCATTCGGCCCGTCGAGCCTGCTCCACCATTCAATACGATCATGGCTGATCATCCAAATCCAGTACCCTGTCCCTGCTTTCCCACACAGAATCCCCATCGAGCCTGCACCGACACATATCCCACCCTATCCCCGTAACCCCACATATTTAATTCCCCCTAACATATCCCATCCTATCCCCGTAACCCCACATATTTAATCCCCCCCTAACACTAAGGGTCAATTTATCATAGCCAAATCAACCTAACCCGCACATTTTTGGACTGTGGGAGGAAACCGGAGCACCCGGAGGAAACCCACGCAGACACGGGGAAAATGTGCAAACTCCACACAGACAGTCACCCGAGGCCAGATTCGAACCCGGGTCCCTGGCGCTGTGAGGCACCAGTGCTAACCACTATGCCACCGTACTGCTCTATGAGCCTGGCTTCCCAGGTTACCAGCTGTCTCTCCTCCTCCAACAAATCATAAAAAGGGCTATCCCCATGGGGAAAAAACATTTTGCACCCTTCCCCTTCATAAATTCCACAAAAAAGAAACAGTTCTGAGGATTTCAAATGAAGAAAGAAGGCTCAAAAATAAAGAGCCAATAAATTGTGGATGAAGGACTGGTCCAAAATAAAGTCACAAGTCACAATAGAGCACAACAATTCACCTTGAAGAGTCGAGCACCAGTTTTCCTGCGCTGCTGTTCAAAGTCACCTGTGTTTTATTGTGGTATAACTTAGATCGGTGGATACTGGGGCATAGAAAATGTAATTTAGGTCTGATCATTCTGGCCTAAATCCATTACTTGCACGGTTGCACCTGAGCATACAGCCCCCATTCACTTCTAGCCGAATTTAGGATGGAACTTAAATGGGCCGCAAAACTGGCAGATCCAGTTCTTAAGCTCCAAATTCCACCTCCACCCAAAATAGATCTGCTGGGTTTATACCCTCCTAATCCAGCAACAACAGCAACAACCTGCATTTATAGTCCATTGGAATTTCAGGGCCAAAGTCTTAAGCGATGTGACATATTTTTTTTATTAAATGAAGATGTTTACCTTTGATTCAAGGGTGCGCACCGTCCTGTTTGCATGCCTTCAGAGAACGTCCTGGGCACACACCTCTGCTGTTGTGAGGATAGGTCATCCCACCCTTCATACACAAAGAAACGCTGGACCGCGACTCCCTAAACAACATGACTCCTGCATTTCAACAGTGCCGACACTTCAAAAAAACAGTACAGGAATCCCGCCCCAACCGTGATTTTGCCATACGTGGATTTCACGTATACACGGTTTCCTCTCTGCGACTATTTTCGCCAACCGCGGCAGTGAAATTCGCGTATCCGCGGTTTTTAATTTAGGAATAAGGTAAATAACATGATTTTTTTATGCTTTTTATATTCTTTTTTATTGTGTTTATACCCATTTATACTGAATTTGCCAACCGCGGTTTTACTAACCATGGGGGTTTTCAGGGACGTTTCCCCCTGCGGTTGGGGAGGGATTCCTGTACTTCATTGGCTATGAAGCGCTTTGGGATTTCTGGGGTTCACAAAGTTGTCTTCTTTTCTTTCTATGGTTCAAATGAGGACTATTACGCAGCAAAGGATTAATTGACACATGCAAAATACACAGACATATTTAAAGTAAACACAATGTGATGCACACACATTCGGTGTCGAATTTAATCCCATAAGGAGCTTTGGTAACTATTTGCAAAAAAATTAAGGATCTGCTCGTGGCTCCAGAACACCACATGGCACTTCTTTATTATCTCGTATGGGTGGAATTGGGAGATAACAAACCAATCAGATCTACCTTCCAGTGAGGCACCTGCAGTTTAAAAATAACTGAAGCAGCTGCAGCCTCACTTCCACCATCAGCGAGTGCAAAGCTGTAACTACAGCTGTAACTATGGCAACTCCTTTTCCCATAACTGTCTCCAGGCATTTTGGAACATCGTCAATGTCTTTTTTTCCCCCCCAGCCATAACTCGCGGCATCGCACAGCCTTGTGTCAAGTCCAGAAATTGAACAGCAGGCCGGATGGCGGGGTGGGGCACGTGGTGGGATCATAGTTTGGATTCTGAGGTTTGCTTTGCGTAAAATTCATTGAAAACCTGAACAACCGATGGCTTCACATCATAAAACACAGAATTGAAATGGAAAAAGTGTGCTTTCTTTTTTTAAATCAGGCCGGTGGTCTTTAACATTTGCAAATACACCGCTTAAAATCCAGACAGTCTGATTCAAAAGAGAACAGCCACAATAAATTTATACTGCCACCCCTTATGTAAAATGGGACCAAATAATCCTCCTCACAAAGACCAGATCCTCATAAATGAGCTCAAATTACCCTTCAGTTCATCTTCATTCACCAACTAAGTACCAGAAGATATCAGAACTGCAATACTTTTGGTCAACCTGGTATCTAATATGCACAGAAACCCATCTCTATGCTTAGTCAATAACCAAACGATGGGGAGATCCACATAAGTAGCTGTGCTTTCTTAGACCACCTACTTCCACCTCTAATATTGCCCGACTCTGCCACTGCCTCAGCTCATCTGCTGCTGAAACCCTCATCCATGCCTTTCTGACCTCTAGACTTGACTATTCCAACGCTCCCCTGGCCGGCCTCCCATCTTCCACCATTCATCCAAAACTCTGCTGCCTGTATCCTAACTCTCACCAAGTCCCATTCACACATCACCCCTGTGCTCGCTGACCTCCATTGGCTCCCGGTCCAGCAAGACCTCGATTTTAAAATTCTTATCCTTGTTTTCAAATCCCTCCATGGCCGCGCCCCTCCCTATCTCTGTGACGTCCTCCAGCCCCACAACCCTCCGGAGAGCTCTGCGCTCCAATTCTGGCCTCTTGTGCATCCCCAATTTTAATCACTCCACCATTGCTGGCTGTGCTTTCAGCTCTGAAATTCCTTCTGTAAACCACTACACCTCTCTTTCCTCCTTTAAGGTGCTCCTTATAAATGATCTCTTTGACCAAGCTTTTGTTCATCTGTCCCAATATCTCCTTATGTGGCTCGGTGTCAAATTTTGTTGTTGTTATTGACAACATTCTCTTTTTATAGCAGAACATCCTATTTACCCAAAGAATTTAGGCACAGATTGGCAAGAGCCAAAGCTTGGGGATCCCTAAGTGTCTGTCAGGGCTTGCTGGAATTGAACCAGCTACAAGCCTGCAATATAGAATACCAAAGGCTCCCATTAACCTGCAGAGCTATCTGGAGCCCAATCGAAAGAATTACAAGCTCCAGTGACAAGCCTGCCCCTCCAGATTCCATCAATGGGCCAGGCTCAATCAGCAGCAATGCCCTGGAGCACTGAAGACCAGCCCAGCTTAGTATTGGATTCGTGTCTGGCAGAGACAGTCGAATCAGTTCCAATCCTTCAACGGAAAGTGTGTCACCTTTGAGCCAAGCCAACTCCAAAGAGACCACTTACCTCCCAGCCACCCCACAAGAATAGTGACTGTCCGCAATAAAATGACTCCTGCAACACGCCACCATACTTTGCTTTTCATCACAAAAATGTTACGTACACCTAGAAGTAAATCAACTAATTTACTTTTAATTCTTACACAAAAGCAGGCAAGAGTCATATACATAGATCACAGAGATAGAATGCTGCTTATATGTCACACACACACACACAAAATAACAACTTACATTTATATAGCGCCTTTAATGTAGTAAGATGTTCCCAAGGTGCTTCACAGGAGTGTAATCAGAAAAAATTGACACTGATGTGACAAAATGTACAAGTCATTTTTACCAGGGTTTAACATCCAAACTTGCTGAGCAATTCATCATATAAAAAGTAACGTAATTATGTAATTATAGTCATTTCATTAATGTCAAAATGTTTGCGAGGGGGAGGGGTATAAAGTTTGTACAGATACTTATCTTTTTATAAATGCTAGCCAATATATGTAAAGTGGTGGTTAATATTTTTAAATAATTTCCTCAGGTGTCTAGTGTGGAAAATGGAAAACAAGTACATAAGGGTGTGTTCTTCTGAAGTGAGCCCAGGGCACATTATCAGTGTAGAGTGGAGGAAGATTTACTCTGTATTTAACCATGCTATATCTGACTTGGGAGTGCTTGATAACAGCACTGGAGGGCCCCAAAATGAAAATTGTTTCATTCCCCAAGCATCAACTTTGATCAGTCCCAAAGAGAGAAAAAAATCTCACATGTCTAGCACTCAGCAAAAAATATTACAAGTCGATACAAAAATCGAAACTGTTTTCTTTAAAAATATTCTGGTTGTACAGCAATTGTGAAAGATTTACTTTCAGCCAATAAGTAATTATTGTTATAACAGCCTCCACAAAAATGAATGCAGCCTTTGATAAATTAATATTCTGTTAGATAAAGAAAGACACAATTCTATCTGCACTTAATGTTAAATATTGTTATCACTAAGTTCCTGTTTGGCGAAAACTGCGATATTATTCAAGCCAGCAGACTAATATGACTGTCTATGGGGGCTAAAGATCAATAATAATTATATTAATATGTAGAGGAAGAGCTGCTTATATCAATGCTAATGTTTAATCTGTACACTGTTTATATTGAATGATATTCTTTAATCCACTCTGCTTTTCTAAAGTGTTTTTGGCTGTTATAGTACAGCTATTGATCTCAGACTCTAATGCATGATGTACAGCCAATAAACCAGAGTTATACTGCTGAATATGCCTAGCACTGAACTAAGCCACAAAAGGAGGTCTCATTACACAGGCACAGAGGTCCAGGCAACTAATTTTAATGAATGTGAGCAGGAGTATTCTCTTTCTCATAACATTACAAAGCTACTTTATTAAGTTCCCAGGAGGTCCAATTTTAAAATGTGGCTTTGCTGTGGACTGGAGATCTATCACAACCAATCTACAGTCCAAGTGGTGCCAGACTACTTCCTCAAGGTGGATTCACATTGCTGGCTTTAGTGTACCTAGGGGTCAAATCTGACACTGTCACCTTTGCATTGATGCACACCCAAACCCGCTTTTCATTGATGTGAAAAGGACCGCGTAGCTGCACCCACACTCCACACTAGGAGATACATGCATTTGACACAGTCGGACTGGGTGATTCGAACTGTTGATTGAATCCCATATTTGAATTTGAAAATCGTACCATCAGTGGTCGATCTGTCGGAGGCTACGGTGCAGGGTTCACCTGATTATATATTCGGGAATAAGGGACTAATATTAGGTTTTAATGAGCCATCAGCCACTATTGAAGCACAAACTCTTATTGAGGCACCATAAAGTGGGTGTTAATTCTGTTGAAATGATCACTTCTTTCATTCATCCTCCCTGTTCTCATCAGAACACTGATTCATGCTGTGGTATCGTTCGAAGAGTGCCAGCATCCCTTTGGTACTTCACCCAAGTGACCATTCTTCATATCACACTTGCCTCAGAGTCAGAAGGTTGTGGGTTCAAGTCCCGCTCTAGGGACTTGAGCATATAAAGCTAGGCTGACCCTCCAGTGCAGTGCTGAGGGAGTGCTGCACTGTCGGAGGTGCCGTCTTTCGGATGAGATGTTAAACCGAGGCCCCGTCTGCTCTCTCAGGTGGACGTAAAAGATCCCATGGCACTATTTCGAAGAAGAGCAGGGGAGTTATCCCCGGTGTCCTGGGGCCAATATTTATCCCTCAACCAACATAACAAACAAAAAAAATAGATTATCTGGTCATTATCACATTGCTGTTTGTGGGAGCTTGCTGTGCGCAAATTGGCTGCCGCGTTTCCCACATTACAACAGTGACTACACGTCAAATAGTACTTCATTGGCTGTAAAGCGCTTTAAGACGTCCGGTGGTCGTGAAAGGCGCTGTAGAAATGCAAGTCTTTCTTTTTATGTGAGTTTCAAATTGATTCCACCTTGGGGGCTGTGACAAAATAGGGGAATTGTATCTCTATTTCACAGAATAGGTTTAAAATAGCTGGAGTTAAAATGGAAGCTCAATTTCTTTGCCAACTTTAAGTATAGAGGCCAGAAGACAAAGGTATCTGTGTGACTGAGGCTAGGCTGATTGAACTGAAAATGAGTCAGGAAACAGATGGTTATTTCAGGTACAAATTGAATTACACATGGTCAAGGCATTTAGCGGGTACATGAAACCTGTCTGACATATGAACACCTGCTCATCTGCTTACGATACAGTAAATTCGCACCATTGTGTCTCTGTTCATGGCCAATTACACAGCTCAGACTTTGGAGAACATTGGGCTGTTTAAATACTGGAGAATTCTCGAATGTCTTTAGTTCTGCCTCGAGACCCAAACTCCATGGAGGGGATGGAAACCTGCATCAATCATATACAACACTGTAAAGGTCTCAAAGTCCCGCCACTTATTAAACTGTGTAAGAAATAGGTTTTAAAGGAGGGTATTTCACAGACGGATGATTGAAGATGGGATCCTCCTAATCTATGCTCAGGACTATACTTACACACTAAGCCATCATAGGAATTGGTGCAATTATTTCTAATAATCACACAGTTGATTCCTTTTAAATGAAAACGCATAAGTCTGTTTGTCTATGGTCACTGTGAGCTCCTGTAAATCGGATTGCAGAAAGTGGTTGGGGTTTTCTGCAGCTTTGGGAGGCTGTATGGAACAAAGCAATAAAAGGGAGGGGAAAGCAGAATAGAAACGAGAAATTAATTGCTCTTTGATCAAATGAATGAGTCAACACACTTGTATAACAGCACAAACTATTTTGCTTGGCAAAATAACTTATTGGGTCTGATCCCACTAACACTCTCGAGTTTTATTTATAACTCCTTTAATTATTGATAATAATATTAATGTTATGGAATGTAAATATGGCACAGGATTGAATAGAAAACAAGCAGCACATGTAAAATGAAAGGGCATATTTATTCATTTTGAATGGATAATGTCATATGTCGTCAGTAAAACATTATGGGCTAGAAATTCGATGCATTTGTGCCTCGTTAGCGCCCCCGGGTGGTGCTAACGGGGCGCAAACGACTTTTCACCCGGGCGCGGCGCCACTAACGACTCCCGCTAAATTCAGCGGGAGTTTAGCAGTGGCGGAAACTGGTAGCACGCCGCTCCGCTGCGCAGGCAATGATATCATCATCACCGTGCGCGGTGCCCCGTTTTCGCCCCGCCTGCAAAATTGGCCCGCGCCCCCTGAATCTGAGCCGGGCGATGACAGCGACCGATTCAGGGGGCGGGAACGGAGCGGCAGGAGGCTCGCGAGGTGCTAAGTAAAGGAGAGGCGACGGACGGGGAAAAAAATAAATTGTCCGACTTACTTGTCGTGGCCCGTTGCGTATTTGAATGCGGGGTCCGTGCCGCGACCTGGCAGCCCGGCACTCCTCGAGTGCCGAGCTGCTGGCACGGCACCCCGCTCCCCGGTGGTCCAGGTAGGGCCCCACAGAGTTGTGGGTTTGGGCCCTCCCCTTTTAAATGAGGGGAAGAGCCCTTCCATGCGGCAGCGCTACGTGGCCCAGTGCGTAGCGCTGCAGAACGCACCACCCCAATATTCGGGGTTAGCGCTCTAAGGAGGAAGTGGAGTGCTTGAATTATTGCTCCACCTCCCTCTTGGGATGCTAAAATTGAAGTTAGCTATTTTTCGCCAGGCGCTAAATTTAGCGACGTTAGCAATCCAAAATGGTCACTAATGAATTTTCCCCCTAAATTTCAATTTATATTACTATCTTTCGAGATTATTTTGTTCTCATTTAGGCTGCCTGTAATTTGCTGTCAGTGAGGAATGGACTGGTTCCATCTTCCCAAAACTTGGTCTTCACCTCCATCAGTCCTTTTATTTATCCATCTTTATTAACTACCCACAGGTTTTTGCCAGGGCTTTTAACTGCTGAGGCACGAGTTTCGGGATAGCTCATGCAATCTTTTTACAAGTTTTGCTTTCACAACTAAGCATTTCTCCAGATAGCCAGACATAGTAAAGACTTCAGACAGGAAACTAAATAATAGCAATGGGTCTCCACCAACAGGGACTCCAACGATAGTATCATGTGCAATACATCTTGCTTTAATAACGGGACAGAATTGGCTGGGAAAGTAATGGCGAGATTAATGCGCATGCCGTTATTAGTGTGTAAATAACCCAGCGTTTTGTGGCGAGGAAGAGATACGCGGTGAGTTGCGCATCGCCTCAAGTTGCTGGACGATTTGCGCCGTTCCGCCGTTAGCCCCTCAAAAATAGGATCTCGCATCAACCTCCCCATGAGTTTCAAGAATTTGCTACATTTGTGCCTTAAATACAAATTAAACTCACCATCGAAAGTTAGGGCTGGTACTTAACAACGCAAGGATCCTTTTAATGAGGAGATTTACGTCCCTGCAATGCCACTCAACCTCTCCGGCCCAGAAAGGGAACAAGTGTAGAGGCTCATTCCAGCAGGTAGTAAATTGTTCTATAAATTAATTTTTTTAACTTTTCCGAGCTGTCTTTTTTCCCCCTCTCTCTCTCTTAATCCAATCTTTCTTTCCCTCTCTATTTCTCTTTTGGTACCTGATTTGACTTTAATTCACCCGATTGCCTTCTCTGTTGTTCCGCTGTTCCTTTCCCTATCCTTAAACCTCATTGGTTAAGGAGATACACTGTGGGTCCCGTCATTCACAAAGGTCCCCAGATGCCCTGTTGCCCCCCCCGCACCGTTACCAGCTTGCGCTTCCAGCAATTTACGGCGTAAAAATATTTCAAGCTGAAGGGTGAGGGAGAATGTCTGGGATCCTTGGGTTTGCTCGAGCTGTTACACAGGTAATCTACATGCTTTGGTTAAGTACTTAACAACAGAGGCTGGATTTCAACAGTTGTACAGTGAGTGCCAAAAAGCAGAGATGAAAAGATCCAGCCCCCACAACTTGCAGCTTGTGCGCTATTCTTCTGTAAAGATAACTCTATAAAAATACTTACAGGCACATTGCTGATAATATCTGCAGACACTATCTACTAATTTCTCAGGATTTTCTTTTAAAAAGGGAGAACAAAAAATCAAATAGTAAATCATTTTCTTCACCATCTATTACCAAGGCGAGCAGAATTTAAGTTCCCTGAGACGCCCATGTTTTGCTCATTGTCCAATTAAAGAACGTATCTAACAATGAGTCAGCCAAGTTTGGAAATGGGAATGGTGGGTGTGACCTCGTGACCTGCAGTTCCATGATGCAGTGCAGTCGTGTCCCAACACTTCCATCGCCTGTGATGCCCATTAACAGGATTCAACAACAAAACAAGGATACCATGCCCTGTTTTGTTCAACTGCACCGACTCAGTTAACCTCTTGAACCTGGATACACTAATTCAACATTCCAGAAATTTGAATATGTCATTTTATGCTGACTGCGCCAAAAATGAAGCATTTTTGTTGGAGATTTATTTATTGGAATCTTTGTTGCGAGTTACAGCATGCACAAGCTTGAAGACAGTTACTGCCATCTGTTTCTGTAAACTACAGAGAATATGGGCCGAAAATTGATCCCGGGACGCGAGAGTACGCACTGTGTACTCTCGCGTATTCCCACTCCAATTGCCGGTTTTCTGCATGCCCTGCGCATGCGCTGAAAACCGGCAATTGCTCTTCTGAAAAGGGGGCGGGTCCTGGGTGCATCGCGTGCGCGCTACAGGCTGCGCGCACGCTGTGCACTTCATGCTTTGGACGCGCAGGTAAGTACGGAAGATTTTAGAAATGGAAAAAGGAGGAGTAAGACCCGCTTTTAAGAAGGTAAGTAGTGAATTAAGTATTTTTTTGAATTTTTTTTTACAGGTATATCTTTTTTAGAGACTTTAAAGACAGGTAAGTTTATTTTTATAACTTTTTAAAAGATTTTAAATTTTTTCAAAAATTTAATTTTTTATTTAAAATGGTTAATTTAATTAACTATACTTATTTTATTAATGTGATGGTTTTTTTTTTTAATTTAATTGAGGTTTAGCTGTTATTTTGGGGGGGTGTAAGATTCATAGATTTCACAGGGTGCTGTGAAACTTATGAATGGAAGATGGTGTGCTGCCATTGGCTCTAACTGAGTCACGTGATCCCACAGCTCGCACGAATTCACTATGCCGCTGGGATACGCAAGCACTGCCCAGCTGATCTCTAGAACATGAAGTTCGTGCGAGCTGGATCTGAAAAAGCACAAGCGAGGTGAGAGATCGCGGGAAAGCCTTACCCCCGCGGGAACAGAGCGAGATCAATTTCTGGGCCTATATATTAGAGTCTGATTTAAGATTTCTAGTATTTTATTGAAACTTTAAACATCTTCCTTACAATTTACAAATTCACTTGCAAACTCGCAACTATCTTGCCATTGGCCCTCCATTCGCCACAATACTTCTGCAGCTATCGATCTGCTCAATCCCTCACTCACCTCCGTCTCTGATGCCCTTGTCCCCAGTAAAACTCTCTCCCATACTGGTCGGTCCCCACCGGTATAGCCCCCATATTCGCTCCCTCAAGTCCAAGGGGCGCAGACTTGAACGTATCTGGCGCACAACTGGTTTAGCCATTCATCGCCCAGATCTGGCTGGACCACATCAAGTGCTTTTGGGCCTTGCTCTCCTCTGCCAAAACCACTCACTGCTCCAGGATCATCTGGAATATAATGGTAACCCTGGCTTCTTTTCTCCACGACTAGCTGTCTCATTAAACCCCTCTCACCTAACCCTCTGCCCTACTTTCCAACAAGTGTAAGGAGCTCATGGACTTCTTTGTAACGAAGATTGAGACCATCCATTCAGCTGCCTCTGCCACATTCCCCTTCCCCATCAAGCCAATCTTCCCCACTGCCCTAGCCCTGAACCCGTATCTTTCTCCAATTTCTCTCCTACCTCCCTTTATGGCCTCAACCAGGCTCATCTTGTCCATGGGACCCATCTCTTGCTCTCTCTACCCCATTCCCACTAACCTGCTAATCACGCAATCCGCTGACATTGTAAATTGTTCCCTCTTCTCAGGTACTGTTCCCCTCCCTTTCAAAACTGTGGTTATCACCCCCTCCTTAAAAAAAATCCACCCTCAGCCCCTCTGTCCTTGCAAACTACTACCCCATCTTCAACCTCTCATTCCTCTCCAAAGGTCCTTCAACATATTATGGCCTACCAAATCTACGCCTATCTTTCTTGCAACTCCAGATTTGAATCGCTCCAATCAGGTTTCCACCTCTGCCATAGCACTGAAACAACTCAAATCAAAGTCACAAATTACATCCTCTGTGACTGTGATGCACTATCTTTCGTCAACCTTCTTTAACACAGTCGACCATACTATTGCCCTCCAATGCCTCTCCTTTGTTGTCCAGCTGAGTGGGACTGCTCGATTAGATTCACGCTTACCTATCCAATCATAGCCGGAGCCTCTCCAGCAATGGCTTCTCTTCCTGCATTCACACCGATAATCGCTGGAGCTGCCCAAAGGATCTACCCTTGGCCTCTCTTCTCTTCCTCATCTATATGCTGCCCCTTGGCGGCATCATCCGAAGACATGGGTTCACCTGCCACCTGTACGCTGGCGACACCCAGCTGTACCACTCCACCTCTTCCACTGCCTCTATGTTGTCAGCCTGCTTCTCCAACATTCAGTCCTGAATGAGCAGCTATTTCCTCCAGATAAACATTGGGAAGACCAAAGCTGTTGTCTTTGTTCCCCGCCGTGAACTGAAGAAGCCCATCACTGTTCTAGACGACATGTAACCAGTTGGAGTGCTTGCATTCCTTGAGAGCAGGTCAATATGCATTGATTTCGGCTAAGAGTGGGGTTGAGAACAGGAAGCGGGATTCCTTGTGGTAAAGAAATGTTAAGCAGTGTGCACACAAGAAGTATAAGAAAGAGTAGGAAATAAAATAATAAATTGCATTCCAGGAATTGAACGCATAATCTAGGCTGGCATTAGAATGCAATAGTGAGGTACTGCTGCACTGTTGGAGGTGCTGCCTTTCATGAGAGGTATTAAAAGGACATCCCTCTGTCTGTTCGAGTAGATTTAAAGCACTACTAAAAGGAACAGGGAGTTCTCCTCGTGTCCATGTCAACATTTTTCCCTCAACCAATATCACTGAACCAGATTATCAAGTCATTTATTTCTTTGCTGTTTGTGGGATCTTGCTGTTCACAAATTGGCTGCTGCATTTGCCTTCGTGATAACAGTGACTGCACGCCAAAATAATTCCTTTGGCGGTACGATGATTTGGGACATCCCAAGGGTGTGAGAGGCGCTATATCAACGCAAGTTCTTTCTTTCTTACGAATACAGAAGAAAAGCAGGAGAAATACCAAAAGCATAGATGAGAAGCCAAAAAAAGATATTAATAAGGCTTAAAAGACTGTCAACATAAAGGATAAGAGTAAAGGCTTTTATAAACACATCAAAAATAAGAAGATAATCATAGACAGCAGAGGGACATTAAGGAATAAAAAAGGCAATCTTGTAATGGAGAATGAAAGACTGTCAGAGATGTTTAACAAGTATTTCATCATTGTATTTACAAATGGGGGGTGTAATTAAGAAGGACTATGTGGTGCTACAGGAACAACTAATTGATAAATTAGTATTTAAAAAGAAACAGTATTAAAAGGCTTAATGGGGCTTAAAGCTGATAAGTAACTAGGTGTAAGGATACACACTCATGAATACTGAAGTTTGTGATTGACCAGTAGGGGTATTAACCTAAAGAAGTTTGGAAAATTTTGGACAAGAAGTGAGGGACAGGACTGGCAAATGCTATACCACTGTTCAAAAAAGAGGGAAGGGATATGCCAGGTTACTTTCTTTTTATTCGCTTATGGGATCTGGGCGTCGCAGGCAAGGCCAGCATTTATTGCCCATCCCTAGTTGCCCTTGAGAAGGTGGTGGTGAGCCGCCTTCTTGAACTGCTGCAGTCCGTGTGGTGAAGGTGCTCCCACAGTGCTGTTAGGGAGGGAGTTCCAGGATTTTGACCCAGTGACGATGAAGGAACGGCGATATACTTCTAAGTCAGGATGGTGTGTGACTTGGAGGGGAACTTGCAGGTGGTGGTGTTCCCATGTGCCTGCTGCCCTTCTCCTTGTCCTTCTAGGTGGAAGAGGTCGCGGGTTTGGGAGGTGCTGCTGAAGAAGCCTTGGTGAGTTGCTGCAGTGCATCTTGTAGATGGTACACACTGCAGCCACGGTACGTCGGTGGTGGAGGGAGTGAATGTTTAAGGTGGTGGATGGGGTGCCAATCAAACGGGCTGCTTTGTCCTGGATGGTGTCAAGCTTCTTGAGTGTTCTTGCAGCTGCACTCATCCAGGCAAGTGGAGAGTATTCCATCATGTTCATTTCATCTTAACTCAACATCTTAGCTCATCCAGCCAGAAAGACCATCCAGTCTGACGATTTAGCTACTGGACTGTTCAAGGATCTGTGTTGGGCCTTTCATAATCTCCATACATCAATAATTTGGACATGGGTAGAGAGGAAATAATATTAAAATTTGTTAACAATACCAAATTTGGGGGCATGGCAAACTATGTGGAAAACTGCTGGAGGCTGAGTATTATTTAAATGGTGATAGATTGGGAAATATTGATGTACAAAGGGACCTGGGTGTCCTTGTACACCAGTCACTGAAAGCAAACATGCAGGTGCAGCAAGCAGTTAGGAAGGCAAATGGTATGTTGGCCTTCATTGCAAGAGGATTTGAGTACAGGAGCAAGGATGTCTTACTACAGTTATGATGCGGAGATGCCGGTGTTGGACTGGGGTGGACAAAATTGAGAGGTCGCACAACACCAGGTTATAGTCCAACAGTTTTATTTGAAATCACAAGCTTTCGGAGCTATCGATTGCTCCTTCCTCAGGTGAGGAAGGAGCAATCGATAGCTCCGAAAGCTTGTGATTTCAAATAAAACTGTTGGACTATAACCTGGTGTTGTGCGACCTCTCAATTTTTACTACAGTTATACAGGGCCTTGGTGAGACCACACCTGGAGTACTGTGTGCAGTTTAGGTCTCCTTACCTCAGAAAGGATACACTTGCCATAGAGGGAGTGCAGCGAAGGTTCACCAGACTGATTCCTGGGATGGCAGGACTGTCGTATGAGGAGAGATTGGGTCGACTAGGCCTGTATTCACTCGAGTTTAGAAGAATGAGAGGGGATCTCATTGAAACGTATAAAATTCTGACATGGGCTAGACAGACTGGTTGCAGGGAGGATGTTTCCCCTGGCTGGGGGGTCTAGAACGAGGGGTCACAGTCTCAGGATACGGGGTAGGACATTTAGGACTGAGATGAGGAGAAATTTCTTTACTCAGAGGGTGGTGAACCTGTGGAATTCTCTACCCCAGAAGGCTGTGGAGGCCAAGTCACTGAATATATTTAAGAAGGAGATAGATAGATTTCTAGACACAAAAGACATCAAGGGGTATGGGGAGAGAGCGGGAATATGGTATTGAGATAGAGGATCAGTCATGATCATATTGAATGGCAGAGCAGGCTCGAATGGTCTACTCCTGCTCCTATTTTTCTATGTTTCTATGTTTCTAGGACCCAAATGCCCATTCCTCAAACTTGTCTATTTTGGCAAATGCAGTTCAATGTGAATAAATGTGAAGCAGGGCATTTCTGGAAAGAGAGAAGAGGATTGAAATACACCACAAATGGTGACGTTCTTAATAGATTGAAAAACAGAGAGACTGAAGTGCAGATACACAGATCTTTAAATACAAACAGGAAATGCTGGAAATACTCAACCGGTCAGACAACACCTGTGGAGAGAGAAACAGAGTTAACGTTTCAGGTCGACGACCTTTCGTCGGATCTTTAAAAGTAGGTTTGCAGACGGGAAGAGTCAAAAAAAGGCAAATGGGAACTTGTTTTATATATGGAGGCACTGAATGCAAGAGAGGAAATTATGGGCACCCCATTATAGAAAAGCCGTTGGAGTTATGGACAAAGTGCAATGTAGATTCATTAAAATGATACCAGGGATGAAAGAGGATAGCTATAAATGAAAAATTGGAACTGTTTTCCGTGGAACAGAAAAGGTTAAAGGGGAACCCAACAGTTGGGTTTGAAAGGGTAAACAGTGAAAGGCAATTTCCGCAGGTCAGGAACAAGAGGGCACACATTTCAGATTGGAACTAGAAGCATAAAGGGGGAGGTTGGATTTCCCCCCCCCCCCCGCCACAGTTATAAGAAAATGAAATGCATTGCAACAAGTGACTATTGAAGCTGATTCAATCACAATGTTTGAAAGAAACTTAGATAAACATCTGAGGAAGAAAAATATTGAAGGCTATGAGGACAGAGCAAGGAAATCGGATTACAGTAGTTAACTGTGATGTGGAGCTAACATCTGCTCAGTCACAATGGCCACAAACCTCCTTACGTGTTGAAATTGTGATGTTTCCCCCCCAAATACTTAGAAGCTTAAAGAAAGCCATTGTATACCACAAAGGAGGCTCAACGTAAATCTGATCTGCCACACCTCATTCATTTTGGTTTAAAATAAACCCTATTTTGACACATCTCATCCGAAAGAAAGCGCAGCTCCATGTATTTAAATAGGTCTGGAAATGTCTCACTCTTTTCCTGTCAGGCACCTGGCTTGTAACATTTCCTTCATATGGAGTGTTCGGCTTAAATCTATCCACTATAAGACAACAATGCAGAAAATAGCATGTCGGCCAGACATTCAAAAATGTCACTTCCCATCTGGGACAATCAACACCAAATGTAATGCACCAGTAAATCTTGATTTCCATTTTTTAAGAACTGTTTGGTTGAGACAATAGTTGGTTATAGTGTTACTCTTCTATTTATATAACTCCTTATCACATTGAACTATCTCAAACGACTTCACACAATGAATGATTTCTTCAAGTGCAGTGACTGGTTATGTTGGGAAATGTGGCAGCCATTCTGTTCCAGCAATATCCCGTAACCAGTGATGAAGTGAATGACCGGTTAATCTCCTTTTGGTGATATTCGCGACCACAACAGCTGCTCTTCTGCAACATAGGGACAGGAGCGGGCCATTCAGCCCCTCGAGTCTGTTCCACCATTCAATTATATCATGGCTGATCTGTGCCTTAATTCCATCTACCCACCTTATTTCCGTAACCCTTAATACCCTTGAACAAAAATCTATCAGTCTCAGTTTTGAAATTTTCAATTGACCTTGGCTCAACGGCTTTTTGCGGGGGGGGAGTTCCAGATTTCCACTACCCTTCGTGTGAAGAAGTGCTTCCTGACGTCACCCCTGAACGGCCTAGCTCTAATTTTAAGGTTATGCCCCCTTGTTCTGGACTTCACAACCAGTGGTAATAGTTTGTCTCCATCTACCCTATCTACCCATTTAATCATCTTAAACACCTCAATTCAACCACCCCTTAATCTTCTATACTCAATGGAAAACAATCATAGTCTGTGCAACCTGTCCTCATAATTGAACTCTTTTAGCCCCGGTATCCCAAAATCACCATGGGATCTTCAATATCCATGTGCCGCTGGAACAGAGACCACAGTCTAATGTCACAGCCAAAGAATTGTCTCCCTGGCAACACAGCAATCTCTCAGAACCTGGTATGGGACTCAAATCCTGAATCAACGGTATTAGCCTGTGAAGGAATAAGCCATATAACCTATTCAGAAAAATACACTATCTTATGAAAGAATTCTGGCCTTATTAAAACATGACAAACTGGGTTTAGAAATCTAGAAACCTAACTATGAAAAAGCTGTGAAAGCATTCTGGCTATTGAGATAAGGTAGTTGTTGACCCTGAATAAATAACCTTATTGAAACAGAAGGTTAAAGGCTCCGGCAGGCTGAACTTTTCAGAACGAAACAATGGTTCACCCTGGATAAGGTGTTCGAATTTACACCTCGTAAAGAAGAACAAACATCTGCCTTCATAAAAATGACATCAAGTAAAACACACACCTGCCGTCACGTCGTTTTTTATGGTAAACTTAGAACACCTAGCGAGGAGACATAATTCTGTAATGCTACCAGCTGAGGTGACTGTAAGAATTGCAGAAGTCAGCAGAAAAATGACTAGAGATAATTAGCTTACATCAGCAGAAAACCTTAAAGGAAATACCACTGGAAAAGGGTATAAATATTGAACTCTCAAATGGGATAACAGACTCGCTTTAATCGGGCAAAGCGATTCTCGGCTTCAGAGGCAGCTCTGTAAGTCTCCAACTCTTTGTACCTCGGGGATCAAAGGTATTTGATTTTGGTGGATATCCTGTAGAACACTAAGAACTGTAAAACTGTAGCGAAGTTAAGATTTGAAAGTAAGGTTCTCTGATGATAAGATTGTAAGCTTTCTCTTTTTGGAACTGTTAATGTTGCGATTGACTCACCAACTGTAAATTACATGTCGGTTCTTTAATAAATCTATATATTTTTAGAATTGTCTCACATAAGACTTCTGTATCAAAAACTCGTGAACTCAATTTCTGTACACTATTTGGTGAGGAATTGCAGAATTCTGGGGGAGTTTTCCGGACCCTCATAATATCCGGAATGTTACAGTCTAGCTAAACTTATTAAAAGTGCTATCTGGAGGATGGTAACATTTTCAGGTTGTTCCTTTCCTTTAGGGAGAGATAGTCCGGACCTTTAGTCCCAATTAAGCATCTTTAGGATTTGGCTACCTCAAACTTTAGTTGAAAGTGAACGTCTGAGGAATACGCCTGATCTGGGGTAGCCCTAAAGGGGCTAGGACTAGTAATTATCCCTTCAAGCCGTGGCTCAGTGGCAGCACTCTCACCTCAGACAGAAGGATATGGGTTCAGGTCCCATTCCAGAGGCTTGTGCAAAAAAATTCAGGCTGACCCTCCAGTGCAGTACTGAGGGAGTGCTGCACAGTTGAAGGTGCCGCCTTTCGGATGAGATGTTAAACCAAGGCCAAGTCTACCCTCTCAGGTGGATGTAAAGATCACGCCACTATTTCAAAGAGTAGGGGCGTTCTCCCCGGTGGATATATAAACTCAAGTCTGTCTTTCTTATACGATTCAGGAATGAATTCCACACAGCCAAATTAGCAGCTGGTAGACGCCTGAATTACTTCAGTAGTAAAAACAATCACTGAGGTGTGCCTTATGGGGCATTCACACCACAAGTTTAGTTTTGCATTGGCACTGAACTCGTGTGGTGTGAATCCGTTAGGATCCATGTGGCTCTGAAACAAAGCGGAATTGACTTACTCCTCCAGGAGTTTTACACTCATTCGCTTCAGTGTCAGGTCAGACCCGGACTCTGGATTTAGGCTCCATTCCCACTACAATAGTTCCGTCGGCACGAAGACGAACCTCTTCCACCGATGCCGCAGTTGTGTTGTGAACGCACCTTTAAGCAGCTTTTTCTGTTGACCTCATTTGAATTTGGATCCTGGGGCACTTGTGTCTCCAAGTCGGCTTCAAGCACATAGACCCAGGGGGAGAAAAATGGATCTGTGAGCTTGCCACCAGATAAGGGAGCCAGATTTAATAGCGGTAAAAGCACGAACTTACTGACATCGGTATCTCAGAATTCAAATGAAAACAGGGAAAATACAAAAGCAGCTTTTTGGGAATTCTAAGCTGCAGCACACTAGCTGGTTCAGAAATTCTAAAAAGTGCTGGATTGAGAAAATTAGCATGTGAAACCGACATCTAGGAAGAATATTTAAACTTGCCATCAAACAGGTCCCCAGAGCAGCATTGTTGCTGCCTGAAACTCTTGACACCTATTGTTTCCAGTATCATTGCACATCCCTGCAGCTTTCATGATTGTCTTGCATGATAAGCCACTGTCCTTTGTTCCTTTGCTCAGCTATGATCATTCTTTTTCCCTCGGAAGAAAACTACACACCACAATTGCATTTGACACCTTTCTGTAAGATAAGTCACTCTCTTCTGCTTACATTCTTGTCCTTGGGTTTGATTCATTGTTGTTCGGGAACAAAATCTAATGTTAGGCTGACATTTCAACAAACAATCGTGTTTTGCCATGACTCCAGTACCTGGCTTATCTGGGCTGATTCAGTCAGAATTCTGGTTTCTTCTTCTGCTTGTAGTCGAGTGGCTCTAGTCATTTGCACCGCGATCGACCAATGAGTCATCTGCGATACGGTTCTACGTCACAACTTAGGACACCGCACAAGCAGATACAATAACTTAATGCACACAGCATGTCTTACAGGCTGTCTGGAACCATGTGCTCTGTGCCCAACTTGTGACGTTTCAAGTAGACCTTCCAATTACATTGCTCCAGCCCGAAGTCGGGGAGTCGGGTGCCAGCAGTATCAGCACAGATAAATAGAATCAGAGAAATTTACGGCACAGAAGGAGGCCATTCAGCCCATTGTGTCTGTGCCGGCCGAAAAAGAGCTCTCCAGCCTAATCCCACTTTCCAGCTCTTGGTCCGTAGCCCTGTAGGTTAGGACACTTCAAGTGCATATCCAAGTACTTTTTAATTGCAATGGGGGTTTCTGCCTCTCCCACCCTTTCAGGCAGTGAGTTCCAGACCCCACACCACCCTCTGGGTGGAAAATTTCTCCTCAACTCCCCTCTAATCGTTCTACCAATTACTTTAAATCTATGCCCCTAGGTTATTGACCTCTCTGCTAAGGGAAATAGGTCCTTCCTATCACTCTATCTAGGCCCCTCATAATTTTATACATCTCAATTAAGTCTCCCCTCAGCCTCCTCTGTTCCAAAGAAAACAACCCCAGCCTATCCAATCTTTCCTCATCGCTAAAATTCTCCAATCCTGGCAATCTCCTCTGTACCCTCTCTGGTGCAATCACGTCTTTCTTGTAATGTGGTGAGGATTCTCTTGGTGAGCGATCAGGAGATTCTAAAGATAAGCCTTTCCCCATACACACACCTTCCAAGTCGGGGTGCCACCTTTCTCCACACGCTCCCCTCATCCCCGTCTACAACTGGATAGTGGATTGGAAAGCTGGATCATGGCTTGGATTCTGTGCTTTGTTTCTCTGCGGATGGAAATCCATTGAAAATTTTAATATCTAATAATAACTCTCGAGACACAGAAGTGGAAAAAAAAAATACTTTTATTTAAACACAAACCAGACAGCGCACTCAAAAGCTGATAGAACAAAGCCCTACTCTCAAGCACGATATATTTTATTTAATTGGCCACTCTACACTCCCAAAAGGAATTTCATTTTGTTTAATGTCCCTCACCCGCCACCATTATATGTTGCTGTGGCATTTCCCACAGTGGCTCCATCAGTGATTTCTCCCCAAAGTTCAGATTGTTTCAGACTTCAATCTTAATTGGTTAATTATAATTTAAATATTATAGCAAGTGCTCATTATTTTCTCTGATTCATTTAGCAATGAAGTCAAATAAATAAAAGAATTACAACGTGCATGTTAACTTTGCAATTAATTTTCTTGTCAGATGCTGCAAAACCTTTGAGCCACACACAGGCCGGAACTTTGTCAGCACTCAGGGCCGGTTCGGAGGTGGGTCCGCTGTCAAAATCGAAAAGATTGACAGCGGGTCAGGATCCTGCTGTCCACCCGCCTCCATGACAGTTTCCCAAGTGTTGGGTCTGTCTGCGCTTTACAGACCCGACACCAAGCGGCGGGTGAGCCAATTCAGATACTTAAGAGCTTGTTAAAAGGTACTTAAACACCATTTTATCATGTACTTACTATTTTACCAGCTTTTTCCATGAGGCTCCCGGCGTACGGGGATCACGTCAGGTAAGTAGGTCGGGCTGTCACTGACTCTCCATTCCTCTGAATAGTTGACAGCTGCAAAAGTGTGTTGAAAGCTACCATTTCACAGCTGTTCACTTTCCAATCTGAGTAGCTGGAGCCTTCAGGATTTGGAAGACACTTTTGAGCTGTATGCAGTTTGGAAGTGTTTGGAGTAAACTCTCTATCCACTGTCACCTCCTTGGAGCAAGCTCTCTCACCATTGACAGATCGCTTCTGTCATCTCAACCTCACCTGCCATCTATTCCAGCAGCATCGGTGCCCTTGAAAAAAATCTCACCTTGGTCCTCGGAATCCCACCACGATCAGCCTCACCACCAACATCACCAGGCACACCAACATCACCACCAACCTTCTCTGCAATCACCTGATGCTGCACAGGATACAGGCCATCAGCACCCGACCACATTGCTGCCCGGGACGCGAGGGATGGCCTCACCATGGCCACATTTACTTCACTTGATGCTGTACACCCTGGCTGCCACATGATGCGCCAGGTTGGCACCACCCCACACCAACACCATAAAGCATCCCTGCAATGCCCAAGCCATTCCTTTCACACTTATCACCATTGTGGGGCGGGGGGGGGGGGCAACGTTATGTCTCACCATTCACTGCAACTCACAAAGGTGCACACAAATATGTCCAAGAAGGCAAAGTGTGGAAAATAAGGATTTGAATGTTTGGCAACACATTAACAGAAACTTTACATGAACATTGGCGAAAACACCCAAGTGCCTACCCTTGTGTGTTGTTAGTTGGTATGACTGGACAAGGACAAGGGTGAGTGTGAGGGCTAGCTAGTGAGATGGGGATGTGATGATGTAGAGAGAGAGAGAGGAATGGGTGGAGGTGCAAGGTAAGTTGGTGTGAGTAAGGATGTGCAGGAGTAGGGTAGGGAAAGCAGTGATGGGGAAGTGATGAGTGGCACGGCAGGATGAGGTTGTGTGTGGCTTGGCAGTAACGTTTCGTGATCTAATGAGATAATTGAAAGGTTTGCGCCACTGCAGCCAGGTCCTCCTGACGACATCCCTGCTTGTGTCCGCTTGTGCAATGTGCAACCAGGCTGCGTTGATCTCCTGGGGAGGCGTCTTCCGCCCATTGGAAGGGAAGAGAACCTCCCTGCGTGTTGTGACTCCCTCCATAAGCATATGGAGGGAGTCATGGGAGAGCCTCAGTGCAGCCATCCACCTTTGTGCAGTGCTTGTCAGTGTTTGTCGCACCTCAATGCTGTAGAACACTGACAGCACAACTGTCAAAATGAATGTGGACATGGCCCCTTTAAGGAAACCGGCTGATGGCGCGTCATCAAGTGACGTCATCAGACTCGCTTGCTTTTAATTGGCCGGGAAGGCGGGCTTAACAAGCCCAATCAACGGGAAATTTTTCTCAGAGCGGGATGGAGCCTGGAGCGGGGTCGCAACCCGCCACCTACCCTCGGCCGCCCTGAGCCCGCCTCGGTCGGCGAAATCGCGGCCACAGAGTCACAAGCTGTACATCATGTTCCACTCCAAAACCGAAAGAGGTCGAGAGAGAGGTGTCTCTACGAGATCTCTGCGCTCCTCCAATTCTGGCCTCTTGCGCATTCCCCGATTTTCATCGCGCCGCCATTGGTGGCCGTGCCTTTAGCTGCCTGGGCCCTAAGCTCTGGAATTCCCTCCCTAAACCTCTCCGCCTCTCTTTCCTCCTTTAAGATGCTCCTTAAAACCTATCCCTGTGACCAAGGTTCAGACCCCCTGTTCTAATAGCTCCTGATGTGGCTCGCTGTCAAATTGTGTTCGATAACACTCCTGTGAAGCACCTTGGGATGTTTTACTCTGTTAAAGGCGCGATATAAATGCAAGTTTTTATTGCACTACTCGGCCTGTGACAGACTCGACTTTTGCTGCATTGATCGCATTTCACAAAGGTGAAGCATTCAGCTGAACAGATGAAGAAGCCTGCACGTGTCCCATGCCAGAATTTGCAAGGCGGTGAGCTAAACATCTAAAGCAGGACAAACCACAACAGTGAAGAGATACAAGGGTGCTGACTTGGAATGCATAAAAGATTTCGAGTAGCGATTGGCACCCATGCAGCTTTGGTCTGGACAGTTCAACTTCTTTGAAGGAGTTGATAAAAACATTTGAAGTGTTGACTGGGCACAAAAAAAAGCACAGTTTTAAAAACAGAATTGTGCCTTGTCCCACTGTAACCTTTGCTTAATCACGGTGTCTGTGATCCCCACGGACATCTTAGCATCACATCATCATTTACGAGGTAATGACTAAGGCAAATGCTTCACTGATTTGTTGTGGAATGTCATGGCGTGACAAATCAATTGCGCTAATTATCTGTGGTTCTTGTAAAAAGTGACAGAAATCCACCTCACAAACCCTTCCTAAATTGCACTGGCATATTAAAAAAAAAATCATTTCATCACATACCAGTACGATTTCAGAGGTGCCAGAGTTTCAGAAGAGTTCTCTTCTTTTCAAAAGCAGATGTTGCCACATTCCCCAGAGCCAGACAGACTCAGAATCGGCTATTGGTGGCAGTGTAAAAATAAGCAAATCAGTCAGATTCCAAAAGTGAGGTCCCAAGCGTGGGCTAGATCACCATACCCCTCCGCTCCTCCACCTCCCTCTCCTCCTTGAAGACCATTCTTAATACCCACCTATACCCAGCTACTGGACACCCCTTCTAAAATCTCCTCCTTTGGCTCATCAGCCCTGGAAAAGGACATGCACGGAATTAATTGTGCATTAACAAAATTTTGCAACCAGCAAGATTCCGACTTGGACAGAATTTGATTGGCCGTAAAATACTTTGGGATGTCCTGAGGTTGTGAAAGGTGCTATATAAATGCATGCTTTTCTTTTGATAATTTTTTTTCTTATGTGTGTGTGGTACACATAGTAGCCAGAGGATGTTCCTGTCGCACATTAAGCTACGGAACATATTTGTAAATCATGTGATGCAGACACTGAAATGACAGTAACGGGGGGTGGGGGTGACGATTTCCATTGCATGCTACAGGCGCGATCTTGCCAGCCCTGGGGAGGCGGGTTTGGAGGCAGGACTGCCGGGAAAATGGCAGAATCTGGGGACGGGTGCCCATCCCACCCCCAACCCGCCTCCGTGCCATCTTCCCAGGAGGCGGGTAGCCGGCCTGCGCCGGGTCCCGTCTCCTGGAGGTGGGAAGGGGATTACAGCCACTTAACTGCCTGTTAACAGGTAGTTAACAGGCAGTTAAAAGGATTATCCCCATTTTGCCACCAGAGGCGCGGGCTTCCCGACATCGGGAGAGCCCACCCGGGTCAGCGAGGCGAGCAGTGGGTCAACGGGGGTCTGCGGGGTCCAAAAGTGCGCTGTGAAGGTAAGTGATGGGCGCAAGTGCAGAGAGGTAAGTATGTGAGGTGAGTGGAAAGTGATAGAAAATGTTTACTTACCTTTGTTTCTTCCTGCAGGCTTCAACAGTTGGGTATGTGGAGAGTCTCGCATCTCACCGGCAGAAATGACAGATGGCTGTTGCATTCTCCGATGCAACACCATCTAATTTCTGCTAAAGAAAGAGGTTCGATGAGTCTTGAATACAAGGACTCAACAAACAACATAGAATGTCAGTGTTTGACAGCTTCACAGAGCTGTCAAACGATGACAATTCATCTGTCAAAAATTTTTGATAGATGAAACGTCCTACGTTGACGTTCTCTGTAACCGGCTTCCCCTTAATTGGCCTGCTAAGCCTGCTGGGCAGGCTTAACAAAGTCAATCAAGGGAAAATAGCGTGGGTTGGCCACAAGTTGATGGAGGCGGGACTGAAACCCGACAAGCAGCAGTCCCGCCTCCAACGCGTCCCCATTGGCAAAATCACCCCCTTCGTGTTACAAAATTCTAAACCAGTTCTTTGTAAATGGGTGCAGAAGTTTGTTACATTTCCCACTCAGAGAAAGTGGTCTTCTGTTTGGGTTCAATTTAAGAGTTAACTCTGAGCAGAGCTGGAGTGGCACAATTGGATTTGATTGATTCAAAAGATACCCAGAAGCTTTTTATCCAACTTGCTCAAAACTGAAGCAATAGAGTGTGGACATGGATAATGGAGAAGGGATAAAAATAAGACTTGACATTTTTGGAATTTGAACCTGGGGTTATTCCCTTCCATCAAGAGATTAGGCCGGATGAGCCCATGATTGAGCAGGTTATAACTGCATTGTTGGGAACAATGAGCTTGATGGGTCAATAGCTTTCTTCTCATTTTGTTATATTCCATCTATTATTATTTATGATGGCCTGTTGCTGAAATCTGGTCAGTATGTATTCTCTGTTGCTAATGCTATTATGTTATAACAAGCCATGCCTTGTTCTTGTATTAATGTCAGAAAACTCTTGGCTGAATTTACTCAATGTTATTCTCATGATACCAGAAGCAGTCAGTAAAGGATAAGAAGAAACATTTGAAAGGCTTTCAAGGTCAGGGTGCCCTGAAATTCAAACTCAACTTATTTGCTTTCAGCGAGCAGCTCCCTGAATTTCATGACATAGCTGAGATATTCTGGCTGCTTTCAGTGTCAGTCAGAGACACACATGACCGTACTCTCACACACACAGATGGACAGCAGGACTTCAATAGCAAATCCTCACGGGCCTTTACTAATGAAAAATAAATTATTTGGGAATGCAAAGAAACAGCCAATTTTTAGATTTTACTGATCTACTTTCCATTTGTTTTGATATTTGTGATGTATTCTCTGTCCAGAACTCTGCTCTGTGCTTTTAGATTAATGCCCACAAATATTCAGGATTCACCAAGATGCTCATGGCTGACTCCAAAATTGAAAAGTGCGTATGTGCTCGATTCCAATACACTATTATTGATGAGATAGGGATCAAGCAGTCTGAGGTGTGCAATTTACTAAGCAGAACAAACATCACATTTCTATTTTGCAGTTAAACAAACCAATAAGAAATATGATTCAATTATAAAGATATAGAACCACTGTTCAAGGAATACCAGATCCAGAAAATGCTGAACCTTCTTCACTGGAATGGTATTATCACAGGCTGCAATGGAAGAACACTTCCATCCATTATGAATTCAGTTGCTTTAAAAACTTTCGTATTGTTCTGAATTATTAAAAACACATTGGCATTTAGTTTAACTAAATATCATTTAGATCAGGTCATTCTCAAGTTACATGGAGAAGGACTTGGAGGCTGATTTTTCAAATTAGATAGAAACAACAACTTGTATTTATATAGCACCTTTAACGTAGTAAAATGTCCAAGTTCGACACCGAGCCACATAAGGAGACATTAGGACAGGTGGCCAAATACTTGGTCAAAGAGTTAGGTTTTAAGGAGAGTCTTAAAGGAGCAGAGAGAGGTTTAGGGAAATTCTACAGCTTAAATAAAAAGAAATTTAAATTTTTTTTTATTTAAATGGAGAGAGATTACAAAAGGCTACAGTTCAGAGGGACCTGGGGGTCCTTGTGCATGAAACACAAAAAGTTAGCATGCAGGTGCAGCAAGTAATCAAAAAGGCAAATGGAATGTTTGCCTTTATTTCAAGGGGGTTGGAGTATAAAAGCAGGGACATTCTGCTACAACTGTACAGGGCGTTGGTGAGACCACACCTTGAGTACTGCATATAGTTTTGGTCTCCTTATTTAAGGAAGAATATACTTGCTTTGGAGGCAGTTCAGAGACGATTCACATGGTTGATTCCTGAGATGAGGGGGTTGACTTATGAAGAAAGGTCGAGAAGGTTGTGTCTATACTCATTGGAATTTAGAAGAATGTGAGGTGATCTTATTGAAACATATAAAAGATACTGAGGGGGCTCGACAAGGTAGATGCAGAGAGGATGTTTCCCCTCGTGGGGAAATCTAGAACTCGGGGGCATAGTTTCAGAATAAAGGGTCGTCCTTTTTGAACTGAGATGAGGAGGAATTTCTTCTCTCAGAGGGTCGTAAATCTGTGGAATTCTCTGCCCCAGAGAGCTATGGAGGCTGGACATTAAATACATTTAAGGTGGAGATAGACAGATTTTTACAAAATAAGGGAGTGAAGGGTTATGGGGAGCGGGCAGGGAAGTGGCTTTGAGCCCAAGATCAGCCATGATCTTATTGAATGGCGGAGCAGGCTCGAGGGGCCAAGTGGCCTATTCCTGCTCCGATTTCTTATGTTCTTATGTTTTTAGGGCCAAGACAGCTGAAGGTGGAATGATTAAAATCGGGCATGCACAAGAGGCCAGAATTGGAGGAGCGCAGAGAACTCAGAGGGTTGTAGGGCTGGAGGAAGTTACAGAGATAGGGAGGGGCAAGGCCATAGAGGGATTTGAAAACAAGGATGAGAATTTTTAAATCGAGGCGTTGCCGACCGGGAGCCAATGTAGGTCTAGAAAAGCACCTGTGCATTCTAATCATTTTGAAAGTGCCCCTTATGTGTCAACTGTGACTGCAAAGTATCTTCAGTCGAGGAGTTCCGGGGTAATAAAGCCACAATTTGGTTATCAAAAGCACGGGGGCATTTTGTTCCAAATCAGTTAGATCGCCTCTCATTTCAGAATGGTTTAAAACTACTTTAGCTATTTCTAAAACATTGGTCGAAGGTATAAAGCTGGCAAGGAACAGGACAGTATGAAGAAATTAAAAGTCTGCCGACTTGTATATCGCACAGTAAAATCCATTTGCTATTTAATGATTCTGTCAACAAATGTATAGATGATATTCTGAAATTTCAGTATGTAGTGCATTTAATTTGATATCCTAAATATTTACACTGGATAAATCTGAATGTTAAGAGGAAACGCAAAAATACCCAGAGGTAAGGCCAGAAATAAAGCTCCAAGCCTTCACCCCCCCCCTCATGTTTGTGAAATCCCTCCATTTATTTCATAGGTTGCTTTTACTAAAGAAAAGGGAGACGAACATGGTGACAAAAGAGAACTAAAAAGCAAAATAATACATCATTGCCATTGGTCTGTCCCTCCCTTGTTACTTCGGCCTCAGTGGTTTCATTTGGATCTGCCTTATAGGCAAGAAGTGAATGTTGGTGAGAGCAGTGGATGAATGTTTAATGTGTCCTATGACATTACATCGGAACAAGAGCAGGTCATTCAGCCCCTCGAGCCTGTTCCCCCGTTCAATTAAATCATGGCTGATCTGTATCTTAATTCCGTTTACCCACCTTGGTTCCGTAATCCTTAATACCCTTTGCCTAACAAAGATCTATCAATCTCAATTTTGAGACTGTCAATTGACCTAGATTCATAGCTTCCTGGGGGAAGAGTGTTCCAGATTTCCACTACCTTTTGTGTGTGAAGAAACGCTTCCTGACATCACCCCTAAATGGCCTAGCTCTGATTGTAACATTATGCCCCCTTGTTCTGGACCCCCCGAACAGAGGAAATAGTTTCTCTCTATCTACCCGATCAACATTCTTCTGTCTCGTTTTCTAACAGAGGGATTAACCAATACAATAGCAGACAGAGAAATGTCATTAAAAAAAAACATAAAGCATGTTCCCACGAATATCACAGATAGTTACTTCTAGCTTTATACCTCATCACCCTTGACCTTAAGCCAATGGTGGCGATGATGCTGCTGTCTAGTCAGGCCAGGTTTGGTTTGATGAATGTGTCTAGATTTGCATTGAATAGAACCAAATCACATCTCCCGGCTGTTCTCTTTATGGGGATGGTTCAGTTAAGCCCCGTTTGTTTTTTTCAGCCGAAAGCAGGCCTGATAATCTGCATCCCAGAGTACTAAAAGACATAGCCATGGAAATAGTGGATGCATTGGTTGTCATCTTCCAAAATTCTATAGATTATGGAACAGTTCCTGCAGATTGGAGGGTGGCAAATGTAACCCCACTATTTAAAAAAGGAGGGAGAGAGAAAACAGGGAACTACAGACCGGTTAGCCTAACATCAGTAGTAGGGAAAATGCTGGAGTCTATTATAAAGGATGTGATAACAGGACACTTCGAAAATATCAACGGGATGCGACAAAGTCAACGTGGATTTATGAAAGGGAAATTGTGTTTGACAAATCTACTGGAGTTTTTTGAGGATGTAACTGATAGAATAGATAAGGGAGAACCAGTGGATGTGGTGTATTTGGATTTTCAGAAGGCATTTGATAAAGTCCCACATAAGAGGTTAGTGTGCAAAATTAAAGCACATGGGATTGGGGGTAATATATTGGCATGGATTGAAAATTGGTTAACAGACAGGAAACAGAGAGTAGGAATAAATGGGTCTTTTTAGGGGTGGCAGGCGGTGACTAGTGGAGTACCGCAGGGATCAGTGCTTGGGCCCCAGCTATTCACAATATATATCAATGATTTGGATGAGGGAACCAAATGTAATATTTCCAATCTTGCTGACGACACGAAACTAGGTGGATTGTAAGTTGTAAGGAGGATGCAAAGAGGCTTCAAGGCAATTTAGACAAGTTGAGTGAGTGGACAAATACATGGCAGATGCAGTATAACATGGATAAATGTGAAGTTATCCACTTCGGTAGGAAAAACAGAAAGGTAGAGTATTTTTAAATGGTGATAGATTGGGAAATGCTGATGTACAAAGGGACCTGGGTGTCCTTGTACACCAGTCACTGAAAACAAACATACAGGTGCAGCAAGCAGTTAGGAAGGCAAATGGTATGTTGGCCTTCATTGCAAGAGGATTTGAGTACAGGAGCAAGGATGTCTTACTACAGTTATACAGGGCCTTGGTGAGACCACACCTGGAGTACTGTGTGCAGTTTTGGTCTCCTTACCTAAGAAAGGATATACTTGCCATAGAGGGAGTGCAGCGAAGGTTCACCAAACTGATTCCTGGGATGGCAGGACTGTCGTATGAGGAGAGATTGGGTCGACTAGGCCTGTATTCACTAGAGTTTAGAAGAATGAGAGGGGATCTCATTGAAACGTATAAAATTCTGACAGGGCTAGACAGACTGGATGCAGGGAGGATGTTTCCCCTGGCTGGGGGGGTCGAGAACGAGGGGTCACAATCTCAGGATAAGGGGTGGGACATTTAGGACTGAGATGAGGAGAAATTTCTTCACTCAGAGGGTGGTGAACCTGTGGAATTCTCTACCACAGAAGGCTGTGGAGGCCAAGTCACTGGATATATTTAAGAAGGAGATAGATAGATTTCTAGACACAAAAGGCATCAAGGGGTTTGGGGAGAGAGCGGGAATATGGTATTGAGATAGAGGATCAGCCATGATCATATTGAATGGCGGAGCAGGCTCGAAGGGCCGAATGGCCTACTCCTGCTCCTATTTTTCTATATTTCTATGTTACTGTATAAAATTGTACCACCAGTGCCAATGCTTTTCAGAAATAAGAATCCATTACTGACTCGCGGTATAAACCACTCAATTGAATCGCAACTGGTATTACTGAAACTGATTCCTGCATAGCTTCAGTAGCACTTTCATGCACAAACAGAAACAGAAGAATCTTTAGTCGCTAAATCCCTCACCCCTAATTTCCCATTAAGATAAAATTTAAAGATTTTCACCAGAGGCCAAATCATGTGCGTGCCTCCTCCAAGCTGCGGTGGCAATGATAGGAAGAAAATGCAATTCTGTCTCTATTGCTTATGGCTCGGTCACAGGGTCAGCCATTTCACATGCAACAGGCAGGTACACGACTGCGATACATGATATACACACAAGGTAGTGGAAGCCCATAACAGTGCCAGAAAAACAGCTTTAGAAAAATGTCAGATTACAAGCAGTACATGGAAAGTAGTTGAAGCTCAGTAGGCACTGAAAACAATTGTTGCTGCAGTGCCAGAGTATGCTTAGGATTTGATTTAAAGTAGAAGCTGAAAATATCTTTTTTAAATTGTAAGTACTGCACACTGACCTGCGACTCTTATCTCCATTTTTCATACACACAGCTCATATATTCAGCAGTGTCGCTCGCTAATCACACTTCACATCTCACTTTTATGATAGAGTCGAATCGAAGATTTAAATGCGTTGGACCAGTTTGCAAGTATACAAGCGAGCCTTCCAGACTTGGAGATTGGAAAAAAGCATCTCCATTCCTATTAAAGCAACAGCTCAGGTGAGAAAGTGCAATGAGGAAAGAGGGAGGAAAGAGATCAGATTGAGCTTATATGCCAGCAGTATATAATTTAATAAAAGGGAGTTGTGTGGAGTGGGGGGTGGAGGGGGTTGGGTGACAAGGGGTGTTATCTTGTGCCAAATCCAAGGCACTGGACAGGGAGCAGGCTGGGGACAGTAGTGTGATCACAGCATGAGGTCTGAGGTCATTTCCTGACCTGCTCCCGGCTGATGGTGCATGTCGATAATTAAAGCACGTACTGCAGTTAATTCATGGTCAGAAATGAATAAGAAAGGAAAAGAAAGAAAGACCTGCATTTATACAGCACCTTTCATGACTTCAGAGCGCTTTACAACCAATGAAATACTTTTGACATGTAGTCACTGTTGTAATGCTGGAAATGTGGCAGCCAATTTACTCACAACAAGCTCTCACAAACAGCAATGAGATAATGAGCAGATCATATGGGCCCAGAAATTCGGGTCGGAGGCTTTCCGCGGGTGCAAGCCCCCGACCGGCACTTATCTAGCGCGCCTGCCGTTGTGCTGTGGGCCCGCGTAGGATTCCGATCCTGGGCCTCCTCCAGCTGCCGGCGCGCAGTGCTCGCGGATCCCAGCGGCGCAGTTAGTTCGAAGCGTCCCCTGGGATCACCTGGGCCATGGGGAGCCAATCGGAGCAGGGAATCTCCATTCATAGATTTGACAGGAAGACCTGTCAAATCTATGAATAGAGATCGGCCCCAAAACCTCACCAAAAATTCAAATACATTTTTTTTTAAAATCACATTTTTTAAATAACTATTTTAAACAATAATTAAAATTTTTGAAAAAATTAATTACAGTTTTTAACGGGGCTAAAAATAAACTTACCTTTCTTTAAAGTATTTCAAAATAATAAACCTGTGGAAAAAATGTTTTAATTTTACTTAATTCACCACTTACCTTGTTAAAAGCAAGCCTTGCACCTGCTTTTTCCCCGCGCAGCTGCTAGGGACTTACCCGCACGGAGAAACCTGTAAAAAAAGCTGAAGTTCCAGGTCTACACGCTGCCTCTCCGGCGCACGCGTTTGACCTGTGAACCCCTTCCTTCAAGGGAACGGAAGTTCCGGTTTCCAGTGCATGCACAAAACCGGCACTTTCGTTGGGCCTACGGGTGAGTACACAGCGCGTACTCACCTGTGGAGACCCGAATTTCTGGCCCCATGTGTTTTAGTGATGTTGGTTGAGGGATAAATATTGGCCAGGATGCCAGGGATAACTCCCCTGCTCGTCTTCAAATAGTATCATGGGATCTTTTACGTCCACCTGAGAGGACAGACAGAGCCTCATTTTAACGTCTCATCCGAAAGATGGCACCTCAGGCAGTGCAGCACTCCCTCAGTACTACACTGAAATGTCAGCCTAGATTTTGTGTTCCCACAACCTTCTGACTCAGAGGCGAGAGTGCTACCAACTGAGTTACAGCTGACACCCTCTGGTCCAAAGTGGGCTCAAATTTCTGATACATGCTCAAAATCCAAATTTTATTTTAGTCGGAGTCGAATGCTTTTTACCAGCCTCCAAGTCTAGCTGCCTTAAGCTTCTCCCGTGTTCTTGTAAAACTGGTCCAGTGGAATTAAATCTTCGATCTGGCTGACAGGCAGAGCACCTTGTCAGGAGTGTGAAGTTGGGAAATTACCGCTCTACTGTATAATAGAATAGTACAGCACAGAAGGAGGCCGTTCAGCCCATCGAGTCTGCGCCGGCTCTTTCGAAGAGCAATCCAGTTAGTCACACTGCCCCCGCTCTTTTCCCATATCCCTGCAATTTTTTCTCCTTCAAGTATTTCTCCAATTCTCTTTTGAAGGCTACTATTGAATCGGTATCCGCCATCCTTTCAGGCAGTGCATTCCAAATCCTAACCACCCGTTGCGTAAAAATCCTTTTCCTCATGTCGCCTCTGGTTCTTTGCCAGTCACCTTAAATCTGTGCCCTCTGGTTACCGAACCTTCAACCACTGGAAACAGTTTCTCTTTATTTACTCTCTCTAAACCCTTCATGATTTTAAATACCTCGATCAAATCTCCTCTTAGCGTGAAGGTGAGAAATGGCTCCTCTGATGTTTGCTTTGTCGCTGATGAAAATTTACTTAAAAGCTAAATAATTGCAACCATTGGATCATAAAATACAGGAGTAAATGGAAGGGAAAAATGGACCTCTATTACAAAAATCAGATATTCGGTGCCTGGTTAGCACTTTGCAAATTTCTGAATAGCATTCAAAAATCAGACGCAGGTGACCACTACAGGAAGGGCCACCAATACCTCAAAACAGCTCATAACACCAGTACTATTATTCAGGACAGGGATAACCTTCAGAACACCGTCTTTCATGCTCCACTGTGACCATCAGACATAATTTGCCTTGTACGCTTTGTAAGTGTTTAAATTCCAACTGTAAATTTCCACCTTTGTGCGTGACTGAGGGAAGAGCACTGCAATCAGAATCACTTGGCTGCATTTCAGTGACTCTAAACAGACATCTCCATGCAACAGCTGGTGTTCATTGAAAATAACCTTACCTGTGATGTATTAAATGGCACCAATGCTTTGAAGATTTTAGCTGTCATTTGAAAGGGAGTGGAATTGGTGAAGATTTGTGCTGGTCAAGTTGGGGAATAGAATTTTTTTTGCACCTCGTGACAAACGATGCATTGTAAAACGTCCTCTACTCTCCCCCAACAATACAGCACAGAAGGAGGCCATTTGGCCCATCGTGCCTGTGCCGGCTCTTTGAAAGAGCTCTCCAATTAGTCCCACTCCCCCTGCTCTTTCCCCAGAACCCTGCAATTATCTCCTGTTCAAGTATTTATCCAATTCCCTTTTGAAAGTTACTATTTAATCAGCTTCCACCGCCCTATCAGGCATGTGCATTCCAGATCATCATTACTCGCTGCTTAAAAAATGTTTCCTCATTTCACTTCTGACTCTTTTGCCAATTACCATAAATACCGATCCTTCTGCCACTGGAAACAGTTTCTCCCTCAACGTGCTTCAATATCAGCCACAGAAGAGACCGATTACTGCATGCTACAAAGATTCTTCTGACAAATTCCAGCAGCAAACAGGCTGCTTAGGGTTAAAGTTGGGCAGCAAAAGAATTTAAGTTTAACTGACGTTGATCAAGAAGCCAAAACAATTTTAGGCCAACTCAGTAAACATTGGCAAGAATGGAGACCCTCTCTCCAGCATCTCAGCAGAACTTCAGTACTCTTGTCAGCCATTCCTCCACCTCCCCGGCTGCTCACTCAGGCTGAATGCAATGGTGTGTATCCCTCGATCCTGAGCGAAGCTTCAAACTCCATTTCCAGTCCATCCACAGGGCCACCCATTTGCACCTCCATGATATCCAATGCCTCGGCCCTGGTACATCCCACACCATGGGATCCCTCATCCCCGCTTCTGACTTACCCCAACACCCTCCTCAGCTGCATCTCCCAAACTCCAACTCATCCAGAACTTTACCACCCACACCCCATCTTGCACTAAATACCTTGCTCTCAAACTTTACAAGATTGCTATCCCCAGCCTGCTGATTTCATCATCATTTACAAATGTCTTCATCGCCTCTGTACCCTAACTCTACAACCTCCTCCTCCAGCCTCACATCTCGGCTCACACCATCTGTTTTTCCAAGTCCTCTGACTCTGGGCTTCTACATCCTTCCAGTTTTAAAAAAAAGTAAAAAGCTTAACCATACAGACTGCAGCATTTGACACGTTGGACCCCCTGTGACCCCACCTCATTGTTTTAGCTGTATTTTGCTGTGTCTTTGATGTAATGCCTTCCTGATTGTATCTCTGCCGAGGTGTGATGGAGGGCAGTCAGAAAGTCGTCTGACATTGTACGCTACACATTATTCTCTGTCTATATATGCTTTGCTGATTTGTATTCCTTCACTTTACCTGATGAAGGAGCAGCGCTCCGAAAGCTCGTGATTTCAAATAAAACTGTTGAACTATAACCTGGTGTTGTGCGACTTCTCATTTTTGTCCACCCCAGTCCAACACCGGCATCTCCGCATCACATCCTCCCCACAGTGTTCATCGTGAGCTTTCAGACATCTTTACTCTGCAAATCTCTCTAAACCTCTTCTCCTTGCGGATTACCTCCACTGCCCCCTCTCCATTCTCCCCATGATCAGTGGCAAAGCCTTCAGCTTTCACACTTCTCCATTCTGGAATTCTCTTCCTAAATTCCAAGATTCCTTCTTCCCCCCAACCCCCCTTCTTTTCCTTGCTTACATGCTGCCCCTTGGGAAACATGAACTGTACCAGTTTCCAAGTGTATGCCAACAGCACCCAGCTTTACCTTTCCTCTACCACCCTTGATTCCACAATCATAGAGCTTAACTTAATTTGTAACTTAACTCCACATTAAGTTATGGAGGGGGCCAGAATTTCCTCCAATTGAACAGTGGGAAAACCAAAGCCATGTTATTTATCTCTCGCCAAAAACTCTGTACCCTGGCCTGGCCCTGGCACTGTACGCTGTTGGTTGCTCACTCAGGCTGAACTAGACAGAGCTCAATCTTAATGTCCTCTTTAACCCTGGGCTGAGCTTCAAATTCCATATTCTATCCACCCCAGAGACAGAAAACATCCACCTCTGGATCACTGCCCACTTTCATCTTGCTTTCAAACCCACCACTGCTAAAACCCTTAACCATGTTTTTATTGCCTAAAGACTTGATTTCGCAAATGCCCTTCTTGCTAGCCTGCAAAGCTCCTTATACAAACTCATACTGGTCACCAACTACAGCACTCAAATCCTGCCCCCCTGCAGGTCGTATTCACCTTTCATCCCTGTTCTCATTGACCTCCACTGTTTCCCAGTCTCTTGACGCACGGAATTCAAAATCCTTGCCCTCATTTACAACTCCCTCATGGCCTTACCCAACCATATCGCCGCAGCCTTTTCAAGTCCTACATCCTAGATTCCTCCCCCAGTGTTCCTCAATTGGTGGCAGAGCTTTCAGCCACCTTGGCCACATCGCCTGGAACTCCCTCCTTAAAACCCTTCCGTGCCTTTAAAAACCTCCGTAAAAGTTATCTTTTAAACTTTGCCTTTGGCCAACTCTCGTAAATCCTCTGTCGCTCAGCTATTTTAAGAGCCTTTGAATGTTTTATCCCATTACAGATGTTGTATAAAGTCAAGTTGTTTCTGTAAACCTCTCCATCTTGCTGCATTTCTCCCCACCTTCTCCCAATTCCTACTTGCTGTCCAATACCCCCCCTCTGTGAAGCACCAAAACATTTTACTACATTAAAGGTACTATATAAATTTAAGTTATAATTACATAGAATTTACAGCTCAGAAACAGGCCATTCAGCCCAACTGGTCTATGCCGGTGTTTATGCTCCACACAAGTCTCCTCCCACCCTACTTCATTTAACCCCATCAGCGCGCCCTTCTATTTTTTTCTCCCTCATGTACTTATCTCGCTCCTCCTTAAACGCATCTGTGCTAATCGTCTCAACCACTCCATGTGGGAACAAGTTCCACATTCTAACCAAGCTCTGGGTAAAGAAGAGTCTCCTGAATTCCTTTCTGGATTGATTCGTGACTATCTTATATTTATCAACCCCTGGTTTTTGACTCCCCCCATAATTGCTGAAGTGCTCATAGAAAATGGAGCTCGACAGAAGAAATCAGACAGAGTTTATAGGACTGGCTAATGGCATCTTAACTTTCAGCAGACATTGGAATTGAAATTTCTGTATTATTTATAGCGTTAACGCTGCTCACACAGTTCAACGGCCTTCAAAAACAAGGATTTTAAATAAGGTTTAGGGGAAGCTTTGCAAAGACAAGTAATGAAGTGACACCTTTTCAGTGCTCACTACATTGTCAGTAATGTGTTTCACGCCTGTGATATTTGAGTTGTTTAGCAAATGATGCACAACCCATGCATCAAAAAGATTTGCATGCATTTTATGAGATGTGACCACTTTGGTTTAACTCATCGCACGATCGTGGAATTTACAGCACAGAAGGAGACCATTAAGTTGTGCCAGTGCTAGCTCCTCAGTTGGAAGCTATCTATGCTGAGTCCATTTCCCTGCTCCTTGTATATTCTCCCTTTTCAAATTCTTATCCAAATCCATTTAAAAAGATGTTGTAGTCTCTGCCTCAATAGCCACTTATGGCAAAGCATTCAATGTTCTCAGTCCTTTCAGTGAAAAAAATGCCTTCTGTGAAGAACCATTTTCTTTACCAATAATCAAGGTTGTTGTGTTGCTAACTTCCTCCTTCAATCTCTCAGTGATAATGTTGAGCCGATGCCTCTTGGTTACAGATTTGTTAACCAGTGGAAACAACCTTACATGATTTTTCCTCTCAAAACTGTTCTGGTTTTTGAAAAACTCTTAGGTCTCTCCTAAACATTTTCTGTTTCAGTGGAAAAAAACCCTGCTTTTTCAAGCCTTTCTTCATAACAATAGCCTTCCATTTCTGGTCTAATACGACTGACTCTTCACTGTGCCCTTTCCATGGCTCTAATACTCTTCCTAAAGGGGGATGCTCAGGCCTGCACTGAATATTCCAATCATGGCCTAACTTCTTCATTCCCATTGTCTCCTAAAATGCATGTCTTTTAAAAAAAAAGCAGTCCACTATTTTAATCATGAGCATTTCAATACCGACTACACGATTCCACGTGTACAAAGTGATAAAGCAGCTTCACTCTGCTAACGACATCTCTTCCAAGGGCATGAGCAGCAGGAACTCATTTGTGAAATATATTTTCGAACAGATCACAGGTGAAAATTTCCATTACAACAAGTGCTCGGCCATCAGTTTCCAGGGAGATCCAGACAACCATGTGGAGCTGACCAAGCACGCAGGGCTGGATTTTCTCAGCCCCGAGGAGGCGGGACTGCTGGGAAAGCTGCAGAATTTGGGGGCGGGTGGCAAACCCGCCCCCAACCCGCCTCCGTGCCCTCTTGCCAGGAGGTGGGAAGCCTTCCCGCCCCGGGTCCCATCTCCTTGGAGGCGGGAAGGGATTAAAGCCTATTAACTGCCTGTTAACAGGTAGTTAACAGGCAGAAAATAGGATTATCCCCATTTTTTCGTGCTGAAGTGCAGGCTTCCCGACCTGGGGGAACCCCGTCGGGGTGTAGGAGGTGAGTAGGAGGTCTGCGGGGGTCGGAGGGGCCTGAAAGTGCGATGTAGAGGTGAGTGATGGGTGCAAGTGTGGAGTGGTAAGTATGTGAGGTGAGTGTAAAGTGTTAGAAAACGTTAACTTACCTTTGTTTCTCCCTACAGCCTTCAGCCGCTGTGGAGCCAGAGTCCCCGACATCTCCATTGTAGATATCACAGACTGGCTGTTGGATTCTCCGATACGACAGCCAGCTGATTTCTGCAAAGTAGAAAGGTTTGATGAGTCCTGAACACAAGGACTCATCAAACTACACAGAATGTCAGTGTTTGACAGCTTCATAGAGCTGTCAAACAATGACATTTCTTCTTTCGAAAGTTCTTGACAGATGACATGTCATACGTTGACGTGCTCTGTCACTGACTTCCCCCTAATTGGCCTGCTGAGCCCGCCGGGCGGGCTTAACAAGGTCAATCAGGGGAAATTCCCATTGGTTGGCCAGAAGCTGATGGAGGCAGGACTGAAACCCGGCAAGCAGCAGTCCCGCCTCCAAAAGCTTCCCATTCAGAAAATCCAGCCCACAGTGTCAGAAGGGACAATGGTTGTGCCCAAGTACACCAGCTCCACAATGTACTGGGGAAAAAAGCACCATTCAATAATCAATGGCCAAATTGACAGTGCAATAAACCAATCAAAAAGACAAGGCTCCGTATCAATGGTTGACTTTGATTTGCGAGGCTTAAATCGGTGATGCAGACTAATTAATCAAGCAGCTTGGTGAATCAGATAAAGGTCACTTATTGGATAAGAGGATACAATTCCAATATAGAGTTTACTGCTAGATCTATATAGCATCCTGGCTTGAGAAGAAATTCCTTCAACCCTCTCCTTATCCCGCCACATTTAGAATGGTGAGTGGCTATCAGAAATAATAGATGATTATAGAATATAGGTTTGGGACCCAAGGATGGACAAGCATCCACACTATGATCTTCCATGATCTACTCAAGGTCCCAAATCATGATAGTGCATTAATATTTTCAGGACATCTTACCTGGGATTTTCTTCCAGAGCAAGCTCATTGACCTCACTGCCAGCATAAAACAATTGCCATCTCTGCTGCAGTTATATTCCACTGGAGGTGGCAAACCCACTACTAATAATGTTTACATTTTGCAATGGCAATATTCACACCTTTTTACTGACCAAAAAAAAAGAATAAAACGCCAAAAAAAGGGAGAAGGCGGCGATAGCCGACCGTGCTGAAGTGTAGCATGGGTAAAACATAATTGAATCAATTTCCTCCCTCCCCACCAAAATCTATGACAATTAGCTAAACACACAGCTAGAGTCTTCTTTCAGGAAGGCAATCTGTTCAGTCTCGTGAAACAGGTGACCACTGTTTAAATAAGTAATTGAATGGATGGCAAAACAAAATTAGCCTTTCCGACTGTTCATTTTTAAAATTGACAAATATATCAAGAACAGGCTGTAATTCTACCAACCATCGCCTAAATACACCCAAGCAGGCAACAAATTCAAAATGCAATTGAAGGGCAGGACAGCAACATTTCCCAACCACTGACAAGTCGAGGACTTTTTTTTTTATTCGTTTCGTGATGTTAAATGTCTTCTGATCACTTCAGTCTCAAATTAAGGTAAATGGCAGACAAATAAAACGAATGATATTTGTCTGATAATTGAAGCAGCACTGGGACAGATTGTCATGCACATTTCTTCAGACGATCATAAGATAATTAATGATGAGAACGGCCATTCGGCCCATCTTAATTCATCCAGACGGATCTTAATTGCAGAATCCAATTGTTTCTCAAGTAATTTTTCTCCCATCTAAAATAATATGAGCAGCGGGGAAGATGGGCGCACAATCGTCATCCTATTTGGAGCAAGATCCATTTTCATGTTTTCTTGTTCAGAGCAGACTGGCACCACATGATTTAGTGCTAAGACGTATAGGCTCTGCTGCATTAACTGACCTCAGCTGAAACAGCAATTAGACTGCTACAATTGTCCAAAAATAGGGGCAATAAATATAAGATAGTCACTAATAAATCCAATAAGGAATTCAGGAGAAACTTCTTTACTCAGGAGATTTGTGAGAATGTGGAACTCATTACCACATGGAGTAGCTGAGGTGAATAGATGCATTCAAAGGGAAGCTAGATAAGTACACGAGGGAGAAAAGAATTGAAATATATGTTGATAGGGTGATACAAAGCAAGATTTGGATGGGTCACATCGTCCGCATGCCCGATACGAGACTCCCAAAACAAGCGCTCTACTCGGAGCTCCAACACGGCAAGAGAGCCCCAGGTGGGCAGAGGAAACGCTTCAACGACACCCTCAAAGCCTCCTTGAAAAAAGTGCAACATCCCCACCGACACCTGGGAATCCCTGGCCCAAGACCGCACAAAGTGGAGGAGAAGCATCCGGGAAGGCGCCGAACACCTCGAGTCTCTTCGCCGGGAGCAAGCGGAAGCTAAGCGCAAGCAGCGCACGTCGACCCAAGTACCCCACCCACCTGCCCCTTCAACTACCGTCTGCCCCACCTGTGACAGAGACTGTAGGTCCCGCATTGGACTCATCAGTCACCTGAGAACTCATTTTTAATGTGGAAGCAAGTCATCCTCGGTTCCGAAGGACTGCCGAAGAAGAAGAAGGGAGGAGACTCGTGTGGAGCATAAACACCGGCATAGACATGTTGGGCCGAATGGCCTGTTTCTGTGCTGTAATTGGCCTTAATAGCTCTGGGTTCAGTAGAAGAAATAAAACAAAGAACTAAGTATTCCCTACTCTTGATCATGATCCAATGACCCCAGTTGGAAAGTGTGTTCACGTGGACCTCGGAAGAGGATGGAATCAAGATTGGCTGTGATGATCATCACAATTGAGTGGACCACTGGCAGACAGTATATAGACTCACACATGAAGAATGGTCACTTGAGTGAGATGGCCATGAAATCAAACCATACTGAGAGAAGGGGAGATGTTTTATTTAAACAAAGCAAGAGCAGACACGTGGATATGATCCAATTAACGATGAGCCAGGAAAAAATTATCCTGAATGCTTTTAAATATCAGTTGTTATTAAATATATCAAGGGACATAATGACATTTTTTCTCAAATCAGTTGGGAAAAATGACCTTTCAACAAAATATACAGTAGAAAACTCTCTCACACTTAAAAACAATGAGCGTTGTAGCTCTTATATAGAACTGAATGCAGTCGAAGCAATTCAATTATTGTCCTCCCAATAGGCAAATCCATTTATTCATTTTTCAAATAAAAACCCATGTCAAATTGAAGAACAATTGGCTGATTAACAGTGTTACAATTACATATTTCAATGAATTGCCTCAGCTTCAACACTTAAAAAAAAAATGACTTCTGGGCTTACCAATATTAAAAGCAGTTGAGTCAATTGGTCGCTGCTCCACTTCCGAGACAACTCTTGCTCAGAAGTTGTCTTTCCACAGCTGATTCAGGCTGTTTCCAAAACACATAACGTTACCTCTGGCATCACAGTTATAGTCGAAGATTTACAAAAAGAGATGGAGACACAAATGGTTCAAGAACCTTTGATAAATCCCTGAGGGAGGAAGAAAGGAAATGTTGACTAATAAACCTCCCACAACGGCTTTTGAGGGAGCAATACTCCTTTGATTTATCCTGAAGGTATTATTGCACCTGCACATTGAACAGGAGTTGATCTATTCATTATTTTTTTAAATCTATTTTTCGAACAGCTGTGATTCAGTTGGTGAAATACATTGAATTCAATGCACAAAATAGCTTAACCGCTTCACCAGTTTATTGCGATTCTGCATCAGATTGCAATAAAGTAGTAAATTCTTGTTATTGCGAAGTTGTCCTGAATTTGCCTTTGTCTGTGAATTACTGATAACTGTCAAGAAGACAAGAGCCAAACAGAAATTGATAATATCACAGGGTGAATAAAATTTTGTCATAATATCGGTTGCAGCCTTCGTTTGGAATATGGGACGCATGCCATGAGTATCTTCATATTGAACTTCACACCCCTAGGGACATACTCGAGTTAAAAATTGATACAATTATGAGTGTGGGTATGTGTGGGGGTGGAGTGACAAATGATTGAATATATGAAAAAGACTTTTTCATTGGTCAAGTGGTCAAAGCACCTATTGGTAAACAGGAGATCCTGGGTTCAGATCCCAGCAGAGCCTGCCTCCTGCTACCGGCACAGGCACAATGGGCCGAATGGCCTCCTTCTGGTCTGCAAGATTCTACGAAATGGTTAACTTGATGTAATTGAATGAAAGTAAACCTGTTAGTTTCCAGAATGTAATGAAGCAGCCCAGCAGGACATGGATGACATTCAAGCTTAGGCTGACAAGTCACAACAACAACAACAACAACAACTGCATTTATATAGCACCTTTAACATAGTAAAACGTCCCAAGGCGCGTCACAGGAGAATTAAAAGACAAAAAAAAAAATTTTGACACCGAGCCACATAAGGAGAAATTAGGGCAGGTCAAAGAGGTAGGTTTTAAGGAGCACCTTAAAGGAGGAAAGAGAGGTAGCGAGGCGGAGAGGTTTAGGCAGGGAATTCCAGTGCTTAGGGCCTAGGCAACAGAAGGCACGGCCACCAATGGTTGAGTGATTATAATCAGGGATGCTCAAGAGGGCAGAATTAGAGGAGCGCAGATATCTCGGGGGTGTGTTGTGGGGCTGGAGGAGATTACAGAGATAGGGAGGGGCGAGGCCATGGAGGGATTTGAAAACAAGGATGAGAATTTTGAAATCGAGGCATTGCTTAACGGGGAGCCAATGTAGGTCAGCGAGCACAGGGGTGATGGGTGAATGGGACTTGGTGCGAGTTAGGACACGGGCAGCCGAGTTTTGAATGACCTCAAGTTTACGTAGGGTAGAATGTGGGAGGCCAGCCAGGAGTGCGCTGGAATAATCAAGTCTAGAGGTAACAAAGACATGGATGAGGGTTTCAGCAGCGGATGAGCTGAGGCGGGGCAGAGATGGACGATGTTACGGACGTGGAAATAGGCGGTCTTAGTTATGCTGTGGATATGTGGTCAGAAGCTCATTTCAGGGTCAAATATGACACCAAGGTTGCGAACAGTGTGGTTCAGCCTCAGACAGATGTTACGGAGAGGGATGGAGTCGGTGGCTAGGGAACGGAGTTTATAGCGGGGACTGAAAACAATGGCTTAGGTCTTCCCAATATTTAATTGGCGAAAATTTCTGCTCCTCCAGAACTGTATGTCGGACAAGCAGTCTGACAATTTAGAGACCGTGGAGGGGTCGAGAGAAGAGATAGTGAGGTAGAGCTGGGTGTCGTCAGCGTACATGTGGAAACTGACGCTGTGTTTCCGGATGATGTCGCCAAGGGGCAACATGTAGATGAGAAATAGGAGGGGGGCCAAGGATAGATCCTTGTGGGACACCAGAGGTAATGATGTGGGAGCGGGAAGAGAAGCTGTTGCAGGTGATTCTCTGGCTACGATTAGATAGATAAGAATGGAACCAAGCGAGGGCAGTCCCACCCAGCTGGAAGACGGTGGAGAGGCGTTGGAGAAGGATGGAGTGGTCAACCGTGTCAAAGGCTGCAAACAAGTCAAGAAGGATGAGGAGGGATAGTTTACCTTTGTCACAGTCACAAAGGATGTCATTTGTGACTTTGATGAGAGCCGTTTCGGTACTGTGGCAAAGGCGGAAACCTGATTGGGTGGATGCAAACATGGATATGCGGGAGAGATGGGCACGGATTTGGGAGGCGACAACACGTTCAAGGACTTTGTAGAGAAAAGGGAGGTTGGAGATGGGGCAGTAGTTTGCAAGGACGGAGGGGTCAAGGGTTGTTTTTTTTAAGGAGAGGGGTGAAGACGGCAGATTTGAGGGAGAGGGGTACAGTACCTGAGGAGAGAGAACCGTTCACAATGTCAGCTAACATGGGAGCCAGAAAAGGAAGTTGAGTGGTCAGCAGTTTAGTGGGAATAGGGTCGAGGGAGCAGGAAGTGGGTCTCATGGACAAGATGAGCGCGGAGAGGTCATGAGGGGAGATCGGAGAGAAACTGGAGAAAGATGTGAGTTCAGGGCTAGGGCAGGGGGGAAACCTTAGAGGAAGTTTGGCCTGGTGGGCTCGGGGAGGAAGGGAAGTGGCAGAGGCAGCTGAACAGATGGTCTCAATCTTGGAGACAAAGAAGTCCATGACCTCCTCACACTTGTTGTCGGAGTTGAGGGTGGAGGAGACAGGGGAGAGGGGTTTAAGAAGACAGTTAGCAGTAGAGAATAGGAGCCAGGGTTTATCTTTGCATTCCAGAATGATTCTGGAATAGTGAGCAATTTTGGCAGACGAGAGCAGGACCCGATAATGCTTTATGCGGTCCAGCCAGATCTGGCGGTGAATGGCTAAACCAGTTTTCCGCCATATCTGTTCAAGCCTGCGTTCCTTGAACTTAAGACAGCGGAGATGAGGGCCGTACCAGGGGGAACGGCCAGGGTGACAGAGAGTAATTGATGCCCTAGTCCCTACTAAAACAAAGGTAGTAGTGAGGGTGTGGTTGAGCAGATCGGTAGCTGCAGAAATGTTGTAGTGAATGGAGGGCCAAAGGCTGGACAGTTGGGATTTCATAAGTGTAGTTGTAAGAGAGTTGGGAGAGAGCTTTTTCCAGGGGCGGACACAGAAGGAAGTAGGGTTGGGTAGTTGGGCGGGGGCGGGGGTGGAAGGGGGATGTGGGTGGAGAGCGATACAAGGAAGTGGTCAGTGATGGCTTTATCTGCAATTGACATGATGGGAGTAGCAATGCCACGAGAGATGGCAAGGTCGAGGGAGTGGCCGTGAATATGGGCTGGGGAGTTTACATGGAGGGAGAGATTAAGGGAGGATAGGAGGCTAGTGAACTCAGAGGAGAGAGAGCATGATGAATTGAGATGGAGGTTGAAATCACCAAGGATGAGAAGTCGTTTGGTGCAGAGGCTCAGGGAGGAGATCAGTGAAGATATCTCGGTAATAAAATTTTTATGGTACTTGGGTGGGCGGTAGAGAACAAGAATTTTAAATGAGAGGTGAGAGGGGTGGAATAAGGTGAGATGCTCAAAGGAGGAGAAAGTGCCGGAGGAGTAGGGGGACAGACCAAGGTGTGATTTGGTGATGAGAGCCACACCGCCACCACGGCGGTCTGAGCGGGGCAAGTGGTGGAAGGTATAGCCAGGCAGGGAGGCTTCATTTAAGGGTAAGGTGTCATCACCCCTCAACCAAGTTTCTGTCAGGGCCATGATGTCGATGCAGTCATCCACGATAAGCAAGGGCCTTGTTCGCAAGTGAATAGACATTTTGGAAGGAGATGCAGAGAGGGTCGGTGATGGCTGCCCCACCGCCAGCGTCCACAGGGTCAGCGCTGGGTGGGAAGGTCAGAGAGCGATTCGGATGGGACAATTGGGGTTGCTGCTTGTAAGGCGGCAGCGACGAGTGCCTCGATGGGCCTTTCGTAGGATGCCAAGAGAGGCACAGAGGGAAGCTGTCGGCTTATCTAAGAGGGAGTTAAGCCTGGGACGGCAGCAGGAGAGTAGGAAGGTCGAAGAGTAAATGAAGGATTGGGGTAGGGATTTGGGAGGGCAGAGTGGGCAGAGTATCTGAGAGGGGAGAGGGCGGCATGACAACAGGAGAGAGCAGTCAGGGAGGGATAGAGAGAAAAAGGAAAATAGGGGGAAAAAGTGGAAAAGTATTGAATGGCTCGGGTCCGGAACGACAGCCAAAGTGCGCACGCGAATGGACACGGGAAAAGCTCAGGTTACAGAGGCCTGTTTAAATATCACAGGTAACATTTGCACCACATAAGTGCCAGGTAATTACCATCTCAAGCATGACGTGGCTTAGTCATCTCCCCTGACCTTCAGTGGCATTACCCTCGATAGCCAGGGCCACCACTCAGCAGAAGCTGAACTGAGCCAACTATATCAACAACATATTATAAGAGCAGGGCAGAGGCTGGGTACTCAGTGATGAGTGTCTCACCTCCTGACCCCTCAAAACCTCTCCACCATCTATAAGGCTCAAGTCAGGAGTTTGATCGCATAGTCACCACTTGTCTGGATGGGTGCAGCTGCCACAACACTCAAAAAACTCGAAGCAGAGCAGTTTCCTTAATCACTGACCCTGCCACTAGACTCAACATCCAACCCTCCAATCACCAACACACTGTGATTTGTACGATCTGCCTCATGCCCTGCAGTAATTCACCAAGGTTACTTTGATAGCATCTCCTTGCCTTACAACCTCTACCATTGAGAAGGGCAAGAGCAGCAATGTGGTGGATACATCATCCGCTTCAAGTTCCTTTCCAAGTCACACACCATCCTGACTTAGATATCTACCACCATTCCTTCATTCTCGTAGGGTGAACTGGAATTCCCTACCCAACACTTTGGTAGGAGTGCCATCAGCATAAAAAGTGCTGAGGTTCAAGTAGAAGACTCACCACCACCATCTCTGGGCAACTACAGATGAACAATAATTGAAATCTTACCAATGTCGCCACGTCCTATGATCAAACACACACAAAAAAAATCAGAATAAAACCTTGGGACACTTTATAACACATAATATTCAGACCATTAATCCAATTTCTCTTCATTCAATAAGTACTTGTTTTATTTAACCAACTTTGTTTTTTTTTCAAATTAGATGAGAAGATCTAATTTACCCCCAACTGAAAGCAACTAATAATAAGCTGAATACAGCTGAAACTAACAAAACAAACCATCAATAATGCAGATTTTCTATAGGCAGTTTTAAAGAAAAGCATCAACTCTCCGATATCAATTAAGGAAGAAATAATTGGCTCTCAACCCATTTCAGTTCCTTCTAATAAAATAAATAGGCTGCACTGTGTGAGAAGAGACAAACACAATTTAAAATGAAAACTCCAACAGTACATTATACATTTGACCAAAATAATGCAGCACATTGTGGAGAGATAATAACCAGATCCCATACAACACACCAAGATGGGAAGCACATTCAAGTCCAGATAAATACATGGCTGACCCGAGCATAATCTGGAATCAAATGCAGAATTCTAGTGTATCAAACTATTTCTGATTCACTCACATGAAGAAGAAAATACAGAAAATGACTGAGGATGTGGTGGGTCCATCAACTAATGGCTGCAAATTAATGTACTTCATATTTGGAATTAGTCTGAATTTTTAAATGTTTCTGAGCTCCAGTAATGCCATGCAAGACTAGCAAGAAAGGGTATTCTCACTACTACAAGGTGAGGCACTTACCTACTGATGTACCACAGAGATCACTAGGGTGGCTCCCTTCCGGCAGCAACTCTGAGAAGAAAGCTCTCCAGCATGCTGCCTGCAACTGATGCAAGTTGAACCTTATCCTCAGGGACAGAAGGATAAAGAAACTCTTCTTTAAAACTACATGGGAAAGTACTTTACATTGAAACTATCACCTCCTCCAGAGGAATGTGACTTGTCTGGTAAGGGACAAGAAGAAGCTGTGTCTTGGAAGTATTGAAAGAAACAAGATTCTCTTTACCTCATTGAAGAGCATGGAGGTCATAAATATGTAGCATTCAGTCAAAATGCTGCAGAAGTTCTTGAGTTGGAGTCAACACAGTTTGTCCTTCTCTATTGTGCTTGGTGTACAGGTTACCCAGTTTACTGCATGCACATATTGGCATTGGCCATATAGTATCATGTGTGAGTGAATTTGGTGTATGCAATAGTTCGATATGCTTTATATCACACATACCTAATTATAATACTGTATATTCAAAGTCTTGTGCACAGCATGCATTTCCTGCATACATTAAGTTTACTTCCTACTGTCACAATTTTTCAGTCATGTTTTATATGTCAATATTTATAAGGTATATTAATCTATATAGGATTCAACATCAACACATCACACAAGGACAGAGGCAGATCTGAGCGACACTAACAAGTCTTTATTCACCAACACATTGCACAATGTGACTCCATTGTAACATCTAATTGGCTGAAAGCTTTGAGAGGGAGCCATGGAGCAGAATCTGGAGAATGAGAGGGGCTGGGGGTGGGGGGCGGGGAGAGACAATTTGTGACTATAGTAATCTTTATGTCAACATTTGGCTGTTATACATCTTCAGTCTCTCTAAATATAAAACCTTGCAGATCTTCCAACACCTGATGGCGTTACTGCACCTCCCAGTCACTTCTCCTAGGTCGACTTCTGCTGGGCAATGTAACTCAGGACGCGAACTGTAAGGAATACACTTTATATTACAAATATTATTTGATAAATATTATTTGATAAATATTAAAGGCTCTCCAGACCTTTACCCGCTCCCACCCACCCGAACTGCTCAGCCCTGCTCCGCTCCCACTTCCACTCCTGCCCTGCCATAATGCCCAGCACTACTTGTGAATAAAGTCATGCCCTGCTGGACTGACAGCATTGGGCTTCGGGAGAACAGGCCTGTGAATGAATGAATGCATTAATTAATTAATTAAATGGCTGCTGTCTCAAGAAAATCATACGGTTATCTTTGATCATCCCTCCCCACTTCTACCTACATCCACTTAGATCCTACTATCTCTCCAGTCCTTCAAATCCATTCCTCCTTCCAACTCTACTCCTCTTAGTTTATATTAATTTCAACCGACAACCCTTATATATGTCCAATCCTAAATTTTGCCTCCACCAACTCCCCCACTCTCTTGTACCCACTATCACATCATATATCCACTGTCTACCCAGTGCCCATTGGAAATCTTGAAACTATTCTTTTCCCTATACCATCCTCTCACTCTTAATTACCCATTATTCCCCTCATGCCCACTACCCATCATCTAGAACTTTCAATCCTTCCTTGGCTACCCTATCCCCCATTAGTCACTACCCACCCCTCTCAACTGCTCATTATACTCGTACTCACTACCTTTTCCTCACCAACTACTTCTTCTGCAATTGTTTGCCTCCCCATCCCAATACTTACTACACCACGCTGCTCACCTTAATTACTGATGACTCGAATCACCCCGGAGGTGCTGTCTTTCGGATGAGACATTAAACCGAGGCCCCGTCTGCTCTTTCAGGTGGATTTAAAAGATCCTATGGCACTATTTCGAAGAAGAGCAGGGGAGTTATCCCCAGTGTCCTGGCCAATATTTATCCCTCAATCAACATAACAAAAAAAAAACAGATTATCTGGTCATTATCATATTGCTGTTTGTGGGAGCTTGCTGTGCGCAAATTGGCTGCCGCGTTTCCCACATTACAACAGCGACTACACTTCAAAAAAAAGTACATTGGCTTTAAAGCGCTTTGAGACGTCCGGTGGTCGTGAAAGGCGCTATATAAATGCAAGTCTTTCTTTCTTTCAAATACTCACATCACATAGTGCACCCTACCCCCTCAACCACTCACACTATGTTACTTCAACTTTTACCCTTTCCCTGGCAAATCTTCAAGTCTCTCCTCCACTAGCCACTCACTATGCTCTCCAAATGACTCATTACCCCACGATACACCCCATTACCACAGTCCCCCGAGACGACTCTTAAATTATCTGCTACATCACCTCAAAACATATAGCCCTTCCCAAACATCACATCCTTTCACCTACCTTACCAACAGCACACCGTGGCCACTACCTTACACTATATCCTTCGATTTCAATCAGCAGTGCAATGGGAGATCCACTGGTAATAGATTAAAAGACCTGTGTTCGAATGGGCCTCCTGTATGTCTCACGCTTGCTTCCTGCAACACTTCTTGTGCTACACTTTGTTGATAGTATGGCTTTCAGTATAAAATAGTGTGTAATCTATGAGCAATGCCATGGGAGGTTTGCGAGTAGAGAAAAATAATTAATTCAGAGGAGCCACCGTAGAAGCTTGTACAGAATGTTAATTTTAACAATTATTCTTTTTGCAATATGAGAAATGTTTAGACGTGCATGGGTAATACATCGCGCAGGAACAATTATTTTGTAGAGGACAGCTGTCACACTTCAGCACACGTGAAGAACTGGTGCTGGAAAAAAAAAAGCAATGAAGAGAGACACAAAACATCTTAATTGAATCTTAAAATAGATTCAGTTACACTGACAGCAATCTTTGAAATGAACTGTTCCATACACAGATATACTGTGAAATGTAATGAATATAGAATACACCCTAGGTAAATTTAAAGGAGTTTTTTTTTAAATGAAGGAGAGTGCAAAGATATCTTCTCTGTTGCCACGGCATCCAAATTGTTTAAAGAAGAGTCAGTTAAAGTCCTGCACAATTCCTACACAAACTAATATATTTGGTGCTGGAACTCATCCGTGTCAGGAAAGCTGAGAAGCTATTTCAGATGTTGTGAATGTAACCATAAATCCATCTATGCTGCACTGAGGAAGGCCAAGTCCGTGATAACCATTGACCCTAACCCCATTCACTGCCCATGGAGAGCTGCCTGAATCTTGGCCTGGTTTATTAACCCTGCGGCCCTTGCTGCATGTTGTTCCATTGTGGTCACGTGCTGCCAAGCACTGCTGCCAACCCAATCAGCCAGGGTCCAGGTATTTTGGAAAAGAGTCCAGCCAGAGGGAACGATATCGACTTCAGCAGACTCAAATCAATGTCCCGTGGATAAAAATACCCCCATCCTGGAATATTTGTAAGATCTGATTGATGTCCTCGATCATAGGAACAACAGCAGGTCATTTTATGGCTGTTGCATCTCTATATTTTTTTAATGTGTGAGCCGTGTCTCAGTGGGTAGCACTCTCGCCTCTGAGTCAGAAGGTTGTGTGGTTCAAGACCCACTCCAGAGACTTGAGCACAAAAAATCTAGATTGACACTCCAGTGGAGTACTGATGGGGTGCTGTCGTTCGGATGAGATGTTAAACTGAGGTCCTGTCTGTCCGATCAGGTGGATGTAAAAGATGCCATGGCACTCTTTTGAAGAAAAGCAGGGGAGTTATCCCTGGCGTCCTGGCCAATATTTCTCCCTCAATCAACATCACCAAAAAACAGATTATCTGGTCATGATCACATTGCTGCTTGTGGGAGCTTGCTGTGCACAAATTGGCTGCTGCGTTTCCTACATCACAACAGTGACTACACTTCAAAAGTACTTCATTGGCTGTAAAGTGCTTTGGGACGTCCTGAGATCGTGAAAGGCGCTATATAAATGCAAGTCTTTCTTTTCTTTAATCCCAATTTCCAACTCATTCTCCACATCTTTTGGTACCTTTACCTTCCATTTAACTATCAATCTGCTTTTTAAGCAACTCAATTGATTCTACAACTGTGGACTTCTGGGCCAGATTCTGCCAGCTTCGGACAACCTTCTGTGTGAAGAAAATGGGGGGAAAATTGGCTCGTGACCACTTTGGGTGCTAAATTTAGCGCCCGGCGAAAAATAGCGCCAGCGATCGGTAAATTCAGTTTTAGTGCCCCAAGAGGGAGGTGGAGCGCTAATTCGAGCGCTAACCCCGAATATCGGGGCGGTGCGTTCTGCAGTGCTACGCACTGGGCCACGTAGCGCTGCTGCATGGAAGGGCTCTTCCTCTCATTAAAGGGGAGGGCCCAAGACCACAACTCTGCAGGGCCCTACCCGGACCACCGGGGAGCGGGGTGCCGTGCCAGCAGCCCGGCACTCAAGAGGATCTACACAGGCACGGACCCCACGTTCAAAGAGGCAACGGGCCGCGACAAGTAAGTCAGACGATTTATTTTTTCCTCGCCCGCCACCTCCCCTTTACTTATTGCCCCGTGAGCCTCCTGCCGCTCCATTCCCGCCCCCTGAATCGGTCGCTGTCATCATCGGCGCAGATTATGGGGACGCGGGCCAATTTTGCAGACGGGGTGAAAACGAGGCGCTGCGCACAGTGATGACGTCATCGCCAGCGGAGCGGGGCGCTACCAGTTACCGCCGCCGCTAAACTCCCTCTGAATTTAGCGGGAGTCGTTAGCGGCGTCGCGCCCGGGCAAAAAGTAATTAGCGCCCCTGTTAGCACCCCCCAGGGGGCACTAACGAGAGGCGCAAATGCACCGAATTTCCAGCCCCCATGTTTCTAGATTTGCTTGTCATTGCCTTTGATTTAATTTTAAGATGACGTGAGAAAATTCTTGGACCTGGTGTTAACCTAGGAAATGTGTGTTTAATCCCCCCAGGTGGGTGCAGTCAATCCTTGGATCCCTCCCAGTCCTTAAATAAACTGCTAGAACAGTAACTGCTTTTATATTGTCCTCTGCTCCCGTATCTGGGGATTACGCAGCAGGTAAGCCAGGTGAAGGTAAAACTGCCAGATCTCATCAGACTGGCGGCTAGGAGGACCGCATTTCCCCTGGGTCTTAGCGCCTGCCAATTTTAGCCAGTGGCAACGCTGCAGCGGCGGCTGCACGATCTTCCTGCTGTGTCGGCATGCACCTCGATGATGCCATCATGTAGCTGCCCCAGTCACGTGCAATGTCCCCCCTCACAAGCCGTTCCCTCGAAGATACCGCGCAAGCGAGGCGACCGGGCAGCAAAGTTAAAGGTTCCGCGTGCAAAAAATAAATTTAGAGAGAAGATTGGTCACGTGTACATTTTGCGCACCCTGACACTGCCAGTTGATAACGTCACGGTGCTTGTGTGTGTGGTGGTCAATTTGTCACAACCACTCTTACACATGCGTTTCTGACCAGGAGAGGAGATCTCTTAAGGTGCTCGCCCAAGATTTGGACTGCAATGTGAAAGGCTCTGAGACAAGCAATTCACCACAAGTTTACGAGCCTATGAGAGATTCCTGAGTCAGAACCCCATTTTTTTTTTTTATTCGTTCACAGGATATGGGCGTCGTTGGCAAGGCCGGCATTTATTGCACATCCCTAATTACCCTTGAGAAGGTGGGTGGTGAGGAGGACTTTGCAGGGTCAACTGGGCTGGGTGTGCCGTTGCCGTGTCCGTAGCCGGTGCCGAGGTCGATGCCGGGTGGTCCATCTGGTTTCATTCTTATTATTGTGTTTCGTAGCAGTTTGTTACAACTGAGCGGCTTGCTAGGCCATTTCAGAGGGCAGTTAAGAGTCAACCACATTGCTGTGGGTCTGGAGTCACATATAGGCCAGACCGGGTAAGGACGGCAGATTTCCTTCCCTAAAGGACATTAGTGAACCAGATGGGTTTTTACGACAATCCGATAGTTTCATGGTTACCATTACTGATACTAGCTTTTTATTCCACATTTATTTAATTGAATTTAAATTCCCCAACTTCTCTCCAACTCCTTTTATTTTTTTTAAACTTCCCTTGTATCTATTTGATGAACCACCATTGTAATTTAAAAATTTACTCAATACACCTCGAAATAATTCTCTGAGTTGGACATCAATGACCCAATCTGCTGTCTGATGTGGCATCTAGAAGGAGCACGGGGATAGTTGCCCAGAAGAAATGCCATACCCGCCCTTGAGTTGGCAGGGGTTGGTCGGGAGGTCTGAAAATCTGCCGGCACTTTGAAAAGCAATCAGAAAAAAGTGCAGGTGTCTGTAGGGAGAATAGCAGCAACAATCTAAAAATGTGTTTTCTACCTGCAGAAATCTGTTTATGAAAGATCTTCAGCCTCTTCTCTGTCAAGAAGTCCTCACTTCTGCCTTGAACAGCTCCTGTGCCAAGGCTTCTTCGGCTGCACCTCCCAAACCCGCGACCTCTTCCACCTAGAAGGACAAGGGCAGCAGGCGCATGGGAACACCAACACCTCCAAGTTCCCATCCAAGTCACACACCATTCTGATTTAGAAGTATATCGCCGATCCTTCATCATCGCTGGGTCAAAATCCTGGAACTCCCTCCCTAACTGCACTGTGGGAGTACCTTCACCACAAGGACTGCAGCGGTTCAAGAAGGCGGCTCACCACCACCTTCTCAAGGGCAACTAGAGATGGGCAATAAATGCTGGCCTTGCCAGTGACACCCACATCCCATAAACTAATTAAAAAAAAAAATTTAACTAAGTGTAACTTGCCCTGGGCGCAGCATCTGTATAAAGTCCAGGAACTGCGGAGCCCATCGTCACCGCCCCTCACTTTGACCTCTGCAAATGAGGCCAGCTGCAGGATTGTGAGGAGGTCGGGGGAAGCCGTTTAAATGGACAAGTCGGATGGAAACGGCTTTCACCCGAAGTTCCTCAACAAAAAAAAACTGGTAACGTCATTCCAGCACTGCTGAAGTGCTGGAAACGATGGAGAAGTCCATACTTCTTAACCGCAAAGAATTTCAAGGAGAAAGAAACCAAGAAACAGCATGATACTGCACGTCAAGAAGTGTATTTTGTCATTTTACTTGTAAATAAATAGTCTTCTTTGATAAACACTTCTTAAGCTTCAAAGGAGATTCAACTGGAAACGGAATACTCTTGGAGTATTAGGAAATATTACCGTGGCATACCAGATCTTCGCATGAAAGATTTGTACTGCGTACATTTTATATACTAAAAGAATAATCATGCACATTCTATGAAGCTGAAGGGTGGAGAGAACACCAAATGTAAATTATTGATAAGTAGTAAAATAGTAGTTCTGGTACCAGCTTCATATCGGAATAGTGATACTGCAATGAAATGATGGCTGAGGAGTGGGAAACATGCAATGAGTAGGAAACATGCTGGCCTGTTCAAGCTCCCTGGGTCTTCAAAGAGTGGCACATGTGCTGTGAATTGAATTTGGAAAAGGCAGGACAACCATATGGTAGACCTGGCCTGTGAATACCACTGGACACCCTGTTCAGTCAGGTGCAACGGTAAATTTGTCGAGAGAGTAACTTAGACAGTGTCAGCTGTGGCTCAGTGGGTAGCACTCTCACCTCTGAGTCAGAAGGTTTGTGGGTTCAAGTCCCTACTCCTGAGAGTTGAGCACAAAAATCTAGGCTGACACTCCAGTGCAGTGCCGAGGGAGTGCTGCACTGTCAGATGAGACGTTAAACCGAGGCCCCGTCTGCGCTCTCAGGTGGACGGAAAAGATCCCGTGGCACTATTTCGAAGAAGAGCAGGGGGAGTTATCCCCGGTGTCCTGGGGCCAATATTTATCCCTCAACCAACATCACTAAAACAGATTATCTGGTCATTATCACATTGCTGCTTGTGGAAGCTTGCTGTGTGCAAATTGGCTGCTGCGTTTCCCACATTACAACAGTGACTACACTCCAAAAGTACTTCATTCGCTGTAAAGTGCTTTGGGACGTCCGGTGGTCGTGATAGGCGCTCTATAAATGCAAGTCTTTCTTTCCTTTTTTACATCTCGTAAATAAATGGAATTACTTGATGGGCTGTGTGTTTGTAAAAATAAACTGCACTGGTTTCCTCAACTGTGTCCTGTGCACCAGGCTAACCTCAGAGAAGGGTTACGTTTGGTGTAAACACTAAGGCCTAGATATCCGTCTTGGGTGGTGGTGCAAAACCGCGAACCCGTGATACGCAGCACCTGATACTCAGTTCGACTGACCGCAATGGAACTGAACATCAGGCGCTGCGTGTCACGGGCGGCCGATCTGATACCGTCTCTTCTGCGCCACCGCCCAAGACGAATTTCCATGCCTAAAGGTACAACAAATCGCTGCCTGTGTCATTTATTTTATCTATGTTTAACATTTCAATACTCTGTAGTTTGAAATTACAGATTTTAAACAGAACACTGATTATTCAGGTTCAATGAACACATTTATTTGAAATCAATGATGATTAATTGGGCCTTCCCCCCCCACCCCTCCATAAACACTTTGAAATGATTAATTATTGGGCTAAAAAGTGTGCTGTTAGACATGTATACTAGTTAGGCATTCACGCATTTAACAGTGCAATTTTTATTACCGTGTTATCAGTATATTTGTAGTACAGCTCAGCAATTGTTAAAATCTGGAGATGTAAAAATGTATACCTACAAATTTTAAATCCCATCGTAAATATGTGCACAGGTTATAGCCACTAGTATGTTTATTTTTAAATTGGGAAAACTAGGTGAAGCCCCAAAGATTCAAAAAAAGGGAGAGAAGGTGAGACAAATGAAAGAAGGAACAATTAGGTTGTGGTATGGTTGGGTTATTAAAAGCCCGCAAACTGTAGAAGGAAGGGAAGACTCAGAGACGCACAGTTTGGAGATCCTGAACAGAAGAGCTGGAGACAGGGCACTAAGTCCTCACTTCAATATTAAGAGGATGGACAGAGTCTGTAATGTCACCTCATGAAATAATCTCACGAATGTTCCTCAGAGATTTCCAATCAGCATGGTTAGAAATTTCCAGCATCCGCAGTATTTTGCTTTTGTATTGTTGAACTTAATGTTGAGTCCGGAAGGCTGTAAAGTGTCTAATCGAAAGATGAGGTGCTGTTCCTCGAGCTTACGTTGAGCTTCGTTGGAACAGTGTAAGAGGCCTGAGGACAGAGAGATCAGAGTGGGAGTGAGCGGAGAATTAAAGCGACAGGTGACCAGAAGCTCGGGGTCACACTTACGGACTGAACGGAGGTGTTCCGCAAAGCGGTCGCCCAATCTGCGTTTGGTCTCCCCAATGTAGACGAGACCGCATCGTGAGCAGCGAATACAGTACACTAAATTGAAAGAAGTACAAGTAAATCGCTGTTTCACCTGAAGGAATGTTTGGGGCCCTGGACGGGACGGGACGATGGGAGGGAGGGAGGGAGGGAGGAAGGAAAGGAGGGAGGAAGGAAAAGACTTGCATTTATATAGCGCCTTTCATGACACCGGACGTCTCAAAGAGGTAAAAGGGCAGGTGTTGCATCTCCTGCGCTTGCACGGGAAGGTGCCGTGGGAAGGGGAGGGGGTATTGGGGGTGATTGAGAAGTTGACCAGTATGTCGTGGCAGGAGTGGTCCCTTCAGAATGCTGAAAGGGGAGGTGAGGGGAAAATGTGTTTGGTGGTGGGATCACGCTGGAGGTGGTGGAAATGGCGGCGGCTGATCCGTTGAAAGTGAAGGCTGGTGAAGTGAAAGGTGAGGACAAGAGGAACCCTATCATGGTTCTGGGAGGGAGGGGAAGGGGTGAGAGCAGAAGTGCGGGAAATGGAACAGACACGGTCGAGGGCCATGTCAACCACGGTAGCGGGGAATCCTCGGTTGAGGAAAAAGGAAGACATATCGGAAGCACTGGTATGGAAGAGCATTGTCAGAACAGATGTGACGGAGATGGAGAAAGGTATAGAGTCCTTACATGAAACGGGGTGGGAGGAAGTGTAGTCAAGGTAGCAGTGGGAGTCAGTAGGTTTATAGTGGATGTTGGTCAATAGCCTATCCCCAGAAATGGAGACAGAGAAGTCAAGGAAGAGAAGGGAAGAGTCGGAGATGGACCATGTGAAGGCGAGGGAAGGGTGGAAATTGGAAGCAAAGTTGATGAAATTTTCCAGTTCGAGGAGAGAGCAGGAAACAGCACCGATACAGTCATCAATATACCGGAGAAAGAGGTGAGGGAGGGGATCTGAGTAGGACTGAAACAAAGAATGTTCCACATATCCCACGAAAAGGCAGGCATGGCTAGGACCCATGTGGGATCCCATAGCAACACCTTTTACTTGGAGGAAGTGAGTGGAGTCAAAGGAGAAGTTGTTCAATATGAGAACAAGTTCAGCCATGATGTGGAGATGCCGGTGTTGGACTGGGGTGGACAATTGTGAGAAGTCACACAACACCAGGTTATAGTCCAACAGCTTTATTTGAAATCACAAGCTTTCGGAGCGCTGCTCCTTCGTCAGGTGAAGTGAAGAGATACATATAGGCACAGCATAAATAGTCAGAGAACACTGCCAGATGATTACAGTTAATCTTTCCAACTGCCCTTTATCACACCTCGGCAGACTCGAGTCGTCGTTGGCTTGTTCTCTCTACACAGATGCGGCCGGACCTGCTGTGATTTCCAGCAAAAAAAGTTTTTTGTTTTCCATCCAGACCCCAGCATCTGCCACATTTGACCCCTTGTGACCCCACCTCATTGTCTTTGATGTGATGTTTTCCTGACTGACCTGTTTGGACACCATCCACGCCTTTGATTGCCGTGATTATCTCTCTGCCGAGGTGTGATAAAGGGCAGTTAGAAAGATTAACTGTAATCATCTGGCAGTGTTCTCTGACTATATATGCTGTGCCTATATGCATCTCTTCACTTCACCTGACGAAGGAGCAGTGCTCCGAAAGCTTGTAAGTTCAGCCAGACAGAGGAGGGTGGTGGTGGATGGGGACTGGTTGGGCCTCTGTTCAAGGAAGAAGCGGAGCGCACTCAGGCTGTCCTGTCTCTCCACCTTTCTCTCCTCCTTTAAGAACCTCTTTAAAAGCATTGTCAAAGAGTAAGTTTTAGTCAACTATCCTAACATCTCCTTCATCAGCTCAGTGCCAGTTTTTGTCTTATAACATTCCTGTGAAGCACCTGGGGACGTTAAAGGCACTATATAAATGCAAGTTATTGTTTATAGTAGGAAGCTGCTACAAAGAGTGCGTGTGCGTGTGCGAGCGTGCGAGTGAGAGAGGGCGAGAGACACGGACAGGCAGACAGACGCCACTGTACAGTGTTTTCACCCTTGGCACATGTTGGAGTCATTTACATTCTACTCAGGGGGGATGATTTTGCCAATGGGGATGTGATGGAGGCTGGACTGCTGCTTGTCGGGTTTTAGCCCCACCTCCATCGACGTCCGGCCAACCCACGCTATTTTCCCTTGATTGACCTTGTTAAGCCCGCCCAGCGGACTTAGCAGGCCACTTAAGGGAAAGCCAGTTACTGGTGACGTCAGCGAATGACGTTCATCTGTCAAGAGCTTTTGACAGATGAATTGTCATCGTTTGAGAGCTCTGTGACGCTGTCAAACACTGACATTCTGTCTTCTAAGTTGAGTCCTGGGACACAGGCTCAGTTAGAGAGCTCTCCTGAGCAGAAAGCAGAAGGCTGATGTATTTGAGAATGCAGTGGCCATCCTGCTTTCTCTGCCGGTGAGATGAGGGGCTCCCGAGACCGGAAGGGTTGAAGCCTGGAGGAAGAAGCAAAGGTAAGTAAAGCTTTCAAAACACTTAAGACTCACCTCACACACTTACCTCTGCACACATGCACCCATCACTCACCTGCACACCGGACATCTCGACCCCTCCGACCCCCGCAGACCTACGGTCCGCCTCGCTGACGAGCTTCAGAGCCGTCGGGAAGCCCACACTTTAGGTGGCAAAATAGGGATTATCCAAAGAACTGCCTGTTAACTACCTGTTAACAGACAATTAATTGGCACTAATCCCCTTCCCACCTCGAGGAGGTGGCTCCCAGCATGGGTCGGGTACCCGTCTCCTGGGAAGATGGCACGGATTGGGGGGCGGGATGGCTACCCGCCCCCAGATTCTGCCATTTTCCCGACAGTCCCGCCTCCATACCCGCCTCCCCAGGGCTGGCAAAATCGCCCCCAGGGTGTCAGATGGATGAAGAGTGCAGAGGTGTTTTTCTAACATAAAAAGAATGGAAATTTGAAATTAAAACAAAATTAAAACAAACAGCAGATCTGTCAAGCATTTGGAACAGAAAAGAAAGGTTAATCGTTCCAATGAAAATCATTCATCAGAACTTATTTTTACAAGACATCTAGTTTATTTTCTTTTGCTATACAACAACAACTTGCATTTTTTAGCACCTTTAACGTAATAAAATGTCCAAAGGTGCTTCACAGGAGCGCATATAAAAAGCCATCATATTATATGGACTCATAGCTTAAGTGAGGAAAGATAGAACGGTAATAACAACAGAAAACGCTGGAAAAACTCAGCAGGCCAGGCAGCATCCGTGGAGAGAGAAAGAGAGTTAACGTTTCAGGTCGATGACCTTTCATCAGAACTGAAACGTTAACTCTCTTTCTCTCTCCACGGATGCTGCCTGGCCTGCTGAGTTTTTCCAGCGTTTTCTGTTGTTATTTCGGATTTCCAGCATCCGCAGTATTTTGCTAAAGATAGAACGGTATCCATCTCCCTCCATTCAACTTGTGACTCCTTGAAATAGGTTTTCTTTTGATGAAGTAAGTTTGTTACTGAAATTACAGCAGTTTTCAAATCTTTCAGTTAAAAAGATCATGGCATTGTAAATGTTTAACACGAGTATTATCTGAGATGAACAAGCAGCAACTGATCTGATCAACTCAGAGTGGTTTGTCATGAAATGTGTCTTTATCCATTGAGATAGCACTCACACTGCACCATTTGAACCAGCTTGATCACAATGGGACTGTGTGTGTGTCAGGGTGACTGCAGAATAGCAGTCAATCCATTTCCACATTGGCAAACACATTTTTACCTGAAAAGTAGCTACAAATTGAAAATCCAAAATCGCTTTCTATCTACACCCGCCGAATCATTCCTGTTGACTGAATATCTTCAGCACAAAAATTTTCTACTAAATTACATTTTATATCTTGAATACACATTTTGCTGCACCAACCTCACAAAGTATGCACAGTGATTTTTCTGTACAACATAATTGTGTAGGGTGCATTCTTACTGCCAGCTACAGCCGGTCAAAAGGTCTCTGAAATGATTAACATTTTGGAAAAGCATCCATTGTACAGTTAATAATGGACAAGAAGCTGTGTAGAAGAATACTGAACCTGTGAATTCTCTGTAAGTGGGAACTATTGTGAACATTTCAGCTTATATTAACTTCTGTAGGATATTGTGAAGAAAATTATGGATGAACAATAGGGTTTCCTGGTAACTCTCTGCAACAATCATGGTCTCTGAGTCATACAGACCAGGAAGGTGTCTATTCGAGTTACTTGATCGGAGCAAATAACTCAAATAACTGGAGCAGTCGGAGAGGTCCTACAAATTGCAGTGGCACCCCTGAATTATGACAGGATAAATTGGCCAAGATTCATAGGATCATAGAATAGTACAGCACAGAAGGAGGCCATTCGGCCTCTGGTAATCGACCCTTCAGCCATTGGAAACAGTTTATCTTTATTTACTCTACCGAAACCCTTCATGATTTTAAACACCTCTATCGAATCGCCTCTTAGCCTTCTCTGCTCTAAGGAGAGCAACCCCAGCTTCTCCAGTCGATCCACGTAACTGTAATTCCTCATCCCGGAACCATTCTAGTAAATCTTTTCTGTATCCTCTTCAAAGCCTTCACATCCCCAGAATTGGATTAGTATTTTATACAGGTTTAGCAGAAGTTTCTGGCCTTTGTACTCTATGGGGGCGATTTTCCCATTGGAGGTGGGTTGGAGGCAGGTTTCGGTTTCGGTTTGGGTGGGTTCCAAACCCGCCTCCACTGTCGGGTGGGAAAAATTTGCGATTTTCCCCTAATTGGCCAGTTGATTTCAGAGGTGTGGGTTTCCCCTGGGCCAATTAATCTTTTGGGACTGAAACTCGCCTCTGCTGACATCACTTATCCAACTTCATTTAAGGGCTGCTTGTTGCCTTGGCTCATTCCACTGGCTTTTGATCAATGGTGCACCACCTCCAAACTTTTATCTCCTTGAAGAATGGCCAGCTTCAAGGCAAGGGCCTCCCTGAGGTTCTCGGATGAGGCGCTGGGTATGCTGGTTGAGGGAGCAAGAGCTAGCAGGGAGGTGCTCTTCCACTCATCTGGGAGGAAGAGGCCTCCCAAAGAAACCAAGGCTGTGTGGGTCCAGCTGGCAAGGGATATAACCTCCAGATCTGTGTGCAGATTGGGTGATTGTTTGTTTATTGATGAAATGCCATCCCTGTGTGAATGTATTAAAATTAGGTGATGGCAAACTGTTGGCGTGATGGCATCTGTTATTTTGGCTCAGGCAGCTCCACATTGCAGGCTCCGCGACACTTGCATGGTCAGGTTGGTGGTCAGTGTGAAAGGAGGCCAGAGAGTCCTGTCCATTGTCTATCATGTGTTAAGAAGGAGCCAAGCACATGTGCCACAATAGACAACCTATGCAAATCTGGCCAGGATGAGTGCATCCCTTGCATCACAGGCAGCCATGTGCTCGTGTGTTGCCGCTGCTTTTTAAAAAAATGTTTTATTCGTTTATGGGATCTGGGCGTCGCTGGCAATGCCAGCATTTATTGCCGATCCCTAGTTGCCCTTGAGAAGGTGGTGGTGAGCCGCCTTCTTGAACCGCTGCAGTCCGTGTGGTGATGGTACTCCCACAGTGCTGTTAGGGAGGGAGTTCCAAGATTTTGACCCAGCGACGATGAAGGTTCGGTGATATACTTCTAAGTCAGGATGGTGTGTGACTTGGAGGGGAACTTGGAGGTGGTGGTGTTCCCATGCTCCTGCTGCCCTTGTCCTTCTAGGTGGAAGAGGTCGCGGGTTTGGGAGGTGCTGCCGAAGAAGCCTTGGCGAGTTGCTGCAGTGCATCTTGTAGATGGTACATACTGCAGCCACAGTACGCCGGTGGTGGAGGGAGTGAATGTTTAAGGTGGTGGATGGGGTGCCAATCAAGTGGGCTGCTTTGTCCTGGATGGTGTCGAGCTTCTTGAGTGTTGTTGGAACTGCACTCATCCAGGCAAGTGGAGAGTATTCCATCACACTCCTTACTTGTGCCTTGTAGATGGTAGAAAGGCATTGGGGAGACAGGAGGTGAGACACTCGCTGCAGAATACCTAACCTCTGACCTGCTCTTGTTGCTACAGTATTTATGTGCTGGTTCAGTTAAGTTTCTGGTTAATGGTGACCCCCAGGATGTTGATAGTGGGGGATTCGGCAATGGTAATGCCATTGAATGTCAAGGGGAGGTGGTTAGACTCTCGTTTGTTGGAGATAGTCATTGCCTGGCACTTCTGTGGCGCAAATGTTATCTGCCACTTATCAGCCCAAGCCTGAACGTCGTCCAGGTCTTGTTGCATGCGGGCATGGACTGCTTCATTATCTGTGGAGTTGCGAATGGCGCTAAACACTGTGCAGTCATCAGCGAGCATCCCCATTTCTGACCTTATGTTGGAGGGAAGTTCATTGATGAAGCAGCTGAAGATGGTTGGGCCTAGGACACTGCCCTGAGGAACTCCTGTAGCGATGTCCTGGGGCTGTGATGATTGACCTTCAACCACCACAACCATCTTCCTTTGTGCTAGGTATGACTCCAGCCAGTGGAGTGTTTTCCCCCTGATTCCCATTGACTTCAGTTTTACTAGGGCTCCTTGATGCCAGACTCGGTCAAATGCTGCCTTGATGTCAAGGGCAGTCACTCTCACCTCACCTCTGGAATTCAGCTCCTTTGTCCATGTTTGGACCAAGGCTGCAATGAGGTCAGGAGCTGAGTGGTCTTGGCGGAACCCAAACTGGGCATCAGTGAGCAGGTTATTGGTGAGTAAGTGCCGCTTGATAGCACTGTCGATGACACCTTCCATCACTTTGCTGATGATTGAGAGTAGACTGATGGGGCGGTAATTGGCCGGGTTGGATTTGTCCTGCTTTTTGTGGACAGGACATACCTGGGCAGTTTTCCACATTGTCGGATAGACGCCAGTGTTGTAGCTGTACTGGAACAGCTTGGCTAGAGGCACGGCAAGTTCTGGAGCACAAGTCTTCAGCACGACAGCTGGGATGTTGTCGGTGCCCATAGCCTTTGCTGTATCCAGTGCGCTCAGCCGTTTCTTGATATCACGTGGAGTGTATTGAATTGGCTGAAGACTGGCTTCTGTGATGGTGGGGACCTCGGGAGTAGGCCGATATGAATTATCCACTCGGCACTTCTGGCTGAAGTTGGTTGCAAACGCTTCAGCTTTGTATTTTGCACTCACTTGCTGGGCTCCACCATCATTAAGGATGGGGATATTCTTGAAGCCTCCTCCTCCCATCCACCACCATTCACGACTGGATGTGGCAGGGCTGCAGAGCTTTGATCTGATCCGTTGATTGTGGGATCGCTTAGCCCTGTCTATATCATGCTGCTTCCGCTTTTTAGCATGCATGTACTCCTGTGTTGCAACTTCCCCAGGTTGGCACCTCATTTTTAGGTACGCCTGGTGCTGCTCCTGGCATGCTGGTAGATACACCACCACTCGGTCCTCCTCCTCCTCCTCATCTGAGGAAGCTATGAACTGAGCCACTTGCTCATCAGGAAGCTGCAAGCCACGACGCTGTGCCATGTTGTGCAGTGCATGGCAGACCACAACCATTCTGGAGACCCTGGCTGCTGAATACTGCAGGGCTCCACCTGAGCTGTCAAGGCATCGGAATCGCATCTTCAGCAAGCCAATGGTTTGCTCGATGATGGATCTGGTCAAAATGTGGCTGGCATTGTAGCGCTCCTCAGCCTCGTTAGCTAGCCTCCTGATAGGCGTCATTAGCCACTTCTTCAGGGGGTAGCCTTTGTCACCAATGAGCCATCTGTTAAGTTGGTTTGGTGGGTTGAAAAGCGGAGGAACACTAGACTGCCACAGGATGAACGAGTCATGGCAACTACCACAGAACTTGGCACAAACATGCAAAATCTCCTTCTTGTGGTTACACACCAGCTGTACGTTGAGGGAGTGGAAGCCCTTGCAGTTGACAAAGATAGCTGGGTTGTGATGGGGTGCCCTAAGGGCCACATGTGTGCAGTCTATGACGTCCTGCACCATTGCCAAGCCTGCCATATTTGCAAAGCCAACTGAACGCGTGGTTATACTTGCTTGATCCCTTGAGAAGTGCATGTAATTGTGTGCCTTTGTGAAAAGGGCATCGGTAACCTGCGTGATGCAACTGTGGGCAGCCGACTGGGAGATGCCGCTGATGTCTGCTGATGATCCCTGGAAGGAGCCTGAGGCAAAAAAGTTGAGTGCGGTGGTGACTTTGACAGCCACTGGTAAGGGGTGTCCACCCACTCCTCTGGGCTCCGGGTCTTGGTGCAGCAGTGCGCAGATGTCTCCGACAACCTCTCACGAAAGTCTCAGCCTCCTTTGGCATTGCTGCTCACTCATGTTGAGGTAGCTCATCCTCTGTCTGTAAACCCTCTGTCGGGGGTATCTCCTGCGGCGACGTGCTTCCATGCGCTGGCACCTTCTGCCCTGTGCAGCATCAGGTGGGTGAGCAGGAGGTTGGCGCTCCTGCTGCTGTTGCTGCTGAGCTGCCTGGTTCTGCTGCTGCCGTGGCTGCTCCTCATCCGAATCTGAGGTCCATGATGAAAGGAAATAACTGGTTCCCATGCTGCTGGCAGATACCTCCGTTGGGGAAGTGCTCAGTCCAAGCGGGGAGAGGGTCTTCCAAGGAGGTCCCACAGTTGAGAGATAGAAGCTGCAGCACCTCCGACTTCTGTAGGCCTGCTAAAAGTGCTGAAAGACCGGTGGAACAAAAGTTCTGCCACCTGCAACTGCTCCCTGATGAAAGTTCTGTTTTAATGGTGGAGCTGCAGCTGTGAGGAGGCCACCCACTTGTCAACCCGCCAGGATCAGCTGGCGTGGTTTAGGAGGGTCGTGCAACACGCACAAAATGTGGCAAAATAACAAAGGCCTATCAAAATAGGATTATAGAGGCCCTTAACGACTATGGAAGGGTCTTAACTACCTCTCCCGACTGATGGAGGCGGGACCACAACACACCCATGAAACCCGCCTCCGGCAAAATTGCTTGGCGGCGGGTTGGAGGCGGGTTCTGAACCCGCGCTCACTTTTTGCGATTTTGCCAACTGTCTAGCCTCCAAACCCGCCTCCTCGGGGCTGGGAAAATCGCCCCCTATGCCTCTATTTATAAAGCCCAGGATCCCATATGCATTATTAACTGCTTTATTAACCTGTGCTGCCACCCTCAAAGATTTGTGCACAAACACCCCTCGGTCTCTCTCTTCTTGCACCCCGTTTAAAATGGCACCATTTAGCATGTATTGTCTCTCCTCATTCTTCCTACCAAAATGTATCACCTGCTGTTCCTGCCCCTTATTGCGGTACAGCAACCCCTGCTTAAAGTGTGCATGTTGCTGGGTGAAGGCAAGATCAAGCTTAGCTGTCAGGTCTTCCACAGCCAAATAGCCTGGTAGCACTCAGCTGTTACTGCTCACACACAAATAATGGCATATCGGTGAGGGAGACAGCAAAGGGATTCAATGGCTTCAAAACAAGTGGGCTTTAATTCATAAATACAAAAATTGTTCATCGATTAAATCGCCCACCTAAAAGGCTTCAGGTTGCAGTGGATGAAGTTGCTAGGGTTACAGACAATATTACCATGTGGACAATCTTCTTCGATCTACTTTTCACAATGTTGTAGGAATGGATGGTAACGACACTGATGAAAAATACAAGCAAAAAAAAAAATTCGACGCATGAGAAAAATGGAATCATTTAACAGTGAGAAATAACTTGCACCTCAGGATATCAAATGCCTTTTAGAGCCAATGAATTACTTTTAAAGCGTGGTCGCTGTGATGTAGTTAAACACAGTAGGGCCCACAAACAGCAAACGAGGTGAATGAGCAGATAATCTGTTTTGTTGGCGTTGGTTGAAAGATAATTGTGTCCAGGACCCTGGGAGAATGCCCTGTTCTCCTTCAAGTAATGCCAGGAGATGCTTTATGTCAACCTGACCAGGCAGATGGGGCCTCAGTCTAAGGTCTAATCCAGCAGCCCCTGCAAAGATTCAGCACCACCTCAACCTCAGTACTGCACTGAAATGCCAGTGTAGCTTTTCATGCTAAACTTTCCCCTGGAGTTGGGGGGGACGAACCCACTCAGAGGCAAGAGTGCGACCAACTGAGTCAAGCACGAAACAGCAGCCGGTTAAAGAGGGCCATTATACTCAAAGGCACAGCTGGACTTAACGCCATGCAGCTCCTGAGCTCACCGGGTAACTGCTGCAGCTTTAAGTCTCGCTGCAATGATTAAATTTTTAAAAAGGTGTTGGCGCTAACTTGGTTCCTTTTTTGTCGTAAACTTTGTGCTCATCGAGGGGAGAGATGTCAGCATCAAGGAATAGAACAATTTTCCACATTGTGCTTAATGCCAGCACCGAGTGTGCTCAGATCAGAGACAGCACTGCGGGGGAGGAGGGGTAGTTAACGCTCTTTCAACTTTGCTCCAACAATTGGCTCAACTAAAACCTCAGTCGCCGCCCCATGCCCCATTGCAACTTTGCGACCTCACTCAATTTTCCCCAGAACATACTATTGACGTTCAGCATTACCCCTTTTTTTAAGAAGGTAGTCCAAAACGTTCAACAGAAACATAGGAACATAGGAAAATAGGAGCAGGAGCAGGCCATTCGGCCCTTCGAGCTTGCTCCGCCATTCAATATGATCATGGCTGATCCTCTATCTCAATCCCATATTCCCACTCTCTCCCCATACCCCTTGATGCCTTTTGTGTCTAGAAATCTATCTATCTCCTTCTTAAATATATTCGGTAACTTGGCCTCCACAGCCTTCTGTGGTAGAGAATTCCACAGGTTCACCACCCTCTGAGTGAAGAGATTTCTCCTCATCTCAGTCCTAAATGTCCTACCCCGTATCCTGAGACTGTGACCCCTCGTTCTAGATACCCCCCAGCCAGGGGAAACATCCTTCTTGCATCCAGTCTGTCTAGCCCTGTCAGAATTTTATACATTTCAATGAGATCCCCTCTCATTCTTCTAAACTCTAGTGAATACAGGCCTAGTCGACCCAATCTCTCCTCATACAACAGTCCTGCCATCCCAGGAATCAGTCTGGTGAACCTTCGCTGCACTCCCTCTATGGTAAGTTTATCCTTTCTTAGGTAAGGAGACCAAAACTGCACACAGTACTCCAGCTTTGGTCTCACCAAGGCCCTGTATAACTGTAGTAAGACATCCTTGCTCCTGTACTCAAATCCTCTTGCAATGAAGGCCAACATACCATTTGCCTTCCTAACTGCCTGCTGCACCTGCATGTTTGCTTTCAGTGACTGGTGTACAAGGACACCCAGGTCCCTTTGTACATCAGCATTTCCCAATCTATCACCATTTAGATAATACTCTGCCTTTCAGTTTTTCCTACCGAAGTGGATAACTTCACATTTATCCACATTATACTGCATCTGCCATGTATTTGCCCACTCACTCAACTTGTCTAAATCGCCTTGAAGCCTCTTTGTATCCTCCTCACAACTCACAATCCCACCTAGTTTTGTGTCGCCAGCAAACTTGGAAATATTACATTTGGTTCCCTCATCCAAATCATTGATATATATTGTGAATAGCTGGGGCCCAAGCACTGCTCCCTGCGGTACTCCACTAGTCACCGCCTGCCACCCCGAAAAAGACTCATTTATTCCTACTCTCTGTTTCCTGTCTGTTAACCAAGAATGAAATGAATGGCTCCATTTCCCATTGAAATTAAATGGGGTGGGTGGTGGGGAGGGAAGTGTAACTGAATTCTGGGTTTACTGAGTGGAGTCTTTAGGATAACAGGTATATGAATGAATGAGATTCTAATGCTTGGGTAATGTACAGGGCCTTACAAAAATACTTTATGTTCTGTGCTTAATTCTCTTCGTAACTGCCGAGCTACCACACTGCCGATTGCTGCAAGGGTTACTTCCTGTGTGTCATGGCAGCAACCTTACAGTAATTCAACACGAATTTAATTAAATAGGTTTGTTATTCAATGAAATGTAAATAGCATTCAACAATAATGTATATTACTTGGCGGGTAAGTTCCTGTATGTCAAGGCAGTAGGAGCTACCTTTCTGTCTATATTGCATATTTTAACAAGGGTTTAATTATACGAGAACGTGCATGTGCTTGCATAATTGTTGTTAATTAGTTCTTAATTATCTGCTTTCCATAAATAACCAGTTTTAATGAGTTCCAGCCATTCCTGTAAATGCCAGCCATTATGTGGAATGAGGGATATTATATTAAAAAATGGTACACTTATAATATATCTTATTAAAACATGTGAGGAACCAAACACTGTGAAATAATCATTTGTTTGGCCAATTGTAGTTTTGAAGCACGTGCAATCCCAATCAGATCTGTGTCCACTTGACGGCCGCAATTTCGCCGATCGAGGCGGGTCTGGGGCGGCCGGGGTCGGTGTCGCAGTCCCAGCCCGCTGCCTACTGCAGCCCGCACTCTCCAAGTGATTTTACGTTAATAGGGCTTGTTAAGCCCCGCCCAGCGAGGTTCCCGGCCAATTAAAAAGAAGCGGGTCTGATGACATCATTTGATGACGCTTCATCAGCCGGTTTCCTTAAAGGGACCATGTCCAAATTGATTTTGACAGTTCTGCTGTCAGTGTTCTACAGCATTGAGGTGCTGCGAACACTGACAATGACTGCACAAAGGTGCACGGCAGCACCCAGGCTCTCCCATGACTCCCTCCATATGCTTATGGAGGGAGTCACAGCATGCAGGGAGGTTCTCTTCCCTTCCCATGGGTAGAAGAGACCTCCCCAGGAGACCAACACAGCCTGGTTGCACATTGCACAGGAGGGCACAAGCAGGGATGTCATCAGGAGGACCAGGCTGCAGTGGCAGAAACCTTTCAATGGTCTCAGTAGATCATGAAATGTTACTGCCAAGCCACAGTCAACTTCATCCTGCTGTGCCTCTCATCACATCCCCATCACTCTGCCTTCCCTACCCTACTCCTGCACATCCTTACTCACACCAACTTAACTTGCACCTCCACCCATCCCTCTCTATCTACATTATCACTTCCCCATCTCACTAGCCACCCCTCACATGCACCCTTATCCTACTGCAAGCATACCAACTGACAACACACAAAGGTAGGCACTTGGTTGGTTTAGCCAATGTTCATGTGAAGTTTCTGGTAATGTGCTGTCAAACATTGAAATCTTTATTTTCAGCACTTTGCGTTTTTGGACAGATTTGTGTGCACCTTTGGAAGTGGCTTAGTGAGTTGTAGTGAATGGTGAAACATAAGGGTACCCCCCCACCCACCCCGCAATGGTAATGCATGTGAAAGGATTGGCCTGGGCAATGTAGGGATGCTTTATGGTGTTGGCGTGGGGTGGTGCCAACCTGGTGCATCATGTGGCATCCAGGGTGTACAACGTCAAGTGAAGTAAATCTGGCTATGGTGAGGCCATCCCTGGCCTCCCGGGCAGCAATGTGGTCAGGTACTGATGCCCTGTGTCCCGTGCAGCATCAGTTGACGGCGGAGAAGGTTGGTGTTGTTGTTGTTGCTGTTGGTGTTGGGACTGATTGTGGTGGGATTCTGAGGACCAAGGTGAGTTTTTTTCAAGGGCACCGATGCTGATGGAATAGATGGCAGGTGAGGTTGAGATGACAGAAGCGATCTGTCAATGGTGAAAGAGATTGTTCCAATGAGGTGACACTGGATAGAGAGTTGGCTCCAAACACTTGCAAGCTTCAGAAAGCTCAATATGTCTTCCAAGTGCAGTAACCAACAGTTTGTGAGCTTTGAAAGTGAACAGCTGTAACATTGGGATCTTTTATACAACTTTGGCATGAGATAATTCAATGCTGAATCCACTCACGACATGCTGAGCTGACGTGTTCCCCGAGCAGCGGGTAACCCGTGGGGGAGCACGTAAAATTGAAATGTAGGCTTAAAATAACAGTTAATTGGATGTTAACAACCCATTTAATGAGGTGAATTGCCTCCCCCGCCGCTTGGTGTCAGGTCTGTTCTGCGCCGACAGACCCGACACCTGGGAGACTCGCTATTTTGACAGCGGACCCGCCTCCGAACCCGCCCTCTGACTGCCGGCAAAATTCAGCCCGCCAAGTTCAAACGTTTGATTATTTTTAAGTAAATTGTGCAACCCCACAATGAACTCTTCCAACTGTGCATTCTGTTTGAGCACTGATTCCAAATAGAACTCTCTTCAAATGATATACTTGCTTGTTTTTATTTAAAGTACAACTCCACCTTATTTAGAATTACGGGTGATCTCCAGAAACAAAATTACTGTTATTAGATGGTTTGTTAAAACATTATCTCGTTGACTACTGGGGAGGATTTGGGTAACCAGTAATGCTCAGTTGAGTCATAGAGGGTAATTTTAACCCCCCCAAGTATGGGTGGGCTTGGGTCGGGTGAAAAGTTTTAAATTTAAAAAATTTCAAACACGACCCCAACCCGTCCACTTCCGGTTTTAACAGAGGTGGGACGGGTGGGTGGGCGACCAATCTTCTCTCAGGAGGCTGACTTGAGGAGGTGACTAAAGTAGTGGACAGGAGAATGTCTATTGATGCTATTTATATGGACTTCCAGAAGGCATTTGATAAAGTCCCACAGAAGAGACTGTTAACTAGGGTAGAAGCCCATGGAATTGAAGGCAAGTTATTGACCTGGTTAGGAAATTGGCCGAGCGGCAGGAGACAGAGAGTAGGGATAATGGGCAGGCACTCAAATTGGCAGGATGTGACTAGTGGTGTCCCGCAGGGATCTGTGTTGGGGCCTCAACTATTCACAGTATTTATTAATGACTTAGATGATGGCATAGAAAGTCATCTATCCAAATTTGCTGATGGCACAAAGATAGGCGGCATTGTAGGCAGTGTAGATGAAAGCATAAAATTACAAAGGGATATTGATAGATTAAGTGAATGGGCAAAACTGTGACAAATGGATTTCAATGTAGGCAAATATGAGGTCATCCACTTTGGACCTAAAAGGAAAGAACAGGCTACTTTCTAAATGGTGAAAAACTAAAAACAGTGGAGGTCCAAAGAGACTTTGTGGGTTCAGGTACATGGATCATTAAAATGTCATGAACAGGTACAGAAAATAATCAAAAAAGCTAGTGGAATGCTGGCCTTTATATCTAGAGGACTAGAGTACAAGGGGGTAGAAGTTATGCTGCAGCTATACAATATCCTGGTTAGACCACACCTGGAGTACTGTGAGCAGTTCTGGGCACCACACCTTAGGAAGGATATATTGGCCTTGGAGGGAGTGCAGCGTAGGTTTACCAGAATGATACCCGGACTCCAAGGGTTAAATTACAAGGAAAGATTACACAAATTAGGGTTGTATTCCCTAGAATTTAGAAGGTTAAGGGGTGATTTGATTGAAGTTTTCAAGATATTAAGGGGAACAGATAAGGTAGAAAAACTATTTCTGCTGGTTGGGGAGTCTAGGGGCGCAATTTTACCTTTTGGTGCAAGTTGGGAGCGGGTCATCTGCCTTCCGGGTTCTGATCCCGCCCTCAACGATGCCCGATGCACAGACGTAATTTTACATCAATTGGCCTTGTTAAGCCCGCCCTGCAGGCTTGCCGGCCAATTAAGAGAAAGCCGGTGTCAGATGACGTCAGTTGATGACGCGTCATCTGCCAGTTTTCTTAAAGGGGACACACTCATTTTTTTTTGATAGATGATTTCTCAGTGTTTGACAGCATGTACAAAGGTGAGCCCTTGCACACAGGCTCTCCAGTGACTCTCTCCGTACGATAAAACAGGTGGCAGCTGCAGGTGAGGTTCAGTGGTGAGAGAGGTTCTCCCAATGAGGTGGGACTGCACAAACACTTCAAATCTTGTTACCTACAGAAAAGTCTAAATACATTAAAAATGATTTCCCCAACATTTTCTTACCTCTGAAACTCACCAGTGCACCATTGGATCCTTCACACCACTTCTGCAGTTGTCATCGATGCAGAAACATTACAGCAGACTCACAACACGCCACACTTACCCTGGTGTGGTGTCTGGACGTCGGGAAGCCCACAGTCGACCTGTCAGAATTGGAAAAAGCCTCTTAACTGCCTGTTAATTACCTGTTAACAGGCAGTTAAGTGCCTGTAATCCTCTTCCCGCCGCTAGGTGTCGGGTCCCTATGCAAATCGGGGACCCAACACTTGGGAAGATTGTATGGAGGCGGGTTGACAGTGGGTTCGGGACCCGCTGTCAATTTTTGCAATTTTGCCAGCAGTCCCGCCTCCAAACCCACCCCCTGAGCGCCAGCAAAACTCCCCCCTTGGACTCAGGGGCATAGTCTAAAAATTAGAGCCAGACCTTTCAGGAGCGAAATTAGGAAAAACTTCTACACACAAAGGATGGTAGAAGTTTGGAACTCTCTTCCGCAAACAGCAATGGATGCTAGATCAATTGTTAATTTTAAATCTGAGATTGATAGATTTTTGTTAACAAAAGGTATTAAGGGATATGGGCTAAAGGCGGATAGTCGCATATCAGCCATAATCTCATTAAATGGCAGAACAGGCTCAAGGGGCTCAATGGCCTCCTCCTGTTCCTATGTTCCTATGAGGCGGGTCGGTCGGTAAAATCTTTGAAGGAGGAATGCATGCCTCCATTTTTACAGGCTTTTTACTTTTAACCCATTTCGGTGGGGTTTCTTAGGCCTCGGGAAAGCCGGCAGGTAAAAGGAGGTGAGAAGGGTCGGATCCATTCGGTAATTGCATTTCCAGCACTGCTTGTGGGCCAGGAGAAGCAGGAGTGTTCCCCAGCACCCCCAGCCCAACAAGCTTAACTGCTTCCAGCTCCATGATCGCTGACACTGCACCCCCCCCGATCTTCCCCCTTCCCACCTCCACGCTCTCCCCCGCCACTCCCAACAAACTCTCCCCCCGACCACGATCTGCACCCCCCCCGACCATGAGGCCTCCCTCTCCGCGATCTTCCCCCACCTCCGTGATCTCCCCCGACCTCCACGCTCTCCCCCTCCCCATGATCTCCCCCTCCCTTCCACAATCTGCCTCCCACCGACCGCGATCCCCCCCCCCACTCCGCCCCCGACCACGAGCTCCTCCTCTCCCCGAGATTTCTCCCTCCCTCCCTACCTCCACCCTGCTGGTTGGCTGCGGCCTTGTGCCGCAGGCTTTCCTTCCCGACGGGCAGGCAGCCTGTCAATCAGGCTTTCTGTTGGGTGGGAAACCTGCAGAAAAAACTTAAAAGGTGTCCTGTAGTTAATATCTGCAGGACGTCCGGGTTCTGGGTTTCCCATCCAGAATTGCTCTCTCACCCCCCACCACAGCCCCACCCTGCTCCCTCCCCTCCTCACATTATCAGGGCCGTACAATCTAAGAAATTAACCCTTACGCAATGGAATCTCCAGGGAATTGTGTAGCTTGTGATTGCAATACTGGCGGCCTGATCAAATCTGCCCACTGCTCACACTCTGTGCTGCTCAAGAATGATCTAATATTGCAGTAATAATATAACCGAGATGTGCGGAGCCACTATTACTGTAATATAACATTTTGGAGACCTAACTTAAAAGTACATTATATCATTAAATCTATTTTCTCTTCTCTTATGTATTTATTTTCAGTTAAAAATTTTTTTATCTGGTCTCCATTGACTCTTCATCCATTTTGAAGCTTGGATTTGCCTGTCTCTAACTGGCTGAAGCACTGGTTGAAAGGCTGTTTTATTAGCCAGTCAGTGCTAAACGGATTGCATCATGGATATGACATTTCAAACTGTCAGTGACCAAAGGAAACCCAAACTCCTCGACAAGAGAACTCATCTGAAGCCTTGGACTCCGACCTTGCTGAAATGAGCTAGTTTATTGGTGGAGCTCTAAGCATTACGATGGCAGTTCTGTGTATCTAATAATCTGCATGTTTCAGGACATAGTCTCGAATCTATGATGGTGGCAATTTTGCTAATTTAAGCACTTAATTATTCACTTTTTCATGACAGGAAGTCGAAAGAAGAAAAAATACAGATATTGGCCCTGAAATTGCGGTCGGCGGCGAAGCGAAGAAGTACGCCGCCGACCTCCGAATGAAATCCGCACTTACCTGGTGCGAGGCCCAAACGAAAACTTGCTTTCAGACGCTGCGGAGTTATGCGCAGCGCAGTGGCCCATGGATCCCAGGGGCGCACCATTGTGCGCAAGTGTACCTGGGATCACGTGGTGCTCCTTTCACTAGCCAATCAGGAAACAGAAATCTCAGCTGCCTGACATCAATCAACTTGTAAATTAAACGGTGTGAATGTTTATTTGACAAGTGCAGTACTTTAAAAAGCACAGGGAATACTTTGGAATAAGTACAGTTATTTACTGGAAGACTCTGCAAGATTAAAAAAAAAGATTAAAACATCTCATCCCTCAAACCGGGCCTTCACAGCTGCCAGGTAGGTTGATACACGGTGCTTTTATGTGTTTGTTTGTTTAATTATTTATACATTTTTCTCACCACCCACCCCCCCCCCACCCCCCGCCCACTTACACAGAGCAAACAGGCTCCTGCGCCTGTTTGCACCAGCCGTAAAATTGTCCAGTGTAATTGCTGCGCAGTTGGTGGGCAAGTAGCCCAACTTCTCACCAGCAATGAGAATTTGACAGTCGCAATGGATGATCTGTCTGATCAGAACTTTCGTTCAATTTCAAAGGCGGTATGACGGCGTACTCTGAGAGAGATGAATAGAATAAGATACTTGACTAAAATTACATTGTTTTACATTTGATCTTTACATTCCATTCTAACCTCTTATGATGTTGTGACTGGTACAAATGGTCTCATTCTTTTATTACCTGATTGTCTCTTCACCAACGCAGAATATTTATGCCCACATTCAAACCATGTTGTGGCCAAGCAAAAGAGACGGTCTTCGTCTTAGAAATTAATTGCAGGGCCTGGTGTGGTCAATTGGCCAACTTTAATTTTAATCAAGGTGAATTTGCCTTCTGATGGTATGTTAAATTGAAGCTTAGAAGGGATAGAAGCTTTATTTCAGCCGTGAGTAAACCTGGTGAGTTGCTGCCATATATTGGGACCCTACAGGACTGGCTGCACAGCAAGCCGCCTTAGAGTGAGCACTTATCTTCCAGCTTTGGGCACTAGTTTGTTAATTCCAATTCAGACAGAGATGAAGAGATCCTATGGTGGCTGACTGCTCAACATACCCAACTCAAATGATTTGAGGCCATCTTCACCCAATTCCCTCTATAAAAAAAGACTGGTATTTTTGTATTTATATAGTGCCTTTCATGACCACCGGATGTCCCAAAATGGATTGCATGTGAACCTAGCTTGATATTTGTACCAGTTTGTCAATTGTGGAATGGAAATCTATAGCGTGACAAAAGGAAGGAGATGACGGGAAACACCACAGGAGGGATGATGTTCTAAACTATGGACATTGTATGGTAATGCAATAAAACTATGTACTGCAACCAACCTTTGCCATACATGGCTTGGTAAAACATGATGATGTTGCTTGCTACACGGGAAGAATGTTCAGTTCTCAATCGCTACTACAATGGCGAGGGTTGAAACAAAGACATTTCTCCTGTTGAGACTTGGATCTCATTGGGACACAAGGCTGGCAGTTCTTCATATATTTTAATCCAATGATTAACACCAGCAGTGGATAATAACTGATGATAAGTAGATTGATTTACATGTTCCCAGTTGCCCGTAGGAAATTCCAGACTAGTGGCTTTAAGGTGTGCATTACTGGCAAACATCACATTCCAGTAAATACCATCAGTGAATAAGCACCATCTGCTGGTTCTTCCAATATAACTTCACTGTTAACCTAACAATAACACCCATTTTTCAAATAGCTTTGGAGCATTGTGCAACAGAATGATTCATCTAATGATGCGAGAGAGTTCCAGTGTTTAAATGCCAATCGGGAAAAATTGCTTATCACCTGTCAAGTTTAAAAACTGAAGCTTAATCAATTAATGTACTCCAGTCAGTATTGTTTTCCTTGTATACACTTCAAAGACTAGTTGGGTATTTATCACAGATTACTATAGAATGAAACATGCAAACAATTTGTACTCTAAAAGCAACATCAATTATTTCCCAGTGGCAGGCAGTTTATTTCAAATAGGCACATCTTAAATAACTTGTCATGGCTTCTGTATAAAGAAGTAAACTTTGAAAATCAAGAGTTGAACTAAGCCAGCCATGGCATCAGATGTACTTTCAGCCCTTTTTCTTCCACTGGCAGTGCGACGTTAGAACATAAAAACATAAGAAATAGGAGCAGGAGTAGGCCACTCGGCCCGTCAAGCCTGCTCCGCCATTCAATAAGATCATGGATGATCTTCCACCTCATCTCCACCTTCCTGCACGATCCCCATATCCCTTGATTTCCTTAGTATCCAAAAATCGATCGATCTCTGCCTTGAATATATTCAATGACTGAGCCTTCACAGTTAAGGCAGTTCCCTCACATTCCTGTAGTTGCAGATTTAAATCCCAAAGCAACATGAAAGTAGAATTTACTCGACTTGTACTTGAGTTGAATTTCAGGATCTTGTTTGGCCGGTGAGATGGAATTTCACCCTCCCCCCACCCCCAGAAATTAAGCAAGAAAGATTTAAGGGAGAAAAATAAATGTCCGTATTGGTTCACAGGAAGCGTGTTCTCTCAGTTGAATATAAAGAGCATCACTGGCAAGAATGATTGGAAAGAGGTTCATGGAGCTCTGTCACAATGATATCCTTAAAAAAATAGTCTTGAGCAGTCAGTCACAACAAATGGTGGAGTGATTTACTGCCACAAGTCCCACAATGCTTGTTATATTAAGACCTGCTGCTTGTTAACTAAGTTTGTAGTGCTGTTACTTGGCCTTGTTATATAAACTGTGATGGAACTGCGAAAAAAAAATGAAATAAATGCATTCTATTTTCAACAGCAGGTGATAAGAGTGATATTGCCTGTTTCTCCAACATAGAGAAGTTTGTGGCTCCGTTCCTCTTGGTTGAAGCAGGATTGGTGGTGGTTACAGGCCCTTAATTATTGGAGGTACAATGGAATGGGGATTACAAACACAGCCTCAAAACAAGATTCACAACATTGTGTGTTAAAGTTCCTTTCTGTTCATTAAAGAAAAGAATACTCAATAAAAATAAATAGCAGATTGCTGATCTTTATTGCAACAGATGTCACGCATTGCGATTTTGTGCAGTGGTTAGAGCAGAGTGATAACAGTAGCCTCAGGCTAGGTTTCGACCATTTCAATCTGGAACTAGCACTCTGCTAGACTGCAAACAGATGTAATTATATGGTGTGTAGCTGTTGTAAGAGAATTGCAGTTTTTATGACAAAATTTTTTTTTTTTTTTATGAGCTCAATTAAGAGAAATGTGTCTCTTTGTACCGTCTCACTTCTCACCCCTCCCCAAGAATGTGTTACTATGGAAGACTGGTTCGTAAGAATATACAACAGCGCCGTTTGTTTGCTTACTTTCTATCTGATGTTGTCAGGAAACTAATAGTTTGGGTTTATTAAAGTTTTAATTGAAAGTTCTCCGCAGCCCTGGCCTCCATTTTAAAGTCTGGTAACAGCAGATATTATTGCAGTAGTGTTGCTGAACTACATCACAAAAATCTTGCTTCCCTGAAGAATTAGCTCCTTCTCACTGTTCGCAGAATGGGGTCGATTTTGACATTTGGGCAACCAATTGTCAGCGTCCGCTCTTATCCGCGGGGAAGAGGCAGCCACGATTTTGAGGCCTCGTTTACAGTGGGCCAGTGAGCTGCGGGGCACATAACGGGCAAAGGGCTGGCCAAAGTCAGGCCGCATTGGTCGCCATCCAGATAAGTGCGGGGGGAGGTGTTGGGGGGGTGGGGGGGGGTGGTGTCGCGATTGTGCGGGAGAGAGGGGTCCCATGGCAGCAGCGGCCCAGATTATTTTTACGGGGCCTGTCGCTTTAGAGGGTTTTTTTTCTCTTCAAAAACCATATGTTCCTCTGGGCCCCACAAACCTAATGTGAAACTTGCCCAGGCCGGGCCTCTTCGGCTCTATCGCCCGTGGAAATGATCGGAGTGCGCACGGCGCAAGCTCCGATCATTTTGAACTTAAAATGGCAATCGGGGTCCTGGAACCAGGTTTGCATCTTGATACGGGCCTACCGCCGGAAGCAGGCAGGCACTTTGGGCCACCTATCGGTAGACCCCTTTCAAAATGGCGCCGGCCACATCATCGGGGTTAATGGGGCGGTGAAGACCGACCTCAATTAGTGCTCTGAGTAATAGCGTCGACTGAATTCTTACATTTAGTCATAATGTAATGTGACCAATTTAGGCTTTGCGACTGGGAAAATCAGGCCTGCCTGTTCCCTTTAGAGTTTTTTTTTTAAATGTCAAAACCATATGTTTGTCTTTTGCTTTGCCCTCTAAATTTTTTAAAATATGTCGCAGGCATCACTCAATCATATCGGCAATTGCTCCACTGCTCACGAGAAGCAAGCATTGCAAAGACTTCACAGTTACTTGCTGTTTTCTGACAACATTTTTTCAAAGCTTGTCATTACTGGATTTTGTAAAAGGGCATAAAGTGCAACATTCCTTCCTCCATGATTAGCAATACATCCGAGTGCTTCATGTATCTCCCAGTTAAACTATGATTGCAGGCCATGTGAAATCTGCCCAGAGTCTCTGGACAAAGCAAAGAAAAAAAACAAGCTCTAGAGATTGAGCAACAACTATCACGCTCAAATTGGCTGCCATGCCTATGGATATTAAAAAAAAAAATTAAGCCTGAAAAAAAAAAGGACGCAGAACCCGAGGCCTCCACTTCTTCACCACGGGGCGATAAGACTCTGAAGAAAAAAATCTCAAGGGGAGTGGGGTTCAAGAGGGGTCAACTTCCAATTTCTCAAGAAAATCATCTGGCAGCGCTAACAGCTACTTTAGGTTAAGATTTCCTCTGCGTGCTATATAACATCATTATAGGGGATTGTTACAGACAGAAGATAAGAAATCTTCTCATATCTGAGAAATGTATCTCTCAAACTAAACACCTTAAGGAACGCACCAACCGCTCCGCTGTTAGGAGCAGCAACTTTGAAAAAAATAGAACTGCTCTGTGCTACATCTGATAGTGTAATCTAACTGCCAGTTGGTGATTCATTTTCTACCCTCAGAGTTGAAGCAAGTTACAAATGCTATCATCTGATTTCCCTTTTGAAACAAGTATTGGCAGAATGCAGACGTGCAACCGCCCCCACCCCCACACCCTACCCACCCCCACACCTTACCCCACCCCTTCCCACCCCCCGCCCTCCCCAACCACCCCCACCCCGAGTCTAGAAGAACCTACTATTCACGAGAATGATCTCAAGTGATTTTTCGCAGAGTTTGTCCCGTGCGAAATTGAGAGCGGTCAAGTGCCCAACCGACTGATAGCTCGTGAAACCTTAATGAAGACTTTGGCAGGATTTTCAAACGAGCTGAGATCCCATCTCTCACTCCTCAGTCAAGGTAAGTAGTGAATCCTGTTCCTTGGCCTCATGCTTCCACAGCAAATCACACCAATGACGCTTCTGTCCAAACACAACAATACACAGGATATCCCAGAAACGGCTGTCAAGCCTTTTTCCCAGTATTGTTAGAATAGCTAATCTATGAATTCCGTGAATCATTTCTTACTGTTTAAAAACAGCAGAAGTCCAAAAATGTTAATCAGGGCTTCTTTTGGTTCATCTTGACAAATGTATGGCTATTACCTGAGGCCCAAGATTAAGTAAATTCTAACTACTTATTCCCACCATCCATTAAAAAAAATTATGGGCTAGAAATTCGGCTCCTTTGCACCTGCCGTTAGGGCCTCCGGGGGAGGGGGGGCGCTAACGGGGCGCAAAGGGCTTATCGCACAGGGGGGGGGGGAAAGCGCCTCCCGAGAAATTCAGCGGGGCGTTGCTGAGGTGATACCCGATAGCGCCGCGCCCTCATCGCCGTGCGCCGTGTGCCGTGACACCTTAGCGTCCCGCCGTGGCCCCTAACACCCCGTGGTGGACTGTGGCGTGGTCCTGGCCGCCATCGCGCAGCCCGGCACCGCGTCTTGGTTACCGCCCCACCAGGAAGTGGAGCGCCCAAGATTGCGCTCCACTTCCGGTGCGGGGCGGTAAGCCGAATTTAGCGGCCGGGGCGGTACTTCTGCGCCAGGCGCTAAATGTCCGGCCTTAACTCGGTTACTGCCCCCAAATGGGACGTAACTGAATTTCGCGCCCTATAGATTCTTTATAATTTTTATAAGGTTCATTCAACCACAACAGCAATCTGCATTTGTATAGCGCCTTTATCATAGTAAAACATCCCAAGGCACTGTACAGGAGCATTATCAAACAAAATTTGACACCAAACCACAGAACGAGGTGCTAGGACAGCTGACCAAAAAATTGGTCAAACAGGTAGGTTTTAAGGATTCAATGTTGCGACATGCTTTAATGGTCCAATAACATTATAGATTATGTCCAGTCTTCACTCATGAAATGGTGAGATGTGAAGAGATAGTTTAACATATTTGCCATTTCTTAATTCCCCTGGGGTTTATTCACAATTCATTCATTAAAGGGCCTTTCTGTTCTTCAATATTCTATCTATACATACATAATATATGTGTAAAAAACACTAAGGATCTCCAGATATTACATTTCAAAGATTCATAATATAAAAAGATGGAATAAAGCCACTCATTTAATGCTAATTTCTTCTGCCTTGGAGCCAACGATTTACAAGCATCAATCTGCAACCTCCCTTACCAACAGCCAGAAATTGACCTTCGAGCGCTAACAGCAATGATATTTTGTGCCCTTCAGGCCAAGTTAAAATAGCCAGAATAATACATCTGGGGAGATTGTCCTGGGTCTGTCCCCAGCTGCATTGGTCGCCCAAGTGCAGCAAATATCATAAAATAGGGCAGGTCAGAGTGGCTGTAAAGCACTTTGGGTCATCCAGATGAAGTGAAAGATGTGATATATGCGAGTACTTTCTTTTGTTTCTTTCCATTAATGCAAATGGAAATGCTGATGTACAAAGGGACCTGGGTGTCTTGTACACCAGTCACTGAAAGCAAACATGCAGGTGCAGCAAGCAGTTAGGAAGGCAAATGGTATGTTGGCCTTCATTGCAAGAGGATGAGTACAGGAGCAAGGATGTCTTACTACAGTTATACAGGGCCTTGGTGAGACAACACCTGGAGTACTGTGTGCAGTTTTGGTCTCCTTACCTAAGAAAAGATATACTTACCATAGAGGGAGTGCAGCGAAGGTTCACCAGACTGATTCCTGGGATGGCAGAACTGTCGTATGAGGAGAGATTGGGTCAACTAGGTCTGTATTCACTAGAGTTTAGAAGAATGAGAGGGGATCTCATTGAAACGTATAAAATTCTGACAGGGCGAGACAGACTGGATACAGGGAGATGTTTCCCCTGGCTGGGGGGTCTAGAACGAGGGGTCACAGTCTCAGGATATGGGGTAGGACATTTAGGACTGAGATGAGGAGAAATTTCTTCACTCAGAGGGTGGTGAACCTGTGGAATTCTCTACCACAGAAGACTGTGGAAGCCAAGTCACTGAATATATTTAAGAAGGAGATAGATAGGTTTCTAGACACAAAAGGCATCAAGGGGTATGGGGAGAGAGCGGGAATATGGGATTGAGATAGAGGATCAGCCATGATCATATTCAATGGCGGAGCAGGCTCGAAGGGCTGAATGGCCTACTCCTGCTCCTATTTTTCTATGTTTCTATGTTTCTATTATTTACAGGTGTATGCACTGACCCACTTCACCTTTCTGATATTTCTCTGCAGCCAAGCACACCCAGGGCCAGATCCAGAAAAATCTCCTTTATTGTGTTATACCTTGTATAACACTTCTGTCATCGTAAGCAGTATATCATCTAACTCACCATGAACACTGTCAGAGAAGATCTACCAATAGCTGAGTTAATTGGTTTCAGCTCTCTTGCTCCCATTGGCAATCCATATTATTATTTACCTCTTATTCTTCTTAAAGCCAATTTTAATTCTCTCTAATCTTCATTTGTAAAATGACGACAGCGGCAGCTAAAATAATCCACCAGCATCATTGGCTCGGAGTAAGTGCTCAGCCTGTAATTTAATTGAAGGCTTCGAATCGCATCGTAAATTGCAAGATGTTGCTGAAAAGCATCACGGTTCTGAAGTGATCCAGTATAGTTAGCAAAAGCAATCTCCCGGTCACAAATCTGAGCCCAGAGCCCACAGAAGCCATCATCTGTCACCCTCAACCGTGAAGTGGTTTTGTTTATTTCTTGTTTTTTTTGGCTGTCGTGCAAATTGACATGTGCGGTGATGGTTTGTCATTCAATATTATTAAAATTGAGGTAAAGGACAGGATACGACACATAAATTTGACAGAAGTCCTCATATATTGTGTGGGAAGTGGGCATAATTTGTACATGATGTACTTAATATTTATATGAGAGGCTTAGACCACTTATGCAGCTGCTATACCTATCAAAGGAACTAGATAAATCAGCACAATCTCTTTTACAACAAAGCTCCTATTAATTTCTCCTATGAATGTATCCCAAAGTTAATTAACACCAACCTCGGAAGAGGACCCTTGTTGTCCCTGTCTGAATTTTTCTATTTTTCACAACCACTCACTATCCTTTCGGTCTTTTTTCCCAGCCCTGTGGGGAATTTTGTATGGTGTAGACATGCCCATTGGGAATTAGGATACAGCCACCCAAGCCAGGCACCACAGGGAAGTGGAAGTGTTTTAATTTACAATCAAATTATGATCTTGGGTCATAACACCCCATCAGTGGCAAGCTGACAAGATTCCTACTCACCCCAGGAAGGGAAAATCTCCATGAAGGTTGGAAGTAGGCTTGTATGCTGTCCTTTCACTCCTGGGATCCAGTTTGGAATCTAACCCGGACTATTCGAATGAAGTCTTTCGCTGTCAACCAAAATAATCCTGGGTAATTTGAACCCAGTTCCCAGTGGATACAACTGACAGCACAAAGCTATAGTTCAATACAAATTGACAATCATGCGAATGGTTGGTGTGGAAATGGGAAAATACATGCAGGTTTCGTAGTTTGCTCTTTTGAGGTTGAGGCACTTTGTTACAGCAGGATGTCGAAACCATAATTCCTGTCCTGGGAGTGCCTGATGCTGAACTGGGGGTCAGAAAATAAGAACATTTTTGAATCCGTCCCATAAAATTTATCCCCCCTTCTCGACGGAAAGATGGGAAAAGATCTCCACAACTTGCTTCGTTTTATGAGAATTTTTCCATTCAATTTTATCACAAACCACAACTATAAAAAATATTCATGCAGACCACAAGCAAAAGCAAGCTCTCGCAAGTACAATCATTATGCTTCATTTACACTTTCAGCTAACCAGGTGGGATCCACTTGTTACTTTTGACCATGGACATCCTGTCTCACCTGTACCCAACCCTCGTAGACTTGGTCAACCTGAGTGAATGGGGTCAGAATTTTGAATACCAGAAGATTCGAATGCCACTGAAGAAGCACAGCGGGTTTAATGAATTATTCTTACATGCCTGAGGCTGTTCTTTTCAAAAAGCAATGTGAACTCACCTCGCCGTCATGTGGATTGAGCTCAGTATCTGAGAAAACTGACTGCCAGTTGGAAGACAGAATTTGCAATAGCTGCTTACAGAAAGTAGATGTGCTTCATCCTGCAGTTCAACCTTCTTCATGCCATAATTTTCTGATTATAGCTCAATCGATACCTGTATAGATCTAGATCAAAGGAATTGCATTTAAGACACTGTTACCTTCCAATGAAATTCTAGGGGCACAATAAACCACCAGAACTATACAACCTAGCCATCAGGATGAGGCAGAGTGCAAGGAGATTAATAATGTATTGCCCAGAGCTACAATTCGTGGCCATAACAACAGCATTTGCTAGTTCATTTACTTATTACCTTCAATATATTTTTGTTGTGTATACAACTTCCTATTATAATAATTCTAATAATATTCCCTCAATTGGTTTTTATGAAATTATATTTTTCACAGAAGCGTTTCTGGGCTGAACCCTGTAAAATGAAATTGAATACGCAGAGCACCACTTCACTTTCATATCAATTCATATGATGTGATTATTTAATTTTCACAGTCCTTTGTACTTAAAATTTTAAAGTGGAACTATTGAGAGGAATGCCAGGTTTGTTTTTAGTGCTGTTTCATTAGCCCTCACGTACACAGCATGACAAGCTGCTGCTGCCCAAGAGGATCCAGGAAATCAAATGAGAAAACTCACAGCATTTACGCTTTTTGTTATCGGTGGATAGGAGATTTAAGAGCTGGGATACTGAGCATGTTAGATTACCCCATGAGGGAGCAGAGAACAGTTGTAGGTCCAGAAACAGCTACCAAAGAGATGTCTGTGCAAGGTGCTCAAGCAGTGAGGTGAGAATGAACAAATTCTGAAGTCAAGCAGGAACTCAAGTGGAGCAAGGAGGAAACCAAATAGAACTACAGGACTGGAATATAGATTGCGCCTCATGGAATATTCAATGAACTAAAGCAAGTCCTAAATGATTATACAGAGTGCAACTGTCAACAAGACCAGCCTGCATTTATATAGCTCCGTCAACGTAGTAAAACGCCCCAAGGTGCTTCACAGGAGCATTAACAAACAAAATTTGACACCGATCCACATAAGGAGATATTAGGACAAGTGACCAAGGGTGTCTTAAAGGAGAAGAGAGAGTTAGAGAGGCGGAGAGGTTTAGGGTGGGAATTCCACAGCTTAGGGCCTCGGCGCTGATGGTGGAGCGATGAAACATGGGGATGCACAAGAGGCCAGAATTGGATGAACGCAGAGATCTCGGAGGGTTGTGGGGCTGGAGGAGGTTGCAGAGACAGGGAGGGGCTCAGCTATGGAGGGATTTGAAAACAAGAATAAGAATTTTTAAATCGAGGTGTTGCTGGACCGGGAGCCAATGTAGGTCAGCAAGCACATGGGTGATAGGAGATGTGTGAGTTAGGCTATGGACAACAGAGTTTTGGATGAGCTCAAGCTTACAGATGGTGCAAGATGGGAGGCCAGCCAGGAGAGCATTGGAATAATTGAGTGTAGAGGTAACAAAGGCGTGGAGGAGGGTTTCAGCACCAGATGAGCTGAGGCAGGGGTAGAGACAGGCGATGTGACGGAGGTGGAAGTAGGCGGTCTTGGTGAAGGAGCAGATATGGGGTTGGAACTATCTCATCGTTATACCCCAAATTACTGGCTTTATGCAAGCAATTTTCTGAAAGGTAAAAACTAAACAACCGAGGAGAACACTGTAAAAACAGAGAGGTAGAATGAGGAAAAAAGTGAAAGAAGCACTGAAAATATTCAGGATAGTGAGTAAAGAATTAAATATAAATGGTCCTTTAAATCAACAGGGAAAGCTTAAAAGATTTCATACTTAAGGAAGATGAGATCATCAATCAGGTTATCTTTAGAATGCGTTATTGTCCAATAACTCCGCAAAGTGGCAGAGCATCTTTTAATACCACAGGGATCTTATGCAAAAATACAGAGAAAAAAAAAGAATGCTTTGGTCACCACAAAAAAACTGCTGAATCCCAGTTAGACTTGGCTGTAACGTTATTTGTTCCCTAAATTTGGCAGAGGAGGAATAATGCAGTGCAGCATAATTATATTTAAAAAAAAGTAGTCCAGGTATCCTGGGAGTATCTGCAATGTCAGAGTGAGTCGGATATCTTTGCAGGCTAATGAACTACACACTTTCAGACTTTGACAGAGGCATCGCATCCCATCTGACACTAGGAGCTCAAATCTCCAGGCTGTGTTTTTTTTTACCTCTGACCAAACTCTACAAGAGCTCCTGATGTATTTGCCTGCGCAGCAACAGTCATCACACTCCAAAAATAATACACTGTGCGAAACACTGATGCTTCAACGAAGTGATAAGGAGCTATGTAAATGCAAGTATTTATTTCATTTCTTTGTATATCCAGCTTCCTCACCCTGACTCTTGCTGGACCTTCCATGCAGCTGCCTGTACAAGGGGATTGACAGGGTAGATGCTGAGAGGCTGTTCCCCCTGGCTGGAGAGTCTAGAACTAGGGGGCAGAGTCTCAGGATAAGGGGTCGGCCATTTAGGACTGAGATGAGGAGGAATTTCTTCACTCAGAGGGTTGTGAATCTTTGGAATTCTCTACCCAAGAGGGCTGTGGACACTGAATCATTGAGTATATTCAAGGCTGACATAGATAGATTTTTGTACTCTAGGGGAATCAAGGGTTATGGGGATCGGGCGGGAAAGTGGAGTTGAGGTCAAAGATCAGCCATGATCTTACTGAATGGCAGAGCAGGCTCGAGGGGCCGTATGACCTACGCCTGCTCCTAATTCTTATGTTGTTATGTTATTAGCAAACCTTGAATCCCAGCTTTCTTCCTGCATCTGAATCCCTGCTCACTCCATGTAGCCTGACCCTCATTCCATTCTTTCTCTCGCTCTCTCTGCTGGCAGTGACTGCTGAAAGTTTACACAAAACTTGCTGAAGGATATCTGACCTCTTCCATTGGAATCCACTTGGGAGATGCGGTTGTTGAAAACTAATCACAGACTTTTAGCAAACAAACAATCTGGAATGCTTTCAATATTATTATGTATCAGATTTAATCACTGATTTTCACCATGATAAAGTGGGTCACGTCCTTAACTTCAATCTTCTTCACATGCTAAAAATGTACTGCATTTTGCATCAGAAAATACCAGACAGAATAGTGGAAGCTTGGGAGGAGTTCTACGGCTATGATTCAATTGAGAGGTTCTGACGTCATAAACTACAATAACAAAGCTTGATTGATTTATGCAAAACAGCACCTACAGGATGAATTGCACCCGTTTGGTATTTTACAATGCGTAACCAGATGTAGTTTTCATGGCATTGGAGATCCATGGGGAGCCTCGGAATTATCTGTTTCGGGGAGGAGCGTTATATTCTTTATCTGTTGTTCACTTGAACAAATTAAGATACAATACAGTGAACAACATGTACCTTGGCGCATAATAAAAGATAGTGAGATTAAATGAAAGTAAATAAACACACCATTGATATTCCATCGCTGGAATGTCAATTTTGGTATGGACAGAGAGTGAAAGGGACTTGAATATAGAAAAAGCGTAAGTAAAAATGATGTGTTGAGGCAACATCAGTTTCTTAACCTGTCCCATTACCATCTCCTTTTGCCTTGAATGTCTCGTAATGTCTCTTAACCTCTCCTGCCTTCTATCCTATCACAGACCTTCCCTTTTGTTCTTTCATCCCCTCCCCCCTTTCCCAGCCCCGACACTTGCTTAAAAATCTGTTCCATTTCCTGCTTTTTTCCAGTTCTGACAAAAGGTCATCGACCTGAAACGTTAACTCTGTTTCTCTCTCCACAGATGCTGCCTGACCTGCTGAGTATCTCCAGCATGTTCTGTTTTTATTTCAGATTTCCAGCATCTGCAGTTTTTTCTTTTTGTATTAGTACACGCTCAGTGGGACATCTATTGAAGTAATAATTTTAACTCGGGACATGAGTGTGGCCTGTGTGGGGGTTGGGGCAGGCGGAAAGTGCCCATAACAGTGGTGAGGGGAGGCTGGCCCTTTTAACTCTTAGACTTCATTACTATCTTCCAGGACAGACTCCTGCTTGAATTCGGTGGAAATGATGGCAGGGGCAGATGTTCGTGAAGCAGGAGGCCGCCACTGGGATCAGCCCCCGGTACTGAGGTAAGTGGTGAGGGAGGGGTCCGGATGCGATCACGAAGCCATGGGCAGGGGTGGCCTAAAGTTCCATTGCGGTTCCTCCTGCTTGGAAAACTTTGAAGACCCAACCTTCAAAAAAAAAATGTAAACTTTTCTATTGACCGCTACTCATAAAATAACGAAACAAAACTGATGAATGTTGTTTAACATGCCCGCCTGCAAATAGAAAACATCTAGGGGGAAAAATTCAGTTGGTTGCGTCTCCCGTTAGCGCCTTAAGAGGGCGCTAATGGGGCGCAAAGCATCTAGCGCCCAGGCGCGGCGATGTTTGCGCCGCTCGCGAAATTAACTAGACATTTTGCGGCGGTGCTAAACACTACTGCCACGATCTCCTGCGCCGGCAGATCGTGACGTCAGTCGAGTGCGCAACGCCCCGGTATCGTCCCGGAGCAGATATTGAGTGGCGCCCCCTGCCTTACCGCCTGACGCTAGCAATGACAGGTTGAGGGGAGCGTTTTGCAGTCATGAAGGGACTGGGGGAACGCTATTTAAAGGTGACCGCTTCCTGCCTTTTATTGTTGGTGCCATTTTTGAACCACGCATTCTGAGAGAGAGAGAGAGAGACTTCTGGAGAAATTCAACGCTGTGTGAAGGAGTTTTGGGTACTGAGCAGCACTTTGCAGGTTCATTTTGATTTGCCATTCCTTGTATCGATTTAGAAGAGACTGTGGGGGCTGCACTCTAAGCTCTTTCCCTGGTACTCTCCATTGTTCTTTCCAGCAGATTTGATGTGCAGGTCTCTCCAGGCCAAGATTCAAGGCTGCAATGAGCAGGATGTGGATAGAAAGCAAGATCAACCATCCCCTTTAAGAACTGGCCCGTGCCATTGTGTGTGTGTTCCATTGCTGACTGACATCACATGAGCTTCGCCAGCGCTCTGAGGTAGCGCCTCGCTCCTCGGCCTTTGCGCCTTAAGACAGGTGTGAAGCGCCTGATTTAGCGCTCCAATCACCTCCAGGGGCGATAAAAGTCAAGTTTGCAGTCGGTGGCGATAATTAGCGCCAGGCGCTAATCTTTGCGCCCGGCCGATAATTGCGCCCCAAATGGGGCGATACTGAATTTCTCCCCCCTAAATTGCGGTCGCGGTTGCAGTCAACTGCAGGTAATATGCTACACTGAAAAATAAAGGATGTCTACTTGGACATTATATCGGTGGTGGGCATATTAATCAAAGCCAACATTGACAAAAATGCAAAAATATTCACTCAGCAAATCTGAATTTGTGTGTGGGTTTTTTTGAAGAGGTTGGCCGGATAAATGAGATGTAGAGGTGACCTTCTAATAAATGCAAACAATTAAAATCTATGTGGTCATGCTGATGGATGGAGTCAAGATAGAAACTACTCCAAGCATCAATGCGACAAAATCTAGTCATTCCGCTAAGTCCCTGCTGAGAGTGGGTTGGAGTGACAAAAACAAAGAATCATTTTAATATTAAATTGGAGGAACTGGTGCTGCTAAACCAATAGCGGAAGAAATAAATCTTCCTGGCTTCCTGTGTTAACATTCAATTCAGAAGTAGGATGATGGAATTTAGATAGACATTTGCATTGACAAAAATACCTCCTTTTAGCTGAAAATGGGGGTGGTATCAGAAATCAGAAATACTGGGGGAACATTTGTAAATTTCATATTAGCATCTAAATGGTTTTCTATATGCAATAAAAGGGACATTTGTTTATTTAAATGTTTATGTAATTCAACTTCATTCTCTCAATGTATCGCCTGCACTGTACTATCCGATCTTCAATTCGTCATTCTATAAATTGACCAATTCTGATCAGCAAAGTAGGTTTTCTGCTAACATACTTGACTTTAGCATCTTAAGAAAGCTATTAAATGGCTTTAGACACAGCCATCTGCCACATTCCCTGTGCTGCCTCTTTCATAATTACAAACTGCCAATCTTCGGATCTGCTGATGAGTAGGATACTGGAAGACATAAGAACATAAGAAATAGGAGCAGGAGTAGGTCATTGGGTCCTTCGAGCCTGCTCCACCATTCAATAAGATCATGGCTGATCTTCTACCACATCTCCACTTTCCTGAACTATCCCCATATCCCTTGATTCACTTAATATTCAAAAATCTTTCGATCTCTGTCTTCAATATACTCAATGACTGAGCCTCCACAGCCCTCTGGGTAGAGAATTCCAAAGATTCATCACCCTCTGAGTGAAGAAATTTCTCCTCATCTCAGTCCTAAATGGTCGACCCCTTATTCTGAGACTGTGACCCCTGGTTCTAGACTCCCCAGCCAGGGGAAACATCCTCCCTGCATCTACCTTGTCAAGGCCTGTAAGAATTTTGTATGTTTCAATGAGATTACCTCTCATTCTTCTAAACTCGAGAGAATATAGGCCTAGTCTACTCAATCTCTCCTCAAAGGATATTCCCCCCATCCCAGGAACCAGTCTGGTGAACCTTTGTTGCACTCCCTCTATAACAAGTATATCCTTCCTTAGGTAAGGAGACCAAAACTGTACACAATACTCCAGGTGTGGTCTCACCAGGGTCCTATATAATTGCAGTAAGATGTCTTTACTCTTATACTCAAATCCTCTTGTAATAAAGGCCAACATACCATTTGCTTTCCTAATTGCTTGCTGTACCTGCATGTTAACTTTCAGTGATTCTTGTACAAGGACCCCCAGGTCCCTCTGAACACCAACATTTCCCAATCTCTCACCATTTAAAAAATACACTGCTTTTCTATTTTTCCTACCAAAGTGGATAACTTCACATTTCTCCACATTATATTCCATTTGCCATGTTCTTGCCCACTCACTTAGCCTGTCTATATCCCCTTGAAGAGTCCTTGCATCCTCCTCACAACTTACATTCCCACCCAGCTTTGTATCATCAGCAAATTTGGATATATTACATTTGGCCCCCTCATCCAAATCATTGATGTAGATTGTGAATAGCTGAGGCCCAAGCACTGATCCTAATTACAGCCTGCCAACCCGAAAATGACCCGTTTATTCCTACTCTCTGATTTCTGTCCGTTAACCAATCTTCAATCCATGCCATTATATATTACCCCCAATCCCATGAGCCCTAATTTTGTTTAACAACCTCTTGTGTGGCACCTTATCGAATGCCTTCTGAAAATCCAAATACACCACATCCACTGGTTCCCCCTTATCTATTCTATTAGTTACAACCTCAAAAAACTCTATAACAGATTCATCAAACACAATTTCCCTTTCATAAATCCGTGTAGATTCTGCCCAATCCTATTATTATTTTCTAAGTGCCCTGTTACCACGTCCTTAATAATAGATTCTAGCATTTTCCCTACTATTGATGTCAGGCTAACTGGTCTGTAGTTCCCCATTTTCTCTCTCCCTCCTTTCTTAATTAGTGGGGTTACATTTGCCACCTTCCAATCCGCGGAACCGTTCTAGAATCTATGGAATTTTGGAAAAAGACAACTAATGCATCCACTATGGCGATAGCCACCTCTTTCAAAACACTAGGATGCAGGCCATCAGGTCCAGGAGATTTATTGGCTTTCAGTCCCATTAATTTCTCCAGTACTATTTTTTTACCAATACTAATTTCTTTCAGTTCCTCATTCTCGCTAGAGCCTTGGTTCTCCACTATTTCCGGGAAGTTTTTTATGTATCTTCTGTGAAGACAGACACAAAGGCTGTGATTTTGCAAATGGATGTGGCTTGGGAGCGGGTCAGCTGGTTTCCGGGTTCCAATCCCGCCCCCAACTGCATCCGGCCAACGGAGGTGATTTTACGTCGATTGGCCTTGTTAAGCCCATCTTGCAGGCTTGCCGGCCAATTAAGAGGAAGCCGGTCAGATGACATCATTTGATGACATGTCATCTGCCGGTTTTCTTAAAGGGACCACGCACAATTTTTCTTTGACAGCTTATTTCTCAGTGTTTGACAGCATTGAGGTGCTGCAAACACTGACAATGATTGTTCACAGGTGAGCTCTTGCACCCAGGTTCTCCAATGACTCCCTCCATAGACTAGAACAGATGGCAGCTGCAGGTGAGGTTACAGAAGCGATCTGTCACTGGTGAGAGAAGTTCTCCCAATGAGGTGGGACTAGACAGCCAATTCAAAACTTGTTACCTTCAGAAAAGTGTAAATGCATTAAAAATGATTTTCTGAACATTTTCTTACCTCTGAAACTCACCAGTGCACCATTGGATCCTTCACACCACTTCTTCAGCTGTCATCAATGCAGAAACATTACAGCAGACTCACAACACGCCACACTTACCTGGCGTGGTGTCTGGACGTCGGGGAACCCAAGGCAAAAGCGGCAAAATTGAAAAAGAGCCTGTTAACAAGTATCAAGTACCTGTTAACAGCCGGTAAGTGGCTATAAACCTCTTCCCGCCGCTAGGTGTCGGGTCTATGCGCAAATCGGGGACCCGACACTTGGGAAGATTGATTGGAGGTGGGTTACCAGTGGGTTTCCTGCCCACTGTCAATCTTTGCGATTTTGACAGCGGTCCCGCCTCCAATCCCACACTCTGAGGACCGTCAAAATTCCGGCCAAAATATTTGTTTAATTTCACTGCCATTTCCTTCTTCCCCATTATAATTTCTCCTGTCTCAGCCTGTAAGGGACCCACATTTATTTTTGCTAATCTTTTCCTTTTTACATACCTATAGAAGCTTTTACAGTCTGTTTTTATGTTTCTCGCTAGTTTACTCTCATACTCTATTTTACCTTTCTTTATCAATTTCTTGGTCCTCCTTTGCTGAATTCTAAAATCCTCCCAATCCTCAGGCTTACTACTCTTTTTGGCAACATTATAAGCCTCTTCCTTTGATCTAATACTATCTTTAACTTCTCTTGTTAGCCACGGTTGGACCACTTTTCCTGTGGGGGTTTTGTGCCTTAAAGGAATGTATATTTGTTGTAAATTATGTATTAATTACATACGAACATACGAATTAGGAGCAGAAGTAGGCCACTCGGCCCCTCGAGCTTGCTCCGCTATTCAATAAGATCATGACTGATCTGATTACTCCACATTCCCACCTACCCCCGATAACTTTTCACCTCCTTGCTTACCAAGAATCTATCTACCTCTGCCTTAAAAATATTCAAAGACTCAGCTTCCACCGCCCTCTGAGGAAGAGAGTTCCAAAGACTCACGACCCTCTGTGAGAAAAAAATTCTCCTCATCTCTGTCTTAAATGGGTGACCCCTTATTTTTAATCAGTGACCCCTAGTTCTAGATTCTCCCACAAGAGGAAACATCCTCTCCACATCCACCCTGTCAAGACCCCTCAGGATCTTATATGTTTCAATCAAGTCACCTCTTACTCTTCTAAACTCCAGCAGATACAAGCCTAGCCTGTCCAACCTTTCCTCATAAGACAACCCGCCCATTCCAGATATTAGTCTAGTAAACCTTCTCTGAACTGCTTCCAACGCATTTACATCTTTCCTTAAATAAGGAGACCAATACTGTACACAGTACTCCAGATGTGGTCTCACCAATGCCCTGTATAACTGAAGCATAACCTCCCTACTTTTGTATTCAATTCCCCTCGTAATAAACAATAACATTCTATTAGCTTTCCTAATTACTTGCTGTAACTGCATACTAACCTTTTGCGATTCATGCACTAGGACACCCAGATCCCTCTGTATCTCAGAGCTCTGCAATCTCTCACCATTTAGATAATATGCTTCTTTTTATTCTTTCCTGCCAAAATGGACAACTTTACATTTTCCCACATTATACTCCATTTGCCAGATCTTTGCCCACTCACTTAACCTATCTATATCCCTTTGTAGCCTCCCTATGTCCTCTTCACAATTTACTTTCCTACCTATCTTTGTGTCATCAGCAAATTTAGCAACCATACCTTCGGTCCCTTCATCCAAGTCATTTATATAAATTGTAAAACGTTGAGGTCCCAGCACAGATCCCTGTGGCACACCACTCGTTACATCTTGCCAATCAGAAAATGACCCATTTATGCCTACTCTCTGTTTCCTGTTAGCTAGTCAATCTTCTATCCAGCCAATATGTTACCCCCTTTACCATGAGCTTTTATTTTCCGCAATAACCTTTGATGTGGCACCTTATCAAATGCCTTCTGGAAATCTAAGTACAGTACATCCACCGGTTCCCCTTTATCCACAGCACATGTTACTTCCTCAAAGAACTCCAATAAATTGGTTAAACATGATTTCCCTTTCACAAAACCATGTTGACTCTGCCTGATTACCGTGAACGTTTCTAAGTGCCCTGCTATATCGTCTTTAATAATAGCTTCTAACATCTTCCCTATGACAGGTGTTAAGCTAACTGGCCTGTAGTTTCCTGCTTTCTGTCTCCCTCCCTTTTTGAATAAAGGAGTTATATTCCCTATTTTCCAATCTAATGGAACCTTCCCTGAATCTAGGGAATTTTGGAAAATTAAAACCAATGCATCAACTATCTCACTAGCCACTTCTTTTAAGACCCTAGGATGAAGTCCATCAGGACCCGAGGACTTGTCAGCCCGCAGTTCCAACAATTTGCTCAGTACCACTTCCCTGGTGATTGTAATTTTCTTGAGTTCCTCCCTCCCTTCCAGTTCCTGATTTACCACTATTTCTGGGATGTTACTTGTATCCTCTCTAGTGAAGACCGATGCAAAATACCTGTTCAATTCAACTGCCATCTCCTTATTTTCCATTATTAATTCCCCAGACTCACTTTTTATAGGACCAACTTTGTTAACTCTTTTCTTTTTTAAATATCTATAGAAACTCTTACTATCTGTTTTTATATTTCTAGCTAGCTTTCTCTCGTACTCTAATTTTTCTCTCCTTATTAATCTTTTAGTTATTCTTTGCTTTTTTTTATATTCTGTCCAATCTTCTGACCTGCCACCCATCTTTGCGCAATTATATGCTTTTTCTTTAAAGTTTGATACTATCTTTAACTTTTTTAGTTAACCACGGATGGTGGGTCCTCCCTTTGGAATTTTTCTTTCTCGTTGGAATGTATTAATTCTTTAAATGCTAGCCATTGCTTGTCTACCATCATACCTTTTAATGTAGTTTCCCAATCTACCTTTGCCAACTTGCCCCTCATACCTACGTAGTTTGCTTTGTTTTGATTTAAGACCCTGGGGGCGATTTTCCCACTGGAGGCGAGATGGAGGCGGGTTTCAGTTTGGGTGGGTTTGAATCTCGCCTCCACTGATAGGTTTCAAAATGTTGCGATTTTCCCATGATTGTCCACTTGATTTCAGAGGTGTGGGATGCCCTTGGTCAATTAGTGTTTTGGGACTAAAACTCGCCTCTGTTGATAGCACTTTTCCAGTCTGATTTTATGGCTTCTTGCTCCCTTGGCTCATTCCACAGCATTTCTGCATCTCCTGCACCACCTCCAACATCTTTTGAGAAACCACTATGTCCAATTCCAAGGCAATGGCCTACCAGAGGCTCTCAGATGAGTCGCTGCAAATGTTGTTTGAGGGGGTGACAGCTAGCATGGAGGTGCTCTTCCACACATCTCGGAGGAAGAGGCCTGCCAAAGAAAACAAGGCTGTGTGGGTACAGCTGGCAAGGGATATAACCTCCAGATCTGTGTGCAGATTGGGAGACTGTTTCTGTTTATTGATGAAATGCCATCCCTGTTGGAAAGCATTAAAATGATTTGAAGCCAAAATGTTGGCGTTATGCCATCTGTTCTTTCGCCTTAGGCAGCTCCACATTGCGGGCACCGCCACACTTGCGTTGTCAGGTTGGTGGCCTGAGTGAAAGGAGGCCAGAGAGTCATGTCCATTGTCAATGATGTCTTCGGATGGAGCCAAGGATATGTGCCAACTTGGGCAACCTATGCAAATCTGGTCATGACAAGTTCATCCCTTGCATCCCTGGCAGCCATGTGCTCGCGTGCTGCCGCTGCCGCTGGTCGATACACCAGCACTCTGACCTCCTCCTGTTCATCCTCCTCCTCCTCTTCCAGATCCTCTGCCTCCTCCTCCTCATCCTCATCTGAAGAGGGCTGGAACTGAGCCGCTTGCTCATCAGGAAGCTGCAAGCCACGACGCTGTGCGATGTTGTGCAGTGTACAGCAGACCACAACCATTCTGGAGACCCTGTATGGTGTATACTTCAGGGCTCCACCTGATCATTCAAGGCAACGGAAGCGCATCTTCAACAACCCAATGGTTTGCTCGATGATGGACCTGGTCGAAGTGTGGCTGGCGTTGTAGTGCTCTACTGCCTCGTTAGCTGGCCTCCTGATCGCCGTCATTAGCCACTTCTTCAGGGGGTAGCCTTTGTCACCAAGGAGCCATCCGTTACGTTGGATTGGTGGATTGAAAAGCAGAGGAACACTAGAGTGTCGCAGGATGAACGAGTCATGGCAACTTCCACAGAACTTGGCGCAAACATGCAAGAACTCCTTCTTGTGGTTACACACCAGCTGAACGTTGAGGGAGTGGAAGCCCTTTCGGTTGACAAAGATAGCTGGGTTGTGATGGGGCGCCCTAAGGGCCACATGTGTGCAGTCTATGACGCCCTGCACCATTGGCATGCCTGCCATATTTGCGAATCCAACCGAACGGGTGGTTATATTTGTTTGATCCCTTGTGAACTGGATGTAATTGTGGGCCTTAACAAAAAGGGCATCGGTAACCTGGGTGATGCAACTGTGGGCGGCCGACTGGGAGATGCCGCTGATGTCTGCTGATGATCCCTGGAAGGAGCCTGAGGCAAAGAAGTTGAGTGCGGTGGTGACTTTGACAGCCACTGGTAAGGGGTGTCCACCCGTTCCTCTGGGCACCAGGTCTTGCTGCAGCAGTCTGCAGATCTCTCGGATAACCTCTCGCGAAAGTCTCAACCTTCTTTGGCGCTGCTGCTCACTCATGTTGAGGTAGCTCATCCTTTGTCTGTAAACCCTCTGTTGGGGGTATCTCCTGCGGTGAGGTGCTCGATGCACTGGTGCCTTCAGCCCTGTGCAGCATCAGGTGGCTGAGCAGGAGGTTGGGGCTCCTGCTGTTGTTGCTGCTGAGCTGCCTGGTTCTGCTGCTGCCCTGGATGGTTCTCATCCTCATCTGAGGTCCATGCAGAAAGAAAACGAATGGTTCCCATGCTGCTTGCAGATGCCTCCTTTGGGGAAGCGCTCATTGCAAGCGGTGAGAGGGTCTTCCAAGGAGGTCCCACAGCTGATGGAGTCAAGCTGCAGCACCTCCGACTTTGGAAGGCCTTCTAAAAGTGCTCAGAGACCTTTTAAAGCCAAGGTCTGGCACCTGCAAGTAATCCTTGCTGCGATAAACGATGTCTTGTTAGACCTGCAGCAGTGAGGAGGCCACCCACGACTCAACCCACCAGGTTTACCTGGCGTGGTTCAGGAGGTGCGTGGATCACGCCAAAATGCTGGAAAAATCACGAGGGCCTCTCAAAATAGGCTTAGAGAGGCCCATAACGAGCATTTAAGGATGTTAAATAACGCAATGGCCAGCTGGAGGTGGGAGCGTTTCCCGATCTCCAAAACCGGCACCGGCAAAATCCCACGGAGGCGGGTTCCAAACCCGACCTCTTTAAATCTGATTTTCCCGCCTTTCCCGCCTCCAAACCCGCCTCCTCCGACATCAGAAAATCGCCCCCCCTAGTTTAGGTTTTAAATAAGTCACTTTCAAACTCAATATAAAATTCTATCATATTATGGTCATTCTTCCCGAAAGGCCCCTTTACTACAAGGTTATTAATTAACCCTTTCTCGTTGCACAATACTAGATCTAAAATAACCTGTTCCCTAGTTGGTTCCTCAACATACTGATCTAGAAAACTATCTTGCATACATTCCATGAATTCATCCTCCATACTATTACTGCAAGTTTGGTTTGCCCAGTCTATATGTAGATTAAAGTCCCCCATGATTACTATATTACCCTTGTTACATGCACCTCTAATTTCCTGATTTATACTCTGCCCTACATTACAACTATTGTTTGGGGGCCTATAAACAACTCCCACCAATGTTTTCTGCCCCTTGCTGTTTCTTAGCTCCACCCAAACTGATTCTACTTCTTGATTTTTGGAGCTAAGATCCTTTCTCTCTACTGTCTTTATCCTATCCTTTATTATCAGGGCTACCCCTCCTCCTTTTCCCAGACAAGACACAATTTCTGACATCCTTAATATAGCCATCAGTCGTAAAGAAATACTTTGTCCCTCTAAGGCCAAACAATAGTTACTTCAGTCCTGTGTGAAGCCACTAATAGCCAGCAGTTTGAATGCACCATTTAAGTACAGTTACCACACTCTTGCACTCGGCTGAAATATGGTATCTGCTGAACACAACTGGATGGAATTGATGAGAAGTGTCTCCAAATGATCCTTGGTGACTGGTAAGAAAATCATGAAGCAAGTGAAGAGATTGATTAAATCAGGACAAACCAATAAGTTGAAATGGAGAGGCTGTTCCAGCAGGTGAGTGACCACAAATTAGCAAGATGACAATAATGGAGATAATGAAGAATTCACTGGAAATGCATGAGGGAACCACCTAAACAGCGTGAAGCTGAGTAACCGCTATGCTAGTGTGGCTGCTGAGAAAGCGTCACTTAAGCTGATGAAGGCTAGTGGTGGATTTGAACATCGCAAGGAAATAGAAGACTAACTGTACAAGATTTTAGATTGTCATGGCAAGAGACATCAACGTAACACTGATTTAAATGTACTTAATTAGAATAAACACAGACACAAAATATTATGCATGCATAATAATAAAATACAAAGTTGCAAAATGAAAACTATTGACATACAAGACAGATTCTTTCTGCTCGTGAGAGCGTGTGCATGTTTGTGCTGTGGTGGGCTGAAGGTTATCCAGCTAACAAGGTTAACTAAGGGGATAACTGCAGTGTATACAATCAATTTATAGCTGCCCCAAAAGACTGTTTTAACAGAAATGGAAAATATGCTCGGATATTTTACTGAATAGATATTTCAACTGCGCACCCTCATGTTCTGTGCTGATTATTGAAAACTAGCTATGCTTATGAAAAGTTAATTTCCAGGAGCACCTTGCAACAAGGGAAGTAAAAACAGAAACAAAGATCCAAAAAAAATTAAAAGAAAGACAAGATTGTGAATAGGTGATTATTCCAGTATATAATGATGGCAGTAATAGCTGTTGATAGGGGTGGCACCAGAACTGAGGGACTGAGGTGACAGTCTGAAGACGAGAATGAAGATCTTACCACATTTAGTTGCATGAGATACACTTGTTTTCAGTTTTACTACTGGGAGAGGCAACTTTAGACAATGTAGATTCTTTCTTGATTTGGAGATTTCAGATAATTTTGTGCCAATATGATTGGAGCAAGTGCATCATAGGACTTCAATTAAAAATGTGCGAGATTTAGTTATCATTAAAAATGATTCAATTTCACAGTCTTTGAATAAATGGTTGTGATGCAGCTTTGGGGATCTTGCCTCTGAAGGAGATAGTTTGTCTTTTGGTTGTAAACTAAAATGTCCCACTTCAGTGATGCACTCTGATCCTACTAACATTGCTGCATTCACTTATTGTTTAACATTGTAGCCTATGACATGAACAGAATTTACAAATCTAAATACAGGATCTGCTAAATTACTGCGGTTGAGACTGCTAGCCTTGGCTCAGTGGTAGAACCCCGGCCTCTGAGTCAGAAGGTTGTGGGTTCAAGTCCCACTCCAGAGACTTGAGCACAAAAATCTCAAGTCTGACACTGCAGTGCAGTACTGAGGGAGTGCTGCACTAGCTAGAGGTGCCAGCTTTCAGATGCTTTGTTAAACCGAGTCCATGTCTGCTCTCTCAGGTGGATGTAAAAGATCCCGCGGCACTATTTCAAAGAAGAGCAGGGAGTTCTTGCTTTTGTCCTGGGCAATATTTATCCCTCAATCAGCATCACTAAAACAGATTAACTGGCCATTATCATATTGCTGTTTGTGGGACCTGGCTATGTGCAATTTGGCTGCCGTGCTTCCTACATTACCAACAGTGACTACACTTCAAAAGTACTTCATTGTCTGAAAAGCACATTGGGTTGTCTTGAGGTTGGCTATATAAATGCAAGTCTTTCTTTATTTCTCACTCCTGATAGACATTCAGGACGTTGTAAACTTCCCCTCCACTGACAGACTTCCAGGACTGCACCTCCCCCACCCCCCACCCCATGAATAAACAGCCCCATCTCCCCAATCCTTGCCACTGTCTAACCACCCCCCTGCCTCCTCTCCCCTTCTCCCGTGGTCCAATTTGCCCCTTCTCAACCCCCCCTTCCTCTAACCCTGCTTGGCCTGAATATTGCACTTGGGCGTGACTCCGCACATGTAACACCGTAGGAGATTGATTTTACAAGTGGCAGCCATTAGAAAAGGAATCATTTTAGTCTGGTTTCCTTACATTATAAGTTGTAAATCTCAATTGTCATCAAGCAGAAAGGCAATTAAGCAATGAGAAAGATCAGGGCTCATACAGCTGCTTGATTGGAGATGCTTGACAAATCACGTTTAATGACCGTCAAAGTAAAAGGTAACAGTGCCATGCTATGGTCTCACACTCAGTAACAGTATCTGGCACTTCTAAGCGAAGAATGATGAAGTGTTTCCCCTATATCACCCAATACAAAGCACCTTAATTCTAATCTCGGATGAGAACAAATACAGTATCAATCTGAAGACATAGCCTCACTTCCATTCTTCAAGTTAAAAATGTTTACCTCCTCTCTTCCCAAGCCACGTGCTAACCTCCAACTAAGAATATCTCCCAGCCATCTGCTGGGAAGTGGTCTCCTTGATTTTTCTCTCCCTTCCTGCCAAAACTCCCGACGTGAGGAGTCATTCCCTGGCACAGCACATTGAAGCACCATTGCACAGAGCCATGTGTAGCCTGCAGTGTAACATTTCTATATCCAGCACCATCTAACCTTATCACCTTCTAAGCAACAGGCTGAACCAGAGGACAACTTGGAACTGTGGACGGATTGAGACTGTGAAGTAGAGGATCACATTCACAGCTCACTACTGTTGTGTCTCATTTGCAATAAGCCGCACTGACTCCAAAGAATTAAACCAGTTGCAATTTTTTAGGCACAGGGACTCAAAATAGTATTAACCGATGCAAAGTGCCAGAATTACTTTGATCATGATGAAGAGGAGACTTTGATTCTTCCTTTCACTTCAGCTGCATTAAAACTAGGCTCAAACAAAAATTGAGATCTGAACTTTAGATCCCGATCTTGAATTTCCAAAACTAAAGATTTGTTCCAATTTGCCCAATGGATAGTCAGTTTTAACAGCAGTTTCTGGGGTTGCCAGTCACAACCCATGTTAGTTCACTTGCACTGAATAAGGAGAAATGACATCAAAATCAAAATCAATCCAAACTGAATAAATGGGGAAAAAAACGTATTCACTTAAATTGGGAGGTGACTTCCCAGCTGATTCCTCAGATCAAACCTGGGTCTGACAGATGAGACGAGACCGTTTTAATATATGGTGGCACTCAGCCCTCCATTTATGTATGAACCTGACTTTGAAATTGACAGCTGAAATGATGCCTAAAGAGAGGAGATGAATTTTATTCTGCAAAACAGGGGAGAATTGTTTGAATGTGATTGTGCAAATGCTCCTAACTCAGTTGTAAATGGAATTCTGCTCTGCCAGTCACTTTCGTAGGGATAGCGATCCTTGAAATACTTAGAATAACTGAAAACCAAAAACTGAGAATATTTGAAAAAAGGAACTTGATCGAGTCAAAGGAAAAAATTTCAATTTCCTTCAATTTGCTGGAATCCTTTGCTAAACCATATTCAAGGCCATTCTTGAAGAAAAAAGTCCAAATTGAGAACTATGTACATAGAAACATAGAAAAATGGGAGCAGGAGTAGGCCATTCAGTCCTTCGAGCCTGCTCCGCCATTCAATATGATCATGGCTGATCCTTTATCTCAATACCATATTTCCGCTCTCACCCCATACCCCTTGATGCCTTTTGTGTCTAGATATCTATCTATCTCCTTCTTAATTATATTCAGTGACTTGGCCTCCACAGACTTCTGTGGTAGAGAATTCTACAGGTTCACCACCCTCTGAGTGAAGAAATTTCTCCTCATCTCTGTCCTAAATGTCCCACCCCTTATCCTGAGATTGTAACCCCTCGTTCTCGACCCCCCAGCCAGGGGAAACATCCTCCCTGCATCCAGTCTGTCTAGCCCGGTCAGAATTTTATACGTTTCAATGAGATCCCCTCTCATTCTTCTAAACTCTAGTGGATACAGGCCAAGTCGACCCAATCTCTCCTCATAAAACAGTCCTGCCATCCCAGGAATCAGTCTGGTGAACCTTCGCTGCACTCCCTCTATGGCAAGTATATCCTTTCTTAGGTAAGGAGACCAAAACTGCACACAGTACTCCAGGTGTGGTCTCACCAAGGCCCTGTATAACTGTAGTAAGACATCCTTGCTCCTGTACTCAATTCCTCTTGCAATGAAGGCCAACATACCATTTGCCTTCCGAACTGCTTGCTGCATCTGCATGTTTGCTTTCAGTGACTTGTGTACAAGGACACCCAGGTCCCTTTGTACATCAACATTTCCCAATCTAGCACCATTTAAAAAATACTCTGCCTTTCTGTTTTTTCTACCAAAGTGGTAACTTCACATTTATCCACGTTATACTGCATCTGCCATGTATTTGCCCACTCACTCAACTTGTCTAAATCGCCTTGAAGCCTCTTTGCATCCTCCTCACCACTCACAATCCCACCTAGTTTTGTGTCATCAGCAAACTTGGAAATATTACATTTGGTTCCCTCATCCAAATCATTGATATATATTGTGAATAGCTGGGGCCCAAGCACTGATCCCTGCGGTACTCCACCAGTCACCGCCTGCCACCCCGAAGAAGACCCATTTATTCTTACTCTCTGTTTCCTGTCTGTTAACCAATTTTCAATCCATGCCAGGATATTACCCCCAATCCCATGTGCTTTAATTTTGCACACTAACCTCTTATGTGGGACTTTATCAAAGGCCTTCTGAAAATCCAAATACACCACATCCACTGGTTCCCCCTTATCTAGTCTACCAGTTACATCCTCAAAAAACTCCAGTGGGTTTGTCAAACACAATTTCCCTTTCATAAATCCATGTTGACTTTGTCTAATCCCGTTGATATTTTCTGAGTGTCCTGTTATCACATCCTTTATAATAGACTCCAGCATTTTCCCTACTACTGATGTAGTTCCCTGTTTTCTCTCTCCCTCCTTTTTTAAATAGTGGGGTTACATTTGCCACCCTCCAAACTGCAGGAACTGTTCCATAATCTATAGAATTTTGGAAGATGACAACCAATGCATCCACTACTTCCATGGCTACCTCTTTTAGTACTCTGGGATACAGATTATCGGGCCCTGGGATTTATCGGCTTTCAGTCCCATTAATTTCTCCAGCACTATTTTTTTACTAATACTAATTTCCTTTAATTCCTCCTTCTCACTAGACCCTTGGTTCCCTAGCATTTCTGGGAAGTTATTTGTGTCCTCTTCCGTGAAGACAGAACCAAAGTATTGTTTAATTGCTCTCCATTTCCTTGTTCTCCTTTATAAATTCTCCTGTTTCTGACTGTAAGGGACCTACATTTGTCTTCACTAATCTTTTTCTTTTTACATACTTGTAGAAGCTTTTACAGTCCGCTTTTATGTTCCTTGCAAGTTTACTCTCATACTCTATTTTTCCCTTTTTAATCAATCTCTTGGTCCTTTTTTGCTGAATTCTAAACTGCTCCCAATCCTTAGGCTTGCTACTTATTCTGGCAACTTTATATGACTCCTCTTTGGATCTAATACTATCCTTAATTTCTTTTGTTAGCCATGATTGGGCCGCTTTTCCTTTAGTGCCAGAAAGGAATGTATTACTGTTGCAATTCATGCATTCATTCCTTAAATGTTAGCCATTGCCTATCCACCGTCATGCCTTTTAATGAAGCTCCTCAATCTATCATAGCCAACTCACTCTTCATACCTTCGTAGTTTCCTTTGTTTAGATTTAGGACCCTAGTTTCGGATTGGACTACTTCACTTTTCATCTTAATGAAGAATTCTATCATGTTATGGTCACTCTTCCCTAAAGGACCCCGCACAACAAGATTATTAATTAACCCCTTCTCATTGCACAATACCCAATCTAGGATAGCCTGTTCCCTAGTTGGCTCCTCAACGTACTGGTCTAAAACCATCTCGTACACACTCCAGGAATTAATCCTCCACAGTATTATTGCTAATTTGGTTTGGCCAGTCCAAATGTGGATTAAAGTCTCCCATGATTACTGTAGTACCTTTGTTACATGCATCTCTAATTTCCTGTTTGATGCCGTCCCCTACATTACCATTACTGTTTGGAAACCTATAGACAACTCCCACCAATGTTTTCTGCCCCTTGATGCTTCTTAGCTCCACTCAGACTGATTCAACATCTTGATTTTCTGAGCCAATATCCTTTCTCACTATTGCTCTGATTTCATCTTTTACTAACAACGCCACCCCACCTCCTTTTCCTTTTTGCCTGTCCTTCCTAAATATCGAATATCCTTGGATATTCAGCTCCCAGCCTTGGTCACCCTGCAGCCATGTCTCTGTAATTGCAATTATATCGTATCCGTTTACATCTATTTGCGCTATTAATTCATTTACCTTATTATGAATGCTTCGTGCATTCAGATACAATGCCTTTAGATTTGTCTTTTTAACATTTTTAGACATTTAAAAAAAATTTTGTACTATGGCCCTATTTGTCTTATTTCCATTTTTTCTTACCCGGAACTTATTTGTTAGAGCACTCTTTTGTTTACACGCTCTGTCCCTTCCTGACACAGTCAGGTTATCCTTACCCCAATCACTTTCCTGCACTGCTTCCTTGTCTTTTCTCTTTACAAATTACACAAGGCGAGAGAAACAGATGAAACGTGTTCCCCAGTTCGAGAGGTAAACACCGCCCACCAGCGCACTGGGCTGAATTTTGCCAGCGCTCAGAGGGCGGGTTCATAGAAACATAGAAACATAGAAGATAGGAGCAGGAGTAGGCCATTCGGCCCCTCGAGCCTGCTCCGCCATTCGATGAGATCATGGCTGATCATCTAAACTCAGTACCCTGTACCTGCCTTCTCCCCATATCCCTTGATACCTTTAGCTTTAAGAAATATATCTAACTCATTCTTGAATATATTTAATGACTTGGCCTCAACTACCTTCTGTGGTAGAGAATTCCACAGGTTCACCACTCTCTGGGTGAAGATATTCCTCCTCATTTCTGTCCTAAATGGCTTACCCCCTATCCTTAGATTATGACCCCTGGTTCTGGACTCTCCGACCATCGGGAACATTCTTCCTGCATCTAGTTTGTCCAGACCTGTCAGAATTTTATATGTTTCGATGAGATCCCCTCTCATTCTTCTGTACTCCAATGAGTATAAGCCCAATCGACCCAATCTCTCCTCATATGTCATTCCTGCCATCCCAGGTATCAGCCTTGTGAATCTTCACTGAACTCCCTCCATGGCAAGAACATCCTTCCCCAGATAAGGCGACCAAAACTGCACACAATACTCAAAGTGTGGTCTCACCAAGGCCCTGTACAACTGCAGCAGGATATCCCTGTTCCTATACTCAAACCCTTTCGCTATGAAGGCCAACATACCATTTGCCTTCTTCACCGCCTGCTGCACCTGCATGCTTACCTTCAGCGACTGGTGCACAAGGACACCCAGGTCTCGTTGCACTTCCCCTTCTCCCAATCTATTGCCATTCAGATAATAGTCTGCCTTTCTGTTTTTGACACCAAAGTGGATAACCTCGCATTTATCCACGTTATATTGCATCTGCCACGCTTCTGCCCACTCACCCAACCTGTCCAAATCATCCTGGAGTTTCTCGGTATCCTCCTCGCAGCACACACTCCCACCCAGCTTTGTGTCATCTGCAAACTTGGAGATATTGGCCCAGAAATTGATCTCGCTCTGTTCCCGCGGGGGTAAGCCTTTCCCGCGATGTCTCACCTCGCTTATGCTTTTTCTGATCCAGCTCGCACGAAATTGATGTTCCAGACATCAGCTGTGCTGGGCTTGCGTATCCCAGCGGCGTAGTTAATTCGTGCGAGCTGTGGGATCACGTGACTCAGTTAGAGCCAATGGCAGCACACCATCTTCCATTCATAAGTCTCACAGCATGGCTGAGAGACTTATGAATCTTACACCCCCCCAAAATAACAGCTAAACCTCAATTAAATTTAAAAAAAAACCCATCACATTAATAAAATAAGTATAGTTAATTAAATTAACCATTTTAAATAAAAAATTAAATTTTTGAAAAAATTTAAAATCTTTTAAAAAGTTATAAAAATAAACTTACCTGTCTTTAAAGTCTATAAAAAAGATATACCTGTAAAAAAAAATTCAAAAAAATACTTAATTCACTACTTACCTTCTTAAAAGCGGGTCTTACTCCTCCTTTTTACATTTCCAAAATCTTCAGTACTTACCTGCGCGTCCAAAGCATGAAGTGCACAGCGTGCGCGCAGCCTGTAGCGCGCACGCGATGCACTCCGGCCCCGCCCCCTTTTCGGAAGAGCAATTGCCGGTTTTCAGCGCATGCGCAGGGCATGCAGAAAACCGGCAATTGGAGTGGGAATACGCGAGAGTATGCAGTGCCTACTCTCGCGTCCGGGGATCAATTTTCGGCCCATTACATTTAGTTCCCTTATCTAGATCATTAATGTATATTGTGAATAGCTGGGGTCCAAGGACCGATCCCTGCGGTACCCCACTAGTCACTGCTTGCCACTCGGAAAAAGACCCATTAATTCCTACTCTTTGCTTTCTGTCCGCCAACAAGTTCTCTATCCAAGTCAATACCTTGTCCCCAATCCCATGTGCCTTAACTTTACACGCTAATCTCTTATGCGGGACCTTATCGAAAGTCTTTTGAAAGTCCAAATACACCACATCTACTGGTTCTCCCTTATCTATTTTCCCAGTTACATCCTCAAAAAATTCCAGTAGATTAGTCAAGCACGATTTACCTTTTGTAAATCCATGTTGACTTTGTCCGATCCTGTCACTGTTTTTCAAGTGCTCAGCTATTACATCCTTTATAATGGACTCTAGCATTTTCCCCACTCCCGATGTCAGGCTTACCGGTCTGTAATTCCCCGCTTTCTCTCTACCACCCTTTTTGAATAGTGGGGTAACATTAGCTACCCTCCAATCCATGGGTACAGTTCCAGATTCCATCGAATGTTGGAAGATGATCAGCAATGCATCTACTATTTCTAGGGCCACTTCCTTAAGTACCCTAGGATGTAGATTATCAGGCCCTGGGGATTTATCGGCCTTCAATCCCGTCAATTTCCTCAACACCATTTCCCTGCAAATACTGATTTCTTTCAGTTCCTCCCTTTCATCAGACCCTATGTTCTCCAACATCTCTGGGAGGTTATTTGTGTCCTCCTTTGTGAAGACAGAACCAAAATATGCATTTAATTGGTCTGCCATTTCTTTGTTCCCAATTATAACTTCCCCCACTTCTGACTGCAAGGGACCTACACTTGATTTCACTAATCTTTTTCTCTTCACATATCTATAAAAACTCTTACAGTCAGTTTTTATGTTCCCTGAAAGCTTACTTTCATATTCTATTTTCCCCTTCTTAATTAATCCCTTTGTCCTCCTTTGTTGAATCCTAAACTGGTCCCAGTCCTCAGGTTTACCGCTTTTTCTGGCCAATTTATATGCCCTCTCCTTGGATCTTATGCTATCCCTAATTTCCCTTGTTAGCCACGGTTGAGTCACCCTTTTTGTTTTATTCTTATGCCACACTGGGATGAACAAATTCTGTAGTTCATCCATGCAGTCTTTAAATGTTTGCCATTGCCTATCCACCGTCAACCCTTTGAGTGACATTCCCCAATCAATCCTACCCAGTTCAGAGGCGGGTCCGCTGTCAAAATCAAAAAGATTGACAGCGGGGCGGTATCCCGCTCTAAACCCGCCTCCTTGTGAGTTTCCCTAGTGCCGGCTCTGCCTGCGCTGTGCAGACCCGGCACCAAGCGGCGGGTCAGGCAATTGTGCTTGTTCGGAGGGTGTTTAAAGTAATTAAAGCACCATTTTACCAGTTACAAAGCATTTTGCCAAGTTTTCCACGTGGTTCCCGTCGCTCGGGGAGCACGCCAGATAAGTATGTCGGGTTCTGAACAACTCTCCGTTTCTTTAATAGGTGACAGCTGCAAAAGTGGTTTAAAACCTGCCATTTTACAGCTGGTCACTTTCCAATCTCAGAAGCTTCAGCCTTCAGTATTTGGAAGAGATTTTTTAGCTTTATGCAGTTGGGAAGTGTTTGCAGCAAACTCTCTATTCACTGTCACCTCCTTGCAACATCATATCTCACCCTTGATAGATTGCTTCTGTCATCTCAACTTCACCTGCCATCTGAAACATCAGAGTGGGCACGATTTATGCTCTCTCACCTTCGTCCTCAGATTCTGATGACGGTCACCTGCAGCAGCAGCAGAACCAGCCACACCAGCAGCAACAACAACAAGAGCGCCAACCTTCTCCGCAACCACCTGATGCTGCACAGGGCAGAGGGCATCAGCGCAGGGCTGCACCGCGCCGGAGGCTATACCCCCAACACAGGGTATACAGGCAGAGGATGAGCTTCCTCAACATGACGGAGCAGCAGTGCCAAAGGAGGCTCAGGCTATCGTGCCAGATCGTCGCCGACATTTGCGCTTTGCTGGAGCAAGACCTGCAGCCCAGAGGAAGGGGTGGACACCCCTTACCAGTGGCTGTCAAAGTCACCACCTGCCCTCAACTTCTTTGCCTCAGGCTCCTTCCAAGCATCTGCAGCAGACCTTTGCGGCATCTCGCAGTCGGCTGCCCAAACATGCATCACACAGGCCACTGATGCCCTCTTTAACAAGTCCGCAAATTGTATCCATTTGCCACTGATGAAGGCAGTGTCAATGAACGTGCGCTTGGCTTTGCCGTTCTAGCTGGCTTCCCAAGGGTGCAGGGATTCATTGACTGCACACATGTGGCCATCAGAGCACCCCATCACAACCCAGTAGCATTTGTTAACCGCAAGGGCTTCCACTCCCTCAACGTTCAGCTGGTCTGCAACCATAGGAAGATTATCATCTATGTGTGTGCCAAGTTCCCTGGCAGCTGCCACCACTCATACATCCGACAGCATTCCACCATCCCTCAGCTCTTTGCATCGCCAAACAGTCTTGCCAGCTGGCTGCTTGGAGACAAGGGCTAGCCCCTGAAGACGTGGCTCATGACACCTCTGAGGAGGCCAACAAACGAGCCTGATGGGACGTTATAATCAAAGCCACATCTCCAGGAAAAGTGTCATCGAGCAGACAATAGGCTTGTTCAAAATGCGCTTCAGATGTCTCGGCAGATCTGGAGGAGCCCTTCAGTATGCACCAGCCAGGGTCTCCCAAATAGTCGTGGTGTGCTGCGCCCTGCACAACCGAGTGCAGCAGCGAGGATTAGTACTGGATGAGGAAGACGGTGCTGAGCGCACAGCCACATTGGAGGACGAGGAGGAGGAGGACGGGGAGGAGCACCATGAGGTTGGCGACGAGGATGAGGAACACCTGGACGAGCCGGCGGTCCCATTGCGACCAGTACGCGAGCACGTTGCTGCCCGTCACGCCAGGGATACCCTAATCAATGGCAGATTTCAATAACTTCATGCAGCTCATACATGTGGCTGCCACACGCGTGTGCAGGTTGGCATCACCCGACACCAACACCATGCAGCTGTCAAACAATGGTTACTCCCTTGTTTTGACTCTCACCACCATTGCTGGATGTGAAATGAGCCCTGACTCTTCACTCTGCCACTTCCATTTGATCACACACATTTGGCAATGGCCTCAAAGTGTGACAAATAAATGAGATATTAAAAAGAGTTCCTAGAATATTAACATGACATTGATAATGAAAAAGACACCCAAGCGACTACCCTTGTGACAATTTGTGTGGGAGCTTTTTTTTCGGGTGCTTCTACGTTGTGCTACCCCTGTGGCTTCAGCAGAGGTAGAGGTAGCCTCCTCACCTCCATGCTGCGCCTGCTTAGACACCTTTGGTGGTCGTCCTCTGGGTTTTGGAGCCGCTGATGACTCTGCCAAAGTCTGCTCCTCCTGCGACTGTGCATGCGCAGACCCGGCCATCACTGACCAGGGTTCTGACCGAGGGGTTGGCAAGGGGGTGGAAGTCAGAGTGCTTGGAGCGGAGCCCCCACTTCCATGCCCCCTCCCACCATCATAGCTCTCATGGGCCACCCGCACTTCCCTGCTAGCAAGGAGCTGGAGAGCACCTTGCTGCGCTTCAGTGAGGCCATGAGGGCCCACCTCTATACTGACATCCCTCCTACAAAGGACATCTATGAGCCTCTGGTTTCTCTCCTCCATAGATGCCTATCTCTCTTCTATAGATGCCCATCCCTCCTCCATAGATGAGCATCTATTTTGAAGAGAAACCATATTCACTTGCAACTGGCGCTGTGTCTCCTCCATGCAGGTGGCCATCCTATCCATGGAGGAAGCTATAGTTGCCAGTGAGTGCGCCACAGTGTTGCTCATGCTGGAGATGGACTTCTCCATTCTCTGCACACTCGCAGTCACCGCGGTCACAAAACCAGTCAGAGCCTCCTGCACTTGTTCCTACAGCTCCAGGATCGCCCTCTTCCTGGATGGCCCCCGAGGCAGAGCGTCTGCATGCAACTTAGCAGAGCTAGAAGACTCCTGCGCCCTCCGACAAGGAGTCTCTACTGCTGCCAATGTCTCCACCATCTGCTGCTGCTCAGTTGTGATCTGTGAGACACCAGGTGACAACTCTACTCTATCTCGCGACATACCCACTGAGGTGTGCGACTCTGCTCTGGTGCTGGGTTGCCTTGTCTGAGGTGACGCTGCATCCTCAGAGGCAGGAGGCTTCTCTGAGGTGTCTTCTTGCTGTTGCTCCTGGACATTGTGGGGGGGGGGGGGATTCTTGATGGACCTGTGGGGACTCTTGATGGACCTGTGGGAGAGTGAAGACATCAGTTAGATATACACGATGTCTACTGCAGACACATACCATTATCCACCTGATAAGCATTCATTTTGTCTTGACATCACACCCCATATGAGGCAATGATGAAAGGCATGCAATTGTATGGAAATTCATTCTATCACCAGCTTCTTCTACTGAGCCCCTCTCTCCATCCCCCACTTCCGGAACGTCTATCACTCCAGCAACCTCCAGTGCTGCCTCCTCTGCACTCGTCAGATATGACATGGTCGTGGAGGGTCTCCTCCCGTTCTCTCCCTCTCCCTCTTATTGTGGGCTATCTTTTCCTGCAAGGAGAGAAAGAAGAGAAGGTTCAGTGAGAGTGATGGTATGAGTGTGAGGAATGGAATGGCATAGAGCTTTACACTGACAATTTGATGGAGTGGGTTGGCAATACCAAGGTGCCTCCTTTTGTGTTGTTATTTGCTGTCATTGCATAACGATGAGGCTGAGTGTGAGGGCTGCATATTAAGATGGGGACCTGATAATGTAGATAGAGTTAGAGGGATGGATGAAGGTACAAGGGATGTTGGGCTGTGTTGCGTGGTGCAGGAGTAGGGGTGGCAATGTAGAATGGTGGGAATGTGATGAGACGCACAGCAACATCAAGGTAATTGTGACTTAATACTTACTTTTCCTGATCTTACTAGATCATTGAACCTCTTGCGGCACTGCACCCAGGTGTGAACCACCACTGACAGCCCCGTAACCTCCTGCGATATCTGCAGCCACGCTGCCTTCGTCTGCTGGGGAGGCCTCTTCCTGCTGTCCGTAGGGAAGAGAACCTCCCTACATGCTCTCACTCCCTCCACAAAGATGATGGAGAGACTCATCTGAGAAGCGAGGTGCTGCTCGTTGGCGCTGGAAGCTCACAGTGCAGAGACTCAAACACTGACAGCACTGCATGGTATCAAATTGCAACGGACACTAACTGGGGCCATGGCCCCTTTAAATAAACCGGCAATAATCGCGTCATCCGGTGACGTCAGCAGACCCGCACCCTTTAATAGGGCCAGGAAACGTGCAGGGTGGGACTAACAAGGCCCATTAGGGCATGGTCATAGTTAACGACGGGATCCACACAGCAGCGGGGTCGCCCCCCCGCCGCCCCCCCCCCCACCGCCGCCGAACTCTCCCACCTTGAAGCCACTCAGGCAGGCGAAATCACGGCCACAAACTCTGTCACTCACTCACACATACCATCTCCTTAGCATAACTAGTGAAGTGTCCCTGGAGATGCATATGGAATTGTGGACAGGTGCATTGAAATCTTATTGGAAATAAATGTGTGATCATTTCCACAAAGAAATAAAAGATTCATTTGTAAAATCAAGCTGTATGGTACTCTCAATATCCTAAAACATCTGGCTGTTTTACAGTAACACATTAAGTATTTGAATTACATTATATTAACGATGGAAAGAAGCTGCATTTAAGGTAGCTGATTGCACTCTGAGCTGTAAAGGGAATAGTAGAACTGCAACAAACATAACATTATTGCAGAACATTACCTGGATTTTTATGATACTGTTATTGCAATATTTTCCCTTTATATGATATCATTATGTATATATCATATGGAAGAAACACTAACAACTGATATTGCCCAAAATATTTAACAGAATACAGCATTAAAAATCCCATATGGTCTTGCACAATTTTCAGTAGAATGCAATGCAAATATTAATAAATGATAATGTAATGTGTCTGCATGCATATATCCATAAATGATTTTTAAAAAAGGTAGCTGGGATTGCATTTCTGGTGACATGAGTATCAGGAGTAAACAAAAGAAGAAAGAAAGACTTGCATTTATATAGCGCTTTTCACGACCACTGGACATCCCAAAGTGCTTTACAGCCAATGAAGTACTTTTGAAGTGTAGTCACTGTTGTAATGTAGGAAACGCGGCCGCCAATTTGCGCACAGCAAGCTCCCACAAACAGCAATGTGTTAATGACCAGATAATCTGGTTTTGTTATGTTGATTGAGGGATAAATGTTGGCCAGGACACCAGGGAGAACTCCCCTGCTCTTCTTCGAAATAGTGCCACTGGATATTTTACATCCACCTGAGAGAGCTTTAACGTCGGTTTAACGTCTTAACCGGAAGACGGCACCTCCGACAGTTCAGCGCTCCCTCAGCACTGCACTGGGAGTGTCAGCCTAGATTTGTGCGCTCAGGTCTCTGGAGTAGGACTTGAACCCACAGCCTTCTGACTCAGAGGCGAGAGCGCTACCCACTGAGCCACAGCTGAGACAAAAAAAGTAACTTTGTGGAGTTCATTGAAATATCACCTTCGACTCACTGCCAGACATTTGCCATTCTTTCCATTACCATTATATGTTGTTGTACAGCAGACAATCTAAACACAATGGCTGCATTGAAAAGGTAATGAGGAAAATGTAGCAGCAGGGTGTATGTAGTAACGCATGACTTAGACTATGATATTACAAATTTTATTTTTCTTGCAGAAGACGGGAAATTATACTGTGTATCATTATGAGGTGATAAGAGAAGACTTTGTGGTGTGGCGTTTTGGTCTTCTCTGGGTTACGGAGGTCTTTTTTAAAAAAAAAGAGCCTTGGTTCTCACTGTGTTACTGTATAGTGGCACCGTTTTCCAAGGGCAAAGCACTCATTTCAATTTTGACAGACTCGACAGCCATTTTTCCTAAAGAAACATTATAGGGCGTGTCATCGAATTTGTGCAGAACTTCTTTTTACAAATCCATTAACATGTAAAATAGAAATAAAGTAGATAATGCTAAAAAAGTTGAATTATCCAGTCAGTGCAGATAAATATCGCTGTGAAACTGACACTCTGCAGTATGAAGTGGAGAGAGGTATGTTATTAACTTTGTGCTTTCGGTACTCTAAGCATTTTGTTTTAATGCATTCCTGCAAAGTAGTGCCATTTTATTGCAGATTTATGCAACTACATCAAATCATTATCCTTCCAAAAGCTTCAAAATCTGTGCAATGTGTTATTAACTATCTTATTGCCTTGTCTAAATGTGGTGATATTATTGTGAACACAACCTTTCTTGTTCCAGAGAAAGTCTATATTGTGGGAAAGCCACCAAAATAGTGAAGGAAAGTTTGTGACACAAAATGTTTATATTGTTATATTAGCAGCACGGCAGAAGCAGAGGCCCGGGATTTGCGGTCAGCGGTGAAGTGACGGCGCTGGCCGCTGACCTCGAAGAAAGCTGCCCTCAAAGATCTAGCGACCTCTGTGGCGTGAATTTCAGCTCTCCCGACCTTGGATTGAATCTGCCGCCAAATCAAGTGAATTTCCAGTGTCCATCAAGCCGGCTGAGCAGCCAATCACATTGAAGAATTCTCACAGACAGTAAACCAGGAAGTAAAATGCACAGATTCCAATTTACTTTTTATAAATTTTACAGAGAGCGAAATAAAGATTGGGACATACACATAGGATTAAGATAGAAGCTGAAATATCATTACATAGGTTTACACAGGATATGCAGCACAGAAACAGGACATTCGGCCCAACCAGTCCATGCCAGTGTTTATGCTCCACTCGAGCCTCCTCCCATCTTTTCTCATCTAACCCTATCAGCATAACCCTCTATTCCCTTCTCCCTCATATGCTTATCTAATCGCCCCTTAAATGCATCTATACTATTTGCTTCAACCACTCCCTGTGGTAGCGAGTTCCACATTCTCATCACTCTCTGGGTAAAGAAGTTTCTTCTGAATTCCCTATTGGATTTCTTGGTGACTATCTTATATTGATGGCCTCTAGTTTTGCTCTTCCCCACAAGTGGAAACACTCTCTCTGTATCTACTCTATCAAAACCTTTCATGATTTTAAAGACCTCTATTAGGTCACCCCTCAGCATTCTCTTTTCAAGAGAAAAGCCTGTTCATCCTTTCCTGTTGGTGTACCCTCGCATTTCTGGTATAATTCTTGTAAATCTTCTCTGCACGCTCTCCAGTGCCTCCATGTCATTTTTATAATATGGCACACAAGTGTGGTCTAACCAGGGTTCAATACAAGTTTAACATAATTTCACTACTTTTCAATTTTATCCCTCTAGAAATAAACACTAGTGCTTGGTTTGCCTTTTTTACGGCCTTGTTAACCTGTGTCGATACTTTTAGTGATTTGTGTATATGTACTCCTAGAACCCTTTGTTCCTCTAACCAATTTAGATTCTTAGGGCTCGATTTTAATAGTCCTGAGGAGGCAGATTTGGAGGTGGGTCAGCTGCGAAAAGCAGAAAAAATGGCTTCAGACACCCAACCCGCCTCCAACCTGTCCCCACCCGATTTTCGTGAGTGTCTGTTCAGCTGCTTCCAAACTGACCTGACTCCAACCGGTGGGACAGGTAGTTAAGGCAGTTAAGAGCCTGTTAACTGCCTTGATAATCCTATTTTGATAGAGGTTTCTCATTTTCGTGCCTCTGGCTCCTGTTTCCCGTTGTGTCAGAAACAGTCCAGCTGCAAGTAGACGAGTTGGTGGAGGACATGATCTGTAGTCATTATAGGTGCAGAGTTTTAAAAGCGCTCCTGTAACATGGCCAGCCTTCAAATGCAACAACTTTGTTGTTGGAGGTTTGGAATAAGATTTTGCAAATCTACTGTACTTGTGACTGGTCAAGCTGACACACATCTGCTGTTTGAACTGATTGGAATAATTTCAGGCCACTTTGAGTGTGCGCTTGCAAGCTTCTTGCCTCAACTGAAATCTATAACAACGGGATAGGAACCATTTACATCCTCTCATCCCGGTCATCAGATTCGGAGGAAGAGCAGCGCGGCTTAGTGCTGCCAGATGAACAAGTGGCTCAGCACACAGCCTCCTTGGAGGAAGATGAAGAGGACGAGGAAGAGGATGAGGAAGAGGACGAGGAGGAGGACAGGGAGTGACGCCTTGCGGGGCCGGATGTGGCCAATCCAGCAGCAGGGGACCACATTGCTGGCCGTCAGGCAAGGGATGCACTCAGCCATGCCAGATTCGCGTAAGCTTACGCTTCAACCACAGGTGGCTGGCACATGGAGATGAATATAAGTCCGACATTTTCAAAACCCCAAGCATCATCTGTCCAATAAATGGTGGTTTGCGCTCAGTGTCACCACCAACATTCTACATGGAAATCACCCTGAGCCCTCACTCTTGAACTTCCATTTCCCAGAACACAGAGGCCACACTTTAGGTGATCTCAGCAGATCATTAAACCTTTTTCCACACTGAACCCATGTGTGTCTGCACACAGACCTCGAGCTCACCTCCTCAGCAATTTGCAGCCAAGCTGCCTTGGTTTGCTGAGGAGGCCTCCTCCTTCCGTTTCCAGGGAAGAGGAGCTCCTGACGTCCTCTAACTCCCACAACAAGAACATGGAGGGAGCCCTCATTGAACCTGGGTGCAGCCTTAGTTTTTGGGGCTGCCGTTCCTGCAGCAGCCAGCACCTTTAAGAGAAAAATGCATTAATATTACTAAGCCAATGATTGGAACAAATCTGGCATCTTTTTCATTTCATAGTCAGATAATAAATTGATATATAAAAAAATCATAAATATCTTTCTGGAATAATATGACCAGCAATTTCATTCATTAAATTTTGTTCAGAACAGACGCTGTCAACTCCCCTTTCTATATAATACAGCACCAATCCATCCCATTGACATTTTTTCCAAAGGGGACGTGGCCCCTTTAAATTTTCATTCAAACAACGCGTCATCAGACACGAGAAACTGACAGCCTCCAAGCAATTGCCGGGAGAGACCCGCACGTCAGCCGTAACGAGGCCAATCAAGCCAAAATAGTAAGTGATGGGAGGCGGCAGCTGGGAGCGGGTCGGGAAGCCGCCGAGCAGCGGGCCCGCCCTCAACCCACCTCCATTAATAAAATCGAGCCCTTATTTTCCAAGTAATATGTGGCCTCCCTATTTTTCTTACCAAAATGTAATACCTCACATTTATCTGTGTTGAATTTCATTTGCCAATTATATGCCCATTCTGCAAGTTTATTAATGTCTTCTTGTAATTTGTTGCAGTCCTCCTCAGTATTGGCTCCCCCCCCCCCCCCCCCCCCACAATTTGGTGTCATCCACGAATTTAGAAACTGTGTTTTTGATTCCACGGTCTAAATCATTAATATAAATTGTGAACAACAGTGGTCCCAGCACTGATCCATGTGGAACACCACTTCCCACCTTCTGCCACTGTGAATAACTACCCTTTACCCCTACTCTCTGCTTTCTGTCTTGAAGCCAGCTAACTGTCCATTCTGCTACTTGTTCCCCTGACTCCGCATTCCCTGACCTTATTCATTAGTCTATCGAAGGCCTTTTGAAAATCTAGATAAATTATATCTACTGCATTACCCTTGTCTTCTCTCTCTGTTACCTCTTCAAAAAATTTAATTAGGTTGGTCAAGCAAGACTTTCCCTTTTGAAATCCATGCTGACTATTTATTATTATATTTTTCATTTCTAGATGTTCTTCTATTTTCTCCTTTAGTAGGGATTCCATTATTTTTCCTACAACCGATGTTAAGCTGACTGGACATGTTCTGTCTCCCTTCTTAAATATAGGTATTATGTTAGCTATCCACCAGTCCTCTGGCACTACACCTTTTTCTAACGAATTATTAAATATGTGTAGTAATGTCTCTACTATTTCTTCCCTCGATTCTTTTAAAATGCTTGGATGTAATCCGTCCGGACCGGGGTTTTATCCTCTTTGAGTTTCATTAGTTTATTTAGTATATCTCCTCATTTTATTTTAAATGCAGTTAACTCATTACTAATCTCATCATCCGATGTCATCTCCACCTGTTCTATCTCCCTGGTAAATACTGAAGCAAAGTCATTATTTAATATCTCAGCCATCTCTTTATTGCTGCCTGTGGTATTATCCTTTCCATCCCTCAGTGACCCCATTCCTATCCCGACATTCCTTTTTTTATTTATGTGCCTGTAAAATATTTTACTATTTTGTTTTATGTTCCTTGATAATTTCATTTCATAGTTCCTCTTTGCCTTCCTCATTGTTTTTTGACTTCTCTCCTAATCCCTTCATTTTCTCCCTTATGCTCTCTCCTGCTGTTCATGTACTTAATGTATGCCTCTTTCCTTACCCTCAATTTTTTCCCTTATTGCTTTATTCATCCACAGTGTCTCATTAGTTTTTAGCTTGTTCTTGTTTATTAGCGGAATATATTTTTCCTGGACTCTGTTGAACATTGTTTTAAATGTTTCCCATTGCTGTTCTACATCAATGTTTGCCATTGCTATTCTACGTCAATGTTTGCCAATACTGTTGTCCATTTTATTTTCCCAAGTTCTATTCTCAGCCCCTCAAAATCAGCTTTTCTCCAATCTATTGCCCTGGTCTTTGTCATACCTATGTCCTTCTCGATTATTATCTTAAAGTGTATTATATTATGGTCACTATTGCCTAGATGTTCCCCTACTTTTACTTCTCTTATCTGCTCTGGTTCATTCCCCATTACTAGATCTAATAGTGAATCCTCCCTTGTTGGGTTTTTTACATATTGGGTTAGAAAGGAGTTCTGTACACATTGTAGGAACTCCATTCCCTTATCCCCTTTACCTACCTCTTCTGTCCAATTAATATCTGGGTAGTTGAAATCCCCCATGATTATTATTCTATGTTTTTTACTCATTTCCCTAATTTGTCAGCATATTTCTTCCTCCAGCTCCCTTCCACTATTAGGTGGTCTGTAAACTATCCTTATTAGTGTGATTGATCCTTTATTATCTTTTATCTCTATCCACATGGATTCTATTTCTGTCTTGCTGATAGCTGCATCACTTTTTTCTACTGCCATTATGTTATCCCTAATAAGTACAGCTACCCCGCCTCCCCTTTTCCCCTCTCTATCTTTTCTAAATATGTTATACCCTGCAATGTTTAATTCCCAGTCCTGATTTTTCTATAGCCATGTCTCAGTAATCCCTACTTTGTCTGGTTCCTCGCAATGCATGATTGCCTCCAGCTCCCCAGTTTTGTTACAGACACTGTGTGCATTGCTGTACAGACAGATTAACTCATTTTTAATAGCAATTCCGCTCAATTTATTTTTAACCATCTTTTTAAACTACTGTTCTATAACTCTATTTATTCCCTGGCCATCAATGTCCTCCCTTACTTTACTCTTTCCTATGCTCTCCTTTCCTGTTTTGTTTATATTTAATCTGGTTTCATTTCTTGCAGATCCCTCCCCCCGTCTTACTAGTTTAAAGCCTTTGCCACCTCCCTATTTACCCTCTCCGCGAGTACACGGGTCCCATCCTGGTTTAGGTGGAGCCCGTCCCATCGGTACAGCTCCTTTCTGTCCCAGTACTGCTGCCAGTGTCCCATGAAAAGAAACCCCTCTTTCCCACACCAGCCCTTTAGCCATGTATTAATTCTCCTGATCTGACTGTTTCTATGACAATTTGCACATGGCTCGGGCAATAATCCAGAGTTTATTACCCTCAAGGTCCTGCCTTTTAATTTCATTCTTAACTCCTGATATTCCTTCAGCAGGACCTCCTCCCTGTTTCTACCTAAGTCGTTTGTTCCAACATGGACTGTGATAATTGGATTAACCCCCTCCCTTTCCAAATTCCTCTCCAGCCGCCTCGAGATATCCCTTACCCTGGCACCGGGTAGGCAATACACCCTTCGGGATTCTCGTTCTTGGCTGCAGAGGAGGCTATCTATCCCCCTAATTATAGAACCCCTATCACTACCACATTTCTATTCTGTTCTTCCCCCCATTGGACAGCCTTCTGAGCCACAGTGCCTTGGTCTGCATTGTGGCTGTCCTCCCCGCAATCTTTCTCCTTGTCCTCACAGGTAGTGAGTACATTGTACCTGTTGGACAGCACCAGTGTCTGTGGGACTTCCTCTTAACCTTTCACAAACAAACTTTTAAATAAATTTATATTTTAAAAACGATTCTTAATTCTTAATCATATTAATGGAAACATTTGACATTCCACAAATATAAAAGTAGTTTTTCAGGGCCAGAATGATTGTTCAGCAGTAATTATGACTCAGTATGCTGTTAAAAACCCAGTTACACCACTTTCAGCAAGGCTTAACTTTTTCAGGGGGATTTTAACAGAGATATTCCAGCGTAATAGGGGAAGCTTTTGTCTTTCAGTGTGATTTGAATTGATTGCCAGCTCTGGGGAGTTCCACAGCGTAACCTGTGGTGGAGCAGGGAATGACTGATCGCAACTTCTGGATTTTCACGTTTATCTGCACATGCGCTAAATCCTGAAGTTACTGTCAATTTCAGAGGGGTAATGACGACGAGCGCTGATAGTTTCGCCATCATTACTATCGCAAAATCCGGGCAAACATTTGAGAGGCTGAACTTTGGACAACCTTGGTCACAACACATACGTAGTTTCTGGTGCCAGCAGTAATGTATTACGAGTAACAAATTAAAATGAACCATAGCATTTAGCATCTCAATTCACCTGCAAACCTCATTGAGGCATCATTGAAATTACTGCTAATTGTATCTAATATGCAACTTAATCTTCAGAACCAGGGAATTAACAATCTTGCTCTCGATGTTGCTGAAACATTGTTACAATGAGGAAACTGTTCACTTGTCAGGACTAGCTTAATTACTGTGCTATTGACCCATAAGAATAAAAGTAGACAAAACAAAAGCTAGGAATTGCACGTCTCCTCTCACAACTAAAGAAAGACTTGTGTTTATAAAGTGTTTTTCATGACCTGAAGATGTCCCAAAGTGCTTTACAGCAAATGAAGTACTTTTGAAGTGTAGACACTGTTATCATGTAGGTAACACGACAGCCAATTTACACGCAGCAAGGTCCCACAACCAGCAATGAGATTTAGTGATTTTAGTGATGATGGATAAATATTGATACCAGGGAGCACTCCCCTGCTCTTCTTCAAAATAGTGTTGTAGGATATTTTGCATGCACCTGAGAGGGCAGACGGGGCCCTCGGATTAACATCTCATCCGAAAGACAGCACCTCTGACAGTGCAGCACTCCCTCAGTACTGCACTGGGAAAGTCAGCCTAGATTTTTGTGCTCAAGTCTCTGGAGTGGGACTTGAACCCACAACCTTCTGACTCAGAGGCCAGAGAGTGACCCACTGAGTCGCGGCATCCTATTTATCTAATCTGAACTTCAAGTTTATTTGTCTCCTATTATCTTTGTACTGATACACCACTGGCGGGGTGATCTGCATCCTTGCTGTTGACTTGCCTTCTTCTCTCTCCAGACTCTTGGGCCACTGGAGCCCACTCCGCTTTGACAGGTTTTCATGCTCCCCTTCTCCAACAGATCAGCCATGATCTAATTAAATGACGGAACAGTCTCGAGGAGCTGAATGGACTAGTCCTCTTCCTATGTTGCTAATTTAGCTAACTTGTTTTAATTATTCACACATTCTCTGGGTCTCATATGACTTTTATTTCTCTAATTATGCCTCCTTTTGTCTTACACAATTATCACTTCTGCCAGTTAACCATCTCCTGTTCTCAATCTAATTATTTTACATGATGCGGAGATGCCGGTGTTGGACTCGGGTGGACAAAAGTGAGAAGTCGCACAACACCAGGTTATAGTCCAACAGTTTTATTTGAAATCACAAGCTTTCTAAAAAATTTCTTCACTTCACCTGACGAAGGAGCAGCAGCTCCGAAAGCTTGTGATTTCAAATAAAACTGTTGGACTATAACCTGGTGTTGTGCGACTTCTCATAATTATTTTACAGATCATTCTCCCTCTTTCCTTGTGTATATGTTCCCCTCCCCACCCTTTTGCTCATTCTGTTTCATTTTATAAGCTGTTCATTTGTAATATCGTCCAGTTCGGAGGAAGGGATCGGCCTGAAAGGTTAACATTTTCCATTCGTTACAGACGCTAACTGATTTGCAGAAGATAGTTGCCCCAGTGTCAAACCAATGAAAAACTTCAAATCACACGAAGCGTAAAAGCAAAGGTCGAGTAGTTTATAATTATTATCTGAACCCTCATGATCTCTGGTGGGCTAATGTGGCATGTTAAGTCTCTGGTAGTTGGGTATACATTAGATTGTTGATTTATGGTAGGTCATGATACTGATCCAATGGTAAGGAATGCAGCTAATCCAATGTGCTTCAGTGTCAGTATGCCTCAGCTTTAACTTGCAAAAATCTGAAGCTACAGCCCAGTGGACCTTAAAGCTTACCAAAGATTTTAATGCAATTCACAAAAGTGTGTCTGTTGCGAGATTGTCTTTTAGAGTAAAGTATAGAAAATAAATCTCAAACTTGTTTGCCATCAAGAACACGTTCAGCTTTTGAAAAGTAGTAACATTCTCAAACAGGGCTAAAACTAAGCGTCAACTTTTCCTTTTAGAAAGTTACAATCCCCAGGGTAATGGGAAAGCTGCTCGACATCATACCAGCTCAAACGGAACCATTCAAGCAGAGGCATATTAAAATATCACCATGATTCACTGCACATATCCAGTTAATATTTGTGCAGCGGGGAATCATATGCAAAATATCTTCTATTTAATTGCGTTTTCCTTCATCTGATCTTGGGGTGCCAATAAATATATATGTATGTTCCTTAAGCTTATAAAATCCAAAAAAAGCAATTTTTTAAAATTTACATACAAGCAGTTTGGCACCAGTACATGGTTTTGTATGGATAGTAAACATTTAGTTATTGCAGTCAATTATTATAACTGATCATTTTGTGGGTCAGTAATATTAATGTTATGTAAGTATGATACATCTTCATAGTCTGCATTTCATACAACAAAATAGACACTATTTAAAATGTATACAGTAACTGTATAATGCGATAAATTAAATTTAACACTGATAACTGTGAAGTGATGATCCATCCAGGTCAAAGCAGACCACTTGATTGGCACTCCATGCTCTAGTCTAAATAGGCACCTCCTCCACCATCGGCCACTAGCTACAGGATGCACTGTAACAATCACCAAGGCTTATTTGGCAGCACCTGCAAAACGTGCACCCTCCACCACCTCGAAGGAAAGGGGCAGCAGGTCCATGAGAACATCATCACCTCCACGTTCCCCTCCAAGTCACACACCATCCTTTCTTGGACATATATTGCATTCCTACATTCAACTGTGGCTTGGTGGGTAGCGCACTCGCCTCTGAGTCATAAGAACATAAGAACATAAGAAATAGGAGCAGGAGTAGACCAATCGGCCCCTCGAGCCTGCTCCGCCATTCAATGAGATCATGGCTGATCTGATCCAACCTCAACTCTAAAGAACACAAGAAGTAGGAGCAGGACCAGGCCACTCGGCCCCTGGGCCCGCTCCGCCACCCACAGGGCCTTGACCGATCCGAACTCAAACTCATGTCCAATTTCCAGCCCGCTCCCCGCAACCCCTGATTCCCTTTACTTCTAGGAAACGGTCTATTTCTGTTTTAAATTTATTTAATGAAGTAGCTTCCACAGCTTCCTGGGGTAGCAAATTCCACAGACCCACTACCCTCTGAGTGAAAAAGTTTCTCCTCATCTCAGTTTTGAAAGAGGAGCCCCTTATTCTAAGATTATGTCCCCCAGTTCTAGTTTCACCCATCATTGGGAACATCCTCACCGCGTCCACCCGATCAAGCCCCTTCACAATCTTATATGTTTCAATAAGATCGCCTCTCATTCTTCTGAACTCCAATGAGTAGAGTCCCAATCTACTCAACCTCTCCTCGTATGTCCACCCCCTCATCCCCGGAATTAACCGAGTGAACCTTCTTTGTACTGCCTCGAGAGCAAGTATGTCTTTTCTTAAGTATGGACACCAAAACTGTATGCAGTACTCCGGGTGCGGTCTCACCAATACCCTATACAACTGCAGCAATACCTCCCTGTTTTTATATTCTATCCCCCTAGCAATAAAAGCCAACATTCCATTGGCTTTCTTGATCACCTGCTGCACCTGCATACTAACTTTTTGATTTTCTTGCACCAAGACCCCCAGATCCCTTTGTACTGCAGTACTTTCCAGTTTCTCGCCATTAAGATAATAACTTGCTCTCTGATTTTTCCTGCCAAAGTGCATAACCTCACATTTTCCAATATTGTATTGCATCTGCCAAATCTCTGCCCACTCACCCAGCCTGTCTATATCCCCTTGTAGGTTTTTTATGTCCTCCTCACTCTCTACTTTCCCTCCCATCTTTGTATCATCTGCAAACTTTGATATGTTACACTCAGTCCCCTCCTCCAAGTCGTGAAGGTCGTGGGTTCAAATCCCACTCCAGGGACTTGAGCCCATAAATCTAGGCTGACACTCCAGTGCAGTACTGCGGTGGTGCTGCACTGTCAGAGGTGCCGTCTTTCGGATGAGACGTTAACCCGAGGCCCCGTCTGCTCTCTCAGGTGGACGTAAAAGATCCCATGGCACGATTTCGAAGAAGACCAGTATCCCTCAATCAATATAACTAAAAAACCCAGATTATCAGGTCATTATCACATGGCTGTTTGTGGGAGCTTGCTGTGCGCAAATTGGCTGCTGCGTTTCCCACAGTACAACAGTGACTACACTCCAAAAGTACTTAATTGGTTGTAAAGTGCTTTGAGACATCCGGTGGTCGTGAAAGGTGCTAAGTCTTTCTTTCTTTCTCGCTGGTTTAGAAAGAAAACAGCAAGACCTAATCAACATATAGAAAATTTTTTACGGCATAGGGTAAGATGAATCCATGTTACGACATCAAAGTGAGCAGCGATTTAAGACCAGAGAGCAGAAATGGGAATGAGAGAAAAATAACATAGATGTCAAGAAGAATTTGTTCACACAAAAATTGAAAGATATTTGAAGATTCTGCCATGTATTGATACCAGCGACTTTGGGGTTGCTCAAAATTCAGTTGGATATTGTAATAGGAGTGTGACAAGAGGTGTGAATTTTAATGGGATGAATAGGCTTCCTACTCCCTGACTTTGCTTAAGTCATGGAACTTTACGTGGAGATATACATGAGATTAATGTAAACTCCATTAAAATGATGGCTGTGCTAAATAGATACATTTAGCCCCCTATAAAAAAATGACACAACATCCTCATTAAAGGGGCTTTCAAAGGCCACCCTATGCAAGGCTGATATGTTTAGGTCTTATTGACAGAAAGTACATTCCATTTAAATTTTTAGTCCTTACACAGATGAATTAAAGACTTTTTTTTTTAGAAAGAAAGAACTTGCAGTTATGTATCACCTTTCAAGGCCCCAGGATGTCCCAAACCTTTACAGCCAAAAAAATACATTTGAAGTGCAGTCACTGTTGTAATGTCGGGAAACACGGCAACAAATTTCCTCACAGCAAGCTCCCATAAACAGTAATGAGATAATGAGCAGGTAATCTGTTTTAGTGATGTTAGTCAAGGGATAAATATTGGCCAAGACACTGGGGGAGAACTCCCCTGCTCTTCTCCGAATAATTCCATGGAATCTTTTAAGACCACCTGAGAGAGCAGGCAGGATTTAACATCTCATCCAAAAGACGGCACCTCCGACAGTGCAGCACTCCCACAGCACTGCACTGGAGTGTCAGCCTGGATGTCAACCTGCTCAAGTCTCTGGAGGGATTTGAACCCACAATCTTCTGACTCAGAAGCGAGAGTGCCAAAATCACACATCGAAAACAGTCAAACAATCAATTATATATTAAAATTGCTGAGTGGGTGACAAGGTCCTTTTTAAAACTGCATTGATAATCTATATTTCAAGCTCTGTCTATGGAAAAAAAAACATTGTAAAACTGGCATTTACCTGCAGTACCAGTTATGTCTGTAGGTCATGCTGTAAATGGCTGATTTTAAATGTGTCACGGTCACTAAAAATTGGTTTGCAATGGTTGTATTAGGTAGAAACCATTGCAAACCAATTTTTAGCGATTATCCTGAACTTACACACATGACCACTTGGTGTCTCTGTAGTAGCCTGTTCCTTCCAGAGGTTTCTGCCAACCAGCTGGATAAAATCTTGCCTCCCATCATCAACTTTGGAAAGCTTGGTCGGGCTTCCAAACTAAATACAAGCAGCTGCCCCACCTGCACAGAAACTTCCCCCAACCCCCCAAACAGAAACTACTTTTTGCCCCTTTCCTGTTAAATTCTTCTTTCCTTCATGCACCATTAACTCCCTCTCCAAACCTCTGCCACATGTCTCGCACGTGGGAAATGTGAATTGGAAAGAACAGCTGGAGCTGCCGACTCTGTAGATTGTGCCGGCAGAAAAATCTCCCTCCCCCTCCTCCACCCCTGAGTTAGGAATTTTGGGGCCTTTGAGGCAGCAATGTTCGTTCCAAACCCTGCCTCCACTAAGATCAAAGCTGCAGCTCAACATAACCTGGACCTCCCCACTAAGAAGAGTTTCAGATAAGGCAGTTACGAATAAGCTGAGGAGGTTAAACATAGGAACACAAGAGACCAGGCTCGGCAAGGAAGGCAAGAGACCAGGCCCAGGAAGGAAGACAAGAGACCAGGCTCAGCAAGGAAGACAAGAGACCAGGCTCAGCAAGGAAGGCAAGAGACCAGGCTCAGCAAGGAAGACAAGAGACCAGGCTCAGCAAGGAAGGCAAGAGACCAGGCTCAGCAAGGAAGGCAAGAGACCAGGCTCAGGAAGGAAGACAAGAGACTAGGCTCAGCAAGGAAGACAAGAGACCAGGCTCAGCAAGGAAGACAAGAGACCAGGCTCAGCAAGGAAGGCAAGAGACCAGGCTCAGCAAGGAAGGCAAGAGACCAGGCTCAGGAAGGAAGGCAAGAGACCAGGCTCAGGAAGGAAGACAAGAGACTAGGCTCAGCAAGGAAGACAAGAGACCAGGCTCAGGAAGGAAGACAAGAGACTAGGCTCAGGAAGGAAGACAAGAGACCAGGCTCAGGAAGGAAGGCAAGAGACCAGGCTCAGGAAGGAAGGCAAGAGACCAGGCCCAGGAAGGAAGACAAGAGACCAGGCCCAGGAAGGAAGACAAGAGACCAGGCCCAGGAAGGAAGACAAGAGACCAGGCTCAGCAAGGAAGACAAGAGACCAGGCTCAGCAAGGAAGACAAGAGACCAGGCCCAGGAAGGAAGGCAAGAGACCAGGCTCAGCAAGGAAGGCAAGAGACCAGGCTCAGGAAGGAAGGCCGAGACCAGGCCCAGGTGGACTTCACACAAGGATATTTAAAGAAGTGACCGTCAATCATGTCCTTGTCACTATCTTTTGAATCATTCAAAATGGGACTAGTAAGTGAGAATTGGAAAGTAGCTAACATTTGTTGTGGGTAAAGCATTGGAAAGTATCCTGAAAGAGGGCATAATAAAACATCTAGATAGGTGTTGCATGATGAGAGGGAGTCAGCACGGATTTTTTGGAGAAACAGCCTAATTTCTCTTTTCTCAATGCTAAGACAAGTGTAAATTTGTAGGTATGATATGAACCTTAATGGCAAATTGAAATGGAGAACCATATTGTCGGAGATAATTAAATAGGCCAATTAAACATTATTAATTAATGACACTTAAATGATTAGCACTCCCTCCTTCTGCAGACATCTTGTGGTGTTGCCTATCTATTCTAAATGGAGTATGACTGAACAGAATGTACAAAACAAACTCCACATTTTGCCTCAGAGAAGCTTGTTTACTGTTGAAGCCATGACATTATGGCCGCGATTTTCTCATCGGTGTCGGGATGGTGGCGGGAGAACTGATTTCCGAGTTCCAGTCATGATCCTGGCTGCAGCTACTCTGTCAAAGGGATTTTCGCTTGATTGGCCTTGTTAAGTCCACCCTGTGGGCTTCCCGGCCAATTAACAGGAAGTGGGTCTGATGACGTCATTTGATGACGTGTCATCTGCCGGTTTCCTTAAAGGGACCATGCACAATTTTATTTTGACAGTTGAATTTTCAGTGTTTGACAGCATTGAGGTGCTGAAAACACTGACAATCACTGCACAAAGGTGAACTCTTGCACCCAGGCTCTCCAATGACTCCCTCCATATGCTTATGGAGGGAGTCACAGTACGCAGGGAAGTTCTCTTCCCTTCCAAGGGCGGAAGAGACCTCCCCAGGACACCAACTTACCTTGCACCTCCACCCAACCCTCTCTATCTACTTTATCACTTCCCCATCTCACTAGCCACCCATCACACTCACCCTCATTCTACTGCAAGCATACCAACTAACAACACACAAGGGTGGGCACTTGAGAGGTTTAACCAATGTCCATGTGAAGTTTCTGGTAATGTGTTGTCATACAGTGAAATCTCTTTTTCAAAAAGTGCCCCCTATTGGACAGATCTGAGCGCACATTGAGAAGTGTCTTACTGAGTTCCAGTGATTGTGCAGTCATAACTCCCCCCACCACCCCCCCCCCCACCCCCCCACCCCACCCCGCTATAGTGATGTGTGTGCATGGAATGGCTTGGACATTAAAGGGATGCTTCACGGTGCTGGTGTGGGATGGTGCCAACCTGGCACATCATGTGGCAGCCAGGGTTTACAGCGTCAAGTGAAGAAAGTCCCGGCCAGCACTTTTGTCAGGGGCTGATGTCCTGTGTAGGAAAGGCTGATATTTAAAGATATTTAGTAGACGAGAATCATCTCTGTATAACTTCAAGTGTAGCCATTGACCAAATACTGTAATATTACCCATAATTATTCCTGAGTAACTAAAAAGCTAAGACTTGTTCAGAATGCAGCTGTGAAGGACGGTCAAAAGCAGTTTTGACTAAGCTTCAATAACAAACAGTCACAGGCTGCTTGTGAAGGTCAAATCGCTATATAACTTATTATGATGCTGAGTAGAACTTAGATTTCACTTAACAAAACTAATTGCAATGATATTTAAAAGATAATTAGTATAAGGACATAAAATGAGAGCGATCTTGGAAGTTAAGGTATTTATCTGGTAGATTAAAGTGAGATAGTCTGGATACCTCAAGACAAGTCAAACAGCGCTGATATGGGCCCTTGGTATAAAGGCCTTGAAATGAAAGAGATTTGGTAAATTCCAATGGGGTGAAAAACTATAAACAAGATAACAAGACAGCAGGATTAAGGTTGACGGAAAAATACTGGAAAGGAGGGATGCTACCTTAACCTGAGTGACAATGGTATTTTGACCATTAGAACCAATTAAAGAAGGTGATTTTGTTAAAGACCATATATGGACACTGGCCAAACCAACTGCTGTTAGGAAAGGGTTAAAACCTCGATACTCAAAGAACAACTTCACACAGAGATTTGCTGCGAAGAAAAGGAACAGACTTACGACGACGTTGCCCGTGTCCGAAAGGCTCCAGAGGCCAAGGGCTGTGAGCTATTCGTTTTGACTATCGCCTAATGTTAAGCATTGATTACGCTGTAAGCTTAATAAATCTGATCTATTGCTCAAAACTACTAGCTGCTGCCTATTTGTGTCTTGTCCAAGAACTCAGAGGTCACTTGACTGACTCACACCTGTGTCCAGTGCAGCATCAGGTGATGGCGGCGAAGGTTGGTGATGAGGTTGGTGATGTTGGTGTTGGGGATGATTGTGGAAGGATTTGGAGGACCAAGGTCTGATTGTTTCATTGGCTGCGATGTTGCTGGAATAGATGGCAGCTGCAGGTGAGATGACAGGAGGTTCTCCCAATGAGGTGGCACTGGACATACAGTTGGATTTAAAAACTTGTAAGCTTACAGAAATCTGTAGATGTATTAAAAATGCAGTAACCAACATTGTCTTTGCTCCGAAACTCACCGTGTGCAACATTGCATCCTTGACAGCACTTCTGCAGCTGTCATCTTTTCACAAACCTCAGACCAGACTCACAACACGCCAGGTTGAGCTGGCGTGTTCCCCGAACAGCGGGTAATCAGTGGGGGAGAAGGTAAAATTACAAGTAAGCCTCAAAAGACTCTTAAATTGGCTCTTAACAAGCCATTTAAGTAACTGAATTGTCTCCCCCGCTGCTTGGAGGCGGGTTGACAGCAGATTTCCTACCTGGTCAATCATTGCGATTTTGACAGCTGACCCGCCTCCAAACCCGCCCCCTCAGCGCTGGTAAAATCGCAGCCTATGTCACCACAGTTTAAATTAGATAGAACAACAGCCCTTCATTAGAATGCCATCTGCCAGCTTTATAACACAGAAAGTGGCTTCACAATGGTGCCTCTCCCATTCGGGTGGTTTTGGCAAAAGAACAATGCCCGCACAGTTGTTGGAAAGGGGCAGATCTGTGCAGCCAGTAATAGCTGGGACTCCTTTCTCTGGAAAAGAGAAGGCTGAGAGGTGACCTGATAGAGGTCTTTAAAATGATTAAAGGGTGCGATATGGTAGCTGTAGAGAAGACCTTTCCACTTGTGGGGGAGTCCAAAACTAGGGACTATGCATGTAAGATAGTCATCAATAAATCCAATAATGAATTCAGGAGAAACTTCTTTACTCAGAGAGTGGTTAGAATGTGGAACTCGCCAACACATGGAGTAGCTGAGGTGAATGGCATAGTTGCATTTAAGTGGAAGCTAGATAAGTAAATGAAGGAGAAAGAAATAGAAGGATATGCAGATAGGGTGAGATGACGAAGGGTGGGAGGAGGCTCGTGTGGAGCATAAACACGGACATAGACCTGTTGGGCCAAATGGCCTGTTTCTGTGGCACACAAACTATGTAATGTACATGGAGGAGCTGATAGCTTGGCCCACCTGCGGTTAGACCCATCTCAGGTGGCGCTGATGGCAGCTATTAACCATTGCAACATTGGCATTACGACATTTATACTGCAGGGTTTTCGCAGCTGGTTTTCTTGTTATTGAAGGCAACCCTCGAGATCAAGGAGGATTACACTTGATTTAAGCATAAAAGATATTTGTTTTCTGAGGATTTTTGCAAGACGAGGAACAGACACATTGTAGCAGTACTGAAAGGAGACTAGGCTCTGAAAATAACTCCCTAAACCTCTCCGACTCCCTACCTCTCTCTCCTTCTTTAAGACACTCCTTAAAACCTACCTCTTTGACCAAGCTTTTGATCACCTGTCCTAATATCTCCTTATGTGGCTCAGTGTCAAATTTTATTTGGTAATGCTCCTGTGAAGCACAACGTTTAACTATGTTAAAAGCACTTTTTAAATACAAGTTGTTGTTGCATTGTGTAAAATTTCCCCATTAACAAGGATCCTGGTTTCTGCTTAATTTGTTGCAAATCTTTATCTGTAGCCATTAACAGATTGGTAACCGAGTCACGCTTTAAAACAGAACAGGCAAAATGCGAAGATGTACACTTAATGGCCCAGATTTTGCTGAACCGGTGAATCACTGTTAGACTTTTTCCTGCACCCTTCAGATCAAAAATTCTTTGCGCGCAACTTGCTGGAAGTGCAAGCTGATAACTTGAGAAAGAAATAGAGGAACAAGAGAGAAGGAGGCTGAATTAGAGTCAAATCGGGTACAGAAAGAGAAATACAGAGAGGGAAAGGAAGATTGGATTAAGAGAGAGCAAAAATGAGACAGAAAGGAAAAGTAGGATCTTTCCGAAAATTCTAAATTAAATTTTTTTTAAATCTCTAAGAATAATTTACTACATGCAGGAATGAGATTCAACAGCTTAAATATTTCCCTTTCTGGGTCGGAGAGAGGTTGATTGGCATTGTATTAACAATTAGCACATCGATAAAAGAATACTTACGCTGTTAAGTGCCAACTCTGATTGTTGCGCCGAGTTTAATGCGCAAATCCTGCAAGCTCTTAAAAATAATGGGGAGGTTGAGCTGCCGTTTCCGCGAGGCTAACGGTGGAGTGGCATAAATCGTCCAGCAACTCACGAGGTATCTGTTCCTCGACGCAAGCTGGTGGCCGCTTTACACACTGATAACGGCGAGCAGCATTAAACTCACTGTTATTTTGGCAACAAATTCTGGGCCAGTATTCTTTTTGCTGAGGCCATAAAAATGACCAGATAAAAGTTTTATTTGTAAGCGTACAATGCTACTCTCTGCTTTTGGATTTCCAGCTACTGTGGGACGTCCAAGACCCAACAGTGATAGCAGCTCTGCAGCGTTCTAAAGAGAGTGTTTATTTAGCAGTTTCTTGTACACAGCAAAAACAAAATCAGTAGACTATGGGATTTATTGGGTGAAAATGCATTTTCACTTAACTGTCCTTTGCAACTTTTAGCATTTTTACAGCAATCCAACACTTGATTCAGTGCTTAATTTGTTCAAGTGCAGCATTTGAGGTCACATCAGGATGGTAAACCGCAGTACAACTGGTTATTGCAGATGAGACTTCAACTTTATTATTTTTCAGTGGGCTGGCTTTAAGATTAATGTTGAGCAGTACTACTTAAGCGGTCCAGAAAAGACCATTGTGAAGCTGTACCTTTCGAAGATTTTAAAATTCAGCCAATACGAAGCTCCAGCAGTTCCAGATCTCTGCTGTATAAAAAGGCATTAACTCGCCTTTATTAGTCAGCTAACTTTCAATCACACCTTTTATTTCTGTTGCCGCAGGTAAACACTGTAAAGCACATCTGATTGCTCAGCAGACAAACTGGACCAAGGGTAACGTTAACATAAAAGTGAAGGCTCTCTCTTATAGCGTCAGGTCATTTAACCATCAATTTTGCTTTTACGACTATTCATTTCAGCTGTAGCAGTTCCTACTTTTAAAGTCAAAATTTCTGTTCTTATTTTGCTATAATACTTTGCTTATTACTTGTAGTTAAATAGCAAAACTTATGGCAATTTGAGAAGCAGAGAAGTAGAGTTGGCTGGAGAGCACGGGCCACATCGTCCGCATGCCCCATACGAGACTCCCAAAACAAGCGCTCTACTTGGAGCTCCGACACGGCAAGAGAGCCCCAGGTGGGCAGAGGAAATGCTTCAAGGACACCCTCAAAGCCTCCTTGAAAAAGTGCAACATCCCCACCGACACCTGGGAATCCCTGGCCCAAGACCGCACAAAGTGGAGGAGAAGCATCCGGGAAGGCGCCGAACACCTCGAGTCTCTTCGCTGGGAGCAAGCGGAAGCCAAGTGCAAACAGCAGAAGGAGCGCACGTCAACCCAAGCACTCCACCCACCCGCCCCTTCAACCACCATCTGCCCCACCTGTGACAGAGACTGTAGGTCCCGCATTGGACTCATCAGTCACCTGAGAACTAATTTTTAACGTGGAAGCATGTCATCCTCAGTTCCGAGGGACTGCCTAAGAAGAAGACGTTTTCCCCGCAGTACAAAGGAGCTGGAAGATGCAAGACTGAGGTGCCACAGCGCCACCATTGGCGGGAGAGTTTAATTACAGCATGAGAAGATTACATGGGCAGTTTATAATGTGAAAATTTGACAGGAAGTGTGTGAAGACACAGGATTTTTAAAAATATATTACCTGTAATTATGCTTCAGTGAAAACAGTTCTATGCCCCACCCATTCAGAGTTATAAAAGTAACTCATTCCCTATTTCAAAAGTAACCCTAAAATGATTAGGTAAAGCAATGCATTATTCTGGATGCATTTTGTCGAATCATAAAATGATACAGCACAGAATAAGGCCATTTGGCCCATTGTGCCTTTGCCTGTGAAGGAATAAGCCATATAACCTATTCAGAAAAATACACAATTCTATGAAAGAATTCTGGCCTTGTTAAAACATGACAAACTGGATTTGGAAATCTAAAAACCTAACAATGGAGAAGCTGTATTGTTAACAGCATTCAGGCTATTGAGATAAGATAAGTTGTTGATACCGAATCAATAACCTTATTGAAACAGAAGGTTAAAGGCTCCCGACGGTCTGAATCTTTGGGAGCAGACAATGGTACACCCTGTTAAGGTGTTCTAAGTTACACTTCGTAAACAGGCACATAAAATTAAGAAACATATGCTTTTGTAAAAATGACATCAAGTAAAAGAAACACCTGCCGTCAAACTGTTTTTGTGTTGAACTTGGAATACCTAGAGGGGAGGAGAGACACGATTCTGTGTTACAACCAGCTGAGGTGACTAAGAATTGCATAGATCAACCTGGTTAAGGTGTTCTAATTTACACTTCGTAGAGAGACACAAACAGAAGACCTTGGTAAAAATGACATCAAATAGATGCACCTGCTGTTACACCGTTTTTTATGGTGGGCTTGGGACACCTGGGGTAGAGACATAATTCTGCATTGCTACCAACTGAGGTGACTGTAAGAATAGCAGGGGTCAGCAGAAAAATGACTAGAGATAATTAGCTCACATCAGCAGAAAACTTCAAAGGAAATACCACTGAAAAAGGATATAAATATTGAACTTTCAAATGGGATGATAGTCTCGCTGTAAAGGGGCAAAGCGATTCTCAGGCTTCAGAGGCGGCTCTGTAAGTCTACAACTCTTTGTACCTCAGGGATCAATGGTACTGTATTTGATTTTGGTGGATATTCTGAATAAGACTAAGAACTGTAAAACTGTAGCGAAGTTAAGATTTGAGAATAAGGATCTCTGATAATAAGAATTGTTAGCTTTCTCTTTTTGGAACTGTTAATGTTGCGATTGAAACACCTACTGTAATTACATGTCGGTTCTTTAATAAATCTATATATTTTTAGAATTGTCTCACATAATACTTCTGTATCAAACTCGCAAACTCAATCTCTGTACACTCTTTGGTGAGGAGTTGCAGAATTCTGGGGGAGTTTTCCGGACCCTCATAATATCCGGAACGTTACAGTCTAGCTAAACTTATTAAAAGTGCTATCTGGAGGACGGTAACATTTTCAGGTTGTTCCTTTCCTTTAGGGAGAGATAGTCCGGACCTTTAGACCCAATTAAGCATCTTTAGGATTTGGCTACCTCAAACTTTAGTTGAAAGTGAACGTCTGGGGAATACGGCTGATCTGGGGTAGCCCTAAAGGGGCTGGGACTAGTAATAATCCCTTCATGCCGGCTCTTTTGTAGAGCTATCCAATTAGTCCCAACCCCTGCTCTTTCCTTGTAGCTCTGCAATTATTTTCCCTTCAAGTATTTATCCAATTCCCTTTTCAAATTTACGATTGAATCTGCTTCCACCACTCTTTCAAACAGTGCATTCCAGATCCAAACTCACTGTACAAAACAATGTTTCCTCATATTGCCTCTGGTTCTTTTGCCAATCACCTCAAATTTGTATCCTCTGGTTACCGACCCTTCTGCCACTGGAAACAGTTTCTCCTTATTTACTCTATCAAAATCATTCTTGATTTTGAACACCTCGATCAAATCTCCTCTTAACGTTCTCTGCTCTAAGAAGAACAACCCCAGCTTCTCTGGTCTCTCCACTGAAGTCCCTTATCCCTGGTACCAGTCTAGTAAATCTCATCTGCTCTCTAAGGCTTTGACATCCTTCCTAAAGTGTAGTCCACAGAATTGGAAACAATACTCCAGCTGAGGCCTAACCAGTGATTTATAAAAGTTTAGCATAACTTCCTTGCTTTTGTACTCTATTCCTCTATTAATAAAGCCATGGATCCCACATGCTTTTTTAACAACCTTCTCAACTTGTTCTGCCACCTTCAAAGATTTGTGTACACACACCCCCCTAGGTCTCTCTGTTCCTGCACCCCCTTTAAAATTGTACCATTTAGTTTATCTCGCCTCTCCTCATTCTTCCTACCGAAATGCATCACTTCACACTTCTCTGCGTTACATTCCATCTGCCTGCCCATTTCACCAGTCTGTCTATGTCCTCCTGAAGTCTGTTGCTATCCATCTCATTGTTTACTACATTTCCGAGCTTCGTGTAACCTGCAAACTTTGAAATTATGCCCCGTATATCTAAGTCCAGGTCATTAATATATATCAGAAAGAGCAGTGGTCCTAATACTGGCTCCTGGGGAACACCACTGTATACTTCCCTCCAGTCTGAAAAACAGCCACTCACACTACTCTCCGCTCTATGTCCCTTAGCCAATTTTGTATCCATGCTGCCACTGTCCCTTCAATCCCATGGGCTTTAATTTTGCGAACAAATCTATTATGTGGTACTTTTCAAATGCCTTTTTAAAGTCCAGATAAACATCAACCTCACAACCCTCACCGTTACTTCATCAAGTTAGTCAAACACGATTTGCCTTTAACAAATCCGTACTGACTGTCATTTATTAGCCCATACTTTTCCAAAAGCCAATTAATTTTGTCCCGGTTTATTGTCTCTAAAAGTTTCCCCACATTATGCTGACTGGCCTGTAGCTGCCGAGTTTATCTCTCTCCCCCTTTTTAAATAAGAGTGTAACATTTGCAATCCTCCATCAGAAAGATATCTACATTCTTTTATTCCTTCCTACCTGCTTTCAACAAGAAATTACATGTCAGGGAGAACTATTGACACCAAGGTCTCTCTGCTCATCTACACTTTTTAAAATTGTGTAATTTATAGTACACTCTCTTTCCATATTAATCCTCCCAAAGTGCATCACTTCACACTTCTCCACATTGAACTCCATCTGCCATGCTTCTGCCCATTTCACCATCCTGTCTCGGTCATCCTTACGCCTGTAACTATCCTCATCATAATCTACTACTTTGCCAAGTTTTGTATTGTTTGCAAACTTTATAATGCTGCTCCCTACACCCAAGTCTAGGTTGTTTATCAAGAAGGCCATTCGGCCCATCGTGTCTGTGCTGGCACTGCTTGAGAAGGGGAGAATCTTGGGTCATCCTCTAAAAGTACCCAGAGACTGGAAGACATGCTATATTTATGTTTTATGATCTTCGGAAGAATACTAATGCATTAGAATGAGTTCAGAGAAAAGCAACGCGGTCAGTTCCAAGAGTTAAAGCTCAAAGTTATGAAGCAATATCCATCCAGCTGACTGGAGAAATGAAGATTGACAAGGGCCATAATCTAGATCTTTAAAATGATGAAAGGCTTGGACAATAGAGATGTGGGTAGGATATTGAACTTAGAAGTTATATCCTGTAGTAAAATTACAGGTCTTATGTACAAAACTTTAAATAATACTAAGGGTTAGATTTTTTTTCCTCTGGAGGTTGGTGGAAATGCAGATCAGACTCCCAGCAGAAACAATTAATGATACGATGATTCCGTTCTTTAAGAAATAACCGGATGAACATCTGATTAATAACAGATTGAAGACATTAGGATAAGAATAGTCCTGGATGGCTACATTTTCTATGGAACATGACAGCTCTTGTGCTGTCGGGATGATTGATGAGTCACCTGTGGAAACCCTGATGTGGCCAAAATAATATTCTTGGGTTTTGTTCAATGATCTTTGAGGAATTTCACACAGCTTTATTTTCTTGGACCTTTTAACCTGTGGTTCGGTGTCTTTCTTCGAAAACTGACAGCTAACTGCACGTGGACTGATGAAGGACATGGATCTAGTAGGTTACAAAAGCATTTGCGTATTCCCCACTCATGTTCTTCTGTGCACCAGAAGCAACGTTACCATTGTTTCTTTCCCTGGCAATTTTTTTTTGTGGTTGAAAAAAAAAATCCAGAATCAGGCTTCTGCTGCTGTAGTTGACTGACTGAGGTCAATTGAGCATGAGCATGACTGACAATCTTATGAGACCACTCGAGGGCTCAGCATTAATACATCAAGATGTTTTATCCCAGAACATCTTAGATATTCTAGTGGTGGAACGTGTCTGCAAGCTTCTCTCAAGCTGACATTTTGTTGTGATCTGGGTTGAGTTTGAGCAGTCTCATATATTCGGTTAAACTTCTTTCAATTAGATTTGAAAAGTGCACAGACATTTGGTTCAGGAATGTAATCAGTATCCTTCTGAGCTACACTGACATTTTTGCATTTGGGATTGTGCATTTTATTTTGTTGATCAAACTTTTATTAGCTAAATGTCATAGTCAAGATTCATTCAACAGAACAGCTAATAAAAATGATTTGGGGGCCTTGTGTGAAACAGGTTTGAGTATTCATTCACACTCGAATTTATTGTAGACATGGACCCTCAGCACAAAAGAACAGCCCCTAATTCACCATTAATTAGCACTAAATTGGCAATATTACTCAAGACGTCATAGGATAGCTTCCAATTGCATCAAACTGTGCTCGACCTGACCCAGGAATGCTTGATATTGCATGTATTTCCAAAGTGGAAAGTGTTGCATTCCCCAGCGTTAACATCCTTCAACTGGAGGACTAAATACACAAAGGAAAATAAGATTCCCATTCAAAAAACAAAAAGAATTATAAAATTAAGCAAATGGGACTAATTAATTTGATTAAACTTTTCTTGATATTTGTTAAATTATGCTGCTTCTAAATATGCTGAAATATCCAAACTGACAAAAATGTTTGAACAAACGTTAGCTTCTACACTTTGGCCAGTGTGGGTGTTTCTAAGGACTTAAATTCATCATTAAAGTCATCTTAAAATTGATTGGATTTAAATTAATAAAAATGTGAATGCTTTTAGTCATGAAAATTTATAATTTTGACAGGGAATCTGCAATCACTTTGATGAACTGTAATCTTCATTTGTTGAAACTAATCATGTCAAAATTGATTTGAAGTTCTAGTTTACATTAACAAAATTCATTAAAATCATTTTGCACACCATCTTGGAGGCAACGTTCACCAGTTTAATCAACTTTGGTTTTCCGATTCGATCCCTCCCCCTGTTTTGTAAGTTAGCAGTTCCCTTTCCTGTCGGCACCCAGCATTGTGCATCATTTGCTGACCAAGAAGGTACAAAGGAGAGCCAAGTTTTTCTGCCAATGCTACTCTGATGGCTGCTTGCAAATTATACAGGTCCCCTTCGCTGAGGTAAAACATGGGCCCAGAAATTGATCTCGCTCTGTTCCCGCGGGGGTAAGCCTTCCCCGCGATGTCTCACCTCGCTTATGCTTTTTCAGATCCAGCTCGCACGAACTTGATGTTCCAGACATCAGCTGTGCTGGGCTTGCGTATCCCAGCGGCGTAGTGAATTCGTGCGAGCTGTGGGATCATGTGACTCAGTTAGAGCCAATGGCAGCACACCATCTTCCATTCATAAGTCTCACAGCATGGCTGTGAAATCTATGAATCTTACACCCCCCCAAAATAACAGCTAAACCTCAATTAAATAAAAAAAAAAAACCATCACATTAATAAAATAAGTATAGTTAATTAAATTAACCATTTTAAATAAAAAATTAAATTTTTGAAAAAATTTAAAATCTTTTAAAAAGTTATAAAAATAAACTTACCTGTCTTTAAAGTCTCTAAAAAAGATATACCTGTAAAAAAAAATTCAAAAAAATACTTAATTCACTACTTACCTTCTTAAAAGCGGGTCTTACTACTCCTTTTTACATTTCCAAAATCTTCCCTACTTACCTGCGCGTCCAAAGCATGAAGTGCACAGCGTGCGCGCAGCCTGTAGCGCGCACGCGATGCACCCAGGCCCCGCCCCCTTTTCAGAAGAGCAATTGCCGGTTTTCAGCGCATGCGCAGGGCATGCAGAAAACCGGCAATTGGAGTGGGAATACGCGAGAGTACGCAGTGCGTACTCTCGCGCACCGGGATCAATTTTCGGCCCATGATGTCAGTGGTATCATGTGGTCTCGCCTCTGGGTCAAAAGGTTATAGGTTCAAGTTCCACTCCAAAGACTTGAGCACAAAATCTAGGCTGACACTCCAGGGCAATACTGAGGGAGTGCTGCACTGTCGGAGGTGCCGTCTTTCAGATGAGATGTTAAACCGAGGCCCCATCTGCCCTCTCAAGTGGACGTAAAAGATGCCATTCCATTATTTCAAAGAAAAGCAGGGGAGTTCTGGTCAATATTTATCTCTCAATCAACATGAAAAAACAGATTATCTGGTCATTATCACATTGCTGTTTGTGGGAGCTTGCTGTGTGCAAATTGGCTACTGTGGGGGTGATTTTGCCAATGGGGAGCTTTTGGAGTTTCAGTCCCGCCTCCATCAACTTCTGGCCAACCCACGCTATTTTCCTTGATTGACCTTGTTCAGCCCACCCAGCTCTGCAGTTTGATGATGTCTTGCATACAAGTCCTCATCAACCTTCTTTCTTTTACAGAAATGAGATGTTTGTTGCATCTGAGAATGCAACGGCCGTCTCTCATCTGCAACATGGAGGTGCGAGACTCTCTGCATACAAACCAACTGAAGCCTGCAGGAAGAAACAAAGGTAAGTACACTTTTAAAAACACTTTGCACTTACCTCAGATACTCACCTCTACACTCTTGCACCCATCACTTACCTTCACACCACACTTTTGCAACCCCCCCGACCCCCGCAGACCCAGTACTTGCCTCGCTGAGCTGGCGTGTTTTGGAGCCTTCGTGAAGCCCGTGCTTGTGACGGCAAAAAGGGGATAATCCTATTTTCTGCCTGTTAACTACCTGTTAACAGGCAGTTAATAGGCTTTAATCCCTTCCCGCCTCCAAGGAGACGGGACCCAGCGCGGGACGGCTACCCGCCTCCTGGGAAGATGGCATGGAGGCGGGTTGGGGGCGGGATGGGCACCCGTCCCCAAATTCTGCCATTTTCCCAGCAGTCCCACCTCCATACCCGCCTCCACAGGGCTGGCAAAATCGCCCCTGGTAACTCTGTTTCTCTCTTACAGATGCTGCCTGGCCTGCTGAGTATTTCCAGCATTTTCTGTTTTTATTTCCAATATTCGTATCTTTTATCTGGTAACTAACTCCTTGTAAATGTTGGTGTTGAACCCTGTTGAATTGTTGTTTCTCTCTTGCTGTTCACACCACTGATGTAGCACGTGATTTCACAATTTAAGGTAAGCAATTCGAAAAGTTAATTTGTTAAGCATTTATTCTGTAGTCTGTCTTCATCTTAATTAATGCTTACTCTAAAAGTCGGCTATTCAACATTGATTAGGCACAGTACAATCAGAAATAGTGATACTTAGATTAGGAAAGTATAATTTATTGTAATAGTACTACTTGACACGACTAGAATAAACTTAAAAACGCCAATGTTAGAATCACAAAGGTAAACATCCAGGCCTTGGGAATGACATAGAGAGAAGTCACAAGACTGAACCAAGGCCAGAGGATTTCATTATGAGAAGAGATGGTAGACAGTGATAATATTTGTGAGTTATGAACTACGGACTCTAGAGTCACCAGACAACTCTTTATGGTCAATGATAGGGGTTCAAAAGAAATAAATCCAAAAACTATGAGTCTCCTTGAAAGTTACCAATGCTATCTTAAAAAAAGACTACTGTACCCCGAAACAAAACTCTTTGGCATGTAATACAATATCAGACCAGCAGCCCTCTGGCCAATTCCTTTTTTCTTGGTAAGCCTATTTTAATTATTGTTCCCCTTTTCGTGTTAAAGTTTCCTCCTTGATCAAAATCTCAAACAAGAAGGGGGGCTGATCCCCTGCTTCCATCAATGTTGCTCCATAGCCATCCAATAGCAACTTTGCGAGAACACTCTGAAGTGACTGGCCGTCCAATTTCCCTTCCTGTCACATCGACAAAGTGCCTGGTCTTTGGGCTTCCCCAAAAACAGCACAGCTGAGATGGGAACTTACTCTGTGGGCAATCGCAGGATTGAACATGTGTCCCACCATTCTGTGATCCGACTGCAGCCAATTCCTTTTCTATTGTCTATCATCATTGGATTTGGCCAGGATATGTGCAGTGTGGCTCAATGAGGAGAGTTTCATTTGATCTGCTATATTTTCTGAGAAGGATATGTGAAGTTTGCAAATAACTTTGGGCCCGGTCTTTCTGGGAGTCTGGGTGAATTTCTGATTCCTGCCAATCTCAACAGCTTTCAGTTCCAGTCTGGTTATGAAGATTTCCATCAATCCTACAGAAGATGGTGCCTTTTTTGTCTTTTCTTTCTATTCTGAGACCTACCCATGCATTTCATTCACCAACATCCCAAGGGAACACTATATAGTCTGGGCCCACATTTGGAAAGAGTGCAGGAGTGAACAAGACATTTGCAGATGATACAAAAATTGGCCGTGTGGTTGATAATGAAGAAGAAAGCTGCAGACTGCAGGAAGATATCAATGAACTGGTCAGGTGGGCAGAACAGTGGCAAATGGAATTCAATCTGGAGAAGTGTGTGGTAATGCATTTGGGGAGGGCTAACAAGGCAAGGGAATTCACAATAAATGGTAGGACACTGAGAAGGGCAGAGGATCAGAGGGACCTTGGAGTGCATGTCCACAGAGCCCTGAAGGTAGAAGGACAGGTAGATAAGGTGGTTAAGAAGGCATACGGGATACTTACCTTTATTAGCCGAGGCATAGAATATAAGTGCAGGGAGGTTATGCTTGAACTGTATAAAACACTAGTTAGGCTGCAGCTAGAATACTGCGTGCAGTTCTGGTCACCACATTACAGGAAAGATGTGATTGCACTAGAGGGGGTGCAGAGGAGATTTACGAGGATGTTGCCTGGGCTGGGGAATTTTAGCTATGAGGAAAGATTGGATAGGCTGGGGTTGTTTTCTTTGGAACAGAGGAGGCTGAGGGGAGACCTAATTGAGGTGTATAAAATTATGAGGGGCCTAGATAGAGTGGAGAGAAAGGACTTATTTCCCTTAGCAGAAGGGTCAATAACCAGGGGGCATAGATTTAAAGTAAATGGTAGGAGGTTTAGAGGGGATTTGAGAAGAATTTTATTCACCCAGAGGGTGGTGGGGGTTTGGATCTCACTGCCTGAAAGGGTGGTAGAGGCAGAGACCCTCATTACATTTAAAAAGTACTTGGATATGCACTTAAAGTGCCGTAACCTACAGGGCTACAGACCAAGTGCTGGAAAGTGGGATTAGGGTGGGATGAAAAAATAATCATTTCTGTGCCTAAAAGCCACCTCTGCCCTTCAAGTCCGAGCTTTACAAAGGAAATTCACTCAATAGGACAAAGGTACCGTGTTAGAGGACTTCAGTGGAATGGGAGAGAAACTGGCAGAGACATCACGTTATTAAAAGCAAATTTTTAAAAGTATTTTGTTACTCTTCATTTTCCCCTTCAAATTAAAATACTGCTTGGCTTGATTTTTGTTTCGGAAAGACATGTAAATGTATTATGCAAGGCACTCAACAAGTGTCACATTGCAGTCCTGCACTGCACTGATTAGGGTTTTTAAGTTAATTGTTGTGTTTATCATGCAGCTTCCGTTTTACAGTTGAATGGTAAATGTCAATCTTCCTTTTATTAATAGACAAGAAACACAAATATTTTAATTGTTAAGGTGTTAAGTTTTGCCTCTATATTGAGACCATCGATTGATCCGACAGGGTAGAGTCCATTCATGATATCATCCCAATAAAACAAGAAAGCAAATGCTGGAAATCTGAAATAAAAATACTCTAAGCTGGAAATACACGGCATGTTGGTCAGGTTCTATACGGAGAAAGGACAGGTTAATATTTTTAAAGCGCAGATCCTTTGTCATTTGTATGAGGACCATCTTAAAGAGACAACAAGAGAACAAAAGGGACCTAAAAATAGTCAACTAAGACAGGGAAAGAACATGGAATGAAAATGGTGGAAAGAACGAAGGACAAAAGCAGAAAATATGAAAGAAAAACAGAAAAAAAACTGAAAACACACAATGCCACCAGAAGCCAAAACTAATGAAGACAGGTGTATGCCCGAATTGTAGACTTCTTGCCAGAATGCCCACCTGCCTCTCCCTCGCAGATGTCTATGATACCCTTCCCCAGGCATGCCCAGCTCCCTGGTCTCTGAGAAAATGAGACAGAAAGCCAAGGTCTGAAGTTGCTGCAGTCAATATTCAGAGCAGAGGGCTGCTGGGTGCTCAGGAGAAAACGAGTTGTCAAGGTAGATATTAAGGTTGGGGTTCAGTGCTGGTGAGGTCAGATTAATAAGAGCACAGGGTTCACCCAAAGGTCTGTTTGGAATGGTATAGGAGGTCAATCACCAAGAGGTCAGAGTGGGAATCATGAGGGGTGCTGGGGATGTACTGGTAGGGCGGAAGGGGGAGGCTGGTTGGCATTGTTGGTGTAAGCCCTTTGTCAGAACACAGTTCTGATGGGAGTTGAACCCAAGGCGTTGGCTTGCCTTTTCTCTTTTTCCTCTACCAGCGACCTCATTCCTACACTGACTGATCAGTCTTTGGCCTCCTACAATGTCCCTACCAGGCTCAACGCAAACTTCAGGAATGGTAAAGTAGAGTTTCTGATCAGCGGCACATTGACAGGTGCAAGGAGAAATAGAAGATTGGGCAGGGAGGCCATGGATGTATTTTGCAACACTTGCATTTTGCACGTAGAATGCTGCACACATTTCTTGCTATAGCCTCACTAAGGCCAACGCTGCTTTCATTTCCAGCATTTTCAACACGTTCTGCTTTGCAGGTTTTCATTTACTTTCCCCCTTTTTCCTTCTTGACCCATCACTGTCTCACTTGCATATTTTTTATGTCTTTTTGTTCTTTTCATTGCCTCACAGAGATGATTTTCATAGATCATTGAAGAGCTTTCAACTCTTTCCAGCTTTTCAAAACAAATCTGTTGGGCATTCAACCAATTATTTCTCCTCTTACCCCATTTTGCTTTGCTGAGTTCCACTAAAGGCTTCACTTATCTTCTCATTTATAGTTCTGACATAGGCTCCACATCTGAAACATTAACCTGTTTTTTCTCTATTCCGATGCAGTCGGACTCGATGTCTATTCCCAGCTGCTTCTCTTTTGATTTGCCATATTAGGTCTCGGCTCGGCTCCTATACTTGGACTATTTTTTTTTTCTCTGCCAAATCTCAGATTACCTTTCTGTCTCTATTTAATCATACATGTTTACTGGTCCCAGGGCAATTCTCAGTGTAAACAGTCCTTTAAATAAGTATCTAGGAACCTGATGCAGTAAAGCAGAAATCATAGAAATGGCATTGAAGGCGTATGTTGATGGGAAATAGTTCTGGGTGCGGATCAATGTGAAAGATGACAATATAACTCAGGAGTCAGATCTTGAACTGGCATTGAGTGCACAATCATCAAGCAGCGAGGGGCACACGGCCCTTCCCCACCCATCCATGAGGCCATTTCATAGAATCATAGAATGATACAGCACAGAAGGAGGCCATTTAGTCCAGTCAGCCAGCCAGCCGGCCATCCATCCATCCATCTTTGGTAGAGCTCTCCAATTGGTCCCACTCCCCTGCTCGTTCCCCACAGCCCTACAATTTTCTGCTCTTCAAGTATTTATGCAATTCCCTTTTGAAATTTATGATTGAATCTGCTTCCACCGTTCTTTCAGGCAGTGCTTTCCAGTTCATAACAACTCACTGTGCAAAAAAATGTTTCCTCTGGTTCTTTTGCCAATCACCTTAAATCGGTGCTGACTATAATTTAATTGCCCATACTTTTCCAAATGCAAATTAATTCTGTCCCGGATTATTGTCTCTGAAAGTTTCCCTACCACCGATGTTAGGCTGACTGGCCTGTAGTTGCCGGGTTTATCCCTCTCCCCTTTTTTTTTTAAACAGGGGTGTAACATTTGCAATCCTCCAGTCCTCTGGCACCACCCCCATATCCAAGGAGGATTGGAAGATTGTGGTCAAATCCTCCCTTACTTCCCTCAGTAACCTAGGATGCACCCCATCTGGACCGGGTGACTTTTCTACTTCGAGGACTGCCAACCTTTTAAATACATCATCTTTATCTATTTTTAATTCTGTCCAATATCGCAACTGCCTCCTCCTTTACTGCTGCATTGGCAGCATCCTCTTCACCAGTGAAGACAGATGCAACATACTCAGTTAGGACCTCAACCATGGCCTCTGCCTTCAGAAGAAAATCTCCTTTTTGGTCCTTAATCAGCCCCACCCTTCCTTTGACTACCCTTTTACTATTTATATGTCATAGAGTCAGAGTCATAACGGCACAGAAGGAGGCCATTCGGCCCATTGAGTCCGTGCCAGCTCTCTGTAGAGCAATCCAGTCAGTCCCATTCCCCCGCTCTATCCCCATAGCCCTGCAAGTTTATTTCCCTCAAGTGCCTATCCAGTTGGTAACATATCTCATTGCTTTAAATTCATTGCATCATAACACCAAACCCGCGCAAAGGCACTTTTTAAAATGTGCCGAGGTGGTGCATCGGGCAAACTGGGAACTTTCAAGGACCTCTTACGGAATACTTTTTCTTTTCAGAGAAAGCACGGATTGCTGCTGCACTCGCGATACATATAAAAAAAAGTACAGAGCACTGCAGCCAGCAGACTCTGATCTCAGATTGGCAATGGGAACTTAACTGCCCCCTTAAATAGAAAAATATATGGCAGGAATGAAAGAACACAGAACTCAGCTTTCTGTGTCACCGAGGGCTCAAAAGGTCCAGCTGACGTTATACTTGAATGCCGGTTATAAAACTGCAGTAATGTTTACCATGGTAAAACCTGTAATAATGCCATTTTTGTGTAACAACCTCCTGCATGGCACCTTACCAAATGCCTTCTGAAAATCCAAATATACCTCATCCACTGCGACCCTCTTATCTACCCTAGTTACAACCTCAAAAACCTCTAACAGATTTGTCAAACACGATTTCCCTTTCCTAAAACCATGTTGACTCTGCCTAATCATATTGTGATTTTCCCAAATGTCCAGTTACCACATCCTTAATAATAGATTCTAGCATTTTCCCTACTACTGATGTCAGGCTAACTGGCCTATTGTTTCCCTTTTTCTCTCTCCCTCCTTTCTTGAAATGTGGGGGTACATCTGATACCTTCCAATCCACAGAGACCGCTCTAGAATCTAGGGAATTTTGGGAGATCAAAGCCAATGCATCCTCTTCTTCTTCTTCTTAGGCAGTCCCTTGGAACCAAGGATGACATGCTTCCACATTAAAAATGAGTTCTCAGGTGACTGATGAGTCCAATGCAGGACCATCAGTGTCTGTCACAGGTGGGGCAGACGGTGGTTGAAGGGGTGGGTGGGTGGGGTGCTTGGGTTGACGTGCGCTCCTTCCACTGTTTGCGCTTGGCTTCCGCTTGCTCCCGACGAAGAGACTCGAGCTATTCGGCGCCTTCCCGGATGCTTCTCCTCCACTTTGTGCAGTCTTGGGCCAGGGATTCCCAGGTGTCAGTGGGGATGTTGCACTTTTTCAAGGAGGCTTTGAGGGTGTCCTTGAAGCGTTTCCTCTGCCCACCTGGGGCTCTCTTGCTGTGTCGGAGCTCCGAGTAGAGCGCTTGTTTTGGGAGTCTCGTATCGGGCATGCGGACGATGTGACCCGTCCATCGAAGCTGATCGAGCGTGGTCAAAGCTTCGATGCTGGGGATGTTGGCCTGAGCGAGAACACTGACGTTGGTGCGCCTATCCTGCCAATGGATTTGCAGGATCTTGCGGAGGCAGCATTCGTGGTACCTCTTCAGTGCTTTGAGGTGCCTGCTGTACATGGTCCATGTCTCTGAGGCATACAGCAGGGCGGGTATCACTGCTGCTCTGTAGACCATGAGCTTGGTGCCGGGTTTGAGGTCCTGGTCTTCAAACACTCTCTTCCTCAGGTGACCGAAGGCTGCACTGGCACACTGAAGGCGGTGTTGGACTTCGTCATCGACGTCTGCCCTTGTTGACAGTAGGCTCCCGAGGTATGGAAAGTGGGCCACATTGTCCAAGGCCTTGTCATGGATTTTGATAATCGGGGGGCAGTACTGTGTGGTGGGGGCGGGTTGGTAGAGGACCTTTGTCTTACGGATGTTTAGTGTAAGGCCCATGCTCTCGTATGCTTCGGTGAAGGTGTTGACGATGGTTTGGAGTTCGACCTCCGAGTGAGCGCAGACGCAAGCATCGTCTGCATACTGTAATGCGACGACAGAGGAAGGGACGACCTTGGATCTGGACTGGAGGTGACGGAGGTTAACCAGTTTCCCGTTTGTTCTGTAAATTAGCTCCACTCCAGCGGGGACCTTACTGAGGGTGAAATGGGGCATTGCCGCAAGGAAGATCAAGAAGAGCGTTGGTGCGATGACACAGCCTTGGTTGACCCCGGTCCGTACATGAATTGGATTTGTGGTGGAACCATTGGTGAGGATCACGGCTTGCATGTCATCGTGAAGCAGACGGAGGACAGTGGAAGGAGCGCACGTCAACCCAAGCACCCCACCCACCCACCCCTTCAACCACCGTCTGCCCCACCTGTGACAGAGACTGTAGGTCATGCATTGGACTCATCAGTCACCTGAGAACTCATTTTTAATGTGGAAGCAAGTCATCCTCGGTTCCGAGGGACTGCCTAAGAAGAAGAGAAGTAGGAAACACGGCAGCCAATTTGTGCACAGCAAGGTCCCACAAACAGCAACGTGATAATGACCAGATAATCTGTTTTAATGATATTGGTTGAGGGATAAATATTGGCCAGGACACAGGGGAGAACTCCCCTGTTCTTCTTCAAAATAGTGCCATGGGATCTTTTACGTCCACCTGATAGAGCAGACGGGGCCTCTGTTTAACGTCTCAGCTGAAAGATGGTACCTCTGACAGAGCAGCACTCCCTCAGTACTGCAGAGGAGCGTCAGCCTAGATTTTGTGCTCAAATCTCTGGAGTGCGGCTCGAACCATGATTCTGGTTGTAATCTCGAGAGTGTGTGGAGCGTGAGCAGAAGGAGAAACTTACAAAAGGTGACAGGGAAAGAAATTTTAAAACCCTTACATTTATATAGCACATTTCATATCCTCAGGATGTCCCAAAGCACTTCACAGCTAATCAATTACAGTTGGCAAACACAGCAGCCAATATACGCACAGCAAGGTCCCACAAACAGCAAAAAGAGATGAATGGCCAGGTAATCTATTTTAGTGATGCTGGTTGAGACATAAACATCGGCCAGGACACCAAGAGAATTCCCCTGTTTGCCTAATAATGTCATGGGATCTTTACGTCCACCTGAGGGGGCAGATGGGGCTCCCCCACCACCTCCCCCACCCTCCCCCCCAAGTGCGAAGCCTCACAGCCACAGGAAAACCAATAAACATGAAAAAAAATCTAATTTTAATTAAAGATATGTTTTGTTACATTCAATCTTTTTTATGTGAATGACCAGAAGTATAGTTAATAGCAGAGTATAAAATTTCAGAGGGCATCCCGCTCAATTAATAGGATTTCATTCCAGTGATTCTGAAATGCAAGGTGATGAAAGCAGATGTTGCCTCTTCTGCGTTCGATTTTGAGGACAGGGTAGGTACTGATTAAAGCACGCAAATTGGTTTCTGCAGGATGAAATATTACGCAATCAAGGAAATGCTTTGCTGTCAGTGAATTGGGACGGTGTCTGCTCGATGGCAGCATGGAGAGCCTTTACTTTAATTGTTTTTAATGCCTTGATGCAAGCGTTTACAAGCTAAATTCCACCCACCCCCACCACAAGTTGGAACAAACTGAATTTTCCGAGATTTGGAGACTGCCTGATGACAATTTTTGGAATAAAGAATCAATCATCGTAACATCCTCAAACACATTCGAAAAACAGGCATTGTGAAAAGTGACTGCCTTAAATTTCTCCTCACGAATGACAATGAGTTATGTTTCCGAGAGCTCTGCGATATATGAAACACTGCAATTTTGCTTTAACACTTTCACAGTAGATTATATATTAACTGACAGTTGCTACGGCAACTTGCGTCTCTCCATTTGTATCTCTGAAGCTGCAGCAACACACTTGGTTTATGACAGTGAAGAGAAAATTGCATCTGCATATCAGCGATATTGTTTTAGTTCAACAAAACGAGTATCTAGAAACTTAAATTCTTCTTACATTAAGCATCACAGCTGACGGCTTGGCTAAGAATTATTTTTCTGATCATTTGATATTTGCTTGCAGCACTTGACATCCGGAGATGAATTTGGGTGCAATGCTTAAATGCAGTGTGCCTGACATTTTAGCATCGTATCATCGGCTTTTCTTTCCAAAAGAACAATCGCTTTCTATGGCTAATTATACCATCATCTCCAGAATGCAGTCCCACTCACAGCTATGACCCATGAGTACGCACCTACTTGGCCTTTCTCGCTGAAGAGCAACAAGAGCATGTGATTAGTAAAGAACACTTCTGTAACTAAACTCTTGCCAGTGACCTGAGAAATACTGACAGAATATTAATACTGCAGGATTGCACAGTACCATCTGTACTAATATTTCAAATGTAAATGAAGGTGCGGCTATCTCAGAATGACATCAAAGCACCAAGCCACCATTTGGACGGAATTGCATTGGCTGTGTTACAATCATGTCTCCTCTGGCTGTCTTTACTTTGGATCACAGGTGCTCAGCAGGGCTTGGTCACTGGAATTGAACATTGCCAACATTAATTCGACTTTCTGCACCCTTTCCCCTCCATTTCCCACAGTTGTGGATATACGTCGAGCCGAATAATGTGACATGATTAAGATATGCCACAAATGGGCTCAATACCCGCGGCTTATTTGCCATGAGTTATTTCCGAAACTGGCAATGTTTTTATCTCCCAAGATCACGGGCCACAGTACAAAATACAAATCGTACTAAAAAAAAAACACTTTGACTAAATAAGCACGCGCAGACTAAATAAACACATGCGTGTATGAAATAAACATACGTGTGTACCAAATAAATCACACTTAGACTAAGTCAACACACACGCATGTACTAAATTAACACAATTGAGAGGTCGCACAACACCAGGTTATAGTCCAACAGTTTTATTTGAAATCACAAGCTTTCGGAGCTATCGATTGCCCCTTCCTCAGGTGAAGTAGTAAAGATATTTTTACTACTTTACTACTTCACCTGAGGAAGGGGCGATCGATAGCTCCGAAAGCTTGTGATTTCAAATAAAACTGTTGGACTATAACCTGGTGTTGTGCGACCTCTCAATTTTGTCCACCCCAGTCCAACACCGGCATCTCTAAATTAACACACCATACAAATAAATATCCACACATTGCCAAAGTGTCATTCTGATGTTTTTCACCAGTTATAATTATTTGATGTTTGTTCGAATATTATTTGAAGATTATAACAATAAGGATGAAAGCCAATAGAACCAGGAAATAGACTCAGCTGCAATTAGTTTAGAAATGCTTGACCACACAGCTCCAAGCTTACTTGTACAGTGGCTTTAGCTCTGTTTGATTAACATTTATAGGGTATTATTTGTTAGCTTGTCTTGGTGGATGTGCAACTTGGGAGCATTAAGTTTTTTGAATATGTCCCAAACCAATTCACCCTTAACAGCTAGTGCCGCCATCATCCGTGTGTTCTGATTACATAAGAACATAAGAACATAAGAAATAGGAGCAGGAGTAGGCCAATCGGCCCCTCGAGCCTGCTCCGCCATTCAATAAGATCATGGCTGATCTGATCCTAACCGCCAATCTACTATCTATCACAGAACCATCTCCTGAATCTAACAGAATTGCACACACGAAATAGGAGCAGAATCAGGCTACACAGTCCCTGGGCCCGCTCCACTACCCACAGGGCCATGACCGATCCGAACCTAGACTCATGTCCAAATTCCTGCCCGCTCCCCGTAACCCTTAATGCCCTTTACTTCTAGGAAACTGTCTATTTCTGTTTTAAATTTAATTAATGTTGTAGCTTCTACAGCTTTTTGTGGCAGCATATTCCATGGACCTACCACCCTCTGAGTGAAGTAGTTCCTCCTCATCTCAGTTTTGAAAGAGCAGCCCCTTATTCTAAGACTATGTCCCCTAGTTCTCGTCTCACCCGTCATCGGGAACATCCTCCCCGCATCCACCCGATCCAACCCCTTCACAATCTTATATGTTTCAATAAGATCGCCTCTCATTCTTCTGAACTCCAATGAGTAGAGTCCCAATCTACCCAACCTCTCCTCATATGACCACCCCCTCATCCCCGGGATTAACCGAGTGAACCTTTTTTGCACTGCTTCGAGAGCAAGGATGTCTTTCCTTAAGTAAGGACACCAAAACTGTATGCAGTATTCCAGGTGCGGTCTCACCAATACCTTGTACAACTGAAGCAATACCTCCCTATTTTTATATTCTATCCCCCTAGCAATGAAAGCCAACATTCCATTTGCCTTCTTAATCACTTGCTGCATACTAACCTTTTGAGTTTCGTGCACAAGGACCCCCAGATCCCTTTGCACTTCAGTACTCTCCAGTTTCTTGCCATTAAGATAATAAATTGCTCTAGGATTTTTCCTGCCAAAGTGCATCACCTCACACTTTCCAGTGTTGTATTCCATCTGCCAAATCTCTGCCCACTTACTTAGCCTGTCTATGTCCCCTTGCAGGTTTTTTATGTCCTCCTCACTCACTACTTTCCCTCCCATCTTTGTATCATCTGCAAATTTTGATATGTTACACTTGGTCCCTTCCTCCAAATCGTTAATATAGATTGTGAAGAGTTGGGGACCCAGCACTGACCCCTGTGGAACACCACTAGTTACTGATTGCCAGTCTGAGAATGAACCATTTATCCCAACTCTTTGCTTTCTGTTAGATAGCCAATCCTCTATCCATGCCAGAATATTACCCCCAATCCCGTGATTTTTTACCTTAAGCAATAATCTTTTGTGTGGCACCTTGTCAAATGCCTTTTGGAAGTCTAAATACACTACGTCCACTGGTTCCCCTTTATCCACTCTATATGTTACTTCCTCAAAGAACTCCAGCAAATTTGTCAAACATGACTTCCCCTTCGTAAAACCATGCTGACTTTGTCCTATTAAATTATGATTATCCAAATGTCCTGTTACTGTTTCCTTAATAATGGACTCCAAAATTTTACCTACCACAGATGTTAGGCTAACCGGTCTATAGTTACCAGCCTTCTGTCTACTGCCCTTTTTAAATAAGGGTGTTACATTAGCAGTTTTCCAGTCTGCCGGGACCTTAGCGGAATCCAGGGAGTTTTGAAAAATTATTACCAATGCATCTACAATCCCTACCGCCACTTCCTTCAAGACTCTAGGATGTAAGCCATCAGGTCCAGGTGATTTATCCGCCTTGAGTCCCATTATTTTACCGAGTACCACTTCCTTAGTGATTTTGATCGTGTTTAGCTCCTCTCCCCCTATAGCCCCCTGTTTGTCCAGTGTTGGGATATTCTTAGTGTCCTCTACTGTAAAGACTGATACAAAATATTCATTCAGTGTTTTTGCCATCTCCATATTTCCCACCATTAATTTCCCGGTCTCATCCTCTAAGGGACCAACATTTACTTTAGCCACCCTTTTTCTTTTTATATAACTATAAAAACTCTTACTATCTGTTTTTATATTTTTTGCTAATTTACTTTCATAATCTATCTTCCCTTTCTTAATCAATCTTTTTGTTATTTTTTGCTGCCTTTTAAAGTTTTCCCAATCCTCTGTCCTCCCACTAGATTTCGCTACCTTATATGCCCTTGTTTTTAGTCGAATACTATCCTTAATTTCTTTACTTAGCCACGGATGACTGTCCTTTCTTTTACACCCTTTTCTTTTCAGTGGAATATATTTTTTTTGGAAGTTGTAAAATAACTCCTTGAATGTACACCACTGATCATGTGTCGTCTTACCCTTTAATCTATTTTCCCAATCCACTCTACTCAATTCCGCTCGCATACCTTCATAGTCTCCTTTATTCAAGCTTAGCACGCTTGTTTGAGATCCAACCTTCTCACCCTCTAATTGAATATGGAATTCAACCATGTTATGGTCACTCATTCCAAGGGGATCCTTTACTAGGACATTTTTAATTAATCCTGTCTCGTTACACAGGACCAGATCTAAGGTTGCTTGCCCCCTGGTCGGTTCAGTTACATACTGCTCAAGAAACCCATCCCTAATACACTCAATGAACTCATCCTCAAGGCAGCCCTGCCCCATTTGATTTGTCCAATTAATATGATAGTTAAAATCCCCCATAATTATAGATGTTCCCTTATTACATGCCTCAACTATTTCCTGATTGATACTCCGTCCAATAGAGTTGCAACTGTTCGGAGGCCTATAGACTACGCCCACTAATGTTTTTTTCCCCTTATTATTCCTTATCTCCACCCAAACTGTTTCATTATCATGATTTTTTGACCCAATATCATTACTCTGTATTACAGTGATTCCTTCCTTTATTAACATAGCCACCCCACCTCCCCTTCCTTCCTGCCTGTCCTTCCTGATCGTTAAATAACCTGGTATGTTTAATTCCCAGGCATTGTCACCCTGCAGCCATGTTTCTGTAATGGCCACAATATCATAACCATATGTAGTTATTTGTGCCATTAACTCGTCTATTTTGTTACGAATGCTACGTGCATTCAGATAGAGAACTTTCAAATATGCTTTGTGGCACTTAGTTCCTGCTTTTTCACTTTTTACCAGTTTACCTTTTACTCCACACACTCTGTCCCTTCCTGCCACGCTCTGATTTGTGATTCCCCTACTGCTACCTATGTCTATGACCCTCTCTGTTGTCATTTTTATTTTTTGCTCTCTTGAAACCTCCCCCCCACTAATTAGTTTAAAGCCCTCTCCACAGCCCTAGTTATTCGATTCGCCAGGACACTAGTCCCAGCACTGGCCAAGTGAAGTCCGTCCCAACGGAACAGCTCTCTCCTGCCCCAGTACTGGTGCCAGTGTCCCAAGAAGCAAAACCCATTTTTCCCACACCAGTCTTTGAGCCACGCATTCAACTCCCTGATTTTATTTACCCTTGCCAAATTTGCTCGTGGCTCAGGTAGTAATCCAGAGATTATTACCCTCGAGGTTCTGCTTTTTAATTTGGCCCCTAGCTGCTCAAACTCCCTCAGCAGAACCTCTTTCCTTGTCCTATCTATGTCATTGGTACCAACATGGACCACGACAACTGGATCCTCCCCCTCCCACTCCAAGTTTCTCTCCAGCCCAGAGGAGATGTCCTTAACCCTGGCACCGGGCAGGCAACACAGCCTTCGGGACTCTCGCTCTTGGCTGCAAAGAACCCTATCTATCCCCCTAATGATACTATCCCCTACCACTACAACATTTCTTTTTACTCCCCCCACTTGAATGGCCCCCCTTACCACGGTGCTGTGGCCAGGTTGCTCATCCTCCCTGCAGTCCCCGCTCCTATCCACACAGGGAGTAAGAGCCTCGAACCTGTTGGACAAGAGCAAGGGCTGCGGCTCCTCCAACACTACCTCCTGGATCCCTGTACCTGCCTCACTCGTAGTCACACCTTCCTGTCCCTGACCACGGGCTACTTCTGAATTAGTTACTCTAATTGGTGTGACTACCTCCTGAAACACGGAGTCCAGGTAACTCTCCCCCTCCCTGATGTGTCGCAGTGTTTGAAGCTCGGACTCCAGCTCATCAACACGGAGCCGGAGTTCCTCGAGCAGCCAACACTTACTGCAAATGTGTTCACCGTGAACATCAATGGTGTCCACCAGCTCCCACATATTGCAGCAGTAACACATCACCTGCTCTCCCATTCTATGTAATTAATTAAAAATGTATTATTTACCCTTCAGTTAATTTATGCCAGCAGTCTCTGCTACACCACAGATACCCGAGAAACAATAAAATTGAAGTTTTGGAAAAAAAACGTGAGCCCAGCTCTGCATGCAACGACAGTAAGCCTGCCCTCACAAGTAGTCTTGTAGAAAATCAGTTGACGTTAATTTGTGATGTCCACCAGTGAAATTCTGTAACCAGCAGGTTCCCTGTTTAATGCTCCAACCAAGGGAAGTTCAGCGGAGGTAATCAAGGCTAAGATTCACACATAAGTCTTCTGAACAAAACACTTAACACAATCTACTGTGGGAATGGCTTGTGCCAAATTTGATGAGATATTTCAGAACAGGTTGTTGTCTTATATCTCTACTTGAACTTAATTTAGGAGATTCAAGTTTACAATCAGGCATTCAATAAATGTGCAAATTGAAATTATATGTTTGCGCACCTAACAATATAACACATTATCAGTAGAAAGATTTGTAGTTGCATCTTGCTGAATTTTTGGGACTTTACATTTTGGCATCAGTTTTGTTTTTAGTAAGAAGCCAAGATTAAGAATCGTGGTCCATAGTACAAGATATCATGAAGGTTGAATCATAGAATCATAGAAATTTACAGCACAGAAGGAGGCCATTCGGCCCAGCTTGTCTGTGCCGGCCGACAAAGAGCAATCTACCCTAATCCCACTTTACAGCTCTTGCTCCGTAGCCTTGTAGGTTACGGCACTTCAAGTGTATATCCAAGTACTTTTTAAATGTGATGAGGATCTCTGCCTCTACCACCCTTTCAGGCAGTGAGTTCCAGACCCCAACCATCCTCTGGGTGAAAAATATTCTCCTCAAATCCCCTCTAAACCTCCGACAATTACTTTAAATCAATGCTCCCTGGTTATTGACCCTTCTGCTAAGGGGAATAGGTCCTTCCTATCCACTATATCTAGGCCCCTCATCATTTTTTTTCACCTCAATTAGGTCTCCCCTCAGCCTCCTCTGTTCCAAAGAAAACAACCCCAGCCTATCCAATCTTTCCTCATAGCTAAAATTCCCCAGCCCAGGCAACATCCTCGTAAATCTCCTCTGCACCTTCTCTAGTGCAATCACATCCTTCCTGTAATGTGGTGACCAGAACTGCATGCAGTATTCTAGCTGCGGCCTAACTAGTGTTTTAAACAGTTCAAGCATAACCTCCCTGCTCTTATATTCTATACCTCAGCTAATAAAGGCTAGTATCCTGTATGCCTTCTTAAGAAATAGGAGCAGGAGTAGACCAATCGGTCCCTCGAGCCTGCTCCGCCATTCAATGAGATCATGGCTGATCTGATCCAACCTCAACTCTAAAGAACACAAGAAGTAGGAGCAGGACCAGGCCACTCAGCCCCTGGGTCCACTCCGCCACCCACAGGGCCTTGACCGATCCGAACTCAAACTCATGTCCAATTTCCAGCCCGCTCCCCGTAACCCCTGATTCCCTTTACTTCTAGGAAACGGTCTATTTCTGTTTTAAATTTATTTAATGAAGTAGCTTCCACAGCTTCCTGCGGTAGCAAATTCCACAGACCCACTACCCTCTGAGTGAAAAAGTTTCTCCTCATCTCAGTTTTGAAAGAGCAGCCCCTTATTCTAAGATTATGTCCCCTAGTTCTAGTTTCACCCATAATTGGGAACATCCTCACCGCGTCCACCCGATCAAGCCCCTTCACAATCTTATATGTTTCAATAAGATCGCCTCTCATTCTTCTGAACTCCAATGAGTAGAGTCCCAATCAACTCAACCTCTCCTCGTATGTCCACCCCCTCATCCCCGGAATTAACCGAGTGAACCTTCTTTGTACTGCCTCGAGAGCAAGTATGTCTTTTCTTAAGTATGGACACCAAAACTGTATGCAGTACTCCAGGTGCGGTCTCACCAATACCCTATACAACTGCAGCAATACCTCCCTGTTTTTATATTCTATCCCCCTAGCAATAAAAGCCAACATTCCATTGGCTTTCTTGATCACCTGCTGCACCTGCATACTAACTTTTTGATTTTCTTGCACCAAGAACCCCAGATCCCTTTGTGCTGCAGTACTTTCCAGTTTCTCGCCATTAAGATAATAACTTGCTCTCTGATTTTTCCTGCCAAAGTGCATAACCTCACATTTTCCAATATTGTATTGCATCTGCCAAATCTCTGCCCACTCACCCAGCCTGTCTATATCCCCTTGTAGGTTTTTTATGTCCTCCTCACTCTCTACTTTCCCTCCCATCTTTGTATCATCTGCAAACTTTGATATGTTACACTCAGGGATCTTCAGGGATCTGTGGACATGCACTCCAAGGTCACTCTGATCTTCTGCACTTCTAAGTGTCCCTTGCCTTGTTAGCCCTCCCCAAAAGCATTATCTCACACCTCTCCAGATTGAATTCCATTTGCCATTGTCTGACCACCTAACCAGTCCATTGATATCTTCCTGCAGTCTGCAGCTTTTTTCTTCATTATCAACCACATGGCCAATTTTTGTATCATCTGCAAACTTCTTAATCATACTTCCTACATTGAAGAAATTGAAAGAGAACTTGAGGTGAGGTTTTAGTAGAAAGACAAGACTAAGGGAGATAAGAAGTTTCACAGTTCTGAGGCCCCAGGAAGGAATGAAAGTCGGAGGCTGCGCAATGAGACTTAATTTAAAGAAAGAAAGACTTGCATTTATATAGCGCTTTTCATGACCACTGGACGTCCCAAAGCACTTTACAACCAATGAAGTACTTTTTGAAATGTAGTCACTGTTGTAATGTAGGAAACGCAGCAGGCAATTTGCACACAGCAAGCTCCCACAATGTGATAATGACCAGATAATCTGTTTTTTTAGTGATGTTGATTGAGTGATAAATATTGGCCAGGACACCAGGGATAACTCCCCTGCTCTTCTTCGAAATAGTGCCACGGGATCTTTTACGTCCACCTGAGAGAGCAGACGTGGCCTCGGTTTAACGTCTCATTCAAAAGACAGCACCTCCGACAGTGCAGCACTCCCTCAGTACTGCACTGGAGTGTCAGCCTAGATTTTTGTGCCCAAGTCTCTTGGAGTGGGACTTGAACCCACCACCTTCTGACTCAGGGGCAAGTGTGCTACCCACTGAGCCACAGCTGACACTAAATCACAGTGAGGAAGAAGGGAGGCGGAGGAACACGTAGAATAGTATATCTGAGCTTAGAAGGAAGAGAAGATAGTTTGGAGGAACACTGACCATAATGGTAGCAACAAAACTGAGTGACATAAAGGTTGCAAGAGTGAGACAGAAAGAAAGGTTGCAAGCTGAAGGTAAGAAAGACTATCAGACTACAAGCTTTTTTCCTGCTATTTCTCCAAGAGTGAAGCTAAGTGCTGGAGGAGTTTTCTCAGACAGGGGAGCAGCATTCAAGGCTTGGGCAGATTTGGGCTTAGAAAGTTAAGAATTTAAAGGAAAAGAAAATGCTGGTAAGATTTGGAGCCGAAAAGGTTTGAACACCAGGAGGATTTTACTATTTTTACTGCCTTAATGTCCAGGGGTATGTAGAGAAAAAAAAAAATTAAATTAAAATTCCCATTACTACACGAGGTTGCGTTACCAGCTTCCCCTGATCCATTTGTTACTCTCTGGGACCTCTCCAGACAGTTCCTAACAGGCCTGGGTGGGTGAGCAATTGAATGAGCCATCTGTGGCTGTCTCCATGACATCAACGTCAAAGCAAATGTCAGACAGTTCTGGGACCAAACAGAAGCCCCAGGGGTGTGAAATAAACCTCGTCAACCCTCTGCTTCATCTACTTCCTTGCATTTTAAGTACAAAAATCGACAGCATGAATATTGCTGCATGAGTGAGCTTTACTTGAAATCTTCAGTAACAGCAGAGGTTACAATTACAATTCTGGACATCACACTCGGCTGGGCCTTCTCCACTGCCACTCCCAGATATGCCGGCCGGTGGCTAGGCTGACTTCCTGCCCGGGAGTTAAAATCGACTCCCATATGTATGAACTGACTGTTGTGTCTTTTTTCTGCTGTGATATGTCCCTTGCTATTTGTTGAGTAATCAGTCGATTAACCTGGTGAATTTTAATCAGGTGCTAAGAGATAATCTAGTAATGCATTACACGTCATCAACAATTGCCCACCAGCTCTATCAGCACAGCAATGGAAATTTCAGGTCTCATAAAGGGTCAATACAGAAAGCATTCTGAATTAAATTCAGAAACTCCAGAGATTTGAGCACAAAACATCTAGGCTGACACTCCAGTGCAGTGCTGAGGGAGTGCTGCACTGTCGGAGGTGCCGTCTTTCGGATGAGACGTTAAACCGAAGCCCCGTCTGCTCTCTCAGGTGGACGTAAAAGATCCCATGGCGCTATTTCGAAGAAGGTCGGGGAGTTATCCCTGGTGTTGTGGCCAATATTTATCCCTCAATCAACATCACTAAAAAAACAGATTATCTGGTCATTATCACATTGTGGGAGCTTGCTGTGCGCAAATTGGCCATGGCGTTTCCTACATTACAACAGTGGCTACACTTCAAAAAGTACTTCATTGTCTGTAAAGCACTTTTGGACGTCCTGAGGTCGAGGAAGGCGCTATAGAAATGCAAGTCATTCTTTCTAAATATTTTTCTAATAGATACAGTATCCTCATCATTGGTGGATTTCAACAGAATCAGTTGATGTAAAAGATGAAAGTATGTTAAACACAGGTCTCTGTAGCTAAATGCTCAACTCAGGCACTTGAGCAAGAGACAAGAATGTGCAATTTAAAACAGCATATAAGTAAGCAAGGATAAATGGTGTAACTTTACGGAAAGAGAAATTCAAGTATTTTTCATCCACCACTATAGGCTGCTGAGGATAATTTGTGATAGTTCACACCACAGTAGACCCAGGACTAGTAATGACTTGTTATGCCTCATTTACATCGGGCCAGAACAAAAAGTAGGATGATGGAACAAACTCACTTTTTCCAAGGAAAGAAACCGTCAAATCATTGAAAGTCTGCACTGCAGCAAGCGTCCTCAGTTACACGTCTATTGTTCGTGAAGCATACCAGGCTTGAAGGGATACCTCAACCATCAGGAGGGTTATAACCGAGACCTTACAGCCAGGAGCCTCAAAACAAGGGGCCATTGCATAGAATCATAGAATCTTTACAGCACAGTAGGAGGCCATTCGGCCAGTTGAGCCCGTGCCGGCTCTCTACAAGAGCGTTTCAGCTAGTCCCACTCCCCCGCCCTTTCCCCATTGCATGGCAATTAATTTTTTTTCTACTAAATTTTCATCCCTCCCCCCTCTCCAGAAGATACCAGCTCCCTTCTTGAGGTAAAGGTTCACCAGCACTGCTTGTCCTTCAGTACCTCACCAAAGTGGTCATTTTTCACATGTGACCCAAGGCAACGAGTGTCAGCAAGCTTATGAGAAAAGGCTTCTCTGCCGAGCCCTATCTTGTCCTCATCCGACTGCTACAAATTCACACTTCAATCAAAGACAATGGATAGAAGAAACCCTGGCCAATTCTCCCCTCCCTAGCCTTGGGGTGCTGAGTCCTAATTTAATCCCCTACTGCCCCTGAGATCAGTGCATCACACACAAACTGGGATCAAACCAGCACCTTCTGAATCTAAAAGCAAAATACTGCAGATGCTGGGAAATCCAAAATAAAAATAAAAAATGCTGGAAACACTCAGCAAGTCAGGCAGCATCTGCGGAGAGAGAAACAGAGTTAACGTTTCAGGTCGATGACCTTTCGTCTTTCTCTCTCCACAGATGCTGCCTGACCTGCTGAGTATTTCCAGCATTTTCTGTTTTTAACTTCGGCGTCTACCTGGATCAGATGCTCACTTCTTTAACCAGCTAAGCCATCAGGATGTCTACAATCAAATCTTGATCTTAGTGTATGGTTTAAGAAGTAAGCAATCTTTCTCATGAGCAACCAGGATTCTCTGTCTCTCAGAACTACGAACATGTCCCGTCGCATTCAGTGGAATCTCTGACTTTGCGATTGTTCAGTATTCCACCAGCAGGAGCAGGAATCATTGAACAGTTGTTCTGCAAAGATTTTGAAGCAGAACTGCCCTGAGGTGGCTGAGATATTCGCATTAATTTTTGATTGGTAATGTTATTTTTTACTGTCAATCTCCATCTGTCAGTTTTATTTGTTTTGCTCGATATGGGCAGTGTCATCAAAATCTCCTCAGTCGAGCAGCGGCAGTAAATCTCTTATGCTTTATAATAATTAAAATGGTTTATCTTGAGTCCTGCTTTGTTCATCCCACTTTGATTGTTTTTGTGTCAAAAATGTGAACAACAGGAATTAATTCAGGATTGCCAAGATTTGTTTTTCCTAAATGATGGAGAAGGAATGATTGGTTTCACAGCTAATCCCCCATTAATCTCCCGTTTGAAAATTCCCAACCATTAGCAGTTTTTGGACTACTATCAGTGATGAACACTACTGCATTGACTTAGCTTTACAGCAACCATATTGGAGTAAGTAAAGGTCAACTCAATACCTGCACCAAAGCAGCTCCATTCTCATTGGTTCCAAGACATTTTCAGGAGATTTTTCAGATACCGACTTTACCCAATTACTAGTCAATCGCAAAGTCTTTGGGCGCGATCTTGCCAGCCCTGGGGAGGCAGGTGTGGAGGCGGGACTGCCGGGAAAATGGCAGAATTTGGGGGCGGGTGCCCAACCCGCCCCCAACCCGCCTCCGTGCCATCTTCCCAGGAGGCGGGTAGCCAACCCGCGCCGGGTCCCGTCTCCTTGGAGGCGGGAAGGGGATTAGTGCCCCTTAACTGCCTGTTAACAGGTAGTTAACAGGCAGATAAGAGGATTATCCCCATTTTGCCCACACAAGTGCGGGCTTCCCGAAGGCTGCAATCCCCGCCAGGGTCAATGAGGTGAACAGTGGGTCTGCGGGGGTTAGAGGGGTGCAAAAGTGCACTGTGAAGGTAAGTGATGGGTGCAAGTGTGGAGAGGCGAGTATGTGAGGTAAGTGGAAAGTGTGAGAAAAAGTTTACTTACCTTTGTTTCTTCCTGCAAACTTCAAGAGTTGGGGATGCGGAGAGTCTCGCATCTTACCGGCAGAAATGACAGATGGCCGCTGCATTCTCCAATTCAGCAACCATCTAATTTCTGCAAAAGAAAGAGGTTTGATGAGTCTTGAATTCAAGACCCCATCAAACTACAGAGAATGTCAGTGTTTGACAGCTTCACAGAGCTGTCAAACGATGACAATTCATCTGTCAAAAATTTCTGACAGATGAAACGTCATACGCTGACGTTCTCTGTAACCGGCTTCCCCTTAATTGGCCTGCTAAGCCTGCTGGGCGGGCCTAACAAGGTCAATCAAGGGAAAATAGCGTGGGTTGGCCAGAAGTTGATGGAGGCGGGGCTAAAACCCGACAAGTGGGAGTCCCGCCTCCAAAAGCTCCCCATTGGCAAAATCCAGCCCTTTGTTTATTAAATATAACGATGCCATTGGAAACTAAAAGAACAAGTTGCAAATGCTGAGAAACCAAAAAATAAAGTCTAAGTAGGCACATTTCGGTCTTTCACCTGAAATATTGACCAATCTTTACTCTTTTTACACAATTACAGAGAATAGACCATTCTGCTTTAACTCAACAATCTCAGTTTAGCCCTTCCCCAGGTACAAAACACAATAATACCCCTATAGGCTGTTTCTAACTTACTGTGCTGCAGTGGGCCACTGTTTTAAAGAATCTGTGGACGTGTTACTCCAGAACACGAGAATGCAGTTGATCCAGTTGAAGGCCACGGTTGATAAAACATGTCAATATTGTATTACGACTGTTTCCAAGGCCAATCTCCCTCTAAAATTCAACCTTAAAATCTCCCCATTAGTTTAAATATCAACAAATTGCCATCCCTTGTATTGCAGCTCTCAGCAGTGTCAATTCTAAATACACACAGGAGGACATCACCACATAACCTTCATTAACCAAAATTAAAAATTGGCCGTAACCTGCACAATTAATGCTTGCGGCCAAAACATCACACATATAAAGTCACAACACCAACATTGGCGAGCTGGGAACATTTGAGGAGCAACAGGTGCGCAGTGGTACAACCAGGGATTTGTAATCAAATTTTATATTATAACTGCAAGCCGAACAGATTATTTATGTCACCTTCAGGAAACTCGGGCATTTATTACAAAAGCAAAATACTGCGGATGCTGGAAATCTGAAATAAAAACAGAAAATGCTGGAAATACTCAGCAGGTCAGGCAGCATCTGGTTTTGACGAAGGGTCATCGACCTGAAACGTTAACTCTGTTTCTCTCTCCACAGATGCTGCCTGACCTGCTGAGTATTTCCAGCATTTTCTGTTTTTATTATCACTGTATCTGGCATCACACTATATTGGGGGTTTCACTGTATCGGGAGTCACACTCTATCGGGAGTCTCACTTTATCGGGAGTCTAACAGTACCTGGAGTTTCACTGTATCGGGAGTCTCACTGTATCGGATTCTCACTGTATCAATTTTACTGTTTTGGGAGTTTCACTGTATCAGTTTCACTGTATCAGGAGTCTCACTGTATCGGGATTCTGACTGTATCAGGATTCTCACTGTATCAGTAGCTCACAGTAGCTGTTTCACTGTATCGTGAGTCTCACAGTATCAGTTTCACTGTATGGGGAGTCTCACAGTATCAGTTTCACTGTATGGGGAGTCTCACTGTATCAGTTTCACTGTATGGGGAGTCTCACTGTATCAGTTTCACTGTATCGTGAGTCTCACAGTATCAGTTTCACTGTATGGGGAGTCTCACAGTATCAGTTTCACTGTATGGGGAGTCTCACTGTATCAGTTTCACTGTATGGGGAGTCTCACTGTATCAGTTTCACTGTATCGAGAGTTTCACTGCATCAGGCATCTCACTGTAACAGTTTCACTCTATCAGGAGTCTCACTGACAGGGTCATTGACCTGAAGTGTTAACTCTGTTTCTCTCTCCACAGATGCTGCCTGACCTGCTGAGTATTTCCAGCATTTTCTGTTTTTATTTCAGGAATTTATTAGTAGTTTACTTCACGTTTATATTGCTGTGTGTCTTTGTGGTCATCAGATTGAGGAATGTTGGAGCCAGAGAATGGAACCCAAAGTCAGCAATAGTAAGGATCGGGTGGGTGAAACTTCTCCTGCTGCGCCCCAACAATGTACCTTAACCACAGCCTCTCAGATGAACACCTACTATTTAAGTGTGAGCTTTCCATTTCCCACACCATCCATCCTTATGACCTACATTACAACAATGACTACACTTCAAAAGTACTTCAGTGGCTGTAAAGACACTTTGAGACGTCCTGAGGTCATGAAAGGCGCTGTATAAATGTGCAAGTACTTCTTTCTGTAACTGAAATTGCTAACCCAGCACCAATGTATGGGCAGTTTTATAATATGTGCCTACCGCCACTAGGAACATAACATAAGAACATAAGAACATAAGAAATAGGAGCAGGATTAGACCATTCGGCCCCTCGAGCCTGCTCCGCCATTCAATGAGATCATGGCTGATCTTCTGCCTCAACTCCATTCACCGACCCTATCGCCATATCCCTTGATGCCCTTATTAGTCAGAAATCTATCGTCTTCTGTTTAGAATATACCCAATGACTGAGCCTCCACAGCCCTCTGGGGTAGAGAATTCCAAAGATTCACCACCCTCTGTGTGAAGAAATTTCTTCTCATCTCAGTCCTGAATGACCTACATTTTATCCTGAGGCTGTGGTTCTAGACTCCCCAGCCAAGGGAAACATTCTCCCAGCATCCACCCTATCAAGCCCTGCGTACACGAGACCATGTCTCAGTTATTACTGCACTAGACCCTGTCTCTATTTATATTTCACTAGGCCCTTTCTCAGTTATTACTGCACTATACCGTGTCTCTATTTATATTACACACGGCCCTGTCTCAGTTAATACTGCACGAGATAATGTCTCTATTTATATAAAATTAAATCCTGCCTCTTTTTACGTTACAGGAGACCATGTTTGAGTGATAACAGCACTACATCTTATCACCTGTTTATCCCTCAATCCACCCTATCAATTCCTTTCTTCATTTTCAACACCTCAATTATATCACCCCGTAATCTTCTATATTCAAGGGAATACAAACCCAGTCTATGAGCCCTGTCCTCATAATTTAACCCTGGCGAATCAGCGCTGCACCCCCTCCGAGGTCAATGTATCTTCCTGAGGAGCGGTGCCCAGTGCTACCGAACTGAGTGTCCAAATCCAGCTCTAGTGCCAATCTTAACTTGCAACCTAATCTGCACTTAGTCAAATTTACTGTATGCGCACCATATTTTTTGATTCACGTATTTAAAATGTGTTCCGCATATGATGCAGGTCTCATCGTTGTCTATAGTAATTTAACTTTAGGTTGGGATTCCATGTTAGGTTATTCATATACATATGCAACAGAAGGAAGCTTTGTTGTGCACTAAATGTTTCGCACAATTTCAGAGTCCGTCTCATCTTCAGCTATGTTGAAGATTGAAATGTTCTGAAGGAATCAAACTACTTCAGATGGTCATCCAATATAACGATATTCTGGGGCAAAGTCAAGGAACTTGACTTTCCTATTTCTTGGCTGCGTTCTTGTGAAATGCTATAAATGTTTTCATGAACTGGCGTCTCTTTCTCTTTAATTGTTGTTTCCATACTCTTGTAGCTTGTTTCTAGTTTTTGTTGTGGCTGGAGGGAGAGTCTTATTATTTTTCAATAAAGCTGCTGTGTTGATATCAGTTGTCCTGCAGCACTTTTCCAGGGAGGTTTACAGTCCTATGCTTGTTAAGTGCTTTTCGTCATTCATTTGCCGGTGTGTGATGCATTCTGTTCAATGGGTTATATTCCCAAACATTGAGATCTCTTGCCTTAGTAAGATCACTGGTTTCTTTCCTTGGAAAAGTAATCAAAACAAAATGAGAGAAAAACACAGATACAAAGACCTATGTTCACGCCAGTACAATATTGTTCTATCTGTTGCCTTAGTAGAACAATTTTCTCCATTGTATCTCTGCGTTACAGAACTGAATATAAAGCAAGGGGCAGAAGAAGCAACAGTGATCTTTGTTACTGCAAACATCCCTCTCATTTTATGCAGTAACTAGAAGTTCACAGTGAGACTAAAAGATAACCTAATTGATCAGCGTGATGAACTATTAGTGTAGAAAGTGCTCTTGATTCACGCACTCACCATTTAACTGTATTAATTAGGAGATTAATGGAAATCTCATTTTTCTTTTTATAAATTGGAAGTGATTTTTTTTTTGTTCATCAAGATGATGATATCAGTGCTGGGGAACACTTTTTTCATGAAGTGTCAGCATTAAGCACTTTCAATTCAGCTATTATATGTTTCAGTTGGAGGATAAAGTTCTTTCAACATTGCTTCAGTAATGGGTCTTAACCCCAACCTTTGCTACGATGGTATGTCATTTCCCTTTCCAATAGTAACCATGCTTAGAGGCTCTATAAGCGAGTCTGGCAATTGGTGGTGAAAAATGTTGAATTATGAGCTGTTGCTTACGGATAGCCATGATCACTAGAAACTGGCTAAATTTATTTCAGTTAGACCATTATGTTAACAAAGAGAGGAATTTCCTCTCAATCGCCAGAGGGCACCAACTCACCCAAGGGGTATGGTTCCTCAGGCACGAGCTGACTTCTAGGTGGACATTCTTCGTGCATCAGCCAAGACAGTGAGTGTTGGCAGGGTCTTCAATCATGAAGGGCATAGCAGCCAAGCCCAGTCCTGTCCTTGATCAATATCCACACATCTGCATTTTCCAACAGGGGTCACTGGAAGACCATCAGGATAGAATTCTTGTCTGAAACCAACTTCTGACGTCTGAGTGGAGTGGTGGAGGTGAAAAGCCTGGAATCATTTAATAAACAAATCCATGCAGCAGTGGTTCTGGATGGATGTACAGCCCCCGCCACTTTCACTGTGCAGGGTTATACTGGACAGCCACCTATATCGGGCAAATGCTGTTGACCGTTTGCCATTACCACAGGCGTCAATTGCGAAGGCGCCACTTATACCGTATTAAGCACACCAACTATTGTGGGCAGTTCAAGCAGCTGTTTGCACCTCGTTGAAGTGCGATTACCTGTCATTAAGTCCACTCAGGCAGCCCCGCCGCCTTCGGTCACTCCCCCGTGACCTCTAGAACTCCTGCGACTGCTGCTTACAAACAAGTGACGAAGATGGGGGAGAGGACTCCGCCCATTTAACTCACCCTCCTACAGATTCCTTCCGTCACAGTCTAACCGCCTCAGGGATTGTGGCTACTTTTTAAATATAAAAAAGTCATTGTCAGCTTTTTCTCTTTCTAAAATTGGTAACGGCAGAAAATAGCCTGCGGAAACTCAAGCAGCAAGTTACATCTTGTAGCGTTGGAGCAGAGCAGTGTCCTCTGCTCTGTCATTAAGCAGTTGAAGTGTAAATAAGGAGTCACACTCCAACCTAATCCCAGGCAGGACTCTTACTCTGCTGATGGTGAGCTGTCAAAAGATCAATATGGACAGAGCCTTAAACAGCTGGTTTTCGGTCATTTTACGTTTAGATCATTACCGCGTTGTGAGTAACTGCACTGGGACGTTTAGACAGAGCAGGAAGTGAACAGATGGAGAGTGAAGATTCTCGCAGTGCTACTTTAAAATGTCCTGGTTACACCGCCCACCGTGTATAGCAGGCAAATGGCATTGACATCAACACGCCCACGATAAATGGTGGGGACTGTATTACGATGGGCCGAATGGCCATCCTTATCTGTGTATCTTGAGGTCATGACTCGGTAGCACATCGGGCTATCCATTTACCTACCGCATTACAAAGAGAGAACCCTTTCGTGACCAATTATTGCCACAGAAGCTTTTTAGATTCTTTTATTTTATTCGTTCATGGGATGTGGGCGTTGCTGGCAAGGCCAGCATTCATTGGCCATCCCTAATTGCCCTTTGAGAAGGTGGTGGTGAGCCGCCTTCTTGAACCGCTGCAGGCCATGTGGTGAAGGTACTCCCACAGTGCTGTTAGGGAGGGAGTTCCAGGATTTTGACCCAGCGATGATGAAGGATCGGCGATATACTTCCAAGTCAGGGTGGTGTGTGACTTGGAGGGGAACTTGGAGGTGGTGGTGTTCCCATGCCTCCGATTCTTGTCGAAGTACACCACAGTTCTAGACTTTTCCTTTCATATGTTCAACTTCAGTTCTGCTCAAAATAAATGAATCGAAAATATTCAGCAGCTTCTCTGATTCCCTCATAACAATTGTGTGGCTGGAATGAAATTCAAGAAATCTTTCACCATTAAAATGAAAAACCTTGCCTCTTGACTTTGAAAGACAAGGGGGGAGAAATTCCCCTGGAGGGCCAATTGGGGCGCTAAGTCAAAAATGTTTGAAAAGTTAGCGCCAGGCTAACCTCCCGTGGAATTTGACGGGTGGCGCAGTTATTGCCTCGGGGTGGGGGGGGGGGACGAAAAGCCAATTGCGCCCCGTTAATGCCTCCCACTGCAGGCGCAAACGAGGGGAATTACGCTCCCAAGGTTTATTATGGCTTTTCACTCTATAATTATGCATGGGGCTTAATTCATACTGCATTAGAATGCACTAAAAGCTGGCTCTCTGGTCAGACCAACAGCAATGAATCGAAGCTTCTTGTTTCCATAAAAAATAATTACAGACAGAGCTTTGTGGTAGAACTGTGGACACGGCCTCCATTTTATTACAATTCTTACGGCCTTTTGTGACCAAACTTGTTACAAGCACAAGTGAAGAATCTAATCATTCAAAACAAAAATTACAATCACAAAAGTTAGACCAGGGTATAACTAAAGCAAGGCATTGTTATGCTGGACGTGATGCTTTAAGCATTTCTCCTTTCGCTATGGTGAAGCATCTGAACTTCATCTTGTTGTGGAATTTCTTGCATATTTTATCACGAGGATGATAGGTTATCCGACAGAAGTGGTAATGAGTAGACACACTTCTGTAAAATGCGCATCCACACAGCCAGTACTCATAGTTATGAGAACGGTACAGTTAAACAATGCTGGAATTTCAGCTGGTGTCAGCCACATAGTTGAAACACTTCATTGTAATGGAAGAGAAGCTTCCAGTGTAAATGCGTTCCCTGGTTTTGTGACTGGAATTTCTTTACTGACATGTTCTTTACTTTGTTTTGTACTGTTCTTCTTTTATTTCATCACTCTCGGTCCCTCTGCCAGCACGCTGCCAGTCCAGCTGAGTGGGAAGGAAGGTTTGCCATCTAAGATACCCAATGAGAAATGGAAAGTGCACATTGAAGGGGTGGGTTAGGACCCTGCCAATCTCTTCTACCCAAGACAAAGAGCTCTCCGCCATCACAATGCTTTGCAGCCAGTCACTCTCCTGTGAACTGTTGCCAATCATCAACAGAGGGTAGCCGAGTTCAACTAAAATTGAAACCTGGGATTTGAACATCAATAGGAACACAATGCTCTACGCGAGAGCTAATGGGTTGCTTTCTGTCAGATTTGATTACCGGCAAGTATTCCTCAGTTCACCAACGTCATAAGGAAACAAGTTGGTGTACTTTAATATGCTACAAGTATCTATATATTGTTATTTTAGAACAGAACAGTGTTATTTTGTTTTTTTATTCATTCTCGGCATGTGGGCATTGCTGGCAACACCAGTATTTATTGCCCACCCATAATTGCCCTTGAGAATGTGGTGGTGAGCCGCCTTCTTGAACCGCTGCAGTCCGTGTGGTGAAGGTACTCCCACAGTGCTGTTAGGGAGGGAGTTCCAGGATTTTGACCCAGCGACAATGAAGGAACAACGATATACTTCCAAGTCAGGATGGTGTGTGACTTGGAAGATAACTTGGAGGTGGTGGTGTTCCCATGCGTCTGCTGCCCTTGTCCTTCTAGGCGTTAGAGGTTGGGATTTGGGAGGTGCTGTCGAAGAAGCCTTGGCAAGTTGCTGCAGTGCATCTTGTAGATGGTACACACTGCAGCCACGGTGCACCGGTGGTGGAAGGAGTGAATGTTTAAGGTGGTGGATGGGGTGCCAATCAAGTGGGCTGCTTTGTCCTGGATGGTGTTGAGCTTCTTGAGTGTTGTTGGAGCTGCACACATCCAGGCAAGTGGAGAGTATTCCATCACAATCCTGACTTGTGCCTTGTAGATAGTGTAAAGGCTTTGGGAAGTCAGGAGGTGAGTCACTTTCCGCAGAATACCCAGCTTCTAATCTGCTCTTGTAGCCACAGTATTTATGTGGCTGGTCCAGTTAAGTTTCTGGTCAATGGTGATCCACCAGGATGTTGATGGTGGGGATTGAATGAGGGCAATGCCATTGAATGTCAAGGGGAGGTGGTTAGACTCTCTCTTGCTGGAGATAGTCATTGCCTGGCACTTGTGTGGCGCGAATGTTACTTACCACAGTATATGGGATTAAGACACATCAGAAATGGATCAGCTGAGCCATGCAGATCAGAAAGGCTTCACATTCAATGCCTGGTATGTATTTGAGTTAGCTGATCTTGGCCAGGGCAGTGCAGAGGGTCTCGCACAGAGGTGACGAAAAGCCTGTTAAAAGATGTGTTTTGGGATGATTTGTAAAGGTGTGGTGGGATATAGACAGAGGGCTGGATTTTGTCAATGGGGACGTGATGGAGGCGGGACCCCCACTTTTTGGGTTGTAGTCCCACCTCCATCGACTTGTGGCCAACCCATTGTATTTTCCCTTGATTGACCTTGTTAAGCCCGCCCAGCGGGCTTAGCAGGCCAATCAAGTGTCCCTTGGATACAGGTGACGTCAACCATTGAAATTTCATCTGTCAAGAGCTTTTGATAGATGAAATTTCAGTGTTTGACAGCTCTGTGAAGCTGTTAAACACTGACAATATGATTTCTAACTTGAGTCCCTGTACTTAGACTCAGTTAGAAATCAATCCAGCACAGAAAGCAGAGACTGCAGCTTTTGACAGCTCTGTGGCCATTCTGCTTTCTGTGCCGTGGATGTGAGGGACTCCTGACACCTCAGCCTGCAGGACAAAGTTAAGGTAAGTACAAGTTCTTAAAACACTTTACACACACCAAACACACTTACCTCTGCACTCATGCACCCATCACTCACCTGCACACCGGACATCTCGACCCCTCCAAGCCCTCCAGACCGACGGTCCGCCTCGCTAAATCAGCGTGGTTCGGACCTGTCGGGAAGCCCACACTTCAGGGCTAAAAATAGGGATTAGGCAAAAAACTGCCTGTTAACTACCTGTTAACAGGCAGTTTATTGGCACTAATCCCCTTCCCGCCTCGGGGAGGTGGGTCCCAGCACAGGTCGGGTACCCGCCTCCTGTGAAACTCGCATAGAGGCGGGTTGGGGGCGGGATGGGTTCGGGACCCCCGAATCTGCTATTCTCCCACCCCACACGCCTCCAAACCCACCTCCACGGGTCAGTGTCTAGAGTTCCAAAGAGTATGTTTGAGGTGGTTGAAGGCTCTGCCACTGAAGGTGGAAAGCGGGTGAGTGGGATACACTCAGGAGGCCAGAGTCAGAGAACCAGTTGGCGCAGGAGGTGGTGCAAGCCCGGAGAGGGTTGCGCTGCAGAGGTATGTTGGCGTGAGACCATGGAGGGATTTGTAGTTGAGGATGAGGATTGTTGAAGGAGGAGATTATGGGCTCATCAAGAAGAGACTCGAGCCTGAGGCAGCAGGAGGAGAAAGAGTCATCTTGGGGTGAGGCTGAGGGGGACATGTTGTTAAAAGAAAAAAAATCAGTAAATAGGGGGTAAAGGAAGTGAGAGGCAGGAAGGGGTGGGGAGGGGAGGGGACAGGAATAGAGAAAAGACCAGGACCGTAGGAGGGCAATGGAAGGGGCTCAGTTCCAGGTGGCAACCAACATTTTCGTGTGAGAGATGCAGGAGAAATTCTTTGATTATGTAAGCAAGAGGCAGAGGGTAAGGCAGAGAGTAGGACAGCCTGTGGAGGAGTAGCTGATGAATGGAATGAGCTGGCCCAGTGGTCATCCCAGCTTTGGCAGGGCAGGAAATTGAGTTGCAATGAGAATTCAGTGCCAAAATGCAAGTTCAGCAAGGTATATGCTTGGCTGAGACTACAAAGCTGGCACCCATCTGAATTCAAATAAGTACATTTTTATCGTTGTTCAATACTTCATTAGAAGTTATAAAAGCTGATGCCAGACTCACTAATATATGCAGATTCATTTAAAGGCTATGTTCCTGCTAAGTCACAGAACAGCTCAATTTAAATTACTTTAAGCACACTCTGGACTCCTGTCATCTGTGTCTAACACCTGTACTCTAATCTCCCCTTCCTCTCAAAGCTCCTCAAAAGTGCCATCACCCATCAGCTCCAAAATTGTCTCTCTCATAATTCCCTGTTAAATCCTTTCAGTCTGTTTTGCACCCTGCCCACAGCACCAAAACCACCCTGGTCAAAGACACCAATGACAGACATTATTACTGTAACTACGGTCACCCGGCATTTCACCAGCAGTGACTTCTCTTCCTGGTAACCTCCAGAGTACCCCAAAGTTCCTTCCTTATCTCTCTCCTTTTCCTTATTCATATGTTGCCCCTCAGTGATATTATCTGTCGACATGAGTTGAGGTTCCACGTACACACTGCCTCTCCACCAGTTCCATTAATTGCATAACCGCCTCAGCTGTCAGATTGCCTGTCCGACATCAAGTTATGGATAAGACTGAACTTTCTCAAGCTGAATGCTAGGAAACCTGGAGATATGATATTTGGACTCTCTCTGTACGCTTGCCACCACTCCAGCCATCTCCTCAGCTGCTCACTCAGGCTGGCCCAAGCGCTGCATATTCAGCAATTTACAGAGTTGGGTATCTAACTCTATATCCTGTCACCAGCACCGCTTACTTCCACATGCATAACATCATCCGCCTGGGCCCTCACAAAACTCTCTTTGCTGCTTAAAATCCTTATGCCTTTGTTACTTCTGGACTTGACTTCTGCACTGCCATCCTTGCCGGCCTCTGCAGCTCCAGCCTTCTTAAACTCGAACTTGTCAGAAAAATCCACCGGCCGCATTCTGCGGCGCACAAAGTCCCACTCGCCCGTCACTCCTGTCCTCACCGGCCTCCATTGGTTACCTGTAACCCCCGCCCCCAACACATGGCATTCAAAACCCTCACCCTTCCCTTACAAATCCCCACAAAAAGCCTCGCCCCTCTTGACCTCTTCAACGTCCTGCAACGTTACATTTCAGCCCATGCCCTTTGGACTCTGGCTTGCTGTACCTCTCCCCTACCCTTCCTTCCACCATCAGTGGTAGAGCCTCAACTGTCTCCGCTCTACTCTCTGGAACACTCCTCCTAAAACCCTTCACCTTAGTACCCCATCTTTAAAAGGCTCCTCAAAATGTAACCTCTGAGCAATGCCTTTGCTAATCTATCCTACCCCTTTTACTGCTGCTCTATATGAAGCACTTTGGTCATTTCCTACAGCAAAGGCACTATACAACTGTAAAGTGAACTGTAAGTTACATTTTCAAAAATTCTGATTCCTTTGGTTGACCATAGTGCTCAGGTACAGAGCTGTCAGCAACAGCTGACATTGGAGTGAGATTTATGATCAGCGGGAGTGAGACAGATTGCAAATCCATTTCAACATCGGCAGCTGTGCTTATTTTAAAGCGTGACATGCACCAAAATAGGTCACATTGATTATCACTTCTCATTAGTGAGAGTTGCCAGGCCTGTCAGTGCAGCCATCTTCCCTCCCTGTCTTGGTAACAGTGGGAAAGAGTTTTAGGAAAAATAAAGACCGAAATCAACGTCAACAATAACTTGCATTTATTTTAATAATGATTTTAACAGTGAGAAACTTCCCAGGGTGCCTCACAGAAGCGCAATCAGACTAAAGTCAACAAGAAGCAGATATTAGGAGGGGTGACTGAAAGCTTGGTCAAAGAGATGGGTTTAAGGACTGTCTTAAAGGAGGAGAGGGAGATGGAGAGGCTGAGAGGTCTAGGCAGGGAATTCGAGAGCTTAGATTGTAAATGACAGCCTCCAATGCATAAGAATTTTAAATTTGAGGCATTGGAGGCCCAGGAGCCTATATAGGGTGCGGGGTGTGGAGGACCGTATTGTCTTGCACTAAATGAGCACAATCTGACACCAAGATATTGATGTGGATATTTATTTTAACAAAGGAACTGTTCATCAGCAGAAGAGTCTCAGTGAAACCAACCACCGTTGAGCACCTTGCCACACTTATTATCTAGTTCTCCATCTAAGATCACGACCCACGAATTCTCCCTGGCACAAGTTATTTTGAACTTGTTTTAGGATGCTTTGTGATCCGAGATTGAATGAAAAAAATAATCTGATGAAGTTTTAAAACATTCCGTACTGCAGCTTTCAACCGATGCCAACAAACTCCATCTTCAGTCTCCAGCCAGTGCAGAATGAGCACAAATCTAGGTTAACAATTGAATGCACTATTAAGGGAGCGCTGCTTTATCAGAAGTCCTGTCATTTGGTCATTAAACCCTGTCTCCTTGTTCAGATGAATGTAAAAAATCCTGTGGCACTATTCAAAGAAAGGCAGGGAATCCTGGTCAACATTCCTTTCGCAACCAACATCACCAAACACAACACTTTGTCTCATTTGCTGTTTGTGAGAGCTTGCTATGTGCAAATTAGCTGTTGCATTTTCCCACAGAACAGCTACAGTTCAGAAACAATTCGTTAGCTGTGAAGTAATGGGGGAGAAATTGGGCTCCTTTGCGCCTCCCGCTAGTGCCTCCGGGGGGGCTTTAACGGGGCGCTAAGGGTTTACCGACCGGGCGCGGCGAAATTACCGACGCCCGCGAACTTCCATGGCGGGTTAGCGCTGGCCCTAAAACTTACCGCCTCGATCTCCTGCGCCCCGGAGATCGTGACGTCATCCGGTGCGCAGCGCCCCGTTATCGGCCCCGGATGTAAAATCCGCTTCCACCCCCTGCAGCATCGCCAGGCGTCAACAACGGCAGCTGCAGGAGGCGTTGTCACCTCGGCCGGCTGCATGGGGAGCGCTAATTAAAGGCAGTGGTGGTCAGGTGGGTCAAAATGTAATCATGTCCCCAGTGTGCTGTAGTTTGATTTTTTTCCAGCCCACGATTGATCAGCCCTGCGCTCTCAGAGTGCTTGGGGCTGCCAAGCGCGTATCGCAGGTGCCGTTGACGACCATTCCCAGCCTTGGCCTTCAATGACCGCAGCATTGGGCCTTCCCTTTAAGGGAGGGACAGAGCCTGTAAAACCGGCAGCGCTGCACGGGACATTGCGCAGCGCTCAGCCGCTACCGCCCCTCTCGCTCCCTTTAGCGCTCTAAGGAAAGTGGTCGTGCTTGATTTAGTGCTCCACTTCCCTCTTGGAGCGCTAAAGTGGAGGTTCCCGTCGGAATCAATTGTGTAGCGCCCGGCGATACTTCTGCGCTCCCGCAAAAGTTATCACCCCAAACAGGGCGCTCCGCAATTTCTAGCCCAATGTCTCTTCCAAAAGACAGCACCTCTGACAAAGCAGCTCTCCCTTAATACTGCACTGAACTGTCTGCTTAAGTCCTGGAGTGGAGATTGAACCCACGACCTTCAGAGTCAGAGGAGAGATTGCTGACATTACATAACCACTGGCAGAATGAGCACACACCCCTCTCACTAGCAGGGAAATCACATACTCTAGAAACCTACTTTTGATGTCTCCGAGATTACATCCACAAGATTTGCTAATTTCACATGAAATTGAAGGAACTTTACTGAATAGTAAAAGTATTTTGAAGTACCCGTGTTAAACTGCTACTAATTAAGCCTACAGAACCGGAACTCCCCGATCTACGCATTGTGCATGAGATATTCAGCCTGTGCAGCACAGCTCGGCTAGAATAAACTGAATCCGTAACACTGAGCTTTTACATGTGCCATAAATGTCATGAGACTTTTTCCCCCCATAACAAAGTGTGCGTTAAAATATCAGAAAGCGAAAAATATTCATTGTTGGTATATAAAAGACTTTTTATTACTTTTTGCGCTGGTGCTAATAATTACAAGGAGTCCATGAGAAGCAAATCATGATCTCCTGAAAGAACCATTTCCAATTTTTAACAGGCTGTGTAAAGATTCAGATGATCAAGAACCGTTTATTTGAACGTGTGGTTGAATGCCTTTAGATTCAGTTCTTTCAGTGATTCCGTTTTTACGAGGTAATTGGGATTGCAAAGTGCACCATTTTCATCAAATGTTGTCTTGAGCTAAACAAATCACTGACTGCATGCCTTCATTGAGGTCCCATAGCAACTGTAATGTTAACTGATTGAGCAAAGAGTTACTTTACAATACCGGACCGGCCTATTACCGCAGATCACAGCCCAAGGATATTTTTTCCTGTAATACACACGCTATTTGCTGAATGATTGGTTTCAGAAACAGTTTAGGACCCAATTTGTATTCAAATCCAACGAGATACGAATGGAGAGGGGTGAATTCAGGTGTGTGCAAGCATTTTCAAATGTAGCTCAGTTGCATTGAGCTACTCTAATGGACTCCATGACAGCGGTGCTATAGTTAGCCTCAGCATCCTTGACTAGGAAGAGGGAATAAAAAAAACTCACCCAGGGCTCCTGCTCCTGATAACTATCCAGTAACCGCAGCTGGAAAGAGGGAGTGTGATCATTAGGTGAGGAAAGGTTTGAGCTCCGTTGCAATGTGACCCACGATCAGTCTGCCTGGCCACATGCTCAATCTAAAGTCGCTCATGAAGAAGGTCAATTGGCTGAATAATCAGAAGGCTGGGGTTGAACTCAAGATTCAACAGTTTAAGAAATGTACAAAGCATCCATCCCAAGAGAACACAAAGAAACATAAAATCAGAAGAGGATGTTTCGCCCCTTCAGCCTATTCCTTCCGTTAACAACATACAATCTGCTCGCATGCATTCTACCCTAGTTAATCTCCTGAAGTAAAGTTCTGCATAGATACAACTTGATCCTCGAAGGCCAATCATGTAAGTCTCCATAATGTGTATCCATCACTATTCAAGCTTGGTTGGCTGGCTTCCACAGTTGACACCCTCTCCCCCACCATGGAAAACACTCAAAAATTGGGGAAGAATGTGCGGTCAGTATGACAGCGTACTCTCATAGTCATACCGCTTTTGAAATTGACCGCAAGTTCGGGATTTTCGCAAGCGCTAAATCCCGAACTTGCGAAGTGTCAAATTCCGACTGGACAGATCATCCACTGCGACTGTCAAATCCTCATTGCTGGCGGGAGGTTGGGTTAATTGCCCGCCTACTGCACAGCAATTATGCTGGAAAATTTTGCGGCTGGGGCAAACAGGCGCTGGAGCCTGTTTGCACAGCGTAAGGGGAGGGGGAATGAGAAAAAAGTAAAAATAATTAAAAACAAACACATAAAGGCGCCGTGTATCAACCTACCAGGCAGCGGTTTGAGGGATGAGATATTTTAATCTTTTTTTCAATCTTGCAGAGTCTTCCAGTAAATTACCGTACTTACTCGAAAGTATTCCCTGTGCTTTTTCAAGCCAAGTACTGCACTTGTCAATAAAATATTCACACCGTTTAATGTAAAATTTGATTGATGTCGGGCATCGGAGATTTCTGTTTCCTGATTGGCTAGTGAAAGGAGCACCGCCCCACGTGATCCCAGGTACACTTACGCACAACGGTTCGCCCCTGGGATCCATGGGCCACTGTGCTGCGCACAACTCTGCAGCATTTCAGAGCAGGTTTTTGTTTGGGGCCTCACACCAGGTAAGCGTGGATTTTGTTTGGAGGTCGGCGGCGTACTCCTTAGGTACAGGGCCATTAAGCCCCATTCAGTATTTGATGATCTGAATCCTCACAACCTTCAGTCTTTTTTTTCTCGATTAGATAGTTATCCATCTCTCTTTCGAAGGAGATAATCAGCACATCAATTGCTTCTGCTAGGGTTTTTTTTTGACATATCCACTGCTGTCTGAGGAAAAGAAAAATATGGTTTTCTAATCTTTAGTGAAGAGAATTTTATCCCATTATTCTTTATGGATAAAAGTGACAGGACAGTGCATTTTGTCACACCTAGTCATCCATGCGTCAGCTGTGGCTCAGTGGACAGCTCACTCCAGAGACTTGAGCACAAAATCCAGGCTGACACTCCAGTGCAGTGCTGAGGGAGCGGCTCCGCTGCACTATCAGAGGTGCCGTCTTTCAGATGAGACATTAAACAAAAGCCCCATCTGCTCTCTCCTGTAAACATAAAAGATCCCATGGCACTATTTTGAAGAAGAGCAGTGGAGTTATCCCCGGTGTCCTGGCCAATATTGATGCCTCAATCAACAAAACAAAAAACAGCAGATTATCATTATCACATTGCTGTTTGTGGGAGCTTGCTGTGCGCAAATTGGCTGCAGTGTTTCCTACATTACAACAGTGACTACACTTCAAAAGTACTTCATTGGCTGTAAAGCGCTTTGGGATGTCCTGAGGTCGTGAAAGGCGCTATAGAAATGCAAGTCTTTCTTTTTCAAATATTTTCGCACCCAATCCAGTGACCAAAACTAAGGCTACGGAAATTGATCATTTAGGAGCCCACTATTTGCTGATGGGGTATAATTTTATCCCTGATCCAACTACATTTGATAAGTTCCCATTAATTCGCAGTTCTGCAGAATGCAGAGTTCCCATCAGTATAAATGCTGGGAGTTAACAGCAGTAAGCCACTGCCTCACTTCTATCTTAACTATTCTCACTCACTGGATCTACCGTGGATTTGGTTCCTCTTTGTGTGGTTGTAAAAAAAATCTTTAAAAGCTTTTATTTAATAAAAAAAGATTTTGTTTTAAATCCAAGGGCTGTAGTAAGGTGGAGTGGCAGTTGCCATGTTACTTGACCATCACAGTTTTCAAGGTGGAACACAGCAGTATCTGTACCAGTGGGAACTCTGCCTATAGAAAGTTCAAGATGAGCAGGACAAGCCAAGATGGCGGTGAGCTGCTCTGGTAGGGAGTGCGGGTTAGAGATAAGGGGGTAGAAATTGGTGTGAATCGCCCCTGTTGTCTGAGCATAAAACAGGTGCAACGCTGGCAAATTTAGCAGTGGGACAGCCCGGTGCAGATCCTGATCAGCGCAGGTATTCGGGCCACTGCTAAATTAATCAGGACTTCATTTTAGGCGTCCCGAGTGGTTGCCTAAAACAGGCGTTAGACCCCTTCCATATATTAGAGGGGCCGAATGCCTGTTTTAGGACCACTCTGGGAAATTAGTTGGCAATGAGTGGAGCAGCTGCCAGGCCAACTTCAGTCAGGATTCTTCAGTGGCTAGCACAAAAAGGTAGGCTCTTTGTGTCAGCTGTGGCTCAGTGGGCAGCACTCTCGCCTCAGAGTCAGAAGGTTGTGGGTTCAAGTCCCACTCCAGAGACCTGAGCATAAAAATCTAGGCTGACACTCCAGTGCATTATGGAGGGAGTGCTGCATTGCCGGAGGTGTCGTCTTTTGAATGAGATGTTAAACTGAGGCCCTGCCTGCTCTCTCAGGTGGACGCAAAAGGTCCGATCGCATTATTTCGAAAAAGCAGCAGGGGAGTTATCCCCAGTGTGCTGCCCATTATTTATCCCTCAACCAACATCACTAAAACAGATTATCTGGTCATGATCACATTGCTGTTTGTGGGAGCTTGCTGTGTGCAAATTGGCTGCCGCGTTTCCTGCATTACACCAGTGACTACACTTCAAAAGTGCTTCATGGGCTGTAAAGTGCTTTGGGACGTCCTGAGGTCGTGAAAGGCGCTATAGAAATGCAAGTCTTTATTTTTTTTAAAATTTAAAAATACGTTGCTGTAGAGCCAGGAGCAGCAGGCGTCCAACCCTCGACTCCACAATCCACATGACCACCTGACCTCCCCTACAGCCGGCTCGTCCCCTTCCCGGGACTTACCTTTGGCCCACTGCTGTTGAGGCAAGTGGCTCAATATTCGCTGCCTGCAAATGCTTGCATTGCTCAAGGAGGCACGACAGACGCCAGCAGCTCGTGCATGTCTTGTTAATGCGGCTAAATATGGGGCCAGCCTCGGGCTTCCCTGTTGGGGTGCATGCTGTTGGCCCAAGAACAAGCCATCAACAATTTCTACTGCAGGGTTCCAACACTGAGGTGGCGATTCTCTGATCTGTGTTCCCTTCAGGCAAGGGCTCCCCACTGGGAGCGCAGACCGAAGTTACCCTAATGTGTCAGCCGGATTGGAGTAAAATTTTTATTTTCCCTTCCTGGTGGCCAGTTAGCTGCTTCACGATGTTGCAAAGCTCAAAGAAGGCCCATTACTTTTTTTTATTATTCGTTCACGGGATGTGGGCGTCGCTGGCAAGGCCAGCATTTATTGCCCATCCCTAATTGCCCTCGAGAAGGTGGTGGTGAGCCGCCTTCTTGAACCGCTGCAGTCTTTGAGGTGAAGATGCTCCCACAGTGCTGTTAGGTAGGGAGTTCCAGGATTTTGACCCAGCGACTTCACAGAGCAACTAGTGATAGACAGTAAATATAGCATTGGTAGCATCACCCACATCCTGAGCGCAAATAAAAAATATATAGCAGGGGTAGAGTGTTCTGCATTTCACGTTTTTTTTGGTCTATTTCACAAACTTTTGACGATCCTTTAGAAATGCTTGTACATCGTTCATTGACTTAATTACAAAAATATAGAATTGAAAATTTCAAAATTAAGATTGATAGATTTTTGCATGGTAAGGGTATTAAGGGTTACGGAACCAAGGTGGGTAGATGGAGTTCAGATACAGGGGGGGAACAGCAGTCTTCAATTGCTATTGTGGCTCAACGTCTGTTATTGCTGCCCAGTATTGTATAGCAGGAATGAGAGGGGTTCAAACTCCAACCTGAGGCACATCAGATTCCAGATAGCTTTCACTAGACATTCATTATCAACTGCTTTACTGTCTTTTGGGTTAGCCACGTTTAATCCATTTTCAAGATTCACCTCACCTCCGTGTTTCTAAATTTGCTGTGATTATAGAAAAGGGCAAGTTAATCTGTAGTAAGTCATGGAATTTGTGTAATCTATAATGAAATCTATGATGTTCAAATCAGCGGAGGGGATTAAAATGGGCATTACAGGCACTTCAGCACCCTACCCCCTACAGTTAGCCAACCTATTCTCATTCATTTCACTTCAGAACTACAGCGTTTAACTTTGTAGCTTCCAGTTCGATACCCTGAATATATTGTCCAAAATTTTCAGGTAAAGTAGCGTCATTTCATTTATCAGTTCTTACATTATAGCTTTCAAAGGAAGGCTATTCTCGCACAGCCGATGAGTTTAAAGTGAAATAGAAGATTGGATTTAAGGCAGCTAAATAGGGATCAGCTGAAGTACTGAACTCGCTGTACTCTTCGAGAGGGGTGCTGCATTACATTTTTAAAGTCACAGTTGGCAGAAATATAGTCCAGCAATCGTGTAAATTCATGGTCAGGGTGAAGTGAAAATAGATGTTTCTGCCGTTCTTTGTAACTGGATTTCAATGAATTTGAACAGTTTCATTTGTGAACTGTTTGCAAACATCAAGGTCATTCAGGCTTCTAAGCACTTGATCTTAACTAATTCCATTTTCAATTGATTTTCAAGGGTGAGCTCTTACAAAAAGAAGGGTGGTGCAAGAATGGAGTGAAGTTAGGGACAGCTGTAAACCAGACAGTTGTCTCACAAGTTTTATTCTCATGGTTGTTGGACAGAGAGACTTGGAGAAATGACACCAGGGTACTAACAGGCGTCGGACGCAGTTCCCCAATCTTAGCTTATGCATCATCAACCCAAGCTGAACAAGTGAGGGATAATTTTGCGTTTGAACTTCTGCAAAGAGGGGACAGAATCCCAGGCAACAACACAAGCTGAGAGGGGAAGAGCTTACAAGCAGGGCAAGCAACATGTAAACTTTCACTGCTGGCGTTTCTTGTCATTTTTGGATTAACAGAGAATTGGATTAACATGAGCCGCAGCGGAACAGGTTTTACATGCATGTCAAGGTCTGGTTTAAGAGCTAGCAACTCTTGTGGTGCTGCACAGGGCCGATAGCTCAGTGACATCTTTCTCATACTGTAAAGCATGAACTCTGGTCTACAGTTTTCAAATGAAATTCACCGTTCTATGCGGCTTTGAACTATATAAGAGTCATTAACAAGAGGTAGTTTGTCGCCTGTCAAACATTGCTACGATGTTCCATCACTGGGAGGTTATATGATTCGCAAAACAACAATGCTATCTCTGTAACCTCCTCCAGCCCGACAACCCTCCGAGATCTCTGCGCTCCTCCAATTCTGGCCTCTTGCACAACCCCGATTTTGATCGCTCCACTATTGGTGGCCGTGCCTTCAGCTGCCTAGGTCCTAAGCTCTGGAATTCCCCCCCTAAACCTCTCCACCTCCCTACCTCTCTTTCCTCCTTTAAGACGCTCCTTAAAACCTACCTCTTTGACCAACCTACCCTAATATCTCCTTATGTGACTCGGTGTCAAATTTTGGTTTGGTAACGCTCCTGTGAAGCGCCTTGGGACATTTTACCATGTTAAAGGTGCTATATAAATACAAGTTGTTGTTGTTGATAGCTGGGGCCAAACCTTCTGGAAGGGAACCACTCTTTGACCAGCTTTCCTAACCATCTCTCCAGGTATTGGTCTAACAAGATCTCATTACCAAACCAATGGAGCTGAATACTTGAAACATTATTGCAAGAGGGTTTGGGGAATACAAGTAATAGATTTAGGATTTGGTTGAAGCAACTGACGGGGTTAGAGTGAAAATTAATTAAAACTGACATGCTGGTGAAGTGAAAAATATATGAATTGGTGGCATTAAGTCAAGGGCCTGGTACGCTGCATGGTGAGGTTGATGGACAAAATCGTCTTTTCCCATCCGATGTTTCCACATTATTTAAAGGAAATGAGTGACTGGTCATTTCTGTTGTGCAACCCAGAAGTTCCTGTTTGCATACATAGAAACATAGAAACATAGAATCTAGGAGCAGGAGTAGGCCATTCGGCCCGTCGAGCCTGCTCCACCATTCAATACGATCATGGCTGATCATCCAAATCCAGTACCCTGTCCCTGCTTTAATCCCCACAGTACACATATCCCACCCTACCCCCGTAACCCCACGTATTTAATTCCCCCTAACATATCCCATCCTATCCCCATAACCCCACATATTTAATCCCCCCCTAACACTAAGGGTCAATTTATCATAGCCAAAGGCCATGAAATTCATCGAGGGCGATGTCACAAAACAGACGATATCGGATCGGCCGCCCGTGATACGCAACACCTGATATTCACTTGTAATGACTGCAATGGAAGTGAATATCGGGCACTGCGTATAACGGGCCGTCTGTTTTGTGACACCGCCCGGGACGAATTTCTAGACCACAACGTTCAACTTGGATTCTTGAAAGTGATGGAGAAAACGGGAGTCTGGCTATTATAGGAAAAGTGTTTCAGAAACATTTGACAAGCGTAATGTGCACACAAAAAACTTTGGTAGTTTTGAGCTCTGCAGAGACTTATTTATTGCAATCATCACGCGGACTCACGTCCTGCTTTCAATGTTAGATTGTTTCGACTATGATAATAACAAAGGCTGTTCTGAACTGGGCAGATCTCACTGTTTGCTCTCCTGTCCCTGTTGGGTGACAGAGGCCTTTGATCTGAATTCGCTTTGAGTCTGATCCCATCTGAAAGAACAATTTCAGCATTAAAAAGGTTATTTTTTTTTATTATTATTTCGTCGCGTTGCTTGCAATTCCGGATTTTTATTGATGCAAACAAAAATCCCTGAAACCATGCCTGGGGCCATTTCTGTGGGCTGTGTGATTTATTCATTTGAAGGACATTGTCATGTCGTATAATTTAAATGCACATATGAATTATAGGATGCTATATGGGTATGTGTGAAATAATACTTTTATAAGTAAGCTGATCCCTTACTCATAAGTGAGGTCAGAAATAGGAGCAGGAGTAGGCCATACAGCCCCTCGAGCCTGCTCCGCCATTCAATAAGATCATGGCTGATCTTCGACCTCAATTCCACTTTCCCGCCCGATCTCCATATCCCTTGATTCCCTTAGAGTCCAAAATTCTATCGATCTCAGCCTTGAATATACTCAACGACTGAGCATCCACAGCCCTCTGGGGCAGAGAATTCCAAAGATTCACAACCCTCTGAGTGAAGAAATTTCTCCTCATCTCAGTCTTAAATGGCCGACCCCTTATCCTGAGACTATGCCCCCTAGTTCTAGACTCTCCAGCCAAGGGAAACAGCCTCTCAGCATCTACCCTGTCAAGCCCTCTCAGAATCTTACATGTTTCAATGAGATCACCTCTCATTCTTCTAAACTCCAGAGAGTATAGGCCCATTCTACACAATCTCTCCTCATAGGACAGCCCTCTGATCCCAGGAATTAATCTAGTGAACCTTCGTTGCACCCCCACTAAGGCAAGTACATCCTTATTTAGGTACGGAGACCAATACTGTACACAGAAACAAAGTAAAAACTACAGTGAGTTGAATGAAAGTTGCTCTAACAGGTAGCAGAATATAAAATAACAACAGAAAATGCTGGAAACACTCAGCAGGTCAGGCAGCATCCGTGGAGAGAGAAACAGAACTGAAACGTTAACTCTGTTTCTCTCTCCACGGATGCTGCCTGATCTGCTGAGTGTTTCCAGCATTTTCTGTTGTTATTTCAGATTTCCAGCATCCGCAGTATTTTGCTGTTGTCGCAGTATATAAAGTTTCACCTGAAGCTTCAAAGCCCAAGCTGTAGATTTGGCTGTTTATAGATCAGTACTGACCGAGACAGCTGTTCTGATTATGTGTGAGCAGATAGAACTTTAAAAGAAAACTTTTGTAGGCACATCACAGCAAGGAACTTCCAGCAGTTATTTCTCCCCAGGCCAAAACAGCACTTGGCTTTACAGCCAGAGGACAAGCAAGAGATGTGCAGACAGGGAACAAGTTGCTAAATTCATGGTCTTACAAAGGTAATGGTGTGTTTTACATAGGATATACGGCACAGAAACAGGCCATTTGGCCCAACCAGTCCATGCCGGCGTTTATGCTCCACTCCTAAGTGTGGCTCAGTGGTAGCACTCTTGCCTCTGAGTCAGAAGGCCGTAGATTCTGGCTTGCTCCAGGACTTGATCTAAGCTGACACTTCGGAGTGACTGATTATTAAAGATGCCCTTTGTTAAAGGTGCCCTCTTTTGGATAAGACATTAAACCGAGGCTCCATGTGCTTGTTCAGGTGGATGTAAAAGATCCCATGGCACTATTTGAAGAGAAATAGGAGTTCTCCTGGTGCCCTGGCCAACATTTATCCTTCATCTGACACTGCCAAAAACAGATTAACTAGCCACTTATCTCATTTGCTGTTTGTGGGAGCTTGCTATCCCCAAATTGCTGCGAGCATTTAACTGATGTAACAACAGTGACAACACTTCAGAAAGTAATTCATTGGCTGACAATAATTCAGAAAGTAATTCATTGGCTGTGAAGCGCTTTTGGATGTCTTGAGGAGATAGAAGGCGTTAAATTATTGCAGGTTCTTTTTGCTCTGTGTGGTCTGGTTTGGTTCTTCAAAGTTTGGCTCTTATGATTTATTTTTGTCATTGATCGCTTTAAACTGAAAAGAAGGGCCCAAATTAGCCGAGGAATAGTTAAGTATTTAAAATGGTACACTATTAATCAAGGTGATGTGAGGGTGAAGAGATCAAAAGACAAATTAGGCATAATGTAGAGTTACCAACACTTATTAGAGTATAACCAAAAAAATTCAATTATAGTCATAGAGCCATAGAAGTTTACAGCCCATTGAGTCTGTGCTAGTGCTTTGCTGAACCAGTCCTAAATTATTCCACTTTCCTGTACCTTTCTCAGCTTCAAATGTTTCTCCACATCTCAGTTAATCGATGCAATGGTTTTTGCCTCGACTACTTCCTGTCAAAGAACAATCTGCTTCAACAATTCTCTCTCTAAAGAAATTTCTCCTATCCACTTTGCTCACTCTAAGTGACAATTTCAAATTGATGGCCCGTCATCACCGACTCCCTGGGGTAAATAGTTTTTTTCCCAATAACCCTACTAAAACCCTTCATAATTTTGTAAACCTCTTAAATCTCCTCATCTTCCAGGGAAAATAGACCAAGTGTCTTCGACTTTCTGTCCTCACCCTACCACTTTTTCGATGGATCTGGAGTGGGGGAGATCTGTAGGCCTCCCTTCCATTTTCTGGGGTCAATTGCACTGGCACAGAATATACCCATCCATATGTTTATGAAAGCTGTATACAAATCAGGGTAAACAGTCTGCACCATGTTTCCTGTTATTTAAACCATTTGGATGCAAGAGCCACTTGTTTGGCCCAGGCATCCTGCGGTCAGTGGTAGGGAGAAGTGTTCCCTGAATGCGTGCAGAGGCCTACCTGCCAGGACCCTTGCCCGCATTCAATGAGCACTGCCTAACACAGGCCCAAAACAGAGAGTCAGAAATATTTAGCAAATTACATTTTGAAGCTGCCTGCCTCCCATGATCTTACTGAATGGCGGAGCAGACTCGAGGGGCCAAATGGCCGACTCCTGCTCCTGTTCATTGCTGCGGCAGGTCCTCGAAGTCTACCCTGTCAGATCACCACCCTTTTTCAGCGGGATTCTCTGGCAGAGGCGAAGGAGCTGTCTCCAATATGCAAATGACGCCAAGGCCAAAGACATTTTCTACAATCTCTGCCCCCTCCCGAGTTGTACCCCGAACAACAGCAGAGCAGGGTGGGAGGGAAAGCATAAAAAGCCTAGGCCGCTATCTCAAGTCAACCAGCTTTCATTCCAAATTCAATGCAAATAGTTAAGGGCCACTTGTTGACGTTGTCCTGCAAGGTCTTAAACATTAACGTTGAAACTAGTTCTTCTGCAGTACAACTTGACAAGTTTGAAGCAACCTTACTATTTCAGTTTAAACAAGGTTATATTGACACAATGTTCATTAATTTGACCAAATCTTCAAACCCTACTCTTTGAGCAAACGTCCATCTGAGAATTAGTGCAATCTCAGTTCGAGCTGCCCCATTTAAGCGTATCTAATTAAACATTGATTCAGTGTACATTGCAAACAATCTGGTTAGTTTGGGGCAATTATGTTTGATTGATGTGCGGTTTTATTTTCCCTGTGTTGGTACACTGCTTGTATGGGCTGCCATGATAGATTTGTTGAAGCACAATTGAAGAAGAACAGTACGAAAGTGGGAGACGAGGTTGCAATGAATATCCTCCAAAGACTCAATCATATGCTTATTATGGCTTGTCACATTTACACAGAATATGACAATAGAGAGGTTTCAATCAGAAAACTTTTATGAGATTGTGTAACAGATGCTCTAAAGAGAATTGCAGTAAAGCATATAATTTTTTGTCATGTGAAAATCAAAGGATAATTCAGAGCATTAATAAGTCTGCAAACTAAATTTCTTGGGACATTGTTTTGAATTAGTACATGGTTCAATCATCCTGAATTCATGGTTCTGATTCATATCACTGTGAACTGAAGCACTGATAAACTCTAAAACGGTGAGGCTCAGATGATGAATTGCATTACTTTTAAAATATCACGGATAAACTTTATCCGTTCTCATCACCTCAGTGGCCTGAACTCTTAGAGAACCACCCCAGTTTAATATTTGTAGCATGTTTGGACAGAATATTCTTCCAGCTCTCGGCCATATCACAAAATTAATTTGCCGAAGGAAGGAGCCTCAAGGATAGTGTCTGAAAAACAGAGATCAGAACTTTCTATGAGCGATGCACATTTATAAAAGAGGAATCACGGGGCAGAAATCTTGTCCAGAAAATAAGTTAGCGCAAGTGCTGCAGGATACAATGATGCAGATGGATGGGCTGGTACTGGGGTGGTTTCAGTTGTCAGTTACTGAGCACTGGGAATCCTTTCTGCAGAAGGGCTGTAAATTTCTACTCTTGACGTGGAATACTGAAAGTACTAGAATTTTTCTTAATCTTGTGAATGGTTCAAGCAAAAAGCCAACTTGTTTCATTTTTATTTTGATGCTGAAATGTGGTTGAAGTGTCTTCAGGAGAACTTTCTTGATCAGTATGTTTCCGGCCCAACGAGGAAGGAGGCATTGTTGGATCTGGTTCCGGGGAATGAGGTGGGTCAAGTGGAGTAAGTGCCAGTAGGGGACAATTTAGGGAACAGTGATCATTGTATCATAAGGTTTAGATTAGCTATGGAAAAGGACAAGGAGCAATCTAGGGGAAAAATACTTAATTGGAGGAGGGCCAAATTCAGTGGGTTGAGAACGGATCTGGCCCGGCTAAATTGGAATCAAAGATTGGCAGGCGAAACTGCAATCTAACAATGGGCTGCCTTTAAAGAGGAGATGGTTCGGGTACAGACGAGGTACATTCCCACAAGGGGGAAAGGTGGGGCAACCAAACCAGAGCTCCCTGGATGATGAACGAGATAGAGAGTAAGATGAAGCAGAAAAAGGAGGCATATGACAGATGTCAGGTTGAGAATACAAGTGAGAACCAGGCTGAATATAGAAAGTTCAGAGGGGAAGTGAAAAAGGAAATAAAAGGGGCAAAGAGAGAGCATAAAATTAGATTGGCAGCTAACATAAAAGGGAATCCAAAAGTCTTCTATAGGCATATAAATAGTAAATGGGTAGTAAGAGGAGGGGTGGGGTCGAAGTATAGTGAACAGAAACATATTCCTGTACCCCACCGAAACAATTAACAGAGACCAGTATTAATCCTTTATGTACTGCAGCCAACACTTAAGAAACCAATAATTAACATCCCTCAAAGTGCACTAGATACACAGGTTTGTCTTTCAGTTATACTGCATGTTTTATGTTGCAAACTAACAGTATTTCACAGTGACATAAGACGTGCTGTGTAAATGCCATATGGGCTTATTCCAAGCATAATTGTGATTGGGCCTGTATATTTCCACATTGCTGCATTGATTCATTATGAAACATGTGAGGTGGAATGTTCAAGATCCTCTAAACTCTCCAACTCAATGACCTATATTATCGGGGTAGGTTTTATTAGTTCTGCCACCTGAATGAAGCGAATACAAGAAACAATCATTCATGGGATGTGAGCCTCGCTGGCAAGACCAGCATTTATTGCCCATCCCTATTTGCCCTCGAGAAGGTGGTGGTGAGCCGCCTTCTTGAACCGCTGCAGTCTGTGTTGTAAAGGTACTCCCATAGTGCTGTTAGGGAGGGAGTTCCACAATCTTGACCCAGCGACGATGAAGGAACGGCAATATATTTCCAAGTCAGAAAGGTTTGTGACTTGGAGGGGAACTTGGAGGTGGTGGTGTTCTCATGCACCTGCTGCCCTTGTCCTTCTAGGTGGAAGAGGTCGCGGGTTTGGGAGGTGCTGTTGAACAAGCCTTGGCGAGATGCTGCAGTGCATCTTGTAGATGGTACACACTGCAGACACAGTGCACCGGTGGTGGAGGGAATGAATGTTTAAGGTAGTGGATGAGGTGCCAATCAAGTGGGCTGCTTTGTCCTGGATGGTGACAAGCTTCTTGAGTGCTGTTGGAGTTGCACTAAACCAGGCAAGTGGAGATTATTCCATTGCACTCCTGACTTGTGCCTTGTAGATGGTGGAAAGGCTTTTGGGAGTCAGGAGGTGAGACATTCGCCACAGAACACCTAGCTTCTGACCTGGTCTTGTAGCCACAGTATTTATGTGGCTGGTCCAGTTAAGTTTCTGGTCAATGGTGACCCCAGGATGTTGATGGTGGGGGCTTCGGCGATGGTAATGCCGTTGAATGTCAAGGGGTGGTGGTTAGACTCTTGCTTGTTGAAGATAGTCATTGCCTGGCACTTCTGTGGCACGAATGTTACCTGCCACTTATCAGCCCAAGCCTGAACGTCATCCAGGTCTTGCTGCATGCGGGCATGGACTGCTTCACTATCTAAGGAGTTGCGAATGGAACTGAACACTGTGCAATCATCAGCGAGCTTGGATGCCAATTTTATTCAACCTGGTGACATCCTTCCTTCCTCCCTTAAGAAAGTGGCTCTAAGGCTGATTATTCACAAAATGAATAATGACTTAGGATATATTAGTTACATCTGGGCAGAGGAGAAGGTTGAGGTCGATGTTCAAGAATATTATGTTGTAGAACAGTCTATTGTAATTAAAGGATGAGTTGTGCTTGCCTGAGCCAGTGACTATGGCATGACGTAATGTCTGGTTTCTAGTTTTTACTCTACCTATAGATGCACTCTGTATTGGAAAGTCTATAATTGCCAAAGGCTAATAAAAAAGATAGCAACACCAGACACTTACAGTGAATAGAGCAGACTTTATGATTTTATGATAGGAAGATTTACATATTTTGAAAGCTGAAAAGGCCTTTAGATAACCCAAGGGGATTATGCTGAGTAACAAGTGACAGACAATTTAAAAACTAAGTACTTTATAAGACGTTCTTTTGTTAAAGTGAGAAGCTACCTCAAATCTTAGGAATGAGGCAACAGATAAAACTTCATTGTTTTAATACAATGAGTTTCTGAGCTCACACTGGTGATATATATAGATTTAAGAAAAGCAAAAAAAGCATCTCAGCTGAATGACTTCCCTTCACCAGACAATGCTGGCATAAAGATCTAAAGTGTTTTTGTTGGAAGACAAGCTCAGTGAAAGGATAGCAAGAAACATATCCAGCAGTTTGGGTGCTGATCTTGCCGAGTGGAATACGAAGAACTCTTCAACGCTGCAGCTTTCTGATTAGTGGCAATGATTCAGAACTGTGACTTCCCTCCCCTGGAAAGGGACTAACCTCACAATATGAAAATCAAGCATCTACCAGCATCAGAAAAAGGGGCCCTGCTGTCACGTTGGGAGTTTGCAGGAAGTCTGTGCTCCTGCAACAGCTAGCCGCAGTTTAGATACTCCCACTTGTGGCCTCTTGGAGTAGGGTGCAATGCAGCAGATGCTGTGTCTGTGCTGTGACAAGACTGCGAGGTATTAATGTTCGCTCGTTGTTAACTTTTGTATCAAGTATGAAGATTTCAGCAAGAAACATGATTACAGATGTATTGTGTCACCTTTTGCCAGTCACACAACATACGTTTTTTGGTTTACAGACTTCGCAGTTTACATAATGACAGTGTCCCTTCAAATCCAAAGGAATGCAACAAGTTAGTCATCATGTTCCTTCACACAGTTTCACCAGCTGCAATTTATACTAATTTTACTGAACTAAAAATCTGTATTGTAAAACTGGCTACTTTCATGGTTTAAAAAATATTTGGCTACATTAATAGATAATACATTTTTAGATACCAACGCCCCATCCGGATCCTTCTTCCCCTTCACTTTCCTCTGACCCCATCACTCCTTCCAATCTCACCCTTTGTTGTGTTTTCACTATCCTCTCTGACCTTCCCCTCTCTGACCCCGAACGAGTAGCCCTCACCAAAGGCCTCAGCTTCATCACCTTACGCCCTCACCTCAATGAATTTCGAGCTTGGCACGACGCTGAGCTCTTCTTCTGCCACCTTCGCCTCCGCGCCCACTTCTTTGGCCAGGAGTCTTCTCCCCCTTTCTCCCGTCTTCAGAATTCTCGATTTACTTGGACCCCTCCCTTTTAGCCTCTTACCCCCTTTTCATTGGAGACTGCCAACGTGACATCGGCTGTCTCAATTTCTGTATTCCCCTCACTCACTCTAATCTACCTCCCTCTGACCTTGCAGCACTCCGTTCTCTCAGGTCTAACCCTGACATTGTCGTTAAACCTGCTGAAAAGGTTAGCACTGGTGTTGTTTGGTGAACGGACCTCTACCTTGCGGAGGCTGAATGCCAACTCTCTGACACTTCCTCCTATCTCCCCCGGACCATGACCCCCACCACCGAACATCAAGCCATCATTTTCTCGACCGTCACTGACCTCATCTCCTCTGGAGAGATTCCCCTCACGGTTTCACTCTTGTCCTGTCCCTTCCCACCTACATCCACAACTCTTCCGATGCCCTCCGCTACTTTAACAGTTTCAAGTTTCCTGGTCCTAACCATCTCCTTTTCACCATGGACGTCCAGTCCCTCTGCACACCCATCCCCCACCAGATTGGCCTGCGAGCCCTCCACATCTTCATGAGTGCAGCTCCAACAACATTCAAGAAGCTCAACACCATCCTGGACAAAGCAGCCCGCTTAATTGGCACCCCATCCACCACCTTAAACATTCACTCCCTCCACCACCGGCGCACCGTGGCTGCAGTGTGTACCATCTACAAGATGCACTGCAGCATCTCGCCAAGGCTTCTTCGGCAGCACCTCCCAGACCCACGACCTCTTCCACAAGGGCAGCAGGCGCACGGGAACACCACCACCTCCAAGTTCCCCTCCAAGTCACACACTATCCTGACTTGGAAGTATATCGCCGCTCCTTCATCATTGCTGGGTCAAAATCCTGGAACTCCCTCCATAACAGCACTGTGGGAGTACCTTCACCACACGGACAGCAGCGGTTCAAGAAGGCGGCTCACCACCGCAATCTGAAGGGCAATTAGGGATGGGCAATAAATGCTGGCCTTGCCAGTGACGCCCACATCCCAGGAATGAATAAAAAAAACCACATCATCCCCTCCACTCCCCATTCAGCATTCCAAAGGGACTATTCCCTCCATGACACTCTGGTCCACTCTTCAATCGCCCTCAATACCCGCTCCCCTACCCACGGCACCTTCCCGTGCAAGCGCAGGATATGCAACATCTGCCATTTTATTTCCTCCCTTTCCACCGTCCAGGTCCCCAAACACTCCTTCCAGGTGAAACAGTGATTTACTTCTACATCTATCAATTTAGTATACTGTATTCACTGTTCACAATGTGGTCTCCTTTACATTGGGGAGACCAAATGCAAATTGGGTGATAGCTTGCTTAGCACCTCTGTTCAGTCTTCCGCACCATGTGGAGGGAGGTGGCGCAGCACGTCTCAGAGAGCACTGTGGTCCCCAGGACCCACACACAGTGCAGGAAGAAATTTAACAATCTCACTCGGGTGGTCAGGGTGAGTCAATGCTTCAACAAATGCTACATACCACCATCTGAGCCACAATCTTCACACACTGCCCAAAGCACCACACCCACAGCACTCACCCACCAACAATCTCGACCTATCAGGACTTACACCCACATCTCACATCTTGCACACAATGACAGCTATTTAACTATGGCAGGCACATCACCCAAACACATTGCTCCACACTCACTCACACACTTTCCTTTCTCTTGCAGGCCAAGGTATCTCACAACAGGAGGGAGCAGGAGTGCACAGGTGGGGGACAAGCCGACACCCAACCACTGTCTGTGCTGAGAATAGAGTGCTGCAGATTATTGGGCGCCGTGGCAACCGGCGATGTTGACCCCCTTGGGGACAACAACAGTATGTTCATCCCTACTCCTTCTTCTCACATCCCACTTCCCCCTCACCCCACAAGTGTTTCGCACTTTCCAGCTAATCATGCTGTCGCCATGCATTTCTCCCTTCCTGCCCGCCTCCCCTCACCTTAACCCGACTCTTGTGCCTTTATGCTTTCAGATAATCAACAAGCACCTGAGCAGCCTATTCCTGAGGGCACCGTAGAGAGCGAGGCGGGAGAAGAGGAGGAGGAAGAACACACCACGTCACTGCATGTCTCACCCGCAGGCACCAACTCAGATACTGGCACTACGCATTCTTTAGAGGCTAGTATAGTATATAGTATAGTAGCGGGATCTGGCGAAGAAATTGAGGGCGAAGGTGACCTTGACTGCCACTGAGAGCGCTGTGGTCACCCTGATCTGAGGCTGGAGGTCTGGTTGCAGGAGGTGGCAGTGTTCCGTGACCACCTCCTTGGTGAAGCAGAGACTTCTAATACACTGCTCCTCACTTAATTGGATGTAGGAGGAGTGCTCTCAGAATACCCTCGGAGGGTAAGGCTTCCCGTTGAGAGCCCTGATGGTCCTCTTCCTCCCTCTGGGCACATGTTCCCGTCTTTCTTGCTGCCTTCACTCCCTCCACTGTAGATCCTGGAGGGGGAGGTCGACTCCCAGTACAGCCCCCATTAATGTAACCAAGTATAGCAGTTTGATTTTTTAAAGAATAAATGTAGCTATGTTTTAGTTTCCACAGCACTCCTGATACTAAATAACCTTGAAATTACAGAATAAGACTGTTGGACTATGTGAAACTGACAAGAAAGCATTGAAACTCCACTAACTTACAGCTGCGACTCATTACTGATGATCCATTTAAATAATGTTCCTGGTGCTTCACACTAGCTCTCCCTGTCGCTGTTTACTCCAGGCACTAAGGTAGGTGGCGACAATCAATTTCGCAGATTGGGCGGTCAGTGAGCGTTGCACACTCACTGACGTCATGATCCACCTGGTGTTGAGGCTCCTGGTGATAAGTGTTAGTGGCGGCGCTGCGGGGGGGAGGGGGGGTGGGATTTGGCGTGCAGCATTGGATTCACCTCGCTCCAGCGATAATGATCCAGCGCCCCGTTAGTGCTATCTGCTGGCGCTAACAGGAGGCGCTAAGGTACCAAACTTTTCCCCCACTATGTTAATAGCGGAAAAGTTTATTTGGCTGTTTAATTGCCTTGGTTTCCATGAAATATACAGTGCATAACATATATCCATTTTACAGTATCAGGTATCACATTCTTTCACAATATATACTGTTGAGAGAATGTTCAGCTCAAAGTAATATAGACTGGAATATTTTAGTGGCAGCCTCAAGCACTCTCAGATTAAGCTCAGTCCCAACAAAGAAGTTACCTTTAACCTCTGAAGATTATTTCTAATGCCATTTCCTCTATGACATTTCCATTCTCAAAACAATTACCCAAATGACCTCTCTGAATGAGGTAACCAATAGCCCAAAGGAAATGCAGTTTTAAATATATCCAATATCAGGTTCAATGTGAATTTAGTTGTTACTTCTCAAGTTCTTTCACTTAGGCTCTTCCAGTCAGTCACCAGAGAATAGAGACTCGTCTCCTTAGTCTGGTCCGAGCCTGAACCCAAGTTCTGGAGGTGAACACATACTGCATTCAAAACTTTTAGTAAAATTAAATGACACTTGATGTTTGAAGAGACAAATAGATATACTCAGAAAAATAGAATAAAAATAACCAAAATATTAACCCATTTGTTCACTTCTGGTATTTACTATTTTCATTATAACAGATTTCCAATATTTTTTCTTCTGCTCAATTGATTAAATGGAGCATCATGGAAGTGACTACAACACATTGACGTGGATCGGTTCTACCATTATCAACTACCAGCTGCTTTCAGAAGTCCGCCTATAACCATAATGGGAAGGGGCAGTTCCAAACTACAACACAGGAGTCTCAAAGGTCTGATTATGCACTCTTGCAGTAATGGATCTCTGCGGTTCTCCTTTGATGTTGATCATTCAAATGCCAGTTGCTTGGAACGATCCTTTCATTTGTTGTCGGCGTACTTGAGAACCACTCATTTAATTCTGCACATTTTATAGCAAGATTCCTGGCCAATCCAGGATTGCAATGATATCTTGGGAATGGCATCCTCAGTTGTAAACCAGCCTGCACAGCTCACTCAGATGGACCTGATGTCCTCTCTGTACCTCCAATAGTGGCTGTGAATAAAATCTACTGCTCCACCAGAAGTCCATGAGGCGGACACAGATATGTGGCAGATATCTTCAGAAAAGGAACCCAACGCAATGTCTAAAAGAAAAACAGAAAATGCTGGAAATACTCAGCAGGTCAGGCAACTTCTGTGGAGAGAGAAACAGAGTTAACGTTTCAGGTCGATGACCTTTCGTCCGAACTGGAAGAAGTTTAAGATGCAACAAGTTTAATGGAAATACAGAGGCAGGGAAAGATGCGGGGCGGGGGGAGGAGGAAAGTAGGAAAGAAAAAAATACCACTATTATTAACCCACAACCATCTACCCAGCGCAAATTTGGTGGAAGACATTATTAAATATGAAATTAATTGAAAGTACCCTCATGCAGATCAGTTTTCTGCACACTACATGACTTAATTATCGAGCCTTCCTCATAGGTTCCTAATCTGTGACAGGCAGACTCGGTACAAATTTGCTGACACCAAGAGCAAGGAAATAAAGTTCAGTTTCTGTGGCCCTTAAATAGAACGTGAATAAATGAAGCAACATCGGGATAAGATTTGCTCTGGTGCAGAAAATCGAGGAACTATTCAAAAGGAATACACTTACGCCGTTGCTACGAAGAGTGACCTGCGCAATACTCCTCCCATGATTATCTTAAACAACAGCACGGCCTTGTGTTTATTTTACTTTTTAAATTACAGAGATTTGCAAATAAGTGAATTAAAACTCAAAACTAAGGGGGAGAAATTCGGTGGGTTAGCCCCTCCCGTTAGCGCCCGGGCGCGGTGAGATGAACGACTCCCGCGAACTTCGGTGAGAGGTTTGCGGCGGCGGTAAGACTTCGCGCCACGATCTCCTTCACCTGGAGACGTTATTGCCGTGCACATCGCACCGGTAGCGCCCCGGACCCGAACTTCGGTTCCGCCCCCTGCAGCATCGCCGGGCGATGACCACTGCGCAGCTGCAGGAGGCGTCGATCGGGAGGCCGGGCGCTTCGGGGGGGGGGCGAAAGTTAAAGGGGAGGTTTGCCGAGGTAAGTACCTAAATTTCTGAAGTGTTTTTGTTCAATTTTCTTTTTACTTCTCCTGGGCCGCGATCGATCAGCCCGGCACTCTGCTGGAGTGCACGGGGCTGATCGGGCCGGATCGCGGCCAGCTAACTGGTCCCAATACAGAGCCTGCAGCGATGGCTCTTCACTTTAAGGGAGGGAAGGAGCCTCGGATCACGGTAGCGCTGCACGGGAAATTGTGCATCGCTGCACCAATACCGACCGCCCCGCCTGCGCCCTTTAGCACTCCAGGAAGGAAGAGGAGCGCTTGAAGCAATCAACTTCCTTCCTGGAGCGCTAAATCCAATTTCGTGAAAGCTGGGAATCATTAGCGCCTGGCGCTAAGTTTCCCAGCTTTCAAAAGTTACCGCCCCCCCCCCCCCCCCCCCCAAACGGGGCAGTAATGAATTTCTCCCCCTAACACTTTCAGACAAAGAAAAGATAGTTACTTCTGGTATGGTTGGAGATTTTATTTTACAATATATAAAGGATGATGAAACAGTAATACTAGTGCATGAGGAACCTTTTTTTTTACTTGAGGTAAAACCTGAGGTGAACATCAACCTCAAAGGGGATAAAGGTGTTTTCCCCTAAAAATTGTGCACTGCCCTAATCTACTTTCCCACAGATATGAATCCACAACTGAAAACGGCGCTTACATTTAACGTGTCATGCTATGGAAAGCTAAAATAATGATCCAGATGATGAATGATAAGGCTCCTGTAGTTGCTTTCTGAGACTGCAGGAGAAGAGGTACTCTGCCGTGGCAATGTATTATTAGCCCTAATTAGCCCAGGCACGTCTGATTTAGGAGTATTGCCATTAGGTACAAAGTGCAAAAATATTAATATTTATCGAGCCCGGATTGAGTAGCATGTTTCAAAATGCATGAGTAAGGTACGTGTGCTAGAAAATAGAATAGTGCTGGTTGCATTATTTATAGTAAATCTAGAAGACTAGCACGGGAAATACAAGTACAGAGTGCATTCCTGATGCTCATACCTCAAAAGTATGCAACAATCATTCTGGATTTGACATGAAAAAGCATAATTCGGATCCAGCAGGTTGCACATCAATCCTTTGGTTTTATTAGCAACTTGCCCATTGAAATCAATACCGTTTACTGACGAGTTATTGATTCAAAAGGCCAATTAAGCATGACTCAGATGTAATTTGCAGCAGATTAACAGTCATTAACGAATCAGAGTTTAGATTAGGTTTCTGAGAGGTTCTTAACATAATGAGTCAATGCACCGTGGCAAGTCAAGAGATGTTGACTTTTGTCCTGCAGGTCATTTTTCAAAGAGCTGGCATTATCGCTTGATACCAGTGCAATAATCCTCTTCTGACTGAGTATGTGCCAAGTATGCAACACAATCCCTGAAATGAGATTGGTGCAATTTAACACTGCTCTACGCTATTTAACTATTTTACAGGAGATCTATGGAAGTTTGTTGAAGATGGACAATGCATTCAAATATATGTTCCGCATTAAGCAAAATGTGTTTGTGAAAAATATAACAGATCAGAGGGGTTGCGGGGAGGGGTGGAGGGAAACATTGGCTTATGGGTCACATGCCAAGTCCAGGCAGAGGAGCCCTCAGAGCCCAGACAGCTCAGTCCCAGTTGTATTAATATTTTTGACAGATGAAACGTCATACGTTGACGTTCTCTGCAACCGGCTTTCCCTTAATTGGTCTGCTAAGCCTGCTGGGCGGGCTTAACAAGGTCAATCAAGGGAAAAAAGCGTGGGTTGGCCAGAAGTTGATGGAGGCGGGACTGAAACCCGACAAGTGGGAGTCCCGCCTCCAAAAGCTCCCCATTGAGAAAATCACCCCCCAAGCATCAGTAACCTGAGACATACGAGAATGAATCGGAACAGGGATTTAAACTTCGAGTGGTTGCTGAGATTCCACGATACATACTGATGTGTCCCCCAAAGATAAATAGCCTGGGCACGTTGCTATAGAGGACTGATTGTTAGCGGAGAAAAATATCCCCGCTCCCAGCTCATAACGGGTGATTTTCAGAGTATGTGAATCATAGAATCTTACAACATAGGAGGAGGCCATGTGGCCCATCGTGTCTGTGCCAGCTCTTTGAAAGAGCTCTCCAATTAGTCCCACTCCCTCGCCCATTCCCCATAGCCATGCAAATTTTTCCTTTTCAAGTATTTATCCAATTCCCTTTTGAAAATGACTATTGATTCTGCTTCCAACACCCTTCAGGCAGCGCGTTCCAGATCGTAACAACTCGCTGCTTAAAAAAGATTCTCCTCATTTCCCTTTAGATTCTTTTGCCAATGACCTTAAATCTGTGTCCTCTGGTTACTGACCCACCCACCAGTGGAAACAATTTCTCCTTATTTACGCCATCAAAACCCTTCATAATTTTGAACACCTCTATTAAATCTCCCTTTAACCTTCTCTGCTCTAAGGAGAACAACCCCAGCTTCTCTAGTCTCTCCACATAACTGAAATCCCTCATCCCTGGGATGTGCTGCCAGTGAGGAGCCTCACCTGTTCCCTGCTCATGTCAGGAAAGGAGAGGCACAGGGCACCCATCCATTTTCACCACTGACTTCAATGGCTAAGAAACTGTCTGCGATTTCCCAACATAGGCAGCCAGGGAGCAAGTTTCCCCGAGCAGCATGAATTCGGAAAATTGGCCCCTATATTCATTGCCTTCACCGTTAGGAATTAGCATCAACTGTACAATACAGCAGGTGAGACAAATTAAAATGTAAAATTTGAAACAATAATAACTAAATTGAAAGGTATATGTGCACCCAAAAAACTTGTTTTAACTATTCATGATAAGCACCATTACTGCTTTTGAACTGTTTATTTATGCATTTCAAGTCAATTTAATCTATTTGGAATCATTCGGTAATCTTTACCTTTTCAGATTGAATAGCAACTGTTCCATTTTTAGGTTAATAAGAGTCAAAGGAAACATTTCCCTCCTCTTTTACAAGATATTTTCAACAGACAATATCCTTTTTCTTTACACTCAATATAATAAGAAAACAAAAAATCATGTTTGAACAGCAACCCTTCAGTTTTCTTAGAATTTTGAAGAACTTAATTACGTTTCTAACATGGCCTTTTTACAACTTCTATTTGCCTCATGAAAATGAAATTGGTTTTAAAGATTAAACAAAGGTCCTTCAAAAATTTAATATGATTTCACTGTATTTTTAAGCCTCATATTTTTTCATTTTGATTTTAATTCTGTTGAACACTTCTCTAAAAAGTGAAAGGTTTTACAGGTCTCAAAGTTCCAGAGGGTGTTAATTATGGATAAAATGGCAAGTCAAAAAATTGATTAATGTGTAGTTTGTATATTCGATTTTTTTTCCCTTGCATTTTGGTGTTTGGTGGGAATCCAGTCATGGTGCCAAGAACAGAAGGTGGGAATCTACGGTTATGGGACTGTAGACGGCAACTCAGTTAACTCAACCGTGATGTCGCACATGAAAAGCTGCACTCTAGGCTCCAATTACTCATGAACACCACAAGAAAAGTCACACCCAGGAAAGATCATTTGGCCCAGTGACGTTCACTATTGAGCCTACCCTTGCTTTGCAGCAGCCAGCTGCATTTTGAACTTCCCCAACCTTATCTCCACACCCCGCCGCACAGTTTATTCCAAGTATTTTTCACTCAATACAAATATCTGTTTTAAAATTTACTTGTGTTCCCTCTGGTTCTACTTTCCTGGCTCAATCTGTAATTATATTGATTTATTTTATCTATACTGTTAAATATTTTATACTTTTATAAGGTTCCTCACTTAACTGCCTTCTTTCTCGATCATCAGCACCCTTAGGAATGTATGATTGCTGTTTTTATGTTGTGCTGACCAGAGTTGGAACCTAGGAAGATAGGAACAGGAGTAGGCCATTCAACCCCTCTACCCTGTTCCGCCATACAATTAGATCATGGTTGATCTGCATCTTAACTCCATCTACCCACCTTCGTTCCGTAACTCTTAATATCCTCGCCTAAGTAAAAACCTATCAATCTCAGTTTTGAAGTTTTCAATTGATGTAGCCTCTGCAGCTTTTTAGGGAAGAGAGTTCCAGATTTCCACTACCCTTTGTGTGAACAACTGCTTCCTGACATCGCTCTTGAACGGACTAGCTCTAATTTTTAAGGTTATGCCCCCTTGTTCTGGACGCCACCACATGGAACACAATACAGAGAGAGAGAGAGATTCGGAGAGAGAGAGAGAGAGACTTCTACATTGACTCAACGCTTTGTGAGGTAGTTTGGCCTAGTTCATCCTAACTTTGCTGCTACTTTCGTTGCTGTACCTCATTACTTTTCTGCCAAAGAGAATATGGGGGCTGCAATGATTGGGGGCGTCGTCCTGCTCCAGCTCAATCGGAGGAGAGTGAGACGCAGACAGAGAGTGGCAATGATGGCCAGACGGAGGAGGGCCATCAGGCGCATGTACAGGAGAGCTTACCCTCCCAGGGTATATCGTGAACAGCTCTCCTACATCCACATGTCCGAGGAGCTGTGTTTGCGAAGGCTGCGATTCAGCAAGGAGGTGGTCACTGAGCTCTGCCACCTGCTGCAGCCAGATCTGCAGCCTCAGCTGAGGTCCAGGACGTCTCTGTCGGTGGCAGTGAAGGTCACAGTGGCTTTGAACTTCTACGCCACTGGCTCATTCCAAGCTGCTGTTGGGGACCTCGCCAATATCTCCCAGTTTGCGGTGCATCGCTGCATCCGGCAGGTCACCAATGCCCTCTTCACAAGGAGACGAGACTTCATCTCCTTCCCTATGACCCCAGACAAGCAGCATGACCGTGCTATGGGCTTTGCGAGGGTAGCGGGCTTCCCCATGGTGCAGGGCGCCATTGACTGCACGCATGTGGCTTTGCGTGCTCCGCGAGAGAATGCAGAGGAGTTCCGGAACAGAAAGGGGTTCCATTCCTTGAATGTGCAGTTGGTCTGTGACCACAGACAGGTGATTCTCGCTGTCAATGCCCACTATCCGGGCAGCTGCCACGATGCTTTCATCCTGCGCCAGAGTACTGTGGCAGAAATTTTCGAGGCACCGCATCAGCCAGTTGGTTGGCTTCTGGGGGACAAGGGGTACGCATTGAGCACCTGGCTGATGACACCGCTCCGTGCGCCAAACACCCCTGCTGAGCTGCGGTACCAGGAAAGCCAACAAGCAACGAGGAACATTATTGAGCGCACAATCGGCGTGCTCAAACAACGATTCCGCTGTCTGGACCATTCCGGAGGAGCCCTGCAGTACTCGCCTGAGCAAGTTTCCAAATTCGTAGTGGTGTGCTGCATGTTGCACAACATGGCAATCCTCAGGACGCAGCCAATGCCACCAGGCCTTGCAGCACCACAAGAGGAGGAGGAGGAAGAGGAGGAACAGGCCGAGGACGATGATCAGCAGCAGCACCAAGGCAGGAGGGCGGCCCACAATGGTCAAACTGCAAGGGCCGTCCGTCAACGACTAATAGCAAGCCGCTTCTAGGGCCCCTGCCAGTGCTACAAACACGAATCAACCCAGCACGCAACCCCTAAGCCGGCCAAGGCACCAATAATTCCAACCACCAACCATGTATATTTTGAATACAGAAACTTATTTATTGTACAAACTCTGTGTGTGTCAATTCCTCATGACAAACTCATAGAAATAAACACAAAAAAACAGTCAATAACATAACTGGTTCTCACAACCTGGAGATAATGTCCAAAACACTAAACAAAAGTTGGGCCATGAACCTCGGCCTTTAATAAAAAAATGACCAGCATTTTGGCACACCTCCTACTTTTTGCCCTTCGAGGGTGATCTCCTTCCCTTGCGCACTTCCCCCCTTCTAACCCTACTGCTCCTCCGTAATGGGACCTCAGTGGCTGCAGCAAGGCTGGTGGAAGGCTGCTGCTTGTCAGACCCTGACACTGCAGATGCCCCTGAAGGACGGCCTCGACCACTTCTGGGCCTGGAGGGCCCGGCTGCAGACTGCACCAACTCTGCATGGGCGGCAGCAGTCTGTCCTACAGGCGGTGGCAAGTGCAGTGGAGAAGTGACAGTGTTGGCAGCAGGAATGCTGTCATCGTGAGAGAGGACAGCAACTCCCTGCTCGCCCGACACACTGGCACTCCCACGGGGCAGCACTTCAGCATCCGGAGCAATTTGCCGGAGAACAGATTGCTGGCCTGCTGCGGCGCGGTGACAGCCCCGGGGACATGTGCACGAACCATCGAGGATGGCAGCAGTCAGTGCTCGCGTGGCCTCAATCTGAGTCTGCATGAGAGCAGTCTCAGATGGGTTCCTGGCAGCCAGTGACTGAATTGCAGCAGTAAGCTTTAGTGTGGCATCCGCCTGTGCTACAGCGAAGTGCTCCACACTCCTTGCCAGTGCCTCAATGCATTCGGGCACCCTTCCCACTGCACCCATGAGCTCAGTGTGCATGCCCACCGCCTGGCTGTTCATTTCTGCAATCAGCCGCTCCTCCTCTGCGTCCATTGCATTAGGAGTGTCTGGCATACTCTCCCTCTGGGGAGAAGGCTCCCGTTCTTCCCTCCCCCCCCATGGCGTTGCTGCAGCCCGCTGGGTCCTGGAACTTCACCATCATCAGCCCCTTCCCCCCTGCTCCCCCGTTCTTCCCTCCCCCCCCAATGGCGTTGCTGCAGCCCGCTGGGTCCTGGAACTTCACCATCATCAGCCCCTTCCCCCCTGCTCCCCTCCGGGGAAGGCGTGTTCCCAGTGTGGCCATGGGCTTCCTCGGGAGAGGGTGGCACTGATGCTCCGGCTTCCTCTTCCTCCTCAGCTGCAGCATCACTCCCAGTGGCAGCTTCAGGGACCATCTCCTCAGCTGGTGAATCACCATCTGAAAGCAGGGAGGTACAAGAGTGGCTTTAGCGTGAGGACAGGGTGGCAGTAAGGGAGGAATAAGTGCAGCGAGTTAGCAAGTTGGATTGAAAGTGTCAAAAGCTGGTATTGTGAGGGACAAGTGGAAGGACAGAGGACAAAAAGGTGATGACCTTACCATTGCTGTCCACAATGGGGTCGGCGTCTCCAGTGGCGACGGGACCGATCACCCGGCTTGCCACAATCCTGTGGACGCGCTCCTCCAGATCGCTGAGGGGTTGCAGCTGAAGCCGCCCTCCACCCGTCCGTTGCTGCTGTCTCCGATTATGAGCCAGCTTAGCCTGCAAGAAAAAGGACAGCATCTGAGTAAATATGCAGCCATGGTCTTGCCTGATGTGCCTCCCATAGGTGAATAGCCCTTACTGTATGCAGCCATGGTCTTGCCTGATGTGCCTCCCATAGGTGAATAGCCCTTACTGTATGCAGCCATGGTCTTGCCTGATGTGCCTCCCATAGGTGAATAGCCCTTACTGTATGCAAAGTGTGGAATGTGTGTGTGTGTTTGATGAAAGGGCCATAGGTGTTGCATGAGTGTTGTGCATTGGGGTTTTAAGACCCTCTGGCCATAGAGTGAGGTTGAGATGGAGGGATGGAGAGGTATTGAGAAAAAGCCACTCACCCTGACGACCCGAGTGAGGTCGTTGAACTTTTTGCGGCACTGGACATGGGTCCTGGGCACCATGCTCCTGGAGGAGACGCTCTGAGCCACCTCCCTCCACACTCTTCTGAACTCGCGTGGCAAAGGCCTCCTGCCACTCTCAGGGAAGAGCATACATCTTCTGCGCTCCACCGCCCAAATGTTTTCTAACGAGTGCATTGTGAAGAAGGCCCAGCATAATCTCCGTAGACTTTACTCTGTTGCTCTGGCTCTACAGAAAACATTTCCTGACTTTCACTCCTGGTGAGAACCCTCAGCCACTGGGAAGTGAATATAGGAAATTCGGAATTGCGTTGTGGATTATTTTCCAACCACTTAAACTAATGGTCGTAAAATCACGTGCAGTGCACTGGAGTGCACAGTTGGAAAATTTCACCTATGTAACCCAACATTCCATTTTTTTGGAATGGGCTTATCACATTGTCTCGAATTCGATAGATAGGACTCCACCAACATTGGCTCCCTCCTAGTGTGACTTTACTCCTCTCAGCAGCTCTTATGGTTCCTATCTAGCCCAACATTCTACATTCATTTTATTGGCTGCAATTTTTCACTAAATTTTGTCAAATACTTCTTGAAAGTTTAAGTGAACTCCACCATTTTCTTAATCTATAATGTCCCCAAACAAGTCAAGGTGGTTTGCCACGTAGCATCCTCCCCATCTAAATCTATGGCTGAACCTTATTAAGTTCTAACTCTACAGGTAGTTCTCCAACCAACCCTTTGAATCGTTTCCATTATTTCATCTGTTATTGATGTTAGCCTAATGTCAAGCAAGGCTGTGTCATCGCACCAACGCTCTTCTCGTTATTCCTGGCTGCAATGCTACATCTCACCCTCAGTAAGCTCCCCGCTGGAGTGGAGCTAATCTACAGAACAAACGGGAAACTGTTCAACCTCCGTCACCTCCAGTCCAGATCCAAGGTCATCCCATCCTCTCTCATCGAATTACAGTATGCAGATGACGCTTGCGTCTGCACACACTCTGAGGTCGAACTCCAAACCATTGTCAACACCTTCACCGAAGTGTACGAGAGCATGAGCCTTACACTAAACACCCATAAGACAAAGGTCCTCTACCAACCTGCCCCCGCCAAACAGTACTGCTCCCCGATTGTCAAAATCCACGACGAGGCCTTGGACAATGGGAGCCTATTTTCAACAAGGGCAGTCGTCGATGACGAAATCCAACACCGCCTTCAGTGTGCCAGTGCAGCCTTCGGTCACCTGAGGAAGAGAGTGTTTGAAGACCAGCACCTCAAACCCAGCACCAAGCTCATGGTCTACAGAGCAGTAGTGATACCCGCCCTCCTGTATGCTTCAGAGACATGGACCATGTACAGCAGGCACCTCAAAGCACTGGAGAGGTACCACCAGCTGCCTCCGCAAGATCCTGCAAATCCATTGGCAGGTTAGGCGCACCAACGTCAGTGTTCTAGCTCAGGCCAACATCCCCAGCATCGACGTTTTGACCACGCTCGATCAGCTCCGATGGACGGGCCACATCGTCCGCATGCCCGATACGAGACTCCCAAAACAAGCGCTCTACTTGGAGCTCCGACACAGCAAGAGAGCCCCAGGTGGGCAGAGGAAATGCTTCAAGGACACCCTCAAAGCCTCTTTGAAAAAGTGCAACATCCCCACCGACACCTGGGAATCCCTGGCCCAAGACCGCACAAAGTGGAGGAGAAGCATCCGGGAAGGCGTCAAACACCTCGAGTCTCTTCACCGGGAGCAAGTGGAAGCCAAGCGCAAACAACGGAAGGAGCGCACGTCGACCCAAACACCCCACCCCTTCAACCACCGTCTGCCCCAACTGTGACAGTGACAGTAGGTCCCGCATTGGACTCAGTCACCTGAGAACTCATTTTTAGTGTGGAAGCAAGTCATCCTCAGTTCCGAGGGACTGCCTAAGAAGAAGAATGGGCCCATAGCTGCCCGGCTCAGATTTGTTACCAGTTTTAAATATAGGTTCGTTTGTTCAGCTTGCAGTACCTCACAATGATTCCCTCGCAACGATAGTTAATGCCTCACAAATGTCCTTTTTACGTGACTGTCTGAACCTCAGAGGATCTATTAGCCTCAAGTCCCTTTAAGGTATCAAGAACCTCTGCCATACTGGCTGAGGATATTGGGTTCATGATGAAAATTGGTTAGCACATTTAGTGTTACTCTTTTTAGTGAATACTTCTAGCAAGTATTCAGTTAATATTTTACTTTAGTTTCAGTGCCACTCTTACCTGTTATGATACTTCAAAAATGTTCTAAAATTGTGGTCACCATTTTCTGCAATTCTAATGTTGTGGGGCCTTTTTCACATCAAATCCATTTGGACCTGTCTTCGCAAATACCATTTTTTAAAAAATTCATTCGTGAGATGTAGGCATCACTGGCATGGCCGGCATTTATTACCCATCCCTAACTTCCCTTAAGGTGGTGAGCTGCCTTCTTGAACTGCTGCAGTCTGTGTGGTGAAGGTGCTTCCAAGGTGTTCTAGGATATTGACCCAGCGATGATGAGGGATCAGCGATGACGTAAGAAAACTACTAGGCACTTGGTCTAAGCGTTAAACAAAGCTTAATCAACTGTTTTACAACATGGAGGTCTAGTTGTGTCCTTCACTAGTTCCTGTTAAGAATGTCCTGCACAAGCTGGGCCCGTGCCCGAGTATTTATACTCTCCCTGGACAGCGCCACCATCAGGCCGCCCAATATTATTTCATAAGTCATTTTCCATGAATGACAAGATTCATGTCAAGCGATATATGCCCAAGTCAGGATGGTGTGTGACTTGGAGGGGAACTTGGAGGTGGTGGTGTTCCCATGTACCTGCTGCCCTTGTCCTTCTAGGTGATGGAGGTCACAGGTGTATGAGGTTCTGCCAAAGAAGCCTTGGCGAGTTTCTGTGGTGCATCGTGCACACTGCAGGCACCGTGTGCTGGTGGTGGACATTTAGGCGAGTGGATGAAGTGCCAATTAAGCAGACTCATTTGTCCTGTATTATGTCGAGCTTCTTAAGTGTTGTTGCAGCTGCACCCATCCAGGCAAGTGGAGAGTATTCCATCATACTCCTGACTTGAGCCTTATAGTTGGTGGAGAGGCTTTGGAGAGTCAGACGGTGAGTCACTTGCCACCGAAACCCAGTGCCTGACCTGCTCTAGTAACCATGGTATTTATGTTGCTGGCTGACTTGAGTTTCTGGACAATGGTGACCCCCAGGATGTTGATGGTGGGATACAGGGAAATGGTAATACCACTGAATGTCAAGGGCAGGTGGCTTGGCTCTCTCTTGTTGGAGATGGTCATTGCCTGAGACTTATGTGGCACGAATGTTACTTGCCATTTATCAGCTCAGGCCTGGATGTTGTCCAAAATTGCTGCATGTGGGCATGGTCTGCTTCATTATCTGAGGAAATGCGAATGGGGCTGAACACTGTGCAATCATCAGTGAGCAGCCCCGTTTCTGACCTTATGATGGAGGAAAGGTCATTGATGAAGCAGCTGAAGATAGTTGGGCAGAAGACACTGATCTGCGGAAATCCTGCAGCGATGTCCTGAGGCTGAGATGATTGGCCTCCAACAACCATAACCATCTCCCTTTGTGCCAGTTATGGCTGCAGCCACTGGAGAGTTTTCCCCAATCCCCATTGACCTCAGTTTTACTCGGGCTCAATGGTTCCACACTCAGTCGAATGCTGCCTTGATGTCAAGGGCAGTCACTCTCATCTCACCTCTGAAATTCAGGACTTGTACTCATGTTTGGACCAAGGCTGTAATGAGGTCTGGAGCCGAGTGGTTCTGGCGGAACCCAAACTGAGCCTGTTATTAGGGGTAATTGATAGGGCGGGAATTGGCCGGGCTGAATTGGTCCGGCTTTTTGTGGGCAGGATATACCTGGGAAATTTTCCACATTGTTAGGTGGATGCCAGTGTTGCAGATGGACTAGAACAGCTCAGCTAGGGACGTGACTAATTCTGGAGCAGAGGTCTTCAGCATTAAAGTCTGCCAAGGACCGTAGCCATTGCTATGTCATCTATTTCTTGATGTCACGTGGAGTGATTCAAATTAGCTGTAGACTGGCAGCTGTGATGGTGAGAACATCAGGAGGAGGCCAAGATGAATCATCTACTTGAGACTTCTGGCTGAAGATGGCTGCAAACGCTTTAATGTTCTGCCCTATAGTTTGTTTTTCTTTCTTATTTCTCTTCTAATTGCCCTATTCATCCATACCAGGAACTAGCTATTTAGTTAACATTTATTTGTGTTGCGTATGTACTTACCTTGCATTACTCAGCACCATAGTTTTAAAAGTGGCTCCATTTTCCCTCAACAGATATGTTTCAGCAATAATTTCCAGTTAATATCCTTTAGATCATCCATCATTTTTGTAACGCTTGCCTTTTTAAAATCCTTTCTGGTGCTGAGTGCATGATTATCTGAAACATAATCTTATTATGGGTCACTAATCCCAAAGGCTTCATCTCATCTCTATTATGGATGTAATCCTGTTCATTCTTAAAAAATCTTGATCTAGATGTGAATTACCCCCTAGTGGATCATGCAGTGCATTGGGCCAAAAAACAACCCTGTACCAGAATTGCTCATTTATATTCTCTTGCCTCATTTCCCAATGGACATTCCCATTTTATATTGGGTTAACTGAAGCCATCCAGTATTACCACATTATTATTTGCACATACTGTTCTCTCATCATATTGTGTGTTATCATGACTCTATCTTGCCAAGGGGTTCTGCAGCAGAGTCACAATTTGGACCTTGTCCTTACTAACGCAAGCGAGGCAATTTTATTTTTTGCATTCAAGTCGTATCAGTCTGATGATCTGGTGGCACTATGCATATTCTGTGTACATGTGATGTTGCAATGGCAGTATACATGTATTGTGCATTGATGTATTACAATGGCACTATGCATATATTGTGTATTGGTGATTTTGCATTGCATTTAGATTTGATAGAGACCTGAATTTTTGTCCTTCCAGAGCCAAGTGTGAATATTGTAAACCAAATATTCATCTTACCTTTCTTCTGATTAATGAGCGATGTAGAAGGGTGAAAAATGAGCATTTAAAATATGGGTCATTTATACTGCACATATTTAAGCAGTGATTAGTAATATGATTTGTAAGGGTAACAATGCACACTGTTCCCATGGGTTGTAATGCAGGAAAGCTGGGACAAACTGGGCATTCATCATTGGCTGAGAACTGGATTAAAACCTATTATAATCTTGGATTCTGACTACTGATGAGATAAAACATGATCAGAACGGTCCACATTCCTGAAAGTGCTTCACCGGAACAACAGAAGTGTTTTGACGATCACCTCATAACTGCACTGAATGAATAATGAAATCATAATCAGCTAGGTTTTAAATCCCCATTAACCAAATCACATAAATCTGTGCTGACGAGATTCACTCTGCACTTTTAGATTAACAGCTTTTACAAGTGTAGTAGTAGCAATTATATACCAAGGAAATCTTAGCTGGTGCAATGACATGCACAAAAATTTCAATTATATACTTCTGGGGCTAAAGCTCTTTATTATAACTTGTCATTGGTTCCCCTTTTGAGATTTCAAGAACTTCGACAAGCTTAAAGGGCTCAAAACAGATAAATTACCAGGGATATATGGTATTCATCCCAAAGTACGAAAAGAGACAAGGGGACGAGATTTGAGAGAGAATGACAATCATTGTGAGGGAGTCGAAGAATACTGGGGAGGTACCAGGAGATTGGAAACAGGCTACTGCTGAACCATTATCAAAATGGATGAGAAAACAGATGCAGGGAACTGCAGACCAATTAGTCTTACTTCAATTCTGTGCAAAATAATAGAATCGATTATTCGTACAATAATAACCTAGTAAACAGCAGTCACTAGCAATTAAGAAGGGGAAGAGCCTGCCTGACCCAATCTCCTCAACTTGTTTGAGGAAGTGGCATCCCAAGTGGACAGTGGAAAGCCCTAGGAAGTATCTACCTCGGCTTGCAAGAATTATTTAACAAAGTTTTGCATGAAAGGCTAAAAGTTAAATCTTGGAAATGGACAAGAAATTAAATGAAGAAAACAGCAGGTACTTGGGAGAAGAGGTACCCCAAGGATCGATATTGGAAGCATTACGGTTACAAATTTACAATGACTTAAGATTCAGAAACGCCTGGCAAAATATGTAAGTGGGCGGAACAATAAAAAGAAAAGAAAGACTTGTGTTCATATAGCATCTTTCACGACCTCAGGACGTCCCAAAGCACTTTACAGCCAATAAAGTACTTTTAAAGTGTAGTCACTGTAATGTAGGAAATGGCAGATGAAATGTAATATAGACAGGCATAAAAGACTGTACATAGGAAGAAAAGATGAACATCACACATACTCTAGGAATAAGTGTTGAAATAGCTAAGGATGAAGTTGAAAGAGATCTAGGGATCATAGAGACTCACTACTTAACATGTTCAACCATTTCAGAGCAGAAACTAACAAAACAAATAGGATGCTTCACAATAGAGTTAACACAGTGGAGTAAAGATCACAGAGAGCAATGATCAAACAGTATAGTGTTTGGACCAGACCACGGGTTGACTGTCCACCATCTACAAGGCACAAGTAAGGAGTGTGATGGAATACTCTCCACTTGCCTGGATGAGTGCAGCTCCAACAACACTCAGGAAGCTCGACACCATCCAGGACAAAGCAGCCCGCTTGATTGGCACCCCATCCATCACCTTAAACATTCACTCCCTCCATCACCGGCGTACCGTGGCTGCAGTGTGTACCATCTACAAGATGCACTGCAGCATCTCACCAAGGCTTCTTCGGCAGCACCTCCCAAACCTGCGACCTCTACCACCTAGAAGGACAAGGGCAGCAGGCGCATGGGAACACCACCACCTCCAAGTTCCCCTCCAAGTCACACACCATCCTGACTTGGAAATATATCGCCGATCCTTCATCGTCGCTGGGTCAAAATCCTGGAACTCCCTCCCTAACAGCACTGTGGGAGTACCTTCATCACACGGACTGCAGCAGTTCAAGAAGGTGGCTCACCACCACCTTCTCAAGGGCAACTAGGGATGGGCAATAAATGCTGGCCTTGCCAGAAACGCCCACATCCCAGGTTGACTACTGTGTCCAGTTCTGGTCACTGAGACACAAGGACAATATTCAGGTCCTGAAGGAAGTTAAAAGAGCCATGAAGCTTGATCGCTAATCTTAGAGGTGTGAGGAAATACCGGAGAAACTTATGTTTTTCAACCTCAAAAGGAGGCAACTGAGAGGTGACTTATAGGGGTATGTAAGACAGTAAATGGCATGGAAAAGGTATCTTCAGAAAATTACTTCAAACTAAATTGAAAGAGTAGGCCAAGGGGACACAGTTACAATCATTAAAAGGTAAATTGAGGACTGACATTAGAATATTCTTTTTCACAGAATGAATAATCAATGTGTGGAATGGTAAATTGAATAGTGGAGGCAAAAACCCTGAAATTATTTTTTAAAAATAATTGGATGCTGCAGTGGAGGGACAGTAAGGTATTTCTGGATAGATGAGCTAAGATGAGATGAATAGCCTTGCTCATCTATATTTATTTTATGATCCTGTGAAAATGGGAACCGATTTTCAGATTGTTGGAGGCAAGGACACATCAGATATTTTTGAAGTGTTACCTGGATATAGTTAACACTGAACCATAACCACACCACTTCTGGCTCCATTGGTCTCAAAACATTAATGAGAGGAATATTCAACAGAAAATGGAGAGATGAAGGGGTTGATGGTTATATGGAGAAGAGTTATTCTTTCAGCTGAGGTGTTCCTCAGTGCAGGTACCCTCACTTTCCAACATAAGCACCCACCCCTGACCAGGGTGTTGGCACTTTTCATCAAGCTCGTATCAGAGCCTGGATACATTCTTCTGCGAGGCCCATAACGTACATAATTGCTACTTTGGCTGCCTCATATTAAATAGCCCTACCCAGCCAAATTGACACCTAAACCTTGAAGTAAACTACAAGATTTACTGCACAATGTTCCACATACATTTATGCATGTAGTTATTCTGATAACTGACATATGGAGATTGGCGAACGTTATCATGAGCTATCATTTCAAGATACATCCAGAAAGCAGTTAGCCATCCTGCTCAGCTAAACTAGGCTAGCTAGAGCATGACGAATTCTTCATCAATGAGTCAAATTCTTATCATGGGAATTTTATATTCACCAAGATAATTTGTTGAATACCGCAGTAGACCGACCCATTGAAGGAATGGAAGCCTCTCGACGTTGATGTAAACTGTTGGATTGACCAACAACTTCTGTGTGTCCATGTGGGTGCAGACAACCATATTCTTGGAAAATTAGCAACATAATAATTCTCCGATGAAAGGTCATGCCTCGAAGGTTAGCCTGACTTTCACATGCTCACTGACCTATTGTGCATTTTCTATTTTTATTTCTGATTTTCCAACATTTGCAGTTTTTATTTTTTTAACCTGAAAACGTCTGCTGTCTGGCCAGCTGTCTCTCAGGACTCCTGCAAAATAGATGAAGCTGCCAGGCTTGCGGGGCAGTGCATTAGTCACGTTCCGAATACAGGTGGATGTGGTGCACTGACTAATGCCACCACAATCTCCTCCTGGTGCCTGCAACAACCCTATAGCAAAGAAACTTATGGCTGCTGTCAATTTAACAGCCACAGGCAAAGCAGTGGAAGTCACCAAGGGCCTCCAAATCAGTTGCTATTAATTGGCATAGCTCAGTCATGATTTCCCTGCTGAGCCTGGATCTCCTTAGGCTGTGCTTCTTTGAGATATCCGTCTGATTTATTCTGGATCTGTGAACTTTTCTCCAAGGCCAAGGCTGGGTCCTGCCTTTTTTCCTCTTCCTCCGTTGACGCATCAACCTTTCCTTTTGCTCCCTCCAACACTGCGATTGCACCAGGGTCATCCATTTCTTCATTATGGTAAGGCACAGTTTTAATCTAGTGTCAGTAATAAAACATGTTTCCTACATAATGTGTTGCTCAGGTTTTTTTTAACCTTTTATAACAGACAAAAAAAAATGCTTACTGCTTAACTTGGTGGATTCCTCCCGCCTACAATCACCTGAAAAGACCCCATAACACTATTCGAAGAAAAGCAGGGGAGTTCTCCCCAGTGTCCTGGCCACTATTTATCCCTCAACCAACATTGTTAAAACAGATTATCACATTGCTGTTTGTGGGAGCTTTCTGTCCGCAAATTGGCTGCCGCATCTCCTACATTACAAAACGACCACTCATCTAAAGTACTTCATTGGCTGTAAAGTGCTTTGGGACTTCCTGAGGTCGTGAAAGGCGCTATATAAATGCAAGTCTTTCTTTTTTCTTCCAACTGGTGTTTTTACTCCACTGAACCCATTTAAAGGTGAGTTAAACCGATACCCTATAAATCCTCCTCATTTATTTTCTGAAATTTGAATATAATTTAAAAAAAGGATAACTCCATCCTGGTAAAACTCAAAGTACACAATCTGTGAATTAATTCTTTGTTATCTAAATGATACCAGAAATGCAAGGGTATACCTATCAGGAAAGCATGACCAGGCTGGGTCTCTTTTCACTTGAAAAAAGAAGGCTGAGGGGTGACCTAATTAAGGTCTTTAAAATTAGGAAAGGTTTTGATAGAGTGGATACAGAGAGAGTGTTTCCACTTGTGGGGAAGAGCATAACTAGAGGCCATCAATATAAGATAGTCACCAAGATATCAAATAGTGAATTCAGAAGAAACTTCTTTACCCAGAGAGTGGTGAGAATGTGGAACTCGCTATCACAGGGAGTGGTTGAAGCAAATAGCATAGATGCATTTACAGGGAGGCTAGATAAGCACATGAGGGAGAAGGGAATAGAGGATTATGCTGATAGATTTAGATAAGGAAAGACGGGAGGAGGCTCGAGTGGAGCATAAACGCCGGCATGGACTGGTTGGGCCGAATGGCCTGTTTCTGTGCCATATATCCTATGTAATCCTATGTTAACCAATAGAATCCATGCAACTTCACAAATATGAAGGCCTCCATGCATTTCACAAGGATTTCTGCCATTTTGAATGCCATCCAGACTCTGAAAATCAATCCCATGGCTTCCAATACCTCATTTATCCTCTTAACAACTACTCGCAGGGTGTGGAGAAGCATCCAGCGCTGTCAACAGGGGGAAGCAGCTGTTGATAATTTCCCGAGTGAGCCACATCTGATTGTGAGTAGAGATCTACTCATAAAATATTCAACTGCACCTCAATCTAGGGCCCAGTCAATTCTGCCCAAACTCAAAGTATGCAAATCAAGTTGCGAATTTGACTCCGATGTGCCTTGTAACAAAGAGTTGCATTTATATAGCACCTTTCATGACCTCGGGACATCCCAAAGTGCTTCACAGCCAATTAAGTACTTTTGAAGTGTAGCCAATGTTGTAATGTAGGAAACACGGCAGCCAATTTGCGCACAGCAAGGTCCCACAAACAGCAATGTGATAATGACCAAATAATTTGTTTTAGTGATGTTGGTTGAGAGATAATTGGCTAGGACACCGAGAATAACTTCCCTGCGCTTCTTCGAAATAGTGCTGTGGGATCTTTTACACTCACCTGAGAGGGCAGATGGGGCCTCGGTCAAGTATCTGTTCTAAAATCACTCTACTGATATTGGTATATTTTTATGAATTGCATTAGGTAAATCCAAATCTCTTTCTCTGCTAGTGTCTTCTCCCTGCAATACAGCCTCCAAGTTAATTTGATGTTTACTCACAGGCACTGTGGCATGTACCCAAAGACTGGGAACTGACTGAGTCCTGCAGAAGGTCTGCATGCTTTCACAAATATTCACCATTATTAAATGGTCAGTTGAAAGCAAGGAGGAGTTCATTTTTAAGTTCAATTACCCTTGAAAGCAAATTCACCGAGGAGCTTCAAAAATGGAGAAGATATTTTAATACCAATAACACACACCAATACTGACTGCAAGTAGCGTGGAGCTGGCCTGGCAAAAATAAACTATCCTTTGCATCAATTTCTTACATATTTGATGGTGCCCTCAGGCCAAAATTCTTCTGCCCGCACCCACCACCCCCCCCCCCACGCCTCGCTTGGTAATGTATATTTCAAGAGCGCAGTCATTCTCAATGAATGATATCTTGAACTATACGGGAGCATTTTTTTCTGGAAAGTAAGGCTAGACTGAGCTTTATTTCCCTCTGAGCAACGTAATATGGTTCAGCCTGATTTATTCCATGATCAAGGCAATGGCACAATTGTTAATTCTTGCCTTCAATAAATGACACCAAGCAACAGAAAGTCAGTAGCTCTGATTACAATGGTTAGAGGCGAGTGGGCAAGTAAATAAATTACCCTTTACAGGAAGAAAGTAAAATATACTTGGAATGTCTGGACAATGTTTATTAACCTTGTTTTCTGATTTATAAAAATATTTTTCATGCTGATTCAATATCACCTCTCAGCAGAAAATGTATTGAGAAATCATGATCCATCATCCTACCGTGGTCTATCATCCTATTACAGCTTTTTTTTTTGAGGCTCAGCATCAGTAACAATGATTGAAGAAGCCCTGTAAAAAATGCAAACAGGAAAGACTGCCTTAAATCCGATGCCGAGTGCCTGTTCAGTTGGGTTGCACCGATAGTCGTGGAAAACAGTGGGGAACAGGGGATCGGGCGGGAAAGTGGAGTTGAGGTCGAAGATCAGCCATGATCTTATTGAATGGCGGAGCAGGCTCGAGGGGCCGTGTGGCCGACTCCTGCTCCTAATTCTTATGTTCTTAAAGAAAAAGCCCGTCTGCTTGAGGCGACAATGTTTTACGTGGATCTTTGCGTACTCTGAACCTTTACAAACTCGGTGCTAAGCTGTTACATAGGGCTGGATTTTGTCAATGGGGGCACGTTGGGGGCGGGACTGCTGGTTTTTGGGTTTCAGCCCTGCCCCCAATGACGTCTGACCAACCCACGCTATTTTCCCTTGATTGGCTTTGTTAAGCCCGCCCTGCAGACTTTGCCGGCTAATTAAGGGAAAGCCAGTGACAGAGGACGTCAGCGTATGACGTTTCATCTGTCAAAAATGTTTTAACAGATGAATTGTCAGCGTTTGACAGCTTTGAGAAGCTGTCAAACACTGACAATCTCTGTTCCAAGGTGAGCCCTTGCACTGAAGGCTTACCAAAACCTCTCTCCTCAGCAGAAAGCAGATGGCTGCTGCATCTGAGAATGCAGCAGTCAATCTGTCATCTCTGCCGTTAAGATGAGGCACCTCCGGATCCCCAAGAGTTGAAGCCTGCAGGAAGAAGCAAAGGTAAGTAAACTTTTTCCAACACTTTACACTCACCTCTCATACTTACCTCTCCACACTTGCACTCATCACTCACCTCCACAGCGGACTTTTCGATCCCTCTCACCCCCGCAGACCCACTGCTTGACTCGCTGACCCTGGCGAGGATCGCAGCCGTCAGGAAGCCCGCACTTGCAGGGGTAAAATGGGAATAAGCCTCAAAACTGCCTGTTAACTACCTGTTAATAGGCACTTAATTGGCTCTAATCCCCTTCCGCCTCGAGGAGATGGGTCCCTGTGCGAGTCGGGGACCCGCCTCCCAGGAAGATGGCACGGAGGCGGGTTGGGAGCGGGGTCGGTACCCGCTCCCAGTTTCTGCCATTTTCCCAGGCAGTCCCGCCTCCATACCCACCTCCCCAGGGCTGGGAAAATTCCCCCCATAGTTTCACTCTGCCTTCTTTCTACTCTAGGGTTCAGATGCCAAATACCTTACATGTTATAATGAGATGTGTGTTACACTAAGGACTTGTATCGCAACTTTAAATACAACTTAGAAAAATTGGGAGGCAAGATTCTGCAATCCAAGAATGCAGGTAATGCTGTAACTATGGCCTGGACATTGCATCATGCAGCACCCATTTTTCGGGCACAGCACGAACATCTAAGGTCCCAAAATGCGGGCAGGGAGTGCACACACACCTCCAGCCCGATTTCTGTCCAGTCTTTGCCGGCTCTATTAAAATGCAATCCGAGGCTCACTATCTCGAGTGTTGACCATTCCAGCGCAGAGTATTTACCTTTCACTCCCACTGTCCCTACCCACTCCCTGCGTGCCCAGAAATGGGCACTCCTGAATTTCTGGGCCTATATGTTTTATGCCGATGGTTCATTCACTACTTCAGAAGAGAAGGCCAGCCTTCATTTTAGTTAGTGCTTTGCTGATGAGAGCCTTTGCTAGCTGTCACTGGTGACTGATTCACTCACTGCTCCCCAGCTCCAACAATGGCTGGTGTTCCGTATAAAGGATGGGGTAACTGCACAGTGAGTACACAAAGTGGCTCTGTATGTGGAGTCAATGGCTGAGCTAGCTGTAGCTGCTTATTACACTGTGAAATTTATGAGTGTAGAATATACGGCTACACACATTTTACTGCTATTAATTTTGTGGCAGCAACATACTAGATGGTGCCACCTTTCTCAGTATTTCATTTAAACATATCACCATTGGCCACAGCACCATGTTACTGTCCTCTTTCAGTCTCATGATCAGGGAGGCGATGGTCCTCTAAGTTTCTGACATTGTGACATTATTTTCTCTGCAGGGTTCAGTCACAATTCTGGTGTGCCAGTAGAAAATAGAATGCAAATTAGTACAAAAGATATGAATGCCAATTAGGTCCCAGAGCCTTGCACGTCGGGGTACTGAATAAAATTATTTTTGCACCATGGAATGTTGAGTTATAATTTGCATTGATTGGTATTTGTGTTGATATAAATGCTACAATTAGAGGAATCTCAATGAATAGAAATTGAGATTCCAAGTCAACCCATTGGTACTCCAGTTGGTTTTGATGAAGTACTTCAGGAACAGGTAGCAGTTTGGGAGTTCCAGGGTGAAGATCCTCAACTTGATCTCAGCTGGTTCGTGTTTAGAAACCACAGTAAGGCTAACCTTTAATGTAATTAATATTGAAATTTGGAAACGAGACTATAATTTATGGTTTAAAGTGAACTCTGTTTGAGGGATTCTCACTGGAGCTCAACTGAATGACCAATTAAATCCACTGAGCTGAAAGAATATTGTTTATTGAAAGCCTACATTAAATAGTGTCCTGGAGTCTGTTAACACTCTCTCCATATTCATCAAATTACTTGCAGTAATAGATTTGCCTGGAGATTGGCTTCATAAATCTTCAGTTTAAGCACTAAATTGAGAAACAGGCTGTATAAACTTTGAGCATAACTCTCGACTGTTCACGTTAGTGTAAAAGGTCCTATGCCTCTATTGAACAGCAGGGAGCTCCCTGATCTCATGGCCAACATTCCTCCCTCAACCAACATTACCAGAAATAGATTATCTGGTCATTTATTCACTTGCAGTTTGTGGGACCTTTCTGTGTGAAAATTGAGTGATGCATTTGCCTACCGAACAATGGTGAAAGCATTTCAAAAGAATCCCATTGGTTGTAAAGCACTTTGGGACATCCTGACCAGGGTCGGGGACATTTGAGACATTTTGTTTGCCTTTCAATCAAGTTATCCAGGATTAGTATGGTCCCACTTTCCATTCCTGCTATTGGATTTAACCTCATTCATTGTCTTTTTCTGTTCATCCTTTTTGCACATAACAAGTGGACATAGGACAGGTAAGTATCATGCCCATACATCTGTACAAAAATATTATGGGCCTGAATTTGCGATCGGAGGTTTCCCGCGGGCGGATGCCTCCGATCATCAAAAAATCTACGCATTTACCTGGTGGTCCGGGAGATAAGGAGGCTTACGATCCTGGGCCTCTCCTGGTAGAAATACGTAGAGGCCCACGTATCCCAGCGGTGCATGCGGTTCGCAAGCGTCCCTTGGATCACGTGGACCTGCCCAACCAATGAAAGAAGGGAATCCCCCTTCATACTTATGGGAGTTCCGTACGTACGGAACTGTCATAAGTATGAATGGGGATGACTTAAAAATACACAAACACATGAAATCATTTTTTTTTAAATTACATAATAAAATTAATTAAAATGTCATTTAATTAAATATTTGAAACAAAAATTTAATTTTTGGAAAAAAAAATTATATGGTTTAACAGGGCTAAATATAAACTTACCTTATTGGACAGGGTTTTTAATTTATAAATGAGTGATAACATTTTATTTTTCTATTTTTTTAAACTCTTATGCTGGTAAAAGCAGGCCTTACAGATCTTGACAGATCGCAAGTGTCGGGTTTCAGCGCATGCGCTTCGCAGGCCTAAACCCGGCCCCTACGGACGCACACGCACCTCGTACGCACCCATAGGGGTTGCAAAATACGGCCCACTGAATGCGAAGAAATCGGATGCTTCATAAAACTTGGGAAACAACAAAAACACACAGAAATGGAGAGTTAGTTTTGCATAATATTAAGAAGCTTCACTGTTTCCCTCTGCGTTCTTTGACTGGTAAATAAAGATAATTAATAAATGGACCAGTTGTGCCAAAGCATAATTTATGGAGCTAAATTCTGCAATTTGTGCTTGCATTGATGCATTTTCAAAGGGCAAAACACATTTACCAGTCAACCAATTGTAGATGTGTGAAAGGTAACAGTTAACATTTTTGGGTTGTAATGTATCCTGGGCCCCAGGAAATTCAGACAAGTGTCTGTCCCTTTGCAAGTCATCAGTGTAGACTCCACTGATGTTTCAGTCTGTAAATGCCTAACATAGCATGGCGCTGAGCGAAAGAGTGAACAAAAGTTCCAGATTTGATGCTGACTCTGTGCTTAATTGGCCGAGCTCAGCCAATATAGCCCTGGGTCTGCTGCAATTGGCTTCAGAGCCCTGGGCTAGAAACAGAGACAGAAATTAGTTTGTGGGCACAGGTGTATGTCAGCAAAAGCAGGATTGGGCTCGGCTCGGAAGAGCCTGCTTCTAGTCAAGGCTAACATGTGAAAAATGCCCATTCGGGCAGGGTACCAGAAGGCTCCTAAGCATCTGCAGTTATTGGAGGGGGCACAGAGGAGGTCTACCAGGTTGAACCCAGAACTTAAGGGGATGACGTATGAGGAAAGATTCGACTACCCTGGGTCTTCTCCTACTTGAAAAGAAAAGACTGAAAGGGGATATGATAGAAGTGCTTAATATTATGAATGGTTTGGACAAATTGGATCTGAAACAGCATTTCTGCTGTGTACAAAATTTCAGCACCAGGGGTCATATTTACGAATTAAGGACATCAAAGGAAACAGGAATGCAGGAGGAAGATTTTTACGAAAAGGGTGATAAGTTTGCGAAAGAGATTACTGCCACGGCTGGTGGAACAACAACTTGCATTCATATAGCGCTTCTAATGCAGTAAAACGTCCCAGGGCACTACACAGGAGCGTTATCAAACTAAATGTGACACCGAGTCACATAAGGGGATATGAGGACAGGATGACCAAAAGCTTGGTCAAAGAGATAGGTTTTAAGGAGTGTGTTAAAGGAAGCGAGAGAGGCAGAGAGGTTTAGGGAGAGATTTCTAGAGCTGAGGGCCAAGGCACCTGAAGGCACTGCCACCAATGGTGGAGCGATGAAAATTGGGGATGTGCAAGGGGCCAGAATTACATAGAATATACGGCACAGAAACAGGCCATTCGACCCAACCAGTCCATGCCGGCATTTATGCTCCACTTGAGCTTCCTCCCATCCTTCCTCATCCAACTCTATCAGCATCATCCTCTATTCCCTTTCTCCCTCAAATGCTTATCTAGCTTTCCCTTAAATGCATCTACACTATTCGCCTCAACTACTCCCTGTGGTAACGAGTTTGACATTCTCACCACTCTCTGGGTCAAGAAGTTTCTTCTCAATTCCTATTTGATTTCTTGGTGGCTATTTTATATTGATGACCTCTAGTCTTGCTCTTCCCCACAAGTGGAAACACTCTCTCTGGCCACGATTCCGCCTTCTGAGGCGGGTCCGGGGCGGCCGGGGTCGGTGGCGGGGTGCAACCCCACTGCTGGCTCCATCCTGCTCTGTGAAAAGAATTTTACGTTGATAAGGCTTGTTATGTCCGCCCAGTGTGTTTGCTGGCCAATTGAAGGAAGAGGGTCTGATGATGTCACTTGATGACACGCCATCAGCCCGTTTCCTTAAAGGGACCATGTGCACATTGTTTTTGACAGTTCTGCTCTCAGTGTTCTGCAGCACTGAGGGGCTGCAAACGCTTACAAGCACTGCGCAGAGATGCACGGCTGCACCCAGGCTCTGCTATGTCTCCCTCCATATTCTTATGGAGGGAGTCACAGCACGCAGGGAGGTCCTCTTCCCTTCCCATGAGCGGAAGGGACTTCCCCAGGAGACCAACGCAGCCTGGTTGCACATTGCACAGGAGGGCACAAGCAGGGATGTCGTCAGGAGGACCAGGCTGCAGTGGCACGAACCTTTCAATGATCTCAGTAGATCATGAAACATTACTGCAAAACCACACTCAACCTCATCCTCCTGTGCCACTCATCACATCCCCATCACATCTGCCTTCCCTACCCTACTCCTGCACATCCTTACTCACACCAACTTACCTTGCACCTCCACCCATCCCTCTCTATTTACATTATCACATCCCCCTCACACTCACCCTCATCCTAGTGCAATCATACCAACTAACAGCACACAAGGGTAGGCACTCGGGTGTTTTATGCAATGCTCATGTAAAGTTTCTGTTAATGTGGTGTCAAACATTGAAACATTTATTTTCAACACTTTGCATTCTTGGACAGATTTGTGTGCACCTTTGGAAGTGGCTTAGTGAGTTGCAGTGAATGGTGAGACATAACGGTACCTCCCCCGCAATGGTGATGAGTGTGAAAGAATGGCTTGGGCATTGTAGGGATGCTTTACGATGTTGGTGTGGGGTGGTGTCAATCTGGCACATCATGTGGCAGCCAGGGTGTACAGCGTCAAGTGAAGTAAATTTGGCCATGGTGAGCCCATCCCTGGCGTCCCGGGCAGCAATGTGGTCGGGTGCTGATGCCCTGTGTCCTGTGCAGCACCAGCTGATTGCGGAGAAGGTTGGTGTTGATGTCGGTGCTGCTGGTGTGCCTGGTGATGCTGGTGTTGGGGCTGATCGTGGTGGGATTCTGAGGACCAAGGTGAGATTGTTTCAAGGGCACCAATGCTAATGGAATAGATGGCAGGTGAGGTTGAGATGACAGAAGCGATCTGTCAATGGTGAGAGGGCTTGATCCAATGAGGTGTTACTGGATAGAGAGGTAGTTCCAAACACTTGCATGCTGCATAAAGCTCAATGGGGGAGAAATTCATTATCGCCCCGTTTGGGGGCGGTAACTTTTGAAAGCTGGGAAACTTAGCGCCAGGCGCTCCACTTCCTTCCTGGAGCGCTAAAGGACGCAGGCAGGGTGGTAGTGGTGCAGCGCTGCACAATGGGCCGTGCAGCGCTGGCGATCCAAGGCTCCTTCCCTCCCTTAAAGGGAAGGGCCATCGCTACAGGCTCTGCATTGGGACCAGTTAGCTGGTTCCCGACGGCAGCTGCGATCTGGCTCGATCAGCCCCATGCACTCCAGCAGAGTGCCGGGCTGATCGATCGCGGCCCAGGAGAATTGAAAAAAATTGCAAAAAAACCCCTCAGAAATTTTGCTACTCACCTCGGCAACCTCCCCTTTAACTTCTTCCCCCCGAAGCACCCGGCCTCCCGAACAACGCCACCTGCAGCTGTCGATGTTTTTGTCCAGCGAGGCTGCAGGGGGCGGAACCGAAATTCTTGTCCGGGGCGCTACGCACGGCAATGATGTCACGATCTCCAGGCGCAGGAGATTGTGGCGCAAAGTTTTACCGCCGCCGCAAACCTCCCGGCCAAGTTAGCAGCAGTCATTCATCTCACCGCGCCTGGGCAGTAAGTTGTTCCGTTATTGCCCCCCGGGGGTGCTAACGGGGTCGCTAACCCACTGAATTTCTCCCACTAAATGTCTTCCAAATGCGATAAGCAACAGCTTCTAATCTTGCAAAGTGAAGACCTATGAAATGGGAGCTTTTATCGACCATTTGCAGCTGTCAAATAAAGAAATCATCACATGCTGACTCAACACCCAACCTCCTTACCTGGCATGATCCCCAAGCAGCGGGTAAGCCATGGGGGAACATGTAAAATTGAAAGGAAGGCATAAAATACTATTTAATTGGCTCTTAACAATGGCCCAAAAATTCGGCCGAATACGGGAGAGTACCCGCTGCGTACTCACCCGTATTCGTTCCTGAAGTGCCGGTTTCCTGCATGCACTGCGCATGCGCGGGAAACCGGCACTTCCGGTATGGCGAAGGGGGCGGTTCCTAGGTGAACCGCGTGCGCACTAGAGGCTGCGTGCACGCAGCACACTTAGGTTTTTTTTCAGGTTTCAACGCGAGGGTAAGTATGGAAGATTCTACACAAGTAAAAAGGAGGCGTAAGACCCCTTTTGAACAAGGTAAGTAGTTAATTAAGTATAATTTAAATTTTTTTTCAACAGGTTTATCTTTTTTAGAGACTTTAAAGAAAGGTAAGTTTATTTTTATAACTTTTAAAAAGAATTTAAATTTTTTCAAAAAATTTAAATTTTTGTTTAAAATGGTTAATTTATTTAACTATAGTTATTTTATTAATGTGATGGTTTTAAAAAAAAATTTATTTGAGGTTTAGCTGTTCTTTTGGGGCCGATTTCAATTCACAGATTTGACAGGTCTCCTGTCAAATCTATGAATGAAAGATGGTCTGCTGCCATTGGCTCTCCATGGCACATGTGATCCCAGAGGTCGCATCGCACTAACTGCGCCCCTGGGACACGCACACACTGCGTGCCGGCACTAGGGAGAGGCCCAGGACCCGAAGTTCCTGTGGGCCCGAAACACAACGGCAGGCGCGGTAGGTAAGAGCGCGCGCGATTCTTACCCCCGCGGCAAGCCGGCCACCCGAATTTCTAGGCCAATGTATCTAATAATGTCAATTGCCTCCCCCGCCATTTGGTGTCGGGTATGTTCTGCGACGACAGACCCAACATCTGGGAGACTAGCGTGGAGGCGGATTGACAGCGGGTTCCTTACCCGCTGGCAAAAAAACACATTTTCCCAGCTGACCCGCCACCAAACGCCCCCGCTGACCCCCGAAAAACTCCGGCCTCTGTGTCTACTCTATCAAAACTATTCATAATTTTAAAGACCTCTATTAGGTCACCCCTCAGCCTTCACTTTTCGAGAGAAAGTAGACCCAGCCTGTTCATCCTTTCCTGATAGGTATAACCACACAGTTCTGGTATCATCCTTGTAAATCTTTTTTGCACCCTCTCCAGTGCCTCTATATCCTTTTTTATAATATGGCGACCAGAACTGTACACAGTACTCCAATTGTGGTCTAACCAATTGGAGGGGCCTTAACAAGAAGCCTTATTGGGTTTCAAGAAGATACTAGACAGGTTCTTGTCAACAAATGGGATTAGAAATGTACCAAGGAAATACTATGGATAGATGAGCGAAATGGACCAAAGATCTTCTCCTGAAAGAAAAGAAAGAATTGCATTTATATAGCACCTTTCACGATTACCAGACGTCCCAAAGCGTTTTACAGCCAATGAAGTACTTTTTGGAGTGTAGACACTGTTGTAATGTAGGAAATGCAGCAGCCAATTTATGCACAGCAAGCTCCCACAGACAGCATTATGATAATGACCAGATAATCTGGTTTTTTTTTGTTATGTTGATTAAGGGATGAATATTGGCCAGGACAATCCTGTCTAAAGCTGTTGCCATGTTACGATGTATCGAAGAACTGCACCTCAGCATCTTAGGAGAGAGGAGAAAAATAAGCTAAAGTTGTGTTATTTCCTTAGCTGATCCAAGGTGTTTATCTAGTGCCAATCATTTGTATTGAAGAGATTTCAACTTTTCGGAAAATTTAAATTAACTGTTAGAACTGTTAACACTTGCTGGGAAAATGTTTTGGAATCCTGTTTATTTTGGCAGAATAATTTTGACACCTATGGCTCAATATAAGTTCTCGCAATCTTACTTGGGCGAGCTAAACCAGATTGGACTCTGTTGCGTACCCTACTAGTTAAAGCTAACCAGTGTTATTAGTATATTTAATCATTTTCCAATTTTATCAGAACACGTCAATGCATCTATTCTTTATTCCAATCAATATTAATTTAGGCTATATGTAAAATTATTCACATTTTATGGGAAGAAGAAAATAAATGAAATAAAAATTATCTTTAATTACGTCTGCACTGGAAGATTTTGTAATCTGCAGGAGATAAAATCAGGAAGTAATTGGAGCAAAAAATGACTTGTTTACAATTTAACATTAGAGCCACAGACATTAAAAATAAAGTTCATTAGAAAGTGTAGCACTTTCTGCCTCCAATTGTGCATTTAATCTTGAGTTCATTTAGAAGAAAGTTTAATTAGAAAGTGCTGTTAAACTCTCATTTTTTATGCGACCTCAAGGGAGATGATTTGGAACTACATAACTAATAGGCACTCCATCCTCATTCTTCTGCGCTGATTGCAATAGGGAAAGCTTCAGATAGACTCATTTAAATGTAAAAATTCTAAACTTTGTTCGTCAATCCTATCCTTTTGTAAAATGATGAAGGTACCTGGTTCCTCTTCAGCGACGGAGTTATCTGCAATTTGGTGTCGACTAAATTGGTACGCTGTCATCATCTGATGTGTACAGCAGCACTATGTTGGTGCATATAGAAACACACCAGATTACAATGAAAGAAAAGCACTGAATTTTCCATGTGAAAGCTTTTATGTTCAAGATGTTTTTATAGAAACGCAGTACTCCAGTTCCTTGGATGTTAAGCAATGAGAGTCAAAATGAGTGAGGTTGTTTATATGAGTTTCCTTTGAATAAATACTATTTGTATTGTGTAAATGTGGAGGTTGTTAACGACCTCTGAGAGGCAAGAACCAGTGCAGGTGATGGTAACAACCATCAGATACCTGTTTTATGGAAGGTCAGAGCAGTAATCTTGGGAAGAAGGAGACGAACCTTCGTGAAAAAGTCAGCAAAATAAAGTATTGGACGGATCACACTACAAAATGTTAATGTGGGCAATGGAATCTTTTTTTTACTTACAGGGCAGAACAGGGGTGCTAACAAAAAACTATATCAATACAACTTTGCTGTTTATACTGCCTAATCATAGTTAAAAATGAGGAACACTATTTCCTAAAATTAAAAGGTACCTTGCAGGTCTCACATGCACACATTCAGATACAATAGTGGAAAGGCACAGCACCTAAAGCTGCAGCACCCGACGCCATTGAGTGGTAGGGTGCTGATTTGCACCCATGTTTGCGATCCACCAGTCTCAGGATCAGTTACCATGGCTGCTTTCAGGCACCTTCCAGTGAACGTTGGTTCCACAGCGAGGACTGGCAGCAGGACTCCAGTCATCCCTCAATTAGGGTGGACGGGTATATCTCAACAACAAAGAGGGGAAAAAGCAACAGTTGGCAATGGAAGGTTTACTGTCATGATGAAAAGAAGAGAGTACCTTGGACTCGCTTCAATATCTCTGCTCATCTATAGTTATCATGTCTATGGTTTGAAAAATGGAACCACACAGTCAGAGTCAATTCCATATGAGTCTAATTCAGTTGTGAAATTTAAACGAGAATGAAGATGTAAAATTGTAGAAAGCGATTTTACTCTTGCTTCTCACCACATTAGAAATTCGAAGCAAATGTGTAGATAATGTACATTGACAGATGTTTTTATCACTCTTGGGGGCACAGTAGAAAATATGTACCAAAAACAATCCAGAGCCTACAGGAAAAGTCTGATCAAGATCTGGGAACAACAAGGACAGATGGATAGGAAAATCAAGCTTTTAGGCTATTGCAGCTTTCAAGGGAAAATATAACACAATTAAAAAGAAGTCATGTTGGGAAACTGGGAGAGAAATGCTGCACAAGGTTTTAACCTTTGCCAATCCAAAATTAAAAGACAAACTAGAAATCCAACAGGAATTCAATAAATATCCTCGGAATGACTTGTCTAGAATCTTCTGCAGCGCAGTTTCAATTGAAACTGGCCATCGCACTTTCAGCGTCCTTTGCCAAATCCACCTGGACCAGGAGATGTCAGGGACCCCTCAGAACTATTTAATATAATGTCACCGTCCTACGCCCTAGTTGTAACCTGGAATTGATTGGTTGGTTTAAAGTTTAGAGTGAGAAAGTACATAGAATTACATATCACATAGAATTTTTTTGAATTCATACACGGAATGTGGTCGTCGCTGGCAAGGCCAGCATTTATTGCCCATCCCTAATTGCCCTCGAGAAGGTGGTGGTGAGCTCAGTACAGAAACAAACTATTTGGCTGGTGTTTATGCTCCACACGAGCCTCCTCCCACCTTACTTCATCTCACCCTATCAGCATAACCTTCTATTCCTTTCTTCATGATGTAGTTTCCCTTTAAATGGATCGATGCTATTCGGCTCAACTACTCTATGTGGTAGCAAGTTCAACATTATAGAATAATAATATCATATAACAAGTACATCAGAATCAAAATCCCCAATTTGAAATTGAACAGTAGATGCCCACCACCAGGTTATTAGCGGCTATTTGACAGGTCTCCTGAAGTTGTCCCATGATCAGAAGGCTGTCAAGTGCAGAAGTCAACTCCCAACTACAGTAGTTAAAAAGACCAATGCATTTTTTGCTCAAGATGACAGTTTACCAAAAAGCTGGGAAGGATTTTCACAGTGGAGCATGTATAGCAAAATCATGAAAGGAGATAAATGCGTTTATACTCCAACCCTGCTACATGGTGATCCAGGGTTGGGGAGAATATCTCTGGTGCTGTCGTGAGCAGGTCAGACGTTTCTGGTGGGGCTTTAGAGGGTTTGTGCTACAACACACTCTCCATAAGCAACACCATGAGAAATCCATCAGTTTTGTTAAATTTCCTCTGGTTTCTTCCATTAAAAAGAGTGGCTAGAACGTGGAACTTGCTACCACGAGGAGCAGTTGAGGTGAATAGCATAGATACAATTAAGAGGAAGCAAGATAAGCACATGAGGGAGAAAGGAACAGAAGGATATATTGATGGGGTTAGATGAAGAAGGGTGGGAGGAGGCTTGTGTGGAGCATAAACACCGGCATAACCTGTTGGATTGAAAGGCCTGTTTCTGTGCTGTAAATACTTGGTAATACTTTAGAATATTTATAAAAGGGGTAACCTCCTACATTAAATATAGGAATGTTCTGTTGTTATGATGATATGTCATGTTTGTGTTTATTGCAGGGTCTGTCACTTGCACATTCAACTAAAGAGTAATTAGAGGGTGAGAACTTGAAGTCTACTTTTGTGATTTCCTTATTGTTTTCATCTGTGGTGAATTCTTTGAAAACTACAGCACGATTACAAGAGTACTTTTTTTCTCTCAACACTCTGAATGAACAAAGCCCGTATGCTTTGCATATATCTGGATTTCTGTTTTCTAATATTCAGCATAAAAATGTCTTGAAGATCATTTAACATATCGCTACACTCCGTGCGCTTTTATTAATAGCTGACTGTATACACTTAGGCCTGGATTTTCCCCCTCGGTCTCAGCACTGACAGGTAACATGTTAAAACACTACAAATGTTCGAATGTTCAATGTCACACGTGAGCACACTAACAGGTCTGTCACGTGTCAGTGCACTAATAGTGTCACGTGTGGGCACTCAAACACTGGGCCCCGATTTTAACTCCAGGTGGATTCCCCGCTCAGGCCCGAGTTAAAATTACAGTCGGGTCTCAGTGATGTCATCGGGCCGCAACATGCATAGGTAAAGAAGGATCCCGTTGGCTCTGGGTGCGTGTCCTTGCTGCCTGCTCAGGAGAGCAGGTTAAAATGACAGATGTTGCGATCATGGTGGCTTTCGGACAGGCAAGAGCCAGGGTGATTTTAACTGCACGCCAGGTTTCTGATGAGCGAGTAGGGTTAAAATCTCCCCCCTTACTGTTTTATAAGCAAGAAACCAGACATGCTTGCACAAAATACTTATTAGTGAGAAGAATCTTTGGGCTCCAGAACTTGAAATCATTTGGGAGACTTTTGTTGATGAATAGACTAAAGCAGAAATAAGGGGCCGAGGGTCACCAACACTGGAGACAGGGCCGGTGAAGAGTCAGATTCAATTTGGAAGAAGTAGCATTATTAGCAAATTTGAGGAAGGCAGTTGAAGGGGTCGCAGTCCAGGCAGAGCAGGAATGAGACCCGGGGGAGCGCAGCCTTTACTGGCTCTGTTTGATTGGAATCAATGCAGTTTACATTTGGTGAGAAAAATAAAAAGAGAAGAACGGTTATTTTCCTTCTGCCTAAGCAACAATCTGATGCTGGCAAATCGACTTTTCCATCAAAGAAAGCCACAAAAAAGTGGACTTGGCTGCTACCTGATGGACAGACAAGAAATGTGATTGATTTCATAATTATAAATAGAAGATGGAAATCCAATGTCTGTCATGTTGATCCTCTGCAGCCGATGTCAGCTCTGAACGTTAAGTTAGATTTGGAACCGGTAAGGCTGAGAATGAGAGTTGCTGGAAAAGCATTTAAAACAAAGAATCTGGGTTCTGGACAAACAGACAGAACCTGACATCAGAAACTTTTACAAAGATGTGACATGGAATTTACAGCACAGTAACAGGCCATTCGGCCCAGCTGTTCTATGCCGGCGTTTAAGCTCCACACAAGTTGCAGAGAGAAGCATCGTACCCGCGATAACCGAGGAAATGGAAGTAGAAGAGACGTGGAACTCCATCAAAAGTGGAATATTAAGAAACATAGAAGATAGGAGCAGGAGTAGGCCATTCAGCCCCTCGAGCCTGTTCCGCCATTTAATGAGATCATGGCTGATCATCCAAATTTAGTACCCTGTCCCTGCTTTCTCCCCATATCCCTTTAGCCTTAAGAAATATATCTAACTCCTTGAATATATTTAATGAATTGGCCTCAACTGTCTTCTGTGGTAGAGAATTCCACAGGTTCACCACTCTCTGGGTGAAGAAATTCCTCCTCATCTCAGTCCTAAATGGCTTACCCCTTATCCTTATACTGCGACCCCTGGTTCTGGACTCCCCCGCCATTGGGAACATCCTTCCTGCATCTAGTCTGTCTAGTCCTGTTAGAATTTTATAAGTTTCAATGAGATCCCCTCTCATTCTTCTAAACTCTAGCGAATACAGGCCTAGTCGACCCAATCTCTCTTCATACGTCATTCCTGCAGAACAAGTGCTGGGTCTCAAAAACAACATTAAGAAACATCAATGGATGACGGAACAAGTCCTGCAGTTGAGTGAAAAACAAAGAAAGCTTAAGACGAGCATCAAAGCAGATCCTAATATGAGCACCGAATACAACAGGGTAACCAAAGAAATTAAAGCGATTGAGACTAGGGGGGAAAAATTCAGTTGGTTGCGCCTCCCGTTAGCGCCTTAAGAGGGCGCTAATGGGGCACAAAGCATCTAGCGCCCAGGTGCGGCAAAGTTTGCGCCGCTCGTGAAATTAACTAGACATTTTGCGGCGGTGCTAAACACTACCCCCACGATCTCCTGCGCCGGCAGATCATGACGTCACTCGAGTGCGCAACGCCCCGGTATCGCCCCGGAGCGGATATTGAGTGGCGCCCCCTGCCTTACCGCCTGACGCTAGCAACGACAGGTTGAGGGGAGCGTTCTGCAGTCATGAAGGGAAAGGGGGAGCGCTATTTAAAGGTGACCGCTTCCTGCCTTTTATTGTTGGTGCCATTTTTGAACTATGCATTCTGAGAGAGAGAGGGAGAGACTTCTGGAGAGATTTTTGGGTACTGAGCAGCACTTTGCAGGTTCATTTTGATTTGCCATTCCTTGTATTGATTTAGCAGAGACTGTGGGGGCTGCATTCTGAGCTCTTGGCCTGGTACTCTCCATTGTTCTTTCCAGCACATTTGATGTGCAGGTCTCTCCAGGCCGAGATTCAAGGCTGCAATGAGCAGGATGTGGATGGAAAGCAAGATTAACCATCCCCTTTAAGAACTGGCCCGTGCCATTGTGTGTGTGTTCCATTGCTGACTTACATTACATGAGCTTCGCCAGCGCTCTCAGTTAGCGCCTCGCTCCTCGGCCTTTGCGCCTTAAGACAGGTGTGAAGCGCCTGATATAGCGCTGCAATCACCTCCAGGGGCGATAAAAGTCAAGTTTGCAGTTGGTGGTGATAATTAGTGCCAGGCGCTAATCTTTGCGCCCGGCCGATAATTGCGCCCCAAATGGGGCGATACTGAATTTCTCCCCCTAGGTCAACTGAAAAATTCAAAACGGAGATAGACAGATTTTCGTTAGGTAAGGGCATTAAGGAATATAGAGCGACGGCAGGTAAATGGAGTTGAGGTACACTTCGGCCATGGTCTAATTGAATGGTAGAGCAGGTTCAAGGGGCTGAACTCCTAAATGTTCTTAAATAAAGCTAAAAGCCAAGAGAGGTAAAATCAACTGGATAAATGACCAGTGCAAAGAGGCAGAAGATTAGCTGCAAGAAACGAAACACAGGTAAGAGAATAAAGTGAATCTTATAAATTTAAAATGGCTACAGTGAAAGACTAATATAGTTAGATAATTGAGCACAAACAGGCAAGGAGGAAGCGGTGGAAAGAATATTTTAAAGATCGATTCAATGTACGGAACATGGTGGATGAATCAGTTCTGGAGAAACCGCCCTGTACAAATGGAGGGGAGTTGATGCTGGATTTCTTGGAAGACGAAGTAAAGGTTTCTATTGATAGTATGAAAAAGACCAAGGCTCCTGGTATCGCTAATATAACTGCAGAGTTGTTGTGGGCGGGTGAGAAACATACCGTGAAAGTGATGCAAAGGCCGCGAACAAAATGTGTGACAAAGACCAAGGAGACTGGGGAAAGGTGATAGTAAAAGCAATCTTCAAAAAACAGGAGACACGAGCGAATACAGCAATTACAGAGGAATCAGCTCACTGAGTATACCCGGAAAAGTATTTATTGAGACACTGAAGAGGAGAATGAAAACATAAGTAGAGGTAAACGAAGAACAAGTTGGTTTTAGACCAGGGCAAAGTTCGAGAGATCAATGTTTGTGACAAGACAGATTTTGGAGCAATTTATAGAACACTACACTCATTGTTACAGCAACTTCATAAAATTTAAGCAGGCCTTTGACAGTGTATGGCGCAAAGGGATATGGCATGTCTTCAGGATGTATGGTATTCCTGAGAAACTTGTCAGACTGATAGAAAGCATCTATAATAAGTCCCTAAGCGCTGTTAGGGTGGATAGGAAACTGATGGAACGGTTTAGATCAACAGTTGGGGTGAGACAAGGATGCATAGTCGCCTGATTTATTTGATCAATACTGGAAGCAGTAATGAATCTTGTACTAAAAAATGATATTGGAGGAGTCTTCTTTTGTGGCAAGTTTTTAAACAATCTCAGATTTGCTGATTTCATTCACCTTATAGCAAAATCTAGAACAGATTTGCAGAGACTAACTGATAAAGTGTATGTGGAAAATAAAACTTTTGGGTTACAGATTAACATAAAGAAGACAAAGCTCATGTCATTTGGGAAGCACAGGAAGATGTACATATTACAGTTGTGACAGATAGATTTGGGAGAAATTTATAGAACACTACATTAATTGAACAGGTGGAAAAGTTTGTATACCTTGGTGGGTCAGTGTCAGAGAATGGGAGTTGTGAAGAAGACATCAAAAGAAGGATTGGACTTGCTTCTGCTGATTTGAGAAGATTAAGCAGGATATGGATGACTAAAGATAATTTGGTAAAAACGAAAGTAAGAGTTTATGAAGTGATAGTTATCCTCATATTATTATATGGTTCTGAGTGCTCTCTCTATCCATACGCCAGTTGCAGCATTCAGGCTCTTTTACCCTGAGACTAATATCCCTGCGCATACACATGTGCTTAACATTGGGCCGTATTTTGCGACCCCTACGGGTGCGTACGAGGTGCGGAGGATCTGTCAAGAGATCGCAAGTTCCGGATTTTCGCGCATGCGCCCCTGGGATACGTGGGCCTCTACCCACATGTACCCGGAGAGGCCTAGGAGTGCAAGTCTCTGTACCTCCTGGGCCACCAGATAAATTCGTAGATTTTTTGCTGGTCGGAGGCATCCGCCCGATGGAAGCCTCCGACCGCAAATTTTGGGCCATTAGCTTCATCTGGTTAACTCTAACTATTCAATTGAAATATAGCCTTCTTCCCCCTGCCCCCATTGGGCCCACTCCCTCGACCCTGAACCTCAAAATATGTACTTTTTGTGATGAGGCATCTGCATGGACATGCTGTGAGAGCACTAGCACTGACCCCGCTTCACTTTTTGTACCAAGGCCCCCTCTACTGACCGTGTTCCACTCATGTGCATGAAGTTAACATTCGCCCACTCTAACAAAGACATAGCTCGCCCTGATGCACTTCGCCCACCCAGAAAATGGCAGGAAGGCAGGGATGTAGTTGAGCTGCTCGAGATCTGCAAAAATATTGGCGGGGTGGCAGAAAGCCTCAATCGATAATCTGCATTGACTTTTCAGCATCAATAGTCAAAGAGATATGCAGTGGACTATATATAATGCAAGGATACAGTGCAGAAAACGACAAAGAAAACGTATTGACAGTGGTGGGCGATGATACATTCTAATCTTGGGAGAAGGAAGAGGACAAATGCGGAGTAGAATCGAGGTACCAGACTATGCAGAATTGTATCTGGAGTGGGACTTGAACCCACTACCTTCTGACTCAGAAATGAAAGGGTGCTTCAGCCCGAGTTCAGTGGAATCACTCTCATCTTTGAGTCAGAAGCCGTGGGTTCATTCCCACTCCAGGCCACTGCTTCTGTTCCATGACTTAACAAATTAAAATTGAATATAGTTTGACTGACTCTACCAAATCAATTGGATTTAACTCCGTGTCTGTGTTCCTCCACCATCCTGTTTTACATAGACCATTGATGATTTGCTTGACAATGGGACCTGGTGAGTAAAAGGTTTGTATTATCTTCAACCCAAAGCCACTGTCAGACTGTAAAACCATCTCTAATGAAAGATTACAGCGGTGATAAAAGCACGTAAATCTTCTGCAACATCTCACTGTTCAAACACCAGCCTGAACATGGAAATGGAGCGTCACTAGACATGTGCAACATGGCATCACTTGACTTTCGCTACACTATCCATCATCAGGTGCCACACTTGACGGTCACATTTTTGTGCATGGAGGTTTTATGTTACACTTGCACCAGGTTGGCTGAAAGAAATTTCTGACCATTAAACAGCAACAAAGCACAGCTGAAAAAATAGGGAAAGTACTAATCGAATGTGGGAAAAGTAGGCAGGTAAGCTTCCAGTGAAAGAATATTACTTACTTTTAAAAACAACCAAAAATAGTCAGTAAAAATCACCAATAAAAAAAGATAAATCAATGAAATCGCTCAAAATATGTTTTAGAGGTCTTTTGGCCATCATCTTGATTGCTCCACTAACCTGAGACTGCCTGGAAATAAAATGCTTGAAAGAAAGAAAGAAGCAAGAAAGACTTGCATTGATATAGCGCCTTTCATGACCTCAGGACGTCCCAAAGCGCTTTACAGCTAATGAAGTACTTTTGAAGTGCAGTCACTGTTGTAATGTAGGAAACGCGGCAGACAATTTTGCGCACAGCAAGCTCCCACAAGCAGCAATGTGATAATGACCAGATAATCTGTTTTAGTGAATAATCTGTTTTGCTTGACACAATAACATTTTAAAGATGACAAGAAAATGATAAACTTACCTACTTGTTGTCTTTTGTGCACTTGAAATGTGTCTAACAGTATTTGCAGTTGGAGGCCTGTACCTCTATGAAAAGCCTGAATATCGAATTCATGGGGCTTCCCACTTCCATCACTCTGTCAGCTAACAGGGCGCTCCAACAAGGAGGCAGACAAGAGTTTGCACCTGGCACTAGTGCGCATGTGTGTGCAATGGGTGGAGGACACACCCAGCCTGCAGTAAGGCTGCCCCACTTTGAGTTTAATCAAAGTAATGAAATTCTGAATCTGGGGGAGATTTTTTTTTTGATTAACAGCAAGGAAGGCCATTCGCAGAGCAGGCTGGGACTTGCTCCGGCAACTCCTGTCGCTTTTCCTCTGTGATAAAAGAGGCAATGCTAAGGAATGACATTATCAAAAAGCCAGGGAAGCTTTTGTTTGCTGCAGTGAATACTTTAAAGGTAACTGCAAATCTGTTTATTTTACATCGAGTCTACAGCACAGAAATGGGTCATTCGACCCAACTGGTCTATGCCGGCGTTAATGCTCCACATGAGCCTCCTCCCATTCCTCTTCATCTAACCCTATCAGAATATCCTTCTATTCCTTTCTCCCTCATGTGTTTATCTAGCTTCCCCTTAAATGCATGTTACTTGCCTCAAATACTACATATTTCATAAGTAAAAGTTCAAAAACTGTAAAGCATACACTTTTGAAATCTCGTTGAGGCGACTGTATTCAACAACAACTTGCATTTATATAGCGCCTTTAACGTAGTAAAACGTCCCAAGGCGCTTCACAGGAGCGATCTAAAACAAGATTTGACACCGAGCCACAGAAGGAGATATTAGGGCAGATGACCAAAAGCTTGGTCAAAGAGGTAAGTTTTAAGCAGCATCTTAAAGGAGGAAAGAGAGGTAGAGGTAAACCCAGAGGTTTAGGGAGGGAATTCCAGAGCTTAGGGCCTAGGCAGCTGAAGGCACAACCACCAATGGTTGAGTGATTAAAATCTGGGATGCTAAACAGGTCAGAATTAGAGGAGCGCAGAGATCACGGAGTGTTGTGGGGCTGGAGGAGATTGTGATAGAGAGGGGCGAGGGCTATGGAGGGAATTTAAAACAAGAATGAGAATTTTAAAATTGAGGTGTTGCTTAACCGGGAGCCAATGTAGGTCAGGTGAAGTAAAGAAATACAGAGTCGACAAAGTATTTTTCTCTATCTATATATACTTTCTCGACTCTGTATTTCTTTACTTCACCTGAGGAAGGGGTGTAAGCTCCGAAAGCTTGTGATTTCAAATAAAACTGTTGGACTATAACCTGGTGTTGTGCGACTTCTCATCTTTATACCAGCTGGTGGTTAGTCCTGTACGGCGGGAGGGTATTATGGGCTTCCCACACGATGGGCGGGGGGGGGGGCCCGCACCCACTGGACGCGAGTATCCTGCTGGATGTCAACCCAGAATTTAAAACTGGAGCTCCGACTCCACTCAATTGGAGTGGGGCTCGAACCCTGCACTTTCTGGCCGAGAGGCAGGAATGCTACCACTGTGCCAAAGGCTCACTCCTTCAGGCTAGGCCACTTCAGAGGGTATAAATTATTACCTTCCCACTTTTACCCTTTATGCAATGGTACAGTTGGCCTGATACGTGCAAGCCTAGCTACAAAAGTGTCAGCCGTGGCTCAGTGGGTAGCACACTCACCTCTGAGTCAGAAGGTTGTGGGTTCAAGCCCCACTCCATGAGACTTGAGCACAACAAATCTAGGCTGACATTCCAGTGCAGTACTGAGGGAGTACTGCATTATCAGAGATGCCGTCTTTCAGATGAGATGCTGTCTCAGGTGGATGTAAACGATCCCATGGCACTATTTCAAAGAAGAGCAGGGGAGTTATCCCTGGTGTCCTGGCTAATAATTATCTCTCAATCAACATCACTAAGAACAGATTATTTGGGTCATTATCACATTGCTGTTTGTGGGAGCTTCTTGTGTGCAAATTGGCTGCCGCGTTTCCTACATTACAACAGTGACTACACTTCAAAAAAATACTTCATAGGCTGTAAAGCACTTTGGGACGTCCTGATGTGATGAAAGGTCCGATTTAAATGCAAGTCTAAGTTTTCTTTTTTTTTTTAAATATGGACCTTTTTTGGTCTTATCCAACTACCACATGCAACAGAAATTCACCATCTCGCTCTTGGTTTTAAAATAAAAATATGTTGATCTGCTGTTGTACATGTCAGACATATTAAATTGGCCTGAAGTACAAGTCAGATAAATGTGGAAGTAGGAGTGCGGAAGAAAAAATAAATAAAACTGGAAATATGAAGATGATGAGAGAATGTGAAAGTACGAGGAAAAGCATCAGTTCTGATTTATCAGACTCTGACAGACTGGAAACACTGTCAGCTGAGTGACATTCCTGTAATATTGATTTATTACTCTCAGTGAAGGAATGGATGTCATCTTTTAAAACAAGATTGCTCTCTTTTTAATCCTGCCAATTTGAAACAAGACGATCCGAAAAAGCCTAAGCAAAATTGAATCAAATCCAAGGAGCGTTCGACTTCAAGCATTCTGTAATTTACTTGAATTTTATTACATCATACTTCATTTTGCTTAGGCACTAGGTTAAATAGTTTGCCATTTAAAACAAAAAAATCACCAGCTGTGATATTAGAGATTCAAAGCCTAGTGGTCTCCAGGGCACTTGCTTTCAATTAGATGGAGTCAGCGTAGGAGAGGTCGCCTGAGATGGGAGAGGGAGGGGAAAGAGTGTCCCCTCCTAGTTTGCCCTAAGAACCGATTTTAAGAGCCGCTTTCCCATGTACACAGGAATTCCAGTGGTACTTGGGAATCCTGTGGTTGTAACAACCATACCATTGTGGCAATGTACAATGCAGAAATGGAGGACTTCACACAGGGAGCAATAGAAAATTAAGGACTAATACTCCTTAAGGCTACTTCTGTTCATCGCCCAACAGACAGTTACAGAATAAAAGAAAAAAAGAAGAGAAAGACTTGTATTTATAGAGCGCCTTTCACAACCACCGGACGCCCCAAAGCGCTTTACAGTCAATGAAGTACTTACCTAAGAAAGGATATACTTGCCATAGAGGGAGTGCAGCGAAGGTTCACCAGACTGATTCCTGGGATGGCAGGACTGTCGTATGAGGAGAGATTGGGTCGACTAGGCCTGTATTCACTGGAGTTTAGAAGAATGAGAGGGGATCTCATTGAAACGTATAAAATTCTGACAGGGCTAGACAGACTGGATGCGGGGAGGATGTTTCCCCTGGCTGGGGGGGGGTCTAGAACGAGGGGTCACAGTCTCAGGATACGGGGTGGGACATTTAGGACTGAGATGAGGAGAAATTTCTTCACTCAAGAGGGTGGTGAACCTGTGGAATTCTCTACCACAGAAGGCTGTGGAGGCCAAGTCACTGAATATATTTAAGAAGGAGATAGATAGATTTCTAGACACAAAAGGCATCAAGGGGTATGGGGAGAGAGTGGGAATATGGGCCCAGAAATTACACATGGATGGTTCCCGCGGGGGTAAGGATTCCCCGCGATATTGCACTCCGCGCCTACCTTTTTGTTTGGGGCCCACACGAACTTTAGTTTCAGAGCCTCTTTTTGTTGCAACCGCGCAGTGTGTGCGTATCCCAGAGGCGCAATTAGTTCGTGCGAGCTCTGGGATCATGTGATTCAGTTAGAGCCAATGGCAGCACACCATCTTTCATTCATAGTTTTGATGGCAAGGGCCGTCAAAGCTATGAATACTACAAACCCCCAAAAGAACAGCTAAACCTCAATTAAATTTAAAAAAAGCCATCACATTAATAAAATAAGTATAGTTAAATAAATTAACCACTTTAAACAAAAAATTAAATTTTTGAAAAAATTTAAAATCTTTTTAAAAGTTATAAAAATAAACTTACCTTTCTTTAAAGTCTCTAAAAAAGATAAACCTGTTGAAATTTTTAAAAAATAACACTTAATTAACTACTTACCTTGTTAAAAGGGGGTCCTACGCCTGCTTTCTTTATGTGTAAAATCTTCACCACTTACCTGCGCGTTCAAAGCTGAAAAAAAAACTAAGTGCACTGCGTGCGCACAGCCTGTAGTGCGCACGCGGTTCACTTAGGAACCGCCCCCTTTGCAATTCATGAAGTGCCGGTTTCCCGCGCATGCGCAGTGCATGCAGGAAACCGGCAATTCGGGTTCTAATACGCGAGAGTACACAGTGCGTACTCTCGCGTATTAGGTTTAATTTTCGGGCCATGGTATTGAGATAGAGGATCAGCCATGATCATATTGAATGGCGGAGCAGGTTCGAAGGGCCGAATGGCCTACTCCTGCTCCTATTTTTCTATGTTTCTATGTTTTGAAGTGCAGTCACTGTTGTAATGTAGGAAACACGGCAGCCAATTTGCACAGAGCAAGCTCCCACAAACAACAATCTGATAATGACCAGATAATCTGTTTTAGAGCAGGTAAAGCAAAGCTTGGGTCCGATGATTTACTTGCCCCTGCAATTTGGATAGTTGCATGGTGAACCAAAGCAAAATACTTAAAATGAATAATCTTCTCTCCAGTCTTTTATCTCTCTCTCCCGTCTCCTGACATTCCATGTACCAGGTCTGTCTCTCAGCAAACTGCCCTTTAATATTAATCTATCCTGCTCAAAATTCAGACGACCAAGAGGAGAAAAACTCACAAAGTTACAGTTGCTTTACCCTTTCGTCTCCCGCTAGACTTTACACAAAGGCAGTGACCTCTTTCCTTCAGAATTGTTTCCAAACCAGGTATTACCAGGAGAATGACCCCACGTCTCATCCATCACTGTCAAATCCTTGATCACTTCATGCAAGTGTTCTGCCTCGATATTCCCATGGTATCAATAAGTCATGATGCCAAAATGTTAGAGCAGACCTTTCAGAACAGAGGAACAGGCATGGCATGCTTGCAACTTGATGCAATGTGGAATGGCATTTAATTTATGCGCACATCAGGCCAACAATTCACTGCTGAGTATTTCCATGTGGCAAACAGCTATTTCCATTCACTACATTTTTTTTTTAAAGAAATAAAGAAACTCCAATTAAAATGACAGCAGCAGGTTGTATTTAGACATCTTAAATAAAATAATCTTATGGGGAAAATACCACCTCATTCATTCTTACCAAGATTATTGGATTTATTCAAACATGTATGCAAACCGGATGCCCATTTTTCATGTTACTCACTAAAATTGCTCTGATTTTAGCAGGAAAGAAACTTCACAGGCCAGATGTGAGGAAGCATGGTTAACAGTAGTCTGATTGCTCCAATTCCCTGTCGTTGATGTGCCCTCCAGCTAAGAAGTTTTGCCCAACTGATCTGTTGCTTCTGCAATAAATTTAAGCTCATCATTTAGTTGGCGGGAAAAGCTGAAATTAAAGAGCGGAACTGTCCAAGACCCACGCCTCCGCTCGAAAAAAAACTGCATGTGCGAAGGGCACAGTTCGTGTTTGCGCATGCATGCACGCACACTGCACAGGTGCAGAACTTGAAACTTTTCTCTCCTGCAGTTTCAGTTTGCTCTCTGTTCATTGGTACCGGAGGAATGGACATTATAAACTGAAGAAAAATCACTGGGTTATGTAGGCAAGCAGATTACTGTAAGGGAGGAGTACCCTGGGCTGCCGTGTTGATGCTCTTCAGTGTATCGGTTCTGGGCACGTTGGTCAATCACAACCCATTCGTGCCCTGAATTGTCAGGTGTCAGCCGTGGCTCAGTGGGTAGCACTCTCGCCTCTGAGTCAGAAGGTTGTGGGCTTAAGTCCCACTCCAGATACTTGAGCATCAAATCTTGGTTGGCACCCCAGTGTAGTACTGAGGGAATGCTGCACTGTCAGAGCTGCTGTCTTTTGGATGAGATGTTAAACCGATGACTCCTTCGGTGGATGTGAAAGATCTCATGGCACTATTCGAAAAAAGAGCAGAGAAGTGTCCTGGTCAATATTTATCCCTCAAGAAACATCACTAAATAAAAGGTCATTATCACATAGCGGTTCCTACATTACAACAGTGACTACACTTCAAAAGTACTTCATTGGCTGTAAAGCACTTTGGGACGTCCTGAGGTCATGAAAGGCGCTATATAAATGCAAGTCTTTTGTTTCTTTTTGAAGTGGTCAAGTTCTCACCTCTAATATAGAGGTTAGCTTGGGCCAATTAGGAGTTCGGGTTGTCTCTTTGATTTAGTGTTTAAAATGATGTGGATGAATGTGCCCACAAATTTCATGCCCTTTCTGTGTACCATTGGGACTAACTTCGCATAGGTGGTTGCTCAATGCAGGCTGAGATCTGACTGTAATATATATATAATTGGGATTGTCATTAGATAATATCTAAAAATAGGCAGCCACTTTGCAGGATATGTTACGTACTCTAATTAGACTGAAGTACATATAGCTGAACAGTATAACCGGCACAATTATATTGTTAGTCTTTATGTTGTTAATATATAAGGAAGCATGAACAAGCTGATTGTATTCATATATGGATACAAGGGCTTCTCACCCTATCGCTCCCTGATATATCCTGAGCTCTTATATAATCTACATTATTTATGATTCTGTCACTAAAACAGAATCCATATAAAATAATCTCTTTAAAAAAATGTCCATAGCAGCACCATGATTCTTCCAAGACTCTGAATGACAGCATAATGATGGGTCTACTATATTAGCCACATATCTGTCAATGTCATTGACAATAGGCAACATTTCACCACAGTGTCATCTCAAGTGGAGCAGAACCTCACTTTAAACTTCTTGTCAAAACAATCTTTCTTTGTCTCCCAGTATGAGATCCTGTCGAAAAGCTTAAACATCAGTAAAATGGGCCCCGCAGATCATAACCTCTCTGACCACGAGTTGGAATAATGACCTTCAACTATATATATTGCAAAGAATATGTGGGTAAAACTAGGTTATGAATGCATATTACGTGGCTACGTGATTTAGAGAATGAAGGATGGCTGGTAGTCTAGGATTTGAGGCATTTACTGCAGAGCAGTAAGTCCCAGTGGTGATTGATGGTGGAACTGCCTTGTGCGTCTGTCTGTAATCAGTGCTGCAAGCTCTCAGCGGAGAGTGAGAGCTGTGGCACCCTACCTGTGGAGTCAAACTGACACCGATTTCCTCTCAAACGTTGGACAAGTCACTTTGCAGCATGACCAAATGAAAGGGACTCGGGAGTCTGCACTTAAAGGGTTCTCCTCACAGGTGCTAGAAGATACGTTGGACAAGAGAAGCACAGAAGGAGGCCAGATCCAGGAAAAAGCAATTCATTTAACAGGGAATGCAGAATATTTTGTCCCTTCAACAAACATCTTGACGTATTTTTGTTCCATCTGATATATATTCTTTGATATTTTTCTCAATCCATTTAGAACAGTGGAAATAATCACTTGAAAATATGTAATACGACGTCTTAGGACCAGATTTTGCTGGAGCAGGGCCTCTCTGCCTTGCCCGGTTAGTTTGACTTGTTCGTTTAAGTTTGAACATTTTTTGCCCACGAAGTTGCTGGAAGTGCAAGGGCAACAAGGCACCTGGGATCCTGGGGAACAGGAGAAATAGTCTAACTCCTTAACCAATGAGAGTAAAGGATTGAGAAATAAACAGAGGAAGGACGGAGAAAGGAGGGTGAATTAGAGTGGGTGAATTCAATGTCAAATCAGGTACAGAAAGAAATATAAGAGACGGAAAGAAAGATTAGATTGAGAGCGCGTGGAAAAAAAAGAGACAAAAAAATTAAGGAAATAAAAATTTAAATCTAAAATTTGACATTTTTAAAATCTCCAACAATTATTCCCAACCTGAAGGAATGAGACTGCACACTTTTAATTGTTCACTTTCTGGGCAAGAGAATTTGATTGGCAGCCATTAATAATTATCACGTCGATAAAAGTGTACTTACGCTGTTAATTACTAAACTTTCTGTGGTGAGTTTAATGGACAATGATTGCACAAATGCAGCAACGTCATGAAACACACGGGGAGGTTGAGGGCGAGATGCTGTTTTCGCAGAGCTAACGGCGGAGCGGCGCAAATCGGCCCACAAGTTGTGGCGATTCGCAATTTACGGGTTATCTCTTCCTCACCAGAAGTTGCTGGCCAATTTGCACATTAATAACCGCGTGCGTCGTTCACACGCCGTTATTTTTTCGGCAAATTCTGGGCCTTACACACTTAACGCATCAATCCCCGATTACATAATTAGCATCTGGAAAACGCTACTCCCAGCGAGATGAGACTTGACGCTGAACTCAAGTCTATTAGATTACTCGTAATAAATTAATTATTTCAGATCTTTAAAGAATGACACAATAGACACATTTGGTAAGTGTGAAAGAACTAGCAAAATCCCCAAAATTGTCAGTAGCTAGAACAATATTATGTCAGCTATTCTCTGCAAAAATCTGCCTGCCACATGGAGACAGCAAACCTAATTACGTTGGCCACCTGACAGTGTAAGAGAATGGACTTTTTTGCCTTCCGTTGGAGTTTATAGGTAACAGCATGACAGGGAGCTTTCATTCCAAACACTTGAAATAATTGTTTAGAATTTCCTTGAACGAACTGGCCATCTCCAATGGAGAGGGTTCTAATCTACTGCTTGTTTTAAGTTTTGCAATCAATAACAATTTCAATAACATCGCCATTTCAGCCAATTGCTCTGCGGATTACTTGGTATCTCAGCAAGTGAGATGGGGTGGTTGTGGTGCTACACATTAGAAGACCAATTAAATCACAGTATCGCAATCAAGCAGACAAAAATTCTCATCAAGGCAAACTTTATCTCAGACTAGATTAATCTTAACAGCTTCACAAAGAATTCCCTCCACCTTCTTTCAATATAATTTGGAAGCATTACGGCAGATTGCAATTTAATCAAGACAATGTGTGGATCTTATATAACAAAGTCTGAAATGGAACCAGTCGATTTGGCCACCTTAATAATGCTAATCTCATTGATAGTTCTTACAACATTCAGCAATCCATGTGTTCCAGGTCTAAATGACAATCAATTGAATCTCTAAACGTTTATGGCTAGTTACTTTCTTAGAGATACTCGAACGGAGATAAGATTTGGAGGACAGCCAGGGAGGGGTTTAAGGGCTAGAAATTCGTCTCACTCGGGGGCGCAAAATGGGCGGTATCGGATCAGCCGCCCGTGATAAGCAGCGCCTGATATTCAGCTCCATTGCAGTCAATACCGAAACCGTCCATTTTGCACCACTGCCCGAGACGAATTTCTCGGCCTCAGATTTAACGTCAGTTTTCTTTTATGAGTGAAACAAATTCAGTTTGATATGCCATGGTGTTAATCCTCCCATATTCACGTGAATCAACCTTGAAGTTAAACTTGCTGAACAGAAAATAATTAAATCGCCAGCAATCAGCACACTCACAATTGCAAGTGCTCCTGGCATATCGTTAATAAAACTGGAGGAAAGGTAATGGATGACTTTATGTAACGATTGAAAACTGGAAACTCTGATATAAATGTCTGTTGTAGATGGATCTGATGAAAATTATTTACGCAAAATAGGACTTAAAAGCAAAGAATTTAAGCAAAGTTTGCAGGATTAATAAAATCAAAACTTGAGCCTAGATAGCGAGTAAGAGAATAGTGGAATAAAAACAGAAAATGCTGGAGACACTCAGCAGGTCAGGTAGCAACTGTGAAGAGAGAAACAGAGTTAACGTTTCAGGTCGATGACCTTTCGTCAGAACTGGAAAAAAGCAGGATAGTGGACCTGTGGAACAGACTGCCGGTTTGTGTGGTGGATGCTAATTCGCTGAATTCCTTCAAGCGTGAGCTGGACCTGTTTGTAGGCTGCAAAGAGACATTGATAGGATGCAGAGCTGGGCCGAAAAATGGCAGATGGAATTTAACCCTGATAAGTGCAAGGTGATTCATTTTGGTAGGGCAAATTTGAATAAGGATTACAGGGTCAACGGCAGGGTTCTGAGGAACGTGGAGGAGCAGAGGGATCTGGGGGTTCATATCCACAGATCTCTGAAGGTTGCCACTCAAGTGGATAGAGCAGTAAAGAAGGCCTATGGTGTGTTGGCGTTTATTAACAGAGGATTTGAGTTTAAGAACCGTGAGGTTATGCTGCAACTGTACAGGACCTTGGTGAGACCACATTTGGAATATTGTGTGCAGTTCTGGTCACCTCACTATAGGAAGGACGTGGAAGCATTGGAAAGCGTGCAAAGGAGATTTACCAGGATGCTGCCTGGTTTGGGGGGGAGGTCTTATGAGGAAAGATTGAGGGAGTTGGGGCTTTTCTCTTTAGAGCGGAGGAGGATGAGAGGCGACTTAATAGAGGTTTATAAGATGATGAGGGGGATAGATAGAGTGGATGTTCAAAGACTATTTCCTCGGGTAGAGGCAGCTGTTACAAGGGGGCATAACTATAAGGTGCATGGGGGGAGATATAGAAGGGATGTCCGAGGTAGATTCTTTACTCAGAGAGTGGTTGGGGTGTGGAATGGACTGCCTGCTGTGATAGTGGAGTCGGACACTTTAGGAACTTTCAAGCGGTTATTGGATAAGCACATGGAGCACACCAGAGTGATAGGGAGTGTGATAGCTTGATCTTGGTCTCGGACAATGCTCGGCACAACATCGAGGGCCGAAGGGCCTGTACTGTGCTGTACTGTTCTATGTTCTATGTTCTATGTTTCTGACCTTTTACCAAAGGTAGGTACTGCAGGGAATTCAGGGCCAGAGTGATAGTCCTGATGGACTAATTTTGATTGCCTAGGGGGTCGGAGAGGAATTTCCCATATTTTTTCCCCCAAATTGGCCTGGGTTTTTTAATCTGGTTTCTCGCCTCTCCCAGGAGATCACATGGTTTTGGGTGGTGTGGAGAGTGTATATATTGTGATCCACAAGGTTTCACAACTGCATGGGACAGGCTGGATGGACCAGCGGTCTTTTTCTGTCTGTCATTGTTCGTATGTTTATTAAAAGAAATTGGGCCAGAAATGAAGGGGAGAAAGTTGAGCGCAACTAGTGCAGCAGATTTTTGACATTGTCGCAAACATCAATGGCAAAGTTTGCATAGCAACCTTTAATTACCAATTCCTGGTTGGAATTTAGAAAATCAGTTTGCTTAAGAACAGGGGGGGCGCGATTTTGCCAGCCCTGGGGAGGCGGGTTTGGAGGCGGGACTGCCGGGAAAATGTCAGAATCTGGGGGCGGGTGCCCATCCGCCCCCAACCCGCCTCCGTGCCATCTTCCCAGGAGGCGGGTAGCCGACCCGTGCCGGGTCCCGTCTCCTGGAGGCGGGAGCGGATTACAGCCACTTAACAGGCAGTTAAGAGGATTATCCCCATTTTTCCAACAGAGGCGCGGGCTTCCCGACATCGGGAAAACCCGCCAGGGTCACCGAGACGAGCAGTGGGTCAACGGGGGTCGGAGGGGTGCAAAAGTGCGCTGTAGAGGTAAGTGATGGGTGCAAGTGTGGAGAGGTGAGTATGTGAGGTGAGTGGAAAGTGATAGAAAATGTTTACTTACCTTTGTTTCTTCCTGCAGGCTTCAACCGTTGGGGATGCGGAGACTCTCGCATCTCATCGGCATTCTCCGATGCAACAGCCATCTGATTTCTGCTCATAAAAGAGGTTTGATGAGTCTTGAATACAAGAACTCATCAAACAACAGAGAATGTCAGTGTTTGGCAGCTTCACAGAGCTGTCAAACGATGACAATTCATCTGTCAAAAATTTTTGACAGATGAAACGTCATACGCTGATGTTCTCTGTAACCGGCTTCCCCTTAATTGGCCTGCTAAGCCCGCTGGGCGGGCTTAACAAGGTCAATCAAGGGAAAAATAGCGTGGGTTGGCCACTAGTCGATGGAGGCGGGACTAAAACCCGACAAGTAGGAGGCCCGCCTCCAAAAGCTCCCCATTGACAAAATCCAGTGTCAATAGCACCAATGATTTCAATTTATTATGACATTATTGTCATAGCAAAAATGCAGCCTTCAATACACGACCTGCTTTTATTTCTGAACTTTCAATACACCGATCAGTAGAACGACTACACGATTGATTTGAACTACTATCAGTAGTGGAGCCTTAAAGTATGTACAATACTATGATTGGAATCACAATTAAGTCAGCATGTTGTAAAAATGAAAAATGAAAATATCTGTTTATAAAGTAGCTCAGTCAATATGGCAACCAGTCATCATTCAAATGCGATCATTCGCTCAACTCAAGCGTTGCAATAATTGGAACCACCGCTGTAGAGGTAGAATTATCATTTATTCTGCTGGACAAGCGAAGAGTACAATTCTAACATGAGGGGGAATTTTAACTCCTTCCGCCCAGCAGAAACCAAGCTGAACGAGAGTTAAAATCCCAGCAGTACACTTACCGCTCTTTCACTGCCCCATGGCCATTTTAACAACTCTGTTCTCTGACTCGGTCGGGTAGGAGCCTCAGGAACACACGTAATTCGGGATCCCTACAACATACCTAGAACCCCGAAGCTAATTAGATGCCAGACTGGGCCGAGCTTCCGCCCTGAACGTTCTGCTCAGCGAAACCTGGTGAGTAAGAGCCTGTGCAGGTCAGTCTAAGTGCTGCTCCGGGCCCCACAAAGAAAGTTTGGGGTGCAAAACCCCCTGAACTCCTGCCCACCCCCACCCCCGAGTGCCAACTTGGCAGCTTCAGGGCTGCCCAATATATTCACTGGGCAGACCCTGAGGAGCTGCCTATAGACACCTGTTTCAGATAGGCAGCTCACCGCATCTATGTTAATGAGGCCCAGCCGTTAAAATGGACCAAGCCTCTCACGGCACCGACTGGGACCCACACATTCCGCCACCATCTGGGAGTCCAAATTTCCCCTCTTGTTTGGCTTGATTTTTTTATTCGTTCATGGGATCTAGGCATCGCTGGCAAGGCCAGCATTTATTGCCCATCCCTAGTTGCCCTTGAGAAGGTGGTGGTGAGCTGCCTTCTTGAACCGCTGCAGCCCGTGTGGTGAAGGTGCTCCCACAGTGCTGTTAGGGAGGGAGTTCCAGGATTTTGACCCAGCGACGATGAAGGAATGGCGATATATTTCCAAGTCAAGATGGTGTGTGACTTGGAGGGGAACTTGGAGGTGGCGGTGTTCCCATGCGCCTGCTGCCCTTGTCCTTCTAGGTGGTAGAGGTCGTGGGTTTGGGAGGTGCTGCCGAAGAAGCTTTGGCGAGTTGCTGCAGTGCATCTTGTAGATGGTACACACTGCAGCCACGGTACGCCAGTGGTGGAGGGAGTGAATGTTTAAGGTGGTGGATGGGGTGCCGATACACTTTATATAAATACCTGTAATCAATAAATAAAACCCTAGCCCAACTGCGATGTAAATCTTCTTACAGCAAGCGGCACTTCTGTTCTGCACAATTATCCTTAACCGCTCAGAGCATAAACTGACACATTACCAGCGATTCTGCAGTTAGGGCTTGTTGTACACAGAGGTGCAGTGGAGAGAATGACATTCTCAGTTACAAATGGCTTCCTTCAGCTGTCTCCCCGCGAACATTTTTGGCCTCCTACATGCTTGGTAGTGTTAGAATTCCGTGATGGTTCGATTTATAAATGAGGACTGGAGGAAGGACTCAGACTTATTACCTCTGATGGCAATCTGGCTGTGCCTACTGCACTAATTCAAACTCACTGAGATGCTTATCTGAAGAAAAGAATTTCAGTCCAAGCTTGGTCCAGTGTAATTGCTACTATTCAAAGATAATTCAATCTCAAGATAAGTGTTCTTGAGGCGAGGCAAGGCTAGGTTCAGAGCCATCTGAGATAATCTTATTGTCGGATAATCCTTTGGACGTTGTCTTGCATTAGAATTTCATAATTTGCATGCATTTGGTTTTAGAACTTTTTAAAAATAGAAAACAGTAATGTCACCTTGCTGCAATAAAGGATGTTCCTCTCGGGCTGTTCTTAAGGCATATTGTTGGGACAGCACAGAGAAACCTATAAACTGTTTCGAAATTATTCATACTGGATTGGGAGGCATTTGATATGGTCACTGCTTTCAATTGGGAAACATACCCCTTTCCCACGGTATGGTCAGATGGTAACTTGTTGAGTATAAAATTCCTCCTCCCCAAATAAATTGCATCGTAAAAGGTGTGATTGTGATGCATTTCAAAATATTCTGAACGACCAAACTGAATTCTGAATAAAACTAAGTAGAGCTTGGCAATCCTGGTAATTCAGTTTGGAAATCCTGGTAATTTCCAGGTAAAACAGCGATTTACTTGTACTTCTTGCAATTTAGTATACTGGATTCGCTGCTCACGATGCGGTCTCCTCTTTATTGGGGAGACCAAACGCAGATTGGGCGACCGCTTTGCGGAACACCTCCGTTCAGTCCGAAAGGGTGACCCCGAGCTTCCGGTCGCCTGTCACTTTAATTCTCCGCTCCACTCCCACTCTGATCTCTCTGCCCTCGGCCTCTTACACTGTTCCAATGAAGCTCAACATAAGCTCGAGGAACAGCACCTCATCTTTCGATTCGACACTTTACAGCCTTCTGGACTCAACATTGAGTTCAATAATTTCAGACTATAACCCCTACCCCCATTTTTCAGGCTGTTTATGATTTTGCCATCCCCATTTGCAACATTTTATCTCTCCTGCCTCCGACCCGAGCACAGAATGTTCCTTCCCCCCCCTCCCCTGCCCCTTTCCCTGCCTCTGCACCTGCTTAAAATCTGTTACATCTCCAGCCTTTTCCAGTTCTGATGAAGGGTCCCAGACCTGAAACGTTAACTCTGTTTCTCTCTCCACGGATGCTGCCTGGCCTGCTGAGTGTTTCCAGCATTTTCTGCTGTCATTTCAGATTTCCAGCATCCGCAGTATTTTGCTATTGTATCTGGTAATTCAGTAATTCTATTCAAACATAGTCCAATAACCCAGCTGTTCCTTGGTTCACACCGCTACCATTGTTGGCTTGAACTTCGGTTCTAATTGGTGCCATATTGTTGCATGAGGAGAGGAAGAGAGGAAAGAAACAAACAGCAGATTTGAATTGTTCCATGTAGTGTGTTTGACAAAAGTCAACTGAAGAAACAACTTACATTCATATCGCACCTTCCACAAGCTCAGGACATCCCAAAGCGCTTTACAGCCAATGAAGTGTAGTCACTTTTGTAATGTGGGTAATGTGGTGGCCAATCCCAGAAACAGCAATGAGATAATGGGCCAAAAATTCATCCCGCGACGCGAGAGTACGCACTGCGTACTCTCGCGTATTCCCACTCCAATTGCCGGTTTTCTGCATGCCCTGCGCATGCGCTGAAAACCGGCACTTGCTCTTTTGAAAAGGGGGCGGTTCCTCGGTGCATCGCGTGCGCGCTACAGGCTGCGCGCACGCTGTGCACTTCATGCTTTGGACGCGCAGGTAAGTACGGAAGATTTTAGAAATGGAAAAAGGAGGAGTAAGACCCACTTTTGACAAGGTAAGTAGTGAATTAAGTATTTTTTTGAATTTTTTTAACAGGTATATCTTTTTTAGAGACTTTAAAGACAGGTAAGTTTATTTTTATAACTTTTTAAAAGATTTTAAATTTTTTCAAAAATTTAATTTTTTATTTAAAATGGTTAATTTATTTAACTATACTTATTTTATTAATGTGATGGGTTTTTTTTAAATTTAATTGAGGTTTAGCTGTTATTTTGGGGGGGTGTAAGATTCATAGATTTCACAGCACGTATGTGAAACTTATGAATGGAAGATGGTGTGCTGCCATTGGCTCTAACTGAGTCACGTGATCCCACAGCTCGCACGAATTCACTACGCCGGTGGGATACGCAAGCACTGCCCAGCTGATGTCTGGAACATCAAGTTTGTGCGAGCTGGATCTGAAAAAGCACAGGCGGAGCGAGAGATCGCGGGGAAGCCTTACCCCCGCGGGAACAGAGCGAGATCAATTTCTGGGCCAATGTATAGATAACCTGTTTCAGTGATGTTGGTTGAGGAATTATTAGCCAGGACACCGGGGAGAATTCCTCTGCTCTTCTTCGAATAGTTCCAATTAGATCTTTTGCGTCCACCTGAGAGGGCAGATGGGGCTTGGGGTTAACATCTCAGCTGCAAAACGGCACCTTCAACAGTGCAGCACACCCTCAATACTGCACTGAAGTGTCAGCCTGACTTATGTGCTCAAGTCTCTGAAGTGGGACTTAAACCCACAACATTCTGACTCAGAGGCAAGAGTGCTATCGCTGAGCCGAGGCTGGCAGATGTAGGCTTCGCAAAATCCCCCAGAAACTCGAACAGAGCCCTAAAGGGAGTGATTTTTGGACTTTTCATACAAACTTGGGATGATGGGACCTCAGTGAAGTGATTTGATGTAAAAACTGAAAGACCACAAGAAGAAAACCCTGAGGAAACTGACTTTTCGAATCTTACTTGGGAAAGACGCCTTCACAGACACACAGGCCGCAGAGGGGCATGGCCAGGCAGTGCAGTAAACTGTCGACAAAACCAAAAAACTCGCAAACACATTCAAATATGGATTCCCAGGGGCAAACAAGATGCTGGTAATCTAAAAACGATTCAATGACAATATAACTTCGATCACACAGTTTCATAGCCATTATCCCATCCAAAAAAACAATCAACCAGGTATCCAGAGAACAGATTTAAAAGCTCGCCAACAGAAGGACAATAGGTGGAGATTTGGCGCGTAGATAAGGCGGTGTTTAAATCGGAAAGCGATTAACACTAAGCAAAAACCATCGGAACTGGCCAGCCCGCCAAAAACTAGACAATTGGATGAAGCAAGGGTCATTTACATTCAAAAAGGAATTTGTTTTAGTAAGGGGTTTTGAGCGCGAAAAGGAAACAGTATCATTTGAAAGCCTGTGCCATAATCTCTCTCTCTTTGGACTGACTGTCGACGCGAACACAGCTCTCTCCCTGCTCCAGCAAAACTTACCACAAGCCATGAGGAAGAAGGCCAGAAGATCAGCACGCAAAAAGAAACCAGAGCGACTGCCGCAGTTGCCATCAGACACCTCGCAGCACCAAGGGCCTTACGGAGTCCTTTTAAACAAAAGACTCTAATATCCTGTCAAGGATTCGTTGGTGAGCATTATCCCTGATCTCCTGAAACCAAAAACCTAGCCAGATAGTGGGATCTTTGGGAGGGATAAGGTTTTGTTTGATATATTGTCATTTCCCTCGCTTGTACCGTGTGTTCCCCGAATCTGTGTTGAAGTAATAAGTGTGTTTCAAGTTTGTTACCTGTTTTTTTCTTTTAATAAAGTAAATTTATTTCATCAGAACCTGTTTACTGCAATTTTGTTCACAACCCCTAAATAAGCCCAAAGTCTAGGAACCGGAGGGGTGTTGGTCGATTCGAAACGCTCACTTAAGATACCCCTTACACAGACATAGATAGTGATGAATCATAGAGTAAACAATGTTAGTCTTTTGGAATGTAGAAGATCAACAAGATAGAGCTTGGATGCCAAAGACAGATATCGCCAAATTGATCATGTCAAAGGATTAAATATTGGGCATCTAATGGTGTCTGTCGTTAGCTAGACTCGCCCTTGCACATTTCGCTTTTTTAAATGTTTTGTGTGGCAAGTTGCTGAAAGTGTGAGCTGATAACATCGCAACAAGGGGAACAGGGCATCTGGGACCTGTGTGAACAGGGCAAGTAACTTTATATCTCCTTAACCAATCAGCTTGAAGAATTGTGAAATTAATAGGGTAAGGACTGAGATGGAAATGCAAGTTAGAATGTCAAGTTAGAAATTCAATGTCAAATGAGGTACAAAAAGAAAAATAAAGAGAGGGAAATAAGGACTGGATGAAGAGAGAGACCAAAAAAAGAGACAGAAAGGAAAAGGAAAACAAAAATTACATTTCAATTTTTTTAAATCTCCAACAACAATTAAAACCTGAAGGAATGAGACTTCACACTTGTAATAGTTAATTTTCAGTGCCAAAGAGGTTGACTAGCTGTAATGAGCAATTATCACATCGTTAAAAGCGTACTTGGACCAAAATAAACTTAACTTTCTGTGGCTAGATAATTTGTATCTACCGCGCCAATACAGTAACTTCACGCCGTTCAATGCATTTTAACGATGAGGCAGATAGGAAGATTTTCGCAAAGCTAACGGTGGAGGGGTGCATCGCAGACAGAAACTTTTGGATTTCCACGTTTAACTGCAGCTCTCCCCTCGCCCGAAGTTGCTGGAGCATTTGCACATAAGTAACCAACATTAATTGCAGGGGTCCAAAACTAAAGGGATATTACTCAACCTGAAAAAAAGAAATGATGACCCGGAGAAACTGCCATTAAAAATAAAATTGCTACTTTTTAAAAAAAAAAAGTGAATATTTTTGGTGATTTTGGTTGCTCTAAGATAATGACTGTAAATCCAAACAAAGAGGGCGGGGGATAATCCAAAAATGACTGTTGTACATCAATGCTGATTGACCCCGGCTAGGACCTTCCACAGAGCTGCAGCCACTCCGCCACCGGAAGTGCGGCAGAAACCCTGCTTATGTTTCTGTCACACTTCCGGCGAAGTAATGGTGGCAGAGTGGGAGCAGCTCCTCGGCAATTCCTGCCTCTGGTCTTCAGCAAGACATGGAACAACCAATACAAAAAGAAAATACTGCAGATGCTGGAAATCTGAAATAAAAACAAAAAATGCTGGAGATGCTCAGCAGGTCAGGCAGCATCTGTGAAGAGAGAAACAGAGTTAACGTTTCAGGTCGATGACGAAAGGTCGTTAACTCTGTTTCTCTCTTCACAGATGCTGCCTGACCTGCTGAGCATCTCCAGCATTTTCTGTTTTTATTATGGAACAACCAATGTTCCCTGCGCTCCAGGGGTCCCTCGCAGCCAGTGAGCAGGCTTTTAAATTGGAAAAAACTGCGATTGCTGACTATTGAATGGGCTGCGCAGCCTGTTAAAGGGGCCGGCGGTCCAAAAAAAAATTACAGGGAACATGGGGTGCAACCTTTAGTACGTTCAGAATTCCAAAGCGGGAAAGTTCCATGGATTCTGTTAACTGACTCAAATCTTCCATTTGTCCACAGTAAACAGCTTAGTAATCACCACAGTCAGCATTAATACCAATGCACCAAGGGAACAGTCGAGGGCCATTTCCATCATGATTAAATGCCACTGTTATGTAGATTCTGTGACAGTATTTGGCGCTTTAATCACAGTTCAATAGCAATACAATCAAATGGTTTGCTGAGTGCATTTACATAAAGGTCCATCTCTTGGGGATAACTGTTGATTAAATACAACAGCAGTACAATATATCTTAGGAACCAAACAAATACAAGTTAATAAGGTCAATCTGCTGCTTTTTATCTTGGTTTCTGTGGAAATCAAATTCCACAGATGACTGAAAAATTTGCAGTTTGCCACCCTTGGGGCTTCTAATGGGGAGAAAAGGAAAATGATTCAAGAAAAGTAGAGAGGTGACGAGAGATCCTTCCCATGTTACTCATATAGTCCAGGTGGCTGTCTGACATGGGTAGAGTGGAATGAATTGCTTCCAGATACAAGGATAAAGTAAAAGCTTGCAAGAAAAGGTGGAGCACACTTTGCGAGATAACACAATGAGAAAACTGAAAAACAACCGGGTGGACAACCTAAAGAATAGGATAGGATTTAAGGTGAGGTGCAATCTCATGAGTCAACAAGAATCAAGGTGAGAAGGACTGGCAGGAACAATTTCCAAGCGAGAATGCTTTCTGAACATGGAACACTCAGTTCAAAAATATCCCTTAGAGATTGTCAAGCCAGTTTTTTTGTTTTGAGAGGGGAGGGAGATGAATATTGCATTTCAACTATTTTACTTGAAACATTATTTTCAAAATGTCATTGTATAGTCATTATACTGTCAAAAATTAAATTCTGAATTTGTGGAAAGAAATGTATTGAAAGCTGCAGTACCTCAGTAAAGATTTCTTTCTGGGATTATAAAAGAGTCGGGATTCTCACTCCTTGCCACAATGTATTCTGGGATATAGACAGGCTAAGTGAGTGGGCAAAAACATGGCAAATGGAATATAATGTGGGGAAATGTGAATTTATCCACTTTGCTCAGAAAAATAGAAAAGCAGAGTATTTTTTAAATGGTGAGAGATTGGGAAATGTTGGTGTTCAGAGGGTGTCCTTGTACACGAATCACTGAAAGTTGGCCTTCATAGCGAAAGGGTTTGAGTATAGGAACAGGGATGTCCTGCTGCAGTTGTACAGGGCCTTGGTGAGACCACACCTTGAGTATTGTGTGCAGTTTTGGTCGCCTTATCTGAGGAAGGATGTTCTTGCCGTGGAAGGAGTTCAGCAAAGATTCACAAGGCTGATACCTGGGATGGCAGGAATGACATATGAGGAGAGATTGGGTCGATTGGGCTTATACGCGCTGGAGTATAGGAGAATGAGAGGTGATCTCATCGAAACATATAAAATTCTGACAGGTCTGGACAAACTAGATGCAGGAACAATGTTCCCGATGGTCGGAGAGTCCAGAACGAGGGGTCATAATCTAAGGATAAGGGGTAAGCCATTTAGGACAGAAATGAGGAAGAATTTCTTCACCCAGAGAGTGGTGAACCTGTGGAATTCTCTACCACAGAAGGTAGTTGAGGCCAAGTCATTAAATATATTCAAGAATGAGTTAGATATATTTCTTAAAGCTCAAGGTATCAAGGGATATGGGGAGAAGGCAGGTACAGGGTACTGAGTTTGGATGATCAGCCATGATCTCATCGAATGGCGGAGCAGGCTCGAGGGGCCGAATGGCCTACTCCTGCTCCTATCTTCTATGTTTCTATGTTTAAGTTAACATGCAGGAACAGCATGCAATTAGGAAAGCAAATGGTATGTTGGCCTTTATTACAAGAGGATTTGAGTATAAGAGTAAAGACGTCTTACTGCAATTATATAGGGTCCTGGTGAGACCACACCTGGAGTATTGTGTACAGTTTTGGTCTCCTTACCTAAGAAAGGATATACTTGCCATAGAGGGAGTGCAACGAAGGTTCACCAGACTGGTTCCTGGGATGGGGGGATTGTATTATGAGGAGAGATTGAGTAGCCTAGGCCTATATTCTCTAGAGTTTAGAAGAATGAGAGGTGATCTCATTGAAACATAAAAAATTCTTACAGGGCTTGACAGGGTAGAAGCAGGGAGGATGTTTCCCCTGGCTGGGGAGTCTAGAACGAGGGGTCACAGTCTCAGAATAAGGGGTCGGTCATTTAGGACTGAGACGAGGAGACATTTCTTCACTCAGAGGGTGGTGAATCTTTGGAATTCTCTACCCCAGAGGACTGTGGAGGCTCAGTCGTTGAGTATATTCAAGACAGAGGTTGATAGATTTTTGAATATTACGGGAATCAAGGGATATGGGGATAGTGCAGGAAAGTGGAGATGAGGTAGAAGATCAGCCATGATCTTATTGAATGGTGGAGCAGGCTCGAAGGGCCAAATGGCCTACTCCTGCTCCTATTTCTTATGTTCTTATGTTCTTACAAGGAGGGAGAATTGAAAATTAGATCATAAAATCTCAAAATTCTAGCTGTATAGAAACTAAATGTTCTTACCTGGCAATATGACTGAGCTTAAGATAAATAACTTTGTTTCTACAAATCAATAATCCAATCCTTCTCCAGTGTGTGCTCTCAATGTAACTGCAGAAGATATTCAGCCCAGCATCTCAGAAATGAGTATATTTGTTGTGACAGGGAAGGTTAACAGCAAACATTTAGAAGCAACATGTTATGCATGTGTCTGCAGCAAGGTCAAGGCTGACAGGGGTCCACCAGGAGAAATAAATCATACATAAATTCATACACCAACAAAGGTTTCAGATGTTCAAGTAAATCTGGCCATCTGGTCATCTGTCCCACCTGTTACCTGTCTCCTTTTCTCCAGCAGCCTCGAATTGGGTTTTAAATCATGTAAGTGCTACGATATGTGCATTCCTTTTAATATGCAGGCAGTAGGACCAGTTGTAAACACTAATTACTGCCAGTGATTACTCCCACTGCGATGCTGTCCTGAGACATCAATAATGGCATATTTGACCAATTAAATAAGAGAGAGAGACAACATTACACTAATGCTGTAGCAGTCACCTTTCAACACATGGGAATCAGTGTTTGAGAGATTGATGAGCCTAGCTGCTCAATTCCACTCATTAAAAACAGACCCAATCTTATTATGTTGCAGCATGATATTATATATTTTAAGTGTGTACCTTGCTGTTGCTATCTCATGCCAAGTGGAGACCATTGCTGAACTTTGACTTGACATCATCGACCAATTGCGCTCCCTACTTACATTTGAAATGATGTGGAAGACAGATTTCATTTGGGAAGCCTCATTAGGAGTCTCAGGTCTGTATACACTGTCTCTTCATGAATAAATTGGTGGTGGTATACAATATGGATGACCTGTGGCACCATTAGAGGAAGCCACAGGGACTTGACCAGTGTTCATTTCAGCCCAATACATTTGATGTACTGCACTCAACGTAGGCCTTCATATGTACACTGCAAAATGTAATACTCAAAGGATACAAATAGTTGTTTATAATAAATGTAATCTTTCACCCACAAACTGTAACCTTCAAAGAGGTGGAGAACTCAGAAGTTACGCCTACTTATCTCCTATTTTAATGATATAAAAAAAATGCTGATTGGATTGGATGCATGACAAGGAATGGTGGGAAATAAACTCGAGACTGGTGTTGTATCTCATTCTCAAGAGATACATAGGGCTGGATTTTGTCAGCCCCGAGGAGGCGGGTATGGAGGCGGGACTGCCGGTAAAGTTGCAGAATATGGGGACGGCTGGAAAACCCGCCCCCATCCCGCCTCCGTGCCCTTTTGCCAGGAGGTGGGAAGCCCTCCTGCCCCGGGTCCCGTCTCCTCGAGGCGGGAAAGGGATTAAATCCTTTTAACTGCCTGTTAACAGGTATTTAACAGGCAGTAAAAAGGGATTAGTCCCATTTTACCTTTTCAAATGCAGGCTTCCTGACCTCGGAGAACCCCGCCGGGGTGTAAGAGACGTGAAGGAGGTCTGCGGTAGTCAGAAGGGTCTGAAAGTGAGATGTAGAGGTGAGTGATGGGTGCAAGTGTGGAGTGGTAAGTATGTAAGGTGAGTACTAAGTGTTATAAAATGTTCACTTACCTTTGTTTCTGCCTACAGCCTTCAGCCGTGGTGGATCCGGAGTCCCGACATCTTCATTGTAGATTTCACAGACTGGCTGTTGGATCCTCCGAACCAACAGCCAGGTGAATTCTACAAAGTTGAAAGGTTTGATGAGTCCTGAACACAAGGCCTCCTCAAACTACACAGAATGTCAGTGTTTGACAGCTTCACAGAGCTGTCAAACGCTGACATTTCTTCTTTCAAGAAATCTTGACAGATGGCACGTCAGACGTTGACATGATCTGTCAGTGACTTCCCCCTAATTGGCCTGCTGAGCCCGCAGGGCGGGCTTAACAAGGTCAATCAGGGGAAAATCCCGCTGGTTGGCCAGAGGCTGATGGAGGCGGGACACAGACCCGGCAAGCAGCAGTCCCGCCTCCATCAGGTCTCCAGTGAGAAAATCCAGCCCTTAAGGTATACAGCACAGAAACAGGCCATTCGACCCAACCAGTCCATGCCAGCATTTATGCTCCACTCGAGCCAATATACTCCCGTCCCTACTTATAGCTTGATTTATACACATAAACTACCCCATTTATATAGAGTTGATCCATTTTATATATAAAGAGATTTGTGTTAAAAATGCATTCAATTAATGCTTTTTTTTTTAACCAAGTCACTTAATTGTGCTAGCGGCTGTTGAGACCAAGGTTCTTATTTGAAGTCACTGTCCTGCTTTTGCTGGCAAAACAATAAACTAATGGAAAGAGAGAAAAAAACATGCATCAGGTAGAAATAACAGAACTTGAATCATAGGCATGTACCATAAATATAACAGTGCTGCAGATATTGCTCTACTTCAGGAGAAGGAACTGCTGACAATATTACGTTAAATAGACTAAGAACAAGTTACTCACTCTGGACCATCAGCTCTTGCAATTTGAATGGGTCACAGTTTTGAAAAGTGAGCAGATCTCATTTTCTCTTTGGTATCTTCCATCTACTGCACTCTGGAGAGGGGGGGGGAATGCAAAATCATTATCGTGTATTCTTGATGTAGAAGCGCCTCCAAGTAACAATGCTCAACAGATCTCCGCGCAGTCATCACTTTTACAGAATTTTATTCTTAACAGAGAAGAACAAACTGGTATTAATTTTTCTGCTGCTTAATGTTTCTACAATAAGAATGTAAAGATGAGCAGCTTGTTCTGTCTGTCAATTATGCATCAGTGGAATTAAGATAGAGGAGCACGTGAGTAATGTTCCAGCCTATATTGGACAAAGGGGGTTGAATTAGGGATGGATGGACAATCAAAGGTAGCCATACCCAAAACATCTCACATCTATTGGGGTAGCAAGCAGCAAAAGTATGAGGTTGTAAGAGTTGCTTCAGATGACTAGCTGTCCAGTTCAGAGCTTCACGGTAGTGATAATAAAGAAGCATCTGCAGGTCTATTTTATGTCGTTGGTAGCAGAATTGTTAATATTGAGATTCTGTTATCAGAAAATGTCTATTAAAAATATATAATTGAAACACTTTTAATAAAAAATATAGTTTGGCACTCCTGTTAGCCCAACTGTTGCTGGATAGGTCCTGCCATTTTGTATCCTCCAATCTGGCCTCTTGCGCATCCCCCATTTTCTTCGCTCCACCATTGGCAGCCGTGCCTTCAGCTGTCTCGGCCCTAAGCTCTGCAATTCCCTCCCTAAACCTCTCCGCCTCTCTCTCCCCCTTTAACACGCTTCTTAAAACCTATATCTTTGACCAAGCTTTTGTCCTAGCATCTGCTTCTGTGGCTCGGTGACAAATTTTGTTTGATAATCGCTCCTGTGAAACGCCTCGGGATGTTTTACGATGTTAAAGGCGCTGTATAAATGCAAGCTGCTGTTGTATATGGGCAAGAAGAGCAGACTGCACTTTCACATCTCCACTCAATCTATTACCCCAGGCTCTGCCACACTGAGGGTCATCCAAGACACAAGGTCATTATTGCGAATGCGCTGACCAGAGAGCTGGGTTTTGCCGCTGCTGCTGCTGCTGCAGCAGAGCTTCCATCCGGCCTGCGCTCCTCTGACAGCAGCACCAAACAAAGCAGAAGAAGAAGAAGAAGAAGAAATGTGAGCAGCAGGTTGGTGACTCTGCCAACTCGCTACCTTTTGTCAACTGGCCCGATCCTTCTCCTGTGCCCCAGGGCTGCCACTCAATCACTGCCACTCGAAGAAAAGAGAATACTGGGCACCTGCCAGTGGCCCATCTTTATCACTGCCAGCAGGTGGAAAAGGAAGTTAGTGCTAATGATGGGCATCATTCTCAGCGACTGGTAATGCGGGAATCATTCCCAGGATAGGACAGATACAACAACAACTTGCGCCTTTAACGTACTAGAATGTCCCAAGGTGCTTCCTTTCTTTCTCAGTACAAATCTACCTCAGTAACTTATAGTAAGGATTAAGGTAAGTTTTTGGTGAAAAGATGGCTTTTAGATCGGTACCTACATGGTACACGTACATCGATGTAAAATATGACCATTCCCCCTTCATATCCAAGGTGCCACAAGCAGGGGAAGGAAATTTTATTTTTTATGCTCATCAAGGCGAGGTTGGAATGGAACACTTCCCGTTCGATCGCTACAAATCATTTACTTCACTGACTGGCGGGTGCCATTGAGAAGGCAATTAATTGCACTGGTCTGAGACCAGGAATTGCAGTACAGGTTCCAGACAGGCTTACAAAATACAACAGATGCCGAAAAGAGCTGGAAATATTCAGGTCAGGCAACATCTGTGGAGTCAGTCAGATGCTGCCTAACCTGTTGAGCAGAACCCCGTTTGCATTGCCTGGTTGCTGTTTGGCTGGAACGCTAACTGTCCTGTTTAATGATGCGGAGATGCCGGCGTTGGACTGGGGTGGACAAAAAATGAGAAGTCGCACAACACCAGGTTATAGTCCAACAGTTTTATTTAAAATTACGAGCTTTCGGAGCTGCTGCTCCTTCGTCAGGTAGAGGTACAGTGAACCTCTACCTGACGAAGGAGCAGCACTCCGAAAGCTTGTAATTTTAAATAAATCTGTTGGACAATAACCTGGTGTTGTGCGACTTCTCATTTTTTGTCCTGTTTAAGCAAGAGCTCAACCCATGTCTGGATGCATGCCATCTCCCAACAGCAAGATACTTAAACGTTTAGAGAGCAGGGAGAGGGGAAATCAGGTCGCATTGTGAAAACAAAGTTTGTTATCAAACTGGATTTGCATTCAATGCAGTATTAAATTGAAGCAGTGTGAGACTACCCCCTCAGGGAGTCACACTCTACTTCACTCCAGAATAGGTCAGGCCCTGACTCTGCTTTTACACTGACAGTTTAGCATGTGTGTGACACTCAACTGGTGATGTGGTGACATAGTTATGACCCCCTCAGAAATTCCACAGTCACTCAACACATTAAAGTAGTCAGTATTGTTAAGTGCATTACATGCCGAAGTCTGCTTTGAACAATATCATATCTAAAAACACATACATTTTCATAACAGAAGAGAGCATTCTTGTGATTTTTTTTGGGCTGGTAGAAAGAGTGGAAACATAACCCAAGTCATATAAAATACAACTCCGGTTATGGTGAAAAATTCCAATCTCCGAATATGAAATGGAATAGAGTTACTTATCATCCAATGAATACAAACTACTCAGGAATATTTTATAAATTGTGAATTCCAAATGTTATAAGCATTTCAGAGAAATTCACAATTTCCACATTCCCTTTCCAACCTTAGTTAGTGCATAACTAATGACACGGTGTTGCTGCTGATACTGAATAATTGATGACAATACAGATTGCTTGCCTTGGTAGACTCCACTTAAGTTTATGGGCATCTCTCTGTTCAGATTTAAGTTTTGCAATTCGCTTTAAAAACATTCAAAAGAAAAATGGTTCTGAAGTGATTTTGGAATCAGTTTTTTTAAGATTTATTTCTTTAAATCATGCATCAAGTTTCTGAGACAACGCATTCATTTGATTCTCCGCAATGTGTGATTCCTCTTCGAAGGCACTTTTTCTCTTCAGCTGCCTTGAGTAATAGCTTGCCTTTGCTCTGTAAATGTTTATCCAGCTCTGTCATCTCTGACTGCATCCAACTTGCTTCATAGTTCACATGGAGCCTCGTGCTTCACATAATTTAAAGAGAAGGTGCTTCTCATTTCTATTTCTTTAGGTCATCGAAGAGAAACTGTCTTTCCAAACAAAAACACTTTATTTTACAAGAGCCTTAAGGCACTACTCCAAGCTCTGCCAATAAATAGTGCTATATGCTCAGACGCAAGTAATTGCTCACACTGTGCACTGAATGGTCCTACCATAGGTAGCTATATCTAAGCTCACTGTTAGCTGTTTCAGAAAAAACAATTCAATTTACAACATCCTTTTGTTTAAAATCTGTTTAAGTTACCCATTGTCCTTCCATCAATACGACGAGGCTAAATCCCTTTACCTGGTAGAAGCTAAGAATCTTCATTGAAATAGCTTTGGATGCATGGACTTTGCACAAGTATAGCATCAGTGCAAAGCCAAAACCACTTCACACCAACTCTAAAGTTGCAAATTGGGTGCCAGAGCCCAAACTGATTCTGAAGTAAAGGGAGTCTCACTCACCTTTATTATGGTGTCGGGGTCAGGCTTTGATGATGCTGGCTTCGGGCAACATTTCCACAGTAACAGCATCGATGTGAAGTAAAACCCATTTGCACCGATGCTACAGTTCTGGTGTGAATGCAGCTTTACACACTCCCAGCTCAAAATGAAATCAACAAAGAGAGATTTCAATCTAGTATTCCAAGTCACTCTTTGGGAGTGATATTAGTTCTAGGTGATGATGCAAAATGTACGATTGCGAATCAGCAAGAATAGAATACAAAAGTAGGAAGGTAATGATCAATTTATATCGAAGCTTGGCTAGACCACACGTGGAGTACTGTGTGCAGTTCTGGTCTCCATAACTACAAAAAAGGGTATTGAAGCACTGGAGAAAGTGCAGAAAAGATTTACAAGGATGCTATCAGATTGGCCAGAATTTTGCCTACCTGGGCGGGTCTGGTGTGGCCGGTGTCCGTGGCGGGTCGCGACTCCACTGCTGGCTCCATCCCGCTGTTGAAAGTTAACTTACCTTAATGGGGCCTATTAAGCCCGCCCTGTGCGCTACCCAGCCCAATTAGATGGAGCGGGTCTGGTGACGTCATTCATGACCCGTTTTCAGCCGGGTTCTTTAAAGGGACCATGGCCACATTTTATTTGAAGTTTAATCTAACAAAGTGGTTGTTGAATCTTTACTCTACAATAATATAATAAAAGTTATATATGAGTGACAAAGAAATATTTAAATATTATTATTAAGTAATATGACGCAATCTACAAATACGATCAAGAACATAGTTAAAAAAACACATTAATTGGGAAGTTATTGGTACTTTAGTCACAAATCTTTTGACTTTTGTATCAGTAACTGGTACAAATAAAATGTGCGTGTGTATCAGTAATATATCAAATTAAGCAGATTTTAAATGTAATTGTAAAGGGGTAGATTTACAATCTTATGCAAGTTCAGCAGAAGAGCTGCGGAATCCCTGACAAACAGTGTAAGTGGTGCTTACAATGTGTTTCTGGGATTTCTGCAGCTCTTCTGTTGAAGTTAACAATAGACAAGTGAGAGAACCTCCGCAGAAATTCACCCCCAAAGTCTCAGACGGAAAAATTAAATTAGTTATATTCAGGGACTGAAAGCAAATTGAACCAGTGGAATGAGTGATGAGAATGAAATTGTTACAGTTGATGACTTGATTTAACGTGTAACTGGACAATCACAGTATACTGTGAGAAAAACCTGACCAGAAGCAACACAAAAATTTATTTTAATGGTATATGTCATTTGTTATAGTGCTGATCAATCACTGCAATTACTGTTGAGCTGGAAGGCAACAGCTGAGAATGGCCAGTGAAAAATGTATTTCCCTCACCATCCAGGGTAGGAGGGGAGCCTTCAGCACTCACATCCCTTCAGGAATTTCTGAATTAACATTTACCAGTAGCTTTTCAAGTAGAACAGAATCTCCATCAGTCTGTTAGCTGATGTAATCAACATGTTTTTATTTTGGTTTGTTTTTCATGCTGTCAAGTAATCAGCTGGAGCAATGGCCACAGAACTCCCGCCTCAGGTTGACAGACATGGTTCCCGAGCTGTGTGAATCCTGTGGCCATGCAGGGAAATTTAAAAAGTAAGTGGAAAAAGGCTCTTAAGTGCCTGTAAACTACCTGTTAATCATCTCAATTGGGTCGCCCGCCGCTGCCATTCGGGTCGGCTCCGTGATGACAGACGCGCCTGGGGGAAAGGCGCGTGGGAGCGAGATGACAGCGGGTTCCCGACCTGCTGTCAAAAATAACAACTTTCCCACCCGACCCGCCACCGATCTCAGCTGCTATCACTCCGGAAAATTCAGCCCAATGAATCATAGAATTATATAGCACAGAAAGAGGCCATTTAGACCATCATGTCTATGCCAGCTCTTTGATTCGTCTCACTTCCCAGCTCATTTCCCAAAGTCCTGCAAATTTCTCCTTTCAAGTATGTATCCAATTCCCTTTTGAAAATTACTATTGAACCTGCTTCCACTACCCTTTCAGACAGTGCATTCCAGATCATAACAACTCGCTGCTTAAAAATATTTCTCATCTCCCCTCAGGTTCTTTTGCCAATTATCTTAAATCTGTGTCCTCTGGTTACCAACCCTCCTGCCAGTGGAAACAGTTTCTCCCCTTCTACTCCATCAAAACTCCTCATACTTTTGAACATCTTTATTAAATCTCCCCTTAACCTTCTCTGCTCTAAGGAGAACAACCCCAGCTTCTCTAGTCTCTCCACATAGCTGAAGTCCCTCATCCCTGGGACTGGGATGTGCTGCCAGTGAGGAGCCTCACCTGCTCCCCGCACACGTCAGGAAAGGAGAGGCACAGGGCACCCATCCATTTTCACTACTGACTTCAATGGCCAAGAAACTATCTGCGATTTCCCAATATAAGCAGCCCGGGAGCAAGTTTCCCCAAGCACCATGAATTCGAAAAATTGGCCCGATATTCATTGTCTTCACCATTAGGAATTAGAATCAACTGTACAATACAGCAGGTGAGACAAATTAAAATGTTAAATTTGAAATTATTTGTAATAGTCATATAACTATATTGAAATGTGTACCATTCTGGTAAATCTCCTCTGCATCCTCTCCCAAGACCCTCACATCCTTTCTAAAGCAGGGTGCCCAGAATTGGACTCAGTACTCTAGCTGAGGTCTAACCAGTGATTTATAAAGGCTCACTATAACTTGCTTACTTTTATACTTTATGCCTCTATTTATGAAGCCGAGGATCCCGTATGCTTTTTTAACCATCTTATCAACTTGTCCTACCACCTTCAAAGATTTGTTTGTGTGAACCCCAGGTCTCTATGTTCTTGCACCGCCCCCCCCCCCACCCCCTTTAAAATTGTACCATTTAATTTAAATTGCCTCTTCTCATTTTTCCTTCCAAAATGCATCACTTCGCACTTCTCTCTATTAAATTTCACCTGCCGTGTGTCTGCCCATTTCACCAGTCTATGTCCTCCTGAAGTCTGCTACTACATTCACTAGAAATAAAGAATTTAAGAATAATTTCTGAACATAGAGAATGGTAATAATGTGGAACTCGCTGCCACGCGGAGTGGGTGAAGCTGATAGCATTGATGATTTAAGGAGAGGCTTGATGCATGCATAAGGGAGAAGGGAATAGAGGGATATGGGGGCCAAGATGTAATTAGAATGGGGAGGCGGCTTGTGTGGAATTATGCTTGATTCTTAGAATGTCTCACCTTTTGCTTTAAAGTGTAAATTCTGTTCTCCATGGTCCAATGTATTCATTAGAGAATTATATTGCCAAACTTTCAGAGAATTTCATAAGTCTAAGTTTGTTTCTCTCGCTCTCTCTCTCTCGTATCTTTAATCCCACAAATGGGGTATATTGCAGTCTCTTTGCCCTTAGCAAAAAAGTTTGTTTCCCCCTTGTACACTCATACTTACTTTTTTGTCAAATCCAGCACATGGATAAGCATATATCCCATGATCAAAGATTCATGCAGTTCCCTGAACTGCAGGTTGTTGCTGGAATCTTCAGTTTCAAAAGATACCTTTCCAGTTATGCTGCTGCCTTAGTTAAAGGTACAAAATTTGTAGCGCTCAACATTATTAAGGTTGCAAAGTTTATCAAGTGCTTACATTACTTCTATGAACTAATTTTCTTCTGTAGTTTCAGTAAGCTGCTAAGAACTGTATAGCTCTCTGACCTGAGAGTTTATTTTCTTATCTCTGTCAAGATGTTTCAAGTTCTATATATAACTGCAGTTGTTCCTTCCACTGATTCCAGGCCTGTGGTAACTCCTCTGCCCTAATTTCTAACTGTTCAGGCTGTTTTATTGCTCTGGGGCTGTAGTCAGCAGACAGCGTAGATTCTCCCGGATAACACCAGGGATGAGTAACAATAGCTATGGGGCGAGACTGGAGATAAAAGGAAGTTTTTTTCCCCCCATTGGAGCAGAGAAGACTAAGGGTTTTGATGGAATGAATAGGGAAAGAATATTTCCTCCGGTTTGTAGGGGAGCGGGGGCGGGCGGGGCAGGGGGGGGGGGGGGGGAAGGGAGGCAGGGGGCGGTTGTGACGAGGGCTTATCGATTTAAAATGATTACTAAGAGAACAAGGATGAGGGTTGAAGAGATTTCTTTACATAGAGGGTTGTTACAACATGGAATGCTATATCACAGGTAATAGTTAAAGCAGAGAGCATTACATTTCTTGAGCAAAAATTTGAAGCAGGGCTATGGGGAAAGAGTGGGGCAGTGGAATTAGTTCTGGGTTGTTATAGCAACCAGACCCACAGAGCTGAGGGTCATGTGCTCAGGTGCAGGCAATTGCTCAGCCTGTACACCAGATGGTGCTGTTTTAGGGATCTATATCCAAGTCAAGTGTTTCAGTGAAAAAATTCAGCTTGGCCCAGAAATTCCGTTCGCAGGCCTCCCGCGGGCGGAGGGCTGCGATCTGGAAAAATCTGCGCCCGGACCGGAGGGCTCCCGGGAGGCGCACAGTTCCGTTCCTGGGCCTCTCCAAACTGCCGGTGTGCAGGGCCCACGTATCCCAGAGGTGCAGGCGGTTCGCAGCGTCCCTGGGATCACGTGGGCCATGGGGAGCCAATCAGAGAAGGGAATCTCCCTTCATACATTTGACAGGAAGACCTGTCAAATATATGAAGAGATCACCTCCAAAACATAGTAAAACTTCAATAAATTTTTTTAAAATCACATTTTTAAAATGACTTAAAATTACAATAAATTAAGTATTTTAAACAAAAATTTTATTTTTTGAAAAAAATAATTAAAGTTTTTAATGGGCTAAAAATAAATTTACCTTTCTTTAAAGTATTTTTAAATGATAAATCAGTAGAAATTTTTTTTTAAACTTTTTTTCAACTCTTATCCTGGTAAAAGCAGGCCTTACGCTTGCTTTTACCAGGCGCAAGAATTATAAGTGTTTTCTGCGGGTGGAGGGTCTCCAAAAAATGGAACTCTCCACCCGCAGAGGCCCTTCTCCCGGGCAGGTGGAGGATCTGTCAAGAGCTTTCTTGACAGATCGGAAATGCCGGTTTCCAGCGCATGCGCAGTGCATGCCTAAAACCGGCATTTCCGTTGGCCCTACAGGTGAGTACACAGCGCGTGCACACCCATAGGGATCGGAATTTCTGCCTCCTTATTACGGAGTTCAGTCAATCAACTTTAGATATAATGGCCCGTATTTTCCGATCACAGGCCTCCCGCGGGCGGAGGCCTGCGATCTGGAAAAATCTGCACCCTTACCTGAGGGCTCCTGGGACGCACACGACTCCGCTCCTGGGCCTTTCCAAACTTGAAGTGCGCAGGGCCCACGTATCCCAGGGGCGCATGTAGTTCGCAGTGACCCTGGGAATCACGTGGGCCATGGGGAGCCAATCACAGAAGGGAATCTCCCTTCATACATTTGACAGGAAGACCTGTCAAATATATGAATGGAGATCAATGAAAAAACATAGTAAAACTTTAAATAAATTTTTTAAAAATCACATTTTTTAAAATGACTTGAAATTACAATAAATTAAGTATTTTAAACAAAAATTTAAAATTTTGAAAAAAATAATTATAGTTTTTTACGGGACTAAAAATAAACTTACCTTTTTTAAAGTATTTTTAAATGATAAATAAGTGTTTTCTGCGGGCGGAGGGTCTCCCAAAAGCGTAACTATCCGCCCGCAGAGGCCCTTCTCCAGGGCAGCCGGAGGATCTGTGAAGAGCATTCTTGACAGATCGGAAATGCCGGTTTTCAGCGCATGCGCGGTGCATGCCTGAAACCAGCATTTCCGATGTCCCTACGGGTGGGTACACACCCGTAGGGATCGGAATATCTGGGCCAATAAAACTTCTGATACAACTTCATTTGAAAGAACTGTCAAGTAAGCAAATTTCTACCTTGCTACTATGTATTTTACAGAACAGCCAAGATCAAAATAGAAGCTGCTCTCCTATCATTCATTTTCAAAATGGAAGATGGGAGATGGTTCGTGTACTAATGATGGGGAACTCCAGAAACCAATTAAAATAATGTTGCTTTGATAGAAAGAAACATTTATTTGAAATGTTCATGTGTATAGTTTAACAAAGGGAGTTATCTAGCTTTGGTCAGGTATAAGGGCCAGTCTGAGAGAAAGCATCTAGAGGAAGTAGACATTTCCAGCCATTACCACCTCACCTAATAAGTGTAAAGCCTGTTTACATTTTTATTTGCTTCAAAGAAATGATAGTACATGAAACATGCCCCATGGGCTAAATCCACAGCTCTGATGACTGATCTTTATGAGATAGTAGTTACAGCACAGAAACAGGCCATTCGGCCCAACAGGTCCATGCTGGCGTTTATGCTCCACATGAGCCTCTTCATCTAACCCTATCAGCAAATGCTTCCATTCCTTTCTCCTTCATGTGTTTATCTAGCTTCCCCTTAAATGCTATTTGCCTTAACTACTCCTTGTGGGAGCAAGTTCCACTTTCTAACCTCTCACTGGGTAAAGAAGTTTCTTCTCAATTCCCTATTGGAATTATTAGCGACTATCTTATAGATTTATGACCCCCTTGGTCTGGTTTTTCCCATAAGTGGAAACATTTAGCCCTGATAAAGACATCCAGCTTTCGTGGAGGGGCTTGTAACCCACACACACTACTTACAATATCTCATCTCAATATTGAATCCAAAAAAAAACTGTTCCATCCAAAGAAGCAGTTACTTGCAATTAAGCTGCAAGAAACAAGCGAATGTTAAAGCCTTGTAGAGTGACTCTAGTGTTTAGGGTTCGAGTTGTTTGGTATCTTGTTATACCTTTTAACTTCATCTCTCAAGAAATCTGACCAAGTGGGTTGGCCTATTCATGTTGGTCTAACAGCATGCTCTTTTCCGCCTTCTGAGGTGATGGGAAAACATGGTGGACATCCCTGTATTCTTCAATAAGCAGTTTACTGCGATTCAGGAGTAATTGCTAAACCCTGGGCATGCTCGTTCATACAAGGTGGAGAATGGAAACAAAGCTTACAGTTCATAAGGGATCCAGTTTACTTATGAAAACTGTACTCTCAACCGTGAATACAAGGAAAGTGTTGGGAATAAGTTTGAACTGTGGGAATAAGTTTGAACTGTAACAATAAAGAACTAGGTAGCCTTATGAAAGGATCCCTCTGTAGCTTTCATATAGGATACCAAGTGCTAATACATGAGTCAGTTCTGCATCAAACTACAAATACTTATGCCCAAGTAGTTTATCATTTCAACCCAAATGTATTTTACTGTCTTCAAACATACTCCTATTTGTCCAATCTATGCCACAAACAGCTGAGGCAGCAAGTGTCAAAGTCAGATAGCCAGGTGGTGAAGGATAGAATACTAGAGCCTAGTCTTCAGTTGCTTAACAAGCCTTTATTTACAGAAACACACTTTAGGCTGCCCGTGTCCTGACTCGCACCAAGTCCCGTTCGCCTATCTCCCCTGTGCTCGCTGACCTGCATTGGCTCCCGGTTAAGCAACGCCTCAATTTCAAATCCCTCCATGGCCTCGCCCCTTCCTATCTCTGTAATCTCCTTCAGCCCCACAACCCCCTGAGATATCTGCGCTCCTCTAATTCTGCCCTCTTGCGTATCCCTGATTATAATCGCTCAACCATTGGTGGCCGTGCCTTCTGTTGCCTCGGCCCTAAGCACTGGAATTCCCTGCCTAAACCTTTCCGCCTCGCTACTCCTTTAAGACGCTGATTAAAACCTACCTCTTTGACCAAGCTTTTGGTCACCTGCCCTAATGTATTCTTATGTGGCTCGGTGTCAACTTTTTTGTCTTAAAATACTCCTGTGCAGCGCCTTGGGAAGTTTTACTGTGTTAAAGGTGCTATATAAATACAAGTTGTTGTTGTTGTACATACCATACACTCCTAGGATAAGTTTTCTTTCCTTCCTGCGCCTGCTCCCATATATATGAACACAAGCGAGTCCCCAATTAATACCCACCACCTGAATACAATTAACAGCAGGTGCCCATGTGTTGATTGAAAGTGCTGTGACATGGGGCCTTGCATTCAGGATACTGGCAATTTACCTGCTCAATTACCACTTAGTAGAAAATTGCAACCTATACAATGAGAGAACTTCTCCTAATGTTACCACCACCAATGTTCAGGTATGCATTTAACAATTGTATAAAAATACAATACTACCAGTGAACTAGAAAATACCAATTGAGCCATTTATTAGGTGGATTAATATTGGGCCAAAAATTCATCCCGCTGCGCGAGAGTACGCACTGCGTACTCTCGCGTATTCTCTCTCCAATTGCCGGTTTTCTGCATGCCCTGCGCATGCGCTGAAAACCAGCACTTGGTCTTTTGAAAAGGGGGCGGTTCCTCGGTGCATCGCGTGCGCGCTACAGGCTATCATTAGGGGGATAGATAGGGTTCTTTGCAGCCAAGAGTGAGAGTCCCGAAGGCTGTGTTGCCTGCCCGGTGCCAGGGTTAAGGACATCTCCTCTGGGCTGGAGAGAAACTTGGAGTGGGAGGGGGAGGATCCAGTTGTCGTGGTCCATGTTGGTACCAATGACATAGATAGGACAAGGAAAGAGGTTCTGCTGAGGGAGTTTGAGCAGCTAGGGGCCAAATTAAAAAGCAGAACCTCGAGGGTAATAATCTCTGGATTACTACCTGAGCCACGAGCAAATTTGGCTAGGGTAAATAAAATCAGGGAGTTGAATGCGTGGCTCAAAGACTGGTGTGGGAAAAATGGGTTTTGCTTCTTGGGACACTGGCACCAGTACTGGGGCAGGAGAGAGCTGTTCCGTTGGGACGGACTTCACTTGGCCAGTGCTGGGACTAGTGTCCTGGCGAATCGAATAACTAGGGCTGTGGAGAGGGCTTTAAACTAATTAGTGGGGGGGAGGTTTCAAGAGAGCAAAAAATAAAAATGACAACAGAGAGGGTCATAGACATAGGTAGCAGTAGGGGAATCACAAATCAGAGCGTGGCAGGAAGGGACAGAGTGTGTGGAGTAAAAGGTAAACTGGTAAAAAGTGAAAAAGCAGGAACTAAGTGCCACAAAGCATATTTGAAAGTTCTCTATCTGAATGCACGTAGCATTCGTAACAAAATAGACGAGTTAATGGCACAAATAACTACATATGGTTATGATATTGTGGCCATTACAGAAACATGGCTGCAGGGTGACAATGCCTGGGAATTAAACATACCAGGTTATTTAACGATCAGGAAGGACAGGCAGGAAGGAAGGGGAGGTGGGGTGGCTATGTTAATAAAGGAAGGAATCACTGTAATACAGAGTAATGATATTGGGTCAAAAAATCATGATAATGAAACAGTTTGGGTGGAGATAAGGAATAATAAGGGGAAAAAAACATTAGTGGGCGTAGTCTATAGGCCTCCGAACAGTTGCAACTCTATTGGACGGAGTATCAATCAGGAAATAGTTGAGGCATGTAATAAGGGAACATCTATAATTATGGGGGATTTTAACTATCATATTAATTGGACAAATCAAATGGGGCAGGGCTGCCTTGAGGATGAGTTCATTGAGTGTATTAGGGATGGGTTTCTTGAGCAGTATGTAACTGAACCGACCAGGGGGCAAGCAACCTTAGATCTGGTCCTGTGTAACGAGACAGGATTAATTAAAAATGTCCTAGTAAAGGATCCCCTTGGAATGAGTGACCATAACATGGATGAATTCCATATTCAATTAGAGGGTGAGAAGGTTGGATCTCAAACAAGCGTGCTAAGCTTGAATAAAGGAGACTATGAAGGTATGCGAGCGGAATTGAGTAGAGTGGATTGGGAAAATAGATTAAAGGGTAAGACGACACATGATCAGTGGTGTACATTCAAGGAGTTATTTTACAACTTCCAAAAAAATATATTCCACTGAAAAGAAAAGGGTGTAAAAGAAAGGACAGTCATCCGTGGCTAAGTAAAGAAATTAAGGATAGTATTCGACTAAAAACAAGGGCATATAAGGTAGCGAAATCTAGTGGGAGGACAGAGGATTGGGAAAACTTTAAAAGGCAGCAAAAAATAACAAAAAGATTGATTAAGAAAGGGAAGATAGATTATGAAAGTAAATTAGCAAAAAATATAAAAACAGATAGTAAGAGTTTTTATAGTTATATAAAAAGAAAAAGGGTGGCTAAAGTAAATGTTGGTCCCTTAGAGGATGAGACCGGGAAATTAATGGTGGGAAATATGGAGATGGCAAAAACACTGAATGAATATTTTGTATCAGTCTTTACAGTAGAGGACACTAAGAATATCCCAACACTGGACAAACAGGGGGCTATAGGGGGAGAGGAGCTAAACACGATCAAAATCACTAAGGAAGTGGTACTCGGTAAAATAATGGGACTCAAGGCGGATAAATCACCTGGACCTGATGGCTTACATCCTAGAGTCTTGAAGGAAGTGGCGGTAGGGATTGTAGATGCATTGGTAATAATTTTTCAAAACTCCCTGGATTCCGCTAAGGTCCCGGCAGACTGGAAAACTGCTAATGTAACACCCTTATTTAAAAAGGGCAGTAGACAGAAGGCTGGTAACTATAGACCGGTTAGCCTAACATCTGTGGTAGGTAAAATTTTGGAGTCCATTATTAAGGAAACAGTAACAGGACATTTGGATAATCATAATTTAATAGGACAAAGTCAGCATGGTTTTACGAAGGGGAAGTCATGTTTGACAAATTTGCTGGAGTTCTTTGAGGAAGTAACATATAGAGTGGATAAAGGGGAACCAGTGGACGTAGTGTATTTAGACTTCCAAAAGGCATTTGACAAGGTGCCACACAAAAGATTATTGCTTAAGGTAAAAAATCACGGGATTGGGGGTAATATTCTGGCATGGATAGAGGATTGGCTATCTAACAGAAAGCAAAGAGTTGGGATAAATGGTTCATTCTCAGACTGGCAATCAGTAACTAGTGGTGTTCCACAGGGGTCAGTGCTGGGTCCCCAACTCTTCACAATCTATATTAACGATTTGGAGGAAGGGACCAAGTGTAACATATCAAAATTTGCAGATGATACAAAGATGGGAGGGAAAGTAGTGAGTGAGGAGGACATAAAAAACCTGCAAGGGGACATAGACAGGCTAAGTAAGTGGGCAGAGATTTGGCAGATGGAATACAACACTGGAAAGTGTGAGGTGATGCACTTTGGCAGGAAAAATCCTAGAGCAATTTATTATCTTAATGGCAAGAAACTGGAGAGTACTGAAGTGCAAAGGGATCTGGGGGTCCTGGTGCACGAAACTCAAAAGGTTAGTATGCAGGTGCAGCAAGTGATTAAGAAGGCAAATGGAATGTTGGCTTTCATTGCTAGGGGGATAGAATATAAAAATAGGGAGGTATTGCTTCAGTTGTACAAGGTATTGGTGAGACCGCACCTGGAATACTGCATACAGTTTTGGTGTCCTTACTTAAGGAAAGACATCCTTGCTCTCGAGGCAGTGCAAAAAAGGTTCACTCGGTTAATCCCGGGGATGAGGGGGTGGTCATATGAGGAGAGGTTGGGTAGATTGGGACTCTACTCATTGGAGTTCAGAAGAATGAGAGGCGATCTTATTGAAACATATAAGATTGTGAAGGGGTTGGATCGGGTGGATGCGGGGAGGATGTTCCCGATGACGGGTGAGACGAGAACTAGGGGACATAGTCTTAGAATAAGGGGCTGCTCTTTCAAAACTGAGATGAGGAGGAACTACTTCACTCAGAGGGTGGTAGGTCCATGGAATATGCTGCCACAAAAAGCTGTAGAAGCTACAACATTAATTAAATTTAAAACAGAAATAGACAGTTTCCTAGAAGTAAAGGGCATTAAGGGTTACGGGGAGCGGGCAGGAATTTGGACATGAGTCTCGGTTCGGATCGGTCATGGCCCTGTGGGTAGTGGAGCGGGCCCAGGGACTGTGTAGCCTGATTCTGCTCCTATTTCGTGTGTGCAATTCTGTTAGATGCAGGAGATGGTTCTGTGATAGATAGTAGATTGGCGGTTAGGATCAGATCAGCCATGATCTTATTGAATGGCGGAGCAGGCTCGAGGGGCCGATTGGCCTACTCCTGCTCCTATTTCTTATGTTCTTATGTTCTTATGTTCTTATGGACGCGCAGGTAAGGACGGAAGATTTTAGAAATGGAAAAAGGAGGAGTAAGACCCACTTTTAACAAGGTAAGTAGTGAATTAAGTATTTTTTTGAATTTTTTTTAACAGGTATATCTTTTTTAGAGACTTTAAAGACAGGTAAGTTTATTTTTATAACATTTAAAAGATTTTAAATTTTTTCAAAAATTTAATTTTTTATTTAAAATGGTTAATTTATTTAACTATACTTATTTTATTAATGTGATGGTTTTTTTTTTAAATTTAATTGAGGTTTAGCTGTTATTTTGGGGGGGTGTAAGATTCATAGATTTCACAGCACGTATGTGAAACTTATGAATGGAAGATGGTGTGCTGCCATTGGCTCTAACTGAGTCACGTGATCCCACAGCTCGCACGAATTCACTACGCCGGTGGGATACGCAAGCACTGCCCAGCTGATGTCTGGAACATCAAGTTCGTGCGAGCTGGATCTGAAAAAGCCAACGCGGAGTGAGAGATCGCGGGGAAGCCTTACCCCCGCGGGAACAGAGCGAGATCAATTTCTGGGCCATTAATCTGTAATTTTCCATTGTCTAATATTGAAAATGTCAGAGTCCCAACCCTATAGCTAGGCTTTGTTTCTGCCAACACCAATCAATACTCTGATTTTTGTTTTTAAAATTTTGACAGAATGTGCAATATGAATTTATGTTTGAAGCTGAGCATTGCACTCCGCACATCATGAAGCAATACTAATGTTTTCTGACATTGTTGCACAATCCGATAAGTGTAACAAACCTATTAGCATTGCTTTATACGACTGCATTGCTCAGAGTGTACACGAGGGAAATACGTTGCAATTGTAATATTTTGGAGGAGAAAATGATTGACACACTTCATCTGGCACAAGCCAAACTGCCTTCTCGCTGAATACTAATGAAAATAGATATCAAAATATAGAAAAAAAAACACCTGATAGAAAATGCTAAGAGTTAACAGCTGTACAAAGGAAAGTGACATTGTCTTTTTTGCCCTTTATTATCACTTATTCAATTGGTATTGTTTCAACTAACTTTCCGTTGAATAGCTTAATTTACCACCAGCAGTACATCGTGGGGGAGTGCACAAATTTTGGGATGTTACATGCTAAGGGTGGTAGAAGTTTGGAACTCCTACCAAGTAGGGGTTGATGCAGTTGATGCTGGGTTAATTGTTAATTTTAAATCTGAGATTGAGAGATTTCTGTTAACCAAAGATATTAAGGGATATGGGGCAAAGGCGAGTTATTGGAGTTAGGTCACAGATCAGCCATGATCTCATTGAATGGCGGAACAGGCTCGAGGGGATAAATGGCCTCCTCCTGTGCCTATGTTCCTAAGTTGTTGGATGAGCAATAACTGAATGTAATTAGTACAGAGCCAATGCTTGAAGTGACTTTACACCACTAGCAATTGAAAATACAGGCCTTCAATTTCACAGAAAAATAAATTCATTAGGTGAGTACTGGACTCCTCTGGGTCTTGGATCTGAACACATATCCCTAAACAGGTCAGCAAAACCAAACTGGTCACGCAATCAGAACGCACATCCCTAAACTAGTCAACAAAACCATACTTGGCCCTCAATCTGAACACAGATCACTAAACGGATCAGTAAAACCAAACTGAACTCCTGTGTTTGGGGCCTGGACTTGGCTCCCAGCTTTGATCGTATTACGTTCACCTGTTCCGAGGAGTTGACCACTGCTGGTTCGGGATGCGAGCAGGGTCATAGTGAAGGGCTGCACTTTCTTGAGCAAGAGCTAAACATTTTTTTAGTTTACTTGTCTCAATGTACACCTGTCAGATATTCAAGTGTAACATTGATCAGCAGCAAAGCAAAGGCATTCGTTGCTGGCCCCGAAGTATGCTTCGCACAAGGAGCTTGCAATCCCTGTGTTGAAAACGTCGGGTTTTCCGACCTTCAATTCAATTCAACGGACTGCAGTGGGGATTCCCTTGTGCGAGCTGTGGTGACGTCAACAGGCTGTCTAAGCAGCCAATCAACAGGCAGAATTATCACAGACAGTGAACAAGGAGGTGAGGAAGCTCTTAAAATTCTAACTTTTCAAAAATGCTGGAAAGAGTAAAGATTGGGGCTCTCACATGGGGAAAAGGCAAACCTGAAATAAAGATGGACAAACTTTTAAAAAATTTAAAACTTTTTTTTGAAAAGTTTCTTAAAAATTTTAATTTTGAATAAAATGGACAAATTTCACACTGCACAAAATTTAAATGAGTTTTCCAGGCCCTTAACATTTGTTCATCAGTAATAACACTGTTAAAATCCCAATTACACCTAATCCCTTTGGGTCTAACTTTTAGTGGGGAATTTAACAGCGTAATTACTGCAGAAGAGCCGAAATTTTCGTCAGTTTCCCTTATTTGGCTGATTACACAGATTGCCGGCTCTGTGGTGGGAGTGGTGGCCGGAGTGGGGGGGAGGGGGGCGGCACGCACACCGCAGCCTGTTTCAGACATGTCAATGACTGACCGCAACTTCGGGATTTCTGCATGCGCCAAATCCCGAAGTTGCGGTCAGTTTCAAAGGCGGAATGATGGTGAACACTGCCAGTTTGCTGTCATCCTGACCGCAAATTCCAGGCCCATCTAGCTGAAGGAAGATAGGTTGAGAAGCGAAGTCATAAAAAAACATGAGTATTAATGAAGAAAATGTCAAATTCACTTTTTAAGTACTTGAGTTCTTTCCGTATGTCATCACTGTAACGTTCCATCATTGGGATCTTGTAAACACAAGCCTCCAGGGCTCAATAACCTTTGATCCCTTAAATACTAAAGAAAACAGTGATGCCCCTCCAGCCTGTCAAGTCCACATGAAAACCATATTTTTGGTTTAAACAATGAAGATGTAATGAGGTTCTGACTATTTCCCTTCAAGGTTCTTTTGTAGTAATTTATTTTCTACTCCTTTTGTATTAAGTTTCCTATCAATTTGTCCCAATTGCACTAAATACGCAATGTGCCCAATTCAGCAAACTGCTCGATTGTTCCTGGCTTCCATTATCAAAGACTATAACAGTGTTTTATTGCTGCTTTTCTCATTTAATTAAAAATAATTCCAACTGGGAAACACACAAGGTTAGACTTTTATCTTCTCTCCTTTGGGATCTGGGTACAAATCAGTCAATCCAAACAGATATGATGAAAGTCTCCTCTTTCTGACAACTTAAGGGACTCTAAGTATGATGAGTTAAGGCAGTGTAAACCTAGTTTCTCGTGGATGCAAATCTACGGTGTGAAACCACTCTCAAATCAATCATTAATTGGATGCAATTCAGCAAATTTTGATTTGAGAGGTTAACAAAGATCAGGAGTTGGGGAAATGGAAATGTCACATTCTGATGCGATAATGGGTTAGACTGAAGCATGAGTCAACATGAGAAACCTTCCTATTAGATCCTACTGTTCTTCTCCCGGGGTAGTTTTTTTATTGAGTACAAAGAAGAAATAATGTTCAGTGCCCAGTAGTTCATATTAAAGAAATACAACCTCTCTTGTTCCTAATCTTAACAGAATCCATTTGTTTTTACATACAATAGTTACACTACTACTAGACGACATTACATTACTTTACATTATAGGACATTTCATTGTATTGTTACTTACCCAATTGACACTGTGGACTGTATTTTTAGAGAAAATACTTAAATATCTCTTTGAGGCACCTAAATCTGTTTTACAACCCTGACTACCACTGTGCATGTAAAACTAAAAATAAGAACATATGCAATACATTCTTATGGCAGATTTATTTTTTAAATCACATATTCATTGTATGTGGGAACTTGTCACAAACTTAACAGCGTTTAGAGATGTGAAACTAGGTCAGTAAGTACCAACCTATTCCAGTACAGTTGAACAATAGGGGCCCATCAGTAAAGTAGGACATTCTGAAAAATAGGCGCTGAATACACCAATGAAGTCATTTGCATTCTTCGCAGTTGGCCTCTTCAAATTAGCCAGAAAGCCAAGCAGAGCTTTCAAAAGAAACCTAATTTTTCACCTCCCATTTATTCAATTTGATGGTTTTTAAACTGACTGATGCACATTCTGATAACCCAAAGCATGCAAATTCCTTTTCCAAACCTGCAGTCAGGATTTATCACAGCTGAAAATCTCACTTGAGGGCACCACAATAGGGAACTTGACCATTTTCAGGACTAGCGTTGCTTATAATTTTTTTTTTATTAGTTCCTGGCATGTGGGCATCGCTGGCAAGGCCAGCATTTGATGCCCATCCCTAATTGCCCTTGAGAAGGTGGTGGTGAGCCGCCTTCTTCAACCGCTGCAGTCCGTGTGGTGAAGGTACTCCCACAGTGCTGTTAGGGAGAGAGTTCCAGGATTTTGACCCAGCGACGATGAAGGATCAGCGATATACTTCTAAGTCAGGATGGTGTGTGACTTGGAGGAGAACTTGGAGGTGGTGGTGTTCCCATGCGCCTGCTGCCCTTGTCCTTCTCGATGGAAGAGGTCGCAGGTTTGGAAGGTGCTGTCGGCCACGGTACCCCGGTGGTGGAGGGAGTGAATGTTTAAGGTGGTGGATGGGGTGCCAATCAAGCCTCATAATTATTAATATGAATATAGATGTTTTAAACCACAAAGTCGACCTTTGTGGTCAGATAATTGTACAATAACTTTAAAGGGCTACTGCATCAATGAAGAAGTATTTAGCAAACCTTTGCCTTCCCTCCCAACAATTCTTTCCTCTCCTTTCCTGAAGGCACCAAATTGGGTTGGGGTACGGTTCCCAGGGCACAGGCTGCCATCCAACACTCTGCCCAAATAGCCATTCTTCACATGTGAACCTCTAACGGCGAATCACAACAAGCTATTTAACACGGAGAAATTCAGCAATCCAATTCTGTCCAGAGACCAATTCTGTCTCTACATAGAATTTACAGCCATTCGGCCCAACTGGTCTATGCTGGCATTTATGCTCCACACGAGTCTCCTCCCACTCCTCTTCAACTAACCCTATCTAACTCGACCTGATGTCTACACACCCAGTGTCCGGCGGCAGTCACTGAATAGTGATCAGGAGCAGGATCGGAACCCTGCCTGATTTTCCTATCCTCGTGCAAGGTTTCTGAGGCAGACTGTGATGACCCAATCACTCCCTGGGCTGAAATCAGACCAGGAATTTAACCTGGGGTTTGCCCGGTACATACGGCTCATTTGCACCACCACTGAACCGTTCGGAAAGCATGGCAAAGCTATTTCCATTTGTACACAAGGCATCAAATAATGCAAAGTGCTTTGGAACATATCATTCCATTATCTGTGTGACACATTATGACACAAGTGAGTCGCAGCTCCTCCACTCCCTTCTCCAAGAAATTGCCAGATTCAATTAAAAAATTTTTTTAATACAAAATAGAGCTCTACTCTACTTAAAAATGAAAAATCTCAGCAGTTTACTATTCTGAAAAAAAAAGTCTACAAAGTGATGTGTATCATGTGCTTATAGATAAATCTAGAACATTTTTCAATGCCAGCCAGTATCCTGAGTCTATTAAGATATATTCTGTACTTTGTAAAGGTTAAACTGTTAACAGAAGGCCACGTTCTTCCATTAACAACCGTTTTTTGTTCCGACAGCGGCACGCTGTTCAAAAGTTGAGAAAGGGCAAATGTTCAACTCAAACACTCAAAAGAACAGGAATTTCCTTGAAGCCGCTCCCATTCCACCTCCAGAACTTTGGCAGAAGTACAGCGGAAACTCCATTGACATGTGTAAACTGGTTTCCACCGCACTGCCACCAAAGTTGTGGCAATGGAGTGGGAGCACCTCTGAGGAAATTCCCGGCCTAAATGTTTAACATAACCCATCGAAGGCAAGGCTTGGTTCAGAACACTGTGCTTTCACTTCTCGAACCATAGTTCAAATCCAATCCAGGTTAATGACCATGAAAGTTTCTTCTCCTGACTAACAGTCTTATGTGAAATGAACCTGCCAGTCTCAGCACAGTTCCTAGCATGGCTGTGCCCTCAGCATAAGATCGCCTATGATCCAGTTGACACTAAGTTGTCAATCTTCTTGCAGAGGCCGTAAGGATGGCAAAATGAAAAAAAATATATACTGGGAAAGTAGGGGTGGTCATCTGAAGATTGGATTTGGAGGATTTAAGGATACTTTAGTCAGATTCTGACCTGTGCTGCACTTTACCTGGGAGTGTCTAAACTTTTAACACTGGATGGCAAAATTGGAAATTTAGTCCATTTCCAGCACTTATATCCTTTAGCCCAATGAATACGTTAATAAACTGTTTGAGAGTCCTTTTACGAATGTATACTAGTCAGCAGATAGGGACCGATTAGGAATTCGAAGCAGGACACTTCAATTTGGAGCGCTGTGCGAATATTGTACCAAGTGCAGAAACCACACAGGGATGGCAGCCAAAACAAACTGGAGACAGATGGGAAAGAAGGAAAAGAATGAGAAGAAGCACAATCACATTCATAACCAGAAGTGTTGCTGCAGCTGATCCTCACAGCAGTCCCAATGGCCAGGGGACACTTAGAACATCTGTGGAAATGATAGTTTGAGTAAGCATTTCATGCGTTTTTTTTTCTGTTCGGCTAAACTTTCGCTTTCCACTTTCAAAGGAAAGGCCTGAACGAGTGGTTATTAGGTACTCAGGATGGTGTCTACCCGCTGAGGAAAGGCAAATATTCACTTCGGAGTTAGTTGTCTGGATAAGAAATGTGTTGATCTTCACAGATACAGGAAGCTTTGCGGTCAAAGTGTCTTAAACTGTAATAGCTAAAACGTACTGAGATGCCCAAAAGTTTGAAGGTAGAAGCAGACATTGCAATTAAACCGATTGAAAATGAGCCCCAAGAGAGGAACAGTGCAAAGCCTGAGTGTAGGTAATTGAGATGATAGAATCCCATTAGCTCTCACTCCTGGCAACAATTGGATTTCATCTAAAGATGTTGGAGGCCGATGATTACTGAAAATACTGTCACAAAAATGTTATGTGGAAACATATTGGGCCCGGATTTTGCAGTAATAATAAAAGTGAGTCTGTCAGTGCTCACCGTTATTAAAGAGTAAATCAGAAATGAACTTCCGGCGACCGCACACGCACACAGTTAAACATGCAAAACAGGAAGTTGCGGTCCGAGTTGCCCTGCTCCTCCAGAAGCTTCGCTTTACCAGCTTCTCACCAAGAAACTCGGCATTCAAACACATGAAGTTGCAGTACTTACGTGAAAGATACCCACTAAACATGGCAGAAAAAGTTAGTGCTTGTCCATTCCAGAGTAAGTACATTTTTAACGGCGTGGTAAGTCTTAATTACTGCTAAACAACCTCTCCGGCACTGAAAATTAAAATAAAAAAATGTAAAACTTTTTCTCCCTGTCTGTGTTATCTCTCTCTCTTAATCCCATCTTTCTTTCCCTCTCTTTGGCCGTGATTTCGCCAGTGGAGGCGGGATCGTGGCGGAGGAGTTGGATGGCAGGTCCCGGTCCCGCTCCCGGCTCCAGCCCGCTCTCTCCAACTGATTTTCCATTGATTGGGCTTGTGAAGCCCGCCCTGTGCGTTTCCCAGCCAATTAAATGGAAGCTGGTCTGTTGACGTCATTTGATGACGTGTCATCAGCTGGTTTCCTTAATGGGACCATGCCCACATTCATTTTGACAGTTGTGCTGTCAGTGTTCTACAGCATTGAGGTGCTGCAAACACTGACGGGCACTGCACAAAGGTGGACAGCTGCACCCAGGCTCTCCCATGACTCCCTCCATATGCTTATAGAGGGAGTCACAGCATGCAGGGAGGTTCTCTTCCCTTCCCATGGGCGGAAGAGACCTCCCCAGGACACCAACGCAGTCTGGTTGCACATTGCACAGGAGGGCAAAAGCAGTGATGTCATCAGGAGGACCAGGCTGCAGTGGCGCAAGCCTTTCAATGATCTCAATAGATCACAAAATGTTACTGTCAAGCCACACTCAAACTCATCCTGCTGTGCCACTCATCACATCCACATCACTCTGCCTTCCCTACCCTACTCCTGCACATCCTTACTCACACCAACTTACCTTGCACCTCCACCCATCCCCCTCTATCTACATTATCACATTCCCATCTCACTAGCCACCCCTCACACTCGCCCTCATCCTACTGCAAGCATACCAACTAACAACACACAAGGGTAGACACTTGAGAGGTTTAGCCAATGTTCATGTGGAGTTTCTGTTAATGTCTTGTCAAACATTGAAATCTATATTTTCAACAGTTTACCATATTGGACAGATCTGTGCTCACCTTTAGAAGTGTCTTCGTGAGTTCCAGTGAATGTTGAGACAAAACTTCCCCCCGCCCCCCCCCCCCGCACCCCAATTGTAATGAGTGTGAAAGGAATGGCTTGGACATTGTAGGGATGCTTTATGGTGTTGGTGTGGGGTGGTGTCAACCTGGCGCATCATGTGGCAGCCAGGGTGTACAGCATCAAGTGAAGTAAATCTGGCCATGGTGATGCCATTGCTAGCCTCCCAGGCAGCAATGTTGTCGGGTGCTGATGCCCTTTGTCCTGTGCAGCATCAGGTGATTGCGGAGAAGGTTGGTGTTGTTGTTGGTGATGTTGATGTGCCTGGTGACGTTGGTGTTGGGGCTGATCGTGGAGGGATTCAGAGGACCAAGGTGAGATTTTTTCAAGGGCACCCATGTTGCTGGAATAGATGGCAGCTGAAGTTGAGATGACAGAAGCGATCTGTCAATGGTGAGAGAGCTTGCTCCAAGGAGGTGACAGTGGATAGAGAGTTTACTCCAAACACTTCCAAACTGCATACAGCTCAAAAGTGTCTTTCAAGTCCTGAAGGCTCAAGCTTCTGACATTGGAAAGTGAACAGCTGTGAAATTTTAGCTTTCATACCACTTTTGCAGCTGTCACCTATTCACAGCAATGGGGAGAGATAGAGAACCCGACATGCTTAGCTGACGTGATCCCCGAACGACGTGAGCCCTGTTAAAAGAGTGGGAAAATGGAAATAGGCTGGCAAAATAGTAGTTAACAAGCGTTTAACAAGTGCTTAACTATCTTAAATGCCTCCCCCGCCGCTTGGTGTCGGGTCTGTTTTGAAATCGCAGTCCCGACATTTTGGAAACTTACATGGAGGCGGGTTCGGAGCGTGTTCCCAACCCACTGTCAATCATTTTGATTTTGACAGTGGACCCGCCTCCGACCCCGCACTCTGAGCGCCGGAAAAATCGTGGCCTTTATTTTGCATTCTGCACATGATTTGGGATTGAATTAATTATTCTAACTTACACTTTCTGGTTCAGACTCTGCGGTCTGGAATTTACCAACCTCAGCGGGTCCATGGCGGGTGACGTCGGTGGCGGGTCCCGGTCTCGCTGTCGGCTCCAGCCCGCTGTCCAAAATGATTTTCCCCTGATTGGGCTTGTTAAGCCCACCCAGCGTGTTTGCCGACCAATTGAAGGAAGTGGGTCTGATGACGTCTTTTGATGACGCGTCATCAGCCGGTTTCCTTAAAGGGACCATGCACAAATTGATCTTGACAGTTGTGCTGTCAGTGTTTGACAGAATTGAGGTGCTGTAAACACTGACAAGCACTGCACAAAGGTGCACGGCTGTACCCAGGCTCTCCCATGACTCCCTTCACATGCTCATGGAGGGAGTCACAGCACGCAGGGAGGTTCTCTTCCCTTTCCATGGGCGGAAGGGACCTCCCCAGGAGACCAATGCAGCCTGGTTGCACACTGCACAGGAGGACACAAGCAGGGATGTCGTCAGGAGGACCAGGCTGCAGTGGCGCAAACCTTTCAATGATCTCAGTAGATCACGAAACTTTATTACAAAGCCACACTCAATCTCATCCTGCTGTGCCACTCATCACATCCCCATCACTCTGTCTTCCCTACCCTACTCCTGCACATCCTTACTCACACCAACTTACCTTGCACCTCCACCCATCCCTCTCTATCTACATTATCACATCCCCCTCACACTCACCCTCATCCTAGTGCAATCATACCAACTAACAACACACAAGGGTAGGCACTTGGGTGTTTTATGCAATGTCATGGAAAGTTTCTGTTAATGTGGTGCCAAACACTGAAACTTTTATTTTGAACACTTTGCATTCTTGGACAGATTTGTGTGCACCTTTGGAAGTGGCTTAGTGAGTTGCAGTGATTGGTGAGACATAACGGTACCCCCCCGCAATGGTGATGAGCGTGAAAGGAATAGCTTGGGTATTGTAAGGATGCGTTATGGTGTTGGTGTGGGGTGGTGCCAACCATGGAGCATCATGTGGCAGCCAGGGTGTACAGCATCAAGTGAAGTAAATCTGGTGATGGTGAGGCCATACCTGGCCTCCCGGGCAGCAATATGGTCGCGTGCTGATGCCCTGTGTCCTGTGCAGCATCAGTTGATTGCGGAGAAGGTTGGTGTTGTTGTTTGTGTTGCTGGTGTGCCTGGTGCTGCTGGTGTTGGGGCTGATCGTGGTGGGATTCTGAGGACCAAGGTGAGATAGTTTCAAGGGCACTGATGCTGATGTATTAGATGGCAGGTGAAGTAGAGATGACAGAAGCGATCTGTCAATTGTGGGAGAGGTAATGAGGTCAGACTGGATGGAGACTTGTGTAAAGACTTGCAGCATCCTGAATCTGTTGTGGAAATGCAGTTTAGAGAAGCTAATAGTTAAGGGAACATTTCTCAATCAGCTGGGAGCTTTGACTTGACATTTGAAGCTGTCAACTCATCAGCTGAAAGAATGGCAAGTTACCTCCCACCTCAGCTTCACTGACGAGGGCTAGGCACAGCGGGAAACCTGTCAAAATCAAAAAGCTGGGGGAAAAAAGCATTGTTAAGTGGCTGTAAACAAGCCACTAATGATTTCAATTGCTTCCCCCGCCGTTGCGTGTCAGGTCTGCTCAGCGCTGGCAGACCCAACATTTGGGAAAGGCGCATGGCAGCGGGTTGACAGCGGGGTCCCGACCCGCTGTCAAAAAAAAACATTTTCCCACCCGACCCTCCACCGATCGTACCCGCTGACCCCCCACAAAATTCCGCCCTATCTCAGTTAGGATTCTTCAATCTGATTGGTTAAGGCAAAGCACTGTTGCTTGCCCTGTTCAGACAGGTCCCAGATCCCCTGTAGAGGGCGCTGCACTGTTTTGGCTCTCTAATCACTGCAACTTCCAGTGCAAAGGTCCATAGAAAGTCCATGGGCAAGTGTAAGTATAATGAACGGCTGGCGCTGAGAGCAAAATCTGGGCTAATAACCAGGTTTTTATTTGCAAGGGCACAAATGATTTGAAGAATGTGATGTAATAGGCATAAATAAGACATGACTTTTACGTTTTAGGAATACGAAGGTATATCAAAATATTCTGACTGTTTAATCTGTATCATTGGCCCAGAATTTGCTGGAGCGGGACATCTCATGGCCTGTCCAGTTAATTCTAATTTCTCCCTCACCCTTTAACTTAACGTTTTTGTCCTGCAAGTTGCTGACAGTGTGAGGCGACAATGGTGAGGCGAGGGCAACGAAACATCTGGGACCTTGGTGAACGATGGGACTAACAGACCATCTCCTTAACCAATGAGATTTAAGGGTGAAGAAAGATTAAGAAAGAAACAGAGGAACGACTGAGAATGAAATTGGGTGAATTAGAGTCAAATCTGGTACACAATGAGAAATAAAGAAAGAGAAATAGAGATTGGATTAAGAGGGAGAGATATAAGAGACAGAAAGGAAAAGTAAGAAAAAAATATACAAATGTAAATTTTACATCTTAAAATCTTTAACAATTGTAGGAATGAGATTCCATTGTTTCACTTGTTCCCTTTCTGGGCCAGAGAGGTAGAGAGGCATTGCAGGAACATAAATCTCCTCATTAAAAACGTTCTTATGCTACTAAATAGCAGCCCTAACTTTCTGTGACGAATTTAATTGTCAATTAATGCGCGGATGCAGCCATTTCATGAAACTCACGGGAGGTTGAGGGCCAGCTGACGCTTTCGCGAGGCTATTGGCGGAGCGGCGCAAATCATCCAGCAACTGGTGGTGATTCACAATTCACGGGGTATCTCTTCCTCGCTACAAGCTGCTGGACGATTTACACATTGATAACGGCGAGCGGCATTAAACTCGCTGTTATTTTGGCAGCAAAATCTGGGCCAATATTGTCTTCAAGGAATTGCATCCTTATTAGTCGTGCCATTAGTCTAGGAGTCTTTACTTAGTGAGTGGTTGTTGTATACATGCCAGCCCCGAGTGTCCCAAAGGTTCTTTTGTAACTATTTCTACAATGGCTTTGCTTCTAATTAGAGGAACAGGAGAGACAGAATCATCTGATCATGATAACAGCATGAAATTACCTCACTCCATGATGTCTGTATTGCAAATTCTTTGGAACAGATTCGGGCATTAGTTTTAAGAATGGCCCACTGATGGGATGGATGGAGGTAGGTGGATCTAATGGTGATGAGTTTGCATCTTTAATCTCCTTATGTCCCTTGAAAGACAATATAGAGATGAATGCAGAGAATCCCTAGGCGTTCAGTCTTGGTCCTGGGCTTGCTGTATATCAAAAGCTCATACTGAGACACATGTAAAAGCTGAACCTTAGGCTTCCACAGCAATGACATAATTTGGGCCTACTCATATTCCTTAGATGTGAAACTTAAGATAATGCCAGAACACCAGTGCATAAAGAAATCATATTCCCTCCACCCCCCGCACCCCCCCACCGCCACCCGCCAGTCCAAATTATGTTATAAGTTATGGAGCCCTGTTTAAAGATTTACATTTCCAGCGCTTTATCCCATCTATCAGTGCTTCACATACAATGAATTACTTTCAGGTGCTGTGCTATTGCTAAGTAGGAAAACATAACAGTAAGGTCCCACAAACAATAAGATGAGTAGTCACTTAATCTGTTTTTGGTGGTGTTGGTCAAGGGAGGACCACCAGGAGACCTTCCTGCTCTTCTTCAAATAGTGTCCTGCGATCTTTAACATCCTTCTGACCCAACACATGACACCCTCGTTTAACAGCTCATCTGAAGGGTGGTGCCTCTGACAATGTCGCATTCGCTTAATACTGCACTGCTGTAGATTATGCGCTTACATCCTGGACTTAGGCATAAACCCACCACTGACTCAGAGGCAAGAGTGCTACCGGCTGAGGTAAACTGACACTTGCTTAAGAACAGATAGAAATCAGAGAACATTGGCAAGGTACTTTTTAAGAAAGATTTGTCTTGGATTAAATGAAGAGCCAGCATAGATTTGAAGAGACAAAATGAACAATACACAAGAATTGGATGACAAACTTACTATACAATTAGAGAGGTGAAAAATCTGGCCTTTTATTTTTAAAAAATCTACATTTCAGATTGGCCCTTGGAGATTGAGTTACTGTCCCTAAGGCTGCTTCTCTCTCCCCACGAGCATCGCATTTTCCTTTCTATTGTTCCTCTTCCTTAAGTCCCCACGAATGAACTATTACCCAATTGTGCAATGGCAGTCAGTATCATCTGCAGAGTTTATCTCAATTTACATAAGAACATAAGAAATAGGAGCAGGAGTAGGCCATTTGACCCTTCAAGCCTGCTCCGCCATTCAACAAGATCATGACTGATCTTCTACCTCAACTCCACCTTCCCGCACTATCCCCATATCCCCTAATTCCCTTCGTTCCCAAAAATTTATCGACCTTTGTCTTGAATATCCTGCACTTGTGTAATGGGATACCAAGCTACTATGATCCAAATATTTTTGCATTTTTATTGATTTTTTGGACATTTTTCTGCCCTAATACTTTTTCGTGCTGCAGGCAACTTCGAACAGTATAATAAAGATGAGAAGAATAAGGAACACAGCTATTAAATAGTTATTTTATAATATAATCACCAAGAACATTTTAATGCTTCATTTTAGTACATCAGAGTCTGGTAGTTGACTACTAGAGCAGATCTCAAAAAATGAAATAACCCACAATGTAACAACATTAGAGAAGATTTATGATAAGAGGAGAATAGCGCTCAGAGACATTAACAGAAATATCTTAGTCCAGTACAAAACAACCTCAAAGATTTCTCAGTTCAGCCGCATTGATTCATGCACAAGGTTCGAGAGTTTATGGGGGAACTTATTATGTTCTGTCGGCTTCTCGACAAAATCTGGAGAAAAAGTATTCTCCAGCATTGTGTTATTTAAAAGTCGATGGCCACTATAAGAAATGATTTGTGATATCAATATCTGGAAATCTAATGTCATGGCCCTTCAATGACAAACTCTGAGCACGATATTTAAGCAGTAGTAAAAACAGAAAATGCTGGAAATACTCAGCAGGTCAGGCAGCATCTGTGGACAGAGAAACAGAGTTAACGTTTCAGTTCGATGACCCTTCGTCAGAACAGACAAAAGTTAGAGATGTAACAGGTTTTAAGCAAGTGCAGAGGCAGGGAAAGGGGGGAGGGAACCAAAGAACAAAAGGGAAAGTCTGTGATAGGATGGAAGGCAGGAGTGATTAAATGACAAAAGGTATGATAGTACAAAGCACAAGGAGATGTTAATAAGACAAGTAAAGAAACAAAAGATGGGTCGAGAAGAGGTGTAAATGGGAATGCAGAATCACCAACAGCTGCCATCTGAAAAAATAGGGGCAGAGGTTATGGTCTGAAATTGTTGAACTCAATGTTGAGTCCAGAAGGCTGTAAAGTGCCTAATAGAAAGAGGAGGTGCTGTTCCTCGAGCTTACATTGAGCTTCATGGGAACAGTGTAAGAGGCCGAGGACAGAGTGGAGTGGGAGTGGGAGTGGAGAATGACAGGTAACCGGAGGCTCGGGGTCACCCTTGCGGACTGAACGGAGGTGTTCCGCAAAGTGGTCACCCAATCTGCATTTCACCTGGAAGGAGTGTTTGGGGCCCTGGAAGGGAAGAGGTAAGAGGGCAGGTGTTGCATCTCCTGCACTTGCATGGGAAGGTGCCGTGAGAAGGGGAAGGGGTGTTGGGGGTGATCGAGGAGTGGACCAGGATGTCGCGGAGGGAGCGGTCCCTTCGGAATGCTGAAAGGGGAGGTGAGGGGAAGATGTGTTTGGTGGTGGGATCACGCTGGAGGTGGCGGAAATGGTGGAGGATGATCCGTTGAATGTGGAGGCTGGTGGGGTGAAAGGTGAGGACAAGGGGAACTCTATTGTGGTTCTAGGAGGGAGGGGAAGGGGTGAGAGCAGAAGTGCGGGAAATGGAATGGACACGGTCGAGGGCCATGTCAACCACGGTAGAAGGGAATCCTCAGTTGAGGAAAAAGGAAGACATATCGGAAGCACTGGTATTTAAGCAGTAGAACATTTTGCTGCCTTGTCCAAAGGTAACTCTTGTTGATACAATTCCATTTATGCTGTTTATGAATATATGAATGTTGTACATTCAAAATGGAATCAAACCATCTGTTTTTAATTCCTATTTCTAATGTAGCACATTCACAATGTACACAGCTGGGAAGTTAAAAATGAATGATTAAAACAATGTCCATATACTCACTAATATAAGTTAAAAAATAATGCTCATCGGGCAATAGTCTTTATTTTATAGAAAAATGAAAACAAATCAAATGATAAAAAGGCACATGAACAATCACTGATTTAGTCTGAAAAACAAAATTCCAAACTGTTGAAAATAACTCTGCATTGTCCTGACCATCCTCTGATTCAGGGGCGAGAGTGCTGCCACTGAAACAAAGCTGACAACTAAAACATTCTTTCACAAAGAAAAACAAGTAAAATTAAGTTTTAAAAAAATTGTGCAGGGTGCGATGGGGTTAGGACACTGCCGGCTCAACCCTTGGCCCACGGTATGAACCCAGCCCAAGCTGATGGCACGAATGTCTTTTCACTCTGATGCGATTAAAGGTCAGAGGTTTGGACATTTAAATAGTAAGGGCCTGAAATTCGGCACCTCAGCGCCGGCTGTTAAGGCCGGTTTCATGGAAAAAATGGCGTCCGCCTCGCTTCCACCCACTTCCGGCGCTGGACGCCATGTTGGTGAGGGCAAAACAAGAGGCGTCGTTTACCTTAGTCTAAAGCAGGCGTTAGGCAATTAACATATTCAAATAAGGGGCCTAACGCCTGATTCTGCTACCTCTTACAAATTTGGCTTGCGTCTGAGGCAGCCAGCGCTGACTGCCCCCAGGAAAACAACCGCTAAACAGCGCTGAATTAAAAAAAAGGTAAGTACTTACCATTATCATCTCCGATCTCACGCCCGACTCCAACTTCCAGCCCCTCTCCGATCTCCCCCCGCCCCCCACCGATCCTGCCCCCCCCCCCCACCCCTCCCCGATCCTGGCTCCCCCCCCGATCCTGGCCCCACCCCCCCCCCCACCCAGCCCGATCCTGGCTCCCGACCTCCAGGTCCTCCCACAGAGTCCTTGTTGGGCGTTCAACGCTGGGCTGAACGCCACAATAATGCTAATCAGCAGGCAGCACCAAAATAACAGCGCTGCCTGCGATCTTTTTACAGGCGTGAGCAAATCTCGCCTGTTTTTGGCCTTATCGAATTTCTAGGCCTTTGTAATAAATTAGTTACTTCAAAGAGACAACCAGTCCATAGGCTGCATTGTCCATTCGGATTCACTGGTTATAAATATTGTACAGTTATAGAGCAATGCAATTCAAGGACACAATTGGTATAATTTCCACTGGCGTTCTCTTGATCTCCCACCATAACTTCAGCAGATTGGCAGAGACCCTTGAGAAATGGTATAATTTTAACCCACTGTTTCAACTTGGGAGTTGTACTAAAAACCATCATTCTTCAACTTGATCTGTCATACTTTTTTTCCCAATCCACCACTGAGTTTTATCTAACAGTACGGTTTCATCAATTTATCTTTTTGATTTAGGAATCACATCCTAAGGTCATAACCTTCCACTTGTGCCATTATGGTATCATTTGAAACAGAAATGTAGAGTTAAAAAAGACGAGCAGCCTGACTGAGTCTCTGTTTCTTGACTGCAAGGCTTACTCACTAATGTTTCTCTTCAAAGATCACTGGTCACCATTTAATTGCACCAAGACTCTGAAATATTGCAGAGCTTAGGCTTCTCCATTAACATATCACTGTTGGCAGATGAAAAGCCAGCTCGTGGAGCTTGCTGCAAGTAAGAGTGTAATAGCCAGACCTGTTAAAGATAGGCCATGGACGTATGTCTCTGGAGTTATGATGCATGCATCCTTTGGGACAACTGGTCTTCACTCAGCATGAAAAATCCTCAGCAATTAGTGCTTTAACTGTTATATTTGTACCTTAAAAATTGGTAGCATTTGATATGCCAGAACCTCTTGACCTCTTGTTCTAACCTGTTACGGTCGTCTTCATTAAGTGTTCAACAGAGCAAAGTGTTTTTTTCTCGTTTTTACAGTTCTGCCTCCCATCACAGCCATGAGATGCCCTGCATTCTTCTCCAGCTGGGACAGGTGGGAAGAAAGCTGTGCAAATGGTGAGTGCTATTTTGAGTCTGTTGCCAAAAGACAGTCAACCTCATGATGCGGAGAGAGGCATTAATTTGTCTCCAGGCGATAATGGATCAGCACTCGGGTAAATTATTTTATCTTGCCATGTTTGGCTAAGGCTCCATGAAACTTCAAAGATAGTCCGCACTGCCTTCCTTTCAGTTAGTCCAGGATCATCAACTGTAAACCTGGATCCGAGCCACTAAATTGTAGGCACAGAGAGAATTAGGTTTGACTAGAATCAAAGTTTGAATTAATATGTTTCTCGATGGGTAGACAATGCTGTCATTTTCAAGACATTCCAATCTGAACTCTGATCTGACTTGACTGAACTGAACTGATACAAATGAGGTATCCCCCATTACCTCGGGATAGATTTTCATCTTCACTGCCTGCCATTAATCTGGGGAAGCGGATCCTTTACAGAACGTGCCTGATTTTAATTCAGATAACCACCCAGGTGGTGAAGATAAAAATCTACCCACTCATCTCAGTCACTACGATGATTTCAATCCCTAATCCCAGGAGTGCAGTATTAGTGATTATTATATGCATTAATTCTGGCCTCTTGAGCATCCCTGATTTTAATCGCTCAACCATTGGTGGCCGTGCTTTCAACTGCCAAGGCCCTAAGCTCTGGAATTCCCTCCCTAAACCTCTCCACCTCTCTACCTCTCTTTTCTCCTTTAAGACGCTCCTTAAAACCTACCTCTTTGACCAAGCTTTTGCTCATCTACCCTAATATCTCCTGATGTGGCTCGGTGTCAAATTTTGTTTTATAACGCACCTGTGAAACGCCTTGGAAAATTTTACTACATTAAAGACGCTATATAAATACAAGTTGTTGCTGTTTTTGTTATAGACATTAGGGGCTGGATTTTCATAGGGCCGTGGAGGCGGGTTTGGAGGCGTGTGGGGGGTTAAAATTGCGAAAAGTGGCGGGCGGCCCTGATCCCGCCTCCATTCCGCCTCCACTGCAATTTTGATGAAATCGTGTGCGGTGGTTTCGTCTCCGTCCCACCTCCAAGAGGCGGGAGAGGCCATTAAAGCCCTTAACAAGCACTAAATTGGCTCTGTAATGCCATTTTTAAACGTTTTAGCTAGTTTAACCCTTTTCCCACGTGAAGCACACCTGATCTGAAACACGCCAGTGAAACCTGGCGGGAGCACAAGTGGATAGCTGACTATCAGCTGCAGGTCCACTATTACAACGGAGATGTGATGAAGGTTGTAGTAGTATTAGGTCTGAAAGTCACCTCTGATGCTGCTGCATTGAATGTCTTCAGAGACTGCCTGGCCTTTGCTGTGAGAGGACCTGGATGCAAAAAAAATTCTCTCTCTCTCTCTCTCTCTCTCTCTGAGATGTTGCTCATTTTGCATCCAGGTCCTCTCACAGCAAAGGCCAGGCAGTCTCTGACCTGCAATGCAGCAACAATGATGACATCATCAGAGGCGACTTTCAGACTGAAACCACTAATTGGTTCATGGGTTCCCACATGCTGGAACTCAATTGCCCAATTAAGTGAAAATTGCATCAATCTCCCACATCAAATTGCAGGCGGGTGGATAACACGAAATGCGGATGACACGACCCCAACCCGCCCCAGTATCAAAATCCAGCCCTATGTAACTGCAAATATTTGTTTGCTTTCAATTAAACATCAAACCATTGTGTCGGTAATTACATTAAAGTGGGTTCAATTGGTACCACACATTCATCTCAAAAACCTGTGCCAGTAATTTCCATGGGGGTACTCCCAACTCCCACCGTAGCATCGTCAGAAGATCATTGGAAACCCCAGAGAAACGCTGGGGTGAATTTGAACAGCCAGAAACGCATTGGCTGGGGTCGGGTCAGATGTTAACCTGACCCCAACCCTCCTACTTCTGGGTTTAATGGAGGCAGGGCAAGGGGCAGGCAGCCAACCCATTCCCAGTTGGCAAGTTAAATATTTTAATGAGGCTGGCAGCCTCTGATTTAACCTGATGTGCAGGTTTAACAGTGGCCGGCTAGGTTTCCCAGGTCTTCAGAAACCCGGCAGTTGAAGGGAGGCGAGGAGAGTTTAGTGCCTTTACAGCACTCCTTGTGGACCAGGAGGAGCAGGAGTGCTTCCCCCCCCGGGCCCCCCAAGTTCCCCCCGATCAGACACCGGGATCGGATCTCTCCTGGGTTCGGGAATCGGATCCCCCCACCTTGGGGTCGTGGATCAGACGTACCCAGTTCTGCAGCCTGCTCCAGAACGCTCCCCACCTGACTGGAAACCAAGCCTGTCAATCAGGCTGACGTGCGGGCGAGGAACCTGTCAAGGACAAAAGACGCCCGCTGTGGAGTTAAAACTGTGGAGTTAATATCCAGGCCGCTGTTTCCATCAACATTCGCCAAAGTTACAATGGGAGACCGGGGCACCCCCATAGAAATTCTACCCCTGGTGTCAGCCACTGCTATCATTTGAACCCTTGACCCTAGATTTTCAAATCGCATTCTTTTAATAGCTCCATTAAAATAACGATGATCGGAAAATATAGCCTTCAGAGTAAAATTAAACATCCAAACCGGCTGGCCAGCAAACCTTTTTGAATTATATTTTTTGTGAAGGTCTGTGCTTATTAAAGTAAGAGATGTCAGTGTTAGGGAAGAGACACTTTTCCATTTTTATTCAGCGTTATTGAATCTTAGATCCAATAAAGGACAGCCAGACATAAAGTAAAGTCCTTACTGTTGCAGCCTCAGTGGAGCCTCAACCCACTTTGTCAGTGTAAGTATTTCCATTTTCCATTCCAGACATCTTTACAGCCTCTCTGGGCAAGTTGTTAATTTAGTAATAAATTTGTCCAATTGTGGCAAGTTTTATGTGAAGCATTGAGACTCTTTGTAGACCCATGTTAGAAAATAATCCCTTTTATTACTTTCTGCGTAAAGCTTTGCTAGATTGCAATTTAGTATTAAGTTTTATTCGTGTATAATTTTATTTTACTCTTTGGAATGTAGGAAAAGATGATGTTTAAACAGAAGTTTCTTACAGTTAGAGCTGTTGTTATTTTCAAGGTCCAGACAGTGACTCATCATCTGCATGAACAGAAAAGCATTGCGTTGAGGCTAAAAGAGAGAAAAGGGGGGGGGGGCACAAGTCACTGTCTGCATCTGGACAAGTAGGTGCTATCCATATGACCATATGATTGGGGTATAAGGAGAGTACTGGGGAAATACCTGATTGGATGTATTTTGCCGCAGTTCCATTTTTTAGGGTATAATATAGGAAAATTGGGCTTTTGTTAGGGTCGAGGCATCCACCAACAACAACAACTTGTATTTATATAGTGCCTTTAACGTAGTAAAACGTCCCAAGGCGCTTCACAGGAGTATTGTAAGACAAAAAATTTGACACCGAGCCACATAAGGATAAATTAGAGCAGGTGACCAAAAGCTTGGTCAAAGAGGTAGGTTTAAGGAGCATCTTAAAGGAGAACAGAGAGAGGTAGCGAGGTGGAGAGGTTTAGGCAGGGAATTCCAGAGCTTAGGGCCTTAGGCAACAGAAGGCACGGCCACCAAAGGTTGAGCGATTATAATCAGGGATGCTCAAGAGGGCAGAATTAGAGGAGCGCAGATTTCTCGGCGGGTTGGGGGGGGGGCGGGGCGGTTGTGGGACTGAAGGAGATTACAGAGATAGGAAGGGGCGAGGCCATGGAGGGATTTGAAAACAAGGATGAGAATTTTGAAATCGAGGCGCTGCTTAACCGGGAGCCAATGTAGGTCAGCGGACACAGGGGAGATGGGCGAACGGAACTTGGTGCGAGTTAGGATACGGGCAGCCGAGTTTTGGATGGCCTCAAGTTTACAGAGGGTGGAATGTGGGAGGCCGGCCAGGAGAGCGTTGGAATAGTCAAGCCTAGAGGTAACAAAGGCACGGATGAGGGTTTCATGCAAAGAAGACAGTCGTACACAGGAAGAAGCAACAGGTATCCATAGTTACGACCCCTACCCAAATCGGACTGGGTAATATCATTTCTTGCTCTGTTTTGTTAATTACTGCTTAGCTTCTTGCATGTATCGATCTTGGTTTTACTTCTCAAAATAAACTATTACTGTAACCCAATGGTGCCGGCACTAACTTATTGGACTACAAAGAGGCCTAAAACTAGGCTTTCTTACACCCACTAATGGCAGTTTTCCTAACCATACATTGGTAATAGATCGTTTAAATAATAAACTCACATGACATGCAATGCTTTAGATCCGCGATAAAAATGAACAAATCAAACTGGCTCTAGTGGTAAAAAAATTAAAGTAAATGTTGCTGGCATTTAAGGGACAGGCTTGTTGGGGGCAGTTGCCCTTTCTCACTCCTAAAACAGCTGTTTTTCACCATTAATTATTTTCCTGCTGTGCTTGAGATACTGTTGGGTAAATATTCTGGCCCCAATGACAAGGTGACACGATCAGATGGTGGCAAGTATGAAGCATGTTAACTACCCGCTGGGCCTATTTTCTGGAGTCGGTACCGAAACCCCTTTATTTGTATGGAGTACGTATGCTAAATGAGCCTTATGATTGGAGTGAGTGGGATGGAATCATTGGTATTTTTCTGTGGTGATGCAGGGGGACGGTGGGGTGGGGTGGAATGTGGGTGCTCTACCCATAACCTTTTGGTATGACCCCATCTCAATGTCTATTCTGCTTTTGGATCAAGTGATAGAGCTTTTTTACAGGGGTGAATTTTATGAATGCTGCATATTGGCTGGTCTCTGAGGACTTTCACACTTGACTTTATTGACGAGCTTCTGTTTGTTCACATGCTTCTATATTTGTTAATTGTGCATGGCTTAGAATCCTTCAATATTGGCCTCTGTCTTGGACTGTGATTACCCATATATCCCTGTTATGTCGCACTGTTATATTGCAGCTCATAATGCCACTGCATATATTTCTTTTATTTGGTAGAAACTCAAATAAAATGCTATTTGAAGAGTATTCCAACTCAGACTCTGGCTCTCAGCCCAGTGAATAGGTCTGCAAGTCAGACGATGAGCTTTCTCAGGAGCCAGATGGGATGCCATTGCTGCCTACTCTGGCCAGTCTCCAGGCAGTCGCCCTGTTTTGATGGAGACTCTTTTCTTTTTCATTATGAAGCACTTTAGTAAAATGTCCTGAATACCACCTCACTTTGATTAGTCGAATTTTCCTTCCTTGACTGTGTTTCTCCGCTTTTTATTCTGATTAAGCGGCTGGTACAATGAGCAGTGAACATAAAGCTAGTTTTAACCCCTGCATGCTTTGTGGGCGCAGCAGGTTAATATCGACCCTTTAAATTTTAACCAGTGAGCGAGAAGCTTTATAAATATGTGTAACCACGCATGCGCAGAGAAAATTCGAGTTTCAGCCAGGCAGTGTAAAGCAAGTGCTGCCTGTTCAGAACTGTAGCTGAAATATAAATGCAGCACGAGTAAGTGACTAGTACTTGTTTTATTTTCCCCAGATTACCAAGAACTGGATCCCAAACTACAGCTTTCGAAGCAGAGGAAGCTGCAGAGCCAAGGGGAGAAGGCAGGGCAGTGAAATTCATTTTGGATTGCTCCAGCAAAGAGCTGCCACAGAAATGATGGGCCAAATGGCCTCCTTCTGTGCTGCAAACTTTCATGGTTCTATAGCTTTCATTTAAATAAATGAACGTCTTTATTGCTTGGATTCCAGTTACTAATGGCAGCTACTTGGCCACCTCCCATCATGATGGCAGGAAACCGATTACAGGGTAAGATTAACGCGAGTGATACTTATACAGAACCAATCTTGTCTGTTCAGGTGTGCACTGCAATTTTTAAAGCACTTTTAAATTTAAAGCTGAAGTTTAGGGACAAATTTCAGAATCATAGTATCATAGAAAGTTACAGCACTGAAGGAGGCCTATTCGGCCCATCTTGTCTGTGCCGGCCTGACAAAGAGCCATCCAGCCTAATCCCACTTTCCAGCACTTGGTCCATATCTTTGTAGGTTACAGAACTTCAAGTGCATATCCAAGTACTTTTTAAATATGATGAGGGTTTCTGCCTCTACCACCCTTTTAGGCAGTGAGTTCCAGACCCCCACCACTCTCTGGGTGACATTTTTTTCCCCTCAAATCCCCTGTAAACCTTCTACCAATTACTTTAAATCTATGCCCCCTGAAATATTAAAAATTTGGGTATAAAATTTATTTGAGCAGTCTTCCTTTTGAAAAACAACTTTCACAAATTAACTTGATTACCTCAAACACAGTAAGTGATTACAACTATCTACAATCCCATCCCAATCTATAGAGATAAATGGAGATAGTGATGTGATGCATTTGGACAATCAAGCCCATAAATCAACACAGCAATAATTATCTCATTAGGTTACCCGAGATTAGAGTTTGTCTTTAACTGATAAAATAACATTAGCTGCAAGACTTTTAGCAATGAAAAAACCTTTTTACATTAAAATACATTTCTGGAAACCAACTCATGCAGCAACAGAAGTCATCAGAAGAGAAGTACTGACAAATCTGGACCAGAATGAAATCCATCTATGTGGCCCAATCTCATTTTGAGGGTTATGATTTCTACAGCTGAATTCTTATTGATTTGGGCAACTATCCTATATATCTGCTTCAGGTGGTTGAACGCCAAATTAAGTTTAATATATAAAAGCCTTCAGTCAGTGAACTTGCCATTCTGAAGTATGACCTCGGGTTGCCATCTAAATTATTGACCTTATCTACCTTACCCTATATAGCCAAGAAATTCGAATGTGAAAGAAAATGGAAAAACAAACTTTACTTAGAAGTAGATCAGAAGAAGCTGTAAGTTTTGTTGAAGTTGTTCCGGGGAGGTTGCAGTGCTAGACCTGGTCCTGCGTAATGTATCAGGACAAGTAGGTGACCTAAAGATAGGAGAAATTGTGACCATAGTCCAGGTACAATCAGGTTGATAATGAAAAAGAGGTGTCAAGGATTAAGGTGTTGCACTAGATAATAGCTAATTTCAGTGGATGAAAGTTGTCCTGACCCAGAATAGATATTTGAAAAAAATTGCAGCTCTAACAGTGGACCAGGAGGAAGATACTTAAATATGAAAAGGATAATGTACGGGTTAAAATCATTCCAACTAAAAGTAAAAGGGGTGCATCAAAGACATGGCTTCCATGGATATATAGAGAGATTAGGACAAAATTAGGTTTAAAAAATGAGACACGTAATAAAAATAGGGGGTTGATAGAGAAGAAGTATTATGAAAAATGTAGAAGATATCGTAGGGAAGCAGAAAGGGCCATTAGGAAGGCTGAGAAGGAGGATGAAAGAAAAGTAGTGGCAAATATGAAGGGAAATAATTTAAGTGGATGGAAAATTGAAGTTTGCAAACCCACAATTTTCAGACCAGCACTCCTTTTGAACGCCATTCCTCGCAGGGGTGTCATTCGATCCGGATCCTCACCTAGAATGAGTGCTTCTGTAATTTAATTAGTCCAGTAGGATTTGACATATATGAGTTTTGAGCTTGCAAGGCTGAATGTTGCTGAGGGAAGATCCATCCCACCCCATTAATTCCATTAAAACTGACAGGTAAAATCAATGGAAATACGAGTATGCAGAGATAATAATATGTGGAAGTGACAAGCCTCACGCAAACAGATTTTTTTTAACAATTATTATACAACGATTCACTCCAGCAGCTATGAAAATTTTCAAATGGCTAAGTATAGGTAGCCTACTTTCTTTGACTGTGTTGGGTAATTTAATTATTGAAAAGGTGGCAATTTCATGCAAAAATCAAATATAATACACAAGTGTGAATCATCGAAGCCGCACACAGCATTTCAGAATTAACATTTCAATTCAAATTCTGGTATGTATCCTTTCAAAGAAACACGAAGTTCCAGGCATCCTTTCACTCAATGGGGGTAAAATTGGATACAGCCCGAACACCGGCACCGGGATCGCGGTGCACGATTAACCCGTGCCCGTTCATTGCATCGCAGGCAGCACGGTAAATTCGTGCTGCCTGCTGTTTTACATGATTGCTGCGTGCAGCCAGCGCTACCCGCGCTGTTCATTGGCTGCACGCATCAGCAGGGGGCCCGATATCATGGGTGGCTAGTGCTACTTAAAGGCCGCCTGCACCTCTGAAAGGGGAGGTGCCATGTGGCTTCAAGAAGTGGTGGGAGTCATTTGTGAACTGAATCTGTGGTGTGACAGATTGAAGAAGGGTTGAACATGCGAGAGAGCGTGCACCAAGGTTTTCCGATAATGCACTGGAGGCCTCGGTGGAAGAGCTGGAAAGGAGAGATGCCCTATATCCGCAGGGGGAGCAGGAGGCCCTCCAGACAGATGCTCAGGAGGTAGTGGGAAGAAGTAGTCGTGGAGATCAATGCCTGGAGTGTTGTTCTTAGAACCTGGATGCAATGCAGGAAGAAGATTAACAATCGCACATGAGTTGTCAAGCTGAGTAAGTTCATCTTCAAATGGCATATCCTACCAACTGTTCAATTCACTACACCCCCATCACTCACCTACCAACAATCGCCATCAATCAGGACTCATACCTAACATTAATTTGCTTCACCTCACCCTCACACACTTAGCACTGCTGCAAGCCTCATACCCACATCTCGTGCGCGCACATTGCGGACGCCATTTTTGAACGTTAGGAGGCCGTGTAGCGCCTAAAAACGGGCGCTACACAACCCAAAATCTCCCCCAATGTCTCTTCATCATCACGAATTACAGGTTTCTCATCCTTTTGAAATTTTCACGTCTTTTCATGATCAACAAGGTGCAATTTCATTTAGTCCTTCCAATAGCTCTTATCCTTTGAAGCAACTTATTTTTCTACCTTTTCTTTATAAAAAAGCAAAATTCTAGCGACATTAACATGAGGAAACTAGCTTCTAAATCTTAGTGCCATAGAAGAGCAAGACACATATTCTGTCGCAAAGTTCCCAACATTGTTTTATCTCAGTGGGGGTACTCAGTCTTATGAAATGCATGGAAATTTGGGATGGAGTTAGCTTACAGCTCTCTCACACGTGTCCCACAGACTGGTGTAAGAGCATTGTTGGCAAATGCTAAGGGGGAAGTCACGTGGTCACAGTTATGAGCAGGGAATTTTTTAAGCAGCAAGGAGAGATTGCAAAGAGAGAGAAAGTGCCTCGTAAAACAGGAAAAAGCAGCAAGGAGATCAAAAAGTAAAAGATCCTTGAATAAAAACATCATGAGTGCAAAAAAGTCATTGGATCTCACCACAGGTACATCCCAGAGATAGACATTCAGTTACAAGTGTTCTGTTTATACAACAAAAAAAGACCCTTTTGCTGACCCCAGGTGTTAGATAAGTTTGAAACCCAAGACATTGGTTTATTTTTGCTGTGCTGTGGGTTGGTACTTCCTCTGACTCCACCTTCCTCTGTCCAACCTTCTCAATGTTTATTTGTGCTTGTGATGGTGATCCAACACACACACACATTCACAAGTCATTCATATAATGATAGAATTCATAGAATAGTACAACACAGAAGGAGGCCATTTGGCCCATCGAGTTTGCGCCAGCTCTTTCTCCCTATCCCTGCAATTTTTACTCCTTCAAGTATTTATCCAATTCCCTTTTGAAGGCTACTATTGAATCTGTATCCAGCACCCTATCAGGCAGTGCATTCCAAATCCTAACCACTCGTTGCATAAAAAAGTTTTTCCTCTGGTTGATGGGCTTGATGGCCGGCGCGGACACGATGGGCCGAAGGGCCTCTTTCTGTGCTGTATAACTCTATGACTCTATGGTTCTTTTGCTAATCACCTTAAATCTGTGCCCTCTGGTTATCGATCCTTCAGCCATTGGAAAGAGTTTCTCTTTATTTACCCCATCTAAAATTCCACTTGCATTCTTTATTATCTCAGGCAATAGTACCATTGCATTTCTTTCCTTTTCAAAAAGTTGCCCGATTCTGCCTCCACCTCTTTACCTCTACCGCCGAAATGCTAATCTACTCCTTCATCACCTCAAGGCTGGATTTCTTTAAGGTCCTCCTTGCCGTCCTCCCTGCTTCCACGCTCCATGAATTACAATTTATCCAGAAAGATGCCACCTACATTCTCACCCATGATTAAGGTTTGAATCCCCATCAACACCATTCTTGGCAAACTTCATGCTCCAGAGAGGTATGCTTAAGATCCTTCTCCTCACGATAAAATTGCCAGAGACTTACCCCATCCTAGCTACATAATCTCAGCCATATATTATTGTGCACACCCTCCAGTATCTCGGGCACTGCTCTACTTATGATTCCCCACTCCCCTCGATCATCACAGCCATTCCTTCAGCTACTATATCCCCCTCTCCCACCTTGTGGAAATCCCTTCAGCATCTCAGTCGCTTCCCTCCTGCTTTCAGAAGTATCTTAATGACCCATTTCTTCAATTGATGTTTTACCCCTCTCAAACCCCTGTGTTCCCCTCTCCCTCCAGCTGTTGTCCTGCACCATTAAAAGTGCTCTGAGATGTCTCTATAGCTGCAATGAATATTGTACACTATATCGGTTAAAGATTTGATTGAACAAATAAAGTTAGAGCAAAATAAAAAAACTCACTATATTATTAAATTTGTACCTACAAGGATTTTTGTGTATATTAAGGAGCATGAGAGTGATGACTGTAACAGGGACAAATGCCAAACAAAATTGAGTCACTTAGGAACATAGGAATTGCTAGATGAAAAAAGACCTAGGTTCATCTAGTTGGTCTTCTACCATCCTGGTAGTTGCATGATACAATGAAAATGGAGTTGTTGACTAATCATAGCAATCAGCCTCTATCAATTGGTCGACAACAGATCCATAAATGTGATGAGTATACCTACGCAGTGGAGACATTTGGGAACCGTAGTTCCAAAGTCACCTTTTTCCTTCCAAGCATGCTGCACTTACCACATATACTACATTCCCCAAATGTTATTTTCTGAAATAAATCTATCTAATTTGCATTTGAATGAACCAATACTAACTGCTTCCACCGTCTCCTTAGGGAGTCTGTTCCATCGATTGACCAATCGCTCACTGAAATATTGGCCGAGATTTTCCGGGGGGTCAGCGGGCGCGATCGGTGGCGGGTCGGATGGGAAAGTGTTTTTTTCCCCAGCGGGTCAGGACCCCACTGTGAACCTGCCGCCACGCACCTTTTCCCCGATGTCGGGTCTGTCAGCGCTGAGCAAACCCGACACACAGCGGCGGGGGACCCAATTCAGGTAATTATGACCTTGTTTAGAGATCATTAAGAATACATTTGAGCTCACCTTTTGATTTTACGTGCTCGCCCACATGGTCCTCGCTGGTCGGGGACCACGTCTGTGAAGCTGAGGCGGGAGTTCAGCGGCCATTGAGTCAGCTGTTGAATTGCCAACTTCAAATGTAAAGTAAAAGATCCCACGCGCTGGGCGGGCTTAACAAGCCCCATCAAGGTAAACTCATTTCAGACAGCGGGGTGGAGCCAGCAGCGGGGTCAGGACCCGCCACCACCATCGCCCACCGAGGTCAGCAAAATCACAGCCATTGTTTCCGAAATGTGCGGGTTAGGTTGATTTGGCTATGATAAATTGACCCTTAGTGTTAGGGGGGGATTAAATATGTGGGGTTACGGGGATAGGATGGGATATGTTAGGGGGAATTAAATACGTGGGGTTACGGGGATAGGGTGGGATATGTGTCGGTGCAGGCTCGATGGGGATTCTGTGTGAGGGGGCAGGGACAGGGTGCTGGATTTGGATGATCAGCCATGATCGTATTGAATGGTGGAGCAGGCTCGACGGGCCGAATTGCCTACTCCTGCTCCTAGTTTCTATGTTTAGCACAGGCCGTGTCCTCTGATTCTACTGCTCTGGACAAGGTGAAATAGCTTGGTATGGTCGACATTATTTAGTCCCTTTCGAATCCTAAAAAAACAGCAATGATACTAGGAAATTGTGCTGAGAGGCCAACAAGAAGCCAGATTTCTCATAATCCTGTGTATATTTTGCCTACAAGGAAGAGGAAGTGATCCTAATGTCTGGAGTAGAGTTACACATGGAGGACAAGCGGTGTGTGAAGCTTTCCTACTTGCATTCTGTGAAAATGTTTTGGGTAGATACAGGTTGTTGAGGTGTCGTTTGTATTGCTGGCATAAACAAAGATGTTTGGCCTGAGTGTTAACAAATCACGTGGTGCTGTTTTGCTCAACTCTATACAATTGTCAGTGTCAGCCAATGGCTCAGTGGGTAGCACTCTCGCCTCTGAGTCAGAAGGTCGTGGGTTCAAGTCCCACTCCAAAGACTCCAGTGCAGTACTGAGGGAGTGCTGCTCTGTCAGAGGTGCTGTCTTTCAGATGAGGCCCTGTCTGCTCTCTTACATGGACGTAAAAGATCCCATAGTACTATGTGAAGAAGAGCAAAGGACTTATCCCCACTGCCCCTGCCAATATTTATCCCTCAATAAACATTATTAAAAAACAACAGATTATCTGGTCATTATCACATTGCTTTATGTGGGAGTGTTTCTTACATTACAACAGTGAGTAAATTTCAAAAGTACTTCATTGGTTGTGAAGCGCTTTGGGACATCCTGAGGTCATGAAAGGCACTATATAAATGCAAGTCTTTCTTTTTTTTAAGATTAACAGCCCAGCCCTTATATTTTTGATATTTTGGAGGATGGGATCTGATATGGGTTAGACCATCATTCATAAGTCCAATGGTCTGCGTGCTTTGCGCTGTACTGAGTGCAGGAGTAAGAGATAGGTTTTCTATGCAGCCTGCCAAACCTGCAAGGTTGACTGATGACATCGAACAAGAATAGAAAGCATCCACAGCCCCAAGCAGGACCAACTTAGAATAATTAGGTCTAATGAATCCAAAACCTGTGGTAAAAGCTTCAGTTCTCATTCATGTCTTGTAAAGTTCAAACACCCACATCTTATTGCTAAAGGCTGGCCCTTATAATGTAATATATACCAACAGTAAAGTTTCAGGTACAAGTCAATTTAATAGTAGTGCAGTGTAATACATTTCATCTTATCAATTAAAATGGCATTATTATAAAAGGTATTTGAAATCTAGGCTGTTACTTGGGATTGGTGGGGGGGTGGAGCATGACACAAATTTGGCCCCGATTTTAACTCCAGGTGGATTCCCCGCTCAGGCCTGAGTTAAGATTGCAGTCGGGTCTCAATGATGTCATTGGGCCGCAACATGTAAAGGTAAAGAAGGACCCTGTTGGTTCTGTTGGCTCGTGTCCTTGCTGCCTGCTCAGGAGAGGTTAAAATTGCAGATGATGCGATCATGGTGGCTTTTGGACAGGTAAGAGCCAGGGCGATTTTAACTGCCCACCGCCAGGTTTCTGCTGAGCGAGTAAGGTTAAAATCGCCCCCTGTCTGATCATAGCAGATATGTATGTTCCACAAATTTATTGGTTAATAAGATATCATTGATAGTGTGTAGAATAGTATTCTCTGAACATCTCATTGAAAAAGACCTGTGTTAAAATAGTTATTTTGGCCTCTCTGATGGTTCACTCAGTTTCTCCAGTGAGCACCGAAGCCATACAAACCAGAAAAGTCCCAGATTCAATTGTTTGCCTGTAGTGAGTTTAGTTTGGGGTTGTGTTATGGGCTTTTCTTATGGGCTTGGTATATGGATGTCACTTGCAAGGCTGGCTTTTATTGCTCATTGCTAGATGGCCTTGAGAAGGTGGTGGTGGGTCTTCTTTTTAAACCGCTGCAGTCTGTATGGTGAAGATCCCTCCACAGTGCTGTTAGGTAGAGAGTTGCAGGATTTTAACCCAGCGATGATGAAGGAACGGCTAAATATGTCCAAGTCAGGATGGTGTGCTCCTGTTACTAATCACCATCAACAATTCACATTGGAAGTTAATGTACTTGGATGTCAAGTGAGGATAGCATTGGGCTAAATGTGATGCCCCCTGTGACTGATAGTCTACTGACACTCATTACGAAGCTCACACATGAATAATCCCAACCTAGATCAGGAACCAGAAGATAACTGACACGCATGGAACCGAGAGAGAGGAGAGAGAAGAAAAGAAAATTAGTGAGAACATACGAACAATGATGGACCGGAAACGACCTTATGGTCCTTCTGGCCTGTCCCACATAATTGTAATGCCATGTGCAATATACAGTATATACATTCCTCACCCCACACTATGTGACGTCCTGGGAGAGGTGAAAAAACAGATAAAAACCCAGGCCAATTTAGGGGAAAAAAATCAGGAAAATTCCTCTCTTAGGCGATCAAAATTAGTCCAGGAGACCACTCTGGCCCTGATTAATATCATGCAGTAACCTACCTTTTGTACAAGGTGATCTCCGTCCCAGCCAGAAACAGGTCCAGCTCTCGCTTGAAGGAATTCAGCGAATCAGCGTTCAGTGCGTGAGCCGGCAGCCTGTTTCACTGGTCCACTATTATCAGGGAAAGGAACCAGCTCTTGATATCTAACCTAGTTCTGGCCTTACATGACCTATTTAGTTGAAACAAGCTGTCTTGCAATTATATCGGGCCCTGGTGAGACCACACCTGGAGTATTGTGTACAGTTTTGGTCTCCTTCCCTAAGGAAGGATATACTTGCCATAGAGGGAGTGCAACGAAGGTTCACCAGACTGGTTCCTGGGATGGGGGGATTGTCCTATGAGGAGAGATTGAGTAGACTAGGCCTATATTCCCTAGAGTTTAGAAGAATGAGAGGTGATCTCATTGAAACATACAAAATTCTTACAGGGCTTGACAGGGTAGATGCAAGGAGGATGTTTCCCCTGGCTGGAGAGTCTAGAACCAGGGGTCACAGTCTCAGAATAAGCGGTCAGCCATTTAGGACTGAGATGAGGAGAAATGTTCTTCTCTCAGAGGGTGGTGAATCTTTGAAATTCTCTACCCCAGAGGGCTGTGGAGGCTCAGTCATTGAGTATATTCAAGACAGAGATTGATAAATTATTGAATATTAAGGAATCAAGGGAAATGGGGATAGTGCAGGAAAGTGGAGATGAGGTAGAAGATCAGCCATGATCTTATTGAATGGTGAGCAGGCTCAAAGGGCCAAATGGCCTACTCCTGCTCCTATTTCTTATGTTCTTATGTTCTTATGTCTACGCGAACATCATCTATTCCCTTCATCTTATATACCTTAATCAAATCGTTCCTGAATCTATGCTTCTCTAAAGTGTAGAATCCCAGCTCTTTCAGCCTACTTTGATAACTAAGATGCTTCTAACTAGGAATTAATCTTGTGGCCCTCCTCTGCACCCTTTCCAAAGGCTCAATTTCACCGACCATGTGAGGAGACTAATACTGGGCTAATACTTTTCTGACTTCTAAACTTTGACCTATCCAGCTTGAGTAACCCTACCAGGCAGGAGCCACATTTTGTAATGGGTCATAAAAGCATGCAGACCTCTTCACTATATTAAGATGAGGAGGAAGCTGTAGATAGTTTTATATACCTAGGAAATAATGCAAGGTCAGACAGACATACTTGGTAAGGCAAAATCTCACCTTGGCAAAGCAGGAGCTGTCCTCAAGAAACTCAGCAATATGTGGAACTCTGAATGACTTATGATGAAGACAATTATTGAAATCAGCAATAGCATTAATAATGGCCCAAAAATTAGTGCCGCTACGCGAGAGTACGCATTGTGTACTCTCGCGTATTCTGTCTCCAATTGCCGGTTTTCTGCATGCACTGCGCATGCGCTGAAAACCGGCACTTGGTGAATTCAAAAGGGGGCGGTTCCTAGGTGAACCGCGTGCGCGCTACAGGCTGCGCGCACGCAGTGCACTTAGTGCTTTGGACGCGCAGGTAAGCATGGAAGATTTTAGACATAAAGAAAGGAGGTGTAAGACCCTCTTTTAACAAGGTAAGTACTTAATTAAGTATTATTTTGAAATTTTTTTAACAGGTATATCTTTTTTAGAGACTTTAAAGACAGGTAAGTTTATTTTTATAACTTTTTAAAAGATTTTAAATTTTTTCAAAAATTTAATTTTTTGTTTAAAATGGTTAATTTATTTAACTATACTTATTTTATTAATGTGATGGTTTTTTTTTTTAATTTAATTGAGGTTTAGCTGTTCTTTTGGGGGGTATAGTATTCATAGCTTTCACAGCCCTGCTGTGAAAGCTATGAATGAAAGATGGTGTGCTGCCATTGGCTCTAACTGAGTCACGTGATCCCACAGCTCGCACAAATTAACTACGCCTGTGGGATACGAAAGCCCTGCACAGCTACTGTCCAGAACATCAAGTTCGTGCGAGCTCGGACTGAAAAAGCCAACGCGCAGTGAGAGATCGCGGGGAGGCCTTACCCTCGCACGAAGGCTCCCTCACTAATTTTTGGGCCATTGTGCTTTCAGCTCATGTATGTGCAATGCAAAATTTTGCTTCCATAGCAAGACATTAAAGTACATTAAAAGTTAGAAATATTTTACCTTAGAGGGTAACCTTTATTTCTAGACAATACAGCACACGCAATTGCTTTTGTAACATTCATGAACTATTCTTCATTTAAAGCCACCGCCATTTGCAGTTCATACTGATTAAGGAGAGTCATTTTTTAATTAACAGAAAATTGATGTTACTTCCCTTCCTTCCCCCTTAAAAAAGAGTTCCCCAACACCATTCTTTGGCTGGGAGGGTGGGTACAATCTGTTTCCAGGCTCTTCTAGTCCGGCTCTGTGAATATCCACTCTCGTGGATCGCCCAAAGGAGCAGCGCTGTGTCCAGTAGCAGAGAAAAGTTTATAGTAAATCGCTCTCTATTTGGTAAGTTTCAAAAGTCAATGAACAGGGTGAAACAAAGACAAATCCCTTGTAGTAATTTAAATTCTTTGTTCCATTTAACCTGCAGAGTTCTCATCAGTGCATTTACATGAGAAAGCTGAAAGAACAAAAAAAATCTATTAATATGTTATTGGTTTGAAAATTATTCTCATTTGAAAACCATTACATTGTTAGGGGAGGGAATGCAGACATTTAATTATGTTTATGATGCAGAATTCAAAGTAATTATGTATCCATGACTAACTCTGTACAATACAAGTTTGACATAAATTTGTCCTTTCATCCCGACAAATCGTACATTTACATCACAGTGCCAGTCTGCGAGGATAGCAACGCTGGCTACTCTTGTTCATTTTATCAGCGTACATGTTGAACAGCATTTATCAGAGACCCGGGTGAAAGTCACCAACCCACCTTCTCAGTTGGGAATGCTGTATGGGAAAAGAACAGGTAGGCGAGGAAGAAAGCAAGTAACCTTAAAATGATGGCATCTAACCCTCAAAATGTTCTGCCTCCATCCTCTAATGTAACAATCTTAAATTGCCAAGGCTGTTACCACATCATGTTGCTTCCTACTCTTCCCACGGGATGACATAATAGTTTCATCATGTAGTCTTAAGCCTTCCTGAACCTGATAATTTAATCGCTGTTTTATTATCTTTTAATGTAGACTGGAAAGAACAGGTTATTAATAATATTATATTTAAAAGACGTGCCAAGAACTTTACAAGAAAGAAACTATGTAGGGAATTTAAGACCATTTCACACAGCAGAAATGAGAGAGCTCGCCATAATTTTGATGGCATTTCAGACCGATTTCAATTTTGAACATGACAGCAGATTCCATCATGTGGGTGGAGTCTGACAGGTTGTATAGTCCCAGATTGAACAGCGGGTTTTCTGCTTCCTACAAAACATTTGGCACATTCTTTTAAAAGTAAGTATTAATCATGTGTGCATTATTGAGCGTCCATCGGCTATCTGCCAAAAAGAGGAGGGAATTCACAAGACAAAAGCAAAATCCTGCGGATGCTGGAAATCTGAAATAAAAACAGAAAATGCTGGAAATACTCAGCAGGTCCGGCAGCATCTGTGGAGAGAGAAACAGAGTTGACGTTTCAGGTCGATGACCCTTCGTCAGAACTGGAAAAAGCTGGAGATGGAACAGGTTTTTAGGCAAATGCTGGGGCAAGGAAAGGGGGGAGGAGAGGAAAGAACAAAAGGAAAGGTCTGTGATAGGATGGAAGGCAGGAGTGATTAAGAGACAAAAGGGATTGTTTCATTCTGCCAGCACCATTTACACTTCATCTAGAGCCATCTTTTGTTTCTTAACCTGTCCCATTACCATCTCCTTTTGCCTTGCACCATCATCCCTTTTGTCTCTTAATCTCCCCAGCCTTCCATCCTATCACAGACCTTCCCTTTTGTTCTTTCCTCCCCTCCCCCCTTTCCCTGCCCCTGCACTTGCTTAAAAACCTGTTCCATCTCCAGCTTTTTCCAGTTCTGACGAAGGGTCATAGACCTGAAACGTTAACTCTGTTTCTCTCTCCGCAGACGCTGCCTGACCTGCTGAGTATTTCCAGCATTTTCTGTTTTTATTTGGGAATTCACAAGAGTCTGATCCTGTCACTATAGAGCACCTACGCGCAACTCCATTAGGGTTGCTGGATAACAATCATGGAATGAGAATGCTGGCCGACGCTCCCCTCTCGAACCCAGAGACCGTGAGGCCAATTAAAGCAGCCCGACCATAAGCCCAGTTGAAATCAGTGAACTCAGCACCGACGATGGATCAAACCCCAGACTTCCCTGGTCTGTGTGGCTCAGCCGCACAAATCTGGACACACTGGCTGCGCCATCAGAGGAGCATGAAAGTGATTCATCAATCAAAACGAGATTACTTTAGAATAGCTTATCATTGAAGAATAACCTTGTAAGGATCAGAATGTATTAGGTGACTTTGATATTTTCGTTGCACAAAATTTTAGCTACTTTAATTGTGATTGAGCCATTTTATGGGGCTGCCACTGGTAATTTCAATGCCCTCAGCATGATGTGTTATACATGTGAAGATCAGAAAAAGTGTGAAATAAAACTAAGCTTCCTAATAATGTCTCTGATAGTTCCAAATTTTCATTATATCAAAGTTTAAAGTTCCATTTTAATCAGCGAAGGAGCTTAAACATAGATCATTTTAATCCCAGATATAAACTTTGTTGATGATGCCCATGAGCTGGTAACAATGCTGATTTACTAACACTTAAGTATTAAGTATATGCAATCTTCTAAAATTCTTTTGAACATGCGGGTGAAGTTCTGCCAGGAGCCATGGGCTCATAGAATAAAAGAAGAAACAACTTGCATTTATATAGTGCCTTTCACATCCTCAGGATGTCCCAAAGCACTTCGCAACCAATTAATTATTTTTGAAGTGTTGTTACAGTCCTAACGTAGGTAAATGCACCAGCCAATTTGTGCACAGCATTGTCCAACAAACAGCAATGAGATAAATGACCAATTAAACTGTCCGTTGGAGTGGTGTTGGAGGAGGATAAAATGTTATCCACACCAGGAGTGTCATGGGATGTTTTATATCCACCTGAGAGAGCAGACAGGACCTCGGTTTAACATCTCATCTGAAAGACGACACCTCTAACGAGTTCCACTCTAGGACTTGAGCACATATTCTCAGCTGGCACTCCAGTGCAATACTCCCTCAGTACTATATTTAAGGGCGCGATCTTGCCAGCCCTGGGGAGGCGGGTTTGGAGGCAAGACTGCCAGGAAAATGGCAGAATCTAGGGGTGGTACCCGTCCCACCCCCAACCCGCCTCCGTGCCATCTTCCCAGGAGGCGGGTAGCCGACCCGTGCCGGGTCCCGTCTCCTGGAGGCGGGAAGGGGATTACAGCCACTTAACTGCCTGTTAACAGGTAGTTAATAGGCAGTTAAGAGGATTATCCCCATTTTTCCAACAGAGGCGCGGGCTTCCCGACGTCGGGAAACCCCGCCAGGGTCACCGAGGTGAGCAGTGGGTCTTCGGGGGTCGGAGGGGTGCAAAAGTGCACTGTGAAGGTAAGTGATGGGTGCAAGTGTGGAGAGGTCAGTATGTGAGGTGAGTGGAAAGTGATAGAAAATGTTTACTTACCTTTGTTTCTTCCTGCAAGCTTCAACTGTTGGGGATGCGGAGACTCTTGCATCTCACCGGCAGAAATGACAGATGGCTGCTGCATTCTCCGATGCAACAACTATCTAATTTCTGCTCACAAAAGAGGTTTGATGAGTCTTGAATACAAGGACTCATCAAACAACATAGAATGTCAGTGTTTGACAGCTTCACAGAGCTGTTGAACGATGACAATTCATCTGTCAAAAATTTTTGACAGATGAAATGTCATACGCTGACATTCTCTGTAACCGGCTTCCCCTTAATTGGCCTGCTAAGCCCACTGGGCGGACTTAACAAGGTCAATCAAGGGAAAATAGCGTGGGTTGCCACAAGTCGATGGAGGCGGGACTAAAACTTGACAAGCAGCAGTCCCGCCTCCAACGTGCCCCCATTGATAAAATCGCCCCCTCAGTGTCAGCTGAGATTATGTGCTCAAGTCCTGAAATGGGGCTGAACCGATGACGTTCTGACTCAGAGGCAGGAGTGCTACCACTGAGCCAAGGTTAACATCTGGAATATTTGATTCCCTGATGGATGAGTAGGCGAACGTCTTTCGGATGAGACGTTAAACCAAGGTGCCATCTGCTCTCTCAGGTGGACGTAAAAGATCCCATGGCACTATTTCGAAGAAGAGCAGGAGAGTTATCCCCAGTGTCCTGGCCAATATTTATCCCTCAATCAACATCACAAAAACAGATTATCTGGTCATTATCACCTTGCTGTGCGGAAATTGGCTGCCGTGTTTCCCACATTACAACAGTGACTACAATCCAAAAGTACTTCATTGGCTATAAAGCGTCCGGTGATTGTGAAAGGTGCTATATAAATGTAAGTCTTTCTTCTTTATATACATCAGACAAATCCCAGTGTTAACTCCTTAGTGTTGCGTAAGTTGATCGCAGCTGCGGTGATTGGCCGCGATGTTATCAGGCTATGGAGTGAGTATTGGGGTTAGCTGTGATGTTGCCATAATATAAAAAACTGCTGACGCTCACTGTACAATTTTCAGTCATAAAGAATGAAGAAAGGTACTGAAGGGTCATCGGCATCTGTGGAACACCACCCCAACAGAAATTATTACCTTCAGGAAAGCAGTAATATGGGGTAGGAAACTATGACTTCTTTCTCCAATGGTTCTGCTAACTCAGGGAAATTGCTAGGGTTACAGCTAGAAAGATATATGCACTTAATGAATAGTACAAGAATCTCTAGGAAAATTAAGAAAATATACACCGCAGCCACATATATTTAGAAATGCTCAAAAGTGATCGATTTTGTGAATTATTCTGTTCACCTGCTCCATTCACTATTATTTTCTAGTGAAATGAAAAAGGCACATTGATTCATAGTCATCAGGTGAAATGTTACCAGGCAATCAGAGATAAACACCATAAACCATATAGTTCGAACCTGTGTACAAGAAAGAAAGAAAGACTTGCATTTAGTCACTGTTGTAATGTAGGAAATGCAGCAGCCAATTTGCACACAGCAAGCTCCAACAAACAGCAATGTGATAATGGCCAGATAATCTGTCTTAGTGATGTTGATTAAGGAATAAATTTTGGCCAGAACACCAGGGATAACTCCCCTGCTCTTCTTCGAAATAGTGCCATAGGATCTTTTACGTCCACCTGTGAGGGCAGACAGGGCCTCGGTTTAACATCTCATCCAAAAGATGGAACTTCGGACAGTGCAGTGCTCCCTCAGTACTGCACTGGAGTGTCAGCCTAGAATTTTGTGATCAGGTCTCTGGAGTGGGACTTGAACCCACAACCTTCTGACTCAGAGGCTACCAACTGAACCACAGCTGACACTAGATAATAATATATAAGCTAATATAGATACAATAGATAAGCTAATATGAGCCAGGTAAAGACTGAGATCACATTAGCAAGAGAGATTCCCTCAAATGAAGTCATCTCTTGTCAATGCTGGTTCATTGATCCCTAGTGAAGGGATATTAGATTCCTCCTCCTCCATGATAAAGATACAGATCCACTCTTAACATAGATATCCCACTATATGACAAGGTTACCTAGAATGTAGAAGTGGATACCTCAGACAAAAGGTCATCCCTGGAGTGAACCTAAAGGTTTGCCCAGCAATGAATTCATGTGCCCGATTATAATTCTCTGTTGGTATTTCAGGGTATTGTAAAGGGTTCTCAAGCTACAGTTCTAAACCAAAAGCATAGATCCCCAAAAGCTAGTCTTGCAGCCAGCTGTGTTCTGCACACAAGGCTAGTTCAGGATGGAGGAGTTACTTGTTGACACTAGGTACTTGGCAGGATTATTTTCTGGGTTGAAAACTGCATTTTTTAAAATTTGTTTATGAGATGTGGGCATCGCTGGCTAGGCCAGCATTTATTGCCCATCCCTAGTTGCCCTTGAGAAGGTGGTGGTGAGCTGCCTTCTTGAACCGCTGCAGTCCGAGTGGTGAAGTTACTCCCACAGTGCTCTTAGGTAGGAAGTTCCAGAATTTTGACCCAGCGACAATGAAGGATCGGCGATATACTTCTAAATCAGGATGGTGTGTGATTTGGAGGGGAACCTGGAGGTGGTGGTGTTCCCATGCGCCTGCTTCCCTTGTCCTTCTCGATGGAAGAGGTCGCGGGTTTGGGAGGTGCTGTCGAAGAAGCCTTGGTGAGTTGCTACAGTGCATCTTGTAGATGGTACACACTGAAGCCACGGTACGCCGGTAGTGAATGTTTAAGGTGGTGGATGGGGTGCCAATCAAGCGGGCTGCTTTGTCCTGGATGGCTTCAAGCTTCTTGAGTGTTGTTGGAGCTACACTCATCCAGGCAAGTGGACAGTATTCCATCACACTCCTTACTTGTGCCTTGTAGATGGTGGAAAGGCTTTGGGGAGTCAGGAGGTGAGACACTCACCACAGAATACTTAGCCTCTGAACTGCTCTTGTTGCCACAGTATTTATGTGGCTGGTCCAGTTAAGTTTCAGGTCAATGGTGACCCCCAGGATGTTGATGGTAATGCCGTTGAATGTCAAGGGGCGGTGGTTAGACTCTCGCTTGTCGGAGATAGTCATTGCCTGGCACTTGTGTGGTGCAAATGTTGCCTGCCACTTGTCAGCCCAAGCCTGAACGTCGTCCAGGTCTTGTTGCATGCGGGCATGGACTGCTTCATTATCTGAGGAGTTGTGAATGGCACTGAACACTGTGAAAACTGCATGCTTATCAAAGAAATAGAACACAGATTGGGTGACCGCTTTGCGGAACACCTCCGTTCAGTCCGTAAGGGGGACCCCGAATTCCCGGTCGCCTGTCACTTTAATTCTCCATTCCACTCCCACTCTGACCTCACCATCCTCGGCCTATTACACTGTTCCACGGAAGCGCAGCGTAAGCTCGAGGAACAGCACCTCATCTTTCGTTTAGGCACGCTACAGCCCTCTGGACTTAATATCGAGTTCAACAATCTTAGATCATAATCTCAGCCCCTATCACATTTATATTTTATTTTTTCATCCACCCTTTTGTTTGGCCCCCCTTTTTTTTTCCTCCTAGAGCTGGCAGCTGTCCTTCATTCTGCCAGTGCATTTCACACTTCATTTAGCCTCAACCTGTCACATCAACACCTCCTCTTGCCTTGATTATCTCTTAATGTCTCTTAATCTCTCCTTTTGTTCTTTCATCCCCTCCCCCTTTTCCCAGCTTTATCCTTGCCTTAAATCTATTTCATTTCCTGCTATTTCCAGTTCTGATGAAAGGTCTTTGACCTGAAACGTTAACTCTGTTTCTCTCTCCACGGATGCTGCCTGGCCTGCTGAGTTTTTCCAGCGTTTTCTGTTGTTATTTTAAATAGAAAGCTTTGTTGGACTATTTACCTGGAAAGGAAATATTCATTTCCATAATGCATATTTAACCCAGATGTAACAGCTAGCCTCTTTATCATTCCTTAATTAATATTTACACTGGAACTGTTATTGGATTAAATTCATTTGGCCAGATATAGGGTAAACCTTCATTACAATCTTGAAAAACCATCCCTTTTACTGGGAGATTGATTTTTTTCTTTATTTCTCACACCAGCCACCCTTATGGCCTCTCTGAGAGAAATTGCTAATTTAGTCCCAATTTGTACCGCATTATGGGATGCTTTGGGCTTTCATGAGGAACAGAGCTCATATTGTTCAAATTAATTTTCCTTGGGACTTAACAGCTGGCAGAGACAGGAAACTCTCATCTCACCAGTCTTGGCTGGATTCATACCAAACTCCCAAAGGTAAAAGAATAGTGTGCTAACTCATTACACCACACGATCTCTTTTACCTGCTAATTAATGTTAGTCCAAAGTCATTAGTGTTTTAAAAAAAAGACATTTAAGGGTATAATAAAATGAATACTGACTGCAGTTTTCTGGCTACAAGTTAAGCTGTTGCCACTCACCAGAAGTAACATATAACTGAGGATACCTTTACCTTTAGAGCATTAATTTACAGCTATAGCCTCTTAACTGCAATCAATATATCTATGTTACTATATTGTGACTGTAACAGAGTTGGTTGGCCCAGCCTCAGTGATTCTACATATGAGCATAAAGTTGATTGAGGTCACAGTGCTCCAGGATATTTTGAAGGGAGGAAGTAGTGGAGAAAAATTTAAAATTACATTTTTGGGAAACTGGAGGTACAGGAAACTCTTTATTAACCGGCACCCAAATATCCGGAAATCTCTCTTAACCGGCAAAATTCTTGAGTAGGTAACCGGGGTTTTCCTTCATCTCTCGTTTAAAATTAACTTAAAAAAAACCCCCGAGGCGTTTGCCTTGTATCGGAGCGTGTAGATTGGGAGGGGAATGTGCAGCCCGGGTAGGCAGCGGACACGACAGATGGTCAGCTGGCGGTCCCCGGGGAGACGGAGCTCCGAATGCAGGCACATGTCAGTGTGTACGGGGCTCTCGTACGTTGGGAGATATAACTCTCCGTTATCCGGACTTTTTGATTAACCGGCACCACGCTGGTCCCGTCGGTGCCGGTTAATAAAGAGTTTCCTGTAGTTTCTCCCTTAATGGGTTTAATTTCAGCTTTGACAGATTGAATGAAGCTGTTTTATCTGTTGAGTAGCTTTGGGTTGCTACAATCTAGTTTTCAATGGTTATAGTTGCCACTGATTTGCTGATCTTAAAGTCCATAAGGGTAGAAAGCTTGGAAATAGCAACAAATATCCATGTTCTGCAGGTTGTTCTTCTGAACTGATATCAAAACCGATTTCCAGGGACAATGAATGTGCAGAATCTATTGTTTCAGCCTATACATGACCAGATAGGGCTGATAGAGGAGAGACTTTTCTCACGGGTGTCATCCATCAGCATGTAGAAACAAATACGTAAAAGGAAAGGCTTAAACTGATAGTACAACGTTTTTAAAACTCATTGCCCATAATGGCTTTTAAAAAGTACCATTAGTTTAATCAGATAGTTGAAGCAGTTGCTTTTATTTCAATTTAAATTTACAAAACTGGTATCTAATCACATTAGCTGACCTATATTGGTAGCAGAAATGATATACAATATCCTGAGTTTGGCTTAATCTTACTATATGTCATTTAGTCTACATTACTGAAGTGCCACATGGGTACTCGTTCCCATGTTTTATCAGATTAAGTACCTTGAAAGTCCATCAGAAAAAGTATTAATTGGCTCATTAGTATGGAGAAAGTGTGTCCTTTGAGATCTGCTACAATCAAATTAGCATTGTGACAAATGTTTTTGTCATGTTTATTAGATTGGTGCATTCACTTCATTTACAAAAAGTCATGCTCCAAACCATTTTCTATCATGATAGATTTTAAAATGGATGATTCAAGGTTACTTGGAGCAAGAGAAATGTGTCTATCTGTTTAAAAACAGCATAGGGTGCTTCACGTTAAACAGAAATCTCCAACCTTTCCTTTCTTAGAGGCATCTTTATGAACATTGCTTGCACAATGGCATCCCTTTGTAAACAGTAAGTTGGGATGGACTATAATATTGCTTTGCAAAGGTCCTGCTTACAACAGTCTAGCTATATCCAAAGTGCACAATTACATTTTGGAAGGTTTCACAAAGCTAAGAGCGTGTGAAGTTCACAAGTTGTCTGCATTACAGAATTGAGGCAAGATTGTTCAATAACATTCTTTAAAAATACTTGGTGGGAACTGGGTGGCGCAAGTGGGTTAGACATCTGCTCTGTCACCTTTAGACTGATCCAGCCCAGACTGATATGATGAACTTCTTCTCTATCTGCTACCTATAAAGGTCCCATGTGAAATAAGTTTGGACAGTCTCAATCCAGGTTCTAGTGGACATGGACTTACAACATAAAATGGTAGGAATCTTTACTCTGTATCTAGCTGTGACATACCTGTCTTGGGAGTGTTTGATGATGACACCAGGTGCCTGGAATGGGATGAGTTCCATTGCTCCTAATATCCTTTTGTGACATGGAGGATTCAAAATAAAAAAAAGTACTTGAATGCATAATATAGCTACATTTTTTAGAAACTATTAACTGTGTTTTATCGTTTGTGTTTTTTCCTGAGGTGAATAAATCATGCAAGCTAATAAATAATGAGCGTAGTTCTATCAAAGGTTTGTATGCATCAGATCTAACTGAACCCTTTGGAGGTCTGAAGAAGAAATTTGGCCAGGACACCAGGAGAATGATCTGTTTTCCTCAAACAGTGTCATGGAATCCTTTACAGTTATTCAGTAGGCAGATGGGGCCTCACTTTAACACGTCAACCAATAGACAGCATCTCCAACAATGCAGCATGGTACTGAACCACAGAGAGACCAGGAACATCCTAGAATCAATCCCTTGGTCTGTGGTGAGCAATCGCACCCAGGGTGGTGATGTCCTTGCACCAAGAAGAGATATTAACAGACCTCCCATTCCTAATCGTGTGCGTGTACATGTGTGCACATACGTGTGTTTAAAGTGCCTTTCAAGATGAAATGTCTCATGTTGCTATATTCAACTAATTACCTCACGACTATCATTAAGTAAGTAATTCAGCTCCGTCTGAAGATTTAATCCAGCTTGTACATGCTGTGTTCACCTTGATAGTATTTTAAAGGTCTTTAATGAAATGAACGCTGGCAAACTCAGGCCAGTTGACTAGGGACATAAATTGACACCACAAAGTGCCCTAACTCAGAAGCCTCAAAGGGTATATAGCTTTCAGGGAATGGAACTGTCACAGTGGCCAGGATGGATTCTGTCAGCCAAGAAATATAGGGACCATGGGGGGGATTTTCCCAGCCCTGGGGAGGCGGGTTTGGAGGCGGGACTGCCGGGAAAATGGCAGAAACTGGGAGCGGGTACCGGCCCCGCTCCCAACCCGCCTCCGTGCCAGCTTCCCGGGAGGTGGGTCCCCGAGTCGCACAGGGACCCGTCTCCTCGAGGCGGGAAGGGGATTAGAGCCAATTAACTGCCTGTTATCAGTTAGTTAACAGGCAGTTTTGAGGCTTTTCCCCATTTTGAGCCTTCTGCTGCGGGCTTCCCGACGGCTGCAAACCTCGCCAGGGTCAGCGAGGTGAGCAGTGGGTCTGCGGGGGTGAAAGGGGTCAAAATGTAAGATGTAGAGGTGAGTGATGGGTGCAAGTGTGGACAGGTAAGTATGAGAGGTGAGTGTAAAGTGTTAGAAAAAGTTTCTTTACCTTTGCTTCTTCTTGTAGGCTTCAACCTTTGGGGATCCGGAGGTGCCTCATCTCAATGGCAGAGATGACAGAATGGCTGCTGCATTCTCAGATGCAGCAGCCATCTGCTTTCTGCTGAGGAGAGAGGTCTTGGTAAGCCTTTGTGCAAGGGCTCACCTTGGAACAGAGATTGTCAGTGTTTGATAGCTTCTCAAAGCTGTCAAACGCAGACAATTCATCTGTCAAAAATTTTGACAGATGAAGCATCATACGCTGACGTCATCTGTCACCGGCTTTCCCTTAATTGGCCGGGAAGCCCACAGGGCGAGCTTAACAAGGACAATCAAGGGAAAATAGCGTGGGTTCGTCAGACGTCGCTGGGGGTGGGACTAGAACCCGGAAGGCAGCAGTCCCGCCCCCAAGTCGTCTCGGCTGGCAAAATCCAGCCCCATGTATTGTTTCTTCCCTTGAAATACATAAAACTGGCAGGACGCGGGGTAAAGTGGAGAAAACGTTCAGTTACCCAGCGATTTTATTCAGAATTTTTGTGAACAATGATACAGTGGATAAAAAGATTTTGTTATCCAATTTAATTAAACCTTTCAATAGCAGAGGTTAATTTTACATAATCCAAATCATTAAGCTTTCCTGACACAGCAAAATGTCCAAGAAGAATATTTGTAACAGTTATAGTTGTCAGTCAGTAAAGTATTAGTGCAGGGGGATAAAAAAAATCCCATACAATTAAAAGATACACTGTAAAAGGCTTAAATGACACATTTATCTCTCCTGGAGTCAATGATGGTGACAATGATGGAAGCTACCCAACTTCTGATCAAGGAATATTCTCTGTAATTTATGCATCAGACCCTCAATGAGTTGGTGCATATTTCAAAGGCAATCTCTTAATCTAGTATGGATCTTATGGCATCATAATACATACTGTCAGAGAATAATCACCTCTGTCAGCTCACACATCAGTAAGTCCAAGCATTTCTTTAAACTTCAGTGAATGAGTTTTCATTAGCATATATTATAAGACAGTTAATAGACTCTCTGTTGACAGGAATGCTAGTGAAAGGGCACATTTGCTCACAGTGATCAATTCCCATTTAATTTTAAATGGAAAAAAGAAACACTGGTTGGAGAATGGCTCAGACTGCATTTGTTGGTGTAATCAGCAGAATTCTCCATCACAACTGATACATTACTAAATTAGTAGATATACACAGCTAGCAAGTGAGGGAGCTTCATTTGAATATATCATAAGCACTTTGTGATTGTTGTGGATTGGCTTTCCTCATATGCAAGATGAGCATAGCCAGCCAGAGCAGATTTTGCATAACCTCCTGTTGTTCAATTCCAAGGAGTTTGATGGGAAGAGTATTACACCCTTGTCTCATTTAGCAGTAACTGGAGAAGGACTTTGGCTTGAGCCATTTATCGGACATAATGCAGAATCCACTCTGGCTGGTATGCTCATCTTACACATGAGAAACCCAATCTGCACCAATCACAAAGCATTTATGATCTATTCAAATCATAGAAACATAGAATCTAGGAGCAGGAGTAGGCCATTCGGCCCGTCGAGCCTGCTCCACCATTCAATACGATCATGGCTGATCATTCAAGTCCAGTACCCTGTCCCTGCTTTAATCCCCACAGTACACATATCCCACCCTAGCCCCGTAACCCCACGTATTTAATTCCCCCTAACATATCCCATCCTATCCCCATAACCCCACATATTTAATCCCCCCCCCCTAACACTAAGGGTCAATTTATCATAGCCAAATCAACCTAACCCGGACATTTTTGGACTGTGGGAGGAAACCGGAGCACCCGGAGGAAACCCACGCAGACACGGGGAGAATGTGCAAACTCCACACAGACAGTCACCCGAGGTCAGATTCGAACCCGGGTCCCTGGCGCTGTGAGGCACCAGTGCTAACCACTATGCCACCGTGTTGCCCTCCCTCACTTGCTTGATGTGTGCAGCTGCTAATTTAGTAATGAATCAGGACATAATGCCAACTGAAAACAGCGAGCCTACTTTTTACTGTCAGCACACCACAGATGAGGCGAGGAGAATTTATTTTTGTGCAGCGAGTTGTTATGATCTGGAATGCACCGCCTGAAAGGGTGGCAGGAGCAGATTCAATAGTAACTTTCAACAGTGTGTGTGAGCTGAAAACATAAGAAACCAACCAGCCCAGTGAGACTGGAATTTCCCTGGAACTTCTGGGAGGTCAAGAGCTGTAGGTAGTTGTTTAAATCACAAAAGAATTTCTGCTTGACATGGATTTCTCCAGTGTATAAAACAAACGGGGCATCAATACTATCAAAGTTCGTTGCAAAATACAAATTACCTCAAGTGAAGGAAAAGAGGCACAGAGCCATTCAGATAGGCTGACAGTATCACTATTGTAATAGTATGGCTGCTTCCATACATGTTAGGCATATGTTAAAAAAATGTGAACCATGGCCACAGTTTAACCCATCCACCCCTCCCATCACCATATCAAAAACGAAGTATTTCTGTCTGTGACAGATTTATTTAGTTGATTATTTCTTGCTGGGTACAGTACACACAGAGTTAAAATTAAAGGCAGTTAGCTGATCAACTGCAAAGAATATACACAATGATCTGATCGATCACAGGCCATTTTGTAGTCATTCGTGTAGGTTGTACTTGTGGAGCAAAAGGTAGCTCAATATTCTAAAATCTGGGCAACGCAGAGCCCTTAGCACTATTCTGTCCCAGCAACATCCCCGATAGCTATCTGGGATAAATGTTAACTTCCTGCAATCACAGTTCTTGAGTTTCAAAGGGTGCTAGAGATTTCCCTTGACCAGCAAACACCGTGTGCATTTGATACGCTGTGGTTTTTTTAAAGTACTAGTTTTTGCATGACAGCTATATCTGAGTTGACTATTTGAGGCAGGTTTGCCCGAGAGGGGTAGGGTCGTGATTCTTTGTCATCCCTTTGACAGGCAGTTCTGTAGCTAGGAGCTACCATTTGTGGGATTATATCTCGCTCAAGCTCACTAGTCAGTCTGAGGCTGTCAGGTGTACAAGGTTAATCAGAGGTTTCTTGTTAGCGGATAGCGGTAACAGATAGGGTCAGAGTTATGTTGAGAATTCGTGCGGCAATGTCTTTGACATTGAGAATAGTAAATTTTGTAATCATTATAAATATGTTGTTTGTATAGAACAGTGTTCTATTACCCATTTAGTGTTCAATAAACGTGTCTGGTAGATTACAGTCCAAGCTACACTCTGATAGAATGTTTTTTCTTCCGCATGTCCAAGTCGAAAAGATCACATGGTGGCACACGATATATTCCAGTAAGCCAGAGTACAGTGACAAGGGTTCTTTGTTCAATCCATGGGTCTTGCTACATTGACCTAGATTTCGACCAGGTAAAGCACACATTTGTTCGTAGGGGACACAAGAGGCTGGATTTTGAAACTGGGGACAGGATGGAGGCGGGACTCCCACTTTTTGGGTTGTAGTCCCGCCTCCATCGACTTGTGGCCAACCCACTGTATTTTCACTTGATTGACCTTGTTGAGCCCGCCCATCGGGCTCAGCAGGCCAATTAAGGGCCACCCGGCAACAGGTGACGTCACAGATTGACATTTCATCTGTCAAGAGCTTTTGACAGATGAAATATCAGCGTTTGACAGCTCTTTGAAGCTGTCAAACACTGACAATCTGTACTCTAAGTTAATTCCTTCCTCTCAGGCTGATTTAGAGATCTCTGCAGAACAAAAAGCAGAGGCTGCAGCTTTTGACAGCTCAACGGCCATTCTGCTTTCTGTGCCGGTGAGATTTCTGACTCCCGAGACCTGAAGGGCTGACACCTGCAGGAGGAAGTTAAGGTAAGTAAAACTTTTTTCCACACTTTACACTTACCTTACACACTTACCTCTGCACACATGCACCCATCACTCACCTGCCCACTGGACATATCGACCCCTCCAACCCCTGCAGACCCACGGTCCGCCTCGCTGAAAGGGCGTGGTTGGGACCTGTCGGAGAGCCCACATTTCAGGCATAAAAATAGGGATTCGGCAAAAAACTGCCTGTTAACTACCTGTTAGCAGGCAGTTTATTGCCACTAATCCCCTTCCCGCCTCGGGGAGGCGGGTCCCAGCACAGGTCGGGTACCCGCCTCCAGCGAAACTGGCATGGAGGCGGGTTGGGGGCGGGATGGGGTCGGGACCCCCGATTCAGCTATTTTCAATCCGATTCAGCTATTTTCAATCCATTCCCACCTCCAAACCCGCCTCCACGGCTCAATGAAAATTCTGCCCATGGTCTCCTTACAGGAGTGACTGTGAAGCTGAAAGTAAGGGGAATTTTTACCTGCTTTGCTAATCATGAAAGCTTAAGAATAAGTTGTAATCATTTATTTTTTACATTATGTTCTTGTCAATAGAGCAGCTAGCGCCCAACACACAGAATAAGAACATTAAAGTAAAAATGAGATTCTGCATTACTGTTAGTATTACAGAAGTCTACCTGGAGAGTGCACATTCTTGTAAACTGTCTGTGATTTCATTAGCACTCACTGAAAGCAGGCTCACTCTGCAGTGCCAACAATCACAATGTTACACATTAAGAGCTTACGATGTCACAAGTGCCTGTAACTTCAGCTTTACTAGGTAAGTGTGCTGTTGAAATGTGTTTTATTATACCATTAATTTACAACTGACAAGTAATTCTAATATACACCGGAGAATTTTCTAAGATCGAGGGTTGGCCCCTCTGCTACTGAGCTCAGCAACTGTAATGTGAGGTTTCCCGCAGCCTTTGCAATTTTGCATGTGTTGTCTGGGAGTATTATTTCCTCTAATAAATCGGTAGGTGAAATAATCTGCAGCTATAACCCTCATTCCTGGCACAGAGGCAAAAGCGCCAAGCTCGTCTCTCCAGCACATCTAACACCAATCCTCCGATAGATAAGTGACTCTCGCTAAACGAGCAGCAAGAAGCTTACCGATGATCTCTGCTGGTAAGGTGGTTAAATTTCAACAATCTCCATATACACACTGGGATCTCTTTGTCATGGTTCTTGCTAATCTGTACCTCACTTCTCTGGGTATAAGGAAGTGAGGTGACTCTGTGGGCACTGCATATTAGGCAAACAGTAACGCCCCTTATGCAGAATTCTCAGTAGTTTGGTTGAAGAATTGTGATATGTTTCTACATAACAGACACCAAGATACCCAAAGAAAAGTGTTCCAAGTATTTCATCTTGTTTTACATTTGTATTCAAATTCCAATCCAAATAATAGTAGGGTGACAAAGGACATATCAGCATGTAGTTATAAACAAAATGAACACACACACACACACAGATTGACTATGGAAAATATTAAAGTACATTCCATGCATCCTCACACACTTAGGGCTCGATTTTAATGGAGGAGGCGGGATGGAGTCGGGTTGCCTGGTGGGCGGGTTTCGGACCCGCTGCCGGTTTCAGCCACTCCCGGTGTCCCATTTTCACTTAATTGGTCCACTTCGTCCCGTCATGTGCGCTGCCTGCTGCAATGGGTTGCAGCCGATCTGTTGCTCTGCACTGATAAGGTCTTTGTCACACTTGTTTTTAAGGGCTCCCTGTAGCCTCAGCCTTTCATTTCTCATTGCTGTTGCTGCTGGAAAGGGCCAGGATCACCATGAGTGCAGCCACAGGCAAGAAGGCTGCTCCTGGATTCAATGACGACTCCCTGTAAGCTCTTGTAGAGGGAGTAAGAGGGCGCAGGGACATTCTGTTCCCTGCCGATGGCCGCAGGAAGCCTTCTCAACAGACAAAGGCAGACTGGCTGGAGATAGCTGAGGAGGTCAGCGTAAGGTTGCTGTGTGGATGCACCTGTCAGTTCGGGAGCGGCTGACCCGACACTTACGAAAGTAGCGTTGGGGGCGGGTTGGAGGCGAGTTCGTAGGCAACCGGCATTTTTTCTGATTTTCACTGCTGACCTGCCTCCAAACCCGCCCTCTGAGGTCCATTAAAATCGAGCCCTTAGTGTTAGATATCTGTATTATATTAATGCTAGAATGAAATACTATTAAGGAGATTTTATGCATCTAAATATTGCATATGCGTCATTAAAATTTCAATAAAATAATGCAAAAATAATTGCACCAATGTATTAAAATGCCAGGCAAAAAACTTTCCTCATAAATTTCCAAACATTTTGTCTTAGTTCGTAAAATGAACAAAATTATAGGCTAGAGCAAGACTTAGGGTACAACTGAATTAATAGCACAGATAGAAATAATTGGGTTTGATCTAATAGCCATTACAGAGATGTGGTTGCAGATTGACCAAGGTAGGGAACTAAATATTCCAGGATACTTGACTTTTAGAAGAGATAGACAAAATGGAACGGCGGGGGGCGGGGGGGGGGGGGGGGGGGGGGTAGCCCTGATAGTGTTGGGCAGAGTATAAATCAGGAAATTAGAGGTGCATGTAACAAGGGTAATACAATAATCAAGGGGGACTTTAATCTTCATATAGACAGGGCAAACCAAATTTGCAGTAATAGTGTGGAGGATGAGTTCATGGAATGCTTTCAAGATAGTTTTCTAGATCAATATGTTGAGGAATCAACTAGACAACAGGCTATTTTTGATCTAGAACTGTGCAATGAGACAGTGTTAATTAATAGCCTGTAGTAAAGGAGCCTCTAGGGAAGAGTGATCATAATATGATAGAATTTTATATTGAGTTTGAGAGTGATTTAGTTAAGCCCGAAACTAGGGTCTTAAATCTGAACAAGGCAAACTATGTAGGCATGAGGGGTGAATTGGCTAAGGTAGATTGGGAAACTAGATTAAAAGATATGATGGTAGATAAGCAATGGCAAACATTTAAAGAAATCTTTCATAATTTGCAATGAATATACATTCCCTTAAGGAATAAAAACCTCACAGGAAAAGTGGTCCAACCATGGCTAACAAGAGAAGTTAAAGATAATATTAGATTAAAGAAAGAGGCTTATAATGTTGCCAAAAAGAGTAGTAAGCCTGAGGATTGGGAGGATGTGAGAATTCAGCAAAGGATGCCAAAGAAATTGATCAAGAGAGAGAAAACAGAATATGACAGTACATTAGCAAGAGACATAAATACAGATTGTAAAAACTTCTATAGGCATGTAAAGAGGAAGAGTTTAGCAAAAGTAAACATGGGTCCCCTACAGGCAGAGACAGGAAAAATTTTAATGGGGAATAAGGAAATGGCAGAGACATTAAACAAGTAATTTATATCTGTCTTCACAGAAGAAGACACAAAAAACATTCCAGAAATAGTCAGGAACCAAGTGTCTAGTAAGAATGAGGAATGTAAAGAAATTAGTATTAGTAAAGAAATAGTACTGAAGAAATTAATGGGACTAAAAGCCAAAAAATCCTCTGAACCTGATGGCCTACATCCTAGGTTTTTCAAAGAGGTGGCTACAGAGATAATGGGCTGGATTTTGTGAATGGAGGCGAGTTGGAGGCAGGACTGCTGCTTGTCATGTCAATATCCTGCCTCCATCCTCGCCTGACCAACCATTAGATGAGGGGACCAAGTGTAATGTATCCAAGTTTGCTGACGATACAAAACTAGGTGAGAAAGTAAGTTGAGGAGGATGCAAAGAGGCTGCAAAGGGATATAGCCAGGTTTCGTGAGCGGGCAACAACATTGCAGATGGAATATAATGTGGATAAATGTGAAGTTATCCACTTTGGTAGGAAAAATAGAAAATAAACATATTTTTTAAATGGTGAGAGATTAGGAAATGTTGGTGTTCGAGGGACGTGGGTGTCCTTGTAAAAAAAATCACAGAAAGTTAACACAGAAAGTACAGCAAGCAATTAAGAAAGCAAATGGTATGTTAGCCTTTATTTCAAAAGGATTTGAGTATAAGAGTAAGGAAGTCTTACTGCAATTATATAGAGCCTTGGTGAGAGCACATCTGGAGTACTGTGTACAGTTTTGGTCTCCTTATCTAAGGAAGGATATACTTGCCATAGAGGGAGTGCAACGAAGATTCACTAGACTGACTCCCAGGATGGGGGGATTGTCTTATGAGGAGAGATTGAGTATACTAGGCCTAAATTCCTTAGAGTTTAGAAGAATGAGAGGTGATCTCATTGAAATGTATAAAAATCTTCAGAGGTTTAACAGGGTAGATGCTGGGAGGATGTTTCCGTTGGCTGGGGAGTCTAGAACTAGGGTCACAGTCTTAGAATAAGGGGTCGGCCATTTAGGACTCAGAGGAGAAGAAATTTCTTCACTCAGAGGGTTGTGAATCTTTGGAATTCTTTACCCCAGAGGACTGTGGATGCTCAGTTGTTGAGTATATTCAAGACAGAGATCGATAGATTTTTGGATACTAATGGAACCAAGGGATGTGGGGATAGTGCGGGAAGGTGGAGTTGAGGTAGAGGATAAGCCATGATCTTATTGATTTTTGTCATGGGATAATAGGAGCACTTAACTTTTGTTGAAACTATTCTATTTAGAATATTTATTATTCAAATTAGGTGTGATTAAATTCTACAAAATGGCTGATGCATTTGTGGTAGTTCTTATCAAAGAGAAAATCTTGATGACGACAGGAAAAGACAGAGGGGGCGAAATTTGGTTGCACCCCATTTGGGGGCAGTAACTGAATTATTGCTGGAGATTTAGCGCCTGGCGCGGAAGTACAGCCCCAGCCGCTAAATTCGGCTTACCGCCCCAGCGAGGAAGCGGAATGCTATCTCGGGCGCTCCACTTCCTCTCGGGGCGGTATCGGGGGTGCAAAGCACGGTAGCGCTGGAGCGCTACGCGGCCACTCTGCGTATCGCTGATGTGTTTCAATGCCACTCCCCCTTCTGTTAAAGGGGAGGGACGCTGCGAGTTCTGCAGGGCCTCCGATAGCCCACACTAGCCCACCAGGGCAGCATGGTGCCGTGGCTGCGTGATGGCAGCCACGGACCACACCCTAGGGCCGCCACTGAGGGCCGACCTGGAGATCAGCCAACAAAAATAAAATGGCGGCGCGGGTCGCAACCGCATCTCCCTTTAATTAGCGCCCCGCGAGCGGAGGTCGGCCCGGCTTGTGACCCACGAGGCTGGTGCTGGCAGCCTCGCGGGGCGCAGCCGAATTTCTGCCACGGGGTGGTAAGGGGTCGCAGCGCACAGCGATGATGTCATCGCTGGTGGCACAGCGGCCCGGGGCACTACCGGCAGGGCGCGCGGCGCTATCGGGTAGCGCCCCGTTAGCGCCCCCCGGAGGCGCTAATGGCAGGCGCAAAGGAGCCAAATTTCACGGCCAGAAATTTTAATTTCCAAAACCAAACACTATGCATTTTATGCAGGACTTCCCTTCTATATACTTGTAGTTACATTCAAGAGAATAGCACAATATTATTACATGAAATTAACTTTGATCAAATGATCATATTTCAGTATTCAGGAAAGCTGTGTTTGAATAGAAGTTTAAGTCCCATTAACTGGAATGGTTAACCTTTTTGCTATCTTTAGGAGCACCGTTCACTTCTGTTAAGAAATTTATGACTATGGAATATTTGAAACCAATTGCCTCCAGGTTTTGCTATTAATAATAATTAGATTGTGCATGATTAATGGCAACTAAACATAAAAATGAACTTCCCATTACTTTGAAACTGCATCTGCTTTCACGCAATGTATCGTTGGACACAGAACAGAGCTGGATACGAACTGCATAGCAGCAAGCAATGTATCGGCAAAGCAAATAAATGTGGCAGCAACACCGACCTCGGTAACCCACAAACAAACGCAAAAAAAAAATCTGCAGCATGTCTAAAACAAATGGTCAAAGAGATTTACAGGGATCAATAAGAAGGCTTTATCAAAGTATGGACCACCTTGTCTTTCCATATTGTCTGACCTCCCTTTACGTTCCTTCGTGTCTGCATTAGGAGAACTGAAAAGTCCGGGCTATGCTGAGGACCTCATCATCCCACCATTCTGTGCCAGCTGATAGGAGGCACACTTTCCATGCAGAAGAGGATCCCCATGCTGCCATTTCCTTTTCTCGTTTCCCCTCCATCTGGTAAACCAACCAAACTGCATCAAGACTTGTCTGTAGACAGGAGTAAGCTTGGAGTTCAAGCCAACAGAGATTCCAACTCAAGCCTCGTGCAGAACATATCAAAAAGTCCAAGAAAAAACAGAGTCATAGAGAGTTCAGTTCAGTTTGCCACATTTAGGATTCTTCTGTCAGCATAATGGTTACAATCGCTCATGAAACCTTTTGAGGGGTCAGCGACAAGCTATGAATTATAGCTTCAGAAATATCTCCTACACCATCTGCGAGATAAATCCTTCATGTCAATCAATAAAGAATGAAATGGCAAGGGACACAGGCATTGCAGTGGGAAGATAGCACCACAGCTGTACAAAAGGTGCTAAGTACTTCTTTTAAGAGTGCAACATCATTCCACTAAATGCCAACATTCAGCAGCTTCAACCTGCATAATGTTACTGTGCCCTTGACAGGCATGCAGATTGGCGTGGTCACACTTTGTTTTTTGACATTTCCTCAGACTTAAAGGTCTCCTCAAATGCATTGATCTATCAAAAGTCAGCAATACCCAACATAAATGCTTCCTGTAAAGTCCCATTTAATTGTAGCAAAATAGAATTCTTTGCAATATCCTCACTAAAATATGAGCTACAGCAGGAGTTGAATGACAAGGTTTTTCCACATTCTTTGTAAAACCATAATTTCTTGTATACTACACGCCCCGTCAGTGGCCTTCGTACCTGAAATTAATACAATTAAAGTGCATCTTGTAGTAATACAGCAAGGGGTAGAGTTTCCGTTCATTTACGTGAGTAAGATCAGCGCAATCCGGGCAAAATTGTCGGAACCAGCACAAAAGATCGGGGAATTTTAAACGTGAGTTATGCTTATGTTTTCCACGATCTTTTACGCTGGTTTAAGATTCAGTTCGCCCGGATCAGGCCCCGCCCACAAAACTGACCAAGCCCCCAGGTCCATAGTACAAGTTTCCGCGATTGCACTGGTTGTCGAAGGCTCTTCAAATTGCGTTCTTTTCTTGCGTGCACCAGCACCAGTAGGCAAGTTTTTTCAGATCCAAAAATATTGAATTTACTAAGAAACTGACCAGTGTACACCAATGAAACAAGTAAATGGTTCAGTTTAGTTTTTTTTTAAGTAAAGTTCAATGATTTTAAATCAGGTTACTCACAGATGGAGGACTGGACACTCCTTATTTTTGGTGACAAACCCATTTTCAGCTGCATTCATAAAACTTCACCAGATTACCACTCTTAAATACATGAATATTGTACTTTTTTCTTTTTGTGCGTGATTTCCCGATTGCGCCCAAAGCGGAAACTCTATCCCCCAATGTCTTGAAGTTGAGCTCTTTTAATATTAGCATGTGAATATATTGAAATTCTTTTGCCCACCGTTTTAATGGCGACTGAAACCATTTATTTAAACAGCTTGAACAGGCCTTCGTTAAAATAGCGAACACATGAATTTCCTACAGACTCTTCGGGCTGGATTTTCATTGACCCGTGGAGGTGGGTTTGGAGGCGTGTGGGGGGTTAAAATTGCGAAAACTGGCGGGCGGGCACAAGCCCGCTTCCACGCAATTTTCATTAAATCGTGTCTGCTGGTCCCAACTCCGTTCCACCTCTAAGAGACGGGATAGGCTGTTAAGGCCCTTAACAAGCACTAAATTGCCGCTATAATTCCATTTTGAAAGGCCTTTGTGATTTTAACCCTTTTTCTACGTGAAGCACGCCTGTTCTGAACCACGAATGTGAAACCTGGCGGGAGCACATTTGGATGGCTGGCTGGCTGGCTGGTGGTGGTGGCGGTGGCGGTGGCAGTGGATGGGAGACATATCTGGGAGTGGTGGTGGATGGGAGACATATCTGGGAGTGGTGGTGGATGGGAGACATATCTGGGAGTGGTGGTGCAAAAATATCTGGGAGCAGACTTAGGGCTGCTGCTGCTCATTTTGCATCCAGGTCCTCTCACAGCAAAGGCCAGGCAGTCTTTGCAGACCTTCAATGCAGCAGCAATGATGACATCATCAGAGGCGACTTTCAGACTGAAAACACTAATTGGGTCATGGGTTCCCACATGCTGGAACTCAATTGACCAATTAGGTGACAATCGCATCAATCTCCCACATCCAATTGCAGTCGGGTGGATAACACGAAAAGTGGATGACACGACCACAACCCGCCCCAGTATCAAAATCCAGCCCTTCATGTTGCAATATGAGGTGGGCTCAATTTCTGATACTTTCTGTAAGAAGCAAATAGATACTGATTAAATGTTACTGCATTTTTTTAAAAATTGATTCACGGGATGTGAGCGTTGCTGGCAAGGCCAGCATTTATCCCCCATCCCCAATTACCCTTGAGAAGGTGATGGTGAGCCGCCTTCTTGAATCGCTGCAGTCCGTGTGGTGAAGGTACTCCCACAGTGCTGTTAGGGAGGGAGTTCCAGGATTTTGACCCAGCGATGATGAAGGAACGGTGATTCCATAACCTATGAAACACAACATCCATATGATTAAGAGAGAGTTAAACCCTGTGATAATAGAAAGCAAAATGTGAAAGATTATAGTGGAACCTTGATTATCTACCATTTGGATTGGATTCCCAGTGGGATAGTCGAGGTTCCATTCTATTCCTTAATGCCATTTAGAACACGTTATTCAAACCTAAACAAAAGATTATCCACTGGTAGAGGAAAAATAAGTTAGCAGCTAGAGCAGAAATGGCCTAAAATTGTATTTGCAGGAAATCTGTTGAACCCTGGTAAACAGAAAGAGTTAATGGCTTGGAACCTTGGATACCTCAGAGAGCAGTCCGAGGACAAAGGACCTTTCACAACCAGAGCTGGTAGAAGTAGGCTGTCAAGGTCCCAAGCCGAGACATAATGGATAGGTTATGCTGTCTGAGCAAGATAACTGGGAGGGACTCAAAGCCTCCAGTGAGTTGCAGCATGCCACCATTCTAAAACAGAAGCATTCTGACGAAAAGCAGAAAACATTAACTTTAGATTGTGAATAGTTGTAATCCCAGTTACAGCAATTTTTCTTAGTTGCTTATGTTCCCTGTGTAATTAGGCATAGCTGTCATCCATAGGGAAATCATGTAGGGAAACTGTTGCATCCTTAGGCTGCCATTTTGGTTCCCCCCTTCCATTTGTTCTGAATCACAGCCTAATTTTTCCACATTAACAACAGTCTTGACAGTCTTTCCCGACACTGTACAATAGTGTTGCTTTGTAGGGTTTGGTGCTCATAGTGATCCAAATATTCCTAAACATTTGGGGCTTCAAACACCAGTAAAGTAGGTCTTAATTGTATGTGGAGGTTGAACAGATAAGGGAGAATGCTGGCTAGGTATTTTGATATATTTTGGCATGAAATTCAACCTCCACGTACAAAGCTCCTGCCCAACCTGGGCCACAATTTGTGTTTCTGTTCTCATGCTGCTTAAGCAATTACATTTTTTGTGTTACATTACCTGTGCTGTCCCTTGGTGTCAGTTGCCTCTTCTGGTCAAAAAATAATAGATGTGGTTCAGAATAAGTCCTTGTATACAAAAGAGTGGGGAGATTTCAAATGCCATCCAATTTGAAAAACAAAAATTCTAATTCTGCTGACAATGGAAACCTACTGGTTTCAGCCTTGGCACTCTGCCCTCTGAGCCAGAAAGTTGAGAGTTCAAACCCCACTCCACGACTTGTGCACAAAATTCAGCAGGAACGGAGATGTGTGCCATCTTTCAGATGAGATGCTAAACTAAGCATCCTTCATGTTACCCTTTTTACTAAATTTTCTTTTATTTGTATATCTATCTCATCAATTTCTACTTCCTCGACTTGCTCTTTGATTGCTTTTATTTTCCCTGACCCCTTCCTTCCTAGTTTAAATGACTCTTCACTTCCGTATTGCCAGTTCATTAAGTTCCTTCCTGTCCAGATGTAGCCCAGCCTTGTGGAATAACTCTATCTTCCCCAGAACATGTGCCAATGCCCCATCAAATGGAAATCCTCTTCCTGACACCACCATTTTAGCCGTGTGTTGAGCTCCCTAATCTTCCCATCCTTCCTATTCTAGCACACGGCTAGGTGAGCAATCTGGAGATCACCACCCTTAAAGTTCTGCTTCAAAACCCGCTTCCTAATCTCCTAAACTCCTTTTGCGGGACTTCAGGCCTCTCCTTTCCTATATCGTTGCCTCCCATTTGGATCACAATGACTTCCTGCTCTCTTTTCTCTTCCTTCCAGTCTTTCTGAAATGTTCCTACCACCTGGGAGATAACAAAGCATCCGGAACTTTGGCCTGGACTGATAAAGTTAGTGTCCATCCCTCTAACGATTGACTCTCCTATTACTACTGCATTCCTAACTGAGTTGCTTATCTCCCCCTTCCACCACCCAAGCTGTATAGAAACATAGAAAAATAGGAGCAGGAGTAGGCCATTCGGCCCTTCGAGCCTGCTCCGCCATTCATCACGATCATGGCTGATCCCTTATCTCAATATTCCCTTATTCCCGCTCTCTCCCCATACCCCTTGATGTCTTTTGTGTCTAGAAATCTATCTCTCTCCTTCTTAAATATATTCAGTGACTTGGCCTCCACAGCCTTCTGTGGTAGGGAATTCCACAGGTTCACCACCCTCTGAGTGAAGAAATTTCTCCTCATCTCAGTCCTAAATGTCCTACCCCGTATCCTGAGACTGTGACCCCTCGTTCTAGACCCCCCAGCCAGGGGAAACATCCTCCCTGCATCCAGTCTGTCTAGCCCTGTCAGAATTTTATACGTTTCAATGAGATCCCCTTTCATTCTTCTAAACTCTCGTGCAGAACACAAAGTGGTTGCAGTATAATTTTTTTTATAGAGTACAATGAATTGATTGAGAAGTAGATTTAATTTTTAATAAATGAAATATTTCTAAATGTTAAGCTTTGTAAAAAATAATCTTATGTTACACACAGGGAATTTTACTGTATGTTCGAAATGGACCCTTAGATTGCAAATGTGACAAATATCACCCGAATGCAGGCAGTTTAAAGACAAAGGGGAAAGGATTCCCAATCATATGGTGGTTAATGGGAAAATTCAATAAAGCATTTTATTGAATTGGTAATTCAAAGAAGTGGTTCCCATCACGACAGAAACCATAGTGATGGCACATTCAAAATGACATCTCTGATAATTCTGCTTGGCAACTTGGCAGTGTGGGTGTCCGCTATCTTTGTGTAGAGCCTTGTTTTGATTGTGCGAAGGGGAGGAGGGAGGAGGGGGCAGTATTGCAATAAATTCCAGTTGTATTTCTGAAGAATTTCCACTCTTGTTTTCTCTCTCTCTCTCTGAGGTCAGCTACCAGTCAAGAACGATAAGCAATCAGAACTAAAAGACTGAGACCAGAGAATGTGGGTGTCAATTAATTCAAAACTATATTTTTAACACCAATAGGATGTTTAACAATTGTGTTCCACGGTGTATTCAAGCAATGAAAAGGTGATTCACATGGTTGCAATGCAATGTTGCACCAGAGAATCCGGGCTCAGTGTTAAGAGATCGATTAGGGCTAAATTATGACAACAGGTTTTTTAAATTCGTTTATGGGATGTGGGCGTCGCTGGCAAGGCCAGCATTTATTGCCCATCCTTAATTGCCCTTGAGAAGGTGATGGTGAGCTGCCTTCTTAAACTGCTGCAGTCCGTGTGGTGAAGGTACTCTCAGTGCTGTTAGGGAGAGAGTTCCAGGATTTTGACCCAGCGACGATGAAGGATCGGCGATATACTTCTAAGTCAGGATGGTGTGTGACTTGGAGGGGAACTTGGAGGTGGTGGTGTTCCCATGCGTCTGCTGCCCTTGTCCTTCTAGGTGGTAGAGGTCGCGGGTTTGGAGGTGCTATCGAAAAAGCCTTGGCGAATTGCTGCAGCGCATCTTGTAGATGGTACACACTGCAGCCACGGTGCGCCGGTGGTGGAGGGAGTGAATGTTGAATGTGGTGGATGGGGTGCCAATCAAGCGGGCTGCTTTGTCCTGGATGGTGTCGAGCTTCTTGAGTGTTGTTGGAACTGCACTCATCCAGGCAAGAGGAGAGTATTCCATCACACTCCTGACTTGTGCCTTGTAGATGGTGGAAAGGCTTTGGGGAGTCAAGAGGTGAAACACTCACCACGGAATACCTAGCCTCTGACCTGCTCTTGTTGCCACAGTATTTATGTGGCTGGTCCAGTTAAGTTTCTGGTCAATGGTGACCCCCAGGATGTTGACGGTGAGGGATTTGGCGATGGTAATGCCGTTGAATGTCAAGGGGAGGTGGTTAGACTGTCACTTGTTTGAGTTAGTCATTGCCTGGCACATGTGTAGTGCGGCTGTTACTTGCCACTTATCAGCCCAAGCCTGAATGTCGTCCAGGTCTTGCTGCATGCTGGAATGGACTGCTTCATTTTCTGAGAAGTTACGAATGGAACTGAACACTGCGCAGTCATCCGCGAACATCCCCACTTCTGACCTTATGATGAAGCAGCTGAAGATCGTTGGGCCTAAGACACTGCCCTGTGGAACACCTGCAGCGATGTCCTGGGGCTGAAATGATTGACCTCCAACATCCAGAACATTTATGCTAGGTATGACTCCAGCCAGTGGAGAGTTTTCCCCCTGATTCCCATTGACTTCAATTTAACTAGGGCTCCTTGATGCCACACTTGGTCAAATGCTGCCTTGATGTCAAGGGCAGTCACTCTCACCTCACCTCTGGAATTCAGCTCCTTTGTCCTGGTGGAGCCCAAACTGAGCATTGATGAGCAGGTTATTGGTGAGTAAGTGCCGCTTGATAGCACTGTCGACAACACCTTCCATCACTTTGTTGATGATTGAGAGTAGATTGATGGGGCAGCAATTGGCCGGATTGGACTTGTCCTGCTTTTTCTGGACAGGACATACCTGGGCAGTTTTCCACATTGTTGCATAGATGCCAGTGTTGTAGCTGTACTGGAAAAGTTTGGCTGGAGGCGCGGCATTTTCTTGAGCGCAACTCTTCAGCACGATAGCCGGGATGATGTCGGGGTCCATAGCCTTTGCTGTATCCAGTGCACTCAGCCGTTTCTTGATATCATGTGGAGTGAATCGAATTAGCTGAAGACTGGCTTCTGTGATGGTGGGGACCTCAGGAGGATCATCCACTCGGCACTTCTGGCTGAAGATGGTTACAATCGTTTCAGCCTTGTCCTTTGCACTCGTGTGCTGGGCTCTGCCATCATTGAGGATGGGGATATTCATGGAGCCTCCTCCTCCCGTTAGTTGTTTAATTGTCCACCACCATTCACGACTGGATGTGGCAGGACTGCAAAGCTTTGATCTGATCCGTTGATTGTGAGATCGCTTAGCCCTGTCTATAGCATGCTGCTTCCACTGGTTAGCATGCATGTAGTCCTGTGTTGCAGTTTCCCCAGGTTGGCACCTCATTTTTAGGTATGCTGGTGTGGCTCCTGGCATGCTCTTCTACACTCTTCATTGAACCAGGGTTGGTCCCCTGGCTTGATGGTAATGGTAGAGTGAGGGATATGCCGGACCATGCGGTTACAGATTGTGGTGGAATACAATTTTGCCTCATGGATGCCCAGTTTTGAACTGCTAGATCTGTTATGAATCTACCCCATTTAGCACGGTGGTAGTGCCACATAACACAAATGGAGGGTGCCCTATGTGTGAAGACGGGACTTCGTCTCCACAAGGAATGTGCGGTGGTCACTGCTACCAATACTGTCATGGACAGATGCATCTGCGACAGGTAGATTGGTGAGGACGCGGTCAAATAGGTTTTTCCCTCGTGTTGGTTCTCTCATCACCTGCTGCAGGCTCAGTCTGGCAGCTATGTCCTTCAGGACTTGGCCAGCTCGGTCAGTAGTGGTGCTACCGAGCCACTCTTGATGATGGACATTGAAGTCCCCCACCCAGAGTACATTCTTCCAAGTGGTGTTCAACATGGAGGAGTACTGATTCATCAGCTGAGGGAGGGCGGTAAGTGGTAATCAGCAGGAGGTTTCCTTGTCCATGCTTGACCTGAAGCTATGAGACTTCATAGGCTCCAGAGTCAATGTTGAGGACTCCCAGGGTCACTCCCACCCGACTGTATACCACTGTGCCGCCATCTCTGGTGGGTCTGTCCGGCCGGTGGGACAGGACATACCCAGGGAAGGTGATGGAGGAGTTTGGGACATTGGCTGAAAGGTATGATTCTGTTAGTATGACTTTGTCAGGCTGTTGCTTGACTAGTCTGTGGGACAGCTCTCCCAATTTTGGCACAAGTTTCCCAGATGTTAGTGAGGAGGACGTTGCAGGGTCGACTGGGCTGGGTGTGCCATTGTCGTGTATGAAGCCGGTGCCTCGGTTGATCCGTCCTGTTCTTATTATTGTTTCTCGTAGCGATTTGTGGCTTACTAGGCCATTTCAGAGGGCAGTTAAAAGTCAACCACATTGCTGTGGGTCTAGAGTCACATATAGGCCAGACCAGGTAAGGACGGCAGATTTCCTTCCCTAAAAGACATGAGTGAACCAGATGGGTTTTTACGATTTATTTAATTAACTGAATTTAAATTCCCCAGCTGCCGTGGATGGGATTTGAACTCACTTCTCCGAATCATTAGTCCAGGCCTCTGAATTACTAGCCCAGTAACATAACCACTACGCTATCGTTCCCTTATCAGAACAATCGTGATTTGTCCTGGCAGCAGGCGAGACTCCTTGCCTTTGGTTTCTACTCACAGAATTACCCTTTGGTGCCTGCTCTACATTTTAAAAGTTAATGGACAAAAACCCAAACTGTCTGAGCCAAAGCTGGGTTCCAACCCTTCGCTGAACTGAAGGCCGTGATTTTGTCATTGGATGCAGGTTGGGAGCGGGTCAGGTGGTTTCCGGGTTCCAGTCCCGCCCCCAACTGCATCCGGCCCACGGACGTGATTTTATGTTGATTGACCTTGTTAAACCCGCCCTGCGGGCTCGCTGGCCAATTAAGAGGAAGCCGATGTCAGATGACGTCATTTGTTGACGCGTCATCTGCCGGTTTTCTTAAACAGACCACGCACAATTTTTTTTTGACAGCTGATTTCTCAGTGTTTGACCGCATTGAGTGCTGCAAACACTGACAATCACTGTACAAAGGTGAGCTCTTGCACCCTGGCTCTCCAATGACTCCCTCCAAAAGGTTAGAACAGATGGCAGCTGCAGGTGAGGTGACAGAAGCGATCTGTTACTGGTGAGAGAAGTTCTCCCAATGAGGTGGGACTAGACATCGATTTCAAAACTTGTTACCTACAGAAAAGTGTAAATGCATTAAAAATGATTTTCTCAACATTTTCTTACCTCTGAAACTCACCAGTGCACCATTGGATCCTTCACACCACTTCTGCAGCTGTCATCAAGCAGAAACATTACAGCAGACTCACAACATGCCACACTTACCTGGCGTGGCGTCCGGATGTCGGGAAAACCCGAGGCAGAAGCGGCAAAATTGAAAAAGAGCCTCTCAACTACTATCAACTACCTGTTAACAGGCAGGTAAGTGGCTTTAATCCTCTTCCCGCCGCTAGGTGTTGGGTCCATGCACAAATCGGGGACCCGACACTTGGGAAAATTGTTTGGAGACGGGTTGACGGCAGGATCGGAACCTGCCGTCAATCAAAACGATTTTAACCTTTGACCCGCCTCCAAACCCACCCTCTCAGTGCCGATAAAATCGCGGCCGAAGTGTCTGCTACTTTCAGATAAGCTCCGAATATATGCACATAATTAACTTGTTATACAAAACTATGTAAATGTGTATAAGAGATTAACGTTGTATACTATATTGAAACATGATAAAACACCTCTGAGAGCTTGAGGGTAAATGCAACTCTGTCTGAGCCCCTAGTTAAGGATAGCTGAATAAATCAACTGTATTTTTAATAACTTGAGACTTTTACCTGTGTACTTGGGACAAGATAGAGATACACAAGGGACCCCAACATCTGCATGAACAAGCACCAATGGTATTGCCTTGGTTTGACTAAAACTGCAATATTGCAAGCTGGATTCCTCCTCAAGATGAACCCAAGACAGAATCATAGAATCTTACAGCACAAAAGGAGGCCATTAGGGCCATCATGCCTGTGCTGGCGCTTTGAAAGAGCTGTCCAATTTAGTCCCACACCCCACCTTTTTCCCCATAACCTGCAAATTAGTCCTCTTCAAGCACATGTCCAATTGCAGATAAACACAGATGAGGAAGATCATTTGGCCCATCATTTCTCAATGAGAAAGGAAAACCTGCAGCCCCGTCAGAGCATCCTATTGGTTCTCGAGTGACTTATAGTTTTTTCTTTCAACTGCTTTATAAGGAAATCAATTCCAAGTGCTATGTACAGAGTTCTTCCTTAAATGCCCCTTTCATCAGTTTGAACCTATGACCCCCCATATCTGACTGCTGTGGCTTACCTTGAAGTAGTGCTATAGATTTCTCTTTTCCCAAAACGGTTTTCAAAACATTTGACAAAAGAATTCTGTGACTATGTACTTCAGTGAAAAGAACTGAAGCTGATCGAGTGCATAGAGTTAAATGCTGGGATCTTATCAATGGAGCCTGGGTCATAACTTTCTCAAGGTGGGCATGAATGGATTTGTCAACATTGATTTTGCTACTATCCAAGAGAAGTATTTTATGCATTGTGAGGTGAGTTTTATTTTGTGGAATATATCCATGGAGCTGACTTAAAACAGTGGTGAACATTTACTCATTTACTTTGCCTGTTGGGAAAACATATGTAACAGCAGGTGGCAATGCAACTCATGCAGTATGTATGTTGCTTTTGGTTTAATCTTTAAAAAAAATTAGGTCATGCACGATTGGAGTCCTGTCTCACATCCACTCAGGGATTTCACTTGATTGGTAACAGCAGAGGTAACACTAGATTAACTGGCATTATCTCCTCTGGTAATATATATTTTTTTGAAACTGCAAATGCTTAAAATCTGAAATAAAAACTAAAAATGCTGGAAATGCAAAGCAGCTCTGCCAACAGAGACAGGTTAACGTTTTGGGTAGAGCCTTCACCAGAACTCCATCCAGCCACAATAAAGGGTGTCCACCTGAAACATTAACCTATGTTATAATGTTTTTTACGTTGATGTACTGTTCTGCATCTTCAGTTTGTTATCTGATGTAGCCCTTACCCCACAAAAAAAATGAAAACCAGGCGAATCCCATTTACTCATTCACTCCCTCAGAGTTGGAGAATGGCCGGGGGGGGGGGCATGGGGGGAGTGCAAGCCCACTGCTACCAGTGAAGAGAAAATTGGATTCCGGCAGGGGGATAGACTGCTCCTGAGTTCCACCAATGAGAAAATCACATTCCTGCCATTTAATCAAACCCAGTTATAAGGCATGAAAGTCTACTCTACTGATTGCACTTCTCATGTGGAATTAGTTTGTGAAATCGTAATCCATTTCCCAAAGGACATAATTCTGCAGCACAAAATTGCTCTTTAATTTACATTAAGAGAGTGTAGGAACAATGTATAAATTGGAAATCCCACAATCCCAGCATTAAGGGGATGTTCTGAAATTAGACTGAAGCACCTTGCCAACATAAAGGGTGGCTGCTCTGCTGGTCATTCAACTCTCACCAGCACTTTTGCCTTTGAATCAGAGGTTGTCGGCTCAAACCCCACTCCAGGACTTGAGCACATAATCTAAGTGGACACTCCGGTGCAGTACTGAGAGAGTACTACCATTGTTGGAGGTGCTGCCCTTTGAATTGAGAGGTTGAATCTCACCTGTCTGCTCAGTTAGACCTTGAAGATTCCATGTTGCCATTCAAAGAGCAGAGAGTTCTCTCACTGTACTGGCCAATATATCTCCCTCAACCACAGCCGCCAGAAATAGATTAACTGATGCTTTTGGCAATATGACAACAGTGTTTGCATTACAATCTAATTTAAGGCACTTTGAGAATCATAAGTTTCCATTCTTTTTGATCTTCGAGGGCTTGATATTGTTACCAGTACAATGTTGTTTTTACCCGCCCCCAACCATTATAATCTTTCAGCTCAATGAGAACAGATGTACTTGTAATAAAAATATGAGTGCTGGAGTATCCACTTGAATCGGAATATCCACGACAGTGATTTGACTTGACGGCTATTGTTTGAAGGTTGCAGCTGGCTAACCGTGAACGATAAAATTCAAAAGTTGACTAAATTATAGGAAGTTTAAAACAAAATTAATAATTTAATCAGTGAAATACAATTTTGCGATAGCTCTTAGATTCAGAATTATTTAAGACTGATAAAAATTGCCTAACTGTTAAAAAGATTTAATGATCTCTCCTGTGTTAATCCATAGGAGCTGCAGTTTGTTTTTTAATAACCATATTTGTTTCGTACAAGATGTTTACACACACTCAGGACATGGTTTGATACAGAGTGCAATCAGCAGTATGGACTTCACGATTCTTGCAGGTACATGCAATGAGAATTAGATGGCGTTGATGCAGTTCTGCACTTTAGGGTAAGGTGGGAGCTGGGGGCTTGCAGGCCTGGGGGAGGTATTACTATAGACTGAAGCAGCAGCAGGGTGCAGGAGCCTCTCTCCTCAGCAGGTAGTTCCGAGTTCATACTGAACATGGGGGATTAGGGTGTACGGAATGCAAGAAGGGGACCATATCTCCTGGCATTTGCCCAGACTCATGCTCAACCCATATATTACATTAGGCACTTTACAGCCTTCTGGACTCAACATCGAGTTCAACAATTTCAGACCATAACCTCGGCCCCAATTTTTTTTCTCTCTCTCACATGGCAGCTGTTGATGATTCTGCCAGTGCCATTTACACTTCATCTAGAGTCATCTTTTGTTTCTTAACTTGTCCCATTACTATCTCCTTTTGCCTTGCACCATCGTCCCTTTAGTCTTTTAATTTCTCCTGCTTTCCACCCTATCACAGACCTTCCCTTTCCCTGCCCCTACACTTGCTTAAAAACTTGTTAGATCTCCAACTTTTTCCAGTTCTGACGAAGGGTCATCGACCTGAAACGTTAACTTTGTTTCTCTCTCTACAGATGCTGCCTGACCTGCTGAGTATTTCCAGCATTTTCTGTTTTTGTTTCAGATTTCCAGCATCCGCAGGATTTTGCTTTTGTATTACATACACCGACTGGCAAATGCCCCACATTTATTTTCACCATATTTTTGCAGTAAGGAATGTTGGATTGCACCAATGCAAAGGAATACATCTTCTTGCTGCCAGGATCGGGGTCTGAGTGAAGCTGGGAGTGGCAGGGTTTCTTTGCCTAGCTGGCAACAGGCTGGATTTACAAGGGTTTGGATTCTGGTTAATGCTTAGCCCAGTCAGAGTCAGCGTGGGTACAGACAGAATTGGACTCAGATGCGATACCTTCCATTGTCCAATAGCCTGCCAACGTTCACTCTAGGCTCACAAAAAGAATGAAGTACCAGAGGGCTTCTGGGACCCATGACGCTGTAACCCAACAGAAAACAGACACACCTGGTGAGGTAAAGGGCAGGTTTTATTTGAGGGGTGGGGAGTGGTAGAAACCTCTTTATACAGCATCTCGCAACATAAACATTGCATGCAAAGGCAGAACATGTGCTTAACAGAACTGATCTACTGCACATAGCTCAGCAGATAAGCACTGGCCATTACCAATTACTTATATTTCTGGCAAGAAACATGATCATAATTCTGAACAAATGCTGGATATAAAGCGGTTTTTGAATATAATCCAGCTCCATCTGGTCAAACGCCCTGAAAGTTTGTCTGAGTGCTCAAGCTTGCACTCTCTCTGGTATTGCTAATTCTGCAGTGGCCAGAACAAAATACATTGAGCTGAACACATGGATCCATCGCAAACTTGCTCTGCATTGACTGGATTAAAGCAGCTCTCCACTGTGCAACAAGTTAACCTGGCAGGATGAGGACTGCAAACTCCTTATATGGTTGGATACTTCAAAATCTCTAATCTGAATATTTCTGATTAAATATAACAAAAAAAATTTGGGGGATAGATCGGAATATATCTTTTGTTTAGGTGGTGTGGAGGGAATGAGAAAGCAAGTCTCCAGAAGCAGCTAATAGCACAACCTAAACATAAGAACATAAGAAGTAGGAGCAGGAGTAGGTCACATGGCCCCTCGGGCCTGCTCCACCATTCAATAGGATCATGGCTGATCCGAAACTAGACTCTCGTCCACTTCCCTGCCGCTCCCCATAACCCTTAATTCCCTTATCAGCTAGGAAACTGTCTATCTCCGTTTTAAATTTATTTAATGTCGCAGCTTCCACAGCTCTCTGAGGTAGCAAATTCCATAGATTTACTACCCTCTGAGTGAAGAAGTTTCTCCTCATCTCAGTTTTGAAACGGCAGCCCCTTATTCTAAGATTATGCCCCCTAGTTCTAGTCTCACCCATCAGTGGAAACATCCTCCCCGCCTCCACCCGATCAAGCCCCCTCACAATCTTATATGTTTCGATAAGATCGCCTCTCATTCTTCTGAATTCCAATGAGTAGAGGCCCAACCTACTCAACCTTTCCTCATAAGTCAACCCCCTCATCTCCGGAATCAACTGAGTGAACCTTCTCTGAACTGCCTCGAGAGCAAGTATATCTTTTCTTAAATATGGAAACCAAAACTGTACGCAGTATTCCAGGTGTGGCCTCACCAGTACCCTGTATAGCTGAAGCAAGACTTCCCTGCTTTTATACTCCATCCCCCTTGCAATAAAAGCCAAGATTCCATTGGCCTTCCTGATCACCTGTTGTACCTGCATACTAACCTTCTGTGTTTCATGCACCAGGACCCCCAGATCCCTTTGTACTGTAGCACTTTGCAATTTCTTTCCATTCGACCCTTCGAGCCTGCTCTGCCATTCAATGAGATCATGGCTGATCTTCTGCCTCAACTCCATTCACCGGCCCTATTGCCATATCCCTTGATGCCCTTACTCGTCAGAAATCTATCGACTTCTGTTTTGAATATACCCAATGACTGTGCTCATCACATCATCTCGGAGTATGTGTTCCCATTCACAAACTATTTTATACCCCCACTTCTACCTGAAGCCCTTCTGCGACACTTATTGGGTTCCAGATGTGGAGAACTATCGGCCTGAGGTCAGAGCCCTGGGCAACTGGGAAGCAAGTGTGTTCATGTCTAGATTTCTGGTCATAGACCCTCCCGACTGCCGACAACAACATGACAACCATATTTGTTGGTCTATGACATGAAAAAAATGGCCACTTTCATTCACCAATGGCAACACTGGGGATCCTCATTAAAAAAAAACATCTGTTTAGGTGTTCTTCTCCTGTGGTGGCAGTAGCAACTCAACAACAACAACAACAACTTGCATTTATAGAGCGCATTGAACACAGTAAAATGTCCCTAGGTGCTTCACAGAAGCATTATCAGGCAACAATTTACACCAAGCCAAAGAAGGAGATATTGGGACAGGTGACCATAAGCTTGGTCAAAGAGGTGGGATTTAAGGAGTGTCTTAAAGGGGGAGAGACAGGTGGAGAGGCGCAAAGGTTTAGGGAGGGATTTCCCAAACTTAGGACCCAGATGACTGAAGGCACGGCCGCCAGCTCTTCAGTTATATGCCATCAGAAGTCGGGGCCGTGTGGTGAATGAATCGGGCATTGGAGTGCACTGGAAATACATCTGGCTGCAGGCAGGATGAGTTTCATGTGCACACTAAACAAAAGGAGAAATAACTAGAAGGATATGTTGATGGGGTTAGATGAAGAAAGGTGGGAGGAGGCTTGTGTGGAGCAGAAACACTGGCATGGACCTGTTGAGCCAAATGGCCTATATCTGTGCTGTAAATACGATGCAATACTATACCAACAGGTTCTACAAATATTTTAAAAATGTGCGTCACTTTCTAATAATGGTCTTTGCTGGATTGATGAAAGGTTTTAAGCATTCCACCCCCATGAATGAAGCAATGATTGTCTTTTACATTTGAAGATCGTTACCTGTATGAGATTGTATTCCTCGGGTTTAAAATATATTCATAAAAAGGCCAAGTAAAGAAGGTCCTCAGCATTTCGGCAGAAAACAGGATGGGGTTACTTCCAGCACCAGTTACAGTACAAATGATGGAATGATAAGTACTGAAGATTTTGCCTCTGGTAGTGGAGGCCTGGTGCAGAAATGAAATATTGGATACTCCGCTATAATACTGGAAGATTATTAACTGTACTCATAGCAATAGTTTACCCATAACTACCTTCAGGCATTATGGAGAAGTGCCAGGCAATGGAACAGCAATAGCACTCAAGCTGTTCGAGAAGCCACAGCTTCACCTGTTTATTTTCCAGGCTCGAATTTCCAGTTACAAAAAAATCAAAAAGGAGCAGTTGATTTTAAAAAATAATTTAAAAAACGACAATTTGGCCCATATTTTCCGCCCCCCCCCCCCCCCCCCGCCACGGGTGTGTACGAGGTGCGTACACGCCCATAGGGGCCGCGCAAGTTCCGGGTTTAGGCCTGCGAAGCGCATGCGCTGAAACCCGGAACTGTTCTCGTGACAGATCCAACGCATGCCCAAGAAAAGTGCCTCCGCGGGTAGAGAGTTGCGCTATTTACCCAACTTCCGCCCGCTGAAAGGCCATAGAATTCTTACGCCTGGTAAAAGCGGGCATAAGGCCTGCTTTTACCAGCATAACAGTTTAAAAAAATAGAAAAATAAGATTTTATCACTCACTTATAAATTAAAAACCCTCTCCAATAAGATAAGGTTATATTAAGCCCATTAAAACATAAAAAAAAGTTTTAAAAATTAAATTTTTGTTTAACATATTTAATTAAATGCCATTTTAATTAATTTTATATATGTAATGTTTTTTCTTTATTTATTTCAGTGTGTTGGTGCATTTTTGATACTTTTGACAGTTCTGTGCGTAAGGAACTGTCAAAAGTATGAAGGGGGGATTCCCTTCTTCCATTGGTTCACTTGGCCCATGTGGTCCCAGGGGCGCTTGCGAACCGCCTGCGCCCTGGGATACCTGGGCCTCTGCGCATTTCCAAGAGGAGAGGCCCAGGAGCAGAAGCCTCCGTATCTCCGGGACCAGCAGGTAGGTTCGTAGAATTTTTGCTGATCGGAGGCATCCGCCCGCAGGAAGCCTCCGATCGGAAATTCAGGGCCAATAGGTTGCTGAGTGGGAACAGCATGTTGAATGAGAAATATGGAGCTTCTAGTCCAGTCCTGATACATCACTGCCACATACAGAATGATTTTTATTTGGTTGACCAGCAGTTCAGCATACTATTCAGAAAACAACTTGTATTTATATGGTGCTGTTAAAGCAGTAAAAAGTCCCAAGGCGTACAGGAATGTCATCAAACACAATTTGACATCGAGCCACATAAAGAGATGTTAGGACAGATGACCAAAAGCTTGGTTGAAGAGGTAAGTTTTAAAGGGGAATCTTAAATGAGGAGAGGTAGAAAGGCAGAGAGGTTTAGGGAGGGAATTCCAGAGGTTAGGGCCTAGGCAGCTGAGGGCATGGCCGGCAATTCTGGGGCGAAGGAAATCAGGGCTGCACAAGAGGCCAGAATTGGAGGTGGGCAGAGATCTCGGAGGGTGTAGGGCTGGAGGGGGTTACAGAGATAGGGAGGGGCAAGACCACAGAGGGAATTAAACACAAGGATGAGAATTTTAAATTCAAATCAAACTGGCAAAGAGAATTAAATAATTGACTCTGGGGGAACATAAACTCTGCTAAGGTATTGCTGTGATGGCTACCCTTCACGTTATCCAACAGGACATTTTGTTTTGAAGTAACTTGGCAAATTATTTTTTTTCTAATAAAAATATACATAACTGCAGTGCTGCGATATTCCATGCTGAGGTAACTTTACAGACTTGATTGCCGGGAACATTTGCGGGCAGTCAGATCATTAAAGCTAACAGATTATTCAGGCAGGGTCTGGAAATAAAATAGCTGGATCAGCGATGTCAAAACTGTGGCCCGTTGGCCATAGGTAGCCTCCAAGCCCTGGCAATCTGGCCCATGAAACCCAAGCAACTCGAGTTATTCACTGGTTTGCTGTTTGACATTTGTGCATCTGGAAGTTCGACAAGGAATGTTCTCAGTTTTATTGACTCATTGGTGGACAAATCCTAAATCAGAACACTTAAAATTGGTTAGTGTCAGCAAATTAATGGGAGCAATAGTCCCAGGTGCTTCAATGGGCAAAACGGTGGCATAGTGGTTAGCACTGTTGCCTCACAGCGCCAGGGACCCGGGTTCGAATCCGGCCGCGGGTGACTGTCTGTGTGAAGTTTGCACATTCTCCCCGTGTCTGCGTGGGTTTCCTCTGGGTGCTCCGGTTTCCTCCCACAGTCCAAAGATGTGCGGGTTAGGTTGATTTGGCTATGATAAATTGACCCTTAGTGTTAGGGGGATTAAATACGTGGGGTTACGGGGATAGGGTGGGATATGTGTCGGTGCAGGCTCGATGGGCCGAAATGGCCTCTATCTGCACTGTGGGGATTCTCTGTGAAATGAATTGGCCTTGACCTCATTAAAACTGGCCATTTGGTCTATCTCCTCGAATCACAAGTTCTGGCATGTCTGATGATCATCCTAAGTCTTCCAAATTGGTCGAGCACTCCACTAATGGTCGCCTCCTATTGGATGTGATTTGTTAACTTTGCCCAATTCATGCCAATAAAAATGTGAATTAGGCTAACTGGAAGTGAAAACAGATTGAATCGACACTTCCCAGACCTGTTGCTGATTAATGTAAAATGTCGATGCATTGCATACTTTTGCTAAAATTAATAATTTTAAGGTGCCATTTTTGGTAAGAATAAGGAACGTCAGCCACATTTCAGATAAACTCACTGTTGATTTTGCTGAACCTATCTAGATTTTTGTTGGCCTAGTTAGTAAACTTACATTTCTGTAGAAATAATGGCATGGGATGTCACAACATAAAATAATAACTGCTTGGGGGATGCAAACATGTCTGTGTCGAGCTTTCTCCTGTCTGGGGAAGACTGTCATGAGCAGCAATGTGCATTCAGCAATATGACTTGGGACATTTTTTTGTCCAACGTTTAGTCCATGTGTGCAATAAGTCCACTCTATCCAGGTTTTACTGCTGCTGTACGAAGTGTTTCAAGCCAGCTCCAATGTTTGTCATTGCGGAGTCAGCTATTATCCTGTCCAAGAACAAGGAAAATATATGGAAGGTAAATAACAAGCAAGACAAAGGGGGAGAAATTCAGTATCGCCCCATTTGGGGCGCAATTATCGGCCGGGTGCAAAGAGTAGCGCCTGGCGCTAATTATCGCCACCTACTGCAAACTTGGCTTCTATCGCCCCTGGAGGTGATTGGAGCGCTAAATCAGGCGCTTCACACCTGTCTTAAGGCGCAAAGGCCGAGGAGCAAGGCGCTACCTCAGAGCGCTGGTGAAGCTCATGTGATGTCAGTCAGCAATGGAACACACACACAATGGCGCGGGCCAGTTCTTAAAGGGGAGGGTTGATCTTGCTTTCCATCCACATCCTGCTCATTGCAGCCTTGAATCTCGGCCTGGAGAGACCTGCACATAAATCTGCTGGAAAGAACAATGGAGAGAACAAGGGAAAGAGCTCAGAGTGCAGCCCCCACAGTCTCTTCTAAATAGATGCGTACCTCTACCTGACGAAGGGGCAGCAGCTCCGAAAGCTCGTAATTTTAAATAAAACTGTTGGACTATAACCTGGTGTTGTGCGACTTCTCATTTTTGTCCACCCCAGTCCAACACCGGCATCTCCGCATCATAAATAGATGCAAGGAAGGCCAAATCAAAATGAACCTGCAAAGTGCTGCTCAGTACCCAAAACTCCTTCACACAGCGTTGAATCTCTCCAGAGGTCTCTCTCTCTCTCTCTCTCTCTCTCAGAATGCGTGGTTCAAAAATGTCACCAACAAAAAAAGGCAGGAAGCGTTCGCCTTGAAATAGCACTCCCCCAGTCCCTTCCTGACTGCAAAACGCTCCCCTCAACCTGTCATTGCTAGCAGCAGGCGGTAAGGCAAGGGACGCCACTCAATATCCGCTCCGGGGCGCTACCAGGGCGTTGCGCACTCGACTGATGTCACGATCTGCCGGCGCAGGAGATCGTGGCAGTAGTGTTTAGCGCCACCGCAAAATGTCTAGTTAATTTCGCGAGCGGCGCAAACATCGCCGCGCCCGGGCGCTAGTTGCTTTGCGCCCCATTAGCGCCCTCTTAAGGCGCTAACGGGAGGCGCAAGCAACTGAATTTTTCCCCCAAAGTATTGCAGCCCTTCACAATAACACTGGAACTAATCCACCATGACCTCCAAAGTAATGTACATTGTTCCTACCTCCCCTTCTATGAATGAAATATTCGGCTGTATTTTGCGACCCGTACAGGTGTGTACGAGGTGCGCATGCTCTCGTAGGGGCTGCGCAGGTTCCGGGTTTAGGCCTGCGAAGCGCATACGCTGAAACCCGACACTTGCGATCTGTTAAGAATCTTCTCAACAGATCCTCCGCATCCCCAGGAAAAGGGCCTCTGCGGTTTGGAGAGTTGCGATATTTGCCCAACTTCCGCCCGCTGAAAGGCCGTGGAATTCTTAAGCCTGGTAAAAGCAGGCATAAGGCCCTCTTAGGGCGCTAACAGGAGGTGCAAAGCAACCCAATTTTTCCCCCACATTTTTTTTTCCAAAATGTTAAAATATTTAATTAAATGCCATTTTAATTAATTTTACGTTATTTTTTTAAATTTATTTCATGTGTTCATGTATTTTTTAAGTCATCCCCATTCATAATTATGAGAGTTCCGTAAGTATGAAACTCGCATAAGTATGAAGGGGGATTCCCTTCTTTCATTGGTTGGGCAGGCCCACATGATCCCAGCGGTGCTTGCGAACCGCATGCGCCGCTGGGATATGTGGGCCTCTATGTATTTCTACCAGGAGAGGCCCAGGATCGTAAGCCTCCGTATCTCCCAGACCACCAGGTAAATGCGTAGATTTTTGATGATCGGAGTCATCAGCCCGTGGGAAGCCTTCGATCGCAAATTCAGGCCCATTATATTTGTTCCATCGTGTACCTCTTGCAATGATTCTCACTTTGCATAGCACCTAAAAGTAGGATTACGGAGACCAATTGGTAAATCAATTCTGTAGAACTGATATCAGAAGGGTTAACTCACTGCTATGCATGAATCTATTCTTTGAATGTTTTAATAAACTATCAATATCATTGTGCTGTTTGGTTTACTTTATAAGTGATTTAGAACTTGTTATGAACACTTCAGTGTAGAACTAAATATGCACAACAGCAGCCTGAAGATACCAATGGCCAGAACATTGGCCTGGGTTTTTCATCTGGTTTGTCACCTCTCTCAGGAGCTTACATGGTTTTCAGTTGGAGTGGGGCGTATATATATTGTGATGCACAAGGCATTTGCAGTTGGTCAGTTGACCAGTCGGTCTTTTCCTGTCCATCACTGTCGTCTGTTTCTATGTAATAGGAGATTGTGTCCTTTCTGCCAGGCATGACAGAACAATAGGAACAGAGGCAATATTAGAGTTTTTGGAGTGCCCCAGTGAGCAGGGCAGAGGGAGACCCCCTTTGTACTGGTCACAATGCCGCAATTTTTTTTTAGTATTAATAAACACTGACGTGTCCAGTGAGTCCCAGTAATTCAAATTCAGAATTAAGCTGACCTGTTGTCCCTATAAAAGGTAAGATGGTCTGCATGTGTCCATGGGCAAAGGAGCAGTAAGGAAATTAGTGGAGTGGGACTCTTCAGTTGCCAACGGCAGTTTATTAATCAAATCAGACTGGTGAGCCAAGCCAAATTCCCCGGCGCATGCCACCCTTTAAAAATATCCACCGCGTCATAAGCATTTCTACAATATACACCTGGGGTGGAAACATGCATTTTGGGCATACAAGTCCAGGACCTGACAGTCCTCAGGTACTTTACGATTGTCAATCTAGCACTTTTGTGCTGCAGTACCGAGTTTCTACTCTTAACAACCCTCAGTGAGCTTACATGTAGCAATAGAATTTAGTATTGCAACATTTCAACTTACTCGACAGGTCCTACAGATTATGTTATATTACATTTGTAGAACCTGACCCAAACATTGGAACCACTATAAGTTTGCTTAAGACGAGGAGGTCAAACACTTGTGTATAGGAAAGAAGGAGTGCCCAGTTTGTAATTAATCTCTATATCATTGGTTAAAAGGTTAGTTAGCCTATTTAAATCTAAATAGTATTCAAATATAAAGGAGTAGAAAGTGTACATTCACTTCTACTTAGCATAACTGGAGTTTATCACATAGATAGGTGGTCCTGGTAATGCACAAGACGGACCTGGAGCTTTATTGTTTTGTTGGAATTAACTCACAGAAATTAGGAATTATTTCAATTTAACAAATGTCAAAATTCAAACAGAAAGGAGAAAATAACAAGACAAGACGTGAGAGGTACAGTCTACTCCCGTTAACTCAATGTCAGTTTTTGTCCCTTTCCCAAATTTTGAATTGTCCAGTAATTTGAAATAAGCAATCACAAATTAACAAAAAGAGTAAGAGAGAGAGAAAGGAGAGAAAGGAGAGAACTAATTCACAGCTGCTGTCAAACAACATGATGATGGGTTCAACATTTGGATCAATGGTACACCCCAACCTTTTTTCTGATTGAACGTCATTCAATAATAATTACTAGTGATGTTCCAACACACAATGACCATCTCAATGTCTACATATTGGCCCTGAATTTGCGGTTGGAGGCTTCCCGCGGGGAAATGCCTCCGGTCCGCAAATAAAATCCATGGACCAGGAGGTACGGAGACTCACAGTTCTGGGCCTCCCCGGGTACCCACGGGCGGAGGCCCACGTTTCTCAGGGCGCAGGCGGTTCGCAAGCACCCCTGGGATCACGTGGGCCGGCCCAAATGACAGAAGGGAATTCCCCATTCATGCCTCTGGGGATTCTGCGTGTACGGAATGTCCATAAGTATGAATGGGAATACCCCAGAAAATACCTCTACACTTCAAATTTAAAAAAATCAGTTATTTAATATTCATCAAAATGGCATTTAATTAAATATTTAAAACAAAAATTGAGTTTTTTGAAAAATAAATGTACATGTTTTAAAGGGGCTAAAAATAAACTTACCTTATTTCACAGGTTTTTAAATGTATAAATTATTGATAACATTTTATTTTTCTGTTTTTTAAAACTCTTACGCTGGTAAAAGCAAGCCTTACGCCTGCTTTTACCAGGCATAAGAATTTCACGGGCATTTGCTGGGCAGGAGTTGGGTGACTCTCCGCCCACTGATGCCCTTTTCCCGGGGATGCACAGCACATGCCTAAACTCGGAACTTGCACGGCCCTTGCGGGCGCATGCGCACCTTGTACACACCCGTAGGGGCCGCAAATTACGGCCCATTTATAATTGGTAGTTGCTCTAAGGGAGAAGACTCCAAATGCATGTAGATTTTTTTTGACGGGGGCGGGGGGGGGGGAAGGGAAAGTGACTCAGTCTAGACTGCTTTCTACCAGTTCATGATGGATAAGTGAATCCAATGACATAACCATGGCCCAAAAGTTGCTGGAGAAATAATGGGAGTTCACTGCGCTCAGCATTGTTAGTGCATAAAAAAATCCAGCAAATTGTGGTGAGGGAGAGCTACGCCTTGAGTTGCAAATTGCCACAAATTGCTGAACAATTTGCATCGCTCCAGTTAGTCTTACAAAAACAAGAACTCACCATCAACCTCTCCGTGAGTGTCAAGAAATTGCTCGATTTTCACCATAAATACGAGTTAAACTCGCCGCAGAAAGTTAGGGCTGGTATTTCACAGCGTAAGGACCTGGTTAATGGGGTGATTTATGGTCCTGACATGCCACTCAACCTTGGAAGCCCAGAAAGGGAACCACTGAAACAGTGGAGTCTCACTCCTGCAGGTAGTAAATTGTTCCTAGAGGTTTTAATGTTTTAATTTTTTTCTGACTTTTCCTTTCTGTCTCTTTTTCTCTCTCTCTCTGTTAATCCAATCTTTCTTTCCCTCTTTTTATTTCACTTTCTGTATCTAATTTGACTCTAATTCACCTTATTTACTTCTCCATTGTTCTCTGTTTCTTTCTCTATCCTTCAATGTCAATAGTTCAGGAGATAAACAGTTGGTCCTGTCGTTCACCAAGGTCCCAGGTACCCTGTTGACCTCGCTGCGCCATTATCAATTCACACTTCCAGCAATTTGCTTCTGCAAAATGAATTGGAGCTGAAGGGTGAGGAAAATAACCCAACTCATGGCGCACACCACGCGATGCCCCGCTCCAGCAAATTCTGGGTCCACGTATCCAGTCCCCCACCCAACCAGCAACAAGCCCCTTTCTTTGTACATCACCCTGTTTTGTTCCTGGTTCAGATTTGAACACTCCATATTTTGCATGGGCCAAGCAAATCAAAAATGTTCGCTTGCATCAGTAAACTCTCTTAAGAGTTAATTAACTGAGATTAAAAAGAAAGACTAGCATTTCTATTGCACCTTTCATGACCACCAGACATCCCAAAGTGCTTTACAGCCAATGAAGTACTTTTTGGAGTGTAGTCACTGTTGTAATGTAGGAAACACGGCAGCCAATTTGTGCACAGCAAGCTCCCACAAACAGCAATGTGATAATAACCAGAAAATCTGTTTCAGTGATACTGATTGAGGGATAAGTATTGGCCCAGGACACCAGGGATAACTCCCCTGCTCCTCTTCGAAATATTACCATGGGATCTTTTACATCCACCTGAGAGGGCAGACTCAGCTTAACATCTCATCCTGAAAGACGGCACCTCCAACAGTGCAGCACTCCCCCAGTACTGCACTGGAGTGTCAGCCTAGATTTTTGTGCTCAAGTCTCTGGAGTGGGACTTGAACCCACAACCTTCTGACGCAGAGGCGAGGCTACCACCCACAGCTGACATGTAAAAAACTTAAAAGAAAAAATAAAACTGGGGAAATTAAAGACGTATAGATACAGCACCAACATACAATTTTAAGCCTAGTTTTGTATTGGGCTGTAAACCCTTCTGAAATAAACTCTTCCATCCTACGCTCTTTGCCTTCTGTTTTCCTTCCATTTGTTGCTTTAGTTTTGAAGGCATTTCCCATTTGATAAACACGAGCGATGGGGATCTGTGGGTTTCTTGTCTATAAACTTGTCAGCCAAAAAACTCCCCGCAGAGGAGCTAAACCCTTTATGTGCTGTGGAATTAGCTGTGCACAGGACTGTTCCCAAAGTTCTTGTATCTCAGCTGTCACAGGTTATTGTCACAGTACTGCTGACAGAGTGCATATAAAAAGAAATACATCACCTAACACCACTATTCTTTCACGTTTAGATTCCGCATAACATTCTCTTAGTTACAAATACATTGCAATGCATTACTATCAAAGTTTAATCAAATGGGATTTTCTTTTCTCTGGAAATCCCGAGGGAAATCAGACCTAATTGGATTTCTACAAGATCTGGTTCATAAAGCATTGTGACACTTTTCATAAATGATTAATTACATTTTCTGCAGTTTACACTATAGTAGAGGCTTGTCAAGTCGTACGCACGTCCAGCCTTTGGTATTCATATATTTACTTTGCAGAAATGGAGCTTGTATTTCCCGTCTCCCGTTGTGCAAACACAGAATCGCGAAATCTCTGAATGGGATCGGATGCACCGCGTTAGTGAAATCTTTCATCTGGTAATGCCTCGGGACAAGTGCGATACCAATTCACTCCCCAATGGGATTTACAGCTTATCTCGACTTCTGATGATGGCATTTATTTTGTCAAAGTGAAACAGGCAAAAGGAAGCGAGCAAAAAAGAGAGTATTTTAGAATCAAATACAGATAATAAGCTAAAATGAACAGCAAATCCTATTTGCAGTGAACACCACTTTAACTGGTTTAAATGAATCGCTAACTTCTTCATTTTTATGCATTTATTTATGTATTCTTGGGATTTACTGCTACCTATATACAAATAGGTTTTTAAAAAGCCTTTTTTTAAAGCAAGTTGATTATATAATAACTTGAGTGTTTAAGACGCTTAGGATAACATGTTGACATTGGACAGACTCCAGTACTTACTGAAAATCTGGGTGCTAGACTAAACCAATTAGGTGAACAATTAACAGATTGCTGTCTGCAAGGCTGTAAATGTGGATATGAACTGCAAAAGAAAATGTCCATTTAATGAAAGACGCCTTATATAGGAATAAATCAAAGGGCATTTTGTCTTGTAAAATTATACATTTGAAAGGGAACTTTATTCCTCTGATTGTGACATAATCCTTTTTAATTTTCCCATCAGCAACACAGGGAAACTCATCAACATATTTAAAGCATCTTCAAGCCAAACTACTGAGGAATCTACAAATATAGGCCCTTCATCAGAAGATTCATAGTGGCCCATCAATGTTTCAATTGCCTACAGAAGTGAAATAAAGAGAAAAATGACCTCTGCAAATCCTGCAGGGAGAAAGGGGATGGGGGATTTACCAGGATGAGTACAAGAGCAACCAGAAATGTGTTAAAAAAAAAGTGATCAAAGTGACAAAGAGAGACCTTTAAAAAATAAAGCGTAACTACGCAAATTATAACTGTCAGAAATTCTTCCTGTATTTCAATAGTAAAGGAGGTGTCAGAGAAGAGGTGAGAAACCGTAAAAGACATAAACGGGTTTGAAACAGAGGACATGCACAGGATCGGAAACATTCTGAATGATTACTTCCTCCAAGTAGTCACAAGGGAAGACTTGAGCAACACAACCTCCCAAACCCAAATTGTCCTAAGCAAATCATCGATATAATTGAGATGGAACTCCTAGGCATGCTAAAAGAGCTCAAAAACAATAAATCCCATGGGAAAGACAGTGGACTGAATTTTTGTTATTTTTGACCGGGCTGGGAACCCGCTGTCATCACGCGCCTTTCCCCCAGGTGCATCTGTCATCGCGGAGCCGACCCAACCAGCAGCGGCGGGCGACCCAATTGAGATGATTGTCAGGTAGTTTACAGGCACTTAAGAGCCTTTTCTCACTTACTTTTTAAATTTCCCTGCATGGCCTCGAGAATAACGCAGCTTGGGAACCATGTTTGTCAACCTGAGGCGGGAGTTCAGTGGCCATTGCTCCAGCTGATTACTTGACAGCATGAAATCGACAGTAAAGTGCTCCGGCGCTAACGTGCTTTGCGACCCCGACACCGCCCCGAGAGGAAGCGGAGCACCCGAGATAGCGCTCCATTTCCTCGCTGGGGCGGTAAGCCAAATTTACCGGACGCTAAATCTCCGGCGATAATTCGGTTACCGCCCCCAAGTATTTATTTGTAACCATATGCATATGATAAAAGGTTGGTCGTGCATGCCAATTAGCAAACCATCATCAATCCTTCCATTATCTCTTCTCCCACAGAACTCTTTCCACCAGTTCAGAATTCTAAACCAATCTCCATCCCCTTCTTTCTATCAATCATTGCTGACGTTGCAACCATAGTGAAATCATAATTCATTTAAAAAAAAAATCATTTGCACGTTCATCAGGCAGTTACTTCATTATTCATCTTAATCTTCCAAGGCTTCTCTGGCATCATTGCTTAATTCGATATGTCGCATTTGAAGAGCTCGGCTCACGTTAGCAAAACCAAGTTGATTTGGCAACAACAACATGAGCACTGGGCACAGGCATCAATGCGAAAGCCTCATGGTCGCCAGCAAAAGAACATGAGCCCAAAAAGGCGGTGGAAAAGAATACATGATTAACGGAGATCTTGACAAATGGTTTCTGCCTTTGCTTCACTCGTTGGCTTTGAGCCAACTGAAGTCCATCTCCCAAAATATAAGAGAGAAACAAGATTGATTGCGAGGGGGAGGGAGGGAAGTTGTAGGATGCATTACATCCATTAGCCCAGTCAGAAACATGAATCAACTGACAGAAAAGCAGAAAGGACCATCGTTGCCCTTTTGGAGAGTTTCCAGACTGGCTCAGTTCCTGTTCAGGAAAGCTTAAGTTTCCACAGGTACCATGAAGGAGGCAGGAAGGCTCGTACTGCAGCAGGGTGTGACGCCAGGCGCCGTGTAAATGACTGATCAGCTCATGGGACCATTTTTAAAAAGAATTATAACTGTAGCGCAGACACATTGGTGATGTGATGGTATCTCCAGTTTGTAAACACCCAGTAAGATCAATCATTGTACCAGCACATTGGAGCTTGAACAGTCTTCCACATGCCAAATACACCATGACAAAGAGAGAGAAAAATATGCCGTGCATGTCTCATACATGTTGAGTAAATCTTGGAATTTTATAACCGATATCAATACAAGCAAGATCACTTGAATATGCCATGTAAGTTTACTCAAGATTTATCTAAAGTGTCAAAACCAACAATGCTTGCTGCGTCCAATCTAAGCCTAAGTTCTAATCACAGCCCAATTTGAACCATTAATCCTTCTTTCTGCTATTTAAGTTTACATGTTTATTTTGGCAGCTTTATTCCCATAGCTGGAATTCCGGCTCTTTTTCCCCTCTGAATAGTTTGCTCAAATGCTCCATAAATTATTTATTTTTAATAGTTTTTTTTTGCAGGTCTATTATAAATCATCTCCCCACTCATTTCTTTCATGACAAAATAGATCAGTCTCTCTCCCAAAGCAGTGGAGTCAGGATAAATGCAAACTCAACTCAGGCACAATCTTGCTCCAATACTGAAGTGCGCGATGCCACTCGGGGGCCCAAGAGCACTTGACTTTCCTATCCTGGGCACAGGGTACCAGAAAGCAGCGCAAGAAACAGGAGAGCAACTACAGGCCTGCATCTGTGCTCATGGCCGCTGGCATCGGGGCTGGGAAGCAGCAGCCAGAGGCCACGAGCCCAAAGTTCACTGGGGAACTGGGGCAGAAGAAATACCTGGTAGTCAACTTCTTTTTTGGGGCTTCACCCAGGACCCACATAGACCCCTTTGATCTGTGAAGGTCCAAGCACTAGCTCTCACTCCTAATTTCTTCAGGCTTCTCTGAATGGGTAGCCAACCAACCGGAGTACAAGAAATAGAGCTGGGAGATACATCCCACCCGATTTCAGTTCTATTAAAGTCAATAAAAATCAATATCAGGCGGAGCATACAATGGGCAGCTGCTGCGATACTGCCTGTTTTGCGCTGCTGCCCACATGACTTTCTATCGTCCATGACGATTCGACAAAACAATTAATATGAAATAACAACAGAAAACGCTGGAAAAACTCAGCAGGCCAGGCAGCATCCGTGGAGAGAGAAAGAGAGTTAACGTTTCAGGTCGATGACCTTTCATCAGAACTGGGAAGAGCCGGAAATCAAATAGATTTAAGGCCAGGGTAAAGCTGGGAAAAGGGGGAGGGGATAAAGGAACAAAGGGGGAGATGAAGAGACATTAAGAGATATGCAAGGCTAGAGGTGGTGTTAATGTGACAGATTAAGGCTGAATGAAGTGTGAAATCCACTGGCAGAATGAAGGACAGCTGCCAGCTTCTAGGAGGAAAAAAAAGGTGGGGGGGGGACAAATAAAAGGGTGGAAAAAATAAAATATAAATGTGATTGGAGCTGAGGTTATGATCTAAAATTGTTGAACTCGATATTGAGTCAATATGAAATAACATGATAAGTAATAAGAGTCTTTGGGCTGGAAATTGATTATAGCCCAGGAATGGGCAGTATCATTCGAAAAGTTGGAGGATTTCACAATAATGTCTAGGAGTGGATCACTGTTTGAAACAATCTGGGTCTCGTTTACCTTATAAAACATTAAAACCTTGCTCTGTGGTTTATGATACAATCTAAAATCCTTGATTAGCATCATAGCTTTCTTACACAAACTCATTCTCTATATAATTCTGTTATTTCCCAGTAATCAAGATCACTCGGGTAAACCTTTACTGTTACCATGGCAAACAGTGTCAGCTGTGGCTCAGTTGGTAGCACTCAGGACTCTGAGTCAGAAGGTCATGGGTTCAAGTTCCACTGTTTTTTTTTACATCTACCTGAACAGGCAAAGGGGGCTTTGGTTTAACATCTCATCCGGAAGAAGGCACCTCCAATAGTGTTGCTTTCCCTCAGTACATTGCTTCATTTTCAGCCTAGATTATGTGCTCAAGTCCTGGACTGGGGCTTGAACCCACAATCTTCTGACTCAACAGTGAAAGTGCTGGCTACTGAAGCTCGAGTGGAGACAGTGTCTTGGGTCTTGGAGGTCATGATGTGGAGATGCCGGCGTTGGACTGGGGTGGACAAAAATGAGAAGTCGCACAACACCAGGTTATAGTCCAACAGATTTATTTAATTTTACAAGCTTTCGGAGCAGTTCGCTCCTTCGTCAGGTAAGTTTAGCAGTGAGAGAATCTCCCAGAATTCACAATTTAAACACAGACATTTCTCTCACTGCTAAACTTACCTGACGAAGGAGCGAACTGCTCCGAAAGCTTGTAAAATTAAATAAATCTGTTGGACTATAACCTGGTGTTGTGCGACTTCTCATTTGGGTCTTGGAGGTGGTGATGCTGCCTTGCATGCTACTGAAGCTGTGCTGCATTGGCACCAGCATGGTGCAATCAACACAGTAGAAGTGCTATATTGAATTTCATACATCCAACAGTCTTTTTTTAATAGTTTCATCTGTTTCGCACCTATCCATAAAAATGTCCCCATTGGCTTGTTAAATTTAGGAAAACGAGCCACTGTAAGATGCAGTGGGATTGAATTACTTCTCATATTTCATCTTGCTGATAATCCACATCTTGATTACATCAAACCATCACACATGGACAGGAAAAATGCATCAATCATCTCAGATCTAGTATTATTGGATATATAATGTCATTTATTTGGGATGTATTCTTCAAGAATCGACTTATTATCACTGATATTTTTCATAGTTATTAAAAAAGTGTCAGCTTGGCACAATTGCGAGCATTCGCGCCTCGGAATCAGGAAGTTGGGTGTTGGAGCTCCCAACATACTTGAGCACAGAATCCTAGCTGAGAGAATGCTGCATTCTCGAGAAAGTGCAGTCTCTTGGATGAGACGTTAAATGAACGCCTCATCTGTCTGCTCAGTTGGGCATTAAAGATCCCATGGCACGATTTGAAGATGAGTGAAGAGTTCGACGGGTCAAAGAGTCAAATTGACTGTTGCATTTTCCCCACAAACCAACGGCAGCTGCACTCTGAGGCCCGAAAATGGATGGCGATCGGTCCTCAGGCCTCAGCAGCATACTTGGCGAGGGCTGCCGGCGCTGGTCACGCCTCCACAGGCAGCTCACCCGACCAACGCCATCAGTGTTGGCCCATCTGCCACACCGGCAGAAGCTCTCAGGTATGTCCCACGAGGGGGGATTGGAGCGGACTATGGGAGTGGGGGTGCGGGGGATTGGGGGGGGGGGGTCACACCGATTACAACTTTTATGGAGTGGGGGAGCACTCCTGCTCCTCCTGGTTTCACAGGTTGGCTTTTCAATGACCATTTAAAAGAAAAACTTCCCTGGAATTGGCAGCCACAGAGAGCTGCTGAAGAATCGTGAGCGGCACGGACCGACGCCTGCCCTACTCATTCCCAACAAATTTCTCAATGGGGGTCCTTCCACAACCATTAAGCCCCTCATTTACCTATTTATCGGGCCTGAAGGCTGTTTTAGGCGTCCGCCCGGGAATTTAACAGGCGGTGCCAACACCTTCACAGATTGGGCACAGTTCGTCCTGCTGCTGAAGTGATACGCTTTGCAGCAGTTTCACGCTCACAAAGCAGGCGCAGGCGTACCAATTTCTAGCCCAAAATGTAATCCGTTGGTTGTAAAATACTTTGGGATGCCCTGAGGATCTATATAAATGCAAGTTCTTTTTATGTGAATGGGACACCTATCAAAAACAGTTTTGATCCTTGATCTCCTGTCCTTTTTGGATCATTAAGGACCCATTTCTATTAGCATCACCGATCTCTATTTCTGTCATTGGAATTATTCCACAATTCTGGGCATACCCATGTATAAAGAAAGAAAAGAAAGACTTGCATGAAAGGCGCTATATAAATGCAAGTCTTTCTTTTCTTTCTTTACATATGGGTCTGCCCAGAATTGTGGAATCATTCCATAGCGCCTTTCACGATCGCAGGATGACCCAAAGTGCTTTACAGCCAATAAAGTAATTTTGAAGTGTAGTCACTGTTGTAATGTAGGAAACGCAGGCAACCAATTGCGCACAGCAAGCTCCCACAAACAGCAAATGTGACAATGACCAGATAGTCTGTTCTAGTGATGTTGATTGGGGATAAATATTGGCCAGGACACCAGGGGGAACTCCCCTGCTCTTCTTCGAAATAGTGCCATGTTGTTTTGAGTGTCCAGTATGAATGTATGACTTCTGCTCACTGCTAGTGACATGTCAAACTTTTATCTATACTTGGAAATTCTCAGTACTGTAGATTAAGTTTTCAAGCATTTTACTTGAAAAGCAGCTAACTCAAAGGTGTGCACCTTTGAACGTGACAGTGTTTTTATTTCACCTTGCTTCAGACCAATTTGATCGAGGGATAAATATTGGCCAGGACACTGGGGATAACTCCCATGCCCTTCTTCAAAATAGTGCCATGGGATCTTTTACGTCCACCTGAGAGAGCAGACGGGGCCTCGGTTTAACTTCTCATCCGAAAGACGGCACCTCCGACAGTGCAGCACTCCCTCAGCACTGCACTTGAGTGTCAGCCTAGGTCTTTGTGCTCAAGTCTCTGGAGTGGGACTTGAACCCACAACCTTCTGACTCAGAGGTGAGACTGCTACCCACTGAGCCACAGCTGACACATTTCATATATATTCGCAGGAACCCCAGTCCCCTTTCTTAAATGAATCTTGTTTTAGATAAAAAAGAATGTTTTATCCAAATTAAATTAGTTGAAGGTGATTTGGGATAAACTGACAATGATTTGCTGTTCAAGCAACTTTTGACCACACAGAGAAATGTCTCCATGCAGTCTCGAGAGAGTCTGGAAGAGATCACAGTCTAGGTCGGCCTATGGGCCTCATCAATCCTGCACCAAAATTAATCATTTGTGCAGGGCAAGATGGACAGCACTAGTTTCCCTCTTCCTCAAGTCCAAATGGGATGACATCATGAAGAGCTCCATGAGGGTGAAAACATGACTGAAAAAAATGCATCATAAGCAAACTGGTCTCAATTTAAATTTTTAGTTTGACACAAACTGACCTCGGAGCATAAAACTGAAAGCTAGATGACAATCACTGGAAAAAATATTTGAAGTCAAGTGAAAACTTGGCTCGGGTCCAACTTTTTGGGATGAGCGGGCTTGACAGACTGAAAAAGCCAAACTAAGCAAAGCCAATTAATACCCAACTGATACTACACATTAATGTAGTTGGTGCAGTATTTTTTTTATTCGTTCCTGGGATGTGGGTGTTGCTGGCAAGGCCAGCATTTATTGCCCATCCCTAATTACCCTTTAGAAGGTGGTGGTGAACCGCCTTCTTGAACTGCTGCAGTCCGTGTGGTGAAGGTATTCCCACAGTGCTGTTAGGGAGGGAGTTCCAGGATTTTGACCCAGCGACAATGAAGGAACGGCGATATATTATCAAGTCAGGATGGTGTGTGACTTGGAGGGGAACGTGGAGGTGGTGGTGTTCCCATACGCCTGCTGCCCTTGTCCTTCTAGTTGGAACGGGTCGTGGGTTTGGGAGGTGCTGCTGAAGAAGCCTTGGCGAGTTGCTGCAGTGCATCTTGTAGATGGTACACACTGCAGCCATGGTACGCCGGTGGTGGAGGGAGTGAATGTTTAAGGTGGTGGATGGGGTGCCAATCAAGCGGGCTGCTTTGTCCTGGATGGTATCGAGCCTCTTGAGTGTTGTTGGAGCTGCACTCATCCAGGTAAGTGGAGAGTATTCCATCACACTCCTTACTTGTGTCTTGTAGATGGTGGAAAGGCTTTGGGGAGTCAGGAGGTGAGACACTCGCCGCAGAATACCTAGCCTCTGACCTGCTCTTGTTGGCACAGTATTTATGTAGCTGGTCCAGTTAAGTTTCTGGTCAATGATGACCCCCAGGATGTTGATGGTGGGGGATTCGGCGATGGTAATGCTGTTGAATGTTAAGGGGCGGTGGTTAGACTGTCGCTTGTTGGAGATAGTCATTCCCTGGCACTTAAGTGGTAGTAACATTCGCGTCACACATCAACCCAAGCCTGAACGTCGTCCAGGTCTTGTTGCATGCGGGCATGGTCTGCTTCATTATCTGAGGAGTTGCGAATGGAACTGAACACTGTGCAGTCATCAGCGGACATTCCCATTTCTGACCTTATGTTGGAGGGAAGGTCATTGATGAAGCAGCTGAAGATGGTTGGGCCTAGGACACTGCCCTGAGGAACTCCTGCAGCGATGTCCTGGGGCTGTGATGATTGACCTCCAACCACCACAATCATCTTCCTTTGTGCGAGGTATGACTCCAGCCAGTGGAGCATTTTCCCCCCGATTCCCATTGACTTCAGTTTTATTATGGTTCTTTGATTCCACACTCGGTTAAATGCTTCCTTGATGTCAAGGGCAGTCACTCTCACCTCACCTCTGGCATTCAGCTCCTTTGTCCATCTTTGGACCAAGGCTGTAATGAGGTCGGGAGCCAAGTGTTCTTGGCGGAACCCAAACTGGGCATCTGTGAGCAGGTTATTGGTGAGTAAGTGCCGCTTGATAGCACTGTCGATGATACCTTCCATCACTTTGCTGATGATTGAGAGTAGACTGATGGGGCGGCAATTGGCCGGATTGGATTTGTCCTGCTTTATGTAGACAGGACATACCAGTCCAATTTTCCACTTTGTCGGATAGATGCCAGTGGTGTAGCTATACTGGAACAGCTTGGCTAGAGGCGCGACTAGTTCTGGAGCACAAGTCTTCAGCATGACAGCCGGGATGTTGTCAGGGCCCGTAGCCTTTGCTGTATCCAGTCCGCTCAGCCGTTTCTTGATATCACGTGGAGTGAATCGAATTGGCTGAAGACTGGCTTCTGTGATGGTGGGAACCTCAGGGGGAGGCCGATATGGATCATCCACTCGGCACTTCTGGCTGAAGATGGTTGCAAACGCTTCAGCCTTGTCTTTTGCACTCACTTGCTGGGGCTCCACCATCATTGAGGATGGAGATATTCATGGAGCCTCCTCCTCCCGTTAGTTGTTTAATGGTCCACCACCATTCACGACTGGATGTAGCAGGACTGCAGAGCTTTGATCTGCTCCGTTGATTGTGGGATTGCTTAGCCCTGTCTATAGCATGCTGCTTCCGCTTTTTAGCATGCATGTAGTCCTGTGTTGCAGCTTCCCCAGGTTGGCACCTCATTTTTAGGTACGCCTGGTGCTGCTCCTGGCATGCTCTTCTACATTCCTTATTGAACCAGGGTTGGTCCCCTGGCTTGATGGTAATGGTAGAGTGAGGGATATGCCAAGCCATGAGGTTACAGATTGTGGTGGAATACAATTCTGCTGCTGCTGATGGCCCACAGCGCCTCATGGATGCCCAGTTTTGAGCTGCTAGATCTGTTCTGAATCTATCCCATTTAGCACGGTGGTAGTGCCACACCACATGATGGAGTGTGTCCTCAGTATGACGACGGGACTTCGTCTCCACAATAACTGTGCGGTGGTCACTGCTACCGATACTGACATGGACAGATGCATCTGCGACAGGTAGATTGGTGAGGACGAGGTCAAGTAGGTTTTTCCCTCATGTTGGTTCTCTCATCACCTGTCGCAGGTCCAGACTGGCATTTATGTCCTTCAGGACTCAGCTAGCTCGGTCAGTAGTGGTACTACCGAGCCACTCTTGGTGATGGCGATTGTTAAGGCATCAGGTAGCTCTGGATCATTAACACTGGATTGTTGCTTTTACTCAAACCATATACAAGATTGGTATTTTCAATTCCTACTAAAATGGAACTGCATATTCCGTCTTCGATTTTTTTTTCTCTCTGTCTCATTTCCCTACTCACCCCCGCCCCCGCCCCCGCTCCCCCCCTCCCCCCTCCGTCCTGGCCCGATTAGTTGTTGGGCATTACATTAAAATCTGGCATGCTAACATTTTATTGGCCAGGTGCGCGCATTACGAGAGCAGCTTGAATAGGAACGGTGTGTTTACATCATGAGTCATGTGCCAGAACTCAATATTATAAACAGTCTTAATGGAAACGAGAACTGGCTCTTTCACTAAGCTCAGGAATTGTGTAGAAAATCGTGGCACTCAACAGAAAATCCCTTTACAGAGTAAATCTCGAGAATATCAGTCCGTAACAAATGACTTGTCCTACTTATTAGCTTCTTTTAAAGACATAGTTACAGCCTGCAAACACAACCACAGGTTCATATTACCACATCTACCCTTGTAGTCTTTCTTATATCTCAGTTAATCATTTACCAAAGCAGTTTTGAAACTTTATAATAACGAGACATTTTAAATCAACCCCTGAACTACCTTCAACAAACCAGAATCCCATTACGTACTGGGAACTACAAATAAAAGTTTTATGTAACAAGCTAACCAAACCATTGTAAACTATATAAGGAATTAAAGAAAACTGGGAAAAATTGGCATATATCAGACCATTTTTGGAAGCAAACTCTGAGCAAATTCCTGGCACACTTACCAATGATATTTGTGATCCAAGCACAGCAATAGAAACATATCAAACCATTTACTTCTCTTTTACTGAATTTCTAATGATCTATTTTTTAATGCGCATCACATTAAATATTGTTAATCCACTGCCAAATTTCACAGAGTGACTGCCGCAGATTTTAGAAGTTGATCTAGTCCCTCGTGTACATAATACAGGCTTTGATTACATGTTGTAGCTTTTTTTTGTTTAAATTGAACTGCTTATTGAATAATTAAACAGGTTATGCTACAGAGACTTGGAAGCATTCCTCATCCAGGCGTAAATTAATATTGGCAAACTAGGTACACAATATCAGGATACATCGGCATCCCGACTGCAAGGGATAGTGGAGTGTGCTTGAATTTTGTTTTTTTACCTGGCGGTCTTGGGTTTGAGATCTTCCCATACTGATGGGATGGAAGCTTGTTCTGTGCCAAGGGTAAGGATCCAGTATGAAATAATTTAAAAGCAGTCTGAACCGAGTTCCTAGTAGGTGCAAGTCCATGGCATTAAAATGGCTATAATTTTTACTCAAATTGGGAGCTATTCAATCAGGCCACGGGATGGCTAATGTGGGAAATGGGAAGTTCTGCAATTGAAAATGGTTTTACGAGATTTCAGATAAGTCAAACCCTTATGGCAGCATTGAGGGGAGTTTTCTCTGGGTCTAGCTATATGAACACATGAAAAAGGACAGGAAAAGGCCAACTGATGCATCTAGCTTTTCTCATCCAGACATGGTGCAGCCTTTGTGGACCATCAAGTCACCCCTCCCCCAATCACACAATATCCTGGGAGAGGCAGTCCATTGGAGAAAACACAGGCCGGTATTTTCCAATAGGGACAGTAGGGACATCGGAAATGCTGGTTTCAGGTATGAAAAGCGCATGCGCTGAAAACTGGTATTTCCAATCTGTCAAGAATTCTATTGACAGATCGGACGCCTGCCCTGGAGAAGGGCCTCTGCAGGCAGATAGTTCCACTTTCTGGAGAACCTCTGCCCGCAGAAAACCCTTAGAAATCTTACGCCTGGTGAAAGCAGATATAAGGCCTGCTTTTACCAGCATAAGAGTTTAAAAAAGTAAAAAAAATATTTTTTTCCCACTCATTTATAATTTAAAATTACTTTTAAAAAAGGTAAGTTTATTTTTAGCCCCGTAAAAAACTTTAATCATTTTTTCAAAAAATTAAATTTGTTTAAAATATTTAATTTAATGTACTTTTAACTCATTTTAAAAATGTGAAGGTTTTTTAAAAATGTATTTAATGTTTTCGTGTCTTTTTTCAGTGATCCCCATTCATACTTTTGACAGGTCTATCTGTCAAAAGTATGAAGGGGGATTCCCTTCTTTCATTGGCTCGCCTGGCCCACGTGATCCCAGGGACGCTTGTGAACCGCCTGCGCCCCTGGGATACGTGGGCCCTGCGCATTTCGACTGTGGAGAGGCCCAGATCGGAAGAGTCCGGACCTCGGGAGACCTCAGGTAAGGGCGTAGATTTTTTTCCGATGGGAGGCCTCCAGACACAGGAAGCCTCCAATTGGAAATTACGAGCCAAAATGTTCGGCCAATTTAGAAAGAAACTTTGGGACATTCCTCTCTGACCTCCAAAGGCAATCAAGCAAGGTCTAGGTGACCACGTTGACTGGTTTAGCTAAATATAGCTAACCCTCACCTACCTCCTAAAACTAGAGATGCATTTCACTCTCTGGAGCTCATCCAGCTCACTTTGAAAGGCCTGGAGTGAATTCACCCATGCTGTGCCTCACTTGGGAGTGTTTGCTGCAGCAACTGGGTTCCAAAAAGTGCAAATGCATTCAATTCTTCAACACTGACAAATTAAATGAAAAAAGGTCAACAGTGTGCTCCCATTAAAAAGTAAAAATAAATGTCTTGTCCCATTATTTTGTTCTCCCAAGGACTTTGCAGTCTAGGACTTAATCACTGTTCAATTAAGACTGAAGCCACTTTTGCAGGAGGGTGAACCAACATCTTATTGAAATATTTGCTGTGTTGTTTTGCTGTTTGTAAGCACTTGGAACAAGTCTCAAAAGGCAGCCAGACAATGCGGTGCAATCTGAACACTTGGAATCAACAACTAATGAGTTGGTTCACTGGCAGGGGCGCATTTAACCACAACCAGCACCGACCTCACTGGAAATGGATCAAATGAAACAACAGGAGTATGATGAGAAACTGCTCATCTAGGTTAAATGGGTCATGATGCGGAGATGCCGGTGTTGGACTGGGGTGGACCAAAATGAGAAGTCGCACAACACCAGGTTATAGTCCAACAGTTTTATTTGAAATTACGAGCTTTCGGAGCTCTGCTCCTTCTTCAGGTACAGTGAGGGAATACAAATCGATTACACAGTATATATAGACAGAGAACAATGTGTCTGCAGAGATACAATCCGTCAGGGAGGCATTACATCAAAGACACATCAGAGTACAGCTAAGACAATGAGGTGGGTCACAGGGGGTCCAACGTGTCAAATGCTGCCGTCTGCAGTTAAGCTTTTAACTTTTGTTTAAAAACTGGAAAACCAGACAACGATGTCGAGTCACGTTCTGTAGCGTGACATGAACCCGAGGTTAAATGGGAACAAGTTGAATATAAGATAAATTAGGCTTGACCAGCTTCAAAACAACAGAAGCAATTATACATCGAGACCACGACTATTCAATCTCAAGCAAACTTAGTAAAGAAGAAAAATTGAAATGCAAGGATCAGTGCAGTCTCAACCCTACAAAGAAAAATAACTGCTCCAGTAGGAACTTTATTGTTTCCTATTTCCTGAACTCCAGAGACTCCCAGAGAGATTGGTCCAGTCATTGAGGTTTGAACATGTGAGGGTGTTTGTATGGCAGTTACAAATATGAGCTACCGGATAGATGTCAGCAAGTTAGTACCTTGTTTATACTGCTCAGCTCGAATTCAAATTCTCCATGTGCATGTGAGATTTTACGTATGCAGAGTGTTCGATTCCCCCAGCTGCAACATTTCAAATGTTTTGCTCGTGCAGGCGGGGATATCAGTTTCAAAAAGTCCAAACGGATTCCCGAGCAGTTTTTTTTTTAATACCATCCTGGTGTTATCTTCCACTTTGTGTCAAACCCAAGTGGAAATGATTACACAACAACGCTAAAATCACCCTAAACTGTCTCCCGCCTTAGTGGAAATGTGGAGTTTTTGGCAAAACTCTCAATTCAGTCCAATCCACGAGTACATACCTGAAGATGACACGTGCTTTAGCTGATTAGGTTTCCAGGAATAAATCTGTGAACATTTGATGAAGCATCCCCACCTTTGCCAACTAAGTGAAAAGAAATCTCAAATAGTCAGGCCAAGGTGTGTGACGTAAGAAAACTACTAGGCACTTGGTCTAAGCGTTAAACAAAGCTTTAATATACTGTTTTTCAACATGGAGATCTAGTTGTGTCCTTCACTAGTTCCTGTTGAGGAATGTCCTAAGCAAGCTGGGCCCATGCCCGAGTATTTATACTCTCCCTGGACAGCGCCACCAGCAGGCCGCCCAGTATTACTTCATACATGAATGACAAGATTCATGTCAGTATGTAAGCTAACTTGTTTTAATTCATGTGGTTATTAGATTATCCAGAGAGTGGTGAGAATGTGGAATTCGCTACCACAGGGAGTAGTTGGGGTGAATAGTGTAGATTCATTTAAGGGAAAGCTGGATAAGCACATGAGGGAGATGGGAATAGAGGGTTATGCTGATAGAGTTAGATGAGGAATGATGGGAGGAGGCTCGAGTGGAGCATAAACACCAGCCTGGACTGGTTGGGCCTGTTTTTTATGCTGGATATTCTATGTAATAACTATAAAGGTAATAAATTCACCATGCAATGCGTTCTATGAACTGCAGAAAAATTTTGAGCACCAAATAATGCACCAAGAGATTCGGGGAAAAGAAAATACCGCACTGAAAGTCAGGAAAGGTCAGAATTAACACAAGATTACGGGCACTTTTGCACATGGTGGACTTTCAGGAGCCACAATGCTGCTGCAAGGTATTTCACTGAAGCAGAACTGCCAATATTAGGAAACTGTAAGGAGTGAGAATTATAGAGAAAAAGAATGAGACAGATTGCAAGCACATTTAAAGCATGAAATTGAGTATAGAAATAGTAAATAATATTCATTTAAACCAAACTTAGCAGATATCACATCAAATGAAGGGTGTTTCTTCAAACTATTCTGCACAGCTCACCAAAAAAGCAGGGATCAAGATACGTTTGATGAATTCTGTTTGAAGAGGAACTATTTTCATTTAAAAACATTGTTTGGCAAAATGTTTTAACTCAGGGATTGAAAAGAGCCTCGTGTCATTTTCATCATGCACAAGCAATACAATTAAGCAAATTAATGCCACTTATATCCTCACCTCATGTGCTTTTAAAGAAATGAAGATTTCCCAACTGCTTTTTAAAATAAAGATAAGACCCCTTTAAGTGAAATCCAGGAGAAATTTTTTGAAACTTAGAAGGGAAAAAAAATAATAAAAGATTTAAAATGAAATGGGATCCTGAAACAAATTATTCACAGTATCGCTTTCTGATCTCTAATCCTCCACCGTACATGGGCCGGTCTCACCAGGAGTTTCAGTGAAGAACTGGACACAGATAAATGTTAGCTGAGCTCATCAGCAGACTGATTGTTTGAGTTCAGCTCCTGAATGCTTGGCTGAATTCATGTGAAGATCAATCAGAGTCCATTTGAGACTAGCTTCGACAGCCGGCCAAGAATGGCTGATTTCTACCCAATGAAGGAAATAAGGGCGAAGAGATTGGGATGATCTTAAAGGAACTAATCAGACCTTTCTTGCAGACAAATCGCAGCCCCTTTTGAGTTTAAAAATGTCGGTAGACACACGAGATTGCTGCAGCGTTTTCAAAAATCGCGTTCTGGCCAGTTTCACAGAATCATAGAAACTTACAGCACAGAAGGCGGCCATTCAGCCCGTCATGCCTCTGCTGGCTCTTTTCAAGGCATTATCGGAAAGTAGATTATCTGTCAAGATTGCAGCTATAGGACTGTACTGCAAAAACTGGTGAATATTCACATACCTGCTGCCAATGTCAGTATTGTGCATTCAACTCATGACTGGCCCATTCCATGAACCATTCATTACTTCCATGAATGTATTTGACTGCTATCCTTGTTAAAGATGTGCACCAAAGCCAAATACAACTTATTCCAAACACATGTACTGCAGAGAGAAAAAAAAAATATCCAGGGTACTGTACTTTCTTAATTCAGTATTTACTTCATGCTGTCAGCCATTGGGCAAGTGAAAGTTATTACGTTGAGTACCCTTGCATTTGAGTTCCTCAGTGATCTTTGATGATACATCTGAACAAGTTTTCTGGTTGTCTTCGGTACCTTGGAACTTTTCCTGTGGTGAATTTTGTTCTTTTCACCCACCTGAATTGGAAGGATGGAAGAATGGAAAGAAGGAAGGATGGAAAAGAAGAAATTGAATAAACTTGCCGGCTTTGGGGATATATCTTGCATGTGGCTCCTGCAACTCTTCCACGTGTAAAAGTGGCCATAATCTATAAAGTGCCTGAGGACATCTCAAACATTTCACAGCCAATTGTTATTTTTGACGTGTTGGCACTACTCCAATGGAAGCAAATGCTGAAGTCTATTTGCACACAGAAATGTCCTGCAAACAGCAATGAGATGATTTACTTGCTAGTTTTTGGTGGTGTTGGTTGAGGGAGGAATATCGGCCAGGACACCTGGAGAACTCTCTGCTCTTCTTCGATCAGTACCATGGGATCATTCAAATCCAGATGAATTAGGCTCGCTTTAACACCTCATCCTCAAGACAGAAACTCTAACAACGCAGTAATCCCTCACTGCTGCACTTCAGTGTCAGCCTAAAGTATGTGCTCAAGTCTATGATGGAGTTTAAGCCCACAGCCTTCTGACTCAGAAACGAGAGTGCTACCAAATGAGCCAGGCTGGCACTTATTGAAGTATTGAATTTATTCATTCCTACTCTCTCTAACAGATTGTTTCTAGTTAAACATTCAACAATCTGTTCCATACAGTCATACTTCAGTTGCTCATGATTTTAAAATGGTAAAAGAAATGAACACATTTGGCTGTTTTACAAATGCATTCACATTTAAACACATTAAAATCTGTGGCAGTTACATATTTAACAATACCTTTAACAGGAAAACGTACTTTTGCACAGTCGAGCTTATCGACTAGAGTAATTACAGTGTATCAGCTCATATATGCCTGTGAAATCAATGAGATTTGATAACTAAAAAACAATCTTTAAAGAACTTTTAATATAAAATCCATGTAACTCAAAGACAAACTAGTTTTCTATTTTTTTGGTACCAAGCAATGAATGTGAATGTTGTGGAGAACATCCCAGGAAAAATATAAACCAAAGCACGGGTAAAATTCCACTTCCAAGAGTTCTTTCATCGCTGCAATTAATGCTAATAAAATCACGGAAAAGTGTCGGTTTAAAATATATTTTCTGAGCAGATTTTGTTAGTGAGTCATTAACTACAGAGTAAAAGAAGTGGTCTCCTACTTTTCCTTTGAAAAGAGATATTTCACCCCTTCGCACTTTAGATGTTGCAAGATGCTGCTTTTGAATGATGAGCATTTAACATGCCAAAATCCCACTGCAATTTAGCCAATTGTGCACAAATATAGATGTGTGTCTGGCTGTCCCTGTGAACAGCTAGACCTGTAACCTGAAGACAATGCAAGCATCAAGCGCCAAAGTAAACCCACTACGGCATGTAACAGTGTCATAGGTCAAATTGACTCCTTGTCAGTTATTAACTAAAACTTTTTTTTTTCCAATGTAGGATCTGCCCAAACACAATTTTAATCGTTAAATAATACTTAGCTGGCCAACTTCGAGCGGCAAGTATTTATTTTGCTGCTCATTGTTTTTCTCCCACCCAGCAGTTGAGTTTAGATTTGCCTTCCATCTGTAGCCGTGCTTACTTCCGAACCAGAAGACCCTCATAGCAACGACAGTTAATATTCAATCTCAGTACGTAGGTGTTGTGGTGTTTTAGTGACAAATCACAGCGCTAGCTAGGTCACACATGATTTCAATGGATTAGAAAAACATTTTATTTGCTTTGCAGCCACTACTGACCGACACGAATGTTACACAGGAGTCTACACCCTAACAAGTTAATCTGTCAGTGTGGAGAACAAAATGTAGCTAAGTGATTGACTGGATATTGTGAAACTAAACAATTCAATTTGTTGGATTTTTGGTTCCCTCGTTGTCAGGTTAATCTGCAAAAGTTATAAAGTGAAGTTTCTTTCAACTCTTTTGTTAATCTCTGCTGCACATTTTAGTAAACAGACTCGCTCAGTTTCTTTCCAAGCAGGTCCATTGTAATCTTCAGAAGATTGAAGTTATTTCGAGGCTTTCAGCACAACACAAGGAACACAGACATTTATCAACACCATTGTTATGTATGATGCAAATATTCCCATTGGCTTTTTGTGCACTTTCCAGAATGCCATTATAGATACAATTCTTTGTGTTGCTTTTGTTACGTGATAACAAAATACAGAACAGAAATAGACTTTACTTCTGTCAGAGAAACATTTTGGCCCAGAAATGTGGGCACTCCCATTTTGGGGTGCGCGTGGGGACATATGGTACATTCCTGTACCATGTGCCTGAATGTGCGAGGCCTGAGGCTCCTCCAATAATCGTTGGGCCTCATCTCAATGGAGCTGGCGAGGCGATGAGAGCCTGCTGCCGAAGAGGAGTGCAAGATCTGGCCACTGGTCGTGGCGGCAATCAGTTCCTTTAATGTGGGTTTGGGAGGGACACTCCTGCCCCTCACGGCTCCACATTCAGGTAAGTTAGTTACCTTCTTGTTTGGGCCTAGCAGGCAATCCCGTGGCCTGGTTTCTCCAAGTTCGCCTCAGGGCCAATCAATCTGAGAGCGGGGGCTTCAAATCGAGGTAAATCCTCTTATTTGCATATGCAAAGGACCTAATGCCGGTTTCCGGCCAGAAATATGTGCACGCTTCCTGCCCACCATATTGAGGACTTAGTGGTCCAAGTAGTGCCTGAAAAATGAGTACCAGTTTCTAGGCCTTTATCTAGGCTCAAAAAAAGAGTGGAGGAAAGAGGTAAACCTGAGGTGCCAAGTAATTCCTCAAACTTTCAGTTCCTGTATCGTGGATAAAAAGTCACATTACTGAGGAAGCAGCTTTGGAATGGGATGTTGCAGGACTAATTTATTTCATTAATGTTTCATTTACACAGGAGAAAAATTTAACACTGAAAATTTAAACAGGTTTCAAAGCCTAGCCCTAAGCTGGCTTAAACTAAATCCGCTTTCAAATTGTCTTAAATAGGATAGGATCTGTCTTGTTGGCAAATAAATGATTAAAATAATCCCGAAAAAAAATTCTGCATGACCTTCTCTTATGTTGTTCTCAGTCAGGCCCAGGTCATCGGCGTTACTGTATTTAATTAATTACTTGCACTGACTGAAACATTGACACTAAAAGTAATAGTGAATGGTCGCGCGCTCTGTGTGTTTTTAAATTACTACAAAACGGAGGCGGGAAAGCCAGCCAATTTCAAGGTTAAGCCAGACAGAGTTCTGACAAATTTGAGGTGAGTTAAAAGCCTTGCAGTCATTATCTCCCTCTGGACACAAACCTGTGAGAAGCAATAAATTTGTTAATTGGCAACACGTTACATTGCCATCTCCACTCACAGATCAGTTGGAAAAAAACAACTGAAAAGAAATAAGGGGGGAGAAGTTCGGCTGCTTTGCGCCTCCCGTGAGCACCCGGGGGGTGGGGGGCGGTAACGGGGCGCTAAGGGGTTAGCGACAGGGCGCGGTGAATTCAGCGACACCCGCGAACTTCCCTGCCGGCGCTAACACTTAACGCCTCGCCCTCTAGCGCCTCGCAGATCGTGATGTCATAAAGTGCGTAGTCCCCCATTACCGCCCCGGATGTGAAATTGCCTCCCCCCCCCCATGCCCCCCCTCGCTGTATCGCCGGGCGTCAGCAACGGCAGGAAGAGGAGGCGTTGTCACCTCGGCTGGCCGCTTGGGGAGCGCTAATTAAAGGCAGTGGTTTTCAGGTTAGGCCAAACTTTATACTTTGTACCAGTCTGGTGCCTGCTGAAAGTTTTCGATGCTTTATTGCTGCCAGATGTCCGAGCCCTCCACTCTCAGGGAGTGTTTGGGGCTGTAATGGCAATCGCGCAGGTCGACTGGCAACACAGAACTGAGCAGAAGTATGTTGTGCACCATCATTGGCCCTTCCCTTTAAGCGAGGGAAGCAGCCTCCGATGCCGGTATCTTTGCACTCCACGTTGTCCAGCGCTCTGCCGCTACCGCCCCGCTCTCGCACTTTAGCGCCCGAAGAGAAGTGGTTAGCGCTTGATTTAGCGCTCCACTTCCCTCTTGGAGCGCTAAAGCTCAATTTCCCGGGACCAGAAAATGATTATCGGCCGGTGATACTTTTCTGAGATTTCAAAAGTTGGGGTGCTACGGAATTTTTAGCCCAAAGACTTAAGGGGCAATTTCCGACTGAATGCTGCCAGCAGGGTGCCTCGTCTGTTTGGGGGTGGGGGCGGTGTATATCGGAAATCCGTGCGAGCACTATTTACGCTTACACTTACCTGATTTCCCAGTATATACTCACGGCAGACAAGTAGGCAAGACTCCCATTGTGAGTGAAGTCAGAAAATTAAGGTTTTAAAGGAAAACAAAAAGAAACTCCACATTTATATAACGCTTAATATGCCTCTCAAAAATGTACCGAAACGTTTCACATACAATTGATTACTTTGAAGTGCAGTAATACAAGCAACCTAGCAGCCATTTTGTTCACAATAAAACTGACAAATAGCAATATGATGAGTGACCAGTTAATTTGTTTTATTGGTGTTTAGCAACATCAGGGTTAAGATCAGACAGCAATTTAAAGGCATTTTCTTCCACTAGGTGTTTGGGTCATGGCTTATAAAGAATAATGGTAAAATATTTACAAAGAGCAGTACTTACATATTGGGATGGATCTTGCTGGAAAAATAACGGTGTGTTAACGACGCATGCCGTTAGTAATGGGCAAATCGGCCAGCAATTTCAGGGCATTAAGAGATACGCCGTGAGTTGCAAATCTCCAGAACTTGCTGGTCGATTTATTCTACCGTTTGCTTCGCACAAACAGCATCTCGCCCTTAGCCTCCCCGTTATTTTTAAGAACTTGCTGGATTTGCACATTAATCGTCAATTAAACTCGCTGCAGAAAGCTAAGTCTGGTAATTAGGAGCCTAAGTACCTTTATAATGATGTGATAATTGTTAATGACTGCCAATCAACCTCGCTCGCCCAGAAAGGGAACAATTTAAACTGTGGAGTCTCATTCCTTCAGGTAGTGAATTGCTGTTAGAGATTTAAAAAATTTGTTTTTATCTTTTCCTTTCTGCCTCCTTTTTCTCTCTTTCTTAATCCAATCTTTCTTTCCCACTCTTTATTTCTCTTCCTGTACCTGATTTGACTCTAATTCATCCTCCTTCTCAGTCCTTCCTCCATTTCTTTCTCAAATCCTTAAATCTCATTGGTTAAGGAGATACACTGTTGGTCCCACCGTTCACTAAGGTCCCAGATGCCTGGTTGTCCTCGCCATGCCGTTAGCAGCTCACACTTCCAGCAAGTTACAGTGCAGGAGAGCTAAAGGGTGCAGAAAATAGTCCAACTAACAGGGCTGGCTGAGAGAGGCCCGGCTCCAGCAAGATACGGCCCATGGTGTTTATAAGCTCCAGCATCTCTCGCGGTGGCTCTACTTTATCTCCTGTTAATCTGAAACCAGATAAAGGAAGAGATAGTAGGTCCAGAACAAAAGTCTTTTTTGGGCAAGTTCACTGTAAAAATGATTGAAGATATTGCAGCAAGTCACTCGAATTGTAATTGTGACCCAACTAAAAGGTCAGTTCACAATACAATTATTTTTCTTCGTTGCTGGATGACTGAACGAAGTAACTGCCGAGAGAAATGACCAACACTTTTTTCCAAGTTTTGGGGACTAAGGTGACCCTTAAATGTTTCAAAAAGCTGTCACCATTCCAGCTCCCTTGCATCACTGATATGGGGGAAAAGTCAACACAAAACGGAAGAATTTTTCAAATCTGCCACTGTTCGTTTTAATTAAGTTGACACATACGCCTGGGTTCTCCCCATCTCCCGCCATAACTTTGCGGAAGATCAGCAGTCGCCTTGGAGAAATCGTCACTTCTGCCATTTCTCCAAGATTTCCACTGAAGTAATGGCGGGAGATTGGGAGAAGACAGTCAAAAATGTATCTTTAAAGTTTGGAATGTAGGCAAATAAAGACCGTAAAAAAGGCAAATATGATTGAAGGTTTTACACATACAGTGATTGAATATAAAAACAAGAAAGTAACGTTGAATTTTTATACATTCCTATACTGGGGGGCATGTTCTGGGCCCCCAGTATAGGAATGATATTACGCCTCACTCGAATGAATCCAGGATCGAGAGGTTATAGTGAAGAAGAAATACATTAAAAAATTGCGCTTTTTCTCTGGAATATAAAAGGCTAAAGGGAGGCTTTTTGAGAGGGTAAATAGTGAACGCTTGTTTCCACTGGTTGACAAATCAGTAACAAGGGGCAAAAACTTAGGATTACCACCGGGCGAATGAAGAGGACACTAGAATATTTTTTTCACACAGAGGGTAATTAGACATGAAATTCATTACCACAAGTAATCACTAAGGCAGAACCTATGATATGATTTAAAAGTGAGGTAAAATGGACAAGTATTTGAAAAGGAATATATAAAGTATGGAGAAAGGGCAGGAAGATGGGATTAGAATAGCTGACTCCAATTGGAGAGCTCACACCGGCACAGGCGCAATGGGCCGAGTGGCCTCCTTCTGTGCTTTCTTTGTAATTTCTAGGACAGTAAATTCATTACGTGTTGATCTATCTTGACAAAGTTAATGATTTAGTGATTAAAACTGATTACCTGCTGGAATTCAAATTCCCTGGCAGCTTTACTAACTCGATTAAAGCAAAATCAACTTGGCTTGTTTCGTCTTTTATTTTCCAACATCATTCTGTGACTAGTAACCAACGAGCGGTCAACCAGATTTGTTTATAAAAAGCATTCGCAGAATATTGGAATTTGGGCATTCAGCAATGATGTCAGAAGAAATCATGGGCACGAAATTGGATTTGGGCCGTGACATAAAACAGGCGGAATCGCATCTGCCGTCCGTTACACGACACACCCGATATTCAGTTCTATGAAGTTAATGGAACCGAATATCGGGCGGGGTGTATGATGGGTGACCGATATGATAACGCCTGTTTTCCATGTCCAATTTCACTGACAATACGTGCACAGTGCCTTGACTGCAACAGATAAGCAGAGTGATAGGAAATCCGAGACCAAGTAAGTACTAACGGATGATGGTGTTGATGGCCATTTTTGTGCCATTTACAACTACTTCTAAATCTTACGTTAGAAGTGTTCCAGAAGTATTGTCTGTAATCTGATGTCATTGTTTTCTCAGGTCATTGGAATATGTAAGTCCTACTGAGTGACAAAGGGTATTTGCCACTTTTAAGATGTAGATGTTGAAGATTTCCTCTTTTCCTACAATGCATTTAGTTGTACACATCCACTTTTACCATTAGTTTCGATGGGTTTCTCAGGTAACTTAATCCAAATGCTCATTGTCCTTTGCATTAAATGGTTCAGTTTGGATTCTAATTTTTCTCTAAGCCTAGAAGTTATTGTTGGTGATATCAGTGGACGGATGCTTAAAATGTGTTCATAAAGCATTCCCATTTCCACTATATTCGATATAAATCTTCAACATCTACATCAGACATCCACCAGTACCCCACGCAAGGGACCATTCTTCATTTGTAAGTCTTTGACGGTGTTAATTCATGGTCAATTTGGCTGTGTGGAGACATCACAGCTGAGCCTAGTCCTGGCCTCCCCCAGTGACTGCACACGTGCTCTTTACAGCAGGAGTCACGTCCTTCCAATTGTTCATTCAGGGAGTAAGGATTAGCGAATCTAAAAGTTAGCTAGTTGCTAATATCTTTCAGCGGAATGCAAAAATGCTGACACTTCTCCTCGCAAATAAAAATGTTACTAATAATTTATGTTCTGTGTATTAACAGTGCAACTGACATGCACTGAAAAATGGCATAAAGCAATTATTCATGACTTAATAATTAATGAGCTTGGTGTACATTTTAGTCAAGCATGGATATATATCTGTTACTGCATTGTGACATAAAATAGATAACAAGAACATGAGGGTATTCAACCCACTAACAGAGTAATTAGGATTCTAACTTCGTTTTAGTGTGGCCCAGTGCTTTTGATAACTTTTCCTAATAACATTTTTATTGACTACCTCAGGTTAAAAATGTATAAGAAAAAAAGCAATGTTGATTGACTCCAGCCGTGTTGTGCAAACCAGTTCTGAATGAAAGAATACTAGTCTGATTTGTGGATTCAGAGAAATAAAAAGTAGGTAAAAACTCATTACTGAGAAAACCCAAGCTTATAATGGAGGGCTGAGGCATACTGGTGGTGCAGGGCAGGAAAACCCCAGGTTCTGGAGTGCTCTGCTCATATTTACTGAAGGATCTATGATGATGGATTCTAAAGAAGAAGGGAAGGAAAGAAGCATTTTATAGTTGATAATTCACAAAAGTGGAACTAATCTGCAGCAAGCTGTTCTGGAATGCCAAACATCTCTACACCTTGAAGTATTCTGCCATCCTACCCCTCCGTCAATAAACTATCCATTCACAAAATATTGAGCCCTGCACCATTTAGCCTATGCACCAATACCTTGGGGTACTCACCAATTCTATCCATCCATCTATAGACTATCCATTCATAAGGTGTTGTTATATCCAACAGAATCTATTCTGTATTCCAAGGGTGGACACTAGCTGGTTGACTCTTCCAATGATTTTTTGGTTTTAACATTGAACCTCAGGGGGCTGTTAGCACTTTGTCCCAGTCCCATTGTAGAGTGCTGATTTTCTTAAGGAGTGCATTCTGAATGTATTTATACTATGACTGTTTCTAGGTTTTGCACAGGGTTCCTGCAGTACCAACAAAAAATCCATGGTCACAGACATCAATTTTCAGATTTTACATAAAAACACAGAAATTACAACATGGAAACAGGCCATTCGGCCCATCGAGTCCGTGTCGGCGTTTACCCTCCAGGTGAGCAAATAGTTCGAATAACAATTACCCACCCTGTTCTGTATTGTTTCAGTTGTTCAGGAGCAGAGCGAATGGTTCCATTCAACTTGTTATAATTCCAGTGGTACCGTACCTCCGGACACTAAAATAGGAAACTGAAAGGAGCTTGTTCAACCACAGATACATGCTCCATACGTACACTCTCGTGGGAAACAAAAACTTGTGTACAGAATAGGGTGGCTGCGTTACAGGCACCATTCTCAATCAGCACAAATGATCTCTTCATGATTAGTGGATACACGGACTGCAGGGAACAAACAATCACCAGTTTAATTTGCACATAGTTAACCAAGAACTGTAGCTGAATGCCAATTAGGTTTTTTTTATAAATAGGTTTAGTATAGCTAGCATGACTCTTGGGAGTAGATTTATTCTATTGATTTGTTGTACTACTTAGAATAAAACATGTTATAGGTCACTTTTTAACACATCCTGGTAACAAGTAAGAAGGCCATTGTATGTTCTTAAATTGTGTGTCAGCCATGGCTCAGTGGGTAGCACTCTTGTCTCTAAATAAGAGGTTGTGGGTTCAAGCCCCACTCCCGACACTTGTAGCACAGAAATCTAGGCTGACACCCCAGTGCACTACTGAGGGAGAGCTGCACTGTCGGAGGTGCCGTCTTTCGGATGAGATGTTAAACTGAGGCCCCGTCAGCTCTCTCAGGTGGACGTAAAAGATCCCGTGGCCACTATTTCGAAGAAGGGCAGGGGAATTATCCCCGGTGTCCTGGCCAATATTTATCCCTCGATCAAATTGGTCTGAAGCTAGGTGAAATGAAAACACCTTTGAGTTAGCTGTTGTTCAAGTAAAATGCTTGAAAACATAATCTACAGTCCTAAGAATTTCCAAGTATAGATAATATTTGGACAGTCACTAGCAGTGAGTAGAAGTCATACATTCATACTGGACACTCAAAACAACATTTTGAGTGAGTGCAGCAGGAGATTTTGCAGCACTGTTGCACAACTATTGCTACGGATTCAACAATGATCCACTAAATATTTCTCCTTTTCTCAGGGCAAGACTTCCTTTTACCCTATTTTCTCTTCAATCTCTTTCTCTTTTCATTTGGTTTGTGTGTTTTCCTCCTGGGATTTCTGAATGTTTGTTGTTGTGGGCCGCATAGGTGCGTGTTGGGGTTTTGTCGAAACTTTGAATCCATGTTCCCATTAATTTCTCAACTTGCTAATACTAACAGATCCTGATTTCCTCATTTAGAATTTGGCCACAGCTGAGGCAACTTTGCTACAAACAGCTCTTGCCAAACCTCAGGCCTATGAAATTCAAAACAGGACAAATCAGCAAATACGACATACAAGTACAACTAGAATAGAGTTGCCCAGGCCTTGAGGGTCAATTTGCCAGGGCTAGTAAGGCACAGGTTGAATCTCTGTTCTCTTAGACCTCGACCATTACTGCTTTAAGAGTGGCAACAGCTGCCACATACAGCTGGTCTAAGGCTCCGGCACAGGCCCGATGGGCCGAATGGCCCCCTTCTGTGCTGTTCCATTCTATGAAGGCAATTCTTCCTCCACATTTTTTGTCCCCTCTCTCCCCACAGTGGGTTAGTTAAGGTTTCGAACTCAATGCACGGGACGATTGAAATTATGAATTGTGTCCCACGATTGCGTGGCACAACATGTGGGTGCTCCCAGTGCAACGTGACAACTGCTCATTGCACTCACGCTCAGTATAAGCCAGCTGTCAGAGTGAAGCTAATAACTTAATTTCCTTGGCAGCATCATGGCCCATTTAGTGTCCATCAGGATCAGTACATGGGCATTTCGTGATACTTAACAGAAGCAAAAAAAAATATATTGTTTGCCCGTGCCCGTGAAGCTACAGCCCAGCAGTGGCCAACATCTCGTTTCCCACGGACTAATTTCAAGGTTTTCGATTCCTGGCTCTAGCTAGATTCCCATCGACACGTTTCTGGGAGGGATGTTAACCAACTGGAACTGCATTAAAGCAGTCCTGGGAACAGAACGTCGTTAGAAGCCAGTCAGTTTGCAAAATAGTGAATTTACTGAAACCTTGCATAACTACAACTAGAAATAAAATCCATTGCAATACAAACAAAATATTTCCAGAGGAAAAAGACTTGAAACCACAAGAAACACAGGAAAAAATCAATGCGGAACCCCTTGGAGACAATTGGAACTGCTCATTTCCCTGAAGCTTGAGTACAGTTTTGAACAGTTTCTTTTCCTCTCTTAAGACACTCCTTAAAACCTACGTCTTTGACCAAGCTTTCAGCCATCTGGTCAAATATGTCCTTATGTGGCTCGGTGTCAGATTTTGTCTGATAATTCTCCCATGAAGCGCCGTGGGACGTTTTACTACGATCAAGGCGCTATATAAATGCAAGTTGTTGCTGTTGTTTGCAACAACAAACATCCTGTCAGCTCAGTCACAGTTACAACAGAGTTTTTATTGGCCCTTTGAACTGTCAAACATGTAACTGTATTGAATTCATTTCATGTACTTCATTCACAGAATGGCTACCTGATGGGAAATTCTATCGACTGCAACGGAAGAAGAAAGATAGCAACTCAACCTAAACGTACAGCGCACACTATGTAAAGGCTGACACCAGTCGCGCTGTGTACTGTTTGTCCAGGGGCAGTACCCAGCTGAATGAACACTGACTCCTCCATCACCAACATGACATATACAGATTTCGCACATCCACTTCTCTGCCGTGGTGGGCTTAGAATTCGCCTCGTTTACACCCATGTATGAACAACAGTTGACACTGAGGTATGTATCAGCCATACAGTATTAGATGTGATTGAACTGCTCTCTTTCATCCACAGTATATTGTAGCTTCTTTCATCACAGCAAGGAGCATTAAATCAGCTAGGGAGGATTGCACCTCAGTTTTTGACATTAGGATCCATACCTGGAAATTTAGCTGCTGCAAAGTAAATGTTTTTGTTTGATAGGTCAGATTTTGTAGATTGTCCTGTGTTCAAAAATATTGTACTTCTATTTATTATGCCCCAAAGTGCTTCATGTATAATGAATTACTTTGAAGTACAGTCACTTCACTTATTTGGTCAAATTCAGAAGCCAATTTGTACACAGCAAGAACCCACAAACAGTAATGAAATGAATGACCGGTTCATCAGTTTTTAGTGGTTTTAGCAGAAAGAAGAATATTGTTCAGCACACCGGGAGAATCCCTTGCTCTTCAACCAATGCCGTGGAGCCTTTAGCATCCACCGGAGCCAATGTAACAGGAAGTAAGGAGGCTCAGTTTAACAGCAACTCTGACGATGTAGCTCTCTCTCAGTGCTACACTGGCATGTCGGCCCAGATGACGTGCCCAAGTCCCGAAGTGGCCTTTGAACCCATAATTTTCCGACCACGAGTTGGGAATGTTGCCAACCCAGCCAATGATGGGCAACACGGTGGCATAGTGGTTAGCACTGGTGCCTCACAGCGCCAGAGACCCGGGTTCGAATCTGGCCTCGGGTGACTGTCTATGTGGAGTTTGCACATTCTCCCCGTGTCTGCGTGGGTTTCCTCCGGGTGCTCCGGTTTCCTCCCACAGTCCAAAAATGTGCGGGTCAGGTTGATTTGGCTATGATAAATTGACCCTTAGTGTTAGGGGGGGATTAAATATGTGGGGTTACGGGGATAGGATGGGATATGTTAGGGGGAATTAAATACGTGGGGTTACGGGGATAGGGTGGGATATGTGTCGGTGCAGGCTCGATGGGGATTCTGTGTGAGAAAGCAGGGACAGGGTACTGGATTTGGATGATCAGCCATGATCGTACTGAATGGTGGAGCAGGCTCGACGGGCCGAATGGCCTACTCCTGCTCCTAGTTTCTATGTTTCTATTATCCTTTCTGTTAATACAGCCGCAATGAAACAAATTAACCACACACAGCAACATTGTACAACCAGTATTACATTGCGGAACCTGTTCATTTTGAATCTCAACTTGGACCATTTTTGATCTCACTTTCCATGCTTTTTTCCCTTTAAATCAATATTTTTCAAACTTTTCTCGTTAAAAATATTGATACACTCCTGGAGACCCCTGAAAATGTTGACGCACATCCATGGACCCACTGCAAATACCAATACACTCCTGTAGATCCCTATACTAGATAAACAGTATAAGCTACAGTCCTATCACAGGTTAGTATAAGCAACAGAAACAACATGTCAGGACAGAAGCAAATGCAGAAGAATGACAAGCTTGGGAACCCTTCAGATCGCAATAGGTTTCAAACCTTTATCGACCGAATCTCACTTCTAACATTCGAGTTTCAGAAAACACTTTAAATAATGTAGTTGAGGTCATCCACTTTCGATCCAGGAAAGAAAAGTCAGAACATTTTCTTAATGGTGAGAGTTTAGGTTCTATGGAGGAGCAAAAGGATTTGGGTGTCCACGTATATCAACCACTAAAAGCTAGTGCACAGGTACAAAAAGTAATCAAAAAGACTAATCGAATGTTTTCCTTTATTTCAAGGGCATTGAAATACAAGTGAGGAAGTGATGCTTCAGTTGCCCAGAGTATTGGTCAGACCCTGTCAGGAGCACTGTGTTCAGTTACCTCAGGAAAGATAGACATTCGCCTTGGAAGGGATGCAGCACAGATTCACCAGAATGATACTGGGCTTAAAGGGTTAAATTCTGAGGTCAGGTTGCATAAGCGTGGGCTTGTATTCCCTTGAGTTTGGAAAGTGGAGGGATGGTCTAATCGAGGTGTTTAAATTGATAACAGGATTCGATATGGTAGATAAAGAGAATCTATTTCATCTGGTGGGAAAATCTAATCTTAAAATTAGAGCTAGGCCATTTAGGAGTGAAATCAGGAAGCACTTTTTCACACAAAGGGTATTGGAAATTTGGAACGCGCTCCCCCAAAAGACTGTGGATGCTGGGTCAATTGAAATTTTCAAGACTGAAATCAATTTTTGTTAGGTAAGGGTATCAAGGGATATGGAGCAAAGGCGGGTAAATGGAGTTCAGGCACAGATCAGCCACAATCTAATTGAATGGTAGAACAATCTCGAGGGACTGATTGCCCTACAACTGTTCCTATGTTCCTAGTGTCTAATATCGATACATTTCTCATGCTGAATACTACAAAGCAGCATTATGCAAGTGTACAAGGTACTTTAACGCAATAAAATGTCCAAAGATGCTTCACAGAAGCATAATCAGACATTAATTGACACCCGCCAATGAAGGAGCTATTACGATGGGTGACTATAAGCTTGGTTAAAGAGGTAGGTTTTAAGGAGCGTCTTAGGAAGAGGATAGAGAGGTGGAGAGGTTTAGAGAGGAAATTCCTGAACTTAGAGTCTCGACAGCTGAAGGCACGGCTACCAGTGTTGGGGTGAAGGAAGTGAGGTTGGGAAAGAAAAAGCGGTAGCCCTGAGGATTGGGAGCAGTTTAGGATTCAACAAAGGAGGACAAAGGGATTAATTAAGAAGGGGAAAATAGAATATGAAAGTAAGCTTGCAGGGAACATAAAAACTGACTGTAAGAGCTTTTATAGATATGTGAAGAGAAAAAGATTAGTGAAATCAAGCGTAGGTCCCTTGCAGTCAGAAGCGGGGGAAGTTATAATGGGGAACAAAGAAATGGCAGCCCAATTAAATGCATATTTTGGTTCTGTCTTCACAAAGGAGGACACAAATAACCTCCCAGAGATGTTGGAGAACATACAGGTCTGATGAAAGGGAGGAACTGAAAGAAATCAGTATTTGCAGGGAAATGGTGTTAGGGAAATTGACGGTATTGAAGGCCGATAAATCCCCAGGGCCTGATAATCTACATCCTAGGGTACTTAAGGAAGTGGCCCTAGAAATAGTAGATGCATTGCTGATCATCTTCCAACATTCGATGGAATCTGGAACTGTACCCATGGATTGGAGGGTAGCTAATGTTACCCCACTATTCAAAAAGGGTGGTAGAGAGAAAGCGGGGAATTACAGACCGGTAAGCCTGACATCGGTAGTGGGGAAAATGCTAGAGTCCATTATAAAGGATGTAATAGCTGAGCATTTGAAAAACAGTGACAGGATCGGACAAAGTCAACATGGATTTACAAAAGGTAAATCGTGCTTGACTAATCTACTGGAATTTTTTGAGGATGTAACTGGGAAAATAGATAAGGGAGAACCAGTAGATGTGGTGTATTTGGACTTTCAAAAGGCTTTCGATAAGGTCCCGCATAAGAGATTAGCGGGTAAAGTTAAGGCACATGGGATTGGGGGCAAGGTATTGACTTGGATAGAGAACTGGTTGGCGGACAGAAAGCAGAGAGTAGGAATTAATGGGTCTTTTTCCGAGTGGCAAGCAGTGACTAGTGGGGTACCGCAGGGATCGGTCCTTGGACCCCAGCTATTCACAATATACATTAATGATCTAGATAAGGGAATTAAATGAATATCTCCAAGTTTGCAGATGACACAAAGCTGGGTGGGAGTGTGTGCAGCGAGGAGGATGGCGAGAAACTCCAGGATGATCTGGACAGGTTGGGTGAGTGGGCAGAAGCGTGGCAGATGCAATATAACGTGGATAAGTGCGAGGTTATCCACTTTGGTGTCAAAAACAGAAAGGCAGACTATTATCTGAATGGCAATAGATTGGGAGAAGGGGAAGTGCAACGAGACCTGGGTGTCCTTGTGCACCAGTCGCTGAAAGTAAGCATGCAGGTGCAGCAGGCGGTGAAGAAGGCAAATGGTATGTTGGCCTTCATAGCGAAAGGGTTTGAGTATAGGAGCAGGGATGTCCTGATGCAGTTGTACAGGGCCTTGGTGAGACCACACCTTGAGTACTGTGTGCAGTTTTGGTCGCCTTATCTGAGGAAGGATGTTCTTGCCATAGAAGGAATTCAGCGAAGATTCACAAGGCTGATACCTGGGCAACACGGTGGCATAGTGGTTAGCACTGGTGCCTCACAGCGCCAGAGACCCGGGTTCGAATCTGACCTCGGGTGACTGTCTGTGTGGAGTTTGCACATTCTCCCCGTGTCTGCGTGGGTTTCCTCCGGGTGCTCCGGTTTCCTCCCACAGTCCAAAAATGTGTGGGTTAGGTTGATTTGGCTATGATAAATTGACCCTTAGTGTTAGGGGGGATTAAATATGTGGGGTTATGGGGATAGGATGGGATATGTTAGGGGGAATTAAATACGTGGGGTTACGGGGGTAGGGTGGGATATGTGTACTGTGGGGATTAAAGCAGGGACAGGGTACTGGATTTGGATGATCAGCCATGATCGTATTGAATGGCGGAGCAGGCTCGACGGGCCGAATGGCCTACTCCTGCTCCTAGATTCTATGTTTCTATGTTTCTATGATGGCAGGAATGACATATGAGGAGAGATTGGGTCGATTGGGCTTATACTCACTGGAGTATAGAAGAATGAGAGGGGATCTCATCGAAACATATAAAATTCTGACAGGTCTGGATAAACTAGATGCAGGAAGAATGTTCCCGATGGTCGGAGAGTCCAGAACCAGGGGTCATAATCTACGGATAACGGGTAAACCATTTAGGACAGAAATTAGGAAGAATTTCTTCACCCAGAGAGTGGTGAACCTGTGGAATTCTCTACCACAGAAGGTAGTTGAGGCGAAGTCATTAAATATATTCAAGGATGAGTTAGATATATTTCTTAAAGCTAAATGTATCAAGGGATATGGGGAGAAGGCAGGTACAGGGTACTGAGTTTAGATGATCAGCCATGATCTCATCGAATGGCGGAGCAGGCTCGAGGGGCCGAATGGCCTATTCCTGCTCCTATCTTCTATGTTTCTATGTTTCTATGTTTCAAGAGGCCAGAGTTGGAGGAAAGCAGAGTTCTCAGAGGATTGTAGGGCTGGAGGAGGTTAAAGAGATAGGGAGGGGCAAGCACATGGAGGGATTTGAACACGAGGATGAGAATTTTAAAATTGAGGCGTTGGTGGAATGAGAGCCAGTGTAGGTAGCGAGCACAGGGGTGATGGTTCAATGGGACTTAATGCGAGTTAGGATACAGGCAGCAGAGTTTTGGATGAACTCAAGTTTCTGGCGGGTAGAAGATTGGAGGCCAGCCAGAAGAACATTGGAATAGACGAGTCTGGCGGTAACAAAGGCATGGATGAGGTTTTCATCAGCAGATGGACTGAGGCAGGGGCAGAGATAAGCAAGGCTATGGAGATGGAAGTAGGTGGTGTTTGTGAAGAAGAAGGAATGAGGTCGGAAGCTCAGCTTAGGGTCAAATAGGACGCATCGAATGGATGGAACATCAGGCAAACTCCCACACAAAGTTAGACAAACCCGAGTCTGACAGGCGTCTCAGCTGTCTATTAAGCCAATGGCAGGAAAACGGAGATGGAGCGAAAAACCAGGTTAATCTACCGCTTTGATTTTAACTGTGAACAGGCAGGGGGTGGGGGGGAGTTAAAATCACCTTCCTGTTATTCACACAGATCAGAAACAGGAAAGGTGCAAGTATTGATCCCTGGAGCAATCCTCACTGTGCTTTTCCCCAGTCTAACATCACTCCACTAACCAGTATCTGCTGCTTCTTATTTATCAGCCAATTCTTCATCCACCTCCAAGTTTTACCTAGGGGTCCCAATGCCTCAATTCCGTTTAATGGCCTTTCACATGGAACTATATCAAGGGCTTTCAAGAATTCTTTGTAAACTATTTTGTGGGGCCTTCCAACATCCACTTGAGATGTAATTTCCTCAAAACAAATCAAGGAATGTTGGCCAGGTGGGACCTTCTTTTTCTGAGACAATTACTAGGTAATTTTCCTACAGATACTCAAGGTTGTTCCGAATGATCAGTTCCATTAATTTGCAGTGATTAATACAAGGTTAATGGGTTTGTAATCATCTAGGTTTGTTTTATTTTGTTTATTGAAAATACGTATCACGCTAGCTTTTTTCCAAATCTAGTGTGTCTCCCCCTGTACTCATTGTCTCTCTTAAAATTACCCTCAGCACTTAGTTGCTTTCATCCCTATTCATTTAGCACCCTTGGGTACATAGCATCTGTCCTTGGGGATTCATTGGTTTTGAGCTCTTTAAGTCTGTGTAGGATGACTGTGTAAGTAATATCCAAGTTAAGTTTAGATGTAAAGCATCTTAAGCCAGATACATTGATCATTAAAAAGTCATGAACAGGTACAGAAAATAATCAGAAAGGCTAATGGAATGTTGGCCTTTATATCTAGAGGACTAGAATACAAGGGGGTAGAAGTTATGCTGCAGCTATACAACGCCCTGGTTAGACCACACCTGGAGTACTGTGAGCAGTTCTGGGCACCACACCTTAGGAAGGATATATTGGCCTTGGAGGAAGTGCAGCGTGGGTTTACCAGAATTACACCTTTTTTTAAAAATTTGTTTATGGGATCAGGGCATCGCTGGCAAGGCCAGCATTTATTGCCCATCCCTAATTGCCCTTGAGAAGGTGGTGGTGAGCCGCCTTCTTGAACCGCTGCAGTCTATGTGGTGATGGTACTCCCACAGTGCTGTTAGATAGGGAGTTCCAGGATTTTGACCCAGCGACGATGAAGGATCGGCAATATACTTCTAAGTCAGGATGGTGTGTGACTTGGAGGGGAACTTGTAGGTGGTGGTGTTCCCATGCACCTGCTGCCCTTGTCCTTCTAGGTGGAAGAGGTCGCAGGTTTGGGAGGTGCTGCCGAAGAAGCCTTGGCGAGTTGCTGCAGTGCATCTTGTAGATGGTACACACTGCAGCCATGGTACGCCGGTGGTGGAGGGAGTGAATGTTTAAGGTGGTGGATGGGGTGCCAATCAAGCAGGCTGCTTTGTCCTGGATGGTGTCGAGCTTCTTGAGTGTTGTTGGAGCTGCACTCATCCAGGCAAGTGGAGAGTATTCCATCACACTCCTTACTTGTGCCTTCTAGATGGTGGAAAGGCTTTGGGGAGTCAGGAGGTGAGACACTCACCGCAGAATACCTAGCCTCTGACCTGCTCTTGTTGCCACAGTATTTATGTGGCTGGTCCAGTTAAGTTTCTGGTTAATGGTGACCCCCACGATGTTGATAGTGGGGGATTCGGCTATGGTAATGCCATTGAATGTCAAGGGTAGGTGATTAGACTCTCGCTTGTTGGAGATAGTCATTCCCTGGCACTTCTGTGGTGCGACTGTTAGCTGCCACTTATCAGCCCAAGCCTGAACGTCGTCCAGGTCTTGTTGAATATGGGCATGGACTGCTTCATTATCTGTGGAGTTGCGAATGGTGCTGAACACTGTGCAGTCATCAGCGAACATCCCCATTTCTGACCTTATGTTGGAGGAAGGTCATTGAGGAAGTAGCTGAAGATGGACTCCAAGGGTTAAATTACGAGGGGCGATTACACAAACTTGGAATAACAACAGAAAACGCTGGATAAACTCAGCAGGCCAGGCAGCATCCGTGGAGAGGGAAACAGAGTTAACGTTTCAGGTCGAAGACCTTTCGTCAGAACTGGAATAAAGCAGGAAATGGAACAGATTTTAAAGCAAGTTTAGGGGCTGGGAAATGTTTCGATTAGGCACTTTACAGCCCTCTGGACTCAACATAGAGTTCAACAATTTCAGATCATAACCTCGGCCCCTATCATATTTTTAATCCACACTTTTTGTTTGGCGTTTTTTCTTCCCTCCCACATGGCAGCTGTCTTTCATTCTGCCAGCGCAATTCACACTTCATCTAGAGCCATCCTTTGTTTCTTAACCTGTCCCATTACCACCTCCTCTTGCCTTGAATATCTCTTAATGCCTCTTTACTTCTCCTGCCTTCCATCCTATCACAGACCTTCCCTTTTGTTCTTTCATCCTCTCCCCCATTTCCCAGCCCCTAAACTTGCTTTAAAATCTGTTCCATTCCTGCTTTTTTCCAGTTCTGATGAAAGGTCTTCGACCTGAAACGTTAACTCTGTTTCTCTCTCCACGGATGCTGCCTGGCCTGCTGAGTTTTTCCAGTGTTTTCTGTTGTTATTTCAGATTTCCAGCATCCGCAGTATTTTGCTATTGTATTACACAAACTTGGGTTGTATTCCCTGGAATTTAGAAGGTTAAGCAGTGATTTGATCAAAGTTTTCAAGATATTAAGGGGAACAGATAGGGTAGATAGAGAGAAACTATTTCTGCTGGTTGGGGAGTCTAGGACTAGGGGGCATAGTCTAAAAAGTAGAGCCAGACCTTATAGGAGTGAAATTAGGAAACACAGCTACACAAAAAGGATGGTCGACATTTGGAACTCTCTTCCGCAAATGGCAATTGATGCTAGATCAATTGTTCATTTTAAATGAGATTGATAGATTTTTGTTAAACAGAGGTATTAAGAGATATGGGACAAAGGCGGGTATATGGAGTTAGGTCGCAGATCAGCCATGATCTAATTGAATGGCAGAACAGGCTCGAGGGGCTAAATGGCCTCCTCCCGTTCCTATGTGAGGTTGCAGGCTACAAGCTTCTTCTCAACTGACGAGATCATTTAGTCAGTCAACTATTTTTAGTTTATCCTTTGTTTCAAACCTATTAGCATCCTTTAATAGATCACAATTTGTCTTGGATAGCCCTGACGCTGTTGCAATACTGGAGGGATTTCTTACTGTTGGGTTGGTTTCTACGGCGACACTCATTTCTAGTTCTCTTTTTGCCTATCTGCCATTTAAAAAAATTGAGAGGTTCCTGTATTCTTCCCAGTGGTTTATGTATTTTTGTCGTTTGTTATTGTTCTATTTAGCCTCATGCTTCTTTAATCTGTGCACACTAGTCTCTGGCATGCACTTATCTTGCATGTTTTGGTCCTCAACCAAAATGTTCTTCAATATTACCATGATTCACCATGAACAATATGGTGCCAAGTGCCTTCAGCAAGAAAATTAGAGCTCAGCACATTTTTAAGATAAAACACACAATATACAGTATATAAAGCAGAGAAACAAGACAAGGGAACAAGACAAGGACACAACTCTTGTAGTTTAAATGATGCTATAAAACCCTTGGGCCTCACTGTCATGGTTTGCTGTGCTATTTTAACTCACTGCTGGTAACTCATTCAAAACAATCTATGATTGCACATTTACTGCAGCTGCAAAAGGTTTTATGTTTGGTTTTACAAGCTGTACTATTGTGCCAAAATTTATGAGCTTCCCGTAGAGAAAGGAATCAGGGTACTTTACTACCTTACAACAGCAAATGTTGGAACCAGTGTCTTTGTGTATCCCATCCCCATCTAAATTTTCCCTCCTTTTGCCCCCCACCATCTCTCTTGATGACATGTCAGTTCTTATTGGGGTACGGTTCCACAGTTACGAGCTGTACTCTGGTACTTCATCCACATGAGCATCTTTCATATGTGAGCATCAGCAGACTATTTAACAGTGAGAAGCATTACAGCCAAGCCTGATACTGTCCTTACCCAAATTTACCTTGTAGCAGGTGTCGCAGGATAGCTATCAGGAGTGGGAACCCTTGCCGATTTTTTTAAAATCTCCTGAATCCAAGGCCACAGAGACCCCATTTTGTAATACCCCATTTTTCCCTCTAGCTGAAATGAGCTAACAGTATAAAGTGGAGATCTTCCAAAACTCAGGACCTTCTTGATGTTTACAGCTCAGTTCCAAATTGGGTAGTGTTTTAAACTACTAAAAAAATAAATGAACATGCATTTATATAGTGCCTTATCACATCTCCTACAAGCATCCCAAAGTACTTCAGGTAGAATGAATTCACTGTTTTTATGTTATTAGGTGAATGCGGCAGTCATTTTGTACACAACGTGATGAATGGCCACTTAATCCGCTTTTGGCGGTGCTGATTGATGGAGGAATGTTGGCCAGGGCACCAGAAGAAGTCCTTTGCTTTTCTTTGATTAGTAGCAGATCTGCAATCCATCCTAATTAGTGGAACAGACAGATGGGGCTTCAATTTAATGTCTTATCTAAAGGACCAGAACCCAGCAACACTGCATCAAATTGTCAGTCTGGATTATGTGTTCAAGTCCTTATGAGGGGCATAAGCCCAAAGACAACTGGACCCAAGTTGACAACTAAGCTATGAGGAGGCATATTTATACTTTTCTTTCAAATGAAGGAAATATATAAGCATTTTATCATGTTAAGTCATTCATTTAGTTTTGAGTTTACACGGATCTTCTGGGATCAAAGTACTTGGAGTAACTAAAGAATGATTATTCGTTTTCTGAAAATAAGTTGAAAGTTTTTCCATTTTTTTCCAATCCTCAAACATTACCTCACTGGCACGTTATCAATGTTTTATAAATTTACCTTTGCAACGAGTATCATCAATCAAGGAGGAACATCACTGGTTGTCTGCTATTGTTGCATGCAAGATGTTTCCTAATAGACTCAAATCACTCTCAATGTGCCTTGTAGAGAATCATTTTTCCAGATATAAAGAAGCAGTCAGTGATCATTTTAACTCCAGAAAGAAACGTTGTAATTGTTGATGAACGAGGACAGCTGAATAATTCAAAACATCGAATGAATTGCCGCTGCTACTATGCTAAACAAAACCAGGTAGGTTTCTGTCTTGGGTAGACGGAGTAGGAGCCGTGCAACAGATGCTGGGCACCAACATAAAAGCTCCTTAAAATAACTTGTTAATCCAAGTGTAGTTCTTGTGAATTTACAGCATACATTGGCTCAAACTTGCCATTTCTTTGCGTATCATGTGTAGATCATGTTGAAGCTGTATGCCAGGAGACATACACAGTCTGTATTGAAGACAAGTCTGCTGTACATATCTGAGATGCAAGAGAAAGAAATATTGGCTGTTTGATCAGTGTCACAGCTTGTTCTACTCTCAAACATCAGTTTCTCAATAGTGAGCAGAAAATTACCATGGGGATATGTCCTTAACATCGAGACATACGTGATTTGTATAATACCAGAAGCAAGCTTATTGTCCCACATTTATTCTATTATTTGCTTTGAGGTACAGGCAGGAATATCTTAACAGAAATGATGGGCAGGAAGGAGCTGAGAAGCCTACCTGATATTTTATCCCCTGCACCACTCATAATGAAGTTATTTAAGTTTCTGCAGTAGAGGTCGATTTTGGGAATATATAGTTTATATGCATAAGCTGCAGACCTGATCACCTGATCTTTTCAGTGAGAAAACCAAAGCCCAAGGTGAAAAACAGAGCACAATGGAACAGATACACAGACAGAGAATTCATCGGAATTGATCTCACTGGGAAAACTAGAATACCTTCAGAATGAGTAATGCTATCTATTCACGGTCAACATTTGGTCTTGCCTGGTTCTGAATTATACACAGGGAAAATAACGTACAACTGAGAAATCCTGGCATTTAAATTGATCAGAATAGATTTCACTGTATAATCAGAGCAAAACCACTCAAGTTTGTTCCGATAATTTAGTTTTGCATTAGCTGAAGCAAGTCCAGCTGAACCCAATGGCAGAACCAGACCACAAGAGACGGAAGTGGTATTACACTTAAAGGGGGAGAAATTCACTACCGCCCCGTTCGGGGCGCTAATTTTTAAAAGTTTGAAAGGTTAGCAGCAGGCGCCAACAATTTCAAACTTTTGAAAAATTCGCCGTTTGCACTCCAAGAAGGAAGTGGAGCGTTAAATCAAGCGTTCCACTTCCTTCTTGGAGCGCAATCGGCAGCAGGCGGGGCGGAGACTTCAGCAGCGCTGCACACTGGGCCGTGCAGCGCCGCCGCGTTCAAAGGCTCCTTCCCTCCCTTAAAGGGAAGGGTCATCGCTGCAGGCTCTGCAATTTAAAAAGTACCTACCTGGACCACCAAGGCAGTCGCGATCCAGCGCGATCGATCGCGTGCAGGAACACGCGATAAAAACTGGAATAAGAAAGGTAAGTTTTTTTTTTACTTACCTCGGCCACCTCGCCTTTAATCATCACCCCCGAAGCGACCGGCCGCCCGATGCACGCCTCCTGCAGCTGTCGGTGTTTTCAACCGGCGCTGCTGCAGGGGGCGATGTGCACGATGATGGTGTCACGATCTCCGGGCGAAGGAGAGGAGTGCAACGCCGTAGCGCCATCGCAAAGCTCCCGCCGAATATGGCGGGAGTCGATGTCAGCGCCACGCCCAGTCGCAAAGCCATTTGCGCCCCGTTAACGCCCCCCTAATGGGAGGTGCAAAGGCACCCAATTTCGGCCCCAAAATTGTTAATCTGGAGAAAGGTGCAGGATCAGGGCTAGGGCAGAGGGGTACCGGGGGGAGGGGGGGGTTTGGGACAGCAGGAGCCGCTGAATGGATCATCACAATCCTAATGACAAAGAAGTCCATGAACTCCTTGCACTTGTTGTTGGAGGTGAGGATGGAAGGGGCACTGGAGAGAAGTTTAAGGATATAGTTGGTGGGGATTGGGGAGGCGAAAAATACCCGAGAGGGAGAAGTGAAAGGTGGCAATACTGGGTGACAGAAATTACTGGAGATGAGAGAAAAAAGAAGTGATGTAGAGTAATGGGCTTGGGTTCAGATATAATGGACTGGATTTTGATACTGGGGGCGGGTTGGGGTACAGGATCCCACTTTTTGGGTTGTAGACCCGCCTCCATCGACTTGTGGCCAACCCACTGTATTTTCCCTTGATTGACCTTGTTGAGCCCGCCCAGTGGGCTCAGCGGGCCAATTAAGGGCCACCCGGCAACAGGTGACGTCACAGATTGACATTTCATCTGTCAAGAGCTTTTGACAGATGAAATATCAGCGTTTGACAGCTCTGTGAAGCTGTCAAACACTGACAATTTGTCCTCTAACTTGAGTCCTTCCTCTCAGGCTGAGTTAGAAATCATTCCAGCACTGAAAGCAGAAGGCTGCAGTTTTTGACAGCACCACGGCCTTTCTGCTTTCTGTGCCAGTGAGATTTCTGACTCCCGAGAACTGAAGGGCTGACACCTGCAGGAGGAAGTTAAGGTAAGTAAAACTTTTTCCCACACTTTGCACTTACCTTACATACTTACCTCTGCACACATGCACCCATCACTCACCTGCCCACCGGACATATCGACCCCTCCAACCCCTGCAGACCCACGGTCCGCCCCGATAACTTGGCGTGGTTGGCACCTGTCGGGAAGCCCACATTTCAGCCATGAAAATAGGGATTAGGCAAAAAACTGCCTGTTAACTACCTGTTAACAGGCAGTTAATTGTCACTAATCCCTTCCCGCCTCGGGGAGTCGGGTCCCAGCACAGGTCGGGTACCCGCCACCAGCGAAACTGGCATGGAGGCGGGTTGGAGGCGGCAATGGGGTCGGGACTCCCGAATCTGCAACTTTAACCCCCCCACGCCTCCAAACCCGACTCCACGGGTCAATGAAAATCCAGCCCAATGTGTATGTGAGTGGCCACAGAGGCAATTCAGGCTGCATAAGCATGGCAAAGATTAGGATAGATTAATTCTATTCATAAAAAGAGGACAGGAAGGAGATGATATGAGAAAGTCCAAAGTTGAAGTCTGAGGTCCATTGGTGGGACAAATTGACTTGTAAACAGGGTGGAGTCAGTTTGTAGCTTCAACAAATCGATATCCAGGTTCAAAGGCAGTTGTGGGGAGGGGTGAATCCAGGAACTATTCGAAGGGCTGAATATGAGTGGGCACAATACTGCAGGGTGCATAAGTAAAATAGCTGCTGTATTTACCTGCATAATAACAGTCTCTGTATTTCAAAGCAATTCTTTAAGTATTTTGAGATGGTTGAAAGACATAACAGAGCATTTCTTTCTTTACTTTCTTTGTCAAATGTAATTTCCACCCAGCTTTCAGGCTTAATATTTGATGTAATTTTGAAGGCAGTTATTTTTAGTTGCTCTCACTCCATCATAACTGTTCATCTTCACACATTCCCCTTCAGTTAAATGGACAGATGGATGGGAAAATCAGATTGTTGCTTTCACTTTGAGTGGCTTCCTGTGCTTAGGCGCTCTTCAAGCTAAGATGACAAATAAAGTCTTGGGGTCAGAACAAAAGATCAACTAATAAACCTGTCAATATGATGTGGCTCTGCTGCAATTGCAATGATTTGTCTTTAAGTGCAGCTGAGAATTTGTCCAAAAGAATCAGTGTTAAAACAGCTTAGTGACTTGATCAATTGGTGCTCAATATACATGGTCAGGGAAGGAATGGGGTAATAAATAAGTGTCAGCTGCTTCCCCCTCACGCTGTGTTGACAGTTAGACCACAGCTTCCATAAGCAGACTGAGTTTATTCTGAACGAAAACTTACATTTTTACCATCTGCAAAATGACACTGTAGTCTAGGTGTAACAATTAGTCCTACAGCAAAATCACATGCTCTCTGAAGAATACATGGGATGCCCACTTCATTCCCTGTCACCTCTGAAGGCAGAAAAACAACAGCATGATACTATTTAAACAGGCTAAAATCGGCCATGTAAATTTATTTATAGATAAAAATATATACAACAGTAGAAAGATCAGCAAAATTCTAGCAGTACCATTATACATCACATAATATGAATTAGCAGTTTAAAAAATGTCCCTAATTCTTGCAGTTCTTCTGATCACGTTCTTAGAAACACAACCTCTAATAGTAGATACTTCAGATTAAATTCCTACCAAGCTCTCATTCCCACTTCCATGGTAGAACCTGAGTAAATGGAAGATTGAATACTCAGAGAGGATCAAAAGGGTGTCTTACCTATGATGAAGCAGTCTTCTTTAAAGATTGTCTTTAACAACCAGTATCCAAACAGACACACATTACAGTAAACTATTCATTTGTGATCTAGGATGCAAACCTTTTCTCATGCTGTTCAGGCCTTCCCAGTTCGACAACAGAGGAAATTACACTTGGAGACAACTCCAATCATGGAGAATTCATACAAAGTGAACCTAGAGGATACCCCAAGAACACAAACGATGAGCTGTACTTTGGGTAGCCCTACATGGATTGTGAATATGCTGACAAGTGTAACTGCTATCTACAATTATAAGCCATCTAAGAAAAAAAGGAAAGACTTGCATTTATATAGCGCCTTTCACGACCTTAGGACGTCCCAAAGCGATTTACAGCCAATGAAGTACTTTTTGAAGTGTAGTCACTGTTGTAATGTGGGAAATGTTGCAGCCAATTTGCGCACAGCAAGCTCCCACAAACAGCAATGTGATAATGACAAGATAATCTGTTTTTTTAGTGATGTTGATTGAGGGATAAATATTGGCCAGGATACCGGAGATAACTCCCCTGCTCTTCTTCAAAATAGTGCCATGGGATCTTTTACATCCACCTGAGAGAGCAGATGGGGCCTCGGTTTAACCTCTCATCCAAAAAATGGCACCTCCGACAGTGCTGCACTCCCTCAGCACTGCACTGGAGTGTCAGCCTAGATTTTTGTGCTCAAGTCTCTGGAGTGGGGCTTGAACCCACAACCTGCTGACTCAGAGATGGGAGTGCTACCAATTGAGCCACGGCTGATACTAACCATATATAATAGTGATAGAAATGACTATATTTGTCACATATCTACCAGCTATATTTATACACCATTTGTGATAAAAATGAAATGGCGCTCATGCCTCTGAGGTACAAAACCACCATCTTACAGGGTGGTTTTGCTTCCTGCCTCTTGAGGCTAAGTTCCATCCACGGCTCTCTCCCCTCAGTCTGCCTGACTATTCAATTTTAGCATTGTTGGACTATATGGAGCTCCATTTGACATCATCCAGAAGTATGAAGTAAAAATATTAGCAGGTATCCTTCCCCTTGGACCCATTTGTGGGAGCTGGAAACCATTCATATTGGTCATTTTCAAATTGAGGGATAAATATTGGCCAGGACACCGGGGATAATTCCCTTGCTCTTTGCTCAGTTGGTAGCACACGCGCCTCTGAGCCAGAAGGTTGTGGGTTCAAGTCCCACTCTAGGGACTTGAGCACATGTAAAGCTAGACTGACACTCCAACATAGTGCTGAGGGAGTGCTGCACTGTCAGAGGTGCCGTCTTTCGGATGAGACGTTAAACCGAGGCCCCATCTGCTCTCTCAGGTGGATGTAAAAGATCCCATGGCACTATTTCGAAGAAGAGCAGGGGAGTTATCCCCGGTGTCCTGGCCAATATTTATCCCTCAACCAACATAACAAAAACAGATTATCTGGTCATTATCACATTGCTGTTTGTGGGACCTTGCTGTGCGCAAATTGTCTGCCGCGTTTCCCACATTACAACAGTGACTACACTCCAAAAGTACTTCATTGGCTGAAAAGCGCTTTGAGACGTCCGGTGGTCCTGAAAGGTGCTATATAAATGCAAGTCTTTCTTTTTTGCTCTTCTTCGAAATAGTGCCATGTGTTCTTTTACGTCCACCTGAGCGAGCAGACGGGGCCTCGGTTGAACGTCTCATCCAAAAAACGGCACCTCCGACAGTGCAGCACTCCCTCAGCACTGGCACTGGAGTGTCAGCCTGGCTGGGAGCACTACCTTCATCTGCAGTTTGATTTTTCAACTGAAAACATCGGTGGGGGGGTGGTGGGGGGAAATTTATCTTGAGGTGGTAGCGAAAAACAGAAGTGAAGTCAAAGGGAAAAGAAAAATCAGGAAAAGTGAAATACTGGCTGACGATTCGCTGTCGCCCGTCTCCCTCAGCAAGAGGGCGGAGCCAGATCCATTACAGCACTCTGAACGGAGAGTGAGCACATTTTACAACATTCAGCTGCCAACAAGTGCCTGCTATCCCAGAGTCTCAAATCATGCTAGCACAAATGGAGACTGTCAACTGCCATGCTGCAGAAGCAGGCAGACATCTCCTTCTTCAACTGTAAGACTATCAAAGCAATGTAAATGATTTCTGTTACATGTGATATTCTGCAATTGTTATGTTAGGAAGAAATCAGAAGGGATTTTACTGAAATTTGAGTACTGCCAGACAAGAGCTGGGCAAATTCATTCACTGAGTTCCTCTGTGGCAATCCCGCACTATTTCACTGCAAGTAAGGAAGTCAGAACCAGGCTGTATGATGAAATAAGCTGTCAAATTCCACTGTGGCACAATTAAAGAATAGTCTCAATGTTGGTATAACTTAGCTTTTTTGTAGAACCTGTGTTGGTTGTCTCGAAACAACAATGCATTCTCATCAATATAAATTGGGAGTAAAACATGTTTGTATACTGATTTTCCACTACTCTTTAAAAGTGCTGTTACGAGAAATGTCCCGGGTGAATTTCCCCTTCTTTCATCTTCCCCCTAACCAAAAAAACATTGTGCAGCCTACTTCATGAGAACAAGTCTCAGTCTTCTTAAAGGGATACATTCATTTGTTTACAAATACCAAGTGGGGTGACACAAAGAATGTTGCAGCACATCATCACATCAACTGCAAGTGGCAAGATCACAATGAAAATGATGTTCAGCTCTTCTCCTTTCATGTGCTGAACACTCATGGACAGACAAAATCAGAATATTTTCTTAATGTGAGAGACTAGGAGCTGTGGAGTAGTAAAAGGGATTTAGGTGTCCTTGTACACAAATCATTACAAGCTACTGCCGAGGTACAAAAATTAATCAGAAAGGCTGATGGAATGTTGTCCTTTATTGCAAGAGGGTTGGAATTCAAAAGTGAGGAAGTGATGCTTCAGTTGTACAGAGCCTTGGTCAGACCCCATCTCGAGTACCGCATTAGGCATGAGCCTCAGGAAAGATGTACTGGTCTTGAAAGGGGTACAGCACAGATTCACCAGAATGACCAGGGCTTAAAGGATTAAGTTATGAGGGTGGGTTGCAAAATTTGGATTGTATTCCCTTGAGTTTAGAAGGTTGAGGGGTGATTTATTCGAGGTGTTTAAAATGAGAACGAGATTCAACAGGGTAGATACAGAGAAACTACTTCCTCTGGCGAGAAATCCAGAAGAAGAAGCCATAAACTTAAAATTAGAGCTCGGCATTTTAGGGGTGAAATCAGGAAGGACTTTTTCATACAAAGGGTAGTGGAACTCTGGAGCTCACTATCCTAAAAGGCTGTGGAGGCTGGGTCAATTGAAATTGTCAGGACTGAGAGATAATTTTTATTAGGCAAGGCTATCAAGGGATATGAAACAAAGTGGGTAAATGGAGTGGAGGTACAGATCAGCCATGATCTAATTGAATGGCGGAACAGGCTTGAAGGGCTGCTGTTCCTAATCTATTGAGCTTTAATAGCCTATCCACCTGGACCACGTCAAACCCTATCTTTGTTTTGAAGACCTCAATCAAATCTCCTCAAAATTTTATGTTTATATAGAGTAAAATACCCCAACTCTCCAAGTCCAGCGTGGGTCTCCTTTGATCTTTTCCATGGCCTTGATACCACTCACCACCTGAGGTGAGCAAAGCTGAACACCGTATTCTACATGCTGCATTTTTAAAAAAAAAGTGAAAGTATCTCTTCCAATACTCACCTACGGTGCCCATAGCTTGGCTTAGTCCTTCAAAGGGTTCGTTATTTCTCTGTTGCAACCAATCTGAGCTAATAACAAGTCTGCCTTTAGCTTAAAAATCAGGTTTAAATCATGAAAATCTGAATGAATGATTTGATATCACAGAAGTTTTTAGCACGGAGGTTTTTGTTGCACTCTCTCGAACATTACCAAGTTGGTCATTTTCAATCAGTTTTCCAGTAACCATGCTGCCCCAACAGGCATTGTAATGGCACCATGGTAAGCTATATTTAATTAAAAAACTAATTTTTAAAGTTACCAAATACAACAATCTTGCTGCTGTAAAATACCAAAGGGTTTACATATCAGTGATTTTAAAGGCCTCAGTTCAGCCACACAGCATACGAGAGACAATTAATAGTCATCACAAATAAAGTACTGACTCTCTGAAGTATACCAGCATTACTACACATTAGAAATATTCGATATCTAAAGCGCCATGAGTAATTAAGCAAAGGAGTAAAGGGCAGCAGCTTTAAAAGATTATTATCGCTTCCTATTATTTCTGAAACAGCAGGTACTGGAGAACTTGACGAAATGCTGCAACGACAGAAGATTTATGCAAAGTGACAGATCAATGGAGATCAGACTGCCCATCACCATCTTGCACTGCTTTCAATCTTTTGTCACTCCACATCCACTATAATGAAATCTGTCCAGTCACTTTCACTGATCTACAGACTCATCTCCCATTGCTCATGTGACAGCTTGTACCACAAAATATTCCTCAGAAAAAGCTCAAATCTAATTTGAACAACTTTCAATATATCTCTTGTTTTACATTAAGGTTCAATTTATAGAAGCCACCAGCTTCCATTTTATACCCCTTATTATTTATCCAACGAGGATCGTAACTCCTCTCAGCTTTCATTTTTCACACAGCGCAATGTTAATTTCCTCAGTCTGTGAAGCATGTTAAACAGGATCATTCTTTTTTCCTCTGATCTACACGTTATTGGTATGTGGGGATAAAACGTTCAGGTATAGAACAGAATCATAGAAATTTACGGCACAGAAGGAGGCCATTCGGCCCATCGTGTCTGTGCGGACGAAAAAGCGCCCACTTTCCAGCTCTTGCTCCGTAGCCTTGTTTTTTAAACGACACTTCAGGTGCAGTGAGGGTTTCTGCCTCGACCACCCTTTCAGCCAGTGAGTTCCAGATCCCCACCACCCTCTGGGTGAAAAGAATTCTCTAATCCTTCTACCAATTACTTTAAATCTATGTCCCCTGGTTATTGACCTCTCTGCTAAGGGAAATAGGTCCTTCCTATCCATTCTATGTGGGCCCCTCAAAATTTTATACACCTCAATTAAATCTCTCCTCAGCCTCCTCTGTTCCAAAGAAAACAATCCCAGCCTATTCAATCTTAACTCATAGCAAAAATTCTCCAGTCCTGACAATACCCTCTTAAATCTCCTCTGTACCCTCTCTAGTGCAATCACATACATCCTGTAATGTGGTGACCAGAACTGTACGCTGTACTCTAGTTGTGGCCCAACTAGTGTTTTATACAATTCTAGCATAACCTCCCTGCTCTTATTTTCTATGCCTTGGCTAATAAATGAGAAGTCGCACAACACCAGGTTATAGTCCAACAGATTTATTTAAAATTACAAGCTTTCGGAGCTGTCGCCCCTTCGTCAGGCAAAGGTACAGTGAGTGAATCTACAACATTACACAGTATATAAACACAGAAACTGCAGAGATACAATCTTTCAGGGAAGGTGTCCTTACATCAAATACACACCAGAGCACAGCCAAGACAATGAGATGTGTCACAGGGGGTCCAACGTGTCAAATCCTGCTGTCTGCAGTTGATTTTTTTTGTGGGTTTTTTTTGGGTTTGTTTTCTTTAGTGTTTTTTTTAAAAACTGGAAAGACAGACAACGATGTCGAGTCATGTTCTGTAGCGTGACATGAACCCGATATCCCTATTGAGGCCATCCTCATGGGTGCGGAACTTGGCTATCAGTTTCTGCTCGATGATTTTGCGTTGTCGTGTGTCTTGAAGGACGCCTTGGAGAACGCTAACCCGCAGATCCGAGGCTGAATGTCCTTGACTGCTGAAGTGTTCCCCGACTGGGAGGTAGCAATCCTGCCTGGCGATTGTTGCGCGGTGTCCGTTCATACGTTGTCTCAGTGTCTGCATGGTCTCGCCGATGTACCATGCTCTGGGGCATCCGTTCCTGCAACGTATCAGGTAGACAACATTGGCCGAGTCACATGAGTATGTACCATGTACCTGGTGGGTAGTGTCCTCACGTGTGATGACGGTATCTGTGTTCATGATCTGCCATGTCTTGCAGAGGTTGCCGTGGCAGGGTTGTGTGGTGTCGTGGTCACTGTTCTCCTGACAGCTGGGTAATCTGCTGCGAACGATGGTACTTTTGAGGTTAGGCGGCTGCTTGAAGGCGAGTAGTGGAGGCGTGGGGATGGCCTTAGCAAGGTGTTCGTCGTCATCGATGACATGTTGAAGGCTGCGAAGAACATGGCATAGTTTCTCCGCTCTGGGGAAGTACTGGACGATGTAGGGTACTCTGTTGGTTGCGTCCTGTGTTCGCCTTCTGAGGAGGTCTATGCGGTTTTTCGCTGTGGCCCGTCGGAACTGTCGATCGACGAGTCGAGCGTCATATCCCGTTCTTACGAGGGTGTCTTTCAGTGTCCGTAGGTGTCCAAAGGACACCTTCCCTGAAAGATTGTATCTCTGCAGTTTCTGTGTTTATATACTGTGTAATGTTGTAGATTCACTCACTGTACCTTTGCCTGACGAAGGGGCGACAGCTCCGAAAGCTTGTAATTTTAAATAAATCTGTTGGACTATAACCTGGTGTTGTGCGGCTTCTCATTTTTGTCCACCCCAGTCCAACACCGGCATCTCCGCATCATGCGCATTGGCTAATAAAGAAAAGTATCCCGTATGCCTTAACTGTCTGATCTACCTGCCCTGCTACCTTCAGGGATCTGTGGACACGTACTCCAACATCCCTCTGTTTCTCTACACTTCTCAGTGTCCTACCATTTATTGTGTATTCCCTTGCCTTGTTTGCCCTCCCCAAATGCATTACCTTACACTTCTCCGGATTGAATTCCATTTGCCACTTTCCTGCCCACCTGACCAGTCCATTGATATCTTCCTGCAGTCTACAGCTTTCTTCCTCACTATCAACCGCACGGCCAATTTTTGTATCATCTGCAAACTTCTTAGTCATGCCCCCTACATTGAAGTCTAAATCATTGATATATACCACGAAAAGTAAGGGGGCCTAGTACTGAACCCTGCAGCACCCCACTGGAAACTGCCTTCCAGTCACAAAAACTCCCGTCAACCATTCCCCTTTGCTTCCTGCCACTGAGCCAATTCTGGATCCAACTTGCCACTTTGCCTTGGATCCCATGGGCTTTTACTTTCGTGACCAGTCTGCCATGTGGGACCTTATCAAATGCCTTGCTAAAATCCATGTAGACTACTTCAAATGCATTACCCTCATCAACCCTCCTTGTTGCCTCCTCAAAAAATTCAATCAAGTTAGTCAGACACGACCTTCCCTTAACATGCTGACTGTCCTTGATTAATCCGTGCCTTTCCAAATGACAATTAATACGGTCCCTCAGAATTTTTTCCAATAATTTGCCCACCACCAAGGTTAGGCTGACTGGCCTGTAATTACTCGGTCTATTCCTTATTCCCTTTTTAAACAACGGTACAATGTTAGCCGTCCTCCAGCACCATGCATGTAGCCAGAGAGGATTAGAAAATAATGTTTCTGCTCAAATAAATCCTGATTCAGACCGCAGCAGCCGCAGTTACATGCTTGCTGGACCAGGATTATTGACTAGAAATCATGACCAGAGCACTCGCTGATTTTTTTAACCCTACCTAACTCTGACACTAAGCCCGGTTACAGTACCCTAGCACCACCTTGGTTGAAATAAGCTAATTTAGCGCAACAGAAAGATTGAATTTAGGACCTTCTGACTCCAAATGACTCAGAATCACATTGCTTTCACCCAAGTAACAGGGGAACCGAAGAAGATCCACCATTTTAACTTTGTCTGTATTTTCCCATGATGAACTTGGACCAGTTATATGAAGCATGTCTTTAGACGCAAGTACGAGATGGATATCATTTTTTGGCTGAACATCGTTCATGGAATGACATTGATCATAAATGACTTAACAGTTCCCTTAGCAACCACACTGTCATTAATCAACTCACTAAAGACAAACCAAAAAACAATCCCTGCAATCACAGCCGGACAGCTGTATAACAACTTGCATTTCTATAACACCTTCTAATGTAGTAAACATCCCAGTGGACTTCACAGAGATGGAAAAGATGACAAGCAAAAGGAAATAAGAGTGATTGAAGCCATGACTGAAAACATAGATTTTGAGGAAGTATTTGAAGGCAAGGAGGCAGATAAGCTTTGAGATTAAAATTACCTATTTCCATCTCCTCAATAAAATTACCTATTTCTGACTCCACCCTTTAATGGGGGGGGGGGGGGAGGATGCAAAGGAAATTAGAGTCAAAAGGGCAGAGGGTGCTTAATGCACATAGGGTTGGAGGAAGTTGCTGAGGTAAGGTGGGGTGAGGCTGTGAAGGGATTTGAAAATGAGGATGAGCATTGGAAGATGGAAGCCAATGGAGGTTGGCAAGGACAGGAGTATAAACATACAAAAATGGCAGACAGGAAAAGACCAGCTGGTCCATTTACCTGTCCCATACAGTTGTGCTGCTTTCTGCATCATGCCAAAGACACCCACTATCCACCAAGTGCCATGTAATCTTCTGGGAGAGGCGATGAAACCAGATTAGAAAAACAAATTAATGAAAAAACAATCAGGAAAATTCCTCTCCGATCCCTCTAGGCGACTGAAATTAATCCAGGAGACCACACCAACCTCTTGTATGATATAATTTATACCCCAACCAAGAACCGGTCCAGCCCTCTCCTGAAGGTATACAGCAAATCAGCATTCACCACACAGGCTGGCAACTTGTTCTGAGGAATGGTCATCAATCTGAAACGTTAACTCTGTTTCTCTCTCCACAGATGCTGCCAGACCTGCTGAGTATTTCCAGCATTTTCTGTTTTTATTAACTTGTTTCATAAGCCTACGATTCTCTGGGTGATAGGGAAGTGGGACTTATTGTGGGGTAGGGCGTTGACGGCGGAGTCTTGAACAAGGACTTTATGTTGCCAACAAGAACTCAAGGCCTGGAGATGACATACACTGAAAGTTTGAGTGGTCATTGGGGGACAGGTAAAGGTAAAAGTGGGGGATGTACTAGAGATAGAAATAGGCTGTGTTGGTGAGGAATAAGGTATGGGCTTTGTAGCCAAGCTCAGGGTCAAACAGATCACAACTTCAGCAAGTATCCAGGATAAGATGTAGAGTGTTTGTTGGAAATGAACAGCATATCTTCAATCTTGCTGATCATAAAAAGTGCTGTATCATCCACAAGTTGAACAAGTCAGACCTAGCACAGTAGTGGGTGTAGAGCCAAGGGTTGTAGTGGAAAGATGGAGCTGGATGCCAGATGCTATCAGCATACATACAGAAACTGACCTGTTGCCTATGAATGATGTCTCTGAGGGGAATATAGATGAGAACTAAGAGGGAGACACTCCCAAGGTGACCATACAAGGGTGGGAAGACAAGTTATTGCAGATGTCCTGCCTACATTGGGACAGGGAAGAGTGGAGATGTCAAAGAAAACGAGGAGGAATGGCATACCAATATCATAGTCACAAAGAATGTTATCATTTCACTTTGATGAGGGCGCACTTGGTGCTGTTGGTAGGACAGAAACTGGATTGAATGGATCTGAATAGGTACTTCAAGGAACCAATTCGGCATGATAGTTGTGAACAGACATGGCAACATAGTATGGCACTTGTGACTTCACTGCTTATCAGATTGAAGTTGGTCCCCAATATGCATCCTGCACGCTGCTTCACATTCACTCATCATTGATCCAAGAGTTAAATTCAGTCTTCTGATAAATGTCCCCACTAAAGCAAAGCGAGCAATGGAAGTGGATGAGTACAGACAACTATTGAGGGTAGTAGAAAACCTGAACTGTGATATCCATCTGTCTCTGAAAGCTGGGCAATTTCATCACTAGCTGTTACATACACATTTTACTGTATTCAGTCTGTGTGGAATACTCCTTTGACCTCAAAGTGCAATGATCAGTACAAACAATCTCAGCATGCCAAACACAGCCATTACAGAAACTGCGTGCTACCTCAGCAGCTCCAAAAATCTACCAACTCAGCAGGCATAATGTGGATTAATACAGGCCATCCAATCAAAGCTCACTTTCATCAAATTAATCCCTGATTAATTGCAGGTGTAAGTAATTACTGATATTCTCAACAAGCTTCTTCATGGGCCAAGGAAACAAGTCAAAGTTAACCTGTTCATTGCAGAAGCAATAGTCGATTCAAAGGTCTTGCTTGGCTGCACACAAATTGCAACATATAATGGAAAAGAAGATGCTTTTGTTGCACTGAACTTCTTGTTCCATCTTGTACTTTGGACAAATGGGATCCCTGGTAATGTTTGTGTCATTCCAAAGCTCGAGGATAATTGTTTGTCTTCACAGTGTGTAGTTTAGAAAAGAGAAGTCTGAGGGGTGACCTGATTGAGGTCTTTAAGATAATGAAAGGCTAGACACAGAGAAAATGTTTCCACTTGTGTGTTAAACAATAACAATAAGATTGAGGTGAATAGCATAGATGCATTTAAGGGAAACACATGAGGGACAAAGGAATAGAAGGATATGCTGGTCAGGTTAAGTGAAGACAGGTGGGAGGAGTCTTGTGTGGAGCATTAATGCCGGCATTGAGCAGTTGGGCCAAATGGCCTGTTTCTGTGTTGTAGACTCGAGGTAAATGCATACCTGATTCAAATATTGACCAGGCACAGAATTTCAAAAAAAATCACTTCCATTGGTTTCTATAATTAAACCTTCATTCAATCAGAAAATGGAAAAAAAACTAATTATGCTAATCTCTCCTTATTACAAACAATCATTACAATCTTCTCATTGTAAAACTTTCCCTTCAGCAATAGTTCCATTACAGATATTGGAGCTTATATCAGTGAATCTTTCTAATCTGTGCAGCATCATTGAGATGACTGCTCCAGCTTTAATTTCTACGGCTGGTTTGGGGCTACCATGGCATTCTGCTTCTCGGGGACTCTAATTGGGCTGCATCCTAATTGCTGGGTTGAAAGTTTCTTCTTCGACGATTGCAAGAGTCTTGTGAAATAGGTTTGGGCACTTTCAAATGTAGATTCCAATAGAGTTGGGTGCAGAGAACAAAATGGCCACTAATTTGAAACCAACAGGCATTCTGACACAAAGAAGGGTGGGCGGCACGCAAGATGGCAGTGTCAGTTGTGCAGTCGGGGCTAATAAGCGGCTTCACGAGCTTCTGCATAATTCTGAAATTGGGGTTCACGCATTGGGGGGGAAAGGCGTCCTCTGCACGGTATCTGTTATGAAATCATAAACAGTGTCGATAAACTGGTTTACCAATTGTTACATAGTGTGAAATGAGGAACTTTCCTCCGTTGTTGGGGCAGGCGGAAGTGAACCTGTGATATAGTTGATGTGGACTCGGAGGGCAGTATGTGAAGGCCCTCTTGTGGGCAGCCTGATCACCAGTGCCAGTCATCGGCAAGAAGGGAAAAGTTAGACACAGTTCAGACTCTCTACAGAGCCACTTCAATGAATTAATGTAAACTTTTGCAGGAAACAGAGACAAGTGCTGCTTACCCTGCAATCTCCAGCCTCAATCTGAAGGGGACACTTTCTTTTCTGAACTATTATACCGCCCCACCCTTGCACCTTGAGGCCCCATTGGCTCTGCTCCAATTACATTTCAATTACACGCGTGGATTCTGCTGATTCTACATGGGTGATTTTACGTTCGGGCTTATGATAATTAGCTTGCAGGGAAAGTTGGGCGCAATTTCGCCTTGGCCAGACGGCCATTTTGGACGTAATTTCCCGATTGTGCCCACGAGGCAAAGATCTCTATTTCCAGCATCAACTGGCTTCACCGTGATGAGAAATGTTCCCCACACAAAAAACAGTCCAAACTATTCATCCAGATGTGTTCCAGATATTCAATACAGAAAGTTATGCAGATTGCGTTTGACATGTTCCAAAAAAAAGTAAACAGATGGGAAGCTTTTCAGTCATAATGACTTTGTACAGAAGGTTCATGAAGCAGCTGAATGCTGAGAATAATAGAAAAATCCTTTCCAAAGGTAATATTGTACTTGCACTGAATCTTTTTTATTCATTGACATCTGCCTTATTACAAACTATAGAGCCTGGAGTGAAATTCTGAAATATATCTTCAATTATATTTTTTTTAATAATTCATGACACCCATCATTAATAACCATTGTTGCTGTAATTATATTCTGAAAACAAAATGATTGGAAGCCAAAACACGTTTTATTTTTGAGGTTAGACAATAATATGAATGCTCTCCAAAAATAGCCTCACAGCCAATCCCAACCTAATTATAATATGTAACATTCTGAAAATTAATAGGACCTTTATTCTAATGTTCAAAGGTTTCAAATTTCTAATTACGTTACTTCTCTCCTTTCTCCCTGCTATCCCAATTGTGTTAGAAGCTGGATCTTAGTCTTGCTCGTCACATCATGACATAGTTCGTGACATCATTCAACAGAGCATCTTGCATGAAAGGAGGGAAGCAACATTTGAACTGGGTTTCAACAGAAGCCATTTGCTGCCAAGGGCTTTCAAAGATGCTGCGGAGTGGGAGTGAGCTTTGTATGACCCCGAGGGCAACGAATGCAGAAGTCTTAGAAGAAAACTGTTGGCTGTTTCTGGGAAGCTATTCCATTTTTCTACACTGTAAAATGATGAGAAAAGGATAAGGAACACAGGCTTCTTTGGAAAAATGGAGAGATCAAACTTGTACGTTTTCAAGATTATGAATGGAATTGACAGAATTGTATATAATATAAGAAATAGGAGCTGGAGTAGGCCATTTGGCCCTTCGAGCCTGCTCCCGCCATTCAACAAGATCATGGCTGATCTTCTACCTCAACTCCACCTTCCCGCACTATCCCTATATCCCTTAATTCCCAAAAATGTATCAACCTCTGTCTTGAATATACTCAACGACTGAGCATCCACAGCACTCTGGGGTAGAGAATTCCAAAGATTCACAACCCTTTGAGCGAAGAAATTTCCCCTCATCTCAGTTCTAAATGGCCGACCCCTTATTCTGAGACTGTGACCCCGTGTTCTAGATTCCCCAGCTAGGGGGAAACATTTTCCCAGCATTAACCCTGTCAAGCCCCTTAAGATTTTTGTATGTTTCAATGAGATCCCCTCTCATTCTTCTAAACTCTAGAGAATATAGGCCTAGTCTACTCAATCTCTCCTCATAGGGCAATCCCCTCATCCCAGGAACCAGTCTAGTGAACCTTTGCTGCTTTCTTCTATGGCAAGTATGTCTGCCCTTAGGTAAGGAATACCAGAGCTGTACACAGTACTCCAGGTGTGGCCTCACCAATGCCCGGTATAATTGTAGTAAGACTTCTTTACTCTTATAGTCTAATCCTTTTGTAACAAAAGCTAACATACCATTTGCTTTCCTAATTGCTTGGCAGGTTATTCACTATGGCAAAGGATTTAAATAAAAATAAGTTAAAAGTTGAATTCGGAATAGGGAGAGAAACCGGTTAAATTTGTTCAGCCCCGCCATCCCCAAGGACTGACCCTGCCCACCTGGTGGATACTGGGCAGTTAAAATGGCCACAGCAACTTACCCCTTCAGATGCCACTGCCTTATCACAGGTTGTAATTTTGACCTGTTCTTTTGAGCAGGAGGGACATCCACCGGAAGGCAGCAGGGTCCTTGCTTAAAGATGTAGATTGGGCTCTAAATAAGTCATCAGGGCCCAACTGCAATTTTAACCTGAAGCCTGTGTGGGGAAGCTGTCGTGGCCTCTCTGCCAAACCAACCAGGTGGCAAAAACAACAGTGGCCTGAAGAGGCCCAGAAAGGTAGGTTAATTTGATTTCCTTGAAGGTCAGAAGGACCCGGAGTTCTCCTCTGGAACCCACAAGGATACCTTGGGCCTCCCCCACCTAGGCTTCCTTCTCACTTCCCTGACCACGATGTCCTCCCAAAATTCTCTCCCAACCACTTACCCGAGTGCTGAGGACCCTTCCTTCGGGTCCCCAGCAGTAGTCTCCTGCCGCCCGACATCCCACTCCTGCCCACCACAGCCCAGCTGCCATTTCCTGTCTAGCTCGGGCAGGAGACTGACTGAGTTTAAAATCTCCGAGACCTCATGTTTTGGAGGGCAAGTGGTTTTACCCTCCACCTCGATCCCTGGCAGCATGACCGTCGCCAGGGAGTTAAAATCGAGGCTGTAGAGTAAGTTACCAGGGACGGCAATTGAAGCGAACAGAATAAACAGGCTCAAGTGACAACTGAACACCCTTTGAGAAGTGATTGAGGGAATGGTGAGTAATGCTGATTTTTGGATCCCTTTTGCAGCCCAGATGAAGATCAGCTGATTGAGTATAGATCACAAATCAAAACTAGGGCCTTCTGATTTCTCTGGCTTCGTGCTATATGGATCAAAGCCTTCAGCCCTTATCCACTCCCACTGGGGACTGGAGTTGACCATTTAGGTATCGCCTTTAAAAGTCAATGAAAAATGTAAAATAAGCAAAAAAATACAATAGAAATATTTCTTCAGCAAAGATTGATAAGATAAAAATAAACTTTTCCCCCCTCTCTATTTTCGCAACCATTGTAATCACAATTTTATCGTAATTTCGAATGAGTTATTCATCAGATGAAATTAATTTGAGAATCTACAATGTCTTGTACAATATAAATCTCATAACATTCTCTTTTGAAATGCTCTCGACTCTCAGCGGTAAGATTTACTTCTTTGCACTACAGAAAACTTGATTCTTGCATTCAGAATCCAGTATGCGCCCGTCCTCATTTTGTATTTTGTACAGTTCACTGCACCTAGTCAAAGCGTTGCAAATGGTGTCATTTGGAATGAATAGAAGTTTCAAGCTACGATAATATAATCAAAAGCTAGGTGGCAATGAGAGAAGTGCGCCTGGAAATTGGCATTTTTCTCTGTTCTAATGGATTGCCTGGGTATTTTCTAGTTATGTACGACATGCGCACTAATTCACTGTACATCCAAGGCGTTGGTTCCACACTTTATTAAATATCTTCAGAAGCAAATGCATCTGTGAAATATGGCTGCCTGATGCCATGTGTGCATGACACTGTGACTTTGCTATCTGCAGCCCTTCTGTCACTCTGTGCATTATCTACCTGAAGATTAGTTCTGGCTTTATTTCCAATATTACAGGCATTGTCATGCCTGAATACAGTCTCCACTTCATCAGAAAATGAACAATTATGTTTTAGCATCAATTATAGGTAGTAATTATCAAAGATGTGACATGACCACTGTATCGCATTTAAGCTTGTCAGGATTTTGTTTTTTTTAAATCAATCTTAATAAATTGTGGTTACCGTCGAGGATTCTCAAGAGGCGGAGCGTGCCCCATGAGAAAAGAAATCTGGAGACTGAGGTGACATTATCTTTCATTTTGTTGTCTGACATGGGCTGTATTTCAAATAAGTTCATCACAACATTCATCAGTCTTTTTCCATTACCCAAGTGCAGTTCCAATTGCTTCACATAATCAGGGATTCTATTCAGGAACAGCCAAGCAGCGCTGCAGCAAAATCAGTTGTTTCACAGCTCACGAGTTGCTGTACTTGGTGACATTCAAATCTACCATGTAACTTGTGATTAGTGTTGTTATAGTATTGTATGATCATTTATAAAGTAGCGTATTACATTGTCGCAATACACACTGGACTTCGTTTTCCTCACAAGAGCTACGAGATATGGAAAGGGTACTTTATATGGCTAAGTGATTTAGGATTAAAAAAGGGGACTTGGTGCGCAATGCGTATTATGGCAGAGGTCACGACGTATCAGAACAGAGACATTGGCCATAATTTGCTGTAACAGGGCATCTAATGGCATCTGTTAGTTAAACATGCCCTTGCATATTTATGGTTTTAAATTTTTTTGTGGTAGATCCGAACTAAACTCCCAGCGAGGGAAACAGGCCTGAGTGAACAGGAAAAGCAACTGCATATCTCCTTAACCAATCAGATTGAAATTAACAGTGCAAGGACTGAGAAGTGTAAAGTAAATTAGAGTGGGTGAATTCAATGTCAAATCAGGTACAGAAAGAGAAATAAAGAGAGGGAAAGAAAGATTGGAATAAAGGACAGTGGTGGGGGGGGAAAAGAGATAAAGGAAAAGTTTAAAAAAAATTTTTTTAAATGTTACATTTTTAAAATCTCCAACAATAATTACAGCTTGAAGGAATGATACTCCACACTTGCAACAGTTAATTTTCAGTGCCAGAGAGGTTGACTGGAAGTAATTAACACTTATCATGTCATTAAAAGGGTAATCAGACTTGAAATGACAACTGTCTGTGACGAGTTGAGTTTGTACCAACTACAGCAACTTCACGCCATTCAATGCATTTCTTTGGTGAGGCATAGGCTCCGATAATCCGAGTTCGGTTATTGTTTGGTCAGGGAACTTTGCAGATTGGAATGTGCATTTCAGGTTCTGGCTGCAGCACAGCAGCACCCAGAGTTAAAAGTTGTTTTGCATCTGTAAGAAGGGTTAATGGCTGCCACACTAGACATGTTATTTTAAATATATTAAGGTAGATGCATTAACAGAATAGCTTTAACTGAAACTTGGCTCATGGGTACGACTATGCCCCTTACTGAAGTCTTCCCACCTGGATATACTTTTCATAACCTGTTTCATCCAAACAGCCACGGTGGCAGTGTGGCCTTTAGCGTCAACTCACTCCTTGGTCTCTTCCTCTACTCTTCTTGCATCTTCTCCTTCTTGGAGTCCCTCACCTTGGTCCTTCTTCTTCTTCTTAGGCAGTCCCTCGGAACCGAGGCTGACTTGCTTCCACACTAAAAATGAGTTCTCAGGTGACTGACGAGTCCAATGCGGGACCTACAGTCTCTGTCACAGGTGGGGCAGACGGTGGTTGAAGGGGGCGGGTGGGTGAGGTGCTTGGGTTGACGTGCGCTCCTTCCGCAGTTTGTGCTTGGCTTCCGCTTGCTCCCGGTGAAGAGACTCGAGGTGTTCGGCGCCTTCCCGGATGCTTCTTCTCCACTTTGAGCGGTCTTGGGCCAGGGATTCCCAGGTGTCGGTGGGGATGTTGCACTATTTCAAGGAGGCTTTGAAGATGTCCTTGAAGCGTTTCCTCTGCCCACCTGGTGCTCTCTTGCTGTGTCGGAGCTCCGAGTAGAGCGCATGTTTTGGGAGTCTCGTATCGGGCATGCGGACGATGTGGCCCGTCCATCGGAGCTGATCGAGCGTGGTCAAAGCTTCGATGCTGGGGGTGTTGGCCTGAGCGAGAACACTGACGTTGGTGCGCCTATCCTGCCAATGGATTTGCAGGATCCTGTGAAGGCAGCGTTGATGGTACCTCTCCAGTGCTTTGAGGTGCCTGCTGTACATGGTCCATGTCTCTGAAGCATACAGGATGGCGGGTATCACTACTGCTCTGTAGACCATGAGCTTGGTGCTGGGTTTGAGGTCCTGGTCTTCAAACACTCTCTTCCTCAGACGACCGAAGGCTGCACTGGCACACTGAAGGCAGTGTTGGACTTCGTCATCGACGTCTGCCCTTGTTGACAGTAGGCTCCCGAGGTATGGAAAGTGGTCCACGTTGTCCAAGGCCTCGTCATGGATTTTGATAATCGGGGAGCAGTACTGTGTGGCGGGGGCAGGTTGGTAGAGGACCTTTGTCTTACGGATGTTTAGTGTAAGGCTCATGTTCTCGTACGCTTTGGTGAAGGTGCTGACGATGGTTTGGAGTTCGGCCTCCGAGTGTACGCAGATGCAAGCATCGTCTGCATACTCTAATTCGATGACAGAGGATGGGATAACCTTGGATCTGGACTGGAGGCGACGGAGGTTGAACAGTTTCCCCTTTGTTCTGTAGATTAGCTCCACTCCAGCGGGGAGCTTACTGAGGGTGAGATGGAGCATTGCAGCAAGGAAGATCGAGAAGAGCGTTGGTGAGATGACACAGCCTTGCTTACCTTGGTCCGTACGTGAATTGGGTCTATGGTGGATCCGTTGGTCAGGATCATGGTTTGCATGTCGTCGTGAAGCAGGCAGAGGATGGTGACAATCTTTTGAGGGCAGCCGAATTTGAGGAGGATATTCCATAATCCCTCACGGTTGACAGTGTCGAAGGCCTTTGTGAGGTCAAAGAAGGCCATGTACAGCGGTTGGTGCTGTTCCCTGCATTTCTCTTGTAGTTGATGCACAGTGAAGATCATGTCCATTGTGCCCCTTAGTGGGCGGAATCCGCATTGCGACTCCGAGAGGAGCTCTTCAGCCACTGGGAGAAGGCGATTGAGGAGGATTCTTGCGATGACTTTCCCTGTGGCAGACAGCAGGGAGACTCCTCTGTAATTACCGCAATCGGACTAGTCACCTTTCTTGAAGATGGTCATGATTACGGCATCTCTGAGATCCCCTGGCATGCTCTCCTCCTTCCAAATAAGAGAAATGAGTTAATGTATTCACGCCAATAGTGCTTCTCCGCCATGTGTTAGTGCCTCGGCAGGGATTCCATCTGCTCCTGAGGTCTTGTTGTTCTTCAGTTGTCGGATGGCCTTTTCAACCTCATGCTGGGCTGGGGTTGTGCTGAGGTGGTGGCGGGTAGCATGCTGTGGGATAGAGTTGCGGACACTTGTGTCGAAGACAGAGTCTCAGTTAAGGAGATCTTCGAAGTGCTCCTTCCAGCGGGGGCTGACTGCCTCTCTGTCGTTGAAGAGTACCTCTCCGTTCTTGGCCCGCAATGGGGTAGGACCTTGGGTGCTTGGGCTGTAAGTGCTCTTGACTGCGCGAAAGAATCCATGCACGTCGTGGTTGTCGGCTAGTTGCTGGATCTCCTGCGCTTTCTCCACCCACCATCTGTTCTTTAGGTCGCGAGTTTTTTGTTGGACCTCACAGAAACATAGAAGATAGGAGCAGGCGTAGGCCATTCGGCCCCTCGAGCCTGCTACGCCATTGAATGCGATCATGGCTGATCATCCAAATTCAGTACCCTGTCCCTGCTTTCTCCCCATATCCCTTGATCGCCTTAGCCTTAAGGAATATATCTAACTCCTTCTTGAATATATTTAATGAATTGGACTCAACTGCCTTCTGTGGTAGAGAATTCCACTGGTTCACCACTCTCTGAGTGAAGAAATTCCTCCTCATCTCAGTCCTTAGACTGTGACCCCTGGTTCTTGACTCCCCGGCCATCGGGAACATCCTTCCTGCATCTAGTCTGTCTAGTCCTGTTAGAATTTTATAAGTTTCAATGAGATCCCCTCTCATTCTTCTAAACTCTAGCGAATATAAGCCTAATCGACCCAATCTCTCTGCATACGTCATTCCTGCCATCCCAAGTATCAGTCTGGTGAATCTTCGCTGCACTCCCTCCATGGCAAGAACATCCTTCCTCAGATAAGGCGACCAAAACTGCACATAATACTCAAGGTGTGGTCTCACCAAGGCCCTGTACAACTGCAGCAAGACATCCTTGCTCCTGTACTCAAATCCTCTCGCTATGAAGGCCAACATACCATTTGCCTTCTTAACCGCCTGCTGCACCTGCATGCTTACCTTCAGCGACTGGTACACAAGGACACCCAGGTCTCGTTGCACTTCCCCTTTTCCCAATCTATTGCCATTCAGATAATAATCTGCCTTCCTGTTTTTGCCACCAAAGTGGATAACCTCGCATTTATCCACATTATACTGCATCTGCCATGTATCTGCCCAATCACCCGGCCTGTCCAAATCATACTGGAGTTTCTCTGCATCCTCCTCACAGCACACATGCCTACCCAGCTTTGTGTCATCTGCAAACTTGGAGATATTACATCCAATTCCCTCATCTAGATCATTAATATATATTGTGAAAAACTGGGGTCCTAGCACCGATCCCTGTGGTACCCCACTAGTCACTGCCTGCCACTCGGAAAAAGACCAGTTTATTCCAACTCTTTGCTTCCTGTCTGCCAACCAGTTTTCTATCAAAGTCAGTACCTTACCCCCAATCCCATATGCTTTAACTTTGCATGCTAATCTCTTATGCAGGACCTTATCGAAAGCCTTCTGAAAGTCCAAATACACCACATCCACTGGTTCTCCCTTATCTATTCTACCAGTTACATCCTCAAAAAATTCCAGTAGATTGGTCAAGCATGATTTACCTTTTGTAAATCCATGTTGACTTTGTCCGATCCTGTCACTGTTTTCCAAGTGCTCCGCTATTACATCTTTTATAATGGACTCTAGCATTTTCCCCACTACCAATGTCATGCTTAACGGTCTATAATTCCCCGTTTTCTCTCTATCACCTTTTTTAAATAGTGGGGTTACATTAGCTACCTCGGCCTTCAGGTGTCTGTAGAGCTGCTTTCTTGCTCTTGAGTTGTGTTGCTGTTTCCAGATCAGGAATGCCTTGCGCTCGCAGCTTATTGGCTCCTGGATCTCCTGGTTGTTCTCGTCGAACCAGTCTTGGTGTTTCCTGGTCGAGCGACCGAGCGTCTCTTCACAGGTGCTGATTATGGAGGCCTTGAGTGCAGACCAGGCGCTGTGGACACTCTGGGCTGGATTTTCCAAGCCCCGAGGAGGCGGGCATGGCGGCGGGCATGGTGGCAGGACAGCCGGTAAATTTGGAGAAAGTTGGGGCAGATGGCAAACCCACCCCCATTCCGCCTCCGTGCCCTTTTGCTAGGAGGCGGGAAGGTGTGTAGCTTCGGGAAAGGCATTTAATCCTTTTAACTGCCTGTTAACAGCTAGTTAACAGGCAGAAAAAAGGATTAGTGCCATTTTACCTTCATAGGTGAAGTCTTCCGGACCTCGGAGACTCCCGTCGGGTTGGAGGAGTCGAGTAGGACGTCTGCGGCGGTCGGAGACACCTGGAAGTAAGATGTAGAGGTGAGTGATCGGTGCAAGTGTGGAGTGGTAAATATGCAAGGTGAGTGATAAGTTTTTAAAATGTTCACTTACCTTGTTTTCTTCCTACAGCCTTCATCCGCGGTGGATCTGGAGAGCCGACATCCTCATTGTCAATTTCACAGATTGGCTGTTGGATCCTCCGAACCAACAGCCATGTGAAATGAACAAAGTTGAAAGGTTTGATGAGTCCTGAACACAAGGACTCAGCAAACTACAGAGAATGTCAGTGTTTGACAGTTTCACAACTTCGGAGGATCCAACAGCCAGTCTGTGAAATTGACAATGAGGATGTCGGCTCTCCAGATTCAGTGTGGCGGGCAGGGGAAGGCCAGCTCAATGAGCAAGGCGGTGGTTACACCTTCTTCTGGAAAGGCAAACCTGAAGAAGAACACCGCCTCCATGGGGTAGGCTTCACCATAAAAAATGAGCCGGGTCTCGCTTAGGGCGGCGATGTCTATGTCGAAACATCTGAGCTCCCGGGCAACGATAGCAGTATGGCGTTCCGGTCTGTCACTGTTGGGGTTGTCCATGAGGGTCCTGACGTTCCAGGTCCCGAACTTCATTTTAAAGGGTGGAAGATGCCTGTGCATGAATTCTTTTAATGTGGGGTGGCCGTTGCACACCAGCTACCACACGGCCTTGACAGAGCAAGGTCTTGGTCCAATGGCAAGGGGATCCAAGACGTTTGGAGACCAGGCTCTGCTACATTGACCTAGCACACCTTGGTCCAATGCTCTCACCTCTACTTTAAAATTCTCATTCTCATTCTCAACCACATCCGCGAGACCCATCCCATGTGTCTCCCTCCTTTCCTCTCTCAGCCTCTGCACTGAGCGACTCCTCATCCACATTCTGAAATCCCCTTTGAATCTCCATCTGAAATCCCCTTGCCCCCTCCTCTGATTTTATTGTTCCTCTGTCCTCCCTAAACTGCTTCCTTCGTATAAACTCTTCAATATTCACAGCCATCCCCTCAATGGTACCATCTCATGTGACCTGGATCACAGAAAAGGCTATCTCTGACCATTTCCTTCAATTCCTCACCAAACCTTCTGCATCTGCCCCTGAAAAAAACTCAAGTTAGTTTGGTTTTCCATTCGCCATAATACTTCAGCAGCCATTGATCTGCACAACCACTTCCTCATCTCCACCTTTTATGTTCTTGTCCCCATTAAAACCTTTGCTCTCTCCTGTCCTCATCATTCATCCTGATATGACTCCCATCCTCCCTCATATCCAAGTGGCGCAGACTTGAGCACAGCTGGCCCATAACTGGTTTAGTTATCCATTGCCAGACCTGTCTGGACCACATCAAGTGCTACAGGGCCTCACACTCCTCTGCTATATCTACCCACTACTCCAGGATCAACCCAGTGAACATAAATAACCACCAACTTCTTTACTAACTACCAATGTCCCCCTTCCCTGCCCCTCAACCCACATCTTCAAGTGTGAGCAGCTCATGGACTTCTTTGTCACCACAATTGAGACCATCCATTCAGCTGCCTCTGCTGCTTGATCCCCCCCCCCCCCCTCCTTCCCCTTGACAACGAAGCCAAACCTCTCCTCAGGCTTTCCCCTGTCTTAGCCCTGATCCCATACTTTTTTCTAGCTTCTCTCCTATCTCCCTCATGTCTTGTCCGAGCTCATTTGATCGATGAGGCCCTCCTCAAGCTCCCTCGATCCCAGTCCCATTAAAATGTTGACCACATTGTAAATGGTTCCTTCTCCTCAGGTGCTGTCTTCTCCTTTCAAATCTGCCATCATCACCCCCTTCCTCAAAAACCCCACCATTGATCCCTCTGTTGATGCAAACTTCCATCGCATCTCCAACCTCCATTTCCTCTCCAAAGTCCTTGAATGTGTTGTTGCCTCCCAAATCTTAGCCCATTTTACCCACAATTCCATGTTTGAATCTGTCCAATCAGGTGTCTGCTCATGCCACAGCACTGAAATAGCCCTAATCAAAGTCAGAAATGACATCATCTGTGGCTATGGTACAATTTTCTTCCTCATTCTCTCAACTTCTCTGTAACCTTCGACATTGGCCCTGAATTTGCGGTTAAAGGCTTCCCGCGGGGAAATGCCTCCGATCCACAAATAAAATCCACGCCTACCTGGTGGCCCGGGAGGTACGGAGACTCACGGTCCTGGGCCTCCCCGGGTACCTGGGGGCAGAGGCCCACATATCTCGGGGCGCACGCAGTTCACAAGCGCCCCTGGGATCACGTGCGCCGGCCCAACGAATGACAGAAGGGAATTCCCCATTCATGCTTATGGGGATTCTGTATGTATGGAATCCCCATAAGTATGAATGGGAATACCCTCAAAAAATACCTCTACACTTCAAATAGATAAAAGAAATCACATATTTAAAATTAATCAAAATGGCATTTAATTAAATATTTAAAACAAAAATATAATTTTTTGAAAAATAAATTTGCATGTTTTAAAGCGGTTAAAAATAAACTTACCTTATTTCACAGGTTTTTAAATGTATAAATTATTGATAAAATTTTATTTTTCTGTTTTTTAAAACTCTTATGCTGGTAAAAGCAAGTCTTACGCCTGCTTTTACCAGGCATAAGAATTTCACGGGCATTTGCTGGGCAGAGTAGCCCAACTCTCTGCATGCAGAGGCCCTTTTCCCGGGGATGCGGATGATCTGTCAAGAAGATTCTTGACATCGTAAGTTCCGGGTTTTGGCGCATGCACAGCACATGCCTAAACCCGGAACTTGCGCGGCCGTTACAGGCGCGTACACACCTCGCACGCACCCGTAGGGGCCGCAAATTACGGCCCATTGTCTACGACAGAATCTTCTCTAAATGCCTATCCTCCGTTGTCCAGCTCAATGGGACTGCTCTTGTTTGATTCTACTCTTACCTATTCGATCATAGCCAGAGCACCTTCAGCAATGGCTTCTCTTCCCGCCCCCACACCATTACCTTTGGAATCACCCAGGAACCTATCTTTCACACCCTCCTCTTCATTATCTGCATGCTACCCCTTAGCAACATCTTCCAAAGATGTGGTGTCAGCTTCGACATGTAGACTGAACACACCCAGCTCCACCTCTCCATACCTCTCTTTCTTTCCACCAAGTTCCTGATTGCTGTTCCTGCCCACTATCTGCCTCTTTTGCAGTCCTCTGGGGTGGACTGCTGGGTTCGGTGAATGGGTAGTCACCCAGGAGGTAAATGCCTATATCTCTTTCTATGCCTCTTCCTGCTCTTAGCTCAGGTTTAATACCGTTACATCGTTTAGATGGCAGAATGCTCGAACATTTGGTGACGGCCTACATTCTACTTTCAAGTGATTTACAAAATAAAAACCAGCCTGAATTGCTTTTTCTCATTATACAAGTGCGACATTGCAGCAAGATATCCAAAGGAAGAATTGTACTGCTTTTTAAATACAAAACTCTCGCCTCACTGCGAAGACATCTTCGCAGTTAATCAAACAGTTTGTTTTGTGTTGTCATCGATATCGTTTCTCCCCAGACCACAATCTGCCTTATCAGGTGGAAGGAGTGACCTGTGCTTCAAAGCAACATTACAAAACCTACACAACCAATTCATCACAAAAAAAGAGTGGGACTCATACCCCCATATATACTTTAAGCCCAGTGGAATTGCATTCAGCTCGGCTCAGAATCTCTGGAACTGAATTTGATCTGCCAGGGTTTATAGTTAAGGGTGTCCAAGTTTAATTGCCAACAGATAGAAAATGAATTACTCGGTGAATGAGACAACTGTGGATTTTCAGTTGGAATCTGGAGGAGATTTAGATCAGGCATTCGTACCAGCCTGGTGCAACCCTCCTGTTTTGCAGTAGCTGACAAGACTAATGTGAAGAGCTGGAACTTTTTTTCCTCTGAAATCCAATTGGCTTAAGTGACTTCCCTCATTGATACTGACCCGATTGTTGTAAATGTAATGGAATGGCAGCACAGATGCAAACAAATAGCACAAGTATAGACATGGCTTTGCAGTCAGATTCAGAGACAATTTCAATGCAAAAAGAAAAGTCAAGATAATAGTTAGCAGAACTTTATTTTTTTGTCTTGGTCAGCCAGATGTCTGACATGCATTGAAATCCACTACTATGTTTAAGGGCCTTCAAACCAAGCAATTGAGAAATCTACACAGGAAGAGTCTGTCCTATGCGAGATGCACACACTCCCCTGTGGAGACATACTTTTATACCCCGAGTCCAGAGAGCTGAGGCACAGTATGGCCAAGGCTTAGGGACCTACCTGTGTGCATCTGGGTATCAATGCCAAACCTTGAAGGCTGCTAGCACAGAGCATTGGTGCAATTTCTACTGCAAGTCCAGCCAAGGCTATTCGTCAGGACATCAGCTTGCAGGGTTATCTGGAGCCCAGTGAAAGAATTCCAATCCCAGTGAAACCAGTCTACCTTCCAGACTACCCCACCCAGCAAGTCATTAGTTTGCAGAGATATCTTGAGCCACGAGGAAGAATCCAGGCCGATATTCCAGTGCGGTGCTGAGGGAGTGCTGCATTGTCAGGTGTCATCTTTCAGCGGAGATGTTAAATCGGGTCACGTCTGCCTGAACAGGTGGAATGTAAAAGATCCCTATTCCAAAAAGATCAGGAGATTACCCCAGTCTCCTGGCCAACATTTCTTCCTCAAATACCGCCGCCAAAAACACATTAAGTGGCCATTCACCTCCTTTGCTGTTTGTGGGATCTTGCTGTGCACAAATTGCATATCACATTTGCGTCACAACAATGACTGCACTTCAAAAGTAATTCATTGTTTGTAAAGCACTTTGAGATGTCTCGAAGGTGATTTTTTTTTTATTCGTATAGGAGATGTGGGCGTCGCTGGCAAGGCCAGCATTTATTGCCCATTCCTAATTGCCCTTGAGAAGGTGCTGGTGATCCGCCTTCTTGAACCGCTGCAGTCCGTGTGGTGAAGGTACTGCCACAGTGCTGTTAGGGAGGGAGTTCCAGGATTTTGACCCAGCGACGACGAAGAATCGGCGATATACTTCTAAGTCAGATGGTGTGTGACTTGGAGGAGAACTTGGAGGTGGTGGTGTTCCCATGCACCTGTTGCCCTTGTCCTTCTAGGTGGAAGAGGACATAGATTTGGGAGGTGCTGCCGAAGAAGCCTTGGCGAGTTACTGCAGTGCATCTTGTAGATGGTACACACTGCAGCCATGGTACGCCGGTGGTGGAGGGAGTGAATGTTTAAGGTGGTGGATGGGGTGCCAATCAAGTGGACTGCTTTGTCCTGGATGGAGTCGAGCTTCTTGAGTATTGTTGGAGCTGCACTCATCTAGGCAAGTGAAGAGTATTCCATCACACTCCTGACTTGTGCCTTGTAAATGGTGGAAAGGCTTTGGGGAGTCAGGAGGTGAGACACTCGCCGCAAATACCTAGCCTCTGACCTGCTCTTGTTGCCACAGTATTTATGTGGCTGTTCCAGTTAAGTTTAAGGTCAATGGTGACCCCCAGGATGTTGATGGTGGGGGATTTGGTGATTTGGTAATATTACCTGCCACTTATCAGCCCAAGCCTGAATGTCGTTCAGGTCTTGTTGCATACAGGCATGGACTGCTTCATTATCTGAGGAGTTGTGAATGGCGCTGAACACTGTGCAGTCATCAGCAAACATCCCCATTTCTGACCTGATGTTGGAGGGAAGGTCATTGATGAAGTAGCTGAAGATGGTTGGGCCTAGGACACTGCCCTGAGGAACTCCTGCAGCGATGTCCTGGGGCTGTGATGATTGACCTTCAATCACCACAACCATCTTCCTTTGTGCTAGGTATGACTCCAGCCAGTGGAGCATTTTCCCCCCGATTCCCATTGACTTCAGTTTTACTAGGGCTCCTTGATGCTACACTTGGTCAAATGCTGCCTTGATGTCAAGGGCAGTCACTCTCACCTCACCTCTGGAATTCAGCTCCTTTGTCCATCTTTGGACCAAGGCTGTAATGAGGTCGGGAGCCGAGTAGTCTTGGCGGAACCCAAACTGGGCATCTGTGAGCAGGTTATTGGTGATTAAGTGCCGCTTGATAGCACTGTCAATGACACCTTCCATCACTTTGCTGATGATTGAGAGTAGACTGTTGGGGTGGTAATTGGCCGGGTTGGATTTGTCCTGCTTTTTGTGGACAGGACATACCTGGGCAATTTTCCACATTGTCGGATAGATGCCAGTGTTGTAGCCATACTGGAACAGCTTGGCTAGAGGCGCGGCGAGTTCTGGAGCACAAGTCTTCAGCACGATAGCCGGGATGTTGTCGGGGCCCATAGCCTTTGCTGTTTCCAGTGCGCTCAGCCGTTTCTTGATATCACGTGGAGTGAATCGAATTGGCTGAAGACTGGCTTCTGCGATGGTGGGGACCTCAGGAGGAGGCCGATAGGGATTATCCACTCAGCACTTCTGGCTGAAGATCGTTGCAAATGCTTCAGCCTTGTCTTTTGCACTCACATGCTAGGCTCCACCAACATTGAGGATGGGGATATTCATTAAGCCTCCTTCTCCCATTAATTGTTTAATGGTCCACCACCATTCACGACTGGATGTGGCAGGACTGCAGAGCTTTGATCTGATCCGTTGATTGTGGGATCGCTTAGCCCTGTCTATAGCATGCTGCTTCTGCTTTTTAGCATGCATGTAGTCCTGTGTTGCAGCTTCCCCAGGTTGGCACCTCATTTTTAGGTACGCCTGGTGCTGCTCCTGGCATGCTCTTCTACACTCCTTATTGAACCAGGGTTGGTCCGCTGGCTTGATGGTAATGGTAGAGTGAGGGACATGCCGGGCCATGAGGTTGCAGATTGTGGTGGAATACAATTCTGCTGCTGCTGATGGCCCACAGCGCCTCATGGATGCCCAGTTTTCAGCTGCTAGATCTGTTCTGAATCTATCCCACACGACACGATGGAGGGTGTCCTCAGTGTGAAGACAGGACTTCGTCTCCACAATGACTGTGCGGTGGTCACTGCTACCAATACTGTCATGGACAGATGCATCTGCGACAGGTAGATTGGTGAGGACGAGTTCAAGTAGGTTTTCCCTCGTATGGTAATTATATATTTATATCATATATACAGGACATATAAATGGATCTGGGCTTTCACTAGTGATACAGCAAATACAAGGAGCTCCTCATAAGCACCATGAGGGGCAACACAACTGTGTTGGTATAAAATTCCTTTGTCCGTGATCTTAACCATGCTGTTAATGTGGTTATCTTAAGTTGTCCCAAAATGCTAACAATGAGACTGAAGAAACCTATAAATTATCACCAGTGGAAATGTTACTCTCAGGTGAAGAAAATCACACCTATTAAACATTTCTGAATTTCAGGACATTTCAAGGGTGTCAATCAAACATTCTCAATTTTACAATTACCCATAGTAATTAAAATAGGCTTTAAAAAAAAAAGTACAATTACTGATGCCAATTTCTAACATGTTCTGTAACTGCAGATGAATGAAAACTCTTTAGCTGTTTGTAACAGAAGAGATGACATCTACATCTGTGAAACTCGATGCATTTGGCCTATCTTACGTGACTATAGAGTACATGGTTGTTGATGAGTGCGGAGCCTTGAGGGTCATGATGCTTAGTTGCATCATTAGTCTGAATGAGACAGGCTCAATGGACCAGCTGATCTTTTCCTGTCTTGTCTGTTTCGTATGTTCATATAGTCAATCTGCTCAAATCATCGTGGTAACTGCACTCCCTTTTGTTGATTACAAACCTACCCTCACTGATCAAAAGCATATTTCTCCTCTCAAAAGGCATTGGGGGTAATTTTCCAATTCACTGCCTTGGGCGGTTCTGTAACAAACGGATTGCCCGCTTGGTACAGAAGTCGTTCGATTTCCATCCCATTAAGGTCAATGCGATGAAAATCAGATGTAAAAAAAAAACAATGCGCTTGACAGAAGTGGAAGCAAAAACACTGAGCAAAGAGGGATATACTAGGAGGGGTGACCAAAAGCTTGGTCAAAGAGGTTTTTTTTTAAAAGGAAGTTCTTGAAAGAGCAGAAGGAGGTGGAGAGGCAGAAGGAATTCGAGAGCATGGGGACGAGGCAGCTGAAGGCACAGCTGCCAATCATGGACCAAAAACAGTTTGGGGGCGGGGGCGGAGAAACACAAGAAGCCAGAGTCAGAGGAATGGAGATTTTGGTGGGTGGTGGTTTGTCGTCCTGCAAGAGATTGGGAAGAGCAAGGCCATGGAAGGAATTTAAACAGAAGGATGAGGATTTTAAAACTGAGGAATTGGAGTACCAAGTGCCAAAGTTGATCAGCGAGGTCAGAGGTGATATCCGAACAGGACGTGGTGCAGAATAGGATACAAGCAGTGGATTTCCATTTTATATTTAATAAAAGAATTTTAATCCATTGCTTTGAAAAACCATACAAAACCCAACAAGAGAAATGCTTATTTTTCTCATCACTTCAACACTGCTGGTAGTTTAAATGTATTACTGAGTACAACCTGATGAATTAATGCAAGATATATAGGCTGGGATTTGACACTTTTGCCAAGCCCTGGTATATCTTTGGTGGGGTGCACCTTCCACCTGCCACAAGAATAACAACTTCTTCTGGAAACAAGATCATTTTTATTTTCAGGAGTGTCCCTGGATTCCACTGGAGAGTTTCCTTGGGAAGGAGGGGTGGGGACAAGTTTATTTGCCTCCTCTTTAAATCGAAAGAAAATGGAACATGTTTTAAAAACAATTCCATTTAAAATGACCCTTCTACCCCGACAGCAACGCTGGACATCGGGGGTGAACAGGCATACAAAATGACGCTATAGCACAAAGGATGAAAATGCATTGGATGACTATTCTTGAGGTCTGTGCACACCACAACATTAGGGCAGGGTAGTTGCATAAGTCAACTCCTGCAGACATTTCAGGATTTTGCATTGCACTTTGCTAGAATCTCCTTTTAAATGTGACAGAAGGACTCTACATTAATCATATTGTCCTCATCACAGTTAATTCCAGATAGCAGATATTTACCATTTTACAAATGGCCTTAGCATTCTAAGTTCTTCACATCCAGCCATATTCTTTTTTAGAAGGAAAAATACTCCTGATTCTACTCAATTGTGGAACCCTATATTCTTTGTACTTAGTATGGTTACTGTTCTAAGCAAGCTCAAAAGGGTGAACTATCAATCACTAAATGTCAATTTGCCTTAGTTGGTAGCACTCTCGCCTCTGTGTCAGAAGGGTGATGGTTCAAACCACACTTTAGTGACTAAAACATACAATCCAGGCTGTCAGAGTGCTGTATTGTTGCTGTATTCACCCCCAGATCTGGCTGGACCACATAAAGCATTATCTGGGCCTTCTCTCGTCTGGCAAAATTGCTCACTATTCCAGAATCATTCTGGAATGCAAAGATAAACCACGGCTCCTATTCTCCACTACTAACCATCTTCTTAAATTTCTCTCCCCTGTCTCCTCCACCCTCACCTCCGATAACAAGTGTGAGGAGCTCATGGACTTCTTTGTCTCTAAGATTGAGACCATCCATTCAGCTGCCTCTGCCACTTCCCTTCCTTCCCCTAGCCCACTGGGCCAAACTTCCTCTAAGGTTCCCCCTGCCCTAGCCCTGAACTCACATCTTTCTCCAGTTTCTCTCCGATTTCCCCTCATGACCTCTCTGCGCTCATCTTGTCCATGAGACCCACTTCCTGCTCCCTCGACCCTATTCCCACCAAACTGCTGATCACGCAACTTCCTTTTCTGGCTCCCATGTTAGCTGACATTGTTAATGGTTCTCTCTCCTCAGGTACTGTCCCCCTCTCCCTCAAATCTGCTGTCATCACCCCTCTCCTCAGAAAAACAACCCTTGATCCCTCCGTCTTTGCAAACTACCGCCCCATCTCCAACCTCCCTTTCCGCTACAAAGTCCTTGAACGTGTTGTCGCCTCCCAAATCCATGCCCATCTTTCCCGCAATTCCATGTTTGAATCCCTCCAATCAGGTTTCCGCCCTTGCCACAGTACCAAAACGGCTCTCATCAAAGTCACAAATGACATCCTTTGTGACTGTGACAAAGGTAAACTATCCCTCCTCATCCTTCTTGACTTGTCTGCAGCCTTTGACACGGTTGACCACTCCATCCTTCTCCAACGCCTCTCCACCATCGTCCAGCTGGGTGGGACTGCACTCGCCTGGTTCCATTCTTATCTATCTAATCGTAGCCAGAGAATCACCTGCAACGGCTTCTCTTCCCGCTCCCGTATCGTTACCTCTGGTGTCCCCCAAGGATCTAATAATTTTCTCCAATTAAATATTGGGAAGACCGAAGCCACTGTTTTCGGTCCCCGCCACAAACTCTGTTCCCTAGCCACTGACTCCATCCCTCTCCCTAACATCTGTCTGAGGCTGAACCACACTTTTCGCAACCTTGATGTCATATTTGACCCTGAAATGAGCTTCCGACCACATATCCGCAACATAACTAAGACCGCCTATTTCCACTTCCGTAACATCGCCCGTCTCCGCCCCTGCCTCAGCTCATCCGTTGCTGAAACCCTCATCCATGCCTTTGTTACCTCTAGACTTGACTATTCCAACGCACTCCTGGCTGGCCTCCCACATTCTACCCTACGTACATTGGCTCCCGGTTAAGCAGCGCCTCAATTTCAAAATTCTCATCCTTGTTTTCAAATCCCTCCATGACCTTGCCCCTCCCTATCTCTGTAATCTCCTTCAGCCCCAGAACCCACCCCCCGAGATATCTGCGCTCCTCTAATTCTGCCCTCTTGAGGATCCCTGATTATAATCACTCAACCATTGGTAGCCGTGCCTTCAGCTGCCAAGGCCCTAAACTCTGGAATTCCCTCCCTAAACCTCTCCGTCTCTCTTTCCTCCTTTAAGACACTCCTTAAAACCTACCTCTTTGACCAAGCTTTTGGTCACCTGCTCTAATTTATCCTTATGTGGCTCAGTGTCAAATTTTTTGTCTGAAAATACTCCTGTGCAGCGCCTTGGGACGTTTTACTACATTAAAGGTGCTATATAAATACAAGTTGTTGCTGTTGTTGTTACAGTGCCATCTTTCAGATGAGAAGTTAAACCAAAGCCCCTTTTGTCTGTTCAGGTGGAGATTAGAAATTCCATGGCATTATTCAAAGAGCAGGAAGTTTCCAAGTATCCTGGCCAACATTCTTCCCTCAACCCCAATGGGAAAAAAACAAATTGCTTTGGTGTTTGTGTGGCCTTCCTGGGTACAATCGGCTGCCATGTTTATCTATAAACAACAGTAACTATGGGCTGAATTTTCTGGGGTGGTAGCGGGCAAGATCGGTGGTGGGTCGGGTGGAAAAGTTATTATTTTTGACAGCAGGTCGGGAACCCGCTGTCATCTCGCTCCCACGCGCCTTTCCCCCAGGCGCGTCTGTCATCACGGAGCCAACCCGACTGGCAGCGGCGGGCGACCCAATTGAGATGATTATCAGGTAGTTTACAGGCACTTAAGAGCCTTTTTCACTTACTTTTTAAATTTCCCTGCATAGTCACGGGATTCACGCAGCTCGGGAACCACGTCTGTCAACCTGAGGCAGGAGTTCTGTGGCCATTGCTCCAGCTGATTACTTGACAGCATGAAAAACAAACCAAAATAAAAACATGTTCATTACATCAGCTAACAGATTGATGGAGATTCTGTTCTCCTTGAAAAGCTACTGGTAAATGTTAATTCAGAAATTCCTGAAGGGATGCGAGTGCTGAAGGCTCCCCTCCTACCCTGGATGGTGAGGGAAATACATTTTGCACTGGCCATTCTTGGCTGTTGCCTTCCAACTCAACAGTAATTGCAGTGAATTGATCTGCACTATAACAAATGACATATACCATTTAAATCAATTTTTGTGTTGTTTCTGGTCAGGTTTTTCTCACAGTATACTGTGATTGTCCAGTTACATGTTAAATCAAGTCATCAACCCTAACAATTTCATTCTCATCACTCATTCCACTGGTTCAATTTGCTTTCAGTCCCTGAATATGACTAATTTAATTTTTCCGTCTGAGACTTTGGGGGTGAATTTCTGTGGAGGTTCTCTCACCTGTCCATTGTTAACTTCAACAGAAGAGCTGCAGAAATCCCAGAAACACATTGTAAGCACCACTTACACTGTTTGTCAGGGATTCCGTAGCTCTTTTGCTGAACTTGCATAAGATTGTAAATCCACCCCTTTACAATTACATTTAAAATCTGCTTATTTTTATATATTACCTCTACACACACATCGTTTATTTGACCAGTTACTGATACAAAAGTCTATAGATTTGTGACTAAAGCACAAATAACTTCCCAATTAATGTACTTTTTAAATTATGTTCTTTATTGTATTTGTAGATGGAGTCATATTACTTAATGATAATATTACTTAAATATTTCTTTGTCACTCAGATATAACTTTTATTATATTATTGTACAGTAAAGATTCAACACCCACTTTGTTAGATTAAACTTCAAATGTAATGTGCCCATGGTCCCTTTAAAGATCCCGGCTGAAAACACATCATGAATGACATCACCAGACCCGTTTCATCTAATTGGGCCGGGTAACACACTGGCAGGGCTTATTAGGCCCCATTAAGGGAAGTTCATTTTCAACAGCGGGATGGAGCCAGCCATGGATACCGCCTGCACCGGACCCGCCCAGGTAGGCAAAATTCCAGCCTATACATAGGAACAGGAGTAAGCCATTCAGCCCCTCGAGCCTGTTCCACCATTCAATGTGATCATTGCTGAACTGCAATTTAACTCCATATCCTTTTGGCCCACATCCCTTAATACCTTTGGTGAACAAAAATCTATCAATCTCCGATTTAAAATTAACAATTGATGTAGCATCAATTGCCATTTGCGGAAGAGAGTTCCAAACTTCTACCACCCTTTGTGTGTAGAAGTGTTTCCTAATTTCACTCCTGAAAGGTCTGGCTCTAATTTTTAGACTATGCCCTCTAGTCCTAGAATCCTCAAACATTAGAAATAGTTTCTCTCTATCTACCCTATCTGTTCCCCTTAATATCTTGAAAACTTCAATCAGATCATCCCTTAACCTTCTAAATTCTAGGGAATACAACCCTAATTTGTGTAATCTCTCCTCGTAACTTACTTCTGAAGTATAGACTTCAAGGGTTAATTAGATGGTTGTGAAGTGCTTTCAGATGTCCTGATGATGTGTTAGGGTGCTATATAAATATGTTCTATTCTATTCTATTCCACGTTTATTCCAACAGAATGGGCCATTTTAGTACCACAAGTATTTTTTAAACAGAAAAGTACTTTTCATTATATTTTAATCTTGTGCTGGGATCTTGGATGGAATGATGGTAATGTTCTAGGATTACCAAATGCAATGTAGTAGAAGTCTGCCTTTGGAATCAACACAAAACATGTGTTGCATGAGCTGCCCCTTGATACAATATATTCTTTTGTAGTGCTATTTTGGATGCAAAGCTATTTTTACTTGGCTTGCAAATTTAGGATGAATTTTACACTACTTTTCCGCTTAAATTGGTCTTTTTTAAGTGGAGCAGAGAAAGGGATTAAACAGAACATTTTTCACCTTAATTCTGCTGTTCAGAGTTGGGTTTGTTATTGATCGATTTCAATGACTGAATAACTGTTAAAATTGATAATGATTTAGCTATATTGGCTTAAAGAAGAAACTTGTTCAATCTGATGTCTTGCGGAATGTCTGCTCTTGATCAATTTCAATGAGTAAGTGCTATAATTGATGGGTACAATTTAGTTGCATTAGATTGAACAAAGTATTCTGCAACTTGTTAAGTTTGCTTTTCTGCAGGATGTTGGATGCCTGCTGCTGAATAAAACAATTTGCTGGAAATATACCACAGGCCCAATAGCATTTAAGAGGAGGCAAGAGATGGGCTCAGGCATCAAGTGCAGAAAGTGATAGACCTGCTACCATTTGCCAGCATTTTCACTTCAGGTTTACAGTAGTGCTAATAGCACCTGTAATAGCACCTATACTAGTCCTACAGCACTATCTGCCTTTGATCGCAGCTGAGATTGCATGATGTTCGGCATGTAGACTAGAATCGGTGCTACTGGTACTGTTTCTTTTTGAAAAACGGACTTCATATCTAATGCTTCCTTCAATACATGATTTTTCCTTGTCTCCTGGGAATAGTATTATATTGAATGAGAGCTGTAATAAAAATCGCAGACTGAAGAGAAACTGTTTAATGGGAAAAACTGACCTGCAAATTATTGCAAAAATCTAATTGAGATAACTATTAAATGAACTACTTTTAAGTGGTGGTAGTATTCTTTCCTTAGAGTCAGAGGTTGTGGGTTCCAGAGACTTGACACTTCAGTGCAGTACTGAGGGAGTGCTGCCCTGTCAGAACTGCTGTCTTACAGATGTGATGTCAGGTGGGTGTGTAACATCCCATTGCACTTTTTGAATAAGAGCAGGGGAGTTCTCCCAGGTGTTCGGACCAACATTTATCCCTCAACCACCATCACCAAAAAACAGATTATTTGGTCATTTAACTCATTGCTGTTTGTGAGACTTTGCTGTGTGCAGTGTGTACCATCCACAAGATGCACTGCAGCAACTCGCCAAGGCTTCTTCAGCAGCACCTCCCAAAACCTGCAACCTCTTCCACCTAGAAGGACAAGGGCAGCAGGCGCATGGGAACACCACCACCTGCAAGTTCCCCTCAAAGTCACACACCATCCTGACTTAGAAGTATATCGCTGATCCTTCATCGTCGCTGGGTCAAAATCCCTACCTAACAGCACTGTGGGAGTACCTTCACCACACAGACTGCAGCAGTTCAAGAAGGTGGCTCACCACCACCTTCTCAAGGGCAATTTGGGATGGGCAATAAATGCTGGCCTTGCCAGCGATGCCCACATCCCATAAACATAAGAACATAAGAAATAGGAGCAGGAGTAGGCCATTCGTCCCTTCGAGCCTGCTCCGCCATTCAATGAGATCATGGCTGATCTTCTGCCTCAATTCCATTCACCGGACATATCGCCATATTTCTTGATGCCCTTACTAGTCAGAAATCTATCGACTTCTGTTTTGAATATACCCAATAACTGAACCTCCATAGCCCTCTGGGGTAGAGAATTCCAAAGATTCACCACCCTCTGTGTGAAGAAATTTCTTCTCATCTCAGTCCTGAATGGCCTACCCTTTATCCTGTGGCTGTGGCCCCTGGTTCTAGACTCCCGAGCCAAGGGAAACATTCTCCCAGCATCCAGCCTATCAAGCCCTGTAATAATTTTGTATGCTTCAATGAGATCCCCTCTCATTCTTCTGAATTCAAGAGAATACAGGCCTAGTTTACTCAATCTCTTCTCATACGACAGTCCCGCCATCCCAGGAATCAATCTCGTGAACCTTCATTGCACTCCCTCTATGGCAAGTATATCCTTCCTCAGGTAAGGAGACCAAAATTGTACACAGTACTCCAGGTGTGGTCTCACCAAGGCCCTATATAATTGGAGTAAGACTTCTTTACTTCTGTACTCAAATCCTCTTGCAATGAAGGCCAGCATACCATTTGCCTTCCTAATGGCTTGCTGCACCTACACATTCACTTTCAGTGACTCATGTACAAGGACACCCAGGTCCCTTTGAGCATCTGCATTCCCCAATCTTTCACCATTAAGGAAATACTCTGCCTTTCTGTTTTTTCTACCAAAGTGGATAACTTCACATTTATCCACATTATAATCCATCTGCCATGTTCTCGCCCACTCACTGAGCCTGTCGAGATCCCCTTGAAGCCTCTTCACATCCTCTTCGCAACTGACACTGCCACCTAGCTTTGTGTCATCAGCAAATTTGGAAATGTTACATTTAGTCCCCTCATCCAAATCATTGATATAGATTGTGAATAGCTGGGGCCCAAGCACCGATCCTTGCAGTACCCCACTAGTCACAGCCTGCCATCCTGAAAAAGACCCGTTTATCCCTACTCTTTGTTTTCTGTTTGTTAACCAATTCTCAATCCATGCTAGTATATAACCCCCAATTCCATGTGCCCTAATTTTGTTCACCAACCTCTTGTGTGGGACCTTATCGAAGACCTTCTGAAAATCCAAATACACCACATCTACCGGTTCCCCTTTGCCACTCCACTAGTTACATCCTCAAAGAACTCCAATAGGTTTGTCAAACAGACTTCCATTTCATAAATCCATGTTGACTCTGCCCAATCTTACTATTAGTTTCTAAGTGCCCAGTTATTGCATCCTTTAGAATAGATTCCAGCATTTTCCCAACTACTGATATGAGGCTAACAGGTCTGTAGTTCCCCGTTTTCTCTTCCCTCCTTTCTTAAATAGCGGGGTTACATTTGCTATCCTCCAATCTGCAGGAACCGTTCCAGAATCTATAGAATTTTAGAAGATGACAACCAATGCGTCCACTATCCCAATGGCACCTCTTTCAAAACCCTAGGATGTAGGTCATCCGGTCCTTGAGATTTATCGACTTTTAGTCCCATTAATTTTGCTAGTAATGTTTTTTACTAATAATAATTTCTTTAAGTTCCTCATTCTCGCCACACCCTTGGTTTTCTCGTATTTCTGGGAGTTTTTTTGTGTCTTCCTCCGTGAAGACAGAAACAAAGTATTTATTTAATTTCTCAGCCCATTTCCTCATTCTCCATTATAAATTCTCCCGTCTCTGACTGTAAAGGACCTACATTTACCTTTGCCAGTCTTTTCCTTTTCACATACCTATAGAAGCTTTTACAATCCGTTTTTCTATTTTTTGCTAGTTTGTGCTCATATTCCATTTTCTCTTTCTTTATCAATTTCTTGGTCCCCCTTTGCTGATTTCTAAAAAGATCCCAATCCTAAGGCTGACCGTTTTTTCTGGCAACTTTATAAGCTTCCTCCTTTGACTTAATACTAGCTTTAATTTCTTTTGTTAGCCATGGTTGGATCACTTTTCCTTTTGGGTTTTTATGCCCTAGAGGAATATATGTTTGTTGCAAATTATGCATTATTTCCTTGAATGTTAAACGAATTAAAAAAAAAAAATTGCCTGCCACATTTCCCTAAATTATAACACTAAATACACTTCTAAAGTACTGCACTGGCTGTGATATGCATTGGATGTTCTGAGGTCATGAAAGGCACTATAAGAATGCAGGAATTTTTCTTTAGTCGGGTGTGACTATTTTCTATCAAGTATTGAACATGTATACAGAATTTTGCATTGATGCCAAAACAATCCTAGAGTTGAAGGCAATTCAGCAGCTTATTAAATATTTTGTGCTACAGATTCCAGTCCTACGGGACTAAACTAAGAGCAGACACTCACATTATTTGTCACCCTTAACAGTGACAAGTGACACAAGAAGAAATGTTCATCGGCAGCCACTGAGTAGAACTCAAACTCCAGCGGACAAATACGTCAGTCAAGTCACCATAAAATACAAATAAGTTCAACCATCAATGCAATCAAAGACAATCCTTAAAGATTAGCTGCACAATATGCAACTTATTTAATGGCAGGTCAATAATTCTTGAATCTCAAGTGTGGCGTATGTGTGTGTTCCATTGACAGCATCATTACTTCCAGGACACACATGACACAGGCCAAATGAGACATAAATTGCAAAGCTCTGTCTACATTGCCCTGATAACACATTTTAACCCAAGCCTTAGATGATACCTGTTAGTATGACTTCTACATTTCCTATGCTCCCTAATCATTGTGGTCTGCCCAAGTGAGATTGTTGAATTAGTGTCAAATTTAAGGGTAGTTTAGTGCTATGGAATCAACATTCAACAGGTCCTGGACTGTGTGTCTAAACACATCATTCAGAGACACACACGAGAGAGAGAGAGAGAGAGAGAGAGAGAGAGAGAGCGAGAACGAGAGCGAGAGAGGATACCTTTAACCTTTATTTCCACCTGCACTCAAATGCAGCTAACTAGGGCTAAGAGAGCATTCTGCCTCACTGTTATACTCAGTCCCCTGCCGCAAGATCATTAACATTGTCATGGTTCAGTACTGGTGCTGCAGTTGGCATTCCCAGGTTGGGCAAGGAGGAGAGAAAAAAAAAGTCAGCCTGGGTTCCTGCTCCTGCTTGTTACCCCACAGCTCCTGCTAAGAAGCACGCATGTCTAGATGTTGGGCAAGGACCGAGTTGGACAAGACTCACTGTCTGGGTGCTCATGAGGAATGGCCACTTGGGCAAGGAGCTAGAGGGCAGCTGGCACCATCAAGAAAGGAGGCAGAAAACTCAATGGAGGGAATGGATTTTTAAAATCACACATTAAGACAATAGATTATAACAATATGATATGCAAACACTATTTATTGTGCCATTCTTAGAATGCTACATATGCAATGTCCAAGTCAAACAAAAAGCAGTCTGTTACTGTAGTAACTTATCATACTTCAAGGCATCAAGGGGTATGGGGAGAGAGCGGGAATATGGTATTGAGATAGAGGATCAGCCATGATCATATTGAATGGCGGAGCAGGCTCGAAGGGCCGAATGGCCTACTCCTGCTCCTATTTTTCTATGTCAAAATGTCAAACTAGCTCCTATTTGTACATACAATTCTGTTTTATGTGGGCCCCACTCGGAAATAAATGTCATTTTCTAGATTGCAGCAAATCAGCAAACCTGAAATGAAAGCGTCAGGTTGCCTATCTTCTGGTTGACGAGCCAATCCTTTAATCTATTTTGTGGCCTACAGATATTTAAATGCCATTTTCACCTCACTCTGATATTTGGATGCTAAAGCATTGGTTAAGTGAGGGCTCAACTTTGCTAAACAAAGCGGAGACAGGCAAGTGAAACGTAGGCTTGTGTAATCTCTGTCTCATTCGCCAGTTGGGATCTCATGTGAACAGTGCTTTTGATCACATATTGTACACCGAAAAAGAGAGATGCGCCATAAATCACTGAGTCTAGAATGCCTCAGTAAAATCCTATCGAATGCTGTATTCCACATTGTCGCGCTTATGAGTTGAACTTTCTATCTACTGATTATGAATGGTGGATATTCGAGACAATATTATACAAAGCAGCTATATTATTACGTCAGATTGTAGGAATGAATAGTCTGAGTGCCAGGTAAGCCTTGTTTTATTGCATAACCACTTGTAAAATACCAGTTAAGCAAAGATCCAATTTTGTGGATCAAAAGATGTAACTTTGTGCAGTACTAATGGTCAGCAAATGAGAGTGTTGCACTAATTCAGTGCAAATATTTAACAAGTGAAGGCCTACTTAAAAGGGGATTGACAATTACATTATTTTTGTACTTCCATAGAAAGAACTATTTCTCCTATTGTATAATAAGCCTGATGCATTTTATATTGATTTGCAACAGCTGAAGATCTGATTCCTCACCCCACCCCCATCTAGTCAAGTTCAATCTAAGAACTCAGCCAGGACAGTGGGAAGATTCTAGGATTTCCAGGATCTCTTGACTCACCATCCTTACCACAGAAGGGCATGACAAATAAATGATAAATTGGACTGTCAGTTTTCGTCACCGCTGAGATGGACTGAAGTTTGCAGCTGATGAAGGTCCAAGATGGGGGCAGAAAATATTCTGCAGTAATCTCACTTCAAGATCTTACATTTCACAGAATGACAGGTCCCAGGTATTATCGAGAAGAAATGATGGTCTCTCTGCCTTCGGGGTGTTAACAAAAGGCACGGTCAAATAAGTGGGTTTTGAGGATTCTTTTGAAGGAAAGGAGAGAGGTTGCAAACACAAGAGGTTTAGAAAGAGCTGGATCAATAAGACTGAGGTAGGATGCAGCAAGACAATGGAGGGTTCGAAGTTGAAGATGAGGATTTTAAAGTCAATGCACTTGGGAACAGGGAGCCAGTGGAGGCTGGTGAGTACGCACCAGCAGCAAACAAACTTCGGAATCATGAAGAGTCCTGAAGCACAAAGATACCTTTTATGTCTGCCACTCATAAATGAAATACAGTTTTAGGCATTAAATAAACAATGGTCCTTCTATTACACTATTGGAAAATTTCATTCTTCTGACCACACAATTGATAACCTTTAAAAATAACGTACTCAATTTTCTCAAAACCATTAACACAAATATAAATCTTATTCTGCAGCCATGTTATTACATAATCAAATTCTGTAAAACAAATTTTTGGCTTGCAAGCCAGAAATTCCGGGTGGCAGGCCCTTCGAATGCACAAGAGATGCAAGGCTACTTAATGCATTGAATAATATAATTAATTTATGAGTTATGAAAGATGATCATCTGACGTAGTGTTGTGCCATCTGCTGTACAAAGGAGAGTAGAGTTTGGAAGAAACAGATTTGTCTGTCAGAGTTTTGATGCAAGTATGTTTGAGAATGGAAATGAAGCAGGCATCATATTTCCTAGTCAGCATATTTATCAGTATCTCCCAAGTTATGTGTTGAGAATTTTGATGCCAACTGTTCTAAGATGGCTCAGAAGAGACAATCTTTTGCAATGGACCAGAAAATTATTGGCCAATCCCAATGTCCAAGTCCTAAACCAAATCCATATGGGGATGACAGCAGCAACTTTCTTCAATAAAGTGGATTACAACTCTTCTCCTTTCTCTTTTTTATTAAATTCATTTTTAGAATGTGCGTGTCTCTGGCAAGGCCAGCATTTATTGCCCATCCCTAGTTGTCCTTGAGCGTGTGGTGGTGGGCCTTAATCTTGAACAGCTGTATTCCGTGTTGTGATGCGGGGTGCATGTTTGCTGTACATGCGTGGCCTTGGAGTCATCGTCATATGATGAATCATGTAATTCCTTTGTTTTCTCTCTCCTGTGTGTGTGGTCCAGTGATACGGCAGACTCATAGAGCTTCTTTAACTTGTGCAAGTTTACTTGTTATTTTAAATACTTAATAAAACATTGATACTCTTTCTAACAACGCACGGCTCTGAGGTATTGACACACATGTGGTGCAGGTATTCCCGCATTGCTGTTAGGTAGAGAGTTCCAGGATTGTGACCCAGCGACAATGAAGGAACGGTGCTATATATATCCAAGTCAGGGCGGTGTGTGACTTGGAGGTGATCTTGTTCCCATGCACCTCCTACCCTTGTCCTAAGAGGTGGTGGAGGTCACGGGTTTGGGACATGCTGCGGAAGAAACCTTGGCGAGTTGCTGCAGCGCACCCTGTGGATGGTACGTCGATGGTGGAGGTATTGGATGTTTAAGCCAATGGATGGGGTGCCGATCAAGCAGACTGGTTTGTTCTGGATAGTGTCGAGATTCTTGAGTTTTGTTGGAGCTGCACCTATCCAGGCAAGTGGAGAATATTCAATCACACTCCTGATTTGTACCTTGTAGGTGGTAGAGATGTTTTGGGGAGTGAAGAGGTGAGCCACTTGCCACAGAATACCCAGTCTCTGACCTGTCACCTCTGTGGCTGGTAGAGTTCAGTTTCTAGTGAATTATTGGTATATTTTTGTTGTCTGCTCATACTTAATGTTGTTTTCATATCATTATTAGTTCCTCACTGGTAGTTTTTACATCCACTCTCCTCATATTTAATTTGCATCAACTTTGAGTTGTGACGTTAGTATTTTACAAAAAATAAATGTGGGATATTCAAGTGCAAGAAAGGTGTGACAGCTTAAGAATGATGTTCCAAGTGTGACATAGGAAATCTGATGAACAAGAGCTCGTGTGAAACACACACAAGTACAGACACACATACATACAAGCCCACATCTACCACTTTGTGCCCAGCTTTTAAATGCCATTTAATTGACCTTAACAATTACAGAACTAGCAATTTGCACATCCCAGTTTCTCCCCCACCTCCCAACCAAAAAACACGTACTGCGAGAAGTGATTGAATTCTAACAATATACAATTCCTAGACTACATCGAAAAATTTGTAGATTTATACAACTGCAGTGCACGATTTCCATCACTCTGTACTGGACAGACTCATTAACAACGCATCTGGTATCTAAGGACATCTGTAAAGACCAGAGCAACAGAGAATGACCTTAACTACATAGCACAGTCTCTTGTTAATGATTGCACCAGCAACTTCTGTAAATGGGGTGTCTGATATTGAACAGCCTCCAGTAACTTGTTCTCCTAGACTTGAGCTGCTGATTACTGAAGAGCCAATCCCAGAGGACCGGTGTCTGAGGCACAGAGACAGAAATGATTCTGTAAATGAAACGAGAAGGACAGCTGCTCCCTTTCCCCATGTGAGCCAGGCTTTAGCATTCAGAGCCACAAGAACAAACCTTTCTTTAGCCAGAGAGAGTACTCAAGCATTTTATGCCTTGCATATAAAAATACCCTAAAGATTCATTATCTGAGCAAGCTAAAACTGCAAAAAATATTGTTCATCCACCGCTTATTTTCACTAGTCTTCGCAGGCAAGGTCAAATGCCGGACTGTTATCTAGCACTATCCCCTGGGAGACTATTTCCATATCTACTCATACCATGCACAGATTATTGTCTTTAGGGCACAGTCAGTCTCACTATTTTGATATTAACTCATTCGGTCACTGCACACTTTCTGGATCCTACAGCACATTTTTTTAATTTGTTCATGGGATGTGGGCATCGCTGGCAAGGCCGGCATTTATTGCCCATCCCCAATTGCCCTTGAGAAGGTGGTAGTGAGCCACCTTCTTGAACCGTGGCAGTCAGGTTTTGATTCTTAGTATACTTCTTTGTAGCGGTTTGGTACAACTCAGTGGCTTGCTGGGCCATTTCAGAGGGCAGTTAAGGGTCAATCACATTGCCATGGGTCTGGAGTCACAGAAAGGCCAGACCAGGTAAGGACAGCAGATTTCCTTCCCTAAAGGACATTAGTGAACCAGATTTTTTTTACGACAATCCGGTGATTTCATGGTCACCATTACTGCTACTAGAATTTTTTATTCCAGCTTTATTTAAATTCCCCAGCTGCCATGGTGGGATTTGAACTCACATCTACCAGGATCATTTGGTCCAAACCTACTAGTCCAGTAACATTACCACTATGCTACCATACCCACAAAGCTGTAATTTAGCACATTGCTGAGATAAGGAACCACTGTTAAGAAAGGTGGCAAGGAATTTATTAAATGTTTTTTATTGGCCCAAAAATTTGTGTTGATACGCGAGAGTACGCACTGTGTACTCTCGCGTATTCTGTCTCCAATTGCCGGTTTTCTGCATGCACTGCGCATGCGCTGAAAACCGGCACTTGGTGAATGGAAAAGGGGGCGGTTCCTAGGTGAACCGCGTGCGCGCTACAGGCTGCGCGCATGCAGTGCACTTAGTGGTTTCAACGCGCAGGTAAGTATGGAAGATTTTACACATAAAAAAAGGAGGAGTAAGACCCACTTTTAACAAGGTAAGTAGTGAATTAAGTATTATTTTGAATTTTTTTTAACAGGTATATCTTTTTTAGAGACTTTAAAGACAGGTAAGTTTATTTTTATAACTTTTTAAAAGATTTTACATTTTTTCAAAAATTTAATTTTTTATTTAAAATGGTTAATTTATTTAACTATACTTATTTTATTAATGTGATGGTTTTTTTTTAATTTAATTGAGGTTTAGCTGTTCTTTTGGGGGGCTATAGTATTCATAGCTTTCACAGCACTTATGTGAAAGTTATGAATGGAAGATGGTGTGCTGCCATTGGCTCTAACTGAGTCACGTGATCCCACAGCTCGCACGAATTAACTGCGCCTGTGGGATACGCAAGCCCAGCACAGCAGCTGTCCAGAACATCAAGTTCGTGCGAGCTGGAACTGAAAAAGCCAACGCGCAGTGAGAGATCGCGGGGAAGCCTTACCCTCGCACGAAGGCTTCCTCACGAATTTTTGGGCCATTGTATTTAACACAAGTTATTGCTGTGTTTGGAAAAAAAACTCCTGTTGGTGAATTTCAGTCATTGTATTTACACAGATAAACTGTTATACCTAGCACTGGTCTAAATGGAGGCAGGCGTGCCTTTGCTTCCAGTTAATTTTATCAAAAGGTTCTACAGGGTAAACTAACAGAGATACCAGCATTAGAGATAGGCTTGCATCTGACATCAGCAAACCCCCAACCAATACACAAGCTTCACCATGTTACCCTGACTAGAGAGACAAATTAATTCATGGCAAGAATAACTCCTTCTCTTCCTAAGGGTTCAACACAAGACTGGTGAACTCTCAACTTTGAGATACTTTTTTCTATCTTCATCTCAGGTGTATGAGTTTGCTGGTTTTCACCAAGTTTTTTTTTTGGAAGGAAGAAACAGCTCAGGAGGGTTTACTTTGAGCACTTGCTCAAGGCCATCACCCGGTGGAGGAGGGAAGGAAGGTCACTGATACACTCAGTGGTCAGATGGCTCAAACTGAGGAAGACAGCATTGGTTTGGGTGCGAGTGGGGAGGGGAGGGGAGGGAAGAAATGAAGTAATAAAATAAAATGACCTCAGCCATTTTCTACAAGAAAAAGTTGTGACATCTTAACCGCCAAACCACGCACATATCAAATAAATATATGAAATAAAACCAGCAATGCTGCATTTCTTTTAGCAGTTTAATAAAGTGAAGCAAATGAACAGCATATTGTTGCTTTGTACTCAACTGGTGTAGCAGGTGTTCCTCTGCAGGGATGGACTGATCCTGCCAGCTTTCGTTCGCGCCTGCAACACATGGAGCACTCTGCAGTGGCAAGCTCCACTCTGCACCAAACAGAAACCCGTGAACCTCGCCCCTTCAGGGAAAGCAAGGTCCAATGAAAGTCCAACTTGTGATCTAAGCTCAAGCTCTCCAGATGAAGCTCGTGTTTTAGTTCAGACCTACTGTGCTCGCTTTCTCTGCAGCCTTTCAGGAAGTTTCTTCCCTCTTGTTCAAAAGGCTGGCATGGCTCTATGATGTGTAAAGTCTTGTCACAATACCGCAATTCTGTTTTCCAGCGAAATTATCAAAGTTAAATAAAGTGCAGACCTTTTTGCTCATTCACATTTGATTCATAATTCAATGCTTATTCCCTTGTCATGCAGCCGTCTTTATGAAATGCTTTTATGTGAAAGCAGTGGATGTTAACCAGCCGTGGAGCCCTGCATGGTTTTCGATGTGCTGCTCCACACTTGGCCAACTGGAGGTGTTCTTGCCCTGTAACGCACATATTGCTGGAACAGTGGTAAAACTACTGGCTTGTTTCACTGAAACTGTTGCATTTGTGCTGATGAAAGGCAATTTTAAAACGACAATATTGTGTGTAAATTCTGAAATATCCCATCTCACAGCAGACCTCTCAAACAAACAGAACAGCTACACTTGAAGAAACTAACGGATTTAGATTCATTATCACCTTTTCATAAAATGATACAGCACAGAAGGAGGCCATTTGGCCCATCGTGCCTGTTATTTTCTACACACGCAGTGCCAGCACAATATTTATAACAGTGATAATATAAGAATGCTTTATTTCATTGTTTATTCCCCTCCTCCGCACCCAGCCAGGACTGCTACCTCTTATTTTTCTAAACTCCATTTTTTCTACAATATCTCTCAGCATTGTTTTTTTAAGTGCGTTGTGACCCAGTTTCCTAATAAGTACATGGGGCAATACCAAAGCCTGCACGTTTGTTTTTTGAAAATGGCATAAAGGGAGTTATAACAACAAATAAATGGATGTGTCTATCAAAAAAATTGTCATCACATAAAGTGGCCTCAGACATTTTGTGGATCTCAGACGCAGGATGAATTTGATTAGGTGATTGGGGAATGCAGTGATATCACTGCATGACTGATGATGCTTCCTCGGCATTTATTTTAGATCTTCTTTAAGAAAGCTTCTGCAAGTGGCAGCCAACAACTGAACCTTTCTGAGCCACAACACCTTGCATTTATACAGAGCCATGACTGTAGAAAAAAACATCCCAATGCACCTCTCAGAGGTGTAATCAGACAAAAAGGGATGCTGAGCCAAAGGAAGAGATACCAAGAGGGGTGACCAAAAGCTTCATCAAAGCGGTAGGTTTTAAGAAGGGTCTTAAAGGAAGAGAGGGAAGTGCAGAGGCGGAGGTGCTTAGGGAGGGTATTCCATAGCTTTTAAGGCTGAAGGCATAGACACCAATGGTGGCGCAAAGGGAAGGGTTCCACAAGAGGCCAGAGTCAGAGGAACGCTGAGGACCGGGAGCTGATGTAGGCCAGCAAGGACAGGGATGATTGGTGAATGGGACTTGCTCCAGGATATGATATAGACATCAGAGTCTTTGGTTAGCAGACATTTATGGAGGACAGGAGTCTAGCCAGGATAGCATCAGAATAGTTGAGTCTAGAGGCGACAAAGGCATGGATGCGAGTTTCAGCAGAAGATGGGCTGAGTTAGAGGCAGAGGCGCGCAATGTTATGGAGGTGGAAGTAGACGGTCTTTGTGATGGAGAAGACATGGAGGTCAGAAGCTCAGCTTGGGGTCCAATAGGATGCCAAGGTTCAATTTTAGACAGTGGCTGGGGTGAGGGATGGAATCAGTGGCAAAGGTATGGAGTTTGTGGTGGGGCCGAAGAGGATAGATTTGGTCATCCAAATATGCAGTTGGAGGAAATCGTGGCTCACCAAAGATTGGATGTTGGATAAATTGTTGGACAGCACAGAGGCAGTGGAGGGGTCAAGATAGAGCTGAGTTCTATTGGCGTACAGTTGGGAACTGACCCCCATGTCTGTGGATGATATTGCCAAGGCAAAGCTTGAAGATGACGAAGAGGAGGTGAGCAAGGATAGATCCTGGAGACTCAATGTTACTGGTGCAAGGGTGGGAAGAGAAGTAGGAACATAGTTCAGCCATTCAATGAGATCATGGCTGATCTTTATCTTAACTCCATCCACCTGCCTCGGCTCCATATCCTTTTATACCCTTGTCTAGCAAAAATCTATCAATCTCAGATTTAAACTTATTAATTGAGCTAGCATCTACTGCTTTTTGTGGGAGTGAATTCCACATTTCTACCACCCTTTGCGTGAAGAAATGTTTCCTAACTTCTCTTTAGAATAGCCTGGCTCTGATTTTAAGTTTATGTCCCCTTGTCCTGGACTCCCCCACCAGCAGAAAAACTTTCTATCTAAAATAGTTTCTAACAAGTAATTGCTGGAGATGCTCTGGCTGCGATTTTATTCGGTAGGAGTGGAAGCAAGCGAGGGCAGTCCCGCTGTGCTGGGCAATGGAGGAGAGGTGAATCCACATGTATGAAATGAACAAAGGCCGCAATCCTTGAGCAGAAGTTTGCACAGCTTGAGAGTCAAGTAGACACGCTCTGTAACATTTGTGAGGGAGAACGTTTTCTGGAGCAGATGTTCCAGAGGGTGGGCACCCCATAGGTTGGTACGAGTTGAGAAACTGGTAAGGAAGACTAGGTGGCCATCGGCAGGCAGGGTAAGAAAGTGACAGGTGAGGGTAGACAGGGGATCATCTGTGGAGCTAGGTTTGTTTAGCTACCAGTGATGTCAACAAAAAGGGTGACACTGAGGAGGGTAAACATGAGCGATCTCAAGGCACTGTGACTATCCATGGGGGAACCAGTAGTATGAATAGACGAGTGGTGATTGTGGGGGATTCTATAAAGTGAGAAGTCGCACAACACCAGGTTATAGTCCAACAGTTTTATTTGAAATCACAAGCTTTCGGAGCTGCTGCTCCTTCGTCAGATGAAGGAGCAGCGCTCCGAAAGCTTATGATTTCAAATAAAGCTGTTGGACTATAACCTGGTGTTGTGCGACTTCTCACATTTGTCCACCCCAGTCCAACACCGGCATCTCTACATCACGGGGATTCTATAGTCAGAGAGGCAGATTGGATCATGTCTACAAAAGAAGCTGAGTCGTAAATGGTATGTTGCTTTCCAGATGCCAGGGTTCGGCATTTTAAACACTTACTTGTCAGTTGCGGCCTGAGGGCAGACTGTGCTGGCTGCCTCAGGGCAAACCAATCTTGCAGTGGGAGCCTCAAACAGGAGTTAAGCCCTTAGCATATGCAAAGGGTTTACCACCTGTTTCAGGCATGGGCCCTGGACGCCGATCGCTTGGCCTTTACCAATATGGCCCATACCCTATCTGGAGTACTGCGTTCAGTTTTGGGCACCAAACCTCAGGAAAGATATATTGGCCTTCGAGGAGGTGCAGTGCAGATTCACCAGAATGATGCGAGGGCTTACAGGGTTAAATTATGAGGACAGGTTGCATAAACTAATCGAGGTGATCTAATTGAGGCATTTAAAATGATTCAGTGATTCGATAGGGTAGATATAACAAAACGATTTCTTCTGGTGGGAGAATCCAGAACAAGAGGGCATAATTTGAAGATTATCCTTTTAATTCTTAAAAGGGTTGTGGAAATCTTGAACTCGCTCCACCGAAAGGCTACGGATGCTGGGACAATTGAAAATTTCAAGACTGAGATCGATAGACTTTTGTTGGGTAAGGGTATCAAGGGATATGGAATAAATACTGGTAAATGGAGTCGTGGTACATATCAGCCATGATCTAATTGAATGACGGAATGTTCCTATATTCCTATGCACCTACAAGGGAATGGTATGGTTGTCCGTGTCAAAGGCTAGAGAGGTCAAAGAGGATGATTAAGGTTTGTGCACCATGGTTACAGTCGCATAGTATGCCATTTGTGACTTTGATTAGGGCCGGAAACCTAATGAGAGTGTCAAACAAAATGATCAGGCTGTTTATGGTTATTCCATGAATGTAAACTGTCGGAAAACTCAATAAGACAACGTAATCCCTTCAAAAATGATATAGCACACAAGAATATCAAAATGGAATCAGGTCATCACAGTGATGCGGCCACCTCCATTGTGAAAGCGGCCTACCGCTGGGTGTCTGCCTGCTTCATGCGATAGGTCTCTTTTAATATGGAAATCGGGGTCCGATGATGCAAATCTCAGGTTGGAGCAGGTCAGAGCCTGCGCGTGGACGCATGGAACCCAAGAGACCCACCAAATGCAAATGTCAAATTATTTTTATGGGCCCCGGGAGGAGGTGGTGTGCTGGGCCGTTGCCACCCATCCCAGAACCCCCACCCTCTGCGATTGTGACCGGCCCCTGCCCAACATATCTAGCTGGCGGCTGCCCTGAGGCCTGAATCTGGCGAGCTATACTGGGACACCTGTTTGGCGCCCCATAGATTGCCTCGCAGATTTAAATGAGGCCGGGGCCTCAAAATCACAGGGGCCTCTTCAATGCCAGTATGGGTGGCCGGTCGGTCGCCCAAAAGTCAAAATAGACCCCAAGAATTTATTTTACGATGCAACTCCTTATGCCTTGGCTCTGTAGATTCAACAAAAAAAAACCCCTGTACAATAGCAAAATGCTGAAAGCCTGTTTGGCCCAGTGGTAAGGGCATGAAACGGTTAAACTTCGAGGCACAGAAAAGGTGCCAGTCATCAAAGTCTGCAGTTCTTGGAGAACACATTGATACTGGACAATGAAAGCTTTGACTCGTGATTAACTCTGAAAAGGACATTGACATTGAACTGTGAGGCTTTGAATCATGATTGGTTTCGATGGGAAAAATTAACATCTGGACAATGCTCTGAGTTTAACTGAAACAATGGGGGTCACGATCGACTTCCTGACATGAATGGAAGATACACAAGTCCCGAGCAGACAATCAGCCAACCGCCCATCAACAGTAATAGAAATCACATTGAATATGCGTTACAGAAAGCGGGAGAGGAGATAAGGAGTTATCTTCGATCTCACAACTCTGTACACCCTCGGTGATTGAATTACAGGTTGACGAGGTGTGAATGTCGGACTGTTCAGCAAACTGACAACCGAAACTGGTTGGGGGAGGCCCAACATGGGGCTAGGTGATGAAAAGAACTATAAGAAGGAACCACACCACAGCTCGCTCTCTCTTTCGCTCGGAAGCTCTCTCTCTCTCTCGGAAGCTAGCTCTGACTACAGCAACTGCCAGGTGTAAGAAGGAAGGGAAGACGGTCATCTCCAGCTCCCAGCCTGCAATCGACGTCGGCCACGACCAGCCGGACGGGTGATTGTAAGTATCAGATGACTCTACAAGGGGTTTGCGCTGTGTAGGCAGCTGCAGTCAGATAAAGGAGGACGGGGACAGGTCATCTCCGATCCAGGCCTACAATCCACAACGGTAACGACCGGCCGGATGGGTGATTGTAAGTTTCAGCCAAATCTCGACAGGTTTTTGTCTGTGTTTTGTTGGTTTTAATAAACTAACAGTTTTGGGTTGAACCTAAACCTTTGTGTCGTCTACCATTTTGTTCCTGTAAAACCCAGAGTCAAAGAACCCTCGTAAGGACGAGGAAACCAAACACCTTACAGCTCCAAGGACATTCAATGAAGTGAGCTTTGATTCAGAAGAAGTTGAAGTTAAAAAGCATTTCATTACCTAATCGTCAGTTAAATCCCAAGACTATCACCAGCTCTGCTAGTCTGCACACATCCTATGCTGAATATAATAGGAATTGTACAGATGTGGACTGGGATATCTCGGGACTTGGTGAAGTGCATAAACAAAAGCAATTACAAACAGTTTTACTTCAGAATCACTTATTTGATCATTGGCTGTCACAAATCACTACCTTCAGGAAGCCCGTAATTGTTTACCTGGACTATAAAACTGTAGGACGACAAACAGAATTTTCAGCTTCAATTGAAAGGAAATTTATCAACTACTCCATTTTTTTTTTTAACTGAACAGTGATATGCTTTTCCTAACTAAAATGAACATCTAATTGCACGCAGTTAAGAGTGATTGGAATATATTGAAGAATATTAAAAGATATGAAGGTAAAAAAAATGAGGGAGAGATGTGACAGAAATTTTGCTTAGTTCATTGAACATAGGGATGGTTCCTGAAAATTAGAAAACATCTTAATGCTATTCCAATTTTGAAAAAAAGGTCAAACAACAATCGTGGGAATTATCAGACAGTTAGCTTAACATGTCCAGTGGGAGAATTATTAGAATCTATTGTAAAAGGAGCAACTCAAGTGCACGTAATGAGAATAAAAGGCAATAATTCCAAACCGACAGAGTTATAAGCGCTAGGTCAGGCATTACAAATTAATTAGAATTGTTTTAGGTACCGGTAGAGTTGTTGGATGATGGCAAGAATTTAGATGATAATTTTTTTTAATTCATTCACGAGATCTGGGCGTCGCTGGCAAGGTCAGCATTTATTGCCCATCCCTAACTGCCCTTGAGAAGGTGGTGGTGAGCCGCTTTCTTGAACCGCTGCAGTCCGCGTGGTGAAGGTGCTCCCACAGTGCTGTTAGGGAGGGAGTTCCAGGACTTTGACCCAATGACGATGAAGGAACGGCCGATATATTTCCAAGTCAGGATGGTGTGTGACTTGGAGGGGGTGGTGTTCCCATGCGCCTGCATGCCCTTGTTCTTTTAGGTGGTAGAGGTCACAGGTTTGGGAGGTGCTGTCGAAGAATTACTCCTTTATCGGTAAGCTTTCTGTGGGATCTTTGCTGATCTATATTACTTTTATGAGTCAGTCAGAAAAGCGTGACACTTGATTTTCTTTTGCTATGAATGAGGGTTTCAGCAGCAGATGGGCTGAAGCGGGCTGGAGAATGGCGATATTATGGAGGTGGAAGTAGGCTGTCCTTTTGAAGGAGAGGATACAGGGTCGAAAGCTCAGCTAAGGGTCAAATAGGATGCTGAGTTTGCAAACCGTCTGGTTGAACCTGAGACAATGGCCAGGGAGGGGGATGGAATCAGTGGAGAGTTAGCGGAATTTGAGGCAGGAACTAAAGGCAATGCCTTTGGTCTTCTCAATGTTTAACTGGCGGAAATTGCGACTCATCCAGGACTGGGTGTAAGACAAGCTACACAGAGGCAGTGGAGGGATCGAGAGAGCTGGAGACGAGGTAGAACCGGGTGTCGTCAGCGTACATGTGGAACCTGATGCGTTTTCCAAGGGGCAGCATGTAGATGAGAAATAGGAGGGGCCAAGGATAGATCCTTGGGGACTCCAGAGGCAATGGTGCAGGGGCGGGAAGAGAAGCCATGGCAAGAGATTCTCAGGCTCCGACTGGATAGGCAAGGGCGGAACCAGGCAACGGCATGACAACATGTCAAAGGCTCCATATGGTCACAATCACAGAATGTAATGTAATTTGTAACTTTGATCAGGACCGTTTCAAAGCTGTGGCAGGGGCAGGAAACCTGGGAAGGCTCAAACATGCAGTTGCGGAAAAGATGGGCATGGATTTGAGAGATGAAAACATGTTGAAGAACTTTGGAGAGAAAAGTGAGGTTTGAAATGAGGTGGTAGTTTGCAAGGGAACTGGGGTCAAGGTGTTTTTTTCAGGAGGGAGTGATGACGGCAGCTTTCAATGGAAGGGGGACAGTATCTGAGGAGAGGGAGCCATTCACAAAGTCAGCTCGCAGGGAAGTTGGGTGAATTCAGAGCAGAGATGAGTAATATAGTGCTCCACAACATCTGAGCACAGAAATGCAGGCAGATCTATAACAGTTTAGCATCACAGGTTGTTATAGTAATTGGAAGATCTTATTAAACATGTAACAGGACAAGCGTCAGCAGATATAGTCACAATTAACATTGAAAAGACAAATAAGCACCATTGACATAGAATTTTTGAATGGAAAGATGACAAGAATATAAATTAATTTCTGGGTGGCATAATAATGGAAACAACTGTAACAAGGACAGATACATCTTTCAAGAATTTGGCCCTAGTGATTGATGGAAGTAGCGAAAGACTGGAGGAAATTATCCCATCATGCCAAAAGACAAGCCATAATTTTCCAAAGCATAATTTTCTGTTAAAGCATTTTGGTATCAAAAACGTTTTGTGGGAAAACAAGATTTAGGTGGAAAAGGATAAAATTCAAGCAGCTCATCAAAAAAAGAGTAGATATTAATAATATTGCAAAAAAAATAGCAGAGGTAAGGCTAGAGATTGTTTGGAATATTAACGGACAGGAGCGTAGCACATTCAAAAAACACTCCTCTGCTTTCTATTTTAATTGAGGTGTTAAACCATTTAAAATACATGGACAGATGAATCCCATGTAAATACTTTAATCATTAGCACACTAACATTGAAAACACACTAACTTCCAAGCTCTTGTTTCAAAATTAAGGATATTTTGTTAAATAAAGTGGATCTGATCTGAAAAATCATTCACCAAACAGAGCAAGTATATTTGTAGTACATGGCAACAGTTACAGAACCAAAAAGGAAGCTTGGCTACCTAAGTGGATCCAAGGAAGTGATGTCGACAATTCACAGAGCATTTTTCGACATTGAAGGCACTCCATAAATGCAAGTTGTTGTTGGCAACACATGGGCCGCGATTTCGCCGACCGAGGCGGGTCGGGGCGGCCGGTGTCGGTGTCGCGGTCCCAGCCTGCTGCCTACTGCAGCCCGCACTCTCCAAGTGATTTTCCATTGACGGGGCTTGTTAAGCTCCGCCCTGCGAGGTTCCCGAACAATTAATAGGAAGCGGGTCTGATGACGTCATTTGATGATGTGTCATCAGCCAGTTTCCTTAAAGGGGCCATGTCTACAATCATTTTGACAGTTGTGCTGTCAGTGCTCTGTAGCATTGAGGGGCTCCAAACACTGGCAAGCACTGCACAGAGGTGCACGGCTGCACCCAGGCTCTCCTATGACTCCCTCCATATGCTTATGGAGGGAGTCACAGCACGCACTGTGGTTCTCCCCTTCCAATGGGCGGAAGACACCCTCCAGGATATCAACACAGCCTGGTTGTACATTGCACAGGAGGGCAGAAGCAGGGATGTCATCAGGAGGACCAGGCTGCAGTGGTGCAAGCCTTTCAATGATCTGAGCAGATTACGAAATGTTACTGTCAAGCCACACTCAACCTCATCCTGCTGTACCACTCATCACATCCCCATCACTCTACACATCTTTATTCACACCAACTTTGCTTGCACCTCCACCCATCCCTCTCTGTCTACATTATCACTTCCCCATCTCACCAGCCACCCCTCACACTCACCCTCATCCTAATGCAAGCATACCAACTAACAACACAAAAGAGTAGGCACCTGGGTGGTTTAGCCAATGTTCATGTGAAGCTTCTGTTAATGTGTTGTCAAACATTGAAATCTATATTTTCAACACTTTACCTTATTGGACAGATCTGTGCTCACCTTTGAAGGTGTCTTAGTGAGTTCCAGTGAATATTGAGACATAATTTCCACCCCCGCCCTAATTGTGATGAGTGTGAACGGAATGGCTTGGACATTATAGAGATGCTTTATGGTGCTGGTGTGGGGTGGTGCTAACCTGGCGCATCATGTGGCAGCCAGGGTGTACAGCATCAAGTGAAGTAAATCTGGCCATGGTGAGGCTATCCCTGGCCTCCCGGGCAGCAATGTTGTCAGGTGCTGATGCCCTGTGTCCTGTGCAGCATCAGGTGATATGGAGAAGCTTGGTGCTGTTGTTGGGCCTGGTGATATTAGTGTTGGGGCTGATCGTGGAGGGACTCAGAGGATCAAGATGAGATTTGTTCTAGGGCACCGATGTTGCTGCAATAGATGGCAGCTGAAGTTGAGATGACAGAAGCGATCTGGCAATGGTGAGAGAGCTTGCTCCAAGGAGGTGACAGTGGATAGAGAGTTTACTCCAAACACTTCAAACTGCATAAAGCTCAAAAGTGTCTTCCAAGTCCTGAAGGCTCAAGCTTCTGACACTGGAACAGCTGTAAAATGGTAGCTTTCATACCACTTTTGCAGCTGTCACCTATTCACAGCAATGGGGAGAGATAGAGAACCCGACCGACTTACCTGACGTGATCTCCGAACGACGTGAACCCTGTTAAAAGAGTGGTTTAATAGAAATAGGCTGGCAAAATAGTAGTTAACAAGCGTTTAACAAGCATTTAACTATCTTAAATGCCTCCCCCGCCGCTTGGTGTCGGGTCTGTTCTGAAATCGCAGACCCGACACTTTGATTTTGATTTTGACAGCGGACCCATCTCCGAACCCGCACTCTGAGCGCCGGCAAAATCGCGGCCAAGGAGTGCATTCTATCTATTTGCGGCTAATGCATTTACAGAAAAAGAGTCGTGGAAAGGATTCATAAAAAGGACAACAAACATGCTTCTAGGGTTTAGATCATTCAGGTATGAAGAGAAGCTTCGGCAGTTAAATAATTGAACATGGGAACTTCCTAGCCGGTTTGATTCAGCATTGCCTCATCAAAGCAGCACTCGAATTAGGTTTATTTTAATCATGTAATAAACTTTGTAATTTATTCATGTCATTGGCGCTCATGAATTATGGTTCTTTCACAGTCAAACTAAACCAGTTACACACTAGCAGCGTGATATGCTATAATTATTAGCGCGTCAAACTCATATAGACTCTGAAAGAAAAATTACCCGAATTAAACAGTCACAAAAAGCTTACGCTTAATGTGAACAGAGCTTTTGCTAAGGTTGAGGCTTTCTGAGCACAGTGGAGAGTATTATAAATGAATATTGTTTGGTTGCATCTTTCTTGGACTGATTTTCGTTTGATAATCTAGTCCCAGATCTGTGATTAACATTCCATGTGGCTTTGATCAATCTCGGAAGGCGCACCGATGCTGACTGGTTGCTTTCCTTTTATTTCCTTCAGCTCTTTAACATTCAAATGTCAACCTGCCCAGGCACATGTGGGATCTGAACTGCTGGGTAAACAAGGTCTGATTATTTGCATATGATGTCTTGTTCTCTGAAGCCAGCCTACGCATTATGTCTGTCTCGTTTGGTGTCGTGTCTAGGTAAACAAAACAATTATACCAAGACAGAAAACATGGCCTTACACTTGCTGCTTCTCCCAGTAAAACAGGGACCGATTTCCCTTTTAAAGAACCAACATGGGATTTAAATATTTGGTAGTACAAGTTTCTCATAATTTGCTGCCCTTTTACAAATCCATCATCTTGTTGCATGCACTTTCAAAGTCAATCTGGTTTAATTGGAATGGAAATGCTGCATTTTGTTTGAAATTACTTTCAATAGACAGGATAAATGTGATTTAAATATCTGTTTCATTCAGCTAACTATACCTTTTGCCTCTGTGACTGGGTATAGCCAATACACATAACTGGCCAGATTCATCCACATATTCCATGGGAACTAGCTACGGCCTTCTTTGTTAATTAGGTCAAAGCTTGCTTGATGGTTAGGGCAGTCTCTCCTTGAAATATTAAGAAATACAAGTCTACAGACTGAGGGAATAGATACAGTTATCATCGATAGTCAAATCATCAAAGGGATATTAGAGAAGAAGACGAGTAATGTTTCCACATTAACACCTGTGACAGGAAAGTCTTTTTTGACATGATTCACTGTCCTAAGCCGCTCAAACTTTACTTCAGTTCCGAGGTGACATCTGGACTCTACGTGGTTAATTAAGAATAGTGTCATTCATGTACAACATGACATCACAAAGATTTGCAATTCCTTCGTCCAAAAGCCTCATCATGTAATGAATTGTGTAAGAAATAAGTTCCAGAAAAGGGTACTTCAACCGCTTGTAGATGGATTCCATCTTTAAGTATTGGACTTTTAGTATCTTGCTATACTTAACTACTTCAATGTATTATCTTACTTGTAAAAAAAAACTGTTAGTTTTGCTTATATGCATTGGTCTGATATTCATCACCTTGTGAAGGCTAAAGTAGAACGTGGTGGAGAATGTACATGAACTCTGGTACTGTATATACAATTAAGGGTAACTGATAATCCTAGGTATACTAATTCAGCCACAGCATACATAAGAGTGCAGATCTTGGTTTATAAGAGATTCACTTGGCTTATGAAAATCATACAAACACAAGGCAAGTTGTTTGGGGAAAGCCCAAACTGCAATACCTTGCTTCTATCACTGCTGGGACAATTTGGTGTCCAACAAAACAATGTAGGATATTACATTTATTCCAAATGCTCCATAGTTTACGTCCCCTGACAACTTCTAAGGAGCTAGACCAACAGACCATGACTTTTTGTGCAATGGCAAAAGACAATGGCCCGGAATTTGCGGTGGGTAATGACGGTGAACTAACACCATTCGCCGTTATTAACCCTCTGAAACTGACCGCAACTTCAGGAAGTAGTGCCTGCGCATCTGAACGTGGAAATCCGGAAATCCGGAAATTGCAGTCAGTCATTCACTGCTCCGACACTGGCTGCGCTGTGGACCACCCCACCCCACCCCATCCCCATATCCGGCAATCAGTGTAATCAGTGAAACTGATGAAAACTTGGGCTTTTCCGCGGTAATATCGCTGTTAAACACTTCATTAAATGTTAAGCCTTGTTGGATTAGGTGTAACTGGGGTTTTAACAGCATATTGACTGCTAAACAAACGTTATGGCCCTGAAAAACTAATTTTTATATTTGTGGAATGTCAAATTTCTCCATTATGATAAAAATTACATTCTTAAAAAACTTAAACAATTTTTTTTTTAGAAGTTTGGTCATGATATTTCAGGTTCTATCTTAGCCCCATGCGAGAGTGCCAATCTTTGTTTTGCTCTCTGTAACATTTTTTTAAAAGTCTGGATAAAAGCAGCTTCTCATTTCCTGGCTTCCTATCTGTGAAAATTCTACAACGTGATTGGCTGCTTAGACAGCTTGTTGACGTCACAGCAGCATCATGCTAAGGATTCCCACTACAGAGCGCTGAAATCACTTGAACGTCAAAAAAAGGCAAACTTCTCGCCACAGAGATCGGGAGATCTCTATGGGCAGCTTTCTTCGGGGCCAGCGGCGAGCACCTTTGCTTCGCCGCTGACCGCAAATTCCGGGCCTATGAGTTAGGCTTTCACCTCTAAGGTATTGGCATAGGCTAACTTTAACTTACTGTCACTTATTCCTGGTCAGACAGGAATGGATCCATGCCTCTGTGAACCATTGTATGATCCAGCATAGTCAATGATTCTTCATCCACACTGTGTCTGACCCCCTTTGTAGGGCTTGCTCTGTCCCAATGGAGGGAATTACAGCCGTTTGATATAAATTCTAACTCATCTTTGTGGAGTAACACGGGCAACACGGTGGCATAGTGGTTAGCACTGGTGCCTCACAGCGCCAGAGACCCGGGTTCGAATCTGACCTCGGGTGACTGTCTGTGTGGAGTTTGCACATTCTCCCCGTGTCTGCGTGGGTTTCCTCCGGGTGCTCCGGTTTCCTCCCACAGTCCAAAAATGTGTGGGTTAGGTTGATTTGGCTATGATAAATTGACCCTTAGTGTTAGGGGGGGATTAAATATGTGGGGTTATGGGGATAGGATGGGATATGTTAGGGGGAATTAAATACGTGGGGTTACGGGGGTCGGGTGGGATATGTGTACTGTGGGGATTAATAATCCAGATATTCCTCTCACTGCAGAAGGTCTTATTCATTTGGCATAAAAAGGGAGCCTGTAGTGATTTTTCTCAATGATCGGAGAGATCTCTCAGGTCATAATAGCTTTTTTCAGCAAAAGTTCCACTTCAAAGAGAAAGATTTTTACTGTTATGCACAGAGATGCAACAGGGAGAACACCATTGTAAAAAGGCAGGCTCAGGATAATCAGCTGCTGAAGACAATGATCTCAAACTTTTATCCGAATGGAGGGTAAATTAATCGCTCTCTTTTGCCCTACAGTATTTTCGGATTCCATAAACCCAGTGAGCTCAAGTTCACAGGGATTCCAGGGAAGGCCCTTGATGTAGATCTTTCTGGTAAGCAACGGGAGGTGGTTTGCTCTGTGATCTGTATGAAATCCAACAGTCAATCATGGTGGAATGATCAGCTAAAATGCATGCATTACACATTTGTATCAAATGAAGCTCTGCTATTTAGTCCCTGGTTTAGATTAAATGGGTTGCAGAGGAATCAGTGGCCTCGGCCTCATTTTCTGCACCTATCAAACCACATTCAAAATGTCAACCTTTAGCTGGAATGCTCGTCACTGCTTTCTAGGTTTTCCAAAGGTGATCCCTCCTGATGCAGGCTGAAATAGTAACTGCTTCTCTGCACTCCCTGTAGATTTATTTCAGCCCTATGGTGCCAGGCAGTGTTGCTACTGCAAGCTGACTGACTCCAGGTTGTCTCTCAAGTAGCTCGATTTAACAGGATTGTATGTGATTTACACCGTCATCAGTACAGATTTGACTATATATTGGTTCCTTTCCAAGAGTATTCAAAATGCTGGCAATAACACATTGGGCCAGAAATTCAGCTTTCAGGCTTCCTGCGGGTGCAAGCATCGTGCGCGTACTTGCCTGCTGTTGTGCTTTGGGCCCACGAGGACTTCGGGTCCTGGGCCTCCTCCAGCTGCCGGCGCGCAGTGCTTGTGTATCCCAGGGGCGCAGTTAGTTCAAAGCGTCCCCTGGGATCACGTGGGCCATGGAGAGCCAATCCTAGCAGGGCATTTTCATTCATAGATTTGACAGGAAGACCTGTCAAATCTATGAATAGAGATCAGCCCCAAAACCACACTTAACCTTCAAATACATTTTTTTTAAATCACATTTTTAAAATAACTATAAGTTAAATAAATTAACTACTTTAAACAAAAATTTAAATTTTTGAAAAAATTAATTATACTTTGTAACGGTGCTAAAAATAAACGTACCTTTCTTTAAAGTATCTAAAAAAGATAAACCTGTTGAAAATGTTTTTAAATTGTAATTAATTAACCACTTACCTTGTTAAAAATAGGCCTTGCGCCTCCTTTTTAAAAGCGCAGCTTCTTCATACTTACCTTCCCGGAGAAACCTGAAAAAAAAATTGAAGTCCGCTGCGTGCGCGCAGCCTCTCCCGCGCACGCGTTCGACTTCTGAACCCCTCCCTTCAGGGGAACGGAAGTTCCGGTTTCCCGCGCATGCGCAGTGCATGCAGGAAACCGGCACTTACGGGTGAGTACACAGCGCGTACTCACCCGACAACAGCTGAATTTCTGGCCCAATGAGACTACATGGCTTGTGCAGTCTAGTGGAACCTTGTGTGTTTTTACCCCACTTCTCCAATATGTGTCAACAGTTAACAGTACCTTGCTGATGAATCTCCCATTGTGTAGGCATTCCTATGGTTGCAAATTCCTAGTGTTATCCATTATGTCATTCCCTCATCTTCATTTATATTCCTGGAATTCATCCTGCTCTCTGGCTTTGGAGAGCGGTTAGAATAATTGGCTCACTGTTGCCTCTGAGCAAGAGGGTTGCCCCATTCCAGGGGTACAATCTGGATTACACTCCAGTGCAGTCCCGAGAGACTATTATATTGTTGGAGGTGCCACCCTTCAGATGAAAAATGAGGCCCACATGCCCTTTGCACTGATACAGATGCACATTAAAATTCCCACGGGATAATTTAAAGAGGCGCAGGAAGTTCTCTCCTTGAGCAGGCCAACATTTCACCCCCAACCAACCCGAGCAGAAATGGATAAACTAGTAATTCATCTCATTGCTCTTTGTGGGACCTTGCTGTGTGCAAAATGTCAGCTACATTTGTCAGCCAAACACTTCAAAGTAATTCATTGTATGCGATGTTCCCTAAAAGATACAGCAAAGCAGCATGTATATACAAGTCTTTCTTTCTTATAGTTACCATTTTCCATTTGTCCAGGGCCAATATTTTATTTGTATACTAGTTGACCTGTGGTATTGTACACACCAGAGCCAAGACTCTGTAGAGTGTTGATAGAGTGTAGAGTGTTCCCAGAACACATGATAACAATACATAGAAGCTGTTACTCCAGAAAAATGGAAATTAAAAAAAATAGCAAAAACTAACGTTAAATTAGAGCGAAATTTGTTTTTTTTTTGACAGCGTTCAATCACAACAGGATAATTAAACCCACAGAAACTAACATGAACCACTTTCCTCAAATACACTTTAAGGGGGATAATGGTCAACGACAGCACCTCCTAAACCCGTGACCTCTACCACCAAGGGCAGCAGGCGCGCGGGAACTCCACCACCTCCAAGTTCCCCTCCAAGTCACACACCATCCTGACTTAGAATTATATCGCCGATCCTTCATCGTCGCTGGGTCAAAATCCTGGAACTCCCTCCCTAACAGCACTGTGGGAGCACCTTCACCACACGGACTGCAGCGGTTCAAGAAGGCGGATCATCACCACCTTCTCAAGGGCAATTAAGGATGGGCAATAAATGCTGGCCTTGCCATCGACGCCCACATCCCATGAACGAATATTTAAAAAAGCAGCGCAAACGAGCTGATAGTGAAGCGGCAGCCCATTTTACACCGCTCCCGATTGTCTTTTCCAAGTCAATAGAAAAGAAAATCAAGTGTGGTGAAATCAAACTACAGCTTGACTTACCTTCTCTCCCAGAGTCTTTTCAACCTTGGTGGTGCATTGCATTATGGGCCTCGGCCCTTCACGTACATTTCTTAATGTAATGAATATACCTGGTAGACAAGGACAAGGAATATAAAATCTTGCCTCATGATAGTGATTAAACTAACATTACAAACAGGATTGCTGTGCAGCAGTTTTCAAAACTTTTGAAGGACACCTTGGCCTGGATTTTCCATGATCTCATTTACGCCGGTTTCTACACTGATCTTGCAGCGAGGAACTCAAGTTGAAATTTCCTGCGGAGCTCAGTTGCCTGCACTGGAACATAAAAACTGGTGTAAAACAAGTGCAAATGCAGCTTCACCAATAGCAATATTACAAGGGAGTAAATCTATGCAGCGCATTACCGACATAAATGCAGGAAATTTGCGTGAGCTGCTCTTTTGCATGGAGGAGCGGTGGACATATTGCGTAAGCAACGCAAACGATCAAAGTCTTTTGCACGTTCCAATGTTTTAACGTAAAAGTGATAAAAATCAGTCACACGCAAATTTCCTCCCAGAAAATGGCTCTACACTGCCCTTCCGTCGCAGTTACACCGAAAATTTCCAGGAAATTCCAGGCCTTTGTTTAGATTTCTGAGGAAAACAGGGATATCATTTTAGAAAATATACAATAATAAACATGAATCAAAATCACCTGCTAGCATGTCAACAAATGTGAAATGGTTGTCGCACTATGCTCACGTTATGCAGTATGTCCAGCCCCAGTCAGGACAGATACTTGATGACCTCGCAAATTCCCTGGGATCCCCTCAAGAGACCCCAGTTTGAAAACCTACTTTCTACGGTGCAGCTGCACACAGTTCAGAGCACAAAGGGTTATGGTAGAAGTTGGTTTTAAGCAAGTATTGTATATTTACTGCCTAAATAAAGGCCACATTAAGCTGATTAAAAGATAATGCATGTCTGAACTTTATAATTACTTTAGTTTCTGAAAAGAAATTAGTTGAAGACATTATTCAAGGTCGACCTTTTCTTGACTCACCTGCCTCTAATCTGCACTGCAGTGATTCCATTAATGAGAGCAGCAGATCTGTTTGTTATGCTAAACCAGTTGCATTTTTCGCTGACTGCCAAACCTTCCCTGGGAGTTTCGACCTTTTAAACTCAGGACCACCTTCAGCTGTCAGGTCAACTGTGGTGACCCAGGCACTCGCTGCGAGTAGCAATATCGGCTCTCCGGTTTCTGTTACCGCCTGCAACTGGGATCCACCAAGACAATTGTAGAGAATGTAATCAGTGCATAGGACTTTCCTTAAATCTACCTTAATCATTAACGAGCAAAGCAGTTGGGAACCTCACAATATTACAAGGATAGAGTAAAGTGTCTGGAAGGTCAAAGGGTGGTCTAATTGAGGGGATTAAAATGATAAATGCATTTGGTAGGGTGGGCACAGACGAACTATTTTCTCTGATGGGGGATCCCGGAACAAGGGGGAATAAACTTAAAATGAGAGCTCGGCCAAATCGGAGTGAAATCGGGATGTACTTTTTCCACACACAGTGTAGTGGAAATCCAGAACACGCTCCCTCCGAAAGGCTGTGGATGCTGGGTCAATTGAAATTTTCGTTTCGCTAAGGGTATCCAGGGGGTAAGGAACAAAGACGGGTAAATGGAGTTGAGGTACGGATCAGCTATGACCTAACTGAATGGCGGAACAGGCCCGAGGGGCTGAATGGCCTACTGCTGTTCCGATATGAGTGAGCATTGTTGACAGATTGTTTGACCACAGGGGAAGGAAAGTGATATGATAACAAGCCACATTTTGACCGCGCCGGACGTCCACACCCATATTTTCTAGCATAGGTCATCAAATTGCTATCTGGAGTGGGAATCCTTGAATTTTCTGTGCCAGTCCAGTGACAGCGAGGTCTTCTGCAGTACCGACCAATAGAAACTAGTGATTGAGCCATAAACCACTTTTGTATAACTCCATACCACGCTGCATAGTCCACCCACTCTTCGAAGAAGCTGTAAATTAGGTTTTTTAAGCATGCTCTTGTCAGATCCTGTCAGATTAGGGTCCACCACCGGTATTCATTAACATGCATCTAAATGCTCACTAGCTTGAAACCTATCACATACGTTAGTCTGGTTTAAGTTAGCAACTACCTCAGAATCCATAATTAAGCCAATTTCTACTGAAACAGCAGATTTTAGGGCACTCTTTGGCCCTATAAATCAGCACTAAAAACTGCTCCAATGGCTGTCGAATGACTTCTGATTTAATGCCTATGCACCATCATTTCCACTGTGCACCAGGTGTAATATATTCATAAAACAAATTTATAAATATCAGGTTTATTATTTTGTTACGCAGCTCAAGGAAGAGATTGAGGCCTTCTTGACTATTTATACTTACCCCTCTCATTTATTCTTGTTAACTCAATTAATTGATCACTTATGTGGCACGTGCTAACTTAAATAACTCTGTTTTACAACAAGTTAAGGGTGTGAAAATAATGCAACGCTAATTAAGTGAAAAAAGTCTATTTGGAATAAACAACCCCGTCAGTTGATAAATACAAGGTTCTTTTTAAATATACAAGACGGCAAATACAAGGGTTGGGTGAAATACTTCACAAAAAAGAGATTGAGTATAAAAGTAGGGAAGTCCTGTTACAACTGTACAGGGCGTTGGTGAGACCACACCTGGAGTACTGCGTACAGTTTTGGTCTCCTTATTTAAGGAAGGATATACTTGCATTGGAGGCAGTTCAGAGAAGTTTCACGAGGTTGATTCCTGAGATGAAGGGGTTGTCTTATGATGAAAGGTTGAGCAGGTTGGGCCTATACTCATTGGAGTTTGGAAGAATGAGAGGGGATCTTATTGAAACATATAAGATTCTGAAGGGGCTCGACAGGGTAGATGCAGAGAGGATGTTTCCCCTCGTGGGGGAATCTAGAACTAGGGGGCATAATTTCAGAATAAGGGGGCACCCTTTTAAATCGGAAATGAGGAGGAATTTCTTCTCTCAGAGGGTCGTGAATCTTTGGAATTCCCTTCCCCAGAGAGCTGTGGAGGCTGGGTCATTGAATATATTCAAGGTGGAGATAGACAGATTTTTGAACGATAAGGGAGTCAAGGGTTATGGGGAGCGGGCAGGGAAGTGGAGTTGAGGCCAAGAGCAGATCAGCCATGATCTTATTGAATGGCGGAGCAGGCTCGAGGGGCCAAATGACCTCCTCCTGCTCCTATGTCTTATGTTCTTATGTATGTTCAAACTCCGCCCACTCTGCCACCTACTGGCCAGAGCTTGCAACTCCATTGTTACAGGCATTAGTTTACATGCAGCATTTCTTTTCTAAATTAGACAGAAATCCACAGCACAGGAACAGGCCATTCGGCCAAACAGTTCTATGCTGGTGTTTATGCTCCGCAAAAGCCTCCTCCCACCCCTCCCAGATGTTTGCATCGGCAGTTTCAATGCTCCATGGTGACATAAAAACGTGACCAAAAATTGTGACAATAGGAAGTTGGAGTATGTGCAAAAAAATGTTACTCATATAGATTAAAGGTGTTATAATATTACTTTAATAATCAAGGACAATGAGGTCGATTATCAATTTGCTGATTGGGGGAGATTTGGTGACTGTCCCTTATAGAAACTGCCTGATTCCCATTAAAATCAAGGTGTCAAAAATATGAATTTTCTCAACTGTAGGTTCTGCAAGACCCATGAAGCAGCTTTGTGTTAAACTTTAACAAAAATACCCAATAAAAAGTTATTCAAATTAATTAATAGCAAATTCAATAAGATTAAAAAATGTTCAAGTTATTCAATTAGCTTCAAGTGTTTGAGACACATTAGGCCCAATTGCTTCAGTAATTCCAGATGATTTGATAATAAAAGATAATTTCAAAATTGCATTTTCCCTATTTAAAATTAGCCAATTAGATTAATTTTCCTATGGTTGTATTTGACTCTTCCTCAATTAAATTCCAGTAACTTTTTACTGTGATAATGTCTTTTCAAGCACTAAATCCAAATGGTGTTGATTTATTGCCTTTTTCTTTACAGTTATGACAATATCAGTCCTTAAATTACAATGTAAATTAAACCCATTATTTGAGTTTTATGGCGATGATGCTAGATGGTTGTTCGTGGATGACAAGACAGTCAACAGCAGGTTAGGTAGTACTCGGAAACCAAGGGGAGAGTTTCTCGGGGGGTCAGCGGGCGCATTCGGGTGCGGGTCGGGCGGGAAAATGTTTTTTTTTGACAGCGGGTCGGGACCCCGCTGTCAACCCGCTGCCACGCGCCTTTCCCAGATGTCGGGTCGGTCAACGCTGAACAGACCCGACACGCAGCGGCGGGGGAGGCAATTCCGGTCATTATGACCTTGTTAACAGCCCACTGAGAAGTATTTTGAGCTCACCTTTACATTTTACAAGGTCGTCCACGGGGCCCACGCTGCTCGGGGATCACGTCAGGTAAGCAGGTCGGGAGTTGTGTTACCATGGAATCATCTAATTACTTGACAGCTGCAAATGTGCTATAAAAGCTCCCATCTCACAGCTGTTCACTTTCCAAGCTCAGAATCTGTTGCTTACTGCATTTAGAAGACAGATTGAGCTTTATGCAGGTTGCAAGTGTTTAGAGTAAACTCTCTATCCAGTGTCACCCTATTGGAACAACCTCTCTCACCATTGACAGATCACTTCTGTCATTTCAACTTCACCTGCCATCTATTACATCAGCATCGGTGCCCTTGAAACTATCTCACCTTGGTCCTCAGAATCCCACCATGATCAGCTCCAACACCAGCAGCACCAGGCACACCAGCAGCACCAACAAAACACCAACCTTCTCCGCAATCAACTGGTGCTGCACAGGACACAGGGCATCAGCACCTGCCCACATTGCTGCCCGGGACGCCATGGCCAGATTTACTTCACTTGATGCTGTACACCCTGGCTGCCACATGATGCGCCAGGTTGGCACCACCCCACCCCACACCATAAAGCATTCCTACAATGCCCAAGCCATTCCTTTCACACTCATGACCATTGGGGGGAGAGGGGGGGTACCGTTATGTCTCACCATTCACTGTAACTCACTAAGCCACTTCCAAAGGTGCACACAAATCTGTCCAAGAACGCAAAGTGTTGAAAATAAAGATTTCAATGTTTTACAGCACATTAACAGAAACTTCACATGAACATTGCATAAAACACCCAAGTGCCTACCTTTTTGTGTTGTTAGTTTGTATGATTGCACTAGGATGAGGGTGAGTGTGAGGGGGATGATATAATGTAGATAGAGAGGGATGGGTGGAGTTGCAAGGTAAGTTGGTGTGAGTAAGGATGTGCAGGAGTAGGGTAGGGATGGCAGAGTGATGGGGATGTGATGAGTGGCACGGCAATATGAGGTTGAGTGTGGCTTTGCAGTAACGTTTCATGATCTAATGAGATCATTGAAAGGTTTGCGCCACTGCAGCCTAGTCCTCCTGACGACATCCCTGCTTGTGCCCTCCTGTGCAATGTGCAACCAGGTTGCATTGGTGTCCTGGGGAGGTCTCTTCTGCCCATTGGAAGAAAAATGAGAAGTCGCACAACACCAGGTTATAGTCCAACAGTTTTATTTGAAATTACGAGCTTTCGGAGCTCTGCTCCTTCTTCAGGTACAGTGAGGGAATACAAATCGATTACACAGTATATATAGACAGAGAACAATGTGTCTGCAGAGATACAATCCGTCAGGGAGGCATTACATCAAAGACACAGCAGAGTACAGCTAAGACAATGAGGTGGGTCACAGGGGGTCCAACGTGTCAAATGCTGCAGTCTGCAGTTAAGCTTTTAACTTTTTTTTAAAAACTGGAAAACCAGACAACGATGTCGAGTCACGTTCTGTAGCGTGACATGAAACCGAGATCCCGGTTGAGGCCGTCCTCATGGGTGCTGGAACTTGGCTATCAGTTTCTGCTCGATGATTTTGCGTTGGCGTGTGTCTCGAAGGCCGCCTTGGAGAACGCTAACCCGCAGATCCGAGGCTGAATGTCCTTGACTGCTGAAGTGTTCCCCGGCTGGGAGGTAACAATCCTGCCTGGCAATTGTTGCGTGGTGTCCGTTCATACGTTGTCTCAGTGTCTGCATGGTCTCGCCGATGTATCATGCCACCCATTGGAAGGGAAGAGGACCTCCCTGCGTGCTGTGACTCCCTCCATAAGCATATGGAGGGAGTCATGGGAGAGCCTGGGTGCAGCCATCCACCTCTGTGCAGTGCTTGTCAGTGTTTGCAACACCTCAATGCTGTAGAGCACTGACAGCACAAATGTCAAAATCAATTTGCGCATGGTCCCTTTTTATGAAACCAGCTGATGACGCATCATCAAATGATGTCTTTAGACTCGCTTCCTTCAATTGGCCGACAAACGTGCTGGGCGGGTTTAACAAGCCCAATCAGAGGAAAATCATTTTGGACAGCGGGCTGGATCCAGCAGCGGGGTCGGGACCCGCCACCGACGTCACCTGCCATGGACCCGCCGAGGTTGGTAAAATCCAGCCCCAAGATTATGCTGCACCACGCCATGCTGGTCCAGCCATGATGTCATAATATATACTTAATGTGTTAACGAACAAAGTGCTGTTTCGGGCTGTGGAGTCACTGCTGTCTGCAAAGATCAGCCAAATAACGGCCCGGAATTTGTGGTCAGCGGTGAAGTGACGGCGCTCACCGCTGACCTCGAAGAAAGCTGCCCACAAAGATCTTGCGATCTCTATGGCGAAAACTTTAGCTTTCTCAACCTTAATTTGATTGTGGCGCGTACATTAACAGTGATGTCATCAAGCTGTCTAAGCAGTAAATCACATTGAATAATTCTCATAGACAGCAAACCAGGAAATAAAAAGCACTGATGATCATTTCAATTCTTAAAAATTTTACAGAGAGCGAAATAAAGATTGGGACATACACATGGGGTTAAGGTAAAAGCTAAAATATTGCAAACAAACTTAAAAAATTAAAATATTTTTTATTACTTTAAAAATCTAGTAATTTTTTTATCACAATGGAGATATTTGACATTCCACAAATATAAACTTAGTTTTTTAGGGCCAGAACGGTTATTCAGCTGTCAATACACCATTAAAATCCCAGTTAGACCTATTTTAACAAGGTTTAACTTTTTAAGGGGTGTTTAACAGCAATATTAGATCGGAAAAGCTTAAGTTTTCATCAGTTCAACTGATTTCACTGATTGCCGGCTATGGGGAGTTTCACAGCACAGCCTGTGGCAGAGCAGGGAATGACTGACCACAGCTTCAGGATTTTCGCATTTATCTGCGCATGTGCTAAATCTTGAATTTACGGTCAGTTTCAGAGAGGTAATTACAGCGAACGCTGAAAGTTTCACCGTCATTACCATTGCAAAATCTGGGCCACTGTCTCAGCTGTGCTCATAATCTGACCTGATATTCTCAAGACAATGGCAGTTTATCATCGTATGAGTACGGGGGAGGGTGATGGGTTCAACTGGAGTTCCTGGGTAAAATCCTGCATGATCTCGTATAATGCGGGAAGAAGCAATAGTAAGTCACATATCCATCATAACATTGACAATTCCCCTGTTCTCTCAAATCCTTATGTCTCCAATACTACAGCCTGTTCCCAAAACATAACTAAAACATGTATTATACTGGGTAAACCTACTCAAATTGGATTGTTTCTGTCAACTATGGTAGCATAGTGGTTATGTTACTGGACTAGTAATCCAAAGGCTTAGACAAATGATCATGAGAAATGTGAGTTCAAATCTCACCATGGCAGTTGGAGAATTTAAAATCAGTTAATTAAATAAATCTGGAATAAAAAAACAAGTATTAGTAATGGTGACTATGAATTGTCATAAAAACCCATCCAGTTCACTCATGTCCTTTAGGGAAGGAAATCTGCCATCCTTACCTGGTCTAACTGCAATCTGACTCCAGACCCACAGCAATGTGGTTGACTCTTAAATGCTCTTTACTGTTCAAGAAGGTGGCTTACTGCCACCTTCTCAATGGCAATTAGGGATGGACAATAAATGCTGACCTTGCCACATCCCATGACCGAATAAAAATATATTCAATCCAATTATTGTAGAACATACATTTGTGTAGATTTACAAATCCATTCCTGATGAAAATAGTTGAGCATAGTTTTCACCTGTAATATTGATTTTTTTTAGGCTGAACTGTTTGATTGAACTTGAAGTTCAACGGGTTCAAGCCACTTTGCACCAAATCCAAACAAAGCTCATTCACTCACCCCATTCAGGATGGCAACCAAACAGATGCCTGGTCCAGTTGTCCCTATCAGGATAATAACCTAATGGAAAGCTAGTTCAGAGCGACAGGCTTTTAAGTTGTGAAGGAATAAGCCATATAACCTATTCAGAAAAATACACCATTCTATGAAAGAATTCTGGTCTTATTAAAACATGACAAACTGGGTCTGGAAATCTAGAAACCTAACTATGAAAAAGCTGTGAAAGCATTCTGGCAAAAGAGATAAGATAGTTGTTGACACTGAATCAATAACCTTATTGAAACAGAAGGTTAAAGGCTCCGGTAGTCTGAACCTTTTGGAATCAAAACATGGTTCACCCTGTACAACGTGTTCTAATTTACACTTCGTAAAGAAGCAAATAAAAGTAAGAAACATCTGCCTTCGTAAAAATGCCATCAAGTAAAACGCACCTGCCGTTACACCGTTTTTTTATGGTAAACTTAGAACAGCGAGAGAAGAGACATAATTCTGTAATGCTACCAGCTGAGGTGACTGTAAGAATTGCAGGGGTCAGCAGAAAAATGACTAGCGATAATTAGCTTACATCAGCAGAAAACCTTAAAGGAAATACCACTGGAAAAGGGTATAAATATTGAACTTTCAAATGGGATAGTAGACTCGCTGTAAAGGGGCAAAATGATTCTTGGCTTCAGAGGCGGCTCTTTAAGTCTCCAACTCTTTGTACCTCGGGGATCAAAGGTACTGTATTTGATTTTGGTGGATATCCTGTAGAAAACTAAGAACTGTAAAACTGTAGCAAAGTTAAGATTTGAGAGTAAGGTTCTCTGATAATAGAATTGTAAGCTTTCTCTTTTTGGAACTGTTAATGTTGCGATTGACTCACCAACTGTAAATTACATGTCGGTTCTTTAATAAATCTATATATTTTTAGAATTATCTCACATAAGACTTCTGTATCAAACTCGCAAACTCAATTTCTGTACACTCTTTGCTGAGGAGTTGCAGAATTCTGGGGGAGATTTCCGGACCTTCATAATATCCAGAACGTTACAGTGTAGCTAAACTTATTAAAAGTGCTATCTGGAGGTCGGTAACATCTTCAGGTTGTTCCTTTCCTTTAGGGAGAGATAGTCTGGACCTTTAGGGGGAAAAATTCAGTCGCGCCCCGTTTGGGGCGCAAATATCGTCCAGGCGCAAAAATTAGCGCCTGGCGCTAATTATCGCCACTGACTGGAAACTTCACTTTTATCGACCCCTGAGGTGATTGGAGCGCTAAATCAGGCGCTTCACACCTGTCTTAAGGCGCAAAGACCGAGGAGCGAGGCGCTAACTCAGAGCGCTGGCGAAGCTCATGTAATGTCAGTCAGCAATGGAACACACACTCAATGGCACCGGCCAGTTCTTAAAGGGGATGGTTAATCTTGCTTTCCATCCACATCCTGCTCATTGCAGCCTTGAATCTCGGCCTGGAGACACCTGCACATCAAATGTGCTGGAAAGAACAATGGAGAGAGCCAGGCAAAGAGCTCAGAGTGCAGCCCCCACAGTCTCTGCTAAATTGATACAAGGAATGGCAAACCTTCCTAGAAAGTACAACTAAAACTAGTGCGATTTGGTTAGTTTAAAAAGGAATAAGAGGAGTACAGTATACATTGGTCTAAGTAAGCTTCGGGAAAACAAAAGTCAATAAATAAATTAAAACTAGAAAATTAATAAGTAATATAAGGGTTAAGTCATGGCAGTAGAGCTCGGACCTGTGTCATGCTCCTCCTGTAACATGTGGGAAATCATGGACGCTTCCTGTGTCCCTGACAACCATGTGTGCGGGAAGTGTGTCCAGCTGCAGCTCATGTGGGACCGCATGACGGCCCTTGAGCTGCGGATGGACTCACTTTGGAGCATCCACGATTCTGAGAGGGTTGTGAATAGCACATTTAGTGAGTTGGTCACACCGCAGGTTAAGGCCAGAGTAGATAGTACATGGGTGACCAAAAGGCAGAGCAAGGGCAGGAAGGTAGTGCAGGAATCCCCTGGGGTTGTCTCCCTCAGCAACAGGTTCACCGCCTTAGGTGCTGTTGTCGGGGGGGATGACTCATCGGGGGAAGGCACCAGCAGCCAGGCTCATGGCACCATGACTGGCTCTGTTGCAAAGAAGGGAGGGAAAAAGAGTGGCAGGGCTATAGTAATAGGGGATTCGATTGTAAGGGGAATAGATAGGAGTTTCTGTGGTCGCGACCGAGACTCCAGGATGGTAATTTGCCTCCCTGGTGCAAGGGTCAAGGATGTCTCGGCGCGGGTGCAGAACATTCTGGAGGGGGAGGGGGAACAGCCAGTTGTCGTGATACATGTTGGTACCAACGACGTAGCTAAAAAAAGGGAAGAGGTCCTACAAGTAGAATTTAGGGAGTTAGGAGCCAAGCTAAAAAGTAGGACCTCGAAGGTAGTAATCTCTGGATTACTACCAGTGCCACGTGCTAGTAAGAGTACAGAGAACAGGATAGTTAGGCTAAATACGTGGCTTGAGCAGTGGTGTAAGAGGGAGGGTTTTAAATTTTTGAGGCATTGGGACCAGTTTTGTGGTAGGTGTGACCTATACAAAAGGGACGGTCTACACCTGTGCAAAGATGGAACTGAGGTTCTCGGGGTAAATTTTGATAAAGCAGTTCGGGAGCATTTAAACTAGTATGGCAGGGGGCTAGAAACCCATGTAGTGAAATAGAGGAAAGTGAAAGGCAGACAGAAATAAATGGTAAAAAGGAGAGGAACAAAAAACAAAGGGCCAAACTAATTCATAAAAAATGTGAGCATAAAAAAAGCCTGAGGGTTTTATACCTTAATGCGAGAAGCATCAGGAACAAGGTAGATGAATTAGCTGTGGAAATAGAGGTTAATAATTATGATCTAATTGGGATTACGGAAACATGGTTGCAGGGTGAGCAGGGCTGGGAGCTTAACATACAGGGGTATTCAGTATTTAGGAAGGATCGACAAAAAAGAAAGGGAGGAGGGGTAGCATTGCTGGTAAAAGAGGGGATAAATGCAATTGAAAGGAAGGATATTAACTCAGTTAATACAGAATCTATATGGGTGGAGCTAAGAAATAGCGAGGGGCGAAAAACATTAATAGGAGTGGTATATAGGCCTCCAAATAGTAAAATAGAGGTTGGGGAGGGCATCACGAGGGAAATTAGAGAAGCGTGCAATAAGAGCACAGCTGTCATCATAGGTGACTTTAACTTACATATAGATTGGACTAGCCTAATCAGTAAAAATAATGAGGAGGAGGAATTCCTTGAGTGTTTAAGGGATGGTTATCTGGATCAATATGTCGAGGAACCAACTCGGGAACAGGCTATATTGGACTGGGTACTGTGCAATGAGAAGGGACTAATTAGTAATCTTGTTGTACGGGGACCCTTGGGTCAGAGCGATCATAACATGATCGATTTCTCACTCGAAATGGAGAGCGAAGAAATTGACTCAGAGACTCAGGTCCTGAATTTAAACAAGGGGAATTATGATGCCATTAGACGGGAACTGAGTAGGTCTGATTGGACAACGTTCCTGGGAGGACTGGAGGTAGATAAACAATGGCAAGCATTTAAAGATAGAATGACAAAATTGCAAAAATTGTTTATACCAATCTGGCATAAAAGGAAATCTAAAAAGGTGACTCAACCGTGGATAACAGGGGAAATTAGAGACAGCATAAAATCCAAAGATAGGGCGTATAAAATAGCCAAAAAACGCGCCAGAGCGGAAGATTGGGAACAGTTTAAGATAGAGCAAAGGAGGGCAAAGGGCTTAATCAAGAAGGGCAAAATAGCTTACGAAAGCAAGCTGGCGGAAAATATAAAAACTAACTCCAAAAGCTTTTATAAGTATATCAAGAGGAAAAGACTGGTGAAAACCAAAGTTGGTCCATTGCAGTCAGATACGGGGGAATATATAATGGGAAATAAGGAAATGGCAGACCAACTAAATGCATACTTTGGGTCAGTCTTTACGAAGGAAGACACAAAAAACCTCCCTGGGATATCGGGAAAAATAGGGACATTGGCAAAGGAGGAACTGACGCAAATCAATATCTCTAAGGATATGGTGTTAAGGAAGCTAAAGGGATTGAAGGCGGACAAATCCCCAGGGCCTGATAACATGCATCCTAGGGTACTGAAGGAGGTGGCCCTAGAGATAGCGGATGCACTAAGCATGATTTTTCAGAATTCATTAGACTCGGGAACAGTGCCCATGGATTGGAGGGTAGCTAACGTTACCCCACTATTCAAAAAGGGGGGTAGGGAAAAAGCAGGTAATTACAGACCTGTAAGCCTTACATCAGTTGTGGGCAAAATGCTGGAGTCCATCATTAAGGATGAAATAGCCGAGCACTTAGCAAATGGGGACAGGATAGGACAGAGTCAACATGGATTTACAAAGGGTAAATCGTGCTTGACTAATCTATTGGAATTTTTTGAGGGAGTAACTGGTAAAATAGATGGGGGAGAGCCAGTAGATGTGGTGTACCTGGACTTCCAAAAGGCCTTCGATAAGGTCCCACATAAAAGATTAGCATGGAAAATTGAAGCTCATGGGATAAAGGGGAAAGTATTGACGTGGATAGAGAACTGGCTGTCAGATAGAAAACAGAGAGTTGGAATAAACGGCTCATTTTCTGAATGGCAGGCAGTAACAAGTGGGGTACCACAGGGATCTGTCCTGGGTCCCCAGCTGTTCACAATTTATATTAATGACCTGGATCAGGGAGTCGAATGCAGCATTTCCAAATTTGCAGACGACACTAAACTAGGAGGGGGGGTGGGCTCAGAGGAGGAGACCAGGAAGCTCCAGAGCGATTTGGACAGACTGGGTGATTGGGCGGATAAATGGCAGATGCACTATAATGTGGACAAGTGCGAAGTTATCCACCTTGGGTGCAGGAACGGGAGGGCAAATTATTATTTAAATGGCAATAAATTGGGAGAGGGGGAAGTACAGAGAGACCTGGGTGTTCTTGTACACCAGTCACTGAAGGCGAGCATGCAGGTGCAACAGGCGGTCAAGAAGGCAAACGGTATGCTGGCCTTCATAGCAAAAGGGTTGGAATACAGGAACAGGGATACCTTGCTGCAGCTGTACAGGGCACTGGTGAGACCACACCTCGAGTACTGTGTACAGTTTTGGTCGCCTCATCTGAGGAAAGATGTTCTTGCCATGGAGGGGGTGCAGCGGCGATTCACCAGGCTGATACCAGGAATGGCGGGATTGACCTATGAGGAGAGACTATGTAGTTTAGGGATGTACACACTGGAGTTTAGAAGATTGAGAGGGGACCTCATAGAAGTGTATAAAATTCTGACAGGTCTAGACAGATTAGATGCAGAAGGAATGTTTCCCTTGGCGGGTGAGAACAGAACTAGAGGACATAATTTAAGGATAAGGGCTAAACCATTTAGGACAGAAATGAGGGGGAATTTCTTCACTCAGAGAGTGGTGAACCTGTGGAACTCATTGCCACAGAGGGCAGTGTACGCCAGCTCATTAAATATATTTAAGAGGGAATTAGATATATTTCTACAGGCAAAAGGGGTTAAGGGTTACGGAGAGAAGGCGGGGACGGGATACTGAATTGAAGGATCAGCCATGATCTCATTAAATGGCGGAGCAGGCTCGAAGGGCCGGATGGCCTACTCCTGCTCCTATCTTCTATGTATCTATGTATCTATGTAAATCAAAATGAACCTGCAAAGTGCTGCTCAGTACCCAAAACTCCTTCACACAACGTTGAATCTCTCCAGAAGTCTCTCCCTCTCTCTCTCAGAATGCGTAGTTCAAAAATGGCAACAACAATAAAAGGCAGGAAGCGGACACCTTTAAATAGCGCTCCCCCTTTCCCTTCATGACTGCAGAACGCTCCCCTCAACCTGTCGTTGCTAGCATCAGGCGGTAAGGCAGGGGGCGCCACTCAATATCTGCGATACCGGGGCGTTGCACACTCGAGTGACGTCATGATCTGCCGGCGCAGGAGATCGTGGCGATAAAGTTTAGCGCCGCCGCAAAATGTCTAGTTAAGTTCGCGAGCGGCGCAAACATCGCTGCGCCCGGGCGCTAGCTGCTTTGCGCCCCATTAGTGCCCTCTTAAGGCGCTAACGGGAGGCGCAACCAACTGAATTTTTCCCCCTCAGACCCAATTAAGCGTCTTTAGGATTCGGCTACCTCAAACTTTAGTTGAAAGTGAACGTCTGAGGAATACGCTTGATCTGGGGTAGCCCTAAAGGAGCTAGGACTAGTAATTATCCCTTCAAAGTGATCCCTGAAGTTAAAGAGTTAGCAAGGCAAAGTAGTTTAGGGAGTTGCAAAGAGCAGGAACAAAACAACAACAACTTGTATTTAAATAGCACCTTTAACATAGTAGAACGTCCCAAGACGCTTCACAGGAGCGTTATCAAACAAAATTTGACACCGAGCCACATAAGGAGAAATTAGGGCAGATGACCAGTAGCCTGGTCAAAGAGGTAGATTTAAGGAGCGTCTTAAAGGAGGAAAGAGAGGTAGAGAGGCGGAGATGTTTTGGGAGGGAAATCCAGAACTTAGGGCCTTGGCAGCTGAAGGCACGGCCGCCAATGGTGGAGCGATTAAAATCAGGGCTGCTCAAGAGGCCAAAATTAGAGAAGTGCAGATATCTTGATGGAAAGATTAGTCACAGATTTTGGAGTGGTAATATAATGGTAATTTTTAGGTTGGAGAAGCAGAAAAGACATTAAGGTAAAGTGGGCTGATACTAGGGATTTATAAAGGAGGAAAGAGAACTTGAAGTAGATGTGTTGGGAGACCGAGCTTGGTGAAATCAGAGGTGAAGGATGAGTGGGACTTTATACAAGGAAGGACCGGGATGCAAAGTTCTGGATTAACTGGAGTTTGAGATGGAGGACAGCAGGGCAATGGAGAGAGTATTCGAGAAATTTGTTCACGAAGGTGAAAGAAGCCAAGATTTAAGGTTTCAATGACAGAGGGAGAAGGATAGGGACATATGTGGACAATGTTCTAATGGTGGATAAATGCAGTTTTGGCAACTGCCCAATACTATGCTGGGATGACAACATCTTAAAAAGAAAAGTCTAGCTGCCAAACATGTAACATTTATTACACACAGCAATCTCCAGGAGTATTGAATCCTAGAACATAAATCATTTTCAACATTTCATTTATGCAACAGAAACAGATTTCAAGATGGATGTTCGCTGTTTTACTACCCGCTTGCAGAAATCCTGGCCAATGTTTTATCAGGCAATGATACCACAGTGCTGGCTGAAAGATCTGGACATTTTTGAATTTAATACTTTAAATTCAGGAGGGGAGAAATTCATTCTCGCCCAGAAATGGGCGGTAACTTTTGAAAAGTTTGAGATTTAGCGCCAGGCGCTAATGCTTCAGACTGCACGCAAAATTCAGTCTCATTGCACAAAGAAAGGATTGGAGCGCTAAATCAAGCGCTAATGGCCTAGCTCAGTGGCGTTAAACTTGAGGCGCTGAATTATATCAGACGCAGTCCAATCACAAGTCATCATTGCCACAGGCTCTTTCCAGTTCTTTAAGGGGAGGTTCATTGATGCTGCAAAACCTCATTCTCATCATTGCTGGCTGTGCAGCCGTCTCAGCCAGCAGCAGGTCAAGGAGAAGGAGCCAGATGACTCAAGCAGCCATAATGATGGAAGATCCACGCCCCAAGAGAGAGCCCGCAGATTCTGCGACCATGCATTGGAGGTGTTGGTGTTTGCAGTGGTAAGACGGAGGGTGGTGCTCTACCCGGCAAGTGGCAGGAGGCCCTCGCCGCAAGTCTTCCGCACCATGTGGAGGGAGGTAGCACAGCATGACTCGGGCAGCACTGTGGTCCCCAGGACCCACACACAGCGCAGGAAGAAATTTAACGCAAGCTCTGACCGCTGCCATCGTGGCTGGGTCTACCCACATCGACGGGGCTTTCACGGTGTCGCAGCAGGCCAGCAATCTGTGCTGCAACAGATTGCTAGGGATGCTGAGGTGCTGCCCCGGGAGAGTGGCAGTGGGTCAGTGGAGCAGGTAGCTGCTGTCCTCTCTCAGGATGACAGCATTCCTGCTCCCACCACTGCCACTCCGCCATTGTCTTTGTCACTGCCTGTCATCCAGCCAGCCCAGACTGCTGCCGCCAATGTTGAGGTGGTACAGTCTACAGCATGCAGCAGACCATGACGAAACGGGACTCCCGCTCAGCTGAGTGGTGGAGGGCTCCTCCCGAGTGGTCAAGGCAGCAGAACCATTGCTTGAGCATCCCGATGGTCTGTTCGATGATGTTCCTGGTGACGGCATGGCTCTCATTATATGAGTGCTGGGCAGGAGTGTTGGGGTTGCGGAGGGGAGTCATGAGCCAGGTGGAGAGTGGAAAATCCTTGTCTCCAACCAGCCAGCCGCGAGGTTGACATGGTGGCTAGAAGAGTGCTGGCACACCGGTCTGGTGCAGATTAAGGCATGGTGGGTGCTGCCAGGATAGCAGGCATTCACATTGAGAATTCGCTGTCTGTGGTCGCACACCAACTGCACATTAAGTGAGTGGTAGCCTTTGCGGTTACGGAAGATCTCAGGATTGTTATGAGGTGCCCGCAAAGCCACGTGGGTGCAGTCAATGGCGCCCTGCACCATGGGGAAGCCTGCTATCCTGGCAAAGCCACATGCATGTTCGTCCTGCTTCTCTCTGGTGATGGGGAGGGAAATGTAGTCCCTTCTCCTACTGTAGAGAGCCTCTGTGACCTCCCGGATGCAGCAATGGACAGCGAACTATGAGATGTTAGATATGTCTCCTGCTGCAGACTGGAAGGATCCACTGGCGAAGAAATTGAGGGCAAAGGTGACCTTGACTGCCACTGAGAGACCCATGGTCGCCCTGATCTGAGGCTTCGAGGTCTGGTTGCAGGAGGTGGCAGAGTTCTGTGACCACCTCCTTGCTGAAGCGGAGCCTTCTAATACACTGCTCGTCGCTTAATTGGAGGTAGGAGAAGTGCTCTCGGGATACCCTCGGGGGGTAAGGCCTCCTGTTGAGAGCCCTGATGGCCCTCCTCCTCCCTCTGGGCACATGTTCCAGTATTTCTCGCTGCCTCCGCTCCCTCCACCATAGATCCTGGAGGGTGAGGTCGACTCCCAGTACAGCCCCATTAATGTAACCAAGTGTAGCACTTTGATATGTTGTGAGAATAAATGTAACTAATCTTCCGTAGCCACAACACTCCTGATATTAAACAACCTTTAAGTCACTGTGCAACAGTTTAATTCAATGTCAAACTGACAAGGAAGCAGTGAAACACGACTAACCTGACAACTGCGGCTCATTACTGAGATGCCTTTAAATACCGCCCCTGGAATCAGCATCCGCCTGCTTGACGCCTCCTCTCCCTGTCGCTGTCGGGGCGAGGCGCTAAGGCAGGGGGCGTAAAAGAATTTTGCAGATCGGGCGCCCAGTGAGCGTTGCACACTCACTGATGTCACGATATGCCTGGCGCTGAAGTCCCCGGCGTTAACTGTTAGCTGCGGCGCTACGGGGGGCCGGATTTGGCGTGCGTCGCTGGATTCACCTCGCCTCCGCGCTACTGCATGAGCGCTCCATTAGCGCCCCCTCCAGGCGCTAACTGAAAGTGCTAACCAACTGAAATTTTCCCCCAGGGACTTTTCTGGCCCTTGTTGAGTGCAGCGTTTCTCTAACAGAAAAAAAAGAAAGCTTTATTCACCATTTGTAAATGTTTCCCCTCCCCCCCCCCACCACCCACCCACCCCTCGCCGCTTTACGTTTCAGCCGTGGCACAGTTGGTAGCACCCTCACCTCTGAGTCAGAAGGTTTTTGGTTCAAGTCCACTCCAGAGACTGGAGCACAAAATCTAGGCTGACACTCACAGTGCAGTACTGAGGGAGTGCTGCACTGTCGGAGGTGCCGTCTTTCGGATGAGACGTTAAACCGAGGCCCCGTCTGCTCTCTCAGGCGGAAGTAAAAGATCCCATGGCACTATGTGAAGAAAAGCAGGAGTGTTATTCCTGGTGTCCTGGTCAATATTTATCCCTCAACTGACATCACAAACAGATTATCTGATCATGATCACATTGCTGTTTGTGGGACCTTGCTGTGCGCAAAATTTGGCTGCTGTGTTTCCTACATTACAACAGCGACTACCCTTCAAAAGTACTTCATTGGCTGTAAAGCCTTTTGGGACGTTGTGAAAAGCACCATTATAAATGCAAATCTTTTCTTTTTTTATATTTGCTGTCTCTCCTCCCCCCTTTCATCTCTCTCTTTCACACATGCCACGCGGCCTGCTTCCCTCACTTCTACCAGTAGCGTCCTTAACCAAACACTGAGATGTTTGCATGAGTGACCCAAGGCTCTCCAATTTTCTCATTCCCTTCTGTGAGGAAATGGCGAGCCTCTGCTTGATTCCAGTCCCTGAAATCAGGGACTGACCTCTGTGGGTGGTTCCAGGTATGAGCCGGCATCTTAGTGCATCACAATACAGTACATTGGAGCTGTTAAACTTCACTGAATCACTAACAATCATAAAAATCTCCGATATCTTAATCCTTCGCAGTGTGCTATTTTTAAACTTCCCGTTTTTCAACTAGCCACTCAGCACCACATCACCATCTGGTGACAAAAAGCTGTTAATGATTTCTCCCAAATAGTTAACGTAAGCCCCGAAGAAAGGTTAGAATGAGGAAAGGTCATCAGTCTATCAACCTCACTTCTCCCACAGTGTGTGCTCAGTCTACCCCAGATGGGGATTCTATTCCACCCATTTCATCTCCTGAGGCAAACTGCATAAACACTCCCTGAATTCTCAAAGTAATCCAGAAACTGGCATCCACCTCACATCTCATTATTGAGCCCTGGACTGCTGCTCTCCATACTGCGGTCCCTCTCCCCACTGTAGCACCATGAAAACCATCGTGTCCCATGGAATATTCCATTATCATAGCCCATAATATCCCGAGAGCTAATGCTCGTTTTCGGTTAAGCAGAAAAGCAGCCGCTTTTGAAGCTTCTTTTTACTTTGTGAAGGAATAATAAAAACAAATTGGTATTAGGAGCTACATATTCATAGAAGGGTACAGCACAGAAGGAGGCCATTCGGCCCATTGTGACTGTGCCGCAGGAAGTTAAGTGTTTAAACAGAAGGCATTTGGAGTAATGATCTTCAGTTTTATATTTGGAATAAAAACTAGTGCAGAATTTCTAGCACTGAATACTAAATTGCTGCTTCATCTCATTACAAGGATAAGAGTAATTTAGGAGTTTCTGAAGCAACGTGACACTTTCATCCCACAATTCTAAGTAAGAATAATTCCAAATTCCCTTGGCTCAGTTGGCACTCTCGCCTGTGAGACAGAAGATTGTGGGTACAAGTCATACAGGAGGGCATAATTGAAGCCAATACTCCAGATCAGCACTGAGAGTATGCTGCTTTGTTGCTTCACCCTTTGGGCGAGACATTAAACTGACGACCAACCCATCCAGTGTTTGGGTGGACGATACAATTCAAAGGAGGGGCTTGGCACTCCTTCAGTGTCAACATTTCCCCTCTACCAGTACCACAGATTAACTAATTATTCGCCTCGTTGCTGATTATAAAATCCTGTGTGCAAAATGGCTGCTGTATTTGCCTACGTAACGGTGACTGCATTTCAAGAATCACTTTGATATGTTTTATATAAGTCAAGCCTTTCTCTCACTTTCTTCTCTCATCCTGTCTTGCAGATGATGCTTTTCAACACTTGTATTGTGTGCTTAAATGACCTACAGCCAAGCCTTGTTATAATAAAATCTGAATGTGACATACCTCCCAGAAGAAACAGAAATTCTCTCGTGTCGGCCATTTTACAAAAGCTTTATGAAAATGAATTTCTGTTAATATTTTATCAGCCTCAAAATTTGTAATAATACTCTTTAAACAACATAATACCATGGGGGCGATTTTCTGACATCGGTGGAGGCGGGTTTGGAGGCGGGAAAGGTGGGAAAATCAGAATCGAAGAGGTCGGGTTCAGTCCCCGCCTCCGCGGGATTTTGCCGGTGCCGGTTTTGGAGGTCGGGAAATGCTCCCACCTCCAGCTGGTCATAGCGCTATTTAACATCCTTAAATGCTCGTTATGGGCCTCTCTAAGCCTATTTTGAGAGGCCCTTGTGATTTTTCCAGCATTTCGGCGTGATCCACGCACCTCCTGAACCACGCCAGGTAAACCAGGTGGGTTGAGTCGTGGGTGGCCTCCTCACTGCTGCAGGTCTAACAAGTCATTGTTTATTGCAGCAAGGATTACTTGCAGGTACCAGACCTTGACTTTAAAAGGTCTCTGAGCACTTTTAGAAGGCCTTCCGAAATCGGAGGTGCTGCAGCTTGACTCCATCAAATGTGGGACCTCCTTGGAAGACCCTCTCCCCGCTTGCAATGAGCGCTTCCCCAAAGGAGGCATCTACAAGCAGCATGGGAACCATTTGTTTTCTTTCTGCATGGACCTCAGATGAGGATGAGGAGGAGGAGGCTGAAGAGGAGGAGGATCTGGAGGAGGAGGAGCAAGAGGAGGTCAGAGCGCCGGTGTATCACCCAGCAGCAGCAGCAGCACACGAGCACATGGCTGCCTGGGATGCAAGGGATGAACTTATCATGTGCCAACTTGGGCAACCTGTGCAAATCTGGCCATGTCCTTGGCTCCATCCTAGGACATCATTGACAATGGACATGACTCTCTGGCCTCCATTCACTCAGGCTACCAACCTGACAACGCAAGTGTGGCAGTTCTCGCAATGTGGAGCTGCCTAAGGCGAAAGAACAGATGGCATAACGCCAACATTTTGGCTTCAAATCATTTTAATGCTTTCCAACAGGGATGGCATTTCATCAATACACAGAAACAGTCTCCCAATCTGCACACAGATCTGGAGGTTATATCCCTTGCCAGCTGTAACCACACAGCCTTGGTTTCTTTGGCAGGCCTCTTCCTCCGAGATGAGTGGAAGAGCACCTCCATGCTAGCTGTCACCCCCTCAAACAACATTTGCCGCGCCTCATCCGAGAGCCTCGGGGAGGCCCTTGGCCTGGAATTGGACATAGGTTTCTCAAAAGATGTTGGAGGTGGTGCAGGAGATGCAGAAATGCTGTGGAATGAGCCAAGGGAGCAAGAAGCCATAAAATCAGACTGGAAAAGTGTTGTCAACAGAGGCGAGTTTCAATCCCAAAACACTTATTGAGCAAGGGTATCCCACACCTCTGAAATCAAGTGGACAATCATGGGAAAACCGCAAATTTTTGAAACCGATCAGTGGAGGCGAGTTTCAAACCCACCCAAACTGAAACCCGCCTCCATCTCGCCTCCAGTGGGGAAATCGCCCCCCATGTATCACGGAATTCTAAGTAGGAATAACTTTATTTTTACATTTAATGACTTCTTCAAATTCAGAGTGAGCATTATCCATAAATAAACAAATGAAACAGTATTTCAAAAAAAAAGCTTCTTTCATTTTGAGCCTATATCTAGCCACTTTGTAGTGATACATGACTCATTTGGTTTCGGTGTTTTAATGACTATTTTGATCAGTCAAAGCGATGACATAGGGCTGGTTTAGTTGAGGTTTTTGATTGCAGGACTGCCAGTTAAATTTGAAATTCAACAAAAGCGACTGCTTGTGTTTAGTTTGCACACCTTATCTAAACCAAATAACCACAAAAATTAACTGGTGAATTTGGCTTCTGGCAGACGTGTATTTTCAGATCTATTGACTTAGAGTCTGCACCAGCAGATTGCAAGAAATTACAGAAACCAAGAAATTGCAAAGTTAATCCTAAACCTGAGATTTGTCCACAAGTCTTTTGATCAGCAAAACATCAATTGCACATAAAAAGGCTACAATATCAAATGCTTTCCCCACTTGTTATCCATTTTCCTATCTCTCCTCCTTTCTTGGAAACACTGACTGCTTACTGAGGCCATGAGGGCCTTATTCAATTGGTTACTATTCATGCACGAACCTTAAGTGTATGTCAGCAGGTTCTTCGATGGCACCAATCCACAGCCGGCATTCACACATCCACATTTTCCAGTAGAGGATCGCTGGATCGTGATCACGAGTGGAAGCTCTAGTCCACCCCACCCCAGGGGCACTGAGGCAAATCAGCCAACTCAGCATAGACGGAGGCTCGAGCCTGGGACCTTTCTAATCTACTGTACATGGTTCAGACATCTCATGAGGACAAGATTTTGACAAGTATTTTCTTACTTTGACATTTCCTTGGGTCACTACCACACAATATCTGTGACCAATAGGGCAGCAAATAGTTTGTTCCCAGGCTTTTGTCACTATGGTTGGAGCTAAACAAATGCAGCCTGGGCCAATATACAATTGCAAATAATCATTGATACTGTGCATTCAAAGTAGAGTTATTATGCTTGAGAAATGGCATGATACACAGGTTGGTAAAGCTCAGATCTCAGTCTACAAAAAGATCAGAGAAACACTAAAAGTATAGCCGTCGGGCATGTTTTTTTAAATATTCGTTCATAGGATGTGGGTGTCACTGCAAGGCCAGCATTTATTGCCCATCCCTAGTTGCCCTTGAGAAAGTTGTGGTGAGCCACCTTCTTGAACCGCTGCAGTCCGCGTGGTGAAGGTACTCCCACAGTGCTGTTAGGGAGGGGGTTCCAGGACTTTGACCCAGCGACTGATGAAGGAACGGCGATATACTTCCAAGTCAGGATGGTGTGTGACTTGGAGGGAAATTTGGAGGTGGTGGTGTTCCATGTGCCTGCTGCCCTTGTCCTTCTAGGTAGTAGAAGTTGCGGGTTTGGGAGGTGCTGCCAAAGAAGCCTTGGCGAGTTACTGCAGTGCATCTTGTAGATGGTACACACTGCAGCCATGGTGCGCCAGTGGTGGAGGGAGTGAATGCTAAAGGTGCTGGATTGAAGGGATCATTACTCGTCCTAGCCCCTTTAGGGCTACCCCAGATCAGGCGTATTCCTCAGACGTTCACTTTCAACTAAAGTTTGAGGTAGCCGAATCCTAAAGACGCTTAATTGGGTCTAAAGGTCCGGACTATCGCTCCCTAAAGGAAATGAACAACCTGAAAATGTTACCGTCCTCCAGATAGCACTTTTAATAAGTTTAGCTAGACTGTAACGTTCCGGATATTATGAGGGTCCGGAAAACTCCCCCAGAATTCTGCAACTCCTCACCAAAGAGTGTACAGAGATTGAGTTTGCGAGTTTGATACAGAAGTCTTATGTGAGACAATTCTAAAAATATATAGATTTATTAAAGAACCGACATGTAATTTACAGTTGGTGAGTCAATCACAACATTAACAGTTCCAAAAAGAGAAAGCTTACAATTCAATTATCAGAGAACCTTACTCTCAAATCTTAACTTCACTACAGTTTTACAGTTCTTAGTTTTATTCAGGATATCCACCAAAATCAAATACAGTACCTTTGATCCCCAAGGTACAAAGAGTTGGAGACTTACAGAGCTGCTTCTGAAGCCTGAGAATCACTTTGCCCCTTTACAGCGAGTCTACTATCCCATTTGAGCATTCAATATTTATACCCTTTTCCAGTGGTATTTCCTTTAAGGTTTTCTGCTGATGTAAGCTAATTATCTCTAGTCATTTTTCTGCTGACTTCTGCAATTCTTAGTCACCTCAGCTGGTAGCATTACAGAATCGTGTCTCTCCTCTATGTGTTCTAAGTTTACCATAAAAAATGGTGTAACAGCAGGTGCGTTTTTTACTTGATGTCATTTTTACGAAGGCAGCTGTTTGTGCTTCTTTATGAAGTGTAAATTAGAACACCTTGTACAGGGTGAACCATTGTTTGTTCCCAAAGATTCAGACTGTCGGGAGCCTTTAACCTTCTGTTTCAATAAGGTTATTGATTCAGTGTCAACAACTATCTTATCTCTATAGCCTGAATGCTATCACAGCTTTTTCTAAATTTCCAGACCCAGTTTGTCATGTTTTAATAAGGCCAGAATTCTTTCATGGAATGGTGTATTTTTCTGAATAGGTTATATTGCTTATTCCTTCACAGGATGGGGTGCCAATCAAGGGGGCTGCTTTGTCTTGGATGGTGTCGAGCTTCTTGAGTGTTGTTAGAGCTGCACTCATCCTGGCAAGTGGGGCGTATTCCATCACACTCCTGACTTTTGCCTTGTAGATAGTGGAAAGGCTTTGGGGAGTCAGAAGGTGAGACACTCGCCGCAGAATACCCAACCTCTGACCTGCTCTTGTTGCCACAGTATTTATGTGGCTGGTCTTCTATAAAGATTGCGAATAAAAAATACTGGACATTTGGTGAGTTTGGCTTGGAAATTTTATCTCTGGGTGCCAACAATGGTTTAGGAGTGGAGTTCTCTTTGAAAATGGTCAGTCCCCTCAAGTCACATTGGCAGAGATGACAAGCTAGCTGGGAGCAGCTGGCAATGAATGCCATCTCCAGATGGCAGCGACGCTGCACAATTAACCCAAGTGCCTGAACACAATTCATTTTGACATCAAATGGTCAGGAATTTAAAGACAACTTTGAAGTCTTTCAGTGAAGAATTTTGACTTGCCAAATTAGACAGAGAATTCTATGCCCAGAATTGTGATTTTTTTTTTGATGATGCCGACCAGTTTGTTATGTTCAAAACTATTACCTCATTTGAAAAAAGGTTAAAAAAAATGCATTTTCATTCTTGGTCCAAGAACAATCCTCAGCAGAGTTCCTCTAATATTTTGTGGCCTCCAAGGTCCGTATAATATTGCCTGCAGGTTCTGCACAAATTATACACTTGATACAACTTGAAACAACATGATCAGTACTGCTTGGACTGGTATCATTGTGAATTTTTCAAGGTTAAAATGTCCACACTTTGTTATTCAAAACAAGCATTTAGCTCTCCGCATGTCTCTTGTTTTCAAGCATTTATGCTGGCAAGATGTGGGCTTTAGAATGGATATTCTTGCAGATGCACGTGTGGCTAAATTTAACTGGTCACAGCTCTGTATATGTTCGGGATTTTCTCTAAGTCGATAGTGCAGCCAGGGAGCACCTCAAACACCAACATCAACCTGTTGCACAGGCAAAATATTATTTATTTATAAGAGGTTTATGAGAAGTGTTTGAGAGGATTAAGTGGGAAGGTAGCGCAAAATAAAATACAATTACTTTAAGGGATTCAGGAGAGGGGCAATGGAAAGAGACAAACAGGAGCTCAAGAAGCTCGACACCATCCAGGACAAAGCAGCCCGCTTGATCGGCACCCCATCCACCACCTTAAACATTCACTCCCTCCACCACCGGCGCACCGTGGCTGCAGTGTGTACCATCTACAAGATGCACTGCAGCAACTCGCCAAGGCTTCTTCGGCAGCACCTCCCAAACCCGCGACCTCTTCCACCTAGAAGGACAAGGGCAGCAGGCGCATGGGAACACCACCACCTCCAAGTTCCCCTCCAAGTCACACACCATCCTGACTTGAAAATATATCGCCGATCCTTCATCGTCGCTGGGTCAAAATCCTGGCACTCCCTCCCTAACAGCACTGTGGGAGTACCTTCACCACACGGACTGCAGCGGTTCAAGAAGGTGGCTCACTACCACCTTCTCAAGGGCAATTAGGGATGGGCAATAAATTGACAGTGATGCCTATATCCCAGGAACGAACTAAAAAAAGGAGCATTGTGGCTGAATAAGAATCTGAAGAATAGCCTGAAGCTGAAAAAATTATTTAAAAAAAAGTCACGAAAAGAATCAGAAGTTGTGTACAATTGATTGATAAGAAAAATGATTAGAAACTCCAAGAGGACAAATAGAAAAATGAATTGCGACAAGATGAGCCAAAATAACTTTTCTAAGCCTTGTTTTAAATAGACTTTAAGACCAAACAGCCCCTTTAGGTAAAAAAAATCTTCCAGGAGGCAGGAAGTGGCAGACGTGTTAAATCTATTCTTCACATCAATCATCAGAAATTAAAACTGTGTATAAATCCCAGTTCTCGTCAAACTGGCTTGGGAACTTGTAACTAGGTCAAGTGACATGTTACTGGCCAGGTCTAAGCATTTTCTCTGCCTCCAGGACTTTTTAAATGCAAAATTGGAATAATGGGACAGTAATTCATGCTATACGGGATAAAAGTGAGAAGTCGCACAACACCAGGTTATAGTCCAACAGCTTTATTTGAAATCACAAGCTTTCGGAGCGCTGCTCCTTCGTCAGACTTCACCTGACGAAGGAGCAGCCGCTCCGAAAGCTTGTGATTTCAAATAAAGCTGTTGGACTATAACCTGGTGTTGTGCGACTTCTCACTTTTGTCCACCCCAGTCCAACACCGGCATCTCCGCATCAGATACGGGATAAGTGAGAGCATTTTCTGGATATATTGCAAGATGCCATATTGCCCCAACTCACCTGTCTTACCTGCAACATACTTAAGATCAGTAAGACATACACTACAAAGCAAGTGCTAGAAGGTTAAGGGGTGATTTAGAGGGTTAAGGGATGACTTGATCTAGGTTTTCAAGATATTAAGGGGACAGATAGAGTAGATACAGAGAAACTATTTCTACTGGTTGGGGAGTCTAGGACTAGGGGGCATAGTCTAAATATTAGAGCCAGACATAGAAACATAGAAGATAGGAGCAGGAGCAGGTCATTCAGCCCCTCGACCCTGCTCCGCTATTCAATGAGATCATTGCTGATCATCCAAATTCAGTACCCTGTCCCTGCCTTCTCCCCATATCCCTTGATCCCTTTAGCTTTAAGAAATATATCTAACTCCTTCTTGAATATATTTAATGAATTGGCCTCTACTGCCTTCTGTGGTAGAGAATTCCACAGGTTCACCACTCTCTGGGTGAAGAAATTCCTCCTCATCTCAGTCCTAAATGGCTTACCCCTTATCCTTAGACTGTGACTCCTGGTTCTGGACTCCCCGGCCATCGGGAACATCCTTCCTGCATCTAGTCTGTCTAGTCCTGTTAGAATTTTATAAGTTTCAATGAGATCCCCTCTCATTCTTCTAAACTCCAGCGACCCAATCTCTCCTCATACGTCATTCCTGCCATCCCAGGTATCAGCCTAGTGAATCTTCGCTGCACTCCCTCCATGGCAAGAACATCCTTCCTCAGATTAGGCGACCAAAACTGCACACAGTACTCAAGATGTGGTCTCACCAAGGCCCTGTACAACTGCAGCAAGACATCCTTGTTCCTGTACTCAAACCCTTTCGCTACGAAGGCCAACATACCATTTGCCTTCTTAACCGCCTGCTGCACCTGCATGCTTACCTTCAGCGACTGGTGCACAAGGACACCCAGCTCTCGTTGCACTTCCCCTTCTCCCAATCTATTGCCATTCAGATAATAATCTGCTTTCCTGTTTTTGACACCAAAGTGGATAACCTCGCATTTATCCACATTATATTGCATCTGCCATGCTTCTGCCCAATCACCCAACCTGTCCAAATCATACTGGAGTTTCTCAGCATCCTCCTCACGGCACACACTCCCACCCAGCTTTGTGTCGTCTGCAAACTTGGAGATATTACATCCAATTCTCTCGTCTAGATCATTAATATATATTGTGAATAGCTGGGGTCCTAGGACCGATCCCTGCGGTACCCCACTAGTCACTGCCTGCCACTTGGAAAAAGACCCATTTATTCCAACTCTTTGCTTTCTGTCTGCCAACCAGTTCTCTATCCAAGTCAATACCTTGCCCCCAATCCCATGTGCCTTAACTTTACATGCTAATCTCTTATGCGGGACCTTATCGAAAGCCTTCTGAAAGTCCAAATACACCACATCCACTGGTTCTCCCTTATCTATTTTACCAGTTACATCCTCAAATAATTCCAGTAGATTAGTCAAGCACGATTTACCTTTTGTAAATCCATGTTGACTTTGTCCGATCCTGTCACTGTTTTCCAAGTGCTCTGCTATTACATCTTTTATAATGGACTCTAGCATTTTCCCCAGTACCGATGTCAGGCTTACCGGTCTGTAATTCCCCGTTTTCTCTCTACCACCTTTTTTGAATAGTGGGGTGAAATTAGGAAACACTTCTACACACAAAGGGTGGTAGAAGTTTGGAACTCTCTTCCGCAAACGGCAATTGATGCTAGATCAATTGTTAATTTTAAATATGAGATTGATAGATTTTTGTTCACCAAAGGTATTAAGGGGTATGGGGCAAAGGTGGGTATATGGAGTTAGGTCGCAGATCAGCCATGATCTCATTGAATGGCAGAACAGGCGCGAGCGGCTAAATGGCCTACTCCTGTTCCTATATTCCAACAGGACATCTAGTCCAGATTTTAATCATTCTAAAATTTTCAAAAAATGAAAGAGGAGATAAATAAAGCTCCATTTATATAGGGAAATACAGGAGCTGTAACGAAGGATAAAGAAACATGATGTAATCCCATCACTGAAAATTGGAGGGAGATGTGAAACAAATCATTATAGATCCGTTAGTTTACATCAAAAATGGTAAACACTCTCGCATGCAGTCTCGCAATATTGACCACCTTCTCTTAACCTTATTCCATTTCCCAGTATTTATATGTCATCAGGCATGCAAATGAGGGACTAAGGACCTGACCAATCTCTAATGCAATATAAAAGGGAAGCAAGGGCATTGCTACAAATCATATTGTAGGTACTTGCAGGAGTCATTATCTATTTGTGTCTGAACATCATCTACTAATCACCGTGACTGGGCAGCACTGCATGTCAATGAACGAGTCAGTGAATATTTCACTAAATGGTGGCCCGTGGAATGAGAACAGGATTCAATGCTTCTGCAGTGCAAAGGGCACTAATTGTTCCACATTTTGTAATGCTGCAAAAGCCTGAACTGAGCCAGCAGACCAATACAAATGTGTTCGGTATTAGTGAAGCAAATAAACCAAATACAGGGCTGGCAGCCATTCAATCCTTGATCTCAACAGACAGATGCTCATAATAAGGCATTGTGTGTAGGCTCCAATAATGTGAATACCATCATCTCATAATCCCAATTCCTAAAAGGTCTGCAAACAGATACATAACTCGATGAGTTGGGAATCTGCCATATGTTTGTAGCAGATAGGAACACTCAGTTTGATCCAGGTATCGAGAGAGAGATGGATGGAAATGCCAGGTATCTACTATTTGAACTCAAGGACCAGTTAGTTAATTAATACAGTCTTTACTGGTCCTATACTTGCCTGTGCTCTGACTACTGATCTCCAATTTATTTTCTATTTTAATCTGAATTCTGGAATCAATTGATCCAGTGCATAACAACTGAAAAATTAATACCATTTTCTCAGAAAGATACAAAGGGATTGGAGTTAGAAGTGTTGAGGAGTTAAAAACTTAAACCACTTGCCTTTTTCTCCCAGAATTCTTTTTGCATCATCATAAGAAAAAAGGTGCCCAGACTGATTTGATTTCTTCCGATTAACATTGATGCAAAGCTGCACACGTCCCGAACTCAGGCCCACCTGAGTGGACAAAGATTCAGATCCACCCAAACCTACCTGGACTGCCCAAAGTCAGATAAGCTTCATGTTCCACTTCATAATTTGAGAGCCCCTTCCCACCGTAAACCCTCTTTGAAATCAGATTTCGTTCGCTGTAACTAAGGCTAGTGATCCGTCATCGGACAAGGAAAATCGTGCTGAATGTAGGGATGGCTACTGGCAGTGCAATGACTTTAATGGGATTTAAAAAAAAATGGTGCCACCACTAAATTATTTAAATTGTCCCTTTTAAGATAATAGAACTGAAAGTGAAACACTGGGATCAGCTGGAGAACTGTAAACTGATATGCATCAGCTCTTACAGGTTGGCTCACAGACACAGCATACATAATACAGCTGATAAAGTGTAGGACTCCAGCTGAGCCCAGTGGTCAAGTTTCAGTTTGACTTATCTTAAAAGGTAACAGTTTAACAAATTTGTTGACAGCAGATCTTTATTTTCTGTTGTTGTCCAAAATCCCACGAGAGTCATTACAGTCCCTCTCAGCCAGCCCAGGAGTCTGTTGCAGGATTGTTGCCGCAAAGTGTTCAGGCAACCAGCAGAAGTGCTTGTGGCTTTTTAAAATTTGCTCATCAAAGTCGCTCATTAAATTCTGCCTTTTAAGGCAAGAGTAATACAAAAAATGAGCACCGGGTTCTGCTGCGTACAGGTTCGGGCAGACCAGAAGCATCCTGTTGGTTGGAGCGCAGGCATTACAGTGTAGCTGATAGCTTCACCCCCAGTTGATGCACTCCCATCTGACCCCAGCACTCAAGTTTAAGTTTCTACTTTTTTTTTTATTCGTTTACGGGATGTGGACGTCGCTGGCAAGGCCTGCATTTATTGCCCATCCCTAATTGCCCTTGAGAAAGTGGTGGTGAGCCAGCTTCTTGAACCGCTGCAGTCCGTGTGGTGAAGGTACTCCCACAGTGCTGTTAGGGAGGGAGTTCTAGGATTTTGACCCAGCGACGATGAAGGAACGGCGATATACTTCCAAGTCAGGATGGTGTGTGACTTGGGGGGGGGGAACTTGGAGGTGGTGGTGTTCCCATGCGCCTGCTGCCCTTGTCCTTCTAGGTGGAAGTGGTCGCGGGTTTGGGAGGTGCTGCTGAAGAAGCCTTGGCGAGTTGCTGCAGTGCATCTTGTAGATGGTACACACTGCAGCCACGGTGCGCCGGTGGTGGAGGGAGTGAATGTTTAAGGTGGTGGATGGGGTGCCAATCAAGCAGGCTGCTTTGTCCTGGATGGTGTCGAGCTTCTTGAGTGTTGTTGGAGCTGCACTCATCTAGGCAAGTGGAGGGTATTCTACTATCCCAAGAGGTACAATTTAGCCACAATTTGTGTAATTGAAGTGGTTTTTTTAAACTTTCAGTTTACTATGTAAACTATGTGATTAGGTGTTAGAATATTTTAAGGTGATTTAAATGGTCAAGGTATCCCAGCATCCTTTCCCTTAGCATTGTTAGTGTTAGAGCAAATGTGGCAGAAAGGGAAACTTGAATCTTGTCTCTACCTGTGAACAACAGACAGTTTTGGAAACGCAAGGACACAGAATGATAAACACCCAGATCGAGAAAAAGGCTCATTCACTGATAAGAGACTAGTTGCCAAGACTCCACTTACCACAGTAAAAAATAAAGATTGGCCTACGCACTTACTGTATTGTAAACAGAGCTTGCAGAACAGAGGCGAAGGATTATAAGCGGGGTAAACACCTAAAAACGTGGCCTCAGCAAAATGGACAACTACATATTACATAGGTACAGCCCAAGGTTGTATTATAGCATAAGAATAGAAGCCACTTCCCACCACCGCAACCCCGCACCCCCCAAGCTGAGCGTTCTTGAGGTGGTCAGGAGCCAGGCAGCTGTGCGGCAGCCTGGAGAGCTGGAGCTGGTCGCTCCAGGCCTGTGCTGTTCTCTTGGGGGTCGGAGCATTCGAGGTAGTCAGAGCCCAGGAAACAGGGTTGTATTATCTGCATGTCATTTAATATAATACGGCAGGCCGTTATCAGTCAATGTAGTAAAGCTTGTGACAAAAACCACTCGGGCGTGAACCATGAGCGGAGTTATTGTCGCCGGACTAACAACCCTTTGCTGCGACGGTAACCACGGGGAAGTCCGCTAACATTAGGTAACTTTTAGTTTATAGTGCAAGTGTTAGCCTGACCCAGACACACAGAATTCCAGTGTCAAATAATGCTCTCTTCACACCCATTGTGTAGCACTCATGATCGAGGAAGAATATTTGAACAGAAGTTGCTGATCCAAGTATTCAATATTAACTCAGTACACAGAATCATGTCAACCTACCAAGTTTTACTGAAACACAGCATATTTTGGCATTACATTAAATATTACACTCCACCAACATTAGGAATGTACTGATCCTGACTGGCAATAATATATGACCTAAATACCCCAAAAATAAGGTAATTAGTCCAGGTTAACACATTTGTATCACTTGGAGAGTTTAATACATTGAACGCCATAGGAAGAGGTCTACTTTTGGCCAATCAGAGGAAGTTAACTAAAAACCAGCACAGTCGCATTCCCTTGTGCGTTTCTCTTTTATGAAAATAGCGTCAATCAGTATTCACCGCAAAGAACCACAGCACTTGTTTGACGGCATGTAAATGAAAGGGTTGTGTTTAAAGTACTTGTACCTGAAAATTCCTGAGTGGTTGAATTGCCAAAACTTGTCCACTCGTGCAGCAGCCACCAGAGTGTCACTAACGCCCATAAACCTAGCAGTTTTCCCCCCATCGGAATGAGTCTGTGCCTCTGCAAAGGTTCCTTGCACCTGCATGGTCTGATCGGAGTACCTGTTAACTGGTGCGGACTGCACCGGAGAAAGTTCTTTCGGAGGTTGGGTTTGAAGTAATGACAGACTGCAGTTGGTGGTGCGGACAGAAGGTGATAATTCAGTGAGGGGGAAGGGCCGATGAGGCACAAACCAACCACGTCAGCTTCCGCACCAGTGCAGAGCACCTGGAAGGCAATGGCACTGCAGAGATGCTCTATGGTTACGATGCTCAAGGTAGCAATTTGAAATGAATTAAAGAACAGTGCGAGCTGCTGCCAACTTTTAAGTGCTGCATTTTCAGGTGTTAAATAACAGCTCTGTGTCAGTTACTCATTTTTTTTTATTCGTTCATGAAATGTGGGCGTCGCTGGCAAGGCCAGCATTTATTGCCCATCCCTAGCTGTCCTTGATAAGGTAGTGGTGAGCCACCTTCTTGAAACGCTGCAGTCTGTGCGCTCGTAGAATAAATATTGTAGATGTTTCAAAGAAAAACTCTTGCCGCAAGCAACCTGCTATCTCATCCCATGGCTCCTATTAAACAAACGCTGCCAAAAGTATACCAGAGAGTCTGACAGTTCCATGTTAGTCCACATAGTGGTAAGATATACATAAGAACAGAAGACGTAGGAGCAGGAGTAGGTCATTTGGCCGCTCGAGCCTGCTCCGCCATTCAATAAGATATGATCTTGGCCTCAACTCCACTTCCCTGCCCGCTCCCCATAACCCCTGACTCCCGTATCATTCAAAGATGGGCTCTAAGCTATCATTTTCCGACATAGCGAGTTCTCAATCTTAGTTGAGCCATTAGGACACTGAACAACAGTACAGACATTTTCCACACAAAACAGATCCCAGCATATTCTTTCTCAGTCAGCTCCAGAACACACTTTTTCCAGCTTTGGCGCAGTCAGACTGCGCACTCTGAATGGGAACGGTACGTGATGCACTAATCATGTGAAGTCGGGAAAGTTAGAAACATAGGAACAGGAGTAGGCCATTCCGCTCTTTAAGCCTGCTCCGCCATTCCATTAGAGCATGACTGATCTGCACCGCAACTCCATATCCCTTGGTAAGGTTTAACTTACAAAAAATCGATCGATCACAGTCTTGAAAGCTCCAATTGTCCGAGCATCCACAGCCTTTTGGGGGGAGAAAGTTCTAAATTTCTACTACCCTTTGTGAGAAAAGTCTCCATTTCATTCTCCAAATATATTTTGTGCACTGACTGGGATTGGCAATTTTGTGCCCAGTTGTTGTTTGTAGAGTTGGTGAAGGATATCAAAGTTCTGTTTGTATCTCTTCAGTCCTGCATTCACCCTGCTTACAGCCCTGCCATGATCAAAATCACAAATGGTATCCTCCGTGACTTCTCCATGGCATTCAACTTGTTCAATCATGGATGGCATCCTCCTCCATTGTCCAGCTCCATGGGACCACCCATACACTCCTTCCTGTCCCAGCACATCTTCAGCGATGGTTCTCTTCCTGATCTTTGTATGGTCGTCTCCAGCAATCCCCAAGGATCTATCCTCGGCCTTCTCCTCTTTCACATCCACATGCCGTCCCTTGGTGATATTATTTACAGGCCCAAGATCGATGTATGCTGACGACACACAGCTTCACTTCTCTTGACCATCTCGGTGCTGTCAGACAGCTTGATTGACATCAAGTCGTAGGTGAGTGAAAATTTCCTCCAACTGAACATCATGAAACTGGAAGCCATTGTTTTCAGCTCCCAGCAGAAACTCCAGTCCTTTGCCACTGATTCCATCCTCTCTGGTCATGACGCATGGCATACAAAAGCTTTGCTGCCTGTTCAGAGTTTACCTTCAATCCCCTCGTCCTATCCATCATCAATAGTACTTACTTCATCCTCCACAACACCATCTACTTCCTCCCCACCTCACCCCTACTCCTATTGAAAACTTAATTTGTTCCTTCATCACCATCAGACTTGATTACTGCAATATTCTCCTGGCCTCACATTCCCGCCCTGCTGAAACTCCAACACATTCTCCAATGCAACAACCATCTAATTTAAGCAAAATAAAGAGGTTTGATGAGGTCTTGAATTCAAGAACTCATCAAACTACAGAGAATGTCAGTGTTTGACAGCTTCACAGAGCTGTCAAACGATGACAATTCATCCGTCAAAAAATTGACAGATGAAACGTCATACATTGACGTTCTCTGTAACCGGCTTTCCCTTAATTGGCCTGCTAAGCCCGCTGGGCGGGCTTAACAAGGTCAATCAAGGGACAATAGCGTGGGTTGGCCAGAAGTTGATGGAGGCGGGGCTAAAACCCGACAGGTGGGAGTCCCGCCTCCAAAAGCTCCCCATTGGCAAAATCCAGCCCTAGCTTTCTCTGCATCCTTTCGTCTGTTTTCCCCACCAATGGTGAGCAAAGCTCGAGTTGCCTTGGCTTTGGCAGTTACCCAAAAATGCTGTGGGCAGAAGCAAAAAAAAAAAGTACTGCTGCTTGATAGAGAGACAGCTGATTACCAAAAAGCCCTAAACAAAGAGCAGAGAATATTAATTTGAAATTCATTATTTGTCTGAGCAACAATTATGTTTCATTCTTGTTAAGATATACCATGGTCTTCAAGTTGATGGCCGCTGTGCAGCTTTCAGTTTCATATCTGACCTTGAAATAACGATCTTTTCATATCAAAACAGCTACATTCTACTGAGTCGCACTTCAAACGCTATCTTTCTTTGTCGTAGATCACTGCATTAGGAACTAATGTAGGAGCCTGTCAAAGTATCACATTTTTCTTTTATGACATTTCAGGATCCATCATGAACATTTTTTAAATTGCAGTCCAAGATGGATTGGAATAAAATGGATTACCAGAGACAATTCAGATAGTAGTATAAAAGAACACTTGCAGAAGACAGACTCTGGGGTTACATGGTCAATTCAATTTTCATCTAATCAAGTTAGAGTCATATATTGCTCTGGCTGCTATAGTTGCAATGGACATTGAATAGTGCACTGTAATAAAACAAAAAAAATCATGCAGTAGAATTTTATTGTATAAGTAAACCTACAAGAAAATGTTCAACTTAAACTTTCTGAGCACTTGTCAAATCTTTTCACACCTAGCTGCCTTCGTATAAATGGAAAAAAAATAGAATCTTCAGCTTATTGGTAGAGGCTGGCACAGAGGAACTATGATTTGAGCTAAGCCCAGTTTTTTTTCTCCCTCAAGTGATGAAAATCGAGGGCTAAAATCATTTGTGTTTTCTATTTCTCAGGATATGAATGATAATCAGGCCTAGTTTGAAATAATGCCAATACCATCCAACCTTCTGGAGAGCAAGTCAAATTTTCAAACAATGCCATAATCTTATTTCATTTACATTGCTACTTGTTAACCAAAAACTTCAGTAAAGGGACATTGACTTAATGTTTTTAAATTGGCAAACATCTGTTAAACGCTCAAGGTGATACAAGTTGTATCAGAACAAACTTGCACATAATATAATTGAGTAAAATGACATAAACCTCTTTCAGCTCTTGTTCCCTGAACGAGAGAGAGTTTGCCAGAATATTTTTCCACCACATTAACAATGCCTTTAAAAGATGCTTACACTAGAAATGAGGAGATGGACAAGGGATCCAAGGACAGGCTTCTCCACAGAACAGTAATTCTGATAGAAACAAGTTGTATTTCACATCATGTTTGCTCCTTGTATGTATTTATTTCAAGTGGGATGAAATTCTCCAATGGGCTCACTCTGCAGACTTCAGAAATGTAACCAGGACCTTGCAGTTCTGTGCTGCTCAGTTCCGCACTCTGGGCAGGAGAGTTTATCAATTGGAAGCCCAGAAGCGTCACTTTAACTAGAATGCCTAACTGCTCACTGCCCAACAGATGTTGCTCTTACTTTTAGAAGTGCAGGAGTCACCATTTTCCATGTTCCTGCAGTGAGAAAACACATTAGCACCAGATAACGGGGTCTTCAACTCTTTTCACACAAAATGCCAAACGCAATTCTGAGGAAGGGGCTAAACCCAAAACATTGGGGTATAATTCCGTCTTCGGCGGTAGCACAAAATGGGCGACAGTGAAGCGGCAGACCGTTTCACTCAAATCACTATCGGCCAGAGAGCTGTGGGAGCTCAGTCATTGAGCATATTCAAGACTGAGATCGATAGATTGTTGGACACTAAGGGAATGAAGATATATGCAGGAAGGTGGAGTTGAGGTAAAGGATCATCCATGATCTCATCGAATAGCGGAGCAGGCTCGAAGGGCCGAATGGCCTACTCCTGCTCCTATTTCTTATGTTCTTAAGTCTTGCGCAACCGCCATTGACATTTGTTCGCCCCACAGATGCTGCCTGACCTGATGAGTGCGTCTAGTGTTTCTATTTTTGTTTCAGATTTCCAACATTTGCAGTATTCTGCTTTTTGTCCAAATGTAGTCATGTAGATAAAGAAGACTATTTAATAATAATCAGCAAAATTACAAGAAAGCAATTACAACAGCACTTCACCTACCATCCTGCTGTCTCTCACCCTCTCATAGAACCTTTTGAATTTGGATTATATACTCAAAATCCTATTCCCTTTCCTGCAGCCCAGTCCCTCAACATTATTACACTGCATGAGGAGTGCAACATAAAAGTTTTTCTTCATCCTTACTCTGATGAGGTATATGCAGATGTAACTGGCCTTCAGGGGAGGGTCTCCTGACCTATTTATTCATCTGCCAAGCATTCTCTGTGTTTGATGCCTTTTTTTTTTAAACAAATTGCAGATTGAAAAATGTCGAGCCTATGATGATAATCATTGTGGTTGTCCGTGGGTGCTATTAAACCTGGTGGTACATCTGCAGTATCAGTCCCAGTATCAGGGAGTGTGAAGAATAAATTTTAAACAGCTTGTTCAGGCTCACTAAGTATGGTGCCTGACGGATTAGCCGATTGGGTGAGTACTGGCACTGATGGTTTTGAGTTTTACTTTTGTAAGTGGTGGGATCAGCACTCAGGCAGTGGTGGTGGCAGATATGGTCGGGTGCTTCAAGTCACAGGCAAAGCATAGAACTCGTGGGCGAGGCTTTGTATTGCACTCATCTCACCCCATTGTAATGGAAATCTGGAAATCGCTCCCCTAAAAGACTGGGTCAATTGAAATTTTCAATACCAAGATTGATAGATTTTTGTTGAGTAAGGATATCAAAGGAGATGGAGCAGAAATGAGTAAATGGAGTTGAGGCACAGATCATCTATTATTTAATTGAATGGAACAATAGACTCGAGGGGCTGAATGGACTACTCCTGTTCCAATGCACAGCCAGTGAGGCGAGTGACCAGCTAGTGAGGCGACTTTATTTTTTATTCGTTTTTATAGGATGTGGGCGTCGCTGGCAAGGTCAGTATTTATTGCCCATCCCTAATTGCCCTTGAGAAGGTGGTGGTGAGCCGCCTTCTTGAACCGCTGCAGTCCGTGTGGTGAAGGTACTCCCACAGTGCTGTTAGGGAGGGAGTTCCAGGATTTTGACCCAGCGACGATGAAGGATCGGCGATATACTTCTAAATCAGGATGATGTGTGACTTGAAGGGGTACTTTGAGGTGGCCGGTGTTCCCATGTGTCTGCTGCCCTTGTCCTTCTAGGTGGAAGAGGTCGCGGGTTTGGGAGGTGCTGCCGAAGAAGCCCTTGGCGAGTTGCTGCAGTGCATCTTGTAGATGGTACACACTGCAGCCACGGTACGCCAGTGGTGGAGGGAGTGAATGTTTAAGGTGGTGGATGGGGTGCCAATCAAACGGGTTGCTTTGTCTTGGATGGTGTCGAGCTTCTTGAGTGTTATTGGAGCTGCACTCATCCAGGTAAGTGGAGAGTATTCCATCAGACTCCTTACTTGTGCCTTGTAGATGGTGGTAAGGCTTTGGGGAGTCAGGAGGTGAGACAATCGCTGCAGAATACCCAGCCTCTGAGCTGCTCTTCTTGCCACAGTATTTATGTGGCTGGTCCAGTTAAGTTTCCGGTCAATGCTAACCCCCAGGATGTTGATGGTGGGGGATTCAGTGATGGTCATACCATTGAATGTCAAGGGGCGGTGTTTAGACTCTCGCTTGTTGGAGATGGTCATTGCCTGGCAGTGGTGGTGGCAGATACGGTCGGGTGCTTCAAGTCACAGGCGAAGCATAGAACCAGCGAATTTATTTTTGGTTGGTTAGTTGAGGGAGGAACGTTGGCCAAGATACCAGAAAAACTCCTTGCCTTTCAAACAGTACCATGGGGTTTACTGAAGCAAGCAGACAGTTTAATCTTTCAGCTGAAGGATAGCACCACCAGCAATGCTGCATTCTTTCAGTCCTGCACTAGTGTTATATTTGCAGATCCCAAAGTAAGGCTTGAACCCACAACCTTCTGACTCATAAGTGACAGACAGACAAACAGCTGCTGAGTCACTTGCAATTATGCAGATTAACCCATAACGTGCACGTCGTGCAGTCAATTGTAAGGGCAGGTCAAAGTTAACTATCAGCTGCCTAGTTAAGCACCTTAGAATTTTATCTTAGCAGCTATGTATGTCTGAAGTAAGCTGGCTGATCAGTCTTCTTTCATATTTTATGAACTCTAATATATTCTGATGATTGTTACCTGAATATAGTAATTATTGAGTGATTAATGGGGTCATTACAAGACAAAGGACAAAGTATCTCTTTCGATCGTGGAAAGACACTGCAACTGAGAAAAAGAGCGCTTAGGAGTAAAATGCCTGTTGTCAACAGGGACTATGTTATACAATCCACACAGCCGATATAATCCACAGCTGGCTTTATTGGTCAGCTCATGTGTATTTTAGACATAAAAACAGAAAATGCTGGAAACACTCAGCAGGCCAGGCAGCATCTGTGGCGAGAGAAACAGAGTTAATGTTTCAGGTCGATGACCTTTCGTCAGAACTGGAAAAAGTTAAAAGCAACAGGTTTCAAGCAAGTACAGAGGCAGGGGTGGGGGGTGGGTGGGGGGGGGGGGGGGGGGGAATAAAAAGGAAGATAGGTGACAGGGTAGAAGGCAGAAGAGATTAAATGACAAAAGGGATGATGGTGCAAAACAAAAGGAGATGGTAATGGGACAAGTAAAGAAACAAAAGATGGGTCTAGAGGAGCTGTAAATGGGAATGGCAGAATCATCACCAACAGCTGCCATCTGAAAAAATGGGGGCAGAGGTTATGATCTGAAATTGTTGAACTCAATATTGAGTCTGGAAGGCTGAGGTGCTGTTCCTCGTGCTTACGTTGAGCTTCATTGGAACAGTTGTATTATTGGAACTTTTGTATTATTAACCATAGTTGGTAAGACTTCTTAGGAGGCAATAGGCATGGAAGATGTGATTCCAGCAATCAACATCCCATAACAAAAGCAAGAGACAAAATAAATTGGCTGCTGGGTTTGAATAGGAGCCTGGTACTAGAAGAAATGTGGAGTCAAGAGCTGAGATAAGTGCAAATGAAAAATATATTAGTGAGAAGTCATGTTGGACTGCCAATTTATTTTGTGTAAAATGCTATTTGATTTAGTTCACACAAATAAATTTGAGATTGGATATGAAGAAAAAAACGAACAACCTCTGCGTTATGACTTGGCCTGGGACGAAGCCACATTTAAATAACGCAGTATTTGAGACAAGCAGCCTGCTGTGATGTATTGCAGTGAAAATTGAATGGGGAAAAAAGGAAAATGAAATAGGAAAGGAATACAGATGAAACGAGAGACAGCAATGCTAGGAAATAAACTTTTAAAAATAGACAACTCAGATACGTGGAACACAGTGTGTAGGAGACAGGACAGGTTCATTAGCTTGTGCTGCACAGCTTTTGGATGGACATTTGGATAACCAAGGTGTTGAAACGGACAGAAAAAACCCGGTGGTCATAATGGCATAAGCAAAGACTAATAATGTGCAGCAAGGTTGATCAAACCCTAATAACCATATGGAACTCTAGCAAGGAACATTTCCACTCGTAACAAAAGCAATTTGGAACCGTCTCTTGCATCACAAGTTGAAATGAAGAATTAACCATCACCCGACAGGATTGTTGGGGTGTGCATCAGGCCTTCGGAAAGCACCGAGCTTGCTTCTTAAATCACAAATTCACAAGGCCTTCTTGTGTATCCCATCAACTGCATGAAACGTGTCACGAGAAACCTTACTGCTATGCAAACTAAAAAAAAAGCATTCGTCAACCCATAGATACGCCAAAGCAAAGAACATTTATGGTACTGGGTCTTACTTAACATGGGCATTATCAATAGGTAAAACATTCACTTCTCCTCCCCCTTATTTACCTTTTTTGGGGAGAAACCACCACATTCAGTAAATGGCCATGATGTGGAGATGCCGGTGTTGGACTGGGGTGGACAAATGTGAGAAGTCGCACAACACCAGGTTATAGTCCAACAGCTTTATTTGAAATCACAAGCTTTCGGAGCGCTGCTCCTTCGTCAGGTGAAGTCACCTGACGAAGGAGCAGCGCTCCGAAAGCTTGTGATTTCAAATAAAGCTGTTGGACTATAACCCGGTGTCGTGCGACTTCTCACATTCAGTAAATGGGTGTTAGGATTTGCGTGGCAATAATTTGCTCATTGTGCCCTTTAATGGTTGAACGCCCACAATTACTAAACTTGTGCATTTAGAGCAAGGAAGAGATAGAGGTGAAAGTTGCAACATTAGAAGGTCAATCCTGACAATCTATTTTGTGCTTCTTGTTAACCAGTATGAGATTGGCCGGCCATGAATAACCACAATTCAAGGAGATGGCGATAATGCACTTGTATATCTTATGGTGAATTGTTCAGTTTGTGAGTTGGTACCTAATGTCTATAGCAATGTTGTCTCCTGACCAAATAATGATTCTTCTTCTTGGGGGAGAGGGAAGGTCGGCAGCTTTGCTTTTGGAATTAAAACAGAAAATGCTGGAAAACAGCAGGACAGGCAGCATCCATGAAGAGAAACAGAGTTAACGTTTCAGGTCGATGACCTTTCATCCGCAGCATTTTGCTTTAGCTTCTCTTGTGGGTTGAGTCAACACCAAGATGACATGTCCGACAATGGGATATTGGAGACTCAGTAACCCAACACCTGAGCATATAGTCCAAAGTGCTATTAATATTGGACCAGCTCATCGATGGGACCTGGAAAGCAAACCCTTCACTTGGGGCTGGAGGGGTTCTTGTTCAGTTCCAGAAAACCTTGCAAGCCAGCGCCCGAAAAAAGTAGCGTGGTCTTAAGTGGAATCTCATCACTGTCCTATAGTGTAAAACTGTGGTTAGCCAGTAAATCGTAAGCTGTGCAGACTGGTGACGACTCTAAGCCTCAGGTCTTGCCAATCTACACTTAAGTTTTCTGGACTTGGACAAGTGGGGCGAGTGCACACTATGTACCTGGCAAACTCTACTTACATGAATTTCACAGTAGTTCAGTTTGGAGACTTTTTAGCTCAGAATACCAACAAAAAAATCAACTGAATAAGCGACTAGATCCTGAAGTCATTAACATCGCTGTACTCTGTTGCCATAACTGAAAGAGATGGTGAATTTTTAAAGCCAGGACATATTTACCTGCATTGACTCAAAATTTTACACCACAACTACTGTAAGTAAATATCCTTGCAGAAAGAGCTATCCCTGATCATTACTAAGTTCTTGTCCTGCATAAATATCACAGCTTAGGAGGCTAACCACACTCGGGACAATGAAAATTTATTAAAAATCATGGGGCTAGAAATTCGGTGCATTTGCGCCTCTCGTTAGGGGCACAAACGACTTTTCGCCCGGGCGCAACGGCGCTAACGCCTCCCGCTAAATTCAGCGAGAGTTTAGCGATGGCAGTAACCGGTAGCACCCCGCTTCGCTGCGCAGGCGATGACGACATCATCACCGTGCGCGGCGCCCCGTTTTTGCACCGCCTGCAAAATTGGCTCGCGCCCCCTGAATCTGCACCTGGCAATGACAGCGATCGATTCAGGGGGCGGGAACGGAGCGGCAGGAGGCTCGCGGGGGGGGCACCACCTAAAGGGGAGGCGGCGGGCGGTCGGGGAAAAAGAAAATCGGCCGACTTACTTGTCATGGCCCGTTGCGTCTTTGAACGTGGGGTCCGTGCCGCGATCTTGCAGCCCGGCATTCGTCTCGAGTGCCGGGCTGCTGGCACAGCACCCCGCTCCCCGGTGGTCCAGGTAGGGCCCCGCAGAGTTGTGGTCTTGGGCCCTCCCCTTTAATGAGGGGAAGAGCCCTTCCATGCGGCAGTGCTAGGTGGCCCAGCGCATAGCGCTGCAGAACGCAACGCCCCGATTCGGGGTTAGCGCCCAAAGAAGAAAGTGGAACGCTTAAATTAGCGCTCCACCTCCCTCTAGGGGCGCTAAAATTGAAGCCCAGGCGATGATAGCGACCCAGTATGGTCGCTAACGAATTTTTCCCCCATGGAACAAGCATCCAACTGATTATCACCCATGAGGTTGTGAGACACTTTCCAATCCGCGAGGAAGCAGTTGTTCTGTGGCTACCCTTCCGAGAATCTCTAGCAACGTCCCAAGAAAAATGAAAAACTTCAGTGGGAGAGTAAAGCCCATCACCAAAATGTTCTAGTACATTACAGCAACAGAAATAAAGGATAGAAAATTCTTCATAAGCCATGCACTTAATAAACAGCTTTTCTGAATACATATCGAGATAGGTTATTTCTGATTTATTTATTAGAAACATAGCAATATGCTAAATATTTGAACTATGTAAAGTTTTCCCTTCTCTCCTCCTGCCCAGAGTACAGCTTGAAAAATCACATTTAGAATTATACCAGGCTGATTATTCAAGGAAAATGAGGAAGGTTAAGCAGCTCCGGGAGAAGTATGTCCTCAGGGTGCTTTATACAAGGAAAGCATAAACTCATTAACGGAGCACAGAGGAAATCGTGCCCCTCTATTCTGAAATATAGGGCAAAGTTTCACTTTTCTTTTCATGTACTTTTTTGGACCAGTTTGAGTTTAGAGCCTAGGTTTTCCAATTAGTGTTGTGATCTGGAATGCACTGCCTGAAAGGGCGGTGGAAGCAGATTCAATAGTAACTTTCAAAAGGGAATTGGATATATACTTGAAAAGGAGAAATATGCAGGGCTCTGGGGAAAGAGCGGGGGAGTGGGACTAATTGGAGAGCTCTGTCAAAGAGATGGAACAGGCACGATGGGCCGAATGGCCTCTCTCTGTGCTGTATCATTCTTTGTGTTATTTTAATGCCACTGTAAACCCTCTGCGATATCTGCGCTCCTCCAATTCTGGCTTCTTACGCATCCCCGATTTGAATTGCTCCACCATTTGGCGGCCGTGCCTTCAGCTGTCCAGGCCCGAAGCTCTGGAATTCTCTCCCTAAACCTCCTCGCCGCTCTACCTCTCTTTCCTCCCTTAAGACTCTCCTGAAAACCTACCTCTTCATCTGCTCTATTATCTCCTTATGTGGCTCGGTGTCAAATTTTGTTTGTTAATGCTCCTGTGAAGCGCCTTGGGACGTTTTCTACGTTAAAGGCGCTGTATAAATGCAAGTTGTTGTTGAACATTGTAATTCTTTCTCCTGTCCATTTTGAAGGTGGAAAGCCCTCAAAAGCTGGATTTTGAACCAATCATGAATTCAGACTTAAAACAATGATGTGGTTGCATTCATGATGTGACAAGCCCAATGCAAGACACATCTTTGTAGATCAAAGCAGGAAGGTGACCTGGGAAACAAGGTTACTCATTAGAAGACCCTGGACCTGGACCAGGAAACCCATCCACAGCACTCGATGGGTTTAGCAGCATCACACGATTTGATTGTATTTTTTTGGTCAATTCCTTCACACGGGACGAGAGTCCAGAGAGGAATCTATGCTTCCATTAGTGTTTCGAGTTTGACAGACTGCATCAATAATATCCTAAAGAAATGGCCTCACAGAACTGTGGGGGACCATTCCTAACTGATCGCACGTCAAAATACAGCGTGGTAGCTGCGCATAATTGTATTGGCAGTAGAGTTTAGAAGAATGAGAGGGGATCTCATTGAAACGTATAAAATTCTGACAGGGCTAGACAGACGGGGTGCAGGGAGGATGTTTCCCCTGGCTGGGGGGGTGGTCTAGAACGAGGGATCATAGTCTCAGGATACGGGGTAGGACATTTAGGACTGAGATGAGGAGAAATTTCTTCACTCAGAGGGTGGTGAACCTGTGGAATTCTCTACCACAGAAGGCTGTGGAGGCCAAGTCACTGAATATATTTAAGAAGGAGATAGATAGATTTCTAGACACAGAAGGCATCAAGGGGTATGGGGAGAGAGGGCGGGAATATGGTATTGCGATAGAGGATCAGCCATGATCATATTGAATGGCGGAGCAGGCTCGAAGGGCCGAAGGGCCTACTCCTGCTCCTATTTTTCTATGTTTCTATGTTCTATGTTTCAGTCACTCGTGTATGCAGATGGTGCTGCACGTTTGCACAGGACCAACAATGAACACCAGAAAAGCCAAGAGAAAGGTTGGTCCATTGGTTGGGAGGCAGGAGACAGAGGCCATGAACTTCAATGACGATGTGCCCGTTTTACAGGCAGGCTGTGCCTGCCATATTGGCATTGGCATCAAAAGAGGCGTCCAGAGCCCACGCCTGAAATAAGGTGTTAGGCCGATTGCACATGCAAAATAGGGCCTGTTCAAAGCCCCCTGAATGTAGCCGGTGCCAGGTCATTACCGGCCCGAAATGTACAACAGCTTCTCCGGCGAGCTGCCTGTGAACACCCAGCCTGCGTTGCAGCTTGCCGGCCTATTTTAAATGAAGCCCGAGGCCCAAGAACGAATGGGCCTCGGGCCTATTGTTCCCTGCACCCAGCTAGGCTGGAGCTATACAATTTCAGCCCCTTCAATTTCCAAATTCTAGCAAACACCCCTCTTCTTCACTTATCTTTGTCATCTATGCTGGGCATCCTATAGTTGCATTCAAGTTCAGCTTAGCCAGTGCCAACTGATAGCAATTATTAAAAAAATTAACAAGAGCCTTACATTAAACTTGCAATTTCAGAACTTTATTGCTCCTTGCATTACTGCAGTTTTTCACTTCCAGCTCATGAGTCATGAGTCAGTGCTTCAGATTAAAGTTGATCTTCAACTACATCATTGTCCATTATTTTAAAAGAAAAATAACTTTTTATTCTCATTAAATAAGTCATTAACATTTATAAGTATAATCAAGAGACTCAAGTAATCCATTGAAAATTTTTACAGTAATCAGTCAGGACTCAGTGACTTTTTGGCATGTGGAAGAGTTTAAAATATGAATAGAAACTGTGGCTGAACTTAATCAGGAAGCCTTCTGTTCACTAAATTATTGAGAATTACAAGGCATATACAGTGCTGTCTTGCCAAGAGTTATACCTTTGTCAGACGATGCCAGAAACAATCCCCAGGAGAATCTTTTCTGCTCTAAATAAAGGCTTCCCTGCCTTCATCTAATAAGCCAAATACAAGGCATTTTATTACAAGACCCAAGGAGAGCAGATTCCAACACAGACACATCATTTGAGGGTTTGATGATGTTGCCACTGGCGGCTCCTAGCATCTTTTCACTATCTCCTCTTCGTGCTGTACTGGAATCTAATTCCAGACATTGAATTTCATCAGTGCTGAGTCATACTCAAAAGTCTGGGATGCACAAGGAAAATGTTTGGACTTTTCCACCTATCCTCAGTCATGTGACACCAACCTTTCAGCAAGCAAGGCTGTACTGATCCTTTTTGCTGGTTGGGAGAACCATGAGAATTTGATCCTGGGCAACTGTAGTCTTTTATACAGCACAGAGAAGACTAATTTCTTATGTCTCAACAGACCGATAAAGGCTTTCTTGTGTGCTACTGAAGGGTTGATCTTGGCAACTGTTGTAAAGATAAGGGTTTAAAGTACATGGTCTGAGCCTTCTGTTGCCTGGGCCCTAAGCGCTGGAATTCCCTGCCTAAACCTCTCCACCTCGCTACCTCTCTTTCCTCCTTTAAGACGCTCCTTAAAACCTACCTCTTTGACCAAGCTTTTGGTCACCTGCCCTAATTTATCCTTAGGTGGCTCAGTGTCAAATTTTTGTCTTAAAATACTCCTATGCAGCGCCTTACTACGTTAAAGGCGCTATATCAATACAAGTTGTTGTTGTTGGTCTTCCCAACACGACAGCCAGCAAACAAAACAAGAGCAGAATTTGGGAATAGTGTTTGAAGGAAAAGACTGGGAAGCAGTTTGCAAACACCTGAATTCAGCACTTCTGTCTGACAGGAGCATACAAGTCGAATTTCCTCGGCGGGAGTTTTCATGTACAACATAGAATAAAGCAGATTCAGAAAATACAGGTGAGTATTGGCAAGACCACAGGGCCATTGGTAACGCATCCAAATCTTTTTGGAATGCATCTGTTCTACAATTCCACAAGTAATTCAATTACCGTACACAAAGAGCTGGTGTTTTATGCCTTAGGGCAGTCTCCCCTTCAATAAAATTAAAATTTGAATAGATCACTGGATGATACAATATTCTCAGAGTGCAAAAGCATCATGAGTTCTGTGGCTGAATTTGGCTTCGGGATACAATTGTATTCTTTTTTATGAATTCTCCGAACCCATTACAAAATTTAGAACATGTTGCTCATTTATTTTCATGAAATTGATTAGATTGGGCTGCCCATTCGGTCACAGGTATGAGGAAGGCTCTTTAGATAGTGCTTGCGTCTGACGCTTTTGCCAAACCATCCTTGACTAACTATAGTTCAGGTTCAATCTCCACCATCATAGAGTTGAGTCGGAAGACATTCACTCTCGCTTCTCTTCTCTGTCTTTTTTTTTTGCATCATTTCACTTTAATTTTTTTGTGTCCCGATGGGGGAAGCTTGTAATTTTGCCGTATAAGGAGGCCCCTGAAAAATCCTTTGTGTTTGGATGCTTCCTGTGAAGCGCCTTGGGACGTTTTTTCTACATTAAAGGCGCTATATAAATAGAAGCTGTTGTTGTCTGACAATTGGTGTAATGATGAATGCAGATCAGATTCTTGTTTGAAAAAGCAGGGGCGTTATTAAACAAAATTTGACACCGAGCCACATAAGAAGATATTCGGGCAAATGGCCAAAAGCTTGGTCGAAGAGGTAAGTTTTAAGGAGCATCTTAAAGGAGGAAAGAGTGATAGCGAGGTGGAGAGGTTTAGGGAGGGAATTCCAGAGCTAAGGGCCTGGGCAACAGAAGGCACGGCCACCAATGGTGGAGCGATTAAAATTGGGGATGCTCAAGAGGGCAGAATTAGAGGAGCGCAGATATCTCAGAGGATTGTTGGCTGGAGGAGGTTACAGAGATAAGATGGGGCGAGTCTATGGAGGGATTTGAAAACAAGGATGAGAATTTTAAAATCAAGGTGTTGCTTAACCTGGAGTCTTAAGGAAAGAAATTTGGTGCATTTGCGCCTCTCGTTAGCGCCCCCGGGGGTGCTAATGGGGCGCAAACGACCCGGGCGCGGTGCCGCTAACGACTCCCGCTAAATTCAGTGGGAGTTTAGCAGCGGTGGTAACTGGTAGCACCCCACTCCACTGCGCAGGCGATGACGACATCATCACCGTGCGCAGCGCCCCGTTTTCGCCCCGCCTGGAAAGTTGGCCCGCGCCCCCTGAATCTGCGGCGGACGATGACAGCGACCGATTCAGGGGGCGGGAATGGAGCGGCAGGAGGCTCGCGGGGCAATAAGTAAAGGGGAGGTGGCGGGCGGGGAAAATAAAAAATCGGCCGACTTACTTGTCGCGGCCCGTTGCCTCTTTGAATGTGGGGTCCGTGCCCGTGTCCATCCTCTTGTGTGCCGGGCTGCCGGCACGACACCTGGTGGTCCAGGTAGGGCCTCGCAGAGTTGTGGGCTTCGGCCCTCCCCTTTAATGGGGGGAGGAGCCCTTCCATACAGCAGCGCTAGGTGGCCCAGTGCGTAGCAGAAGGCACTGCCCTGATATTCGGGGCTAGCACTCTAAGAAGGAAGTGGAACACTTGAATTAGCGCTCCACCTCCCTCTAGGGGCGCTAAAACTGAAGTTACCGATCGCCGGCGCTATTTTTCGCAGGGCGCTAAATTTAGCGGCAGGCGATATTAGCGACCCAAAATGATCGCTGGCGAATTTTTCCCCCAAAGTTCCTTTGTACAGCTGAGGCCTGGTAATCAGATTTACAGTCCCATAGTTGTTGCATTATTTTATATAATGCTTACATAGTGTTGTGATGTGAAGACATATCCTAAGTTTTATAAAGATTGTTCACTTTCATTTTGTCCTCTTATAATATTTTGTAAAACGGGATTATAAAATGGAACCAGCAGGCTGGATTTCTTTTTTGCAGAGACAAGTTTTAAAATTTGCACGATTATCAAAATCCTAAAATTTATGGCTTAAAAAGTAATATGACGAAATGTAAAAATATTCTCCAGGCGAGCTGTCAGCATACTCTAATCATAATCAAAAACACGTTAAACTCTAAAGAGGTCAGCCTTGACTCAGTGCTAGCACTCTTGCTTCAGAGTCAGAGGGTCACGTGTAAAAGCCCTGCTCCAGAGACTTGAGCACATTATCTAAGCCGACACTGGGTAGGTTCTGCACTTTCGGAGGTGCTGTCTTTCACGTGAGATGTTAAACAGGCGCCCTCTCAAGTGGATATAAAAGACCCCAGGGCACTATTCCAAGCAGGGCAGGGACGCTCTCTCAGTGTCTCTAAGTTTCACTGGTCATTTATCTCATTGCTGTTTGTGGGGCCTTACTGTGCACAATTTGGCTGGCATGTTTGCCTACATTACAACAGTGATTGCACTTCAAAAGGTACTTCATTGGCTGTAAAGTACTTTGGGATGGCCTGAAGGCATGATATGTGCTATATAAAGTTAGAAATACTCAGCAGGTCAGGCAGCATCTGTGGAGAGAGAAACATAGTTAACGTTTCAGGTCGATGACCCTTCGTCAGCTGATGAAGGGTCATCGACCTGAAATAACTCTGTTTCTCTCTCCACAGATGCTGCCTGACCTGCTGAATATTTCCAGCATTTTCTGTTTTTATTCCAGCCTCCACAGTATTTTGCTTTTATATTGGCTATATAAAGTTCCTCCCTCTTTTCTTTTGAGGCCTTGTCAATGTAAACAATATATAGATATGTGTGTAATAAAGACAGTGTTCAAGTCAGGGACAAGTAATTGAAAGACAATTTGGTTATCTACTGTCAAATTTAGTAGCCCATCTCAAAGTGTCTGCGCCCAACTTTTCAATACACGTGATCCCGTCTGCTTTTACTCCTTACCTCAAAAAGGTGATGCCGTGGTTAATGTTTACAGCATCAATATTAAAGCCCAAGTTTATTGCAAGTAGCTGCTAACTTTATTAGTGTGATTTCATCTCACGTAGATGTTCCTAGTCCGATTCCTTTTCGGGTCTGGTTGGAGCAGGCCTGCCGGGGTCAACTTTCCCGTGTGGCGTACATTGGGCGGGCGGGGCAGTGCGCCCGCTCCGCCTGCCTGTTGAGGTCAGCAGCAGGCTAGCGAGATCGGCGTGATGGGCCCTCATTTAAATTTGAGTTGTGAGCTGCCAGTGTCAATCGCATTTCTTACAGGCAGCTCACTGTTTGGGAGGGCTGGAAATCCAGTGGGTCCACCACTTCTTAAAGGCAGCCTGCACCTCTTAAAGGGTGAGGTGGAGTTTTCACTGGTGGCGCGTGGAAACCTGTTTCTGGAGTAGGCGGCACAATGCTGATGGTCACAGCACCCCAATTTTCAGATATTGCCACGGACAAGGAAATAGCTGGCCGCACTGCATTACAATCAAATGCGTGGGTCGACGGGAGCCCTCATTGAGCAGGCTGGCCATGCACAGCTCTGGTGACTTCTTCACCCCACTGCCGCACTATTCACGCTGAAAAATTGGGGCGGGTAGAGAGAAGAATTGACGCCGCATCTCACTGGTAAAACCGACTCATCAGCCAGTTTTCTAATGCTTGAAATGAATTGAAGCTGTGACCACGCTCGATCAGCTCCGATGGACGGGTCACATTGTCCGCATGCCCAATACGAGACTCCCAAAACAAGCGCTCTACTCGGCGCTCTGGCACGGCAAGAGAGCCCCAGGTGGGCAGAGGAAACGCTTCAAGGACACCCTCAAAGCCTCCTTGAAAAAGTGTAACATCCCCACCGACACCTGGGAATCCCTGGCCCAAGACCACACAAAGTGGAGGAGAAGCATCCGGGAAGGCGCCGAACACCTCAAGTCTCTTCGCCGGGAGCAAGTGGAAGCCAAGCGCAGGCAGCGCAAGGAGCGCACGTCAAGCCAAGCACCCCACCCACCCGCCCCTTCAACCACCGTCTGCCCCACCTGTGACAGAGACTGTAGGTCCCGCATTGGACTCATCAGTCACCTGAGAACTCATTTTTAATGTGGAAGCAAGTCATCCTCGGTTCTGAGGGACTGCCTAAGAAGAGAAGAAGCTTGAAATGAAGTAGCCCAAGAAACCAGATGGCTCAACGTATTGGTCATAAAATAAGATTTGTGTTCAACAATCCAGATCTCAGCTGAGGTTGTCATGGATGGATGCCAAGCCCCAAGGAGAGGTGAGCTATTTCCTCACAAGAAGGGATTTAAAAAAATGGAAGGAGTGTCAATCAATCTGAGCACCTTGCAGCTGGTTGTAGGCCAACATCTGCAGAGACCAGGGAGCAACTGTCTGCTCTCTAGTGAAATATAAAATGATGGGGGAGTTCCAAAAAAGGAGAAAAAGATCAATTTTAACCTTACTGGGCCACTGCGAATTTGCATCTCTGGAAAACGAATACTACACGATGGCCTCGCGAGTCGGGGCGGGGCAGAGAGAGGAAGACTGGAGAGTGGGATTGGAGGGGGTGATTGGGGGTTTGGGGGAAGAGAGGGGCAATGGGGGTCAGTGGATGGGGAGGCTGGGGAATGGGGGAGGGTCAGAGAGAGATTGGAGGAATGGGGGTGGCAGAGAAAGAGGGAAATGGGGTTTGGAGAGAGGGGGATCGCCAGAGGGCTGTGGAGGCTCAATCAATGAATATATTCAAGACTGAGATCGATATATTTTTGGGAATCAATGGATATGGGGATAGTGTGGGAAAATGGAGATGAGGTAGAAGATCAGCCAAGATCTTGTTGAATGACAGAGCAGGCTCGAGGGGCCAAATGGCCTACTCCTGCTCCTAGTTCTTATGAACAGCATCTCTGATAATTCAAGCAGGCAGTTTCCCTTATTAACAGGAATTTCCCTAGTTCGCAATGAAAAATGGCTGACCAATTCTGCCTTATTCATACAGAATAAGCTCTAAATAATAGCACTTTTTCTGTTTGTAGAGAAATTTAGAAGCACAAGTTTCCCAAATCACAGTGTTCTTTTTGTAACTTTTTTTCTGTGTAGCATGTAACATTTTCAATCTTTGTCACTGTTTTCTTTCTCTCTCAAAAGAAAACTCACCCTTTCCAGTAGCTTGACTCCAGTAATACTAAACACACTTGCACAGAAAGTAATGAGACTGCCATTGTCTGCCCTGCAACTCAAGCACAGGAAGTGATATCATTGAGGTACGAAAGCAGATTGGAAACACCAGCAACTTGTCTTTTTTAAAGAAGGAATGATTATAAAATGCTATGTAATTATTTTAATTTGAGGCAGTGATTTTTGTTATGTTGAAGTCTCGCAAAAGAAAGAACATGCATTTATACAGCACCGTTCATGTCCTCAAGAGATCCCAGAGTGCTTCACAGCCAATTAATTACTTTTGAAATGCAGTCACTGTTGTTACATGGAGCAGTCAATTGATGCACAGTCTCACAAACAGTACGTGTAATAATTGACCAGTTAATCTGTTTCTGATTGCAGGGGTTGAGGGGAGAATATTGGTGGCATCGCCAGGTGAACTCTCTGCTCTTCTTTGAAATAGTGCCATGGGATTTATTTATCTTCATCTCTTCTCTTCTCTTAGGCAGTCCCTCGGAACCAAGGATGACTTGCTTCCACACTAAAAATGAGTACTCAGGTGACTGATGAGTCCAATGCGGGACCTACAGTCTCTGTCTACAGTTGGGGCAGACAGTGGTTGAAGGGGCGGGTGGGTGGGGTGCTTGGGTTGACGTGCGCTCCTTCCACTGTTTGCGCTTGGCTTCCACTTGCTCCCGGCGAAGAGACTCGAAGTGTTCGGCGCCTTCCCGGATGCTTCTCCTCCACTTTGTGCGGTCTTGGGCCAGGGATTCCCAGGTGTCGGTGGGGATGTTGCACTTTTTCAAGGAGGCTTTGAGGGTGTCCTTGAAGCATTTCCTCTGCCCACCTGGGGCTCTCTTGCCGTGTCGGAGCTCCGAGTAGAGCGCTTGTTTTGGATGTCTCGAATCGGGCATGCGGACGATGTGGCCCGTCCATCGGAGCTGATTGAGCATGGTCAAAGCTTCGATGCTGGGGATGTTGGCCTGAGCGAGAACACTGACGTTGGTGCGCCTATCCTGCCAATGGATTTGCAGGATCTTGCGGAGGCAGCGTTGGTGGTACCTCTCCAGTGCTTTGAGGTGCCTGCTGTACATGGTCCATGTCTCTGAAGCACACAGGAGGGCGGGTATCACTACTGCTCTGTAGACCATGAGCTTGGTGCTGGGTTTGAGGTCCTGGTCTTCAAACACTCTCTTCCTCAGGCGACCGAAGGCTGCACTGGCACACTGAAGGCAGTGTTGGACTTCGTCATCGACAAAGTATCTTCATCTCAATGGGCAGCCAGCTCCTCATTTAACATCTCACCCAAAAAGTGATGAGTTAGCCTTCCCTCAATACTGTACTAAAGTGTCAGCATAGATTTTGGGCTGGATTTTCTCAATGGAGACGTGCTGGAGGCGGGACTTCTGGTTTCTGGGTTTCAGTCCCGCCCCCAGCGATTATTTAAATGCTTAACTAAAGGGTATTTTAATTAATTTTGAACCTGTGATCATTTATTTTTATTTAAGAGGTGTGAAATTTTATTTATCAGGTGATTTCTATTATGCTTACGGGGAATCCACATAAGGATAATAGGAATCCCCCTTTGTCATTGGTTGGCCTGGCCCACGTGATTCCAGGCACTCTTGCGAACCGCCTGCGCCCCTGGGATCCTTGGGCCTTTACGCAGGTGTACGCCTGTTGGCCCAGGACCGCAAGAGTCCGAAGCTCTGGAGACACAAGGTAAGTACATAGTTTTCTTGCGGTTCGGAGGCGTACACAGACGGCAAGCCTCCGACCACAAATTCCAGCCCATTATTTATCAAGTACGTACTTTTGCACAGGATGTTTATTTGCCTAATATTCTAAATGTCTCCCATCATTTTCATTTGTGACTTCTATATTAAGCAACGTGAAAAGAATTTCAAAGATGAAGCATCATTGAGACCAATTTAGCTATTGCAGGATCTGAAAAATTATTAAAATTGATGTGACTGATGCGTTTATCTCAAAGACGTGAATTCGACAGTAAAATCCATCACATGGGCTTAATAGCTTAACTTGACAAACTGTAGGGAGGAAATAGAAACCATATCTTAATCATTCACATTTCAAATCATTAGTCTTTGGACTGTAGCTTTGTCAAATTAATATTTGTGTCAAAAATGTTATAATTTTGCAAACCAAAGGAAGCAACTTTATTAAATAAGGGCTGTTGCTTCTCATTTTGGGTAGTTACCTCCGTGTACCACATGAGTGGATACGTTGGCCAAATAATTGAACAATATTTTGATGTAATGATGTACGTGTTACGTAGTGCAGATTTGAATCAGTTGCATAAATATATTTTTCTGAAGTAGATCTCTCCAGGTTTTCACAATGGCTTGGCAAAAAGTCTGATTGGGTCGTTGAAGATCATGAGAAGCAACACCTCCACACACAGATGACCCTTGTCTCACCTTGAACCCCACCAATTGCATTCTTCCCATATAAAACTTTCTCATCTCTATTTAATCAAAATGACTATGGTCATTGCTTATCTAAATTGTCATCTCTTGTTCCTTAAAAGCTCCACGTACGGCGCGCCATGCCACCTTCCTCCGCCCAGCAACCTTACTCTGTTGAAATCAAGGCACATCACACTGTCTTCTACTTTAAATCACTTATTCTCAAGACCTCAGAACTGTGGAACATCTCCTTATATCCTTCAGACTTCCCTTTCTTCTACAACCTACAGCCTGTTACAATCCAAGCCTAGTATCTTCTGATCAGTACCTCTATGATTTATCTCATGTTCACTCCTACCCTTTTCGATCGTAGTTGTGCAGATACTAAGGACCTTCTCTTAATTCTCTCAGCAATGAAACTCAAAATAAAAAGCGGTGGCGAGTTAGCCTACTCAATGTGTTCCATTCTCATTGCAATGGGCATCGTAGCATAATGGAGTTTTCATGAGTTTACCTCCAGTAGGTGGGGGTCCAGTGAAGAGTTAATGAATGGTTTGACTATTCTTGTTCAAATATGCAAGTACCTTTGAAAATCAAGTTTTGCACAAAGAGGCTGCAGCAGTTGACAACATTCAAAGCCAGGCTGTCAAGGGTCTGAGCTTTAGTTCTCAAGCTGCTTCTCTGACATGGGCATCCTCACTAGGGGAAAGCTGACAACCAGCTCAACCCGAGATGGTGTGTCCCTTGCTAGATGATCCATGACAGCAATATGGTGATGAGGTCCCCAAGGTCTTTGACAGTGTTTGTTGCAGACCGAGGAGGATCAATGAAGACTGTATAGCTCAGAGATAGGAAAAAATAATTTAAAAATACATTAAAATAAATTATCAATAACTGAAAATAAAAGCCCATCAGAAACGCTCTTGAAGTTTGTTGATTATCTTTCCTGAACTACAGTCGGATTTGTGCAGCAAAAGTAACTACAATAAATTTACATTCATTGGCCAAGGAGTTTGGAAACTTTCCTGCCTGAATGGTGAGGCCGGAGGGGCCCCCGATTTCAGGTCTCAGGCCTTATTTCCATCGAGCCGGCAAACTGCGGAGAGTAACAGGCAGCTCGCCAGTGAAGTGCGATGGAAGGTCGGGCCGCTGCTGGTGTCACAGCGGTGCTCAGGTAAGTGCCCCCATGTTGAGAGATAGTTGTTGGCAGGGGGTGGAGAGGTGGCCTAGGGGAGGGTGCGGTAGCCTGGAGGGGAGGGAGTGGTAGGTGGGGGGGGGTGGGGGGTGTGGTGGCCTGGGGGGAGTGGTGGTTCAGGGGAGGAAGGGGTGGATGCAGGGGGGAGGGAACGGTGGGCAGGGGAGGAAACACTGGACGGGGGTGGTAGCAGCGGTTTATCGGGGGGGGGATCGGTGGATGGGGGGAGGAAGTGGTGGGTGGGGGTGGCATGGTGGCCTGGGGGGAGTGGTGGTTCAGGGGAGGGAACGCTGGATGGGGGGGTGAGAGTGGTGGATGGGGGGAAGGAGTGGTGAGCGGGGAGGGGGGCAGGGAGAGGTTGCTTCAATGGAAATAAAGATCGGGAGAGATGTAAAACCAGCTATCAATTCGCGAGCACCCATTTTACACTATTGCACAAAGTCAAAACTACCCACAACTGCTGGAAGACATGATCCTTCTTGAGGTCTTGAGAAAAATACACTTTCTTTTGTTGTAGTAAATGAAGATAAAGGGCTGGATTTTGATACTAGGGTGGGTTGGGGTTGTGTCATCCGCATTTCATGTTATCCACCCGACTGCATTTGGATGTGGGAGATTGATGCAATTTTCACTTAATTGGGCAATTGAGTTCCAGCATGTGGGAACCCATGAACTGATTAGTGGTTTCAGTCTGAAAGTTGCCTCTGCTGATGTCATCATTGCTGCAGCATTGCAGGTCAGGTCAGAGACTGCCTGGCTTTTGGTGTGAGAGGACCTGGATGCAAAATGAGCAGCAGCTCTAAGGAAAGAGAGAGAGAGAGAGTTTGCATCCAGGTCCTCTCACAGCAAAGGCTAGGCAGTCTCTGAAGACATTCAATGCAGCAGCATCAGAGGCGACTTTCAGACCTAATACTACTACTACCTTCATCACATCTCTGTTGTAATAGTGGACCTGCAGCTGATAGTCAGCTATCCACTTGTGCTCCCGCCAGGTTTCACTGGCGTGTTTCACATCAGGCGTGCTTCACGTCGGAAAAGGGTTAAACTAGCTAAAACGTTTCAAAATGGCATTACAGAGCCAATTTAGAGCTTGTTAAGGGCTTTAATGGCCTCTCCCGCCTCTTGGAGGCGGGACGGAGTCGGGAACACCGCACACGATTTTATTAAAATTGCTTGGAGGCGGGATGGGGTCGGGACCTCCGAAACTGCAACTTTAACCCCCCACACGCCTCCAAACCCGACTCCACGGGTCATTGAAAATCCAGCCCATAATGTCTCTTTTGTAGATTGGATCAGATTCTCCTTGAGATTGTTTCTGGCAGCATCTGGAAGAGGAACAACTCTTGACGAGATAGTTGTACATTTTTAATGGGGGATGCCTTGTAATTGTCAATAATTTAGTGAAAGGAATGGTTACTGACCACAAGTTTGTCCACAGTTTCCAATCGTATTGTAACTTTTACATGTCCAAAAGTGCGTCTAGTTATTGATTCGTACTGAACTCCAGAACTGCCAGCTTTTATCCAGCGTGCTGTGGCTAGCTTTCCTGTCGAATTATAGCTTGATTAATTTTTTCTCCAAGACACAAATGACAACCTTTGCCTTACCATTGTCAGGAGAGTTCTGCTGACTTAGTGCTGACACTCATGTGGAGGTGCCCTGCACGCTATCAGGAAGTGAATTCGATTGCAAGGAAATCCTATACACAATGGCCCGGGGTTTGCGGTAGAAATAACAGTTAGGCTAACAGCGCTGACCGTTATTAAAGAGGACATCGGACAGCAACCTCCAGTGACCGCACATGTGCTGTTCAACGCGGAAATCCGGAAGTTGCTGTCCGAGTTGCCCTGCTCCTCCAGAAGCGTTGCTACACCGATATCACACCGAGATTCGGCATTCAAACACATGAAGGGTGTGAAGTTGCGGTATTTACCCACTAGATAGATACCCACTAAACACGCCAGAAAAAGCTAGGGCTGGTCCATTCCAGTGTAAGTGAATTTTTAATGGCGTGCTAAGTCTTAATTACTGCCAAACAACCTCTCTGGCACTGAAAATTAACTTTTACAAGTGTGGAGTCTCATTGCTTCAGATTTTAATTACCGTTGGAGATATTAAAAAATTACTTTTTTTTACTTTTTCTTTCTGTTTCTTTTATCTCTCTTTTTTAATCCCATCTTTCGTTACCCCTCTTTATTTTGACTTCTGCACATGATTTGGCATTGAATTAAATATTCTTAGTTGACATTTCCTGGTTCAGACTCTGCGCTGCTCAGTAACCATTCTTCAATCTGATTGGTTAAGGAGATACACAGTTGCTTTCCCTGTTCACACAGGTCCCAGCTCCCCTGTAGAGGGCGCTGTGCTGAAATGGATTTCCAATCACAACAACTTCCTGTGCAAAAGCCCATAGAAAGACTGTGGGCAAGTGTCAGTGTAATGAACGGCTGGCGACGTGCGTCCGCCGCTGACCATAAAATCCAGGCCAGAGTATATTGTACGGCAATAAAAATGTTATGTAAATTGGCATACATTGTTGTCTTAGCCCCTATTATGGAAGTATGTTTGGCTCACCTCCCTCAGTCCCTCCTCCACAGCACAACTTCTGCCGTTGAGGGAGCAGGCATGGGACTTGCTTACAGGTCTCTGCTAATTCTGAAGCAACTGAATCATAGAATCATAGATTCATAGAATGGTTACAAGACAGAAGGAGGCCATTCCGCCCGTTGAGCCCGTGCCAGCTCTCTGCAAGAGCATTTCAGCTAGTCCCAATTCCCCACCCTTTCATAGAAACATAGAAAAATAGGAGCAGGAGTAGGCCATTCGGTCCTTCGAGCCTGCTCCGCCATTCAATATGATCATGGCTGATCCTCTGTCTCAATACCATATTCCCGCTCTCTCCCCATACCCCTTGACGCCTTTTGCGTCTAGAAATCTATCTATCTCCTTCTTAAATATATTCAGTGACTTGGCCTCCACAGCCTTCTGTGGTAGAGAATTCCACAGGTTCACCACCCTCGGAGTGAAGACATTTCTCCTCATCTCAGTCCTAAATGTCCTACCCCTTATCCTGAGACTGTGACCCCTTGTTCTAGAGCCCCCAGCCAGGGGAAACATCGTCCCTGCATCCAGCCTGTCTAGCCCTGTCAGAATTTTATACGTTTCAATGAGATCCCCTCTCATTCTTCTAAACTCTAGTGAATACAGGCCTAGTCGACCCAATCTCTCCTCATACGACAGTCCTGCCATCCCAGGAATCAGTCTGGTGAACCTTCGCTGCACTCCCTCTTTGGCAAGTATATCCTTTCTTAGGTAAGGAGACCAAAACTGCACACAGTACTCCAGGTGTGGTCTCACCAAGGCCCTGTATAACTGTAGTAAGACATCCTTGCTCCTGTACTCAAATCCTCTTGCAATGAAGGCCAACATACCATTTGCCTTCCTAACTGCTTGCTGCACCTGCATGTTTGCTTTCAGTGACTGGTGCACAAGGACACCCAGGTCCCTTTGTACATCAACATTTCCCAATCTATCACTATTTAAATAATACTCTGCCTTTCTGTTTTTCCTACCGAAGTGGATAACTTCACATTTATCCACGTTATACTGCATTTGCCATGTATTTGCCCACTCACTCAACCTGTCTAAATCGCCTGGAAGCCTCTTTGCATCCTCCTCACAACTCACAATCCCACCTAGTTTCATGTCGTCAGCAGGGCTTTTCCCGTAGCCCTGCAAATTGTTTTCCTTCAGGTACTTATCCAACTCCCTTTTGAAAGCCTCGATTCAATCTGCCACCACCACCCTTTCAGGCAGTGCATTCCAGATCCTAACCACTCGCTGCGTAAAAAAGTTTTTCTTCATGTCGCCTTTGGTTCTTCTGCCAATCACCTTAAATCTGTGTCCTCTGGTTCTCGACCCTTCTGCCAATGGGAACAGTTTCTCTCTATCTACTCTGTCTAGATCCCTCATGATTTTGAACACCTCTATCAAATCTCCTCTCAACCTTCTCTGCTCTAAGGAGAACAACCCCAGCTTCTCTAGTCTATCCACATAACTGAAGTCCCTCAACCCTGGAATCATTCTTGTAAATCTTTTCTGCACCCTCTCTAAAGGCCTTCACATCCTCCCTAAAGTGCGGTGCCCAGAATTGAACACAATACTCCTGTTGAGGCTGAACCAGTGTTTCATACAGGTTTATCATAACTTCCTTGCTTTTGTACTCTATGCCTCTATTTATGAAGTCCAGGATCTCCAAAAAGATTACCAAAACAGCTTGTGCCAGCTCAGCCTCTGAATTTGCCCTTCCTTCCTCAATAAAAGGAAGTTTATTGCTTCCCCAAACTAAAGGGTTCTTGATATTGGGAGCTCACGCAGATAATGGCAAGAAACAACATGCATTCCACCGTTTCACTGAAGCGATCAGCTTGAAATATGTTTCGTATTTTAGCAGACCGCACCCCGCCCCCACGCGTGACGTTGCTCATGGTGATTCAAAAGAAACATGTTTTATCATAGAATCATAGAATTTTGCCGCACAGGAGGAGGCCATTCGGCCCATTGTACCGAAAGAGCTATCCACTTATCAACAGGGCACGTGTTATGGCAAGTAAGTGACCCAATGATAAGAATGCTTGCTATATGCGAGTCTTATCATATATTATAGATAATATCAGCTACGGAGGAATTAACACTAATCAATTTAACTGCACTCAGCCATCACACAACAGCCAATCTTTGTATTTTGACGCGAACCTTTTACCTAGATTACATTTCAAGTTGACCTCTTAACCTGGTCCCTATTTGAAGGTGACCTTTACCGGCACTTTCACTGTACTCGCCCTTCCTTACACAAGACCTCGGTTCATTCTCACGGCCATGACTGAGTAAAAATGTTGTGGTACAACAAACAGGACTGTTTCTCCACTTTAGCTAAGCACTCGTTTTAATCCAGTCACGGGGAGGGCCGACTATTGATCGCCACCAGAGTATAGTAGCTGCAGTAAAAGTAATCAATCCTCATTCAATTGAATTATGCACAATATTCCCCCAACAAAATAAAAAAAAATGAAAACAACAAGAACTGCTGTATAAACAAATGGCATGGGAATATGAATCCTGGCAGTCGCAATCCATAACTGGGAACTAATTGATGCATAATAAGATTACATTCACATGAAGTCGTGAGCCACTGTCACTTTTTCCAGGGTTTGTAAGTTCCTTACACGAAGATGTAATGCAGTGGTTAGAGTTACTAAAATCAGTTAAAGCACTTAGCTGTCATAACCTGTCACAACGCATTGCTAACAGCATTCATTTTGTGTAACCCAAACCAGCGCGCACCATATATAAAGGTTTCTGTTAACTGAGTCAAGGTTTGCTGGAGGTAGAAAATGGAGTTTATTGAAATGTAGCTCATCATTCATTGAAGAGAAGAGGTGTTTCAATTACTCCTTGGATTCAGAGTAATAGTATTTTCCTGGCTGTTGTACATGTTTAATTCATGTTTGAACCAATTATGTAATTTTTTTTTGCAAACAAAAACCTCAAGTTAAACCCGGAGAATTTTTTGTGTGTTATTTACATTTAGTGTTTCTTCAAAGTAACTCTCCTAGCACAGGCCTCTTTTACCGTGACTTAGCAGAGATACATGTGTGTTGTACAAAGTGTTACACACCTCCCAGAAAAGATGGTTTTGTATTGAAGCGTTTGGTGCTTTGCTCGTTGCTACGGTGATTATCTTTCCCAGCAACATTGAAGATTGAGCAGAACATTTTCCACTTCTGCTGAACATGGCCGACAGTCTGGGATGTTGCCAGCTTATATAAAATTAAATGAGCAGTTTCTGTCTTCTTTCAACTGGACTCAGCCACGAGCTTGTGTATTGTACAGATTACCAGCTTGCACCATTACATTCATTTTTATATGTTCACCACCAGAAGGGGATACATTTTTTCGTCCCCGCTGCAACACATTCTGGGCCTAGCAACATTACTGTGGACTGCTTAGTTTTTCTAGCTATGCAATTAAAATTGTACAGGGAATTTGGGCTCATAACAGGTTTGCCAACACTTCACCAGGGAGGCCTGTCTCTCTGGCTCCACACTTTCCCTCTTGGTTTCTGCCTCCTCTTCAAAAGAAGTAAAATTATATCGAATTTCATATTTCTATTTGGCATAAACATTTCATAGCATGGACCAACCAACATCACACAAAAAAAAAACCAGATTATCTGGTCATTATTATGTTGCTGTTTGTGGGAGCTTGCTGTCTGCAAATTGGCTGCTGCATTTCTTCAATTACAACAGTGACAACACTTCAAAAGTACTTCATTGGCTGTAAAGCACTTTGAGACGTTGTGAAATGCGTTATATAAATGTAAATATTTTGTTCTTTCTTTCATTCTTTCTTTCTTTCTATGAATGGGCCAGCAGTAGACTGGAAGATCTTGGTGGGGCCAGGAGGAGCATGAATGCTCTTCCTGGTTCCCCCCCAAAAAACGTTAATAAAATCGTACCTTGGGCTGTTTCGTGAGTGTCCTACAGCGATCTTTTTTCGGACTGCTGGTTAGGCCGCTCAACGCCTAGTATGAATGGGAAGAGTGAGCGTGGTACACGCTCCACCCACCGGTACATGAAAACCGGGTCAGGACCCCGATTTGAATATCGAAACAAGACTCCGACCTGTATCGGGCAGCGGCACTCTCTGCACTTTTTGAAACCCACTCAAAAATCAAGTTGGACAGACCTTGGGCGACCAATTTTTAAAACATTTTCATCTGACAACCACCCAGATTTTCAGCATGAACGGGGCGGTACCCAGATGAAAATCGCTCCCTTTCAGTGTTGTCTACTGAGACCGCTAGGTCTCTTTTAGTTTCATCTTTAGCTCTTTCATCACCAATTGTGGAAAATGTGTGTCGCCCATTTCTGCTTCCCACGTTTTGTACCTTATATTTTATGCATTGGCATGCATCTGCGATTTTTCTTCCCACTTACATGGTTTGTCCAACTCGTTTTGTTATTTCTGCACTGCCCCTTCGAGTTTAGTGTTGTCTGCAAATTTATTTCATTTGCATTGAGTTTCTGAATTCTAGTCACAAACATAAAACAGCAGTGATCCCAACAGAACCGTGCCAATATATTTAGAGACACCCACTCTTTCCTTTCTTTGTCAAGTCTGTCCAAATTAATGTGCTCTGGGATGACATGCTCCCAGTGAACACTTTAGTCTGTTTTACACAGGAAATTTTGACTTCAATGGAAATAAAAATCGGGAGAGATGTAAAATGGGCTGCCGATTTACTCACCCATTTTACACTATGGCACAAAGTCAAAATCTACTCAACAAAGTGGTTGTATCTACAGATTTTCATGTCTTTCAGGCAGCTGTACCTTTACTCATCAAATGGATACATTACAAAGAATAAATGAGATAAGGCCATTTGGTTCATCTACATACCATGGATAATCTGCACAGTCATGGTCACTTTCCTCAACTTCTTTCATTTCCGAAGAGAAGCATATAACCATTGGCCACATCCCGACATAGAAACAGCGCAGTGAAATTTCTCTTCGAAGGAAATGGAAGAAAACTTCAGAATATTAATGCAACGTTGCAACCTAGAAAGAAAAGGCTTACTTTTATATTGCACCTTATCATAGCCTCAGGATGTTCCAAAAGGTATCACACTTTTGCAGTGCAGACCCTGCTATTATGTAGGCAAAAACAGCAGCCAGTTTGCACACAGCTATGTCCCACAAACAGCAGATGCGATTAATCTGCTTTTGGTGGTATTGATGCGGAGATGCCGGTGTTGGACTGGGGTGGACAAAAGTGAGAACCTGGTGTTGTGCGACTTCTCACTTTTGGTGGTATTGGTTAAGGAAAGATGTTGAGCAGGACAATGAAGGAACTCCCTGCTTTACTTTGAATAGCGCCATGGGATCTTTCACAACAAGCTAAACGGGCAGACGGGACCTTGGTTTAACGGCTCATCTAAAAGATGGACGCGCTGGTAATGTAGAACTTATTAAGTCCTGGGTTGAAATGTCAGCCTATGTTAGGTCTGGCGACGCCTCAGTTCTCATCCTTGTGTTCAAATCCCTCCATGGCCTCGCCCCTCCCTATCTCTGTAACCTCCTCTAGTCCTACAGCCCTCTAAGATCTCTGCGCTCCTTCAATTCTGGCCTCTTCCGCATCCGTTATTTTAATCACTCCACCATTGGCGGTCGTGCTTTCAGCTGCCGAGGTCGTAAACTTAGGAATTCCCTCCCTAAACCTCTCCGCCTCTCTACTCTCTCTCCTCGAAACCTACCACTTTGACCAAGCTTTTGGTCACCTGTCCTGATATCTCCTTATGTGGCTCGGTGTCAAATTTGGTTTATTACGCTCCTGTGAAGCGGCTTGGGATGTTTTACTACGTTAAAGGCGCTGTGTAAATACAAGTTGTTGTTGTTGTTGTGGTTGTGTTGAAGTCCTTGAGTCAGGGGTTGTGTTACGGTTATCAAACCTGTGCAATTGCACAGGACCCCGAGCCAATCAGGTACCTCCGAGCTGAGAGTCTGAGTGTAGACCCAGGAGGCTGAGTAAATGCCAGGATTGTTATCGGACAACTGGAGATGGAGGCAGAGCTTCCTCAGTCAGCTGGATCAGTCGGCTGGTCGCTAAGCTGCAGAGGGGGGAGGGGTTTGTTTGGGAACTGGAGGCGCATGAACAGCACGAGCTTCAGGGGAAGAGCTGAACCCAGTGTGAGAGGGCAGCAGCAGAGACTACAAACCGCAAGAAACAGGAATGGTAGCGTAGTGGTAATGTCACTGGGCTAATAATCCAGAGGCCTGGACTAATGATCCAGAGACCTGAGTTCAAATCCCACCACGGCAGCTGGGGAGTTTAAATTCAATGAAATAAATCTGGAATAAAAAGCTAGTGTCAGTAATGGTGACCATGAAACTATCGGATTGTCGTCAAAACCCATCTGGTTCACTAATGTCCATTAGTGGAAGGAAATCTGCCGTCCTTACCTGGTCTGGCCTATATGTGACTCCAGACCCACAGCAATGTGATTGACTCTTAACTGCCCTCTGAAATGGCCTAGCAAGCCACTCAGTTGTAACAAACCGCTACGAAAAACAATAATAAGAATGAAACCGGACGGACCACCCGGCATCGACCTTGGCACCGGCTACGGACATGGCAACGGCACACCCAGCCCAGTCAACCCTGCAAAGTCCTCCTCAGGAGAGCTGTCCACAGACTAGTCAAGCAACAACCTGACATAGTCATACTCACAGAATCATACCTTTCAGCTAATGTCCCAAACTCCTCAACATTGACTCCGGACCCCATGAAGTCTCATGGCTTCAGGTCAAGCATGGGCAAGGAAACCTTCTGCTGATTACCACCTACCGCCCTCCCTCAGCTGATGAATCAGTACTCCTCCATGTTGAACACCACTTGGAAGAAGCACTGAGAGTAGCAAGGGCACAGAGTGTACTCTGGGTGGGGGACTTCAATGTCCATCACCATGAGTGGCTCGGTAGCACCACTACTGGCCGAGTCCTGAAGGACATAACTGCTAGTCTGGGCCTGCGACAGGTGGTGAGTGAACCAACACGAGGGAAAAACCGACTTGACCTCGTCCTCACCAATCTACCTGTCGCAGATGCATCTGTCCATGACGGCATTGGCAGCAGTGACCACCGCACAGTCATTGTGGAGACGAAGTCCCGTCTTCACACTGAGAACACCCTCCATCGTGTTGTGTGGCACTACCACCGTGCTAAATGGGATAGATTCAGAACAGATCTAGCAGCTCAAAACTGGGCATCCATGAGGCGCTGTGGGCCATCAGCAGCAGCAGAATTGTATTCCAACACAATCTGTAACCTCACACCCTGGCATATCCCTCACTCTACCATTACCATCAAGCCAGGGGACCAACCCTGGTGTAAAAGAGCATGCCAGAAGAAGCATCAGATGGAAGCTGCAACACAGGACTACATGCATGCTAAAAAGCAGAAGCAGCATGCTATAGACAGGGCTAAGCGATCCCACAATCAACGGATCAGATCAAAGCTCTGCAGTCCTGCCACATCCAGTCGTGAATGGTGGTGGACCATTAAACAACTAACAGGAGGAGGAGGCTCCAAGGATATCCCCATCCTCAATGATGGTGGAGCCCAGCACATGAGTACAAAAGACAAGGCTGAAGCGTTTGCAACCAACTTTAGCCAGAGGTGCTGAGTGGATGATCCATATCGGCCTATTCCCGAGGTCCCCACCATCACAGAAGCCAGTCTTCAGCCAATTCGATTCACTCCACGTGATATCAAGAAATGGCTGAGCGCACTGGATACAGCAAAGGCTATGGGCCCCGACAACATCCCGGCTATTGTGCTGAAGACTTGTGCTCCAGAACTAGCCGCGCCTCTAGCCAAGCTGTTCCAGTACAGCTACAACACTGGCATCTATCCGACAATGTGGAAAACTGCCCAGGCATGTCCTGTCCACAAAAAGCAGGACAAATCCAACCCTGTCAATTACCTGCCCCATCAGTCTACTCTCAGTCATCAGCAAAGTGATGGAAGGTGTCATCGACAGTGCTATCAAGCGGCACTTACTCACCAATAAGCTGCTCACTGATGCCCAATTTGGGTTCCGCCAAGACCACTCGGCTCCAGACCTCATTACGGCCTTGGTCCAAACATGGACAATGGAGCTGTATTCCAGAGGTGAGGTGAGAGTGACTGCCCTTGACATCAAGGCAGCATTTGACCAAGTGTGGCATCAAGGAGCCCTAATAAAACTGAAGTCAATGGGAATCAGGGGAAAAACGCTCCACTGGCTGGAGTCATACCTAGCACAAAGGAAGATGGTTGTGGTGGTTGAAGGTCAATCATCACAGCCCCAGGACATCGCTGCAGGAGTTCCTCAAGGCAGTGTCCTAGGCCCAACCATCTTCAGCTGCTTCATCAATGACCTTCTCTCCAACATAAGGTCAGAAATGGGGATGTTCGCTGATGACTGCACAGTATTCAGCACCATTCACAACTCCACAGATAATGAAGCAGTCCATGCCCGCATGCAACAAGACCTGGACATTGTTCAGGCTTCGGCTGATAAGTGGCAGGTAACATTCGTGCCACAGAATTGCCAGGCAATGACTATCTCCAACAAGCGAGAGTCTAACCACCTCCCCTTGACATTCAATGGCATTACCATCGCCGAATCTCCCACTATCAACATCCTGGGGGTCACCATTAACCAGAAACTTAACTGGACCAGCCACATAAATACTGTAGCAACAAGAGCAGGTCAGAGGCTAGGTATTCTGCAGCTAGTGTCTCACCTCTTGACTCCCCAAAGCCTTTCCACCATCTACAAGGCACAGTAAGGAGTGTGATGGAATACTCTCCACTTGCCTGGATGAGTGCAGCTCCAACAACACTCAAGAAGCTCGACACCATCCAGGATAAAGCAGCCTGCTTGATTGGCACCCCATCCACCACCTTAAGCATTCACTCCCTCCACCACCGGCGTACCGTGGCTGCAGTGTGTACCATCTATAAGATGCACTGCAGCAACTCGCCAAGGCTTCTTTGGCAGCACCTCCCAAACCCGCGACCTCTTCCACCTAGAAGGACAAGGGCAGCAGGCGCATGGGAACACCACCACCTCCAAGTTCCCCTCCAAGTCACACACCATCCTGACTTAGAAGTATATCGCTTATCCTTCATCGTCGCTGGTCAAAATCCTGGAACTCCCTAACTAACAGCACTGTGGGAGTACCTTCACCACACGGACTGCAGCGGTCTGCAGCAGTTCAAGAAGGCGGCTCACAACCACCTTCTCAAGGGCAACTAGGGATGGGCAATAAATGCTGGCATTGCCAGTGACGCCCAGATCCCATAAACGAATTTAAAAAAAAGCCAGAACAGAAAATTAGAGGGAAAACGTTGAGGGGGAAAAATAAATACATCAGTGTAAATTCAGGGCTAGAAATTCGGTGCCTTAGCGCCTCACATTACCGCCTCCAGGGGGCGATAACGGGATGTTAAGGTCTTACCACCCGGGCGCAGCGATGTTACCGCCGCCCGCGAAATTCACCTGCCAGTTTGCGGTGGCGGTAACCCCTATCGCCACGCCCGCCTGGAGATCGTGACGTCATCTGGCTGCGCATCGTCGCAATAGTGCCCCAGACCCAAAATTAATTTCCGGCCGCCTGAAGCATCGCCGGGCGAAAACAACGCCAGCATCGGGCGACTGGCCGCTTCGGGAGCGATGATTAAAGGCAAGGTGGCCGAGGTAAGTAAAAAAAAACTTACCTTTTTTAATCTGTTTTTTTCCACGGGTTCCTGCCCGCGATCGATCAGCCGTGCCGGGCTGATTGCACGGGTTGGCCGCTCCCTTGGTGGTCCAGGTAGGTGCCCTTTCTTTTGCAGAACCTGCAGCGATGGCCCTTCCCTTTAAGGCCCAGCGTGCAGCGCTGACGTACTCACCGCCTCGCCTGCTGACGATCGCGCTCCAAGAGGGAAGTGGAGCGCTTGATTGAGCGCTCTTGGAGCGAGAAAACCCAATTTTTTTAAAGTTAGAAAAACATAGCGCCTGGTGCTAATTTTCCAAACTTTATTTCACCCCCTATGAGCTGGGGTTCCTGCTGCAGAGCCGATCTGTCTCTATGGAGATGGAAAACCGGTGTTTCTATGGAGATGGAAAACCAGGATAAGGCGTGAAACAGGCACTCGACCTACTGCGACCCGTTTTCTCGCCCACGGAAACAATTAATGTGTTTGCGTCCAATTCCTCTTTCTGCTGGTTTAACTGGGGCATTCGCCCATGTCTGTTACCGGGGTTAAAAAGGCATGCAAAAGAATCTGATGCCAGCATGTTACACACCTCTGTGCCAACCTATACAACATGGTTGGGGGAACAGCGCCCCTGCCTGGAGTGTGGAATCAACCTACAAGCTGCTGAATTGCAGCTGACAGGACTGCCGAACCAACCTCACCCCTGACCATAACACAGAAAGTATTTCCAAGATTCTAGGAGCAGGCAAACCATTGTGTTCCACGTAGCATATGATTGTCTATTTATCTTGAGAGAAATAAAATTGATGCAAGTTCTTTCTTTTATCTCTTTAACCTTGAATACCATTATTAATCAAACGATCATCTAGCTTTTCTTTTGAATAAAGATGGAGTTAAACGACACAACATTAATTGCTTTTGCTGGGAGTCAATTCTTTATATCTATGCCTCTATGGGGAAAAATTGTTCTAATTTGCAGTTTTGCTTGAGGCTTGTTAATTTTGTGCTTGTGTCTTTTAGTTTTTGAGGTCACAATATAAGTTAAATCATTTGCATTATTTATAACCTTCCACTATTTTGGCTTTCCGAGACCATGCCAGTGACTTTACAGCGAACAGAATTCCAGAGTATTATGTTCAAAATATCGTAAGAATTTTTACATCGGGTATCCCAGGCAAATTGAATATAAAAAAGTAGCATCTAGCCAAACTGAAGCTGCGTGGTCAATCATTTTTTCCTGACTTTTCTGCAGTGCTGTGGGAGTGCTGCACTGTCGGAGGTGCCGTCTTTCAGATGAGACATTGAACCGAGGCCCCGTCTGCTCTCTCAGGTGGACGCACTATATCGAAGAAGAGCAGGGGGAGTTATCCCTGGTGTCCTGGCCAATAGTTATCCCTCAATCAACATAACAACAACAGATTATCACATTGCTGTTTGTGGGAGCTTGCTGTGCGCAATTGGCTGCCGCGTTTCCTACATTACAACAGCGACTAGACTTCAAAAGTGCTTGATTGGCTGTACAGCGCTTTGGGATGTCCTGAGGTCGTGAAAGGCGCTATAGAAATGCAAGTCTGTCTTTCTTTCTTGAATCTGAATTTGTTTCTATTCCTCAGATTCAAGAAATTATAATTGTAGAGCCTGAAAATTTCTGTTTGCCTTAAATTCAGCGGTAAATAATGCCATACAAGCCTTGCCACTGCTGCATTTTCTCTCAATGTTTGGCAGTTGAGTATGTTACTTATTCAGTGCGAGCTCCCACTTGCTCAGTGGGCTGCCTGAGGAGTGGCTCCACAACTGATGCTGTTTTAAAGGGCCCGATCAGTCATTAAATCGGCTATATTCTCACCTCCAACTGAAGGGAAAGGGTGCTGAGCTGCAAAAATCCTGCACAGTGGAGGATTCTCCACATTGCGTCACCAGATTTACCAATGCTGCGCTTAAACTCACGCTGGACAAATTGAGGGATAAGTTGGCTGTCCTCTTTGGCACTGAAGGCACCCTCAGTCCCCCACGCAAGAATATAAATTGCAGAGTGAGTAAAAAAAAAAACAAGCTAATTGAATAATTTATGATTTTCCAGCCTCTGCAGGCACAATTCTGGCAGGACTAAACACCCTCAGCAGCAAGGACTTCCGTGTTTCTCTGTTATATCCCCAAATATAGGGTAGTAGAGATCTGGAAATCTCTCCCCCAAAAACGGCTGTGGAAGCTAAGGGACGGTTGGCGCTTTCAGGACTGCGATTGATAGATTTTCGTTAGATAAGGGTGTCAAGGGGGCATGAAGCGAAGGCGGGTAAATGGAGTCGAGATCAGCCACGATCTAATTGAATGGCGGAGCAGGCCCGAGGGGCTGAATTGCCTATTCGTGTTCCTAAATATACAAGAGTTTTACATTTGGTAGGACTAGTGAAAGAATCCCCTCGCTCTTCTCCCACCCACAATATAAGGAGCACTTCATGTGTTAATCAGTGACTGATGCAACGTAAACGTCTGACCAGGAATGTATCATCGTCTGTGAAGAGGAAAAACGAATGGAATTACCCGCACCTTGAAAAACGAGAGCTTCCGACATCAATAGCTGTCCTGAATTGGAAATAAGTGACTCTGTACCATATCTGTAATTTCATTTTCGTGGTGTTATTGATAATGTTATTGCTCTGTAATGTGATATGTTGCTATGGCAAAATTAGGAATGCAGTGAACAATCACTTAATTGACTGCACAATGCACTGGTTTCATAAATCTCTTTCAAACGTAATAACAAGTCCTCCAGGACAAACAGAATGTGGCGTCACTGATGCATTCTCTCTCCTGAAAGTGAAAGAGCAGCCAAACTGCACGTTGATTTATAAAGACAAACCAAATACAAAATCAATTCGAAATAAGCTGATTCAGATAAGTTCAAAACAATCCTAATTTTTTTTTTCCTGCAGTTTGCATTAATTCGGAGTCAAGTGACCTGTTCAGCAGAAAAAATGGCACACTCCTTGCTCATTTTTTAAAAATGTGTGAGGGCACAGTTCCTTAATCTCTGTTTTATGGATGTGAAGATAACTCACAGAAACAAGTTGAATGCTCGCCGACATCTCACTGTGAGCACTGGAACATGCTGAGAGAGAAGTGATTTTTTTTCATATTTTATTAAGTGACAGGACCGATCGTTTTGCTAGTTATGTTTTCCCAGAAGAATGAAATACGTTTCTATGTGATATATCTTACTATGAAATAATACATAGACCTGAATTTTCGACGAGATGGGTGGTAAAGGTTTTTTGGCAGCACTTTGGTGGCAAACCTGTTGAATTACCATTTTTGAGTTATTGCATATTCTTGCATTTTTCTATCAGTAGCTTGCTTGTGCATCTGCCAATGGACAATCAAACTCACGTTCAAATTAAGCCATTAAGAGCATAATTTACCCTGGCACTAGACAGAAGCAGCGCACCTGAAGTGTCTGTCGAGGCTGAAGAGTACTGCTAGTTACTGCTGGAAGAGCAATGGGATCTAGGGATATAGGTGAACAAATCATTAAAAGCAGCATCGCAGGTCAGCAAAGCAATTCAAAATGCTAACAAAGCACTGGGATTTATTTCCAGGGGGCATAGACTTTTAAAGTAGTGAAGTTATGTTAAACTTGGACAGGGCCCGAGTCAGGCAGCACTGTGCACAGTCCTGGTCTCCATACTATAAAAAGCCATGATGCGGAGATGCCGGTGTTGGACTGGGGTGGACAAATGTGAGAAGTCGCACAACACCAGGTTATAGTCCAACAGCTTTATTTGAAATCACAAGCTTTTGGAGCGCTGCTCCTTCGTCAGGTGATATAAAAAGGACACAGAAGCACTGGAGAAAGTGCAAAACTGATTTACAAGGATGGTACCAGAACTGAGAGATTACAGCTATCGGGAAAGATTGAACAGGTTGGGGCTTTTTTATTTAGAAAAGAGAAGACTTAGAGGAGACCCGATAGAGGTCAGTAAAATTATGAATGGGTTGGACAGGGTAGATGTGGAGGGAATGTTTCCACTTGTGGGAGAATCCAAAAACCAGGGGCCATAAATACAAGATAGTTGATAATAAATCCAATAGGGCAATAAGGAGACATTTCTTGACTCAGGGAGTGGGTAGAATGTGGAACTCGCTACCACAGGAAGTGGTCGAGGCAAATAGCTTAGATGCTTTCAAAAGTAAACTAGACAATTACTTGAGAGAAAAGGGAAGAGGAAGACATGTTGAAAGGTTGAGATGAGGTAGATGGACTGGGAGGAGACTTGTGTGGCTATAAACACCAGCACTGACTAGTTGGGTCGAATGGCCTGTTTCTGTGCTGTATATTGTATGTAGTTCCTGTCCTGGCGCATAAACATGCATGGGGCAACCCTGGCATAAGTCTGCCTCTGTTAAGGCCTAGTACTGGCAGAAGGAAATTGCAGCACAACCTCTTAGGCCCAAAGCTGTGTCCCTAGCCAGTGGCAGCATGGCTTTCTGGAGAGCAGCAGCAAATGTTACTGATGCCCTGAGAAATGAAGATCCTCTTGGGGCGGGGGTGTAAGCTGTTGGAAAGAGAATTTGCCAAATTCAATATTTGGGCTATCCCCAGGACCCCCTCAGACTCTCTGGTGCGTGGCGTCCCAGCACTAGGCTCAACAGTTTGTTTCGTTTCACGTCTTTCCGATTGGGTGCCCGATGGGCTAATGTAAAGGAAAATGAGGCAAGGGGCCGGGAGTGCCCCATCACTGTATTGGACCTCTGCCTACTCCAGGCCCAATTCTGCCCTCTCCCACGAGAAATCTTGGAACAATGTAAAAGGAGGCAGGAACCTGCAAAAAGTCGATGGGAGCAAAGAGGAACAAAAATGTTGGGGAGAAGGCAAGAATATGTCACAAAATTGAACGTAGAACTATTTCTAAGTGAGGACCTAAATTCCTGCCAGGAGAAAGTGGCAAGGCAAAGAGGAGGCAGACAGCCTATAGGTTGGCTCCAGCAAGGTAGATGTTTCTAATACGTCCTTGAAGTCTACAGTCAAGTTGCCATTCTTTTGGCTTTGGATTGGGCAGCTTGGTTGTTGAATGGGAAGTCGAGAGGTTTCTGAAAAGTCTACTGGCCCCATGGGATTTTCATCAGCCGTCCTATCCAAAATTGGAAAAGTGGGGAAAATCAGGTACCACTGAGATCCTGCCCTAATCTCAATTTCCCTACCATCATCCCACCGGGATGACTCCTCACCGTATGTAAATGGACTTTTCTGCTTGCCACCCGCCCTCTCCATCGATAAAAGGTGGCAGTAGTTCCTGGGGTAGCAGCAGTAAGCCCCTGAAGTCACTGCAAGGAAGGAGTGGGCCTAGTATTGGCCTCATCTTCCTCCATATAGGCCTCAAACACCTACCTTTTTAAGCCTCTGACTTGGTTGAATTATGTAGAATTGAGATAGATTGCATAGAAGCTTTAGAGATAGCTTATATGCTGTTGCTACATGTTGCTTGACGTACTGTTTGACAGAAAAAACCATCAAATTGAAAGATTTCACTTAAAATTAATCTGGGACTGCCTATAAACCAGTAAGTAACCCATGACACTGCACGTTCAATGACAAATGTGTATTCAGACAGCAATACAATAGTACTGAACTTTAACTGTAAGTATCACCTTGAAGTTTGCTTTGATTTGAAACTGTTGCTAGGCAATATTGCCACAAGTCGTGTGTGCAAGTGTCAGCCTCTTTGAATATTTCTGTACGACTCTCTCCCAGTCAGGGCAGGGGGGGCACGATATGAGATCTCAGGTGTTGTAGTTTTACAGGATTTAAATGATCAGATGTCATTTTTGAAAGGCGAATGTTTTATCTTTCTTCTAAATCCTAGCTTCAGATTAATAGCATAACCTGCCATAATGCAGTTATTTGTTTGCATCGGTTTTTTTCATCACCATGCCGTCACCGTGCCGTCACCGTGCCTGCAAGAAAAAGCTGCCATAAAATGGTGGTGATTAATGCTGCATTTTCGCAAAACTTCCAATACAGTTGTAAATGCGCTTGTCCGCTCCATGTTATACGGGTAGATCGGTGCATGCAATACCAACCCTTTACTCGAGTATGATCTGCAGTATTAATGCTATTGCCGCTTATAGGCTAGTGATACTACACAGCTTGCATCAATACTAAGTGGTTTCATCTTGGTATTAATGCAGATTCTGTACCGTAATTGGGATGGGAAGTAACCCAACTCGCATCAAGTGAATGGGTTTGAGACCACTTTGAGAAAATGGTCTTGAACTATTTCAGTTTTACACCTGCCTTCAAAAGCCTCCTGAAAACCTTTCTCTTTTACCCCTCACTCTGTCACTTCCACCCAAAACTGTTCTCAGAAGTTCTGCTCTGTGTCCGTTTCCTCACTTTATGAAGGGCCTTGGAATGTTTTGTTACGGTCAAGGTATTATATCAATGCGAGCATTTTTTTCCATTCATTCTGGAGATGTGGGCGTCGCTGGCAAGGCCGGCATTTATTGCCCATCCCTAGTCGCCCTAGAGAAGTTGACGATGGGCCTTCTTGAACCGCTGCAGTCCGTGTGGCGAAGGTGCTCCCACAATGCTGTTAGGTAGGGAGTTCCAGGATTTTGACCCAGCATTGTTGTTGTTGTTGCTGTCGTTCGATCCTTTGCAAGACAAGAAGCTCTGCCTCTCTCTCCCTCTAATAGGAACCAGTTTGCACTGGCAATTTATTCAGCCAAATCAATGTTGTGCCCTTTTGAACAACATTACAACAGCCTCACTCACAAGTGATCTTTTATGTTCATTTTGAAAACTTTATTTCGTAGGGGGTAACTTTCAACTTTGGCCGGGCCACCCATTAGAAAACCCTCCCCCGATTTTCTCTGAAGGAAAATCAAGCGGGGTGTATAATGGGCGGCCGATCTGATATCGGCAATTTTATACCCACACCCAAGCTGAACGTCGCCCCCTTTAAGTGTTTGCATCGGATACTTTTAAAAAGTACTTCAGATTCTGACCCACGTAAAAGCCCAGCCCACACTCGCTGATTGTGCCCTTGTTGCATTTAACCTGCTTACGTGACTGAGCCGCACTGAACAACAATACCTCACTTAACTGGCCAGGCTCTTGCCCAGTCGAGAACTCGGGCTTTGTGTGCAAGCTGAGAACATTACTGCAGGAGCACAGCCATGTGCACAAGAAACTGCAATGCTCAGTGTGAAGGATACCTTGCAGCCCCACTATCTAGCTGCAAACCAGAGTATTCAGACTTGTCCCAATTGGGTGGCTCCAATAAATCTGATAATGATACATAGAATTACAAAGAATGTACAGCACTGAAACAGGCCATTCGGCCCAACTGGTCCATGCTAGTGTTTCTGCTCCACACGAGCCTCCTCCCTCCCTACTTCATCTCAGCTTATCAACATATCCTTCTATCAATATAAGATAGTCACCAAGAAATCAGATAGGGAATTCAGAAGACACTACCCAGAGAGTGGTGAGAATGTGGAACTCGCTACCACAGGGAGTAGTTGAGGCGAATAGCATAGATGCATTTAAGGGGAGGCTAGATAAGCACATGAGGGAGAAGGGAATAGAGGGTTATGCTGAGAGAGTTAGATGAGTAAAGACAGGAGGAGGTTCGAGTGGAGCATAAACGCCGGCATGGACTGGTTGGGCCGAATGGCCTGTTTCTGTGCCATATATCCTATGTAATCCTATTCCTTTCTCCCTCATGCGCTTATCTAGCTTCCCCTTAAATGCAGCTATACTATTCGCTTCAACCAATCCCTGTGGTAGCGAGTTCCACATTCCCACCACTCTCTGGGTAAAGAAGTTTCTCCTGAATTCCCTGTCGGATTTAATAGTGACTATCTTATATTTATGGCCCCGAGTTTTGTCACGGCAGGTACAGTTCCGAGAATGGAAAGGACAGATTATCAGACCACTTTGGATGGGTTTTACTGAAGTTGTTTTGCGTTCCATAACTGGGATTTCCATGTCACTGTTATGGAACTGTCAGCATAAATCTAATGTAAAAATCAGAGAATAACAGGGCCAAGGTATTTAGTAGTTACTATTATATTGTAGAGGCCACTTAAAATAGGTGCATCTAGAGAAGCAAAATGTGCCAATTATCTGACCACCCCTAATAAGTGAAGCCCAACAAAATCAGCCATCCAAACCTCAATGTATAATTGTGAAAAGGAACATAGATAAATCACCAAGAAAATACATCACATTACTCAACAACTGCTACTGAAAGTAAATGGATGTAGTAAATTAAGAACAGTTCAACATTAATTAATTTATGCAGTAGGACAGCCGAAGTCACCATACTTGCTCAACTCAATCCTGAACTGTTTCTACTGCCTACTTAGGGAAGGAGTTCAGATGGCCAGTCTATGTTTTGTATGACAGGTTTTATGATCACTGTTAAGTACCTTGTGATGTGTTACTTGATCTTTCAGAAAGGCTGAACATAACATCCTGCCTTATTATCTCCTACTTGCTTAATGATAGCTGCAAATTTGCCTCAGTTCATTTTATGCTCTGTGCGTGACGCCCGGTGCTGTTGTGCCCCTGCTGAAGACATGGTCTCGGTAACTCTACGAGACCACATGACTGGCGGGGAGCAGCGCGTATCGGAACTTTGGCCAGATTCTGCCGACAATTTTCTGCCCAAATGGTGGGCCCCACGTGAGCAAATGTCCTCAAGCCGTCGAAGCTTCCCGTCGGTCATGGAGACTCGTAACGTTATCCCCAATAACCTGACGACCATGGCTCCAAAAAAATCAGTCATTACAACAACAACAGCTTGTATTTTTATAGCGCCTTTAACGTAGTAAAGTGTCCCAAGTGTAGAATTCGCAATATTATCACGATTTGATTAATAAGGAGAAAACACAAAGTTTCGTTCAAACAGCTTTTTATTTCAGCAGAATGCTGTCAGGTTTAAATTGGACACAAGCAGCCTGTAAAATGGCCGCCGCACCTCGTGACAGAACATTCTAGACTTTTCAACAGGCAGACAAGATGGCGTTCCATTAAACATTCTTGCAAGATCGATAACGATTCAGCACAGTGAAGATAATACACGAGACATTATGGGTTCACAGTATAAACATCGATACTGGAATCGGTCTCCCAGGTACAAAGGAAAGCCATCAAGGGCCCATCCAAAGGACATTAATATGTAAACTCCCAACGGCTCTACGATGAGAGAGCCGTTAGCAGGTAGTTATACAGGACACTTGGAAGCCCCAAACCCCTCCAGGGGGAACACCGACCGATTTAACAATGGGAGAAATATTAGCAGGTACTCAAACATTCATGAGTAGCCCCGAAACCCATTAAGGACGGAGATCACCCATACAGGACATTTTGGGCGCCAAACCCTAAACAAAAGAATGGACATTGTAGTTGGGCGGGAAACGGAAGAACTGTGCACTATAATTGCAGGCCCCAAACCGTCCATTCGCTCTCTTGCTCTTGACTCTTGCCTCGTGTTCTTGACTCTTGCCGCTTGCTGCTGTTATCATCGTGGCTGCTCCTGTGTAAAAGACTGTTGAACTTTCTGATCCGTTCGGATCTACCTCGTGTCGCGTAAAGAAGACCTATGTTGGTAGCTGGCAGCGGAACCAAAGGCCCGAGATGAGATGAGATGAGATGAGATGAGAGGAGAAGAGAAGAAGACCTTATCCATCGCCACGGTCAGTAAATCCCGACCGCGCCTGTAGGTCGATCAGCCAAGTCTTCTCGACAGGAAGCTTTCTTCTTTAACAAGACAAATATGCATCGATGATAACTGGACTGTGCAAACACATCGTATCAGTGATATTGACAACGGTGCTCCACCATACTTTGAAGCCAACCAACAGAGGTCTTCACTACAGCGGACGGTCCAGCCGACTGACCGAGCAGCAGAAACAGTAAACAAGTGGGACCAGGAGATCTCCTGACCAACACGTGGGTGCTGCGGTGAAAAACATCCGATCAGCTATTCGGGATTTCTCCGAGTTATTACGAGTGGTGAGCATGAGTCTCGAGATCCTACGAAGCTAGTTTAGGATAGATATTGATAGGGGAGGGTTTAAAGATTAAGGATATTTGTAATGTGTGCCCTATTTACGTTGTGCCGTTCGTTCCTCGTTTCCCTAAGAGTGATTATAACTGTTTGTAAGATTGTACTGTCATTAATCTGTGCGTATGACATGTATTTCATAATTTTAAGTATCATGCAATAAAGATTTTCCATTTCGTACCGTTCAAACCAAGTCTACATGAGTTTTATCTCCATTACTGCTCTCGCATCTAAGTCCAGTGTCTAGAACCGTAAGGGAGAGTGATTCGAACCACTCACAGGGGTGTCTAGTGTTCCCAGACTGGCTGGAGACCAGGCCTAGACCCGCACTGACATACAGGCTGCACAGAGCCGCGTGAATCTCACAGGCTACGAGACACGCAGGGTCAGGAGAGAATCCCTTACAGAAAATGGCGACCGCGGCAGGACACTGGCAGCGAGAGGGTAGTGTGTTAGATTATGGAATGACTGTACGAAATGTGATGCAGGAAAAGATAGCGGATTACGTGTTTGGAAAGGTTAATCTAACTAAAAAGTGGATAAGCGAATTGTTAGCGGATAAGAGCCCACTAGAGGCAGCTGAAAGGTGGACTGATAGTAAGGAGCATAAAAAGGCAGTTGAGAAAGCAGTCTGGCTTATGTGCTACAAAAGGCAGGTTCAGATTTCAAACCAGACCAATACAGCGCTAACCGCTCGAATCAAGCAGTTAGAGGAGGAAATGGAGGAGAAGGTTTCTGGAGGGGAGGCGCTCATTAAGAGTTTAAATGAGTTACGCCAGGAAAGCCAGGAAGTCTCCAGTTACCTTAAAACAAGGGTAGAGTATCTCGAGTGCCAGATCACTGAAGCAAAATTGAACGAGAGTAGGATGAAGGAAAGATTTAACCGCCAAGCTGCCCAGATAAGAACTCAAGAAGAGAGCTTAATGGGGGTTAGGTCGGCGTATAAGTTGGCCCTTGAGGATAAGTTTCAGGGAGCCGACCATAGCGCCTGCGAAAAGGAGATAGAGAGCCTCAAAAAGGCCGTGAATAATGCGAACGGCATGGTGTGCCTTATCAATCCGTCGGCGCGCCAGCCGCTAGTAAATGAGAGATTTAGAAATTCCCCACCAAGTAAAGCAGAAGAAGTAGTAGCCACTGCGCCCTCCGCGCCACCCAGCTATTCAGAAACCTGGGTTAGGGAGGAAGCAACGGAAGAAGCAAAAGAGCCCGTTGAAAAGGAGGTAGAAAAGGGATCGTTGTATCCAGTAACGGGTATTAAAAGGGGCCCAAGCAGAAACGGTGGGGAAGAACCGGGGGATCTCCTCGGACAGCTGGTGTTGCCTCACAGTTCACATCAGCTGAGGGCCATGATAAACCACGTAAGGAAGCTGACCGAGATAGACGACCCTTCCGTACATTTCAGGGAAGTTGAGCAAGCCGCAGCCATCAACGGCTGCGATGATGGGGAGACAGCAAAAATGCTGCTGTTCTCGTTAGATAGCTCGGTCCTTCAGTGTCTCTCAGGCGATAGCAAGAGGGGTAATAAAAGTTATGAGGAATTGAAAAATGAGGTCCTAGAAGTAGTGGGGGCGAACGACGGAGGTCCGTTTGCTAGAGTGGGACAGACAGTGCAGATGGAGGGAGAACCCCCGAAGGTTTTTGCCGACAGGCTGTGGCCAGTATATGAGCGCAGCTGTCTAGGTGCGCCCGAGCGCGAAGATGTGGAAGGCGCCGCTTTAATTCATTGGCTTAGGTGCATCATAGCCAACAGTTTACCAGCCGTTAGAGAGCAGGCAAAAGCCTGGTTCGATCCCAATGACCTCAACCTTACGGAAGAGTCGGTCTTGAATCGACTCACGTTAGGTTACCGTAACATAAGGGGTATGACGACACGTCCCTTTAAGGGAAGAGTACATGAGGTACGACCCGCAGCCCCAGCTCAAAGAGAGTGGCATCAGGAGGGTAATCGCGCCCCACAGGCAAGTAATGCCTGTTACGGGTGTGGGAAGACAGGGCACTGGCGCAAGCACTGCAGGAACCCTTGGAAGGATTCCAAGGATAAAAATCCCGCGGTCCGAGCCCAGACGCCTGTCCCGCCTAAGGAAGCAAAGGCACCCACCTCTCCCGAAGACCTCGAAGCAGTGTTAGGAGTCATGCGCAAGATGGTTTTGAACGCGCGTGGACAGGTGGCGGTCGCAACCGGCCCCGTAGGTGCCGCAGGACCGTCTAATAGTGCCCCATGACTAGAACCAGCACAGCCCGTCTACCTGTGTCCGCTCAGCTATGATGCGTGGAGGCGACCTGTGGTGGAGATGGAGGTAGAGAAACAGAAGGGCAGTTATTTGTTGGATACGGGAGCTTCTTGCACCATAATCCATACAGATGACCCTTTTGACTCGCCGCTATCTACCAAGGTCCCATTCACGCTAGCAGGGTTCACAGGGAAAGAACAGGCTGGCACGTTTTCCCTCCCGCTATCCATTCGTTTAGGAACACTTCGCCTTAAGTGGAAGTGTATACTGATGGCATGGCAAAAGGGGGGTGGAAGAGGTATTCTTGGGTCCGATCTCCTAGCGGGACACGGGATCCTCGTGGACCTCAGAAATCACTGTCTCTGGGGGGCTAAAGGTGAAAAAGGCGAGGTAATGGTAATTCAAGGGGAGGAAGAAACAGGGGTCCTGTGTACCGTACAGCCATCCGGAGGCTACGACCTCAGGCTTATGGTCGCAGATGTCCCAACGGACATGCAAACGTACGTGTCAGATAACATGCACGCGTTTGCAACCCACAAGCACGATTGTGGGAGGGTGGTCGGGTTTGAGGTCAGCGTAGATGGGGACCCCATGACCCGACCCCAAAAGCAGTATAACTTCCCCAAGGAAGCAGAACCCGATATGGAGGCAGCAATGTCTTCCTTGGTGCAGCAGGGCGTGTTGAGGCCGATAGCCACACACGTGAACTCCCCATTATGGCCGGTTAGGAAGCCGGATAATTCGTGGAGAGCCACGGTGGACTACAGAGTCCTTAACAGTAACATCCCCGCCTGCGCGCCCACAGTAGCAGCAGTTGCTGACCTAATAGGGAGCATCCCAGCGTCCGCGACCACGTTCACGGTGCTGGATATCTCGAACGGTTTTTGGTCCATCCCGCTGCGGCGAGGGGACCAGTACAAGTTTGCCTTTACGTTTAAAGGGCAACAGTACACGTGGAACTGCTTGCCACAGGGTTTCCACAATAGCCCCAGTATTTTTCACCAGTGTATGGCAGGAAGTTTAAAGGAGTTTAGTCAGCCCAATCAGATAGTACAGTATGTGGATGATTTGCTCCTATTTACGGACTCAAGGGAGGAGCACGGACCACTGCTGGACGAGTTATTGGAGCTGTTAGCGAGAAAGGGTTTTAAAGTAAACCCAAAGAAAGCACGTATCGGTCAGCAGGAAGTAAAATTCCTGGGACTGACCCTACGCGCTGGGGAAAGAGCCATAGACAAAGCAAGGAGGGAGTCGGTGCAAGAATTACCGATTCCCAACAACGTAAGGGGTGTGAGGTCCTTCTTGGGACTGACCGGTTACTGCAGGGATTTTATCGAGGATTATGCGGCCACAGCGGCGCCGCTCCTCCGACTCCTCCATAAGGGAGTGGAGTGGTCTTGGGACGAGGGCTGCCAAGCAGCCTTCGAGAAGTTAAAAAGGGATCTGCAGACCGCGCCAGCCTTAGGGGCCATAGATGGGGGGAAGGAGTTTTTCCTGGAGGTAGCTGCCAGCGGAGACAGCTTAAGCGCCGTGCTGCTCCAAGAGCGTCACGGCAAGCTGAGGCCGGTTGTCTATTCATCCAGGGTATTAACGGATGTGGAGAGAAGTTTCTCCAATTGCGAAAGGCACCTTTTAGCCACGCATTGGGCTGTGAAAAGATCAGCGATCTTCACAGGGCTCTCTCCCATCACCCTCCTCACCCATCACACACCAACTAAGATGCTTCTGGATGGGAGGATTAAAGACGGGACCGTAAGCAGCGCACGCATTGCGCGTTGGACCCTTCTTCTCTCCCAGTTGGATCTTAGAGTAAAAGGTCTTTGCGAGCCCAGGCTTGCGGCCAATTTGGTATACCCCGGTACAGCCCACCGGTGTTCGGTGGAAGGGGTGTGGGACGTCAACATAGGTTTACGGGCCGGGATACATCCCACTGGGCGCGAGATTTATGTTGATGGGTCTAGCACAGTGTCTGCTGGCGAGCGACTCACAGGGTGTGGAGTTTATGACCCTGCGGCAGACCTTGCCCTGGCGATCAAGCTCCCTAGCACCATGAGCGCGCAGCAGGCTGAGCTGTCTGCCGTGGTGTACGTGGTGACCCACCCAGACATTTTCCCAACCCCATACACGATTTGCTCGGACAGTATGTTCACCTGCAATTCGTGTACGGAATACCTGGCCATTTGGTCCCGCCGCGGATACACCTCCGCGGACGGGCGACCTTTAACGGTGAAGCCCTTGCTGGAAAAGATCTTAGCAGCAGCAGTAGGGGAGGAAGGGGAGATTTTCATCCATAAGGTGAAAGCTCACTCCTCCACAGAGCCCCGTGGGGAGGGCAACCGGCAGGCGGATGCGCTAGCCAGGGAGGGTGCCCGCGACGGTACTTTCTGGAACCCCTATAGGACCGGACCCATAGCAGCGGTCCGAGGTGGGGACGGGAATACCGGGAACACCAGGGTAGCATTGCCCCTAGACCTTAAGACCGTCCAAGCCCAGGATCCCGCCCTAAAAGCAGTCCTAAAAACGATTGCTGAGGGGAGGCAGGTAGAAGGTCCGTACAGTACGGCAACCCTCTCAGTTAAGGAAGGCATGCTGTTCCGCGGGGAGCAGTGGGTTGTGCCGCAGCAGCACAGGAGGGAATTCCTCCAGTTGGCTCACGAGGGACCAGGGGCAGGGCACCCCGGGCCCGAGGTTACCTGGCAACGGGTAGAGCAAGCGGGATGGTGGCCAGGGCTCAGGGAACAAGTCCGCGAGTTCTGTGCAAACTGTCTTGTGTGCGCTGCAAATAACCCAGACCCCCAGAAAAGGAAGGTGCCCATGGGACACGTAAGAAGGGTAGAGGGACCATGGCAGTCGATACAGATCGACTATATAGGACCCCTGCCCACCACCCAGGGAGGTTATAAGTACTGCCTCGTCCTGGTGGATGTGTTTTCCAAGTGGGTGGAAGCCTTCCCTTGTCGAACAGCTACGGCACTGGGTACAGCAAAAATCTTGGTCCGGGAAGTGTTCTCGCGGTGGGGACTCCCCCGTTTTGTGGAGTCAGACCAAGGGAGTCATTTCACCGGCCAGGTGATGCAGAACACCCTCATGCTTTTGGGCATTGAAGGGAAGTGGCACGTAGCACACAATCCCCAGTCATCCGGGATTGTTGAGCGCATGAACCGGACCCTGAAGGAGAAATTGAGGAAAGAGACTAGGAACTCGTCCCAAAAATGGGCGGAAGTTCTGCCTTTAGTCCTCATGGGGGTCCGGGCCAGTCAGTCAAAAAGTACGGGGTACTCCCCGCACGAGGTAATGACCGGCAGGCTCATGCGAACCCCCACCCATGTGCTAGCCCCGGTGCTCACTGAAGGTCAGCTTCAAGAGATCAGCAGGGACAAGTTCGCCCAAACTCTCTTGGAGCGCCTGAAGCAAGTTTATGAGCAGGCGGCTGGGAACATGGGAAGGCAGCATCAGGGCAATCGCTTGTTGCTGGAACCCCGCAAAACGCGGGAGTGGGAAGTAGGAGACCAGGTCATGGTCAGAAACTACGCCAGAGTAGGGAGTCTGGAACCACTGTATATGGGACCCTACAACATTGTAGACAAGGCAAGTCCCATGGTTTACGCCGTAAAAGTACCTCGGCGCACTAAGTGGTTCCACATAAACCAATGCAAACTGTACCAGCCGGGTGCGCAGGGGAAAACTACAGGGGTAAATCCCGCCAATGGGAAAACACAGCCCCAGGTAGGACCACAAGGCACACAGGCAGGCGTAGCAGCTTGCATCAGGGGAAGGGACATCCCGGACGATCATGCAGCGTTTTTCTGGAGTTGGGGGTTAGATGACGAGGACCCCAGGGTACCCTGGTCAGATGAGGATAGTGCAGATGAGCATAGTGATGATGACGGGTGGTTCCGGAGGAACGGTCTGGGAGGATTGGGGCCGATAGGTAGAGATCCACACGGGGTGGACACACAAGCTGCAGGTCCCGACAACAGGAGGGAGGAGCTAGAGGAGGCAGGGCCAGCCGCCATAGGAGCACAGGGAGTACCAATGTGGTTCCCAGAGGGGTGGCCGCCCGCTTTGAACGTCCAGTCCTCAGGGGAGGCAGAGATCACGAGTGAAGGGCCGCCTGCTGGGCCGAGCAGGGCGGGGCCACGAACTGCCAGCCCCGAGGTTAGGGAGGCGGAGTCAGCGGAGGCGGAGCCGGCGACTGTGATGGAACCCCAGGTCATCCCGTTGGAGGTCTCGGATCCCGGTCCGTCCGTCACGGAGCCCCCGCCCAGAGCAACTCCCCGTAGGTCAAGCAGAGAACCCCAGCCCAGGAGGATGTGGTCATGTCCCCAGACTGCCCCAAGGCGTAAGTTTCAGGTTAAGATAACCCGGGTAGAGACAGGCCACATCGAAGCAGTAACAGGCTGCGGCAGATCAGAGGAAAGGGTCAGCGCAGCAACAGGCTGCGGCAGATCAGAGGGAAGGGTCAGTGCCCTCCCACCGTCGGGAAGAGCTCGCAGCAGCCTTCTCAGAATTTAAAGGGGCCGCCCTGAGAACGGGCGGCACTGTAAAGTATTAGTTTTAAGTTTTAGTTTATAGTTCGGGGTTAAGTTTTAAGTCTAAGTTTTAATAAGGCTAAGTTTGTAGTGTTTTGTACAGAAAACGATAAAATGATGGGAGTTTTAAGGCTAGGTTTAGAGGAAGTCTATTCAGCAAACGTTGAAGTTTACGTGAGGCGAGGTCAGGGGACCCGCTCACCCTTCACAAAAGCCAGAGACTTTTTGCGAGGCTGGCTACCTCATTCTATCTGATCACAGGAACCAAGGAAGGATGGAACGACTTCTAGTTTTGCTCGTGGCAATCGGATGTGGATTGGCCTATCGAGGCCACACCAAGGATGTCGTGGTGTTTGGATGTTCCGGGGACACGGCCCCCATCGCGGTGGATGGGACCGGAAGACGGAAGGCAGAAGGGACCAGCACCTATTTCCACAAGGGAAGGTGGCCAGGATGGCTGGGAACGAACTCAACGGAGTATTCCAGCACATCGGGGTTCGCCTACAAAGAGACTTCTTTAATGTGCCCCAAAGTACGGATCATCGCACCCAGGATCAGCATCACCGTCGGCAAACGGATTTGTTTGACCTGCAGTGGGGATGTCCCATTGAGCCGATGGTGGTGGCTGCGAAAGCTGAGCAAAACTATGAGGAACTCTTCGGTTGAGTGGGAGCGACTGGGTAATAATACCCATCGGACAATTACGGGGACAGATGGACAAGTGAAAGTCTGTTGGGACAAATGGTGGGAACCGGATGAGGGAATTTATGTTTGTATGTGGGGGTCAAAGTACGTTTGCCCCAAAGGCATCTCCATATTTTTTATTAATCAGTGGCAGGATAACGGACAGGGGATGAGGTGGGATGCGAGCACCAGGGGGTGCGGAGCCCCATACTCTCCGATCCCAGTAAATGCCACTGAGCTCATTACGCGCCCACGCAAAGCCCCGCCCACGATTCCGGTAGTTCTAACTGAGGAAGAAGGGTGCCCTAAAACTAGTAAGGGACCCGGGAACGGTTTGGTACTGGTCCCCACAGACCAGATACTATTTCAGGGGGTACATTACGCGGTGGCCTCGGTGATTTTAAATCTCACTGAGGTACGGTTACCAGAGTGGTGCCCCAAAAAGACGGAACAGTTGTACCAGGTCCTGTTGACCAAGATGTTCAGGCAATTTTACGAGTTTGATTTTGCAGAAATTGATAAGACAAGTTTATACACCGCACCGCAGGAAGTTTTGGACCAAGTAGGGAGGCAAAGAAGGGGTTTGGTGAACGATGCGTTCACTGCTTTCAACACAGGGACATCTGTGGTCAACGCTCTAGACAGTGTGGAGCTGCAGACCCAGATTAATGGTTTAAAAACACAGTTAAAGGACATTCTAACAGATGAGAATAAAGTGGTAGGGTCGGGTCTGCACGAGGACCAAGCCATGACTCTCCATTTAAAGGAAATTATAGCAGAGCTGGAGAAACATGCGCGTACGGTAAATGCCCTGATCAGGGAAGATCGGAATGCATCCGATCAAGCTGCGCAGAACGAGGTGTGCGTGCTTTACGGGGCGTGGTTACTGGGCGAGGGCCGCAGTAATTTGGAGGATTTAAAACAAGGTTTGGTTCCGTCCTGGATAAGTAACAAACACCTACGGGCGCTCCACCCTTTTCAGAACGCATTAAGTCCGTGCCAGCTCAGGCTAGCTTCAGAAGCTTACCCAGTCCCCGTGGACTGCGGACGTTCAAACCATACTATTATGGGAATAGTATTACGCATGCCGGTTTTGGGCAACACAGCAAAGCCCGCCCCGGTGTATCGGGTAGAGAACATTGGTGTCATTCAGGGGGGAGCCCACATTCGTTATGCAGCGGTTCCACCTTACGTCATCCGCTGGGAGCAAACGATGACAGGTACAGATCTCTCTGGTTGTCGTGGCAGGGGAGCACACATAATACTGTGCCCCCAGCACTTGAATGCCTTTTTAACACCACAGTGCGGGTTCAGAACGGCTGGCGCCAAGTCCATGAATTGCACCATGGAGGCAATGGCACAAGATCATGTGCCTCCGCAGGTAGCATACATCGGGGGTGGAACATATTGTGTTACCACTGCAGCGCAACACTACCAGCATGGAAACCGTAGCCGGTGTCCGGTGAGTGACAGCAGTTTCTGTTTTAAACCCAGGGCTGAAGTTCAAGTAGCACAACAGCGAATTATCCCAATCCCTGAACCATCCACTGTTCATCTCACAGTAAAAGAGAATTTCACCGACTTGCAGCGATTTGTCGCGCATTTTGGATACCTCATTCCCCCTCTCCCTGAGCATTTAACCAAACTTCTGAAAGCCGTCGCGGTGTCACAAAAGCATTTTTATACATTAGAACAGAAAACCGTCGAAATTGGAACAGACATTTTGGACATAGTGGTTCCACCGTGGTGGAATCTGTTCACTAATATTGAAGTGCCCTCATGGGTCAGAATAGCCTCCCACGTTTTAGTCGTCTGTCAAGTGTTTATTGTAGTATACCTATTGTTCATACATTGTAAAAGAGACAAGCGCCTCACCAAGCATGAGAACACGGGAGAGTGGCGAGAACGTTACGTGCGCGTGCACGATGAGAGCACCGTGTAATAGGAAAATGGCGTCACTCCCGCTCGCCACGTGCGCCGCGGAAGTTTGTACTCATTGTAAATACGTTGGAAACTCGACATGTTTAAGAGTTGGGATTTGTTTATTTTGGTGATGGTGTTGATCGTTTGGTTTTGGGTTTTTTGTTTTTCCTTTCCCTGAATAAAAGACAAATATACAGGTGATGCGTGAGGTATCGGCCTGGTTACGCCGGGAAGGAAAACAAGTGGTGTAAGTTTAAGGGCAAATGATGCCTACGGTGATATAAAATGTGATTTTCTTGGGAAATAAGGACGACACAGAGACCCTAGTCAAGTTAAAATTTATGGGATTAATTTGCTGGATTCGGAGTGAAATCGAGATAAGATTGCTCACCACTGAGATTTTTGATACGATAAGCGGAGTTATTCGCATCAACAGGAGGGACTGTAGAATTCGCAATATTATCACGATTTGATTAATAAGGAGAAAACACAAAGTTTCGTTCAAACAGCTTTTTATTTCAGCAGAATGCTGTCAGGTTTAAATTGGACACAAGCAGCCTGTAAAATGGCCGCCGCACCTCGTGACAGAACATTCTAGACTTTTCAACAGGCAGACAAGATGGCGTTCCATTAAACATTCTTGCAAGATCGATAACGATTCAGCACAGTGAAGATAATACACGAGACATTATGGGTTCACAGTATAAACATCGATACTGGAATCGGTCTCCCAGGTACAAAGGAAAGCCATCAAGGGCCCATCCAAAGGACATTAATATGTAAACTCCCAACGGCTCTACGATGAGAGAGCCGTTAGCAGGTAGTTATACAGGACACTTGGAAGCCCCAAACCCCTCCAGGGGGAACACCGACCGATTTAACAATGGGAGAAATATTAGCAGGTACTCAAACATTCATGAGTAGCCCCGAAACCCATTAAGGACGGAGATCACCCATACAGGACATTTTGGGCGCCAAACCCTAAACAAAAGAATGGACATTGTAGTTGGGCGGGAAACGGAAGAACTGTGCACTATAATTGCAGGCCCCAAACCGTCCATTCGCTCTCTTGCTCTTGACTCTTGCCTCGTGTTCTTGACTCTTGCCGCTTGCTGCTGTTATCATCGTGGCTGCTCCTGTGTAAAAGACTGTTGAACTTTCTGATCCGTTCGGATCTACCTCGTGTCGCGTAAAGAAGACCTATGTTGGTAGCTGGCAGCGGAACCAAAGGCCCGAGATGAGATGAGATGAGATGAGATGAGAGGAGAAGAGAAGAAGACCTTATCCATCGCCACGGTCAGTAAATCCCGACCGCGCCTGTAGGTCGATCAGCCAAGTCTTCTCGACAGGAAGCTTTCTTCTTTAACAAGACATATTGCATCGATGATAACTGGACTGTGCAAACACATCGTATCAGTGATATTGACAACGGTGCTCCACCATACTTTGAAGCCAACCAACAGAGGTCTTCACTACAGCGGACGGTCCAGCCGACTGACCGAGCAGCAGAAACAGTAAACAAGTGGGACCAGGAGATCTCCTGACCAACACGTGGGTGCTGCGGTGAAAAACATCCGATCAGCTATTCGGGATTTCTCCGAGTTATTACGAGTGGTGAGCATGAGTCTCGAGATCCTACGAAGCTAGTTTAGGATAGATATTGATAGGGGAGGGTTTAAAGATTAAGGATATTTGTAATGTGTGCCCTATTTACGTTGTGCCGTTCGTTCCTCGTTTCCCTAAGAGTGATTATAACTGTTTGTAAGATTGTACTGTCATTAATCTGTGCGTATGACATGTATTTCATAATTTTAAGTATCATGCAATAAAGATTTTCCATTTCGTACCGTTCAAACCAAGTCTACATGAGTTTTATCTCCATTACTGCTCTCGCATCTAAGTCCAGTGTCTAGAACCGTAAGGGAGAGTGATTCGAACCACTCACAGGGGTGTCTAGTGTTCCCAGACTGGCTGGAGACCAGGCCTAGACCCGCACTGACATACAGGCTGCACAGAGCCGCGTGAATCTCACAGGCTACGAGACACGCAGGGTCAGGAGAGAATCCCTTACACAAGGCACTTATTGTGCTTCACTGAATGTCATTCAAGCACATTACGTTTGTGAGTAAGTGCAATACATTCATTGCTCATTAGTGTAAATTCAGCAAGGCCGTGTTCCGAGTGTCGGGCCTCGCTGATTGGGACCGAGGGTCGCAAATATGTATCTTAGCGTGAAGGGGCTGACCTGCAATCTGTGTTCCAATGCAGTGAGGCTCTGTGCTGGGAGCGCAGCCTCGATTAACTTATCCTTTTTGTACCATATTGCTCACAAAAGGAGGTCTGAGAAGCATTTGGACAATGATTTATATGTGAAGTGATCGAACTTAAAAGATTTCATGTAATATATGTTCACCATTTTAGTATCTCCGTCTGTGGACAGTGCCACTGAGTGGTGGAACACTCACCTTCAGCCTCATAGAGCCGTATCCCTCAGTCTGTGGCAAGCGGCGAGAAGTCAAGCAGAGGGTTTGTTTTTAATGTTGCAGTGGTTGGATGACACAAAACCTGGGTTTGAAAAATCTGTAGAATGCACGGAAGCAAAGTGTTGATACTATGAAAGAAGGAGTTAGAGTAGGAGACAATGCAGTGAGTTATTTCAACAGGCTGAAGATATGAAGGGAGGAGGAAGAACATCAGAATGACCTACACAGAGCTTCGGAAGAACCAGGAGAGGAAACTTCAGAGGAGCAGTGACAATAGTATCTATTATTATATTAAATATCACCTTTACCATTCTAAATTCCTGTCTACATTAATAATTGAAATTGCCTTTGTATTTTTTAAACATATACTTAAAGAAAAACTTTCCTCTCTGCATTAATGCATTTAATTAGACAAAAAATACAGGAAGACGGGAAAGTTAAAAAGGATAGGTCTTTGATTTGATACCTGTTTGAATTTTGACAGGGAAACTCCCTCTCTAATACATTTCAAACAGTTACAGTAGACGTTGGCAGAGGTTTCATCACACATGTTTCAGTGGGCGTCTCATTTTTCTTTTACTTTAACTGTGTCTGTTTGATGGCGCATGCAATCGACAGCTGGCCACATTCTGCAAACACAGAATGACTTTTGTGGAAGGACAATGAAGCGTAATTTAAAAATAGATCTCTGTCTGAATTTTCATTGACCTTTTACGCCCTAGAGCAAGACATATGAACACTGACGGACGGGTAAAGACCCTCTGGTCCATCCAGCCTGTCCTGCACAATTGCGATACCTTGTGTAATACCACAATTTGGGGGGAAAAAATCTGGGAAGTTCCTCTCTGACCCATCTAGGCGATCGAAACTAGTCCAGGAGATCACTCTGGCCCTGAATTCCCTGCAGTACCTGCCTTCTGTTAGATGATCTCCGCCCCAGCCAGAAACAGGTCCAGCTCCCGCCTGAAGGAATTCAGTGAGTCCGCGTCCACCGCACGAGATGGCAGCCTGTTCCGGAGGTCCACTATTCTCTGGGAAAAGAACCACCTCCTGACATCTAACCTAGATCTGGGCTTATACAACTTAGAATTGTGACCCCTGGTCCTCCCCAACCTATTTAATTGAAACAAACTGTCAACTGGAACACAATCTATTCCTTTCATTATCTTATAAACCTCAATCAGATCACCTCTAAGTCTACGCTTCTCTTTTAGCCTATCTTGATAACTAAGGGGCTTTAAACTGGGAATTAGTCTAGTAGCCCTCCTCTGCACCCTATCCAAAGCCTCAACCTACCATGTGAGGAGTTCTTCCGGGGGTTGGTTACAATGTTAACTATTGTGGACAAAAAGGGTAAACCCTGGGAAATAGTCTGTGAACTTTTGTAATTTTCAGATACGTATGCCAGCTGTTTATAAGATAAATCAATATTGGCATGTCACAAAGTTATTTATGTTTTGACTACAAGGCATTTGTATACAAGAAGCCTGCTAGTCAATATGAACACCACTCTTCAGTGGAGTTGGAGAATATGGGGCCGAATATGATACACAAGGTATCGCAATTGTGTGGGCCAAGCTGGATGGACCAGAGGGTCTTTACCTGTCCGTTGTTGTTCGTATGTTCGTAATTATCCTCACATGATGAGATCCAAGATGGCTGGCTAGGCCCCTACTCACAAGGAGAAGGGGTTGAATCTCTCCGGGCCCACATTCTAGTGGTCATTGGCAAAACAACTTTACCAATACTGGCTTGGCATTTCCCTGTCATTCAACACAACATAATAATTGTATTCTGACAACTACCCAAGACTTGGAGCTCATCAGAGACCAGAGATGAATGCGACCTGAGGCTGGAATTCAAATGCAAGATTCCAATGCACAGATGGTGAATTGAAACATTGGGCCATTTAGCTTTTTAAGTAGACTGTCTTGTATTCCCGTAAGCATTACAACAACTTGTATTTATATAGCGCCTTTACGTAGTAAAACATCCCAAGGCGCTGCACAGGAGTATTGTAAGACTAAAAAATTTGACACCGAGCCACATAAGGAAAAATTAGGGCTGGTGACCAAAAGCTTTGTCAAAGAGGTAGGTTTTAAGGAGTGTCTTAAAGGAGGAAAGAGAGGTAGAGAGGTTTAGGCAGGGAATTCCGGAGCTTAGGGCCTAGGCAACAGAAGGCATGGCCAATAATATTGTCCATATTATAATGAAATGCATACTGTGGTGAATTTCTCATAAAAAGAAAACCTAAAAATGTTAAAAGTCAGGAGTCAGAAAAGGAATTTGGCAAATCAAGTGCACTCCATCCAGAACCCACATATGATTATTCTATCATGGACTTCCCCGCCCCACCATCACCTGCTGATCACTTATTTTAAGGAATGCTGTGGCTCGGATTGTGCTCTCAGCAGTGAGCGAATGGCGCCAGCCTTTCTTTGGGCTTTTGCACCGGAAGTTGCGGTTATGAAAAAGCCAAAACAACGCGGCACCCTCTACCGGGGATCTGGGACCTGTGTGAACAGGGCACGCAACTGTGTATCGCCTTAACCAATCAGATTGAAGAATCCTTACTGAGACATGCAGAGACTGAGCCAGGAAGTGTAAGTTAGAATAGCTAATTCAATGTAAAATCATATACAGAAAGCGAAAGCAAGAGTGGGAAATAAAGATGGGATTAAGAGAGAGAAAAGAGACAAAGAAAAAAGCAATTTTTAAAAAATTTTGTTAAAATCTCCAACAACAATTAAAATCTGAAGTAATGAGACTCCACGCTTGTAAAAGCTAATTTTCAGTGCCAGAGAGGTTGTTTGGCAGTAATTAAGACTTACCACGCTGTTGAAAATTCAATTACACTTTAATGGACCAGCCCAACATTTTCTGCCGTGCTTAGTGGGTAACTAGTGGATAAGTACCGCAACTTTACACCCTTCATGTATTTTAACGCTGAGTCTCGCGGCAAGATACTGTTATAACGAAGCATCGGGAGGAGCAGGGCAATTCGGACAGCAACTTCCTGATTTCCACGTTTCACTGCATACGTGCAGTCGCTGGAAGTTGCTGTCCGATTTACACTTTAATAATGGTGAGCGCTGATAGCCTCACCATTATTTCTACCGCAAAATCTGGGCCTATGTTTCTTCTATAAACTCCACTGAAAAAAGTGTGCTGTTAATTTGCCAGAATTCGCTGCTATGGTGATACGCCATAAGTTAGATCTTTGTGGTTCCCATTCCTCCAGTGGTGAATTTATGCCACAATTTTCTGGGGAACTGATCAGAATATGACGCAGTGCACGATGGGCGAATCTGACACGGTTCAGCAAATGGCCACTGTATTGATCCCGCCGCCAAAGTGACTTGCACCAGAGGATGAGGAGCAGAAGAAAGAATACCATTACTGGTTTATTTACCAACAAGCAGAATTATCATGTCAACAACAACTTGCATTTATATAGCGCTTTTAACGTAGTAAAACATCCTAAGGTACTTCACAGGAGCATTATCAAATGGAATTTGACACCGAGCCACATTAGGAGATATCAGGACAGGTGACCAAAAGCTTGGTCAAAGAGGCAGGTTTTAAGGAGCGTCTTAAAGGAGGAGAGAGAGGTAGAGAGGCGGAGAGGTTTAGGGAGGAAATTCCAGCGCTTAGGGCCTAGGCAGCTGAAGGCACGGCCACCAATGATGGAGCAATTAAAATCGGGGATGTGCCAGAGGCTAGAATTGGAGGAGCGCAGAGATCTCGGAGGGTTGTAGGGCTGGAGGAGGTTACAGAGATAGGGAGGGGGTGTGGCTCTAGAGGCATTTGAAAACAAGGATGAGAATTTTAAATTCAAAGCATTGTTGGACCGGGAGCCAATGTGGATCAGTGATAACAGAGGTGATGGGTGAACGGGACTTGGTGTGCATTAGGATACAAGCAGCAGAGTTTTGGATGAGCTCCAGTTTATGTAGGGTGGAAGATGGGAGGCCGGTCAGGAGAGCCCCGGAATAGTCAAGTCTAGAGGTAACAAAGGCATGGATGAGGGTTTCTGCAGCAGATGAGCTGAGGCAGGGCGGAGTCGGGCGATGTTGCGGAGGTGGAAGTAGGCAGTCTTGGTGATGTGGTCATGTTGGACTATGAAGATTTCACTGTACTCACCATTTCATTTTTGTTTCCATTTTAATAATGGCAACGTTTTCCCTGTTTTAATGACAGATCACATCACCTGAAAAAGTCACTGACTTTTTGAATGTGCAAAGCTCGGAGGGATTTTGATTTTCTGCATGTGCAGATGCAAGATACGCTGTGATTTTTCCGTGAGCAGCTCAGGGTCTTAGCATTTTCGCTACACCCTGTCTAAACAGAAGCTGTCATCCATGTACGGTGCGTGTATTTGCAGTCAAGGCATTTAACAAATACAATTACAATCCTGATTAATAAACCCTCCCTGCATCGCCTCGGGACTCACACTTGCAAAAGGCAGAAGTCTTGTCCCATTGGAATTCGCCTCCTCTCGTATTAAATTGCATTAATTCACACTCTCGTTAAAATTACAACAGGTTTTGTGACTGGTACATCAATTTACTTCTGCTAATTTTCTCATTTGGTAGGACCCTGAAACACGTCCATAATTCACACTGCTGCCAGGTCTCCATTATTTGTCGGTCCAAGTGGCAGCGGTATGTAGAATGGCTTCATTGCAGCAAATTCACAATCGCCATTGATTTTAATGGGGGTGGAGCTATTACAATTACCTTCCAGCTGTTCTCAGTGAGGGGTAATGGTGGAGTGGTGCAAAAGTCCCAGCAAACCATGGTATATGGTGTACGTAATATAAAAAGTCACTCACGCCATTATTTGCTGGAACTCCTGCACCAACAACACTCAAGAAGCTCAACACCATCCAGGACAAAGCAGCCCGCTTGATTGGCACCCCATCCACCGCCTTAAACATTCACTCCCTCCACCACCGGCGTACCATGGCTGCAGTGTGTACCATCGATAAGATGCACTGCAGCAACTCACCAAGGCTTCTTCGGCAGCACCTCCCAAACCCGCGACCACTACCACCTAGAAGAACAAGGGCAGCAGGTGCTTGGGAACACCACCACCTCCAAGTTCCCCTCCAAGTCACACATCATCCTGACTTCGAAGTATATCGCCGTTCCTTCATCGTCGCTGGGTCAAAATCCTGGAACTCCCTCCCTAACAGCACTGTGGGAGTACCTTCACCACACGGACTGCAGCGGTTCAAGAAGGCGGCTCACCACCACCTTCTCAAGGGCAACTAGGGATGGGCAATAAATGCTGGCCTTGCCAGCGAGGCCCACATCCCATCAACGAATTTTTAAAAAGATGCGCCGTGGCTACAGCGCAAGTTTTCAACAAATACAGCCCAATATCTCACCATCTCTCTGGGAGTGCAAAAACCATCTGGAGCCAAGGCCTTGCCTTAAGGCAGATTACGTTATTTTAACGAAGGAACGATGTACGTGTGGTTTTCCTGAAACTTTCCCAGGACTTACTGGCATGTTGAGCTCCCCCCCTCCCCCAGATGGTGGGAAAAGGAGGTCACTGAGTGGAGTTTATAGGACTGGCGTGGAGCGCTGCAAGCGTGGAGCGCGGGTTGGACGATCAAGGCTATAGACGAATGGCCCTGTCTCCAACCTACGCTCAGGTCTCACGAGGCTTCAAGTTGCGAGCAGAGCCTCTTAATTTCGACCCTTGCATCCATTGTGATAGAATCATTTATACATTGATTAATTACAAAGTTTATTACAAGGCAGTTACAGAAAAAAAAATGTAAATAATTGTGGCGCGGACCCTACATCAGAACTTTGAATTTCTGCAACTTTCTGTTTTTATTTCAGCATTTACAGGGCTTTCTTTTCATCTGTGCTACCAGGTGATATTTGCGCCGAGTTCATGGTGTCAATTATGGTCAGATAAACAGACACTACAAAATCCTTACGACCAATAGAACATTGTGTCACGATGTTCCAAATTTGGAATGTAGCAACCGTGGATTCCAACTTCTCGTAAAAATTTTACAGCAACTATCTTGATTTAGTCTTGGTGCAGTATGATCTGGTACAAATTTCAAATGGAAAAAGCAGCATCTCTCTCTCTCCCTTTTAAAAAAAAAATAGTTTTAATGAGCCTGTTTCGTGAGGTGCCTGTGTAGAGATTGCCAGCTCAGTCGTGAGCCTGACAAAGGCAGAGTCACATTTGCTTTTAGCAACTATTTGCCTTCGTGCGGATTATTTTACCACAGAGAACATTGTCTTACTGGAATGCGGAGCAATTGAGGCTGTCTGATGTGACGACCGTCCGTTGTAATAATGTATTTTTCAGGAGCTGGGATTCACTGGCTTCTTAAAGAAGCAAAAGAGTTGAGACTCAGGCCTTCATACTGTGCTGCACTGATGCTATTGATACTCTCAGAATCTGGCATCTGGCACTAAGTTATTCTCAAGGCGGTTTTCAAACATAATTGCGGACCCTCAAAATCAGTAAAAATGGCAGAATCCCAGGTAATAAAAATGGAATTTCACTTATTCAATGGCCTTAATTACAAATGCAAGGAATCATGGAATGGAACGCTAAGGGGCCAGTACAAATCCAGAATTCCAAGTAATAACAATGGAATTTGACTTCTTCAGTCACAATGACCCGATGGCCCTCATTAAGGTTGCTTTATAATTATCTCTGAACATTGCTCCTGTCATTAAATTGCTCATCATTTTTTCATTTCCCTAAAGTTATTACAAGATGACATATTTTACTGTATTTTAGGAACAGATGAAAGAGACGGCCAGGTAGTTTCTATCCGGAGAGCGCGGGGTAGAAATCCGTCGGCGCCCAGCTTCGGGCGCAAAGGCGGCGATGTGACCGCGACATGCCTGTCCGTACCGGGAAGCCCGAGGCCAGCCCAGGACTGGGCCTCAGGCCTCTTCTGTGGAGAATGAACTTCGGGCCGCATGCCTTGCTGGCAGTGGCCTCAGGTAAAAATAGAAAGAAAGACTTGCATTTCTGTAGCGCCTTTCACGACCACCGGACGTCTCAAAGCGCTTTACAGCCAATGAAGTACTTTTGGAGTGTCGTCACTGTTGTAATGTGGGAAACGCGGCAGCCAATTTGCGCACAGCAAGCTCCCACAAACAGCAATGTGATAAATAACCAGATAATCTGTTTTTGTTATGTTGGTTGAGGTAAGTGGTGGAGGGCGGGGAAGAGGACAGTGGAAGGGTCACTGATCGTGGCCCTCAAGAGTGCTGTGGAGCCCCTGCCAATAAAGTTGGAGTGGAGTAGGCCCGATGCCTGCTGCACTCAGAGCAGCCCAATTTCTCAGAGGGGCCCTGAAACAGGTGTTGGGTCCCTCTTGGCCTATGCAAGGGGCCTCACGCCTGTTTTAGGTGGCCGCCCTGGACGCCTGACAAATGGCCTAATATTGGGTCGGACATCTTTCGGACAGCCTCGGGGTGCAGGAAAAGTGCACCAGTGAGACAAACTGACAGTGAAATCACTAAACTGTGGACATAGAATTAAACAATGAGAAGATGTGTAAATGATTAGAGAGTCCAGACACGAGAATGATTTTTAAAAAGCAAGTGGAAATGAAAATCCATGGTACCATGCAAAGAGAGTGTGTTCAGTTAGATTCAGAACATGCTCAGTCTTGTACTGAGGTCTGCTCAGATTCACTCGATGAAGTGCACGGCGTTAAATAACCACCCTGACTCATGCACTGAATTTTCCTTCCCGACAGAAAATGGCAGGAGGTTCGCATCAGGCGTTTATGACAACCTGCTGTGAATCTCCCGCTTCCCAACCCAGGCCAGCCTCAAGGTCACGCGACATTGACCTTAATATAAAAAGGTGATATATTTTAACGCTGAATGATTATCAAATAAATCTGCCCCATTTACGCCTGACCATTGTGTGTGCATCAGCTAAAAATTCACAATACTGCAGTACAAGCCAGCCCAAGCAGGAAAAGAAAACCAAGATATTATATTTGCTTAATGTTACTTGATAGGATAAACTAGCTAATTTTCCACAAGCATTTCTCTTTCTCTTCTGCTTCATTTCTTTCTTTGTTCGTGTGTAATGCTTTTTGATTCTCTTTCTTCTATTGTCTACTCCTCACAGTTCAACCTCAATCTAATCTTTTCAGAGCAATGTAGTCATTTGACTTATAATTAGATTAAAACGAATTTATTCCATGTACTTTCAGCCACAAATGTCTTTCATCTTGACTTCATCTTTTGAACCCAGAGAACCCATCAGATTATTAACTCCTCGGTGATTTTCAGGAATAATTTCCATCTCCTTTTCCTTCATTCCCCGATGACTCCTCCCCGCAACATTCATGACTGCAAACTGGAGAAAATGAGTGGCACATCCGGGAGGTTTTCACATGTGCCTGTATCAATGGCCAAACTTTTAAACAATGAGAGTTTCCTTCGGCCCTCAAGCCCTCCAGGTCAAAATGGCATCTCTCCAAAGGTAACACTTACCTGAAATACATGAGGTGGTAAAATATATTAAAATATCTAATTAGTAAAAAGCTGCGGTGACAAATGTTTGTGTGTCCGTGTGCGCTGTACTATGTAATACTAAGGCACAGATCCTTTACCCAGTGCTTTCGCGATCTCGAACAGGTCCATCTGTAAAGGTGAAGCAATTGTCCTGCGGGAGTGAAAAAGATAAGCTCATGGGCACGATGATTTGCTGTCATGCACTTTCTGGATACAAATTTAACAGCAGCATTGAAAGAAGCAGAAGAAGAGGTCACCATTACTAAAGATTGGAGCCTTAAAGGTGCAGGAGCAATGATAACTTGCTAGGATGCCAACTATTTTCATCATTGTAGTGAGTTGTACATTATGTTGTTATATATATGTGCGTTGTTGTCTGGTAGAATATCCATATAATCTTAGGAGTAAACATTTGTGCTCATCAAGATAAGGGGAGTCATTTTCATTTTGGGTGACAGCGTAAAATGGGCAATATCGGATCAGCTGGCCAATCTGGAAATAAAAATCAGGAGAGACGTATAACGGGGAACTGGTCCAATATCGTCCGTTTTACACTATCGCCCAAAATCAAAATTACCACCAAGGCCTTTTCCTCTTTCTATTAAGGAGAATGAAGCACTTTTCCACTTGTTGCACCTAGTCAATGTGAAGCACTCCCAAGATTTGGCGTAGCATAGGTTAGATACAGAGTAAAACCCCAGATACACTGCCTTCCTGATGCACTCTACCACTGGGATGTTCCCTTTCCCACTTCAGCCATCCTTGTGGCCTCTCTGGGCCTGCTATTGACAGAGGCGGATTTTCCAAGGGCGGGGGCGGGGCGGAATTTCGGTCGGGAAACCTGGAATTTCGGGTTTCCGGGCATGCTGTGAGTTTTAACTAACTCCACAGCAGCATGCATATTTTTTTTTAAAAAAGGATTCTCGCCTGAATGTCAGCCTGATTGACGGGCGTGGCTTTCCAGTCGGGCGAGGAGCAGGCCGAAGGAGCAGGTAAGGAGCCTGCAGCTGGTACTGGGATCGTCGGGGCTGGGAGGGGGGCTCTGATCCCCAATTGGGTGGGGGGAGTGTCTTTGGATGCGGGGGGGGGGGGCGTTGTCTGATGTGGAGTGGGTCCGATCCCAGGGAAGCAGGTACGCTTGGGGGGGTGGGGGGCGGTGGGGGGAAGCACTCCTGCTGCTCCTGGCCCACAAGCAGTGGTGTCCTCGCCTCCCTTGAGCTGTCAGGTTTCCAAAGGTTAAGGAAACCCAACCAGCCAGGGTTGAACCTGTAGGGGAAGTTAAATATGAGGCTCCCAGGCTTATTCTAATATTTAAATGACTAACCCTCCTTCTGGGAGCAGGTTGGCTGCGTTGGAGGCGAGTTTGAGATTTTTTACATTTTTACATCTCACCCGACCCATTTTTGGTGAATAAGATTAGCCCCTCTCTATGAAACTATAGTGCTAAGTTTTGGGCAACTTTATTGTTACGGTCCCGTACTCACTGAAGCCAAATTGAGATGAGAATTAAATTAGCAATCTTACTCTTTGTGTCTCAGAACGGCTGGTTGTGATGCAGAATAATTTACACAGCTGCAAAAAAAAGATGGCATTGAGCCTGAGGGGAAGGCACGGGAAGGGGATTAGTGCCACTTATCTGCCTGTGGATGGGGACATATCTGATCAATGCTATCGCTGACTTGTAAGCTTGATGCTTATGCTGGATTCCCAAAGTGCATGAGGGAGAAAGGAAATGTCGATAGGGCCAGATAAAGTTGGGTAGGAGGAAGCTCGTGTGGAGCATAAACACCGGCATAGACCTGTTTCGCCACTGTAAATACTATGTAACACGATGTAAAGTGGGCATTTCTGTTCCTCAGCATTGAGAATTCCTCATCTTATCGAGCACAATAGAATACTGAAAATTATCCAAGCAAATACATACCTTCCATGTGTGTCCAAAAAAAAATCATGATCATTATAATTTTCTAAATAATGTTGTTCTCAGAAGGCCTCTATGTATTCTCCATTATGTGGAGATACCGGTGTTGGACTGGGGTGGACAAATGTGAGAAGTCGCACAACACCAGGTTATAGTCCAACAGCTTTATTTGAAATCACAAGCTTTCGGAGCGCTGCTCCTTCGTCAGGTGACCTGACGAAGGAGCAGCGCTCCGAAAGCTTGTGATTTCAAATAAAGATGTTGGACTATAACCCGGTGTTGTGTGACTTCTCACACGTATTCTCCATTAACAGTGGGCAGATGCAGTGGAGTGGCATAAACCAAGAGATTCCTCAGGAGTCACTTGATGGTTATCTCTTGCTTCAGTGCGATCGGGGTAGGATTTCTTTTGGCTTCTCAGTCTGTGAAGGAATAAGCTATTTAACCTATTCAGAAAAATACACTATCTTATGAAGGAGTTCTGGCCTTATTAAAACATGACAAACTGGGTTTGGAAATTTAGAAACCTAACTATGAAATAGCTATGAAAGCATTCTGGCTATTGAGATAAGACAGTTGTTGACCCTGAATAAATAACCTTATTGAAACAGAACGTGCATGGCTCCGATAAGCTGACCTTTTGAGAACAAAACAATGGTTCACCCTGGATAAGGTGTTCTAATTTAAACTTCGTAAAGATGGCACATAAGATAAGGAACATCTGCCCTCGTAAAGATGACATAAAATAAGGAACACCTGCCCATCACACCGTTTTTATATGGTGACCCTAGAACACCTGGAGATGAGACAAGATTCTGGCTGATGTGGCAGTAAGAGTTGCAGAGGTTGGCAGAAAAATGACTAAGGATAATTAACTTGCATCAGCAGAAAACCTTAAAGGAAATACCACTGGAAAAGAGTAAAAATATTGAACTCTCAAATGGAATATCAGACTTGCTTTAATCGGGCAAAGCGATTCTCGGCTTCAGAGGCAGCTCTGTAGTCTACCACTCTTTGTACCTCGGGGATCAAAGGTATTTGATATTGATGGATATCCTGTATAAGAGAACTTTAAGAACTGTAATACTGTAGCGAAGTTAAGATTTAAAAGTAAGATTCTCTGTTAAAAAGATCGTATGTTTTCTCTTTTGAGAATTGTTAATGTTGCGATTGACTGATTCACCAACTGTAAATTGCATGCCGGTTCTTTTAATAAATCTCTATATATTTTTAGAATTGTCTCACAAGTCTTCTGTATCAAAAACTCGTGAACTCAATTTCTGTACACTCTTTGGTGAAGAGTTGCAGAATTCTGAGGGAGTTTTCCGGACTCTCATAATATCCGGGACATTACAGTCCAGCTAAACTTATTAAAAGCGCTATCTGGAGGACGGTAACATTCTCGGGTTGTTCCTTTACTTCAGGGAGAGATAGCCCAGACATTTAGACCCAATTAAGCGTCTTTAGGATTCGGCTACCTCAAACTTTAGTTGAAAGTGAAAGTCTGAGAAATACGCCTGATCCGGGGTAGCCCTAAAGGGGCTAGGACTAATAAATATCCCTTCAAGTCTCTGTTGAATTGTTGCCGTGCAAAGGCACTTAGACCACGTCACCCATATCTAACGGCTTATACTTCTATGACGATTGATCTTTTCATCGGGTTAAGCACATCTTTCTTGTAAAGCTCCCAGTGGATGTTCCTTATTGCTGCCGTTCCAGATACACTGACAATGAGTGGTCTCGAAGCAGTCCTATTGCTGGTGTGATGACATTATCAGCATCAGGATGATTGGGTTGTATCTAACAACAACAACAACAACTTGTATTTATATAGCGCCTTTAACATAGTAAAACGTCCCAAGGTGCTTCACAGGAGTGTTATAAGATGAAAAAATTGACACTGAGCCACATAAGGAGAAATTAGGGCAGATAACCAAAAGCTTGGTCAAAGAGGTAGGTTTTAAGGAGCGTCTTAAAGGAGGAGAGAGAAGTAGAGAGGTGGAGAGGTTTAGGCAGGGAATTCCAGAGCTTAGGGCCCAGGCATTCCTGGTTTGAAAATCCACTAGAAATGAGCATCAAAGCAAACCAGAATTCCTGCAACTTGTCTGAAGTGGTAAAGAGCACCATCTGAGAGCCAAGAGGAAAAAACTGTCGGTTACACACTCGCAAATAAAAGGTGTAAATCTGCCCGATTGCAATTTCTGGAGAGATCTGAGGATAATTTTCACCCTTCACCGCCTGGGCAGCAATCTGACAGTGTGGGTAGTCAACCCATTCTAGAATCCATCCAATGTTCAGTCCATTTGTGTCAGCCAATGGCTCAGTGGGCAGCACTCTCGCCTCTGAGTCAGAAGGTTGTGGGTTCAAAGTCTCACTCCAGAGCACACAAAGCTAGGCTGATACTTCAGTGCAGTCCTGAGGAAGTGCCGCACTGTCAGAGGTGCCGTCTTTCGGATGAGACGTGAAACCAAAAGCCCCATCTGCCCTCTCAGGTGGACGTAAAATATCCTATGGCACTATTTCGAAGAAGAGCAGGGGAGTTATCCCCGGTGTCCTGGCCAGTATTTATCCCTCAATCAACATCACTAAAATAGATTATCTGGTCATTATCACATTGCTGTCTGTGGGAGTTTGCTGTGCACAAATTGACTGCCACATTTCCTACATTAGAACAGTGCCTACACTTCAAAAAGTACTTCAGTGGCTGTAAAGCGCTTTGGGATATCCAGTGGTCATGAAAGGTGCTATATAAATGCAAGTCTTTCTTTATGCACGTCTTTATTGAAACCCACAGGATGAAAATTAGATTGATCCCTGGGATGAGAGGGTTGCCCTATGAGAAGAGATTGAGTAGATTGGGCCTACACTCTCTGGAGTTTAAAAGCATGAGAGGTGATCTCATTGAAACATATTAGATTCTGAGGGGAATTGACAGAGTAGATGCTGAGAGGTTGTTTCCACTGGCTGGAGAGTCTAGACCTAGGGGGCATATTCTCAGGATAAGGGGCCGGCCATTTAAGACTGAGATGAGGAGGAATTTCTTCACTCAGAGGGTTGTGAATCTTTGGAATTCTCTGCCCCAAAGTGCTCTGGATGCTCAGTCGTTGAGTATATTCAAGGCTGAGAAAGATTTTTGGACTCCAAAGGAATTAAGGGATAGGGGGATAGGGCAGGAAAGTGCTCAGGTCGAAGATCAGCCATGATCTTATTGAATGGCGGAGCAGGCTCGAGGGGCCGTATGGCCTACTCCATCCTCCTAATTCTTATGTTCTTATGTAAAATTAGGCGGGTTCTACAATGGTGGGCAGATTGACACCCAGGGAGCGAAGATGAAAATTACCCCTAATTTAAAAAAAAAAAAATTCTTTAAGATTTCAAACACCTATGACATGCAGCTGAGATTTGGAATGGCAATTATCTTCGCCATTCACAACCGCACCATGTCCCACTGCACTCATCTCTGCATGCCAAAGGCCCCTGACAGTGCAGCCCCTTTCATTTATTGCAGCTTTTTTTATAGAAAATTGCCATTTATATAACAAGCTGTCTGTAATTTGAAATTTCATTGAAGTATTTCAGTTGTTTTTCCCTGAAGATCAAATAGAACAAGAGGAATTCTTGCAAGGAAAATTGACTGAGATAGCCCACTGAGACTCTCTACTACAAACAGCTCTTTGTATGTCCAGTCATTTTCTGTATATAAATTGCAGTTAAATGGCACTACCTTGTCCAATTAAAAAAGAACAGTTAGGTGGGTAATTTAAATGTTGATGCAGTTCTGTTCAAGCAATCCAGGAAAATTTTTCCTGGTAAGATTCCAAATTCAGTTTATTATTCCCAAAATGCTTGACGATTTTAATGACATTGTTTTATTTGCTCTATTTTAAATTTCATATTTCTCCTGCCTGAACTACCCCTCAAAAAACTTGAAATTGCCTCTATGATGGGTACAAACGCAGTTTAGGATGATTCACCCTCTCGTTCTGGCTCCCCGTCCTCTCCCTGTCAATGTGGCTGAGCTTGGGTGCTTAACGTGTAGAAAATTGCTGCCTTGGATGCCTTGTGCTACCACTGTTACACAGTGGGTTGAAGTACCAATTTCTGTAATGCGATGCCAAGTTGCCCATTAAACTACTTTGTAGCGGTGAAATAATTGCCAATGCAAAAGATCCTTGTTTCGAGATCAGTACAGTGGTTGTGGGCATTTTAACAGTTTTCTGGCATGTAAATTCAAGTATTTGGTGCCATAAGCTGATGTGTTGTGAAGGAATCCCAGCTTTAAACTTGACGCATGTTTTCGGGAAGGCGGCCATTGCTTCTTGCTGCAATGCATTCTGGATAAGATTGCTGACTTGCTTTCTGCAATGTCATTTACCATGGAGTTTTGGCTCAGAAACAGTACAGATAAGCATTCCTTTATTATGAGACAAAATCCTCTGCGGTCAATAACATTTTACGACTATGTGCCAACTAGAAATAAAAAGCATTTGAAAATGGTGCAGTTCATTAAAGAACAAGTTTCAAATTCAGTCTCATAATACGCCAAGGCAGACTTCAAATGTAAGTTCATATCAGGCAGACTTTAGTGCTTTTGAGAACTGAGCAGTAAGCAAATCTGAATACAATTGCATTAACTTTCTGGCACTGCAGGCTGTCTTTTAGTCACAGTTCATTTTGGGATGAATGATAGATGTTTAGAAAAACAATTCCTTGACAAAACCTAATACATGCTGGGAGCTTGCCATAAACCTTCAGTTCATCGTCTGCGCAAACTCAGCTTAAGATGAACTGGGGAAGATTTTAACTCCCTCTGACTGACAGAAATGGGTAGGTAGCGCAGTTAAACCCGGGTGGTCGACTAACAGCCCCGTTCCCACTCTCCTGCTACTTTAATCAATCAGGTGGAAGCCACATTAACCTGTGCCAGTGGTTCCCAAACTTTTTTTTTGCTAAGCCCCGCCTTCAGAGCTTCATATCCCCCTCTTTCTAAGGAACAGTACTTTTGCGTAATGAATGTTCGTGTAGATATAGCTGGCAACCCAGAATACGTCAGCAGTTTGCTCTCAGTCGCTGTTTTAATTCTGCTCCTTTATACTTTGGGGTTTTAAGATGAAGTCCAATCAGATCATTCGAACTCACTGGCTGGGGAATTCCGTGGAGCTGCTCCCGCTTTGCGGCGGAAATCGTGTAAACGGGATTGCGAAGTAACGCAAGCTGCAGCGACATACCCTTTCAGGGCGTGGCATATTAAATGAGGCCTCGCCCTCAAAATGGACTGGGCACCCCCAACCCCCACCGCCGGAAAAATTGGGCAGCCGGCTCACCCGCTCCAATGGCCAGCCTCCCGCCTGCTAAAATCTCCCCCCCTTGTGTTAAAATATTCAGTTACGCGATGGTACGTTATATCATATATTTACTGCAAGTAACATCAACTTCCACTAATCCTTTCGGTAACACTTCCTTATCTATAATTATCTTATCCAATTGCCCCACCTCCTCATCTTGTACCCTTTCATTCACACACTCGACTGGGAAATGCAGGCAATTTGTTATCCCCACTATTCCTTCATCCTCCAAAAGTTGATTTGCTTTTCTCGTCTTTAATTGGCCCAACCCTTTCTTTTGCTTTATACGTTTTTATAAAATCCTTTTCCTATTTCCCTTTATGTGCCCTCCAGTCTTCCTTCATACTTCTTCTTAAGCCCCGATTTTAACTTGGGGCATGTTCGGGGTGGGAGGGTAACCCCCCGCCCCCCCCAACCACCACAGACAGCTGAGCTTGAGGCCAGGGCCATTGTAAATCCCGGGCTTCAGTCACATGGGAGGGCTGTCCTCCCGATTGCCTGTAGAATCGGGCAGCCTGCCATCCCCCCCCCCCCCTGCATCGCGTGCAATTTCCCACACGACTCCCGACTCTACATAAAGCGCCAGATGCACCCTTCACGCGAGAGTGCTTTCCCTGCTATCTTTTGCTGTATTCAAACTGCTTTTAAAAGTCCTGCGAACGTTTGGAAAATACTGTCTGGTGGCCAGGATGAGCAGAATGCTGCCCCACGATTCTCTGGATGTAAGGAGAGGAAGGGAGCGACTCTTCCCCACAAGCCAACAAGCGTGTCTCCAAGGCCAGGATGAAGCAGTTGTGGGCAGAGGTGACTGAAAGGGTCAGTGCCTCCAGCATCACCCCAGGATCTGGCTTCAGTGTAGGGAGAGCTTCAATGACCTCACAGGAGAAGCAAGGGTGAGTACATGTCTTAATTTCCCCACCTCTATCAACAGCACCACAGAACACTCTTCTCCCTCAACATTCTGAAGAATGCCCTGGCCTCAATCACAAGGGCACAGGCAACACCTCTCTTTCTCACTTCTTCCTTCCTTCACACCACACACTGACATCATTCTCTTCTCACGTACTTCCGCTTGCACTACCACCAACAACCGCTACCAGTCCTTCCTCACTTCACATTCCACCATTTCCCTTTACATTCCGCATCTCCCGTTCCTCATTCCATCTCGTGTCTTCTCCAGCTCTCAACACATCCACCAATTGCACAAGCCCCACACATCCCCACTTACTTTTTCAACAGACACTCGCCAACTCCCATGCTCACTTCCTGCAGGACAAGACAGCGCACAATGCAAAGGAGAGAGTCAAGACCGGGCGCGGAGTACCCAACATCATTGCCCTCACCCAAGATCCAATGACCCAGGCCCCTTTTATACAGCTTCAGTGGGTCCCTGAGCCACCAATCCTGCCAAGTTTTACAGGCGGGTTTCAAGCTGGGTGTGCCTCCTGGTTCAGCACGTTAAAATCGCATTGCGGCGCCAATGACATCATCGGGTCGCAACTTTCATATATAAAATAAGCCCCCACCTGCATGGGGCTGAATGCCCTCCCGGACCAGTTTTATCCTGGGTTAAAATGGCATCGGACCGGAACGCATAGGGAATGCGTGCGTACCCACCCCCCTGGCCGCCATTTTAACTTCCCGCCTGTCCCGTTCACGCTGGGCAGGCTGGGTTAAAAACGGGGCCTAAGTCTTTCTCATCTTCCTGTTTGCTACTTCTCTGCTGAATGTGGTGATTGCTGTTGTGGTATAGGTCCATCGGCAAGAAAAAGCCTCTGGTACCTTGCCAAATGTCACCCTTCATGGACTTGGACGGTGATTGTCAAAGGGCTAACCAACCATGTAAAGAAGTCAGACCTTATCTTCACTGGATTTCAAAACATGCACTTCCATCCAGGTCACTGGAGAGCAATCAAAAATGCCAGCCATGGACGATTCTTTCTTCCTTGCTCTCCTGCTTACCACCCGTTATAGAGCTTGTCCAATTATGAGTCCATTGAAATCAATGGGACGAGTTCTATACAGGGCGGGTGGTCTCCTCTGCCACATTACTGCCCAGGCAGAGAAGTTGAGAATGACCCCTAGCAGGTCTTTTTGACGCAGAGCTCATTACCACTTCATTACAATGTTCTAACAGCACAATTTACGAGGGAAAAAGTTAATCATGCTCGTACAAATGCGTCCTGAGACTTTAGATCAAGTGTGCCGAGCATTAATTAAAGGTTGACCACAGTCTCCTGCTATGTCCCAGAGACCTTGGATGAATGAGTGAATGAAGGTGCCCACTGTGCGGATAACCTTCAAAGCAACTTTCTGCTTTATGCTGTATTTTTTTTTAAATTACAATTTTCTTGCTGTTAATCTGTATGACATTTGGCATTTGATTCATTCCATAAAAGTTTAATGAATGTTTTAAAACTATTAGCTCATTCCAGTTAGGTTTTGTGCTAGTTATTCTCTTGGATTCAGCATCACCAGTCACTCCTTTTCAATGGACCTGATCCAGAGAGCATCACTTTCTGTCCAATATCTAGAAAAACGATAAAAATGGACCAGGGATTGGAACAGAGAATCCTTGCTCCCTATATTGGCTACTGAAATATGACATAAACTACCATGTGAATTCTTCTCTTTTTTACAGAAGGCAAACTGAAGCTTCACTTTATCAAGACGAGGCTCAGTTTCAAACTATCAGCTGGTTTATTTATATAAAATACAAAAATAAACAGAATATTCACCATGTGTGCAATCAATTTCCCCATGCTTGGGATTAGGGAAAACAACAAAGAGGCTTACTTCCTCCAGTTGTGCTGCTGAAGCTAAGCTGGAGCAGATGTTTTTTTTTGCAACGCAAACAGCTTCTTGCTGCTGCTGTGTGAATGCAGATCACCCTCTGTATCTCAAAGAAAGAGAGATCTTCGAGAACTGGCCCCACAGAAGTCTCTGAGATGACTGTTCAGTGGATTGAACCTGTCACTTATGGTTGCAAACCTGAAGCAAAGTCCTACTCTTTGATGTGTGAGCAGGAGGCTTCCAAGCATCTGCCTCAGCGACAATCCAGCTGCCCAAATGGAATGCAATGATGCCTCGACCCTCAGGTGTCAGAAAGGACCATCTTCTCATAATGGCACGAAACGTTTGCGATTGGGCATAATAACCCGACCTTTCTAGACCATTTAACACTTGAAATCATTGTTGTGTGCTAAGTTCTGGTTGCTGGCCTAAAGTTGAGTAAAAAATGTTGCGCACCGCCTTTGGAGTTAACCTCTTATAAGCTGAATCTAACATTACAGAATTACTACGGGGGAGAAATTCATTACAGGCCCAGTTTGCAGCGCTAAATCTTAAAAGTTTGGAAAATTAGCGCCAGGCGCCAATGTTTCCAAACTTTAAAAAAATTTGGTTTTGCTCTCCAAGATGGGAGTGGAACAATAAATCAAGCGCTCCACTTCCTTCTTGGAGCACAATCGGCAGCAGGCGGGGTGGAGACTTCAGCAGCGCTGCACACTGGGCCGTGCAGCGCCGCCGCGTTCAAAGGCTCCTTCCCTCCCTTAAAGGGAAGGGCCATTGCTGCTGGCTCTGCAATAGAAAAATAACCTACCTGGGCCACCAACGCAGCCGCGATCCCGCGCGATCAGCCCGGCACTCAAGCAGAGAGCCGGGCTGATCGATTGCGGGCAGGAACACGCGATAAAAGCTGGAACAAGAAAGGTAAGTTTTTTTTTTACTTACCTCGGCCACCTCGCCTTTAATCATCGCCCCCCGGAGCGGCCGGCCGCCCGATGCACGCCTCCTGCAGCTGTCGGTGTTTTCGCCCGGCGCTGCTGCAGGGGGCGGAAGTCAATTTTGGGTCCAAGGCGCTACCGGGGCGATGCGCATGGCGATGACATCACGATCTCCGGGCGAAGGAGATCGGGGCGCAACGCCATAGCGCCGCCGTAAAACTCCCGGTCGCAAAGCCATTTGCGGCTCGTTAGCGCCCCCGGGGCTCTAACGAGAGGCGCAAAGGCACCCAATTTCACCCCTACAAGTTTAAAAAATTCAACTTGGGCAACCCAGGAAAAATCCAGTTCTCTACATTTTATTACTCCAATTTCTGACCACAAATTCCTATTGCAGAATTGCAACATTATGTCACAGTGTTTTTCATCACTTCTGCCTATCGTTCGTCAATCATGAAATATCTACCATTTACTTTAACCCTTTGATGAGGAATGAACTACCATAACCCAAGACTGAGGTAAACCTGCAGGAAAGTGGGAGGCTCATTGTCAGTGGCAAAACCATTGCTCTGAGAACACAGTGCTGCATAAGGAAAAGGCTGGATGGAGAAAAATGGATTGGAGATGGCATCATTGAACTGGGAGACATCGACTCATCGAAGTCAATGTTTTTACCGAGTGAGAGGGCAACATCTCTAGGGCTTTATTGCCGTCCTGGATTTTCTGCCCCTTGCCCATTTGTATAGCCCATCAACACACTTTTCTTCAGAGGGAGAAATTTATAAACATCTTAATTTACTGAACGGAAATCAGTCCCAAATATTGAACGTGTAAATGTAATCAATATGGCTATAGACAAGTGGACCTTGTTTTCCTTAGCATTTTGTTCCCTCCCTGCTCTCCTGAAGGCATTGATCCGTGCTGTTGTCTGGTTCCAATACCTCACCAAAGCGGTCAATACTGCTATGAAAATAAGTGCAAACTGGCTATTCAACTGTGAAAAGCATCGGGCTGGATTTTGAATGGCCCGTGGAGTCAGGTTTGGAGGCGTGTGGGGGGTTAAAGTAGCAGATTCGGGGGTCCCGACCCCATCCCGACTCCAACACGCCTCCACGCAATTTTGACAAAATGGGTCGCGGGGTTCCCGACTCCGTCCCACCTCCAAGAGGCGCGAGAGGCCATTAAAGCTCTTAACTATCCCTAAATTGGCTCTGTAATGCCATTTTGAAACGTTTTAGCTAGTTTAACCCTTTTCCGACATGAAGTACGCCTGATGTGAAACACGCCAGTGAAACCTGGCGGGAGCACAAGTGGATAGCTGACTATCAGCTGCAGGTCCACTATTACAATCTAGATGAAGGCAGTAGTAGTAGTATTAGCTCTGAAAGTCGCCTCTGATGGTGCTGCATTGAATGTGTTCAAAAACTGCCTGGCCTTTGCTGTGAGAGGACCTGAATGCAAAAAAATTCATTCTCATTCTCTCTCTCTCTCTCTCTCACACACAGATGCTGCTCATTTTGCATCCAGGTCCTCTCACAGCAAAGGCCAGGCAATCTCTGAGACCAGGCAGTCAGTCTCTGACCTGCAATGATGACATCATCAGAGGCGACTTTCGACTGAAACCACTAATTGGTTCATGGGTTCCCACATGCTGGAACTCAATTGCCCAATTAAGTGAAAATTGCATCATTCATCCACATTAATCTGGAGTCGGGGGGGCAACACGAAATGTGGATAACACGACCCCAACCCGACACCAAGACAAAATCCAGCCCATCGCATCCAAAGTCAATCCTGTCTTCACTTGATATTCACAGGTGCACACTTCCAGCAGAAACCACTGGCTAGTAATTGGAACCGGGAAACCTGGCCACTTTTGCCCTCCCTAACCGAGAGTTGCTGGGGACAGTTGTAGTGTCCCTATCACCAGAGATCAGCTCACTGAGCACAGAGCAGAGATTGACCCTACTGCCAGCTTGCTTGCATACTTCAGCTAATTGCTACCTATGTTTGCTGAGATATTGAGGGAATCCCTGGACAAACTCCCTCAATCCATGTTATGAAAGCATAATTGAAGATGACAGTCAACAATTCTTATTTTAATATAGTTTGGATAAATCATACATCAGGAGCAAATGCTAATACTGAAATATTTAAGGCCATAATAATTGGGCCGGATTTTGCTGAAAAAATAACGGCGTGTTAACTACGCACGCCATTATTAATGTGCAAATCGGCCAGCAAGTTCAGGAGATAAAGAGATACGCTATGAGTTGCGAATATCCAGAACACACTCGTTGATTTACTCCGTTCCGCTGTTTGCTTCGCACAAACAGCATCTCGCCCTTCGCCTCTCCGTTATTTTTAAGAACTTGCTGGATTTTCCATTCATTGCCCATTAAACTCACCATAGAAAGTTAGGCCCAGTAATTAATAGCGCAAGTACCCTTTTAGCAACCCGATAGTTGTTATTGCAGGGCTAATCAACCTCTCCGGCCCAGAAACTGAACAATGTAAAGGTGTAGATTCTCATTCCTTTAGATAGTAAATTGTTGGAGATTTTAAAATGGTCAAATTTTAAATGTTTACATTCATTTCTTACTTTTCCTTTCTGCCACTTTTTTTTTTCTCTCTCTTAATCCAATCTTTCTTTCCCTCTCTTTATTTCTCTTTCAGTACCTGATTTGATTCTAATTCACCCTCCTTCTCCATCATTTTACTGTTTATTTCTCAATCCTTAAATCCCATTGGTTAAGGAGATAGACTGTTGGTCCCACCGTTCACTCAGGTCCCAGATGCCCCGTTACCAGCTCGCACCTCCAGCAAGTTAGGGCGCAAGCATTTTTGAGCTGAAGGGTGCAAGAAAAGTCTGAACTAACGGCATACGCTGTGAGATGCCCCACTCCAGCAAAATCCAGCCCAATATTTTAGATAACCATGCAGTTTAAAAAAAAAAAAATTATACTATGTTGTTTTGACATCAAGTACTTCCATCATGCACAGAAACCTGCCTGCGGTCAATCTGCACATGTGTAATAGGTCTGATTAATACCTTGTGGGTCTGGGTTACAACACTGTCATTTCACTTCTGCGAACTACATTGAAATCCAGTCCAACCTGGGTATAAAGGCTATTGAAGGATACGCACCAAAATTGTTAACTCGGCTTATCTCTTTAAAAGATGCTGATTGTCTGCTGGGCATTTCCAGCAAATGCAGTTCTAAAGTCTGCTGACTGTGAAGTTTCTCAGTGAAATTCGTTTGTGTAATCTCAGCCCAGTTCCAAGTCGGCTTCTGTCCACAAAACAACTCATAATTCAGCACTAATCAACACTTGAAGAAACTACTAGGATGGTGGCGATGGGAGGTGGAGAAATTCACATTGGTGCTGTACAGTGCCCGTCTGAAGCTGGAGCTAACATCTGATAAAGGAGCTTTATTATTTATCTGAGCTATTTTATACTTGACACAGATACTACAAAAGTACAATGAACACTCATCTTAATGAGCACACCATTCAAACCTTTCCCCTCCACACACACACATACAACAGACTCACACAAAAAGAACGACTGATTTACCTCATTAATGTGCCACCCTAACAGCACAGTGATTAGATACAAGCTTCACAAAGATAGGATTTAGGTTTTAGAGCTTTAGGGGAATGCTCATTCCTTAAACAACTTAATTTGGATTATGTGTATCGGGTATAATTAACCTCCTGTCCATGAACACATTCCTTTTGGCACTCTGAATGGATTCACTGTTGAGTGGCACTATCCCATCAGCTTTGCTGCAGTACTAACGTATAAACACAGGTCGGTCAAGAGGAGCCGGGAATGTGGAGGTTTGAGCAGAGAACGATTAAAAAAACACACTTCCAAAACAGGACTTTGACTGGCAATTGTCCTATCGCTAAATGGCATTTTCTTTTAAAGTAAAGTTCACATTGTGGATAGCAACACCTTGCACTTCCAAGACTCATACTTCAATCTGCTGCACAGAGTAAAAATGAGCAAAGGCACAATGTTTTGCTCTGGTAAGCTTCCATCAGTGAAGGAATGTTCTGTGCTTTCGGATTTTACCGTTCAGTTGGAAGTGCTTTCTTTAAGTGCGAGAATTTCAGAGTCGTTCTTGACTAGCCCGAATGCAAAGCAGCAGCTTCTGACTGCACTGAATAATTGAGCCACAAGCGAGGTAACTCCATTTGAGCTGGATTAATTGGAGGGGTCAGTGGGCTTGAGGAGTTCACTGAAGCAGTCTGAATGAAACTCATCATTCGGAACAGAGCCATGATTGACTGAGCGTTTGAAAAACAAAAACACACTTTATAAAACTTTATACTGAATTGGTGGCAGATTTTTTTCCCCACAAGTAAATGAAGTTTTTTTTTTAAAGTTTCTCACCACATGGGCAAAAGCCGGCCTTTATTGCCCATTCCTAGTTGCCCTTGAGAAGGTGGTGGTGAGCCGCCTTCTTGAACCGCTGCAGTCCGTGTGGTGATGGTGCTCCCACAGTGCTGTTAGGGAAGGGGGTTCCAGGATTTTTGACCCAGTGACGGTGAAGGAACGGCGATATATTTCCAAGTCAGGATGGTGTGTGACTTGGAGGGGAACTTGGAGGTGGTTGTACACGATATACTATCGTGTGATGTGGTTTCGATCTAAATAGAAACATGACATGTCCCTTCAACAAATATTTACCAACAGAAAATTACAAAAATTAACTTTCCCAATATAGACAACACAAGTGTGTGTCTCAGAAATAGCAAAAATTAGTCAATGTTAGTCAATGGGTTAACACAGCTTTATAACAGCACTGTGTAGTAGAAAAGGGCTTTAAATGCTCATTTTCTATCTTGCTTTTCTTAAATTGTATTATATGATGAGCACACAGTATTGGGAACTTCAAAACAGTACCATCATGTATGCCACAACATATTGGTAAAGGCTTTAACAAATGATGTCCACCAACTGCATTCTGCAATAAGTTATCCATCCAAAAACAAGCTATTCTTGAGGTAACTGAATATAATCATCAAGGTAGGCCATTACTGGAAAGGTTTTTGGTGTATACTTAATGACATAACAAATAGATAATGACACCTGTTTTAGTGTGCCTAAGTCTTCAAGTTAATCATTCTGACCTTACCAGTCTAGATATCGTACATTTATGTTCTACTAGGTTCTCGCAATTAATGTCTGTACATTTTGTAGTTCAATGGAGTCTTTCATTTGAACAAATCATTGAAAGTGCCCCTTGTGTAAAATCATCATGAAGATTTCAAAAGGAATAGGATTATAATGTCTCCCTTCAAACAAAGCAAAAAAATGCCAGAATTAAATTATCATTTTGTTGAATTTTCAGAATTCCAGCAACATTCCATGAATAATCCTTTGGATACGGAGAGTTACTGTTTCCAAGGATTATTTGCAGGCTCAATTGAAGGTAGGTCCGCTTCAACACAACGCTTTAAATTGACTGGCCCATTGGTCAGTGAACAAGCAAATATAAAATCAATATGCAGTTTTAGTTTCATGCTAGTACAGTCTTGGTTCCGAAAAGCAACACAAAATCGGTTGTCGTCCTCGGCAGGCTTTCATATTGCGAAATGTTCAAATTTTTCTCATATTTATTCAAGGGGAATATATTCTACCAAATCACCTACAATCCTTAAGGTCTTGAAGTACCTCGGTGTCTTTCCGTTGCCACTTGTAACTATGCTTGATACTTTTAACAATGCTACTCTGAGGCACCATGGGATCCAATGTCTGGACCTCCTCCTGTGGCATCCTGAAGTTCTGCCGTATTGACATCATAAATGGTGAGAAGTGGGCAGCACTTTTCATTGATTCTGGAGTTGTCACTGGAACAGAATTTAACATAGACTAACTGCAACAGTGCAACACAACGGGGGTAATTTTGACCTAGAATGGCCAGCGGGAAGCTGATGAGATCAAGTGCAATGCTAGTTTTACACCCTGCCTGATTTTACTCTTCATTGAAGTCAATGAGAGTAAAATTGTGAGGGGTGTAAAACCGCTCCCATCAGGTTCCTGCCAAGCGGGTTAAGTTAAGATTAGCCCCAATGTCTTTGGGCAGTGCCTCGCTGGCAGTACTAACACACAAAACTCCGTAATGCAGGATGAGAACATGGGGGAAAAATTCAGTTGGTTGCGCCTCCCGTTAGCGCCTTAAGAGGGCGCTAATGGGGCGCAAAGCATCTAGCGCCCGGGCGCGGCGATGTTTGCGCCGCTAGCGAAATTAACTAGATATTTTGCGGCGGCGCTAAACACTACCGCCACGATCTCCTGCGCCGGCAACGCCCTGGTATCGCCCCGGAGCGGATATTGAGTGGCGCCCCCTGCCTTACCGCCTGCCGCTAGCAACGACAGGTTGAGGGGAGCGTTTTGCAGTCAGGAAGGGACTGGGGGAGCGCTATTTAAAGGCGACCGCTTCCTGCCTTTTATTGTTGGTGACATTTTTGAACCACGCATTCTGAGAGAGAGAGAGAGAGACTTCTGGAGAGATTCAATGCTGTGTGAAGGAGTTTTGGGTACTGAGCAGCACTTTGCAGGTTCATTTTGATTTGCCCTTCCTTGTATCGATTTAGAAGAGACTGTGGGGGCTGCACTCTGAGCTCTTTCCCTGGTACTCTCCATTGTTCTTTCCAGAAGATTTGATGTGCAGGTCTCTCCAGGCCGAGATTCAAGGCTGCAATGAGCAGGATGTGGCTGGAAAGCAAGATCAACCCTCCCCTTTAAGAACTGGCCCGCGCCATTGTGTGTGTGTTCCATTGCTGACTGACATCACATGAGCTTCGCCAGTGCTCTGAGGTAGCGCCTTGCTCCTCGGCCTTTGCACCTTAAGACAGGTGTGAAGCGCCTGATTTAGCGCTCCAATCACCTCCAGGGGCGATAAAAGTCAAGTTTGCAGTCGGTGGCGATAATTAGCGCCAGGCGCTAATCTTTGTGCCCGGCCGATAATTGCGCCCCAAATGGGGCGATACTGAATTTCTCCCCCCATATGTTTAAATGGGACTTTTACTCATGCACTAATTTACTCCACATTGCTTGCTTAATAGATTGAGTTTTCAAAGGTCAAGCATCCTCAAGATCTCACTCAGAGTAGACTATTTAATGTGAAGTACATCATCACAAAATCTGACACTAATATCAATCTAACATTGCAATCCATTGCTATTGAACAATGGGTGGTTGCAATCCACAGATGATATCTCTACTGTTTAAACAATGTTGGAATCACAATGTTCAATAGAACATTAGATAATCTATTGCTATACTTATCCTTATAGCCTTTAGTCCCTTTATTAATCATATAATACATTGCCTCTTTATTAAGGAGTCCTCATTAAAAAGTGTTCGACAAATATTTTGGTTTCCAGACATACAATGTGATAAAACATCACTGCGATGATTAATGACTCCACTTTTCTGATTCGCCTACCTCCCCAAACAAAACTAAAGTAGCGAAAAATAGGCGCACTATTACAGGGCACCTCCATTAGCCATGCTCCAATTAGCTTCCATTCTGATTATCTGCCAGAATTTTTGCAAGACAAAGCCTATGCTGAAATGCTGCCTAATTGCACAACTCTCTGACACCAATTTCTCCCTGTCAGACACAAATCAATCTCACAGCCCATAAAAGATTAAATTCAATTTATATTACTTGCCTAGGGTTTGGTGTGCCATATCCATAAGATCAAAATCTTCAGATAGCAATTTCCATTATTCACCAGGAGGGGCTGGGGTGATAGTGGAGTGGGTGCTGGTTCCTCTATTATATCGATGAAATCAACTCCACTGTATCTACTTTTGAAGGGATCTATTCCATACATCTATAGTTTTCAGTAGGAAAACAAAACATTATATATTAGTGTTCTCTCGCTCTGTTGAGCACAGACCATGATTTTTAAATGCTGTAAGCTAAGATTTGTTATTTATTATGTTTTGCGAAGCTTAACAAAGCACAGGTAACTATTCCTGTACTGTATTCTGAATTTGCTGCTCTAACAGGTTATACTCTAATATGCTATCCTAAAGGGATTTGTCTTTAAACCTGGTGTAATACCAGGTAAAAACACTACAGAAAATATCTTTTCAGCTTGTTTATTGATTCAACCACTTGACGAAAGCAATTTGGAACTTAATATTGGGCAAAACTGAAAGAAGACAACTTTTTTCCCCAGAGTGCATTGCTACTATGACCTCTACGTTGAATGCAGTTTCCCAGTGCACCCTCTTTTCGGGAGTCATTTCCTCCTGGCACTTTGGATTCTTGAATGAATCATGGGCTTTAAATTGATTGTGCACATGTCCTGAATGTAGTTATTTTTCGAAGTATTTTTAGAAGCAACTCCAGACTACAGTGAAAGCCACACAATGGAGTTCCGCTGAGTCATTATCCAGGAGAGCTCTACTGTTCAGAGTCAGATTCGAAAACTTGGGTTGCAATGGCAAGTTCTCAGGTTAAGTTGGTGTCTCTGAATTTGGTGCAGCTGCCACAGAAGTACAGGAGAGACCATTCTTCCATAAGACCCATATGGCCAGTACATACCTCTCTCACAAAGTTTATTTCAAGAGCAACCCATATTTGACAAATTTTACAGTTTCTTTTCTTGAAGGATTGTATCGATAAGGGGAATGCAATGGATGTATATGTGGTTTTTCAGAAGGCATTTGAGAAGATATCTCGTAGGAAGCTTGTTACAAAAATTAAGAGGTATGATATGAGAGAAAGTATAGCAACTTGAATAGAATGTTGGTTGACAAACAGGAAACAAAGGGTCAGGATTAATTGGTGTTGTTGGTTTGGAGAAGGTTGGAAGTGGTGTACCCCAGGGTTCAGTGCTGGTTCCATTTTTGTTCTCAATATATACAGATGATTTAGACTTGGGTGTAGAGAACACAATATCAAAATCTACTGACAACACGACAATAGGTAGCTTGGCAAGCATTAAGGACTGGAAAAGACTTGGGGGCCGGAATGTGTATACAGGTAGCAGATGCAATTTAATGCAGAGAAGTGTGAGGTAATGCATTTTGGGAGGGAAAACAAGGAAAAGGTATTTACACCCAATAGAAAGATGCTCAAGGGGTGTGAAGGAAAAGAGAGACTTAGGGTTGCAAAGACATAATTCCTTGAAAGTATAGTGCAGGCAGATAAAGCCATATAAAGGCCTACAGCATGTTGGGTTTTATAAATTGAAGCATATAGTACAAGGCCAAAGAGGTTATGATAAATTTGTATAAGGCAATGGTTAGGCCACTATTAAGAGTATTAAGTGCAGCTTTGGACTCCAATTACAAAAAGAACATTAAGGCCATAGCGAGCATATGGTATAGCTTTACTAGGATGATAGCACGGATGAAAAGCTATAGTTATGAGAAAAGACTTGAGATACTGGACTACTTCTACTGGAACAGAGAATGCTAGGAGGAGATTTAATAGAGGTCTTTAAAATTATGAAAAGCTTTAATAGTTTAGATAGGGAAAGGCATTTCCTCTGGATGAGGAGTCAGTATGAAAGATAAATCATCAATTTAAAATAGTCACTAAGAGAATGGGGAAAGAGGCAAAGAGAAATTTATTTTAGAGCATGGAATGCTTTGCAATGAGCAATAGTTGAGATAGAGAACAGTGCATCTTTTAAGGGAAGAGTAAATGAATACTTGAAGCAGAGAAAGATACAGGGCTATGGGAAGAGATCAGGGTAGTGCATATAGTTTTGGAGAGAGAGAGAGAGAGAAAGAAAGAGAGAGAGAGAAAGAACAATAATATAGTAACTTTCAGAACCTCAGAACTTGCACCTGAGAGGGCAGACGGGGCTTCGGTTTAATGTCCCATCTGAAAGACAGCACCTCTTCCAGTACAGCACTCCCTCAGTACTGCACTGAAGTGTCAGCCTAGATTATTTGGCCAAGTCTCTGGAGTGGGGCTTGAACCCACAACCTTGTGACTCAGAGGTGAGAGTGCTACCACTGATCCAAGGCTAATACCTTAGCTATCTCATCACTTCACACTGCAAGATAGATTTTGACTCCAGGTATGAAATGGGTGGGCAGTGAGCGCACGGGTATCCCCCCGCAGTTCACCTGCTCCGGGCCGGTGCAATATTGGGTGGCCCAGGGGCCAAGCCAACCGGCAGACAGGTAAGTTGGTGAATTGTTGGAAAGTAATAATTCAGCCACAACAGGCACTGCAAGCATGTCCAATTAACAGGTCCTGTACCCTGCTAACTGGGCAAATTAACTTGTATGCTCCTTGAGGGAATGAGCAACCTGTATTCATTTTAAATGTATTTCAGATGGACAACAAGCATATAATTAGTATATGCGAGAAGTCTCCTGACAATAATGCCTCAAGGTGCAAAATCTGTTAAACTCTGTTTTTGTACTTCAGTGAAGTAATTGGAACATGAAGGACTCGGTATTGCGTTTACAGCTCTGGTGACTCAGCTTTACTTCTGGCTGGGGATCTGAACTCTTTGAGCATATTGGAAATTCAGATCATGTTCATACAATTGCATCATGTAGGTCTACAAAAGTTATTTTCCTCCAAAAGTCCTGTTGCTTATTAAACTATATAACAAATGCATTTTAAAAAGAACATTTTCTCCTTGTGGACTGATTCTATCTTTATTATTTTTAAGTATTGTGCTCTAAGTTTCTTTTTCCTTCTACGTGTATTCAATGTATTAGTTTTAGTGCGTATGCACTTTTTGACAGGATGATGTTTTCCACCTTTTGAAAGAATTTGTGGAATATGGTGGGCATCACATACATTTTCCAGTGATTGTAATTAGGGGTAATTGTTCACCCTGGGTTAGGGCTAGGGTTAGGGTTATCCCTCAACCAACATCACTAAAGCAGATTATCGGGTTATTATCACATTGCTATACTATCCTAAATATTGCCAGTCAAGAGTGCAGATTTTGGATCATAGTAGGCTCATCTACTTATAGTAGGATCATCTGTCAGCTGTGGCTCAGTCGCCTCTGAGTCAGAAGGTTGTGGGTTCAAGTCCCACGCCAGAGACTTGAGCACAAAAATCCAGGCTGACACTTCGGTGGTGTCTTTCGGATGAGACATTAAATCGAGGCCCCATCTGCTCTCTCGGGTGGACATAAAAGATCCCATGGCACTATTTCAAAGAAGAGCAGGGGAGCTATCCCCGGTGTCCTGGCCAATATTTATCCCTCAACCAACATCACTAAAGCAGATTATCGGGTTATTATCACATTGCTATTTGTGGGAGCTTTCTGTGTGCAAATTGGCTGCCGCGTTTCCCACATTACAACAGTGACTACACGTCAAAAATTACTTCATTGGCTGTAAAGCGCTTTGGGACGTCCGGTGGTTGTGAAAGGTGCTATAGAAATGCAAGTCTTTCTTTCTTTTACTTATGGAAACTATTTTTCCCCAATGAACACAGGAAAAATAAGTTCCGCTTATCCGAGGTCCCATCTGTTTTGACTTGTGGGTGTTAAAGATCTCAAGGTACGACTGAAAGAAGCACAGGGAGTTCGCCCACTGTCCTGGTCAACATTCTTCCTTCAACCAATGCCACCAAAACAGGTTGACTGGTCATTCTCATGCCTGTTTGTGAAATCTAGTGGTGCGCAAATGGCTGCTCAATTGATCTCATAGTAAAGGATCCTCGAGGAAAGAGTGATCATAGCATAGTTGAATTTCAAATTCAGTTGGAGGGTGAGAAAGTTGTATCTCAAACCAGTGTCCTGATCTTAAACAAAGGCAATTACAATGGCATGAGGGCAGAATTGGCAAAAGTGGACTGGAAAAATAAATTAAAGGGTAAGACAGTTGAAATGCAGTGGCGGACATTTAAGGAGATATTTCATAACTCTCAACAAAAATATATTCCAGTGAGAAAGAAAGATTTTAAGAGAAGGGAGCACCATCCGTGGCTAACGAAGGAAGTAAAGGATGGTATCAAATTAAAAATGAAGGCATAAAGTGTTGCCAAGATTGGTGGGAGACCAGAGGATTGGGAAATTTTTAAAAACTAGCAAAGGATGACTAAAAAATAAAGAGAGAGAAGATGAATTATGAGAGTAAACTGGCAAGAAACATTAAAACAGATAGTAAGAGCTTCTACAAGTATATAAAAAGGAAGAGGGTAGCTAAAGTAAACATTGGTCCCTTAGAGGATGAGACTGGGGAATTAATAATGGGGAACGGGGAAATGGCAGAGACTCTGAACAAATATTTTGTATCTGTCTTCACAGTAGAAGACACTAACAACATCCCAATAATGGATAATCAAGGGGCCACAGGGAGGGGGGAACTAAAGACAATCACTATCACTAAGGAAATAGTACTTGGTAAAATAATGGGACTAAAAGATGACAAGTCCCCTGGACCAGATGGCCTGCATCCCAGGGTCTTAAAAGAAGTGGCTGCAGAGATAGTGGATGCATTGGTTGCAATATACCAAAATTCCCTGGACTCTGGAGAGGTCCCAGCGGATTGGGAAAAACGCAAATGTAACACCCCTATTAAGGAAAGGAGGGAGACAGAAAGCAGGAAACTATAGACCAGTTAGCCTAACATCTGTCATTGGGAAAATACTGGAGTCCTTCATTAAGGAAGCAGTAGCAGGGCATTTGGAAAATCATAATGCAGTCAAGCAGAGTCAGCATGGTTTTATGAAAGGGAAATCATGTTTAACAAATTTGCTGGAGTTCTATGAGGAGGTAACGAGCAGGGTGGACAAAGGTGAACCAGTGGATGTGGTGTATTTGGATTTCCAGAAGGCATTCAATAAGGTGCCACATAAAAGGTTACTGCATAAGATAAGAGCTCACGGAATTGGGGGTAATATATTAGCATGGATAGAGAATTGGCTAACTAACAGAAAGCAGAGAGTCGGGATAAATGGGTCATTTTCCAGTTGGCAAAAGGTAACTAGTGGGGTGCCACAGGGATCGGTGCTCAGGCCTCAACTATTTACAATCTACATTAATGGCTTAGATGAAGGGAGCGAGTGTAATGTAGCCAAGTTTGCGGATAATACAAAGATGGGTGGGAAAGCAAGTTGTGCAGAGTACTCAAAGAACCTGCAAAGGGATATAGACAGGCTAAGTGAGTGGGCAAACATTTGGCAGATGGAGTATAATGTGAGAAAGTGTGAGGTTATACACTTTGGCAGGAAAAATAAAAAAGCAAATTATTATTTAAATGGAGAGAGATTACAAAATGCTACAGTTCAGAGGGACCTGGGGGTCCTTGTACATGAAACATAAAAAGTTAGCATGCAGGTACAGCAAGTAATCAAAAAGGCAAATGGAATGTTGGCCTTTATTTCAAAGGGGTTGGAGTATAAAAGCAGGGAAGTCCTGCTACAACTGTACAGGGTATTGGTGAGACCACACCTCGAGTACTGCGTACAGTTTTGGTCTCCTTATTTAAGGAAGGATATACTTGCATTGGAGGCAGTTCAGAGACGATTCACTAGGTTAATTCCAGAGATGAGGGGGTTGACTTATGAGGAAAGGTTGAGCAGGCTGGGCCTATACTCATTGGAATTTAGAAGAAACATATAAGATACTGAGGGGGCTCGACAAGGTAGATGCAGAGAGGATGTTTCCCCTCATGGGGAAATCTAGAATGCGGGGCCATAGTTTCAGAATAAAGGGTCGTCCTTTTAGAACTGAGATGAGGAGGAATTTCTTCTCTCAGAGGGTCGTAAATCTGTGGAATTTTCTGCCCCAGAAAGCTGTGGAGGCTGGGTCATTAAATACATTTAAGGTGGAGATAGACAAATTTTTGCAAGATAAGGGAGTGAAAGGGTTATGGGGAGCAGGTGGGGAAGTGGCTTTGAGCCCAAGATCAGCCATGGTCTTATTGAATGGCGGAGCAGGCTCGAGGGGCCAAGTGGCCTATTCCTGCTCCTATTTCTTATGTTCTTATGTTCAATTTGTGCACAGAACAGTCACTGCTCTTCAAAGGTAATTCAAATCACTGAGGTGTTTCTGAGAGACATGTAAAGAGACTAAATGGAAGTCTTTATTTTTAGGTATTGTAGCATCAAAGTGGGATCAGTGACACTGGATGCATTATCCTTCAGTACTGAAAAACGTTCAATAATGTAGCCATTCCTTTTCTGCATTTTGAAGGATTTTAGCTTTAGAAACTTTTCTTGTCAAGATCCAGACATTATAAAGCAAACTAATGATATCCATACCGATTATGGAAACTCTATTTTCTCCTGAGATGAGAATGATATATAAATGTCTACGACTTGCTTATTTTTTATGTTGGCTCTTAAGCCACTAATGGGATTCATTGTAAGATCTCAAGCCGGCGAGCAACAGTTCACACATGGCATTGGAGATACACAGAAGGGAGTAGAGTTTCCGTTTTGGGTGCAACCGGCGAGTCAGCCACAAATTGCGCTAGTTATGAGAAGTGTTTTTTAGTCTCATGTTTCCAAGCAAACTCATTTGCATATCGCTAAACGTTAAATCTGCCAATCGGGCAGTGTTTTAAAACGTAAGTTTTTTTTAAGAAAAATATTCCGTGATGTATTTAAGAGTGGAAACTTGATGCAGCTTGATTAATACAGCTGAAAATGGGTTTATCACAAAAAATAAGCATTTTTTTAAATCACAGTGTCTCATCCACCGCCTGCAAGTAACCCGATTTTAACTAACTGAAAATGACTATACTGAACCATTTGATAATTATATTGGTGGACAGTTTCTGAGTAAATTAAAAAGTTATATTGGTGTCAGTTTCTTAGTAAATTAAAATATATATATTCAAAAACTTTTAAAACGTGCCTGTTAGAGTCCTTGTGCCCCCAAAAAAGTTTAATTTTAAGAGCCTCCTCGAAGGCCCGCAAACGGGCACAATTAGCGGTAACTCGCCGTGGTGATTAATTCAGTCCGGGGACGTGGTCAGTTTTGTGGGCAAGGCCAGCTTCCAGCGCGATGTTTATTAAACCAGCAGAAAAGATCACGGAAACTCGATTTGCGCTGGACGTAACATGCGCTTAAATTTCCGTGATCTTTTGCGCTGGTTTGGCCGATTTCGGGCAAATTGCGCTGAACAAGAGCTTTAATTCTAAAGCAAACGTCTCACTATATTTCCATGGCATGACAAACAGCTCCCCTCGCTCTTTGTTTTTGTGCTTAGCTTTTCCTCTTTGCAGTCATGACTTCCATGAACTTCGGAAAGATGACCATATATGGGGAACTTTAATGATTATGCGTCCCAAAATAATGGAGGAAGAGGGAGCGGGGAGGGTCAGTGAAAATGTTAGTGGTTGAGGAGGGCGTAGTGGCTGGCCATTTGATTTCTTTATCCTGATCCCTGATACACCTCTTCACAAGAGATCTGGTGAACGAGGCCTTTATCAGGAAAATCAGTGAAATGCCAGTGATTGTAACCAAGGTACAAAAAACAAAACCATTGAGATGTCACCATGCTCAAACAAATAGACTGTGAACAGGATAAGCCAGTAAAATACATTCAAGGAAAAGTATCCCACCAACAAAAGTGTCATTGTACTAATAGTGTAATCATTACCAGGGGATTGCTATCTTTAGCTTCAATTGGTTTCGATGTCATGTGATTTTAAGATTACAAATTAGACCTAATACGCGAGAGTACGCAATGTGTACTCTCGCGTTTTAGGTCTCCAATTGCCGGTTTCCAGCATGCACTGCGCATGCGCGGGAAACCAGCACTTCGTGAACTCAAAAGGGGGCGGTTCCTAAGTGAACCGCGTGCGCGCTACAGGCTGCGCGCACGCAGTGCACTTAGTGCTTTGAACGCGCAGGTAAGCATGGAAGATTTTACACATAAAGAAAGGAGGCGTAAGACCCTCTTTTAACAAGGTAAGTAGTTAATTAAGTATTATTTTGAATTTTTTTCAACAGGTTTATCTTTTTTAGAGACTTTAAAGAAAGGTAAGTTTATTTTTATAACTTTTAAAAAGATTTTAAATTTTTTCAAAAATTTAAATTTTTGTATAAAGTGGTTAATTTATTCAACTATAGTTATTTTATTAATGTGATGGTTTTTATAAAAAAATTAATTGAGGTTTAGCTGTTCTTTTGGGGGTAAGTTGTATTCATAGCTTTGACAGTTCTCCTGTCAAAACTATGAATGAAAGATGGTGTGCTGCCATTGGCTCTAACTGAATCACGTGATCCCAGAGCTCACATGAACTAACTGCGTCTGTGAGTCACGCAAGCACTGCACAGCTGCAGCCTTGAAACTAAAGTTCGTGTGGGCCCGGAGGGAAAAGGTAGGCGCGCAGTGAGATATCGCGGGGAAGCCTTACCCCCGCAGGAACGCTCAGTGTTTAATTTCTGGGCCAATATATAACTTGACCAACACCTCCCAAACACCCTGGGAGTAATTTTGACTTTGGCCAATAGTGCAAAACAGGCAATATCAGATTGGCACCAAAGCAAAATACTGAGGATGCTAGAAAGCTGAAATAAAAACAGAAAAAGCTGGAAATACACAGCAGATCAGGCAGCATCTGTAGGGAGAGGAACAGAGTTAACGTTTTAGGTTGATGACCCTTCGGGGTCATCGACGAATGGTCATTGACCTGAAACGTTAACTCTGTTTCTCTCTCTACAGATGCTGCCTGACCTGCTGAGTATTTCCAGCATTTTCTGTTAATATCAGATTGGCCACAGGTTATACACCGCGCCTGATTTCAGTTTCCATTGAAGTCAGCAGAGATGGAAATCAGAAGAGGCGTGCAACGGGCGGCTGATCCAATATTTCCCGTTTTACACTATCGCCAACAGTTAAAAATTACCCTCACCCCTGTCTGATTTTACACTATTTGTCAGTCAGATCCCTGACACGTCGGAGGAACTAACTGAGTCATTTACCCAGATTTTTCTGGTCTTTCACACCTGACTTCCTATATTCTTTTTATCCGTGCGTACTTCAAGAAAACGGTCGCGTTTGTTTGTTTCATTCACACAAACTCATGGAAGGAGCTCTCGCAATAAATCTCTGTCGAGAGTCACGATTTGAATTGCAGGCTTGACTAACTTTCAAAGCGCCTTGCCCAAGCTGGGCAAATTTCACAGGTTGTAGACTGAGCTTATAGATGGAGTGCACGTCAACCCAAGCACCCCACCCACCCGCCCCTTCAACCACCATCTGCCCCACCTGTGACAGAGACTGTAGGTCCCGCATTGGACTCATCAGTCACCTGCGAACTCATTTTTAGTGCGGAAGCAAGTCATCCTCGGTTCCAAGGGACTGCCTGAGAAGAAGAAGGAGTACTATGTGACACTCTAGATCATGGAACTGGGAAGGGCAAAATTGACAAGCGCAATCCAATCATTCCTATTGTTTGCTGATCATAGGCAGGGAGAGCAGGATTGTCAAATGTGCATGGAGATGCCTGCAACCTGGGCCCTCTGAATCTCTGATTTAAAATGTTGCATTTAGAAAGAGAGATGTGGTTGGAACAAAATACATAAAAAGCCGAAACATTATGACTATTTGCGTTTCATTGATTTTATAAGAGATACATTGTCATTTAAAAATGCACCTTTGATGAGGTATTCTTTTCTTATGTCGGATGCGACTGAAATGGTTATCCAATTTCATTTCTCAACTACAAACTGTAAGTGAGGCAAGAAATGACTCAGTTGTCTTTTTAAAGATTCTCTCTCGTGACACTCGTTCAGTTACTTACAATGACGGAGTCGCTGCGAAAGCTCGCCAGAACCTTGACGCTTACATTGCACAGGGAAGATGAATTATATTTCATTTGTGCTAAACTCCCCATCCTCAGGACCATTTGTGATCAAATTTACTGTCACAAAAAGCTCCCAGCTAACCCATGACTCCTGAAATTGGCAAACTTTCCTTTTGAGAGTATTAAGCATTACCCTCAAAAGCTGAGCCTGAATGAAATTTTGCTATCTCACCATATCAAAATAACTATTCCTGCCTTCCAAGTTAAAATATAAAAGTTTCTGACAGCTAATTACAGACTGAAAAGCTACCAATTTCTCGCTGTCTGATAAATCCAGCATCGTAGGGCAGGGAAAGAAAACTACTGACAAGTTCGATTTTTTTAAAAAGGGCATAAATGTTTAACAATCTTCAATATACATGTAGATAATACAACTGCAATTATGGGCAATATGCTTGTGCTCGGTGAAGTGATAATTCCAACTGAATGTCTTGCGAGATTATCTAACAAAAATATCGGGTGCACTGATCATATATTTAGTCGAATAAACATTTTTTTCCCTGATTTCTTACATTGTGCTGCCTTCTAGCTGCAAAGGATCCAGCAAAAACACATAAGAAAAATGAAAGGCTTGCGATGGACAGATAAAACTGCAAGCTAGTGAGCCTTTTTTTAAAGGATCAGTTCACCATGAGAGAAATCTGGTTCTCAGCTCATTAGCAAGTGCAATTACTTTGTCCTGATTAAAGTGTTTGCAATATACATCAGTCAAATACCAACATGTACTGTTTGCGTATTGTAATTCTATGTAATCTCAAAAGCAAAGTGCAATCGAGATACAGATAATAGTTCAGTCATCTACAATCTCACAATGTATTTTATATTAAGAGAGTTTCAAGGTCCAAAACTTATTGTAACAGTACTGCATTGCCTGTCAGTGAATTACAGATCATAATTCAGTCATGACTTTTCCTTGACAAATCAACCACTCAAGCTTCAGTCTTATGGTTAACAATACCATTGAAACCCTTCAATTGGATTGTGCTTTTGTAATTCATCAACAGTTGTCCAGTATTTTTTATATTTCTTGTAATTTTTCATGAGAATAGATAGTGCTTGAAGAAGAACAATATTTTTAACCTTTGAAAATCTTTCATCATTTTATTTTAACCTGTTCAAATTGCTGGAACCTCTTCAAAAGATGATTTAATTTTTTTTTAGGTATATATTGGACACAAAGATACATTTGTAATTCAGGGTACACAGAGACTCACAGCGACAGAAGTCTGCTGCTTTCTTTCTGAAGCACTTTGAAGGTGTTGTCGATCAAAGCTAGATGGCAAAATATCAAAAAAAAATCGGTACCAATGGTGAGCGATTAGGAATGGAGACGCGAGGAGAGTTATTCTCTGGGGATGGAACTGGTTCTCTGATGTGAAACATCAATGGGTTTGTGAAATTAGAGACCTCGGACAGGATTGAGACTTACTGTGGAAAATATAGCAATCCATTAATTATCTACTGAGATTCCAGCTGCAGGTGAAGTGGGACTGGGCCTGGCTCTATTTGACTAACTTTGCAACCTCATCAATGGGTACAGTCTACTTGTCCGCTGTCGCGTGCTTCCTGCCAACTGGCCAAACAGCTGCTGGCTCGGTTGTGCCTTCCTGAAAACAGGACCTCAAAGAGACAAAACCAGAGGGAATTGAAATCGTCCTCGAAAACTCGATTTTTAACTCTTGCTGATCGCCATCCGGCCCGGATCCATACTGTCAGCTGGCAATTGGAGTGCCCATTGGGTACTCGCAGCTGCCTACCAATGAGGTATGATCACCCGGGTGATTCGGGCATCTCACTGCTGCGATCGGGCGGTTGGCGCGATTACAATGCCCGTCCGACTGCCGCAGCAAACCCAAATGGCCCCCCCCCCGCCCCCACACAACCTGGTGTCCCCCATTATTATGATGACAGCATAGGCTGTTTTTTATCCCCTCTGTTCCTACAAATGTTGACTCCCCTCACTGAGGAATCATTCCACGATGGCTCTCGTTACCTTGCCATTATTCACTTGTACACCCGGACAAAGAGTGCCGGCATGCTGTCTGAATGTAGAGGACATTGGCCTTGGAGCGAGTGCAGCGTGGGTTTACCAGAAAGATACCAGGACTTCAAGAGTTAAGTTACAAAGAGAGATTACACAAACTAGGGTTGTATTCCCTAGAATTTAGAAGGTTAAGGGGTGATCTGATCGAAGTTTTCAGGATATTAAGGGAGCAGATAGGGTAGATAGAGAGAAACTATTTCCACTGGTTGGGGATTCTAGGACCAGGGAGCATAGTCTAAAAGTTAGAGCCAGACCTTTCAGAAGTGAAATTAGGAAACACTTCTACACACAAAGTGTGATAGAAGTTTGCAACTCTCTTCTGCAAACGGCAATTGATGCTAGATCAATTGTTAATTTTAAATCTGAGATTGATAGCTTTTTGTCAATCAAAGGTATTAAGGGATACGGGCCAAAGGCAGGTATATGGAGTTAGATCACAGATCAGCCATGATCTCATCGAATGGAGGAACAGGCTCGAGGGGCTGAATGGCCTCCTCCTGTTCCTCTGGCCACGATTTTCTCGATCAATGCGGCTTGGGAGCGGGTCAGGTGGCTTCCGGGTTCCAGTCCCACCCCCAACTACATCTGGCCCACAGACGTGATTTTATGTCAATTGTCCTTGTTAAGCCCGCCCTGCGGGCCTGCCAGAATATTAAGACGAAGCCGGTCAAATTACATCATTTGATGAGGCGTCATCTGCCGGTTTTCTTAAAGGGACCACGCACAATTTTTCTTTGACAGCTCATTTCTCAGTGTTTGACAGCATTGAGGTGCTGCAAACACTGACAATGACTGTTCACAGGTGAGCTCTTGCATCCAGGCTCTCCAGTGACTCCCTCCATAGGCTGGAACAGATGGCAGCTGCAGGTGAGGTTACAGAAGCGATCTGTCACTGGTGAGAGAGGTTCTCCCAATGAGGTGGGACTCGACATACAATTCAAAACTTGTTACCTACAGAAAAGTCTAAATGCATTAAAAATGAATTTCCCAACATTTACTTACCTCTGAAACTCACCAGTGCACCATTGCATCCTTCACACCACTTCTGCAGCTGTCATCAATGCAGAAACACTGCAGCAGACTCACAACACACCACACTTACCTGGCGTGGTGTCCAGACATCGGGAAGCCCGAAGTAGAAGTGTCAAAATTGAAAAAGAGCCTGTTAATTGCCTGTTAACAACCATTAACAGGCAGTTAAGTGGCTATAATCCTCTTCCTGCCGCTAGGTGTCGGGTCCATGCGCAAATCGGGGAAGATTGATTGGAGGCGGGTTGACAGCGGGTTTCCTGCCTGCTGTCAATCTTTGCGATTTTGCCGGAGGTCCCGCCTTGTAAAGTTTCGCAATTATCGCGATTCAAAATAACGAGAGAGAAGCAGATTCGTTTGATCAGTTTATTTAAACGAAATGCTGTCATGATTAAAAAGGACACAGAAGCTTGTAAAATGGTCGCCGCGCATCGTGGCAGAAGCTTCCAGAATTACAGTGGGCAGACAAGATGGCGTTCGAATAAACATTTCGATAAAGACAGGATGCAACCCGTTTGCATTTGTGACAATAGCAAAAAATATGAGTGCTGGAATCGTTTTCCATGCACAAGTAAGGACCATTGTACTGGGCAATCGAAGGCCCATCCAGACACATCAATACACAAATACCCCCCCGGCTCTACAATGAGAGAGACATTGACGGGTGATTAAACAAGTATTCGGGGGCCCCCAAAACCAGTCAGGGAGACGATTCGTGCACATCCTGGCTGGGTCAACAATGGGGAAAACATTAACGGATAGTTGGCCAGTTTCAGGTGCTACCGAAACCCGTTAAAGACAAGAATCGCCCCATGCTGGGAGTTTTGAGCGCCAATATTTCACAAAGGACAAACATTAAGATTTCGGCGGGAGATAAGGGAACACAGCACTATAACTATAGTGAACAAATGTCCATCGCTCTCTTATTCGCTTGAATCGGCTCTTATTCTCCTATTCTGATCCTCGGGTATCGCTCTGCTGGACGAGCAGCCTTCTGTGTTTCTCTGGACTCTGTTGACTCTGGACTTTAGCCGCACTGGACGGTTATTCGAATGTTGGGTGGAGCTCAATCGGAACGAGCCGCCTCGACAAAGGCAAGTGACCGGGTGCACCATTCCGAGAGTCGGTAAACGGTGTCCAAACCCGAAGGCCCAACAAGACAAGACGAAATGACAAGAAAAGAAGAAGAATCCACGTGCCGCCGCGGTCAGTAAACCCCGACCGTGCCCGAAAATATAAGACCCATTTCTTGAACTCTACAGGTTATTGCACGAACCGGTCAAAGACTCTTCTTCGAATTCTATCGACAACTGGTGTCGGTACAGGAAGACTTTTCTTTGAGTTCTACAGCCGGGCCCGAGTTCTGTCGAGTTCTTCATGACAACGGGGAGCCCGGCCTGCTTGCCGCAGCAGCGAAGATAAACAAGTGGGGTACAGAGACCCCTCCAAACACTTGACAGTCAGGTGCTGCAGCGAAACGAGCCGAGTGCCTCACTTTAAAATTCTCCGAAGTATCACGAGTGGTGAGCATGTTTCCCGATCCTACAAATCTAGATGTAGTGTAGGTATTGATAGGGGAGGGTGGTTTTATTAAGGATAAAGTATAATGTGTTCCCCTTTTTACGATGTGCCGTGCGTTCTTCATTACCATAGACCAAGCTTTATGAATGTATGTATACTTGTACTCTCGTTAATTTGCGCCTATGACATGTACTTCATGATTTTGGATGCTGTGCAATAAAGATTTCCATTTCGTACTATTCAACCGGGTCTATTTGAGTTTTTCTCTGCATTACTGCTCTCGCACCTAAGTCCAGTGTTAGAACCGTAAGGGCGAGTGGGTCAAACCACTCACAGGTGCTTATTGCAACAAGGCTGGCCGGAGACCAGAGCAAGCAATAGTATTAGGCAACGAAGGCCTAACCTCGCACCAGCACTGTCTGCGATACAAGCACGCCGAAACCCCTTACAGAAAATGGTGACCGCGGCAGGACACTGGCAGCGAGAGAGTAATGTTTTAGACCCTGGTGTGAATCGGCGAAATGTGATGGATGAGAGGGTAGCCGACTATGTTTTTGGGAAGGTTAACTTAACCAAAAGGTGGATAAGTGACCTACTGATGGATAAGCATCCGCTAGACGCAGCTATCAAATGGACAGGCAGTAAAGAGCATAAGAAGTCGGTAGAGAAAGCGGTCTGGCTGATGTGCTACAAGAAGCAAGTCCAACTTTCGGACCAGGTCATTGTGGCACAGGCAGCTCAGATCAGGGATTTGGAAGTTGAGATGGAGGAAAAGATCACGGGAGGACAGAAACTCATTGCATCCTTGAATGCGTTACATCAGGAATGCCAGATAGTAGCCAACCACCATGAGGCTAAAATTGATTACCTAGAGTGTCAGGTCACGGAAGCGAAATTAAACGAGGGTAGGATTAGAGAACGGTGTGCCCGCCTAGCTAACCAGATAAAAGCCCAGGAAGAAAGCTTGAAGGGTGTTAGGGCGGCATATAAGATGGCCCTCGAGGATAGGCATGAGGGAGCCGACCACAGTGTTTGCCAGAAGGAGATAGGGAACCTAAGAGAGGCCCTGAATAAGGCAAACGGCTTGGTGTGCCTCATCAGCCCGTCAGAAAAACAGCCACAGGTGGGTAGGGAATTCCCAAAATCCCTACCAGACAAAGCAGAGGAGGTATTTGCCACTGCGCCCTCCGTGCCACCCGGCTATTCGGCAACCTGGGTAAGGGAGGAAGTGGTGGAAATAGAGAAGGAGGTTCCCGAGGTAGGACAATCCCCGGAGGTAGAGTCGAGACCGGGACCGATGTGTCCGCTCCGAGGTCACAAGAGAGGCCCGAACGCAGCCAATGGGGATGACGGGGATGTCCTGAACCAGCTGGTCTTGCCTCACAGCTCACACCAGCTGAGAGCAATGATTAGCCATGTACGGAAGCTGTCCGAATCAGATGACCCTTCCGTACACTTTAGGGAGGTAGAACAGACCGCAGCAATTAATGGCTGCGACGATGTGGAAAAGACCAAAATGTTGCTGTTCTCGTTAGATAGCTCGATCCTTCAGTGTCTCTCAGATGAGAGCAAGAAGGGAAATAAAACCTATGAGGAGTTACGGGACGAGGTCCTAGAAGTGTTAGGGGCGGATGACGAAGGTCCGTTCGTCAGATTGAGTCAAACCCTACAGATGGAGGGAGAACCCCCGAAGGTTTCGCCGACAGGCTGTGGCCAGTATACCAGCGTAGCTGCCCAGGTGCGCCAGCGCGCACCTATCTGGACGGTGCCGGTTTAACTCATTGGCTCAGGTGTTTAGTAGCCAACAGTTTGCCAGCCGTCAGGGAGCAGACCAAAGCGTGGTTTGATCCCACTAACCCCGCCACAACTGAGGAGTCTGTCCTAAATCGACTCACCATAGGGTATCGTAACACTAGGAGCACGGGAGCGCGTCCCCTTAAGGGAAAGGTGCATGAGGCACGGCCCACAGCCCCGGCTCAAAAGGAGTGGCATCAGGAGGGAAACCGCGCCCCACAAGCCAGTGGTGCTTGTTACGGGTGCGGGAAGACAGGTCACTGGCGTAAGAACTGTAGGAACCCCTGGAAGGACCCCAGGGATAAAAATCCCGCAGTCCGAACCCAAGCGCCTGTCTCTGAGAGAGGAGCTGGTGTGCCTATCCATCCCGATGCGATAGAATCAATGTTGGGAGCTATGCGGTCCCTTATGATTTCGCAAGGAAGGGTAGCAGTAGCTACCGGCCTCACAGATGCCACAACCCCGTCCACCAGTACCCAATGACTAGAGCCCGCGCAGCCCGTTTACCTGTGTCCGCTCAGCTATGATGCGTGGAAAAGACCCCTGGTTGAGATGGAGGTAGAGAAGCAGAAGGGTAGTTATTTGTTGGACACGGGAGCTTCATGCACCGTGATTCAAACGGATAGCCCCTTTGACTCACCACTGTCTACCAAGGTCCCATACACATTAGCGGGGTTCACGGGAAAAGAGCAGGCTGGCGCGTTCTCCATTCCGCTCTCCATTCATTTAGGAGCACTCCACACCACATGGAAGTGCATACTGATGAAATGGCAAGAGGGGGGTGGTAGAGGTATCCTCGGATCGGATCTCCTATCGGAACACGGGATCCTCGTGGACCTTAGGAATCACTGTCTCTGGGGAGCCAAGGGTGGGAAAGGCAAGGTAGTTGTAATCCCAAGGAAGGAAGGTAAAGGGGCCCTGTGTACCATGAAGCCATCCGGAGGTTACGACCTCGGGCTTATGGTCGCGGATGTCTCAACGGACATGCAAACGTACGTGTCAGATAATATGCACGCGTTTGCAACCCACAAGCACGATTGTGGGAGGGTTACCGGGTTTGAGGTCAGCGTAGATGGGGACCCCATGACCCGGCCCCAAAAGCAGTATAACTTCCCCAAAGAAGCAGAACCCGACATGGAGACAGCAATGTCCTCATTGGTGCAGCAGGGCGTGTTGAGGCCGATAGCCACACACGTGAACTCCCCATTATGACCGGTGAGGAAGCCGGATAATTCGTGGAGGGCCGCGGTGGAATACAGAGTCCTTAACAGTAACATCCCCGCCTGCGCGCCCACAGTAGCAGCAGTTGCTGACCTAATAGGGAGTATCCCCGCGTCCGCGACCACGTTCACGGTGCTGGATATCTCGAACGGTTTTTGGTCCATCCCGCTGCGGCGAGAGGACCAGTACAAGTTTGCCTTTACTTTTAAAGGACAACAGTACACATGGAACTGTTTGCCACAGGGTTTCCACAACAGCCCCAGTATTTTCCATCAGTGTATGGCAGGAAGTTTAAAGGAGTTCAGTCAGCCCAATCAGATAGTGCAGTACGTGGATGATTTGCTCCTGTTCACGGACTCAAGGGAGGAGCATGGACCACTGCTAGCCGAGTTATTGGAGCTGCTAGCGAGAAAGGGTTTTAAAGTGAACCCTAAGAAAGCACGTATCGGTCAGCAGGAAGTAAAATTCCTGGGTCTGACCATTCGCGCTGGGGAAAGAGCCATAGATAAGGCTAGGAGGGAGTCGGTGCAGGAGTTACCGATTCCCAACACCATAATGGGTGTGAGGTCCTTTCTGGGACTGACCGGTTACTGTAGGGACTTCATCGAGGACTATGCGGCCACAGCAGCTCCGCTGCTCCGACTCCTCCATAAGGGAGTGGAGTGGTCTTGGGACGAGGGTTGCCAGGCAGCATTGGAGAAGTTAAAAAGGGATTTGCAGACCGCGCCAGCTTTAGGGGCCATAGATGGGGGGAAGGAGTTTTTCCTGGAGGTAGCTGCCAGCGGAGACAGCTTGAGCGCCGTGCTGCTCCAAGAGCGTCACGGCAAGCTGAGGCCGGTTGTCTATTCGTCCAGGGTGTTAACGGATGTGGAGAGGAGTTTCTCCAATTGCGAAAGGCATCTTTTAGCCACGCATTGGGCTGTGAAAAGATCAGCGATCTTCACAGGGCTCTCTCCCATCACTCTCCTCACCCATCACACACCAACTAAGATGCTTCTAGATGGGAGGATTAAGGATGGGACCGTAAGCAGCGCTCGTATTGCGCGCTGGACCCTTCTCTTTTCCCAGATGGATCTTAGAGTTAAAGGTCTTTGCGAGCCCAGGCTTGCGGCCAACTTGGTATACCCCGGAACAGCCCACCGGTGTTCGGTAGAAGAGGTGTGGGAGGTCAACATAGGTTGGCGGGCCGGGATACATCCCACAGGTCGCGAGATTTATGTTGATGGTTCCAGCACAGTATCCACTGGCGAACGACTCACAGGGTGTGGAGTTTATGACCCTGCGGCAAACCTTGCCCTGGCGATTAAACTCCCCAGCACCATGAGCGCGCAGCAGGCTGAGCTGTCTGCGGTGGCGTACGTAGTGACCCACCCAGAGATCTTCCCAACCCCATACACGATTTGTTCGGACAGTATGTTTACGTGCAATTCGTGTACGGAATACCTGGCCATTTGGTCCCGCCGTGGATACACCTCCGCGGACGGGCGACCTTTAACGGTGAAGCCCTTGCTGGAAAAGATCCTAGCAGCAGTGGGGGAGGAAGGGGAGATTTTCATCCATAAGGTGAAGGCTCACTCCTCCACAGAGCCCTGCGGGGAGGGCAACCAGCAGGCGGATGCGCTAGCCAGGGAGGGTGCCCGTAACGGCATTTTCTGGGACCCCTATGGACCCGGACCCGTGGCAGCGATCCAAGGCAGGGAAGGGAATCCCGGGAACACCAGGGTAGCACTGCCCCTAGACCTTAAGACCGTCCAGAACCAGGATCCCGCCCTAAAAACAGTTCTCAGAACGATTACTGAGGGCAAGCAGGTAGAGGGCCCGTACAGTACGGCAACCCTCTCCGTTAAAGAAGGCATGCTGTTCCGCGAGGAACAGTGGGTTGTGCCGCAGCAGCACAGGAGGGAATTTCTCCAGTTGGCTCATGAGGGGCCGGGGGCAGGACACCCCGAGCCCGAGGTTACCTGGCAACGGGTAGAGCAGGCGGGATGGTGGCCGGGACTCAGGGAGCAGGTCCGCGAGTTCTGTGCAAACTGTCTCATGTGCGCTGCAAACAACCCAGACCCCCAGAAAAGGAAAGTGCACATGGGGCACATCAGGAGGGTGGAGGGACCATGGCAGTCAATACAGATCGATTACATAGGGCCCCTGCCCACCACCCAGGGAGGCTACAAATAATGCCTCGTCTTGGTGGATGTGTTTTCCAAATGGGTAGAAGCCTTCCCCTGTAGAACAGCTACGGCGCTGGGTACTGCTAAGATCTTGGTCCGGGAAGTGTTCTCGCGGTGGGGACTCCCCCGTTTCGTGGAGTCAGACCAAGGGAGTCATTTCACCGGCCAGGTGATGCAGAACACCCTCATGCTTTTGGGCATTGAAGGGAAGTGGCACGTAGCGCACAATCCCCAGTCATCAGGGATTGTGGAACGCATGAACCGGACCCTCAAGGAAAAGCTGAGGAAAGAGACTATGAACTCGCCCCAAAAATGGGCGGAGGTTCTGCCTCTAGTCCTCATGGGGATCCGGGCCAGCCAGTCGAAGAGTACGGGGTATTCCCCGTACGAGGTGATGACTGGGAGGGTCATGCGAACCCCAACCCATGTACTAGCCCCGGTGCTCACTGAGGTTCAGCTCCAAGAGGTGAAACGGGATAAGTTTGTCCAGACCCTCTTGGAGCGCCTGAAGCAGGTTTACGAGCAGGCGGCTAGGAACATGGGAAGACAGCATCAGGGCAATCGCCTGTTGCTGGAACCCCGTAAGAAGCAGGAGTGGGAAGTCGGAGATCAGGTCATGGTTAGGAACTATGCCAGAGTAGGGAGTTTGGAACCACTGTATATGGGACCCTACAGTATTGTAGATAAGGCGAGTCCCATGGTGTACGCCGTAAAGGTACCTCGGCGCACAAAATGGTTCCACATTAACCAGTGCAAGCTGTATAAACTGGGTGCACAAGGGCCAATCACAGGGGCCAAAACTGCGAGTGGGGACTCGCAGCCCCGGGTAGGACCACAGGACGCACAGACCGGTAAAGCAGCCTGCTTGAGGGGAGAGGACATTCTAGAAAAGTGTAGGATCTTTTCTTGGTGTTGGGATTCAGATGAGGAAGAGCTCGAGGAGCTCGACCAAATAGTGACCCGATCGGAGAGGTGCTGGGGTCGGAGGACGAAAGTTTCGTCCTCGACTCAAGCTCAGGGGAGATAGGGGCTGCGAGTGGAGATCCACACAGGCTGGAATCGGAAACTGCAGATCCCGAGCCCAGGGGGGCGGAGCTAGGGGAGACGGAGCCAGCGGCTGTGGTAGGACCACAGGCCGTGACGGTGGAAGTCTCGGTACCCGGTCCGTCGGCCCTGGAAGTCTTGCCCTAGGGGGAGGTAGGGATTGCGAGTGGAGGACCACATACTGGGCCAAGTAGGGTGGAGCCAGAAACTGCAAATCCCGAGTTCAGGGGGGCGGAGCCAGGGGAGACGGAGCCAGCGGCTGTGGTGGGACCACAGGCCGCGATGGTGGAAGTCTTGGTTCCTGGTCCGTCGGCCCTGGAAATCTTGCCCAAAGTAGCCCTCCGTAGGTCAAGTCGGACACCCCAGCCCAGGAAGTCGTGGTCAAGTCCCCCGTACGCCCCCAGGCGTAAGTTCAATGTCAAGGCAGCCCAGGGAGATCCCAGTCCCAGCGCTGCGGCGACAGGCTGCGGCAGATCAAAAGAAGGGGTCAGTGCCCTCCCACCACTGGGAAAAGCTAGTGGCAGCCTTCGCAGAATTTAGGTAGGCCGCCCTGGGAATGGGCGGCGCTGTACAGTTTAAGTTTGTAAGTTTATAAGTTTAAGTTTTGTAAGTTTGGTAAGTTTGCAGTTTAATTTTAACAGAAAATGGTAAAATGATGGGAGTTAGTGATAGGAATAGTTAAAGTCTATCCAGCATACATGTCGTTATACGTGAGACGAGGTCAAGGGACCCGCTCACCCTTCACAAAAGCCAGAGACTCTTGGGAGGCTGGCTACATCATTTTATCTGATCACAGGAACCAGGAAAGATGGAACGGATTCTGATAGTGCGCGCAACGATCGGATATGGATTGGCCTATCGGGGCCTCACCAAGGATGTCGTTGTGTTTGGTTGCTCCGGGGACACGGGCCCCATCGCGACGGATGGGACCGGGGAGCGAAAGGCTGAGGAAACCGCCACTTATTTCCACAAGGGAAGGTGGCCGGGATGGCTGGGAACGAATTCAACGGAATACTCCAGCGCATCCGGATTTGCCTACAAAGAGACTTCTTTACTGTGCCCCAGAGTGAGGATCATTGCACCCAGAATCAGCGTCACCGTCGGCAAAAGGATTTGTTTGACATGCAATGGGAAGGTCCCATTGAGCCGATGGTGGTGGTTACGGAAATTAAGCAAGACTATGAGAAATTCCTCGGTTGAGTGGGAGCGATTGGGTAACAATACCCATCGGACAATTACAGGGACTAACGGACAATTGAAAGTCTGTTGGGACAAATGGTGGGAACCGGATGAGGGAATATATGTTTGTATGTGGGGATCGAAGTACGTTTGCCCCAAGGGTATATCCATATTTTTCGTACACCAGTGGCAGGATAATGGGAAAGGGATGAGGTGGGATGTCAGCACAAAGGGGTGCGGAGCTCCATTCTCCCCGATCCCGGTAAACGCCACTGAACTCATCACGCGCCCACGCAAGTCTCCGCCCACGATTCCGGTGGTTTTGGCTCAGGAGGAAGGGTGCCCTAAAACCACTAAGGGGCCCGGGAATGGTTTGGTACTGGTCCCAACAGACCAGATACTATTTCAAGGGGTACATTATGCGGTGGCCTCGGTGATTATAAATCTCACCGAGGTGCGGTTACCAGAGTGGTGCCCCAAAGAGACAGAACAATTGTACCAGGTCCTGTTGACAAACATGTTCAGACAATTCTACGAGTTTGATTTTGCAGAGATTGACAAAACAAGCTTGTACACCACACCACATGAAGTTTTGGATCAGGTGGGGAGACAAAGAAGGGGTATTGTGAACGATATGTTCACTGCCTTTAATACAGGAACATCTGTGGTCAACGCTCTAGACAACGTGGAGCTGCAGACCCAGATCAATGGTTTAAAAACACAATTAAAAAGCATCCTCACAAGCAAAAACAAGGTAGTAGGGTCTGAGTTACATGAGGACCAGGCCATGACACTACACTTAAAAGAGATTATAGCAGAGCTGGAGAAGCATGCGAGAACGGTAAATGCCCTGATCAGGAAAGATCGGAATGCATCCGATCAAGCTGCGCAGAACGAGGTGTGCGTACTATACGGGGCGCGGTTACTGGGCGAGGGCCGCAGTAATTTGGAGGATTTAAAACAAGGTTTGGTCCCATCCTGGATAAGTAACAAACACCTGCAGGCGCTCCACCCTTTTCAGAACGCATTAAGCCCGTGCCAGCTCAGGCTAGCCTCAGAGGCATACCCAGTCCCCGTGGACTGCGGACGGTCAAACCACACCATCATGGGTATAGTATTACGTATGCCGGTGTTGGGCGACACGGCAAAGCCCGCCCCGGTGTACCGGGTGGAGAACATTGGTGTCATTCAGGGGGGAGCCCACATTCGCTACGATGACAGGTACCGACCTATCGGGTTGTCGTGGCCGGGGAGCACACATAATACTGTGTCCCCAGCACTTGAATGCCTTTTTAACACCACAATGCGGGTTCAGAACGGCTGGCGCCAAGCCCATGAATTGCACCATGGAGGCAATGACACAAGATCATCTGCCTCCGCAGGTGGCATACATAGGGGGTGGAATATATTGCATTACCACTGCAGCGCAACACTACCAGCATGGAAACCACAGCCGGTGTCCGGTGAGTGACAGCAGTTTCTGTTTTAAACCCAGGGCTGAAGTTCAAGTGGCACAATAGCGGATTGTCCCGATCCCTGAACCATCCACTGTTCACCTTACAGTAAAAGAGAATTTCACCGACTTGCAGCGATTCGTCGCGCATTTCGGATACATCATTCCCTCTCTCCCTGAACACCTCACCAAGCTTTTGAAAGCCGTCGCGGTATCACAAAAACATTTTTACACCCTGGAACAGAAAACAGTAGAAATAGGGACAGAAATTTTGGACATAGTAATCCCACCGTGGTGGGATCTGTTCACTAATATTGAAGTTCCTTCATGGATCAGGATAGCCTCCCACATTTTGGTAGTGTGCCAAGTTATAATTGTAGTGTACCTATTGGTCGTGCACTGCAAGAGAGGCAAACGCCTCACAAAGCAGGAGAACACAGGGGAGTGGAGAGAACGTTACGTACGCGTGAACGAAGAAAGTACTGCGTAAACGGCCAGGATGACGCTGCTCCATTTTACCATGTATGGTTTTTTTTTGTAATTGATTGTTGGTTATGAATATGTGTAACTAAGTTTGGAACTTTTGTATTTTTAAAATAGTTGTTTTGATTATTTTATTTTTTCCTTGTATAATAAAAATGCATATACAGGTGGTGCGAGAGGCATCGGCCTGTTGCACCTGGAAGGCGTATACGAAATGTAAGTTTTAAAGGCAATACTGCCTATGGTTTCTCCAAGTTTAAACAATGTAATTTTCCCTGGGAAATGAGGACGGCATGGAGACCGTAGATAGTTTAAGTTAAGGGAGTGTTTGGATGTGGAGAATCGGGATAATTTTGCTCACCACCACTTTTAATTGATACGATAAGCGGAGTTATTCGCATCAACAGGAGGGACTGTAAAGTTTCGCAATTATAGCGATTCAAAATAACGAGAGAGAAGCAGATTCGTTTGATCAGTTTATTTAAACGAAATGCTGTCATGATTAAAAAGGACACAGAAGCCTGTAAAATGGCCGCCGCGCATCGTGGCGGAAGCTTCCAGAATTACAGTGGGCAGACAAGATGGCGTTCGAATAAACATTTCGATAAAGACAGGATGCAACCTGTTTGCATTTGTGACAATAGCAAAAGATATAAGTGCTGGAATCGTTTTCCATGCACAAGTAAGGACCATTGTACTGGGCAATCGAAGGCCCATCCAGACACATCAATACACAAATACCCCCACGGCTCTACAATGAGAGAGACATTGACGGGTGATTAAACAAGTATTCGGGGGCCCCCAAAACCAGTCAGGGAGACGATTCATACGATCCCGGCTGGGTCAACAATGGGGAAAACATTAACGGATAGTTGGCCAGTTTCAGGTGCTACCGAAACCCGTTAAAGACAAGAATCGCCCCATGCTGGGAGTTTTGAGCGCCAATATTTCACAAAGGACAAACATTAAGATTTGGGCGGGAGATAAGGGAACACAGCACTATTACTATAGTGAACAAATGTCCATCGCTCTCTTATTCACTCGAATCAGCCCTTATTCTCCTATTCTGATCCTCGGGTATCGCTCTGCTGGACGAGCAGCCTTCTGTGTTTCTCTGGACTCTGTTGACTCTGGACTTTAGCCGCACTGGACGGTTAATCGAATGTTGGGTGGAGCTCAATCGGAACGAGCCGCCTCGACAAAGGCAAGTGACCGGGTGCACCATTCCAAGAGTCGGTAAATGGTGTCTGGACCCGAAGGCCCAACAAGACAAGACGAAATGACAAGAAAAGAAGAAGAATCCACGTGCCGCCGCGGTCAGTAAACCACGACCGCGCCCGAAAATATAAGACCCCTTTCTTGAACTCTACAGCTTATCGCACGAACCGGTCAAAGACTCTTCTTTGAATTCTACCGACAACTGGTGTTGGTACAGGAAGACTTTTCTTTGAGTTCTACAGCCGGGCCCGAGTTCTGTCGAGTTCTTCATGACAACGGGGAGCCCAGCCTGCTTGCCGCAGCAGCGAAGATAAACAAGTGGGGTACAGAGACCCCTCCAAACATGCGACAGTCAGGTGCTGCAGCGAAACGAGCCGAGTGCCTCACTTTAAAATTCTCCGAAGTATCACGAGTGGTGAGCATGTTTCCCGATCCTACAAATCTAGATGTAGTGTAGGTATTGATAGGGGAGGGTGGTTTTATTAAGGATAAAGTATAATGTGTTCCCCTTTTTACGATGTGCCGTGCGTTCTTCATTACCATAGACCAAGCTTTATGAATGTATGTATACTTGTACTCTCGTTAATTTGCGCCTATGACATGTACTTCATGATTTTGGACGCTATGCAATAAAGATTTCCATTTCGTACTATTCAACCGGGTCTATTTGAGTTTTTCTCTGCATTACTGCTCTCGCACCTAAGTCCAGTGTTAGAACCGTAAGGGCGAGTGGGTCGAACCACTCACAGGTGCTTATTGCAACAAGGCTGGCCGGAGACCAGAGCAAGCAATAGTATTAGGCAATGAAGGCCTAACCTCGCACCAGCACCGTCTGCGATACAAGCACGCCGAAACCCCTTACAGCCTCCAAACCCGCCCCCTGAGCGCCGGCAAATTTCTGGCCAATGTTTCTATGTACAGCCAAGCCGGATCCTGTTCTCACATGCACATTTCCTGTAGGGATTGCTGTATAACAATCAAGGAGTAGGAGCCCTGGCCACTGCTGCGAGAGAGTTCAATTTACTTGGCACAGATTGGGTATCAAGACTCATTCAATCTGGTTTAGAGTCTCCACCACCTTTGTGCAACATGATGCAGAGGCTTTCAATGTTTTTTGTAACGTACAGCGTTATTTTAGACCTTCTGATGACCCCCCAACTATCAGTGGAAGCATATCTAATAAGTGTAAGAAAAACAATCACCAATCAAGGAAATTAATTGAAATTTAAATAAATGAACATAATTGTTTTATCTCAAAAATAATGACCTCTCATTATTTTAAACCTCATCTTATTAATATTACATACCATGAGATGTTTCAGCCACTCAGCTCTCTATGCCCATTTGACAAAGTATCATAGTGCCTGCAAATTGTTGAATAACTAAAAAATAATTGGTTTAAAATTCACCTCAGTCAAAGTGGATATCAGAGACTGATTTATTGTGATTCACAATTATTTTTAACATACTTAAAATTAAATTCGAGGTTTTCATTCTAAATAAGATAGTACCGTAGTAATAAAGAGAGAAGCAACTCTATTACTATGACAATATTGATTGATAATGGTTGAGTTAAAAGGAATATTAGTGTCAAGACGAGTACTTACATGTATGATTCTAAGTCTGTGTTGATTCCATGAAAATAGATTGACAAAATCAAACCCTTATGGAACTCATCTATTGAGCCCATGAGGTTTTTCATCTCACTATTTCAGTATGGATAAGCTTCAATGACCCTGGGCTAGTAGGGTGGATTGGTCCAATTTCCATCGAGTTTCAAGACAAAAAGTATTCACTTTGAAGGTTTCTATTGTTAGATTCATTCAGGACTAATTATTTTAATGTAAATACTTAATCCCAACACATTCCCACCTATCTGGATTTGTGATCCGTATATAAGATCACTGGTTCAATTGTGGCATCAGGTTATGAATAGCAAAGAGGTACAACTCAAGTCATCTGTACAAAGGTGCGCATGCAGGGTACTGCAGTTATCCCAGCAACGGAGAACTGGCCATGGACTCGAAAACAACTTCTCACCGGCTTCTACCTGTGGTCAGCGTCGTGCTGATTGGCAAGAGCTGTCTGCAAGAAGGTGAATGTCAGCGCAGCGAGCTGCCCGATTTTCAGAAAAAGAGTCTTTGAAGAAAGCACGTTAAAAGTGACCTTTGCCCACCCGATGCTTTCGGGGGTGGAAACCCCAAAGAGTGCGCCATTGAAACACATAGATCAGAATGGCCCGGCTTTGGTTCTCGATCCTTGTCGAGTTAGATAGCCTCGGGCCCCAGGGAGACAGTGGGGGCACGACAGTCGGCCTAGGCACGGCAGAGCTAGACAGAAGAAAAATTAACCCGCACTCCCGCTCGTGATCCCTATTCAAGGACTGGTGCTAGAAAGTGCATGTCCAGGAAAGGGTAGAATCGGACTCAGGTGTGAGGTCTCCACAGTCAAATAACCTTCTGCCACTCACGGTCTGAGCTTTGTATCAGAAGGAGCAAACCAAGTCAGACTACCTCAGTTTGTTTGCCACCCTTGGTACTAAGCTCAGGCAGGCAGCATTACAATGCACTTTGGCATGTCAAAAATCTTGGTTGTAACACCACAGGTATGGAATTACAACCTCACTATCGTCTTTCTCTGTGTCAACTAAACAAATCTTGCTTCAAAATAAAATACATTCCTTCCTTTTTCTTTTCATCACCCCACGTTCAATCTCTTCCCTTCTCTTCTTTCAGTCTTTTATGAAATCCATTCTTTACCGCTCTTTTGTTTCTTCCTTTCTCTTTTTTATTTACACTGTCTGAGCTTTTCCTTCTTTCCCAGTTTTTTCTCCTTTTTTCCTACAGCTTCATAGATTCCTCCTGTATCTGCACTTCCTTCCGCTTCATTCTAACTCGACTTCGGCCAATTTTAATTACACCTCGATCATCAGCTCAGTCCTGCTCAATCCATTACAGTCTGCCAGATCTCTTCTCCCTTCCTATTTTGATCATCATGACTTGCAACTCTCAAGCCAGCTCTTCAATGCAGAAGCACATTGCTGATTGTATTATGAAAAAAATTGCCTCCATTTCCAACGCCCCTGGGTGACTTCTTCTATTGACTTTAAAACTCGATTTGTTATTTTAACTGTGTTAGAAATGGCAACCACCAAAATCAACTTTCAATTTCTACAAATGACCCACTTTGCCATGATGGACTCTTCAACTAAAGGTGTGATGCTTAGTCTGAAGCTCCAAGGAAGACAGTGCTAGGCTAGTGTTGATAATCTATCAAGGGTCACTCCTCCAATTGAACACTTTTTTTTGAAAAAGGGAACAAATGCAATAGTAAATCGTGTGTCTCTCTTACCTAGTTGTGTTTGAAATATACCTTGAGTTTAACGTCTGACCGACAGTAACATCCACACATCCACTTTTATTGCAAGATAATTGATGGTTTCTTTTTCCTCACAGTAAGACATCATCAGATGTCCCATTCTTCAAGGCTATTAGCCTGTGCAAGAAGCCAGGACATGTTACAGAAGAAAGCCTGCATACTTTGGCCGCGATTTTGCCGGCGCTCAGAGAGTGGGTTCGGAGGCGGGTTCGCTGTCAAAATTGAAATTATTGACAGTGGGTTGGGAACCCGCCTCCATGTAAGTTTCCAAAGTGTCGGGTCTGCGATTTCAGAACAAGCGGCAGGGGAGGCATTTATGATAGTTAAATGCTTGTTAATCGCTTGTTAACTACTATTTTGCCAGCCTATTTCTATTTAACCACTCTTTTAACGAGGTTCACGTCTTTCGGAGATCACGTCAGGTAAGTATGTTAGTTTTTCTATCCCTCCCCATTGCTGTGAACAGGTGACAGCTGCAAAAGTGGTATGAAAGCTACCATTTCACAGCTGTTCACTTTCCAATGTCAGAAGCTTGAGCTTTCAGGACTTGGAAGACACTTTTGAGCTTTATGCAGTTTGGAAGTGTTTGGAGTAAACTGTCTATCCACTGTCACCTCCTTGGAGCAAGCAATCTCACCACTGACAGATCGCTTCTGTCATCTCATCTTCAGCTGCCATCTATTCCAGTAACATCGGTGCCCTTGAAAAAATCTCACCTTGATCCTCTGAATCCCTCCACGATCAGCCCCAACACTAACATCACCAGGCACACCAGCAACACCAACAACACCACCAACCTCCACAATCATCTGATGCTGCACAGGACACAGGGCATCAGCAGTCAACAACATTGCTGCCCGGGAGGCCAGCAATGGCATCACCATGGCCAGATTTACTTCACTTGACGCTGTACACCCTGGCTGCCACATGATGCGCCAGGTTAACACCACCCCACACCAGCACCATAAAGCATCCCTACAATGTCCAAGCCATTCCTTTCACGCTAATCACAATTGGGGGTGGGGGGTGGGGGGAAGTTACATCTCAACATTCACTGGAACTCACTAAGACACTTCCAAAGGTGAGCACAGATCTGTCCAATAAGGTAAAGTGTTGAAAATATAGATTTCAATGTTTGACAACACATTAACGGGAACTCCACATGAACATTGGCTAAACCATCCAAGTGCCTACCTTTGTGTGTTGTTAGTTCGTATGCTTGCAGTAGGATAAGGGTGAGTGTGAGGGGTGGCTAGTGAGATGGGGAAGTGATAATGTAGATAGAGAGGGATGGGTGGAGGTGCAAGGTAAGTTGGTGTGAATAAAGATGTACAGGAGTAGGGTAGGGAAGGCAGAGTGATGGGGATGTGATGAGTGGCACAGCTGGATGAGGTTGAGTGTGGCTTGGCAGTAACATTTTGTGATCTACTGAGATCAATGAAAGGCTTGCTCCACTGCAGCCTGGTCCTCCTGACGACATCCCTGCTTGTGCCCTCCTGTGCAATGAGCAACTAGGCTGCGTTGCTCTCCTGGGGAGGTGTCTTCCACCCATGGGAAGGGAAGAGAACCACAGTGCATGCTGTGACTCCCTCCATGTGGAGCGAGTCATGGGAGAGCCTGGGTGCAGCCGTGCACCTTTGTGCAGTGCTTGTCAGTGTTTGCAGCACCTCAATGCTGCAGAACACTGACAGCAGAACTGTCAAGATCAATTTGGACATGGCCCCTTTAAGGAAACCGGCTAATGAGGTGTCATCAAATTATGTCATCAGACCCGCTTACTATTAATTGGCCGGGAACCTCGCAGGGCGGGGCTTAACAAGCCCAATCAGCGTAAAATCACTTGGAGAGTGCGGGCTGCGGTAGGCAGCGGGCTGGGACCGCGACACCGACCCCGGCCGCCCCGGACCCGCCTCGGTCGGTGAAATCGCGGCCTTTATCTTTGCTTGAAATAAATTTGGCTTTGTGCAGAATAAATAGGCTTTAAATAGATAGAACATACCAGCTGGAGGAGGGGAGGGGAGTAAAAATGTTTACTTCAGATAGGAATATCAAAATAGTAAGTGCGAGAAGGGGAACACCATTTGACTCCAGTGTTTTGTCTGCTTTGAAAGCCAATTGGGGAAAAAATGAACAGTAAAGGTTTTTCAATTATAATTAGAAATGTTCTAAAGGCCATAAATAATCATTGAAAATGCTGTTTTGGCCATTTATATGGTAAAAGGGCATACATGATAGAGCAGTACAGTAATTAAGGAAGAAAGCACATCAGCTCCAGGTTATTTCTGCTTTCATTAAATCGCGGGTCTCTAATAAAGTTTCCACAGCTCAAAGCACGACACAAATAAACCCCACAGATGTGTCGCTGGAGTGTAACACAATCCACTGCTTATTGACCAATAATTCCTGTTCCATAAATCAGTGCTTCACTTCGGACTACTTCTATTTAGACATGGTCGTCGATATAGAGAAAGAAAAGCACACATTTGAAAGGGCTGTTCAATAACTCCTCAGGGCAGCGGTTTGTTTCTGAAAAGCTAAAAGAGGCTGGGCACTGAAGATTTTCTTTCTTGTACTGCATGAACACTAGCACCACGACAAGGTAGGTTGCTGTAATTTCTTTTTAAACAAACGATTTAAGTTTAGGAACTCCAATGTTTATTCTGTCCAAAGCATGTCATAAATAAATGGAACAAGAGTGATATATTTATTGAAACAGGAGGCACTTGTATCTCCAAGATTTACTGCGTAGCACTGAATACAAATAATTTTACGAATTTTCTGTGTTATTGTAACAGGCAGCTGATTGAGAACAAATAATATATTTTTCGCTCTTGACCCTTTTATGTTTTGTCAAGGCTATACCCACACTCAGAGGTAGCAAATTTTCTATTATGTAACTTAATATCTTAGTGAGAGAAAAAAAACACATTTCAGAAAGAAAAAAGGAGCCTGAAAAGATCTCGCCCCTAAAACTTTCACCCAGGAAACAGGCAATTAAACTAACAGTCCTATCATAACCTGACAATAATGGTACTGCATTCAGCAATTAATTTTGGGAGTTATTTTTACAACCCCGCATTACAGAAACACCCACTAAAAAGAACCCCAAGACCCAGATGGCATGGTGAAATCTTAGCAATCTATGGGCATGCTTTACTTTGGTCTTCAATTGAAATGATGCAACTGGGCATCCATAAACAGGTGAGGAAAACAAGTCAAAGTGGCAACACACTTTTCACATTATTACTGCTCTTCTGAACCTTATTTCCTTTGCAAAACTGACGAAGGCAAATTTGAGGCAAAAGAAGAAAAAAAGGCTCATTAAAGCCTGAAAAGAGACATCTGAGAGGGGACCTCGCAGAGGAATATAAGATGGTAAACGGTATAGAAAAAGCAAACCACAAATATTACCTCAGCCAAAACCATGACGGTCGTACAAAAGTCATAGATTCAAACTGTTGGAAGGCAAATTTAGTAACAGGAATTCTTCACCCCGAGAGTGATGAACATTTGGAACGGACATCGGACAGAGTAGTCAAAGGAAAGCTATTTAGAATCTTTTAACAGCAGTTGGTTGCAGTAATGGGGGAAACTGTAGCTCTGTTCTGGTTGGATGGTCAAAGATGGACAAAATGATCTTTCTCATCCATATACCTACATTTTAATCTTGTGACAATAAAATCTGCCTATCCTGAGAAAACCGTGCAGAATTATAAAGAGGAAAGGGGTGGGTAGTGGTGTGCCACATGAATATCTACTTGGACCTTTTTGCTTTCTCATTTACATAAGTGGAGTTTGCGGATGATACCAAATCAAGGGCATAAAAACAGTGAGGAAGAATGAGGACATAGACAGCTTATTGGTGTGGGAAGATAGATGACAGATGCAGTTCAATGCAGAGAAATGTGAAGTAGCACAATTGGGAGAATTGAATAGCGAAAGTAAACATGCCTTAACGGTAAGACTCAGAGGGGAGGAACAGAGGGTGCAGATACAAAGATGTTTAAAGTTAGGAGGGCAAGTAGAAAAAGCCTAAAAAAAAGCATATGGAATTCTGGATTTTCAGCAGGGACATTCAATTTAAAAGCAAGGAAGCAAAGTTGAATTTGTGCAAGATGTTAATTAAGGCATAGTTTGAGCATTACACACAGTGTTGGGCATATTAGAGCCATTAAAAGGGTACAGTGAAGATACTAGAATACCAGCAACAAGAGATTACAGGTGTGAAGAAAGGTTCAAAGAAACAGAGCTTTTCCCACAGGAACGCAGAAGGTTAACAGAAAGAAAGAAAGACTTACATTTATATAGCGCCTTTCACGACCACCAGACATCTCAAAGTGTTTTACAGCCAATGAAGAACTTTCGGAGTGTAGTCACTGGTGGGAAACATGACAGCCAATTTGCGCACAGCAAGCTCCCACAAACAGCAATGTGATAATGACCAGATAATCTGTTTGTTTGTTATGTTGATTGAGGGATAAATATTGGCTAGGACACTGGGTATAACTCCCCTGCTCTTCTTCGAAAATAGTGCCATGGGATCTCTTACGCCCACCTGAGAGAGTAGACGGGGCCTCGGTTTAATGTCTCATCCAAAAGACGGCACTTCTGACAGTGCAGCACTCCTGACAGTGCAGCACTCCCTCAGCACTGCACTGGAGTGTCAGGCTAGATTTATGTGCTCAAGTCCCTGGAAGTGGGACTTGAACCCACAACCTTCTGACTCAGAGGCAAGTGTGCTACCCATTGAGCCACAGCTGACAGGGATCTAATAGAGGTTTTCAAAACTATGAAAGATTTTGAGAAAGTTAATACTGAAAGACTGTGTCCACTGGTAGCAAAGAGGCATAGACTCAGGATTATTATTACAAGAATGAAGGGAGAAGTTGGAACTTTGTCACCCTGAACATGAAATACTCTAATAGTTTTTGAAGCAGAGACTAAACAGGATTGGATAAATATTTGAAAAGGAAGTATATATTCTTTGGGCCAGATTTTGTGGTAAAAATAACGGTGGGACTATCAGCGCTCACCGTTATTAAAGTGTAAATCGGACACCAACTTCCGGTGACCACGCATGGGCAGTTAAACATGGAAATCAGGAAGTTGCTGTCCACGTTGCCCTGCTCCTCCAGAAGCTGCGCTATACCGGTATCTCATCAAGAGACTCGGCATTGAAATACATGGAACGACGTGAAGTTGCTGTCCTTACATGATAGATGCCAAAAAAAGTTCGGGCTTGTCCATTCCAGGGTAAGTAAATTTTAATGGTGTGATAAGTCTTAATTACTGCCAAACAACCTCCCAGGTGCTGAAGATTAACTTTTATGAGTGTGGAATCTCATTCCTTCAGATTTTAATGATGGTTGGAGATTTTTAAAAATTAAAAAAATTAAGCAAAGAAGCATTTTTCTTACTTTTTCTTTCTGTTTCTTTTATCTCTCTCTCTTAATCCCATCTTTCTTTCCCTCCTTTTATTTTGCTTTCTGTACATGATTTGGTATTGAATTAAATATTCTAATTTACACTTCCTGGTTCATACTCTACTCTGCTTATTAAAAATTCTGCCATCTGATTGGTTAAGGAGATACGCAGTTGCTTGCCCTCTTCACACAGGTCCCACATCCCCTGTAGAGGGCGCTGCATCAAAATGGCTTTCTAATCACAGCAAGTTCCAGTGCAAAAGCCCACAGAAAGTCCATGGGAAGTGTAAGTGTAATGAACGCCTTTGGGTAATGCTTGTTTATATGGGTAGATTATAAAGGTTTTCTTAATAATGATTTTGCAACAGAGCATGTGCAGATAAGCAGTGTCTGCAATTATTTGAGTTTTGGGTATTTGCACAATTATGTGTCAGTCTTAATTCATTCATACTCAGATCAGCTGATCTTCTCAGACATTTGGTACAATTTCACTCGTCTTACAGATAAAAATGTATTGTTTATTTCTGTCTATGAATTTCTGTTTGGAACTGACCAATATATATATATGGCAGAGCAAGGTTCCATTGAGATAACTGTGGAAAAGGATCAGCCATTTAAAAAAAACAAAAATGGCACATTGAACAGTTAAGCATAATCTTCAGTGAATATCCTGTTTGCCTCTATGTCCCCAAAACAACGATAACTGAATTCTACCCACTATCAACTTGATGAACATCGCCATTTTGTTTCATTCCTGATGCGTGTGAGGTCTAAGGGAGCTGCAGGAAAAGCTTTGGATCTGAAAATGGATGTGAAACTTAACTCGCGGCACCGCTGTGTCATAAAGCAGCTTTAAAATCAGGTTGCACTCCACTGCACATTTCTAAAATCAGATGAGACAAGATTGGTTGGTAAATTGGAAATGCCCACATTGATTGGGAAATTTATACTATTACATATCCAATTTTCTAATGTTTGCAAGTGTCAACAAAGACCGATGCACCAGCAAGAGTTGTAGGCAGCAGCTTGCGGACTGTTGAACCCATTTGCTCTGTTCAGGCTACCAGCATTACCATATTCCCGTCGATTCAGTGGTACGCACTGAGACTGAACTTGTAATCGTCTACCCCATGCTGTCAGATTCATGCTGGCAGTTTGGCGAGCAAAACAATTTGATTTTAGGAGACTGTCAAAAATTGTTTCAGCGTAAACTAATCTGTTCAGTATAAATAAGAACGTATGAAAACATTAATTTGATTATGTTTCAAATACACAACCGTGAAACGAAAGAGAGGATGAAAAGTCAAAGGTGTGCAAATGCTGCAAATAAAAATCATGTAAAACATCCAAAAAGGTGTCAAACAAGCAAGTGGAAATCTTGCAGGAACCTATGGGTAAATCAGGATTTCTTTCTGTTTTTATGCACACACGTCGTGCAGTCCACAAATGGCACAACTTTTTGCCATTTCTTGTGAGTGCTCATTTACCTATTTGCGAAGTGTGATGGAAGCATTGTTACAGGGGTATCCGCATTCTGTCATCCCCACGGATGAACTTGTTTCTCACAAAATCACTCGCAAGAAAATTATGCTCGGCTGCCATTTGGTTTGACAGCTGGTAAATCTACAAAAAAAAAAGGATATTTAACGCACTCATCGCGTAAAGAAAAATATGACATGATGGGTGAAAAGCTATTCCTACTTCTTCAACTTCTTCACCAAGATTGCATGTTTAGAGGATCTGAAATTTGTCAAGGCAAGAATGAACTTGCAATTATGTGGAGCCTTTCATATCCTCAGAACTTGGTAAAGCACTTTATAACTAATGGATTATTTTTTAAAAGCAATCACTGTTTTATGTCGGCAATTGAATATGGTATGATGGTCACACGAAAACCTGTGAAGTGTGCTCTGGACTCCGCTGACATCCTGTGTAAGCTGACAAGAATTGCTAAGTGCCAAATGGTTTTATGACAATAACAGGGACAATTTATTCATGCATCATGCACGCCTTGGTGGTGTTGGGGTGCAGAGAGTGACTTAAAGAACCTTTGCAATATCCTGAAAACAGAATACGTTTTCCGAGTTGCCCACTCAGAAGATTGCAGGGATGCACTGCAACACAAACAGATCTCTTACGCAGATGAGACAAAGCAGCAAGTTGGACAAGCCCTTTGGCCCATCGTACCTGTGCCGGCTCTTTGAAAGAGGTATGCAATTAGTCCCACTCTCCCTGCTCTTTCCCCATAGCCCTGTAAATTTTTCCTTTTAAACTATTTATCCAATTCCCTTTTTCCTGCATTCCAGATCATAACAACTCACTGCGTAATTTTTTTTCCTCATATCGTCTCTGGTTCTATTGCCAATTACCTTAAATCTTGTCTCCTCTGGTTACCGACTCTCCTGCCGCAGCAAACAGTTTCTCCTTATTTGCTCTACAAAAACTCTTCAAGATTTTGATCACCTCTGTCAAATCTCCCCTTAACCTTCTCTGCTCCAAGGAGAACAACCCCAGCTTCTCCAGTCTATCTACGTAAATGAAGTCCCTCATCTTTGGAATCATTCTCGTAAATCTTTTCTGCACCCTCTCTAAGGCCTTCACATCCTTCCTAAAGTGCGGTGCCCAGAATTGACACAATACTCCAGCTGAGGCCTAACCAGTGTTTTATTAAGGTTTAGCATAACTTCCTTGCTTTTGTACTCTATGGGCTGGATTTTACCAGCGCTGAGGTGGTGGGACTGCTGGGAAAATCTACAAAAATGGGAACGGGTTCCAAACCCGCTCCCAACCCGCCTCTAACCAATCTTCCTGGGAGTCGGGTACCCGACTTTCACAAAACCGGCAGATGAAGCGTCATGCACTGACGTCATCTGACACCGGCTTTCCCTTAATTGGCCGACAAGCCCGCAGGGCGGGCTTAACAAGGCCAATCAGGGCAAAATAGCGTCTGTTCATCAGACGTCGCTGGGGGGCGAGACTAGAACCCGGAAGGCAGCAGTCCCGCCCCCAACGCGTCTCAGTGAGTAAAATCCAGCCCTATGTCTCTGATTATTAAAGCAAGGATTCTGTATTTTTTTTCAACAGCCTTCTCAACTTGTCCTGCCACCTACAAAGATTTGTGTATGTTAACCCCAAGGTCTCCTTGTTGCTGCACCCCTTTAAAATTGCACCATTTTGTTTATATTGCCTCTCCTTATGCTTCCGACCAAAATGAATCATTTCATACTTCTCTGTGTTAAATTTCATCTGCCACATGGCTGCCCATTTCACCAGTCTGTCTAGGTTTTCTTGAAGACTTACTATTCTCCTCACGGTTTACTATTTTTCCGAGTTTCGTGTCATGGGCAAACTTTGAAATTATGCCCCCCATATACCCAAGTCCAGGTCATTAATATATATCACAAAGAGCAGTGGTCCCACCACCGACCCCTGGGGGACACCACTGCACACTTCCCTCCAGTCTGAAAAAAAAACAACCATTCACCACTGCTCTCTGCTTTCTGTCCCTTAGCCAATTTCATATTCACGCAGCCCCTGTCCCGTTAATCCTATGGGCTTCAATTCTGCGAACAAGTCATTACATTACTGCATCACGGTTAGTCAGAATGCATCAATAAGGTTTAAACACTGATTTATAACACAACTCTTCTCATGTATTAAAGAAAAGAAATGAAATGCATTGACTGGAGTCTGCTGGCAGTAATAAAACCTGACTTTGAAAGCATTGGTGGTGTAAGTAAGTTAGAATATCAAAAAATGGCAGATTTAAATTAATGGGATCTGTTCACAATAACTGGCTAAAATGAGTATTTATAGCTTGGAAGTAGCATGAGATTACCAAGTCTGAATATAGTGTGAAGTAAAATTACGAACACGCTGAATATGCTTCTCCATTTGTCCATTCGTAAAATAATTCATGCAATATTTAATCCGATCTTATGTAGTTGTACTTTTGCCAATTCAATATCTTTCATCCATTCAGTCTCTTATTGGTTATATTTCCTGCAGACATATAAATCAGGAACAGGTCTGAGTAGTTTAAGTGATAGAACATTTCATATCTATTAACAGTTTTAAGGTGTGATAGTCAAATATTAGCCTTTAAACTATTTGTAAAGTGAGTTTTCAATCCTACATTTGCAAGCAACACCTTCGATTTCTTTTTCTACTTTGCATCTTTATTCATGGATTTGCAGCTTCCATGAAAAATGAAATGGAATCACAGAATACAATCTTAAAATACCAGCAAGAATTCCAGAAGATCTTGTAATCCCAATGAATAAAAAAATTACATATTCAGTCACCATAAACCACTCGAACTCGTTTAAATCAGAGAATGTGATCCTCAAAAGACCGGTAAAAATCCTGGCATTCCCTGGAATAAATACAGAATTTGATTTATTAGGCATGGGCATGGCGGGATTTGCAGCCGCCTGACTAGAGAAGTGTTGACCTGACCGAGACTTCAGGGGCCAGCCTAGTTTTAAGGTCGCAAGCTACGAGCCCATATTGGACCTGATGCTTGGAGCTTACCAGAGACGGGGTGCGCCGCTGACAAAGAATAATAGGAGGGAGGCAGCATTTACCTTTAAAAGTCAGCGACTGCTCTGGGAGCAAAGAAAGGCTGTAGGTAATTGTAAAAAGTTTCCCAAAGGCCGGGGGCAGAAGTGGTTGGTGATAACCAAAGGCTGGCATAATAAGTGCAGTAGCAGAAAACAGAGGCTGTGCATTAGTGATGGAGTGCAGCAGCAACACTTGAACTCTGTATTTGATGGATGGTGAAGTGGGGATCTCTGCATGAGATGGGTATGAGGATGGTCGACCTGCATGCCTGGCAGGAGGTAATGGTAAGGTGCAATGCTGTGTGTACTACTTACATAGAATAGATGTGGACGATGATGGCACATCTTAAGTAGGGTGCCAAGATAAGTATGCCCAATGGTTCCACTTACTAGATACATGGCACATTTATTATTTTCTCATGCCAGGTCTATGCAACCTTACAGCTTCTTCGTTGAATGTCTAGCATAATTCTTACAGCTTCACAGATAAAAGCACGACAACACAACCTAGCTGTATGAAGCATGGTCGCTTGATGGCACTAAGGATGTCTTTGGCACATGTCTAATCACTGTATATGCTCCTTCATCTTGCAGCATGTCAAGGGTACTTCTCCACATGCACAATAAGATGGTAACTAATACAGGGGAACAGGCCTAAACTGGAGGTGGGCTCAGAAATTACCAGCCTTTGATTCCTTTGGAGGTGGCCATCCTGGATGACTTTGCCAAAAAACCATTGAGGGGTTAAGAGAAGGTGAAGGTGCAGACACCCTCCATGCCATGGCCTAACATCATCCAGCTCTTATGATTTGCTCCTCCTTCCTTACGCACCCCCATATACAGATGTACACATAACCGCGCACACAACTCTGTTGGAGGTACCTACTTGGAGACAGCGTGGCGACATTCATCATTTTTTTCTGTTACGATAAGCCTGCCAACATTACCAGGGGGCCAGGAAAAGACAGCACCGACTCGCCAACCTTCGCAAGCACCAACCACTGCTGCACAGATCCTGGAGGACGCAGTTGGCGAGCTTGAGGAGGGAGCACCAGGGAGAGGAAAAGTGCACAACAGAGGAAGAACATGTGGTGCTGGCAAAGAAGGAGCAGGATCCTGTTACCCAGATGGCAGTCGGCAATGACCGCCCGTACTTTGCGAAACGCAGCGGGGCAGTGAAGTTGCGAAACCAAGTCATGTCCTTGTTGCTCTTCAATGGGGAAAAGAGTTGAAAGTGCTGGCAGGCTGACTAACACTCATGACCCATTTTATACATTAACAGCTGCAGCAGTGCTAGCTTGAGAAAAGCTGAAGGCTGAAAAGCTGAGGGTGGTGATGAGCTAGACTATGCAACAGGCTGGTTGCTGCTGTCCTTACAGCAGATGACAAAGCTCAGTGACTGACTTCCTGCTAGCCCAGTGCCTGTGGAGCAGGTTGGCCTTTGATTATTTTCAACTAGTTGTGCCAAGGTATGGATGGTGGCATACTGGCAGAGGTGGCCATGTTGCTTGCTGATTTGCCAGGCATGTCTTCTTTCATTTTGTGTCACTTCACTAATGAAATACTACATCTGGAGCACATTCAAAACAACCTCCTGTAAAGTAAAAAAATCCTGTAGAATTTCGCAGCCTGCATCTAAATGCCTCCATCATTCCCTAGCTCATGTGAAAGTTGAAGAATTCCATTTTATGTGCCCCCTTTTTAAAACAAAACCTGTTCCTGTTCTGCTTAAGGCCTTTAAATAGTTTACTGACAATTTGCTTTCTGGATACTTGGCCGGCAATGGACTAATGTTTAGGAGATGTTAAAACCGAATTTACCATAATAAGCCCACTGACTCCCACAGCTACCTGGACTACACTTCCTCCCACCCCTCTTCCTGTAAGGACTCTATTCCATTCTCCCAGTTTCACCGTCTCCGCTGCATCTGCTCTGACGATGCCACCTTCCATACCAGTGCTTCCGACATGTCTTCCTTTTTCCTCAACCGAGGATTCCCCTCTACCGTGGTTGACATGGCCCTCAACTGTGTCCGTTCCATTTCCCGCACTTCTGCTCTCACCCCTTCCCCTCCCTCCCAGAACCACAATAGGGTTCCCCTTGTCCTCACCTTTCACCCCACCAGCCTCCACATTCAACGGATCATCCTCCGCCATTTCCGCCACCTTCAGCGTGATCCCACCACCAAACACATCTTCCCCTCCATTTCCCCTTCAGCATTCTGAAGAGACCGCTCCCTCCGCGACACCCTGGTCCACTCCTCTATCACCCCCAACACCCCTTCCCACGGCACCTTCCCGTGCAATCACAGGAGATGTAACACCTGCCCTTTTACCTCCTCCCTTCCAACTGTCCAGGGCCCCAAAAACTCCTTCCAGGTGAAACAGCGATTTACTTGTACTTCTTGCTATTTAGTATACTGTATTCGCTGCTCACGATGCGGTCTCCTCTACACTGGGGAGACCAAACGCAGATTGGGTGACCACTTTGCAGAACACCTCCATTCAGTCTGTAAGGGTGACCCCGAGCTTCCGGTCGCTTGTTACTTTAATTCTCCGCTCCACTCCCACTCAGACCTCTCTGTCCTCAGCCTCTTACACTGTTCCAATGAAGCTCAACGTAAGCTCGAGGAACAGCACCTCATCTTTCGATTGGGCACTTTACAGCCTTCTGGACTCAACATTGAGTTCAACAATTTCAGACCATAACCTCTGCCCCTATTTTTTCAGGCGGCAGCTGTTGATGATTCTGCCATCCCCATTTGCAACATTTAACCACTTCCTGCCTTCCATCCTATCACAGACCGTCCCTTTTGTTTTTTCCTCCCCCTCCCCCCTTTCCCTGCCCCTGCATCTGCTTAAAACCTGTTACATCTCTAACTTTTTCCAGTTCTGACAAAAGGTCACAGACCTGAAATGTTAACTCCGTTTCTCTCTCCACGGATGCTGCCTGACCTGCTGAGTGTTTCCAGCATTTTCTGTTGTTACCATAATAAGTAATTAAAATAGTATTCATAAAAATATTGAAAAATCTTTAATAAAGGCAACACAGTATTAAAAAGGTGCTGTAAACATTGAAAAATAATTCCCAAGCTTTTACGAGCTCCATGACAAACCGAGCATTTCCTGGTTCCCATTCAAAATGGGCTTTGAAATGGAAAAATTTCGATCCCAGCACAAATGTTGAAAAATTGCCTCAGGTATCCATTTTTTGTTTGCTTTCTAGGGTCTTAATGAGGCTATGACATAAAATGTATGCAAGTACTCTCATACACAAATCAAAGCCAGTCAAAATGTGTGGGCAGAAGGAATCGGGTGCAAAGCTTGTCCAAGGGATAGTCCCCTGATTTTCCAATCTCCCACTCTAGATCTGCATCGCTGGTGCACGGGATCGGAGAGTCTACACCATTCAGTCAGTGGCTCCAAAAATTGTGCTTAAATAACTGCTTCAAAGTTCATTGTTTTGTTATTTTCTTTAATTAAAAGTAAACATACTTAGACTGAACGTGTACATTTTTGGTGTATTTATGTGACATAAACTAATTTTCTATTCTGCTGTATACATTTTAAAAGAATATTTCTTCTTCGAATTTCCGGCAGCAGATCTTTCACAGAGTGCTCGCTGTGGCTTAGATCCTCCTAAAACAAGACTGTGTAACTAGTACTGTGCCTTCACTCTCTGAGATTTTGTTTGAAGTATTTGTGGAATGTGTCTCTGAAGTTGATGTTTTCGTGATATTAATTTTGTTCTCAAGGCGAGAGATGTCAGCAGTCGGAGATGGAATATTTTTTCAGGTCACACGCTGTGTTACCATCCGCCACTTCTAAGCCAGCGCAGTCCAGCTCCTTCTACTTGGTCCCGCTAACGTGCTTTGACCCTTGCCTCACAAGAGCACAACTGTGAAAGTCCCTTTCCCCACACGAGCCTTGCTCTGAGCCTTTCTGAGTGAGTTAACTAATGCGTGGGCAATTCTGTGCTCCGATAGCATGTGGGATGAGATCAGTCAAAAGCTTGAAACCAACAAAGAGAGAAGGGCGCCATTGTTGTCAGTGTGAGCTGGATGCAAACTCAGGCCTGAAGAGAGCACTCAGATGTACAGCACCATCTAAGTCATCCTTATACTTATGCCCTGAAGTGTGACGGAGGTTTAGTAAATCATTTATCTCATTCTATACGATTTAAAATGGTTGAGTATTCAACAAAAGCACTAAACGTTTGACTTACAGATTGGATGGACAATCATCTCAATTAGGTAGGCTAATAGAACTGATACTTCTTAGATCCACTCAGCAAAATGACACAGTTCATAAAAGCAGAACGGTGTGCTTTTGGAAAATGATAAACTTCATATGTTACTCATGAGCAATGCCCCCCTGCCAAGCATTTGAAACAGCTACTATTAAATTCTGCATGATGACACTAAATTGAATGTTTTTCAACAAAGCACAGATTCTCCTGCATCGGGTTCTTGCCTCAGTGGGGTGGTAAATACATAAATGTTTCCACGGCAAAGTCTTTCATTTCCCTCGCTAAATCCTTTTGTCAAAGGTTGTCAAAGAATTCCCTGCTTCACACTGGGACAATTTAAATTAGCGCCATCTGTGGGCCACAGCCTCATCTGAGCTCAAGCGTTGACTGCCTCTTAAAGATTTATCAAAAATATAATGACATTTGTTTCAGTGAATAATCAGAAATTGTTTCAGAAAGTTTTGATGCCGAGAACAGGGAAATTTAATGTCATTTAAAGAGCACGGTGGAGGAATCAAGCTTTGCAACATACTTTTTTCCTCTGCTCTCCCTGACTCACCTGAAGGTATCGTCTCCTCATGGGATATGGCACCGTGACTGCAAGCAATCATGACATGTAATTTACAGCACAGAAACAGGCCATTCGGCGCACTGGTCTATGCCAGTGTTTATGCTCCACATGAACCTCCTCCCACTCTATTTACTTCACCCTATCAACGTAGCCTTCTATTCCTTTCTCCCTCATGTACTTAACTTTCACCTTAATTGCATCGATGCTATTCACCTCAGTCACTCTATGTCGTAGCGAGTTCCACATTCCAACCACTCTCTGAGTAAAATCAATTCCTCACTTATGAGCCGAGACAATGTGCGTTGGCAAACTATTTAATCATGGGAGGTGGGGGGACATAATAGTTGAGCCAGGTCCACTGTGCACTTTATAACAGGGGTCACTGGTTATCATTCAGGTGGGGCGTCCTTGACTGAATTTTCTCTTCGTATGAGAAATTAGGACAATTGCAACCGAGATCAGCTAACTCAGCACACAACTGTGATCACATCTGGGAGCATTCTGCTCTGTGTGGCAGAGCACAACATTCCCCATTGGCCCATTAGGGAACTCGCAAAGCATATTTTCACCACTGGGAATTACATCACCAATGGCTCATGCTTTGCTGATTTGGTTTGTGAGTTTCCGCATAATTTGGACCCATAAAGGAAACTGTTTAATTTATGAGGTAACGCTGCAGCAAAAGTTACATGGTAGAGCTAGAAAGTAGAAACTGTATGACATAAGAAAACTACTAGGCACTTGGTCTAAGCACTAAACAAAGCTTTAATCAACTGTTTTACAAGATGGAGGTCTAGTTGTGTCCTTCACTAGTTCCTGTTAAGAATGTCCTGCGCAAGCTGGGCCCATGCCCGAGTATTTATACTCTCCCTGGACAGCGCCACCCGCAGGCCACTCAGTATTATTTCATAAGTCTTTCTTTCATGAATGACAGATTCATGTCACCGCACACATAAGTGCCGTATAGGAAGTGATTCTTCTTTTCCTCCTCAGTGACAATATGCAGTGCTGAAACTCGACTGCCCAGCAGAAGACAATTCAATATACTTAGCAAAGAATATGAAGAGACTTGGGGGATCTGGAATGCTTATACAGTACACTGTAACTCCTATGTGACTATCACCATTACTTGCTTTGTTTATTCTGAGCAAACTATTGACACTTACCAATATTAAACAGGATTCAAATGGAAAGAAAGAACTTGCATTTATATAATGGCTTATTGTGTCCTCTAGGACCTCCAAAATGAAGTCGTATCTGGTTGTCCTATGAGGAGAGAATGAGTAGATTGGGCCTATACTCTCTGGAATTTAGACGAATGAGAGAAGATCTCATTGAAACATATAAGATTCTGAGGGGGATTGACAGAGTAGATGCTGAGAGGTTGTTTTCCCTGGCTGGAGAGTCTAGACCTAGGGGGCATAGTCTCAGGATAAGAGGTCGGCCATTTAAGACTGAGATGCGGAGGAATTTCTTCACTTAGAGGGTTGTCAATCTTTGGAATTCTCTCCCCCAAAGGGCTGTGGATGCTGAGTCTTTGAGTATATTCAAGGCTGAGATAGATTTTTGGAATCTAGGGGAATCAAGGGATATGGGGATCAGGCTGGAAAGTGGAGTTGAGGTTGAAGATCAGCCATGATCTTATTGAATACCGGCTTCCAGGGAAGCGGCGAGGAGGAGGGTATCGGGAGCGTCTACTGAGAGGGAAAGAGGGAGGTCGCGACTTTCCTTGTGGGGCCCAGAGAAGCACTCTTGCTCCTCCTGACCCCACAAAGCAACGTTTTAGACTCACCAGGACGGCCTCTTCTGTCTTCAGACCAGCTGCAAACCCGCTTCAGACTGCAATCCACGGCAGTTCCCCTGATTAGGATCCAGTCAAAATTGCAACAGTAATAGGATCCTGATTTGTCTAAAATCTATGAGGCTCCAGCTTTGTGTAGGCCATTGCCTCATTCACCTGCAAAACCCAACAGGTTAACATCGCAAGTGGTGGGAAATGGTCAGGATCTGAGCGGGTAAGTACTCTCCTAATTTTTAAACTGCCTACAGCCCAGTTTCTGCCAGACGGGTCGGATTAAAGTTGACCCTATTGTTGTTTTATAGGCAAACATAGTAGTTAATTTGAAGACAGCAAGATCCCACACCAGCATCGGTTGAAAGAGAAATTTTCGGACCGGGCACCAGGAGAACTCCCTCCTCTTCTTCAAATGGTGCCACGGGATCTTCTCTGTCTGCCTGGCCTGGCACTGGCAGTTTACCTGAAAGATGGCATTTCTGACAATGCATCATTGCCTCAGCACTGCACTCAAATGTCAGCCCAGGTTCTGTGCTCAAGTCCATATTGGCAACAGAACCCACGACTTTCCATACCTAGATCTTCGAGGATCTGTGGGATTGCTACCCGCTGAGCCATGCTGACAGATTATGTTACTTCAGCCACTCTTATCGTGATGCTGCTGTTCCGGGAGAGTGGTCTATGAGTGCCCACCCAATGGCACACTTTCCTTTTTTACTTTGCCAGTGTACTGCAGGTTCCGGTTTGGCCGCTTGGAGAACAAATATAGAAACATAGAAACATAGAAAATAGGTACAGGAGTAGACCATTCGGTCCTTCGAGCCTGCACCGCCATTCAATGCGTTCATGGCTGAACATGCTACCTCAGTACCCCATTCCTGCTTTCTCGCCATACCCCTTGATCCCCTTAGTTGTGAGTGTTATATCTAACTCCCTTTTGAATATATTTAGCGAACTGGCCTCAACAACCTTCTGTGGAAGAGAATTCCATAGATTCACCACTCTCTGGGTGAAGAAGTTCCTCCTCAGCTCAGTCCTAAATGGCTTCCCCTTAATCCTTAGACTGTGACCCCTGGTTCTAGTTTTCCCTACCATTGGGAACATTCTGCCCTGTGTGAGTAGTGAGTAGACTGCATTTTACTTGCCTCCAACTACCATTAAGGGAATTAAGAATAGTTGGGTCTGGGACACCATCAAGTGCCTCCTTTATACTATAGAGTGTTGTCAAAAGCAGGCATCACTTCCATGAATGGTACACAATCAGCTAGGCCTCTGTTTTTTGATTTTCACAGATAAGTTGTGAGCCCCAATTTAACTCTGGGTGAGAGGTCAGCATGGGGTTGGCTGGGCTCACCCCGACTCACCGGCGTGCAGCCGGGCCATTTTAGCTCCCAGGCTTCATTAACATAGTTCAGGCCAGAAACCAAACAGGAACCCAACAGGAATAGCGAGAAGACCAGCAGGTGGGAGGAAATGATCAACCATATTGTTCTTCTTGTACGTTATTTGGAAGGTTCATTAGTTTCTCTGCGTGTTCTCTGCGATATCATTGACAACTCCTGCAGGTTTTTGTGGAGGTGCGTGGAAATGGTCCCCAGCTGTCAGGTAAGTGGATCTAGGAGGGGGTGGGAAGACTGGGGTGGGGCAGGGGGACTTAAGGTTTCCTTGTGAGGCCTGGAAGGAGCACTCATGCCCCTCCTGGTCCACAAGGAAATCCTATAAAATTAAAAAATTAAAACATCTTAAAGCCTTAGCATTCCGGCCTTCTTCTTAAGCCGGATGCTCCTTGGTGCCCGGTGTCCCTGTGAGGCAGGCACTGGCGGCGAACACATGACAGAAAACAAAAATAGGGTCGAGGTCTGAGTAACGTCATCAGACTCCAACTTTTGAATCTCAATGAGGCCCTCGCCTGCCTGGGGTGAGGGCCTTACAAGCTGACCAAAACGTGTCTGTTACAATGGCGTCTGGTGCAAAGTTGCCGAGAGGACAGTGAGTGACACACTGCCACAATTTTAACCCTGCACGCCTGTTCTCTTCGGGCGTGGGGCGGGGGGGGGGGGGGGGGGGCGTTAAAATCAGGGCTGTGGAATGCAATCCCCTCCAAAAGAAAGAGGGCCTGAAATTTGGCACCTTGGCGCCGGCTGTTAAGGCCTGTTTGGTGGACAAAATGGCGTCCGCCTCGCTTCCGCCCACTTGGTGAGGTCAAAAAAAGGAGTTGTTTCCCTTCGTCTGAAGCAGGCTATCCATTAAGGTATTTAAATACTGGGCCTAACGCCTGCTCCTGCTACCTCTTACAAATTTGGCTTGTGTCTGAGGCAGCCAGCGCCAGCTCTAGCTGCCTCCAGAAAAACAAATGCTAAACAGCGACGCATTTTGAAAAAGCCAAGTGCTTACCATTATCATCTCTGACCTCACTCCCAACTCCGACCTCCAGGCCCTCTCCGATCTCCACCCCCCCCTCTCCCGATCCTGGTCCCAACCTCCAGGCCCTCCCCCAGAGTCCTTGTTGGGCGTTCAACGTGTTCAGCACTGGGCGGAACGCCACAATAATGCTAATCAGCAGGCAGCGCCAAAATAACGCCGCTGCCTGTGATCTTTATATGGACACGAGAAAATCTCGCCCCGCGGATGCGCCGCCCATTTTCGACCCATTAGCGAATTTCTAGGCCGGAGTAAATAAATCCTGGAATGGCTTGCAGCAAAAACAGAGATTGACTCATTTTATCACCGAGAACCAATGACCCGGCCTACTGCATTTCTTTCCTCACTGCCTTGTAGGAATGCTTCTAACTGGAGGCACCTCAACAAGGCGCAAGCTCAGCCTGCAATGCAGTTCAGCATTTCTAACAGGGAAACTGCAGAGATTTCTCAGCTTCCACCTGCTCTCCTTCTGTCACCTGCAGTACATCATCTCAACAATGTAGCCCAGGCAATCCTGCTGCTGAACAATAAAACCTGCAGGAGTTGTCAAGGATACCACAGAGAACATTCAGAGAAACTAATGAACCTTTCAAATAACACACAAAAAAGAACAATATGGTTGATAATTGACAATTTGAATTTTATTTAACAAAATGTGCACAATTTCCACACAATTAATTTTTACAGCGCGAGCTTGTGTAAACAGAATGAACTGGCCAAAATTGCTTCTAATACAACGATGCTCTGAAAATGAACCATTGATGCATTGTCTACATGTCTTTTTGCAATTAGTTACCAAGCTGTCCATCTCCTGCATAGAAAAGAAAGGAAGACTTGCATTTATATAGCGCCTTTCACGACCACCGGACTTTACAGCCAATGAAGTACTTTTGGAGTGTAGTCACTTGTAATGTAGGAAACACGGCAGCCAATTTGCGCACAGCAAGGTCCCACAAACAGCAATGTGATAATCTGGTTTTTTTTTGGTGATGTTGATTGAGGGATAAATATTGGCCAGGACACCAGGGATAACTCCCTTGCTCTTCTTCGACATAGTGCCACGGGATCTTTTACGTCCACCTGAGAGAGCAGACAGGGCCTCGGTTTTAACGTCTCATCCGAAAGACGGCACCTCAGACAGTTGCAGCACTCCCTCAGCACTGCACTGGAGTGTCAGCCTAGATTTTGAGTCGGGACTTGAACCCACAACCTGCTGATTCAGAGGCGAGAGTGTTACCCACTGAGCCACAGCTGACACTTGGAGGATGACAGGAACTTTTATTCACTTCCCTCTTGGTTTGATCTGTGATTCTAAATCTTGGTAAATAAGGATTTGCAGTTGCAGCTTTGGACTGAATTCCCAAAGGGTCTACTGTCGTGCACAGACATTTTGTAATCTCTCAATGCCAGGATTAGCGTCAAAGGTCAAACATTGTCAGCATAAATAGTAATTTCACACTTCTCTGTACTGTTATGATCCTCTAAATTGTCCAGCGAAAGAAACCCACTTATTTCAAACTAGGTTTATACTTATTTTTAAGATGTCCATTTGTTCGCCCAGTTTCTCCTCTTCTCTCCAGTTTTTACTGGAGTATTATTTTACAAGTGCTGGTCACTCTTCAGTAATTAATCCATGTGACTATTATTTCAGTTGAGCCAAGGCGGTAAATGGTTACTTGACCAAGGAGACCATGGAGAGCCAAGCCCAAGCCTGTCCTCGCTCAATCCCCGCACACTTTCCAATAAAGTCACTGGATAGTGATGAGGCATCAGGTCTCTGCCGGATCCTTCAAGTTCACTGGGGTCTTTATTAAAAACTAAGGGGGAGAAAGGCAGAAAACGGGGGGCAAAAAGGACCAATTCCATGGGCTATGTCCTGTGACTCGGGAACAGCAGAAAGACATCCGTCCCCATATTGGGTCGAGCAATTTTTCAGGTGTCCATGGTAGCCGACTAAAACAAGCGCCTTGCATATATTAAGGAGGGGCCTAACGTTTTAGGACCTATTCCAGAAAGCCGTTTGGCCTGAACAGACCAGGCCCAGGCCTGTTGCGCTCAGGATTACTTGATCTACACGTAGCCTAACCAGAGGTCCTTAAACACCGCTGGAGGCTGCCACCCAGGTTCTTGAAATACTTACTTTAATGTGGAGCCTGGAAGAGCAGCAATGATCCTCCCAGCTCCTTAGCACAACATTGGGCTGCTGCCAGCCCACGATCGACCAACCCCCACCCCTGTCCTGCCCCCAGGACCGACCATAGGAAGTAGTAAACAGCTCCATTACATTAGAACAACAAGTATAATGGGTCATTTTAATGAGGAAGTGCAGGACAAAAATCAAGCTGCTAAGGGAGGGAAGCTACAAATTATCCCGTTTTACAAACAAGGCAAGGCGCATTTGGAAAAGTGATTACCAAGTAGATGGCTCTAGTAGCTTGAATTGACAGCTATCTGTGTTAACTGTTTAGATCTCTCTCTTGCTCTCTTTTCTCCCTCGGCTCTGTCCCCTCCAGGACAGAGTCTCTCTCTGATTCATAACTGTTGTGTAGTCATGTTAGAATATATGGCTGTAAATTGTACTTGTCTGTCTTGTGGTGCAACTAGGATTCTTGTTGGGCTGAGTGAGCTCAACTCTGCTGCTTTAGACACAGTACAGTTTTACTTTGCTAGAATGAGTTTATTTTCTCTCACCATACGAACTTAATAAATGGAGATCCGGCCATGTCCTGGGAGGCAGCACTGGGGGAGGGAAGCTGTGGATCCCATTATAATTGGCATTAGTGATAGACTTTCATATTACCGTACTACATCGACCACTCAAATAGTGCCAAAGTGCCCCCTGCCATTTGATTCCTTCACAACACGATGCATAAAATGGAGCAATAGCCTTGTGATTGCACCGACTCATTCGTCTTGTACATTGTGATTTGTAAAGTGGCAATTAGCAGAGAGAGTATAAATTGGGACACTCTATTGGCTATACTAAAAAAGACCCTTTTTTAATCCCTCGATCTTTGTCTGGTACCGGTGGAACAATAGCTGTTGGAGAAGATGGTGTAAAGTTGGAAATTACTAGACAAGTTCTGTTGAAATCATCCATCTATTATATATTAAAAACTCATGCCTCAATGCACACTTCCATGCTGTTTGTCACTTGGGTTGAGATTTTTTTTTAACTGTGGTCATAAGGAGTTTCATTAATTCTTCCAGTGATAGCGAAACGATATCAGTAGGGTATTTACTATCCTATATATATTAATGCAGTAACCATGTTGAGAGCGACAACATCCAATCAGACTTTTGTGAAGTGGTCTGTTTCTTCATTCTGCTTATGATCGCTGAAATGTTAACTTGCTTGTTCTCTCCATAGATCCTGACTGACCTGCCGAGTGTTTCTGTCATTTTCTGTTCTATGTTTCAGATTTCCAAACATCTGTGATATTTGGCTTCTGGTCTGTTATTAAGCTTAAGGCTCCCTTTATTTTTGTCCCCTTCCCTGGGCTATCTGCAACATGGCCAGGAATGGGCAGGCGTCCTACATCAAAACATTTGGGAATTCCACTCAGGTGCACAGTAATAGCCAGGGAAGATTGTCCCTTCGCTTTCCCCTCTGTGCTGCAGGGAAATCCTGATCTTCCTTATGATAATGCAACAGAGATTAGGAACTTAGTGATGGTGGGACTGAGGATGGAACAGTAACTCACAATTACAAACTCAAGCTATCGGTCTGGAGCATTATATATGTTGTGCAATGGGCGCTCCGAACAAATTGGAGCACATGCATTTCAATCAACAATATAGAAGAATCCCTCATTACCTTCTGCAGCCAGAAAGACTATACATGCATCATACACTCAGCTTGTGGGTGGACTTGCATGTCTCTTGTAGAGTAATATAGATACATGACTTGCATTAGGATAGATACAGCGAGGGTTTAAAACACAGTTTTAGAATCTGAACCGGGGTGGGGGAAACACACACACATTTGGTAATCGCACTACACAGATAGATGAAAATGTTCCTGTACTAAGGAAATGCCACTGCTAAAGAAAACTCTTCAAAATTTCCTTCCAATTAATGGTTATTTGGGTGCCTTGTGGTCAGGTGAGACGTGTTTTATAACAAAACTGCGATGTGACAGGTAATTCACTATAAACAGTCGCACTGTACGCTAGCTTTTGTGCCGTCATTCCAAAAGTTTTTTTTTTAACTTTCTAAAGTTTGAACTCATTCCTGTTTGGAAATGTTGAACATTTTAATCAGTTGCTCACAGTCAAAATCCTCTTCCAGGTGTCCTGAACCACATCCTGCTGTGCTGTCAAGCAACTCAATTTATATCATTTTATTTTATCACTGTCAGTAAGATTCCATTGTTTCTGCCTTGACATCGTCACCAACTTGTTCACTGAGGTGAACTGTAAGGTATTTCAACGGATTCCAATCCATAATTATTGGCATACACGCACACAGATAATGGCTAATATAATGGAAATGGAAGGATTGTTGTTTAGTGAAAAACTATCTTTTGTTAAGCTGGCTCTCAAAAACAACTGAACATACTGACAGTAATGATAGGCAGAATGGTGCTCATTCAGTTATCCTCCCCAAATATGCTCACCTCACTGTTTCACTCAGGGGGTCAAGCACTTACAGGTCTTCACAGAAGAGCCCATTGAACAAAAACATTTTAAAGGCAGATTTTTGTACGTAATAAGCAACTACCTGGGAGATATCGAAGAGTTAAGCTATCCGACAAAATGGAAAATTGCCCAAGTATGTCCTGTCCACAAAAAGCAGGACACATCCAATCCAGCCAATTACCATCCCATCAGCCTACTCTCAATTATTAGCAAAGTGATGGAAGGTGTTGTCAACAGTGCTAACAAGCAGCAGTTAGTCACCAATAACCTGCTCACTGATGCCCAGTTTGGGCTTCACCAGGATCACTCAGCTCCAGACCTCATTACAGCCTTGGTCCAAACATGGACAAAGGAGCTGAATTCCAGAGGTGAGGGGAGAGTGTCTACCCTGCACATCAAGGCAGCATTTGACCAAGTGTGGCGCCAAGGAGCCCCAGTAAAACTGAAGTCAATGGGGATTAGAGAGAAAACTCTTCAGTGGCTGGAGTCATACCTAGCACAAAGGAATATGGTTGTGTTTTTTACAGGCCAATCATCACAGCCCCAGGACATCGCTGCAGGAGTTCTTCAGGGCAGTGTCCTGGGCCCAACCATCTTCAGCTGCTTCATCAATGGCCTTCCCTCCATCATAAGGTCAGAAGTGGGGGATGTTTGCTGATGATTGCCCAGTGTTCAGTTCCATTCGCAACTCCTCAGATAATGAAGCAGTCCATGCCCACATGTAGCAAGACGTGGACAACATCCAGACTTGCGCTGATAAAGGGCAAGTAATATTCGCACCACACAAGAGCCAGGTAATGACCATCTCCAAAAGAGAGAGTCTGACCACCTCCCCTTGACATTTAATGGCATTACTATCATCGAATCCCCCACCACCAACATCCTGGGGGTCACCATTGACCAGAAACCAAACTGGACCAGCCACATAAATACTGTGGCCACAAGAGCAGGTCAGAGGATGGGTATTCTGTGGTGAGTGACTCCTCCTGACTCCCCAAAGTCTTTCCACCACTTCTAAGGCACAAGTTAGGAATGTGATGGAATACTCTCCACTTGCATGGATGAGTGCAGCGCCAACAACACTCAAGAAACTGGACACCATCCAGGACAAAGCAGCTTGTTTGATTGGCACCCCATCCACCACCTTAAACATTCACTTCCTCCACCATCGGCGCACCATGGCTGCAGTGTGTACCACCTACAAGATGCACTGCAGCAACTCGCCAAGGCTTCTTCAACAGCAACCCAAATCTGTGACTTCTACCACCTAGAAGGACAAGGGCAGCAGGCGCATGGGAACACCACCACCTCCAAGTCACACACCATCCTGACTTGGAAATATATTGCCATTCCTTCACCGTCGCTGGGTCAAAATCCTGGAACTTCCTCCCTAACAGCACCGTGGGAGTACCTTCACCACACGGACTGCAGCGGTTCAAGGCGGCTCACCACCACCTTCTCAATGGCAATTAGGGATGGGCAATAAATGCTGGCCTTGCCAGTGATGCTCACATCACGCAAATGAATAAAAGAATGTTTTTTTAAATTACCCTAGAGTTACCCGGTCCTGTATTAATAATGCACATGATTACAATCTGCAGTAAATGAATGCAAGGATACTGCTAATACCTGTTTGAAGAAAACACTGAGAAGGCAGAGTTCCAACACAGACAAGTTGGCATTAAACCAAGTTTTAAAAATCAGGCCCCAAGGTAGAAAAACAGCTCAAAACTGGCAAGTGCCAACTGTTCTTCCAGCTGTAACACTGAACATTTGTTTAACTTTAAAATGCCAAGAAAGTCCTGGTAGTATAGTTCTGTGAGTAGCTTGTTTGCCTTATCAGGCACTTCAGTATATCCAGCTCTACATTCATCAACACATTCAGAGCTCCTCATTTTTATGTTTTTACACCAGTGTGGAGGAGAATGAGGCAGCTTGACAAGAGATCTGTGAGATCTTGCGGGTACGGAAAAATTTGGATGCAGAAAAATTCTTTTGCTGGCACAGGGTTGGAGGGCTGGGGGATTTGCTTCAAAGGAAAAAAAGGAATTTAGGATCCAGACGTGATATATTCACAAGGAAATAAAAAATAAGAAAGTCTTACATTTTTATAGCGCCTTTCACTATCTCAGGATGACTCAAAGTGCTTTACATCCAATGAAGTACTTTGGAAGTGTAGTCGCTGTTTGCAATGTAGGGAATGCGGCAGCCGATTTGCGCACAGCAAGCTCCCACAAACAGCCATGAAGTAAATGGCCCTAAGTCACGCCAGTTGCAGCCGAGAAATTCTGGTCCCCAAATCCTGCTCTGCCACTGTAATATGGTCGGTCAGGATCTATTTTCGCCCACCCACAGGTCATGCCCTTGACGGCATACGACTTCTTGGGATCGGAGACATATAAATATTTCAGGCGGATGATGTTTACAGCACAGATGGGGAGCACTGTGGCACTTTGCTGCAGCATACATTGACTGAGTATACCGGCCAAAGATTTTTTTCTGAAATAAACTCGGCCAGATTTGGAATTTGGTGGTTTCCCATTGCAAACAAGTTCGCTTGTGACCAGTTGTCGAAGAATGTTCGACCAGATATCTAACCTTTATAGCATAGAAGCATTTAAGGGGAATTTAGATAAGTACATGAAGGATAAAGGAATAGTAGGATATTCTGATAGGGTTAGATGAAGAAGGGTGGGAGGAGGCTCGTGTGGAGCATAAACACCGGCATGGACCAGTTGGGCCGAATGGCCTGTTTCTGTGCTGTACGTTCTACCTAACCCCCCGCAAAGCCTCTTTAATGCTAAATGGTGGGGACACACATGCCTTTCATGTACTCAGCATTGCTAGGTGCCAATGATGGGAAATATGTCCTATGATATATATTGCATGGCTTGCCCTTATTTCAAAAGGAAATTTAGACTTTGCAGAAAAAAATGGGGCATGATCAGATTCAGCCCAAATTCTTCCCCCACCGAGCAAGGTTAGTGTTTTTATGCCGATTTAACGGAGAAATGTAGGACCTATTTCCCCATCAGAATGTTACATTCGCACCCATTTTCATTCATAATAACGTGGAAATGTAATGGCTGCAACTAGGGTTCGTTGCACTATGCACCAGTGTGGGGGAAAACTCATCAGTGTTGGTAAATAATGTTTCCACGTACATTCGCATGATAGAGAACAATAATTTTACCGAACACATTCTGTCAAATAGCGAGAAAGCAACTTCAATTGTATTGCCTTCAGTCTACTGACAGTTTACAGACTGGTTATAATGCACCACGCCACAATTTGGAATATGAAGCATGACTGAAGTTAATTGCATCAACCCCATCTACTTATAATTGCCTCAGTTGAGGTTTTATGTCCGCTGCCTTGAATGATTTCCACTCTGTTGAACCTGTATGGAAATATGCAAACTGGCATTAACACTAGCCAAATTCACCTTAATGCTTGGTCTGTCATTTTGCGGTTAAATTGGCAGAAAATTTACTGACACTGAAAATGCCGCTGCCTCGGAGTTTACATGTCCACTTTAAACCAAGTACTTCTGAGCTGTCCAGCAAACAGGAGGCGATCAACATTTTCATCCAAGTCTTAAAAGGGGGAACAAGTGGGGCATTAATGTGGATGGCGAGAGGTAAAGATTTGTTTGTGTTGTTGGACCATTAGGTGTTGTCGTGAGTACAGTGCAATAAATCTAAGAGCTGAAGCACCAGGTTAACTGTGGTGCAATGTTTAATTAATGAGACAGCATGAGACCTCATCTATTGTGCGGCATCAACTCAAATGCCGCAGCAGTTGTTCTACAGCCCTGTCAGAGAATGCAGCTTTTAAAAATGGCACTCAGCACTATTACTGCAATTAACTTTAAACTCATTTATTCCAAGATTACTTATTTAAGCATGTAAAACAGCACAATAACTGTTGTCTTCATGCGGTAGATTGTACGGAAGCATATTTAAACCATCTAGACTGACATTTTTTTGTAAATCGTTACATAGTAATGTGGTTCTTAGCACATGGCAATTGATCATTTAACTGAACTTTGCTGAATTAGATGGGTATAGTTTTGGTTTACATAAAGCTAGGCTGACACTCCAGTGCAGTGCCGAGGGAATGCTGCACTGTCGGAGGTGCCGTCTTTTGGATGAGACGTCAAACTGAGGCCCTGTCTGCCCTCTCAGGTGGACGTAAGAGATCCCATGGCACTATTTCGAAGAAGAGCAGTGGAGTTATCCCCTGTGTCCTGGGCCAATATTTATCCCTCAACCAACATAACAAAAACAGATTATCTGGTCATTATCACATTGCTGTTTGTGGGAGCTTGCTATGCGCAAATTGGCTGCTACGTTTCCCACATTACAACAGTGACTACACTTCAAAAAGTACCTCATTGGCTGTAAAGCGCTTTGAGACATCCGATGGTCGTGAAAGGCGCTATATAAATGCAAGTCTTTCTTTCTTTCTTTAATATATCTTTGCTCAATTTATGTTAGCTTTTATTTCTCCTCAACTTTTTTCAAAGATCAGGGTTGAGCTAGTAGGATAGGATAGAATCGGATGGGATGGGATGGGATGGGATCAGATGGGTTAGGAGAGGAAAAATTAGCCCCCAATAAATGTAGAAATTCACAGTACTTGTCAAGGGATGTTGTGGCCTGCCAAATCACTTGTGCTAATGGTCGAAAACCAGTCGTATAATGCTAGAATGGCATTTGGGTACTTATGAACAAGCCTTGACACACAAGACATTGAGCAAAACTTTAACTGCAATACTCCACTCAAATGGCAGAGCTGGTTGGAAGGTAGAAGTTTCTCCATGACTGCTGTAAAAACAGAATTAAAGCTGATGCAGTTACCATAGTGAAAGAGACACAGCTAAATGTTCCTAATTATTTTCTTTGAAATTACTATCACATTCCAGACTGTGATTGGGGAGGAATGCTCCTTTGAGCATGAAGCATATGTGGTGTTGGATATACACCCTTAGGTGAGGACAATAATTTAACGGTCTCACCATTTGATAATCCCCCAAGATGAAGCATCACTTAACTATTTCATATCACAACACTTTTTAAAAATTATAAATGGCTCGCCATTAGAACGAATAGCAGCAGCACTGATAAGATAAGAGTCTTTGACATTTAAAAGCTTTGGGAATGTGTAGTCGCTGGTGCATCAGCTAATGCTTAAAGACAAAAATTACATTGAAGCCTATTTGTGACAGCATTTGGGACTCACTTCAGGTGATCTACAATGAAAGGTTGTCTCCCAATATACTTTGCAGCGAGAATCATTAATCATGATCTCCGAATGCATAGCACAGATTTCTCCAAGACACATGCAAGGAACAACAATTAGAGTGTCGGCAGGGGAGTGAATTTACGAATTCAATCTTTGGCTTCAAATTCAAAATACCTGAATTTCAGACCCAAACAAATCCAAATTTAAATTTGCACAAGTGTTCATCTCGACAGTATGCTTTGCAGTCTCAGCTTCGCAAATATATACGATCGTCACTTGGTTCGCTATCCAAAGATGCAATTAACACTTTCCTCAGAAAATGAATATACTTTCAGGGAAAATGTGACTGTCTCAGCTGTGAACCTGATTCAGCTCCAGATAATGCACTGCAAAACCATAATGCTGAAATTTATAAAGCGTATGAAAACAATATAGAGTATGTTTTGAATAAATGTCAATCATTAAAAAAATTCTGTTTATAAAGCTTTTTATCATGTCTTTCAGAAACGACTCAAAGTGGTTTATATGCATTGAATTATTTGGAAATATGGTCACTGTCATTAGGTAGGTAAACACGGCAGACAATGTGTGCATAACAAGATCTCACAAATAGCAATGGGATGAACAACAGCTCATACAGCAGAGAACCAAGCTGAATATGGAAAGTACAGAGGAGATCTACAAAAAGGAAATAAGAGGGGCAAAGAGAGAGTATGAGAATAGATTAGCGGCTAACATAAAAGGGAACCCAAAATATTTTATAAAGATTATCTGTATCTTTGCTGGTGGTTGAAGGACAAATGCTGGCCAGGATTGGAATCAAAAATTGGTAGGCAAAAGAGTAGTTGAACAATGGGAGGCCTTCAAAGAGGAGATGGTTCGGGTACAGAGTAGACACATTCCTATGAGGGCGTAAAGGAAGGACATCCAAAGCTAGAGCTCCTGGATGACTAAAGATATAGAGATTTAAATGAGAAAGAAAAAGGACATTTGTAAGGTTCACAGTAGAGAACCAAGCCTAATATGGAAAGTAGAGAGGAAATCTAAAAAATGGAATAAGTGGGGCAAAGAGAGAATATGAGAATAGATTAGCAGCTAACATAAAAGGGAACCCAAAAGTCTTTTATAAACACATAAATAGTACATATGTAGTCAAAGGAACTGTGGGGCTGAATTCAGACCAAAAAGGATATATTCCTGTGGAGGCAGAGGGCACGGCTGAGGTACTAAATGAGTACTTTACATCTGTCTTCACTAGAGAAGAGAATGCTGCCAATGTAGCAGTAAAGGAGGAGGCAGTAGTGATATTGCATAGAATAAAAATAGATAAAGCTGATGTACTTAAAAGGTTGGCAGTCCTCAAAGTAGAAAAGTCACCTGGTCTGGATGGGATGCATCCTAGGTTGCTGAGGGAAGTAAGGGTAGAAATTGCGGAAGCTCTGGCCACAATCTTCCAATCCTCTTTGGATATGGGGGTGATGGTGCCAGAGGACTGCAGGTGTTACACCCCGGTTTAAAAACAGGGAGAGGGATAAACCCGACAACTACAGCCCAGTCACCCCAACGTCGGTGGTGGGGAAACGTTTAGAGACAATAATCTGGGACAAAATTAACTGATATTTGGAAAAATATGGGCTAATAAATGAAAGTCAGCATGGATTTATTAAAGGCAAATCGTATTTGACTAACTTGATAGAGTTCTTTGATGAGGTAACGGAGCGGGTTGATGAGTGTAGTGCGGTTGATGTTGTGTATATGAACTTTCAAAAGGCGTTTGACAAAGCACCACATAATAGACTTGTAGCAAAATTGAAGTCCATGGGATTAAAGGGACAGTGGCAGCATGGGGTGCGATTTTCCCACTGGAGGCGAGATGGAGGCGGGTTTCGGTTTGGGTGGGTTTGTAACCCGCCTCCACTGACAGTTTTCAAAAAATTGAGATTTTCCCATCCTTGGCCACTTGATTTCAGAGGTGTGGGATGCCCTTGGTCAATTAGTGTTTTGGGACTGAAACCCGCCTCTGTTGACATCACTTTCCCAGTCTGATTTTATGGCTTCTTGCTCCGATGGCTCATTCCACAGGATTTCTTCTTATGTAGCACCACCTGCAACATGTTCCGAGAAACCACTATGTCCAATTCCAAGGCAAGGGCCTCCCCGAGGCTCTCGGATGAGGCGCTGCAAATGTTATTTGAGGGGGTGACAGCTAGCATGGAGGTGGTCTTCCACTCATCTGGGAGGAAGAGGCCTCCCAAAGGCTGTGTGGGTACAGCTGGCAAGGGATATAACCTCCAGCTCTGTGTGCAGATTGGGAGAATGTTTCTGTGTATTGATGAAATGCCATCCCTGTTGGAAAGCATTAAAATGATTTGATGCCAAAATGTTGGCGTAATGGCATCTGTTCTTTCGCCTTAGGCAGCTCCACATTGCGGGCTCCACCACACTTGCGTTGTCAGGTTGGTGGCCTGAGTGAAAGGAGGCCAGAGAGTCATGTCCATTGTCAATGATGTCCTAGGATGGAGCCAAGGACATGTGCCAACTTGGGCAACCTATGCAAATCTGGCCATGATAAGTTCATCCCTTGCATCCCGGGCAGCCATGTGCTTGCGTGCTGCTGCTGCTGCTGGTCGATACACCAGCGCTCTGACCTCCTCCTACTCCTCCTCCTCCTCCAGATCCTCCTCCTCCTCCTCAGCCTCCTCCTTCTCCTCCTCATCTGAAGAGGGCTAGAACTGAGCCACTTGCTCCTCAGGAAGCTGCAAGCCACAACGCTGTGCGATATTGTGCAGTGCACAGCAGACCACAACCATTCTGGAGACCCTGTATGGTGTATACTGCAGGGCTTCACCTGATCAGTCAAGGCAACAGAAGCGCATCTTCAACAACCCAATGGTTTGCTCGATGATAGACCTGGTCAAAATGTGGCTGGCGTTGTAGTGCTCTACTGCCTCGTTAGCTGGCCTCCTGATCGGCGTCATTAGCCACTTCTTCAGGGGGTAGCCTTTGTCACCAAGGAGCCATCAGTTAAGTTGATTTGGCAGATTGAAAACCAGAGGAACACTAGAGTGCCGCAGGATGAAAGATTCATGGCAACTACCACAGAACTTGGCGCAAACATGCAAGAACTCCTTCTTGTGGTTACACACCAGCTGTACGTTGAGGGAGTGGAAGCCCTTGCGGTTGACAAAGATAGCTGGGTTGTGATGGGGTGCCACAGTGTATGACGCCCTGCACCATTGGCATGCCTGCCATATTTGCAAAGCCAACCGAACGGGCGGTTATACTTGCTTGATCCCTTGTGAACTGGATGTAATTATGGGCCTTAGCAAAAAGGGCATCGGTAACCTGTGTGATGCAAGTGTGGGCGGCCGACTGGGAGATGCCGCTGATGTCTGCTGATGATCCCTGGAAGGAGCCTGAAGCAAAGAAGTTGCGTATGGTGGTGACTTTGACAGTCACTGGTAAGGGGTGTCCACCCATTCCTCTGGGCACCAGGTCATTCTGCAGCAGGCCGCAGATCTCTTGGACAACCTCTCGTGAAAGTCTCAACCTTCTTTGGCACTGCTGCTCACTCATGTTGAGGTAGCTCATCCTTTGTCTGTAAACCCTCTGTCGGGGGTATCTCCTGCGGTGAGGTGCCTCGATGCGCTGGCGCCTTCTGCCCTGTGCAGCATCAGGTGGCTGAGTAGGAGGTTGGGGCTCCTGCTGCTGTTGCTCCTGAGCTGCCTGGTTCTGCTGCTGCCATGGATGCTCCTCCTCCTCATCTGAGGTCCATGCAGAAAGAAAACGAATGGTTCCCATGCTGCTTGTAGATGCCTCCGTTGGGGAAGTGCTTATTGCAAGCGGGGAGAGGATCGTCCAAGGAGGTCCAACAGTTGATAGATTCAAGCGGCAGCACCTCTGACTTCGGAAGGCCTTCTAAAAGTGCTCAGAGACCTTTTAAAGCAAAGTTCTGGCACCTGCAAGTAATCCCTGATGAAATAAACAATGTATTGTTGGACCTGCAGCTGTGAGGAGACCACCCACGAGTCAACCCACCAGGTTTAACTGGCGTGGTTTAGGAGGGTCGTGGAACACGCCGAAATGCTCGAAAAATCACGAGGGACTTTCAAAATAGGCTTAGAGAGGCCCTTAACGAGCATTTAATGACGTTAACTAGCGCTATGACCAGCTGGAGGCGGGACCATTTCCCGACCTCCAAAACCAGCACCGGCAAAATACCGCGGAGGCGGGTTGGAGGCGGGTTCCAAACCCGCCCTCATTGATTCTGATTTTCCCGCCTTCCCCGCCTCCAAACCCGCCTGTGAAGCTGTCAAACACTGACATTCTCTGTTGTTTGATGAGTTCCTGTATTCAAGACTCATCAAACCTCTTTTGTGAGCAGAAATCAGATGGCTGTTGCATCGGAGAATGCAGCGGCCATCTGTCATCTCTGCCGCGGAGATGCGGGACTCTCCGCATCCCCAACTGTTGAAGCCTGCAGGAATAAACAAAGGTAAGTAAACATTTTCTATCACTTTTCACTCACCTCACATACTTACCTCTCCACACTTGCACCCATCACTCACCTCCACAGCGCACTTTTGCACCCCTCCAACCCCCGCAGATCCACTGCTCGCCTCGGTGACCCTGGCAGGGTTTCCCGACGTTGGGAAGCCCACAGCTCTGGTGGAAAAATGGGGATAATGCTCTTAACTGCCTGTTAACAGGCAGTTAAGTGGCTGTAATCCCCTTCCCGCCTCCAGGAGACGGGACCCGGTGTGGGTTGGCTACCCGCCTCCTGGGAAGATGTCACGGAGGCGGGATGGGGGCGGGATGGGTACCCGCCCCCAGATTCTGCCATTTTCCCGGCAGTCCCGCCTCCAAACCCGCCTCCTCAGGGCTGGCAAAATCCAGCCCATAGAGTACTAAAGCAAGGAAATTATGATAAACCTTTATAAAACACTGGTTAGGCTTCAGCTAGAGTACTGTGTTCAATTCTGGACATCATACTTTCGAAAGGATGTCAAGGCCTTGGAGCGGGTGCAGAAGAGATTTATTAGAATGGTACCATGGATGAGGGATTTCAGTTATGTAGAGAGACTGGAGAAACTGGAGTTGTTCTCCTTAGAACAGAGAAGATTAAGAGGAGATTTGATAGAGGTGTTCAAAATCATGAATGGTTGAGTAAATAAGAAGAAACTGTTTCCAGTGGCAGAAGGGTCTGGTAACCAAAGGACACAGAATTAAGTTAATTTATCTGGATTTTCAAAAGGCCTCCGATAAGGTACCCCATAATAGACTGATGAACAAGATCAGAGAATGCAGAGTCAGGGGACAAGTAGCAGAATGGATTGCTGGCTGGATTCAGGACAGAAAGCAGAGAGTAGGAGTAAAGGCTAGCTATTGACAGTGGCAGAAGGTGTTCCACATCAGTGCTGGGACCACAGCTGTTCACAATTTACATTAATGATTTAGACTTTGGAATCAAAAACACAATTTCTAAATTTGTGGATGACACCAAATTAGGGGGACAGTCAATACTGAGAAGGACTGCAACAAATTACAGGAGGACATTAATAAACTTGCAGAATGGGCATATAATTGGCAAATGAGGTTCAACACAAATAAATGTGAAGTAATACATTTTGGGAGGAAGAATAGGGAGGTCACTTATTGCGTAGAGGGTGCGAGTCTAGTGGGGTAGAGGAACAAAGGAATCTCGGAGTACAAATACAAAAATCACTAAAAGTTGTGACACAGATTAGCAAGGCCATAAAAAAAGCAAACCAAGCACTAGGGTTTATTTCTAGAGGTATAGAATTGAAAAGTAGGGAAGTTATGCTAAACCTGTATCGAACCTTGGTTAGACCACACTTAGTGTACTGCGTACAGTTCTGGTCGTCATATTATAAAAAGGATATAGAGGCACTGGAGAGGGTGCAGAGAGGATTTACAAGGATGATACCAGAAATGCGAGGGTATACATATCAGGAAAGGATGAACAGGCTGGGTCTCTTTTCTCTTGAAAAAAGAATGGCCTAATAGAGGTCTTTAAAATTATGAAAGGTTTTGATAGAGTGGATACAGAGAGAATGTTTCCACTTGTGAGGAAGAGCATAACTAGAGGCCATCAATATAAGATAGTCACCAAGAAATCCAATAGGGAATTCAGAAGAAACTTCTTTACCCAGAGAGTGGTGAGAATGTGGAACTCGCTACCACAGGGAGTGGTTGAAGCAAATAGGATCGATGCATTTAAGGGGAGGCTAGACAAGCATATGAGGGAGAAGAGAATCGAGGGTTATGTTGATAGATTTAGATGAGGAAAGACGGGAGGAGGCTCGTGTGGAGCATAAACGCCGGCATGGACTGGTTGGGCCGAAAAGCCTGTTTCTGTGCCTTATATCCAATGTTATTCTATGTAATTGGCAAAAGAACCCGAGGCAACAGGAGGAAACTTTTTTTTTACACAGTTGTGATTTGAAATGCAAGGGAATGAAAGGGCAGTGGAAGCAGATTCAATAGTAACATTCAAAAGAGAATTGGATAAATACATTTGGAAAAAAATTTACAGGGCTATGGGGAAAGAGCAGGGGAGTGGAATTAATTGGACAGCTCTACCAAAGAGCCGGCACAGGCACGATGGGCCAAATGGCCTCCTTCTGTGCTGTATCATTCTGTGATTCTATGTCACCTGGTGAACTCTCTGCTCTTCTTCAAACAGTGCCATGGGATCTGCAACTTTCATCTGAACCACTCAAGCTGTCAGATTGTTCCTCCAGAGCTGCTAATTGATAGCATCAGGAGTTAGGCAGCTCTTTCTCATGAGAATAAAACTCTATCCAACAGCAGCACCAACTGTTCCTCTTTTATATTGCTTTTTTAGTGGTTTTCAAGCAAAACATTCATGGACTTCAAAAATATTATTACTTAAGTTTAATAAAGGTGATTATGAATACAGTGTTTAAATACTAACACACCGGATCACTATTAATTTTTGAGGAGGTTGCCACATTAGAAATTCTTTGTGGGGATGTTTTTTTTTTAAAAATGGAGGTGTCACAGCCCGAAACAGAGCATTGTTTTATAGCTGGTCACAAGCTCGTTCCAATACTTAGCTCCAGGGGTTAATAGAAATTGGGTGGGGTGGGGAGGGGGTGGTTACGGGGATACATATTTGCTTTTTCCTCGTGTGGGCTGGTACACTTTTTATGCAATGCACTGCCTGCCACTGACTCTAAGTGGATCTTCTGACCCATATTTTTCTCTTCTCTTCATCACAGCGTGCATTGCTGGTTTTGTAGACTGTTAGTCAAGCTTTTGTGTGCATATATTAGTGATACCACAGTGCATCGATGAAAGGAGAAGGGGTTTGGAAAAGACTGCTGCGCAATCAAGCAGATTGTGCTTCTTCAGAGTACAAAACCCATTATTTGTTGTCCATTAATGAAACGGCTTAGCACACTAATGTTCTTCCGGACACTTCAACTCCATAGACACACATACATCAGCATTGTGATTTCCAAAGAAATTCCATTTATTTGCACTTAGGAGGAAATTCTTGAGGGATCCACTCAGTTGGTAATAGGTCCAGAGCATTGATACTTTGCCAATTCTGCCTTTCTGCAGTACAAGTAATGAGAAAGAGTGGATTCGATTATAGCTGTACTGATAATTTGCCAAAACAGAGTCAGTTGTATTAAACTAATCCCACATTTAACCTGCACATCATTTTTTTTTTACAGCAGGCCCCAACCCTTCAGCTTACTGATAGCCGTAGGATAAATCAGATCCCCTGTGCAGTTTTCTCCTTGCTATCAACAGCTGTACATAGTACCATCAAGGATAAACAGGATACACAAAAAGTATTGGTTTGTGATTGTTTATTAGTTAATTCTCTTTGGATTGCCGTAGTGTTTTCTGGTATATTTAATGTTGCATTCCTTAACTATACACGACATTTTATAAGCACTGACATACCCCATAACATCGAACTGCTTTTGCCAATAATTAAAATCTGTTATTGATGAACATAATTTTGAGCAGAAAGGTATTGACGAGAAAATAATTAAAGCACAAATAGGTAATTTAATATTTAGGTACTTCAGGCTGAGAGAGAGAGAGAAAGAGTAAAGAAAAGCAAGAAAAGAAAGATTTACATTTATATAGCGCCTTTCACAACCTCAGGCTATACCGAAGCGCTTTACAGCCAATGAAGTACTTTTGAAGTGTAGACACTGTTGTAATGTCCTTTCCTCACTGGAGCAGAAGGTGAAAAGGAACAGTGAGCTTTGTAAAGTTAAAATGTACACTAATAGTGAAAAAAGCTATTAACCACATTGAAAATTGCATCAGTTCAATCGAAAGATAAATGTCCGATTGTTGGGCTGGAACATTATTTTTTTTTCATTAAGCAACCAACTATGAAACTGTTTTGATCACACCACTGATTCAAAGCTTTACATGAGGGTCATGTTTTGTATTAAAGTTGACTAACAACAAACCATTCATGTAATTCAATCAGCACAACAAATATACTTTCCTATCTCCGTGATAACTCCTGATAGGCTTTCTCCCTTACACAAAACCTATCCCTCCTCAGTGAAAACTCTCCAACATTAACCAGTTGTCCCAGTCCATGGGGCCTTCACTGCTGATTCTGATCTGATTGAACTCACAAGTTCTTTGTTTCGTTCATTTTTATTTTTGACCAGTAATGCGCAATGTATTCAATTTAACTTGAGGATAGACTAGAACTGCTTGGAGGCTTCAGGATGTGAATGGTCATTGGAGAGAGGGTGGAGGCTTACCTTATATGCCTGCCCATTGGCTGTTCTTAAACCTCAGAAATAGAATGAGCATATTCAGTCACTGAAGGTAATCCATTGATGTTCCAAATGTAGAAGAATAAGGAAGAGCATGTAGTCATTTAGTTGGGATACCAATGCCCTGAGCTATGCACTGTGGTATAATGTGGATTTGTGCCCATATGGAGGGTTCCTGACCTCGGTTGTGCCATTGAGAACGCACCAAGCACACCCTAGGAACCTTCCACAAGGAAGGAAAGTAACTAAGAATGGGAGTTACTCTAGGCCATGTTGATGGACTTTCTGGTTAGCAGTTTCAATACAGCTTTTACAATGAGTTAGGGACACCAAGACTGCCTATTTCCACCTTCGTAATATCGCCCGTCTCCTCCCTTACCTCAACTTATCTGCTGCTGAAACACTCATCCTTGCCTTTATCGCCACTAGACTTGACTATTCCAAAGCACTCCTGGCTGGCCTCTCCAGTTCTACCCTCAATAAACTTGAAGTCACCAAAACTTTGCCACCCGTGTGCTAACTTGCATCAAGTTCTACTCACCCGTCTCCCCTGTGCTTGCTGACCTACTTTGGCTCCCAGTTAAGCAACGCCTTGATTTTAAAGTTCTCAACCTTCTTTTCAAATCCCTCCATGGCCTCACCCCTCCCTATCTCCGTAATCTCATCCAGCCCTATAATCCCCCTAGACCTTTGCGCTCCGCCTATTCTGGCCTTTAGAACACCCCCGATTTTAATCGCTCCACCATTGGCGGTCATGCCTTCAACTGCCTAGATCCTAAGCTCTGGAATTCCCTCCCTAAATCTCTCCGCCTCTCTACTTCTCTTTCCTCCTTTAAGACGCTCCTTAAAACCTACCTCTTTGACCAAGTTTTTGATCATCTGCCCTAACATCTCCTTATATGGCTCGGTGTCAAATTTTGTTGTCTTTATTTGATAACACTCCTGTGAAGCGCCTTGGGACGTTTTATTACGTTAAAGGCGCTATATAAATATAAGTTGTTGTTGTTGTTGACAGATCGTTGCCTTATTCAGCAGGGAATATGCTGTCGCACAAGATGACCCGAGTAAGAAAAGGGAATAAAACGTAAAATACTAATGAAAATAATTGCATGAATAACATAGGTATTGATGATCGGAACCAACAGTTTGGCAGTGACAAAAAGAATCCGTGGCAAGAAGTGAAGCCACATCAGTGACACAGAAATGTAATTAATTTTCATTTGTGAATTTGTTATTTTTCAAGTAGACAGTGGTTCTTTTCTTGCCTCCCAGGGTGAAGATCTAGATCCCAACTAGTATTAAGGATGATCTACGTAATTAATTTCATTGCAGTCCATTTTTCTCCTCCTTTACTAAAGGCGCTACCTCACGCTGAGGCATGGTTCATTCAGCACCAGTTTCCTTCCAGTACCTCACCCCACGTGACCATTCTTCATATGTGACCCCAGACACAGCGCATTGAAAGATAGAAAGAAGAAGAAAGAAAAGCTTGCCTTTATATAGCGTCTTTCACGACCACCGGACGTCTCAAAGCACTTTACAGTCAATGAAGTACTTTTTGAAGTGGAGTCACTGTTGTAATGTGGGAAGCGCGGCAGCCAATTTGCGCGCAGCAAGCTCCCACAAACAGCAATGTGATAATGACCAGATAATCTGGCAGGTTATTCCTTCACGAGGGCATCATGGCCAACTCTGATCCTGTCCCCACCCATTTTCCACACGCACACATTCTAGTGGTCAGGACCCTGGCTGACTTGCCCCTCTCCAGCCCAGGGATGCCCAGGTCAATTGCGCTTCAACGGCCACTCTGGCAGCGCTGATTCAGTACTGGAAACTGAACGCGAGCCCTTCTGGTGTACGCGCACTGGCTTCACCAGTTGAACCATGAGGAAACCTGTTGATCTCCGCCATTGTATGTCACGCACCGTAGGTTTTGCAATTCACCCGTCTGCCCAGAAAATTCAACTGCATCACTTGCCATGTTTCATGTTGTTATGTGGCAATAATTTATTCCTTCCATTTTAGCAACTGATTTTTGAAATCACAAATCAACAAAACTGAAAGAATTTTTTTCCATCCCAATTTTTCCATTTGTGAAATTCCAAAAGGGAATAAGGAAATGGTACCTCCTGTGCAAATTTGACTGACCACCACCGTTCACTGTGGTTTGTCCACCGTTAGGGCTGGTAGGATATCCTTCACCAAAAAATAGATAGCGACATTTTAGGGGAATGTGTGTGTCCCCTTATTCATTGTTGCAATCTGGGCGTTGCTGGCAAGGCCGGCATTTATTGCCCAATCCCAGTTGGCCAATAGCTGTTTGCTACAACTGAATGGCTTGCTAGGGCAGTAATAGGGCAGTTAAGAGTCAATGATTTTTGTGTGGGACTGAAGGCACAGACAGGCTTTTCCAGGAATGGATGGGAGGGTTTCCTTCCCCAAAGGACATTAGTGAACCAGTTGGTATATTAATGAACCTCAGTGTATGCGATTGGTACATTTATTAGTAAAAACTGCGAATTCCAAGCAAATACTAAACTCTACATTTCCCATTTATAACTATCATTTGATCATTTTTCCCACAAATGAATGCCCTGAAATATTTAATAAGCTCACATGAAACACTCATTTGCCCACTATTTTAACGTCGGCATTACCATTGCCGAATCCCCCACCATCAACATCCTGGGGGTCACCATTGACCAGAAACTTAACTGGACCAGCCACATATTCTGTGGCGAGTGTCTCACCTCCTGACTCCCCAAAGCCTTTCCACCATCTACAAGGCACAAGTCAGGGGTATGATGGAATACTCTCCACTTGCCTGGATGAGTGCAGCTCCAACAACACTCAAGAAGCTCGACACCATCCAGGACAAAGCAGCCCACTTGTTTGGCACCCCATCCACCACCTTAAACATTCACTCCCTCCACCATCGGCAAATCGTAGCTGCAGTGTGTGCCATCTACAAGATGCAACTCACCAAGGCACTTGCCAAACCCGCGGCCTCTACCACCTAGAAGGACAAGGGCAGCAGGCGCAAGGGAACACTACCACCTCCAAGTTCCCCTCCAAGTCACACACCATCCTGACTTGGAAATATATCGGCCGTTCCTTCATCGTCGCTGGGTCAAAATCCTGGAACTCCCTCCCTAACAGCACTGTGGGAGGACCTTCACCACACGACTGCAGCAGTTCAAGAAGGTGGCTCAGCACCACCTTCTCAAGGGCAACTAGGGATGGGCAATAAATGCTGGCCTTGCCAATGACACTCGCATCCCAGGAACGAACAAAAATATATACTGAACTGGGTTAAAATAAATGCATAACTCCTCCACTAGAATAGCAGAAAAAGGAATTTGATATGAGTGCATTAAATGAATGCATTAAATGTTTATACACTAATATTTGAAGAGCTCAGTTTCAAGGCATCAGATCTATAATTCAGTGGCAAAATATCACCAGAAGGAAACCTGATCATTTTAATCCAACGTATGTTTTACGGGTGATTTACTTTCATTTTTCTAAGAGAAATAGTTTTGATTTTTAAATTAACTGATACTTCCATTCTAAAAGGATTACTTTGAATGGGTTTGATGGGATCACCCTTGAGCTGGTCTACCAGGATTTCCCATTCACAGTGTGTTCATATGAATTACAGTTGCAGGTGAAAGGTTTAAGTGAATGCAATATTATGTGAATATTTTGGTAAATAGAAACTAAAATTTGCCTCTCACGTCTCCATGAACTGAATTTGTTTTTCATGGGAAGTGACGCTGGTCTTCTATTTTGACCTTAAATATCTCAAAAACATTTACAGAAACACAGCTCAAAATTAAGAGGTTAAAATGGAATTCACACTGTGCGCTTTTATGGTTTAATGATCTCACAATGTAGAGAAATATGTGCGAGGTGTAGTTAATAAAATGTGTGCAGATCTTAGCAAATACTACCAATTACAGAGAATTATTAAAGCAAATAGATTGAGAGATTTATACAATAAAATCCAAACATTAGATAGGCCATGCTTAAGAAATAAGGGGTTCGGAATGTTCTGGAATCACCAGGTATGATTTCTCAAGCCTGCACAAAGCGAAATGTAAGGTCTCATCTACAGATAGTGGGTTCATGGCAAGACTAGGACAAAGCCATGAATATGTCTGAGGCAGTCAAGCAGTGAAGCAAAACTGAGCAAATCTGAGCACAGAAATAGAATTGAAAAGGCATAAACGAAAGTTAAATTGGCAATATTTATAAGATGAATTGAAAATCAGCGAGACATGTAATGCCAGACAGAGTTTTGTAAACAAAAATTTGAATGTGAGCCATAGCACAGTTAGAGCAGTGTGGCATAATGAATAATTCATAATTTGAGTCTGCTTGTATTAGCTGTTTCGAAGGCCGCGATTTCGCCGGCCGAGGTGGGCTCAGGGCGGGAGAGGTTGTTGTCAGGATAGTGTCCCGCTGCCTACTGAAGCCCACTGAAATAAAGAATTTTACATTAATGGGCCTTGTTAAGCCCGCCTGTCGCGCTCCCCGACCCGATTAGAAAGTGCGGGTCAGGTGACGTCAGCGCTGACGCTTCTCTTGCCGGTTTATTTAAAGGGCCCATGGCCCCACTTCATTCCACTTCCTGAATTTGAAACGACCATTGCTGAGGTAGCTTGTTCAACTCCACAAAATGAGCTCACAAAGGCAGAGGGCTGCACCTCGATTCAGTGATGACACCCTCCATGTTCTTGTGGAGGGAGTCCGAGCACGCAGGGAGGTTCTCTTCCCTGCCAGTGGGCGGAAGAGACCTCCCCAGGAGACCAAGGCAGCCTGGCTGCAGATAGTTGAGGAGGTAATGGGCAGGTGTGCGGTGATGAGGAGCTGGCTTCAGTGCCGCAAACGTTTTCATGATCTGGAAAAGTGAGTATAAAGCCACACTTACCTTCATGCTGCTGTGTCTGTTATCACTTCCCCATCACTCAGCATCCCCAACCCTACTCCTGTACAGCACAACACAATGCAACTTCAGCCATCCCTCTCTATCTAGCTACATTATTGCATCCCCATCTTACTATACACCCCAAACACTCACCCTCATCCTAATGTAATGACACCAACTAGCAACACTAAAGGAGGCAACTTGTTACATCCACCCCACTCCATTATAGTCTCCCTATAAAGATCTAACAATTCCATTTGTTACACTCATTTCATCAGTCTCACTCAACCTTCTCTTCTTTCCCTCCTTGCAGGAGAAGAGAGCCCACAACAAGAGGGAGTGGGGGAGAATGGCCATTCTGACTCTTGCAGAGGAGGCTGCCCTGGAGATTACTGGAGCAGGTGGATCAGCCGGAAGTGGGGGACTGAGAGAAGGGCTCATCAGAACAACCTGGTACCAGAATCATTTCCCATACACCCACATGTCATTCATCAGTCACTCATATTGGGGCTGATGTCAACAGGAATTGATTGCTCATAATGTACTTATTGGTATCTTTCTGTAATGGACATATCATTTATCTAACTGATGTCTTTACTCTCTCACAGGTCCATCAAGAGCCCCCCCCCCCCCCCCCCAGTGTCCATGAGGAACATCAAGAGGACTCCTCAGAGGAGGCTCCAGCTTCTGAGAGCACAGCATCACCTCTGACAAGGTAAGCCAGCACCAGCGCAGATACGCACACCTCGGTGGGAGTAGTGTTGTCACCTGGTATCTCATACAGTTTTGGTGTCCATACTTAAGAAAAGACATACTTGCTCTCGAGGCAGTACAAAGAAGGTTCACTCCGTTCATTCCGGGGATGAGGGGGTGGACATATGAGGAGAGGTTGAGTAGATTGGGACTCTACTCATTGGAGTTCAGAAGAATGAGAGGCGATCTTATTGAAACATATAAGATTGTGAAGGGGCTTGATCGGGTGGATGCGGTAAGGATGTTCCCAAGGATGGGTGAAACTAGAACTAGGGGGCATAATCTTAGAATAAGGGGCTGCTCTTTCAAAACTGAGATGAGGAGAAACTTCTTCACTCAGAGGGTAGTGGGTCTGTGGAATTTGCTGCCCCAGGAAGCTGTGGAAGCTACATCATTAAATAAATTTAAAACAGAAATAGACAGTTTCCTAGAAGTAAAGGGAATTAGGGGTTACGGGGAGCGGGCAGGAAATTGGACATGAGGCTGAGTTCGGATCGGTCAAGGCCCTGTGGGTGGCGGAGCGGGCCCAGGGGCTGAGTGGTCGGGTCCTGCTCCTACTTCTTGTGTTCTTTAGATTTGAGGTTAGGATCAGATCAGCCATGATCTTATTGAATGGCGGAGCAGGCTCGAGGGGCCTACTCCTGCTCCTATTTCTTATGTTCTTATGTTCTCACAATTCACAAGTGAGCAAGAGGAGATGGTGGAGACAGGGAGGGCGCAGGAGTCTGCTAGCTCTGCCCAGCTGCATGCACACGCTGAGCCTCGGGGGCCATCAAGGAAGAGGGCGATCCTGAAGCTGGCACAACAAGTGCAGGAGGCTCCGACAGGTTTTGCAACCGCGTGACTGGGAGTGTGCAGAGAATGGAGGAGTCCATTTCAAGCATGACCAACACCGTGGCAGACACACTTGCGACTGTTGTTTCCTCCATGGATAGGATGGCAACCTGCATGGAGGACAAAATGCGCCAGTCGCTTGAGCACATGGTCTCAATTCAAAATAGATGGGCATCTATGGAGGATATATGGGCAGCTATTGAGGAGAGAAACCAGAGGCTCATCGACGTCCTTGCTAGGAGGAATGTCAACTTCGACATGGGTCCTCATGGCCCCACTGATGTGCAGCAAGGTGCTCTCCAGCTACTTGCGAGCAGGGAAGTGCGGGTGGCCCATGAGAGGGATGATGGTGGGAGGGCACATGTAAGTGGGGGCTCCTCTCCAAGCCCTCACACTTCAAGCCCCTTGCCTACCCCTCAGTCAGAGCCCCAGATGCGTCCACGGACAGCGATGGCCGAGTCTGCCACTGCACAGTCGCAGGAGGAGCAGACTTTGGCGGGGCCCACACAGGCTCCAAAACCCAGAGAACGACCGCCAAAGGTATCTAAGCAGATGCAGCAGGGAAGTGAGCAGGCTGTCTCTGCCTCTGCTGAAGCCACAGCGGTTGCAGCATGTCGGAAAAGAAAAATGCCACACAAATAGAGTCACAAGGGTAGTCACTTGGGTGTTTTGTTCAATGTTAGTAACAAGTTTCTGTTAAAGTGATTTAGTCTATTAAATCTTTACAATGCGTGAACTTTGTGGTTCTTGAGAAATGTGTGTTGACACTTGGAAGTGGCAGAGTGGATGGTCAGGGCTATTTTAATCTCTATCAAAGGTGGTGACATTGAAAAGATAGGACTGGTCATTGTAGGGATGGTTAATGGTGTTGATGTGGACTGATGCCAGTGTGGCAACGCATGTGGCAGCCACATGTCTGCTTTGCGTGAACTTAACTAAATCTGGCCATGATGAGGTGATTCCTGGCCTCATGGGCAGCAATGTGGTCGTGTATTGGTGGCATTGGTACCAGCAGCTGCTCAAGGCCTTCATCATCCTTGTACTCAAACTCATGCTCCTCCTCCTTGTCCTCCTCCTCTGAAGTGGCTGTGTGCTCTGCGCCTTCTTCCTCCTGCAGCGCTAATCCTCGCTGCTGCGCTATGTTGTGCAGGGCGCAGCAGACCACAACGATTCTGGAGACCCTGGCTGGTGCAAACTGCAGGGCTAATCCCGCTCTGTCCAGGCATCTGAAGCGCGTTTTCAGCATGCCTATTGTTTGCTCTATGACACTTCTGGTGGAGATGAGGCTTTGATTGTAATGTTCCTCAGCCTCATTTGTTGTCCTCCTCAAAGGTGTCATCAGCCACGTCTTTAATGGATAGCCCTTGTCACCAAGCAGCCAGCTGGAAAGACTGTTTGGAGGTGTGAAGAGCTGAGGAACAGTGGAATGGCGCAGGATGTAGGAGTCATGGCAGCTCTGTAGAATTCGCAATATATCGCGATTTTATTAATCAGGAGAAAACACAAAGTTTCGTTCGGACAGCTTTTGTTTCAGTGGAGTGCTGGCGGGTTTGGGGTGGACGCGGGCGGCCTGTGGAGTGGCCGCCGCGCCTCGTGGCAGAGCGTTCTGGACTTTTCGGCGGGCGGACGGGATGGCGTTCCGGTGGGCATTTGTGCGGGATCGATTGGGATTCAGCACAGTGGGGATGGTGCACGGGACGTTGTGGGTTTGCAGTGTGCACGTGGATGCTGGGGTCGGTCTCCCGGGTGCGGGGGGGGGCCATTGTGCCGGGTGGTCGGGGGCCCATCCAGGGGACATTGATGTGTGGGGTCCCGGCGGCTCTGCGATGAGAGAGCCGTTGGCGGGTGGTTGTGCGGGACACTTGGAGGCCCCGGACCCCTCCGGGGAGAACGCCGACCGATTTAACAGTGGGAGAGGTGTTGACAGGTGCTCGGACATTTGCGGGTGGCCCCGAGGCCCGTTGGGAGCGGAGATCGCCCGTGCAGGACATTTGGGCGCCGGGCCCTGGACGGGAGGGTGGACGTTGTGGTTGGGCGGGAGACGGAAGATTTTGCACTGTGGTTGCGGGCTCCGGACCGTCCATTCTCTCTCTTGCTCCTGTGCTTTTATCCGGTCGATTCGTAACCTCGTGGCTGCTCCTGTGTACTCGTAGTTGGGCTTCTGCTTGCCTGTTGCCTCTTCTGAAAAGACTGTTGAACTTTCTGATCCGTTCGGATCTACCTCGTGTCGCGTAACGAAGACCTATGTTGGTAACTGGCAGCGGAACCGAAGGCCCGAGATGAGATGAGATGAGATGAGATGAGATGAGAAGAGAGGAAGACCATATCCATCGCCACGGTCAGTAAATCCCGACCGCGCCTGTAGGTCGATTAGCCAAGTTTTCCTCGCCAGGAAGACTTCTTCGAACTTATAACGAAACATATTGCATCGATGATAACTGGACTGTGTCCAAAGTAACTGGAACGTGAAAACATATCGTATCGACGATATTGACAACTGTGCTCGAAGAGTACCTGTTAAGCCAACCAACACAGGTCTTCATCACAGCAGACGGTCCAGCCTGCTAGCCGGAGCAGCAGAAGCAAGTAAACAAGTGGGACCAGGAGATCTCCTGACCGACACGTGGGCGCTGCGGTGAAAAACATCCGATCAGCTATTCGGAATTTCTCCGAGTTATCACGAGTGGTGAGCATGAGTCTCGAGATCCTACGAATCTAGTTTAGGATAGATATTGATAGGGGAGGGTTTAAGGATTAAGGATATTTGTAATGTGTGCCCCTATTTACTTTGTGCCGTTCGTTCCTCGTTTCCCTAAGATCGACTATATAACTGTTTGTAAGATTGTACTGTCATTAATCTGTGCTTATGACATGTATTTCATAATCTTAAGTATCATGCAATAAAGATTTTCCATTTCGTACCATTCAAACCAAGTCTACATGAGTTTTATCTCCATTACTGCTCTCGCATCTAAGTCCAGTGTCTAGAACCGTAAGGGAGAGTGATTCGAACCACTCACAGGTGTGTCTAGTGTTCCCAGACTGGCTGGAGACCAGAACAGGCAACAAGGCCTAGACCCGCACTGACATACAGGCTGCACAGAGCCGCGTGAATCTCACAGGCTGCGAGACACGCAGGGTCAGGAATCCCTTACAGAAAATGGCGACCGCGGCAGGACACTGGCAGCGAGAGGGTAGTGTGTTAGATTTTGGAATGACTGTACGAAATGTTATGCAGGAAAAGATAGCGGATTATGTGTTTGGAAAGGTTAATCTAACTAAGAAATGGATAAGTGAATTGTTAGCGGATAAGAGCCCACTAGAGGCAGCTGAGAGGTGGACAGATAGTAAAGAACATAGAAAGACACTTGAGAAAGCAGTCTGGCTTATGTGTTACAAAAGGCAGGTTCAGATTTCAAACCAGACCATTACAGCGCTAGTAGCTCGAATCAGTCATTTAGAGGGAGAAATGGAGGAGAAGGTTTCTGGAGGGGAGGTGCTCATTAAGAATTTAAATGAGTTACACCAAGAAAGCCAGGAAGTCTCCAGTCACCTTAAAACAAGGATAGATTATCTCGAGTGCCAGGTCACTGAGGCAAAATTGAATGAGAGCAGGTTAAAGGAAAGATGTAACCGCCAAGCTGCCCAGATAAGAACTCAAGAAGAGAGCTTAATGGGGGTTAGGGCGGCATATAAGTTGGCCCTTGAGGATAAGTTTCAGGGAGCCGATCATAGCGCCTGCCAAAGGGAGATAGAGCACCTCAAAAAGGCCGTGAACAATGCAAACGGCATGGTGTGCCTTATCAATCCGTCGGCGCACCAGCCGCTAGTAAATGAGAGATTTAGAAAATCCCCACCAAGTAAAGCAGAAGAAGTAGTAGCCACTGCGCCCTCCGCGCCACCCAGCTATTCAGAAACCTGGGTTAGGGAGGAAGCAATGGAAGAAACAAAAGAGCCCATTGAAAAGGAAGTAGAAAAGGGATCGTTGTATCCAGTAACGGGTATTAAAAGGGGCCCAAGCAGAAACGGTGGGGAAGAACCGGGGGATCTCCTCGGACAGCTGGTGTTGCCTCACAGTTCACATCAGCTGAGAGCTATGATAAATCACGTACGGAAGCTGACCGAGGCAGACGACCCTTCCGTACATTTCAGAGAAGTTGAGCAAGCCGCAGCCATTAACGGCTGCGATGATGGGGAGACAGCAAAAATGCTGCTGTTCTCATTAGACAGCTCGGTCCTTCAGTGTCTCTCAGGCGAGAGCAAGAGGGGAACCAAGAGTTATGAGGAATTAAAGAATGAGGTCCTGGAAGTGTTGGGGGCGAACGACGAAGGTCCGTTTGCTAGAGTGGGACAGACAGTGCAGATGGAGGGAGAACCCCCGAAGGTTTTTGCCGACAGGCTGTGGCCAGTATATGAGCGCAGCTGTCTAGGTGCGCCCGAGCGCGAAGATGTGGAAGGTTTAGCTTTAACTCATTGGCTTAGGTGCATAATAGCCAACAGTTTACCAGCCGTTAGAGAGCAGGCAAAAGCATGGTTTGATCCCAATGACCCCAACATTACGGAAGAGTCGGTCTTGAATCGACTCACGTTAGGTTATCGCAATATAAGGGGTATGGCAACACGTCCCCTTAAGGGAAGAGTACATGAGGTACGACCCGCAGCCCCGTATCAAAGAGAGTGGCATCAGGAGGGTAATCGCGCCCCACAGGCAAGTAATGCTTGTTACGGGTGTGGGAAGACAGGGCACTGGCGCAAGCATTGCAGGAACCCTTGGAAGGATTCCAAGGATAAAAATCCCGCGGTCCGAGCCCAGGCGCCTGTCCCGGCTAAGGAAGCCAAGGCACCCACCCCTCCCGACGACCTCGAAGCAGTGTTAGGAGCCATGCGCAAGCTGGTCTTGAATGCGCGTGGACAGGTGGCGGTCGCAACCGGCCCCGTAGGTGCCGCAGGACCGTCTAATAGTACCCCATGACTAGAACCAGCACAGCCCGTCTACCTGTGTCCGCTTAGCTATGATGCGTGGAGGCGACCTGTGGTGGAGATGGAGGTAGAGAAACAGAAGGGTAGTTATTTGTTGGACACGGGAGCTTCTTGCACCATAATCCATACAGATAACCCTTTTGACTCGCCGCTATCTACCAAGGTCCCATTCACGTTAGCAGGGTTCACAGGAAAAGAACAGGCTGGCACGTTTTCCCTTCCGCTATCCATTCGTTTAGGAACACTTCGCCTTAAGTGGAAGTGTATACTGATGGCATGGCAAAAGGGGGGTGGAAGAGGTATTCTCGGGTCCGATCTCCTAGCGGGACACGGGATCCTCGTGGACCTCAGAAATCACTGTCTCTGGGGGGCTAAAGGTGAAAAGGGCGAGGTGATAGTGATTCCGGGGGAGGAAGAAACAGGGGTCCTGTGTACCGTACAGCCATCCGGAGGCTACGACCTCAGGCTTATGGTCGCAGATGTCCCAACGGACATGCAAACGTACGTGTCAGATAATATGCACGCGTTTGCAACCCACAAGCACGATTGTGGGAGAGTGGTCGGGTTTGAGGTCAGCGTAGATGGGGACCCCATGACCCGACCCCAAAAGCAGTATAACTTCCCCAAAGAAGCAGAACCCGATATGGAGACAGCAATGTCTTCCTTGGTGCAGCAGGGCGTGTTGAGGCCGATAGCCACACACGTGAACTCCCCATTATGGCCGGTTAGGAAGCCGGATAATTCGTGGAGAGCCACGGTGGACTACAGAGTCCTTAACAGTAACATTCCCGCCTGCGCGCCCACAGTAGCAGCAGTTGCTGACCTAATAGGGAGCATCCCAGCGTCCGCGACCACGTTCACGGTGCTGGATATCTCGAACGGTTTTTGGTCCATCCCGCTGCGGCGAGAGGACCAGTACAAGTTTGCTTTTACTTTCAAAGGGCAACAGTACACGTGGAACTGTCTGCCACAGGGTTTCCACAATAGCCCCAGTATTTTTCATCAGTGTATGGCAGGAAGTTTAAAGGAGTTTAGTCAGCCCAATCAGATAGTACAGTATGTGGATGATTTGCTCCTATTTACGGACTCAAGGGAGGAGCACGGACCACTACTGGACGAGTTATTGGAGCTGTTAGCGAGAAAGGGTTTTAAAATAAACCCTAAGAAAGCACGTATCGGTCAGCGGGAAGTAAAATTCCTGGGACTGACCATACGCGCTGGGGAAAGAGCCATAGACAAAGCAAGGAGGGAGTCGGTGCAAGAATTACCGATTCCCAACAACGTGAGGGGTGTGAGGTCCTTCTTGGGACTGACCGGTTACTGCAGGGATTTTATCGAAGATTATGCGGCCACAGCGGCGCCGCTCCTCCGACTCCTCCATAAGGGGGTGGAGTGGCTTTGGGACGAGGGCTGCCAAGCAGCCTTCGAGAAGTTAAAAGGGGATCTGCAGACCGCGCCAGCCTTAGGGGCCATAGATGGGGGGAAGGAGTTTTTCCTGGAGGTAGCTGCCAGCGGAGACAGCTTAAGCGCCGTGCTGCTCCAAGAGCGTCACGGCAAGCTGAGGCCGGTTGTCTATTCATCCAGGGTATTAACGGATGTGGAAAGAAGTTTCTCCAATTGCGAAAGGCACCTTTTAGCCACGCATTGGGCTGTGAAAAGATCAGCGATCTTCACAGGGCTCTCTCCCATCACTCTCCTCACACATCACACACCAACTAAGATGCTTCTGGATGGGAGGATTAAAGACGGGACCGTAAGCAGCGCACGCATTGCGCGTTGGACCCTTCTTCTCTCCCAGTTGGATCTTAGAGTAAAAGGTCTTTGCGAGCCAAGGCTTGCGGCCAATTTGGTATACCCCGGTACAGCCCACCGGTGTTCGGTGGAAGGGGTATGGGACGTCAACATAGGTTTACGGGCCGGGATACATCCCACTGGGCGCGAGATTTATGTTGATGGGTCTAGCACAGTGTCTGCTGGCGAGCGACTCACAGGGTGTGGAGTCTATGACCCTGCGGCAGACCTTGCCCTGGCGATCAAGCTCCCTAGCACTATGAGCGCGCAGCAAGCTGAGCTGTCTGCCGTGGTGTACGTTGTGACCCACCCAGACATTTTCCCAACCCCATACACGATTTGCTCGGACAGTATGTTCACCTGCAATTCGTGTACGGAATACCTGGCCATTTGGTCCCGCCGCGGATACACCTCCGCGGACGGGCGACCTTTAACGGTGAAGCCCTTGCTGGAAAAGATCTTAGCAGCAGCAGTTGGGGAGGAAGGAGAGATTTTCATCCATAAGGTGAAAGCTCACTCCTCCACAGAGCCCCGTGGGGAGGGCAACCGGCAGGCGGATGCGCTAGCCAGGGAGGGTGCCCGCGACGGCACTTTCTGGAACCCCTATAGGACCGGACCCATAGCAGCGGTCCGAGGCGGGGACGGGAATCCCGGGAACCCCAGGGTAGCATTGCCCCTAGACCTTAAGACCGTCCAAGCCCAGGATCCCGCCCTAAAAGCAATCCTAAAAACGATTGCTGAGGGGAGGCAGGTAGAAGGTCCATACAGTACGGCAACCCTCTCAGTTAAGGAAGGCATGCTGTTCCGCGAGGAGCAGTGGGTTGTGCCGCAGCAGCACAGGAGGGAATTCCTCCAGTTGGCTCACGAGGGACCAGGGGCAGGGCACCCCGGGCCCGAGGTTACCTGGCAACGGGTAGAGCAAGCGGGATGGTGGCCAGGGCTCAGGGAACAAGTCCGCGAGTTCTGCGCAAACTGTCTTGTGTGCGCTGCAAACAACCCAGACCCCCAGAAAAGGAAGGTGCCCATGGGACACGTAAGAAGGGTAGAGGGACCATGGCAGTCGATACAGATCGACTATATAGGACCCCTGCCCACCACCCAGGGAGGTTATAAGTACTGCCTCGTCCTGGTGGATGTGTTTTCCAAGTGGGTGGAAGCCTTCCCTTGTCGAACAGCTACGGCACTGGGTACAGCAAAAATCTTGGTCCGGGAAGTGTTCTCGCGGTGGGGACTCCCCCGTTTTGTGGAGTCAGACCAAGGGAGTCATTTCACCGGCCAGGTGATGCAGAACACCCTCATGCTTTTGGGCATTGAAGGGAAGTGGCACGTAGCGCACAATCCCCAGTCATCCGGGATTGTTGAACGTATGAACCGGACCCTGAAGGAGAAATTGAGGAAAGAGACTAGGAACTCGCCCCAAAAATGGGCGGAAGTTCTGCCTTTAGTCCTCATGGGGGTCCGGGCCAGTCAGTCAAAAAGTACGGGGTACTCCCCGCACGAGGTAATGACCGGCAGGCTCATGCGAACCCCCACCCATGTGCTAGCCCCGGTGCTCACTGAGGGTCAGCTCCAAGAGATAAGCAGGGACAAGTTCGCCCAGACTCTCTTGGAGCGCCTGAAGCAAGTTTATGAGCAGGCGGCTGGGAACATGGGAAGGCAGCATCAGGGCAATCGCTTGTTGCTGGAACCCCGCAAAACGCGGGAGTGGGAAGTAGGAGACCAGGTCATGGTCAGAAACTACGCCAGAGTAGGGAGTCTGGAACCACTGTATATGGGACCCTACAACATTGTAGACAAGGCGAGTCCCATGGTTTACGCCGTAAAAGTACCTCGGCGCACTAAGTGGTTCCACATAAACCAATGCAAACTGTACCAGCCAGGTGCGCAGGGGAAAACTACAGGGGTAAATCCCGACAATGGGAAAGCACAGCCCCAGGTGGGACCACAAGGCACACAGGCAGGCATAGCAGCTTGCATCAGGGGAAGGGACATCCCGGACGATCATGCAGCGTTTTTCTGGAATTGGGGGTTAGATGAGGAAGAATTCAGGGTACCCTGGTCAGATGAGGATAGTGCAGATGAGCATAGTGATGATGACGGGTGGTTCCTGAGGAACGGTCTGGAGGGAATGGGGGCTGTAGGTAGAGATCCACACAGGGTGGACACACAAGCTGCAGGTCCCGAGGACAGGAGGGAGGAGCTAGAGGAGGCAGGGCCAGCCGCTATAGGAGCACAGAGAGTACCGGTGTGGCTCCCAGAGATGTGGCCGCCCGCTTTGAACGTCCAGTCCTCAGGGGAGGCAGAGATCACGAGTGAAGGGCCGCCTGCTGGGCCGAGCAGGACGGAGCCACGAACTGCCAGCCCCGAGGTTAGGGAGGCGGAGTCAGCGGAGGCGGAGCCGGCGACTGTGATGGAACCCCAGGTCATCCCGATGGAGGTCTCGGAACCCGGTCCGTCCGTCACGGAACCCCCGCCCATAGCAACTCCCCGTAGGTCAAGTAGAGAACCCCAGCCCAGGAGGATGTGGTCATGTCCCCAGACTGCCCCAAGGCGTAAATTTCAGGTTAAGATAACCCAGGTACAGACCGGCCACATCGCAGCAGTAACAGGCTGCGGCAGATCAGAGGGAAGGGTCAGCGCAGCAACAGGCTGCGGCAGATCAGAGGGAAGGGTCAGTGCCCTCCCACCGTCGGGAAGAGCTCGCAGCAGCCTTCTCAGAATTTAAAGGGGCCGCCCTGAGAACGGGCGGCACTGTAAAGTTATAGTTTTAAGTTTTAAGTTTATAGTTCAAGGTTAAGTTTATAGTTTTAATAAGGTTAAGTTTGTAGTGTTTTTAACAGAAAACGATAAAATGATGGGAGTTTTAAAGATAGGTTTAGTTGAAGTTTATTCAGCGAACGTTGAAGTTTACGTGAGGCGAGGTCAGGGGACCCGCTCACCCTTCACAAAAGCCAGAGACTCTTGCGAGGCTGGCTACCTCATTCTATCTGATCACAGGAACCAAGGAAGGATGGAACGAATTCTAGTATTGCTCGTGGCAATCGGATGTGGATTGGCCTATCGAGGCCGCACCAAGGATGTCGTGGTGTTTGGATGTTCCGGGGACACGGCCCCCATCGCGGTGGATGGGACCGGAAGACGGGAGGCAGAGGAAACCAGCACCTATTTCCACAAGGGAAGGTGGCCAGGATGGCTGGGAACGAACTCAACGGAGTATTCCAGCACGTCGGGGTTCGCCTACAAAGAGACTTCTTTACTGTGCCCCAAAGTAAGGATCATCGCACCCAGGATCAGCGTCACCGTCGGCAAACAGATTTGTTTGACTTGTAGTGGGAAGGTCCCATTGAGCCGATGGTGGTGGCTGCGAAAGCTGAGCAAAACTATGAGAAACTCTTCGGTCGAGTGGGAACGACTGGGTAATAATACCCATCGGACAATTACGGGGACAGACGGACAAGTGAAAGTCTGTTGGGACAAATGGTGGGAACCGGATGAGGGAATTTATGTATGTATGTGGGGGTCAAAGTACGTTTGCCCCAAAGGCATCTCCATATTTTTTATTAATCAATGGCAGGATAACGGACAGGGGATGAGGTGGGATGCGAGCACCAGGGGGTGCGGAGCCCCATTCTCCCCGATCCCAGTAAATGCCACTGAGCTCATTACGCGCCCACGCAAAGCCCCGCCCACGATTCCGGTGGTTCTAGCTGAGGAAGAAGGGTGCCCTAAAACTAGTAAGGGACCCGGGAATGGTTTGGTACTGGTCCCCACAGACCAGATACTATTTCAGGGGGTACATTACGCGGTGGCCTCGGTGATTTTAAATCTCACCGAGGTGCGGTTACCAGAGTGGTGCCCCAAAAAGACGGAACAGTTGTACCAGGTCCTGTTGACCAAGATGTTCAGACAATTTTACGAATTCGATTTCGCGGAAATTGATAAAACAAGTTTGTACACCGCACCACAGGAAGTTTTGGATCAAGTAGGGAGGCAAAGAAGGGGTTTGGTGAACGATGCGTTCACTGCTTTTAACACAGGTACATCTGTGGTCAACGCTCTAGACAGTGTGGAGCTGCAGACCCAGATTAATGGTTTAAAGACACAATTAAAGGACATTCTAACAGATGAGAATAAAGTGGTAGGGTCGGGTCTACACGAGGACCAAGCCATGACCCTCCATTTAAAGGAAATTATAGCAGAGTTGGAGAAACATGCAAAGACGGTAAATGCCCTGATTAGGGAAGATCGGAATGCATCCGATCAAGCTGCGCAGAACGAGGTGTGCGTGCTTTACGGGGCGTGGTTACTGGGCGAGGGCCGCAGTAATTTGGAGGATTTAAAACAAGGTTTGGTTCCGTCCTGGATAAGTAACAAACACCTACGGGCGCTCCACCCTTTTCAGAACGCATTAAGCCCGTGCCAGCTCAGGCTAGCTTCAGAAGCATACCCAGTCCCCGTGGACTGCGGACGATCAAACCATACTATTATGGGAATAGTATTACGTATGCCGGTTTTGGGCGACACAGCAAAGCCCGCCCCGGTATATCGGGTAGAGAACATCGGTGTCATTCAGGGGGGAGCCCACATTCGTTATGCAGCGGTTCCACCTTACGTCATCCGCTGGGAGCAAACGATGACAGGTACAGATCTCTCTGGTTGTCGTGGCAGGGGAGCACACATAATACTGTGCCCCCAGCACTTGAAGGCCTTTTTAACACCACAGTGCGGGTTCAGAACGACTGGCGCCAAGTCCATGAATTGCACCATGGAGGCAATGGCACAAGATCATGTGCCTCCGCAGGTAGCATACATCGGGGGTGGAACATATTGTGTTACCACTGCAGCGCAACACTACCAGCATGGAAACCGTAGCCGGTGTCCGGTGAGTGACAGCAGTTTCTGTTTTAAACCCAGGGCGGAAGTTCAAGTAGCACAACAGCGAATTATCCCAATCCCTGAACCATCCACTGTTCATCTCACAGTAAAAGAGAATTTCACCGACTTGCAGCGATTCGTCGCGCATTTTGGATACCTCATTCCCCCTCTCCCTGAACACCTCACCAAGCTTTTAAAAGCCGTCGCGGTGTCACAGAAACATTTTTATACATTAGAGCAGAAAACTGTCGAAATAGGAACAGACATTCTGGATATAGTAGTTCCACCGTGGTGGAATCTGTTCACTAATATTGAAGTGCCTTCATGGATCAGAATAGCCTCCCACATTTTAGTCGTATGTCAAGTGTTTATTGTAGTGTACCTATTGGTCGTACATTGTAAAAGAGACAAACGCCTCACCAAGCATAAAAACACGGGAGAGTGGCGAGAACGTTACGTGCGCGTGCACGATGAGAGCACCGTGTAATCGGAAAATGGCGTCACTCCCGCTCGCCGCGTGCGCCGCGGAAGTTTGTACTCATATAAGATTTTCAGAGATTGTAAATACGTTGGGAACTCGACATGTTTTAAGAGTTGGTGTTGATTTATTTTGGTGATGGTGTTACAGTTAAAAAAGATTGTTTGGTTTTGGGTTTTGTTTCTCCTGTCCCTGAATAAAAGATGAATATACAGGTGATACGAGAGGCATCGGCCTGGTTACGCCGGGAAGGAAAACAAGTGGTGTAAGTTTAAGGGCAAATAATGCCTACGGTGATATAAAATGTAGTCTTCTTGGGAAATGAGGACGACACAGAGACCATAGCTAAGTTAAAATTATGGGATTAATTTACTGGATTCAGAGAGAAATCGAGATAATATTGCTCACCACTATGATTTTTGATACGATAAGCGGAGTTATTCGCATCAACAGGAGGGACTGTAGAATTCGCAATATATCGCGATTTTATTAATCAGGAGAAAACACAAAGTTTCGTTCGGACAGCTTTTGTTTCAGTGGAGTGCTGGCGGGTTTGGGGTGGACGCGGGCGGCCTGTGGAGTGGCCGCCGCGCCTCGTGGCAGAGCGTTCTGGACTTTTCGGCGGGCGGACGGGATGGCGTTCCGGTGGGCATTTGTGCGGGATCGATTGGGATTCAGCACAGTGGGGATGGTGCACGGGACGTTGTGGGTTTGCAGTGTGCACGTGGATGCTGGGGTCGGTCTCCCGGGTGCGGGGGGGGGCCATTGTGCCGGGTGGTCGGGGGCCCATCCAGGGGACATTGATGTGTGGGGTCCCGGCGGCTCTGCGATGAGAGAGCCGTTGGCGGGTGGTTGTGCGGGACACTTGGAGGCCCCGGACCCCTCCGGGGAGAACGCCGACCGATTTAACAGTGGGAGAGGTGTTGACAGGTGCTCGGACATTTGCGGGTGGCCCTGAGGCCCGTTGGGAGCGGAGATCGCCCGTGCAGGACATTTGGGCGCCGGGCCCTGGACGGGAGGGTGGACGTTGTGGTTGGGCGGGAGACGGAAGATTTTGCACTGTGGTTGCGGGCTCCGGACCGTCCATTCTCTCTCTTGCTCCTGTGCTTTTATCCGGTCGATTCGTAACCTCGTGGCTGCTCCTGTGTACTCGTAGTTGGGCTTCTGCTTGCCTGTTGCCTCTTCTGAAAAGACTGTTGAACTTTCTGATCCGTTCGGATCTACCTCGTGTCGCGTAACGAAGACCTATGTTGGTAACTGGCAGCGGAACCGAAGGCCCGAGATGAGATGAGATGAGATGAGATGAGATGAGAAGAGAGGAAGACCATATCCATCGCCACGGTCAGTAAATCCCGACCGCGCCTGTAGGTCGATTAGCCAAGTTTTCCTCGCCAGGAAGACTTCTTCGAACTTATAACGAAACATATTGCATCGATGATAACTGGACTGTGTCCAAAGTAACTGGAACGTGAAAACATATCGTATCGACGATATTGACAACTGTGCTCGAAGAGTACCTGTTAAGCCAACCAACACAGGTCTTCATCACAGCAGACGGTCCAGCCTGCTAGCCGGAGCAGCAGAAGCAAGTAAACAAGTGGGACCAGGAGATCTCCTGACCGACACGTGGGCGCTGCGGTGAAAAACATCCGATCAGCTATTCGGAATTTCTCCGAGTTATCACGAGTGGTGAGCATGAGTCTCGAGATCCTACGAATCTAGTTTAGGATAGATATTGATAGGGGAGGGTTTAAGGATTAAGGATATTTGTAATGTGTGCCCCTATTTACTTTGTGCCGTTCGTTCCTCGTTTCCCTAAGATCGACTATATAACTGTTTGTAAGATTGTACTGTCATTAATCTGTGCTTATGACATGTATTTCATAATCTTAAGTATCATGCAATAAAGATTTTCCATTTCGTACCATTCAAACCAAGTCTACATGAGTTTTATCTCCATTACTGCTCTCGCATCTAAGTCCAGTGTCTAGAACCGTAAGGGAGAGTGATTCGAACCACTCACAGGTGTGTCTAGTGTTCCCAGACTGGCTGGAGACCAGAACAGGCAACAAGGCCTAGACCCGCACTGACATACAGGCTGCACAGAGCCGCGTGAATCTCACAGGCTGCGAGACACGCAGGGTCAGGAATCCCTTACAGAAAATGGCGACCGCGGCAGGACACTGGCAGCGAGAGGGTAGTGTGTTAGATTTTGGAATGACTGTACGAAATGTTATGCAGGAAAAGATAGCGGATTATGTGTTTGGAAAGGTTAATCTAACTAAGAAATGGATAAGTGAATTGTTAGCGGATAAGAGCCCACTAGAGGCAGCTGAGAGGTGGACAGATAGTAAAGAACATAGAAAGACACTTGAGAAAGCAGTCTGGCTTATGTGTTACAAAAGGCAGGTTCAGATTTCAAACCAGACCATTACAGCGCTAGTAGCTCGAATCAGTCATTTAGAGGGAGAAATGGAGGAGAAGGTTTCTGGAGGGGAGGTGCTCATTAAGAATTTAAATGAGTTACACCAAGAAAGCCAGGAAGTCTCCAGTCACCTTAAAACAAGGATAGATTATCTCGAGTGCCAGGTCACTGAGGCAAAATTGAATGAGAGCAGGTTAAAGGAAAGATGTAACCGCCAAGCTGCCCAGATAAGAACTCAAGAAGAGAGCTTAATGGGGGTTAGGGCGGCATATAAGTTGGCCCTTGAGGATAAGTTTCAGGGAGCCGATCATAGCGCCTGCCAAAGGGAGATAGAGCACCTCAAAAAGGCCGTGAACAATGCAAACGGCATGGTGTGCCTTATCAATCCGTCGGCGCACCAGCCGCTAGTAAATGAGAGATTTAGAAAATCCCCACCAAGTAAAGCAGAAGAAGTAGTAGCCACTGCGCCCTCCGCGCCACCCAGCTATTCAGAAACCTGGGTTAGGGAGGAAGCAATGGAAGAAACAAAAGAGCCCATTGAAAAGGAAGTAGAAAAGGGATCGTTGTATCCAGTAACGGGTATTAAAAGGGGCCCAAGCAGAAACGGTGGGGAAGAACCGGGGGATCTCCTCGGACAGCTGGTGTTGCCTCACAGTTCACATCAGCTGAGAGCTATGATAAATCACGTACGGAAGCTGACCGAGGCAGACGACCCTTCCGTACATTTCAGAGAAGTTGAGCAAGCCGCAGCCATTAACGGCTGCGATGATGGGGAGACAGCAAAAATGCTGCTGTTCTCATTAGACAGCTCGGTCCTTCAGTGTCTCTCAGGCGAGAGCAAGAGGGGAACCAAGAGTTATGAGGAATTAAAGAATGAGGTCCTGGAAGTGTTGGGGGCGAACGACGAAGGTCCGTTTGCTAGAGTGGGACAGACAGTGCAGATGGAGGGAGAACCCCCGAAGGTTTTTGCCGACAGGCTGTGGCCAGTATATGAGCGCAGCTGTCTAGGTGCGCCCGAGCGCGAAGATGTGGAAGGTTTAGCTTTAACTCATTGGCTTAGGTGCATAATAGCCAACAGTTTACCAGCCGTTAGAGAGCAGGCAAAAGCATGGTTTGATCCCAATGACCCCAACATTACGGAAGAGTCGGTCTTGAATCGACTCACGTTAGGTTATCGCAATATAAGGGGTATGGCAACACGTCCCCTTAAGGGAAGAGTACATGAGGTACGACCCGCAGCCCCGTATCAAAGAGAGTGGCATCAGGAGGGTAATCGCGCCCCACAGGCAAGTAATGCTTGTTACGGGTGTGGGAAGACAGGGCACTGGCGCAAGCATTGCAGGAACCCTTGGAAGGATTCCAAGGATAAAAATCCCGCGGTCCGAGCCCAGGCGCCTGTCCCGGCTAAGGAAGCCAAGGCACCCACCCCTCCCGACGACCTCGAAGCAGTGTTAGGAGCCATGCGCAAGCTGGTCTTGAATGCGCGTGGACAGGTGGCGGTCGCAACCGGCCCCGTAGGTGCCGCAGGACCGTCTAATAGTACCCCATGACTAGAACCAGCACAGCCCGTCTACCTGTGTCCGCTTAGCTATGATGCGTGGAGGCGACCTGTGGTGGAGATGGAGGTAGAGAAACAGAAGGGTAGTTATTTGTTGGACACGGGAGCTTCTTGCACCATAATCCATACAGATAACCCTTTTGACTCGCCGCTATCTACCAAGGTCCCATTCACGTTAGCAGGGTTCACAGGAAAAGAACAGGCTGGCACGTTTTCCCTTCCGCTATCCATTCGTTTAGGAACACTTCGCCTTAAGTGGAAGTGTATACTGATGGCATGGCAAAAGGGGGGTGGAAGAGGTATTCTCGGGTCCGATCTCCTAGCGGGACACGGGATCCTCGTGGACCTCAGAAATCACTGTCTCTGGGGGGCTAAAGGTGAAAAGGGCGAGGTGATAGTGATTCCGGGGGAGGAAGAAACAGGGGTCCTGTGTACCGTACAGCCATCCGGAGGCTACGACCTCAGGCTTATGGTCGCAGATGTCCCAACGGACATGCAAACGTACGTGTCAGATAATATGCACGCGTTTGCAACCCACAAGCACGATTGTGGGAGAGTGGTCGGGTTTGAGGTCAGCGTAGATGGGGACCCCATGACCCGACCCCAAAAGCAGTATAACTTCCCCAAAGAAGCAGAACCCGATATGGAGACAGCAATGTCTTCCTTGGTGCAGCAGGGCGTGTTGAGGCCGATAGCCACACACGTGAACTCCCCATTATGGCCGGTTAGGAAGCCGGATAATTCGTGGAGAGCCACGGTGGACTACAGAGTCCTTAACAGTAACATTCCCGCCTGCGCGCCCACAGTAGCAGCAGTTGCTGACCTAATAGGGAGCATCCCAGCGTCCGCGACCACGTTCACGGTGCTGGATATCTCGAACGGTTTTTGGTCCATCCCGCTGCGGCGAGAGGACCAGTACAAGTTTGCTTTTACTTTCAAAGGGCAACAGTACACGTGGAACTGTCTGCCACAGGGTTTCCACAATAGCCCCAGTATTTTTCATCAGTGTATGGCAGGAAGTTTAAAGGAGTTTAGTCAGCCCAATCAGATAGTACAGTATGTGGATGATTTGCTCCTATTTACGGACTCAAGGGAGGAGCACGGACCACTACTGGACGAGTTATTGGAGCTGTTAGCGAGAAAGGGTTTTAAAATAAACCCTAAGAAAGCACGTATCGGTCAGCGGGAAGTAAAATTCCTGGGACTGACCATACGCGCTGGGGAAAGAGCCATAGACAAAGCAAGGAGGGAGTCGGTGCAAGAATTACCGATTCCCAACAACGTGAGGGGTGTGAGGTCCTTCTTGGGACTGACCGGTTACTGCAGGGATTTTATCGAAGATTATGCGGCCACAGCGGCGCCGCTCCTCCGACTCCTCCATAAGGGGGTGGAGTGGCTTTGGGACGAGGGCTGCCAAGCAGCCTTCGAGAAGTTAAAAGGGGATCTGCAGACCGCGCCAGCCTTAGGGGCCATAGATGGGGGGAAGGAGTTTTTCCTGGAGGTAGCTGCCAGCGGAGACAGCTTAAGCGCCGTGCTGCTCCAAGAGCGTCACGGCAAGCTGAGGCCGGTTGTCTATTCATCCAGGGTATTAACGGATGTGGAAAGAAGTTTCTCCAATTGCGAAAGGCACCTTTTAGCCACGCATTGGGCTGTGAAAAGATCAGCGATCTTCACAGGGCTCTCTCCCATCACTCTCCTCACACATCACACACCAACTAAGATGCTTCTGGATGGGAGGATTAAAGACGGGACCGTAAGCAGCGCACGCATTGCGCGTTGGACCCTTCTTCTCTCCCAGTTGGATCTTAGAGTAAAAGGTCTTTGCGAGCCAAGGCTTGCGGCCAATTTGGTATACCCCGGTACAGCCCACCGGTGTTCGGTGGAAGGGGTATGGGACGTCAACATAGGTTTACGGGCCGGGATACATCCCACTGGGCGCGAGATTTATGTTGATGGGTCTAGCACAGTGTCTGCTGGCGAGCGACTCACAGGGTGTGGAGTCTATGACCCTGCGGCAGACCTTGCCCTGGCGATCAAGCTCCCTAGCACTATGAGCGCGCAGCAAGCTGAGCTGTCTGCCGTGGTGTACGTTGTGACCCACCCAGACATTTTCCCAACCCCATACACGATTTGCTCGGACAGTATGTTCACCTGCAATTCGTGTACGGAATACCTGGCCATTTGGTCCCGCCGCGGATACACCTCCGCGGACGGGCGACCTTTAACGGTGAAGCCCTTGCTGGAAAAGATCTTAGCAGCAGCAGTTGGGGAGGAAGGAGAGATTTTCATCCATAAGGTGAAAGCTCACTCCTCCACAGAGCCCCGTGGGGAGGGCAACCGGCAGGCGGATGCGCTAGCCAGGGAGGGTGCCCGCGACGGCACTTTCTGGAACCCCTATAGGACCGGACCCATAGCAGCGGTCCGAGGCGGGGACGGGAATCCCGGGAACCCCAGGGTAGCATTGCCCCTAGACCTTAAGACCGTCCAAGCCCAGGATCCCGCCCTAAAAGCAATCCTAAAAACGATTGCTGAGGGGAGGCAGGTAGAAGGTCCATACAGTACGGCAACCCTCTCAGTTAAGGAAGGCATGCTGTTCCGCGAGGAGCAGTGGGTTGTGCCGCAGCAGCACAGGAGGGAATTCCTCCAGTTGGCTCACGAGGGACCAGGGGCAGGGCACCCCGGGCCCGAGGTTACCTGGCAACGGGTAGAGCAAGCGGGATGGTGGCCAGGGCTCAGGGAACAAGTCCGCGAGTTCTGCGCAAACTGTCTTGTGTGCGCTGCAAACAACCCAGACCCCCAGAAAAGGAAGGTGCCCATGGGACACGTAAGAAGGGTAGAGGGACCATGGCAGTCGATACAGATCGACTATATAGGACCCCTGCCCACCACCCAGGGAGGTTATAAGTACTGCCTCGTCCTGGTGGATGTGTTTTCCAAGTGGGTGGAAGCCTTCCCTTGTCGAACAGCTACGGCACTGGGTACAGCAAAAATCTTGGTCCGGGAAGTGTTCTCGCGGTGGGGACTCCCCCGTTTTGTGGAGTCAGACCAAGGGAGTCATTTCACCGGCCAGGTGATGCAGAACACCCTCATGCTTTTGGGCATTGAAGGGAAGTGGCACGTAGCGCACAATCCCCAGTCATCCGGGATTGTTGAACGTATGAACCGGACCCTGAAGGAGAAATTGAGGAAAGAGACTAGGAACTCGCCCCAAAAATGGGCGGAAGTTCTGCCTTTAGTCCTCATGGGGGTCCGGGCCAGTCAGTCAAAAAGTACGGGGTACTCCCCGCACGAGGTAATGACCGGCAGGCTCATGCGAACCCCCACCCATGTGCTAGCCCCGGTGCTCACTGAGGGTCAGCTCCAAGAGATAAGCAGGGACAAGTTCGCCCAGACTCTCTTGGAGCGCCTGAAGCAAGTTTATGAGCAGGCGGCTGGGAACATGGGAAGGCAGCATCAGGGCAATCGCTTGTTGCTGGAACCCCGCAAAACGCGGGAGTGGGAAGTAGGAGACCAGGTCATGGTCAGAAACTACGCCAGAGTAGGGAGTCTGGAACCACTGTATATGGGACCCTACAACATTGTAGACAAGGCGAGTCCCATGGTTTACGCCGTAAAAGTACCTCGGCGCACTAAGTGGTTCCACATAAACCAATGCAAACTGTACCAGCCAGGTGCGCAGGGGAAAACTACAGGGGTAAATCCCGACAATGGGAAAGCACAGCCCCAGGTGGGACCACAAGGCACACAGGCAGGCATAGCAGCTTGCATCAGGGGAAGGGACATCCCGGACGATCATGCAGCGTTTTTCTGGAATTGGGGGTTAGATGAGGAAGAATTCAGGGTACCCTGGTCAGATGAGGATAGTGCAGATGAGCATAGTGATGATGACGGGTGGTTCCTGAGGAACGGTCTGGAGGGAATGGGGGCTGTAGGTAGAGATCCACACAGGGTGGACACACAAGCTGCAGGTCCCGAGGACAGGAGGGAGGAGCTAGAGGAGGCAGGGCCAGCCGCTATAGGAGCACAGAGAGTACCGGTGTGGCTCCCAGAGATGTGGCCGCCCGCTTTGAACGTCCAGTCCTCAGGGGAGGCAGAGATCACGAGTGAAGGGCCGCCTGCTGGGCCGAGCAGGACGGAGCCACGAACTGCCAGCCCCGAGGTTAGGGAGGCGGAGTCAGCGGAGGCGGAGCCGGCGACTGTGATGGAACCCCAGGTCATCCCGATGGAGGTCTCGGAACCCGGTCCGTCCGTCACGGAACCCCCGCCCATAGCAACTCCCCGTAGGTCAAGTAGAGAACCCCAGCCCAGGAGGATGTGGTCATGTCCCCAGACTGCCCCAAGGCGTAAATTTCAGGTTAAGATAACCCAGGTACAGACCGGCCACATCGCAGCAGTAACAGGCTGCGGCAGATCAGAGGGAAGGGTCAGCGCAGCAACAGGCTGCGGCAGATCAGAGGGAAGGGTCAGTGCCCTCCCACCGTCGGGAAGAGCTCGCAGCAGCCTTCTCAGAATTTAAAGGGGCCGCCCTGAGAACGGGCGGCACTGTAAAGTTATAGTTTTAAGTTTTAAGTTTATAGTTCAAGGTTAAGTTTATAGTTTTAATAAGGTTAAGTTTGTAGTGTTTTTAACAGAAAACGATAAAATGATGGGAGTTTTAAAGATAGGTTTAGTTGAAGTTTATTCAGCGAACGTTGAAGTTTACGTGAGGCGAGGTCAGGGGACCCGCTCACCCTTCACAAAAGCCAGAGACTCTTGCGAGGCTGGCTACCTCATTCTATCTGATCACAGGAACCAAGGAAGGATGGAACGAATTCTAGTATTGCTCGTGGCAATCGGATGTGGATTGGCCTATCGAGGCCGCACCAAGGATGTCGTGGTGTTTGGATGTTCCGGGGACACGGCCCCCATCGCGGTGGATGGGACCGGAAGACGGGAGGCAGAGGAAACCAGCACCTATTTCCACAAGGGAAGGTGGCCAGGATGGCTGGGAACGAACTCAACGGAGTATTCCAGCACGTCGGGGTTCGCCTACAAAGAGACTTCTTTACTGTGCCCCAAAGTAAGGATCATCGCACCCAGGATCAGCGTCACCGTCGGCAAACAGATTTGTTTGACTTGTAGTGGGAAGGTCCCATTGAGCCGATGGTGGTGGCTGCGAAAGCTGAGCAAAACTATGAGAAACTCTTCGGTCGAGTGGGAACGACTGGGTAATAATACCCATCGGACAATTACGGGGACAGACGGACAAGTGAAAGTCTGTTGGGACAAATGGTGGGAACCGGATGAGGGAATTTATGTATGTATGTGGGGGTCAAAGTACGTTTGCCCCAAAGGCATCTCCATATTTTTTATTAATCAATGGCAGGATAACGGACAGGGGATGAGGTGGGATGCGAGCACCAGGGGGTGCGGAGCCCCATTCTCCCCGATCCCAGTAAATGCCACTGAGCTCATTACGCGCCCACGCAAAGCCCCGCCCACGATTCCGGTGGTTCTAGCTGAGGAAGAAGGGTGCCCTAAAACTAGTAAGGGACCCGGGAATGGTTTGGTACTGGTCCCCACAGACCAGATACTATTTCAGGGGGTACATTACGCGGTGGCCTCGGTGATTTTAAATCTCACCGAGGTGCGGTTACCAGAGTGGTGCCCCAAAAAGACGGAACAGTTGTACCAGGTCCTGTTGACCAAGATGTTCAGACAATTTTACGAATTCGATTTCGCGGAAATTGATAAAACAAGTTTGTACACCGCACCACAGGAAGTTTTGGATCAAGTAGGGAGGCAAAGAAGGGGTTTGGTGAACGATGCGTTCACTGCTTTTAACACAGGTACATCTGTGGTCAACGCTCTAGACAGTGTGGAGCTGCAGACCCAGATTAATGGTTTAAAGACACAATTAAAGGACATTCTAACAGATGAGAATAAAGTGGTAGGGTCGGGTCTACACGAGGACCAAGCCATGACCCTCCATTTAAAGGAAATTATAGCAGAGTTGGAGAAACATGCAAAGACGGTAAATGCCCTGATTAGGGAAGATCGGAATGCATCCGATCAAGCTGCGCAGAACGAGGTGTGCGTGCTTTACGGGGCGTGGTTACTGGGCGAGGGCCGCAGTAATTTGGAGGATTTAAAACAAGGTTTGGTTCCGTCCTGGATAAGTAACAAACACCTACGGGCGCTCCACCCTTTTCAGAACGCATTAAGCCCGTGCCAGCTCAGGCTAGCTTCAGAAGCATACCCAGTCCCCGTGGACTGCGGACGATCAAACCATACTATTATGGGAATAGTATTACGTATGCCGGTTTTGGGCGACACAGCAAAGCCCGCCCCGGTATATCGGGTAGAGAACATCGGTGTCATTCAGGGGGGAGCCCACATTCGTTATGCAGCGGTTCCACCTTACGTCATCCGCTGGGAGCAAACGATGACAGGTACAGATCTCTCTGGTTGTCGTGGCAGGGGAGCACACATAATACTGTGCCCCCAGCACTTGAAGGCCTTTTTAACACCACAGTGCGGGTTCAGAACGACTGGCGCCAAGTCCATGAATTGCACCATGGAGGCAATGGCACAAGATCATGTGCCTCCGCAGGTAGCATACATCGGGGGTGGAACATATTGTGTTACCACTGCAGCGCAACACTACCAGCATGGAAACCGTAGCCGGTGTCCGGTGAGTGACAGCAGTTTCTGTTTTAAACCCAGGGCGGAAGTTCAAGTAGCACAACAGCGAATTATCCCAATCCCTGAACCATCCACTGTTCATCTCACAGTAAAAGAGAATTTCACCGACTTGCAGCGATTCGTCGCGCATTTTGGATACCTCATTCCCCCTCTCCCTGAACACCTCACCAAGCTTTTAAAAGCCGTCGCGGTGTCACAGAAACATTTTTATACATTAGAGCAGAAAACTGTCGAAATAGGAACAGACATTCTGGATATAGTAGTTCCACCGTGGTGGAATCTGTTCACTAATATTGAAGTGCCTTCATGGATCAGAATAGCCTCCCACATTTTAGTCGTATGTCAAGTGTTTATTGTAGTGTACCTATTGGTCGTACATTGTAAAAGAGACAAACGCCTCACCAAGCATGAAAACACGGGAGAGTGGCGAGAACGTTACGTGCGCGTGCACGATGAGAGCACCGTGTAATCGGAAAATGGCGTCACTCCCGCTCGCCGCGTGCGCCGCGGAAGTTTGTACTCATATAAGATTTTCAGAGATTGTAAATACGTTGGGAACTCGACATGTTTTAAGAGTTGGTGTTGATTTATTTTGGTGATGGTGTTACAGTTAAAAAAGATTGTTTGGTTTTGGGTTTTGTTTCTCCTGTCCCTGAATAAAAGATGAATATACAGGTGATACGAGAGGCATCGGCCTGGTTACGCCGGGAAGGAAAACAAGTGGTGTAAGTTTAAGGGCAAATAATGCCTACGGTGATATAAAATGTAGTCTTCTTGGGAAATGAGGACGACACAGAGACCATAGCTAAGTTAAAATTATGGGATTAATTTACTGGATTCAGAGAGAAATCGAGATAATATTGCTCACCACTATGATTTTTGATACGATAAGCGGAGTTATTCGCATCAACAGGAGGGACTGTAGAATTCGCAATATATCGCGATTTTATTAATCAGGAGAAAACACAAAGTTTCGTTCGGACAGCTTTTGTTTCAGTGGAGTGCTGGCGGGTTTGGGGTGGACGCGGGCGGCCTGTGGAGTGGCCGCCGTGCCTCGTGGCAGAGCGTTCTGGACTTTTCGGCGGGCGGACGGGATGGCGTTCCGGTGGGCATTTGTGCGGGATCGATTGGGATTCAGCACAGTGGGGATGGTGCACGGGACGTTGTGGGTTTGCAGTGTGCACGTGGATGCTGGGGTCGGTCTCCCGGGTGCGGGGGGGGGCCATTGTGCCGGGTGGTCGGGGGCCCATCCAGGGGACATTGATGTGTGGGGTCCCGGCGGCTCTGCGATGAGAGAGCCGTTGGCGGGTGGTTGTGCGGGACACTTGGAGGCCCCGGACCCCTCCGGGGAGAACGCCGACCGATTTAACAGTGGGAGAGGTGTTGACAGGTGCTCGGACATTTGCGGGTGGCCCCGAGGCCCGTTGGGAGCGGAGATCGCCCGTGCAGGACATTTGGGCGCCGGGCCCTGGACGGGAGGGTGGACGTTGTGGTTGGGCGGGAGACGGAAGATTTTGCACTGTGGTTGCGGGCTCCGGACCGTCCATTCTCTCTCTTGCTCCTGTGCTTTTATCCGGTCGATTCGTAACCTCGTGGCTGCTCCTGTGTACTCGTAGTTGGGCTTCTGCTTGCCTGTTGCCTCTTCTGAAAAGACTGTTGAACTTTCTGATCCGTTCGGATCTACCTCGTGTCGCGTAACGAAGACCTATGTTGGTAACTGGCAGCGGAACCGAAGGCCCGAGATGAGATGAGATGAGATGAGATGAGATGAGAAGAGAGGAAGACCATATCCATCGCCACGGTCAGTAAATCCCGACCGCGCCTGTAGGTCGATTAGCCAAGTTTTCCTCGCCAGGAAGACTTCTTCGAACTTATAACGAAACATATTGCATCGATGATAACTGGACTGTGTCCAAAGTAACTGGAACGTGAAAACATATCGTATCGACGATATTGACAACTGTGCTCGAAGAGTACCTGTTAAGCCAACCAACACAGGTCTTCATCACAGCAGACGGTCCAGCCTGCTAGCCGGAGCAGCAGAAGCAAGTAAACAAGTGGGACCAGGAGATCTCCTGACCGACACGTGGGCGCTGCGGTGAAAAACATCCGATCAGCTATTCGGAATTTCTCCGAGTTATCACGAGTGGTGAGCATGAGTCTCGAGATCCTACGAATCTAGTTTAGGATAGATATTGATAGGGGAGGGTTTAAGGATTAAGGATATTTGTAATGTGTGCCCCTATTTACTTTGTGCCGTTCGTTCCTCGTTTCCCTAAGATCGACTATATAACTGTTTGTAAGATTGTACTGTCATTAATCTGTGCTTATGACATGTATTTCATAATCTTAAGTATCATGCAATAAAGATTTTCCATTTCGTACCATTCAAACCAAGTCTACATGAGTTTTATCTCCATTACTGCTCTCGCATCTAAGTCCAGTGTCTAGAACCGTAAGGGAGAGTGATTCGAACCACTCACAGGTGTGTCTAGTGTTCCCAGACTGGCTGGAGACCAGAACAGGCAACAAGGCCTAGACCCGCACTGACATACAGGCTGCACAGAGCCGCGTGAATCTCACAGGCTGCGAGACACGCAGGGTCAGGAATCCCTTACAGCTCCCAGGGAACTTGGCGCACACATGGAGAATGATCTTCCTATGGTTGCAGACCAGCTGCATATTGAGGGAGTGGAAGCCCTTTCGGTTGATAAACACTGCTGGGTTATTATGGGGTGCCCTGATGGCCACATGTGTGCTGTTGATTATGCCCTGCATCTGTGAGAATCCAGCCAGAGCCGCAAAGCCATCCGCGTGCTCAGCAGCACTGGCTTCATCAGTGGCAAAGTTTATATAATTTGCTAACTTGTTAAATAGGGCATTGGTCACCTGCGTAATGCATCTGTGTGCAGCCGACTGCGAGATGCCACAAATGTCTGCTGCAGATGTCTGGAAGGAGCCTGAGGCGAAGAAGTTGAGGGCAAGGGTGACTTTCACAACTACTGGTAAGGCATGCCCACCCGCTCCTCTGGGCTGCAGCTCTTGCTCCATCAATCTACAAATGTCCGCCACATCCTGCCGCGATAGCCTGAGCCTCCGTTGGCACTGCTGCTCAGTCATGTTGAGGAAGCTCATCCTCTGCCTGTAAACCCTATGTTGGGGGTAGCGCCTCTGGCGAAGTCCAGCCCTGCGCTGATGCCCTCTGCCCTGTGCAGCATCAGGTGGTTGAGGACAAGGTTGGCACTCTTGCTGTTGTGGCTGCTGGGGTGTCTGGTTCTGCTGGTGTTGGGGCTCATCGTGGTCAGGTTCTGAGGACCAAGGTGAGAGAGTGTTAATCGTACCCATTCTGATGTAATAGATGGCAGGCGACTGAGAGATGACAGAAGCAAATCCGTCAATGGTGAGAGAGGTTGTTCCAATGAGATGCCACTGGATATAGATTTGGCTCTAAACACATGCAAGCTACAGAAAGCTCTATGGGGTAAAAATTCAGTTGGTTGCGCCTCCCGTTAGCGCCTTAAGAGGGCGCTAATGGGGCGCAAAGCCGCTAACGCCCGGGCGCAGCGATGTTTGCGCCGCTCGGGAACTTAACTTGACATTGTGCAGCGGCGCTAAACTTTACCGCTGCGACCACCTGCGCGCGCAGATTGTGACGTCATTCCATGGTGCAACGCCCTTGTGGCGTCCCGGAGCGGAAATTGAGTGGCGCCCCCTGCCTTACCACCTGACGCTAGCAACGACAGGTTGAGGGGAGTGTTCTGCAGTCATGAAGGGAAAGGGGGAGCGCTATTTAAAGGTGACCGCTTCCTGCCTTTTATTGTTGGTGGCATTTTTGAACTACGCATTCTGAGAGAGAGAGGGAGAGACTTCTGGAGAGATTCAACGTTGTGTGAAGGAGTTTTGGGTACTGAGCAGCACTTTGCAGGTTCATTTTGATTTGCCATTCCTTGTATCGATTTAGCAGAGACTGTGGGAGCTGCACTCTGAGCTCTTTGCCTGGTACTCTCCATTGTTCTTTCCAGCACATTTGATGTGCAAGTCTCTCCAGGCCGAGATTCAAGGCTGCAATGAACAGGATGTGGATGGAAAGCAAGATTAACCATCCCCTTTAAGAACTGGCCCGTGCCATTGTGTGTGTGTTCCATTGCTGACTGACATTACATGAGCTTCGCCAGCGCTCTGAGTTAGCGCCTCACTCCTTGGCCTTTGCGCCTTAAGACAGGTGTGCAGCGCCTGATTTAGCGCTCCACTCACCTCCCGGGGCGGTAAAAGTGAAGTTTCCAGTCAGTGGCGATAATTAGCGCCAGGCGCTAATATTTGCGTCCAGACGATATTTGCGCCCCAAATGGGGCGCGACCTAATTTTTCCCCCTATATGTTTTACAAATACAGTAACCAACAGTATCTGAGCTCTGAAACTGAACAGCTGCAACATGGTATCTTTTATACCACTTCTGCAGCTGTCAGGCAATCAGATAAATCAAACCAGACTCAACTCACGCCAGGGTGAGCTGGCGTGTTCCCCGAGCAGCGGGTAACCCGTGGGGGAGCACATAAAATTATAAGGTAGGCTCAAAATAGCATTAAATTGGCTGTTAACAAGCCATTTCATGATTTAAATTGTCTCCCCCGCCGCTTGGTGTCGAGTCAGTTCTACACAGACAGACCCGACACCTAAGAGACTCACGTGGAGGAGGGTTGACAGCGGGTTTCCTATCCGCTGTCAATCTCTGCTATTTTGACAGTGGATCCGCCTCCGAACCCGCCCCCTGAGCGCCGGCAAAATCCAGCCCTAAAAGTCAACATTTCTAGAGTCATTGGTGCTAATTCACCAGCTTTCCTTCCTCCCCTGGCCTGCCACCCCCAAGAAGATTTAAGAATATCAAGACATTTGTTTACTATTCTTGCCGAAGTTAGAAAGTTGAACAAAATGAAGTCATTGATGTTTGGTCACCACACAAAGATTCATCATTAAAATCTAATAGCATCTACCAGGTTGGATCAAGCAATCAAATTTTTACCACATATTGTTCTGTGAAGTGATCAAATTATGTATGGCGGTTTGCTTTTCTTTTCTTCAGCGAGATTATTTTCATCAGACTCTTATGAAACTGTCATTATTTCAGCTCAGAGCACATTTATCATGCTCAAAGAACACAGGTCTCTTGCATCTCTGCCTTACTGCTGGTCTATCACTTTCCATCTCATCGTTTTTCCTTCCCAGTTGTCTCCGATTTTAAAACAATTGCTGCCTGACCTGCTGAGTCACTTCCAGCATTTTCTATTTTTATTTCACATTTCCAGCCTCTGCAGAATTTTGCTTTTGGCTCCATTATTGTGTTTTTCCCCCTCCTCACCTATCCCTCAGTATCCATTCTTCATTCACCTCAGCTGCCAACAGAAGCCTGAAGCCTGATGTTGAATATACGTAAATGCCAACCTGGAAAACTATAAAAAGCCATAATCATTGCCTGGCACTTATGTGGGTCCCATGTTACCTGTCACGTGTTATCCCAGGCCTGCATGTTGTTGACGTCCTGCTGTGGGCTCGCTTGTGCTGCTTAATCACTGGAGGAATTGTGAATGGAGCTGAACTCTGGAGATTCATCAACAAATAGTCTCACTGCTGACCTTATGATGTAGGGAAAGTCATTGATAAAGCACCTTAAGATGGATGGGCTAAGGATGCTGCCCTGATGAGTTCTATGCATCGATGTGCTGGGGTTGCGATGACTGGCCTCAATCAACCACCACCATCTTCGTGTGTGTCAGGTATGACTCCAGCTATTGGTAAATTTTCCCTTCAACTCCCATTGACCTCAGTTTCACCATTCGCTTTGGTGCCACACTTGGTGGAATATTGCCTTGATGGTGAGGGCATCTGCTCTCAACCTCTTCTCTGGCATTCAGATCCTGCAACCATGTCTAGAGCAAGGCTGTGATAAGGTCTGGAGTTGGCTAGTTCTTGCACAAACTGAACTGCTTGTTAGTGAGCAGGTTATTGGTGAATAGGTGTCACCTAATGGCAGCAGTGGTTACTTTGATGCTGATCAGGAGGAGGCTGATAGGGCAGTAATTGGTTGGATTAGACTAGTCCTGCTTTTTGTGGCGAGGACATACTTGGGCAATTGGCCACATTGTCAGATGTTGGTGTCACAGCTGCATTGGAATCACTTGTTGGGAAGCTGGCTGGTTCTGGTGTGCGGTACAACAGCCAAGGATGTTATCAGGGTCCATAGACTTTGCTGTGTGCAGTGTTCTCTGCTGATACTCAATGTTATGTGGAGTGAACCAAATTGGCTGGACATTGGCATCAATGATTGTGCATTCAATGGAAGGACACTCCTGTTCTTCTAAAACAGCACATCATGAGACGTACCATAAGCAATACCATGGAAATTTACTTGTCCAGACAGACAGTGAGGGAGAGAGAGAGAGATAAAATGTCTAGTGTGTGTTTCTCTATATGCAAATTTCTTTCACAGTTCAAAATGTGTGACACTTCAAAAAAAGTATTAATAAAGAGAAAGTAAGTCAATGACTTGCAGCTGACAGAGAAACTCCCCCTGCAACAGAAAATACCTCAGTGACATGGAAGGCTGAATGTCGCTCCTAATTGGCTTCAGTAATCACACCTTAAAAGAAGGTAAACCAGTTTGTAACTGACCTGAGCATCAATATCAAGAATGGAGAGCAATTACACCTTGCAGCTCAAATGGGCCACAATACTATCCTTTCGCAGCAGAATAACTGCCTCTGATTGGGTTCAGAAGTAGTTACAATTACCTGGATTTGCCAAAAGATAGATGGATGTGCAGACAGAGAACTGTTGAACTCGTTGAGTAGAGAGACATTAGCACTGGAGAACAGAACACTTTTCTATTTTCTCATCCTATGCAGTGCACCTAGGTCAGGTATAGCACAGCCAGTTACAGGGTACAGCTTCTTCTGCCATATCCCCAAAAGTATACTTCACCCCAACCTGAGAAGAGTACCCTGCAGTGCACCAGTGAAACATTTCAATTTCTTACCAAGCATCTTTATGCCACCTCAGCACAATAAGAAATTTAGGCCTTGAAATTATACTATATAACTATTCATCGAATAGTACAGCACAGAAGGAGGCCATTCGGCCCATCGAGTCTGTGCCAACTCTTTCGAAGAGCAATCCAGTCAGTCCTACTCCCCCGCTCTTTCCCCATATCCCTGCAATTTTTTCTCCGTCAAGTATTTATCCAATTTCCTTTTGAAGGCTGCTATTGAATCTGTTTCCACCACCCTATCAGGCAGTGCATTCAAATGCTAACCACTTGTTGCATACAAAGGTTTTTCCTCATGTCGCCTCTGGTTCTTTTGCCAGTCACCTTAAATCTGTGCCCTCTCGTTATCGACCCTTCAGTCATTGGAAACAGTTTCTCTTTATTTACTCTATCTAAACCCGTCATGATTTTAAACACCTCTATCAAATCTCCTCTTAACCTTCTCTGCTCCAAGGAGAACAACCCCAGCTTCTCTAGTCTATCCACGTAACTGTAATCCCTCATCCTTGGAACCATTCTCGTGAATCTCTGCTGTACCCTCTCCAAAGCCTTCACATCCTTCTTAAAGTGTGGTGCCCAGAATTGGAAACAATACTCCAGCTGGGGTCGAACTAGTGTTTTATATAGGTTTAGCATAACTTCCTGGCTTTTGTATTCTATGGGCAGGATTTTACCAGCCCTGAGGAAGTGGGTTTGGAGGCAGGACTGGTGGGAAAACGGGAAAAATTGGGAGCGGGTCCCAACCCCGCTCCCAACCCGCCTCCGAACCATCTTCCCAGCAGGCGGGAAGGGGATTAGAGCCAATTAACTGCCTGTTAACAGGTAGTTAAGAGGCTTTTCACCATTTTCCGCCTGCTGATGCGGGCTTCCCGACGGAGGGAAACCCCGCCAGGGTCAGCGAGGCGAGCTGTGGATCTGCTGCAGTGTAAGTGTGCAAATGACAGCTGCAGAGGTAGTGTGATGGGTGCAATGGTGCACAGGTAAGTATGACAGGTGAGAGAATGTAGTGAGAAATATTTTTATTCTGTTTATATGTATCTGCAGGTGACAAGATTTGATGTTTCTGGGAAGCCTCATCTGATCGGGAGAATTGACAGATGGCTTCTGCAATCCCACATGCAGCTGCCATCTGTTTTCTCCTAAGGAGAGAGTGATTGGTGAGCCTGGGTGCAATGAACATAAGAACATAAGAAATAGGAGCAGGAGTCGGCCATTCGGCCCCTCGAGCCTGTTCCGCCATTCAATGAGATCATGGCTGATCTTCTGCCTCAACTCCATTCACCGGCACTATCGCCATATCCCTTGATGCCCTTACTAGTCAGAAATCTATCGACTTCTGTTTTGAATATACCCAATGACTGAGCCTCCACAGCACTCTGGGGTAGAGAATTCCTAAGATTCACCACCCTCTGTGTGAAGAAATTTCTTCTCATCTCAGTCCTGAATGGCCTACCCTTTAGCTGAGGCTGTAGCCCCTGGTTCTAGACTCCCCAGCCATTCTCCCAGCATCCATCCTATCAAGCCCTGTAATAATTTTGTATGCTTCAATGAGATCCCCTCTCATTCTTCTGAATTCAAGAGAATACAGGCCTGGTTTACTCAATCTCTTCTCATATGACAGTCCCGCCATCCCAGGAATCAATCTCGTGAACCTTTGTTGCACTCCCTCTATGGCAAGTATATCCTTCCTTAGGTAGGGAGACCAAAATTGTACACAGTACTCCAGATGTGGTCTCACCAAGGCTCTATATAATTGGAGTAAGACTTCTTTACTCCTGTACTCAAATCCTCTTGTAATGAAAGCCAGTATACCATTTGCCTTCCTAATGGCTTGCTGCATGTACAAGGACACCCAGGTCCCTTTGAGCATCTGCATTCCCCAATCTTTCACCCTTTAGGAAATACTCTGCCTTTCTGTTTTTTCTACCAAACTGGATAACATCATATTTATCCACATTATATTCCATCTGCCATGTTTTCGCCCACTCACTGAGCCTGTCGAGATCCCCTTGAAGCCTCTTCACATCCTTTTCGCAACTGACACTGCCACCTAGTTTTGTGTCATCAGCAAATTTGGAAATGTTATATTTAGTCCCCTCATCCAAATCATTGATATAGATTGTGAATAGCTGGGGCCCAAGCACCGATCCTTGCGGTAACCCACTAGTCACAGCCTGCCATCCTGAAAAAGACCTGTTTATCCCTACTCTTTGTTTTCTGTCTGTTAACCAATTCTCAATCCATGCTAGTATATTACCCCAATTCCATGTGCCCTAATTTTGTTCACCAACCTCTTGTGTGGACCTTATCGAAGGCCTTCTGAAAATCCAAATACACCACATCTACCGGTTCCTCTTTGTCTACTCCACGAGTTACATCCTCAAAGAACTCCAATAGGTTTGTCAAACAGGATTTCCCTTTCATAAATCCATGTTGACTCTGCCCAATCTTACTATTAGTTTCTAAGTGCCCAGTTAGTGCATCCTTTATAATAGATTCCAGCATTTTCCCAACTACTGATGTGAGGCTACAGGTCTGTAGTTCCCCGTTTTCTCTCTCCCTCCTTTCTTAAATAGCGGGGTTACATTTGCTATCCTCCAATCTGCAGGAACCGTTCCAGAATCTATAGAATTTTGGAAGATGACAACCAATGCGTCCACTATCCCAATGGCTCACCTTTGGACAGTGATTGTCAGTGTTTGACAGCACCTCAATGCAGTCAAACACTGTCAAATCATCTGTCAAACAAGTGTGGTGCCTGTCACTTTAACAAAACCGGCAGATGAAGCGTCATGCACTGACGTCATCTGACACCGGCTTTCCCTTAATTGGCTGGCAAGCCCGCAGGGCGGGCTTAACAAGGCCAATCAGGGGAAAATAGTGTCAGCTCGTCAGACTTCGCTGGGGGCTGGATTAGAACCCGGAAACCAGCAGCCCCGCCCCCAACACGCCTCCTCAGGTAAGATCCCGGCCTATGTCTCTATTTATAAAGCCCAGGATCCCATATACTTTATTAATTGCTTTGTTAACCTGTCCTGCCACCTTCAAAGATTTGTGCACAAGCATTAATTTACATATTAATCTTAATTTACATGTATGAAATTCCTTTGACTTTTATTTTATCAGTTTAAGATAACCACTAAGCACAGCATAATTTCAAGGACCTAGTGTCAAATTTGGGACAGTTTGCTTTTGTAGCCTACAGCCACCAGGAATTAGGTCGGACAGCTCAAACTCATTTCATGTAGGACCCCTACAGGCAACAAAGTGAGGAGGTTGGTAGCTCAACAGTCTGGGTTGATCCAAACTCACATTTCAGAGGAAAAGGTACAGTGAGCTAACCCACTGCGCCACTCAGACTACCAAATATGTTTTAATATTGAAGACATATGAGGATGTTAACCACTGATACGGTACCAGTTGGCATTTCTTGGATGTTGCAGACTAAACACTTGGGATGAGGAGAAGGGAGTGGCTCCAATTGAGGTCTTCCTCAAAAATAACAACATTTTATAGTTGTGGGAAAGTCGGGTGCATTGGTCCCTGATTACTGCCTGCCTGTTTCAATGAATATCTATCTAGACCAAGCAGTTTGAAATCTCTTGATCTGAATCCAAATTCTATGGTAATACCACCCTCATGTGTAATTTGCAGTGTTATAAGAACATAAGAACATAAGAAATAAGAGCAGGAGGAGGCCATATGGCCCCTCAAGCCTGCTCCGCCATTCAATAAGATCATGGCTGATCATCGACCTCAACTCTACTTTCCCACCCGATCTCCATATCCCTTGATTCCCCTAGAGTCCAAAAATCTATCTATCTCAGCCTTGGATATACTCAAAGACTGAACATTCACAGCCCTCTGGGGCAGAGAATTCCAAAGATTCACAACCCTCTGAGTGAAGAAATTCCTCCTCATCTCAGTCTTAAATGGCCGACCCCTTATCCTGAGACTATGCCCCCTAGTTCTAGACACTCCAGCCAGGGGAAGCAACCTCTCAGCATCTACCCTGTCAATCCCCTTCTGAATCTTGTATGTTTCAATGAGATCACCTCTCATTCTTCTAAACTCCAGAGAGTATAGGCCCATTCTACACAATCTCTCATCATAGGACAGCTCTCTCATCCCAGGAATCAATCTAGTGAACCTTCGTTGCACTGCCTCCAAGGCAAGTATCTCCTTCCTTAGATAAGGAGACCAGAACTGTGCACAGTACTCCAGGTGTGGTCTCATAAGAGGGTAGCATTACCATGCAGTTTAGGACATTCATTCCTCCTTTCTGTTGGCAGTCTCCTGGACCATTGCCATCATCTCTGTTTCTATGGTGCTCCTCCTCCTCTCCAGCTCGCACTCTCCAGCTCCTTGTTGTCTGCAACAGAGACTCTTGCGAGTTATGATACCAATTTAAATGAGCAGCAAGGGGGTTTAGCCAGACATATCTCGGAGGAAACGGAAACAATTGAGGAAATCTGCCGTAGCGATGTTTCCGTGCAAGACCGGCGTAAATCGGTTATGCACCAATTTCCTCGAGGGAAAGCACTGCCTCAATGACACTCGTACACTGTCATTGTGCTGAAACTTTCAGGAAATTCCGGCCTATTAATATGTGCAGTTAATACGATCAACTAAGTATTGAATGATTACCTGCAGTCAGTGAATCTCAGCATGGCAAGTGATGTTCATAGTACATGGGATTTGCCGTATTTGGAATTTTTCAAAATGTTATGTTCCTTCCTTCTTGTCATCTAACATTTAGTATCAAAATAAATACAGCTACCAGGCTGTTGTAACATCATCACAAGCAAGAGAATAATAATCCATACAACACGCCTGCTTTATATTCTCCACAGATATTCCTCAGTACAATGATCACAGTCAATGTTGCACCAGAGGAATTTGCTTCTTTGTAGTGGATGAGAATCATTTCATTTTCATTTTCATCTTGGAAGTGGATTGTTGATCTCCAATCCCATAAGCTCTGGACAATGAACTATTTTGTACAAACGGGAAACAGCTCAACGTAAAAGAAAAAGCACATTATGCTGTTTGCCTTAAAAAAAATCTAGGACAAGACAAGCCAAAGCAACCTTTATATTTCCCACGACAGTAGAGCTGTCAGGTGCCAAGTAAATGTTATGGTAGGAAAACTATTTTACTCCGCCTGAGTTTCGGTCTCTACATTGACGTCGGGAGTCAGGGGACTGCTGGGTATGGGCCTGTCATATATTTTTCCAATTGGAGTATTTTATCTCCAACAATACTACTTCAGACAGGTCTCTGTGGATTTTAAAGTAAGTGGCATGAAGTGCAAGAGTTGAAATAGCTATGCTGTTCCTTGGGGGATAGATTTTAATTTATATTTTTGGGTGAATTTAGAAGTTTGTTGCTGAGGAATGGAACATTTAGCCAATTCTGTCCCCTAATGTTAACTATAGGCACCTGTAAGTCTGGTACAGGACAGGCCAGATAAAAATAGAAAAGTCCGGCAACAATGTGTGCTTAAACCTCAACTTTAGAAGAGCAATCATTACTATCTACAGACCAGTGAGACTTTCTCTTCTCCCTCGACACACGCCCACACACACATCCCACACACACACACAGTTCTCAAGATGATTCATACCCCTCCTGCACCTTCTTTGCCAACTCTCCAAATAAATAAAAAAATGTCATTTTTTTGTACAATGCTGGACAGATTTGTGCAGAAACAGTATGGTTCTTCAAAATCAACAGATACATTCAGACAGAATCACGAACTGACTGGTAGGAGCAATTGAAATTTGCTTGAAGGCAACACGCACAGTTAGTGGGATCACATGTAACAGGAAAGTTTAAACATGCATTTCATTTCATTAAAAAGCTGCCTTTGTATATTTTGGTTGTCCAACCTTTGAAATAATTAATATATTCTTATTGAATGCAGTAAGTAATGTGCATATTCATTACAGTAGAAAGGATCCATGAGTGATACCAGAAAACTGGATTATGATATTTGAGCCAATTAAACAAGACATGTGGTGTGACATATGCTTTTCGTGTTTATACTTTGAAATCTGACATGCGCATGTTAGATGCAAGATTTGTCCTTATATAGATTACTGAGGGGAAATGTGCGATTACTCACATATCCCTTCCCCATTGCCATGAATGCTCAGTTCTCTTGAGTTAATTCCCTCTAACCTACCTCCAGGCTTTTTTCAAGTTATATTCATCATTAGAATAACAATATTAAAAAATTAGCATGAAAAACTCTATTATCTGCATTTCAGCTTCTAATGATCAAGGTTAATTTGTCTCATCTCATCCCCTTAAAGCAGATTGTTTCCATGCTATTGATGCACCCAATCTCATTTTCATTCTTCGCACTAACTGCATTGGTTTAATTTTGTTACAACAGAACCACAATTCTCTTTGATATTTCCTTTGAGATCAAAAAATAGTTAATATTTTCTACCATTTTGTACTGGCTCAAATCAGAATTGGAATTGCCCAAGTTTCAGCCTTATCTGACATTCAGTACAGGGTCAGTGCCTGGAAGACAGGGGTAGATGTGCTCTTAAGCAGGGTCAAGTCAAACATTTTTTAAATTGGCTGGACTATATATATATATATATATACTTATTTTTTCTTCAAAGAATATTGCAGATAGTTTATGTCAAGTACAAAGCCATCCATCATGTAAAGGATTTCATTGAAATATCAAAAGAGAAAAATTCCCCCAAAAAAGTAATTTTTAAATACAGAATGCAATTACACACATTTATTGTTTAACTGGAGAAATCACTCTTAAGTAATGTCATTAAAGTCTGACTGTGAATCAAAGGAGAGTTCTTTGAAGCAGGGCCATGTATTAGAGCTTCTGTTCACAGTTTATCTCCATTTCTTACAGTTGGTGATGTGAGAGCTAAGTGGGAAATGATGGGATGGTTCAGTCCCGGCAGATTAATTTAGGAATTCCATTGCCTCTGCTGGTTTTGGTTGGGACAGGAATTTCAACGAAGGGAGAATACTGCTTTTTGTTAACACAATTTGTGGAGCTCTTTGCTTAAGTTGTATCTCCTATGATACATGCACGTTCCCAACCCTTGGGATATTTTCTGGTTGAAAATGTTGCCACTTAGAAATATGTGCTGTCACATGACCATAAGTCACAATGTGGTCAATGTATTTAACAATTCGCACTTTTTGAAAATAGTCTCATGTACCTGATTAAAAATACCATAAAATGTGGTGTACAAATCATACTGATGTGCTAGATACTTGTTTGTCAGCACCTCCCAAACCCGCGACCTCTACCACCTAGAAGGACAAGGGCAGAAGCCACATGGGAACACCACCACCTCCAAGTTCCCCTCCCAATCACACACCATCCTGACTTGGAAGTATATCGGCCGTTCCTTCATCGTCGCTGAGTCAAAACCCTGGAACTCCCTCCCTAACAGCACTGTGGGAGTACCTTCCCCACACGGACTGCAGCGGTTCAAGAAGGCGGCTCACCACCACCTTCTCAAGGGCAATTAGGAATGGGCAATAAATGCTGGTCTTGCCAGCGTCGCCCACATCCCATGAATGAATAATAAAAAAAATACTCTTTTGTAGAAACATAAAAAGTTGCAACTTGCATTCTGTATTTTACACTTGAATAAACCACCTGTTAATGAAGTGATGCACCATTGAAGTGGATTTTTTCTAAATGACTAACTTCTTCCACATTTCTGGCTGTGACTCAGTGAATTATTTCCTCTCCCTATTGTACATTAATATACATGTAAGAAATTCTTTTCTCAGTGTCTACCACATGGACTACACTCTTCATTATGGTGCAAACTGCAAGTTGACAGCTGAGAAATTCCTTCGATTTGTTAATGTTACAAGTACCTGTGACAGAGGCATCTGGCCAATGTTAGCATAATTTATTTGTGAAATTGGTCCAGCCAAAGTGCGGATGGATTGCCTGCCGGCAGCCATTTTACAGTGGGGGACGGGAGAACAATTCCTCTGCCGGCCCCCTCTCATCAAAGAAGCGTATCGGGGGAGCCCCTGGGCTACCCCAGCAATTCTGCCCAGTACATCCTTATGAGGCTGCATAAAACTCTCACCAGCTTAGTGTTGTGGTGAGTACTGCTGAGGCCCCAATAAAAGCCCGAACCCTTCAGAAGACAAAGGTAATCGATCCTGGTTAACTTGGATGTGCCCGTAAATGGTTCGTTTTGGAGCTGAGGTCTTTTTTATGTAAGTTTTACAGCCTAGGAAGAACTTCACATTGGGATCTATAATTTATCTTTCATTAGAATTTATTCTGCACATTGGTTTGGGTCAGAGGCGTATGAAAAACAAGTATATTCAACACTCATCTGAAAAAAAGATATATGAATCATGATTAGCTCCTTTACGGACGATCCAATTGTTAGACTATCCAATATTTTTTTGGACAGGCTTACTCTTCTCATGATATAACAGTCTGCTCTCTGTCAGTTGTCTAATAAATGGATAAGGATCACAGCTAGAAGGTCAAAGCGTCCTGACTGGGATTGGTTTGAACAAATATAATCAAAACTGAACATGTGCACTGTGAACTGAGCTCTGGGCCCTAAAGAATTAAAAACAGCCTTAAGCTGGTTCTTATGAGTTAACATCAGTTACAGCATAAGGATTAGGTGTGATGTTGTTGTCTGTTGCTGTAGGAGACTGAAGGTTTAACCCTAAATCACTACCATCTCAAGGTGCTGTTTACATGGGTAGAATTGAGATTTTAAGTAAATACAGAGTATGCACTATCACACCGCTTTACTGAGTGGAGTGGGCAGGAAGGTCTTCCCTTACAGCAGATCCACTGCTGCCATCAATGCTCAGGGTTAACCAGCCATACTCCTTCCTCCTGCCTTCTTGGTCAGGTATCGTGCCATACAATGAGATTGCATTTCATGTCAAAGAATCGACCAGCCTCACAAACAAAAGTTGTAGCCCAAGGACACTTTCACCCAATCAGTCGCGTCTGGATTTGAACTCCGACCCCATTGGTGAAAGGAGAATCTACTGAACCACTGCACTAATTCAGTCCCGAGTGAGATGATTTTTTTTTTTAATTCTGCATTTGAAGAAATAAGCAATCTTGATTCAGAGTGCAAAACAATTAGAATTGTGCACCATAATAATGGTTCCAGCAAGACATTTTAAAATTTATTGGGGCAATTTTAATTTCACCCGCCTGTCGGGGAACTGGCTGGATCGGGTGCAAGGCTGCTTTTACACCCCTTCCGATCTTGTCAATGGAGCGCAATATTGGGCGGGGTGTAAAATCGGCTTTCCACCCGATTCCGCGTGGTTTCCTGCTGGGCGAGTTATGTTAAAATTACCCCCATAGTTTACAAGTATAGGCCCCGATATTGTCAGGGCCGGGTTTTTCGAGCGGGGGAGGGGTTTTGGTCGGGATACCCGGAAATTTCCCCGCATGCTCTGGAGTTTTGACTCCACAGTGTGCATCTTTGTCTTCCGACAGGATCCCCACCCGGAAGTCAGCCTGGGCTTGGCTTCAAGTCGGGAGGGGAGCACTCCGGAGTAGGCCGTAGCCACAGGTAGGGAGCCTGCAACTGCTAGTTGGAGGGTGGTTGGGCGGGGTTGTGGGTGTGGGGGTGTCTGATCCCCGACCCCCGGGGTGGGAGGGGCAATCCCAGGGGGGTGGTCGGGGGATCCGATTCCTGACCCTGGGGGGTCTTTGGATCAGGGTGTGGTCCGATGGTGGGGTGGGGAGGGGACCGATGGCAGGGAAGCAGGTAAGCTTGGTGTGCTGGGAGAAAGCACTCTTGCTCCTCATAGCCCACAAGCAGTGCTGTAAAGGCACTTACCTTCTCCCCTAAGCTATCCTCACCTCCCTTGAGCTGCTGGGTTTCCCGAGGCCTGGGAAACCCGGTCAGCCAGGGTTAAACCTGTAAAACATGTTCATTCTGAGGCTCCCAGCCTCATTATAATATTTAAATGGCCAACCTGCCTCTTGGGAGTGGGATGGAGGCGGGGTGGGGTCGGGTTTGAGATTTAAACATTTTTTTACATCTCACCCGACCCCAACCCACCTGTTTTTGGGGGTTAAAATTACCCCCATTATTCCTATTAAAGCATGACTTTGTGAAATGTTTTTACATGCAAGAGATCTGGTTTGCAAAACACCTGTGAATTATGAGCAAAATTCATTCAGAGAACAAGTGAAACAAGCAACAATCTCCAAATAATGTCACATCAATTTTTTTCTGGTAAACACAGACTTCATCACTATTAAATACGCGTTTTTTTCCAATTGTTAGTCTATGTTTTGCCCTTTATGCTGCTGCATTTATGCAAAGGTAAATCATTTCCATAAAAAAGCTTGCCCGGATTTATTTATGCCTCGTACAATGAATGATTCACGTCAGCGTTGAACAATGCACAAAGAGCAAACGGCAAGTGACGCTGTGAAGAGAATTTTAATCGCAATATTTTCATTCATAGCTTTCCTACCTGCTGTCATCTACACGTTATAAAGTGTCAACAAACTGCTGGGATGTACTGTACAGGGACCAAATTTAAATTAGAAAAATTTATAGAAGCCTTTTTCTGACACCTTATTCCAAAGAAATAAGTCTAAAAGACATTTTGCCACCTTTTGGACTAAGTTCAATAACAGTGCAGTTTTATTTTTTCCAATGGATTCCTATTGAGAAAGCAACGCTGCAAGATCCATAAACATTTAAGGGGGAGAAATTCCCCTAGAGCACCATTTGGGACGCTAACTCAAAAATGTTTGAAAAGTTAGTGCCAGGCACCAGCCTTTTCAAGCGTTTGAGAAATTCCTATTTTTTGCTCCAAGAGGGAAGTGGAGTGCTCGTTGCCTCTTGGAACGCAAGAGGCGGGGAATATTTTATTCGTTTATGGGATGTGGGCGTCGCTGGCAAGGCCAGCATTTATTGCCCATCCCTAATTGCCCTTGAGAAGGTGGTGGTGAGCCGCCTTCTTGAACCGCTGCAGTCCGTGTGGTGAAGGTACTCCCACAGTGCTGTTAGGGAGGGAGTTCCAGGATTTTGACCCAGTGACGATGAAGGATCGGCGATATATATCCATGTCAGGATGCTGTGTGACTTGGAGGGGAACTTGGAGGTGGTGGTGTTCCCATGCGCCTGCTGCCCTTGTCCTTCTAGGTGGAAGAGGTCGCGGGTTTGGGAGGTGCTGCCGAAGAAGCCTTGGCGAGTTGCTGCAGTGCATCTTGTAGATGGTACACACTGCAGCCACGGTACGCCGGTGGTGGAGGGAGTGAATGTTTAAGGTGGTGGATGGGGTGCCAATCAAGCGGACTGCTTTGTCCTGGAATGGTGTCGAGCTTCTTGAGTGTTGCTGGAGCTGCACTCATCCAGGCAAGTGGAGAGTATTCCATCACACTCCTTACTTGTGCCTTGTAGATGGTGGAAAGGCTTCGGGGAGTCAGGAGGTGAGACACTCACTGCAGAATACCCAGCCTCTGACCTGCTCTTGTTACCACAGTATTTATGTGGTTGGTCCAGTTAAGGTTCTGGTCAATGGTGACCCCCAGGATGTTGATGGTGGGGGATTCGGCAATGGTAATGCCGCTGAATGTTAAGGGGTGGTGGTTAGACTCTCGCTTGTTGGAGATAGTCATTGCCTGGCACTTGTGTGGCGCAGAATGTTACCTGCTAATTATCAGCCCAGGTCTTGTTGCATGCGGGCATGGACTGCTTCATTATCTGAGGAGTTGTGAATGGCACTGAACACTCTGCAGTCATCAGCGAACATCCCCATTTCTGACCTTATGTTAGAGGGAAGGTCATTGATGAAGCAGCTGAAGATGGTTGGGCCTAGGGCACTGCCCTGAGGAACTCCTGCAGTGATGTCTTGGGGCTGTGATGAATGACCTCCAACCACCACAACCATCTTCCTTTGTGCTAGATATGACTCCAGCCAGTGGAGAGTTTCCCCCCCGATTCCCATTGACTTCAGTTTTACTAGGGCTCCTTGATGCCACACTCGGTCAAATGCTGCCTTGATGTCAAGGGCAGTCACTCTCACCTCACCTCACCTCTGGAATTCAGCTCCTTTGTCCATGTTTGGACCAAGGCTGTAATGAGATCTGGAGCCAAGTGGTCTTGGCGGAACCCAAACTGGGCATCAGTGAGTATTTCATTGGTGAGTAATGGCGCGGCTTGATAGCACTGTCGATGACACCTTCCATCAGTTTGCTGATGATTGAGAGTAGACTGATGGGGCAGTAATTGGCCGGATTGGACTTGTCCTGCTTTTTGTGGACAAGACATACCTGGGCAGTTTGCCACATTGTCGGGTAGATGCCAGTGTTGTCGCTGTACTGGAACAGCTTGGCTAGAGGCGTGGCAAGTTCTGGAGCACAAGTCTTCAGCACGATAGCCAGGATGTTGTCAGGGCCCGTAGCCTTTGCTGTATCCAATGCGCTCAGCTGTTTCTTGATATCACGTGGAGTGAATCAAATTGGCTGAAGACTGGCTTCTGTGATGGTGGGGACCTCAGGAGGAGGCCGATATGGATCATCCACTCGGCACTTCTGGCTGAAGATGGTTGCAAACGCTTCAGCCTTATCTTTTGCACTCATGTGCTGGGCTCCACCATCATTGAGGATGGAGATATTCATGAAGTCTCCTCCTCCCGTTAGTTGTTTAATGGTCCACCACCATTCATGACTAGATGTGGCAGGACTGCAGAGCTTTGATCTGATCCGTTGATTGTGGGATCGCTTAGCTCTGTCTATAGCATGCTGCTTCCGCTTTTTAGCATGCATATAGTCCTGTGTTGCAGCTTCCCCAGGTTAGCACCTCATTTTAGGTATGCCTGGTGCTGCTCCTGGCATGCTCTTCTACACTCCTTATTGAACCAGGGTTGGTCCCCTGGCTTGATGGTAATGGTAGAGTGAGGGATATGCCAGGCCATGAGGTTACAGATTGTGGTGGAATACAATTCTGCTGCTGCTGATGGCCCACAGCGCCTCATGGATACTCAGTTTTGAGCTGCTAGATCTGTTCTGATGGGTTTTTACGACAATCCGATAGTTTCATGGTCACCATTACTGATACTAGCTTTTTTATTCCAGATTTATTTAATTAACTGAATTTAAATTCCCCAGCTGCCATGGTGGGATTTGAACTCACTTTTCCGGATCATTAGTCCAGCTCTGGATTACTAGCCCAGTAACATTACCACGATGCTACCGTTCCCGGGAATGTCCCGATCCGGGGCAATGTGCTCAGCAGCGCCACCAGTGACCACGCTGCCATGTTGTAGGAGCTCGTCCCTCAATTAAAGGGAAGAGCTCCCCACTTCGTGCTCTGCCTTTTTTTGGCATTGCTGGGGGTGTGGGAGTGCCGCACAATCAGCCCGGCACTCAAGCTGAGTGCCAGGCTGACTGATCGCAGCACTCAGCGCACGTCCGGTGCTCAGAAAGGTTTTTTTTTTAAATCGCCGATTATTTTCATGTCGGCCGGCCACTGTGCCTTTAAATGGCCACCCCCCCCCAAGCGGCCGGCCTCACTGTTCGCGACCCCTGCAGTCAGTCGGTAACATCGCCCAGCCTTGTTGCGGGGTACGAGGGGGAATGTTTCTCCTGAGGCGCTACTGGGGCGCTGCGCCCGGAGATGACGTCATGATCTCCAGGCGCAGAAGATCGGGGCGATATCCAGTTGCGCTGCCGCTAACCTCCCGCGGAATTTTGCTCGAGGTGCGGTTATCGCCTCGGGAGGAGGGGGCTAATAGCCATTTGAGCCCCATTAGCCCCTCCCACCGGAGGCGCAAACGAGGGGAATTTCGCTGCCCTATATGTTGTCTCAAAACAGTTGTGTAAGCTGCAGCTCCGACTGGTGCTGACCACCAGTGGACTCCATATAGCATTCGGGGTGACTAAAAAGTGTGTGGTTTAACATTTGTCCTATAGTTAACATGACTGGCCAGAACTCCGTGACTGAATGCATTGCATGATGTAGCCAAAAGCTCCCTGCTCTATGCCAAGTTAACTCATCTCATCTACAAATGGAGGCTTCTTCAATTGATCTAATTGTCCCCAGGCTACAGGGGGGAAGGAATCAGCCAGGGTTCCTGTTCCTCGCTGTCTCACAGTAACATTTGGCAGAGTACAGTTGTGTGGATGTCTGGTGAACACTGTGATGGCTCTTTGTGGGTTCATAGCCCCTGATACTCATTCCCCAAGCTCGCACATCAAGAAGGAACCTTTGAATGAGGTATGGGAGCTTGTTGATGTCCGAGGTTCCAACAAGATTTGTTGTGATCAAAGGGGAAAGGAGTGAGGGGAGAAAATTGGAGGAAAACTATAAATAACAACAGAAAATGCTGGAAACACTCAGCAGGTCAGGCAGCATCCATGGAGAGAGAAACAGAGTCAACGTTTCAGGTCTGTGACCCTTCGTCAGAACTGGAAAAAGTTGGAGATGTAACAGGTTTTAAGCAGGTGCAGAGGCCGGGAAAGTCGGGAGGGGAGGAAAGAACAAAAGGGATGGTCTGTGATACGGTGGAAGGCAGGAGAGATTAAATGTTGCAAATGGGAATGGCAGAATCATCAACAGCTGCCGCCTGAAAAAATAGGGGCAGAGGTTATAGTCTGAAATTGTCGAACTCGATGTTGAGTCCAGAAGGCTGTAAAGTGCCTAATCGAAAGATGAGGTGCTGTTCCTCGAGCTTATGTTGAGCTTCATTGGAACAGTGTAATAGGCCAAAGACGGAGAGGTCAGAGTGGGAGTGGAGCGGAGAATTAAAGTGACAGGTGACTGGAAGCTCGGGGGTCACCCTTATGGACTGAACGGAGGTGTTCCGCAAAGCGGTCACCCAATCTGTGTTTGGTCTCCCCAATGTAGAGGAGACCACATCGTGAGCAGCGAATACAGTATACTAGATTGCAAGAAGTACAAGTAAAAACTATAACTGGTGATGTGGAAAGTTTTCCATTGCTAAACTCTTCAAAGGAAATCAGTAAGATTCAAAGAAGCAAACTCAGGAGACAACACCGACTCTAGCTCAAAAGAAAACAGCAAGCTCACAGCAAGCTCGTAATTTTTAGAAAAACTTGCAAAAGCATTAAACACAATTTTTTTTAAAGAGTTAACGATTGTGGTTGTCAGAAGTAAATTCTAACAGTCCCAGGACATTGCTGCAGAAATTCCTCAGGGCATCATTTTTTACTTCATCAGAAGGTCTGCAGTAGATCTGTTTTCTGATGGTTCCACAGTGTTCAGCTTCATTCACTACTCTTCCGATAATGAAGTAGCTCATCGGCTGACCGCAGAATCTGACCAGCATCCAGGTTTGGGTTGACAAGTGGCAGGTAACATTCAAGTCACGTATGGTAGTGACCATCTCCAACAATAAAAAGCCCAACCACCTCCCCCTGACGTTCAACAGCACCAATCTTGTCGAGTCCCCACCATCAACATCTTGGAAGTTACCATTGACCAGAAGCTTAACTAGACCAACCACATCAACACTGTAATTACTAGAACAGGGAAGAGCGGGTACTCTGTAATGGGCTGCTCACCTCCTGTTCCCTAAAAATCTCTCCACCATCAACACGTACGGGCTGTAATGAAATACTTACCACGCTCCTAGATGGGTACAGCTTCAACAACATTCAAGAAACTGGACGCCATCTAGGACAAAGAAGCTTGCTTGATTGGCTCCCCTGCCACTGAACTCATTATCCATCCTCTCCACAAACTGTGCACTGTGGCTGCAGTATGTACTATCTTCAGGATGCAATGCAGCATCTTACCAAGCTTACTTCAACAGCACTTCCCAGCCTACAACCTCTATTACCAAGAAGGACAGGAGCAGTAATACATTGGGAAGACCATCACCTGCAAGTTATCCTCCAAATCATCTGTCTTGACTTGGGCATATTTTGCAGTTCCTTCATCATCGCTGGGAATATCAGCACCACAATGATGACAGCCCACCATCATTCCACAGGGCAACTAGGGATGGCAATAAATGTGGCTTTGTCACTGTGAACCACATCCCGTGAACTAATAATGCAAAATGCTGATTTAATGCAGAGTCTCTTTTAATTGTCATCTATTAGTGGTGTCACAATCTACATTATCTGGACAGATCAATACTGTTGAAGACGCTTTGTGAACTGTCTGACCATGCTCAAATCCCGAAACATAGTCTATGAACCCACATCAAATGGTAAAATATGCTTTTCATTCATCAGCCAGTTGTCTGACATGCTGAAACCTATCTGCAACCCAAACGACAGAAATCCACAGAAAAAGAGATGAGTAGCCTGATATGAAGTGTACACTTTTCCCCCGCTTACACACGTCCACAGAACTAACAGGTTGACAAGAACAAAGGCTTAGGTCCTCCCCACTAAGTGTGCATAGGGGTACTGTGGAAATTCAACTGGCTAAAAATCACACAGCTTACCAACAGAGAGCCCTTGTAAAGCTCTCGTTGCTTGTCCAGTTATCCATTAGGGCATTAGATTGCAGGGTTATTTGGAGACAAGTGGCCAGAATGCCTGATTTCAATGACAGGTCTACCCCTCCAGATTGCATCAATGAGTCAAACTGGCTGGTCAATTACCAACAGCTCCCTGGAGTACAACAGATCTGCTGGGCTCAGGTATTGGATTAACAAGTCTCCCACAAAGGAATCAACTCAGTTGCCATCTCTATTGCTAGGTGTGTCATCTTAGACCCAGAGACCCTGAAACAATCCACTCACCTTCCTCCAAAGAAGAAGAGTGTGCAAAATAAAACCATTATTAGGGACAAAATAAACTTTCATTTGGAAAGGCATGGGTTAATCAAGAAGAGCCCGCATGGAATTGTTAAATGTAAATCGTGTCTGAATAACTTGATTGAATTCTTTGATGAGGTAACAGAGAAGGTTGATCAAGGTAGTGCAGTAGATGTTGTATATATGGACTTTCGGAAGGCATTCAACAAAGTGCCACACAGGAGGCTTTTTAAGAAGATGGAAACCCATGGAATTAAGGGGAAAGTGGCGGGATGGATACAAAATTGGCTCAGTGACAGGAAGCAAAGGGTGGTGGTGGATGGATGTTTTTCAGACAGGGAGGTGGTTTGCAGTGGTCTTCCCCAAGGGTCAGTTTTGGGTCTATTACTCTGTGCAATTTTTATAAACGACCAAGACTCGGGTGTAGGGAGCAGCATTATAAAGTTTGCAGATGATGCGAAACTTGGCAAAGTAGTAGATTATGATAAGGATAGTTATAGGCTTCAGGATGACATAGACAGGATGGTGAAATGGGCAGAAGCACGGCAGATGGAGTTCAATACAGAGAAGTGTGAAGTGATGCACTTTGGGAGGACTAATATGGAATGACAGTCTACAATAAATGACTTTGAAAAGTGTAGAGGAGCAGAGAAACCTTGGTGTCCAGATACACAAATCCTTAAAGGTGGCAGGGCAAGTTGATAAGGTGGCTAAAATGTATACAGGTTACTTGGGTTTATAAATAGAGGAATAGAATATAAAAGCAAAGAGATCATGCTAGAACTTTATAAATCACTGGTTAGGCCTCAGCTGGAGTATTGTTGACAATTCTGAGCACCTCGCTTTAGGAAAGATGTAAAGACTTTAGAAAGGGTACAGAGGAGAATTTACCAGGGATGAGGGACTTCAGTTCTGAGGAGAGGTTGGAAAAGTTAGGACTGTTCTCCTTTGAAGGTTAAGGGGTGACCTAATAAAGGTTTTCAAGATGATGGGGGTTTTGAGAGAGTAACTGGGGGAAAAATATTCCCTCTGGTGAGTGGGTCAATAACTAGAGGTCACAGATTCAAAATCATTGGCAAAAGATCTAGAGGGGAGATGAGGAGAATAAGAACATAAGAACATAAGAAATAGGAGCAGGAGTAGGCCAATCGGCCCTTCGAGCCTGCTCCGCCATTCAATAAGATCATGGCTGATCTGATCCTCACCTCAAATCTAAAGAACACAAGAAGTAGGAGCAGGACCCAGCCACTCAGCCCCTGGGCCCGCTACGCCACCCACAGGGCCTCGACCGATCCGAACTCAGCCTCATGTCCAATTTCCTGCCCGCTCCCCGTAACCCCTAATTCCCTTTACTTCTAGGAAACTGTCTATTTCTGTTTTAAATTTATTTAATGATGTAGCTTCCACAGCTTCCTGGGGCAGCAAATTCCACAGACCTACTACCCTCTGAGTGAAGAAGTTTCTCCTCATCTCAGTTTTGAAAGAGCAGCCCCTTATTCTAAGATTATGCCCCCTAGTTCTAGTTTCACCCATCCTTGGGAACATCCTTACCGCATCCACCCGATCAAGCCCCTTCACAATCTTATATGTTTCAATAAGATCGCCTCTCATTCTTCTGAACTCCAATGAGTAGAGTCCCAATCTACTCAACCTCTCCTCGTATGTCCACCCCCTCATCCCGGGGATTAACCGAGTGAACCTTCTTTGTACTGCCTCGAGAGCAAGTATGTCTTTTCTTAAGTATGGACACCAAAACTGTATGCAGTATTCCAGATGCGGTCTCACCAATACCTTATATAACTGCAGCAATACCTCCCTGTTTTTATAATCTATCCCCCTAGCAATAAAAGCCAACATTCCGTTGGCCTTCTTGATCACCTGCTGCACCTGCATACTAACTTTTTGATTTTCTTGCACTCGGACTCCCAGATCCCTTTGTACTGCAGTACTTTCCAGTTTCTCGCCATTAAGATAATAACTTGCTCTCTGATTTTTCCTGCCAAAGTGCATAACCTCACATTTTCCAATATTGTATTGCATCTGCCAAATCTCCGCCCACTCACCCAGCCTGTCTATATCCCCTTGTAGGTTTTTTATGTCCTCCTCACTTTCTACTTTCCCTCCCATCTTTGTATCATCTGCAAACTTTGATATGTTACACTTGGTCCCCTCCTCCAAATCGTTAATATAGATTGTAAAGAGTTGGGGACCCAGCACCGACCCCTGTGGAACACCACTGGCTACTGGTTGCCAGTCCGAGAATGAACCATTTATCCCAACTCTCTGCTTCCTGTTAGATAACCAATCCTCCACCCATGCCAGAATATTCCCCCCAATCCAGTGATTTTTTATCTTGAGCAATAATCTTTTATGTGGCACCTTGTCGAATGCCTTCTGGAAGTCTAAATACACTACGTCCATTGGTTCCCCTTTATCCACCCTGTACGTTATGTCCTCAAAGAACTCAAGCAAATTTGTCAGACATGATTTCCCCTTCATAAAGCCATGCTGACTTTGTCCTATCAAATTATGTTTATCTAAATGTTCTGTTACTGTCTCCTTAATAATAGACTCCAAAATTTTACCCACCACAGATGTTAGACTAACTGGTCTATAATTTCCAGCTTTCTGCCTACTACCCTTTTTAAATAAGGGTGTTACATTAGCAGTTTTCCAATCTGCCGGGACCTTTGCTGATTCCAGGGAATTTTGGAAAATTATTACCAAAGCATCCACAATCCCTATTGCCACTTCCCTCAAGACCCTAGGATGTAAGCCATCAGGTCCAGGGGATTTATTCGCCTTGAGTCCCATTATTTTACTGAGTACCAATTCCTTAGTGATTTTAATCGTATTTTGCTCCTCCCCCCCTAGAGCCCCCTGTTTGTCCAGTGTTGGGATATTCTTAGTGTCCTCTACCGTAAAGACTGAAACAAAATATTTGTTCAGCATTTTTGCCATCTCCATGTTTCCCACCATTAATTTCCCGGTCTCATCCTCTAAGGGACCTACGTTTGCCTTAGCCACCCTTTTTCTTTTTATATAACTATAGAAACTCTTGCTATCTGTTTTTATATTTTTTGCTAATTTATTTTCATAATCTATCTTCCCTTTCTTAATCAATCCTTTAGTTACTTTTTGCTGTCTTTTGAAGACTTCCCAATCTTCTATCCTCCCACTAAGTTTGGCTACCTTATATGTCCTTGTTTTTAGTTGGATACTATCCTTAATTTCTTTACTTAGCCACGGATGGCTGTCATTTCTTTTACACCCTTTTTTCCTCAGTGGAATATCTATTTTTTGAAAGTTGTAAAATAACTCCTTAAATGAACACCACTGCTCATGTACCGTCTTACCCTTTAATCTATTTTCCCAGTCCACTTTAATCAATTCCGCTCTCATACCATCATAGTCTCCTTTATTCAAGCTCAGTACGCTTGTCTGAGAACCAACCTTCTCACCCTCTAATTGGATATGGAATTCAACCATGTTATGGTCACTCATTCCAAGGGGATCCTTAACTAGGACATTATTAATTAATCCTGACTCATTACACAGGACCAGGTCCAAGGTTGCTTGCCCCCTTGTAGGATCAGTTACATACTGCTCAAGAAATCCATCCCTAATACACTCAATAAACTCTTCCTCAAGGCTGCCCTGCCCAATTTGATTTGTCCAGTTAATATGATAGTTAAAATCCCCCATAATTATAGCTGTTCCTTATTACATGCCCCAACTATTTCCTGATTAATACTTCTTCCAGCAGAGTTGCAACTATTAGGAGGCCTATATACTACTCCCACTAGTGTTTTTTTTCCCTTTATTATTCCTTATCTCCACCCAAACTGTTTCATTATCCTGATCCTTTGACCCAATATCATTTCTCTGTAATACAGTGATTCCTTCCTTTATTAACATAGCTACCCCACCTCCTCTTCCTTCCTGTCTGTCCTTCCTGATTGTTAAATACCCTGGCATATTTAATTCCCAGTCGTTGTCACCCTGCAGCCATGTTTCTGTAATGGCCACAAGATCATATCCATACGTAGTTATTTGTACCATCAATTCGTCTATTTTGTTACGAATGCTGCGTGCATTCAGATAAAGAACTTTTAAATATGTTTTGTGACAATTTATTCCTGCTTTTACCCCCTTTACTACTTTACCTTTATCTTTATATATTCTGTCCCTTCCTGACACGCTCTGGTTTTTAATTATCCCACTGCTACTTTGCTCTATTGCCTTCTCCGCTGACATTTTTATTTTTTGCTCTCTTGAAACCTCCCCCCCACTAATTAGTTTAAAGCCCTCTCTATAGCCCTAGTTATTCGATTCACCAGGACTCTAGTCCCAGCACTGGCCAAGTGAAGTCCATCCCAATGGAACAGCTCTCTCCTGTCCCAGTACTGGTGCCAGTGTCCCAGGTAGCAAAACCCATTTCTCCCACACCAGTCTTTGAATATTTTCACTCAGAGGGTTGTCGGGATCTGGAACGCTCGACCTGAAAAGGTGGTGGAAGCTGATTCCGTAAATAATTTTGAAAGGGAGTTGGACAGGTACTGGGGGATGAGGAACTTTCAGGGTTACGGACAAAAAGCTGGGGGGGGGGGGGGGTGGGGGGTTCAGTAGGGTGGGGGGAGTGGGACTAAGTACGACAGCTCTTTCAAAGAGCCAGCACAGGCACAACGGGTCGAATGGCCTCCTTCTGTGCTGCAAGTTTCTCTGATTCGATGAAAATACGTTAGGTGATAAACTAGACACTGAGGTAGAGCAGACAATTCAATCTAAAAATCCTGTTGGAATAATAATAGCAATTTTCACTTAATGTTCAATGTGACAGTCCATTCCCCAATTTCCCCCCTTGTCAATGTTCACTGTTAATTGTTCATTTAATCAGCTCATCTTAACATATCACTTTCAGCAGTAAAAACATAATCTAGGTTCTTAAATATATCAGTCCTATTATTGAAAATATAAAATCAATGATCGTTTTTAGGTTAGTTTTAATACAACAGGGTACGTGGCAGTTACAAAATTGGTATTTATATTGTAAAGGAAAACATGAGAAACAAATTATATCCTCAATCTCCTTCTCTCTTATGCCGAATGATGCTGACCACAGGATATGTTTATTTGTGTTAAGATGTATAATTATTGATAATTTTTCAGAAAAAAATGTACTATCTGAAACGGCCATGAATCAAAGTCACAGCCTGATAAGAATTAAAAGATATATTTCCCCAAATGAGAGAGTGAACGCCAGGAGCCGTTTGCAACTCTCCCTCTTCTCTCATAGAGTTCAGTTTATTCTTTGTACAAGGTCCTGGGTACAAGTTTGGGACCTATAATGTATTTTTTATATCTAACCAACATATACCCTCAATAAGTATAGATAAATGTATGGAAAATGCAGTACGCAGAACACATTACAGAAGGAGGTTAGGTGAAACCTAACTAAAAGTCTATCCTTTCTGCAAAGCGATGGTGTCCTTAGTTATCAAGCTAGTTTTTTTTTTAATTGACAGCCAATAGAATCTTTTTGGGAGTACATCTGTTGAAAATCCACGCTATTCTTTTTATGGGGGTTCAGTACCAGGTGCTTGGTATCCAATGAGACACCTCAATCCCCCAGCCTTGTGTGACCTGGGCCCACTGATGAGGAAAGACCACAAGCAATGTCAAATAGTGACCCTGACAAACTCTGAAGAACTGTATAGCTGCATGCACAACTCTTTAAAGGTGGCAGGACGAGTTGAGAAGGCTGTTAAAAAAGCATCAGGGATCCTTGGCTTTATTAATAGAAGAAGAGAGTAAAAAAGCAAGGAAGTTATGCTAAACCTTTATAAAATACTGGTTAGGCCTCAGCTGGAGTATTGTGTTCAATTCTGGGCACCACACTTTAGGAAGGATGTCAAGGGTTGACGGTGGAGAGGCAATGGCAAGCATTCAAAGATCGCATGAATGAACTACAGAATTTGTTCATCCCAGTTTGGCATAAAAATAAAACAAAAAAGGTGACTCAACCGTGGCTAACAAAGGAAATTAGGGATAGCATAAGATCCAAGAAAAGGACATATAAATTGGCCAGAAAAAGCAGAAAACCTGAGGATTGGGAGCAGTATAGGATTCAGCAAAGAAGGACAAAGGGATTAATTAAGAGGGGGAAAATAGAGTATGAGAGTAAGCTTGCGAGTAACATAAAAACTGACTGTAAAAGCTTTTATAGATATGTAAAGAGAAAAAGATTGGTGAAGTCAAGCGTAGGTCCCTTGCAGTCAGAATCAGGGGAATTTATAATGGGGAACAAAGAAATGGCAGCCCAATTAAATACATACTTTGGTTCTGTCCTCACAAAGGAGGACACAAATAACCTCCCAGAGATGTCAGGGAACATAGGGGTAAAAATTCAGTTGGTTGCGCCTCCCGTTAGCGCCTTAAGAGGGCGCTAATGGGGCGCAAAGCTGCTAACGCCCAGGCGCAGCGATGTTTGCGCCGCTCGAGAACTTAACTTGAGATTGTGCGGCGGCGCTAAAACTTACCGCTGCGACCACCTGCGCGCGCAGATTATGACGTCATTCCATGGTGCAACGCCCTTGTGGCGCCCCGGAGCGGAAATTGAGTGGCGCCCCCTGCCTTACCGCCTGGCGCATCCAACGACCAGAAGACTGGAACGCTATCAATCGCTGTGGGGCTGGGGGGGGCGCTATTTAAAGGGGGCCTCTTCCTGTCTTTTATTGTTGGTGGCATTTTTGAACTACGCATTCTGAGAGCGAGAGGGAGAGACTTCTGGAGAGATTCAACGTTGTGTGAAGGAGTTTTGGGTACTGAGCAGCACTTTGCAGGTTCATTTTGATTTGCCATTCCTTGTATCGATTTAGCAGAGACTGTGGGAGCTGCACTCTGAGCTCTTTGCCTGGTACTCTCCATTGTTCTTTCCAGCACATTTGATGTGCAAGTCTCTCCAGGCCGAGATTCAAGGCTGCAATGAACAGGATGTGGATGGAAAGCAAGATTAACCATCCCCTTTAAGAACTGGCCCGTGCCATTGTGTGTGTGTTCCATTGCTGACTGACATTACATGAGCTTCGCCAGCGCTCTGAGGTAGCGCCTCACTCCTTGGCCTTTGCGCCTTAAGACAGGTGTGCAGCGCCTGATTTAGCGCTCCACTCACCTCCCGGGGCGGTAAAAGTGAAGTTTCCAGTCAGTGCCGATAATTAGCGCCAGGCGCTAATATTTGCGTCCAGACGATATTTGCGCCCCAAATGGGGCGCGACCTAATTTCTACCCCATAGGGTCTAATGAGAAGGAGGAACTGAAAGAAATCAGTATTTGTAGGGAAATAGTGTTAGGGAAATTGACGGGATTGAAGGCCGATAAATCCCCAGGGCCTAATAATCTACATCCTAGGGTACTTAAGGAAGTGGCCCTAGAAATAGTAGATGCATTGCTGATCATCTTCCAAAATTCTATAGACTCTGGAACAGTACCCATGGATTGGAGGGTAGCTAATGTTACCCCACTATTCAAAAAAGGTGGTAGAGAGAAAACGGGGAATTATAGACCAGTAAGCCTGACATCGGTAGTGGGGAAAATGCTAGAGTCCATTATAAAAGATGTAATAGCAGAGCACTTGGAAAACAGTGACAGGATCGGACAAAGTCAACATGGATTTACAAAAGGCAAATCGTGCTTGACTAATCTACTGGAATTTTTTGAGGATGTAACTGGTAAAATGGATAAGGGAGAACCAGTGGATGTGGTGTATTTGGACTTTCAGAAGGCTTTCAATAAGGTCCCGCATAAGAGATTAGCATGTAAAGTTAAGGCACATGGGATTGGGGGCAAGGTATTGACTTGAATAGAGAACTGGTTGGCAGACAGAAAGCAAAGAGTTGGAATAAATGGGTCTTTTTCCGAGTGGCAGGCGGTGACTAGTGGGGTACCGCAGGGATCGGTCCTAGGACCCCAGCTATTCACAATATATGTTAATGATCTGGACGATGGAATTGGATGTAATATCTCCAAGTTTGCAGACGACACAAAGCTGGGTGGGAGTGTGTGCCGTGAGGAGGATGCCGAGAAACTCCAGTATGATTTGGACAGGTTGGGTGATTGGGCAGAAGCATGGCAGATGCAATATAATGTGGATAAATGCGAGGTTATCCACTTGGTGTCAAAAACAGGAAGGCAGGTTATTATCTGAATGGCAATAGATTGGGAGAAGGGGAAGTGCAACGAGACCTGGGTGTCCTTGTGCACCAATCGCTGAAGGTAAGCATGCAGGTGCAGCAGGCAGTTAAGAAGGCAAATGGTATGTTGGCCTTCGTAGCGAAAGGGTTCGAGTACAGGAACAAGGATGTCTTGCTGCAGTTGTACAGGGCCTTGGTGAGACCACATCTTGAGTATTGTGTGCAGTTTTGGTCGCCTTATCTGAGGAAGGATGTTCTTGCCATGGAGGGAGTGCAGCGAAGATTCACCAGGCTGATACCCGGGATGGCAGGAATGGCGTATGAGGAGAGATTGCGTCGATTGGGCTTATACTCACTGGAGTTTAGAAGAATGAGAGGGTATCTCATTGAAACTTATAAAATTCTAACAGAACTAGACAGACTAGATGCAGGAAGGATGTTCCCGATCGCTGGGGAGTCCAGAACCAGGGGTCACAGTCTAAGGATAAGGGGTAAGCCATTTAGGACTGAGATGAGGAGGAATTTCTTCACCCAGAGAGTGGTGAACCTATGGAATTCTCTACCACAGAAGGCAGTAGAGGCCAATTCATTAAATATATTCAAGAAGGAGTTAGATATATTTCTTAAAACTAAAGGGATCAAGGGATATGGAGAGAAGGCAGGGACAGGGTACTGAATTTGGATGATCAGCCATGATCTCATTGAATGGCGGAGCAGGCTCGAGGGGCTGAATGGCCTACTCCTGCTCCTATCTTCTATGTTTCTATGTAAGGCCTTGGAGAGGGTGTACAAGAGATCTACTAGAATGATGGTACAAAGTGTGAGGGACTTCAGTTATGTGGAGAGACTGGAGAAGCTGGGGTTCTCCTTAGAGAAAGAAAGAAAGACTTCCATTAATATAGCACTTTTCACGACCACCGGACGTCTCAAAGCACTTTAGAGCCAATGAAGTACTTTTGAAGTGGAGTCACTGTTGTAATGTGGGAAGCGCGGCAGCCAATTTGCGCACAGCAAGGTCCCACAAACAGCAATGTGATAATGACCAGATAATCTGTTTTTGTTATGTTGATTGAGGGATAAATATTGACCAGAAAACTGGGGATAACTCCCCCGCTCTTCTTCGAAATAGTGCCATGGGATCTTTTACGTCCACCTGAGAGAGCAGACGGGGCCTCGGTTTAACGTCTCATCCGAAAAACAGCACCTCCGACAGTGGAGCACTCCCTCAGCACTGCACTAGAGTGTCAGCCTAGCTTTGGAGTGGGACTTGATACCCACAACCTTCTGACTCAGGGGCGAATGTGCTACCAACTGAGCAAAGAAGGAGATTTGATAGAGGTGTTCAAAATCATGAAGGGTTTTGATAGAGTAAATAAGGAGAAACTATTTCCAGTGGCAGAAGGGTCGGTAACCAGAGGACACAGATTTAAGGTGCTTGGCAAAAGGAGCAGAGGTGACAATGAGGACATTTTTTTTTACACAGCGAGCTGTTGTGATCTGGAATGCACTGTCTGAAAGGGTGGTGGAAGCAGATTCAATAGTAGCATTCTAAAGTGAACTGGATAAATACTTGAAGGGAAAAAAGTTACAGGGCTATGGGGAAAGAGCACGGAGTGGGATTAATTGGACAGCTCTACCAAGGAGCCAGCACAGGCACGATGGGCCAAATGGCCTCCTTCTGAGCTGTATCATTCTATGATTCTAGTGATTAGGCCCTCAGTGTATGTCTACACTGTTAACAGATATTGTTTAAAATTTGATGGTGATGAAGTCACCTCACCATCGGTGGCTGAGGAAACATGTTCAAATTAAAATTCTACCAAGTAACGAACATTAAAAAAAAGAAGAAAAGGCTTATCTCTTCATTTTATCACTCTGGTGTGAACCATTGATGGCAAGAATCCAACTAAAAATCACGAATGCTACATTAAATAACCTGTCTGAAAAGGATCATGAAAAATATCTGGTGAAGAAGAGATTCAAAGTTATAGCCATTGGCATAAATCTTTATAAAACGCTAGGGCCGAGATATTCCATGGGGAAGATCAATGATAACCCATTTCAAAAATATGAGCAAAAAAACCTAGACCTACAATTCTAGTAATATGGAGAGTCACTGCACTTTAGATAGTAAGTCATTGTACAAAAATGCTTCGAAATATTTTGACATGAAAGGGCCCATAAAGATAGAAAAGTCACTGCCAGTGTCAAGACCGCACAATTGAAATCGAGTGCAGGAAATCTTGCCCATTGTGTACAGTGTCACAGTAAATATAAAACACAAGTTGTACTACATGGTAAGAACAAGAATTCAGGGGTGCTGATAATGTCGTAGACATGAAGAGCAGCTTACATAGTCATCAGAATCCATAGATTGTGACACCGCCAGTAAAATACTCTCAGCCATTCTGATAGTCACCCTTTCTCTTTTTCACCTGCCAATCGACCAGATTTCCATTTGCAGCACTTTCTGTTCTACTTCAATCAAGCCCCGCTAACTACCAAATTGCAGGCAGACAGTTATCATTTTAACTAACTGATTCCTATCCTCTGCTCACCAATTGATTTTGTTGTTCAGGTTTCGGCCTTCTGCTCCTGCATTATACCATTTGGCTTAACGTCATGTGGCAGGAAGAGTGGATGATGTGAGTAGCATGACAAACGTCTTCCTCGGAAAGAACTTGATAGAAACCAAAAATAAAATGTACCTGGTTACAGGTCACTTCCAAACAACAGCTGAAATATAGTGAAACATAACTTAATTATGTTAAGTAAATTTGAGCTCATCCAAAACTCTGCCGCCCGAATCTTAACTTGCACCAAGTCCCATTCACCCCTCACCCCCTGTGCTCGCTGATCTACTTTGGCTCCCGGTCCGGCAATGCCTCGATTTGAAAATTCCCATCCTCGTTCTCAAGTCACTACATGTCCTCGCGCATCCCTATATCTGTAACCTCCTCCAGGCCTATAACCGATGATCCTGCTAAGCTGCGCGCGCGACTGCGCAGTCAACCGCAAAGTCCCGTGCAGGCCGCTCACCGGCTTTTACATTGTAAATACTGCACATGCGCAGAAATTTAAAGGGACCGCGCATTAAAAGAAACAGGCCGCGCAGTACAAAGCACAGCTTACAGGGAACATTGCCAACAACCCTCCGAGATCTCTGCGCTCCTCCAATGCTGGCCTTTTGCACGTCACCGATTTTCACCACTCCACCATTGGCGGCCGTGCCTTCAGCTGCTCAGTTGTTGTTGTTGATTCAGAACCACTGTCATATTTAGCTTGAAGTTTAAGGCACGACTCCAAAAAAGTCTCAATTGAAGTTAGCAGTTTTTTTTTTTAATTTGTTACTTGTTTTCTCCCATTTTTAGATCCCAGTTCCTTCTCCTCACCTCCATAAATCCTCCTGTGGCTCGCAGTGTAAGTAGACAGATTGCAGACGTCTCCCTGTCTCTGTCTCCAGGCATAGTTCCATTGAGTCAGATGAGCTGTCGAGTGTCGGCCTGAGGTGAGACGTCTCCCCTCACAACTCAGCTGTGAACTGACAGCACAAATCACATGTAATCCAGGGGAGTCTGAATGTCAGCTATCACTGGAATACCAAGCTGGACTCATGGCAGTGTGAAACATGCACCTTTAGCATTATACTCCACTGCACTGAAATGAAGTTACTGGATACCCTGTTGTCGTGAACATGTAGGCACCAATTATCTCCATGTATGTTCAGTAGGTTCTGCTTATTTGGCATAATTAAACAAAAGGAACCATTATCTTATCGCTTTGTGTTCCCTGTGATTTTTTACTTTACTATACTTGGATGCAGCTCCATTCTTGAAGGTATTCTGTATTATTTTGTCACAATTTCTCTCGTTTCGATTGCTCTCCCTGCCCCTATCCTGGCTTTCATGGAAACAGGAGGTGTCCGTCTTCTACATAATTACCATCTATTTAGATCATTGCACTCTGCCAGCATGAAGTGTCCTGCCCGCCCAATAACCTGGTGAATAAAATAGCCGAGAAAATGTCAAACCACAGTCCTTTTGTAATGGGAACTTACACATAAGAAATAGGAGCAGGTGTAGGCCGTGTGGCCCCTTGAGCCTGCTCCATCATTCAATAAGATCAGATCATGGCTGAACCTCTGCATCAACTCCACTTTCCTGCCCTATCCCCATGTCCTTTGATGTATGTAGGTATGTAGATATATAGATAGAGATAGAGAGAGAGCGATAGTTAGAGATAGAGAGAGAGTGATAGTTAGAGATAGAGAGAGCGATAGTTAGAGACAGAGAGAGAGAAAATCATCACATCTAATCTCTTCGCTGGGAGCAAACGGAAGCCAAGTGCAGGCACGTCAACCCAAACACCCCACCCACCCGCCCCTTCAACCACCGTCTGCCCCACCTGTGACAGAGACTGTAGGTCCCGCATTGGACTCATCAGTCACCTGCAAACTCATTTTTAATGTGGAAGCAAGTCATCCTCGGTTCCGAGGGACTGCCTAAGAAGAGAAAACATCTATCTCGTGAACAATGACAGAATCATCGTTAGAGACTGAAAATTAAAGTTTGGTATTTTTGAAAGCATGTCCACCTGAAGAGTTGAAACTTAAATATTGCCACAAGCACTGAGCTAAAGTAATAAGAATATGAAGGTATTATGCTACGTGCTTAAATAAGGTGTGTGAGAAAAGTAACAGGAATCATAACTGCAAGAAAATAATAAGTTAAAAATATAAAGCTCTGGTACCATCATTAATTATGATAGGGATCTCTATTAATCGTGGCTCTCTTGCTTTGGGCAAGTGTACATCACCTTTGGGAAACTATTATGTATCTCGTACTTACCTATTCAGGGAAGTGGGCCAAACAGATGACCCAAAACTGTCACAGACTTTACCAGTTAAAAAACACATGTTAAAACTTTCACCCAGCCTCTGAAACAACGGTAGGTTAATCAAGGGCAAACATCAGCCCACTTTCCTGCCCCCTCCCTTCATTTTGAGACAGTGTCCTCAAAATCAATGAGATGGCTGAAAATAGGAAACATCTGTTCTTAGATAAATGCACTGTCCTGGCCATCATCACTTCTTGGAGGTCCCTGCGGCGGTGTTATCAAATCCAGGCTTCCAGGAGGGCAACACTTATGTGTGTAGTCCCTGTGGCAGTCCCATCAAATGTCAGGTTTTGATCAAGTGAGCCAAAAACTGAGCTAAAGGGAATTTTCTTTCTACCCTCATATCATTAATGACTAGATGAGTGATTCGGATTAAGGAGCGGGTCAAAAAAATGCGGTTGTCTGCCTTGGAATTGAGTGCGTCTGAAGACAGGTCGGTGAAAGTGTGTTATCGTAAATTTGCTAAGAAAGAAAGAAATACGCTCATGATCGTGATTCTTCGAAATCACTCACTGTACTGGGTGAGGATTTGTGGAGGTTAATTTGGACTTGTCCAAGAAGCTCCTTCCTGACACATGCCAACAATTCACAGTTAGTGAAATATTTCACTTTACTGCCCACACATAAACCTGCCACTCCTACTTTCCAAGTAGAAACCGTTACACCCGTGAGAGTTACCTGAGAACAATGAATCATATTTGATGGAAAGGCTGACAACCTTGAAGTGTAATGGTAATTGTAATTTGTGGAGTTTGCAACCTAGAAAGGCAGCCACAATAGCAGTAATGCTTGTCAAAGTGTGCTACATGCTGTAATGTAATTTTCGGACCTGCCTTCTTTAAAAGGCAGTGATGTCTTTTTTTTTCCCTTTTGAGGAGAAGGTCAATAATCCCACAGTGCTGACCAGTAATCCAGCAGCTAGCACGCCTCCTTTTACAACCCTACAAATATTGACCAGTGACGCCCATTATTCAGATCTTTTAGTGTTTAGGCAGCCACAAGGATCTAGGGCTGGATATTAACTCGGAGGTGGAGAGGGAGCACGGGGAGGGCTGGGGGGTGTTGCTTTGAGGTCGGGAGACCTGGAAGAGCGGGTTTTCCTCAGGTCCTGCCAAAATTAACGGTAGGACCTAATTAGCATTTTTCTCTCCGTTTCCCGGCCACAGCCAGCCAGATTGAGAGGCTGCCTGGCTGTTGGGAGGGTAGGTCTCCGGCACCAGGTCGAAGTTGGGGAGCTGAGAGGAGGGAAGGAGGGATCGGAGGCCTCGGGGGGGGGGGGGGGGGGGAAGAGATTGGAAGAGTCGTGGGGGAGATCGGAAAGATCGGCTGGGAGATCAGAAATTTCGGGGGTGGGGGGGGAGGCGGGTGTCCAATCACGGCGGGGGTGGGTGGGTGAAGCAGGCAAACTGGATCCAGTAGGTAAGTGGAAAGGCACTTACCTCCTGGATCCAGCAGTGCTCGCCTCCCTTTAGCCGCCGGGTTTCCTGAGACCCAGAAAACTCAGCCGGCTAGTGTTAAATTTAAAATGGTAGTTAAATATGAGGCACGCAGCCTCATTATAATATTTAAATTGCCAACTCACCTCATGTTAAAACTGGAAGTGGGTGGATTGGAGGTGGGTTGGGGGTCAGGATTCAGATTTTTTACATTTTAGCAAGTCACCCGACCCAAACCCGCCCGTTTTGGGAGGTTAAAATCCCCCCTGTAGTGTGTGAAATACCTGTCCTCCTCACAGATGCTTCCAACTGCAACATGTTGCTATTCCACCTCATAAAGAAAATAAACACAGTCCATCTAAAGGTTACAATTACCTGCAGATATTGCAGGTAAGACTTAGACATTTTGAATGGTGGTGAGTAATTCAAAATCAGATCATTGCCAGTTCGTGACTGACCTTAATAATGAGATAGTTTTATTTCTACTTTTAATTATTAACGCCTCTACCGATATCCTAGGTGGAGCCAGAAAAGGATCTGAAAATAATTAGGCCATAGGAACTGTCACATCAGGGCAGGAGGATTCGAGCCGATGAAAATGAGACACCCCGACAGAGCTACAATCAGGAAGCTATTACATAATGTTCTGCTTGCTGCCATGGAGGAACACGGGTGGTATAGTGTGGGATAATACCAGCAAAAAATCCCACCATGCTCACAGATCAAATGTTACCTGAAGAGAGCTACTCCATTCTATCGGAACTGAAGAAGAAAGCGGTCTCAATTTCCAAGAAGAGCACAATCTAAAAATTGGCCCCATCATAATAAAAAGGGGCCATGCACCGCAAATTGACCTCTTAGAGAGAAGATTCTGATTCTTTTTTTTTTGCTTTGCAAGGTAGCAGGCTTATGAGGGTTGGATGTTTCACCTCAAAATAAAGGACAGAGAACAGTGTTTTGTTTTGTCAAGAGGCCCAGCTGATCATGAATTTGAATAATTGATTGTGAATGTAGAAGGCAAAGTTCCAGCAGATTCATCTGGAAAGAAGTCACTTTACCAGAGATGACTTAAAAGGGTGCACTTGTAGGAGTGACACATTTAACACTTCCCACACGCTAGAGCCTGCTAGCAGTACAGGTCCTGCTCTTGAAAGCAGGATGATTGCAGTCACTTGCAGCAGAATTGTTTCCCCCCTCCCCCCCCCCCCCCCAAATACACGAGTAGAAAGCCTGTAATATAACGATAATGAATAAGCTTTACAAAAATTGCTGGCTGTTAACAACCTTTTGTAATTTCAGGATGGAGTTAGACAGTCCCATTCGATCCTGATGTGATAAATGTTTTGGACAACCTGAAGCACTGTGAAGACATTTTATCAGCAACCGTGACAGATTTCTTGGCCCGTATTTTCTGATCGGAGGCTTCCTGCGTGCGGAGGCCTCCGATCTGGAAAATATCTACGCTCTTACCTGAGGGCTCCCGAGGTGCGTATACTTCTGCTCCTGGGCCTCTCCACAGTCGAAATGCGCAGGGCCCACGTGTCCCAGGGGCGCAGGCGGTTCGCAAGCATCCCTGGGATCACGTGGGCCATGGGGAGCCAATAGGAGAAGGGAATCTCCCTTCATACACTTGACAGATAGACCCGTCAAATATATGAATGGAGATCACCCCAAAAACACAGTAAAACATTAAATACATTTTTAAAAAACCATCACGTTTTTAAAATGAGTTGAAATTACAATAAATTAAATATTTTTAAACAAAAATTTTTTTTTTTTTTACCAGGTTTTTTTAACCTGCTTTTACCAGGCGTAAGATTTTTAAGGGATTTCAGCGGGCGGAGATTCTGCAGAAAGCGGAACTCTCCACCCGCAGAGGCCCTTCTCCAGGGCAGGCGGAGGATCGGTCAAGAGAATTCTTGACAGATCGGAAGTGCCGGTTTTCAGCGCATGCGCTTCGCATGCCTGAAACCGGCACTTGCGAGGCCCCTACGGGTGTGTACACACCTTGTACACACCCGTAGGGATCGGAAAATACGGGCCATTTTATCAGCAACCGTGACAGATTTCTTGTGTTTCAAAAAGTTTTAGTGATGAGGATTTGCAAACCAGCACACCTGCAGTGGTTTGAGTATATATCAGGGGTAGAAGTTATGTTACAGTTATATAAAGCTCTGGTTAGACCTCATCTGGAGTAACTGCGTTCAGTTCTGGACACTGCACCTCAGAAAGGATATATTGGGCTTGGAGCGGGTGCAACGCAGATTCACCAGAATGATACCAAGGCTAAAAGGGTTAAATTATGAGGAAAGGCTGCATAGGCCAGGCTCATATTCCCTTGAGTATAGAAGCTTAAGGGGTGGTCTAATTGAGCTGTTTAAGATGCTTAAAGGATTTGATAGAGTAGATAGAGAGAAACTATTTCCTCTGGTAGGGCAGTCCAGAACAAAGGGCATAACCTTAAAATAAGAGCTCGGCAGTTCAGGAGTGATGTCAGGAAGCACTTCATCACACAATGGGTAGTGGAAGTCTGAAACTCTCTCCCCCAAAAAGCTGTTGAGGCTACATCAATTGAAAATTTCAAAACTGAGGTTGATAGATTTTGATCGGCAGGGGTATTAGAACATAAGAACATAAGAAATAAGAGCAGGAGTGGGCCATACGACCCCTCGAGCCTGCTCCACCATTCAATAAGATCATGGCTGATCATCGACCTCAACTCCACTTTCCTGCCCGATTTTCATATCCCTTGATTCCCCTAGAGTCCAAAAATCTATCTATCTCAGCCTTGAATATACTCAAAGACTCAGCATGCACAGCCCTCTGGGGCAGAGAATTCCAAAGATTCACAACCCTCTGAGTGAAGAAATTCCTCCTCATCTCAGTCTTAAATGGCCGACCCCTTATCCTGAGACTATGCCCCCTAGTTCGAGACACACCAGCCAGGGGAAACAACCTCTCAGCATCTACCCTGTCAATCCCCTTCAGAATCTTGTATGTTTCAATGAGATCACCTCTCATTCTTCTAAACTCCAGAGAGTATCGGCCCATTCTACACAATCTCTCATCATAGGACAGCCCTCTCATCCCAGGAATCAATCTAGTGAACCTTTGTTGCACCGCCTCCAAGGCAAGTATATCCTTCCTTAGATAAGGAGACCAAAACTGTGCCCAGTTCTCCAGGTGTGGTCTCACCAAGGCCCTGTGCAATTGTAGCAAGACTTCCTTACTTTTATATTCCGACCCCCTTGCAATAAAGGCCAACATGCCATTTGCCTTCCTTATTGCTTGCTGTACCTGTATGCTAGCTTTCTGTGTTTCTTGAGAGTTACGGAACCGAGGCGTGTAGATGGAGTGAAGATACAGATTAGCCATGGCAGAACAAGCTTGAGGGGCTGAATGGCCTATTCCTGTTCTGATGTCCCTATGTTCCCATTCAGAAAACTAACTGCTAATTAGAAAAGGTGACTTAGAGTCTCACTGCTTAGACATCTAATTACAAGCTTGCATATGGCAGACAATGGATAAAAGGGAACAACCTGAACCTCGCTGGTGTAGTTCAGACTCATTGCTGAACTGTATGGCTTCTGAATATCTCAGTGTCAATTCCGATTAAATTCTTTGCGTGTGTGCTACATATTGAGAAATGTCCATACCCACGACAGCAGAGCTTAACAACAATGGGGCAAGATTTCCTCTGGTCACTTCTGACCATGCGATGAATTTGTAATATCGCTACAAATATCGAGTAGATGAAATTTTCTTAAACACATTTACAATTTTGCTATTCATAGTGACCAGAGGAATGCTTACCCTGGAACATCAGTTAATGAAACACTGCTATTGAAGAAATGCAGGCTATTTCAGTGATGTGGGAGCCAAAGAGATCTACCTAGCATTTCAAATACACCCAGTAATCATATAAATGGAGCATGCCTCCTTATCTGTCCAATATTTCATATATTGAATACACACATACTTTGTGTGACATCACCTTAAAATCAGAGCCAGGCCATTCAGGAGAGAAGTTAGGAAACACTTCTTCATGCAAAGGGTGGTAGAAGTGTGGAACTCTCTCCCACGAAAAGCAGTAGATGCTAGCTCAATTAGTAATTTTACATCTGAGAGCGACAGATTTTTGCTAGACAAGGGTATAAAAGGATATGGAGCTAAGGTAGGTGGATGGAGTTAAGATACAGATCAGCCATGATCGCATTGAATGTCGGAACAGGTTCGAGGGGCTGAGTGGCCTACTCTTGTTCCTATGTTCATACTAGTCTATTGTTGAGGCTGCCGCGAAACACGAATGGAGGCTGAATCCATATGTGGAAAACAAGAAACTTTTATTCACTGCATGCTATACAAAATGGCGACGAGACTGGTCCCAGAATTCTCTGGAAAACTCCCACAATTCTCTGGGTAAAACCTGAGGCCCCGCCCCCTTCTGCCTTAAAGGTAATGTGCCTTAAAGGGGAGGGGCTGGAAATTTGTCCACAGACGGAAGAGTGGATTATGCCCGTTTTAGGTGGCGATCCGCCACACAGCTCCCCCCAGAATCCGCTCAGGAGGTGTGGACGAGACGGTGCGGCAGTCTGATGGGCCGGCTGGAGCGGCTCTTGTAGGACGCCGGTGGACGTGGAACAGCCGGGCGTGGAGCAGCCGGGTGAACCGGCTTGAGGGCAGGTCGGCCGCGTGGAGGTGGACGAGCTACAGGGACCTGCTCCCCGGGGTCCGAGTGTGCTGGCTTGAGTCGGTCCACCGACACTTTTTCGGTCCTGTTGCCCACTTGCAGGGTGAAAAATTTGTCCCCAGCCTGTAGCACCTTGTAGGGCCCGTCGTACGGGGGTTGAAGGGGTCCGCGGTGGGCGTCGTGCCGGACGAAAACAAACCGTGCCTGGTGCAGGCTTAGTGGGACGTGTGAGGTGGATTTGCCGTGTCGGGCAATGGGCACCGGGGCGAACTGCAGCACCGGTGAGGCGAAGTTGTGGCGTTGCTGGTCGGCTGACCAGGGTGTCATGGCGGTGGGCAGGAACTCGCCGGGTACGCGCAGTGGCTGACCGTACACGAGCTCTGCTGCCGATGCGTGGAGGTCTTCTTTAACCGCGGTGCGCAGGCCGAGGAGGACCCACGGAAGTCGGTCGGTCCAGGCGCCGTCTTGGAGGCTGGCTCGAAGAGATGCCTTCAAGGATCTGTGGAACCGCTCACACAGTCCGTTGGCTTGGGGGTGGTACGCTGTGGTGCGGTGAATGGTCACCCCGAGATTGCGTGCGACGGCGGTCCAGAGTTCAGAGGTAAATTGCGGACCTCTGTCCGACGTCATGTCGGAGGGGACGCCGAACCGTGCGACCCAGGTGCTGACGAAGGTTCTGGCGATGTCGACGGTGGTGGTAGAGGTCAGTGGAATTGCCTCAGGCCAGCGTGTGGTGCGGTCAACGATGGTCAGCAAGTGCGTGTGGCCTTGCGACGGCGGCAGGGGCCCGACGATGTCCACGTGGATCTGGTCGAATCTCCGCGAGGGGACGGTAAACTCCTCGAGGGGTGCTTTCGTGTGTTGCTGTACCTTGGCCCGTTGGCAGGCTAGGCAGGAGTTGGTCCAAGTACGCACATCCTTGCGAAGGCCGCGCCAGACAAAGCGGTTGGCTACCAATTTGATGGATGCGCGGGCGCCAGGGTGGGAGAGGTTGTGGAGAATGTCGAATACCCGGCGGCGCCAGGACGCTGGGACGACGGGCCGAGGTTGACATAGGGATATGTCGCACTTGACCGTGACTGCGGTCGGGCCACAGGCGACGTCGGCCAGGCGTAGCCCTGGTAGGTTGGTGGGTGCGGAGAGCAGATCAGGGTCGGTGATCTGGTCTGCTGCGAGTTGAGCGTAGTCGACTGCTAGGTGTGCGGCGTGGATGGCGGGGCGGGAGAGGCAGTCGGCTACCACATTGTCTCGGCCGGAGACGTGTTGGATGTCCGTGGTGAACTCGGACACTGCCGCGAGCTGGCGCTGCTGCCTGGCGGACCAGGGGTCGGTTGTCTTTGCCATTGCGAATGTCAGGGGCTTGTGGTCGACAAACGCAGTGAAGGGGTGGCCCTCAAGCAAAAACCGGAAATGGCGGACCGCCAGGAACAGCGCGAGGAGCTCGCGGTCGAAGGTGCTGTACTTGACCTCCGGGGGGCGTAGTTGGCGGCTGAAGAAGGCAAGTGGTTGCCAGGCGCCGTCGACCCACTGCTCATACACGGCGCCGACCACGTGGTCGGAGGCGTCCGTGGTGAGCGCTACCCTGGCATTGGGCCGTGGGTGCGCGAGCAGGGTGGCGTTGGCGAGCGCGGTCTTGGTGGAATCGAAGGCGGTGGACGCGTCTGCCATCCATTCGACCACCATCTTGCCGCTCCTGCCCCGGAGGGCTTCATACAGGGGCCTCATGAGGGACGCCGCTTTGGGGATGAAGCGGTTATAGAAATTCACCATCCCGAGGAACTCCTGGAGGCCTTTGATGGTGGTGGGGCGGGGAAATTGTTGGAAGGCCTGCACCTTGGGGGGCAGGGGAATGGCCCCAGCATGGGTGATGTGGTGGCCGAGGAAGTCGATCTTGTCCAGGCTGAACTGGCATTTGGCTGGGCTGAGGATGAGCCCGTGGTCGCTGAGGCGCCCGAACAGGATGCGAAGGTGTTCGAGGTGTTCCTGCTTGGAGGAACTGGCTACCAGGATGTCGTCCAGGTAGACGAACAGGAACTTCAGGTCCCGAAGGACCGAGTCCTTGAGCCGTTGGAATGCCTGGGCCGCGTTTTTGAGGCCGAAGGGCATCCGCAGGAACTCGAACAGGCCGAAGGGGGTGATTACGGCCGTCTTGGGGACGTCCGCGGGGTGGACGGGGACTTGGTGGTAGCCGCGCACCAGGTCGACCTTGGAAAAGACTGAGCGGCCGGCCAGTCTAGCCGAGAAGTCCTGAATGTGCGGCACCGGGTACCGATCAGGGGTGGTGGCGTCATTGAGGCGGCGGTAATCCCCGCAGGGGCGCCAACCTCCGCCTGGTTTGGGGGCGATGTGGAGTGGGGAGGCCCAGGGACTGTTGGAGCGGCGGATGATGCCGAGCTGTTCCATGGTGGCAAACTCGGTCCGCGCGATCTCCAGTTTGGCCGGGTCCAGCCTGCGGGCGTGGGCGTACACTGGGGGGCCTGTGGTGGGGATGAAGTGTTCCACCCCGTGTTTGGCGGCCTCCGCGGAGAAGGTCGGATTGGTAAGGGCCGGGAATTCGGCCAGGAGTGCCGAGTAGTCATCCATGGCCCAGGCGTGGCACTGTGACGCCATGTCGGCGGGTTGACGGGGGGCCATGGCGCCCAGGATGGGGGACATGGTGTTCATGTCCACAAGGCGGTGACGAGGGATGTCTACCAGTAAGCCGTGGGCACACAGGAAATCTGCGCCGATGAGGGGGGAGAGCACCTTGGCAGTGATGAACTCCCATCGGTAGCGGTGACCAGCGACGTCGAGGGTGACTGTCCGGGTGCCATACGTCCGGATATCCGAGCCATTAGCAGCAGCCAGCGCCGGTCCTCGTTCGCCCTTTTGGATGTCGAGGGCGGAGGCCGGGATGATGCTGTGCTGAGCCCCAGTGTCGCACAGGAACCGGCGGCCGGTTTTGTCATCCGTGACGAACAGCAGGGAACCCGCGTGGCCCATGGCCATCGCGGGGGCTGGAACGGGGGCGGACTTGAAAGAGCAGGGAGGTGTGCACTGTTGTGCCCTGGCGCCGAACCGTGCGTGGTAGTAACAGTGGCCCGGGTTAGTGGGGCGCGAAGGCCCCTTGGGCCTGGTGACAGGCCCTTGTGGCCGTATGCTGGATGGTGAGGGGCGCGCCCAGGCATTGGCTGCCAGGTCCGGAGTGACGTCGCGGCTGGAGTGAGCGGACAGCAGCTTGTCGGCCTCATCGGCCAGGGCTTCCAGGTTCGTGAGGCCGGACGCCACGATCGCTGGGCGGATGCTGAGAGGGAGCTGGCGGATGAACAGCGTGCGGAAGAGGGATCCGGGTGGGCTCTCATCGGTGAGGGAGAGCATGTGGGAGAGGAGGTCTGACGGTGAGGCATCACCGAGGCCTGGAAGGTCGAGGAGGTGCCAGTTTCGCTGATATGCCGAGGCCGTAAATTTTTTAAGGAGCGCTGTTCTGAGATGTGCGTACTTGCCTTCCTCTGGTGGGTTCTGCAGCGTTGTCCAAACCTTGGAAACTGCGGCACTACTGAGTGATGTGACGAGGTAGTCGTACTTCGTCCCATCTGTGTTGATATTTCGCAGCCGGAAGCGAGATTCAGCTTGGAGAAACCAGGCTTCGGGCTGGTTTTCCCAAAACTCCGGCAGTTTCACAGAAACTGCGTTCGTGTCCGCCATTGCAGTGCTCGGAATACGTTCTGAGCGTCGGGGTCACCAATGTTGAGGCTGCCGCGACACACGAATGGAGGCTGAATCCATATGTTGAAAACAAGAAACTTTTATTCACTGCATGCTATACAAAATGGCGACGAGACTGCTCCCAGAATTCTCTGGAAAACATCCACAATTCTCTGGGTAAAACCTGAGGCCCCGCCCCCTTCTGCCTTAAAGGTAATGGGGGAAAAATTAGGTCGCGCCCCGTTTGGGGCGCAAATATCGCCTGGACGCAAATATTAGCGCCTGGCGCTAATTATCGCCACTGACTGGAAACTTCACTTTTACCGCCCCGGGAGGTGAGTGGAGCGCTAAATCAGGCGCTGCACACCTGTCTTAAGGCGCAAAGGCCGAGCAGTGAGGCGCTAACTCAGCGCGCGAGCGCAGCGCAGGTGCTGCCAGTTAGCGAGGGAACACAGACACACTGGCGCCGGCCAGTTCTTAAAGCGGGGGGGCCAACTTGCTCCCCAGCCACACCCTGCTCATTGCAGCCTTGAATCTCGGCCTGGAGAGACCTGTGAATCCATTTTGCTGCCAAGGATGGAGAGGGTGAGAGAACGAGCTCAGCGCTTCACCGAGCGGGCCTTGGATGCTCTGGTTGGCGCGGTGGAGCGCAGAAGATGTATACTCTTCCCTGAGAGTGGCAGGAGGCCTTTGCCACGCGAGTACAGAAGAGTGTGGAGGGAGGTGGCTCAGAGCGTCTCCTCCAGGAGCATGGTGCCCAGGACCCATGTTCAATGATGCAAAAAGTTCAACGACCTCACTCGGGTCGTCAGGGTGAGTGGCTTTTTCTCAATACCTCTCCATCCCTCCATCTCAACCTCACTCTATGGCCAGAGGGTCTTAAAACCCCAATGCACAACACTCATCCAACACCTATGGCCCTTTCATGAAACACACACACACATTCCACACTTTGCTTACAGTAAGGGCTATTCACCTATGGGAGGCACATCAGGCAAGACCATGGCTGTATACAGTAAGGGCTATTCATCTATGGGAGGCACATCAGGCAAGACCATGGCTGTATACAGTAAGGGCTATTCACCTATGGGAGGCACATCAGGCGAGACCATGGCTGTATATTTACTCAGATGCTGTCCTTTTTCTTGCAGGCCAAGCTGGCGCATAATAGGAGACAGCAGCAACGGACAGGTGGAGGGCGGCCTCAGCTGCAACCCCTCAGCGATCTTGAGGAGCGCGTCCACAGGATTGTGGCAAGCCGGGTGATCGGTCCCGTCGCCACTGGAGACGCCGACCCCATTCTGGACAGCAATGGTAAGGTCATCACCTTTTTTTCCTCTGTCCTTCCACTTGTCCCTCACAACACCAGCCTTTGACACTTTTAATCCAACTTGCTAACTCGCTGCACTTATTCCTCCCTTACTGCCACCCTGTCCTCACGCTAAAGCCACTCTTGTACCTCTCTGCTTTCAGATGGTGATTCACCAGCTGAGGAGACGGGCCCTGAAGCTGCCAGTGGGAGTGAAGCTGCAGCCGAGGAGGAAGAGGAAGCCGGAGCATCAGTGCCACCCTCTCCCGAGGAAGCCCATGCCCACACTGGGAACACGCCTTCCCTGGAGGGGAGCAGGGGGGAAGGGTCTGATGAGGGTGAAGCTCCAGGACCCAGTGGGCTGCAGCAACACCATGGGGGTAGGGAAGAACGGGGGCCTTCTCCCCAGAGGGAGAGTATGCCAGCGACTCCTACTGCAATGGACGCAGAGGAGGAGCGGCTGATTGCAGAAATGAACACCCAGGCGGTGGGCATGCACACTGAGCTCATGGGTGCAGTGGGAAGGGTGCCCGAATGCATTGAGTCACTGGCAAGGAGTGTGGAGCACTTCGCTGTAGCACAGGCAGATGCCACACTAACGCTTAGTGCTGCAATTCAGTCACTGACTGCCGTGATCCCATCTCTGACTGCTCTCATGCAAACTCAGGTTGAGGCCACGCGAGCACTGACTGCTGCCAACCTCGATGGTTCGTTCACATGTCCCCGGGGCTCTCACCGCGCCGCAGCAGGCCAGCAATCTGTGCTCCAGCAGATTGCTCCGGATGCTGAAGTGCTGCCCCGTGGGAGTGCCAGTGTGTCGGGCGAGCAGGGAGTTGCTGTCCTCTCTCACGATGACAGCATTCCTGCTGCCAACACTGTCACTTCTCCACTGCACTTGCCACCGCCTGTAGGACAGACTGCTGCCGCCCATGCAGAGTTGGTGCAGTCTGCAGCCGGGCCCTCCAGGCCCAGAACTGGTCGAGGCCGTCCTTCAGGGGCATCTGCAGTGTCAGGGTCTGACGATCAGCAGCCTTCCACCAGCCTTGCTGCAACCACTGAGGTCCCATTACGGAGGAGCAGTAGGGTTAGAAGGGGGGAAGTGCGCAAGGGAAGGAGATCACCCTCGAAGGGCAAAAAGTAGGAGGTGTGACAAAATGCTGGTCATTTTTTTATTAAAGGCCGAGGTTCGTGGTCCAACTTTTGTCTAGTGTTTTGGACATTATCTCCAGGTTGTGAGAACCAGTTATGTTAATGACTGTTTTTTTGTGTTTATTTCTATGAGTTTGTCATGAGGAAATGACACACACAGAGTTTGTAAAATAAATAAGTTTTTGTATTCAAAATATACATGTTTGGTGTTTGGAATCATTGGTGCCTTGGCCGGCTTATGGGTTGCGTGCTGGGTTCATTGATGTTGTTAGCAATGGCAGAAGCCATTTCCACAGCAGGGGCCCCAGAAGCGGCTTGCTATCAGCCGTTGACAGACGGCCCTTGCAGTTTCACCATTGTGGGCCGCCCTCCCGCCTTGGTGCTGCTGATGATCATCCTCCTCGTCCTCTTCCTCCTCTTCCTCCTCCTCCTCTGGTGGTGCTCCAAGGCCTGGTGGCATTGGCTGGGTCCTGACGATTGCCATGTTATGCAACATGCAGCACACAACTACGAAGTTGGATACTCGCTCAGGCGAGTACTGCAGGGCTCCTCCAGAATGGTTGAGACAGCGGAACCGTTGCTTCAGCACGCCGATTGTGCGCTCAATGATGTTCCTGGTAGCTTGACGGCTCTCGTTGTACCGCAGCTCAGCAGGGGTGTTGGGCGTACGGAGCGGTGTCATCAGCCAGGTGCTCAATGGATACCCCTTGTCCCCGAGAAGCCAACCAACTGGCTGATGCGGTGCCTTGAAAAGTTCTGCCACAGTAGTCTGGCGCAGGATGAAAGCATCGTGGCAGCTGCCAGGATAGTGGGCATTGACAGCGAGTATCAGCTGTCTGTGGTCACAGACCAACTGAACATTCAAGGAATGGAACCCCTTTCTGTTCCGGAATTCCTCGGCATTCTCATGTGGAGCACGCAAAGCCACATGCGTGCAGTCAATGGCGCCCTGCACCATGGGGAAGCCCGCTATCCTCGCAAAGCCCAGAGCGCGGTCATGCTGCTTGTCTGGGGTCATGGGGAAAGAGATGAACTCTCATCTCCTTTTAAAGAGGGCATTTGTGACCTGCCGGATACAGCAATGCACCGCGAACTGGGAGATATTGGCGAGGTCCCCAGCAGCAGCTTGAAATGAGCCAGTAGCATAGAAGTTGAGAGCCACTGTGACCTTCACTGCCACCGACAGAGACGTCCTGGACCTCAGTTGAGGCTGCAGATCTGGCTGCAGCAGGTGGCAGAGCTCAGTGACCACCTCCTTGCTGAATCACAGCCTTCGCAAACACAGCTCCTCAGACATATGAATGTAGGAGAGCTGTTCATGATATACCCTGGGAGGGTAAGCTCTCCTGTACATACGCCTGTTGGCCCTCCTCCGTCTGGCCATCATTGCCACTCTCTCTCTGCGTCTCTGTGTCCTCCGATTCAGCTGGAGCAGGACGACGCCCCCAATCAGTGCAGCCCCCATAGTCTCTTTGCAAGCAAAGTTATGAAGGACAGCAACCAAAGTAGCAGCGAAGTTAGGATCAGTAGGCAAAACTACCTCACAAAGCGTTGACTCAATGCAGAAGTCTCTCTTTCTCTCTCTCCGAATCTCTCTCTCTCTCTCAGAACGAGTGGTGCAAAAATGTCAACCACAGAAAAAGACAGGAAGAGGCCCCCTTTAAATAGCGCCCCCCCCCAGCCCCACAGCGATTGATAGCGTTCCAGTCTTCCGGTTGTTGGATGCGCCAGGCGGTAAGGCAGGGGGCGCCACTCAATTTCCGCTCCGGGGCGCCACAAGGGCATTGCACCATGGAATGACGTCACAATCTGCGCGCACAGGTGGTCGCGGCGGTAAAGTTTAGTGCCGCCGCACAATGTCTAGTTAAGTTCCCGAGCGGCGCAAACATCGCTGCGCCCGGGCGCTAGCGGCTTTGCGCCCCATTAGCGCCCTCTTAAGGCGCTAATGGGAGGCGCAACCAACTGAATTTTTACCCCAATGTGCCTTAAAGGGGAGGGGCTGGAAATTTGTCCACAGACGGAAGAGTGGATTATGCCCGTTTTAGGTGGCGATCCGGCACACAATTACTTTTTTAACACTGCCCCTGCATAGATGGTTAGCAATGATAATGTGAACCCCTCTTGAATCCTAGGGCAGGTAGAAATTAATTAACGTTTGAAACGAATGCTCGATCACTCCCTCACCTCTTGCCTTTGACCTCAGTAAAACCCTGAGACTCTACCCCCCTGGTTAATCCCCCATTATTGCTCTCTCAAGTCCAAGGAGTGCTGATTTAAACGTATATGGCACACAATTGGTTTAGCCATCCATCGCCAGATCTGGCAGGACTACATCAAGCACTATCAGGCCTTGCTCACCAACACCAAAAGTGTTCATTAACCCAGGTTCATCCTGGAGTACAAAAATAATCACCAGCTTCTTTTCTACACTACCATCCATCTTCATAAACACCTCTCCTCTGCCCTCTCCACCCTCATCTCCAACAAGTGTGAGAAGCTCATTGTCTTCTTTCTCACGAAGACTGAAAACATCCATTCAGCTGTCTCTCCTGCAATACCCCTTCTCATTGCCCACCAAGTCAAACCTCCCACAAGGAACCCCCTGCCTTAGTCCTGAACTCACATTTTTCTTTATTTTCCATCACCCCTCATGCCCTCTTCAAGCTCATTTTGTCCAGGAGACACATCTCCTGCTCTCTCAACCCCATTCACACTAAACTGTTGACTCAGTTTTTCTTCCTGGCCCCATGGTAGCTGACATTTTAAATGGTTCCTTCTCCTCAGGTACTCTTCCCCCCTCCCTTTCAAAACAGCCATCATCATCCCCCTTCCTCTAAAAATCCACCCTTGACCCCTCTGTCCTTATACATTACTGCCTTATCTCCAATCACCCTTTCCTCTCCAAAACCTTGCCCACCCCTACCACACCACAAATGAGATCCTCTGTGACTGTGACCATGGTGCACTATCCCTGCTCATCCTTCTCGACCACTCTGCAGCCATTGACGGCCTACCACACCATCTTCCTCCAACGCCTCTCCTCTGTTGTCTAGCTGAGTGGCACTGCACTTGCTTGGTTCCATTATTACCGATCCAATCATAGTCAGAGCATCTCCAGCAATGCCTTGCTTCCAGTCACAACATCCAGTCCTGGATAAGCCACAATTTCCTCCAGTTAAACATTGATCTACATTGGCACCCAATACAAAACATTCATCCTTTTGCTCAAATCCCTCCAAGGCCTCACCTCTCCATATCTTTGTAAACTCCTCCTGGCCTACAACCCTCCAAGAACTCTGCATTCCTCTAACGCTGGCCTCTTGTGCATCCGCCAAGCCCTTCACCCTACCACTGGCGGTCGTGCCTTCACCCATCTAGGTACTAAGTTCTGGAATTCCCTCCCTAAAAGTTCTCCAGCTCTCTTCTCCTCCTTTAAGACCATGATGCGGAGATGCCGGCGTTGGTCTGGGGTGGACAAAAATGAGAAGTCGCACAACACCAGGTTATAGTCCAACAGATTTATTTAAAATTACAAGCTTTCGGAGCTATCGATCGCCCCTTCTTCAGGTAAAGTTACAATGAGTGAATCTACAAAAGTTCACAGAATGTAAACACAGAAAATGCAGAGATACAATCTTTCCTTACATCAAAGACACACCAAGAGCACAGCCAAGACAATGAGATGTGTCCCAGGGGGTCCAACGTGTCAAATCCTGCTGTCTGCACCAGATCTCTCTCCATATCCCTTCCTCTCTCTCCGTCCTTTTTGGGTTTGTTTTTTGTGTTTGTTTTTTTGTGTTTGTTTTTTAAAAACTGGAAAGACAGACAATGATGTTAAGTCACGTTCTGTAGCGTGACATGAACCCGATATCCCTATTGAGGCCGTCCTCATGAGTGCGGAACTTGGCTATCAGTTTCTGCTCGATGATTTTGCGTTGTCGTGTGTCTCGAAGGCCGCCTTGGAGAACGCTAACCCGCAGATCCGAGGCTGAATGCCCTTGACTGCTGAAGTGTTCCCCGACTGGGAGGCAACCATCCTGCCTGGCGATTGTTGCGCGGTGTCCGTTCATATGTTGTCTCAGTGTCTGCATGGTCTCGCCGATGTACCATGCTCTGGGGCATCCTTTCCTGCAACATATCAGGTAGACAACATTGGCCGAGTCACATGAGTATGCACCATGTACCTCACGATGCTCCACTTCTCCAGCTTCCACCCTAACCACGTTAAAGAAGCCATCCCCTATGGACAAGCCCTGCGAATACACAGGATCTGCTCAGACGAGGAGGAACGCGATGGACACCTACGGACACTGAAAGACGCCCTCGTAAGAACGGGATATGACGCTCGACTCGTCGATCAACAGTTCCGACAGGCCACAGCGAAAGACCGCATAGACCTCCTCAGAAGGCGAACATGGGACACAACCAACAGAGTACCCTACGTCGTCCAGTACTTCCCCGGAGCGGAGAAACTACGCCATGTTCTTCGCAGCCTTCAACATGTCATCGATGACGACGAACACCTTGCTAAGGCCATCCCCATGCCTCCACTACTCACCTTCAAGCAGCCGCCTAACCTCAAAAGTACCATCGTTCGCAGCAAATTACCCAGCTGTCAGGAGAACAGCGACCACGACAACACACAACCCTGCCACGGCAACCTCTGCAAGACATGCCAGATCATGAACACAGATACCGTCATCACACGTGAGAACACTACCCACCAGGTACATGGTGCATACTCATGTGACTCGGCCAACGTTGTCTACCTGATACGTTGCAGGAAAGGATGCCCCAGAGCATGGTATATTGGCGAGACCATGCAGACACTGAGACAATGTATGAACGGACACCATGCAACAATCACCAGGCAGGATGGTTGCCTCCCAGTCGGGGAACACTTCAGCAGTCAAGGGCATTCAGCCTCGGATCAGTGGGTTAGCGTTCTCCAAGGCGGCCTTCGAGACACACGACAACGCAAAATCATCGAGCAGAAACTGATAGCCAAGTTCCGCACTCATGAGGACGGCCTCAATAGGGATATCGGGTTCATGTCACGCTACAGAACGTGACTTAACATCATTGTCTGTCTTTCCAGTTTTTAAAAAACAAACACAAAAAAACAAACACAAAAAACGAACCCAAAAAGGACGGAGAGAGAGGAAGGGATATGGAGAGAGATCTGGTGCAGAAAGCAGGATTTGACACGTTGGACCCCCTGGGACACATCTCATTGTCTTGGCTGTGCTCTTGGTGTGTCTTTGATGTAAGGAAAGATTGTATCTCTGCATTTTCTGTGTTTATATTCTGTGAACTTTTGTAGATTCACTCATTGTAACTTTACCTGAAGAAGGGGCGATCGATAGCTCCGAAAGCTTGTAATTTTAAATAAATCTGTTGGACTATAACCTGGTGTTGTGCGACTTCTCATTTTTGTCCTTTAAGACCCTCCTTAAAGCCTACCACATTAACAAAGCTTTTAGTCATCCCTCCTAATATCGCTACCTTTAGCTTGGTGTCAATCTTTGTCTGATTACTTCTGTGAAATGCCTTGGGTTGTTTTTCTACATTAAAGATATAGAAATCATAGAAAAGATATAGAAATGCATGTTATTATTGTTGTTGAGGTTGCTGTTACATAAGAACATAAGAAATAGGAGCAGGAATAGGCCACTTGGCCTCGAGCCTGCACTACCATTCAATAAGATCATGGTTGATCTTGGGCTCAAAGCCACTTCCCTGCCCGCTCCCCATAACCCTTCACTCCCTTATCTTGCAAAAAAACTTGTCTATCTCCACCTTAAATGTATTTGATGACCCAGCCTCCACAGCTCTCTGGGGCAGAGAATTCCACAGATTTACGACCCTCTGAGAGAAGAAATTCCTCCTCATCTCAGTTCTAAAAGGGTGACCCTTTATTCTGAAACTGTGCCCCCGCGTTCTAGATTTCCCCACGAGGGGAAACATCCTCTCTGCATCTCCCTTGTTGAGCCCCCTCAGTATCTTATATGTTTCAATAAGATCACCTCTCATTCTTCTAAATTCCAATGAGTATAGGCCCATTTGCTTATATTGATATATTGCATGTGATGTCTTATATTGGTTGTGAGGCTTGAATTTTGATAAGGCATCAATAAATACAAATGGGCAGTTAGCTACAGGACTACTTGACATTGCAAGTGGTCGTGGTTCATTTGAGATCTATTTCAAAGCAGATTTGCTCATTCTTGTCCCAAATAAATGACTTCTAGTCAGTAATTTAAGATCTCAGTTAGAAATAAATGGATCTGTGGAGCCAGATTATTGATCTAAACAAACACCTTAAGCTTCTCGAAGGACTATAGCAGAGATGCAAAATCAGAAACTTGAAGGCTGAAACTCTGAACTAAGGATAAAACAAAATGCTGGAAATGTACAAATGAACTCAATCAGCATCTGAAGGAGAAAAAAGGTCTGGCCATTAAGAGTGTGACCCTTCACCATACCAAGAAAAGGTCATGTCCAAAATATTAACCTTTGTCTGCAAAAAGCCACTTGAGCTTTTATTAAAGAGCAGATTATTCAAATCCTATCCTTCAGCTCTTTGTGAATAGTCAGAACAACTATATTCACAAGTACACTGCAGCCATGTTATCTGTATTTAATTATTTTCAATCAATTAATTATTTTAAAAGCCCCACAATGCACCCTTAAAGTAAATGCTGTTTGTCAAACTGAATTAAAACTGTACCTGTTAGCAAGGAAGCTTGGTGCTAGAATTAATTAGCATTCATACAATTTAGTAAAATATGACACTGAGGGAACAATTTGAATGAAATATCTCACTTCTGAGTAGAACACTGCAGAAAAATGTCCTGAGGGTTCATTTATTTCTGAGCAAGTGTATTAGAAATTAAAAGTGAAGGTCTCTATATTTACTCTTATGCAGTGCCTACTCATTTATATTTCAATTGCCTATTGTAAATTAAATGACTGTTTATTTATTACATGTATGGATCTACTGAACATATTCTTCTTGAAATATAATACACCATACATGTGATCAACAGCCTGCAGTCTGCTTTGATGAGTGTGACAACTTCAATCTGTCATCAGTCTGACAAAATTGAAAATCGTGATTGTCAAATGTAGTCACCATATGTGTCAACTTAAATGGCGTTCTGAGCTGTCAGTCACATATTGGACAGGTCGTACAGGGCTGCTGAGCTTCAAAATTCAACTCCACACTGAAAGCGAGAGGTTTACTATGGATATCAGAGTGCTTCACACTTGCACACATATGTTAAGCTCCTGCTCCTACAGGCAGACATCTCTCGACTGATGCAACCCACGGCTGCTGAAGAATCACGCCGCTGTGAATCCGAAAATGAGAGGTGCAGCTTTTTTGAGGAAATGAGGTGTACGACTTTGAAGAACCGCCGCTGCGGAAATCCGATGTCTTTTTTCCCGGTATCAGCACTACACCAACAATGGGAGGGTGGTTGGGATTCATGGCTGCTATAGGTTTATGCCTCTTACCTGCAGAGAGCACAGCCTCGCAGCCAAGGTCTGGACATCCAATCTTTCTGTAGGAACTTTACAGCCATTTCAGTACGATGAACTAAACAGTTCCAAGGAGCACTGAAAATATACATATCAATTGTAGCTTTTTTTGAGAGACAGTTGGACAGTTTTACCCAACCACTTGATCCCTATTAATGCTTAGTTTGGAGCAACACTGGCCCACCTGCCCACTTCAGGACATGGGTGATACAAGGAGCCCAGAAGGGAAAGAAGCCAAAATGAGCAAACTAAGTAACATGTCCTTAAAATGATTGCAAAATTAAATATTAGTAACATAGCAACTTCACATTACAAAGGAGAATCATACAAAAAACCTAAAAGGGTTCTTTTATTCTTTTGGGGGTGGTGGACGGGATGGTGGGGGTGGGGGGGGAGGAGTGAGAGGGGGAAAGAGAGGCAAAACAATCTCACTCCTTTAAGCATGAACAGAAGTTTTTTTTATGACTTTGTGCCACAAATGACACCCTCTGTAACCATGATGCATTTTTCTTCCTCATTAACATCTCTGCATCCTTTGACACGGTTGACCACACCATTCTCCTCCAACACTTCTCCTCCGTTGTTCAGCTCAGTGGGACTGCCCTCGTTTGGTTACGTTCTTACCCAGAGCATTCCCAGCAATGGCTTCTCTTCCCATCCCTGCACCATTACTTCTGGAGTCCCCCAAGGATTTATCCTTGGCTCCCTCCTCTTCCTCATTTGCATGCTACTGCTTGGAAACATCATCCGAAGACATGGGCTCAGCTTCCACATGTATGCCGACAACACCCAGCTCTAACTCTCCACCACCTCACTCAACCCTTCCACTATATCTGTGCGGTCAACCTACTTGTCCAACATCCAGTCTTTAATGAGCCGCAATTTCCCCCAGTTAAACATTGGGAAGGCCAAAAGCCATCAGCTTGAGCCCCTGTCACAAATCCCTTGCAATCGAATACATCCCCCACCCCAGCCACAGTCCAAGGTTGAACCAGACTGTTCGCAACCATAGCATTCTATTCGACCTTGAGTTGACTTTCTGGCCCCATATCCTCTCATTTACAAAGACCGCCTACTTTGGCCTCCGCAGCATCCCTTGTCTCTGCCTGTGCCTATCTGCTGTTGAAACTCTCATTCGTGCCTTTGTCATGTCCCAACTTGACTATTCCAACACTCACCTTGCCAGATGCCCTCCCTCCACAATCTGTAAACTTCAGCTCATCCAAAACTTTACTGCCCCTATCCTATCCCGTACCAAGTCCCGATCAACTATCATTCTTGTCTTGCTGACCTACAATGGCTCCTGGTCCTCCAATTCTGAAATTCTCATCCTTGTGTATAAATCTATTCAGGGTCTTGCCTATCCCAATCGCTGTAACTTCCTCCAGCCATAGAATGCACTCCCCCATAAAAAAAACCTCTCTGTTCCTCTGACTCTGTCCACTTATGCATGCTCCCTCCCTTTGATTCACCATTGGTGGCTGAGCCTTTAACCATCTAGACACCAGTCTGGAATTTCCTTCCTAATCCCCTTTGCCTCTCCATGTCCTCTTCTCCTTTTAAAAACATTCCTTAAAACCCACCTCTTCGACCAAGCTTTAAGTCACCCCTCCCAATATATCTATCTTTGGCCCAATGTCCATTTTTTAGCTGAATACGCCTTTGTGAAGTGCCTTGGGACATTTTTCTACTTTAAAAGTGCTACATAAATGCAAGTTATTGTTGTTTCTTGTTGACTTGATTTCATTGACTAAGTAAATCTATTTAGAAGATGCAAGCTGTCTGAAACTCAGAATGGTAGTGTTACACGTTTCCAAGGCTACAACATGATTGATGTCCTTGCATAATTATTAGTGAAAAACAGCACTCTTCATTATATACCTAAAGGGAATCATTAAATTATTTTATTGCAGACAAACATTCACAATGCCATAAACAATCATGCAGTCAAATGTAGTCAGTGTAACTGTACAACATTGTTTAACCCACTGTAACAGGTTAGGTAAATGGAACAGTGGAATAGATTGATCTGATAGCTTGAATTTCCATTATATACTTAACACCAGCGTCACAATAGTGTCTTTTAATGATGGTGGATCAATCTATTGATGGTCAGGGAGCATGAACTGTAGCTGCAGGAGGGATTTATGGAAAGGAAGTAGCAAATTTACTGCCAGGTTAATCTGTGAACAGTGATAGATGAATGCTGACACTGGACTGATGCCAGCACTGTAACAGGAGCCCAGGGATCACTTATATTTTTGGATTGCCAGATTCCTGCAGCCTTTGGGCTCAACTTAATCAGCATTCAGGTGTCCTAAATTGGCTCATCACATACATGTGGTCTCCTAGCTTAAAATACTTTACCCCCATTTTCACACACTTCACATAAGACTAACTTAAGGCAGCATTTTTTTTTTCCCTGCGGTGGTCTGATTTCTTCATTAACCTATACTCACAATGTCAGTTAAAGATGGGAATCCAGCTTAGCAATTGCTCTGATATCAAATAACATCCTCCGATTTGGCCGAGCATTCCTGATCACGGCAGGTCTTAAAGAACGGGAAAAGCACGAAAATTAATGCTTCTGAGAAAATGAGAAGTGCGAGCAACAAAATCCTGTGTGCGCAAGGGGTAATGTGACCCATTTATAACTCACAGGTAACTACACTGCTGAATTATAAATCGACTCACGGAAATATTCTGAGAAGGCAGTTCGAATGCTGAGTTGCACAGAAGCAGCTGCAGTGATACATAATTGTGCAGTGCAGCTGAATCCAAATCCGCAGTACTTTGGGTTTCAGTTTTGGTGAGTGCCCATCTCCATCAGGCAGTTTAATTGGCGGCAGTATAACTCATGAAACCAACGTTCGAGCTGCCTGTTTCTATAGTACAAGTGGACCCTTCGGCACTATTCAAAGAGGGGCAGGGAGTTCTCCCCGTCTGCCGGCCAACACCTGCCTCATAAAAGAGTGATTGACTGGTCATCCACGTTACTGCTACTTGTGGGATCTTGCTGTGTGCAAAATAGTTGCCACGCTTGCCTGCGTGACGCGGTCACCGTACTCAAAAAAAGTAATTCATTTTATGTGAAGGTCTTTGGAATGTTAAGAGACATGGCAAGGCACGATATGAATGGAGACCTTTCTTTGGTGAAAACAAGATTTGAGCCAGATATGTAGCTTGCAGGACTCTGTAATTGTTTCGCAGTGCACTGCTCAGTATTATCTTAAGCATGTATAGAAGACAAGGACACGCAAGGGAGGATTTTCTTAGGTTACAGCACAAGTCTTTTTAATATAACACCAGGAATGAGGATTATAAATTAATCTATGAAGAAGGTCTTCAGCAATAGCACATCGCTTGACAGGAATGGCTCAGGATACAGGAAATTGTTTCACAATGTGACAACCATAATCATACTGTTGCACTGATTTTGATGAATATACATTATGACCCACTTGGAGAACTGTTTTGTATTATTTCTCCTGATCGATGATTTGCAGAGTAAGAGTTCTAAGACTAGAAGGGGATCTAGAGAGAAACGGCTGCAAAGAGGGAATAGAAGAACATGGAGAGGAGAAAAAGTTGCTATCGAAGACTACAGGCCTGAAATTGCTGCGATCGCACTCTGCCGCCAGAAGTGTGGTAGGGCAAAACTCCCAGATGCTGACCCCATCCCAAATCCCGGGGACAGGCTCATTATAATATTCAAGATGGGCGGCCTCCGCCAATTGAGTGGCAGGTGGTAAACCACAGCGCCGCCCTGCTGTTCCCATGAGAGAAGATAGAGGCTCTTATTGGGCCAAAGCCTTTAGTAGGCCCACAGTAGAATCCATTCGCACTCTCAGTGAGCATGGCTTCTGCTCGGCCAAATGAGGTTGTGCTGACTGCCAATTCTTTGGGTAACCCAGGAACACTCCAGACACACCCCAAAGCTGGCTGCGGACAAGGGGAGGGGGAAAGGTGGGAGATTCCACCCAACTACCAATCGGAATTCAGGGTGGAACATTACTGTGGTGCAAACTAAGTGGATCCGGATAGTACCCCAAACTCCTGCCTCCCCACAAACAATCCGCACTCCTTCACCCCAATAAACCTTAACCCTTTAATCGGATTAATGAACTAGTCTTTAAGAATTTCAGAGAGCACTTAATTGTCTATGTTTGGTTTATAGCGTGAATAAGAGTGTGTGTTGAGGGTATAAAACACTCCGATCTTAAAGACCAGTCTGAGGAAGATAAACAATTGTCTTTATTTATTTTCCCTTTAGTGATTTAAGATCCGCATCTTCCATTACTGCCACCAGTTCTTGGCCTACCAGCAATAGCATCTGCCATCCTGCTGACCAGTTTATTTTGGCTTAGCATCACAAATCAAACCCCAAGATTGGAATGTAAATCTGGTAAAATAATCTGCCGTGAAGATTATTATTGAATGAGCAGCAGATATCCCATATTGCTCATGATAAGGTGGATATTATGCTTTTTCTAACAGGAGGGTTGGGAAGGCAAGGACTAGATTCAAATAGACCCATGTGCATAATAAAAAGGTACAATTAGCATTTGAGTTACAGTTCTGAAACGTATAAAATTCTGACAGGGCGAGACAGACTGGATGCAGGGAGGATGTTTCCCCTGGCTGGGGGGTCTAGAACGAGGGGTCACAGTCTCAGGATACAGGGTAGGACATTTAGGACTGAGATGAGGAGAAATTTCTTCACTCAGAGGGTGGTGAACCTGAGGAATTCTCTACCACAGAAGGCTGTGGAGGCCAAGTCACTGAATATATTTAAGAAGGAGATAGATAGATTTCTAGACACAAAAGGCATCAAGGGGTATGGGGAGAGAGCGGGAATATGGTATTGAGATAGAGGATCAGCCATGATCATATTGAATGGCGGAGCAGGCTCGAAGGGCCGAATGGCCGACTCCTGCTCCTATTTTTCTATGTTTCTATGTTTCTGACAAACAGTGTTTATTTAATCCATCATTCATCGTTTCAAGTACTGACGGACCTGCTGAGCACTTCCAACATTTTGGGGGAAAAATTCAGCTGCTTGCGCCTCCCGTTAGCGCCTTAAGAGGGCGCTAATGGGGCGTAAAGCAGCTAACGCCCGGGCGCAGCGCCGCCCACGCCTCCCGAAAAATTTAGTGGGAGGTTAGCGGCGGCGGCAGCCGGTAGCGCCCTGTGGCGCTGCGCCGCCGGCGATGACGTCATCGCCGTGCGCAGCACCCCGCTCGCGCCCCGGCCGTGATCTTCAGTCGCGCCCCCTGATTTACCGCCAGACGCTATGTCCGACGGGTTCAGGGAGGCGTACGTGCGGCCGGGGCGGCGATATTTAAAGCGGAGGTGGCAGGTGGCCATTTTTGTTGCTGGCCGCCTGCCAGCACCTGCCCCCGGCCCCCGTGAAGCCCCCCCACCGTGAAGTGCCGGCTGCGCTCCAAGAGCCCGGCACTTCTCTTGAGTGCCGGGCTCTTTTGCCGGCACTCCCGATCCCTGGGGGCCCAGCTGGGCCCCGGTTCGCGCTGCGCAGGGTCCCTCCCCTTTAAGAAGGGGAGGAAGGCCTGCAATACTGCGGCGCGACGTGCCGCAGCGCGTGGCGCTGCGGCACGTAGCGCCAGGATATTCACTCGCAGCGCCCCAAGAGGGATGCGGGCTGCTTCCAGTTGCGCCCCGCTTCCCTCTTGGGGCGCAACCACTGAAGTTCCGGCTGCGGGGCCGCTAATTTTTTCGGGGCGCTAAAAGTCGCGCCCCGGCGAGGTTAGCGCCCCAAATGGGGCGCGACTCAATTTTTACCCCTTTCTCTTTTTATTTTTAAGTTACTTACTGCCATGATGATAGTACAATCATGGCATTGTGCCTGTCAAAATGGAAGTGCCTATAATTCCCATTAAATGTACAAATCGCAAAAAAATGTAATACAGCTTTGACAATTAACAAGAAATACAATTGGAAGCACGGTTCCAGTGCACTCATACTAAGCGCCACAGCACAGAACACCAGATCCAGCAGCTGGTAAATGCATTCAGACATCACAGAAACAGGTGTCGCATTTGTCCCAACCACAAAAAGTCATTCCAGTGATTAAATTCTCTAATAGTTTTCTATTGCAGCAGATTTCAATAAAGGAACTCATATCGCTGCAGAATTATTTGGTTGTAAATGAGTTCAAGCTGTCGTTATTGTTTCCTCCTATAATGTTCCCCCATCCGATTCTGCATCGTATCACATTGTAGACTGTGTTTCTATTCCACTCTAATTGCTGATTTGTGTAGGATGTATAAACAATATTTTAGTGATCGCACATCGACTAACCTATATTATTACTGCTGTTATTTATTTATATTAAATGTGACGTGATAGAGTTTAGGCTATATTAGTTTACTAATGGCTGCAGTCATTTTTATAAATTCTGCAGGCTAAATAGACCGACTCAGAAAATAAACTGTGAGGGAAACCGTGCAGACATGCCCCTGCTCTGTTATTCTTCACATTTGTCGAATTCAGCTCCAACAAACTCCAGTGTATCTGATGCTGCAATGTAGCTTCAGCATAAAAATCCATGGTGATAGAATGATAAATGCTGCTCGGTTTATGTAGATTGAACAGCTCCAGGGGTGTGACATTGCTCTGACACATACACGTGCACAAAATGCTGGGTTCAGGAGATCCGCAAACCAAATTCTCCCCCTCTCCTTTCCTCCCCTCATTAATTCTCTACAACAAGGAAGATAGGCTGAGCAAAATGAATGTTACGAGCAGCATGTTATGCAGCATGCCCGTCAGGCAGGTAAAAGAATTGAGCCTGGAATTTCCTCAAATAACGCAATCGTCAAGTTACCTCTAAATTGATGAGCGTTTTCACGCCCATTTTGCCGGCAGCGATTTGCACGGAAATTTCACGTGGACGCAATTTGAATAAGCCCGAGCGTAGAAATCTGCGTAAAAGAGACAGCGTGACCAATGAGTGAAACAGGCGAGTCGCTGTATGTGGCGTTCGGAAGAAGAGGAGCAGGAGCAGGTGGAGGGGGAGCAGCTTCCAGAGGAGGAGGACACGGTCGTGTCTATTTGCAACACCAAATTTCTGATTGCTCCTTTCCTTTTCCTGACACCGTCATTTCCTTTGTTTCAATCCAGCTGGGTGCAGGGGGAGGCAATAAAATGCCAGAGTTCCCTTCCATCCTCCTTGGCTTGGAGCGGAACTTCATCACCACCTCCAGGCCCCTCTCAACCACCTGGTTCACCTACTCCAGGCACCAATGGTGACATGCCCCTGGAACCATGCAGCGACACATGCCCGGGTTAGCTCCCTGCCCGAGTCAGATAATCCCGGGGACTCCGAAGGGGCGGGGGAAAGTTGCCAATACTTGCCGAGAAGTTGGTGAGAAAGCGGCCAAGGACTGAGGACCCACTGAACCTGGAGTTGTGCCACGTGTCTGAGGAGGCCCATGGACCTGGAGCATCGAAGGTTCTTGGAGGCTCTGGGTTCCGTGAATAGGAGTCTGAAGCAGCTTGAGGCAACATGCAACAACGAGTAAGAGAAGTGGTCAACAAATAATATTGGGAGGGATAAACACTAAAATGTAACAATAACGAATTGTTACACTGAATGTTCAGTGTATTTGAATTTGACAGCCGGTGAAGCTCTTTGTTAATGACTTCAGTGTTTGTTTAATCTGTTATATGCATTTTATGACTGACAGAAGAAGCTACTGTAGATCACTTTTACTGAGGAGGAAACACTGATGTTGGAAAATCATCACTCATGTTTCACTAACCAGCCCTTCAGATCTTACAAATAGAAGACAGCAGAATTTGCTCAACCCTTTCCACTGACCCTGATGAGGTAACTGTTGCCTCAATGATTTGTGAGCGCTCTCAAGTATGTAATGAAGCCCTCAACCAAGTTACGCTGTCACTTTGGTAGCACTCAAATCAACAGGCTGCAGTTGTTGGCTGCAGTGTTACTCAATATTTGTAAATGCTTCAATCTTGCCAGCCAATTCACAATGATTTCAACATCAATGTCTATTAAAATTAAACATGTATTCGATTTTGGAACCAAGGAGTATTCTGGAGACCAGGGCAAGTTACACTGGTTCCACATGTATGCTGATGACACCCAGCTCTACCTCACCAGTCACCACCTCTTTCAACCTCTCCACTGCCACTGTATTATCAGATTGCTTCCCCGATATCTTGTCCTAGATGAGTCAAAATTTCCTCCAATTAAACATTGGGAAGACTGAAGCCATCGTTTTTGGTCCCCGCCACAAACTCCATTCCCTGATCACCGATTCCATCACCCTCCCTGGCCACCGTTTGCAAACTCGGTGTCCTATTTGACCCCAAGATGAGCTTCCGACCACATATCCTCACCATCACAAAGACTGCTTACTTCCACATCGACCGTCTCCACCCCTGCCTCATCCATGCTTTTGTTGCCTCCAGACCCGACTATTCCAACGTTCTCCTGGTCGGCCTCCCATCTTCCACCCTCAGTAAACTTGAGCTCATCCAAAGTTCTGCTGCCTGTATCCGAACTCGCACCGAGTTCCGTTCACCCATCACCCCCTGTGCTCGCTGGCCTACATTGGCTCGAAGTCCGGCAACACCTCGATTTTAAAATTCTCATCCTCATGTTCAAATCCCTCCACGGCCTCTCCCCCTCCCCATCGCTGTAACCTCCTCCAGCCCTACAACCGTCAGAGAACTCTGCATTCTTCCAACTCTGGCCTCTTGCGCATCCCCCACTTCCATCGTCCCACCATTGGCGGCCGTGCCTTCAACCGTCTGGGTCCTAAGCTCTGGAATTCCCTCCCTAAACCGCTCCACTTCTCGCTCCTCCTTTAAAACTCTCCTTAAAACTTACCTCTTTGACGAAGCTTTTGGTCACCTGTCCTAATGTCTCCTTCTTTGGCTTGGTGCCAATTTTTGTCTGATTACGCTCTTATGAAGTGCCTTGGGACATTACTACAGTAAAGGCGCTATATAAATGCAAGTTGAGAGGGCTGTCCTTTGAGGAGAGATTGCGTAAAATGGGCCTATATTCTCTGGAGTTTAGAAGAATGAGAGGTGATCTCATTGAAACATATAAAATTCTTAGAGGGCTTGACAGGGTAGATGCTGCGAGGCTGTTTCCCCTGGCTGGAGAGTCTAGAACTGGGGGACATAGTCTCAGGATAAGGGGGTCGGCCATTTAGGACTGAGATGAGAGGAAATTTCATCATTCAGAGGGTTGTGAATCTTTGCAATTCTCTACCCCAGAGGGCTGTGGATGCTCAGTCGTTGAGTAAAATCAAAACAGAGATCAATATATTTTTGGACACTATGGGAATCAAGAGATATGGGGATCGGGCAGGAAAGTGGAGTTGAGGTAGAAGTTCAGCCATGATCTTACTCAACAGCGGAGCAGGCTCGAGAGGCTGTATAGCCTACTCCTGCTCCTGCTCCTTATGTTCTTAAGTTGTTGTGGTAAATGAATTATTGGAAACCCTCAACCGCATTCATACTACAAAAGCTGGTATCCATATATATATGGAATTACCTTCCTTTATTCAAGTGCAACTCATGTGACCAGATACTCTTTCCCACTTTAGGGTTGTGCATGTTGGGAACAGCTGATACTTGATGCCCCTTTTGAGAAACGAATGAATTCTGAATCCGATTCTGTCACCATCCTCCCATGGAACAGCTTCAGGTTTACTGAGCCACGATGTTGCTATCCATTAATGTGAATGTCCTCGCAAAATAGGAAGGCTGGTAGCAGTAGCAAAAGGTGCATTTTGCTTTTTGGCACATCTTAACCTTATGGTTCACAGTTGCAACTAGCCCCGCCAGAAATACCAGTTAGAAACAAAAAACTCTATTGGTTCAGAGTCATATCTATGCATCAACTAAAATTTGAAGTTTAAGAGGGCAAGAAATGAAATTTCTCCAATAGACCTCCCTCCCACCAGCAAATTTGTTAAAATGCACAGCGAGATCAGGCTTTTACGTGTCATGAAATACTCCCATCTGGTATTTTGGATGAAGTCTAAAATATTGTTCCATTATACATAGAAGAAGATAATTGGATCTGTAATCTTTGTCTGGAGAATGATTATGATTACACTGTACACTTCCCGACTACTGTTCTAAATTTTGAGTATCCTTATCTAATATATACATTTAGCAAGAGTGCATCTTTATATGCTATTGCATAAAAATAAAATTGTTTAATAAAATGCTGTTTGATATTTTCAACAGCAAGAAAGATTAGAGCTTAATTGAATTATTCAGTTGAGATATGAGTAGATATGGAATAAGAAGGTGTTAAACTGATTTGTTCAGATGTACAATGTAGCATTTCAAATAGTGAGAATGAGATAATTAATCTGCTACAGCTGCTTATCTGTGTACAGAATATAAACCTTTGGAAAACACAAAAATAACCTCCAGTTGTTACTATACAGGGGGCATAGTCTCAGGATAAGGGGTCGGCCATTTAGAAAGAAAGACTTGCATTTGTATAGCGCCTTTCACAACCACTGGACGTCTCAAAGCACTTTACAGCCAATGAAGTACTATTGAAGTGGAGTCCCTGTTGTAATGTGGGAAACGCGGCAGCCAATTTGCACACAGCAAGGTCCCACAAACAGCAATGTGACAATGACCAGATAATCTGTTTTTGTTATGTTGGTTGAGGGATAAGTATTGGCCAGGACACCGGGGATAAGCTCCCCTGCTCTTCTTCGAAATAGCATCCTGGGATCTTTTGCGTCCACCTGAGAGAGCAGACGGGGCCTCGGTTTAACGTCTCATCTGAAAGACGGCACCTCTGACAGTGCTGCACTCCCTCAGCACCGCACTGGAGTGTCAGCCTAGCTTTATGTGCTCAAGTCCCTGGAGTGGGACTTGAACCCACAACCTCCTGACTCAGAGGTGAGTGTGCTACCCACTGAGCCACAGCTGACACACAGCTGACATTTAGGACCAAGATGAGGAGAAATTTCTTCACTCAGAGGGTTGTGAATCTTTGGAATTCTCTACCCCAGAGAGCTGTGGATGCTAAGTCGTTGAGTATATTCAAGACAGAGATTAATAGATTTTCGGACAAGGGTAGCAAGGGGTATGGGGATCGGGTGGGAAAGTGGAGTTGAGGCCAAAGATCAGCCATTATTGAATGGCGGAGCAGGCACAAGAGGCCATATGGCCTACTCCTGCTCCTATTTCTTATGTTCTTGTGTATACATAACAGAACAGGCTTCTGTAGAAATGAAGATGATGAAGGGAGGTACCTGCTCACATGTTCGGACAATAGTCTGAGCCTATTTCATGGAGTGATAGGACAAGATTTGTGCTTTCGATTCCTCACTTACTTAGTTCCAGATCTTGCCATGCACTGGAAAGAGAGGGGAGGGGATTTGATGGGAAACTCGCTCAGAGTTGATCTTGTACACCAACACAAGCAGCACGGGCAAAGCCCTGGGAGTCATCTTGACTGAAGAAGCATGCCTTGCACAAATGGCCGGTGAGTGAGAAACTAAATAAGGGAAGAAAAATAAAGTAATTAAAATGGGGCAATTTTGAAAATTGATAAATTGGGACTTAAAATGGAACTTTTATTGTCAGCTACCTTTGTGTTAAAATGAGAATGTTGTGCTCATTATTAGGCCTTATTGTTTGCATAGAGCCCTTCCACATGAACTCTGAATGCTGGGACCTCACTTGAAAATATTGTTGTTTTTCTCTCTGTTGAGAATAAGTAAGTGAAAAAGAAATGGCATCAAACCCTCAGTAGCATAAGATGCTAAACCTTTATAACTGACACAAGCATTAAAAAAAAATGCACAAAACTGTTGAATTCTGTTCGAGCTTTTGGTGTCGAGGGATCTTTGAATCAGACCCCAACATATGGAGTGTTGAACAAGTGAATTCTAATAACGGAGAGGTGAGAACATGCAACACTATGCCAAAGCCACGTCTGTCTCTTCTAAGATCCTGCTGTCTGGAGCAGTGACCTTTCTAAGCTCTACAATCCTGTACATTCATAATGTATTATAGTTCTGTAATCGGAACGACCCATAATCCTACAAAGACTTGGTACAATATTTGAAAGCTTTGTACATGCTATCATTACACCAAAATATGTCACAAATGAATTCCTTTTCAATCCTATTAACTGTTACTTTATTTGTTGTGCATGTGCAAGATGGCACTGTGCTGTGTGCTAGAAGATACAATGACAGTAATACAAGTGGAACAAGAAAGAGAATGTTAGGCAGAGCCACGTGACATTGTAAAGAGAGAATCAAGATCAAAAATAGTCTTCAGGTTAAGCAGGGCCAGAGGGTGAGGATACTTGGATGAATTTGGGGGAGGAAAGTGAAAGATGAGGGGGAGCACATGCCAGGAAAATACTTCAGGGGTGGGTAGGGGGGGTGCTAAAGTCACAAAGCAACCTCATCTGGGGAGGGGTGGTGAACTGGGCCTATAAAAGTATTCTGAGCTGTCTTGGAGGCCTATCCTCAGTCGGGAAGGGGGCGATGAGCAGGGTTGAGATCAAGGGATGTGAAGTACTCTCAGAGGAGAGGAAGAGTTGAAATTTGGAAAATATCTTCAAGGGGGAGGAATGTTGTAACAAGAAATCTGCCCATTTGCCAGACCAGGCATTTGTGCAGGCTAAATATCGCTCAGACATGTTTTTGTGTTGGATGGACTATATAGCAATGGGAGGTTAAAGAAGAAAGAGTTCTACGGTCCATTCCTCGGACGTTTTCTTTAGGTCATAGAGTCATAGAGACATAACGGCACAGAAGGAGGCCGGCCCTCTGCAGAGCAATCCAGTCAGGCCCATTCCCCCGCTCTATCCCCGTAACCCTGCAAGTTTATTTCCCTCAAGTGCCTATCCAATCTTCCCTTGAAAACATTGAGTGTCTCCGCTTCCACCACTTCCATCAGCAGCGAGTTCCAGGTCCTCACCACTCGTTGCGTAAAAAAGTTTTTCCTCACATCCCCCCTGTATCTCTAGCCCAAAATCTTAAATCTGTCCCCTAATCCTTTTACCATCAACTAGTGGGAACAGCCTTTCCCCGTCTAGCCTATCCAAACCCGTCATAATCTTGTACACCTCTACCAAATCACCCCTCAACCTCCTTTGCTCTAATGAAAACAAGATGTGCTCTTTTTGTCTTCCCTATATTTGGACTATTTGGAGTGGGGATAGTACTAGATAGGCCGGTCATGAGAACATCATTTTTAAAGGTGAAGGGACATCGTAGAAAAGACCCAAGTAAATTACTAAGCAGAGGTGGGAGGAAAAGGACCAATATCAGAGGTTCAACTGAAATTTAGCATCTTGGGTACTTGGGGTGGGAGTCATGGCTGGTCTGCCGGGAGAGAAAATCCCAATAGATACCATCAATTTATAAAGTCAAGTCTAAAATCTCACTTACTTGCTCACCTCTACAAAGGCAGCTGCCAGAGCAGTTTGAGAGTCCATCAATTGCTCTGTAGAACCTGCTCATATACCTACCTGGTGGCCGGAGCATGGAACTACAGAAGCGCAGGTTGTCACACTAATGGGGAAATCCTATGTGACAGGGCAGAGGTCACCAGATGTGGACACAATAAATATTACAAACACCATAGTCACTGTTGAGCTGGGATTTTACAAATAGGAAGATGACAGGGCATAGTGTGTTAACTGTATTGTCCTGACTAATATTTATCCCTCAACCAACATAACAAAAACAAGTTATCTGGTCATTATCACGTTGCTGTTTGTGGGAGCTTGCTGTGCACAAATTGGCTGCCGCGTTTCCTACATCACAACAGTGACTACACTTCAAAAAATACTTAATTGGCTGTAAAGCGCTTTGGGATGTCCGGTGGTCGTGAAAGGCGCTGTATTAATGCAAGTCTTTCTTTCTTCTTTCTAACAAAATATATATATATATATATATATATATATATATAAACAAATACTGTACTTCTCTTCCAGGAATGCCCACCTTGAAGTTCTGTTCTTCTCTCCGTTGGGCTTTCCATTTGTCTCTTTTACCTTGTTCACCTTCATTGTTTCCCTTCTCGGGTTTGATCAGGTATTACTTAGGAACTGAGCATTTTGAAAACACTTTGTCAAGGTAATCAGTGAGATGTTGAATTTCATTTGCATTGGTAGCCCGGGGCCATGCTTAAGTGAAAACACGAGAGAGGCATTAGTTGATATCCTTAAATTAGTCACCATTTTGCAAATGAGTCAATAATCTGGGTGACGCTTGTAAACAGAATAGATTAATGATTAATTCACATTATTTTATTCTATTCCAGTCAAACTCCAAGCATCACTGATGCCTTCATATACACTGAGGTACTGACATGTCTACCTGTCAGCGTTGAATAGTGCATACTTGGCTATTCACTTTGGGACTACATTTTCCATAATAGGTTCTAACTGCTGCCCAGAATCTACTTTCAAAAAGAAACTTTTGACTTTGAGACTATGCAAGGCTTTACTGCATAAACAGCCGAGGTCTCATTTCAGTTCATCTCTACAACTATATTGTGGTTTGCCAGGAGCAATTTAGTTAAAAGTGCAGCTGTGCCTTCATTTGAAAAAAAAAAGCCCACAAATATATTTTATTAATTATTTTTGACAACTAAAATGCAAATAAATGTGAGAACAACAGAGTGCACTTTCAAGATGAAAAAGCATTTCTAAGTAAGCTTTCATATTCAGAGCAGGTTTTGAAGTCATCGTGTACAATACAAAGGGTAGAAGCGAGGCTTTGCTTGAAGATCTCTCCTTTGTTCATCTACATGGACCAATTTTAAACAACACATCAAATATACAAATAAACAAACCCATCTTTCAGCATATTTAAGTATTTTTTAAAAGACAAAACACAAAGATTGATAAACCCAATTGAAAATGCAGTTCGTAGGCCCAATCATTTCATTATCAAAAACTGATTAACAAATTTCATAGAAACTGTGACATTTAAATTCCAGAGAAGGAAAACACATCTGAAAGAAAACACTATTTTGTGCTTTATGTGGCAATTGCTGTAACTCTTTAGGGACCATATCATTATTATAAGTATCAAGCCAGCTTAGTTGGCAGCACTCTCGTTTCTTCAATTTAAAGGTTGTGGGTTCAAGTCTCACTTCAGGACTTGAGCACATAATCTAGACTGTGACTCATCACTCCAGGACTATCAGTTTTGTGCCCCAGGAAGAAAGTGGAGCGCTAAATCAAGCGCTCCACTTCCTTCCTGGAGCGCAACAGGCAGCAGACGGGGCGGAAGGTATGCCACGTTGGGCCGTGCAGCGCTGCCACATTGGAAGGCTCCTTCCCTCCCTTAAAGGGAAGGGCCATCCATCGCTGCAGGCTCTGCAAGGGGAAAATGTACCTGGTCCCTGACGGCAGCCGCAATGCGGCCCCATCAGCCCGATGCACTGCAGCAGAGTGCCGGGCTGATCGATGGCTGGCGACGAAAAAAAAAAACGCAAAGAGCATATCAGATAATTTTTTTCATCTACCTTGGCCACCTCGCCTTTAAGTCTCACCCCCGAAGTGCCCGGCCTCCCGATCAACGCCTCCTGCAGCTGTCGGTGTTTTCGCCCGGTGATGCTGCAGGGGGGCGGAAATAAATTTCGGGTCCGGGGCTCTACCGGAGTGATGCGCAGCCGGATGATGCCATGATCTCTGGGCGCAGGAAATCGTGGCGCTAGGGGTTACCGCCACCGCAAACTGCCAGGTGAATTTCACGGGCAGCGGTAACATCGTCGCGCCCGGGCGGTAAGTGCTTAGCGCCCCATTATCACCCCTTGGAGGCATAAGATTAGGATCGCAGGCCACACATGGATTACCCAAAGGGTTTTAGCAGCTGCAAGGCTTTTATTAAAGAGCTACAGTTTTAAAGCATAATCAGATACTCCATATGGTTTAAGCTGAGTATAATAGACATACAACCCGTGACAGTAGAGAGCGATCTACGACTCCCGAATCGGAATGCCACGACCGGACGGACGGGGAGGCAGTACGGTGGTCTCGGATTGGGTGGATTCCTGCAGTCTGCTGCAGCGGTCACTCCCGTTGGGTCATCTCTCGAGCTGTTGGAGGTGTTAGGCCGTCAGCCACCTCAGAGGCTAAACTTGACCAAGATGTTAGGCCGCAGCCACCTCGGGGAAGCCTTCGCCCCTAACTGCCTGATTTCCTCTCTCGGTCGTCTATATTTATAGTTATTTCGGTGGGCTGGTAATCACCTGGTGTCAATCATTTGATCCCCCGTCCTATTGTCCAATTGTGAAGCGGGAAGGCATCCCTCGCCGTCCCTTTCTGCATGACTGACAAGGCCTCCCTCTTATCTTTCTGAGGAATGTTTTGTTATGTTTCTTTAAGGACATTTTATGACTTTTCGGCTCCATTTTTGTCTATTATCCCACCACCCTGTGTTGTTTTGCATTTTACGATTCCCTTATCACTTCTATTTGTCTTTTGATGCTTGATATTCGACCTTGCTGGCATTTCTGCTATCTGTTCCCGGCTGCATGTTGTCAGTCTCTGTTCTAAGAATTAAAACCCATCTTTGAATCTAACAGCTATTTCTTACATAAGGCACTGAATTTCTAGCCCAAAATATCAGAGGCCCATTTTTGGAATTTTATCAAATTAATATGTATATCTTGAAAGTTGCAAAAGCAATGTTCTTATGGTTGCACTTGTCATATTGTCAGCCCTTGCTGAGTAGACCAGGAGTCCTTTCAGTGAATGGATATGATCAGATATCTGGATGTGTCAGCCGTGGCTCAGTTGGTAGCACTCTCGTCAGAAGGTTGTGGGTTCAAGTCCCACTCCACTGTAGGCATACACAGACCCTTAATTTTTTAATTCTCATATATATTGAAATGCTTCGCCAGGCCAAAAGGTTTTTTTTCGAAGTGAAATAAAGTTGTACTTTATAAATCTTTCACTGATAAGTGGACATGGAATGTGCTTCGATGTGCTTTACTAAAAGGCAGCAAACATGGTTGTGACTGCAGGGGGTAGTCATAGACAACAGAGACAAACAAACCCCCTTAGATTTGCAGACATTGGGCTGGATTTTCATTGACCCGTGGAGGCGGGTTTGGAGGCGTGTGGGGGGTTAAAATAGCGAAAAGTGGTGGGCAGACCCGATCCCGCCTCCATTCTGCCTCCATGCAATTTTGATGAAATCGTGTGCAGTGGTCCCGTTTCCGTCCCGCCTCCAAGAGGCGGGAGAGGCCATTAAAGCCCTTAACAAGCCCTAAATTGGCTCTGTAATGCCATTTTGAAACATTTTAGCTAGTTTAACCCTTTTCCCACGTGAAATACGCCTGATCTGAAACACGCCAGTGAAACCTGGTGGGAGCACAAGTGGATAGCTGACTATCAGCTGCAGGTCCACTATTACAACGGAGATGTGATGAAGGTAGTAGTAGTATTAAGCCTGAAAGTCGCCTCTGATGCTGCTGCATTGAATGTCTTCAGAGACTGCCTGGCCTTTGCTGTGAGAGCACCTGGATGCAAAAAAATTCTCTCTCTCTCTCTCCCCTTAGCGCTGCTGCTCATCCAGGTCCTCTCACAGCAAAAGCCAGGCAGTCCCTGACCTGACTGAAACCACTAATTAGTTCATGGGTTCCCACATGCTGGAACTCAATTGCCCAATTAAGTGAAAATTGCATCAATCTCCCACATCCAAATGCAGTCGGGTGGATAACACGAAATGCGGATGACACGACCCCAACCCGCCCCAGTATCAAAATCTAGCCCATCATGTCTACAAAAAATAGGCTATGAGATTATAGGACGATTTTTGGTGGCAAATGGGGAGGAGTCAAACCTTTGAAGTTTTGAAATACAGAATACGACAAAACACATGAACTTTAGCCAAATGGTTTTCCGCCACCTTTGTAAACTTTATGAGTGAATGAACAATTGTGGGCTTTGATAAAGGCAACTAATGGATGTGTGAGTGTGAACGTTTGACAGCTCACACAGCTCAGGTCGAATATTAAAGGAACTTTTCACCATCTCTGAATGATTGATTTACTGGGGAAAAAAACAAGGAAAACTGTATAAAAACCAGTGACGAAAAATTTCAGCACTGCAGTCGGAAGGAGGGGCTTGGCTGATCGTCGAAAGGCAAGGAGCTGCGGTCGAAAGGACGTGGCCGACAATCAACACTGGACTGATCATCGGCGGGTGGTTGCATGTATGATTTCCTGTAACATTATTGGTGGACTGCTCGAATAGTGGTTGGGATTTTGAATCTGTCTTAGGAACAATAAAAGGTTAAAGACAGAGCCGGTGTGCCTGGTGTAATTTCCCATAAGTCTCAAGTCCGAACTCGATAACCTGTTGGACAGGGCGAGGGGTAATTCCGCACGTCCTATACCACAGACTTGAGCACGAAAATCTAGGCTGACACTCCAGTGCCGTACTGAGGGAATGCTGCACTGTCTGAGGTGCCACCTTTTGGATGAGACGTTAAACTGAGTCTGCCCTCTTAGGTGGACGTAAATGATCCCATGGCACTCTACGAAGAAGAGCAGGGGAGTTATCCCTGGTGTCCTGGCCAATATTTATCCATCAATCAACATCACTAAAAACAGATTAATCTGGTCATTATCACATTACTGTTTGTGGGAGCTTGCTATGTGCAAATTGGCCGCCGCATTTCCTACATTACAACGGTGACTACACTTCAAAAGTACTTAATTGGCTGTAAAGCACCTTGGGATGTCCTGAGGTCGTGAAAGGCGCTATATAAATGCAAGTCTTTCTTTTCTTTATCACATCACAGGCATATTCCCTCTCTCCATCCAGTTATGTCATAATAAACACACAAATTGGTGTGATAATGACGAGCTGCTTTCATTTCCAGACCCTTGAGACTATTCCATCATAGCATAACAAAAACTATACAAGAGATACCTTGAAGAGTAATTGCTAAAATGTGCTTACTCCCATCAAGGTGCCATCTAGTGCTCAGTTAACAGTATGCAAGTACCATGCATATCCCATTCTACGGCAGGTACATTTTGGCATTTGCAAGCTGGGAAGAAAACTCTGTTACAAGGTGACAACCATGACATCTCAATTATTCTCCACTGCTTTGTGCCCAGATGGAAAATTGTGGCTGACTTTTGAAAATTACTTGGAAGGAATGCATGAATTTTGTGCTCCTTAAAGTTAGGGGCATTAGCATTGGGAGCTATGTGCTTTGGGAACTCAGTGCCAGCAAACATACCCAGCACAGCACAGCCAGATGCAGATTAGGACTCCTTTTGGTTTGTGCCAACTGCACAAAAGCACCACTTATTGCACTAATGTAATGTTCCCATCTCCTTGCCAAACATCCTTTCTAAACAGCTAATTCAACTCCGGTACTGCACTTGGGTCTGATTTTTTAATCTCTGAAATATATTCACACAAAAATATAAGGGCCGACTTAATTATATGTTCCTGAGAAGTTTCACCGTTTTACCCCAGACGGCATCTCATTTCTGTCCTTCAAAATGATTTCACCGACAGGATAGATTTTGTTTTTAACTCGGGTCCAAAAGCAGAAACTGAAACAAATCTCTGAGGTTACATGTACACCATAGCTGCCCATTTGAGCCAGATAACTACAGTTTGGGTTTCAGCCAGCCACTAACTTGTTTATACTGCTTATCTCCTGCCAGAACCGGCATTCTTCCAGCCAGGAAAGAGCTCTGCACAAGAGTATTTACATGTTACAATTTGAATGTTTTGAGACGTTGGACAGGACCACCTGCACTCTCAATGCATTTAAATAAGCTCTGGGCAATTATGAAAGATGCCCATTCGTCTAAAAGCTCTCCAAGCAGCTATTCCAAAACTCAATACCCATAGCTTCAAGTTTCTATGAGCAGGCAAAAAAAATGACTATATTTCAGACTTGCCATAGAAGGAGTGCAGCGAAGGTTCACCAGACTGATTTCTGGGATGGCAGGACTGTCATATGAGGAAAGATTGGGTCGACTAGGCCTGTATCCACTAGCATTTAGAAGAATGAGAGGGGATCTCATTGAAACGTATAAAATTCTGACAGGGCTAGACAGACTGGATGCAGGGAGGATGTTTCCCCTGGCTGGGGGCTCTAGAACGAGGGGTCACAGTCTCAGGATACGGGGTAGGACATTTAGGACTGAGATGATGAGAAATTTCTTCACTCAGAGGATGGTGAACCTGTGGAATTCTCTACCACAGAAGGCTGTGGAGGCCAAGTCACTGAATATATTTAAGAAGGAGATAGATAGATTTCTAGACACAAAAGGCATCAAGGTGTATGGGGAGAGAGCAGGAATATGGTATTGAGATAGAGGATCAGCCATGATCATATTGAATGGCCGAGCAGGCTCGAAGGGCTGAATGGCCTACTCCTGCTCCTATTTTTCTATGTTTCTATGTTTCTAGATGCCTGCAGCTCCCTAAACATTGAGCAGCCTTCCCAACCTGAGCCACTATTATTGGGCCGCCCAACTCCAGGGAACTCTGGCCTGGAACCTGATATGTCCTTCAACCCTTGGCCAGGAATGGATATCAGGACCTCTCAGCCAATCTCCCTACACAACCAATCTTTCAGAGCAGTCAGAAAAGGTTGACAATGGCCTAGAAACACCCAATAATAATGGTAACACTATCTGCATGTAAAAAGATGCTTGTATTTCTGATAGTTTGATTACTGCAGATATCCCCCTCCCCCCATTTTATAGCAACAGTACAAACTGTTATCCTAACTTCATTGCCTCCCACATTTGCTATGAATGATCTATCTTGAAATCTAATACTAATATAACAATTCTGATGTGCAACCTCACTACATGGGTGTGTAGGTTGGAGATAGGGCTTTAACACCTTAGGGCTGATTCTGTGACTCACGCTCCCATCTGGAAGTAGAGCCTCACTAAATTACCTCTTAAATGTTGTTTATAGAAACATAGAAGATAGGAGCAGGAGTATGCCATTCGGCCCCTCGAGCCTGCTCCACCATTCGATGAGATCATGGCTGATCATCCAAACTCAGTACCCTGTACCTGCATTCTCCCCATACCCCTTGATACCTTTAGCTTTAAGAAATATATCTAACTCATTCTTGAATATATTTAATGACTTGGCCTCAACTACCTTCTGTGGTAGAGAAGTCCACAGGTTCACCACTCTCTGGGTGAAGAAATTCCTCCTCATTTCTGTCCTAAATGGCTTACCCCTTATCCTTAGATTATGACCCCTGGTTCTGGACTCTCTGACCATCGGGAACATTCTTCCTGCATCTAGTTTGTCCAGACCTGTCAGAATTTTATATGTTTCGATGAGATCCCCTCTCATTCTTCTATACTCCAGCGAGTATAAGCCCAATCGACCCAATCTCTCCTCATATGTCATTCCTGCCATCCCAGGTATCAGCCTTGTGAATCTTCGCTGAACTCCCTCCATGGCAAGAACATCCTTCCTCAGATAAGGCGACCAAAACTGCACACAATACTCAAGGTGTGGTCTCACCAAGGCCCTGTACAACTGCAGCAGGACATCCCTGTTCCTATACTCAAACCCTTTCGCTATGAAGGCCAACATACCATTTGACTTCTTCACCGCCTGCTGCATCTGCATGCTTACCTTCAGCGACTGGTGCACAAGGACAACCAGGTCTCGTTGCACTTCCCCTTCTCCCAATCTATTGCCATTCAGATAATAGTCTGCCTTTCTGTTTTTGACACCAAAGTGGATAACCTCGCATTTATCCACGTTATATCGCATCTGCCACGCTTCTGCCCACTCACCCAACCTGTCCAAATCATCCTGGAGTTTCTCGGTATCCTCCTCGCAGCACACACGCCCACCCAGCTTTGTGTCATCTGCAAACTTGGAGATATTACATTTAGTTCCCTTATCTACATCATTAATGTATATTGTGAATAGCTGGGGTCCAAGGACCGATCCCTGCGGTACCCCACTAGTCACTGCTTTCCACTCGGAAAAAGACCCATTAATTCCTACTCTTTGCTTTCTGTCCGCCAACCAGTTCTCTATCCAAGTCAATACCTTGCCCCCAATCCCACGTGCCTCAACTTTACACGCTAATTTCTTATGCGGGACCTTATCGAAAGCCTTTTGAAAGTCCAAATACACCACATCTACTGGTTCTCCCTTATCTATTTTCCCAGTTACATCCTCAAAAAATTCCAGTAGATTAGTCAAGCACGATTTACCTTTTGTAAATCCATGTTGACTTTGTCCGATCCTGTCACTGTTTTTCAAGTGCTCAGCTATTACATCCTTTATAATGGACTCTAGCATTTTCCCTACTACCGATGTCAGGCTTACCGGTCTGTAATTCCCCGCTTTCTCTCTACCACCCTTTTTGAATAGTGGGGTAACATTAGCTACCCTCCAATCCATGGGTACAGTTCCAGATTCCATCGAATGTTGGAAGATGATCAGCAATGCATCTACTATTTCTAGGGCCACTTCCTTAAGTACCCTAGGATGTAGATTATCAGGCCCTGGGAATTTATCGGCCTTCAATCCCGTCAATTTCCCTAACACCATTTCCCTGCAAATACTGATTTCTTTCAGTTCCTCCCTTTCATCAGACCGTATGTTCTCCAACATCTCTGAGAGGTTATTTGTGTCCTCCTTTGTGAAGACAGAACTAAAATATGCATTTAATTGGTCAGCCATTTCTTTGTTCCCCATTATAACTTCCCCCGCTTCTGACTGCAAGGGACCTACACTTGATTTCACTAATCTTTTTCTCTTCACATATCTAGAAAAGCTCTTACAGTCAGTTTTTATGTTCCTTGCAAGCTTACTTTCATATTCTATTTTCCCCTTCTTAATTAATCCCTTTGTCCTCCTTTGTTGAAACCTAAACTGCTCCCAATCCTCAGGGTTACCGCTTTTTCTGGCCAATTTATATGCCCTCTCCTTGGATCTTATGCTATCCCTAATTTCCCTTGTTAGCCACGGTTGCGTCACCCTTTTTGTTTTATTCTTATGCCACACTGGGATGAACAAATTCTGTAGTTCATCCATGCAGTCTTTGAATGTTTGCCATTGCCTATCCACCGTCAACCCTTTGAGTGACATTCCCCAATCAATCCTACCCAATTCGCGCCTCATACCATCGTAGTTTCCTTTATTTAAATTCAGGACCCTAGTCTCTGATTCAACTACTTCACTCTCCATCCTAATGAAGAATTCTATCATATTATGATCACTGTGACCCAAGGGGCCTCATACAACAAGATTGCTAATTAATCCTTTCTCGTTACATAATACCCAGTCTAAGATGGCCTGATCTCTGGTTGGTTCCTCGACATATTGTTCCAGAAAACCAACCCGTAAACATTCTAGGAATTCCTCCTCCACAGTATTTTTACTAATTTGGTTTCATATACCGTAGTGAAAATTATCTTTAACACTTTGAAGTATCCTATATACTTACAGAGAGCTCTATTGTTTACTTGGATGCATTTAAAGGACAGGTCGAGTCAAATGGTTATAGATTGGATAGCTGTATGAAGGAAAAGGGGATGAATGGATATGGGAACAGGGTGGCCAAGTGTGATTATAACTATTTGCATGCATGGAGGGTAAACGCCAACACTGAATGGCCTGTTTCGGTGTTGTAACTTCTATGTATTTCTACGTGGCTTTGCACTGCTTCTACGTTTATTCCAAGACTGATATTTTTGGAATAATGTTTCTGTTCATAAGGTGAGTCACACAAGTAGTTGGATGCAGAACATCTTTCACTTTTAGTCCCCAGTGTGAGCATTAGGCAGCCTTTGTTCAAGTTTAGTATGTGACAGAGGCAAAGTAAAGCTCCTTCCACTCTATCGCCACAATTCATCTTAATTGCAATCTCAGATAGGTAGCCCTTACTGGAATTTTATTTTCATTTCATGCAGCAGTCATCTCTCAGGCTTTACAGAGAGAGGCTGGAAATGTAATGCCAATTAGTGCTAAATTATTACCAGATTTCTGCTATGGACTCTTACCCACTTTGAGCTAGTTTGACGTTGTTCAAATTAATTTCACTTAAGTTTCTTATCAATGATAGAGAGGGAAGACATTCAAAAGAGATAGGATAGGTCAAATCACAGAATGACCTCATGTGGTAGAGCTCATTGGCCCTTTCAAAACAAAAGAAGCATTTCTCTTACCACTCTGTAGCCACATCAGGGTCCCAGAATGACATCCTACAAATGTACACTAGCTGGTTGTAAAATCTTTCATTCGAATAAGACTTCTTGAAACTCCCAAGTGCTGAGATTACAAAAGCAAAATACTGCGGATGCTGGAAATCAGAAATAAAAACAGAAAATGATGGAAAAACTCAGCAGGTCAGGCAGCATCTGTGTCATCGACCTGAAATGTTAACCCTGTTTCTCTCTCTACAGATGCTGCCTGACCTGCTGAGTATTTCCAGGATTTTCTGTTTTTATTGCTGGGATTACATCCTGATTCCAAGAACCTGCCCCCACAGCTTTGCATTTACCAATGCCACAGCCTTAGTGAATGAGGTGGCGTAAAGGCTGGGTAAGTTCTCAGCAATACTTAGATATAAAGAAAAGATAGATGGTAAAAAATTCTTTTACGACTTATTTCAATGACTAAACCTGTGCACCAGTGTAGAACGCTGGGAAGCACTGCAATGTCCCCTGGACTTACCAGCACAGTGAGGGGCCACTCTGCCCTGGTATCAGCCAATAACACCACAGGAATAGCACAGGAGCATGCTTTACAACACTTATTTTGTACAGTGAAACCAGCTACCATGCACGAAGCAGATACAGAACTGGGACAAGAGCCTTCAAGTGGAAAGAACTGCAATAACCATTCCAATCTTGCTATCTCAACAGCTCTTTTTGTGATAGTCAGAATTTTAATTACCTTATTAAAAACAGTGTCAGATCTGTCTTCATAATTGCCTTTGTTCTATATTAATGTAAGGAATAATAGTCCTTGACTGACATCCAAACATGGTAAGAAATCCTAAAACATCTGTTCCTGGAGTTGTCCTTTGCAATTAATACTGACATTTTCAGGTTTTATGACAGAAGTGATGGTGTACTAGAGGTCTTTAGTACAGGAAAGTCTTTTTTTTCATTAATCTATTTGACTCTGGTAGATGTCACAGGCAATTTTTTTATCTTATAGGCCGAGTTGATTGTTGCCTTCCAATAGAATTTCAGCTTCATGTATTTTGTAATCCTTCTTTCCCTGGCTTTGTTACTTCCTGTTCTGTCCAACCATTACTCCACAATTTATTTTCCCGTTGATCTTAAAGCTTTGGGCCAAATTGCAGTTTGGAAAAACATAAAAAGCAATTCTACTCTCCTTCTCTCAACTAGACTGACAATTCCTATTGAGGAATGGCAGGAAGTGAGTGGAACTAGTGTCTGTTCCAGGAACATTGTCTTGGTCAATCATATAAGCCTTTTTAAGGCAATGATCTAAACATGCATAACTGACTAGCACCATTAGTCCAGGCACTATTAGACTACAATCAGTGGAATATATGAAGAAAGGCTCCAAAAAAAATCAAGATTAAATGTGTTTCTTGTGTATGTGATCATAAGGTAATGATTCCCACCACTCCATCAATCATTTGGGAAGAGGGAGAGAAAGTATTAGATAGCCCATATGTACTTTTAATAAAATATCGTACTGTTTTAATCTTGGGATTATTGTGGATATGTTTCCATAGCACTTTGAAAACATGTGGATTTATGGTGTGTAAAATGTTTCAAGATCGACGATTAGTAATTCAATGCAGCTCCATGATATTTTCATTGCACATTGTGTCAATATGCAGAACACTAGAGTGTCAGATAAACCATTGCAGATTCAGCAAGATCTGATGTTTACCAACTATGGCTGAGGGCGCCAAACAAAGCACTGAAGGAGTTCTTTTCCCCACAGATGTAGATAACAAGAATGCAAATTTAGAAATGTCAGGACTCTGAAGAGCCAACACCGATAGGGTTTGCACACTGCATCTCCTGCACTAAAGGAAAGCTTAATGCTCATTAGAATGCAACCCAAGCATATATAGCAGAGCATAAAACAGAGTGATCATGAAAATTCACTAAGTGTGTTAAAACAGTCTAATTGGGTAGCATGTTCCGATGATGATAACCAGACCAGTGTAAATCTGCAGAAATACTTAGTGAAATCTCCAGGACAATTCTTTCACACCAAAATGTGGGTTTTTTTTCTTTAATAAATCTACTTTACCGTAATGTCACCAATAAGAAAAAGTGTCAAAGTACCAACCTATTATACAAGCACCAATTTCTTGAAACATCACATTTTCACACATTCATTCATCCAGTCGAGCAATTAGAGATCTTTCAAATAAGCCTTTCAATGACCTGCACACAAATGTGTGGGACATGTTTCTGATTTGACAGGGTTTCTGTGATTCGTACGGTTCTGTGTGCCATCTTATGAGGCATGATGGGCACTTTGTACAATCCACGAATACAAGCAACACGGATTGATTGCTTCAAAACCTTGGCCACTTTCACTCCGCTGTCATCAATTATGCTGCTGAAATGCCCATTTTGAGAAATCAAAAGTTGCTTGCACTGGTCAATAATCACAAGGCAGCCATTTTAAATTGGGTGAAGCAACTAGAAAATGAACAGAGAACTAATCAGTTGCAACTCCAAAGTGGTAAGTTCCCATTTAGATATTTGTTATTTGAAAGCTTAGGCATTCTAACCTTTAAATTAATCTGTGGTAAGCCCAAGCTTGTAGAATTTCATGCAATTAATGTCACAGTCACATCCTGGTAGAGCACCAGTTATTTTGAAATAAATAGGTGCAGAAGGATTCAGTAATGCAGTAAACTATTTTTTCACCTCCAGATTTCAATCCAGCTCGAAGTGGTGGAATAAATGTTTCCTTTCTCTGATGACTGCAAGAACCTTAAGTCAAGGAAGTTTGGGTCGTTCGCAATGAAAGTAGAAAGATGTCTAGTGCCAAGTTCCCAATACTTTGACAAACTAAATTGGTGGTCTTACTCTGAGAAGCCAAAAGAATAGTTCATATGGGAAGTGGAAATGATACATTGGCTGTTCTTCTTACCTTTATTGACCAAGTTTCTCATGCAGAACAAGGTGCGGGATCTTACTACTGGGGAGTAGAACATAATATCCAGAGTATCCCATCAACTCCACTCTACCCAAAGCCCATATGATTATTCATAGATTTCCCTCCCACACCACCCCTTCAATGGATGAAAAAAAGATTTGCATTTATATAGCGCCTTTCATGACCTCAGGACGTCTCAAAGCGCTTTACATCCAATGAAGTACTTTTGAAGTGTAGTCAGTGTTGTAATGTAGGAAACCCGGTAGCCAATTTGATCACTGCAAGCTCCCACAAACAGCAATGTGATAATGATCAGATAATCTGTTTTTTAGTGATGTTGATTGAGGGATAAATATTGGCCAGGACACCAGGGATAACTCCCCTGCTCTTCTTCGAAATAGTGCCACGGGATCTTTTACATCCACCTGAGAGGGCAGATTTAATGTCTCATCTGAAATCCGAAATGAAACATTTTCCATTTTGAATACGAAAGTGCTGATGTTGTAAGTTTGCACTCCCAGTAGGGAGCCTTACAAGCTGGCCATGCACGTTAGATGTTGCAGGCACAGTGCCCGCGATCTTCCAATAGGTGTGACCAGCAGGTGAGGCTCTCTGCTGGGAGAAGAAGCTTAGAAAATAACCTCCTTAGTCTCAGCTTCAGACACCCCTGGATCAGGCACACAATGATTGGATGCAAAGTAAATATCCCTTCACTTTGCCCCAGCAGTGTGCCTCAGTCCCAACCCCCCCCCCCCACCCCCCCAAAAAAGCACCCTCTTCTTAATCAATGTGACATTCTCCATTACCTACCCCAAACATCCTGTAGCTTGACTAAGATTGACAATTCAGTGCAAATTTGTGCCGAGTTAGGAAAGTTTGCACTGTGGAACTATGTCCACTAGGAACTGATTGAGAATGACAAAACTAATTTCAGCTACAGGCTTTATAGCCAGCAGATACAGGAGTCTCTCATTCCGTCAGTCCAGGTAGAATTTTAAATGAGGCCCCAGAAGGTGGAAGGAGAGGGTGTAAGGCATTGCAGCACCCAGTCACCAGGGGAATATTCTTAAGAGATTAATCGGGATAGTTTAGAATGAACACATTAGATCTTACTATATCTGACCTGGTAATACTTCATTCTTGTTGTAGAGAGGCCAAGAACCACATTTCAAAAATACCAAAGTTGAGGAGAGTAAAACTGAAGATGAGGTAAATCAGGAAGCTGTAATTCTGCTAAACTTGAGTTTTTAAAGCCTCAACATTATAGAAGGAAAGAAAAACTGATGGCAGTTGCACAGTTTTGAAGTTCTAGGAAAGGAATATGTTACAGTTGGAGACAATACATTGGCCCAAAAATTAGTCTCACTACGCGAGAGTACGCACTGTGTACTCTCGCGTATTCTGTCTCCAATTGCCGGTTTTCTGCATGCACTGCGCATGCGCTGAAAACCGGCACTTGGTGATTTCAAAAGGGGGCGGTTCCTAAGTGAACCGCGTGTGCGCTACAGGCTGCGCGCACGCAGTGCACTTAGTGCTTTGAACGCGCAGGTAAGCATGGAAGATTTTGCACATAAAGAAAGGAGGCGTAAGACCCTCTTTTAACAAGGTAAGTAGTTAATTAAGTATTATTTTGAATTTTTTTCAACGGGTATATCTTTTTTAGAGACTTTAAAGAAAGGTAAGTTTATTTTTATAACTTTTAAAAAGATTTTAAATTTTTTCAAAAATTTAATTTTTTGTTTAAAGTGGTTAATTTATTTAACTATACTTATTTTATTAATGTGATGGGTTTTTTTTTTAATTTAATTGAGGTTTAGCTGTTCTTTTGGGGGGGTATAGTATTCATAGCTTTCACAGCCCTTGCTGTGAAAACTATGAATGAAAGATGGTGTGCTGCCATTGGCTCTAACTGAATCACGTGATCCCACAGCTCGCACAAATTAACTGCGTCTGTGGGATACGCACACACTGCACAGCTGCTGTCTAGAAACTCAAGTTCGTGCGAGCTCGGAAGGAAAAGGCAGGCGCGCAGTGAGATATCGCGGGGAAGCCTTACCCCCGCAGGAAGGCTCCGTCTTTAATTTCTGGGCCAATAAGTCTTGATTTCAACACAATAGGGGCAAAATTCACCTCCTTTGCGCCCGCCGTTAGCACCTCCGGGGAGCACTAACGGGACGCAAAGAGCTTAGCGTTCGGGCGGGGCGCTAACAGCGCCTGCTGAGAAATTTGGTGGGGCGCTACTGAGGCACTAGCCAATAGTGCCGCGCCCCCGCCGGTAGTGCCCAGGGCCACTGCGCCATCAGCGATGACGTCATCACCGAGCGACGCAACTCCTTAGCGCCCCGCGAGGCTGCCGCAAGCAATGTCAGCGACAGCCTCGCGGGTCGTGAGCCGGGCCACTGATTAAAGGAGCGGTCCGGCTGTGCCCCGCGCCGACATTTTTAATTTTGGCTGACCTCCAGGTCAGCCCCTCTTGGCAGCCCTTGGCGTGGTCCGTGGCCGCCATTGCGCCGTCCGTTACCGCGTCTCGGTGCCGGGCTACGGCCCACGCCGCCCTGGTGGGCTAGTGGAGGCTGTCAAAGGGTCTGCAGAGTGCGCAGCGGCAATTCCCTTTAACAGAAGGGAAGGAGCGCTGAAACGCATCAGCGCTACGCGGAGTGGCCACGTTGTGCTACTGCGCTTTGCGCCCCACGCACGGCCCTGAGATAGCGCTCCGCTTCCTCACCATGGCGGTAAGCGCAATTTAGCGGTCGGGGCGGTACTCCCGCCCTGGGCGCTAAATGTGAGGCGCTAATTCGGTTACCACCCCCAAACGGGGCTTAGCCGAATTTCGCCCCCAATGAGTATATTGGGAGGAGGAAGACCAGGTAGGATGGTATATTTGGAATTCAGAAGTAATGTGAGGACACTTAAGAGAAGCACTGACCATAACAGCATTGATCACATTTTTGTATTCCATGCCTGATGCAAGCAAAGTCTCCAGACTTTATATTTTCTGTTAACAGTTGATGCTTCCTATCACGGCTAAGTGCTTCCCTGGAGGTTTTCAAATTTCAACTTTGATTTTCTTTCTCCTCTGCAGTAAAAGGAATACGTCAGGCAACACTTTCAATTTGCTATAATTTGGATGTACTGTTGCTGGAGAGCAGCCTGTGAAGTTTCTCTACTTATTTTGTCATATATTTACCACCAAACTTCCTTTACTTAGTGTATCACATTAATTGGGACTGCAGTGTACAGCACTTCACCTGAATTACTGTCCTCAAATGGCTATCAAATGAAGTGTTAGTGCCTTACACTTTCTTTACCACCACTAAGATTGCTCCAAAGCTATTTTAAACATTTTTAATGTCATATTTTCACCTTTTTATCATTGTTATGTTAATCATGAACTTATGTTCCAGAAATGTATTGAACTAGCAAACTATACAAGATGAATTGGATAACATCCATGCTTGGGCTAAGAAGTAGCAGGTAAGATCTGCGCGATAGAAGTGCAAATCAATGACCATCTTAAACAAAAATGAGAAGTCGCACAACACCAGGTTATAGTCCAACAGATTTATTTAATTTTACAAGCTTTCGGAACAGTTCGCTCCTTCGTCAGGTAAGTTAGCAGTGCTACTTAGCAGTTAGGACTGCTAACTTACCTGACGAAGGAGCGAACTGTTCCGAAAGCTTGTAAAATTAAATAAATCTGTTGGACTATAACCTGGTGTTGTGCGACTTCTCATTTTTGTCCACCCCAGTCCAACGCCGGCATCTCCACATCATGACATCTTAAACAAGAGGAAGCCCAATCACCTCTCACTAACCTTCACCAATACCACCATCGCCAAATCCCCCACCATCAACCTCTTGGGGGGTCACCATTGATCAGAAGCTTAACTGGACCAGCCATATTAACATCATGGCTCCAAGAGCAGGGCAGAGGCTAGGTTCTCTGCGACGAGCAGCTCACCTCCTGACGCTTCATTGCCTCTCCGCCATCTCCAATGCTCAAGTCAAGAATGTGACGGAATACACACCACTCACCTTGATGGGTGCAGACGCAACAACATTTGAAGCTTAACGTCCTCCAGCACAAAAGGACATGAGAACATAAGAAATAGGAGCTGGAGTCGGCCATTCATCCCTTCTAGCCTGCTCCGCCATTCAATAAGATCATGGCTGATCTTCTACCTCAACTCCACCTTCCTGCCCGATCCCCATATCCCCTGATTCCCTTAGTGCCCAAAAATCTATCGATCTCAGTCTTGAATATACTCAACGACTGAGCATTCTGGGGTAGAGAATTCCAAAGATTCACCACCCTTTGAGTGAAGAAATTTCTCCTCCTCTCAGTCCTAACTGTCCGACCCCTTATCCTGAGACTGTGACCCCTGGTTCTAGACTCTCCAGCCAGGGGAAACATCCTCCCAGCATCTACCCTATCAAGCCCCTTAACAAATTTATGTTTCAATGAGGACTGAGCATTTCACTTGATCAGCCCCCATGCCACTGGACTCAATGTCGATCATCTCCATTACTGGTACACTATGGCTGCAATATGTATGAGTTACAGGATTTACTGCAGCAACTCACCAAGGTCACTTTGACAGCACCCTTTCCCACCACCTCTGCACCCCCCGACCCCCCGTGACCTTTACCACCAAGAAGGACAAGAGCACAATATCATGGGAACACCATCACCCCCCAAGTTCCCCTCCAAGTCAAACACCATTCTCGCAGACATATATCACCATTCCTTCATCGTCACGGGGTCAAAGTCCTGGATTTCCTTACCTAACACCATCATGGGAGCACCATCACCACAAGGACTGCAGCGGTTCAAGAAAGCCCACCTCCACCTTCTGAGGACAACTGGGGACAGACAATAATCGTGGCCTTACGAGCATCACCAACATATCTAGAATAACAAATAAATAACACAAAATATAACACATTCCATTGGAAAGCTCAGAGACTGCAATAAGACGCAAGGAAAAGCAGCAAATAAGTTATCCATGGAATAATTATTCTGTGGGTAATTATTTACCAATTTCCATTTTGAAAATTGGTTACTCTTGCAGGAATTCCAACTCTTTTCCTGTGAATGAGAGCCTTTCCGTCCCGAACAAAACAAGACAAATTAATTTAATTTTTCAGATCCCCTCAGTCATAGCTTCCAAATTTAGCAAAAAGGACTAAACTGGTTGCTGATGACCCTGTGACAAATATGAAGGAAGAAAGATTAATGTTAATGGCACGGATAATTGGTTTGCAATGGGCAGATCCCGCAAAACTATTTATTCAAACGGCCGGCAGTCAATAGAAAGGAAAAAAATCGGACGAGGTGTACAACAGGCGGCCAATCCACTACCGTCAGTTTTACTCTCCGCCGCCTACCAAAGTTTAAAGTTCAATCCTCTGCACAATTCCGGAAGTCAGTCATAATGGGAAGGAACATTTCATCAAGCAGGTGATGTGGCATTGATAAATGGAGCAGAGGAGGGGAGAGGGGCAAGGGAGTTTGGCTTGGGGCAGTGCTGATTTATTAGCTCAGAACACCAGTCTCTGGCTGCTTGCATTTACCCAAAACAAGCTTAAAAGCATAAAATTGAAATATTTAACAATAATAGGCCTCCTAATTACATTTGATCGTTTTCAAGTGCTAGATGCTGTAGTAGGTGTTTATGTTTCTGATAGGCTTTATACAAAGTTTGGACACTGCACACTTGCTGAATTTCTAATAACATGGTACTGCAGGAGATCAACAAATTTTAGTCATTTGTAATAACAGCGTTGCTTTGTGTACAAAAGCTTTGTTATTTCTTTTGAAAGCAAAAATATAAATAAGGCGGAGGCCTTTATATAGTTTTATTAGAATTAATGATTTTCTGTAGCACCATGTCATTAGAAATGTCACTGTTGGTGTATGTTTACCAAAGGTTTCACAAAAGTAGACTATGCAAAGAGCAACCCTTTACGCAGATCCTCATCCCAAAATAATCACATCACAAAATGAGTTCTTGACGATAAGAGGCCTTGCATCCAATTCACAATCAAACTCTTCTTTAGCAATAGATCAGTGGATATGTATATATATAGATTATGATAGCATTTAACCCAATACAATACCGTCTCCATTCAGCTGCCTCTGCCACTTCCCTTCCTTCCCCTAGCCCACCGGGCCAAACTTCCTCTAAGGTTCTCTCCAGTTTCTCTCCGATCTCCCCTCTTGACCTCTCCTGTTCATGAGACCCACTTCCTGCTCCCTCTACCCTATTCCCACTAAACTGCTGACCAGCCAACTTCCTTTTCTGGCTCCCATGTTAGCTGACATTGTTAATGGTTCTCTCTCCTCAGGTACTGTCCTCTCCTTCAAACCTGCCGTCATCACCCCTCTCCTCAAAAAAACAACCCTTGACCCCTCCATCCTTGCCCCATCTCCAACCTCCCTTTCCTCTCCAAAGTCCTTGACCGTGTTGTCGCATCCCAAATCTGTGCCCATCTTTCCCAGAACTCCATGTTTGAATCCCTCCAATCCAGTTTCCGCCCTAGCCACAGTACCGAAATGGCTCTCATCAAAGTCACAAATGACATCCTTTGTGATTGTAACAAAGGTAAACTATCCCTTCTCATCCTTCTTGACCTGTCTGCAGCCTTTGACACAGTTGACCACTCCATCCTTCTTCAATGCCTCTCCACCGTCATCCAGCTGGGTGGGACGGCACTCGCCTGGTTCCATTCTTATCTATCTAATCATGGCCAGAAAATCACTTGCAACGGCTTCCCTTCCCACTCCTGCATCGTTACCTCTGGTGTCCCACAAGGATCTATCCTTGGCCCCCTCCTATTTCTCATCTACATGACGCCCCTCGGCGACATCATCCGAAAACATGGCGTCCATTTCCGCATATACATTGACGACACCCAGCTTTACCTCACTACCACTTCCCTTGACCCCTCCACGGTCTCTAAATTGACACACTGTTTGTCCGACACCCAGTACTGGATGAGCAGAAATTTTCTCCAATTAAATATTGGGAAGACCGAAGCCATTGTCTTCGGGCCCCGCCACAAACTCCGTTCCCTAGCCATTGACTCCATCCCTCTCCCCGGCAACTGTCTGAGGCTGAAACACACTGTTCGCAACCTTGGCATCATATTTGACCCTGAAATGAGCTTCCGACCACATATCCGTGGTATAACTAAGACGCCTATTTCCACCTCTGTAACATTGCCCATCTCTGCCCCTGCCTCAGCTCATCTGCTGCTCAAACCCTCATCCGTGCCTTCGTTACCTCTAGACTTGACTATTCCAACACATTCCTGGCTGGCCTCCCACATTCTACCCTACGAAAACTTGAGGTCATCCAAAACTCGGCTGCCCGTGTCCTAACTCGCACCAAGTCCCGTTCACCCATCACCCCTGTGCTCACTGACCTACATTGGCTCCCAGTTAAGCAACGCCTTGATTTTAAAATTCTCATCCTTGTTTTCAAATCCCTCCATGGCCTCACCCCTCCCTATCTCTGTAACCTCCTTCAGCCCCACAACCACCCCCCCCCCACCCACCCCCTGCCCCGAGATATCTGCGCTCCTCAAATTCTGCCCTCTTGAGCATCCCTGATTTTAATCGCTCAACCATCAGTGACCGTGCCTTCAGCTGCCTAGACCCGAAGCTCTGGAATTCCCTCCCTAAACCTCTCCGCCTCTCTACCTCTCTTTCCTCCTTTAAGATGCTCCTTAAAACCTATTCTCTTTGACCAAGCTTTTGGTCACCGATCCTCATTTCTTATGTGGTTCGGTGTCAATTTTTTTTCTTATAATACTCCTGTGAAGCGCCTTGGGACGTTTTACTACGTTAAAGGCGCTATGCAAATACAAGTTGTTGTTGTGCAATATATTACAGATTTTCTATATTTCTTTGTTATGATTGCCCCACCCCACTGCATGTGTAATTGCTCGCCTGTTGAAGCACCATCCATTTTCTTTCCATTTGGGCAGTATTTCCGCATACAGCACATTTTAATCAAAGACCCTGCCTCTGGACTAACGGCATGTGCTAATGATGTAAGAGGTCCTTTTGATATGAAAGCAAAGGGCTGGCGAAATAGTAGACAATTGGGGAAGAGGACGCATAGAGAAAATGGTCATGGAGAATGGAGTGGGGAGAATAATGGAGAAAGTGTAAAAATGTAAAATATACAATTTCAGAACATGTCATTGCATGCCCAAAGGGATGTGTGACATTATTAACACCATGTCTACAGTCAAGAGAATAGAGAATGATGTTAGAAAAAGACTTGATGGCCTCTAATTAAAGACGGGCTGTCACAATTTTGGAGCGGTCACCTGATAATAGGTTCGTGCTCAGCATCAAGGACCACTCTCTTAGTAAGCCCTCATTTCCTATGAACTGAACGGTGACTTTATAAGCACATACTCTAGTAATTCAGTGTTACCCAGGGGTTGGTTACTGAAAAAGACACAAGCTCTCTCCTGTCCGCCTGGTTCTTCAGAGAGTTGAAGAATGACCTTTCTATCAGACTGCGTGACTTTGTCTATGATTTACAAATCAGTTTTATTAAAGGTATATTTTCATATATAATTTTTAACAACATATATATACATACATATACACACACACATGTATATAACCCATCTTTAGATATATGCACAAACACACACAATACTTACATAATTCTAGCAGTGGGCGAGGCAACATGATGAGTGTGCCGATGCAGCATTTTTCTTTTTTAAATGTTTTATAAGGGTAGGACTCCATCTATTTTATTTCCAGCCCCAGTCTCCCCAGGCCTTGCATCACAGATGGACAATCTGCTCCTGAGCCTCGCCAATACCACTCGGAGCCAGGCGCTAGGAGTTGCACAACTGGGGCTGATTCTCCTGCTGATTGCCTCTTGTTCCTTTCTCCCTCACCGCACCCCCACCCCCCGCCCCCCCGCCGCCTCCCGACAGCTCTTTTCCTCCCCACAGCACCTCTTCAGAAACCAGCAATTTGGGAGATGTTGAATCGGCAGTCCCTCAGTCCCATGTAAATACTGCAGCACTGCCACACTAATCTGGCCCTTTGAAGCTCCAGTGACCCATTGCCTCTGTCTCTCCTGATTTTGTTGCCCCTTGTTCGCGTAGGGTCACCGGGGCCATTTGCAGCAACAGTTCCTCCCTCAGCTAACATAGCGCAGATTGGGAATTAAAACTGGGACCTTCTGCAGAGCACAGAGCAGAATTAAAAGGAGTGCACTTAAACAGAGTGTTTCATTTGGGAATTTGGAAAGAGTGGGAATTTCTGGTGAGTATTGGGTAAGTAGAAGCTGTAAGTAATGAAATTTAGTTTAACATTTTGATTTCAACCTAGAACTTTAGAAACTGTAGTTAACAGAAGCTGCCTGCCAGTGGCAGTTAACTGTCAGTCAGCTGTGTTTGCCTTGAATAGGTGCTAATCACAGGGAGCAGGGGAGCTGAGTCAACACTTGTAAATTGGGTGAGGCTCCTAGAGTATAAAAGTAAACAGTTCTGCAGAGCACAGAGCAGTCTGCACAGAGCAGAATTAAATGGAGTGCACTTAAACAGTGTGTTTCATTTGGTAATTTGGAAAGAGTGGGAAATTGGAGAAGAGGGGAAAGGAGTTGCTGCTTTTTGCCTACACTACTTGTAGTGCTTTGTATTACAGGTAGATATTTAATTTCATTATGCATAACGTAATCTAGATCAATTAAGTATTCAAGAAACTAAACTGTAAACTAAGTTACTTAAATACAAATTTAATTACATTTAATTAAATAGAACAAGGTCATATAGGGATGGCAGTTCAGGTCGTGTTCCTCAACTGCAACATGTGAGAGTTTGTGGAGAGCATTGTGATCCTGGACAACCACGTTTGCAATAAGTGCCTGCATCTTGAGGAACTTTAGCTCATAGTTGTTGAGCTGGAGTCTGAGGTGCAGACATTGCGGGGCATCAGGGAGGGAGAGAGTTACCTGGACACTTTGGTCCAGGAGGCAGTCACACCCCTTAGGTTAGGTAGTAATACAGGTCCGGTTAGTGGTCAGGGACAGGAGGGTGCGACTGCAACTCAGGCAGGTAAGGGGACTCCAGGTGAAGTGCTGGAGGAGCCTTGGCATTTGTCCTTATCCAACAGGTATGAGGTACTTGCTGCCTGTGTGGATGAGGGAAAAGCCTGCAGGATAGATGAGCAAGCTAACCATGACACCAAGGTGCAGGAGGCCATTCAAGTTGGGGGAGTGAAACGGAATGTAGTTGTGGTAGGGGACAGTATAGTCAGTGGGATAGATACTGTTCTCTGCAGCCGTGACCGGGAGTTACGAAGGTGGTGTTGCCTGCCCGGTGCCAGGGTTAAAGACATCTCCTCACGGCTGGAGAAGAATTTGGAGTGGGAAGGGAAGGATGCAGTTGTCATGGTCCACGTAGGAACCAACGACATAGGTAAAACTAGGAATGAGGTTCTGCTGAGAGAGTTTGAGGAGTTGGGGTCTAAATTAAAAAAGCAGGACCTCAAAGGTAATAATCTCTAGATTGTTACCTGAACCACACGCCAATTGGCATAGGGATAAGCAGATTAGAAGGTTAAATGTGTGGCTCAAAGGGTGGTGTGGGAGGCAGGGGTTTTGCTTTATGGAGCACTGGCACCAGTACTGGGGAAAGAGGGAGCTGTTCCGTTGGGATGGGCTCCACTTAAACCGGGCTAGTTTCCAGTGTCCTGGCAAATTGAATAACTAGGGCAGTAGACAGGACTTTAAACTAATGAAGAGGGGTGGGAGGATTCAGGAAAGAGTAAATTTTAAAGCAGCAAGAGAAATGTCAAGGCTCTAGAGCAGAGCAGAGTTTTGGGTAAAAATAAGCAGAGTGGGTCAGGAAGGAACAGAGAGAGTAACAAAAGTAAGAGGGCATCAGTGACTAAGCTGATATCAGGGAAAAATAGAAAAAAGTCAAAGCTAAAGGCACTATATCTGAATGCGCAAAGCATTCGCAACAAAATAGATGAATTAATAGCGCAGATAGCCATTATGGAGACGTGGTTGCAAAGTGACCAAGGTTGGGAACCAAATATTCCAGGATACTTAACTTTTAGAAGAGATAGGCAAAATGGAAAAGGAGGAGGGGTAGGCCCTGATAAGAAAGGATGGGATAAAGACAGTAGAGATAAAGGATCTTAGCTCCGAAAATCAAGCAGTAGAATCAGTTTAGGTGGAGCTAAGAACCAGCAAGGGGCAGAAAACATTGGTGGGAGTTGTTTATAGGCTCCCAAACAGTAGTTGTAATGTAGGGCAGAGTATAAATCAGGAAATTAGAGGTGCATGTAACAAGGGTAATACAGTAATCATGGGGGACTTTAATTTACATATAGACTGGGCAAACCAAATTTGCAGTAATAGTGTGGAGGACAAATTCATGGACTGTATTCAAGATAGATTTCTAGATCAGTATGTTGAGGAACCAACTAGGGAACAGGCTATTTTAGATCCAGTATTCGGCAATGAGATTAATAACCTTGTAGTAAAGGGGCCCTTAGGGAAGAGTGACCATAGTATGAAAGAATTTTATATTCATTTTGAAAGTGATTTAGTTAAATCCGAAACTAGGGTCTTAAATCTAAACAAAGCAAACTACGTAGGTGTGAGGGGCGAGTTGGCTAAGGTAGATTGGAAAACTACATTAAAAGGTATGACGGTAGACAAGCAATGGCTCGCATTTAAAGAATAAATACATAATTTACAACAAATATACATTCCTTTAAGGCACAAAACCCCACAGGAAAAGTGGTCCAACCCTGGCTAACAAGAGAAGTTAAAGATAGTATTAGCTCAAAGGAAAAGGCTTATAATGTTGCCAAAAAGAGCAGTAAACCTGAGGATTGGGAGGATTTTAGAATTCAGCAAAGAAGGACCAAGAAATTGAGAAAGAAAGGGAAAATAGAATATGAGAGTAAACTAGCGAGAGACATAAAAACAGATTGTAAAAGCTTCTATAGGTATGTAAAAAGGAAAAGATTAGCAAAAGTAAATGTAGGTCCCTTACAGGCTGAGACAGGAGAAATTATAATGGGGAATAAGTAAATGGCAGAGAAATTAAACAAATAAATTTTTTGTGTCTGTCTTCACGGAAGAAGACGCAAAAAACCTCCCGGAAATACTGGAGAACCAAGGGTCTAGCAAAAATGAGGAACTGAAAGAAATTAGTATTAGTAAAAAAATTGTACTGGAGAAATTAATGGGACTGAAAGCCGATAAATCTCTTGGTCCTGATGGCATACATCCTAGAGTTTTGAAAGGGGTGGCTCTAGAGATAATGGATGCATTGGTTGTCATCTTCCAAAATTCCATAGATTCTAGAACAGTTCCTGCGGACTGGAGGGTAGCAAACGTAACCCCACTATTTAAGAAAGGAGTGAGAGAGAAAACAGGGATCTACAGACCAGTTAGCCTGACATCAGTTGTAAGGAAAATGCTAGAATCTGTTATTCAGGATGTGGTAACAGGGCACTTAGAAAATAATAACAGGATTGGGCAGTCAACACGGATTTATGAAAGAGAAATCATGTTTGACAAATTTGTCAGTGTTTTGAGGTTGTAACTAGTAGAATAGATAAGGGGGAACCAGTGGATGTGGTGTATTTGGATTTTCAGAAGACATTCGATAAGGTGCTACACGAGAGGTTATTAAACAAAATTAGGGCTCATGAGATTGGGGGTAACATATTAACATGGATTGAGGATTGGTTAATGGACAGAAAACAGAGAGTAGGAATAAACGGGTCATTTTCAGGTTGGCAGACTGCAACTAGTGGAGTACCGCAAGGATCAGTGCTTGGGCCTTAGCTATTCACAATCTATATCAATGATTTGGATGAGGGGACCAAATGTAATATATCCAAGTTTGCGGATGATACAAAGCTAGGTGGGAATGTAAGTTGTGAGGAGGATGCAAAGAGGCTTCAAGGGGAGATACACAGGCTAAGTGAGTGGGCAAGAACATGGCAAATGGAATATAATGTGGAGAAATGTGAAGTTATCCACTTTGGTAGGAAAAACAGAAAGCAGCGTATTTTTTAAATGGTGAGAGATTGGGAAATATTGGTGTTCAGAGGGACCTGGGTGTCCTTGTACACGAATCACTGAAAGTTAACATGCAGGTACAGCAAGCAATTAAGAAAGCAAATGGTATGTTGGCCTTTATTACAAGAGGATTTGAGTATAAGAGTAAAGATGTCTTACTGTAATTATATAGGGCCCTGGTGAGACCACACCTGGAGTATTGTGTACAGTTTTGGTCTCCTTACCTAAGGAAGGATATACTTGCCATAGAGGGAGTGCAATGAAGCTTCACCAGACTGGTTCCTGGAATGGGGGGATTGTCCTATGAGGAGAGACTGAGTAGACTAGGCTTATATTCTCTAGAGTTTAGAAGAATGAGAGGTGATCTCATTGAAACATACAAAATTCTTATAGGGCTTGACAGGGTAGATGCAGGGAGGATGTTTCCCCTGGCTGGGAGTCTAGAACCAGGGGTCACAGTCTCAGAATAAGGGGTCGGCCATTTAGAACTGAGATGAGGAGAAATTTCTTCATCCAGAGGGTGGTGAATCTTTGGAATTCTCTACCCCAGAGGGCTGTGGAGGCTTAGTCGTTGAGCATATTCAAGACAGAGATCGATAGATTTTTGGATATTAAGGGAATCAAGAGATATGGGGATAGTGCAGGAAAGTGGAGATGAGGTAGAAGATCAGCCATGATCTTATTGAATGGTGGAGCAGGCTCGAGGAGCCAAATGGCCTACTCCTGCTCCTATTTCTTATGTTCTTATGTTCTGATGTGTATGGATTAGGGCTACACTACACAATGCCTTTACCCACTGGGCCTTCAGTTCATTCCAAAAGAAATTATGCTGCTAGAAGAATGGGGTTTGAACCTATGCGAATAGATCCCCATTCGATCTTAAGACCAACACCTTAACCACTCAGCCGTCCTAATGCATCCCCTCTCTCTCTGCTCCTTCTGTCAGTCTCCAGCTTCTTTTTTTCGTCTTAATGGAGTCTTAACCCCATTTTTAGCCTGTCTTTTTCTCCATTAATATCTCCTCTCATCCCTTTCCCTCTTGTCTCCCAGGCATTTAACTGGTAGCATGGGTACAGCTGTTGTTTTTAGTTAACCTAAGTTAATGTGATGCCAATTTACAATCATTTCTCAGGTCAGCGCAATATCATACCTTTATAAACACATGGGATTCACCAACAACAGAAACAAACATTCTACAAATACCACTTCCATACAAATATTGGAAGTCCTCCATATTCTTCAGCTTAAATTTGTAAAATTAAAAACAAACGACACCAACTTGGCACCTATCGTCTCATGTTTTATGCAGTTATTGGCCATTAACATGTATTTCTACATCCTATACTGTAACTGGTGCAATCTTACCAACGTTGGAACATTTTGTGGAGCAAACAGCGGCAGCAGTGATACGGTTGAAAGAAAATGATTGAGCTTCAAATGATCACACTGTAGTCATTCATAATGTTTGAGGAATAGCTGCACCATGTTACATATGCTGCCAGTTTCCTTTATAAGATGGACAATGGTCAAATGTTACTGTCGAATATCAGCCAATTGTAATCTCACATCCCTAATTGCCATCTGCTCAGTAGCTCACAAATTTCATCTGCATAAGCAAACAAATCATGCTTACATTTCCAGACTGACTGTTGATACACGTAGGAGAACGCAGACTAATCTATTCTCAAAGAATTAATTTCATTTGGAACTATTTGACAAAGGTTGACTAAACCCCAAAGTTCTCCTTCTCAGCCTCACAATGCAAGAAAAAAAAAGTCTTCACTTTTGTGGGGTGCAAATGTCTGGAAATATAAATTTAAGGGGAAACTGGATAAACACGAGGGAGAAAGGAATAGGAGGATATGTTTCAACGAAAGGTCATCAACTTGAAATGTTATCTCTGATTCTCTCGCCACAGATGCTGCCTGACCTTTTTTTTTATTCGTTTAAGGGATGTGGGCATCACTGGCAAGGCCAGCATTTATTGCCCATCCCTAATTGCCCTTGAGAAGGTGGTGGTGAGCCGCCTTCTTGAACCGCTGCAGTCCGTGTGGTGAAGGTGCTCCCACCGTGCTGTCAGGTAGGGAGTTCCAGGATTATGACCCAGCGATCTGCTGAATATTTCCAGCATTTTCTGTTTTTATTAACCTCCTACAGAATTACGTTCCCTCACTTCCTGCTGGTCTTATGACTTTGGCCTCCTGTTTATACCCCACTTCACCCCATAATTGACGGCAAGACTTTCAGCCAACAAAGCCTTGCTCTCCAGAACTACTCCTTAAATCCTTCCACTTCTCTACATCTCTCTCCTCCTTTGAAGATTGTCTCAAAACCTTTTTGCCTATTAACTACGGCTGCTAAAAATTGATTTGCTCTGTATTTCTGGACACAATGCAGTTGTTAAAATATATTGAGTGCTCTAATCTTTATGTTATTCTTTGATTATTCTACGATTAGCCATATTAAACATACAGAAATTTTTTCCATGAGATTGAAGTGATGGAAGATAAAAGATCCAGGAAAATTTGGAAATTGCCTACGGCACTTAGCACTGAAAGGATTAATCAAAATCCACCTTCAACAAATGGTAGTGTCCTTTAAATAAGTCACCTTTATGTACAAAATGAAATTCAGCCATTAACTTTCCCCAAATAACTTTGATTTCATACAAGAGTGATTGATATTTCCGTCCTCGAGTAGCATAGTGATTTTATAATCACTATACACGGACCCTGCGTTTCCTGTTATTAATCTATTCAGTGTTTAATTGCATGTTACTCCTGGTTGCCAGACTAACCTTTAGCCATTGTGTTTTTGTATTGACAATTCAATCGGTTTGGAATTTCTGCACTGTACATTGTTCCTTCAATTTTTAAAATGCAGAATCGTTCCTCATTGTTGCAAACTTGCAATTCACTCCTTAATTTGATATGGATACTGAACAACCCGTGTACAAATAAGGACTGAATAGTGAAGTCAGGTAGGAAAAACAGAAAGGCAGAGTATTATTTAAATGGTGATAGATTGGGAAATGTTGATATACAAAGGGACCTGGGTGTCCTTGTACACCAGTCACTGAAAGCAAACATGCAGCTGCAGCAGGCAGTTAGGAATGCAAATGGTATGTTGGCCTTCATTGCAAGAGGATTTGAGTACAGGAGCAAGGATGTCTTACTACAGTTAAACAGGGCCTTGGTGAGAACATACCTGGAGTACTGTGTGCAGTTTTGGTCTCCTTACCTAAGAAAGGATATACTTGCCATAGAGGGAGTGCAGCGAAGGTTCACCAGACTGATTCCTGGGATGGCAGGACTGTCGTATGAGGAGAGATTCGGACAACTAGGCCTGTATTCACCAGAGTTTAGAAGAATGAGAGGGGATCTCATTGAAACGCATAAGCTTCTGACAGGGCTAGACAGACTGGATGCAGGGAGGATGTTTCCCCTGGCTGGGGGGACTAGAACAAGGGGTCACAATCTCAGGATACGGGGTAGGACATTTGGGACTGAGATGAGGAGAAATTTCTTCACTCAGAGGGTGGTGAACCTGTGGAATTCTCTACCACAGAAGGCTGTGGAGGCCAAGTCACTGAATATATTTAAAAAGGAGATAGATAGATTTCTAGACACAAAAGGCATCAAGGGGTATGGGGAGAGAGCGGGAATATGGTATTGAGATAGAGGATCAGCCATGATCATATTGAATTGCGGAGCAGGCTCGAAGGGCCGAAATACCTACTCCTGCTCCTATTTTTCTATATTTCTATGTTTCTATGAATTCTGAAGCCTCTTCAACATCCGGATTGATCCATATTGGATTTGAGAAGATACATTCAAATTTCAATTTGCCAAATTTGGCTCATTTTTGAATTTCCATGCTCCTGTTGTCCAGTTCCATAAGATCCAGCGACAGGGTGTTGCGACAGACAACATTAGAAGCGATCTTACATAGAAACATAGAAGATAGGAGCAGGAGTAGGCCATTCGGCCCCTCGAGCCTGCTCCGCCATTCGATGAGATCATGGCTGATCATCCAAACTCAGTACCCTGTACCTGCCTTCTCCCCATATCCCTTTAGCTTTAAGAAATATATCTAACTCATTCTTGAATATATTTAATGACTTGGCCTCAACTATCTTCTGAGGTAGAGAATTCCACAGGTTCACCACTCTCTGGGTGAAGAAATTCCTCCTCATTTCAGTCCTAAATGGCTTACCTCTTATCCTTAGATTATGACCCCTGGTTCTGGACTCTCCGACCATCGGGAACATTCTTCCTGCATCTAGTTTGTCCAGACCTGTCAGAATTTTATATGTTTCGATGAGATCCCCTCTCATTCTTCTATACTCCAGCGAGTATAAGCCCAATCGACCCACTCTCTCCTCATATGTCATTCCTGCCATCCCAGGTATCAGCCTTGTGAATCTTCGCTGAACTCCCTCCATGGCAAGAACATCCTTCCTCAGATAAGGCGACCAAAACTGCACACAGTACTCAAGGTGTGGTCTCACCAAGGCCCTGTACAACTGCAGCAGGACATCCCTGTTCCTATACTCAAACCCTTTCGCTATGAAGGCCAACATACCATTTGACTTCTTCACCACCTGCTGCACCTGCATGCTTACCTTCAGCGACTGGTGCACAAGGATATCCAGGTCACGTTGCACTTCCCCATCTCCCAATCTATTGCCATTCAGATAATAGTCTGCCTTTCTGTTTTTGACACCAAAGTGGATAACCTCGCATTTATCCACGTTATATTGCATCTGCCACGCTTCTGCCCACTCACCCAACCTGTCCAAATCATCCTGGAGTTTCTCGGTATCCTCCTCGCAGCACACACACCCACCCAGCTTTGTGTCATCTGCAAACTTGGAGATATTACATTTAGTTCCCTTATCTAGATGATTAATGTATATTGTGAATAGCTGGGGTCCAAGGACCGATCCCTGCGGTACCCCACTAGTCACTGCCTGCCACTCGGAAAAAGACCCATTAATTCCTACTCTCTGCTTTCTGTCCGCCAACCAGTTCTCTATCCAAGTCAATACCTTGCCCCCAATCCCATGTGCCTTAACTTTACACGCTAATCTCTTATGCGGGACCTTATCGAAAGCCTTTTGAAAGTCCAAATACACCACATCTACTGGTTCTCCCTTATCTATTTTCCCAGTTACATCCTCAAAAAATTCCAGTAGATTAGTCAAGCACAATTTACCTTTTGTAAATCCATGTTGACTTTGTCCGATCCTGTCACTGTTTTTCAAGTGCTCAACTATTACATCCTTTATAATGGACTCTAGCATTTTCCCCATTACCGATGTCAGGCTTACCGGTCTGTAATTCCCCGCTTTCTCTCTACCACCCTTTTTGAATAGTGGGGTAACATTAGCTACCCTCCAATCCATGGGTACAGTTCCAGATTCCATCGAATGTTGGAAGATGATCAGCAATGCATCTACTATTTCTAGGGCCACTTCCTTAAGTACCCTAGGATGTAGATTATCAGGCCCTGGGGATTTATCGGCCTTCAACCCTGTCAATTTCCCTAACACCATTTCCCTGCAAATACTGATTTCTTTCAGATCCTCCCTTTCATTAGACCCAATGTTCTCCAACATCTCTGGGAGGTTATTTGTGTCCTCCTTTGTGAAGACAGAACCAAAATATGCATTTAATTGGTCAGCCATTTCTTTGTTCCCCATTATAACTTCCCCCGCTTCTGACTGCAAGGGACCTACACTTGATTTCACTAATCTTTTTCTCTTCACATATCTAGAAAAGCTCTTACAGTCAGTTTTTATGTTCCCTGCAAGCTTACTTTCATATTCTATTGTCCCCTTCTTAATTAATCCCTTTGTCCTCCTTTGTTGAAACCTAAACTGCACCCAATCCTCAGGGTTACCGCTTTTTCTGGCCAATTTATATGCCCTCTCCTTGGATCTTATGCTATCCCTAATTTCCCTTGTTAGCCACGGTTGAGTCACCCTTTTTGTTTTATTCTTATGCCACACTGGGATGAACAAATTCTGTAGTTCACCCATGCAGTCTTTGAATGTTTGCCATTGCCTATCCACCGTCAACCCTTTGAGTGACATTCCCCAATCAATCCTACCCAATTCGCGCTTCATACCATCGTAGTTTCCTTTATTTAAATTCAGGACCCTAGTCTCTGATTCAACTACTTCACTCTCCATCCTAATGAAGAATTCTATCATATTATGATCACTCTGACCCAAGGGGCCTCGTACAACAAGATTGCTAATTAATCCTTTCTCGTTACATAATACCCAGTCTAAGATGGCCTGATCTCTGGTTGGTTCCTCGACATATTGTTCCAGAAAACAATCCCGTAAACTTTCTAGGAATTCCTCCTCCACAGTATTTTTACTAATTTGGTTTGCCCAATCTATATGTAAATTAAAGTCACCCATGATGACTGCTGTGCCCTTACTGCATGCTTCTCTAATTACCCTTTTAATGCCATCCCCAACCTCCGTATTACTGTTTGGAGGTCTATATACCACTCCCACTAACGTTTTTTGCCCCTTGTTATTTCTCAGTTCTACCCATACAGATTCCGCATCATCAGAGTTACTATCCTTCCTTTCAATTGTGTTAATCCCCTCTTTAACCAGCAATGCTACCCCACCTCCCTTTCTTTTTTGCCTATCTTTCCTAAATATTGAATACCCCTGGATGTTGAGTTCCCAGCCTTGGCCACCCTGGAGCCATGTTTCTGTAATCCCAATCAAATAGTATTCATTTACCTCAATTTCGCAGCTAATTCATCCACCTTGTTCTGAATGCGCCTTGCATTAAGACACAAAGGGGGAAAAATTCAGTCGCGCCCCGTTTGGGGCGCAAATATCGGCCGGGCGCAAAGATTAGCGCATGGCGCTAATTATCGCCACCGACTGCAAACTTGACTTTTATCGCCCCTGGAGGTGATTGCAGTGCTAAATCAGGCGCTTCACACCTGTCTTAAGGCGCAAAGGCCGAGGAGCGAGGCGCTACCTCAGAGCGCTGGCGAAGCTCATGTAATGTCAGTCAGCAATGGAACACACACACAATGGCACGGGCCAGTTCTTAAAGGGGATGGTTAATCTTGCTTTCCATCCACATCCTGCTCATTGCAGCCTTGAATCTCGGCCTGGAGAAACTTGCACATCAAATGTGCTGGAAAGAACAATGGAGAGTACCAGGCAAAGAGCTCAGAGTGCAGCCCCCACAGTCTCTGCTAAATCGATACAAGGAATGGCAAATCAAAATGAACCTGCAAAGTGCTGATCAGTACCCAAAACTCCTTCACACAACGTTGAATCTCTCCAGAAGTCTCTCCATCTCTCTCTCAGAATGCGTCGTTCAAAAATGGCACCAACAATAAAAGGCAGGAAGCGGTCACCTTTAAATAGCGCTCCCCCTTTCCCTTCATGACTGCAGAACGCTCCCCTCAACCTGTCGTTGCTAGCATCAGGCGGTAAGGCAGGGGGCGCCACTCAATATCCGCTCCGGGGCGATACCGGGGCGTTGCGCACTCGAGTGACGTCATGATCTGCCGGCGCAGGAGATCGCGGCGATAAAGTTTAGCGCCGCCGCAAAATGTCTAGTTAAGTTCGCGAGCGGCGCAAACATCGCTGCGCCCGGGCGCTAGCTGCTTTGCGTCCCATTAGCGCCCTCTTAAGGTGCTAACGGGAGGCGCAACCAACTGAATTTTTCCCCCAAAGCTTTCAGGCTTGTTTTTTTAACGCTGTCAGACCTATATGAATTATTATTTACTGTGACCATGTTTGATTTAAACCGTTGAGTTCTTTGCCTTCTACTTTTGTTTTTCTCCTTCCTGTCTTTTGCTTTTATCCTTGTTTCCCTTTCCTCTGTCTCCCTGCTCAGGTTCCCAACCCCCTGCCACTTTAGTTTAAACCCTCCCCAACAGCACTAGCAAACACTCCCCCTAGGACATCGGTTCCGGCCCTGCCCAGGTGCAGACCGTCCTGTTTGTATTGGTCCCACCTCCCCCAGAACCGGTTCCAATGTCCAAGGAATTTGAATCCCTCCCCCTTGCACCATTCCTCTAGCCACGTATTCATTTGAAATATCCTCTTATTTGTACTCTGACTAGCACGTGGCACTGGTAGCATTCCTGAGATTACTACCTTTGAGGTCCAATTTTTTAATTTGCCTCCTAACTCCCTATATTCTGCTTTTAGGACCTCATCCCATTTTTTACCTATATCGTTGGTGCCTATGTGCACCACAACAACTGGCTGTTCGCCCTCCCCCTCCAAAATGTTCTGTAGCCGCTCCGAGATGTCCTTGACCCTTGCACCAGGGAGGCAACACACCATCTGGAGTCTCGTTTGTGGCCGCAGAAACGCCTATCTATTCCCCTTACAATTAAGTCCCCTATCACTATAGCTCTTCCACACTTTTTCCTCCCAGCCTGTGCAGCAGAGCCACCCATGGTGCCAGGAAGTTGGCTGCTGCTGCCTTCCCCTGATAATTCATCCCCCCAACAGTATCCAAAGTGGTATATCTGTTTGAGAGGGGGATGGCCACAGGGGACCCTTGCACTACCTGCCTGCACCTCTTACTCTGCCTGGTGGTCACCCATTCACTTCCTGCCTGTACACCCTTTACCTGCGGTGTGACCAACTCGCTAAACGTGCTATCCACGACGTTCTCAGCATCGCGAATGCTCCAATATGCATCCATCCGCAGCTCCAGAGCCGCAATGCGGTCTATCAGTAGCTGCAGCTGGATACACTTCCCACACATGGTCGTCAGGGACACAGGAAGTGTCCCTGATTTCCCACATATAGCAGGAGGAGCATATCACGGGGCGGAGCTCTCCTGCCATGACTTACCCTTTAATTAATTAATTAAAATTAAATTAAATGAATCCCACCAATTTCACTTCAATTAAATGATATACTCAAGGGCTCTTATTTAACAATAGTCCCCGCTACACAACAGAGACCCTAGAAACCGCAAAATTTTAAGTTTAGAAAAATTTAGAAGGAAAATACTCACCAACCAATCACTTACCTGCTTCTTGGTGACGTCACAGTTCGATTGTTTTTTGCTTCCCTCTCCCGGACCCGGATTAGGGAAAATCCCCTTAGCGCAACTTTATACCGCCGCTCGCCACTCCTCGGGCTGCCTCCGCTGCTCTGGGCCTACCACGCCTCGGGGCTCTTCTTCAAAACTAATCCCCTCCATTCAATAATCCCAAACTGGAATGAATAGAGACTTTAACAAATTTGGATTCAGGATCCAAAACGGATTTCAGTTTGTATTCAGATTAAACCAAGCCTGAAGGCTGACTGAAAGTGCAGCAGCACAAGACTTACGAAGGTAAGCAGAGAGATAGCTATAAAGAACTGAATTCCTCACCAGACGATCAGATATTGATGGATTTTAAAAGACTGCATTCTTAAATGATCAAAGGGGCACTGCATAAACTATTTGTAGGAAAACATTTGAAGTTTCAGATGCTCAGTCTATTTACTAAATGTGCTGGCACATTTGATGCTGGATCAGGTGATCTTGAACCAGTTAAAGATCTCAGAATCATTTCAGCGTTTTAGCCCCAGAGGGAAAGAGCTTTGAACTGGGCCAGAGAAACTAACGCATGCAAATCTGTCTGGGGCAAATGAACAGAGCCAAATCAGAACTTTGATTTTTTTTTCCAGATCCGTTTCCTGTTTTCTCTCCATAGAATTCCCGCCCACAAAATATTTTATGAAGGCCTGCAAATATGCAGCTACAATCTTTGAAAAAAATGCATTAAAAAAAAACAGTCCTGCAAAATCCGAGCTGTGCATGTGTGATTTCACTTTGCAGTTACCTAAGGAAGGATTTACTTGCCTTAGAGGGAGGGCAGCTAGGGATAACTAGACTGATTCCTGGGATGGGGGGATTGTCCTATGAGGAGAGGTTGAGTAGGCTAGGTCTATATTCCCTCGATTATAGCCAGCCACCAATGAAATACTGTTTGGAAATCATCTTATTTTATGTAAATGCCAAATGTCGAGTTTGATGAAATTAGTGTTTGATTCAATGTAAAAACAGAATACTTAATAATTAATGACACAAATTCGGCAATTGTTTTACTTATATTTACAAGGATATTGTCAATCTGGATCATTCCAGGTTTGGATTGGACTGTGGCTTTAGGAAACCTACTATATGAGTAAGTTACAGATACCACATATGGGGCTGAGGACAAAGAAAGAAAACATAAATTGTTCTGTGCAGTTTGATTGTGTGATTCCAGGTTGATGGTGTTCAGCAATGAGCATGTATTGTTTTTGTCCCTGCTGATCTGGTGGCGGGAAGAGTTAGGGAGAAATCACCACCTACAAATGAGTTGTAAATATTTGTCCACTCCACTTTCTCTTGTGACATCAGCCTGTTAATTAGTCTGAGAGTGAGCCGACGGCATTCGTAACCTTCCTCTTAAAATGGTCCCACATTATGAAAAATTGCAGGTCAGGTACATAGCTGCGTCAAAGAAAGGAAGAAAAATAAAGAACCTGCATTCATATCGTGTCTTTGACATCTTCAGGATGTCCAGCCTGCTTTTGAAAAGTGCAGTCACTTGCGTTGTAGCCTATGCAGCAACCAATTTACACACCGCAGGGTCACAGAGAGCAATGACCAGTTCATCGTCTTGTTGTAGTGTTGGTCGAGGGATAAATGTTGGCTGAGATGCCAGAAGAAAATCCTGCTCTTCTTCGAATAATGTTATGGGATTTTTTACGTCCACCTCAAGAGGCAGGTTTAACGCGTCATCCAAAAGACAGAACCTCCAACAATGCAGCACTCCCTCAGTAGTCAAAGTGTCAGCCTAGATGCCTAAATGATGTGCCACAAGCCCCTGACTGAGGCCTGAACCCACAACTTTCTGACTCAGACAGAACAGTGCTACAATTTTTCCTAATATTATAGTAGGAAGCTCTGAAATTCCCTTCCTAAATCTCTTTGCCTCTCTACATCTCTCTCTTCTTTTAAGGTGCTCCTTAAAACCTACGGGGGGAAAATTGGGGCTCGAACTTCGCGGGGCACTACTTTTAGCGCCTCGAAAAAGTTAGCGCCCCCTGCGCCCGAAATTGAACCGGTAGCGCCCCAAGCAGGAGGAGTGCCGGGCTGACGGATCACAGCCAGCACCCCACAGGAGGAGGCGAGAGGGGGCAGGTGCTGGCAGGCGGCCCCAAAAAAAAATGGCCGCCCGGCACCTGCCCTTTAATTTGCGCCACCCCGGCTGGAAACACGGCACCCTGACCCTATCGGACATAACGTCCGGTGGCAGGTCAGGGGGCGCGAGTCAAGTTTGTGGCAGGGGTGCGAGCGGGGCGCTGCGCCTGGCGATTACAACATTGTCAGAGGCACAGCGCCGCGGGGCGCTACCGGCTACCGCCGCCGCTAACCTCCCGCTGAATTTCGCGGGAGGCGTTAGCGGCGCCGCGCCCGGGCGCTAGGTGCTAACGGGAGGCACAAAGCAACCAAAATTTTTTCCCCTACCTCTTTGACCAAGCTTTTGGTCATCTGTCCTAATAACTCCTTATGTGGCTCGGTGTCAAATTTTGTTTGATAACGCTCCTGTGAAGCGCTTTGGGACGTTTTACTATGCTAAAGGTGCTATATAAATGCAAGTTGTTGTTGTAGAGGATGCTTCTCCGTCCTGTAACAGCATGGAGACATTCGAAAACCTGCGAGGTAGGACTGGAAACATATAGATTTCCAAGCTCTCCAGCCAAACTAAATGTAACTTTAAAAAAAACACAGCTGAACACTCTCTCATACTCGGCAGATTCCTTTGCTCATCTTTTTTTCTCTTACATTGTATTTCAGTTAAAAACTGCAAAGAGTTGAGCTGCGGGCCTTTCAGGGTCAGCCTCTTACATTTTGAAATCTGCTCCAATTTCATGCATGGTAAAGTTACCTTCCTTTTAAAATGGTTGAACATTATCAAAATTAGCAGACCAGACACACCACTGCATGCACAATATTAAGAATACGTGACAGTCTTGCACAACACGTTCAGCACAGACTAAAGACATCAAACAAGACTCTTGAACAACTTAGATAAGCTTCAAATTAATTAGCATCTTCTGCCATACAGTACAGCACCATCAGTACAAGCAAGAAAGATTAGAGAGTTTTTGGAAGAGGAGCATTTATTTCCTGTAATACTTTTATGACAAAATGAAAAGAAATGTCAGGAGAAATACTGCATAATTATTAACAACTCTGTAAAAGGTGCTTCCCGTTTTTCAGATTGTAAATAGCAATTTAGTCACAACAGTGAAAAAGTCAGGAGGTTGGAGAGACCCCTGCTTGGGTGAGGAACGAGCACAATTGGGTACGGGGAGTCAATTCAGCACAACCTGAGGCTGTTGAGAGAAAGGTTCAGAAGACATTATCATCTGCTCAGATGAATTTTTGTTAGTTAGAGTAATTTATTAAATCTGTAGCCTGGCTACAATATGCATATGAAGCAATAATGCGGAGATGCCGGTGTTGGACTGGGGTGGACAAAAATGAGAAGTCGCACAACACCAGGTTATAGTCCAACAGTTTTATTTGAAATTACGAACTTTCAGAGCTCTGCTCCTTCGTCAGGTACAGTGAGGGAATACAAATCGGTTACAAAGTATATATAGACAGAGAACAATGTGTCTGCAGAGATACAATCCGTCAGGGAGGCATTACATCAAAGACACAGCAGAATACAGCTAAGACAATGAGGTGGGGTCACAGGGGGTCCAACGTGTCAAATGCTGCAGTCTGCAGTTAAGCTTTTTACTTTTTTTTAAAACTGGAAATCACATCTGTGAACCAGACAACGACGTCGAGTCACGTCCTGTAGCGTGACATATGAAGCAAAGAATTGTTTATTAACTTATATGTTTTTAAAAAAATTCTGCCACATTTTTAAATAGTTCTACCTCTTAGAGGGCTGATTCAGCAATGGTGCATGTTCTGGGTGCAGAACTTACTGGATCAGGCAAGCAGGCTCAGACACTTGACTTGCGGGAGGCTTAATTCACAAAATTCAGAAGGGTCTAGTGAGAAGGAGGAATTAAAAGAAATTAGTATTAGTAAAAAAATAGTGCTGGAGAAATTAATGGGACTGAAAGCTGATAAATCCCCAGGGCCTGATAATCTGCATCCCAGAGTACTAAAAGGAGTAACCATGGAAATAATGGATGCATTGGTTGTCATCTTCCAAAATTCTATAGATTATGGAACAGTTCCGGCAGATTGGAAGGTGGCAAATGTAAACCCACTATTTAAAAAAGGAGGGAGAGAGAAAACCGGGAACTACAGACCGGTTAGCCGAACATCAGTAGCAGGGAAAATGCTAGTCTATTGTAAAGGATGTGATAACAGGACACTTAGAAGATATCAACGGGATTAGACAAAGTCAACATGGATTTATGAAAGGGAAATCGTGTTTGACAAACCTACTGGAGTTTTTTGAGGATGTAACTGGTAGAATAGATAAGGGAGAACCAGTGGATGTGGTGTATTTGGATTTTCAGAAGGCCTTTGATAAAGTCCCACATAAGAGGTTAGTGTGCAAAATTAAAGCACATGGGATTGGAGGTAATACACTGGCATGGATTGAAAATTGGTTAACAGACAGGAAACAGAGAGTAGGAATAAATGGGTCTTTTTCAGGGTGGCAGGCGGTGACTAGTGGGGTACCGCAGGGATCAGTGCTTGGGCCCCAGCTATTCACAATATATATCAATGATTTGGATGAGGGAACCAAATGTAATATTTCCAAGTTTGCTGACGACACAAAACTAGGTGGGATTGTGAGTTGTGAGGAGGATGCAAAGAGGCTTCAAGGCAATTTAGACAAGTTGAGTGAGTGGGCAAATACATGGCAGATGCAGTATGACGTAGATAAATGTGAAGTTATCCACTTCGGTAGGAAAAAGAGAAAGGTAGAGTATTATTTAAATGGTGATAGATTGGGAAATGCTGATGTACAAAGGGACCTGGGTGTCCTTGTACACCAGACACTGAAAGCAAATATGCAGGTGCAACAAGCAGTTAGGAAAGCAAATGGTATGTTGGCCTTCATTGCAAGAGGATTTGAGTATAGGAGCAAGGATGTCTTACTACAGTTATGCAGGGCCTTGGTGAGACCACACCTGGAGTACTGTATGCAATTTTGGTCTCCTTACTTAAGAAAGGATATACTTGCCATTGAGGGAGTGCAGCGAAGATTCACCAGACTGATTCCTGGGATGGCAGGACTGTCGTATGAGGAGAGATTGGGTCGACTAGGCCTGTATTCACTCGAGTTTAGAAGAATGAGAGGGGATCTCATTGAAACGTATAAAATTCTGACAGGGCTAGACTGACTGGATGCAGGGAGGATGTTTCCCCTGGCTGGGGGGTCTAGAACAGGGGGTCACAGTCTCAGGATACGGGGTAGGACATTTAGGACTGAGATGAGGAGAAATTTCTTCACTCAGAGGGTGGCGAACCTGTGGAATTCTCTACCACAGAAGGCTGTGGAGGCCAAGTCACTGAATATATTTAAGAAGGAGATAGATAGATTTCTAGACACAAAAGGCATCAAGGGGTATGGGGAGAGAGCGGCAATATGGTATTGAGATAGAGGATCAGCCATGATCATATTGAATGGCGGAGCAGGCTCGAAGGGCCGAATGGCCTACTCCTGCTCCTATTTTTCTATGTTTCTATGTTTCAGTAAGTCAGACGTTTTGGAGGACTTACAGTGAGGGTGAGGGAGCTTCAGTTCTGCTCCTAATTCGAGGCAATCTCAGGCAAATTGGTCCCACACCAAAGTCAGGGATTTTCTGCACTTGTTCACTTTATCAGTGCTGCCCACCCATATAAAATAGGAACTGCTGGGACTTGCTACATCGGCCTTTGAGAGTTTACTTCTGAAGGGTCTGCTTGATCGTTTAGTATTAGTTCTGCTTCTTTTTCACTTGCAACAAGCTTGTTCCTCAACATGGGAATTTCTTTGGACATCCGTATGAAGTGGTTTGAAAGAAAGAAAGACTTACATTTCTATAGCGCCTTTCACCACCACCGGGTGTCTCAAAGCACTTTACAGCTAATGAAGTACTTTTGAAGTGGAGTCACTGTTGTAATGATTGAGGTATAAATATTGGCCCCAGGACACCGGGGATAACTCCCCTGCTCTTCTTTCGAAATAGTGCCATGGGGTCTTTTTATGTCCACCTGAGAGAGCAGACGGGGCCTCGGTTTAACGTCTCATCTAAAAGACGGCACCTCTGACAGTGCAGCACTCCCTCAGCACTGCACTGGAGTGTCAGCCTAGATTTATGTGCTCAAGTCCCTGGAGTGGGAATTAAACCCACGACCTTCTGACCCCGAGGCGAGTGTGCTACCCACTGTGCCACAGCTGACACTGATAAATTTGGAGGAATCATTGGAGAGAAGGCAGGTACGATTGCAACTGAGGTGTTTGACACCCACCCACTTGGGTCCCAGGAGCTGTGTGTTAGACTGAGGTACACCTGCCTGAGTAGGAGAAGTCTTCTCCTCTATGCTTCACAAGAGAGACAGTCACTAAGTTTGCCGTCTCCTCCAGTCCAACCAGCGGACAAGTTCCACCACAGGGACAGCTCTGCCCATTGTTATGAAGATGACCACAAGATGAAATTTCTATGCCACTGGATCCTTCCAAAGCATCACCAAGGAGTTCTGTCAAATCAATCAGTTTTTGCGTCAATCATGTGACAGAAGCCCAATTCACCATAGAAAATGGATGCATCCCTTTCCTCATTGAGAGGAATTGGCAGCACAAAAGACTTTTACCAAGTATCAGGTTTCCCTAAAGTATAAGGGGGGGAGGTGTCATTAATGACACATGACTATCGACACCCCTAACAGCAACCCCATGGCCTCCATGAGTAGTATCGGTTCCATCCACAGATGTTCCCTGTTGAGAAACCCACAAATAGACATGGAACACTGATACAGTGAAGCCCATGCCTCCATGTGAATTCTAGCAGAAGAGACCACTGGAATCTTCAGGCATTGCTTGGAGAGATATCAATGGATCTTGCCCTATACTTCTGCTCTATAGCCATGACAAGTTCCCCAACATCATAACTGTCTGCTGTATATTTCATAATGTTGCCATCCACAGAGATGTAACAATGGATCAGGAGAACTGGGAAGAAGAGCATTTGCATTTCATGCAGGAGGAGGAAGATGAACAAATAGTTAAAGGTAACATGCAGTCAGGAAGACTCAAAGGACAATTACCTAAGTATATAAGCTATTCCCTGCATAAGCAGTCCTATCCTATTGTGTACAGTACATAAACCCTGTGAATACCATGCTCTCCACTACAATCAAATATACCTCAAATACTATGCACTTGTAGCAACTCATCTCTTTCTTCCCTAATACCTCCCCTCTTGAAACTATTTTGCCATCTGTTCTGACAACGTAAAGACATTAGAGGCAGTGTTGCCTCATTGTGGCCACTGACTGTAGTACCTGGTGATGGAAAAGAGAGTTCCCCTCAGTCCCAAAAACGATTATCCTTCTCTGCCACATTTCTTCCAGGAGCGCATGCAGACGGCTTTTATCAAAATTCTGCCCACGTTCACTTGGCCACTTTCCATTGCTGGCACTGCAGAAGTGCTGAAGCCATCAAAACAGGCTAGCTTGAAGTGGGAACAGCAGCCCTTTAAAAGCTGCTGCTGCCAGTTATCCTGCCAATCAGCGAACTCATGAAAAACATACACGGAGCTTCTTATTATATTCATTGGCTGACCTCCTCAAATGGGTTTGGCCAGGCGGCCACTCTTGTTGCATGAGGTTCATGGAGTGCAGCAATCCTAGTGCCAGTTCAGGTGGAATTGCTGGAAATTGCTCACAGTTAGAATAACAACTTATCTAAGAACAAACCAGACCAATATTCACACAAATAGTGTACTGGGAATCAGAACACCATTATGGGCGCAATAAAATTGAGAGACTAGTCAACCAATGTAGTTTAGCTGTTTCTGTTCCAATGGCTCAAGTATCATTTTATTTGGTGAGTAAGGGCAGGGATGTTCAAACTATTGCCAGTGAGCCCCGTGCAGCCCGTGAGCCCCAGAAATATGGTCCTCAAACTTATGCAATTCAGAGAATTACATAGAAATTACAGCACGGGAACAGGTTATTCGGCCCAACCAGTCCATGTTGGTGTTCATCCTTCATCCCAAGTGCCCACTCTGTTCCTTTTTCTCTTTATTTCCCTTTCTTTCAATCACCTATCTAACTTATTCTTAAATATTAATATGATCTCTGCCTCAATCACTAACTCTGGCAGTGCATTCCACAGCCCCACAACCATCTGTGTAAAATAAGCTGCTCCTGCTCTGTCCTAAATCTCTTTCTTCAACCTTATACCTTTGACCCTCTTGATCTAGACCCCACAATCACTGGAAACAGTCTATTTCTCTCTACTCTGTCCCATCCCTTCCCAATTTTAAACACTTCTATCAGATCACTCCTGAATCTCCTCTATTTTAAAGGAAACAATACCAAGTCTTTCTTTGCCTTTATACTTCTTCATACCTGGCAGCATCCTCGTGAATCTGTGCTGTATCCTCTCTATTGCCTCAACATCCTTTGTGGAGCTCAAAACTGCACACAGTACTCCAACTGTGGTCTAACTGAAGTTTTACATAGATTCAACATTCCATCTCGCTTTTATATTCTATTGGGAGAGAAATTGGTCTCCATTGCTGCAATTTCAGGGCGTGATCTCTCATCGCTGATGAAAATGGGTATTACATTGGTCACTGTCCAGTCCTCCAGCACATATTGACTCTCAATAGAACCATAAAATATAATTACTCGGACCTCTGCTATTTCCTCACCCATCTTCCTCAGGCTCCTTAGATGTATCCCATCCGGTCTCAACACTTTATCCTCCTTTAGCTTAACTAACTTCTCCAATACGACCTTTGCATTTATTATAATATCTTTCATCACACTTTAATCTAGCATCCTTCTCTGAAGCAAAGTACTTTTCAAGTATCCCTGCCAATTTTGCTTATCCTCTCCCAAGTCATAATTCTCTCCTCTCAAAGGTTCCACCTCACATTTAACAATTCTCTTCTTACTGACATATTTGTAGAATACTTTGTTGTTCTCATTACTTCTTTGATATTAATTCCTCATGCTCCCTCCTTGATTTCTTTATCGCTCTCTCTTAACCTTTTTCCTTATTTTCTCACATTCTTGCGGATTTTTATCATACCTATTGCCATCTTCTTCAATTTGTGTTTGACTCTAATCTCCTTATTTATCCAGGCATTTGAAACTTGAATTAGTGTCCTTTCAAAAAAATGGTGAAGATTTATTCTGTAACCTTGCAATCTCCTTTCTAAAATTATCCCGTTCTTGATCTACAGTCCTGCGTGTCAATGTCTCTTTCCATCTTACCACAGCTAACTTTCTTTAATCTGGCTAATGCCAATCACATGCCCTGGTTTTTTGTATTCTTCTGCTTTTTATTTAGATGTTAAACCCTTATCATATTACAGTCACAACTCCAAGGTGTTCACTCACATTTAACTCATCGAACTGATTTTATGGCCCAAAAAATGCAGTCGGTGGCTTAGCTCTGAAAAGAGTACGCACCTACCTGTTGGCGGCCCTCCTTCGTAAACTTGCGCTCTGACGCTGCGAGTAGGAGGGCACGGCAATGGCCCACGGATCCCAGGGACGCAGCCTGGTCCTCCAATCCGAAAGCAGATTGTCTTTCATTCATTTAAATTACTTCATTACTACAGCCTTTAAAATACATGACAGATTTAGCTTTTATCGTGGGAATCCAGTTCATTACTCATAATTCCCACTTCTAAACAAATACTGTGTGCTGTGCAGCAAGTTATGAAATGTAAACATTTTTTTTAAAATCTGCAGCTTTAACATACACTAGCATTGCTTCACATTAAAGCTTCTAATGTTCCTGGATGTCATTTAATTTAAAGAAAAGCAATTTTTTTTTTCGGGTAACCCCTTACGCTGTGGAAATAGGCCCTGCGCCTCTTTCGCCGACCGTACAATTTCCGTAGGTAATTGCTGGGCAGTTGGTGGCCAAATGGCCCAACTCTGCACCGGCAATGAGTATTTCCCTGTTGGTGCGGATCATCTGTCAATTCTCTTCGCACCTTGACAGATCGCACGTTCGGGATTTAGCGCATGCGTACGCGGAAATCCCAAACGTGCGGTGGTTTTCAAAGGCGGTATGATGGCTTACTCTCAGAGCCAATTTGTTACTCATAACTAGATCAGGCCGATCTCTCTCCCCTTATAGGCATACAAACATACTGCTTGAGGAAGGAGCCCTGCACACATTTAACAAATTTCATCTCTTTTCTCGGTTTATTTCCTCCTGGTCCCAATCAATGAATGTGTCATTAAAATCTCCTAGAATAGTTTTATTACCCCTACTCCTCTATTGATCTATCTACAGATTTCTTCTTCTTCCATTTCCCTCCCACAATTAGAGGGTCTGAAGTACAACCCCACTAATGTAACAAGCCTTTTTGTTAATCTTTGACCTCTAACTTTATTGACTCTGTCTGTACCTCTTTTTTGATGTACATCTTTCCTCTCCTTCACCAATATTGTCACCCCCTCCTCCTTTTTTACCTATTCTGTCCCTCCTAAAAATATTATAACCTGTTATGTTTATTATCCATTCCAGCCTAGTTTGCTGTCAAGTTTCTGTTAACGGTGTTAACTCTATATCTTCCCGTAACATAACTTCTTCCAAATCTTGCAGTTTACTTCCTACACCCTGAGCATTGCCATTAATGCACTTTATCTTTCTTTTTTGATCGTATTTAAAGCCACTCCTTTTCCATTGATCATTTTGTCCAAACTGACACATGGTTCCTTTCCCTGATCATAACTGGTTGATTTGCTTTTCTTCCTCTGCTCCCTCCATTCCCTCAGCAGGCCATCCTTCTTGCTAATTTTTTTTTGTATATTTACCTCAGCTATTTCGACCTTCTCTACTTGCTATTTATGATTGCTTTTATTTCCCCTGCCCACTTCCTTCCTAGTTTAAACGACTTTTCACTTCTGTATTTATCCATTTGGCCAGTTCATTGGCTCCCTTCCTGTTCAGATGTAGCCCCAGCCTTGCTCCATCTTCCCCAGAACTTAGGTCAATACTCTATAAAATGGAAAACATCTTCCTGACATCAGCCTCATAGTCTCCTAACATTTACTTGGCTAAAAGCATGTTGTGGAAACATAATGCTTCTTTTTTTATCAGAAAGCAGTGATGCGCAGAACAAAAAGTGAGAAAGGAACGAAGAACAGACAGAACTGTTTACAATTCAGCAAACAGAATATGAGCAGCTTTCATTTTCGCATCAAAGTGTTCCTTGCATGCCACTCATTCTTTCATCTTTACTTTTCTTGCTCTGCAAACAGTTCACAGGTGACCTTAAACTTATAGCCAGAGCAATTACCCAGGGGATTTAAAGAGCCTGATCTGACAGGCAAAATATCAGCACCAAATGTAAAAGAACTAGAATGGAAAACGCACAGAAATGTTAACATTTTTTATTCTTTCAAACTGCAACGCTATTTATATAATGAACCTGTGATCATTATGTTGTTAGTTTTTTTTTTATTCATTCACGGGATGTGGGCGTCGCTGGGCAAGGCCAGCATTTATTGCCCATCCCTAATTGAGAAGTGTAGCAGTCGGCGCAGACTCCATGGATTTTTAGATTATGAACATATACCCTGATTAAAAGCTGGACAGGCTGTTTGTGGGGGGAAGCTGTGGAAAAACACTCAAGCTGAAGGTGGCTGACGTAACCAGGTTGCATCCGTATGGTAACGGACTGTCCTTGGGAACAATGGCCCGAGAGGCCCACTCCCAAGTCATGAATAACGAGGCTGGTGACTCATTGTTTCTGAAGAAGATGAGCTCGTTAAGTTAAATCGGATGGGAGATCGAAACGAGATCTAAACCATCCAAACCTGGGAGGAGGCCTGGAAACCATTTCCCTGAGGCCATGTGTCCATTAAAACCACAGACAGCGGTCTGTGTATTGGAGGGGTATATCAGAGAGCCATTTTGGATAGGCTCTCTCTCTCTCTCTGCCCTCCCCACAATGGAACGTTAAGAGGAGCTGAGCCTTGCTCTTCCAACCGAGACGGACTTCGACTCAGACTGGGACTCGCATGCCGCAAGGCCGGTACGGAACCAGGTAGCCGAGACGTACGGGAGGAAGCTACAAGCAAGATCAAGGGCAATCTAGGTGAGCATTGCCAAGCCTGCACACCCACAAGATCACTTAGCTGTGTGAGGGGGTGCCTGTATGTTCCTACCAAACCAGAGGGGGTTTAACGTTGGAAGGGTCCTGTGATAGTTTAGTTCACGGGAGGGTGTTTTTAGGCCGTGGTAAGTCAGCACGGCAGGGGCTTGTTGGACAAGTCAGGGTTGTACTGTTTTAAACTGTACTGTTGTGTTCACACCGCTCGTACTGTATGCGAGTGGAGTGGTTTTGTCAACCTTAATAAACACTGTATGGGTGAGCCCAAAAATGCTGTCCATGTTCCAATCTGTCCTCAGTAATCCCTATTGTCCAGAACTTGTAGTAAGGGGGTTTGCGTTCTCGCTAGGGGCGGGGCGAAACCACTTACAATAATTGGTGTTTGCGGCAGGACCTATAGGAAATTGGCCACCGCAGAATCCGGTTACAGAATTGGCGACCGTTGGCAGGACAATAGGTTGTGGATTAGATATGGATAGTTTGGAGGGCAAGAGATCCGGAATAGAGGACAGAATTTTCTCCTACGTGTTTACAAAGGTTAACGTATCCCAGATACCTGAGAGTCCCCAGGATAGAGCCGCAGAGTGGACAGGGAGCAAGGAGCACAGGAAGGCCAAAGAGATGGCGATTTGGCTCCTATGCTTCCAAAAGCAAGTTCAACTGCTCCGGGAGCAGGTTGAAAAGCTCAAACACGAGCTGAAGGAGTCTGAAGACAAGTCAGACGCAAGGGGGATAGTCGGGAGTAGACTAGTGGAGGAGTTGCATGAGGTAAGACAGGAAAGACGCGCGCAGGAAGAGACCTCCCGTAATATGGGGGAATACCTGCGGTGCCAGGTTACGGAGGCCAGGTTAAATGAGCAAGCCTTACGGGAGGAGAATGCAAGATTAACAACAAGAGCTGACGGTTTGGAGGGTCAGCTAAGGGACATTAAAATAGCTCATAAGGTAGCTAGAAGTAGGGGCTATGAAGACTCTGATCACGGTCCCTGCGAAGAAAGGATTAAAAAATTGACCCAAGCCTTGTCTGGGGCCAGAGGCATGGTCTGTTTAATGGCACCAGGGGAAACCCAGGTGGAGTGGGACGAGGAGGGTCAGGAAGCAGAGGATAAGATTCAGGACAGGGAAGTCCCACCGGCGCCGGAAGCGCCACTGAGACCAATGTATCCTCTGCGGCAGTAAAAGTACGGTCCACCCACACCAAACGGTGACCAGGGCCCGCTGCAGAGCGATTATGTGGTCCCATTCACCACCCCGCAGTTGCAAACCATGGTCGCAGAGTTGTCCAAACTAAAACAGGACGGGGACCCCTCAGTTCACTTTATGGAGGTCGAGCAGGTAGGGGGGATCAACGGGTGTAGCGAGGGCGAGACCCACAGGCTGATGCTGCTCTCCCTTGACGGGAAACTGTATCAGAGCCTGTCTGCAGCCACAAAAGCGGGGCGAGGCACCACAGAGGGGTTGAAAGAGGGGATCCTGAGAGCCATGGGGCATACCCAGGGTAGTCCGTTCTTACAAGTGGAACGGACTCTACAGTTGGCCGGCGAGGCACCAGCTGCATTTGCGGACAGGCTATGGCCGGTGTACGCAAAGGCAACTGGAGGTGCGCCAGACCGCGCGCAACTGATAGGGGTCCACAGAAATCACTGGCTCAGGACCCTGGTAGCAAACAGCCTGCCACGGATTAAAGCCAAGGCAGAAGCATGGTTTGACTCCGAGGACCTCACGAACACGGAGGCAGGCGTGCTCCGGAAATTGGGATTAGCTTTTAAGGCTGGTTCCGGGGAGGAGGTCAAACACAAGGGGAGGGTACATGAGATGAAGGCCAGTAAGGGGGATAGGAAGGAATGGCGTCAGGAAGGGGGTAACACCGATGAGTCTAAGACTTGTTCCAAGTGTGGGAAGACCGTACACTGGAGGCGGGATTGCCCAGCCCAAAAGGGGGGGTCAGGCCGAGGGGGTCCTCCCGTGCGAAAACCCCAGGTCACCGAGGCAAAGGAGGCGACCAATGAACCGTTCGATGTTCTGGTGGCGGCCCTTCGCATGGTGCTGGGGAAGGACAAAGGAAGGCTAGACGCTGCCGTGAGCAACATAACGCCGACCGCACCCACATGTCCCCCTTCACCCTGACTAGAACGCGCCCAGCTGTGAAGGAAATAGCCATATTCCAAGAAATACATCATCCTATAAACAGATTTGATAATATTAAAATATGACAAACTGGGGTTAAAAATCTGAAAGCCTCGGCGACACAGGCCGTAAAAGAGAAATACAGGTTTATGAGATAAGATGGTTTGTTAACACAAAGCTGTAAACATCACAAGCTTTGAAATGGGAAATGTTTGTAAATACAAAGACATGGCCCTATTGAAACAGCAGGCTGGAGGTTCCTCTATGTCTGAACATTGGAACCAACACAATGGAATGACCCAAGTAAAGTGTCAAAATCTAACACGTCGAACAGGTGCACAGAACATTAAAAAAAACAAGTGCCTTTGAAAAAATGACATCAAGTAAAAGAAATACCTGCCGTAAAATAGTTTTATGTTAAACTTAGAACAAGGAGACATGGTTCTTAATATAACCAATTGAAGTAATTAAGAAATGCAAAGAACACCCTAGATGAAGTGTTTTTGAATTACAAATTGTAAAAAGTACCGACAGAGAGACTTTGTAGATATTACATCAATAGATGACACCAAGCAATTACATTGTGTTTGTATTGAAAATGGAATAGTTAGGAGACACGACGTCTGGCTTACAAGCAGTTAAGTGATATTAAGAATTCAATAGAAAGACTTCCTAAGAATAGCATCAAATAGATAAATCGATAATAACCATAAAAATGATAAGTTTTTGAAACACCTAAATGTAGAGACACAAGTCTGGTTGCAACAGTTGAAACAACAGTAAGAATAGAAAACAATTCAATAGAGTATCACTAGAGACAATTAGCTTACATCAGCAGAATACTTCAAAGAAAATACCACTAAAAAAGAGTATAAAAATAAGAGCTTTTCAGATGAAAAGTCAGAAGTCGCTGGAAGGGCAAGCGTTTCTCAACTTCACAGGCACGCTCTGTAAGTTTGCAACTCTGAGACTCGGGTAATCAAGGTATTTGATTTTGGTGGATACTCTGGATTAAGAAATAAGTAGAAGTGTGGAAATGTAATGAAGTTAAGATTTGAGAATAAGGATCTCTGAGAATAAGAAAATGTAAGCTATTTGTATTTTGAACTATTAAAGTCGCGATTGACTTATCAGCTGTTAACTGAATGTCAGTTCGTTAATAAATCTATATATTTTTAGAATTGCCTCACAGAGTATTTCTGTATAAACTCACGAACTCAATTTCTGTACACTCAAAGGAGTTGCATAATTCTGGGGGGTATTCCGGGCCCTCATAATGTCCGGAAGGTTACAGTCTAGTTAAACTTATTAAATGTTCTATCCGGAAGATGGTAACATCTTCACGTCATTCCTTTCCTTTAGGGAGAGGTAGTCTGACCTTTAGACCCAATTAAGCGTCTTATAGAATTCGGCTATCTTTAACTTTAGTTGAAGGTGAACATCTGGGGAATACGCCTGATCTGGGGTGGCCCGAAAAGGCTAGGACTTGTAATTATCCCTTCACAGCCTGAGTACCTGTGTCCGCTCACATATGATGAGTGGGACAGGCCCTGTGTTACGATGGGGGTGGAGACGGTGCAGGGAAGATATTTGGTGGACACCGGAGCTTCCAGCACGGTGGTCCAATCGAAGGACCCGACCAATTCATCCTGGTCTAACAAGGTCCCATTTAGCCTCATGGGATTCACAGGGAACGAGCAGGCGGGGGCAATGTCCAAACCCCTGGGAATAGAGCTAGGGTCCCTCCGCACCACATGGAAGTGCGTGCTGATGAAATGGGAGCAACCAGGGTGGGGAGTCCTCGGGGCTGATTTCATGTTAGCCAACCGGGTCATTGTGGACCTGAGGAATCACTGCCTGTGGGGGGCACTGGTCTCGGACAAGACAGAGGAGGCGATAGTGATCCCCAGAGATAAGGGAGGAGGGGTTAGTGTATGCACCATGAAACCCAAAGGGAGTTACGACCTGGAACAGTTGGTTAGTAGCGCCCCAGCCCAGTACCAGGCGAATGTACGGGTGAATGCAACCTCGCCGCATTCACCACCCATAAACACGATTGTGGCAGGGTGACTGGGGTAGAGGTCCGGGTGCAAGGGGACCCCATGTCATGGCCACAAAAGCAGTATAGTTTCCCCCGGGAGGCAGAACCGACTTGGAGACGACACTGGGATCCCTGGTAAAACAGGGGGTGTTGAGACTAATAGCCACCCACGTGAACTCACCACTCTGGCCGGTGAAGAAACCTGACCAGTCGTGGAGAGCCACCGTGGACTATTGGTTCCTTAATAAGAACATCCCAGCTTGCGCGTCCACAGTCGCAGCTGTCGCCGATCTGATAGGGAGCATTCCAGCAACCACAACCACATTCACGGTGCTGGATATCTCCAACAGGTTTTGGTCGATTCCCCTCAGACGGGAAGACCAATACAAGTTTGCATTCCCTTTTAAAGGGCAGCAGTATACATGGACATGCCTTCCCCAGGGGTTCCACAACAGCCCCTCCATATTCCACCAATGCATGGCGGACGCATTAAAAGGCTTCAGCCGACCCCACCAGTTAATCCAGTACGTGGACGACCTGCTTTTGTTCTCCGCAGAGGGGGAGAATCACGGGCCACTGCTGGACGAGCTGCTAAAACTGTTGCAGGAGGCGGGGTTCAAGGTCAACCCCAAGAAAGCCCAGATCGGCCAGGAGGAAGTCAAATTCCTCGGGCTGACCGTAAGGGCTAGTGAAAGGGCCATAGAGGAGGCTAGGAGGAAGGCAGTACAGGAGCTACCAGCCCCAAGAATGTGACCGGGGTAAGGTCTTTTCTGGGACTTACAGGGTATTGCCGGGACTTCATAGAGGGTTACGCAGCCACAGCAGCCCCTCTGCTTCGGCTCCTCTGCACAAAATGGTTTCATGCAAACCAGTGCAAGTTGTTTAACCCCGAGGAGGGGAAAACAAAGGCCAAGAGGCACCAGGGCACAGTCATGAGCCTGGTGGACGCGGGTCTTCCTCCCATGGTGTGGGACGATGGTGACCCAGAGGACGGGGCGGTAAGGAGGAGCAGTCGGGTCCCACGGCCTGGGGTGCCGTGGACACCTCCCTACTCGCCGCCCGTGAGCCGCAAGAGGCCCCGACAGGAGAGGTCTTAAATGGGGCGCTCGTTAATGCGGCAGGGAGCACTGTAAATATGTTCTAAATATCCAAAACCAGATCTGTGGAGGAAAACCCTCACAGAACGGAACTGTTTTGCTTTTGTTTTGGCAGGGAACCAAAGGAGATCGGAGGAACAAGGGGATATGGCCAACAAATTTATCATACTTCTATTCCTAATAATGATCGGACTGGCAGCATGGAAAGAGGAGACACCGAGGTGTCCTTCCTCTACGACTGCACAGGAGGGAACGGGCCTACCGTGACACGGGGGGGTAGGACAGGGGACACGGACGGAATGGCCACTTACTTCCACGAGGGAAAGTGGCCAGGGTGGCTGGGATCAAACTCGACTCAGTACTCCGGCAGCGAGGGTTTCACATATGGAGAAGCTTCCATACCGTGTCCCAAACTGCAGTTCACAGCCACACGGGTTAGGGTGACCGAGGGGAAACACGTCCGTCTAAGATGTGAGGGACGCATTCCCTTGGGACGGTGGTGGTGGTTAAGGAAGTTGGGCCGGGCCTAGGGTAACCGATCCACGGACTGGGAGAAACTGGGGGACGATACGTACCGACAGATTACGGGGGCGAGGGGGGCAGTAGAAGTGTGCTGGAACAAATGGTGGAAAGAGGAACAGGGAATTTACGTGTGTATGTGGGGGTCGGAACGGGTCTGCCCGGCGGGTGCCTCGATCGCCTTCTTGCGGCGATGGCAGGATTCCGGGGCCGGGATCGGATGGAATCAGAGTAGGGACTCCTGCTTGATCCCAGACCCTCCCAACACAGTAAATTCCACGGAACTGGTAGCACACGAGAGGAAGCCCCTGCCCACAGCCCCAACAGGAAACACAGATTAGTTGCCCCGCCACCACACCGTGACTGAGGAATGGGTTAGTGTTAGTCCCGACCGGCAAGATCTTGTACCAAGACGTTCACTACGAAGTAGCGTCGGTCATTCTAAATTTAACCCGGGTACAGCTGCCCTGGTGGTGTCCGGTAGAAACGGAAAAATTATATGAGGCCCTGTTGAAGGAAATGTTCCAACAATTTTATGAATTAAGTTACGGGGACGTGAATCGGGAAAGTCTGTACGATTTAACTGTAAACCATCGTGTTGGTTCGGGGAGATCTAGACGGGAGGTATTTAATGATGCGGCTACAGCCTTCAGCACGGGCACGTCCATTATCAACAGTATGGACGATGCACAGTTGCAGATGCAGGTCAACACCTTAAGGGACCAGCTGCGAAAGATACTGGGGGAGGGTAACGAGCTAGAGGGGTCGGAGTTACGGGAAGATCAGGCTATGACTATACATTTAAAGGAAGTCATAGCCGAGCTGGAGGCACACGCTCAGACGATCAATAGTTTGATCAGGGAGGATCAGAATGCCTCGGTGCAGGCAGCGAAAAACGATGCGTGTGTGTTGTACAGTGCGTGGCTGCTGAACGAAGGGCACAGTAATTTGGAGGACCGACAGCAAGGTCGCGTCCCTTCGTGGGTCAGCAACCGGCACCTCACTGCACTCAGCCCGTATGAAAATTTAATGAGCCCGTGCCAACTCCGACTGGCCTCAGAGGCATACCCGCAGTCCCAGTTGACTGTGGCCAGTCCAACCACACTGTAATGGGGATTGTACTCCGGATGCCGTTAATGGGCGGGTCACCACGGCCAGCGCCGGTATACCGAGTAGAGAATGTTGGCGTCCTAAGGGACGGGGTGCACGTGCGACATCATGGGGCCCCACCGTTTGTTGTAAAGTGGGAGCACGCCATGACCGGCACTGACCTCAATGGATGCCAGAGCAGGGGCGCGCACGTGGTGTTGTGTCCCCAGCATTTGAATGCGTTTAATCGGCCGGTGTGCGGGTTTGAATCAGAGGGTGCGGAGCCCATTAATTGCACCATGGAGGTGATGGCCCAAAGCCACGTTCCACCCCAGGTAGCATATGCGGGCAGAGGGACGTACTGCATCATGACAAGCGTGGACCAGTACCGGGTACACAACGACACTTGGAGACTTTCTGCTTCAAACCCCACACAGAAGTTCAAGTGGCTCAAGAGCGCATCATTCCCATTCCAGAGCCCACCACAGTACACCTCACAGTGAATGATACAATACAAGACCTGCAACAATACCTAACACGGCTCGGGTATGAAATTCCTCCTCTGCCCGAACACCTCACAAAATTAATAAAGGAAGTTGAACTGTCCCAAAAGCATTTCTACACCCTCAAGCAACAGAACAGGGAAACGGGGGATGAGATAAAAGAACTGGTTTCTCCGCCATGGTGAGACATCGGTCTGAATATCGAGATTCCCCCATGGATTCGTGTGATTTCTCATGATTGTAGTAGTTCAATGTGTGTTAGTGTTTTACCTTCTCCGATTGTCATGCAGAAAGCGAAGTAAAACACTCCGAAACCGGTGGCAAGCTTTGATTAAAGAATAGCCTGGAGTTGACTGTCTGTTTGTATATATACCTGTAACTGTGATGTGATTTGTTGTATAAAGTGTGAGATACAGGACCCTGGGGTAAAATTTGATGTCCGGTTTGGTTGGGATATACAGTGCGCCTCCCGCAGCAGAAGACGACAGAACTTTTGATGATATTTCTGTTTGGGAAAAGTTGAAATATCTCAGGGGGGCCTGTAGCAATCGGCGCAGACTCCATGGATTTTAGATTGTGAACATATACCCTGATTAAAAACTGGACAGGCTGTTTGGGGAGGAAGCTGTGGAAAAACACTCAAGCTGAAGGTGGCTGACGTAACCAGGTTGCATTCGTATGGTAACGGACTGTCCTTGGGAACAATGGCCAGAGAGGCCCACTCCCAAGTCATGAATAACGAGGCTGGCGACTCATTGTTTCTGGAGAAGATGAGCTCGTTAAGTTAAATCGGCTGGGAAATCGAAACAAGATCTAAACCATCCAAACCTGGGAGGAGGCCTGGAAACCATTTCCCTGAGGCCATGTGTCCATTAAAACCACAGACAGCGGTCTGTGTATTGGAGGGGTATAGTAGAGAGCCGTTTTGGATAGCTCTCTCTCTCTCTCTGCCCTCCCCACAACGGAACGTTAAGAGGAGCTGAGCCTTGCTCTTCCAACCGAGACAGACTTCGACTCAGACTGGGACTCGCATGCCGCAAGGCCGGTACGGAACCAGGTAGCCGAGACGTACGGGAGGAAGCTACAAGCAAGATCAAGGGCAATCTAGGTGAGCATTGCCAAGCCTGCACACCCACAAGATCACTTAGCTGTCTGAGGGAGTGCCTGTATGTTCCTACCAAACCAGAGGGGGTTTAGCGTTGGAAGGGTCCTGTGGTAGTTTAGTTCACGGGAGGGTGTTTTTAGGCCATGGTAAGTCAGCACGGCAGGGGCTTGTTGGACAAGTCAGGGTTGTACTGTTTTAAACTGTACTGTTGTGTTCACATCGCTCGTACTGTATGCGAGTGGAGTGGTTTTGTCAACCTTAATAAACACGGTACGGGTGAGCCCGAAAACGCTGTCCGTGTTCCAATCTGTCCTCAGTAATCCCTATTGTCCAGAACTTGTAGTAAGGGGGTTTGCGTGCTCGCTACGGGCGAGGCGAAACCACTTATAATAATTGGCGACTGCGGCAGGGCCTATAGGAAATTGGCCACCGCAGAAACCGGTTACAGAAGGTGGTGATGAGCCACTATTTCAGAGGGCAGTTAAGAGTCTGGAGTCACATATAGGCCAGAGCGGGTAAGATTACCTTCCCTAAAGGGTATTAGTGAACCAGATGGGTTTTTACGACAGTCCGGTAGTTTCATGGTCACCATTACTGATACTAGCTTTCTTTTAATTCCAGATTTTTTTTTTGCCGTGGCGGGATTTGAACTTATGTCGCCGGATTATTACTCCAGGCCTCTGGATTACTAGCCCAGTAAAATCACCACGATGTTATGTGAAACGTAAATAAATCACACATTTGCACAATGAAAAAGTCCCATCAGCAGGGTCATTCTTTCCCTACCTCCCTATTGTTTTCAGTGTGATCAGGGCAGTGGGCAGATATAATAATCCGCACAATACCAAGCTTGCCTGCTTTGTGACGTAGGTGGTAAGAAATAAGAAGACAAGAGGCAGTAGAGAACCTACGGAATATACTGTGAAAACGACATTGTTAAATATTGTCAGAAGTGTTCAGAAAAAAAATGCTAACTTAAGCTAGACAGAAAATACAAACACAAAGTAAAGAAGCAGCACCCCCTGAATAAATGCAATTCCTAACATTACCCGGCACAGAACTGGAAGAGGTTTCATTAAAATTGGATGAATTATGAGTTAGTTATAGGTGTTACCGACAAACGAGAAGATTTAAGAGTCATAACACTCCTTCCATGATTGGTGATGAAGATGTTAATTTGTACAACACTTTTAAGTGGGATATGGAGGGAGGTGATGTAAGGAAAGTACATATGGGCTAGAAATTCAGTAGGTTAGTGCCCCCAGTTAGTGCCTGATGCCATGCAGATCGTGACGTCAGCGAGTGTGCAACGCTCGCTGGGCGCCCGAACTGCAAACTTCAGTAGCGCCCCCTGCCTTACCGCCTCGCGCCAACAGCCGACAGAGTGAAGGCTTGAATCAGCCGGCTGGCGGGGTGCTATTTAAAGGGATGCGCCCCACCTGTCAAGGAACTTCCATTCCAGCGGTCAGTTATGAGCGGCCGAGAGCGCAGGATGTACCTGCAGCCAAATAAAGGCTGCTTAGTCCCCAGAGTGTTGTGGGTTGTCAAAGCACTTTGCATTCCATCCCACAGCATATCGCCGTTCTGCACTCCCCCAATCATTGGGGGCTGTTGTGCAGACTCTAGTGACCCTCCCCTTTAATGGCTAGAAGGCGCCTGCGCCAGTGCTCACTTCCGATTACACAACACCTCATATTCATTATCGCTTGGAGCCTAACGCCACTCACCTACGCCATTAGCGCCTGATTTAGCGCTCCCCTGCATTCTTTGAGTGCTGAGACTGAATTTAGCAGGCAGCGAGATTGATTAGCGCCTGTTTCCAACTTCTCAAAAGTTAGCGCCCAGGAACTGAAGTTATCCCCCATAGAGAAGTTTGAGAATCTTTGCCAGCTAAGGAAAAGTAGAGAGATATGTGTTCAATTGAAGAAATCAAGCGTGTAGAAATAGCTGATGACCTTGTTACAGTGCTGAATAGCCTTGTGGAAACTTTAAATTCTGTTGAGCCAAAGGAGTCGTGGATTCATGATGGGTTTGTGTTTGGAGTCAGCAAGACGGTCATGAGAGCAAGAGAGACTACTGAGAGAGCCAACTTTAAGAAAGCTGTAGATCTAGGAAGAGCACCTGAAGAAACACACAGGTAAAAATGCTCAGAAGTGATGAAATTGCCCACACAGCAAGATAAAAACAGAGGGTTAAGAATAAGCTTTCTGGTGGGAAACATAATGAACAGAAGACCAAGCCAAGTAAAGATAAGTGATGGTTTTGTGGAAAGAAATACCCTTGGGATAAGAATTAGTGTCTAACAATCAAGCAGATGTGCAATAAGTGTGATTCAAAATATCTACTGCTGTGTTAGACAAAGAGACAAGAAAAGAAATAATTGCACCTTGCAAAGGTAGATGAGCAAGACATTGTATACACATGTACATAACTGGAACAGCAGAGGATGAGAACAAAACTATTCTAAAAATGTGGTAATAAGGGACAGGTACAATGTCAATGTTACGTTTCATCTAGATTGTGGAGCGACATGCAATCTACTCCCTTTCAAGGGGTATGTGAATATTATAAGAAATCCAGATGATCTCTCCCTCCAAAGGAGCAAAGACAAGCTAAATTTTACAATGGATCTGTGATGCAGCCAATGTAGGTTCAACTGTACCAAAGAGGAAGTTGCACAAAGTTCCAACTGATCACGTCGTTGCTGAGTGCATGAAATATGTAGGAAACCAAACTTTCTCAAGGTGCTGATACACCATGTCATTATGTAAATATAAAAACAAGAGAAACTTGATGGGTACGTTAGCATAGTGATTCTGTTACTGGACTAACAATCCAGAGGCCTGGACTAATGATCTGGGTGACACGAGTTCAAATCCCACCATGGCAGCTGGGGAATTTAAATTCAATTAAAATAAATCTGGAATTAAAAGCTATTTGGAACTACTGGATTGTTGTAAAAACCCATCTGGTTCACTAATGTCCTTTAGGGAAGGAAATCTGCCGTCCTTACCCGGTCTGGCCTATATGTGACTCCAGACCCACAGCAATGTGGTTGACTCTTAAGTGCCCTCTGAAATGTACTAAACTGCTACAAAGAAGTATACTTACTGTGGGAGTACCTTCACCACACAGACTGCAGCGGTTCAAGAAGGCAGCTCACCTTCTCAAGGGCAATTAGGGATGGGTAATAAATGCTGGCGTTGCAGGCGATGAATTTGAATTTGAAAACAAATCACTGAGCTAGAAAACAAATATGAATGCAAATAATGATGTGCTTGAAGGCCGAGGATATCCACAAGAAACATACAACATCAAAATAGACCAAAGTGTGAAACCAATAGAAGCTCCTTCAATGCAACATGGATTTTGCATGGAGGATGAACTAAGAAAGGAAGAACTTATGTATTGGTTATATTTTGCCCAGAGAATAGAGGTATCTCATGAAGGAATTTCTAGGCAGCCATCTAAGTCATAGTGGATACATAACTTTGCCGGCAGGATAAATGTATGCCTAGAAAGGAAGAACTGGCATTTAGGTCGTAGATTTCCCATCCTTGGGACATCCCAAAGTGCGTTATAGCTTTTAAAGTGCAGTCACTGTTGCTCATACAGCAAGGCCCCACAAACAGCAAGTGAATGAAAAGGACCAGATCTTAAGAGTATAACAACAGGCCACTAGAATGTGCTTGGCAAAGCATGTAAGAGAAATCCAAATTTAAACAAGAAACTTAATTTGTGGTTGACAGAAGTGCCATAGATATGATACTTGTTAGCAATGGACTGGATCTCGTATCAACCCAAGAAAGTTGGACCATCCGGCAGATGGATGCCTTTACTAAATAATATCAAGTCCTTCTTGCAGGGTGAACTATCGCAAACGCTTCTTTACAAGAGGACATTGTTTTCTAGTTCATTGAGGTGTCACACCGAGGGGCAACAGTGTAGACAGAGGAGTTGCACTCAATCCACCAACATAGATTTGACTAATGAGTCTTGATTAAGAAATTCCTGCATACATTACATTTATCCTGCCGGCAAAGTCATGTATCCACTATGACTTAGATGTCTGCCCAGAAATTCCTTCATGAGATACCTCTATTCTCTGGGCAAAATATAACCAATACATAAGACACACAAAATAAAGATTGAAATTTAGCATAATGAATTATTAAGGTAATCTCATCTATGTAATATTATAGCTTTCTACCTGTCTTTTTAAAAATTATATGTTATATTAACAGATCTCCTGTGGCATTGCCCACCGAGCGTCAGGAGAAAGCAAATTTCCCTCAGATTTTTTTGTGATGCTGGAGGTATAGATATATAGAGGTATCAAGTAAATTGGGCCTATATTCTCTGGAGTTTAGAAGAATGAGAGGTGATCTCATTGAAACATATAAGATTGTGAGGGGGATTGACAGGGTAGATGCTGAGAGGTTGTTTCCCCTGGAGTCTAGAACTAGGGGGCACAGTCTCAGGATAAGGGGTCGGCCATTTCAGACTGAGATGAGGGGAAATTTCTTCACTCAGAGGTGTCAAGTATATTCAATGATGTGGAGATGCCGGTGTTGGACTGGGGTGGACAAATGTGAGAAGTCGCACAACACCAGGTTATAGTCCAACAGCTTTATTTGAAATCACAAGCTTTCGGAGCGCTGCTCCTTCGTCAGGTGAAGTGAAGAGATGCATAGAGGCACAGCATATATAGTCAGAGAACACTGCCAGATGATTACAGTTGATGGCAGTGTTCTCTGACTATATATGCTGTGCCTATATGCATCTCTTCACTTCACCTGACGAAGGAGCAGCGCTCCGAAAGCTTGTGATGTCAAATAAAGCTGTTGGACTATAACCTGGTGTTGTGCGACTTCTCACAAGTATATTCAAGGCTGAGATCGACAGATTTTTGGACTCTAGGGGAATCAAGGGATATGGAGATCGGGCGGGAAAGTGGAGTTGTGGTCAAAGATCAGCCATGATCTTATTGAATGGCGGAGCAGGCTCGAGGGGCCGTATGGCCGACTCCTGCTCCTATTTCTTATGTTCTTATGTATGTACAGGTATGAGGATCTGCAGCTTCTGGCTCTTATGAAGCTCCATCTAGTGGTGGAAGTGCACAGCTGCAGGCGTGATTGTGTGACAGGTAGTTTTAAAACGGACACATCCTACTGAAAAAGGTATGACAGGCTGGTGCTGGCCAGGGCACAGCATACATAGCAAAATTAATAGAATGCAGATTGTATTGCAATTGGGCAGCCTTTAAAGTGAAATAGGGGAGATATTTGAAGTGTTGGCAATTTTAGCAAGTAGATTATGCAAAAACAGATGTTATGGGTACTTTGGCTGATATTAATGCCACTTTAATGCTGATGAATTAAAAAGATGAATTCAACCCATTACTGGGATCAAATCCTATGAGCAAAATATTCCAAGTATATCCTCATCAATTATCTAAACTTGGTAACAATGACTTTTCGTATTATAATCAAATATTCTCAAGACACATCACAGCACATCACCAGCCTTGATGATAATAGCTTTGTATTGAATAGAATTTTCAGTAAATTGTCAACAATAAGATTTAAATCCTTTTTCTGTTCCATCTTAACTAATGGACACCAGTTTGTCATGTATATGCTTCAAGCGCCAACACGCATCAGCTTACAATCACACGCATCAAACAGCCCAGATACTTTTGTATTGATGCAAAATATTTTCTGGTGCATACCATTAAATTTGGGGGGTTTTAGTCAGATATTGGGCTGGAATTTGCTAGAGTGGGGCATGTCGTGTGTGCCCTGTCAGTTGGACTTTTTCCTGCACCCTTCAGCTCAAAACATTTTTGCCCCGTAACTTGCTGGAAGTGCGAGCTGATAATGGCACAGCGAGGGCAACAGGGCATCGGGACCGGAGTGAACGGTGGGACCAATCTCCTTAACCCATGAGATTTAAGGATTGAGAAATAAACAGAGGAAGGACTGAGAAGGAGTGTGAATTAAAGGGAGTGAATTCAATGTCAAATCAGGTACAGAAAGAGAAATAAAGAGAGCGAAAGAAAAATTGGATTAAGAGAGAGAGAGAGAGAAAAAAGCGACAGAAAGGCAAAGTAAGAAAAAACGTTTAAAATTGAAAATTTGACATTTTAAAAATCTCCAACAACAATTCACTACCTGAAGAAATGAAACTCCACAGTTTAAATTATTCAGTTTCTGGGCCAGAGAGGTTGATCAGCAGTCATTAAAAGGATACTTACACTATTACAGAATCCCCACAGTATAGATAGAGGCCATTTCAGCCCATCGAGCCTGCACCGACACATATCCCACCCTATCCCTGTAACCCCACATATTTAATCCCCCCTAACATATCCCACCCTATCCCTGTAACCCCACATATTTAATCCCCCCTAACACTAAGGGTCAATTTATCATAGCCAAATCAACCTAACCCGCACATCTTTGGACTGTGGGAGGAAACCGGAGCACCCGGAGGAAACCCACGCAGACACGGGGAGAATGTGCAAACTCCACACAGACAGACAGTCACCCGAGGCCAGATTCGAACCCGGGTCCCTGGTGCTGTGAGGCAACAGTGCTAACCACTATGCCACCGTGTTACTTACTAGACTTAACTTTCTGTGGCGAGGTTAATGGGCAATTAATATCAAACACAGCAACTTCCTGAAACTCACAGGGAGGTTGAGGGCGAGATGCCAATTTCGCGAGGCTAAGCGGCGCAAATCGTCCAGCAACTTGTGGCGATTCGCAATTCACAGGGTATCTTTTCCTCACCACAAGTTGCTGGCCATTTTGCACATTAATAACGGCGCGCGTCGTTCACACGCCGTTATTTTTTCAGCCCATTTTCTTCATGCACTGCATCAAAGATCACTCCCATAAGCAAGTCCTCACTCCCCATGAACTGAAGTGCATGATTCACTTTCCTAGTCAAAAGGACATATGCCCAATAGCTGGTAGTGTAGCAAGCTCATGGGTCAAGCAGAAACGCTTGTGGCTATATTCAGCTTACTGGGTACATCACGAGCCTTTTCATGATCTGGCGTTCGGAAAGTAGAAGAACAAGCATTCTGTCAGCTCATGGCTTCGACTGGAAACTAAAAAAATACGTTAATTAAAAGTAGGAAAAACAATATCGCAGTTTGCACTATTTTAACAGAACAATCTTCCTCCTCAAATGTTTAAACTGCTAAAACAGATGTGACACTTTGCTATCACTATTATGAATAATCTTACGTGGGATGCTTCATAAATTCCCTCAAACAGCTTCCCTTTGATAGCCTCAGAAGGATTGATGATCTGGGAGCATGCTACCGGAGCTCTATCCCTGGTATCCTTTGAAATCCAACCAAGAACAAAGGAAATCAAAAAAATGATCCCTCAAAATTAAATAAAGCTGCCAAGCGTACACATAAAGCACCAAAGATGTGAGCAACTCGAAGGCCTAACACCACATACCCACATACTTAGAACAAATAAGAAAGAAAAGAGTGAACCAATCAGCGGCACTTAAGGGTTTAGCTTGCTGCTGTGCTAAGTTAAGTGCTGGATCAGAATTTATTGTCAGCTGAGTAAATAATGTATGTGATTACTGTTGGGATCAAAATTATAAACTTGAACTCAATTTAAACTTTTGAGACTATCTAAATCTGCAGTCTCGATTCCATACTATAGTTCCCTGCTCATCTTTTTAGATAATATAATTATCACTACACCCTTGACAGTCTAACAAATGTTAATTTTGACACTGTAGCTGCCCCTATCATTGTTAAATTGGGGTCATTCTGCCCCGAAGGGTTTACTGTTTGTTTTCAGAAATAATGAGGTTCTCACAGCAGTTGATTTATTTTCCTCAGTGAAAAAATCGTGATGATTTGAGGGTTCTCATAGCATACTAAAACTCATTTTAATTTAGTTTGGAGACTATCTTCTCAACTAAGGTAATAACCAGTCAGTACACTGAAGGGCACTGAAAGGTGAGGCTGCATTATCCTGTGTAAATCAGAGATTAAGTGCAAGATGTCCTTCTGACTTGAGAAGTGGTCAGACATGTACGATGCTTTTTTTTTGCTAAAAGCTGTTTGATGACTAAGAGAAAAGGGGTTATGATATTCATTAGCACTGGCAGAGCCAGACTATTTTGGATGCGAAGCAGGAAAGAGAATCATGCATTATTTATGAATGGAACATGAATACACATTAGCTTGGCTGTTCCGAGATAACACAGCAAACTTTTTTTTTCCCTCTTTGTTTGAGCACGTTTCAGGGCCAGCACTGAGAGACAACAGTACTTTGAAACAAGACTATTTTACCGATACGTATTGAGCTTCTTTTAACCTAATTAGGTTTTTAATTTTTGCTGGGAGGCTCAATATGTCAGAGAACCAAAAGCAGCCGGATTAAAAATGATGGCGTCAAACAGATGTTGCTGCATCAAGAGAGAATGCACTGCCGTTTTGTCACTCTTCGGGCTCTCAAAGTGCCGGCTGTTTATGAGTTCACATCAATCATTTTAATGTCCAGTCAGTGAGATTCCTTAATATAAGTGTTTACATAATGCTCAGATATTTTGTACACATTGTCACATTCGCAGAAGGAACATCAGAGGAAGGAGTCCCTCCTTGGAAGAAAGCGGATCCAGGTTGTGGGAGGGGAGACACTCAGGCAAATTGACATTTCATGCAAAAAGCCAATGGATAAAGAGAAAGAAAGAAAGAAAGAGAGAAAGAAAGGAGAGAAACAGAGAAAGAAAGAAACAGAGAAAGAAAGAAACAGAGAAAGAAAGAGAGAAAGAAAGAAAGAAGTTTTTACTATCACTTGGGTAATATGCATGTTACACAGGCTTAGGCAAGGGTGCTCCCCGCTGAGCAACAGCTGACACGTAGGTGAGATTGTTTCAAGGGCACCGATGCTGATGTAATAGATGGCAGATGAAGTTGAGATGACAGAAGCGATCTGTCAATGGTCAGAGAGGTTGTTCCAATGAGGTGAAACTGGATAGAAAGTTTACTCCAAACGCTTGCAATCTGCATAAAGCTCAATCTGTCTTCCAAATGCAGTAAGCAACAGCTTCTGAGCTTGGAAAGTGAACAGCTGTGAGATGGGAGATTTTATAGCACATTTGCAGCTGTCAAGTAATGAGATGATCCCATGGTCATACAACTCCCGACCTGCTTACCTGACGTGATCCCTGAGCAGTGTGGGCCCCGTGGACGACCTCGTAAAATGTAAAGGTGAGCTCAAAATACTTCTCAATGGGCTGTTAACAAGGTCATAATGACATGAATTGCCTCCTCTGTCTGTTGGGTCTGTTCAGCGCTGACAGGCCTGACATCTGGGAAAGGCGTGTGGCAGCAGGTTGACAGCAGGCTCCCGACCCGCTGTCAAAAAAAAAAATTTCCCACTCGTCCCGCCACCGAATGCGCCCACTGACCCCCCGAAAAACTCCCCCCATACTCTCTGATTAAAAAAGGACTCCTGTATGTATTCCCTTCTGTCGCTGTGGTGGAAACACTCAGAAACATTCCTGTTCATTAAGCTGATTAAACTCCAGGTATGACCCGCAGTTAAAAAAAAAATCACTTTTTGATTTGACTGCCCAGCTGCAGAAAGCTGCATGAGTTCACCATTAAAAACCGTAACAAGGCTTTAAACAAACAAACTTGACTTTCCGTTAATCGACATTAACACATTTTCAGAGGAGTGGGAAGTCGGAGGAGGATCGACGCTAAACACTAAGGTTAATCATTTGTTACTGCTGCCCCGCCCACCCACCCACCCGTCCATTCTTTACTCAGGGCTACTTTTTCCATGAATTTATCAGAGGAAAATATCAAACATGAATAAACCATATTTTTCTTCATAGGTAATGTTTTCTTGCAGTGACAAGATTTTTCTCCCAACAAATCGGCAATGCTTTTCAAATTTTAACTCGAAGTTTATTATGTGCCTCTGCAGAAAATGTGCTGCCCAAGGCGATGTACCAATTTACTGTTTGGCACTTTCCCCAGTGCTCTGCTGGAGAAACATGAACTGGGTGCAATATGTGAATGATCGTGATCAACACTGCTGTTTCACCAAGGAGGGATTATATTGCTCTGCTCACTGGACAAAACTCTCATTTTTGGGTTGTTTTTGTATCTGCCGTCTATAAATCTTCATGTTCCCTTAAAATTGCAACAAAGAAAGGGTAAAATAAACTGAGGGGGTGATTTTCTGACGTCCGAGGAGGCGGGTTTGGAGGCGGGAAAGGCGGGAAAATCAGAAACAATGAGGGCGGGTTCAGAACCCGCTTCCAACCCGCCTCCGCGTGATTTTGCCAGTGCCGGTTTTGGAGGTCGGGAAACGGTCCCGCCTCCAGCTGGCCATGGCGCTAGTTAACATCATTAAATGCTGGTTAAGGGCCTCTCTAAGCCTATTTTGAGAAGCTCTCATGATTTTTAGACCATTTCGGCATGTTCCACGACCCTCCAAAACCACGCCAGCTAAACCTGGCGGGTTGCCTCGTGGGTGGTCTCCTCACTGCTGCAGGTCCAACAATACATCGTTTATTTCATCAGGGATTACTTGCAGGTGCCAGAACTTTGCTTTAAAAGGTCTTTGAGCACTTTTAGAAGGCCTTCCGAAGTCGGAGGTGCTGCAGCTTGAATCTATCAACTGTGGGACCTCCTTGGACGATCCTCTCCCCGCTTGCAATGAGCGCTTCCCCACCGGAGGCATCTGCAAGCAGCATGGAAACCATTCGTTTTCTTTCTGCATGGACCTCAGATGAGGATGAGGAGCATCCACGGCAGCAGCAGAACCAGGCAGCACAGCAGAAACAGCAGTAGGAGCCCCAACCTCCGGCCCAGCCACCTGTTGCTGCACAGGGCAGAAGGCGCCAGCGTATCGAGGCACCTCACCGCAGGAGATACCCCCGACAGAGGGTTTACAGACAAAGGATGAGCTACCTCAGCATGAGTGAGCAGCAGTGCCAAAGGATGCTGAGACTTTTGTGAGAGGTTGTCCGAGAGATCTGCGGACTGCTGCAGCAAGACCTGGTGCCCAGAGGAACGGGTGGACACCCCTTACCAGTGGCTGTCAAAGTCACCACCGCACTCAACTTCTTTGCCTCAGGCTCCTTCCAGGGATCATCAGCAGACATCAGCGGCATCTCCCAGTCGGCCGCCCACAGTTGCATCACCCAGGTTACCGATGCCCTTTTTGTTAAGGCCCACAATTACATTCAGTTCTCAAGGGATCAAGCAAGTATAACCGCCCATTCGGTTGGCTTTGCAAATATGGCAGGCGTGTCAATGGTGCAGGGCGTCATAGACTAGACACATGCGGCCCTTAGGGCATCCCATCACAACCCAGCTATCTTTGTCAACCGCAAGGGCTTCCACTCCCTCAACGTTCAGCTGGTGTGTAACCACAAGTTGGAGTTCTTGCATGTTCGCTCCAAGTTCTGTGGTAGTTGCCATGACTCTTTCATCCTGCGGCACTCTAGTGTGCCTCCGCTTTTCAATCTGCCAAACCAACTTAACGGATGGCTCCTTGGTGACAAAGGCTACCCCCTGAAGAAGTGGATAATGACGCCGATCAGGAGGCCAGCTAACGAGGCAGAAGAGCGCTACAACGCCAGCCACACTTCGACCAGGTCCATCATCGAGCAAACCATTGGGTTGTTGAAGATGCGCTTCCGTTACCTTGACCGATCAGGTGGAGCCCTGCAGTATACACCATACAGGGTCTCCAGAATGGTCGTGGTCTGCTGTGCACTGCACAACATCGCACAGCGTTGTGGCTTGCAGCTTCCTGAGGAGCAAGTGGCTCAGTTCCAGCCCTCGTTAGATGAGGATGAGGAGGAGGAGGAGGCTGAGGAGGAGGGGGATCTGGAGGAGGTGGAGGAGCAGGAGCAGGAGCAGGTCAGAGAGCCGGTGTATCGACCAGCGGCAGCGGCAGCACGCGAGCACATGGCTGCCCGGGATGTAAGGGATGGACTTTTCATGGCCAGATTTGCATAGGTTGCCCAAGTTGGCACATGTCCTTGGCTCCATCCTAGGTCATCATTGACAATGGACATGACTCTCTGGCCTCCTTTCACTCAGGCCAGCAACCTGACAACGCAAGTGTGGCGCAGCCCGCAATGTGGAGCTGCCTAAGGTGAAAGAACAGATGCCATAACACCAACATTTTGGCATCAAATCATTTTAATGCTTTCCAACAGGGATGGCATTTCATCAATACACAGAAACATTCTCCCAATCTGCACACAGAGCTGGAGGTTATATCCCTTGCCAGCTGTACCCACACAGCCTTGGTTTCTTTGGGAGGCCTCTTCCTCCCAGATGAGTGGAAGAGCACCTCCCTGCTAGCTGTCACCCCTTCAAACAACATTTGCAGTGCCTCATCCGAGAGCCTCGGGGAGGCCCTTGCCTTGGAAGTGGACACAGTTGTTTCTCAGAATATGTTGCAGGTGGTGCAGCATAGGCAGAAATGCTGTGGAATGAGCCAAGGCCGCAAGAAGCCATAAAATCAGACTGGAAAAGTGATGTCAGCAGAGGTGAGTTTCAGTCCCAAAACACTAATTGACCAAGGGCATCCCACACCTCTGAAATCAACTGGCCAATCAGGGGAAAATCGCAAATTTTTGAAAACTATCAGTGGAGCCGGGTTTCAAACCCACCCAAACCGAAACCCGCCTCCATCTCGCCTCCAGTGAGAAAATCGCCCCCTCAGTGTTCAGATTTCTATCTATGCAAAAACAAGCAATAGCAGTAATTCCATTTCAGACCAATTTACTCTGTGCTTTGTGAAACATTTTGGATTAATAGTAAACTTCAATTGCTCTTATACTTAATGAGAAAATATTAAGCTAAGGGCCTTTCTGGGATAATATTAGACTTGTAAGAGTATAACCTCTGTTCATGCAGCAACAGCAGGCCGAGAATGGTCATAGAACGGCATGGGATTTTGTGTTATTTTGAACACAAGTTGCTGTTCTAATTCCCTGAACTATTTTCAGTGTATATTTATTGTTTTCATAATCACATTAAATTGTAGTGATTACACTTAACAAAATAGCCCAAATGAGCAGCTGATTGATTTCAAATGGATGAAACTGGCGAGGAGGCTAGAATAAAAAAATACAGTACTTCAGTACTTAAAACGGCACCATTGACAGCGCAGTCAGTTATTTTCATTCCGCAAAGTCTGATGTTGAGCACAAGAGTTGAACGAGCTTAAATAAAAGAAGCAAAATACTGCGGATGCTGGAGCACTGAAATAAAAACAGAAAATGCTGGAAATACTCAGCAGGTCAGGCAGCATCTGTGGAGAGAGAAACAGAGTTAACGATTCAGGTCGATGACCTTTCGTCAGAACATGAAGAAACCGTTGAAAGGCAGTGGGGCGATTTTTGATTGCAGCGTTAACGGGGTGGGCGGTGTGCAGGGTGTGCCCGTGCGAAGGAATTCACGGAGAGCCCCTGCCATTTTTGCGGTCGGCCTCATTCGAATTAAATCGGCCAGCAGCCAGCACGAAACACGCTCCCGGTAAGCAGCTCGCCGATTGGGAGGGCGGAGAACACGGTGGGGTGGCAACGACTTAAAAGCAGCCGACAGCACCTTAAAGGGGTGGTGCTTTTTTTTTTGGTGGTGGATCGCGAGCAGAGAGATTATACAGCAGCCGGCAGGATGGCGTCGACCAGGAAGCAGCGCTGGAGGTGCACATTGATCATGTGAGCAGCGGGAAGAAGATGCTTTTCCTGTCCAACGGGGCGCAGGCGCCAAACAAAATCAGTCGTCAAGGAGGTAGAGAGGTCATGATGCGGAGATGCCGGTGTTGGACTGGGGTGGACAAAAATGAGAAGTCGCACAACACCAGGTTATAGTCCAACAGATTTATTTAAAATTACAAGCTTTTGGAGCTGTCGCCCCTTCGACAGGTAAAGGTACAATGAAGGAATCTACAATATTACACAGTATATAAACACAGAAACTGCAGAGATACAATCTTTCAGGGAAGCATTACTTCAAAGACACACCAGAGCACAGCCAAGACAATGAGATGGATCACAGGGGGTCCAACGTGTCAAATCCTGCTGTCTGCAGTTGAGCTTTTAACTTTTTTTTTCGTCAAGGAGGTAGAGAGGTGGCAGAGCATGTGAATGCCATCAGCATTGTCCCCAGGAGCTTGCTGCTGAGCAGAAAAAATATATATAATGTTCTAACCAGGACTGGCAAGGTATGAACTCTGCTGGGAGGGTAATGGTTGCCACGAGCACGCCGCCCAACATTTGGTCCCCCTTCAGCTGTAGCTCCGTTAGTTCCTTCCACCTGCTGCTGCTATTATTCCTCTTGCCGGAGTGGAATTGCCAGATAGACCCTCCCATGAAGAAAAAAATGTGTGCTGCCAAAAGTCTTCCAAGAGTTCAGAATATTCTACAGCAGCTGCAAGAACTTAGAAAATTGCCTAAGCAGTAAAACAGTGATGTAATACACACAAAATGGGCTGGATTTTCAATGACCCGTGGAGTCGGGTATGGAGGCGTGTGGGGGGTTAAATTTGCGGGGTCGGGGTTTCCGGCCCCATCCCGACTCCATCCCGCCTCCACGCAATTTTGACAGAATCAGTCACGGGGTTGCCGACTCCGTCCCGCCTTCAAGAGGCGGGAGAGGCCATTAAAGCCCTTAACAAGCTCTAAATTGGCTCTGTAATGCCATTTTGAAATGCTGTAGCTAGTTTAACCCTCTTCTGACGTGAAGCACGCCTGGTGTGAAACACTCCAGTGAAACCTGGCGGGAGCACAAGTGGATAGCTGACTATCGGCTGCAGGTCCACTATTACAACGGAGATGTGATGAAGGTAGTAGTAGTATTAGGTGTGAATGTCGCCTCTGATGCTGCTGCATTGAATGTCTTCAGAGACTGCCAGGGAGGACTTGCTTGGCAAAAAATTTCTCTCTCTCTCTCTCTCTCTCTCTCTCTTCCCCCCCCTTTCTCTCTCTCTCTCTCTCTCTTCACCCCCCCCCCCTTTTTGCATCCACTCACATCAAAAGCCAGGCAGGTCCTCTCAGCAACAGTCTCTCAGACTAGGCATCAGAGGCGGGTTTCAGACTCAAAACACTAATTAGTTCATGGGTTCCCACATGCTGGAACTCAATTGCCCAATTAAGTGAAAATTGCATCAGCCATCCACATTAATCTGGAGTCGGGGGGGAAACACGAAATGCGGATTACACGACCCCAACCCGACCCCAAGACAAAATCCAGCCCATAGTGTCCCAAAAACATTCTAGTGTTTTAGCTGAGAGTTGATGATGAGTATCCTTTTAAATACTGCTGGAAATGGCCACCCACCTCCGACTTGTACTGCTGCCTGTGTCCTAACTCGCACCAGTTCCTGTTCACCCATCACACTTGTGCTCGCTGACCTACACTGGCTCCTGGTCCAGCAACGCCTCGATTTTAATATTCTGGTCCTTGTTTTCAAATTGCTCCATTACCTCGCCCCCTCCCCATCTCTCTAACCCCCTCCAGCCGTACAACCCTCTGAGATCTCTGCGCTCCTCCAATTCTGGCCGCTTGCGCAGCCCCGATTTTAATCGCTCAACCATTGGTGGCCGTGCCTTCAGCTGCCTAGGCCCTAAGCTCTGGAATTCCCTCCCTAAACCTGTCCGCCTCTCTACCTCTCTTCCTCCTTTAAGATGCTCCTTAAAACTTACCTCTTTGACCGAGTTCTTTGATCATCTGTCCTAATATCTTCTTATGTGGCTCGGTGTCAAATTTAGTTCGATAGCGCTCCCCTGAACCACCTTGGGAGGTTTTACAATGTTAGAGACGCTATACAAATGCAAGTTGTTGTTGTTGTACCACCCATGGTTTGTGGGTGGGATCTGGAACTGGCAGTAGTATTGCGGGAAGAGACGAAAACGGAGTTGGGGTCGTAATACATCATCTGACCCGAATTGCATTTAGTAATGAAGCTCTCGCCGGTTCCAGTGCAAGCTCTGGCCGCCCAGATTGAGGCCCACCCGAACATTGGAACAGATGGACAACCAGCAATAAGTCGACGCTTCAATTCCACTTGTAATTTTAGCACCACGACTGGCTCATTTTTAAGCGCAAAAGAGGCAATAGGGACATGGAAATGGCCCCGAGTCATGTTTTTGCCCCCTCCCATCCTCTCTTACATTTCCCTCCACTGCAAGACCTCCTTCTTCAATCAAGCACGTACCACTGTTTTGGATATGAAAGGTTCCCACAGCTGTTTGCCTGTGCAACATGTGATTCTGTGGCACGGGACTGGACTGTTCCGCCAGCTGTTCCTCATTCTGGGCGCGGGCACTATATCTATTAAAACGACGCCCACTTGATATTTGCAGCAGAGCTTTACAAACATTGTGGAAAATATCATGTACAATTTTAGACACTGCACTACACCAAAAAAATCCTTGCATTACAAAGAGGGCAAAAAAAAGAGCAAGGTTGATCCCCTGTGTAAAGAGGATGAACTATGAAAGATGAAAGAAGCTTAAGCTTTCAATTCCTGAAAGAAGGCAGTTAAGTGGAGGGGGGAAAATCTTTATCCAAGAATATAAAATATTAAATGGTAAAGATAAGGAAAATCCAGATTATTACTTCAAAGTAAACCAAGAAACCAAAACCAGAGGCCATAAATAGGAATGAGTAAAGGTACATTTAGAACTGACAGCAAATTATTCAAAGGTTTGTAAGTAGTTGAGGCAGTCTGCCAAGCAACATATAAAAAGTTACACCAGGGAGGAGAAATTCATTCCCTTAGCACCTCCCATTAGCACCAGTAGATGGCGCTAATGGGGCGCTAGAGCAGTATTGCTGGGCCGCGTCAAATCCAGTGGCGCACGCCAAATCTAGCCGCTCCCATAGCGTCGCCAGTAAGAGGTATTGCCAGGAATGTCAACACCAGGTAGATTGTGATGTCAGGGAGTGTGCAACACTCACTGACCACCCGATTTGCAAAATTAGATTTTTGCTACTTACCTCACTGCCTGGATTAAACAACAACAGGGACAGCTGATGTTCAGCACCAGGAAGCTGGCTCCAGGGACGTTATTTAAAGGGAGCATCAGTAATCACGCACAGCTGTCAGGTTAATGCAGTTTCAGTGTTTTTTTTGTTAATTTCACCCACTGCAACAGATTCATTCATTAATTTCAAGGTTCTTTCACATCTTCTGGCAACTGAAAAGTAGCTACATTTATTCTTCAAAGATTCAAACTGCTACATGGTAACATTAATGGGGGCCTGTACTGGCATGCCAACTCACCAGATTGCTGGCCTGCTGCGGCACAGTGAAAGCCCCGGATGACAGTGGTAGACCCAGCCACGATGGCAGCAGTCAGAGCTTACGTGGCATCAAGCATGAGAGCAGTCTGAGATTGGATGTCACCAAGCATAGACTGCATTACAGCACTAAGACGTTGCATCACTTCCACCTGTGCTGCAATGGAAGCTGCCAGATCACCCATCATACGTGGCATTGGGTCTGGGTCGCCACGGTCTCTCTGAGAGTCTACCATCCTTTGCAGACTGGAAATGCTGGGCTCCATGGTGTGCATAGAGCCTTGTGCAATGTTGGAGGTGGACTCCTCCACGCTCCTTTCCATTGCTGAGAGGCTCTCGGGCACCCTTGCCATTATACCTATCATCTCCGTGTGCATAACCATCATGCTTCTTTCTAAAGGTCTCCCCATTGAGGTCCTCATCTGAGTCATGTGCAGCAGAACTCACGCGTGAACTCACCCTCTGAGGAGGTGGTCCCCCGGCCTTGCTGCAGCCCACTTGTCCCCGATGCCTCATCCTGTGCAGATCCCACTACTATAGTATCCTCTAAAGAACGCGTAGTGCCAGTATCTAAGCTGCTGCCTGCGGGTGAGACATGCAGTGACGCGGTGTCTTCTTCCTCCTCCTCTTCTCCCGCCTTGCTCTCTACCATGCCCTCAGGGACAGGCAGCTCAGGTGCTTCCTGATCATCTGAAAGCATAAAGGCACACGAGTCGGGTTAAGGTGAGGGGAGGAGGCATGAAGGGAGAAATGCATGATTCGCTGGAAAGTGCGAAACGCTTGTGGGGTGAGGAGGAAGTGTGATGTGAGAAGGAGGAGTAGGGATGAACATACCATAGTTGTCCCCAAGGGGGTCAACGTCGCCGGTGGCCACAGCACCCACCACCTGGCGCCCAATGATCTGCAGCACTCTATTCTTCAGCACAGACAGTGGTTGGGTGTCGGCTTGTCCCCTGCCTGTGCGCTCCTGCTCCCTCCTGTTGTGAGCCACCTTGGCCTGCAAGAGAGAGGAAAATGTGTGAGTGAGTGTGGAGCAATGTGTTTGGGTAATGTGCTTGCCATAGTTGAATAGCTGTCATTGTGTGCAAGGTGTGAGATGTGTGTGTGAGTGTTGGTAGGTAGAGATTGTTGGTGGATGAGTGCTGGGGATTTGGTGCTTTGGGCAGTGTGTGAAGACTGTGGTTCAGATGGTGGTAAGTAGCATTTGTTGAAGCATTCACTCACCCTCACTACCCGAGTGAGGTCGTTAAATTTCTTCCTGCACTGTGTGTGGATCCTGGGGACCACAGTGCTCTCTGAGGCATCCTGTGCTACCTCCCTTCACATGGTGCGGAAGACTTGTGGCGAGGGCCTTCTGCCACTTGTCGGGTAGAGCACCGCCTTCCGTCTCTCCACAGTGAAAACCAATGCCTCCAATGCTTCATCAAAGAATCTGCGGGTTCTCTTTCTGGGGCGTGGATCTGCCATGAGCACACCTGGTTCAGTCCTCCAGCTCCTTCTCCTTGTTCTGCTTCTGCTTTTGCTTCTGCATCTGCTTCTGCTTCTGCTTGCTGAGGCAGCTGCACAGCCAGCAATGCTGAGAATGAGGTGCTGCAGCATCAATGAACCTCCCCTTTAAGTAGTGAAAAAAGCCTGAGGCAATGATGACTTGCAATTGGACTGCACTTGATATTGGTCCACCCTTTAAGTGTTACGCCAATGAGCTTGGGTTTTAAGGGGGAGAAATTTGGTTATGCCCTGTTTGGGGGCGGTAACCGAATTAGCGCAGACATTTAGTGCCCGGGAGTACCGCCCCAGCTGCTAAATTGGGCTTACTTCCCCGACGACGAAGTGGAGCACTATCTCAGGTGCTCCACTTCCTCTCGGGGCAGTGTCTTGGGTGCGTAGTGCTGATGCGGTTCACCGTCCCTCCCCTTCTGTTAAAAGGCAGGGATGCTGTGAGCTCTGCAGGCCGTTTGATGGCATCCACTAGCCCACCAGGGCAGCGCGGTGCCTTAGCCGCAGCCTGGTACCGATACGTGGTGCCGGACGGCGCGATGGCGACCACGGACTAGAGGGGCCGTCGTGGAGGTCGGCCAAAAGAGAAAATGTCGGTGCGGGGCGCAGCCAGACCACCCCTTTAATTAACACCCCACCAGCGATGTGCGGCCCACTTCGCGACCCACGAGGCTGTCACTGACACCCCCCGTGGCAGCCTCGCGGGGCACAGCCTAATTTCTGCCGCGGGGCGGTAAGGGGTCATGCTGCTCGGCGATGATGATGATGATGATGATGCCTCAGCGGCACCCCGCCGAATTTCTCGGGAGGCACTATTATCGCCCCCCTATGGTCGATAACCCCTTTGTGCCCCGCTAGCGCCCCCCGCAGACACTTATGTCGGGCGCAAAGATGGTGAACCTCGCCCCCTGAGACTTGATTTAGGACTCCAATCATTTTATTGAGCAGTGAGCACGAATTTTGCGTGCAGTCTAAAGCATTTGCGCCTGGCGATAATTCTCCAACTTTTCTACTGACACCGCCCATTCCTTGGCTTTAACGAATTTCTAGCCTCAGAATTATTGAAAATAAAGTTTTTATTTTGCTTAGCCACATGTCTAACATGCGTGGAAACCCGTTAAGAGTCTCTGAATCCCCCTAAATTATCCAGTGCCAACACCCTCCATGTAAGGATATACCCCAGTGTCCAAAGGACATAACAGCTAGAACTGTTAAGCTACAATCTTCCCCACCCTTCAAATACATTTTGAGCCACTGCTGGAGCCTGACCAGATAAAACTCAACCACTTACCACAAAAGAGCACGTCATGTTTCTGTAAAGTTTTTTTTTTAATTAGGAGCCCTGCGGGGACCTATTACAGTTACCTAAAGGGACTCCATTCAAGTGACAGCACAATTCAGATTCAAAACTGAGCTCTTTGAATAACGGTCCATTTCCGTAAATTGGGAGTTAACAGACCAGCGAGAAAAACATCAGATCTTTGTTAATTAACAAGGGTTTTCCCAAGCGAGCAGGGCCCAGATTAATTGGCTTTAAGTTGCCCAGTTCTTGATCACCTTCACGTAAACATATTACAAGTCTTGTAACAGGTGACCTACTGAATTCCCCGAATACACTAACCCAACAGCAGAGGAATAAAATTGATTGATAGAACTGGATAGTTTGCATTTGAAGTAGGCATCTCAGATCCAAACTGCTGGTCCTTGTTTTGCTAATGAACATGCTTCATAGAATTACATCGCATTTTACAGCGCCGAAACAGGCCATTCAGTCCAACAGGTCTGTGCCGGTGTTTATGCTCCACACAAGCCTCTTCCCAACTTACTTCATCTCACCCCATCAACATGTCCTTCTATTCTTTTCTCCCTCGTATACCTATCTAGCTTCCAATTAGATGCATCTATGCTATTCACCTCAACTACTCCTGGTGGTAGTGAGTTCCACATTCTAACCACTCTCTGGGTTCAGCATGTGATAAGCATCTCACGAATGGAGCTCGATCTCCCGATTCAAAATGGCAACAGTTAATGTACCAGCAAGTGCTACTGGGCAAAGGGTGATGTAGGTGAGAAAACTACAAAAAGTGTAACTTAAATAGGAAGGAGAGTCTAGGTACGTTGGGGCAGATTTTGCAGTCGGCGACGCACTTACGGAGTACGCCTCCAGCATCCGAATAGAATACGAACTTACCTGACAGGGATCCTCCTTCGCGAACTTGTTCTTTGATGTTGCGTACTAGAGGGCAGCGTGATGGCCCACGGATCCCAGGGGCGCAGCGCGTGCGGAAGCTTACCTGAGATCATGTGGGCCTGGTGCGCCAATCAGTGGAAGTGCCGAGTTTCCTCTTGATCGATATGTGGCAACCAGCTTTTACAGTGGGCAACACGGTGGCATAGTGGTTAGCACTGGTGCCTCACAGCGCCAGGGACCCGGGTTCGAATCTGGCCTCGGCGTGACTGTCTGTGTGGAGTTTGCACATTCTCCCCGTGTCTGCGTGGGTTTCCTCCGGGTGCTCCGGTTTCCTCCCCACAATCCAAAAATGTGCGGGTTAGGTTGATTTGGCTATGATAAATTGACCCTTAGTGTTAGGGGGGGATTAAATATGCGGGGTTACAGGGATAGGATGGGATATGTTAGGGGGAATTAAATACGTGGGGTTACGGGGATAGGGTGGGATAGGTGCAGGCTCGATGGGCCGAGATGGCCTCTATCTGTACTGTGGGGATTCTGTGTGAGAAAGCAGGGGCAGGGTTCTGGATTTGGATGATCAGCCATGATCGTATTGAATGGTGGAGCAGGCTCGACGGGCTGAATGGCCTACTCCTGCTCCTAGTTTCTATGTCTATCTATGTCTATGTTCAATGGGATATGATAACTGGTACACAGGGGAATAAACTTACAGTGTTAAGTTGGATATGATAACTAATACAATGGGGAATAAGGCGACAGAGGAGAAAGGAGGGGGCAGACTGACACCTGAATCCACTCACAGAACGGGCACAGTCAATGACAACATACGGTGACTTTCAAAGCTGTAATGCCAGGAAATAAGATATAAATATATAGTTAGGTTTAACATTTTGTTCCTTATTTGGGATTTAGTATCGATTGAATTCAGATTGCCCCACACAAAAAAAACTGGTGAAATGACAGCACTAAGCTTCAGCATCAGGATTTCAATAAAATGTGTGAACAAAACAAACTAACAATTTCACTTTTATGTGAGCTAAATACATGCTGAACGATGCTTGGAATCTTTTGAGGTATCCTCTTACGCTGATGCAAACAGGCCCTGTGCCCGTTTGCATCAGCCTTAAAATTTTCATACATAATTGCTGGGCAGTTGGTGGACAATTAGCCCAACTCTACGCCAACAATTGTGATTTCGGGAATCCTGAACTTACGGTCCATTTCAAAGTACTGAGAGTATGCCATCATGCCCACCGCAAATTCTGACCCAATATTTTTTGTTCAAAGTATTCCTCCAATACCAGCAGAAGAACTGCAATTAAATAAGTATTCCTTACCATTTACCCAAGCCACTCTTGTGATGATACTGACAAGAAAGAGCTGTCAGTGTCCCTGGAGTGTATCTATTTATTTCAGTGTGGGACTTGACTTAGAACGCTATACATAGAAACAAGTTGAAAACATCCCTTTTTTCAACAAAGGGGGCCGATTTTAACTTTTGGCGCACAACAGGTGGTTGCTGGGCACCAAGTCTGCTGCCTGCTCATTGTAATTGCCGTGAGGCTTGAGCCGTTTCGAGAACTGGACCTCATGTGCGTGCAGCCGGCAAGCTGTGTGTCCCAAACCCAGCACTCCGAGGCAGCTCGTCAAGCTGAGGAGGGTGGGAAATTGGCCAGCTCCTGCTATGTGAAGCCAGCCGACAGATGGGGAAAAGGGATGGTATTCCTGGGGGGCGGGGCTCCGTGCACGGGACAGCAGCATTCTTTGAGCCGTTTGTTGAGTGGCCTCCAGCGGTCCCTGTAAGGACTACTGGTTAGGCTGCTGAACACTGGTACAAATGGGTGGTGTGTACACAGTGCACGCTCCATCCGTTTGTACCTCAAAATTGCAATCAGGGTCCTGTGTATGTCTGGGTAGATAGAAAGGTTAGGTTTGCGCAGCTACTTGCTTACGTGAAACTAGAGTCTGTGTTAATGCACTATTAGACACAATGGTCTGGTGGCCCTGCTCTATAAAGATTTCCTCGTTGCTGTAGGAAACATTCTTAACGTTTGCTTATAAAATGGGTGCTTTGTTTTATATCTGATCTCCATTAAAACTAGAGCTAACAAAAATGGCTATCACCTCAGAGGTCATTGTCTATCAGACAGCCAGTACAAACGTGGCCCATTTTATTAATGCTCTTCTTGCAGACTGCAGCAGAGTAGTAATTTCACAAGAGAATAAAGATTTCTTTAATAATAATAAATCTGTGATGATTTGATATTTATCTACCGCTACGCTTTTTTGTATCAAAGAAAAATAGCCGCAAATAAATTATAACTGTAAATGTTAACTATAAAAGTTCCTAAGTGCCTCCTCTACACTGATTGAATGTGGATGAGCGCTCCTTCTGGCCTCAGACCATACATTGGACACGCCCCTGGATTTCCTCCCTGCTGCCTTGGCTCCATGCAGGAGCTACCAGATTCACCTCTCCTCCCTGCCCTCCCCGCCCAGTGGCGAGCTACATGTGTGCATTCGCTGAGCACTGGCTGCTCCTCCCACATATTTATATCAGGCCCAACCATGAAAATGTTTCGAGCCCCTTGCTGGAGCCACCGGGAGAGGTGGGAGGGTAGCACACACCCCATCCGCTGCCCGCTTGTTGAGCGCTCTTGTTGAAAACTGCCCTCCTTGTCCAGATTCATTCCAGTACTTGATTTGCATGTGACTTAACAGCTTCACCTTGACTGGACAGTGTCATGTATTGGGCTCCATAAACTAAAAGATCACAAGGGCAGATGAAGGAGACTATTCCACCAATCTGGCTCATATTTCAATAGGACCCTATCATTCCACAACACCATCCAACAGCCTCTCAAAGTTCAAGAGTCCAAATTTTTCTCATCTCTCCTCTTAGCTCAGTTCAGTGACACAGGAGATCATTTCATGATTTTTCTCTACATTGTTCCCAGGGCATCAATATTTCTTTTGCGCTTTGGTGAACAGAACTGAATGCAGTACTCGTGGCCTATCCAGAGCACTGGCGGGCATGACAATGTTAGACAAATATTCTACTGATCTGGCGATGTGGCTCAGTATTCTGCTCATTTTGTTGATTGTTGACTGGACACCGTCAAGGTTGATTATTCCCAGATTACTTTTAGCTTCTCCCTGATTAGTCTGGTGCCATCCTTTAATTCTGTCCCCTATTCCGAAACACTGTGTTGTTAATCAGTATTGAATCTCATTTCCCAGAATTCTACAAATTTTGAATTACCCTCAATTGTAAATAATTAAAAAAATCTTTACTTATAACTAAATAAAATGACAAACAAATAAGTTCGCTGAGTTAATTTTGCTCCCAGTTTCTCCAAAACACAACAGCGTATAGTAGCGTAGAGACATTTCTGATTGAAATCCTTCGGCATGAGACTGCTGAGGTCATGCACTCCCTCTGCAATGAACCAACTGATTCCCGCAGAACCTTCTGTTCAGGTACGTGCCTTGTACACCAGCATGGCTTCAAGGAAACAGCTACACAACAACTGCCATAAGACAGCACAAAGTGCTCTTTCTATCCCACAGCAATAAACTATAGATTACTAAAGGGGCAGCAACCAGACCAAAATCCTTTCCTTTTGAAACTTTGCCAATGGACCTCATCCATTGCTCCCAATTTAACTAATTCAATTTTTGATTTGTTATTATTTGTTCGTTTAATCAATTTGATTGGGTCGGACTTTCCCCTTGGAGGCTGAGGATTAGCTGGCGCTATATTCCTACTGATCATCTATTATATACCAGTTTCATTTAAGCATTGCCTTACTTTGCAGCTGTCATGTTTTAGCCAGTTGCTTAAACTATCACATGGTCATTCAGTTTGCTATCATCAGCAATGTTATTATGTTACACAAGATGACTTGATCCAAAACATTTACAAATACAGTAGTGAGACACCCTGAACAGAGCCTTGTGGAACTTCCCTAGTTACTTGTCCCCAGACAAAGACTTGTCCATACATCACCACCTTCTCTTTTCACTTCTTAAACAAGTTTATTTCACAGCTATTTCATTTGCCATTAATTTAATGTGATTATATCTTCCTTAAAACCCTCAGAAGTCAATTTTATCAAATACCTTCTGAAGACTCTCCATCATGGCTCTCAAGTCTGCATGTCAAATCCATTGATGTTCAGCTGAATTCTACTATAAGAATTATCACGGGTACGCTTTTATCAACACCAACACCCTAGCTGTCCGTGTTTGCAAACATCGCACCACCACACCTACGCCGTGAATATGCCGTCTCCAGAGAATACAACCGCTACACCAGCAAAGACATGCCGATCCAGGCCGACTTAAGCAACCTACCACCAACCCGTCTCAAAAATAGAAGGCCATTTTGGACCGTCGCCGAAGCCCTTCAGCAACATCCCCTCAGCCTTGATGGCCGATGGTGAAATGCGACATACCAAATGGATTCCTTATAGAGGACCCCACAGTACAATCTGAAGGATCAAACCTTCCTCACAAACAGTGGACAACCATCAACCGCCTCAGAACTGGTCAGGGTAGATGCTGCCACCTTCTCCACAGATGGAAGATTAAAGCATCCCCATCATGCAACTGTGGAGCTGCTAATCAGACCCTGGAGCACATCATTGAGCACTGCCCTCAGAGGAAATTCACAGGCAGCCTACAAGATATCCATGTTGACAAAGGGTCATCGACCTGAAACATTAACTCTGTGGGCTGGATTTTGATACTGGGGCGGGTTGGGGTCGTGTTATCCACCCGACTGCAATTGGATGTGGGAGATTGATGCAATTTTCACCTAATTGGGCAATTGAGTTCCAGCATGTGGGAACCCATGAACCAATTAGTATTTTCAGTCTGAAAGTCGCCTCTGATGATGTCATCATTGCTGCTGCATTGAGTGTCTTCAGAGACTGCCTGGCCTTTGCTGTGAGAGGACCTGGATGGAAGTCTGTTATATATGAGAATATGAGAATATGAGAGAGAGAGAGAACTGTCTTTTGCTGTGAGAGGACCTGAAGGCAAAATGAGCAGCAGCAGCTGCTCCCAGATATTTTTCCTACTTCTTCTCCATTGTAATAGTGGAGCTGCAGCTGATAGTCAGCTTTCGAAATGTGCTCCCGCCAGGTTTCACAATCGTGTTTCAGAACAGGCGTGCTTCACGTAGAACAAGGGTTAAAATCACAAAAGCCTTTCAAAATGGCATTATACAGCCAATTTAGTGCTTGTTAAGGGCCTTAACAGCCTATCCCATCTCTTAAAGGCGGGACGGAGTCGGGACCAGCAGACACGATTTAATGAAAATTGCGTGGAGGTGGGATGGAGGCGGACTTGTGCTCGCCGGCCAGTTTTCACAATTTTAACCCCCCACACGCCTCCAAACCCGCCTCCACGGGTCAATGAAAATCCAGCCCGTATCTCTCTCCACAGATGCTGCCAGACCTGCTGAGTATTTCCAGCATTTTCTGTTTTTATTTAAGATATCCATGCTGTTACACTGGAAGCTTTGGCCTGGATATCTGACTTAGATATTGATATTTAATTTGTTTTTTGCTACTACCATACAAAAGAAGAAGATTGGCCCAAGTGACCGTGGTATTCTCTAGATGAAGACTGACAGCGATCTGTAAATTGTGCTGGAACCTTTTCCGCACTATTAATGTTAGATTCACTGCTCTTCAAAACTTGTAAGGGATAATATCAATTTAGATTTGAAAGTGTAGAACGCAGTTAAACCACCTCAGGGTTCAGTTATATCATCAACTTTGCATTGGTTGAAGAGTGCCTCCATCATAATGATGCAAAAGTGACAATGTGACTTGGCCACTCTCTAATTCAGGTACCGCCGGCAGTAAATGTCAGATCTATCGCTACAGTGCCCACAAACATACAACAAACAGTTAGAAATTCTTTTAGAGATGACATTTATCCCACAGGTAAAACCACAGTGGATGGATGATTTTACCTGTAGGATAACTATAAGACATGGGAGTCGGTGAGGATAGGGAGGCGGGGAAGAGGGATTTCTAGTCAGAATAGTTATTCCAAAATAGGCTTGGCTGTTTATAATTTAGTACAGGTAAAAAGAAGCTTCAAATGCTGGAAATCCTAAATAAAAATCAATAATACTGAAATGCATCTGAAGAGAAAAGACAGGTTAAGGTTTTGGGTTGCAGTCCCAGCCTCTGAACTGAAAACTGGAAGATATGTAAACCCCGTAATAAAGCTGAACTGAGCGGGGGTGGGGGTAGAGAACGAGAGAATGTCTCCTTCCTCTCAGAAAGACAACAGAGTCTACCTTCCATCCAACCAGCCCTCAAATTCACCAGATTATCTTCCATGAGTTCTGCCGCCATCAATACTATACCAGCACCAAGTACAGCTCCCACTTTCTGTTTTCTAGAGGTGTCATTCCCTCTCGGATACACTTATTCATTCTTCCATCACATGTACTTCCAGCTGCCCCTCCTCTGGCACTCTCCCATGCAACTGTCGCAGATGCAATACATATTAATTTGCCTCTTCACTCAGCATTGTCCAGTGCCTCGAACATTCTCGTGTCTGAAGCGGCAATTCATGCTCACTTCTTCCAATCCGGTTTGTTGCTCACTGTGAAGTCTCCTCTACACTGGGGAGTCCGAATGCAGATTGGGTGGTCACTTGCCAACCATCTCGGTTCTGATCACAAGAGTAAACCCCAATCTTCCTGCGGCTTGCCGTTTCAACTGCCCCCTTCCCATTTCTAGCCTGAACGTTCTTTTACCTCCTAAACTTCTAAAGAAGGTACCGAACCCTAAACATAAACTTGTCTGTTCTCTCCACAGATGATGCCTGACCAGCTGAGTATTTCTCGCATAACCTCAACATAAATATCAGAAATGGTATTTCTGCTTTCTCTTGGGCACTCTGCAGCCTTCTGATCTGAACATTGGCCCATATTTTGCGACCCCTGTGGGTGCGTACGAGGTGTGACAACGCCCGTAGGGGCCGCGCAAGTTCCGGGTTTAGGCGTGCGTAGCGCATGCGCGAAAACCCAGAACTTGTGATCTGTCAAGAATCTTCTTGACAGATCCTCCGTATCCCCGGGAGACGGGCCTCTGCGGGTGGAGAGTTGCGCTATTTGCCCAACTTTCACCCGCTGAATGCCCGTGAAATTCTTACGCCTGGTAAAAGCAGGCTAAGGCCTGCTTTTATCAGCATAAGAGTTTTAAAAAATAGAAAAATAAAATATTATCACTCATTTATACATTAAAAACCCTGTCCAATAAGGTAAGTTTATTTTTAGCCCCATTAAAACATATTAAAAAAAGTTTCAAAAAATTACATTTTCATTTAAAATATTGAATTAAATGGCATTTTAATTAATTTTAAATATGTAATTTTTTATTTTATTTATTTCATGTGTTTGTGTATTTTTTAAGTGATCCTTATTCATACTTATGGGAGTTCCATACATACAGAATCCCCATAAGTACGAATGGGGATTCCCTTCTTTTATTGGTTGGGCTGGAGCACACGATCCCAGGGGCGCTTGCGAACCGCGTGCACCCCTGGGCTACGTGGGCCTCTGCCTGTGCATACCCGGAGAGGCCCAGGAGTGCAAGTCTCTGTACCTCCCGGCCCACCAGGTAAATGAGTAGATTTTTTGCTCGTCGGAGGCATCTGCCCACGGGAAGCCTCCAACCACAAATTTTTGGGCCATTGTCTTTCGCAACTTGCGATCTTAGTTATCTCCCACCCATCTGCCACCCTCCATTTTGAACGTGCTTTTGTGCATGTATCTTTCCTATGTTTTATGACCACCTTACCTGGCTATTTTTCACTCCCTTTGCTTCTTTTAATGGCTTTTCATTACCTATTTGAGATGAGATTATCAAACAGCTTTTACCTTTTCCTAGGCTTTTAAAATAACCTGTATACAACAAAAAAACTTGTATTTATACAGTGCCTTTAGCATAGTAAAACACTTCACAGAAGCATTATCAGACAAAATTTGACATGAAGCCACATCAGGAGATATTAGAACAGGTGACCAAAAGCTTGGTCAAAGAAGTAGGCTTTAAAGAGTGTCTTAAAGGAGGAGAGAGAGGTAGTGAGGCAGAGAGGTTTAGGGGGGGAACTCCAGAGCTTAGGGCCGAGGCAGCTGAAGGCACGGCCGCCAATGGTGGAGCGATGAAAATCGGAGATACACAAGAGGCCAGAATTGGAACAGCACAGAGGTCATGAAGGCTTGTAGGGCTGGAGGAGATTACAGCGATAGGGAAGGGCAAGGCCATGGAGGGATTGGGACACAAGGACACATGTTTGCAGGCCATTGAATGCCTTTCTGTGACAGGGGTCAGCAGTACTGACCCTTGAGTTCAATTTGTTGTTCTTCCCTTACCCTCCATTATTTTATTCAGTCCTATAAAAAGGTTTGCTTATCTTCCAGTTTCCAGTCCTGATAAAGGGCCTATACCTGAAATATTAAATTGTCTTTTTACCCTTCAGGTGCTGTTGGACCTGTTGCACATTTCCAGTATTTTCTGTTTTTATCTTTGCTTATAATGCAACTTGCTTTTTTCAATATGGCCACCAAGGTACCCAATTATTCTCTCTGCCCTGCTCTATACAATGAAACAACACGTAGAAAGTTGCAACGCCCCATGACTATTCATTTAGAATAATACACTGAACACTTACTGGATTAACTGGGTGTTTCTTACACATCTTGTTATATGATCAGAATTGAGTACTTTGACAGCTGGTGCTTGTTAATGCTGATAATGATACCAGTAGTGCTTTTCTACTAATCTAATTGTAAGTGAAGCACGGGATTTCAAGTAAAGAGAAAGGATTTGAATAATCAAAGAACTAGGGTTGGAAAAATATTGATCTGAATACAAATGCATGGGATCTGGAATTTGAATTGCCTCTGCCTATCTACAGATACAGCTATACCAGACATACAAACACTGACTAACTCTGTGCTCAAAGTAACTAGATTTTCGCATGGACCCTTTCAAAGTGAAGATTTAGAGGAAAATCTGGGAAAGGGTCCACTCCAGACCATATTTTAAACTAGGATTTTGGATGACCAAGGGCTGGATTTTGCCAATGGGGAGCTTTTGGAGGCGGGACTCCCACTTATCGGATTTTAGTCCCACCTCCATCGACTTCTGGCCAACCCACGCTATTTTCCCTTGATTGACCTTGTTAAGCCTGCCCAGCGTGTCAATGTGTGACGAGGAATGAGATTATTCTAGAACTTACTCTCTTCACTTAATTGCTGCAACATTTTTTTTAAATGTCTTCACAGGATGTGGGCGATGCTGGAAAGGCAGCATTTATCGCCCAGCCCTGAGAAGGCGGTGGTGGGCCTTACTCTTGAGCCACTGTCGTCCTTGTGCCGATGGTGCTCCCATGATGGTGTTAGGATGGGATCTTCCAAAATGCTGATGCAATGATGACGAGGGAATGGTGATATATGTCCAAGTCAGGATGCTTTGTGACTTGGAGGGGAACATACTTATAAATGGTTTCCTGCTGTAATGAAAATAGAATCACTTCTGCCGGTCAGCCTGACATCGGTTGTGGGTAAAATGATGGAAGCAATTATTAAAGATGTCATAACAGACCATTTGGAAAGTGGCGACATGATAGGTCCAAGTCAGCATGGATTTGTGAAAGGGAAATCATGCTTGACAAATCTTCTGGAATTTTTTGAGGATGTTTCGAATAGGGTGGACAGGGGGGAACCAGTAGATGTGGTGTATTTGGACTTTCAGAAGGCCTTCGACAAGGTTCCACACAAGAGATTGGTGAGCAAAGTTAAAGCACATGGGATTGGGGGTAATGTGTTGACGTGGATTGAGAACTGGTTGGCACACAGGAAACAAAGAGTAGGAGTAAATGGGTACTTTTCAGAATGGCAGGCAGTGACCAGCGGGGTACCGCAGGGTTCGGTGCTGGGACCCCAGCTGTTTACATTATATATTAATGATTTGGACGAAGGGATTAAATGTAATATCTCCAAATTTGCGGATGACACTAAATTGGGAGGCAGTGTGAACAATGAGGAGGATGCTAGGAGGCTACAGAGTGACTTGGACAGGTTGGGTGAATGGGCAAATGTATGGCAGATGAAGTACAATGTGGATAAATGTGAGGTTATCCACTTTGGTGGTAAAAATAGAGAGGCGGACTATTACCTGAATGGTGGCAGATTAGGGAAAGGGGAGGTGCAACGAGACCTGGGCATCATGGTACATCAGTCATTGAAGGTGGGAATGCAAGTGCAGCAGGCAGTCAAGAAAGCAAACGGAATGATGGCCTTCATAGTAAGGGGATTTGAGTACAGGAGTAGGGAGGTGATGCTGCAGTTGTACAGGGCCTTGGTGAGGCCACACCTGGAGTATTGTGCGCAGTTTTGGTCTCCTAACTTAAGGAAGGACATTCTTGCTATTGAGGGAGTGCAGCGAAGGTTCACTAGATTGATTCCTGGGATGGTCGGACTGACATATCAAGAAAGATTGGGTCAACTGAACTTGTATCCTCTGGAGTTCAGAAGAATGAGGGGGGATCTTATAGAGACATTTAAAATCCTGACTGGTTTAGACAAATTAGATGCGGGCAGAATGTTCCCAATGGTAGGGAAAACTAGAACCAGGGGTCACAGTCTAAGGATTAAGGGGAAGCCATTTAGGACTGAGCTGAGGAGGAACTTCTTCACCCAGAGAGTGGTGAATCTATGGAATTCTCTTCCACAGAAGGTTGTTGAGGCCAGTTTGCTAAAAATATTCAAAAGGGAGTTAGATATAACACTCACAACTAGGGGGATCAAGGGGTATGGCGAGAAAGCAGGAATGGGGTACTGAGGTAGCATGTTCAGCCATGAACGCATTGAATGGCGGTGCAGGCTCGAAGGACCGAATGGTCTACTCCTGTACCTATTTTCTATGTTTCTATGTTTCTATGTTAAGAAAGTGACCAAAACTTGGATTATTCCTAAACACCCAACTGGAAGTTGGAAACCTAAAAGTGATTTGGATTTGAGCTGCTTTGCTCTTTAAAAACTGGTGCCAAGCTCGTTTTGATATAACACTGTAAGAAAGCAATGTCTTTCCCCCAATTCAATATCATTGCAAGCTCATGGCTGGAGCCACAGTACAAAATGTAGGTGCCAGTTTCATTTTTTACATGGTTCATTATTTCGTTACTTATCTGGTTGAGGCACCTGACCCTCATTGGCTGAATGGTGGAGTCAGCATACTTTCTTCCTGGCGGGGTTTTGATTAGATTGGGAACAATTCTGTGCCTGCTTCCCAATATGGAGCAGAGTGTGCTTCAGTTTCCTAGTGGAGGAACATATGTAAGGGGTTTCGCCGTGGCTCTGTGCTTAGCCTGAGTGCTAGTGCGGGGTTAGGCCTTGTTGCCTGTTCTGGTCTCCAGCCAGCCTGGTGACACTAGACACCTGTGAGTGGTTCGACCCACTCGCCCTTACGGTTCTGACACTGGACTTAGGTGCGAGAGCAATAATGCAGAGAAAACTCAGGTAGACCCGGTTGAACAGTGCGAAATGGAAAATCTTTATTGCATATTATTCAAGATTACAAAATACATGTCATAAGCACAGATTAATGACAGTACAAACTTACATACATTTATGCAACTAGGTTTAGGGAAACGAGGAGCGCACGACACATCGTAAAAGGGGACACACATTATAATTATCCTTAAAACATAAACCCTCCCCTATCAATACCTGTCCTAATCTAGATCTGTAGGATCGAGTCTCATGCTCACCACTCGTGATAACTCGGAGAATTCCGAAACGCTGCTCGGATGTTTTCACCACAACACCTGACTATTCACGTGTTGATCAGGGGTCCCTGTACCCCACTTGTTTACTCGCTTTGCTCCGGCTAGCAGGCTGGACCGTCTGCTGTCATGAAGATCTGTGTTGACCTCGGAATTCTGATACTACTCGAAAAAGAGTCTTCCTGTGCCCTACACCAGTTGTCGGTAGAACTCGAAGAAAAGTCTTCGGCCAGTTGTGGAGTAGCCGATAGAACTCGAAGAAGTGGTTAATCAATTTTCGGGCGTGGTCGGGGCTTACTGACCGCGGCGGCACGTGTAGTCATCTTCTTCTCTTCTCATCTCATCTCATCTCATCTCATCTCCTCTCGGGCCTTCGGTTCCAACACTGTTTACCGACTTCTCGGGATGGTGCGCCCGATTACCGGCCTTCGCAGACCAGCTCTCCACAGATCTTCGCAGCAAGCCACGAGGTTGACTCCCGGAAAATCAGCGGATCAGAGAATAAGAGTCAAGAGTTCTCTAGCGAGTCAAAGGAATAAGAGAAAGATGGACGTATGGACACTACAGTTATAGTACTGTAATTCCTTATCTCCCACCCAATCTTAATGTCCATCTTTTGTCATGTTTTGGCGCTCAAACTTCTTGTATGGGGTGGTACTTGTCGTTAATGGGTTTCGGTGATACTTGTAACTGTCTGAGTACCCGTTAATATTTCTCCCCTTGTGGAACCGGCTTGCTGTGAGTACCCGCGAATGGCTCTCTCATTGTAGAGCCGTGGGGAATTTGCGTATCAATGTCTTTTGGATGGGCCCTTAATTGTCCAGTACAATAGCTCTTATTTGCGCATGGAAAACCCGATTCCAGCACTTATATTCCTTGTTTGGGTGTTTAAAATGCAAAACGATCTCGTCTTGTCTCAACTCAATATGCTGAGTCCTGTCCAATCTTGCTGAAATGTTTATTGAAACGCCATCTTGTCTGCCTGCTGAAAAGTCTAGAAACTTCTGCCACGAGGCGTGGCGACCATTTTACAGGCTGCTTGTGTCCGTTTTGAAAACCTGACAGCATTTTGCTGAAATAAAGCTGTGTTTACGAAACTGTATGTCTCTTTCTCATTATTTTTAAATCGCGATAATTTGCGAATTCTACACATATCTATGCTCTCTGGCAGTGTAAAAGGACTTGCAGAATAGTAGCAGAATCACGTCACTGTCTTGTGAACAATGTTGCACTGAATTTTTTTTTCGGGGGGGTGGGTGTGCGGCCCCTTTAAGGGACTGCGCGGCCTATTTATAGTTTCGCCCATCGCGAAACCTAACATTGGAAAAGCTGGTCCCGGGCTGCGCGGGACCGACAGAGAGCTGCGCGACCACACAGCTTAAAGCGAACGTTGCTTGTGAACACTCAAAATTAAACAGTGAAGAACTAGTTTCTCATCAACAGTTTCTTATTCCAATGGTACAAAAATAATTAGTACCAGAGGGGGTAAATTGCCAACCTGCATAGACACTCTGAAAACCAGCAGGAGGACCTATATATCTAGAACTCAAGGCCTGATATAACTGGTACAGAATTACAGGAAAACAGCATCCATGTTCTGGCATAGGCAGATAGTGCTTTTAGAAAATGCAGGGGAATAAATAATCTCCAACCCAAATTATCTCAGAATTGCTCCAGTTTGCATTGTTGTTGTGGACGTCAAGCTATTTTGATCAGCTATTTGAGCTGCCAGTAGCTGAAGCAAAATGCACAGTACAGGTAGAGAACGAGCCTTAATTTGTATTGACTTTCTGTAGCACAGCGCGATTAAAAGGTTGACTTGTTAACCTGTCCATTGATGTCTGTTTTGTGGTGCGAGGTCTTGAATTTGCCTCAGCACTGATCCTTTTTACTGTTGCAATTTTTCCTTTGAGTTTCGTGTCTGTTAAAAAAAAATAGAGAGAGAACTACAAAGAAATGCTGGAACAGTAAAATGATAACAAGCCACAGAATCAAATAGTCTCCAGCAGAGAAAAGTCCAATGTAGATCGATTAATAAAACACCCAACTGTTAAGAGAGTGATTAGTTCACACCTTGTCACAGGATTGCAGTTACACTGTGGATTAATTCTTCATCGAGTTGGAATTCTTCTCGGGGTCATGAAAATCCCATCAATTATCATGAAATAATGGCCCTTCAGCTCTGCAGACACCTCAACTTTCAAAGGAACATCGTTACACCATGTCTAGGTACTAAAGGTGGGGTTCTTGGTGCGCTGATGCAAGCAGTCTCGTTTCTGCTGATCCGTACAGTGGGAAGGGTCTTCACATGCCAACGACGGCAGGATTAAGGCAGAAACTCAACTCACCATTGCACGAGTTACTCTTCGCAGCTTCTCATGCCCGCTTCTTCTATTAAATGCACAACACCTTCCTAAAGAGTTAAGATCGAAGAGCGTCCCACTAGATTCGAGACTTTCAAAAATCAGGTTTATATACTGAATATTTTTAAAGATGGTTACATTTTAATTGCAAGGAACTAGTCCCCCTACTTCAGAGGATCCCCCAAATTCTCGTCAGCAAACTCCATCTCATACTATACTCACCGTAGCGACGCTCCGCAAACAAAATTTCTATTGTTTATAAAATAAAAGCTGATCTCAGTTGCGGTGCTAAAATTGGTCTCACCCCTAGGCTAGGGCGGGGAACATACTATTTTCCCCCAGTTCTGACGAAGGGTCATCGACCTGAAACGTTAACTCTGTTTCTCTCTCCACAGATGCTGCCTGACCTGCCTGAGTATTTCCAGCATTTTCTGGTTTTATTTCAGATTTCCAGCACCTGCTGTATTTTGCTTTTGTAATACTATTTTTCTCATTTTGCTGTTAGTTCCTGTCAATTGTGGAGTAAAGAATGAGCTACAAAGCAAGAATCAGTCATACCTGGAACCATGAAACTGTTATTGAGGATACTGACCTCCGCTGTAAAAACCCCAGTAAAATAAATCAGAATGTCTTTTTTCATTTCTTTCTCCCACCGATTTTCTCCTCTTCCCTGAGCTCTTGAAGTTGCGAGCTCCATTGCAGGGCAAGGTTCTATGGCTCCTGGCCTCCCTTTGGTTTCTCATCCAAGTGGTCATTATTCATGTTGGAGCCCAGACAGCGAATCTCAGAAAGGTGCTCAATCATGGGGCATCACGCCCGAGACCAAACCTGTCCTCACCTCACCTCCACACAAGCACACATCCATCAGTGGTTGCTGCATAACAGTCACGAGCAGGAACCTAAGCTGACCGATATTGGCTCCCAGTCCACCAGCACCTCAACGTTAAAATTCTCATCCTTTGTGTTCAAATCCTTCCATGGCCTAGCCCTCTCTATCTCTGTCACCTCCTCCAGCCCGACAAACCTTCGAGATTCCTATTCTAACCTCTTGGCGGCCATGCCTTCAGCCGCATCGGCCCTAAGCTCTGGAATTCCCTCCCCAAACCTCTCCGCCTCTCTCTCCTCTTTAAAACCTACCTCTTTGTCCAAGCTTTTGGTCGCCTGTCCTAATATTTTATTATGAGGCTCGGTGTCAAATTTTGTTTGCTAATCACTCATGTGAAGCACTTTGGGACGTGTTACTACGTTAAAGTCGCTGTATTAATGTAAGTTGTTGTTGTTGTTGTTATTAAACTGTGTCCAGTGTTCCCTTCCTAACCTGGGAGGGCTGCGACCAATTTTAGTGCTCCTACCTTCACATTCGCATTGAAATGTTCGTTGTGGAGCATTATTATAGTGACTATAGGAGGAGGTGGAGTATGCTAATGCTTTGGACCACCATCCTGGTCATGGACAACGGTTACAGTTACATGAAGCTGACAGATATACATTCAGGAGAGCCCCTTTGATGGGAACTTTGTGCGAGGTCAGGTCTCTCTCGGATGCTTATAGATTTTTATCTTCACAAACGCTAGAACAGTAATTTCTATAACAGTACTGCAGAGCGATGAAAGAAACTGGGACAGGGAGAGAGGGAGAGGCAGAAAGAGACAGAGACAGACATCTAGAGACACCAGAGACAGAGACACAAACAGAGAGAACAAATCAGTTAGAAACAGAAACAGAGATAGACATGTATCGAGAGAGAGAGAGAGAGAGCGCGGCAGAGAGAAAGGTAGATATAGAGAGACACGAAGATAGAGACAGATAGACAGAGGGAGAGAGTTAAATATTTTTTTAAAAGAGGAATGGACTTAAACAGAGGTGCAATTGATACACCTAACTTCACGATAGTTTGAGTGACCCTCCATCCATTCCAGATCAACCAGTGCATCTACAAGATTACGACTGAAGCAGCACCATAGGAGTGGCTGGCGCTTAAGCCACATTTTATGCCATGAAACAACAGCTATTAAGAGCAGCTGTAGCTCAACAATCGGTATGATTTCAAGATATCTGCACAGCATGTCAGCAGTGAAGCAAAGATTTGCTGCTGAATTTGATTGCTGAACTTGGGCTAATCAATGGAAAATCTCGAATTTTCCCACTGACACCAATGTGCCAAGATTTCTAGTATTATTATAGTTGTGTCTGGCTCCACTCTGTTGTGATGCCACCTAACATACAGGCAGAGGAGAAACAAGTTCTCTGCAATTTTGGGGGATTACATCAAATTCCAAGCTAAAAAGAAGTAGTTTGTGTTTCGGAACTAAGGGGGAGAAATTCGGTGTCGCCCCATTTGGGGCGCAATTATCGGCCGGGCGCAAAGTTTAGTGCCTGGCGCTAATTATCGCCTCCGACTGCAAACTTGGCTTCCATCGCCCCTGGAGGTGATTGGAGCGCTAAATCAGGCGCTACACACCTCTCTTAAGGCGTTAGCGCCGAGGAGTGAGGCGCTAACTCAGAGCGCCTGTGAAGCTCAGGTGATGTCAGTCAGCAATGGAACACAGACACACTGGCGCCGGCCAGTTCTTAAAGGGGAGGGTCGATCTTGCTCTCCATCCACATCCTGCTCATTGCAGCCTTGAATCTCGGCCTGGAGAGACCTGTACATCAAATCTGCTGGAAAGAACAATGGAGAGCCCAGGGAAAGAGCTCAGAGTGCAGCCCCCAGAGTCTCTTCTAAATCGATGCAAGGAAGGTCAAATCAAAATGAACCTGCAAAGTGCTGCTCAGTATCCAAAACTCCTTCACACAGCGTTGAATCTCTCCAGAAGTCTCTCTCTCTCTCTCAGAATGCATGGTGCAAAAATGTCGTCGACAAAAAAAGGCAGGAAGCAGTCACCTTTAAATAGCGCTCCCCCAGTCCCTTCCCGACTGCAAAATGCTCCCCTCAACCTGTCGTTGCAAGCGGCAGGCAGTAAGGCAGGGGGCGCCACTCAATATCCAGTCCGGGGCGCTACCGGGGCGTTGCACGCTCGACTGACGTCATGATCTGCGGGCGCAGGAGATCGTGGCTGTAGTGTTTAGCGCCGCCGCAAAATGTCTGGTCAATTTTGTGAGCAGTGCAAACATCGCCGTGCCCGGGCGCTAGTTGCTTTGCACCCCATTAGCGCCCTCTTAGGGCATTAGCAGGAGGCGCAAAGCAACCAAAATTTTCCCCCTAAGAAATAGGAGGAGGAGTAGGCCATACGGCCCCTCGAGCCTGCTCTCCCATTCAATAAGATCATGGCTGATCTTCTACCTCAACTCTACCTTCCCGCACTATCCCCATATCCTTTTATTCCCATCCTATCCAAAAATCTCGATCTCAGTCTTAAATACAGAAAGAAAGAAAGGAAGACATACATTTATATAGCACCTTTCATGACCACCGGACGTCTCAAAGCGCTTTACAGCCAATGAAGTACTTTTGAAGTGTAGTCACTGTTGTAATGTGGGAAACGCGGCAGCCAATTTGCGCACAGCAAGCTCCCACAAACAGCAACGTGATAACAACCAGATAATCTCTTTTTGTTATATTGGTTGAGGGATAAATATTGGCCAGGACACCAGGGATAACTCCCCTGCTCTTCTTCAAAATAGTGCCATGGGATCTTTTACGTCCACCTGAGAGAGCAGACGGGGCCTTGGTTTAACGTCTCATCCGAAATAACATAAGAAATAAGAGCAGGAGTAGGCCATACAGCCCCTCGAGCCTGCTTCAGCATTCAATAAGATCATGGCTGATCATCGACCTCAACTCCACTTTCCCGCCCGACCTCCATATTCCTTGATTCCCCTAGAGTCCAAAAATCTATCTATCTCAGCTTTGAATATACTCAAAGACTCAGTATTCACAGCCCTCTGGGGCAGAGAATTCCAAAGATTTACAACCCTCTGAGTGAAGAAATTCCTCCTCATTTAAGTCTTAAATTACCTACCCTTTATCCTGAGACTATGTCCCCTAGCTCTAGACACTCCAGCCAAGGGAAACAACCTCTCAGCTTCTACCCTGTCAATCCTCTTCAGAATCTTGTATGTTTCAATGAGATCACCTCTCATTCTTCTAAACTCCAGAGAGTAGAGGCCCATCCTACACAATCTCTCATCATAGGACAGCCCTCTCATCCCAGGAATCAATCTAGTGAACCTTCGTTGTACCGCCTCCAAGGCAAGTATATCCTTCCTTAGATAAGGAGACCAAAACTGTGCACAGTACTCCAGGTGTGGTCGCACCAAGGCCCTGTACAATTGTGGCAAGACTTCCTTACTCTTATACTCCAACCCCCTTGCAATAAAGGCCAACATGCCATTTGCCTTCCTTATTGCTTGTTGTACCTGCATGCTAGCTTTCTGTGTTTCTTGCACGAGGACACCCAAATCTCTCTGAACACCAACATTTGAAAGTTTCTCACCATTTAAAAGATATTCTGTTTTTCTATTCTTCCTACCAAAGTGAATAACTTCATATTTCATATTTCCCTACATTATACTCCATCTGCCACCTTACTGCCCACTCACTTAGTCTATCGATATCCCTTTGCAGACTCTTTGTGTTCTCCTCACAGCTTACTGTCTCACCTAGCTTTGTATCATCAGCAAACTTGGATACATTACACTCGGTCCCTTCATCGAGGTCATTAATATAGATTGTAAATAGCTGAGACCCCAACACTGATGCTTCCGGCCCCCCACTAGTTACAGCCTACCAACCTGAAAAAGATTTGTTTATCCCTACTCTCTGTTTTCTGTCCGTTAACCAATCCTCTATCCCTGCTACTATATTACCCCCAACCCCATAAGCCCTAATCTTGTGTAACAACCTTTTATGTGGCACCCTATCGAATGCCTTTTGGAAATCCAAATATACTACATCCACTGGTTCCCCTTTATCTACCCTGCTAATTACATCCTCAAAAAACTCTAATAAATTTGTCAAACACGATTTCCCTTTCATAAAACCATGTTGACTCTGCCTAATCATGTTATGATTTTCTAAGTGACTTGATACCACTTCCTTAACAATGGATTCCAGCATTTTCCCGAATACTGATGTCAGGCTAACTAGCCTGTAGTTCCCTGTTTTTTCTCTCCCTCCTTTCTTGAATAGTGATGTTACATTTGCCACCTTCCAATCCGCTGGGACCATTCCAGAATCTGGGGAATTTTGGAAGACCAAAACCAATGCATCCACTATCTCTTCAGCCACCTCTTTTAGAACCCTAGGATGTAGGCCGTCAGGTCCAGGGGATTTGTTGGCTTTTAGTCCCATTAGTTTCTCTAGTACTTTTTCCCTACTTATATTAATTACGTTAAGTTCCTCAGCTCATTAGGCGCTTGGTTCCCTACCATTTTTGGTATGCTTTTTGTGTCTTCTACTGTGAAGACAGGTGCAAAATATTTGTTTAACGTTTCTGCCATTTCCTTATTCCCCATAATAATTTCTCCTGTCTCAGTGTTTCTGCCATTTCCTTATTCCCTATAATAATTTCTCCTGTCTCAACGTTTACTTTTGCTACTCTCTTCCTTTTTACATACTTGTAGAAGCTCTTACAATCTGCTTTTATATTTCTTGCTAGTTTTCTCTCATTCTATTTTTTCCCTTTTTTCAATTTTTTGGTCAACCTTTGCTGGTTTCTGAAACTCTCCCAATCCTCAGGCTTACTATTATTCTTTGCATCATTATAAGCTTCTTCTTTCAATCTAATGCTATCCTTAACTTCTTTAGTTAGCCATGGTTGGATCACTTTTCCAGTGGAGTTTTTGTTTCTCAATGGAATGTATTTTTGTTGAGAATTGTGAAATATTTCTTTAAATGCTAGTCACTGTTTATCTACCGCCATACCTTTTAATCTAATTTTCCAATCTACCTTAGCCAACTCGCACTTCATACCTATTTAATTAGCTTTATTTAAGTTTAAGACTCTAGTTTCTGACTTAGGCAAGTCACTCTCAAAATTAATGTGAAATTCTATCATTTTATGATTACTCTGCCCTAGAGGATTGTAAGGGGTTCGGTCGTAGGTGCTTGTGCGGGATTAGGCCTTCGTTGCCTAATACTATTGCTTGCTCTGGTCTCCGGCCAGCCTTGTTGCAATAAGCACCTGTGAGTGGTTTGACCCACTCGCCCTTACGGTTCTAACACTGGACTTAGGTGCGAGAGCAGTAATGCAGAGAAAACTCAAATAGACCCGGTTGAATAGTACGAAATGGAAATCTTTATTGCATAACGTCCAAAATCATGAAGTACATGTCACAGGCACAAATTAATGACAGTACAAGTATACATACATTCATAAAACTTGGTCTAGGGTAATGAGGAACGCACGGCACATCGTAGAAAGGGGAACACATTATACTTTATCCTTAATAAAACCACCCTCCCCTATCAATACCTACACTAATCTAGATTTGTAGGGTCGGGAAACATGCTCACCACTCATGATACTTTGGAGAATTTTAAAGTAAGGCACTCGGCTCGTTTCGCTGCAGTTCTTTCTTGTATTTTCGGGCGCAGTCGGGGTTTACTGACCGTGGATTCTTCTCCTCTTCTTCTCGTCTCGTCTCTTCGGGCCTTCGGGTCCAGACACCGTTTACCGACTCTCGGGATGGTGCACCCGGTCACTGGCCTTCGTCGAGGCGGCTCGTTCCGTTCGAGCTCCACCCAACATAGTCAACAGAGTCCAGAGAAAAACAGAAAGCTGCTCGTCCAGCAGAGCGATACCCGAGGATCAGAATAGGAGAATAAAAGTTCAGCAGTCATCAGCGAGATATAACAGTCAAGAGACCGATGGACATTTGTTCACTATAGTTATAGTGCTGTGTTCCCTTATCTCACGCTCAAATCTTGATGTTTGTCCTTTGTGTAATACTGGTGCACAAAACTCCCAGCATGGGGGCGATTCTTTCCTTTAATGGGTTTCGGTAGCACCTTAAACTGGCCAACTATCCGTTAATGTTTTCCCCATTGTCGAACTGGCTAGGAGCCTCCCTGACTGGTTTTGGGGCCTCCTCGAATACTGACTTAATCACCCGAGAATGGCTCTCTCATTGTAGAGCCGTGGGGAATTTGCGTATTGATGTATCTGGATGGGCCTTCGATTGCCCAGTACAATGGTCCTTACTTGTGCATGGAAAATGATTCCAGCACTTATCTCTTGCTATTGTGTCGAATGCAGACAGGTTGCATCCTGTCTTTATCAGTGTTTGCTGCGTATTAACCAATCTTATACTGAAATGTTTATTCGAACGCCATCTTGTCTGCCCACTGAAAATTCTGGAAGCTTCTGCCACGAGGCGCGGCGGCCATTTTACAGGCTTCTGTGTACTGTTTAATCATGACAGCATTTCGTTGAAATAAAACTGATGAAACGAATCTGCTTTATCTCGTTATTTCGAATCGCGAATTTTACAGTCCCTCCTGTTGATGCGAATAACTCCTAAATGGCTGGTGCAGAGCAGATAATAAAATTAAAAGTAAGTGAAAATCTAAAAAATCATAGAAGGAAGCTACAAAAAAGGAGAATAGAAAGGCTGAGAGAGAATATGAGAGAACATTAACAAAAAACATTAAAAAGCAATAAAATGGCTTTCTATAAACACATTACTGAAGGATGAAGGAGGTATTGGAAAGTGAGGAATGGCAGTTATACTAATAAGTACTTTGCCTCAGTTTTCACAGAGGAGGGAATATTGGGATTGTAAAACCACCAGAAGTGGGTGCAAAACAGTTAGTGGAGGTCATGATTCAAAAAGAAATAATACGAAAGAAGTTACTTACACTTAAAGTTAAAAAAAACTCAAGGATCCTGAGGGAAACAATCACGGAGGCTCTGACTTTAATCTGCCAAAACACTATGGGAAGGAACATTGGACACCCCTCTTCAAAAAAGGAAACCAGAATAAATCAGGAAATGATAGGCCGGTTAGTCGTGCTTCAGTAGTTGATTAAGTACTAGAATCCATAGGACACAATGAAAGCACTTGAAAATACTTGAGGTAATCAGGGCAAACCAGGACAGTCTTCTAAAGATGAAATGTTATGCTCGACCAACCTTATAAAATTCTTTGAAGAAGTAACAGATAGTTAAAGGAAACGCAATGGGTATAGTTCATATGGATTTTCAAAAATCATTTGATGAAGTATCACATAAAAGACTTCGGCAAAGTCAATGGCACATGGAATTAAGGAATTGTGACCACATGGATAGACAGATGGTTGGAGGGCTGAAAACAAAGGCTAGGGGGAATATTAGAAATTGGGGAGATAATATCAAAATTTGCTGATGACAACAAATTGGGAGGTGGATATGGCAGATCCAGTTCAATGTTGAGAAATGCTAAGTAATACATTTTGAATGTAAGAATAGGGAAATTAAGTACACCTTCAGTGAAGTAGAGGAGCAGAGAGGCCTTGGTGTGGAGATACACAGGTCATTAAAGGTGACAGTCACAAAGAAAAGTCAAGTGGAATCCTTGCTTTTGTACCTGGAGACATCGGACACAAAAGCAAGGATCTAACATTGAACTTGTACAAGTTCTGGAGTTTGGCTGCACTTGGGAGTGTTGGGTGCAGTTTTGGGCACTGCATTACAGCAAAGATTAAAAGCAATAGAAAAGGTGCAGCCCAGATTCAACAGGATTTTATCAGGAATTAAGGGCTACAGTTATGAAGAGACACTGGAGAAGTCAAAGGTTTTTCACTGGAGCTGAGAGGGTTGAGAGATGACTCATAGAAGCCTTCAAGATTATGAAAGGTTAAAGAGTGATGCATTGTTTCCATTGGTCAGCGTGGAAGTAATGAGAGTCCGGAGTCCATAAGTACTTTTAGAATGGAATTAGTTGCTTGAAAACGAGAAATAATAAAGGGTATGGGAAGCAAGCAGGAGAGCGGAATAGACTAGGTGCCTCACACAGAGAAAGACGCAATGGCCTGTTTCCATGTTGAATATTCTATGATTTCCATATTATGACATAGAATTTCACAGCATAGAGACAAGCCATTTGGCCCAACTGGTCCATGCCACTGCTCCACACGAGCCTCCTCCCACCCCTCTTCATCTAACCCTATCAACATGTTAATTCTGAATCACCTCAAATTGTCTTCTTACTGCAATAATTGGGATTGATGAGTCTAAGAATGATGTCACAGTTGAGTGGCAATGAATTTGACGAGATAGATAACATCCCAATGGCTCTGTGGGTTTATCCAGTAAATAGTCGAGCCATAGAAACGAGGGAGGTTCAAGTTTCATTCCCCACTCTGTGCTGAATTACATGATCTCAGTTAGGGATGCTTCAATTGGCCTCTGCACCCCTGTATTATGGGATGGGAGGAAAAAGGATCCGCTCCTGATGCCTCTGTGGGTTCAGGAGCCGCTGGATTGGGCCCAATCACAATGTTTCCCCTGCAGTCAAATAGCTCCAGCCTCACACATGAATGACCACTTAAGCTAAGTCCTTCAAGGCTCCTGGCATCCATTTAACTATATCCGAGGAAGGAGTCGTAGACTCGAGCAGAGGGGAAGGAAGTAAAACAGAAGAAAGGCTCGCTAAAACTTTTAGCAATATCATTAGGTTTCATTGCCAGACATCACAGAGCATCCTGCCAACTTCCTTCTCTTCCATCAGTACTAAATCTTCCCTTCCACATCATCAACATAAGCACAAACCAATCCCCTGGTGCTCATAATAAATAATGAAATATTTCATCTTCCTGTACAGACCTGCACCTGCTGAAATATGCTAGACAAAGATTTGTAATTAAATTGATTGGCAATCATTAGATCAATGATTCCGTCAGTGATATATTACAGGATAGCAATTACTACACTTCTATTGGTAATAGGATCACTTTTCACTGTAAAGCATTCAATAACAGTTATTCATTGACTTAGTGATTAAAACATTTTTGCACCTCTCAGCAAATGAAGAATGTTTATGAATACAATAATAACACATTGAGGAGCTGGTGCACAATGATGCAGGGCGTGCAGTTTTGCATATTTTCAATCTTGGATATAGATTGGTAGCAAATTACACCATGGAAAGAAAACTGAGCGACCCCTCACTCAGTATCGCACGCTATAGTCTTCTTCCTGAGCTCAGTCTATTCACTTCTGTGTGCAGCCTAAGGTAAAAGAGACCATATATTCAAACAATTGCTGTTAGCTGTGGCTCAGTGGGTAGCACACTCACCTCTCAGTCAGAAGGTTGTGGGACTTGAACACATAAAGCTAGGCTGACACTCCAGTGCAGTGCTGAGGGAGTGCTGCACTGTCGGAGGTGCCGTCTTTCGGGTGAGACGTTAAACCGAGGCCCCGTCTGCTCTCTCAGGTGGGCGTAAAAGATCCCATGGCACTATTTCGAAGAAGAGTAGGGGAGTTATCCCTGGTGTCCTGGCCAATATTTATCCTTCAACCAACATAACAAAAACAGATTATCTGGTCATTATCACATTGCTGTTTGTGGGAGCTTGCTGTGCGCAAATTGGCTGCCATGTTTACCACATTACAACAGTGACTACACTCCAAAAGTACTTCATTGGCTGTAAAGCGCTTTGAGACATCCGGTGGTCGTGAAAGGCGCTATATAAATGCAAGGCTTTCTTTCAATTCTGTTATGTGGCCTATATTTAGAATTATATTCATGATTCAATTATTGACTATTAACTTCAATAATGCTTGCATTAGCTTCTTCTGTCCAGTATGTTTGCATTGCAAGAGTGGCTCTCATCATCCTTTAACCTTAAGAGTTTAGCAAAGTCTGAAAGTTAAAAGTTTACAAACTGTCCCTTTTATGAAACTACTGGAAATTACACCACTTCTACGCCAATGGAAAATGAGTTGCGCCAACTAATGGCCTGGAGAGGTATTTACAGCAGACTTTCCCAGGTTCATTTGCATATCCACTGCAGCAATAATTGACAGAAGACCTGTGTAAAATAGGAGAAGTGAGGTTAAAAGAAGGCTAAAAGCAAAACAATGGGAGGAAATTGGTGTTAGGTAAGGGTAGCAATGGGATACGGAGCTAAGGCGGGTTACTGGAGTTAAGGTACAGATCAGCCATGATCTAAGTGAACAGCGGAGTTGTTTTAGAGGGTCTGAATGGTCTACCCCCGTTCCTATTTTCCTATGTAACAACTCACAGCACCTCAAAACCTCCCAGTGGCCAAACCAAGAGCTGTTTCCAGCCTCAGGTCTACCAAGCCTGTTGGTGGATATATCCCTCCCTGGTTTCGAAAGCCCAGGGAGAGCAATAATTATATTTGGACCAAGTTATCAGCAAATTAACAGCCAACGTAATACTGGAAATCTAAACTGTAAAATACGAAATACACTTTTGAAATATAGGCAGTAATAAAGAAAACTGAGAAAAAGATGTGGGCAACTTTCCAGATAATTAGAAAGAAAGGGAATCATTTCAGTTCCCTTCATCTTAAACTTTGCGGTAACATTTTCCGACAGTACAATAGTAACTAAAAATGGACACTTAAGATATAGATAGATATAATCCGAGAGATTTTATATATTTGTAAATTCAGCAGCAGTCCCGAATTGCAGGTAGGAATCACTCCTGGTACTGTACTTAAAAAGGTTTTATCCTGTACAAACTGCACCATCTACTGGTTGAAGTAAATGCAAACACTGATATAAGAACATAAGAAATAGGAAGAGGAATGTATTAGGCCATACGGCCCTTCAAGCCTGCTCTGCCATTCAATAAGATCATGGCTGATCTTCTACCTCCACTCCACCTTCCCGCACTATCCCCATATCCCTTAATTCCCTTCGTTCCCAAAAATCTATCGACCTCTGTCTTGAATATACTCAATGACTGAGCATCCACAGCTCTCTGGGGTAGAGAATTCCAAAGATTCACAACCCTTTGAGTGAAGAAGTTTCTCCTCATCTCAGTCCTAAATGGCCGACCCCTTATTCTGAGACTGTGACCCCGTGTTCTAGATTCCCCAGCCAGGGGAAACATTTTCCCAGCATTAACCCTGTCAAGCCCCTTAAGAATTTTATATGTTTCAATGAATCCCCTCTCACTCTTCTAAACTCTAAGGAATATAGGGCCTAGTCTACTCAATCTCTCCTCATAGCGCAATCTCCTCATCCCAGGAACCAGTCTGGTGAATTCCAATTAACTAGTCAAAAAGCGTGGTCGACTGCATTATTCCTTGGCGCTCAGCCACGTTTTGTTGTTCGAGATATTTTAATATTGGCAACGTGCTGCCAGCTTCTGCGAAAATAATTGAAAGCTTTTAAAAAAAAGAAATTACTCAGCTTAAGATAAAGCTGTCGCTACGGTGACCGGCACAGTAGCTCATTTTTTTGTTTTTTTTTGCATGGTGGTACACATGACAATTCTGCAGTTTTAAGCATCAGAAGGCAGTGCAATTGTCTGCTGCAATATTGTCAGCATATAGCTACCAAGCACATCAGCAAACAAGATCACAGATTCTGCTCTGGAGAAATATGATGGCACCTCCCTTGTGGGACTGGGAGAAGTGGCAGGTGAAAGTACAAGCCTTATTGAAATGTAATATGATTGTTCTTACAAAGCCTCAATTCCCGCATGGCTTAGAAAGCACTGGCACATAGCTGCTAAATTCCGGTTATTTTATCAGGCGTTCGCAGACTGCAACTTATCTCCTCGCCTTCCAAAATTTCCATTTCTTGTAACATTACTTGACGACTGCAATCATTAAAATTCATGCCGTTTCGAATGAAAGTCCAGCGCCACCATGTTGTGGGTGGCGGGGCAGTTTCCAATTCAATTCCTGGAGTGGTTAGCACCAATCTGTGCTGCAACTGAAAGTCTGTCAGGCAGGATAATGTCACGTGACAACGTGTGGGGTGGAATTTCCTGTGGGGGGGGTGCGAAATCAAGAAAGTTACACCTAAAATGAGGTGTTGCGCGGGGCAGTCCCGTGCAATAAGGTTTTAAGTCGGTTCACCGACTCCCAGGCCACCTGCCCTTTCTGCGGCCTGGAGCAGTCCGTGTTCCACGTTTATACGGAGCGCGAGAGGTTGCAGCCCCTCTTCCATTTTTTGAAGGGGCTGCTCCTCGATTTTTGGCTGCACTTCAGTCCCCACGCTCCTGATCTTTGATCACCCGGCGCTGAGGGGAGCGGGCAGGTCGGGGGTAACCTCCTCGTAGGACTGCTCCTGCTCCTGGGGCCTGGCCAAAAGTGGCCATCAACTGGTCCGGGCAGCGGGCGGTCGAGGGGGTCGTTCGGCCCGACTGCCTGCCTCTCTTCCGCGGCCACGTTCGCGCCCGGGTGGCCCTGGAGATGGAGCACGCGGTGTCGGCCGGCACGCTCGAGGCCTTCCGCGACCGGTGGGCGCCGCTGGGACTGGAGTGCTTCATCACCCCCGGCAACCAAATTTTAATTTAAGTTGTTAAGTCTCAATGAATGTTTTTTTTTGTTAAGTTACAGTTTATTTGTTTGTTTGTGGGGCCCATTTTGCCGATGTCTCTTTAGCCCCAAATTTCCTGCCTACCTCATTACCATATGTAAAAGCGGGCATAAACAAGTGGAAAATCAGCTGTGAACAATTGGGGTCTGAGGAGCACGCGGAACCCACAGCACATATTCCTTATTTAAGTATCAAAGCTAAATTTCAAGCCATTGATCTACCATTCGTGCACATTAGGCACCTTGGCCTAGAGTTTCCGCTAGTTTGCGCTGACCCCAAACCACCGCAAAAGCTCGCAGAATTTTAAACGCAAGTTAGGTCCAGCTTAAATCGAGTTTCCGCGATCTTTAACACTGGTTTAAAAAACATTGCACTGGAAGCCGATTCTGCCCACAAAACTGGCCACGCCCCCAGATGGGAATAATGAGCATGGCGGGTTTCCGCCCGTTGTGCCTCTTTGCCACCGTTCGAGGAGGCTCCTCAAATTAAGCTCGATTTATTTTTTAGGCGCACAGGCACTAGTAGGTGCATTTTTAAAGTTTTTCAATGTTAAAAATACAGTTAATTTATTAAGAAACTGACTAGTGTACACCAATGAAACTAGTACAGTAATTGGTTCTGTAGAGCTTTTTAAAGTTATTTTCAGTGATTTTCTACATTACAACAGTGACTACACTTGAAAAAATACTTCATTGACTGTGAAGCGCTTTAGGACCTCCTATATAAATGCAAATCTTTCCTTCCTTTCTTTCATTTAAAATCAGGTTACTCGCAGGTGGTGGATGAGACACTTATTAAAAATGCTTGTTTTTGGTGATAAACCCAATTTTCAGCTGAATTAGTAAAACTACCCTTAGGCTACCACTCTTAAATATATTAATGAATATTTTTTAATGCAAGGGGGAGAAAAAAAATAACGTTCGATTACACTGCCCGAGTGCGCTGGTTCATGGAAGATGTTGGTCCTGAATTTCCAATCGGATCTTCCTGCGGGCAGATGCCTCCAGTCGGAAAAAAATCTATGCACTTACCTTTGAGGCTTGCAATCCTGGGCCTCTGCTCTACGAAATGCGCAGGGCCCACGTATCCCAGAGGCGCAGGCGGTTCGCAAGCGCCCCTGGATCACGTGGGCCATGGGGAACCAATCAAAGAAGAGTATCCCCCTTCATACGCACAGAACTGTCAAAAGTATGAATGGGGATCACATTTAAAAGCACAGTAAAACATTAAATTATAATATTTTTTAATTACATATTTAAAATTAATTAAAATGACATTTAATTAAATATTTTAAACAAAAATTTAATTTCTTGAAAAAAAATTAAATGCTTTTACGGAGCTAAAAATAAACTTACCTTTTTTAAGAGTATTTTTAATTTATAAATTAGTGATCAAATTTTATTTTTCTATCTTTTAAAACTCTTATGCTGGTAAAAGCAGGCCTTACGCATGCTTTATCCAGGCGTAAGAATTTGGCAGGCTTTCAGCGGGCGGAAGCTGTGTTAAAAGCACAACTCTCCACCCGCGGATGCCCTTCTCCCGGGGACGCGTGCGATCGCTCAAGAAGTTTCTTGACAGATCGCAACTGCCATGTTTTAGCGCATGCGCTTTGCATGCCTAAACCCGGCACTTGCGCGGCCTCTACGGGCGCGTACGCACCTCATACGCACCCGTAGGGGTCGCAAAATTCGGCCCGTTGTGTTTGTGATTATGCAAATGAGTTTGGGTGGAAACATGAACCGCAACTTCACTTTACAAAACCAACGCAATTTCAAGCACAATTTGCACCCAGTTAGCCGACTGCACCCAAAGTGGAAACTCTATGCCAGGATGTTCAAGAACGTGCAATCGTGAAAGCTTTTCAGTTTTTAATGTGACTCATACTGATGCCATAAAAATGCATTCAAGGAAATAGAAAATACTGAGCAGGTCTCAATGAGATTAAAAAAAAATCACTCAAAATATCGTGACAGAACACCAGAAATGTGACTTTGTTTCCTTCTGTGTCTAAAATTTTGGGCTTGATTTTACACCCATTTTGAGCCAGCATAATTGCTGGAAATTCGGATGCACGGCTCTTTAGCCTGGAAGAGGTGGGGGGGCGGGGAGCCACTATTATAAGCTGAGATGCGTTTCAGCACAGAGATCGATAGATGGGTGTAAAAGAGCGAGGAAATTCGGGCGTAACACAACCAAGCCTGAGAGTCCTCGATCTTTTTACGATGGGTATTTGCTTTATGCCCTGATTACACCCTTCTTCTGGGCCCACAGGAAATTCCAGTCCATACATTATGCCCTGTAGAAGCCACATCAATGTCTTAGTGGGTCACTGAGCCACACAAACCAAGGAGGTCTCAGATAGGGTAGAGTTTCCGTTTGGTTGCGTTGGCTCTTTTGGCACAATTCACCCGTAATCGGCATAACCCGCACAAAAAAAATCGCTAATAAAAACAGAACATGCTGGAAATACTCAGCAGGTCAGGCAGCATCTGTGGGGAGAGAAACAGAATTAACGTTTCAGATCGATGACCTTTCGTCAGAACTGAAAAAAGTTAGAGATGTTACAGATTTTAAGCAATTGCAGGGGCAGAGAAAGCGGGGAGGGGAGGAAAGAACAAAAGGGAAGGTCTGTGATAGGATGGAAGGCAGGAGAGATTAAATGACAAAAGGTATGATAGTACAAAGCAAAAGGAGATGGTAATGAGACAAGTAGATAAGTCTAGAAGAGGTGTAAATGGGAATGGTAGAATCATCAACTGCCATGTGAAAAAAATAGGGGCAAAGGTTATGGTGTGAAATTGTTGAACTCGATGTTGAGTCCAGAAGGCTGTAAAGTGCCTAAGTGAAAAAAATCGCTGGCTCTTTTGGATGCAAGGACACAAATAGGCACGTTTTAAAAGCTTTTGAATGTATTTTTTTTAAATTTACTAAGAAACTGACTACTGTGGACCAATACAACGAGCAAATGGTTCTGTATATCTTTTTAGTCATTTTCAGTAATTTAAAATTGGGTTACTCACAGGTGGTGGACTAGACACTGTGATTCAAAAAGCTATTTTTTGCGATAAACCCATTTTCAGCTGTGTGAATCAAACTGTAGCTGGTCGCCACTGTTAAATATACCAAGGAATATTTTTTAAAGCAATTTTTTTAAATGGCCTCCTTCTGTGCTGTAACCATGCTATGATTCTATGGCAGATTTTGCCTTTGGCGATATGCAAATGAGTTTGAGCTGCAACTCGAGCAGAAAAATACTTCTCAAAACTAGCGCAATTTGTGCCCAGATCGCCGATTGTGCCCAAAGCGGAAACGTTACCCCTCAATCGCTAATCTGCACTGCGTGATCTGAGCTAAACTGGGAAAGGAGTTAAGGGTGCAACAATTTGCCTCAGACAGGCCTCCTCATCCCAATCACTATCCTGATCTCTGCTGTAGTGTGCGTACGTATGTAGGCATTGGGTCAGGAAAGGATGGGCCCCTTGCTGTGATGCTCCCTTGGCTGAATAGCCTGCTGCTACTCCGCCTCTGGACTCACCCATGAAGACTAGCTGCTTGGGTAAGGGACCAGAGCGCTCCCTGCGCCCATGAAACAGTACCTCAGCCAGAGCTGCTGTTTTAAGGTAAGGAGAGAAGAAAAGGTGGACAAAATTGGGTGATGTGCATATTTATCAGCCAAAGGCAACGGGCAATTACAACAACAACTTGCATTTATGTGGTACCTTTTTAACATTGGAAAAACATCCCAAGGTGCTTCACGGAGGAGTAAGGAAAAACTGGACTCCTGGTCCAGGTATTAAATGGGATGACCAAAAGTCTATTGTTCATTCCTGCATTTTCAACCTGGGAAAGAAGTCTTGCAAAGTAATTTATCAATGACATTTGCCTTTTAAATGCATATTATTAAGAACCACACATTAAAACATTTTCCAATTATAATTAGAATTAATTATGGGAAACACTAGGTTACACTGTTTTGGGTCAAAGTACCGTGAAAACTAAAACTAAATGTAATCTATGCCACAATGTGTGATACGCACAGAATTTCTTTCCGAGATATAACTGTGATATTGAAATGTCATTACCTATACAATGTTAAAATAATGCTTGTGTTTTATAGAGCATAATGTTCGACTAGATACAAATATATACACATATGTACAAATATATGATGTTTGTTTCCTTGTGCATAGTGATTGACAGTTCTTGGGAATATTCTTGGCGGTTTCCAGAATCTGTTTAAAAGAGTACTGGTTATTTCTGCCTCATGACGCTACTAAACAGAGCTCCCAATCTCTGTTTATAAACTCCGACATTTCCGATGACCTCTGGAGGGGATGTACTGTTTCAGGCCAAATTTCAGCCAATATTAGAACAAAATAATGTGCAATTAAACCTTACCCTAGGAGGTAGAAAAAAAAACCACTAAGACCGGGTCCTTCTGGAATAATTACAGAAAGTGACTGGGTAGCTTTGGTATTCCAATTATAAAGTTTCATTATTTGGCTCAGCCGTACTCACAACACGGCATGTGGGCAACTGATGGTCTACCTGCCCTTCACTGATAACCCTGGATTCCATGTACCTCTCACCACTTTCTTTCACAGCTCTCCCGACTGTCTGATGTTGCCAGTACGCTAGGATCAGTGCCATTCCCTCTCCCTCACCAGTAAGAGATAGCAGTGGAACGCCGCCAGGAAATGAGGTTGTCCCGATATCCATGGCGCATCACACTGCCACGCTGTGATAGCCTTGTCTCTCAATCGCGTTTCTTCACCTGGAGGGTGAGAGGCAGCGAGAACGGCTCTAATTCCTGCCATTGCTAACATCAGGAAGCAATGAAGAAAACAGAGAAAAGGATGAACCGCTTTTATACAGGAAATTTCATATCAGAAGGAGTTGGAGATCTGGCCTCCTCGGGCTTGATTTCTCTGGCGGGAGGTTGTGTTTTGTCTTAGTTTGAAAGTGCTCAGTATATTATAGTCAAGGAATCCAAATGCTCCCCACCCCCCAAAGCAGTGACATCATTTAATTTGCAAAAACATCAAAATGCCTTCATGCCTTAGGACTGCGACATCATCACATTTCATAAGAACATACTATAAGAATTAGGAGCAGAGTCGGCCATACGGCCCTTCGAGCCTGCTCTGCCATTCAATAAGATCATGGCTGATCTTCAAACTCAACTCCACTTTCCCGCCCGACCTCCATATCCTTTGATTCCCCTAGAGTCCAAAAATCTATCTATCTCAGCCTTGATTATACTCAACAACTCAGCCTCCACAGCCCTTTGGAGTAGTGAATTCCAAAGATTCACAACCCTCTGAGTGAAGAAATTCCTCCTCATCTCGGTCTTAAATGGCCGACCCCTTATCCTGAGACTGTGACTCTCCAGCCAGGGGAAACAACCTCTCAGCTTAATTTCGCTCCCACATCCCCAACCCGCGCTTCCCCCCCCCCGCCCCGCCGCCACCCCCCCGCACCCCAACCCCACCACCCACCTCCAAAATGGCGATGTTGAATATTGTTTCTTTAGAACCTAAATTAGAGAGTGGAGACTGGTATGTAGTATAGAATCATAGAATAGTACAGCACAGAAGGAGGCCATTCAGCCCATCGAGTCTGCCCCGGCTCTTACGAAGAGCAATCAGTCAGTCTCACTCCCCCGCTCTTTCCCCATTTCCCTGCAATTTTTTCTCCTTCAGTATTTATCCAATTCCCTTTTGAAGGCTACTATTGAATCTGTATCCATCACCCCATCAGGCAGTGCATTCCAAATCCTAACCACTCCTTGGGTAAAAAGTTTTTCCTTGTGACGGCTCTGGTTCTTTTGCCAATCACCTTAAATCTGTGCCCTCTGGTTATCGACCCTTCAGCCTTTGAAATTATTATTAGAATAATTATTATTGCAATAAATGAAGTAGTCACAGACTAGAATAAATTAGGTATTTTTCACAATGTGGTTGCCTTTTTGTTCCGGTACTTCATTAGTCGAAGAAGGTAGTTCATTGTGTCCATTCTTTTGATAGTTCTGTAGTTTATAATAGGCTGAACTAAGCGTGATCTGAATCATGACTGTTTTGAGAATGCACCCACTGGAATTAGGCAGATAGACGGTGCACAGGTCAGATACTTCACTACATTGTTTTATTGTGCCATTTATCTGTGTGGCAGTGTACTAGTTTTAGTGGCACTACACTACTGTGTGTGAGACAGATGACATTTAATAAAACTCCAAAATAAGACAACTGAAATCCAGAACCAAAGATAGATTCTGAAAGGTCATCTCTACCAATAAGCAAGACAACTTGGTCTCCAGCAAGGGCAGCCAATTAACAGGCCTCACCCGTAATTTCACTTGTATTTTGTTGCATCGACTGTTTGTGATCTCTACAGCTCAACTAACGAGTGAAACTAAGGAGTGAAGACCGGGCTCGTGTACAATTTGAGAAGTGCTCCTCATGCATCAATAATGAATAGGAAGTGGAGCTTTGTCAGTTTTTGGGGGGGTTTTTTTGCTCAGTCAATGAGGATTCTATATGACTTGTGACCAAAAATCAGGGCCAGATTGAAAAAAAAAAGGTGACAGGAGATGCATGTTTCTCGCAGACAGACTAAAGCACAGACAGCTTTTGAATCATTTTCTGACTGCAGAAGAAAACAAACTGGTGATATATTCACAGGTGAGAAAGAGTGCTGCAGTTTACGAAGAAATCCAAACTACTGTACTCAAAAGAAAGTTGTAGGGAACCACTCAGAAATATTGCAATCTTAATGTTAGTACACCGTTATGTCTTGTTTTTAATTACTGTTGCTGTGGGTCCCCTTGGCTCCTGTATTAGACCTTTGCCAAAGCAACCAGTCACTGCAAGCATATTATCGAAGGTTCCATCACATAAGGTCTTCTAGGCCCACAGTTGTCTGCGTGAATCCTTTTCTCTATAGCACGACCTGGTGTAATAACTCTAAGATTACCAACATTGCGAGAGTGTCCCAAACCTAGCAAGAGATCTGTGCCCCATTGCAGTCTTGGACTGGATATTAAAGGTGCCAGGTTTTTAGATAGTTATTTTTTTAATCACTACTTTGCTCGTGTCAGCCGTGGTTCAGTTGGTAGCGTTCTTGCCTCTGGGTCAGAAGGTTGTGGGTTCAAGTCCCACTCCAGAGACTTGAGCACGAAAATCTAGGGAGCACTGCACTGTCGGAGATGCCGTCTTTTGGATGAGACGTTAAACCGCGGCCCTGTCAGCTCTCTCAAGTGGACATGAAAGATCCCATGGCACTATTTCGAAGAAGAGTAGGGGAGTTATCCCCGGTGTCCTGGGGCCAATATTTATCCCTCAATCAACATAACAAAAACAGATTATCTGGTCATTATCACATTGCTGTTTGTGGGAGCTTGCTACGCGCAAATTGGCTGCCGCGCTTCCCACATTACAACAGTGACTACACTCAAAAAAAGTACTTCATTGGCTGTTGAGTGCTTTGGGACCTCCGGTGGTCGTGAAAGGCGCTATACAAATGCAAGTCTTTCTTTTCTTTCTTTTGGACTGTCTGTCAGCTGTCAATCTGGTGATCTCTTAACATTGTGCCTGCTTGAGGCAACTGAAAGCTTAACTGGCAGCAATGCTGAGTTGTTGCTGCAACATACCAGTCATGAAAGGGTTACCCAAACATTGTGAAGCTGCAGCAAAGTCAATGCTCTAATATGAAAAGTGCACTCCACTGACTGCACTGAATTTGATGCACAGACAGAGACTGTAGATAGCAGTTCAACTGGAACACCAAGCAGATAATTAAGAAATGTCTTGCGTTGTGCTAGCATTGTGTCAAGGCATATCTTCTAAAGCATTCATTACCAAAATGTAAATTTACTTAATGTATATTCAACAGTAAGCTATTTACAAAGTATACAAATTAAAAAGATTTTTCAAATTTAAACCATTACCTCTCAATGTCAATATATTATGCACATGTATATATCCTAAAATTATATGAGTAAAATAGCTTTGTGAAGGGGACAGATTGCAATTGTTAAGCAGGTAATTTGTATTGAGGTACAATATTTATCTAAAATTTGTGCATGTTAATGGAAAAGAAGAATCAGATTCTTATTATACGATTGCAATAATAGCAATAATATTCAGGAGCTACAAATCCGTGATTTTATCAATACCAGCCCATAGCTGGTAAAACTAGGGAAATGTTTTTGTACCACACAAGAGCATCTTGTGTGTATGTGGTGCCTGCATTCAACATCAGGCCCAATGTGCATGCATATTTGATTTGTTTCTCTGTTGAGGGGTGAAGGAAAAGAAAGTGGTACAAGAGCAAGATAGCGATAGACTTGTACTGACTAAACAATGAACACACATCAGAGAAAGGAGCCTCACATACACTTCTTGTTTGAAACACTGAACTCCAACCTTCTCAACTCTGTGAAAACTAACACATACACGAATGCTTGGGACTGAAGTCACACCAAATATTAAGGCCAAGACTGACAACTAGGAAATCACAATGACACAAAATAAAAGATTCAAACTGATCCACCTAGAGTTTAAGTATTTTACATTGGCTATTGACTTTTATATTCGGCATTCTGGCTCTTATTGTCCTCTTTTCATGTCTTTCTTTCCATTTTATATTTCTTCTGTACCATTTCTTTCCAGCCTCTCCAGTCCTCTATTTCCTGTACATCTCAATCTCTTGATCTTTGACCCAGAAATGTATGATGAAAAGGCTTCAAAGCATAGTATCTCGTCATTGGAAAATTAAATGCTTTCTTACAATCAATATTAATCATTCAATGTTCTGCTATGTTTACCAACAATAAAATGGGTAGGAGGTTATTAAGTTTCTTAGCACCTCATCTTCCGTTTAGGCACTTTACAGCCTTCCGGACTCAATATCGAGTTCAACAATTTCAGATCATAACCCCGGCCCCTACCATATATGTATACATTTTATCCACTCTTTTGGTCCGTGCCTTTTTCCTTTTTTTCTCTCTCTCCCCCCACGGCAGCTGTCTCTGATTCTGCCAGCATTTCACACCTTACCTTTTGTTTCTCAACCTGTCCCATTACCATCTCGTCCCGCCTTGAGCATCTCTCAATGTCTCTACTCACTAAAGACCATCCCTTTTGTTCTTTTATTCCTCCCCCCAGCCTCCCCCTTGCATTTTTATCTGTTTATTTCTTGCTCTCTCAGTTCCGACGAAGGGTTTCGACCTGAAACGTTAACTCTCTTTCTCTCTCCACAGATGTTGCCTGGCCTGCTGAGTTTTTCCAGCGTTTTCTGTTGTTATTTCGGATTTCCAGCATCCGCAGTATTTTGCTATCGTATTAAGTTTCTTTGATGTGAGGTCAGGGACATTTGAGGCCTAGGCCAGTATAAATTATTCACCTACAATTTTGAAATGTTTTGAACTAGATGTTATCTCAGTGGTGAGATAATAGTGGTTTAAAGAAACCGCTATATTAAGATTAGCTTTGATCACAAAATGCGGATGCTGTTATGTAAAGAAAGACTTGCATTTATATAGCGCCTTTCACGCCCACCAGACGTCTCAAAGCGCTTTACAGCCAATGAAGTACATTTGGAGTGTAGTCACTGTTGTAATGTGGGAAACGCGGCAGCCAATTTGCGCACAGCAAGCTCCCACAAGCAGCAATGTGATAATGACCAGATAATCTGTTTAGTGATGTTGATTGAGGGATAAATATTGGCCAGGACACCGGGGTGAACTCCCCTGCTCTACTTCAAAATAGTGCCACGGGATCTTTTACATCCACCTGCGAGAGCAGACGGGGCCTCGGTTTAACGTCTCATCCGAAAGACGGATGTAGTCCCATATAGGTCCTTTCAACAGGTGTGTAATGGAACTAAAAGTTTTTCTTACAATCTAATATTGAAGACCAATGGATGAGATTGTAGAATTGCAATCAAACTCATAGCTTTAACTTTGAATTATTTCACGTCATGAAGGTGGGACTTGCATGGCCATAAAAGCAAGTGTCCATGCCTTGTGATCCATTGTAGTCTTGCGTTATTAATAAATAACATACATTTTTGCACCCCATCACCTTGAAATATCTCTTTACCTTTCACACAGTGAATTATATTTCTCTAAGTGCACTAATGTCATTACCTAGTCATGTTCAGGCTCGAGGGGCTGAATGGCCGACTCCTGTTCCTATGGGCAGAATTTTCATTGACCCGTGGAGGCGGGTTTGGAGGCGTGTGGGGTGGGAAAATAGCAGATTCAGGGGTCCCGAACCTATCCCGCCCCCAACCCGCCTCCATGCCAGTTTCGCTGGAGGCGGGTACCCGATCTGTGCTGGGAGCCACCTCCCCGAGGCGGGAAGGGGATTAGTGCCAATTAACTGCCTGTTAACAGGTAGTTAACAGGCAGTTTGTTGCCTAATCCCTATTTTTAGCCCTGAAGTGTGGGCTACCCGATGGCTCCAAACCACGCCATTTTAGCGAGGCGGACCGTGGGTCTGCAGGGGTTGGAGGGGTCGATATGTCCGGTGGGCAGGTGAGTGATGGGTGCATGTGTGCAGAGGTAAGTGTGTAAGGTAAGTGTAAAATGTGGAAAAAAGTTTTACTTACCTTAACTTCTTCCTGCAGGTGTCAGCCCTTCAGGTCTCGGGAGTCAGAAATCTCACCGGCACAGAAAGCAGAATGGCCGCAGAGCTGTCAAAAGCTGCAGTCTCTGCTTTCTGTGCTGGATTGATTTCTAACTGAGTCTAAGTACAGGGAGTCACGTTAGAAATCATTTTGTCAGTGTTTGACAGTTTCAAAGAGCTGTCAAACGTTGAAATTTCATCTGTCAAAAGCTCTTGACAGATGAAATTTCAATGGCTGACGTCACCTGTATCCAAGGGACCCTTGATTGGCCGCTGGGCGGGCTTAACAAGGTCAATCAAGGGAAAATACAGTGGGTTGGCCACAAGTCGATGGAGGCGGGACTACAACCCAAAAAGTGGGAGTCCCGCCTCCATCACGTCCCCATTGACAAAATCCAGCCCATGTTTCTATAAAAGCTGTCAAAGTAGTACTGGACCAGCAAGCCCTGCAAAAAAGATCCATTGCAAAACTCCTCAGCAACAAGATTTCTCTCCTCCCTCCACAGCATCCCTTACACATTCATCCATTGAGGTTTCAGCCTTGTTCAGAACTCTGAACCGCTTCCTACATGGTCCAATGCACTTCATTAGGTTTCAGCCTAACCTTCAAGAGGAGATTTCCACCTAAGGGTAAGATGTGCACTGGTCTGAGTCTCAGGTGCTTCCAGACTGAACATTCAATAATGTCAGTTCCCTCCTCCAGTCTTGTTATCTGGGTTGTGGCATCCCAATAGGATTTTAATGGAACTGTAAGCTAGTTCACTTAATTCCACAGCTGAACCATTGGGACGTATCTGCTTCAAGTGTTGTAGATATCAATTTTGTAATTGTATACTTGAGTGGGGAAGATTAAAAACAAGCTCAGAATCGCATATTTAATATCAGTGATTTTTTTTTATTTCAGCCCTGTTTCAAAAAAAACAAATAAATAAGATCAAGGCAATGACCAGGCAGCAATGAGTTAGAAAAGCCAAAAACCCGGCACACAAAAATATCATATTTTACATTCTGCTGCAACCCTTTCCAATGCTTTCACGGATGAACGAACCACTCACTGTACTCGTGAACCAGATAAATCAGAAGCTCCAGCTCCAATCCATTTATCCCTTAATTGACTGAGTGGGGGTAGGGGGACGGGAACATCCAAACAGATGAACAGATAAATGTGGAAAATAAAAGTGAACATCCAATGGTCATACTTGGTGAAGGCTGCAGCAAGTACATTACCATTTCTTTCAGTCATGGAAGTTGGTGCCCTCTAGGTCCACATCAAACCACCACCGGGCAGGAGATTCCTTCTGAAGATGCAGGTATCACCCAGTGCAATAGTTCAATGAAAACTTGAAGGAGAAATTCCAGACTTATATACAAGGGAAAGCCTTTCAAAAATGGGAATTTTATTCCTGCTTTTATCTGTTAAAGCAGAGGCTGTTCGGCAAATTATCTACCACATTAATGGCCTCAATATTAACCGCCTCCCCCCCACAACAGACGAGAGAGGGTCGGCAGGTGTGGTTAAAGACTTAAATACGGGGAACATGTCCCCAACACGACGCGCACGTGCCTGCTACATTTTTTATGGCGGTGGATATCGGGGCGTCCGAGTGTCCCGCCGTGGAGAAGCAGGACACCATTAACATATTTATATAAAGCTCCCACAGTGCAATTGAGAGCCCGATGTAAAATTCACTGCTACCACGCGGGTTTCCCAGGGGTTGGGAAACCCGGCAGTGAAAGGAAGGCGGGAGCTGCCTTCTCCCCAAAGTAAGTGCCTTTCTCAGGGCCAGGAGGAGCAGGAGAGCCCCCCACCCCAGCAACTTAAGGAGGTCTTTGGTCTCCCCTGCTGCCGATCGCGGCCTCTCTCTTCCCCCTGTCGCGATGGCCTCTCTCTACACCCTGCAGCTTTTGCTGACTTCCCTCCCCGGTCCCGATGGCCTCTCTCTTCCCTCAAGCCCCAATGGCCTCTCCCTCCACCTTGCCACGATTGATGACCTGCCCCCCCCCCCCCCCTCCCGATTGCCTGTAGCCAGGGCGTCAATTTGGCCGGCTGCCAGGCAGGAAACGGAACAAAAAATAATAATGAGGTTCTGCCGATAAGTTCAACAGGACCTCCGCGTCCTCGGCCTTACCGGTTCCTTCGGCCGTGTTTGGCCTCGCCTGCATCCTCCCCGTTTCCCCGTAAATATCGGGGCCATTATCTCAATAGCCACCAGAGCCAAGAAGACAGTAGTGAGTGAACTTGTGTCAAGGTATGCTTCATGTCTGTGATACCATTGTAACACGTTATTTCAAATATGTTGCTTGCAAAGATCTCATAGCCTCAAATATGGAGAGACCAAAGCCTTAGATGCTATGAAGATTATTTTGCTTCATTTGTTCTATAGTTAAGAAGCTTCAAAGACAGAAGATAAGATTGAGGCCATTTTTTGGAATTATGCTGTGGTTTGGAAAGACTTCCTACTGCCTCCTTTTTTGTTTTGTTTTTCCTTTATGCAAGCTACGTTAGATCTTCCTACTACTCAAGGTTCTGTTTCCCAACCAAGACAGGGACTGACAACTTACTTCCTTGTAACTGGCACTAGGAACGGGGAACTGTAAATGCAAGCATGCATCTTACTGACATCAGCAAATTGGTATAATGTTACTGGAGGATTTGAAAATGTGTCTTCCCTCTGCATTCTCAAGGAGCTCAACATGGTGTTCTTTTTAGGCCTTCTCATTTTAATGTTTCTTTTTCCTGAATTTGGGCAAAAATAAAATCGAGTGAAATCAGCTGCCAAAATAATAACCATTGACAAGAATCTTCACAAAGGATAATGCTGAAAAGAGTTGCAGTGGATCATTAGCTGCATCATCAAAACGTCAGTATCCATGGAAATTCATTCAGATATCAGCATGTGATGCAATTGACTGAACGTGCGCTCCACATCGCCACTCCCCATTGGTGTGGAGAGGGGATGAAGCTGCTCCCTGTGCCAAACAGAGAAAGCGAATATGTAAGGAGAATGTGTAGCTCTCAGCTTCCATGTGGAAAAATATCTTGTGGCAATGGATGTTTAACAACAGGGATCAAAACAACAAGTTATGCAGTGACTTGAAGTGCAATTTCCATTGGCACTGACCATAAGGAAGGAGGCACATGCTTAACACCGTATGCACACATACAACCCTATATATATGATGTCCCTGCCATGAGGAAGATTGCTCTCCTGTCTGAGGATCTTTGCAAAGAGGAGCATATCCTGGTAAAACCCAATGCTCCTGGGCATGCAAGACAAGCTCAATGATGTAAAGGTAAAATATCTGAACAATGAACCATGAGGGGTCTTTAAAAGAGCAGTATCAGGGGTGCATTCTCTTAAAATCCCAAGATTGCTTGCCATTTTGTACATTTTGAGCAGAGAAAATCATCTAAGGTATCTTCAACACAAGCTATCATGAATCATGCAGATTTTGAATCAATACATCACCACTGGAGGTTTGCCAAGGGATTTTGGTTGACCTTGATACTGTAAATCTCAGCAATTTGAATTTGGGATTGAAGAATGTATAAATGATTTATTCTCGTGTGTTATGAGCTTTTCATTGACTGCTTACAGAAAAGTGAAAACTTTTCTGGTTAATTGTTTAAAGCTAAGGGAAAATGTCCACCATTGAAGATAAAACGTTGTTTTCCAGAAACGAGTGAAAGGCATTGCCCACCTATGAATCTTTCCCTTTCCATGGTTGGCCTACATACTTTCAGTTGTAAGAGTTGCTGTACGCAAGCATCAAAATGTACCTCGTAGAATTGGGCCAGAGGTTAGCAAACACCATTCACCACAGTCATCGTGGTGTGGGCCAGGCTTGGTGGACCAGCTGGTCTTTTCCTGCCCATGGATTTCATATGCTCACATGGAGAGGGCAATGAGATGAGTTTCTGAAAAAGTTAAAGTTGCTGTCTAATGGCACCCCTGCGGTTATATAGTCAACTGAACTTTCATACCGAAGGACGGTGGGAGGTGTTTTTGTGAGTCAGTCATCATTAAATCCACTGAAATAAACAGAGAAAATGTTGGAAACACTCAACCGGTCAGGCAGTGTGGAGAAAGAAGCAGAGTTACCGTTTCAGGCCAATGACCATTCAACGGAACTGGCCATTGAGTAAACCCACACAGCTGCTTCTATCTGAAATTGTATTCATTTTCAATGTGGAAGACAGTGGAGAATTCAATGACAATTGTAGACATAAATGAGGCATTTAACAATACCAACAGTTCAGGAATGATGACAGATCTTAACTCCCAAACCTACGAACCAACTTGGTAAATAGCAATTAATTTTAAAGTAATGAAGAAAATACTCACATGTAGATTTTTTTTTTAACTCAAAACATCTAAGATGCTTCTGTAACCATGAGCACTTATATGTTTACCAGCTAACTCAACTCAAAACATACAACACCACATTTGGAAAACTCAATCCAATTACTTAGCTCCATGATGACAATGTCACGTTTCAGGATTTTTTAATCATTTTGTTTGTTTTCTTCAAAGAATGAATCTTGGGCTTGAGTTGTGTTTAAGAGTTGTATTTGAAAACAAGGTGAATTTGCAGTGTTTTTAAAGAGGAAGAACACAGATTGCAGGCCCTGGAGAGTGTGTATTAAAGCCAGAGAAGCAAGTTTGGGGGATGTCACAACTCACAGCAATTCACCTTCTCACCTCAGAGGACCAAACAAATATTCACGCTCACTGTGATGAGGATAATTTTATTCATGGGGACACAGCAGGAGAAGTCTGTGAAGAATATACTCCTGGGCAAGGGAGTGAAGGGTTTTCGTTGACAGTTGACATGAGGAAACATTTTGTTACACAGCGTGTTGTTGGGATCTGGAATGCACAGACTGAAAGTGTGGTGGAAACAGATTCAATGGTGACATTAAAAAGAGAATTGGATAAATACTTGAAGGGAAAAAATTACAGGGCTATGGGGAAAGAGCAGGGAGTGGGACTAATTGGACAGCTCTACCAAAGTGCCGGCACAGGCACGATGGGCCGAATGTCCTTCTTCTGTGCGGTATCACATGATTCTATGATTCTGCTGGTGAATCCCTACACAGGACGGTGACAAAGACACTGCCTCTCTTCTTCATGGGGTAATAACTAACAATCAAAAGGGACAAAGAGGCAGGGAGGTTTGCCATTGAATCATAGAATCATAGAAATTTACGGCACAGAAGGAGGCCATTCGGCCCATCGTGTCTGTGCCGGCCGAAAAAGCTATCCAGCCTAATCCCACTTACCAGCTCTTGGTCCGTGGCCCTGTAGGTTACAGCACTTCAGGCGCATATCCAAGTACTTTTTAAATGCGATGAGGGTTTCTGCCTCTACCACCCTTTCAAGCAGTGAGTTCCAGACCCCCACCACCCTCTGGGTGAAAAGATTTCTCCTCAACTCCCCTCTAATCCTTCTACCAATTACTTTAAATCGATGCCCCCTGGTTATTGACCTCTCTACTAAGGGAAATAGGTCCTTTCTATCCACTCTATCTAGGCCCCTCATAATTTATACACGTCAATTAAATCTTCCCTCAGCCTCCTCTGTTCCAAAGAACACAACCTCAGCCTATCCAATCTTTCCTCATAGCTAAAATTCTCCAGTCCTGACAACATTGTCATAAATCTCCTCTGTACCCTCTCTAGTGCGATCACCTCCTTCCTGTAATGTGGTGACCAGAACAATACGCAGTACTGTAGCTGTGGCCTAACTAGTGTTTTATACATTTCTAGCATAACCTCCCTGTTCTTATATTCTATGCCTCAGCTAATAAAGGAAAGTATCCTGTATTTCTTCTTAACCGCCTGCTACCTTCAGGGATCTGTGGACATGCAATCCAAGCTCCATTTGTTCCTCTACAATTCTCAGTGTCCTACCATTTATTGTGTATTCCTTCGCCTTTTTTGCCCTCCCCAAATGCATTACCTCACACTTCTACAGATTGAATTCCATTTGCCACTTTTCTGCCCACCTGGCCAGATGGTTTCTCAGGGGAATGCAGCAAGAGCCAAGTCCGTGGCACTACGAGTGGCTCAGCTGCACAGGAGGGGAGGAAAAAGAGTGGGAGAGCAATAGTGATAGGGGATTCTATCATAAGGGGGACAGATAGACGTTTCTGTGGCCGCAGACGTGACTCCAGGATGGTATGTTGCCCCCCTGATGCCAGGGTCAAGGATGTCACTGAGCGGCTGCAGGACATTCTGAAGGGGGAGGGTGAACAGCCAGAGATCGTGGTCCATATCGGTACCAACGACATAGGTAGAAAGAGGGACGAGGTCCTGCAAGCAGAATATAGGGAGCTAGGAAATAAATTAAAAAGCAGGATCTCAAAAGGTAGTAATCTCAGGATTACTCCCAGTGCCACGTGCTAGCGAGAGCAGAAATAGGAGAATAGACCAGATGAATGCGTGGCTGGAGAGATGGTGTAGGAGGAGGGATTTAAATTCCTGAGGCATTGGGACCGATTCTGCGGAAGGTGGGACCTGTACAAGCTGGACGGGTTACACCTCGGCAGAACCAGGACCAATATCCTCGCAGGGGGGTTTGCTAGTGCAGTTGGGAAGGATTTAAACTAGTTTGTCAGGGGGCTGGGAACCTAAATGTGGGCCCAGAACAGAGAGAAACAAAGCTGGAAGTGCAAGTTAGAAAAGTAGTCAGCAAAACTAGTCAGGAGCAGAAACAAAGGCCAACAGTAAAGAGGGTCAAAGTGCAGAAAAATATTAAACAGGCAAAGTTGAAGGCACTTTATCTAAATGCACGTAGCAATCACAACAAGGTGGATGAATTAATGGCACAAATAGAAGTAAATGGGTATGATGTAATTGCCATTGCAGAGACATGGTTGCAGGGTAATCAAAGCTGAGAACTGAATGTTCCAGGTTACTCAACATTTAGGAAGGACAGACAAAAAGGAAAAGGAGGTGGCGTAGCGCTGTTAATAAGGGGTGAGATCGGTACGGTAGAGATAAAAGATCTTGGCTTGGCAGATCGTGATGTAGAACTAGAATCAGTTTGGGTGGAGCTAAGAAACAGCAAAGGGCGGAAATCATTGGTGGGAGTTGTGTATAGGCCACCAAACAGTCGTGGTAATGTAGGGCACTGTATCAATCAAGAGATTAGAAGTGCATGTAACAAGGGCAATACGGTAATCATGGGGGACTTTAATCTACATATTGACTGGGCAAATCAAATTACCACTAATGATGTGGAGGACGAATTCTTGGAATGCATGCGAGATGGTTTCCTGGATCAGTATGTGGAGGAACCAACCAGGGAACAGGCTATTCTGGATCTGGTACTGTGTAATGAGAAAGAGCTAATCAATAATCTTGTGGTAAAGGGGCCTTTAAGGACAAGTGACCATAATATGATTGAATTTTATATTAAGTTTGAGAGTGATGTAGTCCAATCTGAAACTAAGGTCTTCAATCTAAACAGAGGAAACTATAAGGGTATGAGGGACAAGTTGGCCATGGTAGATTGGGAGACTACACTAAAAGGTATGAAGGTGGACATACAATGGCTAACATTCAAGGAAATAATGCATAATTTGCAACAAACATATATTCCTCTAGGGCATAAAAACCCAAAAGGAAAAGTGATCCAACCATGGCTAACAAAAGAAATTAAAGCTAGTATTAAGTCAAAGGAGGAAGCTTATAAAGTTGCCAGAAAAAGCGGTCCGCCTGAGGATTGGGATCTTTTTAGAAATCAGCAAAGGGGGACCAAGAAATTGATAAAGAAAGGGAAAATGAAATATGAGCACAAACTAGCAAAAAATATAAAAACGGATTGTAAAAGCTTCTATACGTATGTGAAAAGGAAAAGACTGGCAAAGGTAAATGTAGGTCCTTTACAGTCAGAGACGGTAGAATTTATAATGGGGAATGAGGAAATGGGAGAGAAATTAAATAAATACTTTGGGTTGGATTTTGATACTGGGGCGGGTTGGGGTCATGTCATCCGCATTTCGTGTTATCCACCCGACTACAATTGGATGTGGGAGATTGATGCAATTTTCACCTAATTGGGCAATTGAGTTCCAGCATGTGGGAACCCATGAACCAATTAGTGATTTCAGTCTGAAAGTCGCCTCATTTGATGTCATCATTGCTGCTGCATTGAAGGTCTTTAGAGACTGCCTGGCCTTTGCTGTGAGTGGACCTGGATGCAAAATGAGCAGCAGCTCAGAGAGAGAGAGAGAGAGAGGATTTTTTTTGCATCCAGGTCCTCTCACAGCAAAGGCCAGGCAGTCTCTGAAGACATTCAATGCAGCAGCATCAGAGGCGACTTTCAGACCTAATACTACTACTACCTTCATCACATCTCCGTTGTAATAGTGGACCTGCAGCTGATAGTCAGCTATCCACTTGTGCTCCCACCAGGTTTCACTGGCGTGTTTCACATCAGGCGTGCTTCACGTGGGAAAAGGGTTAAACTAGCTAAAACATTTCAAAATGGCATTACAGAGCCAATTTAGGGCTTGTTACGGGCTTTAATGGCCTCTCCTGCCTCTTGGAGGCGGGACGGAGTCGGGAACACCGCACACGATTTTATCAAAATTGCGTGGAGGCGGAATGGAGGCGGGATCGGGTCCGCCCGCCACTTTTCGCAATTTTAACCCCCCACACGCCTCCAAACCCGCCTCCACGGCCCTATGAAAATCCAGCCCTATGTTTCTGTCTTCACGGAGGAAGACACAAAAAACCTCCCAGAAATATGAGAAAACAAAGGGTGTGGCGAGAATGAGGAACTTAAAGAAATTATTATTAGTAAAAAAACAGTACTAGCAAAATTAATGGGACTAAAAGTCGATAAATCTCAAGGACCGGATGACCTACATCCTAGGGTTTTGAAAGAGGTGGCCATTGGGATAGTGGATGCATTGGTTGTCATCTTCCAAAATTCTATAGATTCTGGAACGGTTCCTGCAGATTGGAGGATAGCAAATGTAACCCCGCTATTTAAGAAAGGAGGGAGAGAGAAAACGGAGAACTACAGGCCTGTTAGCCTCACATCAGTAGTTGGGAAAATGCTGGAATCTATTATAAAGGATGCAATAACTGGACACTTAGAAACTAATAGTAAGATTGGGCAGAGTCAACATGGATTTATGAAAGGGAAATCCTGTTTGACAAACCTATTGGAGTTCTTTGAGGATGTAAGTAGTGGAACCGGTAGATGTGGTGTATTTGCATTTTCAGAAGGCCTTCGATAAGGTCCCACACAAGAGGTTGGTGAACAAAATTAGGGCACATGGAATTGGGGGTAATATACTAGCATGGATTGAGAATTGGTTAACAGACAGAAAACAAAGAGTAGGGATAAACAGGTCTTTTTCAGGATGGCAGGCTGTGACTAGTGGGGTACCGCAAGGATCGGTGCTTGGGCCCCAGCTATTCACAATCTATATCAATGATTTGGATGAGGGGACTAAATGTAACATTTCCAAATTTGCTGATGACACAAAGCTAGGTGGCAGTGTCAGTTGCAAAGAGGATGTGAAGAGGCTTCAAGGGGATCTCAACAGGCTCAGTGAGTGGGCGAAAACATGGCAGATGGATTATAATGTGGATAAATGTGAAGTTATCCACTTTGGTAGAAATAACAGAAAGGCAGAGTATTTCCTAAATGGTGAAAGATTGGTGAATGCAAATGCTCAAAGGGACCTGGGTGTCCTTGTACATGAGTCACTGAAAGTGAATGTACAGGTGCAGCAAGCCATTAGGTAGGCAAATGGTATGCTAGCCTTCATTATAAGAGGATTTGAGTACAGGAGTAAAAAAGTCTTACTCCAATTATATAGGGCCTTGGTGAGACCACACCTGGAGTACTGTGTACAATGTTGGTCTCCTTACCTAAGGAAGGATATACTTGCCATAGAGGGAGTGCAACGAAGGTTCACGAGATTGATTCCTGGGATGGCGGGACTGTCGTATGAGAAGAGATTGAGTAAACTAGGCCTGTATTCTCTTGAATTCAGAAGAATGAGAGGGGATCTCATCGAAGCATACAAAATTATTACAGGGCTTGATATGGATGCTGGGAGAATGTTTCCCTTGGCTGGGGAGTCTAGAACCAGGGGCCACAGCCTCAGGATAAAGGGTAGGCCATTCAGGACTGAGATGAGAAGAAATTTCTTCACACAGAGGGTGGTGAATCTTTGGAATTCTCTACCCCAGAGGGCTGTGGAGGCTCAGTCATTGGGTATATTCAAAACAGAAGTCGATAGATTTCTGACTAGTAAGGGCATCAAGGGATATGGCGATAGTGCCGGTGAATGGAGTTGAGGCAGAAGATCAGCCGTGTTCTCAGCCGTGTTCTCTTTTGAAGGAATGAAGAAATGTTATGTTTCAGACTATAGCTCAAAGGGCTGAATGGCCTACTCCTGCTCCTATTTCTTATGTTCTTATCTTCCTGCAGTCTACAGCTTTCTAACTCACTATCAACCACATGGCCAATTTTTGTATCATCTGCAAACTTCTTAATCATGCCCCCTACATTGAAGTCTAAATCATTGACATATTCCATGAAAAGCAAGGGACCTAGTACTGAGCCCTGCGGTACCCCACTAGAAACAAAAATACCCATCGACCATTACCCTTTGCTTCCTGCCACTGAGCCAATTTTGGATCTAACTTGCCACTTTCTCTTGGATCCCATGGGCATTTACTTTTCTGACCAGTCTGCCTTATGGGACCTTATCAAAAGCCTTCCTAAAATCCATGTAAACTACATTAAACGAGCTACCCTCATCGACCCTCCTTATTACCTCCTCAAAAAATTCAATCAATTGGTTCTCATTTGTTTCCAGTTTGTTTTTTCTGGTAAGCCAAGCAGGACTTCACAGCTTCCTGAGTTTCCTAATTCTTTGCTGGTTATGTATCTCAGCTTTGAACAAGCAGTTCACTCAATCTTGCTGAAACTGCAGTCATCAATAATGTTTCTCACATACCCAGAATTAACCACTACTTCCACTGGTACATCATCAATCTGGAGCACAATTGACACATTTTATTTTGAAACAGAGAGCACGTTTTCTGCACTTTTCTCTATTACATGAAACAGGTTTCTTCTCCTCTGACTTATGTCCCATGGTATGTTTCTGAATTAATGAATCTTGACCTTTGGTTCACTGCCCTGCTTCTCTGGTTTTATCCCATGGTTCTTTATCATTTTTTGTAAGCAACAGAAGCATGAAAAATGATTAATTTCCCCCACAGTATCAGCATCATTTTCTTTTTTGCTGGACTTTCCATTCATTAAGCCTTTGTGCCCTTTTATTTTGATTTCCATTTGTTTAGGACCTCAGTTCCTTGACCGTGATCTATGACTCATTTCCCACATTTCCTATTCTTTCCAATAGCTCAGTTGACTGCACCTTTTAGCTTTTGAAGGAATGAAGAAATGTTATGTTTCAGACTATAGCCTAGAAATTACTGTTAACAATAGCAGTGTGTGAACTCTAATGTGCTCATAAGATCCTCTGTCTACTATTCTCAAAACAACAACTTGTATTTATATAGCGTGTTAACATAGTAAAACATCCCAAGGCACCTCACAGGAGCGTTAGCAAACAAAATTTGACACCGAGCCACATAAGGAGATATTAGGACAGATGAGCAAAAGCTTGGTGAAAGAGATAGGTTTTGAGGAACGTCTTAAAGGAGGAAAGAGAGGTAGAGAGGCGGAGAGGTTGAGGGAGGGAATTCCAGAGCTTAGGGTCTCGGCAGCGGAAGGCACGGCCGCCAATGGTGGAACAAAGAAAAACGGGGATGCTCAAGTGGCGATAATTGAAGGAGCGCAAATATCTCGGAGGGTTGTAGGGCTGGAGGAGATGACAGAGATAGGGAGGGGGCGAGGCCATGGAGGGATTTGAAAACAAGAATTTTAAAATTGAGGCGTTGCGTAACCGGGAGCCAATGTAGGTCAGCGAGCACAAGGGTGATGGGTGAACGGGACTTGGTGCGAGTTAGGACACGGGCAGCAGAGTTTTGGATGACATTAGGTTTACAGAGGGTAGAACGTGGAAGGCCGGCCAGGAGTGCGTTGGAATAGTCAAGTCTAGAGGTAACAAAGGTGCGGATGAGGGTTTCAGCAGCAGATGAGCTGAGGCAAAGGCAGAGTCGGGCGATGTTACGGAGGTGGAAATAGGCGATCTTAGTTTTGCCGCAGATATGTGGTTGGAAGCTCATCTCGGGGTCATCTCGGGACCCATTAAGTGTTGGCTCTGGCTCAGTGGTAGCACTCTCACTCCAGAGTTGAATGGTTGTGGGTTCAAACCCCACTCCAGAGATTTGATCACTTCAATGCAGTACTGAGGGAGCCATCTTTCAGGTGAGACATTAAACCAAGCCTGCACTCTCACGTGGATGCAAAAGTTCCTATGGAACTTTTCGAAGAAGAGCAGGGGAGTTCTCCTGGTATCCTGGGCAACATTTATGACTCAATCTAACATCACTAGAACAGATTATCTGGTTCTTTATCTCCTTGCTGTTTATGGAACCCTGCTGTGTTCAAGTTGGCTGCTGTGTTTACCTGCTCCACATCAGAAAAGTACTTAATTGCCTGTGAAACACTTTGGGCTATCCTGAGGTTCTGAAAGGAGCCACATAAATGTAAGTACATTCTTTCTTTTATTTGGGTCAATGGACCAGAATTTCCACGAAACCTGTGGCAAAACAATGGCGTAACTTTGGCGCACTGACGATTTTCAGCGCAAAATAACGATGAAATTCGGCCGTAAATGACATGCCCATTTTTACACTACACCCGAGTTCCCTCAATCTTTTGCGCCGATTCTGAAAAACCTCCACTGAAACGGAGATGATAGGTGCAATGGCAAGGGTGCCCGAGAGCCTCTTGGCAATGGTAAGGAGCGTGGAGGAGTCCGTCTCCAACATTGCACGGAGATCTGCACACACCATGGAGCCCATCATTTGCAGTCTGCAAAGGATGGTGGACTCCCTGAGAGACCATGGCAACCCAGACCTGATGCTGCGTGTGATGGGCGATGTCGCAGCTTCCATTGCAGCACAGGTGGAAGCCACGCAACGTCTTAGTGCTGTAATGCAGTCTATGCTTGATGCCATCGATTCTCAGACTGCTCTCATGCAGTCTCAGCTTGGTGCCACGCAAGTTCTGACTGCTGCCATCGTGGCCGGGTCGACCACTGTCCACCGGGGCTTTCACGGTGTCACAGCAGGCCAGCAATCTGTGCTCCAGCAGATTGGTAGTGATGCTGAGGTGCTGCCCCGGGGGAGTGGCAGTGGGTCAGTGGAGCAGGAACCTGTTGTCCTCTCTCAGGATGACAGCATTCCTGCTCCCACCACTGGCACTCCGCCATTGCCCTTGTCGCTGCCTGTCATCCAGCCAGCCCAGACTGCTGCCGCCCATGCTGAGTTGGTGCAGTCTACAGCTGGGCCTTCCCGGCGCAGAGCTGGTAGAGGGCATCCTGCAAGGCCATCTGAAGTCACCCGCACGGACACTCAGCAGCCTTCCACCCGCTGTGCTAAAGCCACTGGGCCAACACTTCATAGGAGCACTAGAGTAGGCAAAGGCACTGTAACAAGAGGCACTAAGGGATTGCACAAGGGTGAATGGCTAATATTGTTGTTGTAAATATGTGTTCACTGCTTATTGATAAATTTATTAATTGGCTTTGGATGATTTTGTGGTGTCTCTCATTTCAGCTTTGCGCTGTGATATGGCCTGCGACAGGGATGGAATGATGGGGATGTGATGAGCAATGGGGATCTGGGGTTTAATTTATTGGAACCACAGTCTGATGAGGCAGTCACGGACAGCCCTTCCGGAAGGCCAATTGAGTGGATGCTTCCTCCCTCGTCCTCCTCCTCCTCCTCCTCGTCCTCCTCCTCCTCTCCCTCTTCCTCCTCCTGAGGTGGTCCCGCATTCCCTGATGGCAAGGGCTGGGCCCTCATGATGGCCAAGTTGTGGAGCATGCAGCAGACCAGCACGAAATGGGGCACCCGCTCAGCCGAGTACTGGAGGGCTCCTCCCGAGCGGTCAGGGCAACGGAGCCGTTGCTTGAGCACCCTGATGGTCTGCTCAATGATGTTCCTGGTGGCAGCATGGCTCTCATTATATGAGTGCTGAGCCAGAGTGTTGGGGTTGCGGAGGGGAGTCATGAGCCAGGTGAAGAGCGGATAGCCCTTGTCTCCGACCAGCCAGCCGCGAGCTTGATGTGGTGGCTGGAAGAGTGCTGGAACACCGGTCTTGCACTGGATGAAGGCATCGTGGCTGCTGCCAGGATAACAAGCATTGACATTGAGGGTTCGCTGTCTGTGGTCGCACACCAACTGCACATTAAGTGAGCGGTAGCATTTGCAGTTACGGAAGATCTCAGGATTGTTATGCGGTGCCTGCAAAGCCACGTGGGTGCAGGTAGTGGCGCCCTGCACCATGGGGAATCGCGCTATCCTGGCAAAGCCACATGCACACTCGTCCTGCTTCTCTCTGGTGATCAAGAAGGAAATGTAGTCCCTTCTCCTACTGTAGAGAACCTCTGTGGCCTCCCGGATGCAGCAATGGACGGCGAACTGCAAGATGTTAGCTATGTCTCGTGTTGCAGACTGGAAGGATCTGCTGGTGAAGAAATTGAGGGCGACGGTGACCTTGACTGCCACTGAGAGAGCCCTGGTCACCCTGATCTGAGGCTGGAGGTCTGGCTGCAGGAGGTGACAGAGTTCGGTGACCACATCCTTGCTGAAGTGGAGCCTTCGAATGCACCGCTCCTCGCTTAATTGGAGGTAGGAGAAGTGCTCTCGGAATACCCTCGGAGGGTAAGACCTCCTGTTGAGAGCCCTCATGGCCCTTCTCCTCCCTCTAGCCACAAGTTCCAATCATTCTCACTGCCTCCGCTCCCTCCGTCGAGGGAGGGCGACGTCGACTGCCAGTACAGCCCCCATTAATGTGATGATGTGTAGCACTTTGAAATTTTGTCAGAATAAATGTAACAAATTTTGAGTAGCCACAACACTCCTGATACTAAAAAACCTTTAAATGACTGAATTAAACTCTTGCACAATCTCACACTGACAAGGAAGCAGTGAAACAGCACTAACCTGACAGCTGCGACTCATCCCTTTAAATAGCGCCCCTGGAGCCGCCATCCGCCTGCTTCACGCCTCCTCTCCCCGTCGTTGTCAGGGCGAGGCGCTACGGCAGGGGGCGATAATCAATTCGGGCGCTGAGTGAGCGTTGCACGCTCACTGACATCACGATCTGCCTGGTGCTAAAGCCCCAGGCGCTAACTGTTAGCGGCAGAGCTAAGGGGTGACTGGATTTGGCGTGCGGCGCTGGATTCGCCTCACCCCAGCGCTACTTTTTGAGCGCCCCCGTCAAAACTCCACAGCATGTGGGGAAACCTGAACTTCCGGGTTACCCGACAGGATTTCCGCCACCCCCGCCTACACAGCCCACCCCTGTCAACATTCTGTCAGCCCAATACTCCAGCTGGGGCTGAACTCGTGTTTTATATACATTTAGCACAGCTTCCTGGCTCTTGTACAAAAAAAGAAGGAAAGACTTGCATTTATGTCGCGCCTTTCACGACCACCGGACGTCCCAAAGCGCTTTACAGCCAATGAAGTACTTTTGACGTCTAGTCACTGTTGTAATGCAGAAAAGGCGGCAGCCAATTTGCGCACGGCAAGCTCCCACAAACAGCAATGTGATATTGACCAGATAATCTGTTTCCTAGGATCGCATATGCTTTATTAACTGCTTTGTTAACCTGTCCTGTCACCTTCAAAGATTTGTGCACCAACACCCCCAGGTCTCGCTCTTCTTGCACCCCCTTTAAAATTGCACCATTCTTCCGACTGAAATGTACCACCTCACACTTCTCTGCATTGAATTTCATCTGCTATATGTCCGCCCATTCCACCAGGCTGTCTATGTCCTCTTGAAGTCTATTACTATCTTCGTCACCGTTTACTACAATTCCAAGTTTTGTGTCATTTGCAAATTTCAAAATTGTGCCTTATACCCCCAAGTCCAAGTCATTGCTGCAGTTATATAAGGTATTGGTGAGACCGCACCTGGAGTACTGCATACAGTTTTGGTGTCCATACTTAAGAAAAGACATACTTGCTCTCGAGGCAGTACAAAGAAGGTTCACTCGGTTAATCCCCGGGATGAGGGGGTGGACATACGAGGAGAGGTTGAGTAGATTGGGACTCTACTCATTGGAGTTCAGAAGAATGAGAGGCGATCTTATTGAAACATATAAGATTGTGAAGGGGCTTGATCGGGTGGATGCGGTAAGGATGTTCCCAAGGATGGGTGAAACTAGAACTAGGGGGCATAATCTTAGAATAAGGGGCTGCTCTTTCAAAGCTGAGATGAGGAGAAACTTCTTCACTCAGAGGGTAGTAGGTCTGTGGAATTTGCTGCCCCAGGAAGCTGTGGAAGCTACATCATTAAATAAATTTAAAACAGAAATAGACAGTTTCCTAGAAGTAAAGGGAATTAGGGGTTACGGGGAGCGGGCAGGAAATTGGACATGAGGCTGAGTTCGGATCGGTCAAGGCCCTGTGGGTGGCGGAGCAGGCCCAGGGGCTGAGTGGCTGGGTCCTGCTCCTACTTCTTGTGTTCTTTAGATTTGAGGTGAGGATCAGATCAGCCATGATCTTATTGAATGGCGGAGCAGGCTCGAAGGGCCGATTGGCCTACTCCTACTCCTATTTCTTATGTTCTTATGTTCTTATTCTCCTCATCTCCCCTCTAGATCTTTTGCCAATGATTTTGAATCTGTGACCTCTAGTTATTGACCCACTCACCAGAGGGAATATTTTTTCCCCCAGTTACTCTCTCAAAACCCCCATCATCTTGAAAACCTCTATTAGGTCACCCCTTAACCTTCAAAGGAGAACAGTCCTAACTTTTCCAACCTCTCCTCAGAACTGAAGTCCCTCATCCCTGGTAAATTCTCCTCTGTACCCTTTCTAAAGTCTTTATATCTTTCCTAAAGCGAGGTGCTCAGAATTGTCAACAATACTCCAGCTGAGGCCTAACCAGTGATTTATAAAGTTCTAGCATGATCTCTTTGCTTTTATATTCTATTCCTCTATTTATAAACCCAAGTAACCCATATACATTTTAGCCACCTTATCAACTTGCCCTGCCACCTTTAAGGATTTGTGTATCTGGACACCAAGGTTTCTCTGCTCCTCTACACTTTTCAAAGTCATTTATTGTAGACTGTCATTCCATATTAGTCCTCCCAAAGTGCATCACTTCACACTTCTCTGTATTGAACTCCATCTGCCGTGCTTCTGCCCATTTCACCATCCTGTCTATGTCATCCTGAAGCCTATAACTATCCTCATCATAATCTACTACTTTGCCAAGTTTCGCATCATCTGCAAACTTTATAATGCTGCTCCCTACACCCGAGTCTTGGTCGTTTATAAAAATTGCACAGAGTAATAGACCCAAAACTGACCCTTGGGGAAGACCACTGCAAACCACCTCCCTGTCTGAAAAACATCCATCCACCACCACCCTTTGCTTCCTGTCACTGAGCCAATTTTGTATCCATCCCGCCACTTTCCCCTTAATTCCATGGGTTTCCATCTTCTTAAAAAGCCTCCTGTGTGGCACTTTGTTGAATGCCTTCCGAAAGTCCATATATACAACATCTACTGCACTACCTTGATCAACCTTCTCTGTTACCTCATCAAAGAATTCAATCAAGTTATTCAGACACGATTTACATTTAACAATTCCATGCGGGCTCTTCTTGATTAACCCATGCCTTTCCAAATGAAAGTTTATTTTGTCCCTAATAATGGTTTTATTTTGCACACTCTTCTTCTTTGGAGGAAGGTGAGTGGATTGTTTCAGGGTCTCTGGGTCTAAGATGACACACCTAGCAATAGGAGATGGCAACTGAGTTGATTCCTTTGTGGGAGACTTGTTAATCCAATACCTGAGCCCAGCAGATCTGTTGTACTCCAGGGAGCTGTTGGTAATTGACCAGCCAGTTTGACTCATTGATGCAATCTGGAGGGGTAGACCTGTCATTGAAATCAGGCATTCTGGCCACTTGTCTCCAAATAACCCTGCAATCTAATGCCCTAATGGATAACTGGACAAGCAACGAGAGCTTTACAAGGGCTCTCTGTTGGTAAGCTGTGTGATTTTTAGCCAGTTGAATTTCCACAGTACCCCTATGCACACTTAGTGGGGAGGACCTAAGCCTTTGTTCTTGTCAACCTGTTAGTTCTGTGGACGTGTGTAAGCGGGGGAAGAGTGTACACTTCATATCAGGCTACTCATCTCTTTTTCTGTGGATTTTTGTAGTTTGGGTTGCAGATGGGTTTCAGCATGTCAGACAACTGGCTGATGAATGAAAAGCATATTTTACCATTTGATGTGGGTTCATAGACTATGTTTCGGGATTTGAGCATGGTCAGACAGTTCACAAAGCATCTTCAACAGTATTGATCTGTCCAGATAATGTAGATTGTGACACCACTAATAGATGACAATTAAAAGAGACTCTGCATTAAATCAGCATTTTGCATTATCAGTTCACGGGATGTGGTTCACAGTGACAAAGCCACATTTATTGCCATCCCTAGTTGCCCTGTGGAATGATGGTGGGCTGTCATCATTGTGGTGCTGATATTCCCAGCGATGATGAAGGAACTGCAAAATATGCCCAAGTCAAGACAGATGATTTGGAGGATAACTTGCAGGTGATGGTCTTCCCAATGTATTACTGCTCCTGTCCTTCTTGGTAATAGAGGTTGTAGGCTGGGAAGTGCTGTTGAAGTAAGCTTGGTAAGATGCTGCATTGCATCCTGAAGATAGTACATACTGCAGCCACAGTGCACAGTTTGTGGAGAGGATGGATAATGAGTTCAGTGGCAGGGGAGCCAATCAAGCAAGCTTCTTTGTCCTAGATGGCGTCCAGTTTCTTGAATGTTGTTGTAGCTGTACCCATCTAGGAGCGTGGTAAGTATTTCATCACACCCCGTACGTGTTGATGGTGGAGAGATTTTTAGGGAACAGGAGGTGAGCAGCCCATTACAGAGTACCCGCTCTTCCCTGTTCTAGTAATTACAGTGTTGATGTGGTTGGTCTAGTTAAGCTTCTGGTCAATGGTAACCTCCAAGATGTTGACGGTGGGGACTCGACAAGATTGGTGCTGTTGAACGTCAGGGGGAGGTGGTTGGGCTTTTTATTGTTGGAGATGGTCACTACCATACGTGACTTGAATGTTACCTGCCACTTGTCAACCCAAACCTGGATGCTGGTCAGATTCTGCGGTCAGCCGATGAGCTACTTCATTATCGGAAGAGTAGTGAATGAAGCTGAACACTGTGGAACCATCAGAAAACAGATCTACTGCAGACCTTCTGATGAAGTAAAAATTGTTGCCCTGAGGAATTTCTGCAGCAATGTCCTGGGACTGTTAGGATTTACTTCTGACAACCACAATCGTTAACTCTTTAAAAAAAATTGTGTTTAATGCTTTTGCAAGTTTTTCTAAAAATTACGAGCTTGCTGTGAGCTTGCTGTTTTCTTTTGAGCTAGAGTCGGTGTTGTCTCCTGAGTTTGCTTCTTTGAATCTTACTGATTTCCTTTGAAGAGTTTAGCAATGGAAAACTTTCCACATCACCAGTTATAGTTTTTACTTGTACTTCTTGCAATTTAGTATACTGTATTCGCTGCTCACGATGTGGTCTCCTCTACATTAGGGAGACCAAACACAGATTGGGTGACCGCTTTGCGGAACACCTCCGTTCAGTCCGTAAGGGTGACCCCCGAGCTTCCGGTCACCTGTCACTTTAATTCTCCGCTCCACGCCCACTCTGACCTCTCCGTCTTTGGCCTATTACACTGTTCCAATGAAGCTCAACATAAGCTCGAGGAACAGCACCTCATCTTTCGATTAGGCACTTTACAGCCTTCTGGACTCAACATCGAGTTCGACAATTTCAGACTATAACCTCTGCCCCTATTTTTTCAGGCGGCAGCTGTTGATGATTCTGCCATTCCCATTTGCAACATTTAATCTCTGAGGGGGTGGACATACGAGGAGAGGTTGAGTAGATTGGGACTCTACTCATTGGAGTTCAGAAGAATGAGAGGTGATCTTATTGAAACATATAAGATTGTGAAGGGGCTTGATTGGGTGGATGCGGTAAGGATGTTCCCAAGGATGGGTGAAACTAGAACTAGGGGGCATAATCTTAGAATAAGGGGCTGCTCTTTCAAAACTGAGATGAGGAGAAACTTCTTCACTCAGAGGGTAGTAGGTCTGTGGAATTTGCTGCCCCAGGAAGCTGTGGAAGCTACATCATTAAATAAATTTAAAACAGAAATAGACAGTTTCCTAGAAGTAAAGGGAATTAGGGGTTACGGGGAGCGGGCAGGAAATTGGACATGAGGCTGAGTTCGGATCGGTCGAGGCCCTGTGGGTGGCGTAGCGGGCCCAGGGGCTGAGTGGCCGGGTCCTGCTCCTATTTCTTATGTTCTTATGTTCTTATATTAATGTCTATCAAAAACAGCAGTGATCCTAGTACTGAACCTTGGGGCGCTCCACTGTATACCTCCCACAAGTCCGATAAACAGCCATTCACCACAACTCTCTGTTTTCTGCCCCATAGCCATGCTGCTACTGCCCCTTTTATCCCATGAGCTTCAGCTTTGCTAACAAACTTAAAATGTGGTACTTTATCAAATACCATTTGAAAGTCCATATACACAACATCAACTGCACTGCCCTCATCTACCCTCTCTGTTACCTCATCAAAAAACTTAATATAGTTAGTCAAACACAATTTGTCCTTAACAAATCCATGCTGGCTCTCCTTTAGTAGTCCATGCTTGTCCAAGTGGCTGTTAATTTTCTCCCGGATTATTGTTTCTAAAAGCTTCCCCATCACTGACGTTAAACTGACTGGCCTGTAATTGCCAGGTTTATCCTTCTCCCCTTTTTTGATCAAGGGTGTAACATTTGCAATCCTCCAGTCCTCTGGCACCAACCCTGTATCTAAGGTGCTTAATGTGCGTAAAGTATTGTTTGATGGCTTTAATCTTGAATTTTCATACATAATGAGGGACTTAAAGAAGGAATAATGGCACAAGTTCTACGCTTTCCTTGGGCCCCGATTGTTTAGGCTGATTTCTGCTTGTTTATGCTGGTTTTTAAGTTCTGACACAGGCTAATGAAATTCTGAGGAAATGAGGGGCTGACGGCAAGATTGGTGTGAAACTCCGCGGAAATTTTGGAGTAGCTTTCCGGTTACGCCGTTTGAGGAACTTCCAGGAAACCGCCTCTGTTGATTAAGTAGAAAAAGGAATGTCGCACAAGTTTTTATGTGTTAATATTGCAAAAAATAATTTCTAGGCTTAGAACATTTTAAGTCTATAACAAGCAACTCTATGTGTATCCAGTTATGGAGCCTAGGCCTGGAGGTAATTTATTTTGCAACGGTTGGCTGATCGGTAAAGGATTGACAAGTGGTCTGAACAGGAATAAAAAGAGTGGCTTATCTTCAATTTATTTGTACCCAGCCCCCACCCCGCACACCCCAACACACACACACCCCAACACACACACACACACACAAACACACACAGTCTCACAAACACACACACCCCAACACACACACAAACACACACACACAGACACCCCAACACACATACACACCCCAACACACACACACACACAGTCTCACACACACACCCCAACACACACACACACACAGTCTCACACACACACACCCCAACACACATACAAACACACACACAGACACCCCAACACACACACACCCCAACACACACACACACCCCATACACACACACACACCCCATACACACAAACAGTCACACACACACACACCCCAACACACACACACTCCAACACATACACAGTCACACACAGTCACACACACACATACTCAGACACACACACAGACACTACGGGGGGAATTTTGCCAGCCCTGGGGAGGCGGGTATGGAGGCAGGACTGCCGGGAAAATGGCAGAAACTGGGAGCGGGTACCGAACCCTGCTTCTTCCTGCAGCCTTCAGGCTTGGAGATCTGGAGGTGCCTCATCTCAACGGCAGAGATGACAGAATGGCTGTTGCATCTGAAAATGCAGCAGCCATCTGATTTCTGCTAAGGAAATAGGTTTTGGTGAGCCTTCAGTACAAGGGCTCACCATAGAACAGAGATTGTCAGTGTTTCACAGCTTCTCTAAGCTGTCAAACGCTGACAATTCATCTGTCAAAAAAATTTTGACAAATGAAACGTCATACGCTGACATCCTCTGTCACCGGCTTTCCCTTAATTGGCCTGCTAAACCCGCAGGGCGGGCTTAACAAGGTCAATCAAGGGAAAATAGCGTGGGTTGGCCAGACGTCATTGGAGGCGGGACTAAAATCCGACAACCAGCAGTCCCGCCCCCAACACGCCCCCCTTGACAATATCCAGCCCACAGTCACAGACACACACACTCCAACACACACACAGACACACACACAGTCACACACACACAGACACACAGTCACATACACAGACACACACACCCCAACACACCCACACACACAGTATTACACACACATACACACACACACACGCACACAGTCTCACACACAGTCACACACACACACACAGTCACACACACACACACACAGTCTCACACACCCCAACACACACACACCAACACACCCCTCACACAGTCTCTCACACACACACACAGGCACACACACACACACACAGACACACACAGACTCACGCACACAGACACACACACACCCCAACACACACCCCAACACACACAGTCACACACACAGACAGGAGAGCACACTCCACTGGTGGAATGAAATTAAGATCTTCTTTCTAAAAGATTTCAGTCCTGAGGAAACTAGATCTACGTTTAATGCATTAAACCTTTTGAAAATATAAACAGCTATGTAACTGAGACTATAGTTTGATAATTATTACTGAATATTCCATAATAACAAAAACAATTCTTTGAACAATAAGGTGCATTAAATTGTAAACTGAAACCAGCTCCTCTAATTAAGGGCTCCATGTCTTGCAGAGTAATGTTCTAATGCAATTCATTATTCCACCAACGCACAAAACTGGCTCAATTTATTATATATTTTAAAATGTTTTCCAGTGTTTCTTAATCTGTCATAGCCATCAACTGTCTCCAGAAAAGCATCCACGTGAGCCGATCAAATGCCTGTCAACTCTGCTGGGCCAGCTAGGGGCACCTCGTGTCCACCATTTGGGATTTAAGGGCACAGCAGCAAGATTAATGCACATACCAGAAGTGCAAGTAATGGAACTGTATTGTATGTCCAGATGCATACAATTAAGCAATTGTTGAACGGAATGGCTTATATGTGACTAAACTATGAATCAGAGGTATTATTAACAGGACAACACTGTAGAAATGATTAGGCATAATGAAAATACTGGTGGTTTAACTGTGTGTATGTGAGTGTACTGCAGATTTGAGTTTCAGCTCGGAGGTTAGCATTGTATGTTTGCATATGGGTTTCCAAAGCACTATTGGTCATCATAAACTCTGCGCCTTCAGCTCTACCCAAATCGTGAAGGACCAAAGAGATTTACAGTAGGCACAAAACATAGCTGGCACTCTAGGTGTGTTACATCAGTAAATCCAAAGGGCAATCTTAGGGAACAGTCTGAGAAAAAACACATGAAAAAGTCTGGGAAATAAAGCAAGAGGGAATTGGGAAAAGCACAATATAAAATCTGTGTTTTGGCATTTTACAGTCATCGGTCTTTGGAATTTCAGAACCTTTTAAGCATCATGGTTACCAAGGTGACAAAGAACATGCTTGAAGTCCCTGTTCATTTCTATCAGTTTATCCCAGGCTCTACTCTGTAAAATTGATCTGACTAGGGTTCCTCCAAATGACACTGCAATGGCCCGGATTTTGCAGTTGTAATGACAGCGAAGCTGTCAGCGCTCGCCGTCATTACACTGTGAAACCGACCGCAACTTCTGGCGTCCGCGCATGCACAGTTAAACGCGGAAATCCAGAAGTTGCTGCCAGTGATTCCCCATCCTTCCACAGGGTGCGCTGTTGAAGTCCTCACAGATGGAAATCGTAGAAATCACTTGAATTGGCGTGAACTTCCAATTTTTACGCTCTAATCTTGCTGTAAAACCACCGAAAAAGTTAGGCCTTGTTGAATGAGGCGTAACTGGGTTTATACTGGTGTACTAAGTCACAGTTACTGCTGAACAACCTCTCTGGCCCTGAAAAACTAATTTTATATTTATGGAATGTCAAATTTCTCCATTATGATGAAAATTCTATAGATTTTTTAAATAATAAAAACATTTTTTTGAAGTTTGTTTATGATATTACCTTAATCCCATGTGGATGTCCCAATCTTTATTTCACTCTCTGTAAAATGATTAAAAACTGAAGGATAATCAGTGCTGTTTACTTCCTGGTTTGCTGTCTGTCTGAGAATTCTTCAATGTGATTGGTTGCTTAGCTTGCTTGATAACATCATTGTTGTTGGACGCCAGAGATCCCCTATAGATGGCACCAGAATGAAATCAAGGTCAGGAAAGGTGAAATCCACGACACAGAGGTCGCTAGATCTTTGTTGGCAGCTTTCTTCGAGGTCAGCAGCGAGCGCCGTCACGCTGTCACTCCGCCACTGACCGCAAATCCCGGGTCATTACATTTTCGTGGCCAAGTCATATATCTAATAACCGCAGTGGAAAATGAGACCTTCCATGGTTCATGGTGGTACTTTTGAACCAGGTCCAATACAAAGTCACAGCGCACACCATTAACCTCTTCAACACTCCACAGTTGCAAACCATCCAAATACCCGGGTCAGCAGCCTGGAAAAAAATGTTCTTATCGAGTATGAGTAAAAATAATAAAACAAATTCCTTCTTTATGCACCATTCTCTTGAGGCTGCACAAGTGGCTTGATGCTTTCCTTTACTTGAGCGAAAAATCCAATTTTCCCCTCCCTCAGCTCTCAACAGGTTCGCAAAGAAACCGTTACTTGCCATTTCCAATGTCCTTTATAATACGCAGGATTATAATTTACTGAATTTTGCTTTTGAAGGTATTATGTGAGGAACAACACTCTGGCAGCATGTTCGGGATAATCAGCACCCAAATGTGTAAATGGGGATATAATAATACCGGATATCAAAGACATGCAGGCCATGTTGTGCTGTTAAATGACTGAGATTACAGCTTAGAATGAGAACAGATCAATTATGCCCTAACGGACATGCAAATGTTGACATCCTAGTATTTTAAATGCTACCATGTTGCTTAATTAGTGTGGGTGAGTAAATCCTTTGGAAAACAGCCTTCAAGCAATTAATCAGATTTTTAACGACGAAATAAACATTCCTTCACATGAAGATTATGTAAAATACTGAATGTACTTTGATGTTTCCTGAAAGCTGGAGCTTTTTATTCCATCTGTTTCAGCAATTTGCAATTGTGTTTCCCACCTGGGTGACTCTGACAATATGTCTGATAGTAATTTAAAACACACTGAGGCTGTCGCATGACATACCCTAAAGAATATGAGTTTAACCTTTTAAGGAATGCAATAACCTTTCCATCCCATATCTAAAAATAATGTAAATTGGAACCTTCCATTCCCTTCCAGAGGACACTATAAATAGAAGCGTGCTCCATGTCTACAGTCAGATCCACTTCTTTTCCAGTTGGATATAAAAAGTCCAATTTAACCTAATGCTGTGTTTATAATCCTTCACCATGCTCCCCGCTCTGTTAACCACAGACTGTAAAACCCAATTTTTCTGAGTTTAGAGACGGGCAGTGTAAGTGGTAGAAGGCAGTTGCTGCAGTGTCCCTTTGGTAATTGCTGATATAATTCACTCGGTACTCCTAGCCGGAAGAATCGCTGCAAGGGGCATGTTTAGCAAACCAGCCTTGGTTCATTTAGTTGAGTCGGTGCAAACTGAACACACCCCAGTCACTGTTCCTGGGGCTCAAATCCACCAAATTGAAGAGAACCAGAGTCTACAGCAGATGATGATAGTTTAGATTTGATGTGTTAGCAGTTTTGTCATTTTTTTAAATATAAATAATGTGAAAGGCTAAAAATTAAGTTTGAGTAGGATGGATTTGAAATGGTCATAAGTGTGTTTAAATTGACAAATTATGAATAAAACAGTACAAACATAAATATCAAAGAGATTTCAAAAGCAATTGTTTTAAATGTATCTTTCAATTTTGAATTGGGGAGGATAAAGTGAGGTACTCCAAATATGTAAATTCAACTGTTTTTATTTTGTTTTGTGATGCTCACACAAAACTATTATAATAATGTATTAATATAATACTGGAAATCAAGGTTATTATTACAGTGGGTCATTACCAAAAGTAACAGAACAATAATTATTGGTTGGCTGGTAATTATAGAGGATAATTTGCATTAAAAGTTATAAATATAAAGATTGCTACAAAATAAAAATGTAATCATAGCATTTAATATGCAATAAGTTATTGAATGTGTAACATAGTCACAAGGATTAATAAACCAAATGCCATTATAAATATCAACTATACATTAGAATATTTCATATTTCACATTTGTTGTTCCTTAGCAACTCAATAGTAACTACAAGATCAAGGCATAGCATTTTAGTTTATGTTATAAAGGGTGGTCCCGGTTTCTTGCTAAAGGGTATATGGATTCTGCCCCAGGTACCGACCCTTCGCAAACTGCCACATCCAGCACCAGGGTTATTCGTTGTTTTACGTTAGGTAGATTAAGAGGCCTCTCATTGTAAGGCAATATTACTCTATTACCAAAATAAAAAGCCCAATAATTATCATGCACCTCCTCTTAGGCTATCTTTCAATAGATTAAAAATTACTCATTAGTATTAAAATCCAGACCATTACGCTTCGGCACTTTGTTATGAGTTGATGCAATTTTCTCAAAATTAAGAAAAATTCATCCAGGACCAGAGGACTTTTCCATCCCACATCCCCATTGCTAATTTAGCTATGATTAATCTAACTGATGTTCAGCACACAAAGTGGAGTGGTTTATAATGAACCTATATTTATCCTTGCCTCCCTGGCTGACAAATGTGGCATCATTTTCGTACATTTCTTTGGATCCAGGGACATGGCGACTTCCGTTTACAAAACTTTCAATTGAATCACAACATTTGGAGGAAAATTGACCGGATAGCCTTCAAAAAAAACTTTCAACTTAATCACGCAGTTTACTTGCAGGAGTCCAAATGTTTCACTCATTATTAACTCCAGGTGGATTCCCCGCTCAGGCCTGAGTTAAAATTACAGTCGGGTCTCGGTGATGTCATCGGGCCGCAACGTGCATATGTAAAGAAGGACCCCATTGGCTCCGGGTGCCTGTCCTTGCTGCCTGCTCAGGAGAGCAGGTAAAAATTGCAAATGTTGCGATCGTGGCGGCTTTCAGACAGATAAGAGCCAGGGCGATTTTAACTGCACAGCCGGCAGGTTTCTGCTGAGCGAGTAAGGTTAAAATCGCCCCAAAAATAATCTACTTAAATAAGTTTACATACAGATAGTGATTGCTTGTTTGTGTTTCAACTGAATTTTCAGTTATGTATTTGGTCTACTTTAATCTTACTGAGCTGACAAACAGGATGGACGAATCAAGGCCCAAAACTCTTCCACATTTGCAGAAATAGGCCCTTAACTCTTCACCATGGTTTCTCAGTTGCCCACCAAAATCTTTTATTTTATTTTTGGAAGAAATAAGCTTAGTCAGCCATCAGAGAACTCCCAATGGAATATTATTGATAATAACAACTTGGATTTATATACTGCCTTTAATGTAAGGAAACATCCCAAAGTATTTCATAACAAGGTATAAGGGAAATGCGAGCCATGCTAGGACAGGAGAGATTAGGAGGCGTGATCAAAAGGTTTTCAACGAGATGCGCCTTTTCATGACCTTAGGACATCCCAAAGTGCTTTACAGCCAATGAAACACTTTAGAAGTGTAGTCACTGTTGTAATGTAGGGCAATTCGGCAGCAAAGATCCACAAACAGCAGTGAGATAATGTCCAAATTATCTGTATTTTTAGTGATGTTGGTTGTGGGATAAATATTGGCCAAAACACCGGGGATAACTCCCCTGCTCTTCTTCGAATAGTGCCATGGGATATTTTACATTCACCCAAGAGAGCAAATGGGGCCTCAGTTTAACATCTCATCTGAAAGACGGCACCTCCGACAGTGCAGCATTCCCTCAGTACTGTACTAGAGTGTCAGCTTAGATTATGTGCTCAAGCCTCTGGAGTGGGACTTGAACCCACAACCTTCTGACTCAGAGGCGAAAGAGCCACGGCTGACACCTGGTAAGATGTTTCTTACTTTACATGTGTATTTTTTGAAAGAAAGCAATTCACTGAATCTCTTGTTACCATTGATTTGAGCCAAGTATGTGGTTATACTTGAAGTGATGCGTTCGATGGGCAGTACTGCTGAAGATCTTTAATTTATACTGTCAGAGATTACTGCACATAATGGTATCTGTCTTACATTATTTGAAGCCACTGCTACATTTATAAACATGAAGCTGTTAATCCAGCTTGGATTTATTGCATTGAGGTTTTCTACAAATGAATCAGAACCACCCTTTCTGTGTATCAGAATCCTGCGAGAAAACATGTGTGTGGCTACTGGGTGACATGTGTGGATACTGGGTGACATGTGTGTGGATACTGGGTGACGTGTGTGGATACCGGGTGACATGTGTGTGGATACTGGGTGACATGTGTGTGGATACTGGGTGACATGTGTGTGGATACTGGGTGACATGTGTGTGGATACTGGGTGACATGTGTGTGGATACTGGGTGACATGTGTGAGGATACTGGGTGATACATTACAACAGTGACTACACTTCTAAAGGGTTCAGCTGTAATATCTTTTAACAGTTGAATAGTTTGCTGACATACAGTAGCGGGACTCACACATGAAAAATAGCCACCTGAGCAAGGTACCAGCGGGCGGGCCGGCCAACACCTGTGAAATCAATGGGGTGGATCTTGACATTGTGCGATAGTGTAAAACGGGTGATAGCATGTCGACAGCCCATTTTACAGCTCTTCCAATGGCTGCCAACTCACTATCGCACAATGTCAGGATCCACCCCAATGACTTTGGAAGGGGGAGAAAATTGCCAATAAAGAACAAACAAGGGATGACTGCACATTAAGTGTACAAAGAATGATTTCATAAAAATTAGCTTCATGCGATTATTCAGTAACATGCATTTTCCTTTTAAGCACTCAATGGTATTGGCTAGCAAATTACTTTATTGACCTACTTCGCAGAGAATCGAATTATAGGAATTAAACTGCCTGTTATTGACCTGCAGCCAATGCATCACATTGCATTGCTAATAATTTGATTTATGACAATGCGGCTCTCCTTTCAACATACGCATATCATCAAGGTGAAGGGTGTTATCGATTCTCACCAGGAGGGGGCTTTTCTTCCCTAGGTACTTTTTTTAAAGTCTGAGCACAAGATAAGGGGGGGTTAAATTGGATAGCCTCCGAAAATGGGCGCGGGGATCACAATGCGTGATTACCCTGTGCCCATTCAATGTAATGCAGGCATCACGCCAACTTCGTGCTGCCTGTTTGTTATAATGATTGCTGTGTGCAGCCAGTGCTGTTCTTTGGCTGCACGCATCAGCAAAGGGCCCAATATTGTTTCTTGCTAGCACTACTTAAAGCTAGCCTGCACTGCTTAAAGCTAGCCTGCACCTCTTAAACGGGAGGTGCACTGTGGCTGCTGGAGGTGCTGAGATCATTCCGAATAGTGCTGTGCAACGAAGAACAATGGCTAACCATTGGAGAGAGCATGCACCAAGGTTTTTGATGCTGCACTGGAGGTCTTGGTGGAGGAGGTGGAAGGGAGGAGAGATGTGCTGTTCCACAGCAATGTGGTATGATTTAATTTATAAATTTGGTTTTGGAATGTTTATTTTGTGTTGGCTTTTATTTTTGCATTGTGGCCCAGAGGACAATGTGATGGTCAGTGACAGAGGGAAAGTAAGGAATGTGGGACTGCTGGTGAATGGGAAATTGGGGTTGAGGTTCCTAGTATCACAGTTGAATTAGTTCTTCATGTACAGCCCCGGCAGAAAGGGGCAGTCTAGGTTGCAGCCTCCCTTCCTCTTCCTCGTCCTCCTCCTCCTCGTGCTCCTGCTTCTCGGGTTCTCACCTGATAGGTGGTGGCAAGGGCTGTTCCCTCATGATGGCAAGGTTGTGCAGTATGCAGAATACCACCACAAATCTTGAGACCAGCTCAGCCGAGTACAGCAGGGCTCCTCCAGAGTGGTCCAGGCAGTGAAATCTTTGCTTCAGCACGCCAATGGTCTGCACTATCATATTTCTTGTGGCAGCATGGCTCCCACTGTATGCATGCTGCACACGTGTGTGTGGGTTGTGATCCGGTGTCATGAGCCATGTTGTCAGCAGATAACCCTTGTCACCCGGTAGCCACCCTTTCGTTTACCGTGCTGGCACAGCGGACTGCCGCAGAATAAACGTATCATGACTGCTGCCAGGATACCTGCATGATGCACACACCAGCTGCAAGTTGAGGAAGTGGAACCCCTTTCCATTCCGGCACATGGCAGAGTTGACATGCAGCGCACGCAAAACAATGTGCATGCAGTCAATGGCACCCTGCACCATGAGGAAGCCTGCAATCCTGGCAAACCCTCATGCTCGCTCCACTTCCACCTGCTTCTTTCTGGCAAAAGAAAATGAAATGAAATTTCTCTTTGAATAGAAAGCCTCAGTGACCTCCCTTATGCAACAGTGCACTGCAAACTGCGAGATGTTGCTAATATCTCCAGCACCAGCCTGGAAGGAGCCAGACTCATAAACATTCATCGCCACGGTCACCTTCACAGCCACTGGCAATGCGGTCCTTGCCCTGCTCTGAGGTTGGAGTTGTGGCTGCAGTAGGTGGCAGATTTCAGTGAGGACCTCCTTAGTGAAGCACAGGTGTCTCAAACATTGGTCGTCACTGAGGTTCAGGTAGGAGAATTGCTCCCTGAACACCCTGGCTGGATAAGACCTCCTGCTGAGAGCCCTTCTCCCCTCCTCCTCCTCCTCCCCCTCTTCTAGCAGCTTGTCCTGCTCTGCGTGGCCTCTGCTCATTCTCTCAGTCATGTTCGATTTCAGGAGGAAGGCCTACTAGTGCACCCACATCTAGGAGCAACTGGTTTGTGCAGAAGCCTTGAAGTCAGCAAAAAGTACCTCAGCACCTGCCACACCACTCCCTGTAGACTTTTGAAACAACTATGGAAAGCACCAAAAGCCTATAGAATTGTAGCAACAGCCAGAAGAAATAAACCAGCAACTAACCTGTAAGTAGTTGATGATCTCTTTAAAGAGCGCTGGTGGGGGGTCGTTCATGCTGCTGAACGCGTGTTCAGCTGTACGAGGTTAAGAGAGGGTGTCGGCTGGAGCGTGGAACTCCAAAATGGCAGTGCTGGCATCAAATCAGCGTTGCACGCTGATTGACATCATGATCTGCCTGCTCTGCATACTTCTGGCGGACGTTAAATGCACGCGCTAACCCCTTTACCAAGATGGCGCTTCACGTCAGAAGTGTGCGCGTGTGCCACGGATGCCATTTTGGAATCCTAAGGGCATGTATAACACCCAACCAACAGGCGCTGCCAAGCCCAATTTTGCCCCCATAGACTTTGGTCACCACATAGGAATGAACATCTTTTATCAAGGCAAAGGGATCTTGGATTGAATGGGCCGAAAATTGATCCCGCGACGCGAGAGTACGCACTGCGTACTCTCGCGTATTCCCACTCCAATTGCCGGTTTTCTGCATGCCCTGCGCATGCGCTGAAAACCGGCAATTGCTCTTCTGAAAAGGGGGCGGGGCCTGGGTGCATCGCATGCGCGCTACAGGCTGCGCGCACGCTGTGCACTTCATGCTTTGGACGCGCAGGTAAGTAGGGAAGATTTTGGAAATGTAAAAAGGAGGAGTAAGACCCGCTTTTAAGAAGGTAAGTAGTGAATTAAGTATTTTTTTGAATTTTTTTTTACAGGTATATCTTTTTTATAGACTTTAAAGACAGGTAAGTTTATTTTTATAACTTTTTAAAAGATTTTAAATTTTTTCAAAAATTTAATTTTTTATTTAAAATGGTTAATTTAATTAACTATACTTATTTTATTAATGTGATGGGTTTTTTTTTAATTTAATTGAGGTTTAGCTGTTATTTTGGGGGGGTGTAAGATTCATAGATTTCACAGCCATGCTGTGAGACTTATGAATGGAAGATGGTGTGCTGCCATTGGCTCTAACTGAGTCACGTGATCCCACAGCTCGCACGAATTCACTACGCCGCTGGGATACGCAAGCCCAGCACAGCTGATGTCTGGAACATCAAGTTCGTGCGAGCTGGATCTGAAAAAGCATAAGCGAGGTGAGACATCGCGGGGAAGGCTTACCCCCGCGGGAACAGAGCGAGATCAATTTCTGGGCCAATATGTTTGAAATTCATGCATAACCCCACACTCAGGTGAACGGTGCCCATCTTTTCCTGTGTGGACTACTTTAAGTCATTCAGCTTTCACTGTCTACAATGGCTTTCTTTGTTTGGGTGTGCACACAGACTTTTCAACAGATCTACAGCCTACCTCTCTAAGATGGGGTCAAATGGACATATCACAAATCCTGCAGCAGGTGTCTGCCAACAAATTGGGGATTGACAGGGTAGATGCTGAGAGATTGCTTCCCCTGGCTGGAGTGTCTAGAACTAGGGGGCACAGTCTCAGGATAAGGGGTAGGCCATTTAAGGCCGAGATGATGAGGAATTTCTTCACTCAGAGGGTTGTGAATCTTTGGAATTCTCTGCCCCAGAGGGCTGTGAATGCTGAGTTGTTGAGTATATTCAAATGTGAGAAGTCGCACAACACCAGGTTATAGTCCAACAGCTTTATTTGAAATTCAAATAAAGCTGTTGGACTATAACCTGGTGTTGTGCAACTTCTCACATTTGTCCACCCCAGTCCAACACCGGCATCTCCACATCACGAGTATATTCAAGGCTGAGATAGATGGATTTTTGGACTCTAGGGGAACCAAGGGATATGGGGATAGTTCAGGAAAGTGGAGTTGAGGTCAATGATCAGCCATGATCTTATTGAATGGCGGAGCAGGCTCGAGGGGCCATATGGCCGACTCCTGCTCTTATTTCTTATGTTCTTATGTTCTTAAACCACAGCTAGGCCGTGCCGACCATGAGCAAGACAAAAGAAAATTATACAGAGCACGCATTGTCCCTCCAATCATAATACTGGGGAAGTATTTGCTTCCATTCCTCTCCTAACTTGAGATCATGGATTTGCGATTGCCAAACTTGAGGATTTTAGGAGGAAGGAGTTCCAGAGTTTTAAGGTCCTAGGAAGTAATGAGTGGGAGAAGCAGGGAGTGCAATGAGTTTTACAAAAGCTCGGTGAGTGGCACCTCAGCAGAATTGAGAAAACTGCTACAATATTAATCAATAGAAGCCTCCGTCTATATAAAAGATCCAGACTAACCACGGAATCAAATGTACACTCCACAATTCAGACATGAGATATGTGAGTGTGACGAATTAATTAGGGATAAGTTTTGAACCACAACATTTTTCAAAATCTGACACAATCCAATTTGGATAGATTTAAACAAGTCCAATTTCTTCCATTCAGACTTGGAGCACTGATGTAGATGGCTAATTGGAGGGACTAATAGAGAAGAGTTACAATCTTTCTAAAATGGTTCGCTGCAAAGCAGGATAACTATATAATTGCTGTGACAATTAAATATAAATACCTGACTTTCGTTTAAGAAGTCACCTGTTTATTAATTCACAGTTTACCTGTACATAAATCACTGAAATTGGCAATCAAACTGCAAAACTTTTTATATTCAGCAGACTGCATTGCAGAGACTGAACTGCGATTTTACTTTGATTGCAGACATGAGGAGGAAAGAGAAACACTGACCTCTTCACTGCAGGGCATCGCTAGAATATAACTTAGGTGAAAATTGCCTAAATATTTATGTAAATTGGTGCACATTATGTGAAAGTTAGTAACAATCCTGCCTGTGTACAGGAATTGAAGCCAGACTAGAGGTAGACAGACAGAATTCTGACACACTGCAACCTCCCTCTTCGCATCATTACCACTCCATCACCCAGACCTCGTCATCTTAAAATATACTCTCTCCTCAGATAAATAAATGCACACTGAACTTTAGGATCATTTGAAATTGAAATATCTAAGGTCGTAGATGTTACAGTGACTACTCCTTTGACCCTCCTCCCGCAACAACACTTTAGCTTCTACTCGTCCTTAGACTGATTGGTACTGTATGAGCAGTGGTGTCAGTCTTGCCTATCAACCTTTCAAACATTTAATGCGGTTGTCTGTCATTCTTCACTGCATAACTTTCAGAGCCACAAGTCGTTTCCTGTGCAAATGCAGTGAAGTTTCTGCCATCTTGCTGCCAAGTAGACAGTGCCAATTTCTGCTGGATGGCATCCAACATTAATGCATATGAACCCTTGAAATGGCTGAAGCCCTTTACTATTTTCAAAGTGTGCGTGTGTTCTATTCTGTGACGTGCACAAGAATTATTTATTCGCAGGTCCAGTATTGATTATTGAATATTGACCAAAAAAGTGCGGGGCCAAAAATCATTTAATTTGTAGTACATTGAGAATCAAGTAAAATATGGACTGACCGTATTGTTTCTTCGTAAGTAACTATTATTATTTCTGAGTAAGATCCCAGCAATCATGTTACATCATTGTGGATGGCATCACACCAACAAAATGGAAGCCATTGGCCGCCAATGTCTACAGTGGAGGTCAAATCCCACCTGGCCAATTCAATATATCTGGTCATTTGTGGGCTGGCACTAGAAGTAAGTGACCATGAAAGCAGCTGGTTTGTTGTGAAAACCCAACTGGTTCACTAATATGCTTGAGAGATCGAAACCTGCCAACCCCTACCTGGCCTGGCCGATATGTGACTCCAGTGCCACACCATGTAGTTGACTCTTAATGCCCTCGGGGCAACCAGGGACAGGCAGTAAATACTGGGACTACATCCCAAGAACAAATTTAAAATAAAAAAATTGGTCCACAAAGGTCCATCTTTTGATCCCTCTCACCAGTAAAAACAACAAATCTGCTAGTTGGTTTGTGCGAGCACTATGGGCTTTGGCATGAATGTGGGGCAGGGGGGAAGGGTGAAGAAAGAGACAGACAGACAGAGGTGAAGGCAGGCAGAGGCACACAGAAGTGGAAGACAGATAGAGTGAGAGAGGGAGAGCAACAGACTGAAGTAAAGGAGGAGAGAGCAATTTAGTGGATTTGCAGTCCAATTTTAGCAGTTTCTATTTTGTACTCATGCTAAAGTTATAGTATAAGTGCATCCTTAATCAGATGCAGCCCAGTCGTGGTTGCTTCACAAGGATTTGGTTTACTGCTTCACAAGGTTGGACACCCCTGCACGAAGGAACCATTTTCAATTGTGTGTGGGGATAAATACATCACATCAACAATTTGCCTGCACACCCCCACATTTTCTGAGACAGCTTGGTCATACATACAGTCATGATCTGCATTTAGTTTTCACATCCATGTTGCACCTTTGGACCTAAACAATGCATTCTTGCCTTCTAAAAAGAAGTAAGATTATTACTTGAGTGAATGTGTTGGCAAAGGGGAGCCAGTGGAGGTCAGTGAGAGCAGCAAATTTGTGGTATGAGGAGAAATTGTGAGTATGTGCAGGTTTTTCAATTATTTTAAACCCCTTCTTTCTCGTTAAGATTTCTTCAATAAGTACTATTCATTGTAGATGTTGACAGGGAGAAATGGTTATTAACTGTTATCTTTCTACTCTGTAGTTAATGGTACCCTCTACCTATGTTTATTACCCTAGCCACTAAAATCATACCTTAATCATTCATGGCTGACGTCATTACTGTAACTTATTTCCTTGCAAAAGCACTTCTCATAAATAACATTCAGACTCTAAAAGCAGAAGACAAGCCATGTTTCCCTTTCACGACACTTCAAAGCCATCCTGTTTATCTTGAAAATCCTGTTACTCCAAGATACAATGAAGTTCAGTTATTAACCCTTAACTCCCCAAGATGTCCAACATACAACTCTCCAGGATGTCCAACACTCATTAGCATAAATTCAAGTGTAGATTTGGATGTTTCTAAAGACCAGACTACTAGTGGAAATGTGGAAATGAAATTGAAAGGGATGGGGACTATTAAAGTGTTAGCTTTAAGGTTGGGTCTTCTTAGGAGGCCAAATATTATGAAAGCCTTTGGAGAGCCTGAAAGATATCTCAACCCATTACTAACCTTTGCCAAAGACTGAAGCATCATAGGACTATGAAGAAAATGAAGGCTAGGAAGCCCTACGTGCAGGCATGAATCTGCAGGCTAATGCTGGAGCAGCCCATTACTTGATCCATTATTTTATAGCTCCTGAAGTGGAAGCAATACTGCCTGAAGTGAATGTGAGGAAGGTTGTCCTTTCTGTCATTACACAGGACTATCCCCATAGGTCAGCATTGCAGCATACTTGTAAGGAGCCAGGTTTCAGGACACAACTGACCATTACACTCATTGGTTGTACAGCCTTCTGCTGAGCCACACATAGAGAAGACAGTCCCCCACAATCATTGAATTGTTGGTGCTCCAGGATCTGTAGAAACAGTGGGTGGTTTCATGGCAAGTTCAGAGAATCAGGCAAAACTGGTTCTTAGTCACCCTGGCAAGCCTTGCTTCAAGCAATGCCACAGAAAGAATGACATATTGTGATTGGGCTGCTTCTGAGAAATTGTTCAATATGAGTTCGTTAGATACTCACATATCTTAATGAGGACATTGGATCTGCTGTCCCAGCTTTGAGAGAAGAGCTTTCACCACCACTGATGGTCTGCAAAGCAAGGTATTGTCATCACTGTCTGCAGATAGGGGTACTGGCAGGTAGACACAGAATATCTCTCAAGGAGCCTGACCTGCCTAGTAACCCTCTGCAGATTATCCTCTTGCAGACATGTCAGCTCGGGGGCTTCCCGTTGGGAAAGCTGTAAGTGCCAGTTGTGGTGAAGGGGTAAACATAAAAGACATCAATTGGCACAAAGGTTCATGAACATCTAAGTGCCAAAATAGAAAAAATGGCTCAGGTATGGTGAAAGTACACCTACTTACATATTTCTGTGTCCTTTCCAGGACCTCAAGGACCACTACCTGGTCATCTAATTCAACTGAGTGTAAGTAACGTTTGATGTCCTGCACAGCAGAACTACAGGAGATCGCAACCACCACCCCGCCCCCCGCCCCCAAATAAATATGCAAACAAAGTGCCTGACGCATTTCCATCGGAGCGTGACGTTCACCAATTGTCTGCATCGAGCCACCACGGCAGTGGCTGTAAGACGGGCAGCATCGCTGTGGCTGGGTGCGGAAAGTTCGGGGGGTACAGGCCAAAGGAAATCTAGGGTTGGATGTGCACCTAGAAATGGAAACTATGGAGAGCAATCAGAAATTTGATGTGGTGGGTTTAATTCCTGCCCAATTTCTTGATTCGGTTGAATTATCCACCACTTCCATTGTAAATAATTAAAAAAAAGAAACTGATTTATCTGACTAGCTGCTATTATTTTTTTAAAGTTTAATAAACAATATTCTAGGAGACAAATAGATTCCCAGTGTCTCATTTCAACAGGGGCATCTGTATTTTATTAAATCACTTTATTGCTCACATTAGAAATGATATACAATTATGTTGGAATAATCTAGCGTGAATGAGAGTTTATCAATGACCTCTCAGCCAAAGTCACTGCAAGATTGGATTGTGCGCTAAATGGAACAGTTGTGATTATCGTTGCTTACATATCTTTGAAACTTACATTAGTTCGAAAATTGTCTTATTTGTAGATCAAGGGTAGAAGGGACATCACAATCAAATGGTATGAATGTTGACTGATACACAGCAAATTACAGAGTGTGAAATAATCAGAAACAATTTCAAGCATTGCATTTTCCAGGTGATACGATTTCGCTAGAACAAATCATTGCGCTGCACTTTGATGAGAGTTTGTATAAACAAGAATTGCTGCTACATCTACGCATGCAATGATGTCGCACCTTGTTGTTGGAGCTGTTTCAGACCAAGATTAGGTAAATTGGAAAGAAATAATGGGTTGAATAAAATCTCTGCAGAATTGACAATGATAAATGAGACAGAGCTGAGAACATATAGATTGCTGCTACTCCGCAGATTTAAACCTGTTTTTATTTCTGCTAGTGCAACAGAATACCCCAACAATTATACTTTGTAAAGGGTAAAAAAGATGAAGAATATTCTGCAGAATCACAGGAAACCTGTTTTATTTCTTAAATGTGCCCCAGTATTCCTGAAGCGAAGTGTCAGGCATCTACAATGCTGCAATATTCTGGGACTTATTCTAATATTGTGAATAAAATAATATGTATCTGCAGAAGTCCAGTTTGTAATATTCAATATTGCAAACAATATGTCAGGCTGTCTTCAATTCTAACTTAGAATTAGATGAATATATCATTGCTCATATTTCAAAGATTACAGAAGATTTAGAAAGGTTTAATGAGGAATGTGGAAGCAATTAAAAAGTTCCAGTATCTTTTATGATTCTGGATCGCGCGTCCAACTGTACAATTTTATCCTCAGATTCTCAACTTTAAAACAAAACTAAGGTGTAATTATATACATTTTATCTTCAGTCACAGAGATGTAATGGTAAAGATGAACTTCCTGTTTCAATCAATAGCTTTGGACAAGAGCAACCCTCCGTTACAAATATTAGTGTAGGTTGGTTACACCTAGTGCAGGCAACATTCACAGCACGGAGAAATTGCTGTCAATGGTAAGAAGTAGTGATCACCATGGATGTGTCCTGATCTTGAGAAAAATCAGATCCTCAGTGAGCCTCCGCTAAATCCAAGCAGTGGCAGGTGGGTCACAGAGCAGAGCAGGGAGCAAGAAAATCTGCCAAAGAGATTTTCTACGGTACAGTGCACAACAGACAGTGCAATATGGAGGAAGCCCACATTGTGGTTAACTGGAGCCTTATATAGACTGTGGATCAAGACCCACATAACATCAATGTATAAAGTTCATGCATTGAATCCTTTGAGTCTTTTTCCTTGCTAGGAAATAATACTTTTCACATTATGAAAATATTGCAAATAAAATGTTCGTTGGAAAAGTACATTTATCTCAATTAACTGAATCGAATGTAAAGTGTGTAAAATGTACAGAGGAATCACACACTTTGAAAACTACCATGAGAATGAAAGCATCTATGAGTAATATCAATTCATTCCCAATAAAGAAAAAAGCATTTTGTTTCGGTATTAACTTAAAGTCAGCAAATTTAGATGTGATGCTACCTACAGGTGTGTATCTGCAGCATAGCACTGTTTAATAGCAAACATAAATCCTTTTGTCACTCTTATTGATATGGAGTGAAAAACACATTACATTGAGGCTAAAATGTTGTTAAGACAAGAATGTTTAGCAATGCATATCCATTGGCTATGTTATGGAAAGCTGAAATTGCCTCAGGAGGCACATTTGACTTATACAATATAGATGAGGCACATTAAGGGATATGGAACCAAGGCAGAAGGAGTTAAGATACAGATCAGTCATTATCTAATCTAATGGCGGAACAGGCTCGAGGGGCTGAATGGCCTACTCCTATTCCTATATTCCAAATGTAGTATGTCAGGAGCAAATATACAAATGTTCCCCCCTCCTTATTGCATGACTGGAAACACTGCACAATCAGTTAGCTTCTTGGTGTTCTTCTACCTGTTCTTCACATTGTATTGAACACAAACACATTGGCGGTTCCTTTAAAGTTATTAAACATTCATGCTTCTGCTCCCTCGTGGCAGTGCTCAGTGCAAGACTGAGCGATAAACTCATATTTGATCGCCAATCTGTGTTTGGTGTACTGATTTCCAGCTGATGCAACAGGATAGGTGCTAAAATCAGCATTAGTGGTGCTGGGAGAAGGGGGTGGGGAATGGGGAAATCAGCCAGCATTTATTCTTCGGGTCAACGTTCTATCACCTCTGCTGGGAAGTGTGTGCATGTGGATGTGGGTAAGCACAAGATTGGGATCAGCCGTGATGCCCACATGGAAAAATACCAAGGCTAACTGACTAGGTAGACACATAAATAAGATACTGGAGGGCACCCAGAGAACTATGTCCCAGAATGAGTCCGTTCTTTCAGGACAGGAGGGTTAAAAAAAGAGAAAAGCTGTCCTTATTAAAAGTAAATAAATAAATGTTAAATAAAAATGATTGTCATTAAGGCACTTAGTGCAAAGTTATATATGTTTGTGCATTTTGAAGCTACTAACTTTAACATAATCATAATAGCGTGACATTACTATTAATTAATCCTCATAAATATGCAAATATAAACAGTTAAATTCTGATAAATGCATAACTAGATTGCCGAGCAATTTTATGCTTTGATCAGGAGTTCTAGAAAAAGTGATTTTGCATAACTTTGCTATACAATCCATTTAATCCCCCATTAAGTAATTCAATCTAAACAAAAATATATTTCATACAAAAATTATTACATCTGTAAAGTATCCCGGTTCCCAGGTGAAATTTGGCAGTGAGAGGAGGTTCTGATTATCTTGAACGTGCTGAATTTTTAAATATTTCAGACTGAAGTCTCATTCTTGAATGTGTAGGATCGATTCCTCCCCCCCAACGGTAAAAATATTGGACGATGAAATATAAAAACCCAGAACTGCAGAGCCTGCGAAAAGGGCTCGGCAATAAAGGGTTAATTCAAACATTGCAGCCGAAACTATGAATCTAAAATCTGAACAAGAACATCCGCATATTCATGCGCCTTAAGGGGTTACATTGTCCACCTTAGACCATGGCCCCCGAATAACTAGTTTCAGTGCAGGCCTAGACAATGGGCCGGGCCTTGAACTTTTGAATACGAATGCTAACAGAAACCAACAACTTCGCATATGCAGTCACTTTGGGAAGGTTGCATTGTCAGAAAGGTATCTCTAATCAATGGACAATACCAGGGACAATTCACACATTTTGAAACGAATCGTATGCTCAGGAGGGGGGCCAGGAAATGTGTGTCAAGATACTGCATGTTGGTTTTGGTTTAAAGTAAGAGTACTTCGAAGACAGTGGTGTGGGAAGCCAACGACAGAACCGCGAACAGAAAGATTCGGGCTTACAATCAACTCCAGGAGACAGCCGATCGGGAGTGGTGATTGTATGTTTCAGTCAAATCATAGAGGGGGCTTTTGTGATTGAGTCTGAGTAAGTTTGTGAGTTTCAGTCAGATCACAATAAGGGTTTTGTGATTGAGTCTGGGTAACTTTATATGTAACAGTCAAATCGCGGACGGGTTTAACTGTGTCGATGCAAATGACCCTTGCGTAGGGGTTTGTATTTTGGGGTTGTTAGTCTAATATAAATCGTAGGGATTTCTGCTGGGGAAGTAATTGTGTGTGTGTGTTCAATAAACGAACGAATCAAAGGTTGAGCCAAAACCCTGTGCCGTGTGTATTTTGTTCTTATAAATCCTGACGTCCAAGAACTGTGTGTAACGGGAGACCATTATCGGAGAAAACCCCTTACAAATGAAGATTTTGTATTATGCATTTAGCAGGTTATGTTTGGGTCATGTCATGGGTTATCCTCGACGTCCGGCCGGTGAATATCCAAACTGCCTAACTAGCACTGGTGTAGGTTCTTGGGGGAGGGTGTTCGGGAGGGTTTTCTGAAAGGAGGTGGCGAGCCCAGGGCTTACCTGTAAAGGCCTCGGCTTCTTGTTTTCTCGGTTCCACTGAGCAGAGTGGTAAAATAGCTTTGGGGTCCAACGTACATCGTCAAACCCTGGTTTACGCATTCATGAGGCTCCTGCCTGAGTCAGGCGGGTACCACAAGCACCGAAGAAAACAGCGGCATTAAAATGGTCACCGAGCGATAAGTGTGGCACTTGGATTTTAACTCCTGTCCCGCCCAGTTTCTGCCAGGCCAAGTGAGCTCAAAGTCCCCTGTTTAAAGAAACATAATGGCGTAGTGTTTCCGTTTTGGGCGCAACCAACGATCCAGGCACAAATTGCACCCATTTTTTCTCCTGGCGTTTTCGCTCAAACTCATTTGCATATCGCTGAACGCAAACTCTGCCAGCGCAATCAGGTAGCGTTTTAAAACGTAATTTAAAAAAAAATGTGATTTAAAAAATATTCCTTGATATATTTAAGAGTGGTAACTTGGTGAAGTTTGATTAATACCGCTGAAAATGGGTTCATCCCAAAAAATAAGCATTTTTAATCAGTGTCAATCCACCACCTGTGAGTAACCTGATTTTAAATTACTGAAAATGACTTTTAAACAATATACAATACTATTTTCTAGTTATTTTGGGGTATAGTAGCCAGTTTCTTAGTAAATATAATTTTAAAAATTACATTCCAAAGCTTTTAAAACGTATCTATTAGTGTCCTTGCACCCAAAAGATCCAGCTTAATTTTTAGAGCCTCCTCGAAGGCCCACAAACGGGCACAATTAGCAGAAACTCCCAATGGTGATTAATTCACCCTGAGGACGTGGCCAGTTTTGTGGGCTGGGCCAGCTTCTAGCGCGATGTTTTTAAAACTAGCGCAAAAGATCGCAGAAACTCGAGCTGCGCTGAACACAATTTGCGCATAAAATTCCGCGATCTTTTGCGCCAGTTACGCGGATTTCGGCCGAATTACGCCGAAAAAAACATAAGAACATTAGAATTAGGAGCAGGAGTCGGCCATACGGCCCCTCGTGCCTGCTCTGCCATTCAATAAGATCTTGGCTGATCATCGACCTCAACTCCACTTTCCCGCCCGATCCCCATATCCCTCGATTCCCCTGGAGACCAAAAATCTATCGACCTCAGTGGAAACTCCAGGCCAATGACTTACCAGAATTTGATATTTGTACTTAAAAAATAATTTAAAATGTAAAAGGCACACTTTGGATGAATGTGAACTTGAATATTCTCAACACATTCATCACTTTAATAAACCACATCCTTAATGTTCATATATCTGAGGAAGTAAAGGATTGCTAAATGACCATTGATCAATCGCAATTTAATCACGATACTAGTCAAAGGGACTGTATAATCAATCAGGAACAAATATCTTATTCAGTATAAGTATGATTGAAAACATGTGCGTTTGTTGCTGCCAGTAGTATTTATATATATACTTTTCGTTAAACATTTACTCTTCATACTTGACAATATTGTCAATTATTTTTTTTAAATTATACCTCATCCATTTTAAAATACAGTACACAGCCTCTTTCAAAATGTATGCAATTTTGGTGGCAGTGTTACAAATACATTCATGTATAGCATTCATCTTCTTGAGCCTGCATTGCCAAAGTGACAGACTTCCCGCAAAATATACAATCAACCAAAATCACCTTATTTAGCGGTTGAAACAAGTAATAGGATCCATTCTGGATTAAAATGAGAGTACGTGGATGAAATGCAAACTTCCCAGAAAGTGTGCTTTGCATTATCATGTCTCTCTTTGTTTATTTTATTTTATTGAAACGCTGGCAAAGATGCCATGTTCTGCTGTTCAAATGAGTGCACGTTGAAAGATAAAGGGATGAATCAGTGTGAGTGAAGATTAACTGCTCGCCAAGTGTGTCTTTTATCTGTATTTAATTATCACATTCTTGAGGAGTGAAGATATCAGCAACCCCCATAAAACAAAACTTTTATACAAATGTTTTGACTATCCAGTATTAGACAGACATGCAGTCCTGTTGCTTTACTTTCTCTCATTTTTTTTATTCGGTAAACTGTGCAAAATAAGAAAGGAAGGGAACACAGAGAGAATAAAAAAACAAGGGGCGCGATCTCGCCAGCCCTGGGGAGGCGGGTTTGGAGGTGGGACTGCCAGGAAAATGGCAGAATCTTGGGGCGGGTGCCCATCCCGCCCCCAACCCGTCTCCGTGCCATCTTCCCGGGAGGCGGGTAGCTGACCCGCGCCGGGTCCCGTCTCCTGGAGGCGGGAAGGGGATTACAGCCACTTAACTGCCTGTTAGCAGGTAGTTAACAGGCAGATAAGAGGATTATCCCCATTTTACCCACACAAGTGCGGGCTTCCCAAAGGCTGTGAACCCCGCCAGGGTCAGCGAGGCGAGCAGTGGGTCTGCGGGGGTCGGAGGGGTCCAAAAGTGCGCTGTGAAGGTAAGTGATGGGTGCAAGTGTGGAGAGGTAAGAATGTGATGTGAGTGGAAAGTGATAGAAAATGTTTACTTACCTTTGTTTCTTCCTGCAGGCTTCAACCGTTGGGGATGCGGAGAGTCTCACATCTCACCGGCAGAGATGACAGATGGCTGCTGCATTCTCCAATGCAACAACCATCTAATTTCTGCTCACAAAAGAGGTTTGATGAGTCTTAAATACAAGGACTCATCAAACAACATAGAATGTCAGTGTTTGACAGCTTCACAGAGCTGTCAAACGATGACAATTCATCTGTCAAAAATTTTTGACAGATGAAACGTCATACGCTGGGCGGGCTTAACAAGGTCAATCAAGGGAAAATAGCGTGGGTTGGCCAGACGTCGATGGAGACGGGACTGAAGCCCGACTAGCAGCAATCCCGCCTCCAACACGCCCCCATTGACAAAATCACCCCCAAGGCGAAGGAAAAAGGAAGAGAGCAAACTGGCAAGCAAGGGATGGAAGATAAATATTAATCTTTTGTATCTGAAATGAACCAGGCATAGAATTCTGCCAGCATAAGCAGGGCTTCTGAATTATCTGCACGGTTCTGAAACAAAATGGGGGCTGAAATTGGATAGCACGAACTGGGCACAAGAGAACAATCCCTGTGCCGGAATGGGTAGGCCTGAAGCAGGCCCAATATTGGGCCTCATTTAAATTAGACCAGTAAGCTGCGGTTGCCGGCTGCACATTCCCAGGCAGCTCACTGGTGAAGTAGATTTAAATTTCGGGCCACTGCATTGCTAGCAGCGGTTAGCAGATAATTCCTGAGGTGGGCCGGGGCGGGGTGTGTGGTTGAGGCGATCGGGAGGGGGCCAAGCGGTCATCAGCCTTTTGGACAGCTGTGGAGCTGGGAAAAGCACTCCTGCTCCTCCCAGCTCCACATTCCGGCAAGTATTTTTTGAACAACTTACCGTTTTGGTGGTAGCTTCCAGTTAGGCCGCATGCAGACCAGATTAGCCTAAATGTAGATGGCCCGGCGCCAACAGTGTTCAGAGCAGCCAAATTTTGGGAAGAGGTCCTGAAACAGCGTTAGGCCCTTTCACATACAAAATAAGGGGGCCTCACGCCTGTTTCGGGCGTGGGCCCGAGACGCTTATTCTTCAGCCTTTCCGATATGGCGGACGGCGCACTTCTGGCACAGAATGTGTGTGCGCACATGCTGCCCACCATATTGCATGCTTAGGCGCCCGTATTATGCCCGTAAAACGGGTGCAGCATCAACAAGTTTCTCCGGCATGGTGCTCTTGACAAATACTGGTCTAACACCCCCTTTCCCCCTCCAATGGACGTGTGCTCATGTACAGGTAACAGGAAAGCACATTCCTAAATGGCTATTTCATCAAAATGAGTGAACTATAAAAGGGAATCAGTTCATCTTCAGTCATTCAAAGATCAATTATTCCAGTACAAATTATCCCCTGCTAGGTAGAAGAGCTTAAGAGTCAGTCAGAAACACTCAGTAACAAAGCGATAGCTTTTAACTGTGATGTTCAAAGAATGTAACTCTTCAAAATATTGAATTTGTAATTAAGTTTAAAGGTAACTGGAGAAAGTCATGTCATTATTGGTTGTCTCATTGGATTGCTCACATCTGTGTTAAAGGCTCTCCTTGCTAACCTCAGGGAGGATTGTATTGTTTCCATTAATGGTATAATGGAAGAAGATTAGAAGATACAGAAGGGACTCTTAGAAATATATCTGTCTTTGCCTGAGCTCGTAGGCCTTTTTAAGTTGAGTACAAGCTTATCATGGGACTATGAAGGATGTGACCAGATAGTGCTGAAGCATAATCGCAGGACTCCTCCACAATCAGAAGGGTATAAATGGCAGTAACCTGGCAATATTTTTTGCTTTTCTTCCTCTGTGGTGGAGAATATGACAAGACTATCTTAAAGACCTGACTTTAGACCTGGTGTAAGGATTTGCGTTGTTAGTGCATTGAGTGATACATCACTTTGTGTAACAGAGAAAGTGAGCTGTCAAGCAGTACGTGGTATATTGTGTATAAGACATGAATTTTTGTGTTGAACACGTGTTTGAAAAAATGCTTTGGTTCCTACTGTAAATGTGGTCTACTTTTCATCTGATCTTGTGAGGGCAGGGGAGTGGGGGTGAAAGATTGCTTTATAATACACTTATGCAGGCATACACCTGTACAGTGGACCATCACGCTTTTAGCAAAGGATCGGAATAGAAATATAATTATAAGTCATTGGCAGCTGATTGCATAATCCAGGGCAAGTGGTTTACCTTCACTCAAGTCAACCAGCACTCTCGTTGCCTGCACATGCGTAAATGCAAAAACTGTGGTGTTCGGACTGCAAATTGTGCAAAACGTGGCAGGTGTAGAAATTCATGTGATATCAAGTCACTTGCCCCACCTGAATTGTACCATTCAGACAGCTCTTCAAAGCAACCTACTTACATCTCAGCCGATATTTGAGGAATTGACTGAGCTATCTTTTCGCTAGTGAGCTCTATTTCCTTGTGATTCTATACAAAAATTAAATATTCAGCCTCTGACTTAATCCTGTTAATTATTGAATATTTTTATGGGCAATTATTGCCCTGCCATTTTGACACCCAAATTTGAAAGTATTGGTGACAAACTCACAATGACATCCAGCATATTTTCTTCTAAAATAAATTCTTTAACCAGACTCTGTAGCTTGTACTTACAGAAGCGCGTTTTCCCTTTAATCATTGTTGAAGTTCTTATTTTCTGCCTCTTTACCTCCAACCATTATAAAAGTGTGACTCCTTTGCAAAAGTCAAGTGAATTATTTCCATTTACTGCGGTGACAATTTTATAGAATTTCAATTTACCATTGCATGGCTAACTTAAGAGCCGGATATATGCTGTGCCTGGAAATAGCATTGTTTCATTTGGTTTCATTTCGATGCAAAATGAGTGGATCGACCAGCAAAGGTGGATCAAAACCCTCGATCCAAAAAGAGGCCCAACAGGACTAGAAAGACTTCAAATTAGTAAAGTTGCAGTTAGATTTTAACATCACTGAAGTGTTTCTTCCAGAATCTATTCTCTGCTTACGCCTATTGTTAATTACTGTGAGGAATATCAGATCAGAAAACCCATACAGATCAAAAGGTCCCAAATTTTATCCCTAGTCTGTGCTGATAGATCTTTCAGATGGGACAATGGTTGGGTACTACAGTGGGGAGGACATCAAGGTTGCTATTTGTGATTGCTATTCAGTGAAACGCTGCTAAAAAGTGCATGCGTGGATGTCGGATGAGGATTTTATCGTGGCTTGACTGTGATGACCTCCATGGCCCAATAGTTTTCACTGTCTGGGCACACATCAGGCAAATAGCCACTTGGGCAAGGTGCCAAATTCTGGCCAAGGTTTGTGGAACTATAAAAGAAACGGTCAAATGCTGGAAACGCTCAGCAGATCGGGCAGCATCTGTGGAGAGAGAACCAGAGTTAACCTTTCAGGTCGCTGACGTTTCGTCAGAGCAGCTGGAGCTACAGCTCAGCAAGAGTCGGAACCTTCAGAAGAGGCGAGAAAATTAGCAGAACAAAAATAAAGAAAAGCCCAAAGAATGATGGTGTTGCTAATAGTAATACACCAACTGACTGATACCATGGCGACACCAACTGTCTGATACCATGGCGACACCAACTGTCTGATACCATGGCGACACCAACTGTCTGATACCATGGCGACACCAACTGTCTGATACCATGGCGACACCAACTGTCTGATACCATGGCGACACCAACTGACTGATACCATGGCGACACCAACTGATTGATACCATGGTGACACCAACTGACTGATACCATGGCGACACCAACTGATTGATACCATGGCGACACCAACTGACTGATACCATGGCGACACCAACTGACTGATACCATGGCGACACCAACTGACTGATACCATGGCGACACCAACTGACTGATACCATGGCGACACCAACTGACTGATACCATGGCGACACCAACTGACTGATACCATGGCGACACCAACTGTCGGATACCATGGTGACACCAACTGACTGATACCATGGCGATACCAACTGTCGGATACCATGGCGACACCAACTGTCGGATACCATGGCGATACCAACTGACTGATACCATGGCGACACCAACTGACTGATACCATGGCGACACCAACTGTCTGATACCATGGCGATACCAGCTGTCTGATACCACAGTAATACAAATCGGAATGAGCGGTATTTTGAACAGCTAACTATTTGCAAAACAGCAAAACAAAAGGCAGAATTGATACAGCTATCATAGATTTACTAATGCATTCTCTAATGACAAGATGTAATGATGTACCAATCACACTGCTGCACATGTTTTCTGGCAATGGTATCTTGTTTTCATTATTGATTAATTAAGCTTGAAAAGGTTAATCAGCTACAGATGCTGTCTTCCCTGCCCCCTAATGTTACCAGTACTGTAATAATTATCCACAAACGTGCGCTAAGATTCAGTGTTGTGAAAGAGCAGCAGTCTCCACTCATTTGACAGTTTGCAGGCACGGCAACTTTCGAGCAAATAAATAACCTCGACCACGTGGAAGGACAAGGGCAGCAGCCGCATGGGAACACCACCACCTCTAAGTTCACCTCCAAGTCACACACCATCCTGACTTGGAAATCTATCGCCGATCCTTCATTGTCGCTGTGTCAAAATCCTGGAACTCCCTCCCTAACAGCACTGTGGGAGTACCTTCACCGCACGGACTGCAGCGGTTCAAGAAGGCCACCTTCTCGAGGGCAATTAGGGATGGGCAATAAATGCTGGCCTTGCCAGCGACGCCCACATCCCGTGAATGAATCTTAAAAAAAACACCCACAGCCGATGAAGTGGGATTCAAACCAGTGTGATGTAACTTACCCCCAGTCTGGGATTTGACATTTGTCCAAGTTGTGCTGTAAATCCCTACTTCCCATTAATCCTCTCTCCCTGCAGACTACCTTGCTGCACTTTCCATGATGCGCCCTATTCATTAACGGGAGACACTCACCCTGTCAGGTTTGTATTAACCTGACAGAAAGGTCAGGGGAGCTGTCAGTATAATGGTTCAGTGCCTATTTGGAAAGGGAGAGGTGTGACAATGTCATTTGCTGCCACAGTCTGCTAACTCCTAACTCCAATTGATTCTAGTTTGAAAAGATGTGCAAGACATAGGTGATGGTAATGGATCATTTCCACAACTGGTACATGCAAGACAAGACATAGCTGCAGTTCAGCTTTGTCCAAGAAAACTGACTCAAATATATTGGTTCAAGGTGTTGATGCAGAAGTCTTGCTTCATTGACCAAATATATGTTTATAAAACCATCCCATTGGCATGAATAAAATTGATGTCTCTATTTCTGTCTCACTATTATTCTTGTTAGTTAGGTCTATTGGTCTTATGAGAAAATTATTGATCATCCTAATGTTGTAAATTTTATTGGCACATTTTGCCCACTTAAATCCATAGGGGATTGGCGACAGAATTCCTCTGGGCTAAAAGATTTTCCCATTCTCTCCTTTATAAATGATCTTGTGTTAAACTACAAGTGAAAACATGAGTATAACACTGCAAGTTAGTATCATAGAAATCGATACAAGAGTTTAATTTTCTTTGGATAGAGTGGTGAGTTATAGAAACATAGAATCTAGGAGCAGGAGTAGGCCATTCGGCCCGTCGAGCCTGCTCCACCATTCAATACGATCATGGCTGATCATTCAAATCCAGTACCCTGTCCCTGCTTTAATCCCCACAGTGCACATATCCCACCCTACCCCCGTAACCCCACGTATTTAATTCCCCCTAATATATCCCATCCTATCCCCATAACCCCACATATTTAATCCCCCCCTAACACTAAGGGTCAATTTATCATAGCCAAATCAACCTAACCCGCACATTTTTGGACTCACTGTGAGATCTATTGTTAATGGAGAGCACAACACTTTCTATTTTTCACACCTAGTGGGGTATATTTTGACTTTTGGGCGGGGGAGCGTGCTGGTCAGCCAGTCAAGCTGGTGGCGAAGAGGCCACTGGGATTTTGTGAGTCCCGGCCTCATTTAAATTTGGCAGGTGAGCTGCGAGGCACCAAACTGGCATCTCGCTGGACTGAGGCCTCAAGATTGGGCCAGGTAGCTGCCAGCAAGCTAAGTTGCAGGGGGGAGGGGGGTGGGGGGGTGGTGTTGTGATCATGGGGGTAGGGGTCACGGGGCAACAGCAGCCCAGGTTATTTTTGTGGACCCTGGAGGAGCACTCCTGCTCCTTTGGGGCCCACAAAAAATAATTCAGCCTCTTCGGGTCCATCGCCCGCTCCACAGGCTCCGACCACTTCCAACCAAAAATGACAATCGGGGTCCTATTTACGTCATAGGACACCGATTTCCATATTAAAAGGGGCCTATTATCTGCAGGAGGCAAGCGCTTTGGACATCTGGCCTAGCCCCTTTCAAAATTAAGCCGGCCGCATCCCCGACGCTAACGGCTACCGGCTCCATTTTGAGGCCGTTACCGCCCCATGAACGGCAGGCGAAAGCAGTGAAAATCGACCCCAGTGTCAACATCAAGCACGCTAGCTAAGACAACGGGTGGGCTGAATTTCTTTCAGCACTGTTCCGACAAATGTTTTATGAGTCTGATAATTTCATTCAGAATTTACAACATTTTTAAAACCAACAAAAGATTTATCACAGCGGGTTGATGGAGTTAACATACAGATCAGCCGTGATCTAATTGAGTGGCAGAACAGGTTCGAGGGGCTGAATGGCCTCCTCCTGTTCCTATGTTCACAAACGTGGCTTACCTTCCGTCTCTGTGGGGCAGCCACGACTGCACATCAGTGGGACATGACTACTTCTTCACCCATCCTTGTGGTCTGTTTCAGTGAGGCCTCACTTGCGAGTGAATCATTGAATCATTGAAATTCCAAGACACAAGAAAGCCATCTGAACCGTGGTGCATGTGCCGATGATAGCTCCCCCAATGGAGCTATCTAATCCCATTTCCCTGATCTTTCCCTGCACTTATTAATGTCTGCCTTCAAGTGTCTAATGCTTCCATTAATGTCACGGTTGACTAGATTTCAGCTGGCACTTGTCGTAAACCATTTCCACCTCCGCGAAAAAAAATTCTCCTAACTTTCCCCTTTATGCTTCTCGTACAAATCATGATTTTATGCCGCTTGTTATTAATTCATCAACCAGTGGAAATGATCTTGCACGACTTACTCTCCCAAATCTTTCCATAATTCTGAGCATTTCTACAATGATCCCCCTTCAACTTTCTCGGCTCCAATAAATGCAGCTCCAGTTTTTATTTACGTTTCTCATCATAACCATATACAGGTTGTGGGTTCAAGTCCCAATCCAGACCGACACTCCAGTGCCGTGCTGAGGGAGTGCTGCTCTGTCAGAGGTGCCGTCTTTCGCATGAGACGTTAAACCGAGGCCCCGTCTTGCCCTCTCAGGTGGACGTAAAAAGTCCAGTGGCACTATTTTAAGAGTTCTCCCACGTCAATATTTATCCTTCAGCCAACATCACTAAAAGAAACAGATTGTCTCGTTGCTGTTTGTGGGAGCTTGCTGTGCGCCAATTGGCTGCCACAATGCCTACACTACAACAGTGACTACACTTCAAAAGTACTTCATTGGCACTTTGGGATGCCCTGAAGTCATGAAAGGCGCTATATAAATGCAAGTCTTTTTTTCTTTATTTCTTTCTCCCATCCCTGGTATCATCCTGATCAACGTATGCTGCACTTTTTTGTTTGATCAATTATGTGCTCTATAATGGGGTGGCCAAAATTGCACCTGGTACTCAAATTGCAGCTTAACCAATGTCTTGCACAGATTAATCATTGCTTTTCTGCTGTGGACTCATGTCAACTACGAATGAAGTTAATAATACTGAGCCTCATTTCACTTCGAACCCTTACAGCTGGCAGGGAGATGAGACTGTCCACCATATTAGTTTGTCTGTATTCAAAACTAGGTCCCAGGGGTCAGAGGATAACCTTCTGAACTGCTGTGCTTTACAGTCCAAAAATGTTAAATCAGCTTTGTTCATGGAAATCATAAAAGTTTACGGCACAGAAGGAGGCCATTCACCCATCGTGTCTGTGCCGGCTGAAAAAGATCTATCCAGCCTAATCCCACTTTCCAGCTCTTGGTCCATAGCTTTGCAGGTTACGGCACTTCAGGTGCATATCCCAGTACTTTTTAAATGTGATGAGGGTTTCTGCCTCGGCCACCCTTTCAGGCAGTGAGTTCCAGACCGCCACCACCCTCTGGGTGAAAAATGTTCTCCTCAGCTCCCCTCTAATCCTTCTACCAATTACTTTAAATCTATGCCCCTTGGTTATTGACCTCTCTGCTAAATGCAACAAAAAAAAGCAGATTTTATGCTGTTCACTACAAAACAAAGTTCACCAGCAAACAAAAACATTCATAATGTTTTATGACAATAAAACATTCAACATTCATAAAAAAACATTCAAACGTGGGATTGTTTTCCTGAGAGCAGAGAAGGCCGAGGGGGGACCTGATTGAGGTGTACAAAATTATGAGGGGCATAGATAGGATAGATAGAAAGGAACTTTTCCCCTTAGTAGAGGGGGTCAATAACCAGGGGGCATAGTTTCACGGTAAGGGGCAGGAGGTTTAGAGGGGATTTGAGAAAAAACTTTTTCACCCAGAGGGTGGTTGGAATCTGGAACTCACTGCCTGAAAGGGTGGTAGAGGCAGGAACCCTCACAACGTTCAAGAAGCATTTAGATGAGCACTTGAAACACCGTAGCATACAAGGCTACGGACCAAGTGCTGGAAAATGGGATTAGAATAGACAGGGCTTGATGGCCGGCGTGGACACGATGGGCCGAAGGGCCTCTTTCTGTGCTGTATAACTCTATGACAACTCTATTCAGTCAACTCTAACTCAAAAGTTAGGAAGAATTTGGGGCAAGTTAATCAGGAACGATAGCTTGCTGTAACAAATCAATACTGCAACAGGTCTAAATTTCAACGGTCGTACACATCAATTGAGTACGTTGAAGATGTGCCTGCCAACCAAGCATGCATCACTATGTTTTCTCTGATGCTATTATCATGCCACGCTTGATGTACCGTTTAGTGTGGAGCCAAGCCAGCTGGAATGAGCTGCTAACAATTTTCAAGTATATAACTTGAAGTACTACAATTATTATGAATAGATCATTGCTTAGAATAGTCATATTGCGCTGTCCTTCAAGACTTATGCTCTATTACTTAATGTTGCGTAAAGTACACTTTGAAAGGCTTCAGCTGCTATCTGATCAGGACGATTAAAATCTCCAAATACATCAGTCGCACGCCCAACATTGAGAATGCGCAGTTTATGCTCCACTGGCCCTGTGGCTACGTTGTGGTTTCACTGTGGTGTGCGGCCCAATGTTAAACCTGGGGTCAAGTTTACTCGGCAATGCTGATGCAGAGCTTCACACAATGGGGACATACATCAGAAATTCAGGCCCAGCGGTCAGCGCAGCTCGCATGATTGTTCATCCCGATATGCAAGGACTCTTTTTATGTCGCACGCATCCCCCCCCCCCACCACCACTCCCACCCATCCCACCCCACCCCCAGTTTTCTCCCATCACCTCCCCTCCTAAAGTTGCTATCTCCCTCACCGAGGTACTTTTCCATCAGTTGTTTGCTTACAACAACAACAACAATTTGTACTTATATAGCACCTTTAACGGAGTAAAACGTCCCAAGGCTCTTCACTGGAGTGTTATAAAACAAAATTTGACACCGAGCCACATATGGAAATACTAGGGCAGATGACCAAAAGCTTGGTCGAAGAGGTAGGTTTTAAGGAGCGTCTTAAAGGAGGAGAGAAAGGTAGCGAGGCAGAGAGGTTTAGGGAGGGAATTCCAGAGCTTAGGGCCTAGGCAGCTGAAGGCACGGCTACCAATGGTGGAGCGATTAACATCGCGGGTGCTCAAGAGGCCAGAATCGGAGGAGTGTAGAGATCTCGGAGGGTTGTAGTGCTGGGGGAGATTATTGAGAGAGAGGGAGGGGCGAGGCCATGGAGGGATTTGAAAACAAGGATGAGAGTTTTAAAATCGAGGCATTGCTTAACCGGGAGCCAATGTAGGTCAGCGAGCACAGGGGTGATGGGTGAACGGGACTTGGTGCGAGTTAGGACACAGGCAACAAATACTCCCACACCTCACCCAATGTTCCATTATTCATAGACAACGAGTGCCACTAACTCTGTAGAGCATTAGAGCTGAGTCTGGTCCTCTCCTTTACCGTCCTCAGTATTCTCCAGAGATGAGTTTAAGGGCCTTTTATACTGCATTCAAGATCCCAAAATTTGTTTGTAAATGCAGTAAGCCTCCGCCAATGAAATCCTAAAAGGTCACAAATTAATCTAAGCAAAGCTCAGTTTTGGTTTGGCAAACCAAATTGTGATTAGCTACGATTTAAAATCTGGATTTATACTTATTCCTCCAGCTCGTAGGTGATTGTGAGGGAGCTCTCGAGTAATTGATTTACAATTTTACGCCTCGCTCGCATTGTCTTTTCCCCTTGTAAAAACACATAACCTGTCTTCCCTGTCATGGAAATGTTTTTGCAGACAGGGTACTGGGTGGAAGGGAGCCTGAGCCTCAACCTCTGCTCCGCAGCAGAAGCTGTGCTAGGTGGGAGGTTTTAATAGTGCTTTATTGGGCACAGCAAGGCAGTCTTCCAAAGCATGAAGGGAACACAGCAAGAGCTAGTTCCTTCTGGCTGACAGCAGACTTTGTCTCGCATCAGGTGTTGCTGCAGCTCACTGTGAAGCTGTAAGCACACGGACAGCACCCCATCAGGGGACAGGCATTCAAACCAATTTAACACATGGGCAGCAACAACTTTGTTTAGTTTCGCTTCCCCGACGGGCTCATGACTAACCAAGCTAGGCAAGTGTCGAACACATTTCTGCAGCTTCCATGCAGGTAAATTTTTAAACTGTATCAATTGTAGTCAAGCAACCGTTTGCGGTGAGGCTTGTAACTTTTAGCAGAGTCCCTGTGCGGAATATCTGCTGGTACATCACACATTCTTTGTCAGCAGGTGCATTCGGCAATACCATGAATTTACAATAATGTAACTTTCATCGAAACTGAGGTCAGGATCGAACACTCTCAAAAGGTGAAAGGTTACCTCAGAAGCTCTGGCTGACATTCCAGTGCAGTGCTGAGGGAGGGCTGCACTGTCGGAGACGCCGTCTTTCAGATGAGACATTAAACCGAGGCCCCGTCTGCTCTCTCAGGTGGATGTAAAAGATCCCATGGCACTATTTCGAAGAGGAGCAGGGGAGTTATCCCTGGTGTCCTGGCCAATATTTCTCCCTCAATCAACATCACTAAAAAAAACAGATAATCCAGGTCATTATCACATTGATGTTTGTGGGAGCTTGCTGTGCACAAATTGGCTGCCGCGTTTCCCACATTACAACAGTGACTCCACTTCAAAAGTACTTCAGTGGCTGTAAAGCGCTTTGAGACGTCCGGTGGTCGTGAAAGCCGCTATATAAATGCAAGTCTTTTTTCTGTAGCCCCAACTACAAAAAAGGAAATATTTGTCTGGTAAACCTTACAGAGAAGACTAGTCTCTACAATGTTTCACTTCTTAGGAAGTCAACAAGTTTGCTTAATTGAGAGAAGCACTGCTGAAATTTATTCGCCACCTTACAATGGAAGAAGTACAGTGAGGTAACACGCTGACCTTTGCAAGGCATGAACTGTCACCTGAAGTCGCCAAGAGGACCAATGTCTGATTGAGCAACTAGGCATAGGAGGAAGCAGATGAGGTGATGAAATTATTGCCCTACAGTGTTACAATACAGGGTATTTCACACGCTGAGATTTCTTGAGTTTCAGTCTTTTGATCCATTCTGATTTCATGTGCCAGTACATTTAGCCATTGTAAGGTGGGTTAATCTTACTTGTCTACTCGGTATCAATTAAATAAAGAGTTCTTACTTAAATATAAATGTTACTACCAAGTACAAGCAATGCACTAAAAGATAAATGTTAATATAACCTCAAAATCTGTGCCGAGGATGCAAAGGTGATTGATCTTCCTCCTACCAATGGCAAGCAGTGGTGTTCCGCGGGGGTCAGTACTAGGACCACTGCTTTTCTTGATATATATCAATGGCTTAGACAGGGCACAATTTCAAAATTTGCAGATGACACAAAACTTGGAAGTATAATAAACAGTGAGGAGGAGAGTGATAGAGTTCAAGAGCACATAGACAGGCTGGTGGAATGGGCAGACACGTGGCAGATGAACTTTAACGCAGAAACGTGCGAAGTGATATATTTTGGTAGAAAGAATGAAGAGAGGAAATATAAACTAAAGGGTACAATCCTAAAGCGGGTGCATGAACAGAGAGACCTAGGGGTATATGTGCACAAATCATTGAAGGTGGCAGGGCAGGTTGAGAAAGCAGTTAAAAATGCTTACGGGATCCTGGGCTTCATGAATAGAGATATAGAATACAAAAGTGTGGAAATTATGATGAACCTGTATAAAACACTGGTTCGGCCTCAACTGGAGTATTGTGTCCAATTCTGGGCACCACACTTTAGGAAGGATGTGAAGGCCTCAGAGAGGGTGCAGAAAAGATTTACGAGAATGATTCCAGGGATGAGGGACTTCAGTTATGTGGATAGACTGGAGAAGCTGGGGTTGTTCTACTTGGAGCAGAGAAGATTGAGAGGAGATTTGATAGAGGTGTTCAAAATCATGAGGGGTCCGGACAGAGTAGATAGAGAGAAACTGTTCCCATTGGCAGAAGGGTCGAGAACCAGAGGACACAGATTTAAGGTGATTGGCAAAAGAACCAAAGGCGACATGAGGAAAAACTTTTTTACTCAGTGCGTGGTTAGGATCTGGAATGCACTGCCTGAAAGGGTGGTGGAGGCAGACTCAATCACGGCTTTCAAAAAGGAGTTGGATAAGTACCTGAAGGAAAGAAATTTGCAGGGCTACGGGGAAAGGGCAGGGGAGTGGGACTAGCTGAAGTGCTCTTGCAGAGAGCCAGCACAGGCTTGAAGGGCCAAATGGCCTACTTCCATGCTGTAACCATTCTATGATCCTATGGCACTGGTGTCACAAATCGCCCGAGAGCTCTGCCTAACTGGGGGCTTGGCTTTCCTTATATTGGGTTTTTCTGCATGTCCTGCACAATTATCCCTCCCCCTTTTTTTAAAATTTGTTTATGGGATGTGGGCGTCGCTGGCAAGGCCAGCATTTAGTGCCCATCCCTAATTGCCCTTGAGAAGGTGGTGGTGAGCCGCCTTCTTGAACCGCTGCAGTCCGTGTGGTGATGGTACTCCCACAGTGCTGTTAGGTAGGGAGTTCCAGGATTTTGACCCAGCGCCGATGAAGGATCAGCGATATACTTCCAAGTCAGGATGACGTGTGACTTGGAGGGGAACTTGGAGGTGGTGGTGTTCCCATGCGTCTGCTGCCCTTGTCCTTCTTGGTGGTAGAGGTCGTGGGTTTGGGAGGTGCTGCCGAAGAAGCCTTGGCGAGTTGCTGCAGTGCATCTTGTAGATGGCACACACTGCAGTCATGGGACGCCAGTGGTGGAGGGAGTGAATGTTTAAGGTGGTGGATGGGGTGCCAATCAAGCGGGCTGCTTTGTCCTGGATGGTGTCGAGCTTCTTGAGTGTTGCTGGAGCTGCACTCATCCAGGCAAGTGGAGAGTATTCCATCACACTCCTTACTTGTGCCTTGTAGATGGTAGAAAGGCTTTGGGGAGTCAGGAGGTGAGACACTTGCAGCCATCTGCATTACCATTCTCTGCTAAAAGAGATGTTTGCCCCAATTCTTGTCTTATCTCGGACATTCTATATACTGGGTCTGGAAGTGTGATGATCTCACCAATCAGAACAAGGGATGCTTACAATCCCAAGACCTTCACAAGATGTTTAACACACCAAACCTCCCTTTTCCCTGGTGTAAGCTGCTGGGTTGGCAGCCAAAAAACTGCTGTACCGATTACTTTCAGTCGTAATCAAACCCAACAGCCTTTGCTGTCCAAATTGACCTATTTTCCCAAAGCATGCTGGATAAAGGTACTGGATTCCTTTCTCACAGCCAATCAGCAATCGGGGGGAGCTCAAAGTTGTCCCTATTTTTTTTTACATGCAATAATTGGAATACGGAGCCCATACGAGTCTGTGTCTTGTAAAATAATTTTATTTTTTGGAAGCGGTTGGTGTTCCAGTGCAGGTTTTATTTAGGGGGTGCTCGAAGGAAGTTTTACGCTGCAGTGAATAAGAAGGAAAAAAATCAAGAATGCTGTGACTGTCTAACGAGCTCAGGTCAGAACCGCAGTGATTTAAGCTGCAAGATGTTTTTTCTTTCCCTCTTCCAGTTACAATAAACACCCCCACACTCAGTTTGGTGTATTACCGCCTGCTGGCAATGTTACACATCCTCAAACAAATCTCCATGTAGTTCAAATGATTTAGATTTAAACGCGAACAAAATGTGGAATTAAAACAAATAGCAATAAATCTTGGCTCGTGCTATCAGCCTGGTTGATATTTCTGCAGAGGACATTTTGCCTCTGGTCAGATCTTAAGACATTTAATAACAATTTGATTTTGAGTTCTTAAAGTGTAATCCTCCCTCCCCTCACCTAATGCTCTCATCAAACGAATCACTGTGCCCCCGACTCTCCTTCGGGTATTTCAAAACCATGGCTTTCCTGAGTTTCAGTCATTTGATCATTTCCTGATTCCGTGTGACAGTAACATTCACCGAATAAGGCAATCAGGGGAGGGGGAAACTCGAAGCTGTCCCTTTTTATTTCGCCGACAAGTCTTTTTAATCGTTCCTTCTGCTGAGCAAATAATGAGGCAATACTTTCCAGCGTAGCTCAAGCTCCGCAGGCTGTTCGATCAGAGTAAGGTGCTTACGGTCAACCACTTCCCACACAGTTTGGTCAGCAGGTTATTAACATTTTCACACACTGCTGGCACTGACCTTTTTGGACACTCACCTTCACGCTCTCCCATAGTTTCCATCTGCGCCTGTTATGCTTGCTGCCAAGTCTCAGCTTGTGTTTATATTTGCCGTGTGTTCTCATTAAATCTCAGGCTGGGCTTCATTGATTCATTATGAAATCTGTGACTGGGCTTGTTGAATCTTGGCCCCGGTTCACTGTGTTTATCGTTTGTTCACTCCCTGTATTTTTTTTATACTGGGGTAGAAATGGGCATGCATCGTGCCCGTTATTCGGGCATAAAACAGGAACAAAGCTTACCAATGAGCAGTGTGACGGCAGGTGTTGGTCCCGTTGCTAAATTCATGTGGCCCATTTTTTAGGCATCCCAGCATATGCCTAAAAGAGATGTTCGGCTCCTTAAATATGTCAATTAGGGGCCTAATGCCTGCTAAAGGTCTCCTTTACAAAATTTATGGCCGATCAGCTGCCAATGACAGGCAAGTTTAAAACATTCTTTTTTTAAACAGCCCATCATCCTGTGGTGCAGCAGAGATCCTCCTCCACAACCCCATTGCCCACTCCAATGCCCCCCTCGCAGGACCTACCTAAGGGCCTCTGCCAGCGAAGCAGGTGGCCCGACATTGATGTCTTAATTCAAACGAGCTGACAATGGCGGCAGCTCGCGCCAAGGATAATGACGAGGTCCAGGGACCAGTTTCCATCGATTCTGGGGCCTCCTGGTTTGGGCACTCGCTCAGTGTCAAGTCTGGGGCCTGAAAACAGGCCCCAGACCAAAATCTACTCCTTGGTATCAAGCATAAGATTGGGATCTGGCATTTTGGGACAAAGGCTCCTCTTGATTGAGACTCGCCAGTGCCACACAGTCCTAATTATTGCTTCATCCCTTTGCCTGATGAGAATTTCATTGTCCAGATCATTCAGTCAGCATAACTGTGCCATTCTAAACACTATTCAAAGGGGTCTACAAAGAAAGAATTTGTTTTACGCCACAAAGCTTAAAAATAGGTGTATTTTACTGAACAGAGGATAGATCCTTGTCCTTAATAATTTGAACAAATCTTCCCTGCTATTTTTTCCATCACTGGGCTGCGTAGGAGCAAGCCTTTATTGAGTCACATGCACAACACATGACTACCGCACAAGCAATTACAGTAGCGAGCTCTTCAAGCTACCTCAATTATCAAAACCCAGGGTTGTAGTTTATTAGAATATTCTGTGGCAAAGCAAAATAACTAAAACTGTTTAGTTACTAACATTCCTCAACTGAACACCTGATAACACATTGGCTTAGAAATTCGATTGCGCTCAAAAAAGGGGTGTGCAGGGGGCGGGGCAGGCAGGGGGCGGAGCATACACTGCACACGCCTGTTGGTGTTGTCCGAGGAAGCACATAATATTCGTGCTCCCTGCGCATTATCATGACTCAGGTGGGCAGCCACGCTACCGGTGCTATTCATTGGCTGTATGCCGGTTTGGGGTGGGGGGTCGGACATCGGGCGTCTCTGACGCCACTTAGAGGCGGCCAGCACCTCTTAAACGGGAGGTGTACCCTGGCTACAGAAGGAAGGTACACTTCTCAAAATGGAAATGGCTGCAACAAGCACCGAGAGGGCACCAAGGGTCTCCGATGCTGCCTTGGAGGTCCTGGTGCAGGCGGTGGACAGGAGGAGGGAGATCCTCTCAGGAGGCAGAAAGTCCTCCAGGCAACAACTCCGCTGCCAGGGGGAAGAGGTCATTGAGGAGGTCAATGCCAAGAGTTTAGCTCCAAAGACATGGCTGAAATGCCGCGAAAAGTTCAATGACAAAAGATCGCAATCCTATTCTTGTTGTCGAAAGCTATGCCCCAGCTAAGGCTGGACTGAAGGAAGTCAGTTGGATGGTGGTAGTGAGGATGGTGGGGCTGTTCGTGCACTGGGGATGGGAGGGATGGTTTAGATGAAGCGTTCTTCGATGAGCTTCTCTCTGAGAGCTCTGTCAACTAGGGGCACTGGTGGTCAATGCTTCTCCTGCTCTTCCTCCTCTTCATGTGCCTGCTCCTCCTTCTGCTGTACTTCCTATTGCCCAGGTCGTGGTAAGGGCTGGGCCATCATTATCGCGAAGTTATGCAGCATGCAATAGACGACCACAAATCTAGATAACCCCACAGAGCTGCACTGCAAAGCTCCTCCAGAACGGTCCAGGTAGCGGAAGCGTTGCTTGAGCATGCCGATTGTTTGTTCAATCACGTTTCTTGTGGCGGCATGGCTCCCATTGTAGGCATCTCTTCCCAGGTTCCTGATAGGAGTCATGAGCCATGTCCGGAGGGGATACCCCTCGTCACTCAGTAGCCAGTCTGTAACGTGACGGCCTGGTTGGAATAATATCAGCATAGAGGACTGGTTCAGCATGAAAAAGTCATGACTGATGCCTGGATACCTGGCACAGACCTTCTCGTGGTCACAAACGAGCTGTACATTGAAGGAATGGAATGCCTTTTGATTGATAAAGATGCCAGGTTGGTGATGGGGAGCGCGCAAGGCAATGTGGGTGCAGTCTATGATATCTTTCACCCTGGGGAGGCCTGTAATGCGGGCGAAGCCAAGTGCTTTCTCATCCTGTTTCACATTGTCCGTGGGGAACGAGGTGTTGGTGTTCCTCCTGGTGTAGAGAACCTCGGTGTCCTCCCTGATACCCGATCCCTGATAAAATGGTGGACTAGGAGCTGCGATATGTCGCTGATGCCATCTGCTGCAGCCTGAAAGCAGCCCGTGGCATGAAAGTTAAGGGCCACGGTGACCTTGACAGGCACAGTGTGGCCCGTAATTTCCGATAGGAGGCTTCCTGCGTGCGGATGCCTCCTATCGGAAAGAAATCTACGCTCTTACCTGAGGGCTCCCGTTTCCACTCCTGGAATGCGCAGGGCCCACGTATCCCAGGGGCGCAGGCAGTTCGCAAGCATCCCTGGGATCGCATGGGCCAGGCCAGCCAACAGGAGAAGGGAATCTCCCTTCATACTTTTGACGGATAGACCCGTCAAATATATGAATGGAGATCACCCCACAAACACATCAAAACATTAAATACATTTTTAAAAAACCATCACATTTTTAAAATGAGTTAAAATGACAATAAATTAAATATTTTAAACAAAAATTTTATTTTTTGAAAAAATAATTAAAGTTTTTTACGGGGCTAAAAATAAACTTACCTTTTTTAAAAGTATTTTTAAATTATAATTGAGTGAAAATTTTTTTTTTTTTTAACTTTTTTTTCAACTCTTATGCTGGTAAAAGCAGGCCTTACTTAGCAGGTGTAAGATTTCTAAGGGTTTTCAGTGGGCGGAGGTTCTCCAGAAAGCGGAACTCTCCCCCCCGCAGAGGCCCTTCTCCCAGGCAGGCGGAGAGAGGATCTGTCAAGAGTATTCTTGACAGATTGGAAATACCGGTTTTCAGCGCATGCGCTTCGCATGCCTGAAACCTGCATTTCCGATGTCCCTACACAGCCCGTACACACCCGTAGGCATCGGAAAATACGGGCCACAGTGTTGTCTATGCCCTGGTGTGAGGCTCAAGTTGTGGCTGCAGTAGGTGACATCGCTCGATGACAGCCTCCTCTGTGAAGTGAAGGCAACTCGTACATTGCTCCTCCGTGATGTTCATGTCGAAGAAGTAGTTAGCAAAAGGAACAGTTGGCAAAATTCCAATGCTACTAAATGTATTTGCTAATCTTCTATCACCATATGCTGTTTGAACCATTAGTTTAATTACTGGAACAGGTCACAACCTTTTTAATTCATTAATTTCAAGCCAACTTATAAATGAAATGGTAATTTGGAGTACGTAAACAATTTAAAAGCATGGGTTGTAACATCAGTTTTTAAACTGGCTCCAAAAAGAGTTAAGGGCCTTGAAATTACCCTGTGCAATAATAGGTAAAAACTTTTAACCTGTTCATCTGAAATTCTTCTCACTGCTATTTTAGCAACAACATTAACCCATTTAAAACTATTTCAAAAAGGAGCGCAAGAAAGAGATCTGGATCACCAAAAAAAAAGAAGAAAAATGAGGTAAAAATGCGAACAAACCCTCTCAAGCATTGCGGTAAAATACATGAGGGTAACCATAAGAAACCAAATGTACCACACCCACTTAGATTCAAAGCTCCCTCCCCGTTCTAAACTCCTGTTGGATGAAGATGTAGCCAAAGTGACAGAGTTTTACACATCTACAGGTCCTGCCCCCCTAATCCAACCATTTTTGGACATTTTCTGGGGTAACATAAACACCAGAACTAGCACCGCCGTCTCCTCAGATCCACTCCCCTGTCTGCTGAGCCTCTTCTCAGGGGTGCAAGATCCATGTGAGGTGTATAGTCTAGCAGATCTCTCACTGTGAGTGGCAAGATACTGTGAAGGAATAGCCAGGATTCAGAAAAATACACGATACTAGGAACAGATTTCTGAAATTATTAATAAAAAGCATACCGGGTTTAAAAGTCTGAAAGCCTCGGCGACACAGGCTGCAAACAGAATACAGGCTTATGAGATAAGATGGTTTGTTGACACAAAGCTGTGAACACAAGCTTTGAAATGGGAATGGGTTATTGACCAAGAAACAAGCCCTATTGATAAAGCAAAGGTTTGCTTCCAGAGCGTCTGAACATTGGAATCAAAACAATGGAATGACCCAAGTAAAGTGTTATAATCTAACACGTCGAACAGGTGCACAGAGCATTAAAAAAAACAAGTGCCTTTGAAAGAATGACATCAAGTAAGAAATACCTGTCGTAAAATAGTTTTATGTTAAACTTAGAAACAGGAAACACGATTAAATATGCAACCAATTGAGCTAGCTAGAAAACAAGTAAGCACTGAGAGAAGTGTTTTCAATTTACATATTGTAAATATAATACCTACAGAAGGCTTTGAAGAAATGACAACAAGTAAAAGAAATGCCTGCTGAACAAATAGTTTTAATGTTAAGCTTGAAAGATGGAGTCCCGAGGTCTGATAAAAACCAATTGAAGTAAATTAGAAATGCATGAAGATACTAGAGAAGTGGTTTTAATTTACAAGTTGTAAAAAGTACATGAACAAGACGACTTTGAAAATATTACTTCAATGGATACACCAAGCAATCACATTGTTCTTGTATTGAACTTGGAATATCACGGAGTCACAACGTCTGAGAATAACCAGTTAAAGTAGTATTAGAAATTCAATAGAAAGACTTTGATAAGAATTGCATCAAACAGAAACCATTGCTGTCATTGTGTTTATGATGGTTTTGGAAACACCTAAACAGGACACAAGTCTAAAAGCATTCAACAGAGATATCAATAAAGAATAGAACAAAGTCAGCAAAGAATGACTTGATACAATTAGCTTACACAAGCACGAAAACTTCAAAGGATAAACCATCCAAAAAAGAGTATAAAAATAGAGCTTTTCAGACAGAAAAGTCAGAAGTCGCTGGGAAGGCAAGCGTTTCTCAACTTAACAGACATTGTCTGTAAGTTTTTAACTTTTGAGTCTCGGGGATCAAAGTACTCTTATTTGATTTTGGTGGATATTCTGGAAATGTAACTAAGTTAAGATTTAAGAATAAGGATCTCTGAGAATAAGATAATGTAAGCTATTTGTATTTTGAACAACTAAAGTTGCGATTGCCATAATAAATGTTAACTGAATGTCGGTTCTGTAATAAATCTATATATTTTTAGAATAGTCTCAAAGAGCATTTCTGTATCATCTTGCGACCTCAATTTCTGTACACTCAAAGGAGTTGCAGAATTCTGGGGGGTATTCTGGACCCTTATAATATCCGGAAGGTTACAGTCTAGTTAAACTTATTAAAAGTACTATCTGGAGCATGGTAACATCTTTAGACCGTTTCTTTCCTTTAGGGAGAGGTAGTCTGACTTTTAGACCCAATTAAGCATCTTATGGGATCCGGTTACCGCTAACTTTAGTTGAAGGTAAACGTCTGGGGAATACGCCTGATCTGGGGTAGTCCGAAAGGGCTAGGACTTGTAATTATCCCTTCAATACATCGCCTGACCCTGAAACCTGAATCCTCCACCACAAACATGTGGATCAAGTACCTGTGTGATATATGCCAGTCAGACCCTCCACTTAGAACTGGGAAAGTATCAAATGGTCTGGACCTCCTTCCTGGAAGCCTATATGACAGATTTCCTTTCACAAACCCTACAACGCACACATGCAGTGTGTTTTCCTCAACCGAGGATTCCCCTCTACCGTGGTTGACATGGTCCTCGACCGTGTCCGTTCCATTTCCCACACTTCTGCTCTCACCCCTTCCCCTCCCTCCCAGAACCATGATAGGGTTCCCCTTGTCCTCACCTTTTACTCCACCAGCCTCCACATTAATCGGATCATCCTCCGCCATTTCCGCCACCTCCAGCGTTATCCCACCACCAAACACATCTTCCCCTCACCTCCCCTTTCAGCATTCCGAAGGGACCGCTCCCTCCGCGACACCCTGGTCCACTCTTCAATCACCCCAAACACCCGCTTCCCCTTCCAATGGCACCTTCCCGTGCAAGCGCGGGAGATGCAACACCTGCCCTTTTACCTCCTCCCTTCGCACTAACAGGGTCCCAAACACTCCTTCCAGGTGAAACAGCGATTTACTTGTACTTCTTGCAATTTAGTATAATGTATTCGCTGCTCACGATCTCCTCTACATTGGGGAGACCAAACGCTGATTGGGTGATCGCTTTGCGGAACACCTCCATTCCGTCCAGAAGCATGACCCCGAGCTTCCAGTCGCCTGTCACATTAATTTTCCACTCCACTCCCACTCAGACCTCACTGTCCTCGGCCTCTTACACTGTTCCAACGAAGCTCCACGTAAGCTCGAGGAACAGCACCTCATCTTTCGATTCGGCACTTTACAGACTTCTGGACTCAACATCGAGTTCAACAATTTCAGATCATCACCTCTGCCCTTATTTTTTTTACATGGCAGCTGTTGATGATTCTGCCATTCCCATTTACACCTCTTCTAGACTCATCTTTTGTTTCTTTACTTGTCTCATTACCATCTCCTTTTGCTTTGTACTATCATACCTTTTGTCATTTAATCTCTCCTGCCTTCCACCCTATCACAGGCTTTCCCTTTTGTTCTTTTCTCCCCTCCCCCCTTTCCCTGCCCCTGCACTTGCTTAAAATCTGTAACATCTCGAACTTTTTCCAATTCTGACGAAGGGTCATCGACCTGAAACGTTAACTCTGTTTCTCTCTCCACAGGTGCTGCCGGACCTGCTGAGTGTTTCCAGCGTTTTCTGTTTTTATTTCAGATTTCCAGCATCCGCAGGATTTTGCTTTAGCACGCAGTGGCAGAGGTGGGTGATGCCAATGACAACATACACCAACAGTCAGTCAACCCAGAATTGCCCCTGTGCACATCTGTCTGAGGGTGTTGACCTCACATCTTTTCTGTCTTAGACTTAAAGCATGTTAAATTGCTGTACAAATGTGCACAATTATGCTGCCTATGTCCCCTCCTCTAAACATCATGTTGCTAATGTATACCACGACCATGTCAGAAGGAAAGCCAGGATACAAGTTACTTCTTTTGTAAAATAAAATTAAATATATAACAATTAATGGTCCAGATATAAACATTTATAAAATCATAGAAGCATACAGCACAGAAGGAGGCCATTCGGTCCATCGTCCCTGTGTTGGCTCTCTAACAGAACTGCCAATTTGTCCCACTCCCCTGCTCTTTCCCACAGCCCTATCATTTTTTTCTTTTTAAGTATATATCCAATTCTCTTTTGAAAGATACTATTTCCCACAGCCCTATCATTTTTTTCTTTTTAAGTATATATCCAATTCTCTTTTGAAAGATACTATTTATTATTATTATTATTAAAATCAAAAATAAAAAGTCAGTTTTCCTGTTTCAATTTATAATCTGTTTATTTGCCGTGTTTGGTTTCTTGAAATAAAATCTTTATAAAAACATAATTTCAAGATCACGGTATTACAAATTGGTAAGAACACTTTCCTTTTTATACACTTTGCAAGCCTTGTACAGCAAAGGAACATTAAATTAATGGGATTCATTGAGTACATTTCCCGATTCTAACACTCTGCATCTGAAATAACCTGTAAAATACACTTCCGAATAATAAAAAGGCATTTCAAGAAACACCAGTTTCCCCAGGTGAATAAATTATTTAAATTGCAATGAACTTCAAAAGCAACTTGAACATTTTCAGCTTAAATATGCAATGAAATTTGCTGGGGGGATCATCCATAGAGATCTCTCTGGATTCTTATCGTCTATGAATAAGAAATAAAAGTCAAGCAAGGAAAAGGATTTGTTGCCCAATGTGCTGCCTATCGACTGCAAACATCCAACTGTGAGCTGAGCAATCTCCCTTATTTCCTGGTACGTCATTTATAGACTGCAGTCAAAATATTCTACACCATTTAAAAGTAGTTGTACCATGCTAATTCCACCCAAGTCAAGAGTATAGAACACTCAACAATAACCTTGGATGGGGACAGCCTAAGAAGCTCAACACCATCTCGGCGCTTTACAGCCAATGAAGTACTTTTAGAGTGTTGTCACTGTTGTAATGTAGGAAAAGCAGCAGCCAATTTGTACACAGCAAGCTCCCACAAACAGCAATGTGATAATGACCAGATCATCTCCTTTAGTGATGTTGATTAAGGGATAAATATTGGCTTGGACACTGGGGATAACTCCCCTGCTCTTCTTCGAAATAGTGCCATAGGATCTTTTACGTCCACCTGAGAGGACAGACGGAGCATTGGTTTAACATCTCATCTGAAAGATGGCACCTCCAAAAGTGCAACGCTCCCTCAGCACTGCACGGGAGTGTGAGCCATTGGCCGCGATCTTACCTTAAGAGGCGAGTTGGGAGCGGGTCATCTGACTTGCGGGCTCCGATCCCGCCCCCAACGACGCCTGACGCACAGACGCTATTTTGTGTCAATTGGCCTTGTTAAGCCGGCCAATTAAGAGAAAGCCGGTATCAGATGACGTCAGTTGATGACACGTCATCTGCCGGTTTTCTTAAAGGGGACACGCTCATTTTTGTTTGACAGATGATTTTTCAGTGTTTGGCAGCATTGATGTGCTGCAAACACTGACAATCACTGTACAAAGGTGTGCCCTTACACCCAGGCTCTCCAGAGACTCTCTCCTTAGGATAAAACAGATGGCAGCTGCAGGTGAGGTTACAGAAGCGATCTGTCACTGGTGAGAGAGGTTCTCCCAATGAACTGGGACTACACAAACACTTCAAACTTTATTACCTACAGAAAAGTCTAAAAACATTTAAAATGATTTTCCCAGCATTTCCTTACCTCTGAAACTCACCAGTGTACCATTGGATCCTTACACCACTTCTGCAGCTGTCATCGATGAAGAAACATTACAGTAGACTCACAACACGCCACACTTACCTGGCGTGGAGTTCGGACGTCGGGAAGCCCGCAGTCGACCTTGGCAAAATTGAAAAAAGCCTCTTAACTGTCTGTTAAAAAGCAGTTAAGTGGCTATAATCCTCTTCCCGCCGCCAGGAGTCGGGTCCCTGCGCAAATCGGGGACCCGACTCCCGGGAAGATTGATTGGAGGCGGGTTGGGAGTGGGTTCAGGACCCGCTGCCAATCTTTTTGATTTTGCCAGCAGTCCCGCCTCCAAACCCGACCCCTGAGCGCCGGCAAAATCGAGCCCTAAATCTTTGTGCTCAAGTCTCTGGAGTGGGACTTCTTGATCCCACAACCTTCTGCTTCGAGAGGCGAGGGTGGTACCCACTGAACCACAGCTGACACTATACTACAAGTTGACTTCAACAGCACCCCAAAAAGCAGGACAAGACCAGCAATGTCATGGAAACACCATCACCTCCGAGTCACACGCCTGTCCTGACTTTTACATACGCCACCATTCCTTCATCATCACTGGGATAAGTTCCTGACCTGTGACCACTTTGTGAGCACCATCCCCACAAGGGCTGCCGCGGTTCACAAAGGCGTCCCCACCATCACCTTCCGAGGACAATTAGGGATGGGCTATAAATATGGCCTTGCCCACATCCCAAGAACAAACAAAAGAAAAATGAAGCAAACAATGCCAGAAAATAGAATTTGAATCTCAACATCAACTAAGAGAACCAGACAAGCGAGCAACTCTTGGCAAACGGTATCCACCAGATCTGGCACATGGAAGATGCGCATTGAATATATATTGCCAGTCTGAAAGGCAGGGAAGAAAAGAAGGGGTTTCAACTGGCAATACACAAATAGATGATGAGCTACAATAACAGGTTTGTTACAGGGAAGAAACTAAAAAATAATGAAGCTGAACAGGTCTGTTCTGTGGAGAGCTGCAATACTCCAACTCTAATTAAATCCAGATGTTTAACAGCAGAAAAGCTTCTGCAGCAGCTTCCATAGTAACAACTGTAATTAGATTGAGGAAAACGTTCGTTTATTATGACATCCCGCAATTTAAATCTCAAACTGGTGGGTGTATGCGGGAGATTATATGCAATTTAATCTAAATATATTATATATTAAAAATGTAACATTCTACCTTATACATTGTACTCCACCTTTTTTCAATCTGTATAGTTTTGATTCACAAATGTTCCTATTGTAGGTTGACACCACTGCCATTAAAATATCCAGAAATCTATGAAATCACACCACGAATGTTAAAGTGCGCCCCATAAATCTGACAGTATGGCAGTCCGATTATAGGCTTGCATGCGAGAAATACCATCATGTCTCAATTAATCAGTGGGCAGCCAATTATATTAATTGATTAACCAATTAAAAAGCAATGCATCCAGCGCATACTTCCAAGTGCTCAAGAATCAATAATACCCATCAGAACAGTACACCCACAGAGTTTGCAGGTTAACTTTCCACACATCACTGCATAGTTAGAGCCGTTGTTTAATTTTTACACTCCAAAAATGTGCACGCTGTTTTTTCAAAGCTGATTAACTTAACTCCAAAGCTGAGATCAAATAGCTAACCACTTTTGGGCAGCAGACTATTGTGTTCGTCTCATAATCCTCCTTCAATACCAGAAGCAAGGATATCTGCATAATATGACATAGCTGGTTGAACAATCAGTGCTAATTAGACAATGAATGAGAAGGTTTGTGTGTAGCTGGAGCTTTGTTCCTTATGGACTTTCTGGCCCTCGAAAATTGTGCGGGGAGTATTTTGCATTTTGTTTGTATTATTCACACCAACTCTGTGTAAGGAAAAGTAAAATATTTAAAGGTGATGGTTTCCGCGAATGAAACAATTTTAATAACCAATATTTTGTTGCAGTTTTTTTTGTCAGATTCAGCTTTGCACAAGTGTAAAAAATGTAATACAGCTTCCATTAAAGCAGCTTCCATTCAGTCTATTATAATGCTGTACAATAGTTTGAAGATTTCAAATTAATTCCTGATATCTCTGTGACGAGTAGAATAAGTTTGTTTATTCCAAAACAAAATCTCATGCAAACCTAACAAGTAGATATTTGTGGAAAGGCACTAGGAAGGAGTGAAAGCAGCAGAACGTACATCAGAATAAAGTGTTAAAAAGTCAGCGTGATTGTGACCCGATGCACTTAACGCTTCTGTGGGGGCTGAAGGAGAAAGCAGTACATCAATGAGAAAGAAAATAAACTTTCTTCAACTTTATCATGAAGCTTCAACCGAATCCTTACTCCTGAAAGTAAGTGGCAAGGATACGAAGATGGACTGAACTCACGTGTTAACCATTTTACCTTCTGCTTGCCAACATCCCAAACAGTAAAGAGTTGAAATAACCTTATTTATCTGAATGCCCATTTCTCTCATCTGTTTTCATGTCTCGATATACAAATTTGGATATATGAGGTTACACTGTATAACAGAAGTTAAACTGCATGATATCTGTGAAATATACACAATGCTAAACGAGTATGCAGCCTAAAAAATTGGAGCCAGGCCTTTCAGGAGTGAAGTTAGGAAACACTTCTACACGCAAAGGGTGGTAGAGGTTTCGCAAACAACAATTGATGCTAGGTCAATTGTTAATTTTAAATCTGAGCTTGACAGATTTTTGTTAACCAAAGGTATTAAGGGATATGGTGCAAAGACGGATATATGGAGTTAGGTCACAGATCAACCATGATCTCATTGAATGGCGGAACAGGCTCGAGTCTCTAAATGGCCTCCTCCTGTTCCTCTGTTCAGTGGAAGTTTACCCTTTGGGCTGTTAATAGGATGTGGAATATAATAGCAAGGAACAAATGGAAAGAATGTAACAAAAAGTGCAATCCCATCCACTAATTTTTCCAGACCAAATAGATTTTTCTTTCAAAATAGCTTGTTGTGAAACAAAATATTCATCAGGGAATCAGAATCCTACTCTTAATATTGAACCATAGGATCTAAGATTAGCATTATAAGGATTTAAGAACACCATTATAAGGGTAGATCATAGCCTTTATAGGTATGGACGGTAACTATTGTAGAGGTGCATAGGAGCTAATACAAACCTGTTAACAATAGGAACAGCCTTCTTTTCATGTGAACTTGGAAATAAATGGGGGAAATTTTAAGTGCGATGATTTTCCTCTTTAAAGAAAAGGTAAGTAAAGGGCACAACACTGTCATCATCTCGTTAAGTTGAGTTAAGTTAAGTTGAATATCATCCTACCGTGCAGGTGATAGTTTAAATTTAACCTGTTTTCCTGGCTCCACAGAAATCTGCAGTTCCATGAATCCAAACACTCAGCTGATGTCAGCTCGAAGCCCAACCACTCAGTGGTTCCGTCGGGAGTAACATTGACCGGCATCATTTCTGGTTGCCAACTAGGAAAACGAAAGGAAAGATTGAACTAGCATTTATAACACACCTTTCACAACCTCAAGACATCCTAAAGTACTTTACAGCCGATGAAATGTCGTCGATATTGTAATTGCAGGGGAACGCGGCAATGAATTTGCCCACAGCAAGGTCTTACGAACAGAAATGAGATAAACAACCAGATAATCTGTGATTTAGTGATGGTGGTTGAGGGATAAATATTGGCCAGGACACCAGGAGAACTCGTCTGTTCGACGACAACCTGGAAGAGCAGATGGGGCCTTGATTTAATGTCTCATCCAAGAGATGGCACCTCCAACAATGCAGCACTCCCTCCATATTGCACTGAATTGTCAGCCTCAGATTATGTTCTCAAGTTCCCAGCTCAAACTCACATCCTACTGACACAGACGCAAAACTGCTACCACTGAGACAAGGCTTACACCTAAGGAGATATTCAATCCTGATAATTTTAGTATTGGCGGGGTATACAGCAGACTTGCACTTCTGGTGAAGCATGGATTGCATAAACCAGCTATATTAGTGTCAAATTACCAAGCCTAGGCACTTACTAAGCTAATGATGTCATTATGGGGGCAATTCCTAATCCTGCACTCCCAGAGGGAAAGCCATGCTCAAAGGGAAGCACAGGTTGCAGATAGGGCTACAGCATTAAAGCCCTGATTATCTGATCCATGCTGTCTTGGAGTGGAGCTCCCACAGAGTGTACAAAATTACCTCTTATGTATCCTTCTCCTTCAAAGCTGCAAACATTTCGACCTTTCCTTCCATCTCCCCACACCGCAAATTATTTCACTACCCGCTCGGTGACCACCTCTTGGTCTTGTAAAATGCTCTGGGAAAACCTTCCACCTAGGCAGTGCTATATAAATGCAAGAGATTATTGTAGAGCTCAATGTTGTCATCCAAATATTGCAAGAAAATAATGGTATAATTGGATATTCCATGTAGGAAGCAAATGCTATCACAGGAACTCTGGGCTGGATTTTGAAGTTGGGGTCGGGAATCACACAGTCTGGCTTGTGAACCCGCCTCCATCGAGATGTGGCCAACCCACTGTATTTTCCCTTGATTGACCTTGTTGAGCCCACCCAGTGGGCTCAGCAGGCCAATTAAGGGCCACCCGGCAACAGGTGACGTCACAGACTGACATTTCATCTGTCAAGAGCTTTTGACAGATGAAATATCAGCGTTTGACAGCTCTGTGAAGCTGTCAAACACTGACAATATGATTTCTAACTTCAGTCCTTCCTCTCAGGCTGAGTTAGAAACCATTCCACCACAGAAAACAGAAGGCTGCAGTTTTTGACAGAACCACGGCTTCCCTGCTTTCTGTGCCGGTGAGATTTCTGACTCCCGAGAACTGAAGGGCTGACACCTGCAGGAGGAAGTTAAGGTAAGTAAATCTTTTTCCAACACTTAGCACTTACCTTACACACTTACCTCTGCACACATGCACCCATCACTCACCTGCCCACCGGACATATTGACCCCTCCAACTCCTGCAGACTCACGGCCCGCCCCGATAACTTGGCGTGGTTGCCACCTGTCGGGAAGCCCACACTTTTCTTTTTAAAATAGGGTTTATGCAAAAAACTGCCTGTTAACTACCTGTTAACAGGCAGTTAATTGTCACTAATCCCTTCCCGCCTCGGGGAGTCGGGTCTCAGCACAGGTCGGGTACCCGCCACCAGAGAAACTGGCATGGAGGCGGGTTGGAGGCGGGATGGGGTCGGGACCCCCGAATCTGCAACTTTAACCACCCCCCCCCCGGCCTCCAAACCCGACTCCACGGGTCATTGAAAATCCAGCCCAGATCTTTGAATTCCATTAATGTCTTAGAGTAAAATCAAGAGCTTTAAACATGGGAGAAATATTTTTTGCTTGTAAGAGTAGCACCCAGAGAAAAAATTTCAAAGAAGGTTCCCAGACAAGACGTGCGAGCCTTGAAAGATATAATTTAAAAATATATTAATATACAAGCACAGAAATGTTTAATTCTAACTAAGGCCGAAATAAGATTCCTCAAAATATTCATCTCATTGAAACATCTAAGATTCTGAGGGGGATTGACAGGGTAGATGCTGAGAGGCTGTTTCCCCTGGCTAGAGAGTCTAGAACTAGGGGGCATAGTCTCAAGAGAAGGGGTTGGCCTTTTAAGACTGAGATGAGGAGGAATTTCTTCATTCAGAGGGTTGTGAATCTTTGGAATTCTCTGCCCCAGAGGGCTGTCAATGCTCAGTCGTTGAGTATATTCAAGGCTGAGATAGATAGATTTTTGGACTTTAAGAGAATCAAGGGATATGGAGATCGGGCGGGAAAGTGGAGATGAGGTAGAAGATCAGCCATGATCTTATTGAATGGCGGAGCAGGCTCGAGGGGCTGTATGGCCTACTCCTGCTCCTAATTCTTATGTTCTTATGTTCTTAACTGTAACCTTTTAACTGCTGCAATCAATTGCTATTCAGGATTAGTGACACATGTGCTCTTGATGCTGCTTTTCAGCTTTCATTGAAACAAACTGGTAGAAACAAGAGGCTAAATTGCTATATTGTGTGTTACTGAAAAAAAAAGTCAAAAGTAACACTCCAAGAGCAGGTCAGAGTGGTCAGAGCAGATATCGACAAGACTACCATAAATGACGCAGCTTTAAAATGGTGTTTGATTATCTCAAGATCATTGGGCAACAAATATTCAACCTCTTTTGTGCACTGCTAGGATGGTCACAATTTTTCTGAGTTATTTGTTGTGTCATTTATGACAATACCATCCAAATGAAATATTGATCTGATTTTTGTGTACATATGCAGCAGGCTATTACACCGAAGAACAGGCTATTATATCAAAATAAATAAATCTGGAGCCAGGACTCAAACAAGCTTCAGCAATACATTGTTAAACATTGTAAATGTTCTATTACATTGAAAATGTTATAGCTGCAGCTAACACTGGCATGAGATATATATACACTGGAGAGCACAATCCACTTTGTACATGAACAGAACTGTATTTGTATGCATGAAAAGCACCATTAGTAATTCTGCTCCACCCGTCCAAGAGACTAGATAGATTAACACAAGGTTCTCCATACAAGGTTCTCCATCAACAAAACAGGTTGGCCCGCTGCTAGACATTGTTTCTAGAATGAATGAGAGGTGATCTCATTGAAACATATGAGATACTGAGAGGGATTGACAGCGTAGATGCTGAGAGGTTGTTTCCCCTGGCTGGAGAGTCTAGAACTAGGAGGCATAGTCTCACGATAAGGGGTCGGAAATTTAAGACTGAGATGAGGAGGAATTTCTTCACTCAGAGGGTTGTGAATCTTTGGATTTCTCTACCCCTAAGGGCTGTGGATGCTGAGCCATTAAGTATATTCAAGGCTGAGATCGATAGATTTTTGGACTTTAAGGGAATCAAGGGATATGGGGATTGGGCGGGAAAGTGGAGTTGAGGTAGAAGATCAGCCATGATCTTATTGAATGGCGGAGCAGGCTCAAGGGACCGTATGGCCAACTCTTGCTCCTAATTCTTATGTTCTTATGCTCTTATCTTTCCTCCACCAACCTCAACCCAATCTCACATACCTGCACTTCTACTGTTAAGCGTCTGATATACAACATATCCATTAGAGAGCAGATTTACAGAAGAAAAACCTTTTGACTTCACACAACGTCTGAAATGTTGTATTGGCATTAACGGTGTTTGGTGCTGTTACTGGACTAAATAGAAGATTTGCACTGGTAACGTCAGCCAGGGTATTTTCATCCAAATGTCTCCCTTAGTACTAAGGAAAATATTGTTGGCAAATGGGAATGGGATGGCAGTCAAGTGTGAGGTACATTAGCTTCTTCTACACCCAGCCATCCAAATTTTCCCCTCTTTTCTGCCGCAAGACCAAACAAGAGCCAACGTGTCAATCACTACGAAACATTAGGAGGCAATGTCACAATGAGAACCAAAAAAGATCAGTGATGTCATTATCTGTGCATCAATATAGTTTACCTTTAAAGTTTACACTGGCATCAGAGTACTTGCAGATGGTGGCCCCATGGGACAACATATACGTAAGAGCAGGGGGAAACGAATAGATCTTTGAGGGACACTGGAAGTGATGGTGCAGAGGAAGGAAGAGAAGCCGTTGTTGCATATGCACTGGCTTTGTTTGGATAGGTAAAATGGTACCATGCAAGGGTGGTCCCATGGAATTGGATAACAGAGAAACGTCATTAGAGGATGATGCTTTAGTCAATTGCCTTGAATGCTGCAGAGAGGTCGAGGATGGATAAAGAGGCATGGTCACCATCAGAGAGAATGTCATTTTTGACCTTGGCCATTTCGGTGTTGTGAGAAGGCTGGAAGCTGGACTAGAGGAATTCAAACAGGAAATTTCAGGGCGATGGGCTCAAAACTGGGAGGCATTGATATATATTAAAGGACCATAGCGAAGAAAGGAAGGTTGGAGATTGAACGGTAGGCAGGATGCATCAAGGGTGGATTTTTCGAGGAGGAGAGGATGATAGTGGTTTTGAAGGGGAGAGAAACAATTCCTGAGGAAGGGGAACCATGGATGACGTCAGCTAGCATGGTGGGAGGTCAGGAAGGGGCATTGGGTGGTCAGGTGTTGAGCAGGGACGTGATCAAGAGAGCAGGCGATAGGTGTCATCTATGAGTTAAGCTTAGGGAGAGCTGGTGAGGAGGCAGCCAAGAAACTGCAAACAGATAGAGATACTATGCTCGGGTGGATGGGAGAAAGGGTGGGGAGGTAGTGGGCTGGGGGAAGGAGAGATGTGGTAGAGGCAGTTGCCCCGACGGTCTCAATCTTGGAGACAAAGAAATCCAGGAGCTCCTCACGCTGGCTGTTAGAAGTAACTATTGAAAACTAAATCATTGGGAAACATTGTAAATCATGGTTTTCGCATTAAATTTCATTGTTAAATTGCAATCAGTACGTGAATGGAATGTTGACTGGTGCATTGAAATTCCAAGCTTACATCAGAATTATACTTTGATATATATTTATCAGAAAACAAATAGGACCACATAAAGAATCAATCACAACAGAAAATGCCTGCATCCCTGTCGCTGTGGTTACCAGTCGCATTACAGTGTCTTACCACCCGTACAAAAGCTACAAAGAATTCTAATTAAAATGCTTTATCTGTTTATTTCTACGGTTTTTTTAGCTGTCACTAGTAGGTGGTCGATGACATTATAACCTACAAGTGACTTTGTGTGATATGACTGTACGACTGCTTAATACATTTATATAAATTGATAAGGTTTGCTACTTAAACTGATGCGTTTTTACACGAATAACACCAGACATAAGGAGCCGCCCAGTTTAACTTGGAAGAGCTGAATTATCATCAGCAGAGATCTCAGCCTTGATATTGCTGTTGGCATGAGAAGGGGTAATTGGTTATTGAATTTACCATTTGGTGCCACTAATATTGAAATATCCCCCAAACAGTGCGCTGGTGACATTTAGATGGGATCATGGCCACTGCCAGCATTGAACAGCGAAGGGAGGAGGGGAGGGGAAGAGAGGGAGTGCAAGGTGAACAGGTAAGCAGAGATTAAAAGAAAAATTGGGAATGCTGGAAAACTGAAATAAAATGCAGGAACTGAACAGATCAATCAGCGTCTAAAACAGAGAAACAGGTTAAGATTTTGGATGTGAATGTTCAGCAATAAGTAGGATTGCAACATGTTGCATTTTCCTTCTCCCCTCCCCTTGGTCTGATCGCTGATCTCAAGAAAGGCAATGGTTGGCTAGCTACCGTTGGCTTCAGTCAGGGAGCAGGAAAAATATCAGCGAGGGCTGCCGCTCCGAATTGCTAGCCAGCTACCCCTGCTGAAAGTGTACGCTAATGGAAATTGGATGGAATCAGGATTGGGCGAGGCTGGAATGTCCTCCATGATCAATAAGGGGCCAATATGCACGGTCTTGCCTTACTCATGAATAACACTCAGTGTGGCAAAGTGCTGATCGACACGCATGGAATCGTATCACAGCAAGGAGTCTATGCCTTCAGAAGAGAGGGAAAAATTGGGAGAAAAATGAGGAAGAAAATAAAACTAAGGAGCAGGGGTTTGTGATAGTTAAAAAAGAAAGAGTGTATTTAGCAGAAGAGTGCTAAATTAAAAGCTATTTTTATTTTTAAGACAGAATACAGAGAGTGACCTTTCAGTCAGCCTTTTCGCATTTCAAGTCCCAAGTTGCTTGTCATTGAAGCCTGCATCAAGTTATTCACCAAGGCACAAGGACAGTGTGCCCTATCTCTGAAAAGAAAATCACTCACGACATATCTATCACACCCACCATTTACTAATGTAGTGAGAAACTGTGGGATGGAAAGCGATTGAAGAATTGGGGGCCCTTTTTCAATCATCCTCACTGCGAGACCATGACATGTGGAAGTGAGGGGTCATCATGGTCAAGGAGAAAAAGTTTTGCGAAAGAAAAGTACTGGAAAGGCAGCTTCTCGATGTATATTATTATGAAGTAACCTTTCAATCACCTGTGGAGAAAGAGAAACTGCAGTACTGCAAGGTGATAAGAATAAGACAAGAATGCATTTGGACTTCTAACCTGTACTCAGCAGGACTATTGCCTTGATATGTGTCAGTCTTCTCAAATTAAATCTAAATTAAATCTGCAACCTCAGACTGTGCAGCAACCTCCCTGTTTGTGCTCCAATTTATGGATGCTATTTCTTGAAAGTTCTTAGAGGTCTGGCTGTGGGGGGATACAGAAGCACATGGCACGAAAGGAGAAGGTGCAACAAGACCTGTCCTTGTTGCTATGGTAACATAAGGCTACAGAGAGTCTCACCTGGAGAGATGAGAGAACTTGCTGCAAATGGGCACACAGCAGTGTTATCTCTCTGTGAAGCAGACCAATTGTTATGTTATTCATGTCATACACCATGGGGAAAAATTGAGGAGGGATACAAGTCAAGCCACTGACCTGTAAAACTATAAAGAATCTTAATTACCTCTTGGATTCGGACACACGTAATTCTCTGCCATGTTTTTCATCCCACTCTTTTGTGTCGATGTTTCCAGAACAGATTTAACTATCAGATGATATTTTTTCAGGCATCATAGCAGCTGTAGTACAGAAATTATTTGTTATTTTTGAAATGTCAGGCAGCTTAGAGAATCTGTATTTAATACCGGGGTCAGACTGTGCGACAATATGTGTTGCTTTGCTCAAATCCATGAATCTCCACATTGATTTAATGGCATAATATTTGCAGTAGATTTGCCAGCTCTAATTATCAACAAGAAGTAAATAAGTTGCATTTGTTCTGAACTGAAATGCTACACATTAAATTTGGAAATTACTTATGCAGGTATCAAAGGTTGATACTGCACAAGCATAAACTAAGGAACATCATATAATCAGTTATGCAAACTAATTACTCATGAGATTAGTAACTGGCTGTTTTCTAATCAAATATAATACGCCAATTTGAAGTAACTAACACAATATGCAGAAACATTATTTATATCATCTGTACTAACAAGAGTTTACCGATGATGTCAAACAGTTTTAATTGGTTCAATCACCTCATAAACCTCCTGGCCATTAAGAATTCTTAAGTCGTACTTATGGAGAGGAACATAATTGATAAGTTTTCAAATTGGGGTCTCCAAGGGTACCTCGGTGGTTTTTAAAGTCATCAGATTTCTGTACTTTCAGTGACTACTAATACGTTGTTCCTGTTGCTGTATATTAATAAGAAACTATTTCCTATCACGATGACCCTCATTTCCTTTGACACTGCCTTTCAAAAGTTAGAGCAGGAGTTCCCCAGGAGTCTCTCAACATTTGCAGTGGGTCCTGCACAGAACTCTTTGAAAACCTTTAGCACAGTTTATTTCCTTGTGACAAAATGACAGATGGAGTGATATTGAAAAATTAGGGAAATGTTCCTTCGTCCCAGTACTTTTTCATATATTCCTGTCAATAATGTTTTTGTCTTCAAGATCCATTGTCATTAAGAGTTTAAAGGCAAAAAACAATTCCAGCAGGTAAATACTGGGTCAGCTGAATAGAGCAATGGAGAAAGATGTAAACGAGTAGCAGTATTTAAGCCCATCATAGTTTTTCCAGTCATACCTATGAAACTGCCCAAAAATTGTTCTTGTGGACTACGAGTCCATTTTACACATCCCTCCTCGTACCAAAAAAACCCAGGTTTACATGAATCAATGTTGTTCGAACAGAATTCTGTGATATCAAAATTAATTCTGGTGAATTAAAATGTTTTTTTTTCATGAAGTTCACTCATCCTATTATTTCCTGGTACACAACTGATCACTTAATACACTTGCCTTGATTATGTCTCGATGTATTAATCCGTAGACACGTAAAAGGACGTGCAGCCTATCTGTTGCTGGCATCACATCAGAGAAAAAGCCAAGACCAAACTGGATTAAAGCCATTCCATGGAATCTGCAGTATATAAGATAATAGATACCACGGGGTGAGTCAAGGCTAAGCTCGCCCGTCTAGGTTCAGATGACTGTTATAAACTGCTCGTGTTTCTCTGTCTCTCTTTCTCTCTCACAATTTTGGACATCACCTGAGTCAATCTATAACACAAATGAGAAGTCGCACAACACCAGGTTATAGTCCAACAGTTTTATTTAAAATTACGAGCTTTCGGAGCTGTTGCCCCTTCGTCAGGTAAAGGTACAATCTATAACACTGCTGCCTTGTACCAAGTCCTCCCCGCTGTCCTTTATTCTTTATACAGTGCATAGCCTGAGCAGCGCTTTTACTGTTAGCAATGGTACAATGTAGTGACAGATTCATTTGTAAATGAATGTCCATCTAGTTCGCAACTACAAAATAAAATAATCTTGCAAAACATAGGCCCATAATGGAGAACCAAATATTGTACAAGCTGTGTAATTTCTCAGTATCAGAGAACCAAACAATTCCTGTCATGAAAGGTAGTAGAGCTGAGAAGTACTGTTACACCCTTCATCCAGTCACCTTGACATATCATCCCTCGCAGTGGATGGTGGAGGTTCTACAATGTCCGACAGCTACAGGAAACACCTCAGGGGGAATTTTAACTCTCCCCGATTGGAGGGAAAGCAGAGGGAGAGCAGTTAAGATGGGACAGCGCCATTTCATGCTCTGTTCCCATTGATCTGCACTTTTAACGACACAGGTTTTTAGCAGCGGATGAGGCTCCCGCCAGAGTCTGATGGAAGCCTCATTAGTAAATGCAAATCAGGGTCCCATGACGTGCATGGGATCTCGATGGTTTTTTAACCCGCTCTCGCGCGCTGTCGGGAATCCAGCGAGACTTCTGATCGTAAGTTAAAAAAATAAACTGTTCACAGTGGGGCCAGGAGTGCCCCTCGAGGCCCCACAAGGACAGTCCGGGTCGCTGCTGCCCCGAGATCCCGCCTCCTCCCCACCGCGAGACCCCCGCAAATGGCTGAGCAGCTGACTGGCGGCATTCAAATTGAGGCCCAGTCGTTAAAATCTGCTGCGCTTCCGACTCAAACTCCTGAAATTCCGTCAGCTCCGCCAGGAGTTAAAATTGGAATCACTGAATACGACATAAACTGAAAGATCCAACACATTCCTGGAAATCATAGGTCCTAAGCATGAGATCATGGCACAGACATGTAACGCACTTTGATCATCCCATTATTCTATATATCTTGAATAGCAACATGATATCTTCAAAGAAATAAAAAGATTAAAATTGATTTTCATTACCAAACAGTCCAAAGAAAGTTATTAAAATTCCTCTTTACAATATTACATAATTAAATAGAATAATACTGTAGAAGTATATCGAATAATAACAACATTCCTTCAATAATTATAAACTAAATACGAATGCAGATAATATCTCAATGACATGTACCTCAGTAACAGCAGCAGACAGATAAGCCCAGGCTTAATACTGGCAGTAACCTTATAAAATAAATGAGTTACCACAGGTGTTTCAGTAACACAGGTCATAAAATCTAGGCCTAATAGGCCAAACTGTATTATCCTCCTTTCATTTCCATCTTCTCTTATCATGCACACAGTCTCCTTTATTCATTTGTCTGTCTATCTTTCTCGCAGGCACAGAATACAGAAGCAGGAGCCAAGAAGTCCAGCAGAAGATTACTGGCATCAGTCTTTTTTCGTGGCACATTACCCTTTATAAGTTATACCTCACCTATCAAATCTGTGAAGAACCATCAGATACCCCAAGGAAATTCCAAAGTATTTGTTTGCACAATCACCAATATATATCCTGTTCGAGCCTATTCCAAGTGTCCAAGATTCTTCCGTTCTGCCCTCTCCAAGATGCAACCCTCAGCTTTGAGTCTCTAGAGACTGAAGCTGGCAGTCTTCAAGGGAGTTGGGATGGGGTCAGATCTTAAAGGCTTCAAGCACAAACAGTGGCTGACAATTTTGGGCATTTGTACAACATAAAATATTATGTTAGCCAGAACATCAGTAGTCATGTCAACAACATTTTGATTCCTTCCTATCCATACTCGAAATTGCCCAGTTTGTTCATGGCTGTTGAGAGAAAATTTCAAGTTCCCCTTCAGAAGTCTTGGCATGGTGCTTAAATGCATACTATGGGAATCTGTGGGCTGGATTTTCCACCCGAAGGCGGGATGGTGGCGGGTTCGGTCTTCAGCAGGTTCCAGTCCCGCTCCCGGTTGCAGCCGCCCTCCATTAACGATTTTCCCTAGATTGGCCTCATTAAGGTCGACGTGCACGCTAGCCGGCCCAATCGGTGGATGCAGGGTTGGCTGCCTGCGCTTGATGACGTGCTAGGAGCCTAGATATTTAAGGGGGCCATGTCCCCTTTGCTTTTCACTCGCTTTCTTCTGCTTCCGAATGCTGGTTGCTGCAGGAATGGCAGCTCAACAGTCCAAGGCTGCTCCACGTTTTGATGATGACTCCCTCCATGCTCTTGTGGAGGGAGTAAGAGGACGAAAGGAGGTCCTCTTCCCCTCCGATGGACGGAGGAAGCCTCCTCAGCACACAAAGGCAGCCTGGCTGCAAATTGTTGAGGAGGTAAGTGCTCGGTCTGTGTGTACAGGCACCTGGGTGCAGTGCAGAAAAAGGTTCAATGACCTGATGCGCTCAGCAAAAGTGAGTATAACATTACACTTACCTTCAATCTGCTTCCCATCTCTTCTCATCCCCATCACTCTGCATTGGCAACCGACTCCTGTACATCCCAACTGACCCCAACATCCCTTGCACCCATCTCTCTCTCTCTATGTACAGAATCACTTCACCATCCTACTATGCATCCCTCACACTCGATCTCACTGTTATGCAATGACAACAACTAACAACGCACGGGGAGGGACCTTGGTATTGGCACCTCACTCCATCCTTGTCTCCCTCTAAACATCTATGTTATTCATTCTTAACACTGACTCCATCAATCTCACTAAAACTCCATCATTGCAGGAAAAGAGAGCCCACAATAAAAGGGTGAGAGGGAGGACAGGAGGAGGCCCACCATCCCTGGCGTATATAACGAATGCTGAGGAGGCAGCTCTGGAGATTGTCGGAGGTGCAGAGGAGCTGGAAGTGGGGGACGGAGAGACGGGTACAGTACAGCAAGCTGGTGACAGAATTGATTTGCAACCCTATGATTTTGGTTTCATGACTGACTGATATGGCATCTGATGTTCATAGAGGTTGAGTTCTGATCATCTGCACAATGGGGTGTGTCTGCTACCTAAATATCAAATGTCCAACTCATGCCTTTACTCCCCCACAGGACCATCGAGAGCCCCCCTCCCCACTGTCCATGTGGAAGAGCCAGAAGACTCCTCAGAGGAACCTGCAGCCTCTGAGGGTGCAGTGTCAGCAGAAATAAGTGCACCCAGCACCAGCGCAGACACACACACCTCGGTGGTTAGGTTGCGAGATAGAGTAGTGTTGTCACCTGGTGTATCACAGCTCACAAGTGAGCATGAGCAGATGATGGAGACAGGGACAGCAGTGGGGAAGTCCTCGTCGGAGGCCACAGGGCTCTCCTAGCTCTTCTCAGCTGCATGTGGATGTTGTGCCTCTGGGGCCATCCAGAAAGAGAGCGGTGCTGGAACTTCAGGAACAAGGGCAGGAGGCTCTGACTGGGTTTGCAACCACGGTAACTGCAAGTGTGCAGAGAATGGAGGAGTCCATGTCAAACATGAGCAATGCTGTGGTGCACGCAACGGCGAATGTAGGTACCGCCATGGATAGGATGGCAACCTCCATGGAGGACATAAATCACCAGACTCAGGAGAACATGGTAACACTTCTAAATAGATGGTCACATATGGAGGATAGATGGGCATCTATTGAGGAATGAAGCCAGAGGTTCATGGACGTCCCTGTTATGAGGAATGTCAGCACAGAAATGGGTCCTCATGGCCCCACTGATGTGCAGCAAGGTGCTCTCCAGCTACTTGCTAGCAGAGAAGTGCGGGTGGCCCATGAGAGGGATGGTGGTGGTTGACAACAAGGAAGTGTGGGCTCCTCTCCAAATGCTCACACTCCCATGCCACTGCGGAGTCCTCGGTCAGAGCCCCAGATTCCTCACCCAACTGAGATGGCCGTCTCAGCCCCTGCACAGCCGCAGGAGCAGCAGACTGTTGCCGAGCCCTCCAAGGCTCCCAAACCCAGAAGACACCTGACAAAGGCGTCTTAGCAGGCGCAGCAGGAAAGTGAGCACGCTGCCTCTACATCTGCTGAAGCCACAGGGGAAGCACCACGTAGAAGCACGGGTAAGAGAAAGCTAAAGCATAAATAGTCACAAGAGTAGTCACTTGGGTGATTTCATAGTATACCAATTTATGTTTGTGATGTTTATTTCTAGTGTATTCAAGTTATGCAATGTGAATGATTCAATGCATTGCCCTATGTGTGCTCAGAATTGGAAGTGTCACAGTGAGGGTTGAGGGTGCCTTTCATCTGCAGTGATGGTGGGGAGAGTGATAGGAATGCATAGTTCATTGTTCAGATGCTGTATTGTGTGGAATGGAGGTTCTGCTGATCCTCATATGCATGTGCCAGCCACATGTATGTACAGCATAAAGTTATGTGAATCTGGCACGGATTAGTCCATCCCTTGCCTCACGGCCAGCAATGAAGTCGCATGCGGTAGCACTGGGGCAGCCGCCTCCGCCAGGTGTTTCTCATCTGCAGCCTCATTCAGCTCTTCCTCCTCCTCCTCCTCTCTGAGGAGGAGGAGGCTGTGCGCTGAGCCACTTCTTCCTCAGGCAGCAGTAAGCCACGCTGCAGTGTGATGTTGTGCAGGGCACAGCAGACCACGATGATTCTGGAGACCCTGGCTGGTGAGTACTGTAGGGCTCCACCAGATCTGTCCAGGTATCTGAAACGCATTTTGAGCAATCCTACCGTTTGCTCTATGATGCTTCTGGTGGAAATTGGCGCTCATTGTAGCGCTCCTCAGCTTCGTTTGATGGCCTCCTCATCGGTGTCATGAGCCACGTCTTCAGGGGATAGCCCTTGTCGCCAAGTAGCCATCCGGAAAGTTGGGTTGGCAGATTGAAGAGCTGAGGCACAGTGGACTGCCGCAGGATGTACGAGTCATGGCAGCTGCCGGGGAACTTTGCGCACACATGCATAATGTACTTCCTGTGGTTACACACCTGTTGCATGTTAAGGGAGTGGAAGCCCTTACGGTTCACAAATACAGCTGGGTTGTGATGGGTTGCCCTGATGGCCACATGTGAGCAGTCGATGACACCCTGCACTGTTGGGAAACCTGCCAATTTGGCAAATCCAACCGCCCGGGCGGTTACACTTGCTTCATCTGTTGAGAAGTGGATGTAATTGGCCGGTTTGCCAAACAGGGCATCAGTATTCTGCGTTATGCATTTGTGTGCGGCCGACTGGGAGATGCCGCTAATGTCTGCAGATGATCCCTGGAAGGACCCTGAAGCAAAGAAGTTGACGGCGGTGGTGACTTTGACAGCCACTGGTAAGGAGTGTCCACCCGCTCCTCTGGGCTGCAGGTCTTGGTGCAGCATTGTGCAGATGTCAGCGACTACCTCTCGCGAAAGTCTCAGCCTCCTTTGGCACTGCTGCTCAATCATGTTGAGGAAGCTCATCCTCTGCCTGTAAACCCTGTGTTGGGGGTGTCTCCTACGGCGCGATGCAGCCCTGCACTGACGGCCTCTGCCCTGTGCAGCATCAGGTGGCTCAGGAGAAGGTTGGCGCTCTTGTTGTCGGTGCTGCTGGTGTGCCTGGTTCTGCTGCTGCCATGGCTGCTCGTCCTCCGAATCTGAGGACCAGGATGAGAGAGTATAAATGGTTCTCATTCTGCTGGTGAAAATGTCACTTGAGGATGAAATGTTATAAGCGCTCAGTCAAAGTGGAGAGAGGTTATTCCAAGGAGGTTATAGTGTAGATAGATCTCACGACACACACTTACAACCTCAAAACACCTGAAAAATGTCTTCAACCTCCTGCAATCAGAAAGTTCTGGCTTTTGAAATTGAACTGATGTGGCAGGTTAGCTTTAGTGCTGCACTTGCAGCTGTGAACTATTCAGCTTGTTGGAACATCCACCACAATCAGCTGGCGTGTTCCTGGAATGCCGTGGAACACGCTGAAAATGTTGCAAAATTGAAAAGCCCTCTCAAAATAGGATTAAACAGGTAGTTAAGTTAACTACCTTAACTGCCTCTCCCGCCACTTGGTGTCGGGTCTGATCAGGAGTCGCAGACCCGACACTTTGGAAAGTCGCGTGGAGGCGGGTTCGCGGCGGGTTCACAACCCGCCGTCAACCATCTTGGATTTAACTCCGGCCCCGCCTCCAAACCCGCCCTCTGAGCGCCGGCAAAATCGCGGGCCTGTGTCTTTCAGGATCTGTGAATCCAAAGTGCAAATTTAGATAACTTTATCACCTTTGGTGACAGCAAATAATTCTGATGACGTATTTAATGATCTTATTAGCGATTAAAAACTGAAACACAAAATTGCAGCTGGACTCCCTGAACTGTCAACCCTGTCAACCCAGCACAAATATATCTAAAGGGGTTGAATGCGGAAGCAAACAGGTCAGGCTGGCAGCAGTATGATCAATTCAGATTGTGAAATAACTTCCCAGCCATTTCCAACACCCAACAGAGGTAATTTACAGGATTATTGCGAAAACAAATCATATTGTGGCATCTCGATATAGTTGATGACTGTGTTTTATCTGCACTATTCCTTCGCACCTGAAACCATAACGACAAATAAGCTGAAATCCACACTTTCTGATGGGGCTTTATAACAAAACAGCTACTGAACATTCATCTGCCCTGACAGCTTCCATTTTGGTGCACGAATGGAAGACGCAGAAAGAGCCGGGAAGCTCAATAATTCGGAAAAGGAATATTTTTCCGGCAGAATGATGTTTCCAAGATGTCACTTTCTGACACTAAAGGGGAATGATATATTTATAAACTAAGTTACCCTAATTGAAAGACTGCCTTAGTAAACGTTATGGCGGCCAAGGGATAAATGCATGCTGTACAAGTCAGAGCAGTGATTTAAAAAAGAAAGACTTGCACTTATGTAGCACCTTTCACGACCTCAGGACATCCCAAAGCGATTTACAATGAAGTACTTTTGAAGTGTTAGGACGTAGGAAATGCGGCAGCCAATTTGCCCACAGCAAGCTCCCAAAAACAACAATGTGATAATGACCAGATAATCTGTTTTAGTGATGTTTGATTGAGGGACAAACATTGGCCCGGACACCAGGGTTAACTCCCCTGCTCTTCTTCGAAATAGTGCCACAGGATCTTTTACGTCCACCCGAGAGAGCAGACGGGATCTGAGTTTCACATCTCAACCTAAAGATGGCACCTCTGACAGTGCAGCACTCACTCAGTATTGCACTGGAGTGTCAGCCTAGGTTTTTTGCACTTAAGTTCCATGGAGTGGTACTTGAACCCACAACCTTCTGATTCAAAGGCAAGAGTGCTACACAATGAGCCACAGCTGACAATTGTTGAATGAATAATAAGCTACACAATAATGTCAGATTGTACATTTAGTCCAATATCAAGGTGGGATTTTCTGGTCTCTGATAATCCCCCCACTCCTTCAAAAAAATTTAATATCGAATAGCCAGTGATATCAACATGCTGTCAGGTCTGGGAACACAACGATTAATCAGTGGAGCTCTGTACAATTCATCTCATTTGAAAAGGTAGTGTGACTATTCACAATTAATGTCTGAAAGTAGTTCAAGCCCAGAACCAAATGGTTCCTTCAGCTCAGTGTTAAATGTGTGATGACTTAGAAAAACTTATTAAATAGATTTAATATAAAATTGATGAACAGTACTGGCAAAAGATAGTGGGTTCCTTTCGAAAAATATTAGAAAATAGGTTGAAGATTGGATGGCCACTGAGTTAGAAAATTGTCCTTTTGTCTTTAGAACCTCGGCTTCTATAAAGCTTGGATGGATAGGTAGATATCTGCGCATTTCTCTGGGCTTTATTAAAGCACAGATCCAAAAGACAAAAGGACAATTTTCTATCTCACTGGTTACCCAATCCTCAACCTATTTTCTATGTTTATTAAGAGTTGAATTTATTTAACTGCATTGTTGAGTCTGAAATGTGTATTTATTATCTATCTCTAACTCTCAATGAGTTTTAATTGGCAGTTTCAATTCAGTTCCCAATGAGGGAGAGTCGCCAACGTAAAAATTCCTTCAGATTTGAAATGAAAGAAAGTTAATTGTCAGCTGTGGCTCAGTGGGTAGCACACTCGCCTCTGAGTCAGAAGGTTGTGGGTTCAAATCCCACGCCAGGGACTTGTGCACATAAAGCTAGGCTGATACTCCAGTGCAGAGCTGAGGGAGTGCTGCACTGTTGGAGGTGCCGTCTTTTGGATGAGACGTTAAACCGAGGCCCCGTCTGCTCTCTCAGGTGGATGTAAAAGATCCCATGACACTATTTCAAAGGGGAGTTATCCCCGGTGTCCTGGGCCAATATTTCTCCCTCAACCACCATAACAAAAACAGATTATCTGGTCATTTTCACACTGCTGTTTGTGGGAGCTTGCTGTGCGCAAATTGGCTGCCGCGTTTCCCACATTACAACAGCGACTGCACTCCAAAAAATACTTCATTGGCTGTAAAGCGCTTTGAGACGTCCGGTGGTCGTGAAAGGTGCTATATAAATGCAAGTCTTTCTTTTTTTTAATTTGGAAATCATAAGCTGCTATTATAATGCCACTCCTGCATCAATACAAAGCAATTTCACATGTATATTAGTGTGAAGTAGCAGCGTAAGTTGATAGTCAGGTCCTGATCAGACACCCGAGCATAAATCCCTCCAGAAAGTGACCGCACCCCAGTCGGGCTTTGGTGGAACTGAACTTCAGCGTGGTCTGAAATCGAGTTTAAGAAGTATCCGTCTCATCCGAACGATGGCACCTCCGACAATGCAGCACTCCCTCAGTACTACATTCATGTTTCAATGTGTAAATCGTTCATCAGAATAGTAAAAAAAATATTACTGGAAAAATTAATGGGACTGAAAGCCGATAAATCCCCTGGACCTGATGGCCTACATCCTAGGGTTTTGAAAGAGGTGTGGCTATAGAGATAGTGGATGCATTGGTTGTCATCTTCCAAAGTTCCATAGATTCTAGAACGGTTCCTGCGGATTGGAAGGTAGCAAATGTAACCCCACTATTTAAGAAAGGAGGGAGAGAGAAAAGGGGGCACTACAGACCAGTTAGCCTGACATCAATAGTAGGAAAAATGCTGGAGTCTATTATTCAGGACGTGGTAACTGGGCACTTAGAAAATAATAATAGGATTGGGCAGAGTCAACACAGATTTGTGAGAGGGAAATCATGTTTGACGAATCTGTTAGAGTTTTTTGAGGTTGTAACTAGCAGAATAAATAAGGGGAAACCAGTGGATGTGGTGTATTTGGATTTTCAGAAGACATTCGATAAGGTGCCACACAAGAGGTTATTAAAAAAAATTAGGCCTCATGGGATGGGGGTAATACACTAGCATGGATTGAGGATTGGTTAACGGACAGAAAACAGAGAGCAGGATTAAACGGGTCATTTTCGGGTTGGCAGGCTGTAACTAGTGGGGTACCGAAAAGGATCAGTGCTTGGGCCTCAGCTATTCACAATCTATATCAATGATTTGGATGAGGGGACCAAATGTAATATATCCAAGTTTGCGGATGATACAAAGCTAGGTGGGAATGTAAATTGCGAGGAGGATGCAAAGAGGCTTCAAGGGGATATAGACAGGCTAAGTGAGTGGGCAAGAACATGGTAGAAAAAATAGAAAAGCAGAGTATTTTTAAATGGTGAGAGATTGGGAAATGTTGGTGTTCAGAGGGACCTAGGTGTCCTTGTACACTGATCACTGAAAGTTAACACACAGGTACAGCAAACAATTAGGAAAGCAAATGGTATGTTGGCCTTTATTACAAGAGGATTTGAGTATAAGAGTACTCAATTATATAGGGCCCTGGTGAGACCACACCTGAAGCATTGCGTACAGTTTTAGTCTCCTTACCTAAGGAAGGATAGATATACCTGCCATAGAGGGAGTGCAACGAAGGTTCACCAGACTGATTCCTGGGATGGGGGGATTGTCCTATGAGGAGAGATTGAGTAGACTAGGCCTATATTCTCTAGAGTTTAGTAGAATGAGGGGTGATCTCATTGAAACATACAAAATTCTTACAGGGTTTGACAGGATATTTCCCATGGCTGGGGAGTCTAGAACCAGGGGTCACAGTCTCAGAATAAGGGGTCGGCCATTTAGGACTGAGATGAGGAGAAATTTCTTCACTCAGAGGGTGGTGAATCTTTGGAATTCTCTGCCCCAGAGAGCTGTGGAGGCTCAGTCGTTGAGTATATTCAAGACAGAGATCGATAGATTTTTGGATATTAAAGGAATCAAGGGATATGGGGATAGTGCAGGAAAGTGGAGTTGAGGTAGAAGATCAGCCATGATGTTATTGAATGGTGGAGGAGGCTCGAAGGGGCCGAATGGCCTACTTCTGCTCCTATTTCTTATGTTCTTATGTTCGGAAGAAGGGTTGTACCGAAGAAACCGCTCTTCTTTTTACAGATACTGATGGACCTTCCGTGTACTTCCGGCATTTTCTGCTTTTATATTAGTGCAGTGTGACTGCAGCCCAAAACTTTTAACACTCCTACTCAAGATTTCTTATTTCTTTAAAACATCTATTGCCTTTTGAAATCAAACACAAAAATCTTCCCTTTTTCATACCTATACTAACCAAATGTAAAATACTATGTCAAACAATCCGACCCAGCAATTCTTCCTGATCAAGGTTTAATTTCTACCAAAACTATGCTGGCACCCCTGTCCAAATAATTACCTCTGGAAAGTTCATAAAATTGAAATTAACACCTGCTATATTAAAACATTGGAGCCCCTGCTATATGTTCATAACTATCTAAGCACAGGAACTGTGACTTATATCGAGCCTACAGCACAGAAACAGGCCACTCGGCCCAACTGGTCTAAGCCAGCGTTTATGCTCCACACCAGCATATTTTTTTTTTCTTTACTCATTCACAGGATGTGGGCGTCACCAGCAAGGCCAGCATTTATTGCCACCTTCTTGAACCGCTGCAGTCCAGTGCAGCAGTTTTTTTTGATACGGCAAAGTGGCTTGCTGAGCGGCACTTATGAGTCAACTACCTTGCTGTTGGTCTGGAATCACATATAAGCCAGACAATGGTAAGGACATTAGTGAACCAGTTGGGTTTTTACAACAATCCGATAGTTTCATGGTCACCATTACTGATAGTAGTTTTTTTCAAAATTCCAGATTTATTTAATTCACTGAATTTAAATTCCCCAACTACCATGGTGGGATATGAACTCACGTCTCTGGATTACTAGTCCAGTAACATAACCACTATGCTACAGTACCCACAACATCTCATTGAGCCTTTGTTTATCAGAGTCTATTATGTTTTAGGACTTCATTTAGCCTTCCCTCATGCTCAGCATCAAGGAGAAATGCCATAAGAGAGCTCTTGTTCCCTAGGGCCTGAAGTCTGAGCTCACATGCCCAATAGTAATATTGCCAGGGTTTAGTAGAGACTTTTGTCACTGTATTTATATTGCTTGGCATGACATCTTATGATCTCCTAGATTTCAGATAGTGGAATAATAAACACACTGGGCAGAATGATGACACCCTGTGCCACCAACATACCCTCACACGCAATGGGTAGCTTATCAGAAAATCATTGGCCGAAATTTTCCGGGGTGGTAGTGGGCACAATCGGAGGCAGGTCGGGTGGAAAGTTGCTATTTTGGGAGTGGGTCGGGAACCCACTATCATCCCGCTCCCACGCGTCTTTTCCCCAGGCTCATCTGTCAGTGCGGACCCAAACTGACTGGCAGAGGCGGGTGACCCAATTTAAATTATTAGTAACTAGTTGTCAGACCCTTAAGAGCGGTTTTAACCTTACCTTTTAAATTTAGCTGGATGGCCACGGGAAACACGCTGCTCGGGAACCATGTCTGTCAACCTGAGGCAGGAGTTCAATTGCCATTGCTCCAGCTGATTACTTGACAGCATCAAATGTACAGTAAAAGCTCCCACCTGACATATGATTACTTTCCTCAGCAGAAGCTGTTGCTCACTGCATTCCCAGCACAGATTCTGTAGGCTGCAGTCTTTCCAGAAAAGTCTCCATCCAGTGTCACCTCATTGAAGAACCTCTCTCACCATTGACAGATTGCTTCTGTCATCTCTACTTCACCTGCCATCTATTCCATCAGCATGGATGTCCTTTATACTGTCTCACCTTGGTCCTCAGAATCTGACCACGATGAGCCCCAACACCAGCAGCACCAACAACACCACCACCAACCTTCTCCACAATCACCAGATGCTGCACAGGACAGAGGGCATCAGCACCCGACCACATTTCTGCCCAGGAGGCCAGGGATGGCCTCACCATGGCCAGATTTACTTCCCTTGATGCTGTACACCCATATGGCTGCCATATGATGCGCCAGTTTGGCATCACCCCACTGCAACACCATAAAGCATCCCTGCAATGACCAAGCCATTCCTTTCACACTCACCACCATTGCGGGGGTACCGTTACGTCTCACCATTCACTGCAACTCACTGAGCCACTGACAAAGGTGCACACAAATCTGCCCAAGACTGGAAAGTGTTAAAAATAAAGATTGTTATGTTTGACAGCACATTAACAGAAACTTTACATAAACTTTGCATAAAACACCCAAGTGGCTACCCTTGTGAGTCTACTTGTATGTCATCTTTCTCTTCCACGTGGTGCTAGCCCTGTGGCTTCAGCAGAGGTAGAGGAAGCCTGCTTACTTCCCTGCTGCCAAGGAGCTGGAGAGCACCTTGCTGCACATCAGTGGGGCCATGAGGACCCACGCCTACTCTGACATCCCTCCTAGAGAGGCGGTCTATGAACCTCTGCCATCTATCCTCCATAGATAGCCATCTATTCTCTATAGAGACCATGTGCTCCAGTGAGTGGCGCATTAGCTGCTCCATGTAGGTGGCCATCCTATCCATGGAGGAGCCTACAGTTCGCCATCGCCTGCGATAGTGGTGCTCATGTTGAAGATGGACTCCTCCATTCTCTGAACATTTGCAGACATCACGGTCGCAAAATCTGTCACAGCCCCCTGCACTTCTTCCTGCACCTCCAGGATTGCCCTCTTTCTGGATGGCCCCTGAGGCTCAGCATCTGTATGCAGCTGAGCAGAGCTAGGAGCGTCCTGCACCCTCCTGTGAGGACTCTCCACTGCTGTCCCGTTCTCCAACATCTGCTCTTGCTCACTTGTGAGTTGTGAGACACCAGGTGACAACACTACTCCATCTCGTGTGCGTATCTGCGCTGGTGCTGGGTGCGCTTATATCTGGTGCCGGTGCATCCTCAGAGGCTGGAGGCTCCTCTGAGAAGTCGTCTTCCTCTTCCTCCTGGATAGTGGGGTGGTGAGGAGGGGCCTCTTGATGGACCTGTGGGAGAGTAAAGAGATGAGTTAGATATGTCAAACAAAGAATGGGCACAGATTATGTACATGATGACCATTCAGTGGCTGCTAGCATCAGTGCTCATATGAGTGACTGATGTATGCCATGTAGCTGTATGATATGTAATTCTGTCACCAGGTTGCTGAGATGTCTCCCACTCCAGATATTTCTAAAGCAGCCTCCTCTGCTGTTGTAAGGTTTGCAAATGATGGAGGGCCACGACCAGTTCTCCCCCGCTCCCTCTTATTGTGGGCTCTCTTTTCCTGCAAGGAGGGAAAGAAGAGAACGTTGAGTGAGAGTGATGGAATGAGTGTAAGGAATGGATGGGATAGATCTTTAGAGGGTGACTATGATGGAGTGGGGTGCCAAAGCCAAGAGGCCTCTTTGTGTGTTGTTAGTTGGTATGATTGCACTAGGATGAGGGTGAGTGTGAGGGGTGGCTAGTGAGATGGGGATGTGATAATGTAGATAGAGAGAGAAGGATGGGTGGACGTGCAAGGTATGTTGGTGTGAGTAAGGATGTGCAGGGGTAGGGTTGGGGAGGCAGAGTGATGGCAGAGGCACAGCAGGGTGAAGGTGAGTGTGGCTTTGTACTCATGTTTCCTGATCTAATGAGATCATTGAAACATTTGTGACACTGCACCTAGGTCCTCCTGACCACATCCCTGCTGGTGACCTCCTCTACAATCTCCAACCAGACTATTTTGGTGTCCTGGGGAAGTCTCTTTTGGAAGGGAAGAGGACCTCCCTGCATGCTTTGACTCCCTCCATAAGCATATGTCATGGGAGAACCTGGATGCAGCCCTCTGCCTCTGTGCAGTCATTGTCAGTGTTTGCAGCACTCCAATGCTGTTGTACACTGACAGCACTATGCTACATTGACAAAGCAGCCCGCTTGATTGGCACCCAATCCACCACCTTAAACATTCACTCCCTCTACCACCGGCATACCGTGGCTGCAGTGTGTACCATCTACAAGATGCACTGCAGCAACTCGCCAAGGCTTCTTCAGCAGCACCTCCCAAACCCGCGACCTCTTCCACCTAGAAGGACAAGAGCAGCAGGCGCATGGGAACACCACCACCTACAAGTTCCCCTCCAAGTCACACACCATCCTGACTTAGAAGTTTATCGCCAATCCTTCATCGTCGCTGGGTCAAAATCCTGGAACTCACTCCCTAACAGCACTGTGGGAGTACCTTCACCACACGGACTGCAGCGATTCAAGAAGGCGGCTCACCACCACCTTCTCAAGGGCAACTAGGGATGGGCAATAAATGCTGGCCTGGCGACGCCAACATTCCATAAACGAATAAAAAAAATTCAAATCCAATGTGGCCATGGCCCCTTTAAAGATCCCGGCTGAAAACGCATCATGGATGACGTCACCAGACTTGCACAATTTAATTGAGCCAGGTAATGCGCTGGGCGGGGCTTAATAGGCCTTATTAAAGGAAAGTTGTTTTCAGTTGCAGGATGGAGCCAGCAGTGGGGTCGCGACCCGCCATGGCCACCACCCGCACCGGACCCGCCCAAGTAGGCAAAATTTTGGCCATTGTATTATTGCCTGAAGTTTTGCGCTCTGCGCTCACTCGGAGGTCGAACTCCAAACCATCGTCAACACCTTCACCGAAGCGTACGAGAGCATGGGCCTTACACTAAACATCCGTAAGACAAACGTCCTGTACCAACCTGCCCCCGCCACACAGTACTGCCCCCCGATTATCAAAATCCACAACAAGGCCTTGGACAACGTGGACCACTTTCCATACCTCGGGAGCCTACTGTCAACAAGGGCAGACGTCGATGACGAAGTCCAACACCGCCTTCAGTGTGCCAGTGCAGCCTTCGGTCGCCTGAGGAAGAGAGTGTTTGAAGACCAGGACCTCAAACCCAGCACTAAGCTCATGGTCTACAGAGCAGCAGTGATACCCGCCCTGCTGTATGCCTCAGAGACATGGACCATGTACAGCAGGCACCTCAAAGCACTGGAGAGGTACCACCAACGCTGCCTCCGCAAGATCCTGCAAATCCATTGGCAGGATAGGCGCACCAACGTCAGTGTTCTCGCTCAGGCCAACATCCCCAGCATCGAAGCTTTGACCATGCTCGATCAGCTCCGATGGACGGGTCACATTGTCCGCATGCCCGATACGAGACTCCCAAAACAAGCGCTCTACTCGGAGCTCCGGCACGGCAAGAGAGCCCCAGGTGGGCAGAGGAAACGCTTCAAGGACACCCTCAAAGCCTCCTTGAAAAAGTGTAACATCCCCACCGACACCTGGGAATCCCTAGCCCAAGACCGCACAAAGTGGAGGAGAAGCATCCGGGAAGGCGCCAAACACCTCGAGTCTCTTCGCCGGGAGCAAGCAGAAGCCAAGCGCAGGCAGCGCAAGGAGCGCACGTCAACCCAAGCACCCCACCCACCCGCCCCTTCAACCACCGTCTGCCCCACCTGTGACAGAGACTGCAGGTCCCGCATTGGGCTCATCAGTCACCTGCGAACTCATTTTTAATGTGGAAGCAAGTCATCCTCGGTTCCGAGGGACTGCCTGAGAAGAAGGAGAAGAAGAAGTTTTGTGCCTATTAATGTCAATGGATGGAAAATAGTTGACAAAGCACCCATGATTTTCTGATAAATCGCCTCTGACATGGAACCTCTAACAGTGCAGCTCTGAAGTGTCAGCCTAGATTATGTGCTCAAGTACCTGGAATGGGGCTCAAACCCATAACCTTCTGACTCAGAGGTGAGCCAAGGTTGAATTAAGACTATACCTTTGTCGTCAGAGAGAGTAAATAGAGTCTGATATGAATTCACTGCATGGATCAGAGCTTTGCTTGACTGAGGTGAATATCACTGAGGTATTATCCACAGTCAATTCTAATTCTCAAAGCATTATTGCAAAACAATGGTATTTTACTGCAATCCAGTTCTAATTTAATTTTCAATTTACAAAACCTTCATCCCTAATCCCACGACTCAATCTATAGTCACATTCACTCCAGCCGCTCCCCTTGGAGCCTCACAGGCTCACAATGAATGTGAGAATCTTTATTCTGTGACCTCCAGAGATGTACATTTTCCTCACACTTATTAACATTTATTAACATGTATCAACACTGCTGCGACCAAATAAGTTGATGATTACAATGTCAGTAGAGTATTTAAGACATTCTTCCCCTATTCTCTCATCCTCCTGTTGAATACGCAGTATGAAATATTTGCTGAAATATAAAGGCCATAATTTGCGGTCAGCGGCGATGCGATGGCGCTCGCCGCTGACCTCGAAGAAAGCTGCCCACAGAAAGCTCGCGATCTCTGTGGCAAAAACTTTAGGTTTCTCCACGTGTAATTGATTGTAGCCCTGTGAATAGGGGGTTCCTAGCACGATGCAGCCGTGATGTCATCAAGCTGTCTAAGCTGCCAATCACATTGAAGAATTCTCACAGACAGCAAACCAGGAAATGAATCGCAATGATTATCTGCACTTTTTAAAAAGGTTACAGAGAGCGAAATAAAGATTGGGACATATACATTGGGTTTTCAGGGCCAGTACGGTTGTTCAGCAGTCAATAGGCTGTTAAAACCCCAGTTACACCTATTCCAACAAGGCTTAACATTTAATGGTGTATTTAACAGCAATATTAGCGCAGAACAGCTCATGTTTTTGTCAGTTCCACTGATTTCCCTGATTGCCGGCAATTGGGGGGCCGGATCCACAGTGCAGCCAGTGTCGGAGCAGTGAATGACTGACCGCAACTTCAGGATTTATGCGTTTAGATCCACAGGTGCTAAATCCTGAAGTTACGGTCAGATTCAGAGGGGTAATGACGCCGAACTCTGACAGTTTGTCGTCATAACCCACCGCAAATTCTGGGCCATTAGGATTAATGATGACAAGTCATTTTTCACAAGCATGCAAGTCCCATAACTTATTGAAGCCTTAGGCCCTGGAAGATACACTAATCTTCAGTGAATTGATCAACTTTGATAAAAATGTTTCACTTTAAGAGTTCAACCGAAAACAAATTAAGCACTTTGGAATAAAAACGGGAAATGCTGGAAATACTCAACAGGTCAGGCAGCATCTGTGGAGAGAGAAACAGAGTTAGCGTTTCGGGTCGATGACCTTTTGTCAGAACTGGAAAAAAATTAGAGATGTCGCAGGTTTTGAGCAAGTACAGAGGCAGGGAAAGGGGAGGAGGGGAGGAAAGAACAATAGAGAAGATCTGTGATAGGGTGATAAGGCAGGAGAGATTAAATGACAGAAGGGATGATGGTGCAAGGCAAAAGGGGATGGTAATGGGACAAGTAAAGAAACAAAAAGAGAGGACTAGAGGAGGTGTAAACAGCAATAGCAGAATCATTACCAACGGCTGCTGTCCGAAAAAATGGGAGCAGTGGTTATGATCTGAAATTGCACTTTAGAGATGCAGAGGTGTAAACAAAATGGGGTAGAAATTGGTATGCAATGAGCTGGGAACAGGATGTGAGGTGCAGCGCTCCGAAAGCTTGTGATTTCAAATAAAACTGTTGGACTATAACCTGGTGTTGTACGACTTCTCACATTTGTCCACCCCAGTCCAACATCTCCACATCCTGGGAACAGGAGGTGGTGCAACGAGTCTCAATTTCAACAGAGGCAGTTGATGAGTAATTCAACCATTGCATTAGGAACTCAGATTGCCCTGCAGAAAAATCATTACATGTCTTACATTCTGCCAAGGGTCTGCAAAACATTTACTGTTTATATATTTTAATTTAATCAGAATTGGAACTACAACATTAAAGAGATTTAATCGTAACTTATATTGTTCGCTGAATATTACACAGGTACTGCCTCTTTAAGATTTTTCTTTTTCGAAACATCTTTTGCCAAATTAAAATCAATATCATGTCTTGGCACCAAATGGGTTTACTTTGAGGTAAGTGCATTGTTCAGGCAATAATAGAGCTATAGCTATAGTTGGCAGACATACTGCTGTGAAACATTCCAGCATGGCCAGGATCACTGTGAAACTGACTCAGAGGAGGGTTGCAGGATTCACTCAAAAGGATAATATTGTAGCTTCTCACTGCAACTGGTATATTACAGCTCGTAATGTGGCAGGTCTAACACACGTTGTTGACGTCTGTTGCTATCTCTTTCTTTAATAAGACTGCCTGGGTGTAGCAGATGCCTCATTATAACATTCTTGTATGACTCTCGGAGATGCTCTTTTTTTAAATAAAAAAAGGTCTATTGAAATGACATAGTGCTCAAGTAAAAAACAGGCTTGTGTGCACAATCCACCGTCTCGATCATAGGGTGTTGTGTAAAAACCATCAACGTGTGTTCCATTTGTGCCACCTTGTAAAATTCTGGTACATCTTTATTTAAACTCAGCTGAGCTGTCAGGGCAAAGATGGCAAAACAGAGGCGAGGTGCTCTCACACAGAGGAAGGGAGCAGCAGAATCAGTCAACCCTGGTGACTCTTGCACATCCTCTAGTGGCTGTTGAAGGAGCAATGCTTGCAGAGACTTGGGAACAGATGGCCTGCCCATCCTTAGCCAGAAAATAGACCATGGCTCAGAAAGGGGAGGGAGGAAGGGGAAGAACTCGGGACAAATAGGGAACTGTGATATGGTTCAGAATGGAGGGCAGAAGACAGGCTATCTGGAAACTGGACAAGATAAAGGGGCTTTGTTCTTGGTATAAATTAAATTGAGCACCTTTGGACAATAGAAGATGCTCAGAACCCAGGCGCGTGATTAATTGCTGATTAGCATTCCGTGCAACAGCCCCGACATATTGTGCATTTAATCACAAGTGATTCACAGCAGATACATCTGTATGACGTTTAGATCCTTCTGTCGTCTTAGGTTCTGGTGTGAGAGCAGTAAAGTAAGCTCCATTGCCGGCAATTTACTTGGGGTTTCGTTGTTGTAACTTTGGCCGAAGTTGAGTGGAATCCCATTCATGCACATCAAGGGTGTTTCCATCAAATCTTCGGCGAAATTACAGGAATGAGAGAAGCCCCGAGGGAATTGCCAGCACGCAGATGAACTGAAACTCACACTATCCATGTACAATAGTGCAGCTTGAAAGGACAAACTCAACTGCTCTACCCAATGATTTGTTGCTCATCAGTGGCTACAAGAAACAATTTTCTGGAAAGGGTTTATCAAGCCTTTGTGGATGGATTCTAGTTCCATTGTTGTCTTTAGTAGTATACTGGTTTAGTGTTTCATTGTGCCTTTGTGCTTCAGTATATTATTTTATTTGCAAATAATTTGACCAAGTAGTTTAGCCTGCATGCATTGGGCTGGCGGTGTGTTACTTGCCACCTTTGAAAGTGATAGGAAAATATTATGGGCATCCTACATATTCAGTAAGCAGTTTACTGTGATTAAAGGGTTAGTTGTTAAGCCTGGGTTACGTTGACTGATGCAAAAAGTGGTAATTTAGGACGCAAGCTTCAATTAGAATCATAGAATCATAGAAATTTCCTGCATAGAAGGAGGCCATTTGGCCCATCGTGTCTGCCAGAAAGGATTCGTTAGGGATTTATTCTGCCTATCTACCTGCAAATGTTGGGAAATAGCTTTAACTATAAACAGGACTGTCACACCCCCACTCAAATTTACCCCCTCACTCCTTCTCTCCAGAAGGAGGTTACTTTCATTGGGGTAAAATGCCTGAGGTGCCATCAACCTTGCGGTACTCCACCCAGTTGAGCACTCTTCATATATGAGCATAGACAATGAGTATCAGCAAATCATTTAACGGCGCCTAATCCTGTCCTCACTCAACATCCAGCAGCAGTCACTGGATAGCAAACAAGAGCCGATTTTTCTATTTCCCTTGTTATTTTTCATAATGTCCTTAGCCCAGAGATACCAAAGCCAAATGCAACAACCCCATTGCCACGCCGGCTGAAATGATCTACCTCGACACAAACCAGAGAGCGAGCGGTCACGTTTAAAATCGAATTATACAATTGCACGGGTATCTAACAAAGGGAGGCAGTCAAGAGGGTAATTCTGCCATGTATTCGATAAACTCTGAGCTGAAAGCTCTGTTAGCAAATGTCCTGTTGCGATAAAGGGACAAGTCAAGAGACAGTAATCTCAAAAAGCACTGGTATGTCTACCTTTATTCAGAACTGAGTTCTAACCAAGGACTTTTCTGGGCCATTGTGGCTCAATGACACATTATGGGGCCATTAGTCGAACTATAATTCTACTGTCATTAAAACAATTACCTGACTTGAAACATTGATTTGGAAACAGTATTGACCACATTAAGTAAAAAAAATCTCATCAGGCCTTAAGACCCCAGCTTATTTTGATTTTTTTTTCCTCAGCTGCAGAATGTGCCTTGTGAGCTTCAGGAGACACTGCTGGCGTTGTAGTGCAAGAGTTGACAGTTATCCCATGTATTTATCCCAAACAACGTGTGGATCACACAACGCAATAAAAAGAAACAACAGCAAACGCTGGAAATTTGAAATAAAAACAGAAAATGCTGGGAGTGCACAGCCGGTTAGTCAGCTTCTGTAAAGAGGAAAGACAAGTTGTGACATTTCGAGTATGTAACCCTTTATCGGACTCAAAGCTGAGGAATAAACAGACACTTTAGTAAGGCTGCAAATAAAGAGGGAGTAAAAGGGGAGAGGAATTACACCAATCACAGAGAGGGGGGTAAATGAGTTAAATGACCTGGAAATTGTTTAAAATAGATTTGAAAGATCGCCAATGAGATAATGGAGACATTTAGAAATTTTAGCAATGAGGAAAGATTGGATAGGCTGGGGTTGTTTTCTTTGGAACAGAGGAGGCTGAGGGGAGACTTGATTAAGGTGCATAAAGTTATGAGGGGCCTAGATAGAGTGGATAGGAAGGACCTATTTCCCTTAGCAAAAAGAGGTCAATAACCAGGAGCGTAGATTTAAAGTAATTGGTAGAAGGATTAGAGGGGAGTTGAGGAGAACATTTTGTACCCAGAGAGTGGTGGGGTCTGGAACGCATTGCCTGAAAGGGTGGTCGAGGCAGAAACCCTCATCACATTTAAAAAATACTTGGATATGCACTTGAAGAGCCGTAACCTACAAGGCTACGGACTAAGAGTTGGAAAGTGGGATTAGGCTGGATAGCTCTTTGTTGGCCGGCACAGACACAATGGGCCGAATGGCCTCCTTCTGTGCAGTAAATCTCTATGATTCTATGAAAGCACGAAGGAATGTGCAAATAGTGGGGAGAGAGATGAAAAGACACAGGAAAAGTCCATCTACAGAAAAGTGTGAGAAATAACAAAGAAATAAAAGAGAGAATGAGCTGCAGGTCCATTAGAGATGAAATTGAAACTGAAAATGTAATCAAAATATGGTAAATTTCCCAATTACAGGAAGAGGATAAAACCAGGTCCACACATTGGCCTTCGATCTTCACCCGTGCTCTGAGGGAGGATCTCAAACCCTCTCCTCCCCCTTTACTCCCTGTCTGTGACTGGTGTATCTGTTGGTTCTCTCGCTCGTCCTCCTTTTGTTTCTCCCAACCTTACTATAATTCCACTTTATTTCTCGGCCTTCAGTTCTGAGGGAGGGTGCACACTGGGAATGTCATAACCTGCCTTTTTTCTTTACAAATGCTGACTGGCCTGCAGCGCATTTTCAGCGCTTTCTGTGTTTTTTCTATTATTTCAATGCATCGCACAAACCCACTCTCAATATTTCGGATGTTAAATCTCAACCTAGGCCTCAGCTGTGATTATCATAGGTGCTAAAATTCGATTGCTGACAGTATTGGGGAACTGAAGTAAAACGGCATGATATAATACGAGAAAATTTAAACACACTTATTAACTATACTAGAAATATATAATCTGGAGCATTCGAACTGCATATAATATCAAGGGACATTTGAAGTATTTATTCCTCCAGGGTCAATAGCTCCAGGTAAATTCTTCTGAATGGTCTGCATTGTCGATTATTGTTTGACCTTAATTAAGGCAGGGGCAGACTCGGCCTTCGGGAGACGAGGCAGCATGTCGGGTACTGACTGAGGGAGGCAGCAGGTGAGAAGTGGAGGCCCTTTAAGTGGAGCCCCCACTTCCATGTCCCCTTTTGGCGTCATCCCTCTCATGGGCCAACCGCACATCGCTGTGACCGCTCTGCTGGAGAGCACTTTGGTGCAGATCAGCGGGGCGCTGTAAGGCCAAGGCTAAAGTATCTGTCGTCCTATTTAAGGCGGCAGCCACGTTGGCACCCAGTGTGTGCACGGCCCTGGTCAAAGCGTGCATGGACTCATTTGATGGCCGTGTTGGATGTTCCACAGAGCTGGCCACTCTATCCACGCAAGAAGATATTGTCTCAATGCTCTGCGACGTCATCCCGCTCATGCTTGGGGCGGACTGCTCCATTCTCTCTGCAATCGTGGTCAGTGTGCTTGCAAGGCCTGTCAGTACATCGCACAGTCGCTGCTGCTCCTCACTGATTGTCCTTTTAATCGACGGCCGCCCCAGAATACAGCATCTGTGTCCAGCTGAGCAGAGCTCGGAGAGGGTTGTGCCCTCTGACCCGGACTCTCCACAGCTGTCCCTGCCACCACCATCTGCTCTTGCTCACTTGTGAAGTGTGAGTCACCGGGTAAAAACCCAACTATCTGTCTAACTGGTCGCACCGAAGTGTGAGTGACTATAATGGTATGTGTTCACCCGATGGACGCCATGCATTTGGTGAGGGTGACTATCAGGGAAAGGCATAAAATTGCATAAGGATAAGGGTGAGTGGCAGTGGTGGATGGACAGATTGGGATGTGAGGCAGTGCATAGAAAGAGAAGGATGGGTGCGCTTGCAAGGTAAGTGGGTGTGAGGAGTGATGTGATGGAGTTGACTCGACAAGGCAGTGTGAGGGGTTTGGGTGATGCGCACAGCAGGATGTAGACGAATTTGCAACTGTACTCACCTTTCCTGACCTGGTTAGGCCATTAAAGCGCTTCCTGCACTGAATCCAGGAGCGTGGCACAATGCACCTGCTGCTGACCTCCTGGGCCACCTCCAGCTAGGCCTTCTTTGTGTCAGCAGCAGGTTTTCTTCCTCCCATTGCTGGGGAAGCGTATCTCTCTCTGGCTCCTCACAGCCCCCAGCAGTACATCAGGGGAGGCATCATTGAAGAGGGAACGCAGCCTTTGAGCGTCCTGAATCCATTGTCACACCTTGTCTTCTCCTGCTTCCAACTCCAAACTCCATCTTTTGATTGGCCCTTTAAATACTGGAGTTGAGATCGAGTCGTGCGGGTCCTCATTGCCGCTGCTGCCGCACAATCGGCGCCAAACCCTGAAGTAAAATGATAATGAGCTGGCTGCGTTAAATTGCCACTGACAGATGTGCTGAATTTACTTCCGGGTTTCCCATGGAATATTAGACGCCACCCTACCACGCCCCCACTCCCAACGCACTTCCGAGTTAATATCAGGGCCTACATGTCAGTTTTGCTATTGGGTGCTCCCCTGACTTTAAGCACTCACGGCCAGCACTGCACGAATGAGATAATGGCGCGCTATTAATCAAGACTAGTTTAATCCTTCCACTGGAAAACAATAATACCATTAATTCGTCTCTCCTCACAGTCCAGGACATTCCTGGCCTACGATCACACGGTGGGTTAAGCCAATAATGGGCGATTTGGCTCGTAAGGGAGGAGAGGCTGATATCAACATGCACCAAGGCAAACATAAGAATCCATCAGTAGCAGGGCTGATATCCCACGCTGTGAGCTGCGTGGCCTTTCCTTACTGGTGCAAAGGTATGGTGTATGTAATTGGGTTGTCAAGAAGGATAAAAAGTAGCTGCCACTCCAAAATGAAATACAATCTGGTGAGGAGGTGACAGCAAAATGTAACTGTTGTTCTGAGAGACGTGTGGACAGGTAGCTCGCTAACTGTACAAGTAGCTGGTGCTACAGTTTATGACAGCTTTGCTATAATAACTACTCCTTGACTAAAGTGAAAGCTCCACATTGTGGTCACCTTGCAGGCTGACCCTAACCGGCTTTGATAGCTGACAAAAAAAAACATTTTCTGCAGGATATTGAGAACAAAATCACTTTGGTTCAGTATAAGTGGCGTTTTAAGCTGACAATCATTTCCAGATACTTCTGACAGGTAAAGACTGCTAGACTTAATTGAGACTATTACAGACATGTTAGGTGACCTTTAGACAGATCCTCACCGAGGCCATGATTTGTGACTGTTGCAAAAGGTCTTCATTCCACACACAGAATCAATAGGACAAAATCTCAGAGGAGAAAAAGTCCAAGAATAAATCATCACTGTGATCAGATTGAATCTGATTAAATTCAATTTGGGTTGCCCAGCAAAGTCATTAATACTATCGTTCCTACTTAGCCAGGTTTGAGATTCCTTTTTCTCTCTCTCACATGGCAGCTGTCTTTCATTCTGCCAGTGCCATTTACACTTCATCTAGAGCCATCTTTTGTTTCTTAACTTGTCCCATTACCATCTCCTTTTGCCTTGCACCATCTCTTAATCTCTCTTAATGTCTCTTAATCTCTCCTGCCTTCCATCCTATCACAGACCTTCCCTTTTGTTCTTTCCTCCCCTCCCCCCTCTCCCTGCCCCTGCACTTGTTTAAAAACCTGTTCCATCTCCAGCTTTTTCCAGTTCTGACGAAGGGTCATCGACCTGAAACGTTAACTCTGTTTCTCTCTCCGCAGATGCTGCCTGACCTGCTGAGTTTTTCCAGCATTTTCTGTTTTTATTTGAGATTCCTTACTGTTTATGGTGGAGTTTCTGCCAAGTCTGGAATAAAAAATATCTACCAGAGTGCTTTATGAGAAGTCGCACAACACCAGGTTATAGTCCAACAGTTTTATTTGAAATTTCAAATAAAACTGTTGGACTATAACCTGGTGTTGTGCGACTTCTCATTTTTGTCCACCCCAGTCCAACACCGGCATCTCCACATCAAGAGTGCTTTATAATCAGGCTCGAGTGAAGCATAAATGCCGGCCTGCACTGGTTGGGCCGACTGGCCCGTTCCAGTGCTGTATATGCTATGTAATGGAGTTTTACCGTGTTTCTTGATCTCTTGTAGTGTGTTATTAAAATTATTAAACATAATGTTGAAGCATGACAACCTGTGAGACAGCATATTAAAAAGTGAAACCATCTATCTTCAAGTAAAAGCCCCAGAAAACCATGGTAAAATAATTGAAGCCTGGTGCCGACATGTACTGGAGCATTTTTAATTTGAATTGAATTGTGAAAACATCACCCATCAAGGAACCCTGGAAAGTCTAACGCTCTTAAAAGGTCACCGTCCTGGTGACTTCCTACAGAAGTGCTGAGCCCATCCAAAATGACGTGGTGAATAAATGAATAGGATTGAATGCGTGAGTTCAAATACCAGGCGCGAGCAAGACTGCCAAATTAAAGGTGCATAGTTATTCGGGTATGGTGGGGTGGAGGAGAGAGAGAGAATTGTGAAGGGAATGAGATTATGAAATAAGGAAAGGAAAAAATGAAAGAAAGATGAAAGGGAGAGAGGGATATAAAAAAGCATTGCCAGCTAAAGAAGACTCGCACTTCTGTCGTACCTTTCACAACCTCTTGATGTCCCAAGCGCTTTACAGCTAATGGAGTACTTTCGAAGTGTAGTCACTGTTGCAGCCAATTTGCGCACAACAAGGTCCCACAGACAGCAATGTGACAATGCGATATCAGGGAGAACTTCCTTGCTCTTCTTTGAAATAATACCATGGGATATTTTACATCCACTTGAGAGGGCAGACGGGGCAGTTTAACCATTGTGAGACAGTTGCAATTGAGTGAGAACACATGACAATGTTATAATGGTACCCATGATATATTCACTTGATGGGAATACCGCTCCAGTATATTAATATTAAAAAATATATAAATTAAACATATAGCTAGAAGTAAATGTCTTTTACAGAGCAAACAGGCAGCTTGACTGATTCAGTGAGAGGTCCATCCTCCAATTAAGTTGTCTACGCTGAATTAAAGCTACCACAGGATGGTGCACTCATTACCAGAAAACCCTTTCATCCCTTTGTCTGAACAGCTGTCAGAACAGGTGAAAGGACAATCCTTTGATGCGTTGAAAACCGACTATGACGCTTCAGATAAGTGTCATGAGCCTTTTATTAGGCTCGAATTCATCTACACAGGACAGCGTTTTGGAACAGATCATAAAATGTATTGTTCACAGTCAAAGAGCAAGCCATTACACAAAAACAGGAAGAAGGGGCAAATTTTAGTTTCAGAGAGGTGATGGATATTCGTGCCTGGGAAGTGGAACATTTTTCCACTCAGTGAACACTCCTAGACCAAGTAAAAGCTCCATTACTCTGCTGCAACGTGCTGGAACCTCAATCTCAGAAGAACGGCCATACACCTCAGTGTGAACTTTGCCCATTTCCACATATCCTCATGGGTCTCGCAAGAACAGTTGACTAACAGTTAGTGCTCAATTATGAGCAATTTTGTATTGTGAACGTAATCACAAAGCTGGATTGAGACTGGCCAAACCCATTTCGGGTAGTACCTGTTCAGTTTACGGTGGACTTGAAGCCAGGTCCAATGGCGAAACATGCTCATCCATTCTGTACATTGTGTATTACCAATATGCTGCAGTTATAGCTGTGAAAACAAATTGTGATATAATTTGCTTCTATGATCTTCAACCTTACAGGATAAAACCGCATTTATAGCACATTGTTCGCCTTTTGCACCAGAGAGCCATTCAATCGCTGATTGTTGAGTGAGTTTCCAGAGGAAAGTTGGGTAAGCAACATCTAGGGCTGATCAACAGTTTAGCTCAGGTAGCAGTACTCTTACCCTAAATCAGAAGGTTAAAGGGTCAAATGCCACTCTAGAACTTAGGCAAGTAATCTAACACTGCTGTGCAGTTCTGAGGGAATGCTGCATTGATGGCCGTTCCATTCTTTGGATGTGATATTAAATGGAGGCCCTAACTGATCATACGAGGACGTACAAAATCCCATGATAGTATTTGAAGAGGAGCTGGGAATTTTCACAATGTCCTGGCCAAAATTCCTCCCTCAAATATCAGCACCAAAAATTCTCTGATTTGTTGTTTGTGGATCTAGCTCTGTTCAAAATGGCTGCGACATTTGCCGAAGCGATTGTCTGTGGTGCAACGGGATGCATTTTTGTGTTCAGGAAGGTGTGCTGATAGCGATATGTTAATGGAATCACTGACTAGCCACATAGACTGGAAACCATGTGGTGTGCATCACTATGATTCCTTTGAGGATTAATCAAATCATGTTAAGGGATCCTAATTCAATACTAAATATACAATGATACGTTTTGAGGTATGATTGAATTCTCATATCATTATCGCAATATGAAAATGAGAGAGGGGCTATAACGTAACTCAAAGAGGTTAATATTCCAGTAGTGAGCTCTTGCTGTTTTTTAAAGTCACAGGACCCGAAATTCAGAAGTGATATAGTCATGATCGGATTGTAAGGTTTCTCATAAAGGAGCTGAACCTAACAATGAAATTAGAATATTCCACTGTTTCCGCATCCATTAGCTTGTTAATGTGGAAAACGATTGCGATAGGCTGAAAGCATAAAGTGAAGAAGGCATAATGCGATCACACTGTTTGCCAACAGTGGCTGTTCAGCACACGGTGGTTAATAAGGGTGATCCTTCCTCCTAAAATGTGAGATACTTTGAAAATCTTCAGTTTATCTGGCAACATAGGAACAGGAGGAGGCCATTTAGCCCCTCGAGCCTGTTCCGCCCGCCATTCAATGAGGTCTTGGCTGATCTGTGACCTATCTCCATATCGCCTTTGCCCCATATCCCTTAATACCTGTGGTTAACAAACATTTATATAACTCAGATTTAAAATTGATAAATGTCGTTTGCAGAAGAGAGTTCCAAACTTCTACCACCCTTTGTGTGTAGAAGTATTTATTAAGTTCGGTCCTGAAGGTCTGGCTCTAATTTTTAGACTGTGCCCCCTAGTCCTAGACTCCCCAACCAGCAGAAATAGTTTCTCTCTAAGTTAAAGGTCAACAAACCCCCTTAAAATTCGATGGTATGAATCATGTGATACTAATTACCCCGCCCTCTCCCCCCTGCTCTCATTTCATTTCCACCTTTATTAGGTCACGCTGCAAACTGTAGATTCTTTGTCAAGAATAAAACGACTGCAAGTGATTTAATCCAAAGAATCTGCTGACATTCATAAACTACGCAAAGCTTTGCTCTCATGGTTTATGTCATCAGAACCACTTGAATCGATTACTTCCTTGTAACCCACAGCCAGCTATCCATCACACAAAGAATGAATTCTGAAAAAAATGTCAACTGTTACATACAACAGTTTGTGGCAACAGAGTTCTCTAAGCATCAACAATTAATTTTTTTAATGATTAATGTTGGATTGGTCTAGCTGCCTTTATGTTTTCAAAACTGCAAATAAGTGCAAATGAATGGTTGTTTGTGCTTTGCTAAAGCGTAATTGAAGTGCTGTTGCTGCAGAGAGTGATACATCATTTCTAATTCCACACACTGTCTCCACAGCTGTTTCGCCAATGAAGTTGGCAGCAGTGGATTAACCTCCCCTGGAAAGTCAATGTATTGCAGTTTATTCTGAGGACTCAAGCCTCTTCAAGGTGAAATTCATTCATCTGAGCGTCTTTGATCTTCAACCGCACTTACCTTTTCCATTCGCGACCATATTTTTTTAAGCTTCTCCATGGGCAGGAGTCTTTGCCTGAGCTGAATATCCGACAGAAGCTGGGAGTCTAATATTGGACTGCGCAGGATGCCTGAAGAAACCCAAGTGCTTTTTTCTCAACTAGTAACAAACATTTATAGTGACTTAATCTTTTTAGGCCTGAGGCAATGAAGCTAAAGGTTAACTGATGACCAGGCATTTCCTTTAAAGAAGGTGAGACAATGGAGAACCCATCACTTTTGTTGGGTCAATTGAAAATGGAAACAAACCAAATCTCAGAACAAGACCTGTGAACACAAAACTGGTGTCACAGTCTAACCTGTGGCTGCGGGTTCTTATTGTGGAACGGCGAACATCAGAAGCAGCTATTGGCTGAAAAAAAATTCAAGAATAAAAGAACTAAAACCGAGAAATTACTGTTGGTGATATTAGTTGATGCACTTTTCAGGCATTAATATCATATCCCCTCATCTGCCATTTTCACAGAACCATTAACCCGTTTGAAAAAAATATGTTAATACCTCTGTTAAAATCGCATATAATTGTATATCAGCCGAAAGAATTAATGTTGGTGATATTATTGGATGAGCACTTGGGGGGATAAATGGTTAGCCCCCGAAATCGTGCACGGGGATCGCGATGCGCGATTAACCTGCGCCCATTGATTGCAATGCAGGCGGCACGCCAACTTCACACTGCCTGCTCATTATAATGAATTCTGCGTGCAGCCAGCACTAACCGTGCTGTTGATTGGCTGCCGCCTCAGCAGGGAGCCCAAAATCGTAACTTCCCAGCACTTCTTAAAGCTATTCTGCACGGCTTAAAGCTAGCCTGCTCCTCTTAAAGGGGAGGTGCATTGTGGCTGCAGCAGTTGGTAGATTTCAGTGAGGACGTCCTTACTGAAGCGCAGATGTCTCACGCCTAGTTCCTCGCTGAGGTTCAGGTAGGAGAATTGCTCCCTGAACACCCCGGGCGGATATGGCCTCCTGCTGAGAGCCCTTCTCCCCCCCCGCCCCCCCTCTCCCTCCTCCTAGCAGCTTGTCCTGCTCTGCGTGTCATCTTGAAGTTATACCGAAGCCCCATCTGCTCTCTCAGGTGGATGTAAAAGATCCCATGGCACTATTTCAAAGAAGAGCAGGGCAGTTATCCCCAGTGTCCTGGCCAATATTTCTCCCTCAACATAACAAAAACAGATTATCTGGTCATTTTCACATTGCCGTTTGTGGGAGCTTGCTGTCCGTAAATTGGCTGCCGCGTTTCCTACATTTCAACAGTGACTACACTTCAAAAGTACTTCATTGGCTGTAAAGCGCTTTGAGATGTCCGGTGGTCATGAAAGGTGCTATATAAAAGCAAGTCTTTCTTTCAATAGTTAAGAAACTAGCAAACCAACCCTTGCAACTCTTGGATAGTGCCTTTCCGAACTCCATGGAGTGCGCTGAAGGCCAGTCTGCAGGGATTGTCAGGGCAACATCCAGTTGTAATGTGGCAGGCCTAGAGTGTCACCCTCTGAAAGAGCCTCCCAAACGTCTCCAAACACTAATCTGTAAATGCAATTACAGTTTAAATTTATTAAACCCCCCCCCCTCTCATTTATATTTTAGTTTAAGCATACTTTATTTTGCAGAATGCATGACATTCGTTCTTATGTTGAAATGTTATTGTATTGTAGAAATGAACTCGGTGAACATAACTATTCTTTCATTTGACACAATTTAAATACAAAGATTTTTCTTCTTTCCTGTTGGAGATGTTCACGGTTGTTTGTACAAGGTTCCGACTTGGGCTTATTTTTGCATTCATTGCAATCCAATTATATTAGAGTTTAAAATAACTTGGTGTACAACAGCAATACAAATCAAATGAACTGCAACTGCTGGAACTGTGAAGCAAAACAGGAAATTTGATGAACACATGGCAGGTCAGTCAGCATCGGTGGAGACAAAACCTATCTGTTCTCTCCACAAATGTTGACTGCCCTGCTGTGTGTTTTTAGTATTTTCTGTTTTTATTTATACACAGCAGGTCATCCTTTGCTTGCAAACTCCATCTTGTAGACTCCTGGGGGGCGATTTTGCCAGCCCTGGAGAGGCGGGTATGGAGGCGGGATTGCCGGGAAAATGGCAGAATTTGGGGGCGGGTGCCCAACCCGCCTCCGTGCCATCTTCCCAGGAGGCGGGTGGCCGTCCCGCGCCGGGTCCCGTCTCCTTGGAGTTAACAGGCAAAAAATAGGATTATCCCCTTTTTGCCCTCACAAGTGCGGGCTTCCCGAAGGCTCCAAAACCCGCCAGCTCAGCGAGGCGAATAGTGGGTCTGCGGGGGTTGGGGGGGTGCAAAAGTGTGCTGTGAACTTAAGTGATGGGTGCAAGAATGGCGAGATGAGTATGTGAGGTAAGTGCAAAGTGTTATTAAAAGTGTACTTACCTTTGTTTCTTCCTGCAGGCTTCAGTCGGTGGGTATGCAGAGAGTCTCGGGCCTCCGCGTTGGGGATGACAGATGGCCGTTGCATTCTCAGATGCAACAACCATCTCATTTCTGCAAAAGAAAGAAGTTTGATGAGGTCTTGAATTCAAGACCTCATCAAACTACAGAGAATGTCACGGTTTGACAGTTTCACAGAGCTGTCAAACGATGACAATTCATCTGTCAATAAGTTTTGACAGATGAAACGTCATACGTTGACGCTCTCTGCAACCGGCTTTCCCTTAAATGACCGCTAAGTTACTGCTTAAATTGACCTGAAACATTGACGCTTCCTAAAATAAGAGGCCACCTAGGACTATTCATGCCATATAATTGCCTATTGACTGAATTATCACTTGTCATCACCTCGAAGTCCACTGTTTTATTTGTCTCCTAATTGATCATTACTGTAGCATTTAAATAAAAACCTTGCTTCTCAGTACTCCTTATACATTTTCTGGAAGCTTTGATCACATCCTTTATCACACGTGGCTTTCTCCAGAATTGTTGAAAGGCCCCATTTGAAATGTTGGCCCACTTCTTCTTTCAGATGTTGACCTACCTGCTGTGCACTTCCAGCATTTTCTGTTTTCATTTCAGCTTCTCAATATTCCTGGCTTTTCGTGTCATCTCTGGTAGAGAGAGCTATCTGGCAGCCTTCGCAGGCTAAGTCCCTCTCTGCGGTAATCAGTATTGGACCTTGGTTTTAATCAGCTGCAAAAACTCAAGAGGAAGTGCAACATCGACTTGGAGGCCACCGACTGCGGGCTGTGGCAAAATGGGGATGATTGGCACGTACTGCAAAGAAAAGCTTTGTTTTCCTTCTAGTATTTTACAACCTCGCATGTTGCAAAGATTTCCTCTCCTCTTTGAAGCTAATCCGTCACCTGACACATCACTTGGAAAAAGGGCATGATTAGCCAAACATGACTGGCAATATCATCAACAGACAAAAGAGACGGAGCACAGCGACAGGGCCTGACTCTCACTGAACTTCCAAGATTAGAAAGAGCAAAAAAAAAATTGCAGCAGGGGTTTTCTGGCAGGTTGTCAGCTAAGTGCAAATAACAAGGGAACTTTAAAGGACTTTTGTTTTGTCAGTTGTGTTGTTTTCAAAAATCAGATATTTTACTTTATTTCCCTGCAACAACTTTACACGCTGGGCCTCGGGTGAAAGATTTTCATGCCAATCCATTGATAAATCATTTGGGAACATTGAACAGAAGCCTCCTTTCGGCATTAAGTGACCATACGATAACTTCCCTTTAATCCATGGATTAAACAAGACTTTGGAGCCAGTTAACTTAGCCAACTATCACAGGAAAGAGATTTCAAAGTGGTCTTAAGCTCCTTTTCTCCCTTTATTCATTGCAGTTATTTAAATATAAAGACCACCGTGATGATTTTTCTGCCGAATAATATGGATCATAATTTGAAAATAATTTGTGACTTAAAACTGAAATAATCAGGCTTCTGCTAATTAACCTTTAATCCTCAGGATAAAAGCTTCTATTAAAAATAATTAGTAATTTGTTTGAAAAAAAAAATCAAGAGAAATATCTCCTGTTGAGATACATGATTAAAAGCACTTTGGAGTTTTTAAATGGATGAACATGCAGAAGGCAGGGCTTTATTAAATCGTCTCGAATAATTAGCATTCAAAGGGACTGAGTTGTAGTGGAGCCAACTCTTTCCAAAAGCAGATTATGTTGCATTCATTCACTCCTTCAATAAAAGAGCTGGATAAATATTACCAGAATGATACCAGGGCTAAAAGGGTTAAATTATGAGGACAGGTTGCACAGACTAGGCTCGTATTCCCTTGAGTATAGAAGATTAAGGGATGATCTCATCGAGATGATGAAAGGGACTGATAGGGTAGATAGAGAGAAACTATTTCCTCTGGTGGGGGGTGGGGGGGGGGGAGGAGTCCAGAACAAGAGGGCATAACCTTCAAATTCAGGGGTAATGTCAGGAAGCACTTCTTCACACAAAGGGTAGTGGAAATCTAGAACTTACTCCCTCACAAAGCTATTGAATCTAACTTTCTCCCTCAAAAAGCTATTGAGTCGAAGTCAATTGAAAATTTCAAAACTAAGATTGATATATTTTTGTTCAGCAAGAGTATTAAGGGTTACAGAACCAAGGTGGGTAGATGGAGTGAAGATACAGATCAGCCATGATCTAATTGAATGGCAGAACAGGCTCAAGGGGCTGAACGGTCTACTCCTGTTCCTATATGGAAGAACAACATCCTCTATGTATTAGCAACATTGCAATCACAATTGGAAGATTTCTGTAGCTTATCATAAAAATGTTAAAAAAAGAATGTGTTAGTGGTCAGTAAATGATTTCCCCAGCACATTCACAATGTCACAGGTGCATAGCAACTAAAGGAAGGAAGGAAACCTCTCCCTTACCCCCACATTAGCAAAATAATCAAATACCCCTTGGACCCTGAAAGCTCATGCACTGTTGTGTGTGTGTGTGTGTGTGTGTGTGTGCAGAGGGCAGAAGACCAGGGTTAAACAATGCAGATATAAGGAAGAATAGATATTCTGAAATTCTACTGGACTATCTTGAAGGAACAGGGACAATAAAAATAGAAAAATAAGCAGGTGACAATCCATGCTGGGGTAATTGTACTTGGTGTGTGGAAGGCATACCTGAAAATGAGGTACCAACCTGGTACAAGACAGGACTACATGCATGCTAAACAGTGGAAGCAACATGCTATAGACAGAGCTAAATGATCTCACAACCAACGGACCAGGTCAAAGCTCTGCAGTCCTGCCACATCCAGCTGTGAACGGTGGTGAAAAATTAAGCAACTAACAGGTTGAGGAGGCTCCGTGAACATCCCCATCCTTAATGATGGTGAAGCCCAGCATGTGTCTAAAAGACAAGGCTGGAGCGTTCGCAACTGGCATCAGCCAGAAGTGCCCAGTGGATGATCCTTCTTGTCGTCCTCCTGAGGCCCCCACTAATCACAGATGTCAGTCTTCAGCCAATTCGATTCACTCCATATGACATCAAGAAACATCTGAGTGCACTGGACACAGCAAAGGCTACAAGCCTCAGTAACATCCTGGCTATAGTGCTGAAGACCTGTGCTCTGGAACTGTTCCAGTACAGCTACAACACAGGCATGTACCTGACAATGTGGAAAATGTTCTAGTATATCATGTCCACAAAAAGCAGGACAAATCTAATCTGGCACATAATTTAATAGGACAAAGTCAGCATGGCTTTATGAAGGGAAGTAATGTCTGACAAATTTGCTTGAGTTCTTTGAGGACATAACGTACAGGGTGGATAAAGGGGAATCAGTGGACGTAGTGTATTTAGACTTCCAGAAGGCATTCGACAAGGTGCCACATAAAAGATTATTGCTCAAGATAAAAAATCACTGGATTGGGGGTAATATTCTGGCATGGGTGGAGGATTGGTTATCTAACAGGAAGCAGAGAGTTGGGATAAATGGTTCATTCTCGGACTGGCAACCAGTAACCAGTGGTGTTCCGCAGGGGTCGGTGCTGGGTCCCCAACTCTTTACAATCTATATTAACGATTTGGAGGAGGGGACCAAGTGTAACATATCATAGTTTGCAGATGATACAAAGATGGGAGGGAAAGTAGAAAGTGAGGAGGACATAAAAAACCTACAAGGGGATATAGACAGGCTGGGTGAGTGGGCGGAGATTTGGCAGATGCAATACAATATTGGAAAATGTGAGGTTATGCACTTTGGCAGGAAAAATCAGAGAGCAAGTTATTATCTTAATGGCGAGAAACTGGAAAGTACTGCAGTACAAAGGGATCTGGGGGTCCTAGTGCAAGAAAATCAAAAAGTTAGTATGCAGGTGCAGCAGGTGATCAAGAAGGCCAATGGAATGTTGGCTTTTATTGCTAGGGGGATAGATTATAAAAACAGGGAGGTATTGCTGTAGTTATATAAGGTATTGGTGAGACCGCACCTGGAATACTGCATACAGTTTTGGTGTCCATACTTAAGAAAAGACATACTTGCTCTCGAGGCAGTACAAAGAAGGTTCACTCGGTTAATCCCGGGGATGAGGGGGTGGACATATGAGGAGAGGTTGAGTAGATTGGGACTCTACTCATTGGAGTTCAGAAGAATGAGAGGCGATCTTATTGAAACATATAAGTTGTGAAGGGGCTTGATCGGGTGGATGCGGTAAGGATGTTCCCAAGGATGGGTGAAACTAGAACTAGGGGGCATAATCTTAGAATAAGGGGCTGCTCTTTCAAAACTGAGATGAGGAGAAACTTCTCCACTCAGAGGGTAGTAGGTCTGTGGAATTTGCTGCCCAGGAAGCTGTGGAAGCTACATCATTAAATAAATTTAAAACAGAAATAGACAGTTTCCTAGAAGTAAAGGGAATTAGGGGTTACGGGGAACGGGCAGGAAATTAGACATGAGGCTGAGTTCGGATCGGTCAAGGCCCTGTGGCTGGCGTAGCGGGCCCAGGGGCTGAGTGGCCGGGTCCTGCTCCTACTTCTTGTGTTCTTTAGATTTGAGGTTAGGATCAGATCAGCCATGATCTTATTGAATGGCGGAGCAGGCTCGAGGGGCCGATTGGCCTACTCCTGCTCCTATTTCTTATGTTCTTATGTTCTTATGGCCAATTGCCGCCTCATCGGCCAATTCCCAATCATCAGCAAAGTGATGGAAGGAGTCATCAATAGTGCTATCAAGAGGCACTCACTTACCAATAACCTGCTCATTAATGCTAGGTTTGAGTTCCGCCACAACCACTCGGCTCCAGACCACGTTACAGCCTTAGCCTAAACATGGACACAAGAGCTGAATTACAGAAGTGAGGTGAGAATGAATGCCCTTGACATCATGGCAGCATTTGACCAAATGTGGCAACATGGAGCCTAGTAAAACTGAAGTCAATGGCAATCGGGGGGAAAACTCTCCAGTGACTGGAGGCATACCTGGCACAAAGAGAGATGGTTGCCGTCATTGGAGGCTAATCATCTCACCCCAAGAGTTCCTCAGGGCAGCTTCCTATGCCCAACTATCTTCAGCTGATTTATCAATGATCTTCCCTCCATTATAAGGTCAAAAGTGGTGATGATGATTGCTTCATTCACAATTCCTCAGATAATGAAGCAAACCATGCCACATGCAACAAGGCTTGGGCTGATAAGTGGCAAGTAACTTTTGCGCCACACAACTATTACGAAATGGCCCAATGCACTACATGACCCATTAGGGGGTAATTCACATCTAGATCAAGATTTTAAAAATGAACAGGGTTACATCCATAATAGAGATGAGATGAAGCCTTTGGGATTAGTGACTCATAACAAGATTACGTTTCAGATAATCATGCACTCAGCACCAGAAAGGATTTTAAAAAGACAAGCGTTACAGAAAGGATGGATGATCGGAAGGATATTAACTGGAAATTATTGCTGAAACATATCTGTTGAGGGAAAATGGAGCCACTTTTAAAACTTTGGTGCTGAGTAATGCAAGATAAGTACATACGCAAGACAAATAAATGTTAACTAAATAGCTAGTTCCTGGTATGGATGAATAGGGCAATTAGAAGAGAAATAAGAAAGAAAAACAAACTATAGGGCAGAACATTAAAGCGTTTGCAGCCATCTTCAGCCAGAAGTCTCAAGTAGATGATTCATCTTGGCCTCCTCCTGATGTCCTCACCATCACAGCTGCCAGTCTACAGCTAATTTGAATCACTCCACGTGACATCAAGAAATAGCTTAGTGCACTGGACATAGCAATGGCTACGGTCCTTGGCAAACTTTTATGCTGAAGACCTCTGCTCCAGAACCAGTCACGTCCCTAGCTGAGCTGTTCTAGTCCATCTGCAACATTGGTATCCACCTAACAATGTGGAAAATTTCCCAGGTATATCCGGCCCACAAAAAGCCGGACAAATTCAGCCCGGCCAATTCCCGCCCTATCAATTACCCCTAATAACAGGCTCAGTTTGGGTTCTACCAGAACCACTCAACTCCAGACCTCATTACAGCCTTGGTCCAAACATGAGTACAAGTCCTGAATTTCAGAGGTGAGATGAGAGTGACTGCCCTTGACATCAAGGCAGCATTCGACTGAGTGTGGAACCATGGAGCCCTAGTAAAACTGAGGTCAATGGGGATTGGGGAAAACTCTCCAGTGGCTGCAGCCATAACTGGCACAAAGGGAGATGGTTATGGTTGTTGGAGGCCAATCATCTCAGCCTCAGGACATCACTGCAGGATTTCTGCAGGTCAGTGTCCTCTGCCCAACTATCTTCAGCTGCTTCATCAATGACCTTTCCTTCATCATAAGGTCAGAAATGGGGCTGCTCACTGATGATTGCACAGTGTTCAGCTCCATTCGCATTTCCTCAGATAATGAAGCAGACCATGCCCGCATGCAGCAAGATCTGGACAGCATCCAGGCCTGAGCTGATAAATGGCAAGTAACATTCGTGCTACATAAGTCTCAGGCAATGACCATCTCCAACAAGAGAGAGCCAAGCCATCTGCCCTTGACATTCAGTGGTATTACCATTTCCCTGTATCCCACCATCAACATCCTGGGGGGTCACCATTGTCCAGAAACTCAAGTCAGCCAGCAACATAAATACCATGGCTACTAGAGCAGGTCAGGCACTGGGTTTCGGTGGCAAGTGACTCACCGTCTGACTCTCCAAAGCCTCTCCACCAACTATAAGGCTCAAGTCAGGAGTATGATGGAATACTCTCCACTTGCCTGGATGGGTGCAGCTGCAACAACACTTAAGAAGCTCGACATAATATAGGACAAATGAGTCTGCTTAATTGGCACTTCATCCACTCACCTAAATGTCCACCACCAGCACACGGTGCCTGCAGTGTGCACGATGCACCACAGAAACTCGCCAAGGCTTCTTTGGCAGAACCTCATACACCTGTGACCTCCATCACCTAGAAGGACAAGGGCAGCAGGTACATGGGAACACTACCACCTCCAAGTTCCCCTCCAAGTCACACAACATCTTGCCTTGGACATAAATCGTTCCTTCATTGTCGCTGGGTCAAAATCTTGGAACGCCCGACCTAACAGCACTGCGGGAGCACCTTCACCACACAGACTGCAGTGGTTCAAGAATAAGGTCTACCACCACCTTTCCGAGGACAACGAGGGATGGTCAATAAATGTTGGCCTTGTCAGCGATGCCCACTTCCTGAGAATAAAAAAAGAATGGAGTAGCTTTTCTCATTCCATGCTTCATTTTCTTACAGATTTCAACGCCAGTTGAAACTGTCTACCATCTGGTCGGCAGGTTTTTAACATTCTTTGGTCAATTCATCAGATGAAGAACCTGGCATGAAGGAAGAAAGAGCAACAACAGAGGCCATGTCTCAGCACAGAAAGTTTGTCTCCTGTCAGTCAATACTGAACAGCATTGAAGAAATGATGATAGGAACACAGTAAAAAGGCACAAAGTTCAGGAACAGGGAGAAAATACACCGACATGGCCTTCTTTCAAATCTTTTAAAGGTACAGCACTGCTGTGCCATTGAATATTTTGACAGGCTATTGAGTCTAAGCAATCGACCGTGTGAGAGAGAGCTCACTTGAGACCCACACTGCTTCTGTGGGCATAACCTTTAAACCCAGTTAAATCTTCATCCTGGCAATAGAAATACATGTGTTTCGTTGGGAACAATTCATGATGGTTCTATGATGCCTGTGGCAGTTTCAAGTAAATGTTTCAATTATGAGTAAAAGTATCAAATTAACCCTGCAAAAGCTTAAATACATCATCAGATTCTGTTGAAACGTTTGAAGGGAAATTTCAGGTTTTTTGCTTGCGGTCGGCCATTGTTCACCTAATAATAATCACATAACACAAAGAAGCAAAACGACATCAAGCAAAGTCAGATAAAACCATGTTTTTACTGGTACAAAAAAAGGGCAAAAAACTTTGCTTAGCCCCTTTTGGGCGCAGAATGGCCAGCGCACTCCCAGCGGGTACGGTAGCATCATGGTTATGTTACTGGACTAGTAATCCAGAGGCCTGTATTAATGATCCGGAGACGACTCCAATCCCACCACGGCAGCTGGGGAATTTAAATTCAGTTAATTAAATAAATCTGCAATTAAAAACTATTATCAGTGATGGTGACATGAAACTACCGGATTGTTGTACAAACTCATCTGGTTCACTAACGCCCTTTAGGGAAGGAAATCTGCCGTCCTTACCCGGTCTGGCCTATATGTGACTCCAGACCCACAGCAATGTGGTTCATTCTGAACTGCCCTCTGCGGTTCAAGAACGCGGCTCACCACACCTTCTCAAGGGCAATTTAGGGATGGGCAATAAATGCTGGCCTTGCCAGTGACGCCCACATCTCATGAACGAATAAAAAAAAAGCATGCATCAGAGGCCGGAGGTCCAAGCCTCGCTTGGAATTGAGCCTCGGGCACCTGTCCCAGCTCGTTGGTTTGGGAGTCTCCGATTTTGACCAGCTGCCTCATCAGAGGCGTTGGGCTGCATGTAGACCACATTTTCCTGAACACAGCTAGCCTTCAGGGCAGACCAATTTTGGGAAGGGATGGGGGGGTCTTTCAAACAGGCGTTAGGTCCCCTATTTGCACATGCAATGGGCCCAACACCTGTTTCAAGCACGGGCCTTGGACACCACTTTTTCTGCTTTTATCAATATGGCGGGCGAGTAACGATTGGACGTTTAGCCGCCCATTTTACACCTGTAAAAAGGTGCATCGTTAACTAATTTCTAGGCCATCATCTTCTCAGACATCTTCTACTTGTTGAGGGTGCAGTGGCTTTGCATCAGTCCCTGTTTCCCATTAACAGTTAACGATTATGATCTGGCTGATTACAAAAGGAGGCAAGATGAGAATCAACAGATTCCTTCCTCTCAGCTAGCTAACAACACTGCAGGATAAGAGCTTCAAAGTGGTAACATCTTCATTAAGGTTTTTGGCAAGTCTTGCTTCGTTATTGACAAATGTGACATAATTATGTAAATTCCATCACTCACATTTATCAGCTTGGTGAAAATAACACTTGGCTTCTCTCGCGCTTTTCCATCACCCAAACATGAAAAGATTCACCCAACGTCGTGACTTAAAGGCTGCATCATTTTCAGTATCTTGTGCTGATCAGAAAAGCGGCAGCAGTGGAGAGCAGGAGTTCTGATGACTACATGGCCGGACGTTTGGTCCTTAAGAATATCAGGTTAGGTTGCTCTGTTTGCTGTCCCTGTGAATCTTATCCTGATCGCCTCAATGTAAAAAGTCTTATGCACACTGTTAACCAGCATCTTTTGGGGTACACGCCCACACCCCAAAGAACAGTTACAAACATTAAAGCACCAGGGGACCACTCGCTGTGTAAAAAAGATTTTCCTCACGTCGCCTTTGGATCTTCTGCCAATCACCTTAGAGCTGTGTCCTCTGGTTCTCAACGCTTCCGCCAATGGGAACAGTTTGGGCTCAATTTTCACCGGCCCGTGGAGGCAGGTTTGGAGGCGGGAGTGGTGTGAAAATAGCAGATTCGGGGGTCCCGAACCCATCCCGCCCCCATGTCAGTTTCCCAGGAGGCGGGTACCCGACCTGTGCTGGGACCCACCTCCCCGAGGCGGGAAGGGGATTAGTGCCAATAAACTGCCTGTTAACAGGTAGTTAACAGGCAGTTTTTTGCCTAATCCCTATTTTTAGCCCTGAAGTGTGGGCTTCCCGACAGGTCTGAACCGCGTCGATTTAGCGAGGCGGACCGTCGGTCTGGAGGGCTTGGAGGGGTCGAGATGTCCGGTGTGCAGGTGAGTGACGGATGCATGAGTGCAGAGTTAAGTGTGTTTGGTGTGTGTAAAGTGTTTTAAGAACTTTTACTTACCTTAACTTTGTCCTGCAGGCTAGCTTCCTTAAGGTGTCGGGAGTCCCTCACATCCACGGCACAGAAAGCAGAATGGCCGCGGAGCTGTCAAAAGCTGCAGTCTCTGCTTTCTGTGCTGGATTGATTTCTAACTGAGTCTAAGTACAGCGACTCAAGTTAGAAATCATATTGTCAGTGTTTGACAGCTTCACAGAGCTGTCAAACGCTGAAATTTCATCTTGTCAAAAGCTCTTGACAGATGAAATTTCAATGGCTGACGTCACCTGTATCCAAGGAACCCTTGATTGGCCTGCTGAGCCCGCTGGCCGGGCTTAACAAGGTCAATCAAGGGAAGATACAGTGGGTTGGCCACAAGTCGATGGAGGCGGGACTACAACCCAAAAAGTGGGAGTCCCGCCTCCATCGCGTCCCCATTGACAAAATCCAGCCTTTCTCTCTATCTACTCTGTCCAGACCCCTCATCATTTTGAAATCATGTTTGAATAGCACTGTCAACATCAGGAATATTGCAATCTAGTCAGACTACGATCAGCTATCCTTTTCTAGTTATTCATTACCTGCTTACATCAATGGACTCCAGTGACATTTCACCTGTACATTAAGGGGGAAACCATTAACCATGCTTTAAGTGATTCCAATCACAGTGTACAGATTATAGAAAGGATACAAGCAGCACAGTTGGTTCATTTTAGTGGGTGGTAATTAAGTCAAATTTCAGCGAGTCATTCTGGAGAAGTACAGACGCATATTGACAGAAATCATCTTTCTCTTTTATCACTTCCAGAGCATTATTAATTTCATCATTCCTTTAGACAGGTGGAGGTACCCTATCAGAAAGCTCCCATTTTATAAATGCACACACATAAGGGGAGAAATTCATTATTGCCCTGTTTGGGGCGCTAAATTTTAAAAGTTGGGAAAATTAGCGCCAGGCGCTAATATTTCTAAACCTTTAAAAAATTCGGTTTTGCGCTCCAGGAAGGAAGTGGAACACTAAATGAAGCGTTCCACTTCCTTCATGGAGCACAATCAGCAGCAGGCGGGGCGGAGACTTCAGCAGCGCTGCACACTGGGCCGGGTAGCGCCGCCGCGTTCAAAGGCTCCTTCCCTCCCTTAAAGGAAAGGGCCATCGCTGCAGGCTCTGCAATAGAAAAATTACCCACCTGGACCAGCAAGGCAGCCGCGATCCCGTGCGATCAGCCCGGCCCTCAAGCAGAAACCCGCGAAAAAATCTGGAACAAGAAAGGTAAGATTCTTCTTCATTACCTCGGCCACCTCACTTTTAATCATCGCCCCCGAAGTGGCCGGCCGCCCGATGCACGCCTCCTGCAGCTGTCGGTGTTTTCGACCGGCGCTGCTACAGTGGGCGGAAGTCTATTTCGGGTGCGGGGTGTTACCGGGGCGATGCGCACGGCTATGATGTCACGATCTTCAGGCGAAGGAGATCGGGGCGCAACGCTGTAGCGCCGCCGCTAAACTCCCGCAGCAAAACTCCCGCCGAATATGGCGGGAGTCGATGTCAGCGCCGCGCCCGCTCGCTCGCTAAGCCATTTGCGTCCCATTAGCACCCCCCAGGGGCGCTAATGGGAGGCGCAAATGCACCCAATTTCACCCCCACAGTGTGAGCTGACCTGCAGTCAAAGACATTGAAAGCTCCCTTACAAGCAAGCAGTGGAAAACAAATGACTTGTTTCATGTAACTTTCACAGCAGATGCACAAACCATAAAAGATAAGCAGGTTTCCATCAAGGAATTGGAGCCAAATCCAACAAGGTGATTTGTCTTTTTTAGGCTCGGACCAAGAGTCCTGGTTGACAAGTAGCAACCCTTAGGTTTCCTTCAGAAAGCAGTTTTTACTATTTTTGTCCACTTTGCGTCACAGGACATTGGAGGTGATGTCGTGGGATTGGGGGATGCAGAAATCAGTCGATGTTCCTTGCTGCACTACCTAGACACACCTCTTGGTAGGTCAATCAAGATTTGGCACTGATGTTTTTAGCACGTACAGAGTCTGGACCATCCTGCCCATCAGACAAAGAAGTCTGAATGTAGAGATAAGGGGACTAGATTACAGAGGAGGATGGTTGGGAAAAAAACGAAGCAACAACAAAAGCAAGAGAGTTCGCATTGTTAAATGGTTCATGCAGGAACAAAAGATCAGAATAAGTCAGGAATGTAAAATGCAACAAAAGAATAAATATAAAATATATATAGGTGGGCTCTCACTGTTCACCTCGCTGACAGCTGCCCATCGACTTTTGGTGGAATTGTTAGTGGAGATTTCCTCCAATCCGGCGTCTTTTCCAGAGCGGCGCCCTCTACAGGAGATCTGTGGCAGCTGTGAGCAGGACAAGCAACATCGAGGCTCTTCAACCAATCAGGTTGAAGAATCCTTACTGAGACACGCAGGCTGAGATTTTCCTTACCTCGGCGGGTCCGGTGCGGCCGGGGACGGTGATGGGTCCCGACCCCGCTGCTGACTCCATCCCGCCCTGGATAATTAATTTCCATTGATAGGGCATGTTAAGCCCGCCCAGCGCATTACCCAGCCCAATTAGAGGTAGCGGGTCTGGTGACATCATTCATGACGCGTCATCAGCTGGGTTTCTTAAAGGGGCCATGGCCAACTTTATTTTGACATTTGTGCTGTCAGTGTTCTACACCATTGAAGTGCTGCAAACACTGGCAATGACTGCACAAAGGCAAAGAGCTGCACCCAGGTTCTCTCACGACTCCCTCCATATGCTTATAAAGGGAGTCACAGCATGCAGGGAGGTCCGCTTCCCTTCCGATGGGCAGAAGAGACCTCCCCAGGAGACCAACACAGCCTGGTTGCACAATGCAGAGGAGGTCACAAGCAGGGATATCATCAGGAGAACCTGGGTGCAGTGGCGCAAACCTGTCAATGATCTCATTAGATCACAAAATGTTAATACAAAGCCACACTCACCTTCATCCTGCTGTGCCCCTCATCACATCCCCATCACTCTGCCTTCTCTACCCTACTCCTGCAGATCCTTACTCACACCAACTTACCTCGCACCTCCACCCATCCCTCTCTATCTACATTATCACATCCCCATCTCACTAGCCACCCCTCACACTCACCCTCATCCTAGTGCAATCATACCAACTAACAACACACAGGGATAGCCATTTGGGTGTTTTATGCAATGTTCATGTGAAGTTAATGTGGTGTCAAACATTGAAACCTTTATTTTCAACACTTTGCGTTCTTGGACAGATTTGTGTGCACCTTTGGAAGTGGCTTAATGAGTTGCAGTGAATGGTGAGACATAAGAGTACCCCCTGCAATGGTGATGAGTGTGAAAGGAATGGCTTGGGCATTGTAGGGATGCTTTATAGTGTTGGTGTGGGATGGTGCCAACCTGACACATCATGTGGCAGCCAAGGTGTACAGCATCAAGTGAAGTAAATCTGGCCATGGTGAGGCCATCCCTGATCTCCCGGGCAGCAATGTGGTCGTGTGCTGATGCCCTCTGTCCTGAGCAGCATCAGGTGATTGCGGAGAATTGGTGTTGTTGTTGGTGCTGCTGGTGTGCCTGGTGCTGCTGGTGTTGGGGATCATCGTGGTTGAATTCTGAGGACCAAGGTGAGACAGTATAAAGGGCACCCATGTTGATGGAATAGATGGCAGGTGAAATAGAGATGACAGAGGCATTCTGTCAATGGTGAGAGAGTTCTTCCAATGTGGTGAGAGTGGATGGAGAGTGGAAAGTGGAAAGCCTGCAGAATCTGTGCTGGAAATGGACTGAGAAACCACTTGTGGCTGAGGAAAGTGATGATCTGTCAGGTGGGAGCATTTACAATACATTTGAAACTGTCAAGTAATCAGCTGGAGCAATGGCAAGTGAACTCCCGCCTCAGGTTGACAGCCGTGGTCCCTGAACAGTGTGGTTCCCATGGTCATGCAGTTAAAATCAAAAGATAAGTTAAAAAAACCTGTTAAACATCTGTCAACTGGATACTAATGATTTTAATTGGGTCGCCTCCACTGTCCGTTGGGTCTGCTCAGCGGTGACAGACCCAACATTGGGAAAGGCACGTTGCAGCAGGTTCCTGACCCTCTGTCAAAAAAAACTATTTTCCCACCCGACCCGCCACCGATCCTGCCCGCTAACCTCGTGCAAAATCTTGGCCGCAGATTCCAAAGTATAAAGGAGGAAATATAAATTAGATTTAAATGATGTACAGAAAGCAAAATAAAGATTGCGAAATACAGATGGGATTAAGGGAGATAGAAGACATAGACAGAAAAAGTAAAGTAAAAAAAAATTAATCTTTTTAAAAATCTCCAACACTAATTTTCTTCTGAGAAAATGAGACTCACCGCTTGTCAAATTAATTTTTCACGGCCAGAGCGGTTGTTCAGCAGTAATTATCAATTATCACGCTGTTAAAACCTCACTTACTCCTGAATGCACCAGCCCTAACTTTTTCAGCCATTTTAATGCGGAACTAGTGGCAAATACAGCAAGTTCATGCCATTGCAGTCATTTCAATGCCAAGTCTATCGATGAGGACTGAAACAGCACACCCCGTGGAGGAGCAGGGTATCCCTGACAGCAACTTCTGAATTTCCACGTTTAACTGCGTCTGTGCATACTCCAGAAGTTGCTGACAGATTTCCTCCATTATAACGGTGAGCGCTGATAGCCTCTCCGTTATTCTCATCACAAATTACAAATTCCAGCCCAATGTGTATTGCAGACAGCAAATTACCTTGGAGTTCTGAATACTATAAAACATGTCAAGGTCTCATATGTAGTTTTATGCCAGTAACAAATCCTCTGATAACAATTTTGCTCAGCTGTTAAAACAGGATATTGTCACCATCAAAATAAGGCAGTAGCAGAATCAAGGTTGAGAAGAACTCATGGTACTGATGGGTCCAAGAATATGTCGTCTAATTACCAGTAGATTGGCCAAATGAGCCTACATTGGATTGTGTCAAGTCCAAACTCATAAAGGAAGCTTAGTCTTAGAGTGTATGAAGCAGTATCTGGCTCCAAAAATCTTACTTGCTGAATTCCTGCCTTGGAATGTTGGAACGTAACTTGGTATTTGCGGGGGGGGGGGGTGGGGGGAGTTCATTAGAGGAAATCTCAATGGAGTAAATAGTGCACCATAACTAATATTGTACTGCCTATTGCAACACAGGATGTGGCCATGGATTTGGAGGTCTCAACCAAAATCCGATTGGGATTTTAAATAACTCTCAAAGCCTGATGTGTACAATGAAACAAGGAGATTGCATCATAACATAGTGTAATGGGGCCTGATGTGTCCAATGGATTAGCAGGGACATAGGGGCCGGAATTTTGCCAGCACTCAGGGGGCGGATTTGGAGATGGGACATCCAGCAAAATCGCAAAGATTGACAGCAGGTTGAAAACCCGCTGTCATCCCGCCTCCAACGAATCTTCCCAGGTGTCGGGTCCCCGATTTGCACATGGACCCGACACCTAGCGGCGGGAACAGAATTATAGGCACTTAACTGCTTGTTAGCTGGTTGTTAACAGGCAGTTAAGAGCTTTTTGCAATTTTGACAGGTCTACTGCGGGCCTCCCAACGTCCGGACACCACGCTAGGGTAAGTGTGCCGTGCTGTGGGTCTACTGTAATGTTTCTTCATTGATGACAGCTGCAGAAGTGGTGTGAAGGATCCAATGGTGCACTGGTGAGTTTCAGAGGTAAGAAAATGTTGGGGAAATCATTTTTAATGTATTTAGACTTTTCTGTAGGTAACAGATTTTGAAGTGTTTGTGTAGTCCCACCTCATTGGGAGAACCTCTCTCACCAGTAACAGATTGCTTCTGTAACCTCACCTGCAGCTGCCATCTGTTCTAGCCTAAGGAGGAAGTCACTGGAGAGCCTGGGTTCAAGGGCTCACCTTTGTACAGTGATTGTCAGTGTTTGCAGCACCTCAATGCTGTCAAACACTGAAAAATCACCTGTCAAAAAAAATTGAGTGTGGCCCCTTTAAGAAAACCGGCCGATGACGCGTCATCAACTGACGTCATCTGACACCGGCTTTCTCCTAATTGGCCAGCAAGCCCGCCCACAGGGCGGGCTTAACAAGGCCAATTGACGCAAAATAACGTCTGTGCGTCGGATGTGCGTTGGGGGTGGGATCGGACCCCGGAAGGAAGCTATCCCGCCCCTAGGCCGCACCGAAAGGTAAAATCCAGCCCAAAAGGGTTGTTCTGCAATTTTGCACTTCCAGTGGGGAATCTAGGGAGTACATATCAGAAACTTGGGCACTCACTGCCATGATTTTCAGGCATTTTAAGTTAATGGCTCGAAGAATATGTGCCACATGCACCCAAATTTCTAATACATGCTTCTGGCAGATAATGCTCCCCACCAGGAGTACAAAGAATGACTGCCGTGCCGTGTGGAATCAGAGTAAAAAAAACACTTCAATAGTAAAAGATCCTTAATTGTAGGTAGTACACATCATATTATAGATATCAGCTTGGCTCAGTGGTACTACTCTCACTTCTGAGCTCGAAAGTCACAAAGTTACTCTGACAACATGAACTCAGGAAATGGAGGGACTGAACACAAGTCAATATATAGGTGAATGTTATTGTCAGTGCCAGTATTAGTTGTGGAAGCCAGTGAGGCCAAATGCTTCAATGAAATTACGGTACTTGTAGGTCAGCAATCAGTCTATTTCTGTTGTCTCCAAACTAGTTATAGCTATTGCTGCGAAACAATACTGTTTTGAATCATACTGTAAGGGGGCGTGTCTCAGACGGTGCTGGTGCGAGGTTAGGCCTTCGTTGCCTATACTATTGCTTGCTCTGGTCTCCGGCCAGCCTTTTTGCAATAAGCACCTGTGAGTGGTTCGACCCACTCGCCCTTACGGTTCTGACACCTGGACTTAGATGCAAGGAGCAGTAATGCAGAGAAAAACTCAAATAGACCCGGTTGAATAGCACGAAATGAATATCTTTATTGCATGGCGTCTAAAATCATGAAATACATGTCATAGGCGCAAATCAAAGAGAGTACAAGTATACACACATTCATAAAACTTGGTCTATGGAAATGGAGAACACACGGCACATCGTAAAAAGGGGAACACATTATACCTTAACCTTATAAAAACCACCCTCCCTTAACAATACCTAAACTACGTCTGGATTTGTAGGATCGTAAAACATGCTCACCACTCGGCTTACTTCGGAGATTTTAAAGTGAGGCACTCAGCTCGTTTCGCTGCAGCGCCTGACTGTCACGTGGTTGGAAGGGTTTCTGCACCCCACTTGTTTACTCTCGCTGCCGCGAAAGGCAAGCCAGACTCCCTGATGTCATGAAGCAGTCGATGGACTCAAACCGTCTTAGAATTCAAAGAAGAATCTTCCTGTGTTACGGTACATGTAGAAGTCGGTAGAACTCAAAGGAAAGTTCTGTCGGTATATTTTCGGGCGCGGTCGGGGTTTACTGACCGTGGCGGCACGTGGAATTTCTTCTCGTTTTTCTTCTCGTCTTTCTTCTCGTCTCTCGGGCCTCCGGGTCCAGACACCGTTTACCGACACTCGGGATGGTGTACCCTGTTACTTGCCCTATCGAGGCGGCTCGTTCCGATTGAGCTCCACCCAACACTTGAATAACCGACCAGTATGGCTAAGAGTCAAGAGTCAACAGAGTCCAGAGAATCAAGCGACCAAAAAGTCAAGTGAGTTCAGGAGGCGAGTCAAGAGCTAAGAGTTCAGCCAGAGCCCGATGGACATTTGTCCTCTTATAGTTATACCGTTTTGTCCGCTTTATCTCCCGCTCAAATCTAAATGTTTATCCTTTGTGTGATTTTGGCGCTTAAAACTCCCAGCATGGGGCGATTATCTTCTTAACGGGTTTCAGTAGCACCTGAAACTGGCCAACTATCCGTTAATGTCTTCTCCATTGTTGAGCCAGCCAGGATGTGTATGAATCGTCTCCTCGACTGGTTTTGGGGCCCCCCTGAATACTGGCTTAATCACCCGCCAATGTCTCTCTCATTGTTGAGCCGGGGGGGTATTTGTGTATTGATGTGTCTGGATGGGCCTTCGATTGCCCAGTTCAATGATCCTTACTGTGCATAGGAAAATTATTCCAGCACTTATATCATTGCTATTGTTCAAAATGCAAACGGCTTGCATCCTGTCTTTATCAATGTGTACCGAGTATGATCCAATCTCATACTGAATGTATATTCGACACCATCTTGTCTGCCCACTGTGTTTCTGGAAGCTTCTGCCACGATGCGCGGCAGCCATTTTACAGGCTTCTGTGTCCTTTATTATCAAGACAGCATTTTGTTTAATAAAACTGATCAATTGAATCTGCTTCTCTCATGTTATTTTGAATCGCGATAATTGCGAAACTCTACAGTCCCTCCTGTTGATGCGAATAACTCCGCTTATCATATCAATTAAATGCTGGTGAGCAAATTATCCCGATTCTCCACATCCAAACACTCCCGGTAATTAAACTATCTATGGCCTCCATAACACATGCAGTCCTCATTTCCCAGAGAAAAACAGATTGTCTATCTTGGACAAATCGTAGGCAGCATTGCCTTTAAACTTACACTGCGTATACACCTTCCAGGTGCAAAAGGCCGATGCCTCTCGCACCACCTGTATATGCATGTTTTATTACAAAAGGAAAAAATAATTAAACCAACTGTTTTAAAAATACAAAAGTTCCAAACTTAGTCACAAATACTCATAACTAACAACAATTACAAAAACACACACGGTAAAATGGAGGGGGCGTCATCCTGGCAGTTTACGCGGTACTTTCCTCGTTCACGCGCACGTAACGTTCTCTCCACTCCCCTGTGTTCTCCTGCCTCGTGACGCGTTTGCCCCTTTTGCAGTGCACGAACAACAGGTACACTACAATTACAACTTGACACACTACCAAAATGTGGGAGGCTATCCTGATCCATGACGGGACCTCAATATTAGTGAACAGATCCCACCACGGTGGGGTTACTATGTCCAATATCTCTGCCCCTATCTCTACAGTTTTCTGTTCCAGGGTGTAAAAATGTTTCTGTGATACCATGACGGCTTTTAAAATCTTGGTGAGGTGTTCAGGGAGAGGGGGAATGATGTATCCGAAATGCGCGACGAATCACTGCAAGTCTGTGAAATTCTCTTTGACAGTGAGGTGAACAGTGGATGTTTCAGGGATCGGGACAATTCGCTGTTGTGCCACTTGAACTTCAGCCCTGGGTTTAAGACAGAAACTGCTGTCACTCACTGGACACCGGCTGTGCTGTCCATGCTGGTAGTGTTGCGCTGCAGTGGTAACGCAATACGTTCCACCCGCTATGTATGCCACCTGTGGGGGCACATGACTTGTGTCATTGCCTCCATGGTGCAATTCATGGGCTTCGCGCCAGCCGTTCTGAACCCGCATTGTGGTGTTAAAAAGGCATTCAAGTGCTGGGGACACAGTATGATGTGTGCTCCCCGGCCACGACAACCCGAAAGGTCGGTACCTGTCATCGTTTGCTCCCAGCGGATGACGTAAGGTGGGACCGCTGCGTAGCGAATGTGGGCTCCCCCTTGAATGACTCCAATGTTCTCCACCCGGTACACCGGGGCGGGCTTTGCTGTGTCGCCCAACACCGGCATCCGTACTACTATCCCCATGATAGTGTGATTTGACCGTCCGCAGTCCACTGGGACTGGGTATGCCTCTGAGGCTAGCCTGAGCTGGCACGGGCTTAATGCGTTCTGAAAAGGGTGGAGCGCCTGCAGGTGTTTGTTGCTTATCCAGGACGGGACCAAACCTTGTTTTAAACCCTCCAAATTACTGCGGCCCTCGCCCAGTAACCACGCCCCGTATAGTACGCACACCTCGTTCTGCGCAGCTTGATCGGATGCATTTCGATCTTCCCTGATCAGGGCATTTACCGTTCTCGCATGCTTCTCCAGCTCTGCTATAATCTCTTTCAAGTGTAGTGTCATGGCCTGGTCCTCATGTAACTCAGACCCTACTACCTTGTTCTCGTTTGTGAGGATGCTTTTTAACTGTGTCTTTAAATCGTTGATCTGTGTCTGCAGCTCCACATTATCTAGAGCGTTGACCACAGATGTTCCCGTATTAAAAGCAGTGAACACATCGTTCACTGCACCACTTCTTTGTCTCCCCACCTGACCCAAAACTTCGTGTGGTGTGGTGTATAAGCTTGTTTTGTCAACCTCTGCAAAATCAAACTCATAAAATTGCCTGAACATGTTTGTTAACAGGACCTGGTACAATTTTTCCGTTTCTTTGGGGCACCACTCTGGTAAATGCACCTCGGTGAGATTTAGAATCACCGAGGCCACCGCGTAATGTACCCCTTGATATAGTATCTGATCTGTTGGCACCAGTACCAGACCATTCCCGGGCCCCTTAGTGGTTTTAGGGCACCCTTCCTCCTGAACCAAAGCCACCGGAATCGTGGGCGGAGACTTGCGTGGGCGCGTGATGAGTTCAGTGGCGTTTACCGGGATCGGGGAGAATGGAGCTCCGCACCCCCTGGTGCTGACGTCCCACCTCATCCCTTTCCCGGCATCCTGCCACTGTTGTAGGAAAAATATGGATATACCCTTGGGGCAAACGTACTTCGATCCCCACTTCTCTCATGTTATTTTGAATCGCGATAATTGCGAAACTCTACAATACTGCTTGCAGTAGCTGCAGAATTACCTTCTGCTCATGAACTGTGCCTCACACAGACAGACACACTCTAGTTCGCTGCTCCAATGTTATCCTTCTTGTTCAGGAGAGAGGAAAAATCTATTCCTTGGACAGTTCCGCAGACAAGGTCATTGCTTCTCTGCATTGACATATCAGCAGCCATGCATGAATGGTGCACAATAGGACATTGTCTTCTCGGTTGTCTTACCTTTCTCCAGATGGATCTGCCTCAAACCGGAACATTTGCCCAACAAGGGAAACACGAGGCTGGAATTTGAACTCGAGTCTCCTTGGATTTGATTTCCAACATTAACTTTGTTGCAAAAGCTCATTTCAATTTCTTAATTTAAAAATGCATTTAATACAGTGCATATTTTCAATCACAAGCTCTTAACATGCTTCGGAACGAAATCTCATTTAATTTGATTGCTTTTTTGTGTAATTTTGATTCTACAAATAGAACTCTTCCTATCTGTGATAGAACCCTATCTTTCCCATCATAACGTCACCCTTGACGTTACATATCTATATAAGCTACCTGTATTGTTGGCATAAGTTGCTTTCCTTAGTTGGCCACACTCAAATAATACCGTCCAATGAGTGACCTTTTCAGAATTGCATAAATTCCACTATTAGATTGCAGCTGCAGTCCAGAAAGAAATGTATGGAAAACAAAGAACAATTAATGAAGGTAGTTGTCAAGAGGTTAATGATGTGGCCTGAAGTGATTTGGTGAACTGATTACAATTATGATAATTATAACACTGCATAACACACAAAGCCATTGATTCTAAGAATAACTCGGCTTGGAACAGATTTCCCAATTTTTGACATTTAAAAAATTATAAGCGTGCAAGTACAAAGCGTGACTGCTGTACACTGCGGAGTCAGAGTAAAAAAACAATTCAATAGTAAAAGATCCTTGTTGCAGCTATCGGTGGTACACTTCATATTATTAATAACAGCTTTGGCGCAGTGGTGTTACTCTCGTTTCTGAGTTAGAAAGTCATCAGTTCAAGCCCCAGTCCAGGACTTTGAGCACGTAATCTGATATGCCACTTGAGTGCAGTCCTGAGAGAGTGCTGCATTGTCAGAGATCACGGCCTGAATTTCCTTGGGCTTTCTGCCACACTTCCGACAACGTTACGGGGGCAGAAAATCTGAGGAAATTCAGGGCCGACGATTTTCAGACGAGATTTTAAACTGAGGTCTTGGATCTGTAGTGGACATAAAAGATCGCATGTAATATTCAAAGAAGAGTAGAGGATTTCTCCCAGGGTCTTGGTAAACATTTAATCCTCAACAAGCATCACCAAAAACAGTTTTACTGGTCATTTATCTCATTTGTTGTTTGGGTACCTTGCTGTGATCAAGTAGGCTGTTGCATCCCCTTACAAAAAACAACAGCAATACACCTAATAGTAATCCATTGGCTGAGAAATGCTTTGGAATGTTCTAAGGATGTGAAACCAGTATATAAATCTAAGTCCTTGCTTTCTTTCAATATTACGGTAGAGAAATAATTTAAATCTACTGGTAACCTCAGTTCAGATTTAACCGCTTGTTTTATTTATGCAGCTGAATTAAAGGAACACGCTAAACTCCATCTGGAATCCTTTAACTTTCACTCCAAAATGCTGATTACTTCTGATTGCTTGGCCAAAGCACAATTTGCATTGCATAACACGAACATTGAAGGTGGGACGTAAGTGAGATGTGAAGTTGCCAGAATTGAATTTAAGGAAGAACTGTGAGATCATTTTAAGGACACAGCCATTGACTATGCAATTGCAAATGATGGGAAGGCAAGTTTATGAAAGAAGAGCTTGAATTTATATGATGCCTCATCGCATCTCTCAGAAATGTCTCAAATTGTTTTTGCATACATTGAATTTCTTTGAAGTGCAATGACTGGAAGCAAGCAATTTGAGTCAGTATCAATCCAGTGAACAGTGGACCAAGGTTTACTGGACTAAACTACTCCCCAAAAAGAACAGTAATCGCAATAATTGCAATCAGATATCACAATTCATAAGTACAGGGAATGTAGAAGTCACTTTATTGCAGTAAGGGTGGGGTCTTCATTTTTATGTTTTTTTTAATTTCTCACGAATGTTTCAGTGTGTGATTTACTTTTCAATCGTGTCCTGGAGAGTCGGCAAAAGAAATTGTCACTGACCACATCCAACACCATCTTCCTGTGCAATTGAAAGGTATGCATGAGACTCATACAAAAGAAAAGCATAGGATTTCAGGGCGATTTGGCCAGACTGTAAAAAAAAATTTGAATCTGACAATCCAAATATGGTTGCAACGTAATCCGTTTATTGGGCCAAAAATTGATGCCGCTACGCGAGAGTACGCACTGTGTACTCTCGCGTATTCTCTCTCCAATTGCCGGTTTTCTGCATGCACTGCGCATGCGCTGAAAACCGGCACTTGGTTTTTGGAAAAGGGGGCGGTTCCTCGGTGCACCGCGTGCGCGCTACAGGCTGCGTGCACGCTGTGCACTTAGTGCTTTGGACACGCAGGTAAGGACGGAAGATTTTAGAAATGAAAAAAGGAGGAGTAAGACCCACTTTTAACAAGGTAAGTAGTGAATTAAGTATTATTTTGAATTTTTTTTAACAGGTATATCTTTTTTAGAGACTTTAAAGACAGGTAAGTTTATTTTTATAACTTTTTAAAAGATTTTAAATTTTTTCAAAAATTTAATTTTTTATTTAAAATGGTTAATTTATTTAACTATACTTATTTTATTAATGTGATTTTTTTTTAATTTAATTGAGGTTTAGCTGTTATTTTGGGGGGGTGTAAGATTCATAGATTTCACAGCACGTATGTGAAACTTATGAATGGAAGATGGTGTGCTGCCATTGGCTCTAACTGAGTCACGTGATCCCACAGCTCGCACGAATTCACTACGCCGGTGGGATACGCAAGCACTGCCCAGCTGATGTCTAGAACATCAAGTTCGTGCGAGCTGGATCTGAAAAAGCCAACGCGGAGTGAGAGATCGCGCCTGCTCCTTACCCCCGCGGGAACAGAGCGAGATCAATTTCTGGGCCAATGTGTCTCTAAGCAGTAGACATACAGAGAAATAAACGCAATTGCTCCATTTTTCCCCGGGTAGAGAGCTAACCTTCATCGGTCCTTTCGATCCTGATGCCACAAATTGTTAAAGAACCCTCAAATTCCTAGTCTCACACACACTGACCTTGTTGATTCATTGGCCCAGAAATTCGTCCGAATACGGGAGAGTACCCGCTGCGCACTCATCCATATTCGGTCCCGAAGTGCCGGTTTCCTGCATGCACTGCGCATGCGCGGGAAACCGGCACTTCCGATATGGTGAAGGGGGCGGTTCCTAAGTGAACCGCGTGCGCACTACAGGCTGTGCGCACGCAGCACACTTAGTTTTTTTTTCAGGTTTGAACGCGAAGGTAAGTGTTGAAGATTTTACACATGAAGAAAGCAGGCGTAAGACCCCCTTTTAAAAAGGTAAGTAGTTAATTAAGTATTATTTAAAAAAAATTTCAACAGGCTTATCTTTTTTAGAGACTTTAAAGAAAGGTAAGTTTATTTTAATAACTTTTAAAAAGAATTTAAATTTTTTCAAAAATTTAAATTTTTGTTTGAAGTGGTTAATTTATTTAACTATAGTTATTTTATTAATGTGATGGTTTTTTTTTAATTTAATTGAGGTTTAGCTGTTCTTTTGGGGGCAGGTTGTATTCATAGCTTTGACAGCTCTTCCTGTCAAAACTATGAATGAAAGATGGTGTGCTGCCATTGGCTCTAACTGGCCCACGTGATCCCAGAGGTCACATCGAACTAACTGCGCCTCTGGGACACGCACACACTGCGCGCCGGCACCAGGGAGAGGCCCAGGAACTGAAGTTCGTGTGGGCCAAAACCATAAAGGCAGGCGCGGAGTGCGATATCGCGAGGGATCCTTACCCCCGCGGCAACCATCGAAGTCCAATTTCTGGGCCATTATGGCATGTCAAGTGTTATTGTGAACAAGACCCTCAGAAATGAGATAGATCCTCCAAAACACCAGATGCCAACTTGTTTACCATTCTCTCCTATTGTCCCAGTTCCGATCTCAAGACTGCCTTTGCTATCTTGTTTCACAATGTTTCACATATCCCTATCAAGGGATATGGGGATCGGGTGGGAAAGTGGAGTTGAGGTCGAAGATCAGCCATGATCTTATTGAATGGCGGAACAGGCTCGAAGGGGCCGTATGGCCTCCTCCTGCTGTTAATTCTTATCTTCTTATGTGGCCTCAAAGATAGGTCAACAGGCATGAATCACACATCCTGCAACCTACATCCGGCACCTCAGCAGAAGCTAAACAGTACAGTGAGCTAAATTGTACCCTGACACATTAAACCCTAAAGCATCCTGGGAATGAACAACTTTAACCATTTCATTATTTCTAGCTACAGTACGAATCCACAAGCCATTTATATGTAAAATGAAAGCAAAAACCTTAATCATATGAGATTAAACCAAATCCTAACCCTACATATATATATGTATGCATGACGAGGGTATCTTCCAAGACTGACAATTTTCAGGTTAAAGGAAAAGCTGCTGTGGAAAATAAATGATTAGGGATTATTTGAAAAACCTGAGCCCTTATTGGGGGAAATCAGAGCAAACTGAAAACAGAAACCTATTAAACACGAAGCAAATGCTTTGGCATAGGACCTAGGTGCATTGTACAAAAGGGCTCTTCATTGCATCTTGGTACTTGATACAGACCCTGGGTGCAAGGTGGGAAAATGTCCCATTACTCAAAACTAATAGCTGTGTGGGGATATTAGCATATCATCCACATATTTTCAGTCTCACCTGACCCTAGTTGAGCTGCAATTTTTCGATTTAATACAGGTCCTTTAAAATCATTATGTTTGATTGTGCTTTAATCCTCTTCTTAATATAATGGGAATAAAACTGCATTTTGAAGCACCTATTTTGTCATTTATTAACAGCAAAAAAAAAAATTGGTTAACATGAACAATCAGCTAAAAATCAAGCCTGGCTAAATTACATTATTCCAGAGCAATTCAAGCCTGCACTCCCTTCTCTTCCAAGTCTGACAGGTTGAAAGAAATTATACTATATCTTACCAGGCACAGCAGGACATTACTGTCACAAAGCAATTGCATATGTCCTTGAGAGCAGGCCTGATTGCTAGCTTCCAGCACTTTCTCTCAAAGTTAAAAAATCTACATGTTGTATTAAATCCAGGCAAAATGGAACTGATTTAAATGCATAATCTCACCCTCCAAATCAAAGAAAGCCCTAGCAGAGAACTCCTTCTAGTATCAATTAAAGCTACATCAATTTGATGAGACTGACAGATGCTCCACTGAAATGACTATCTGCCTTGTTTTCATTTTCCCTATTATAGAGCAATTGTACCTTGATTATAATTGCTGATGAGTTAAAAGCTCACTTCCTATCACAGCCTCACCTTTTTTTTTTCTTGTTTTTCATCTATATCCAACAGAGAAAAACCACCAGTTTCAGAAAGGGGACAAAATTCTGCTGGGTTTTCAAGAGGCTAAAAATTCATACTGCAGTGCCTTGGAAATCACCTTGGTACGAAAGCAACCAAAAGGTGACCATTTTTCATGGTGGGATGAGAAAGGGAGGTTTGGAAATAAAGAAATACTTGTATTTATATAGCGCCTTTCACGACCTCGGGATGTCCCAAAGCACCATCCGGGCAATGAAGTACTTTTTGAAGTGTAGTCACTGTTGTGATGTAGGAAACGCGGCAGCCAATTTGCGCACAGCAAGCTCCCACAAACAGCGTTGTGATAATGACCAGATAATCTGTTTGAGCTATATTGGTTGAGGGATAAACAGGACATCAGGAGAACGCCCCTGCTTTTCTTCGAATAGTGTCATGGGATTTTTTACATCCACCCGAGAGGTCAGAAGTGGACTCGGTTTAACGTCTCATCTGAAAGACGGCACCTCCGACAGTGCAGCACTCCTTCAGTACTGCACTGGAGTGTCAACGTTGAGTTTTGTGCTCATGTCTCTGAGTGGGCTTGAATCCACAACCTTCTGACTCGAGGCGACAGTGCTACCGACTGAGCCACGGTTGACGCCTTTTGTACAAAGTACCGTAGGTGTGAAAACTTGACAACATAAATGGACAACATGATGGCTTTCTTCTTCACACTTATGTGGGAAAATTCCTTTTCATCATCTTCTGTTCTGAAAAGAACAAACTGTCTAAGGAACATCACTGTCATGAAATGACATTAATTAAGTGCCTTTTTAGTTTTATTAAAAAATAAACGTCTGCCACAGAATGTTTCTCCTGCCACACGATGTGAGAGAGAGGAACCCTTTAATCACACATCTGAAAAATGTTGGATGATGGCTTCCGAATATCCACAATCCTGAAGTGGCCATCTGCAAATCCTGCAACCAACAGCATTGCTCAGGTAATAATTAGCAAAACTATAATCTAGTGGTACTTAATACTGCTGGTGTCAGATTTGGCTCAAGTCGAAGGGGTGCTGCACTGTCAGAGGTGTCGTCTTTCGGATGAGACGTTAAACCGAGACCCCGCCTGTCCTCTCAAGCGGATGTAAAAGATCCACTATTTCAAAGAAGAACAGGGGAGTCCTCCTCGGTACTGCACTGAAGCGTCAGCCTAGATTGTGTGCTCAAGTCTCTGGAGTGGGACTTGAACCCACAACCTTCGAGCTCAGAGGCGAGGGTGCTACCCACTGAGCCACAGCTGCTGACATTAGGTCACTGTTAGGTCAGTTTGACATCTATTAAGACACAACATGAGGACTTTCTCAGTAGTAACAGTATCTACCTCTGTGAAATGAGCAAATGAATTATTCTTCATTTTATGGAATGAAAGTGCTGCCGAGAGGCCACTATGCCTGTCGTCACTGAGGACAGGATTCAGAACCAAATGTCTGCTCACAGGAAACCTCTGGACGAATTGTTCAAAGCATAGAACACAGGAACAATAGATGAACGAGACACTACTCAATAAGAGGAGAGGCCATTTCCTCTGATTGGGAAGTCAGTGACAAGGGTCCATCAATTTAAAATTGTCACTAAGAAAGTGAAGATCATTGTTAGGAGAAATTTCTTTACACAGTGGTTCTTTTGGAGCGTCAACTGCTTTGCCACAGGGAGTGATTGAGGCAGAGACCATTGCACCTTTAATGAAAACAATAGATAAGTGCTTGAACCAAAGAAAGATGCAGGGCTATGAGGAGAGAGAAGTGCAGTTGGATTAGTTTTGGATTGCCCTAGCGAAGAGGTGGCACAGACACAATGGGCCGAGTGGCCTCCTTCTATACTGTGAACATCTACAGTTTTCAATATACGGCATAGGTTTTCAAAATGGGGTCGCTGGACCCTAAGAGCTTTCCGGGGGGCAGGTCTTGGATTCTGCAGGGACATTCAATCCATCTGGAGCCGGGCGCATATTATGCTAAGAATAGTGTGTGCCAAGAACGCTGCTGTCTGTATTTTGTTTTCTGCATTTGTCGACTGATTAGCATGTTACTTTTGTTGTACACGCGTAAGAAATGTGTTCTGTAACTGTACGGGTTTCCTTTGGGACATTGGAACTGGTGAGCCCTGGGAATGCATCATTATGTACAGGGGGACCCCTACACAGGAAACTTTGATAACCACTCACGCACAAGATCTTGCCTCACGTAATATTTGGGAATATGTGACAATTAGATAAATTCACACTCAGTATGAACCTCTTGCTTTACTCTCTTTGCTAAATAGTCCACCCGAGTGTATAATGATGAGGGTCATGATTTTTCAAGTGCATCATTTTGGCATTCTACATTCACTTCTTCACCAGCGCGAATGCTAAACGTAATTGTTCATCTAATTGGTAAAATTAAATACCGGATTTTTTCAACATGTACCAGTGGAAGTGTAATTTTATACAGCAGTTAGCCTCCAGAGCAGTGTAATGACACTAGTGATTAAAATGGAATAATACAAGACTACTCCCCCAACATTGCGAGTGGTGCCAGAAAACCATTGCTTCCAACTTTCCAGCCACAAGCATCCCAATACACTTCAATGGAATTAATTTAAAACAAAACTCAGAAAAAATAATAAAATAAGCACCAAAGGCTTTGATACACTGGGGTATAATTTCTTCTGGGCCCCGTTTTTGGGCCCAGACTCGACGCTGCAGAGGCAGTGTGAGCCTGACCCAAGAGGCCCGAGACCAGCCTGAATTGGGCCTGGGGCCTCATTACCATTTTCCGCATGAGCTGCCGGCACCTGTTACAGGCTGATGATGCACTGTGGGTCACCAGTGTTGAGCCTCTTGCCTCACTGGCAGTCGGCCTAAGGTAAATCCCGAGAAGGGGAGGGCGGGGGGGGGGGGTGGTTGGAGCGACCTCTGGTGTGGGGGGGAGCGATCGTGATGAATGTGGAGTCGGGGGAGCATGGCTGCTGCTCCTGGCTGCAGAGGAAGGAATTTATTTTAAAAATTACCTTTAGTTAGCGACCACAGGGGCTACTGAAGCATCCTGAGTGGGGCAGGTCGGATCACCCTGCTCATCGGAAATAAAAGATGCAGTGTGGTCTTTCATTAGGCTTCTTATTCACATATGTAAGGGGCTCTATGCCAAGTTTGGCCGGTCACCCGGGACGCCCAAAAAATGGGTCCGACGAGTTTAACGGTCCCCACTGGTAAATTGGTCAGCGTTGTGCCCATTTTACACCGACAATAGGCGCAAGGCATACCAATTTCTACCCCACTGTGTTCGACCCCATTACCCGTGATCCATACAACAAACTGTGGAATACATGAGCCCCGAGACAGTTCTGGAGTTGATACGCAACAGGTCAACGTTAACTGCTAAACCAGAGCTGCAGGCTTTGGGCCTACACATCAGGGGTATCCAAATGCCAACAAGTCAACTTACTGTGTGCAACTCTGATATCCTTCCAGATATAACTTTGAAGGTACCTTTTCAATGTCATTTTTCTTCATTTATGAAATTTATCAACTTGTTATTTAGTCATTGCACAAGTAGAACATTTTGTCACAAATAACAACAGAAAACGCTGGAAAAACTCAGCAGGCGAGGCAGCATCCGTGGAGAGCTATCACATTTTGTCACACCTGTGTTATGCCTTTGGGCTCATTGTTTGTATAAAATGTCATATTACAGTAGACCTTGTGAGGTACCCTCATCTCTGAACTCTTTAAGATCCCATAAATAGCCCCGTTGAACAGAAAACTCCATTCTTTATAGCTATTATACATCAACTTCTCTCAACTGCATTTACCCACTGTTGTGCAAAACAAGTTATAGATTTAACAGACCTGCATAGAAATTCCTTGAGTATACAATGAATAATTTCCTAGTCATTTTTTTACTGACTGCTTTACTGTGGCACTAATAGTGGTTATTTATGTTGAAATGCAAAAATGTTATGTTAAAATGTGATGCGCCACATTAAGCACCACTTGGATTTAAATGGCAAACGGAAATGGGACTTGCACGACATTCAGTCACTTGTAACAGCACTGTTAATCGGTAGCGCTGAGAAGTGATTCCCACGGAAAATCAAGGCAGAGTAATTCTCCCCAGTATGTTAGATTTCCAATCAAATAACATGTTGCAGTTCTGACATCGCATTATCACCATTCGTCATTAACCTCCTTTATATCCAGCTCTCTGTAATGCAATAACAGCACTTGTCAGGACCAATAGGAAAGATATTTTGAAACCTGCTTGCATATTATACAAGACAACAGATGGTCAATGATCACTAAAAAACCCATCTGCAATTTTGACGTTATAAGTGCATAATTAGCACTCACACCACTCGGCTCCAACGTACCTATAATTCACCCTTGACAATCTGATTCAATATATGATGCAATGTTAATTGTTGAACAAGGGCAATGCAAACAAGAAAGGTAATGAATGTTGCAATTGCCGGATTTAAATATAAATACATACGACACAAACACACTGTCTGCATTGTTTCTCAGTAATTAGCACTTCGGTGACGCTAAATAAACTTGTAACACTGGTGTAATAACAAATGATTGTTTTTAATATAGAACATCAATGGCACGGAGTCAGCGGCCTCGGCTTGAGAAGTAGCGATTGCAAACAAAAAAGTAATAAAATGAAGCTCGGAGTGGATTTCACGTCACTCGTAGTTTACAACATTAGTGAAGTCTTTTGGTGAAATCACTGCCCTTTTGCCCAGGTATTAGCTGTCTTTCTGCTATGTCACAATCAGAATTTGATTTTCTTCTTTAAGTGGAGAACGGACTCTATTTTGTAAACACACCGCTCCTAAAATATGCTCTGCTCATTTCAATAACTTGCAACTTTCTCTTTTTTTTTTAAAATAAGGTAGTGTGCTTTTTATCAATTCCACACTTCTTTACACAATGAGACCATTCAGATAACTTTGCAGCATCTCACTAAACCCACACTGGGTGGTTGGCCAAAGCTGAAACAAAAACCTTACACACTGAAAGAAATAAAAATTAGAATCAATGGGGCCCGAATTTTACTGCCCCCGCCTTGCGGAATCCGGGCCGCGAGGGTGGGGGGGGCAATTAAAATATTGGGAGTCAGTTACCCCCACCGAAGCCACTTCCATTGCTCCGTGTCTCCATATTAACCTGCTCTTTTGAACAGACCACCCGTAGGATGGAAGTGGGGCCCTGTTTTAAATATGCAGATTGGATTCAATGATGGCGTTAGGACCCAATCTGCAGTATGAATCTGAGGCCTCAGCGGGAGGGTGAGGGTGAGGGCGGTGCAGTGTCGGCTCCCCATCAGGCAAAACCTGCCGGGAGTCGGATCCTGGGTCAGATGAGGGCCAGAAGGCAAGATTTTAATATATTTTTTTAGGTTTCCTTGTGGGGCAGGAGGGGCAGGAGTCCTCCTCTAGGCCTCACAGTAAGCCTTGGGCCTCCCTTGCGCATAGGCTCCGAAATTTTCCCCCCGCTCGTGGCAAGAACACTCCCCCCCCCCAATCTCCCGATTGTGGCCAGTGCCTCCCCTCTCCCACCCCACCCCCGATCACAGCCAGAGCCTCCACTAGCTGCCAGGGAACATTCCCACAGCATCCCGACTGCTAGTGGAGCCTCCTGCCGCAAATTCCCACTCCCGCCCACCGGGAAGGCTGCCAATTTGGTCGGCTGCCGGGCGAGAGTCCACATTCTTTTATTTAAATGAGGCTCTGCCGTTAAGATTGGTAGGGCCTCCAGGTCCCTGGCCTTGCCGGATTTTTCCCCGCGCTACCACACTCCCCCATACCCTCCCTGCCTCCCCGTTAATATCAAGGCCAACGTGTTTCTTAGAATCTGTTGGGCCCAGCAGGTTAGCCATGACTAAACACCTGTGCTGTGGCAGGTACCATTGGGTTGTGTGATTTGAGGTAAGCCACCAGCCCATGATGTATACCTTCTATGTAATCAATCCCAGAAACTGGAGTTGTGTTACAGAGTCACAGGGGGAAAAAATTGAGTCGCGCCCCCTTTGGGGCGCGAACCTCGCTACTTTTAGCGCACCGAAAAAATTAGCACCCCCACGGCCAAAATTCACCGGTAGCGCCCCAAGAGGGAAGCGGGGTGCTACTGGAAGAGCCCCGCCTCCCTCTTGAGGCGCTGCGAGTGACTATCACGGCGCTACGTGCCGCAGTACTGCAGGGCTTCCTCTCCTTCTTAAAGGGGAGGGGTCTAGCGCAACGCGACCCGGGGCCCAGCTGGGCCACCAGGGATCGGAGTGCCGGCAAAAGAGCCCGGCACTCAAGAGAAGTGCCGGGCTCATGGAGCGCAGCCGGCACTCCGCGGGGGGGCTGCAGAGGAGGCCGGGGACGACAGAGGGGGCAGGTGCTGGCAGGCGACCAGCAACAAAAATGGCCGCCCGGCATCTCCCCTTTAATTAGCATCGCCCCGGCTGCAGGTAGGCCCCCCTGACCCCATCGGACATAGCGTCCGGCGGTAAGTCAGGGGGCGCTACCGAAGATCGCGGCCGAGGCGCGAGCGGGGCGCTGCGCACGGCAATGAAGTCATCACCGGCAGCGCAGCGCCACGGGGCATTAACGGTTACCGCCGCCGCTAACCTCCCGCTGAATTTTGCGCTAACGGGAGGCGCAAAGCAACCGAATTTTTAGGCCATAGAGTCATAACGGCACAGAAGGAGGCCATTCAGCCCATCGAGTCCGTGCTGGCTCTCTGTAGAGCAATCCAGTCAGTCCCATTCCCCCGTTCTATCCCCATAGCCCTGCAAGTTTATTTCCCTCAAGTGCCTATCCAGTCTCCCCTTGAAAACATTGAGTGTCTCCGCTTCCACCACTTCCATCAGCAGCGAATTCCAGGTCATCACCACTCACTGCGTAAAAAGGTTTTTCCTCACATCCCCCCTTGTATCTCTTGCGTTGTTATATGTTAAATTTCTAATCCCGCTTCAAAAACATGAGTGATTGCTGTTGAGGTCTCCTGTGAAAAACTGATATTAAGGACAACAAATAAAAATGAGGATCATTTGAAAGGTTTCAAGCTTTTCTGGACAGTTAAAGTATATGACTAAAAATATGCAGTGGATCTTGCAATAGAATTTGTGCACAGCCTGAAATTTTTGAAGTCTAGTATGTAGCAGACGTGTTTTCTTTCCCTCGGATGTGGTGATATAATTGCGGACCAGTTCTTCCTGACGGAAGGAATTTTACTTCACATTTCCTGCACGAACCAGACAGATGGTGACAGCCCACATGAAGCACAAGTCACTAAGTACCACTACATCCTACGTCTTTTTACATTAGAAACCAAGAGACAAAGCTCAGCTGGAGAACGCCTTGAATGGAGAGTTCCCATTTAAATCAGGTACAATCAGCTCGACTAATTATTTCCATGCAGGGTTCCCAATCCTGCATGTATTTTTGAAAAGAAAGGTTTTAAACATGACCAACCTTGTTAAAATTATCCCAGGTTGAAGGAGGTCTTCCCACAGAGCTCAGGAGTACTTACTTTAAGTAAATGGTTAGACGTGACAATTCAGACATGATTCTGACACTGAATAGCAAGATAACCGGAAAAAAAAGCCTAACTGCTGGCCAACATCAAGTCACTTCACCTGACGAAGGAGCAGCGCTCCGAAAGCTTGTGATTTCAAATAAAGCTGTTGGACTATAACCTGGTGTTGTGCGACTTCTCACTAACATCAAGTCAGGCTGTGGTTGAACTGCTGATTGGGAAATATTACTTCATTTGCATTGACCAACAAAGGAACTCACCAAAAATGTGCAGGGCTATGGGGAAAGAGCAGGGAGTGGGACTAATTGGATAGCTCTACCAAAGCGCCAACACAGGCATGATGGGCCAAATGGCCTCCTTCTGTGCTGGATGATTCTATATGTTGTGGGATTTCTCTCTGCCCCAAAGCAGACGGATATGAGCGGGTACTGGTTCCAAGCGATCTTTATTCAAGCACGTGCAGGGAGAGGCCCTCTCAGTCTGAGCATGAGACGGGAGTCTAATTTTTACATTCGAGCAGTTGGCTTATATACAATCTTACATCTTGTTTCCTTCACATCTTTGGGACTTGGCCAATTAATTGTCCAAGTCACAGACACTTTATCACATCTCCACAAAACACATCTTGTTTATCTCATTTGTCCTGTTTCCACATCTGCCATTGTTCTATCCAATTTACCTACGCTTAACCACATCTTCGCAAATCACATCTTGGCGGCCCATTGTTCAATGTGTGGCCTCCTTGCCTTCTTTTACTCCCCCAATCATCGTGTAATATGCTTTTTCCAACTGTCTTTGTTCTGCCAGACTTCTCCTTTATTACATCAGCCAGCTAGTCAGTTAAGCCGCTAATCTTCACTATATATTGGATTATCTGCTCCCACTCAGTCTGCATAAGATTACAAAGGCTATCAAACCCAACGCCAATTGGAAAATAAAGTCCCTGTAGTGCCCTACTCGACGTTACTGGAAGCACCTCCACAATGAACCCAGTTACTTTCAATTGATACATCTGAGGGGCTTGCTAGGCCATTTCCGAGGGCAATTAAGAGTCAACCACTTTGGTGTGGGATTGGAGACACATATAGGCCAAGGCGGGTAAGGACAGCAGGTTTCCTTCCCTAAGGGACATCAGTGACTCAATTAATGGCCGGAATTTTGCCGGCGCTGAGAGGGTGGGATCAGAGGCAGGTCAGCTGTCAAAGTAGAAAAGATTGACAGCGGGTCAGGAGCCCGCTATCAACCTGCCTACACGCTAGTTTCCCAAGTGTCGGGTCTGTCAGCACTGAACAGACCCGACACCAAGTAGTGGATCAGGCAATTAAGCTCATTAAAAGCTATTTAAAAGGTAGTTAAACACAATTTTACCAGGTACTTACTATTTTTACACCTTTTTCACGGGGTTCATGGCGCTCGGGATCACGTCAGGTAAGGAGGTCGGGTGTTGTGTAAGAATGGGATGATTTACTAACTTGACAGCTGCAAATGGTCTATAAAGGCTCCCATTTCATAGATCTTCACTTTCCAAGGTTAGAAGCTGTTGCTTACTGCATTTAGAAGACAGATTGACTTTTATGCAGCTTGCAAGTGTTTGGAAAAAACTTTCTATCCAGTGTCACCTCATTGGAACAACCTCTCTCATTGACAGATTACTTCTGTCATCTCAACCTCACCTGCCATCTAGTACATCAGCATCGGTGCCCTTGAAAAAAATCTCACCTTGGTCCTCAGAATCCCACCAAGATCAGCCCCAACATCAGCAGCACCAGGCACACCAGCAGCACCAACAACAACACCAACCTTCTCCGCAATCAGCTGGTGCTGCACAGGACACAGGACATCAGCTGGTGCTGCACAGGACACAGGGCATCAGCTGGTGCTGCACAGGACACAGGGCATCAGCACCCGACCACATTGCTGCCCGGGACGCCAGGGATGTCCTCACCAGGGCCAGATTTACTTCACTTGATGCTGTACACCCTGGCTGCCACATGATGCGCCAGGTTGGCACCACCCCACACCAACACAATAAAGCATTCCTACAATGCCCAAGCCATTCCTTTCACACTCATCACTATTGCGGGGGTACTGTTATGTCTCACCATTCACTGCAACTCACAAAGCCACTTCCAAAGGTGCACACAAATCTGTCCAAGAAGGCAAAGTGTTGAAAATAAAGATTTCAATGTTTGACAGCACATTACCAGAAACTTCACATGAACATTGGCTAAAACACCCAAGTACCTACACTTGTGTGTTGTTAATAGGTATGCTTGCAGTAGGATGAGGGTGAGTGTGAGGGGTGGCTAGTGAAATGGGGAAGTGATACCAACCCCGGCCGCCCTGGACCCACCTCGGACGGCGAAATCGCGGCCAATGACTTAAAACGTTGGCACAGAAAAAATATCCCAATTGCTATTTCAGAACTGTGGTTGGGATCCAAATGCTGAGACATGGAGCTGCAATACATTATTTTGTACGAATGTATAAATAAATTATTGCTGACCATACTGCAATTCAATGCAGCTTAAAAAGATACTGACTTGCTGCATTTTATTTCCATTGTATTTGCGCTGTGTAAATATGGTTTTGGAAAGGGGAAATGTTGTTTCAAATGATCATTTGAGAGTTTGACTGCATTTTCCTAAATTTGTAAATTCCTAAAAGTGAAAGTTTCAAGATATTGAGGGGAGAGGATAGATAGAGAGAAACTATTTCCATTGGTTGGGGAGTCTAGGACGAGGGGATTTCACCTAAAAATTAGAGCCAGGCCTTTTTAGGAGTAAAGTTAGGAAACACTTCTGCACGCAAAGGGTGGTAGAAGTTTGGAACTCTCTTCTGCAAACGGCAATTGATGCTAGGTCAATTGTTAATTTTAAATCTGAGATTGACAGATTTTTGTTAACCAAAGGTATTAAGGGATATGGGACAAAGGAGTTAGGACATGGATCAGCCATGATCTCATTGAATGGCGGAACAGGCTCGAGAGGCTAAATGGCCTCCTCCTGTTCCGATGTTCCAAATTCATATTAGCGGTGATTGCATCATCTGGGGCTCCCAGCAAGTTGCAGCACTCACAGGAAGTGCAACTCTTGAAATCGCTGATGTGTAGCCCATGATTTTCCATCCAGTAAAGTTAATGGATGGGAAATCGTGGGCTGTATGCTCACGATTTCCCAAGGTATGATCTCTAGAAGCTCTGTATCTCGCTGGGAGCTGCGGATTGTCGAATAACCCCTATTCACTCAACAGGTGGTGTCAGTAGAACAATGCCAAGTGATCTCTGAAGAAAATGCAGGACCAAAAACCAAAAGCTTTCATAGCCCCACAATCAATCGCTTTCTCTCATTAATATCTACAGCATTAGCCACATTGTGATAGATAGAATATTTTAAGTAAACAACCAATGCTTAAACTTTATCCATGGAATATCATTTTGTCTCAGAGAATAGCTGATGCTGAGTTTGATTTGTTGCTGCTTTTTAACAGAATTCATTATACAGACAAGCCAACCATCACTCATTTTGATGGGCAGGCACTCAAATCACCTTTTTGATGCCAGTTGAGTGACTGAGTGACATTTGTCTGCCTACATTGTGAAGTATGGGTATGGAAACTGGACCTGAATTCTGACCTCATTTTGTTACCACGCACAACTGTGAAGCTACCGGGAGATTTATTTAAGTGTGTGCAGCCTTTGCTGAGCAGTCATAAGTAACATTGTGGATGGTCAACAAAGCCACACTCCACAAAGCACTGAAATGCCTCTCAAGAAAACACAACAGTCCTTCAAAGTTGTCTCAAATGCCACTCAACTAAATTGCTCGAGGTTGGTGTGTCTGCAGATATAAATTCATTGGTCTTACTAATCATTCAAAATTCTCAGCCTTGTCACTTGACCTTTAATTGCGGATGCTATACAGCATGGGCACTGAGTGACAGTGTGAAAGAACATGGTCTTTTTGACTCTGGAGTCTGGACTTGAATTAATATCAGTAGAAAGGAAATAACAATGTCCTCTCTCAGAAGGCTGTTAAAAGGTGCAGGTTAAATAAATTATCACAGTCTCACTTCAATTCACAGTGAGTACATATCCGCAATCCAGCACTAATTGACGTTAATTCATTAATCTTGCTGTGAAAAGTCGACACAAAGATAGAGTTCAAGAAAAGGAAATGTCGCTCTGTTGCATTGGTGAAGACCTACTGATCAGCAATTGAGACATGTTGTTGGAACTATTTAAGAACTTTGCATTTCAATTTAACTTCTGTCAGCCAGTGGCTCAGTTGGTAGCACCATTGCCTCTCAGTCTGGAAGGTTGTGTGGTTCAAGTCCCACTCCAGAGACTTGAACACAACAAATCTAGGCTGTCACTCCAGTGCAGTACTGAGGGAGCGCTGCACTGTCAGAGGTGCCGTCTTTTGGATGAGACGCTAAACCGAGGCCCCGTCTGCTCTCTCAGGTGGAGGTAAAAGATCCCATGGCACTATTTCGAAGAAGAGCAGGGGAGTTATCCCCAGTGTCCTGGCCAATGTTTATCCCTCAATCAACATTACTAAAACAAATTATCTGGTCATTATCACATTGCTCTTTGTGGGAGCGTTTCCTACATTACAACTGTGACTACACTTCAAAAAGTATTTCATTGGCTGTAAAGCGCTTTGGGATGTCTGGTGGTCGTGAAAGGCGCTATATAAATGCAAGTCTTTCTTTCTGCTGTGTCTCATTCAGCAGAATTTGGTTCTGTCACTGGGTATCAAATTATTCCTTTTACCAATATTTACAGATACAGAATCAAACTATATGCAAAACAACAAAAATCTAGTAAAGAACAGTTGATTGCTTTGGACAGGTAAGAGTCTCACCATTAAGTGTATACCAGTTTCAAAATAAGTCAGAGATATTGCATCTCACATTACTCTGAGATCACCTGCTTACAAATTCAATGTAATTTATGAAGTTCAGCATCAAAAGCGTAACGTGTTATCCTATAACGCAGTTTGTGCAGTATTCTGAAGTTTAGTCCAGGATGATGTCTTGCCTTCTGATACCACTGCAGAGGCACAAATATATCAGCAAGAAAACTCTTCACATCAGGATGAGTTGAAATAATATTACAAGCTGCATTTTAAAGGAGAACTGCAAAAGGTCTAAGATAAGGGATCGAGCTACGAGACTCATCAAAATTATGAAGAGTTCCTCCCCGCCCCCAAGAAAGCCTCTGATCTATAGTTCGCCTTTACCACAGAATTCATCACATGCAGCAGAAATCTCAATGGTAAATAAAATAAGTCACCACATCATTACGGGACTTATGAAGAAAAACCTGCAAATGCATAAAACAGAAAATGCTGCAAGCACACACCAAGTCCAGCTTATCAGCTGGCAACAGACCAGCCATGTGTATCCAACATCTTCTAATTTTATTTTGTAGCACTGAGATATACATTACTCAAAATAATACAGACACACCTATAGAAAGACTTGCATTTATATAGCGCCTTTCACGACCACCAGACGTCTCAAAGTGCTTTACCGCCAACTAAGTACTATTTGAAGTGTAGTCACTGTCGTAATGTAGGAAACACGGCAGCCAATTTGCACAGAGCAAGCTCCCACAAACAACAATCTCATAATGACCAGATAATCTGCTTTAGTGATAAATATTGGCCAGGACACTGGGGATAACTCCCCTGCTTTTCTTTGAAATAGTGCCAGGGATCTTTTACGTCCACCTGAGAGAGCAGACGGGGCCTCAGTTTAACATCTCATCTGAAAGCCAGCACCTTTAACAGTGCAGCACTCCCTCAGCTCTGCACTGGAGTGTCAGCCTAGCTTTATGTGCTAGCAAAGTCCCTGCAGTGGGACTTGAACCCACAACCTTCCAACTCAGAGGCAAGTGTGCTACCCACTGAGCCACAGCTGACACAATAGTAAAACAGACAACTGCTGACATATTACATCAGGTACTACATATATATGACATTGATGAAAATTAATTGATTCTGAGTCAATAAGCCTAATTACTTTTAATTGTTGTCGATTATCCAGCACATAGCCAAATGGCATAATACAAAAGTGCATACCATGCTATTAACAAGGTTCACGATTTTATTCAAAATATTCTTTTCCTGGAAGAAACATTCATTACATTATCTTGAATATTATTCTTGTTGATTCTGTAAATGAGATTGTATACCAGGTATTATGTAAAGCAGCCCTTCAGGGAAATAACAGGGGACTAATTGGTAAATGCTACTTCACATATGCACTTTATTGACAAGTAATACCTCTAAAAAAAAACAATGTAGCGAATAGTGGTAAAATATAAATATAAGAAAAGAAATCTTTTGCGGAAAGGCAAAAATTTTGAAAGACTTTCAAAATTTAGCAGTATTAAGCATGTCAAATAAAACAGCAGAAAATACATATTAAGAGAGTTTATTGGGGAAAAAATGCACATTTATATTGAATTGCAAGACTTAAGAGCTGTGAAATAGTATTTGTCTACCATAGCTGTTCGAAGAATACTAGAATGAATAGATTAGAGGGATATCTAAATTTGCAGATGAGGCGAAATGTTGTGAAAAAGCAAGTGATAATTTAAAGGATGCGAATAGGTTGAACACTTGGGGTGAAGAATTGACAAATGGCCTTTCGTGTTGAGAAATGTAAAGTAATGCATATAGGATCAGGCAACATTAATCTGGTGCACAAAATGTGAGGAAAAATGTACAATGAGAACACATATGAGAAAGATTGAGGGTGAGAATTGGCAAGTCGTTGAAATTCCGGCAATAGTGGAAGGCAGCATATTAAGATAGCAAACCGAATTTTGAAGTATATAGCAAAGGACTGTGAAGAGAGACAAATGGATATATTTTGCAATACATTGTGAAGGAATAAGCCATATAACCTATTCAGAAAAATACACCATTCTATGAAAGAATTCTGGCCTTATTAAAACATGACAAACTGGGTTTAGAAATCTGAAAGCCTCAACAATCTAAAGCTGTGATAGAATTCTGGCTATAGAGATAAGATAGTTGTTGACACTGAATCAATAACCTTATTGAAACAGAAGGTTAAAGGCTCCCGGCAGTCTGAAGCTTTCGGAACAAAACAATAGATCACCCTGGTTAAGGTGTTCTAATTTACATTTCGTAAAGAGGCACAAACAGAAGGCCTTAGTAAAAATGACATCAAATAAAATGCACCTGCTGTTACACCGTTTTTTATGGTAAGCTTGGAACATCTAGAGGAGAGACACGAGTCTGTATTGCTACCAGCTGAGGTGATTAAGAATTGCAGAAGTCAGCAGAAAAATGACTAGAGATAATTAGCTTACATCAGCAGAAAACATTAAAGGATATACCACTGGAAAAGGGTATAAATATTGAACTCTCAAATAGGATAATAGATTCGCTGTAAAGGGGCAAAGCAATTCTCCGACTTCAGAGGCGGCTCTGTAAGTCTACAACTCTTTGTACCTCAGAGATCAAAGGTACTGTATTTGATTTTGGTGGATATCCTGAATAAGACTGTAAAACTGTAGCGAAGTTAAGATTTGAGAATAAGGATCTCTGATAATAGAATTGAAAGCTTTCTCTTTTTGGAACTATTAATGTTGCGATTGACTCACCAACTGTAAATTACATGTCGGTTCTTTAATAAATCTATATATTTTTAGAATTGTCTCACATAATACTTCTGTATCAAACTCACAAACTCAATCTCTGTACACTCTTTGGTGAGGAGTTGCAGAATTCTGGGGGAGTTTTCCGGACCCTCATAATATCCGGAACGTTACAGTCTAGCTAAACTTATTAAAAGTGCTATCTGGAGGACGGTGACATTTTCAGGTTGTTCCTTTCCTTTAGGGAGAGATAGTCTGGACCTTTAGACCCAATTAAGCATCTTTAGGATTCGGCTACCTCAAACTTTAGTTGAAAGTGAACGTCTGAGGAATACACCTGATCCGGGGTAGCCCTAAAGGGGCTAGGACTAGAATTATCATTTCATTATTGGCTGGATAACATTTGGAATATTCGATGCTGCTCTGATCTTATTAAACAGGAAATGGAAGTTATCTCCATCTGTTTAACACAAATGATATAAGTGCTATTAATGTAATGGGATAGATTTTCAACATGCTGCCCGGGTATAAAACTGACGTTGCAGATAAGCTGCCCAGAATAGAAACCACCCAGCTTTCATTCACATTGGCATATCAGTTTCTATAACAGGCGCAGATCCACAACGCCAATTTGATGCCCAGGGGCAAGTTGAAACAACAACAACAACAACTTGTATTTATATAGCGCCTTTAACGTAGTAAAACGTCCCAAGACGCTTCTTTTTCTTCTTCTTCGGAGTATTAAAAAACAATAAATTTGACACCGAGCCACATAAGGAGAAATTAGGGCAGATGACCAAAAGCTTGGTCAAAGAGGTGGGTTTTAAGGAGAGTCTTAAAGGAGGAAAGAGAGGTAGTGAGGCGGAGAGGTTTAGGCAGGGAATTCCAGAGCTTAGGGCCGAGGCAACAAAAGGCACGACCACCAATGGTTGAGCGATTATAATCAGGGATCCTCAAGAGGGCAGAATTAGAGGAGCGCAGATATCTTGGGGGTTGTGGGGCTGCAGGAGATTACAGAGATAGGGAGGGGTGAGGTCATGGAGGGATTTGAAAACAAGGATGAGAATTTTGAAATCAAGGCATTGCTTAACGGGGAGCCAATGTAGGCCAGCGAGCACAGGGGTGATGGGCGAACAGGACTTGGTGCAAGAAGAACAGAATGGAGGACAATGCCATTTCTTTCCCCCTTCTCCTGCTTGGCTTGTTCATTTACAAAATTTCACTTTGCAATGATGATAATCTGTTATTTCTATTGAAGAAATATACAAAGCTTCAGTTACATCAAAAAATCTTCCACATTACACTCTGCCAACATGCCCTCAGCAGCACATACCCCTCAAACAACATCACTAAAACATAGAAACATAGGAAAATAGGAGCAGGAGTAGGCCATTCGGCCCTTCGAGCCTGCTCCGCCATTCAATATGATCATGGCTGATCCTCTATCTCAATACCATATTCCCGCTCTCTCCCCATACCCCTTGATGCCTTTTGTGTCTAGAAATCTATCTATCGCCTTCTTAAATATATTCAGTGACTTGGCCTCCACAGCCTTTTGTGGTAGAGAATTCCACAGGTTCACCACCCTCTGAGTGAAGAAATTTCTCCTCAACTGAGTTCTAAATGTCCTACCCTGTATCCTGAGATTGTGACCCCCCATTCTATACCCCCCAGCCAGGGGAAACATCCTTCCCTGCATCCAGTCAGTCTAGCCCTGTCAGAATTTTATACGTTTCAATGAGATACCCTCTCATTCTTCTAAACTCTAGTGAATACAGGCCTAGTCGACCCAATCTCTCCTCATACGACAGTCCTGCCATCCCAGGAATCAGTCTGGTGAACCTTCGCTGCACTCCCTCGATGGCAAGTATATCCTTTCTTAGGTAAGGAGAACAAAACTGCACACAGTACTCCAGGTGTGGTCTCACCAAGGCCCTGTATAACTGTAGTAAGACATCCTTACTCCTGTACGCAAATCCTCTTGCAATGAAGGCCAACATGCCATTTGCCTTCCTAACTGCTTGCTGGACCTGCATGTTTGCTTTCAGTGACTGGTGTACAAGGACACCCAGATCCCTTTGTACATCAACATTTCCCAATCTATCACCATTTAAATAATACTCTGCCTTTCTGTTTTTCCTACTGAAGTGGATAACTTCACATTTATCCACGTTATACTGCATCTGCCATGTATTTGCCCACTCACTCAACTTGTCTAAATCGCCTTGAAGCCTCTTTGCATCCTCCTCACAACTCACAATCCCACCTAGTTTTGTGTCGTCAGCAAACTTGGAAATATTACGTTTGGTTCCCTCATCCAAATCATTGATATATATTGTGAATAGCTGGGGCCCAAGCACTGATCCCTGCGGTACCCCACTAGTCACTGCCTGCCACCCCGAAAAAGACCCATTTATTCCTACTCTCTGTTTCCTGTCTGTTAACCAATTTTCAATCCATGCCAGTATATTACCCCAATCCCATGTGCTTTAATTTGGCACACTAACCTCTTACGTGGGAATTTATCAAAGGCCTTCTGAAAATCCAAATACACCACATCCACTGGTTCTCCCTTATCTATTCTACCAGTTACATCCTCAAAAAACTGCAGTAGGTTTGTCAAACACGATTTCCCTTTCATAAATCCATGTTGACTTTGTCTAATCCCATTGATATTTTCTAAGTGTCCTGTTATCACATCCTTTATAATAGACTCTAGCATTTTCCCTACTACTGATGTTAGGCTAACCGGTCATTATTTCATTACTGTTTGGATACAATACTCTTTGTGAGAGCTTGCTGTGCGTATATTGGCTGCCACATTTCCCTACATTACAACAGTGACTACACTCCAAAAGTTACTTTGTTGGCTGTGGAACACTTTAGAATGTCCTAAGGTTGTAAGACCGCCTATTTCCACCTCTGTAACATCGCCCGTCTCCGCCCTTGCCTCAGCTCATCCGCTGCTGAAACCCTCATCCATGCCTTTGTTACCTCTAGACTTGACTATTCAACGCACTCCTGGTCGGCCTCCCACATTCTACCCTACGTAAATATGAGGTGATCCAAAACTCGGATGCCTGTGTCCTAACACGCACCAAGTCCCGTTCACCCATCACCCCTGTGCTCGCTGACCTACATTGGCTCCCGGTTAAGCAACGCCTCGATTTCAAAATTCTCATCCTTGTTTTCAAATCCCTCCATGGCCTCGCCCCTCCCTATCTCTGTAATTTCCTTCAGCCCCACAACCCCCCGAGATATCTGCGCTCCTCTAATTCTGCCCTCTTGAGCATCCCTGATTATAATCGCTCAACTATTGGTGGCCGTGCCTTCTGTTGCCTAGGCCCTAAGCTCTGGAATTCCCTGCCTAAACCTCTCCGACTCTCTACCTCTCTTTCCTCCTTTAAGACACTCCTTAAAACCCACCTCTTTGACCAAGCTTTTGGTCATCTGCCCTAATTTCTCCTTATGTGGCTCGGTGTCAAATTTTTTATCTTTTAATACTCCTGTGAAGCGCCTTGGGATGTTTTACTATGTTAAAGGCGCCATATAAATACAAGTTGTTGTTGTTGTTGAAAGGCGCTATATATGTGCAAGTTCTATCTTTATATCCTTCAAGTGACCAAGTTACAAATAAAGACAAATAAAAAAGGTATCAGCTACTTTTCCATTAGTATTTAATTTGACCTCATTAATTAGCTTTTAATAGAAAATTGGGTTGACCTATTCTTGAAAGATTACAACTCAAGTATTTCCTGTGGAACAAAGTTGATATAATTATAATTGTCATTATATAAGCTCATAACATCACGGCCCAGATGACATCCTGAGGGAAGTGGCTCAGGGACCAGATACCAGTTTTTAAAATCTTATCTATGGAGCTCAGGGAAAGCAGGGCCCAGTTTAACTTGAACATGCTGACCAGACAGGTAGAGGTAAAAAAAATGTTGATAAAAAGGATTCAGGAGCTTATTGCTCAGAGCTACTCTTTGTGTGTCTGATTTGAAGTAGCCCAAGAAATTATGACTGAAATATTACAAAGTAGCACTGAATTTGAATGGAGCATTCCTTCCCACTTTAAAATTGGATACTCCCCGCCTCCCTCTGCACCCCCACCCCACCTCCCGCAGAGTGCTTCAAGCAAGATTGGCTCACCCATCAAAGTCCTGCCGGCCCACTCCGCACTGAAGAAAATAGTTGACTTGCTGTGAGGGATGCAGAGACACTAAATTATAAAACAGCGCTGCCTCCCAATACTGGCCTGGATCCCTAGTGGGCACTTGAAAGAGACACTTAACATGTAACGCACAGCTGGTAAATTTAGCATTGAAAAACCGTATCTCTGCCCTGTACACTCTACTTTTTCTCCACATGGACAGAACCCACAGAAAGTCTGAAAGGATTGTGGGGGTGTGAGCTGTGTCATCAAATAACAGGAGCAGAATGATGGAAAATCAAAGAAGAAACCTTCACTTGCAATAAAATACACAAGGCTCAACTCAAACTTGTACACCGATCATTCTGTACCCTACATGAGCATCGTAGATTCTGGCCCTCCCTGTCAGATGAATGCTAGAAAGGATGTGGCCAGAAAGACACATTTAAACACATTATCGGGTCCTGGCCCCAAATCCAAATATTTTGGGAAATAATCTGGAGTGTCATCAAGACCATGATCAGCATTGACATCCCCTCAAATCCATTCCCTGGTCTTCTGGGCCAGTCGTCAGGAGTACGAGATCCACCTGAGATGCACCAACAAGCACAACTGTCACTGTTATTTTTTTTTTTTTTTAATATTTGTTCATGGGCTGGGGCATCGCTGGCAAGGCCAGTATTTATTGCCCATCCCTAATTGCCCTTGCGAAGGTGGTGGTGAGCCCCCTTCTTGAACTGCTGCAGTCCGTGTGGTGAAGGTACTCCCACAGTGCTGTTAGGGAGGGAGTTCCAGGATTTTGACCCAGCGACGATGAAGGAACGGCGATATACTTCCAAGTCAGGATGGTGTGTGACTTGGAGGGGAACTTGGAGGTGGTGGTGTTCCCATGCACCTGCTGCCCTTGTCCTTCTAGGTGGAAGAGTTCGCGGGTTTGTTAGTGGCAACATACATCGCCCCCTGCCCCCTATCTATGGAGAAGCTTGACTCCTCCTACCACAAACATTTGTATTGAACACCTGGGTTAATATGCCAGTCAGAGCGTGTGATGTTTAAAGAAAGAAAGAAAGACTTGTATTTATATAGCGCCTTTCACGACCATCGGACGTCTCAAAGCGCTTTACAGCCAATGAAGTACTTTTGAAGTGGAGTCACTGCTGTAATATGGGGTAATGTTTAGCCTCGGCCTAGAACAAGGAACGGACCAAACACGATAGCAAAATACTACAGTCTGAACCCCATTGTTAGCGGCCTGTACATCAGGGCCCCTCTCTTAGAAACTCCACAGTCTGCAGCGGGAGAGATGGGTTGATGTCGATGAAAACAAACACCGCCATTGATCTGCAGCTGCATAGAAAGAGTGGTTCCATCTGAAAAGAGGGGTTAGCACATCTGCACCCCTATGTGTTGTGTTGTGCTGTGCTGTCCCCACTTTGGGTCTGAAGCGCATTAAAGTACTGTAGCAAATCTACACAAGTATGCTGTCTATGTACCCTCCTAGAAATGCCTTGTTCAGAATATATATATTTAAAAAACAGTTTAGAGTGTTCTTCCTTCTATAAAATAAAATTAAAAATGTGTATACCTGGACTGTTAAATGTCTGCCATTTTTTCTGTTTAATGATTGGCTTCTTGAAGCAATATTTATTTTGTAAATTAAAAGAAGACATTATTTCTATAATCACTTCTAAGCTATTCAAACTGCCAGCTCTCTCTCAATATTTTGCAAGATTCAACATTTTACTCATTTTTGTATCCCCTTTTTATTTACCTCCCTCCATACCTATGTTCCTTGTAGCCAGTTAAGCTTCTCTATCAAATGGAGTCATAAAGTAATATCTATCCTAATGTAGCTGCTTTGAGGTGCAGCAGGGGTCTTTCCCTTCTTTGAGCTAGCATTTCACTCTTATGTATGTCTGACAAACCTGGCAAGATAACCAATTAAATAACCCAGACAAGCCCAGTCAAGCATTTAAGCAGAGACTAAAACCTCGAATGAAAATGGGTAGAGTTACACATTCAGCGCCTGGGTGATAATCTGGCAGAAGGATCACCTTCCCTTTATAGAACCCACACGATTTTCATTCTGTTAATATTAATGGAATGAGAATCGGGTGTGTTCTACAAATGGTAAGTGATCAACTCTATTAGTGCCCAGGCAGTGAAGACGAAAAGCTACCCCCGCATCTCAGTCTGCAGTATAGCACAAATCTGGGCTGCCTGCTTAAAAATGTTTGCTCTCTTTGGAGAGGGACAGGAGCTAAAATTAATATCTAGGAGAACAAATTATTGGGGTACTTAGAACTCTCTCAGTCTTTCTTGGCAGTGAGGCCGAGACAGCTTGATACAAAAGGTAGCGCGATAGCTAAGCATAAGCAAGATAAGTTGCTTCTTTTAGTCTAAGTAATCTCCTTAACAAGCGACTCGTTGATCTCCCATGACATTCTACACGGACGTGTTGTTTTTCAAATTTGTGTCGCTTTTCCTGCAAATGTTCCCTGTCCCGCTCCAGGAGTCTATCGGTCTGGCCTTGTTCAAACGTCTCTTGTTCATCTAGGCAATTACAGCAACAGCTTAATCTTGTAGAGAACTAGATTTTAAAATTATAGAGCCACAATTTATCAAATAATAGCCTAGTCACTTAAAATTTTAGACCTCATTGGATTAAATGAAGATTAATTTCCAAAATATTCAAGGTCCTGAGTAACTGAAATGCAAGATAAATTCAAATGATCTTCGAAATTTGATCCAAGGTTTTGAACAAAATTTGTTTGGCTAAAGATAAGCACAAGTATTGATTTTCTACCAACAGTGGGAAAGTCTCCCTAATCCAGTTACAATTCCCATTCAAATCATACATTACGTCCCTGAAGGTGTATAGAATGGAGCTTTGAAAACAGTGGTGAAGATGCATGGCTGCAGCAGTTCTTGTTTTTGTCGTCTCCAAGACTTTCTTTAGCAATTATATATGGAGGCAGCCTAATCCTGCAGGTTATACCATCCTTCATTTGGTCAGCTCCTGCCCAAAAGGTCAAGTTAGAACAGGCGCCACTATAACAATGGCCTGAACAGGAAGGAAGTAGAGTGACAGTGATCTGGTGAATAAAATGGATTCTCTTCACATTTTATTCACACACAGTGCCACGCACAACATTTCTCTCCAAGAGGAGAATTTTTTTTTTTTCCCCACTTAAGTTATTTCATTTTGTTTTCTCAATGCTCTTTGAAAATGCACACGGTGACTCATTACCGAATGCCCCTGAAGAGATAATTGTGCCAGATTCAAGAAATGACCTTGGCACTTAGCCACGTGTAGCAAAGCGCTGAACGGGCATTTCAAGGCGAGATTAACAGGAGGTGTGCAAGATATTCCAAAGGGGGTTTTTGTATCACACAATCTGGGATTCTTACTACTTTTGAAAGGAACTATAATTGCGAGCTGCCCTTGATCGTCTACTTGTGCTACTTTTGGTTACAGTCGGTAATACCTCAACAATTTGTAGCTGTGACCAGAAATCTTGCTTCATTTTCGCTTACTAATTGTTAGTATGGGCAATCTTTATAATAGAAGAGCTGACATTAAGGCAGCCTTTAATTGTTAGCAGAAATAAATCTTAGACTTGATGACCTATGCAAGACTGGCATATTAACTCACTTGAAGATCTATTGGAAGAATACAGCAATTCTTGGAGCTGTCTTTGAAAGTAACGGAGATAATTCTTGCTATTGTTCTTGAATGTTACTGTTCATCATCTGCCAGCAGGTAATCTCTTCTATTTCCAAATGATACAATGTTCTCCTGAGTAACAGCAAAGAATTTTAAAAGTAAATCAGATTATTTGCGCATCATGCTACTGTACATAGGAAGAAAGCATTTCCATCCCTCACAATTCTGAGTGATGATCTGAAATCCCTTGGAATTTCTGAATCTGTGATATCACAAGTATAGCTCCCCAGCTCCCGCCATCATTATGGTATTATTTTATGAGGAATTAAAATGTAATTTCTGTGGGCAAATAAAATAGTGCGGTTTGGTGCTTAGCTCTACAAAGCAGAAAGGTCCTGGGTCCCATCCCTGATCCCTGTTGAGTTAGGGAATGTCTTCTAGCTGTTAGGTATTACAGCCATCCTCCAGTAGCCTTGGCCTCGGGAAAGGAAACGTTACTCAGGGTTCCCACCCCAAAACGCTATCCAAATGGTGCCTTTTGCAACGTGCATATGTGTGGATAGGATCAGACTTGGCTCCCACGTCTCCCACCCAGGGAATAGTCAGACAACATTTATCGTAACTACATGCCCACCTCGCCCACTACTCCCTCTTTGTGACCTCCTAATCTGGTGTCGATCCTGCTCACAGCACAGTGACTGTTCTGGTCAAAGTCACGAATAACATGCAGGGGTAGGTTTTCCTGTAACTCCACCCAACTCCATTGAATCGACTGGTTGCAACTCATAGAGGAACATTCGGCAAGGAGGAGAGGATGCCTATAAGACAGCTGGTCCAATTTTTCATCCATTTAAATTATTGAACAGAAAATTGGACATGCTCCTTTAGAGGCATGTGCTCCTCCTCACCCAATTTTCCTCTATGTTCTGCACCCAGACAATTCAATACATCCAAGTGCAGGAACAGGAAAATTTGTCCCTCTCCGGGACCATGACCTTTGTGGCATTGCCCTCTCCTGGGACCATTCATACTCACCCCAAAGACAACAGTACAGCCCCAAATTCACTGAATGCAGCAAAAAATAGGCTCCCCCTTGCTGGTGGTTCAAGAATTGGTCACACTAAATATTTAGCTGGGAGTCCATCCCCCTAATTTGAATAGGCTACACGCACATTAAAAGTTTGCCTAAAGAACTTAGCATGTGACCTGTTGTCTGCAGGTCACTCTGTCATAGACAGTCGAACTCTCACTCACTGGAAATCAGGAGAGATGTTTATAATGGGTGGCTGAATCGATATCGCCCGTTTCACACTATCACCCAAGGTCATTTTAAATATCTTAGAAAAACTGAGTCACCAAAATGAATACTGGCTTATTTTGCATGGCCTGTGCTAAGTTTTCAAGCAAATCTTTATTTGACTTTAGAGAGAAATGCTACACAGGCAATTGAAGTTTGCTGGCAATTCCTTCACAAAATGAAATATGAAAAAGAAAAGAAAGACTTGCATTTATAGAGCACCTTTCATAACCTCAGGATGTCCCAAAGCGCTTTACAGCCAAGATAGTACTTTTGAAGTGGAGTCACTGTTGTAATGTAGGAAACACGGCCGCCAATTTGCGCACAGCAAGGTCCCACAAACAGCAATGTGATAATGACCAGATAATCTGTTTTTGTTATGTTGATTGAGGGATAAATATTGGGAAAACTCCCCTGCTCTTCTTCAAAATAGTGCCTTGGGATCTTTTATGTCCACCTGAGAGAGCAGACGGGGTCTCGGTTTAATGTCACATCCAAAAGACAGGACCTCCAACAGTACAGCACTCCCTCAACACTGCACTGGAGTATCAGCCTAGATTTTTGCACTCACATCTCTGGAGTGGGACTTGAACCCACAACCTTCTGACTCAGAGGCGAGAGTGCTACCCACTGAGCCACAGCTGACACTCCAGAAAAATAAACAAAATAAAATTACCCTTTATCTCAGGCACATACAATATTACATTATTGGTAATACAAATTACTTGGTAAAACTTTATTATATGAATTAATCATGTTGCAGGATGCAAATTATATTCAATGAGTACATGTCAGGACATCCCGCGAATGAATACATTTTTTAAAAGGTGTGGAATCAGGGGACGAGTAGCTGAATGGATAGCAAGCTGGATAAAAAACAGAAAATCGAGAGTCGGGGTTAAAAGTAGTTGCTCAGACTAGCAAAAGGTGGGCAGTGGTGTTCCACAAGAATCGGTGCTGGGACCACTGTTGTTCGCCATTTACATAAATGATTTGGACTCGGGAATCGGAAGTACAATATCAAAATTTGCGGACGACACTAAATTGGGGGGTATAGTTAACAGAGAGGAGGACTGAGACAAAAAACAGGAAAGCACTAATAAACTTGCAGAATGGGGGTGTAATTGGCAAATGAACTTCAATATAATTAAGTGTGAGGTGATACATTTTGGTAGGAAGAATAAGGAGATCACATACTCCTTGGAAAATAAGTGTTTAAATGAGGTACAGGAGCAGAGGGATCTGGGGGTACAGGTGCACATCACTAAATGTAGCGACGGAGGTTAATAAGGTCATAAAAAAGCAAACAAAGCACGGTGGTTCATTTCGAGACGGATAGAATTGAAAAGCAGCGAAGTTATGTTGAACTTGTATGGAGCCTTGCTTCGACCACACTTGGAGTACTGCGAGCAGTTCTGGTCTCCATATAATAAAAAGGATATAGAGGAACTGACAAGGTGCAAAAAGAATTAGTCAGGATGATACTAGAAATGAGAGGTTATACCTATTAGGAAAGATTGAACAGGCTGGGGTTCTTTTCTCTAGAAAAGAGAAGACTGAGGGGTGACCTGATAGAGGTCTTTAAGATTATGAAAGGGTTTGATAGGGTAGACGTAGGGAAGATGTTTCCACTTGCGGGGGAGACCAGAAGGGCCATAAATATAAGATAGTCGCTAATAAATCCAATGGGGAATTCAGGAGAAACTTCTTTACCCAGAGAGTAGTGAGAATATGGAACTCACGACCACATTCTAACATGACGGAACAGGCTCGAGGGGCTAAATGGCCTGCTCCTGTTTCTGTGTTCCACAAGGAGTAATTGAGGTGACTAGCATAGATGTACTTAAGGGGAAGCTAGATAAACACGAGGGAGAAAGGAATAGAAGGGTATGTTGATGGGGTTAGGTGAAGAAGGGTGGGAGGAGGCTCATGTGGAGCAGAAACATGGAATTGTTGGGCTGAATGGTCTGTTTTTGTGCTGTAAATACTATGGGGGGAATTTTAACCTAAAAAAACGGGTGGGTTGGCGGCCGTGTGAGTAGTTCAAGTGTTAAAAATCTGAATCCCGATCTGAAACCACCTCAAAACTGCCCACTTCCGGTTTTAAAGGAGGCGGAACGGGGCGGGCAGCCAATCTGCTGCGAGGAGTTGGGTCGTCTATTTAAATATTATAATGAGGCTGGAAGCCTCTGCTTTAACCTCCATTTTGTTTTTAACTTTAGCTGGTTGGGTTTTGCACGCGTCGTGAAACCCACCATCTAATGCAAGGCGAGGACTGCTGGATCCAGGAGGCAAGTGTCTTTACACTTACCTCCTGAGTCCAGGGTCGCTGCCTAACCCACCCACCGTGAGCAGAGACCGCCCTCCCGAGGCCTCCGATCCCCCACACAAGGCCTACCCCCCAGGCCTTCACCCCCCAGGCCTCCACACCCACCCCTCCCGCCCCTGCGAGGCCTCCACACCCACCCCCACAGGTTTCCGATCCCCTTCACAAGGCCACCCAGGCCTTCCCCCCAACAGGCCTCCATTTCCCCAGGCCTCCCCGCGCCCCCCGCCATGCTCATCCGGCCCATGATCCCTTCAGAGCCCTCCCTCCCCCAAACCCCTGTGCTGCTCCTGGCCCTTGATCTTCAGTGACCACCACCCCACTGCTCCTCCGGCTGCCTCACGGCCCTTGAACATCTTCCGACGATGCCACCCCCCCCCCCCCCACTTCACTGGCCGCCCTGCAGCCCGCGATCGCTGATACACCACCCCGCACATCCCAGCCCGCGATCGCTGATACGCCACCCCGCACATCCCAGCCCGCGATCACTGATACACCACCCCGCACATCCCAGCCCGCGATCGCTGATAAGCCACTGCCCTCCCTACTCCTCCTGGTGGCGATCGCTGACAAACCCACCGCTACTCCCAGCCCGCAATCGCTGCTGCACCGCGCACACCCCTGCCCCCACTCCCTGGCCCCTAAGTGATCCCTCCCTCCCTCCTCTGTGCGGCCTAGTGCCGCGGGCCTGCCTGCCCAGAGCCAGCCAGCCTCTACATCTGACTGGCTGCGTGTGGGAAGCAGAGGCTTCCCATGCAAATCAGGCCCTGTCGTTAAATTCAGCAGGGCCTGTGGGAAACCCATTCTCCCGGGTTTCCCGACCACCTCGGAGCACCCCCACCCCCCGCCCACCGCCCATTAAAATTCAGCCCCATGAAATTCTATATAAGACTATGGCCACGGTTTTGCCGACCTTGGCGGGTCCGTGGTGGGCGAGGTCAGTGGCGGGTCCCGACCCCACTGCTGGCTCCATCCCGCTCCGTGAAATGAATTCCCCTTGATGGGGCTTGTTAAGAACATTTCCCAGCCAATTAGAGGAAGCAGGTCTGGTGACATCATTTGATGATGCATCATCAGCCGGTTTCCTTAAAGGGACCATGGGCAACTTTCTGTTGACATTTGTGCTGTCAGTGTTCTACAGCATTGAGGAGCTGCAAACACCGACGAGCACTGCACAGAGGTGCAGGGCTGCACCCAGGCTCTCCCATGACTTCCTCCATATACTTATGGAGGGAGTCAGAGCACATAGGGAGGTCCTCTTCCCTTTCCCAGGAGATCAGCACAGCATGGTTGCACATTGTAGAGAAGGGCACAAGCAGGGATGTGGTCAGGAGGACCTGGGTGCAGTGCCGCAAACCTTTCAATGATCACAGTAGATCACGAAACGTTAGTACAAAGCCACACTCATCTTCATTCTGCTGTGCTCCTCATCACATCCCCATCACTTTGCCTTCCCTACCCTACTCCTGCACATCCTTACTCACACCAACTTACCCTGCACCTCCACCCATCCCTCTCGATCTATATTATCACATCCCCATCTCACTAGCCACCCCTCACACTCACCCTCATCCTAGCGCAATCACTCCAACTAACAACACACAAGGGTAGCCACTTGGGTGTTTTCGCCAATGTTCATGTAAAGTTTCTGTTGATGTGATGTTAAACATTGAAACCTTTATTTTCAACACTACGTTCTTGGACAGATTTGTGTGCACCTTTGGAAGTGGCTTAGTGAGTTGCAGTGAATGGTGAGACATAACGGTATGCCTCGTAATAGTGATGAGTGTGAAAGGAATGGCTTGAGCATTGTAGGGATGCTTTATGGTGTTGGTGTGGGTTGGTGCCAACCTGGCACATCATGTGGCAGCCAGGGTGTACAGCGTCAAGTGAAGTAAATCTGGCCATGGTGAGGCCATCCCTGGCCTCCCGGGCAAAAATGTGGTCGGGTGTTGATGCCCTCTGTCCTGTGCAGCATCAGTTGATTGCGGAGAAGGTTGGTGTTGTTGTTGATGCTGCTGGTGTGCCTGGTGATGCTGGTGTTTGGGCTGATCGTGGTGAGATTCTGAGGACCAAGGCGAGAGAGTATTAAGGGCACTCATGCTGATAGAATAGATGGCAGGTGAAGGAGAGATGCCAGAAGCGATCTGTCAATGGTGAGAGAGGTAATGAGGTCAGACTGGATGGAGACTTGTGTAAAGACTTGCAGCATGGTGACTCTGTTGTGGAAATGCAGTGAGGAAGAGCTTGTGGCTGAGGGAAGATATCTCTGTAAGGTGTGAGCTTTTACTTGACATTTGAAGCTGTCAACTCATCAGCTGATTCAATGGCCACTGACCTCCCGCCTCCGCTTCACAGACGTGGTTCAGCAACACCATGAGCGAGCTGTCAAATTCAAAAGGTCAGTTTAAAACCATCGTTAAGTGGCTGTAAACAAGCCACTAATCATTTAAATTGGCTCCCCCGCCATTGCGTGTCGAGTCTGCTCAGCACTGGTAGACCCGACATTTGGTAAAGGCGCATGGCGGCGACATCACAGCACTCCCCAACCCGTTGGGGAAAGAAACTATTTCCCACCCAACCAGCCACCGATTACTCCCGCTGACCCCCTGGAAAATGTCGGCCTATGTAACTGTGGAAGATCCTCTATTTATATATTACAGTAATAAGGCAATCTTTACAAATGATGTTTTGTGAAACCCATCTTTATGAATCCGTTCCTATCATTAAGTTGTGAAGGAATAAGCCATAAAACCTATTCAGGAAAATACACCATTCTATGAAAGAATTCTGGCCTTAATAAAACATGACAAACTGGGTTTGGAAATCTCGAAACTTAATTATGAAAAGCTGTGGTAGCATTCTGGCTATAGAGATAAGATAGTTGTTGACACTGAATCAATAACCTTATTGAAACAGAAGGTTAAAGGCTCCTGACAGTCTGAACCTTTGGGAACAAGACAATAGTTCACCCTGGTCAAGGTATTCTAATTTACACTTTGTAAAGAAGCACAAACATCTGCCTTCGTAAAAATGACATCAAGTAAAAAATGCACCTGCTGTTACACCGTTTTTATGGTAAACTTAAAACACCTAGAGGAGAGACACAATTCTGTAATGCTACCAGCTGAGGTGACTGTAAGAATTGCAGGGGTCAGCAGAAAAATGACTAGAGATAATTAGCTTACATCAGCAGAAAACCTTAAAGGATATACCACTGGAAAAGGGTATAAATATTGAACTCTCAAATGGGATAGTAGATTCACTGTAAAGGGGCAAAGCGATTCTCAGGCTTCAGAGGTGGCTCTGTAAGTCTACAACTCTTTGTACCTCGGGGATCAAAGGTACTGTATTTGATTTTGGTGGATATCCTGTACAAAACTTTAAGAACTGTAAAACTGTAGTGAAGTTAAGATTTGAGAGTAAGGATCTCTGATAATAAGATTGTAAAGCTTTCTCTTTTTGGAACTGTTAATGTTGTGATTGACTCACCAGCTGTAAATTACATGTCGGTTCTTTAATAAATCTATATATTTTTAGAATTGTCTCACATAAGACTTCTGTATCAAACTCGCAAACTCAATCGCTGTACACTCTTTGGTGAGGAGTTGCAGAATTATGGGGGAGTTTTCCGGACCCTCATAATATCCGGAACGTTACAGTCTAGCTAAACTTATTAAAAGTGCTATCTGGAGGACGGTGACATTTTCAAGTTGTTCCTTTCCTTTAGGGACAGATAGTCCAGAACTTTAGACCCAATTAAGCGTCTTTAGGATTCGGCTACCTCAAACTTCAGTTGAAAGTGAACGTCTGAGAAATACGCCTGATCCGGGGTAGCCCTAAAGGGGCTAGGACTAGTAATTATCCCTTCAAAGTCATTGACCATGGGATAAAAATACTATTTTACAATTGCCCACTGAGTATCGTCTATTTAAATAATACTGAAATAAGGCAGTCTTTATAATTGAACAATTTAGAAAGCAGGATTAATATCCTTTTTTAATACTTTCTACCCTTTACATAAATCCTATATATTATCAAAATATAGTCGTACAAACAATAGTAAACAAATTAGACAAGCAAACAGGAAAGCTCAGACATTTAAAAGGATGTGCAGCACATAAAAAACATTTGTTTGGGTTTCCTTCTCAGCAGTAGGCCTTTCAACACCAGCTGCTATGGCAACACGGAGGGTTTTAGCGCCAGGTGGCAATGCATGAACCATCTTCAATGAGTGTCTCTCCTTAATATTTGTCATCACCAAAACATTTTAATACTTATTATGAAACTGCCATTTTGTAAATGATTTATCCGAGGATATGACAGAAATAGAAGAGAACATTGCTGACTTTGTCAGATCGATTTCAAACCTGACAAATCCATCTAACATGAAACACAATGCACTTTTCATTTCATTTACTTGTCTGTGTACTGGGGCCCGTTATCATTTCTTCATGGGGTGCTATAATAGAAATTCAACTAGAATCGCAGAATGTCATTACCATTATAAGTGAACAAATACATTAGTTATTAATCTTCTCGCCCTCACGGTGCTTTTAATTTTTACTTGTCACAAGAGGATGAGCAGAAAGCAGGAATCAATGGAGTGATGCCTTTGCAGGCATTGGTATAAAACGGGGCAAGTGGAAAGTCATTTTAACTCTTTCACAGCTACATGAATATTTGTCATTTTCTCTGTATGTGGGAGTAGTTAATGGAGCAAATGCCTCACAGACATTATTAAATCATTGCTTACAATGGCAGCAGATTAAAATTTTAGAAATCTTACAGCAGATTTGATTGCACGTGCTGTATATTACAATGGGGTTTAAACAGTTTTAAAATGGACAAATCTAACAACCTGGATGTGTTCTCTTGTTTCCTGTAAGATTTCTGTTACATGTACTGACCTTTTAGACACAAACAGATCGTAGAATCACAGAATAATACAACACAGAACTTGGCCATTTGGCCCATCGTGCCTGTGCTGGCTCTTTGAAAGAGTTTTCCAATTCGTACCCTTCAAGAATTTATCCAATTCCCTTTTGAAAGTTACTATTCAATCTGTTTCCTCCACATTTTCAGACAGTGCATTCCAGATCATAACAACTCGTTGTGTAAAAAAAACTCTCATTTCCCCTCTGGTTCATTTGCTAGTTACCTTAGATCTGTGTCCTCTGGTTACCGACCCTCTGCCAGTGAAAAACCGTTTCTCCCTACTTACTCAGTCAAAATCCCTCTTAATTTTGAACACCCCCATAATTTTTGAACACAGATAGGAAAACATTTTAGTGCAATATATTTGCAAGCCTCAAAATTCTTTTGCATGAAAAATAGGAAAATGGGTATTTTTCTCTATCATCAAATGACCTGCTATTGAAGTCGAAGGTGTATGTGATTTTGAAATGCACAATTTCTGAGAATGCAGTTTTGTTCGCGGGCTTTCATTAGATAGGATTAGCGGCACTGCAAGATTTTTTAAACATACACATTTTCTTTCCTCTTAAATCCACTAAAGTAACGAGATATATAGATGCCAACTTTTAAACGTTTGAATAAACAGGAAGAAATCTCAGACAGCTAACAGAGACAGAATGGCCAAAAAAAAGGAGTTGGTGTAACCTTAAGAGGTAAAAGAAGTAGATCCTGTGGGAGGTAGAAAGCTTCAAAATTAACTACTCTGGCCAGACATCTTTAATACTGAATAATCCAAGCTAATACTGGGAATATGCGATGGACCACTTGGTCACCATAGTAAGGAGGATAATTTACCAGATGAAGAGGTAAGAAAGTTATGTGAAAACATCAAATTTATTTTAATGAGAGACTTCAATTGACCTAATATAAACCGGAAAAGTGGTTTAGAGCCAGAGCTGGTAGATCTAGTGAATGACTGCTTTTTGACCCAGTGTGTCATGAAAGCCACAAGAGGCAATGCTGATCTTGATCTAGCATTCATTAATGACCCAGAAAATGTACAAGAAATGGAAGTCATAGCACTCTTGGGAGACAACAACCACAGAATGATAAAGTTTAACATAGGAACAGGAGTAGGCCATTCATCCTTTGCGCCTGTTCCGTCATTCAATTAGATTATGGCTGACTTGTACCTCAACTCCATTTACCCGTCTTTGACCCATATCCCTTGATACATTTACCTACCAAAATATCTATCAATCTCAGTCTTGAAAGCTTCAATTGACCCAGCACCAACAGCCTTTTGGAGAGAGAATTCGGGATTTCTACTACCCTTTGTGTGAAGTGCTTCCTGATTTTACTCCTGAATGGCCTGACTCTAATTTTAAGATTATGCCCTCTTGTTCTGGATTCTGCCACCAGAGGAGATAGATTCTCTTCATCTACCCTATCAAATCCTTTTGTCATTTCTGATTAGATCACATCACAGTCTTCTACATCCAAGGGAAAACAAGTCACATTTATGCAACTTGTCGTCATAATTTAACCCTTTAACCCCTGGTATCATTCTGGTAAATCTGCACTGCACCCACTCCAAGACCAATATATCCTTCCTGAGGTGCCGTGTCCAGAACTGAATGAAATACTCCAGATGGAGTCTCAACTGAAGCATAACTGCCTCCCCTTTGTATTCCAATCACCGTTGAGATCACTTTTTGTACGTGTTTACTAGCTTTTAGTAATTTGTGTACTTGGACACCCAAATTGCTTTGCTCCTCCACAGTTTCTAGTTACTCGCCATTTAGAAAATACTCCAATTTTTCTTTTTTGGATTCAAACTCGATGACCTCACACGTCCCCACATTGAATTCCATTTGCCACAGTTTTGCCCCCTCACTCAATGACTTCAATGGAAAAGAAAATCAGCAGGGTAGAAAACGGCCAGCTGATTCGCCATCACCCATTTTGCCCAACCACCCAAGACACCGAGGTGTCTGAGAGGTGATCTTGTATAGGTACCTCACCCACTAGCCTAAACAGCCAGACCCTCCACCACCACGGCAACGTGGCTGCAGTGTGTACTGTCTACGGGATGCACTGCAGCAACTCGCCAAGGCTTCTTCGGCAGCAGCTCCCAAACCCTTGACAAGGGCAGCAGGTGCATGGGAACACCTTGGCCTCCAAATACCCCTTCAATTCACACGCCATCCTGACTTGGACATATATCGCCGTTCCTTCATTGTTGCTGGGTCAAAATTCTGGAACTCCCTACCGAATAGTATTGTGGGAACACTTTCACCAAACAGACTGCAGCGGTTCAAGAAGAAGGCCGTCACCATCTTTTCAAGTGCAATTAGGGATGGGCAATAAATGTTGGCCTTGCCTGCGATGCCCGTGCCCCAATAATGAATAATTAAAAAAAAGTAAGATTGCTAAATTTATAGAAAAAATTTACCTGGAATATTTCACATTAAACTGTGAGAGTAGAACTAGGGGACACAGGTTCAAACTAGTACGTTTTGTTTAGGATTGATAGCAGGGAATTCTTCTTCACACAAAAAGTGACCACGGTGCAGTAAAAAAACATCCAGATAGAGTAGTGGAGACAAAAACCCTGGAATCATTTACAGAATAATTGGATGCTACAATGGGAGGACGGTAGAAAGATGGGCCAAATGGCCTTCTCATCTGTGATTATCTTGTGATCTTGCAACTGCCATTACTCTAATTTTACCTGCAGAACTGAAGATTGATTTGGCATAAATGTTGTTCCATATTTCAAGTACAGATAAGTTTGTTTATTGTATTGTCAAACATATAGGAAAATTCAATGCATGTGGAAGCTTAGCTTCCATAGCATATGGGATTTCTGATTAGCAAAGATCAATATAAACACAGGAACCAAGGACTGACTTATTACTGGATGGCACAATGATTGGAGCAGAACGCAGATACAGATTTGCTCTTTCATTGATAAGTCCCTGGTCTCAGCTGCTCTAAAAGAAAAAGAAAGACTTGCATTTATATAGCGCCTTTCATGACCACCAGACGTCTCAAAGTGCTTTACAGCCAATGAAGTACTTTTGGAGTGTAGTCACTGTTGTAATGTGGGAACTAAGATACTGTTTGACGTTTGAGACGTCTTGTACTGGAGCAAAATTAACATGAAGGCCGAGAAATTTGATGGCGCCGTGCCCGCTCTTCAGGAGCAAAGCGGGTGTCTAAGCATCCAATATAGCGGGTGCGCGCTCTCATTATGCGCCAGAAGTTCACCGCCGTCCTTATTGTCAAAGGCAGAAAAGGAAACGTCTAGGGCCCGCATCCAAAACAAGCGGGAGGCTCTTTGCATATGCAAATAAGGGACCTAACGCCTATTTGAGGTCCCCTTTGCAAGATTGGGATGTCCTAAACAGGCCAACCACATTCAAGAAAACATGATCTACATGCGGCATAACCAGCGCCTTTTAAAGGGTCGACTGGAGGCCGCCACTTAAAAGGTAATTTTTAAAAAAATATAACGTGGATAAATGTGAAGTTATCCACTTCGGTAGGAAAAACAGAAAGGCAGAGTATTATTTAAATGGTGATAGATTGGGAAATGTTGATGTACAAAGGGACCTGGGTGTTCTTGTACACCAGTCACTGAAAGCAAACATGCAGGTGCAGCAGGCAGTTAGGAAGGCAAATGGTATGTTGGCCTTCATTGCAAGGGGATTTGAGTACAGGAGCAAGGATGTCTTACTACAGTTAAACAGGGCCTTGGTGAGACCACACCTGGAGTACTGTGTGCAGTTTTGGTCTCCTTACCTAAGAAAGGATATACTTGCCATAGAGGGAGTGCAGCGAAGGTTCACCAGACTGATTCCTGGGATGGTAGGACTGTCGTATGAGGAGAGATTGGGTCAACTAGGCCTGTATTCACTAGAGTTTTGAAGAATGAGAGGGGATCTCATTGAAATGTATAAAATTCTGACAGGGCTAGACAGACTGGATGCAGGGAGGATGTTTCTTCTGGCTGGGGGGTCGAGAACGAGGGGTCACAGTCTCAAGATATGGGGTAGGACATTTAAGACTGAGATGAGGAGAAATTTCTTCACCCAGAGGTTGGTGAACCTGTGGAATTCTCTACCACAGAAGGCTTTGGAGGCCAAGTCACTGAATATATTTAAGAAGGAGATAGATAGATTTCTAGACACAAAAGGCATCAAGGGGTATGGGAAGAGAGCGGGAATATGGTATTGAGATAGAGGATCAGCCATGATCATACTGAATGGCGGAGCAGGCTCGAAGGGCCGAATGGCCTCCTCCTGCTCCTATTTTTCTATGTTCTATGTTTCTATTTACCTGAATGTGGAATTGGGAGGAGCAGGATTTCTCCTCTCAGCTCCGCTGCAGTGCCAAAGACTTTTGCCAGCCCCCGCTCGGCTCCCTCCTGATCATTCCTCTCCCTCTCCTGATCACTACCCCCCCCCCCCCCCCACCATTCCCACTCGCTGGCCCTCTCCTCTAATTGATGCCTTTTTCCTCCTTCGATCACTGCCCCCCCTCGGAAACCTGGTGGAGTGGAGGACTCCATTCCCGCCTCGATCTGACTGACTGCAATTTTAAATTGAAGGCGGCACGGACACCCACCCCAATCTGGTGGAGTCCTGTTTAAATATGCAGATCAGGCTCCGATGATGTCATTGGGGCACGGTCTGTGATTTTAACCTGAGCCCTGAGCGGGGGACCAATGGTGGCTCTCCTGCCAGGCCAGGAGCCAGGAGCTGGATCGAGGGCCAGAAAAGGCCTAAGCAAGGCAAGTTTTTTTTGAAGCACTCCTGCTGTTCCTGGCCCAGAAGGAAACATTGGGCCTCCCCTACTCTAGGATTCCACCGCCCCTTTGACTATCCACTTACCTTAGTGCCGGGGAGCACTCCCTCTCATCTCTGGCAGCTGCCTCCAACCGCCAAGATTTTAATGGCCGGACAGCTGGTTGCTGCCGACTTCCTGTTAAAATTGGCCAGGTCTCGATGTAACTCTCAGTGTGCCTTCTATTTCCAGGCTCGCCTGAACCATTCCGCTGAAATTGGGGCCCTAGCCTTTTTTTGTTTAAGTCTCATGTCATATCTATATTCTCTGATACCTGGTATCATCCCAATGACTCCAATATCTTTTCTATAATGGGGTATCCAAAATTGCACCACTGTTCCAACTGTGGCCTAATCAAGTTCTTGTACAGAATCACTAGCTTTTAAACCCAAGTCACTCAAAATATTTTTTCAAAAATGATTTCACAGATTATCTTGGGTTCTCATCGAGTTCAAGAAAACATGTCTAAAAATTACATTTGTACAATAGGCATAAAAATTAAATAGTTCACAATAAAATCGTTAAACTTACCTTACTCTGCTGTGTTAAAAAGTGCTCCATCGTTTCTCTGCAGGGGCCTACACCTCTGTGAAGAACCTGGGTCTAAAGTTTTTGGCTTTCCCTGGAAGTTGCATTCAGCTAGACTTTGATGTCTGCATAGTTTTTCCACTGTTCCTATTTCTGGCCCTCGCCAACATCACTAAGACAAATTATTTGTGTGTCAGCCGTGGCTCAGTTGGTAGCACTCTTGCCTCTGAGTCAGAAGGTTATGTACCACTCCAGAGACTTGAGCACAAGAATCTAAACTGACACCCCAGTGCAGTACTGAGGGAGTGCTGCACTGTCGGAGGTGCCGTCTTTCGGATGAGAGATTAAACTGCGGCCCCGTCCGCTCTCTCAGGTGGACGTAAAAGATCCCATGGCACTATTTCGAAGAGGAGCAGAGGAGTTATCCCCAGTGTCCTGGCCAATATTTATCCCTCAATCAACATCATTAAAACAGATTGATTATCACATTGCTGTTTGTGGGAGCTTGCTGCCACATTTCCTATGTTACAACAGTGACTACACGTAAAAAAAGTACTTCATTGGCTGTAAAGCACTTTGGGATGTCTGGTAGTCGTGAAAGGCACTATATAAATGCAAGTTTTTTTCTCCCATTTGTCAACTGAGGTAAAAGCTCATTGGTTCAAGTCCTACTCCAGACATTTGAGCACATAATCCGGGCTGGCACTTCAGTGCAGTACTGAGGGAGTGCTGCACTGTCAGAGGTGCCATCTTTCAGATGAGATATTAAACCGCAGCTGCTTCTGCCCTCTCAGCTGGGCGTAAATGTTTGCATCGGACTATTCGAAGAAGAGTACAGGAGTTCTCCCGGTGTGGTGGCCAACATGTATCCCTCACCAACATCACAAAGACAAATTATCTGGTTTCTTACAACAGCACGTTCTGGAGCCAACCAGAGAGCAGGCTATACTAGACCTGGCATTGTGCAATGAGATAGGATTAATTAATGACCTCATAGTGAAGGTGCCCCTAGGTAGCAGCGATCATAATATGATTGAATGTTACATTCAGTTTGAGAGAGACTAGTATTTCAAACTTAAATAAGGGCAATTATGAGGACATGAAAGCAGAGCTAGCTAAAGTGAACTGGCAAATTAGGTTAAGGGATAGGTCAATAGAGTTGCAGTGGCAGACATTTAATGGGATATTTCAAAATACACAGAATATATACATTCCAACAAGAAAGAAAAATTCCAAAGGGAGGACCCACCATCCGTGGTTAACTAAAAAAGTTAAAGATAGTATTAAACTTAAAGAAAAAGCATATAATTGTGCAAAGATGGGTGGCAGGTCAGAAGATTGGACAGAATATAAAAAACAGCAAAGAATGACTAAAAGATTAATAAGGAGAGAAGAATTAGAGTACGAGAGAAAGCTAGCTAGAAATATAAAAACAGATAGTAAGAGTTTCTATCGATATTTTAAAAAGAAAAGAGTTAACAAAGTGAGCGTTGGACCTATAAAAAGTGAGTCTGGGGAATTAATAATGGAAAATAAGGAGATGGCAGTTGAATTGAACAGGTATTTTGCATTGGTCTTCACTATAGAGGATACAAGTAACATCCCAGAAATAGCTGTAAATCAGGAAATGGAAGGGAGGGAGGAACTCAAGAAAATTATAATCACCAGGGAAGTGGTACTGAGCAAATTGTTGGAGCTGCGGGCTGACAAGTCCTCGGGTCCTGATGGACTTCATCCTAGGGTCTTAAAAGAAGTGACTAGTGAGATAGTTGATGCGTTGGTTTTAATTTTCCAAAATTCCCTAAATTCGGGGAAGGTTCCATTGGATTGGAAAATAGCGAATGTAACTCCTTTATTCAAAAAGGGAGGGAGACAGAAAGCAGGAAACTACAGGCCAGTTAGCTTAACATCTGTCATAGGGAACATGTTAGAAGCTATTATTAGAGACATTATAGCAGGGCACTTCGAAAAGTTCAAAGTAATCAGGCAGAGTCAACATGGTTTTGTGCAAGGGAAATCATGTTTAACCAATTTACTGGAGTTCTTTGAGGAAGTAACATGTGCTGTGGATAAAGGGGAACCGGTGGATGTACTGTACTTAGATTTCCAGAAGGCATTTGATAAGGTGCCACATCAAAGGTTATTGCGGAAAATAAAAGCTCATGGTGTAGGGGGTAACATATTGGCATGGATAGAGGATTGGCTAGCTAACAGGAAACAGAGAGTAGGCATAAATGAGTCATTTTCTGATTGGTAAGATGTAACGAATGGTGTGCCACAGGTATCAGTGCTGGGGCCTCAACTTTTTACAATTCATATAAATGACTTGGATGAAGGGACCGAAGGTATGGTTGCTAAATTTGCTGATGACACAAAGATAGGTAGGAAAGTAAATTGTGAAGAGGACATCAGGAGGCTACAAAGGCATATAGATAGGTTAAGTGAGTGGGCAAAGATCTGGCAAATGGAGTATAATGTGGGAAAATGTGAAGTTGTCCATTTTGGCAGGAAGAATAAAAAAGAAGCATAATATCTAAATGCTGAGAGATTGCAGAGCTCTGAGATGCAGAGGGATCTGGGTGTCCTAGTGCATGTATCGCAAAAGGTTACTATGCAGGTACAGCAAGTAATTAGGAAAGCTAATAGAATGTTATCGTTTATTGCGAGGGAAATTGAATACAAAAGTAGGAAGGTTATGCTTCAGTTATACAGGGCATTGGTGAGACCACATCTGGAGTACTGTGTACAGTATTGGTCTCCTTATTTAAGGAAGGTTGTAAATGCATTGGAAGCAGTTCAGAGAAGATTTACTAGACTAATAACTGGAATGGGTGGGTTGTCTTATGAGGAAAGGTTGGAAAGGCTAGGCTTGTATCCGCTGGAGTTTAGAAGAGTAAGAGGTGACTTGATTGAAACATATAAGATCCTGAGGGGTCTTGACAGGGTGGATGTGGAGAGGATGTTTCCTCTTGTGGGAGAATCTAGAACTAGGGGGTCACTGTTTAAAAATAAGGGGTCGCCCATTTAAGACAAAGATGAGGAGAATTTTTTTCTCACAGAGGGTCGTGAGTCTTTGGAACTCTCTTCCTCCGAGGGCGGTGGAAGCAGAGTCTTTGAATATTTTTAAGGCAGAGGTAGATAGATTCTTGATAAGCAAGGGGTGAAAAGTTATCAGGGGTAGGTGGGAATGTGGAGTAATCAGATCAGCCATGATCTTATTGAATGGCGGAGCAGGCTCGAAGGGTCGAGTGGCCTACTCCTGCTCCTAATTCGTATGTTTGTATGTTTGTATCACTGTTTGTGGGACCTTGCTGTGTGAAAATTGGCTGCTATGTTACCCTACTTTACAACGGTGACTACACTTCTAAAGCACTTCACTGGCCATGAAAGTTCTTTCTTCCTCTGTCATTCAAAATGAGTCCCGACTCCCAATTGTCTTCTTTCCACCTCTAGCTTGGTGGTGAACAAATGTGCAATTGAGCCCAATTTTCCTTCACATTGGCCCAAAAATTCGTGAGGAAGCCTTCGTGCGAGGGTAAGGCCTCCCCGCGATCTCTCACTGCGCGTTGGCTTTTTCAGTTCCAGCTCGCACGAACTTGATGTTCTGGACAGCTGCTGTGCTGGGCTTGCGTATCCCACAGGCGTAGTTAATTCGTGCGAGCTGTGGGATCACGTGACTCAGTTAGAGCCAATGGCAGCACACCATCTTCCATTCATAACTTTCACATAATTGCTGTGAAAGCTATGAATACTATAGCCCCCCAAAAGAACCGCTAAACCTCAATTAATTTTTTTTTTAAAACCATCACATTAATAAAATAAGTATAGTTAAATAAATTAACCATTTTAAATAAAAAAATAAATTTTTGAAAAATTTAAAATCTTTTAAAAAGTTATAAAAATAAACTTACCTGTCTTTAAAGTCTCTAAAAAAGATATACCTGTTAAAAAAAATTCAAAATAATACTTAATTCACTACTTACCTTGTTAAAAGTGGGTCTTACTCCTCCTTTTTTTATGTGCAGAATCTTCCGTACTTACCTGCGCGTTGAAACCACTAAGTGCACTGCATGCGCGCAGCCTGTAGCGCGCACGCGGTTCACCTAGGACCCGCCCCCTTTTCCATTCACCAAGTGCCGGTTTTCAGCGCATGCGCAGTGCATGCAAAAAACCGGCAATTGGAGACAGAATACGCGAGAGTACGCAGTGCGTACTCTCGCGTAGCGGCACTAATTTTTGGGCCATTGTATTTTTAAAACATTGCAGCAATTTTGTACATTTTCCTGCTTATTGGGGTTTATGTGCCTGCAGAGTTTATTTTCCCACTGCATTCTCTGCTGATAACTTAATATATTGTGCATCACATGCAGAATCTTTGACCCACTTGGAGAAAGGCCACTGGAGATCTGCTAATATGTATAAAAATGAATCAAATTACCAACTACCATTCCTTCACTGATATCCTGCAATGTGCCAGAAATCATGCCATTGAAATACCGGCACTGGCACTCTGTCAAAATGCAATCAAGTGAGATGCACAATCTGGAGAGTTATTTCAATTCTTAACATCTCGATTCAGTTCAGATTTTGGTAAATTGCTACTCAGTACAAGTCGACATTGCAAGATGCCAACAAGTCATAATTAGTTATGCTTAAAAGCAATGCAACATCATGGAATATATTATAATATGCATATTGGGTCTAAATCCTGGAACTCCCTCCCCAACAACGTTCTGGGAGCACCTTCACCACACGGACTGCAGCGGTTCAAGAAGGCGACCCACCACCACCTTGTCAAGGGCAACTAGGTGTGGGCAATAAATGTCGGCTTTGCCAGCGATGCCCACATCCCGTGAATTCATTTTTTTTAAATGCATACTGAACAGCCAGAAGTTTGTTCCACAGACTCCGCATGTACGATGACCCAGGTGTACAGTGGAATTTTTGCAGTGATCAAATTGGAACACTTGAGTTTCAAAGGCACAAATGTACGATGTAGATTCAATTGCACAGTTACGAAAGATTTCATACCAATTCGACTTTGGACTACATTCTGTTTACGCAGTATCCTGTGGAGTGGGAAGAATAATCAGGGGATGGATTTTTCTTGAGTACTCCTGTTTGGGCACTGATCCTGTATTATGCATAGTCCGCAGCTGGATATTTCAGTGAATGTACACAACATCTGAATGGCAGTTATAATAAATAGTTTTAAAAGTTATCATTGGCATTATCACCGCCAGGGAGGCATGAACCTCTATGTAATCGCAGAATACCTGCTGCCTGCAAGATTTATTTTTGTTTCCCCGCTCTGTTCTCAACTGCTTCACATGCAGGCTTGCTATCCCAACTGCTTCACATGCAGGCTCGCTATCCCAACAGATTCACTGCAGGAAGCAGCAAGACACAAATTATTCCATAACCACTGTTCGCCGCCAAGTCACGACCAGTGAGAGATGCAGCTTGATTGTAGTGACAAATTAATGTCAGCCGCTCTCGCCCGTGGAGATGGAGCGCAAAACTTTCGTATTTTGCAGCATGTAAGAAATAACAATACTCAAACCAAAGCAAATGTACTTGAGTGGCAGGCAGCTAGTTTTGTGAACTCATAGGCTGGTTTGTTTGCTTTTAGCACATCCACTTCTCATGAGTTACTTTCAAACTCATGGCAGAATAAAGTAGTAACGTATCGTCACCAATGCAGCATCTTATATGGATGCGTCAGGTTGATGAGCTTGTTCCATCTCATCAGCCAATGGCTCAGTTGGTAGCACTCTGAGTCAGAAGGTTGTGGGTTCAAGTCCCACTACAGAGACTTGAGCACAAAAATCTAGGCTGGCACTCCAGTGCAGTGCTGAGGGAGTGCTGCACTGTCAGAAGTGCCATCTTTCGGATGAGATGTTAAACCGAGGTCCCGTCTGCCCTCTCAGGTGGACGTAAAAGATCCCATGGAACTATTTCGAAGAAGAGCAGGGGAGTTATCCCCCGTGTCCTGGCCAATATTTATCCCTCAATCAACATCACTAAAAACTGTTTATCTGGTCATTAACACATTGCTGTTTGTGGGAGCTTGCAGTGCGCAAATTGGCTACCATGTTTCTTACATTGAACAGTGACTCCACTTCAAAAGGTATTTCATTGGCTGTAAAGCGCTTTGGGACGTCCAGTGGTCGTGAAAGGAGCTATATAAATGCAAGTCTTTCTTTTTTCATCCGTAACAAAAGCTAGCAGAGAAGAAGATTGGGTAATATTTGTCTAATTTGACACTGAGGACCTGGAAGAAAGTTTGTTAAAACCCAGTTAAGCGCTGCAGTGTTCTTTGCTGCTGATAGCACATCAGGAGACAGATGTCACAGAATTAAATACAGAACAACAGGTGGTTGGAAGCTGTAATAAAAGCTTTGGGATTTAGATGACATCATTAAGCACAATTGCAAATTGTTGGTGGTTTATTAACGTCTATTTAAACCCCAGTGATAAAACAATTATCTTCTTTCCAGTGCTCACTGTGTCCCCATTATGTCTCAGCCATTTCATATTTCTCTGGTCAGAGCATACTGTGCTTACTTATTTAGTAATCTGGGTTGTCATGGCATTTTTCTCCAACTGCAAAATCTGGTGTGATTGTGGACCCAAAGCTTCTGTGCAAATTGATCGTCCCAGACCCACCCCATTACTGAAATAAGGATGAGGCTGTAGAAACGGGCTTGAGACAGAAAGGAAGAGGTCACGGCATCATTTACCCACAGCTCAACAAGTCAACATACCACCAAACCTGACTGAAGTGGGGGATCACACGGTGATTTCAAAAGGGAATTGGATTTCTGCTTGAATAGGAAAGATTTTGAGGGCTATGGGGAAAGAGCAGGGGGGAGTGGGACTAATTGGAGAGCTCTTTCAAAGAGCCGGCACAGGCACGATGGGCCGAATGGCCTCCTTCTTCTGTGTTGGATCATTCTATGACTTGATTACAGGAATAAGCAACACCTTTTTGAAATATTCCCAGTACGTCAACGAAGAGAAGAGTGAGCAACAGAAGGAATGAGTGGGGTTCACTTCCCAATTAACTAAATCTGAATCTCAGAAATGTGACAAGCTTCCAGCAGACACACTCCTAATCACATAGATATTATGCATACACATATATAATCCATTTTCATATAATATAAAAGACGGCTTGTCTGTTTTTCGTGTGTGATGAAAATACATTAATTCAGTATTGCAAAATAGAAAAGATTTATTAGGGTATTCACGCCTTGTATTTACTGCATTGCAATTAAAGAGACTAAAAACGTGGATAAATTTGAAAGCAAGAACCAGATGAAAGATTTTAAAAAGCTTTAAGTGAGACGTTTTTAAAATTCAACCAATTTTTTTAAATCAAATTTTACTGCTGTCAAATGTACGCTCTCATTATTTTAAAAGCATTTTCTAACTGTGAAACCAATGGTGAGCACAAAGTTTCTTTTTATTAAGAATTGTCCGACGAGTGAGATGAAGGCTCAGTCCTCATCCGTTTGAGCTCCTTTCATTATACAACACAAACAGTACGCTGGCACATTTTGATAAGCAATTTAATCCTTGTTACCAGTATTGATTTACCAGTGAAGCATTTATGTTCTGTAATAAAGGAACTGCAGCAGTTCCTTAATTACAGTTATCGCAGAACAAAGGAAAATCTTCAGGCATTAAAGTATAAGCGTGCTGCTAGTGACCCCTCAGGCTAACAGGTAGTACTGCACCAGTTACTGACATGTGGTCGTTTGGAATGTACTTCCGAAACAGACAAGCACCAGCACCTGTGATCAATGTTCCGGGAGATCCAGAGCGCTAAGCGGCCGCACGGCCACGCAGCTTAAAGGGAACATTGTCTGTGGTACGTTGAAATAGTGGTAGTTGAGACCAGTTTTAGGAGGGGTGGGGGGGTGCAGGGTGAAGGGGTGGCAGGCAGTTTTATTTTCTTGACTTTGTCATCATGCGAGCTTTGCACGCCACTGTTGTGGTGTTGTTCAACTTCGACGCATTAGAAACATAGGGCGAAAAATTGAGTCGCGCCCCCTTTGGGGCGCTAACTTCGCCAGGGCGCTACTTTTAGCGCCCCAGAAAAGTTAGCACCCCCACAACCGAAATTGAGTGGTAGCACCCCAAGAGGGAAGTGGGGCGCTACTGCAAGCCCGCCGCCTCCCTCTTGGGGCGCTGCGAGGGAATATCGCGGCGTTACGTGCTGCAGTATTACAGGCCTTCCTCCCCTTCTTAAAGGGGAGGGGCCTTGCGCAGCGCGACCCGGGGCCCAGCTGGGCCCCCGGGGATCAGAGTGCCGGCAAAAAAGCCCAGCACTCAAGAGAAGTGCCTGGCTCATGGAGCGCAGCCGGCACTCCGTGGGGGGACGGGAGCGGAGGCAGGTGCTGGTAGGCGGCCAGCAACAAAAATGGCCACCCCACACCTCGCCTTAAAATTGCGCTTCCCCGGCCGCAGGTAGGCCCCCCTGACCCCGTCAGACTTAGCGTCCGGCGGTAAGCCAGGGGGCGCAAGCGGGGCGCTGTGCACAGTGATGACATCATCGGCAGTGACGCAGCACCGCGGGGCGCTAACGGTTAGCACCACCGCTAACCTCCCGCTGAATTTCACGGGAGGCGTTGGCAGAACCCAGGCGCTAGTTGCTTTGCGCCACGTTAGTGCCCTCTTAGGGCGCTAACGGGAGGCGCAAAGCAACCGAATTTTTCCCCCATAGAAACATAGAAAAATAGGAGCAGGAGTAGGCCATTCGGCCCTTCGAGCCTGCTCCACCATTCAATATGATCATGGCTGATCCTCTATCTCAATACCATAGTCCCGCTCTCTCCCCATACCCCTTGATGTCTTTTGTGTCTAATTACAATTAAAACAGGACATTTGTGAGTTATGTTGCCGTCTTTCCCAAAGCAAATAGAAGACAATTTCATTGCATGTTCTGCTCCTATCAATCCTGCCCCACTCCCACACAAAAAATAATATTCAGTAAACATTTCTGCTGAAAAAAAACTTTTCCAATGAAGCAAACAATTACACTCAATTTTTTATCCCCCACGCCCGCCGCCCCCCCCCCCCCCCCACCCCATAAACTAGGGGAAGAAATGTAAAACAGTTTTATGTTTGACACTAGTAGCATTCATGATCCAATATGCTGCTTAAGGGGACAGTAGCATAGTGGTCATGTTACTGGACTAGTAATCTGATGACAAGAAGTGCAAATCCCACAATGGCGGCTGTGGAATTTAAATTCCATGAAATAAGTCTGAAATAATTACTAGTATTAGTAATGGTGACCATGTAACTATCGGATTGTTGTAAAAACCCATCTGTTTCACAAATGTCCTTTCGGGAAGGAAATCTGCCTTCCTTACCCGGTCTGGCCTATATGTGACTTCAGACCCACAGCAATGTGGTTGACTCTTAACTGCCCTCTGAAATGGTCCAGCAAGCCACTCAAGGGCAATTAGGGATGGGCAATAAATGCTGGCCTTGCCAGCGACGCCCACATCCCGTGAATGAATATTAAAAAAAAGAAACTTTTCAAATGTGTTTTCATTTATGATGGAAACAACCCACAAGGCACTCTGGGGTGAAGAAAATCATGAAACCTTTTACATCTACATTGGCACTGCTACCTGGAAAATGCTACAATCAGGTGACAAGGAATTACAAATAAATGCTAAACATTGAAATGAGGTCCTAAAGCTTGACACTGATGACTTGCATCAAACCAGTAGCTAAATTGACCCAGAAAGAAAGAACTATATTATGCCATCAAATTTCATACCTGAGGAAATTGCCAGTGTGTAAATGACAATAAGTAGTGCTGGGAACTTGAGTAATTGGATATATAATATACAGCCACCAAAAGGCAATGAAAACTGACAATGAATGTTATAGAATGGCATTCTAATGGACATCATTCAGCTGCAGGGTGATTATTCCTGCGTAATCTCAATGCCTTTTGTGTTTCTTTCTCTCTACCCTTTTCTCATGCATGCACAAAAATGGAAGTCTCAAAACCATCCAGCATTTTTGGTGAACTGCAGATGTTCAGATAGATTACTCCACATCACTTCAAGTGGCTCCAGATTTTTAAGTGTCCGCCAAGCCAGTGGGGATGGGAATGTTATCAGCACATCTTCTAATCTTACTGTCATCACATATCAACAGATGGCAGTCCTAGAGGTCTGCAAGAGGATTAAAAAAAAATCAGCAGGCTCGCTGAAAATGACAGGAAGGGTGTAAATTATATTACAGTAACATTGCAGGATTTGCACTGGAGTGTCAGCCTAGATTTTATGCTGAAGTCTCTGGTGCGTGACTTGAACACGCAACCTCCTGATTCACAAGAACATAAGAAATAGCAACAGGAGTTGGCCATTCAGCCCTTCGAGCATGCTCCGCCATTCAATAAGATCATGGCTGATCTTCGACCTCAACTCCGCCATCCCGCACTATCCCCATATCCCTTGATTCCCTTAGTATCCAAAAATCTATCGATCTCTTTCTTGAATATACTCAACAACTGAGCATCCACAGCCCTCTGGGGTAGAGAATTCCAAAGATTCACAATCCTCTGATTGAAGAATTTTCTCCTCATCTCAGTCCTAAATGGCTGTCCCCTAATTCTGAGACCCTTAATCTAGACTCCCCAGCCAGGGGAAACATCCTCCCAGCATCTATCCTGTCAAACCCTTTAAGAATTTTATAAGTTTCAATGAGATTACCCCTCATTCTTTGAAACTCTAGGGAATATGGGCCTAGCCTACTCAATCTTTCCTCATAGGACAATTCCCTCATCCCAGGAATCAGTCTAGTGAACCTTCGTTGCACTCCCTCTAAGGTAGGTAAGGAGACCAAAACTGTACACAATACTCCAGGTGTGGTCTCACCAAGGCCCTATATAATTGTAGTAAGCCTTCTTTACTCTTATACTCCAATCCCTTTGTAATAAAGGCTAACATATCATTCAGAGGCGAGAGCGCTACCTACTGAGCCTATCATGTTGCTGATGGAAAGTCAGAGAAATTGAGTGCTGCCTCAATGGGTAAGCGTCTTGGAAGTCAGCAGTTCTCGAGGCCAAGGCCCGTTAATGCCTTTGGGCGACACGGAGCAGAATGAGGGTTAGAATGGGCCTGGGACTGGTTGAGAACCATGGGCTGACATGGAAATCGGTTTAAGGAATTAGAGGAGAGAAGGCGCTGCAATCGCCTGAGCATTAGAGGCACAGAACGCAAATAAATGGAGGTGAGCCAGAAGAGGTATCCAGCCAAGAGCAACAACGTACCAAAAATTCAGGCCAGGAGGGCAGAGGGAAGAGGACAAAAGTTGGAAGAATTTAAATAACTGAAATTAATAATATATAAATACAAAATTTAAAAAGTTAAGTTGAAAACTTAGGCCGCGATTTCACTTACCTCGGCGGGTCCGTGGCGGGCCATGACGGTGGCGGGTATATATGTCCTATACAGCTCCATGAACCATTGTACAGGAAACTCTTTGGTATCCAGCACGTACGGGACCGGGATGGTGCCGGTTTATTAAAAATTCCGGATAACGGAGATGTATACCTACCAAGGTACGAGAGCCCGGTTACACTGCCACAGATCCAGGAGTCCCTGTTACACGGCCACAGATGCAAGAACCCCGGTTACACGGCCACAGATCCAGGAGTCCCTGTTACACGGCCACAGGTGCAGGAACCCCGTCCCGGTACACTGCCACAGATCCAGGAGTCCCTGTTACACGGCCACAGATGCAAGAACCCCGGTTACACGGCCACAGATCCAGGAGTCCCTGTTACACGGCCACAGGTGCAGGAACCCCGGTTACACGGCCACAGGTGCAGGAGCCCCGGTTACACGGCCACAGATCCAGGAGTCCCTGTTACACGGCCACAGATCCAGGAGTCCCTGTTACACGGCCACTAATATACAGTAAAACTTACCTGAACCTGAATTTTGCCGGTTAATAGAGAATTCCGGATATTTAGGTGCCGTTTAAACGAGAGTTTCCTGTACATAACATCAGTTATTTATCAGGTTAGCAATTTGAGACATTTAGCATGACATAGCAACAGGATATTGTTTCCTGTGTCTACGATGTATGAGGCAGCAAGGATAAAGCTGGAAATATAACACTTGCTGTTGCACAAAATTATATTAAAACGTAATGGTCCGTATTTTCCGATCACTACGGGTGGGTACGAGCTGTGTACACACCCGTAGGGGCCTCGCAAGTGCTGGTTTCAGGCATGCGAAGCACATGCGCTGAAAACCGGCATATCCGATCTGTCAAGAATCCTCTTGACAGATGATCCGCCTGCCCTGGAGAAGGGCCTCTGCGGGGGGAAGAGTTCTGCTTTCTGCAGAACCCACTGAAAACCCTTAGAAATCTTACGCCTGCCTGCTTTTACCAGCATAAGAGATGAAAAAAGTAAAAAAAATACTTTTTAAAAAGGTAAGTTTATTTTTAGCCCCGTAGTAATTATTTTTTTCAAAAAATTAAATTTTTGTTTAAAATATTTAATTTAATGTAATTTTAACTAATTTTAAAAACGTGATGGTTTTTTTTTAAATTTATTTAATGTTTTGATGTGTTTTTGGGGTGATCTCCATTCATATATTTGACGGGTCTATCTGTCAAAAGTATGAAGGGAGATTCCCTTCTCCTATTGGCTGGCCTGGCCCACGTGATCCCAGGGAGGCTTGCGAACTGCATGCGCCCCTGGGTAACGTGGGCCCTGCGCATTTCGACTATGGAGAGGCCCAGCATTGGAAGTGTCCGGACCTCGGAAGCCCTCAGGTAAGAGCGTAGATTTTTTTCCGATAGGAGGCATCCGCACGCAGGAAGCCTCCTATCGGAAATTACGGGCCAATATTGTCATTCAAAGTATATTCAAAGTAGCAACAGTAATAGAGATAGGAAGCCATCCAAAAACCAGCTGAAGATAATTATGATACTAGAAAGGCCAAGGGGACGATAGAAAGGTGGGTTGTTAATAGCAGCAGAATAGTCTTTTATCACTGCAAGAGGTAGGCAGAATGCCAAAGACTAGGTAAATCCTTTATGGGACAAATTGGGTAGAAATTAAGATATGTAAAATTGGCCTTTCACATCAATCTTCAAATTCCAGATCCAATCACACAGGGCTAAGAATCTACAGCCTATATAGAGGTCAGTAAAATATTTGTTTGGAAGAAACTCAAAGCATTAAATGTCCACGAGATATCGGAGTCAGATAGATTGGACTCTGGAACCCTTTAAGGATAGAGGAAGTCAGTGAAGTTAATAACTTTAGCAGATCCAAAAATATAGGAGCTACAACAGGGGACAGCAGGATAGTCAATCAATCCCACCAAATTCCTGATTCGCTGGTCATTCATCTTATTGTTGCTTGTGGGCATTACTGGAGAATGCCTGCTGCAGTTGTCTATGTGACAACAGGCATTGCCGTGTGATGCACTTTTGGAGTTCATGCCAGTGCAAATTGTACATGGTCCATTGTAAAGAAAGAACCAGATGGCCACATGGTCCTTTCTCATTTGATTTTTTTAATCTTTGAACAATTTCTGAATTTTATTCTTTGCAGGAACACAGTACTACTCCCAAGAAGTTCGTCCAGCTCCAGAATACTAAGGTGATCAGATCACAAGGAGGTTTTGCCAAGGGTTTGAGAAGTTTCAGGCAACTGAAATTCTTAGAAAACCAAGAGCTTTGAAAATTCAGGCAGAAATGGGCCTGTTGGTTTTAATAATGCTCCTCTTTCAGGGCAAACCTTTTGTTCGTTTCTAATTCAATTTCAAAAATGGCGTGATCGGTAAATCCAATAACAAAAAAAAACCAGAAAATGCTGGAAATACTCAGCAGGACAGGCAGCATATGTGGAGAGAGAAATAGAGTTAACGTTTCAGGTCGGTGATCTGACGATAGGTCATCGACCTGAAACGTTAACTCTGTATCTCTCTCCACAGATGCTGCCTGACCTTTTTTTAAATTTGTTTATGGGATGTGGGCGTCGCTGGCAAGGCCAGCATTTATTGCCCATCCCTAATTGCCCTTGAGAAGGTGGTGGTGAGCCGCCTCCTTGAACCGCTGCAGTCTGCGTGGTGAAGGTGCTCCCACAGTGCTGTTACGGAGGGAGTTCACAGAATCACAGAATCCCCACAGTGCAGATAGAGGCCATTTCGGCCCATCGAGCCTGCACCGACACATATCCCACCCTATCCCCGTAACCCCACCTATTTAATCCCCCTAACACTAAGGGTCAATTTATCATAGCCAAATCAACCTAACCCGCCTAGGTTCTAGGATTTCAGGACCTGCCGAGTGTTTCCAACTTTTTCTGTTTTATTTCAGATTTCCAGCATCTGCAGTATTTTGCTGTTGTATAAATTCAATAACATCACTGAATCAATAAATAAGCATCTGCAGGCACATCTATTTGAGGGAACGTTACTAGTTATCAGAACTTGCTACATTCTTATATTTGCATCTGACTTACATTTTTGAGACAAAGTAGGGATAAGAAACTTTTTGAAATTTGATTTTATTTGGGGTCCCCATCAATGCCCCCTCTAAATATTACCGTGGGTGCGCGGCCTGTTTATTTATATGATCGACCACGCACGCGCAGTATCTTCAGCGGGGCCGCTTGTGAGCGGCCTGCGCGATACCTTCGCAGATTGCCGCGTGGACACCCACCCTTCGCAGCTTACAGGGAGCATTGGTCCCCAGACTTCTCATCTGCCCCACTTTAATATGATAGCCCAACATTGAACGGCACCATTGAGCAAAGCAGCCGCAGTGAGCAAGAGTCAGCTGGTTCAGCAGGTTTCTGAAATTCACTCCAGCTTTTCGTGATACTTAACGGGGTAGAGTTTCCGCTACGGGCGCAAATTGCGCTCGTTTTCTGAATTTAATTTTTTTGCTCAAGGTTCTGCTCAAACTTACTTGCATATTGCCGCACGTAAACTCTTCCATGAACCAGGGCAATTGGGCAGCGTTCTGGAAAATAATTTTTTTTTTTTGCATTTAAGAAGAAATTCCTTGATATATTGAAGCGTGGTAACCTGGTGCACTTTGATTAGTACAGCTGAAAATGGGTTTATCACAAAAAATAAGTATTTTTAATCAGAGTGTCTCATCCACCACCTGTGAGTAACCTGATTCTAAATAACTGAAAATGACTTTAAAAAGCTATACAGAACCATTTACTAGTTTCATTGGTGTACAGTAGTCAGTTTCTTAGTAAATTAAATATTTTTAAATATTTAATTGCTTTTAAAAGGTGCCTATTTGTGTCCATATGCCTAAAAAAAAGCTTAATTTTAAGAGCCTCCTCGAATGGACACGTATGGATTAACTAAGGAAAGCCAGCATGGATTTGTTAAAGGCAAATCGTGTTTAACTAACGTGATTGAGTTTTTTGATGAGGTAACAGAGAGGGTTGATGAGGCAATGCGGTTGATGTGGTGTACATGACTTCCAAAAGGCGTTTGATAAAGTGCCAGCAAAGTTGAAGCCCATGGAATAAAAGGGACAGTGGCAGCATGGATACGAAATTGGCTAAGTGACAGGAAAGAGAGAGTAGTGGTGAATGGTTGTTTTTCAGACTGGAGGAAGATATACAGTGGTGTTCCCCAGGGGTCAGTACTAGGGCCACTGCTTTTCTTGATATATATTAATGACTTAGACTTGGGTGTACAAGGCACAATTTCAAAATTTGCAGATGACACAAAACTTGGAAGTATAGTGAACAGTGAGGAGGATAGTGATAGACTTCAAGAAGACATAGATGGGTTGGTGGAATGGGCGGACACGTGGCAGATGAAATTTAACGCAGAAAAGTGCAAAGTGATACATTTTGGAAGAACGAGGAGAGGCAATATAAACTAAAGGGTACAATTCTAAAGGGGGTGCATGAACAGAGACACCTGGGGGTATATGTGCACAAATCGTTGAAGGTGGCAGGGCAGGTTGAGAAAGCAGTTAAAAAAGCATTCGGGATCCTGGGCTTCATAAATAGATGCATAGAGTACAAAAGCAAGGAAGTTATGATGAATCTTTATAAAACACTGGTTCAGCCTCAACTGGAGTATTGTGTCCAATTCTGGGCACCACACTTTTGGAAGTATGTGAAGGCCTTAGAGAGGATACAGAAAAGATTTACGAGAATGGTTCATGGGATGAGGGACTTCAGTTACGTGGATAGACTGGAGAAGCTGGGGTTATTCTCCTTAGAGCAGAGAAGATTGAGAGGAGATTTGATGGAGGTGTTCAAAATCATGAGGGATCTTGACAGAGTAGATAGAGAGAAACTGTTCCCATTGGCGGAAGGGTCGAGAACCAGAGGACACAGATTTAAGGTGATTGGCAGAAGAACCAAAGGCGACATGAGGAAAAACTTTTTTACGCAGCGAGTGGTTAGGATCTGGAATGCACTGCCTGAAAGGGTGGTGGAGGCAGACTCAATTGTGGCTTTCAAAAGGGAATTGGATAAGTACCTGAAGGGAAAAAAATTGCAGGGCTATGGGGAAAAGGCGAGGGAGTGGGACTAGTTGAAGTGCTCTTGCAGCGAGTCGGCACGGGCTCGACGGGCTGAATAGCCTCCTTCTGTGCTGTGTAACCATTCTATGATTCGATGAATGCCCGCAATTAGCGGAAACTCCCAATGCTGATTCATTTGATCTGGGGGCCCGGCCAGTTTTGTGGGCGGGGCTGGCTTTCAGCGCGATGTTTTTTTAAACTAGCGCAAAAGATCGCGGAAACTCCATTTGCGCTTGAAATTCCGTGATCTTTTGCACTGATTCGCCCGATTATGGGGGAATTGCACTGAAAAAAAGATTGGAAAGAGGTTGGGGAATGTACTGACGGGAGATAGCACAGCATTAGGGTTGAATTTGAAGTGAAGGCTCTGTTCAATGGCTTGATATATCCTTTAGTAGGATAACTTTTATATATTTTTTGAATTTGTAGTCCTTCGGAGCTCCATCTACCGTTGCTTAAACTATCAAGTTACAAATCAATTCAACTCATGTCTCCCAAATGTAAAATTTAAATATAATCTGATGGGAGTCTACAGAGAAAGCTCATAAAATGTTGTTGTTCAACGGTTAAAATAGCATAGTGGGCCCAATTTTTCTTTATACACTATATCAACAAAATTATACACCCATGAACTCAGTGCTTTGATGACATTTTTTATTTTCAGAGATTAATTGCCACATCCAATGACAACTAAAGGATCAATCACTCTAATAAGATAAAATTCAATACTGATCTAATCTGAGCATGTCCTTTTTCTCTTTATCTTTTTGTACCTTACAGGGAGAGTTCGTTTTTATATTCGCTGTTCTTTCAACTTTTCCCTCCGGGAAAAAAAATGAATAAAGGTAACCTTTTACCTCTGGTAGTTTTTTGATGAGCTGTGTAAAAACAACTCCTTCAATTCGCTACAAATCCAGTGGAGTGTAAGAACAGCGCTGAACAAATGGAAACCATTCTTCAGCCATAATGAAGCTTTCAAGAATAGGCTTCTCTGTAAATGAGATCCAAATGGCATAGAGAAGACAAAAAAAAGTGCAATGGTAAATAAGGATAGTGTTGTGGAAAATGCACCGTTAATCACAAATTGTCCTCGTTTTGTGTCCCAGGACTGGCTGACACTCAGATTTGTCATCTACATTGACGGCATATTTTGTCGGCTCATGGCCAGACTGGTGAGCGGAGGGAGTCTACAGAAGCACAGCCTGGCCCGATAAGAATAACGGTGAGGCTATCCAGTAAAAGGCGAAAATGAGGAAGTTGCTGTCCGAGTTGCCCTGCTCCTCCACAAGCTTCGCCATACCGGTACCTCACTGAGAGACTCGGCATTGAAATACACGCAATACATACCCACTAAACACACTAGAAAAAGTTAGGGCTTGTCCATTCATGTGTAAGTGAATTTTTAATGGCAAGATAAGTCTTAATTACTGCCAACGACCTCTCTGGCACTGAAAATTTACTTTTATAAGTGTGGAGTCTCATTCCTTCAGATGTTAATTATTGTTGGAGATTTTTTTTTTAAATTAACAAATAAAATACTTTTTTTATTACCTTTTCTGTCTCTTTTATCTCTCTCTCTCTTAATCCGATCTTTCTTTCCCTCTCTTTATTTTGCTTTCTGTACATGATTTTACATTGAATTAAATATTCTAACTTACACTTCCTGGTTTAGACTCTGCGGGGGGAATTTCAATATGGGTGAACGGGTGGGAGTGGGTGCGGGTGGGGGTTAAATAGGCAAAGAAAAATTGAAGCGTGTTGGGAATCAGCTCCAACCCGCCAATTTCAGGGTTTTACTGAGGCAGGACAAGAGGTGGGCAGTTACCCGCTCCCAGGAGGCAGGTTGGCATTTTAAATATGTTCATCGCATTTAGCCTGCTTGACAGGTTTTACTGTGGCCGACCAGGTTTCCTGGGCCTAGGTAAACCAAGCAGGTGTAGCGAAGTGAGGACAGGCTAGGGAGCAATCCTTGTGGGCCAGGAGGAGCCTGAGTGCTTCCTCCCAGCCCCCCAAGCTCAGACACCCCCTCCCCTGACCAACCCCCTGCGATCAGACCACCCCTGGGTTTGGACCACACCCCGGGTCGAGAATCTGACCCCCCTTGTGATCGGACCCCACTCCGGGGTCAGGGATCGGACTCTGGCCCCGGGGTTGGGGACTGTACCCACCTGGTCCGGCGGCCTCCTCCAGAGTGCTCCCCACCTGACTGGAAGCCAAACCTGTCAATCAGGCTGACTTCCGGGCGGGGAACCTGTCACCACTGACAGAAGGCGCACGCTGTAGAGTTAAATCTGCACAGCTTGCGGGGAAACCCAGATGGGTTTCCCTCATGCTACCGGACCTTGCGCTGGGCCGGAGAGTGCTAAAGGCAGCAGAGCTAGCAGGGCCTCGTGCCCCGACACCACTAAAGCCCGGGGGGGGTGGCGTTCACGCGTGTTCCTGGGCATTTGCAGAGTGTGTGAGGATCCCGGGGTTTGGTGGTGTTGGGCGTCTGCGTCCTTCTGCGCATGCGCCGTTCTGGTGGGGCGGGACGTTGTTTAGTTGTTTACTCCTGCTCTTATTTCTTCTGTTCTTATTATATTCAAGGCTGAGATCGATAGATTTTTGTACTCTAGGGGAATCAAGGGATATGGAGATCGGGCGGGAAAGTGGAGTTGAGGTTGAAGATCAGCCATGATCTTATTGAATGGCGGAGCAGGCTCGAGGGGCCGTATGGCCGACTCCTGCTCCTATTTCTTATGTTCTTATAGGCCCCGCCCCCCATACGTGCACAGAAGGACACAGAAGACCGTCTGAATAATCACAGTGAAGTTTGGAGTGGCTATTGTGAGAGAATTCATGGAGAAATGTCGGCAAAGCAGTCGAGTCTCTCCCATCCTCAGGGCTAATGGGTGATAGAGCTGAAGAAGGTGGTGAATAGTTCTGATGGAAAGTCATCGACCTGAAATATTAAATCTGTTTCTCTCTCCACAGATGCTGCCTGACCTGCTGAGTGTTTTCCATAGATTAATATATGCGTAGATTAAAGTACAATTGGTTACATCACCGTAATTCCATGATTCAAGAACACGAGGATTCTGAAAAAGATACTTAAAGAGCAAACTGCACCTTTTATTCTTTTAAATGTGCCAAAGGAAAAAAAATCTTAAAGCTCTGGTGAAAGACAGCGTTTTAAACAAAGAGATTTCAAAACCAGCAAACTGAGCAATTGGTATCTGTCAGTGTGACGGTGAAAATTAACTTCGGTTGGAAACCTTGTTTGTTTGATTTAAAAGCAAGTCCCAAGTCAAATGTGGAAATGGAAACTGCTGTAGAGGAGATAGCCAGGAAAATAGAGAATGAGGCAGACAAGATACCTTCCTCTGCAATACAGACTCAACCGAAATGACCTTACAAATTCTACGTATTAGCCAAGGACAGATGACAATGAGAAAACCTGGAACTGACATGCTGACACTTAAGCGAATTAAGATTGTTCCCTTACTGGTAAAACCAGAAGAAGAGATTTAGAAACAACTTCTGCTAATTTAAGCTGTTCTTCAAAGTTGATGCAATTTCACCATTCAATCCTGAAAGCTGTAAATTTCATTCGTATGGATAGTTTTGTTTATGTTTTACGCTTCTTTGAAAGCACACGCATCTGTGAGATGAATGTAATCAGGAGAATGAAGCTCCCTTGGGTTGGAGCTCAAGAAGAGGCTTGAGCACAGGATGTGCTAATAGATTTACTTCAGCAGATGTGGCCATGTCTTATTTCATTGAGTTTGTGAGTGGTTGGAGCAGGGCAAACTATAACATTCCAAGAGTAGGTCAAAGGCCTAAGCTTTCCTTTTGGGATTAGACTCTCTAAATGATGGCAAAATATATCAAGAAAGAAGAAGACCAAACTCAGAGTGTCATTTTGTATTTATACTTTACAGGTCAACTTAAAAGATTGGACAACAAATCCAAGCAAAGTTAATTGGAAGAAGGGTAGAATAAGCAGAACAAATACCATTACCGTCTTCTAGCTATTGCATTACTGATAACGTTTAGTGACTGATCAGTGTTGATTGAGCTTCTATATTGCCCTGAGTTCGAAGCCTGAGAGTGATGCCTCCGTGGAGTATGTAACATGAATGCAACCGGCTTCGGAAGAAAAGGTCAAACAACACAGGGCTCCACTACTGAATGCAGTACTGAGAGCGTGCTACACCATCGGAGGTGCCATCTTTCCGATGAGACATTAAACCGAGACTCCGTCTGCCTTCTCAGGTGGATGTAAATGATCCCACGGCACTATCCGAAGAGCAGGGGAGTTCCCACCGGTGTCCTGGTCAAATTTATCCCTCACATCATCGTTAAAACAGATTATCTGGTCATTATCACATTGCTGTTTGTGGGAGCTTGCTGCGTGCAAATTGGCTGTCGCGTTTCCTACATTACAACAGTGACTGCACTCCAAAAAGTACTTCATTGGCCGCAAAGCACTTTGGGACGTCCTGAGGTCATAGAAGGCGCTATATAAATGCTGCAAGTCTTTCTTTCTTACCAAGTGCTTTGAGATGTTTCAATGATGTGATATGGCGCAATGTAAATGTAAGTATTTCTTTCTTCCTTTCTCACCTCTCTTCATTGGCAAGACCTTCCATTTGTTGCACCAACAAAGAAAAAAAAGTACTGTTGGATGGATTATTGAAAAATGCCTTCCAAATAATTTAATAATAATTAAGATCTATCTTTCAAAGAATCACATAGAATTTTACAGCACAGAAATAGGCCATTCGTCCCAACAGGTCCATGCCGGTGTTTATGCTCCACACGAGCCTTCTCTCCCCTTATTTCATCTCACCCTATCAGCATATCCTTCTATTCCTTTCTCCTTTGTGTGTTTAGCTAGCTTTCTACTAAATGCATCTCTGCTGTTCACCTCAAACCCTCCTTGTAGTGGCGAGTTCCACATTCTCACCACTCTCTGGGTAAAAAAGTTTCTCCTGAATTCCTTATTGGATTTATTTGTGACTATCTCATATGTATGACCCCTAGTTTTGGAGACCGCCACAAGTGGAAGCATCCTCTCTACATCTACCCTATCAATCCCCTTCATAATTTTTAAGACCTCGATCAGGTCACCCCTCAGTCTTCTCTTTTCTAGAGCAAAGAGCTCCAGCCTGTTCAGCCTTTCCTGATTGTTGCTCAGCACTTCATTTTAGCTCAGAGCCCCTTTTTGAATTTTTTTTTGGTAATCATCTCACTTAGTTTTCAGTAGAAGTACAGGCTGGAGATAGTGGGGGAAAAATTCAGCTGCTTGCGCCTCCCGTTAGCGCCTTAAGAGGCCGCTAATGGGGCGTAAAGCAGCTAACGCCCGGGCGCAGCGCCGCCCACGCCTCCCGAAAAATTTAGTGGGAGGTTAGCGGCGGCGGCAGCCGGTAGCGCCCTGTGGCGCTGCACCGCCGGCGATGACGTCATCGCCGTGCGCAGCACCCCGCTCGCGCCCCGGCCGTGATCTTCAGTCGCGCCCCCTGATTTACCGCCAGACGCTATGTCCGACGGGTTCAGGGAGGCGTACGTGCGGCCGGGGCGGCGATATTTAAAGCGGAGGTGGCAGGCGGCCATTTTTGTTGCTGGCCGCCTGCCAGCACCTGTCCCCGGCCCCCGTGAAGCCCCCCCACCGTGAAGTGCCGGCTGCGCTCCAAGAGCCCGGCACTTCTCTTGAGTGCCGGGCTCTTTTGCCGGCACTCCCGATCCCTGGGGGCCCAGCTGGGCCCCGGTTCGCGCTGCGCAGGGTCCCTCCCCTTTAAGAAGGGGAGGAAGGCCTGCAATACCGCGGCGCGACGTGCCACAGCGCGTGGCGCTGCGGCACGTAGCGCCAGGATATTCACTCGCAGCGCCCCAAGAGGGATGCGGGGTGCTTCCAGTTGCGCCCCGCTTCCCTCTTGGGGCGCAACCACTGAAGTTCCGGCGCGGGGCCGCTAATTTTTTCGGGGCGCTAAAAGTCGCGCCCCGGCGAGGTTAGCGCCCCAAATGGGGCGCGACTCAATTTTTACCCCAGTGTGTCAAAAAGGTTCACAAAAAGAGTGGAGTACATCCATATGCTATCACTCATTACATGTACCTAGCTTTTTGGAGTTTCTGGAGCTCACCCTGCTTTGGACACTGACCCTTTTCCACTAGAGTTGATAGCGATGGGGCTGGGGTTGTAGTCAGTGCATCTAAGAGAAAATGACAGTGCAATGTGTACATGCATATATGTGCCATGAATAAACAAACATTGTTGGATTGTGCAGGAGTACCAGTTTGAAAACAAGACACTGTTGACAGTGGAATGAAAGCAGTTTCAAGCCAATTCTTCAAGGTTTGTCTTTACATCACATTTGTTTCAGATTACATATCATTTATACTGGGGAAATGTTAGACATTCGGTGTTGATTTCACGCTGCTGTATCAGTAAATAAGATATAATTGGAGCAAAGTACTGGATCAGCTCAGAAGGTTCCCCAGTTTAAAGGTCAGATTGGGTCTGTTAAGTGTAGCAATTACATCAGGGAAGCAAGTTTTACGTTGTGCTTACCAGAGTATGACTGCAGTCCGGTGGAACTGTTGCAAAATAGGCCGGGAGAGAGAGAGAGAGAGACCAGGGACAGACTGTCTTCCACTTGGAGCCCAGCAGCATAACTGAGAATGTACAACACTCACTGAATGCAGCATCAGTAATATAATGATGAATGTCCACACTGGTATCTGCTGCCCAGGGCTGACTTTCTGTATTCCATCAATGTCAACATAATAGTTGTCAGTAAGACTGCCAGATCATTTTAACAAAAAGGGAAAATTATAATTAGAACGCAGCGTCATTTTTTTTCTTTCACTTTAACTTGATTTGGAAAAATGCAACTGCCTGATCCACAGGTACTTAAATATAATCTGAACTGTGTGACACACAGTAAGATGCAATGATTTATCTGATTATGTCTTTTGTGTCAATTTACTATTCATTACTTGTGTTTCCTTCTCTCCCACCATCCCCAACAAGTATGAAGCCTTTTTTATACACTTGACAGAACCTGTTCTCCTCATATTATTTTAATGATAGTCTCAGTGTGACTTTTGGATAGACAGGTATCCAGTCAAAAATGTTGGGGAAAGAATCCCACGGAATGATTAAGGACTGACAGTTTTTCCTTGGCAGATTCTTCTCTGAAGATCTGAAGCATAAATATCTGAGCAGCACAAGTTCAGGGTTTTCTGAATCTGCTTTGATAGTACATACTGAATACATAGGCTGACAGACATCACTTTAAAGCACCTTCATGCCTGAAGCTTACCGAAAGCACTAATTACCTGGCGCCCATTACACCATCAAAAAGGCTTTTTATCTCAAAGCCAAGATGCGCCATCGTGAAACAATAATCTCCTGTAAGTTAGCAGAAAAACAGCGTAAATAAATTTGCATAGACTCAAAGGCTTTATAGAATTAAGCTAACATTGTGTGTGCATGTGTGTATATGTGTGTGTGTGTGTCTGGGTGTGGGCAAGCTGGGTGAAGTTTGATTTAGTTGCTTGCTCGATATGAACCAAGGCAAATCCAATTGGGAGTAATTTGATCTGGCTGTGCTGCATCATCTTAAGCAGCACGAAATCCCTAGTCCTGGCACAGTTTCAGAGAGAGAAAAAACCTGAAATCCACAAAATATGTATCCACAATGTAAAAACTGTTCATTTTAAAATACATGGAAACAATATTTAGATAATGAGAAAATGTGTTACACCTGATTATTAGCCAGCTTTGAGTGACACCTAGCATCTAAACCTGCGTTATTTGCTGCAACATAATTGTCTTGTCACAGGGCTCCTCTAGATCCTAAAGCATTTGAGCACCAGAAGTAGACATCATAGCTTTCATTGCATGGGGGTCCTGATCACTGAACCAGCAACATTTTATTATACGGCCTTTTACTAAATAGTCTGAGTGCCATGACATGAAATTCTAATGCTGTTTAGCAAAGCCAGACAAACATTTTCAGACCATCGATCTCCAACCCAAAAAGCTTGTGGGAACCTTGATCCTGAGCAATGGTTGATCGTCCAAAGAGCGAGATTTAGAAATTCCCACAAAACTTACATCATCCTTGTTTTCTCTCACATGGGTCTACATAACAAACAAAAAAACACTAGCCCTTTGTCTGGTCTGCCAATTAGAATTGTGAGAAAACATTTTCAAATACCCCATCACTATGGTTACCTTTATAATTGCAACCATTTTTGGACAGGACCAGGACAGCTTGGTGCCAACAGCAATTAAGATTCATTTGACTTCCCAATTAATCATTGCCTACTGGGAAGCATTTCTCCTTACGACAATTAAAGATATAATTCACCTCCCAAACCCATGACCTGCACCAACTAGAAGGACATAGGCAGCAGGTGTTTCCCAAGGAAGAGGACTTTGCCAAAGCTATGGTAAATGAGGAGGTTGCCGAGATACTGGATGAGATAAAAATAGATAAAGAGGAGGTTCTAAGAAGGCTGGCAGTACTTAAAGTATATAAGTCACCTGGTCTGGATAGAATGCAGACTAGGTTGCTGAGGGTAGTAAGGGTAGAAATTGCGGAAGTGCTGGCCACAATCTTCCAATCCTCCTTAGATACAGGGGTAGTGCCAAAGGACTGGAGGATTGCAAATGATACACCCTTGTTCACAAAAGGGGAGAAGGATAAACCTGGCAATTACTGGCCAGTCAGTTTAACATCGGTAGTGGGGAAGCTTTCAGAAACAATAATCTGGGAGAAAATTAACTGCCACTTGGACAAGCATGGACTAATAAAGGACAGCCAGCACGGATTTGTTAAGGGCAAATCATGTTTGGCTACTTTGATTGAGTTTTTTGATGATGTAATAGAGAGGGTGGATGAGGGCAGTGCAGTTGATGTTGTGTATATGGACTTTCAAAAGGCATTTGAAAAAGTACCACATATTAGGCTTGTTAGCAAAATTGAAGCCCATGGGATGAAAGTGGAAGTAGCAGCATGGATACAAAATTGACTAAGGGATAGAAAACAAAGAGTTGTGGTGAATGGTTGTTTTGTGGACTAGAGGGAGGTATACAGTGGAGTTCCCCATGTGTTCAGTACGAGGACCACTGCTGTATAACATTAATGACTTGGACTTGGGGGTACAGGGCACCATTTCAAAATTTGCAGATGACTCAAAACTTGGAAGTGTAGTGAACAGTGAGGAAGATAGTAATGGGGGTAAAAATTCAGTTGGTTGCGCCTCCCGTTAGCGCCTTAAGAGGGCGCTAATGGGACGCAAAGCCGCTAGCGCCTGGGCGCAGCGATGTTTGCGCCGCTCGGGAACTTAACTAGACATTGTGCGGTGGCGCTAAACTTTACCGCTGTGACCACCTGCGCACACAGATTGTGACGTCATTCCATGGTGCAACGCCCTTGTGGCGCCCCGGAGCGGAAATTGAGTGGCGCCCCCTGCCTTACCGCCTGGCGCATCCAACGACCGGAAGACTGGAACGCTATCAATCGCTGTGGGGCTGGGGGGGGCGCTATTTAAAGGGGGCGTCTTCCTGTCTTTTTCTGTGGTTGACATTTTTGCACCACTCGTTCTGAGAGAGAGAGAGAGATTCGGAGAGAGAGAAAGAGAGACTTCTGCATTGAGTCAACGCTTTGTGAGGTAGTTTTGCCTACTGATCCTAACTTCGCTGGTACTTTGGTTGCTGTCCTTCATAACTTTGCTTGCAAAGAGACTATGGGGGCTGCACTGAATGGGGGCGTCGTCCTGCTGCAGCTGAATCGGAGGACACAGAGACGCAGAGAGAGAGTGGCAATGATGGCCAGACGGAGGAGGGCCAACAGGCGTATGTACAGGAGAGCTTACCCTCCCAGGGTATATCGTGAACAGCTCTCCTACATTCATATGTCTGAGGAGCTGTGTTTGCGAAGGCTGCGATTCAGCAAGGAGGTGGTCACTGAGCTCTGCCACCTGCTGCAGCCAGATCTGCAGCCTCAACTGAAGTCCAGGATGTCTCTATCGGTGGCAGTGAAGGTCACAGTGGCTCTCAACTTCTATGCTACTGGCTCATTTCAAGCTGCTGCTGGGGACCTCGCCAATATCTCCCAGTTCGCGGTGCATTGCTGCATCCGGCAGGTCACAAATGCCCTCTTTAAAAGGAGACGAGAGTTCATCTCTTTCCCCATGACCCCAGACAAGCAGCGTGACCGCGCTCTGGGCTTTGCGAGGATAGCGGGCTTCCCCATGCTGCAGGGCGCCATTGACTGCACGCATGTGGCTTTGCGTGCTCCACATGAGAATGCCGAGGAATTCCGGAACAGAAAGGGGTTCCATTCCTTGAATGTTCAGTTGGTCTGTGACCACAGACAGCTGATACTCGCTGTCAATGCCCACTATCTTGGCAGCTGCCATGATGCTTTCATCCTGCGCCAGACTACTGTGGCAGAACTTTTCGAGGCACCGCATCAGCCAGTTGGTTGGCTTCTCGGGGACAAGGGGTATCCATTGAGCACCTGGCTGATGACACCGCTCCGTACGCCCAACACCCCTGCTGAGCTGCGGTACAACGAGAGCCATCAAGCTACCAGGAACATCATTGAGCGCACAATCGGCGTGCTGAAGCAACGGTTCCGCTGTCTCGACCATTCTGGAGGAGCCCTGCAGTACTCGCCTGAGCGAGTATCCAACTTCGTAGTTGTGTGCTGCATGTTGCATAACATGGCAATCGTCAGGACCCAGCCAATGCCACCAGGCCTTGGAGCACCACCAGAGGAGGAGGAGGAAGAGGAGGAAGAGGACGAGGAGGATGATCATCAGCAGCACCAAGGCGGGAGGGCGGCCCACAATGGTGAAACTGCATGGGCCGTCCGTCAACGGCTGATAGCAAGCCGCTTCTAGGGCCCCTGCTGTGGAAATGGCTTCTGCCATTGCTAACAACATCAATGAACCCAGCACGCAACCCCTAAGCCGGCCAAGGCACCAATGATTCCAAACACCATACATGTATATTTTGAATACAAAAACTTATTTATTTTACAAACTCTGTGTGTGTCATTTCCTCATGACAAACTCATAGAAATAAACACAAAAAAAAGTCATTAACATAACTGGTTCTCACAACCTGGAGATAATGTCCAAAACACTAGACAAAAGTTGGACCACGAACCTCGGCCTTTACTAAAAAAATTACCAGCATTTTGTCACACCTCCTACTTTTTGCCCTTCGAGGGTGATCTCCTTCCCTTGCGCATTTCCCCCCTTCTAACCCTACTGCTCCTCCGTAATGGGACCTCAGTGGCTGCAGCAAGGCTGGTGGAAGGCTGCAGATTGTCAGACCCTGACACTGCAGATGCCCCTGAAGGACGGCCTCGACCAGTTCTGGGCCTGGAGGGCCCGGCTGCAGACTGCACCAACTCTGCATGGGCGGCAGCAGTCTGTCCTACAGGCGGTGGCAAGTGCAGTGGAGAAGTGACAGTGTTGGCAGCAGGAATGCTGTCATCGTGAGAGAGGACAGCAACTCCCTGCTCGCCCGACACACTGGCACTCCCACGGGGCAGCACTTCAGCATCCGGAGCAATCTGCTGGAGCACAGATTGCTGGCCTGCTGCGGCGCGGTGAGAGCCCCGGGGACATGTGAACGAACCATCGAGGTTGGCAGCAGTCAGTGCTCGCGTGGCCTCAATCTGAGTCTGCATGAGAGCAGTCAGAGATGGGATCACGGCAGTCAGTGACTGAATTGCAGCACTAAGCGTTAGTGTGGCATCCGCCTGTGCTACAGCGAAGTGCTCCACACTCCTTGCCAGTGACTCAATGCATTCGGGCACCCTTCCCACTGCACCCATGAGCTCAGTGTGCATGCCCACCGCCTGGGTGTTCATTTCTGCGATCAGCCGCTCCTCCTCTGCGTCCATTGCAGTAGGAGTCGCTGGCATACTCTCCCTCTGGGGAGAAGGCCCCCATTCTTCCCTACCCCCATGGCGTTGCTGCAGCCCGCTGGGTCCTGGAGCTTCACCCTCATCAGACCCTTCCCCCCTGCTCCCCTCCAGGGAAGGCGTGTTCCCAGTGTGGGCATGGGCTTCCTCGGGAGAGGTTGGCACTGATGCTCCGGCTTCCTCTTCCTCCTCGGCTGCAGCTTCACTCCCACTGGCAGCTTCAGGGCCCGTCTCCTCAGCTGGTGAATCACCATCTGAAAGCAGGGAGGTTCAAGAGTGGCTTTAGCGTGAGGACAGGGTGGCAGTAAGGGAGGAATAAGTGCAGCGAGTTAGCAAGTTGGATTGAAAGTGTCAAAGGCTGGTGTTGTGAGGGACAAGTGGAAGGACAGAAGACAAAAAGGTGATGACCTTACCATTGCTGTCCAGAATGGGGTCGGCGTCTCCAGTGGCGACGGGACCGATCACCCGGCTTGCCACAATCCTGTGGACGCGCTCCTCAAGATCGCTGAGGGGTTGCAGCTGAGGCCGCCCTCCACCTGTCCGTTGCTGCTGTCTCCTATTATGCGCCAGCTTGGCCTGCAAGTAAAAGGACAGCATCTGAGTAAATATACAGCCATGGTCTTGCCTGATGTGCCTCCCATAGCTGAATAGCCCTTACTGTATGCAGCCATGATCTTGCCTGATGTGCCTCCCATAGGTGAATAGCCCTTACTGTATGCAAAGTGTGGAATGTGTGTGTGTGTTTCATGAAAGGGCCATAGGTGTTGGATGAGTGTTGTGCATTGGGGTTTTAAGACCCTCTGGCCATAGAGTGAGGTTGAGATGGAGGGATGGAGAGGTATTGAGAAAAAGCCACTCACCCTGACGACCCGAGTGAGGTCGTTGAACTTTTTGCGGCATTGAACATGGGTCCTGGGCACCATGCTCCTGGAGGAGACGCTCTGAGCCACCTCCCTCCACACTCTTCTGTACTCGCGTGGCAAAGGCCTCCTGCCACTCTCAGGGAAGAGTATACATCTTCTGTGCTCCACCGCGCCAACCAGAGCATCCAAGGCCCGCTCAGTGAATGGATTCACAGGTCTCTCCAGGCCGAGATTCAAGGCTGCAATGAGCAGGGTGTGGCTGGGGAGCAAGTTGGCCCCCCCGCTTTAAGAACTGGCCGGCGCCAGTGTGTCTGTGTTCCCTCGCTAACTGGCAGCACCTGCGCTGCGCTCGCGCGCTGAGTTAGCGCCTCACTGCTCGGCCTTTGCGCCTTAAGACAGGTGTGCAGCGTCTGATTTAGCGCTCCACTCACCTCCCGGGGCGTTAAAAGTGAAGTTTCCAGTCAGTGGCGATAATTAGCGCCAGGCACTAATTTTTGCGTCCAGACGATATTTGCGCCCCAAACGGGGCGCGACCTAATTTTTCCCCCATGGACTTCAAGAGGACATAGACAGGCTGGTGGAATGGGCAGACATATGCCAGATGAAATACAACGAGAAAAGTGTGAAGTGATACATTTTGGTAGGAAGGAAAGGAGAGACAATAGATGCTAAATGGTACAATTTTAAAAGGGAGTGCAAGAAGAGGGAGAGACCTGGGGTTGCTTGTGCACAAATCTTTGAAGGTGGCAGGACAGGTTAACAAAACAGTTAATAAAGTATATGGGATCCTGGGCTTTATAAATAGAGGCATAAAGTACAAAAGCCAGGAAGTTATGCTAAACCTGTATAAAACATTAGCTTGGCCTCAGCTGGAGTATTGTATCCCATTCTGGGCATCACACTTTAGGAAGGATTTGAAGGCTTTGGGGAGAGTACAGCAGAGATTCACTAGAATGGTTCCAGGGATGAGGGATTACAGTTACGTGGAGGGACTGGAGAAGATGGGGTTGTTCTCCTTAGAGCAGAGAAGGCTAAGAGAAGATTTGATAGAAGTGTTTAAAATAATGAAGGATTTAGATAGAGTAAATAAAGAGAAACTGTTTCCAATGGCTGAAGGGTCGATAACCAGAGAGCACAGATTTAAGGTGATTGGCAAAAGAACCAGAGGCGACATGAGGAAAAACATTTTTGCACAACGAGTGGTTAGGATTTGGAATGCACTGCCTGATAGGGCGGTGGATACAGATTCAATAGTAGCCTTCAAAAGGGAATTGGATAAATTCTTGAAGGGGAAAACATTGCAGGGATATGGGGAAAGAGCAGGGGAATGGAACTAACTGGATTGCTCTTCGAAAGAGCTGGTGCAGACTCGAATGGCCACCTTCTGTGCTGTACTATTCTATGATTCTATGTGCATGGTATCCATTACCTCCAAGTCACACACCATCCTGACTTGTACGTATATCGCCGGTCCTCCATCGTCGCTGTGTCAAAATCATGGAACGCCCCATCTCACAGCATCGTGAGAGCACCTCCACCACACGGGCTGCGGAGGTTCAAGAATGCCCACCACCACCTTCTCAGGGCAACTAGGGATGGGCAATAAGCGCTGCAGCGATGCTCACCTCCCAAACACTTGTTAAAAAACAGTTTGGTTAAAATGAAAAAGCTGCCACAGAGGATCTCTGCAATAGTAACCAGGCTGCAGTGTGAGCAGATATTCACCAGGTGACTGAGGCACTTTACAGGAGAGCTGGGGAACTCATCAAAGGCAGCAGTGAGGCAGAGCCATCTAGTTTTACGAGGCTGCTGGATTTGCCAAGGCCCAGGTTCCTTTGCAAGCTCCTAGAGTCAACCCCTTCAACTGCCTCAACAGGAAGGACTTCCACTCCCTTAATGTACTCACAAGAAGTGGTTGGTCTGCTCTGATGCTGCAAAGTGTTTACGGGACTGAAGTGTCAGCTTGCTCCTCAGAGGGAACCACTGCTGGTTGCATCCCTGGAACTTGGGCCCACGTTGCCTGCTGCTGCCTCCCACGTGTCACTGGTGTGGTGCTCGGAGAGGGAAAGCCAGATGCCTGGCATACGCTGCTGTCCTGAGAGACAGCAACCTCCAGCAAGTCGACTCCAGCTGTTACCGTTCCACTAGATCTGTGGCCCCACTGATCACTGAAATGGATGGTCTAATGGCAGCTATCGGATCCTGAAATCCTTGAGAGACAGCAGTCGGGGCCTGGAAGCCGCTATACAAGGCAGCTGCCTATTCTGTCCTTTACTTTCACCAGAGCTGCAGTCCATGCTTTCTTGAAGGAGGAGGAACCAACTGGTCCCCGGTCATTTCGAAGGTGGGGGTCTGCGGCAGATTCCAATGACGCTGCCAGATACACGATTGATAGTCAACTTTGTGACTTTGGGGGTGAAATTGGCTGCCTTTGCACCCCCCCGTTAGAGCCCCCGGGGGGCGCTAACAGGGCGCAAATGGCTTAGCGACCGGGCGCATGCCGACATCGACTCCCGCCATATTCCGCCGGAGTTTTGCGACGACGCTACAGCGTTGCGCCCCGATCTCCTTCGCCCGGAGATCGTGACATCATCACCGTGCGCATCATCCTGGTAGGGCCCCGGATCCGAAATTGACTTCCGCCCCCTGCAGCAGCGCCGGGCGAAAACACCGACAGCTGCAGGAGGCGCGCATCGGGTTCCGGCCGCTTCGGAGGGCGATGATTAAAGGCGAGGTGGCCGAGGTAAGTGGAAAAAAACTTACCTTTCCTGTTCTAGTTTTTTTCCGTAGGTTCCTACCCGCGATCGATCAGCCCGGCACTCTGCTTGAGTGCCGGGCTGATCGCACGGGATCGCGCTGCCTTGGTGGTCCAGGAAGATACTTTTTATATTGCAGAGCCTGCAGCGATGGCCCTTCCCTTTAAGGGAGGGAAGGAGCCTTTGAACGCGGCAACGCTGCACGGCCCAACGTTAGTGCCCTAAGAAGGAAGTGCTTGATTTAGCGTTCCACTTCCCTCTTGGGGCACTAAAACTCAATTTTGCGGTCACCGTCACTAATCAGCGCGGGGCGCTAAAGTTAGCGTCCAGGCGATGTTAGCGGCCCCAACATGGTCGATACTGAAATTTCCCCCCCCTTGTGTCTTCTTGGAAGGGAAGGGGAATGGATAGAGTCTTCACCAGGCTGCTCTTGCCTGACTTCTAGCTGAGAAAATGAATAGATTCCCTGATGGATCGAAGCAAAAATAAGTCAACTTATTTAGCAGTGACTTTCTCAACACAACAGTGGAACAAAGACTGAGCCTCACTGAAGCCAGCACCAAAGCTTCAGAGCAAAATACTGAAATCAGAGATTTCCACAAAATCTCTGGAGTTTTTGAGAGCCCCTTGTGAAAATAACAGGATGCATCCATAAATAGAACTTCATGAAAGTTTGATTTGTATATACTTTATATTGAAGTTGCTAGGTAAGGAAAATTTGCAGGGCTATGGGGAAAGAGCAGGGGAGTGGGACTAATTGGACAGCTCTTTCGAAGGGCTGGTTTTTACGAACCTCGGCGTGTCCGTGGCGGGCGATGTCGGTGACGGGTCCCGACCCCGCTGCTGTCTCTATCCCGGCCTCTGAAATGAATTTCCCTTGATTGGGCTTGTTAAGCCCGCCCAATGCGTTTCCCGGCCAATTAGAGGAAGCGGGTCTGGTGACGTCATTTGATGACATGTCATCAGCCGATTTCCTTAAAGGGACCATGGCCAACTTTCTTTTGACATTTGTGCTGTCAGTGTTCTACACCATTGAAGTGCTGCAAACAAGCACTGCACAGAGGTGCAGGGCTGCACCCAGGCTATCCCATGACTCCCTCCATATGCTTATGGAGGGAGCCACAGCACACAGGGAGGTCCTCTTCCCTTCCAATGGGCGGAAGAGACCTCCCCAGGAGATCAACACAGCCTGGTTGCACATTGCACAGGAGGGCACAAGCAGGGATGTGAACAGAAGGACCTGGGTGCAGTGCCGCAAACCTTTCAATGATCTCAGTAGATCATGAAACGTTAGTACAAAGCCACACTGAACCTCATCCTGCTGTGCCTCTCATCACATCCCCGTCACTCTGCATTCTCTACCCTACTCCTGCACATCCTTACTCACACCAACTTACCTTACACCTCCACCCATCCCTCTCTATCTACATTATCACATCCCCATCTCACTAGCCGCCCCCCACACTCACCCTTATCCTACTGCAATCATACCAACTAACAACACACAAGGGTAGGCACTTGGGTGTTTAATGCAATGTTCAGGTAAAGTTTCTGTTAATGTGGTGTCAAACATTGAAACCTTTATTTTCAACACTTTGTGTTCTTGGACAGATTTGTGTGTACCTTTGGAAGTGGCTTAGTGAGTTGCAGTGAATGGTGAGACATAACGGTACCCCAATGGTGATGAGTGTGAAAGGAATGGCTTGGGCATTGTAGGAATGCTTTATGGTGTTGGTGTGGGGTGGTGCAAACCTGGCGCATCATGTGGCAGCCAGAGTGTACAGCGTCAAGTGAAGTAAATCTGGTCATGGTGAGGCCATCCCTGGCCTCCTGGGCAGCAATGTGGTCGGGTGCTGATGCTCTCTGTCCTGTGCAGCACCAGCTGATTGCGGAGCAGGTTGGTGTTGTTGTTGGTGCTGCTGGTGTGCCTGGTGCTGGGGTTGATCGTGGTGGGATTCTGAGGACCAAGGTGAGAGAATTTCAAGGGCACCAATACTGATGGGATAGATGGCAGGTGAAGTAGAGATGACAGAAGCGATCTGTCAATGGTGGGAGAGGTAATGAGGTCAGACTGGATGGAGACTTGTATAAAGACTTGCAGCGTCCTGAATCTGTCGTGGAAATGCAGTTTAGAGAAGCTAGTAGTTAAGGGAACATTTCTCAATCAGCTGGGAACTTTTACTTGACATTTGAAGCTGTCAACTCATCAGCTGATTCAATGGCCACTGAGCTCCCGCCTCAGGTTTACAGATGAGGTCTAGGCACAGCGGGAAACCGGTGGGCGACCTGTCAAAATCAAAAAGCTGGGGAAAAAAACATTGATAAGTGCCTGTAAACAAGCCACTAATGATTTTAATTGCCTCCCCGCCATTGCCTGTCGGGTCTGCTCAGCGCTGACAGACCCGACATTTTGTAAAGGCGCATGGCGGTGGGTTCACAGTGGGGTCCAGATCCGCTGGGGGAAAAAAACACTTTCCACCCGACCCGCCACCGATCGTGCCCGCTGACCCCCCCTCGCAAAATCCAGCCCAAAGAGTCGGCACAGGCACGATGGGCCGAATGGCCTCCTTCTGTGCTGTATGATTCTATATAAGTTTCACACTCTTTATCTGGGCATCACCATTCTGTGACGCCGAGGCACACCTGCAGCTGTCCACTTCGACCGCTAGACAGAGCTTCCTAAGCTCCAGCGGCGGCAGATACCCATTCCCATACCCAGAGCATCACTAACGCACTCTGAGGGAAATTCACCTTGAACTGACTTCCCATCAGCAAAGCCACAGGAGATCCACTCGTGATAAACTACGAACAAGAAGCTAGTTCCAGAAAATAGAAACGAAAGATAAACTTTCTCGGATAGTCTATATTTCCCCAATTCTATTTTTTTAAGTGTGATACACAGGATTTTTTAACACTGTCGTGAGGATCGGAGATTGCTGGGACAATGGGCTGTGCCCTTGATCCCTGTCCCACTACATGCTCGATCTCAGATGCCAGAGGAAAGAAAGCAAAAATTCTGGGAGAGATGTTACGAGAGGGCTGCTTCTTGTGGTTGGTGCAGAATGACACAATAGCAGATGCTGGGAGCAAGTTAAGAGCATACGTTCTCAGACACACGACTCAAGGAGATAGAATAATTTCGGAGGCAATAGGAGCAGAACAAACCCCATAGATTACTTTATTTGACAAGATTGAATGGATTTTTAAAAGTTGCAAACTAATTTTGATGGAGACATTTCAAACTAATTATTAGTCCTATATCTGCACATGCTTTCAATTCTTTCAATATTGTCAAAATGTTCACGTTCAACCCCTGTGAAATGACCTTTCTTACAAAATCTTTTTATGGCTAATACGTCAGCAAAATAAAGGAACCTTTTCCCACATCTCCCTTTATCAGGAAAATACATAAAGAAACTGCGTTTAGGTAACAGAATCAAGCCTCAGTTGCAACTGAGCCATTCAATTATCTGATCTCTGCAGATGGTTCACACAGAGATCCTAATCCTACAACAGTTTGTCCTGGCCTGAAATAAATTCTGTTCTTGTATTTGATGGAAGGAAATCATGTCTCAGCTATAAGCCAAATGGCTAATTCTTCAGCATATTGCCAGCTAAGGTCCATACGAGTCGCACCAACGTCATGCCACATATTCTTTACAGTGATTTATGCTCACAGACAAGTGCAGAATGAAACAGCTAATAAATAAGCTTCTGCCTCTGTCAGTTTTTTTCCTGGAACAAAATGGGAGCAGCGCATATTCCATTCCATTTTTTTCATCTTTTTAGATTTATTTTCCTTCAGGTTGTCTCCTCAACTCCATGGCATGCATCATTCCCGAGCGGAGACTGCAGGTGGGACACCATCCATAAGGGCGTCACTAACAGCACTTTGCGGCTGAAACAAAACTGGTATTGGTTGACTTGCCTTCTTTGTTTTTCTGCTCTTCCATCCGGAAAATGTCTTACTGCCATTTGGTGCCTTTCCCTCACCAAATAACCCGAGTGTGGAAATTGCATTTTATTTTAATTCATAAACCGGGGTGAAGTGCCAAGGCCCATAATGCAGGACACTATCAAGGTGGCAAAGAGTAGGAGAGAAGTTGAGGTAGGCAGGGAGAAGGTAAAGGAAGAGAGTGAAAAAGGGGTCTGGCAGTCATCTCAGGAAGCGGTGACATCCTTTTGGCGATATCTAGGCAAGGTGGTGGAAGTCTCACTGAGTGAGTGACACCAGACAAGAGTACTGTGTCAACAGGAGACACGGGACGAAAAATTCGGGGGCTTTACGACACCCGTTACCGTCAGAAAATGGCGAAAGAGCGGCGGCTGTCACCCATGGCCAACTTCAACCCTAGCTGGGTCATAACCACGCCAGGAAAACCCAGGGGAAAAATTCAGTATCGCCCCATTTGGGGCGCAATTATCGGCCGGGCGCAAAGATTAGCGCCTGGCGCTAATTATCGCCACTGACTGCAAACTTGACTTTTAACACCCCGGGAGGTGATTGCAGCGCTAAATCAGGCGCTGCACACCTGTCTTAAGGCGCAAAGGCCGAGGAGTGAGGCGCTAACTCAGAGCGCGGGCGCAGCGCAGGTGATGTCAGTTAGCGATGGAACACAGACACACTGGCGCCGGCCAGTTCTTAAAGGGGAGGGTCGATCTTGCTCTCCAGCCACACCCTGCTCATTGGAGCCTTGAATCTCGACCTGGAGAGACCTGTGATTACATTTTCAAGCCAAGGACTATGGAGAGGGTGAGAGAACGAGCTCAGCGCTTCAGCGAGCGGGCCTTGGATGCTCTGGTTGGCGCGGTGGAGCGCAGAAAATCTATACTCTTCCCTGAGAGTGGCAGGAGGCCTTTGCCGCGCGAGTACAGAAGAGTGTGGAGGGAGGTGGCTCAGAGCGTCTCCTGCAGGAGCATGGTGCCCAGGACCCATGTACAATGCCGAAAAAAGTTCAACGACCTCACTCGGGTCGTCAGGGTGAGTGGCTTTTTTTCAATACCTCTCCATCCCTCCATCTCAACCTCACTCTATGGCCAGAGGGTCTTAAAACCCCAATTAACAACACTCATCCAACACCTATGGCCCTTTCATGAAACACACACACACATTCCACACTTTGCATACAGTAAGGGCTATTCACCTATGGGAGGCACATCAGGCAAGACCATGGCTGCATACAGTAAGGGCTATTCACCTATGGGAGGCACATCAGGCAAGACCATGGCTGTATATTTACTCAGACGCCGTCCTTTTTCTTGCAGGCCAAGCTGTCTCATAATAGGAGACAGCAACGGACGGGTGGAGGGTGGCCTCAGCTGCAACCCCTCAGCGATCTTGAGGAGCGCGTCCACAGGATTGTGGCAAGCCGGGTGATCGGTCCCGTCGCCACTGGAGACGCCGACCCCGTTGTGGACAGCAATGGTAAGGTCATCACCTTTTTGTCCTCTGTCCTTCCACTTGTCCCTCACAACACCAGCCTTTGACACTTTCAATCCAACTTACTAACTCGCTGCACTTATTCCTCCCTTACTGCCACCCTGTCCTCACGCTAAAGCCACTCTTGTACCTCCCTGCTTTCAGATGGTGATTCACCAGCTGAGGAGACGGGCCTTCAAGCTGCCAGTGGAAGTGAAGCTGCAGCCGAGGAGGAAGATGAAGGCGGAGCATCAGTGCCACCCTCTCCCGAGGAAGCCCATGACCACACTGGGAACACGCCTTCCCTGGAGGGGAGCAAGGGGGAAGGGTCTGATGAGGGTGAAGCTCCAGGACCCAGCGGGCTGCTGCAACGCAATGGGGGTAGGGAAGCTCGGGGGCCTTCTCCCCGGAGGGAGAGTAGGCCAGCGAGTCCTGCTGCACTGGACGCAGAGGAGGAGCGGCTCATCGCTAAAATGAACACCCAGGCGGTGGACATGCACACTGAGCTCATGGGTGCAGTGGGAAGGGTGCCCGAATGCATTGAATCACTGGCAAGGAGTGTGGAGCACTTCGCTGTAGCACAGGCGGATGCCACGCTAAAGCTTAGTGCTGCAATTCAGTCTCAGACTGCTGTCATGCAGACTCAGATTGAGGCCATGCGAGCACTGACTGCTGCCATCCTCGATGGTTCGGACACATTTCCCCGGGGCTCTCACCGCGCCACAGCAGGCCAGCAATCTGTGCTCCAGCAGATTGCTCCGGATGCTGAAGTGCTGCCCCGTGGGAGTGCCAGTGTGTCGGTCGAGCAGGGAGTTGCTGTCCTCTCTCAAGATGGCAGCATTCCTGCTGCCAACACTGTCACTTCTCCACTGCACTTGCCACTGCCTGTAGGACAGACTGCTGCCACCCATGCAGAGTTGGTGCAGTCTGCAGCCGGGCCCTCCAGGCCCAGAGCTGGTCGAGGCCGTCCTTCAAGGGCATCTGCAGTCTCAGGTTATGAGAATCAGCAGCCTTCCACCAACCTTGCTGCAGCCACTGAGGTCCCATTACGGAGGAGCAGTAGGGTGGGAAGGGGGGAAGTGCGCAAGGGAAGGAGATCACCCTCGAAGGGCAAAAAGTAGGAGGTGTGACAAAATGTTTGTCAATTTTTTATTAAAGGCCGAGGTTCGTGTTTAAACTTTTGTTTAGTGTTTTGGACATTATCTCCAGGTTGTGAGAACCAGTTATGTTAATGACTGTTTTTTTGTATTTCTTTCTATTAGTTTGTCATGAAGAAATGACACACACAGAGTTTGTAAAATAAATAAGTTTTTGTATTCAAAATGTACATGTTTGGTCTTTGGAATCATTACTGCCTTGGCCGGCTTAGGGGTTGCGGGTTGGTTTCATTCATGTTGTTCTCAATGGCAGAAGCCATTTCCTCAGCAGGGGCCTAGAAGCGGCTTGCTATCAGCCGTTGACGGACGGCCCTTGCAGTTTCAACATTGTGGGCCGCCCTCCCGCCTTGGTGCTGCTGATGATCATCCTCCTCCTCCTCTTCCTCCTCTTCCTCCTCCTCCTCTGGTGGTGCTCCAAGGCCTGGTGGCATTGGCTGGGTCCTGAGGATTGCCATGTTATGCAGCATGCAGCACACAACTACGAAGTGGGAAACTCGCTCAGGCAAGTACTGCAGGGCTCCTCCAGAATGGTCCAGACAGTGGAACCGTTGCTTCAGCACGCCGATTGCGTGCTCAACGATGTTCCTGGTAGCTTGATGGCTCTCGTTGTACCGCAGCTCAGCAGGGGTGTTGGGCGTACGGAGCGGTGTCATCAGCCAGGTGCTCAGTGGATACCCCTTGTCCCCGAGAAGCCAACCAACTGGCTGATGCAGTTTCTCGAAAAGTTCTGCCACAGTAGTCTGGCGCAGGATGAAAGCATCGTGGCAGCTGCCAGGATAGTGGGCATTGACAGCGAGTATCAGCTGTCTGTGGTCACAGACCAACTGAACATTCAAGGAATGGAACCCCTTTCTGTTCCAGAAATCCTCGGCATTCTCATGCGGAGCACGCAAAGCCACATGCGTGCAGTCAATGGCGCCCTGCACCATGGGGAAGCCCGCTATCCTGGTAAAGCCCAGAGCGCGTTCATGCTGCTTGTCTGGGGTCATGGGGAAAGAGATGTACTCTCATCTCCTTTTAAAGAGGGCATTTGTGACGTTGACGGATGCAGCAATGCACCGTGAACTGGGAGATATTGGCGAGGTCCCCAGCAGCAGATTGAAATGAGCCAGTAGCATAAAAGTTCAGAGCCACTGTGATCTTCACTGCCACCGACAGAGACGTCCTGGACCTCAGTTGAGGCTGCAGATCTGGCTGCAGCAGGTGGCAGAGCTCAGTGAGCACCTCCTTGCTGAAGCGCAGCCTTCGCAAACACTGCTCATCAGACATATGAATGTAGGAGAGCTGGTCATGATATACCCTCGGAGGGTAAGCTCTCCTGTACAGACGCCTGTTGGCCCTCCTCCGTCTGGCCATCATTGCCACTCTCTCTCTACGTCTCTGTGTCCTCCGATTCAGCTGGCGCAGGACGACGCCCCCAATCAGTGCAGCCCCCATAGTCTCTTAACAAGCAAAGTTATGAAGGCCAAAAACCAAAGTACCAGCGAAGTTATGATCAGTAGCCAAAACTACCTCACACAGCGTTGACTCAATGCAGAAGTCTCTCTTTCTCTCTCTCCGAATCTCTCTCTCTCTCTCAGAACGAGTGGTGCAAAAATGTCAACCACAGAGAAAGACAGGAAGAGGTCCCCTTTAAATAGCGCCCCCCCCAACCCCACAGCGATTGATAGCGTTCCAGTCTTCCGGTCGTTGGATGCGCCAGGCGGTAAGGATGGGGGCGCCACTCAATTTCTGCTCCGGGGCGCCACAAGGGCGTTGCACCCTCGTATGACGTCAGAATCTGCGTGCGCAGGAGATCGCGGCGATTAAGTTTAGCGCCGCCGCAAAATGTCTAGTTAAGTTCGTGAGCGGCGCAAACTTCGGCGCGCCTGCGCGCTAGCTGCTTTGCGCCCCATTAGCGCCCTCTTAAGGCGCTAACGGGAGGCGCAACCAACTGAATTTTTAGCCCCCAGTGTCTAAAGAGACTGACAGAGGCGCTGTCAGCACCTCTTAAAGGGACACACACATCTTTCAGGTAAGTTTACATTTAAGGTTTTTTGATTTTATTGAAGTAGTGGCTTGCTGCAATAGATGTTAAAAGTTTTTTTTAAGTGTGTAGGGTGTGCTGCTGGATGCTTGCAAGGCCTCGGATGGTAAAGGAAGGGCTCTGAGAAAACAGGAAAAGCTGCAAATACTCAATAGGTCAGGCAACATCCGTGGAGAGAGAAACAGAGTTCACGTCTCAGGTCGAGATGCTGCCTGACGAGCTGAGTATTTCCAGCATTTTATGTTGTCATTTCAAATTTACAGCATCTGCTCGCAGACGGAAGAGGAAGACACAGAAGAGGAAGAAGCAGAAGAGGAGGAAGCAGATGGACGGATGCATCCCAAACAGCCCCTTTGTGGCCGGGATATCCGGGATGTAATCATCCGCCTGCGGTCCCAGACCACAACCCCAATTCCTCTTTTAACATTAGTCCCACACCTTACCTTCCCTCTGTAACTGACCATCACAGCGTCCTCTTGGCCATGATGCTGAAATAAAAACCACCACAAAGCAAACTTTCCATTCAAACTTTATATATCTATCCATCCAATATGACATCAAGATTAATCAACTCATCACCCTTATGCATTCTCTCAGTGACTGTCTTATGTGTGCCTTTGCCTATCCTATTGATATCATGCAGTGCCTACCCCAGTGGCTGCATCATGGCTGGTGGAAGGCTGCTGACTTTCAGTGGGGGGCACTGCAAATAGCCTTGCTGGTCGACCTTGAGGAGCTGGTGGCTGGGAGTGTCAAATCAATCGTCGTCTTCTTCTTCTTCACTCTCCTTTCCCTCTTTTTGGTCAACCACTGGTTGGGCAGGCTGCATTTCTTGGTTGTGTGAAGTAAGGAAGGCACAAGGGTGGAGTTATGGTGAGGGGAGGGCAGGATAGCAAGAGGTGCATGCGAGGATAACATATGAAGATACCAGCATCTTGTATCCTTTCAGCCCTGCTGCATGGCCAAGGGCTCAGCCATGCCCCTGCCAAGAATGGCCAGCACCGTCTCCTCCAAGCGGGTGAGGTGAGGCTTGGAATAGGAGATGTGCCTCATGTTTGGTACAGATTGTTGATAGGTGAGTGATTGCTGGGGGAGTCGTGCATTGAGAAGTGTGTAAGGCTGGTGATGCAGTTGGTAGGAGGCGGCTTTTGAAGATGCATTCACTGACCTTGACCACTGGTCTGAGGTCATCAAGCTTCTTTGGGCACTGGAGCCAGGTGGTGGGGGCGACACTGCTGGTAGTGACAGCCTCGGCGATCTGGTCCCACATCGTTCTTTCTGGAGGGCCTCCTGACCCCTGTGGGTAGAGGACCTCTCTTGCAGTGTTGACCTGCTGCACAAAACTGTGGTGCTGCGTACGAGACCCTAGGTGCCCCTTCCCTGGCTTGCTGAGCCACTTGTGTTAGTGTTGAAGCACTTTTTCCATTTTTTTGAGGTTCGGAAGGAAATTCAGCTTTAAGTGCTGAAGTATCCCATTTGGGACTTTTTAATGGTAATTTTTTTACTGAAAGGCAGTAAGATCTGAAAGTTGCATTTTTTCACTGCATTGTAATTTTTATCAGTTCGGAATGCATTGCCCCTTTAATTCATAGCCTCTTTAATTGCCCACAATGCCTTGCAAACTCCACAGCCTCGCTCCCAGAGGCTGTAAGAAGCTGCAACGCCGAGTGTGGACGGGAACTTCGGGTCGGAGACCTCCATTAACGCCACCAGGAGGCCGTTGCACGGTAAGTTAGTGCTGCCCTCCACATCGTCAACCCCCCAGGCGAATTTTTCACCGGTACCACTGCAGCCATTTTCAGAGGCCGTTAACTCGACACTGGCAATTGTGTTGGCGCACACGAATTTTTTCCCCTGTGATTCCACTCTGTGCTGCAAGTCAAAAAGTTTTGAGGGACAGAGTTTTCTCAGCAGCCAGAACTGATGCAAGGTCATCTCTGTGCTTGTGCTCCTGTTTTTAAAATTGTGAAATCAGTGTGAAAGGCCAAAACCCATATTCAGGGCAGCGTCAAGGTTGAATCAAGGGTAAGAAAAGATATTTTTAACACATGGGCCCAGAAATTGATCTCGCTCTGTTCCCACGGGGGTAAGCCTTCCCCGCGATGTCTCACCTCGCTTATGCTTTTTCTGATCCAGCTCGCACGAACTTGATGTTCCAGACATCAGCTGTGCTGGGCTTGCGTATCCCAGCGGCGTAGTGAATTCGTGCGAGCTGTGGGATCACGTGACTCAGTTAGAGCCAATGGCAGCACACCATCTTCCATTCATAAGTCTCACAGCATGGCTGAGAGACTTATGAATCTTACACCCCCCCAAAATAACAGCTAAACCTCAATTAAATTTAAAAAAAAAACCATCACATTAATAAAATAAGTATAGTTAATTAAATTAACCATTTTAAATAAAAAATTAAATTTTTGAAAAAATTTAAAATCTTTTAAAAAGTTATAAAAATAAACTTACCTGTCTTTAAAGTCTATAAAAAAGATATACCTGTAAAAAATAATTCAAAAAAATACTTAATTCACTACTTACCTTCTTAAAAGCGGGTCTTACTCCTCCTTTTTACATTTCCAAAATCTTCCCTACTTACCTGCGCGTCCAAAGCATGAAGTGCACAGCGTGCGCGCAGCCTGTAGCGCGCACGCGATGCACCCAGGCCCCGCCCCCTTTTCGGAAGAGCAATTGCCGGTTTTCAGCGCATGCGCAGGGCATGCAGAAAACCGGCAATTGGAGTGGGAATACGCGAGAGTATGCAGTGCGTACTCTCGCGTCCCGGGATCAATTTTCGGCCCATGAACTTTAATAACATGAAATCCAGTCAGATGGAAAAAAAAACAACCATTTGCTAAGATTATCACAACATAATGCTGGAATAGTGAAAACAGCATTACTGTTACTTTAATACAAGGCTTACACATTAAAGGAAAGAGTCACCTCTGAACGGTTTACTCATCCTCTTAATACCATAACCTTCCTCCTTTCCCCACCCACCCATAGACAAACAAACATACAAACACATAACCGTCACAGTTGTATGACTGCTCTTTGGATCAATAGGCTTCCTTTGATAATTCTCCATTGCCATTCTTACAGCGCTCCCTCTGAAAACATCCTTTTCAGAGGGAGTAGTGGAGCGTTACATTTTTCTCATCCTGATTTTTGAAACCTGGAAAGTGCACAATTATGATCTGTGCAAAAAAAAATCATGAATATTCATGTTAACTTGACGCAAATATCCAAGTACAAACCAGGATTTGACAAACAACAGCATCACACGCAGCTACTGTTAGATCTGTATTCAGACACCACAGCGTTACTTGTGGCCAAATGAAATCTGCAACTGCTGGAAATCTGAAATGGAAAGAGAACTTGCTGAAAAAGCACAACAGGTCAGTCATTAGCATAAAGTCGATAGTCAGGGGAGCAGACAGACGTTTCTGAGGCCACAGACATGACTCCAGGATGGTATGCTGCCTCCCTGGTGCCAGGGTCAAGGATGTCACTGAGGGGCTGCAGGACATTGAGGGGAGAGGGTGAACAGCAAGAGGTCGTGGTCCATATCGATACCAACGACACAGGTAGTAAAAAGGGATGAGGTCCTGCAGGCAGATTTTAGGGAGCTAGGAAAGAGATTAAAAAGTAGGATCTCAAAGGTAGTAATCTCCGGATTACTCCCGATGCCACGTGCTAGTGAGTACAGGAATAGGAGGATAGAGCAGATGAATGCGTGGCTGGAGAGATGGTGCAGGAGGGAGGGCTTTAGATTCCTGAGGCATTGGGACCGTTTCTGGGGGAGGTGGGACCTGTATAAGCCAGATGGGTTGCACCTCAACAGGACCGGGACCAATATCTTCACGGGGGGCGGGGAGTGGGGGGGGGGGGGGGGGGTTGCGAGTGCTGTTGGGGAGGGTTTAAAATAGCTTGGCAGGGGGATGGGAACCTGAGAGTAGATTCAGAAGGGAGAGAAGCAAAACTGGAAATGGAAGGCAGAAAATTAGTAAGCGAGTTTGGAAGGCAGAGGAAACAAATGCTAGAAACTAGACAACAAGGGAGTTTGGCAGTGTTAAATGGTATATACTTCAACGCAAGTAGTCTAGGGAATAAAGCAGATGAGGGGCATAGATAGGGTAGATAGAAAGGAACTTTTCCCCTTAGTAGAGGGGTCAATAACCAGGGGGCATAGTTTCAAGGTAAGGGGCAGGAGGTTTAGAGGGGATTTGAGGAAAATCTTTTTCACCCAGAGGGTGGTTGGAATCTGGAACTCACTGCCTGAAAGGGTGGTAGAGGCAGGAACCCTCACAACATTCAAGAAGCATTTAGATGAGCACTTGAAACGCCATAGCATACAAGGCTACGGACCAAGTGCTGGAAAATGGGATTAGAATAGATCGGGCTTGATGGCAAGCGCGGACACGATGGGCCGAAGGGCCTCTTTCTGTGCTGTATAAATCTATGACTCTATGAGCTGAGGGCACAGATAGACTCGTGGGAGTATGATATTATAGCTATTACTGCGACATGGCTGAAAGAAGGGCAGGAATGGCAGCTCAACATTCCTGGTTACAGGGTTTTCAGACGAGATAGAGAGGGGGATAAAAAAGGAGGGGGGGTCGCAATATTGATTAAAGAAACAATTACAGCTGTGAGGAGGGAGGATATCTTAGAAGGATCATCAAATGAGGCCATATGGGTTGAACTGAAAAACAAAAAAGGGGCAATCATACTGCTGGGGGTGTACTATAGACCCCCAAACAGTCAGAAGGAGATAGAAGAGCAAATATGTAGGCAAATTTCTGAGACGTGCAAAAATAGGGCAGTAATAGTAGGGGATTTCAACTTCCCTAACATGAACTGGGATAAAATTAGTGTGAAAGGTATAGAGGGAGCAGAATTCTTAAAATGCATTCAGGAGAACTTTTTTAGCAAGTACATAGCAAGCCCAAAAAGAGAGGGCGCGGTTCTGGATCTGGTTTTAGGGAATGAAGCTGGGCAGGTGGAAAGGGTATCAGTGGGAGAGCATTTTGCTGGTTGTGATCATAATTCAGTTAGATTTAGGATAGTTATGGAAAAGGACAAGGATAGACCAGGAATAAAAGTTCTCAATTGGGGAAAAGCTAATTTTATGAAGTTGAGATGTGATTTAGCCAAAGTGGACTGGAGACAGAAACTTGAAGGTAAATCAGTGTTAGAGCAGTGGGAGGCATTCAAGGAGAGACAGTGAGGGTTCAGAGCAAGTACGTTCCCTTAAAGAAAAAGGGCAGGACTAACAAATCTAGAGCTCCCTGGATGTCAAGGGGCATAGAGGGTAGGATAAAGAATAAAAGAGAAGCTTATGACAGATACCGAGGGCTCAATACTGCAGAAACCTTAAAGGAGTATAGAAAGTGCAGGGGTGAAATTAAAAAGGAAATTAGGAAAGCAAAGAGAGGGCATGAAAAAATATTGGCAAGTAAAATCAAGGAAAACCCAAAGATGTTTTATAAATACATTAAGAGCAAGAGGATAACTAAAGTAAGAGTAGGGCCTATTAGGGACCATAAAGGTAACCTGTGTGTGGAGGCAGAAGACATGGGTATGGTTCTTCATGAATACTTTGTGTCTGTTTTCACAAAAGAGAGGGATGATGCAGACATTGGAATCAGGCAGGAGGAGTGTGAAATATTAGATGAAATAAACATAATGAAAGAGGAAGGTTTAGCATCTTTGAAAGTGGATAAATCACCAGGCCCGGATGAAATGTATCCCAGACTGTTAAGAGAAGCAAGAGAGGAAATAGCAGAGGCTCTGACCATCATTTTCTAAACCTCTCTGGCTACAGGTATGGTCAAAATTGAGAGGTCGCACAACACCAGGTTATAGTCCAACAGTTTTATTTGAAATCACAAGCTTTCGGAGCTATCGATAGCTCCGAAAGCTTGTGATTTCAAATAAAACTGTTGGACTATAACCTGGTGTTGTGCGACCTCTCAATTTTGTCCACCCCAGTCCAACACCGGCATCTCCGCATCATGACCACTACAGGTATGGTGCCAGAGGACTGGAGGACTGCTAACATGATACCGTTGTTTAAAAAGGGAGAAAGGGATAGACCGAGTAATTACAGGCCAGTCAGCCTAACCTCGGTGGTGGGAAAATTATTGGAAAAAATTCTGAGGGACAGGATAAATCTTCATTTAGAAAGACACGGATTAATCAGGCACAGTCAGTCAGTTAGAGGGGAGTTGAGGAGAAATTTGTTAAGGGAAGGTCGTGTCTGACTAACTTGATTGAATTTTTTGAGGAGGTAACAAGGAGGGTCGATGGGGGTAGTGCGTTTGATGTAGTCTATATGGATTTTAGCAAGGCTTTTGATAAGGTCCCGCATGGCGGACTGGTCACAAAAGTAAAAGCCCATGGGATCCAAGGCAAAGTGGCAAGTTGGATCCAAAATTGGTTCAGAGACAGGAAACAAAGGGTAATGGTCGAAGGGTGTTTTTTGTGACTGGAAGGCTGTTTCCAGTGGGGTTCCGCAGGGCTCAGTACTGGGTCTTTTGCTTTTTGTTGTATATATCAATGATTTGGACATGAATATAGGAAGTATGATTAAGAAGTTTGCAGATGATACAAAAATTGTTTGATAATGAAGAAGAAAACTGTAGACTGCAGGAAGATATCAATGGACTGGTCAGGTGGGCAGAACAGTGGCAAATGGAATTCAATCCGGAGAAATGTGAGGTAATGCAATTGGGGAGGGCTAACATGGCAAGGGAATACACAATAAATGGTAGGACACTGAGAAGTGCAGAGGATCAGAGGGACCTTGGAGTGCATGTCTACAGATCCCTGAAGGTAGCAGGACAGGTAGATAAGGTGGTTAAGAAGGCATACGGGATACTTTGCTTTATTAGCCAAGGCATAGAATATAAGAGCAGGGAGGTTATGCTTGAACAGTATAAAACACTAGTTAGGCCGCAGCTAGAATACTGCGTACTGTTCTGGTCACCACATTACAGGAAGGATGTGATTGCACTAGAGGGGGTGCAGAGGAGATTTACGAGGATGTTGCCTGGGCTGGGGAATTTTAGCTATGAGGAAAGATTGGATAGGCTGAGGTTGTTTTCTTTGGAACAGAGGAAGCTGAGGGGAGACCTAATTGAGGTGTATAAAATTATGAGGGGCCGAGATAGAGTGGATAGGAAGGAACTGTTTCCCTTGGCAGAGGGGTCAACAACCAGGGGGCATAGATTTAAAGTAAAAGGTAGGAGGTTTAGAGGGGATTTGAGGGGAAACTTTTTCACCCAGAGGGTGGTGGGGGTCTGGAACTCACTGCCTGAAAGGGTGGTAGAGGCAGAAACTCTCATCACATTTAAAAAGTACTTGGATATGCACTTGAAGTGCCGTAACCTACAAGGCGACGGACCAAGTGCTGGAAAGTGGGATTAGGCTGGATAGCTCTTTGTCGACTGGTGCGGACACGATGGGCCGTAAATTTCTATGATTCTATGAAAAGCTTTCAGGTGTTCAGGCAAAAAGAGTGCCACCGGAACTATTGAACTATCTTCCCTGTTCAGAGGATGATTGACTCACTCTGCATTTCCAACATTTTCTGTTTGCAGCCATCAACCTTGGCTCGGCTTTAGCACTCTTGCCTCTGAGTCAGAAAATTGAGAGTTTAAGCCCCACTTCAGAGACTTAAGCACATAATCTATACTTCAGTGCAGTACTGAGGGATTCGGAGTTGCATCTTTCCAATGAAATGTTAAACCAAGGTCATCACGGGCAGCTTCATTTTCTGAGGAATTGCGAATGGAGCTGAATGCTCTGCAATCGTCAGCGAAAAGTTCCACTTCTGACTTCGGATGGTCATCGATAAAACGGCTGAAGATAGTTGGACCTCAGACGCTGCCTTGAAGAACTCCAGCAGTGATATCCTGGGGCTGAGATGTTTGGCCTCCAACCACCACAACCATTTCCGTTGTGCCAGCTATGATTCCAATCTGTTGAAGGACCGCATCAAGAAATTTGTCGCCGATGAGGAGGGCAGGCATCGGGCCTACCGTGCTGAGGATTTTTCACCAACTCCAGACGCCGCCAACGAAAGGTCAGTTGAAAAAAAAACTTTTAAATAAACATTCCTGTGGAGCTAAGGATTCACGATTACATCCCCTGCCCGCTCACCCCAGAGCCGCTCTCCCCTCCCCTCTCTCCCCCAGAGCCGCTCACCCCTCCCGCCATTTCACCCCCAGTGCCCACTCCAATCCCCCTTCCTGGGACTTACCAGCGGGCCACTGTTGGCGAGGCAGGAGGCCCAACATTGATCTCTTCGCTTGGGCAAGGTGCCTGTGGAACCGTGACCAGTGCCAGCAGCTTTTGCCGAGTGTGCTGATGAGGCCCGAGGACCAACTTCCATCGATCCTCGGGCCTCTCGGTTCGGGCCCAGACCAAAATCGACTCCATATTCAGCTGTGGCTCAGTGGGTAGCACCCTTTGCCTCTGAGTCAAAAGGTTGTGGGTTCAAGTCCCAACTCCAGAGACTTGAACACAAAAATCTAGGCTGACACTCCTGAGTACTGAGGGAGTGCCGCACTGTCGGAGGTGCAGTCTTTTGGATGAGACGTTAAACCAAGGCCCCATCTGCTCTCTCAAGTGAACGTAAAAGATCCCATGGCACTATTTCGAAGAAGAGCAGGGGAGTTAGCCAATATCTATCCCTCAATCAGCATCACTAAAACAGATTATCTGGTCATTGTCACATTGCTGTTTGTAGGAGCTTGCTGTGTGTAAATTGGCTGCTGTGTTTCCTACATTACAACAGTGACTACACTTCAAAAGTATTTAATTGGCTGTAAAGCGCTTTGGGATGCCCTGAGATCATGAAAGGAGCTATATAAATGCAAGTCTTTCTTTTTCTTATTTAAACATTTTATGCAGCTATTCAAATTCATTATCATTCACAATGATGCGATCCCGCAGGACTTTTAACAATCTCTGATGTTTTACAAAGTACTTATTCTGGGCTGAGTGGAGAGCCTCATAACATTGTTTGCACTCTGCAGTTTAAGGTGCTGCAGCCATATTGCACCTGTTTAATGGTGAAGTGGCACTTTTCTGGAGTCCAAAGTGGACTGTCCAATGTTACTCCCAGCCTGAGTGGGGCTGGCAGATTGGAGTACCTAAAAGCTCGGAACTTAGAGTCTCTTTGTGCTCCTGCACTCTTTTTTTTATTACATCACCACTGGAAAAACACGCGATTCAGGAACAGCTGGATTTATGTAAGCACTCCTTTATGAAACCGCTTATCCAAGGTAGCATTTCACACATCAGCTGGGCAGTTCCTCAGGTACTTAAAGAAAAAATGGAGGCCTTCACACTCACCAAAAGCTTTACTCCAGAGCAGCTATTAGTTCTCCCTTCACAGTAAAATCTCACGCCAGGAAAATAAATATGAAATGGACACATGTGAAGTATCCACTATCTGTCCCTACTGTGTGCAGCATCCATGAATATCATGAGAAGAGTCAGCAAGTAATTGAAGAGTAGAACCTCGAGCCACATTGCCCACAGAAATGTTAGTGCTGGTCACCAATTGTGAAAGAAAGACTTGCATTTATATAGCGCCTTTCATGACCTCCAGATGTCCCAAAGCGCTTTACAGCCAATGAAGTATGTTTGAAGTGGAGTCACTGTTGTAATGCAGGAAACGTGGCAACCAATTTGCACACAGCAAGCTCCCACCAACAGCAATGTGATAATGACCAGATAATCTGTTTTTGTTATGTTGATTGAGGGATAAATATTGGCCAGGACACCGGGGATAACTCCTCTGCTTTTCTTCGAAATAGTGCCATGGGATCTTTTACGTCCACTTGAGAGAGCAGATGGGGCCTCGGTTTAACATCTCATCCACAAGACGGCACCTCCGACAGTGCAGCACTCCCTCAGCACTGCACTGGGAGCGTCAGCCTAGATTTTTGTGCTCAAGTCCCTGGAGTGGGACTACGAACCCACAACCTTCTGACTCAGAGGCGAGGGTGCTACCCACTGAGCCACTTGCACACAAAAAATTTGTACATAAAAAAAGGTAGAAAATGTATAAACAATTACAAGGTGTGATTGTTCCTTTATGCTAAACATCCACGGAATAAATAAGATGAGACGGATGAGCTATCGGGTTTTTTTCACACATCAGAAAGTTCTTAAATCAGTGATGAAAGCGAATTTATGGGTCTTTGGCATCCGTGAAGCCAATGTTTTAATGCTACCTGAGCAATAGCTTATATGAAATGCCAGTGAATGGGTTACTGGGCTCTATATGTGGTAATTTTTCACTAATAAGGCAGCATTGGCATCATGGCTTCTCCTTAAATTCAATATATTCTTCGGCTCTTATCTGACCCAGAGGTCACCATCATCTGAATCAGAGTGCAGATATAATCATGGTGTTTCGATGCATTCTCTTCGTGTGCTAACCCTTAAACTGATTGGTTTTAACCTTTTCCATGTAAATTAATGAACGGAACATATTCTGCCAATCACAGTGTCGTGACCTCGACAAATGCAAATATTCCAAGAACTCTCCAACCCCATGAATAATAAAGATTTAAAGGACTATTATTTGAATTAAAGTAATTTCCATTCGCTGGATTCAAAGGAAAAAAATGCAAAAAGTCTTCCAAAAAAAAATCATAAATGAAAAATGGTGTTAACACAGACTGCCTAGTCCAATACTGCCCTCTCTCGACAATATAATATGCCTATTTTTCCACCGAAAAAAGAAATAAAGCAATTCTGTCTTGCCAGTCACAATGACAGAATAACCTCTTTATGTTGTGAAAAAGGATTCGTCTGAAGGCTTTGAGTGATAAAGTACATTAATCCAGCAAAGGTTATTATCTTCAAACAATCTGTGTGTCATTGATCGCTAAAATGGTGGCTTAGCAATTGTTTTGCAAGAGAATAGATTTTTTCCAGAGTTGCGAAAGTTTTGATTCATTGGCTATCGAACCTTATAGTGCCCTGTTATTTTGTATATTTGTCTCAACGAAGGCAGTGAGGGACTGACGAGAATGCAGTGGAAACACCGAGTAAGCTATCGATGAGTCATTCAGGGGTTCACATGATGTCATAAATCATGCGGTTGAAACTCATTTGATTTATAACCACCATGTGATCAGAGCTACAACTTTAAGGCTTTGCAATCATTCCCATGTTATCTGTATTACAAGGATGAATACATGCGGTGAAGTTAATGGAGGTGGCTTTGTAGTGTTTTGTAACTTATTTTGCCATCAATGGGTGTGATGGAAGATTCCAACAATCAGTGGGCTTCATGCCATTGACACTCAATAACAGCACGAAAGATTAATGATTAGGATTTAATCTCTGCAATTTTATCAAATAATATTCAACAATAATCGCTAGAAAGTAACACAGTGGGATATATATATCACATAAAGGACATCACTGAGAGGGTGCAGAACATTTTGAGGGGGTAAGGTTAACAGCCAGAAGTCATGATCCATGTGGGAACCAATGGCATCAGAAGGAAAAGGGTTGAGGTCCTGCAGACCGAGTTTCATGAGCTTGGGAGGAAAAGAGCAGGATCTCAAAGGCAGTAATCTTTGGATTTCTCCCAGTGCCACGCACTAGTAAGTGTAGGAATAGTAGGATAGACAGGTTAACGTGTGGCTGAAGAAATGGTGCAGGAGGGAGGGCTTCAGATTCCTGGGGCATTGGGACCACTTCTTGGGCAGGAGGGACCTGTTCAATGTGGACGGGTTGCAACTCAACAGAGGTGGGACCAGTGTCCTCGTGGGAAGGTTAATTAGTGCAGTGGGGGAGGGTTTAAACTAATTTGGCAGGGGGATGGGCACCAGAATGAAACATTGGAGAGGAGAAACAAGGTTCCCAGAGGACTGAGAGAGGCAAATCGCATGAGAGTAAAGAATAGTTCAGAAATAGGAGGGACCAGACAGGGGGCAAATAAGTGGCAGTCTAAGCTGGGTTTGAATGTACATGTGTGCAAATAAAGTTGGTGAGCTACAGGGACAAGTTGCCACCTGGGACGATGATATAGTGTCAAAAGCAGGGACCTGGTTCGAAGAAGGGGTGGATTGGGAACTTAATATTCCTGGCTACAAAGTGTTCAGGGAAGGAAAAAATGGAGGGGAGGTGGCCGTATTGATCAATTAAACCATTATAGCACTGGAGAGGGATGATGTATGCGAATCAATTTTTTTTTTAATTTGTTTATGGATGTGGTTGTGGCAAGGCCAGCATTTATTGCCCATCCCTAATTGCCCTTGAGAAGGTGGTAGTGAGCTGCCTTCTTGAACTGCTGCAGTCCGTATTATTGTGTTTCGTAGCGGTTTGTTACAACTGAGTGGCTTTCTAGGCCATTTCAGAGGGTAGTTAAGAGTCAACCGCATTGCTGTGGGTCTGGAGTCACATATAGGCCAGACCAGGTAAGGACGGCAGATTTCCTTCCCTAAAGGACATTAGTGAACCAGATGGGGTTTTACGACAATCCGATAGTTTTTCATGGTTACCATTACTGATACTAGCTTTTTTTTTAAATTCCAGATTTATTTAATTAGCTAAATTTAAATTCCCCAGCTGCCGTGGTGGGATTTGAACTCACGTCTCATGGATCAATTAATCCAGGCCTCTGGATTACTAGCCCAGTAACATTACCACTATGCTGCCGTTCCCTCTAATTTGGTTAGAATTAAGGAACAATAGAGGAGCTATTATGCTACTGAGTGTGTACTATAGGCCACTGAATAGTGGGAAGGAGATAGAGGAGCAAATTTGCAGGCAAACTACAAAAAGATGCAAGAACTACAGAGTAGTGACAATGGGGGACTTCAGTTATCCTAATATTAGACTGGGATAGTAACAGTGTAAAGGACAAAGTGGGGGGGGGGGGGGGGAGAGGAATTCCTGAAATGTGTAATTGAAAACTTTCTTAAGCAGTGTGTTTCCAGCCCAATGAGGAAGGAAGCAGTGCTGGATCTAGTTCTGGGGAATGAAGTGGGGCATATTTCAGTGGGGGAGCTTTTGGGGAACAGTGATCACAATATCATCAGGTTTAGAATAGTTACGGAAAAGACGAGGCACAATCAAGCATAAAAATACTTAACTGGAAGAGGGATAACTTCAGTGAGTTGAAAAGGGATCTGGCCCAGGTGGATTGGAATCAAAAATTCGTACGCAAAACAGTAATTGAACAATGGGAGGCCTTCAAAGAGAAGATGGTGCGGGAACATAATAGACACATTCCCATGACAGGGAAAGCAAAGCCCTCCAAAGCTAGAGTTCCCGGGATGGCAAAAGATATAGAGATTAAAATGAGACAGTAAAAGGAGGCTTATGACAAATGTAACCTAGCTGAATATAGAAAGTACAGAGGAAGGGAATAAGAAGGGCAAAGGGAGAATATGAGAACAGATTAGCGGCTAACATAACAGGGAACCCAAAAGTATTTTATAAACATATAAATAGTAAATGGGTAGTCAAAGTAAGGGTGGGGCTGAATTCAGACCACAAAGGAGATCTTCCTGTGGAGGCAGAGGGCATGGCTGAGATACTAAATGAGTGCTTTGCATCTGTCTTCACTAGAGAAGAGGATGCTGCCAATGTAGCAGTAAAAGGAGGAGGTAGTAGCGATATTGGATGGGATAAAAATAGATAAAGAGGAGGTACTTAAAAGGTTGGCCTCAAATTAGAAAAGTCATCCGGTCCTCAAATTAGAAAAGTCATCCGGTCCGGATGGGATGCATCCGAGGTTACTGAGGGAAGTAAGGATTAAAATTGCAAAGGCTCTCGCCACAATCTTCCAGTCCTCCTTAGATATGGGGGTGGTGCCAGAGGACTGGAGAATTGCAAATGTTACACCCCTGTTTAAAAAAAGGGAGAGAGATAAACTCGGCAACTACAGGCCAGTCAGCCTAACGCCGGTGGTGGGGAAACGTTTAGAGACAATAATCCGGAACAAATTAATTGGAATGTGGAAAAATATGGGCTAATAAATGAAAGTCAGCACAGATTTGTTAAAGGCTAATTGAGTTTGGCTAACTTCGTTCTTTGATGAAGTAATGGAGATGGCTGCTGAGGGTCAGTGCAGTTGATGTTGTGTATGTGGATCTTCAAAAGGCGTTTGACAAAGTACCACATAATAGGCTTGTTAGCAACACTGAAGCCCATGGGATTAAAGGGAGAGTGACAGCGTGGATACAAACTTGGCTAAGAGACAGAAAGCAGAGACTAGTGGTGAACGGTTGTTTTTCAGACTGGAGGGAAATATACAGTGGTGTTCCCCAGGGGTTGGTACCAGAACCACTGCTCTTTTTTATATTTATTAATGACCTGGACTTTGGTATACAGGGTAAAATTTCAACGTTTGCTGATGACACAAAACTCAGAAATGTAGTAAACAATGAGGAGGATAGTAACAGACTTCAGGAGGACTGGTGAAATGTACAGACACGTGGCAGATGAAATTTAATGCAGAAAAGTGTGAAGTGATACATTTTGGTAGGAAGAATGAGGAAAGGCAAGATAAACTAAATGATACAAAGGTGGTGCAGGAACAGAGAGACACGGGTGTGTGTGTACATACATCTTTGAAGGTGGCAGGGCAAGTTGAAAAGGCTGTTAAAAAAAGCATATGGAATCCTAGGCTTTATTAATAGATTGAGAGGTCGCACAACACCAGGTTATAGTCCAACAGTTTTATTTGAAATCACAAGCTTTCGGAGCTATCGATTGCCCCTTCCTCAGGTGAAGTAAATAGATACAGAATCGCCAAAGCATATATAGATAGACAACAAAGCATGTGTACCTTACAATTGCAGACAACTAAATTAAATCATCCTGACTATCTGCCGAGGTGTGATAAAGTTAATCAGGTCAGCCAGGAAGGTACCACATCAAAGACATAGCAAGATACAACTGAGACAATGAGGTGTAGTCGCAGGGGTTCTAACGTGTCAAAAGCTGCCGTCTGTATGTAAAACGAAAAGCTTTAAAATTTTTACTTTTTTACTGGGAAAATTTTTACTTTTTTACTGGGAATCACATCTGTGAATAAGCCAACGACGACTCGAGTCCGGATCACGTCATGTATCGTGACATAAACCCAAGATCCCGATTGAGACAGTCTTCATGAGTGCGGAACTTGGCTATCAGTTTCTGCTCGATGATTTTGCGTTGTCGTGTGTTTCTAAGGTTGCCTTGGAGAACGCTTACCCGCAGATCCGAGGCTGAATGTCCTTGACTGCTGAAGTGTTCCCCGACTGGGAGGTAACAATCCTGCCTGGCGATTGTTGCGCGGTGCTCGTTCATACGTTGTCTCAGTGTCTGCATGGTCTCGCCGATGTACCATGCCGCGGTGCATTCTTTCCTGCAACGTATGAGGTAGACAACGTTGGCCGAGTCACATGAGTATGTACCATGTACCTGGTGGGTAGTGTCCTCACGTGTGATGGTGGTATCTGTGTTGATGATCTGGCATGTCTTGCAGAGTTTGCCGTGGCAGGGTTGTGTGGTGTCGTGGTCGCTGTTATCCTGAAAGCTGGGTAATTTGCTGCGAACGATGGTACTTCTGAGGTTAGGCGGCTGTTTGAAGGCAAGTAGTGGAGGCGTGGGGATGGCCTTAGTGAGGTGTTTGTCGTCATCGATGACATGTTGAAGGCTGCGAAGAACATGGCGTAGTTTCTCCGCTCCGGGGAAGTACTGGACGACGTAGGGTACCCTGTTGGTTGTGTCCCGTGTTTGCCTTCTGAGGAGGTCTATGCGATTTTTCGCTGTGGCCCGTCGGAACTGTCGATCGATGAGTCGAGCGTCATATCCCGTTCTTACGAGGGCGTTTTTCAGCGTCCGTAGGTGTCCATCGCGTTCCTCCTCGTCTGAGCAGATCCTGTGTATTCGCAGGGCTTGTCCATAGGGGATGGCTTCTTTAACATGGTTAGGGTGGAAGCTGGAGAAGTGGAGCATCGTGAGGTTGTCCGTGGGCTTGCGGTAGAGTGAAGTGCTGAGGTGTCCGTCTTTGATGGAGATTCGTGTGTCCAGGAATGAAACCGATTCTGAGGAGTAGTCCATGGTGAGTTTGATGGTGGGATGGAACTTGTTTATGTTATCGTGTAGTCTTTTCAGTGATCCTTCGCCATGGGTCCAAAGGAAGAAAATGTTGTCGATGTATCTGGTGTACAGCGTTGGCTGGAGGTGCTGTGCAGCGAAGAAGTCTTGCTCGAACTTGTGCATGAAGATGTTGGCGTATTGGGGTGCGAATTTGGTCCCCATGGCTGTTCCGTGTGTTTGGGTAAAAAAATGGTTGTCGAAGGTGAAGACATTGTGGTCAAGGATGAAGCGGATGAGTTGTAGGATGGCGTCTGGAGATTGGCTGTTGTTGGTGTTGAGTACTGAGGCTGTCGCAGCGATGCCGTCATCGTGGGGGATACTGGTGTAGAGTGCCGATACGTCCATCGTGGCGAGGAGTGATCGTGGTTCAACTGGTCCGTGGGTGCTGAGTTTCTGTAAGAAGTCTGTAGTGTCGCGACAGAAGCTGGGGGTTCCCTGTACGATGGGTTTCAGAATGCCCTCGACGTATCCAGAGAGGTTCTCACACAGGGTTCGATTGCCTGATACGATAGGACGTCCGGGTGTGTTGGCTTTGTGTATCTTTGGGAGGCAGTAGAAGTCTCCCACGCGGGGAGTACGTGGGATGAGAACGCGTAGGATGTTTTGAAGGTCTGGATCGAAGGTCTTGATCAGTCTATTGAGTTGGCGGGTGTGTTCTTTGGTCGGATCTGCGGGTAGCTGTCTGTAGTGTTCCTGGTTGTCCAGTTGTCGGTATGCTTCTTTACAATAGTCCGTTCTGTTCTGTATGACGATGGCTCCTCCTTTGTCCGCTGGTTTGATGACAATGTTGCGGTTGGTCTTGAGAGCGTGGATGGCGTTGCATTGTGCTCGGGTGACATTCTGGACTGTCTTGTGAGTGCGGCTGATGAATCTGGCGTTGATGCATCCCCTGACAGCTTGAGCATACATGTCAAGCTTGGGGCAGCGACCCTCCGGAGGGGTCCAGTTTGACTCTTTTTTCTTCGGTTGCTGCACTGCGAGTCCCTCTGTCTGCTGTTCTGGATCATTGATTGTCTCATTGGGTTTGTTGCTGACATCTTGGGATTTGTGGAAGTATTCCCGGAGCCTCATTCTCCTGATGAATTCCTCCGTGTCTGCCGCGAGACCGATGGGGTCCATTTTGGTGGTTGGGCAGAACTTGAGCCCTAGGGCGAGAACTTCGATTTCGTCTGGTTGAAGGGTATGGTCGGACAAGTTGACGATGGACTTCCCTGTGGTTGCAGCCGTGGTACCGGGGGAGGCTTGGTTGCTGCTGGTGGTGATGCCGAGTTTCTCAAGCTTCCTGTTCTTGATGCGCATGTAGGCAGCGTAGTTCCGTTGCCTCGTCTGTTTGGTGGTGTCTCGTAACTGGTCTGCTGTGTCCTGAGCACAGGCTGAGAGCATGGACTCTATCTTAGTTTCGAGGTTGTGGCGTTTGCTGTAGAGCTGGTGTACGAGATGGTTGAGGAGTGTGCGAGAGGTACGACGGCAGAGTCTCTCAGCGTATGATGATTTAATTTAGTTGTCTGCAATTGTAAGGTACACATGCTTTGTTGTCTATCTATATATGCTTTGGCGATTCTGTATCTATTTACTTCACCTGAGGAAGGGGCAATCGATAGCTCCGAAAGCTTGTGATTTCAAATAAAACTGTTGGACTATAACCTGGTGTTGTGCGACCTCTTAATTTTGTCCACCCCAGTCCAACACCGGCATCTCCGCATCATGACTTTTATTAATAGAGGCATAGGGCTGGATTTTCAATGACCCGTGGAGTCGGGTTTGGAGGCGTGTGGGGGGTTAAAGTTGCAGATTCGGGGGTCCCGACCCCATCCCGCCTCCAACCCGCCTCCATGCCAGTTTCGCTGGCGGCGGGTACCCGACCTGTGCTGAGACTCGACTCCCCAGGGCGGGAAGGGATTAGTGACAATTAACTGCCTGTTAACAGGTAGTTAACAGGCAGTTTTTTGCCTAATCCCTATTTTAAAAGGTGAAATGTGGGCTTCCCGACAGATGCCAACCACGCCAAGTTATCGGGGCGGACTGTGGGTCTGCAGGGGTTGGAGGGGTCGATATGTCCGGTGGGCAGGTGAGTGATGGGTGCATGTGTGCAGAGGTAAGTGTGTAAGGTAAGTGCTAAGTGTGGGAAAAAGTTTTACTTACCTTAACTTCCTCCTGCAGGTGTCAGCCCTTCAGTTCTCGGGAGTCAGAAATCTCACTGGCACAGAAAGCAGAAAGGCCGTGGTTCTGTCAAAAACTGCAGCCTTCTGTTTTCTGTGGTGGAATGATTTCTAACTCAGCCTGAGAGGAAGGACTCAAGTTAGAAATCATATTGTCAGTGTTTGACAGCTTCACAGAGCTGTCAAACGCTGATATTTCATCTGTCAAAAGCTCTTGACAGATGAAATGTCAATCTATGACGTCACCTGTTGCCGGGTGGCCCTTAATTGGCCTGCTGAGCCCACTGGGCGGGCTCAACAAGGTCAATCAAGGGAAAATACAGTGGGTTGGCCACATCTCGATGGAGGCGGGTTTACAAGCCAAAATGTGTGATTCACGACACCAACCCGACCCCAGTATCAAAATCCAGCCCATAGAGTGCAAAAGCAAGGAAGTTAGGCTAAACCTTCATAAAACATTTGTTAGACCTCAAGCTGGAGAACTGTGTTCAATTCTGGACTTTAGGAAGGACGACAAGGCCTTAGAGAGAGTGTAGAATAGATTTACTAGAATGGTACCAGGGGTGAAAGACTTCAGTTAGGTGGAGAGTCTGGAGAAGCTGCCATTGTTCTCCTTAGAGCAGAGACGGTTAGGTGGCAATATGTTCAAAATCATGAACGTTTTGATTGAGTAAATAAGGAGAAAGTGTTTCCAGTGGCAGAAGGATTGGTAACCAAAGGACACAGATTTAAGGTGATTGGCAAAAGAACAAGGCGGCCTGGGGGGAAATATTTTATGCAGCGAGTTGTTGTTATCCGGAATACGCTGCCTGAAAGGGCGGTGGAAGCAGATTCAACAGTAACTTTCATAGAGAGAGGGCTGGAAGTTGCTTCCTGACACAGCAGAACCGAACACCTTAAATGAGGCAAAATAAGTTTAAAGTAAGAACAAAAATATAACCAACAAAGCACATGTTTGGAATAAGATTTCGATATATTAGGAAGGAATAGAAGGACTACTTTTTGCTTGGTATATGAGGATCTGTTGTACGTAGAATCATAGACTCATCGAATCATACAGCACAGAAGGAGGCCATTCTGCCCATTGTGCCTGCTCTTTGAAAGAACTCTCCAATTAGTCCCACTCACCTGCTCCACGCCTCTGCAAATTTTTCCTTTTCAAGTATATATCTAATTCCTTTTTGAAAGTTACTATTGAATCTGCTTCCACAACCTTTTCAGGCATTGCATTCCAAATCAACTCGCAGCATTAAAAAAAATGTCCTCATCTCCCCCTGATACTTCTGTTTTTAACTGAATTTATCCCCTGCACCAATAGGTCAGAACCAAGTTATTTCTATTGCACTGAACAGCAATGTTGTCTTATTTTTCATGTATATTTGTCTGGTTCTGTGAAGCATCACTCAGATTGTGTGCTGTGAGAGAGCCTGAAGTAAATATTGTTGTGTCTGCAGAGGAGGTTGTGTCATTTTCTGCACAGTGGAGCCTATACAGCTTTAATGTGATCATCTCATCACAAGGCCCTATTCCGTGACAAAGAATCAGAAGAGACTCAATTCACCAGAGTTACAGGGACAAGCTTAAACAGTTTCAGCACCTGAATGCACTGGCTACAGATACAGCTGGGAGGGCAGGGCATCTGCTTCTAATTACAACCACAGCGCTTCTCTACTTCTGTTGCCTAACAGACGATTATCACTGCAGTACGCGCATCTTTATTGTGCCAATCACCAAACAAGTGATTCATGAGAAAAATTATCTTCAAAGGGTTATTTGCAGTATTAGTTGGTGAAGATTATTTGTTCCTCGAGAAGGTTTTGTCCCACTCCTCGGACTTGAGCACATAATCTAGGCTGGCACTTCCCATGGCACCACTTCGAAGAAGAGCAGGGGAGTTCTCCCCGGTGTTCTGGCCAGTAGCTATCGCTCAACCAACACTACAAAACAGATTATCTGGTCATTATCACATTGTTGTTTGCGGGAGCTTGCTGTGCACAAATTGGCTGCTACATTACAACAGTGACTACACTTCAAAGTACTTAATTGGCTATAAAGCACTTTGGGATGTCCTGAGGTTGTGAAAGGTGCTATGGAAATGGAAGTTCTTTCTTTTCTTTAAAAGTGAGCGATTTAAGGAATTAATCTTTATACCTGTGTTTACTATCCATTAAAAATAAAGTGGTTCGAGCCCCCAATGAGCATCATCGGGCGAGCAGAGCAATCGCTCCCACTCCACCCACCCACCGATAGGCGAATTAGCAACCGTGCCCTACATTTATCTGTCTAATGTGCGACCAGAATTGACCAACTGTTGATGTTTACTGCATTAACAACGGTGTCAGTGTGTTGCCCACCCTCTCATTTAGTAACCATTCCACAAATATTTTGTGACCAATGTAAAAAGTGCTCTCTATAGAAGTTCGCTTGAAAATAAATGTACGTCACAGAGGGTCGGATTTTCATGGTTGGCACACATCAGGCGGACGGAGGGCAGAGCAATCAAGATGCCGCCCGATGTTATCAGCGAGGCCCAAAACTAGTTTCATTTTGGGCCTCATTCTAAAAGAGCACTGACAGGCACCTCACCGATTGGATAGGGTGGAAAATCTGCCAGCTGCTCCGTGAAGCTGGACTTTAAGTGGGGCAATCGAGGGACTGGCAGTGGGTAGGAAGAATTTTGCGGGGCCAGGAGGAACTTTGGTGCGGCCTGCAGTGGTCCCTTTAAGGACTGCTGGTTCGACTGTTCAGCGCTCAGTTCCATGGAGCATGCTCGGTGGCCAGTGGAAGAGCAAAATTGCATTGGGGTCCTAAATGCAGTGTAGAAACCAGAATTATATGTTTTAATGGGACGCCCAGCTCTTTCAGGCAGGAACGCTGGCTGCCTATTTCGAGGTCCACTCAAAGATTGCATCAAACAGGCCTTGGGCAAGACAACAGCGATAAGATTTTTTCAACAAAAAAAAATCATCTCACTACAGCCCCAATCACGCTGAAAATCGGAGCGGTAATGAGATAAAAATTACCCCCCGCACCACCCCCCCCCCCTCCCCCCACCCTCGAGTCTAAGGTTGTTTGCATTAATAGACAAACTGTTAAGAATCTCATATAATGGGGTGAAATTCCTCTTTAAATGAAAAGAATTGGAGAATTCCTGTTTTTCTCCATCATTAATGGCCTGTTGCTGGAATCATGGGCCTGCACAGATTCCGAGCAGTCGGATTTCTGAGAATACAATTTTGTTAGCGGACTGTTGGTTATGGAAGAATATTATTATAGAGTCACGTACTCCTGTTAATCACCCAGAGTTTCAAATCATTAGTTTCAGTGATTCAGTCAAGTCAGAAATATCCACATCATTTCTACACTAATCTCAATGTCTCACTATTATGCAGGATCCCTTCAAAGGAATATATCCAGCTCTCAGCTGAAAAGACAAGCCAAGCACAGGCCTCAAAGCTTTGAAATAATTTATCAGGTAATTAAGCATCAAAAACAGATTTAACTGGTCATTTATCTCATTGCTGCTGGTGGGGCCTTGCTGTGTGCAATTAGGCTGGCACGTTTCATGCAAAACAACAGAGATTGCACTTCAAAAGCAATTAATTGACTGTGAAGCGCTTTGGGAAGTCCTGAGAACATGCAAGGTTCTACATAACTGCAAGCTCTTTATTTCTGGGGAAGCTATATTTAAAAAAAAATATGGCTTGATCTCCTGAGCAGGACAAAAGTAACACTTTGTGATGTGATAGGCAATGTTTGTCCCACCTCTAGCCATCAAGCTTCCTTCTTCTTGTTTTTCTCCCCTTTATTGCTCATTGCTCCTCTAAACCGTCCTTTCAAGCTCCAAAAGTGTCACCTTGCACGCTTTGCCTCTTCTCTGCATCCTTACAACGTTGCTATCAACGCTTATCTCACCGTCTGCACCATGAACCAGTTCTATTCCAGGACATCCAAACTGTGGAACTCTCTACCTCTCTCTATCTCCTCTTCCTACCACAATCTATAAGCTTTCAAAACCTAGCTTTGGTACTACCTCACTGCTACTTCTTGATTTATGTTGTCTTCTCACCTACTCTTCAGCCTCGGTGATCTTCTGCATCACAGGCCTTCCACCTTCACTTACCATTCTCAATAAAAGAAAACTCACGAAGTGTATTAGCATCAGAAAGCTACAGCTTTGACGGTAAACGAAAGAGGAGCTTGCTTCTAAGTGTCAACCTCAAATGATTGCGGAGCAATTCATCAACCCCTCCCTTGGCTCATAAAATCAATAGAAGCTTTAGTTGGAGAGAAATATTAGTTCCATCAAGATGATTTGCTCACGTTATTGAGATGTTTTACGACCAGCAACTCAGTGGCAGACCATGCTTGATACTTGCGCTGTGACGCTAATTTGACTTTTGGAGCTGTGTGCCTCAGCCCTGCAAAGAGCTGAGGTTTTAATTAGCTTGGGTTTGAGTTGTGTACACTTTTCTTTTCGTTTTAGGTTGTGGATAGCACTTTGGTAATAGGTTCTGCTTATCTGAATCATAAACTTAACATACAATTTCCCTAAAGCCAATTGCAAATTTGGACCTAATTACTGTGGGTTTACTTGGAAGCAAACATTCCTAATGCCCCTTCTGTGATCATCGTGCTACAGCATTCTCAGCCATCACTTTAACCAACAAACCCACAAGGGAATTTGAAAAATGAAGAGTAAAGTGTCTATAGATACAAAGTCTGAGCTTCCATTAATGGTCTTTTTCTTATTAAAACAAATGATGAAAGGAATTATCTCGATCCACCAATATTAAGCCATAACATTCTCAAGGGAAAAGAAAACAGTTGCCATTTCTTTACTTCATGCAATCTTCATGGCCAAAACTAATAGGAGACTAACAAACTTAACAACAAAAATAAATCCAGAATATTATATTAGTAAATACCATAATCAGCCATGACTGATGATATCACTTTAAATTCCTTAATTAAACTGTAGCAGTACATTCACCACAGATTGTCCATTGTTCGAGGTACAAGATGAAATTTAAAGCACAGTAGTTCATGAGCCCATGCATTTTTAATATTTAATAGAATTTTTTTTAAATGCATTCTCTCTCCAATCCTTATTCATGTTCCATTCAAACTCCAATCAACACTCAGTGATAGATTTGAAAAAAAAAATCCAATAGTTAGAGGAAAGTACTTTAGTGCTAAATTGGAGTCTTTAATATGCAATTCCTTATACTGATATGAAGGTTTAACCTTCCGTATTCATTACTTCTAACATGTTTAATAAAAGAATTCACAGAATTGTCACTGACATTGACCTACCATCTCCAACAGTCTAATTAAGACCACAACCATTTTGATCATGAGAAAAACCCACACTCAACTCTTAAGCTTCAAGGGAGTACAATAACTGTACTTAAAACTGCTGAGCATAGCTTGCTAAAATTGACATTTAGAGCATACAGGAATCAACTTGTGACAGCGTGAAAAGCTTTGATGGGCTATTTTTGTGTGAAATTGCAAAAACTCTTGAGACCAAGTCAGTTTATTTTGCCCTGGGAGAGATTGAATGGAAGACTGTAGCTTATTAAACATAAATAAACATCAGTAATGGCACAAAATTTGATTAAAGTAAGAATGCTGAGATCTGATTTATTTCGGTGAGATTGTTGTTGTTGTTTTTAGTGGTCCTGCTGGTCGACTGTAAATGATTGTGAGCTAAATATTTATTCAGATAGGCCAAGTGCCCAATCTGCATTGACTCAGGCAATGTTCCCTGTAAGCTGCACTTTGTAATGCATGGCTTGTTTCTTTTAATGCGCGGTCCCTTTACATTACTGCGCATGCCCAGTATTTACAATGTAAAAGCCAGTGAGCGGCCTGCGTGGGACCGATCAGATTACTGCGCGGCCGCGCGCACCTTAGCGGAAACATTGGTAGCAGGTACTCGTTGCTGCTTTTGTTCCCAGTTTGCCTCCTGTATTGAGAAATGCTGAGATCAAGTCAGCCTTTGCCCCAACAGGAAAAGAAAACGTGCAGTTCGGAACGTCGCCCAGGCAACGGCAGTTCCCAATGGCAGCATTAATGTCCAAGTTGCAAAAACTCCACATCATAGTAAATATATAACTGGCAAAATAAGCAGAGAGGCACTGGGAATTGTAACAGCAGGTTATTGAATGAGTTTGAAGGCTGCTTATGTGGCTAAGAATAATAAACAGAAATTGTTGGTTACATATTAGACAAGAAACCTAGGGGGGAATTTTTACTAGCAGCAGCGAGTGGGTTTGGAAGCGGCTGGGTAGGAAAAAGCGTTGAAATTGACAGCGCATCGGACGCCGGCTCCAACCCGCGACTTCGCATTTCACGGGAGCGCGTTCGGCAGCGTGCGAGAAACCCCCTCGGGAGAAGAGGGTTACCAATTGAAAGCGATTAAGAGGTCGTTTACAGGTTTTTGAACAGGGGTTTTCAGCTTTCACTGTGAGTCCACGGGTTTCCCCGAGCTTCCTGGACCTCGCCAATGAAAGCAAGGCGAGAGCACAGCGGGCTGAACAAATGACAGGCAAAAAGAGATCTCACGCCTGCTTCCTTGCCTAAGTGAAAGTCTTTTGCTCACAGCAATTGTTCTGAGAGTTTGCTTGCTCACTACACTGGAGGTCACTCTCACTACTTTGGAGGTTTGTGCGTCTGATCTCCACTTGACAGCTGTCATATATCAGATCAGCAGGGGTGCCACTTATGCTGTTTCACCTTGGACCTCAGATGAGGAGCAAGATGAGCACCAGCATCAACAGCACCAGCAGCAAAGCACATTGCTGTCTGGGATGGACTCATCATGGCAATATTTAGTTAGGTTGCACCACTGTACCCATCTGGCAGCCACATGCTGAACACACTTGCACAAAGAAGTCCTGCAATCAACAAAGCATCCCTTTCACAGACACCCATTGCTCAGATTTACATCTTGTCTTACCATTCATCAGAACTGAGAAGGTCAGTTGGCAGGCTGCAGACAAAAATGGGCAAGACTGAAAAATTATGCAAAGAAATAATTTTATATGTGCATCAGAACAATACAGTAACTTATCATTGTGACATGTCTAAAACATCCATGGGCATACCCTTGTGCAACTAATAGGCCCAAAAATTAGTCTCAGTACGCGAGAGTACGCACTGTGTACTCTCGCGTATTCTGTCTCCAATTGCCGGTTTCCTGCATGCACTGCGCATGCGCTGAAAACCGGCACTTGGTGAACTCAAAAGGGGGCGGTTCCTAGGTGAACCGCGTGCGCGCTACAGGCTGCGCGCACGCAGTGCACTTAGTGCTTTGAACACGCAGGTAAGCATGGAAGATTTTGCACATAAAGAAAGGAGGCGTAAGACCCTCTTTTAACAAGGTAAGTAGTTAATTAAGTATTATTTTAAATTTTTTCAACAGGTATATCTTTTTTAGAGACTTTAAAGAAAGGTAAGTTTATTTTTATAACTTTTAAAAAGATTTTAAATTTTTTCAAAAATTTAATTTTTTGTTTAAAGTGGTTAATTTAATAAACTATACTTATTTTATTAATGTGATGTTTTTTTTTAAATTTAATTGAGGTTTAGCTGTTCTTTTGGGGGGGTATAGATTCATAGCTTTGATAGCCCTTGCTGTCAAAACTATGAATGAAAGATGGTGTGCTGCCATTGGCTCTAACTGAATCACGTGATCCCACAGCTCGCATGAATTAACTGCGTCTGTGGGATACACAAGCACTGCACAGCTGCAGCCTTGAAACTAAAGTTCGTGTGAGCTCGGAAGGAAAAGGCAGGCGCGCAGTGAGACATCGCGGGGAAGCCTTACCCCCGCAGGAAGGCTCCGTCTTTAATTTCTGGGCCATAATCTTTCATTTTCATTTTCCTGTAACTCCTACGATGTGCAACCCCTGTGGCTTCAGCACACGTAGAGGCAGGTTGCTCAGTTCCCTGCTCTGACTGCTCAGATGCTCTTGGCCGACGTCCTCTGGGTTTTGGAGCCCGTTAGGGCCCCGCCAAAGACTGCTCCACCTGCACCTGTGCAGGGGCAGTCTCGGCCATTGGGACAGGAGGCAGCACGCGGGGCACTGACTGAGGGGGGGGCAACGGGTGAGAAGTGGAACCGCTTTGAGCAGAGTCCCCACTTCCATGTCCCCTTTCGCTATCCTCCCTCTCATGGCCCACCTGTACTTCACTGCTAACAAGGAGCTGGAGAGCACTTTGCTGCACATCAGTGGGGCGATGAACGGCCAAGGCTAGGTTTTGATCCATCCTAGTTAAGGTGGAATTCAGAGTGTGCAAGCTGTTGGTAAGGGCAAACATGCACTCGTTTGACTGCCGCATTTGATGCCCCATGCAGGTGGCCACTCTTTCCATGGACGAACACATCATAGTTAAGGCCTGCGACATCATGCCACTCATGCTTGAGATGGACTCTTCCATTCTCTCTGCAAGCGTGCACATCACAGCTGGAAATCCTGCCAGAGCCTCACGCATTTTTTGCTGCTCTTCCAGAATCATCTTCTTTGTCGTCAGCACCGGAGGTTCAGCATCTGTGTCCAGCTGGGCAGAGCTTGGGGCACCCTACGCCCTCCAACGAGGACTCTCCACTGCTGTTCCTGTCTCCACCATCTGCTCTTGCTGACATGTGATCTGAGAGATACCAGGTGACAACACAACTATCTGTCTTGATGGTCCCACCAACGTGTGTGTATCTGAGCTGGTGCATGCGTCCTGTGATGGTGCACCCTCAGAGTTAGCGACCTCCTCTGAGGAGTATTCTTCCTCCTCCAGACCCACCGCCTATTGGACACTTGATGGGCCAGTGGGAGATTAAAGACATGAATTAGAACTGTCATGGTAAGAAGGTTTTAAGTTAACATTATGCACATGATCATATTTCACTGGTTGCTGAGATCAAGTCAACATGAGTGATTGTTGTATGCGATGTGCCTGTGTGATATTTAATTCTGTCACCAGGTAGCTGGGAGCTCCCAGGCTCTCCATCTCCCACTGCTATGCATGCCAACACACCACTTATTTCAAGTGCCTCCCCCTCTGCAGCTGTGAGCGTTGCTATGACTGGAGGGCCACCTCTTGTTCTCTACCTCTCCCTGGTGTTCTGTGCTCTCTTCTCCTGCAAGGAGGGAAACAAGAGACCTTTGAGTGAGAGTCATGAAATGAATGGAACGGATGAATGGACAACATCTGTTGAGAGTTCTGGCGAAAGGCCATCAACCTGAAATGTTAACTCTGTTTCTATCTCCACAGATGCTGCCTGACCTGCTGAGTATTTCCAGCATTTTCTGTTTTTATTTCAGATTTCCAGCATCTGCAGTATTTTGCTTTTGTATCTGTTGAAGGTGACTATGAGGGAGAGGCGTGACATTGCATTATGATGAGGCTAAGTGTCAGTGGTGGATGGTCAGATGGGGATGTGAGGAAGTGCATAGACAGAGAGGGATGGGTGCATCTGCAAGTTACGTTGGTGTGAGGAGTGATATGCAGGAGTAGGCTTAGGAAGGTTGAGTGAGGGGTTTAGGGTGACACGCAGATCAAGATGTAGTTGAATGTAGCAGTGTACTCACCTTTCCTGCCCTCATGAGTTCATTAAATCTCTTTCTGCATTGTATCCAGGAGCATGCCACCACACTCCTGCTGCTGACCTCCTCTGCTATCTCCAGCCATGCCTTCTTCGTAAGTGAGACAGATCTGTGAACCATCATTGTTAATTATCCAGTGGTTCATCTCCAGCTACAGGCTCAGTGAACAGAAAATGGAGCATCCAAATCACCGATGGCAGATTGCTACAGAATATCTGTAGGATTTATTGGTACTTTCCATTGGCAGATCTGAACTAGATTTCAGAATTTGGCAATAGATACGTCAAATTCACTGACTTTGATAACTAAATATTGAGCAAACCACACCCTGTCACTGTATTAATTAATCCAATGAACTAGTCATTAGTGCCAAAACTATTTGATAGTAAATTTGTCTGCATAGATCAAGAGATGTCAATGCAAGTAGTACAATTACAGTATTGATTTGTTCTTGAAAAAATATAAACAGTTTCCAAAGATGCAATATTATGCACAACTGACAATGATTCAACTAAATTTATAATGCTAAGGCTGCTGCACAATAGAAAAGTTTTAGCAAGAGAATGTGAACGAGTGGCTCGTACAATTTTGTTTAATTTGCGTTTGTAGTTAATTCTACAATACCTTAAAATTAGTCTCAGATTATCTTTAATTACCGAGTTACGTAGTGCAAAGACGACAACATTTGTTTTCCTTCAGGTCTGTCAGTCAACCATGTGGGCAAGACTGGAACGACACACTTGTCATGGTTTGATTGGCAGTTCTAATGATACATAAATCCAACAAACTTTACATTGCTACATCTCAGTAATTAAATCCAGCGAGAGGCAAGCTCCCCTCCTCCCCTCCCTCCACCCTCAGATCTGGTAATTTGAGGAAACATGTTGGAATTGAAAGACCATTGCAGTTTAATAATTCCACCAAAAAAAACAAATGTTGCACAATGTTAAAAAAGGTTTAACAATTGAATCAAACAGCTTAGAACTTGGATTTGGAGATTAATTTTGCTCAGTGCCGATCGACACTATTTCAGATGCATATATTTCAGTATTTCAACCTGCTTACTAAATCATAGGAACAGGAGTAGGCCATTCAGCCCCTCGATTCGATTAGATCAAGGCTGCTCTGCACCTCAACTGCATTCACCCACCTTTACTTCATATCCCTTGATACCCTTACCCAACAAAAATCTGTCGATCTTAGGCTTGAAGGCTGCAATTGTCCCCTAGCATCCACAGCCGCTTGGGGGAAAGAGAGCTCTAGATTTCTACTACCCTTCGCGTGAAAAGAAACCCTTGAATATCTCACCTCATTGCAATGTCAACTGGAGAATCTAGTATTACAGAAAGAATGTTATCTTCTGTGTGTATTAATCGCTCTCACTGTCCTCAAAAAAGGTCAGCGATGTATTCAAATAAGTTTTGACTGTTTATTGCCAAGACAATTTATCATTCAAATAAATCTCTGACCAAACATCAACACACATTTCTTCCCCTAATCTTTCTTGGGTTGCTTGCACCTTCAGAATTTTTTGAAGTTGCTTTTAGTAATTTAGCTTCCCGATTTACTTTGACTTGATGGGATAGATTTTCAGTTGCTGATCGTGCCTCCGTTAAAGAAACCGCCTGATGTTCATTTCCACTGAAAGTTAAAAACCTGGCCCAATATTCCCACAAGTCGGATGATCTGGTAACCAGAACACTCCAACGAGAATTAACTCTGCTACAAAAGAGGTAATCTCTGGGCTGATATAGAAGAATTAAACTTTTATGAGCATTATTGTATTTCTGCAATTTGTGACTTGACATTAATCAGTTACATATTAAATTTCCCCAGCACTATTTTTTAATCCCCTCCAGCTATGGTGCTCTGGCGGAATTGGATCTGAAGCGAGCTAAAGACCACAGCTCCCTGAATTGGGTCATTTTGTGTTTCCATGAGAAGGCACCTTTCAGATTCAGTCTATCCCATTAATAAATCGTGGCATTTATCAAGAAGGCTCGAAATATCCCTTTGCATATGTGTACAGATAATTTACACTTCCTGCTGAAATAGCAGGTGGTGAGCATTCAGCTATTTCCTGTGAGTGGAACCACATTAGCAAAGGCCAGAATTTTGCCGGTCCTCAGATTGCGGGATTGGAGGCGGGACCGCTGTCACAATCGCAAAGATTGACAGCGGTTAGGAAACCCACTGTCAACCCGCCTCCAAACAATTTTGCCAAGTGTCGGATCCCCAATTTGCGCATGGACCCGACACCTAGTGGCGGGAAGAGGATTATAGCCACTTACCTGACCGTTAACAGGTACTTGATACTTGTTAACAGGCTCTTTTTCAATTTTGCTTACTCTGCCTCGGGTTCCCCGATGTCCGGACACCACGCCAGATAAGTGTGGCATGTTGTGAGTCTGCTGTAATGTTTATGCATTGATGACAGCTGCAGAAGTGGTGTGAAGGATCCAATGGTACACTGGTGAGTTTCAGAGGTAAGGAAATGTTGGGAAAATCATTTTTAATGCATTTACACTTTTCTGTAGGTAACAAGTTTTGAATTGGCTGTCTAGTCCCACCTCATTGGGAGAACCTCTCTCACCAGTGACAGATCGCTTCTGTAACCTCACCTCAGCTGCCATCTGTTCTAGCCTATGGAGGGAGTCACTGGAGAGCCTGGGTGCAAGAGCTCACCTGTGAACAGTCATTGTCAGTGTTTGCAGCACCTCAATGCTGTCAAACACTGAGAAATGAGCTGTCAAAGAAAAATTGTGCGTGGTCCCTTTAAGAAAACCGGCAGATGACGCGTCATCAAATGACGTCATCTGACCGGCTTCTTCTTAATTGGCCGGATGCCGTTGGGGGTGGGACTGGAACCCGGAACCCAGCTGACCCGCTTCCAAGCCGCATCCATTGGCAAAATCACGGCCAGAGGGTTTTTTTCTTGAGAGTATTTCAGATGAACAAATAAGAATTACCTGATTGTTGACCATCTAGTGCTCGGACAATTGATTCCAGGTGTTTTGATTTGTGGCTAGTCCAGTGAACAGTGTACATCCTTAAGATAGTGATATATCTATTCCATCCTTGGTAGTCTCGAAGGATTGATGGCATCATATGAATAGCCTGTTCATCTGAACCATGCCATACACTAATATGGTGGTTGACATCTGGTTAAGATTCACCTGCCTCAGTAAATTCAATTTGGCTCCTCTAAGCTGAATTTTAACCCACATGCAAAAGGAAATTGAATTCTTGTCACCAATCCAAGCAAAATTATAATATAGAGTATCACAGGGCTGTTATGAGAGCAAAATCTTATAGAATGTTTTTATTAATAAATAGCATTCTGTGCATAGCGTGAAAAATAAAGAATCTAATTTTTCAGATGCTTTAGAAATGCTATCACAACAGTGACTGCCTTAATTTCATTAAGAACTAGAACTCTTGCAATAAGGTATTCACAGCCTTCTTGGCATTCAGTGAGCTCATTAAATAGGATTCATTATTTGCAAAGCCACTAAGGGCCCAGGATCATGGTTCTGGTCCATCCAAGATGCGACTGCTCGTTCAAACATACAATAAAAATGCAATCAGCAGATCTTTTACTAACACCCACATGCAAATCTTCACAGCTTTGTCATTATATGGGGCTTAGGTAATGATACCCTAAAGAATTAGTTATGGACCTGAAGGTGGGCACATATTAAAAGGATCATTAACTGGTCGAGTGCCAAGTGTGCCAAGATTGATTAGGGCTTTTGAACTCATGGAATGTTTATGAAGCATTAAAATAAGTAAAACATGATTTCTGTTGAATGGATTTATTCTAAGTAATCTATTGTAAGTAAAGACACCGATTATTACTCAAAAGCATATACTTCTGTTGTCTTAAACTTATTAAAAAATCAGCAAATACAGGTTGTGAAGGGCACAATATAAATGGAAGTTCTTTCTTAAGAGTGTGAGAGTGAAATTCGACTTGATCAAAGTGAGGGGTTATCAGTTGCTAGGGAATCAAACCCGTTTTCACTCTGGCCACCCAGTATCAGCACCAAGAACTCTCAGATCAGAAACAACATGGACTCCTCGACTGGGTTTTCTGCTCCTACACTCCGCAGCCCACAACAACGAATGGATAGAAAGCTGTGGAATGCAGAAGCAGAACACCCTGACCTTAAAGTCTATAAGCCCTATTGCCCTTGGTATTTTCATTTTTTATTTTCCAAGTTTGGAGATTTGTCCTTCATATTTTAAGAGGGGGTTGCAATTTTTAAGTTTCAAATGTATGAGAACAGGATTGGGATCAACTGTGGTAGAATAATTAAGACTTGCCTATTTCCACCTCCGTCAGTGCCCGTCTCCGCCTTTGCCTCAGCTCAACTGCTGCTGAAACCCTCATCCATGCCTTTGTTACCTCTAGACTTGACTATTCCAACGCACTCCTAGCTGGCCTCTCACATTCTGCCCTACGTAAACTTGAGGTGATCCAAAACTCAGCTGCCTGTGTCCTAACTCGCACCAAGTCCCGTTCACCCATCACCCCTGTGCTCGCTGACCTACATTGGCTCCCCATTAAGCAACGCCTTGATTTCAAAATTCTCATCCTTGTTTTCAAATCCCTCCATGGCCTCGCCCCTTCCTATCTCTGTAATCTCCTCCAGCCCCACAATCCCATGAGATATCTGCGCTCCTCTAATTCTGGCCCCTTGAGCACCCCTGATTATAATCACTCAACACCAGGTTATAGTCCAACAGTTTTATTTGAAATCACAAGCTTTCGGAGCTATCGATTGCTCCTTCCTCAGGTGAAGTAAATTAGATACAGAATCGCCAAAGCATATATAGATAGAAAACAAAGCATGTGTACTTTACAATTGCAGACCACTAAATTAAATCATCCTGACTATCTGCCGAGGTGTGATAAAGTTAATTAAGTCAGCCAGGAAGGTACCACATCAAAGACATAGCAAGATACAACTGAGACAATGAGGTGTAGTCGCAGGGGTTCTAACGTGTCAAAAGCTGCCGTCTGTATGTAAAACGAAAAGCTTTAAAAAAAATTTACTTTTTTACTGGGAAAATTTTTACTTTTTTACTGGGAATCACATCTGTGAACAAGCTAACGATGACTCGAGTCCGGATCACGTCATGTATCGTGACATAAACCCAAGATCCCGATTGAGACCGTCTTCATGAGTGCGGAACTTGGCTATCAGTTTCTGCTCGATGATTTTGCGTTGTCGTGTGTTTCTAAGGTTGCCTTGGAGAACGCTTACCCGCAGATCCGAGGCTGAATGTCCTTGACTGCTGAAGTGTTCCCCGACTGGGAGGTAACAATCCTGCCTGGCGATTGTTGCGCGGTGCTTGTTCATACGTTGTCTCAGTGTCTGCATGGTCTCAATCGGGATCTTGGGTTTATGTCACGATACATGACGTGATCCGGACTCGAGTCGTCGTTAGCTTGTTCACAGATGTGATTCCCAGTAAAAAAGTAAAAATTTTCCCAGTAAAAAAGTAAAAAAATTTTAAAGCTTTTCGTTTTACATACAGACGGCAGCTTTTGACACGTTAGAACCCCTGCGACTACACCTCATTGTCTCAGTTGTATCTTGCTATGTCTTTGATGTGGTACCTTCCTGGCTGACTTAATTAACTTTATCACACCTCGGCAGATAGTCAGGATGATTTAATTTAGTGGTCTGCAATTGTAAAGTACACATGCTTTGTTTTCTATCTATATATGCTTTGGCGATTCTGTATCTAATTTACTTCACCTGAGGAAGGAGCAATCGATAGCTCCGAAAGCTTGTGACTTCAAATAAAACTGTTGGACTATAACCTGGTGTTGTGCGACCTCTCAATTTTGTCCACCCCAGTCCAACACCGGCATCTCCGCATTATAATCGCTCAACCATTGGTGGCCGTGCCTTCTGTTGCCTGGCCCTAAGCTCTGGAATTCCCTGCCTAAACCTCTCTGCCTCTCTATCCTCCTTTAAGACGCTCCTTAAAAGCTACCTCTTTGACCAAGCTTTTGGTCACCTGCCCTAATTTCTCCTTATGTGGCTCGGTGTCAAATTTTTTGTCTTTTAATACTCCTGTGAAACGCCCTGGGACGTTTTACTACATTAAAGGCGCTATATAAATACAAGTTGTTGTTGTTGTTGTCGTGGAATCTTCATGGCTGAACAAGCTGCAAGTAACAGAGGAGGTCCAGCATCTACTGAGCCATACCTTACAACAACAACAACTTGCATTTATATAGTGGCAAACATCCCAAGGCGCTTCACAGGAGCATTATCAAACAAAATTTGACACCGAGCCACATAACGAGATATTAGGGCAGATGACCAAAAGCTTGGTCAAAGAGGTAGGTTTTAAGGAGCATCTTAAAGGAGGAAAAAGAGGTAGAGAAGCAGAGAGGTTTAGGGAGGGAATTCCAGAGCTTAGGGCCTTGGCAGCTGAAGGCACGGCCGCCAATGGTGCGGCGATTGAAATCGGGGATGCTGAAGAGGTCAGAATTAGAGGAGCGCAGAGATCTCACATGGTTGTGGGGCTGGAGGAGATTACAGAGATAGGGAGGGGCGTGACCATGGAGGGATTTGAAAATGAGGTTGAGAATTTTAAAATCGAGGCGTTGCTTAACCGGGAGCCAATGTAGGTCAGCAAGCACAGGGGTGATGGGTGAACGGGACTTGGTGCGAGTTAGGACACAGGCAGCTGAGTTTTGGATGACCTCAAGTTTATGGAGGGTGGAACATGGAAGAAATCAATGTCTGCAGGAGATGAGGAGGAGGAAAGAAAATTGGCAGAAAAGGGACGAAAATAAAGTACAATTCAAGGTGTACTCTTAATATAAAGTTGTGAAATGACATCAAATATTTAATCAGTTCAGACCAACTCATTACCATAATTAGTGATTTGGACAAAGTGTTCCACCAAAACTTTCATCTGTCCTTCTCTTTCAGATGCTGGCTGCCCTATTGTACATTTCCAGCACCTGTTTTTATATGTGAATATATAAATATTATTACTGGTATATAGAAATATAAAAGAGATCTGGAGTTGAAATTACAGAAGAATTATTTGGAGTGCTTGCCTTAATTGGCTCTCTCTCTTTCTTCTGTTCTGATAGTTTAATCTATCTTTCTTATCAACCCCAGTCACAGGGGATTTATGTATTCTGCTTAATACTCACTCAATAGGTTCCCATTGTCATGAATCATAAGTTCAATTCCCTATTTGATTTTTCTTTATGCTGTGTATTTAGTCTGACAGACGGTCTTTGTCTTTCTCAATAACCTCATCACATGCAGAATTTATTTACTGCAATCTGAGACCGCTGTCCCCCTGCCCTCCCCCCGGCCGTTTCATGTTCCTTAATCTGTTTTATGTATGTAAGTGACAGAGACTATATTGGAGCATCATCTGCATCATGTGACAGTTGTGTGCCTGAACCAATAAATAAGGAGTAAATACAAAGAGTGAGAATAAAAGGCAGTGAAAGAATTTTTTTTTTTAAAAACGAAGGAAAGCAGTGCAGAGCACTGGTGTTCCAATTCACAGAGTGCTGGCCCATATTTACCATAGTTAACTCCCAGCTCTGTCATTCAGCTTAAGCAAGAAGTGATGGCCAGCAATTTTCCGACACCAAGGGGGTGATTTTGCCAATGGGGAGCTTTTGGAGGCGGGACTTCCACTTGTCGGGTTTCAGTCCCGCCTCCATCAACTTCTGGCCAACCCTCGCTATTTTCCCTTGATTGACCTTGTTAAGTCCACCCAGCGGGCTTAGCAGGCCAATTAAGGGACCGCCAGTTGCAGAGATTGTCAACGTATGACGTTTCATCTGTCAAAAATTTTTGACAGATGAATTGTCATCGTTTGACAGCTCTGTGAAGCTGTCAAACAGTGACATTCTCTGTAGTTTGATGAGGTCTTGAATTCAAGACCTCATCAAACCTCTTTCTTTTGCAGAAATGAGATGGTTGTTGCATTGGAGAATGCAACGGCCATCTGTCATCTCTACCGCGGAGGTGCGAGACTCTCCGCATACACACCGACTGAAGCCTGCAGGAAGAAACAAAGGTAAGTACACTTTTTCTAACACTTTTCACTTACCTCACATACTCACCTCTCCACACTTACACCCATCACTTACCTTCACAGCACACTTTTGCACCCCCCCCCCACCCCCGACCCCCGCAGACCCACTACTTGCCTCGGTGACCCTGGCGGGGTTTGGAGCCTTCAGGAAGCCTGCACTTGTGTGGGCAAAATGGTGATAAGCCTATTTTCTGCCTGTTAACTACCTGTTAACAGGCAGTTAATTGGCTTTAATCCCTTCCCGCCTCCAAGGAGATGGGACCCGGCGCGGGACAGCTACCCACCTCCTGGCAAGATTCTGCCATTTTCCCGGCAGTCCCTCCTCCATACCCGCCTCCCCAGGGCTGGCAAGATCGCGCCCAAAGAAAGGAAAATCAGCAAATGAGTCGTTCAGACTTCTTGGATTGAGTGTTCCATATCCGGCCCCCGGCATCACCGAGGTGGACACAGCCCAACGACAGAACGAGTTGTGCATCTCTACATCATCCTTAATGTCCTACACCAACACAGCTAGTTTGTAATGAATAGGACAATGGACAGCTGATATTTGAGGTGTAATGTGGCAAGTAAAAATAACAGAAGATGTTGACAGCAGAAAGTGCAAAATACAAGGTCATTTTTAATGGAGAGTTATAGAGAGAGTTCCGACTCTGTGTTCACTGCACAGTATATAGATTCAGTCACTTTGCATTATTGTTCCTTCATGAGCACGAAAGACTGTTAACTCAAGAGAGCTGCAGGCATGGGTGAATGACGATGGACTTTCTCATGAGTGAAAGACTGTCAGTAATACAGCATCAGTACAATATTCGGTTTATTCAGTGGATGAATCATTTTTACGTTTTTAAATGTGTCCTGGAATCAACCCGTGTAATGGTGGTTCACTCCAATGAATTATCTTTCTTGTCACTAAAGTAAATTGGAATTTTTAATTTCACTGCTGCTAATTATCCTGATGTTCGACCACTCAACACTCCTATGTAGTAAAAAGTAAAAAATAATGATCTTGCCAGCTTTTTTTTTAAGTACAAAAAACATGACGCTCAGCCACAAACGATGAAGGTACTTTAGGGAACCTGAATGTAATAGCTTTTTGAATTATGCCTCCGAGAACAAAATTGACCAGTTTAAAATTAGAACGTCCAATACTTACATCTGAGAGATTAATAACGCCCCGAGTACTCAGGCTTAATTAAGTCCGATCCATGCCTTGATGCATACTAAATTTATTACTCTATATGTTGCACTTTCTATGGAAAAGGTCAATGGTGAAACCAGCTAGTAAATATCACAGGGCTTGTCTTTCTCCTCCTCTGCTGTTATCAATAATCTCCCTCAAAGATGCAAATAATAATCCTCTCCGATTGTCCCCTCCAATCCAAATATCAGACGCGCAAGCCATCAATCGCCTACAGGCATCGCCCCGCCAGATAATCTCAAGATCCAAAGTCAAGCAATACTTGCCAAACAATAATAAGCAGAGCAGCTGATTGTACTCCCAGATTGGAAGAACATCATGCACGCTGCTGTTGCCGTTCAGGAGCGGGAACCAAGCTTCCAACCAGGGAACCTCTGTGCACAACTGGATCAGACACTCCCACTGGTAGCTTAAGGTGGGAAGCATGGAAACCCATGCAACATTTGTTCTGGCGGTCCCTCGGTATGAATTCGGGCCCCTCGGTAAAATTCTCAGGGGTGACGCAGGCACCCATAGGAACAGGAGTAGGCCATTCAGCCCCTCGAGCCTGTTCTGCCATTCTATTCGATCATGGCTGATCTGCACCTTAACTCCATTTATCCACTTTTTCCCCACATCCTTTGATACCCTCACCTAATAAAAAGCTGTCAACCTCATTCTTGAAAATTTCAATTGACCCAGCATCCATAGCCTTCTGGGGAGAGAGTTCCAGATTTCCACCAGACTGTGTGGAAAAAATGCTTCCTGATTTCACTCTCAAATGGCCTAGCTCTAATTTTAAGATTGTGCCCCCTTGTTCTGGATTACTCCACCAGAGGAAATAGGATTTCTGTATCTACCCTATTGAATAATTTTATAATTTTAAACACCTTAATTAGCTCAACCTTCTAAACTCAAAGTAATATAAACCAAGTTTCTGCAACTTGTCCTCATAATTGAACCTTGTAAGCCCCCTGTATCATTCTGGTGAGTCTGTGTTATACCCCCCTGCAAGACAGATATATTTTTCCTAAGGTGTCGTACCCAAAACTGAATGCAGTCATCCAGATGGAATCTGACCAAGATTCTGTACAACTGAAGCATCACTTCCTCACTTTTGTATTCCAACCTCCTTGAGATAAAGGCTAGCATTCCATTAGCCTTTTTGATTACTTTTTATACCTGTGCACTAGCTTTTCGTGATTTATGTACGTGGACACCCAAATCCCTTTGCTCCTCCACAGCTGCTAGACTCTCACCATTATGAAAATATTCTGATTTGTCTTTCTCGGATCTAAAGTGGATGACTTCACACTTCCCCACATTTAAACTTCATCTCAATAGTTTTGCCCACCCCCATACTTTGTCTATGTCCCTTTGTAATTTCCTACTCCCATCTACACAACTTACTGTGCCTCCTAACTTCGTGTCATCTACAAACTTAGATGTATAACTCTCTATTTTTTCACCCAAGCCTAGGCCCCAGTACAGATCCCTGGGGAACACCACTTGTCACATCCCACCAATCAGAGAAGGTTCCTTTTATCCCTACTGTCTGACTCCTGCATCCCAACCAATTACCTACCCATGAACTGATGGCACTTGAGAATTTAAGTAATCAAAGGATTTTTTACTTTGATCCGTCACTTCAAATAGGTTGAACCCAGAATCTGAAGAATCACTTATCTTCCTGATTTGAGTTTGAGTCCTCAGAGGCATGCTTTTCTTTGACTGATTCTTTCTGTACTTTATAAAGGCTTAAAATGCATTTGAAATATTTGTAGGCCTTTGCCAAGGGTGTGGGGCGAAGGAAGGAAGTGCCAAGCAAAAATGAAATGCTATTGCATTAATATTCGCCAGGTTAAATGCCACAAAGTGTTGCCTGCCAACTTGTTTGACATTTACTGCTCACCCATGGCAAGCCCTCACACAACATTACAGCTCTTTCACTGCGTCTCATGCATAGCCATACATCAACTGGGCAGGTTTTCAAGATGCAATGTACAGTTGATAGCCTTGCCACACTCACCTTCCAAAATCTTCACACATCAAATAAGAGTAACACAAACTAGCTGCATGATCCACAGTCAGTTACTGGCACACAGGTTCACCTGCAGGTCAGGCACATGTTTGTCATTTTAACTTACATCTCAAGACTACTCTTCCACTTGTACAAGGAAATTCAAGGGAGCTGGTCATAGACCCTTAACTTATAGAATCATCGAATGGTTACAGCACGGGAGAAGGCCATTCAGCCCGTCGAGCCCGTGCCGGCTCTCTGCAAGAGCACTTCACCTAGTCCCACTCCCCTGCCCTTTCCCCGTAGCCCTGCAAATTTCTTTCCTTCAGATACTTATCCAATTCCCTTTTGAAAGCCGTGATTGAATCTGCCTCCACCACCCTTTCAGGCAGTGCATTCCAGATCTTAACCACTCACTGCTTAAAAAAGTTTTTTCTTACGTCGCCTTTGGTTCTTTTGCCAATCACCTTAAATCTGTGTCCTCTGGTTCTCGACCCTTCTGCCAATAGGAACAGATTCCCTCTATCTACTCTGTCCAGACCCCTCATGATTTTGAACACCTCTATCAAATCTCCTCTCAATCTTCTCTGCTCCAAGTAGAATAACCCCAGCTTCTCTAATCTATCCATGTAACTGAAGTCCCTCATCCTTGGAATCATTCTCGTAAATCTTTTCTGCACCCTCTCTAAGGCCTTCACATCCTTCCTAAAGTGTGGTGCCCAGAATTGGACACAGCACTGCAGTTGGGGCCGAACCAGTGTTTCATACAGCTTCATCATAATTTCCACGCTTTTGTACTCTATACCTCTATTCATGAAACCCAGGATCCCGTAAGTCTTTTTAATTGCTTTCTCAACCTGCCCTGCCATCTTCAATGATTTGAGCACACATACCTCCAGGTCTCTCTGTTCGTGCACCCCCTTCAGGATTGTACCATTTAGTTTATATGTCCTCTCCTCATTCTTTCTACCAAAATGTATCACTTCACACTTTTCTGTGTTAAATTTCATCTGCCACGTGTCTGCCCATTTCACCAGCCTGTCTATGTCTTCCTGAAGTCTATCACTCTCCTCCTCACTGTTCACTATACTTCCAAGTTTTGTGTCATCTGCAAATTTTGAAATTATGGCCTGTATACCCACGTCCAAGTCATTAATATATATCAAGAAAAGCAGTGGTCCTAGAACTGACCCCTGGGGAACACCACCTTCCTCCAGTCCGAAAAACAATCTTTCACCACTACTCTGTTTCCTATCAAGTCCATATCCATGCTGCCACTGTCCCTTTTATTCCATGGGCTTCAACTTTGCTAACAAGCCTAATATGTGGTACTTTATCAAACGCCTTTTGAAAGTCCATATACACAACATCAACTGCATTACTCTCATCAACCCTTTCTGGTGACTCATCTACTTTAAGTACAGCCAGCCTTTCTAATACCTCCTCTTTATCAATTTTTAACCTATCAAGTATCTCTACTACCCCCTCCTTCACTATGTCTATGGCAGCATCCTCTTCCTTGGTGAAGACAGATGCAAAGTACTTGTTCAGTACCTCAGCCATACCCACTGCCTCCATGCATAGGTCTCCTTTTTGGTCCCTAATTGGCCCCACCCCTCCTCTTACAACCCTTTTACTATTTATATGCCCATAGAAGACTTTTGGATTACCTTTTATGCTGGCTGCCATTCTATTCTCATACCCTCTCTTTGCCCCTCTTATTTTCTTTTTCACGTCTCCTCTGACCTTTCTATATTTAGCCTGACATCTGTCATTTGTGCTCTTTTTCTGCTTCATCATATTCTCTATCTCTTTCATCATCCAGGGAGCTCTGACTTTAGTTGCCCTGCCTTTCCCCCTAGTGGGAATGTACCTCAACTGTACCTGAACTATTTCCTCTTTAAAGGCAGCCTATTGCTCCATTACAGTTTTGCCTGCCAATCTTTGATTCCAGTTTACCCGGGCCTTCCCCCAGTTAAACATTTTTACTCTAGATTGCTCCCTGTCCTTTTCCATAGCTAATCTAAACCTTATGATACTATGATCACTGTTTCCTAAATGTTCACCTACTGACACTTGATCCACTTGACCTACCTCATTCCCCAGAACCAGATCCAGCAATGCCTCCTCCCTCATCGGGCCAGAAACATACTGGTCAAGAAAGTTCTCCTGAACACACTTCAGAAATTCTTCCCCTTCTCTGCCCTTTACACTATTACGATCCCAGCCTATATTAGGATAGTTGAAGTTCCCCCATTATTACTACTCTATGGGGGAAAAATTGAGTCGCGCCCCCTTTGGGGCGCTAACTTCGCCGGGGCGCTACTTTTAGCACCCCATAAAAATTAGCGCCCCCGCGCCGGAAATTGAGTGGTTGCGCCCCAAGAGGGAAGCGGGGCGCTACTGGAAGCACCCCGCATCCCTCTTGGGGCACTGCGAGTCAATATCGTGGCGCTACGTGCGCTGCGGCACGTCGCACCGCAGTATTGCAGGCCTTCCTCCCCTTGTTAAAGGGGAGGGGCCTTGCGCAGCGCGAACCGGGGTCCAGCTGGACCCCCAGGGATCAGGAGTGCCGGCAAAAGAGCCCGGCACTCAAGAGAAGTGCCGGGCTCTTGGAGCGCAGCCGGCACTTCGCGGGGGGGCTTCACGGGGGCCGCGGACAGCAACGGGGGCAGGTGCTGGCAGGAGGCCAGCAACAAAAATGGCCGCCCGCCACCTCCCCTTTAACTAGCGCCGCCCCGGCCACAGGTAGGCTCCCCTGACCCCGTCGAGCATAGCGTCCGGCGGAAAGTCAAGGGGCGCTACCAAAGATCGCGGCCGGAGCGCGAGCGGGTGCACTGCGCACGGCGATGACATCATCGCCAGCGGCGCAACGCCACAGGGCGCTACCGGTTAGCGCCACCGCTAACCTCCCGCTGAATTTCGCGGGAGGCGTGGGCGGCGTCGCACCCGGGCGCTAGTTGCTTTGCACCCCATTAGCGCCTTCTTAAGGCGCTAACAGGAGGCGCAAACCAACTGAATTTTTCCCCCTATAGTTCTTGTACCTCTCTGTAATTTCTCTATAAATTTGCTGCTCCATATCTTTCCCACTATTTAGTGATCTATAGAATACGCCTAGTAGTGTAATGGCACCTCTATTGTTTCTTAACTCTAGCCATATAAATTCTGTCCTTGACCCCACCAGGACATCCTCTCTCTCCAGCATTGTAACATTCTCCTTGACCAATACTGTCACACCACCTCCTACCTTTCCTTCCCTATCTTTCCTGAACACTTTATAACCAGAAATATTTAATACCCAATCCTGCCCTTTTTTGAGCCAGGTCTCAGTTATTGCCACAACATCATAGTCCCATGTGGCTATTTGTGCCTGCAGCTCAGTTACCTTGTTTACTGTGCTTCGTGCGTTCACATACATGCACTGTAAACCCATCTTAGACCATCTTGTATTCTCTCTTAGTTTGACCCCCCCCTCCAATACCTTACTATTTCTCATTTCTTTGGAGGAGTTCACCCTGGACATCCTGATATATCAGAGCACGTACAGAATAGGCTGAAGCAACAGGCCCTCCCCAAGCTCAAGCGTAGTCCCATCCTGTTCATCGGTCTTGTCCATTTTCTTACTCACTCCCACACAGGTATACACACAACCATCCAAACATTACACACAGTATTGTTCAATGCAAGCTCTACTTGAAGGTGTGACTGAGAGCCTGCAGTCTAAGATTTGTTCCTTTTCTGCCATTGTACATCTGGATTAGCAGCCTGTTCACACTGCCAAGAGCAAGGCAGCACCCTGCCTCCTTCTCACTAAAATGTATAGACACCAACCCAGCTCCACACATCCAGAAGGATGTAATTAGTCAGCTTGAGGAGGCAGCATGGGTTGAGGCAGAAGGTACAGGTGCGGAGGAGCAAGTGGTGCTGGCGGCAGGGAAGTAGGAACTTACTGGCTGCCATTTGTTCTGTTATCTTGGGAAGCCTGCCGTCTGGGGGAAGTTCTGTGCCCTGTTAAACTGACACAGCTTTTCCACGGGAAAGTGATGAAAGTGTTGCCTTGGCAATGAAGGCCTTTGTCAACACTGGTGACATAAACAGTTACTGCAGTACTGACCTTCACACTCTCAGGAAGAGCTGTCTCTGTGGTAGCCGTTATCTACGGGTTAGATTTCAAGAGATGGCATAGCTATGTGACAACTTCTTTTGTGAAGGATAGACTATTTGAATTAGATAGGTCAGGGAAAACCTGGGACATGAATATAAGATTCATAAATGCAGAAATAGGTAAGATGTCAGGAGGGTTTTTCTTTTCGCAGAGGGTCCTCGACCTTTGGAACAAGTTGCCAGTTTGTGCGGCTTCACTGCAAATGTTCAATAGGGAGGTGGACGAGTTCCTGGCCAAGGCTGATATCAGTGTGTACAAAAGGTAGCTGAATTGCTGGATGATATGCTTCACAGTCACTGTGGTCTCCTGAACTCATTTTGTTCACCTTTGTGAGGGGTCAGAGAGGAATTTCCCAGAATTCATTCCCTGAGTCGACCTAGGTTTGTGTTAGCCTCTCCCAGGAGATTACATGGCTGCTGGTGGTCCAGAGCACCGAGGGTCATGATGCTTAATTGCAACTTGACTGTACGGGACAAGTCTAATGCACCAGCTGGTCTTTCCCTGTCTATCATTTTCATATGTCCTTATGCAAGTGGAGGCAGTGAAGATAGGTTTCCTCAGACATGCCCAGCTAGGATTTTCTGAGTCAGTAAATGCCAGGGGACAATTTTAACCCTCCCCTCCCTGTGGAAGCAGGCAGGTGGGTAGTCAAAATCGCCCAGGCTACTTACCCGCCGGAAAACCGACCGGTATTTTGACTTGCTCTCCTGAGCAGGTGGCAAGGCACTCGTTGGAGGGGTCCTTCTTTACATGCATATTGGGTACTGACCCACCATCTCAAAATTGATAATGGACCGCACAGTTCCCTCCCCCAGTGAAACACAATGGGCTGGATTTTGTCTTGGGGTCGGGTTGGGGTCGTGTTATCCGCATTTCGTGCTCCCCACCCGACTCCAGATTAATGTGGATCAATGATGCAATTTTCACTTAATTGGGCAATTGAGTTCCAGCATGTGGGAACACATGAACTAATTAGTGGTTTGAGTCTGAAAGTCGCCTCTGATGATGTCATCATTGCTGACTGGTCTCAGAGATTGTCTGGCTGTTGGTGAGAGAGGAGCCTGGCTTTTGATGTGAGTGGACCTGGATGGGGGTGGCGTGGCGTGGCGTGGCGTGGCGTGGCGTGGCGGGAGGGAGGGAGGGAGGGAGGGAGGGAGGGAGGGCGGGCATTTTTTGCATCCAAGTCCTCTCACAGCAAAGGCCATGCAGTCTCTAAAGATATTCAATGCAGCAGCATCAGAGGCGACTTTCAGGCCTAATACTACTACTACTACCTTCATCACATCTCCGTTGTAATAGTGGACCTGCAGCCGATAGTCAGCTATCCACTTGTTCTCCCGCCAGGTTTCACTGGAGTGTTTCACACCAGGCGTGCTTCACGTCGGAAAAGGGTTAAACTAGCTAAAACGTTTCAAAATGGCATTACAGAGCCAATTTAGGGCTTGTTAAGGGCTTTAATGGCCTCGCCCGCCTCTTGGAGGCGGGACGGAGTCGGGAACCCCATGACTGATTTTGTCAAAATTGCGTGGAGGCGGGATGGAGTCGGGATGGGGTCGGGACCCCCGACCCCGCAAATTTAACCCCCCACACGCCTCCAAACCCGACTCCATAGGTCATTGAAAGTCCAGCCCAATGTTACTTCTACAATCAGGTTCCCAGTACATAGGGTATTATAATAATACACAGCAGTTTCAGCACCATTTTTGGGCAAATTTCAGTATGTCTATCATATGTTTTACATACACACACACACACAAATACACAAAATCACATGTACAATATATGGACAAGCTTGTTTCGAGTAAGGGTTCCAATCAGTTTCAGTGTTCATTCAGCTACCATCTAATATCCAGCCAATACACGGGTGACATGTTTCACATCCATCCTATACGATCATAAATTAGATACTCTCCAATCACAGAAATCAACGTCATTCTCTGAAGATAAATACACTGCCTCTGGTATATAAGACGATGTTCTGCTTCAAGGCACCTGCTGTCTATCAGAAAGTTGCGGCCATGATTTTCCAACACATTAACGGGCTGGGGGCGTACAATTTCCCAATATACACGGCCGACAAATGCTAGGAACGCTGGAGTGGAAAATCTTCCCCCGTAATGAATCAGAACCCTGGGGATACCAACAAATATGTAAGAGTAGAAATAATATTGGGCCAGAAATTCGGCTCTTGTCAGGTGAGTACGCGCTGTGTACTCACCCGTAAGGCCACCTGAAGTGCCGGTTTCCTGCATGCACTGCGCATGCGCGGGAAACCGGAACTTCCGTTCCCCTGAAGGGAGGGGTTCAGAAGTCGAACGCGTGCGCGGGAGAGGCTGCGCGCACGCAGCGAACTTCAGGTTTTTTTTTCAGGTTTCTCCGGGAGGGTAAGTATGGAGAAGCTGCACTTTTAAAAAGGAGGCGCAAGGTCTGTTTTTAACAAGGTAAGTGGTGAATTAATTACAATTTAAACATTTTTTCAACAGGTTTATCTTTTTTAGATACTTTAAAGAAAGGTAAGTTTATTTTTAGCACCGTTAAAAAGTATAATTAATTTTTTCAAAAATTTTAATTTTTGCTTAATGTAGTTAATTTATGTAACTTATAGTTATTTTAAAAATGTGATTTTTTAAAAAAAATTATTTGAAGTTTAAGTGTGGTTTTGGGGCCGATCTCTATTCATAGATTTGACAGGTCTTCCTGTCAAATCTATGAATGAAAATGCCCTGCTCCGATTGGCTCTCAATGGCCCACGTGATCCCAGGGGACACTTCGAACTAACTGCGCCCCTGGGATACGCAAGCACTGCGCGCCGGCAGCTGCAGGAGGCCCAGGAGCCGAAGTCCTCGTGGGCCCGAAGCACAACGGCAGGCACGGTAGGCAAGTACGCGCGTGATGCTTGCACCCACAGGAAGCCGGAGAGCCGAATTTCTGGCCCAATAGCACAAAAAATGCCATTAGTGCAACATTTTGGGTGCATTGCTTCATCAGAATTCTTTCAACCTATCTCGTCTGCTGATTCTGTACACTTCCAACATATAGGGCTGGATTTTCCCTGCGGAGGCGGGATGGCAGTGGGAGAGCTGGTTGACGGGTTCCAGTCCCGCTCCCGTCTGCAGCCGCTCTCTGAAAATGATTTTCCGTAAATTGGCCTTGTTAAGCCCGCCCTGCGGGGTTCCTGGCCAATTAATAGGAAGCAGGTCTGATGACGTCATTTGATGACGCGTCATCAGCCGGTTTCCTTAAAGGGACCACGGCCATATTGATTTTGACAGTTGTGCTGTCAGTGTTCTGCAGCATTAAGGTGCTGCAAACACTGACAAGCACTACACGTTGGTGTTGGGGCTGATCATGGAAGGATTCAGAGGACCAAGGTGTGATTTTTTTCAAGGGCACCAATGTTGCTGGAATAGATGGCAGCTGCAGTTGAGATGACAGAAGCGATCCATCAATGGTGAGAGAGGTTGTTCCAATGAGATGCCATTGGATATAGATTTGGCTCTAAACACTTGCAAGTTACAGAAATCTCTAAATGTGTTACAAATGCAGTAACCAACAGTTTCTGAGCTCTGAAACTGAACAGCTGCAACATGGTATCCTTTATACCACTTCTGCAGTTGTCAGGTTATCAGATAAATCAAAGCAGACTCAACTCACGCCAGGGTGAGCTGTCGTGTTCCCCGAGCAGTGGGTAACCCGTGGGGGAGGACGTAACATTACAAGGTAGGCTCAAAAGAGCATTAAATTGGCTGTTAACAAGCCATTTAATGATCTAAATTGTCTCCCCCGCCGCTTGGTGTCGGGTCAGTTCTGCGCTGACAGACGCGACACCTGGGAGACTCGAGTGGAGGCAGGTTGACAGCAGGTTTCCTACCCGCTGTCAATCTTTGCTATTTTGACAGCGGACCCGCCTCCAAACCCGCACTCTGAGCACCAGCAAAATTCAGCCCATACTATTTTTATTTTAGATTCCCAGCATTTCTTTCTTTTCATCTCTGCAGTGATATAATCTTTCTCTGTTTAATCTAGCTGTTCCTTGGTTACTGAAAAGGTACCATAGCTACCAATCCATCTGACTGGACCATTGAGTTAACTTTAATATACTTGCATGCATCAGATTTGCTGTTTCCCAGTTGAAGACTGATAGCATGCTCGTATAGAAATGTAGGCTTTTGTCCACTTCACAGTTGCAGCTATAGAGATGAAAACTCTTGGTAGCAATTATAAATCTTCCTGCAAGACAGCCATAGGTCAACTACATTTGTTTGTTTACTTTGTCTGAATCTATATCTGACCTGCCTTTCACTAGGGAAATGCCAACAAAAATGAGAAGTGCACTGTAAAGGCTACACCGTCTCTCTCTGGCAGTATCTGCCACACACATCAGAGGATATTCTTCCATTATCAAGGTACCTATCCGCTGAATGGACTGCACCTCCTGTATTTATCTAAGATAAGCTTGAAAGTCAGGACATAGCAGCAAATGAAAGAGCGAGGACAGTTTGGTGCAGGGCTAGTAGCAGTACATGCCCACAATGATACATTAATTAGCACAGGGTGACATTGGCCCAGACTTCGCTGCCAAAGTAAAGTCCCACAGCCCATTTTAACTGATCGCCCACCCACCCTGTTTTCGCCGGGCAGGCAGGTTTAAAATCAGCCCATCCGAGTCGCCACTCGTATAACTTACCCATAATTCTTAGCAGAAAGAAAAGGTGCCTTGACAATCCAGAAGGCTTGAATAAACCACCAGAGCGTGTCACCTGGACAATGTTAAAGGGAATGACTGAAAAACATTCAGAATAATTAATCGGAAAGAAAGTGCGTGAAGGAATGGAATGAAAAGAATGTCTTCACTACGGTCATTTCAGTCCCTTTTAATACAAAGTGCCGCAAACGCAAAGATGACGGTTGAAAAATTGTCTGGTGCAAGGTTAAGTGTAGAGTTTCTGAGAAAGTAATCTAAAGTCTGAGGTTCATTTTTTTTTTTGAAACCCCATAAAACTGAGTGCATCTAATTCCCAATGCAGTTTACGTTTCACAAAATCGGAGACATCCTCAAGGTGATGGACTTGAACAACAACAAATGGAACTAAATTCACTTCAGTAGCACATTATCAGTGACAGTTACAAAATACTGTAGGCAGTGCTGGAAGAGTTGGTAGGATTTTGAGAGAAATCATTGCGTGCACAAATTTGGAAACGCCTCCAGCGGGATCACACATTCGATGGCAGCCAAGGATTTATTGGGTAGGGACAGCCATTATTGCTCAAGACAAGTGATTGTTCTTGCACAATATGGATTTTAGTGAGTCAGTAATCATTATCCAGCCCTTCTTCCTTTAACTGCAGTACAAGAGGGGCATCAAAAAAACAATGTGATGCGAGAGGTTTTCATTTTCCATTAATGTGCTTACAAATCAAGTGAGTTCTGAAAAAAAATGCATTAACAAGTTAACACTGTGTTTTTCACCCTGTGTAATTTAATTAATGTTTTTCTTTCATATAAACTGGAACACACTGACCTTGTCAGAGCGCAATGTGTTGTTCGTCCTTTGAAGGTCAGTGGCTTTCAGATGCTTTTTTTCCCAAACTGTCTTCATTAAGTGAACACAAAATATGTGGAAAATGACATTTAAATACCTCGTTCAGCTATATTTAATGAGCAAGGAGTGTCTGTAACCCTGCAACGATGCCATTGTACTTTGTTATTTACAATGTCAGGCACGTTAGAAAAAAGACAGCTCAGTGGCCCCAATCCCTTTTTCATAATGAATGTCCTGCATTTTTCTGACCAACTTGAAAAGAAATTGGACTTCATTTTTATAAACTATTTAGTTATGTATTGCAATACAATGAACAACTTCACCTAGATTGAAATGAAAATTGGGCAGCTTCGATGACTAGCAGCCAATCCCCAATGCCAGTTTAACACTTGGGTGACAAGTTTAAAAATCGTAGAAAGGTAGCTGTGCCGTTTATGGTTATTACTATGATTGGGCTTCATCCCATATGTGGAAATAGTGGCCCGTATTTTCCGATCGGAGGCTTCCTGTGTGCGGAGGCCTCCGATCTAGAAAAAATCTATGCCCTTACCCGAGGGCTCCGGAGGTCCGGACATTTCCGCTCCTGGGCCTCTGCTCTACGAAATGCGCAGAGGCCCGAGTATCCCAGGGGCGCATGTGGTTCGCAAGCGTCCCTGGGATCACGTGAGCCATGGGGAATCACTGAAAGAAGGGAATCCCCCTTCATACTTTTCACAGGTCTCTCAGCTTTGACCCGTCAAAAGTGTGAATGGAGATCACTCAAAAAACACATCAAAACATTAAATATTTTTTTTTAAATCACATTTTTAAAATTAGTTAAAATTACATTAAATTAAATATTTTAAACAAAAATTAAATTTTTTGAAAAAAATTAAAGTTTTTTTACAGGGCTAAAAATAAACTTACCTTTTTTAAAAAGTATTTTTGAATGATAAATGAGTGAAAAAAAAATATTTTTTTACTTTTTTAAACTCTTATGCTGGTAAAAGCAGGCCTTACGCCTGCTTTTCCCAGGCATAAGATTTTTAAGGAATTTCAGCTGGCGGAGGTTCTGTAGAAAGCGGAACTCTCCACCCGCGGAGGCCCTTCTCCAGGGCAGGCGGAGGATTTGTCAAGAGGATTCTTGACAGATCGGAAGTGCCGGTTTTCAGCACATGCGCTTCGCATGCCTGAAACTGGCACTTGCGAGGTCCCGACGGGTGTCTACACAGCTCATACATAACCATAGGGATCGGAAAATGCAGGCCAAAGTACTTGTGTTGACGAATCCCTGGCTGGCAAGGCTCAGGTCTGTACTGGACAATGCACTTACCAATTGAGGCATACCTAGAGTCACCAACAGAGTTTTCTAATCAGGAGACAGGATGGAAGTGAGGGAGGACACTGTGGCCGGAATTTTGCCAGCGCTCAGAGTGCGGGATTGGAGGCGGGACCGCTGTCAAAATCGCAAAGATTGACAGCGGTCAGCAAACCCGCTGTCAACCCGCCTCAACTCAATCTTCCCAAGTGTCGGGTCCCCGATTTACGCATGGACCCGACACCTAACGGCGGGAAGAGGATTATAGCCACTTACCTGCCTGTTAACAGGTACTTGATACTTGTTAACAGGCTCTTTTTCAATTTTGCCGCTTCTGCCTCGGGTTCCCCGACGTCCGGACACCTTGCCAGCTACGTGTGGCGTGTTGTGAGTCTGCTGTAATGTTTCTGCATTGATAACAGCTGCAGAAGTGGTGTGAAGGATCCAATGGTGCACTGGTGAGTTTCAGAGGTAAGAAAATGTTGGAAAAATCATTTTTAATGCATTTACACTTTTCTGTAGGTAACAAGTTTTGAATTGGCTGTCTAGTCCCACTTCATTGGGAGAACCTCTCTCACCAGCGACAGATTGCTTCTGTAGCCTCACCTGCAGCTGCCATCTGTTCTAGTCTAAGGAGGGAGTCATTGGAGAGCCTGGGTGCAAGAGCTCACATTTGTACAGTGATTGTCAGTGTTTGCAGCACCTCAATGCTGTCAAACACTGAGAAATGAGCTGTCAAAGAAAAATTGTGCATGGTCCCTTTAAGAAAACCGGCAGATGACGCGTCATCAAATGATGTCATCTGACACCGGCTTCCTCTTAATTGGTCGGCAAGCCCGCAGGGCGGGCTTAACAAGGTCAATCAGCGTAAAATCACGTCCGTGAGCCGGATGCAGTTGGGGGCGGGACTGGAACCCGGAAACCAGCTGACCCGCTCTCAAGCCGCATCCATTTGCAAAGTCGCGGCCGATGTGCCTGACTGATTAAGAAAAAAAAATACCAATTTCACATGGTTAAGAATAAGAGAGTGGAGACAAGTTCAACAACATTAAAGATAAGCCTCGACTGACATGTTCAATATTACAGCTGCCCATTTTTCACAGTAAATGGTCAGTGCCCGAGTGCAGGAATCTGCTAAATTAGTGCCAATTGTGCAGAGTTTAATGCTGTTCAATCTATTATTTACAGGCTTTTCAAACCTGTGTTTGACATCACCTGACGGCCACTTCTTGATTCGTCTCTTTCTCTCTTTCTATTTTTAAACTTGGTAGTGTCCTGCACTATGGCCTTTAACCCTTCACCTAAGGTTCTTGCTATTATTTATGTGCTTTGCATTGATATATATTTATAGAGACCTAAATTGAGTTAACCCAATTTTACTTAACAGCATCACAATAAAGAGATATGTCCACCCGAATCATCTGGGTTAGATTCAAATATAGATCCCAGGCTAAAATAACAGCGTTCAATCATGCTATGTCATCTGAACTTTGAAGCGTTTCTTCATTAACATATACTAGAAGATCTCCTTGTAGGTCAGAGGATACATTGGTTATAACAGCAAAATCTTACACCATCTAATGCACAATATATTATGATATAAAAATAAGGGAAGTGTTTCCATCTTGATAGCCTTTTCCTAATCAGTATAAAAAGAAAGACTTGCATTTATATAGTGCCTTTCACGACCACCGGACATCCCAAAGCACTTTACAGCCAATGAAGTACTTGTTGAAGTGTAGTCACTGTTGTAATGTAGGAAACGCGGCAGCCAATTTACAAACAGCAAGCTCCCACAAACAGCAATGTGATACTGACCAGATAATCTGCTTTAGTGATATTGGCCAGGACACCGGGGATAACTCCCCTGCTCTTCTTCGAAATAGTGCCATGGGATCTCTTACATCCACCTGAGAAAGCAGACGGGGCCTCGGTTTAATGTCTCATCCGAAAGACGGCACCTCCGACAGTGCAGCACTCCCTCAGCACTGCACTGGAGTGTCAGCCTAAATTTAAAAGAACTGCCTTGAAGAAGGCTGGCTGCTTTAAGTTCTCTCCCTTTAAGGTCACAAACTATAATTGCTCAACTACTTCCTGTGGGAAAGGCCTGTAAATAAGCACTTTTGAGGTTAATTGGAGGCTATTTGCTGTTGCTCCAGGAAGTTTGTCTGCAGATTGGCAGCTGTCTTGTCTCCCTGAGGAGCGGTTAGGTTATCAAGGTCAGAAGAAACCAACAGGAAATAACTGGTTTTCTTTCTCTTTATATGTTTTTAATGGATCATTCGGTTGCAATTTGTTGCCGTTATTGAATATGATATTAGTGTTAATCAGGTGCAAGTGTAACATAGAACAGTACAGCACAGTACAGGCCCTTCGGCCCTCGATGTTGTGCCGAGCATTGTCCGAAACCAAGATCAAGCTATCCCACTCCCTATCATTCTGGTGTGCTCCATGTGCTTATCCAATAACCGCTTGAAAGTTCCTAAAGTGTCCGACTCCACTATCACAGCAGGCAGCCCATTCCACACCCCAACCACTCTCTGAGTAAAGAATCTACCTCGGACATCCCTTCTATATCTCCCCCCATGCACCTTATAGTTATGCCCCCTTGTAACAGCTACATCCACCCGAGGAAATAGTCTCTGAACATCCACTCTATCTATCCCCCTCATCATCTTATAAACCTCTATTAAGTCGCCTCTCATCCTCCTCTGCTCTAAAGAGAAAAGCCCTAGCTCCCTCAATCTTTCCTCATAAGACCTCCCCCCCAAACCAGGCAGCATCCTGGTAAATCTCCTTTGCACTCTTTCCAATGCTTCCACGTCCTTCCTATAGTGAGGTGACCAGAACTGCACACAATATTCCAAATGTGGTCTCACCAAGGTCCTGTACAGTTGTAGCATAACCTCACGGTTCTTAAACTCAAACCCCTTGTTAATAAACGCTAACACACTATAGGCCTTCTTTACTGCTCTATCCACTTGAGTGGCAACCTTCAGAGATCTGTGGATATGAACCCCCAGATCCCTCTGTTCCTCCACGTTCCTCAGAACCCTGCCGTTGACCCTGTAATCCTTATTCAAATTTACCCTACCAAAATGAATCACCTCGCACTTATCAGGGTTAAATTCCATCTGCCATTTTTCGGCCCAGCTCTGCATCCTATCAATGTCTCTTTGCAGCCTACAACAGCCCTCCACCTCATGCACTACTCCACCAATCTTGGCGTCATCAGCAAATTTACTGATCCACCCTTCAGTCCCCTCCTCCAAGTCATTGATAAAAATCACAAACAGCAGAGGACCCAGCACCGACCCCTGTGGCACACCGCTGGTAACTGGTCTCCAGTCCGAAAATTTTCCATCCACCACCACCCTCTGCCTTCTATGAGATAGCCAGTTACTTATCCAGTCGGCCAAATTTCCCTCTATCCCACAACTCCTTACTTTCTTCATGAGCCGACCATGGGGAACCTTATCAAACGCCTTACTAAAATCCATGTATACGACATCAACTGCTCTACCTTCATCTACACACTTAGTTACCTCCTCAAAGAATTCAATCAAATTTGTTAGGCAAGACTTACCCTTCACGAATCCGTGTTGACTATCCCTGATTAAGTTGCCCCTTTCCAAATGGTCATAAATCCTATCCCTCAGGACCTTTTCCATTATCTTACCAACCACCGAAGTAAGACTAACCGGCCTATAATTACCAGGGTCATTCCTATTTCCTTTCTTGAAGAGAGGAACAACATTCGCCACTCTCCAGTCCTCTGGCACCATCCCTGTGGACAGTGAGGACCCAAAGATCAAAGCCAAAGGCTCTGCAATCTCCTCCCTTGCCTCCCAAAGAATCCTAGGATATATCCCATCTGGCCCAGGGGACTTATCGACCCTCAGGTTCTTCAAAATTGCTAAAACATCTTCCCTCAGAACATCTACCTCCTCCAGCCTATCCACCTTTATCACACTCTCATCCTCAAAAACATGGCCCCTCTCCTCGGTGAACACTGACGAAAAGTATTCATTCATCACCTCTCCTATCTCTTCTGACTCCATGCACAAGTTCCCACTACTGTCCTTGACCGGCCCTACCCTCACCCTGGTCATTCTTTTATTTCTCACATAAGAGTAAAAAGCCTTGGGGTTTTCCTTGATCTGACCCACCAAGGACTTCTCATGCCCCCTCCTAGCTCTCCTAAGCTCTTTTTTTAGCTCATTCCTTGCTACCTTGTACCCCTCAATCGACCCAACTGAACCTTGTTTTCTCATCCTTACATACGCTTCCTTTTTCCTCTTGACTAGACATTCAACCTCTTTTGTGAACCATGGTTCTCTCACTCGGCCATTTCCTCCTTGCCTGACAGGGACATACCTATCAAGGACACGCAGTAATTGCTCCATGAAAAAGCTCCACTTTTCGTTTGTGCCTTTCCCTGATAGTTTCTGTTCCCATCTTATGCTCCCTAATTCTTGCCTAATCGCATCATAAATTACCCCTCCCCCAATTATAAACCCTGCTCTGCCGTATGGCCCTATCCCTCTCCATTGCAATAGTGAAAGTCACCGAATTGTGGTCACTATCTCCAAAGTGCTCTCCCACATACAAATCAAACACTTGGCCCGGTTCATTACCCAGTACTAAATCCAATGTGGCCCCACCTCTTGTCGGCCTATCCACATATTGTGTCAGGAAACCCTCCTGCACACACTGTGCAAAAACTATCCCATCCGAACTGTTTGACCTATAAAGGTTCCAATCAATATTTGGAAAGTTGAAGTCACCCATGACAACTACTCTGCGACCTCCACACCTATTCATAATCTGCTTTGCAATTTCTTCCTCCACATCTCTATTACTATTTGGGGGCCTGTAGAAAACTCCTAACAACGTGACCGCTTCTTTCCTATTTCTAACTTCAGCCCATATTACCTCAGATGGCAGATCCCCCTCGAACTGCCTTTCTGCCGCTGTTAAACTATCCTTGATTAACAATGCTACTCCTCCACCTTTCTTACCACCTTCCCTACTCTTACTGAAACATCTATACCCCGGAACTTCCAACAACCATTCCTGTCCCTGTTCTAACCATGTCTCCGTAATGGCCACCACATCGTAGTCCCAAGTACCAATCCATGCTCCAAGTTCTCCTACCTTATCCCGGATGCTCCTTGCATTGAACTTGACACACTTCAAGCCACCTTCCTGTCTGCCGGTACATTCCTGCGACCTTGATACCCTCCTCAGTACCTCCCTACACTCACCACTGGCTCCTGGACTACAGCCCTTTTTCCCATCCCCCTGACAAATTAGTTTAAACCCCCCCGAAGAGCCGTAGCAAATTTCCCTCCCAGGATATTGGTGCCCCTCTGGTTCAGGTGCAAACCGTCCTGTTTGTACAGGTCCCACCTTCCCCAGAATGTGCTCCAATTATCCACATAACTGAAACCCTCCCCCCTACACTTTGCACATTTAACACTTTGAAATATGACACTGAATTGCACGTTAAATGCAAGACTTTTAATATCGGTACAGGTGTGTGAATAGACATAAGATAATGCTCTACATCAAATATCATTAAACAGTCCCAGATTTTCCCATTCTTTGTGTTCTATTATTACAGCTGAAAAATTTAGATCAAATATGCTATTTTGTTGAATTCATTCTCGGAATGCGGGCATCGCTGACACGGCTGGAACCTATTGCCCATCCCTAGTTGCCCTGGAAAGGTTTGATACAACTGAGTGGCTTGCTGGGCCACTTCAGAGGGCGGGTATTCGACAACCACGTTGATGTGGGATTGGAGTCACATTTAGGCCAAACCGGGTAAGGACGGCAGGCGTCCTTCCCTAATGGATTTTTATGACAATCCGATGGCTTCATGGTCATCTCTCAATATGCGTTCCCAGTGCAGAAAGTTATGTGCTGGGAATGCTAAAGATTAAAATTTGACACTAAGGGGGAAAAATTTGGTATCGCCCATTTTGGGGCGGAAATTATCGCCGCCAACCACAAAATTCGTCTCCAGTGCCCCTGGAGGTGATTGGAGCGCTAAATCGAGCGCTACCTCAGAACGCTACTCAAGCACAGGCGATGAGTACTCACACGCAGACTGGTGCCTTCCAGTTCTTAAAGGGGAGGGTCCATCTTGCTGCACAGCCTTACTCAGCTCATTGCAGCGTTTGACCTCGGCCTGCAAGCAGGTAAAAATCTTCAGTAAAGATTCATGATGGCTACTCAGGCCCAGGGAGAGAGCTCGCCGGTTTAGTGACCAGGTATTGGTGGCTCTGGTTGGCGCTGTGGAACGCCAACGGGCAGTGCTGTTTCCAGAGACTGGCAGGAGGCCATTGCCCCGGGAGTTTACAAGGGTGTGGAGGGAGGTTGCCCAGCACGTTTCATCCAGGAGCCTGGTCCAAAGGACTCATATGCAGTACCGCAAGAAGTTCAATGACCTCACTCGGGTGGTCAGGGTGAGTACATGCTTGAAAAACCTCTACATCCCACTATCTCAACCTCACTCTGTGCACAGATGGTGTAAATTCCCAAATCCTCAACACTCACCCAACAACTATGCCCATCTAATAAAAGTCACACGCACATCCCACACCTTGCAGACATTAACGGCTATTGCAGAGAGACCGTGGGGACCCAGACCCCATGCCCCGTGTAATGGGTGAGGTGGCAGCATCTATTGCAGCACAGGCTGAAGCATCGCAACAGCTTAGTGCTGGAATTGAGTCATTGGTTAGTGCCATCCAATGTCAGACTGCTCTCATGCAGTCTCAGATTGATGCCACGCAAGCGCTGACTGCTGCCATCATCGCTGGGTCGCCCACAGTCCACCGGGGATCTCACGGTGCCGCAGCAGTCCAGCAATCTGTGCTCGAGCAGATTGCTCCGGATGCTGAGGTTCTGCCCCGGGGGAGTGGCAGTGTGTCGGTCGAGCAGGAAGGTGCTGTCCTCTCTCAGGATGACAGCATTCCTGCTCCCACCACTGCCACAGCCTGTAACCCAGCCAGCCCAGACTGCTACCGCCCATGCAGAGTTGGTGCAGTCCGCAGCCGGGCCCTCCAGGCCCAGAGCTGGTCGAGGGCGCCCTTCAGGACCATCTCCAGTCTCTGGATCCAACATTCAGCAGCCTTCCGCCAGCCTTGCTGCAGCCACTGGGGCCACATTACGTAGGAGCAGTAGGGTGGGAAGGGGGGGAAGTGCGATGCAGAGGGAGATCATCCTCGAAGGGCGAATAACTAAAAATTCTCAAACAAATAAGGGGAATGTTTGTCCCAAAGTTGGATGTTTATGTTACTATATTGTTCACTCTGTTAACGCTTATCTCGATGAGGTAAGAACCAGTTTTGTTAGTTAATGAATTGTTGTGTTCGTTTGTTATTGGTTGTGCTTAATAGGATGCAGTTTGTCAGGAAAATATTTTTTTTTATTGAAACTTGACAACTTTGCACATTTTACTCATTGGAGCAAGTAGCCCAACTGATTTATATGGTTATAAAATTAGAATAATTCCAAACCTTTTGAACGTTCACTTTATGACACATTATTGTACCAGATGTTTTAAGTATGTGGGTGAAGCAAGGCAGGGCAGCACAAGATTGAGACCGAGATTTAATTCTGTGATGCGTAACAGCCATCACTCGGTACATTCTTATTTCCATTTGAATCGAGTCCTTCACAGGAAGAGTATGATGACAGAGATGAGTGATTTAGGCAGATTGTTTCTGTGTGGGACTTTGGACCATCAGTCCCGAATTACCAGGTCACATATGCCCAGGTCAGATGCAATGCACAAATTCTCCACGTTATCTGAACAAGGTGCTTTCATCCGAGTCTACAAAGGCTACCCTCTATTCTACCAGGTTGACAGTTTGAGTTTCATACTATCAGTCTGAATTGCTCCAAGTTTGAGAGAGATGGGTTTATGGCCACTCGGACTAGATTGAAGCTGCATAAGCACATTTTACTTTGAACTGTTGAACAGCTGCCAGGCAGAGGACCACCAACATTTCCTTTTTCTGTGTAAAGACTAGAAATTCATTATAGCCAAGAAATGGGCAGTGTTTAGATTAAAAATGATTAAGTAGCGCCAGTTGAAAATCATCTAGGCTGCTCACAAAATTCGTCCTCACTCCTCATTAAAATGATTGTAGTCATGATTCTCGTCTAAAAACCCAAGCTCATTGGCCTTACACTGAAAAGATGGACCAATATCGGGGGCAGTCTAAACGCAAGTAATGATTGCCAGAGACTTTTTCACTCCTTAAAGGGGAGGTTCATTGATGTTGCAGCACCTCATTCTCAACATTTTTGGGTTTGCAGCTACCTCAACAACCATAAGAAGGACAAGGAGAAGGCGCACTTATTTATAAATCCTGATGGCAGATCGCTGCCCTAGGGAGAGAGCCCGGAGGTTTTCCGATGAAGCTTTGGAGGCATTGGTTTTAGTGGTGGAGAGGGGGCGGGTGGTCCTGTACCCGTCAACTGGCAGGAGGCCCTCGCCACAAGTCTGCCGGACTATGTGGAGGGAGGTGGCACACCACGTCACGGGCAGCAATGCAGTCCCCAGGACCCACACCCAGTGCATGAGGAGGTTTAATGAGCTCGCACAGGTGGTCAGGGTGAGTGAAGGCTTCAACAAATGCTACATACCACCATCTGTACCACAAGCTTCACACACTGCTCAATGTACCACACCCACAGCACTCACACACCAACAATCTCTACCTAGCAACACTCACACCCACCTCTCACACCTTACACACAATGACAGCTATTCAACAATGGCAGGCACAAGGGTCATTAGTTATTACAATTCATGTGATATGTGTGATATGTTTATAGATAAATTTATTAATTGTGTTTGGAATATTTTGTGGTCTCCCTCATTGCACCTTTGTGCCCAGGAGGATGCTGTGATATGGCATGAGAGAAGAATTGTATGATGGAGATGTGGTGAGTTATGGGGATCTGGGGTTTCATTCATGCGAATCAGAGTCTGATGAGATGGTCACGGACAGCCCGTCCGGAAAGCTGATTGTCTCGCTGCCTCCGCTCCCTCCACCGTAGTACCTGGATGGTGAGGTCCACTGCCAGTACAGCCCCCATTACTTTTAGCAAGTGTTGTAGGTTGAAGCTGTTCAGAAATAATTATGGAGTTTTGTACTTGCCACAACACTCCTTGATACCAAGGAACCTTGAAATGAATAAAGAAAACTCTCCAGCAGCCACTCAAACTTCAAAATCTTGTTAGGTCTGAGTGATTGGCGATGATCGCTTTAAATAGCATCATTGGAGCTGGCTTCCTGCTGCTGCATGCCACCTGAAGCTGTCGTTGTTTTCTCCAGGCCATAAGTTAATTGGCTGTAACGAAGTTGGGAGATCGGGCGTCAAGTGAGCGTTGCACACTCACTGATGTCACAATCTCTGTGCTGGCAAGGTCCCCGGCGATCGCGTTCAGAGGCAGCACTACCAGCAACACCAATATGGCGTGCGGCGCTGGAACCGGTGTCAGGTGGCATTAAAGCTCTCAATGGCGTTTAGCGCCATCTCTGTGGCGCAAATCACCCAAATTTCTCCCCCACTGGGCAATCTCATCGCCTTCACATTATCTGAAGTGTCACACTCATCACCAGAGGTGACTAACAAATATATAATGCAAGGCCAACAGAACTAAGCAAGGACGTCTTGTATGATACATTTAAACATGACACATTATTGATGTTCAATGATGTACAGGCAATTGTCTCCTTTTACATTTTGATCTTTTTCATCAATGAAATCTTCTTGGGAGAAATCCACTGCACCATATAGCTTTCTCATATGGAAATGCCCCATCTGTTCCAGAGCAAGCTCTTTCTCGGTGAGTTTCACACACCTTTTATGAACAGCACAAGTTACTCCTTGTTCAAAGCATTGAGATTTCCCACAAAACTGTTCTTCAAGAAATTACTGGTCCTTTATCTCTTTGAGCCTTACTTATGTACTGGTTACAATGGGGTGCTGCTTTCTACAGTCAAACATTTAGGGAGAAAAAGTCATTTTAATTTCCCAGCGGATGTTTCACTGCAATCTGTGCTCTCACCAGAGTTTTTCTAAAATGGCCCCACGTGTAATATGTACCTCCATCATCAGATTCTTTAAAAGCCATCTTCGTCAATCCTTAAGCAGTGCCTTATTGGGGAAAAAAACTTTCACTCCTGCACTGGAATTGTTACTTTGTGAAAACTAAATGATGCATTTTTTTACCATCTGCAAACACTTGTGAAAATTGTAATTGGTAACGGTCCCCCGCCAATGTAATGCTCTCTTTGTATTACAGAAGCGCTGTAAGAGACTATTTTATAACACCCTTGGTTCCCAAGTGCTGTGGCATCTACCAGCCACATTTCTATTGCTGTTAAAAAAAACTTAAGTTTAATTATCTGTCAAATTAATTTAAAATGATGCATTGTGCCAAATATGATTTACGCACTGTTATAAAATTAACACCTAATCAGGCCACTGCCTGCACTTTTATTTTAACACCTGAAGAAACGGAGTCATGCATCTTTAATACTAACAGTGGAGGCGGACAGATTTGAGTCCAGTGAGATTTTTCATTAATTGTCGTATTTCTGCCAGCATGATTTTCATATGAAAATACAATTTTTAGCAAAGTTTGCTGTTGAAGCTATATCCAATTATTTCCGATGGTGGAGAAATGCAGTTGTCTCTTTTTCTTCACCTCGGTGAAGGGCCGAGGCCTGTCGCCACTGGCGTTGAAAAGCAGAAGGAAAGGTGAGATAAATCAATTATGAGTGGCTGGGTGTTGTCATGCTTGGATTTTAGAGTCTAGGCTTTGGAGGATGAAGGCAAGGTGTTTCACAGTTTTCAGGTCTTGGGTCACAATCAATTTGAATACTGTGTGTGCAGTTCAGAAACTTTACATGATTTTTCAACTATTACATTTTTAACATTCCTATACAGACATTTCAATAAATAATTTAAATGGGCTTCAGTCCATGTCCAAACAAGATTCTAGCCACTGACCTCAATGAAAGTTGTACTGAGAAAATGAGCAATTAAAGACCATTAGTTAGACCCTTGCCAACTGGAAATGTCTTCCATCTTTGACACAGCTACCATTAGTGGCTGCCACTGGGGCAGACATGTGTACAGAAGCAAATCTAAGACGGAATTCCCTCATTAATCTAGAATAATAAAAATAATGATGTAGTTCATCGCCCAATCATGATGACCTTTCATATGTTATTGATAGGCTTAATAAATCTAATGAGCCAACAGTGACCAAGTAGGCGTCCAGCAATCTCAGTCCAGATACCCGACTGTTCCATGTTTGACTAACAAGGCTCCAGAACAATGCTGGTAGTTTCATTTATACAGCAGAGTGAAACTCAAACTCGCCCTCTATTTTGCAGCCTCATCCCAAGCAAGTCCACTCTCTGGGGGTAGCTCAAAATGGGCGATCTACAGTTCCATTGTCTTCAATGCAGGTGGCCCAAGCAATTCTGCCCATTTTGCGTTACCACCCAAGGCAAATTTCATAGAATCATAGAAAGTTACAGCAGGGAAGGAGGCCATTTCGGCCCATCGTGTCCGCGCCGGCCAACAAAGAGCTATCCAGCCTAATCCCACTTCCCAGCTCTTGGTCCGTAGCCCTGCAGGTTACAGCATCCCAAGTGCACATCCAAGTACTTTTCAAATGTGGCTAGGGTTTCTGCCTCTACGACCTCACCAGGCAGTGAGTTCCAGACCCCCACAACCCTCTACCGCATTATATCTTCAGAGCTCTGATGAAGGGTCAAACTCAGAATGTTTCTGTTTCAGATGCGAGTTGACCTGCTGACCCTTTCCAGCATGTTCTGTCATCAGATCTTCAAAAGGTTGTTTAGAAAATCACAGCAACTGGCAATCAAATGGAAACATAAGGGTTAACCCTACTTTAATTTGAAACTTCAGTTCCTCATTTTCCAGCTTTTATGAAGAAGAATGGAAATGCTTATCATAAAACAGTGAAATCTGATTGGTTTTTTTTTAAAGAAAAGATCCACTGGCCATACTAAAGCAATTTTCATCTTCTCAAAAATGCTGCTCAAAGCATCTTCATGGGAGCTCACTTTATGCAGTCTACTTTTCTATTTACAATCCAATTTTATCTCCATGTAACAATCCTGAGAGGGAAGCTGCAACCACATCACTATCTGCGTGCCCCCAATGCACCAGTATGACATTCCCATTTCCCATCTTCTCTGTCACTGTGGCGGTTTTATGATTGGAAAGTTAGCACCAATTAGTGTCTCGATTGAAGACAGACTGGCGGCTGCGAGCAGGAGCACTGTGCATCATACTGAGGCTCCCCAAACTAACTTAACATAAGCATAGTAACAGCGAACAGACAAACAACTCCTTTGTATACAATGAGCTCCAGCACAAAAGTGAAAAAATAATGTTGCAGCACCCAGATTTTGTGCGACAAATAAATGGCATAATCACCACAGGTAACAGGTCTCACACATTCTTAGTCAGTCATAATGTTTACCCATTCTCACAATCCCAATGAAAATATCTGAAATAGCTCTCATTTGTAAATGATACATGAGATTTTTTGCTTGCAAGTGCAACCCTGTGGTTTTTTTTTCCACGAGTCAATCTCCTGTGGTATTGCACATTAGGAGTCAGGACTCAGCAGAGCGTTGAGGTCAAACATGGTTAGAGGGTGGGGAATAATTGGACCCCGGTGAGAGAAGAGGAGGAGGAGATAGATGGGAGGGGAGAGGAGGGGAAGGGTTTGTGGTGAAAGAGGGGAGGAGAGCAAGAAGAGGGAATGTGGAAAAAGGAGGGAGGGAGCTGCTCAACATTCCACGGCCGGAGGGAGAGAGAGGAGCACAAAGTGTGTCTCCTGTTATCCCTGGAACCATTTTTGTCCTGGTAGTGGGGAGGGAGGGAAGGGAATAGCCCGTCACAGATTCTATTTACTTGTCAATTCTGAGGAAGGTTTGCTGAATGATCCATGGATTGGTGGACGATAAATAATTTCACTGGGGTTGATTCATAGGACAGGAAGCACTGAAAAGTATTCAGCAATTTATCACAGATATGATTTTTGGGTTGGGAGGGAGTAATAATTACTGATGTAAGAAAACTACTAGGCACTTGGTCTAAGCGTTAAACAAAGCTTTAATCAACTGTTTTTCAACATGGAGATCTAGTTGTGTCCTTCACTAGTTCCTGTTGAGGAATGTCCTAAGCAAGCTGGGCCCATGCCCGAGTATTTATACTCTCCCTGGACAGCGCCACCAGCAGGCCGCCCAGTATTACATCATACATGAATGACAAGATTCATGTCAATTACTATCTCTGCTAGGACATGATGGGGTTCAATGTGCCACTAGGAATCAGTTCCTAGTGGTGAATGTGATTGCAAAGTGTGATTTGTACAGGTCCGTTGAGGCAGGGTTTTAAAAAATTGTTACAGTAACCAAAATGAACAGATTGCAAAATGAATGCAATGATACAACATAATCTAAAAACCAGTGTCTGCGTACTGGTACTATGTACTATGGCCTGGGTGGAGTGTGAGAATGTTAAAAAGCAATGCCAGTGGAGATCTTTGCACCTGACATTAGGGGGGGATTTTCCCAGCCCCAGGGAGGCGGGACTGCCGGGAAAATGGCAGAATCTGGGTGCGGGTACCCATCCCGCTTCCAACCCGCCTCCATGCAGTCTTCCCAGGAGGCGGGTCCCCGACTTGCGCAGGGACCCATCTCCTCGAGGCGGGAAGGGGATTAGTGCCATTTAACTGCCTGTTAACAGGTAGTTAACAGGCAGTTTTTTGGCTTTTCCCTATTTTGTGCCCTAAAGTGTGGGCTTCCCGACGGCTCCGAACCTCGCCTGGGTCAGCGAGGCGAGCAGTGGGTCTGCGGGGGTCTGAGGGGCCGAAATGTCCGCTGTGGAGGTGAGTGATGGCTGCAAGTGTGGAGAGGTAAGTGTGTGAAGTAAGTGTAAAGTGTTCTAAGAAGTTTACTTACCTTTGTTTCTTCCTCCAGGCTTCAACACTTTAGGCTGCGGAGCTGCCTCATCTCAACGGCAGAGAAAGCAGATTGGCCGCTGCATTCTCAGATTTCTGCTTTCTGCTCAGGAGAGATTTCCAAGTGAGCCTGTGTCCAAGGTCTCACCTTAGAAAACAGATTGTCAGATTCACAGAGCTGTCAAACGCTGACAATTTATCTGTCAAAAAATCTCGACAGATGAAACTTCATTCACTGACATCATCTGTCACCGGCTTTCTATTAATTGGCCGGCTAAGCCCGCAGGGCGGGCTTAACAAGGCCAATCAATGGAAAATAGCATGGGTTGGCCAGACGTCGCTGGAGGCGGGACTAAAACCCGGCAAGCAGCAGTCCCGCCTCCAACACGTCTCCATTCATAAAATCCAGCCCTTTGAGACAGGCGGGCAATGCCAATCAGAGCACCACCTACATGGATTACAGATACTGCAGGTAAATGTTGACCCTTTTATAATGAGTTTTCCCGTCGAACATACGAGTTTTCAATGTATTTTGATTTGTAAAAATGCAACCCACTCGGTAGTTTTAATATATAATAAGCTTTTCTCACTACATTCTAAAAAATGTTATAGAGTGGGTTAATTTAATTTTGAAAGTCAGCCTAAATAAAGCACGCAAACAACAATGTTAATTGAAAACGGCAATATTTTTTGGAGAATAAAAATAGGATGAGGAGGAGTTCCTTCCTAGCCTCAAATTTTCCTGTAATAGTTTCAGCAACCATAGCAATACGGAACCACAAGACAGCTCAAGAATAACTTACAGAAATCTCTGCAATACATCTCAACTAGCTGTTTTCATTTTTACTACAGTCGCTTATATTGGGTATGGTGACAATAATAGCATAATTTTCAGGGATTCAGCTCAGCCAGCAACATGAGGTCCTGAATGCTGGCAGCCAAGATGGAGATACTCACCATATTCTTCTGCTGTCAATTAGACTTTGTTCTTCTCAGAATCTTACTCTTTATTCAGTTTTCAAAGCCAGTCTTGGCTGAAGAAGCAAAAAAAGTGAAGGATTCGCTCTGTGCAGTACTGAGGGAGTGCTGCACTGTCGGAGGTGCCGTCTTTCAGATGAGACATTAAACCGAGGTCCGGTCTGCTCTCTCAGGTGGACGTAAAAAATCCCATGGCACTATTTCGAAGAAGAGTTATTCCTGGTGTCCTGGCCAATATTTATCCCTCAATCAACATCACTAAAAAAAAATGATCTGGTCATTATCACATTGCTGTTTGTGGGAGCTTGCTGTGCACAAATTGGCTGCCGCGTTTCCTACATAACAACAATGACAACACTTCAGAAAGTATTTCATTGGCTGTAAAGCACTTTGGGATGTCCGGTGGTCGTGAAAGGCACTATAAATGCAAGTCTTTTTTTTAAGCAAATGAATAAACTAAAGTGAACTGAATGAGGTCATTTTATGTTAATTCAAAAATGCACAAACTTTGCGCAGCTTGGATTTTAAGTTTCTAATAGGCTGTCCCTTTCCTTTTTTAAAAAGAACAAATCAAGTAAAGGAAAATCAAAATTTCCTTCTGCATGCACCTACTACCACCATATACCACATCACATCCCACCTTCACAGTGGTAGCATGTAGACTGTTTCTATAACCACAACAGAAGTAGGTTTTGCTAATCTATTAGATACTGTCTTTGCAAAATGATTAATTATTTAGCTCTGTAGTGAGAAGGGGAGATCTAATTGTTGCCAGTCATTTGCAGAGGACCAGTTGGTCTGATGGCAAGTAAATAATAATTTCCCTGATCGCCTTGGCCGGCTGGAGATATCTGTACCTGGTCTACAAATGGTTAAAAGGTACATGTCCATCTCCTCAGTGGTACAGAGAATGGATTTTTTTTTTGTTGCCCATCCCTAATTGCCCTTGAGAAGGTGGTGGTGAACCACCTTCCTGAACCACTGCGGTCCATGAAGTGAAGGTTTGATGCAACTGAGTGGCTTGCTCGGCCATTTCAGAGGGCAGTTAAGAGTCAACCACATTGCGGTGGGTCTGGAGTCACATATAGGCCAGACCGAGTAAAGGCAGCAGATTTCCTTCCCTAACGGACATTAGTGAACCAGTTGGGTTTTTACGACAATCCAGTAGTTTCATTTTTTATTTAATTCGATTTCTCATTTAATTAACTGAATTTAAATTCCACAGCTGCCGTGGTGGGATTATGAACTCGTGTCTCTGGATCATTGGTCCAGGCCTCTGGGTTACTAGTCCACTATGCTACCGTTCCCCATGATGGAGCTGCGTTCTTTTGCAGTCAAGGGAGGCTACAGACCAGCCAGATCAGGAGTTTGGCTTCATAAAACACTCCGAGTTTCCATGAGTGCTGAAAACTTCATAAAAATTGAATGCTATGAAATTCTTTTAAACCAAAGATATAACCCCAAAGCCTTAGATCACCAAGTCTGATTATTTGTCCAAGGTTATCCTTTGTGTGTCTTTACTTGTCCAAAAATGTTCTTTGGACTTCGTTAATTAGAGGCAGTATTGAAGAATTCATGTGCACAGAGGATCAATAGACCTATAAAAAGGACCACAATTGAGTTGTAGATAAAATCCATGCTTTCAGCAGCCAATATCCGTATCACCAAGGTGTCACACATTCAACGAAAGGCAACTATTGTTACCATCTCCAAAGTAGGAGAAAACATTTCTATTATTATTAAAGCATACAATGACATGTGTTAAAGATTGTTCCTCTTGCTCTGTTAATGATCTGCAGATCAGGATAAGACTTAATTTTGTAGGTTAAGTACTGATGGGATGATTTGGATACAGACGAGGTAGGCAGTCTTAGCCAATATGATACAAGGTAAATGCACAATAGTAAATAACTGGTATGAGCTTTTCTGGCTTGTACACCTCAAAAGAGTAGTACGGCATTGACTTCCACATTCATCCCTCCACAACATGCGTGGATCACCCTGTAAATGTAATTGGGGCAACGCCAGGTATAAAGAGAGACTTGAAATCGCAGATCTTCAACGGAGAGAAAATAAATCCTCAAATCAAAGATAGGAGGTGCACTCTTAATAAATAATAGATTGATGTCGAGGAATATTTAGTACTAAAACCATTCACCCTGGACTTTTGTTTCTTGTCTAAGGGTACATTTATACTCCAAGTTTAAAGTTGGTGCATAGCAGTTTCCACTTTGTGTAAATGCTACACTTGTGCAGTGTAAATCCAAAGTTAAAGCCCGACCTCATCCGGAGTTCTGTCTCATCAGTCTCCGATTGTGTCAGCGTGTTTCTTCTTGAGCTCCTTCATCTTTCCTGCAGATATAACTCTCCCACTTTCACTAAGTGGGACCTTGTACAACCATTCCTATTGCAACTGATTTCTACACTCTATCTTACTTAATATAACGATTGCCACTATTAATCCAATAAGGAATTCAGGAGAAACTTCTTTACTCAGAGATTGTTTTAATGTGGAACATGTTACCACATGGGGTAGTTGAGGCGAATAGCAGAGCTGCATTTAAGGGATGCTTGGTAAGTAAATAAGGGAGCAAGGAATAGAAGGATATACTGATAGGGTGAGATGAAATAGGGTGGGAGAAGGCTCGTGTGGAGCATAAACATCAGCATGGACCAGTTGAGCCAAATGACCTATTTCTGTGCTGTAAATACTATGTAATTCTATCTGTTTTAATCATTTCTCCTTCCTGAAAAAGGGAAAGACCAGAAGTAATACTTTTTTGAAACTATTAAGAGTATACGTCCAATCTTGGATTTAGCAATTAATTTTTCCTCCAGTGAAGATCTTCCATTTAAGGTCTTTATTTCTGCCTGGTGTTACTCCTATGATGTTTACAAGAGCGATCCATTCAGGTTTTGGATTGAATCTGTACACTAATGTGGAAATCAGTGCTTTGCCAGAGCCAAGAATTTTTTTTTAAACCGGTTATTTACTCTTCTCCATTTCACTCGTATCAGGCCATAACTCGAAATTTAGACTCCATTTACACTAGAACTGTAGCATTGTTGTGAAACAAATTCACTTTACACCAATACTACAGTTGTAGTGTAGATGCAGCCTAATATCCCAGTCTAATTAGATTTTTCACAACTCAACCAGCAATAATTTCTCTATTTTCTACATTTTCTTCTGCTAATCTAATCTAGAGAGTCAGCCGTGGCTCAGTTGGTAGCACTCTCACCTCAAGGTTGTGGGCTCAAGTCCCATTCTAATGACGTGAGCACCAAAATCTAGGCTGACACTTAGTGCAGTGCTGAGGGAGTGCTGCTCTGTTGGAGGAGCTGTCTTTCGGATGAGACATTAAATCAAGGCCCCGTCTGCTCTCTCAGAGGTCGTGAAAGGCGCTATATAAATGTGATTTTTTTTTTTACTGATATTGATTGAGAATAAATAAGAAAGGACACTGGGTGACGTAAGAAAACTACTAGGCACTTGGTCTGAGTGTTAATCAAGGCTTTAATCAACTGTTTTTCAACATGGAGATCTAGTTGTGTCCTTCACTAGTTCCTGTTAAAGAATGTCCTGAGCAAGCTGGGCCCATGCCCGAGTATTTATACTCTCCCTGGACAGCGCCACCAGCAGGCCGCCCAGTATTATTTCATAAGTCATTTCCACATGAATGACAAGATTCATGTCACTGGGGATAACTCCTCTTCTTCAAAATAGTGCCATGGGATCTTTTACATCCACTTAAGAGAGCAGACATCGGTTTAACGTCTCATCTGAAAGACGGCACCTCCGACAGTGCAATGCTCCCTCAGTGCTGCACTGGAGTGTCAGCCTAGATTTTTGTGTTAAGACAATTGCTTGCCCTTCAACATTCAACTGGCATACGTTTGCCAGCTCCTTGTTTAGATGCTGTAGATTTAGTTGCAGTGCCGTTAAGTCCGAGAGCCAGCTTCTTGTCTCCATCTTGGTGGGACTGAGCTCCTTTTCGAGGCGGTGGATGTTTTGTAGCTGCAGGAACAGTTTGAGTCAGTCCAGTTTGGGTTATTTTCCGAAAGACCCCACAAAAGCTGATAAATATATCCACTGAAAAATGGAACAAAAATCCAGAAAATGGGACTTTTGAAAGAAAAAGAAAGATAGACTTGCATTTATATAGCGCCTTTCATGACCACCAGACGTCCCAAAGCTCTTTACAGCCAATGAAGTATTTCTGAAGTGTAGTCACTGTTGTAATGTTGCAGCTCAGTTTACATTATTTCTTTTTTCAAGAATGGACAATCTGGTCAATAAACACATATCTACTCGACAGCTGGCAAACTGATGCAATCAATATATAAATTCCGAGAAGGATCCTTTGCGTTACTTTTGGCTTTCCATAACACTCTACCTTTCCAATTGACTGAGGAAATCTTAGGCTTGACGTTGTATATTTGGATTGAAATCCCTCTGCAGACTGCGTAAATTCCTTACAATCGAATCGAGGTTCGTTCTCAAGTTTGATCTCAGTAGGTACACCGTGTTGAGCAAACTGCAACTTAACATATTTTAATACTGGTGTACTCTTCGCACTTGTCAGTTTTGTCAAAGGATTTGGAGCAACAATCTATTGTTGGGAGATAGCTGTCAGTGTCTCACTCAAAGATCCACTCCAATATTCTGCCATGATCTCTTTAATACTTCATGAGATTTCAAAGTTTCCTTTGGGTTTGATATTTGATATGTGTTGCATGTTGTGCATTCAGCTGTCACATATTTTATCTGGGCTGACATCTGTGGCCAAAATAGAACTTCTGTAACTTGTTTGCATTAGATGACCCTGATGGATGATCCTGAGCATCCAACTCCCTGACTTAGTTGATATAATCACTCCATCTTGTAAAATGGCTTATCTTGTACATTGATTTCAATAAGATCTTCGAACAGTATCAACCCTGTGACCTAACATCTGACCTTCCTTCTTGAACTGCTGTTTTCAAATTTTTCAGCATGTTTATCACTTTGTGCTGCTTTCTGTAGTTCCTGGAGCTTTTTAAAATCAGAAACTGGGGATACCACATCACGTCAATTTCAATTTCCTCTGTTGTTTCACTCATATAAGGTCTACTTGTGCTACATATATAGAATCATGCAGCACAGGAGGAGACCATTCAGCCTATCATGCCTGTGCCGGCTCTTTGAAAGAGTTATCCAATTAATCCCACTCCCCTGCCCTTTTCCTATAGCCCTGCAAAATGTTCATTTTCAAGTATTATATCCAATTTCCTTTTGAAAGCTACTACCCTCCACCCTTTCAGGCAGTGTATTCCAGATCATCATAACTCGCTGCATTAAAAAAAACTCATCATCTTTCCTCGGATTCTTTTGCCATTACAACCCTAAATTGGCATGCAGCTGGTATTTCTGCAGCTTCTTAAATGTAGCTTCAAATAGTTGCTGATCTGTTTCAGTGTCAAGTACATGTACGAAAATGGAGCGAAAGAATGTCTCACAACCAAACATTAAGGCAAGCATTTCTTCTCCTATTTGGTCACATTTTTGAGTGTTTGTTCTTGGGTTACTTAGAGCCTCCTTCATCTTTGCTTTCACTGATTGGAATCTCGTGCAACAATTCACAGAGCGCTTCTGATGCAAATGCAACTAATGCTTCTTCTTGTCCACGTGATGTGTCCACCAACACTGCAATAAGTGTTTTGATGCCACTTTTGTCAGATCATCAAAATAATTTTTCCTCTTTTTCCAACCCACTGTTGTCCTTTTGTACCATTTGACAGTGGCTTATTGTATTTAAGAGATTTGGCATAAACTTAACCAGGTATGTAATCATACTGAGAAAATGTTGACTATCCTTTGATTTTTGGCCTTCTAATATGCCTTTGACGAGTTGGGACTGCTTCCAAACTCTTACTTGTAAGCAGAATTTAAAGTAAAAAGTTAATAGTCATCTGGTGAACCTGAATTTTTGGAGGATTTATTAGGCCATGAAAGGCAAGAGCTTGTGTCTTTTGCCAAATTTCCTGCCTCATCTTTCAGCAACTATCAGGATCAACAATATGAGCCATCTGTTTACCTTCCAATTGTGCACAATTACTCAGCTGCCTTCTCTACAAAACTAATCCTGATAACCCGCATTATTCACTTTGGCTCAGAGTCCCGGCATTGTCCCCGTGGAGCCCATTTTACAAAGCATCTCGTAGTTCACCGTTACAATCTCTCTATTTAATTCCATGCAATTAAACCAAAACTCCACCTTCTGTGACTTCAATTTTGTCCCTTCACACCTACCCCCCCACTCCAAAAGCTAACTAATGGCCCGTGATTTCCAATAGGAGGCTTCCTGCGTGCGGAGGCCTCCTATCGGAAAAAAATCTATGAACTTACCCGAGGGCTCCCAAGGTCCGGACACTTCCGATCCTGGGCCTCTCTACAGTCGAAATGCGCAGGACCCACGTATCCCGGGGCGCAGGCGGTTCGCAAGCGTCCCTGGGATCACGTGGGCCATGAGGAGCCAATAGGAGAAGGGAATCTCCCTTCATACTTTTGACAGATAGACCCGTCAAATATATGAAAGGAGATCACCCCAAAAACACTTTAAAACATTAAATACATTTTTAAAAAACCATCACATTTTTAAAATGAGTTAAAATTACATTAAATTAAATATTTTAAACAAAAATTTAATTTTTTGAGAAGAATTAAAGTTTTTTTATGGGGCTAAAAATAAACTTACCTTTTTTAAAAGTATTTTTAAATTTACCAGGCATAAGATTTCTAAGGGTTTTCAGGGGACGGAGGTTCTCCAGAAAGCGGAACTCTCCACCCGCAGAGGCCCTTCTCCCAGGCAAGCATCCGATCTGTCAAGAGGATTCTTGACAGATCGGAAATGCCGGTTTTCAGCGCATGCCCTTCGCATGCCTGAAACCAGCATTTCCGATGTCCCTACAGGTGCGTACACACCCGTAGGGATCAGAAAATACAGCCCATTATTTCAACAAAAATACTTGGACAAAATCAGAAGAGTGGGAATAAAGAGGTTATTTAAAACTCTTGAATTTTTTTTAGAAAAGGGGCAATTGTAGTGGTATTCACTCTGTAATCACTGTGACATTTACAACATTGCATTGATAACTACCAAAACACTATTAGAAAGGCTGCTAATATTTATCAAAATAAATATCACTTATTTTTATCATGTACATTCAAGTTAGACTTTAAGCACACAAGTTATTGCACAGTACAATGGCCCAGAATTAGCTGGGAAAGTAAGTGTGCAAATAACCCAGCGCTTTGTGGCCAGGAAGAGGTACAGCGCGAGTTGCGAATCGCCACAAGTTGCTGGATGATTTGCACCGCTCCGCTGTTATCCTCACAAAAACGGGAGCTCGCCGTCAAACTCCCTGTGAGTTTCAAGAAATTGCTGCATTTAAAACAAATTAAACTCTCCGCAGAAAGTTAATGCTGGTATTTAACGGCATAACGACTCTTTTAACGAGGAGATTTATGCTCCTGCAATGCCACCCAACCTCTCCGGCCCAGAAAGGGAACAATTGAAACTGGGGAAGCTCATTCCTGCAGGTAGTAAATTGTTTCTAAAGATTTTTTAAAATTTCAACTTTCTTTCCTTCTCTTTATTTCTCTTTCTGTATCTAATTTGACTCTAAATCGCCCTATTTCCTTCTCCGTCGTTCCTCGGTTTCTTTCTGTATCCTTCAATCTACTTGGTTAAGGAGATAGGCTGTTGGTCCCATAGTTCACCAAGGTGCCCCATTAACCTCGCCATTATCAGCTCTCACTTCCAGCAATGTGCGGCGCAAAAATTTTTCGAGCTGAAGGGTGAGGAAAAATAAATTCTAACCAATGGGACACATCACGAGATGCTCCACTCCAGCAAAATCTAGGCCATTTTTACAGGAAGCTGGATAGGAGCAGGTTGGACCCTCGCCAAAAATGTAATATTGATAGGAATAAAAAGAATAAAGACACGAGCCCTGAAACATTTCATTTTTAATGAATTCTGCAGGTAGCACTTCATGAATAATTAAATCATTACGCTTCCTGACAAGGTGCAAAAACGAAGGACTGAAAGGTTTCAAATCTAACTGATTATATTTTGCCGCTAAACACATCAGCCAGGATGACTATGCAGCGGAGTGAATTTACCGGGTCAGACAATGTGAAAGGGTTATTTAGAAGACAAGACTTGCTGTTAGCTACTGGCAATTATTATCCTAAAACAAACAATACATTAGTCCTCATCAGCTTCTGGGACTCCAGACAGCTACAGCCTTAGGTCAGCAGCATCACCGTGCTGAATTAATAACAACTCACGTATGAGTTGCAAAGCTTCTGTGGGTAAAAACACTAATGCGAAATTCTATTCCGCTCAGATCAGATAACCCAAACTTAATCTGCTTTCACAGGGTTTGCATTGATTTGGGTCTAATTTAGTTCACACACTGGACACTGTCAAGTTATCAGTTACAAACGGAGGCCCAACAACTCAAGTGCAGGCCTGTTGACAGAGAGACCAAAGTTTGAATCCCACACTGGTTTATATCACACTTTTGTTTCTCCTGGAGGGCGACGGCCAGGCTGAGCTGAACCACTGCAAGAATTCAGAAAGATTTTGAGATATTCCTGAGGACACTTCTTGAATGGTTAGCCAAAGCACTCTGACATGCGTGCAGATGTCCATGTACTAGGCCAACCTGCGGTCCAACGGAGGAGAACAATAAGGGCACGAGAGCGAACAGACACATGGGCCGGAATTTTGTTTGGGAAGGCGGGTTGGGGGGTCCAAGGCGGGCAGGAGACCCGGGCGGCCGGGTTTCCCGCAGGCCCTGCCGATTTTACCGGCAGGGCCTAATTTGAATGCGAGGCCTCGGTTACTTGCCCGCAGCCAGCCAGCTTGAGAGGCTGGCTGGCTGTGGGCAGGTAGGCCTCAGTTGCGAGGGGTCGGTCCGGCGGAGGGATCGGGATCATCGGCAATCGGGGGGCTTCCCGAAGGCTGCGAACCCCGCCAGGGTCACCGAGGCGAGCAGTGGGTCTGCGGGGGTCTGCGGGGTGCAAAAATGCACTGTGAAGGTAAGTGATGGGTGCAAGTGTGGAGAGGTGAGTATGTGAGGTTAGTGGAAGGGGGCGGATAGCTTCACAGAGCTGTCAAACAATGACAATTCATCTGTCAAAAATGACGTTCTCTGTAACCGGCTTCCCCTTAATTGGCCTGCTAAGCCCGCTAGGCGGGCTTAACAAGGTCAATCAAGGGAAAATAGTGTGGGTTGGCCAGAAGTCGATGGAGGTGGGACTAAAACCCGACAAGTGGGAGTCCCGCCTCCAAAAGCTCCCCATTGGCAAAATCCATCCCTTAGATTCACTAATGTGATCTTTATAGACCTCCTATCTGCTAATAAAAGATCAAATCTGAATCATTAATATTTTACTGCGACTGTCTTTACATAATTATTGTGGGCAGGCTCTGAATCTATATAAATAGTCGCCCATTTTAGATGACTGAGAAATTTGTTGAAGCTGCTTTTAACATTTGAAAATCCCAGAGTATGCATTTTAGTCAAATGGTGCAGAAATAAAAATTACCAGAGCCATTTTGATATTATTTTCCATGTTTCTAAGTATACTTCAGTGCACAGACTTTTTTTCTCTCTATTTTGGTCGGCTGACATTCTTCACACTGGCTCCACAGCCTGAGTGTCGGAGAAATTGCTTCATTTTGTTTTATGGGGCAGTTGCCATGGCAACTGGTTTCCACTTTTGAAAAACAAACTCTGCGCGTTCAGTTGTAAAGTCGTGGATCCCGACTCCATATTTGGCCACTGTACTTTGCTTAATGGCTTGGGAAGGTTTGCACTGGTCAGTAAATGCAAATACAGCCGGCTGAGCCGCTCGACTTACCAGCAGCCGAAATTCGGGAATCCTTCCTTCCTTCCGACGACGACTAGCCCACATTGTGGTAGATTTTTAACTTGCCGCCCGGGCGTAAAGCTGGGATTGTGGTTCAGCGCACATTATAGAAATCATGGCCCAGATATTCCGATCGCAGGCCTCCCGCGGGCGGAGGGCTGTGATCTGGAAAAATCTGCGCCCTTACCGGAGGGCTCCCGGGACGCGCACAATTCCGATGCTGGGCCTCACCAAACTGTCAGTGCGCAGGGCCCACGTATCCCAGGGGCGCAGGTAGTTCACAGCGTCCCTGGGATCACGTGGGCCATGGGGAGCCAATCACAGAAGGGAATCTCCCTTCATACACTTGACAGGAAGACCTGTCAAATATATGAATGGAGATCACCCCCAAAACATAGTAAAACTTTAAATACATTTTTCTTTAAATCACATTTGTAAAATGACTTGAAATTACAATAAATTAACTATTTTAAACAAAAATTTAAATTTTTGAAAAAAATAATTAAAGATTTTTATGGGGCTAAAAATAAACTTACCTTTTTTTAAAGTATTTTTAAATGATAAATTAGTGGGGGAAAAAATTATTTATTTTTTTAACTTTTTTTCAACTCTTATCCTGCTTTTACTAGGCGCAAGAATTGTAAGTGTTTTCTGCGGGTGGAGGGTCTCCAAAAAGCGGAACTATCCGCCCGCAGAGGCCCTTCTCCCGGGCAGCTGGAGGATCTGTCAAGAGCTTTCTTGACAGATCGGAAATGCCGGTTTCCAGCGCGTGCGCTCTGCATGCCTGAAACCAGCATTTCCGATGTCCCTACGGGTGAGCACACAGCGCGTACCCACCCGTAGGGATCGGAATATCCGGCCCCATGTGCTTATGTTGCTGTCAGGGGTAATGACACTTAATCAGTGGTGTCTGCAGAAGCCATCTCTTTTGTTGCTGTAAAAGAAAGACTTGCATTTATATAGCGCCTTTCACTACCTCAGGACGTCCCAAAGCGCTTTACAGCCAATGAAGTACTTTTGAAGTGTGTCGTCACTATTGTAATGTAGGAAACACAACAGCCAAGATCCCACAAACAGCAATGTGATAATGACCAGATAATCTGTTTTGGTTGAGGGGATAAATATTGTTCAGAACACGAGGGAGAACTCCCCTACTCTTCTTCGAAATAGTGCCATGGGATCTTTTACGTCCACCTGATGGGGTAGACGGGGCCTCGGTTTAGCGTCTCATCCAAAAGACGGCATCTCCGACAGTGCAGCACTCCCTCAGCACTGCACTGGAGTGTCAGCCTAGATTTTGTGCTCAAGTCTCTGGAGTGGGACTTGAACCCACGACCTTCTGACTCAGAGGCAAGAGTGCTACCACTGAGGCACGGCTGACACCTAATCTCACCTCATTCACGTTGCTGGTGAATATGAATTATGAAAAGCATTGTTAGCCTTGTTAGAGTGGATCTTGCAGACATTTTCTCTTCAGTGGACACCCGGTTCCCCCAGGTACAAAGGTCAGGAAAATGGAGAGCAGACCAGAATTGTTCCAGGATTTCTGGGGAGCTTTCCTGGGGAGGGAGTAGCAGAGCTTGACCTGTGCCTGCAGTAGGTGAAGGTTAGGCATGTTAATGAGGTGGTGGAGGGAGGTGTTCCCAGCCTCCTGCCTCATTTCCCTAATTGACCACTTCCTGGGTACCCCAGGGCAGAGCTGCCCAAAGAGCATGGTGTGTGTGCCCTTCCCCGGGCTCCTGTTGCCACGGGAAACTTGGGGCAGAATTAAGGCTTCAAGGCGCTGACATTTTTTCTTTTTTAAATTGCACCCCTTACCTCAAACCCTCCAAAATGTTTATGCCCTGTCAGGACATTCCAGCTGCCCATCAACATTGGCAACCAGAAGTTCTCAGTCTCCCAGGTCCAACATGCAACTTGTTGCCTGACCATTCTGCTAGTGCTAGATCCTCCCAGGGGACAGCAGGCCATGTAAAGGGCCGGGGACAGGAAATCCTGGAAATAGACAGGACTGTAGCGCACTTTGGATGTGCTGCTCTGGTCTAGTGGTGGGGTGGGGGAGTGGTACAGGAAAATCTGCTCTATATTCTGTGGATGATCCGAGAGACCATAGGGTTATTGATGGCATATAATGTGACAGCACTTTCAACATTCATTAACTAGTATACTTCTCCTGCCTCACTTCATTAAATATATACCTCTCACGGTGTTAAAATATTTGCGATTTTGAGTACTGATTTGCAATACTTTACATATTTAATATTCAAGGACAGTTAATTCTACTACTGCTAAATTCCTATCCGTCGGCTCAGCAGCGACAATGGGTCAGCTAATATTTACCTTCCCAAATTTTTAAACAGTATATTTCATATTCTTTCATCATTTAAAAAAGAACATCTATTATGTTACTGAACCTTTGACCGCCCTTAACAGCATTGGTAGAAACCCAGATATTAATACTTTGCCCTTTGACCTTTAAATCTCATTGTCATGGAAACATTTTTAGGCCATCACATCATTGATCCCAACATGTTCAACAACAGCCTCTTTTGCAGCACCTTTGAACATCTACAGAGGCTGCGATTTTATGCTTCGAGGCAGCTTGGCAGCAGGTCAGCTGCCTTCCGGGTTCCAGTCCCGCCCCCAACTACAACCGGCCCACATGCGTAATTTTAAGTCAATTGGCCTTGTTAAGCCCGCCCTGCGGGCTTACCGGCCAAATAAGAGGAAGCCGGTGTCATATGCCGGTTTTCTTAAAAGGGACCACGCACAATTTTTTTGGACAGTTGATTTTTCAGTGTTTGACAGCATTGAGGTGCTGCAAACACTGACAATCACTGTTCACAGGTGAGCTCTTGCACCCAGGCTCTCCAGTGACTCCCTCCTTAGGCTAGAACAGATGGCAGCTGCAGGTGAGGTTACAGAAGCGATCTGTCACTGGTGAGAGAGCTTCTCCCAATGAGGTGGGACTAGACAGCCAATTCAAAACCTGTTACCTACAGAAAAACGTAAATGCATTAAAAATGAATTTCCCAACATTTCCTTACCTCTGAAACTCACCAGTGCACCATTGGATCCTTCACACCACTTCTGCAGCTGTCATCAATGCATAAACATTACAGCAGACTCACAACACGCCATACTTACCTGGCATGGTGTCCGGACATTGGGAAGCCCGCAGTAGAAGTGTCAAAATTGGGAAAAGCCTGTTAACTGCCTGTTAACAACCTGTTAACAAGCAGTTAAGTGTCTATAATCCTCTTCCCGCCGCTGTGTGTCGGGTCCATGGGCAAATCGGGGACCCGACACTTGGGAAGATTGATTGGAGGCGGGTTGACAGGGGGTTTCCGACCCGCTGTCAATCTTTGCGATTTTGCCGGATGTCCCGCCTCTAAACCCGCCCCCTGAACGCTGGCAAAATCCTGGCCAGAAAGTTTCTCTGGTATCTCATTCCATGGCTGGAATTTTCCCATTAAAAAACTGGTGGGTTTGGGGCGTGGGGGCAGGTGAAGTGTTAAAAATGGGATTCCCGACCTGATCCCTCCTCCAACCCGCCCACTTCCGGTTTCCCGGAGGCAGGACGGGGGCGGCTGACCAACCCGCTCCCAAGGGGTGTTACCTCAATTTAAATATTGTAATGAGTCTGGAAGCCTCTATTTTCCCCTCCATTTTGTGTTTAACTGCCCGAGGACGGGTTTCACACAATTCGTGAAACCTGGCAGTTAAACAGAGGCGGGGACTGCTGCATCCAGGAGGCAAGTGGATATATACCAACCTCCTGGATCCAGGGTCCCTGCCTAGCCCACCCCTGCGATCGGAGAACCCCCCCATGAGGCCTCCGATCGCATTCCTAGGCCTCGTCCCCAACCTCCAGGCCTTGCCCCCCACTTCCCCCAACGATGATGAGGAGGCCGGCCCCGATTCTCCAGCCCCCTGCCGATCCTCCGCCCCACTCCCCGCGATCCCCGTTTTTTTTTCTTCCTCCCCCCTGCAATCCCCTTATTGCCTGCCGATCCCTTGCCGATCCTGCAACCACCCCCACCCCCAATCCTCTCTTCCCCTCCTGATTGCCGACCCCGCCCCCCTCTCCAATGCAACAGCCATCTGATTTCTGCTCATAGCAGATAGGTTTGATGAGTCTTGACTACAAGGACTCATCAAACAACAGAGATTGTCAGTGTTTGATAGCTTCACAGAGCTGTCAAACGATGACAATTCATCTGTCAAAAATTTTTGACAGATGAAACATCATACGCTGACGTTCTCTGTCACCAGCTTTCCCTTAATTGGCCTGCTAAGCCCACTGGGCGGGCTTAACAAGGTCAATCAAGGGAAAATAGCGTGGGTTGGCCAGAAATCGATGGAGGCGGGACTAAAACCCTGACAAGTGGGAGTCCCGCCTCCAAAAGCTCACCATTGGCAAAATCCAGCCCTCTGTTTTCTGTTAGTTAGCCAATCCTCTATCCATGCTAATATATTACCCCCAACACCATGAGCTCTTATCTTGTACAGAAACCTTTTATATGGCACCTTATCGAATGCCTTTTGGAAATCCAAATACACTACATCTGCTGGTTCCACTTTATCCACCCTGCTTGTTACATCCTCAAAGAACTCGAGTAAATTTGTCAAACACGATTCCCTTTCATAAAACCATGTTGACTCTGCTTGATTGCATTATGATTTTCTAAATGTCCTGCTACTACTTCCTTAATAATGGATTCCAGCATTTTCCCAAGACAGATGTTAGGCTAACTGGCCTATAGTTTCCTGTCCCCTCCTTTCTTGAATATGGGTGTTACATTTGCGGTTTTCCAATCCGCTGGGACCTTTCCAGATTCTAGGAATTTTGGAAGATTACAAGCAATGACTCCACTATCTCTGCAGCCACTTCTTTTAAGATCCTTGGATACAGGCTATCAGGTCCAGGGGACTTGTCAGCTTTTAGCCCCATTAGTTTGCCTAGTACTTTTTCTCCAGTGATAGTTCCTCCCTCCCTTTTGCCCCTTGATTTTTCACTATTATTGGGATGCTTTTAGTGTCTTCTACCGTGAAGACAGATACAAAATATTTGTTCAAAGTCTCTGCCATTTGCTTGTTTCCCATTATTAATTCCCCAGTCTCATCCTCTAAGGGACCAATGTTTACTTTAGCTACTCTCTTCATTTTTATATACTTGTAGAAGCTCTGACTGTTTTTTTATTTCTTGCTAGTTTACTCTCAATCTATTTTCTCCCTCTTTATTATTTTTTTAGTCATCCTTTGCAAGTTTCTAAAAATGTCCCAATCTTCTGGCCGACCACTAATCTTCACAACATTGTATGCCTTTTCGATCAATTTGTTACCCTCCTTAGCGTCATTAGTAAGCCACGGTTGGTTCATTCTTCTCTTAGAGTCTTTCTTTCTCACTGGAATATATCTTTGTTGAGAGTTATGAAATATCTCCTTAAAAGTCTGCCACTGCTTATCTACCATCTTACCTTTTAATCTATTTTCCCAGTCCACTTTAGCCAACTCTGTAATTGCCTTTATTTAAGTTTAAGACACAAGTTTCAGACCCAAGTTTCTCACCCTCAAACTGAATGTCAAATTCTATCACATTGTTATTGTTACTGTGGCAACAAGAGCAGGTCAGAGGCTAGGTATTCTGCGGCAAGTGTCTCACCTCTTGACTCCCAAAAGCCTTTCTACCATCTACAAGGCTCACCGGCTTTTCCAATGTAAATACCGCGCATGTATAGAAATTTAAAGGGACCACGCATTAAAAGAAACAGGCCGCGCAGTACAAAGCACAGCTTACAGGGAACATTGATTCACACCCTCGTCGGCCTGCCTGTAGTTACGTCAGTAAAAACTGGAAGTACTGCAAATGAAATGGATGACAAGTCTCTGTAAATAAACAATTGCCTATTTAATAGCAACCATAAGCAGTGCGTTTAATCTGTCACTCGGCAAAAGAGAGCCATTTTCCATCTCTCCCAATTGCTCAATGCAGTGCTTGATGGGGAGTTGAATCAAGTGGACGAGGAAGATGCCAGGATTGATCCCCTCTCAGTTCCTGAATTAAGGGTATGTCAAATCATCATCAGTTTGCTGAGGATAATGCACGCAGCTTTCTGAGCTGAGGGGTCTGTAATTGGTTTCGGCGTCCCTGAGCTGATGAGCAGGCTTCCTGCTCTTGATCACCATCCCAGTGGATCCCGAATGGGCTGGCTGTGATTTCCCCCCCCCACCCCATGACATGAACAGTCAGTCAATGTTCATTGTCCAGGTTCACACATGATTAAAAACATGTTTTTGAGGGGTGGGAGATAATTGGGGGCAAGAATCAGTAATTTGCTGCCATATGGACACGTGGGATGGAACCATCTTCCGGGCCTTGCACACAGTCAGCAGCTAATCAAAAAATGTGGGTACATTGCACGTGATTTTACGCCATTGTCCATTGTCAATGGAGGGGAAATCGTGGGGAAAAACAACTATGACTTTGTGGCAAGTTGCCAGCTCCATATGAGGCCTCACTAGTGGTATGAAGCCTCATAAATCTCCATGCATTATCAAACTGTTGATGATTTGATGTACCCTTAATGTAGTGATCCCCACGTTATTTGAGGGGATTTCATTGACTGGAGGGGGCGCGGGTGGAAATTGACCTTGACGATTTCTTTTTCTGCTAGATTTCCCCAGAGAGATTCATGGGATTATGCTAATTTAATCAAAATCCTGTTACAGATGCTAGTTTCCTTCCTGAAGCTAAGTAATCACGTGGAAACTGCTACAAAGGAACGATATCAGTTAGGTGGCTGAGAGAGCTGAGACTCTCGTCGATGGACAAGTTCATCTTGACAAGTCCCTAGCCAGAGATACCAAAAACTCAGCACTTCCAGTCAGAAACGCAAAGACAAAGTGGTCCTGGTTCAGTTGGACAGTTACACAGTGACTCATATCCATTAGCAGCACAGCAATAACATCTTCAATCTTGAAGGATGTGGTTCAAGTGTGGTCTTAGGGTTGGAGAGATATCTTAACCATCTCCGTGGTGGGGGAAGCTGAACAGCCACATTGGCTGATTTAAGATATGCCCCCATTTTGTAGGAGTTAGATTGGTTGATCTACTCGTATGTATTTCAGTAGCAGGATTATTAAATGGTACTGTTTTAAGTTTGTATTGACAAGAAACTCAGGAGAATCAACTCTGTACATGGTGGTGAAAATCTTTCCAGTCAAAGATGACATGGCTTTTATGCACCTTTCCTCCATACCCCTACTGTCCAGACGACTATGATTCAGACCTGAATACAGCTAAAATATAACTCCTCCTATTTTCCAACTACACAATCCCTGTGGCCAATAAGGGAGCTAATCATTTGATCTTATCTATAATCTGCCCTGTTGGTCACAAGCACAGGAGCCAGTTTTCTACAGATCCACTTCCAAGCACCAGCATGGCCCACGTGCTCAGAGGTTGTGTTGCAACTGCAGTTGCTTTCTCAGAACGATTTAATCGGTTCCTTCTGTTGCAGAATTGAGACACACATTGCTCAATATTAGAACTATCTGCATTCAGATTCCCTACGGGCATCCGTTACTCAAATTCTGGACTTGCTGCACAGTGGTTTATAAAAAGATCTAGCCTGGCTTTGCAGCTCGTTGGAGTACGAACATGGGTTGATTAAATCTAGGTTCACACCCATATTTCTCGTTGCAAACCTCAGTTCAGCCATCAAGGAGGCACTGACTGGGGGTCATAGTGGTGTCTCACGAAAGAGGAAGTAGAATCAGATGGTAAGTTGATCATGGTGGCTCTCGTGATGCTCCTGGCAGCGCACTTGTTTGCCTTTTTCTTTTTTCAGTTGCAACAGTAATCCCATAAATTATCCTTTCGAACTCAGCTGCCCGTGTCCTAACCTGCACCAAGTCCCGTTCACCCATCACCCCTGTGCTCGCTGACCTACATTGGCACCCGGTTAAGCAATGCCTCGATTTCAAAATTCTCATCCTTGTTTTCAAATCCCTCCATGGCCTCGCCCCTCCCTATCTCTCTAATCCCTTCAGCCCCACAACCCCCACCCCCCCCCCCCCGAGATATCTGCGCTCCTCTAATTCTGCCCTCTTGAGCATCCCTGATTATAATCACTCAACCAATGGTGGCCGTGCCTTCTGTTGCCTAAGCCCTAAGCTCTGGAATTCCCTGCCTAAACCTCTCTGCCTCGCTACCTCTCTTTCCTCCTTTAGGACGCTCCTTAAAACCGACCTCTTTGACCAAGCTTTTGGTCATCTGCCCTAATTTCTCCTTAAGTGGCTCGGTGTCAAATTATTTGTCTTATAAAACACCTGTGAAGCGCCTTGGGATGTTTTACAACGTTAAAGGTGCTATATAAATACAAGCTGCTGTTGTTGAAAGATAAAGCCCACATCTCGTAAGCCAATAGTTGCAAGAAACAGTGCTTGCGAACATCTGCAGGAGCTGTGCATGGGATCTCGGCTCAGAAATAGATGCCGGCGAACAAAAATCGAATTCAATGCATGTTCTTTCATTTGGGAATCTAATGAAGCTGAAACAACAAATGATTAAATATTTAATTAAGTTTCATATCCAAATGTTCATACAACTATAATTTCCTATAAAATATCCTCAGGTCAAACTGTTTCTTATGCAAACCTCAGAAAATGCATTTCTTACTTTTGCAAATAAATGCAGAGTCAGCGCCATCCAGTTCATGTGCAACTAAAGAGAAAGAGTTTCTTGACCACCAATATTGCTCCACTTAGGCAGGACCATTGATATCTCTCTGACCCAGCTGAAGTCCAGGGGGTAAAAATTGCGTAGTGTCCCCGTTTAGCGCCCCAAAAAGGTTAGCGCCCCCACGGCCGATTTTCCCAGGTAGCGCCCCGCGTCCCTCTTGGGGTGCTGCGAGCCAATATCGCGGTGCTACGTGCCGCGGTACTGCAGGCCTTATTAAAGGGGAGGGGCCTGGCGCAGCGCGTCCCGGCGCCCAGCTGGGCCACCAGGGATCGGAGTGCTGGAAAACGAGCCCAGCAATCAAGAGGGCTCACGGAGAGCAGCCGGCACCCCGCGGGGGGTGCTTCACAGGGGCCGGGGACAGCAATGGGGGTAGGTGCTGGCAGGCGGTCAGCAACAAAAACGGCCGCCTGCCACCTCCCCTTTAACGAAAGCCGCCCCGGCCGCAGGTAGGCCCCCCTGACCCCGGCGGACAGTGTCCAGCGGAAAGTTGGAGGGGCGCCACCCAATATTACAGCCGGGGCGCTGCGCACGGCGATGACATCATCACCAATCATTAGTGCCGCCACTAACCTCCCGCTGAATTTCACAGGAGGCATTAGCGGCACCGCGCCCAGGCGCTAGTTGATTTGCGCCCCATTTGCGCCCTCTTAGGGCGCTAACGGGAGGCGCAAATCAACCGGATTTAGCCCCCCAGGGATCTCCATCAGATTATCAGGACCTGCAAACACCAAGGTTTGCCCAACATGTACACAATTGTATTGAAAACCACAATGGCCCGGATTTTGCAGTAAAAATACCAGTGAGGCTATCAGCACTCACTGTCATTATGGAGTAAAGCGGACAGCAACTTCTCGCGTCCGCACATGCCCAGTTCAACGCGGAAATCAAGAAGCTGCTGTCCGAGTTGCCCTGCTCCTCCAGAACCTTCGCTATAACAGTAGCTCGCTGAGAGACTCGACATTGAAATACATGAAGAGCATGAAGTTGTGGTAATTACCCACTAAAACATGCCAGTAAAGGTTCGGGCTTGTCCATTCACGTGTTCGTGAATTTTTAAAGGCATGATACATTTTCATTAATGTCAACTGAAAGTTAGCTTTTACAAGTGTGGAGGCTCATTCCTTCAGATTTTAATTATTGTTGGAATATTTTTTTTTAAATTAAAATGAAATTTTAATTTTACTTTTCTCTCTCTCTCTCTCTTAATCCCATCATTGTTTCCCTCTCTTTATTTTGCTTTCTGTGTATGATTTAGCATTGAATTAACTGTTCTAACTGACACTTCCTGGTTTAGACAGCGCGTGTCTCAATAAGGAATCTTCAATCTGATTAGTTAAGGAGACACATCATTGCTTGCCCTGTTCACACAGGTCCCAGATCCCCTGTAGAGGGTGCTGTGCCGAAATGTCTCTCTAATTACCGCAACTTCCAGTGCAAAAACCCACAGAAAGTCTCTGGGCAAGTGTAAGTGTAATAAACGGCTGGCACCATTCGTTCGCCGCTGACCGCAAAATCCAGGCCTTTAAAATCTCCCCTATCAGTACAACATGACTAAACTGACCAGTGACTTCACAAATAGACTTGTATTTTTCCAAATGAAAATTTGAAAACAAATTTCTATTCCTAAAACCTACGTCACAACTAGGAAAATAAAATATAATTTCAATAAAATCTATATGCAAAAAAACTTGGGATTTGAAGATTTCTCACTGGTTAGGGTGTTGAACCAAATTCAAATTGTGTATTTCCAGGTTTTCTTAAAATTTGAATTTTACAGCATTCAGTTGTACTAAGGTTTGAGTGGGACAAAGTTGGCTTATATCGAGGATTGCCAGCTGTGGCTCAGTTGGTAGCACCCTCTGCCTCTGAGTCACAATGGTTGTGGGTTCAAGTCCCACTCCAGGGACTTCAGCACATAAATCTAGGCTGACACTCCAGTGCAGTGCTGAGGGAGAGCTGCACTGTTGGAGGTGCCGTCTTTCAGATGAGACATTAAACCGAGGCCCCGTCTGCCCTCTCAGGTGGATGTAAAAGATCCCATGGCACTATTTCGAAGAAGAGCAGGGAAGTTATCCCCGGTGTGTCCTGGCCAATATTCAAACGACATAACAAAAACAGATTCTGGTCATTATCACATTGCTGTTTGTGGGACCTTGCTGTGCGCCAATTGCCTGCCACGTTTCCTACATTACAACAGTGACTATACTTCATTGGCTGTAAAGCACTTTGAGACGTCCAGTGGTTGTGAAAGGCACTATAGAAATGCAAGTCTTTCTGTGCAGTACTGGACAGGATAGTCACTTTTTGAAAGACTATCTGGAACTTTTTTTTAAATATATAAACCAGATACTAACAGTCTTTTAAAAAAAATGTGTCATTTTTTTCCAGTTATTTTGAATGATGTGGCAAATTTCTAAAAAATTATATTTTTTTAAATCGCAATGAATTTTAATCAGCAATAGACAGAATATCTGAACTCACCTCTTGGCCCAATTCTACTTGCTGTCCGAATTAGGACTTGACAAATGACGACACCCCGTGTGCCCGGCCGAAATATTTTCACCAAACAAAAACTATCTTCCACTATGCCCCTTTGCAGATTACTTCAAATCAGTTCAGTTCTGGGTAATCACATCCCTAATGTAATTAACACATTTTAGCATAGCAAACTCAAATAGTCTACAGGCTCGTGTGAATGCTCATTAAAGCAAAATGATCCACAAAATCAAAAGGGAAAGTGACAGATGAAGCAGCGCAAAACCGCACATGCACCATTAGGCCGGATTCCCGGGTCCAAGTCTTCAATTAATTACATATTTTACTTTATTTCATTAAAATATTTGGAACTTCCCAAATGGAATCCACACAGCCGTGAGGAGCAAATTGCTTATGTAAGTAATCAGTTTCCAGATTTACAAAGAACCGGGGGGGTAGACTGGCAGGTGCGAGTCGATGATATGTTTAGCATGAAAAAAAAGAGACACTTGCTTCCAGGAAGATGGCCCGAAAAAAACACAGAGGGTAAGCTAGGCCCTCACTGCCACCAATCCAACTTCTGAAATAGTGTCTTCTCAGGTAGGAGGACATGACAGTAACCATTAATGAAGAGTTTGGAGGTTCAATCATATTGTCCACATTTTCCTTCAAAAAGCATGCCGTGTGTTAATCACTTATATTATAATGCAATGACTGACAGTCCAAAATGGAAGCAATATAGTATTAAAGTGCATGGAAGGAAAGTAATGCAATTATACTAAGGCGAATACAATGAACACCGAGCTCCACATTAAGCAAGTACTGGGAGTCAATCGGGAATACATCGCGAAGTCCAGTTATATTTATTTATTTTTATTCATTCTTGGGATATGGGTGTCGCTAGCGAGGCCAGCATTCATTGCCCATCCCTAGTTGCCCTCAAGATGGTATGGTGGTCAGCTGCCTTCTTGAACCACTGCAGTCTGTGTGGTGAAGGTGCTCCCACGGTGCGGTTAGATAGGGAGTGTAATTGAAATGTAATATGCCGTACACTGTAAATGCACAAGATTAGATCATTTCCATCTAAACCTATCCACAGATGGAGAATCAAAAAATGTGTTTTGCCCCCCGGGAACTTCTCTTCCAACATTAGCATATGCTGCCAATGCCATTCTTCCCCATTCTATTGCACCTTAGTGTTATTCCCGTTAGGATAGATTTCTCCACATTAAGACCAGCTGCTGATGTGATTTGCCCCAAGAATTTTTTCCGAGGCAATAAACAGGACATAGCACTGAGCGCAAATACTGCTTTGACAGGCTCTTTCATTAGTGCATTCAAAGACAGAGAAATAATAGAGGCAAAACCACAGGAGAAATCAGGAACGGAAAATACACTGCAGGAAAAACGCCCTACATTAAAACTGGGATTGTGTGGACAGTCTTGCAACAGTGTAAAAATGTTATCGAAAGGAGGCTGCAATGATGGCAACAGGGGATCCTGGCCAGACAATCGGGTGGGAGCGGCAAGCAGTGATGAAAGTGTTTTCCGACTGTGAGAAAACATCAGCAGAACACTCATCCCGGTTTGGTGTTGCGCATCCCCCTTTGTTGCATCGGCAGAGGTCTGGGACCGGCCTTTCAGCCTGCCTCTCTGCAGGAGAATGGCAAGTGGCCCAGAGGGAAGTGGGACGATTAATAATATTGCAATGAAATGCGCTTCTGCCGTCACTTGAAATTGAGGAATCTCGACAATTCTAAAGGCTAACTCAAGACATCTGGCTCCTGTGAAAAATATAACAGCTGCTAATTATCATCAAGAAGCTGCCTGCTCTAGTGCTTCTCCATTAACCATTTGAGTGAGCACAACAATAGCGCAGTGACTATACCTGCTTTTAGATACTTGTCTAGTCAGATGAAGATTTTTGAAAGACTTGCAGAGAATGGGGCCTGACAGTCATAATTAAAAGCTTTTAAATTTACATCCTTAAGTTCTCACTGAAAAGGCAGCTGAAATAACTGAAAAAGTAATTGAGATTCAGGGCTTTTTTTTTTGTTCCATTTTGTATGCCATTTCAAATTCCTGACTAGAATTCAGTCACAGCTCACTTAACGTGTGCATCGGGGCAGTCTACATACAGCTGTGGTTCCCTTGGATTTTACAGTTCATCTGCACCTGCTGAATATGCTATGGGTGCATTTTCAATCTAAAGTCAACAGGGATCAAGGAATGAGTCAGCTTTACCATTGTTCGCAGAATCTGATTTCTATTTGTTTAAGTCAAACAGCATTTATCATTTCCAACAGAAGAATGCAGTTGCCTGACATTTTGTGTCAATTATCTGTATTTGGGAGAGAAAACAATGGCCATTCATTATTCATTCTTTTCCCCCCCCAAGTCTCCTATGCATAACGTCCCCAATTTCCTCTTTAGGGAGAAAGTATTTTGTTGGTCTTAAATGTAATTTATTCTAAAGTACAAAAGCAAGAAAGATATGATGAACTTTTATAAAACACTGGTTTGGCCTCAACTGGAGTACCGAGTCCAATTCTGGGCACCGCACTTTAGGAAGAATGTGAAGGCCTTAGAGAGGGTGCAGAAAAGATTTACAAGAATGATTCCAGGGATGAAGGACTTCAGTTACATGGATAGACTGGAGAAGCTGGGGTTGTTCTCCTTAGAGCAGAGAAGGTTGAGAGGAGATTTGATAGAGGTGTTCAGAATCATGAGGGGTCGAGACAGAGTAGAAAGGGTCGAGAACCAGAGGACACAGATTTAAGGTGATTGGCAGAAGAACCAAAGGCGACATGAGGAAAAACATTTTTACGCAGCGAGTGGTTAGGATCTGGAATGCACTGCCTGAGCGGGTGATGGAGGCAGACTCAATCGTAGCTTTCAAAAGGGAACTGGATAAGTACCTGAAGGAAAAAAATTTGCAGGGCTACGGGGAAAGGGCGGGGGAGTGGGACTAGCTGAAGTGCTCTTGCAGAGAGCCGGCACGGGCTCGACGGGCCGAATGGCCTCCTTTTGTGCTGTAACCATTCTATGATTCTACAATAGGTCTGATAAATTCTCATGATTCTTGCTTGATGATTTTATGATTCTTAGGTACGAGCATTAGAACCTTTTTTTAATATTGGCCTGGTGCGCAACTCCAAACCTGGTCGCCTCCCCCAAATTCAATTCCATGGCCAAAACTGCTTTCTTCCACCTCAGCAGCATTACTTTCTCTGCCCATACCTCTCCCTTTGAAGAAAGAAATAAAAGACTTGCATTTATATAGCGCCTTTCACGACCACCAGACATCCCAAAGTGCTTTTTGGAGCGTAGTCACTGTTGCAATGTAGGAAACGCGGCAGCCAATTTGCGCACAGCAAGCTCCCACAAACAGCAATGTGATAATGACCAGATAATCTGTTTTTGTGATGTTGATTGAGGGATAAATATTGGCCCCAGGACACCGGGGATAACTCCCCTGCTCTTCTTCGAAATAGTGCCATGGGATCTTTCACGTCCACCTAAGAGAGCAGACGGGGCCTCGGTTTAACGTCTCATCCGAAAGACTGGCACCTTAGACAGTGCAGCGCTCCCTCAGCACTGCACTGGGGTGTCAGCTTAGCTTTATGTGCTCAAGTCCCTGGAGTAGGACTTGAACCCACAACCTTCTGACCCGGAGGTGAGTGTGCTACCCACTGAGCCACAGCTGACATACTACTCCATGCTCAACTTTTCTAACTAATCCAGTTCAATCATCACAACTTACTACAAATGCAAAACGTTGAAGCGCAGTCCTCGTGCGCACAAAGGCCTAGATTTCCTTTTCCCTCCCCATTTTCCTGGGTAGAGCCTGTTTATGTAAGCAGGACAGGCTCCAGCCAGGATTCCCGCCACTAGGCGGGAGGGCGCCACTGCCAACCAGGGCCGTTCCAGCAGTGCTGCGGCAGGACCACCACTGCAGCACTCAAAGGAACGCAGGCCAGGTAAAGCAGTACTCAGAGCCCCAAAGGTCGGAGGGCAACTTTAATGTTAGGTCTTGTCTCAGGCTGAGGCCTAACAAAAGTAAGGGTATGTAGCCAAATGAGAGGGGGTGCCCACTATTTCCCTCCCCCCCCAAAAGGTGGTGCCTGGGCATTCCGCCTGGGGGCAGTGATGGAACAGGCAGAAGGCAAATAAGTTGAGCGGCTTGTTATCCTCACCCCCGCACTGTAATTTACATGTAGTATGCAGGGAACAGGTGCCCAGCAACCATCCCAGTAGGGTGAAGGAAATCAAGGTCAGGTTGAGGTGGCAGTAGGCCCCATTTCTCCATTTGTTTTGCCATTTCTGGTGCTATCTTGCCTGATTTGGGGCAGGATAGCGGAGGAATAGCCAAGCCAAATTCTCACCACCTCATCACCCCATCCTCTCCAAACTCCACTGGCTGCCCACACCCCAACAAATCGCTTTCAAATTCCTTCATGGCCTACCCTCATCCTACCAAAGTGATGATCTCCAACCTCAGGTATTCACACACACTCTCCACGTTGCTGATACCAGGTTACTCCTTGTAGCCCATTCCCTCTGCTCTTCCATTGGTAGCCACTCATTTAACTATTACACTCCCATCCTCTGGAATTCCATCCCCTAGATCCCTTCACCTTACCGCCTCTCTCCCTGCATTGAAAAATCTCCCCCAAATCCTTCTCATCAACCATACCTTCAGCTCCTGGCCCGAACTCTCTTCATTTCCTTTTTCCCCCTTGAACTCACTATCCAGCTCAATGCAAAGGACTGTGAGACATGTTCCTGCATCTGAGGAATCCCACAGAAATGCAGGTCAACATTGTACTATCATGCCATTGCACACAGAACCACCAAATGTGTCAAAAGTGGCGCAATGTCAATTATATATACATCAATGCATCTATTGCTCCACACCTAAACAGTAAGTGTGCCTGAAAAGTACAACAGAATGACAAGAAGATTATAAGACTTAAGAGAGTGTGTATGTAGAAAGCATGTTGAGTACAAGTGGTTTAAGGAAAGTAAATCACCCGTCATGATCGATATAGCGTACTTGTGCTTGTAACTTGTGTGGTCACTGCTGTTCCATAGCATCTTTTCTCTGGTTCTCAAATGTGTATCCTTTATTTATTAAAAATAGAAGAAAAGCTATAATAAGAAAAAGCAAACAAGTGTGGTTTGGGCCTCGCAGGGATGGAACATTGCCCGTTCACCTCTAGATTGTAATCCAGCCCTGACTGAGGGGATCAAAGTATCTGACAATTGAAAGTCCTAAATGAAATGGGTTTTGGGCACCAGTTGTCTTGTTCGTAATGAGCAAATACCTACAATACTAAACTGCCCAGAACAACCAGTTTCACTCAGGGAAAATCAGCAGAATCATCCTGTGCCAAATGGTAAACAGATTAGAATAAAGTTTGTTTTTTTATTCGTTCATGGGATGTGGGCATCACTGGCAAGGCCAGCATTTATTGCCCATCCCTAATTACCCTTGAGAAGGTGGTGGTGAGCCACCCTCTTGAACCGCTGCAGTCCGTGTGGTGAAGGTGCTCCCACAGTGCTGTTAGGGAGGGAGTTCCAGGATTTTGACCCAGCGACGATGACGATTTTCATAGACAGGCAGTCGATTATATTCAGACAAACATTTATTCAATAATTATTATTAAATAATTATCAGAAAAGTTTCTGAACTGTTTATAGATTTGAGATAGTTTCCCATTTTTAACAGTGGATATTAATTGGTTGTGTTGGACGACACCACAGTTTGGTAACTAAAATCACCTGTTCTTTTCTGACTATATTTAGACCCACTTACAGTTAAACTATGCACTTGCTGTTTTTGGAGGTCAAGAGATGTGCATCTTGCTGAACAAACTGGAAAAATAGACATTGAGATATTACTCTTCAAAATATTATATAATCATCACATTCCTCTGCAAACTATTCATTCTCCTGGTTATTTAGCAAGCAAATGCATTAACAAGTGGCAGAGGCTTTCCAACTGGCAGCAAGTGCAAAGAATACGGAGTCAGCTGTAGTATTCTAAAGGGAAATGAACATATTCCAGATTCAGCACTGAATAGAGGGATAGAGATTGTTGCAGGAGCAAGGAAGAGATGAAGACTGTTCAGTGAATGCACTGAAAGTGGATCTAAATAATAAGAAAAGGATTTGCATTTATATAGCGCCTTTCACGACCACCGGATGTCCCAAAGCGCTTTACAGCCAATGAAGTACTTTTGGAAGTGTAGTCACTGTTGTAATGTAGGAAACACGACAGCCAATTTGCGCACAGCAAGCTCCCATAAACGGCAATGTGATAATGACCAGATAATCTGTTTTTGTGATGTTGATTGAGGGATAAATATTGGCCCAGGACACCGAGGATAACTCCCCTGCTATTCTTCGAAATAGTGTCATGGGATCTTTTACGTCTGCGTGAGAGAGCAGACGGGGCCTCGGTTTAACATCTCATCCAAAAGACGGCACCTCCGACAGCGCACTGGAGCGCCAGCCTCACTTTATGTACTCAAGTCCCTGGAGTGGGACTTGAACCCACAACCTTGTGACTCAAAGGCGAGTGTGCTACCCACTGAGCCACGGCTGACACTTTCGCAGAGACACAGGATAGTCTTTGTGTTTACTCAGTACTGCAGACTCATGTTCTTGACAATATGCATAACTTAACAACTTGCATCTTTAACCCACCCAATTTAATGAAGAATATCAGATGAAGAGAACAACCAGCCATTCTGTAAACAGGGGGAATATACAGAAGATTTCGGTTTGGCATTTTTTTCTTTCATTTATAATGGTTCTATTGTACTAAGCCAGTGTAACAATTTAAAGCTCTATGTTCTAGGGTGATCAGATTTATAACTTAGTTAGAAGGATATTAAGACAACCTAACATAACCTTATTCTGTTCTAAGCACCAAACCTTATGGAACATGTCCGAATAATAAATGCTTTGCTCTTAAAGTGGTATCAGTCTTCAGTTCAAGTAAAGTGACAGGAATAAAAACCAGAGTCTAAAATCAAGAAGCAGGAGCGCTCCACCAGGCCCCACAAAGCCGCCTTGGGCCTCCCCTGCCCAGAGCTTCTCTCCCCCTCCCCCGGAACGAGAGGCCTTCCCGATCCCTCTCCTAAGCACTTAATCAACTGCCGCAAACTGTTTCTTTTAGCCTCCGGCACGACTCCCCTGCCACCTGAAATCCTGCTCCTGTGGAAGTCGGATAGAAAATATAATCAAAAAGGCTAAGGGAATGTTAGCCTTCATAACTAGAAGGCAAGAATTTAAAGGGAAGGAAGTTTTGCTACATCTATGCAAAGCCCTGGCAGGTAACATTCGCGCCAAGTGCCAGGCAATGACTATCTCCAACAAGCGAGAGTCTAACCACCGCCCCTTGACATTCAATGGCATTACCATCACCAAATCCCTCAGCATCAACAACCTGGGGGTCACCATTGACCAGAAGCTTAACTGGACCAGCCACATAAATACTGTGGCAACAAGAGCAGGTCAGAGGCTGGGTATTCTGCAGCGAGTGTCTCACCTCCTGACTCCCCAAAGCCTTTCCACCTTCTACAAGGCACAAGTCAGGAGTGTGATGGAATACTCTCCACTTGCCTGGATGAGTGCAGCTCCAACAACACTCAAGAAGCTCGACACCATCCAGGACAAAGCAGCCCGCTTGATTGGCACCACATCCACCACCTTAAACATTCACTCCCTCCACCATCGGCACACCGTGGCTGCAGTGTGTACCATCCACAAGATGCACTGCAGCAACTCGCCATGGCTTCTTCGGCAGCACCTCCCAAACCCGCAACCTCTTCCACCTAGAAGGAAAACGGCAGCAGGCGCATGGGAACACCACCACCAAGTTCCCCTCCAAGTCACACCCCATCCTGACTTCGAAGTATATCGCGGATCCTTCATCGTCGCTGAGTCAAAATCCTGGAACTCCCTCCCTAACAGCACTGTAGGAGCACCTTCACCACACAGACTGCAGCAGTTCAAGAAGGCGACTCACCACCACCTTCTCAAGGGTAATTAGGGATGGGCAATAAATGCTGGCCTTGCCTGTGACGCCCACATCCCATAAACATATTTTTAATTTTTTTTTAAAAACACATCTGGAGTAGTGTGTACAGTTCTGGGCACCGCAACTTAGAAAGGATATATTGGCCTTGGAAGGAGTGTAGCGCAGATTCAGCAGAATGTTAGCAGGGCGCCAAGAATTCGATTATGAGGAGAAATTACATAAACCAGGCTTGCATTCCTGGAATACAGAAGGATAAGGGGTAATTCGATTGAGATTTTTAGGATTTTGATAGGATAGATAGAAACGTTTTCCTGCTGGTGGGGGAGTCTAGGACAAGGGGACATAATCTTAAACTCAGAGCCAGGCATTTCAGCAGAGAGGTTAGGAAACATTTCTTCACATAAAGCGTGGTAGAGGTGTGGAACTTGCTCCCCCAAAAAGCAATAGATGCAAGCTCAGTTAATAATTCTGAATTGGAGATCGATAAATTTTTGCTAGCCAAGGGTATAAAAAGAGATATGGAGTCAAGGCAGGTGGCTGAAGTTAGGATACAGATCAGCCATGATCTCATTGAATGGTCAAATGTGAGAAGTCGCACAACACCAGGTTATAGTCCAACAGGTTTATTTGAAATCACAAGCTTTCGGAGCGGCTGCTCCTTCGTCAGGTGAAGTGAAGAGATACATATAGGCACAGCATATATAGTCAGAGAACACAGCCAGATGATTACAGTTAATCTTTCCAACTGCCCATCCACACCTTTGATTGCCATGATTATCTCTCTGCCGAGGTGTGATAAAGGGCAGTTGGAAAGATTAACTGTAATCATCTGGCTGTGTTCTCTGACTATATATGCTGTGCCTATATGGATCTCTTCACTTCACCCGATGAAGGAGCAGCGCTCCGAAAGCTTGTGATTTCAAATAAACCTGTTGGACTATAACCTGGTGTTGTGTGACTTCTCACATTTGTCCACCCCAGTCCAACGCCGGCATATCCACATCATTGAATGGTGGAACAGGTTTGAGAGGCTGAATGGCCTACTCCTGTTCCTATGATCCCACATGCCGGCCAGCTGGCACGTCCTGCCAGGTTCAGGCAGGGGACTGACGGGACCCACGCAGATGAGGCCCGGGAGCTTAAATTTTCCAGGCCTCACGTTGCAGAGGGACAGATGGTTTCCCGCCCACCTATTCCCGCCCGCCCATCGATTCAGGCTGGGAGTTAAAATCTGGACAATAGCATCGGGACATCAAATGCCGGTGGGTTAATGGATTTGGAATACAGAGACATGCTAGTTTTAAGGATTGACATTCAATTCGTTCTAACTTTCAGATGCACCACAACCTTTTAGGTGTGGTTTGCTGCACAACATTATCCAATCCCATAGAATTCAGTGCGAATAGCTTTCTCCCGATAACTGTGGGAAAAGTTTATCATTACGTTCCAGCCAATATTCTTGAAGCAAAACTTAAAAATGACTGCTCAGTCTACATTTTGCAGCTAAGTGCAATAATGGCCAAAGAGCATCATAAAAATGTTGTTATCGTTGAAAAACATCATAATTCTTTTTGAAGTAAAAATACAAAAGCGTGGCCAGAACACAAGAATGAGAATACAAAAGTGAGAAATTACAGTGTTGGTACATTATTTTATTAAGCTCAAGAAAAGTAATCTGTAACTCCAGTCACCCAAGATAGAAGCCACGTGACCCAGGCGAGGCATGCATCAATTAATAAGCTTAATTAGTAATCAAAAATAAAGTTTGCTTTTCCCAGATGGACACAAATCACAACACCAAAGTCATCAGTTAGAGTTTCACATTATAAGTTCATATCTTTTAATGATAATTATGTGCTCCAATGCAAGTAATTACCTCAGGAGTTTGTGTATCAATGGCAGCTAATGTTCATTTAAAAATCATTCTGAAGCACACTATAATGGTACGTAGGGCATATACTGTGGTAATTATACTATTGGTATTACTTAACTACTTAATTTGTAGAGCAATTCAGTTTAGACAGGATTGTGTTACGATTTATATTTATATTTTTTTTATTCGTTCACGGGATGTGGCCTTCGCTGGTAAAGCCAGCATTTATTGCCCATCCCTAATTGCCCCTTGAGAAGGTGGTGGTGAGCCGCCTTCTTGAACTGCTGCAGTCTGTGTGGTGAAGGTACTCCCCACAGTGCTGTAAGGGAGGGAGTTCCAGGATTTTGACGCAGCGATAATGAAGGAACAGCGACATACTTCCAAGTCAGGATGGTGTGTGACTTGGAGGGGAACTTGGAGGGGGTGGTGTTCCCATGCTCCTGCTGCCCTTGTCCTTCTAGGTGGTAGTGGTTGCGGGTTTGGGAGGTGCTGCTGAAGAAGCCTTGGCGAGTTGCTGCAGTGCATCTTGTAGAAGGTACACACTGCAGCCACGGTACGCCGGTGGTGGAGGGAGTGCATGTTTAAGGTGGTGGATGGGGTGCCAATCAAGCGAGCTGCTTTGTCCTGGATGGTGTCGAGCTTCTTGACTGTTGTTGGAGCTGCACTCATCCAGGCAAGTGGAGATTATTCCATCACACTCCTGATTTATGCTTTGTAGATGCTGGAAAGGCTTTGGGGAGTCAGGAGGTGAGACACTCGTCGCAGAATACCCAGCCTCTGAACTGCTCTTGTTGCTACAGTATTTATGTGGCTGGTCCAGTTAAGTTTCTGGTCAATGGTGACCCCCAGGTTATTGATGGTGGGGGATTCGGCGATGGTAATGCTGTTGAATGTCAAGGAGCAGTCGTTAGATGCTCACTTGTTGGAGATAGTCATTGCCTGGCACTTGTGTGGCGCGAATGTTACCTGCCACTTATCAGCCTAAGCCTAAATGTCGTCCAGGTCTTGCTGCATGCGGGTATGGACTGCTTCATTATCTGAGGAGTTGCGAATGGCACTGAACACTTAGTAGTCATGAGCGAACATTCCCACTTCTGACCTTATGATGGAGGGAAGATCATTGATGAAGCAGCTGAAGATGATTGGGCCTAGGACACTACCCTGAGGAACTCCTGCAGTGATGTCTTGGGGCTGTGATGATTGACCTCCAACGACCACAACCATCCTCCTTTGTGCGAGGTATGACTCCAGCCAATGGAGAGTTTTCCCCTGATTCCCATTGACTCCAGTTTTACTAGGGCTCCTTGATGCCACACTCGGTCAAATGCTGCCTTGATGTCAAGGGCAGTCACTCTCACCTCACCTCTGGAATTCAGCTCTTTTTGTCCATGTTTGGACCAAGGCTGTAATGAGGTCTAGAGCCGAGTGGTCTTGGCGGAACCCAAACTGGGCATCAATAAGCAGGTTATTGGTGAGTAAGTGCTGCTTGATAGCACTGTCGACGACCCCTTCCATCACTTTGCTGATGATTGAGAGTAGATTGATGGGGCGGTAATTGGCTGGATTGGATTTTTCCTGCTTTTTGTGGACAGGACATACCTGGGCAGTTTTCCACATTGTCGGATAGATGCCAGTGTTGTAGCTGTACTGGAACAGCTTGGCTAGAGGCGCGGCTAGTTCTGGAGCACAAGTCTTCAGCATGACAGCCGGGATGTTGTCGGGGCCCATAGCCTTTGCTGTATCCAGTGCGCTCAGCCGTTTCTTGATATCACGTGGAGTGAATCGAATTGACTGAAGACTGGCTTCTGTGGTGGTGGAGACCTCAGGAGGAGGCCAATAGGGATCATCCACTCGGCACTTCTGGCTGAAGATGGTTGCAAACACGTCAGCCTTGTCTTTTGCACTCACGTGCTGTGCTCCACCATCATTGAAGATGGGGATATTCATGGACCCTCCTCCTCCCCCCATTAGTTAGTTGTTTAATGGTCCACCACCATTCACGACTGGATGTGGCAGGTCTGCAGAGCTTTGATCTGATTTGTTGATATTGTAGTATTATTCTTGAGTGCAAATGATTTGTAATATTTTTTAAAGAGATACGAGAGTAATTTTTTAACACTCAGTCGCAAACTTTTCGGTACGCTTTCAGTCTCTAGAGCCATCTAGGGGTCTATTTTCCTTTTTCAGCTTTAGCAAAAAATGTAGATGAGAGTACAAAACAGTGCTGCCGACTAAAGCAAAATACTGCGGATGCTGGACATCTGAAATAAAAACAGAAAATGCTGGAAATACTCAGCCGGTCTGACGAAAGGTCATCGACCTGAAACTTTAACTCTGTTTCTCTCTCCACAGATGCTGCCTGACTGGCCGAGTATTTCCAGCATTTTCTGTTTTTATTACAGTGCTGCCTATTTCAAATACATGTATTTTTAATTACACGGAGGAAAATATATTTCCGACTCAGGCCAAAGACCTACACTGGCTCCCGGTCCACCAATGCCTCCATTTTAATATTCTCATCCTCGTGTTCAAATCCCTCCATGGCCTCGCCCCCTCCCCATCTCTGCAAGTCTTCCAGCCCCACAACCCTCCGAGAGCTCTGCGTTCCTCCAACTCTGGCCTCTTGTGCATCCCCATTTCCTTTGCCCTACCGTTGGCTGGGCCTTCAGCCGTTTAGGCCCCAAGTTCTGGAATTCCCTCCTCAACCTCTCTCTCCTCCTTTAAGATCCTCCTTAAAACCTACCTCTTTGGCCAAGCTTTTAGTCACCTGTCCTAATAATTCCTTCTTTGGCTCGGTGTCAATTTTTGTCCGACTTGCGCTCTTGTGAAGCGCCTTGGGACTTTTTAACTACATTAACAGGTGCTATACAAATGCAAGTTGTTGTTGCTGTATTACTCAGCAACCTGCTGAAAAGTGCATTTTTCTCCCTTTTGTAATCATGCATATATATTGATATAAACTATATATAAAATATTTTAAAATTAGTTGTTTCTGGCTGCTGAATAGCTGGACTTTTTTTGCTTGCTGGCCGAAACATAGGGCGGGCAACATCCTTGGCGGGTCCCGACCCCGCATCTGTGTTGATCCGGGCCTCCGGCATGATTTTAAGTTGATTGGGCTCGTTAAACCTGTCCGGCAAGGTTCCCGGCCAATTAAAAGGAAGCGGGTCTGATGACGTCATCTGATGACGCGTCAGCCAGTTTCCTTAAAGGGACCACAGCCACAATCATTTTGACAGTTGTGCTGTCAGTGTTCTACAGCATTGAGGGGCTGCAAACACTGACGAGCAGTGCACAGAGGTGCACGGCTGCACCCAGGCTCTCCCCATGACTTCCTCCATAAGCTTATGCAGGGAGTCACAGCACGCAGGGAGGTTCCCTTCCCTTCCAATGGGCGGAAGACACCTCCCCAGGAGACCAACGCAGCCTGGTTGCACATTGCACAGGAGGACACAAGCAGGGATGTCGTCAGGTGGACCAGGCTGCAGTGGCACGAACCTTTCAATGATCTCAGCAGATCACAAAACGTTACTGCAAAGCCACACTCAACCTCATCCTGCTGTGCCTCTCATCACATCCCCATCACTCTGCCTTCCCTACCCTACTCCTGCATATCTTTACTCACACCAACTTGCCTTGCACCTCCACCCATTCCTCTCTATCTACATTATCACTTCCCCATCTCACTAGCCACCCTTCACACTCACCCTCATCCTTGTCCAATCATACCAACCAACAACACACAAGGGAAGGCGCTTGGGTGTTTTAGCCAATGTTCATGTAAAGTTTCTGTTAATGTGTTGTCAAACATTAAAATCTTTATTTTCAACACTTTCCGTTCTTGGACAGATGTGTGTGCACCTTTGGAAGTGGCTTAGTGAATTGCAGTGAATGGTGAGATATAACAGTAACCCCCCCTCCAATGGTGATGAGTGTGAAAGGAATGGCTTGGGCATTATAGGGATATTTTATGGTGCTGGTGTGGGGTGGTGACAACCTGGTGCATCATGTGGCAGCCAGGGTGTACAGCGTCAAGTGAAGTAAATCTGGGCATGGTGAGGCCATTCATTCCTGGCGTCCTGGGCAGCAATGTGCTCGGGTGCTGATGCCCTGTGTCCTGTGCAGCATCAAGTGATTGCAGAGAAGGTTGGTGTTGTTGTTGGTGCTGCTGGTGTGCCCGGTGATTTTGGTGTTGGGGCTGCTCGTGGTGGGATTCTGAGGACCAAGGTGATATTTTTTCAAGGGCACCAATGCTGATGGAATAGTTGACAGCTGAAGTTGAGATGACAGAAGTGATCTGTCAATGGTGAGAGAGGTTGCTCCAAGGAGGTGACACTGGATAGAGAGTTTACTCCAAACACTTCAAACCTCCATAAAGCTGAAAAATGTATTACAAATCCTGAAGGCTCCAGCTTCTAAGATTGGAAATTGAACAGCTGTTAAATGGTAGCTTTTATTTTACTTTTGCAGCTGTCAACTATTGACAGCAATGGAGAGTCATTTCGAACCCGACACACTTACCTGACGTGATCCCAGAGCACCGGGAACCTCGTAAAAAATATGGAAAAATCATTAGGACCTGGTAAAATGCTGCTTAAATACCTTTTAAGGTATTTAAGCAGCTTAAGTATCTCAGTTGCCTGACCCGCCACTTAGTGCCAGGTCTGCAAACCGTAGGCAGAGCCGGCACTTGGGAAATTAACAAGGAGGCGGGTTCAGAGCGGACTTCCGCCCCGCTGTCAATCACTGCCATTTTGACAGCAGACCCGCCTCCAAACTCGCACTCGCAGCCCCGGTAAGATTCCAGCCATACTTTCTCCAGTCACCTGAGAAGGTATGGGAGCTAGAAAAAGTTGTGAGCTGGAACTTCCAAACAACTTCATAAAATTATTCACTTGTGCTGTACAGTCTATGTTATATCTAAAATATATTATAAAATCTTACGATTCCGTACACTTCCTGTCAAGTTTTTCCATTGTAAATTCCTGTGCCAACAGTTATAATGGAAATTGCCAATGTAAACTTGTCACGCTGTAATTACACCCTCCCACCAGCAGAGGTGCTGCAGCGCCACCACTGAGAAGCTGTAATTATCATGCAACATCTTTACACAGGCTTTTCCATTATGAATGTGGCCAAAGGAATTTATAATGGATATGGCTTCAAAATAGGGACTGAATTGCATCTCCTTGCCCTGGTCCAATTATCCCCTGCCCTCTTATCCCACTTCAACTGAAGACCACATTTGGTCTTGACTCCTCATATGCAACACCACAGGAGATCAAGTAGTAATACATTAATTTTCTATTATGCCGCACATTCATTATTTGACCATCACCACTCAGTCAAACACAATCACAGCTGCATAGTAATTCCACGAGATGGAGTTTCCTTCCGAAAGCTGCAAATCCCCACACCTATACCTACAGCAATACAAATGCTCCCTGAGGGAAATCTGACTTTCCCTGATCAATGCCACTGGCATATGTGTGTGTATTACATGAATATATATATATATATACACACACACACACACAATGAAAAATGCATTCGCTCTTCCTCATGCTGTTTCACACACGCACAGCCTTCATAAAATACACATTTTATCTTAATAAAGCTTCTGAAATTGTTCTGCTGTTTTTCAAAGTTATTTGAAAAAAGGCTACTGGGGCGAATGTGCTCGGAGGTACAGAAACATGCCCATCAAGAGAGTTGACTGAACAGTACTGATGCATCATGGAAAATTAGATACGCTGTACATGCTCAGACTACACAGTCCAAATTCAGCTTACAGTCACAGCCCTGGACAAAAATATTAACTACCAGTCCTGGCTTTTGAGAGAGGCTGAGGCCTTCAAGCAAAAATTTTAAAGAAGGCATTAAAAGACGCAAAATAGAATTCAATGGATGAATCTAATCGTGTGATTTTGAAATAAGTAATTTTTTTTGTTTAAACTTTTATTTTGGACATTCAAAATTTTAGTTACTGAGGGAAAAAATGGCAAATGAAATAAAATTCAGAAAGCAACTCGAAGGAATTATGGGGAGCCAGTGGCTAGACTGCACAAGCTAGAGGTAATTTACTCTCAGCATAACATAGCAACTAATGTGTGCCGCATAGTGGGCCACTTTTAACATTGAAAACATCTATCACAACACCACCAGTAACAGGTACTGCGGGTACTTAGTGAGTTTTCAATGAACACACATCTCATGTACCGGAATAAATAATAGATTATATATGTATATGAGATATTCAAGAAGACATAGACAGGCTGGTGGAATGGGCGGACACGTGGCAGGTGAAATTTAACGCAGAAAAGTGCGAAGTGATACATTTTGGTAGGAAGAACGAGGAGAGGCAATATAAACTAAAGGGTACAATTCTAAAGTGGGTGCATGAACAGAGAGAGGCCTGGGGGTATATGTGCACAATTCGTTGAAGGTGGCAGGGCAGGTTGAGAAAGCGGTTAAAAAAGCATACGGGATCCTGGGCTTCATAAGTAAAACCACAGAGTACAAAAGCAAGGAAGTTATGATGAACCTTTATAAAACACTGGTTCGGCCTCAACTGCAGTACTGTGTCTAATTCTGGGCACCGCACTTTAGGAAGGATGTGAAGGCCTGAGAGAGGGTGCACAAAAGATTTACAAGAATGGTTCCAGGGATGAGGGACTTCAGTTCTGTGGATGGACTGGAGAAGCTGGGGTTGTTCTCCTTAGAGCAGAGAAGGTTGAGAGGAGATTTGATGGAGGTGTTCAAAATCAGGAGGGGTCTGGACAGAGTAGACAGAGAGAAACTGTTCCCATTGGCGAAGGGTCGAGAACTAAAGGACACAGATTTAAGGTGATTGGCAGAAGAACCAAAGGCGACATGAGAAAAAACTTTTTTATGCAGCGAGTGTTTCGGATCTGGAATTCACTGCCTGAAAGGGTGGTGGAGGCAGATTCAATTGTGGCTTTCAAAAGGGAATTGGATAAGTACCTGAAGGGGAAAAAATTGCAGGGCTACGGGGAAAAGGCGAGGGAGTGGGACTAGTTGAAGTGCTCTTGCAGTGAGCCGGCACGGGCTTGAAGGGCTGAATGGCCTCCTTCTGTGCTGTAACCATTCTATGATTCTATGTTTCTATATCGTGGCACTGCCCACTGTACGTCAGTCTTGCATAGAACAGGAAAATGACAACATGTAAAATAGAATTTAGGTGGTATTTCCTTGCTGCCTTGGGTCCGACGCTCTGAAATTCACTCCCTAAATCCCTCCACCACTCTTTCTCAAAACCCAGCTCTTCAACCAAGCCTTTTGTCACCTCTCCTAATCTCTCTCTTTAGTTCAGTGTCCATTTTCTTTACACCAATTTCTGGACATTGTAATATTTTTCACTATAAAATTATATTGTTGCTGGTGTCAAAGGTGTAATTCCTTTCATTCTCACTTAGGGTTTAAGAATCCTGACTTTGTCCAGATATTGAGGCCAAAATCTAGGCTGACTCTTCAGTGCGGTACTGAGGGAGTGCTGCACTGTCGGAGGTGCCATCTTTCGGATGAGACGTTAAACCGAGGTCCCATCTGCTCTCTCAGGTGGATGTGAAAGATCCCATGGCAATATTTCGGAGAAGAGCAGGGGGAGTTCTCCCCGGTGTCCTGGGCCAAAATTTACCCCTCAATCAACATCACTAAAACAGATTATCTGGTCATCATCACATTGCTATTTGTGGGACCTTGCTTGCGTCTATTGGCTGCCCCATTTCCTACATTAGTACTTCATTGGCTGTAAAGTGCATTGGGAAGCCCCGAGGTCATGAAAGGCGTTATAGAAATGCAAATTCTTTCAGTATGCATCTGTAAGAAAGTCGAGTGCAGGGGGTAGAAAGTGATGGTACAAAACATTGTTCAAAATGTTTAAACGTTATTTCATTTACACCTAGCTTGAATGAATTCAATTCTATTTAGTTTGTGCCCTACTGCAGCTCTTGTGAAAATGAAATTCAGGGGTAGTCAATTGTGGGAGGAACGAACCAATCAGGTCACTGAAGAGAGAAATGATAGGCAGTCATCTAATTCCTCATATACAATCCTCGATAGGGCAAAACCTTCTCTTTCCATAAACATATATATGTATCACACACATATATAAAACATATGAACATAAGCGAGAGTCTAACCACCGCCCCTTGACATTCAATGGCATTACCATCGCCGAATCCCCCACTATAAACATCCTGTGGGTCACCATTAACCAGAAACTTAACTGGACCAACCACATAAATATTGTGGCAACGAGAGCAGGTCAGAGGCTAGGCATTCTTCGGCGAGTGTCTCACCTCCTGACTCCCCAAAGTCTTTCAACCATCTACAAGGCACAAGTCAGGAGTGTGATGGAATACTCTCCACTTGCCTGGATGAGTGCAGCTCCAACAACACTCAAGAAGCTCGACACCATCCAGGACAAAGCAGCCCGCTTGATTGGCACCCCATCCACCACCTTAAACATTCACTCCCTCCACCACCGACGTACCGTGGCTGCAGTGTGTACCATCTACAAGATGCACTGCAGCAACTCACCAAGGCTTCTTCGGCAGCACCTCCCAAACCCGCGACCTCTTCCACCTAGAAGGACAAGAGCAGCAGGCGCATGGGAACACCTCCAAGTTCCCCTCCAAGTCACACACCATCCTGACTTAGAAGTATATCGCCGATCCTTCATCGTTGCTGGGTCAAAATCCTGGAACTCCCTACCTAACAGCACTGTGGGAGCACCATCACCGCACGGACTGCAGCAGTTCAGGAAGGCGGCTCACCACCACCTTCTCAAGGGCAACTAGGGATGGGCAATAAATGCTGGCATTGCCTGCGATGCCCTGATCCCATAAACAAATTTTAAAAAACATACCGTGAGGAATTATGGAGTGTTCTCCTCAAATTCGGCTGCCCTCAAAAGTTTGTCATCATCCTCCACCTGCTACACGACAACATGCAAGCTGTGATCCTGACCAACAGATCCACCACAGACCCAATTCACGTACGGACCGGGGTCAAGCAAGGATGTGTCATCGCACCAACGCTCTTCTCGATCTTCCTTGCTACAATGCTCCATCTCACCCTCAGTAAGCTCCCCGCTGGAGTGGAGCTAATTTACAGAACAAATGGGAAACTGTTCAACCACCGTCGTCTCCAGTCCAGATCCAAGGTCGTCCTCTGTCGTCGAATTACAATATGCAGACAACGCTTGCGTCTGCGCACACTCTGAGGTCAAACTTCAAACCATCGTCAACACCTTCACCGAAGCGTACGAGCGCATGGGCCTTACACTAAACATCCGTAAGACAAAGGTCCTCCACCAACCTGCCCCCGCCACACAGTACTGCCCCCCGATTATCAAAATCCATGACAAGGCCTTGGACAACGTGGACCACTTTCCATACCTCGGGAGCCTACTGTCAACAAGGGCAGACATCGATGACGAAGTCCAACACCGCCTTCAGTGTGCCAGTGCAGCCTTCGGTCACCTGAGGAAGAGAGTGTTTGAAGACCAGGACCTCAAACCCAGCACCAAGCTCATGGTCTACAGAGCAGTAGTGATATCCGCCCTCCTGTGTGCCTCAGAGACATTTACCATGTACAGCAGGCACCTCAAAGCACTGAAGAGGTACCACCAACGCTGCCTCCGCAAGATCCTACAAATCCACAGGCAGGATAGGTGCACCAGCGTCAGTGTTCTCGCTCAGGCCAACATCCCCAGCATCAAAGCTTTGACCACGCTCAATCAGCTCCGATGGACGGGTCACATCGTCCGCATGCCCGATACGAGACTCCCAAAACAAGCGCTCTACTCGGAGCTCCGACACAGCAAGAGAGCACCAGGTGGGCAGAGGAAATGCTTCAAGACACCCTCAAAGCCTCCTTGAAAAAGTGCAACATCCCCGACACCTGGTAATCCCTGGCCCAAGTCCGCACAAAGTGGAGGAGAAGCATCCAGAAAGGTGCCGAACACCTCGAGTCTCTTCGCCGGAGCAAGCGGAAGCCAAGCGCAGGCAGCGCAAGGAGCGCACGTCAACCCAAGGACCCCACCCACCTGCCCCTTCGACCACCGTCTGCCCCACCTGTGACAGAGACTGTAGGTCCCGCATTGGACTCATCAGTCAGCTGAGAACTCATTTTTAATGTGGAAGCAAGTCATCCTCGGTTCCGAGGGACTGCCTAAGCAGGTGGTGAAGATACATTGCCATGAAAAAGAAAGAAAAGACTTGCATTTCTACAGCGCCTTTCACAACCACTGGACGTCCCAAAGCGCTTTACAGCCAATTACTTTTGAAGAAGTGTAGTCACTGTTGTAATGTAGGAAACGTGGCAGCCAATTGCACACAGCAAGCTCCCAAAAACAGCAATGTGAAAATGCCCAGATAATCTGTTTTAATGATGTTGATTAAGGGATAAATATTGGCCAGGACACCGGGGATAACTCCCCTGCCCTTCTTCAAAATAGTGCCATGGGATCTTTTACGTCCACCTGAGAGCAGACATCTCATCCAAAAGACGGCACGGTACCTCTGACAGTGCAGCACTCCCTCGGCACTGTCAGCCTAGGTTCTTGTGCTCAAGTCTCTGGAGTGGAGCTTGAACCCACAACCTTGTGACTCAGAGGCGAGGGTGCTAGCAACTGAGCCCCAAAGTGGATAGAAAACTGTTGATAACACACAGCACACATTCACATTCTCCCAATATTATAACATTTCTATGCAAATATGAATGTCACCGCCAGGACTCCTAATTGACGCTTTGGTAATATACTGCCAACAATCCAATGGGCTGAATAAATTAATGATAAATGTATATTACAGGCAAATTATTATTCCAGTGTTTGACTACAAATCTTCCTTACAGCTGTATAATTTTCCTGTTGATTACCATTTCCAGACAGTGCAGGTGCCAGGTTTCACTTGACAAGGCACTCTGTCTGACAACGCGCACTTCTAATCAATGGTGATACATAATCATGACATGATGTCGCGGTGCTTAGTCAACCATGAAATGATGGCGGAATGGCCATTAAAGTTGCAAGGTGCCGGAAGCTAAAGTGAAAATCATTTTTTTTTTTCCCCCCAAAATGACTAAGTATCGTACATTTCTGCAGTCAGAATCGAGGAAAGGGAGCGAGAGAGAAAAAGCAGCTGAAGGCGAGGAGGTGAGAAATAAACAAAACACGCAGGGCATAAAAAGGTTAGAAAGAAAGGCAGCAATGGAGCAGGAAAAGAAAACGTGGGAGTAAATTGTCAAGAGCATAGCGCCGTCTCTGAACACCACGTTCTTTTTTCACTGTGCTACTCCAGGTACAGCCCTACTTTTACTTACTTACAGCATCGTTTTCCAGGGTCTTTTTACCAGTTTAAGTGTCATCCAGCTTTTTTTTTTAATTTTTTGCAGTTAAGAGGGTTAAACAAACCATTTCACACCTCATTAATTCTACTCTTCAGTAGAGGGCCTGCTATTGATCAAATTAAATGAAGGATTAAGCGGCAACATTGATAATGACTTAAGTGCATTAAACACAACACTTTGCACCTTAAATCTGATATTCTGTGGTCTGCTGTTGATCAATTTCAATGAATGAATAGTGCTCAAATTGATGCTATTTAGCCAGATTAGAATACTTGTTCATAGCTTAAGTTTGCCATTCCATAGAATGTCAGACTACTTCTGAACACAGCCAGCTATACCAAGAACAGGTACAAGTGCTGATTTATTTTCAAAAGAGGCTACACATACAACACTTCCTTTGATACTATACTATTTAGCTTTACTGCTGAGAATAGCATTACATAGAGGGAGAGCAAATTGACCATCGACTAAATAAATCTTCTGTGATAATGAGTGTACACACAAAGAAAGTACAGAGATAGCATCTCCTAAACCCGTAACCTCTGCCACCCAGAAGGACAAGGGCAGCAGTTGCATGGGAACACCATCACCTCCAAGTCACACACCATTCTGACTTGGAAGTATATCGCCGTTCCTTCATCGTCGCTGGGTCAAAAATCCTGGAACTCCCTCCCTAACAGCACTGTGGGAGTAGCTTCACCACACAGACTGCCGCGGTACAAGGCGGCGGCTCACCACCACCTTCTCAAGGGCAGTTAGGGATGGGCAATAAATGCTGGCCTTGCCAGCGACGCCAGTGAATGAATTTTGAAAAAGTAAGCAAGCAGAAACAGTTGCAGCAGGGGTCAGGGGCTCATATTCAGCAGTGGGACTCTGGGCCAATGTTCCCCTCATAAACCAGGGTCACTGGAGGCAATTGTCATATTGCTACTGCCACTCTGTAAGACATCAGCATAGACCAGGAATAAGACCAGGGACTCAAACCTGCTACAGTACAGGCCTGTTTGGCTTAGTTACTTATTGGATAAACTCCCTGAACCACTGGGGATGCCTGGGAAAGAGTTGCAATTCATTTCACCTGGCTTCTGAACTGCCGGCGAAGAAAACATACCTTGATCCTGTCAGCTCTTCCTGCTGAGGCGGACAAGGATTTGGGCAGCATCAGCTTGCGGGTGTAAGCCGACCCACAATTCTGAATCAATCGGCATTAAATTGGCCGTCTCACTCAGAGAGGCACTGCTGCAGGAAATGGAAATGTCAAAGTCAATTCAGTCGCAGATGAAAGTTGGGGACAGGCACATCATTGAGGAATGGCAGAGGGAAATCTTCTCTGCATTGCCACTAGCACAGGTGGATGAGTTCAAATTCCACCATGGCAAACGGTTAAAATGAATTCAATAAATGTGGTAATTTGTCAGCGGACATCAAAAAAAACATGACCAATGAAGCCTTGGATAGGAAAACCCAACTGGTTCACAAATGTCTTTCAGGGAAAGGAACCAGCCATCCTTACTTGGTGTGGTCTACATATGACTCCAGTCCCATATTACATGGTTGGCCCTTAAGGCCCACCACCACCTTTTCAAGGCAACTGGGGTTAGGCAATAGATGCAGCCTTGCCAGCGTCACCCCTATCCGGAGGAAAAATAAAGGACTACAGAAAGACCACAAGAAAGCATGGAGTGAAGAAACTCATTTGCCTCATCTGGCCTCCCCACTGTCTGTGGACCATGCACAAATTGTGCTGCCATGGGCTCGCTCGAATTTACTTAATCTCCAAAGGGGGACAAATAATCACAGGCAACCCTTCCAAGACAAGAAAAATTCTGCGAAATTCCTCCCTGATCTTGAAGCCAATCAAGGGGAAAACTTCCAAAATGTCAATCTGGCATTAAATTGCATCTGCTGTCCCTGAGCCCATCTATTTAATTTGTACAGTTCTTTGTGAATGCCCTCAACTCCTTTACACTGGTCCCGTGGCCACATGGCCTGATACCATCAAAAAAATCCATAAACTAGACGTTAAAACTTTTTAACCCCTGGCACCTCTCCCTCCCCAATGTACTTAGTTTAGTACACTGCACATTGATGTTCTCGATTAAAGTGAGTGCTACAAAGAAGGAGATAGATAGATTTCTAGACACAAAAGGCATCAAGGGGTATGGGGAGAGAGCGGGAATATGGTATTGAGATGGAGGATCAGCCATGATCATATTGAATGGCCTCCTCCTGCTCCCATGTTTCTAAACATCCCTGGCCTCTCAATGACACAGGGCTGAAATACTATGCGGCTTCTGATTGTGGTATATGCCATTACAATGCAATTTCAGGATCACGCCTGATCGAGCTCAACCTTGTTCTATGAGGGGTCAAAATTGTAAATCCATTGTAACCGTAATCTCCACCCTTGATTGTAAATGGAGTGCAGAGTATTTCTGGAACAGCCTGCACTGTATAGAGATGAATTAAGGCAAGATTCTGGTACTGCTTCTGTAATCAGTTTTTCTTTCATTATTGATGGCCGGAATGAGTAATTTAATCATAATTATTCACTTCAAGCATCAAAAATGAACATTTTGGCTGCAACTTTATTTTGAAACGTCCTCTTTAATGAACTACTCCTGGAATGCAGTTAGCTTGTACGATCACCAACTGTTACTGTAAAACATACAAGTTAATACCTTCACTTGCGAACCAGCAATTGGATACTAAAACTAGAAACAAAACAAAATGTGAAAAAGAAATTAAATATGTTTCACAGTCACTTTATAGAGACAAATGGTGACTGGCAGTGCATGACAAGCCTTTGTTCATCTGAAGGATTTAAGTGGCTTCTTAAACCGCAAGAACCAAACTTCAATCATCTTATAAACTATGATCTGAAGATGAAGATGAGATGAGTTTTAAAGTTAATCGCAGATGTCAATTTTTTTTAAATATAAACACACACATGCATACACACTAGCAGAGCTTCCTTGCTGCTGCTCATGGTGGGTGGGAGAATATTGTTTTATAAAAGCAGACACATTATACATAATCTTTATTCATTCATGGGATATGGGTGTCACTGGCAAAGTCAGCATTTATTGCCCATCCCTAATTGCCCTCGAGAAGGTCAGTAGTCACCAGGTGGCTCTATTACACTTCTCCTTCCTTATTGAAGAAGTTAATCATAGCAAATAATCATTGTACATGACTTGCTTGGTATACACAACTCTTGGTATACATCTCTCAAATGGAACCCATGTTATGTTTCCAAATTCTACTATAGAATTCTGTAACACATACAAAAGATATGAACTTATTTTCCATTTTTACAAATTAAACTTTACCACTGATTTTCTGGTCCGAAGAGGATACCTTCTTCCTTGAACAGAACTTTCAGATCTTGTAGGACTTTGACTCACTCTAGGCCGAGCCTGCGGAGAATTTTTCTCCAAGGGCTGACCTTGATCTACATTTGGACTCTTTACACTTTCAGACTGTTTGTCTGCCTGACTCGGGCTCAGACTTAAATTCTGACTTTCTCTTGGAATTCTTTCTGGTACATTTGATGTAGGATTTGCTACTGGCACTCTACTTGTCACAAGACTATCTGACTCATCAGAATAAATTGAATCATCCCAGCTTTCAACTCCTTCCACATCTGTAGTTAAGATATGATCAATGTGAACAAACCTAACCTTTCCATGATCAAACATCTTAACCAAATATGTGCGAGGGCCTCATATCTTCACTACTCTTCCTGGTAACCACTTTAACCATTTATGGTGATGGTTTTTCAGTCTAACCTGCTGGTTCAACTTCACACTTCTCTCTCTAACTCTACCTTTATCATGACTCTCTTTCTGCCTTGATTGTTTCTCTTCTACGGACTGTGCCAAGTTTGGCTTTAAAAACGAGAACCTGGCTTGTGGCTGTCGTTTGAGTAACAACTCAGCTGGTTTTCTACCAGTAGTGTAAGGGGGTGTCAATGGTACTGGTGCGAGGTTAGGCCTTCGTTGCCTATACTATTGCTTGCTCTGGTCTCCGGCCAGCCTTTTTGCAATAAGCACCTGTGAGTGGTTCGACCCACTCGCCCTTACGGTTCTGACACCTGGACTTAGATGCAAGGAGCAGTAATGCAGAGAAAACTCAAATAGACCCGGTTGAATAGCATGAAATGAATATCTTTATTGCATGGCGTCTAAAATCATGAAATACATGTCATAGGCGCAGATCAAAGAGAGTACAAGTATACACACGTTCATAAAACTTGGTCTATGGAAATGGAGAACACACGGCACATCGTAAAAGGGGAACACATTATACCTTAACCTTATTAAAAACCACCCTCCCTTAACAATATACCTAAACTACTTCTGGATTTGTAGGATCGGAAAACATGCTCACCACTCGGCTCACTTCGGAAATTTAAAGTGAGGCACTCAGCTCGTTTTGCCGCAGCGCCTGACTGTCACGTGTTTGGAAGGGTTTCTGCACCCCACTTGTTTACTCTCGCTGCCGCGAAAGGCAAGCCAGACTCTCTGTTGTCATGAAGCAGTCGATGGACTCAAACCGGATCGTGAAGTAGTTCGTAGAATTCAAAGGAAACGGTACATGTAGAAGTCGGTAGAATTCAAAGATGAGTTCTGTCATTATATCTTCGGGCGCAGTCGGGGTTTACTGACCGTGGCGGCACGTGGAATTTCTTCTCATCTTTCTTCTCGTCTTTCGTCTCGTCACTCGGGCCTCCGGGTCCGGACGCCGTTTACCGACACTCGGGATGGTGTACTCTGTTACTTGCCCTATCGAGGCGGCTCGTTCCGATTGAGCTCCACCCAACACTCGAATAACCGACCAGCACGGCTAAGAGTCAAGAGTCAAAAAAGAGTCCAGCAAGAGCTTCAGGAAAAGTCCAGAGAAAAATCAAGAGAATCCAGAGCCCAGAGTCAAGGAAGAGGCCAGGAAGCGAGAGTCAAGAGACCGATGGACATTTGTCCTCTATAGTTATACTGTTATGTCGGCCTTATCTCCCGCTCAAAACTCCCAGCATGGGGCGATTATCTTCTTAACGGGTTTCGGTAGCACCTGAAACTGGCCAACTATCCGTTAATACCTTCTCCATTGTTGAGCCAGCCAGGATGTGTATGAATCGTCTCCTCGACTGGTTTTGGGGCCCCCCGAATACTGACTTAATCACCCGCCAATGTCTCGCTCATTGTTGAGCCGGGGGGGTATTTGTGTATTGATGTGTCTAGATGGGTTCTCGATGGCCCAGTTCAATGATCCTTACTGTGCGTAGGAAACGATTCCAGCACTTATATCATTGCTATTGTTCAAAATGCAAACGGGTTGCATCCTGTCTTTATCAATGTGTACCGAGTACGATCCAATCTCATACTGAATGTATATTCGACGCCATCTTGTCTGCCCACTGTGTCTCTGGAAGCTTCTGCCACGATGTGCGGTGGCCATTTTACAGGCTTGTGTCCTTTATTATCAGGACAGCATTCCGTTTAATAAAAATGATCAATTGAATCTGCTTCTCTCATGTTGTTTTGAATCGCGATAATTGCGAAACTCTACAGTAGTGGTATGAGGAGTAGTAATCAGAAAATTTGCCAGTTTGTGGTCCAGCGACAACTGACATTTCTTTGGATTTGGATCCAACATTTGCTTGATGAGGGCACGTTTGACAATTTGTACTGTGCACTCTGCTGCACCATTTGAAGCAGGGTGGTACGGTGGAACTTTGGTATGTTTCACACCGTTTCTGCTCATGAACTGTGTGAACTCTTCTGAACAAAATTGCGGCCCATTATCAGACACAATTTCTTCTGGGAGGCCGTATGAAGAAAACAATCTTCGCAAATTGTCTAGTGTTTTGCTTGTTGTTATTGTCCGCACCGGAAACACCTCTACCCACTTCGAGTGACTATCTATCACTATGAACAATTGCTGTCCTTCTAGCTCAGCAAAATCTACATGTAACTTTGCCACACTCTTGGAGGCCATTTCCATGGCTGTAATGGTACTGATGGTGGTTTTTTGCTCACCAATTGACATGTTGTACACTGACTGACTGTGCACTCTATCTCTTTATCTAAACCTGGCCACCATAAGTCACTGCATGCAAAATCTTGGTCAAGCACGATCCCAGATGCTGGTCATGAAGATCTCCTAACAATTTAGACCTGAACCTATGTGGGATAACCACTCTTGCTCCCCACATGATACAATCTTTATCCACTGACAATTCATTCCTATGAACAAAGTATGGATGGATATCTTCCTCTGATACCTGGTTTGGCCATCCATTTGCTATGTAATCATACACCTTTGACATAATTGGGTCACGTTTGGTTGCCCTACCGATCTCTTCAGCTGTGACTGGCAGCTCATCAATGAATGACAAATAGAACACTTCTTCCTTATTGGGTGTAACTTGTGATGGGGATGGCAACCTGGACATAGCATCAGCATTACTATGATCAGCTGATCATCTGTACTCAATGTCATACGTATACGCTGACAAAATCAAAGCCCACCTCTGCATTCGGGCTGCAGCTAAGTTTGGAACTGGGGACTTTGGATGGAGGATTGCTGTCAGGGGCTTATGGTTAGTAATTGTGGTAAACTTATGACCAAACAAGTATTTGTGAAACTTCTTGACACAAAAAATCAATGACAAAGCTTCCCTTTCGATCTGCGCATAATTCCGCTCACTGGCACTGAGAGTGCGTGAAGCAAAAGCAATTGGTCTCTCCTCCCCACTATCTAGTACGAGAGATCACTGCCCCAACTCCGTCTGGAGAGGCATCACACGCTAGCTTGATCTCCTTAGATACAGCATAGTGAACCAACATGGTACTCTCTACTAACTGGCTTTTACACTCTTTGAATGCTGTGTCGCATTCTTTTGACCACTTCCAAGGGACCTGTTTTCTCAACAATTCATTCAGCGGATGCAACAATGCAGCCAAGTTTGAGAGGAACTTTCCGTAATAATTCAAAAGATCTAAAAATAATCGCAGTTCAGAGACATTCTTGGGAGTGGGTGCATTTCTGATTGCATCCAGCTTTCCCTTGGTTGGATGTAAACCATCTTTGTTCACTCTATGCCCTAAGTACTCCACTGAGTTTTGAAACAACTCACACTTGAGAGCGGTCACTCGTACTCTGTGCTTCTCTAGCCATTTGAGCACTTCATTCAACACCTCATCATGGATTTGCCTCATTGGTGCTGAAATGAGTATGTCATCCAAATAACACACTACCCCTTCAATCCCTTGCAAAATTTGGTTCATCACCCCTGGAATATGTCGGGGGTGGAACACACTCCAAATGGTAGCCTATTGAACTGATATAGGCCTCGGTGAGTATTTATAGTCAAGCATGACTTGGACTCTTCATCTAACTCAAGTGGTAGGTAGGCGTTTGTTAGAGCCAACTTCAAAAAGATCTGGCCACCTGTCAGCGTTGTGAACAAATCTTCCACATTTGGCAACGTATTGGGTAGATTACACACTAGAACCTAGTTTACAGTTACTTTATAATCACCACACAACCTTGTCTTACCATCTGACTTCGGTACAACAACAATGGGTGTAGCCCAATTACTCAGATCTACCTTAGAGATAATGTTCTCAGTTTCTAGTCTTTTGATTTCTTGCTCAACATTTTCCTTGAGTGCGTATGGTACGGGATGTGACTTGTATCCTTCTGCACTCTAACACTTGCCTTGAAGTCTTGGCCCATTTCGCTCAACACCTTCGGATACAGATTGACGACATCATCTTTCGATGCAAATTTTGCTTCCACACGAAAAATCTCATTCCACACCATTTCAGTGATCCCAACCAATTTCTACCCATCAAGGCAGGCTTGTCTCCTGCCACTACTATGAGAGGCAAGCTCTGACACTGATCCTTGTATTTCACTGGCATGGTGACACTTCCTACTACAGGGATTTGCTCTCCCGAGTAGCCTCGCAGCTCTACCTTCGATTTCACTAGTCAATAATCATGCAACTTGTTGCGTTATAGTGGGGGCGATTTTCTCACTGGAGGTGGGTTTCAGTTTGGGTGGGTTTGAAACTCGCCTCCACTGATAGTTTTCAAAAATTTGCGATTTTCCCATGATTGGCCACTTGATTTCAGAGGTGTGGGATGCCCTTGGTCAATTAGTGTTTTGGGACTGAAACTCGCCTCTGTTGACAGCACTTTCCAGTCTGATTTTATGGCTTCTTGCTCCCTTGGCTCATTCCACAGGATTTCTACCTATCCTGCACCACCTGCAACATATTTTGAGAAACCACTATGTCCAATTCCAAGGCAAGGGCCTACCCGAGGCTCTCGGATGAGGCACTGCAAATGTTGTTTCAGGGGGTGACAGCTAGCAGGGAGGTGCTCTTCCACTCATCTGGGAGGAAGAGGCCTGCCAAAGAAATCTCTGTGGGTACAGCTGGCAAGGGATATAACTTCCAGATCTGTGTGCAGATTGGGAGAATGTTTGTGTATTGATGAAATGCCATCCCTGTTGGAAAGCATTAAAATGATTTGAAGCCAAAATGTTGGCGTTATGGCATCTGTTCTTTCGCCTTAGGCAGCTCCACATTGGGGCCTCCGCCACAATTGCGTTGTCAGGTTGGTGGCCTGAGTGAAAGGAGGCCAGAGAGTCATATCCATTGTCAATGATGTCCTAGGATGGAGCCAAGGACATGTGCCAACTTGGCCAACCTATGCAAATGTGGCCAGGATAAGTTCATCCCTTGCATCCTGGGCAGCCGTGTGCTGCCGCTGGTCGATACGCCGGCGCTCTGACCTCCTCCTCCTCCTCAGCCTCCTCCTCAGCCTCATCTGAGGAGGGCTGGAACTGAGCCGCTTGCTCATCAGGAAGCTGCAAGCCACGACGCGGTGCGATGTTGTGCAGTGTACAGCAGACCACGACCATTCTGGAGACCCTGTATTGTGTATACTGCAGGGCTCCACCTGATCGGTCAAGGCAACAGAAGCGCATCTTCAACAACCCAATGGTTTGCTCAATGATGGACCTGGTCGAAGTGTGGCTGGCGTTGTAGCGCTCTTGAGCTTCATTAGCTGGCCTCCTGATCGGAGTCATTAGCCACTTCTTCAGGGGGTAGCCTTTGTCACCAAGGAGCCATCCGTTAAGTTGGTTTGGTGAATTGAAAAGCGGAGGAACACTAGAGTGCCGCAGGATGAAAGAGTCATGGCAACTTCCATAGAACTTGGCGCAAACATGCAAGAACTCCTTCTTGTGGTTACACACCAGCTGAACGTTGAGGGAGTGGAAGCCCTTTCGGTTGACAAAGATAGCTGGGTTGTGATGGGGTGCCCCAAGGGCCACATGTGTGCAGTCTATGATGCCCTGCACCATTGTCATGCCTGCCATATTTGCAAAGCCAACCGAACGGGCAGTTATACTTGCTTAATCCCTTGAAAACTGAATGTAATTGTGGGCCTTAGCAAAAAGGGCATCGGTAACCTACGTGATGCAACTGTGGGCGGCAGACTGGGAGATGCCGCTGATGTCTGCTGATGATCCCTGGAAGGAGCCTGAGGCAAAGAAGTTGAGTGCGGTGGTGACTTTGACAGCCACTGGTAAGGGGTGTCCACCCGTTCCTCCGGGCACCAGGTCTTGCTGCAGCAGGCCACAGATGTCTCCGACAACCTCTCACAAAAGTCTCAGCCTCCTTTGGCACTGCTGCTCACTCATGTTGAGGTAGCTCATCCTCTGTCTATAAACCCTCTGTCGGGGGTGTCGTAAGAATGAGCCTTACGCGTGGTGAACTTAAAGTAAGCTTTAATCAACTAAAAAGGTGCTACATACAAAAGAGGCCTTACTCTATGCCTTTCCAGGATCCAACTGATCAGTCCAGTATTTATCCTGGACTAATCACAGGAAGTGATGCAATAAAGTTCGAGTCACAGGAAGCTGTATTGTGTTACCACAGGGGGGATCTCCTGCGGTGAGGTGCCTCGATGCGCTGGCGCCTTCTGCCCTGTGCAGCATCAGGTGGCTGAGCAGGAAGTTGGGGCTCCTGCTGGTGTTGCTCCTGAGCTGCCTGGTTCTGCTGCTGCCGTGGATGCTCCTGATCCTCATCTGAGGTCCATGCAGAAAGAAAACGAATGGTTCCCATGCTGCTTGTAGATGCCTCCTTTGGAGAAGCGCTCATTGCAAGCGGGGAGAGGGTCTTCCAAGGAGGTCCCACAGTTGATTGATTCAGAAGGCCTTCTAAAAGTGCTCAGAGACCTTTTAAAGCCAAGGTCTGGCACCTGCAAGTAATCCTTGCTGCAATAAACGATGTCTCATTAGACCTGCAGCTGTGAGGAGACCACCCACGACTCAACCCGTCACATTTACCTGACATGGTTCAGGAGGTGCGTGGAGCACGCCAAAATCATCAAAAAATCATGAGGGCCTCTCAAAATAGGCCTAGAGAGGCCCTTAACGAGCATTTAATGATGACAAGTATCACTATGGCCAGCTGGAGGTGGGACCATTTTCCTGTGAAGGAATAAGCCATATAACCTATTCAGACAAATACACCATTCTATGAAAGAATTCTGGCCTTATTAAAACATGACAAACTGGGTTTGGAAATCTAGAAACCTAACTATGGAATAGCTGTGAAAGCATTCTGGCGATTGAGATAAGATAGTTGTTGACACTGAATCAATAACCTTATTGAAACAGAAGGTTAAAGGCGCCACAAAAGGAAACCACCAAAATCAAAATTAATCTTTTTCAAAAAGACAGACCGCATAGTCTGAAATCTAGCTGTTCATCTATGGCATTTTGAAATGAAGGGTGTTGCTTCTCAGAATGATCAAAATCCAAGATTTCCAGTGTTTTTTTTGACTTCAGCAATATAGTTCCTTTAGTAATATGAAGGCAAGCAGATATAAGGTGACATGGTGAAGTAATAATAAAAAACATTGAGGTCTAATCTGCTGTACAAAGTTTAGAAGCAAAAGAATTGGCACATCTAGCAATTTGAGACTCTGTGCCCATTATCTTTTTCCATAAGGGTTCCACTTTTAGATAGAGGTGACACTTCTACTTATAAGGTTTTGATCTGAAGGAAAAACAGTGCAATATTGGTTTGCCCATTCGAGGATATTAATAGAAAAAAAATCAAACCAGGAGCTTTTGAATATCCTTTACAGATTAAGCCAGACTCATTTACCTGTCCTTATAAACAGTGTATACTCTAAATGCATAGGAAAGAAATGGAGAAGTACCACACAGTGAGCACTGTCCCAGCAATATCTGAGCTATTTCCTTTTCAAACCTGCCAAATCTGAAGGGTTGGACCTGAGTTGAGTGAATCCTGGGACAACCTATGGACTGCCCCAGGACAAAGTTTTTGACAATTCAGTCGAAGCGCTCCAACAATATCGGCTATTAGCCAATTTCCTCTGAGTAATCCAAGGTTAGATCTCTATGTCATTGAGTCTGGAGTAATGCTCCTTTCTAGACTAAACCATTCAATGAGAAGTTAAGAGCTGATTCAGCTGAGCATTCAGCTCTGGGACGCCCAAGTTTAGTCCTGAATTCCTGATTGACATTATTTAGTGTTGGTGTTCACCCATGGATCAACACTGGTGTTAAAATAACAATAAATGGTAATTCAAATCATGTATAGTGTCTGATTAGTTTCTCTAGGCTTATTATGCATAGAGATTTTAAGTGTGTGAGCTACTGGTGGCACCATTTGGAAAAGCACATTTGAAGGCCATGGTCATAACAATTATATTTTACTAGAGTGTTAGCTTGTGAAGGAATAAGCCATATAACCTATTCAGAAAAATACACTATCTTTTGAAAGAATTCTGGTCTTATTAAAACATGACAAACTGGGTTTGGAAATCTGGAAACCTAACTATGAAAAAGCTGTGAAAGCATTCTGGCTATTGAGATAAGATAGTTGTTGACATTGAATCAATAACCTTATTGAAACAGAAGGTTAAAGGCTCCGGCAGGCTGAACCTTTCGGAATGAAACAATGGTTCACCCTGGATAAGGTGTTCTAAGTTACACTTCGTAAAGAAGCACATAAAAGTAAGAAACATCTGCCTTCGTAAAAATGACATCAAGTAAAAAACACACCTGCCGTAACACCGTTTTTTATGGTAAACTTAGAACACCTAGAGAAGAGACATAATTTTGTAATGCTACCAGCTGAGGTGACTAAGAATTGCAGGGGTCAGCAGAAAAATGATTAGAGATAATTAGCTTACATCAACAGAAAACCTTAAAGGAAATACCACTGGAAAAGGGTATAAATATTGAACTCTCAAATGGGATAACAGACTCGCTTTAAAGGGGCAAAGCGGTTCTCGGCTTCAGAGGCTGCTCTGTAAGTCTCCAACTCTTTTTACCTCGGGGATCAAAGGTATTTGATTTTGGTGGATATCCTGAATAGAACTTTAAGAACTGTAAAACTGTAGCGAAGTTAAGATTTGAGAGTAAGGTTCTCTGATAATAAGATTGTAAGCTTTCTCTTTTTGGAACTGTTAATGTTGCAATTGACTCACCAACTGTAAATTACATGTCGGTTCTTTAATAAATCTATATATTTTTAGAATTGTCTCACATAAGACTTCTGTATCAAAAACTCACAAACTCAATCTCTGTACACTCTTTGGTGAGGAGTTGCAGAATTCTCGGGGAGTTTTCCGGACCCTCATAATATCCAGAATGTTACAGTCTAGCTAAACTTATTAAAAGTGCTATCTGGAGGACGGTAACATTTTCAGGTTGTTCCTTTCCTTTAGGGAGAGATAGTCCGGACCTTTAGACCCAATTAAACATCTTTAGGAGTCGGCTACCTCAAACTTTAGTTGAAAGTGAACGTCTGAGGAATACGCCTGATCTGGGGTAGCCCTAAAGGGGCTAGGACTAGTAATTATCACTTCATCCCGACCTCCAAAACCGGCACTGGCAAAATCCCGCAGAGGCAGGTTCCGAACCCAACCTCATTGAATTTGATTTTCCTGCCTTTCCCGCCTCCAAACCCACCTCCTCCGATGGCAGAAAACCGCCCCCCCGTGATTCCGGTACTACGCTCACGGATGCACCAGTGTCGATTTCCATAGGTATGCTGGTTCCTGCGACATCTACTTGGATGACGATACCTTGCGAATCGCTGTTAGATACCTTCGTGCTCCTGATGACATGAATCTCCAGAAAGTCCTCGTCCTGCTGCTGCTCTGCAATGGTATGTAATGTCTGGTGATTTCTACTCCTAGCATTGCCAGCCGGTTTACTCTTCTGTCGGCATGCCTTCGCAAGATGCCCAGTTTACTTGCAGTAGAAACATTCTGCCTTCACATATGGACAGCTTTGAGCGATGTGTTGTCCCAGGCACCGTTAGCATGACTTCAATGCACTGTTACCTTGGCCAATTGCTGAGGCCTTGGGGCCCAACTGCCTTTTACTTTTAGCCTGCAGCCGATTCACCTCGGTTGTCTGACGACTGGAAATGGCGCAGAACTCTCGGGAGTATCGGTCGGCCATATCCATCGACATAGCTGTCTGACAAGCTAAGTCAAAAGTCAAGTTAAGGGTTGTCAACAATTTACTTCTGATACGTTCATTTTCAACCCACAAACAAAGCGGTCATGCAAAGCTCAGACCTGAAAGTGTCCGTAATGACATTGAATTTTTTTTTTAAACCATGTACTCACTGATACCCTCGTCATTTAATTGATCGCGTGTTCCAAAACAATAACTTTCAGCAATTTCCAGGGGCCCAGAACTGCAGTGCTTATCTCCTTCAGTGGCGTGACCTTCGGCTTGGCAGGAACAAGCAAATTTTTCAGGGTTTCGTACACCTCGGGGCCTGCTTCAGTCAAAAGAATAGCCCGCTTCCTTTCTAAAACCGCCCGGTTACAGTTTACATCATCAGGGACTTCGATGATACTATTCGCGGTGAAAAACATTTCGAGCCACTCCACATACGCTCTGAAAGTGTTTCGGTCATGATCGAACTCACCCAAGCGCCCAATTATTCCCCTAGGTGCGGCCATCTGGACTCTGGCAACGTCGACAGTTCAACCACGTGAGCTCGAAATTAACTCGGATTTTTAAGTTTTTTCTGCAAAACGAAAAACACCCAACAGCCCCTCCGTCGGTTGGCAGGATTATCCTCCAACAATAATTTCAGATAGGGAATCCGCAATCCCATCCTCGTCACCAATTCTCTGATATCTTGGGACACAGCATATATATACTACCGCACAACTGTGCTGCCCATCTGCTTTATTATTATATACAACAGTAGTCACCAGGTGGTACTTTTACAGTGGTGAGCCATCTTCTTGAACCAATCCGTGAGGTGTTTTCCTAGCCGTTTGATACTGAGTGGCTTGTTCGGCCATTTCACAGGGTAGTTAAGAGTCAATCACATTGCTGTAGGTCTGGAATCACATACAGGCCAGACCGGGTAAGGGCAGCAGATTTCCTTCCCTAAAGGAACCAGATTGGTTTTCATGGTCACCATTACTGATACTAGCTTTTTATGCCAGATTTATTAAATCAACCGAATTCCACAGCTGCTGTGGTGGGATTTGAATTCATATCTCCAGATCATTAGTCCAGGCCTACTGGATTACTAGTCCAGTAATATAACCACTATGCTACCATTCCTGTGAGAAACCGCAGCTACATGTGACTTGATGTGTTCATTTAAGATTGTAGGGGGGCAATAGTTCTGCTGAAGAGATCGCAAAGTCTCTGGTTGAAGAATGGACTCAGCCAAGAATATTTTGTGGACTTTATGGGATTTTTCTGAGGGTATTTTCCCTGTGATGGGATCACCCTGTGCAGATATGTGAAAAACTGGTTTGTTAAAACTCCAGAGAACGCATGGCAGTTGGCTGTGACAAAAGAACTGTCAGTCATCCAGAATATGCAAAAGCACTTCTCACCTCCATCTCAGAAGAGAAGCAGAACAATGAACCCACTAGCCCAGCCAGCCGAAAAGGAGCCAGTTTTTCCCAACACAAAAGACCGAGAGATGTCCCAGACTTAGGGCCAGAAGTCCAATCACGGAATACACATGGGTTTAATGATGGCTCATCACTGACTAAGCACCGGAGTGCTTAGAAACAAAAGGATTTTAAAGATTGGCGGGAAAGATAGGGGTAGCAAGACTTCTATAAAGATAGATTCTTTCCCACCATTCTCTCTCTCTCTCCAACACGATTGACCTAACAAGAAGTACCAGAGAAGCAGCTAAGCGGAGAGATCGAGGCCGACTGTGTGTGTGGGGGTAAGCATGGTCTCGAGTGTCCCAAGCCAGTAAACCAGATATCCCAGGCGAGCTGGGTGAGGTGTAAGGGGCTCAGAGTTTTTCTCAGAAGTGAAGCTTTTGGGCTATTCCGAGGGTGGGAGCTTTGTTTGGTTCAGCCAGGCGAAGGGGCTTATGCGATTGGGTAATTTGTTGGTAGGGGTGGAATTAGAGTCCACCATAGCAACAAGGAAATTACTGCTTGTCATAGTGTAAAATTCGCAATTATCGCGATTCGAAATAACGAGATAAAGCAGATTCGTTTCATCAGTTTTATTTCAACGAAATGCTGTCATGATCAAACAGGACACAGGAGCCTGTAAAATGGCCGCCGCGCCTCGTGGCAGAAGCTTCCAGAATTTTCAGTGGGCAGACAAAATGGCATTCGAATAAACATTTCAGTAAAGATTGGCTAATACGCAGCAAACACTGATAAAGACAGGATGCAGCCTGTCTGCATTTCAACACAATAGCAAAGATATAAGTGCTGGAATCATTTTCCATGCACAAGGAAGGACCATTGTACTGGGCAATCGAAGGCCCATCCAGATACATCAATACGCAAATTCCCCACGGCTCTACAATGAGAGAGCCATTCTCGGGTGATTAAGTCAGTATTCGAGGAGGCCCCAAAACCAGTCAGGGAGACTCCTAGTCGGTTCGACAATGGGGAAAGCATTAACGGGTAGTTGGCCAGTTTAAGGTGCTACCGAAACCCATTAAAGGAAAGAATCACCCCATACTGGGAATTTTGAGCGCCAAGATTTTACAAAGGATGAACATTAAGATTTGGGCGGGAGATAAGGGAACACAGCACTATAACTATAGTGAACAAATGTCCATCGGTCTCTTGACTCTTATCTTGCTGCCGGCTGCTGAACTCTCTTATTCCTCTGATCCTCCCGGTGGGTATCCTGTAGCAGTGCTCATGGTAAATCAGAGGATATACTGTTTTATCAGCAGAGGAATGTTGTAAAGCGTAACAAAGAGTGTATTAATGTGGTGATATTTTTTGTTGCTGTTGGGAATAAAGTGAATATTGCTTAAAAATAAACAGATGAATGTAAAGGAGATTAGATCATTTACTAACAAGTATATGTATTTTATGAAATTTGTTTCTATAGTATATATCTATCATTTGTATCCAGTATTTTGCATCTTATATATGTCGCATATATTTTTTTCAAAGAAAGGTTATGTTCAAAATCTTGCTACTGACATGGACAAATGAACAGATGTGTGAGAAAGAGGCAGTTATAGCCATTAGCTGGAGATAAATTATGAGGTGCTATTCTTAGACTAACAAGTCAGGGCATACAAAATATTTATTGTGCTGCAGTTTCTTAAAATGATATCCATGTAAAGTATACAGTGTAGAATCAGAATGTAGAGCTCATTCCCAGCAATTCTGAAGCCCAGTTCATTGGATAGATACATCTGCAACATCTACAGCTTTTGGTGCATGACTGAAAGCCTCTTCAGTTAGAGAACTCCACTCATCTCTAAATGATAATGTCAAATGCTCATAAACAAGACAGAAATTATAAACAAGTCCCAGCGAATGCATGGTAAGACAACAGTTTCTAGATGAGTATTAGGGTTCAACAACAACAACAAAATGCATTTATATAGCACCTTGGGGCGTTTTCCTACCTTATCATAGGAGCGTTATCAAACAAAATTGACACGGAGCCAGAGCCACATAGAGATATTGGGACAGGTGACCAAAAGCTTGGTCAAAGAGGTAGGTGTTCAGGAGCGTCTTAAGAGAGAAGCGAGAGGTACAGGGGCGGAGAGGCTGAGGGAGGGAATTCCAGAGCTTTGTCTTTGCTTCCAAGTTTCCATGGACATTTCTGATTATCCAGCACTGGGGCGGGGGTGGGGGGGTCGGGGCAATCAGTGAAGGATTGAGTTAGTTAGGTGGGGGAAAGAGTTGAGCAGACAGCTGGCCAACAAGATAATTGAACAAGTGGTGGAGTAATTTAAATGGGCGATTAGTGGATGGATTCGAGATGAGTATTGGGGGTTTCTCATTGATTATGAGCTTGCAAGCACATTTTTGAGCATAGTAAAGTAGCCAGAATTATGCAGGTGAAGGCCAACCATGTAAATGGTGCAGACCAAACACTGGCACCTTCGGGCAGGCATAGCAGATGTCCCACACACCGCCCATCCAATGTGTACTATTGTTGAAAGTCGCCCCCATAATGTCTTTTTTCATTTCACGTTACCTCAATTTTTTAAAAATCAGGTGAATTATGAAGCCAACTGATTATCCCAGCTGTGTTTTGCTGACAGTTACAAAGAGGTCACAGGTAACTGCTTACATCTGTGAGACAGAGATTCTAATTTCTAACACCTATAAAACATAGAGAGAGAGAGAGAGAGAGAGAGAGAGAGAGAGAACGATGCAAATAGAGAAAAGGGCAGGCAGGAAACAGATAGGAAGAGAGGTAGGGGAAGAGGGGAGCTGGTTAAGGGTGAAGATAATTGGTGGAAGGTTTAGAGGGGATTTGAGGGGAAATTTCTTCACCCAGAGGGTTGTGGGGGTCTGGAACTCACTGCCTGGTGAGGTGGTAGAGGCAGGAACCCTAACCACATTTAAAAAGTACTTGGATGTGCACTTGGGATGCTCTAACCTGCAGGGCTACGGACCAAGAGCTGGGAAGTGGGATTAGGCTGGATAGCTCTTTGTTGGCCGGCGCGGACACGATGGGCCGAAATGGCCTCCTTCCGTGCTGTAACTTTCTATGATTCTATATCTCAGGCCTCTGGCCACCTTCTTGCGGGGGGGGGGGGGGGGGGGGGGGGGGTATGGGAGTAGGAGGATTAAGGGTGAGGTGAGTGACAATGGACCAAAACCCAGAACTTGTGCAGCCCCTACGGGCGCGTACACACCTTGTACGCACTCGTAGGGGTCGCAAAATATGTCCCATTGATATCAGAGATATGCAGGAGGGTGTTCATATTCTCCAATTTAGCATGTTCAATGTCATGTTAGTTGGATGGGGAGGATCTTTTTTGCACAATTCAGTCTGACATTACATTATTCATTTTTAACATTATTTTGCAGATACTAAGGACGATTTATTTTCTATTCAAACATAGTCCTCCTTAGGAGTCAATCATATTCCACACCATATGAGATGCCTGGACAATGAATGGTTGGAAACTGACATGTAGAAACTTTTTAGCAAAGCAAAGCGCTTTGAGACGTCCGGTGGTCCTGAAAGGCGCTATATAAATGTAAGTCTTTCTTTAATGATTTAACTTTGTGTTCTGGGATTTAAAGGACATTAAACAGGACGAGGCCAAGACACTCCGATGCTAATTTATTCATGTGGCCAGAGTTTCTATAGATATTCTATAGTCCTTCCTATAAAGCATCTTAGTAGTCTTCAAATTTTATAAATTCAACTTTTTACTCAGAAAGTGATATGTACATATCAATGCTTACAAAGGAATATAGGAAAGCATGATGCAATTAAGCCCTTCGGCTGCCTTTCAATTAAAACTAATATGGACTTTTGATTTGCATCGTCACTGTTTATTATTTCTTAACATATTAGTTTTGCATCTATAGCCCTGGGACTCTTTTGTAAAAGCCAATGCATAATAAGTCTAAACAGAATGCAAAATGATCTCAATTAAAATCTGTCCACTCCTTTATTTATTCATAGATAAAATGCACAAACTGCCACAATTTATCTATCTCTGGCACCTTCATTCATTATTTCAGTGATTGCTTTCTAAAATTAACCCTTCAGCAAAATGTATATTAAATGTTGCATTGTGCAGACACGTTGTTAATTCATTGGGTGACTTCTAATACAGCTTTAACCATGTCTGTTCCCATCTTTCATTAAAGCTGCCCGTCTATATTAGGAATGATCAGAAAGAAGCCTGAAACTCAATTGGTTCGTAAGAAGGTACGGAACAACAAAAGATCTTCCAGCCCGTTAAACCCATTCACTCCACGGGCCAAGTACAATTTGTCCCATTGTGGACTGTACAAAACACCTGAGAAAGATTATTAAACACTGGAAAAGTTCTGAGAAGCTGCTGCTCTGTCAGTTTTATTTTAATCCCACCATTTAGTCAAGTGAAATTCCAGAATATTAATCCAATTTTACAACTGAGATTTCTGACCAGTGGCATTCCACAGATGACTTATCCCTCATCAAGGAACCATCATGTTCCATAAAGAATTTAATTAGGTTGTATCCATCCCCATAACCGTCAACCTTATTCTTAAACAGATACGGATACAATTGGGCACTTTACAGCCGTCTGGACTCAACATCGAGTTCAACAATTTCAGACCATAACCTCTGTCCCTACCTTTTTTTTTTCCATTTTTTTCCTCTCTCTCACATGGCAGCTGTCTTTCATTCTGCCAATGCCATTTACACTTCATCTAGAGCCATCTTTTGTTTCTTAACTTGTCCCGTTACCATCTCCTTTTGCCTCGCACCGTCATCCCTTTTGTCTCTTAATCTCTCCTGCCTTCCACCCTATCACAGACCTTTCCTTTTGTTCTTTCCTCCCCTGCCCCCTTTCCCTGCCCCTGCACTTGCTTAAAAACCTGTTCCATCTCCAGCTTTTTCCAGTTCTGACGAAGGGTCATCGACCTGAAACGTTAACTCTGTTTCTCTCTCCACGGATGCTGCCTGACCTGCTGAGTATTTCCAGTATTTTCCGTTTTTATTTCAGATTTCCAGCATCCGCAGTATTTTGCTTTTGTACGTATACAATTAGTTTTATTCAAAAGGGGTTAATTAACATCGCATTTGCTGGGAATTTGTTCTACAAATAAACTATCTCTGAGGGAGGAAATATTTTCAGCTCCAGTATCACATTAATTTTACACTCTAGTCCAGTCATTTTAAATCAGTCCAGTGTTTTTTTTTTAACATTTAAAAGGACCCAATTTGTAGTTTGGATTATGTCCAGTCCTGCTAAATATAGTCACAGTTGCTGAGGCAGATGTTACTATAAAACAAGTTGACACACCAACACCCAGTTTATGTTCAGAGACACCTTCTGGTTGCAGCTTTCAACACACCTCCCTCTCTTGAGGAAACCACCCTACAATATAAATAGGATTGTTTCACCAACAACATGCACGGTTGGCCATAGTGGCAAAATAACACACCCACTACCAGGCTGTTGCTTCTTGCTCTCCCAAGCAAAGTTCAAGTAGCATTCATGTGACTCACCCTGGATCCAGCATCTTTTTACCTTGCTCTGAAAAGCAGCAATAACCTGCCAATGCAGAAAGTTTTTAAGGACACAAAAAGAAGCACTGTCCCTGCTAGGCCTTTGAAACATGTTTGAAAGGCAACTAGCACGGAATTAATAACGTGGCTGACAGGCAAGTTGGGAATGGTCAGGTTAACGGGCGCCTGCAAATTTCAGCACGAGATCTACCAGCATCTGCACGGGTGGGAATTCTGCATCGAGAAGACTTTGTAAAGAAGAAATCCACCCAAAAAAAAAGGCTTTGCTTATTCACAACCTTCTAAATGTGCAATGTTCAGAGAGACAAATGGAAGCCAAGTCACCTGTTGTGTTTTTAAATTTGGCAACTCAGCTTCCATTACAGTGTCAGTCAGTGGCTCAGTTGGTAGCACCCTCGCCTCTGAGTCAGAAGGTTGTGGGTTCAAGTCCCACTCCAGGGACTTAAGCACACAAATCTAGGCGGACACTCCAGTGCAGTGCTGAGGGAGTGCTGCACTGTCGGAGGTGCCGTCTTTCAGATGAGACGTTAAACCGAGGCCCCGTCTGCTCTCTCAGGTGGACGTAAAATCCCATGGCACTATCTCGAAGAAGAGCGGGAGAGTTATCACCAGTGTGCTGGCCAATACTTATCCCTCAATCAATGTCACAAAAACAGATTATCTGGTCATTAGCACATTGCTGTTTGTGGGAGCTTGCTGTGCACAAATTGGCTGCCTACATTACAACAGTGACTGCACTGGCTGTAAAGTGCTTTGGGACATCCAGTGGTTGTGAAAGGCGCCATATAAATGCAAGTCTTTCTTTTCATCCATTTTCCATTAGAAATAAGACTCGAGAACCTCTGGAGGCCGACACAAAACGTTGCCTGTTTCACCTGGGAGGATGGCAGATGGGTCCCAGAGATACATGGACAAGCCCAAAGAAAACCAAGCCAAGTCCAATCAAACTGATGGGCTGTGGCTGACAAAACCAATAAATAATAGACAGGCAAGAACAAGGAAAACCCACACATGGAATAATTGCATTTTACTGGCAGTGAAGGTTAGAAGTTAGCTTTATAGAATCATTCGTCCTGCTTTCCAATAAATGTATGAATGAAGATTCTGATGTCTGGAATATCGCTCCTTCCCGCAAATTCTGCCACATCTGCAGCAACAATTTTCAGCTAACTTTCTTCGCAGGCATCAAGAACCTGGTGTAAAATTAGTGGAGTAGAAATTGCCCCTGCGCAGAACGGAAAGGCCCAAGGATCCCGGATATTCGGCCTCGGACCTTATTACCATGAAGCTGGTGCTGTGGGAGGAGCCATCCAAAGACGACGGAAGGACGAGCGGGTCACTGCAGGCCTCAGGTTAGTGAAGGCTGGGTGGAGGATTGTTGACGGGGTTGGGGGGGTGGTTTATCAAGGGGCAACACTTCCGGGGATGGTGGGGGGGGGGGGAATCGTTGGCCTTGGGACGGGAACGATTGGCGGGCAGGACAAATTGGTAACCTCAGGGAGGCGAGGGGGGTTAAGCGGCAGCCGGCATCAGTCAGGATTGGGATCGGGGCCGGGGAGCCCGGGTCGGGATCATAGGGCTAAGGGTGGATTGGCAGCTATCGAGAAAGTTGATCAATGTAGAGCCAGGAGGAGCACTCCTGCATTCTGTAGCGATGGCGCTGTTTGCCTCGGGGCAAATCAGTGTGACAACGGTGATCTCAAGCAGGCGGTAGGCCCCTTATTTGCAGATGCAATGCCTGCTTAAGGTGTGGGTAAAGGATGCCTCTTGTATGTCCTTGTCAGATATGGCAGGCGCCGCACTTCCAGTCTAAGTGTGCTTGTGCTTCCTGCCCGCCATGTTGGGGTCTTAGGTGTCCACGTAATGCCTGCAAAACGGGCGCTATGCGGCCCAATTTCTTGGCCAGTCTGACAATATGACTAGTGGAAAATCTGATGAATAAATCTTCTAATCACTGTCCCATTTAGATATAGAAAAATATGTTTTTACTTGTTTAAGTCTTCCTCTTTGTAAAACAACACTTGCTGTTCTTTAGTTCTTGGGCACAGCACAGAATTGTGAAAATAATGTGAAACTGGTAGAATAGTAACTAGTTACGGTCTTCCGTGCTGCTGTGCTTCTCTTGTCTCTACCTGGTTGTCTCTCTCCTTTTCCTCTGACATTTGGTGGCACAATGACAACCAACTGCAATGAAGACAGATGTCTCACAAATATATTTGGTGACTTCTGAGAGAGAAACTGTACTGGGGAACCAATGGGAAAATCACGTATTCGCTACAGATGAGTGTTCCAACAACTACTTCAGCGATGATGGTTCATTTCCCATTTGAGATTGGGTGGTGACACTGTCTACAATAGAAGTGGTGTGTGAAATCTCACAACTGGTATTTTGTGAAGACCTTTTGATACAGAAGGTTGAAGTGCAAGTGCTTTGTGTTCCCGACCTGAACATTGAGGCCTGGCTTAGCTCGGGGAACCCTGCGGGTGGTGTTCCAATCATGATGTTCTACAGGACTGACAGCCCAGCTACATCTCTCCAAATGGTGCAGAGGAAAGACTGGTGTGGAATAAGCCATTCATCTGCATGGCTTTGAATTGCATTCAGACCAGAAGCAATCGATGGGCTTAGTCTGCCAAGGAGGATTAAATTTAGCTGTAACTGGACAGATATAGTAACACATCTTTAAGTTTTTTAGTTTTTCTTTCTATCCATCTGGCTGTTTTACATGTCCGCACACATGGGCACACACACACACACACACACACACACTCCTCCTTCCCGTGGCCAGCAATGAGATTTACTCACACATATCGATACTAGTTGCAGGCATGGCAATAAGGGCACGTGGAATATCAGAGCTTCAATACATCATGTTGTATCAGCTGTCCCTCTTCACCCCTCCACCTCCCAAAATAAAATAATCAGCTCATCAAGTCTGGAAAAACCACTACGATACATCTTGTATGCCCACTTTAACAGTAAAAAAAAAAATTAGGTCACTGTAACTTATACATTTCCACTTTGGCGTGACTCACATCTTGATTCATTAAAGATTAAGCTTGGCTGAGAAGTAGCTGAATACTCAAAGACCAAATGACTTACAACACCATTACAGGCAGTGCAAAAAAGGTTCACTCGGTTAATCCCGGGGATGAGGGGGTGGTCATATGAGGAGAGGTTGGGTAGATTGGGACTCTACTCATTGGAGTTCAGAAGAATGAGAGGCGATCTTATTGAAACATATAAGATTGTGAAGGGGTTGGATCGGGTGGATGCGGGGAGGATGTTCCCGATGACGGGTGAGACGAGAACTAGGGGACATAGTCTTAGAATAAGGGGCTGCTCTTTCAAAACTGAGATGAGGAGGAACTACTTCACTCAGAGGGTGGTAGGTCCATGGAATATGCTGCCACAAAAAGCTGTAGAAGCTACAACATTAATTAAATTTAAAACAGAAATAGACAGTTTCCTAGAAGTAAAGGGCATTAAGGGTTACGGGGAGCGGGCAGGAATTTGGACATGAGTCTAGGTTCGGATCGGTCATGGCCCTGTGGGTAGTGGAGCGGGCCCAGGGACTGTGTAGCCTGATCCTGCTCCTATTTCGTGTGTGCAATTCTGTTAGATGCAGGAGATGGTTCTGTGATAGATAGTAGATTGGCGGTTAGGATCAGATCAGCCATGATCTTATTGAATGGCGGAGCAGGCTCGAGGGGCCGATTGGCCTACTCCTGCTCCTATTTCTTATGTTCTTATGTTCTTATATACTCATCAAGTAGGCAGATCCAGAAGCATAATTTTTTGAATACATAGTTCATTGCTTTTAAAGAGAGAGACAAGCATAACCCAATGAAAGTAGCACCCTTACTGGCTCAAAGCACTTCATGCTTTTTTGGGGTGCAGCAACGGCTGTTTCCTCAGCAAAAATGTTAGCAATGTAATTAATCTGGTGCTTAATGTTAGTATTTGGCTTAATGAACAAAACGCAATCCATAGAAATGTAGCACATTATCAATCCTAAAGGAGAATGCATTCTCTCGGCGAATGTGTCCTGGGTGCAGGAGGCAAGTTTCAATTCATTTTAGTACAAGAAAAATCAAAAGGGATGATGCCAAAAAAAAACTAAGTTCTCAAAAGAATACGTCAATACTGATGAACTACAATGGATAATTGTTGAAATATTACAATGAATTTCAGGGACATTTGAGAGTTTTAACTAATTCCCCGCAGCTTTTTTTTTTAAATGTTGAAAACAATGAGAACCCATCTCTCACACAGCTGATACGCGTCCCAGTATTTGTGTCACTCGTTTACTGACTGGAGATATTACATGTATTAACAATGATTCAAAATGAATAAATGAAGGAAATAAAACGTCGATAAAATGCAACGTTGGCACTCAGTTGTCACAGCAGAGGTGAGCGCTGCATTCAGAAGTTATGGGCCTCGATTGTAACTCCCCCACCTGGTGGAAAAGCATTTAAAAAGAAAGACTTGCATTTATATGGCGCCTTTCACGACCACCGGACATCTCAAAGCGCCTTACAGCCAATGAATTACTTTTTGAAGTATAGTCACTGTTGTAATGTAGGAAACGCGGCAGCCAATTTGCACACAGCAAGCTCCCACAAACAGTAATGTGATAATCACCAGATAATCTGTTTTTTAGTGATGTTGATTGAGATAAACATTGGCCAGGACACCGGGGATAACTCCCCTGCTCTTCTTCGAAATAGTACCATGGGATTGTTTACGTCCACCTGAGAGAGCAGGCGGGGCCTCGGTTTAACGTCTCATCCGAAAGACGGCACCTCCGACAGTGCAGCACTGCACTGGAGTGTCAGCCTAGCTTTATGTGCTCAAGTCCCTGGAGTAGGACTTGAACCCACTCTAACTTAGAGGCGAGTGTGCTGCCAACTGAGCCATGGATGACAGGCATGTACTTTGACTTGCAGAACTTCATCTATAAATCGTGTTATGTTGTAGTCCATTGTTCCCCATAAGTTGGAGAGAATCACACTGCTATATATATTGCTTGAGTGGTGCACTTACTACGCAGTTGTGTGTTACTTTAAGCGTACCCTGATATACCCAAGCTTCCAAAAGACACAAACAACCAAGTTGGGAACTCCTGACAGCATGTTAATAAAGAAACTGTCGAATAACAACTCTCATTCAATGCAATACGAGGGAGCGAAGAGTAACTTCATCCCCTCAGTGCTTCGCAGAGTAAAAAGTGCGCATACAAGTTCAGCAAATCCCCTACATTTTAAGCAATGACCAAAAGATTTTGAACTGGAGTGAGCAATTCAGCGCTAACCGACCTCTACTTTAAGTTGTAAATCTGTAGTTGTAATAATTCTTTCAAAATTTCCAAATGGCAGCTCAGCGCTCTGCCAAAGAACTGAACTTCACAAAATGTTTAAAAGAACAGCCCTTTCCTCGATATCTTTACACGGAGAGACTCCAACGTTTTCCTACAGACAAGTTATTAAGGTCTATTTCTGCTGAAGAAAGCTAGTAATCCCTTTATCACTACCCATTGAGCTTTTTAAAAAAAGAACTGCCATGAATTTGCTGCCACGATGCATTTGTTCGGCTTTTAACTCAGACGACAGCAATTGGAATTGCGGAAATTGACTTTTTATGACAATAAAACAGGTTGTAAAAGGCTTTAAATTGTAAGCAGCATGATTAATTACAGATAATACTGCCAGATTGACTCTAAGCACCCACGCAAACCGTAAGAGTTGAATGAACCATAACTGGATATGATTAACATGGAGGATAAGACTCCTGAGGTGTAAAAGATGCTCCTATATAATATAATTTGATGGTTCATTAAAAATATCGCCTTGTTCTGTTAATCATAGCAGATGAAAACTTTACAGTATTATGGTTCCAAGTGTATCTGCTCCAATTAAGGGTGACAAAATATATTGGGCACTGATGTATTGGTATGATTTGATAATGCGCCACATCTCACACCTAGCGCCCCACCGCATGAGCTTTGGCACTTGATTCGATGAGGTTGATTAGTAAGGAGGTAGCTCAATCACGCCGAAATAAGCACCTGTAGTGTACTAGGCTGGTTCTGATGCACCAATCTCCCACCTGGAGCAACAATCGAGTCTTGGAGACAATACACTTCAGAGAAAGAGGTTGAGCAACAAAGAGATCAGCGGAAAAATAAATCTGCAAAAAGGGTAAATTCCTGCCCTGCCCCCTCCCTCCGTTGTCAAAGTAATCAAGCCTAGTTTTGTCTTTTCTTTTGAACATGTGTGGCTGTGGAAGACCTTATATGGACTGTGTTTTGGTGTGTGAATAGGCTTTGCGGTTATCATATTTTCTCCTCTAAACCACAGGACTCCCTCCAACATATTTTTAAGTACTGGAGTGCAGGGTTCTCAAAATTCCCACATTCCCCAGAGTTATTAATAAGGGGTACCCTAGACAAAGTGGCTTCTCGACCTCGTGGCAGAAGCCTGCGACATTGAACAGAAACCAGGGCCCTGCAAAAACAGCAGGCCAGGTGACATGCCTGGGTCTGTAAGAGAGTTGCAAAATTCCCAGACCCCCAAAAGACTCGGAGGAAAAGAGAGAGACCCTAAGAAAAAGGGGCTTTGGACATTTTAAAACCAATTGAGTGTATTGGACCAGGGACATTTTAAAACACACAGACCTCAGTACAAGCTGCCAAAGGAGGCGGGGCTGGCCTCTACAGAGACAATGTTGTATATTACAGGTGGTCGACCTGTCTGGGGAACCGGATGACCCCACTCCAGCCCATCAAACTGCTTAGCATTTATACAAAGAAGTAAAGGAATGGAGTCCTCACCAAAACTCCAGGCATATCAGAAAAACATGAATAAAACAAGCCCAAAAGCCCAGTCTATTCATACCAAGGCCCAGTTTCGATGGCCCGAAACTCAACATAAATGAACAACCATCAGACCAGCAATCATCTGCCACTTAACAAATATTTAATATCGTTAAAGACCATTCTCCTGCCATTAAAGTTAATGACCTTAATGAGCCCACCAGAATTAAACAAAGCATTGGGAAGATTTGGCGGGCAGATAAGGAACAATCCAACAGTATAACTATAGACCTGTGCTGGGACAAGCCAGTTCTACAGAGACGAGAGGCTGGGACAAGCCAGTTCTACAGAGATGAGAGGCTGGGACAAACCAGTTCTACAGAGAACAGAGATTGCAAGGCAGAGCACAGACTGGCAGTTTTGCAGACTAGCAGATTACAGCAAGAGAGCTACGGAACACGGAACAGCAAGGCCAAGCAGACTGCAGTCGACCGAAGCAAGGACGAAACCGACCACATCAGCGGATTCTCAAAGACTGAGCCTGGAGAGCCGCTGAAGTTTTCTGCCACGTACGGGGTACGGCAGCCACCATCCAACACATCGAGCGAACTCCAAAACCACGACTGGCTTAATCGACAGGATTCGACCTGTCCAGAGACCCTTATTGGTGAGCATGATCCCTGGCCCCTCACAGCACACATAGTTAGATATGGGTAAGGGGATTAAGACTGTGATTTTTCTCCCTCGATGTGCCGTGTGTTCCCCATTCCAATTTATGTGTATTTTAGTAAGCCTGTAACTATTCCAGTAATTTTTCAGTGTTGTATCGTTCATAAAATAAATACGAGTTTCTTGTACCAAACCAGTCATCTACTCCAATTCTGTATCGCCGCCTGTACCTAAGTCCGGTGTCTAGAACCCAGGGGTGTGGGAGCGATTCGAACCGCTCAGGAACCCAGTCAGAGGCGAGCTGACTACACACACGCCGCCCCCTACAGGAGTTCCCTGAGTTGCACATTAGCTTTGCTTAGTTGCTAGCACTCTCGCCTCTTGAGTCAGAAGGTTGTAGATACAATGAGCAGATAATCTGAGCTGATAGTCTGAAGGAGTGCTGTGTTGTCAGAGGTGCTGTTTCTCAGATGAGATGCTAAACCAAGGCCCCCATCATCTGGTTCAGGTAATTCAAGCCAACATAAAACATCCAATAGCCTTGTATCCCGCGGCACTATTTCAGGAAGAAACCGGAGCCAACATTGCTCCCTCAACCAACGCGACCGAAAAAACAGATTTTCTCGTCATCCATTTCATTTGTTGTTTGTGGAACCGAATTGTGTGAAAACTGACTGCTGCATTTGCCTACATAACAAGCACTGCCCTTCACAAGTAGTTCATTGGTGGTGATGTGCTTCGGGATGTCCTGAGGACGCAATACGGAGTTATATATATGCGCCAGTTTGTTTTTTCCCTTTCCCTATCGAAGAGATGGAGTGCAAAAAAAAAAATCAGCTGTATTTTAAATATAATTAAGGTTCAGCAGGCCAACATGGCATGAAAGCTCACTTCACAGAATCATAGAATGATACAGCACAGAAGGAGGCCGTTCGGCTCAGCGTGCCTGTGCTGGCTCTTTGCTCGAGCTATCCAATTAATCCCACTCCCCCTGCTCTTTCCCCACAGCCCTGTAAATGTTTTCCCTTCAAGTATTCCTCCAATTCTCTTGTGAAAGTTACTATTGAATCTGCTTCCACTGCCCTTTCAGGCAACGCATTCCAGATCACAACTTATAGCAGTTTCATATAAAGACCACCTTATAGTGATCTGTACACTCTTCACTCTACACTCCTGTTCTCCATTCCCTCCCAACAGGTACCTTCATGACCCACAATAAATGAAACAATGTAGGGAATAGTAATCAGATATGAGGGACATGCACGGTAAAATAATGCAGTCAAAAGGAGCAGAGGTGCCACCAACAGTTGCTAACCTAAACATAGGGTTGCAAGGAGCTCCATAGAATATAAGACCAAGAAAAGATTACATTTTTAAGTTACTTTGAAATGTACTCACTATTGCGACTAGGCAAATACATTTTGCTAACAGCAAAATCCCACTGCAATTAAATGAATTGGTGGCATTTGAGGAAGGAATGTTGAACTCCCACCTCTTCTTTGAATAGTGCCATGCGATCTTTAACGTCCGCCTGAACAGGCAGACTTCTGAGTCAGAAGGTTGTGGGTTCAAGTCCCACTCCATAGACTTGAGCATAAAATCTAGGCTAACACCCCAGCGCAGCACTGAGGGGGGAGTGCTGCACTGTCGGAGGTGCCGTCTTTTGGATGAGACATTAAACCAAGGCCCAGTCTGCCCTCTCAGGTGGATGTAAAAGATTCCCATGGCACTATTTCGAAGAATCCCCAGTGCCCTGGCCAATATTTATCCCTCAACCAACATCACTAAAAAGACAGATTATCTGATCATAATCTCATTGCTGTTTGTGGGAGCTTGCTGTGCATAAAATTGGCTGCCGCATTTCCTACATTACAACAGTCACTACACTTCAAAAAGTACGTCATTGGCTGTGGGACGTCCGGAGGTCATGACAGGCGCTATATAAATGCAAGTTCTTTCGTTCTTTCTTTCTCTACCTACTTCTTGATCTATCAATATCAACTTTTCCAGTCAGTAACAACCTTCCATGTGACTCAAATAATTTGCCTGTAGCATATCATTTTTCTCTTATCTGCTGCACCATTCCCTTCTTCCCTTGCGACAGCTCAAGGATTCATTCGTCATTTTTCTTGTCCAGCTAATCACTGCACATATGAAAGAAAATGAAAAGGGTTTAAAAGTAAGGCAAGAAGCATGGCATTGCATCTTAAATCGAAGAGCTGTGATGGGAGGCTAATGGAGCCATTAACTCTCTTCTCATTCAAAACAGAATGGGAGGAAGATGTCACACAAGTTTTTTTTTTTAAATCATATAAAAAGGAGATTGGCAGGAGATCGAGGTTTTTAATGTGGAACCAGGAAAAGAGGAGAAATAATTCTATAAGGCAATGTAATTACAAACTACAGCAACATTATTACTTAACACAGAGCTATTGATCTATGGAACGCACTGGCAACAACAGAAGCACTCAGAGAAGAAATGAATAGACTCCTCATTCAATAACGAGCGTGGGGATCGAGCCTGGTGCCAGGACAAGGAGGAGATGAAAATAGTCCCTTATCGAGCAGTCCCTCGCCTCATTTCTGAGCTACGGTGCTTGTAAGCACAGCAAATTCCAAGGGCAGAGAGTCAATCACCAATACCCTTATATGTGCTTGTCCTTGATGTTAAGCACAGTTTTCCCCAGCACAAATAACATTTAGAGATTGTTAGCATTGCATTGCAAAAATTGTTTACATAAACCTCTCAGTGCTGGCTGCCACTTGCTCTGAGCTGCACTGAGCTCAGTGACAAAGGAACATGCCTGCTTGTACATATGCTTCACACCCTGGCTGGCTCGTCTGTAATGTCAGGACAGCAGTGTAGGTTCTCTCCTTAAACGGAAAGGATTCAAAAAACAAGTTTAAAAGGATCCAATGGGATATCTGGGCAGTTCTTGCTGTTGACAATTGCACTAAGCTGGGCTTACCCTACAACTGATACAAAGCCCAAGTCAAACAGAAGAATACAGAAAGTCTTAAGGCCCAACAAGACCACAGGTTGGTCTCAGCCACCTTCCTGCTATAACCGATGAGGTGCTTCTCTTAAAGGTCAAATTGGATAAGTTACCTTGAAGAGATCTATGCAGTATGTCACTACAACCTCCCTTTGTGAGTTATTCCAAAAACCATCCTCTCTCTCAGTGAAAGTTTGAGAGACAATCTACTAGAGGTGGTTGTTATAATTAAATATCTCAGATACTTTTCTCGTGTCCAAGTAACATCAGCTTTACGGCGAATACTACATTATACTTCAAATCCAAAACAGTAATATGTCTTGAAATTCTCACCGGTTTTGAAGGGAACACGCTTAGTTTGGACGCATGTCCAAAAGACAAAGTTGATTTTTGAAATCTGATGTTTAGTGGAGTGTTGCACTGGCCTCAGCTCACCAACTCCCTGGCAGAAATTCACTGAAGAACTGGACGATGAGCCTGGACTATATACTTCTCAAACTTCTGAAATCCAAGCTATCAATTGCAAGTAGACGTCACAGTACAGAGGACGTCTAACTGACTCTCTTCACAACGTGCGTACACCTCGGAAGCAAAGGATGAAAGTCTCCCCTCTACACCAGTCGGCTAATTTCAGGAGGTTGGATGTACAAAACCCACTTTAATGGCCCAGTGATCGATATTAACTGTGTTGAACACCTAGATAAACTGAGCACTTCTTTCACTTGCTGAACAACAGTGCAATACAACTTCCGTTCTTTATGTTAGATCCCCCGGCTACATAAGAACACAAGAAATAGCAGCAGGGGTAGGCCATATGATCCTTCGAGCCTACTCCAGCATTCAATAAGACCATGGCTGATCTTCTACCTCAACTCCACCTTCCCGCACTATCCCCATATCCCTGGATTCCCTTAGTGTCCAAAAATCTATCGATCTCAGTCTTGAATATACTCAACAACTGAGCAGCCACAGCCCTCTGGGGTAGTGAATTCCAAAGATTCACCACCCTCTGAGTGAAGAAATTTCTCCTCATCTCAGTCCTAAATGGCCGACCCCTTATCCTGAGACTGTGACCCCTGGTTCCAGACTCCCCAGCCAGGGAGAAACATATTTTCATGTATGTAATTTTTGACATCAGAGAGGAAGAGGAACACAATGACCACCATCGCATCTCCCCCGCCCCCCACCCTCTATTTACATAGCTATAAGGGAGTGTGGATTCTGGCTGTCCCGCCTGTATTCTGAACAGCAGCCAAATGAAAGTGATCACAAGACACGAGTATCCTCCAATTGCCCGAACAAGGTTGGGGGGGGGGCTCAACATTGCGAGAAGATTTTCAGACGCAGCAGGAAAGAAAGTCAGTCATTCTTCTGGTGTTTAATTGCAATTTTTGGAGCGTTACTTTTAATTTACCCTCACTCACTTTATCTTCTTTGAATGGATTTTTATGGCATTAAGTGCAAGTCACATTAAAAATTGAAAAGTTTCCCCGATTGCAGGTTCTTAAACATGCTGTGCCTAAAGTGCATTAATGATGGTAAAAGGACGCTTAAAGAAGAAATGTCTGCTGTGGGTTCGGCTTTTTCCGCGGACTCCGATTGTCCACGCTAATTTGCGTCATGTACACCCATTTTAAGCTCGGGTGTATTCTAATGAGATTGGGAGGATACTTGGGCGTCACTTGACATCGGCAAAATGGCCGCAACATCGGGCGCATTTTTGGGACTAACATCTGGGTTGCAGCCAAGGAGGAAACTGCAGGCCAAAGAAAGTAAGGGCTGATTCAGCGATGCGGCACTCCCAATAGGGAGCCCTGCTCACAGGGAGCGCGTCCTGGAAATCGGGGGCGCGCAACGCACGATTTCCTGGCCGCTTATAATGAATGGACAGAAAATCCGAGACTCCTCACCTGCAATTTCCCCGTGAACACACTCCCTGCTGGGAGCGTAGGATCAGCCCTGAAAACAGACTCAATCCCTCGTAGCGTATTTCTATATTTGTAAACGCATTGCGTGAGCTTTGCTTTGGACATATAGCAGAACGACAAAGGACTGTAAATAAAACTATTTCTATTTCTGAGCGTTTTCATTAGGATTGAAGGTGAACCTTATTTCTGAATTTGTGATATTTTAACCTAACGAGTCCAATAAATTACACAGATAAGAGCTGGCCACAGCACTAGTAGAGAATGTTGTGCCGCCCTATAACAGTAGACTGCAGCAAAAGTAATGAGAAAATAGACTGAGAGACTTGGCTGCAAATGAAATTCGCAGTCAGGCTCCCTGTGGATGATGAGTTGCTGATCTTGAAGGGGTCATCTGGTGCAGTGACAAGGTTGGTCAACCAATTGGAGGGAAAAATCACCAAGGGTTCAAATTCAGGTCATCCCTCGACTTGCTCTTGCAGTGCCGCAGGCTGTGGGGAGGACTGTGCCCAGCTGCTTGCCATCTCAGCTGCAGACAGGAGGTCCAGGGTGCACAAACTGGGAGGCTACAAAGGGAGGAAAATAGGATGGTAAAATAACATTTTTTTTTAAAAGAGAAAAGAATTTGAACTTAAAATTGCCATAGAGAAGGTGAATCAAGATGATTTTGAGGTGAAGTAGTAAAAAGAGAGACTTGCATTTCTATAGCGCGTTTCATGACCACCGGATGTCCCAAAGCGCTTTACAGCCAATGAAGTACTTTTTGAAGTGTAGTCACTATTGTAATGTTGGAAAATGTAGTGTATAGTGAATCACTTTGAAGTTCCATGGCACTAAATATGGCGGGGCAGATTTTTCTGGTCCTGCACTTGGAGCTATTGAATCACCTGGGTGCAGCAAATACACATGAAAGCAGACAGGAAGGAGCACACACTCTTAATGGAGTCTACTGGATTTTCCATCCATTCATTCATTTCAATGGACAGTAAATCAGGCAGGCTCCCTAGTCCAGTGCTCCTCCCTGCCTAGTTTTCCTGTATTTGCTGCCCCAGTATTTATTGATGAACCAGTATCCCAGGTGTGGGAACAGGAAAATCTGTCCCAGGACCCTTGAAACTTCAGAATGCTGTAGAGAATTTGATTGAGGTTGGCGGAGAATACTGTTAATGAAAACACAGAAAAGGCATAATGTTAACAGCATCAAACAGGGGCGGGGAATAGGATCGAATAAAAGTCAGGGAGGCACATAATCTCATGAAAGTGATTGAAGAAGGAACTCAGAAGGATAGAATGTACCATGAATCAAAGGAGGGGAGAGCGAGAGGATTTTTTCTGAAATGCTCTTCGAAGTGGTATGGGCGACAACAATCACATACACTAAAGTGAACGGGTTTGCAAGACATTTTAAGATGGGCAAGACTTGTTAATCTCGTTAACACATTTACTTTTTCCACTTCTCTTGACTATAGCCGGATAATTCGTGGAGGGCCACGGTGGACTACAGAGTCCTTAACAGTAACATCCCCGCCTGCGCGCCCACAGTAGCAGCAGTTGCTGACCTAATAGGGAGTATCCCAGCGTCCGCGACCACGTTCACGGTGCTGGATATCTCGAACGGTTTTTGGTCCATCCCGCTGCGGCGAGAGGACCAGTACAAGTGTGATTGTCAGTGATGCTCCTTGGAACTGTGCTTTTTATTTGCTATTGTCCTTTTCCTGCCTCTGATGTTAAGACACATAAAATAAATTTCAGTGTTCGCACAATGCAAATAAAAGAAAAGCGAGACTTGCATTTATATAGCGCCTTTCACGACCACCAGACATCCCGAAGCGCTTTACAGCCAATGAAGTACTTTAGTCACTGTTGTAATACAAACAAACGCCTCTCAGGAGCAAATTTTGCTACTCTGAATGGTCACCCATGTGGTGGGGCAGAAAACGGCATAAAAAAAGAGCAGAGAAGATTAAGGGAAGATTTGATAGAGGTATTCAAAATCATGAAGGGTTTTGATAGAGTAAATAAGGAGAGACTGTTTCCAGTGACAGGAGGGTCGGTAACCAAAGGACATGGATTTAAAATAATTGGCAAAAAACAAGAGCCGACATGAGGAGAAACATTTTTATGCAGCGAGTTGTTCTGATCTGGAATGTCCTGCCTGGAAGGGTGGCAGAAGCAGCGAACTTTCAAAAGCGAATTGGATAAATACTCGAAAGGAATGAATTTGCAGGGCTGTGGGGAAAGGGCAGTTGAATGGGACTAATTGGTTCCAAACTGGCAACACATAACTCTGGGGTCCCATGGCTTTTTGTTGCTTTCACAGATTATCAAGTCCCACTCCAGAGGCTTGAGCACAAAAATCTAGGCTGACACTCCAGTGCAGTGCTGAGGGAGCGCTGCACTGTCGAAGGTGCTGTCTTGTGGATGAGACGTTAAACCAAGGTCCCGTCTGCTCTCTCAGGCAGACGTAAAAGATCCCATGGCACTATTTTGAAGAAGACCTGGTGTCCTGGGCCAATATTTATGCCTCAATCAACATCACTAAAATAGATTATCTGGTCATTATCACATTGCTGTTTGTGGGAGCTTGCTGTGCGCAAATTGGCTGTCACGTTTCCTACATTACAACAGTGACTACACTTCAAAAAAGTACTTCATTGGCTGTAAAGCGCTTTGGGACGTCCGGTGGTTGTGAAAGGCGCTCTATAAATGCAAGTCTTTCTCTCTTTTTCATCCTTAAAAGCAGAATGTTTCACACATGCAGATGAATTCTGGAAGTGATTATATTGATATTTGGTGGTATTCACAGGATCACATTTCTGTTTCTTGCAGCACAGATATAAACTAATACATTCTACTGACAATGGTATGACTTTTAGCAAATAACTTGCTCTCTGCATGGCTTTCAGCAACTAATCTATTTTTTTTCCTGCCCAATGATCAATATTTTACCCCTCATTAACTTTCAATCACCACATTGAAAATGACGAAATTGAAAAATGTCATCAAACAAACCACTATTTTCAACAATAACTAGTTGTTGCTTGTTCAGCCACTGAGCTTTACCACTCAAGGTTTGTGTGAAACTATTTTTCCCATAAGACGACAAATTAATTTGCAGCCACTTGTACCACTAGGTACTGCCTAGAGCAGCGATCCAGTGAGTGAGTGAGTGAGTAGGAGATAAGGATTAAAAAGCAAAAGATGATTCCACCAATGAGTTTGAGGAGGCCTCTGACCTATGCCCCTTCGCATTCCCTCTATTGGAGTGCTTTCTCTTTGTAAAAAGTCTAATGTCTTTGCTTAGATGGATCCCCTTCAGTCAGCATAAGAACATAAGAAACAGGAGCAGGAGTAGGCCAATCAGCCCCTCGAGCCTGCTCCGCCATTCAATAAGATCGTGGCTGATCCAATCTTGGCCTCAACGCCACTTTCCCACTCTCTCCCCATACCCCTTGACTCCCTTGTAGTTCAAATGTCTGAATATATTCAAGGCGGAGATTGACAATGACTCCGCCTCCACAGCTCTCTGGGGTAGAGAATTCCAAAGATTCCCGACCCTCTGAAAGAAATTCCTCCTCATCTCCGTCTTAAATGGGCGACCCTTTATTCTGAAACTATGCCCCCTAGTTCTAGATACCCCCACGAGGGGAAACATCCTCTCAGCATCCACCCTGTCAATCCCCCTCAGAATCTTATATGTTTCAATAAGATCACCTCTCATTCTTCTAAACTCCAATGAGTATAGGCCCAACCTGCTCAACCTTTCCTCATACGTCAACCCCTTCATCCCAGGAATCAACCTAGTGAACCTTCTCTGCACTGCCTCCAATGCAAGTATATCCTTCCTTAAATATGGAGACCAAAACTGTACGCAGTATTCCAGGTGCGGTCTCACCAGCGCCCTGTAAAGTTGCATCAAAACTTTCCTACTTTTATACTCCATACCCCTTGCAATAAAGGCCAACATTCCATTAGCCTTCATAATTACTTGCTGTACCTGCATGCTAACTTTGTGTGTTTCATGTACTAGGACTCCCAGATCCCTTTGTACCACAGCATTTTGTAGTCTCACTCCATTTAAATAATAATTTGCTTTTTCATTCTTCCTTCCAAAGTGGATAACCTCGCATTTTCCCACATTGTACTCCATCTGCCAAACAGCATGCACTGTCACTTGTTATGTATGTCCATCTCCTGTAAGTAGTTAGAAAAGGAACACATGTTGGAATGCAGAATATAAGAGAAATGGTTGGTCACCCAAATGCCCAGCCCAGAAGCCACTTTTTGAGTTTCTGAACATAAAGCATGCAGGTACCTTGTGTTGGTGGAGAGCTGGTGTTTGCAGCTTATCACATTTAAATAGGAACAGTGCAAAGACATTGGATGGAAAAACAGTACAGAAATATGAGCACGTCTGTGTATATGGAAAATAGGTGAACAATCTCTCTGATGCTCCATCAAGTTGGCAGTGAATTATTGATAGTATGTATTATACAGCAACATTGTAAAATTGGGCAAAGTACTTACCTTGGTAGAAAGTGGGCTTAGTGGTAGCATTTCCACCTCCGAGTCCGAAGATGAAGGGTTCAAGTCCCACTCCAGATAGCCCCAGCGAGCGGAGACCATAGCATCGGTTCTGAATATTGGGCTGACATCTAGCAGGCGTACTTGTGTCCGATGGGTGTAGGTGGGGTTCTTTAGCCTTGGTTGCAGCACACCTTGCAAAAGGTACTCCGAAGATAAAAACCGTGAGAAATGCAACGGGAAACCACCTCAGCTACTCTTGCTTAGTAAGTGACTCAAGAATCTCATGTGTGATACTTAGATTAGGACCAGTCCTAAGGGCGGAACACAATGGATGGACTTGCCTTGGCAACCTTTTGTAAACTCGTGAATTTCTTCCTCGTCTGCCCTAAGATCAGTTGACTCGTTCAGCAACCTCCACCCAGGCTGTTCCAGCAACGCAAAATGTTGCTCCACTCAAAAAAGAACATCCCAATCTGCAGGACCACCAAAGTTGCATTCCGGACTTGCTTCATGCTACAACACCTTAAGGGAGACCAGCAGCCTTTAAAGAGCTGCTGTCACCAGATTCCAAGCCATTGACCTTGGTGTGCTCCCAGCACATCTTTAACCTATGCTAGAGATTATGGAAATTAGATAAAGTCACACTATAACACAAGGTCAGTTCAGAGCACTGCAGGCATCCACAGCACTCAAAGAGCAACCGTCCCGCTGAAGTGACATAGTGCTGTCATCAGGTCACACTTTGAGTACAGTTTTCAGTTCTGGAGACACAATAGAAACGTTGAAGCTTTGGAATCAATGCAGAGGACGGAGATAGAAAAAAAAAACTGGACTCTTCAGCCTTTTCAGGAGAGAAATAAAAGAGGTATAGATTATACAAAGTTCATTAGAAAAGGTTAATCATGGACGCTATGCCAAGTTAAACTGCAATGGCAAGATAAAGGGGATATAGGTAAACGCTGATAAAAGGTAATCTTAGGCATGATGTAAAGAAGCACTTCTTCACACAAAGTGTGATCAGTACCTCAAAATGATGTTTCAAGTAAGGTGAAAGCGGGGAAACTCTGGTTATTCAAAAGGCAGTTAGTTGCGTGCTGTGATGGGGAAATTATAGGTTTCCAGGGAACAATGAAATTAATGAGCCCAGTAACCTCCTTCATCTCATCTATATACTTAGCTTTGTGATTTGAAAAAAAGAAAAAGACTTGCGTTTCTAGAGCGCTTTTCACAGCCTCAGGACGTCCCAACGCGCATCACAGCCAATGAAGTACTTTTTGAAGTGCAGTCACTGTTGTAATGTAGGAATTTGTACGTTTCCTTGATCCAATTTCGTGCTGGAAATTTAAATACACTCATGTTTGTTGTATCACATAAAGCAACAGATGGCCACGCATGGATTACTAATGTGCTTACAGTCCCTTCCTGGTTTGGGATTTGTACACCATTCAATTTCCTAATGCTTACACAAACATCCATTATTCCATCTAACAAATTCGAACATTCAATCATTCTAAAAGTTGGAGCACATTCTCCTTATAATCAAAGATGCCTAATGGGCTCATTTGCATTTGTTTAAAAATCCTCAAGAGCTGATTTCACAACGATTATGAAAAAAAAGAGTGCAATATTGATTTGCAGTTGATTGTCAAAAGTTGATGGGAGCAGAGATGTGGTTACAGAAGTCCTGCTTCATGCACTGCACCAATGCAGTGAAAGATTATTGAAAATACCCCCCCCAAGAATTATTTTATTGGGAACCCAAGGTCAAGACCCTTAGCATAGGACATCACTGAGTTTAAAGAGAGAGGGATAAGAAAGAGATGAGGAGCTCCACAGCTTTGAGATCCTCAGTGTGTCTTGTAGCACGTCCTAGATTTAACTTTGCATCCCCTCTTGTTTCTTTATAAAAGAACCCCTGTTCATTGCATAAGGCGGTGAGAAGGCAAATCAATCCAAGATGTTTTTTTCCTAAATTCTTGTTTCTTTTTTATTTTGAAAGCATTCCTTATAATCCCACATTCCCAATTGAAGTTCAGCAATTTATGAGCTTTCAATTCACCAACTTCCTTCATTATTTAGATTATATTTCCTTTCACCCTTCATATCGTGGAATTATCAGTTAAGACGCAGTATCCCCTGATAATTAATCACAGGATCTGCTGCGAGTCTTCATTGTAATCCAACTGTTGGAGTCATCTTTATTTTTCCTCTTCTCTGTACCTTCCAATAAATCAAAATCCCTTTGGAGAAAAAAATGATCAAAAATAAATACAACATCCTGGTGGAGCCCAGCACATGAGCGTAAGAGACAAGGCTGTAGTGTGCAAACATCTTCAGCGGAAAGTGGCAAATGGATGATCCCACTTGGCTTTCTCCTGAGGTCTCCGCAATCAGAGCCATCAGTTTCTAGCCAATTTGGCTTATTCCACGTGAAGCAGGTCAGTACACTGGGCACAGTAAACGGCGATGGACCCTGACAACATCCTGGCTGAAGACATGCACATCAGGGCTAATTGTTCCCTTAACAAAATTGTTCCAGTACAGCTATGACACCAGCATCTACCCAACAGTGTGGAAGATTGCCTACCCACAAGAAAAAGGATAAATCTAACCCAGTTGATTACTGTCCCATCATGCTTCCCCACAATCATCAGCAAAGTGATGGAAGGAGTCATTGATAGCACTATCACATACATGTACTCACCGATACCCTGCTCACTGCTGCTCAGTTCAAGTTCCATCAGAAACACTCAGCCCCAGACCTCATCATAGCTTTGATTCACACATGGACACAAGCGCTCAATGTCAGAAGAGATGGCAGTAGCTGCCCTCAGCCTGTCATCACAGTCCCAGGTCATCGCTGCAGGAGTTCCTCAAAGAAGCAATCACCCAATCATCTTCAGTTGCTTCATCAATGACTTCCCTCCATCATAAGGTCAGGAGTGGGGCTGTTTGCTAATGATTCCACAATAGTCACCTCCAATCTCAACTCCTCTGATTAGGAAGCAGCCAATGACAGCCTACAGCAGGTCCTGGATACCATCCATGCTGGATTGGCAAGTGGCAGATAACACTCCCGCCATATAAGTATTGGGCTGTGGCCATCTCAAAGAAGAGAAAGTTCAGCCATATCCCCCTGACCTTCAACAGCATCATCATTGCCGAGCCACCACCAACAACATCTTGGGGGTCACAATTGATCAGACGCCAAACTGGAACGGCCATATCAACACTGTGGCTGTAAGATCAGGCAGAGGCTGGGCAATCTCTGAAAAGTGTCTCACCTCTTGACCCTTCAAAACCTATCCTCCATCTAAAGGGCTCAAGTTAGGAGTGTGATGGAATACTCAGCACTCGTCTGGATAGGTGCAACCGCAACACTCAAAAAACTCAACACCATCCAAGGCAAGGCAGTTGGTTTGATTGGTATCCCTGCCACTGGCCTCAATATACACCCCCTCCACCACTGGCACATTCTGGTTGCAGGATGTATGATCTACAGGATGCAGTGCAGCAAATCGCCAAGGTTGCTTCAACAGCACCTCTCTCCCTTGCAAGCTACCACTGATAGAGAAGAACAGCAATGTTGTGATTACACCATCATCGCAAGGTTCCCCTCCAAGTCACACCCCATCCTGACTTGGACAGATATTGCTGTTTCTTCCTCATCGCGAGGTCAATATCCTAGAATTGCCTACTTCTCACCCTAGTGGGAGCACCGTCATAATAAGGACTGCAGTGGTTCCAGGAGAAGGCCCTCCACCTCCCTCTCAGGGCAACTAGGGATGGGCAATAAATACGACCTTGCCGACATTGGCCAATTCTGAAAATTTCAAGTATCATGGTCAGAGATACATTTTACTCAGTTCCAGAATCTATCATTTTCTGCATTATAGCTGCCAATGAATCCGATTTCAGTCATGATCCACCCAATAATTCTACTATTATTTACAGAATTCCCTGCATTTCTAACAGATATGCTGTCATGCACATGGAGAAAATCCTCTTCATAACTATGTAGTCACAAGAGATGCACATGCAGTAGTTATATGTAGATATCTCTCAGGGGAAAAACAAGAGAATCCATTCTCTAGAAAAGTTAGCAAAGTTATTAGATTACAGATCCGACTCCAATGCCTACTGCAAGTTAAAGACACTTTACTAAAGAAATAGCCATAATCAAATGGCAAAAATGAATAAAAAGATATGTGTTTAACTCTAGGTTTTCGCAAATTGGGGTCTATTTTACTCACAAGGCAAACTAGCAGGCTACAATGGGCCCTGGTGTGTAAAGGCTTAAATAAAAAGAAATCTTGCAATAGTCATTAGTACTGAATGACAAAACCACACTGGAATGCACGTCCTGCCATTCTTGTACTAAAAAGAAAGATCTACGTGATTCATTTAAGTCTACAGTGCTGACAATTTGTTTACGCACCCTTCTTCAACCTTTCTTCCGCAATCCGATTTGTAAACCAGTCCAATCGTCATTTATAAGGAGCGCTTGTTCTCTGCTGGCAAGGATGAGAAGCAGAACACTGTTGGAATACCGGAGGCATGCACGCTAACAACCAGTGTTGGGTGCTGACTGGCAGCTTTTCCCGAGGTCTATCTGCATGTCAGCATTTGCACTTTCTGCTGCTCCTCTCCTAAAGTTGCCCCAGAAGAGCCTGCCCTTTGCTCGTTGTATGCACATAGTTGCATGCTTGGATAGATCTGTGGAATTTGTGCACTTGCGTGCCTGCATGCGATTTATGAGCATGTGTAAGAATGTGGGTTCTGCACTAGCTCATGATCAGCACCTGAAGAAATTGAAAAATTCTTCACAATGTGCAACATTATTTTGAAATCTTCTGTCCCTTCCTATCTCTGTAACCTCTTCCAGCCCTACAACGCCCTGAGATCTCGGTGCTCCTCCAATTCTTGCCTCTTGCACATCCCCAATTTTAATCCCTCCACCAGTGGCGGCCGTGCCTTCAGTTGCCTGGGCCCTAAGTTCTGGAATTCCCTCCCTAAGCCTCTCCGCCTCTTTACATCTCTTTTCTCCTTTAAGACGCTCCTTAAAACCTACCTCACCTGTCCCAATATCTCCTTATGTGGCTCGATGCGGCTCAGGGTCAAATTTTGTTTTGATAGCGCTCCTGTGAAGCGCCTTGGGACATTTAAGCTGCTATTTAAATACAAGTTGTTGGTGTTGTTGACAACAACAACAGTCCACATAAAGGAAGTAAGTGACCTCTAACCCTAGTGAAGGGCCGCATCAAAGCTGGTTTCAAAATCTAAATATAATGCAAAAGTTGCTGCAAAAATAAAGTACTTGCAACAATTGCTAGATCTGTAAAAATCGGCAACGTTGGAAAATGTAAATCTCTTTGATGGAGTGGTGCATGCCCGGACCCCCAAGGAAATAACACTGCACTGGATTTAATGTAGCTTCCCCACTCTGTATCCTATCAATTTAAACACAAAAATGTCACTCAGGAGGGCAACAACCACTCAACTGTTACAGGCTAAAACCACTAAGACATTTATTTGCACTCAAACTAAATACGCAGATTAGGAACTAGGCAATACTATAAGCATAAGACAATATTGTTATACATACTTTGGTCTCTTGGCACACATCAGAAACTGCAAGCCCCCAGGTTGTTAATTTTAATAGAAGAAAAATAAGCTAGGGGTCCATGACTTGCTGATTCTGTGCTGCTGCGCTGAAGCAGAATAAAGTCCATCAAAGTGTCTGCTGTAACCATTTTTACTTTTGTAGGAGTCTTCTGTAGTCTAATGGCACAAGCATGATAACAAGTCTTTGGGTTCTGTGAGGTCTCCCTTTGTGAGCAACATAGGCTTTCTGATGGAGCACCTCCTTCTGTCGTACTCGGAATAAGAAAAGGAACAACAGTGCGCCCAACAGCTTTAAAGATATTTCTGCCTTTGAAGCTGGATTGAATTGAATATCAAAGTAACAACACTGATTTTGCCCATGACATTAATACAGACTTTCTTACTGTTTCCCTATGACTCAAATATAATATTTCAGGGACTAAGCAGCAGAAACAGTTGTAGATGAATCCTTTTAAAGTGCAATGGTATACAGCATAAAAGGTATTCAGCGGAGCGATCCGAGTATTCACTCAGCTGCCGACGCCTTGCAGTCTTTATTTGCATTTTAAGGATGTACCCAATGTATATACTGTATACCACTTCACCATTGCACCTTAAAAGGATTCATCTGCAACTTTTTCTGCTGATTAGTCCCTGAAATATTATATTTGAATCCTAGGGAAACAGTAAAAAAGTCTGTGTTATTGTTATAGGCAAAATCATGGATAAAAAAAACTTTATCTTCACCAAATTTTGATATATTAAAATAAACTGCCTATTACCACAGGTCCACCATTTTAAACTTAAACTTAAATGTGTCAGCTGTGGCTCAGTGGGTAGCACACTCGCCTCTGAGCCAGAAAGTTGTGGGTTCAAGTCCCACTCCAGGGACTTGAGCACGTAAAGCTAGGCTGACACTCCCAGCGCAGTGCTGAGGGAGTGCTGCACTGTCGGAGGTGCCGTCTTTCGGATGAGACGTTAAACCGAGGCCCTGTCTGCTCTCAGGTGGACGTAAAAGATCTCATGGCACTATTTTGAAGAAGAGTAGGGGAGTTATCCCCGGCGTCCTGGCCAATATTTACCCCTCAACCAACATAACAAAAATAGATTATCTGGTCATTATCACATTGCTGTTTGTGGGAGCTTGCTGTGCGTAAATTGGCTGCGCGTTTCCCACATTACAACAGTGACTCCATTTCAAAAATACTTCATTGACTGTAAAGTGCTTTGAGACGTCCAGTGGTTGTGAAAGGCGCTATATAAATGCAAGTCTTTCTTTTTCTTTTTTAAACAGTATCCATTTTGAATTTGAGTTCCCATAGCTTTTCCATCTATCAGATCTACAAATACAATGCAAAAATACACCTTCAAAAAAATTCTGTGTTTCTCCAAGCAAATTCTAATTCCAGGAAATGTGGTCATCCACCTATTTAAAGTCCTGCCTCTGGGACTTCTAAAGAAAACTTACACTAATTGAATTAATTATAAATTAGCTGATTGGATTGGAAACTAGCTTAGTAATAGATGACAGAAAGTAATGAATAGAAAGGCTCTAAAATCAGAGCAGAGGTGGACAATGGGCAGTGGAGGTGGGGATGTTCTGGTGCCCTGCGGTTTGCACTACTCCTAAACAATACACCTTTCAATAATATTTGCTGATGACATAAATCTGTGTCCAGGTGCTTAGTCTGAATGAGAGTCACAGCATTCCGCGGGATCTGGACAAATGAATGACAGAAGGCCATTAATATGGAAAAATGTACAGTAATGTACAATGGAAAAGAAATCATAAAACAGGATTACACAGTCAGTTAGTCCTGCTCGGAAATCCTTTAGCAAATTTACAAGGAATATTTTGGTATAATTACTGGCCATTCGCATGCAGTCAGTGTGATGCTGTTATCAACAGGGTTAATTAAAGTAAGCAGTTAATGCTCTGTTCATTCGCTCCTTTAGAAGAGTTACATTCAGACCTGTTCAACAATGGCATTGAAGTTTATAAGGTCAATGACAAGACATAGATTATCAAATTCTCTGTACAACATAATTGTTCCAATGCTGTTGGGACCAAGGACTGGTATCTGGGGGACATAACTGGTGAGAGTTGAATTGTATGAGGTTGTTTTCTGCCATCTTGACTTGCATTAATACCCTGGCATTTCACTTGATTACCTTTGGGGGTTGGGGGAAAAGTTTCTTGAAGCTTTAACTTGGAGTTTTTAAACCTATGGCTGGTTGTTTCTGCAGTGAATGTGCACGTTGGAAAAAGTACATGATCCGGAACTTTGTACATGGTCTTTGAAAGAATACATTTTATGCTATTATTTTTTTTTACACGCTCATTATCCAACACAGCAGCAGCCAGCTTTGCCACTGTAATCTTTTCAACAGCACTATTTCTGAAAGATTTTAAATAGCTTGGAGGCGGCATCAAGGCACAGCATGTTAATGTTCCAATGCAATGTAGGACACAGGTTCTTCACTCCCCCACCCCCATGATTTCCACACCACAAGCTATTTAATCGCAGTTATTCCACAAGGAAGAGAAACAGAAAATCAATCTTCTTGCAAATGACTTAAAAGCCACATTGGCAGGGGTCTGAATCAAGTTTTCCAGCCATTCTCTCAACAGGTAAATATTGTACCATCTGATGTGAACCTAAACTGAAGGAAAAAAAAGTTTAAACTTTGTCGGATCTTTGGACAGAGCTTATATCTGATCATCTTGTGAATCCATTGACGTGTAGTGCTATTGACGGTACTGAAGGGTTGTTTTCTGCCATCTTGGATAACACAGAATGGGCAGCACTTTTTAGCACTCGCTTAACAAAATGACTTAATGGTAATGCCCCTTTATTAAAGTCCAACTTTCCACTAAATACAATCAATCAGATTATTGACACTACTCCACACACAAGTGGGATGTATTTTCTTGTCAGTGGTCAATAGTCAGGTCAGAGGTTTTCAGGGGCTTGACCTCCAGTGACTACATGTGTCGCACTCGATTACATCATTCATACTAATACAGTTCGCTAAAGTGGCTGATCAATGTAAACTGATCACAAGGAACATCGCTGCCTACCCTTGCCTGAAGCACGATTTGCTCATCCAAACATAGAAGGATCCCACTTAAGAAAAAAATCTTAAAAGAACATTTGTAGTTACAATTCTGAGAACCCTTTGAATACAAAACATGTTAGTTGGTACTGAGGTATAGGTCAGAAAGCAAGAGATCAGACCTTTAATAAGCAGGAACAAAAATTTGATAAATATATTGGGGGAAAATTCAGTTGCGCCCCGTTTGGGGCGCAAATATCGTCCGGGCACAAAAATTAGCGCCTGGCGCTAATTATCGCCACTGACTGGAAACTTCACTTTTAACGCCCCGGGAGGTGATTGGAGTGCTAAATCAGGCGCTGCACACCTGTCTTAAGGCGCAAAGGCCGAGGAGTGAGGCGAAGCTCATGTAATGTCAGTCAGCAATGGAACACACACACAATGGCACGGGCCAGTTCTTAAAGGGGATGGTTAATCTTGCTTTCCATCCACATCCTGTTCATTGCAGCCTTGAATCTCGGCCTGGAGAGACTTGCACATCAAATGTGCTGGAAAGAACAATGGAGAGTACCAGGCAAAGAGCTCAGAGTGCAGCCCCCACAGTCTCTGCTAAATCGATACAAGGAATGGCAAATCAAAATGAACCTGCAAAGTGCTGCTCAGTACCCAAAACTCCTTCACACAACGTTGAATCTCTCCAGAAGTCTCTCCCTCTCTCTCTCAGAATGCGTAGTTCAAAAATGGCACCAACAATAAAAGGCAGGAAGCGGTCACCTTTAAATAGCGCTCCCCCTTTCCCTTCATGACTGCAGAACGCTCCCCTCAACCTGTCGTTGCTAGCGTCAGGCGGTAAGGCAGGGGGCGCCACTCAATATCCGCTCCGGGGCGATACCGGGGCGTTGCACACTCGACTGACGTCATGATCTGCCGGCGCAGGAGATCGTGGCGGTAGTGTTTAGCGCCGCCGCAAAATGTCTAGTTAATTTCGCGAGCGGCGCAAACTTCGCCGCGCCTGGGCGCTAGATGCTTTGCGCCCCATTAGCGCCCTCTTAAGGCGCTAACGGGAGGCGCAACCAACTGAATTTTTCCCCCATTGATCTTAAGAAAAATGGAGATAACAAATGAGAGCAACAGTGGTTCAAATGAGGAATAAACCACTAAGTAACATCATTTTTACTTACGAGTGGTTTATCCCCATAGACTGCCACCCCCATTGGTTATTATACAACACGTGAGTATGTTAAATTAGAGACTTATTTAAAAATTTAAATACTGATTCTTAATGAGTATACTATGTGTTGCTGCTGGTTAATTCTGTGCCGCAGAATGCTTTAAAGGAGCCCAACACCTCATTCTGATAATGGTGCCCCTTTGAGATGCTCCGATGTAATTTGCACTTATTGAAGGGAGCCGAGTGTCAGCTGGTAGCAGCAGCTGGAGCACTGACAAGAACAACAGAGTAACTAACTCCAGCGAGGAAATGAAGGACCTTAATGTTGGATTTATGCTGGAAGATGAGCCACAGGATGAAGAGGGACATATTTCCCTGCCAGAATGTAGATAGACAAAAGTCAACAGAGAGTTCTTCACAGGGCAACTGGAAATGCATGAATGGTGATTCCATTGAACTCTTGATTTTTCTCCGAGGATGGATTGGAGCAATAGTCAACACTGTTTATTCAGCTCCAGAACCTGGGCTCAATTCCAACCCCGACTAACAAAATGACAGTTTCCTCTCTCTCTCTCTCTCTCTTTCTTTCTTTCTCTGCTGGCTGTAAAGATACTGGGGTAGATCATGACATTGTGCAGTAGTGTAAAATGGGTGATAGCGAGTGGGCAGCCCATTTTAAAATCTCTCCTGATTTTTTATTTCCATTGAAGTCAAATCGGGAGGGATGTCAAATGGGCTGCCGGCTCGTCGTCACCCGTCTTACTCTATCGCATAAAGTCAAGATCTACCCCACTATGTGAAATGAGTGCGAGAAGCTCAAACTCACTTTGTCGTGGGCTCTGATACAAAATCTGCTTTCAGATCATTAAACTCATTAACTGCCTCCTCCAGCACACCTGCCTGTTCAATTTTACCCTTGCCTTCACTTTGTTCAGTCTTAAAGGGACTTGTTTATTTCCCACTTTGAAGTTCCGACAATAGAGCCACACCTCAAATACTTTGGTCTTTTTTCCTGAGGTTACGCAACAGGTGCGAGCCTCACCCGCCATCCACACACAGAGAAATCGTGGCGGCTCGCCTGGGATTTCCTGATCTGTGCGCCCCAGAAAAATAACCCACCCCCATTGATTTACCGTTTCTCTTTTTGAAAGCCATGCATTTTCATCATTTTCGGCTTTTATTTCAAAACAAAACTGGCCATGGCTCAGCATAAATTAGAATCTCACTCCGAAAAAGCTTCTATGTGATTGATGTAGAACCCTCTCTGAAGCCTTCAGGCCGCCCCCCCCCCATATATCTCTGCTCCTCTAATTCTGGCCTCTTGAGCATCCCTGATTATAAATCGCTCAACCTTTGGTTGCCTAGGCCCTAAGCTCTGGAATTCCCTGCCTCACCACCTCTCTTTCCTCCTTTAAGACACTCCTTAAAACCTACCTCTTTGACCAAACTTTTGGTCACCTGCCCTAATTTACCCTTAACTCGGTCAAATTTTGTGTCTTAAAATACTCCTGTGCAGCGCCTTGGAATGTTTTACTGCATTAAAGGCGCTATATAAATACAAGTTGTTGTTGAAGCAGAGTTTAATCTATACTGTTGAAGCACTGTTGAAGTTGACGCTCTGTATCTGGCTGTATTTTACCTGGCCTTGGAATGCATGATGCTAACATGGGGTGCACCGACATCCCTCACTCTTGAGCACAAGCGTAAAGTCACCAGAATACATCGGAAAAAAATTTCCACAGTTGTGTGGCAATCTCCACTGATGTTGCAAGGCGTGCCAACAAAGTGGGGGGAGGGGAGAATCAAACCATTGATAAACTCACACACATTGTAGAAATGGACTTCATCTTAATATTTATCACAGTGAGTGGAAATGCTTTTGTGTATGGACTTTTTTTTTTAAATCTTCCCAAAATTTAGGGTTATGGGGATCGGGTGGGAAACTGGAGTTGAGGCCAAGATCAGATCAGCCATGACCTTATTGAATGGCGGGGCAGGCTCGAGGGGCCGAATGGCCTACTCCTGCTTCTATTTCCTATGTTCTTATGTAAAATGAAACCCGCACAAAAACAACTCAAAAACACATTACTAAAGCATTAATATAATATTCTTTGAAGATGTGAATTTTATCCATTCATGTGGAGCCAATTAATATAATATTGTAAAATGAAGATCCATCACTGTTCTAAATATAAAATTGACCATTTTCCAACACTCCAAGCATTGAGAACTGGCTAATTTGTGGATATTAAACCAAGTTGGTAAAGACACAAGAACATAACCATTTAGGAGCAAGAAAATAATCATTCAGCCCATCTAATCACTGTAACTGTTTCATCTTTTTACCGACTCTCACCCCATAGCGCTACCAATAACTTTGGAATGCTTCAATTGAGTTAGTATTGACTGCATTAGGCAGCACTTTAAAAAAAAATACATGACAAAGGGAATCGAAAATAACCACAGCCGCTGGAACTTGAAGCTAACACCAGGGATTTTTCAGTTCAATGGACTGATAAAGGAGTTCTGAATGGTCTGGAATACAGTGGCAGAATCGAAATTCAGCTTTCAGATTCAGTAGGTTTTTTTTGGCGATCGTCCTTTAAAGGAACCTTAAGTTGGCCTGTTCCAAAAAGCACTTTTAAATTCAACTTCTATCAAGATGGAGATCACTGCACAAGATCTAAACAGGGAGGATTCAGAAACATCCATAGAAAATGATTCAACGTTGTGTTTCTCACTGCAATTATTTCCCACCTTTATTTTAAAAAAACACCTCCATACCACACAATATTTCTCCAATTGAGATTGAGCAGCTGAATAACTCCAAGCCTCTGATTATATTACTCTGTAACCAACAGAGGCCCCGGATGATTCATTCCCTCTTCCCTTCCCATGGACATGCACCTCATCTCAACTCATCGTGACAACCCCTGATGAAGATCAGCAATTGCCAAGTGGCAGAACTGGACAATCGACCGTACAAAAACCACGTCCCACCGCCCTATGACACTGCATTAATTCAACACGTCACTGAGTCAGCTATCAGTTCAGACTCTGGAAAGATTTGAGTGATTATCCTCAGCCCTGAACATATAAATTGCATTTTCACATTTATTTTCCTTAGCTCGGACATATATAGCAGCAGTAGGCCCATGGGACAACTAAGTGCTATTCAGCGGGGCTTTTTTTTTCTTTGAACATGTGAACTTTATCCATTCATGTGGAGCTGAGCAGCACAATGAAACTGAATTAATAAATTCATGCCTGCAGCATTCGACCGATCAAACAGACTTTGTCGGTGCTGCACATAACTCGCTTTGTTCCCGACAAATTTATAAATCCACCATATTTTACTGAATGCAAAATATATCATTTATGCCTATATTCGTGTGCGATATGTGTGAGGCTCGGTTACAGTGACGCATTTAGGAAACAGCTCCTTGACTAATGAGGTGCAGTCATATTCTGCATGCCCATAATACATTGCTTCTCTGAGCAATCTTTCAATGGTGATTAAATACTTATAGGCATTTGAAATGTACATCGATAACTACAATAAAATCAGAAAATAAATGCAGTCAACCCTGCTAGAGAAGTGTAATTCAGGAAACACATTAGTACTGTGTGCCTCAATGTAATACAAAAAGCACACAGTTCACATTTAGCATGAAAAAAGACAATGAATATTATAGACTGGATTATTTTCTCCTCCCTTATTGAATCAAAGATTAGCAATTTCGATTAGCCCATATTCCTCTTTTTCATGAGCTCCCTTTAGTTAACTGTCCCTTAGGTGTTAAAGTGATAAACAGTACCTCAGCACTATCAAAATGCTTATCCATTTTTTCGACCTTTGATAATTACAGATAAATCCAGCCTACCCTTTTTCCGGTCAGTGCAAAAGACAAACAACTTGAACAGACGCCATTATCATTTCTTCATGCTGCATGAATTATGTTCAAGAACGATCAAGATTATGGTGCCACTTCACCTCGCCTTCAAAAACTGACATATCTCGGTCTAGTGTTCCTTGCAATATATCGGATCATATCTGGTGCTTCAAGTATGCAGGATATTAACTGGATACAGATACAGGCTACAATTCAGGAGTCATGATATCGGTCATCAAGCCCAGTTACATATACTATTGTTTTTTTAAACTTGCACTTTTTAAAACTTGTCATTGAATACTGGGAGGGAAAATGTTTTGTGCACCGAGCCTCTGCTTTGGACTTCAGACATTAAGCATAGCACAAGCAGACTTAATATCCAATCAAACAATTGGGTGGATTCTTAAATATGGTTAACCCTAGCCTTCTGTTGATCGGTAATTCACTACCTCAGGGACAGCAGTGCCCAATCTAAATTAGTTAAGCCTGATTATAAACTCTTCCACCTGCTCCACTTCTGTAACGCTGTATATTAAAGACTTCTGCTTTTATCTCAGCTCCTTTCTCAAAAGCTTGGATAACAGGATCTATAATTTTGAATCATAAAACTATGCTCCAAATGCTGAGGTTTTACTACCTATTTTAAACATGGGCTCTGACTCGCAGGTACGGTAGCATTAGTGGTTATGTTACTGGACTAGTAATCCAGAGGCCTGGACTAATAATCCAGGATACATGAGTTCGAAATCCCATCATAGCAACTGAGGAATTTAAATTCAATTAAACAAATCTGGAATTAAAAAAGCTAGTATCAATAATGGTGAAACTACTGGATTGGCATAAAAGCCCATCTGGTTCACTTCAGGGAAATTTGGTTGTCCTTACCCAGTCTGGCCTATATGTGACAGCAATGTGGTTGACTCTTAAATGGCCCAGCAAGCCACTCAGTTGTATTGAAGAAGGTGGCTCACCACCTTCTCGAGGGCAATTAGGGATGGGCTGGCTTTGCTGGCGACGTCCACATCCTGTGAATGAATAAAGAAAGCTTCATTAAAACTGCCTTTATACCACTTGGTGTTGATACAAGGTATTTCTAGTGTGCTTTGACACAAACAAAGTAGAGTCCACCCCAGTCCAACACCGGCATCTCCACATCATGACAAACAAAGTAGTGTAACTCAGTCCCAATCTCACTCCCAAGTGTACTGTAGCAGATAGTTTCACATCACTTGGGCTTTGCACCAGGTGCAGTATAACTACAATTCAGCAGGAGGTTTGAAGGAAGGGAAGCTCCCACCCATACTCTCATCTTAATAATTATCTACCTAGAGAGCAACGCTCTGCACTTGTAACATAAGTCTTCGAGCAGCCCATCATACCATAGACGTAACAGTCTGATAACTGCAGCCTAAAATGAGTGCTTCTGGTGCTAATATATTTCTATTCCCCATGTGCAGTTGTCTCTGAAACCCATGTTATGTTTTCCTTCATTCACTGACTGCAGCTCACAGAGTCTGTCTCATTTTTCCTGTTCGATTTATTTGATGTGTTACAGCACCCCCTACTCCTCATTTTCCAGCATAACATGTTCCACTCTACTTCAACTTGGGTTAACATAAAATATGCACATTTAATTTATTTATTCATTAGGGAGTAGGTACAGTAATTCAGCTTCAGTTTACCTCATCTGACTAATTTTCCAAATGACTAGGCAACTCACAAGTGAACGGATTAAATGCCATCGTTATTTCTTTTCATTCACAAGCCTATTTTCTGACCATAAGAAAATAATCCTATTAGAACTGAAAGGTTCACAGATCCAGCACAACACTCGAGGCTCAAACTTCCCTTCACACTGCACAAATGATAAGTTGTGAGCAATTGAATATGCTTCCTCTGCTAAACGCACATTCATAATTTTGCACACGCCAAATTTTAACTTCGGATGCGCATGATGACGTAATATTCAATGCAAATGAATGGGTGGCATCATAAATACTCACGGTACTTCTGTGGATACATAAAGCGGAAAAACGGTAAGCTTAAGTCCAACAGGGAAAACTCAGGAACGAGGGGTTTTCTGATAGGTGGTGGAATTGCTGAGACTATCAGGGGTGAAGTCAGGAAGTACCATCTGCCCTCTCAGGTGGACGTAAAAGAACCCGTGGCACTATTTCGAAGAAGAGCAGGGGAGTTAACCCTGGTGTCCTGGCCAATATGTATCCCTCAACCAACATCACTAAAGCAGATTATCTGGTCATTATCACATTGCTGTTTGTGGGAGCTTGCTGTGCGCAAATTGGCTGCTGTGTTTCCTACATTACAACAGTCACTACACTTCAAAAAGTACTTAATTGGCTGTAGAGCGCTTTGGGACGTCCGGTGGTCGTGAAAGGCGCTATATAAATGCAAGTCTTTCTTTCTTCTTCTTTAAGAGATAAACCAGTCTTCGCAAATTACCATGACCATGATAAGTTTCAACAGCAGTGAGAGTCCCCCCACAAACTGCTTCTCAAGTCAAGGTAGTGGAGAGCCAAAGAAATCATTAATGAGTGCAGGCATACCAAGAAAGAGACTTTGAGGATCCATTTTTAAATCAGTATGAGAATAGTAGTTTTGGATCATACACTTAAAATGTCAATTTACAACTGAACAATAAAACATTCAATGAAATTTCTTTCTCATGTTGTTTCAGGCAGGAAAGCCTATTAATATGTTGGTAGCTCTTACCTACCAAACAACACATTCCTTCATAGCCGACCATGCTTTGATCTTTCACAACCACAGAGTTAGTGTTGGGTATGTACTTTTTTATTTAAATGAAGCAATAACTGTGCATTGGTTCAAGATCAATTACATAAGAAATAGGAGCAGGAGTAGGCCATTCGGCCCCTTGAGCCTGCTCCGCCATTCAATAAGATCATGGCTGATCTTCTACCTCATCTCCACTTTCCTGCACTATCCCCATATCCCTTGATCTCCTTAATATTCAAAAATCTATCGATCTCTATCTTGAATATACTCAACGACTGAGCCTCCACAGCCCTCTGGGGTAGAGAATTCTAAAGATTCACCACCCTCTGAGTGAAGAAGTTTCTCCTCATCTCAGTCCTAAATGGCCGACCCCTTATTCTGAGACTGTGACCCCTAGTTCTAGACTCCCCAGCCAGGGGAAACATCCTCCCTGCATCTACCCTGTCAAGCCCTGTAAGAATTTTGTATGTTTCAGTGAGACCGCCTCTCATTCTTCTAAACTCTCGAGAATACAGGCCCAGTCTACTCAATCTCTCCTCATAGGACAATCCCCCCATCCCAGGAACCAGTCTGATGAACCTTTGTTGCACTCCCTCTATGACAAGTATATTCTCCCTTAGGTAAGGAAACCAAAATTGTACACAATACTTCAGGTGTGGTCTCACCAGGGCCCTATATAATTGCACTAAGTTGTCTTTACTCTTATACACAAATCCTCTTGTAATAAAGGCCAACATACCATTGAATGTTTACAAATCAAACATTGCTTTTTAAAAAATGTGTCTGTTCATTGTTTACAAAGAGCATAAAAGTAAATCAGCCCAAACAAAACAAAGTTCTGATGAAAGGTCATCGACCTGAATCGTTAACTCTGTTTCTCTCTTCACAGATGCTGCCTGACCTGCTGAGTATTTCCGGCATTTTCTGTTTTTATTTCAGATTTCCAGCATCTGCAGTACTTTGCTTTGTAAAGTAATTAATTAAGTCAATTGAGAATCAGGTTGGGCTGATTCTGGCCTCAGCAGAACTAGGACCAGTGTGGACAAGAAGCTCCTGCAGCTGGCCTATAAAAGAAGTAAAATCTTTCTCAGCACGAGATGGCATATTTCCACGCCACATGCTGATATAATGTGAGAGAAAACATGCCAGGAAAAGCATGTAAGGACTGTATCACAGAGCACCCCCTGCTCCGTCAAAGCAATGGAACTTCATCATGAAAAGGCCAAAAGCGCATTGGAAAATACCGCTCAAGGCCTGGCACACCGTGTTACAGTGTTAATTTGCAGGAGTTTGGGAATTAAATAGTAGGGTGATTAACAAGCATTTTAATGTGTACCCACTGTTCAGAAAAAAAGCAGTGAAAAATTAAATTGGGGAAATTGTCTTGTATGAAAGAAATGAAGAAAGAAACAATTTACATTTATATAGCGCTTTTTATGATCTTGGGATGTCCAAAAGTACGTTACAGTCAATGAAGTGCTTTTGAAGTGTAGTCACTGTTGTAATGTAGCAATATGGCAATGATACTATATAATTAATTCTTTCGAAGCACCTGGAACATGATGGCTGTGATGAACTTGTCACGAGAGGATCCGAGGATATTGGCTGACTTAGCGGTTCTGATGTGTGTATCATAGACCTCCAGTACATTCGCATAAGCCAATCTTTTCTGATTACAGAACAGAAGTGAACTGTGTCACAATTTGCTTATTTATACAATAGACACGATGGTAAAGGTACTATCACTTATATAATACCAAGTTACATCAAAATACCTTCAATCATTTTTACACAATGAATTTCATTTGGGATGCAACAACTGTTATGTTGGCAATCGTTGCAACTATTCTGCTGTAGCAATGTCCCATAAACAGCAATGAGAAAGATGACTGGTTAACCTGGGTTTATTTGATGCAATTAATTGAGTAGGGGGTGGGGGCGGGGGTGCTGGTGGGGAATGTTAGTCAGGACACCCAGTGAATTCCCTGCTCTTCTTCCAATATTACTACATCATCTTTAACACCCGCCTTGTAAGGGGGCGTGTCTCAGACGGTGCTGGTGCGAGGTTAGGCCTTCGTTGCCTATACTATTGCTTGCTCTGGTCTCCGGCCAGCCTTATTGCAATAAGCACCTGTGAGTGGTTCGACCCACTCGCCCTTACGGTTCTGACACCTGGACTTAGATGCAAGGAGCAGTAATGCAGAGAAAAACTCAAATAGACTCGGTTGAATAGTACGAAATGAAAATCTTTATTGCATGCGTCTAGAATCATGAAATACATGTCATAGGCGCAAATCAAAGAGAGTACAAGTATACATACATTCATAAAGCTTGGTCTATGGAAATGGAGAACACACGGCACATCGTAAAAAGGGGAACACATTATACCTTAACCTTATTAAAAACCACCCTCCCTTAACAATACCTAAACTACGTCTGGATTTGTAGGATCGGAAAACATGCTCACCACTCGTGTTACTTCGGAGATTTTAAAGTGAGGCACTCAGCTCGTTTCGCTGCAGCGCCTGACTGTCACATGTTTGGAAGGGTTTCTGCACCCCACTTGTTTACTTTCGCTGCTGCGAAAAGCAGGCCAGACTCTCTGTTGTCATGAAGAAATCGATGGAACGTTTTAAAATTCAAAGAAGAGTCTTCCTGTGTTGCGGTACAGGTAGAATTAGGTAGAACTCAAAGGAAAGTTCTGTATTTATATTTTCGGGCGCGGTCGGGGTTTACTGACCGTGGCGGCACGTGGAATTTCTTCTCGTCTTCTTCTCGTCTCGTCTCCTCAGGCCTCCGGGTCCAGACACCGTTTACCGACACTCAGGATGGTGTACCCTGTTACTTGCCCTTGTCGGGGCGGCTCATTCCGATTGAGCTCCACCCAACACTCGAATAACCGACCAGTACGGCTAAGAGTCAAGAGTCAACAAAGTCCAGAGAAAACACAAAAGGCTACCCGTCCAGGAGAGCGATACCAGAGGATAAGAGAGCGATGGACATTTGTTCTCTATAGTTATAGTGATGTGTCCGCTTTATCTCCCGCTCAAATCTTAATGTTTATCCTTTGTGTAATATTGCCGCTCAAAACTCCCAGCATGGGGCGATTATCTTCTTTAACGGGTTTCGGTAGCACCTGAAACTGGCCAACTCTCCGTTAATGTCTTCCCCATTGTTGAACCAGCCAGGATGTGTATGAATCGTCTCCTCGACTGGTTTTGGGGCCCCCCGAATATTGGCTTAATCACCCGTCAATGTCTCTCTCATTGTAGAGCCGGGGGGGAGTATTTGTGTATTGATGTGTCTGGATGGGCCTTCGATTGCCCAGTTCAATGATCCTTACTGTGCATAGGAAAACGATTCCAGCACTTATATCATTGCTATTGTTCAAATGCAAACGGGTTGCATCCTGTCTTTATCAATGTTTACTGAGTATGATCCAATCTTATACTGAATGTATATTCGACGCCATCTTGTCTGCCCACTGTGTTTCTGGAAGCTTCTGCCACGATGCGCGGCGGCCATTTTACAGGCTTCTGTGTCCTTTATTATCAGGACAGCATTTCGTTTAATAAAACTGATCAAATGAATCTGCTTCTCTCATGTTATTTTGAATCGCGATAATTGCGAAACTCTACACCTATCCAGGCAAACGTTTCATATCTCATCCAATGCAGCACTCCACCAGCACTACATTAGAGATTATGTTCTCCAATTCTGGTGTAAACCTACAGACTGTCAGCTGTGGCTCAGTGGGTAGCACCCTCGCCTCTGCGTCAGAAGGTTGTGGGTTCAAATCTCACTCCAGGGACTTGAGCACACAAATTTAGGTTGACACTCCAGTGCAGTACTGAGGGAGTGCTGCACTGTTGGAGGTGTCATCTTGAAGTTATACCGAGGCCCCGTCTGCTCTCTCAGGTGGACCTTAAAAGATCCCATGGCACTATTTCGAAGGAGAGCAGGGGAGTTATCCCCAGTGTCCTGGCCAATATTTATCCCTCAATCAACGTAAGAAACACATTATCTGGTCATTATCACATTGCTGATTGTGGGAGCTTGCTGTGCGCAAATTGGCTGCAGCGTTTTTTCCACATTACAACAGTGGCTACACTTCAAAATTACTTCATTGGCTGTAAAGCACTTTGAGATGTCCGATGGTTGTGAAAGGCGCTATATAAATGCAAGTCTTTCTTTTTTTCTTCTGATAGGACCACCAACTGAGCCGACCTGATGCACGGTTTCACAATACTGTGATCACTCCCCTGTAGCTGCATAGCAAGAGAGATCAATACAGTACACAACACAATCTCAACACAGCAGCATTTCAAAATTAAATTGGTGGGAGTGTTGCATTAAAATGCATTCCAAGTAACCAAAGCATCAGATGCTGGAATGTCCACACACCAGAAGGGCCAGTTTATAAACAAAATCACCACACGCCACTATGGTATTCCAAGACACATTGCAAAAGTATACGGTAGATCTAGCTTATTTACATTCATAACAACATTTTATTATCTGAGATTAGTCAGCAAGGATACAAAAGAATATCTAGTGATTCCGATTTAAACAATGATTGGAGCTGAGCATAAGAACATAAGAACATAAGAAATAGGAGCAGGAATAGGTCATTTGGCCCTTCGAGCCTGCTCTGCCATTCAATAAGGTCATGGCTGATCTTCTACCTCATCTGTAAGGGGTTCTGTGTCGTGCTTGTATCGCAGACGGTGCTGGTGCAGGGTTAGGCCTTCGTTGCCCAATACTATTGCTTGCTCTGGTCTCCGGCCAGCCTTGTTGCAATAAGCACCTGTGAGTGGTTCGACCCACTCGCCCTTACGGTTCTAACACTGGACTTAGGTGCGAGAGCAGTAATGCAGAGAAAAACTCAAATAGACCTGGTTGAATAGTACGAAATGGAAATCTTTATTGCATAGCGTCTAAAATCATGAAGTACATGTCATAGGCGCAAATTAACGAGAGTACAAGTATACATATATTCATAAAGCTTGGTCTATGGTAATGAAGAACGCACGGCACATCGTAAAAAGGGGAACACATTATACTTTATCCTTAATAAAACTACCCTCCCCTATCAATACCTACACTACATCTAGATTTGTAGGATCGGGAAACATGCTCACCACTCGTGATACTTCGGAGAATTTTAAAGTGAGGCACTCAGCTCGTTTCTCTGCAGCGCCTGACTGTCACGTGCTTTGAGGGGTCTCTGTACCCCACTTGTTTACTTTCGCTGCTGCTGCAAGCAGGCTGGGCTCCCCGTTGTCATGAAGAACTCAACAGTGCTCGGGCCCGGCTGTAGAACTCAAAGAAGAGTCTTCCTGGACCGACACCAGTTACCGGTAGAATTCAAAGAAGAGTCTTCCTGTATCGACACCGGTTGTCGATAAAATTCGAGGAAGAGTCTATGACCAGTTCGTGCAGTAACTGATAGAGTTCGTATAAATTCGGCGCGGTCGGGGTTTACTGACCGCGGCGGCACGTGGATTCTTCTTCTTCTCTTCTCATCTCGTCTCGTCTCGTCTCTTCGGGCCTTCGGGTCCAGAACACCGTTTACCGACCCTCGGGATGGTGCACCCGGTTACCGGCCTTCGTCGAGGCGGCTCGTTCCGTTTGAGCTCCACCCAACATTCGAATAACCGTCCAGTGCAGCTAAAAGTCCAGAGTCAACAGTCCAGAGAAACAAGAGCACGAATCAAGCGAATAAGAATCGAATCAAGGGAGTAAGAGAGCGATGGACATTTGTTGTCTATAGTTATAGTGCTGTGTTCCCTTATCTCCCGCTCAAATCTTAATGTTTGTCCTTTGTGAAATATTGGCGCCAAAACTCCCAGCATGGGGTGATTCTTGTCTTTAACGGGTTTCGGTAGCACCTGAGACTGGCCAACTACCCGTTAATGTTTTCCCCATTGTTGAACCGGCTCGGAGCCTCCCTGGCTGGGTTTTGGGGGGCCCCCAAATACTTGTTTAATCACCCGAGAATGTCTCTCTCATTGTAGAGCCGTGGGGGTATTTGCGTATTGATGTGTCTGGATGGGCCTTCGATTGCCCAGTACAATGGTCCTTACTTGTGCATGGAAAACGATTCCAGCACTCGTATCTTTTGCTATTGTCACAAATGCAAACAGGTTGCATCCTGTCTTTATCAGTGCTTATCGAAAATGTTTATTCGAACGCCATCTTGTCTGCCCACTGTACTTCTGGAAACTTCTGCCACGATGCGCGGTAGCCATTTTACAGGCTTCTGTGTCCTGTTTAATCATGACAGCATTTCGTTTAAATAAACTGATCAAACGAATCTGCTTCTATCTCGTTATTTCGAATCGCGATAATTGTGAAACTTTACACATCTCCACTTTCCTGCACTATCCCCATATCCCTTGATCCCCTTAATATTCAAAAATCTATCGATCTCTGTCTTGAATATACTCAATGACTGAGCCTCCACAGCCCTCTGGGGTAGAGAATTCCAAAAATTCACCACCCTCTGAGTGAAGACATTTTTCTCATCTCAGTCCTAAATGGCCGACCCCTTATTCTGAGACTGTGACCCCTGGTTCTAGACTCCCCAGCCAGGGGAAACATCCTCCCTGCATCTACCCTGTCAAGCCCTGTAAGAATTTTGCATGTTTCAATGAGATCACCTCTCATTCTTCTAAACTCTAGAAAATACAGTGTTATGTAAACAGTTCTACTCACTGAATAAAAGGAAAAAAAGAAAGGACTTTCATTTATATAGCGCCTTTCAAGACCTCCGTACACCCCAAAGCGCTTTACGGCCAATGAAGTACTTTTGAAGTGTAGTCACAGTTGTCGGAAACGTGGCAGCCAATTTGCGCACAGCAAGCTCCCACAAACAGCAATGTGATAATGACCAGATAATGTTTTAGTGATGTTGGTTGAGGGATAAATTTTGGCCAATTAAATGTGGCATTACAACATGACCACACAGTATTCCAAAGACTCCAGGGAAGCTATCTGCGGCATGAAAATCTGATGGAGTTTCCTATTGCCAGGCTTCAGAAAAACGGATCTGCCACTATGAGCAAAGGAACACGCCCTGGCGTATGCAATTCAAAATGTAGGGCAGGCTGGAGGATGTCTGCAGTAAAGCCTACAAGAAAATCACATGTAGCGTAGAAAGTAAGAGTAACCATCACCTGCACTACTAACTGGCAAGGCATTACATATCTCAGATTCTCTTTCAAAACCAGCCTTCAGTTCCTGACACAGATCAAGAACAGTTTGACAACTGAAATGACTGTTGACATTGCCTGCTTGTCAGACTAAGAATACACAATCAAGGATTTCTTTTTTATATACATATATGTCTGCTTCCACGCCTCTGTACCCATTACCAATGGTCTCCAGGAAGATATAAAGCTCTGCCATCAGTGCCAGAGCAGATATCTCCACACTTTGATTATTCTCAACACCAGCTTTCCACACAATTTATCAACACATAATTTGCCCACGATATTGAAAAAATAGCATTGAGAAGAGGAAAGTAACTGATTACACCTGCAAATGCATCTAAAAAAAGCAGATGTGTGCAATTGTCTGCATGTACAGAAATATAGTGGAAAACTGAGTGCAATGAACAAATGAATATTAATGACAACACGTGAAAAATAGATGTTTCTCCGAGCAGTTGCCCGGGGGTGTGAAAAAAAAATCCTTTTTCTTCTGCCCACAAGGATTTTCTTTCTGCCTTGTTAATTCAAGTATCACCATTGTTGCTGAATTTGAATAATTAGAAGACAGTTGACCCCCAGTTGGACCAGACTGTGGTCTCTTCTGTCAAATTCGTTCCTCTCCCTTGAGAAAGTTACAGCCACCAACCCTGCAATATACAGCAAACTGTGTAAAAATACAAAGGCCGCGATTTTGCCGGCGCTCAGCGGGCAGGTTTGGAGGCGGGTCGGGAGTAAAAGTCCACATGATTGACGGCGGGGTTGCTAACCTGCCTCCACGCAACTTTGCAAAGTGTCGGGTCTGCGAGTCCCGCTCAGACCCGACACCAAACGGCGGGAGAGGCACTTAAGGCAGTTGACAGTTCGTTAACTGCCGAGATAATGCCCTTTTTAACTGGCTCTTCCCATTTTAAGAAATTTTCAGCGTGTTGCCCGTCGTGCGACAAACACGCCAGCTGATTGTGCCGGGTTCAGCAAGTAGGGTATTGTTGACAGCTGCTCCTGCAGCATAAAAGCAGACGTGCAACATGGCTGACTTTCAGATGACAGAACTTGGTGCTTTGAGGTTTTGGAAACACATTTTGCAGGTCTATTCAGCTTGTGAGTGGTTAAGCTGAGATCCATATGCACTGTGACCTCTTTGAAATACCCTCTGGCCACATTGACTGAGCGCTTCTAACATCTCTTCCTCAACTGAGATATATAGCAGTGGGATGGGAACCATTTATATCCTCTCCTCCTGGTCCTCAGAATCGGAGGAAGAGCAGCCGCAGCAGCAGCAGAACCTGGGCACAACAGCAGCACCAACAACAGGAGCGCCAACCTCCTCCTCAGTCAACTGATGCTGCACAGGCAGAGGCTGTCAGCGCAGGCGCACCGCAGGAGATAGCCCCAGCAGAGGGTTTACAGGCCGAAGATGAGCTTCCTCAGCATGACTGAGCAGCAGTGCCAAAGGAGGCTGAGACTTTTGCGTGAGGTAGTCGCTGACATCTGCACAATGCTGCACCAAGACCAGGAGCCCAGATGAGCGGGTGGCCATTTCTTACCAGTGGCTGTTAAAGTCACCACCGCACTCAACTTCGGGGTCCTTCCAGGGATCATTTGCAGACATCAGCAGCATCTCCCAGTCGGCCGCACACACTTGCATCACGCAGGTTACCGATGCCCTCTTTGCAAAGGCGCACAATTACATCCACTTCTCCACGGATGAAGCAAGTGTAACCGCGCGTGCGGTTGGCTTTGCAAATATGGCAGGCTTGCCAAGGGTGCAGGGCGTCGTAGACTGCACACATGTGGCCATTAGGGCACCCCATCACAACCCAGCTGTATTTGTGAACCACAAGGGCTTCCACTCCCTTAACGTCCAGCGGGTGTGTAACCACAGGAAGAACATTATGCATGTTTGTGCCAAGTTCCCTGGCAGTTGCCATGACTCGTTCATCTGCGGCAGTCTACTGTGCCTCAGCTCTTCAATCCACCAACCCAACTTTCCGGATCGCTACTTGGAGACAAGGGCTATCCCCTGAGAAAGTGGCTCATGACACCGATGAGGAGGCCATCAAACGAAGCTGAGGAGCGCTACAATGTGAGCCACATTCCCACCAGAAGCATCATAGAGCAAACCATCAGCTTGTTCAAAGTGCGATTCAGATGCCTGGACAGATCAGGTGGAGCCCTACTGTACGCACCAGCCAGGGTCTCCAGAATCATCATGGTCTGCTGTGCCCTGCACAACATCGCACAGCAGCGTGGCGTAGTGTTACCTGAGGAACAAGTGGCTCAGCGCACAGCCTCCTCGGAACGCCTTACGGGGGCGGGTGTGCCAATTCCACCAGCACGCAAGCACATTGCTGGCCATGAGGCAAGGGATGCACTTATCCATGCCAGATTCGCGTAATTTGACGCATTAACCACATATGACTAGCACATGGAAATGAATGTCTGGCCGACCTACTTAACACACTATACAGCATCTATGCAATAAACTGTGTTTTTCAATCACTCTCACCACCTTCATTACAGATGAAAGGCGCCCTGACACCTCACTGTGCAACTTCCATTTCTGAGCAATCACAGGCCAACTCTTTGAATCTTTGTCATCGCTTTTCTTTAATACATTTATAATGAGGATGACAAACTTTTATATCAGATGAAAACATCCAAGTGACTACCCTTGTGACTATTTGTGTGTTAACTTTCTCTTTTGCATGCTTCTACATGGTTGTTCCCCTGTGGCTTCAGCAGATGTAGAGGCACCTTGCTCACTTCTTTGCTGCGTCTGCTTTGACGCCTTTGGCAGGCGTCCTCTGGGTTTGGGGGCCTGGGAGGGTTCCGCAACAGTCTGCTCCTCCCCCTGTGGCTGTGTGGGGGCTGAGACGGCCATCTCAGTTGGGTGAGGAATCTGGTGCTCTGACCGAGGGCTCCGCAGTGGTATGGGAGTATGAGCGCTTGGAAAGGAGCCCACACTTCCTTGTTGTCGACCACCAACTTCCCTCTCATGGGTCACCCGCACTTCACTGCTAGCAAGTGGCTGGAGAGCACCTTGCTGCACATCAGTGGGGCCATGAGGTCCTCGCTCTCTCCCTCTTATTTTGGGCTCTCTTTTCCTGCAATGAGGGACACAAGTGTAGTTTCAGCGAGATTGATGAAATGGGTGTAAAGATTCCATTACATAGAAGCTTCGAGGGAGACAAAGATGGAGTGAGGTGCCAAAACCAAGGTGCCTCCCTGTGCCTTGTTAGTTGTTGTCATTGCATTACAGTGAGAGCGAGTGTGAGGGGTGCATAGTAGGATGGTGAAGTGATTCTGTACATAGAGAGAGAGGGATAGGCAAGGGTGCAAGGGAAGTAACGGTAAGTTGGGATGTGGGGGAGTAGGTTGACAATGCAGAGTGCTGGTACTGAGAAGAGATGGGAAGCAGATTGACGGTAAGTGTGATGTTATACTCACTTTTGCTGAGCGTAGCAGATCATTGTACCTTTTTTGGCACTGGACCCAGGTGCGTGAGCACAAGGACCTTGCGCTTACCTCCTCAGCAATTTGCAGCCAGGCTGCCTTTGTCTGCTGAGGAGGCTTCCTCCGGCCATCGAGAGGGAACAGAACCTCCCTGCGCCCTCTTACTCCCTCCACCAGAGAATGGAGGGAGTCATCATCAAATCGAGGAGCAGCCTTCGATCCTGCAGCAGTCATTCTCAGAGGACACGTTTTCGGGAGCAGCATAAAGCAAATGAAATGCAAAGGCTACATGGGCCCCTTAAAAGCTCCTGAGTGGAAGATGTCAGCAGAGGTGAGCAGCACCCCCAAACCCACTGATTGGACTGGGTAGCGCGCACGGCGGGCTTAACAAGCCCAGTAAAATTAAAATCGTGATCTCAGAGTGGCTTCAGCCAGCAGCGGGACCGGAAGCCGCCAACCACTCAACCTGACTCCAACCTGCCTCCGCTGGGGAATCCGCGGCAAAAGTGTTTCTGATAAGTTTACAGAATTTACGGGGGGCGGATTTTCGTTATCAAAGGACAATGGGTGGGCGGAGGGATCGCATCCAGTGATCTCAGCGACCGGCTCCGGCCACTTTGGTGGTCGGGCCTCATTGGCATCTGATTGGCGAGCTGCGAGCACCGAACCAGCTCGCCGATCAGGGAGGGGGACGGGATATCTAGGAGTTCCTCCACGAAGCTGAACCAGACCAGAAGGCAAGAGTTAAAGGAGGAGGAGGAGGCAATTGAAAACTTACCTTTGTTGTTTTAGGAGGGGCCTGCCCCAGTCTATTGAAAGACTGCCAGTTAGGCCACTTTATGCTTAATACCAAAGGGAGAATCATGCGCGGTGCATTGATTCTGTCCATTAATACCTGAAAGCTTCATCCAGGTCCTACGTACGCTTAGGATTTGCAGGCCTAAATGAGGCCCCCATCTGAAACAGACAGGCGCATCTGGCCACCCGTTTCCAAGACTGGTTGGAAATAGCGGCAAGAGGATCAGAATGGGAATGGGGCAGAAAGTTCAGTGCCACAATTTTCAGAACGCTACCAGCCCATTCCCACCCAGCAGAGGCAGTGAAGATTGGCCCCATGGTGCCTTACCTTGCTGAGATCCGTAGTGCACCGTAGGGTACAATGCACAGATGAAGAAACTGTGGTGCTGAGGGTTTCAGAAGAAATATTACTGATGCCATGGAACACGAATGCAGTTTCAGCTGTTGGAATTCAGCACTCAAGTCGGACTGGTACTGCATGGTCACCTTATTCAGCCTTGTTTCTTAAAGGGGAGTCGGCTTGCTAGTTGAATCATGTAACTGTATGTTGGCCAACAGGATTTCACTATTTACTTCATGGTGTCAATGGGATTTGCTATTCACACCCTCTTAAAGCTGCACCCCCCATCTGCCACCTATGAGCATTAGCTGAAGGAATAGTAATTGAGCTCTGTCTGAATAAGATCTAGGGGTATTCCTCTCTATCTGCTGCCTCTGGAGAATGAAGATCAGCAAGATCAAAAGGAGTTGGTCTAAGATCCCCAGAAGACTGAAAGAAATGAAGAAAGAAAGACTTGCATTTCTATAGCGCCTTTCATGACCTCAGGACGTCCCAAAGCACAATGAAGTACTTTTTGAAGTGCAGTCACTGTTGCAATGTAGGAAACGTGGCAGCTAATTTGCGCACAGCACGGTCCCACATTGTGATAATGACCAGATAATCTGTTTTTAGATAATGGTTGAGGGATAAATATTGGTCAGGACACTTTGCATTGCAACTGCATTGAAACAGGTGGAGGAAAAGAGCTTGCCTCAACCAATGGTAGAAGAAGGCCACAAAACAGGAGGTATACCACATATTTGTGCAACCAACCTTTCACTCTGCAACAGTCTTCGTGCTGTCTCTAACAGACCAAACTTTCACAACCAGCTATGTATCCATTATTCAGCATTGATCTCCTGCCATTGCCTCCAGCCTTACAACAATATTACTTGAATAGCATAGCAGTTCTTCACAAGTGCCTTAATCTGCCACATCCCAAATGAAATGTCATAAGACATCAGATTCAAGTTTAGCCAAGTTTTGTTGGTCCATCTCCTTTGTGACAGTCTATAGTGCATGTCTGCCATTTCCTAAATGTGTGCAGCTTGTAAGTATTTCCCCCAGTGGCGGGAGGAAGTGAGGTGGACGGCAGCTGCACGGCAGTGTCAGCCTCTGTGGAGCCAAGCAAGAAGTCAAGTCAATCGCGACAGACGCACGCAACATCCAAAGAGCAAAAGTCCCATTGCTTCTGCACTGAGACGACACTATCGACCCCTGTAGCGAAGTGAGCTGTCAGTTACTTTAACATAGCAATTCACCTGGTTATCTGTAGAAGATCTATTAACCTCAATAAATCTAATGCATTTTCAAAAGGGCATACGAGACTAAAGCTGATAAAAAATCGAGGAAACATAGCAACCAGGGATGAGAAATTAAATAATTCCTATTCCAAAACAGGTTTAAATTGGGAATCCGAATCTTCCTGCTACGTTTTAAGTGAGATTGTTGAATTATTGAATCAAACACCCAAAGGGTAGAAATGAAAAGTCTCCTTTGCTCTATTTTTTGATGGGGGGGAGCGCGGTGGGAGGTAAAAAAAAATCACAGTACATGCCTTTTAAGGTTGAAAAATGTTGAGAGATGTTTCTCTTGACATGTATACTGGTATGTAAATATTTTTATTTCCTAACTGCAAGATCCAGGCACATGTCACACTTTCAAACAGCGCGAGTAGCTTTGCAATGGTGGGCTTTGTTCCGCTGATGAGCGGACATGAAAGAGAATGAGAACTGAGCGTCTCTATTTTCCACCCCATGGCTGTCAATTAAAGTAGAAACAACATCACGTAGTCACTTGCCTGCGACGTAGCCCAATACAGCCAAAAAGATCAAACAGAAAGAGATTTCCTGCCTGATTTTACAAACATGCTGTTTTTGGTTTTCTTAAAGAGCCTATTATTGAATTAGAATAATTTTTAATGTAAATATTAAGCATTAGAAATTTACAGGGTTTTTAATGCAATATATAAAATACAAAGTACAATGTTTTGCAAGTACTTAATTGGAGAAGGCCAATTTCAGTGGGATGAGAATGGATCTGGCCCGGGTAAATTGGAATCAAAGATTGGCAGGCGAAACTGCAATGGAACAATGGGCTTCCTTTAAAGAGGATATAGTTCGGATACAGTCGAGGTACATTCTCACTCAGGGGAAAGGTAGGGCAACTAAGGTAGGGCCACTAAAGTCAGAGCTCCCCGGATGACGAAAGAGATAGAGAGTCAGATGAAGCAGAAAAAGAGCGCGTATGACAGATGTCAGGTCGAGAATACATCTGAGAATCAGGCTAAATATAGAAAGTTCAGAGGAGAAGTGAAAAAGAAAATAAGAGGGGCAAAGAGAGAGTATGAGAATAGAATGGCAGCTAAAATAAAAGGGAATCCAAAAGTCTTCTATAAGCATATAAATAGTAAACGGGTAGTGAGAGGAGGGGTGGGGCCGATTAGGGACTAAAAAGGAGACCTATTGTAAGAAATAGCTGTTAGATTCAAAGATGGGGTTTTAATTCTTAGAACAGAGACTGACAACATGCAGCCGGGAATAGATGGCAGGAATGCCAGCAAGGTCGAATAAAAAGCACCAAAAGACAAATAGAAGTGATAAGGGAATCGTAAAATGCAAAACAACACAGGGTGGTGGGATAATAGTTAGACAATATGGAGCCAAAAAGTCATAAAATGTCCTTAAAGAAACATAACAAAACATTCCTCAGAAAGATAAGAGGGTGGCCTCATCAGCGATGCAGAAAGAGATGGTGAGGGATGCATTCCCGCTTCACAATTGGATTATAGATGGTGAACAAATGATTGACACCAAGTAATCACCAGCCCACCAAAATGATTACAAATATAGACGACCGAGAGAGGAAATCAGGCAGTTGGGGGCGAAGGCTTCCCCGAGGGGGCTACAGCCTAACACCTTGGTCAAGTTTAGCCTCTGAGGTGGCTGACGGCCTAACACCTCTAACAGCTCAAGAGATGACCCAATGGAAGTGACCGCTGCAGCAGAATGCAGGAATCCACCCAATCCGAGACCACCGTACTGCCTCCCCATCCATCCAGTTGTTTCATTCCGTTCCTGGGCCGTGGATCGCCCTCATCTGTCACGGGTTGTATGTCTACTGTATCTATTTCAATCGCATGTAGTAATATCTGATTATGCATTTAACTGTAGCTCTTTAATAAAAAGCCTTACAACTCCTAAGACCCTTTGGGTAATCTGTGCGTGACCTGTGATCAAAATCTGACACTATGCATGGAGGCAGAGAGAATGGCTGATGTGCTAAATGAGTACTTTGCATCTGTCTTCACCAAGGAAGAAGATGCTACCATAGACATGGTGAAGGAGGAGGTAGAGGAGATACTGGATGGGATAAAAATTGATAAAGAGGAGGTACGAGAAAGGCTGGCTGTACTTAAAGTAGATAAGTCACCAGGACCAGATGAGATGCATCCTAGGACGCTGAGGGAAGTGAAGGAAGAAATCGTGGAGGTACTGACCATAATCTTCCAATCCTCTTCAGAAATGGGGGTGTTGCCAGAGGACTGGAGAATTGCAAATGTTACACCCTTGTTCAGAAAAGGGTGTAAAGATAAACCCAGCAACTACAGGCCAGACAGTTTAACCTCGGAAGTGGGGAAGCTTTTAGAAACAATAATCAGGGACAAAATTAACAGTCACTTGGACAAGTGTGGATTAATTAAGGAAAGCCAGCATAGATTTGTTAAAGGCAAATCATGTTTAGCCAACTTGATCGAGTTTCTTGATGAGGTAACAGAGAGGGTTGATGAGGCAATGCGGTTGACGTGGTGTACATGGATTTCCAAAAGGCGTTCGACAAAGTGCCACATAATAGGCTTGCCAGCAAAGTTGAAGCCCATTTAATAAAAGGGACAGTGGCAGCATGGATACAAAATTGGCTAAGTGACAGGCAACAGGGAGTAGTGGTGAACAGTTGTTTTTCAGACTGCAGGAAGGTATACAGTGGTGTTCCCCAGGGGTCGGTTCTAGGACCACTGCTTTTCTTGATATGTATTAATGACTTGGACGTGGGTGTACAGGGCACAATTTAAAAATTTGCAGATGAAACAAAACTTGGAAGTATAGTGAACAGTGAGGAGGGTAGTGATAGACTTCAAGAGGACATAGACAGGCTGGTGGAATGGGCGGACACGTGGCAGATGAAATTTAACGCAGAAAATTGCGAAGTGATGCATGTTGGTAGAAATAATGAAGAAAGGAAATATAAACTAAAGGGACAATCCTAAAGGGGGTGCATGAACAGAGAGACCTAGGGGTATATGTGCACAAATCATTGAAGGTGGCAGGGCAGGTTGAGAAAGAAGTTAAAAAAGCTTACGGGATCCTGGGCTTCATGAATAGAGGTATAGAGTACAAAAGCATGGAAATTATGATGAACCTGTATAAAACACTGGTTCGACCTCAACTGGAGTATTGTGTCTAATTCTGGACACCACATTTTATGAAGGATGTGACGGCTTTAGAGAGGTTGCAGAAAAGATTTACGAGACTGATTCCAGGGATGAGGGACTTTAGTTACGTGGATAGACTGGAGAAGCTGGGGTTGTTCTCCTTAGAGCAGAGAAGACTGAGGAGATTTGATAGAAGTGTTCAAAATCATGAGGGGTCTGGACAGAGTAGATAGAGGGAATCTGTTCCCATTGGCAGAAGGGTCGAGAACCAGAGGACACAGATTTAAGGTGATTGGCAGAAGAACCAAAGGCGACATGAGGAAAAACTTTTTTACTCAGCGAGTGGTTAGGATCTGGAATGCACTGCCTGAAAGAGTGGTGGAGGCAGACTCAATCGGGGCTTTCAAAAGGGAGTTGGATAAGTACCTGAAGGAAAAAAAATTGCAGGGCTACAGGGAAAGGGTGGGGGAGTGGGACTAGCTGAAGTGCTCTTGCAGAGAGCCGGCACGGGCTCGATGGGCCGAATTGCCTTCTTCCGTGCTGTAACCAGTCTATGATTCTATTCTAAGTATGTATAATATATTCAATACTGAGAATGAATGACATTTTATAGTTCCGTAGGTTCACTATGGGCCTTGGTCGCTCAATTAAAAAAACATAGGATCAGTACTTTAGCTTCATTCCCCTTTAAGAAAATATTTGACTGATGACCTCCACCCTTCATAAAGCCGTGAGATTTGTGCGCCTAGATATATCATTATCCTCCTCTGCAAAGTAAAGGATTATTTATGGGCCATTATCTTGCCTGACTACACTGCCTTTCACATTAGAAAATAATCTTAGAGTGTGGGGGAAGCAATAAACACCTCTCGTGACAATGGAAATGCATTAATACCTTAGTCATGCAGTTATTATATCACTCAAGTCGACCCTGGCAGTGGCTCGATTTTGTAGTTCCTACATTTACTGTTTGGAATACAGACATATTTTAAACTGGCCCAGATTTTCCTCTTTAGGGTCTGGGACTAAGAGCTTCACCTGCCGGGAACAGCACCTATCGCAAATTCAGGCACGTGCATCCAGCGATTTCCATCCTTAAAAACTAAAAAAATCGTGGGTGGCATATGCTCAAATTTAATGAAAGAGACTTCTGGCAGGTTAATCTCTTCTGCTGATCCCAGGAGCTGAAGAGAAAATCTGGCCTACTGTTTGCAACCAGGAAATTAGTATTGGCAAATTGTGCAATATGATGCCATCGCTGATGAACGGTATCAACTTATTTACATGCACATTCACCCGAAATCACTGTAAGTAAGTCAAGGCGATATTGCTACCATTAAAATCAGGTTGGACTATCAAGGCTGGTCCAGTACAAACAGCAATATCCCAAATGCCACAAGAGCCTCATTAGCATGGTGCAAACATTCGTTTTTTGATTCAATGATCCACTTTTAACTCAATTGTGTAAAAGCTTTTTAACCAGGCTTGATTTTGGCATGCAAATGCTTCTACCATTACATAGAATGTTACAGCCCAGAAACAGCACACGATTACCCTGATTTTAACTCCAGGTGGATTCCCCGCTCAGGGTTGAGTTAAAATTGCAGACGGGTCTCAATGATGTCATCGGGCTGCAAAATGCATGTGTAAAGAAGGACCCCGTTGACTCCGGGCGTGTGCCCTTACTGCCTGCTCAGCAGAGCAGGTTAAAATTGCAGATGTTGCGATCGTGGCGACTTTCGGACAGGTAAGAGCCAAGGCGATTTTAACTGCCCACCTGCCAGGTTTCTGCAGAGCGAGAAGGGTTAAAATTGCCCGAAATGAGTCTTCACCAATGGATTTTTTTTCTCCACATGAGCCACCTAGTCTCATCCTGCTTTCTCCCCAGACCCTTAGTATTCCTCTATTTCAAGCAACTGTCCAATTCTGTTCCAAAACGATTCATGGGGCCTGCATCAAAGAGATGCACATTCTAATCACCCTCTGTGAAATTAATTTTTATCTCACCTCCCTTTTCCTTTTGTGATTATCTTAAATTTGTGCGCTCATCTGCCCGTGATAACAATCTATCATCATTTACCCTGTCATAACTCTTCATCATCTTGCATACCACTATCAGGCCACTTCTCAGCTTCAGTGCAAAAAGGTCTTAATTGTAATTCCTCAACCTTGGGATCTGATTGTCTGAAACTTGGTTAAAAACAATGACCAACGTAGTCTTAGCTCAGCTTCTGATCATTCATTGTTTCAAGCCAAAGTTGCCATTGCTAAGCAATGAGGATCAAAGATAGCAAACTGGACAAGAGCACTGACTATTGACATCATGGTGTTCCTCACAGGACATGCGGGGGGGCGGGGGGGGGGGAGGGGGGAGATTGATCTTTTGGCGGTAGCGCAAAACAGGCGATATTGAATCGGCAGCCCCTTTTACACCCTGCCATTTGAAAACAAAATCAGGCGTGGTGCAAACGGGCTGCCGATTCGCTATCGGCCATTTTGAATTACTGCCAATGACGAATTTCACCCCCACACCCTTTACATGGCAGTTAAACTTTTAATCAGGTTAGTCATGCATATAGGAGGGTAGGACTTTAAAACAATTGATCTATTTTAATCCATCTTTATAGCTGTTCTGTTGTACTGAAAAGATTTCTTCAGCTATAAAGTATATTTAATCTGCTTTGACCCTACTAAACTGAGTGGGAGCTTGCCTTACATATTAAGTGGTTGAAATGATCTTCCAATTGTTTTAATGATGCGATGTGACCGGTTCTATCCACAGACTATTTTTGAATTGAAGCGTGCTGATAAACAATAAATGTAAATGTCATAATGTTCTCTTGGCTGTCTGTGCCTCTTGCATCAATACTTGCTTCTCCAAGCTAGTTTATAAAAAACATACAGGCCCAGATATTGCTAGAAAAATAACGGCGAGTTCACAGCGCACACTGTTACGGTTATGTAAAAATCCCAGCAATTTGTGGCCAGGAAGTGATATGTCGCGAGTTGCGAATCGCCACAAGTTGCTGGACGATTTGCGCCGCTCCGCCATTAGCCTCACAAAAACGGGAGCTCACCGTCAACCTCCCCATGAGTGTCAAGAAATTTCTGGATTAATGAAACCGGATGACTGGCTATCCTTGAATCACTTCAGATATTTAACAAAGAAGAGACATTCATCCTGTGAATTCACCAAATTTTGATATATTAAAATAAACTGCCTATTACCACAGGTCCACCATTTTAAACTTAAACTTAAACGTGTCAGCTGTGGCTCAGTGGGTAGCACACTCACCTCTGAGTCAGAAGGTTGTGGGTTCAAGTCCCACTCCAGGGCTCATAAAACTAGGCTGACACCCCAGTGCAGTGCTGAGGGAGTGCTGCACTGTCGGAGGTGCCGTCTTTCAGATGAGACGTTAAACCGAGGCCCCCTCTGCTCTCTCAGGTGGACGTAAAAGATCCCATGGCAATATTTCAAAGAAGAGTAGGGGAGTTATCCCCAGTGTCCTGGGCCAATATTTCTCCCTCAACCAACATAACAAAAACAGATTATCTGGTCATTATCACATTGCTGTTTGTGGGAGCTTGCTGTGCGCAAATTGGCTGTCGCGTTTCCCACATTACAACAGTGACTCCTCTTCAAAAGTACTTCATTGACTGTAAAGCGCTTTGAGACGTCTGGTGGTCGTTAAGGGCGCTATATAAATGCATTTCTTTCTTTCTATTTGTTTAAGATGGATTTAAACTTAGGTTTCAAAAGGGGAAAGGTCATTGGTCTTACACACAGCCACTCTGGAGCTTATCATCAAAATGGGTTCAAGTGACACGAAGCTAGGGTTGCCAACTCTGATTGGACATATTCCTGGAGGCTTCATCATGTGGTCTCCAACTGCCCCACCCAATAAACCAGCCTTTTTCCCCATCTCCAATATTTTTTGGAACTAATAAACAGAAGTGTTCAAAGGAAATGAGAAAAGGCATTTTTTTTTTAATGTCCCTATGATTTTTCTTCCAGTTGCTCACAGCAGTGCCCAGGAGATTAATCTTCAATTCCTGGAAACTCCAGGCCAATCCTGGAGGATTGGCAACTCCTACATGAAGCCCTAGAACTTACTCACAACCTTCAGGTCCAGACTCAAGCATTGCGCTTCTGTTCTAGTTATAAAGTCATTTCAGGAAACAAATGCTACCCGATATTCAAAGACAATAGTAATTTCCTTTACACATTTTCATTGGAGTAAGCCCAGAAACCACTCAATTTGACCTGGACCTCTTGCCTCACAAAGCACTCTCTCGAGACTCCTAGAATTGTATGGACAGTCTCATTATTGTGGGTAAGGAGGTGGGGCATGGGGTTGACCATCTAATGGATAGAATAAACATGGATAGGAAGGATGGTCTTTTCTCATCTCTCCTTTCATCTGTACATATGTGTATATCCAAGAGAGTTAAATAGGCAGAATGGATTCCAGCAGCACTAGCTTTATACCAACAAAAAGTGGAACACGCACAAGAACAATGCACAAGGTGGATAAAATACTAAACTTTCATCAAAATGTCATTATTGCAAGTGTGCACATATTTTATTTATGTTTGTTTTTACGTTACACCTTTGTGAGGGAACATGATGGACTACCAGAACAGTAGCCAGCACCGTTGCTATGACATCCCAAACCCACGACCTCTACCACCTAGAAGGACAAGGGCAGCAGGCGCACGGGAACACCACCACCTCCAAGTTCCCCTCCAAGTCACACACCATTCTGACTTGGAAATATATCGCCGTTCCTTCATCGTCGCTGGGTCAAAATCCTGGAACTCCCTCCCTAACAGCACTGTGGGAGCACCTTCACCACACGGACTGCAGCGGTCCAAGAAGGCAGCTCACCACCACCTTCTCAAGGGGCAACTAGGGATAGGCAATAAATGCTGGCCTTGACAACGACGCCCACATCCCATGAACTAATAAAAAAAACATGACCGTCTAGAGGCAAATTACCAATGGCTTTGTCAGGCACTCGATGACAGAAATTCCTGTAGACACTACAAAGCTTATTTAAACGTAATCCATCTGGACCCTACTTCTATACAAAATATATTTGCAAACGCTTTATAGCAATACTGTGCCTGTAGAAAAACTCACTCCTCTGTAGGGTTCATATTTATTAGGATGCCCGAGAAGTCCAGTGAGAAGATTGTTCCGGAGCCTGCTTTTGATCTGTGCCAAGTTGTCTCTAAATGGGAGGTCTTGGGATATTGGGCCAAAAATTCATCCCGCGACGCGAGAGTACGCACTGCGTACTCTCGCGTATTCCCACTCCAATTGCTGGTTTTCTGCATGCCCTGCGCATGCGCTGAAAACCGGCACTTGGTCTTTTGAAAAGGGGGCGGTTCCTCGGTGCATCGCGTGCGCGCTACAGGCTGCGCGCACGCTGTGCACTTCATGCTTTGGACGCGCAGGTAAGTACGGAAGATTTTAGAAATGGAAAAAGGAGGAGTCAGACCCACTTTTAACAAGGTAAGTAGTGAATTAAGTATTTTTTTGAATTTTTTTTAACAGGTATATCTTTTTTAGAGACTTTAAAGACAGGTAAGTTTATTTTTATAACTTTTTAAAAGATTTTAAATTTTTTCAAAAATTTAATTTTTTATTTAAAATGGTTAATTTATTTAACTATACTTATTTTATTAATGTGATGGTTTTTTTTTAAATTTAATTGAGGTTTAGCTGTTATTTTGGGGGGGTGTAAGATTCATAGATTTCACAGCACGTATGTGAAACTTATGAATGGAAGATGGTGTGCAGCCATTGGCTCTAACTGAGTCACGTGATCCCACAGCTCGCACGAATTCACTACGCCGGTGGGATACGCAAGCACTGCCCAGCTGATGTCTGGAACATCAAGTTCGTGCGAGCTGGATCTGAAAAAGCACAAGCGGAGTGAGAGATCACGGGGAAGCCTTACCCCCGCGGGAACAGAGCGAGATCAATTTCTGGGCCAATATCACATATCCATTACATAGAATGACATGTTACATAGAATTTCCAGCACAGAAACAGGCCATTCTGACCAACTGCTCTGTGCTCACCACAAAACAGTCTTTGTATTGTGCCAGCAGGATTCTCACACCTACAGCAACATTAACAGCCTAAACCTTGGAATTGTACACCCAACTCTTTGGCTTGACGTGTAAACACAGTTGAAGTGGATTCTTTCAGCTGCCTCGTCAACAGTAGCAGTTCGTTACTTGGTGCCAGGCCAGTAACTTGAAGCAGGTCTTGTATAGGGATCGGAGAGCCAGTAACTGTAGGATCAACCCAGAACAACACAGAGGAAAATTTGGCTTAAGGGAGTGCAGTCAACAACAGACATGCCATTCTCCCACTCAAATATATAAAAAAGGGTGACCTCCACACCTAGATTATCATGAGAAGTCGCACAACACCAGGTTATAGTCCAACAGATGTATTTAAAATTACAAGCTTTCGGAGCTATCGCCCCTTCTTCAGGTAAAGTTACAATGAGTGAATCTACAAAAGTTCACAGAATATAAACACAGAAACTGCAGAGATACAATCTTTCCTTACATCAAAGACACACCAAGAGCACAGCCAAGACAATGAGATGTGTCCCAGGGGGTCCAGCGTGTCAAAACCTGCTGTCTGCAGTGTTTTTTTGTGTTTGTTTTTTTTTTGTGTTTGTTTTTTAAAAACTGGAAAGACAGACAACGATGTCAAGTCACGTTCTGTAGCGTGACATGAACCCGATATCCCTATTGAGGCCGTCCTCATGAGTGCGGAACTTGGCTATCAGTTTCTGCTCGATGATTTTGCGTTGTCGTGTGTCTCGAAGGCCGCCTTGGAGAACGCTAACCCGCAGATCCGAGGCTGAATGCCCTTGACTGCTGAAGTGTTCCCCGACTGGGAGGCAACCATCCTGCCTGGCGATTGTTGCGCGGTGTCCGTTCATACGTTGTCTCAGTGTCTGCATGGTCTCGCCGATGTACCATGCTCTGGGGCATCCTTTCCTGCAACGTATCAGGTAGACAACGTTGGCCGAGTCACATGAGTATGTACCATGTACCTGGTGGGTAGTGTCCTCACATGTAATGACGGTATCTGTGTTCATGATCTGGCATGTCTTGCAGAGGTTGCCGTGGCAGTGTTGTGTGGTGTCGTGGTCGCTGTTCTCCTGACAGCTGGCTAATTTGCTGCGGACGATGGTACTTTTGAGGTTAGGCAGCTGCTTGAAGGCGAGTAGTGGAGCCGTGGGGATGGCCTTAGCAAGGTGTTCGTCGTCATCGATGACATGTTGAAGGCTGCGAAGAACATGGCATAGTTTCTCCGCTCCGGGGAAGTACTGGACGACGTAGGGTACTCTGTTGGTTGTGTCCCATGTTCGCCTTCTGAGGAGGTCTATGCGGTTTTTCGCTGTGGCCCGTCGGAACTGTCGATCGACGAGTCGAGCGTCATATCCCGTTCTTACGAGGGCGTCTTTCAGTGTCCGTAGGTGTCCATCGCGTTCCTCCTCGTCTGAGCAGATCCTGTGTATTCGCAGGGCTTGTCCATAGGGGATGGCTTCTTTAACGTGGTTAGGGTGGAAGCTGGAGAAGTGGAGCATCGTGAGGTTGTCCGTGGGCTTGCGGTAGAGTGAAGTGCTGAGGCGTCCGTCTTTGATGGAGATTCGTGTGTCCAAGAATGAAACCGATTCTGAGGAGTAGTCCATGGTGAGTTTGATGGTGGGATGGAACCTGTTGATGCTATCGTGTAGTCCTTTCAGTGATCCTTCGCCGTGGGTCCAAAGGAAGAAGATGTCATCGATGTATCTGGTGTACAGCGTTGGTTGGAGGTCCTGTGCAGCGAAGAAGTCTTGCTCGAACTTGTGCATGAAGATGTTGGCGTATTGGGGTGCGAATTTGGTCCCCATGGCTGTTCCGTGTGTTTGGGTAAAAAACTGGTTGTCGAAGGTGAAGACATTGTGGTCAAGGATGAAGCGGATGAGTTGTAGGATGGCGTCTGGAGATTGGCTGTTGTTGGTGTTGAGTACTGAGGCAGTCGCAGCGATGCCGTCATCATGGGGGATATTGGTGTAGAGTGCCGATACGTCCATCGTGGCGAGGAGTGTTCCTGGTTCAACTGGTCCATGTGTGCTGAGTTTCTGCAAGAAGTCTGTAGTGTCGCGACAGAAGCTGGGGGTTCCCTGTACGATGGGTTTCAGGATGCCCTCGACGTACCCAGAGAGGTTCTCACACAGGGTTCCGTTGCCTGATACGATAGGACGTCCGGGTGTGTTGGCTTTGTGTATCTTTCGGAGGCAGTAAAAGTCTCCTACGTGGGGAGTACGTGGGATGAGAGTGCGTAGGATGTTTTGAAGGTCTGGATCGAAGGTCTTGATCAGTCTATTGAGTTGGCTGGTGTGTTCTTTGGTCAGATCTGCGGGTAGCTGTCTGTAGTGTTCCTGGTTATCCAGTTGTCGGTATGCTTCTTTGCAATAGTCCATTCTGTTCTGTATGACGATGGCTCCTCCTTTGTCCGCTGGTTTGATGACGATGTTGCGGTTGGTCTTGAGAGCGTGGATGGCGTTGCGTTGTGCTCGGGTGACATTCTGGACTGTCTTGTGAGTGCGGCTGATGAATCTGGCGTTGATGCATTTCCTGACAGCTTGAGCATACATGTCAAGCTTAGGGCAGCGACCCTCCGGAGGGGTCCAATTTGACTCTTTCTTCTTCGGTTGCTGCACTGCGGTTCCCTCTGTCTGCTGTTCCGGATCATTGATTGTCTCATTGGGTTTGTTGCTGACATCTTGGGATTTGTGGTAGTATTCCCGGATCCTCATTCTCCTGATGAATTCCTCTGTGTCTGCCGCGAGACCGATGGGGTCCATTTTGGTGGTGGGGCAGAACTTGAGCCCTAGGGCGAGAACTTCGATTTCGTCTAGTTGAAGGGTGTGGTCCGACAGGTTGACGATGGACTTCCCTTTGGTTGCAACCGTGGTACCGGGGGAGGCTTGGTTGCAGCTGGTGGTGATGCCGAGTTTCTCAAGCTTCCTGTTCTTGATGCGCATGTAGGAAGCGTAGTTCCGTTGCCTCGTCTGTTTGGCGGTGTCTCGTAGCTGGTCTGCTGTGTCCTGAGCACAGGCTGAGAGCATGGACTCTATCTTGGTTTCGAGGTTGCGGCGTCTGCTGTAGAGCTGGTGTACGAGATGGTTGAGGAGCGTGCGAGAGGTACGAAGGCAAAGTATCTCAGCGTAGTCTGTGTTGTATGTCGACTTGAGTGGGTTCGTGATCTGTAGTCCTTTCGGAATCTTGTCTGCTTTCTTGCATCTCTGCAGATACTTGATGTCTGTGTCAATATGCGCGATCTTCTTGGAGATTCTCTCCACTTTGAGCCGGCAGTTTGCGGTGTCAATAGTGGTCATGATGCGGAGATGCCGGCGTTGGACTGGGGTGGACAAAAATGAGAAGTCGCACAACACCAGGTTATAGTCCAACAGATTTATTTAAAATTACAAGCTTTCGGAGCTATCGCCCCTTCTTCAGGTAAAGTTACAATGATAAAGTTAGATCTCCCAAGAGATTAGTTTGCCAAATATGCAAATCCACCTCCATGTTTGTGGCATGTCACCTCACGAACCCACAGATGCATAGAGTTGACCCCACACTTTTTGACTGTCGGTTTTGCTCAGAAGGACAGATTGAATCCTCCCAATTCTTGAGGGAAACAGTTGAGGCAAAACAAAAAAAATCTCTCAGTGAAATGGACTTTCGCAACATCATGTGATCCCTAACTGGCCCCTCCTCCTAGCTTGTGCACACAGAACTACAGAAACAGATACAACTACAAAAAGAAATCAAGTAGGGAATTAAGAAATCAAATAGGGAATTCAGAAGAAACTTCTTTACCCAGAGAGTGGTGACAATGTGGAACTCGCTACCACAGGGAGTGGTTGAAGCGAATGGTATAGATGCATTTACGGGGAGGCTAGATAAGCATATGAGGGAGAAAGGAATAGAGGGTGATGCTGATAGATTTAGATAAGGAAAGACGGGAGGAGGCTCGAGTGGTGCATGAACGCCGACGTGGACTGGTTGGGCCGAATGGCCTGTTTCTGTGCCGTATATCCTACGTAATCCTTTGTAATAGTGTGCACCTGCAAAATCACAGATCCATCTGTAGAAAGTGGATCCAACGGGCTTATTTGGAGTGGTGATCAAGGTGAACAGAGGAGCAAGGTGTACGGGAGTTGTTTAGGCATCATTCGTCTGAGACCCTGCCAGCAAAGCTAGAAAAACATGGCTCAATATATACTTCAACTTTGCTCAGTAAAATATAATTCAGATGATCCAACCATAGAATAACCAAGCACTTCCCATTCCTCTGATGTAAAATTTCAGATCAAAGTATGACATTTAAATATATATCAGCCTGATCCACGTAGAAAATATTCCCCAGTTATTGTGTATTTTCATTACTCAGGCAAACTGTTAATCCATCATGTCAGTTGACTTTCAGACATAAAGATCATTCTTATATAAGATTATACGTGGTATAATAAAAAGTTTTAATTGCTGTTCATTTGCAGCATGAACTCTGAAATGTGCTGAAGTATAAACATTGGGGATTGGTCAGATTTTATGAACAGTTTATAGAAACGCAGATCTAAATGCAGAGTTCTGATCCATGAAAAAGCGTCTTGGCAAACTAGTTACCCTTTAATCAGAATTCAACCGTACAGAGAGTCTTACACAAACTAAATGAGCACAGATGCTGGTTTATTCCCCAAAGAGTGAATCGCTTCTGCTATCAAGCATCCCTGTCAAAACTCTTGGCAATTGCACTTTTCAATTTCAAAAAGTCAAGCAATTTCGAGAAAATAGATAATTGTAAATCCATAACGGCTTCTATAAGAAATGTGATGCAATCAGCTTAAAGGCCAATCAAAAGCCCATTCCATGGCCCCGTACAAGCAAAAGTTGACCCAAACATGAAATGGTCACATTCCTCACTCAGAGTCTTAACTAGGGCTAAACTCCTCTTTAATGACACATTTCAAACAGTACATGCACATGGACATAGAATTAGAAATCCTATTCCAGGAGGTATAATAATGGTTGCGAAGTATTCTCGCAAACCAGATGAAGATCTCTGCGCCGCTTTAATTCTGGCCTCTTGCGCATCCCCAATTTTAATCACTCTACCATTACTGGCCATGCCTTCAGCTCTGGAATCCCCTCCCTAAACCTCACCGCCTCTCGACCGCTCTCTTCTCCTTTAAAATGCTCCTTAAAACCTATCTCTTTGACCAAGCCTTTGGTCATCTGTTCTAATAACTCCTCATGTGGTTCGGTGTCAAATTTTGTTTGATAATGCACCTCGGGGCATTTTACAACATTCAAGGCACAATATAAATGCCAGTTGTTCTTGTTGAAGTCCTGCAGCAGAAACAAACCTCATAAAAACAAGGAATAAAATATATCGAACAAAGTCTGCAGGCATTGGCCCTGAATTTGCGGTCGAAGGCTTCGCCACGGGCAGATGCCTCCGACCAGCAAAAAAATCTACGAACTTACCTGATGGTCCCGGAGGTTCGGATACTTGCGCTCCTGGGCCTCTATGCGTAGGCCTGCGTAGAGGCCCACGTATCCCAGGGGCGCACACAGTTCGTAAGCGCTCCTGGGATCATGTGGGCCGGCCAAATCAATCAGTGAAAGGGATCCTCATTCATACCAGTGCGTAAGAATTTCACGGGCATTCGCTGGGCAGAAGTTGGGCAAATAGCCCAACTCTCCGCCCGCAGAGGCCCTTTTCCCGGGGATGCGTGCGATCTGTCAAGAAGCTTCTTGACAGATTGCAAGTTCCAGGTTTTAGCGCATGCGCTTCGCATGCCTAAACCCGGAACTTGCGCAGCCCCTACGGGCGCGTACACCTCATACCACATACGGCCCATTACCTGGCAGGACTGCATCTTCTGGAATCTTAAAAAACTATCCTTGTGCGGATGACAACTGTTGGAACATAAGAAAACTGCTTTTGTTAAGAGCTCAGCATGTATGCACAAAATAGTCACGAGAAATAATGGGCTGGGATCTTGCTGGAAAAATAATGGCGTGTTAACGACGTACACCGTTATTAATGGTCAAATCAGCCAGCAAGTTCAGAGGATTAATAGCTACGCCATGAGTTGCAAATTTTCAGAACCTGCTGGTCGATTTACGAGACTCCCGCCATTTGCTTTGCACATTTGTATGACAAATGATTACAGATATAATTTGCAGCCTGTCGATGTGTCATGATGCAGTACAGCCATGGATTCAATGGGCTATAAGGTTGTATGAATGGGGGCGATTTTGCCAGCCCTGGAGAGGCGGGTATGGAGGCGGGACTGCCAGGAAAATGGCAGAATTTGGGGGCGGGTGCCCAACCCACCTCCATGCCATCTTCCTAGGAGGCGGGTACCGTCCCGCATCGGGTCCCGTCTCCTTGGAGGCGGGAAGGGATTAAAGCCTATTAACTGCCTGTTAACAGGTAGTTAACAGGCAGAAAATAGGATTATCCCCTTTTTGCCCTCATAAGTGCGGGCTTCCCGAAGGCTCCAAAACCCGCCAGGTCAGCGAGACGAGTACTGGGTCTGCGGGGGTCGGTGCAAAAGTGTGCTGTGGAGGTGAGTGATGGGTGCAAGTGTGGAGAGGTGAGTATCTGAGGTAAGTGCAAAGTGTTTTTAAAAGTGTACTTACCTTTGTTTCTTCCTGCAGGCTTCAGTCGGTGTGTATGCGGAGAGTCTCGCACCCTCCGTGTTGCAGATGAGAGATGGCCGTTGCATTCTCAGATGCAACAACCATCTCATTTCTGTGAAAGAAGGAAGTTTGATGAGGTCTTGAATGCAAGACCTCATCAAACTATAGAGAATGTCAGTGTTTGACAGCTACACAGAGCTGTCAAACGATGACAATTCATCTGTCAAAAATTTTTGACAGATGAAACGTCATACGTTGACGTTCTCTGCAATTGGCTTTCCCTTAATTGGCCTGCTAAGCCCGCTGGGTGGACTTAACAAGGTCAATCAAGGAAAAATAGTGTGGGTTGGCCACAAATCGATGGAGACAGGACTAAAACCCAACAAGTGGGAGTCCCGTCTCCAAAAGCTCCCCATTGAGAAAATCACTCCCATAGTTTCTGTGGAGAGTGCACCTTTAGTCCTTAAAAGCTGTTCCATGCAAGAACACTGCTGTGTAAATGGTTAGCAGGCCAACTGTTCGGCTCATGCACACGTTGCATTGGGCAGCCATTGGTGGTAGCTCACACAAAGTCCACTCGATACGCAAATGTCAAATGTCAGGGGTCAATGGCCGTACGAGCCCAGTCGCAATCCACCGTTTAACCCCCAGTTTGCCCAGGAACAGGAATTTTCAGGCTACGGGGATGAATGTTTCACATAAATACACAGAATACATTTTAAAATTGTTGCAGGTGTGAGCTTTTGTGCGCAAGCCATGTCGCATCTGTCATTTTGTGGATCAAGCAGATGATGCAAGCCTTTTTTCAGCTCTCCACTTCGTAAAACACCAGTTTCACACCAAACCGGTGACATGGAAAATATGTATGAAACATAGAATTGGCAGCAATACAACAACGAGGTTTGGAATCCTGCCAGCAGCCATTGCTAAATACTTCCGATACAACAGTTCCTGCAAAGAAGGTTAAGATTGTCAGCAAGCAGTTAGGAAGGCAAATGGTGTGTTGGCCTTCATTGCAAGAGGATTTGAGTACAGGAGCAAGAATGTCTTACTACAGTTATACAGGGCCTTGGTGAGACCACACCTGGAGTACTGTGTGCAGTTTTGGTCTCCTTACCTAAGAAAGGATATACTTGCCATAGAGGGAGTGCAGCGAAGGTTCACCAGACTGATTCCTGGGATGGCAGGACTGTCGTATGAGGAGAGATTGGGTCGACTAGGCCTGTATTCACTAGAGTTTAGAAGAATGAGAGGGGATCTCATTGAAACGTATAAAATTCTGACAGGGCTAGACAGACTGGATACAGGGAGGATGTTTCCCCTGGCTGGGGGGTCTAGAACGAGGGGTCACAGTCTCAGGATACGGGGTAGGACATTTAGGACTGAGATGAGGAGAAATTTCTTCACTCAGAGGGTGGTGAACCTGTGGAATTCCCTACCACAGAAGGCTGTGGAGGCCAAGTCACTGAATATATTTAAGAAGGAGATAGATCGATTTCTAGATGCAAAAGGCGTCAAGGGGTATGGGGAGAGAGCGGGAATATGGTATTGAGATAGAGGATCAGCCATGATCATATTGAATGGTGGAGCAGGCTCGAAGGGCCGAATGGCCTACTCCTGCTCCTATTTTTCTATGTTCTATGCTTCTATGTCACCAATGCCTTCCCCTCACCTGGTAAGATTGCATTTGCCACCACCAGTTCCCCACTGGCAGGATCACAACAAATAATCATGTACTCCCACTACACAACCATTTCCTATTATGTGTAATCTTCCCTTCATATCCATCTTGTGTATTAAACGTTAGCTGCAAACTGGCCGTTTCCAGCACCTTAACAGCCAAGATGCAAGACTAAAGATGGCTGGAAGAATATCCATAGTTGCAATCAGCAAATTGTGATTTAGAATGTGGATGAGGGAATCAGAGGTACTTGTGTAGGGACCAATGATTTCAGTCTCAGCATATCAAATAATTGTAGCAAGCAATGAGAGGAATGACCAGTTAATGTGCGTTGATTGAGGAAAGAATGTTGGCCAGGCCACCAGGGGAACCACTGCTCTTCCTTGAAGAGTGCCATGGAAACAAGCCAAAAGGGGCCTATATTTAATGTCTCAGCCAGTGCATCACTTCCTCACTGCTGCACAGAAATAGATAGTACAGTTTTCATGGAATTGCAGTTTATAAAATGAACATTAAGCCCAAAGAGTATTTGTAGGTGTCAGCCGTGGCTCAGTCAGGAGTACTCCTGCCTCTGAGTCAGCAGGTTGTGGGTTGAAGTCCTTGAGACTTGAGCACAAAGCCTTGGCTGACAATCCAGTGCAGTGTTGAGGGAGTGCTGCACTGTCAGAGGTGCCGTCTTTTGGATGAGACGTTAAACCAAGGTCCCGTCTGCCCCTTTAGGTGGATGTAAAAGATCCCATGGCACTATTTGAAGAGGAGCAGTTCTCCCCGGTGACCTGCCCAATGCCTATCCCTCAACCAACATCACTAAAAAACAGATTATCTTGTCATTATTTCATTGCTGTTTGTGGGAGCTTGCTGTGCGCCAATTGGCTGCTGAATTTCCTACATTACAGCAGTGACTGCACTTCAAAAAGTACTTCATTGGCTGTAAAGCGCTTTGGGTCATGAAAGGCGCTAGATAAATGCAAGTCTTTTTTTCTTTTTAAAGGTTGGATTTCAAATTGTTCCCAGTGACTCAGGAGGAAGTAAACAAGAGCAAAGAAAATGTTCAATATGACACTGAATTAAAACAAATTGCCAAGCATTGGCATCACAATTATTTATGTGCATCACAATAATCTATTATTATATTTAAAAGTACTATAACCGTCCCAGCCATTAAGGTGTGATTAGGTATGCTGAATTTCACGTGGGAGTGGGTAATATATGAAACAATGGAGATAAAATTTGCTCTGATACAAAGTTTTAACATCTGACAAGATAAAGTGTTGCCATTTGCTAAAAAAGATTTGTTTATTTTTTTGTACCTAATTAGGATTACGTAGGATATACGGCACAGAAACAGGCCATTCGGCCCAACTAGTCCATGCCCGAAAGAGCTCATTTGCATAATAATATGAAAGTGGACAGTTAAGTAGGGGAGACAAAAAATTATAACAAATCTAAGTACAAACGTTGCAGCACAGGATGTCAAACTACAAATACACTAATGCTTCTTTAATGGATCAGATAAATCTAATGATTTCTTCCCGTCTCTGTTTCTTGTCATATATCCAGCAATCACACCTCACATAGAGTGCGCCTATTCTCACATTGCACTTCCAGGAGTTGCTTAAAGAACAAATCTTTTTCCTCTTGCCACATACTATCACAAGGACAATTTGTAGCAGTAATGAACCATTATAGGCTTTGCCAGCTCAAATTTGTCCCATAGGATCTTCCCATCAATAGCGCCCCATTACATCCTGGTTCACAGGTACTCACACATGCATTGACGCTACAGTTGACCCTTCTCCTGCTTTCCAGCCCTGGCTAAATCCATCTCTTCATAAACCTCCAATCATACTTCATTACAACATTTTTCTTTGCTGTGGCAAAGGTTAGTAACTTGATCTTAAATGTTCTACAGCCCATTTAGACTACAGCTGCAATTTCCACAGCTTCTATGCACTTTCTTCCCCTGTCTCAGATAGTCTATCAGGCGCGACCCATTTCAATTCTGGGCTTTTCTTGGCATCGCATCTGCATTGAGTTCATGGCTGGTTACAGCTCTCAAAGATGGTCCGCATCTCGAATGAGACACCCTCTTTCCTGTCATTGCCAGAGATTTCCAAGAATTGGAGGTGATGGTGTTCACATGTGCCTGCTGCCTTTGTCCTTCTAGGCGGTAGAGGTCACGGGTTTGGGAGGTGCTGTCGAAGAAGCCCTGGGGGGAAAAATTCGGTCGCGCCCCCTTTGGGGCACTAACTTCACCCTGGCCCGAAAAAGTTAGCGCCCCAGCACCCGAATGCTAGCGCAGGATGCTACTGGAAGCGCTCCCCCTCCCTTTTGGGGTTCTCCCATTGAATATCGCGGCGCTACGTGCAGCAGCGCCATGCGCGTCAGCACGTAGCACCGTGGTACTGCAGGCCTCCCTTCCCTGATTAAAGGGGAGGGGCCTAATGCAGTGTGCACCGGGGCCCTGCTGGGCCACCAGGGAGCGTGGTGCCGGCAAAAAGCCCAGCACTCAAGAGGAGTGGCGGGCTGACGGATCACAGCCGGTACCCCGCAGCAGGAGATCAGAGGGGGCAGGTGCTGGCAGGCGGCCCAAAAAAAATGGCCGCCCAGCACCTGCCCTTTAATTATCGCCGCCCCGGCCGCAAGAACACCCCCCTGATCCTGTCAGACATAGCGTCTGGCGGTAGGTCAGGGGACGTGAGCCATTTTTGTGGCCGGGGCGCGAGCGGGGCGCTATGCACGACGATGACGTCATCACTGGACGCGCAGCGCTGCAGGGCGCTACCGGCTACCGCCGCCGCTAATCTCCCGCTGAATTTCGTGGGCATCGTTAGCGGCGCCACGCCCGGGCACTAGTTGCTTTGCGCCCCGTTAGCGACCCCTCAGGGCCGCTAACGGGAGGCGCGAAGCAACCGAATTTTTCCCCCCCTGGCGTGTTGCTGCAGTGCATCTTGTAGATGGTACACACTGCAGCCACGTTGCGTTGATGGTGGAGAGAGTGAATGTTTAAGGTATCTTCAAAGCATTCTCTGAAGGTAACCTGCCTTTTCACTATAAAGAATGAATTTGAGAATTTGATGTCAAGATATACAACAAGCAGATTTTTATTGATTTTTATTTTAAAGTCACAATGCTCTTAATCATTGCCTGAATCATAATTAGATCTAAAATAGTTGGGAAAGGGATGGAAAGATTAGCCTGAGTGCCAGGAGGAGAAAAGCCACTCCTCTTACCGCATGCGATTCCCAATATGCAGATCAGCCAAGACAATTTACACTTTAATCAGTAGCGTGCTATTGGAGAACACATCAAAAACTCTACTCGAGGTCAGGGATTTGAAAGATGAATGCTGAGCGTTAGGTTTTCAATTTTATTTCTTCTTTGTTCCATGATCAGGGAAATACTTAGTGATATGTTCAGTTAGAGACGTGATTGTAATCTCCCAAGCAATTGCATCAGTGGAACGCTTGCATATAATCCAGAAAATCTACTTCAGACCCTCGGTCAAGATCTGTGCACCACTGTGACTGCTGTCATCTATTTTCCTGCTAGAAGCAAGATTAGATAAGATATAGATAAGATCTTAACTTACCTGTTAAAAACTCCATAATTGCAGTAAAATGAAAATTTGTTACTGTCCTCCATCTGCAAGTCATATGTGGTGAGTTTGGGCAGTTTCAATCCCGATGCTAACAGACATTGGCCCACAGCACAGAAATGCCCCTAATTCAGCACTAATGCCAACAAAATGGCAATCTCACTCAGAGGCCAATGTCAAACTGATGCAGTGGAGCGGGCGCTCTTCTGAGTTTGGGTTGGAGGTATAATTTTAGGGGAGAGCAGAAAAACCTTTGCTCTGCATCTAACCATTTAAGTGCCCAGGCAGGCAAGACATTTAAATAAGGGCAGCTCCTGACCGCTGGCCAGGTAGTGGATCTGAACAGATTTGGATGGGAGTCCTCATGCTGTCAAAAGGCCTTGTCCCTCGTACCGGCCCCACACGCACCAATCCTGCCCCGAGATAAAATCACCCCCTGGGTCTCTGAAATAGAAAGTATTCTGTTCCTCACCTCGATGAGGATAAAATTCACCCAAAAATGTTCTGTTTACCAGCAGAAGTGTCTTTCCATGGTGTGCTGCCTACAAGGTTATTTCATTGGATCTTTCCAAAAAAAACTTAGTTGCAGAAAAAGTTTGGCCACAGATTTACACCTTCCAAAGGTATTTTGTGTTATAAATGGAAAAATGGTCTTAAAGAGCAAGGAATGCAGAATACACAATTCATTTGGGCTTCCAAAGTTGCCCAATTTACCAATTAGCCAGGTGGTGTTGAATCTTTAGAAAAGCACATCAACTTATTGATTTGCTGTATTGAAACTCCCAAACTAAAGGCAACAGTAAATGAAAACTTATTAGCCAACTGACTCCTCTCTTGAATAACATTGCGGCTTGGTGATGTCATGTCACAGATTACTCATACACTGTATCCCAAATATTATTTTCTGACATAAATCTATCGAATTTGCATCTGAATGAATCAATACTGACTGTTTCAATCATCTCCCTAGGGAGCCTTTTCCATAGATTTACGACTCGCTCACAGAAATAATGTTTCCGCAGATTAATTTTGAATTTACCCTTTTTCGAGTGCAGGCCGTGTCCTCTGGTTCTACTGTTCTTGACAAAACAAAACAGCTTGCCATGGTCGACATTATCTAGTCACTTTAGAAACGAAAAGCAGCAAATCAGGCCACCTCTGAACCTTCTCTTCTGCAGTGAGAACATGCCCAATTTACTTAATCGCTCCTCATACTGCAATCCCTCCATCCCCACAATCATGCTGGTTGCTCTCTTCTGTATCCTATCAACAGCTGGAAAATCCTTTGTGTACTGCAACAACCAGAACTATACACAGTATTCGAAGTGTGGTCGCACCAATCCTTTATAAAGTGGTAATGTTACCTCACTATTTTGGCTCAATATTTATCTTTTAATACATTCCAACATCTAATTTGCTTTACTCACTGCCACTGAGCATTGTTGTGATAGCTTCAATTTATTGTCAATCGGGACTCCCCAGATCTTTTTCATTTTTCATACACATTATATTTTTTCCATTTATGTAATAGTGCCTTCCTGGAATATTGGCATTTCTCTACATTGAATTTCATTTTATCATCTGTCTGCCCAATTCCAAAGTATACTCAAATCCTCATGTAACTTATCCTGTTCTCATCTACCACCTCATTAGCTTTGTATCATCTCCAAATTAAGCCACTGAACTTGTTACCCATAGCGCCAGATCATTTATGAAGATATTAAACAAAAGAGGTTCCAAAACAGACCCCTGTGGGACTCCACTGGTAACATTCTCCCAGGCGGATGACAATCCCTGTATCATCATCGTCTGGGTTCTATTGGTCAACCAATTATGTATCCATTGTAAAATGTATCCGCTGATTCTCGCTTTCTTGAAATTGGGTCTGAACAGCATCAAGTTGGCTGGAGCATTCCAACTCTCTGGTGTACATTCTTCCATCAAGCTGAAGTTAGATGTCTATCCCATAGCTGATGAGGAAACTGTGAGGCTTGGACAGCAGCTGCTGGAACCCATGGGAATGGCTGGGAATATTCATATATCCAGGTCTCGGTGCCTATCTTGACAAGAATTGCAAACACCGCAAGCAGATGCTGGGATGACAAGCATGGAAGGGTAGACCGGTCACTAGGGCTAGGATTCCTCTCACCCTGCTCTCGATAATCCTAAAAGCCGATGTCCTCGTGGTGGCTGAGTTAGACAAAGCAGCAGAAAGCTTACCAGCACTCTGTGATAGCACACTGTGACAGTTTTAGCCAGTGAAACGAGAGCAGTGTCACTACACCCACCTAAGGTCCGTAAGCCTTCACTCTTGCCAAACAACAACTACATTTTCGGGGCTGAAGTATACAGGTGTGCACTCCATATCAATTCGTTTGGTTTGGAGACCCTTAAACATGGCACTTGGTTTGTGTGTGTCCCAAAACGCCAAAAAAATAATGTCAAGGTTCTATTGAGAGGTTACAGAGAAATCCCTAGATTTTGATTTGCTAGAATTTAAGTCAAATGCAAAAAGGTGAACCTATATTTTGTAGGCTGTGATTTAATTACAAATCAGCTGTTCAGAGCCCACCATAAAGATCCTGGTATAATTTTCGAACAGATCCTTATGCTCTGCGGATTGTTGTGATTTGCCTGGTGCTAAATAGGTTATTGACTTACAGTAATTGTGTACTTTTTGGTCACCAAGAGAGATGCCTCAGTTCCATTGACTCTCATGTCCGTTGAGAAAATGAAAGACTTAGATGTGTAGCGTTTCCTAGATGTAGTGAATGGATACCTTAGTTATATACTCTCCAGTCCTCAAGCAACGAGCTATTTTCGTACCTATAGGCCACACTGCACAAGTGGAAGCACTTGTCAACACAGAGCCAAGATGGCAGCTGTCGTGAGCTACCATGCAGCTGTGAGAGCTCTATGATGGTGGGCACCACTGTCGTGTTGATAGAGCTGACCGCTCGGTCCATGTTGAGCAGAATGGTCACCGTGCTCTGCACGAAGCCTTGACACAAGTTGAAGCTGGACTCGTCCATGCTCGGCAATATTGTGACAAGCTTGCTGGCAGGCTGACCAGTGCACCTAGCATTTCCTAATATGTACCCAGCAGCCTTCCTCGGTAGCCTGGGACCTCAGAGTCAGCATCCGAGTCCTCTGCAGCAGAACTAGTGTGCAATCTTGCCCTTTGACAAGCTGACACCGATGGTGTCCTATTCTCCTGTCCTAGCTCCTGCACACTTGTGCCCGGTGATGCACCACATGAAGACCCCACCTCTAGCCTTTCTTCTAAAGTGCGCCTGGTACAAGTATCCAAGCTGATGCTTGCGAGGGTGAGATCGAGTAACGCTGCATCATCAGGATCGCTGGCCTCCTCTTCCTCGACTGGCAGAGTTATCTTCACGTCATTAGCACCTGAAATAAAAGAGGGACACGGGTTAGCTTTTAGTGTTGAGGGGGAGCAGAGAGTGAGAAGTGGCTGGTGAAAGCATCTGCAGTTTGTCATGCAGTGTGTGTAGGGTGAGATAGAAGTAAGAAGGGAAAAAGAGGATAAGGTGTGAAGAAACCTTGTACAATGACATCTCCTCCAGCATTGCCAGTCATCACAGCCATGACTGTGCTCCTGCCTGTGATGGCCAGCCCACTTTCTTTGAGGGGAGGGGGTGGCGGGCGGGGGGGTGGAAGAGAGGGTGTGCAGACGGGCTCGGCCTCCTCCGCTGGCAGCCTGCTGTCTGGAGTTGTGTGCGACCTTCTCCTGCAAGAAAGAAGTGAGTGTGTTGGTGACAGTCTTGTGAGGTGTTCAGAGAATGTGCCTGTCATCATACAGTCACCAATAACTGGTATGCAGTGTGTCAAACATAAAGTGTGGGGAAGTGAGGGTTGCAATATTGGTGAGGGTGTGAGTCTGAGGCGGTGTAGTGAAGCGTGGTGCAGTGATTGTAGGCGGTGTCAAGGGAAGCACGGGAGGGGAATATTGTGAGTTGTGAGGCTGGAGGTGGTGGAGGTGTGAGCAGAGAGTGAGAGAGCAGCATTGTTACCTTGACAACTCTAGCGAGGTCGTTGAATTTTTTTCCACATTGCAGCCATTTCCATAGAGATAAGTTCCTGCCATTCACCTCCTCAGCAATCACTTCACACTGGCAGAGGAGGTACTGCCTGGAGGGATTTCTGCCACTGGGGAGGGGCGGCGGTGTGGGGGGAAAGAAAGAGGATCACCTCCCTCCTTCTGTCCACTACCTGCACCAGAGCCTCCAAGGCAATATCCGAGAATTAGGGGCCCGATCTGAAGGTCTTTCTTGCAGCCATTTCTCTCTGTACAAGCTTTCCCTGTTGTCTGTAGACTTGGAGGGGAACTTGGAGGTGTTGGTGTTCCCATGCGCCTGCTGCCCTTGTCCTTCTAAGTGGAAGAGGTTGCGGGTTTGGGAGGTGCTGCCGAAGAAGCCTTGGCGAGTTGCTGCAGTGCATCTTGTAGATGGTACACACTGCAGCCACGGTACGCCGGTGGTGGAGGGAGTGAATGTTTAAGGTGGTGGATGGGGTGCCAATCAAGCGGGCTGCTTTGTCCTGGATGGTGTCGAGCTTCTTGAGTGTTGTTGGAGCTGCACTCATCCAGGCAAGTGGAGAGTATTCCATCACACTCCTGACTTGTGCTTTGTAGATGGTGGAAAGGCTTTGGGGAGTCAAGAGGTGAGACACTCGCCGCAGAATACTCAGCCTCTGACCTGCTCTTGTTGCCAATTAATAAAGAAAGCTGATGACCTTATAGATTTCCCCCCTCCGTGGACCCTAGTTTGAAAGCCTATGTTTTAGGCAAACCTTAAATATGGGCAAGCTCACAATGGTTGTCCAGCAAAACATCTGCGTCAATGAGCATCAGAAAAAACAAACCTTGAACTCATCTCTAGTTGCTGTTTTTCTATGTTGTTAAAAAGCCACAGATGATGAATCACTTCCTACACATCCAACACAGTAAATTATTCTGAAATAAATGGCCTTGGACTAAATCTCACCATCATTATAATTGTTTGTAGAGGAGTTGTCACGTCCCGACTGAATTTCATTAGGCTAAAACAAAAGCGAGGCTGTGTAGGTTTTCACAGTGTGCACTTCAAATGACATTTCTTAACTCAAAGTCACACAGAATTGCAGTTTAATGCAGTTATTCAGTCAGTTAAAGCACAGAGTCTAAGTGGAATGGTACACCAGCAGCCCTTTACAAATAATCTGCCGTAATCTAACACATCTCCAGAGTTTTAGTGAAGTCGCAACTCTTTTCAACAGTTGTTGAACTGAAATGAGAAACAACAGTGAGTGACGGCGTATATGATGACAGTGCAAGGCAAAAAGAGGGTGGTAATGGGACAATAAAAGAAACAAAAGATGGGTCTGGAGGAGCTGAAACTGACAAACGCAGAATCATGGAAATACTCAGCAGGTCAGGCAGCATCTGTGGAGAGAGAAAAACAGAGTTAACGGCCACGATTTTGCAAATGGATGCGGCTTGGGAGCGGGTCAGCTGGTTTCCGGGTTCCAGTCCCACCCCCAACTGCATCCGGCCCATGGACGTGATTTTACATCGATTGGCCTTGTTAGGCCCGCTCTGCGGGCTTGCCGGCCAATTAAGAGGAAGCCGGTCAGATGACGTCATTTGATGACACGTCATCTGCCGGTTTTTTTAAAGGGACCACGCACAATTTTTCTTTAACAGCTCATTTCTCAGTGTTTGACTGCATTGAGGTGCTGCAAACACTGACAATGACTGTTCACAGGTGAGTTCTTGCACCCAGGCTCTCCAGTGACTCCCTCCATAGGCTGGAACAGATGGCAGCTGCAGGTGAGGTTACAGAAGCGATCTGTCACTGGTGAGAGAGGTTCTCCCAATGAGGTGGGACTAGACAGTCAATTCAAAACTTGTTACCTACAGAAAAGTGTAAATGCATTAAAAATGATTTTCCCAACATTCTCTTACCTCTGAAACTCACCAGTGCACTATAGGATCCTTCACACCACTTCTGCAGCTGTCATCAATGCAGTAACATTACAGCAGACTCACAACACGCCACACTTACCTGGCGTGGTGTCCGGACATCGGGGAATCTGAGGCAGAAGCGACAAAATTGAAAAAGAGCCTGTTAACAAGTATCAAGTACCTGTTAACAGGCAGGTAAGTGGCTATAATCCTCTTCCTGCCGCTAGGTGTCGGGTCCATGTGCAAATCAGGGGCCCGACACTTGGGAAGATTGATTGGAGGCGGGTTGACAGCAGGTTTCCTACCCACTGTCAATCTTTGCGATTTTGACAGCGGTCCCGCCTCTAATCCCGCACTCTGAGCGCCGGCAAAATTCCGGCCAACGTTTCTGGTCTGACGAAGGGTCATCGACCTGAAACGTTAACTCTGTTTCTCTCGCCACAGATGCTGCCTGACCAGCCGAGTATTTCCAGCATTTTCAGTTTTTGTTTCAGATTTCCAGCATCCGCAGGATTTTGCTTTTGTAAAAGCAGAATCATTACCTTTTGTCTTTTAATCTCTCCTGCCTTCCACCCTATCACAGACCTTCCCTTTTGTCCTTTCCGCCCCCCCCCCCCTCTACCCCGCCCTTTCTCTGACTCTGTACTTGCTTAAAAACCTTGTTACATCTCTAACTTTTTCCAGTTCTGATGAAGGGTCATCGACCTGAAAGGTCAACTCTGTTTCTCTCGCCACAGATGCTTCCTGACCTGCTGAGTATTTCCAGCATTTTCAATTTTTGTTTCAGATTTCCAGCATCCACAGTATGTTGCTTTTGTTGTTGTGATGTATTTGTGATTTTGCTTCAGTGACCCCATGTGCGCACATAAAGGTAAGGGATTACATTGCTGAAGGACAATTTTTTTTCCTCCCTGCATATGTGACATTTGACAATGCCTGAAACTTTGGATGAGTCAGGGAGGGGAACGAGTTGGGCTTCAACAACCTTACTTTATTGGGGTGGGCGTTGGGGAACCATCTGGACCTTCAATGCCACCATTCATTCTTCTGGCAACAGGTTTCTTTTCAAAAAAGACACCAGTTTTCTACACCACCAGATTTACTGCGACATTGCAAGACTGAAGCACGAGTGCAAAAAGGAGCTGGAAATGTGTGAATCTGACTCCTACAGGGATGGAACGCTTGTTATAAAGCAGATCACTACATCCCAAACTTACCCAATAACGCAACTGCACCACGAACTCAAAAATAACTCAGCTGCTCTTGACCTCTATATCTCAATGGTCCCCCTAGTTTCAGTACTGGGGATGATGGATTCAGTTCACGTTAATCGAGAGTTCACTTCATTGGCCCGTATTTTCCGATCGGAGGCTTCCTGCGTGCGGAGGCCTCCGATCTGGAAAAAATCTACCGACTTACCTGAGGGCTCCCGAGGTGCGTATACTTCCACTCCTGGGCCTCTCCAAACTCGAAATGCGCAGGGCCCACGTATCCCAGAGGCGCATGCGGTTCGCAAGCGTCCCTGGGATCACGTGGGCCAGGCCAGCCAATAGGAGAAGGGAATCTCCCTTCATACACTTGACAGATAGACCCGTCAAATATATGAATGGAGATCACCCCAAAAACACAGTAAAACATTTTTTAAAACCATCATATTTTTAAAATGAGTTGAAATTACAATAAATTAAATATTTTAAACAAAAATTTAATTTTTTGAAAAAAATAATTAAAGTTTTTACAGGCTAAAAATAAACTTACCTTTTTTAAAAGTATTTTTAAATTATCAATTTTTTTTTTTACTTTTTTCAACTCATGCTGGTAAAAGCAGGCCTTACGCCTGCTTTTACCAGGCGTAAGATTTCTAAGGGTTTTCTACGGGCGGAAGTTCTCCAAAAAACAGAACTATCCGCCCGCAGAGGCCCTTCTCCAGGGCAGGCGTTCGATCTGTCAAGAGAATTCTTGACAGATCGTAAATATCGGTTTTCAACGCGTGCGCTTCGCATGCCTGAAACCGGCATTTCCAATGTCCCTACGGGTGTGTACACAGCTCGTACACACCCGTAGGCATTGGAATATACGGCCCATTATGTTTTACACACAATTGGGCCTGAATTTGCGGTCGGAGGCTTCCCGCGGGGAAATCCCTCCGATCCGCAAATAAAGTCCGCGCCTACCTCTGTCTCTGGATCCATGGAGACTCGCTATCCTGGGGCTCTACGTGTTGACATGCATAAAGGCCCACGTATCCCAGGGGCGCAGGCGGTTGCCAAGCGCCTCTGGGATCACATGGGCCGGCCCAACCAATAAAAGAAGGGGATCCCCATTCATGCTTATGGGGATGCCATTTTCATACGGAATCCCCATAAGCATGAATAGGGATCACATAAAAAACACATTTACATACCAAATAAATTTTAAAAACTACATATTTAAAATACAATTTAATTAAATATTTAAAAGAAAAATTTAATTTTTTGAAACATAAATTTAAACGTTTTAAAGGGGCTAAAAATAACCTGAACTTATTTTACAGGTTTTTTTTACGTTTAAATAATTTTTGAAAATGTATTTTTATGTTCATTTAAACTCTTAAGCTGGTAAAAGCAGGCCTTACGCCTGCTTTTACCGGGCGTAAGAATTTCACGGGCATTTGCTGGGCAGTAGTTGGGCAAATAGCCCAGCTCTCCGCCCGCGAATGTCCATTTCCCGGGGATGCGGAGGATCTGTCAAAAACATTCCTGACAGATCGCAATTTCCGGGTTTTCGCGCATGCGCTTTGCACGCGGAAACCCGGAACTTGCGGGGCCCTTATGGGCGCATGCGCGCCACGTACGCACCATGTACGCACCCATAGGCCCCGGAAAATCCGGGCCAATGTTACCTCTCCAGAGGGTAACAGTTTGATCATTTATTGTCACTTTCTTTGAGATCTTACAATTAGCGTTCTGATCTCACACTTACCGAAATACATCAAAAAGCAGCTTAACTGCGTTCAATGTTTCATTGCCTACAAATACTGTGCAGAAATTTTTTAAATATGTTGCACAATTTCAGAGTCATTTTTAATTTAGAAGTTAACCAGCGAATCTTCTATTAAAAAAGAAAAAAGAAAGATTTGCATTTATATAGCGCCTTTTACGACCTCAGGACGTCTCAAAGCGCTTTACAGCCAATGAAGTACTTTTGAAGTGTAGTCACTGTTGTCATGTGGGAAACACAGCAGCCAATTTGCGCACAGCAAGCTCCCACAAACAGCAATGTGATCATGACCAGATAATCTGTTTGAGTGATGTAGATTGAGAGATAAATATTGGCCAGGACACTGGGTATAACTCCCCTGCTCCTCTTCAAAATAGCACCATTGGATCCATTACATCCACCCGAGCGAGCAGACGGAGCCTTGCTTTAATGTCTCAGCCGAAACACGGCACCTCCGACAGTGCAGCACTCCCTCAGCACTGCACTGAAGTGTCAGCCTAGATTTCCGTGCTCAAGTCTTTGGAGTAGGTCCTGAACCCAAAACCTTCTGACTCAACTGAGCCACGGCTGACCTTTGTATCGCTCATGGTGAACTGGGGGATGCATCGGCTTGAAACATGGGGCTGGATTTTGCCAATGGGGAGCTTTTGGAGGCGGGACTCCCACTTGTCGGGTTTCAGTCCCGCCTCCATCAACTTCTGGCCAACCCACGCTATTTTCCCTTGATTGACCTTGTTAAGCCCGCCCAGCGGGCTTAGCAGGCCAATTAAGGGAAAGCCGGTTACAGAGAACGTCAACGTATGACGTTTCATCTGTCAAAAAATTTTGACAGATGAATTGTCATCGTTTGACAGCTCTGTGAAGCTGTCAAACACTGACATTCTCTGTAGTTTGATGAGTTCTTGAATTCAAGACTCATCAAACCTCTTTCTTTAGCAGAAATTAGATGGTTGCTGCATTGGAGAATGCAGCAGCCATCTGTCATCTCTGCCGCGGAGATGCGAGACTCTCCGCATACCCAACTCTTGAAGCCTGCAGGAAGAAGCAAAGGTAAGTAAACTTTTACTCACACTTTCCACTTACCTCACATAGTCACTTCTCCACACTTGCACCCATCACTTACCTCCACAGCGCACTTTTGCACCCCTCCAACCCCCGCAGACCCACTGCTCATCTCGGTGACCCTGGCGGGGTTCGGAGCCTCCGGGAAGCCCGCACTTGTGTGGGTAAAATGGGGATAATCCTCTTATCTGCCTGTTAACTACCTGTTAATAGGCACATAAGTGGCACTAATCCCCTTCCCGCCTCCAGGGAGACGGGACCCAGCGCGGGTCGGCTACCCGCCTCCTGGCAAGATGGCACGGAGGCGGGTTGGGGGCGGGTTGGGCACCCGCCTCTAGATTCTGCCATTTTCCTGGCAGTCCCGCCTCCATACCCGCCTCCCCAGGGCTGGCAAGATCGCGCCCATGGGTGTCAAAAATACAAACAGGAAATCTCAGTGACAGTAGTCATCTTTGAAGAACCCTCCAGTCGAAACAGCCGATCGGTTTGTGGGTGATGCTCATGATTGGCTGAAAGCACAGTGGTCTCTAGATCTGTGACCTGATTGGTTAGAGACTGTATTATCTACATCACAAAAGATGTGAAACTTTTAATATAGAATATGAAAAGAACTCTCTGTGAGGAGTCATAAAGTATTTATTATATTGTCCTTTGAAGATGACCTTACTGATTATTTCTTCACTTGTCTGACTTAGCCTTACATGTAGAATACTGTATAAATATCAGTTCAGGATGCTTGATATTGTATACAAAACAGAGAGCAGCTGATTTTAACACGGCAAAATTGGCGTTAACGGGGTGGTAACAGCCTGAAAATGGGGTTGGTAAACTTACCACCAGTGTTCCCTTTAAGCGCTGCAGGTCCCACACAGCTGTGGTGAGCCAGCTTTTAAATAGAAAAACCACACATGTGTGGAATTTTTGAACGGCCCGCGCTGGCCAAAAACAAATTAGAGGGAACATTGCTTACCACCCCATTAATACGGACGCTTCAGCCGCCGCCATTCACATAGAGGTCAAACCGCCTGCCAGTTTCAGAAGGCAGGCCCCTTTTAATATGTACATTGATACGCGTAGGACCCCGATTGCCATTTTAGGGCAGAACTGGTCGGCACTTGTGCCTTGCACACTTCAACCATCTGTACTGGCGGCACTGCTAAAGAGGCTTCAAAATATAAGTTTTTGTGCTCCTCCAGGCTCCACAAAAATAACCTGGGCCACGGTCATACTGGACTCCGCCGCACCCCCCTCACCCCCCCCCCCCCCCCCTCCCCTCCCCTCCCACTACGATCGTGACCTTCCTTCAGGCCTTAACTTGCTGCCAGCTGGCCGGCCTCCGGGATGCCCTGTATTGCATCGGCCTAAATCCAGCGAGCTGCATCGGACCACCCGCTTGGTGTCCGCAACTTGCCGGTTCTATTTAAATGAGGCCTCGGCCTCAAAATGACGCCGGAGTTTCCAGGCTCCGCTGGTCAGCTGCCCAAAAGTTAAAATCTATCTTAGTCTCTGCAAATAGTTCGCCAAAGGATCAAAGAACGATTTGAGGTCCAACGTGCAATCCGATCAGGCCATGTCAGCCATGGCTCTGTGGTAGCACTCTTACCTCTGAATCAGAAGGTTGTGGATTCAAGTCCTACTCCAGTACTGAGGAAGTGCTGCACTGTCAGAGGTGCCATCTTTTGGATGAGACATTAAACTGATTCGCTGTCTGCCCTCTCAGGTGATCATAAAACATCCCACGGCACTTTTCGAAGAAAAGCAGAGGAGTTCTCCCCCGTGTCCTGGCCAATATTTATCCCTCAACCAACGTCACTAAAACAAATGATCTGGTCATTATCGCATTGCTGTTTGTGGGACCTTGCTGTGCACAAAATGGCCACCCCCCAGGGACCCAAGGAAGTAGTCCCTTGGTAGGTAAGTGAGCAAGAGGCGGGGGCCAGGAACGATCATGATCAGGGGATGGGGGAAATCAGGGCAGGGGATGCCCAAGCAATTAAAATTGCGTGTACATAGCACTTATATCATCAGACCACGACTTTGCCTCCCTAATTAGACCCCCCACTTGTCCTGAAGTCAGAAAATCACCAGTTAAAATGGCGTGCATTGTGAACCGTTCGGGAATGGTGCAGGGAGCCCCCAAACGTGATTTTAACCCCCTGCCCATTCTATTCCCACGGGGCGGACTGGGTTAAAATCGGGTCTATAGAGACAAGAGAAAATATGTGAAAAAGTGGAGGACAAACAAAGAGAAAAAGACAGAAAGAGCTAGAGTTGGTAATGAGATTAGGGAGAGTGACAGGAAGAGAACGACAATTGTTTTCTTAGTTTTGTCTGGGAATAATATCAAGGGAGATCAACTAGTAAATTAATAAAGATTACTGACAAGTATCATCAATTGAATGATTAACCAGCCCCCAACATATATATTTGCACCCAACCACATACCAGTCCGCTGAATACCAACGATGGACATTCACAAGAGCTAAAAATTAGCTCCGATATCTATCCCATTTCTTCAAGAACAGTACCGTCCAAAAGGAAGCAATATAAAATCAAGTTGTACATTTGTTTCACCTTGACTGAGGTGTGATTCAAGGACCACTATTGTGAATTGAATAATAAAGTACAAACCGAGTAATGGAAAATTTCTTAATAGGATCATTTGTTGAACAGGAACATTTGTTCGGCTGCTGATTCAACAGTGTGCAGCTTTTTGTTAAATAGGAATTGAACAAAGAAAATGTTCGCTGCTCACTGCAGGAATGTCCAATTAACAAGGCTTCAAAGCTGAAAGCAGTACTCAGAAGAAAGATTATGGATAGTTTCCAAATATTCGGTGACTCAGAATGGCAGACACAAGCTTGTGCCTGCAATTCCGCACATACTTTATTACAGATCTCAGACAACCAGCCAGGAGAAGGCAGCAAGTGGGGACTAGTCAGAGGGAAGGGGAAATCTCTAAGACAATTGCTTTGGGAAATTTCTTGTATTAAACCACAAAATGCATCAAATCCTTGTCCAACTGTCCTGTTTGTAATGCCAATGATGTCAAGGATTAGTAAGGTCAGAAAGTAGTACCTTAACTAATTTAATGCCCCATAATAATTGTCTCAATTGATTATTTCTTTCAAACCGCTATCATGATGTTAAAAGCGGCAAAACAAATTTGAAATACAAAAAGGCCAAGACAAGCGTGTGACCTGTTTGTCTGAAATTCCTCTCTCCGCTGCTTTAATAGAGGCATTAAACTGTTTAAAATTTTAAAAAAGGTTAAAATCTCCTCAAACAGCAGAGGGAGAAATTTCAGATGAATGTGATAAACATCTTGTGCTATTATCCCGCAGTGTCATTTCAAGGCCGAAGGCTACCATTTTCCACCTGAGAGTAAGTTGGCATAAAAATGAACAAAACATATGGTGCATGATGTCCACAGGGTTGTGACAGAGCATGTTGGTTAGAACGTAATAACACTCATTTCAACATTTATATATATTAATCAGTATTACATATTTCAGCTGACATCTCCGCTCTTCCATATTGACTAAGTTAACTTGAGTGCTTTTCCGGTTTGTGAAAATTAATCAAACTCCCAAGCAAAATAATGAGCTCCGACATGAAGGCCAGGTCTAGTTTAAGGACCTTTTATAATAACAATGTCAGGTAATTATTTAAGATCGTTGTTTGCTAGCCCCCTAATGCTTCACATCCCAGATAAAACTGAGGATGGAATTAACACATCAATAGGACCTTGTGAAGAAAGAGCCAGAAGGAGGTAGAGACAGAAGGATCCGACATGTTTCAGCAGACAGTTTGGATTAGGAGACTATCTGGTTCACAAAATAGCTCACTGAGTCCCCAGGGCATTGCAATTATGTTGGGGAAAAGGACACAGATTTCAGCAGATGTACATTGAGGTGTGACAGGAGTCTACTGGGACTGTTTTAAAGTTAGTAAAATCCACCGATCTTGCAGAATAGTTGTGACCTTGTAACATTTCTTGGATACAAACATCAGTGAGCCTTTTTGGAGGCAACATGTGGCATTTGGTGTGCGTCCCCTGTGGCTGGTAGCCAAGGTTGTCTCACAACACTACTTCACAAATTTAGCATCCAAGTCACTGGAAATATCCTCGAGAGATCAAATTCTATTCCAGCAGCACCAGCTTTGCACACCTGCACTGTATACTGAAGCAATCCTTACTCATAGTTAGTTCCACTGTATAAAGTGGTGCAGTATTGGGTGTGCGTATCTCCCATTTTTATCATGAATTAACATGAGGGTGCTGATTCATGCCCTCCATCATCTCAGCCATGGGGCCAATTTTTTTGTGAGTGAGTCTCAACAGTGAATACAGTGGGAGTAACACCAAGTTGGAATATTTTCGTACTGATGAGAGACATAGAGCTATGGAGGAGCAAAGGGATTTGGGTTTCAATGTGCTCAGATCACTAAAAGCTGGTGAACGGATACAAAAGGTAATCAAAAAGGCTAATGGAATGCTGGCCTTTATCTCAAGAAGGTTGGAATACAAAAGTGAGGAAATTATGCTTCAATTGCACAGAGCCTTGGTCATACCCCGCCTGGAGCATTGCATTCAGTTTTGGGCAGCGAACCTTTGGAAAGGTATAGTGGCCTTAAAGCGGGTGCAGCACAGATTCACCACATGGCTTAGAGAGTTAAAATATCAGGACAGATTGCATAAACCTGGTTTGTATTCCCTTTAGTTTAGAAGGTTGAGGGTGGATCTAATTGAGGTATTTAACATGATTAAGGGATTTGATAGTTTCTCTATATCGACCCTATTTCCTCCGTTGGGGGAAATCCAAAACACGGGGACATAATCTTAAAATTAGAGCTAGGCCATTTAGGAGTGAAATCAGGAAGCACTTTTTCCACACAGAGGGTAGTGGGTAGCTGGAACTCTCTTCCTCTCAAAGGCTGTGGATGCTGGGCCAATTCAAATTTTCAAGACTGAGATTAATCATTTTTTGTTGGGTCAGAGTATCAGGGCTATGAAGCAAAAGACACAGATCAGCCATGATCTAATACAACAGGCTCAAGGGGTTGAATGGCTTACTCCTGTTCTTATATTCCAGCCTGAACCTATCCTCTCCTATTGCCCACACAACATGCACCTTCTCTGAGGGGTCACTCAATTGTGCAGAACAGGCACCTTTGCTGATCATTTTGTCTTCCCCAAACCCAAGGGTGTTGAAGTCAACTTTAGTTGTCATGGTGCTGTGCTGGCCATTGGAGCAGTTGGCCATGTTTATATTGCTCACTATCACTGCTGAAGTGCAGGATCGGCAGAGCACCAGCAAATTCTGATCTGATCTTGCATTTAAGAGAACATGTTTCAACCACTCAAGTTACTCTCACCAGTTTACCACATGATCTGAATCCTTCACTTAAATCCCTCTATTCTCACCATGCAAAACCTTAGGGTCCTATTTGACCCAGGGCCTGAGCTTCAAACCCCAAATCCTGTCCATCACCAAGACTACTTACTTCCACCTCAGCTCCATCACAACTGAAAGCCTTACCCATGCCTCGGTCACGCCTAGACCTGATTCCTTCAATGCCCTCTTTGCTTTCTATTTATTCACCACCCTCCAAAAACTCCAACTTGTTCACAACTCAGCCATGCATATCCTGTCCCTCACTAAGTCTACTTGCCCATCAAGCCTGTTCCCCCTGACCTACATCGGCTCCCTGTCCCCCAATGCATCATTTTAAATTCCTGGTCCTTGTCCTCAAACCCGTCCATGGCCTCATACACCTCACTCTCCAACATTTTCCAGCCTTACATCTGGCCTTTTGTACATTCCCCTTCCTTTGTGTCATCGATAGTGGCACAGAGTTCAGCTACCTCAACCCAACTCCCTAAACCTCTCCACCCTCCTCACCTTTAAAAACCTCCTCAAAATCTATCCTTCCAGCTCTCACATCATGATTTGTCTGTTCTTTTATTCCCTTTATATGTATTTTTCTCTCCTAAATACAACACCTTGGAAAGTTTTCAATGTTAAATGCTCTATATAAATGCGAGTTGTTAGATTACAGTGCTTTAATTATCCCTCACAAACCCATCCTTTTATGTAACTTTGTTTCCCTTCAGTGATGATGAGCTCCTTCTCCTCCTCCTCATGTTTTTATAAATGGACACAACAGCATTTATTCGTATCAAACAACAAATTGCCCAAGAATTAATTACAAATGTGCAGAAGATCCTTTCTTGATTCTGGCCTTCAACACTCATCTACAGCTGGCCAGAAGCAGCTCGGGACAACCTTAATTCCTGCCAACCCTCCAGTACTCTGTCAGTCATGCTTTAGATGGAAGGGGCGGGGAGGTGGAATCATTTATAATGAGTTGAATTTAAATGCATTTTACCCATCCTGAGCTTCATCCCAAATGCTGAGCATTTCCTTTGAGGTGATAAAAATTAAGCTGATACCTGAATTAACGGACTGATTTAAGCTAAAGAGAAGATTGTACGTTAAGACTGTTTACAGAATTGATTGAAAATCTCTGAAGGCATTCCCTGATGCGCTGCATTATTCAATAGCACTTAGAACAGCAGCGGCAAACTAATAAAACAAAGCTGCCGGGCAGGATGCAAGTATTGGCTCTTACTGTAGCTGAGACCAATAAAGTCTGGAGCCAGCCTCTGGTGATAGTTTACATCACTTCAGTATTCGACCACATTACATTACAAATTGAAAAATGGTGCAATATCTCCCTCCAGAAAAAGGAATGGTACTACAAGCCCGGGATTCCATGCTAAACTGAAGGTCAAGCAGTTCAGTGTCTATACCCCATCTATTCATTAGAAATCTCAAACTTTTCTTACATTTTCTTCTTTACAACAGAAACAACGGAATAACAATGGAAGATGGAAGTGTGTTGGCAGGCCAGAATGCATACCTTCTACAATTTCCTTAAGTGAGCTGTGAGGCACATTTAAAGGAATTTTGTCTCTTTCTGAAGTGAAAGTTGACACTCTTAGCAATGGAGTCTTGTTGACTATCCACCATGTTACGTTGAGAACGCATGTGTTGAGGTAAGCAGCATGTCAGATTCACAGGTGTGAACACTCAGCCAAATGCTGAAAAGGGTGTAACCAATTTGCTGGGGATTCAAGGATGTTTTACATTCAAAGAAACCATAGATTGTCACAAACCAGTTGTATCTTATTACTTACCATGCTCATATACTTTGAATATATAACAGAACGATACAAGGGTTGTTCACCATCAGGAGGATATCACCAGAATAAGTGAGTTGGAAGGTTTGGATTCATATGTCCTTACTCTCTGTCTTCCCTTCTTCTCACAATCTTCAGGCTTTTAAAACTCAAACCTCCTAACACTCAATTCTTACCTTCAAATTTATCTTGGCCCTTTCACTCTTTGCAACTTTGGTTGTGTCCTCCAAAATGGACCTTAACCATTCAGCCTTCGTTTCTCAATATTAAAAAAACAAATTGCTCCTTAAGGCGATGGAATGAGACCTGCACTGGTTTGACGCTGCTAAAATTTGAAAAGACAGATGACGGAAGCCATTAGATCAGCCCTTTAAATAACTTAGGGTTTTCTCGTTTGTAAGCCTGTGAAATAACTAAAGGTTCAGGGAGTTTATAAACTCTTAAGTGCAAGACAAAAGTGACTTTGTTCACCATCTGACTCCAGGATTATGTGGCCCTCTAAAACACTCCCAGACATCCATTATGTACTATAAGAAATATTGCTTCTCTTACATGTGAAGATTTCCAATATAATATCCGTATCATTTGAAGGCAAAAAGGATGATGCAGTGAGATGAAAGTTCAATAGTGAGACAAGTGGTGGGGGAGAATGTTATAAAGAATATTGACCATTTTGTACCGGTTACTACAGTTATATAATGGGAATAGCAACTACAAATGTGGTAACTACAGAAATAGACGCTAATGATGAAATGCTCCATCGGACACTGGTTAGTTTCCATTCGACAACAAAAAATAGTCCCACATTAATTAAGACATAACTAAAGCTCCTCCTTCATCTGCTTTCATATGTCAAAACATACAAGCATTTTTCATTAGACATCTATAATGCTGCAACACTAAGGATACCTTATGATTGCACTGTTGAAAATTGTTACATCCAACTATGTAATAAAAGGATTATGTTTGGGGCTGACCCCACATTCAGCCATCTTGGCTCACACTCATTTTTCCTTCCTGGCTCAAACTTACCTTTCATGGGGGTGCTAGGAGATCACTAGTGGCCCCTTTTCAGGTCTTCCAATCTGAAGGAACTGGCCACAACCTCTGATGTCCACTTGTCTGTTTCAAGTGGGAGCGTTCCACCTATGGAAATGGGTGCAAGTGCAATGGAGATTGAGACCTGATATAACGGGTCTCTGCTCTGTGTATTGCCCTAGAATCTGGCACTCGTGGAGAGCTAAGCAGAAGAATATCATTTTTATTCCTATTTATACACTTCTCATAGGGAATGTTATGTCATGAAGAGTAAAATATGACAAGAGATTTGTTGTACGTCGGCCAGCAAGTGCCACTTTCATCGGAGCAGCAGTAGACAATTCAGCTCCTTGAGCCAGTTCCATTGTTCAATTTGATCATGGCTGATCGCTACCTCAACTCCCTTTATCCACCCTTGTCCATAATCCCTTGGTACACTTATCCAACAAATATCTATCAATCTCAGTCTCAAAAATTTCAGTTGACCCAGCATCCACAGCTTTTGGAACTGTAACACTGAGCGCAGTCTCCAACAGTAGTTCCAGATTTGCACTACCCTTTGTGTGAAAAAGTACTTCACTAAATGGCCTAGCTCCAATTTTAAGATTATATCCTCTTGTTCTAGAGTTCCCCACCAAAGGAAATAGTTTCTCTGTATCTAGCCTATTCAATCCCTTAGTTATGTTAAATACCCCGACTAGATGATCCCTCAACTTTCTAAATTCAAGGGAATACAAGCTAAGTTTATGTAACCTGTCCTCATAATTTAACCCTTTATGCCCTTGTATTCTCTGTGGTGAATCTGTGCTGTTCCCCTTCCAAGGCCAATATATCTTTCCTGGAGTTCGGTGCCCAAAACTGAACGCAGTACTCCAGATGGGGTCTGACCAAGGCTCTGTATAACTGAAGCATCACTTCGTCACTTTTGAATTCCAACCCTCTTGCGATAAAGGCCAACATTCCATTCACCTTTTTGATTAATTTTTGTACCCGTGCGCTAGATTTTAGTGATTTGTGTACCTGGACATCTAAATCCCTTTGCTCCTCCACTGCTCTGTGTCTATCACCATTAAAAAAAATATCTTTCAATACCAGAACATCTTATACAAATTGTGGTACTCAGGCAGCAAATCGCACTGTACACATTAAGTGTAGACATTTTCAGGAAGTCATGCCCCAGTGATAAATCAATCTCCACCTGCCAGGTTGGCCAGATAAAGTACAGTTAACAGAGACCGACATGAATTATGGTTAGTTTGACTAATTTTCTGATCTGAATAAGGGGGTAAGTTACTGAGAAGAACTTTCAAGTATTTCAACCAAAGCAAATAAATCATGTTAATTAATTGTTTTAGCACGAGGAAATTGCCTGGTAATGTTACTTTGTCCAATTTTGATGTGTTAGCAGAAATGTGCTTTGTATCTACACTGATACTTCCGCACAATAGTGAATATTGAACAGAAATGAAATTTCACCTGGCGAGTCAGCACTTAAAGTGTTACATTTTATTGCTTATCCGTGAATTTCAATGATTTGGAACAGATGAAACGAACTTAAAGCGCTTCAGTAGATTATTAGGAAAGAAATACCACAGCTTTCCAACTGGATAGTAATCCTATATAACGTTAAACAAGGATGATCTAACGTCCCAGCTGCTTGGAATTCTAATTGACTTTGCATGACAAATGTAGGCCCACTTAACAGGACGAACACGTGAATAACTCTATAGGCCTCAGCTGGACAACATTGCATACAGCACAGTTAGAACACTGTCATTTTCACTTAACTAGTCACACATACTGGACTGAAAGCTTTAATGAAGGTGGCATCAAGGGAAACTAGGACCTATGTGCTAGCGAATGTGCCATAAGGTGATGTTGTCCAGGTAAATTAAGTCCCTTGACAACAGCAAATGCATTGCTACTGTTGGAGACTGAGCTGAGCATTACTGTTCCAAAAGAGACAAAGCAAATGTTATACCCAAAGAGAGGTTTCGCTTGTTGACAAGTTCACGCAAAGAGCAAATTTCTAAAAGGTTGACAAGACCAAGTTTACGTCCTGATTTCAAGCAATCCTGATTGCTTCGGCTGTCCTACAAGCCAAGTTGATCTTTCTTGAATATAAAGCATGAAACAACCTAGCTAAATTCTGTTCTTAAAAAAGATTGAGAGCTTTTGAAAGAGCATTTTGTCGGGTAGCACTATTCTCTTGTGCTGAGAAGACCAATTACAGTCTTAGACGTTAAAGCCTGCTGACAAAGATATTGGATGGCTTGGATTACAAGGCATCTCTTTGTTACTATGCAACAGCAGCCATTTGATTTGCCCAAACAAACAAACATCCATTACTTAGATATATGCGAGCAACAAAGAAGTTTGAATTGGTGGACTTAAGGGAAGGGAATCAAAAAGTTGGATGCATGTATGAACAGAGCAGTTACCAAGGAAATCACAGCAAGCTTCAGCTTGCGTACAAGTGAATCAAATCTCCCTCTTTGTGGAGTCCACTCATTCTTTGGTCATTTAATGTGTAAGGTTATAGTGAATCAATTTCAAAATTTAGATAATAACCGTGACAAGGGATATGGGGATCGGGCGGGAAAGTGGAGTTGAGATTGAAGATCAGCCATTGAATGGCGGAGCAGGCTCGAGGAGTCGTATGGCCGACTCCAGCTCCTGTTTCTTATGTTCTTATGTGACCTTCTTGCTAAATGCATCACATAACCAAACATTATTACAGCATTGTTATAGAACCACAAATGTTTGCAGCACCAACTCAAGAGCAGTCAACTCTTCGGCACCGATATTTACAGGGAGGCGGGAAGGGTGCGGGAGAGGCCAAAAACGGCCAAAGAACCCAGAAAGGTTGGGGACACGGAGGTCCTGCCAAACTTAACGGCAGGGCCTCATTCACAGTCGTGTAGCTCCGTCTCCCGCCCAGCAGCTGGCTAAATGGACAGCCTGGCCGGCGGCCGGGAGGGAACACCAGCAGCAGAGGGTTGCAGCCAGGGATGGTCCCCGGCAATCGGGAGTGGGGTAGAGAGGTCAGCAATCGTGTGGGGGGAGATAGATCGCCAATCAGGACAGGGGAGAGAGGTCTCAATCAGGAAGAGGGGGGAAGAGAGGTCGGAATTCAGGAGGGGGGGAGAGAGGTCAGAAATCGGGAGGGTGAGGGGGAAAGAGAAGCCAGATATCGGGAGGGGGTGGAAAGAGAGGTCAGCAATCGGGAGAGCTGGGGGAAGGCGGGGAGGCTGGCGATTGGGACTGGGGTAGGCCAAAGGCTTTCTTGAGAGGCCGGTGGGGGAGCACGCCTGCATTTCCTGGGCCACAAGGAGTGCTGAAAAAGGCACTTACCTTGTGGAGCCAGCAGCTCCCGCCTCCCCTTCACTGTCGGATTTCCCGACCCCTGGAAAATCCATGCAGCAACAGTCAATTTTAAGTTGGGCTCCCACTTGCACTGTGGGAGCCTGATTTGAATATGTTAATTAAGTGCCCCACCTCTCCACCACGGGACGTTCAGATGCCTCGATATCAGCCGTCGTAAAAAGGGCGGCGGGTACATGTTGGAGACGCGTTCCCCGTAATTAACTCTTTAAACCCACCCCCCCACCGACCCTCACCCGCCCGAAGCCCTTTCACTTTTGCTGCTTCAAATAGTTATCCAATTTTCCCTTAAAATGCAACTTTTCCTTTATTGCCCAACTGCCTCTTGCAGGCACGGCTCCAACCTGCGAACCATCCTTACTTCCAGGACCAAGGATGGGACAGAAAACCTTAAAGAAACCTGGTACTCTCACTGTAGCCCAACCAATGTTTTGTATAAATTTATCATTATGTAAGTCTTGTACTCGATGGGGTTCAATTCCTTTGGGCCCGGTTTTGCGCACAGAGTGCACGCCCCAACCGGGAGGCTCAAGGCCAGCCAGAAATTGGGCCTCGGCGGTCATTAATATTATTCGGGCAAATTGCCGCCGCCTGTCACACCTCCACAGGCAGTTCGCCCAGTAGCACTGGCATCAACAGAAGGCAAGTCCCAGGAAGGAGTGGATGAAGGGGCCTAAAACAGGTGTTAGGCCTTAAATATGTAAATGTTAATCACCTATAAAAACACTGAGAACAAAAATGGATCCAGCACTGACCTCTAGGGCATACCACTTGCAACCCTTCTCCAAAATGAGCAACAGTCACTTGCTCCAACTCTTTGTTTCCTATCCATTAACCAACTTTCTATCCATGCTGCAACATTTCCTTTCCTTTCATACCATACACCTGAAATCTTTTAATAGGCCTCTTGTGAGACACCTTCTCAAATGCCTTCTGAAAACCCATTTGCACTACATTCCCTTTATCTAATCAGTCACTTCTTCAAGAACTGCTTTGTGAAGTACGACTTGCTTTGAAGAAATCCATGCCAACAGTCCTTGACTAACCATATGTAATGATCTCGAGCTCAGTACCTGTGTTGATCTACACCATCGGATCCAAACTGCGCTGCCAGCTGCTGCCTCACTCTCTGCCCAAGGACAACAGAGTTCTGCACAGGCTGATTTGCACATATGTGCAGAGCTCTGCGCATCAGCATCTGAAGGCTGGTTAAAAGTCAATGTTAGGCAAAGCTGACTATCACATTGACTGTTTGCTAACATTAAAAAATGAGCTTTGAATGTTCCCAGCTGGTCCATTGATCGGCCTGGGCACACTCTAAAGCTGGCCTTGCAGCAAGCTACAGTTGAGTGTAAAAGCCAAACAGTGTGAGACTATTTCTTGGAGGTGGCTCGACACCTTTTCCCCAAGTGTGATTTCACACCCAAATTACACAACGTACTTCGCATTGATGTGAAACTAAAACTGCTTCGTATCGATGCAAACTGTAGCACGACTGGCCTATAACAGACATGGCATGGCTGGAAATACAGTTCTTCTTAAGGAAGAAAGGCTTGTAATAAGTTTATTGTTACGAGGTTACATTGTGGGGGTCTCGCAATATTTCACCATTCACCATTTGCTGACCGAAATGAGATGCTATCTAAGCAAACTTCATTACAACAAACAGGGTCATTAAAACGCTCTGTTAAATTAAACATTTCCTGGTCCTCCTTACATTGTATTCTGAGTTGGGCAAAATCAGTGTGGAATGCATGTACTCTTTCATTCTGCAGCAGAATTTTGGGCCCTTATTATCCATGAAAAGGTCATTAGAGCTTTAGAGGGCAATTAATATAGATTGAAAGCATTGTACTCAAAATACACTGGAGGAAAGAGGAGCAACTGTGCTGTCCCACTCCTATCTCCCCTAAATATTGGAGACAAAGAATGCCACACCCAGTTGCTGCAAGATGCACAAGTGACCCTTAAATGGACAGTCCAAGTTAGTATCTAAATATTGGCCCAGAAATTGATCTCGCTCTGTTCCCGCGGGGGTAAGCCTTTCCCGCGATGTCTCACCTCGCTTATGCTTTTTCTGATCCAGCTCGCACGAAATTGATGTTCCAGACATCAGCTGTGCTGGGCTTGCGTATCCCAGCGGCGTAGTTAATTCGTGCGAGCTGTGGGATCACGTGACTCAGTTAGAGCCAATGGCAGCACACCATCTTCCATTCATAATATTAAAACAGTGTTCAAGACTCCAGACTACCCATAGGAGACCCACTAGTTTTTGTTTTAAGTGGCTATGTATTTATATACTCTTCATTACATCTTGTCAAGGTGCACAGGCGTGAATTGTCACCTTGTGTGATGGAGCAGTGATGGATGTTAGCTTATTAGCTGTTGTCATTTGTTAAGTATGTATCGAGTGTGGCATAACACATCAGGAACGGAAGTATTAATACCTGTAAAGTGGATCATTGTCCCTGTGTACATCACCTGCCGCATTAAAGGTTGATAAGATCACAAAAATACATTACAGCACTTGGGGACACCGTACTAAAACATATTTGTTATATTGACTTATGACTTGAGGATTGGTTAATGGACAGAAAACAGAGAGTAGGAATAAATGGGTAATTTTCGGGTTGGCAGGCTGTAACTAATGGGGTACCGCAAGGATCAGTGCTTGGGCCTCAACTATTTACGATCTATATTAATGAATTAGATGAGGGGACCGAGTGTAATGTATCCAAGTTTGCTGACGATACAAAGCTAGGTGGGAAAGTAAGTTGTGAGGAGGACGCAAAGAGTCTGCAAAGGGATACAGACAGGTTAAGTGGGTGGGCAAGAACATTTCAGATGCAATATTATGTGGAGAAATGTGAAGTTTTCCACTTTGGTGGGAAAAATAAAAAAGCAGAATATTTTTTAAATGGTGAGAGATTGGGAAATGTTGATATTCAGAGGGACCTGGGTGTCCTTGTACACAAATCACAGAAAGTTAACATGCAGGTACAGCAAACAATTAGGAAAGCAAATGGTAGGTTGGCCTTTATTACAAGAGGATTTGAGTGTAAGAGTAAAGACGTCTTACTGCAATTATATAGGGCCCTGGTGAGACCATAATGGAGTAGTGTGTACAGTTTTGGTCTCCTTACCTAAGGAAGGACATACTTGCCTTAGAGGGAGTGCAACAGAGGTTCACTAGACTGATTCCTGGGATGAGGGGATTGGACTATGAGGAGAGATTGAGTAGACTAGGCCTATATTCCATAGAGTTTAGAAGAATGAAAGGTGATTTCATTGAAACATATAAAATTCTTAAAGGGCTTGACAGGGTAGGTGCTGGGAGGATGTTTCCCCTGGCTGGGGAGTCTAGAACTAGGGGTCACAGTCTCAGAATAAAGGAGGAGAGAGAGGTAGAGAGGTTTAGGGAGGAATGCAAAATACGCTGCAGCTCAAACTAATCTACATTAAATGGGGTGGTGTTAACACAAAGTGCATTTGCATTCTCATGACAATGTAAAAATGCCATACAAATGAGGCTGCACTGAATACAATAGGTAATTCCCACCCCCTACTCCCCAGCATTGCAAAATTTGCAATTATGGGGACTTTCGTTTTTTCTTCCCCCTATTATACAGCTGATGGAATATTGGGAATATCAGTAGGTTAATCGCGACAAGTTCATATCGCATAGCACTCCTACTCTAACTACTTTTCTGGTCATATGCGAGGCCGCTGAGTTTCAGTTTTCACAGAAAGAGGAACTGAATTGCAGAATGTGATCCCAAACGCTCAATAAAGTCCTGAAATCCAATGTAATCTAAAGAAAATTAGCTTATTCTGTTGACTTGAAAAAGTGACCTGACAATATCAATTTTATTCAGGACTGTTTCTTAATTGTATGTTGATTTTTGAGTGGTTGGCCTTTTAGTGGCTGTGTCTGGTTTTTTTTGAAGCTTTTTGTCAGTTTTGTAGGTTGGCATGTCTGCATTTGTTTCTACTTATCCCATAATTTTCAATCCCGTTCTTTATCGGTGCAATATGCAAATCGCTTTTCACCAATGCAAAACTTGCAGCATATCTGCACTAAGTTTCAGATTTGTGATGTGACCATAAAGGCACTTCATGTATTAATTAGATGCTAATGGTTCAGTTACTCCTGAGCTGTTTATGTCCAATATTTAGATCTATGGCTTCATAATTTGCCGCTGATTGGAAGCTGAGCTGTCCAATTTAAAGTTACTTAAAATAATTGAAATTCGCTGTTCGTAACAAAAAATATACCAAGTGGAGGTTTTCCCAGAGAGCTCATTCAAGACAATGCACTTACATTAGGTAAAGCCAAGAGGTTTCTTACATATATTGCACCGTGAGCAATGTACCTTTCCCCATATCAATCCCAACATATTAACTAAGGATCAAATCAATTCAGTTCTAAACGACTGTAATAGGCCACTTTCATCATAAATATTTTGTTGAGTTTGAAGTTTTATAATTCTAGAATCATTACAAATAATATTTAAAGCACACCTTTCAAGAAAACATCAATAATAAAACTTTAAATGATCACATTTTTTAACTGCAAAATAGCTATTGAGAGACTGGGAATACTTTATATTATGCCTTTATGACCGCTATGAAATTGGACTGGCAATCTGACAGAAAGAGGGAACTATATGTACAGAAGGAACACTAATCAAATTACAGATCATTACATCTACTTTATGGTGTAAGGCAACAGAGAGATCTGAACCCAAAACAGAGTAGTCATGAAAATGGCTCTCTTGCGTTTTATTTAGAATAAAAATGAGCTGTTTCTTTTTCCTTGAAGCAAGCTATGGGCCTGTGAAGCATCCATTTAATTTCTGTTGCAGTCCTAGTTTAATTCTACCGGAAAAAGAAAGAAAGACTTGCATTTCTATAGCGCCTTTCACGACCACCGGACATCTCAAAGCGTTTTACAGCCAATGAAGTACTTTTTGAAGTGTAGTCACTGTTGTAATATTGGGATTCAATAAATATGGGAGCAATCAAGCTTGATAATTAAACAGGTGCATAACAATGCGAGTAAGGAAGTGCAGAAGCACTTCACGCTGGCAAAAGGTAATGTATAGCTTCAAAAAAGTTAACACTCAATAACCTTGTTAGTTATTGATTGTTCCTTTCCTTCCTAATCAGACTGAATCTTAATTGTCTTATTATTTAGGGTAATGCAATACTTGGTTTGTGACCCCCAGCAGTTCTTGAACAGTCTCAAGCTTATCCCCTGATGGTATTTTAAGTTTTAATTGCATGACATCTGCTCACACATTCATAAATAGGTACAGAGTAATGAGATTTGTCATATTTGAGCATTTGCAGAGAATGACACAGAATATTCCATGTCTTGCTTGTCTCGAAATGAATGCATTCTATTTTCTCCCTAATTATTCAGCATCTTAATGTATTAAAACGCTTCCTTCATTGTACTTCGAGCTCAGTCGAAGAGCTCATTTTTTCCAAAATTGTAATAAAGTTAATTTATTAAATGTAAATGTAGTCATTATAGTTGCACATCTTCAACTTCCACATTACAAGCTGTGGAACCCTCTTGCTGGCCTAGTCTTGTTATCAATCAAACTGTCCATTAATGAATGGGTGAGATATTAACCATTACACTGCCGGCACATTCAGGTGCTACTTCTGCTTCCCTGAGCTAACTCATTCTCTCAATCTCAGCTCATGCACCATGAGGCTGAAAATATGACTATAATAAAGACATTCGGAATAGCTTCATTACTGTAATATGAGCCTTAACCCATTAAATTAACACAATTGTATTTCAAATGTAGTACGGACAGGAGCATTTGGGCTGGCAGTGACCACGTTTTGGCCACAGCTTTCTCACCCCTGGTAAAACTGCCTCTTCAATATAATGATGCGGAGATGCCGGTGTTGGACTGGGGTGGACAAAATTGAGAGGTCGCACAACACCAGGTTATAGTCCAACAGTTTTATTTGAAATCACAAGCTTTCGGAGCTATCGATCGCCCCTTCCTCAGGTGAAGGAAGGGGCGACCGATAGCTCCGAAAGCTTGTGATTTCAAATAAAACTGTTGGACTATAACCTGGTGTTGTGCGACCTCTCAATTTTCTTCAATATAACCCAAGGAGTTTTACCAGGAGAAGGGTGAAATTGGAAAAGTCGGGTGCTGCTTTCGAAAGACTCTGTGCTATAAATGGGATCTAAGGAAGTGACGTGGACAGAAAGAGAAGGCAGCAGAAATCAGATTGTTCAGATAAGAAGTCGCAAAGGATTACTTCAGTACTGAACTATTCACATTCCAATACACATTGGGGCTAAAGATAGACAATTAAAACTTAGATTCAGTGTGAAAAGGTTTGTCTGTGTTTGTCAATGCTCGAACATGTTGTTTTAAAAGCTTGGCAAATCGGAATTTGGCTTGCATTAATTTTGTTTCTATTAAACTTGTTTATATTTTTTGACTCACGCAAAACGGTTACTTGTAAAAGAGATAGATAAAGGGAAAAAACTGCAAATCTGAAACAAAAACTGAAAATGATGGAAAGACAGAGCAGGATTATAGCTAAAACATGAACCCGTCTTTTCCCTTTCCTGATACTGATAGCTGCAGTGTATTACAACGGGTCTGTTTGTATTTGACATTGTAAAAGCCCGTGTCGGACACAGTGCAATTTCCCGCCTTTCTAAACCAGCTGGCAAAAGATTTCTTTAGTGGCTTTTTTTTAAACAAATATATGAAACTGCGATTTCTTAAAATGTTAAAGATATTTCACCGTAAACACAAAGCAGACAAAGGGACCCGATCAGTCAGGAAGTAAAATTTCTATTCTTTTCCCACAAACAAATGAGCTATTTGAGGATGAAGAAGAAAGAAAGACCTGCATTTATATAGCGACCACCGGACGTCTCAAAGCGCTTTACAGCCAATGAAGTACTTTTGGAGTGTAGTCACTGTTGTAATATGGGAAACGCGGCAGCCAATTTGCACACAGCAAGGTCCCACAAACAGCAATGTGATAATGACCAGATAATCTGTTTTTGTGATGTGGGTTGAGGGATAAATATTGGCCAGGACACTGGGGATAACTCCTCTGCTCTTCTTCGAAATAGTGCCATGGGATCTTTTACATCCACCTGAGAGAGCAGACGGGGCCTCGGTTTAACGTCTCATCCAAAAGACGGCACCTCCAACAGTGCAGCACTGGAGTGGCAGCCTAGCTTTATGTGCTCAAGTCCCTGGAACCCACAACCTTCTGACTCAGAGGCGAGGGTGCTACCCACTGAGCCACAGCTGACACAATGATGAACTTGTGTTTTTATTCAATTTACAACATTTAAAAACTGGGACAAAATAAACAAAATGAATAAAGCCCTTTAAAAGAGAATGAAAGTACACTTTTAAATTCTCCAAGTTCAGATTTGATAGGCATTCACTATGGCTGTTTTGCTTCTAATTATGTCTTCCTTTGTTTGTTGCCTTGTTCATGGCAGTTCTTGATTTTTCTTGCCAGGAGGTACATAAGTGAAAGTCTCATGATCTGAAAGGGTTTGTGCAAGAGGCTCAAGCTGCGACAACCCAAAGTCCTGTATCCACATTTTACCGTGAGCCAGCACCAACTACGCCTGAGAGGATCAAGACAGGAAGGGATGGGAACATGCACAAAATGAGCTCTTATTATTTTGACAAGAACTGGAACTCCTTCATTGATTCCATTTGGGACCCCGCAGCTTATGAAATGACTCTAAATTGCCCTTTAGCCTCGAAACCAGACACTCACAGCCAATTGCCACCAAAGCAAAATGCCACCAGCTGTCAAGGGTAATCGTCCTGTGTGTTTCGCAGTAGCTACCTGGAGAGACACTGACTATTGTCAGGTTGTAGATGAGTTTCAGATGCCATGCATAGCAGTGCATTGAGAAAAGGATATCACGCAGCCAAGTGATTTTTTTGAAGTGTTTTTGGTGTGTGTGTGACTGCCCAGCATATGAAATCATACTGTGGAAATATCCTTTGTGCGGTCAAAGGCAACTCAAAAAAGCGCATTCACCCTTAACGTTTTCAAACTATTGCACACTGATATATCCACTGTCAGAGTAAATCTGAACTTGTTGGTGTGTGTGGTCATGGGTGTCTGATGTATTCCAACATATTGCTGCCAAAGTTAGTCCCTTCACCAGAACTCTCTCACATACACTGTCATAATAGATGTCATACGTAATACGAATGCAACAGGCATGCAGATATGAATAGTTGCCATGGGAGTAGCGCAACATCTTTTTTTCCCCACTTTCCCTCTGCATCACATCGAAGATTTAGAGCATGGAAAAAGGCCATTCAGCCCATCATGTCAGTACTAGCTGTTTGTTAGAGCAAACCAAAACTAATCCCACTGCCAAGCTCCCTCCCCACAGCCCTGTATCTTCCTCTGCTTCAAATCATCATCCACTTTTCTCTTCAAAAGATGAAATGGTCTCTCCCCAAAAGGCATTCCATGTTACAGAAACTCGCTGCAAAGGTGTGAAGGTGTCCGTAAGGTATTTCAGTTAAGTTTTAACCAGCAGCAAAGCAAACGTCAGAATTCAAGTCATAATCACAGCCCTATTCAGACTCTCTGGCCACCTTTGCACTTGGAAAAAGATGCCAACGATATTGCAGAACTGTTGTATCAAACAACACCTGAAACAGCCACTAAACTGAAATGAGCCATTGAGAAATCCAAATTTAAAAGCTGAATTCAGAAATCTCGAAGTTGGGGTTCTGAATTAGAATCTGATGATCAGGAATGGAGTTTAAGGTCTTTCTGAAGCGTAAAGTCCCGAATCCGTCTTTGACCCCCCTGCTTGTCCATGCAACTTTTGACTTTTTTTAAAATGTCAGCAGGAACCCTGCTCAGCTGGTTCAATATTTTAAGCTTGGCCGTTTTATCATTATTACGTGGCTCAGTTGGTAGCACGCTTGCCTCTGAGTCAGAAGGTTGCGGAGAGGGACTTGAACACAAAGTTACGCTGACACTCCAGTGCAGTGCTGAGGGAGTGCTGCACTGTCGGAGGTGCCGTCTTTCAGATGAGACGTTAAACCGAGGCCCCGTCTACGCTCTCAGGTGAATGTAAAAGATCCCCCGGCACTATTTCAAAGAAGAGCAGGGGAGTTATCCACGGTGTCCTGGCCAATATTTATCCCTCAATCATCATCACAAAAACAGATAATCCGGTCATTCTCACATTGCTGTTTGTGGGAGCTTGCTGTGCGCAAATTGGCTGCCTCGTTTCCCACATTACAACAGTGACTCCACTTCAAAAGTTGACTGTAAAGCACTTTGAGACGTCCGGTGGTCGTGAAAGGCGCTATATAAATGTAAGTTTTTCTTTCTCTCTTATTATGCACCAATTCTATTTCTCCATAATTGACATACAAAATAATGTGGTACTAAAATTAATGGCCCCGGAATTTGCGGTCAGCAGCGAAGCCCTGTGTCAAGAACGTCAGGTATTACAACCTTCATCAATTCAATTCAATTCAATGGACTGTAGTGGGGATCCCCTTGTGCGAGCTGCTGTGATGTCAACAGGCTGTCTAAGCAGCCAATCAAAAGGCAGAATTCTCACAGACAGCGAACAAGGAGGCGAGTAAGCTGTTAAAATTCTAACTTTTTCAAATAGTTGGAGAGAGCAAAATAAAGATTGGGGCTCTCACATGGGGAAAAGGCAAACCTGAAATAAAGGTGGAGAAAATTTAAGATGAAAAAAAAAATTCTAAATTTTTGGAAAAGTTTCTTAAAAATTTTAATTTTTATTAAAATGGACAAATTTCACAATGCACAAAATTAAAATTAGTTTTCCAGGCCCTTAATATTTGTTTAGCAGTCAATACGCTGTTAAAATTCCAGTTACACCTAATCCCTTTGGGTCTAACTTTTAGTGGGGAATTTTACAGCGTAATTACTGCGGAAGAGCCGAAGTTTTCGTCAGTTTCAATGATTTGGCTGATTACACAGATTGCCTGGTCTGTGGGGGGGTGGGGGGTGGGGGCGGTGGCCGGTGTGGGGTGGGGAAACAGCGCAGCCTGTTTCAGAGCTGTCAACGACTGACCGCAACTTCCGGATTTCCACATCCGTCTGCGCATGCGGCAAATCCCGAAGTTGTGGTCAGTTTCAAAGGCAGAATGACGGCAAACGCTGTCACCCCGACCGCAAATTCCGAGCCCTTGTATACGTGTAAAAATCAATAGAATGGAATTTTTTTAAATGTTAAAGTAAAATTTATGTTTACTTCTCTGATTGCAAAGCATTGACATTTGGATGCTATGTTGCAGAATTGCAGGATTATTTATAAGATTGCAATTTACAACATCGAAATAGTGAAATAAATGTATTCTCAGTCAATACTCTGCTTAATAGTGTAGCCAGGAGCAGAAATGCTAACCTTGGAACATATTTTACAACAACTTACATTAAAGCATTTTAAATATTATAAACTGGAACGAAGCACTCGGTGGAGGAAACTGCATTTGCAAACAAAATAAGGCATTAGTCCTTAAGAATGCATAAATGGCATATTAAACAATTACACAGTAAACAAGTCCAGATTTCCCCCCCCAACCCCCCATATTTACATGTCAGTCCCCTACAAAATTCAGTTCCCACAGAGCAGAAAGAAAATAATGCTACACAGGGAGAGGATCCCTCAGAGGCGGTTCAGTTGATAAGTGAACTGCCCACTGGGGAACTGAACCATACACAATAGGAAACTCCCAGTGTCAAGCCCCCAATCTTAAGTTAGCTGATTCCAGCTTGGGCAGCAGTATGGATGCTGCAATTGACGTCAACACTCCTGGGCTAGAGTGGGAGGGATAAAAGTACGAAATCAGCCAGGGTCACAACCTTGGCCAGTTTGTCGGGGCATTTGGGGGTGAAATTCAACTTCAGCGGGAGTGGCGCAAAGTGGGCGGTAGCGAATTGGCCGCCCGTTGTAAGAACATAAGAACATAAGAAATAGGAGCAGGAATAGGCCACTTGGCCCCTCGAGCCTGCTCCGCCATTCAATAAGATCATGGCTGATCTTGGGCTCAAAGCCACTTCCCTGCCCACTCCCCATAACCCTTCACTCCCTTATCTTGCAAAAATTTGTCTATCTCCACCTTAAATGTATTTAATGACCCAGCCTCCACAGCTCTCTGGGGCAGAGAATTCCACAGATTTACGACCCTCTGAGAGAAGAAATTCCTCCTCATCTCAGTTCTAAAAGGGCGACCCTTTATTCTGAATCTATGCCACCGAGTTCTAGATTTCCCCACGAGGGGGAAACATCCTCTCTGCATCTACCTTGTCGAGCCCCCTCAGTATCTTATATGTTTCAATAAGATCACCTCACATTCTTCTAAATTCCAATGAGTACATTGTGCTTGCTATGTATTCTGACTTTTGACCTAATTGATTTCCACAGAATCTTCTATTTAATAGGAACATAGGGAGAGGGGCAGGCCATTCAACCCCTTCAAGCCTGTTCTGCCATTCAGTTAGATCTGTATCTTAACTCCATATAACTTCTGGGCATACTGGTGGAAGACAGAAACTGCAGTAATCGTAAAAACTTGAACAGGAAAGCCCACTAATGTGTATAGTTTTCTTTTTAAAAAGGCTTACTACATTAGAGAGAATAAAAACTGGAATGGTTGCAGGTTGGAACTGTAATTAGATGCAGAGTAAATGGAACAGACAGGTTTTACCAATAACCAGTCAGAGCCTACAGGTAACCAGCACACTAGATGAGATCCGCGCCCGATCAGATGAAAAATCCCTTCAGAATAACAAATGAGTCAGCTGAAAACATTTGGAGGTATAGTTGGTTGGTTTTTCCAGCGTAATTGGTCCGAAATCGGCCAGCGCAAAAAGATCGAGGAATTTCAAGTGCAAGTTACGTCCGGCGCAAAGCGAGTTTCCGCGATCTTTTGCACTGGTTTAAAAAACATTGCGCTGGAAACCGGCCCCACCCACAACAACGGCCACGCTCCCAGATCAAGTTAATCATCGTGGCAAGTTTCCACTAATTGCGCCGTTTGCACCGTTCGAGGGGGCTATTAAACTTAAGCCTTTTTTTTTAGGCGCAAAGGCACCTTTTATAAGCTTTTAAATATCAAAAAATAATTAATTTACTAAGAAACTGACTACTGTACACCAATGAAACGAGTAAGTGGTTCTGTATAGTTTTATTTTTAAGAAGTCATTTAAAAAAAATCGGATTACTCACAAGTGGTGGACTGGACACTCTTGTTAAAAAGGCTTATTTTTGGTGATAAACCCATTCTTAGCTGCATTATTAAACTGCACCAGGTTACCACTCTTAAATACATCAAGGAATATGTTTTAATCCAAGAAAAAAAAAGCTATTACGTTCTAAAACGTTGCCCAATTGCACCGGTTCATGGAAGATTTTAAGTTCAACAATATGCAAATAAATTTGAGCGGAACTTTAAGCCAAAAATTCAATTCAGAAAACTAGCGCAATTTGCGTCCGGATTGCCAATTGTGCCCACAGCGAAAAACTCTACCCCTTGATAGAAATAGGAGCTATTTTTTTTTTTTTAATCGCGAAACATGCACCATAATGTAGAAATTCCAAAAACAAAAACTGAACACCAAAATCTGTGTTCTCATCAGAAGTTTATTCACAGAATCCACTTAATCCCTTGTAAACAGAGTGCTTCTAAACTGATCCTTTAACAGACTCATCACAATGTTAGACTCTTATGATCTATATCACTGTGACAAATATGAGGGTAAATAGCACTCCTGACCCCCATTTATTTATATGAAGATGACCTATGATGCACATTCGTCTGATAATCTATTGTACAAATATTGTTCCCCCAGTGCTATTATATTATTAATGCATGCAGCAGCTCTTTGGTGTAAGGAGGATTTTCCCAACAAATATACTTCATCTAAACTGGAATTGTCCTTGTGAGCATTTAGGATTTATCAGGACTGGGATTTTAAGTTGCCATTCTACCCAACAATGGACACCTCAGGCTAAATGCATTTAAGAAATTGCTGGTAACAGCTTGCTGTTGAAGTGGGATAGCTTACATTGATACATTTTCAGCTCTTTTCCAACACAATGAATAATGTATACTGGCAACGACACTCCAGTATTTTACTGGCATCTCTGATATTTTCACATCCTCCCGCACTTGGGAGAAAGGTTGAATTTCTATAATAGGCAACAGAGTTCTGATTGCAATATATCGTAGTCCACGAATGCATAATTTTCTAAGTTGCAGATCTCAGCTTCTATTCAAAAGCAAAATACTGCAGATGCTGGAAGTCTGATGGGAAATCAGACAATGCTGGAAACACTCAGCAAGTCAGACAGCATCTGTGGGGAGAGAAACAAAGTGATGAAGGGTCATCGACCTGAAACGTTAAGTCTGTTTCTCTCTCTCCACAGATGCTGCCTGACCTGCTGAGTATTTCCAGCATTTTCGGTTTTTAATTTCATAAATCTGTACCCCGTGCACTATTTCAGACAATCTCTTCCTCACAAAGCACAGAGACAGAACTAATGAGTTACCAACTTCTCAGTGTCTTAACGTAGTTGGGAAGTGGGGAAACTGCACCTCCCCACACTGCTCACCATCCCAGGCTGAGAGGGAAGGTAGTCTTCCCCAACCCTTTCATCACTGTTGCTTTGAAACTAGGCAGATGGAAGTGCATAAAGCAGCTTGGGAATGCCTGTTCCTCTGGTTTTCTCTCCCTCTTTGTGGGAAAGAGTCTGGTCTCCCCTCACTGGCACAGTTAACATCAGAGTTCCAAAGGTGATGGTGAGGACGGAGAGTCGCAGGTGTGAAACCACACAAGTCCACCACACTACCTGGGTTTTCACAGATTTCTATCATCAAGAAGTAGTGTTGAGTATTTGGACAGCAAATCCCCCTTCAGGTCAATATTTTTGAATTGCATACATCCTTACTATCATTTTGATCCTCCCTCTGCTGCTGTCTTCTCATATTGCGGAGATGCCGGCGTTGGACTGGGCTAGACAAAAATGAGAAGTCGCACAACACCAGGTTATAGTCCAACAGATTTATTTAAAATTACAAGCTTTCGGAGCTGTCGCCCCTTCGTCAGGCAAAGTTACTGTGAGAGAATCTATCAGAATTCACAGAATATAAAAACACAGAGAAAATGCATAGATTAAATCTTTCCCTACACCACAGCGAAAAACCGCACAGACCTCCTCAGAAGACGAACATGGGACACAACCAACAGAGTACCCTACGTCGTCCAGTACTTCCTCGGAGCGGAGAAACTACGCCATGTTCTTCGCAGCCTTCAACATGTCATCGATAACGACGAACACCTTGCTAAGGCCATCCCCACGCCTCCACTACTCGCCTTCAAGCAGCCGCCTAACCTCAAAAGTACCATCGTTCGCAGCAAATTACCCAGCTGTCAGGAGAACAGCGACCACGACACCACACAACCCTGCCACGGCAACCTCTGCAAGACATGCCAGATCATGAACACAGATACCGTCATCACACGTGAGGACACTACCCACCAGGTACATGGTACATACTCATGTGACTCGGCCAACGTTGTCTACCTGATACGTTGCAGTAAAGGATGCCCCAGAGCATGGTACATCGGCGAGACCATGCAGACACTGAGACAACGTATGAACGGACACCGCGCAACAATCGCCAAGCAGGATGGTTGCCTCCCAGTCGGGGAACACTTCAGCAGTCAAGGGCATTCAGCCTCGGATCTGCGGGTTAGCGTTCTCCAAGGCGGCCTTCGTGATACACGACAACGCAAAATCATCGAGCAGAAACTGATAGCCAAGTTCCGCACTCATGAGGACGGCCTCAATTGGGATATCGGGTTCATGTCACGCTATAGAACGTGACTTGACATCGTTGCCGGTCTTTCCAGTTTTTAAAAAAAAACACAAGAAACAAACACAAAAAATGGAGAGGATATGCAGCCAGCAGGTGTTCTGACGCGTTGGACCCCCTGGGACACATCTCATTGTCTTGGCTGTGCTCTTAGTGTGTCTTTGATGTAGGGAAAGATTTAATCTATGCATTTTCTCTGTGTTTTTATATTCTGTGAATTCTGATAGATTCTCTCACAGTAACTTTGCCTGACGAAGGGGCGACAGCTCCGAAAGCTTGTAATTTTAAATAAATCTGTTGGACTATAACCTGGTGTTGTGCGACTTCTCATTTTTGTCTTCTCATATGGCATCTGCCATGTGATGGCAGCAACAAGGAATATTTAAGGCATTTAATCTTATATCTGTGGTCCCTCATTCTTGACCCCTCAACTACTGGAAACTGTCTGCTTCTGTCTACCCTGTCACATCCTTTCATAATCTTAAACACTTATATCATTTCACCTTATAATCTGCGTTGTTCAAATGAAAAAGACTCCAATTTTTCTTCGTATTTGTATTTCCTCATACCTCCTAGAGAATCTGCATTGTGCCCTCTCTAAAGCTTCAATATCCTTCCTATAGTGTGAAGCCCAATACTGCATGCAATACTCTGACTGAGATCTTATATAGGCTCGTCATTACCTCTTGGCTTTTATATTCTATAGCTCTTGTGACAAAACCTAGAATTTTATTTGCTTATTTTTACAGCCTTTAATGTTTTGTGAACCTATACCCTAAGTCCCTCTGCTCTTGCACAGCACCGAATCTACTTCCATTCAGAGTGTAATTACTGCTGTTATTTCTTTTACCAAAATGCCTCATCTCACACTTACTGACTTTGAAATCCATCTGCCACTTTTTAGCCCATTCTGCCACTCAATATCTACTTGCAGTTTTCTTTGGTCTTCCAAATAATTAACTATACCTCCTATTTTGATATCATCTGCAATTTTCAGCACCGTTCACTCTAGGGTGTCCTAGTACAAGAAACACAGAGTTAGCATGCAGGTACAGCAAGCAATTAGGAAGGCAAATGGCATGTTGGTCTTTATTGCTAGAGGGTTGGAGTACAAGAGTAAGGAAGTCTTGCTACAATTGTACAGGGCTCTGATGAGACCACACCTGGAGTACTGTGCACAGTTTTGGTCTCCTTATTTAAGGAAGGATATACTTGCCTTAGAGGGAGTGAAACGAAGGTTCACTAGATTGATCCCTGGGATGAGAGGGTTGTCCTATGAGGAGAGATTGAGTGGATTGGGCCTATACTCTCTGGAGTTTAGAAGAATGCGAGGTGATCTCATTGAAACATATAAGAGTATAAGGTGGATTGACAGGGTAGATGCTGAGAGATTGTTTCCCCTGGAGTCTAGAACTAGGGGGCATAGTCTCAGGATAAGAGGCCGGCCTTTTAGAAACATAGAAAATAGGAGCAGGAGTAGGCCATTCGGCCCCTCGAGCCTGCTCCGCCATTTAATGAGATCATGGCTGATCATCCAAATTCAGTACCCTGTCCCTGCTTTCTCCCCATATCCCTTGATCCCTTTAGCCTTAAGCAATATATCTATCTCCTTCTTGAATATATTTAATGAATTGGCCTCAACTGCCTTCTGTGGCAGAGAATTCCACAGGTTCACCACTCTCTGGGTGAAGAAATTCCTCCTCATCTCAGTCCTAAATGGCTTACCCCTTATCCTTAGACTGTGACCCCTGGTTCTGGACTCCCCCTGCATCTAGTCTGTCTAGTCCTGTTAGAATTTTATAAGTTTCAATGAGATCCCCTCTCATTCTTCGAAACCCTAGCGAATATAAGCCTAATCGACCCAATCTCTCTTCATACGTCATTCCTGCCATCCCAGGCATCAGTCTGGTAAATCTTCGCTGCACTCCCTCCATGGCAAGAACATCCTTCCTCCGATAAGGCGACCAAAACTGCACACAATACTCAAGGTGTGGTCTCACCAAGGCCCTGTACAACTGCAGCAAGACATCCTTGCTCCTGTACTCGAATCCTCTCGCTATGAAGGCCAACATACCATTTGCCTCCTTAACCGCCTGCTGCACCTGCATGCTTACCTTCAGCGACTGGTGCACAAGGACTCCCAGATTATAAGACTGAGATGAGGAGGAATTTCTTCACTCAGAGGGTTGTGAATCTTTGGAATTCTCTGCCCCAAAGTACTGTGGATGCTCAGTCATTGAGTATATTCAAGGCTGAGATAGATACATTTTTGGACTCCAGAGGGATTAAGGGATAGGGGGATCGGTCAGAAAAGTGGAGTTGAGGTCGAAGATCAGCCATGTTCTTATTGAATGGCGGAGCAGGATCGAGGGGTCGTATGGCCTCCTCCTGCTCCTAATTCTTATGTTCTTAGACCTATATCCAAATTATTGATGGACACAGTAAACAGAAGTGGTCCAACAACTGAACCTTGTGGGACACCACTACCCACTTCCAACCACTCGGTAAAACTGCCTTTAGCTCCTACTCTCTGTTTTCTCCCTTCTAACCAATTTTTTATTCTGTTTGCTATCCTCCTAATTCCATACCATTTGATCTTCGCTTGTAATCACCCATGTGGTATCTTGTCAAAGGCTTTCCTATAGTTCATGTACACTATATCCACTGCATTTCCCCTCGCTGCCATGTTTGTTACCTCCTCAAAGAAATCTATGAGGATTGTCAAGCATGATCATCCCCTTTGAAATCGGTGCTGGCTACTTCTAACTATTATGTCTTTGTCTAGATGCATGACAATTTCATCCTTTAATTAGGGACTTTAAATTTTTCCCTACCACAGATGTTAAGCTAACTGGCCTGTAATTACCCAGATTAGCTCTGTCTCCCTTGTCCACAGGGCAAGATTAGCAATAATTCAGCTATAATTGATAGTTTCATTCAGAGGGACCACACATATGACTGGTGCAGGAAATAAAAATGTCACAATAGTGCAATGGTAAGTGCTTATTTGAGAGTGGTGTTAAAGCTCATTTGTCAACAGTACTGCTTTAACTAGGAACATAGGAACAGGGGTAAGCCATTCAGTCCCTCGAGCCTGTTTCGCCATTCAATTAGATCATGGCTGATCTATATCTTAACTCCATTTACCAACTTTGGTTCCGTAACCCTTAATACCGGTGACTAACCTATGACCTTGTAAATTCCTGACCTGGAACTGCTGGACACTAAGCGAGAATGCAGGAATTGGAAAAGTGGACCAATGCTGATGTTCCTCACCTTGAAGAACACAAAACCACCTGCGATATTTTAAAGAGAAGAGGGGGCTGGGGGGAGGGGGAACGCTAAAATACTGACAGTCAGAAGTCTGTTCACTGTGTGTTGCAGACTAGAGGCTTTTCTATAAAACCACATCATCAGAAGTCAATAAATGGGCCTGTCATAGAAATATCAACATGTGGCCAAGTGCAAGTTTTAAATCCTGAGGCATCAGGTAGATAACGTCTTACTGCACGGACATAGATTAATGTTTCCATTCTACACAGTGTGACAGAAGGTCAGGTATTCAAGCTCAGTGAAGTCTGTCAAAATCCAATGGGACTGCATTCACTGCCAGTTAAAGTGTGCCAGTTATCCTTGTTCCCAATATTTTTTTCCCCCAGTTTTATCCTGAAGGTGCTGGCCCATGGTGAAATATGCCAACTGTCCAATACCTTGTCCAAGTGGAGCATTCTTTACGAGCGAGCCCCGACAGTGAGGATCAGCAGGCTATTTGAAAGCAGAAGGCGTCACAACGAAGCTGCTCTTGGCTAGAATCCACACGTGGAGCTTTTCAACTCACTGGGTCACTGGGAAGCAATCAGGGCCAGAAAACCTTGGCTGCTTTTTCAATTAACTCATTACAGACCAGGAATAGGACCTTCTGGTCTGCAAGGCTTAGTGCTACAATAGGTGCCTTTATGCATTAGGCTTCAGACCCATTTTCAAAAAAGGTATTCCTGAAAAAAAATAAAGAAATGCATTGCTTGGAAAAATCAATAGTGATGTAAATAGCCTCCAAGATTGCATTAACAAATATGCTGACAGTGTCGGAGACTAGCTGTATATATAAAAGAGTGAGTAGAATGCATTTCACAGGAAGGTGATCATCCCACAGCTGAATGATGTCTATTAGAAAACAGTTTTATGACATTGATAGTCATTTTTCATTAACTTTTGCAGTATTATATCCCAACTTGCTCAACTATACTGCTCTTCATCACTTATACACTGATTGACTACTGGCTGTTCCAAGAAGCCTAGTTTGCACTTTTTGGTTTCCTTCCTGCTGGGACATCTTTCCACCTGATTTTCACAGCATTGTGTCCTAAGCAACTTTTGAAATGAAGGATTTACGTCAGTAACATGCATTTGCAAAGGCTTTATAAATGGTTTTCATGATTTCCTCTTACCTTTCTGAATGTCATCAATCTGTCTCTCATCACCTGAAATACCAGTAATCACATCCTTCTTGATTCCTAGCTCATTATCCACTGGAAAGCTGCATTTTCACAAATCTTACTCCAAGCCTACACAGATTTTTCAACTAGGGGCCATTTTGTTCAAACCCAAATGTGTATTTGTGCCAATGAAAAGGTTAATCTTTGTTTAGGCACAGAAGGATTACAGAAGCATTAAAAGAGAGTAAATCCGGCACCGTCTCAATGGTATGGCATCATCCTGGGTAAAAACAGAATATGCAAGTCTTCAAATTGTTAACTGATCATTGCTGTACAACCACTCTGCCAGGTTACTGTGGCACAAAATGTTAAGCTGCTGTACAGTGAATAAAATTTCACCTCCAGGTGCAGTGCTGTGCTGAGCACTGAAGGAGCAAAAGGAAAGTGCAATGTTCTGATTAACTCTTCACTCATCAACAGTTACAGAACCTCTGTGACTAGCCTCTGCTGCTCCCCCAATTTGCTTCCCCATTTTCTACTCTCTTTTCCTCTTCTGAAGGCACTGAATTTTGTACAGGTACAGCAGCCCTCCAGTACCTTGCCTAAGTGGCTTATCTTTCCCCTTCCCTTTTTTTCCCGATAATTTTTCTTCCCCTCTCCTTGCTAGGATATAACTCTATGTGCAGCAGGTGCCCTTAGCCCATTAGGTTCAAACATGATGATGGTTATTCTTAATGGGTGAGCCGAGATAGTGAGTTTTGGTGGGCTATTCAACTGCACAGGGCATTGTATCCGTGTCCATACTAGTTCTCACACAATGGCCAACCTAGTGCACCATGGTAAAAAAGAAAGAAAGACTTGCATTTATATAGCGCCTTTCACAACCACCGGACGTCTCAAAGCGCTTTACAGCCAATGAAGTACCTTTTGAAGTGGAGTCACTGTTGTAATGTGGGAAACGCGGCAGCCAATTTGCGCACAGCAAGCTCCCACAAACAGCAATATGAAAATGACCAGATAATCTGTTTTTGTTATGTTGGTTGAGGGCGAAATATTGGCCAGGACACCGGGGATAACTCCTCTACTCTTCTTCGAAATAGTGCCATGGTATCTTTTACATCCACCTGAGAGAGCAGACGGGGCCTCGGTTTAACGTCTCATCCGAAAAGACGGCACCTCCGACAGTGCAGCGCTCCCTCAGCACTGCACTGGAGTGTCAGCCTAGCTTTATGTGCTCAAGTCCCTAGGGTGGGACGTGAACCCACAACCTTCTGATTCAGAGGCGAGGGTGCTACCCACTGAGCCACAGCTGACACTGGTGAAGCGTGTTACAGACATGAGAGGTGCATGAAGGTGAAGGGTGCTAGCTTGGTCTCCGATTGTGCCTCACTTAAGGAATACGTATAAAATAGGATTAGCAAAATGGTTCACGAGTAAGGCACTTGTCCATCCTTTTGGCCAACTGCAATGTTTCAGATGGTGTTGGGTGGGGGTGAGTGGTAGAATATAAAAATTAAAATGTTACATTACAAATTGGCTCAGTTGGTAATACTTTTATCTCCTCAGTCAGAAGTGTGTTGGTTCTGTAAATGAGTTTTCCTTCAAGTCTGTCTGGTCAGGTGGATGCAAAAGATGTCATGGCACTATATCTTGACTTGGGCATGCATCACTGTTCCTTCATTGTCCCCGAGACAATATCCTGCAATTTCTTGCCTAACACTATTTTGGGAGCACCATCATCATGAGAACTGCAGCAGTTCAAGGAACAGACTCACCACCACCTTCTCCGGGCAACTGGGGATGGGCTATAAACACCAGCGTCGTCCATACCCTGAGAACAAATAAAAGAGCAGGGATTTGTCCCAATGTCTTGGCCAACATTCCTCCCTCAAACGCCACCAAAAACAATTTACCAGATTCACCTCATTTGCTGTTTGTGGAACATTGTTAATTAATGAAATGCAAATATATGTAAACAATATCAGGATGTCCTAAAGCTCTTCATGGCTGTTGAAATAATTTTGAAGTATAGTCCCTGCTGTTGTGTTACGCAGCAAGATCCCACAAACAGCAAATGAGACAAATGACCAATTAGTATATTTTGGCTGTATTGGTTGAGAGATGAATGCTGGCCAGGACATTGGGAGAACTCTTTACTACTAGTACCGTGGGATATTTTACATCCCAGCTGAAAAGGCGGACAAGGCCTTGTTTTAACATCTCATCTGAAGAGCTTTAGGACATCCCGATGTTGTGAAAAGTGCAGCCATTGTTTACATATATTTGCATTCCATCAATTTCAATACTTTGTGCCTATTTTGGCATATTTTATGTCTTTGCATTTCAATAAGGAAATAGCTTTGTGGTCATATTATATCTACAGCAATAATATTCTTCCAAAACATAACAGTACACTTCACATAACAGCATGAGAACAAATAGGCACCTGTAATGCAAGCCCTGCAGTGAAACTTGGCTCTAAGGGGAGATATAATTGTGCTGTCAATCCCAATAACCTAAATAAGCCAAAGGTTTTCAGTGTGAAGCATTATCTCTTTCACTGATTTGATTGGTTGGCTGCGCTTCTGCTGACATCATTGCACCATGGTTAACAGCGTGAAGAAGTGCTCAACAACAGGGGCAATCATTGGTGCTAACTTAATGCTCTTCACAGCTGGTCCTTCACAATTCCAGCAAGAACAGACTAAAGTGACAGGGCTGCGCCTTCTCCGCACTGCACTGTAGAAAATGAAAAATTGAAACTGAGGCTCTATTTTGCTTATGGTGCAGAAATAATACCGCAGTCCTCAAAAGGAGGATTGGTGTTTTATTTAGACTTGATTGCAATTCTAGTTGAAACAAAGTGATGCGTATGTGAGGCAGGACAATAACACCCAAATCATAATAGTTGAAAAAGGCAGGAGACAGCCTCACAATATCTCATGATGTGGCTCCTTCGATGGACATAAAAAGACTATTTGGATGAGTCTCTACCAGTAATGGTGAACCTTATTGAGCTTTAAAAAGTAGATTTATCGGGAGGCTGCCTACAAATCGCAGTCTCTTCTTTCAGCTCAAACGAGGCCTTGTCCGCCTGTTCAGCTGAAAGTAAAACATCCCACAGCACTCGTGAAAAAGAGCAGGGGAGTTCTCCCAATGTCCTGGGCAACATTCATCCGTCAACCAATGCCGCCAGAATAGACTAATTGGTCATTTGTCTCAATTGCTGTTTGTGGGATCTTGCTGTGTAACACAACAACAGTGTCTCTACTTCAAAATTATTTCAACAGTCATGAAGAGCTTTAAGATATCCTGTTGTGAAAGGTGGTATAGAAAGTTCATTCCTTGTTTCTTTCTTTGCCCACTCCAATGTCACTAATGTTCCCATTCCAAAAAGCCATGTGGACTAGGAAATGAGCTACCAGTCAGGAAAATTAATCAACCAACAAGCCTTTTTTTTTTAATTTGTTCATGGGCATTGGTGGCAAGGCCAGCATTTATTGCCCTTCAGAAGGTGGTGGTGAGCCACCTTCTTGAACAGCTGCAGTCCATGTGGTGAAGGTACTCCCACAGTGCTGATTTTGTCACAACAGTTTTTGATACAACTGAGTGGTTTGCTTGGCCATTTCAGAGGGCAGTTAAGAGTCAACCACATTGCTGTGGGTCTGGAGTCACATATATGCCAGACCAGGTAAGGACAGCAGATTTCCTTCCTTAAAGGACTTTAGTGAACCAGATGGGTTTTTACAACAATCCAGTAGTGTTCATGGTCACCATTACTAATATTAGTTTTTTTAATTCCAGATTTATTGAATTGAATTTAAATTCCCCAGCTGCCTGGGGTGGGATTTGAACTCACGTCTCATAGATCACTAATCCAGGGGCCTCTGGATTGACTAGTCCAGCAACATAACCACTATGCTACCGTACCCGTAGGTAAATATGCTGTGGTGCAGCAACTGCTGTTGAATACTATGGGCACAATTATAACTTTTTCTTGTTCTTCCAGTTTTATTTTCCTTCAATCTTAATTTTGAGTATGTATCTCCCACCCATCATTAGAACAACCTATATGTGCCATAGATTCACGATCACTGATCTACACTGCAGAGCAACTAGTTCATTTATTGTTGAACATTCAAGTTTACACAAAATTCCAACTGAATAAAATATACTAATATTTTCTGTAGGCAGCTTAATACAATGTTCTGCAAGTCAAAAGTACTGAATGCAACATAGATATATGCAGACCCACAATGTTTGCTTTTTTGAAGGATTCTTTGAATTAAATCAAAATTGGAACATGTTAGCTTAATTACTGGTGGGTCTTTCATGGTGCTATTCATGGTAAGTCAGATGATATGCAGTTTTATAACAAATGGAGCCTTATGCAACGTAACACACTGTGCACGTTTCTGTTGCTAAGGTGAAGATGTGTTTAATATGGCATTGCCCTTTACAGGTTACAAAGCCTCTACTGTAAACAGCTTCTGATTAATCAATTCATTCGTTTTTGTGCAGGAAGTTTTCAGATTGCCAGATGTTTGGAAATTTTCACTCCCAAATCAATCTGTAAATTTCCCCTCGTAATTACCTGAAGCATAAAATGACTTTCTTTTGACGCTTTGAAGTGTAGCCAACGCTCGCAAGGCAGACAGATAGCCATTTATAAATTTCCTCTTGTTACAGCGGGTATCTCCGAATGTTGTGTCTGTCTTAATGGTTAACAGTTCTTTTTAGAGGGAGGCTATTGGCGGGTTTTGGGAAGGAGTAGTTAGAAGAAATGTTGTTTTACATGGAAGGTTAATGGAACATGGAATGCTTCACCACAGGTGACTATTGAGAGGCGATGGCATTGTTTAAAAGAGGCTGTGTTTAAAAAGGAAGGACACATATACGAAGCAAGATATTTCCAGTTGAAAAGTTAACATGGATGCGATGTACTCTTTGTCCTGGTTATTAACAGGGGCGGGTTATGTAGACGGTGGTGGCGTGGGGGGGGGTGGTGGTGGGGGTGAAGTTGCATGCTGTGGCGTTTTAACTCCACACAAGTGTGCGTCTTTTATTCTTGACAGGTTCCCCGCCCGGAAGTCACCCTGATTGACAGGCAGGAGCAGGCTGTTGAACAGGTAGGTCAGATCCAGGACCCCAGAGGGTAGGGGGGAGGGGGGGTGCAGGGAGTCCGATCCTGGGGTGGTTCCGATCCCCGACCCCGGGGATCTTTGTATGGGGGGAGTCTAATGGGGGGGAGCTTGGGGGGCCGGGGGGGGCGGCACTCCTGCTCCTTCTGGCCCACAAGCAGTGCTGTAAAGGCACTTACCTTTTCCCTGAAGTTGTCCAGGTCTCACTTCAGTTGTTGGGTTTCCCGAGGCCTGGGGAACCCGGCCGCCCACTGTTAAACCAGCAAATCAGAGGCTGCCAGCCTCATTAAAAACCCTGGGAGCGGATTGGCTGCCTGCCCCTTGTCCCCCCTCCGTTAATCCCGGAATTGGGCGGGATGGAAACAGGTTGGGGTCCGATTTCAGATTTTTAAACTTTTAACATCTGACCCGACCCCAACCCATCCATTTTTGGGGGTTAAAATTCACCCCTTTCTGTCTGTAATTTCTATGATTTTGTGATTCTCTTTGTAATGATCTAAAATTCCTCGAGTAAATAGCGAATAAAATGACCCATCCAGTAACTTCAAAGTTTTGCCATTTTTGATGAATTGTTTCAACCAATGAAGACTATGGCTCGGAAAATCCCTACCTTACTGACGACCGTTAACACCGTATTTCTGCAAAAAATGGCGGCCGCCTCGCTTCCGCATGCTTCCGGCGCGGGACACGGCGGCTGCCATTTTGGAGAGGTCGATAGCGCTGCCGTTGCCAGCGCTCGCCTCTCAAATGCAAATGTGCAGATCGTGATGTCAATCGGCACGCAACGCCTGATTTGACGCACAACTACGATTTTGTGGCTTTATTTCATCTCTAACAGGTCACAGCTCTTTACAAAAACCATATTACTGCATCTGAAAATGCTTTACAAAGAACTGATTAAAAATCCTACCCGTTATCACCATCCCTCACTTGGTGCCCAATACAACCACCACTCAATGCAGTCCCTGCAGCTGCCAACCAAAGGTATTCAGCCCATAAAAGCTCATCCCTCTAGAACCCTAGCCTGTCCATCCAACTTTAATTTGAACTACAAAATCAGCAGTGATGGAGACTATTTGCTCCATTGTGCCATATCATGGTGCTAACCATTCAACTGGAGCTATCCTAATCCCATTTCCTTTACCCATATGATTTTGTATTCATTCCTTTTCAAATACTTATCCAATTTTCTCCTAAGTAATGTTAACAGTGCCTATCTCAATAGGCCTATGTTGCAACAACCCTGTGTGAAAACATTTCTAACTTTGCCTTTGATATTAATAATTACGATTGTTACCAATTCACCAATCAATCTTTCACTATTTACCCTCTCAAAACTGTTCAATGTTTTCAAACCCTTTATTAGATTCCTCTTTAACCTGAAGTGAGAAAACCTCTAATTTATTTGGAGCTAGTACATGGCAGCACATTACAGTGCCCCCGACCTGGGCTCCTACCTCACAAGGCTCAGCACTCAGTGCTGCTGGGGGTCAGGGCCTGCTGTACTCTCCATAAACCGGATTAATTTAAGGCTTCAATACTTGTCTGAGTTCTAAAAAAAGATAGGCCATAAAATATGTTTCACAACTTCAATTTGAACTATAAAATCAGCAGTGATGGAGACTATTTGTTCCATTGTGCCCACATGCAACAAGACCTGGGCGACGTTCAGGCTTGGGCCGTTAAGTGGCAGGTAACATTCACGCCACACAAGTGCCAGGCAATGACTATCTCCAACAAGCGAGAGTGTAACCACCTCCCCTTGACATTCAATGGCATTACCATCGCCGAACCCCCCCCCCACCCCCATCAACATCCTGGGGGTCACCATTGACCAGAAACTTAACTGGACCAGCCACATAAAAACTGTGGCAACAAGAGCAGGTCAGAGGCTGGGTATTCTGCAGCGAGTGTCTCACCTCCTAACTCCCCAAAACCTTTCTACCATCTACAAGGCACAAGTAAGGAGTGTGATGGAATACTCTCCACTTGCCTGGATGAGTGAAGCTCCAACAACACTCAAGAAGCTCGACACCATCCAGGACAAAGCAGCCCACTTGATTGGCAACCCATCCACCACCTTAAACATTCACTCCCTCCACCACCGGCGTACCGTGGCTGCAGTGTGTACCATCTACAAGATGCACTGCAGCAACTCGCCAAGGCTTCTTTGGCAGCACCTCCCAAACCCGCGACCTCTTCCACCTAGAAGGACAAGGGTAGCAGGCACATGGGAACACCACCACCTCCAAGTTCCCCTCCAAGTCACACACCATCCTGACATAGACGTATATCGCCAATCCTTCATCGTTGCTGGGTCAAAATCCTGGAACTCCCTCCCTAACATTACTGTGGGAGTACCTTCACCACATGGACTGCAGCGGTTCAAGAAGGCGGCTCACTACCACCTTCTCAAGGGCAATTAGGGATGGGCAATAAATGTTGACCTTGCCAGCGACGCCCACATCCCATGAACGAATAAAAAAAACCAGAGTTACATAGAATGTACAGCACAGAAACTGGCCATTCCACCCAACAGGTCCATGCCGATGTTTATGCTCCACACGAGCTGAAACCACAGCATTCTGGCCTCCCAGTTTGCCCTGTAGCTCGTAGACCTTAAGTTCACATTGGGTATGATCGGCCTTCCGAGCTGGCTTGGTCATTATTTCTCTTAAAGCTCCTCTCGCATCTTCCGCCTGTTGGGTCAAGACTTGAACTTCGCTTTCTAATTCTATCCTTCCTCTCTCGTGACCCGACTGCGAGTGCAGCTGAGACCTACCCCTGAGTTTGCTGCTGCTGCAGTATATCTGACAGGTCCTGTGCCCTTGTGAGCTGTGCCTCGAGAGTCTGCTTTGTCCGGCTAAGTTCTTTCCCTGGATCAGTTATTAGCTGCTCACTCTTTTGCGTGCAAACGAAGGCAGCACAGCCCAACAACTGTCCACCCTTTTCTAACTTGATTATTTTGTCATCCACCCGCTTTTAGCTGAACACCACCGCTGCAAGGCTGCTTTTATCATTACCGGACATAATCGCCTTGACTACATCGGTCCCACTCAACTTATCCAATTGCTGCTCTAGGGCTCTCTCTGCATCCGTTGTAGAGCCAGCCATTCTGGGGCACTATGACTACTGGCAGGTGTACAAAGTTGCCTGCACTCCCTTACGGTTTTCCTTCCTAGACCAACGTACCAGCAAAATAGGTCAGCCTAAGGACCTTGTGTAAAACCAAACAAACACCACCGTTTAGTCACGTCCTGCCGCAGTGGCCAGATTTTGTCAGGGTTTTCGCACCCTTTCCCAATTGTGCGACGTGACTCCAATATGGTACAGTGGTATTTTGTTGGGTATTACACAAAGATCAGCACTTATATGTGCCTCAGCAGTAGTTTACAGTACAGAACGCAAATTATATCACCCGTGCTGTCCTGGGTAGAGTTAGTGCCCTCTTGATAGGAGGCTTGAAGGAAGCTTTCACCCCACCTAGGGTCTCTCCACCTCACCCCGCCTGGGGTATCCTCATCGTTAGCCCTTGTCTTGGCCTCACCCCGCCTGGGGTAACCTCTGTTCGGATCCGGATCCTCCTCTCGTGGGCCACTGCTGCCTGGTTCCTTTCCAGGGTCAGCTTTTGCTCCTGGTGCTCTACAGCCTAACTCTCCTAAGTGGTCCCCCTTTTATGCCACTTTTGAGGGCAATTACAGGGGTCGATATTGACACAGGTACGTACCCTATCGGGGTCTTTCCAAAGGGTGGGGTGGCCAATCGGGCATCGAGTATCTTTCAGACAAAGGAAAGAAGAGTCAGCCCAATCCCCATCCCTACCTTTGATGGACAAGGGGTGATTGACTGGTCCTCAAGATGTCGTACCTTTATGGCTGATCAATCATTGGCCTACAACAGAGGAAGAGGGCTGTTCCTCCATCTTATCTGGCTCTTGCTTTTTCTCAAGGCCTTAGCCAGCAACTTCAGAACTTGTTATCTCCTGTTTTACAGACATTGTCTGGTCCCAAGCCTGGTAATTTTAAGACGCTATTATAAAGACAGTGTCTTATGTAGTCCCAAGACCAGTTAGTTGATTCTCACACTGTGTTAATTGCGTTAAGGCAGAATGCTTATTTTTCTCACAGTTTGGCAAAGCTTGACAAATTTTAGGTTTTATGACTGCTGTATACTTGTTTGATTAGTATGAAAAAGGTGATCATATAAAGAACTGTAAAAGTTACATATCAAAAATACATGTGGTACAATGAATCAAGGTGCATGTGTGAGGTTATAACAAGTGCTTACAGTCTGTTAGTAGACATCAGGTACATGTTTGGTTAATGCAAAGGTGATTTCACAAAATACATATCCAACACAGACTTAACATGTAGTGGAATAGTCTATCACCTCCCACCCTATCGGCATATCTAAAGACAGCTCCTCCAACAGTGCAGCACTCCCTCAGTACTGCCTGGAGTGTCAGACCTAGGACTTGAACCCTCAACCTTCTGACTCAGAGGCGAGGATGCTACCCATTGAGCCATGGCTGACACCTAGTCTAGGCAGACACATCAGTGCAGCACCGGGAGGAGGAGATGTCAAACTGAGGGCTCACTTGCCAGTTCAAGTGGATGTAAAAGAGTCTATAGCACCATTCTTAGCGCAGATGAGCTCTCCTGGTAACAACAGAAAACGCTGGAAAAACTCAGCAGGCCAGGCAGCATCCGTGGAGAGAGAAAGAGTGTTAACGTTTCAGGTCGATGACCTTTCATCAGAACTGGGAAGAGCCGGAAATCAAATAGATTTAAGGCCAGAGTAAAGCTGGGAAAAGGGGGAGGGGATAAAGGAACAAAGGGGGAGATAAAGAGACATTAAGAGACATTAAGAGATATGCAAGGCTAGAGGTGGTGTTAATGTGACAGATTAAGGCTGAATGAAGTGTGAAATCCACTGGCAGAATGAAGGACAGCTGCCAGCTTCTAGGAGGAAAAAAAAAAGGTGGGGGGGGACAAATAAAAGGGTGGATAAAATAAAATATAAATGTGATTGGAGCTGAGCTCTCCTGGTGTTCTGGTCAACAACCACCTCTCATCCAAACACTGGTTATTTATGTAATTACAGTTTGTGCACAAATTGACTGCCATGCTTACCTGCATAAGAACATAAGAACATAAGAAATAGGAGCTAGAGTAGACCATTTGGCACTTCGAGCCTGTTCCACCATTCAACAAGATCATGGCTGATCTTCTACCTGAACTCCACCTTCCCACACTATCCCCATATCTCTTAATTTCCTTAGTTCCCAAAAATTTATCGACCTCTGTCTTGAATATACTCAATGACTGAGCATACACAGCTCTTTGGGGTAGAGAATTTCAAAGATTCACAAATCTTTGAGTGAAGAAATTTCTCCTCATCTCAGTCCTAAATGGTCGACCCCTTATTCGGAGACTGTGACCCTGTGTTCTACATTCCCCAGCCAGGGGAAACATTTTCTCAGCATTAACCCTGTCAAGCCCGTTAAGAATTTTATATGTTTCAATTAGCTCACCTCTCATTCTTCTAAACTCTCGGGAATATAGGCCTAGTCTACTCAATCTCTCCTCCTAGGGCAATCCCCTCATCCCAGGAACCAGTCTAGTGAAACTTCGTTGCACTCCCTCTAAGGCAAGTATGCCTTTCCTTAGGTAAGGAGACCAGAACTGTACACAGTACTCCTGGTGTGGCCTCACCAATGCCCTGTATAATTGTAGTAAGACTTCTTTACTCTTATAGTCTAATTCCTTTGTAAGAAAAGCTAACATACCATTTGTTTTCCTAACTGCTTGCTGTACCTGCAGGTTAAATTTCTGTGATTCATGTGCAAGGACACCCAGGTCCCTTTGAGTGAAAACATTTCCCAGCCTCTCACCATTCAAAAAATATTCTGCTTTTTTGTTTTTCCTACCAAAGTGGATAACTTCACACTTCCCCACATTGTATTCCATTTGCCAAGTTCTTGCCCACTCAGTCAACCTGTCTATATCTCTCTGCAGCCTCTTTGCATCCTCCTCACAGCTTACTTTCCCACCTAACTTTGTATCATCAGCAAACTTGGATACGTTACACTCAGTCCCTTCATCCAAGTCATTAATATAGATTGTAAATAGTTGAGGCCCAAGCACTGATCCTTGCGGTACCCCATTAGTTACAGCCTGCCAACCTGAAAAAGTCCCATTTATTCCTACTCTCTGTTTTCTGTCCATTAACCAATCCTCAATCCATGCTAATATATTACCCCCAATCCCATGAGTCCTAATTTTGTGTAATAACTCTTGAGTGGCACCTTATCGAATGCTTTTTGAAAATCCAAATACCCTACATCCACTGATTCCCCCTTATCCATCCTACTAGTTACATCTTCAAAAAAACTCAACAGATTTGTCAAACACGATTTCCCTTTCATAAAACCATGTTGACTCTGCCTAATCATATTATGATTTTCTAAGTGCCCTGTTGCCATGTCCCTAATAATAGATTCTAGAATTTTGGCTACTACTGATGTCAGGCTAACTGGCCTATAGTTTCCTGTTTTTTCTCTTTCTCCTTTCTTAAATAGCGGGGTTATGTTTGCTACCTTCCAATCCTTGGGGCCTGTTCTAGAATCTAGGGAATTCTGGAAGATTAATACCAGTACATCCACTATCTCTGCAGCTACCTTTTTTAAAACCCTAGGATGCAGGTCGTCAGGTCCAGGGGATTTGTCGCCACTTAGTCCCATTCATTTCTCCAGTACTATTTTTTTACTTATACTGATTTCTTTAAGTTCCTCATTCTCTCTAGACCCTTGGTTTCCCATTATTTCCAGATTATTTTTTGTGTCTTCAACTGTGTCCCACGATGGAATCACGAAAGTTGGCAATACCGCAGTGGCACCGCCCGCTTTCGGGCCTTATTGAATTTCTGGGCCTTTGTTTGTAATGCTGAATTGCTAAATACCTCTAATGAACCAATTGTTGATATTAATCCTAAAATACTGCCTGTGAATCCCAACAGAAGGGGCACAAGCCTGTTAGTTTCCACTCAGTCGCCCTGGATGATGGATGCAAGCTGGATGAGAATGGTAGATATGGTGACCAGCTTTTCGAAGCTAATTCCTTGGCTTGAAATATAGTTGACAAGCAAGGAATAACTGGACATCCAGGCTTCGTGTCATGGAGAAAACAAGCTCCTCTGTAAGAAACCAGAATGTGCCAGTAAGTGGTGAATAATGGCCCGGATTTGACAGGGCCTATAACGGCGTACGCCATTGTAAGTGCTGTGAATGGCCCCGCAACCAGCGGGATTTTCCCCTGATTGACCTTGTTAAGCCCACCCGGCAGGCTCAGCAGGCCAATTAGGGGGAAGTCAGTGACAGAGCACATCAACGTATGACGTGTCATCTGTCAAGAACTTTTGAAAGAAGAAATGTCATCGTTTGACAGCTCTGTGAAGCTGTCAAACACTGACATTCTGTGTAGTTCGATGAGTCCTTGTGTTCAGGATTCATCAAACCTTTCAACTTTGCAGAAATCACCTGGCTGTTGGTTCGGAGGATCCAACAGGCAGTCTGTGATATCTACAATGGAGATGTTGGGACTCCGGCTCCACAGCGGCTGAAGGCTGTAGGCAGAAACAAAGGTAAGTGAACATTTTCTAACACTTTACACTCACCTTATATACTTACCACTCCACACTTGCACCCATCACTCACCTCTACGTCGCACTTTCAGACCCCTCCGACCCCCGTAGACCTCCTACTCGTCTCCTACACCCTGGTGGGGTTCCCTGAGGTCGGGAAGTCTACACTTCGGAACGAAAAATGGGGATAATCCTATTTTCTGCCTGTTAACTACCTGTTGACAGACAGTTAATAGGCTTTAATCCCTTTCCCGCTTCGAGAAGACGGGACCTGGGGCAGGACGGCTTCCCGCCTCCTGGTAAGAGGGCACGGAGGCGGGTTGGGGGCGGGTTTGCCACCCGCCCCCAAATTCTGTAACTTTACCGGCAGTCCCGCCTCCATACCCGCCCCCTCGGGGCTGACAAAATCCAGCCCATGGAGTCCAATCTCAAGCTGGGTCCGATCCCTGACCTGGTGGCGGGGGGGGGGGGGGGCTGATTCCGGGGTTGGGGGGAAGTGGGCGGAGGGTGGCCTTGCATGGGGGGGGGGGGGGGTTGCGGTCTGAAGGGGGGTCAGCATGGAGGCCAGGAGGAAGCACTCATGGTCCTCTTGGCCCACAAGGTATGCTCCCCGAGTTTTCTTGCAGTTCGGAGGAGTACGCGGGCGGCAAGCCTCCGACCGCAATTTGCAGGCCAACAAATACTGCACAACGATTGAATTGGATCAAAAACTCGATGAAACACCATTCCATTTTGATTTTTTTAATAATTTCTTCCATTTTAGCACTCTTGAATCTCCACAACATGCGGGGGAAGCCAGACTTCCGGGTTTCCCACGCACTACCGGACAACCACCGCCCCCCCCCCCCCACCCCCCGCCCGCTTCCAGCGCGTCGGTAAGTCAAAATTCCCCCCTCTAACTCCTTTGCACCACGTAAGGCACAGCTAAATTCATGCAAAGTGAGGTAAATAGAGCCACAGAACTGGAGTCAGAAAGAGAGACACACAGGCAGACACCGGCAGAAGATGTGGCAGAGGTTTGCACTAAGCTTTATGCTGCATAAAGACCTACAGATGCGGGGCAATTAACAGAGTACCAGAAGTTTCAGCAGCAAAGAAAAAGTCACCAAAGGAAAGGAAGTAAAAATAAGGAGAGAAAAGCCGAAGGTAGAATTAGCAGAGTTTGCTTTAGGATTTCCATGCTCAATAAAAAAATTAATTCAGTGAAGACCAGCTCTTGATGGGGACAGTTTCTTATTAAAATGATTTATTGAGGTGTAGAGTGGTGTGGTGGTCCAATTGGCTGTGTCACAGAAGGTAAATTATGGCTTCACACCCTTAAGTTCCCACACAGCGAGTCCCTGATCTCAACAGTGTGCAAGCCAAAGTGTTTCCCCTTAAGGATGAAACAAAATAGAGATTAATCGTCAGCTCGTGAACATTCTACCAACCAATTACAAAGTGGCACTGCCAGAGACCTGGGAAAAGATCATCTGCCCAGAGGTCGCAGGTGACCTCGGAACAGGGTCACCAGAAAACAGGATGTTATTTCAACAGTGCTTGACTGTTCACGGTACAGTCTACCTCCTGTCTGGGAGCCACACAGAAAGTTTGTTCAAGTGAGGAAGTGGGAATCTCTGGATTAATAATAAACAATAAAGCCTGGAAATTGAATTGTGCCTGAATTAAAAAAGAAAAAAGAAAGACTTGCATTTATATAGCGCCTTTCAGGACCTCAGGACGTCCCAAAGCACTTTACAGCCAATTAAGTACTTTTTGAAGTGTAGTCACTGTTGTAATGTAGGAAATGCGGCAGCCAAATTGCACACAGCAAGATTTCCACAAACAGCAGTGTGATAATGACCCGATAATCTGTTTTTGTCATGTTGATTGAGGGATAAGCATTGGCCAGGACACTGGGGATAACTCCCCTGCTCTTCTTCAAAATAGTGCCATGGGATCTTTTACATCCACCTGAGAGAGCAGACGGGGCCTCGGTTTAACGTCTTATCCGAAAGACGGCATCTCTGACAGTGCAGCGCTCCCTCAGTACCGCACTGGAGTGTCAGCCTAGATGTTTGTGCTCAAGTCTCTGGAGTGGGACTTGGAACCCACAACCTTGAGCCACAGCTGACACTAACTGGCCCAGCAGCCTCATTAGGATAGTATCAGCGAGCTGTAGGAGCCAGTTGTGGCCCCAGAGGCAGATTGATGTTTGTGGGGGGGAATGAATTCAGCTGGCTGGAACATGGGGGAATAAGGCAATCGGGAGAGAGGCGAGCGGGGGCTGGCAGCAGCACTCCTGCTCCTCCTGGCTCCACATACAGTTAACTCTTTGGTGGCAGCCTCCAGCGATCTTTTTAAAGATCACTAGTTAGGCTGTACGTAGACCAGGTAATCCTGGATGCAGCAGGCCCAACGGAAACCAATTTCTGGTTTGGGTCCGCAAACAGGCATTAGGTCGCTTATTAGCATATTCACCGGGCCCAACGTTTTAGGTGGCCACCAGAAATGCCTCGACAGCACTCAAACCAATATGGCGTCAGACATGTTTACGACCCTGTTCAGGCACGGGAGGTTGGCCCACTATATTGGGCCTCTTTGCATCCATTTTCCATCTGGAAAACGAAGGCCAATTTCACCTCCTACAGGTCATATTAGAGCTCAGGGTGTATCAGAGCCCAGTGGCTAGTTTATCTGCATGCAGAATAGCATTTTAAAAATCGAGATATGATACCAAATATGCTCCTTTCCTAAAAAATATAAAAGGCATCTGGTCTTGAGGGGCTGAAACTTTCACAGAGTTCTTCAGTTATGCACCAAGCTCTCATTCACTGCTGGTATTTACTTGCAGAGCATGTATTCACCGGTCGACTGAGTCCGTAGATAGAAGGATGGCTGCACAGCTGCAATACATTTTCAGGTACAATGGTTCAAAATATTCAACATGCAGATGACAAGAAGCAAGTCAATGTGTCAGATTGATGGACCTTAAAGATGTGCAAAAGGAACTTCATTTCCATGTTGCTAATCCATATTTTATACTGAGTGACCTACATAGTACTGTACTTAGCCACAAAGCAAAACCTTGTTTATATAAACTCTCTTATTGCAAGCATCTCATTGCTTTTTTGCAGAAGCCCTATTATAGACAGTGGAGAAGCTCAAGTCTTGAGGTGAATCTCTGCCTAATAATTTCTCAAGAATTTAGAACAAGCAGGTTTGACTATCTCTACATTCATTATATTAAAGAAAGCTTGCTTTGTTGTCAATTTATATCATAACCCTGAGATTTGTTACAGCCTTGAAGTGCGCTTCCACCGATTATTGTTTATAATGCATTCATATGGAGTTCCTGAGGGCACTTTTCCATCAATTTAGGACTTTGTTTTATATCAAACATTTTCTTTGAAATTCTTTCCTTTCTAAATCTGCCTCTTCCTCTACTGAATGATTTGACTCTTGTTAGGATAGAGTTCCAAGCCATCAACAACCCTCGGGTACCTAAATACAATTAGCCATGTGCGTCAGCCATGGCTCAATTCATAACACTCTTGCCTCTGAGTAAGCAGGTTGTGGGTTGAAGTCCCACTCCAGAGACTTGAGCACAAAAATCTAGGCTGACACTCCAGTGCAGTACTTAAGCAATGCTTCACTGTCGGAGGTGCGGTCTTTCGGATGAGACGTGAAACCGAGGCCCTGTCTGCCCTCTCAGGTGGACGTAAAGATCCCATGACACTATTTTGAAGAAGATCAGGGGAGTTATCCCCGGTGTCCTGGCCAATATTTATCCCTCAATCAACATCACTAAAAAACAGATTATCTGGTCATTATTACATTGCTGTTTGTGGGAGCTTGCTGTGTGCAAATTGGCTGCCGCGTTTCCTACATTACAACAGTGACTACACTTCAAAAAGTACTCCATTGGCTGTAAAGCACTTTGGGACATCTGGTGGTGGTGAAAGGTGCTATAGAAATGCAAGTCTTTCTTTTCATTCTTCACATGTGAGCCTAGGCAAGGTTTTCTGTCAAGGAGGGTGTCACAGCAGAGCCTAATGCCATTCTCACCTGTCAGCCCATTGACTTATACTGCAGACGATCCCCGTGCTAGCCTGGAAGGACATAGAAGGAGAAACATCCAAGGCAGTGGTGACCTTGACTGGCAGTGCCATCCTTATGGTGCGTGCTGTCTGCAGGTATCCTTACACACATGCCCTTTCCAGCAGGGATCACTGAATGCCAATCAGGAGGAATGTAGCTAACAATGGAAAATTTCCTCCCCACTTTGCCTTCACAGCCCAGTATCCTTGGCAACCAAGAGCCAACAGCGACTTTGCACAGAATGCAGTATGTGTCACGTCCGATCCTCTTAATCAGTGTAAACAAAATGGAGACAGGCGTGTGACACTCTAAATCTCTCTCTACCACTGAGAAATAGATTTACGCACAAATGCAAAATAGCTTCGACACCCATGATCTGGATTGGAAACCTGGACAGATTGTTCCCTTCTTCAGCTAGTGTATGAAAGCTATTGTAGCACCCCTGCTGCTGCCCTGACTCAGCTAGCTCAGCAAAGACTGGAGATTGAACCGGAGACTTCCTGGCTGGCGTATCTTTGTATCTTCCATATGCCAATAGCGAGTGGCAGCACAGGACTTTGACTGAAACATTATTAGGATAGATTTTCCAGCCAGTGGGATCAGTCCCTTCAGAGCAAGCAGAAGCAAAGTCTGGGATTGTGCATTCCGTGTGAAAGCCCCACTTTAAAATGTTGCCTGATTATGTCCCAGGTATGACTTCCCATCCATTTAGTAAAGGATTGAGCTGCAGGCTCTGCTCATGTGGTGAAAAGTGAAAGTCCATACACGTATTAATGTATAAACGTTTTGATTTTAATTTTACCAGTGGCTTTCTCGGGCTGTTTTTGGTTTGTGCTGTATTTTATTTGCCATCAGAAAATGTCGAAATGTTTATTTCGAACCAAGAAAAGCCAGATGCTGTCTGCAAAAATGGCCAGAATAGCAAATGTAAGAGAAGCATGTAGAAGAATTCAGTGGAACAGGAAAAGCATGACGAGACAAGGGGTCGTGAAAGGGCACTCGTACCACACAAACTTTCCCTTCAGCTCAGGGAGTGACGAGCTCTTTAATTGAAAGCTACAGCGCCCCATGTCCATTGGTATTTCAAGTTTAAATTAATGTGAGGAAATAAAAAAACACATTGACCCAGAAATTCTTTGAATGCTACACCAAAATTTACGCTGGTTTCTACGCCGACCTTGCTGACTGGTACTTACGCCGAAATTTCGTACTAATCTCATTAGCATACGCTGCAATGTAAAAAGTGGCATAATCAATGGGGGCCCGAGGAAAGCACAAAACCTACGCCATACTGTTTATTTCAGTCCTTCTTCAGGTATGAAAATTAAAGTTTGAAGCCATCAAACTATCATTTCTGCACATTAGGCACAGCATGTTTAAGAAAATGCAATCATGGAAGCTTTTAATGTTTAATGTAATTCATTCTGATGCCATTAAAATGCATTCAAAGATACAGGAAATGCAGTGCCGATCTCAATGAGAATCTTCTGAATAAATCACCGAAAAAAAAATCATAAAACACCAGAAATTACTTTGGGTCCTGCTGCTCCTAATATTTTGGGTGTAAATTTACAGCCTGTGCGGAACTGGCATAATTGCAGGAAACTTGTATTCGCCACTCTTTCGAATGGGGGGTGGGGGCGGGGGTGGGAGGGGAGGGAGTAGAGCCTATGTTGATGAGCGACAGAGGATTTCAGCAAACTTTTCGCCGAATAGGTGCAAAAGATCAAGGAAACCCAGGCATTTCACTTATATGCAAATTTCCTCAGCTTTTTGTGCTGAAATAACAGCATTACACTGCACTTACACTGTTGGTTTGGTGAAATTACAGCCCATGATTTCATGGTTCAAATGGTCCGGGATAAAAGAAGACATGCTAGGGAGATCAGTGATCCACTGAGATGACATTATGTAAATATAAGCTCTGGCACATCTACCTGGCAATAACCTGCCTCCACAGGGTCTAGTCGGCCTAAAGCCAGTTCCATAGCTGTGCCATTTGCTGCAAGGATGCCTGAGGTCATAAAGGCTAACACTGCCAGTGGCAGTCAAGGTCACCACTGTCTTGAATTTTTCTGCCTCTATCTCCTTCCAGGCATCTGCAGTATCAGCCAATGTGCTGACAGGCAACACGTTGCAGCATGCATATTTGGGCTATCTACCTGGTATATAATACTGTTGTAGCACCTACCTTGGCAACTTCGTTGGGCGTGGACAATGCGGCTAGCTTCTCCACAAGTGGAAGATGAGGGATGACCCGAAGTGCATGAGTCCCAGAACATGGACCACATCACATCAACCTGCCCACTAAGATGTGTTGTGGGAGGCACCTCATTTCTCCACTTGGCATCTCGGGAGGCCATCAAATGGATACCCAAGCTAGACATCCCATTAAAAGCTTTTCCCATCATACAAAACAACAATTGAAGTCTGCTATCTTCTTCTGTATGTGTTCTCAAGTATGTAGCACTGGCAATGGTGTCACCACTTCCTACAGCAGGTAATGTTCTGGGATCCACATCTTGCAGCAGCACCTCCACTTCACCAGCCATCAATCAGGGAAGAAGGGTGCTGCACCTCTTCATCACTTGCCCACAGACTCAGTTTCCTGCCTCCATATTTGTTTTGTTCTCCTTTGACTTGTGACTTGCGAAAGGCAACCATAAAATGTTGTTCCCCACATGCAGCCACTTACCTTTAAGTGGTCACATTCCTTCCAGTCATAGCCACAGCCCTTTAAGGGCTATTGATGTGGCAGATATTCCACCTCCTTTTTTCTGTGAGCGACCATCCGAGGCCCAAGCCAGGCCAGAAATTGGAATATGAACGGAGGACCAACAACAGGAAACTAGCAAAGTCAACCATTCCTCGTTCAGGCAAGCACAAAGCTCGCAGTGCATCAGTCCAACAGCCTGAGCACTGGAACCAGGAAATCTACTCCACTTTTGTCATATTTCACTGATTTGGGGGTTTTCCTTCGCTGCATGTTACAGGGAGGTACAATATACTCTACTTTATATCGCAGATAGTGAATTTTTGTTCAATGCACAGTCAAATGTGACCTGGGATTCTGGCAAGAAGTTTTATGTCATAAAAGTCACATCTTGTGAGATCTGACATTACAGAGCATTGCTTTAAGAAAAACACAATGACATGAACCAAACTGTCTGCCACCAATACTATTTATTATTACTACTGTAGTATTAAAAATCCACTATCCTAAAAATGTGAGAAATACTATTACTATTATAAACAGTTATTAGTAAATGCAAGACAGTAAATTCGAGTAACTGGCAGATTATCTGAACCCCTGGATTAGATTAGATTATCATCTCGTAATTCACTGACAGCCATACCCTATATACTATTTAATAAAACCACCATGTTTAACAAAAACATTGTTTTCAGCCTTATCTTTTACATACATATATGTAAATACATTACTGTCAGTTGAAAACATTTTACATGTTGGTGGCTCTTCCTCACAATTAAAATAATCCCTTTGATAAAATATTTATTGGAAGATGGGGAGTTTACTTTGCAACTATCACTTCTTCTTGCAAGTAGTCATGAAGTACCTGCTCAAAGAAAAGGCTTACACACCATTCAAGTCCGATTGAGCTAAGGAGAGATGACGAGTGCAGGTGGCAGCAAAACAGCCTTCACACCACCATCTGGGATATAGACCATAGAACACAAGTTACAGTCCTCAAAACAGAATAAATTATTCAACTGAGAAACTACTCTCCTGTCTAACCCAGTTCCAAATACAACCTCAAAATATATCCCAAGTAAGTAGAAGGCTCTAGTTTAAAGAAGCAAATCAAGTTCTTCCTTTACAACACACATCAGGAATAGTAGGCAATGGATAGGACAGTAGATAATTTGCTCTCAATTAAAAGTTATTCGCATGATGAGGCACAATAAACCCCTCCGTTTTCAAGGATTTTTCTTCTGTTGCTGCTTGCCCCTCCTCCTGTTTTATCTAGGTTCCCCTCTCTGCTCGTGGTTTATCTGTGCACACACATACCTTGTCACTAGGAGAGCAGACAGCCTTTCAAACACACTGTATGATCTGAACGTGGCTTGTTTTCCAGAGTTCAGCACCCAACACAAACTCGGTGTATATCATTATGTGACTTACTATCAGACTACTGGATGCAAACGTTCGCTGGAAGTTGATTGCTGACCTGTAAGCTGGCAAATTACATGATTTGCAAAGCTCTGGTCACGGGTTTATCTCTGACTTGCCTGACATTTAGCAAATTCATAAACCATAACTGTTGTAACAGCCCACAAAGACTGCTGTCTGACAGATTAAAGTGCCGTACGTTAGGCTATAAAAATTTACAGGTTAGATAGAAAAGGAAAAAGAGGAGCGAAATTGCCTTATTAAGTTAAGAACATGACCACAGCTTTAAAAAGAAAAGTTTTATTGATGGTGGTGCTCAAACTGAGTCTGCCTGGGTTGTGTTATGAAATGAAAAGGAATCTATTACTCTCTTGGGAGTATACTATAGAGCACCAAATAGTGGGAAAGAAACTGAGAATGAGATTTACAGGCAATTCAGAGAGATCTGCAGCAGTGACAGACTTGGAATAATGGAGGACTCTAACTATTCTAATATAGATAGGGATAAGACAAAAGTTTGTGGTCAAAAAGGGGAGGGGTTCTGAGAATGCCAGGATAGTTTCTTTAATGTGCAGCAAGGAAGGGTGCAGTTCCGGTTAATGAAGAAAAACAAGACAGCAACCTGAAGGAAGGAGCACATTTGGAAATAAGGATAATGACCTAATTAGCACGATGAAAATAGATAAAGAAAAAGAGGAATTAAAGTTTAAGATGTTGAACTAGAAGTTAGCTCATTTCATTAGGATGAAAGGAAACCTAGGCCAGATTAATTGGTTGGAAAAATGGTAAATAAAAACAGTGGGCTGGATTTTCATTGACCCGTGGAGGCGGGTTTAGAGGCATGTGGGGGGTTAAAATTGCGAAAACTGGTAGGCGGGCGGGCACAAGTCCGCCTCCATCCCGCCTCCACGCAATTTTCATTAAATCGTGTCTGCTGGTCCCGACTCTGTCCCGCCTTTAAGAGGCGGGATAGGCTGTTAAGGCTCTTAACAAGCACTAAATTGGCTCTATAATGCCATTTTGAAAGGGCTTTGTGATTTTAACCCTTGTTGCACGTGAAGCACGCCTGTTCTGAACCACGAACACTAATTGGGTCATGGGTTCCCACATGCTGGAACTCAATTGCCCAATTAGGTGAAAATTGCATCAATCTCCCACATCCAATTGCAGTCGGGTGGATAACACGAAAAGCGGATGACACGACCCCAACCCGCCCCAGTATCAAAATCTAGCCCAGTGGCTCAGCAGTGGGAGTTATTTAAATACAAGATGGACGAGGTACAGGTTAAATACATTCCAGAGTAAAGGGAATACAACAAAGGTTAAGTTCCATGGATAAATAGATAGATTAGAGCAAAAAGGAGGCTTGTAAAGAGGAAGATTATAAATATAGAGAGGATAATACAGAAGAAAACTAAGAAACTACAAAAAATATCGGAGGGAAGCAAAAAGGGAGATCAAGAAGGCTAAGAGGATATATGAAAGAAGATTAGTGGTCAACATAATGGATATAACAAGAACCTTTACATACATCTAATGACTAAAAGAATAATCAAGAAAGGGGTTGGACTAATTAGAGATGAATAAAGTTAACTTGTATTTGTAAGTGAGGTAAAGGCAGAGATGCTTCATAAATATTTCGGCCTCAGTTTATACAGAGGAAAGTGAAAGTGGGAACGGAGGAATACCTGAGAGGATGTGGTTGAATCGCCAAGAGAGAAAAATCTTCAAAAGGAAACTGTATTGAAAAAGCTGTTGTAAGTTAAAATAGCAAAGTCGCCAGGCCCATATGGTATGCATATCAGGGTTGGGGGGCGAGGGGTGCGGGGAGGGAACTAACACCCTCTTCACAATTACCTCAGGCAGCACCACCTCTACTTCAGCAGTCATCAATCAAGTGGATCGAGGGTTACACCATCACTGGTCTGCAGAATTATTCCTGCACTTTGGGCTGGATTTTGAATGACCCGTGGAGTCAGGTTTGGAGGCGTGTGGGGGGTTAAAGTTGCGGGGTCGGGGTTTCCGACCTCGTCCCGACCCCATCCTGACTCCACGCGATTTTGACAAAATCAGTCACGGAGTTCCCGACTCCGTCCCGCCTCCAAGAGGCGGGAGAGGCCATTAAAGCCCTTAACAAGGCCTAAATTGGCTCTGTAGTGCCATTTTGAAACGTTTTAGCTAGTTTAACCCTTTTCCGACGTGAAGTACGCCTGATGTGAAACACTCCAGTGAAACCTGGCGGGAGCACAAGTGGATAGCTGACTATCAGCTGCAGGTCCACTATTACAACGGAGATGTGATGAAGGAAGTATTAGGTTTGAATGATGCTGCTGCATTGAATGTCTTCAGAGACTGTATGGCCTTTGCTATGAGAGGACATGGATGCAAAAAAATTCTCATTCTCTCTCTCTCTCTCTGCCACATTTTGCATCTAGGTCCACTCACAACAAAAGCCAGGCAGGTCCTCTCTCACCAACAGCCAGGCAGTCTCTGAGACCTGACAGACAGCAATGATGACATCATCAGAGGCGACTTTCAGACTGAAACCACTAATTAGTTCATGGGTTCCCACATGCTGGAACTCAATTGCCCAATTAAGTGAAAATTGCATCATTCATCCACATTAATCTGGAGTCAGGGGGGGGGACACGAAATGCGGATGACCTGACCCCAACCCGACCCCAAGACAAAATCCAGCCCTTTAGGTTTCCTTTCCCTTCATTTCATGTCACTACTTAGTCCCTCCCCCTTTCAGCCTTGGCAAATGCGGTTCATGGGTTGAGATGTCTTTTGAGCCTTTCCAAAGGCTTTGATTTGAACCTTTTCGCCCACTTCCCTTTAATTTTCCCCCATCCCTTTAACTTGCTCTTGTATGAAATCTTCCGCTCCCACCACTGGAATTAGACTGAAATAGAATGAAAATTAGCTTAATTTCTGATCCATTCAGATTTCATTGTAATTCTGAAGCTCATCGTTGCTTTTTGAGTTATGAGCCTTTCATGCTCATGAGAGCGTATTGATGGAATGCTCTATATTTATTGTGTACTTTGTTTATTGTGAAAATGTCAAATAATGTACTTTTAATTTCTACTCAGATTAATGGTCTGTGGAGTCAGCTTCCTGGCATTTGAATTTGTTTTCAGACCTTTATCAAGGGGACGTGCTTGAAATGAAATTGCATTGTTCATTGAAAATAAAGAGCCTTTAACAGTGCTGAGAGAGTGAAAATTAACACATACCAAAAAAACCCCAGATCTTGAATTTGGAGACATTTCTAATGGAAACAAGAACGGTGACTGTGGAGTATTTTGTTTTTACCATTACCTCTCAGGTATTCCTCCGTTCCCACTTTCACTTTCCTCTGTATAAACTGAGGCCGAAATATTTATGAAGCATCTCGGCATTTTGTCAGTCAAAGCAACAAGCCAAGTGAGCCACATAACCCAGGAAAGGTACCAACATACTGAAACTCATCCCAACTAAAATTAGTGTGTACTATTATTTTTCCACATTCTTTACACGCTTAAGAACCAGTTGTATTACAAACACTGTGCAGTTATGTGCAGTGTAACTTGGGTGTAAAGCAGACATCGCCAAGAAATGAGCTCTTCTCCTGGAGTAGTCTGGCACCACTTGGGCTTCACATCTAATGTCGTACAACATCACACGAGTGTAAAAGCAGCTTTAGAAAGTTCCACGGCAATCCATTGAATGTTGGCAGAGAGCTGACTCTCCCAGCACCTCTCTCTGAACATGGTGGTGATGGGGAGAGAGGGGATGAGTTCCTCCATCTACCAGCTGTAACAGAATCATTAATGCATTTATAAAGAATAGTTACAATTTCACGACACCTATTGCGTAGAGGAAATCGTCACCGATGAAAATCTAACCAGCTGCCAGTTGCCACAAAGCAGAGCTGTGCAGATGCATGCAACCCAAAGCAGAAGGTGCAAAAGTAGGAGGAAAGTGGAAGGTTGAATTGAGCAAGTCATTTCAAGGGTGCAACAGGCCCCTTGGTAATGTTAGTCTGAAAAGGGTAGTGTTTTATTGTTCAAATCAATTATGTGGCCTTATATGACCTTATATGAAGAACATAAGAACATAAGAAATAGGAGCAGGAGTAGGCCATTCGGCCCCTCGAGCCTGCTCCGCCATTCAATAAGATCATGGCTGATCTTCTACCTCAACTTCCCTTAATATCCAAAAATTTATCGATCTCAGTCTTGAATATACTCAACGACTGAGCCTCCACCGCCCTCTGGGGTAGAGAATTCCAAAGATTCACCACCCTCTGAGTGAAGAAATTTCTCCTCATCTCAGTCCTAAATGGCCGACCCCTTATTCGGAGACTGTGACCCCTGGTTCTAGACTCCCCAGCCAGGGGAAACATCCTCCTTGCATCTACCCTGTCAAGCCCTGTAAGAATTTTGTATGTTTCAATGAAATCACCTCTCATTCTTCTAAACTCTAGAGAATATAGACCTAGTCTATGCAATCTGTCGTCATAGGACAATCCCCCCATCCCAGGAACCAGTCTGGTGAACCTTCGTTGCACTCCCTCTATGGCAAGTATATCCTTCCTTAGGTAAGGAGACCAAAACTGTACACAATACTCCAGGTGTGGTCTCACCAGGGCCCTATATAATTACAGTAAGACGTCTTTACTCTTACACTCAAATCCTCTTGTAATAAAGGCCAACATACCATTTGCTTTCCTAATGGCTTGCTGTACCTGCATGTTAACATTCAGTGATTTATGTACAAGGACACCCAGGTCCCTCTGAACACCAACATTTCCCAATCTCTCACCATTTTTAAAATACTCTGCTTTTCTATTTTTCCTACCAAAGTGGATAACTTCACATTTCTCCACATTATATTCCATTTGCCATGTTCTTGCCCACTCACTTAGCCTGTCTATATCCCCTTGAAGCCTCTTTGCATCCTCCTCACAACTTACATTCCCACCTAGCTTTGTATCATCAGCAAACTTGGATATATTACATTTGATCCCTCATCCAAATCATTGATATAGATTGTGAATAGCTGAGGCCCAAGCACTAATCCTTGCGGTACCCCACTAGTTGCAGCCTGCCAACCCGAAAATGACTCATTTATTCCTACTCTCTGTTTTCTGTCCATTAACCAATCCTCAATCCATGCTAGTATATTACCCTCAATCCCATGAGCCTCTAATTTTGTTTAATAACCTCTTGTGTGGCACCTTATCGAATGCCTTCTGAAAATCCAAGTACACCACATCCACTGGTTCCCCTTCATCTATTCTGCTAGTCACAACCTCAAAAAACTCTAACAGATTCGTCAAATATGATTTCCCTTTCATAAATCTGTGTTGACTCTGCCCAATCCTATTATTATTTTCTCAGTGCCCTGTTACCACGTCCTTAATAATAGATTCTAGCATTTTCCGTACAACTGAGGTCAGGCTAACTGGTCTGTAGTTCCCCGTTTTCTCTCTCCCTCCTTTCTTAAATAGTGGGGTTACATTTGCTACCTTCCAATCTGTGGGAGCCGTTCTAGAATCTATGGAATTTTGGAAGATGACAACCAATGCATCCACTATCTCTATAGTGACCTCTTTTAAAACCATAGGATGTAGGCCATCAGGACCAGGGGATTTATCGGTTTTCAGTCCCATTAATTTCTCCAGTACTTTTTTTTACTACTGTAATACTCATTTCTTTCACTTCCTCATTCTCGCTGGACCCTTGGTTCTCTACTATTTCTGGAAGGTTTTTTGCATCTTCTTCCGTGAAGACAGACACAAAATATTTGTTTAATTCTCTGCCATTTCCTTATTCCTCATTATAATTTCTCCTGTGTCAGCCTGTAAGGGACCCACGTTTACTTTCGCTAATCTTTTGCTTTTTACATACCTATAGAAGCTTTTACAGTCTGTTTCTATGTCTCTCGCTAGTTTACTCTCATTCTATTTTGCCTTTCTTTATCAATTTCTTGGTCCTCCTTTGCTGAATTCTAAAATCCTCCCAATCCTCAGAAAATGAATCCTGAGGTCATTGTTTAGGAGCATGTTCCCGTGGGCTGACCAATGCAGCCAATGGATAGTTTTCACACACTGACAAGCAGTAGTCTCTGCCCTCACCTTTTGCCCTTCACTCTGGATGCACTTTGGTACCTTAACCAAGTGGGCATTCTTCACATGGAAGCCTAGACAGCAAGTGCCAGCAGACTATTCACTCATGAACGACATCACAGCTGAGCCCGGCATCCGCATGCGTACAATTTCCAGCAGGGTCACTGGATGGTGATCAGGAGCAAATCACCTGGCCAATCATTGCCCTCCCCGAGGCTCTCAAACTAACTGGACCACTGCAATGGATGTTCTGGCTGAAATCCGTTAGCTCAGCACAGACCAGGAATCAAATACAAATACACTTATTGTCAGCATAAAACGGAAAAGCCGGAATGTAATGTAATGTTGCAGTGAGAGTAGTTCAGCGAACAGACTATGCCAGCTGGTAAATGAGTAAACAAGTCGTGAATAATTTGCTCGTCCACAGCATTACAAGAACGGATCAAGGCTGTACTAGCTATCCAGCAATATTTCTATGGGGGGTTGTGCCTTGCACCTGGGCAAAATGAATAAATCAAGACCTATAAAAAAATTAATTCTTAAAACCACAAAGAAAACATTGTGCAGTGAGCCACTAATAATTTAAAGTGAGATGCGAGGATAAAGGGCACTTGATAATTTGGTTTTCAAAACAGAAAGGTTGGCACTGAATGTAAATAAACCCAGGGCAACTAATTTTTTTATATTATAAGGCTTCAGAAATGTAAATCTTCTGGTAAATGAGCACAGCGACACAATGAACAATTAATTTGCATAAAGGAAAAGTGTTGTGATTAATTAAATTGTGCATAAAACAATTATATAATGGCAGTAGATTGTAAAATAAATTACTTCAATTTAACATTTTGTCAATGGTTCAAATGGATTGCTTAGTTTTTAGTGTACAGCATTCCTTCCAAATTCGACATTGATTTCTCCTTTCTATACTTATCAGGGTATACAATGAGTAGGTCCCTACTAAATAGGCTGGGTACAAAAAGTGATTTACATGAAATAATACTTTACAATAATACCTCAGTGTATGCTTGAGAAACAAACTTGAATAGAAATATAGTGGGAAGCAAGTAAATCATAATGAGTTAAGCAATAAACAAAATAACCTTTACAAAGTGAAAATGTGGATCATTAATTAGCCAGCTAAAGCTTCAATGCCCCAGTGCAATATATACGCTGTGTACATATACACAAATAATTTACTGGTGACCAATTCCAAGTTATTTGGTGACAAACATAAACTAATGACATAACATATTATTGATTCTGTTGCTGCCAGACAGACTATCAAGACAAACAGAGTGAGCAGACGGGTGCTGTGCCTACAGAACCAGTTAGTCCATATGTTTGGTATAACAGTAAATTCCCTTTACTTGAAATCTAACTGTGAAAAATAGAGAACAATGGATAGCTCGGAGTGATTACGAGGTAGTAAATTCAACAGGGGGTTCAGGTGATGCCTGAACCCTCAGATGAGATTATAGCCTTGAATTCCACTCGAGGGTATTGCTTTTTATGATTTGTACTGTGAAGTTCATAGGATGCTTTTAGTCAGTTCTGTCTTTTATTTGCTGACAGCAGCTGTCACTGCCACTGCTGTCAAGCAGACTGCTCTATATGTTGTTGATATGCGATGACATTGAGGGATCGACAACTGGTGTCAGCAGCAAAGCTCAGCTATACATAAAAGCAAAACTGATGTTATCTGCACTTTTAGCCAACTATTTCTGTTCATATCTTACTTAATTCTCTTCCTACTAAGTTTATTTCTGCCTGTCAATTACAGCTGAACATCCATACATCATTCCAAGGTCAGTCGTAACCAGATTGACCAGAGATGCTACAAGACCTTATTGTCATGCTCAGCCCTCTGCTATTTCCTCCGGCTGCCTGCCTGAGTCAGAAGGCTGCGGTTTCAAGCTCTCCCCCAGGACTTGAGCACAAAATCTAGGCTGGCACTGTAATGTAGGATTGAGAGAATGTTTCATTTTCAGGTACAGGTCTGCGCATGAGAAATTAAGCAGAGAGACTCGGTTTTGTTGGTTGAAGTGGACTATTCAAAGTCCAGGTCAACATTCCTCTCTCAACCAACACTATCACAACCAGATTAGCAGATCGTTCATCTACTGCTGTTTATGAGACCTTGCTGTGTTCAAATTGGCTACAGAACAATAGTCACTGCACTTCAAACATAATTAATTGTGAAGCCCTTTGAGAAGTTTGTGAAAGATGGTATTGTTGAGGCTGCCGCGAAACACGAATGGAGGCTGAATCCATATGTGGAAAACAAGAAAACTTTAATTCACTGCATGGCACACAAAATGGCTGAGAGAGCTGCTCCCAGAATTCTCTGGAAAAACTCCCAGAATTCTCTGGGTAAAACCTGAGGCCCCGCCCCCTTCTGCCTTAAAGGTAAGGTGCCTTAAAGGGGAAGGTGCTGGAAATTTGTCCACAGACGGAAGAGTGGATTATGCCCGTTTTAGGTGGCGATCTGCCACAGTATAAAGTGTTACATCAATACAAATTTTTCCTTACTCCCAGTTGGGACCCATTCAAGCAAATCTTCATCCATCAGTATCCTTGTCTAAGGAATCTATGCCATCTGCTTTCGAAGTGACAAACAGGGCCACCCTTGTTACAACCACCTTATAGAGCACCACCTCCACTTCACTGGCCATCAAACAGGTGGTCAGGTGGTGGGCCACTCCCTTGCTTGCCTGCAATGCCACCTCATTGGGTTTCCTGTCCTTTCATTTTTGCCGGTCTCTTCTTAGCCATTTCCCCCTCCAGCGTGGTCAAAATGCTTTTTGAGCCTTTCCGAAAGCTGTAAAGATTTGAGTTTTTTCCTCAGCTGACCGAAGGTTTTTTTCTGTTTTTTCACCTCTCCCAGGCTGTGTGGACGGGGCAATGGGGGCTAATGGTGCACAGAGGTTATACCATGGCGGAACAGACAGACTCAATGAACCGGCTGATCTGTACCTGCTCTTTCTCATGTGTTTTAATTCTGCCACTTCTCTTTAAGACTTCATCTGCACGCAATTTTCTGGTCCCACCACTAGTCTACTTCACTGCACATGTCCAAATCTGCACTTGGAGCAGTGAATAATTATAAAAATGGGCTGATCCCAGAAAATTGTGTGCTAGCACACAACTACACTGGCTAGAGTTGCACTAATCCTTAACCATTTGGAACTGAATTATGCCAATAAGCAAAAATCTCTACATTTCTTACACATCATCCTATACAGCTGCATACAATAATCAAACACCACTATATTCACGTGTTTTCTGTATTACTGATTACTGAGTGGTAATCAATTAAAAATCCCCATAACTCTTTGCCAGCCCCTTCCAACTTGGCCCAAGCACAAGTTATATTAGTGCACAACACCAAACAGCAATAGCCTGTGGGCATGAATCTCCACATAACAACAAGGTAGGCACTAACTGGAAGTAAGATGAGGTGCTTCTCAACAGCGAGGATAAAATTGAAAGCCAACTCAAAGCTTGCCAATCTCATACATAGCACAAAAGTCATTTCAAGGGCTCCATTGACTCAAGAACAGAGCACAAGATACATGCCTACCCTCTCACACAGACAGGGTGACCTGATAGAGGTCTTTAAGATTATGAAAGGGTTTGATAGGGTAGACGTAGAGAAGATGTTGACACTTGCAGGTGAGAACAGAACTAAGGACCATAAATATAAGATAGTCACTAATAAATCAAATAGGGAATTCAGGAGAAACTTCTTTAACCAGAGAGTGGTTAGAATATGCAGAAGCAACAATGAAATGCCATGCATTGACAGGTGCGTCCCAATATTCTGTTTTTTTGCCATCAGTTTTACCATGTCCAATTATCAAAGGCAGCTGTTTGCCATTCTATTGCTGATGCAGATTTTGTGCAGTTTTAGATTATGTCCTCCTGCAACTGAAATACAAGCATTACATTTTATTCACGCTTTCCTCCTGTTTATCCAAGCCTGCAATAAATTCAATTCGTCATTCCAGTGTCTGGCTTTCTAATGAGGCATTGCAGGCTACAGTGATTCTGAATGATTCAGCCTGGATGTAATGTACCTCATAGTGCACGCACTCCATCTTTGACAGTGAGTGATGTAGACTTCCAGTATGACCAGAAGGACAGCCAGTTGCAAATGCATGTTCTGCAAAGAGTTTTTTAGGGTCTGTCAAGGCTACGAGGTACTGTGTGGCAATTGTACTTCAGTTTATTCTTTCATTCACTGATCCACGAGTCAACACTTTGGCATTAAACTCTAGGATACAGAAGTAGTCTCAAAACTTTGTTGGCATTTATATGGAAGTAAAACAGTTGCATCCAAAGGAAGGCTAACATAATTTTTCTTCGTCAAAATATTTCAGATTAACATTCTTTTCCTTCCATTTTTCAATTTCCAAGAAGGAATGATAGACTGAAGAGATAGTGTGAGGCAGGGGAAACTCAGACACAGAGGTCTTTAGGACAATAGAAGGGATGCCATCAGAACCAGCAACTTGCCTCTCTTGTTCCTTCTATGCTCCGATTTTTCCTCTGCACCCTCACTGCACTGAAATCAAAGCTCATTGTTTCATTCTCTCCCAGGGTCTCAAAACTGTGAATGTCCTTCCTTCCCTCAGCCTTTCCTTCCTCCTGCAACCTACAGGCTTTTGAAACCCAAACCTCGCTGTCGCCTCACCAGGTTTCACGACAGATCGCCCTCTCAGACCAGGATCCTTCATCCCAGCCAGAACTGTTGAGTTCCCCATGCTTTGGAAACTGAGTTTGTTACAGGAGCAGGGTTTAAATCTGTGTCTTGCTAAAAGCTGGCACTAGATGAAGTTGGGCTTTGATTCAGCTCTTCACAGCTCAAGCACAAATGGCACCCAGATTGTTGCATTAATCCAGTTACTGTCATAAATCTGGATAGATTTGACCACAATGCCTCCAGGATGGCATTAATTTATTTAAATTTGAGCTGTTATTTTCCTTTACGGTGCACTGATCACGTTTTAACAGCTGTGTGCCATTCTGTGAATGAAAAACACATGTAACAGATGTAGCTGAGTGAAGACTATTAAAGTACAATTTTAAATATTCATTGGTACAAACAAAGATGAACTTCAAATAGCCTCACAGGGCTCCCCGATGGCTCAGCTAGTCAGGATGCTGCCGAATGTGAATCAAAGCTGTGGAGACCCCTAAGATTCCAAGTTTGACTTCCAGGTTGTAACAGAGTTAGCTGACTTCGACCATGGAGCCAGCAGCTACATAATCTCAGTGTCCCTGGCCTAGCAGAGCAAACAAATCTCATCCAGAGTTCCTGCTGTCAATTGCGATCCAGGAGTAAATCTTGCCAGAAATGTATGCGAGCATGGGCAACAGGTGTGGGCCATTCCACTCTGGAACTCCAGGCCTGCGAGGAGTCAGCAGCAGCAGCGGAGGAGGAGACAGAGGAGAAAAAGCGCAGGAGGCCGAGGCAGCGGGGCTGCGAGGGGTCAGCAGGAGCGGTGGAGGCCGAGGCAGCGGGGCTGCGAGGGGTCAGCAGCAGCGGTGGAGGCCGAGGCAGCGGGGCTGCGAGGGGTCAGCAGCAGCGGAGGAGGCCGAGGCAGCGGGGCTGCGAGGGGTCAGCAGGAGCAGAGGAGGCCGAGGCAGCAGATACAAACCCGGCAAATTCCAAAAGAACAGCAAAACCAAGGAGTGACGTCACAGGACTGCAGGTAGGTGATTGGTGGGTGAGTATTAGCGTTTTATTCTCTCTAACTTAACTAGATAAACAAATTAATATAACTATAAATAATCGTGTGAATAAAGACTAAGAGAGCGAGATAAAGGCAGGCCCGACTTTTAAGACTCTTAGGGGGAGAAATTCATTATAGCCCAGGAATGGGCGGTAACTTTTGAAAAGTTTGAGAATTAGCGCCTGGTGCTAATGCTTCAGACCGCTCGCAAAATTAAGTCTCATTACACAAATAAAGGATGGGAGCGCTAAATCAAGCGCTAATTGCCTAGCTCAGTGGTGTTAAACTCAAAGCGCTGACCAATATCAGGCGCAATCCAATCACAAGTCATCATTGCCACAGGCTCTTTCCAGTTCTTAAAGGGGAGGTTCATTGCAGAACCTCATTCTCATCATTGCTGGCTGTGCAGCCATCTCAGCCAGCAGCAGCAGGTCAAGGAGAAGGAGCCAGATGACTCCAGCAGCCGTAATGATGGCAGATCCACGCCCCAGGGAGAGAGCCCGCAGATTCTGCGACCATGCATTGGTGGCGTTGGTGTTCGCAGTGGAAAGACGGAGGGCGGTGCCTTGGGGACAACAACGGTATGTTCATCCCTACTTCTTCTTCTCACATGCCACTTCCCCCTCACCCCACAATCATTTCACACTTTCCAACTAATTATGCTGCATTCATGCATTTCTCCCTTCCTGCCCCCTCCCCTCACCTTAACCTGAATCTTGTGCCTTTTCTGCTTTCAGATAATCAGCAAGCACCTGAGCAGCCTGTCCCTGAGGGCACCACAGAGAGCGAGTCAGGAGAAGAGGAGGAGGAAGAAGACACCACGTTACTGCATGTCTCACCCGCAGGCAGATACTGGCACTGCGGGGGTGAAATTCGGTTGCTTTGCGCCTCACATTAGCGCCCCCAGGGGGTGCTAACAGGGCGCAAAGCTCCTGGCACCAGGGTGCGGCGCTGCTAACTCCTCCCGCAAATTTCAGCGGGAGGTTAGCGGCACCAGTAGCACCCCGCGGCACTGCGCCACCAGCAATGACATCATCGCCGTGCGCAGTGCCCCGCTCGCGCCCCGGCCGCAAACTTCGGTTGCGCCCCCTGACCTATCGCTGGACAACAGGGTCAGGGTGGCGTTTTTACAGCCGCGGCGGCACAAGTTAAAGGGCAGGTGTCGGGCGGCCATTTTTGTGCTGCAACAGATTGCTAGGGATGCTGAGGTGCTGCCCCGGGAGAGTGGCAGCGGGTCAGTGGAGCAGGAAGCTGGTATCCTCTCTCAGGATGACAGCATTCCTGCTCCCACCGCTGGGACACCGCCATTGTCCTTGTCGCTGCCTGTCATCAAGCCAGCCCAGACTGCAGCCGCCCTTGCTGAGGTAGTGCCATCTACAGCCGGGCATTCCAGGCCCAGAGCTGGTCGAGGGTGTACTGCAAGACCATGTGAAGTCTCCCGCACGGACACTCAGTAACCTTCAACCAGCCGTGCTGCAACCACTGGGCCAACACTTTGCAGGAGCACTTGAGTAGGCAAAGGCACAGTAACGAGAGGCACTAAGGGATAGCAAAAGGGTGAATAGGTAATATTGTTGTTGAAAATATGTGTTCACTGATTATTGGTAAATTTATTAATTCAGTTTGAATTCTTTTGTAGTGTGTCTCATTTCAGCTTTGCGCTGTAATATGGCCTGCAACAGGGATGGAATGATGAGGATGTGGTGAGCAACAGGGATCTGGGGTTTAATTTATTGGAACCACAGTCTGATGAGGCGGTCACGGACAGCCCGTCCTATGGCCGATTGAGTGGCTGCCTCCTCCCTCGCTCCTGTTCCTCCTCCCCCTCTTCCTCCTCCTGAGGTGGTCCAGCAATCCCTGGTGGCAAGGGCTGGGCCCTCATGATGGCCAAGTTGTGGAGCATGCAGCAGACCACGACGAAATGGGACACCTGCTCAGCTGAGTACTGGAAGGCTCCTCCCGAGCGGTCAAGGCAGCGGATCCGTTGCTTGAGCACCCCGATGGTCTGCTCGATGATGTTCCTGGTGGCAGCATGGCTCTCATTATATGAGTGCTGGGCACGAGTGTTGGGGTTGCAGAGGGGAGTCATGAGCCAGGTGGAGAGTGGATAGCCTGTGTCTCCGACCAGCCAGCCACGAGCTTGACGTAGTGGCTGGAAGAGTGCTGGCACACTGGTCTGGCACAGGATGAAGACATCATGGCTGCTGCCAGGATAATGGGTATTCACATTGAGGATTCACTGTCTGTGGTCGCACACCAACTGCACATTAGTGAGTGGTAGCCTCTGCAGTTACGGAAGATCTCAGGATTGTTATGCGGTGCCTGCAAAGCCACATGGGTGCAGTCAATGGCGCCCTGCACCATGGGGAATCCCGGTATCCTGGCAAAGCCACATGCACATTCGTCCTGCTTCTCTCTGGTGATGGGGAAGGAAATGTAGTCCATTCTCCTACTGTAGAGAGCCTTTGTGACCTCCCGGATGCAGCGATGGACGGCAAACTGCGAGATGTTAGCTATATCTCCTGTTGCAGACTGGAAGGATCCGCTGGTGAAGAAATTGAGGGCAATGGTGACTTTGACTGCCACTGAGAGAACTGTCCTCATCCTGATCTGAGGCTCGGAGGTCTGGTTGCAGGAGGTGGCAGAGTTCTGTGACCACCTCCTTGCTGAAGCAGAGACTTCTAATACACTGCTCCTCGCTTAATTGGAGGTAGGAGAAGTGCTCTCGGAATACCCTCGGAGGGTAAGACCTCCTGTTGAGAGCCCTCATGGCCCTTCTCCTCCCTCTGGGCACATGTTCCAGTCTTTCTTGCTGCCTCCACTCCCTCCACTGTAGATATTAGAGGGCGAGGTTGACGCCCAACACAGCCCCCATTAATGTAACCAAGTGTGGCACTTGATATGTTGTGAGAATAAATGTAGCTTATTGTTAGTAGCCACAACACTCCTGATACTAAATAACCTTCAAATGACTGAATTAAACTGTTGCACAATGTCAAACTGACAAGGAAGCAGTGAAACAGCACTAACCTGACAGCTGCGACTCATTACTCATGATCCCTTTAAGTAGCGCGCCTGGAGCCGGCATCCGCCTGCTTGATGCCTCCTCTCCGTGTCGCTGTCGGGGCGAAGTGCTAAGGCAGGGGGGGCGACAATGAATTTTGCAGATCAGGCGCCCAGTGAGCGTTGCACACTCACTGACGTCACGATCTGCATGGCACGGGGGTCCCCGGTGGTAACTCGCAGCGGGATTTGGCGTGCATTGCTGGATTCACCTTGCCCCGGCGCTACTGCATCAGCGCCCCTTTAGCACCCCCACCAGGCACTAACTGGAGGCGCTAACCAACTGAATTTTTCCCCCTTAGTCTTAAGTTTACTTCCGTACATTAGTTAATAGTCGAATAAATAGAGGCATGGCAGGGCACCTCAGTCCGTGGAATGCACATCCTGTGCCATATGGAAAATCCAGGATGCTTCCCGTGTCCTGGACAACCACATGTGCAGGAAGTGTCATCGGCTGGAGGAGCTCGAGCTCCGGGTTACGGAGCTTGAGCAGCAGCTGGCATCACTGCGGTGCATCCCTGAGGCCGAGAGCTATGCGGATAGCACGTTTCAGGAAATAGTCACCCCGCAGCGTAAGAGTGTGCAGGCAGAGAAGGAATGGGTGACCATCAGACAGACAAGGAGGACCAGGCAGGTATTGCAGGAGTCCCCTGAGTGCATCTCACTCTCCAACCAGTAGGTGAGGGCGATGGTTCCTTTGGAGAGTGCAGCCAGAGCCAAGTCCACAGCACTATGGGATTCAATAGTTAGGTGTTTCTGCAGCCGCAGACGTTATTCCAGGATGGTATGTTGCCTCCCTAGTGCCAGGGTCACAAGATGTCGCCGAGCGGCTGCAGAACATTCTGAGGGGGGAGGGTGAACAGCTGGAGGTCGTGGTCCACATTGGTACCAACGACATAGATTAAAAAAAAGGGATGAGGTCCTGCAGGCAGATTTTAGGGAGCTAGGAAAGAGATTAAAAAATAGGACCTCAAAAGTAATAATCTCTGGATTACTCGCTGTGCCACGAGCTAGTATAGAAATAGGAGGATGAAGCAAATGAATGCATGGCTGGAGAGATGGTGCAGGAGGAAGGGCTTCAGATTCCTGGGACATTGGGACCGGTTCTGGGGGAGGTGGGACTTGTACAGGCCGGACGGGTTGCACCTCAACAGAGCTGGTCCCAATGTCCTCGTGGGGGGGGGGGGGTGCGAGTGCTGTGAGGGAGGGTTTAAATTAATTTTGCAGGGGGATGGGCACCAGGATGTAGCATTAGAAAGGAGAAACAATGTGCACAAAGGATGGGGAGAAACAGATAGCACTAGAGTAAGAAATAATATGGTATTAGGTGGTGTCAGATTAAGAGCGAATACAAGAAGGGCTAAGACAGGTTTACAGTGCATGTGTGTAAATGCACAAAGTGTGGTAAATAAGATTAGTGAGCTGCAGGCGCAAATAGCCACATGGGAATATGATGTTGTGGCAATAATGGAGACCTGGCTCAAAAAAGGGTTTTAAATATTCCAGGTGCTCAGGAAAAAAAGGAGGTGGGGTGGCAGTATTGGTTAAGGAGAATGTTACAGTGCTGGAGAGAGAGGATGTCCTGGAGGGGTCAAGGACAGAATCTATTTGGTTAGAGTTGAGAAATAATAGAGGTGCCATTACACTACTAGGTATATTCTATAGGCCACCAAATTGTGGGAAAGATATAGAGGAGCAAATTTGCAGGGAAATTACAGAGAGGTGCAAGAACTATAGAGTAGTGATAATGGGGGACTTCAACTATCCTAATATAGACTGGGATAATAATAGTGTAAAGGGCAGAGATGGGGAAGAATTTCTGAAGTGTCTTCAGGAGAACTTTCCTGATCAGTACTTTTCCAGCCCAACGAGGAAGGAGGCATTGCTGGATTTGGTTCTGGGGAATCAGGTGGGTCAAGTGGAGCAAGTGTCAGTAGGGGAACATTTAGAGAACAGTGATCATAGTATCATAAGGTTTTGATTAGGTATGGAAAAGGACAGGGAGCAATCTAGAGTAAAAATACTTAATTGGAGGAAGGCAAATTTCAGTGGGCTGAGAACGGATCTGGCCCGGGTAAATTGGAATCGACAATTGGCAGGCAAAACTGTAATTAAACAATGAGTTGCCTTTAAAGAGGACACATCTCATTGTCTTGGCTGTGCTCTTAGTGTGTCTTTGATGTAGGGAAAGATTTGAATAGATTTTTTCTGTGTTTATATTGTGAATTCTGGGAGATTCTCTCACAGCTACCCTACCTGAAGAAGGAGCGAACAGCTCAGAAAGCTTGTAAAATTAAATAAATCTGTTGGACTATAACCTGGTGTTGTGCGACTTCTCATTTTTGTCCACCCCAGTCCAACGCCGGCATCTCCACTTCATAAATAGAGGCATAGAATACAAAAGCAAGGAAGTTATGATGATCCTTTATAAAACACTGGTTCGGCCTCAACTGGAGTATTGTGTCCAATTCTGCACACCGCACTTTAGGAAGGATGTGAAGGCCTTAGAGAGGGTGCAAAAAAGATTTACGAGAATGATTCCAGGGATGAGGGACTTCAGTTATGTGCACAGACTCGAGAAGCTGGGGTTGTTCTCCTTCGAGCAGAGAAGATTGAGAGGAGATTTGATAGAGGTGTTCAAAATCATGAAGGGTCTAGACAGAGTAGATAGAGAGAAACTGTTCCCATTGGCAGAAGGGTCGAGAACCAGAGCACACAGATTCAAGGCAAAAGAACCAAAGGTGACATAAGGAAAAACTTTTTTACGCAGTGAGTGGTTAGGTTCTGGAATGCACTGCCTGAGGGTGGTGGAGGCAGACTCAATCGTGGCTTTTAAAAGGGAATTGGATAAGTACCTGAAGGAAAAAAAATGCAGGGCTACTGAGAAAGGGCGGGGAGAGTGGAACTAGGTGAAGTGCTCTTGCAGAGAGCCGGCACAGGCTCGATGGGCCGAGTGGCCTCCTTCTGTGCTGTAACCATTCTATGATTCTATGACTGAAACACTTCTATGACAGTATGGCAGCAGTTTGAGCATCCATGGGAGAATCGCTAACTGCCTTATGGCATCTGGCATGTGGTGTCTCCATATATGCGTGGAGTTGCCATACGCTCCGTGTAGACTGCAAATGGTCTACTCTATGAGCTGCCATCTGCAACATGCTGTTTAACATGGTCCCCAGTGACTGCACCAACACATGATGCTTAGAAAACCTCCTTCATTTGAAAATGGACCAGTGAGGTCCAGAACCCTAGACTAAGTCAAGGAAGAACGTGACCTCAGTCTCCAAACAGCAGGTTCCTGTTCCTCCTCTGCCACCACCAGCTGCTCCAGTTCACTTATACTGGGTCTCATCCAGTGCACCTTACTATCTAAATCTCCAGGATTTGATGTACTTGTGCGGGTGCTTGGCAAGGATAACGTGGTGACGCATGGTATGAAATGCTAGCAGATTGGCGTCAGTGGGGCCTAGCTCAGCTTAGCTTTCTTTGGCGCATCTAGAGAGGGAGATATTACAATGGTATCTTCTTGAGGAGCTTTTACACATAAGGGCTGATGTAAGAAAACTACTAGGCACTTGGTCTAAGCATTAAACAAAGCTTTAATCAACTGTTTTACAACATGGAGGTCTCGTTGTGTCCTTAACTAGTTCCTGTTAAGAATGTCCTGCGCAAGCTGGGCCCGTGCCCGAGTATTTATACTCTCCCTGGACAGCGCCACCCGCTTGCCACTCAGTATTATGCCATAAATCTTTATGACAGATTCATGTCAAGGGCCAATTGCATAGTCCTGCGATCCTAGCCGGGAGAGGCCTTCACAGAGAGCGGACTGCAAGAAATCACAAACGCACAGACTATGCCTTTCGGTCCATTAATTTTGATAGATAAAAAACTCACAGACTGTGCACTTGCAATTTCATACAATGCACTGCCTGTGAGCACCATTCCTTGCTGAGAGTGTAGGAGTGTGGAATCAGCCCTATAATTTCCAATAGAAAGAGTGATGTGGTAAAATGCTTCAATATATATGGTTTGTAACCAGTGAGTGAATGAAAGACTGGGATGATTAGGGGAAGGCTGATGGTGGCACATGCACACAAGAATTGAAAGCAATTTAGGACAGTGCAAGGGGAAGGTAACTAAGTGTCATAGGTGCTTAATACTCTGAATTAATAGGAGGTAAGACTGGGTTCTCGTACCTTGATTGACTTGATAAGGTCAATAAACTTCTTCCTACATTACCTCCAGATACATGGTATGTTGCTCATGCCATTCATGTTGATTGCCACCTTCTACCATTCTTGTTGGCCAGCTTGGCTGGGGGTCCTACAGTGCTCCATCCAAAAGAGCGCCTCCTTTCTGTGCATCACATCCTCCATTAGAATTTCTATGGCCCCATCAAAGAAACAGACCATTCTTAGCTCTGCTGAACTGCTTGCAGCCATGTTTCCAAACCCTTTGGTGCAGCCTTGCCAAACCTCGATGCCTGCCCCTTTAAGCTGTTGCTGGCGCTCCATGCAATTCCCCACCCAGTAACAGGACGAGCTCCCAGTTAGACGTTTTTCCCTGAAGAGAACTGCTCGCGATCACGCAAAGGACAATGACCCCAGACATACATGTGGGATCAGGACGCTGCGGGTCGGGTGGGAGTACTTTGGGTCAATTGGAAAATCTAGGTCATTTTGCAAGCTCCTTTATTTTCATTTGGACATTTATCTAAAAATAAATGTCAAATGAATCAAATCAGAAAAGGTCTTTGCCCATAGCAAAAAGATAGAAGACAGCCGAGATGGAATAACTTGGCATGGGGATTTTGTCATAGATTTGCCAGCTGACACACCCTTCACATTGGGATCAGCCAGTTAGCTGATGAATATGCCAGAGTTTGTGGGTGAACGTTTTCACAAACTGTTAAGCCTGTTCAGTCCACCTGCATCAGAGAAAATTAGTTTTCCTTTCTACTCTTGGTCCAGGAACTGACCCTCAGTTTTGCCAACCAATTTAGCTTTCACCCCATTATATTCTGATTCATCCATTTCCATTGGGATTCTAGGTAATACCAAACAAATCTCAGTAACTCCACCCACTTTATCTGTGCTATTTGCAGTGTCTGCAATCCTGCAGCCTTGTGAGCTGTAAAGGCACAGTGACAAGGAGCCATCAATCTCTTCTGCTGTCCTTGAGTTCTCACCTGCTCCAATTACTTCCATCATCAGTTGGCACAGGCCCAATGAACTGCTATAACCAGATGCTTCATACCCCCAGAGCAGACAGTGAAAAAACCCATCAAACAACAGATGTACTCTGGAGAGCTTGAAGGTATAATTACTAGTCCTACGAGTCCCTTTAGGGCTACCCCGTATTCCTCAGACGTTCACTTTCAACTAAAGTTTGAGGTGGCCGAATCCTAAAGACGCTTAATTGGGTCTGAAGGTCTGGACCATCTCTCCCGAAAGAAAAGGAACAACCTGAAAATGTTACCGTCCTCCGGATAGCACTTTTAATAAGTTTGGCTAGACTGTAACGTTCCGGATATTATGAGGGTCCGGAAAACTCCCCCAGAATTATGCAACTCCTCACCAAAGAGTGTACAGAGATTGAGTTTGTGAGTTTTTGATACAGAAGTCTTATGTGAGACAATTCTAAAAATATATAGATTTATTAAAGAACCGACATGCAGTTTACAGTTGATGAGTCAATTGCAACATTAACAGTTCCAAAAAGAGAAAGCTTACAATCTTATTATCAGAGAACCTTACTTTCAAATCTTAACTTCACTACAGTTTTACAGTTCTTAAAGTTCTATTCAGGATATCCACCAAAATCAAATACCTTTGATCCCCGAGGTACAAAGAGTTGGAGACTTAGAGAGCCACCTTTAAAGCTGAGAATCGCTTTGCCCGATTACAGCAAGTCTACTATCCCATTTGAGAGTTCAATATTTATACACTTTTCCAGTGGTATTTCCTTTAAGGTTTTCTGCTGATGTAAGCTAATTATCTCTAGTCATTTTTCTGCTGACCCCTGCAATTCTTACAGTCACCTCAGCTGGTAGCATTACAAAATTATGTCTCCTCTCTAGGTGTTCTAAGTTTACCATAAAAAACGGTGTTACGGCAGGTGTGTTTTTTTACTTGATGTCATTTTTACGAAGGCAGATGTTTCTTACTTTTATGTGCTTCTTTACGAAGTGTAAATTAGAACACCTTATCCAGGGTGAACCATTGTTTCATTCCGAAAGGTTCAGCCTGCCAGAGCCTTTAACCTTCTGTTTCAATAAGTTTATTGATTCAATGTCAACAACTATCTTATCTCCATAGCCAGAATGCTTTCACAGCTTTTTCATAGTTAGGTTTCCAGATTTCCAAACCCAGTTTGTCATGTTTTAATAAGACCAGAATTCTTTCAAAAGATAGTGTATTTTTCTGAATAGGTTATATGGCTTATTCCTTCACAAGCTAACACTCTAGTAAAATATAATTGTTATGACCATGGCCTTCAAATGTTGTGCTTTTCCAAATGGTGCCACCAGTAGCTCACACACTTAAAATCTCTATGCATAATAAGCCTAGAGAAACTAATCAGACACTATACACGATTTGAATTACCATTTATTGTTATTTTAACACCAGTGTTGATCCATGGGTGAACACCAACACTAAATAATGTCAATCGGGAATTCAGGACTAAACTTGGGCGTCCCAGAGCTGAATGCTCAACTGAATCAGCTCTTAACTTCTCATTGAATGGTTTAGTCTAGAAAGGAGCATTACTCCAGACTCAATGACATAGAAGTCTAACCTTGGATTACTCAGAGGAAATTGGCTAATAGCCGATATTGTTGGAGCGCTTCGACTGAATTGTCAAAAACTTTGTCCTGGGGCAGTCCATAGGTTGTCCCAGGATTCACTCAACTCAGGTCCATCCCTTTAGACTTGGCAGGTTTGAAAAGGAAATAGCTCAGATATTGCTGGGACAGTGCTCACTGTGTGGTACTTCTCCATTTCTTTCCTATGCATTTAGAGTATACACTGTTTATAAGGACAGGTAAATGAGTCTGGCTTAATCTGTAAAGGATATTACAAAAGCTCCTGGTTTGATTTTTTTTCTATTAATATCCTCGAATGGGCAAACCAATATTGCACTGTTTTTCCTTCAGATCAAAACCTTATAAGTAGAAGTGTCACCTCTATCTAAAAGTGGAACCCTTATGGAAAAAGATAATGGGCACAGAGTCTCAAATTGCTGGATGTGCCAATTCTTTTGCTTCTAAACTTTGTACAGCAGATTAGACCTCAATGTTTTTTATTATTACTTCACCATGTCACCTTATATCTGCTTGCCTTCATATTACTAAAGGAACTATATTGCTGAAGTCAAAAAAACACTGGAAATCTTGGATTTTGAGCATTCTGAGAAGTAACACCCTTCATTTCAAAATGCCATAGATGAACAGCTAGATTTCAGACTATGCGGTCTGTCTTTTTGAAAAAAGATTAATTTTGGTTGTGATGGTTTCCTTGTGTGGAGCCTGAAAGGACTCACTACCAGAGATATCCCCGGGTCAATTTTCCGATCAGAATGCAAAGCCATACATTCCCCAACGAATCTTCCAGGTTAGGCCTCATCAGACATGCAGAACAAGCTCTCAGCTTTTAATTTGCTCGCGATTGGGAGCTTGCTCTTTCGAGGACTGGATACCCAGTGCTGCTACAGATGTTTAAAGAGAGAACATTTTTGGTAAAATCAAGTTTTCCAACACATGTTCAGAGCTATATGGTGGAGTCATGCTCCCTGCATGGAGTGTTGGGAATGCCCATTGAAAATTTGGGCATGGATTCTCCCTCCATAGGGACAATGATGTCAGTGTGTGTCAAGTAAGAAAAGAAAAAGGAGCAGAAATAGACAGAATTGAAAGAAAGGCAGCGACAGAGAAAGAAAGATAGAGAAAGATAAAGAAAGAAACCAGAGAGAGATAGACAAACAGAGACATATGTAAGAGGGAGAGAGAGAGACCTTTACCAGTACCTTTACCATCTGGTTTCCCCTAGCATGGGAATAGCAAAGATTTTAAACATATACTGAGAGAGAGGAATATCTCTTCACCTTTACACATGGAGGGACTCTCCTGAATCCAGGTGTACAGCAAATTGTTTACAATTCTCAAGGGGCCTGCCTCCTCGAGAATTACGGTGAAGACGACAATGTGACCCAGACATAATAGAGAAACAAAGTGCACTCCTGCAATGAACACAGGTAGCTTTCTTGCAAACTACTATGAGGATATATATATATAAAAAAAAGCACACACACACTTTCCCAGAAGTAATACAAATTACTTTCCTGTCTTCTCCACCATTTCAAGTCCAATTTCAATCAATGCAACAGTAGAGGAAGATTTACACAATGCCTGAAATAGTCTTTCTCCTACCCAGAGCACCCAATTGTGTTGTGGGAAACAACATTATGCTCTGTAATCTGAAGAGTTATAGTGACATTTTTGCATTAAAGTGCACCCAAAACGATTTTGCATCAATGCAAAAATGACAGTATAAAAGCACCCTTACAGGATCCTATAGACGTTACTAGAACAAGTCCTGTACATGAATGGATATGTCATAATTCAGCAGAGGATCTGAAATGTATTTTAGATGTTCCAATCTTACAATATAATCATAGAAAATGGTTTGGTTTTTCTTTCCTGTGGTTTTATTATAGTCACACAAAAAATGAGCAATCTAGCACTGGCATTAATCAGTTAGCTGCCTGCATTCAAAAAGAAAACAAAGATTTGCAATTGTATGGCGCCTTTGACAACCACAGGATGTCCCAAAGCACTTTACAGCCAATGAAGTACTTTTTGAAGTGTTTTAATGTTGTAATGTCATGTTGTAATGTAGGAAACACAGTAGCCAATCTGCGCACAGCAAGCTCCCACAAACAGCAATGTGATAATGACCAGATAATCTGTTTTTTTAGTGATGTTGGTTCAGGGATAAATATTGGCCAGGACACCAGGGATAGCTCCCCTACTCTTCTACAAATAGTGTTATGGATCTTTTAGGTCCACCTGAGAGAGCAGACAGAGCCTCAGTTTAACGTCTCATCCAAAAGACGGCACCTCTGACAGTGCAGCACTCCCTCAGTACTGCACTGGAGTGTCAGCCGAGATTTTTGTGCTCAAGTCTCTGGAGTGGGAATTGAACCCACAACCTGCTGATGCTGAGGTGAGAGTGCTACCAACTCAAAGAAAATAGCAATGGTGCCATTATCACAACTGTCTCCCCCCTCAACTAAGGGAACACCATATTGTTCAATCACCAAGGAGACCCCATTTCCCCACAGTTCTCATTTGTGCCCTCAGACATGACACTTTGTTCAACACTCGCTCACACCCAGCGCCACTAAATTCCCTGACCCATCTGCTCCCCAACTCCACAGGAAACTAAGCAATTTCCACAAGACTATGGTTACCCTTGATACATCACCAGGCAAACTTAACTAACTCACATATATGTTCCAATGTCCTCCTTCCTTAAGAACTTGTCAAATCCCTTGAAGGATTGCAGCATTTGCACAATTATCACAAGTTTCAGGGGAGAAGGTTACCCCTTACCCTTAGCTGCCTATCCCTTTCTACTCAAGCTTACCTCTTGGGTAGATGGACCATAGTAGCACAGCCAGCATTAAAGAAAGAAAGAAAGAAAGAAAGAAATTAAGGGAGATGTCCATGCACCAAACCATCACCTGCCGAAGGACAATAATAGACAGAGTTGGTGGAGGAGAGAAAAAGAGACAGAAGCTAATTTGAGGGAATTAAAAATGTGGAAGACAGAGAAAAAAACAATTTAGCAGTAGATCCATGAGGAAGTTTAAAACAGTAAGATTTATGAACCTGCCAGAATACTTTCCTGTAACCATGTGGCAATTCTCCAGTCAACTCTGGAGAATGTCCTACCATTATTACTTCCCATTGCACACAACAGTCAGTGCCCCTGACAGACAATGGATATTGTTTCCATGAAGGAAAGTAATTACACAGCGAACAGGGATGTAAATGCCAGGATTTATTAATTACTTAACTTCAAATTGAAATTGTTTTTTTTCCTTGCTTTGGGAATAAATCATTCACCCTTTAATTAATGCTCTAATCCATAAATACTTGATGTGGTGCTAACAGAGTTCAGAACCAGGAGACCATTTTCATTTTTCTAATCTGGACATGAAAATATGGAACAGATGAATATTTATGTTTCTGAGGGTTACGCTCCAGCAGCCCATGGATTTGTAGGTTCGGTTGGTTGCTTAAGCCACTTGGATACCAGCCAAGACTAACAAAAATAAATTCCCCCCACCCCTCCACAGGAAACATTGTTGAAAAGATGTGAACTTTTTTTTCCTAAGGTTTATTTTAAGTGCGCTCCCTCACTACTGCATAGGAGTGTCAGCCTAGTTTTAAGTGCTGAAGTCTCTGGAGTGGGACTTGAACCCACAACCTTCAGACGCAGAGGTGAAAGTGCTACCAACTGAGCCACAGCCGCGTCAGAAAGTCATGAGTTCAAACCCCACCCAGAGACTTGAACACATAATCTAGGCTGACATTTCAGTGCACCACTGTGGGAGTGCTGCCTTTTGCATGAGATGTCAAAAGAAGGCCCTGCCTACCCTTTCAGGTGGAAGTAAAAGATACTATGGGACTATTTAAAGAAGAACAGGGAGTTCTCTCAGTGTTCTGGCCAACATTTATCCCTCAACCAACACCACTAAAACATAAATGATCTGGTCATTTATCTCATTGCTGTTTGTGGGAGCTTGCTGTGCACTAATTGACTGCCGCATTTGTCAACATTACAACAGTGACTACACTTTTAGAGGTACTTCGTTGGCTGTAAAGCACTTTGGGAATTCCTGAGGTCATGAAAGGCGCTATAAAAAAGCAAGTTCTTTCTTTCTGTTATCTTTATATGCTATATATAGTACGCATGTTCATATACTTTTCCCATTACTGTTACATACGATGCTTAATTCTCGTTCATATATATTCTGTACTTTCATGACATAATTTTTCCCCTTCAGAAACTTAATTATTGAGAGCTGATAAGAAATCCTTAACCTGCAATTAAATGAATAATTATAAATGGTTTATGGTGCATGAACATAAATTGATTTATCCCCACCTATTGCTCAAACCTCACATCTAGTTGATGACTTGGGTACATCTCATCCTTGACTGTATTAGCCCTCCTTTGAAGGCAAGGATTTCATTATGTAAGATACACACATTACTCAGGGAGCTCACCTTTTAATTTTGATTGAACCCCACCCCTCCCACCTTTAACATTTGATTCATTGTGCACACTACATTATTGAATTCAGGTATGATATAATTATGAAGAATTACAAAATGAAGTGCAGAATAATTAGTTCATAATTATGCATAAAGAGAAGAAAACAGCGCATAAATTTAGAAATATATATTCTTAATACTCATTCACTGAAAGAATGATATACGAGTATGGTAAATTTCATCGTTTACCAACTTCTGACTCAAGTGGAAGATAGTTTTGCACTGGAAGAGGTGAGGATGTGGATATGGGGTTTGCTCACACACTGATTTCCTCAGCTAGAGTATCAATTATTATACTGACCTAGTCTCAACCTACTGTTGTATCGTGACATGACATTTTTATATGGCAGTTGGTAAAATAATCCAAATGTAAGTATTAAAAGTAAAATGCTAAAAACTTATTAAATTTGGCAGCCAGGGACCTACAAAAGATGCTGGATGAAATCTGTACATGGACAGAACAGTGGCAGATGAAATTCAGTACAAGTACAGTACTCACGTGGGACTACCTTTGGAAGAAAAAGAATGGATAACATTTGTAAAGAAGAACTTGTATTTCTTGGCAGCTTATCACATCCTCAGGATGTTCCACAGCACTTCACATTCAATGAATTACTTACAAAGTGTTCTTGGGCAGGTAAACATAATGTCCTGGAGTTTCCGCACGGTTGCGCTAGCTTTTTTTTCCAGCGCAATTCGCCCAAAGTCGGCCAAACCAGGGCAAAAGATCGTGGAATTTTAAGCACAAATTACCTTCAGCGCAAATCACGTTGTCGCGATCTTTTGCGCTAGTTTAAAAAACATCATGCTAGAAGTCGGCTCCACCCACAAAACTGGCCACGCCCCCAGATCGAATTAATCACCATTGCGAGTTTCCGTTAATTGCACTCATTTGCAGCCCTTCGAGGGGGCTCTTAAAAGTAAACTTTTTTTTAAAGTGCAAGGACACTAATAGCCACCTTTTAAAAGCTTTTGAATATAATTTTTTTCTTAATTTACTGAGAAACTGAGAAACACACCAATACAACTAGAAAATGGTTCGGTATAGTTTTTAAAGTAATTTTCAGTTATTTAAAATCGGGTTACTCACAAATGGTGGACTAGATGAAAATGCTTATTTTTTGTGATAAACTCATTTTCAGTCGTATTAATCAAACTGCACCAAGTTACCACTCTTAAATATATCAAGGAATATTTTTTAAAGCAACATTTTGTTTTAAAAAAATGAGGTTCTAAAAAGCTGCCCGAGTGCACTGGTTCATGGCAGATTTTATGTTCATTGATATGCAAATGCGTTTGAGTGGAAACTTGAGGAAAAAAAACCACTTCTCAAAACTAGCGCAAATATGGGCGCAATTTTCAGCCGGATCACCGATTATTTTTTTAATTGTTCCTGGGATGTGGCCGTCACTGGCGAGGCCCATCCCTAATTGCCCTTGAGAAGGTGGTGGTGAGCCATCTTCTTGAACCGCTGCAGTCCGTGTGGTGATGGTGCTCCCACAGTGCTGTTAGGGAGGGAGCTCCAGGACTTTGACCCAGCGACGATGAAGGAACGGCGATATACTTCTATGTCAGGATGGTGTGTGACTTGGAGGGGAACTTGGAGGTGGTGGTGTTCCCATGTGCCTGCTGCCCTTGTCCTTCTAGGTGGAAGAGGTCGCGGGTTTGGGAGGTGCTGTCAAAGAAGCCTTGGCGAGTTGCTGCAGTGCATCTTGTAGATGGTACACACAGCAGCCACGGTGCACCGGTGGTGGAGGGAGTGAATGTTTAAGGTGGGGATGGGGTGCCAATCAAGCGGGCTGCTTTGTCCTGGATGGCGTCGAGTTTCTTGAGTGTTGTTGGAGCTGCACTCATCCTGGCAAGTGGAGAGTATTCCATCACACTCCTGACTTGTGCCTTGTAGATGGTGGAAAGGCTTTGGGGAGTCAGGAGGTGAGACACTCGCCGCAGAATACCCAGCCTCTGACCTGCTCTTGTAGCCATAGTATTTATGTGGCTGGTCCAGTTAAGTTTCTGGTCAATGGTGACCCCCAGGATGTTGATGGTGGGGGATTCGGCGATGGCAATGCCGTTGAATGTCAGGGGCATTACCATCACCCAAAGCGTCCAAAGCGGAAACTCTAACCCATATTATGAGATGAGTATGGAAATAGTTTTGGATGAATTCAAATGAGATCTAGATGTGTTATTGACTTGGCACTTAACATGTCCAGGCATTGGGGAACATATCCTTGCTCTTTTCATTAGTTTGAAGGTTTCTTCGCGATTGTTTCTTCCTTTGAAGTGCTTGGTGCTCACTTATTTAAATACATGGCTTGACATGACAACTTGTTTTTCTTGCAAAGGCATATGAGCCTTTCAAATCTTCTACGATCTTTTAAAACATAAGCTTAGTGCTGACTAATCACTACTTCCTGGTTTACCACCTCTCTTCACCAAGTACCACAATTTATTTTTAAAAGATGAAGAATCTTGCAGGCACTCACTTCCCAAAATGCTGTTCACAGCCCATCTAACACTCTCAGCAGATTTTCTTCTACTTGCACTTGGAAGGGTCACCTGGGCACAGCATCAAGAGGAAAATCAAGTGGACTTATTTTCCATCCATTCATTTATATGGCCGGAAAGTTGGATGGGGTCCATTACGGTCATACAATCCTACCCACCCAATTGCCCTCTATGAACTGTGCCTAGTGATCCTACGTTCAAGCATAGGTAGAGGCAATTTTCCCCCTGTGTTTATACCAATTTCATCTCTTCAGACCAATTTGCTCTCTCTCTGGTCTTGGTGCAAGCTCCATGTCGCATGTTTTCTTCAATATTATGTTCAAACATACTTCAAACCGAGATTGTCTGGAATGAAGGAGTGCTCAGATGACCATAGACTTTCGACGGTTTCCAGAAAATGCACAGATTTACTGACATACAGCAGACCACTAACATAATCCTTCTATGTTATTCCAAATGTATCTTAACTCTGCAGCCTGCAATCTGACACAAAAATTCAATTCCCTTTCGACATGAGGACTATTTTGCATGCACTTTAATGAGAGGTCCACTCTCTTAAGAGGCTAAGGACCTAGCTTTAAATCACTGTGGTCCAGAGTGTGAGCCTCTCAGTTGAACACTGAGACAAAGAAACCAATATTGCCCCCAAAATGCAGGAGATTAGGGCCTAAAAATTCGGTTGCTTTGCGCCTCCCGTTAGTGCTAACGGGGCGCAAAGCAACTAGCTCCCGGGCGTGGCGCCGCCAACGCCTCCCGCGAAATTCAGCGGGAGGTTGGCAGTGGCAGTAACCGTTAGCGCCCCGCTCGCGTCCTGGCCGCGATCTTTGGTAGCGGCCCCCTGACTTACCGCCAGACGTTATGTCCAGCGGGGTCAGGGGGGCCTACCTGCGGCCGGGGCAGCGCTAATTAGAGGCGAGGTGCCGGGTGGGCATTTTTGTTGCTGGCCGCCTGCCAGCACCTGCCCCCGTTGCCGTCCCCGGCCTCCTGACCAGCCCCCCAGCCCCCCCCCCCCCCCCCGCGGAGTGCCGGCTCCCTCTTGGGGCGCTACCGATGAATTTCGGCCACGGGGGGGGGGCACTAATTTTTTCAGTAGCGCCCCGGCAAAGTTAGCGCGCCAAAAGGGGCGCGACTCAATTTTTCCCCCCTATAGAGATCTTGAAGAAGCTGTCTGGTAGTGGGGCAGTACAAAGAGACTAAACAATCTTTCCTTTTGGGGGAAAACGGGAAGATGGGGAAGCAATGTCTTTAATTGCTACAATCGATTCAAGTTCCGACTTCCCAACAGTTGTTCTGAAAAGCATTCTCAGCACGAATAGTTTGGGATGAGCCAGGTACATTTAGTCAGGAGAGCATAAAATGGATTCAAAATGCATGAATCTTGTATCTGATGAGTGAAACTTGACAGGCCTGCTGACTTCCCAAACTGTCAGCTATAAGTATGACACATTTTATCCATTTTCATTTGAGTCACGTGGTGGTGCATCCTACGATAGGATAAAATGATCACTTGGACCATCTCCCCTCTTGGAAACCCTGCTCATGAACCGTGTTGCAGGACAATGGCCTGCTTACCTATTTTGGTGAGAGAATACTGGCAGAAATATTTCGAGGTATGAAAACAGCTGTACAGAAGCAACACTCAAAATGCGTCTGCTTCAGCTTCTGATCATCGTCAATCAAGGTGGCAAAATGATAAATGGGTTTAAAAAAAGATTCCAGGTAGTCAGAGTTATTCAATCATATCAAGTTAACAAATTGAGCAATTTCCCTACACATACAGCAACACTCCTACTCTTTCTCCTATTCTTTTCAACCTTGACATGTCCTGTTCTTGACCTGTCACCTAGATTAATCAGCAAAGGGAGTTGCAGCTCAACCAGTGTTGAGCTGTGCTCAGTGTTGGAGCATCAAGAAATTGACAAAGGAGCAGTAACCAACAAGACTGCAAATACATCAAAGACTGCTGCAGAAAAGCTAAAAGCTACTGATAAACAAAACAAAAAGTTCCACTGTTACAAAGTCAGGATAAGGACACTTTGATTGATAATAATGGTAATGATAGCATCATTTTATTTGAGCATTTTGGTCATTACTGGTCCTGAAGTGCTCATAATAAATACCCCAGGGCCAGTAATGAGCATAATACCCAGACGAAATGATGTTATTTGCTGTATTCATTTTCATTAAGCTAGCTTTTTTGAAGCAATATTCTAATATATATTAGTAATGAAAACCAACTGCAAGTACAAAATACAGAACAAATCATAAAAAGATATAAATATATCTAAATATCTAAAGAGCTTCAGGTATTTAACATGTCGGTTGCAGTAATGGGGATTCAAAAGGACATTATAATATTTTACAGCTGACATTTCGTAACATTAACCAGGAATCCATTAATGGAAAGCACATCACATTCACATAACATATAATTTATATTCCTTTTAAAATGTGAAACATTTGTGTAGAACAGCAACAAAGCACAGAGGATAAATGTATTTTCCATGGTACAACACATTAATATAGCAGGGAATGAGCAAGCATGCAAGACAATTGATTACAGCAAGTATCATTTCATGAATGGGCCAAAATCATATTGCATTGCCACTTTAAAGTTGTAAAATAGCATGGCAAAGTGTCAATTAATTGAACTGCATCATCCTTTGAGGGCTGGAATAGCAATTGTGCAATAACATGACAAAGTAATTAGAATTTTGCTTGTTTATTCATTTGCTCAGTGAATCAGCATGTTTTATTTAGTTGTACCTATAACAGGCCCCGCGTAACAATCTGGCCTTGGATGCCCTGCAGTCAGGAAGAACGAGCTGTGGGTGCCATGCAGGTTGGAGTCCACGATTCTGCATTTTGTCATCAGGAGGGAAGGAAAAGTTGGCATGTACCTCACACTCGTTATAGAAAAATGGCCAATCTCTCGGTCAAAGATGGCGTGGGGCCACCAAAGGGAAGGAAAATCATCCCCCAAAAAAAGGGGAAATTTTTAAATTGAAGGATATGTGTTAGAAGCCGCACTTGTCGCACCAGCAGAGCCTTTCTATTAAAAATCGCCTTACGTTATTTCTGAATCAAACGATGGAAGTTAGTGCAGAATTATGGATTAATCCTGTCCACAGCAGGATGGGTTTAGATTGATCCAGCTCATTTGAATTATTAGAGAGAGGAAGGCCTTCATGCCCTTAGTCTGGAGTTTTGAATCAAGGCCTCTCGGGAAGCATTCTAACCCACCCAGTGCTGTGACATACAGGGAAAGAATGGGATGAGATAAAACCACACGATTAGCAGTGCAAAGATTATACGCGAGGTATTTGTGTGAGGAAAACTGTCCCTACTAATTTTGTAATATGACAGTTCTAATTTTTTTTTCAATACTTCTTTCTGTAATTTAATTTCTGTAGCGAGGAATCTAGAGCACCCAAACCATCAGGTAAAACACTGGAGCTCAATGTATATTAATCTCAATGAATCATGAACTCACCTGCTTCCTTGTGTAGATTACAGCAGTACACTCATCCCACGGGGGATTTTTCGTATTGACCCCCCCAATTAAATATTTTTGTTTTCTACACTGTTTGTGTGCCATTGAGTGGTTAACTGATTGTTGCTTATGGTTTTTCAGCGATGTTAACCCTCCTCTATTTTACAGTGTTCTGGAGCTGCGCTAAAACATTCATTTTATCACCCGCACAGCAGTCTATCCAATAAAACAGCAGAAGAAATCATCCTGACAATCAGCTGTGAACTGCAATTAGGAGCCGTTTAAACAACTGAAATAGCACTGGGAGGCCAGAGTAGCTGTTTATTGCTGAAGAATTGAATGTTACGCAGTAAGGGGAGCCAGGTTTACTGATCACACCGTCGCCTAATGCTCTACTCTCACACAGAGCTGTGGAGATGTTGAGTGACTGCCCAGCAGCAGAGGCATGCCTGGAGTAGTCACTGATCAGGTGGCTGGCTGGCCGTCATGACGACATCACGCATGGCCATCAAATTGACCTGCACAAGTGACAGTAGAAGTGACAGAAAGCAGGAAGGATCAGATAAGACCGAGTCAGATGCAGAACCCTCGCGATGCACATCATCACAGAGGTCTGGGGCCACCAATGCTCTCAGTGAAACCTGCAGCCAGTCACCCCTTCCACAAGAAACTGCTGCCAAGGAAGCTCAGACAGCTACTATGGCAAGGCATACTGCCACAGTATCCTAGCTCGCACCAAGTCTCGTTTACCCATGACCCCTGTGCTCGCTGACCTACATTGGCTCCTGATCTGCAATGCCTTGAATTCTCATCCTTGTGTTCAAATCTCTCCATGGCCAAGTCCCTCCCTATCTCTGTAACTTCCTACAACCCTCCGAGATCTCTGCCCTCCTCCAATTCTGGCCTCTTGTGCATCCCAGATTTCCATCATCCCTTATTGGCAGCTATGCCATCAGCTGCCTTGGCCCCAAGCTCTGGAAATCCTTCCCTAAACCTCTCTGCTATTTGCCTCTCTCTCCTCCTTTAAGATGTTCCTCAAAACCTACCTCTTTGACTAAGATTTTGGTCACCTGAATAATATGTATTTATGTGGTTTGGAGTTAAATTTTATTTGATAACGCTCCTGTGAAGCATCTTGGGATGTTTTACTACGTTAAAAGGTGCTATATAAATGCATGTTGTTGTTGTTTCCACCATGCATGCTCATAGGGCTACAATGGCAGCTCATACTGCTAGCATGGAAGCTCAGATGGCTGCCATCTTGGCTCTGGAGGCCTGTGTTGTCCTGGGCTTTCAGAGCATCACATCACTCCTGCACTCACGCAGAGAACTGGGAGTGCTAAGGTGCAGTCCCAGGAAAGTGACCTGGGCTCAATAAGAGAGACACCTGCTGCCCTGTCAGTACAGTAGCATGCCTACCCCCACTAACATCCTATCCACTAGTGCCCTTGTTAGTGCCACACAGCCAGCTGGGCCAGACTACCCTGGCCCACACAGAGATTCTGCAGTCTGCAGCCGGGCCCTCAAGGCCCAGAACTGCTCCAGATCGACTAGCTAGGCTATCTGGTATCCTCAGTGGCAGCTCAGCTCTCTTCCACTTACCATGCTGTAGCCACTGGGGACACATTTCATAGGAGCACTAGGATAGGTAAACAAGCTAACAAGACAGGGATTAAGGGCTTGTACAAGGGTGATTCCTAATTATTCCTGTTAAATATTAGACACAAATGGAATTATGTTGTTGGATCAATTAGTTTTTTCTGCATTTGGTATTGTTGTTAATATTTGTAGTGAAGTGAGGGAAAAACCCATAATGCTAAACTGAAGAAAAGCAATTGGATGGTGGTAGTAAGGACGGTGCTGATAAGGATAGCGGGACCGTTGGTATTTTGGGGATGGGAGGGATAATTCACGTGATATGCTTTTGGATGAGCTGCTTACTAAGAGCTATGGCAGCTAGGGGCACTGGTGGTCGATGCTGCTCCTGCTCTTCTTCCTCTTTGTGCTGCTCTTCCTCCTCCTGCTGCACTTCTTGTTGCCCAGGTGGTGGTAAGGGCTAATCCCTCATCATGTCAAAATTGTGCAGCATGCAGCAGACCACAAGTCTTGACGCACGGTCAGGGCTGTACTGCAAAGCTCCTCCCTAATGATCCAGGCAACGGAAGTGTTGCTTGAGCACGCTGACTGTCTGCTTGATGATGTTTCTGGTGGCAGCATGTATCTCGTACGCCCCCTCTGCAGCTGTGCCCAGGGTTCCTCACAGGAGTCATGAGCCATGTCTGGAGGGGATTGTTGGACATCCTGGAGAGTTGTATGTTGGACATCTTGGGGCAGTAAAGGTTAATAGTTGAACTTCTTTGTATCGTGGAGCAACAGACTTTCCATTATAAACAGGATGGCTTTGAAGAGTCATGAGAAGAAAGCATAGCTTGCCTTCTGCTTTCAGAGCCTGAGTGTTATATACGAGAAGTGCTTGTGCAAGGAAATAAGTGACAGTAATGACAACAGTCATGAGTGATTATGGTATAACTTTAGTGGCTAGGGCAATAAACAGAGGTAGAGGGATCCATTAACTATAGTATAGAAGGACAACGGTTAATAAAACCTGTTCTTCAAAGGATTCGGGAACTTATGTCAGGAAGTCTTGTTTGAGGGAAGTAGCTTTGGAGTAAACAACTACAACTGTTTATATGAATAGGTGGTTTTCAAGAGATTCAGGAACAGATACATCATGAGGTCTTATCTGTGACATGTATCTTTGATGTAGGCAAAATATGGTGTATAAAGGAGCACGGTTTTCAACAGTTCTTCAGAAGGCTCGAAAGATAGAGGAACCGAAAGACACTCGCTGTTAAGCCGATCTCTTGTACTAGGCATCAAAAAAGTCTGTTCCGTATACTCCATCATCAAGTGTCTTATGCTTACTCGAAGCGTGTTGTTGTGAACCACAGAAGGAAAGAGGTTGACTAATAGTTGAATGTTAACAGGTTATTTAACCCTTGTCGCCCAGCAGCCAGCCTATGACCGGACGGCCCGGTTGCAATAAAGGCAGCAGAGAGGACTGGTGCAGGATGAATGAATCATGACTGCTGCCAGGAAACCGAGCACAGACCTGCATGATGTGCTACCTCTGGTCGCAAAAAAGCTGGACGCTGAGGGAGTGGAATCCTTTTCTAGTCAGAAAGTTGCCAGGGTGGTGATGGAAAGCACGTACGGCAATGTCAGTGCATTCTATGGCATCTTGCACCAATGTCCCCCGTAAGCCGCACTGCCTCCTGCGCGGCCTGCCGCCCCCACTGCACGGCCCATTCAAATTTTGGGGCATGCGCGGTATCTACAAATGCGAAAGCCGGTGAGCAGCCTGCGAGGGACCTTGCAGATGACTGCACGGCCGTGCAGCTTAACAGGAACATTGCCTTGCACCCTAGGGAAGTCTTCAATTCAGGTGAAGTCCAGTGCTCTCTCGTCCTGCTTTGCTCTGTCCATGGGGAAACCGATGTATCTGTTTCTCATGGCGTAGAGACCCTCAGTGACCTGCCTAATACAACGGTGGACTGCAAACTGTGAGATGTAGCTGATGTCACCTGCTGCAGCCTGGAAGGAGCCTGTTGCATAAAAGTTAACAGTCACGGTGACCTCGACAGCCACAGGCAGTGCTGTCCATGACCTGATTTGGGATTTCTGTTGTGACTGCAGCAGCAGGTGACATGGCTCGATGATAGGCTCCTTTGAGAAGCGGAGGTTCCCGAGACATTGCTCCTCAGAGAAGTTCAGGTAGGAGAAGTGCTCCCTGAAGACCCACTGTGGGTTTGGCCTCCTGCACACTGCCCTCCTCCTCGCCCTCCTCCCCTCGTCTCCCAGCTGCTCCTGCTCTCTCTTGACTTACTGGCTGCTTCTCCTCTTCCTCCAGCCCCACACCTCTAACAGATTGCCCATGACTGCAGTAAAACTGTTTTAAAGCCAGACACAAGCAGTCCAGCAAAAGACAAAACTTCTTATCAGAAGACAGAATTAATGGCCAGAAGTTAACCAGCAGCCTTAAAGGACAAACCAACAGCTAATCTGTATGTAGTGGATGAGCCCTTTAAATAGCACTGCTGAAGGGTCCTTGCTACCTCTTAGCACCGCGTGTACTTGGCAAGTCAAGCGCTGGGGAACATCAATTTCACAAAAGGGTCCTAAAACCAGTGTAGGACCCTTATTTAAATATTATAATGAGCTCCCTGAATGGTTCTGGCATGCACCCTGGACACCTATGGAGGAGCCTGATCCAATGTGGCAGGCGGTGCACTATAAAGTGGGCAGGGTGCCAATAAATTTCTAGACCAATATTTTCAAACCTGACTGAGGACAAAAAGGCAAATGGTATGTTGGCCTTCATTGCAAGAGGATTTGAATACAGGAGCAAGGATGTCTTACTACAGTTATACAGGGCCTTGGTGAGACCACACCTGGAGTACAGTATGCAGTTTTGGTCTCCTTACCTAAGAAAGGATATACTTGCCATAGAGGGAGTGCAGCGAAGGTTCACCAGACTGATTCCTGGGATGGCAGGACTGTCATATGAGGAGAGATTGGGTCGACTAGGCCTGTATTCACTAGAGTTTAGAAAAATGAGTGGGGATCTCATTGAAACGTATAAAATTCTGACAGGGCTAGACAGACTGGATGCAGGGAGGATGTTTCCCCTGGCTGGGGGGTCTAGAACGAGGGGTCACAGTCTCAGGATACGGGGTAGGACATTTAGGACTGAGATGAGGAGAAATTTCTTCACTCAGAGGGTGATGAACCTGTGGAATTCTCTACCACAGAAGGCTGTGGAGGCCAAGTCACTGAATATATTTAAGAAGGAGATAGATAGATTTCTAGACACAAAAGGCATCAAGGGGTATGGGGAGAGAGCGGGAATATGGTATTGAGATAGAGGATCAGCCATGATCATATTGAATGGTGGAGCAGGCTCGAAGGGCCGAATGGCCTACTCCTGCTCCCATTTTTCTATGTTTCAATCAGGTCCAATAGAACTTACCCTTTACACATCAGATCACCTCCCATGAGTGTGTCAGTCAACCACTGCTTCAGAATGTCAGTACTGTTGTTTGATCCTGATTTTAAAAATAAACGAAAGAGGGCCCTGAAACAAGTTGTTGGGTGAAATGGTGATTTGATAGTAATGATGAGCTCGACCAGAAATGGACCGAGGAACTGAGAATAGCAAACCAATCAAAACATTCGACCTGTAACCTCCTCCATCCGATTGCCTTGCTCATCTACAATTCCCCTGTTTCAGCACAGCCAGATGTCCATTATATTAATTAGGTAAATGGAAGCCACTTTTATCATGACATGTCGAGCATAGACTTGAGCCCGTAGAGAACAATCTATTGAGAGCAAGACATATTTTATTAATTATTTTGAATTGGAGAAGTCTCCAGTGCGACATTAGAGTTGATATTCCCTGCACTATTCCATATAAATATCCACTCATCTGGGGATAGATGACATCTCACTCATCAATTATACTCAGTGGAAGTAGGAGCAATGGCTTAGGAAGATGCTACCTCTGGATAGTAGATCGGAGGTCTGGTACAAATTGCGGTTTACATGATTTTCTAATAGTAAAATGTGAATAACAAGGATTTGGGGATGGAAGAGAATACTCTGACTCAGGTCATCAATGAGTGCAGATAAATAGTACTTTAAAATTTATTTCACACTACTCATTGCATATTCTTATTTCCTAGGACCATTAATTGAATAGTTTTATGTATCAGTCAGTAGGTGGCATATTACTTTGATTGAACCATATAAAGAATATAGGCTAAAAATCATTGTTGCAATATTAGCGAATGAATGCTTAGCCCATTCAAATGACATTCCTCTGTCTGCTATTTTAATAGAGGTGTTCACCTATCAACATCACTAAAACAGATTATCTGGTCATTATCACATTGCTGTTTGTGTGAGCTTGTTGTGCGTAAATTGGCTGCCGCGTTTCCTACATTACAACAGTGACTACACTTCAAAAAGTACTTCATTGGCTGTAAAGCGCTTTGGGACGTCTGGTGGTCATGAAAGGCGCTATAGAAATGCAAGTCTTTCTTTTCTTTAAATTAAAATGTGTTTAAACTCCCATTAAAATAGCTGGCAGAGGAATAGCAAACAAAACCATTAAGCGTTCATCTGCTAATATTGCAACAACTGTTTCTAGCTGCGTTATCTTTTTAACATATCTTCAAAACTAACTGAAATGTTATCATTCTAAAAATCCTTTATAACCCAATAGCATCAAAAGGATGGTGTTGCAGTGCCCTCTAATGGATAGCCACGGAAGACAGGATCGGAACACTGTTCAGACGGTTTCTCTGTGGCATTCAGAAAAGGGGCATTTGTTAAGAATTATTCTACCTCCCTGCATAGCTGATAATCAAGTGATTAAAATCACCATATAAATAGTACAATTATTATAATTCCTTCACTTTAGTTACTAGCTTATGCAAAAAGTTAGATCCCTGAAGCATAATGGCTATCTTCAAGTGAATTATTAGTCAGTCAGTGAGTCAAATGACGGATTTGCATTCAGTCAGATGAGGCTTAAACAGTTTACAAACAACATAATTAAAATGTATGCCTTAAATTCACTTTGAAATATTGCAATTGTTGATATTGCTAGCAACTACTATCAATTTTAAATTACTCTCCTTCCCTTAAATCAGTCCAACCGTCCATTTACGGATCGTGCGGGGTTCTGATGCTATGTGAGAGTGACAGTAGTAACATGCAATACAGGTCAAAGAGCATTAATGACACTGGACTTGAAGAGACAGCGACAACAACTTGCAGTTATAAAACATCCCAAGGTGCTTCACATTAGATACTGAGATGGGGCTCTCAGAGTATTATCAATAGAATGCAGAAAAAATAATCAACATGCATATATCATAAGCACAATTCATGCCCAGGTTTAATTTTTCACCTTTTTTCATGGTTGGATTTAAAGTAAACACTGAAGGGTACTTTGAGTTAACTCAAACAGCAATAAAAAAAATGGCATGACCCACAAAGTGAGAAAGGTGATAAGTCTGAACAAGTTTGGATAGGAAAACAATGACATGAGAAAGTTCAAAAGGTATTTATGTCCATCAAGCCTATTTTTTCTAAAGAGCATGTACAATCTGCCCAGTCACGAACTCGACCAATTTATTTGCCTGGGGGAACATATTGCAATTTTTTTTCCAAGACCTCCAAAATTTAATTGTGCAAAACTCAAGAACATCTATCTAACCTCAGGACCTCCATTATTTAACCCTGGCCTGTTGCTTTCCAGAGATGGCATTTTCAGGGACCTGGCAGTAGAGGAACCATTGTTCTATGGAATATTTGATCTTCTGTGTCTGTACTTAATGCAGAAAGACAGGAACAGATGTTGTTTACATCACATCAAACACGTATGAGAGATCACCTCTGACAAAATTAACTGATAGTTCTAAATAATACTTGAGCATCATGAATAAATTTTCAGCTCAAGTATAAAGCATCAGCTGCCTTTGTAACCAGAAATGCCTATTTTACAGTCAGGTATTTCTGCAGCAACAAAAAGAATGGATGGTCAAATGTATGATGGAATGATTATTAAAGGCCCATTGCCATTTGGTAAAGCGGCTCTGCAGAAAATTCATCAGAACAGTAAAAGGCAATGCACATTGATGTCATCACTCCAACAACAACATCAAAGATGTTTACATTATGTAAGCATGTCCCTGGGGCATCCGTTGGTACGTGGAACTAGCCAGTGTGAAATGGAGACATGCAGAACAGGATGGTCCCAGGTTCAATCCCCAATCTATGCTTAAATTGCGGATCTCTGAACTGGCAATGGTTAGAGTGCGTAAACAGGCCTCAGCATCCCTGGGCTAATTAGGAGAGAAAAATGTAACCAGTGTTCAAATTAGCCATTGCTGAACAACTCTTGCAAAAAATGCATGGGTGTGAATGATGCATGAAAGCAGACTGCACTTGACGAACAATCTGTCGCCATTCATTCTCAAGGTTCACGCATGAAAAATTGACAACTGCCAGAGAGCAGCTATCCATACCCCATCTTGAATCAGGAGGTGACATGGCGGACGGGGCGGGGCTGGGCGTGGAATATATACCTAAAATAAAAATTTAAGAATGAAGAGAACCTTGCAACAACAAAAAAAATCACAAACAAGAAGCACAGTGAGATAGACAGCTTTCTAAGCTAGAGGATACTGAATGACAAAACTGCTCACTATTCCAGAATCATTCTGGAATGCAAAGATAAACCCCGGCTTCTATTCTCTACTGCTAACCATCTTCTTAAACCCCTCTCCACTATCTCCTCCACCCTCACCTCCGACAGCAAGTGTGAGGAGCTCATGGACTTCTTTGTCTCTAAGATTGAGACCATCCGTTCAGCTGCCTCTGCCACTTCCCTTCCTCCCCGAGCCCACCAGGCCAAACTTCCTCTAAGGTTTCCCCCCTGCCCTAGCCCTGAACTCACGTCTTTCTCCAGTTTCTCTCCGATCTCCCCTCATGACCTCACCGCGCACATCTTGTCTATGAGACCCACTTCCTGCTCCCTCGACCCTATTCCCACCAAACTGCTGACCACCCAACTTCCTTTTCTGGCTCCCATGTTAGTTGACATTGTTAACTGTTCTCTCTCCTCAGGTACTGTCCCCCTCTCCCTCAAATCTGCCGTCATCACCCCTCTCCTCAAAAAAACAACCCTTGACCCCTCCATCCTTGCAAACTACTGTCCCATCTCCAACCTCCCTTTCCTCTCCAAAGTCCTTGAATGTGTTGTCGCCTCCCAAATCCGTGCCCATGTTTCCCACAATTCCATGTTTGAATCCCTCCAATCAGGTTTCCACCCTAGCCACAGTACCGAAACGGCTCTCATCAAAGTCACAAATGGCATCCTTTGTGACTGTGACAAAGGTAAACTATCCCTCCTCATCCTTCTTGACTTGTCTGCAGCCTTTGACATGGGTGACCACTCCATCCTTCTCCAACGCTGTCCATCGACATCCAGCTGGGTGGGTCTGCACTCACCTGGTTCCATTCTTATCTATCTAAGCGTAGCCAGAGAATTACCTGCAATGGCTTCTCTTCCCGCTCCTGCATCATTACCTCTGGTGTATCCCAAGGATCTATCCTTGGCCCCCTCCTATTTCTCATCTACATGTTGCCCCTTGGTGACGTCATTCGAAAACAGGGTCAGTTTCCACCTGTACGCTGATGACACCCAGCTCTACCTCACTACCACTTCTCTCGACCCCTCCAAGGTCTCTAAATTGTCAGACTGCTTGTCCGACATCCAGTTCTGGATGAGCAGAAATTTTCTCCAATTAAATATTGGGAAGACCGAAGCCATTGTTTTTGGTCCCCGCCACAAACTCCGTTACCTAGCCACTCACTCCATCCCTCTCCCCAACATCTGTCTGAGGCTGAACCACAATGTTCGCAACCTTGGTGTCATATTTGACCCTGAAATGTGCTTCCGACCACATATCCGCAGTATAACTAAGACCGCCTATTTCCACCTCCGTAACATCGCCCATCTCCGCCCTTGCCTCAGCTCATCTGCTGTTGAAACCCTCATCTGCTGTTGAAACCCTCATCCATGCCTTTGTTACCTCTAGACTTGACTATTCCAACGCACTCCTGGCTGGCCTCTCACATTCCACCCTACGTAAACTTGAAGTGATCCAAAACTAAGTCCCGTTCGCCCATCACCCCTGTGCTCGCTGACCTACATTGGCTCCCGGTTAAGCAACGCCTCGATTTCAAAATTCTCATCCTTGTTTTCAAACCCCTCCATGGCCTCACCCCTTCCTACCTCTGTGATCTCCTTCAGCCATCCCGCCCCACCCCACCCCCGAGATATCTGCGTTCCTCTAATTCTGCCCCCTTGAGCATCCCTGATTATAAATCGCTCAACCATTGGTGGCCGTGCCTTCTGTTACCAAGGCCCCAAGCTCTGGAATTCCATGCCTAAACCTCTCTACCTCTCTTTCCTCCTTTAAGACGCTCCTTAAAACCTACCTCTTTTAGTCACCTGCCCTAATTTCTCCTTATGTGGCTCGGTGTCAAATTTTTTTGTCTTATAATACTCCTGGGAAGCACCTTGGGATGTTTTATTACGTTAAAGGTGCTATATAAATACAAGTTGTTGTTGTTGTTGTTTATTCAGGACAATATGCTCCTGCAAATGGTCCGAGGAGAAGATGTTATCCTTACTATTTTCCCTTGTGCTTTATGTTGGAGCAACGAAGCTACTCATGAGAGGAGTTGACTCTCCTCCGTTTTCCGACATTATCTTAGCATCAATCCTCACCTGAATAAACAGACCCACGAGTTGTTAAATTACCTGTTTCATGTGTATTTTAGCATCTTTCTTCAACAAAAGGCAATAAAACACAAGTAGTTATTGTCTTTGCCCTTTCTCCGTTATTAACCCTAAACAGAAAGGATCTCTTTAGCGTTCAAAATTAAAATAACAGCAGCTGAACTAAATATTTTCTATAAATTCCATTTGCAGTGTTAGAAAAGTACATAACAACATAACTATTTTCAAACAGACATCATTTTGAAATCTACTGAAACAAAATTATATTAATTTCTGATTTGAGAGCAGTTTTTCCAAGTGTCATTTTTCAGCATTGGATGCAATCACATCGATACACGTTATTGCTTTCTAATTGAATGCTGCACTTTGAAATGCAACCGAGGGTGCCCTCATGTAAAATGACCCTAGGAGTGGCGAGTAAAGAAATCCAGATGCCAACAAAGACTGGGAGAAACGGTGCAAAATCAAAACAAATCAAAAAGGAGTCGTTCCAAAATGCTACTAATTACAAGTCAATGATGATGGACAGCGATGTACGCTGTACCAGGGAATTGAGAATAGACAGACTGATTGGAGAATTTGCTTGATGGTCCTGTCCTTCACTCAACCTCCTACCTGTAATTTCCCAGTCCAATAAAAGTCATTATTGCTTAAAAATGTTATTCCCGTTCACATACTTCGAGCAATTATGGAATGAAAAATGGACTTGTGCTTAACATCCCATTTTAAGATTGTGATGAGTGCACAATGAAATATGAACCCTCACCACAATGCACAAGCAATTTATTCTCTGTTCCCATTGGGTGGTGTGTAATGGTTATTTCTTTCCCTGTGCTCTCTCAAACACAACTTCTGACAGTAATTAATAATTTTAAGTTGGAAGTAATTGCTGTTTGGATGCTTTGCATCAGCCCCTCGGAGAGTTGGCAGATTTGCTGTTATGTTGGCAATCGAAGCATTTCATTAGAATGGGAATCATTTATTCTAATAATGCTAATTGATGCTATGATTAGCAGCACTTGGGATTTGGAGAAACACATAAAAAGCATGAATACATTTTAAAACATAACCATAAAATTGAATTAAAGTTATAGTATCCTTGTATAGTTATATAATGGAAGGTAGATTACTCCCCTGACTGAAATTCTATGCTTATTTTGTTCGAAAATGATTTTCATTTTAAAAGTTACTTAGTTCACATTGCAATAATCTATTTATAAATGATCCCAATTACCAACTCAGCTGAGGGAACAGAAATCACTTGATCAATGATTTGTAATATATAAAATTGACCTAAAAGCATCACTATATTATTAGCGAAAGGAACACTGAAGGATAGCATTTGGAAGGTTTTCCCTCAAACTGGATATCTGTCCAGCAGCATTCTGTTAAATAATGTATGTTCTGTACAAGGTGGTAAACCGCAGTTGTAATAACAGGGGCATGCTGCAGGATAAGTGGGGCATCAAGCAAGGAAGCACTCTTAGATGGGGATCCTTACTGTAGACCAATGAGCTTTGGATGTCTCGGGAGCTCCCCGAGACAACCACAATAACATCACAGAACAACTCGCATGCTTGTGAAGCAACATAACGTTCTTGATCATGTGATTGGGTGAGAAATATAAGGCTCTTGTTCGGAGCGAGACACTAAGACAGACCAGACTTCAAGATTTTGCTGAATGGACACACCAGTTTAATCTCCATGGAGTTGAAGAGGGATGTAGACCTTTTACTATTGTTGAAAATCAGGTTAAACAAGTGGGCTGGGGAAAGTCCCCACATTCTTTGCAAAGGGGATAATCTTACTTTTCTAGAAATCAGCTGAAAGGTAGATGAGCAAGGTCTAAATGGTCATCTTTATGCGGGGAATGAAAATTGATCGATGAGTTGTAACCAGGACACTATGTCCCACACATTCCTTGGAACAACCTTAAAATACCAATGATTCTGCAGTGTCTCATCCCTTACTTTGAATATAATTGTTACTAGAAATTTGTGGCACCAAGAATACAAGTAAAATAAATCCACGGATTATTAAAACTGGCAAATAGTTAGATGGTTAGTATAGGTGACAATACAATCTAGTGGTTAACAGCTCTGTAAATTCATGCCATCCTAGGCTATTCTTGAGCTCCGGGCCCAGAGACATTTCCATCTCACAACAATGAAGACTCTTCTTCCTGGGTTGTTGCTGCATGTAACGTAAATCTTATCGAATGTCACACTACATTTGGCTCTTTCTACAATACTGTCCTTGGGAGCTTGGCAAAAACGTGGCTATAAAAAGGATATTTTATATGATTTCTGATTAGTGAAGTTTTAAAGAATTTATATCTGAGCTTGTGGACAGTTGAGTTCAAGGAAATGCATTTTTGATCCAAGCATAGAATTCCATTGAACCAAATCACTTCCCATTTACAACTATTGCTCCAAATTACCAATCCCAATTGCAACCTTGCATCTGAAATAATGTATTATCTATTCTGTAATGAGTAGTGGGGCGTGGTTGGATCTTTTTTTTACTGACATATATCTGAATACCAAATGAAGCACAGCAGAAAGAAGATTATCTTAAAAGGGAAATCCTGAAGGGAGCAATCATTATTTCAAGAAGGAGAAGAGCTTTGGGTAAAAAGTCTTGATGTTACATGTTTGTGAAGAAGGAAAGATGAAAGTTAATTTAATCTTTTTGTTTCACAATAAAAACTACCGGCTCACCGCATGGAACAGTATGCTTATTTAACTGAAGCTGATCTCCCCTGCTGCTAAGCTGCAATATGCGTTACAATTTGTATTAATTTTGTACCTCTAGCCTTGACAAAAAAAAAACACAAAAAGAGCTGTAAAGCAGTTTCTTTAATATCTGTGAGTTTTGCTTTTCTGGGGGAAAGCCTAATTTCTATCAGTCTGCTTATTCAATATCAGCAGTGTTGGTCTGACCTCATTTGAAACATTTCTGAGATGAATGAAAGTTGTTTTTAACTACATTCAGCTAATTTGCATGTCTAGAGCGACCCTTTGATATCCAGCAGCCCGCCACCTTACTTACCCTTGTCACTGAGAAGGAGAATAAGAGTTGGATGTGGAGCACTGTCACCATGGGGAAGCCCCAGGGTCAAAAAACTCTGAGACTGAGATAGAGATAGAGGCCAGTATACTAAAAAGATAACATAGCTGCAAAAGCACAATGGAATTATTGCAAGAAAACAGCTGGTATCACAGAAAAGTAAAAGTGCCTTCTCCCTCTCTGTGACACAAGCAGACCACTCAAGGCTGGATGCCTGATCCAAGCTTAACATTTCCCCCAATTACCCAGTTAGTCATGGTCCTAACATGAATTATACGCAATTCAGATCCGAATTTCGACTTATGACATTTTGGCCGCGATTTCCCCCACCTCGGCGGGTCCGTGGCGGGCGAAGTCGGTGGCGGGTCCCGACCCCGCTGCTGGCTCAAGCCCGCTGTCCAAAAGTGATTTTACATTGATTGGGCTTGTTAAGCATGCCCAGTTTCCCAGCCAATTGAAAGAAGCGGGTCTGATGACGTCATTTGATGACGCGTCATCAGCTGGTTTCCTGAAAGGGACCATGGCCAACTTTAATTTGACATTTGTGCTGTCAGTGTTCTACAGCATTGAGGTGCTACAGACACAGACAAGCACTGCACAGAGGTGCAGGGCTGCACCTAGGCTCTCCCATGACTCCCTCCATATGCTTATGGAGGGAGTCACAGCACAAATTAAGGTCCTCTTCCCTTCCCATGGGTGGAGAAGATCTCCCTAGGAGATCAACACAGCCTGGTTGCACATTGTACAGGAGGTCACAAGCAGGGATGTGGTCAGGAGGACCTGATGCAGTGCCCCAAACGTTTCAATGATCTCAGTAGATCACGAAATGTTAGTACAAAGCCACACTCAACCTTATCCTGCTGTGCTACTCATCACATCCCCATCACTCTGCCTTCCCTACACTACTCCTGCACATCCTTACTCACACCAACTTACCTTGCACCTCCACCCTTCCCTCTCTATCTACATTATCACATCCCCATCTCACTAGCCACCTGTCACACTCACCCTCATCCTCATGCAATCATACCAACTAACCACACACAAGTGTAGGCATGTTCATGTAAAGTTTCTGTCAAACATTGAAACCTTTATTTTCAACACTTTGAGTTCTTGGACAGATTTGTGTGCACCTTTGGAAGTGGCTTAGTAAGTTGCAGTGAATGGTGAGTCATAATCCTAGGGTGCTGAAGGAGGTGGCCCTAGAGATAGCGGATGCACTAAGTATGATTTTTCAGAATTCATTAGACTCGGGAACAGTGCCCATGGATTGGAGGGTAGCTAACGTTACCCCACTATTCAAAAAGGGGGGTAGGGAAAAAGCAGGTAATTACAGACCTGTAAGCCTTACATCAGTTGTGGGCAAAATGCTGGAGTCCATCATTAAGGATGAAATAGCGGAGCACTTAGCAAATGGGGACAGGATAGAACAGAGTCAACATGGATTTACAAAGGGTAAATCGTGCTTGACTAATCTATTGGAATTTTTTGAGGGAGTAACTGGTAAAATAGATGGGGGAGAGCCAGTAGATGTGGTGTACCTGGACTTCCAAAAGGCCTTCGATAAGGTCCCACATAAAAGATTAGCAGGGAAAATTGAAGCTCATGGGATAAAGGGGAAAGTATTGACGTGGATAGAGAACTGGCTGTCAGATAGAAAACAGAGAGTTGGAATAAACGGCTCATTTTCTGAATGGCAGGCAGTAACAAGTGGGGTACCACAGGGATCTGTCCTGGGTCCCCAGCTGTTCACAATTTACATTAATGACCTGGATCAGGGAGTCGGATGCAGCATTTCCAAATTTGCAGACGACACTAAACTAGGAGGGGGGGTGGGCTCAGAGGAGGAGACCAGGAAGCTCCAGAGCGATTTGGACAGACTGGGTGATTGGGCGGATAAATGGCAGATGCACTATAATGTGGACAAGTGCGAAGTTATCCACCTTGGGTGCAGGAACGGGAGGGCAAATTATTATTTAAATGGCAATAAATTGGGAGAGGGGGAAGTACAGAGAGACCTGGGTGTTCTTGTACACCAGTCACTGAAGGCGAGCATGCAGGTGCAACAGGCGGTCAAGAAGGCAAACGGTATGCTGGCCTTCATAGCAAAAGGGTTGGAATACAGGAACAGGGATACCTTGCTGCAGCTGTACAGGGCACTGGTGAGACCACACCTCGAGTACTGTGTACAGTTTTGGTCGCCTCATCTGAGGAAAGATGTTCTTGCCATGGAGGGGGTGCAGCGGCGATTCACCAGGCTGATACCAGGAATGGCGGGATTGACCTATGAGGAGAGACTATGTAGTTTAGGGATGTACACACTGGAGTTTAGAAGATTGAGAGGGGACCTCATAGAAGTGTATAAAATTCTGACAGGTCTAGACAGACTAGATGCAGAAGGAATGTTTCCCTTGGCGGGTGAGAACAGAACTAGAGGACATAATTTAAGGATAAGGGCTAAAACATTTAGGACAGAAATGAGGGGGAATTTCTTCACTCAGAGGGTGGTGAACCTGTGGAACTCATTGCCACAGAGGGCAGTGTACGCCAGCTCATTAAATATATTTAAGAGGGAATTAGATATATTTCTACAGGCAAAAGGGGTTAAGGGTTACGGAGAGAAGGCGGGGATGGGATACTGAATTGGAGGATCAGCCATGATCTCATTAAATGGCGGAGCAGGCTCGAAGGGCCGGATGGCCTACTCCTGCTCCTATCTTCTATGTATCTATGTATCTATGTATAATGGTACCCCCCACAATGGTCATGAATGTGAAAGGAATGGCTTGGGCATTGTAGGGATGCTTTATGGTATTGGTGTGGGGTGGTGCCAACCTGGCACATCATGTGGCAGCCAGGGTGTACAGCGTCAAGTGAAGCAAATCTGGCTATGGTGAGGCCATCCTTGGCCTCCCTGGCAGCAATGTGGTCAAGTGCTGATGCCGTGTCCTGTGCAGCATCAGTTGATTGCAGAGAAGGTTGGTGTTGCTGCTGGTGTGCCTGGTGATGCTGGTGTTGGGGCTGATTGTGGTGGGATTCTGAGGACCAAGGTGAGAGAGTATAAGGTGCACCAATGCTGATGGAATAGATGGCAGGTGAAGTAGAGATAACAGAAGCGATCTGTCAATGGTGGGAGAGCTAATGAGGTCAGACTGGATTGAGACTTGTAGCATTCTAAATCTGTAGTGGAAATGCAATTTAGAGAAGCTAGTGGCTAAGGAAACATTTCTCAATCAGCTGGGAGCTTTGACTTGACATTTGAAGGTGTCAACTCATCAGCTGAAACAATGGCCGGTGACCTCCCGCCTCAGCTTCACAGACGAGGTCTAGGCACAGCGGGAAACCAGTGGACAACCTGTCAAATTCAAAAATCTGGGGAAAGAAAGCATTGATAAGTGGCTGTAAAGAAGCCACTAATGATTTTAATTGCCTCCCCCGCCGCTGTATGTCGGGTCTGCTCAGCGCTGACAGGCGCGTGGCGGCAGGGTCCCGACCCACTGTCAAAAAAAAACATTTCCCACCTGACCCGCAACCGATCGCGCCCGCTGACTCCCCACAAACTTTCCCCATAGAGATAGAGGCCGGTATACTAAAAAGATAACATCGCTGCAAAGCACAATCGAATTATTGCAAGGAAAAGTGCCTTCTCCCTCTCGGTGACAAGCAGACCATTCAAGGTTGGATACCTGATCCAAGCATAACATTTCCCCCAATTACCCTGTTATTCATGGTCCGAACACTAATTATACTCAATCCATATCCAAATTTTGCCTTATGAGAACTAGACGTTTTAAGTCCAATCACAGTTATGCAAAATGCATATTTAAGTTCAATCTATCTTGCTGTTTCTGTTTAGATGCAATTACTGAATGGGTAATTAAATGGTATACATTGAAAAAGGAATATTTTTTTACTAGGGCCATATATTTTCTTCTCAAAGTTGTGTGTTTACAGGATCTGATGTCCACCAGAGGACATCATAGTGAACACGACTGTGTGTGCATTTTACACTGAGATTGAACTAACCAGACCTGTTAGTAACAGGGACAGAGCAGCTCTTAATCTGCTTGCCTCAGGGATTTTGCAGGTGCTTGCTGATTTGCAAAAACAGTTTTTTTTTAATAGTTGTGTACTGAAAATAACGTATTAAGTGTTACAAATGCTTCCCTTCTGAAGAAAAACTGGAAGAGGCAAATAATAAGGGCTAGAAATTGGGCTCCTTTGCACCCCCCGTTAACGTCTCCGGGGGGCACTAACGGGGCGCAAATGGGTTTGCGACCAGGTGCGACAATATCAATGCCTCCCACTAAATTCGGCAGGAGTTTTGCGGCAGCAGTAAGACGCCCGAGAGATCGTGACGTCATTGCTGTGCACAGCACCCCGGTAGCGCCCCAGATGAAAAATTCCCTCTTGCCCCCTGCTTGTGCGCCTGCTGTTAATGACAGGTAAAGGAGGCGGCTTTCAGTCGGATGTCCCCTGGAGGAGCGCTATTTAAAGGCGTCCACATCCGGTTTAGTTTTCGTCGGCCAACAATGCTGCGTTGTTAGTTTCACACAGGCAAAGAGGCCTTTTGACCGATTTAAGCATTTTGCATTTTAACGAGTGTTCTGGTGTAAAGGAATAGCCATATTTCAGAAAAATACACCATCCTATGAAAGAATTTTGATTATTAAAACATGACAAACTGGGTTTAAAAATCTAAAAGCCTCAACGACACAAAGCTGTAAATACAGGATTCTGAGATAAGATGAGTTGTTAACACAAGCTGTACACACCATACAAGCTTTTGAAGTGGGAATCGGTTGTTGACACTGAAACAATGGCCCTATTGAAGCAGCAGATTGGAGCTTCCAGAAAGTCTGAGCTTTCGGAAGAACACAATAATACCCAGTTAAATTGTTTTAAACCAACATTTTGAAATGAATCACATAAATTAAAGAAACATATGCCTTCGTAAATATATCAAATGAAACACAGGAGATATCAAATGAAACGGGAGACAGGATTATGTGTTGCAACCAGTTGAGGTAGCTAAGACAATGAGATACTCAGTTGAAGTGTTTTTAATTTGCATGTTGTAAAAGATACAAACAGAAGACTTTGTAAATATGACATCAATAGATGCACCAAGCAATCACATTGTGTTTGTATTGAACTTGGAACAGTTAGGAGACATGACATCTGCTTATAACCAGCTGAGGTGATTTAAGAATTGAATAGAGGACCTTCGTAAAAATGGCATCAAATAGAACCACTGCTGTTACATTATTTTTATGATAAGTTTTGATAAGTTTTGAACACCTACACAGCAGACATAATTCTGCATGCAGCAGCTGAATTAAAAGTAAGAATAGAAAGAAGTCATTAGAAATATGACTAGAGATAATTAGCTTACATCAGCAGAAAACTTCAAAAGGATATACCACTGAATAAAGGGTATAAAAGATTGGACTTTCAAATAGAAAGACAGAATTCGCTGGAAGGGGCAAGCGATTCTCAACTTCAGAGGCAAGCTCTGAAAGTTTTCAACTCTTTGAGTCTCGGGTAATCAAAGGTATTTGATTTTGGTGGATATTCTGGAATAAGACTAAGTAAGAAAAGTAAAAATGTAACAAAGTTAAGATTTGAGAATAAGGATCTCTGAGAATAAGAATTGTAAGCTATTTGTTTTTAGAACTGTTAATGTTGCGACTGAATCACCAGCTGTTAACTACATGTTGGTTCTTTAATAAATCTATATATTTTTAGTATTATCTCACATAGTACTTCTGTATCAAACTCGCGAACTCAATCTCTGTACACTCTTTGGTGAGAGTTGCAGAATTCTGGGGGAGTTTTCCAGACCCTCATAATATCCGGAAGGTTACAGTCTAGTTAAACTTATTTAAAGTGCTATCTGGAGGACGGTAACATCTTCAAGTCGTTCCTTTCCTTTAGGGAGAGATAGTCTGAACCTTTAGACCCAATTAAGCGTCTCTAGGATTCGGCTATCTCTAACTTTAGTTGAAGGTGAACGTCTGGGGAATACTTCTGATCTGGGGTAGCCCGAAAAGGGCTAGGACTAGTAACTATCCCTTCACTGGCACATAAAGATTCTTCAATATCATTGAGGGGAGATTTGAAAGTGCAATATTTGTATCCTTTCATGGGGGCTGTACTAGCACTGGACCTCGCCCTCCATTGTCAACGTCAGAGCCAACTGAGGCACAGAGAATGAGTACAAAATGTGACCAGAGGTAGGAGGGCCAACAGGGCTCTCAACAGGAGGCCTTACCCACCCAGGGTATTCCGGCAGCAGTTCTCCTACATGAATTTCACTGTGGACAAGTGTGTTAGAAGGCTCCGCTTCAGCAAGGACATGGTCACAGAGCTCTGCCACCTCCTGCAGCCAGACCTCGAGCCTCAGATCAGGGCCACCACGGCTCTCTCAGAGGCCGTCAAGGTTACCGCTGCCCTCAATTTCTATGCCAGCGGATCATTCCAGTGTGCGACAGGCAACATCTCCCAATTTGCCATCCATTGCTCCATCTGCCAGGTCACAGATGCTCTGTACAGAAGAAGGCGGCACTACATTTCCTTCCCCATGACCAGAGAGAAGCAGCGTGAGTGTGCATGTGGCTTTGCCAGGATAGTGGGCTTCCCCATGGTGCAAGGTGCCATTGACTGCACCCACGTCGCTTTGCGGGCACCTCATAACAATCCTGAGGTATTCCGTAACCGCAAAGGCTACCACTCACTTGATGTGCAGTTGGTGTGTGACCACACATGGCGAATTCTGACCGTCAATGCCCGTTATCCTGACAGCAGCCACGATGCCTTCATCCTGCGCCAGACCAGTGTGCCAGATCTATTTCAGCCACCACATCAAGCTTGCAGCTGGCTGCTGGGAGACAAGGGCTATCCGCTCTCCACCCTGCTCATGACTCCCCTCCGCAACCCCAACACACCTGGCCAGCACTCATATAATGAGAGCCATGCTGCCACAGGAGCATCATTGAGCAGACCATCGGAGTGCTCAAGCAACGGTTCCACTGCCTTGACCGCGCGGGAGGAGCCCTCCAGTACTCGGCTGAGCGGGTGTCACTTTCCGCCGTCATCTGCTGCATGCTGCACAACTTGGCCATTATGAGGGTGCAGCCATTGCCACCAGGCATAACTCCACCACCTCAGGAGGAGGAGGACGAGGACGAGGACGAGGAGGAAGAGGAGCAGGAGGAATAGGAGGACAAACAGCAGCGATGGAGGAGGCAGCCACTCAATCGGCGTTCTGCAAGGTCGGTCCATGACCGCCTCATCAGACTTCGTTTCCAGTGATTTCGAGTGATCTTTCCGGTTACTGAGCACATCACCATCATTCCATCACTTTGTGATTCCATACCACACCCCAGAACTGAAATGAGATGCAGCACCAAATCTGCAACATTCCAGTAATAAATTTATCAAAAACCATTAACCACATATATATAACAATATTGACTAATCACCCTTGTGCAAACCCTTGCCTCCCTCTTTACAGTCCCCTTTCCTAATCTAGTGCTCCTACGTAGTGTCTCCCCAGTGGCTGCAGCAGGGCTGGTGGAAGGCTGCTGAGTGTCGGTGTCAGAGACTACAGATGGCCTTGCAGGATGCCCTCGACCAACTCTAGGCCTGGAAGGCCCGGCTGTACACTGCACCACCTCAGGCTGGGCGGTGGCAGTCTGGGCTGGCTGGATGACAGGCAGCGACAAGTGCAATGGCGGAGTGGCAGTGGTGGAATCAGGAATGCTGTCATCCTGAGAGAGGACAGCAGGTTCCTGCTCCACTGACCCACTCCCACTCCCCTGGGGCAGCACCTCAGCATCCCTAGCAATCTGCTGGAGCACAGATTGCTGGCCTGCTGCGACACTGTGAGATCCCCGGTGGACTGTGGTGGACCCAGCGATGATGACAGCAGTCAGATCTTTCGTGGCATCAAGCTGAGACTGTATGAGAGCAGTCTGAGACTTGATGGCAGCAACCATTGACTGCATTACAGCACTAAGACATTGCATCACTTCCGCCTGTGCTGCAATGGAAGCTGCCACATCGCCCATGACTCATGAGGTCTGGATCCGCACGGTCGCCTGCACAGTGGAAATGATGGGCTCCATGAATGGCGAAGAGCTCTGTGCAATGTTGGAGGTGGACTGCTCCACGCTCCTTACCATTGCTGAGGCGCTCTCGAGCACCCTTACCATTGTACCTATCATCTCCGTGTGCATGGCCATCACCCTTCTTGTGAACGCCTCCCCATCGAGGTCCTCTTCTGATTCCTGTGCGAACTTGTCCTCCGGGGAGCTGGCTCCAGAGCTACCCTTTTCCCCTGGCCTTGCATCACCCAGTGCAGACCCCTCTACTAAAGTTGCCTCTAAAGATCGCATAGTGCCAGTATCTGAGGTGGTGCCTGCGGGTAAGAGATGCAGTGACGCGGTGCTTTGCTCCTCCTCCTCTTCTTCCTCACTTTCAGTGCGGGGCTCAGGGACAGGCTGGTCATCTGGTTGCTGATTATCTGAAAGCATAAAGGCACAATACTCTCGTTAAGGTGAGGGCAGGGGGGAGCAGGAATGGAGCAAGGAATGCAGACAGTATCAGGAGCTGGAAATTGGGAAAGGTTTGTGGTGTGAGGGGGAAGTGGGATGAGAGAAGGAGAGGGGCTGAAGGTACCGTTTTTGCCCCCAACGGCCATGGCGCCCACCACCTGCTGCCCAATGAGTCGCAGCACTTGCTCCTCAAGGTCTGAGAGCTGCTGGAGCTGCGCATCACCCCCGCCTGTTCTCTGCTGCTCCCTCCTATTGTGGGCCATTTTGGCTTGCAAGAAAAACAAATGTGTGTGAGTCAGAGTCCAGCTATGTGTTTGGGAGATATGCCTGCCGTCGTTGAATAGCTGTAATTGTAGGCAAGGCGTGAGATGTGGATGTGAGTTTGAGTAGGTGAAGATGTTTGGTGGGTGAGTGGTGGCAGTGTGGTTCTTTGCGCAGTGTGCACAGACTGAGGTTCAGATGCTGGTATGTAGGAGTTGTTGAAGCATGTACTCACCTTGATCACCCGAGTGAGGTCGTTGAATTTCTTGCGGCACTGTGTCAGGCTGCGTTCAACCACACTACTGGCCGAGACCTCCTGGGCCACTTTCCTCCACATTGCCCTGAACACCTGAGGCGATGGCCTCCTTCCAGTGGCCAGGAACAGCATTGCCCTCCTTTGCTCCACTCCAGCCACCAATGTCTCCAAGGCCACGTCTGTAAAGCGACGAGCTCTCTCCCTGGGAGTGGGAACAGCCATAGCCATCAGGGGATTCACTTGCTCGCAGGTCGCCTCAAAGCCAGCAAAGCTGAAAATGAGCATCTGCACAATGATGCAACCTCCCCTTTAAGAGCTGGAAGGAACCAGTGTGAAGGATCATTGCTGAATGCATTGCACCTGAAATTCATTAGCGCTCTGCTGGTAACACCCCTGTAGCACCCCACTGAAGTCATTAGCGCTTGATTTAGCGCCCCACTTCCTTCCTGGGGCGCCAACACCCAATTCAGTAGTTCAGAATCCTTAGCGCCCCAAACGGGGCAATACCCAATTTCACCCCCCAAGAGTTTTCACAAAAAGCAATTTCAGTCGTAAAATGAGTTGAACTGCTTTGGAAGAAGATGGAGAAGGTGGTCTCAGAGAAGCCAGGTGTGTTGTTGATCACTTTCCGGGGTTATTTTTTTTTTTGATTTGCTTTTTAAAAAAAATCCTACGTATATTGTCTATTCATCAAGGAAAGAAATAGCAGCATGGCGGAATACAGGAACCCCGCCCCAACCGCGGTTTTGAGGTAGACACGGTTTCCTCTCTGCGACAACTTTTGCCAACCGCGGCAGTGAATTTTGCATATACACGGTTTTTAATTTAGGATTAAAGGTAAATAACATGATTTTATTGCTTTTATATTCTTTTTTTATTGTGTTATTTGAACATTTATACTGTATTTGCCAACCGTGGTTTTACTAACCACGGGGGTTTTCAGGGACGTTTCCCCCGCGGTTGGGGAGGGATTCCTGTACAACGTTAACAGCATCAACCTGCACAGGACAAAAATTTTAAAAAATTAACACATTTTAGCATGTAACAACTTGCATTTATATAGCGCCTTTAACGTAGTAAAACATCCTAAGGTGCTTCACAGGAGCGTTGCAAAACAAAATTTGACACCGAGCCACATCAGGCGCTATTAGGGCAGGTGGCCAAAAGCTTGGTCAAAGAGGTAGGTTTTAAGGAGCGTCTTAAAGGAGGAGAGAGAGGTAGAGAGGTTTAGGGAGGGAATTTCAGAGCTTAGGGCCCAGGCAGCTGAAGGCACGGCCACCAATGGTTGAGCGATTAAAATCAGGGATGCTCAAGAGGCCAGAATTAGAGGAGCGTAGATATCTCGGAGGGTTGTGGGGCTGGAGGAAAATAAAACTTTCCCCAGCAAGCCCCATTCCCAACCTCAGAAGAATACCGCTTAACACACCATTGTGACAGTGACATTTCCATTTTGACAGCACCTCCCTCCAATGTGACCTCCACCACCAAAAAAGGCAAGACCAGCAAGACCACGGGGATACCATCACCTCCACGTTCCCATCCAAGTCAAACATTATCTTGACTTGGACTATGTCAGCGTTCCTTCGTCATTGCTGGATCAATATTCTGGAATTACCTACTTAACACCATTCTGGGAGTGCCATCGCCACAAAGAGTGCAGCTGTTAAAGGAGAAGGCCCACCGACACCTTCTCGGGGCAACTAAGGATGGTCAATAAATGCAGCCTCGCCCGCATAACTCACATCCTGAGAACAAATATGTAAAAAAAAAACATTCTTGACTGAAACTGCCAATTCAGTGCCAAATTAGAAGCAATTATTTGCTGTAGGTCCATGCCTCTCAGTAATTGAGTAGGGCCCTTATATCAGGCCCAGGAAGAAACCCTTATCCCATCAGTATGGTTTAAATTTGAACCTGCATTTCATTTGTATACCACGCTAACCTGCTGTTCCAACCAGCTGAGTTGAGGGTTATGATGGTGAGGGGTGGATCTGCCATTGAACTAAGCCTCCTCCTTAGTAGCTCTGTAAATGTCTCTCTTTCCTGCTTTTTAAATGGTATTTATTTAAGGGGCTGTACTGCAAGTAGTGTGGATTTTTCTAACGGTTACTCTCAATTCAAAATAGTGATTTTTGAAGTGAGTCAATAAAATAGTCGGTAATTACAGCTTGTGATGCATGTTGACGTACCACAGTCACCATTTCTTTCTAGGTTACAGACCTGAGAAAGAACAATTACAACTATTTTTTGTGCCAGTCTAATGCCAACTGTACCTGGGCAATTCTCATGGGAATGAAATCCGTGGGAGAAACATACAAAAGTGTGTAGATGTAAGTATCTGCACTAAAGTGTGAGGATCTAACTCACATCGTGATTGCTCCCACGAAGCCACTTAAGGACGCTAGTTATTTTATCAATTCCCAGAATTTAGGCCTCAACAGTTAATGTTGCTATTCGCAGGAGTAAGAGTGAAAATAAAGCAATAAGGGATGATGTGCCTTTTACTTTCTTGGACTATTTTCCTTATGAAACGATTAGATCTCTGAATGTAATTATGTTGTGATGGTATCTATGGAGTATTTTCATCTTTACCACCTGGGAGGTAATCTGGCAGAGGGCAGTGCCAACCCAACATAAAAGCCACCTAATATTCATTGAAATCAATAGACTGAAAATCGAGCAGCTTCTAGAATGGGCAGGCTCCGCCAGATTATCGCCCAGACAATGAAGATGAAAATCTATGCCAACATAATTCCCAGCCTGCATTAAATGACCTAATCTCAGCCAGGACATAAATTCAGTCATACAACAAAATAAAAGTAAGCCGGGGTTCCTACTGCAGACTGTTAGCCAGTGCCCTCTACTGGAAAGTATGCAGACAGCTGTACTCCACTCCCCCTAAAAAAATAGCTTGTCGAACACTCGCTCACACATGAAGGATGGTCACTCAGGTAAGGTGCCAGAGGACGGACGGTATCTGTGGAACTGTATCCCAGCGAGACGGAGAGAGAGGGAGAGAGAGAGAGCGCGCGCGGGAGAGAGAGCTCGCAAGCGCGAGAGAGAGCGCACGCGCGCGGGAGAGAGAGAGAGAGCGCGCGGGAGAGAGAGAGAGAGCACGCGGGAGAGAGAGAGAGCGCGCGTGGGAGAGAGAGAGCGCGCGAGAGAGAGAGAGAGAGCGCGAGAGAGAGAGAGCGCGCGCGCGGGAGAGAGAGAGAGCGCGCGCGCGGGAGAGAGAGAGAGCGCGGGCGGGAGAGAGAGAGAGCGCGCGCGGGAGAGAGAGAGAGAGCACGCGGGAGAGAGAGAGAGCGCGCGCGGGAGAGAGAGAGCGCGCGAGAGAGAGAGAGAGAGCGCGGGAGAGAGAGAGAGCGAGAGCGCGGGAGAGAGAGAGAGCGCGCGCGCGGGAGAGAGAGAGCGCGCGCGCGGGAGAGAGAGAGAGCGCGTGCAGGAGAGAGAGAGCGCGCGCGGGAGAGAGAACGCGCGCACGCGGGAGAGAGCGCGCGCGCGGGAGAGAGAGAGAGCGCGCGCGGGAGAGAGACAGCGCGCGGGAGAGAGAGAGAGCGCACGGGAGAGAGAGAGAGCGCGCGCGGGAGAGAGAGAGCGCACGCGGGAGAGAGAGCGCGCGCGGGAGAGAGAGAGAGAGCGCGCGGGAGAGAGAGTGCGCGCGGGAGAGAGAGAGAGAGCGCGGGAGAGAGAGAGAGCGCGGGAGAGAGAGAGAGAGCGCGGGAGAGAGAGAGAGAGAGCGCGAGAGAGAGAGAGCGCAGGAGAGAGAGAGCGCGGGAGAGAGAGAGCGAGAGCGCGGGAGAGAGAGAGAGCGCGGGAGAGAGAGAGAGCGAGGGAGAGAGAGAGAGAGCGAGGGAGAGAGAGAGAGCGAGGGAGAGAGAGAGAGAGGGAGAGAGAGAGAGAGAGCGAAGGAGAGAGAGAGAGCGAGGGAGAGAGAGAGAGAGAGCGAGGGAGAGAGAGAGAGAATGAGGGAGAGGGAGAGAGAGAGAGTGCGAGGGAGAGAGAGCGAGTGCGAGGGAGAGAGAGCAAGGGAGAGAGAGAGAGAGAGCGAGGGAGAGAGAGAGAGAGAGAGAGAGAGAGGGAGAGAGAGAGAGAGCGAGGGAGAGAGAGAGTGAGAGCGAGGGAGAGAGAGAGAGAGAGAGCGAGAGAGAGAGAGAGAGAGAGCGAGCGAGAGAGAGAGAGAGAGCGAGAGAGAGAGCGAGGGAGAGAGAGAGAGAGAGAGAGCGAGGGAGAGAGAGAGAGAGAACGAGGGAGAGAGAGAGATAGCGAGGGAGAGAGAGAGAGAGCGAGGGAGAGAGAGAGAGCGAGGGAGAGAGAGAGAGCGAGGGAGAGAGAGCGAGGGAGAGAGAGAGAGAGAGCGAGGGAGAGAGAGAGCGAGGGAGAGCGAGGGAGAGCGAGGGAGAGAGAGAGAGAGAGAGCGAGGAAGAGAGAGAGAGAGCGAGGGAGAGAGAGAGAGAGCGAGGGAGAGAGAGCGCGAGAGAGCGAGGGAGAGAGAGAGAGAGCGCGAGGGAGAGAGGGAGAGAGAGAGAGAGAGCGAGGGAGAGAGAGCGAGAGAGAGCGAGGAAAAGAGAGAGAGCGAGGGAGAGAGAGAGAGAGAGAGCGAGGGAGAGAGAGAGAGAGCGAGGGAGAGAGAGAGAGAGCGAGGGAGAGAGAGAGAGAGAGCAAGGGAGAGAGAGAGAGCGAGGGAGAGAGAGAGAGAGAGCGAGGGAGAGAGAAAGAGAGCGAGGGAGAGAGAGAGAGAGCGAGGGAGAGAGAGAGAGAGCGAGGGAGAGAGAGAGAGAGCGAGGGAGAGAGAGCGAGGGAGAGAGAGAGAGCGAGGGAGAGAGAGAGAGAGCGAGGGAGAGCGAGGGAGAGCGAGGGAGAGAGAGAGAGAGAGAGAGCGAGGGAGAGAGAGAGAGAGAGCGAGGAAGAGAGAGAGAGAGAGAGCGAGGGAGAGAGAGAGAGAGCGAGGGAGAGAGAGAGAGCGAGGGAGAGCGAGGGAGAGCGAGGGAGAGAGAGAGAGAGAGAGAGCGAGGGAGAGAGAGAGAGAGAGCGAGGAAGAGAGAGAGAGAGAGAGCGAGGGAGAGAGAGAGAGAGCGAGGGAGAGAGAGAGCGAGGGAGAGAGAGAGAGAGCGAGGGAGAGAGAGAGAGCGAGGAAGAGAGAGAGAGCGAGGGAGAGAGAGAGAGAGAGAGAGCGAGGGAGAGAGAGAGAGAGAGAGCGAGGGAGAGAGAGAGAGAGAGCGAGAGAGAGAGAGAGAGAGCGAGGGAGAGAGAGAGAGAGCGAGGGAGAGAGAGAGAGAGAGCGAGGGAGAGAGAGAGAGTGAGGGAGAGAGAGAGAGCGCGAGGGAGAGAGAGAGCGCGAGGGAGAGAGAGAGAGCGAGGGAGAGAGAGAGAGAGAGAGAGCGAGAGCGAGGGAGAGAGACAGGCAGACATTTGCATTTCTATAGCGCCTTTCACGACCACTGGACATCTCAAAGCGCTTTACAGCCAATGAAGTACTTTTTGAAGTGTCATCACTGTTGTAATGTAGGAAACGCGGCAGCCAATTTGCGCACAGCAAGCTCCCACAAACAGCAATGTGATAATGACCGGATAATTTTTTTTTTTAAAGTGATGTTGGTTGAGGGATAAATATTGGCCCAGGACACAAAAAGGGGAGAAAAACCAGGGGGTGAAAAGGTAAATGGATGTGGCAGCAGGGTGCAGGTGTTCCTTCTCAACTAGACATTGACGTTTAAAGCTTTATCAAACATTGGCCATGTTGGCATATGCAGATACAGTTTTTAAAAAATAATCGGCAGTTAATTTACAGCAAATTAACTGCTAGCTTTCAGCCAACTAATTACTGTAACTGGTATGGTAATAAAATTATAATGATGTCAAATTAAGTATGTTAAAAATCCCAAGGAAAAGGGACTGCAAGAGAAAACAATGGATCTGCCAAATCTATTTAGGGTTCTTTTATTCTTGATTTTGCAATACTTCATATAGAACACACCGTGCACATAAAAGAAACTAACTGCATGCAGCGTGAGGCTAAATTGCGACCGGACACTCTGTTTAATGAAGTCATTATAATTTCATAAAGCAAAAGTTATACAGTTTTGCACCGTATAATGAAGTCTTCCTAATGACACACTATTAAAAAAAAGCCTTCCAAGAGCCGTCACTGGGTTTCAGAACTCCCACAATGCGGAAAGACACCAGCTGTTCAGTCGAGCGATTGACAACAGCTGACAGGCAGGGAATCGGATGGCGGGATGTGCTCTTAAGTCTGGATTTATGAGGGTCACCGAGCATGCACCTGTACCTCAAACCAAGTAACAGCACATGATAGATTTATTGGGAGCATCTCGTCACCACAGCTTCTGGCAGTTTATTAACTGATGGAGCTCATTCTGCCTCGGCGTGCAAATGAGCTGACAGGCCCTGTTGCCCTCTCTGAACAGTCCTCTCTTATCGTGGGTGTCTGAATGGACGGTGGTGCATTAAGCTCAAACCAACATAACCTTTTATCTTAATTAGAGAATTACTGACGAGCTCATCACACAAGAAAAATCTAATTATTATGTGAAGTCTAATTGCTGTCCCCTCCATAAATAATGTGGACTGTTGCCTTATTACATTTTCTGAGAAAGCTTGGTTTAATCACTCGCTGACAGAAGTGAAAAGGAATTGGAAAATAAGGTGGGGGCTGCTCAATTAACTGAAGAATGTGATAGATCAATATGTTCCAATCTGGAAGTGTATTGTGCATCATATTAAAAAATATGAGGATTGGCTAATTACAGTTTGAAAAGAAGCAAGGATTAATCTCTTTGTAATAGTGATACTTGAAGCATTGAGATTGATTCATTTAACTTCCTTCTTTTCAGTAAAAATAATTGGCTTGTCTTAACCCTTCCAGTAGCATTAACCTCTAGTCGAACTGTTCCACAGATAACATTCACCCTTTTTTTTAAAAGCTGTTTTCTCCCTTTTGACTCCCTTGGCTTCCCCATTCTGCACATAACTGCAACCAAGAGACCAAGTTGGCAACTCTGCTCCCAGGCCTCTACCAACACCACTGCAAATCCACCCACCAGGAGTTACGTGAGGGCAGCCCTGAGTGACTGTCTCCCTCAATTTTTCTTCCCCCCCCCCCTCACTATGGGATAACCCAAGTTACATGACTGGCTCTCATGTTGTTCATCTCAAATCGGTGCCTGCAGCAGAATGATGCTTTTAAGTCAGGAATTTTATTGAGTTGACAGGGTAGATGCTGAGAGGTTGTTTCCCCTGGCTGGAGAGTCTAGAACTAGGGGGCACAGTCTCAGGATAAGGGGTCGGCCTTTTAAGACTGAGATGAGGAGGAATTTCTTCACTCAGAGGGTTGTGAATCTTTGGAATTCTCTGCCCCAAAGGGCTGTGGATGCTGAGTCGTTGAGTATATTCAAGGCTGAGATCGATAGATTTTTGGACTGTAGGGGAATCAAGGGATATGGGGATAGTGCAGGAAAGTGGAGTTGAGCTCGAAGATCAACCATGATCTTATTGAATGGCGGAGCAGGTTCAAAGGGCCATATGGCCGACTCCTGCTCCTAATTCTTGTGTTCTTAATGAGTGGTGTAACATCATGAGTCACGTAAAGTAATTTCAATCTTTCCACATTTTCAGCTTGCAATTTCAATTAAGTTTCATTCGATATAGTCCCAGTTTTAATTGCTTTGGTTAGGACAGAATTAGTAAGAGTGGTATCTTAAGAGGTTTGTGAGTGACAGTCTATTTACACCATGAGTTTGCAGCAAGTTTGAAATCAATGAATTTTTACACAGTTAATAGAATGAATTAGCTATAATTGCTGTGTTGCAGAAAGCAGAGGAGCAAAATACAACTCAGTCATAGTTAGTGGCTCAAATCAATAGCCAAAATATACTTGTTCTATGAACTAGGAGACAATGTAGTTCATGGAGTTACATAACAAATATCATAAAAATGAATGATGTTCAAAAAATTTTAATTGAACTAGAATCTGAAGGCATCAGGTTTGCATATACAGGTTAAGTGAGCGGTCACTCTAATATTTCAGTTTAATGGAAGCACTGATCATGAGCACAACCACTGGAAAGATTCGGACTCTGGTGGAAATCAATAATTATTGTCCTCCACCCCCAATCTGCATCTCATTGCTGCTCCTGACTCCGGGGCTTAGAGGGTTAAATTATGAGGACAGGTTGCATAAACTTGGCTTCTATTCCTTTGATTATAGAAGATTGAAGGGTGATCTGACTGAGGTGTTTAAAATGTTAAAAGGATTCAATCGGGTAGATACAGAGAAATTATTTCCTCTGGTGGGGGAATCAAGAACAAGGGGATATAATCTTCAAATTAGAGCTCGGCCATTCAGGAGCAAAGTCAGGAAGCACTTTTTCCATACAAAGGGTAGTAGAAATCTGGAATTCTCTCACTCAGAAGGCTGCGGATACTGGGACAATTGGAGTTTTTAGGTCCGAGGCCGATAGATTTTTGTTCGGTAAGGGTTTCAAGGGATATGGAGCAAAGGCGGGTAAATGGAGTTGAGGTGCAGATCTGCCATGATCCAATTCAATGGAGGAGCAGGCTCGAGGGGCTGAATGGCCTCCTCCTACTCCTATGTTCCATCCATGCTGCTGTTTTGTTTGGGGATCCAGCTTAAGCACCATGCCGGTGTACAAGCACAGCGTCATAATCAGGATCTCTAGCAAATAATTTTGAATTTAAAAACCATTTCAGTTAGCTTTAGCAACAAAGAGTGCCCATACATGTCCCCAGTAGCCTGTCATTTTTCTCTACAAGAAATGAGGAAAATCCCTGCAGTTTTTGCCACAATTTTCCAGATGGTGAGCAAATCTTCCAGGGCTGATTTTAACTCGCTTCGCCGGATGTGAACAGGGCGGTAGCAGCCTGAAAATGGCATGGAGTCACTTACCACCCCGTTTACACTGCTGCTATGGCCACTGACATCTTGGGTAAGGTCCAGGAGGCCACTTGTAAGATGCTCCTTCCCACCCACCCCTTCTCCACCTGTAGTTAAAATTGGCCCTGGAGTGTAGTTATTCCTCCACATTAGAATGACTCGGAAATGTTTCAGGTTCACAGTAAAGTAAAAGTGGATGCCTCAGTCTGGCAAATTATCAATTCTCAGGTCACTGCACTAAAGCTAAAGTCAAGTTGTGGTGAGTCATTTCATTTTAGGACAGAGGTGGTGAAGAAGGGGACAACTGCCATTTCCCAGCTTGCCCTTCTCAAGTCACTCGACCAAGTGCATCCATGACAGACATCGAAACCTCGGCTAGTCCCACCCTCCCAGGTGGACAAGGATAAGGAATGACCTGAGGCCCTTGAATGGGAAGGGAAAAACACGGGTGAATTTATGAATTGTATGCCTTATCTTAAACTAAAAAGGGGAAATATATATACACATTTAATGACACAATAACAATCAGCAGATCTAAATGGTTAACTCAGAAATACTGTAGCCATTTTTTTTCCATAGGAGCTCATTTCAACCATCCTTCGTCACTTCCATACAAGTGTCCCACAACACCTGGAATGCACGGCGGTACCATTACTCATCACCGTCAGTTCATTCATCATCATTTGAAGGAGCAATTTCTGCATCACAGGATTGGCCCCTGTGAGAGGATGACAACAATGAGCTCTCTGAGCATGCCTGCCTACTCAGTATTCTTTTAGTGTGTACTGTTTTCCTACAAAATTCTTACTTTACTGTGGTATCCAAAGACTGATTCAGCTAAATTTTGCATTGCACAAATACACTGACCAGACTTTTTAAACTGGGAACATTGTGAACAGCAGCACAAAGCAGCCTTGAGTGGGGGGAATTAAATCATGTTTCTTCCCCCTGCCGCCCCCCACCGCCACACAATTTTCTCCTGAAGGTATCAACTCTGGCTTGTGTGCAGTTCCACAGGCACCAACAGCCTGCTAGTACCTTACCACTGAACTGAGAAAGATTGTCATTGAGAAAGAGTTACGCAACATCAAAATTAAATGAAGGACATTGAGTTACATAACATTTTTAAAATAATCATAAAAACAAATAGCATTCAAACATTTTTAATTTAAGTGGGTTTTGATTTGTATACAAGGATAAGTGAAGCGCACTGTTCCTCTTTCGTGACCATTCTTCATAAGAACATAAGAACATAAGAAATAGGAGCAGGAGTAGGCCAATCGGCCCCTCGAGCCTGCTCCGCCATTCAATAAGATCATGGCTGATCTGATCCTAACCACCAATCTACTATCTATCACAGAACCATCTCCTGCATCTAACAGAATTGCACACACGAAATAGGAGCAGAATCAGGCTACACGGTCCCTGGGCCCGCTCCACTACCCACAGGGCCATGACCGATCCGAACCTAGACTCATGTCCAAATTCCTGCCCGCTCCCCGTAACCCTTAATGCCCTTTACTTCTAGGAAACTGTCTATTTCTGTTTTAAATTTATTTAATGATGTAGCTTCTACAGCTTTTTGTGGCAGCATATTCCATGGACCTACCACCCTCTGAGTGAAGTAGTTCCTCCTCATCTCAGTTTTGAAAGAGCAGCCCCTTATTCTAAGACTATGTCCCCTAGTTCTAGTCTCACCCGTCATCGGGAACATCCTCCCCGCATCCACCCGATCCAACCCCTTCACAATCTTATATGTTTCAATAAGATCGCCTCTCATTCTTCTGAACTCCAATGAGTAGAGTCCCAATCTACCCAACCTCTCCTCATATGACCACCCCCTCATCCCCGGGATTAACCGAGTGAACCTTTTTTGCACTGCCTCGAGAGCAAGGATGTCTTTCCTTAAGTAAGGACACCAAAACTTCACGTGTAAGCCTGGTCTGTGAGTGTTGGCAGTCCATCACCTGTGGAGGGCATTAGCAAAACATGATTCTGTTCTGCCCTGAAGTTCACATCCACTCTTTCCAGCAACAGTCACAAGATAGCAGTAAAGACAGGGGGTAGATTTTGATCTAGGCCTGTTTTCTGCCTGAACTGAGAATCGATGGAAATTGTTCCTCGGGCCTCATCAGCATACTCGGCAGCCGGCGCTGGTCGCGCCTCCACAGGCAGCTCGCCCAAGCGAAGAGATCAATACTGAGCTGCCAGCCTCGTCAGCAGTGGCGCTCAGATAAGTCCCGGGGGGTTGGGGGTTTGGAGCAGGGGAGGTGTGGGGGTGATCACGACTCCTGTGCAGTTGGACGAAGCACACCTGCTCTTTCTGGCTCCAAAGGAAGGGTTTTTTTAAATAACAATTTCACCTACCTCTCGCTGACATCACTGAAGAATCCCAAGTGTGGTAGGTCCAACGCCTCCTCCGCTCACCAGCAACAAATTTCTTAATGAGGTCCTTCAACAGCTGTTAGGCCCCCAACGTACATATTTAAAGGGGCCTAATTGCTGTCTTAAAAGGGCCCCAAAAATTTAGCACTGGGAGCAATTCCTGCGTAAATTGGGCGCTGCCCTCCCACTGCTAAATTGGCATGTTTTGTGCCCATTTTATGCCTGAAAAATGGGTGCAAAGCATACCAATTCCCACCCCCATACCAATTTTCTACTCCCTAGCCCAGGGGTGCTGAAGTTGGTCAAGGCCCTCCCATTGCCGTTTCAGACACCTATGAATCCTAATCCTAAAGTTGAAATGGTTCACTTTTACTGGAGCAAATCATGGCTAATTGCACACATGTGTACTCAGCAGAGGGCTCACCCTTTGTCACGACTGAGTGTCCATCTTTTCAGTGTACTCTTTTGGGATGGACCATAAACAAATAAACTGTAACTTAAAAAAACAATAGATGAAACTTAACAACTTAAATTACAATTTGGTTGTCAGGGGGTGATGATGCACTCCAGTCCCTGCGGTGCCCACCGGTCGCGGAAGGCCTCGAGCGTGCCGGCGGACACCGCGCGCAACGTCTGAGTGTCACTCAAGAGAGAGAGGCAAATGAAATGAGTGGTTCATAAAATCCCAGACGCCTCTAATAATTACCAATCTGATGCAAGTAGTGGCTACCTATTTACAAGTCACCTGTGGTTCATCTTTCAATTTATACACAGTGAAATGCACTGCAAAAACCTGGTAGTGCAGAATTACAGGAATCAGGTGTCAACATTGGACAATTAATTGTTCGCTTGCTCTCCTCATTCTTCTCACTAATGTGACTGTTTTGAGTGTTCTGTAGATTGCAGTTCTACTCATCCCTGTAAATGTTATAAATGCCCACCACCAGCACCTCCATTAATTTTACAGAGCAGAAAATCATGGGGGGGGGGGGGGGAGGGAAATCATGCACATAAATTCCATGATATTTGCTCCCAGTGAGGCTCCACATCAAGAGCACACATTCATAAAACTAGGGTACATTTTCTCTAAGCTTAAAGCCCTAACATCTTTTTTTATAATCTTAGGATACGGTTATACTGCAACTACTGATTTCAGTCTGGCAGCTACAGTATCCATTTTCACCCTTGGTTATACTGCTTGATTACAATTTGGAACATCAAATTCCAGGCGTGAGCTCTGCACCCGTGGGCTGACCCACATATACTTGCCTCCACTTCAGGCCATTACATTTTAAAAGTATTAAGAGCACAGGTAGGAGCATCGACACTCTTCAGACATTTATGTAAGCTCTGAATAAGTTTTAAAAGTGTACAGGAGATCCAAAGGACCCACCCATGAGCACTTTTTACACCCAATTTGACACCGCACAGGAGTTATACTCCTTACAGTGTGAAGCTCGACAGTGTGAGATTACCTTCTCCAGCGAGGCATCATACCACACTGGCCCCTGAAGCAGGTCAGAACCAGACTCGTGAATTATAATGAAACTTTAGTATTGCTGCAAGGCTGATGGTGCAGTTGGAACACACCCTCCAAGACACTCCTCATGACATCAAATGTCTGCCAAACTTCTTTTTAAGGGTGTGAAGAACCACGTGTCATTTTCATAATGGTATGTGCAGTGACACAATTGAATGTAATTCGCATCATAATTGAAAAAGTATAAAGAAGGTTTACCAAACACTTTTTCATGAGACATTGCTGCTTTAATAATTGAACACAAAAGGGGTTTGGGCTGTCATGGCTACCTCATCTGCGATTTTTTTTATTATTCGTTCCAGGATGTGGGCGTCGCTGGTAAGACCAGCATTTATTGCCCATCACTAATTGCCCTTGAGAAGGTGGTGGTGAGCCGCCTTCATGAACCGCTGCAGTCCGTGTGGTGAAGGTACTCCCACAGTGCTGTTCGGGAGGGAGTTCCAGGATTTTGACCCAGCGACGATGAAGGATCGGCGATATATTTCCAAGTCAGGATGGTGTGTGACTTGGAGGGGAACTTGGAGGTGATGGTGTTTCCATGCGCCTACTGCCCTTGTCTTTCTAGGTGGTAGAGGTCACGGGTTTGGGAAGTGCTGCCAAAGAAGCCTTGGCGAGTTGCCATCTTGTAGATGGTACACACTGCAGCCATGGTGCGCCAGTGGTGCAGGGAGTGAATGTTTAAGGTGGTGGATGGGGTGCCAATCAAGCGAGCTGCTTTGTCCTGGATGGTGTCAAGCTTCTTGAGTGTTGTTGGAGCTGCACTCATCCAGGCAAGTGGGGAGTATTCCATCAAAGTCCTGACTTGTGCCTTGTAGATGGTAGAAAGGCTTTGGGGAGTCAGGAGGTGAGACACTCGCCGCAGAATACCCAGCCTCTGACCTGCTCTTATAGCCACAGTATTTATGTGGCTGGTCCAGTTAAGTTTCTGGCCAATGGTGACCTCCCCGGATATTGATATTGAGGGGATTCAGCAATGGTAATGCCATTGAATGTCAAGGGGTGGTGGTTAGACTCTTGCTTGTTGGAGATGGTCATTGCCTAGCACTTGTGTGGCGCGAATGTTACTTGCCACTTATCAGTCCAAGCCTGAATGCATTTGGGCATGGCCTGCTTCATTATCTGAGGAGTTGTGAATGGCACTGATCACTGTGCAATCATAAGCGAGCATCCCCACTTCTGACCTTATGATGGAGGGAAGGTCATTGATGAAGCAGCTGAAGATGGTTGGGCCTAGGACACTTTCCTGAGGAACTCCCACAGTGATGTCCTGGGGCTGAGATGATTGACCTCCAACAACTACAACCATCTTCCTTTGTGTTAGGTATGACTCCAGCCAGTGAAGAGTTTTCCCCGATTCCCATTGATCTTGATTTTACTAGGGCTCTTTGATGCCACACTCGGTCGATTGCTGCCTTGATGTCAAGGGCAGTCACTCTCACCTCACCTCTGAATTCAGCTCCTTTGACAATGTTTGGACCAAGGCTGTAATAGGGTCTGGAGCTGAGTGGTCCTGGCAGAACTCAAACTGAGCATCGGTGAGCAGGTTATTGGTGATTAAGTGCCGCTTGATAGCACTGTCGATGACACCTTCCATCACTTTGCTGATAATTGAGAGTAGACTGATGGGGCAGTAATTGGCCAGATTAGATTTGTTCTGCTTTTTGTGGACAGGTCATACCTGGGCAGTTAACCACATTGTCGGATAGATGCCAGTGTTGTAGCTGTACTGGAACAGCTTGGCTAGAGGCGCAGCTAGTTCTGGAGCACAGGTCGTCAGCATGACAGCCGGGATGTTGTCAGGGCCCACAGCCTTTGCTGTATCCAGTGTGCTCAGCCGTTTCTTGATAACACATGGAGTGAATCGAACTGGCAGAAGACTGGCTTCTGTGATGGTGGGGACCTCAGGTGGAGGCCAATATGGATCATCCACTCGGCACTTCTGGCTGAAGATGGTCGCAAACGCTTCAGCCTTCTCCTTTGCACTCACGTGCTGGGCTCTGCCATCATTGAGGATGGGGATATTCATGGAGCCTCCTCTTCCCGTTAGTTGTTTAATTGTCCTGCCACCATTCACGACTGGATGTGGCAGGATTGCGGAGCTTTGATCTGATTCATTGATTGTGGGATCACTTAGCTCTCTCTATAGCACGCTGGTTAGCTTGCATGTAGTCCTGTGTTGCAGCTTCCCCAGGTCGGCACCTCATTTTTAGGTACGCCTGGTGCTCTTCTACACTCCTCATTGAAACAGGGTTGGTCCCCTGGCTTAATGGTAATGGTAGAGTGAGGGATATGCTGGGCCATGAGGTTACAGATTGTGGTGGAATACAATTCTGCTGCTGCTGATGGCCCACAGCACCTCATGGATGCCCAGTTTTGAGCTGCTAGATCTGTTCTGAATCTATCCCATTTAGCACGGTTGTAGTGTCACACAACGCGATGGAGGGTGTCCTCAATGTGAAGATGGGACTTCGTCTCCACAAAGACTGTGCGGTGGTCACTGCTACCAATGCTGTCATGGACAGATGCATCTGCGACAGATAGCTTGGTGAAGACGAGGTCAAGTAGGTTTGTCCCTCATGTTGGTTCTCTCACCACCTGACTTTGCAGTGTCGAGTGGGCTGGGTGTGCCGTTGTCATGTCCGAAGCTGATGCCAAGTATTCAGTCAGGTTTTATTCTTATTATTATTTTTCGTAGCAGTTGTGTACAACTGAGTGTCTTGCTAGGCCATTTCAGAGGGCAGTTAAGAGTCAACCACATTGCTGTGGGTCTGGAGTCACATATAGGCCAGACCAGGTAAGGACGGCAGATTTCGTTCCCTAAAGGACATTAGTGAACTAGATGGGTTTTTCAGATAATCCAACAGTTTCATGGTCACCATTACTGATACTAGCTTTTTATTCCAGATTTATTTAATTCGCTGAATTTAAATTCCCCAGTTGCCGTGGTCGGATTTGAACTCGCGTCTCTGGATCATTTGTCCAGGCCTCTGGATTACTAGTCCAGTAACGTAACCACTATGCTACCATTCCCTCACCATCCAGCAAATTCTAATCAATGGTTGCAGCATAATATTAAATCCAGATTAATCGTATAATTAATTCTGAGTTTTAGCTCATGCCAATATTCAAACATTTCAATAATTTTTTCTTCTTCAAAAGCGTGTTCCTACCACTTTTCTCCCCTGTTTAAAAACAGGGCAGCACATCTCCAGCAATGGAGTCATCAATTAACTTAAGTGACTATTTGAAGGCAGAACAAGAGATAAAGCTCCAACAAAGATTAACACCTGAATTTTTGTTCATCAAAGTAAAATCGATGATTTTGATATAGGCTGAACGGGCTCAATATAAATCAATCACCAGTGTGCTAAATGAGATTAGGAAGTAGATTTTTGAGGCACTATCAATCATTAAGAAGGACACTGTTGAAGTACCATTGGACTCTAAATATGCTAATATAGTGCCCATATTCAAAAAAGGGGGGGGTGTGGGTGACAAAACTGATGCAGACAACCCATTGTTTTACACAAGAATGGAAGTAAAACCAATGAAATCAATAATTTGGAGTAAACTTCAGAATTGTTGATACAATAATTACCTAGTATACAGCAGTCAACATGAATTCAGTTGAGAACTTCCTTGAATCCTTTGAGGAAGTGGCATCCCAATTGGACTGTGGTGTGCCCTATGACTTGGTATAGCTAACTTTATAAAAGGCATTTGACAAAGTTTCATATGAAAGGCTATTAGTTAAACTCAAAGCTGTCGGAGTCAAGGTAAACTCAGGGGATGGGTAAGAATTTGGCTGAAGGTAAAAGAAACACACATATACTCGGTAGAGGAATTATGTCATGGGGCGGGGGAAGTACAGGTGGGGTTCCTCCAGGCTTGCTATGAGGACCACTATTGTCTCTAACTTGCATAAATGACTTGAATTCAGAAGCTCAATGCAAAGTGGTCCAACTTGGAGATAACACTAAACTAGATGGGACAGTGGAATTGGAGAATATAGAAATTACAAAATAAGTTGGATAAAGTAGTTTCAAAATTTACTGAAATTTCATTGCAAACTTAAACCAACTAGAGCCATTGAAACTTAGTTCTACTCTGAAACCCATATCCGTGTGTAGAATTTTGCAGCTATTGGGTCCTTCACACCTGCGCTGACTTTCTGAAGGAGCTATCCATTTCTGCTTTCCCTGTGCCCTTTTAATTTTTTTCTTTTTCAAATATTGATCCATTTCCTTATAAAAGTTAGAATGCTGCAATTACATTTTTACAAGTTCAGAATAGATTCAGAATCAAAATCAAAATGAGCGTAGGTTCTGAAACTGGGGCACTCCGTATAATCGAGGCTTGAGCAAGTTGCCGTATGAAACAGAGACATCATGAATTATAATATAACATTGTCATACACAAAATGTATCCCTTCTAATAATATTAATTCTCATGATATACATTTAGCTTCATTTTACCATGCAAAGGAACCTGCATATCCATTATCGGCCTCAAATTAATATTCAAGCATTGATGTACAGTTAAAACTAGAGAATAGCTGATGCCTCTTAATCTACCAACAATGAGATACTAGGTTGATCCTGAATAGCTGATGCTAATCAGACCAGGCTGAAGTACCTTCTAATAGGGATGGTGTTATCAACATGTAAACACTAGAGGGCAAAAGAGATCGCTTTTCACATCAATTCAGATAGCACAATTTTGAAAATACAACTGGTTACGAAAGCTCCGGTAACTTTGCAGAATATACAGAGTCTGAAAATCTTGGAAGATTTTTTGCACCTATCATCTTTGTCACTAGAAATGTCCACATAGGCTCATTGGAGTGCTCCCATATACACTGATATATAAATATAGGGCAGAAAACCTCAATCATTTCTGTCAAAACATTAAAGATAGACACATTCATATTGCATCTTATAGGGTACGGTATGTTACTGGACTAGTGATCCAGAGGTCAGGACTAATGGTCCGGAGACATGAGTTCAAATCCCACCATGGCGGCCGGGGAAATTAAATTCAGTTAATTAAATAAATCTGGAATAAAAAGCTAGTATCAGTAATGGTGACCATGAAACTATCGGATTGTCGTAAAAAAAAAAATCTGGTTCACTCATGTCCTTTAGGGAAGGAAATCTGCCGTGACTCCAGACCCACAGCAATGTGGTTGACTCTTAACTGGCCTCAGAAATGGCCGAGGAAGCCACTCAGTTGTACCAAACCGCTACGACAAAGTCACTGTGGGAATACCTTCACCACACGGACTGCAGCAGTTCAGGAAGGCAGCTCACCACCACCTTCTCAAGGGCAATTAGGGATGGGCAATAAATGCTGGCCTTGCCAACGACGCCCACATCTCCTGAATGAATAAAAGAAATTAAATCTCTCAACAACAACTTGCATTTATATAGCACCTTTAATGTAGCAAAACATCCCAAGGCACTTAACAAGAGCATAATCAATAAAAAAATATTTTTGGCAGCAAGCCACAGGAGATATTGGGACAAATAACCAAAAGCTTGGGCATGGAGCATCGTAAAAGGAGAAAGATAGAGAGGCAGAGAGGTTTAGGGAGGGAATTCCAGAGCTTAGGGAAAAGGCAGCTGAAAGCACAGCCGCCAATGGTGGAGCGATTCAAATTAGGGTTGCGCAAGAGGCCAGAATTGGAGGAGTGCAGAGATCTCGAAGGCTTGTAGGGTTAGAGGAGGTTACAAAGATAGGGAGGGGCGAGGCCATGGAGGGATTTGAAAACAAGGATGAGGATTTTAAAATTGAGGCGTTGTCGCATAATTTCAAAGCACTTACATTACTTTGAAGTGCTGTCACTGTTGTTAAGCAGGCAAATGTGGTGACCAAGATGTGCGCAGCAAGTTCCCACGAACAGCAATGCCATGTGACAAGTTAACATCCAGCTGAACCATTCGAACAGGCAGACTGGGCCTGGGTTTAAATTTTTTCCAAACAATGCAGCACTTTCTCAGGACCGCAATGGAGTGTCAACCTAAAATATACGGTAAGGTGAGCAATCCCATGCTCCCAATGGGGAGCCATACCCAAAGGAGGCATGGGTTACAGCTAGGGATCAAACACTGCAGCAACATCTTCAACCCACATGCCCTTTATGTACAGCTCTGTATTGCTGAATTTCTCCTTATGTACTCAAGTCCTGTGATACCTGTCTTTCTTCTTTTAGAAACTGTTTGATATCTTGTTTGCTTCCAGCATTTTCTGTTTTTTATTCAGACTCCCAGCATTTGCAGTTTATTTTGTTTCAAAAGCAAGTAATCTACCTAAAATGAAATACAGGAAAAAATATGTAATCTGCCCATGATCTGAAAATGGTTTTGCATATTTAGTTTCTTTAATTTTATCTAACATTTGATTATTCCCATACCATTCCTTGATCTGTTCATATTTGTGTGCGTATATACAGGAAGAGAAAACATCAAGTATAAAATTGTCTGATTATGATTAGGTCAGTAATTCCAGTATTTAAAGCAAATATCACTGTTGGGCATTTTATACAAACCATTGAAATCAGCATTAACAAAACAAGTCAAGTTGACGAAAACACTAACTTCAGATAATTACTGAGCAGATAAAATATGAATATGCCAGGCTGGTGTCCCACTTTTTTTGGGTGGCAAAAATATGCTAAGTGACATGAATCTTGTCATTCATGTGGAAATGACTTATGAAGTAATACTGGGCGGCCTGCTGGTGGCGCTGTCCAGGGAGAGTATAAATACTCGGGCATGGGCCCAGCTTGCTCAGGACATTCTTTAACAGGAACTACTGAAGGACACAACTAGACCTCCATGTTGAAAAACAGTTGATTAAAGCTTTGTTTAATGCTTAGACCAAGTGCCTAGTAGTTTTCTTACGTCACTAAGTCCGATTGGAAATTGCGTTTAATAACGTAGTATTAATCTGTCCTCACATTCATCCCAAATTTAGTTTTTCTAGCATGAATGAAACCACCATTGCATCCCATGCTTGTTGAGGCTTGGTGAGCCTGGTGCTTTCATTTGCATCCAATTTTGGTTGTCTATTTGCACATGGCAAACTAATAGCACACTGTTGATAACTGTGGGCAAAACACAGTTTGATGAAACTACAGTAAAATTGGAAGCTTTTTTTTCCTATTCAGGACGGAGAAACTTGCTGGGGAGGAAAGTGATATGACTCTTGCGTAGGTGTATTGACCCAAAACAAGTCAAAAACTGTTTGAAAAACAGCCAGAATTCTGGACACATTTGATTTTCAGACCCATAAACATATGTTTCAAGCTGATAGATCTGCAGAAGAGTTACAGTACCTCATCTTTGTCACATTTCTATATCCTGAAACCATCACAGCCAAGGAAAAACTTCCACTTTCACTGGGGTTTCATGCAATAGTAATTGACTGTGTGTGTCTCACATTTAAGCCATGGGGGTTTGTCTGTCTCCACAAAATGGGAATAGAGAATTGCACTAGGTATGCAAAATCACTGGCCATATCCTTAAATTCCTTTGCGGTGTAGAAACCAGTGTTCTGTTAATTTCCACATATACAAATACACATCAAAACTGCTGCAAAATATTTGCAGAAAGCAAATTTTCACTTGCAAGCAAAGACTGAGTAATACCCATCCAAGACACTAAGGCAAAACGCAACACCTGGACTACAATTATCTGATTTGACAGCACAGAGCAAATTGTACTCACAATATATCTTTTCTCTCAAGACTATCTGCCTAAATGCAGGGAAATGTTTATTTTGTTGTCTACATTTAAATTGTAATCCAGAAAGCCATGCTTGGTCCCCTAGAGAGTGATAATTATTTGTAAATATTGGCTGGTCTAGTGATAACTGCCTGCCTCAAGCCTTTATATTTACAATCTTTACATTGTGCAAATACACAAATAGTTTGACTAGCAAAGTGCCTCAGGAAGCGGTGTGCCATGCGTATTCTGATGAGTTATCGTCTCGTGGTTTCCTGTTTGCAATTTGATGATGTATATGGCTGGTTATTGATAAGCGATCCCTCACTCGCCTAAAGTGCCAACTACTGGCACATACTTTTCCTCCACCCTGCATCCTCACTGAATTTAACTCAGAACAAACTGCCACAGGACAGAGTGAGGAGACTCAGATCAAACTGTCAGGACGGAGTGAGGAGACTCAGATCAAACTGCCACAGGACGGAGAGTGAAGAGACTCAGATCAAACTGTCACAGAAGTGTATTGTTTTAATTTAAATTAATTAAAGGGTAAATAATAATAAATTTAATTAATTACATAGAATGGGAGAGCAGGTGATGTGTTACTGCTGCAATATGTGGGAGCTGGAGGACACCATTGATGTTCACGGTGATCACATTTGCAGTAAGTGTTGGCTGCTCGAGGAACTCCGGCTCCGTGTTGATGAGCTGGAGTCCGAGCTTCAAACACTGCGACACATCAGGGAGGGGGAGAGTTACCTGGACTCTGTGTTCCAGGAGGTAGTCACACCAATTAGATTAACTAATTCAGATGTAGCCCATGATCAGGGACAGGAGGGTGTGACTACGAGTGAGGCAGGTACGGGGATCCAGGAGGTAGTGTTGGAGGAGCCGCAGCCCTTGCTCTTGTCCAACAGGTTCGAGGCTCTTACTCCCTGTGAGGACGGGAGCAGGGACTGCAGGGAGGATGAGCAACCTGGCCACAGCACTGTGGTACGGGGAGCCATTCAAGTGGGGGGAGTAAAAAGAAATGTTGTAGTGGTAGGGGATAGTATCATTAAGGGGATAGATAGGGTTCTTTGCAGCCGAGCGCGAGAGTCCCGAAGGCTATGTTGCCTGCCCGGTGCCAGGGTTAAGGACATCTCCTCTGGGCTGGAGAGAAACTTGGAGTGGGAGGGGGAAGATCCAGTTGTCGTGGTCCATGTTGGTACCAATGACATAGATAGGACAAGGAATGAGGTTCTGCTGAGGGAGTATGAGCAGCTAGGGGCCAAATTAAAAAACAGAACCTCTAGGGTAGTAATCTCTGGATTACTACCTGAGCCACGAGCAAATTTGGCTAGGGTAAATAAAATCAGAGGGTTAAATGCGTGGCTCAAAGACTGGTGTGGGAGAAATGGGTTTTGCTACCTGGGACACTGGCACCAGTACTGGGACAGGAGAGAGCTGTTCCGTTGGGACGGACTTCACTTGGCCAGTGCTGGGACTAGAGTCCTGGCGAATCGAATAACTAGGGCTGTAGAGAGGGCTTTAAACTAATTAGTGGGGGGGAGGTTTCAAGAGAGCAAAAAATAAAAATGACAGCGGATAAGGCAATAGAGCAAAGTAGCAGTGGGGTAATTAAAAACCAGAGCGTGTCAGGAAGGGACAGAATATATAAAGATAAAGGTAAAGTAGTAAAGGGGGTAAAAGCAGGAATAAATTGTCACAAAACATATTTAAAAGTTCTTTATCTGAATGCACGCAGCATTCGTAACAAAATAGACGAATTGACGGTACAAATAACTACGTATGGGTATGATCTTGTGGCCATTACAGAAACATGGCTGCAGGGTGACAACGACTGGGAATTAAATATGCCAGGGTATTTAACAATCAGGAAGGACAGACAGGAAGGAAGAGGAGGTGGGGTAGCTATGTTAATAAAGGAAGGAATCACTGTATTACAGGGAAATTATATTGGGTCAAAGGATCAGGATAATGAAACAGTTTGGGTGGAGATAAGGAATAATAAAGGGAAAAAAACATGAGTGGGAGTAGTATATAGGCCTCCTAATAGTTGCAACTCTGCTGGAAGAAGTATTAATCAGGAAATAGTTGGGGCATGTAATAAGGGAACAGCTATAATTATGGGGGATTTTAACTATCATATTAACTGGACAAATCAAATTGGGCAGGGCAGCCTTGAGGAAGAGTTTATTGAGTGTATTAGGGATGGATTTCTTGAGCAGTATGTAACTGATCCTACAAGGGGGCAAGCAACCTTGGACCTGGTCCTGTGTAATGAGTCAGGATTAATTAATAATGTCCTAGTTAAGGATCCCCTTGGAATGAGTGACCATAACATGGTTGAATTCCATATCCAATTAGAGGGTGAGAAGATTGGTTCTCAGACAAGCGTACTGAGCTTGAATAAAGGAGACTATGATGGTATGAGAGCGGAATTGATTAAAGTGGACTGGGAAAATAGATTAAAGGGTAAGATGGTACATGAGCAGTGGTGTTCATTTAAGGAGTTATTTTACAACTTTCAAAAAATATATATTCCACTGAGGAAAAAAGGGTGTAAAAGAAATGACAGCCATCCGTGGCTAAGTAAAGAAATTAAGGATAGTATCCAACTAAAAACAAGGACATATAAGGTAGCCAAACTTAGTGGGAGGATAGAAGATTGGGAAGTCTTCAAAAGACAGCAAAAAGTAACTAATAGATTGATTAAGAAAGGGAAGATAGATTATGAAAATAAATTAGCAAAAAATATAAAAACAGATAGCAAGAGTTTCTATAGTTATATAAAAAGAAAAAGGGTGGCTAAGGCAAACGTAGGTCCCTTAGAGGATGAGACCGGGAAATTAATGGTGGGAAACATGGAGATGGCAAAAATGCTGAACAAATATTTTGTTTCAGTCTTTACGGTAGAGGACACTAAGAATATCCCAACACTGGACAAACAGGGGGCTCTAGGGGGGGAGGAGCTAAATACGATTAAAATCACTAAGGAATTGGTACTCAGTAAAATAATGGGACTCAAGGCGGATAAATCCCCTGGACCTGATGGCTTACATCCTAGGGTCTTGAGGGAAGTGGCAATAGGGATTGTGGATGCTTTGGTAATAATTTTCAAAAATTCCCTGGAATCAGCAAAGGTCCCGGCAGATTGGAAAACTGCTAATGTAACACCCTTATTTAAAAAGGGTAGTAGGCAGAGGGCTGGAAATTATAGACCAGTTAGTCTAACATCTGTGGTGGGTAAAATTTTGGAGTCTATTATTAAGGAGACAGTAACGGAACATTTAGATAAACATAATTTGATAGGACAAAGTCAGCATGGCTTTATGAAGGGGAAATCATGTCTGACAAATTTGCTTGAGTTCTTTGAGGACATAACGTACAGGGTGGATAAAGGGGAACCAATGGACGTAGTGTATTTAGACTTCCAGAAGGCATTCGACAAGGTGCCACATAAAAGATTATTGCTCAAGATAAAAAATCACTGGATTGGGGGTAATATTCTAGCATGGGTGGAGGATTGGTTATCTAACAGGAAGCAGAGAGTTGGGATAAATGGTTCATTCTCGGACTGGCAACCAGTAGCCAGTGGTGTTCCGCAGGGGTTGGTGCTGGGTCCCCAACTCTTTACAATCTATATTAACGATTTGGAGGAGGGGACCGAGTGTAACATATCAAAGTTTGCAGATGATACAAAGATGGGAGGGAAAGTAGAAAGTGAGGAGGACATAAAAAACCTACAAGGGGATATAGACAAGCTGGGTGAGTGGGCAGAGATTTGGCAGATGCAATACAATATTGGAAAATGTGAGGTTATGCACTTTGGCAGGAAAAATCAGAGAGCAAGTTATTATCTTAATGGCGAGAAACTGGAAAGTACTGCAGTACAAAGGGATCTGGGGGTCCTAGTGCAAGAAAATCAAAAAGTTAGTATGCAGGTGCAGCAGGTGATCAAGAAGGCCAACGGAATGTTGGCTTTTATTGCTAGGGGGATAGATTATAAAAACAGGGAGGTATTGCTGCAGTTATATAAGGTATTGGTGAGACCGCATCTGGAATACTGCATACAGTTTTGGTGTCCATACTTAAGAAAAGACATACTTGCTCTCGAGGCAGTACAAAGAAGGTTCACTCGGTTAATCCCCGGGATGAGGGGGTGGACATACGAGGAGAGGTTGAGTAGATTGGGACTCTACTCATTGGAGTTCAGAAGAATGAGAGGCGATCTTATTGAAACATATAAGATTGTGAAGGGGCTTGATCGGGTGGATGCGGTAAGGATGTTCCCAAGGATGGGTGAAACTAGAACTAGGGGGCATAATCTTAGAATAAGGGGCTGCTCTTTCAAAACTGAGATGAGGAGAAACTTCTCACTCAGAGGGTAGTAGGTCTGTGGAATTTGCTGCCCCAGGAAGCTGTGGAAGCTACATCATTAAATAAATTTAAAACAGAAATAGACAGTTTCCTAGAAGTAAAGGGAATTAGGGGTTACGGGGAGCGGGCAGGAAATTGGACATGAGGCTGAGTTCGGATCGGTCGAGGCCCTGTGGGTGGCGTAGCGGGCCCAGGGGCTGAGTGGCCGGGTCCTGCTCCTACTTCTTGTGTTCTTTAGATTTGAGGTGAGGATCAGATCAGCCATGATCTTATTGAATGGCGGAGCAGGCTCGAAGGGCCGATTGGCCTACTCCTGCTCCTATTTCTTATGTTCTTATGTTCTTATAACTTATTGTATTAATCGATCTCAAGGGGATCAATTGCAACAACCTGCATTTATATAGCGACTTTAACATGGTAAGACACTTCACAGGAGCGATTATCAACTAAATTTGACACCAAGCCACAGAAGGAGATATTAGGACAGGTGACCAAAAGCTTGGTCAAAGAGGTAGGTTTTTAGAAACGTCTTAAAGGAGGAGAGAGAGGTAGTGAGGCGGAGAGGTTTAGGGAGGGAATTCAAGAGCTTAAGGCCTAAGCGGCTGAAGGCACGGTCGCCAATGTTGGAGCGATTAAAATCGGAGATGTGCAAGAGACCAGAATTGGAGGAGCACAGAGATCTCGGATGGTTGAGAGGCTGATGGAGGTTACAGAGATAGGGGAGGGGCGAGGCCATGGAGGGATTTGTAAACAAGGATGAGAATTTTTAAATTGAGGCATTGCCGGAGCAGGAGCAAATGTAAGTCAGCAAGCACAGATGTGATGGGTGAATGGGACTTGTTACAAGTTCGGATACGCGCAGCAGAGTTTTGGATGAGCTCAAGTTTACGCAGTGGGCAAGGTGGGAGGCCGGCCAGGAATACCACAGAATGCACGCCCTTGTTTCTCTGTGGGGAAAGAACATTTTTTTGTTTCTACTCCTTGGTCCATTAAGTGCTGCCCACCCCAAATATTAAAATGCCCTCATCCTGGGATTTGGAATGGGGTTAGCCTCTTTTCCAAGCAGCAGACAGAAGTAATAGGCCTAAAGGGAGTTTCATGAGGGATGGAACTATGAAACGCTTTTTAGCTTTGTGTCAGGATTAGCTTTTATATTAGTTTTTGTTGGCAATTTTATGAAAAAAGTTCACCTTGTTTCTTAATTTTTTTGCTGAATGTTGATTAAACAAGGAGACTGTGACACAGGGGGGTCGATTTTAAGTCGGGGCAGACGGGTGGGCTGCAGGGCGGGAAGATTTGAATGTGAGGCCGAGGCCTCATTAGCATGTGGTACAGCTGCCTGCTGACTGATGTGATGCCAGAGCCGGTGGGGGGAGCATGAGGACACTGGGTACCCAAGGGACTGGTCAATGGCTAGAGGTTAAATCTGGGTTTTAGGGTTTTACAGGAGTTGCCGCTGTTGAGAGGGAGAGGGAAGGCCAAGACTGTGGAGGCCCAGGAATTCCTTGCGGGGTAGGGGGTTGGACTCCTCAGAAAAGGTAAATTATTGGCCTCTTCAGGCCATTCAGCTGGCTGTCGCCGGGTCTTCCTGTCTGCTTTGGCCCCATACAGGCCTCCTAAATTTTTGAGTTAAAATGGTGTCGCGGCACCAATGACATCATCAGGCTGCTACTTTTGAATGTAAAGTAGGCCCCCATCTGCCTGGGGCGGACAGCTCTTGCATGCCTGCTTTGAGGGGAGTTAAGATGGCCGGGGGGGGTGCAAGAACGTGTCAGGGAAACGGCACAAACCACCCCCCACTATTTTAACAACCCCTTCATGCCGGGCAGGTTGGTTAAAATCTACCCCAGAGGTTAGAACACTGTCCCTTTTACCTCTATAACCTGGGGTTCGAGTCCAGACCTGACTAATGGGATGAAAATCTACTTTCTTTGTTGGCTGTAAGAGTTCTAAGTGAAATGAATTGAGAAGTTGCTAGTGGGCATTAATACACCCATAGATATGGATTGTATGAGAAATGGAGCATTCATAGTGCAGAAGGAGGATGCTCTTTAAGGTTGGGGTCCTTTGTCCAGTGCAGTACCTGTCACCTTGGTGAGCACAAAGTTCACCATAAAATGTAAAACAGAAAATAAACTGATATGAAATATAGATCCATTCTCAGTTAATAGCTGTTTAATCGCAAAACAATTTTGGTGATTTTCAAAAAAAGGAATTTTTGGGGGGAAAATAGTTATAAATGAAGAATCAGCTATTTCCCTCAGCTAGATTCAGTTTTAGATTCCCTCCCTGCATGTTCACACCATCTAATTATAACTTCTTCCTTATAGAAACGAAACATTGTCCTATTGGGGATTTCCAAAGAAGTAGTGAAAAACAAGTATAATAAAATTCCAGGCTCTGATCTTTTAAAACTAGAACTTACTGATGCAGGTGTGATACATCAGAACTTTCATAAGAGAGTATGTGCAAGACTAAAAGTGCAGTAAGAATGCTAATTTATCACTGTAAACAATCAACAACAACAATGTGCATTTATATAGCACCTTTAACATAGTAAAACATCCCAAGGTATCTCACAGGAGTGTTATGAGATAACATTTGACACCGAGCCACATAAGGAGATATTAGGACTGGTGACCAAAAGCTTGGTCAAAGAGCTAGGTTTTAAGGAGAGTCTTAAAGGAAGAGAGAGAGGTAGAGAGGTTTAGAGGGAATTCCGGAGCTTAAGGCCAAGACAGCTGAAGGTACGATGGGGCAAAGGAAATCGGGGATGCATAAGAAGAACGCAGTGTTCTCGGAGGGTTGTAGAGCTGGAGGAGGTTACAGAGATAGCGAGGGGGCGAGGCTAGGGAAGGATTTGAACACAAGGATGAGAATTTTAAAATTGAGGCGTTGCTGGACTGGGAGCCAAGGTACATCAACAAGAATAGGGGTGATGGGAGAACGGAACAGTGGAAGTTAGGAGACAGGAAGCTGAGTTTTGGATGAGCTCAAGTTTATGGAGGGTGGAAGATGAGAGGCTGGCCAGGAGAGCATTGGAATAGTCAAGTCTGGAGGTAACAAGGGCACTGATGAGGGTTTCAACAGCAGATGGGCTCAGGCAGGGGCGGAGATGGGCGCTATTGAGGCTTGAACACACAGACAAAACAATTTAAATGAATTTCAGTAACAATTTTTTCAAAACATGTGTCTGACCAGAAAATAAATTCGTTAAAGCTATTTTTTGGTTGACAACCAAAGGAGCAATTTAACCCTACCCGCCCGGCGGAAACTGGACGGACAGTTAAAATCGGCCTGGTGACTTACCCGCCAACGTCCCACACCAATCCCACTGTTTCTATTTTAACCTGTTATTCTGAGCAGGTAGCAAGGATGCCCACCTTAATCCAGAAAGGTTTTTCTTTATACAGGCAGATCAAGGTCCAATGACATCATCAGGCCCCTACTGCAATTTTAACTGAATGCGGAAGGCGTTATGGCTTTCCGGCCAGGTGAAGACGGCAGGAAGAGGATCTGTGGCCAGAAGAGTCTAAACAGGTAAGTTTTTATTACTTTATTTTCCTTGTGGAGCCATGAGAAGCAGGAGTGCTTCTCCGAGCCCGTAAGGAAGGTTTAGGCCTACCGACTATTCCTTTGATGCCACTACCTGAAATTCCACTACCCAGCTACCGCTTCCCACCCATTTTGGCCGGGCAGCTGAGTGGCAGCGTGCAAATGAGGCCCAGGTGTTCAAATCGCCTGGGCCTCACGCTGCCGAGGTCAAAGTGTTTGCCACTCGCCTCGCACCCACCCCCGCACTGCCTACTTAATTCCCACTCCCGGTTGAAATTGGGCCTCAAGTCTTTTGTAGTGCTGAAGGCTTACTTCCTGCTTGGTAAAATAGAGTAAACTGGGAGGATTGCAGCTGAACTGCACCAGCCCACTAGAATTTAGTTAATAATTTGAAAACAAAAATACCTGAGAACTAGAGACCAAATATATTGGACTGATCTGTAACTCCTGAAGACAATGCTAAATCTCAAGTCAATTACAAGAAATTAAAGGTTTGAGAGATTACCCTTGTCAGCCCCTGAAACTGTAATGCAAAAGTATTTACTTTAACTGAGGAAGGTGGGAATTTTAACTTCCCCAGTCAGGCAGAAACTGGGATGAGGGGCAATTAAAATAGCACGGGTGAAATACCCACTCCATCCATGCTTGCCTGCAATTTAAACATGCTTGTTTTCTCTGGCATAAGGTCAGGAATGGGGATGTTCGCTGATGATTGCACAGTGTTCAGTGCCATTCACAACTCCTCAGATAATGAAGCACTCCATGCCCGCATGCAACAAGACCTGAACGACGTTCAGGCTTGGGCTGTTAAGTGGCAGGTAACATTCACGCCACAGACGTGCCAGGCAATGACTATCTCCAACAAGCAAGAGTCTAACCACCGCCCCTTGACATTCAGCGGCATTACCATTGCCAAATCCCCCACCATCAACATCCTGGGGGGGTCACCATTGACGAGAAACTTAACTGGACCAGGCACATAAATACTGTGGCAACAAGAGCAGGTCAGAGGCTAGGTATTCTGCGGCGAGTGTCTCACCTCCTGACTCCCCAAAGCCTTTCCACCATCTACAAGGCACAAGTAAGGAGTGCAATGGAATAATCTTCACTTGCCTGGATGAGCGCAGCTCCAACAACACTCAAGAAGCTCGACACCATCCAGGACAAAGCAGTCCGCTTGATTGGCACCCCATCCACCACCTTAAACATTCACTCCCTCCACCATCGGCGTACCATGGCTGTATCATGCTTGATTAATCTATTGGAATCTTTTGAGGATGCAACTGGTAGAATAGATAAGAGAGAACCAGTGGATGTGGTGTATTTGGACTTTCAGAAGGCTTTCGATAAGGTCCCGCATAAGAGATTAGCGTGCAAAGTTAAAGCACATGGGATTGGGGATAAGGTACTGACTTGGATAGAGAACTGATTGGCAGACAGGAAGCAAACAGTTGGAATAAACGGGTCTTTTTCCGAGTGGCAGGCAGTGACTAGTGGGGTACCGCAGGGATCGGTGCTAGGACCCCAGTTATTCACAATATATATTAATGATCTAGACGAGGGAACTAGATGTAATATCTCCAAGTTTGTAGACGACACAAAGCTGGGTGGGTGTGTGTGCTGTGAGGAGGATGCAGAGAAACTCCAGTATGATTTGGACAGGTTGGGTGATTGGGCAGATGCATGGCAGATACAGTATAATGTGGATAAATGCAAGGTTATCCACTTTGGTGGCAAAAACAGGAAGGCAGATTATTATCTGAACGGCAATAGATTGGGAAAAGGGGAAGTGCAACGAGACCTGGGTGTCCTTGTGCACCAGTCGCTGAAGGTAAGCATACAGGTGCAGCAGGTGGTTAAGAAGGCAAATGGTATGTTGGCTTTCATAGCGAGAGGATTCAAGTACAGGAGCAGGGATATCTTGCTGCAGTTGTACAGGGCCTTGGTGAGACCACACCTTGAGTACTGTGTGCAGTTTTGGTCGCCTTATCGGAGGAAGGATGTTCTTGCCATGGAGGGAGTGCAGCGAAGATTCACCAGACTGACACCTGGGATGGCATGAATGACGTATGAAGAGAGATTGGGTCGATTAGGCTTATATTCGCTAGAGTTTAGAAGAAAGGGGAGGGGATCTCATTGAAACTCATAAAATTCTAACAGGACTAGACAGACTAGATGCAGGAAGGATGTTCCCGATGGCAGGGGAGTCCAGAACCAGGGGTCACAGTCTAAGGATAAGGGGTAAGCCATTTAGGACTGAGATGAGGAGGAATTTCTTCACCCAGAGAGTGGTGAACCTGTGGAATTCTCTACCACAGAAGGCAGTTGAGGCCAATTCATTAAATATATTCAAAAAGGAGTTAGATATATTTCTTAAGGCTAAAGGGATCAAGGGATATGGGGAGAAAGCAGGGACAGGGTACTGAATTTGGATGATCAGCCATGATCTCATTAAATGGCGGAACAGGCTCGAGGGGCCGAATGGCCTACTCCTGCTCCTATCTTCTATGTTTCTATGTAGTGTGTACCATCTACAAGACACACTGCAGCAACTCGCCAAGACTTCTTCGGCAGCACCTCCTAAACCCGCGATCTCTACCACCTAAAAGGACAAGGGCAGCAGGCACATGGGAACACCACCACCTCCAAGTCACACACCATCCTGACTTAGAACATAAGAAATAGGAGCAGGAGTAGGCCATTCAGCCCTTCGAGCCTGCTCCACCATTCAATGAGATCATGGCTGATCTTCTGCCTCAACTCCATTCACCGGCCCTATCGCCATATCCCTTGATGCCTTTACTAGTCAGAAATCTATCGACTTCTGTTTTGAATATACCCAATGACTGAGCCTCCACAACCCTCTGCGGTAGAGAAATCCAAAGATTCACCACCCTCTGTGTGAAGAAATTTCTTCTCATCTCAGTCCTGAATGGCCTACCCTTTATCCTGAGGCTGTGGCCCCTGGTTCTGGACTCCCCAGCCAAGGGAAACATTCTCCCAGCATCCACCCTATCCAGCCCTGTAATAATTGTGTGTGCTTCAATGAGATCCCCTCTCATACTTCTGAATTCAAGAGAATACAGGCCTAGTTTACTCAATCTCTTCTCATACGACAGTCCCGCCATCCCAGGAATCAATCTTGTGAACCTTCGTTGCACTCCCTCTATGGCAAGTATATCCTTCCTTAGGTAAGTATATCGCCGATCCTTCATCGTTGCTGGGTCAAAATCCTGGAACTCCCTCCCTAACAGCACTGTGGGAGTACCTTCACCTCACGCACTGCAGCGGTTCAAGAAGGCGGCTCACCACCACCTTCTCAAGGGCAATTAGGGATGGGTAATAAATGCTGGCCTTGCCAGCGACGCCCACATCCCATAAACAAATTTTTAAAAAGTGAGGTGCACACCTGAGTCAGGCAGGAGCCTCTTACGTTGATGAAAATCGGGTTCTTATCAGGCCAATAGGACCCTGACGCAATCTCTACTCAGAAGTAAGCGGGGCGCCTGCAGTGGCAGCCCTGACAGCTGAAACCTGATCAGCTGACCGAAGAGGCCTTTCCAGGTATGTCTTAAACTTTCCTTTGTGGGGCCAGTGGAAGTAGGAGTGCTCCACCAAGACAGATCAGCCCTTTTATGGATTCATAGAATAATGGAAATGGCAGCACAGAAAGAGTCTATTTGGTTCACTGGGTCAGTGCAGATGCTCACTCTTTAATTGGAGCTATCTACTCTAACCCTATTTCCATACCCTTTCCCGTTATCCTTTTACATTCTTTTCAAATACATATTTATTTCCCTTTTAAATGATGTTATTGTCTCTGCCTCAATACCCACTTGTGGTAAATCATTATATGCCCCAATAATTCTGTGAGAAAGAATCTTCTTACTTCCCCCTTCGTTCTTCTCGTGATGATCCTAAATCTATGCCTGATTCACCAACCAGTGGAAAAGATCTTTCACTATTTATCCTTTCAAAACCTTCCATAATTTTGTAAACCTCTATTAAATCTTTTCTTAACCTTCACTGTTCCAATGAAAAGCCCCAAATTTTCAACTCTTTCTTCATAAGTATAGCCTCTGATCCCTGGTAGTATTCTAATTCTAAGTAAGAAGTGCCTTTGTGAATTGATGGTTTGTAACATTTGGGGAACAGTGTAATTCATTGGCTCAAATAAAATTCTCAATTTATTCTACAGGGGTAAAGGATAATTTCCCTCTCCAGCACCCAGATAATTAACACTCTAGTCTATCAGTCACAGTGCAGAATACTTTTCAAATTCAACACCTAGCCATTGGATAATGAAACCAGTTAAATAATTTTTCATTGCCACACATATACTTATTTCTCATTAGCTACATGTTAATCTTGAAACTTCCCCTTTCCATGTTTCTAATTGAATTTCACATCACAAGGCTGTTATATTCCCCGAAAACATACACCCAAGTTACATAGGGTTAGCTTAATAGATTTTCCCCGACCATACTGAGTTCTCCCAATGACACTGACACATGACTGAAATTCTCAACAGTTGCACAGATACTGTTCATTCTCAGTGAGAGCTGCAGATTTTTTTATTCTTGAGAGCTTTGCTCTTCATAGAGTTGTATTTTGTCACCCATGAAGAACAGACTCAGCTTATTCTCTGTGGGTATTCAATAGAGGCCGTGAAAGTAACAGAAGAAACAAAATCCCTGTGTGACTATGTCAAAGAGATATAGTATTGCGACCTGTAGTCATTGAGAAGAGGTTTTGTTCCCAGCGTATATTTCCAGTATTTCCAGACCTGTGCTTGATCATTTACTTGCCAAGTCTTGTACAGAGAACATGTCTGAGATTGGTAGTTTTTGTTGAGTACAGTCCTGTTCAATTCTTAATGTCAAAATACTATAAAGAAAGACATAACTATGACTCAAAATTAAGGTTGATACATTCAAGGCTGAATTTCATGTTTTTATTGCGTTGGGACACTACAGTGTAGAAATTGGATCTCGATCCATTTTATGGGCATAAAACTGGCAACAAGGGCCAATTTCGGGGACCAATGCTCTGTGCCCCAATATTGGAGCAGGCTATTTTTCAGGCGTCTAAGATGGCCACCTAAAACAGGTGTTAGGACCTTGCATTTGTTACTGAGGGGCTAAATGCCTGTTTTAGAACCCTTCCTGGAAATTGGGCTTCTCCGAGTGGAACAGACATTAGGCCTCCTCCCCTCAGGTTTCCAGGCATGGATAGGCAAATGGCCACCATCAAAAAGATACTTTTTTTTAGATTTCATATGGGGCCGGAAGGATCAGAAGTGTTCCTTCCAGCTCCACAGCACTCCCAAGGGCCACTGCTGGCCCATGATCGATTCCTCCCCCCACCCGCCTTCTCTTTTTGCCCGTCCCCCGCCCCCAGGATTTACCATTGGGCGACTGTGGGCGAGGCAAGCGGCTCAAAATTGATCTTTATGAAATGGGAGAGCTGCTTCTGGAGGCACAGCAGGTGCTGGCAGCTCAGACAAATAATGTTAATGAGGTCCAAGGCCCAATTTCGGGCCAGCCATGGGCCTCCTGATTGGGGCGCATGCTCTGTTCCCATTTCAGTTCTGAATATAGGCCTAAGGAAATTTCCATGCCTGTATCTCACCTCCCAAACCTCTTCTTTAACTTTTCCTACCGTTCTTCCTATAGCGCCTTATTGTCTTTTTCCTTATTGTCTCTTTTCCCTACATTCTGTATCCTTTTTCCTATTGTCTTTTCCAGGCGCTTTTCCTTCCATCTCTTATTACTTTTTCTATTGTCACTTGGCATATCTTCATCTTTCCCTTTTCCTTCTGAATTATCTTGTTGTCTATGTACTGTTCATTGCCTCCTCTTTTAACTTACCTTCTCCTTTTACCTTCTCTCGCTGTATCCCATTTCCTGTCCCTCAGCTACTCTTTTCTATTTTCCTTCTTTTCACAATCGCTGTGCCTCATTCCTCCTTTCCTACTTCTTCACTTTCCTTTTTTTTTAAATCTCTTTTCATTTCCCCTGCTGCCTCGTCTCTTTGTGTTGTGTATACTTTCCCTTGATATCTCTTATCAGAGTTACCAGATAGCCATAGTAAGTCTGTGAAAAATTAACTTCTTAGTCCTGGACAACCTGTTAATTTTGAACAAAATCTATGATTAAGTGAAGATTTAGAGAAAGATAAACAGCACAATCATGTCACATACAACGGATTAAGATATAGACAAAAGATACTTACAGCCAGACATAGATTAAACATTACTTATCAAATTAGTCAATTACATATTAGTCACATCAAGTACCTCTGGGTTTTTTTGGAAAGTATTCATTATGTACACTTTTTGCTTAAACCAAACTGATACATTTTATGCAGTATAATTAACCTGCAGAACAGGAAGCAGTCTGCTATGGAGAGGTTGCCCCCACTCATGAGTAACTCTGTGGCTACTTGTTTGTGTCTATTTTCCTTGTGGGTTAGACGATCTTACAGTGAGAACCAATGGGGGGGTGTGAAGCTTTATCCCACTCTTGATTTTAAACGATAGCAACTCAACTCTGACTCCATTGCTTGTGGGCACAACTTAAGGTCATTGGTGGACAGTGCTTCTCACCGCCAACACTTACATCAGTTTCAAAATCACTCTGCATTGGCTGTCGCTTTTAGTTTGTTCCAGACCACGGCCACGATCTAAGCACAGTGTGGGCATTTCGCTCAAGTCCAGTTTCCATGTAACATGTGGGAAATTCTGCAAATGACTGATGCGTATATTGAGTAGCCTCTAATTTTATTTAGCCCTAAAAATCAGTCATAACGGCACAGAAGGAGGCCATTCGGCCCATCGAGTCCATGCCAGCTCTCTGTAGAGCAATCCAGTCAGTCCCATTCCCCCGCTCTATCCCCGTAGCCCTGCAAGTTTATTTCCCTCAAGTGCCTATGCAGTCTCCCCTTGAAAACATTGAGTGTCTCCGTTTCCACCACTTCCGTCGGCAGCGAGTTCCAGGTCATTTTCTTTCCTTCCTTATTTGGAACATTGAAAGTCAAAACCTAATACCCATACACGAGCGGGGTCCACTGCACCACCAGCGAACCAAGCATGTAGAATTGGAATGACATCCTTGGAAAGGAGATCACCAAGGAGGCAGCTTGCTGGTCGGGGGCAGTGGGAAATCCGGCAGCTCCTTTGCTGAGCCGAGGTTGAAGGGAGGGTAGGCACTCTCCGAGGGGGCAATGAAAGGACCGCCGGTGGACCCGGAGATTTTTGTGGGGCCAGGAGGAGCATTCTTTTCCAAGCATTTGTGAGCAGCCTGCAGCAGTCTATTTAAGGACCGCTGGTTAGGCCACTCTACGTCGAGTACCAGTGCACAGCACACGCTCCACCCATTGGTACCTGAAAACAGCATCGGGATCCTCTGAATGTCAGTAAAAATGGCAGTAGGTGAATCAGAACTGGGCAGTAAATTCAGCAACCCGATTTTCGGAGCTAACTGCCTTGTTCCCACCCGGCAGGGGCAGTAAAAATTGCCCCATTATTGGGCCAGAATTTCTGACAAAGTTGTAACCAGCAAGTTACCCCAGAATTTATGCCAAAATTTACAGAAAACTTGCCAATGGCAATTTAGGTTGAAATTTTCTTGAGAATCTAATTAGCATATGCCGGACCATAAAAACCGGTGTAAAACAAGCAGAAATCAGGGCCCAAGGAAAGCGCATAACTTGCCCAATATTCCTTATTTAAAGCCCTCTTCATGTATGAAAATTAAAGTTTTACGGCATTTATCCAAATTAGGAGCAGCATGTTTAAGAAAACACAATCATGGAAGCTTTTCAATTTTTAGTGTAACTCATTCTGAAAATGCATCTTGAGATACAGAAGATTCAGATGTGTAGGATTCAGTGAGGCAAAATTTTAAAATAAAATCCTTTAAAAAAAAAAAATTAGACATATGACTGAGTCCTGCGGTACCTAAAATTTTAGGCGTAAATTTACAGCCTTTTCAGAACAGATATAGATGCAGGAAACTAGCGTTCTCCGATCTTTTTGTGCTGGGGCAGGATTATGCCAATGAGCATCAGAGGGTTAGGGTGGTGGTTCCGCTAAAGAGCGAGGAAAGTTGGGCATCGCATAAAAACAGGCTTAAATCACTTACGCCCGAATTTCCTCAATCTTTTGCGCTGACGCTTAATTCTGTACCTGCGCCGTTCTTGCACCGAACAACACGAGGAAAAATTGCAGCCATTCTTGCTAACATTTTGGTGATGAAGATTGTCACACTCTTTTTGAAACGAAAAGCTTTCAAATCATTGTAATGTTTACTCAAGCTGCTGTCTGCACTATACATAGATTTAAAACTGGGTGGAAAGTCCATCACCACTTATGGCTTTGTGACGTCACGGTAACCCACGTCCTGTCTTGTACTGGGAGTACTTTACTAAATACAGCAGCAGAGGAAGAGACCAGACGGTGTACGGTTTGTGAAAGGATACCATGGCTGTTCGTTCAGTGCTGTATGTTCTAGCCTTTTTAGCGCTGCAAGGTAAATCAAAAGCTCTACTTTACTTTTCAGAAGTAAAACTAAAGTAATTTTACTTTTAACTATGCTGGAAAACCCCAGAATAAATGTGTATAATGAGGCTGAAGTGCAGATGTACTTAGTTGGAGAACTTTTATATTAAGCTTTTTATAATGAAAACTAATATTTGATTTTGAATACAGAAAGAGATGTTTGAGCCAGAGGAGCTTTTCTGTGAAAGTGCTATATGGTTAATATTGATATTTTATTCATTGCACATTCATATCAATTATATTTATTGATAGTAAGATTAAAAGTGGTGATTCGCTGTGGTTAATTACAGTCAAGCTATCTACACGACATCTTAGGTTGAGAAAATCCTCCTCAGAGGAATAAGTGCAAATGATTTATAAAATCTTTCTCAGACAGCATGGTGAGTTAATACAGTAAGTAACCCATATGCACCAGGAAGGTCCCAAGTTCAATCTTTAGTCTGTGCTGAGTTAGTTTATGTCAGCTACAGCAGCATTAAGGGTGCTGCAATTGGTGTACGTGCCTGAGTAAAATCAGCCGGGTTTCTAGTTCCCAATTACTCGTGTGTAAACCCTACTGCAAGTGTGCACATCAGGTCAGGATCAGGCTCAGCTACGATGCTCCCATGGGAAAATATCCCACTGACATTCACTGTCAGGGCTCACACATGAATATTGGCTCCCTGAGCGAGGTTGCCAAACCAACCCACTGCCCGAGGAACTGTGTCCCAGGCAGAATGAATGCCTTCAGGAAAGGACTAGAGAAATTTCTTGAATATAAAACCCTAATGCTTTTCTTTAATAAGCATGAAAGGCCCTCAACTTATGGGCATTGTTCTTAACCACATTGACATTCTTTCCACCTGGTATTTTTATAAAACAAATTTTTAATTAGCCTTCAGCAAGGGGAATTTATCTGAAATATGCACTGTGTGTGTTGTGGAAACACTTGTAACATTGCCATTATTGTTATTATTACCAAACAATTCAGAAAGCTGAAAGGATTAGGGAGAATCATTCAGTATACTATGATTTTTTTTTAAATTATGGGAGCATTTTATATTACACCTCAATTATTTTAATCATTGTGTTTTTAAAATTATAGTAAAAATAATTTATATTAAAAGTCTTGCACATAGCGTGCACTTCCTGCACATACCACATTTACTTCCTCTAGCACCTTTCTCATCGCACCTTCCAACTGACCACAAGCAATACTACAGGAGTTCGGCCAGTATATTTATAAGGTTGAAACAGGTGTCTCTCATGACACCTCAGTTGAGTTTATCCAGTGCATTGTTGGGTCCTAATGAGTAGGGAGGTGCCAGGTTCAATCCCTTGTCTGTGTTAAATTATGATGCGGAGATGCCGGTGTTGGACTGGGGTGGACAAAAATGAGAAGTCGCACAACACCAGGTTATAGTCCAACAGTTTTATTTAAAATTACGAGCTTTCGGAGCTGCTGCCCCTTCGTCAGCAAGCACCTCTACCTGACGAAGGGGCAGCAGCTCCGAAAGCTCGTAATTTTAAATAAAACTGTTGGACTATAACCTGGTGTTGTGCGACTTCTCATTTGTGTTAAATTAGCTTAAGTGGTAGGAGTACTATAATTGGGCTCAACACTCTTGGGTTGGTAAGAGGAAGATCAAATGGATTTCTTATTCCTGATTACTGTTCAGCAATGCCTAAAGAAAGTTGGCATGTATGAATGATGGGTGAGCTGTCATGCCCCCTCACATTTAAATAGCCTGTTGACACTCATTGTCAAAGCCATTTGGTCATGGTATCTGAGAGCACCCAGTGCTTGTGGAGCTGTACCTCAACAGCAAGTCAACAGAAAATAAAGAACTTGCATTTATATTGCACCTTTCACAATCTCAGGATGTTCCAAAGCACTTTACAGCCAATGGTACTTTTGAAGTGTAGTCACTGTTGTAATATAGGAAACATGCCAGCCAATTTGCGCACAGCAAGGTCCCACAAACAGGAATGAGATAAATGACCAAATAACCTGTTTTAGTGATGTAGGTTGAAGGATAAATATTGGCCAGAACTCCAGGGAGAACTTCCCTGCTCTTCTTCGAATTGTGGCACGGGATCTTTTATGTCCACCCAAGAGGGCAGACGGGGCCTCGGTTTAACATCTCATCCGAAAGACGGCACCTCCGACAGTGCAGCACTCCCTCAGGACTGCACTGGAGTGCCAGCCTAGATTTTGTGCTCAAGTCTCTGGATTGGAGCTTGAACCCACAACCTTCTGACTCAGAGACGAGAGTGCTCCTACTGAGCCACTGCTGAGACAGAGGGTTAGAAAAATTGGTGAGGGAAAAAAAAAAATTTTTTAAAGCTGAAATAGATTTTCAGGCTGCATTTTACTGATGGTTTTCTATCTGGTTAAAATGCTAAACAGGTGAAATTCAACCAGCAGGGGAGCAAAACGGGTGGTAGCAAATTGGAAAAAAAAATCGACAGGCTGTATAATGGGCATCTGATTTGCTACTTCCTGTTTTGTGCACTAAGTTGAATTTCACCCCCAAGTGCCTTTACAGAAGTGACCAAAATGGATCAGATATTAACACGTCTGCTGTAGATACATGAACTTAAAATGAGCAGGACATTAAATGCATAAAGAAGTTACATTGGTGCACTGGGCTTTCATGCACAATTGAGGCTTTTTTTTTTAAATAGTACAATTTACCTGAATAAATACTATTATATTCACGAAAGAAATGAGCTGAAGAAGCCATTGAATCAACCCTGATTTCTTTAATTAAATGTGATGTGGAGATGCCGGTGTTGGACTGGGGTGGACAAATGTGAGAAGTCGCACAACACCAGGTTATAGTCCAACAGTTTTATTTGAAATCACAAGCTTTCGGAGCGCTGCTCCTTCGTCTCTTCACTTCACCTGACGAAGGAGCAGCGCTCCGAAAGCTTGTGATTTCAAATAAAACTGTTGGACTATAACCTGGTGTTGTGCGACTTCTTTAATTAAAGCCACTCACCTGGACATGGTACAGTAAATAAAGTAATATTTGTTTCTGAAGCTACAATAGATGAACTTGTATTGAAGTAAATATAGTGTAAGTACTTCTTATTAGTGACATTATCACTCTGCCATTTAGAAATATGTTTAGTATAAAATTTGATATTTCAAATTGTAACAGTAAATAAACAGAGAAGACGCCAATCTGGAGCAGTGGCATTGTCCAGTTTATTCTGCTAACAAGAAAGTCATCATTATAATGCATGAGTGACAAAGGCATTCCTCACAAGTACTGCACTTTCTCATTATTTAAATAACAGACAGCAGACAATCATTTACCTTAAAATAATTCAGTAAAGTTTATTGATTTTTTTGTTTAATTGTAAAATGGATTATTATGGTGAAAATGTTGCTAAATTTGCTATGAGAAAAAATGCTTCAAAAGCTTTAAAACTGTACAGGTTACAGATTTGAATTGTCATACTGTTCCTTCGTGGTTCAGTTGACAGTGTCCAAAGTGAAACGGAGACACAGACAGTATAAAAGTCCCGACTTTGATTTTTTTAAATTCATTGACGGGATGTGGGCGTCGCTGGCGAGGCCAGCATTTATTGCCCATCCTTAATTGCCCTTGAGAAGGTAGTGATGAGCTGCCTTCTTGAACTGCTGCAGTCCGTGTGATCTCTGCCGCTGAGTTAGCTATTAAGTCTTGGCTGTGAAGCCCCCGCTCCCCCGGAACCAACAACCCCACCTCCCCCCCACCCCTTCCAAGTCAAAAAAGCTTTTTAACACTAATTTTTTCGCCTTTTATTTTACTTTGAAAATATAGTTGGTATGTTTGAAATTAAATTGGAGATTATGTGGAAAATAATAATGGCTGTAAATCAGTAACATAATTTCGCATAGTTTTTAAATATTATTACATAGCTTATGCAGTAATCCAGAATTATTCAAAACACATCTTACGTATGAGAGAAGGACGAGTTCAGATTTTTCTCTTCCGTGCTCTTGGATTGGATTATGTTTCTCCTGAGGGTTCATCTTGTGACCTGGACAGGAATTGACAAGAGTTCATCCTAACCGAGGCAGATAGATTTGAGTGACAAGTTATCCAAAGAATTCATCCAGCAGCCAAATAGAAATATTGGGATAAAATTCCTTCAGTCACTGTGTAATGACATTATAAATGTGTTTGTGAAGATTTCTTCTGTTTAGTATTTCCAGCAAAATCATGAACAGGTTGTAAGTGATCACGCTTACAATCTCACTGGAAATACCTGAAGAAATCAGCATGAACACATTTTATGATATTGCTACAATATTGTAGCCCTATTTCCGATTCATGTTCCTTTCACACATCGGAGCGCAGGACGAGTGAATTTATCATACTGGGATTTGAGGAACTCTTCAACATGTTCCATATCTTTTCATGACCATAAGGACTTAACACTATCATTAACACTGAATGCTAAATACTATAGTTTTAATGTAAGAACTTAAAACACAAACATAAGAATATAAGAAATAGGAGCAGGAGCAGGCCATTCGGCCCCTCGAGCCTGCTCCGCCATTTAATGAGATCAGGGCTGATCCGATTTTGGCCTCAACTCCACTTTCCTGCCCGCTCCCCATAACCCTTGACTCCCCTGTAGCTCAGAAATCTGTCTATCTCAGCCTTGAATATATTCAATGACTCAGCTTCCACAGCTCTCTGGGGTAAAGAATTCCAAAGATTCACAACCCTCTGAGAGAAGAAATTCCTCCTCATCTCCGTCTTAAATGGGCGATCCCTTATTCTGAGACTATGCCCCCTCGTTCTAGAGTCCCTGACGAGGGGAAACATCCTCTCAGCATCTACCCTGTCCAACCCCCTCAGAATCTTATATGTTTCAATAAGATCACCTCTCATTCTTCTAAACTCCAATGAGTATAGGCCCAACCTGCTCAACCTTTCCTCATAAGACAACCCTTCCATCCCAGGAATCAACCTAGTGAACCTTCTCTGAACTGCCTCCAATGCAAGTATATCCCTCCTTAATTAAGGGGACCAAAACTGTACGCAGTACTCTAGGTGTGGTCTCACCAGCGCCCTATACAGTTGCAGCAAGACTTCCCTACTTTTATACTCTATCCCCCTTGAAATAAAGGCCAACATTCCATTTGCCTTCCTAATTACTTGCTGCACCTGCATGTTAACTTTTTGTGTTTCATGTACTAGGACACCCAAATCCCTCTGTACCGCCGCATTCTGTAGTCTTTCTCAATTTAAATAATATTTTTATTTTCTATTCTTCCTACCAAAGTGGATAACTTCACATTTTCCCACATTATACTCCATCTGCCAAATTTTTGCCCACTCACTTAACCTATCTATATCCCTTTGCAGACTCTTTATGTCCTCCTCACAACTTGCTTTCCCACCTATCTTTGTATCGTCCGCAAATTTGGCTACAATACACTCGCTTCTTTCATCCAAGTCATTAATATAGATTGAAAATAGTTGAGGCCCCAGCACTGATCCCTGTGGCACCCCACTAGTTACAGATTGCCATCCTGAAAATGACCCATTTATCCCAACTCTCTGTTTTTTGTTAGTTAGCCAATCCTCTATCCAATCTAATATATTACCCCCAACACCATGAGCTCTTATCTTATGCAGTAACCTTTTATGTGGCACCTTGTCGAATGCCTTTTGGAAATCCAAATACACTACATCTACTGGTTCCACTTTATCCACCCTGCTCGTTACCTCCTCAAAGAACTCTAATAGATTTGTCAAACACGATTTCCCTTTCATAAAACCATGTTGACTCTGTTTGATTGTATTATGATTTTCTAAATGCCCTGCTACTACTTCCTTAATAATGGATTCGAGCATTTTGCCAATGACAGATGTTAGGCTAACTGGCCTAAAGTTTCCTGCTTTCTGTCTCCCTCCTTTTTTGAATAAGGGCGTTACATTTGCGGTTTTCCAATCCTTTTCCAGAGTCAAGGGAATTTTTGGAAGATTACAACCAAACACATTCATGACAGCACATTAATTCTATGCGTGGTTTAGTAACTACAAATTAATGATAGTTATAGTGTGCCATAAAGCTTTTAACATCATCAAAGAGTTTAGATGCTGTCATGAACTGAAATCATTTATAAAGTCATTTAAATTCCAGGAATATACTACAGCTTTGTACCAAACTGTGACAAACTAGCTATTATGAATTACAATAAAATAGTGCATGCAAACTTGCTTTGTTGTAGGGGTTTCTTATGTCTTGATTTTGATTCATATCTTGTGACGATTCATGTTTTACTGTGCCTGTTCACATTATTACAGCCTAGCATGACAGGAAGAGAGGCTACAGCAGACAGTTATTTTTACTTCCCTTCATGTAACAGGAAAAGAATACCACCTCGCCCTTTAACTTGCTGACTTTTACCTATTCTACTGTCAATCCTGCTAGATCCTTCTTTATATTTTTACTAAACTTCCGCATTGTAAGAATATTTTATTAACACTTGCCATCATGTTTAGAGTGTCAAATTCAAACACCTCTGTCCACATGCTAATACAATCATCTATTAATGGCTGTAGGATCAAAGCAATCTTTGAGTATGGAGTAAATCACCATACAGGAAGCCAATATTGAACTTTAGGGCGATCCATTCAAATTCTGAGAAGACAACTTGGTTGGTTTTGTGATAAAAAAGACGCACATTTATATCCTCTCACATCTCTCAGAAATGGCTCAAGCATTTCCCAAATAATGAATTACTTTGAAATGTGTAGTGTTTGTTAAGGCAACCAATTTGTACACAAGTTCCCACAAGCAGAAAGAGATGAATAACCAGTTAATCTGTTTTTGGTGGTGTTGGTTTCAAAGCTGGTTCAAAAACGTGCTGGAGTTATACCTTGTGCAGTATTAAAATCAAACAGTGTAAGACAGCCCTTTCAGAGGGGGCATCTTACCCTTTTCCAGTGAGACCAAAGTGGAAATATAACTACACCCTAAAAATCAGTAGAGTTGATTTTGATTAATAGAAAAATCCAACAGCTGTAATTTAGTTTGCATCAATTATCCCAGTGAATGGACCTAACCTACAAATACCAAATTTTTAATGCAAACTATCTATAGTTGGATAAAATTGTGCTGAAACAGTATTTACAATGGTTATATATCAGGTTTGGTATCTAACAAAGTCAAGCAAACAATTTGCCCCATTTACAAATTGTGTTTCTTTCCACACCCACATGTTGCCTACTATATATGGTTCCAGTACATGGGAGACAAGGCTGTTGGCAATCTTCAGTTCCTCAGCAGAAAAAGCACCAGACTTTGATCCAAAACCATTTATGTCTTCTTCATAATTTCAAAGTCATGGTGAATCTTAAATGCTTAACAGATATTTGAGTATTGGCCTTGATTCTTTTTCTGTGCAGTTGAATCTATGTCCAGAAAATGCAGGCAAGCCCGACAACTTCTCCAGAGCCCTCCAGCATGCATCGGTATTGAGGAGTTCGAGCAATGGAGCTGTGTTGAGAAGTGATAGTGTAGTGTAAGATTTTCAATTAGCTACTGACAAGAAATTACATCCCATTTCTCATTCGTTGAGACTGTTCTCTAGGTCATTTTAGTGTGACTACATTTAGGGATATCGGTTGGCCCTCTGAGGGGACAAAGGTCTTATCAAAGACTCCACTGGTTCACTAAGTGAAGTTACAGTATGGCTTGTGGTTTAAACTGTATCATTGACTCATATGTCTTGTCTTAGTCATTTAGCTGGGGGTTAAACATTGCAAAATGAACGTCATCTGCCCCCTAATGTGTTTAAAATAGAAATGTGAATAACACAAGGTTATAGCCTACATAACTTTAACAAACCCATAGACTAACATCTAAATAATTTTCCAGAGGGGGCTTTTTAAGTGTTAACAATGAATCATATATTTTTGTAGTTGCATTCACACAGGAAAGACCACTGTGGTCACCGAGTTTGAAGTATGGGGAGGTGAGGCGAGGCGAGGTGGGGTGGGGGAGGGAAGGTTACAATATAGCAAACTTTTTTTTTAGAAAATATCAAAGCATTAAACGTTACAATCCTTGAATTATTTTACTTTTCCTTCTCCTTTTCACAATTTGTCACAATGATTAGAATCTTACATGCTAACATTCTTCTTAAATGCCATTTTGTTTTGGTTCTGCAGACAAGATGACTGTTGGAAAGTCACAGTTTGCCCCCTGGTCATATTACAAACTTTCCGCACATGTGATCTCCCCTCAATGCTTGTACTACCATAAACAGTCTGTGTTTTCTCTCACTTCCTCTCATCATGCTACACAATTTGTATTTTAAATTGTATAATTGGAATTTCTGTGATTTTTTAAATTTACAGAACTTTGGCACTCCATATAAACTTGGGAAAGTACATTTTGGGAATTCCCAAATTACCCAAGAGCCTTAATTTATATGGCTTGTCACAATAGTACTGTATATGGATATATATAATACATAAAAATAGATTGTATATAGATATATCTTACTAAATTCATCAAGCATATTGATTTTTCCAAAAATGTGCAACCAGTTTGTTTCCCGAGAACTGTGCAGATACAGTAGTCGTGCTACTTTCCCAATGGTTCAATTGTTAAAGCAACTGTTCAATGTGGAACTGAGATACATATAGAGCAGGAAGGGTCCCAGGTTCAATTCCCTGTGTGTACTGAATTATTTGGTTAGGCTCTGCTGTAAAACCCACAAGATCAAATGCCTTGTCGACAGTCATTGTCTTGTGTCACACATGCAGAATGGCCACTTGGGGGGGCGTGTGACAGCTGTGGCACTGTATCTAGCAGGAATCAGTGGGTTCAGGAGAGGAGGAAAAAAATGTGTGAGTTGTGCAAAGGTTGAAAAACCATAGTCATGCAAACGCAATGTGTATATGTCATCCTGCATCTCCACAGGGCATAAGGTTACTGAAGAGTCTGTCTTCAAACTTTCACCTAATTTCTGGTCAGCCATAGTTACCCTAATTGTAAAGTGCCTCCATTTTTCACTTCCAGAAACATCGATAGTAAAACATGTCTATCGTGATCTCTTTGGCGATTGACTTCAAAGAGTTAAACAACCAAAGGTGATTGCCGCTGAAACTGGTAACAAACCAATATTCAGAACTACCTCAGATCTGTAAGGAATGAAATGGTGAACCCCTTTTACAATTCTTCATGATGCGAGGAATTGCTGAATACTGATAGAAGTTTCCTTGGGGAGGAGGTTCAGGGGAAGAAAACATGGTTATTTAGCATCTTCTGTATGTATTATAAAATCAAAAATGTTCTGCTCTTTCACAATTGGGACAATTGTTAAAAGGAAATTACTATCAGGAATTTATGGTTGTAAGCCATACATTCTTGTGATCATGATTAATTCAGTCTATGCTTAACTCAGAGGGGGTCATTTTATCTTTTGGCAATAGTGTAAAACGCACACTATCGGATCAGCTGCCCATTAAACACCTCTCTTGATTTTCCTTTCCATTGACTTCAATAAAATTACCCCCAATATTTTTGGAAAGCTTCAAAGAGCTATGATCCTAGTTGCTGACACGCTGAAAATTACAATACCTTGTTTAGCCCTTAAATAAATTTCTGGCTCACAAGCCTTTTTAAAGGACCTTAGAATAATCATTTGGGATTTGTCAAAGAGATTGTTTCTTCAGACAGTGGGATTATAAGGAGTCAAATTTCCTATGAAATGCATGTAAATCAAGTGCTTGTTTGAAAAAATCTTCACATAACCGTTTTTACTTCCAGCTAGCTCACACACCCTGCAGAGAGAGAACATCACTGTGCTCGAGGGGGAATCAGTAGATCTCAGTTGTCTGATGGATAGAAGTGAGATGTCATTTATTGAGTGGACAAATCCGCGGTGGCTGATTATATACCTTAACAATATCCAAGGTAAGCAAGAGCATTATTGTTCGTAGGAACAGAAGTAGGCTATTCAGTCCCTCAAGCCTGTTCGAAAAATAGGAGCAGGAGTAGGCCATTCAGCCCTTCGAGCCTGCTCCGCCATTCAATATGATCATGGCTGATCCTCTATCTCAATACCATATTCCCGCTCTCTCCCCATACCCCTTGATGCCTTTTGTGTCTAGAAATCTATCTCCTTCTTAAATATATTCAGTGACTTGGCCTCCACAGCCTTCTGTGGTAGAGAATTCCACAGGTTCACCACCCTCTGAGTGAAGAAATTTCTCTTCATCTCAGTCCTAAATGTCCTACCCCGTATCCTGAGACTGTGACCCCTCGTTCTAGACCCCCTAGCCAGGGGAAACATCCTCCCTGCATCCAGTCTGTCTAGCCGTCAGAATGTTATACTTTTCAATGAGATCCTCTCTCATTCTTCTAAACTCTAGTGAATACAGGCCTAGTTGACTCAATCTCTCATCATACGACAGTCCTGCCAGCCCAGGAATCAGTCTGGTGAACCTTCCACTATTCAATTAGATCATGATTTATCTGTACTTCAACTCCATTTACCCACTTTTGATCCATATCCCTTGATAACCTTACCTAACAAAAATCTATCGATCTCATTCTTGAAAATTTCAATAGACCCAGCAACCTTAGCCTTTTGGGGGAGAAATTCTGCAAGATTCTATCTTGTAGAGAAACCTATTGTGAGGTACCTTATCAAAGGCTTTCTGAAAGTCCAGGTAGACAATGTCTACTGGTTTATCCTCATCCACTCCTTCAACAAATTCAATCAAATTAGTACGATAAAAACTTATTTTCCAGAAGCCGTGTTGAGTGTCCCTGATGACTCCTTCTCTGTCTAGGTGATCTTGGATAGCATCTCTCATGGTCCCTCTGAACTTTTTACCTATTACTAAAGTCAAACTAGTGGGTCTATCGTTCCCTGAGAGATTTACTAAGACTCTTTATTTATGAGGAGAAACTAGAGAAACTGGGGCTTTTTTCACTAGAACAGAGATAGAAGTGTTAAAAATTATAAGGGGTTTTGATAAGGTAAATAGGGAAAAATTATTTCCACATCAGCAAATTTAAAATCAGCAACAAATCAACAAAGGGAGCAGTTAGGAGATTTTTCTACACAGGTTATTAGGACATGAAATTACCTTCCAGAAACAGTCTTGGGACTGAAATATATAGAGAGCAAGAAATTCCCAGGTTCAGTCCTCGGTCTGTGCTGAATTAATTGATCAGATTAACCCAACAACAACAATTTGCATTTATATAGCGCCTTTAACGTAGAAGGCGCTTCACAGGAGCGTTACCAGATACAATTTGACGTCGAGCCACATATGGAGATATTAGGACGGGTGACCAAAACCTTGGTCAAAGAGGTAAGTTTTAAGGTCAAGTCATGCAGAAATGTTTCTCAAGCTACATTAGGTATTTCAGTTGTGATGTTGTGGCCAGGACTTTAGCTTGCAGGCTTTGTATATGGACAGTGAATGCAGTGTATGCATGTTTAAGCTCTTCCTGTCCTACAGCCTGTGAAACCTATGTCACCATTGTACAGACTTTGCTGTGGTCTGACACAACTTAGCTTGTTCTAGACATAGTGACAAAATAATGATCTGCTTTATCTTTTACACCGTATTCACCATTTCTCCTCCATTTGTTAGTAGTGCCTCCTCCTCTGCAATTCCTTTGTGCAACAGCACATACTAATAGCAAGAAACATAAATATAAGCCTGATATAAAGTTATATATTTAAAGGTTACATACATTAAAATAGGTCATTTTACAAATCAACACCAGCCTGAACCTAGATCCATGTGATCTCTTGCTCTCTGAATTTCTCCTCTCTCCATGTTTCTTCATCTATGTCAATTATGATCGAGTGAAATAAAGCTTTCACTGTGTGGGGACTTGAGTTTACATTGCTACCGCACAAAAAATTATCCCACTAATTCAGTTCTATTTAAAAGTCAATTTCTTATTAATATGACAGGTACTGTACAATCTGTTATCGAGGTTTTTTCTTGAAAACACCATTACAGAAATGTACATCATACTTGATGATGTTACTTCTATTTGAATGGCTTTTTCTTTGAAATGTTGTTGATAACATTTGAAGTATAGACATTCTAAACCCTTATCCATAATGATTGCAACAAAAACAGAAAATGCTAGAAACATTCAACAGATCAGTCAGCATCTGTGGAGAGAACAGACAAGTTTATGTTTTGGGTGTGGACCCTTCATCACTCCGATGAAGGGTCTACATGTGAAATGTCACAACTTGTCTTTTCTCTCCACAGATGCTGACTGATCTGCTCAGTGTTTTCAGCGTTTTCAAAGTTTTTTCCAGATTTCCAGCATCCGCAGTATTTTGCTTTTTGTTTCAACAATGATTGCACATCAACTACACAGGAACCAATCCCTAAAAAAAATATAATTTGCCTATTTACCTAAATAACTATTTAATTAGTCTTTTTTATATATATATAGTATAAACACAGTTCAATCAGAAGGACAATAGTATACAATTATATCCTTCTGTTGCTGTTTCTCATAAGTTTTCAGGTAAACCCAAGTCTGGTACCAGTCATAAGTTTACTGGTAGTTATCGTTAAGACATAGCATGCTGGAATTACTTAATAAGCTAACTGATCTTGGAGTGGGAATAGACCACAGATGGGAGTGTTTTGCAGCAACGCAATATAGCTACACTGTTAGAAAAACAGACTACTGCTATATTTTTAATCTGGTTCATGTTGCCATCACGTAAACCAGCCACCATTTTAAAACTGTCATTTTTCACATCTATTGGTGCCCTCCTGTGGGTATAATGGCTGGGATAAAGGACAGGATAAACAAATATCAGTCAAAAGCAATAAAATATTCTGTAGACGAAAAATTCTACCACTTTAGAATGTTCAAGTTTCATCTTTCAGTGGAGACATGTCATTCGTATTCTCAGATATCTGTATGATTGTTTGGTTATTAATAATAAAGATTATGATTAAGAAATTATTTTTTCAACAGGGCTAAGGGACAGAAGATACAAATTAGTGCATTACTCAAGCTCAAGGTTAATTGTCACCCTGCTCAATACCACAGTGGAAGATGACGGCATTTATACCTGCTCACTTTATGGCCACCAAATAGTAACCAAACAAGTGTACCTCACTGTTTTAGGTATGTATATTGGAAGGATAAGAAAGTGGTAATAATATTTAATCATTTGATTGAAGGAAGTTAAAGCCAGTGTTGAGGAAAACGCTAATTATTTTTTCAGGCTTTTATCATTTGATAAGACATTTATTTTGCATGGAAGGATTTCAAAGCAATTGTGCACCTTTTCTTATCTCCCCAGCACCACCATCTCCTCCTGTGCTGAACATCACCAAACATTTGCTGAAGGGAAGAGAGCAGAAGGTGATCAGTTGTATCACCACTGGAAGCAAGCCAATACCCCAAATAACCTGGCTCTTGAACAACAGACTGGAGTTGCATGGTAAGGAACTTTTTAATATTTGAATCCCTTTTAGTTTTCTTTCCATGTTCTCCCTTTTCTTCAACCCCATCATGTTTGCACACATCATCCTTCCATTAGCAGTATGGTGATACAGTGGCAGACTTCATCACAACTGTATGCTCTGTGTCTTACCCATAATGGGGAAAGCGGGAAATCTGAAATACAGACAAAAATTGAAATACGCTAGTCAGTCAGCATCTGTAAGGAGACTCATCCACAAGTGGAAGCAGTTTCTTCACATCCACCCCTTCACAATTTTAAAGACCTCTATCAAGTCTCCTCTTAGTCATCTCTTCTCCAGAGCCCCAGAGTGCTCAATCTTTCCTGATAGTTATATCCTCTCAATTCTTGTAACATCCTCATAAATCTTTTCTGAACTTACATGTCCTCAGTCTTCTGCAAGCCAAACATTTATTATGTAACCAAGAGGTACTTCAGAGAATTAAAGATGACAGCAACATTTGAGTCAGAAGAAAGAACTTGCATTTATATAGCGTCCCAAAGTACTTTACAGCCAATTAAGTACTTTTGAAGTATAAACCGTTGTAATGTAAGGAAACGTGGCAGCTAATTTACACACAGCAAGCTCCCACAAGCAGCAATGAGATAATGACCAGATAATCTGTTTTATTTAGTGATATTGGTGGAGGGATAAATATCGGCCAGGACACTACAGCCCTTGAAACAGTCTTTTACATCCACCTGAGAGGGAAGACGGGGCCTCGGTTTAGCGTCCCATCCAAAAGGTGGCTCCTCCGACAGTGTAGAATTCCCTCAGTACTGCACTGAAGTCTAGATTATTTGCTGGAGTGGGGTTTGAACCCACCATCTTCTGACTCAGAGGAAAGAGTGCTGCCACTGAGCCAAGCTCAATTGTTAGAATAAAGATTTTTTCAATAGTTTAAAAGATATCATCTTTGTGCAGGGACTTTTTTTGACTACTCAGAAACATATGTGTGCACTTTAAAAGCTGCTGTTGTTTTATATGCCTGCTGGCAGCTTTAATTTGCCAACTGATGTAAGCCACAAATTCCTGTTGACAACATAAAGAATAAATATAAAGAACATTACACTAGGTGGTGTTATAGGTTCAGCACAAGTGCTGCTAATGAATGGAGTCTAAGTGCAGAAAGTAAGGGTTAACTGCCATCTCACTATGGGAACTTTTCAGTGATCTGTACTTTCACTAAACCTCTTCCAACAAATCCATCTTTTTTTTCTAAACACAGGACACACAGAATATAAAGCGGAAAACAAAGGGGCAAAGGTTACAACAATCAGTACGTTGAAAATCAAAGCACACGACCAGGGATCCAGAGTTGACTGTTTGGTTCGTCATGAGAGTCTAATGAACAAGACTCTTAGAGCAACCTTCAGATTTGATAGCACCTGTGAGTAGAATCTTTATCATCATAATTGTATTAACGGTGCTCAGAGTTATATTTATATCTTTAAAAATAGATGTTTTTACCAATTGATGTAGAGTAAGTGCAACAATTAGTGAGGGACCAGATATACTCTGTGTGCTGTTTCAGGCCACACAATCATGTTGACATCTCTTCTCTCACAGCAACATATATGCCAACTCCAGAACTGGGTACAATTAGCAAAAGCATTGTGAGATTCAACAAAATGTTTTCAAATGTCAAAGAAACCAACACCAATGAAAACATCAGCTCTGTCACTTGTGACTTAAATATTTACCAAATATCCAATAAAAAATTTTGTCAGGCATTTTTATCTCTACAGCCTATATATAATTAATATTTTGTTTGTAACAGACAATTCCCTTGGACCAATCGAGTCGTACACTCAAACTGCAAATGGTGAGTTTTTGTTTCAAATTGAAAGACTAGTATACAAAGACTTTAACACAATGACTTTTTCACCCTCCCGTCAATGTGATTGAACTGCACACATCCTCCTCCACCTGTGGTAACATGGATGCAGATTGAAGCTGAATGCCTGCACACCCTCTTTGCAGCATCTAGCCCACTCTGAGCTCAGTTGCTTTGAAGTGCAGGCTGCAAGAGTGACGCAGGGGAAATGTCAAGTGAAACAATCCACTCGTATGTTGCAATCCTTGCCAAACCCCGCATAAACTTTACGAAAAACACCACACACTCGCTGAAGGTGCGGAAGAAAATATTACTTAATTTTTTTCAAATACTAAATTATATCCTGGGGTTTTGCACATGGGGAATCAAGATCAACTGCAGTTCAGATCAAGCTGGGGATAACTGGACCCAGATGGTGGGGCAGGGGCTGGGAGCAAGGGAGGAGTAGGAGGAAGGAGATTCGAGTAGGAGGAGGTAATATGGGGAGGGGGGCGACTGGAGAAGGAGCGAGGAGGGAAGTTGGAGAAGGAGCGAGGAGGGAAGGGGGAGAGGGAGAGAAGGGGAGATCAGGGTAGAGAGGGAAAAGGGGGATGGGGTGATGAATAGGTTGGTGGATATGAAGAGGGAGCGGGGAGGGGTTTTTGATAAGGTAAATAGTGAAAAACTATTTTCATTGGTCAGTGAGTTCGTAACTGGAAAGCATAAATTTAAGATTATCAGCAGAACAACAAAAGGAGAGGTTAGGAGAATTTTTAATGCCAAGTGTTGTTAGGACATGGAATGCCCTACTAGTGGTGGAAGCAGAATCCATAATAGCTTTTAAAAATAAGTTGGATAACCATTTTGAAAAGTAAAAATTGAATATAGAATGAGGAAAGGAATTGAACTAAATAAGTAGCTCTTTCAGAGAACGATGCGGTGAATTGCCTCTTTCTGTGTTGTAAAATTCTGATTGTATAAACACCCAAGAGTACAGTTATAGATCTTAGAGCAGAAATTCTGACAGCAGGGTAAACTGGGGTACAATTTGTGGCAAAACCTGGATTCTCCAGCTTTCCCCCCTCAGAATTTGCCCCACAAATTGCACTCCAGGACATGTAGGCACTGCTTAAGCCTATCCCCATTACATCGCAGATAGCACTTGGTTCTGGGGGGTGTTCCCAGACTATCCTGGAATTCTACTACGCTTGGCCCGTTAGGCTCAGCAGGACCTTTTTTCTTCCAATTTGTTCTTGGGATGTGGGCAGCATTGGCAAGGCAGCATTTATTGTCCATCCCTAGTCACCCTTAGGGGATTGAGTCAATCACATTGTGTAAGGGAGTGAGCCTTGGCTGAGTCAGAAGGTTATCCAGCAGTGTACTCCCATAAAATGGGACTGAGGTGGCAATGGCAGCCCTCACCACATCTAACTAGTTCTCTTGGTAGGAGGTTATGAGTCAGGCTAATGCCCTGCCCACGTAATAAGGGACTTTGATACGTGGGCAGGTCGGAAATGACCCAGAGCATGATCTCCTAGATATAAAGCAACAGAAAAAATGGCTTGCCTCATGTGCCACTAGGCATGGAAGAGAAGAAGAAAACAATGATGTAGTGTAGGACTAAAGTCACATGTAGGTCAGCCCAGGTAAGGATGGTAGTTTCTCTTTCCTGAAGGACATTAGTGAACCAGTGGTTTTTTATGACAATCCACCAGCTTTCATGATCATTTTTCCTGTCCACAAGGTATTGAATTTAGTTTCATAACTTGTCGAGTTGCAATCTGAACTCGCAACTATGAATTGCTAGTCCAGTACCATAACCACTAGGCTAGCATGACTTATAAAAGAGCAGGCATAGGTCCTGCTGTGGGCTTTAAGAAGGCTCCATGAATGAAGAAAATGAATGATTCCAAATTATAGTTTTCATAGTGCCCCTCCATTCCCTGTGAGGTAGTCATCTCTGCAGTCCTTCGACAGGCATGGGCACCCAACCTGCATATTTAAATGATCCCATCCCATTGGATGGGGACAGTGGCAGGCCAAAGTTCCAACCTCCTGCACTTCTGTCACTTCAAAAGGGTCAGCAGGATTTCTAGGCCCATGTCTTTCCAAACTTTGGCTGTGTTTGAAGAAAGCATTTTGAGCTACCTAACACAGGGTGAAATAATTATGATTACAGATCTGTCACTGGTGGTGGTCGTGGAGGGAGCAATTTGAGATGACAACTTAAGACTATAACTCAAGCGGCATATGATTGACTTAAACATAATTGGTGCCCACTAATAACAATGTACTATATATTTTTTAAAGGCTCAAAGCGAACTGTGTCGCCCCCTGGCAGTGCTTATTTGCATATTTAAAATAAACTTAAGCTAAATCTAAGCAAAATATATTTTCTGCTTGAATTTTAAAAATGTAATCACGTTACTTGCACTTTCCTTGTTTACTACATTGCAATAAACATTGCCAAAATGTTTAATAAAGAATAGAATGTATTCTATAATTACAGCATTTTAACTATTGTTTTTTAAATAGTTGAGTTAAAGCATTGGGTTATTCTGTAGGTGCATTTTGTTTCCACAGGCATATTTCCTGTTTATACCTAATTTTAGTGATGGGCAACTAAACATTAATTTCTTATCCTGTTTTTATGATCAGAAATGAACACAACCTCCATGCCAGAATCAGAAACCAACAGTGAATTATCTGAATCAGTCACTCAGGAAAACAGCACACAAAATACTTCCACAGCCAACTGTGAGTTTACAGCCTTGTAAAAGCAAAATGAGTTTGGATAGCTTCACTTTGGTTCCCAGTGGGTATTGGGCCCACAGCACAAACTACCCCTTATTTGACACTAACTGGCAATCTTACTCAAATACTTTACTTCCATCTAACTGCTATAGCTGACCTCAAAATGCTTGAAACTGATACAGGATAACAAAATGGAAAGTGTCCCATTCCCCAATACTAACATCACTTAACTTTGACCATAAAATTCACAAAAAAATAGGGGTAGAAGTAATTTTTTTTTTCAAATGTCAATATGCAAGTATTTTTCTTTTGCTGTTGATATTACAAGTGACAGACTGTCAATAATAATTCATTCTGTCTCATTTGAAACTACTGATAGTGAATGTACATTGACATTTTTTCTCAGTGATATTCCAAAATAGGAAGTCTAGGTGCAGTAACTAGGAATCTGAAGCCCAGTTATTTGGCAATACAATTTAATCCATTGGCACTAAGGCCAATGTCAGAATTAGTGCAGAAAACAATACCTTATGTCCTTTTTCAAAAAGTTTCCATAATGACAGCAACCTGTTGATCATCCTTTCTTCAGGATAGGTGAATCTTATGTGGAGTCTACTCTGATTTTTAGCGCCCCTAAGATTGTTTTTGGCCACCATTGCTGCATTTTCCTGAGTTGAGACATTTGCCTCAGATGCTCCACCTAATGGCTGAGGAAAGAGAAATTCTGTACCAATTGATGCTCAATAAAAGCAGCACTCAGTGAGAGGTCACATTCAATCTGTTTCAATACGTTATTTAATATTGTCACCTCTCTCACAGCGGCAAACATTTGTACAGCATCCCCAGAAATGATTGAGGTGGATGAAAACATCACCTCTGTCACTTTTGAGCTAAATATGTTTATCAAATATCATTTTAAAAAATGTTGGCTCTTCAACCTGTATATAATGAATATTATGTTTGGCACAGGCAATTCCCTTGGACCAAATGAATTATTAAAATGACTTTAAAACATTTTTTTCAGTTCTGTTAATGTGGCTGAATTGCAAATAGCCTTGTGTTAATGTGGGTGCAGTTAATACTGTACTCCCACTTCTATAACACTCGTCCCACTCTGGGCTGATTACTGGCTGTAAGGGTGACGCAGGCAAAACATTAAGGGGGATGCTCCACTCCCACTGGCCATGAGATTTTGTCCTCAGCCCATTTGAGCTATATGTACAGCATTTTCCTGAGCTGAGACTATCCCATTACCTAAGATGCACCACCTAGTGGCTGAACAGAGTTAATCAACATCATCACATTTGCAACAGAAAGGAATGACCTGTATTTTCTGCCCATTAATTGTCAAACCATAATTTCCAGGATTTATACTAACGTTTTCATTTTTTTTTAAATTTAGCCCATTTTGTGTCTTTCTTTACCTTAAAACCTTGAGGGCCTCCTATCATTTCTCAATCGAGAGTGACAGACAATGAAAGGTCTCTGACGCTGATGTTCTTAAAATGCAATTGGAAGGTGTTCCAGGATGGAGCAGATGGGCCTGTTCTCTCATTTTCACTCTGATTACTATCCTTCTTGGGAACTGCCTTCATTCTGTTTGGCTTATCCTCCAAAGTTATATTGTGGAATTGCAGGAATCAGTCTACTTCTGCATGGCAGTGTACTAGTTCACTAACTCACTGTACTAGCAAGCCACTACTGCAGCTTTTTAAACAACCTATGAATGATATTGCTTTATCTTTATTCAGTTTTCCTCATCTTTGAATCCATTTTTTTATGATCAGACCTTGCCACAACCTTCATCCCAGATTCAACAGCTGACAGTGAGCAACCTGAAACAGGCACAGAGGAAGAAAGCACCCAAGATACTCCTAAAACTAATTGTGAGTATTATAACGTGGGAGAATCCAAATCTAAGGGCCATAAATACAAGACAGTCACTAATAAATCCAATAAGGAATTCAGGAGAAACCTCTTTACTCAAAGAGTGGTGAGAATGTGGAACTCACTACCACATGGAGTGGTTGAGATGATTAGCACTGATGCATTTAAGGGAAGCTAGATAAGTACATGAAGGAGAAAGGAATAGAAGGATATGCTGATAGGGTGAGAAGAAATAAGGTGGGAGGACGCTCGTGTGGAGCATAAACACCGGCGTAGACCTGATGGGCCGAATGGTCTGTTTCTGTGCTATAAACTTCTATGTAATTTTATGTATTTAAGCGTGTCGACTATTTTGGGCAGTTAAATAAATACTTACCCTGTATTTACCAATTAAAAAGCTCTGCTGATTTCAGGCAAAGTCAGGTCTTCAAGCAGTTTCAATGAGTTGTTCGCACCTCGTTATCCCTTACAGATGCGACTCTGGTTGCGACTATTAACTATTAGGAGAGGCAGTTGCTAAATGGAGATTGCCTGTTTTAAAAATTATGTTGGTTACTTCACTTTTTGGTTTTACCGTCCACCGTGTAGAGTGGGCAAATCAGTTAACACCAACTATAAGCAGTGGGGCTGTATATATAAATAAAGGGGGCATTATTGTATATATGTGTTGTGGGAGTGCAGGCGAGTTCAAGAATTCTTGTCTCAAGTGTTGAATACAATTCACAAAATCAAATTTGGTCCACTATAAAGATTGACCCTTGTCACACTAGGATCTGCTAATGATGGTAATACTACAGACTTGGACAAGCCAAATTTATTCATACCAATTAGGTGATGACAGAATGATACTCAGAAACTTCTAGAATATCAGCAAGAATGTAATCCAAAGAGGAGACACCCATGAATAAATTTGAAATATATATATTCTGCAAACTGCTTGTAAAAAGAGATATAATGTATGCAATGTGTCTAACTTGTAGGTTTGTAATACAAAATTTAAATAGAAATAGAAATTTATTGGAAAAAATGTGTAAACTTATTAATTTTCCTTCTAATTTAATAGATGATTTCCTCACATCAACAGAAGATTCTACGCTGCTTACAAATGGTAATTCATTGTGATTAAGTTAAACAGTCGGCAGTAATTACGTATAGAGCAAATTCTTTAAGGATTCCCATATAAGAAGTATCTAGGAAGATGTCACCAATTTAGTCTTTCCACACTGAAAGGAAAGTTAACCCATTTAGCCTTAGATCCAAACCAGAAGAAACAGCACTGCAAAATGTCACTGGTATATGGAGTTTGGTCACAGATCAACCATGATCTCACTGAATGGCGGAACAGGCTCAAGAGGCTAAATGGCCTACTCCTGCTCCTATGTTGTCAGAAACTATCTGTATCCAATAAGATTTCTAAAATCACTAGAAATGCCTTTCAATTTTTGGTGACCCCTTCCTCTTGCTGAATTTGGTATAAATTATAACGATTGACTTAAGTGAGTATTCAGCTCAAAACATGCTGTACATCTAATGTAATTAAATAAAAAGATTTGTACCAAAAAAAGTTAATTTAAAAAAACATTTTTATTACATTTTTTCATCCCATAAGTTCTGTAAAAATAATTTTATGGTCCTAATATCATAAAATAGGATTATCAAAAAATAGGATTTGAATTGTTCCTGAATTTTTTTACTTTGTTCAGTTAAACCCTATTACTGCAAAGGGATTTTTTTTTAAGTCAGTTCATCTTTCAGTAATTTGACTACCTCTTTTCACTTTATTGCAGCTGTAGGAAAATCTGTTTCATGATTATATACAATAATTGAATTTACATAGAGCCTTATCATGTCAAAGTGAGCCAAAGTGCTGCACAAAATCACTTTTTGTCGGAGTGACTGTTGCTATATTGGTAAACAAAGCAGCTATTCTGTACCTGCAACATCCCACAAACAGGCAATTAAACCAGTTCAAATAGGTTTCTTGGCAGTTTAGATTAAGGGAGGAATATTGGCTGGTTGAAATGCCTGAATAAGGGAGGAAGTTTGGCTGGTTGAAATCCATGCTACTTTTCAAACAGTTCACATGGATGCTAAATATCCCATGGCACTTAGAGGCAGGACCTCAGTTTCATATTTCATTTGAAGATAAAGCATTATCGGGTCCTGCTCTCGTCTGCCAAAAGTGCTCACTATTCCAGAATCATTCTGAAATGCAAAGATAAACCCCGACTTCTTTTCTCCATTGTTAACCATCTTCTTAAACCCCTCTCCCCTGTCTCCTCCACCCTCACCTCCAACAACAAGTGTGAGGAGCTCATGGACTTCTTTGTCTCTAAGATTGAGACCATCCGTTCAGCTGCCTCTGCCACTTCCCTTCCTCCCCGAGCCCACCAGGCCAAACTTCCTCTAAGGTTTCCCCCCTGACCTAGCCTTGAACTCACGTCTTTCTCCAGTTTCTCTCCGATCTCCCCTCATGACTTCTCCGCACTCATTTTGTCCATGAGACCCACTTCCTGCTCCCTCTACCCTATTCCCACCAAGCTGCTGACCACCCAACTTCCTTTTCTGGCTCCCATGTTAGTTGACATTGTTAACAGTTCTCTCTCCTCAGGTACTGTCCCCCTCTCCCTCAAATCTGCCGTCATCACCCCTCTCCTCAAAAAGCCAACCCTTGACCCCTCCATCCTTGCAAACTACTGTCCCATCTCCAACCTCCCTTTCCTCTCCAAAGTCCTTGAACATGTTGTCGCCTCCCAAATCCGTGCCCATCTTTCCCGCAACTCCATGTTTGAATCCCTCCAATCAGGTTTCCACCCTAGCCACAGTACCGAAACGGCTCTCATCAAAGTCACAAATTACATCCTTTGTGACTGTAACAAAGGTAAACTATCCCTCCTCGTCCTTCTTGACTTATCTGCAGCCTTTGACACGGGTGACCACTCCATCCTTCTTCAATGTCTCTTCATTGTTGTCCAGCTGGGTGGGACTGCACTCGCCTGGTTCCATTCTTATCTATCTAATCGTAGCCAGAGAATCACCTGTAACGGCTTCTCTTCCCGCTCCCACATCGTTACCTCTGGCGTCCCACAAGGATCTATCCTTGCCCCCCTCCCCCATTTCTCATCTACATGCTGCCCCTTGGCGACATCATCCGAAAACACAGTGTCAGCTTCCACATGTACGCTGATGACACCCAGCTCTACCTCACTACCACTTCTCTCAACCCCTCCATGGTCTCTAAATTGTCAGACTGCTTGTCTGACATCCAGTTCTGGATGAGCAGAAATTTTCTCCAATTAAATATTGGGAAGACCGAAGCCATTGTTTTCGGTCCCCGCCACAAACTCCGTTCCCTAGCCACTGACTCCATCCCTCTCCCTAACATCTGTCTGAGGCTAAACCACACTGTTCGCAACCTTGGTGTCATATATGACCCTGAAATGAGCTTCCGATCACATATCCGCAGCATAACTAAGAACGCCTATTTCCACCTCCATAACATCGCCCATCTCCGCCCTTGCCTCAGCTCATCCGCTGCTGAAACCCTCATCCATGCCTTTGTTACCTCTAGACTTGACTATTCCAACGCAATCCTGGCTGGCCTCCCACATTCTACCCTACGTAAACTTGAGGTCATCCAAAACTCAGCTGCTCATGTCCTAACTTGCACCAAGTCCCATTCACCCATCATCCATGTGCTCGCTGACCTACATTGGCTCCCAGTTAAGCAACGCCTCGATTTCAAAATTCTCATCCTTGTTTTCAAATCCCTCCATGGCCTCGCCCCTCCCTATCGCTATAATCTCCTTCAGCCCCACAACCCCGCCCCCCCGAGATATCTGCACTCCACTAATTCTGCCCTCTTGAGCATCCCTGATTTTAATCGCTCAACCATTGGTGGCCGTGCCTTCTGTTGCCTAGGCCCTAAGTCTTATAATATTCCTGTGAAGCGCCTTGGGATGTTTTACGACGTTAAAGGTGCTATATAAGTACAAGTTGTTGTTGTTGTTGATTAGCACCTCTAACAATGAAGCACACCCTGGGTCCTGCACTGGATCGTTAGGCTAGATTATGAACTCCAACCTATTACTTTCAGATCCAGGGGCAAGAGTGCTACTAACTGAGTCAATCGAATACATATAAAGATTTATACAAAATAAGGTTATTATTTGTTTTTTAAAAATTTGCAAGATCCCATTAATGAACTTCTAACACCTGACTTTTTCTCCACCAACAGAAAATGAAACAGAATCCAGTCTGAACTCAACATCCAGCACAGAATTATTTACAACAAAGGCAGGGCAAAGCACCTTCCAGTTTACAGAAGGCTCATCCACCTGTAAGTTAAAATATTTTATTTAGAAAAAAATGTAATTGTCTTATTGCTCTGACATCTCCTTAACCTGATTTTCTTATCTTTCAGCAGATAAAAGCAATCCCCACAATTCGACTGAAGGTACCACAGAGTCAGATGGTATGTAATTGTTCTAATCTTCATTTTAACCAAACATGTTTTCTCAATATTTATAAACGCAAAGAATTTTGTGGAAAATCAGCAGAATATTAATGGTATTATAAGTAACATGCTCTGTAAGTTTCAGCACATGGGCGACAGTACATTTAATTGTTTCTTCAACATCTACTTATTCACTCTCCACTTAAATGTGTACCTGTTAAATGTATTATTTATAGAAGCCATCATTCTGCTCACCCATTTCTATTGAGCTGTTGTTTTACTGTGTGTACTTGTCTGAGACCATTAGCTTTTGACAAGCGCTGCAGGGCAGACATACCAAAAAATTGCTTTTATTTTGCCTAATTGTTTCCTTCTTGCTTGGAGAGAGTGGCCTCCATGTGTTACTCTCTTCCTTTTATTTTTAAAGATAGATTATAGTCATGCTGGACTCTTCTGCGGAATGTAAGGACTGAGTTGCTGTATCAGTGGACATGCAGGGGACCAGCAAGCTCAATCTGATGGCACATATGTACACCCACATGTCCACGGGCTGCCAATATTGTCAGTTTACCAAGTGTGGGGGGGGTCTCTATATTATGAAGTGCAACCTGCACATCTCCCATCAAGTGTACTCCTGTAATATAAAAGCACCTCACTGTACTACCAGGGAAAACAGAGCTCTAGTACTCGCTTTGGAAATAATAATACATGAGTATTCATATGAAAGTGACCCTGTCCAAGTCAAGTTGTATTTTTCTCCGCCTTCTCATTAGTAGGTGTTACTCAGTAGTAGTGTGTGTGGTGATATGCTATTAATGGATTTGCTATTACTGTGGATCACACATGCACATCTCACGCTGGCTTTGCAAAGCAGCTACTAATGATAGTGATTTAAACTGTAAATAGCCTGCATTAAATTCCCTACTGTTTCCATTTCCCCCTCCCACACTCCCGCATAATATGGAACATGCCAATTTTAATTGAACCAGTAGAGGTGGCACTGGGAACTTCTGTGTCATTGGACAGAAATCAGTACTGCAAGTGCCCCTTTTAGGAGAGCATCATTAAAATTATCTAACTGACAACTGTATTCAGTTTGAGCCCTGTTCTGTTGAAGGTAAAAACTGTTACTTGAACAGGATACAAGACAATGAATAGATCTAAACTGATTTGACTTTGTCCCATAAATGGGGTAAGACACTGTTTTCAGTCAAAAGCTGCAAGCAGATGTATGGAGAACTTTACCCCAATGCTATCAGTTGGTCTGAAACTACAGGTCAATATTTGTGAAAAGGTTACAAAAATAGTTATTTTGATTATGTCTTCAAAACATCTTCCAGGATTATCTTTATCATTAACTGTATATTCATCAAACTCATTAATCCCTTGAGTGTTGATGAAATGCGATCCGGAAATCAGAAGTCTCCAGTATACAGAGTTAAAACTGAGTAGATGAAAGGTTCATAATAGATGTTACTTTAGTGTTTTAAAATATTATAGAATCATACAACAGAGATAGAGGCTACTCGGCCCATCGTGTCTGTGCCGACTCTTTGAAAGAGCTATCCAATTAGTCTCACTCCCTGCTTTTTCTCCATATCCTTGCAAATTTCTCCTTTTCAAGGATATATCCAATTCCCTTTTAAAAGTTACTATTGAATCTCCTTTCACCGCCCTTTCAGGCAGTGCATTAAAATCATAACAACTCACTGCGTAAAAGAAATTCTCCTAATTTTCCCCCTGGATTTTTTTTGCCAATTACCTTAAATCCATGTCTTCTGGTTTCCGACCCTCCTGCCAGTAGAAACAGTTTCTCCCTATCTATTCGATCAAAACCCATCATGATTTTGAACACCTCTATTAAATCTCCCCTTAACCTTCTCTGCTTAAAGGAGAACAATACAGGCTTCTCTAGTCTCTCCACATAACTGAAGTTACTCATTCCTTGTACCATTCTGGTAAATCTCCTCTACATCCACTCCAAGGCCTTGACATCCTTCCGAAGGTGTAATTCCCAGAATTGGACACAATACTCAAGCTGTGGCCTAACCAGTGATTTATAAATGTTTATCATAACTTCCTTGCTTTTGTACGCCTCTATTTATAAAGCCAAGGATGTTGTATACTTTTTTAACAGCCATATCAACTTGTATTGGCACCTTCAAAGATATATGTGAACCCCAAGGTCTCTCTGTTACTGCACCCCTTTAAAATTGTACCATTTAGTTTATATTGCCTCTCCTCATTTTTCCCTTCCAAAATGCCTCACTTCACACTTTTCTGCGTTAAATTTCATCTGCCATGTGTCTGCCCATTTTCCCATTCTGTCTATGTCCTGCTGAAGTCTGCTATGATCCTTCTTCTTCTTAGGCAGTCCCTCGGAACCGAGGATGACTTGCTTCCACATTAAAAATGAGTTCTCAGGTGACTGAGTCCAATGTGGGACCTACAGTCTCTGTCACAGGTGAGGCAGACGGTGGTTGAAGGGGCAGGTGGGTGGGGTGCTTGGGTTGACGTGCGCTCCTTGCGCTGCCTGCGCTTGGCTTCCGCTTGCTCCTGGCGAAGAGACTTGAGGTGTTCGGCGCCTTCCCGGATACTTCTCCTCCACTTTGTGCGGTCTTGGGCCAGGGATTCCCAGGTGTCGGTGGGGATGTTACACTTTTTCAAGGAGGCTTTGAGGGTGTCCTTGAAGCATTTCCTCTGCCCACCTAGGGCTCTCTTGCCGTGCCGGAGCTCCGAGTAGAGCGTTTGTTTTGGGAGTCTCGTATCGGGCATGCGGACAATGTGACCCGTCCATCGGAGCTGATCGAGCGTGGTCAAATCTTCGATGCTGGGGATGTTGGCCTGAGCAAGAACACTGATGTTGGTGCGCCTATCCTGCCAATGGATTTGCAGGATTTTGCGGAGGCAGCGTTGGTGGTACCTCTCCAGTGCTTTGAGGTGCCTGCTGTACATGGTCCATGTCTCTGAGGCATACAGCAGGGCGGGTATCACTGCTGCTCTGTAGACCATGAGCTTAGTGCCGGGTTTGGGGTCCTGGTCTTCAAACACTCTCTTCCTCAGGTGACCGAAGGCTGCACTGGCACACTGAAGGCGGTGTTGGACTTGGTCGTCGACGTCTGCCCTTGTTGACAGTAGGCTCCCGAGGTATGGAAAGTGGTCCATATTGTCTAAGGCCTTGTCGTGGATTTTGATAATCGGGGGGCAGTACTGTGTGGCGGGGGCAGGTTGGTAGAGGACCTTTGTCTTACGGATGTTTAGTGTAAGGCCCATGCTCTCGTACGCTTCGGTGAACGTGTTGACGATGGTTTGGAGTTCGACCTCTGAGTGAGCGCAGACGCAAGCATCGTCTGCATACTGTAATTCGACGACAGAGGATGGGACGACCTTGGATCTGGACTGGAGGCGATGGAGGTTGAACAGTTTCCTGTTTGTTCTGTAAATTAGCTCCACTCCAGCGGGGAGCTTACTGAGGGTGAGATGGAGCATTGCAGCAAGGAAGATCGAGAAGAGCGTTGGTGCGATGACATAGCCTTGCTTGACCTGGTCCGTACGTGAATTGGGTCTGTGGTGGAACCATTGGTCAGGATCACGGCTTGCATGTCGTCGTGAAGCAGGTGGAGGATGGTGACAAACTTTTGAGGGCAGCCGAATTTGAGGAGGACACTCCATAATCCCTCACGGTTGACAGTGTCGAAGGCCTTTGTGAGATCAAAGAAGGCCATGTACAGCGGTTGGTGCTTGTAATTGACGTGCGGTGAAGATCATGTCCATTGTGCCCCTTAGTGGGTGGAATCCGCATTGCGACTCTGGGAGGAGCTCTTCGGCCATGGGAGAAGGCGATTGAGGAGGATTCTTGCGATGACTTTCCCTGTGGCAGACAGCAGGGAAACTCCTCTGTAATTACCGCAATCGGACTTGTCACCTTTCTTGAAGATGGTTACAATTACGGCATCTCTGGAATCCCCTGGCATGCTCGCCTCCTTCCAGATAAGAGAAATTAGTTCATGAATTCGCGCCAGTAGTGCTTCTCCGCCATGCTTTAGTGCCTCAGCGGGGATTCCATCTGCTCCTGAGGCCTTGTTGTTCTTCAGTTGTCGCATGGCCTTTTCAACCTAATACCGGGCTGGGGTTGTGCTGAGATGGTGGCGGGTAGCATGCTGCGGGATGGAGTTGAGGACACTCGTGTCGAAGACAGAGTTGCGGTTAAGGAGATCTTCGAAGTGCTCCTTCCAGCGGGCACTGACTGCCTCTCTGTCCTTGATGAGTACCTCTCCATTCTTGGCCCGCAGTGGGGTAGGGCCTTGGGTGCTTGGGCCGTAGATGGTCTTGACTGCGCTAAAGAATCCACGCACGTCACGGTTGTCGGCTAGCTGCTGGATCTCCTCCTCATTGTTTACTACATTTCCAAGCTTTGTGTCATCTACAAACCTTTAAATTATGCTCTGTATACCAAAGTTCAGGTCACTAATATAAATAAAAAGACTTACATTTATATAGCGCCTTTCACGACCAACGCACGTCTCAAAGCGCTTTACAGCCAATGAAGTACTTTTGCAGTGTAGTCACTGTTGTAATGTGGGAAACGCGACAGCCAATTTGCGCACAGCAAGCTCCCACAAACAGCAATGTGATAATGACCAGATAATCTGTTTTTGTTATGTTGATTGAGGGATAAATATTGGCCAGGACAATAGGGATAACTCCTATATATCAAAAAGAGCAGTGGTCCCAACAGCGACGCCTGGAGGACACCACTGTACCATTCTAGTAAATCTCCTCTGCATCCTCTCCAAGGCCTTGACATCCTTCCCTCTAGTCTGATAAACAACTGTTCACCACCAATGTTCCCTTTAAGCTGAGCGGCCGCTCTGGAGGTCCCGCGCAGCCGGTGAGCTGGCTTTTAAATAGAAAAACCACACATGCGCGGAATTTTGAATGTCCCGTGTAGCCCATTAAAGGGGCCGTGAGGGCCAGAAAAATTAGAGGGAACATTGTTCACCACTACTATCTGCTTTCTGTCTCTTAGCCAATTTCGTATCCATGGTGCCACTGCCACTTTAATGCCATGGGCTTCAATTATTTTGTACATTTTTCTCCCGCTCCTCTTAGTTAGTCTTAATGTGCCACCCATCATTCACTGGGCGTGACAGGCAGCCTGTTACCAGGCTTCTGTATGCTTACTCTGTAACTGGCCACTAGGTGGTGCATGAGCTAACCCTGGTGGTTCACACAGATATTTTTTTCCTCTTCCCGTGGCTTGTGATGGTACTCCACATTGCACCTCTTCCTGACAGCAAGCCACTAACCATGTGAAAAAAAACAGGGATGAGCCCATGTTCTATAACTCGATGACACTGCACAATGGCACTCTAATGCAATGTTCAATCTCATCGTTTTAAACATTATAAATTCTCCCGTCTCTGACTGTAAAGGACCTACATTTACCTTCGCCAGTCTTTTCCTTTTCACATACCTATAGAAGCTTTTACAATCCGTTTTTATATTTTTTGCTAGTTTGTGCTCATATTCCATTTTCCCTTTCTTTATCAATTTCTTCGTCCCCCTTTGCTGATTTCTAAAAAGATCCAATCCTCAGGCTGACCGCTTTTTCTGGCAACTTTATAAGCTTCCTCCTTTGACTTAATACTCACTTTAATTTCTTTTGTTAGCCATGGTTGGATCACTTTTCCTTTTGGGTTTTTATGCCCTAGAGGAATATATGTTTGTTGCAAATTATGCATTATTTCCTTGAATGTTAGCCATTGTATGTCCACCTTCATACCTTTTAGTGTAGTCTCCCAATCTACCATGGCCAACTTGTCCCTCATACCCTTATAGTTTTCTCTGTTTAGATTGAAGACCTTAGTTTCATATTGGACTACATCACTCTCAAACTTAATGTAAAATTCAATCATATTATGGTCACTTGTCCCTAAAGGCCCCTTTACCACAAGATTATTGATTAGCCCTTTCTCATTACACAGTACCAGATCCAGAATAGCCTGTTCTCTGGTTGGTTCCTCCACATACTGATCCAGGAAACCATCTCGCATGCATTCCAAGAATTCGTCCTCCACACCATTAGTGGTAATTTGATTTGCCCAGTCAATATGTAGATTAAAGTCCCCCATGATTATCGTATTGCCCTTGTTACATGCACTTCTAATCTCTTGACTGATACTGTGCCCTACATTACCATTACTGTTTGGTGGCCTATACACAACTCCCACCAGTGTTTTCCGCCCTTTGCTGTTTCTTAGCTCCACCCAAACTGATTCCAGTTCTACATCACGATCTGCCAAGCCAAGATCTTTTATCTCTACCGTACCGATCTCATCCCTTATTAACAGCGCTACGCCACCTCCTTTTCCTTTTTGTCTATCCTTCCAAAATGTTGAGTACCCTGGAACATTCAGTTCCCAGCTTTAGTTACCCTGCAACCATGTCTCTGTAATGGCAATTACATCATACCCATTTACTTCTATTAGTGCCATTAATTCATCCACCTTGTTGCGAATGCTACGTGCATTTAGATAAAGTGCCTTCAACTTTGCCTGTTTAATATTTTTTTGCACTTTGACCCTCATTACTGTTGGACTTTGTTTCTGCTCCCTACTAGTTCTGCTGACTACTTTTCTAACTTGCACTTCCAGCTTTGTTTCTCTCCATTCTGGGCCCACACGTAGGTTCCCAGCCCCCTGACAAACTAGTTTAAATCCTTCCCAACAGCACTAGCAAACCCCCCTGCGAGGATATTGGTCCCATTTCTGCCGAGGTGTAACCCGTCCAGCTTGTACAGGTCCCACCTTCTCCAGAATCAGTCCCAATGCCTCAGGAATTTAAATCCCTCCCTCCTACACCATCTCCCCAGCCACGCATTCATCTGGTCTATTTGTGCTCTCGCTAGCACGTGGCACTGGGAGTAATCCTGAGATTTCAAAATTCTCATCCTTGTTTTCAAATCCCTCCATGGCCTCGCCCCTCCCTATCTCTGTAATCTCCTTCAGCCCCACAACCCCTCTCACCCCCGAGTTTTCTGCGCTCCTCTAATTCTGCCCTCTTGAGCATCCCTGATTATAATCGCTCAACCATTGGTGGCCGTGCCTTCTGTTGCCTAGGCCCCAAGCTCTGGAATTCCCTGCCTAAACGCCTCCACCTCGCTATCTCTCTTTCCTCCTTTAAGACGCTCCTTAAAACCTATCTCCTTGACCAAGCTTTTGGTCACCTGCCCTAATTTCTCCTTATGTGGCTCGGTGTCAGATTTTTTGTCTTTTAATACTCCTGTGAAGCGCCTTGGGATGTTTTACTACGTTAAAGGTGCTAAATAAATGCAAGTTGTTGTTGTTGTTATGATCATTTTAAAACAAGCAGTTCTGATAATCTGAAATTGTATCCTCACCTCTCATTAATGATGAAGGATATGTGGATTGAATTATACTTACGGTGGAAAGTTCACTTAAAGTGATACAGCTATCAGATTATCCTGACTGGTTCATAAATTAAACTGAAACAAGAAAATTAAGGCATCAAATCATATAGACAACAGACATCCCAACTTTCCAAAGAGTGACAGTGTCAATACCAGATTTGTCATTGCACCCTCGGATGTAAAACAATTAAAACAAGCACAAGATTAGTTTGTGTAGAGTTTTTTTCATTCAGGTTGGCTTGAATCAGAAACAAAAATGATTTTACATACAAATGTTTTATTTTTAAATTATAGTTGGCTTCAATCAGGAACCAACTATACTCTCGGATGTAGAGCAAATAAAGAGCTGGGGAAGGGTTCCAGAAATGTAGAAACAGTTATGACATTTGAAATGCTGTTTTTATAGAATACCATGTACCTACTGTAATAGTTATCATGTTTTTGTTCCTGTCCGAATGTAGTCTTCAGATCTAAGCTGGAATTCTCTTGAGCTTGCAGGAGGAAAACAAATCACAGATCTGAACTAAAAATGGCTATTTTTGCATTATCTGTAACACTCGTGTTAAGCAATGCCCAAATTACAATGACCTATATATAAAAGTAAAACTAAAGACTCAAGGAGTGAAGTTACTTGTTTAATGTAGCACAGCAGAACTCCTGGTTTTCTCTATAATTAATGGTCCAAAAAAGAAATTGCACTTTTCAAAACCATTCATTCTTGCGATTTTGTTGGCCTTTATTACAAGAAGATTTGAGTATAAGAGTAAAGACGTCTTACTGCAATTATATAGCGCCCTGGTGAGACCACACCTAGAGTATTGTGTACAGTTTTGGTCGCTTTACCTAAGGAAGGATATACTTGACATAGAGGGAGTGCAACGAAGGTTCACCAGACTGGTTCCTGAGATGGGGGGATTGTCCTTTGAGGAGAGATTGAGTAGACTAGGCCCTATATTCTCTAGTTTAGAAGAATGAGAGGTGATCTCATTGAAACATACAAAATTCTTACAGGGCTTGACAGGGTAGATGCAGGGAGGATGTTTCCCCTGGCTGGGGAGTCTAGAACCAGGGGTCACAGTCTCAGAATAAGGGGTCGGCCATTTAGGACTGAGCTGAGGAGAAATTTCTTCACTTAGAGGGTGGTGAATCTTTGAAATTCTCTACCCCAGAGGGCTGTGGAGGCTCAGTCGTTGAGTATATTCAAGACAGAGATCGATAGATATTTGAATATTAAGGGAATTAAGGGATATGGGGATAGTGCAGGAAAGTGGAGACGAGGTAGAAGATCAACCATGATCTTATTGAATGGCGGAGCAGGCTCGAAGGGCCAAATGGCCAGCTCCTGCTCCTATTTCTTATGTTCTTATGTTTAGGGGCTGTTATCTACTGAGAAAAACAGGGATTCTCCTATTCTCTGTTAAAAAAGGCATCCTCCTGTTTTTTCATTAAAACAGGAATTTACCCTCCTTGGTAAATGTTTGGTTGAAGTTAGAAAAAAGTTGAGCAGTTATGTCTTTCTTACGTAATGATAGTCCTATTTTGTGTTTAGTTGTAGCTGTAATGCAGTATTGTATTAACTCTTCAATGCACTGTCTCTTCTGTCAGAGTAATGAAATATTGTTGAAATTTTGTACCTATGGCATCACTAGCTTCAAAATAGTGCATCATTTTGCACATCTAAAGTAAGAATTAACTGAAAAGAACTCAGAATAGCATTGACAAATACAAGCTGGTGATCTCAAGGGTTTCAAGTACAAATTAATCCATTGTTTTAAACCTCTTTTGATGAAGTGTTCCCGTTAGCAGTATCAGGGGACAGCCTCTTTTCATTGTATTGGAGCGGTAACTGAAATCAGAGGAAAAACAGTTTAATAGTAATACTAGCATTTCTGCTCAAACATCACAAATCACTTCCCACAAAGCACTTGGCAAAACCTTTTGAAATGTGGTGACTGTTGTTATGTAGGCACACAAGGCAGCCATTCTTCATAAGGATGATTCATGAATATTAATGAGATGAGCTCTCAGTAAATCTGTTCTTTTGCCAGATTGCTGATTGTGGGATGAATGCTGAGAACACTCTCTGCTCTGCTCTGCTTTGAATAGACCACTGAGATCCTTAACACCCACCTGAACTTCCAGAACAGGCAGTTATCTCATCCAAAGGATAACAATGCAGCATTCCATCAGTATTGCATTAAAGTATCAGCCTAAATTTAAACAAGAAAGGCTTGCATTTAAATAGCGTCTTATGCATGAAATGTAGTTGCTGTTGTTTTGTAGACAAATACACAGCCAATTTGTGCATAGCAAGGTCCCACAAACAAAATGAGATGAATGGCAAATAATCTGTTTTTAGTGGTGTTAGCTGAAGGATTAAAGCTGGCCAGGATTCTGGGAGAACTCCTTGCTCTTCTTCGAAAAAGAGCAGCATGACCTCTTAAATCCACCTGAACGGGCAGGTGGAACTTTGGTTTAACATCTCATCTAAAAAATGGCACATTTGACAATACAGTACACTCCCTCAGTACAACACTGAAGTGTCATCCAAGATTCTGGGCTAAAACCAGGTATTGGGCATAAACCCACAACTTTTAATCCCAGCACGAGAGTGCTACCAACCGAGCCAAACTAACATTTATCTAAACTTGTTACAAGAAGAGATTATTTGTTTAAAAACATTTGCCACCTCTTTTTGGATTGACCTTTAAAACCTGACATTTTTTTCCCCCACCAGCAGTAAGTGAGACAGCATCGAGTCTAAACTCAACACCCAGCACGGAGTTACCTATCACAGAGATTCAACAAAGTACCTTCCAGAATAAAGCAGATTCATTCACCAGTGAGTTAGCTGTTTACAAAACAAAATATTTTCTTTTAAAAAGTATAATTCTTCTGGCCTGATATCTTTTTAACTCGATTTTCTAATTTTTCAGCAAGTAACAGCAATCCCCTCAAATCAACTGAAAACAACACAGAGGCAAATGGTATGCAATTGTTACATTCTTTATGTTGATAAAATATATTTCCTCAATATTTATAAATGTGAATGATAGTAACGTGCTCTGTAATTTTCAACACATAGGTGACCGTAAAATTAATTGTTTCTTTAACATCTACTTATACACTCTAATCATTGTAGTCATCAATCGGGCCAGGAGGGTGAGAATGATGTATCTCTCTCCTAAATATTTTTTATATGGAATATGTCCCCCTCTCCAAATCTCAATATTGTTCATAACGTGCTTTTCTCCACTTCATAAAATCATAGAATAGTGCAGCACAGAAAGAGGCCATTCAGCTCATCGAGTCTGCGCCAGCTCTTTCGAAGAGCAAGCCAGTTAGCCCCATGCCCCCGCTCTTTCCTCATATCCTTGCAATTATTTTTTCTTCAAGTATTTATCCAATTTCCTTTTGAAGGCTACTATTGAATCTGTATCTACCTCCCTATCAGGCAGTGCATTCCAAATCCTAACCACTTGTTGCATAAAAATGTTTTTCCTCATGTCGCCTCTGGTTCTTTTGCCAATCACCTTAAATCTGTGCTCTCTGGTTATCGACCCTTCAGCCATTGGATACAGTTTCTCTTTATTTACTCTGCCTAAACCCTTCATGATTTTAAATACCTCTATCAAATCTCCTCTTAGCCTTCTCTGCTCTAAGGAGAACATCCACAGTTTCTCTAGTCTATCCACATAACTGTAATCCCTCATCCCTGGAACCATGCTAGTAAATCTCTTCTGTACTCTCTCAAGCCTTCACTTCCTTCCTAAAGTGTGCTGCCCAGAATACTCCAGCTGGGGCATGGTTGACTGAGGTACTAAATTAGTACTTTGCATCAGTGTTTACCAAGGAAGAGGACTTTACCAAAGCTACGGTAAACGAGGAGGTTGTCGGAATACTGGATGAGATAAAAATAGGTAAAGTGGAGGTACTAGGAAGGCTGGCAGTACTTAAAGTGGATAAATCATCCGGTCCGGATGGGATGCATCCTAGGTTGCTTAGGGAAGTCAGGGTAGAAATTGCAGAAGTGCTGGCCACAATCTTCCAATCCTCCTTCGATACAGGGGTGGTGCCAGAGGACTGGTGGATTGCAAATGTTACACCCTTGTTCAGAAAAGGGGAGAAGGATAAACCTGGCAATTACAGGCCAGTCAGTTTAACATTGGAGGTGGGGAAGCTTTTAGAAACAATTAAATAAAAACAGAAAATGCTGGAAATACTCAGCAGGTCAGGCAACATCCAAGAGAGAAACAGAGTTAACATTTCAGGTTGATGTCCTTTTGTCAGAACTGGAAAAAGTTAGAGATGTTTAGAAACAATAATCCGGGAGAAAATTAACAGCCACTTGGACAAGCATGGACTAATAAAAGAGATTTAAATACGTACCTGTTAAATATATTGGCCCAGAAATTCCACAGGGTTGTCCCAATCTCCTTCCATAACTTCAATGGAAAATCGGCAGAAACTCTAGAGAAATGACAAAAACAGACTCAACTATTCCAATGCTTTCCTAGCCGACCTCCCATTCTCCACCCTCTAAACTTCAGCTCATTCAAAACTCTGCTGCCTGTATCTTATCCCACACCAAGTCCCACACACCCATCATCCTGGTCATTGCTGCCCTACATTGGCTACCATCCCACAACACTTCAAATTTAAAGTTATCATCTTAGTGTTTAAATCCCATCAAGGCCTTGCCTCTCCCTATTTCTTTTACCCATCATCCCTCCAAATCTCTGTTCCTCTTACTGGTCTCTTGTGCATTCCTCCCTCCTTTCACCTCACAATTGGCAGCCATGTCCTCAACCATCTAGGCCTTACGCTCTGGAATTCCCTCCCTAAATCTCGCCGCCTCTCTCGCCTCTTTTAAGGCCCTCTTTAAAACTCACTTCTTTGACCAACCCCCTTCTAATATCTCCTTTCTCTCTGCATCCATTTTTGTCTGATTACACACTGAAATGCCTTGGGACTTTTTCTATGTTAAAGGTCCTATATAAATGCAAGTTGTTGTTGTGTTACATCAACTGGTCTGAGACTGGTACCTCTTCTGCAATGATAGTACTGTTTTCCTTTGGGTAGCTGACATTATCTTTCAGAAATTAGGACCTGTGATCTTTGGGAGTATGTCAATATTTTCAAGGGATCCCTCACACAGAAAAGTTTGAAAACCATTACATAATATACAGTAGTGTTGTATTTGCCTTTGAACATACTGGATCTTCAAACTATCAGTAATAAAATATTTAAAGGGTTGCAGCTAACCGTATCAAGGGACTGAACAGTTTCAGAAAACTCTTCAACTTTAAATGCTGAATGTAGAATTTACTCCTGGTTAACGGGTGACCATCAGTATATCTGCAGTGATCAGTCACAGCTACAATACTCTTGTGTAATGGACATTACACATCATACAGCAAACATTCACTGACATTGGCTGACAATCCCTCGTAACACATTAAATAAAGCTTACTCCTCAAACTTGAAGTTTCTCAATTCGAAATATCATGTTATTTAATAGAAATTGTGCAAAAAGTCTCCTGTGCAGTTTTATGAAAATGCTTAATTCAAACTAATGAATGATAAAAAAAAATTCAAGCAAAAATGACTTCAAATTAGAAGACTGTAACCACAAACACACAGAAAATTAAAACCGTGCATCTTATGAAGAACAGATTCCATGGAGTGATGAGTTTAACCTTGCGCTTCAGATCATGTTATAAACTGTTCAAGCTTTGCTGTCCTGATTCAGCATAACCTGAATACTCCTTATATAGAACAATATCTTTATATTTATTCTAAGTATCCATGAATCAATAATTATTTTACTTGGATGTGTGCAATAATACAAAATGCAATTCTGCATTTATTTTCCAGAAGAGACCATATTCAATTCTACAACTGCCTGGAGTCTAACAAACACTTCATCACTGGAACATGACAATACAACTGCCACAGCAAAATGTGAAAACAATCAAATCAGTAAGTCGGTCTGCAAACTAACTTTTATGTTATTATAAAATCCACAATCATAGGAGTGAAATAGGCAAAAAGACACTGGAAGAAAGATTATATTTAAGAAAGAACTATTAATTGTAATGAGTGATACCTGGGGCAGCTCAGTGTCTCTACCAGCAGAGTTGAATTCCTTTTCAGAGAGCGTTTAAAGTTTCAATATTACCCTCAAATAGCATTGAGAGTGAAACTGGTCTTGGTTGGTGGCACAAAACGTGCAATGGCGAATCGGCAGTCTGTTTTACACCCAGCCCTATTTTTCCATTGAGTTCAATGAAATTGGGCAGAGTATAAAACAGGCTGGCAATTCGCTGCTGCCCATGATTTCATCCCCATTCAGTCTTAACTACCCTGAATGGGTGAGTGACAGCACTGTTCACCCAGGCTGCTAGGCAAAGCCTCGACAAGATTCACAAGATCACTAGATAAATATGGGCAGGGAAAACCTTCTGGCCCATCCTAACTTATCCATCAGAACAAATCTAAGGTTCCCTCCCCTTCTCATGACAGTATTCAACTGTTTCTTAAGCTGATTTTCTATTGGGTTTAGTGGAGTGCTAGAAATGCCAGCCCCAACACATGTGCTTGATGTAACCAGTGGCAACCCCTTTCCAACCATCGGCGGGAGCGAATCTACTTCATTAGACGCAATATAAAAGCAGCTTTATTTTTTGCCTCCCTATCTTGTCCAGAATACCATTTCATATGTTGATTGCACTTTATGTGAACAAGAACTTGTTGCCTTTCACATTGGAGAATGTCCTCTTGAGCAGTCAGTGGAAGAAAACTGGTGAAAGTCTTGTCCAGCACAAAGAAATTCCATGTTCTGTCACCCATACTTTTAGCATTGATGGAATTAACAAAGAAGCTTACAGCACAGAGGGGATGAAATTGGTTGGGGACGCAAAACACCCGTTATACGCCCCGCCCGATATTCAATTCCATTAACTTCAATAGAACTGAATATTGGGCGTGTGATATAACGGTCGGCAAAAGCGGTTCCGCCTCTTTTGCGTCCCCAGCCAAGTCCAATTTCACCCCTCAACTAGTCTTTCCCTCCTAGATGAAGGAGAGCAGTAGTCATATCGAGGTGATAAAAGAATCAAAACTGATCTTACAGAATAGGGATATATATATATAAAACATGAAACTAAAATAGAAAATGCTGGAATTACACAGCAGACTTGTCAGCACTGGTAAAGAGAAAAACACAGGTTAATGTTTCAGGAAAACCCTTCATCAGAACTGAAAACTGAAAGATCAGGAATTTCCTAGCAGAGCTGGAAAAAGGGTGAATGCTGATGGACCAGCTGTGTATGTCTGCTTTTTCTTCAGCACTTGCTGTTTCTTTTTATCTGTATTATATAAAAACATGTTTACAACTATTTGGCGAATTAATCAACCAAGGTTCTAAATAAATCAAAGGGCAAATAAAATCTATAAAGAAGATATATTTCAAAATATATCAATCAATCCAACAAATCTGTTCCTTAGAAAATGTGCAGCAATCTGAATATTAGAAAATCATTTCATACAGACCCAGAAGTGGTGGCTGAATGCAAGTACTGTGTTTTTATGCTGACGGAGAGATATATATAAAAGAATTCTGTAATAAAAACAGAAAATGCTGGGAATACTCAGCAGGTCAGGCAGCAACTGTGGAGAGAGAGAAACAGAGTTAACCTTTCAGGTCGATGACCTTTCATCAGAACTGGAAAAAGTTAGAGATGTAACAGATTTTAAGCAAGAGCAGGGGCAGGGAAAGAATTCTGTGTTGGATTATTTACTGTAATTGTCAGTAATATAAAAACAATTCAAAAATGGATTTCTCTGTTTTCTACTTGCAGGCAGTCATTATTAACTTTGCTTGTATCTTTTACAGTGGAAAATAATGAAAAGAGTGAGAAACGACAAATGAAGCAGAGTGGTGCCCTATTACTGATACTCGTAGCTTTCCTGATCTGTGGTTTACTCATTGTGGTCCAATTATTCGTGCTGAAACTAAGGAAGGAGCATTTAAAATGGAGAAAACGTAAGTCTATTTTTAATACAATTTTCAGCTTTGAAAATTTCCTACTGTCCCCCACCCCCACGATAAGTACTGACTTCTTTGCTGAAATACAGTTCCACTTGCGGTTGCCCTCCAATACCTCACCCAGGTGCCTATTTTTTACATGTGAGCCTTGACAGTGAGGATTGGCAGGCTATCCAACTGTGGAGAACATCACAGCCAAGCTCAATACCATCAATATGAATAGATTCACAGATCCTGCACTGCCAAAGGGGAGTCTTGCTCAAAGGAGCTGAGTTTAGGCACAATTGTAGCTTTATCTCCCACCTCTGCATTTTTCAAGTGAGGCCCCCACTGAGAGCACAGGATCGGATAATTAATTTTTTCAGGACTAATGCATGGTAGAACAAAAAGAACCCTGAAGACTTTGTCACTGCACTTATAGATACCACTGTAAATATTTACAATTTGCTTTCACTTATTTCAGAAAAGGAAGACTCTGATTTAACGGTGGAAAGTAACAGATCAAACAAGTCAAGTAATGAAGAAAATGGTCGACCAGAAAACAATAATCGAGGTAAGCTAGGGAAGATTATCTCCTGAGGACTTTGGTAGCATTTCAAACGTAACATCATTTATAGCTTATTTCATGAATACTATGAATTGACTGTCCTACTCCATTTGATTAATTTTAATTTGGAGCTTTAGTCTTTGAAATTCTTCACAAAAGTAGTATTAAAAAAGAAATGAGATACATATATTAAATTCACACTTTATTCTTTTTAAATTGAGGAATCAGGAGAAAAACCAAGGCCCATAATATGAAACATCACTAAGGTTGAATGGAGTTATAAAGTGAAGACAAAGCAAAGCAACGAGTAGTGATGACAAGCTTGGATTTCAAAAGCCTATAGATTATTGAAGGAAGGAAAGAATGGGCCTGAATTTGCTGCAAACTGGATAGTAATTATGTATTAATGGTGTGCACCATGGTTAATACGTAAAAATTCCAGGAAATAATGGAGTAAGCGAGTTATGCCATGAGGTGCGTATGCCATGAGGTATGCCATAGTTTGCTGGCACATTTGCGGCGCTCCATCGTTAGCCTTGCCAAAGCCGATAAAAGTCCTTTCTCACCGCTCAGCCCTCCATTGTAGCCAATGGTGATCGTCAATTTGCTGGATTTACGCTATTATTCGGACCACAGCCAGTTGGACTGAAAAATACTGACATGGGTGACCTGGTAATTACGTGATTTATGGCCAATACATGACTCTCAGCCTGGGAGGCCAACAAAAGGACCATTAAAGCTATGAAGCCGCCTCACCCCACTCAGCATCGGGGAAGCACTCACGACGGGGATGTGCAGACACTATAGATTACTTTTTACAGCCTTTTAAAGTGTTTTTTTTAACTGTAATTAACATTTTAAAGTTGAGTTAGGTTGATTTTAGAAGTTGCAGCTCACTTACCTCCCAGTGCCACTGTCCTCAATCTGACTTATGGCATCTGTTCCCAAGTATTTATAGTGCCATGTGGTTGGTCTATGGGGTAAGCCACTGGCTGTGCCGTCACGAGGTCCCTGATTCACCACTGTCCTTGCCATGTCGTAGATAGATCGCCGTTCCAGCAAATTACGGTGTAAATATCAATTGATATGAACAGGAAGATGAAAAGTCCAAATAACAGCGTGCGCTGCCAAACATGCCATTCCAGCAATTTCAGGCCCTTTGGGAGGGAAGGAGTTCTAAGGCTTTGAGCTCCGGAGAAAATTACATCATGTAGGAGGCTGTAAAGAGTCTTGTTTCAAAACAGTGAGCGGGTAGAGGGGAGGAAGAGCGTATAGGATAGCATGTTTAGACCTTGGAAGGAACAAGAAATGAAATTTCAGAGAAGCACTGACCATAGTAATATTGATACAACAGACAACAAAGGGAGAGAGAGGAAGAAAGAGATGGAGGAGGGGAGGGAGGGATTGAAAACTATTGATAAGAGAGCGATTGCCTCTCAGAAGACCAGCTTTTCCTTTTCAAAAGGTTTAAAGAGACCTGGTATAGTCCATGTCTGTTAGTGTGTATGACATTAAGATTACAACATTCCCTTATATTTGTGAAAAATCATTTCCGTAGACCTCAAACTTTGAAAGAAAACAACATCAATTTTAATTTTGTTCAATAACATTAAATCCGTTTTCAAAATTGTTAGGCAATGAAAGTTGTAAATGATATTGGTACCTTGGTATTCATCTAACAATAGACTATTTCAAAAGAGCTACTTTTCATCTATACAAATTATTTTTACATGAGTATTCAAACTCTGGTATACTTTTTATAGTGTAATTGAATTGGTTACTATAGTCAGTGTTCTTGACAAAACAATTATTCCTCTGTTCATAATCCAGTACTTATCTATACTACCAGCACAGCTCTTTTCAACTTGCAAAAACTGTCCTTGCTATTTTTTCAAGTACAATTTCCTGTTTATAATTATCTTTACTCATGATGCTGAAGCACCTCTACAAGTGAAAATTTAGTGCCTCTTCCCATAAGTTCTTTAAATGATAGGACTTCAGGTCACCTATTCTCACAACAATGCACCTCAATTTGAAATATCTAAACTATTGAATACCATCCTATTTCCCTATTCTGCACTCATTAGTGTTTCATTAGAGTTTCATTGAAGATTAATAGCAGGATTGTGAAACATACAATCACTGCAGTTATCAACTTGGCTTGTTTCTGGAGAGAGCATCTTGAGCTGCTGGGTGACACTGAGGTGATTACAGATCTGCCACTGGTGGTGATAGTGATGCGACCAATTTGAGGTGATGAATTAAAAGTATCATAAGAACAGTACCACAACACTAAACCTTGTAGGCCTAAATGAGGCTTTTGCTTCAGTTTACTAGTACTAATATTCTTAATAAGCCTTGTGATAACTGCTCTAAATTTGCTCACTCGCAATTGTACAAATGCTTCATTACAGTGATGAGTGCTGGAATTGTCACTATTGTTAAGTCTGAGTTAAGTTTTGCAAATTTGAAGTTCTAACTATTTCTTTGTTTTTGCTCCTGTACAGAACCCAATTTTGGCATGCATTACGCAATTCAAATAAATTCAGAGGAACAAATGAAGCAATATTCTAATTATATCTCTGAAGATCAAATGAATACATTGAAAAGGGAGAGCGCAGTATAAATTGTTTTGTTATAATGCAAAACTTGTATCTATTTTGTAATTTTTAGAAGCATTTTTGCAAATAGTTGTCTTTGTTGCACTTATTTCAACATATATTTTGGGAAAAATTGTAATATATAAAAAAAACTATAACAGTTGACTGAATGTGAATCAGAAATGCATCTTCTTTAAAATGTTGTTTCCAAACTGTGAAATGTACATGTGTTTAAATGGTTTTGTTGTACGTAAGAGTTGCACCTATATTTATTGCTATTTGCACATTAAATACAAGTTTTCTCTTTTTTGGAATACATTTATTTTGAATGTTTTTTTGTCCTCATTACTGGGGAATGCAACACTTTTATGACTCTTTGCGGGGTAATTTTTTGGACTCTGAGAGCAGTCTTGCTTGATGGGAGTGCGGATTGGAGAGTTGGATGTGAAGATCACCACACCCAATTCATGTTAGCACCTTTCCCGCCCTATTTAATGCTGGCACTCTCCCTCTCCACTGCATCTCAGTTAATGCTAGCACTCTCTTGCTTCTTCCACCTCCAAAGTACCCCTCACAGCTATTCCAGCATTTCACTCCCCAAAGCACAAATCCCAGCTTCTACCTCCTTCCCTCTCCTCTCCATTGCTATCCGGGTCCCTCACTTTCCCACATTACAACAGTGACTCCACTTCAAAAGTACTTCATTGGCGGTAAAGCGCTTTTGAGACGTCCAGGAGTCCTGAAAGGCGCTATATAAATGCACTAGTCACTAGTGGATCGCGAGTGGAGTTCGGGGCCTGGGATCGCAAAAATATCAGTGCTAATTTGATCCTGTGAGAGACAACATCATTCATGTCCGAGGCCGGGACCCAGGACGAGCCCAGCAACGAGGTCAAGGCCCAGGAGTTGCGCAGCGTGGACCAGCAGTGGGGTCGGGGCCCAGGGAAGGTGCGGCACGGGCCAACAGTGAGGTTGGGAGGACCACAATGCATCCTACGAAACCCATGCAGAGAGGACCTGCGGGAAGGAGGGAGGAGGACAGTAGCATTATGTTTGTGTGTGTGTGCTAGGCCGTTGTAGCAGAGCCTGGTCTCCAATCATCTTGGATCCCCTTGCCATTGGACCAAGACCTTGCTCTGTCAAGCCCGTGTGGTAGCTGGTGTGCAACGGCCACCCCACGTTAAAAGAATTCACGTACAGGCATCTTCCACCCTTTAAAATGAAGTTCGGGACCTGGAACGTCAGGACCCTCATGGACAACCCCAACAGTGACAGACCGGAACGCCGTACTGCTATCGTTGCCCAGGAGCTCAGACGTTTCGACATTAACATCGCCGCCCTAAGCGAGACCCGGCGGGCAGGGGAAGGCCAGCTCAAGGAGCAAGGTGGTGGCTACACCTTCTTCTGGAAAGGCAAACCTGAAGAAGAACGCCGCCTCCATGAGGTTGGCTTCGCCATAAAAATGAACTAGTTGGGCGTCTCAGAGACTCTCCTAGCGGTATAACCGAGCGCCTCATGACTCTTCGGCTCACCCTAGCCCGGAACCAGTGCGCTACGGTCATCAGTGCGTACGCCCCAACACTGGAAGCCACAGACAAGACCAAAGAGGAATTCTACTTCAGCCTCGAACAATCCCTGTCCCGAGTCCCAACGGGCGACAAGCTGATCCTCCTTGGCGACTTTAACACCAGAGTTGGAAAGGACACAGACCTCTGGGGAGGTGTGATCGGCAGAGAGGGGGTAGGGAAAGCCATCTCCAATGGTACCCTCCTCCTGTCGAAATGCTTAGAACATGACCTTGTCATAACCAACACCTTGTTCCGTCAGAGAGACAAGTACAAGGCTTCATGGCAGCACCCTCGCTCCAAGCACTGGCATCTGCTGGACTACGTCATCGTCCGAGCGAGGGACCGCAAGGACGTCCGCATCACCCGCGCCATGACAGGAGCTGATAACTGCTGGACAGACCACTGCCTAATCCGCTCTGTCATCTCCATCAATGTAGCCCCAAAACAGCGGCGGCAACAGAAACAATGCCGCAGGAAAATTAACGCTGGAGCACTCAAAGACCCCGCTAAGGAGCGTGTGTCAACCCAAGCACCCCACCCACCCGCCCCTTCAACCACCGTCTGCCCCACCTGTGACAGAGACTGTAGGTCCCGCATTGGACTCATCAGTCACCTGCCAAATCATTTTTAATGTGGAAGCAAGTCATCCTCGGTTCCGAGGGACTGCCTAAGAAGAAGATATAAATGCAAGTCTTTCTTCTTTCGACCCTTCACTGCCATCCATTTTCTCTTCCTTTTGGACCATTCCTACCTCACTGCTGCCACTAATGGATGGGAACAGGCTACTTTCGCCTCAGTGCTGCTGCTGCTTGTGGAAGGTACCCCTGCATCTGCGACAATTACTTCTTTCTTGCAAGAGTCCCCACTCAAGAGTTTACTGAAGCGAAAAACTCTTCCATTAGCAGCAGCAGTGGGAGGCAGGACTGAGGCAAGAGGAGTCAGTCTATTGGCAGCAGCAGCACTCTAGAGTGGCGCTGAGGGGAAAAGAATATTCTACCACTTTAAGAGGCTGCATAGTGAATACATAATTCTTTAGTGAAATTAAGAGTAGGTATACATCATGGCCTAGAAATTAGAATGCGCCAATTTTTGGGTGCATGGGGGCACAGGTAACAATCACTGCACCTGAATGGTGAGGCTCAAAGGGCTACCAATATTGGGCCTCAGGCCAAATGGCCTCCTTCTGTGCTGACTCTTAATGCCGATTCAGAGTCAAGCATGTGCCCCCTTTTTAAAGGGGCACAACAAATAAAGACTGTAAATTAACAAAAACAAATTAAAAGGATACTTAACAAATTAATTTAAAATTCTGTTTCTGGGGGTGATGATTCACACCAGTCCCTCCGGTGCCCACCGGTCGCGGAAGGTCTCAAGCGTGCCGGTGTTCTGTGCTGTATCAGTCTATGATTTCCATCGAGCCGGCGAGCTGCAGAGAGCAACTTGCAGCTCATACAATTGAAGATCAGGCAGCTGCTGATGTCACAGTGGCCCTCAGGTAAGTGAGGAAGGGGTTGACCGGGAAGGGGGAACATTGGGTTGGGAAGCAGGGCGACCAGGTTGTCAGGTAGGGGTGTTTTGAGGGGGGGACGGGCAGAGGAGGCAGCGGTGGCCAGGGTGGGGAGAGATAGTGGCGACAATCGAGGGAGGGGTAGCTGTGGCGATGGGAGTAGTAGCGGCGATGTTCCGGGGGAAGTAATGGTGGAGGGGAAAAATGTGGTGTCCGGCAGTGGCCCACGTTCATGCTTCTATCAGCTCTCATGTCAGCTGTGGCTCAGTTGGTAGCTGAGTCTCACGCCTCTGAGTCAGAAGGTGGTGGGTTCAACTCCCACTCCAGAGACTTCAACGCAAAATCTAGTGCAGTACTGAGGTAGTGTTGCACTTTTGGGAGGTGCCGTCTTTCGGATGCGAAGTTAAGCCGAGGCCCCGTCTGCCCTGTTGGGTGGAAGCAAAAGTCCCCATGGCACTATTTTGAAGACGATCAAGTGAGTTCTCCCCAGTGTCCTGGCCAATCTTCATCCCTGAACCAACGCCACATTATTTGGTCATCATCTCATTGCTGTTTGTGGGAACCTTGCTGTGTGCAAATTGGCTGCCACGTTTCCTCCATTACAACAGTGACTACACTTCAAAAAGTACTTCATTGGATATAAAGCGCTTTGGGACATCAGGAGGTCATGAAAGGCACGATATAAATGCAAGTGTTTTTTTACCCTCCCGGCTCCACATTCAGGTAAGTATATTTTAAAAACTTAACTTTTTGGTTGTGGCCTAACAAGTGGTTCCTTTAAGCACTGTCTGTTAGGAAAAATAGGCCTAAATATGGCCTGAGTGCAGCTGGTGGAAGCCAAACCCTCCTGGTTGTGTTTTTAAACGTATTGGATTAACACAAATTAAATTAAAAGAGGCTCTGAGACAAGACGTGGTTATGATGCCAATGAGATAGCTTTGTGTTGATGACCAAAGTGGTTAAATGGGGTTGAGGTATAGATCAGCCATAACCTAATTGAATGGCAGAACAGGCTCGAGAGGCTGCATGGCCTACACCTATGTTCCCTTTCGACAGTAAATAATAAGTAATTGATTCACCTATCTTACCAATTAGAAAACATCTCACAACCATAGCGTTGGAAAGCCTTTGATTCCTGCCAGCCGTGAACAAAGGGAGATAAAAAACAGAGACAGAAACACAAGAAATCAATTGCGTTTCTAAAGAGAAAGTTGAAAGGGCTTTCGCTGAAACTAAGAGGTCAGAATTGCTGGAAGACCGTTAAGCATCATCTTGTATGGCATGTTCTTTATTTTTTATTATTACACAATATTGTGTACTGATTGAATTAACTGAGTCCGATCATAACTGCTGTTCTGTACATTCACCTTTCTGTGAAATAAAGTAGTTAGCCTATTCATGCCTGGTCTCCTCTCACCGAGAGATTCAAGAAGCACATATTCAAAAGACAATGTGCGGTTCAGGTGACCTCAACCGGTATTATTTTTACACTTCGGATTACATTATTAGTAGATAAAGGACAGTGTGAGTGAACGCACATGAAAGTAGGCTGTTCAGACTACATAAGGGAGTGACTGACGCCACTGACCCACGAAGGTATCTATCTATAATAGACCTGAATTTTTAACAAGGAAAGTCAAGAAAAACAAGACTTTTCAGCTTTAAAAGGATGTGGAAAGGAGACCTTATTACATAAAATACTAAGTGAAATAGAAAACAAAAGTAACAGTATGTGTAGCTATTGAGTGAGAACTGCATTGGACTTAAATGTGATCTGCCCCATTGTTAAATAGCTTGTCCCATTCAAAGTAAAGACTCAATTCCAAACTGGGAGTGCTGCGCATGGAAGTGTACTCCAGTCTAAGTCAGCAGCTTCTGGAGATAAATGAACTTGAGAGGGGCAAAAAAAAATGCTTAACACTATCGTAGAGCCTTATGTTGGAGCATTCTATTCTGCCTACTGCCATTTGCAAGTCCATTTTGTCATTCCAGCTAGAGGCAAGCAGCAGCTGCCTGTCTCAGAATCCCAGACAAATAAAATGTAAATGTTTTGGGTCCTCGTGGCCTGATGGATGGAGAATTGCTGCCTGCTGAAGGGACATCCATTTTCCCTGTCAGTGTCAGTTCGCTGATTGGTCTAGAAAGTGGTGCCTACATCCATTCCATCTCTATGCAGACAAAGCAATGTATTCCATTCTCTGTGCTGAAATGAAGGATCCATCTGTGTTTGCTGGTGGACTAGAATAGCTTGCCCGCGGGATTGGATCTTGGGCTTGACATATAATCACATTTCACAGGCTCTGAAGCTGCAGCCCGAGAATAATCTCAGCATTCATCCCGATTAATGGCATGATGCACTCAGGAATAACGTCATCACCTTGAACTGTGGTCCACCTCTGATCTGGCTTGGAAGCAACAAAATGGATATGGGCACTTGGATGCAATGCAACTGCAAGCCCCAAACAAAAAAAGAAATGATTTGCATCATATTTGAAAGAGAGAGAGAGAGAAAAAAAGGAGAATGCTTGCAATTTGAAATAAAAACTGAAACCGCAGCAAATGCACAGCTGGTCTGGGAAAGACAAGTTAGCGTCCCATTATTGGGAAAAACTGCAATATTTAATTCACAATTTGTTTATTGGTTAGTTCACGATTGCAGTTTTTTTTTAAATTTGGATAATGAATCTTTCTGACTCACATTGATGAAGGCTGGATTATAAACTGCGACAATGAGAAACCGTGGTGGAAAAAAAAAACAAAGTGGGATAAATTATGTTCTAATTTATATGTTTTAGAAATCTTTTCTTTTGCCTGAGGGACTTACACTTCTATTCCTGCAGCTTTTAAACCTCCACCCACGGGCGGACGTCCCGTTTTGAATTGACGACAACCTGCGAAACATCGAAGTCGCTTCCAGATGCTTCCTGAGAGATCGTCAGCCGCACTGGCCTGCGATTGGTCGCTTGGGCTCGGCGGGGGGGCGGGGCCGGGTGACGCGCTCCCAGCGGCGGCTCTTCTGATTGGTGAGAAGCTTCGAGTTCTTTCCAGAAGCTTCTGCGGCGATTGGGGAAAGCCAGCGCTTTCTGAATCGTCGGTGCGAGCGGTGAGAAGCAGCCGTGGGGGGATTTTTTTTTAAATTATTTTTTTTATATTATATATAAAAGAGCCTGTCGTTACCTTACGACTCTTTCAATAAAAAAGTAAGTACTTCTTTTCTCCCCCCCCCCTTACTAGTTTATTACAAGAATGTACCGGTTTAAAATACTTTATTGTTGGAAGTAATCGTGGAAACATGATCATTTTTCTGCACCTTTGCTTTAAATGGGCCAGTGATTTCTGGCAGGGAGAGCGGATTTATCTCGCTGGCGGGGCTTTAAATAATTAAATTCGCCGACACAATCCAGGTGACATTGTTTGGACCAAATCCCCATCTCCGCACCTTGCCATCCTTTCTTAAAAATGTCGCTTTTCCCATTGATTAAACCGGGGGGGGGGTTTAATGCGCACTCGGCGAAGGGACCAGAGCTGTGTGAATTTAGCAATAGATTTTGGAGTTTGCCTTCCCGTGTAAGTTTTCAGAAACCAGGCTGCAGAAAAGTGGCATCTGGCAGGTTGGGTAAATGGGGCTTTTCAACGGAATATATGTTATTATCACACGTCTTTTAAGTAGCAAGCAGACTGCTCTTTCAAATAATGTCTAGAAAGGGGGATGCTCTATTAAGATTGCTACTAGTGATTCGTGAAGGTTATCTTCTAGGCTTAAATGAATGGAATAAAAATTGCATATGGCGCCCTAATTGTTACCTTTTTTACTCATTAGCTAACAAAACAATGAGCAGTGTTGCAGATGGTTTAAACGGTGTGGGAAATTGCCTGAGCTCCCCATTTCTTTCAAACCCCCTTTTTTTTTAAAGTAGCTATATTTGAATGATTGTTAATGTTTAATAAGTAATTCTTTTATCATTTTCTACATGGGTGGACTGCAGATGTTACATTGCTAACTTACCAGCAGGAGTGTGGTGTGTCTCGATTGGAGGTGGTATATTTGCAATTCAGGGTGCACTTAAAGAATTACAATCCCAAATAAATTACAGAAATTAAACATCTTTCACAAAATTTGGAATATATTGTTTAAAATGTATTCCATTCTTGATATAGGATGTTCTCTAGTTCAGTGCTGTCCAATAGAAATTGCTGACTAGCCACGTACACTAATTTTAGTAGAAAATGCCATGTATACACTGATGTACAGGTATGTCACGTGTATATTTACTTAACAAACATCACCATTCAGTAATCACGGAAGCACTCCTATTCAGCCATGATCCCTTTGAATGGCGGAACAGGCTTGGGCTGAATGTCCTACTCCTATTGATCAAAAAGCACTTCTGCATTCTGCTTTTTGTCTTGCCATTTAACCAACAAATGCACATGGGTTGACGTACAGATGCAAACACTGTGAATGGGTATTGCGATCATATCCAATGACTTTCTGTTGCTCATTCTTTAAATTAACTGATCAGAAATGTGATATTCCACATCTGGATTCCCAATTGGCCACATGTGGCTAATGTATTGGCCAACACTGCTCTAATTGGAGGTCAGTCAAGGTCTTGTACAGTGGTTTGTTCGCTCCCGGTAATTCCTTTTGACTGGGCAGTGACTGTTAGAGGAGGAGCCTGACAGTGCTGACATGAATATATCTTAGACTTAATTTTTTTGTTACTGGGAGCAGGGAGGGGGTTGAGGTAATTATGTATCCTAATTCTAAGTTATATAGCATCCAATTATATAAATATAACATTAATACTACTCGATGGTTGCAAAGATTCCCTATTGGAAATTAATACAACCTTGCAAATCATAAAAGGTCCAACCTTTTTGTTAATGAATAGGTACAAAGTAGCACAATTTTTAAATGTTTAAACGCTTTTTCTTTTGCAGGCAAAATGTCTAAGGGACCAGCGGTTGGTATTGATCTTGGGACGACTTACTCCTGTGTAGGTGTTTTCCAGCATGGAAAAGTCGAAATTATTGCCAATGACCAAGGCAACCGCACCACTCCAAGCTATGTTGCCTTCACTGATACAGAAAGGCTCATTGGTGATGCAGCTAAGAATCAGGTGGCAATGAACCCAACCAACACCGTCTTTGGTGAGTTACATAAAATTCTTTGCTGTGTAGATAAACAAGTTCTGATGCCAGATAAGAAATGTTTTCTTATACTCTTGCTCTGGTATTTTAGTACACATTTCTGGTTTTTCAACATAAGGTATACTAATTCCTCTGCTTTTATATCGACATCCAAAAATGAGGGTGGAATGTGCTTTTATTTTTCGAAGCTTTTTAAGATAACAGCTGGTGTGAACTTAACTACACAAAGGCCTGTTAATCGAGTTAACACTACAGCTTACTGGGTAAATATATTGTGTGGTATTGAGCCAACAACTACTTACATTTATATAGCACCTTTAACATAATGAAACGTCCCAAGGTGCTTCACAGGATCATTATCAAACAAAATTTGACACCCAGCCACGTAAGGAGATATTGGGGCTGATGACCAAAAGCTTGGTCAAAGAAGTAGGTCTTAAGGAGCATCTTAAACTAGGAAAGAGGTAGAGCAGCAGAGAGGTTTAGGGAGGTAATTCCATAGCTTAGGACCTAGGCAGCTGAAGGCACGGCCACCAATGGTGGAGCGATTAAAATCTGGGATGTTCGAGGCCAGAATTGGCGGAGCGCAGATATATGGGGCGAGGAGTTGGTTGGAGGAGATTAGAGATGGGGAGGGGGCGAGGCCACGGAGGGATTTGAAAACCAGGATGAGAATTTTAAAATTGAGGTGTTGCTTAACTGGGAGCCAATGTAGGTCAGCGAGCACGGGGGTGATGGGTGAGCGAGACTTGGTGCGAGTTAGCACACTGGGAGCAGAGTTTTGGATGACCTCCAGTTTATGGAGGGTAGAACTAGGGATGTGGGCCAGGAGTGCATTGGATTAGTCAAGGCTACAGGTAACAAAGGCTCTGGGTTTCAGCAGCAGATGAGCTGAGGCAGGGGCGGAGACGGGTGATGTTGTGGAAGTGGAAGCAGCCTGTCTGCGTGATGGCACAAATATGTGGTAGGAAGCTTATCTCTGGTCAAATATAACACCAAGGTAGCAAACAGTCTGGTTCGGCCTCAGACAGTTGCCAGGGAGAGGGATGGAGTCAGTGGCAAGGAGTTTGTGGTGAGGACCGAAGACAATGGCTTTGATCTTGCCAATATTAAGCCATACAGATTGGGTAATTCCACCCACGCTTTGATTCCTTGTCTGAGCTAAGTTGACTGATTGCGGAGGGTGGAGGATCACTACAATTGGCATCAGTGCCCCAAGAGAGATGTGAGGGAAGGGGAGCAGAAAGAATCCTTGTTGCATATGTATGGGCATTGGTTGAGGACAGGATAGCAGTTGGCTGTGATTTATTTTTCCCCACATCCCACAATGATTGGCTGGCTGGCACGGACCAGTATCCAGGTTCACATGGGGGTAAAGTGGCACTGGAACACTGCTTTCACCTGTAGAACTGTACCCTAGTACAAGGCCCTGTCTTGTGGCAGGAGTGAATTTTTCTGTATTACTTGTTTTCTATGTGTGTTAACTACTTTTTGTTTAATTGAGTAAAAACTTGTTTCGAATTTTGCAGATGCCAAGCGCCTGATTGGACGCAGATTTGAAGACACTGTGGTTCAAGCTGACATGAAGCACTGGCCTTTCGATGTAGTAAATGATGCAGGTCGTCCCAAGGTTCAGGTGGAATACAAAGGGGAAAGCAAGTCTTTTTACCCTGAAGAAATTTCTTCAATGGTGCTCACAAAAATGAAGGAGATTGCAGAAGCCTACCTTGGAAAGGTATATAATACTTAGATGTGATAAGCCCATACCCTATGTAATGCTTTTGATATCTTTAGTGAGCCTTTGCTGCTTTTCTGCAAGATCCTGAATTTTTAAATGTTTACTTTTGTATTTCATATGGTTGATCTGTGCACTAACAATCGGGAACATAGGAACAGGCATAGGTTAGTTTACAGACAGTTTCTATAATAAATGTAGACATAGGAATTTATAATATAAAATACAGAATGTGCGACTTTGAAATGGGGACTGAATTACATCTGAGCATCTTCCCTAGCTTATACACCAATTCACCTGAAGACTATTTGTCTTGACTCTCTGTGTACAATACTATGGTAGATCAACCAGTATTGCAGGAAAGTTTGTTTAGGCTTTTCAGAACTATTTTTTCCTAATGCCATCTGTTGCTATCAAAGCAATGTTTTGTTATGGTCAAGGTGGAAGCTGGACAGAAGAAATTTGAAAGGGGAGTGATGGGAAATCTGAGCACTAAGCTGGAAAATAGCATATTGGAGGAACTTGGGTAATTGAAAATTTACTTGTTGAGGGCATTGATGACTGCATTCCTGACTGGTGGCGGGACAGAATGTGGAAAGGGAGCCAGTGACTGAGCACTGGATTGGTAGGGGAACAAGGTTGTAGGAAGTGGGTCTTGTGTGGGAAATGAGCTTGGTGAAGGCAAGCGAGAAGCTTGAATTGAGATAGGGGAGTCAAAGAAGGGATCAGGCAGAGGTGGAGACAGCTGAGTGGATTATTTAACCCACCCCCAAGCTCCCCTCACTTGATTAGGGGCTCAAAGGAGCTGGCTAGTCATAGAGAAAAGGAGTCTGAGTTGTCTTTACCTACCAGGATAATCCTGGAGTGGTAGGAGAATTTCCCTATGGAGAGGGAGGTGTAGTATTAGTTGAGTGAACTGACCAGACCAGTCATGTGGCAGTTGCACTAAAACAGATTTGAAGGATGCTAATTGTACCACATGGATCTTGGGTTTGGAAAAGAATTAGGAACTTGGAGGGATCAAGACTGTCACAGGCAGATCTGCTGAGCAGGTCTACAGCTGCAGCAAGGTTAAGGTGGATTGAAGGATAGCAGAAGCTTGAGAGCCAACAGTAGTTTCCAGAGGTAGTGATATTCATAGATTTTGGAGGCAAGCGGAGAAGAAAAAAAATTGGAGATGGCTTTGTCAGTGATGAACCTCATGAGATAACTAGGTTGATGGGGAACTTGATGTGAAGGGTAATATTGTGATGCCAGGATTGCAGTGAAATTGGAGGATAGAGACCTGAGCAAGGTAGGTAAAAGTTAAAATCAACATGTTTACACTGAGCAGCAACTCTTCAAGGAAGGGAGGAGATTTTGGTCAAGTTTGGAGGGTGGTAAATAACTTTTGAAGCAAAGATGGTAGAGGGTATGGTATTTAAAGGAAATGCGGTTATGTCAAGATGGGACACGAGAGCCAAGCAACTGTCATGGCTGTTAGGAAAGGGTGTATAATGTAACATGTAGCTTGATGCAGCAGCCTAACCTGAGAGGAAGGGAGTTGTTGGTGCCAAGTGTCGTTGAAGCCCAGGAGATTGATTGGACTTGCCCAACCTGATGATAATGGAGGCAGTTCTTCCTCCAGTGACCAATAAATGGAGTACTTTGGAGAGCAGTATTGGAGACAAATGCTGAAATTATTTCAAGCAGTTGTATGTTGCAGTAATGTGGAGACTAGGGGCTTTCTGGATGGATGAACCAAGGTCTTCATCCATAAGTGTGATTAGAAACTTATTTGCAAAGAAACAAACATGTTTTGCAGGGTAATGTGGATGGATAGTAATGTAGATGGATAGTAGGAAACCTGCAATGGTAAGGGAGCAGTGGGGACAGAAGAGGAGGATTGAGGAGGTTTGCTCCCAGAGGAGGAGGTCGATGATTTTGCATTGTGATGAGGGAATGAGAACCGTGCAGGTTGCTGCCCTGGGAGAGCCAACAGTAGAAACCATGAATGTAGTGGATGATGCCTAGGCTAGAATAGAGGGAAGCTGTTGGACTCAATCCTGGGGTGGTAAGACAGGTTAGAGGAGAAATAGTAGCAGCCAGCAGGTTGGACATGATGTAAAAGTGTTGAGAGATGGGAGGTGATGAACAGAGATCAAGAGGAGGGGCTGGGTGCAGAAGGCAATTGACAGCAAAGTGCTTGGGCAGGAACGGAGCAGGGGTGAGGTAGAGTTTGGGTCCACGGCAGTATTGAAAATACACACATACTGAAGTACATGTGCATGACTATGCTTGAGCAATATCTTAAAGCGTACTGTATTGCTGGATTTAAATATTCTGTATCTTACAGACTGTTACAAATGCTGTTGTCACTGTACCTGCTTACTTTAATGACTCTCAACGCCAAGCAACTAAAGATGCTGGAACAATTTCTGGTCTTAATGTTCTCCGTATTATAAATGAACCAACGGCTGCTGCTATTGCTTATGGCTTGGATAAAAAGGTATGTCAAAGCAGAATGTGTTCTATTTATGACTGTTAAAATAGTATTTACATATTAATTTATTATGTAATGCACAGGTTTTCAAAATCACGTCCTTTGCTATGAGGCACCTTGCAGCAAATTTCAGTCCATCAGTTGCTTTTTTTCTGTATTTTTGACTTAATAGATTATTTCTGTTGCCGAATACACTTTCTGCAGTAATTGTTTTATTTTGGGTATCCAACCTGCCTTTTAGATGTTGGTGCATTAACTTCCAGGAAATGTCCATATTTGCAAGGGACCTCCCACAGCAGAACTTGAAGACCATCTGTTAACTGTATTTTTGCTCAGTTGATAGTGTTATTGCTTGAGTGAGAAGGTTGTGCGTTTAAGCCCTACTGCAGGATTAATCTAGATTGACACTCCACTCCAGTGAGGGAATGCTGCAGTATTGGAATTGCCATCCTTCAGATGAGATGAAACCAACAACCAATCTTAGAGTACTTTACAGACGGTGGAGAAAAAATGAGCAATAAAAGGAACAGAAGAGATATGTATTTAAAAGGTGGAGAAGCAAAAGGAATTTTGAAAGTAGAGCCGGAGCAGCTGAAGGGTGTCTTTCTCTTTCTCCCCCCCCCCCCGGGGTGATGCATAGACGGCCAGAGTCAAAGACTGAAATAGATGGGAATGGATACAAGGCTGGAACAAATTCCTATAATAGGGTGGGGTGGAGGGGTTTGAGAATTTAAAACTTCATGTGTTTTTGAGGGTCAAAGAGCCAGGGTAGGTCAGTGAGGACCTGGATAAAGGATGACTGGGATTTGGTGTGGGATGAGGTACAGGCATTAGAGTTTTAAACGAAGATATCCAAGTCTAAACAAGACAAAATATATGGATAAAGATTTCAAAGGCAGGAAATGTTGAAGTGTAAATGGATGGGATGTGGGATTTCAGGTTTAACCTGAGGCTTGGGGAGAGAGATGGAATCCATCATAAGGAAGTAGAGGGGGCCTAAAACGATGGCTTTGGTCATTGTGATCAACTGAAAACATACGGTAGATGTTCATCCCCGGTACTATTTCTGCCTGACAACATTCCTATCCCTTTCCATCAATACCACCAAGAACAGATTAAATGATCATTTACCTCATGCAGTTTGTGGGATTTTGCAGTATGCTAAATAGTTGCAGAATTTGCCAATATGAGGCACTGCATTTGGAAGTAATTCATTGGATGTCTGAGATAAAGCACCATAAAAACAAATTTGTCTTTTTGCAGGTTGGTGCTGAAAGAAATGTACTGATTTTTGACCTGGGTGGTGGCACTTTTGACGTCTCCATCTTAACCATTGAAGATGGTATTTTTGAAGTCAAATCTACAGCTGGTGACACCCATCTTGGTGGTGAGGACTTCGACAACCGCATGGTCAACCATTTTATTACTGAATTCAAGCGAAAATACAAGAAAGATATTATTGATAATAAAAGAGCTGTTCGTCGTCTCCGCACTGCTTGTGAACGTGCAAAGCGTACACTGTCATCCAGCACGCAAGCTAGTATTGAAATAGACTCCCTGTATGAAGGTATTGATTTCTATACCTCGATCACTAGGGCACGATTTGAAGAGCTCAATGCCGACCTCTTCCGTGGCACACTTGACCCTGTAGAGAAATCCTTGCGAGATGCCAAGCTTGACAAGGCTCAAATCCATGACATTGTGCTGGTTGGTGGATCCACCCGCATTCCCAAAATTCAGAAGTTGTTGCAGGATTTTTTCAATGGCAAGGAATTGAACAAGAGCATCAACCCTGATGAGGCTGTTGCATATGGTGCAGGTAACCAAGTTTATTTTTGTAGAGGGGGGGAATGTTTGGTTCCCTGAAGCAAAAATCTCATGATGCTATTATTTCTGTACTTAAATAGGATGAGAGTTGATTTTTAGACTGTACCAATCTGAAAATGTTGAAACTAGTATGAATGGAAAATGCAAGTTTGTACATTAGAGTTTCTTAGCAACAGCTGGTACCAGGAAGTATTCACTCCTTTTTTCCATTCTTTTGATGCTTAAATATAATGGTAGAGGTCTAGCAGTGGGCATCTCCTTTTGCTAGGAGAATGATGTGGGATAATTTTTTTTGTAATCATGAAACTGGGAAATGTTGCTCTTACGGTGTTCTAAAACATCTACTTTTCAAGTCATTGATTTGGTAATGGCAACATAATTGTATTTATTGACAACCTTGTCTTCAGCTGTGCAGGCTGCTATCTTGGCTGGTGACAAGTCAGAGAATGTACAGGATCTGCTATTACTGGATGTCACTCCTTTATCCCTGGGCATTGAGACAGCTGGTGGTGTAATGACTGTCCTGATCAAACGTAACACCACCATTCCAACAAAGCAAACACAGACCTTCACCACCTACTCTGACAACCAGCCTGGCGTGCTGATCCAGGTGAGAACCTAATTTTTGCTTTGCATTCAAGCTTGGTGTGACTAAATTTTGGAAAACATTAATATGCTTGGGTACATAATGTGCAGGATATTAACTACCACGGCCTTTAATGTAGAAAAACATTCCAAGGTGCTTTAGAGGCATAAGAGGAAAAAGTGAACGCTGAGCCAAAGAAAGATGGGGAGGATTGATCAACATCTTGGTTGAAGAGGTGGGTTTTAAAGAGCTGCTTAAAAGAGGAGAGGTAGCAAAGCAGAGGGGTTTAGGGAGGGAAATCCAGAGCGTGGGATCCAGACTGTTGAAGGCATGGCCGCTAATAGTAGGGTGATGGGAGGGGGGATGCACAAGAAGACAGAGTCTGAGGATGTAGAGGCTGGCGTTGTAGGGATGCAGGTGGTTACAGATAAAGGGAGGAGCGAGGCCATGGAGGGATTGATTGAGAATTTTTAATTTGAGGCGTTGGGGGACTAGAAGGTAATGTAAGTCAGCAAGCACTGTACTACAGCAACTTGCATTTATATAGTGCCTTTAACGTAGCAAAACATCCCAAGGTGCTTGGGAGACATACTAATGGGAGAGTGGGACTTGATGCTGGATAGGATACAAGCAGCAGAGCTTTGGATGAGTTTAAGTTTACTGAGTGGAGGAGAGGTGGCTGGTCAGGAGAGCACTGGAATCGTTCTGTCCAAAGGTGACAAAGGCATGGATGAGGGTTGCTGAGGCAGGTGGAGGCGGTCGATTCTACCGAGATGAAAATATGTATGTATTTGTGATAGTGATGATATGGGGTCAGAAGCTGAACTCTGCTCGTGTTGAAATTGAACGCCAAGATTGTGTAATGATTTAGAAAACAGTACATTTCTTTAATGTGAGGCAATAAGTTTTTAATAGTTTTCTCCCCATCTTCTGAAGGTTGATGTGTGTTTCCACATGGAGTCCTAGTGTTCTGGTTATTTGTCCATGTCGCTCTTTTTCATGCCACTCTTTCCTGGGCTGTGACTATTGGACTTGCTATTAGAATGCCAGCATTGCAGCTGAGCTGGAGCTGTTCTTGCCTAATAGCCACACAGTTGCACTTTTCAGGAGGGATTACTAAATAGCAATCGAGAGCAGGAAGTCTGATTGGTTACTCCCTTAAGTTTCAGGGTGAAGCCAGGTTTAACATTTGAGTTGCTGTGAGCAAATGTAGCAAGGGGCAACACGGTGGCATTGTGGTTAGCACTGGTGCCTCACAGCACCAGGGACCCGGGTTCAAATCTGGCCTCGGGTGACTGTCTGTGTGGAGTTTGCACATTCTCCCCGTGTCTGCGTGGGTTTCCTCCGGGTGCTCCGGTTTCCTCCCACAGTCCAAAAATGTGCGGGTTAGGTTGATTTGGCTCTGATAAATTGACCCTTAGTGTTAGGGGAGGAATTAAATATGCGGGGTTATGGGGATAGGATGGGATATGTTAGGGGGAATTAAATACGTGGGGTTACGGGGATAGGGTGGGATAGGTGCAGGCTTGATGGGCCGAGATGGCCTCTATCTGTACTGTGGGGATTCTGTGTGAGAAAGCAGGGACAGGGTACTGGATTTGGATGATCAGCCATGATCGTATTGAATGGTGGAGCAGGCTCGACGGGCCGAATGGCCTACTCCTGCTCCTAGTTTCTATGTTTCTATGTTTTCTATGACTGGGGAGTGAACCTGGGAGTTTCTGTTCTGCATAGCTTACCAAGATGCCTGGTTGTTCCTTTTTTATGTTAGGAGAGGTTCACTCATGTTTGGGACAACTTTGTCAGGAATAAGATGAAAATAGTCCCTACATTGATCTGAACAACTGGTGGGCTAGTTTTCGACTTTGTCTTTCTCCCTTAAAAATGCATTAAACCAATTCTAACTCTTGGTCTTGAGCCAAGTGACAATTGTACACCTTTTTTGTAATTTAGCTGTTGAACCAACTAAAGGAAGCATTTGTATACCATGTAGAAAATGTACATGCAGTATCTGGAAGTTGAAGTGTGTATGTGTGTCTATATTAACTTTCAATTAAGACTATCCCCTGTTTTGATATAGGTGTACGAGGGTGAAAGAGCCATGACTAAGGATAACAACTTGCTGGGCAAGTTTGAGCTGACTGGAATTCCACCTGCTCCACGGGGTGTGCCTCAAATTGAGGTGACATTTGATATTGATGCCAATGGTATCCTGAATGTGTCTGCAGTGGATAAGAGCACTGGAAAGGAAAACAAGATTACCATCACAAATGACAAAGGTGCATCACTGTATTTGAAGTATCTTAGCTAGTGTTTCATCCCCCTCCATGGCCACTGTCTCAAACTATTTGCAACCTTGACATCCTATTTGGCCCTCAGCTGAGCTTCAAACCCCATATCACTCCATCACAAAAACGGCCTACTTCCACCTCTGGAACATTGCTTGTCTCTGCCCCTGCCTCAGTCTATCATCCAGACTCAACTATTCCATTGTTCTCCTGGCCGGCCTCCCATCTTCTATCCTCTATAAACTTTAACTCATCCAAAACTCTGCTGCCCGTATCCTAACTCGCACCAAGACTCATTCATCCATCACCCCTATGCTCGCTGACCTACATTGGCTTTCTGTCCAGCAATGCCTCAATTTTAAAATTCTCATCTTTGTGTTCAAATCCCACCATGGCCCTAAAACCAATGTTCCCCCTAAGGTGCGCGGCTGTGCATTGATCGGGAGGTCCCGCGCAGGCCCAACAGCTGTTGCCGCTGGAAACTTTTTTTTTGGTGTGAAAACTTGCTTTTATATATTACATTCAAATGCCTCAAGCCATCCTGTAGCAAACTTGCAGCCAAAAATTTCATCGTTTTTGGTTTATAAATGGACTAAATACATTGTGCTAATCCAAATCATCAAACATTTGCCAAAAGCAGTATGATTTGAAACGACAGTGTAAAGTGTCACTATGACAGCACAATATAGTGCAAGAATTGGGCGTGTGCTCCTCTGGGGACTGGTGACAAAAGGCCACTGTTTCCTTGAAGCAACCCGAGCTATTTCACAATTCTTTCCGGAAACGAGTTATACAGAACATTGGTTGAGGCCTTGCAGATTTTTTAAATCTTCCTATGTGTGCTGTTTGATATCACTATAGCTGGACATAAACAGGGATTAAGTGTAGCTCAGCATTTATAGAATAATGTAAATAGCATTTGGATTAAATCAACAGGTCGTTTGAGCAAAGAAGACATTGAACGTATGGTCCAGGAAGCTGAGAAGTACAAATCAGAGGATGAACAACAGCGTGACAAAGTCTCATCAAAGAACTCTCTGGAGTCCTATGCTTTCAACATGAAAGCTACCATTGAGGATGATAAACTACAGGGCAAAATAAGTGATGATGACAAGCAGAAAGTTTTAGAAAAATGTAATGAAGTTATCAGCTGGCTGGATAAGAACCAGGTAAATTACAAGAAATAAAATTCATGAAGGTTATTCTGTTATAGGATGATTATTGTATTCACATCACATGGAACGCTTGAATTTTTAAAAAAACTTGAACAGGAAAATATATTTGACCATGTGGATGATGGGTCAAAACTTCCACTGGCTGTCCCATATTACTTAAAAGCTGTTTGTCCCCAATTTTCTTGTTTTCTGATTCCTGCTGGAAAATGTTTCCATTGGTGCCAGCAGCCCTCCTGTTGCTTGCCCAGCTCATAAGGTTAGTGTTGACAAGTTATTCCCTGTGGGAGGAGAGTAAAGCACAAGCTTATTGGTCTCTGCTCAATTAGGTGTACATGTCTCCTTCGGAGTAGGAGTCAGCTGATGGGAATCTTGACTGAAAACCCTGGCTTTTTTCCTCCCTGTCCCACGCAAGGATGTTGAGACCGATTAATTGTAGTGCCTGTGTTAATTTGGCAGACACATGAGCTCAAACCTGGAACCCTCTTGCTGTTTATGGCTCAGTACCATACCAGATGATGCAATTGACTACTGAGCTAGCTAGAAAAAAAGTTGTTTTGATTGTCTCCCTCAGGAAGAATTAGATAAGTGAGGAATAAGGAATGCAACTTACAAAATTAACTGACAAAAGGTGTCCAGGTACACAAATCACTAACAGCTTGTGCACATGTACAAAAGATGCTCAGAAATGCTTTATGTCAAGGGGGTTGGAATTCAAAAGTGAGGAAGTGATGCTTCAGTTGTGCAGGGGATTGGTCAGACCCCGTCAGGATTACTGTGTTCTGTTTTGAGAACCGAACTTCAGGAAGGATGTATTGACCTTGGAGGGGGTACAGTGCAGATTCAACAGAATGATAGTAGGGCTTTGAGGGTAAAAACGCTGCATAAATTTGCCTTGAGTTTGGAAAATTGAGGGGTGATTTTAATTGAGTTGTTTAAAATGATAAAGAGATTCAATAGAATAGGTACAGAGAAACTATTTTGTCCAGTGGAGGAATTCAGAACAAGAGGACATATTAAAATTAGCACTAGGCCATTTAGGATTGAAAATGGGAAGCTGCTTTTTTCCCCACAAAGGGTGGCTGAAATTTGGAACTCCCTATCTCAAAATGCTGTGGATGCTGGGTCAATTCAAATTTTCAAGATTGAGATTTTTGTTAGGTAAGGGTATCAAAGGATATGGAGCAAAGGCGGATAAATGGAGTTGAAGTACCTATCAGCCTTGATGCACTTGGTGCAGCAGGCTCAAGGGGCTGAATGGCCTATTGCTATGAAACAGCCTTGAGCACAAGATATTGAGCAAAGTGAACTACAGTAACCTGTAGCTGGGTCTTTTCCAATAAGGCACTGAACAAATGTGAGTCTTAGCTCCTGCTTGGTTCAATTACCTTGTCAGAAATTATTTTGTGTGACAGGTGGGGAAGAGGAAGAAAGAAAAGGGTTTTAATGAAGGAGGGACCATTGGTTCTTGTGAATAGAAATGCTTGTGATGGTTTTTCTATTGCCTGGAGATGAGGATCTTTATTCTGGAGTCAGGCTTGACGGATCCTTTAAGAATCAAGTTAAATAGTTCAAGTCTTAATGTAATTAGCAAGTAAAAGCACTAGATAATGGTGTGTATGTATACCCTTGGTATTAGGCTGACTTGCCAAAATGTTCTTTTTAGACTGCAGAAAAGGATGAATATGAACATCAACTGAAAGAAATTGAGAAGATCTGCAATCCAATCATTACCAAGTTGTATCAGGGTGCTGGTGGCATGCCTGGTGGGATGCCAGAAGGCTTTCCTGGTGCTGGAGCTGCTCCTGGAGGAGGATCTTCTGGACCAACCATTGAAGAAGTTGACTAAAAATGTTAATGTACAATGCATCAGTAATAGAAAACTGGGTGTTATCTGTGTACTGTAACTTAAGAATGCAAAATGTACTATTGCCCTATAACTAAATGTGGTGTGACGTTTAATGAGACTGAAAAGCATCTTGTTAAATAAATTCTAGTTGAAAACTTTTCCTTGTCTTCTAATAATACATATACCAAAAGTTGTCTTCCTTCACTCCTAGCCTTGATATCCCTTCTGTTTAAAGGTGGTGGCTTGAATCGTACAACAGTGTGATCCTAAGGCCTCTAGTACCTTGTGGCTATTTTTCATATTTGAGCTTGGACAGTGAGCAACTGGCTATTTGACTGACTGTAAAAAGCATTACAGCTGAGCCCAATTCTGTATTCCCTTAATGGCCATATGTACACTTATAGCAGAATTTACTGAACCCAATCAAGAATTGGAGCTCTGGACATGTTCTTCCTTTCTGCCTGTAACCTGTGGATATTCAGGGCAATTTTAAGCCCAGTAAAATAGAATAATTTACCACATCCCACAAGTCAAAACTTAGAAACTTGTTGCTGTGAATAGTTCATTGCACTGTATTGTGACACCCTTATCCTTTGACGCATTCAAGGATGAGCTTAAACCTGATAAACCAAATAGCATTTGCAGTCGGAAGTGTACCTCTTGATTATGCCTCCGACCTGCGAAATATTTCCGTATTTACCTCCTGGCTCCACAGCGATGGAGAGTTCCCTTCTCGGGCCTGCAGGCGTATGCCTGTGTAAAGGCCCATGGATCCTGGGGCGCACGCGGTTTGTGAGTGTAAGCTGTCGAAACCACTAATTTCAGGCCCATAGTATATTGCAAGTGTCTTTTTCACTGTTGGAACCTGAATTTGAATCTTGGCCAGGAAGAGGAAGGGCTTTTCTCTGAATACAATGTGTTTAATGTCACACAGGCCATCTCCAAATGCATACCTGTTCCCCTTTCCAACCCCACTTTGGTATCTGGCCTTGGCAGGGGGAGGATTGAAAAAAAAACTGCGTCACTTAGAACTGCCATTTTTAAATTGTAACTGCCAAACTTTTCTTTCAATGTGTGCTACAATACTTATGCAGCTATTGATCTGCTTAACCACTCCCTCTTGTCCACCTTTTAACACCCTTGTTACAGCAAAACCTTTACTATCTTGCATCCTATTCGGTACTCCTAGCATAGCCCCATCTTTGCTTCAAGTCCAAGGAGTGCTGACTTCAGTGTATCTCGTGCACAATTGGTTTAGCCATCCATCACCAAATCTAGTAGTCCATATCAAGGGCTATGTAGCCTTTCTCCTGTCATAACTGCCCACTACTTGGAGAGCAGAGATCAACCCCCAGCTGCTTTTCTCCACAACCAGCTGTTTTCTTTAACCCCCCTCTCCACCCTTGCCTCTAACAAGTGAGAGGAGCTCATGGACTTTTATCACTAAGATTGAGACTATTTGTTCAGCTGTCTGTTTTCCTCATCCCCCTTGCCTATCGATCCAACCCCCTGCCCTCAGGTTCCTCTGCTTATACCTGAATCCACATCTTCAATTTTTCTCCTATTTCCCCTTATGCACTCATCAAGCTTGTTCATACAACAACAATAAAACGTGATCTGATCATGATCACATTGCTGTTTGCGGGATCTTGCTGTGCGCAAATTGGCAACTGCGTTACCCTACGTTACAACTGACTACACTTCAAAAGTACTTAATTGGCTGTAAAGTGCTTTGGGACATCCTGAGATTGTGAAAGGCACTTTATAAATGCAAGTTCTTATTTTGTCCATGAGACTCACCCCCTGCTGCCAATCCAACGTCCCTTTCTGTCCCCCATGCTGGCTGACCATTGCAAATGGCTCCCTCTCCTCCGGTATTATCCCCCTCCCTTTCAAAACTGGCATCATCACCCTTCTCAAAAAAACCCCCACAAATTTGTCCTTGCAAAATACTGGCCCATCTCCAACCTGCCTTAAAGAACATAAGAAATAGGAGCAGGAGTAGGCTATACGAGTAGCTCATTGAGTCTGCTCTGCCATTCAATAAGATCATGACTGAACATCAACTCAACTTTCCCATCCTATCCCCATATCCCTTGATTCCCTTAGTGCCCAAAAATCTATCGATCTCAGTCTTGAATATAAGAACATATGAAATAGGAGCTGGAGTAGGCTATTTGGCTGTTCAAGCCTGCTCCGCCATTCAACAAGATCATGGCTGATCTTCTACCTCAACTCCACCTTCCCGCACTATCCCCATCTCCTTTAATTCCCTTTGTTCCCAAAAATTTAGCGACCTCTGTCTTGAATATACTCAACAACTGAGCATCCACAGCTCTCAGGGATAGAGAATTCCAAAGATTCACAACCCTTTGAGTGAAGAAATTTCTCCTCATCTCAGTCCTAAATGGCCTACCCCTTATTCTGTGACTGTGACCCCGTGTTCTAGATTCCCCAGCCAGGGGAAACATTTTCCCAGCATTAACCCTATCAAGCCCCTTAAGAATTTTATATGTTTCAATTAGATCACCTCTCATTCTTCTAAACTCTAAGGAATATAGGCCTAGTCTATGCAATTTCTCCTCATAGGGCAATTTCCTCATCCCAGGAACCAGTCTAGTGAACCTTCGCTGCACTCCCTCTTAGGTAAATATGTCTTTCCTTAGGTAAGGAGACCAGACTTGTACACAGTACTCCAGGTGTGGCTTCAACAACTGAGCATCCACAGCCCTCTGGGGTAGAGAATTCCAAAGATTCACAACCCCCTGGGTGAAGAAATTTCTCCTCATCTCAGTCCTAAATGGCCAATCCCTTATCCTGAGACTATGTCCCCTAGTTCTAGACTCTCCAGACAGGGGAAACAACCTCTCAGCATCTACCTTGTCAAGCCCTCTAAGAATTTTTTTTACATTTCAATGAGATCACCTCTCATTCTTCTAAACTCCAGAGAATATAGGCCCATTCTACTCAATCTCTCCTCATAGGACAGCCCTTTCTTCCAGGAGTCAATCTAGTGAACCTACGATGCACCCCCCTCTAAGGCAAGTATATCCTTCCTTAGATAAGGAGACCAAAACTACACAGTACTCCTAAGTGTGGTCTCACCAAAGCCCGATATAATTGCAGCAACACTTCCTTACTCTTATACTGCAATGCCCTTGCAATTAAGGCTAATATACCATTTGCCTTCCTAATTGCTTGCTGTACCTGCATGTTAACTTTCTGTGATTCATGTACAAGGACACCCAAATCCCTCTGAATACCAACATAGACTAGTCTCTCACCTTTTAAAAAATATTCTATTTTTCCATTCTTCCTACCAATGTGGATAATTTCACACTTCCCCACATTATACTCCATCTACCACCTTCTTGCCCAATCACTTTCCCCTCGCAAGTCCCTGCAACAGTCCTAATTAAAATTACATACTCTGGAACTGTGACCATGGCGCATTATCCTTCTTCGACCTTTTTGCGGCCTTTGACATGGTCGACTACGTCATCCTCCAACTTGGTGGGATTGTCCTAACCTGGTTCTACTCTTACCTATCTGATCATAGTCAGAGGATCTGCAGTAATGGCTTCTCTTCCTGCTTGATCCCCCAAGGATAAAGCTGACATAGATAGGGTGGAGTCAGCTTGGAGCATTGACAAAATGTTGGCCAGGTTCAGAGACAGGTGTGGAGGGCGATTGAATCCAGAAGCTATCTGAAAGGTAGAGTATCGGAGGACGCCCTGCTGGAGGTATTTCCGTTGAAAGAAAAAGCCAGAAATTGTGCAGAATTGATTGCGGGGCAGAAAAACGGTGATGAAGTTGGAGGTCGCTATAAGATCCAGAGCGGCAGAGAAATGGAATTCAGCCAGGATAGTGAATTTATGGCCACGAACCACACTGTAGCAAAATAAAGCTGAAAAACCAGTCGAACCAGTAGGACAGTCATAAGCTCACCAGGAAACAGCAGAGGTGGGGAATAGGATAGCAAAATACTGCGGATGCTGGAAATCTGAAATAACAACAGAAAACGCTGGAAAAACTCAGCAGGCCAGGCAGCATCCGTGGAGAGAGAAAGAGAGTTAACGTTTCAGGTCGATGACCTTTCGTCAGAACTGTGAAGAGCCGGAAATCAAATAGATTTAAGGCCAGAGTAAAGCTGGGAAAAGGGGGAGGGGATAAAAGAACAAAGGGGGAGATGAAGAGACATTAAGAGACATTAAGAGATATGCAAGGCTAGAGGTGGTGTTAATGTGACAGATTAAGGCTGAAAGAAGTGTGAAATCCACTGGCAGAATGAAGGACGGCTGCCAGCTTCTAGGAGGAAAAAAAAGGTGGGGGGGGGGGCAAATAAAAGGGTGGAAAAAATAAAATATAAATGTGATTGGAGCTGAGGTTATGATCTAAAATTGTTGAACTCGATATTGAGTCCAGAGGGCTGTAGCGTGCCTAAACGAAAAATGAGGTGCTGTTCCTCGAGCTTACACTGCGCTTCCGTGGAACAGTGTAATAGGCCGAGGACGGTGAGGTCAGAGTGGGAGTGAAGCGGTGAATTAAAGTGACAGGCCACCGGGAGTTCGGGGTCCCCCTTACGGACTGAACGGAGGTGTTCCGCAAAGCGGTCACCCAATCTGCGTTTGGTCTCCCCAATGTAGAGGAGACCACATCGTGAGCAGCGAATACAGTATACTAACTTGCAGGAAGTACAAGTAAATCGCTGTTTCACCTGGAAGGGGTGTTTGGGGCCCTGGACAGTGGGAAGAGGGGAGGTGTAAGGGCATGTGTTGCATCTCCTGCGCGTGCACGGGAAGGTGCCGGGCGAAGGGGAAGGGGTGCTGGGGGTGGTAGAGGAGTGGACTAGGGTGTCGCGGAGGGAGCGGTCCCTGCGGAATGCTGAAAGGGGAGGTGAGGGGAAGATGTGTTTGGTGGTGGGATCACGCTGGAGGTGGCGGAAATGGCGGAGGATGATCCGTTGAATGTGGAGGCTGGTGGGGTGAAAGGTGAGGACAAGGGGAACCCTATCGTGATTCCGGGAGGGAGGGGCAGGGGTGAGGGCAGAAGTGCGGGAGATAGAACGGACACGGTCGAGGGCCGTGTCGACCACGGTAGAGGGGAATCCTCGGTTGAGGAAAAAGGAAGACATGTCGGAAGCACTGGTATGGAAGGTGGCATCATCAGAGCAGATGCGGCGGAGACGGAGAAACTGGGAGAATGGAATAGAGTCCTTACAGGAGGCGGGGTGGGAGGAAGTGTAGTCCAGGTAGCTGTGGGAGTCAGTGGGCTTGTAGTGAATGTTAGTCAATAACCTATCCCCAGAGATGGGGATGGAGATAGGTTCTCTGGGGATAGGTTATTGACTAACATTCACTACAAGCCCACTGACTCCCACAGCTACCTGGACTACACTTCCTCCCACCCCGCCTCCTGTAAGGACTCTATTCCATTCTCTCAGTTTCTCCGTCTCCGCCGCATCTGCTCTGATGATGCCACCTTCCATACCAGTGCTTCCGACATGTCTTCCTTTTTCCTCAACCGAGGATTCCCCTCTACCGTGGTCGACACGGCCCTCGACCGTGTCCGTTCTATCTCCCGCACTTCTGCCCTCACCCCTGCCCCTCCCTCCCGGAACCACGATAGGGTTCCCCTTGTCCTCACCTTTCACCCCACCAGCCTCCACATTCAACGGATCATCCTCCGCCATTTCCGCCACCTCCAGCGTGATCCCACCACCAAACACATCTTCCCCTCACCTCCCCTTTCAGCATTCCGCAGGGACCGCTCCCTCCGCGACACCCTAGTCCACTCCTCTACCACCCCCAGCACCCCTTCCCCTTCGCCCGGCACCTTCCCGTGCACGCGTAGGAGATGCAACACATGCCCTTACACCTCCCCTCTTCCCACTGTCCAGGGCCCCAAACACCCCTTCCAGGTGAAACAGCGATTTACTTGTACTTCCTGCAATTTAGTATACTGTATTCGCTGCTCACGATGTGGTCTCCTCTACATTGGGGAGACCAAACGCAGATTGGGTGACCGCTTTGCGGAACACCTCCGTTCAGTCCGTAAGGGGGACCCCGAGCTCCCGGTGGCCTGTCACTTTAATTCACCGCTTCACTCCCACTCTGACCTCACCGTCCTCGGCCTATTACACTGTTCCACAGAAGCGCAGCGTAAGCTCGAGGAACAGCACCTCATTTTTCGTTTAGGCACGCTACAGCCCTCTGGACTCAATATCGAGTTCAACAATTTTAGATCATAACCTCAGCTCCAATCACATTTATATTTTATTTTTTCCACCCTTTTATTTGCCCCCCCCCCCCCACCTTTTTTTTCCTCCTAGAAGCTGGCAGCTGTCCTTCATTCTGCCAGTGGATTTCACACTTCTTTCAGCCTTAATCTGTCACATTAACACCACCTCTAGCCTTGCATATCTCTTAATGTCTCTTAATGTCTCTTCATCTCCCCCTTTGTTCTTTTATCCCCTCCCCCTTTTCCCAGCTTTACTCTGGCCTTAAATCTATTTGATTTCCGGCTCTTCACAGTTCTGACGAAAGGTCATCGACCTGAAACGTTAACTCTCTTTCTCTCTCCACGGATGCTGCCTGGCCTGCTGAGTTTTTCCAGCGTTTTCTGTTGTTATTTGAGGTGGGGAATAGGTTGTGTCCAGACAAAGTTACCTTAAAACTTAAGCAACTGAATAGAAGATCAGAGTCACAGCAGCTGAGTCTTACAGTGTAGGCCAGTGGAGCAGTGTAGTCTTGACGGCAGAGAAGTCCAGGAATTTGGAAGCCAAATTTGGGCAACAATCCAGAGCTCACTGATGAAAACAAAGAGCATGCATGGTCAGGGGATGGGAAGTTGGATAAGGTAACTTTAAAAATGCAGCTTGATCTTGTAGTTAGGGCTAAAATGCACCCACTATTAGCGCATGGGGAACTTAAACAGTGAAAGTGAGGAGATTGGGGGAGAAACAGCAAAGAATGGTGTAAGCATCAGCGCAGGCCCCAAGGATTTTTTTTTGTATCGGACATTTTGTATGATTGTTACTGCTGATTGACCAGCAGCCTGTTTGGAGATAACAACAGAAAACGCTGGAAAAACTCAGCAGGCCAGGCAGCATCCGTGGAGAGAGAAAGAGAGTTAACGTTCAGGTCGATGAAAGGTCATCGACCTGAAACGTTAACTCTCTTTCTCTCTCCACGGATGCTGCCTGGCCTGCTGAGTTTTTCCAGCGTTTTCTGTTGTTATTTCGGATTTCCAGCATCCGCAGTATTTTGCTATTGTATTAGTGCCTGTTTGGAGAAGCTGGGAGGGGCCCAGGTGTTTGTGATGGACAGGAGATTCCAGCCAGGCCTACAAACTGATTACGGAGAATGTCTGAGCAGACAGAGTTCTCTGGGAAACAATGGGCAGAAGATTGAGGGCCATTGTAAATTAATGGGAAACCACTTAACCCAGGATCGGGTGAGAAGTGCGGCCCATCATCTGCCATTAACGCCAGCACCTAGATGAGACAGCCCCGAAAGGCGGGAAACCAGACAAAGAAGGGTGATTAAAAAGACATCACTGCAATACACAGACCTTAATGAACTTTTAGGGTACAAGAGAAGGCAGCTTTGGCCATTCTCGCTCTCCTCTCTCGCTTGCTCTCGCCTTCGCGTGCCCTCATCTCTGAACCAAGAACCGAGCACTCCGTCCGGGACGGAGAGAAGAAACCACCACGAGCGACAAGAGCCTTGCCTTGCTCTTCGACTGTAGGAACGAACCTCGAAACTGGGACTTGGATACTGCATCGGCGATACGGAACCAGGAGACACGCTCTACACAGGGAAGCAGCGAGCAAGAAAACGGACAATTGGGGTGAGCATTGTCCAAGCCCACGCATCCTTAAGACCACCGGTACTGTGAGAGGGGCTGTTGTGTGTCCCAACCAATCCAGAGGGGCTTAGTGGGGAGGTTCTGTGTGTATTATATAGTGTATGTTCCGGGGTTTGTGGGACAAGTCCATGTTATACTCTGTATAGCAACACAGTGTGATTTTAGGCATCTTAATACGAGACAGGGGCCTGTTCGACGGGCCAAGTTGTATTGTTGTACTGTTTGTTTTACGCCACCAGGCATTTTACGTACTGGAGGCGGGTGTGTGTGTTAACCTTATTAAACACCGTACGGTTGAATCCGAAAAGCTTGTCTGTGTTCCAATCCTGTTCACCGTAATTCCTGTCGTCTAGAACTAAGTAGGAGAGGTGATTCGAACCACCAAGGCAAACCACCTACAATGGTAAGGGATAGAGTTGCACAGCAAAGGAGTTCCCTCGGGAGCTGCCAGCCCAGGAATATAATGGGATATGTTCCCAGACATGGCATAAATGGGAACTATTGATACCTATCTGTTGAAAAACTAATTATATTCATAATAAAGAGGGAAAATGCAAAAGAATATATATGGTTGAGCAAGGTTATTTGGCCCATTTTATATCATCCATCTAGAAAAACCTACAATTCTCGTCATAGCATCATAAGAAATAGGAGCAGGAGTAGGCTATTTAGCCCTGCTCTGCCATTCAACAAGATCATGGCTGATCTTCTACCAGTACTATCCCCATATCCCTTAATTCCCTTAGTTCCCAAAAATGTATCGACCTATGTCTTGAATATACTCCGCATCTTGAATATACTCAACAACTGAGCATCCACAGCTCTCTGGGGTAGAGAATTCCAAAGATTCACAACCCTTTGAGCGAAGAAATGTCTTCTCATCTCAGTCCTAAATGGCCGACCCCTTATTCTGAGACTGTGCTCCGTGTTCTAGATTCCCCAGGCAGGGGAAACATTTTCTCAGCATTAACCCGGTCAAGCCCCTTAAGAATTTTATATGTTGATCAATTAGATCCGCTCTCATTCTTCTAAACTCTAGGGAATATAGGCCTAGTCTACTCAATCTCTCCTCATAGGGCAATCCCCTCATCCCAGGAACCAGTCTAGTGAACCTTCATTGCACTCCCTCTAAGGCAAGTATGTCTTTCCTTAGGGAAGGAGCCCAGAACTGTGCACAGTACTCCAGGTGTGGCCTCACCAATGCCCTGTGTAATTGTAATGATGTGGAGATGCCGGTGTTGGACTGGGGTGGACAAATGTGAGAAGTCACACAACACCAGGTTATAGTCCAACAGCTTTATTTGAAATCACAAGCTTTCGGAGCGCTGCTCCTTCATCAGGTGTAATTGTAGTAAGACTTCTTTACTCTTATACTCTAATCACTTTGTAACAAAAGCTAACATACCATTTGCTTTCCTAATTGCTTGCTGTACCTGCATGTTAACTTTCTGTGATTCATGTACAAGGACACCCAGGTCCCTTTGAATACAAACATTTCCCAGTCTCTCACCATTCAAAAAATATTCTGCTTTTTTGTTTTTCCTACCAAAGTGGATAACTTCACACTTCCCCACATTGTATTCCATTTGCCATGTTCTTGCCCACTCAGTCAACCTGTTTATATCTCTCTACAGCCTTTTGCGTCCTCCTCACAGCTTACTTTCCCACCTAACTTTGTATCATCTGCAAACTTGGATACGTTATACTCAGTCCCTTCATCTAAGTAATTAATATAGATTGTAAATAGCTGAGGCCGAAGCACTGATTAGTTACAGCCTGCCAACCTGAAAAAGTCCCATTTATTCGTACTCTCTGTTTTCTGTCCATTAACCAATCCTCAATCCATGCTAATATATTATCCCAAATCCCATGAGTCCTAATTTTGTGTAATAACCTCTTGTGTGGCAACTTATCGAATGCTTTTTGAAAATCCAAATACACTATATCCACTGGTTTCCCCTTATCGATCCTACTAGTTACATAAGAAATAGGAGCAGGAGTAGGCCATTTGGCCCTTCGAGCCTGCTCCACCATTCAATTAAGATCATGGCTGATCTTCTACCTCATCTCCACTTTCCTGAACTATCCCCGTATCCCTTGATTCCCTTAATATTCAAAAATCTATCGATCTCTGTCTTGAATATACTCAACGACTGAGCCTCCACAGCCCTCTAGGGTAGAGAATTGCAAATATTCACCACCCTCTGAGTGAAGAAATTTCTCTCATCTCAGTCCTAAATGGCCGACCCCTTATTCGGAGACTGTGACCCCTGGTTCTGGACTCCCCAGCCAGGGGAGACATCCTCCCTGCATCTACCATGTCAAACCCTGTAAGAATTTTGTATGTTTCAATGAGATCACCTCTCATTCTTCTAAACTCTAGAGAATATAGGCCTAGTCTACTCAATCTCTCCTCATAGGACAATCCCCTCATCCCAGGAACCAGACTGGTGAACCTTTGTTGCACTTCCTCTATGGCAAGTATATCCTTCCTTAGGTAAGGAGACCAAAACTGTACACAATACTCCAGATGTGGTCTCACCAGGACCCTATATAATTGCAGTAAGACGTCTTTACTCTTATACTCAAATCCTCTTGTAATAAAGACCAACATACCATTTGCTTTCCTAATTGCTTGCTGTACCTGCATGTTAACTTTCAGTGATTCGTGTGCAAGGACACCCAGGTCCCTCTGAAGACCAACATTTCCCAATCTCTCACCATTTAAAAAATACGCTGCTTTTCTGTTTTTCCTCCCAAAGTGGATAACTTCAATTTCTCCACATTATATTCCATTTGCCATGTTCTTTCCCACTCACTTAGCCTGTCTATATCCCCTTGAAGCCTCCTTGCATCCTCCTCACAACTTACATTCCCACCCAGCTTTGTATCATCAGCAAACTTGGATATATTACATTTGGTCCCCTCATCCAAATCATTGATGTAGATTGTGAATAGCTGAGGCCCAAGCACTGATCCTTGCGGTACCCCACTAGTTACAGCCTGCCAACCCAAAAATTACTCATTTATTCCTACTCTCTGTTTTCTGGCCGTTAACCAATCCTCAATCCATGCTAGTATATTACCCCCAATCCCATGAGCCATAATTTTGTTTAATAACCTCTTCTGTGGCACCTTATCGAATGCATTCTGAAAATCCAAATACACCAAATCCACTGATTCCCCCTTATCTATTCAGCTAATTACAACCTCAAAAAACTCTTAACAGATTTGTCAAACACAATTTCCCTTTCATAAATCAGTGTTGACTCTGCCCAATCCTATTATTATTTCCTTAGTGCCCTGTTACCACATCCTTAATAATAGATTCTCACATTTTCCCTACTACTGATGTCAGACTAACTGGTCTGTAGTTCCACGTTTTCTCTCTCCCTCCTTTCTTAAATAGTGGGGTTACATTTGCTACCTTCCAATCCGCGGGAACCTATCTGGAATCTATGGAATTTTGGAAAATGACAACCAATGCATCCACTATCTCTAAACCTCAAAACCTTAGGATGTAAGCCATCAGGTCCAGGGGATTTATTGGCTTTCAGTCCCATTAATTTCTCCAGTACTATTTTTTTACTAATACTAATATCTTTCTGTTCCTCATTCTCGCTAGACCCTTGGTTGTCTACTATTTCCGGGAAGTTTTTTGCGTCTTCTTCCGTGAAGACAGACACAAAGGGGAGGATTTTGCCGGCGCTCAGGGAGCGGGTTTGGAGGCGGGACTGGTGGCAAAATTGCAAAGATTGACAGCGGGTCCCAAACCCGCTGTCAATCCGCCTCCATACAATCTTCCCAAGTGTCGGGTCCCCGATTTCCGCAGGGATCCGACACCTAGCGGCAGGAAGAGGATTATAGGCACTTAACTGCCTGTTAACAGGCAGTTAAGAGGCTTTATTCTATTTTGCCAGGTCGACTTCAGGCTTCCCGACGTCCGGACACCACGCCAGGTAAGTGTACTGTAATGTTTCTTCATCAATGACAGCTGCAGAAGTGGTGTGAAGGATCCAATGGTACACTGGTGAGTTTCAGAGGTAAGAAAATGTTGGGAAAATCATTTTTAATGTATTTAGACTTTTCTGTAGGTAATAAGGTTTGAAGTGTTTGTGTAGTCCCACCTCATTGGGAGAACCTCTCACACCAGTGACAGATCGCTTCTGTAACCTCACCTGCAGCTGCCATCTGTTCTAGCCTAAAGAGGGAGTCACTGGAGAGCAAGGGCTCACCTTTGCACAGTGATTGGCAGTGTTTGCAGCACCTCAATGCAGAAGTGCAGCCAAAAATCGAGGAGCAGCCCCTTCAAATAATGGAAGAGGGGCTGCAACCTCTCACACTCCGTATAAACGTGGAACACGGACTGCTCCAGGCCGCAGAAAAGGCAGGCGGCCTGGGAGTCTGTGAACCTACTTAAAACCTTATTGCACGGCACTGCCCCGCGCAACACCCTCCAGGCCAAGTCCCCAATAGATAAAGGGAGGAGCTAACAGGGTGCAACACCCACACACACCAGTGTCAGCTGTGGCTCAATGGGTAGCACACTCGCCTCTGAGTCAGAAGGTTTGTGGGTTCAAGTCCCACTCCAGAGAATTGAGCACAAAAATCTAGGCTGACACTCCACTGTAGTGCTGAGGGAGTGCTGCACTGTCAGAGGTACCGTCTTTCGGATGAGACGTTAAACCGAGGCCCCGTCTGCTCTCTCGGTTGGACATAAAAGATCCTGTGGCACTATTTCGAAGAAGAACAGGGGGAGTTATCTCCGGTGTGCTGGTCAATACTTATCCCTCAACCAGCATAGCAAAAACAGATTATCTGGTCATGATCACATTGCTGTTTGTGGGATCTTGCTGTGCGCAAATTGGCTGCCGCGTTTCCCACATTACAACACTTCAAAAATACTTCATTGGCTGTAAAAGCGCTTTGAGACATCCGGTGGTCGTGAAAGACGCTATACAGAAATTTAAGTCTTTCTTTCACTCACACACACAAAAAAATCCCCTTGAATCTTTGCCAATCAGCAGCTCGCCTCGGTTCCCGCCTAACACCACCCCCCCCCTCCCGGATGACGCGGTCCGCCGCGGCGCTGATTGGCCGGCGGGGGGGTGGTGACGCAAGACGCTTTCTAGAACTTTCTGCCGAGGTATAAAAGCCGGGGTCGGGGCGCGGCCCGGCCTCATTGCGGCGCTGCGGACATCGCGAACAGCTCTCCGTGCAGCAGCGCACTCCTGGCCGACGCATTTCCCCCTCCCTAGAAGGTAAGGGACCCGCTCAACAATGCTCGGTGTCACGCGGCGTGTTTTATTTATAGCAAAAAAAAAATGTCCTCACCTTTATCTCGATTTTTCATTTGGAGTAAAAAATTGAGGCCTTGCTTCATGTATCTTTGTGGCTCTCGCTCTTTTTCTTAACTCCCTTCCCCCCCCCCCCCAAACGCGGGTTGGGAGCTTGCCGCTGCGAGTGCTGGCGATAATTTTTTCCCCCCTTTTCGCTTTGTGGAAATGCCTCCATTATCAGTCCCGGGTCCAAAGTGTGAGGGGAGGGAGATGTTGATTCCACGCGGCTTTCTTCCCCCCCCCCCAATCTGGATTCTGATCGATGGGCCTCCGTTAGCACGATTAACGCCCCAGGAATGGACGCTACTTCTCGATTTTAAACCCGAGAAAATGCTGGAAATACCTCACAGCAGGTCCGGTCCGGCAGCATCTCGGGAGAGAGTTCTGGAAGTTGTGTTGCAAGGGAGGGGGGGGAGAAGGGGCGTTGCAGGAAGCTATAAAAAGGCCTTTTAGTTCTCCAGAAAGCAGAAGCAGCCGGCCTGCTCGAAACTGAAACCCGGTTGCCAGGCGGAAAGCAGCAGACTTCGCAGCAAAATCTCTTGTTCGTTTCTACTTTTTTTTTGTTTGGAATGTGATTCAGTATTGTTGCATCCTTTCATGCAAGTGCGCACATGTTGGGGCTCAGACACGTGGTTGAGGGGAGATGAGCAATGTTGAGCATCCAACACATGTGCTTGTTGGGGGTGGGGGGGGGGTGAAGGGATGAGAAGGAAATTTGTTTGTGGAAAGTTGAAACTCGTGTGTGGACACGTGCTGGGGGGGGGGGGGAAGAAGTTGAGCCTCCAATGTGATTCAAGTGACTTTTCTTCACCTGCAAAAACTTTTCTAACTACTTCCTCATCTTGCCTGGATATTTATAGCAAAAATTCCAACTTGTAACTAGACTGCTAGGTAGCAGTTCAAACCAACAATGCACAAGGCTAGAGGGAACTTAGCAAGGTGTGGCTGTTGGCTTTAACTAGTCACGTTGCAACATGAATTGCAAACCTGTGGAAATCATTACTCATCGGATATATTTTTATATAATCCTGGTTGTGGAAGCCTCCCTTGTAGTACAGAATTTCGATGGTGATTTGTCATGTGGTATTAAAGTAAAAAAAACTGCATGCTGGAATTCTGAGAAATGCTCAGCAGTCAGGCACTATCTGTGGAGAAAGTTAGTTTCAGGTCGATGACCTTTTGTCAGAATGGGGAAAGTTAGATATGACTTGTCATTGTGGACTTTGTGCTCAATTATATGTTTAATTATCATTGGTTCTGGGACCTTTACAGAATTAAGCTGTTTTTTCCTTGTAGGTAAAATGTCCAAGGGACCAGCAATTGGTATCGATCTTGGGACAACCTACTCCTGTGTAGGTGTCTTCCAGCATGGAAAAGTTGAAATTATTGCCAATGACCAAGGCAACCGAACCACTCCAAGCTATGTTGCCTTCACTGATACAGAAAGGCTCATTGGTGATGCAGCCAAGAATCAAGTGGCAATGAACCCAACCAACACAGTCTTTGGTGAGTTTAAAGTTTTATTTGGTACTTACAAGTTGTTAATGGAATTTGGGAGGGGGAAAGTTATGGAACAAGGAACAAAAGCTTTAATTGACCAGTTGATCTTTGAGCCCATTTAGTAAAGGTTGGGTTTATCATTCACCAGCACTTAATAGTTGGACTTGTGTGGAAAGTTCTAGTAAATGCAATGATTTGCTGTAATTCTGGGATACAGTTGGAATATTTGTTTCAAAATCATTATTCTGTTCATGATAGCAATTGTTATGGGGGTCAAGGAAGATGTGAGATTTAAGCTGAGGAAGAATAACAGATTTCTACTCCATTGCTGGCATGTGGATGCTTGTTGACGATGGGGTAGTGAACACTTGTTTTCCCCAGTGTGCATTAAATAGACAAATATTTTGATCTAACTTTTTTATTGCAGATGCCAAACGCCTTATTGGCCGCAGGTTTGACGATTCTGTGGTTCAGTCTGACATGAAGCACTGGCCATTCACTGTTATCAATGATGGTGGCCGCCCCAAGGTCGAAGTTGAGTACAAAGCTGAAAAGAAGTCCTTTTACCCAGAAGAAGTATCGTCCATGGTGTTGACTAAAATGAAGGAGATTGCTGAGGCCTATCTTGGGAAGGTACAGTAACTTTTCACTGACTTGAATGTTTTGAGTTCTAAAATTGATCTTGTCTAAATGCTATTTTCTCCTCATCTAGACCATTACAAGTGCAGTCGTCACAGTACCAGCTTATTTCAATGATTCTCAACGGCAAGCTACAAAAGATGCCGGTACTATTTCTGGCCTCAATGTGCTGCGTATAATCAACGAACCAACTGCAGCCGCTATTGCTTATGGACTGGACAAGAAGGTACACATGGTGAACAACTTTTGTGGCTTGTATGTAGGCAAATGTAGTGTCTTCGGGATTTATTGCGTATAGAAAGTAAATTTCTTTCACCTACACAATTAGACCACCACCTAATCTTCCCTCCCCTGCCTGCATATACATCCTTTTGAGATGTTTCCACTTCCTATTTGATATGGTACCATGTGCCATCTAATCACTGACCAGCTGAATAGTTTCATTTAATGTTATCAAATTCCTGTTTGGTTTTATACTCCTATCTGGCCACTTTGACTTCCTGTGAGGAGAAACCCTGCCTTTTAACTGGAAGCTTTTCAGCAGTTTCAGCCTATCTGATCTGTTACCATGTGACTGGGCACATTCAGCAGGAATCCCAGTTGTCTCAACTGAGCCCAGTGCTGTTTGGTTTCAAATGATCTCTTGTACTTGCATTGGCAGCTGTGCCTTCCATTGTTGAGGCCCATACTCTGGAATTCCCTCCCTAAACTCCTGTACCTCTACCTCCTTTGAATCCCACCTCTTGGACCCAGCTTTTTGTCACACTGCCTAAAACTTCCTTGGCCCAATAACTATTTTTGTCCATTTGCACCCCCTAATTGTGCTATATGCAATCTTTTACTGCAGTGAAGCTACATTTAAATTTAATGGAATTTGGTATTTCATGCAGTCTGAGGTTTGAATTTACCAGAACTGTAGCCAATTTGACAACCAAGATAATGTTTGCTAGAAGCTTCTCTCTGATCCTCCCTCCCCCCCCCCCCAAAATCATTTGTCCCATGTTCAATTATCAGTGGCTTCAGAGCATCATAACTTTTGATGACCATTGTTGCCTTCCTTCTGTAGGTTGGTGCTGAAAGAAATGTACTGATTTTTGACCTGGGTGGAGGCACTTTTGACGTCTCCATCTTAACCATTGAAGATGGTATTTTTGAAGTCAAATCTACAGCTGGTGACACCCATCTTGGTGGTGAGGACTTTGACAGCCGTATGGTCAACCATTTTATTGCTGAATTCAAACGAAAATACAAGAAAGACATTACTGACAACAAGAGAGCTGTTCGCCGTCTCCGCACCGCATGTGAACGTGCCAAGCGTACTCTGTCATCCAGTACGCAAGCTAGCATTGAAATCGACTCTCTGTATGAGGGTGTTGATTTCTATACTCGATCACTAGGGCACGATTTGAAGAGCTTAATGCCGACCTCTTCCGTGGCACACTTGACCCTGTAGAGAAATCCTTGCGAGATGCCAAGATTGACAAGGCTCAAATCCATGACATTGTGCTGGTTGGTGGATCCACCCGCATTCCCAAAATCCAGAAGTTGTTGCAGGATTTCTTCAATGGCAAAGAACTGAACAAGAGCATCAACCCTGATGAGGCTGTTGCATATGGTGCAGGTAGTTGAGTTTAATGTCTTGCTTTGGTGGGTGGGAAGAATCAATTTAGATTAACTTAATCTGGTGTTACATTTTTGTTTACTATTGGCTCTGCTTCTGCCACCCTTTCAGGCAGTACATTGGCTACATTGAATTTCTCACCTAGTAGAAATAACATTTTAATGTACTTTTTTAGCTGTGCAGGCTGCCATCTTAGCTGGTGACAAGTCTGAGGCTGTGCAAGATCTTCTGCTGTTGGATGTTACTCCTCTATCCCTGGGCATTGAGACTGCTGGAGGTGTTATGACTACATTAATCAAGCGCAACACCACCATTCCAACAAAGCAAACACAGACCTTCACCACCTACTCTGATAACCAGCCTGGTGTGCTGATCCAGGTAAGTTCAAATTTTGGCTTTCCATTTAACTAGCTTGGTCCAAGTAAACTGTCTAATCTTCAGAGCATAGGCTATTCATGGTCATTTTTGTTTCTCAATTTGTAACCCTGCCACTTCTATTTATATTTTTAATATACTAATTGACTTCACAATGTGAACACAAAATATGGAAATTGATTTTAAGTATGAACATCTTTTGTTTTAATTTAGGTGTTTGAAGGTGAAAGAGCCATGACTAAGGATAACAACTTGCTGGGCAAGTTTGAGCTGACTGGAATTCCACCTGCTCCACGGGGTGTGCCTCAAATTGAGGTGACATTTGATATTGATGCCAATGGTATCTTAAATGTGTCTGCAGTGGATAAGAGCACTGGAAAGGAAAACAAGATTACCATCACAAATGACAAAGGTAGAGAGGTCTTGTTTCAAGTTTAATTAGAATCAGTTCATGAAATGTATCCCTGCTGTGATGATAGATTCCAAAAGTCATTCGTAGTTTCCACCAGAAGTCTTGAGACCAATGTTGGCAAAACACTTCCTTGGATGTCTGAGCGCTTTTTCCCAAATAAGAACTTACTTTTTCATCAATGTGCTGTACTAATAGTAGTTTTCTTCAATAGGTCGCTTGAGCAAGGAAGATATTGAACGTATGGTCCAGGAAGCTGAGAAGTACAAATCTGAAGATGACCAGCAACGTGAAAAAGTCTCTGCAAAAAATGCTTTGGAGTCATATGCTTTCAACATGAAGGCCACAATTGAGGATGAAAAGCTAAAGGGAAAAGTTGGAGATGATGACAAGCAGAAAATTTTAGACAAATGTAATGAAGTTATCAGCTGGCTAGACAAAAACCAGGTAAATTACCAGGGCAGAATTTTCTCAACATAAGTTAGTGTTTCTAACTTAAAATGACAATCCTGTGATTCATTCGCTATGATGAAGTAGAAACCAATAACCATTCGTAGTTTCCACCAGAATCCCATTGAGGGTTATGATGGCATATCTTCCTTGGATGTCTGAGCGTTTTTGTTTTTTTAGTTAGTGAAAGTTAAACTTGATTCTTCAGTGTGCATGACTGTTCATTTTTTTTCCCCCCTCAGACTGCTGAAAAGGATGAATATGAACACCAACAGAAGGAACTGGAGAAAATCTGCAATCCCATCATCACAAAGTTGTATCAGGGGGCTGGTGGACCACCAGGTGGCTTTCCTGGTGCTGGTAGTGCTCCTTCTGGTGCAGGTGCAACATCTGGTCCAACGATTGAGGAGGTTGATTGAAGAAATACACAGCATGTCTATTGGTCATTAGTGTTTGATTAGGATTGGCTAATAAGTGCACTTAAAGTCTGTCCTGTAAACTGATTTAAGACCTAAGGAACTGAATTTGGTAAAGTTTAAGTGCCAAATCTTTGAATGATGCACTTGAACATCAATAGAATGAATACTTGTCAGTCTCAAATAAAGCCTATGACCAGAACTTACCACTTGTGCCTCTTTTGTGTAAAGCTAAGAATTTAGTTTACATGTTTGAATTACTCAATGCTGCTAACTTGGCTGCATGCAGATGGTTAAGATGTTTAAACTTGGATGTTAAAAAAAACAACCTTCAAGATGTTAGTTTCATAAACAGGGTTTGTACTTTTGGCCTTTTCCCTCTTTGGACATGGTCACTTGGTAATCCTAAAATGGTATATATTGAATATTGACACAGTTCTCATTGAACCCATTCTCCATCGCTAGTTGTCACCACTTGTGTCTGGAAACTTACACAATTGGCAACTTGCTTGGGGTATCAATGGCTTTTAGCTGTTTTATTCTGCAGCTGCCAGTGCTTGTTACAGCACCTCATTGTTCCAGTTGCTGTATCCACAAACATTTGTAGATTACTAGGTGCATCAGTCAACAAGCTTACTGCCAGTGTGTGACCATCACCAGAGTACCCCACAAGCAAACAAAAATACTGCAAAGTGTTGGAAATCTTGCAATTTAAATACAGCATATGCTGGAAACCAGTCTGAAACTGAGCTAAAATTTCAGTTTGTTGCAGACCTGAAATGTTAATAGTTTTACTCCTGAAACTGTCAGCTGTGGCTCAGTGGTAGCATTCTCACCTGTTATGCATGCAGTTGAGTATAATCTGGGCAACATTAAGTGCAGTACTGTCTGCCATCAGTGAATGTAAAAAAAAAATCCTGAAAAAACCTTCAACCAGTGTCACTAAGATTTATCTGGTTATCACGTTTGTGGGACTTTACTATGCACAAAAAAAGGCTGCTGCATTTCCAACATTTTGTGACTTGCATTTCAACAGTGTGAGGTGGAAGATGCAATTCTACATGCAAGTCTCACTCCTTGTGACTTAAGGGAAAGCTAGACAAACATGATGGAGAAAGGTTATGCTGATGGGGTTAGATGCAGTCAAATCACAGAAATTTACAGCACAGAGAGGCCATTCAACCAATTTTGCCTGTGCCAGCCAAAAAAGCTATCCAGCCTAACTCTACTTTCCTGCTCTTGGTTTAGCATGGTAGCTTACATCCAAGTACTTCCTGTGATGAAGGTTTCTGTTTCTACCACCCTTTCAAGCAGTGAGTTCCAGACCCCACACTAGTTAGTTATCCACAACTCGCCTCTAATCTTTCTACCAATTACCCTAAATCTATGCCCCTGGTTATTGACCTCTAAGGGAAATAGGTCCTTCCTATCCACTATCTCAACCCCTCAATTTTATACACCTCAATCAAGTTGTCCCCACATCCTCCTGTTCAAGGAAAACAACCTCAGTCGTTCCTTGTAGCTAAAATTCTCGGTCCTGACCACAAATCTCCTGTACCCTCTCTAGTGCAATTGCATCTTTCCGGTAATGTGACCAGAACTGTACACAGTACTCTAGCTGTGGCCTAACTAGTTTTATACAGTTAAAGCATAACCACACTGATCTTGTATTCTGTGTCTGCTAATGAAGTATTCAATATGCCTTGACTACCTTATCTACCTGTCCTGCTACCTTCAGTGATCTGGACATACATTCCAAGGTCCCTCTTCCTCTGCTTGACTATTCCAATAGACTCCTGGCTTGCTTCCCACATTGTACCCGATGTAAACTTGAGGTCATCCAAAACTCGGCTGACCATGTCCTAACTCGCACCAAGTCCAGTGCACCTGTTATCACCCCTGTGTATGCTGACCTACATTAGCTCCCAGTTAAGCAACGCCTCAATTTTAAACTTCTCATCCTTGTTTTCACAGAAATAGGACCAGGAGTAGGCCCTTTGAGCCTGCTCTGCCATTCATTATGATCATAGCTGATCCTCTATCTCAATACCCCTTGTGTCTAGAAATCTACTCCTTAAATATATTCAGTGACTTGGCCTCCACAGCCTTCTGTAGTAGAGAATTCCACAGGTTAACCACCTGCCTGAGTGAAGAAATTTCTCCCCATCAGTCCTAAATGTTTCTTTTATATCCCGCCATGACCACCTCCTCCTCCCTATTTGGAATCTTCAGCCCCACAAATCCTTGATATCTGCGCTCTAATTCTGCCCTCTTGAGCATCCCTGATTATAATCGCTCAACCATTGGTGGTCGTGCCTTCTGTTGCCTAGGCCTTGATCTGGAATTCGCTGCCTCTTTCCTCCTTTAAGACGCTCCTTAAAACCTACCACTTTGACCAAGCTTTTGGTTTCCTGCGCTAATTTATCCTTATGTGGCTTGGTGTCTTTTTTTTGTCTTTTAATACTCCTGTGAAGCACCGTGGGACATTTTACTATGTTAAAGGTACTATATACAAGTTGTACACTTCTCCGTATCCTATCATTGTTTATTCCTTTGCTGCCTTAGCCCTCCCCAAATGCATTACCTCACTTCTCTGGATTGAATTCCATTTGCCACTTTTCTGCCCAGCTAACCAATCCATTGATATCCTGCAGTAGAATCCTAAAATGGTTACAGCATGGAAGAAGGCCATTTGGCCCATAGAGGCCGTGCCGACTCTCAGCTAGTCCCTTTCCCCGTAGCCCTGCAATTTGTTTTTCCTTCAGATACTTACCCAACCCCCTTATGAAAGATAAAATTGAGTCTGCCTACACCACCCTTTCAGGCAGTGCACTCCAGATCTTAACCACTCGCTGTGTAAAAAAAGTTCTTAAGTCGCCTTTGGTTCTTTTGCCAATCACCTTAAATCTGTCCTCTGGTTCTCAACCCTTCTGCTAATGGGAACAGTTTTTGAACACCTATCAAATCTCTCAATCTTCTCTGCTCCAAGGAGAACAACCCCAGCTTCTCCAGTCTATCAACGTAACTGAAGTCCCTCATTCCTGGAATCATTCTCGTAAATCTTTTCTGCACCCTCTCCTTCACATCCTTTTTAAGTGTGGTGCCCAGAATTGGACACAATACTCCAGTTGGGGCCGAACCAGTGTTTTATGCAGGTTGTTCATAATTTCCACACTTTTGTACTCTATACCTCTATGAAGCCCAGAATCCGGTAAGCCTTTTTAACTGCTTTCTCAACCTGTCCTGCCACCTTCAATGATTTATGCACACATACCCCCAGGTCTCTCTGTTTGTGCAGCCCCTTTAGGATTGTACCATTTAGTTTATATGTCCTCTCTTCATTCTACCAAAATACATCACTTCACACTTTTCTGCATTAAATTTCATCTGCCACATGTCTGCCCATTTTACCAGCCTGTCTGTCTTCCTGAAGTCTATCACTCTCCTCACTGTTCACTATACTTCCAAGTTTTGTGCTGTCTGCAAATTTTGAAATTGTACCTTGTGCACCCACGTCCAAGTCATTAATATATATCAAGAAAAGCAGTGGTCCAAGAATTGACCCCTGGGGAACACCACTGGAGACCTTCCTCCAGTCTGAAAAACAACCGTTCACCATTACTCTCTGTTTCCTGTCACTTAGCCAATTTAACCACTAAGCCAGTCTATAGCTTTCTTCCTCACTATCTGCAACATGGCCAATTTTTGTATCATCTGCAAACTTCGTAATCATGCCCCCTACATTGAAGTATATAATTGCTGTATACCACAAAAGCAAGGGACCTAGTACTGAGCCCTTCGGAGCTCCACTGGAAACAGCTTTCCAGTCACAAAAACATCTGTCAACCATTACCGTTTGCTTCCTGCCACTGAGCCAATTTTGGATCCCATGGGCTTTTACTTTTCTGACCAGTCTGCCATGTGGGACCTTGTCAAAAGCCTTGCTACATCAAATGCACTACCCTCATCAACCCTCCTTGTTACCTCATCAAAAAATTCAATCAAGTTAGTCAGACACGACCTTCCCTTAACATATCCATGCTGACTGTCTTTGATTAATCTGCCTTTCTAAATGACGATTAATACTGTCCCTCAGAATTTTTTCCAACAATTTGCCCACCACCGAGTTTAGGCTGACTGGCCTGTAATTACTCGGTCTATCCCTTTCTCCCTTTTTAAACAATGGAGTGAGGTGGGAGGAGGCTAGTGTGGAACATAAACCCCATGGACCAGTTGGGCCGAATGGCTTCTTTATGTAACGGTAGTTACTAATGATGGGAATAGCATTCTAGTATCAATAGGGCTTTGGTATATGGTTTGTATGCCATTTCGGTATTCTCCGTATGTTCAGAGAACATCCAGAAATGCCAAGATGATTTACTGTTTAACGTGGAAACAAGGTGTTCCTTTCCTTCAGACTTCTACCTAAGTATTTAATGTTGACATAGTCTGCTACCATCAATAACTCCAGTAGTGCATTCCACAACTTCCCAATCCTCTTAGGACAAATTTATTAGAGTTTTTTGAGGATGTAACTAGCAGGGTAGATAAAGGGAAACCAGTGGATGTAGTATATTTGGATTTCTAAAAGGCATTCGATAAGGAGCCACATAAAGGTTATTACGCAAAATTAGGGCTCATGGGGTTGGGGGTAATATAGTAGCATGGATAGAGGATTGGTTAACGGCCAGAAAAGAGAGTAGGGATAAACGGATCTTTTTCAGGTTGGCAGACTGTAACTAGTGGGGTGCCGCAAGGATCAGTATTGGGGCCTCAGCTATTTACAGTCTATATTAATGACCTAGATGATGATACAAAGCTAGGTGGAACAGTAAGCTGTGAGGAGAACACAAGGTGTCTGCAAAGGGATATCGATAGACTGAGTGGGCAGTAAGGTGGCAGATGGAGTATAATGTAGGGAAATGTGAGGTTATTCACTTTGGTAGGAAGAATAGAAAAACAGAATATTTTTTAAATGGTGAGAAACTTTCAAATGTTGGTGCTCAGAGAGATTTGGGTGTCCTCGTGCAAGAAACACAGAAAGCTAACATGCAGGTACAGCAAGCAATAAGGAAGGCAAATGGCATGTTGGCCTTTATTGCAAGGGGGTTGGAGTATAAGAGTAAGGAAGTCTTGCTACAATTGTACAGGGCCTTGGTGAGACCACACCTGGAGTACTGTGCACAGTTTTGGTCTCCTTATCTAAGGATTGATATATTTGCCTTGGAGGCGGTGCAACAAAGGTTCACTAGATTGATTCCTGGGATGAGAGGGCTGTCCTATGAGAGATTGTGTAGAATGGGCCTATACTCTCTGGAGTTTAGAAGAATAAGAGGTGATCTCATTGAAACATGCAAGATTCTGAAGGGCATTGACAGGGTAGATGCTGAGAGGTTGTTTCCCCTGGCTGGAGTGTCTAGAACTAGGGGGCATAGTCTCAGGATAAGGGGTTGGTCATTTAAGACTGAGATGAGGAGGAATTTCTTCACTCAGAGGGTTGTGAATCTTTGGAATTCTCTACCCCAAAGGGCTGTGAATGCTGAGTCTTTGAGTATATCCAAGGCTGAGATCGATAGATTTTTGGACTCTAGGGGAATCAAGGGATATAGAGATCGGGCGGGAAAGTGGAATTGAGGTTGATGATCAGCCATGATCTTATTGAATGGTGGAGCAGGCTCGAGGGGCCGTATGGCCTACTCCTGCTCTTACTTCTTATGTTCTTAAGAAGTTGCTCCTGAGCTTGCCTAAGTTGCATTTAATCTTATAGATACAACCCATTAACAACTGGAAATCTGTTTCTATCTACTCTGGTCCATTCCTTAATGTTTTTAAACACCTGAATCAAATCACTCCTTCATCTCTGTTGTAATGAAAACCAATCCAAGTCTTATTTCCATGCTGTGCTCCAATCTGTCAATTAGTGACGCCATCAAGGCAGTCTCTGCTTCCATGCAGGTGGAGGTCCGTGGCTGGGGATCTGCAGATTTCAAAGCAGTCAATTTTAAAAATCCATTCTCGGGATGTGGGTGTTGCTGGATAGGCCAGCATTTATTGCCCATCCCTAGCTGCCCTTGGGAAGGTGGTGGTGTGTCTTCTTGAACCACTGCAGTCCATGTGCAGTTGATATCTGGATGGTGTGTGAATTGGAGTGGAACTTGGAGGTGATGGTGTTCCCGTGCACCTGCTGCCCTTGTTCTAGGTGGTTTGAGTTTCAGGGTTTTGTGGGAGTTAATGTTCGAAGTGGTAGATGGGCTGTCAATCAATGGATTACTTTGCTGGATGGTGTTGAGCTTCTTGAGTGTTGTTGCAGCTGCACCCATCCAGGCAAATGGTGAGTGTTCTGTCACACACTTGACTTGAGCCTTGTAGGTAGTGGGGAGGCTTTGTGGAGTCAGGAGGTGAGTCACATGCTGCAGAATACCCAGCCTCTGACCTGCTCTAGTAGCAATGGCATTTATGTGGCTGGTCCAGTTGAGTTTCTAGTCAATGGTGACCCCCCCAGGATATTGATGGTGGATGATTCGACGATGGTGATGCCATTGAATGTCATGGGGAGGTGGTTGGGCTCCCTTATTGGAGATGGGAGATGGTCATTGCCTGGCACTTGTGTCGGACAAATATTACTTGCCACGTATCAGCCAAAGCCTGGATGTTCAGGTTTTGCTGCAAACGGGTGTGGATGGCTTCATTATCAGGAGTTGCGAATGGAGCTGCACACTGTAACCATCAGCGAGTACCTTTGACCTTATGATGGAGAGAAGGTCATTGATGAAGCAGCTGAACATAGTTGGGCCGAGGATGTTGCCGTGAGGAACTCCTGCAGTGATTAGCTGGGGCTGATATAACTTGTTGGATTGTTGCCTGCAAGCAAGATAAAGCTTCCATAATGTCATAACGGACATCCAAAGATGCAACAAGCACACCTGTCAGTTGCAGCACATCCTGGGAGACAGCTTGCACGTAGGTATAATGTTCTTCAAAAATCCTTTTATCAAGATGAGTTACCAGGATTTCGGGTCTACTCCAAAGCCAGAAGCAGTCTCCTCTGGGAAGAAGACACATCTTCACCCACTTCTCCAAATGAATCACCTGGTGCCAATTCCTCACTACCACTATCTAATTTGCTTCCCAGGAAAAGTAGCTGAGCTGGTACTTGGGAGAGAGGAAGCAAGTGCTGCAGGCGATAAGGTGGCGGGGGTTGGGGCAGAGGAAGACACGCCAGAATGAAGCAGATCGAAACGTTGAGTGGGCTGGTCATCATCCTCCTTATCATCATACGATACGAGGGAGAATAAACTCCTCAGGTCCTCCTCATCATCATCTTCCTTCAGCAGTGCCTCCTGTTACTGTGGTGGATTTCACATTAAGTACTGCCAGGATATGGAGGATAGTAATATGCACAAGTACTGCTAGTGTTTGGGAATAGTATTATTTCACCAATAAGCATTGTTACGATATGGGATGGGAGATGGTCAGATTTCACTAAGGAATCTAATAGGGAATTCAGGAGAAACTTCTTCATCCAAAGAGTAATGAGAATGTGGAACCCGCTACCACAAGGAGTAGTTGAAGCAAATACCATAGATGCATTTAAGGGGAAGCTAGATAAGTACATGAGGGAGAAAGGAATAGAAGGATATGCTGATAGGGTTAGATGAAGAGGGATGGGAGGAGGCTCGTGTGGAGCATAAATGCCAGCAAAGACCAGCTAGGCTGAATGGCCTGTTTGTGCTGTAGATTCAATGTAAAATAAGTCGCCACTCCTGTTGGCTAGGAAGTAACTCATCTTGGAAAGTATAGGTGTGCTGACATTGAATGAAGATAGGATCAGGTTTAGGCGCAATGGCGCCCAAAGTCAAATAGCCTACTAGCACTACGCCTCAACATTACTACAAAAAAAATTATCTGGTCATTATCACATTGCTGTTTGTGGGAGCTTGCTGTGTGCAAATTGGCTGCTGCGTTTCCTACATTGCACCATTGACAACACTTTAAAAAGTACTTCATTGGCTGTAAAGCGCTTTGGGATGTCCGGTGGTCGTGAAAGACGCCATATAAATGCAAGTCTTTCTTTAGTGGTGCTGGGTAAAAAAAAAGATTTTAAAAAGTTTCCTGCTTTGCCTGGCGCAATCGATCACAGGCGATTGCACTCAGGCAATGCATCTTTAATTTTAAACGCCCCCTCTTCCTGCTGCCTTCGCAAAGCTGGATGCCAGAATGTGCACTCCCATTAAGCAAGACTCTGCAGCCTGAGCAGAACCTCACAAAATGTAAGATTTTCACTTCACTGACTTCCTGATTTCGACCAGATCACTGTGAGGAAGCACAGCATCGAGGCCAGGCTGCTTCCGATACATTGTGAACTCTTGATGTAACAGCTTGTTTAAGGCTTTCTCAGTAATAAATCACAAAATACACTCTCAGTATTTCATACCCTGTTGATCCATACTTCCATTTCCCTAGCCATTCTATCTAGCCTTTCAATTTTGAGCTGCTTGACAGTGCTAATGATTGTTAGAGAGCAAATTCTTGTACTGTTTAATGTCCATTGCAGTATATCTGTGTAAATCACTTATGGTAGCCAAATTATTTCCTGAGGGCCAAGGTTCCAAAGCTTCTGCTGTTACAGATAACAAGAAGCAAATGAAGGTCACATGGGGGAACACCCGGAACTGCTCTCACACCTTATGTAAACAGGATCTCTCGACATCTGCTATGATTCTGCTTATTTTTTACCAACTGTTCATTCAAAATGCCTTCCCAGAGCATGCAAAAACAGAAACTGTAGATCTCCTTTTCAACCCTCTACTTACTGAAAGTTATATGCAAAAGTCAAGAGAGTATAATTTAGCTTCTGTTCATAATATTTATCTAATGGTGGACTGTACTCATGCATTATTCCATTCACCCTTTGGATAAATATTGTATGCAGTGAATCCCTGACATCTTTCCTAATCAAAACAATGAAAAAAAAAGACTTGTTCTTTCTTACATTTGCTATGGCTGCAGGGACTGTTTTAATTAGTTTGACTTCTCTATTGGTTTTTTGATGATATAGTTTGATTGTGAGTAGGAGCGTTTGTTGCTTAGCATGTAATTTTCTCCAGCACACGAATGGTGGCAGTAGAACTGCTAGAATTTAACCTTTTGCTCATAAATGGATCAAAAGTTGTTCACTGAAGTCCTAGTTCATGAGCGTCACGCCATAGACTCAACGATACAGCTAAACAAATTGTTGTACACGCGCAGTCTTTCGCACATATTGTTAACTGTAAGTGTTTGGATAATGGGCAGGTTAAATCAAGGTTACTTTATCTTAAAAATGATGATTCATAATGCAGCCTGGTGGCACTTTGAATTAGTGTATTAATGTATTGCACCATGGAAGAACAAGATGGTACCATATATGACTCATGCTTGATCTTGGCCAGGTTACTAGAAAAGTGTGAAGTGGAGCTCAGCAGCTGTTCCAGATGGTATCTGGGAAAGGAGTGCCAAAGTATGAGTCAACCTATACCTGTACTTGTATATGTATTAGCTGTGGCCAATTACACAGTAGTATGAAGGAGATCTGAAAGCAAGTCGCCCAGGTGTCCTTTTTGTGCATGATGTGGGTGAAACCTAAAGTAGTTTAAAAAATGCACCTTTCAAACATTGTTTCGGAGTAAGTAATTTTTATTTAAAAAAGAAGAAAGAATTTTTGTAAAGTTTACAGGCAATAAATGTCTCCCATCTTGTGTTTAATGATTTTTCACCCCTTTTGTTTTCTCTTGCCTTGTAACAATGGGCTGAGAAGGCAAGTGGCCATGCACCCTTCTTCCAGGTTCTACTGTTGGTATTATCAATCAGGCATCTGAGGTACACAAAAGCAGTTTTGGGACAAGTCTCCCAGATATTTTCTCTTCCTGTCTGAGGGGAGTATCTAGCCACCACTCTGCAGCTTCTCACAATGATCTGGCTGAGGTCACAAACTCAGCGGAATGGAATCAGATCAGTATCATCTCAATTCATGGTGTACATATTGCTGTTGCACCAAAATGTAACCCATTCAAGAGGATCTTTATGAGCCATGGTTCATTCTCCAGTTATTGATCTGTGCTAGGAACATAGGAACAGGAGTAGTCCCTCGAGCCTGTTACGCCATTCGATGAGATCATCACTGATCTGCGACCTAACTCCATATACCCACCTTTGCCCCATATCCCTTAATACAGTGGTTCCCAACCTTTTCCTTTATGCGGACCACTACATCGTCATCAAAAGCTTTTGCGGACCACAACGTAAGCAAGCCGTTTAAAACATTTTGTGAATAATGTCACAACTTACCTCTGGCACTATTATTACCCTTCTCTTCACTTGCCATGTTCAATGTGAAATTGTTCTTCGCCATTCTGTTGCAGTTTTTACACTCTTGTCTTGTTTTATGGTTTTGACGAAAGGTCTTCTGACGAAAGGTCTTCGACCTGAAACGTTAACTCTGTTTCTCTCTCCATGGATGCTGCCTGGCCTGCTGAGTTTTTCCAGCGTTTTCTGTTGTTATTTCTTATGGTTTTGAAGCCGCCTGAATTCTGTGCCATTTACCGTCATGGCCTTAAATCCCTTTTTCTCTTCTGGATGAATTGTTTGTTCGCTCCATTGAACCAGGCTGGACTGTAATGACGCTCAGTACCTTTGCTTTGCATGGGTACACGTTGATCCATTGCATTCAGAATCAGCTCCTTGAAGGAACTCCATAGAACAACTACAGCAACAACCTCCACATCTAGTTTAAACACTCACCACATTCGATCTGTCCTGCCTGACAACACCTCAAACTATTTTGTTTTGGTGGAACCCATCAGGTCTCTATAAGCTCCCTCTATTCCGAAAGCTGTAGCAATGTGTCATGAAACGAACCCTTGTTTCACTCCAGCAAAGGCTCAGCGACGCTTGGTCTGTCTAATTCCCCTCTGTCTCTCTTGACTAACACATGACACGGGTAGTATTTCAGAAAGTGCTACAATTGACACAGTATTGGGGACTCAGGACAATCTTGGAGGGGTGTGTAAAACATGTTTTGAAATTAGCTGGAGAGAAATGTGAGGTGACGGGTCTCGAGGGGCAGACTGAGGAGAGGGTCTGTACATTGAATGGGGACATGTCAAAAAGAGCCAGAAGACTTAGGGATTCAGAAACGCAAACCTCTCCGAAAAGTTACTTCCTCCCCGCCTGTTCCGAATTTTTGCCAGACACTTTTCAGGTTTAACATGGATGGTGCTGGGGGGGGTGGGGGTGGGGTGGTATTCGTGTCGTCACAGTGAATCCTCTGCCCGAACCAAACTTCCACAGTCACAGGATTAGTGTGGCGGAGGCCGGCAGATTCTCCTTCACTGTTAGTGCAATCATTCTTTTCACCATTAAGTGCTCTTTCTCTGTTACTATCGATTTACATACTCGGTTTTGATCGAACAGTGATTATTTTATATCGGAATCATGTTTAAGGGATGTGGTGTGTTCATTATCTGTACAATAACTCTGTGATCCAGTGTGAGAAGTAAAACACAAACCGCCCAGTGGGGCTCGAACAATCCGGACAGCTTTTATCACAGTTGTTTAGAGCATGGTGCTAATATCGCTAAGGGCACGGGTTTAATCCCTGTACGGGTCATCAGCAGTTTATTTCTTACCTTTTCGGATTCTCCTGACATTGAAAATCCAGACTTTACAAAAAATCTACACAAACTGTCAGGGGGAAATTATTTTCAATAACATCCATTTCACCTTTGCACTGGGCGGAGCAACACATCTCTCTGTTTATTTGTCTTTCTTCGGTTTGCTGACTAACGTTTAACTCGCGGCCTGTTCCCGTTAATAATCACAAGCAGTAACAGACAGACAGAGCGTGTCTGACCGCCCCGAGATGTGTAAAAGGCATCAGTTTAGGACAAAATGCATCAAATCAAATGTTCACCCGGCACCGAGAGAGACAAAAACCAGAGAAAGGGGCAGAAGGAGATCGAGAAATAAAAGCTAAATACAGCCAATAGAAATTGTTTCCATCCTTGATGTCTCTTTCTATTCAAACCCAACCCTTCAGTGGCGGATAAAAGACTTGAGTTTAAATTGGTAAGTTCGAGAAAAGGACCCAAAGAAAGAGACACAAAATATCTAAAAGCCGCCGAATTCCACCTGAGCTATTTCGGCCTCACATCAAAGTGATTTTCGTGTCATTCTTTTAAAGAAACTTTAATCCCTCCTGCTCATTAATCACTTCGGGGGAATGGGACCCGACCAGATCTCGGAGCTCAGGTTACGTTAATTTTCTGCTGACGTGTTTGTAAACATCTAAAGCTGACACTCCAGGGGAGACCTCACAGTGTTGGACACGGAGTGAAGTATACTGAAGTTTTTATAAGAAGTTACAGAGCACAACATGTGTGTAAAATTCCCCGTTGTTTTTCCCGGCACTGATGCATTGTGAAGGGTGAGACTGGCCCCAAGTCCCACTGAGCCGCACTGACGGTGAAATTATATGAAGTTCAACAAGAGAGAGATAAGATTTCAGAATCATGGAGAGATTTGCTGATATTGTTGTTGAATCTCATTTACATCAAACACTCCTTGGACTCTCTGCCGCGGAATTCAGAACTGGGGATCGCCTGTAAAATCAGCAGTAAAAATAGCCGCCCAACATGGGGCTTGCACCCACGACCCTGAGTTTAAGAGCTTCATGTTCTACCGACTGAGCTAACCGGTCCTGTCTGCAAGAGTTCTCTCTGTCTGTCTTTATCAGAAATGAGAAGTCGCACAACACCAGGTTATAGTCCAACAGTTTTATTTGAAATTACAAGCTTTCGGAGCGCTGCTCCTTCGTCAGGTAAAGTGAGGGAATACAAATCAGTTACAAAGCATATATAGACAGAGAACAATGTGTCTGCAGAGATACAATCCATCAGGGAGGCACTACATCAAAGACACAGCAGAATACAACTAAAACTGATAGCCAAGTTCCGCACCCATGAGGACGGCCTCAACCGGGATCTCGGTTTCATGTCACGCTACAGAACGTGACTAGAGTCCAGACTAGAGTCCAGACTCGAGTCGTCGTTGTCTTGTTCACAGATGTGATTTCCAGTTTTTAAAAAAAGTAAAAAGCTTAACTGCAGACTGCAGCATTTGACACGTTGGACCCCCTGTGACCCCACCTCATTGTCTTAGCTGTATTCTGCTGTGTCTTTGATGTAATGCCTCCCTGACGGATTGTATCTCTGCAGACACATTGTTCTCTGTCTATATATGCTTTGTAACTGATTTGTATTCCCTCACTTTACCTGACGAAGGAGCAGCGCTCCGAAAGCTCGTAATTTCAAATAAAACTGTTGGACTATAATCTGGTGTTGTGCGACTTCTCATTTTTGTCCACCCCAGTCCAACACCGGCATCTCCGCATCATGTCTTTATCAGTAAATCGAACGGCCAAAGCCCGATTGAAAGATGGATTCCTCTCACTGACCGATCATAAAACCCAGATCTTCTGTTATTTCACCATCTGAGATCAGCCATGATCTCATTGAATGACGGAGCAGGCTCGAAGGGCCGAATGGCCTACTCCTGCTCCTATTTCTTATGTTCTTAAACATTCACATCCATTTTGCTCAGTATTTATTTCTCACTTTTTTTATTCTGTTCGTGCTTTTTCTCAGAAGCGTTTTACTGTAGTTATTTATTAGAAGGAATAAATGAACAGAAGTGATTTACTGGAATGGTACCAGGGATGAGGGACTTCAGAGTGTGGGGGCCTGGAGAAGCTGGGGTTGTTCTCCTTAGAGCAGAGGTTTTGACAGAGGTGTTTAAATTCATGAACGGGTTTAATATAGTAAATGAGGAGAAACATTTTTCCAGTGGTTAAAGAGTTGGTGACTAGAGGACACATATTGAAGGTGATTGGCAGAAGAATCCGAGGCGACATTAGGAACCATTGTTTTTTAAAACTGCGAGTTGTTGGGATCTGGAATGCACTGCCTCAATTTACAATTAAACGGATGCGTCCCAATAAATGAATAATGAATTCAGATATATCTACAGACACTTGTAAATTGCAGAGATAATAAACATTTACATCGAACACAAGTCAGGAATACATTTGTATCTAGCGGGAATGCACCCAGTATATTTACAGCTCTCACAGCTGCTGGGTGGAGCGTTCCTTGGTGGGCCAGGGGTTGGAATTCGGTGCAACCAGAGCACGGGTTTGATTTCCGGTCTGATTTTTATAAAACAGTTGTGCAGTTTATTAAATCAATTGCACGAACATATCATTAAAGGCAGTATCACGATGATTAATTGTTTTAATCGCCATTACTAAACCGATAACTTTCTGTTGCAGAATGGAGGAAATGCTTGCATGTTGGCCGAATGACAGTCAGACTTTAATATGCATTTGTGATGTGCGTGCTATGAGCCTTTATCCGTTCCCATCCCAAAGGATTGCAGCACTTTCAAACGAGAAGCAACCAACCTCTGTGGGATCATAAGAGAATATTTTGTTCTTTAAAAAATGCCCTGCTGGGAACCGAACCCAGGTTTTACCTGTATACTAGACAAGCTCTTTGACCAGCTAAGCCACGGAGCCAACTCACGGCTGAAATTCCTCTGCTCCCCTCACTGATATCTGGTACCTGTGGTATCGCGTTCCACATTCCAACCACTCCTTGCATAAACAAGTTTTTCCATTTGTCCCTACTGGATTTATTATTGAGGATCTTATATTTATGACATCTAGTTTTACTTCGTGTGACACAAGAGCACTGGCGGCTCCTGTTGTATAAAACCCACTGTCAAAGACCCACACTCCGTACATGCACACCTGAGGTTGTATAATAGTGGGGACACTGGTGAAGATTGTTGAATTGAGGGGGCACTGGTTGGGTTTATATGACAGAGTGGAGCAGTACTTGCCGTTGTGCGGTAGTGAGGTGGGAAATATTTTGGTGAATTTGTCTGGAGCTGATTTTTCGGCCCAGTTGATTTGCTCCTTCCAGAAAACCAACCCGCCCTCCATCCACGGCAGGTTTTCACTTCCATCAGCTCATCCCCAAAACCCAGCTTTAAACAGCAATAAAAACACTGGAACCACACGGCGGGTCATTCAACATCTGTGGAGACAACAGTCACATTTATTTTAGGGGTTTGGACCATTTTTTCATGGACCACCTGCAGTACCATCGCGGACCACTGGTGGTCCGTGGACCACGGGTTGGGAACCACTGCCTTAATACCTTTGGTTAACAAAAATCTATCAATTTCAGATTTAAAATTAACAATTGATCTTGCATCAGTTGCCATTTATGGAAGAGAGTTCCAAACTTCTACCACCCTTTGTGTGTAGAAGTGTTTCCTAATTTCACTCCTGAAAGGTCTGGCTCTAATTTTTAGACTATGCCCCCTAGTCCTAGAATCCCCAACCAGCAGAAATAGTTTCTCTCTCTCCACCCTATCTGTTCCCCTTAATATCTTGAAAATTTCGATCAAATCACCCCTTAACCTTTTAAATTCCAGGGAAGACAACCCTAATTTGTGTAATCTCGCCTCATAACTTAAACCCTGGAGTCTGGATATCATTCTGGTAAGCCTACACTGCACTCCCTCCAAGGCCAATATATCCTTCCTAGGGTGTGCTGCCCAGAACAGGTCACAGTACTCCAGGTGTGGTCTAACTGGGGCTTTGTGCTACTGTTTTGTAACAGTGATAGGAGAAATCAAACATCTGGCGAAATGTTATTACAAAAGATGCATGCAAAGATTGGATAAAGTATATTGGGCCTGTTCACTCGAACACTTCTTATGGAATAATCACAATCTTAAGGTTCACAATAACTATTTTTGGTAATATCACTGGGGTTAGAGTTGGATATTTTATAAATAGTTTTGCATACTAATATTTCAAATTTCTGCTGGCTAAATTCCAAACACAACTTTTGAATGGTCACCTTGGCTGGAGCAAGGTAGATTTACCAATCACTTCTTTTGAGGAATTCTGCCAAATCCATAATCTCACATTTCTTTTCATTGGCTTGTGTTTTTCTTCTGAATGAAAGAGATGAAGGTTTGGGCAAAGTCTAGACAGAATGGGAGAAATTTGTTCTGATCCCCTGAAAAAACATTTGAGACAAAGTAGAGCATACCACATAAAATATTCAAGTAAAACTGCTACAGAGACTCTACTTGATGTGAAATTGGATGCGTTGAACATGCCACAAAACTGTCGTAAAAGTAATGGAAAGCAAGGATACCAGTCCCACCTGAAGAGGTGTTCTGGAAGGAGGTAAGAAAAATCCTTGTGGAAATTATCAGTGTCAGGGAAAGGGGATTAGATTTCCAAGATTATAGACCCTGGTTGAACCGACTGAAGTGGATGACAGCTCAGAAATATATACACAAGCTGCTTGATTATTGTAAGCTTACCTCTTGGCAGAGCATCCCCACCCATCTTAAAGTGGCTAAATGCCAGGACAGTGCCAGATTAAAATGGATGTCAATTGGAAGCATAAATGGGTCAATTAAAAATGAAACCAGAAATGCGGAAAATACACAGCTGGTCCATCAACATCTGTAAAGAGAAAAGGTTATAGTGATTCATATATTGACACCCTTTGTCACAACTCCTGTTAATCGTAACCTCTTTACAGCTAATGCCAGATCTGTGTATTTCCGGCATTTTTATTTCAAGTTTTCAGTATTTGCAGTTTTATTTTATTTTTGTACACAGTCAATTGCATTTGGCTAGATGTGATCTCAGTTTTAAGTCCAGAGTGCAAGATGGTCCTGGCAGTGCCATATAATTTATTAGATGTCCCACACAGAGCTGCCAACTCTGGTTGGAAGTACTTCAGGAGGTTTCATCACACGGCCTCCAACCACCCCGCCCAGTTAAACAGCCTTTTCCCCCCTCCTCTCTAATACTTTTATAACTAATGTGAACTAATCTAAAACAAATTATCTGGTCATTATCACATTGCTGTTTGTGGGACCTCGCTGTGCGCAAATTGGCTGCCACGTTTCCTACATTACAACTACACTTCAAAAAGTCCTTCATTGGCTGTAAAGCGCTTTGGGACGTCGGGTGGTCGTGAAAGTTGCTCTGGAAATGCAAGTCTTTCTTTTTTCTCATAAAGTGTTCAAAGAAAAAGAAAAAAAAACACAATTTTTTTAATCCCCCTATGATTTTTCTCCTGGGTTGCTCGCAGCAGTGTCCAGGGGATTAAACTTTGATTACTGGAAATTCCAGGAAAATGCTGGAGGGTTGGCAAGTCCCTAGTCTCCATATGCTGACCACTCTGATCAGTGTCAGCCAGTGGCTCAGTTGGTAGCACCCTTGCCTCTGAGTCATGAAGGTTGTGGGTTCAAGTCCCAAAAATCTAGGCTGACACTCCAGGGGAGTGCTGCACTATCAGAGGTGCCGTCTTTCGGATGAGATATTAACCCGAGGTCCTATCTGCTCTCTCAGGTGGACGTAAAAGATCCCATGGTGCTATTTCGAAGAAGAGCAGGGGAATTCCCCCTGGTGTCCTGGCCAATATTTATCCCTCAACCAACATCATTAAAAACAGATTATCCAGTCATTATCACATGCTGTTTGTGGGAGCTTGCTGTGTGCAAATTGGTAGCTCTGTTTCCTACATTACTTGGACTGGAGGAAGGTACACAGTGGTGTTCCCCAGGGGTTGGTACTAGGACCACTGCTTTTCTTGATATATATGAATGACTTGGACATGGGGTACAGGGCACAATTTCAAAGTTTGCAGTTGACACAAAACTTGGAAGTATAGTGAACAGTGAGGAGAATAGTGATAGACTTCAAGAGGACATAGATAGGCTGGTGGAATGGGCGGACACGTGGCAGATGAAATTTAACGCAGAAAAGTGCAAAGTGATACATTTTGGTACGAAGAACGAGGAGAGGTAATATAAATTAAAGGGTACAATTCTAAAGGGGGTGCATGAATAGAGAGACCTGGGGGTGTATGTGCATGAATCGTTGAAGGTGGCAGGGCAGGTTGAGATAGTGGTTAAAAAGGCATACGGGATCCTGAGCTTCATAAATAGAGGCATAGAGTACAAAAGCAAGGAAGTTATGATGAGCCTTTATAAAACACTGGTCCGACCTCAACCAATTCTGGGCACTGCACTTTAGGAAGGATGTGAAGGCCTTAGAGAGAGTGCAGAAAAGATTTACAATAATGGTTCCAGGGATGAGGGATTTCAATTATGTGGACAGACTGGAGAAGCTGGTTTTGTTTTCCTTAGAGCAGTGAAGGTTGAGAGGAGATTTGATAAAGGTGCTCAAAATCATGAGGGGTCTAGTCAGAGCAGATAGAGAGAAACTGTTCCCATTGGTGGAAGGGTCGAGAACCAGAGGACACAGATTTAAGGTGACTGGCCAAAGAACCAAAGGAGACATGAGGATAAACTTTTTTACACAGCGAGTGGTTAGGATCTGGAATGCACAGCCTGAAAGGGTGGTGGAGGCAGATTGAATCGTGGCTTTCAAAAGGGAATTGGATAAGTATCTGAAGGAAAAAACTTTGCAAGGTTACGGGGAAAGGGCGGGGGAGCGGGACTAGCTGAAGTGCTTTTGCAGAGAGCCGGCACGGGCTCGATGGGCCGAATGGCCTCCTTCTGTGCTGTAACCATTCTATGATCCTATGATTACAACTGTGACTGCGCTTCAAAAAAAATTACTTAATTGGCTGCAAAGCGCTTTGGGACGTCCGGTGGTCGTGAAGGGCGCTATATGAAATGCAAGTCTTAGCAGTGCCTCGATTTCAAAATTCTCATCCTTGCTTACAAATCCCTCCTTGGCCTCGCCCCTCCCTATCTCTGTAATCTCCTTCAGCCCCACAACCCCCCGAGATATCTGCGCTCCTCTAATTCTGCCCTCTTGAGCATCCCTGATTATAATCACTCAACCTTTGGTGGCCGTGCCTTCTGTTGCCTAGGCCCTAAGCTCTGGAATTCCCTGCCTAAACCTCTCCGCCTCACTACCTCTCTTTCCTCCTTTAAGACGCTCTTTAAAACCTACCTCTTTGACCAAGCTTTTGGTCACCTGCCCTAATTTCCCCTTCTGTGGATTGGTGTCAAAAAAATTTTTTGTCTTAAAATACTCCTGTGCAGCGCCTTGGGACGTTTTACTACGTTAAAGGCGCTATATAAATAAATACATGTTGTTGTTGTTGTCTTCCTTTCGGCTGAAACTCTTGCAAGGGACCACATTGAGGAGGACTACAAATCCCGGCGTGCTGTGCGGCGGGACTCTGGCTGGCTCTCGCGAGATGTGCGGGCGGGAGGCGGCCTCCATTTTGCTGGTGAACGTTGGCTGCTGGTGAGTTTGATGCTTGTGTGTGTTGGTTGTTGTTGTATTAAAAAAAAGAGATCGCGTCGGCGGAGACTGTGGCAGGGGCCGCATGATCAGCGTCAACTAAATGACCCAATGTATATATATATATTTTAAAAATGAGCGATTTCGGTGTTTATGTGAGACGGCGAGAGGGGGTTTCCCAGAGACGCTCGGTTGTCGCTCGGGTCGGGCTGTGCCGCCGAGCTGGCGGTTTTGTGTCCGCGCAAAGTTTAGTTGGCGGTGCCTGCGGATTCAAGTTGGCACTCGCAGTTGTGATCAAAGGGAGGAGCAGAAAACCCCCTTCCAAAAATCTGCAACTGCGTTTGGTTTCTTCTCGAAGTGGGATTGTTTTCATATCTATATATTAAATGCACAACTCCCTTCCAATGAGCGAGATTTGATTTCAAGTTTGATAATTAAGCTGAAGGACAATTCCAGATATATTTTAAATGCACAACTCGCTTCCAGTGAGTGAGATTTGATTTCAAGTTTGATCATTAATCTGAAGGACAATTCCAAAAATACTCCGCCTATGGGCCACCCTGACACCTTTTGAAAGAAAGACTTGCATTTATAGAGCGCCTTTCACGACCACCCGATGTCCCCAAAGCGCTTTACTGCCAATGAAGTTATTTTTTTTGAAGTGTAGTCACTGTTGTAATGTAGGAAATGCATCAGCCAATTTGCAAGCTCCCACAAACAGCAATGTGATAATGACCAGATAATCTGTTTTAGTGATGTTGGTTGAGTGATAAATATTGGCCAGCACAAGGGGGATAACTCCTCCTGTTCAAGTAATGTTTAAAATTCTGTCAAGGTGATCGGCGCACGTATGCACACACACACGCAAATCATCCTAAATGTTATGTTTATTTTGTGGAGGGGGTGATTTTTTTTGTTTTGTGCTTTTATTTGAATGTTTATTATTTATATTTAATCTGTACGTTCATTCCCAGATAAATATGTACTTACACTCACGTACACACTAACGTAACATCAGCCAATGTTGTAAAGGAGTTGCTGGTGTGAGGGTTAATAACATGTAGCTGAAATTGTTGATCAACGTTTTTTGTTTTGTTTGGACAGGAGAGAGTTGGTTGACAAAAGGTGCTGGAAAACATTACACATGCTCAATTTTTAATATAGCAGTTCCTAGGTTGCAGTTATGGACCCTGGGATTTGGGACAGCGATGGCTGTACTTCTTCTGATTCAAGTGATTTACCAGATATAGTTTCCTCTGATGAGGTAAGTGCATTTTGACAAGCTAAAGGAACTTCTGTTCAGTCCCAACTGTTTAAATATAACTCCATTTTTAAAACCATTTAAATAGGAGTCGTAAAAGTAGCAGTGCACAATGACAACTTTCCCATTGTGAAGATCCACATGCAACACCAAATACGAGGATCTTCAGCTTTTTCCAAGCAATCTGCAGACGTGGTTAGATATACAGAACATAGTTTGTTCATAATAAGTGGGGACTGTGGCTCTGGTGAACAAGACATCAGCTTGTAGCTTTTATTTTCCATCTACCCCTCTCCTCCCTTAATAAAAAATGTTTTGCACCAATTTATTTTTTATTTTTCTCTATGATCAGTGCACAAATGTAAATTGTGCTCTTTTAATATAGACTTGGGTAAGGACAGTGTTGTACCAAATGCATGATTCAGTAGCACTTTTTTGAAAACGGGCATCCTGGTAGTGTTTGAAAAAGGCCAGACCAAGAAAATTGATTAAAATGTACATGTTTTGGCATTGGCTGAATGCAGTGCAGACTCACCACTATTATTTGAATTTAAAGGCAACCCATACATTCTGAACCCACTTCCTTGCTGGTGTGGTTCCATGGTACAGGCCGCTTTCCAGTTCAGTACAGATTGGCAGTCTCATTGAGGGGCAACGAAGGTGGCTGGACTGGAAAATTGAAAAACTCACACTTACTGAAGTACTGTTTTTGAAGAATAGCTTAAAACTCATTGTGGAAAGACTTGCTCCAGTCACGAGCAACATCATAATTGCACTCGAGCAATGTTTATAGTGTCAATACACATGGCAAACAGATAAATTCTTCCTCCATTTTGGGGGCAGAGCAGAATCTGTCTCTTTACCTGTTGTGAGATTGCTTGACATTGACACAGGGTGGCCAAATATGGACAAGTGTACCAATCACCATCACCTTGATGCATATGGAAACTCAACATTTAAAAACTATTATAAAATGAAAGAATTACAGTATTTTTGCTTATAACTTCCTGGACCTTGAAGGAAATAATGTGACCTAGTAATGTTGCAGCAGATCTTGATAAGTGTTTTGCAGATTAAAATATTCAAAGCATTTCGACATTGGTCACATACTGGTAATGTTATTAAATTAAACAAAATTGATCAGACAAGGTTGGGACATCAAATTGCAAAAGTTCTATTGTATTAATTCTTGCATGTAACTTATTTTCACTAGTTCAACATTGATTGGGGGGGGGAAGATGGAACACTTAAACAAAAAGCCTGCATGCATGTGTGAAATGGGGACCAATCTTGCACGTAAAACTGCTTGTGCATACGTGAACACAAAAAGTGGGCTTTTTTTATGCTTGCACATGTGATGACACAAATTTAGGCGGCACAGTAAGTTGTGTAGATGGGAGCAGGAAGTTACAAAGGGACATAGACAGATTTAAGTGAGTGGGCAAAATTGTGGCAGATGGAGTTCAATGTGGGGATCTGCTTTGGATTCAAGAAAGACAAATTGGAATATTTTAATGGCGAGAGACTAGAAACTTTGGAGGAACAGGGGTTTGGGTGCCCAGGTACACGCATCTGTAAAAGCCAGTTCACAGGTACAAAAGTAATCAAAAAGGCTAATGGAATGCTGGACTTTATCTCAAGGAATACAAAAGTGAGGAAGTGATGCTTCAGTTTGTACAGAGCCTTTGTCAGATTCCATCTGGAGTGCTGCACTGCACCTCAGGAAGGATATATTGACCTTGGATGGGGATAAAGTGCAGATTCACCAGATTTATACCAGGGCATAAAGGGTAAAATTATGAGGACAGGTTGCATAAACTTGCCGTGCGTTTAGAAGGTTGAGGGATGATCTAATTGCAGTGTTTAAAATGCTAAAATGATTCAATCGAGTAAATACAGAAAAACAATTTCCTCTGGTGGGGGTATCCAGAACAAGGGGGTACAATTTTAAAATTAGAGCTAGGCCATTCAGTAGTGAAATCAGGAAGCACTTTTTCACATAAAGGGTAGTAGAAGTCTCCCCCCAAAAGGCCTTCGATGCTTGGTCAATTGAAATTTTCAAGACAGGTCAACCGATTTTTATTAGGTAAGTGTATCAAGGAATACACAAAAATGGGTAAATGGATTTGCGGTACAAATCAACCATGTTCTAATTGAATGGTGGAACAAGCATGAGGGACTGAATGGTTTACTGCTGTTCCGATGTTATTACGTGTAAGCAGATCTGATTTGTGCAAGCACAGCTAGGCTGTTCTGCAGATGCATACAGTCTTTTTTTAAAGCAGTGTTGTAAAGTTACAACCACTGTCCGGTTTTCATATTTCTAAACAGAAAGTCACCAAAAACCAGATTCCAGTATTGTCTGGATCTTTATTTCAAAGTAAAACTAATATATGCATCACTAGAGTCGACTGTTATGTAATATAACACCTGCAGTGCACTTTTTAATCTATTCATCATTAATAATAAATATAAAAGTATTACATTTGAAATTTCCAAAATACAAACCTCATCATTCCTTTAATCGGTGATGATGCAAGATATTCAGTTGTGCTGGGGGGGGTGGGGGGGGCGTCGGAGGAGGTTGTTTGATTTTCTAGATTCCAGCATCCATCAGATTCTGCATCTTTGACGGTTCAAGTCTGCTTTATGTCATCCGGAATTTTTAAATAGTAGAAGTGACTAGAGAAATAAAATTCTTCCATTCGATGCTACGGCACCAGCAGATTACATTACAACCTGTGTAAGAACATAACATAAGAATTAGGAGTAGCCATCTGGCCCCTTGAGCCTGATCTGCCATTTAATAAGATCATGGCTGATCTTCTACCTCAACTCCACTTTCCTGCCCTATCCACATATCCCTTGATTCCCTAAGTGTCTCAAAATCTAACAATCTCAGTCTTGAATATACTCAATGACTGAGCATTCATAGTCCTCTGGGGTAGAGAATTCCAAAGATTCACAACCCTCTGAGTGCAGAAATTTCTCCTCATCTCAGTCCTAAATTGCCAACCCCTTATCCTGAGACTATGACCCCTAGTTCTGGACTTTACAGCCAGGGGAAACAGCCTCTACTTATTTCTTGGAAAATGATTATTGCACAGAAAATATAAAGGGTATTTTAGATTTCTGTCAAATGTACTGAATGAAGTTGAAATCTTGTGCTGTTTAATTTGGTTATTTTTGACATTGAATGAATGAGCTGCAATAGATTTGTTTTAATGATTATTTAATTATAATTACAGGATTTGAAACCATGGTTTCCTCCGATTGATCCACCACAGATAAGCTATGAAGGTAAGAAAACTCAAAAGGGCCCTTTTCATGTTTTGAGAGAGGAGATTGGCTATTGTACAGCTAGCCAGGTACAAAATAATACCTCCTCTAATTTTAGCAGTGTTGGTAAATGATTTAATTTAAGGATTGCAGAAGCAGGCAGCGCGTTGAAGTATCAGTGGGATTTTAGAATATGAGTTAGTGCCTTTAATTCTTCAGGTGGTGAGGTCGCAGATGGTTGTCCCATTGTGGAGTTGCTAAGTTGAAACTAGGTACTTCCCTAAAGGAAAGACATTTTGTAGGGTGAGTTATTGCAGATCACTGTTGTGTACCTCTGGTGGCTGTGTTAAGAAAGCATTGACTGAGACAATGGAGCAAACCACCTATTAGCCTGCTCAGCTGGAGAATGGTGGGTCGTTTGGGGGACCAAAACAGAAGGACAATATTTAAACATTTTGAAAAGTATGAGGTTTGAGGTGGATGAGCACACTGACCCTTTTTTTTTTACCTTTTGCAACCGGATTCAAATCCAACAGCAACTCCTAGGATGAAAGTCTCCTCTCACTGCTATAAAGGCCTTGTGTGAAGTATGTTTCAGTAATCTGAACTCAGTTCCTCATTGGTGTGAGTCCACAGCACAAAACTCCCCTGATCTGGAACTTCATTTCACCTGACGAAGGAGCAGCCGCTCCGAAAGCTTGTGATTTCAAATAAAACTGTTGGACTATAACCTGGTGTTGTGCGACTTCTCACTTTGGCACTTCATTGGCAATGTCACCCACTTCATTGGCAATGAGGCCACAGCGACGGCTATGTACGAATCATTCGTGAGGTTATTCACTTTGGTAGAAAGAATAGAAAAACAGAATATTTTTTAAATGGTGAGAAACTATTAAATGTTGGTGTTCAGAGAGATTTAGGTGTCCTTGTATCGTTAACATGCAGGTACAGCAAGCAATTAGGAAGGCAAATGGCATGTTGGCCTTTATTGCAAGGGGGTTGGAGTACAAGAGTAAGGGAGTCTTACTACAATTGTACAGGGCTTTGGTGAGACCACACCTGGAGTACTGTGCACAGTTTTGGTCTCCTTATCTGAGGAAGGATATGCATGTCTTAGAGGCGGTGCAGCAAAGGTTCACTAGATTGATCCCTGGGATGAGAGGGTTGTCTTTTGAGGTGAGATTGAGTAGATTGGGCCTACACTCTCTGCAATTTAGAAGAATGAGATGTGATCTCAGTCAAACATATAAGATTCTGAGAGGTTGTTTCCCTGGCTGGAGAGTCTAGAACTAGGGGGCATAGTCTCAGGATAAGGGGTCGGCCATTTAAGACTGAGATGAGGAGGAATTTCTTCACTCAGAGGGTTGTGAATCTTTGGAATTCTCTACCCCAAAGGACTGTGGATGCTGAGTCGTTGCGTATATTCAAAGCTGAGATTTTTGGACTCCAGGGGAATCAAGGGATATGGGGATAGGGCAGGAAAGTGGAGTTGAGGTCAAAGATCAGCCATGATCTTATTGAATGGCGGAGCAGGCTCGTAGGGCTGTATGGCCTACTCCTGCTCCTAATTCTTATGTTCTTATTCTATTGTAGTATAGGTTACTCTTTTGGGGTTGAGAAAGAGCACTGCTTTGCTTCTGGCTGTGCCAGCCCTGATTGGATGACAAAGGTGTTCTGTTCCCAGCTCTAACATCTCTTTCTTCAATTATTACAAAAACAAATCACCAAAAAGAGGAGGGAATAAAGATTGGATCAAAGATTGAATAATAATTGCAAGCTTTGACTTTGAGGTTTTTTGCAGACTTGGCCATTTTTTTGTAATTTGAGGAACAAATGCAATTGGTCTTTGGCACAGCTTAGAAGTTTGTCCTGTTCTAAATTTATTGTGTGTCAGGTTTAGAATTTTGTAATGTTAGACATTGTGGAGAAAACAATAGTCTCGTAACAGTGAAGTTATTCACGTGTAGTAATGGGGTTACGGATTACCTCATAATTCCAGGTCATAGGGTTTCAGTTTCATTTGTTTCTAAAATGAAACAGGGCTACAGGTTTGGGAAGCAAAACCGATTGCAGTGGAGGAATGTTTTTAAAATGACTGATATGTCTTCAGTTTATTGTAGAATTATTGTACTCTAAATATAACTTCGATATTTTTCGCCATTATCTGTTAACTGTTGTAGTTCTAAATATTGCAAAATATTTTGTGAGGATATTTACAAGCACTGTAGTACAGACTTCCCTATAATGGTATTATAACTTAGATTAAGCTTGTACAGTATTTATGCTGGAGATCAAAGCGGTAAAAAATTATTCTTGCTAACGTACCATACTTTCTTACAATTGCAAAATACTGCGGATGCTGGAAATCTGAAACAACAACAGAAAATACTGGAAACACTCAGCAGGCCAGGCAGCATCCGTGGAGAGAGAAACAGAGTTAACCTTTCAGGTCTGTGACGAAGGGTTACAGACCTGAAACGTTAACTCTGTTTCTCTCTCCACGGATGCTGCCTGGCCTGCTGAGTGTTTCCAGCATTTTCTGTTGTTATTACCGTTCTTTCTTATAGTTTTAGGTGCAAACTTGACATTCCTTCATTGAGAGATTATTCAGGCAGCTCGGTGCCCAGCCTATACCATTTGCTGCTCTTGCTGCCCGGAGATGTGCCAGAACAACCAGCAGTGACTAGGCTGCTGATTTAAAATGAACTTTTTTTCCCCTCCTGTGTTTCTTCCCTCTATATTCCTCTCACTGAGCAGAAGCAGCTGGGCTACACTCGCCACTTTCCTGACAAACTGAGATTGGGAACTTTCAGACACAAAGTAGTGAGCTTATCATTCTGTCGCACAAAATGTTGCTGCACCAACCAGTTGTACCAAACTAACAGTTTGAAGATGTAAAGTGGGAAGAAATTAAGAAATACTTATTTAATATATGCTAAAGATATTGTTTTACTTTTAGTACTGTTAATTTTGAATGGGTTCTATACATTTTTCATATACAGTGCTTTATACTATTCAGCCTGAGAAATGTAATGCTTGTTGTGGAAAGGAGGAGTGTGTCTTGAAAGCTACAGCAGGTACTAACAGCTTAAAAAGGCTATTAGGATAGAAATGGGGGAAATAATGGCTGTTCAGATGCTAACTACATTATTTTTGTTTTTGCTTAGCTCTGCTCTATTGAGTTTGTGTTGCTGAAAGATCGATTAGATTAGGTATCCAACTAGCAATTTCTTTTCCTAAGGTGGTGCATGTTCTTGTTTCCAGTGCTGATTCCTAAGAGATGGTGTTACCTGAGGATGTCTGTGTTGAAGAGGTATTGCCACATTGTGAAAGTGCAGCTCCTGAGCCCAATTCTTTTTGGCAGGCCTCATCTGGATGAACGCTACAGCAACTGGGCTGCTGAAGCGGAGCTCATCCAATATGAGCAGTAAGTTTTGCTGTAACAACGACAGCTATAAACGATACAACAGATAAATCCATAATAGTAGCCTTATTTCAAGTTTAGAATTGCACTGTTTTGTATGTGAATTCTAATACACTGTTATATTTCAGCAAAAGGATGTTTTAAGTTGGGTGGTGGAGGCAGACTCAATCGTGGCTTTCAAAAGGGAATTGGATAAGTACCTGAAGGCAAAAAATTTGCAGGGCTACGGGGGAAGGGCAGGGGAGTGGGACTCGCTGAAGTGCTCTTGCAGAGAGCCAGCATGGGCTTGACAGGCCGAATGGCCTCCTTCTGTGCTGTAACCATTCTATGATGCAACATGATCTAAATGATGTGTCAACTAAAATTCAACAAAGCAGATTTAAAATCGAGAAGTGTGCCCTTTTCAGTTTTTAGAGATAAATTTCCCAAATTTTAAGATATTTTTAATTAGCTTTTGCTGATTTTTAAACCCAAACTGTTGAGTCTTACTGTCCCTTGTGATTTATTGCAAGATTGTGATTTTTTTGGTTAACTTTACAAATTTTGGTCCCATGTATCTGTTTCAGCTACACATAGAAATGGCGTTTGTTGTGATCTCTAACTTTTTCTCACCTCCTCCCCATTATATCGTCAAAATATTATAGAATTCAGATAAAATTGGGAAAAATGTACAATACAAAGCTGTATTTGCTAGGTGATATTGTGCATGAGGTGGTTGGAATGGATGGCTAAGGCTTGACAGGAGTAGGTGAACAGTACTTGGTCAACCCACATTGTGGGGTTTTGAGGTGGGGTGCTGTTTTCTGTTGCTGTCATTGTGCTGACTGACACCTCTTATGGGGACATTAAAATGCCACTGGGGAAGTTTGTGTCAAGTCAGAGTCCAGAAGATGGATTCAGATTGCCTGCTATTTTCCAATTACAGACAGAAATTGTCCACGACCTGTTCAGATCGGCATATATTATTCAGATACCTCAGCCACATGTTTGCGTGGAGATTGTTATGCTTTTGCCATAGTATGGAAATGCACCTTCTTGGTCACTTACAGTCACTGATTATTGTGACCCTAACGAGTACTGCTTTTAACACAAACATATACCAGCAAATCTCCTGTAACTGAGCCACCTAGAAGGTGCACTTTTTATAAACTGTACCTGAAGTTCAATTGACTGTCGTTGCAGCTGTCTGATCTTGTATCCCACTTTTCCGGTGAGCTGCCTGATCCAGCTCGCCGACTCGATGGAAATGAGGCCGAAGGGATCCCTGTGCCCTCTGTGCACCCCCGAATTTCTGGGCCAATGTTCTTTCTGAGCAGCGTCATTGGAGATTAACTGTGTATATATTACACGATTGTACAATATGTCTTATAAAACAAAGTGTCCTCTGAGTCATAGTGAATTACAGGACACCACCTAGTGATTTAACAAGACTGAATTTTGGAAATCAAATAAAAATAGAAATGCTGATGTTGCACAGACTATTGGCATGATTGCATCAATTAAGGCATTGTTTTCCTCTCTTGGTATAAATCTAGTCATGAGTTTTACAAGATACTTTTACCATGTCAGCTCGTCCCTTTAATTCAGGCACCTTTGCTGTACTTTCACCCAAATCTTTATCTTTTGATGCAACTCCATGACTTTTGGACTAACCAGGAAAGAAAACATACCACTGTGTTTATAATGGCAATGGGGACACACCTGTGCTTAAGAAAAGCTTATTTTCTTTTTGGGAGCATCGAATACTTATAATGAAAATATGTAGAGTACACTGAGTCATAGTGAATCACAGGGCACCACCTAGCCTGCAGCTAAGACACACACTATCAGATTTGACACTCCCTGTTTAAGTTGACAATGAAGAAACACTTACTTGGGAGAGGTGCTGGTGAGCCTGTAGAACCATATACTTAATATAAGAGTCAGTACCTCCAGGGAAAAAAAAGTGGGGAGAAAATTGGTTAAAAAAAAAGTTTTCTATATTGGCAATATATCTGCTGCATTTTGCCCTGCTTCGCTCGTATTGCTTGCAGCCTACAGTATTTCTACTGTAAAGAGGCTACAAAGTGTAATACACTTCAAAAATAATCATGAATTGTGTGTTGCCCCTCTCTATAATTATCACAGTTCATTAGTATTCATAATTCCAACTATATAGTTTGAAAGATACTGGAACAACAAACCGTTCGAGTTGATATTTTTCTGTTGAAAAGCCTATATTTTCATATGGAAGAAGAATGTGCTGTATTCCTTAGCATTGATACTACCTATCTTGATGAGCATGAATTCAGCCACAGAAAAGACCCAGTCTCAGCACCAAACTGGTATCTGAATGGGTATGCTGACCTTGGGGATAATTTTGACTATGTGCAATAGTGTAAAACGGGCTGCCGATTCACTATTCAAATACTTGCTGGTTTCACCAACGTAGCCATTGGGAAGAAAACTTTTTGTAAGTTATTTATTGCAGTCAACAGACCTGATCCCACAATGTGTCTGCAGTATTGTTAATTTCATTAGTACTGTAAGTGCTGAGTTCACGAAAAATCTTTCTTTCCTTGTAGTTGTGGCGAACTGCAGGATCTTGATCTCAAAACACTGAAGATCATTGATCTTTTGGAATCTGCACACAGGGCTCTGCTTGTTTATGCTGTAAGTAAGTTGTTAAAGCATGGCCGAATGGTCTACTTCTCTTCCTGTGCTCCTAAATACTAGTTTTTTCATCTATTTTTCAAATTATTTTGCAGTTGAAACGACCACTGCTGATACAGTTTGTTCGTGCTATTGGTGAAAACCTTGTTCAGGTAAGAACCCAGTTAATTTTCAATTCTGCAAAACTAATTTTTGAAGAGCACTAAACAACGACACATGAGGTATAAATATTTATGAAGTAAAAAACTGATTGGAACATAGAAGTGTAAAGGATTGGACAAGGCCATTACAGTCCATCAGACCAGTCCCAAAGTCCAGAAAATATCACACAACACTCTATCATAACCGGATCTGAGTCCATTAGAAGATGATTAAAAAAAAAATCAATGTGGGTGTGCTATGCTCATGACCTTTTCTTCCTTCTATAATGTGCAACTTTCCTGGCTGTTCATCACAAAAGTTCAACTAAACAAAATGATGCATCACCCCTGTGAAATGGAAAAAAAAAGGGTGCTCTGGGTGGGGCTTGGTCTATGATGGGTGCTTTCATTCAAAGGCTAAAGTAGCTTAAAAAAAAGTAGTAAGTTACAGTACAGTAAACTCGTGTTTAAACGGCACGTTATCATCCGGAATACTTTAATAACTGGCAAAATAGATATATCTCAATACAAAACAACACCTCAATAACTGGTAATCTTGCCGATTCTACCATACATTTAACGGAACATTCTGTAGGTGAGTACCCAATTATACAGTACATTTCTTGATTTTCAATTTTTGTTTGTGTTAAAAATTTCCTTGGTAGGTATACCTCTCTTATCCAGAATTTTTCATCAACCGGCACCATCCTGGTCCCATAGGTGCCGGATAAGAAAGAGTTTACTGTATATTGAAACGATGTATACTTGCTATTTTTAATATGATAGCTATGATTTTTTGTGTGCTGCATTATCTTTTGGAGATGCAATGTGGATTTTAATTCAGAAATTAAAGAGAGACTTTATTTTCAGTGTTCCACTTTGGAAGAGGCAATAAAAGTGGTAAAGCAGCAAATGATTTTTCGGGATGCCTGGAAGACGTTGACTTTTGGGAATAAAATGCAAACGGCGACAGTCCTCGCTCTCACTGGCCTTCATTGTGAGTCCCGCCTAATTTCATGTTACTGTGGGTAAAGAATTGTGAACTCCATTTCCTGCTTCCAGTTGAAAATATATGCATTGCTTGAAGTGAGATTCCCTTTTTCAATCCAGAAAGATTTTATAACACTTTAAAATTTTTGATAAATGATACATATTTCAGGTTACTAATACTTCTAACTAAGTGTTGGTTGGCAAAAAAAGCTGCAGGAAAGCATTGAAAGAAAGACTTGCATTTATAGAGCGCCTTTCACGGTCTCAGGACATCCTGAAGTGCTTCACAGCCAATGAAGTACTTTTGAAATGTAGTCACTGTTGTAATGTAGGAAACGCATTAGCCAATTTGCACACAGCAAGCTCCCACAAACAGCAATGTAATAATGACTAGATAATCTGTTTTCGTGATGTTGATTGGGGGACAAATATTGGCCAGGACACCGGGGATCACTCCCCTGCTCTTCTTCAAAATAGAGCTATGGGATCTTTTGCGTCCACCTGAGAGCAGACGGGGTATCGGTTTAGTGTCTCATTCGAAAGACGGCACCTCCGACAGTACTGCACTGGAGTTTCAGCCTAGATTTTTGTGCTCAAGTCTCCTGGAGTGGGACTTGAACCCACAACCTTCTGACTCAGAGGCGAGGGTGCTGCCCACTGAGCCACAGCTGACACTTGGTGCAAAGTGCTGTGCGCTGGTGCATTGTGAATGCGCCATTTGATGACCCATTTAATTCACTTGTGTCTTTGTCTATGACTTGCTGGATTTGTCTATGTTATGTATTTTATGTATCTCCTGACAATTCTGAGGTTTTGTATTGACATAAGAGATTGAGGGTTTAGGATCAGCCTTAGGATGCAGCTATCCCATTAATCATTCTCCCGTGGTGCTGCACATGGGGAGTCAAGGGGGAGGGGAGGACGGCGGGAGGGAGCAGAAGGGAAGTGAATGTGGGTGAAAATTTGGGGAGATGTACAGTAATCAAGTAATTTTTTTTGTTTGAGCATTCATTATGGTGCTCCTTCTGATTTCTGTTTCACGGATGGTGCAGAGGCCGACAAACTTGTGGGTGGCAATGATGGCAGCTGGCAGATCAAAGCAGAAAGCAGTAGGGCAGCAAATAACAGGTGCTGGATTGAGCCGGTCGGGGCAGGAAACCGGAGTGAATAACCAGAACAGGTCAGCAAAAAGCACCAGCAGGCGAGTGTGAATACAGGGACATAGCTCGAGGCTGGCCAGTCAGCAGGGACGGGCAACGGCAACAAGGACGAACGAGCCATAGATGAGAGGGAAGATTTGGAAGCGGGGGAGGATGGATATCCAGCCACGGCTTACAGCTGGTTGGTTAGCACGGTGGAGAGCACAATGGACAGGCTGGCAAATCAGAGGGTGATGGTGGACGGCAGCAGCTTGCAAGGGGCCCACCAGCGTACGAAAAGGCAATGATGGCGACCGGAGTTGGGCTGCCACTATATAGACGTCGTACCTGAAGATATTTTGGTTGTTAAATAAATTAGAATTAATTTCCCTCCTCGTTTCTCCCAAACCTGTGGGCTGATTCTCCGTATATGCCAGGGAGAACATAGCAGAGATTGGCTTAATAAAAATCACTCTGCAGCGCCGCCTTGTGGCTATAGACTCAAACGAGCTTTTAAACTGTTCTGCACCACAGGCACTCATTAATGAGAAGATCCAATTTAGTGGCTATAGGTGTCACTAGAAAACCATAATGGGTAGGTGTGGACACATTTAAAATGGGGAATCCCATAGAGGTATTTACATATGAGTTTCTAGTGGAAGATGAGACAAATATACTGAATTTAATAACCCTGATATTCATCTTCAGGTGGAAAGCAACTGCTGGCATGGAATGGTGGTACTCCTGTTGAGATTATTTTCACAAGCAACATATGTACTGAGTCATTTAAAAATGGCATGTAATTATTTAATGTACCATTAGCAACTGATCTTAATCAGTGAGGCATAAATACAGAAATAGTTTTCCTATTTGTGTTACACAATTAGGCATCATGTGGAATCAATTACTGTATTATCTTGAGTTGGAACACCTGATTCAATGATACAGAACAGTTTACAATTTACTTAATGTTGGCTATTAGCTTGCTGTCGTGTAAACTCAAATGAGACAGCTAGTCTAGTTTACAAAAACTCACCGCACAAATTTTGTAGCAGTAGTACTTTTATTTATATGTATAGACTTGCAAGATTTTGTAATGGTGAGTTCCATTGTGCCTAATTTATAATACAGACAGGAAAGTGATCTTGCAACCATACTGTTATAAAGTTAATTGCACCAGCCCTAGCAATCTTCAGATTATGGTATGGTACCTCTTGTGTGTTGCTTGTCCAGAATTTGCTCTGTACCTTCTGAACATAAATTCACCAATGATGGAACTTTGTTTTTCTTATTCCATATCAGTCTTAATCGTGAAAGCTTCCTGGAGGAAAAGGAAATCTATAGAAACTGGAGTGCACAAAACATGTTAATCTGATTTGCATGAGGGCATGCCTATACTGCGGTCTCTTAGATTAGGCACAGAATGTTGTGGGGAACCATGAATAATGCAAATGGCTCACTGGTTCCATTATTTTCCTGGTAGTGTATCTGTAATGGTTTGAATTTTTCCAAATCCTACTTGTGTTCATATGTCAGCTTGGCTCACTGGTAGCACTCTTGCCTTTTGCATCTGAAGTTTGTGGGTTCAGGATCCACTCAAGAAGTTGAGCACATAATCTTGGCCGACACTTCAGCACAGGGCTGAGGAAGCGCTGTTGAAAGTACCATTTTTCAGATGGGACATTAAACCCATCTGGCTGCTCAGGTAGATGTTAAAGATCCCATGCCATGATTCAAAGTGGAGCTTTCCCAGTGTCTTGGTCAACATTTATCCGAAAACAAATATTGCCAAAACACATTAACTGGTCATTTAACTGATTGCTGTTGGTGTGAACAGATAAGCAACTGCAACTACATAACAATGGTGACTAAACTTCAAAACTAATGAATTGTCTGTAGAGCCTTTGGACGTCTTGAAAACATGAAAGATGCTATATAAATCCAAGTTTGTTTGTTCCTCCCACCTTTTCCATACAAAGAGCTTTCCTACAAACCTACTTCTGAGGACAACATTTTTCTCTTTTTTATTAAAGAAATTTGATTCAGGTTTTAATTAACCTGTTGAAATGTGAATTTGTTTTTCCATCTAATTTTTGAGATTTATTCAATTTGCAGCCTTTACTAGCAAACCTGATGGAAATACTTACTAAGGCAGTGTGCTGTTAACAATCCCTTTTTAAATTATTGAGTGGTTATTAAAAAATTCTGATTTAATATTCATTCCATTTTTATTTGTTAAATGTGTTCCAGTGGTGTGCTGATGATTTCATAAGGGAACTGATTTTGAGGAGTCACTGAGTCCAATAGTGCAAGGGAGCTGAATTGATCCTTAAAGTTGAAATTACAAGATGACTGCAGCATTTGGGATAATTGACTGTGTACTGCTGGTAATTTAACTCCCTCGTGGTTGAGCTCAGTAACTCCTCATATGCAAAATTATCAAACTTAAACAAAAGATTAGAAGGGACAGACTTCCAACAAAAACAGTTAATGTTGTGTTGAACCCAAAAAGCCAGATTGAACATTATAAGGGTAAGTATAGCTAGCGATGTTTAAATACTCTGTGGTACATGATAGCTACTAAAGCTTCTGACATCATGGAAATTTCATGCAACAGGTGAAGGATGTACGATGTAAGATAGAATGTTGTTCTGAAGTTTCACTTGATTTATCTGGGAGCGGGTGTTATGAGAAACTTTCAATCTCTTTTGTCAAGAGATTGGGTTGAGTCCATAAAAAACCAGATTCTCTTGATGTCAACAGCACCCACTGTTAAGCTAAGCTTTAGCAATTCAGGATCAAACTTGGTCCATGTTCCCTAGTTTAGCTGCAAATTCATGTTATTTTTTATTGTTGCAGATTTCAGTCTTATAAAGCAGTATTCTTTAGATCATAATGATCTGTTTGAGCAATTTGAAGATCAGTGCTTTCAGGAAGAGGAGGTAAGAGATTCAACTGGCTTTTTGTTGGAAGTAATAATTTAGCCCCACTTTGTAAAGTTTATATCAAGATGCTATGAATTTAGAAATATGTTTCAGTTGTGAATTATTTTCTAATACTACAATTAGGAATGTAGAGAAACATAATTTTGGGAAGATGCATATTTTTCCAAACTAAAGTAGTTCCTTGAAACACATAAAACACGTTATTATCAGTACAGCAGGTTTTGGACCGTGCTGAAATTAAACTTCCCCATGGCAATTTCTATCCCACCCATGCAGACAGTAATGTTTGCAGACAGTAGAGCAGCAACATATCACTGAAACGAGCATCAATCATATTTCAGTCTCAAATAATCACAATTCCTTCATACTTAACAGAGAGCATCAGCAACAAATGCTGGAGTAGAAAAAATGTATTTTAAGGATGCATATTGAAGTATTCTTTGCTCATTTAAAGCAAAGGATGTTTTTGCTGGAGAATGAAATAATTTTTCACTTTTGGCATGCGTTCTTAACATCTTGCACTCCTTAATTCTAGTAATACAGGTTTGGTGCAGAATTAAGCTTCCTCAGCCATTTGCCTCATCACCAGCATCCTCCTGGCCAATGTACAGAGTATTTTGTATTGTGAGCTTGTAGCTTGCAAGCACTGGGTTTATACTCCCTCAACTGATAAAAACACCGATAGGACCATTGCAGTCAACAGAGAGAGGAGACTTTCATCTAATTCGTCTGGGCTGGATTCAGAGTTTGGTTCTAGTGGTGAAAGATACAATCTACTAGCCCACTGTGCCTCTTGGTTCATTAGAAAATTCAAACTTAGTTAACTAAAATGTCACTCAATATATAATAACATACATATTTTCTAATATTTACTTTAAATGTATTCTAGGATGGAGCATGATCAACCTTTTTATGATCATTCTAAATTCCAGTTATTTGGTATAACTGAATGTTTAACTGGGTCATGATCAGTGCTTTCAGTGGCCTTTGAGTTTTGCAAAAATTGGCAAAAGCTTCCTGGTTCATAAGCAAAAAACTATAAAGTTGCTTCAGATGTTCTTGCTATTCTGGAGCATTTCACCTCGCATTAAACACTGCTATTCGACCATGAATTGTTTTATCCTTGTACTTCTGGATCTGTTTAATGTGACTAGTTCATCATCTTCACACATTTCAACATAGTTTTGTAGAAAAATGCTGCCCAACGAGGACAGATTTGTAGAATCCCCTTTGTTTGATTTTCCATTAGGCCTTGAAAGTTGGCTGTAAAATTGAGGAGAGGGCTAGGGTTCCTAATGCCTTTAACTTTCTTTTTATGATCAGCAAGCAAAAATATTTCACGAACATTGGGAATCAGACATGAAAAAACAACATTATGAAGCAGCAGTGAAGTCTTTGAATGAAGCAATAAGAGTCTGGTAAGTATTCCATGATAAGGGTCCACAGACAAGGTGGGAAGTTTTTGCATATTTGTGAATGAGACTAATGAATTACAGTGGTAATGCAGTCATTTTTGTATCCTGGCTTGTGTGCACCAGAGGAATTTGATAGTACCCATCTGAAATTCCTCCAGTTATTGGCTTCTGTACAATATTTCTTGCATAATGTGCATTTGTACGGATGAAGAGGTCTACGGTAGTAAAGATGTTGGTTTATATTTGTGATTTCTTCAAATGGCGAGTTTGTGGTCTCATCGGAGACAATGGGCAGAATTTTCATTGACCCGTGGAGGCGGGTTTGGAGGCGTGTGGGGTGGGAAAATAGCAGATTCGGGGGTCCCAAACCCATCCCGCCCCCAACCCGCCTCCATGCTAGTTTCACAGGAGGCGGGTACCCAACCTGTGCTGGGACCCACCTCCCCGAGGCGGGAAGGGGATTCGTGCCAATAAACTGCCTGTTAACGGGCAGTTTTTTGCCTAATCCCTATTTTTAGCCCTGAAGTGTGGGCTTCCCGACAGGTCCGAACCACGCCGATTTAGCGAGGCGGACCGTGGGTCTGCAGGGGTTGGAGGGGTCGATATGTCCGGTGGGCAGGTGAGTGATGGGTGCATGTGTGCAGAGGTAAGTGTGTAAGGTAAGTGGAAAAAAGTTTTACTTACCTTAACTTCCTCCTGCAGGTGTCAGCCCTTCAGTTCTCGGGAGTCAGAAATCTCACCGGCACAGAAAGCAGAATGGCCGTTGAGCTGTCAAAAGCTGCAGCCTCTGCTTTTTGTTCTGCAGAGATCTCTAAATCAGCCTGCGAGGAAGGAATTAACTTAGAGGACAGATTGTCAGTGTTTGACAGCTTCAAGGAGCTGTCAAACGCTGATATTTCATCTGTCAAAAGCTCTTGACAGATGAAATGTCAATCTGTGATGTCACCTGTTGCCGGGTGGCCCTTAATTGGCCTGCTGAGCCCGCTGGGCGGGCTCAACAAGGTCAATCAAGGGAAAATCGAGTGGGTTGGCCACAACTCGATGGAGGCGGGACTACAACCCCAAAAGTGGGAGGCTCGCCTCCATTGATAAAATCCAGCCCAAAGAGGCTGTGGCGAGTTACCCCAGGTTGCTTTTCCAGATTTCTTTTACTGTCTGATCATAGAGCATCAGCAGGTTTCTATTCTCTTTCTGTTCTCCCTGGGCTAATGAAAGAAATGAGATACTACAGATGCCTGGAGCTCTTTCTCTCGCTTATGGTTTTTTCCCCCCTTTATTCATGTATTTTATGATTCACGGGTGATTTGAACCTTTTGAAGCAACTTCACAAGACAAGTGATGTAGCCTAGCTTATCTCTTAAAACATTAGATCGATATTAAAAATTCTGGATTCTGTTTTCTTGCATCCATCATTCCAATTAAATGTTCTATTTGAATATGTTACCACAAATTCCTGTGTTATGTGAATTATGATTTTTGTTGCATTCTGTGAAATGTTACGGCATGGAGAACTGATTTGTGTAAATTCTTCTTGCAGTGCATTTAATCATTTGCTGTATGAGAAGAGATCTTACTGCTATTTGCAGTTGTGTCAGTACAAGTAAGTTTGCATCTGTTCCTCTCTAAACATTGTTATTTTACCAAGGAAAGTAATTCTAGATAATGTATTACATTTGAAAAGCTTAGTCTTGATATGTCACATGGGGTAATTTTTTTATTGATGTAACACTTGGGTGGGGGAATGTATTTGAGGAGCTCTTCTCTGAAGTCCATAAGTTATTCATGTCTTGCAAGATGTTAAGAGGATCAAGCAACGCCAGTCAGTGTATCTCTGGAGCACGGTTGCTACCTAGTGTTCTTGTTCTACCTGATGATGTTTAATGCCAGATCAGAGCCAGTCTTCTAAAACATCTTCCAACTCGGGAACTTCTGGTTAATCTTGTTTTGAAATGTTTCAGTATCTGGCTGATTTTACACAGAACTGCTGTGAATCAGTTTGCACTGACTATGCTGCCCAATAGATGTTATTAAGTCTAACTTTTTGTTTAAAGTAAAACACAATTTTCACTGTCTCGTCACTGATTTCAGTAAACATTGAGATTAAAAGTCCTGTTTTTATTTGGTCTAGAAACAGTCCAGATATTGGCCCAAAAATTAGTGAGGGAGCCTTCGTGCGGGGGTAAGGCTTCCCCGCGATATCTCACTGCGCGCCGGCTTTTTCATTCCCAGCTCGCACGAACTTGATGTTCTAGACAGCAGCTGTGCAGTGCTTGCGTATCCCACAGGCGCAGTTAATTCGTGCGAGCTGTGGGATCACGTGATTCAGTTAGAGCCAATGGCAGCACACCATCTTTCATTCATAGTTTTCACATAAGTGCTGTGAAAGCTATGAATCTATACCCCCCCAAAAGAACAGCTAAACCTCAATTAAATTTAAAAAAAAACATCACATTAATAAAATAAGTATAGTTAAATAAATTAACCACTTTAAACAAAAAATTAAATTTTTGAAAAAATTTACAATCTTTTTAAAAGTTATAAAAATAAACTTACCTTTCTTTAAAGTCTCTAAAAAAGATATACCTGTTGAAAAAAATTCAAAATAATACTTAATTAACTACTTACCTTGTTAAAAGAGGGTCTTACGCCTCCTTTCTTTATGTGCAAAATCTTCCATGCTTACCTGCGCGTTCAAAGCACTAAGTGCACTGCGTGCGCGCAGCCTGTAGCGCACACGCGGTTCACTTAGGAACCGCCCCCTTTTGAAATCACCAAGTGCCGGTTTTCAGTGCATGCAGTGCATGCAGAAAACCGGCAATTGGAGACAGAATACGCGAGAGTACACAGTGCGTACTCTCGCGTAGAGGCACTAATTTTTGGGCCATTGTAATAGTGTTGAATGCAGGGCAAACTCCTCCGAGGAATCACTGATGTCACTGCAGTGTATCCTCCCGACTTCTTCCTTTAGCAATTGGACATCTGATTTTTATGATGGAATTGCTCAAGTACAGTTCCTAATTTTGTTAAATGGAATAATGTAATAACCACACTACATACCATTGGACTAAGTACTTCACTCTTGAGTACTTATTCTCATGGCTCCATGTCTGCCTGCAACTAAAGACTGAATGGTAGTGGTGACATTTTATAGCATCTGTTACATTGTAAGGCAATGTTTAGATTTTTAACATACTGTCGGCATATCAAATGTGCCACATTATTGCCCATTGGTCAATATAATCCTTACTTGCCATCAGCAAAAATTTTTCCTCTTAAAAAGATAGAATTATGTTAAATGCTGTGACTCATTGGTAAAAGGCCTTGTATTCTTCCTGTGTATTTCTCTTCCGATTTCAAGAAATAAAATGTTCCCATTTACAGATAAAAGTGACTGGATTGACCCTTTCCTATTCTCTTTTGGGAACCCTTGTCTAATTTCTCACTTGGAGAAATCATTAAAATATTCTCCCTTTAAAATGTCTTTACTTAAATATTTATACAGCTTTGAGAGGTATGCTGCCTCAAGTAAGAATATAGAATTTCAAAATTAGTTTTGATAAATAGCCATAACAAACAAACCCAACCTGTTTGGATGCATTCATTTTAATCTCTTCATTATAATTACAGTATAATCTCTCTTATAATGTTGTATTTGTGCACTGTACATTTTGTTCATATTGTGCCACTTTATATTTGACAGAAAAGCATGGAGTGATGCCAAACGGTGCATTGTCCTGAGGCCTCATTCCATAGAGGTAGGTATAACATAGCCATTCAGTTGGTAATTAGATCTCATTGAGAGTTTCAGTTGATATCAACATAAATGCAAAACTTCAGTGGCATCTGAACCCCTTATGATTACTGCTTGGAAGTCACTTCTATACGTCCTATATATTACAGGGAGTATGAGTTAGGGAAGGCAGTTTCTCACTCCTTTTCTTGGCCACACTGTTGTGGCAAATGTTAGGATGCTATGTGTAGTTGCTTGATGACATCTTTACTGAAGCTTACTAATTGTGACTTGCACTACAAGCTTCTTAAGCGATATCTGCAGTGAGTACCAGGAAATAAATTATTAGGTGACAAATTTTCAGTTTCCTGTACTCGAGTTACTGAGACAAAAGTAACATAAGATTATGTTACAACCAGAAGTTGTTTGCTTTAACTATATGCATGTTTCCAATTGAATTACGTTTACTGTTGAAGTATGCCCATAGAATTACCATATAGTTTCACACTTACTGGTGTGTTTCAGTCACCCTTGTAACCCTGTCCTTAGCTTTAAGTAGTCCAGGAACAGACATTTTGCTTCGAACTCTTGGATATGACTATCAAGTTCTGATAACGGTCACACGGATGAGAAGAGTTGTCTTGCATGTTGTCATTGGAGTGGACCTTCATAATGTCAGATAGGAAGGCGAAATACTACACAAATGACAAACAACAGCCTGAAAGCAACCAGCAGTTCTAAAGCAAGGCAACAAAGGAAGACAGAGCCACCAATAAACAGACAAGTATTTTCCTATGGAAAAAGTTGGAATTGGGTAATTTAGTAGAATACATTACCACTATAATCTGTTAAATACCAAGCATTCTGATTGGTGCAGCTTTTCTTTTTAATTCTACAGATAAAAAGAAACAAAACTGCAACTGCTGGAAATCTGAAATAATACAGCAGTGCACAGTGGGTTTGAACAGATGGGATTAACATTTTGGGTGTAGTAGACCCTTCATCAGAACCCTTTAATTCTTTCCCTGGTTTAAAAAGAAGTTGCTATAAGGCCATCTACTGTATATTTCTTAATATAATATAGCTTAGTGCAGGTTAGTGATCTGCAAGAAAGCAGTGAGTTTCTCACTCAGTTCTTAACTCTTTCTCACTGGGGACCAGGATGGTGGTGTGAGATCAGTGACAGCCTATCTTTTATTTACAAAACCACTCCAAGTCATTGGGACTGGTATGAAATACAGAATGAGGAAAGATTAGAAAGAAAGAACAAACTTCCCTTTGCACAGCACTTTAGCATGTCTTGAAGATGTCACTTTTGACTTCCATTGGCTTCCGGTTAAGCAATGCCTCGATTTCAAAATTCTCATCCTTGTTTTCAAATCCCTCCATGGCCTTGCCCCTCCCTATCTCTGTAATCTCCTTCAGCCCACAACCCCCCCAAGATATCCACGCTCCTTTAATTCTGCCCTCTTGAGCATCCCTGTTTATAATTGCTCAATCATTGGTGGCCGTGCCTTCTGTTGCCTAGGCCCTAAGCTCTGGAATTCCCTGCCTAAACCTCTCTGCCTCTCTTTCCTCCTTTAAGACACTCCTTAAAACATACTTCTTTGACCAAACTTTTGGTCACCTGCCCTAATTTCTCCTTATGTGCCTTGGTGTCAATCTTTTTGTCTTATAATCCTCTTGTAAAGCGCCTTCACAGAATCCCCACAGTGCAGATAGAGGCCATTTCGGCCCATCGAGCCTGCACTGACACATATCCCACTCTATCCCCGTAACCCCACGTATTTAATCCCCCTAACACTAAGGGTCAATTTTATCATAGCCAAATCAACCTAACCCGCACATCTTTGGACTGTGGGAGGAAACCAGAGCACCCGGAGGAAACCCACGCAGACACGGGGAGAATGTGCAAACTCCACACAGACAGTCACCCGTGGCCGGATTCGAACCCGGGTCCCTGGCGCGGTGAGGCAACAGTGCTAACCACTATGCCACCGTGTTGCCTTGGGATGTTTTACTACGTTAAAGGCGCTATATAAATACAAGTTGTTGTTGTGTAGTCTCTTATGCAGGAAAATGTGGCAGCCATTTTGCACATACTAAGATCCTACACACTAATGAATTCAAAAGAGGAGGTAATTTATGATCAGTGTTATTTAATGTCATGTTAAAAAATTATTCCCACGAGAGCATCACACTTGCTGCACTGTACCCCACCTGGACTGGCCTTGTTCCCAAAATTTAAGAACTAGTACACGATAATATGACACTAAGTCGATATACTGCTTGTGTGATAATCTTAATCAGCTCACATTGTTTACATTAGCACCACTAACACTTCACCCTAATGTTATGGAGCTCAACAGGCACTTTCCAGACACAATTGAAAGGATAGAATCCATGATTGTATTATTGGATATTTATCCACAATTTCACATGGACACAATGCACACATTTCACACACGCATGCTTTGAATAAGGACATATTTAGCAGACCAATTGCGGTAATTACAGAGGAGTTTCCCTGCTGTCTGCCACAGGGAAAGTCATTGCAAGAATCCTCCTCAATTGCTTTCTCCTAGTGGCCGAAGAGCTCCTCCCAGAGCCGCAATGCGGATTCCACCCACTAAGGGGCACAATGGACATGATCTTCACCGCACGTCAATTACAAGAGAAATGCAGGGAACAGCACCAACCGCTGTACATGGCCTTCTTTGATCTCACAAAGGCCTTCGACACTCAACCGTGAGGGATTATGGAGTGTCCTCCGCAAATTCGGCTGCCCTCAAAAGTTTCTCGCCATCCTCTGCCAACTTCACGATGACATGCAAGCCATGATCCTGACCAACGGTTCCACCACAGACCCAATTCACGTACGAACCGGGGTCAAGCAAGGCTGTGTCATCGCACCAACGCTCTTCTCGATCTTCCTTGCTGCAATGCTCCATCTCACCCTCAGTAAGCTCCCCGCTGGAGTGGAGCTAACTTACAGAACAAACGGGAAACTGTTCAACCTCCATCGCCTCCGGTCCAAATCCAAGGTTGTTCCATCCTCTGTCGTCGAATTACAGTATGCAGATGACACTTGCATCTGCGCTCACTCGGAGGTCGAACTCCAAACCATCGTCAACATCTTCACCGAAGCGTATGAGAACATGGACCTTACACTAAACATCCGTGAGACAAAGGTCCTCTACCAACCTGCCCCCACCACACAGTACTGCCCCCCAATTATCAAAATCCACGACAAGGCCTTGGACAACGTGGACCACTTTCCATACCTCGGGAGCCTACTGTCAACAAGGGCAGACGTCGACAACGAAGTCCAACACCGCCTTCAGTGTGCCAGTGCAGCCTTCGGTCGCCTGAGGAAGAGAGTGTTTGAAGACCAGGACTTCAAACCCGGCACTAAGCTCATGGTCTACAGAGCAGCAGTGATACCCGCCCTGCTGTATGCCTCAGAGACCTGGACCATGTACAGCAGGCACCTCAAAGCACTGGAGCGGTACCACCAATGCTGCCTCCACAAGATCCTGCAAATCCATTGGCAGGATAGGCGCACCAACGTCCGTGTTCTTGCTCAGGCCAACATCCCCAGCATCGAAGCTTTGACCACGCTCGATCAGCTTCAATGGACGGGGCACATTGTCCGCATGCCCGATACGAGACTCCCAAAACAAGCACTCTACTCGGAGCTCCGGCACGGCAAGAGAGCCCCAGGTGGGCAGAGGAAACGCTTCAAGGACACCCTCAAAGCCTCCTTGAAAAAGTGTAACATCCCCACCAACACCTGGGAATCCCTGGCCCAAGACTGCACAAAGTGGAGGAGAAGCATCCGGGAAGGCGCCAAATACCTCGAGTCTCTTCGCCGGGAGCAAGCGGAAGCCAAGCGCAAGGAGCGCACGTCAACCCAAGCACCCCACCCACCTGCCCCTTCAACCACCGTCTGCCCCACCTGTGACAGAGACTGTAGGTCCAGCATTGGACTCATCAGTCACCTGAGAACTCATTTTTAATGTGGCAGCAAGTCATCCTCGGTTCCGAGGGACTGCCTAAGAAGAAGAAGATTTAGCAGACCACAAAAACCTATTTTTATGGTTTACTGAAATTCTAGTGACAACACTGGAAAGTCTGGCAGAGCCCAAATAGAAACACTCTGGGCTGGATTTTGATACTGGGGCGGGTTGGGGTCGTGTCATCCACATTTCGTGTTAGCCACCCGACTGCAATTGGATGTGAGAGATTGATGCAATTTTCACCTAATTGGGCAATTGAGTTCCAGCATGTGGGAACCCATGAACCAATTAGTGGTTTAAGTCTGAAAGTCGCCTCTGATGATGTCATCATTGATGCTGCATTGAAGGTCAGACACTGCCTGGCCTTTGCTGTGAGAGGACCTGGATGCAAAATGAGCAGCAGCTCTAAGTCTGGAGAGAGAGAGAGAGAGAGAATTTTTTTTTGCTCCACCACTCTCAGATGCCAGCCAGCCACTCACTGATACTAAGCGCAGCCACTGATATTCAGCTATCCACATGTGCTCCCGCCAGGTTTCACATTCGTGTTTCAGAACAGGCGTGCTTCACGTAGAACAAGGGTTAAAATCACAAATGCCTTTCAAAATGGCATTATAGAGCCAATTTAGTGCTTGTTAAGGGCCTTAACAGCCTATCCCGTCTCTTAAAGGCGGGACCAGCAGACACGATTTCATCAAAATTGCATGGAGGCGGACTTGTGCCCGGCCGCCAGTTTTTGCAATTTTAACCCCCCACACGCCTCCAAACCCTCCTCCACGGGTCAATGAAAATCCAGCCCTCTGTGTTTTGGGGGAATATTGAAAAGAGCTGTAAATTGATAGGTTTTTTTTGGTAAAAAACTTGATTTTGTATCTTCAATATTTGTAACTTGCAGAAGAACTGCTGGTATGTTTGTTGGCAGGGCCACTGTTAATGGACTTGATATCATTCATATAGATGCTTTTTTCCATTCAGCACTGTTGCCCATTGTAAATTCTCAGATTCTAAAATATGTGCACATTGGACTTTTTGTCTGTGTAATAGGTTGGAACAAAGTTTTGTACCTATATTAGCTACATGTGACCAGAATGATCAAATAGGACATATCAGCAGCAATTTACTTATCTCCAGTTTTCATGTATTTGTGTAATAACCGAATTAAAAAGCACATTTGTTAACTTCAGTTCCACTTTTTAATAATTGTTTTTCTTTCTCTTTTAGGGCCATTATCTATTTGCAGGAGCACTATGTGGAAAAGGGTGGTATACTCGTGCTTTGAAGGCCAATTCTTTGGCAGTTCAAGTATGTCAGTGGAAAGGGCTGAACGTGAAGGGTTTGACAGAACAGCGAGAACTGATCCAAACTGAACAAATACTTTCATCAAGAGGTTAGTGCAGACCCCTTTGTACTTGATGGGCTCGAATTTCCAAGCCCCGTGGAGGCGGGAGTGGTGGGGAAAATTGCAGATTCGGGGGGCGTGTACCTATCCCGCCTCCATGCCAATGTCCCAGGAGGCGGGTACCCGACCTGTGCTGGGAGCCGCCTCCCCGTGGCGGGAAGGGGATTAGTGCCAATTAACTGCTTGTTATCGGGTAGTTAACAGGCAGATTTTTGGCTAATCCCTATTTTTAGCCCTGAAGTGTGGGCTGTCCCACGGCTCCAAACCACGCCAAGTAATCGAGGCGGACCGTTGGTCTGCAGGGCTTGGAGGGGTCGAGATGTCCGGTGTACAGGTGAGTGATGGGTGCATGAGTGCAGAGGAAGTGTGTTTGGTGTGTGTAAAGTGTTTCAATAAGTTTTGCTTACCTTTACTTTCTCCTCCAGGCTTCCTCCCTTCAGTTCTCGGGAGTCCCTCAGCTCACCGGCACAGAAAGCAGAATGACTGCTGAGCTGTCAAAAGCTGCAGCCTCTGCTTTCTGGTCTGGAGAGCTCTCTAACTGAGTCTGAGTAGAAGGACTCAAGTTAGAAGACAGATTGTCTGTGTTTGACAGCTTCACAGAGCTGTCAAATGCTGATATTTCATCTGTCAAAAGCTCTTGACAGATGAAATGTCAATCGCTGACGTCACCAGTATCCAGGTGTCCCTTAATTGGCCTGCTGAGCCTGCTGGGCGGGCTTAACAAGGTCACTCAAGGGAAAGTAGCGTGGGTTGGCCACAAATCGATGGAGGCGGGACTACAACCCAAAAAGTGGGAGTCCCGCCTCCATCACGTCCCCATTGACAAAATCGAGCCCGATGTGTCTATTTACTTAGACAATTCCAAAGAAATGGTAATACTTAATTTTGAGGCAACGTGAACATCTAGACACTTAACAAGTCTTAACACCATTGTCCCGAAATCTTGTTTTTAAAATACTAATTTATTGTTACAGTGCCAATAACCTGTTGCAAGAAATGGAAGCAGTCAAAGCAATCCTGGTGTCAGCATTCTGGCAACTACCTGACGTGTGCTTTTGTTAGTGAAATATTATTGGTAGGGTGGGGGCTGGAAAACTGTGGGAAGGGAATTTAAACTTGCAAATTTTTAATTAATTTTGTGATTCAAAAAATATTTATTACTGCTACTATTGTATAGAATTAACAGAAACTAGCACTATTTCTTCATGTTCACTGTTCCCTGGATAAGATCTTCTTGTATCTCTGCTATTTTTTAAAGAATTAAATGTATGAAATGATCTCAAGTTTAACTTGTACTGCATCTGAAGTACAGCAATGGTGGTGTGAGCCCACCTTTTCAAGCTGATTTTTATACTAGTGAGCTTCTGATTTCTCAAATCTGCAGTAGTGTTCTCATGTTTTAAACTGGTGTAAAAGATTATGACATACAAACAACAGGATAAATCTAATATGACCAATTACTGCCCTATCAGCCTCCACCTAATGATCAATAAACTGGAAGGAGTCATCATTAGTGCCATCAAGTGAAAACCTACTCAGCAATAACCTACTCCCAGGTGCTCAGTTTGAATTTCGCCAGATACACTTCGCTCTAGGCCCATTGGTCGTGTGTGAGTCCTGAAGTGTTTTAGTTCTTTTAAGAAGAAAAAAATCATACACAAGGAGGTCTAGTTCATAAAAACATTTTTGGGGGTGGGGAGAGACAATGGGCTCAATTTTCACCGGCCCGTGGAGGTGGGTTTGGAGGCGTGTGGGGTGGGAAAATAGCAGATTCGGGGTCCCGAACCCATCCCGCCCCCAACTCGCCTCCATGCCAGTTTCATAGGAGGCGGGTCCCCGACCTGTGCTGGGACCTGCCTCCCTGAGGCGGGAAGGGAATTAGTGCCAATAAACTGCCTGTTAACAGGCAGTTTTTTGCCTAATCCCTATTTTTAGCCCTGAAGTGTGGGCTTCCCGACAGGTCCGAACCACGCCGATTTAGCGAGGCGGACCGTCGGTTTGGAGGGGTCGAGATGTCCGGTGTGCAGGTGAGTGATGGGTGCATGAGTGCAGTGTGTTTGGTGTGTGTATAAAGTGTTTGAAGAACTTGTACTTACCTTAACTTTGTCCTGCAGGCTTCCTTCCTTCAGTTCTCGGGAGTCAGAAATCTCACCGGCACAGAAAGCAGAATGGCCGCGGAGCTGTCAAAAGCTGCAGTCTCTGCTTTCTGTGCTGGATTGATTTCTAACTGAGTCTAAGTACAGGGACTCACGTTAGAAATCATATTGTCAGTGTTTGACAGCTTCACAGAGCTGTCAAACGCTGAAATTTCATCTTGTCAAAAGCTCTTGACAGATGAAATTTCAATGGCTGACGTCACCTGTATCCAAGGAACCCTTGATTGGCCTGCTAAGCCCGCTGGGCGGGCTTAACAAGGTCAATCAAGGGAAAATACAGTGGGTTGGCCACAGGTCGATGGAGTCGGGACTACAACCCAAAAAGTGGGAGTCCCGCCTCCATCACGTCCCCATTGACAAAATCCAGCCCGATGTTTTTTTAAAATTTGTTTATGGGATGTGGGCGTCGCTGGCAAGGCCAGCATTTATTGCCCCTCCCTAATTGCCCTCGAGAAGCTGGTGGTGAGCCGCCGCCTTGAACCGCTGCAGTGCGTGTGGTGAAGGTACTCCCACAGTGCTTTTAGGGAGAGAGTTCCAGGATTTTGATCCAGCGACGATGAAGGACCAGCGATATATTTCCAAGTCAGGATGGTGTGTGACTTGGAGGGGAACTTGGAGGTGGTGGTGTTCCCATGTGCCTGCTGCCCTTGTCCTTCTAGGTGGAAGAGGTCGCGGGTTTGGGAGGTGCTGCCGAAGAAGCCTTGGCGAGTTGCTGCAGTGCATCTTGTTGATGGTAAACACTTCAGCCACGGTACGCCGGTAGTGGAGTGAGTGAATGTTTAAGATGGTGGATTGGGTGCCAATCAAGCTTCTTGAGTGTTGTTGGAGCTGCACTCACCCAGGCAAGTGGAGAGTATTCCATCACACTCCTGACTTGTGCCTTGTAGATGCTGGAAAGGCTTTGGGGAGTCAGGAGGTGAGACACTCGCTGCAGAATACCTAGCCTCTGACCTGCTCTTGTTGCCACAGTATTTATGTGGCTGGTCCAGTCAATGGTGACCCCCAGGATGTTGATGGTGGGGGATTCGGCGATGGCAATGCCGTTGAATGTCAAGGGGCGGTGGTTAGACTCTCGCTCGTTGGAGATAGTCATTGCCTGGCACTTGTGTGGCGCAAATGTTACCTGCCACTTATCAGCCTGAAGTAAGCCCCCAAAGTGCGGACCAAGTGATATACAAGGTCGACGCTACTGGCTTGTTGAAAGAAAGACGGACCAAGTAATTGAAGTCACAACGGTTTATTCAGGCCTGGGGAGAACCTCTTACGTCGCTGCGTAAGTCCAACTCTGCCGAGCTAATCAAAGCACACACATTTATACAAACATTTCTGCCTTACCCTTACGGAGATCCAATTAATTTTAAAAGTTACACATTTACTCATTATCCGAGGGTGGCTGTTTATACAAAGATAACACATAATTTACACACAATGCTGTCCTAGCCCATGATGTGGTTTCCAGAACTGTGCGCTCCGTTTTCTGTTAATCTCGTTATAGGCCTGCTTCTGTTAATCTCGTTATCGGCCTGCTTCTGTTAATCTCGTTATAGGCCTGCTTTTCTGCAAATGAGTCATGCCCGTCTTGCCCTGGTTATGTCCAATTTTTAATATCTTACTTCAGTCCCCCCTTTTGACCTATTGGACAACTGTTCCAATACAGGTCAACATGTATTCCTGTTGCCTGGTGTTTGCCCGAGCGTGCACTCTCTGGCCTTCTACCAGTCTAGGTTATACATGGGTATGACATAAACCAATTTATGAGCCGGTTTCACCCCACGCAGTATATGTGGTCTTTTTTGTCTTGTTCTTATGTTGCCATTCCTGGGGCCCCAGAGCCCTGCATCAATGGTTTGAGCTTCTGGTTCGAGCTCGTCCTCCATTCCCCCGGTGGGTGCGTGACGTGTCCTTTCGAGACTCATCACTCACCAATCCTGTTTCTGCCACTCCCGTCTTACGGTTGGCCGGCCTGGTTATTAATTACCGTGTCCAATTCATTCCTTGTAATTTTAGGGCTATAGATCGGGTCTTACACCATTCTCATAAGAGTGGCTGAGGGATCTCCTGCGAGAAGCTCCTCATCCTCCTTTCTTTCATGGTTTGCCACGGCGCCAATCTTGGCTTTACCTAATCTGGTGCAGAGGCATTTGAGCAGCAAGAATACACAGTATATTGTAATAACAATCACGAGGAATATCATTATGCCTTGTATCACTGAGGCGCCCAACGTCCCCAACCATCCTGATCCCCAATCACCAAAATAGGAAGAGGTGGTGGAGTTTCTAGTTTTTCTTGCCTGTTCTTGTATGTGGGTTGCAAGGTTCTCAATCTCTTCTGAATCATCCGGAATGTAAGTGCAGCATGTTGGTCCTATTATGGCACACGTCCCTCCTTCCTTTGCTAATAGATAATCTAGGGCTATCCGCTTCTGCATTGCGACAGTACGTACAGCTACCAATTCTTCATTTATTGATCTGGCCATCCTGGCCGTATCATTGGCTACTTGTTCCAATAATGTATTTAATTGGTCCGTTTCTAAAATGTTTCTGTGTGCCCCATAGAAAGGCCACATTATGGCCATAACCTTTTCCCAGGTTTGCACTGCCCGTTTGCTCCTGCCCATTGGAACCCCTTGTTGGGCGTCGGTTAGGGTTTTGTGGTGGGTTACATATGGCTGTACATAGCCGAGGTAACATGATCCTCTCCAGTTGGATGGCAGCCAGGGGTACGCCCTTTCACCGCATATAAAATACGTGCCATTATAGGCAGATGTCCGGGATTCGTCCGTTACCCACGGTATGATGGTGTTCCCTTCCGTGCCATTATTAAGGGGGACAGTTAGATACGTTGCGGTGAACACTGGCCCGTCTTGGGCTCGAGTCATACTGACATTTTGGCAACATTTACTGCGTCCCATATCCCTTCCCGCTCCTTCCCTTGTTATACAAATTATTCCTTCCACTTTTTCCTTGAGGGTCAAAAATGGAGGTTCCTGTGTGTTAGTGTACTTGGGAAGATACCACCCTCTGAACCGATCTGGGTCATACCCTGCTGCCTCCCATTGCTTCTTCACCTGGCTTGTATCCTCCCCCTTGCTATTGATACCGTTATCATTTCCGGTGTTATTTTGATTAAGAAACCAGGATGCCATTTCCGAGTAATTAAAAGGCATGGGTTTCACCGGAATTTCTTCCTCGGAATTTGTCGGGGCTCCGGAGCAGACCCAACAGCTAGAGAGGTTCAGCTGACTCGCGTATTTCCATGACATATACAAGTAACTATTTCCTGTAGTTTTAGGCATCCTTTCTACATTATGGAGTACGCCTAGGCCTATAAGGCCATATATAAGCAGATACTTGATGATCATGTTCCTTGTTGTCGGCCGTCCCTTCTTCCGTCGCTCTTCAAATTTGTCCTGTGGAAATACAAGGCTGGTCGTCACAGTCGCAGTAATTATTCCATTCTTACTACTTCTACTATCTCGGGCCTTGGGTTACCCCGTACCCGGATACACACTCCTTGATAGACGCATACAGAACCTACAATTATTCAAGCCATGCAGATACATCCAATTAAATTAGTAGAATGCCTTCCACTTCCTCATCTTGTAACCTTTGTTTGTTAGCAGGCATTGGTTTCATTAAGTGTTCTGTTTTCTGTAATTTTTTAGAGAGTTGTGTGATTAGTTTATTTTAGTTCATCCTTATTGACTCAATCCTGTTCCAGTCTCTTCTCTCCTGGCCAGTTTCCCAGATCTATTGAAACATACAGACCACGAAGAATATTACTATCATAATGCAACAGGATCCTATTAACGCGAATACAAAGTCGTCCGGCTCCTTTTGGACTTTATGCAAATAATCCTTGCTTTCCTTGTGCAATGTGATTTCTGGGTTACTCATCGGGTTCTTTGTATAATTTTAATTGTGTCCAGTGTTTCCATCTTCCTTTTCCTGTGCCGTGCAGGTCTATACACGCACAAGTGTCGCTGGTCATTAATACCAAATAGGGTCCTTCCCACCGGGGCCGTAACCCAGGTTTTATTGGAATAATTCTGGACATTACCTGACTTCCCACCCCAGGTATAACTTTCTTTTGTTCCTCGGTATCCCTTTCCAGATCCTTGATTATCTGCTGGTCTCTAACCTCCTGTCTCAGCCCGTGCAGTTCCGCACATAATTGCTTTATGAACCTTCTGATTCTGTCTTTTAAAGGTCCCACATCTGCCCCTCCGGTCACTACTCCTTCGGGAAGCGCCATTGCCCGTCCCGTCATTAATTCAAAAGGGGTCAGTCCGGTGGTGCTATTTGGTGTGGCCCTTAGTCTCATTAGGATCGTGGGTAACAGTTCCGCCCATCCCTGCCCCGTCTCCACAATTGCCTTTGTGAGAGATCGTTTTAAGGTCCGATTCATTCGTTCCACCATTCCTGAACTTTCGGGATGGTAAGGTATATGAAATTTCTGCCTTACGCCCAACAGGGCACAAGCCTCTTTCATTACCTTTCCGGTAAAGTGTGTTCCATTATCTGAATCTATTTGTAATGGGACTCCCCACCGGGGTATTATTTCTTCTGCCAAGATCCGGGCCACTGTACTGGCGGTACAGTTTCAGGTGGCGAAAGCTTCCACCCACCTTGTGAATTGGTCAATTATTACCAGACAGTAGGTTTTTCCTTTGCTTTTGGTTAATGGTCCGGTAAAGTCTATTTGTAGTTTCTCCCAGGGTCCCTTGGGTCTCGGCTGTCTACCCCATTTTACCTTTACTGGTTTTCCGGTGTTACATTGCGCACAAATGTGGCAATCCTTACAATACTTCCTTACACTGCTTGATAGTCCGGGCCACCACCAGCATCGGCCTATGTTATTTATCATTCGGCTGGCCCCTGTGTGAGAAGCCTTCTATAAAGTTCCGGCTAAAGTTAAAGAGACCGAGTACCTGCCGTACTCCTCTCACGTTTATGGGCCTTGGCATTTGGCTGATTGCCTCCTTCCTTTCCTCTGGCATAGCCCTTTTTCCCATACTGACCCTATACCCCAGGTATATGACTTCCAATTTTCCTACCTGGGGCTTTGGCTGGGTTTGCCTTAAAACCCACATCCCGTAGGGCTGAAAAGACCTTTGTCAGGGCCCCCTTGTGTCCCTCTTTCATTTCTGACGCTATTAGGAGGTCATCCACGTATTGTAAGAGGGTACTATTTTCACCCTCTAAGTCTAGGTCTTCAAGAGCTCTGGCCATGTGGCGGTGAAAAATGGCTGGACTGTTATGGAATCCTTGTGGGACCCGTGTCCATGGATACTGTTTGCCGCCTATTGTAAAGGCGAATTTTTCTTGTGATTCCTCATGCAGGGGAATGGACCAGAATCTGTTTGCGATGTCTAACACGGTGAATATTTTGTGTTCTGGTTTTAAACCGTTCAAGATAGTAGCTGGGCTTGCTACAATTGGATATTCCTTTGGGGTCACTTTATTTAAGGCTGTGTAATCGATTGTAAGTCGATATGACGCATCAGGTTTCTTTACGGGCCATACTGGAGAATTAGTGCCGGACACTGTTTCTCGCAAAATTCCTTGTTTAACTAGTTCCAATACTATACTTGGTATGGCTGTCTGGGCCTCCATTTTTAGGAGATACTGTTTATGGGGTCGGTGGGTTGGCCCGGGGACTCTGACTGGGTTTATCTTGACCAGTCCGCAGTCCTGCTTGTGTTTGGCCCATATTCCGGGGAATCAGTGGCAAATTTCCCCCCATCCTCCCTTTTCGTCCCATTTGGGGTCTATTATTCGGAGAGCGCTGATGGCGCATGCTGTCTTGGATCCCTTTGATTTATGTCTCTCTTCCTTATGGTTATCGAGCCATAGCAACTTATCCTGCTTGGGGTCTATTAAAACTCCCACTTCCCTTAGTCTATACCCAGGATGGTCCCCTCAGTATTTTCACAGATCCAGAAACATGTACGTATAATGATTTTTCCTAATTCTAGTAATACTGTCTCACTTTTCCGTGCTTTAATTTTTACTCCCCCTATCCCGGATATAAAAATATTTTTCTTGGTTCGCGGCAAGGGTACGTTTGTTAGAGATATTGCTGCCCCGGTGTCTATGAGCATTCTGCACTGTCGGCCCCCTACCAGTGCCTCAATAAACATTCTAGGGTCTCTCTTTGCCGGGTCTCCGAGGGCCGCTACCTGTCAGGCGTTGCCCTTTTTTATTTGTTTGACCAGTTTTTCCATTTTCCTTGTCAGCCCCACTATGTCTTCCTCGTCGGAGGTGTCTGAGGAATCGTCTCTCTTATACTTCCTACTCTTTCTCCTCTTCCTTTCTTCTCTTTCCCTGTCATCCTCCCAGTCTTGCATTCCCTTCTTGATCAGTTTCGCCACGTTTTCCTCGTTATTCTCTGACCTTCCAATACTTGACCGGTTTTCCTCCCTGTCTAGGTCCCTGACCTTCCCTTCCTCCTCCTTTATTCCAACATTGTTGTTTCCTATGCCCTGGTTTTCCACAGTTATGACAGGAAGCCTTTTGCTGAGATGTCTGATTACCCCCCTTGTTCTGTTGCCTCGGGCAATCCCTTTTCATGTGGCCCTCCTGTCCGCAACCGAAGCATGCCGCCACACTTAATGCATCTTCATTGTCGCTATCCGTCCTTAGAGCAGCTATTTTAGGTTTGGCTTGTTCTTGGGCCTGATTATCTACTTCGCACGCCCACTGTATTAAATCATCCCAATTATTGTGGACCACTAGCCCCATTTTTATTGCATTCTGGTGCATTGGACTTAGTCCCTGTTTAAATGTTTGCAGAAAACAAGCGTTGTTTTTGTTCAAGGGGCCTGGGATCCCACAGTTACCCTCAAAGGCGGACCACTTTCGTTTTCCATAATCGATGGTGCTTTCTCCCTTTTTTTGTGTGATTCCGCTTATAGCTGCCCAATTTACGGGGGCCTGTCCCATTGCTGCTTCCACAGCGGCCTTGAATTGGTCGAACTCAGTGTTTAATTGTTGGATTGCCTGTCCTGTATTTGCGGCCCACTGGCTATTTCCGTGGTTGCCCTGCACTAATCTCCACTGTTTCTCGGGACATTTAGCTCGTACCCATTGATCGATATCTGTACTATGTAGGGCATGGTTTATGCGTACTTCGCGCAGTTTGTGCCAGAATGTCTGATTATTCTGGCGGTGTTTTAAGGTTGGTAATTCGTTGAGGAGAATCACCCGATCCTGCAGGCTTAACGGTGTGTAGGTCAGCGTTGTGGTGGCCGGCCTGCCCAGTACTGCTGGAACGGCCGGAATTCCCCCCGCCGCCGGAACTGCCGGGACCGCGGGGATTGCCGGCCTATATTGCAGTGTCACTGGTGCCATCGGAACAGGCTCCGGGGCCACCGACTGGTGTCCTGAATACAGGGGAGGACAGCCGGTCGGCCCCCCCTGGGGCAGTTCCGGGTATGCCTTTCCCGGGAGTCACCCGGTTTTGGGGCGGTTGCAGCTACTGGATATGTCTTAAGGACTCCGTGCTGGAGCGTACATTCCCGATGGTAACGTGCCGCCACGATAATGTACGCTTTTTCCAATTTATTTTTGGTTTGTTTCATCCACCAGTCCCTTTGTGTGTCTAGTTTATCGTCCCGGTTCCACCCTGCCTTCCTCATTTTCTCAATTAGTTTTTTATTCTTGTCATAAACATATCGTGTTACAGACTCTGGGTCTCCCCAGAGTTCCTTATCCTCTTTACTAGTCATATCCAAAGTTTTCGAGTACTCCTATACTTTATTCAATATTTTATACACCCTTACTTGTCACGTGATCACGATCCTATGGTGCTTTGTAGTCCCTACGCCTACTTGATCCTGGCCGTCACGTGGGACTGCGCCCTCTTAATTCAGGCTCAGGCTAGGTGTTTGAGACAGGCACCACCCTTGTCCGAGTCGATCACTCCGTGATTCTCAGTTCAACTTTATACTTATTGACAGAACGGATCTCCTTATACTTTAAGCAGTCACGCGCTTAGTTTACTTTTCGGCCAGAAGGACTCGTCCTTCACCCAGTGTTAAAACAACCCGTTTAACTACTTCTTAAGAGCCGCACCTCGTGGGCCTACCGGGTTTCTAAACCCTTGTTTTCCGGTACCGCAGTCCGGCAGTTTTAACCGCCTTCAATTAAAGGTGTCTTTCTTTTTATAGTTCTTTTGTACGTCGATCTTACTTAACGTCTCGCCAGCGATTAACCTCTAATTTTACAGGTGGTAATTTTAAACGTACTCACCTGTCTTAGGTTATCGCTGTCCGAGAGTTTTTGTTCAGATCGCGCATCCCATCCTCGTCGCCAATTGAAGTAAGCCCCCAAAGTGCGGACCAAGTGATATACAAGGTCGACGCTACTGGCTTGTTGAAAGACAGACCAAGTAATTGAAGTCACAACGGTTTATTCAGGCCTGGGGCGAACCTTTTATGTCGCTGCGTATGTCCAACTCCGCCGAGCTAATCAAAGCGCACACATTTATACAAACATTTCTGCCTTACCCTTACAGAGATCCAATTAATTTTAAAAGTTACACATTTACTCATTATCCGAGGGTGGCTGTTTATACAAAGATAACACATAATTTGCTGTTTACATTATATATTAATGATTTGGACGAAGGGATTAAATGTAATATCTCCAAATTTGCAGATGACACTAAATTGGGAGGCAGTGTGAACAATGAGGAGGATGCTAGGAGGCTACAGAGTGACTTGGACAGGTTGGGTGAATGGGCAAATGTATGGCAGATGAAGTACAATGTGGATAAATGTGAGGTTATCCACTTTGGTGGTAAAAATAGAGATGCGGACTATTACCTGAATGGTGGCAGATTAGGGAAAGGGGAGGTGCAACGAGACCTGGGCGTCATGGTACATCAGTCACTGAAGGTGGGAATGCAAGTGCAGCAGGCAGTCAAGAAAGCAAACGGAATGATAGCCTTCATAGTAAGGGGATTTGAGTACAGGAGTAGGGAGGTGATGCTGCAGTTGTACAGGGCCTTGGTGAGGCCACACCTGGAGTATTGTGCGCAGTTTTGGTCTCCTAACTTAAGGGAGGACATTCTTGCTATTGAGGGAGTGCAGCGAAGGTTCACTAGATTGATTCCTGGGATGGCCGGACTGACATATCAAGAAAGATTGGGTCAACTGAACTTGTATCCTCTGGAGTTCAGAAGAATGAGGGGGGATCTTATGGAGACATTTAAAATCCTGACTGGTTTAGACAAATTAGATGCGGGCAGAATGTTCCCAATGTTAGGGAAAACTAGAACCAGGGGTCACAGTCTAAGGATTAAGGGGAAGCCATTTAAGACTGAGCTGAGGAGGAACTTCTTCACCCAGAGAGTGGTGAATCTATGGAATTCTCTTCCACAGAAGGTTGTTGAGGCCAGTTCGCTAAATATATTCAAAAGGGAGTTAGATATAACACTCACAACTAGGGGGATCAAGGGGTATGGCGAGAAAGCAGGAATGGGGTACTGAGGTAGCATGTTCAGCCATGAACGCATTGAATGGCGGTGCAGGCTCGAAGGACCGAATGGTCTACTCCTGTACCTATTTTCTATGTTTCTATGTTACACACAATGCTGTCCCAGCCCATGATGTGGTTTCCAGAACTGTGCGCTCCGTTTTCTGTTAATCTCGTTATAGGCCTGCTTCTGTTAATCTCGTTATAGGCCTGCTTTTCTGCAAATGAGTCATGCCCGTCTTGCTCTGGTTATGTCCAATTTTTAATATCTTACTTCACATCCCAATCCTGAACGTCATCTAGGTCTTGTTACATACAGGCATGGACTGCTTCATTATCTGAGGAGTTGTGAATGGCACTGAACACTGTGCAGTCATCAGCGAACATCCCTATTTCTGACCACCTGTTGGAGGGAAGGTCATTGATGAAGCAGCTGAAGATGGTTGGGCCTCGGACACTGCCCTGAGGAACTCCTGCAGCGATGTCCTGGGGCTGTGATGATTGACCTTCAATCACCACGACAATAGGAATGTTAATTGCAGTTATACCAGGCAGACCTAAACATTGAACATTAATGAAAACTAAGGCCACTGTACAAAGTAATTATTTCACCATGTTTGAGGGCTGAAATTTTAATGTAGAATTTAATATTCAGATCTGTGTTGTACTTGAAAGTATTTTCTGTTTTTTTTTATTTTCAGAAAAACAAATTGGGAAATGGGAAAGAGATGACATCAGGTAAAATATATTTAAATTATTGCTTTCCCTGAATTCAGTTAATCATCTGCTGTCATATTATAAGTTTTTTAAAAAGCCAAATTGAATAATTATTCAAAAAATAAAGATGTTTTTCTGTTTGCTGGCTAAATGTTGAGAGCTTTTAATCTGAAAAACTCATAAGACTAATGTTGGAAAAACCATGTCTACGTACAGTTTGAAAGAATATAGCTGTGATTCTGAGAGTTCTACAGTTGAAGAGGATGATGAGGAAGGTGATGAATCTAGTGAAGATGATGATGATGTGATCCCTACAGTAGAAGCTGCGGATGTTTGGGTGAAAAATGCCAAAGATAACATGCATTCTGTTCAGGAGCAAAATGAGCAAACTCTAAATTTGGACGTAAGTAAATAATATAGCCCTAATGTCCTGTTTAATTTGATGAGGCAGTTAAATTTTTTCCCAAAAATCTTTATGAAACTTTATCCTACACAATGTTGAATGGTTTTGTGCTGTTATTTTGGTCAGGTTACACAGCAATACATGTTGATCAGATTTTAATCATTCCTGTAATACAGCATAGAACTTACTGTTAGCAAAACAGACAAATAATAACGAGGGGTAATTTTTCTCACTAACTAAAATGTGCAACAGCACTGTACTTGAGAAATCATATTACCTTAAGTTGTTGCACCTGCAGTTATTTTGCTTTGGCTGAAAGAGTGAATTAATAGTTTGCATTATTTCTGTGATCTTCAGTTGCCCCCACCCTACTCTTGTGCATAACGCTTCATGGGTTTACCTTTTGGTCTAGTAGAAAAATGGTGACCATTTTGCACGGTGATTGGAAGGTTATTCTCATTTAATGTCACAACAGATATATGGATATAAAACTCGTGAAAGTAGTCATTTGTATTTAGGCAGCCAATTCTGACGTCCTGCTCACTTCAGCATTATCATATGTGCAAACCATATCTGAAAAGTTGTCTGAGCTGAAGTGCCAATTTGGATCACAACATTTTTCTAAAAGGTTGCTCTGGATTAATGGGATCGAATGTTAGCACTGAGACTTTGGCATGTGAACAGCGGAATCTGAATTGAGCAGCCAAACTTCTATACTGCTCTCTGCTTTTTACTGCAGTTCCTGAAGATGTACTTGTGGAGGGAGACCTCTAATTGAGACTGACAACAGTATTTCTCCTGCATGGATGAAATTAAGTGCTGTTGGGTACATAGTTTGTTTGGGAGCAAGGAAGACTTTTGTAACTTACGGATGGAATAAAGTAAGGTTTGCTGCATATTGGTCGTGGTGAAATGATTACTTCGTGTATGTGACTTTCGTTACTCAGGAAGATAAATAAAGACCCTGAAGTTCCTCTCTTCTCTCCCACCACTGTTGCAGCATTCAAATATCTCTTAAATATCGCCTCTACTAGAAACCCACTCCATATGCTAACATTTTGTGAAGAACTTTTTGACTTCCATCCTAAATTTGTCTTTTACTAGTGTCCCCTTGTCCTACTGTCAGTTTAGCTTGAACTAATGTTTTCTTTTTAAATGCTGTTTACCAATTTATATAGTTCTGAGATCACTTCTGTTCTGAGATCACTTCTCAGTCACCTCCCTTCATTGGCACCATGTTAGCCTGTTTCCAATACACCAGTCACTTCCCAGTACTCTGAGATAAATACCGTTTATCCCTGTTTTGAGCCCTTCAAGCCTGTCTAGGACAGCGTGAGTATTGGCAACAAAATAACAATCAGTAACCGTACTGATACTGTGTTTATATACTGGTCATTTTTATAAAATACAAAAAGAGTAATTGTCAGACTTATTGCTTCCGACAGGGAGGCTGGCCCGCCAGGAATGCATTGCAGAGGTTAGCGCATCATTTTCTCATCATTTAATTTAAATGATTAGAAAACCATGTGCTGCGTGCATCCAAATTTGTGAAATGAGTTCCTGTTGCATGAGGCTGCCTGCCAGGAGTGCAAAGTCAGAAAATTACCTCAGTAGTTTCAGTGGGGGATTATTAAAAGTGCAGGGTATGTCACCACTGTTCACTTTATCATGAGCTAAACTCTCCCAGCTATTCTCTCCAGTCATGACTTGCTACCGTATTGGGTGGAAATCCTCTTTGCAGAAGGTGAGCTATTAAATTTATGGGCTGTTTCATCTCCGCATATTCACAGTTCGTGGGGCAAGTGTGAATATTTTGTTTCATGGCTTTCTACAAATATTAAAGTTGTGAGCTGTCAAATCTGAACAGAGAAAATTGTGCTTTTGCCATTTTATTTCTATACAGAAGATCTTAAGTGCCACCATTGTAAAATGCCGAGATAGTGGATTTATTTCAATTGGAAATGGAACATTTATTTGCCAAATATAACTACTGTTATTGTGCCTCACTCACAACACTGTTCACAGTTCATGCCATTATGCATCTCGATGTAAAAGAATCCCAAGAAATTATAAATATATTCATGAGTGCATTTGTTTCTGAATTCCAGTGTTCCAGTCGGAACATCACATAGTTAAGCCACGTCAAAACCTATCTTTTCGGCCGTGCTTTTGGTAATTTCTTCCAACTAGCTTAGCATCTGTTTCTCCTCTTGAGGGATGTGCTATACTAAATGAGCTGTATAAATTCATGTTGTAGCTATGTTAATCATCAGTTATGAGCCCAGTAAAGTATCATACTCCTAAGAAGTCCTATTCCTGCCAAAAGTCTTCCATCAAATGAGATTTGAAAATCACAGGTTTAATAGTTAATTTACAATCAAAAAAGGATCTTATAGCAGCATCAATCAGGAATAATGAGTGAAAGCAAGTCAGCTTTACAATCACACTGTAAATTAACCGTATAGCAGCTTATGTTAATACATCATCACAAGTCGTGAGGAAGTGGGTTAAACTTGCTGCAGTTGGCAAGTATGTACAACTTTTATATAAAAAAGGCATTTTTTAAAGTATGATGTCTGGCTCCATCTTCTGTCTTAGTTGGTTATTGCAGCCAATTTTGTTGAAGGAAAAATACATGTCCCTGAGGTGCCACTTCCAGAGGAGTTTGTCTCCCTCACCCACCCTGCTAATGACTAGATAAGTGAGTAAATGCATAAAATGGTGTGTTAGTGAGACGTACAGACTGAGAAGGTCACTGGTTCGATCCTAGTCTGTGCTGAATTAGCCGATCTCAGCCTTGGGGTAACGACCCTTTCTGCTGCATTTCAGTAACCTGCTGCAAATGCATCTTCTTGAATCCATGTCAGGCAATCTGTCCAGTAAAGTTAAGTGCTGCCAAATCGAGGTCCATGCATACAAAGAAGACCCAGATGTGTCAGCATTTACTTTCCAAAGACATACCAGAAATATTCAGCTTCTTGTTGTCAGATCTTCACAGATGTCACTGCTGTTTTTTACACCTTGGTCCATATCTGTGATGGTAATCACCAATGAGTGTACATGCTGCTGTAATAAGAGTCACTTCATTGCATAAAACCCCTGTCACTGCAGCATTAACACCCACAGGCATTATGCATTCCAACAAAGTGCTGACTCTCGGTATCTTGTATCACTAATGTGAAAAATATATTTTTTCTTTAAAACTACTATTGGAATTGTGTCTCAATATTAAATTAGGGTGTGATAAAGCCCGAGCCATCCTAACCATATTCCTCCAGTTCATTTGAAGACATGACTGCTGTGGTTAAAGAAGACGGCCCCCCAGACCTTCTTGGGCAACTAGGGATGGACAATAAATGTTGGCCTTGTCAACGACATCCCAATAATGAATATTTAAAAAAAAGATGGTGATGCCATTTACAATGCGGGTTCATAGTTTAAGTATGTCTGTAGAACTGTACCACAGCTTGAGTAATTGCCTTTAGGCGAGTAGGGAGAGGGGGGAAGAAGAAGAAGAAGAAGAAAAAAGTAGATTTCACTTGGGTGGATAAAATACTTCAACTATTATTGCAACAAAGAGCTGATGCAGGTACAGTAGGCCAAATGGCCTCCTCCTGCACTGTAAGCTTCTTTGATTCTATTTAAGGTATAATTTTGGATAAAATATTTTTAGTTAGATTCAGTTCATGTTGGACTTTTATTAAAGTTAGATAATTAACTTTGGCTTGAAACCACGTAAGTTGAATTACATATTATTTAAAAAGCTGCCTTTAAAATAATAAGACTTTGACTTTATTTTTACAGATTCCTTTCTTGTCAATGAACTTCAAAGCTAGCAGCTCGGAGTCTGAAAATGATAGTCTTGACAGGTTAAACCAAGGTCAGGAATCAAAGATGTCATCTGAAGATGATAATTCTGATTCAGAGTCAGACTCCAGTTTGAAACAAAACCAAAGAGATGTTGAAATTCCATGTAATTCTGTGGAATCTGGCAACCTGGAAGAAACTGTATCTGCATTTGTGACAAAAACGTCATCCTTTCCCTCTGTGGATCTTGGACAACTGGCATCCTTACCTACTACGGATCCTGGAAAAGTTGCGTCCTCACCTACAGATCCTGGAAAAACTGCGTCCTCACCTTCTACGGATCCTGGAAAAGCTGCATCATCACCATCTACAGATCCTAGAAAGGATATGTTATCACCCTCTGTATCCTCAGTAGCACATCGATCATCTTATGAAAGGTAAGGTATTCAAATTGAGCATTTTGTAAGAGTTATTTACCTCTCCGGCAGCCAATTTTTAATCTATGTTGTGGAGATGTCTTTTTTGAAGACAAAAATGCTGCCGTAAGATTTTGGGTGCTTCACTAGATTTTCACCAATCTTTGTACATAATTCCTCCACGAACCACCGAGAGGCCTCAATTTGTTAGTGTCCTAAACAGGGCACAATTCCAGTGGCGCACAACGAAGACATGCCAGAATGGAGAGGCCTGAGGAATAAACTTAATTTGCCTTCGGGCCTCGCCATCATAATCCAGGCTGTTTGTGGGCGCCAACCTGGCTCCCTGACACAGCTCACTTGTCTGGTCCTTAGCAATTTCGGCCAGTGTTGTGGCCATGGGTGAGGTGGGGGGGTGGGGGGGTGGGGGGGGGGTAGTGGATCAGGAAATGGTGGGCCAGCAGCGGTTGCAGTTGTTTTGTGGAACCAGAAGGTGCATTCCTGCTCCTGCCAACTCAGCAAAGTAAACAACATTTTGAGTTTTGTAGCCTTTTTTGAGTAGTCAACAATGGTTCCTGGTCAGGCAGCTCAAGACCCGGGAATACTAGTAAGATCTTGTGCATCGCAAGCTCCAACTAGATTAATTTAGTAGTCTGGGTCTGAAATTGGCACAGGAACCTCAATTCAATATTGAAATGAGGCCCGCGCTTATTTCAGGCAGCCACCAGAACCACTTAAAAAAAAAATTTAAAAAAATGCTCCGACCAGTTTAGCAGTGACCCATGCAGATTGGGTCTCTGCAAGCACAATGAACCTGTGTAAATATTCTATACTTGGACATTACCTGTCATTCTGATAACTTCAGTTATTATTGGATAATTACTGAAATTCATCATTCTTATATCCTTTAAATATAATTGATGTAAATTTTTCCTGCATATATTTATTCCTTTATAAGTAATAACTTTTGACCATGCTTTAAGATTGAACCAGAATTGTAAGTAATTTTTTTCCTATTTGATATTCCAAAGAGGAGCTTTACATTTTGTATTTATATTTATGTGCTTACAAATTTAACCCTATTAAATATTGCACCATAGTTGAAAGAAAGAACTTGCATTTATATAGTGCCTTTGACGACCTCAGGACATCCCAAAGCACTTTACAGCCAATTAAGCACTTTTGAATTGTAGTCACTGTTGTAATTTAGGTAACGCAGCAGCCAAATTGCACTTGAGGGCGTCCTGAGGTCGTGAAAGGTGCTACATAAATGCAAGTCTTTTTTCTTGTGTGAGTCTAATCACTGGGTGTGGGCAGGCAATTCTACCATAAGGGTGTTGGACCCAAGCCCAATCCTGTCCTCACCTGGTGTCCACATATGAATTAGAAGCAGGTTGCTGGCTGATTTGTGTTTTTTTTTAACACTCGCATCCTTGCCCAGTGGCACTGAGATCAATTGTAACAGCCTACTGATGCGCCGGCTGAGATCAGCTAACTCCGCTCAAACTGAGGATTGAACTGGAATGGTTGAATTTCACATTTAATAGTGCCAAGTGGGGAAGTGACTTCATCAGGTTAAACTTAATGATGTATGAAGTTTAAAATGGCTAGTCAAAATTTCCATATACTTTTAAGTTATTATAACTTGAAGTTTGTTTTTTATGTAAAAGATGAGGACCCAGTGTTTGTCTCATTCCCATGAGTCAGTTTAAAACTGAGATAGCCTGGAAACAAGCACTTTTTACTGTCAAATCATAACAATCCAAATCATTAGCATATTTATTGTACTAGTTTTTTGTGATTTAAAAAAAAATCCTTCCAAAAAGTTGTATCTTCATCAATCATGATGAAATAGTAAATGTGATTAATTTTGACGTAAAACAGAAGTGCTTGTCACGTTCTTTATGTTACAGTGGTCTAATGCCTGAGGAAATGGACCAAGTAAGCAGTGAGAGCAAGCAGCATATGTTGTACATTGCCAAGAAAGTGCATCAGGAAGAGCAAAACAAATTGGAAGTGAGTTCAGAGGTAGGAACAGTAAGAAAATAATACTTAACGAGAATGTGTGTGAAATTCTTAAAAAGTGAAGGTATTTGATTTGTATTTTTCACTTTCGAGACACAGCAGGCTTACTGAGATTCCATATTAGTAGTGACTTTGAGTTGAACCCCAAATTTGTCAAAAAAATACTAATTCAAGATTTTCTAAACTGAAGCTCCTAAGTTATAAAAGCATTAGATAGTGCAAATGAACTTGCTGTGACCGATAATTTATTTGAACTTATAGAGTTTGTTTGGTTTCTGACACGTGGGGTATAAGTGGCATAATTTGCTATATGGCAGAAAATCATTCCGTTCTTGTTGCTGTTTTAAGTTTGTGTTCAGGTTCTACACAGAACTTTAATAAGATGAGAAAGCATGACGTAGAATTAAAAGATTAGAAACAGTTGAGAATAGTTTTCTGTAATATTTAAAACTTGGTACAGAGGCCTTTTTGATATATGTAACATAACTATAAACTATCGGAATCTTTAATCATTACTTGTTATCTTGTTAGAGTGTTTCTGCTATAAATTTGTTTATTAAAAACCAGTATAAAAATGTTCAGAATCCATTTATATAGTGCAAGAGAAGGAGTCCTGTTATAAACTGTACTGAAGACATCTGTACTGTTGAGAGATGTAGCTGGAGCAGGTATAATAATCACAGCAGTGGGATTTTATTTTTTTAACCAACTCTGAACATTTACATTGTTAGTAGCAGAAAATGTAGCAAAGAGCCATGAGTTTAAATAATTTTTTAAGGTTAGAACTAACACTGATTCTGTTTCCAATAGCCAGTCAAGGGGAAGGAAAGCCTGGCGGCAATTCTTTCTGTTGAAAGTACTATTCCAAGCTTTATCTGAAAACAAATAAATATTGTTGAATTTGCAGCCCAATGGAGACTGGCCATTTTCAGGCTCTTTTGAAGTCCCTCCAAATACATCAGTTATATGTGGAGAGGAACTGTCTGCATTTTGGAGTAGCTTATTTTTTATTTCAGGGGACTTGGAATACTATACAGTCCTTAAACCAAATTGTAACTGTTGGCCTGGAAATCTCTTTACCGGCTCTGCTTCTGGCCACTACCCAGTCAGTAGTTTGATTTTCTGGGTGATTCCAGATCGACTTTCAGACCACTCCAAGCTTTCAACTCCTCACTGAAATGAATGGAGCTGCTCTCAGGGTCCAAGCAACCCTCCCTGTAGTTAATGGCACTGAAATGGGCCTGAAGGGAAGGAAACCCAAAATGGTGGGTCTCCACTGGACAGCAAATGCAATTGTATTTTAATGAAGATAGCTAAAAGAATAAATTCACCTATTTACAGATTTGTACAGAAAATACTTACCCCCTAGAGTCTCCTTCTCTGTTAATTACTGGAAAGTGGATTTTATTTGTCAATGATAACACTCTCCTTGATTCCATGTGAATCAATTACCTGCAGATCAGTTTTTCTGCTGGTAAAACAGTTTTGATTGCAAACAACTACGTGTATTTTTTTTGCTCTTCTATGCTTACTGGAAATTGCATTAACTCTGCCTGTACCATGTGATCATATGTAGCTTTTCTTTTTTATCTTCAGATCTGTCTGCATTCTGCCTGGTTCTTGCACCCCCTTTGCCTCAGTGCTTCTAAATTTATTCTGTACATATATAAAATATGTATGTGAGTGTGCATAGTGTGTGTGTGTACATATGTGTGTGTTTTTATATATCACTTTCCGGATCCTGCAAGTAAAAATGTTAAGATCATGACGATGACATCATCATGTATTTATATATGAAGACAGAATCATACAAATTTTAGTTCTCAGTACTGTGATAGAGAAACAACATACACCCCTGACGTTGTAGCTTTTGTATTCTCGCATTGAAACTACGGGTCTTAACTGTTCAAACAACTAAAACTTACTTGGACTCCTTAACAGCGTTTCTATTTTTTTCCTGAAAATGCAGTTCCTTGAGTTGTAACAAAAATTATTTAAAAAGAGCATCATTTTAGCTTGTTAACTGAAATTGGCATACAGTAAATAAAAAGCCTGCTGCTTTTCTTTTCGAAAGAGAATGCGTGTACTCGCCACGGAATGGACTTCGTTTTAGCTGCATAGTTTTATGGAAAATCATATTTAGCTAATGCCTTTTATCTAAAGAACTTTTAAAAACCGATCTTAACCTCTATGTTATCAATTTGTTGTATCACCGGACATTTTATATAAATGTATGTTGGGATTTGTTACAAACAAGTTGTTTGTGGCTGGATGTCTAATTCTTATGAACTGCACAAGTTGCAAAGTAATCCTTCCTAAAAAAAAAAATACAGCTGCTGTCAATTTACAGCAAGAATTCTGCAAACTTAGCTTGTGAGAGTTGCTGTCACCAACAGAATTTTGTGACTCTTGAGAAGGAGAGATATCTGGAAACGGGTTGTACCCTTTCACAGCTAGGCTCTGAATGAAGACTGCAGAAACCTGAGGCCACCACATGCAGTTTTTACTACGGAAATCTGTACAACATGATACTCTGATGCTTGAGAGTTTGATTTTCTTAGTTGTAAGATAACTTCTGTGTTCAACAGCTTACTATTGTGTATCACCGAGTCTATGGACTGCAGTTCTTCTTGTCTGTAGCTTCCACCCCCCTCCTCCCAATATTTCAATCAATTTTACAGCATTTGAGCTACTACTTAGTTTCTGGAGGGAGCAAGCTTATTGTTGAACTGTGTAGTTGTTCAAATTGATAAATGTACCTTGGTATGATCTATACAGATTTAGATTAAAAAAAAGACTTGCATTTATATAGCGCCTTTCACGACCTCAGGACGTCCCAAAGTGCTTCACAGCCAATTAAGTACTTTTGGAGTGCAGTCACTTGTAATATAGGAAACGTGGCAGCCAATTTGCGCACAGCAAGATCCCACAAACAGCAATGTGATAACTAGATAATCTGTTTTAGTGATGTTGATTGAGGAATAAGTATTAGCCAGGACACCGGGGATAACTCCCCTGCTCTTCTTCGAAGTAGTGCCATGAGATCTTTTACATCTACCTGAGAGAGCAGACAGGGCCTCGGTTTAACGTCTCATCCGAAATGCGGCACCTCCGACAGTTAAACACCCCCTCAGTACTGCACTGGAGTGTTAGTCTAGATTTTTGTGCTCAAGTCTCTGGAGTGGGGCTTAAACCCACAACCTTCTGACTCAGAGGCATGAGTGCCACCAATTGAGCCATGACTGACACCGTAGTTTCTGGTTTGATCTCTAGTGTGTGCCGTGTTAGCTAAGATGACTAACACAACAGTGGAGGCATCACATTCAGCCTTACTGTCTCCAGGCTGAGGAAAGGAACATTGGCGAGAGAACATTCTACTGCTGGTTGCAATCCAGTGACTCTTGCATATATCTGGATGCAGGGAAAGGAATATAATCCAGCTTGGCTGTGAGGGCCCCTCCGTGGAATAGCCTACTTACTGACTCACTGTCAAAGCTTGCACTTGGGTGAGGTATTGGAGGACCACTATCCATACAATGAAAAGAAAAAAAGAAAGACTTGCATTTATATAGCGCCTTTCATGACCACCGGACGTCCCAAAGCGCTTTACAGCCAAGGAAATATTTTTTGAAGTGTAGTCACTGTTGTAATGTAGGAATGGTAGCGTAGTAAGAGTGCCTGCCTTTCGGCAAAGAGAGGTAAAGGGCAAAAATCACAAATGGGAAATTGGAGAAAAAAATAGCAGTACACAGTTGCAAGCAGGTTCTTTAGTCTAAAAAAAATTTGCAAACGGTTGGCAGTTCTTACTGGCAGCTCAGTGGAGTTTTAAACCACCAGAATTGTTGGCCCCTTTGCAGGAAAAATAACACATTTGGCAAGTAATTATCAACACCAAGTACTTCAAATGAATCTGATGAGAGAGAAAGTTTAAATTTACACTCTGCCATGCATTAAAAATGTGTACTTAATTGACTTAAAACAGAAACTTCAATGTTTAGTTTACTTACAGCTGAGATAATGTTAAGCAGACGCACCAGCTTCACAATTCATCTGTATCATGTACTTTTGTTTCAGTGATGAGAATCTTTATTGGGATGGACTTTATATTTATAGTGTATCTCCACCTACACCCCTGACTTTGTTCAAAAAAATGCAAAATAAAGAGATTTCTGAATGATGTTTGAAGTGAGGCCAATTGTTTTTCCCCTTCCTTAGAGGGTAGTTTAATATTCTGACATTGTCATTGGAAAGTTTCCAATAGCAATCCTATGACGTTAGCTTCCCAAAAATTAAACATCCAATTTTCATGTTGCATTCTTTATCGTGGGTGGTTGTCAATGGTTTTTTTCAGTGATCTAGAAAGGACAAAATTATTGCCAATGTATTTGAATGGAGCAATGAAAACCTTGCTATTTCATGTTTAAGATTAAAATTAAAAAAATCCTTCAGTTACCATTCACAGATCTAGAATTTTGGGGTGAAGATCAGAGGTCAGCAGTGTAAGCATGCAAACAGTGTGTTCCCGAAATGACTTCAGCTTCAAATTTTCAATCCTTTTAATAACTGATATAAAATGTAATTTTCTGTTTAAAGATGGCAGGATTAGGACTTCCTCACACCCTTTTTGTCCAGGGAAAAAAATGTTGCTACAATTATTGAACACTGCCTAAGACTAAACACACAAGGAAATTCCATGATCCCAGATAAGATAACTGAAGGATTTTTTGAATTTTAAACATGAACATAACATAAGAAATAGGAGCTGGATCGGCCATTTGGCCCTTCAAGCCTGCTCCGCCATTTAACAAGATCATGGCTATCTTCTTCCTCAACTCCACCTTCCCGCACAATCCCCATATCCCTTAATTCACTTCGTTCCAAAAAATGTATCTACCTCTGTCTTGAATATACTCAACGACTGAGCATCCACAGCTCTCTGGGGTAGAGAATTCCAAAGATTCACAATGCTTTGAGTGAAGAAATTTCTCCTCATCTCAGTCCTAAATGGCCTACCAGTTATTCTGTGTGACTGTGACCCCGTGTTCTAGATTCCCCAGCCAGGGGGAACATTTTCCCAGCATTAACCCTGTCAAGCCCCATAAGAATTTTATATGTTTCAATTAGATCACCTCTCATTCTTCTAAACTCTAAGGAATATAGGCCTAGTCTACTCGATCTCTCCTTTAGGGCAATCCCCTCATCCTAGGAACCAGTCTAGTGAACTTTCGTTGCACTAGCTCTAAGGCAAGTATGGCCCAGATATTCCGATCGCAGGCCTGCCGCGGGCGGAGGGCTGTGATCTGGAAAAATCTGCGCCCTTACCTGAGGGCTCCCGGGAGGCGCACAGTTCCGCTGCTGGGCCTCTCCAAACTGCCGGTGTGCAGGGCCCACGTATCCCAGAGGCGCAGGTAGTTCGCAGCGTCCCTGGGATCACGTGGGCCATGGGGAGCCAATCAGAGAAGGGAATCTCCCTTCATACATTTGACAGGAAGACCTGTCAAATATATGAATGGAGATCACCCCCAAAACATAGTAAAACTTCAAATAAATGTTTTAAAAATCACATTTTTAAAATGACTTGAAATTACATAAATTAACGATTTTAAACAAAAATTTTAATTTTTGAAAAAAATAATGGCCCAAAAATTAGTGCCGCTACGCGAGAGTACGCACTGTGTACTCTCGCGTATTCTGACTCCAATTGCCGGTTTTCTGCATGCACTGCGCATGCGCTGAAAACCGGCACTTGGTGATTTCAGAAGGAGGCGGTTCCTAGGTGAACCGCGTGCGCGCTACAGGCTGCGCGCACGCAGTGCACTTAGTGCTTTGAACGCGCAGGTAAGCATGGAACATTTTACACATAAAGAAAGGAGGCGTAAGACCCTCTTTTAACAAGGTAAGTAGACAATTAAGTATTATTTTGAATTTTTTTCAACAGGTATATCTTTTTTAGAGACTTTAAAGAAAGGTAAGTTTATTTTTATAACTTTTAAAAAGATTTTAAATTTTTTCAAAAATTTAATTTTTTGTTTAAAGTGGTTAATTTATTTAACTATACTTATTTTATTAATGTGATGGGTTTTTTTTTTTAATTTAATTGAGGTTTAGCTGTTCTTTTGGTGGGGTATAGTATTCATAGCTTTCACAGCCGTGCTGTGAAAGCTATGAATGAAAGATGGTGTGCTGCCATTGGCTCTAACTGAGTCACGTGATCCCACAGCTCGCACGAATTAACTGCGCCTGTGGGATACGAAAGCCCTGCACAGCTGCTGTCCAGAACATCAAGTTCGTGCGAGCTGGGAATAAAAAAGCCAGCGCGCAGTGAGAGATCGCGGGGAAGCCTTACCCTCGCACGAAGGCTCACTCACTAATTTTTGGGCCAATTAGTTTTTAACGGGGCTAAAAATAAACTTAATTTCTTTAAAGTATTTTTAAATGATAAATCAGTGGAAATTAAAAAAAAAACTTTTTTTCAACTCTCATCCTGGTAAAAGCAGGCCTTACGCCTGCTTTTACCAGGCGCAAGAATTGTAAGTGTTTTCTGCGGGCGGAGGGTCTCCAAAAAGCGGAACTCTCCGCCCGCAGAGGCCCTTCTCCCGGGCAGGTGGAGGATCTGTCAAGAGCTTTCTTGACAGATCGGAAATGCCGGTTTACAGTGCATGCCTGAAACCGACATTTCCAATGTCCCTACGGGTGGGTACACAGCGCGTACCCACCCGTAGGGATCGGAATATCCGGCCCTATGTCTTTCCTGAGGTAAGAAGACCAGAACTGTACACAGTACTCCAGGTGTGGCCTCACCAATGCCCTATATAATTGTAGTAAGACTTCTTTACTCTTATACTCTAATCCCTTTGTAACAAAAGCTAACATATTATTTACTTTCCTAATTGCTTGCTGTACCTGCATGTTAACTTTCTGTGATTCATGTACAAGGACACCCAGGTGCCTCTGAGTGCAAACATTTCCCAGTCTCTCCATTCGAAAAATATTCTGATTTTTTGCTATCCATCCTACTAGTTACATCTTCAAAAACAACAGATTTGTCAAACACGATTTCCCTTTCATAAAACCATGTTGACTCTGCCTAATCATATTATGATTTTCCAAGTGCCCTGTTACCACGTCCTAATAATATGTCGGGCTAACTGGCCTATAGTTGCCCGTTTTTTCTCTTCCTCCTTTTTTAAATAGCGGGGTTATGTTTGCTACCTTCCAATCCTTGGGGACTGTTCTAGAATCTAGGGAATTCTGGAAGATTAATGCCAGTGCATCCACTATCTCTGCAGCTACCTCCTTTAAAACCCGAGGATGCAGGTCGTTGGGTCCAGGGGATTTGTTGCCACTTAGACCCATTAATTTCTCCAGTACTATGTCTTTACTTATACTGATTTCTTTTAAGTGCCTCATTCTCTCGAGACTCATGGTTCCCCATTATTTCCGGAATTTTTTTGTGTCTTCTACCGTGAAGACAGAAATACAGTATTTGTTTAATGTCTCTGCCATTTCCTTCACGCCCATTATAATTTCTCCTGTCTCTGCCTCTAATGGGCCCACGTTTACTTTCAGTAATCTCTTCCTATTTACATACCTATAGAAACGTTTACAATCTGTTTTTATGTCTCTTGCTAATTTACTCTCGTTTCTTTTTTCTCTTTCCATATCAATTTCTTGGTCCTCCTTTGCTGAATTCTAAAATCTTCCCAATCCTTAGGCTTACTACTCTTTTTGGCAACATTATAAGCCTCTTCCTTTGATCTAATACGATCTTTAACTTCTCTTGTTAGCCATGGTTGGACTACTTTTCCTGTGGGGTTTTTGTGCCTTAAAGAAATGTATATTTGTTGTAAATTATGTATTAATTCTTTAAATGCTAGCCATTGCTTGTCTGCCGTCATACCTTTTAATGTAGTTTCCCAATCTACCTTAGCCAACTTGCCCCTCATACCTACATAGTTTGCTTTGTTTAGCTTGAAGACTCTAGTTTCGGATTTAACTAAATCACTTTCAAACTCAATATAAAATTCTATCATATTATGGTCACTCTACCCTAAAGGCCCCTTTACTACAAGGTTATTAATTAACCCTTTCTCATTGCACAATACTAGATCTAAAATAGCCTGTTCCCTAGTTGGTTCCTCAACATACTGATGTAGAAAACTATCTTGTATACATTCCATGAACTTGTCCTCCACACTATTACTGCAAATTTGGTTTACCCAGTCTATATGTAGATTAAAGTCCCCCATGATTACTGAATTACCTTTGTTACATGCGCCTCTAATTTCCTGATTTATACTCTGCCCTACATTACAACTACTGTTTGGGGGCCTATAAACAACTCCCACCAATGTTTTCTGCCCCTTGCTGTTTCTTAGCTCCACCCATCAACCAACTGATTCTACTTCTTGATTTTCAGAGCTAAGATCCTTTCTCTTTACTGTCTTTATCCCATCCTTTATTATCAGGGCTACCCCTCCTCCTTTTCCATTTTGCCTATCTCTTCTAAAAATTAAGTATCCTGGAATATTTAGTTCCCAACCTTGGTCACTTTGCAACCACGTCTCCGTAATAGCTATTAGATCAAACCTATTCATTTCTATCTGAGCTATTAATTCATCTATTTTGTTGCGAATGCTTCGCGCATTCAGATATAGTGCCCTTAGCTTTGACTTTTTTTCTATTTTTCCCTGATGTCACCTGAGTCACTGATGCCCTATTACCTTTGTTACTCTCTCTGTCCCTTCCTGACCCACTCTGCTTATTTTTGCCCAAAACTCTACTCTGCTCTGGAGCCTTGACATTTCTCTCGCTGCTTTTAAATTTACTCTTTCCTGAATCCTTCCACTCCCCTTTCATTTAGTTTAAAGCCCTGACTACTGCCCTAGTTATTCGATTCGCCAGGACACTGGTCACAGCCTGGTTTAAGTGGAGCCCGTCCCAACGGAACAGCTCCCTCTTTCCCCAGTACTGGTGCCAGTGCCCCATGAACGGCAACCCCTTCCTCCCACACCACTCTTTGAGCCACGCATTTAAACCTCTAATCTGTTTGTCCATATGCCAATTTGCGCGTGGCTCGGGTAACAACCCAGTGATTATTACCTTTGAGGTTCTGCTTTTTAATTTGGATTCGAGCTCCTCAAACTCCCTCGACAGAACCTCATTCCTAGTTCTACCTATGTTGTTGGTTCCTACATGGACCACGACAACTGGATTTTCCCCCTCCCACTCCCAAGTTCTTCTCCAGCCACGATGAGATATCCTTAACCCTGGCAGGCAACACAACTTTCGCAACTCCCTGTCATGGCTGCAGAGAACAGTATCTATTCCCCTGACTATACTGTCCCCTACCACAACTACATTTCTTTTCACTCCCCCCACTTGAATGGCCTCCTGCACCATGGTCAGTTTGCTCATCCACCCTGCAGTCCTTGTTCTCATCCACACAGGTAGCAAGTACCTAATACCTGTTGGTGAAAGACAAGGGCCGAGGCTCCTCCATCACTACATCCTGGGTCCCTATACCTTCCTGACTCACAGTCACGCCCTCCTGTTCCTGACCATTGACGAACTCTAAAGTACTACTTAATCTAAGGGGTGTGACTGTCTCCTGGAACAAAGTGTCCAGGTAACTCTCCCCCTCCCTGATGCCATGCAATGTCTGCACCTCGTACTCCAGCTCAACAACTCTGAGCTGAAGTTCCTCGAGCTGCAGACACTTGCAGCAGATGTGGTTGCTCGGGATCTCGCTGATCTCCACGAACTCCCACATGCTACAGTTACGGCACACCACCTGCCCTGCCATGTCTATCTAACCTTTATTTGATTAGTTAATTAATTTTTTTCTCAATTATTTTAGTTTTATTAATTGGTTTATCTAGTTTTGGTTACTAATTTAATAAAGTAAAGTTATAGCAATTTACAGTTTCTTAGCTAGCTTAGAGACTAAAGAAAAACTGTAATACTCACCAACCAATCACCTACCTGCTGCCCTGTGATGTCACTCCTTGATTTTTCTGTTTGAAGGCTTTTTATAGCGCCGCTGATCCCACTCCTCGCTGAAATAGCAAGGTTTTCATTGCTCCATGCCAATACATTGGAAATAATTTTGTCCTTTCTGTATCACTGAAAAAACCCATTAACAACCACCCATGATAAAGAATACAACATGAAAATGGGCAGTTTAATTTTTGGGAAGCTAACGTTATTTGATTGCTGGCAGAGAGCATGGGTTGGAGAATCGTACTAACAATATTGTAACCCTATCTGCCTGCCAGTACATGATTATAATCATTCCGACAGTGGGATGACTGCGAAACTCTCAGATACCCTCTCGTCTGCTTCATCCAGTAGGTGCAATTATCAGAGGGGACCTGACTTCTAGTGTTTTGATTACTTACAAATTATTTTAAATACCTGAAGAATTATTTTGGAAGAGGTCACTTTTTTAAAAAAAACTTTTTAATTTTGTGAATTCCATTTATCTGGTGGGCCTAGTTTTCTATATCAGTATAGAAAAAGATCTGATCCTCTGAAGTGATTTAAATGCAGCATTTTTATGCTATCTATATATCACTGGCTTTTTTAGCTTGGTAAAGATATACCTCACTTTATAAAGAGTTAGTTCATTAATGTAAAGATTGTCAACAAGTTTTTACACTGGAAAAAAAATAGATTATTGTAAAAATGGTCTATTTATAAAAGACTGGCTTATTGCTTTAAACTTTTACACTATATACAGTAGTGGTATAGTGTTAAATGCACTCAAAATCCATCAGTTTTCAAACTATGCTTTCCATAGAAGTAATTTTGTTTTATTGTTTGTCTTGGCTCAAAAGTCAAGGTTACATTGTACTCTTTTATTCAAATGGTGGTCCCTGTGATCATTAGACTAATGCTTTTGTAAAATAGAGCAGTTTTCATGAAGGCAAAATAAGAAAGGATCAGTCTCATTATTAGGCCAAATCTGCTTTTTAATCAGTTTAAGTTACTGATGAATTTCTTTGTGTTGCAGGTGGAAGAAAGATCGCTAAAATGCAAACTGAAAGAAGCCTCCGAGGCATTGATGGCGTCTAATTTTAGAAATGCTCAGGAGAACTATTTGAATGCCCTTAAACTAATAAAAGAAAAAAAAGTAAGTTTTACTGTCAGAACTTAAAATACTACTTGTTTCGATGTTCTGAAGTATCCCTCATTAGGCCAGTGCAATCTTGCAGACTGGAGGGTTTCCTATAAAACTCTTACAATTTGACTTTATCTTCCCATTAAGTGATTTAAAAAATCTGGTGAAAGGAAGTAATTTTATTTAAAACATTTGTCTTCCATTCAGTCATGTGCACTTAAAAATGACAAGAATCATGTAGAACTGTTGTATATTTTATAAGAGACCAAAGCAAAATGAATAGATAATGGCAGACACTTACCTTTATTGGGAAACATTCACCATCAGTCTGTAGATGGTAACACCACCATATTTTAGCTGCTTCAGTAAAGGTAGGTCCAAGGCTAAATAAGAAGTCTTCACGTGTATAAATTTGTTGAGAAGTGTTACGCGATTGCTCAGTGAACAAATACATGTTGCTACTGTATGTGAGCTTTTCTCGGGTTTAATTGCTGTGGGCGAACATTGTATTTTTATATCAAATTCCTTTTGAAAAGGCAACAGATGTTTTCAAGTATTGTACTTTTTGCTGTATTAGAGCCACTGTATCTTTCATTTCCAATATATAGAGACACAAAAGTTATTTAATCCACTGTGTATTTTTCTTGCCATGACCCTCTATTCCCTTCTCCCTCATATGCTTATCTAACCGCCCCTTAAATGCATCTATACTATTCGCTTCAACCAATCCCTGTGGTAGCGAGTTCCACATTCTCGCCACTCTCTGGGTAAAGAAGTTTCTTCTGAATTCCCTATTTGATTTCTTGGTGACTATCTTATATTGATGGCCTCTAGTTTTGCTCTTCCCCACAAGTGGAAGCACTCTCTCTGGATCTTCTCTATCAAACCTTTCATAATTTTAAAGACCTCTATTAGTGCACCCCTCAGCCATCTCTTGAGACCCAGCCTGTTCATCCTTTCCTGATAGGTATACCCTCACATTTCTGGTATCGTCCTTGTAAATCTTCTCTGCACCTCTCCAGTGCCTCTATCCTTTTTATAATCTGGCGACCAGAATTGTACGCAGTGTATACCAGTGTGCTGCACCACTTGTTTAGTTGATTGAAATATGTTTCTGGTATTGTATATTTAACTGTAGGTATGGACTGGTGAACTACTATACCTACCGGGTATTGGATTTTGGATATTGGACTGTTTATTAATTGCAATTGATTTTCTGTTACAGGTGTATAACTTGACCACGATGGAGTACATTCTTATCGAGTATGCCTGTGGATTGTCATTTCTAGGAAACAATTTAATTCAGGTATGTACTTTATTTCCTTGAAGTGGTGAGGGTCCAGTCATTAAACCCCTTTTTTAAAAAAAACTAATTTTCCTGATCGCCTACTGGACAAGGGGGATCCCAGTGTAGCATTATGGTGTACAGCTTGGCAGGTCCCAGATTTGATTCCTGGTATGTTCTGTCTCTGCATCACCCAGCTTGTATGTCAGCGTTGGGTGAGGTGAGAATTCAGGTTTGCCGCAATGCCCTCCATGGTCGAATGGCCTACTGACACTCACTGTCTAGGCTCCCACATAAAGAGTGACCACTTGGGCGAGGTACCACTGTCTTAATGAGAGATGGGGAGGAAATTGGCCTCCCCAAAAAATCCATTAAGGTTGTCCCTAGTGCACTGACAAACCTGAACCTGTCCAATGATGATCCTTTTAAAAAAAAAAAAAAAAAAATCAAGCAACAGGACTCTTCTGATGGACTACGGAGTTTAATCCATTGTTAGCCAACATACAGACTAGGAGGGCTCGATTACCTGTGCTAAGTTAGCTGACGTCGACTTGGGAGGTAAGAAAGGTGGAATGGTAATTGGCCTTAGCATCCCTGGGTTTGGCTAGGATAATCAATAGGGTTCCCTCCTATCCATTATCCAACAGCTGCTGCTGGAAGTGTGTGGGCATGTTGAGTCAGGACAGGGTCGGGCTTAGCTGTGTTGCCATATGATGAATTAGTCTGTGAGCACTCTCTGTGGAGTCTTGCACATGAAGAATGTGGGTGAGGGACTGTAGACTGAAGGAAAAAAATCAAAGACTATAAATTTTAATTTTATATCTTGCATTTATTTTTCCTCTGAGTGCTGATGAACTCATCTGAAGGAGGGATAGACTTGCACTTGCTGTGTTCCATCTGTACTGTGACTTCATGGAGTTTCCTTCTTCAATTCCAAGTATTATTTCATTAAACTAATCTTCAATTTCAATTTTAACTTGATGGTGAATGTTCTTTGGGTAACTGACAAAAATCAAAAGTACTCAAATGTAAAAAGATGCATCTCTGTATAGTTAAGCTCGGGGCAGAACTGTGGATATATATATATATCTGCCGCCTTGTATGGCAGTGTTACGCTGAACTATCATACCCGTGGTCTTCGATAGGTTAAGTACAAGATTTCTTTAGCAGCTTTAAGAAGCCTTCATGATGGATCCACCACAGAAAATGGCCTTAAATTCTCTACTATAATGTAAAGTAACAAAATAAGGACACACAAATACCACAGATTATTTAATTATACATTAGTTTGTAAGATTGTCATAATATCTGCTAGAGCTGAATGATTTGTACATTTGTGATCTCTCGGACTACTTCCAATTGCCTAAAGGGGTCGGAGAGGAATGTTTTCCTCCTATTTGACCTGAGTTTTAATCTTTTTTTTGTCTCCCGGGAAATGACATGACTCTGGATGGGGAGTGTCAGTATTGAGGCAGATGGACCTGTGTGTCTTTTCCTGTCCATGATTTTCATCGGTTCATATTGGTCTTTGATCTTCAGTCTTTGATGAGTTAGCTGCTCTCAGCAAGGCAGCGGTGAGGATCTAAAATTGGTCCAAGCATCCCTGGATCAGAGATGGGGGGAAAAATATCGGTCAGAGTTCTTGCTTCTAGTTGCTAACTCTGCTGGAAGTGCACCCATGGTTAAATAGCCTGCTGATGCTCACTGTCAAACCTCGCACAAATAACGATCACTTAAGCACCAATCGTATCACAGCAATATGTTAATGTCTGCACGAGGGAATAGAAACTGAGAAAATTGATGAGAAAAGGAACTGGAACAATGCTGGGCCCAAGTTACATTGTTGGCTCTTTGGGGAAAGCAGATGCTGTTGAATTTTAAGTTAAGGGAGCCAAAAGAAAGGAACAAAAGGAAATTCCATCTGATCTATTTAAAATTCATTTTGCACTTGCAGCAGTTACACAGCAGCTGGTGTGAAGCTGACTCAATGTAACAATACTTTCTGGAAATTATTTTGAGCCACTTGCCTAAATGCAATTCAGATTATTTCAAGTTTGTATTGCACTATACAATTTACATTGATGTAAAGCTAAAACCACTTCACTTTAAGCCTGTAGTATAATCGGTGTCTAAATGCTACAATCTGTCCCTAATCGTTAGTGTATTGTGCAATAATTTATATCTAATTGCTCCCGATGACCTATCCATCACTTGCACGTTATTGCATGGTTGATTTGCATGAGAGCTTGAATATTTGACTCTTTGGTTTTTTTAAATGTAGTTTTAATTTGTGAGCCAAATGTCTTTTGCTGTACTCCATGATATCGACGGTGTTTAAATTTCAATAACATTGTAGAGATACTGAGTAAAAATGAGCTTTCTGATATAAAGAATTGTTTGTGTTGTGTTATCTAGATTTGCTAATGTTCTTGCATAATTTTCAGACATTTGAATGTGTCTTGGCCTATCAGCCACAAAATTTACTTGTCATCAGCTAACTTCAAAAGTGACTTTCTGTGTAGTCATGATGGAAATGAACAGTGCTGTTTTGTCATACTATCACAGACTCTCAGCGTTGATCTTGCCAAGCAATTCTAGCAAATCAAGTGATTTGTATTTCAGGCAAAGGTGAAAATTATCCTCTGATGAAATTCTACCAGCTTATCTGGATCTGAGCTTCAGTCGGCATGCATACTGTAATGTGAATTTTCCATTTCTCATACCAGCCATTCTCGTGGCGTAAGTGAGAGTGGTTAATTATACGCAGTTTGTACTGCAAACTTGCATCCACCAAGAACTGGATTGAGACCGGCCAAACTTATATCATTTTGGGACGATTATGAGAGAAAGTTCCATCCATCAGTGTTTCCCAGATTTGAACCCAATTTGTGGAGGTGAAAAGGCTTGGGGGGAAAAATTCAGTATCGCCCCGTTTGGGGCGCAATTATCGGCCGTGCACAAAGTTTAGTGCCTGGCGCTAATTATCGCCGACGACTGCAAACTTGACTTTTATCGCCCCTGGAGGTGATTGGAGCGCTAAATCAGGCGCTTCACACCTGTCTTAAGGTGCCAAGGCCGAGGAGCGAGGCGCTACCTCAGAGCGCTGGCGAAACTCATGTGATGTCAGTCAGCAACGGAACACAGACACAATGGCGCCAGCCAGTTCTTAAAGGGGAGGGTTGATCTTGCTTTCCATCCACATCCTGCTCATTGCAGCCTTGAATCTCGGCCTGGAGAGACCTGTACATCAAATCTGCTGGAAAGAACAATGGAGAGAACCAGGGAAAGAGCTCAGAGTGCAGCCCCCACAGTCTCTTCTAAATCGATACAAGGAAGGGCAAATCAAAATGAACATGCAAAGTTCTGCTCAGTACCCAAAACTCCTTCACACAGCGTTGAATCTCTCCAGAAGTCAGTCTCAGTCTCTCTCTCTCTCTCTCTCTCTCTCTCTCTCTCTCTCTCTCAGAATGCGTGGTTCAAAAATGTCACCAACAAAAAAAGGCAAAAAGTGGTTGGCATTAAAAAGCGCTCCTCCAGTCCCTTCCTGACTGCAAAACGCTCCCCTCATCCTGTCGTTACTAGCGGCAAGCGGTAAGGCAGGGGGCGCCACTCAATATCCGGTCCGGGGCGTTGCGCACTCGACTGACGTCACGATCTGCCGGCACAGGAGATCGTGGCGGTAGTGTTTAGCGCCGCCGCAAAATGTCTAGTTAATTTTGCGAGCGGCGCAAACATCACCGCGCCCGGGCGCTAGTTGCTTGCGCCCCATTAGCGCCCTCTTAAGGTGCTAACGAGAGGCGCAACCAACTGAATTTTTCCCCCTTGTGTTCTATCCACTGTGTCCCGATAACTGAACCGTTTTGGTAATTTTGTTATTCTATTATGTGAAATTGGCCACTTATTGGATATTCGCAGGAAGCCAGAGACACTGAGTGCTATAAACACAGTCCAGTATCACGCATTGAATATGAGTTCTTGAAACACAATCGGATTTTTAATTTTTCCTAACATACTTTTTCCTTCAATTTTCTAAAGGTGCTGATTCAGTTACTCTGGTACTGTACTGGGAGTATAGCACCCTTCTGGTTCTTTACCCAAGTGGCCATTCTATACCTGTGATTCAGGCTACTTGACCATTGGTGGGCATCACAACCAAGCCCAATCTTGTTCTCTCCAAAAGAAGGAACAAACTTGCATTTATATAGCGCCTTTCACAACCTCAGGAAGTTCCAAAGTGTTTTACAGCCAATTAAGTACTTTTGAAGGCTAGTCATTGTTGTAATGTAGGAAAAGTGGCAGCCAATCTGCGCATAACAAGCTCCCACAAACAATAATGTGATAATGAACAGATAATTTGTTTTAGTGATGTTGGTTGAGTGATAAATATCGGCTAAGACTGCTCTTCTTCGAAATAGTACCATGGGATCTTTTAGTCTACCTGACAGGGCAGATGGTTTAACACCTCATCCAAAAGAGTGCACCTTCGACAGTGCAGCACTCCCTCAATACTGCACTGAAGTGTCAGCCTAGATTATGTGTTCAAGTCTGTGGAGTGGGACTTGAACCCACCACCTTCTGACTCAGAGGCGAGAGTACTACCCACTGAGCCACGGAATTGGGTGCATTTGCAGTTTTTCCAATGAGGATTATTAGAGGCCAGAGGTTTTTCCACAGGAAAAATAAATTTCTACATTTTGTTAAATGTTTGTTGTGGGAGTAATTATTTGACCTCATTTTATAAGAACATTTTGTTAAAAAAAACAATTTTGTTTAAGAAGCTGTAAACTATAAAGAATCACTAAAACACGTTTTTAAAATTGGAAAATCAAACCATAACCAGGAGAGGGGCGCTACTGAATTTCTGGTCGACCGAATGAGTTGTCGTTCAGATTTTTTTCAGTAGGGTCCCTCCAACTATAGTTTTATGTCTCATTTCCATTATTGACCACTGGAAGAAAAAATATTCTGCTTACCAGTCACGAAAAGATCCACAGTCTGGACCGCTGCATCGTCGGACAAATAGAGTTCGTTAATGGGTTTAAAATATTGGTTAAAAATATATTTAAAACAGTTTTTCAAAGGTATTGCAATTAAAATATTGAGTGAAATTATATAGCTATCTCGTAATAGAGCATATGATATGAAGTTGAAGGGGAAACGTGTAAAAAAAATTTCCCTGAATTTTTTTGTCTTCATAGGATATTTTGGAGGCTGAGCGACACTTTATGAAAATTCTTGAGGAGTTCAAGGACGAAGATTCTGGTCACTTCAACTGCCTCTCATATTATGGTCTAAGCCGAGTCTACCTCAAATGGAATAGGTAATACAGCTGTAATTGCTTTCATTGTGAAAATCATCATTTCAGTTAGTGAAGGATGATTATTGCTTTTAACTTATTCATCCATTTTGTGAACAGAAAGCTGCACATGTTAAGCAGTGACATATTTTTCTTTCTATTCTTTGTCTATATAAATGTGGATAGCGAATACCCTGATGGAACAAGTTTTTCATTAAAGCTAGAAGACCACATATTTTACAAAAAAAATGCACCTTGCTGCTATGTATTTTTAAGTTTTGTATCGTAGCTTGGAGGGGAGGCTGTGGTTCGTATCAGCCATGAAAGATTGAACTTGAATGGAAAAGCTCCCTTCCAAATTTCCTCATTCTATTTTGAAGATGGTGACTCATCATGTTGGAGCACAGTTCCATAAGTACCAGGTGTCATCACTCAAGTGCTATTCTTTATCTGTGATATGAGCATGTGCAGACAATTTAATTGTAGGGAGCATCACAACTGGGCATGATCTAGCCTTATTTGATGACAGCACATGCACATTTTCCAGCAGTAGTCACTGGATAGTGATGGGATCAGGATACCTGGCTGATTTTTATTCCTCCCTTCTTAATGCCTGGGTGGTGAGGTAAATTGTTGTATTATACGATCATCCTGACCGAGATCAGGTAAATCAGCACAGACCAGGCATAGAATCTGGGATTTTCCTTTTTCTGCATTGCTCAATTCCACTGTTGGAAGGGAAGTTGGCAATGATGATGTTCCCATGCACCTGCTTGTCTTGTTCTTCTAGGTGGTGGATGTTGCAGGTTTTGGACGTGCTGCCGAAGAAGCTTTGGCGAGTGGTTGCCGTGCATCCTGTAGATAGTATACTTTATAGCCATGGTACGCTGGTGGTGGAGGGGTGGATGTTCAGGCTAGTGGATGAGGTACCAATTAAGCAAACTTTTTTGTCTTGGATGGGGTTGAGCTTCTTGAGTGTTGTTGCAGCTGCAGTCATCCAGGCAAGTTGAGAGTAGACAATCACACCTGAATTGTGCCTTGTAGGTGATAGAGAGGCTTTGGGGAGTGTGGCGTGCTGTTGTGATTAAGGATGGAATTATGGAATTTTGGGGAGAGGGGTAATTTTAGGAAGTTGGTTCTGTAAGCGAAACTTTCATAACCCCTGTTGATATTTTTGAATCAAAATGTTGGGAAGCCAAGAAGGAAGATGAGAAAGGAAAAAGATCAAATATAAGTTGAAATGAGATTCAAATGTCAGTTTCCAACTTGACCCTGAAAAAGGTTTTTTCCAGAAATTATGAAACGCATTTTTTAGATTGAAACAATTTGTGTTAATGTAGCCTTGAAATGAATGTATTGACTATCTGTACCTTAATGTGAAAATATCTTTTCTACAGCACACTGCCTGACAGCCACTGTATTTGTAGAAAAGTACTGGTCAACACCACATGCTGATGGGATTATTTGTAATATACTGCAGATTTTTAAAGATAGATGTATGTAATTACTGTTTTTGAGGGTTTTTTTGGTCATTTTCCCCCCCCATTGTAACAGTGATTGTGTTTTAACCCCTCTAAGAACCAAGCTGCTTCATTTTCTGAAATGCAATCTGTTCAAAAGTTCATTTCAGGGGTGAAAAAAGTAACTTCATGGGAAATAAGTGTTGTCGCAAGCAACTGTGAAGAAATCAGTTTCAAATGCTTAAAGGGACACATCTACACTGTTGTTATTGAGCATCAAGAAATGTTTATAAGATGCTGTTGGTGTTCACATCATCCTTTCACCACAAACAGCTGGGTTTATATTCCGTCCAGACTGAAGGAATGAAAGTTTCCTTGTCTGCTGCTGTAAGAGACTTCTATGTAAAATCAGTTGGAGTAGTTTCAATCCAGATCCTTATGGATGTGAGCCACAGCCCAAATTTGTACATAATTTAGGGCACTGGGGGAAGACATAGGAAACAAAGGAACAGGAGAGAATAGGCCATTCATCCCCTCCAGCCTATTCTGCCATTCAATTAGATCATGGCTGAATTGTACTCTATTTGATAGATTCCAATAACTTTCCCACAATTGATGTGAAACTAATGGGTCTGCATTTACCTTGTTTGTCCCTCCCTCCTCCCTCCCTTCTTTAAACAATGGAGTGACATTTGGAATTTTGCATTCCAAAGGCATAATTCCTGAATCTAGTCCATAAAGAGAGTGATATGGAAAATAGAAAAAAAGTCTAGCCAACATAAAATGTAACCTTTCTAGTAACTTGCAATATTTTAATTACTGAATGAGAAGTTGAGCATTGCTTTGTTTTTGATTCTGAAACTCATTCGTCATCTGCAACCTGGGAAGAGGAGAATTCAAACACTTTATTTACAAAATGCCAATAGAAAAAATTAAAGCTATAAAATGCAGTATTGTTGCTCCATTTTACAGTTTGTCCTGGTTTGTTTCTGATCAGCAGAAAAAGTTATAAAGGCATTAGCCATTTGGCTTCAGATTTTAAGATGGAGGTACAGGATTTTCTCTTGACAATTGTTGAACTTTACCAATCTACTGAATTACAGCAGTTCTTATCTGCATTTGCAAAACTGAAGACCCAAATTTCTGACCAATTCAGCCATTTCTGTTTGGGAACTTTCTCCAGTGGGTGTGGCTACAAATACTTCATCACCATAGTTTATAGACATCTGATGACTGGAAGTTTGTGCCTCCACTGATTAAGAATTATCCAAAAATATAAGGAGGGAAAAATATTTTAGTTTTAGTACTTTTACATACCACGCAAAGGAACACAAAGATAGATATATTTCTATTTTCTATTGCCACATTTAAAGTTACATTTTTTTCTTTCTAGATATAAAGAAGCAAGGACAACTTTAGAGAAGTCTCTTACACTGGTCGAGGATAATTTAGTCCCAGGACTTCAGAATTGGCCAGGCACAGATACAGTAATTGAAGAAACTAAGGACGGAGTACTGAAAGTAAGGAAGTAAAATTGTGTGTTTACCTTTTAGAGTATTCAGTCGTTGTCAATTGATATGAACCCAATCATTAGCCCCTTTTGTTGTGAAACTATTACTTGAGATGCCGTCATGTTTTCTGTGTACCTCTATTCACTGTAACATGTCCACAAGCTACATTTGAAAGACAGTTCCTCATCAAACACTTCAAGGGGTAGGAAAGTCCAGGGCAGTATTTTTTATTCCTAGTACTCCCACAATGTTAATATAAAGGTAATGGTACTATCTAAAAAAAATTTGGACTTTTATTGGTGATGGGGGGGGGGGTGCAGTCCGATGTTTGTTTAATACCAGAGACCTGCCAGATGAAGGGGTAGAAATTAGTATGTGTTGCACCTGTTTTTTGGACATAAAACAGGTCACAATGATGACTAATTTAGCAGTGGGATGGCCCGCACACAATCTGCACTAACGTTCGGGCCACTGCTAAATTTGTCAGGTCCACTTTTTAAGCGGTGCAGCCAGCCGCCTAAAACGGGCATTAGGTACCTTGCATATGTTAATAAGGGGACTATTCCCTTTTAAGGACCCCTTTGGGAAATTAATTTCCGATAAGCGGAGTAAGTGCCTGGCCTTGCCTGCCTCGGCACCCGCCTTTTTGTCACTTTAACCCCCCGGGACTGACCTTCGGGACGCTGCCAGCGAGCCAAGTGGCTCGAATTTCATCTTAGTAAATGCGTAAGCTGCCTGTGCAGTGCACCAGGCATCAGCAACTCAGGCAATTAATGCTCATGAGGCCTGTTAACCAATTTTGGGGCTATCTCGGGCCTCCCAGTTGGGGTTCTTGGTGCGCCATTGGTTATCAACCCAAAAATGGATCATAACCAATTTCCACCCCCAAGGCTGCTGTCCAGCTGCTGTATGGCATAACCAACAAGAAGAGCTTGTGCATTCCTTGATGTGAGTGTGCTGTTCCAAGGTGGAACAGCTCCAGATCAGTTTTCAGGCTGGTCTGAAGCTAAGGGCCCCATTGATTTCAAAAGACCTGTCTGGAATGTTAACTGTCAGTGATATCACAGAGTGACCTCGCAGGGATGAGGCGATTTGGCAAGTGTCTGTAAAAAAAAAAAGTAAAATATTTGTTTTGTAACAAAAAATTCTGTTCACAGTCGAGTACTTGGCATAGGAAGTATTTCCCAGCGTTGCCACATTCCTTCTCTTTGAAAGAGCCCTGACTGTCTGCAGAAATCACTTGTAGATCAGGAAATCTTACTCTGTTGTGAGTCAAATTAAAAACAAAACTGCAGTAAAAGGCCTTAAACAGAAATTTCTATTTCATAACGGGTTACTTGTTGAGCTCAAAGCTTACAGCAATGAGTTTAATTTGGTTTTAATTTCTGTTCTGAATTATTGCACTATATTTTTACCTAGGAGCTGTTGAAGTCCCTTCTTCAAGAGTGTTTGTGCCAACCACGGCCCGATGCTCTCTGCCATTATCAGTTCTGTTATACCCACAACAACAAACGTGACATTTATAGATCCGATCCTGACTTTAAGGTAGGATTATTTGATTTTATATGCAGTTTGCGTGTGTATACAATAAATTTATATCCATTGGAACTGTCTAAAATTCAAACAGTACAATTACAAATTCTTGTCCTCTAAGCTGGGTTGTGTCTGGAGAGAATATTTTAGGCTATGCAACACTAGGGTGAAATATTGGTGGTTAGATCTGTCCCTGATGGTGGGCAGAACTTCAGCTGAATTAGTGCATTAAACAGCATTGAGTTGTATTGGCTTTACTATATTGTCGGATATTGATTTGTAACATTGAAAAGTTTAAGGGGGAAAAATTCAGTTGGTTGCGCCTCCCGTTAGCGCCTTAAGAGGGCGCTAATGGGGCGCAAAGCAGCTAGCGCCCAGGCGCGGCGAAGTTTGCGCCGCTCGAGAAATTAACCAGACATTTTGCGGCGGCGCTAAACACTACCGCCACGATCTCCTGTGCCGGCAGATCATGACGTCACTCGAGTGTGCAACGCCCCGGTATCGCCCCGGAGCGGATATTGAGTGGCGCCCCATGCCTTACCGCCTGACGCTAGCAACGACAGGTTGAGGGGAGCGTTCTGCAGTCATGAAGGGAAAGGGGGAGCGCTATTTAAAGGTGACCGCTTCCTGCCTTTTATTGTTGGTGCCATTTTTGAACTACGCATTCTGAGAGAGAGAGAGGGAGAGACTTCTGGAGAGATTCAACGTTGTGTGAAGGAGTTTTGGGTACTGAGCAGCACTTTGCAGGTTCATTTTGATTTTCCATTCCTTGTATTGATTTAGCAGAGACTGTGGGGGCTGCACTCTGAGCTCTTTGCCTGGTACTCTCCATTGTTCTTTCCAGCACATTTGATGTGCAAGTCTCTCCAGGCCGAGATTCAAGGCTGCAATGAGTAGGATGTGGATGGAAAGCAAGATTAACCATCCCCTTTAAGAACTGGCCCGTGCCATTGTGTGTGTGTTCCATTGCTGACTGACATTACATGAGCTTCGCCAGCGCTCTGAGTTAGCGCCTCGCTCCTCGCCCTTTGCGCCTTAAGACAGGTGTGCAGCGCCTGATTTAGCGCTCCAATCACCTCCAGGGGCGTTAAAAGTGAAGTTTCCAGTCAGTGGCGATAATTAGCGCCAGGCGCTACTCTTTGCGCCCGGACGATATTTGCGCCCCAAATGGGGCGCGACTGAATTTTTCCCCCTAAATATAATGCCACCTTCCCCATTTTATTAAAAAGAGCAATACTCTCAAGATAACTTGGACTAAAATATTAATTTAGATTTGTTAATGTTTTTATAGTAATAATAAATTGAAGTTTTGGTATCTGAAAGCAGATGCTCACTATTTGTTGGATTGAATCTTGAGAGGCTAGTTTTCAATTCCAGATGAAGTTGCGACACAGTTGCATCATTCTTCCTCTATGTAGAATGCAGATGGAGCGATGGCATTTTGTTTTCTTCTGTACAACTTTTTTCCTCCTCTGATAAAGACAGCAGCTCCTACAGCTTTCCTCTTACTTCGATGCTGCCAGCCCTCTCGTACCTTATCCAAATGACCATTCTTCATATGTAAGCAACATTACTCAGCCGTAGAGGCGATCACAGCTGAATGCAGTCCTGTTCTCGCCTGTTGTGTGCACAAGCACACTTTACGGAAGGGTAACTGGAAATTGATCAGGAGCAGCAACCAAAGCTGATTTCGCCCAGCCCTTCAGACATGGAACATTCAGGCTAAGTCTCAGTTATGGTGCTTCCACCTGACTGAGCACACATCAAGAATGGTGTGGTTCATTACTATACTGCACAGTGCATTTACTTATTGGGGCCGTTTGCAGTTTTTCTGAGCTTAGCAAGGTAAGGCATGTCAAAATTGGGGAATGCAACACTGTTTTTCCACTTTTGGCATCCAGCATTCCTGTCATGTAATATCAGCCCAAATTAGAGGCTGGCTGGAGTCCCTGTTGCAGTGTTTCAACAATGAACCTTATTCCCAACCTCAGAGTATCTCCTGTGTCTGTTTGGAATGATTCATTTCTCACACCACCTGCCTACAATTTACAGCCAAGTTATGGGCAGTGGGTTGGAACCAAGAGGGTTAGAACAGCTGAACTTTCAGAACAAGCGCTTTTTCAATTTATTGAACCAAGAATGTTACTCCTTGAAATGTCGTCCACATCTGTAGTTTCTATAAACCATTTTATTATATTTTAAATTGTGTTCTCTCTTTTTCTGTTTGTTTTAACATTCTACATTGCTGTTATGTTTGGGTTATAGAAACAATCCAAACATCATCTTCTGCCTAAGATGATGATGTTTGGATTGTTTCTATAATTGACAAATAGCCCAGTAATTTATTCTGGATTATCTTTTTCGTACTGTCAGATTTAAGTTCAGTTATTTTAGTTTTTCCCCAGTGTTTTTATATAGGTCATAGAACTTAAAAGGTCCACCTTTCTGTATTTACAGGGGTTTGTTCGAGTGCACTGCAGCTACGATTGCCGTATTGAGTACCATTTATACTGCTGGAAACGCTGCAAAATTAAAGAGTTCCAAGATAAAGTAGAAAAAGTTAGTATTGTAATATTTCTTGCAATATTTTTTAAGAGCATTTGGAAATCGTGTTCTGAAGGACTAAAATGCAGTATAGTTTTTATACAAAGATATTCAACCAAAAACAAGAGAATGATTAGAATGACCTTTGGGTATCTAACAGCACCAGATCTAACCAGTTTGTTTCACTAGGTTTGTGACTGGCAGAGAGACAGACCCTGCAGGTTCCTTCAGCTCTAATTAATTGAAGATATTTTTACTTCCTGTTGTGATGTCATGATTGAAATAAATGCGTGTTACACATTTTTCTACTTTTAAAACTGATTTTTTAAACTGTTGCAGGAAATTCTAGGTTTAGACTGTCTTACCCCAGACTGCATGGGGTGCATATGGAAAGTGGACATTTTTCAGGACTCACGGCAAAAGACAGTAAGTTATATTTTAAGTTTACATGCCCATAAATGCTGAAAACAGCCATTTAATATTTGCAGTTGTGGAGCAGTTGTTACTGTGAGAAATGAAGTAGGATTTGAATTTTTACAATTATAATAAAAGACTCCCATCAAACGAGCTGAAAAGAGCACGATGGACGGTAGATGCTATGTTATTATTGATAATCCTTCCCCATGTAATGTTTTACTTCAGTCCCGCAGCCTATAGTGGACGCGTTCGTGATTTGCCCGCTATATGCGATGGACGGTATAACACCTGAAAAGTTTATTTTTCGTCTCTCTCCCTGTAACGAGCTGCGCAGCTCCCTGATTTCCAGCCTCTTGAATGGAAGCAGAATACATATCGACGAAAAGCTTGCACGTCTGCGACGGAGCCTGGATATGTCCGGATAAAAAATGTGGAATTGTCAACTTTGCAAGAAGAATAAACTAACATATGTTAGCATTGCTTCACATGTTCTTTCCCTATCTGTTGCAGATTGAAAGTTCAAAGTCAAAAGAAAATAAAACTGGCCAGAATCCAGCAACTAAACAGTCTGCTAGCAGGTACATTCTGTGATTAATTTGTTGCAGTTTTATTTATTTTCACTTGTTTTATAGATGTATGAATTCACTTAATACTTTTTTGTAAATATAAGAAGCTTGTCATGTTTATAGAAAAGCATTAAGAGAATTCATACAATTATAAATAAGGAAATTCTCATTATTTTAAAATGCTCATCAGTATTTTGATGCCGTTTTCCACATAGGATTAATATCATTTGATTTTTTTTTTGTGCGGGGAGGGAGGGGTGATGTCTTTTCTGAACACACTGCATGAAAGCTTCCCTGTGTCTATATGCCCAAGTTCTCTGAACATAAGGAAGTACGAAATGGGAAAACAGCAGTTGACCCATCAATAGCAAAATACTGCGGATGCTGGAAAACTGAAATAACAACAGAAAGCGCTGTAAAAACTCAGCAGGCCAGGCAACATCCGTGGAGAGAGAAACAGAGTTAACGTTTCAGGTCGAAGACCCTTCGTCAGAACTGAGAAAAAAGCAGGAAATGAAACAGATGAAAAAGCAAGTTGGAGGCTGGGGGAAGGAATAAAAGAACAAAAGGGGAGGTCTGTGAGAAGAAGAGGCATTGAGAGATACTCAAGGCGAGACGAGATGGTAATAGGACAGGTTAAGAAACAAAAGATGGCTCCAGAAGTGTGAAATGCGCTAGCAGAATGAAAGACAGCTGCCATGTGGGAGAGAGAAAAAAAAGGGAAAAGGCACAAACCAAAAGTGTGGATAAAAAAAAATATATATATATAGTAGGGGCCGAGTTATGATCTGAAATTGTTGAACTCGATATTGAGTCCGGAAGGCTGTAAAGTGCCTAATCGGAAGATGAGGTGCTGTTCCTCGAGCTTGAGGAAGCTCGAGGAACAGCACCTCATCTTCCGATTGGGCACTTTACAGCCTTCCGGACTCAATATCGAGTTCAACAATTTCAGATCATAACTCGGCCCCTACTATATATATATATATTTTTATCCACACTTTTGGTTTGTGCCTTTTCCCTTTTTTTCTCTCTCCCACATGGCAGCTGTCTTTCATTCTGCTAGCGCATTTCACACTTCTGGAGCCATCTTTTGTTTCTTAACCTGTCCTATTACCATCTCGTCTCGCCTTGAGTATCTCTTAATGTCTCTTCTTCTCACAGACCTCCCCTTTTGTTCTTAATTATTCCCTACCCCAGCCTCCAAACTTGCTTTTTCATCTGTTTCATTTCCTGCTTTTTTCTCAGTTCTGACGAAGGGTCTTCGACCTGAAACGTTAACTCTGTTTCTCTCTCCACGGATGTTGCCTGGCCTGCTGAGTTTTTCCAGCGCTTTCTGTTGTTATTTCAGTTGGCCCATCAAACCTGCTCCAAAGTACAATCTACAGGAAACTCTTTATTACCGGCACCGACGGGACCGGCGTGGTGCCGGTTAATCAAACAGTCCGGATAATGGAGAGTTATATCTCCCAACGTACGAGAGCCCCGTACACATTGACATGCGCCTGCATTCGGAGCTCCGTCTCCCCGGGGACCGCCAGCTGACCATCTGTCGTGTCCGCTGCCTACCCGGGCTGCACATTCCCCTCCCAATCTACATGCTCCGATACATGGCAAACGCCTCGGGGTTTTTTTTTAAAGTTATTTTTAAAGGAGAGATGAAGGAAAACCCCGGTTACCTACTCAAGAATTTTGCCGGTTAAGAGAGATTTCCGGTTATTTGGGTGCCGGATAAAAGAGAGTTTCCTGTACCGTATTTTTGTAATCTGAAGGAAAATACTCCATAATTTCAATGTGATCTGAAAATGTAATTGAGCAAAACTCCAGAATATCCATTCTCAATTATTCAAGACCAATTGCCCTTCACAGAAGACATTTTTCTTGACCTAGCAGGACGCGAACTATGAAATTACCCCTTACCTGTCATACCCTGTACCGAAAGAATGTACATTTCTGGTCCAAACATCTAATTATATATTAAAATTGCTGTTCTGCATTGCAGCATTCTATTTCAAATCATGTTGAAAATTCCTATGTCCTATTCTGTCTCTGGGAAAACTCATTACAAATGTCAGCATTTAACTGCAATACTTGTTATGCCTGTAGGTGGCACTGTGATGAGTGTTATCATTGTTTAATGTCTCAAAGCTAGCTGCTAAAACAATAGCTGTTTGATAGCGTATCAAGAATTAATGGTAAATAAAAATCGGGCCCAGTGAATGCAGAGTACTTTTGCCTCGTGGTTATGGTATTGGGCTAGCAACCAGAGTTCGTGAGTTCAAATCGCATCATGGCAGATTGTGAATTTGAATTCAATTTAATCCAGTAATTTGTGGACTGGCACCAAAAATTGACTGAAAGCTGCTGTTTTTTAAAAACTCAATTGGTTCACTAGTATCTTCAGGGGAGCAAACCTGCTATCCCTACCTGGTCTGGCCTACTATGTGGTTGACTCTTAATACCCTCAGAGCAAATAGAAATGAGCAGCTACTGCCTTGCCAGTGTCACCTATATTCCAAGAATTAAAAAATGCAGATGTAGGCTCTGTCCACTTAATGTTGAGCCACTCTTGTCAGTCAGGAACCCTGCTGGTATATGTAAGAAAATACAAGGGTACTGTGGGCCCTTTTCAAAACAGATGGGGGTAATATTACAAATGGAAATAAGGAAATGGTAGACTTGTTAAATAATTACTTTGTGCCAGTCCTTACTGTAGAGGAGGAGTCTTCACCGTAGAGGAAGAGAATAATATACCTGACATTCCAGGGAAACTAATAATAAATCAAGGACTGCAACTCACTAAAGTTAACGTAAGCAAGAGAACAGTATTTGAAAAAATAATGGCACTAAAGACTGACTAATCCCCAGGACCTGATGGTTTCCATCCCAAGGTTTTAAAGGAAGTAGGTGAGGAGATTGCAGATGCCTTAGCCATAATCTTTCAAAGCTCTCTCGATTCAGGAATTGTCCTTTTAGATTGGAAAATTACAAATGTAACTCCATTATTTAAGAAAGGTGAGCGAGAAACCAGGAAATTCTAGACCTATTAGTCTAACATTTGTTGTGGGGAAGTTATTGGAATGTATAATTAAGGACAGAGTCACTGACTACCAATTTATTTTAGTTCCGATATCTCCCTAAACAAAATTAATAATATAAATATTCTTCAATTTAGAGATTTTTTAAAATAACTTTTAATAGCTCCCGGTTAAGTAGTGCCTCAATTTCAAAATTCTCATCCTTGTTTTCAAATCCCTCCATGGCCTCGCCCCTTCCTATTTCTGTAATCTCCTTCAGCCCCACAACCCCCCGAGATATCTGCGCTCCTCTAATTCTGCCCTCTTGCGCATCCCTGATTATAATTGCTCAACCATTGGTGGCCGTGCATTCTGTTGCCTAGACCCTAAGCTCTGGAATTCCCTGCCTAAACCTCTCCGCCTCGCTACCTCTCTTTCCTCCTTTAAAGACGCTCCTTAAAACCTACCTCTTTGACCCAGCTTTTGGTCACCTGCCCTAATTGATCCTTATGTGGATCGGTGTCAATTTTTTTGTCTTAAAATACTCCTGTGCAGCACCTTGGGACGTTTTACTACGTTAAAGGCGCTATATAAATACAAGTTGTTGTTGTTGTTGTCAGCATACCTATTTTATATTCAAGTAATATTCTCCTTTAAATGAAATAGATTGAGGCAATTAGTTTATAAATCCTACTTCTGAGAGACTGGAAATGTAAAAATTTAATTGAGGTACTGATATTGCATGTTGGGTGTGTGTTTGATGTTGGCTATGATTTCTGGTTGAAGCCCAAGATTTTGTTCAACCTAACCTGAGAACATCCAAGAAATACCAAGTATTATCACCTAGGCGTATTTAGTGTATTAGTATTAATATTTTGTAGGAAAAATCACTCTACAAAATAAGCTTGTATGTTTCAATTTTATATAACATTTATGGAATGCGTCTTCATCGCCCTTAACTTGCTTCACGCCCCTGCTACCATCCAGTGTTACATTTGTAACCAACAATACTTCCTACTTTTAGACAGCTAAAATTGCTGTCTCCAGACACAATCCAAGTATAAATGTACTACTTTTTCACAGTTGAACTAAAAGTTCACCATGCTCACCTGTATGCATTACTGAATCCACGTGGGGAAAAATAGTCTTTACAGTGAGGCTGTGTGAAGGTTTCAAATGTTTTCTCAATTTTCATGCTAGTATTGGTACTGTTAGAAGCATTTACTTAGCAAAATCTTCTGTATGTGATCTTGTGCAATTATGATTTTTTTTTAAAAATGAATCAATAAAATATATTCATCTTTACATTGCCAGTATTTTTCCTGTACTTTGAATATAGTTTCTCAGTTGAGCTTAACATGTAATTCATACGACTTGATTGTATAAAAAATACAGCTCATTCAAGTACAAGATTATATTTCCACTGCAAATGCCATCAGCTAAACTTCAGTGCTGATAACTGATAAATTTTACGGGCTTGTCTTCTGTGATGTTGCTGGGTAAAATATTTTTTTTTACTTGTTTTTATAATACATTAACATGTTGAAAGATTTAATCTGCTGATTAGCTTTTAAACAATACTTGTCAACATTTGGTTTTCGCAACAATTCTACAACCCAGACAGTGTATGCATAGTTAATGAAAGTGATTTTTTAAAAACCCTATAGTTATCTTCCAAATTCTTAAAGATTGTATTTCTTTCATTAGTTTTAACTTGAAGAAGATTGCCAGGAAAAAAGAAAAGAAGCATCAAAATCCAGGAAAACTACCGTCTAACATGCATCAGGAACAAACTGGTGAGCAATTTAACTGCAGTTACATATATAAACAATCCTGTTCGTGTTGATAGTCATTGCCATATATTGACTCGTATGCTTTTTTTAAAGTAGAGAACTCCTTTGGTTCATGAGAATACTGCACTTTGTAGCAAAGTCTCCTGAATGGAAAAACTTTTGCTATTTGAGACAACTGAAAATCTGAGGATCGAATTTTATGATATATAATTTTTTGTTTTTGTTTGTATGTATGGAAGAGGTGCAGGGTAGGCTCACTTGGATGGTACCACAGATGATGAGTTATAATTAGGATTTGAGAAGTTGGTTCTTTTTTCACTGGAGCTGAGAAAGTTGAGTGTTGGCTTGATGTAGTGCATTAAGAGTATGAAGTTTATGATAAACAGTGATATTGTTTGTTTCCACTGGTCATCGAAATGGTAGCACAAAGGCACAAATTTGAGATGATCAAAAAAGGGGAGGTTAGAAACAATGGGGCACAAATGGGCCAACAGCGGTCCAGAGTTTTTTCATGCGCCCGAGTGTTGCTTCTCCTGGCCTCGAGAATAAAAATAAAAAATTTCCTAGTGTGCTTTTTGAGTGGCCTCAGTGATCCCATCAAGAGACTGGTTAAGCCACTCAACACCTGGTACAAATGGGCAGACTTGCATTGAATTTACATTGTATATGCATTTCCTATGATTATCAACTTGAGATTCCGGGGGGAAAAAAGGAGCTGTTCAGGAGCTTCAGATTTCTGAGCCTTATGTTTTAATATTTGTCATAAGAATTATACAACACCTTTTTTAAAAGCTGTGTGTGACAAAAAAAGTTTGTAAATTTTAAATGAAAATAGACTATTCTGAAGCCAAAAGAAAAGTAATGTAGATTTGATATTTAACATCTAGGATGTATGGACAAGCAAGGGCAATATTAGCTTGATAAACTTACAAAGTTTTTTCTTTTTAAAATAGATACTTCAAACAAAAAGACTGACCAGAGTGATCTGAAGGTATAGTGAATATATTGTCGTATTTTAATTGCAAGAACATTCAAGTAAAGTCCTGTGTTTTTTCTCGCTTTCCTCCCCTTTCCTCAGAGAAAATATAAACAGCTGGAGAAATGCTACAGATAACCCATCAATAGTTTGTGGCCTCTTGGCCAGACACACTGCATGAAATTTGTTTGTAAGCAAACAACTTAAATTGACGTATATTCCCTCCATTGAGTCAGCTTAGCTTTGTTGGTAGCACTTTTGCTTCAGAGTCAGACAGTTGAGAGTCATGCCCCACTCACTTGAGCACATAATGTAGGTTGACATGTCAGTGTATTATTGAGGGAGTGCTCATTGATTTCATTGAGTTGTCTTCTTTAAGATGAGATGTTAAACTGAGGCCTGTCTACATGCTCCGGTGGATGTAAAAAATCCTTTGGCACTGTTCACGGAAGAACAGGAGTTCTACAAGTGTCCTGGTCGTCATTGTTCCCTCCATCAACATCACCAAAATCAAGTTATTTGGTCATTCATTCATTCATTTACTGTTTGTAGGACTTTGCTAAATCCAAATAGGCTGCAATTGCTCGCACTCTTTCAGTGTACAACTTTAGAACACTTGCTGATGCTGGTTCAGTCCACTGTACACTTGAACTCAGACGCTGTCTGTGAAATGTCTTGTGGTTAAAACACTAATCTTCTTTATCTGGCCTATTTTTCCTTCTGAGTGCACTGAATTGTTTTTATAAATCTCTGACAGGATGAAGCAGTTGGAGCCAGAAAGAAGGAAGGGAAAACTAAGGTATTTTAAATATTTCCTTGCAAGTTAGACCGCACACAATTTTGATACATTTAATGTAAAAAATCAGTTCAATTGGAAAATAGATTAATCAGATAATCTACTTCCTCACTGTATAATCCTTGCTAAAATGGATTAACAGGGAGCCAGCCAAGCATTCCACCCACTGTTAGTAACATCTCTCTGCAGTCAGCAACAAATGTTCATGTCAGAACTCTACAAGTTTAACGCCTCCTGATTGATATTCAGGAAGTGATGCTGATGCTCCTGCAGATGATGTTAGCTGAGCAGCACCCTTCAGAGAGGAAATACCTCAAATGTGGGGGGATCGAGGCATTGAATGAGGGCAAGGGATCTCCCAGTGGGAGGGTGAAACAATCTGAGGGAGAACTGTTGCTAGGTCACTTATGTGGCTTACTCAAAGTGGCATTATTAGACATCTCAGAATTTGTTGGATGCAGAAAGCGCGTAGGCTGGGGAGACCAGAAGGAGAATGTTGCATGGTAATATGCTGTCCAAAAATAAAAGTGGCATCCTCACAAAGATGTGGTACTATCTTTAATACAATTTTTTGGCGTATAGCATTCCATAAATCTTTCCTATTTTGTTTTAACTTCAACATATTTTCTTGCTGTTACACAGTAGAACAATATTTTTTGTAAAAATTCTCAGTCTCTTATTTTCTATACTAATGTTTTTTGTACCACAGTGATATAAATGGTGGTACAGAAAGTGATTCTTCAGTTTTTGCTTTTGATTTGTGCTCACCATTTTTCAAATTTCACTAGCTTCTGCAACAAATTTTGAAAAACAGGCATTACTTTCAACCTTAAGTTTAAAAACATACCTTGTCTATCCTTTAAATTCATGTTCAAAAACTGCATGTTTGCGTGTGTTTTTTTTCCTCCTCTCATTCCCCATCTTTCAGCCACTCTTTATCTTCCACACCATCTTTCTCATTTCCCCTCTCTCATTCTCTCTTTCTGCCTCTCTCGCTTTCATTCCCCCACTCTCCCTCTTCTATCTCTCATTCCTGCTTCTCCCCTTTATCTCATTTCCCCTCACTTAGTTACTGGCGACAGTTGTTCCACAAATCCCAAGAATCTCCATTCTAGCTAAAGGTACCTGGCTCTTTCCTGCTGGCAGTGCACTGCAGTTTTGTGCTCAATGTAACAGTAATTCTGCCCATGTTTTCTTCTCGCTGAATTGCTTAAAGACTGACTCGGGTCTGTACATGGTAGCACATTTGGGCTGAAATTAATATGTTTTTATTGCATGCGTCAAGTTGACTATCCATGCTCCAGCTCACAAGAAGAAAATGAAAAAAATTGAGTTCCAGAGATAATTGTTATAACTGAAGTGGCACAATATGCCAGTGAAGGTTTAAGTAAACAAAGTTAGATTTTAAAAGCCAGAGATTTTTTTTTTAAAGAACTTTCATGTGAACTTACATGGGATTCTCGGATGTTGACTGGTGCATGCAGCTGTCTTTCTGTAAAATTGCTAAATATTTTAAATGAGTTACTTGATTTAAGTTATTGATCAGAATCCATTCTAATTTTTATTTGCCCCTTCTTCTCCACTTCCATTCAGAAAAATATAGGACTTTCAAATGAGTGGATGAAGAATGATAAAAGCGGGTAAGAATTTTAATTGTATTTAAGCCAGAATAGTCACTTAAATAAGTCTGCTCTTGACTAGCAATGAACTTACAAAATAAGACAGTGAGCTGGGCTCTTTTTGGGTAGATAGTGGCAGTGTAAGTGGGCAGCATTATGTTAGCATGTTTTGACATTCACTTAAAAAATTAATACTCTAATTAGAGATAGGGAGGGGCGAGACCATGATGTGATATTAATCTGAAAATGAGAATTTTAAATTTGAGGTGTTGGGGACCAGAAACCAATGTAGGCTAGTGAGGACAGGAAAGTGGATGGGTGAGTGGGACTTGGTGCGGATAAGGTACATGCAGCAGATTTTTGGATGAGCTGAAGTTCACGGGGAGTGGAGGATGGGAGACTGATCAGGAAAGTATTACAATAGACAAGTCTGGAGGAATTTGAGTACATAGGTATTGCAGAGATTAAGACAAGTACTGTTCAACTACAACTTATTTTAAATAGCGTCATGGTGAACATTACAGCTGTCTATCTGGAAGAACCATATTGTCTCGCTTAATTCACTGACTGGTGGGGTAGCTAGTCTATTATTTGCAGATGGCCCAAGGCATACATTTAGCAAAATGCAGCTGAAAATGTGTGCTGTGGTGTTATTTATTTCTTGTCATCAAGGTTGGCGGAATGTATGGAAAAATACTGAACTAATGAATTCTTGTCAACCTTTTGCCAAAAGGAGAAAGGGACAAAGAACATCAAATCCAACTAACTGTAATGAAGCAGCCTGAGATGCCATATTGATCTACTGTGCCAGTATTTTGACTGAATATGATGAGTCTTGTATTCACATAGGAAACATTAGCTATGAATGCAGGTGATCCACAAATAAAAATCCCTCCAACATTTGCAACTTTCACTTGCGCATTAATCACAGAAATTGTAACACTCAACTCCTGCTAAAACAAGTGTCCCCATTAGTAGTATCCATTTTAAAATTTAATGGTTGTGATTAACATCCATTTAAAAATGGAGGTGGGAAGATTTTATTTAGTGCGGAGGAGCTCACCAGGGCTAAAATACCTGACTTGGAAGAGACGTGAAGAGTAAAATTGGACCTCGGGCTCATTTTCTGGGCAAAGAGCGGGGGAAAAGAGGTCCAATTTAGGGGTGCAACCTCCCATGCCCGAACAGCATCGGAAACGCGTCTGATGTCACATTAGTTTGGGCGCTGTAGAGGCATCCCTGACGTCAGCCTGAAACAAGTGTTGGGCCTCTTGCGTATGCTAATAAGATTGCCCAGTGCCTGTTTTATGACTCATTTCGGAAACTCATTCGCCCCGAATGGAGCAGGCGTCTGGCCTGTTTTGCTCAGGATTACGTGGTCTACATGCACTTAACCATTGGTCGTTAAAGGGTAAGTTTAAAAAAAAAACTTTTAATGTGGAGCCAGGAGGAGCAGGTGTGCTTCTCCACCCTCCTTAGTATGACTGCGGGCTGCTGCCAGCCCTTGTTCCCGATCGCCCCCCTACCCCCGCCCCCAAGGAAGTCTCTGACGGCCACTACTGGCATTGCTGCAGTAGGTATCTGCAGATCTTGCTGGTCTTATTAAAATGAGGCCTGAGGCCAAATATCGTTTCCTGTGCTCAGTTCGTGCCGGCGCAAACCAATTTCTACCCCATTGACTGTGCCAGCTGCAAGGGAGATGTAATATTTCCCTCCTCATCTCGTCCTTTCCTGTAGGTGGAGATTCGTACTGGGGCACTGTTCAGGGCCGTCATTGGCTGGATGATAGCAGCTCACAGATCATGTCTTGGACATCCTTGTCTTGCTGACTTCAGGATGTATTTATTCACAACAATTAGACCTTGTGACCGTAAAAGGATAGGCACCACCTAAGCAGAAAACTAGATTGTACATTACGTGGTATCATGTTTCTATTCTTGCAAAACAGCATATCATTTGACTTACCGTGAACAGTGCCCCGGGAAATCCATAACTGCTTTCAGGCTTAGAGTTTCCCCTTATGACTACTCTCTGTTTCCTGTTTTTAATCTGGTTATCTAAGAAGTGACATTGTTCACCACTAATTCCACAGCTCCTTACCTTAGCCGCCAATGTGGAAATTGCCAGAAGCTTTCTAAAAAGAGTGATAGGGAGACTAGTTTAAATTTGGCTGAGAAGTGTAAGAATAAATCAAGCTAGACTAGTGGACAATGAGTAGAATAGTGACAAAGGTTAACATAAGAATGTTTTTGTTTTCAGAATAGTACTAATCATTAATGCTTCTTCCATTTTGAACTTGTTTTACAATGATTTCTATCTTATCTAATGGGATTCTTTCCATAGGGACATTTTAAGCAGTGTTGCTCACCTTCCCAGTTAAACCTTGAGGGTTTGGGTGGTGCAAAGTGCTATCCTTTCACCTCTGATGGAATGAAAGTATCCCTTTCCCAGTGTTTGGAGAGTTGTAACCCAGTTCCCAATGGGCTCAGAACCACTACACAAATTGGCATTAAATTAATCTCTTAATCACGTTAAAGTATTGCTGTTATGGGAAATGAAAGAATTCACATTGATGCACTATAAGGTGCTGGTGTAAGGAAGCAAAGGCAGTGTAGCTTTCCTATGCATTTTTCAATGCTATACCTGGTCTGGGAGTGCTTAGACCCTGGGTACCTAAATGGGGGGAAAAATTGTTACTTTCTCCAGCACTGGCACCTCTTTGGGACATACAAAAAAACCAAAAAGAATATTACGTTTTGTTTCTAACACCCATTTCTCCTTGCCTTCCCCAAGAAAGTTATCCCACTTGGTTTCAAGTGCCATCCTTTAATTGGAAGATTGGGGTCGTGTAGATATTCCTGTTGGCTGTAATGAAAGGCATTTCACAAATGTTATGGGGGTACTTTGTTTGCAGCTCCTGCAATTTCAAGTTGGCAGACAGCTCCTAGATTCAAGTTTGAGCTCCTTTTATTGGGAAGCCAGCACTCTTTCACTTTATAGTGTGGCCTGGAATAAATATTTTAAGCTAACATTTAGTAAGTACTGTCTACATAACAGCAGTCACTACTTTTCAAAAGTAATTCATATCTAAAATACTTTGAGATGTATGTAAATATATTTTATTTTCTCTTTAGCTGGAGAAGTGAATTGAAATATCTTTGTTGAGTTATCTACACTTCATTATTCTTTAAAATGATGCATGTCTAAAGATGTGATTGCAGTAGAGAGGGTACAGAGGAGATTTGTGAGGATGTTGCCAGGACTGGAGAATTTTAGCGATGAGGAAAGATTGGACAGGCTGGGGTTGTTTTCTTTGGAACAGAGGAGGCTGAGGGAGATTTAATTGAGGTGTATAAAATTATGAGGGGCCCAGATAGAGTGGATAGGAAGGATCTATTTCCCTTAGCAAAGAGGTCAATAATCAGGGGGCATAGATTTAAAGTAATTGGTAGAAGGATTAGAGGGGAATTAAGAGAATTTTTCTCCCAGAGGGTGGTGGCGGTCTGGAACTCACTGCCTGAAAGGGTGACAGAGGCAGAAACCCTCATCACATTTAAAAAGTACTTGGATATGCACTTGAAGTGCTGTAACCTACAGGGCTACGGACCAAGAGCTGGAAAGTGGGATTAGGCTGGATAGCTCTTTTTCAGCCGGCACAGACATGATGGGCTGAATGGCCTTCTGTGCCGTAAATTTCTATGATTCTAAGGACACTGAACTAAGCAACAAAAAAACTTCCTAACTTTTGATTCTTTCAGATTTTTGGAAGAGACAGCACCTAAACTGGATGAGAACAGTTGTGTGGATTCTGAGATGGCAGATTATTACCAACGGGCACCAAAAGAAGAAACGATGCAAAGTTCAGACACCAATACATGTTTGGATAATGTTCTTCAGGATAAGATTTACCCACTTAATATGGGTTCACATTCCAATAAAAAGAGTAAATGCAAGACCAAAGTATCTGGAACATCGCAACACAAAGACCGAGAAGATGTTACGCTATCTGCTGAGCATGACCTATTTTTGTATAAATCTCAGTGTCCTCGCAATCCTCCACATTCTGCCTTGTCAGCAGAGGAACAAGCAAAGAATCATTTAAGTGAACAGACACAAATTAGCTTACCAGCTGACTCCTTGATAAAAAAGAGTATGTTGGAACCTAGTGAATTCAAGAGCTTTCAACGGTTCAGAGATGTGAACACAAATGACGTGAAGCAGGTTGACTCAGATGATTCTTATTCTAAGTCACAGTCCTTAAAAATCAGCAGTGTTGCCAGTAAGGTAGGTGGATTGTTCTGCTTCTAATGTCAATTCTTGTAATTGCTGTTACTTTCTGTTCATCTGTACAGTTAGTTTTTTTAATGCACTGCTCCTGTAAGTAATTTTAAGTTAAGCTGCCTGTGTTTCAAGTGAAGAATCATTTTACAGTATAAGATTGTATTAGATACTTGTACATTATGGAACTGTACGTTCATGAAAGGATAAAAAATGGTAAGCTTTGCTGTTTGTGTAGCTCTGCAACATCCTTCCCATTAAACCCAGTGTGATTGCTTGCAGCTTTTTTGGTTTTGTGCCAAAACTAAGCCATGAATTTGTTTTGAAAATATTTAATTTACTGTATTGCTGCTAATGGTGCAGTTTTCTCTTAACTGTGAGAAAAATGTGAGTTGGGTGATCCCTTACTGAACAAGTTCATTCTGCCTGCAAGAATAACCCTAAGCTTCCCCTCCCACACCCACTCTTAGTCTGACCACACCATCTTTGGCCTCATACACTGTTTCATTCAGACCTCAGGGACAGTATCTAATCTTCCTCCTGGTGCTAGGACCCCAGTTATTCACAATATATATTAATGATCTAGACGAGGGAACTAGATGTAATGGGCCAAAAATTCGGCACTTCCCGGGTGAGTACGCACTGTGTACTCACCCGCAAGGCCTCCTGAAGTGCTGGTTTCCTGCATGCACTGCGCATGCGCGGGAAACCGGAACTTCTGGTCTCGTGAAGGGAGCGGTTCAGAGGTGAACCGCGTGCGCAGTAGAGGCTGCGCGCATGCAGCAAACTTAGGATTTTTTTCAGGTTTCTCCGGGAGGGTAAGTATTGAAGAAACTGCGCTTTTAAAAAGGAGGCGCAGGACCCGTTTTCAACAAGGTTAATTAATTATAATTAAAAAAAAATTTCAACAGATTTATCTTTTTTAGATACTTTAAAGAAAGGTAAGTTTATTTTTAGCACTGTTAAAAAGTATTTTAATTTTTTCAAAAATTTTAATTTTTGTTTAAAGTCATTAATTTATTTAACTTATAGTTATTTTATAAATGTGATGGGTTTTTTTAAAATTTATTTGAAGATTAGCTGTTCTTTTGGGGCCGATTTCAATTCATAGATTTGACAGGTCTTCCTGTCAAATCTATGAATGAAAGATGGTCTGCTGCCATTGGCTCTCCATGGCCCACGTGATCCCAGGGGACGCATCGCACTAACTACGCCCCTGGGACACGCAAGCACTGCGCGCCGGCACTTGGAGCAGGCCCAGGAGCTGAAGTCCCCGTGGGCCCAGAGGTCAACAGCAGGCGCGGTAGGTAAGTGCGCGCGCGATCCTTACCCCCGCGGCAAGACGGAGAGGCGAATTTCAGGGCCATTATCTCCAAGTTTGCAGACGACACAAAGCTGGGTGGGCGTGTGTGTTGTGAGGAGGATGCAGAGAAACTCCAGTATGATTTGGACAAGTTGGGTGATTGGGCAGATGCATGGCAGATGCAGTATAATGTGGATAAATGCGAGGTTATCCACTTTGGTGGCAAAAACAGGAAGGCAGATTATTATCTGAACGGCAATAGATTGGGAAAAGGGGAAGTGCAACGAGACCTGAGAGTCCTTGTGCACCAGTCGTTGAAGGTAAGCATGCAGGTGCAGCAGGCGGTTAAGGAGGCAAATGGTATGTTGGGCTTCATAGCAAGAGGATTCGAGTACAGGAGCAAGGATGTCTTGCTGCAGTTGTACAGGGCCTTGGTGTGACCACACCTTGAGTATTGTGTGCAGTTTTGGTCGCCTTATCTGAGGAAGGATGTTCTTGCCATGGAGGGAGTGCAGCGAAGATTCACCAGACTGATACCTGGGATGGCAGGAATGACGTATGAAGAGAGATTGGGACGATTGGGCTTGTATTTGCTAGAGTTTAGAAGAATGAGAGGGGATCTCATTGAAACATAAAATTTTTACAGGACTAGACAGACTAGATGCAGGAAGGATGTTCCCGATGGCGGGGGAGTCCAGGACCAGGGGTCTAAGGATAAGGGGTAAGCCATTTAGGACTGAGATGAGGAGGAATTTCTTCACCCAGAGAGTGGTGAACCTGTGGAATTCTCTACCACAGAAGGCAGTTGAGGCCAATTCATTAAATATATTCAAGAAGGAGTTAGATATATTTCTTAAGGCTAAAGGGATCAAGGGATATGGGGAGAAAGCAGGGACAGGGTACTGAATTTGGATGATCAGCCATGATCTCATTAAATGGCGGAGCAGGCTCGAGGGGCCGAATGGCCTACTCCTGTTCCTATCTTCTATGTTTCTGTTTCTAAAACTGCAGCTCTCAGAATTGAACATTCATATGTTGATTGTCACCTTCTGACCTATTGATTGCACGGGGACCTTACCAGATCAATCACTATAACTAGATTCGATTAATAAATATAGGAGAGGAAGAATACTTTTCATCAGCCTAAAGCGTCATGATTGTAGACAGAAAAGTCAGCCACTAACATGACTTGCACTTTTTATATTGGACTGGATTTAACTGTCTGGTGGATGGTAATTCTCTGAAACTTTAATCAGTGCAGATACCTTGGTCCGTAAACCAAAATGCTGTAAAACATAATAAGACATGGACAGACCTCTGTGTTTTCCCCCCACTAGATTATCTTTGTTCATGCGCTGTTGACAGTGCTGTAAAATTGTTTAGTTTAACTTGGGGGTGCGGGGGGGGAGTTACGATTTTCAAATATTCATGCGTTTAAACCAGCACTTGACATCATTCTAGTGAAACATTAATAAAATAAACTTGATTTGAATGGCACATGCTGAACATGTCTAGAAAATCATGGGATGCATAACGGAAATCCCCATAGTCTTCCATTACTCTTGTGCTACATGCCTCAAGTGTGTTGTGGTGCTGTGCTTCCAGAGTACACACTGCTTGGACATAACCAAATTATCAAAGAAATGCTGATTTTTTTTTTCCTTTTTCCTCTGACAGAGCGTAAAGACTTGTGATGCCGCAGTACTCACTGATCCTATAAAACCTTTTGAAAGCAAAGAGGTAACGTCAGAAACTTAAAACTCCTCTTGGCAGAAATAGGTTTACTTTTTTTAAGCTGATCTTTCATTTAAAAAGATTCTGAATGTTGATAACCAAGAAGCTTAAATTGTTTCTTACTAAGCAAAGTATTGTATAGTTTTTTTTAATGGAATTGGCAGGTAAGAATGATGACCTTGGAGTGACTAAAGCTGCAATATAGAAGTTGTAGTTAATAACATAAGCTGTGTGATCAAGTCTTGAGCATTTAAATCCTGAGTCAACTGAGATTGCTGTTTTATCCATTATTCTCTTCTTTTAGTCTTTTCTCTAGCACAAAGAATTTTTTTTAAAGGTATTATAGAAACACAGAATGGTACTATATGGAAAACTTTTTCAGAAAACCAGCACATAAGTGGTGGGCTAAACGACCTTCAGTATAATAAAATCCTACGATTCTGTTACAGATATTTCCTAGTAATCTACTGAAGAATGAAATTTCTGTAATCTTAGTGGTCATGTCACAAGTACATATACAAGTAACAATTCTGGTGTTCTAATAGGGGCTTCACACTTGTTAGTTGCTATCATGAGAGACTGTTCTTGCTCCAAACAAAAAGTTTGCTTAATAATTCTTTTCACACAAATAGTCTTTGTTCCAAACAAGATACCAGTTGCACATTATGCGGTTTTGTTTGTTTTTGACTTGCAGAGAACCTTTTTGTATCTATACCTTGAGAAAGTTCACCTTTTGCAGAACTGTGAGAAGTCACAAAAATTGTATGTTCAACTTTGTGCTGACACTGAACATGAAATCAAAACCTTCAAAGAAAAGCATGAGCAGCTTGTTATCAATGAGAAGGTACAGTTAAGTTTACTGCTTTAGTAATATTTTAAGAATAAAACTTAGGCTTACCCTGCCATTAACTTGAAGCATATGACTGTAATATTTCATAACATCATTTTACATAGATTCTGGAATGCCAATTTGCTTTAAAGTAATGATGGCTCTTATCTGGATCAACAAGATTATTGGGGACTTGGGCCTAGATTTTCCAGTAGGCATTCTGTTTATACCCAAAATGATTAGAAGCAAGTTCTTGATAGACTCCAACGGTAAGCCAGATCAGCTCATTGGCATAGTACCAGGTGCAGATTTGAACGTGTGTAGTGACTCCACAGTTGCAGAAGTGGAAAATTACGTACATGTGACATTTAAAGGAGCGGGGATAATTAAAGGGGAGTGTCAAAATAGGACGACAAAAATTCTGAGTGTTTAGATTTGATTTGATGGAAGACATTTTACAGGAAAATGTATGCACTTTTACTGGAGGACTAGCAAAGATGGATTTTAAAATCAAATCAGCAAATTGGCCCTAACCACTTGGTGAAATATATGTTACCAATTTACATTTCTTAATATTTTGAGAACTGAATAGATTTTTCATCAATCCTCATTCTCCCAACATTCTAAAAAGATGAGAGACTGGGAATTACAAGCAACAATGAACAATATGTTTTAAGGTTTCTTTTTCTTGTATCGGAGATGATATAGAAATTGTTCCTGCAGTCTTTAGAGGAATGGGCATACTATTGATTGGTAGGAAATCATTTTTAATTTTAATTGAGGTTTAAGGAACTATTTCAACTATAAGACTGGAGAGGTTCTGTAAAGTACAGTTTTTAGTTTTCTTAATTCTGTAAACATGACATAAGTGTACTAGTTTTTCAGAGTTTTAAAGGATATATGGTTGACTTATCAGTGGAAGATCTGTGTAAAATGGGACTAGACACAGAATATAACAAAATAAAGTTTTTTTTGGCTTTCTAACCCTCTAATAGAAACTGAGGGATGAGTTCACAACAGCAAAAGTACAGCTGGAGGCTGAAAAAGAGAAACTTCATGATAAAAGAAAATATCAATCACAAGAACTCGGTGCACTACAAGAAGAACTTAAATCTGTGAAGAATAATTTAGAAAGGTATGACAGACTTGCATGTCTAATATATTTCCTGAAGCCTCCCAGAACCCCTGGTTTTAGAAACTGGTGTTCCTTTCTCCCAGTTATAAAGTTGGGCGATAAATGCCACCCTTGCCAATGACGCCCATATCCTGAGGATGAATTTTTAAAAAGTTAGGTTAAAATTTCAGAGCCAGCTTGTTTAAATGAACTCTAGTGGATAAGCATGGCTTCAGGAATTGACACCATTATCCACATTAACCAGTTAGTAGTGTGTGCAACCCACAGAGCATTTAATCCTTTTGGAGTCAGCTGACAGGCTTCAGGAACCTCGTCGTATCAGCTTTACAAGCTATTGATATTTTAGTAAAACCTCTTCAGAGGCCTATTGGTTTTCTATACAGTCGCATTAATTCCTTATTGGGACGTTTGTGCCCAGTGCAGAATGGTAGTTTAACTTACTACTTCTGACCTTGAATGGAATTCAGTTTACTTCAGGTGGGAAAGTCAGTTGTTCACAGGACTTCTTTGCCCTTTCCTGCTCATTGCAGCATCAACAGAGGTGTAAATATTTCTGAGCATTATGGTTTAGTACTAGAAATAATTGTAATCTTTTCACTATTTTGAATTTAAGTCGTCTTTTGGTTACAAACATAATATTTTTTTTCAATAGCTCTAATTTTAGTCTTCGTTCCTAAACTGTAGACATACTTTTGTCTTAGTCTTGGAAAAAATTAGATAAAAGTTTAGTTTTTGCTTTTTTTCATTCTAGTCTTAAAAAAAAATCAAAATAGTTTTATAAAATATTATTTTACTTTACACACAACTTGAAAGACCACAAAAAATTTGAGAAATAGTAAACTGACAACTAGATTTTATTCATCTATTTCAGTTTTCAACATCTATTCCAAAAATTGTGGATCACTGATGAGTTTTGTTTTTGTTTTTGTTTGATATTTTATTTTGAATTTAGTCTATTGAATTTAGCTAAATCTTAAAAATGAGTGCTAATTTTCATCCTTTTTGACAATTAATTGCTGCCAACAAGTGCTTTTGTCATTTTTGTTAATTAAAAAACAAGTCTATTCTATTTAGAGTATACTTAAATTCAGGGAATTGGGGTATATACTTAAAAAGGAAAAATTTGCAGGGCTATGGGAAAGAGCAGGGGCGTGGGACTAATTGGATAGCTCGCACAGGCACGATGGGCCGAATGACCACCTCCTGTGCTGTATGATTTTCTATGATTTATACAGAGTTGATTTAGATCAGCTGAAGAATATAACACAAGTAGTGTACATGATATATGGCAGCTAAAAATTTTCTTTTGAGAAACTGTGCAACAGACTGACTAGATTTAAAGAGCATAAAAATGTAGTTGTAGTCCAAACAAAGTGGAGAAAAATAAAATATGTAAAGTATTAAGAACAAAGAAAACTGAAGAGACAAAATGGGAATATACCTGTATGTTGATTCCGTGGAATTAGTTGAAGGAATTTTGAAACATTAGTCAAGATCATTGCTAATGTTTGCTGAGAGACAATCTAGTGACTTTCAAACCCAAAAAGGGAAGAGATTAAAAGCAAGATTTTTTTTCTACCAGGTAGTAAATCTGTGCAACCACTCGTGGAAACTATACTGCTTCTTCTAAATGGCCAAATAGGGGATATCACTTCCAACCATAGATTGGAAATGGCCTCTCCTGGGAATGCAGAGCCTGGCAGCAGAAGGCTCCCAAACAATAACAGCGAGTTGAGGTCTCGTAGCAATCCATCAACATTTTTTAATTACCTTAATTGAATGGGTTTCATCATTTAATAATGTTTAAGAGAGCCCCCGTATAGAGAACAGGTATTTCAATTTGTGGCAATCTCTTGAAGCTAGGTGACAGCTACAAAGAACTCTTGGTTTGCCAATTCTTCTTGGAGTTGTAAGTGGGGTGACAAATGGAAAATGATAAGTATTTTATGTTCCAGCTCTTTGCTGTGCAGTATATTTATATATATATATATATATATATATATATATGCTTTAATTGTTAGCTATAATTACTTTCACATATAAAGCATGGAGCAATGAAAATGTGAACCCTTTATGATAACTTGTCAATTTTAATATCAAACCAAAACGTGTTCCATACACTGGTTATAATATGAGAACATTTCAAATTAAATGTGAATTTTCTTTTCAGGAACAAGAAAATTATTCATGAAAATGATACTGAAGTTCAGAAATTAAAAGAAGGAAGGTATTCTACTGCTTCTTGCTGCACTGTAATTGTTATAAGCTTTTTAATATTGAAAGTTGAAGTAAAATGCTTAAGTATATGTTGCAAAGCCATTCTTAGAGCTGTAATATATGACACCGTTAATACTACACACAACAGTAGCCAACTCTTGAGGTTTGTTTCATCAGAATGATTATTGCTTTCAGGGAAAAATGGCTCAGCGACAAGAAGAAATTACAGAAAATCTGTTGCAAGAAAAAGGAAAATTGTAAAGAGTCAGCAAGCAGACTGCTTTCTGATGAGGTACTTATTACTGTGAAAGATTACATAAATGGCACTTTCATCGATATTTGTGCGTCACTGGCAAAAACCTAGTTAGAATTGAGCAAAACTGACACTTGGATTTTTTAAAATTTTAGTTATATTAGCTTAGAGAATTTTGGTTTATTTTTAGATCATATACAGGAAACTTTCGTTTATCCGGCACCCAAATATCCGGAATTCTCGCTTAACCGGCAAAAATCATCCTCTGAAAACTCCTCTCAAATAACCGGCAATGTTGCCGAGTCGCAGTCGAGTCTCCGCGAACGCCGAGTGCTCCGAAAACTCCTCTCAAATAACCGGCAATGTTGCCGATCCCGAGTCCGAGTCCGCGAACGCCGATTTAGTCAGTAGGTGTACTTTTCAAAAGTGCCACTACTCGGCCTCCTGGCGCTGTCGGAAGTCCGAAACACTGCAATAGCAGGAGTTGATTCTCCCGTGCTGCCTGGAGTCTCTTTGTTAAAAATAGCCTCGGTAGATATAACTCTCCGTTATCCGGTACTTTCGATAAACCGGCACCACGCCGGTCCCGTCGATGCCGGATAAACGAAAGTTTCCTGTATGTATGAAGACTCTTATACATTTATAATTTGTTGTGTATTAGGTTTAATTTTATTTGCGTTTGAAGATTTAAAGAATGGTTATGATGTTTGTATTGCTGTCCTCAGATATACTGAACTATTACACGTGGACTGTCATTAGAAAGTTTTGTTTCTATGATAATCCGCATCCTTCTCCCAAAATAAACTTAAATTAAAAAAGATTCTCCTTACCCATTCTCTCCAGTTTTTCTCAGCTCTGGTCTCAAGTTCAAGTACTGTCTGCAGCTGCTCCCAGGCCTCCACCAATCCTGCTCAGAATAAATCACCAAGGTGCATGCAGGAGTGGCCTGTTAGCAAAGATGGCTGACTTCCATTTTGAGTCTTTCCATAGGAATGTGGCTAAGACTGAGAATGCAATGGGGCAGGGTATTAATCGTGCATCTTGCCATTCCATGGCTCACTTGTTGATAGTGCAGCATGCTTAATCAGATTGCTGTGCTGTTAGGTCACTACAACATAGTATAAATCATTATATTTCTATGGACACACAAAAACTTGGAATCATTTGCATCCCTTCACTTAACTTCTACACCCCATAGCAGCTTAACTGATGCCTTTCAGGTTTATTATACATTGGGGAATTCTGGAAGTCCTCAATGCAGACGTAAATTTATGAAACTGATATTATAAAGTCATATTGTCAAAATTAAAATTCTCTACCCTGTCCTGGTGTATGATACTGAATACAGTATTTGATAAATTACAGCATTCCTGGTGGAAAATTCATTAACATTGATGTACAAGGTGTAATCTGTCTGGATGAATACTTTATGGAGTATGCACTAATGGAAGAAGAATAAAACAATCTCTGTTTACTATTACATATCTGCTATATTCTTTATCAATTAAAGGCGGTAAAATTCCCTTTTCTATATTTTGTTTTGTTTCCTGCTATAGACTCAGATTCAAGAATGGAAGAAGTACACAAGGTTATATTTTCTCAATCGCCTGCTTCAGGAGGCTGTTGAAAATGTTAAATTTTACACTGCACAGAAGACTCGGTAAGTGTTCAATACAGATTGTACTGTTTGTAATGTATTGATGCAAAAAGAAAATGCTAGGAGAATCAGTGGATGCAATAAGCAAAAAGGTCACGCGTTGAATGCAAGGCATAACTTGGTTGTTGACTCGTGGAATATCACCCACTTAGTATGGTTAATGCTGACTTTGGTAAAACGTTAAATACAAAATTGAATCAAATTCTGATTCAACAGAAAGTAGAGACAAGTTTGGGGAGGGATTTTTTTTTAAATTGATGAAATCCTGAATCAGAGAAAGTGGAATGAGTTAGATGAGCTGAGCATCCTTCACAGTCCTTTAATTCTTGTGTAACTTTCATCCTTTTACTGATGTCAAATTGATTAAGCAGAAAAAAAAGTACAAAGTGAGAAAAGGGCATTCAACCCTTCAAGTCTGTTCTTTCCATAAGCCATGCACAATTTGTCCTGTCATGGGCTGCACCCAACTTACTTAATTGCATAAGGGAAGTTGCTCTTTTTGTGCTTGTTGCCTTAATGCTGCTTCCTGTGGTTAAGAATTAAGGATGCGGTTCAGAAGAAGGCCTTGTATAAAAAGAACCAGTGAAACATCCTTCACCAAAATAATAGTGCAACGGCACGCATTTCTGAAAGGAAAAGTGGCCCTTGGTCATTATTCTCCTCTCTTCCTCCTTATTCCCCCTCCCCCACTGAGATGACAACAATTCTTATCTGTATGTAGTGGCTGAATTTCTTTCACAGTAACTGAGTATCCTAAAAGTTTTTTATTCGTTCCTGGGATATGGGCATTGCTGGCGAGGCCAGCATTTATTGCCTATCCCTAATTGCTCTTGAGAAGGTGGTGGTGAGCCGCCTTGAACCGCTGCAGTCCGTGTGGTGAAGGTATTCCCACAGTGCTGTTAGGGAGGGAGTTCCAGGATTTTGACCCAGCGATGATGAAGGAACGGCGATATATTTCCAAGTCAGGATGGTGTGGAGCTTGGAGGGGAACTTGCAGGTGATGGTGTTCCCATGCTCCTGCTGCCGTTGTCCTTCTAGGTGGTAGAGGTCTCAGGTTTGGGAGATGCTGTTGAAGAAGCCTTGGCGAGTTACTGCATTGCATTTTGTAGATGGTACACACTGCAGCCACGGTGCACCGATGATGGAGGGAGTGAATGTTTAAGGTAGTGGATGGGGTGCCGATCAAGTGGGCTGCTTTTTCCTGGATGGTGTCGAGCTTCTTGAGTGTTGTTGGAGCTGCACTCATCCAGGCAAGTGGAGAGTATTCCATCACACTCCTGACTTGTGCCTTGTAGATGGTGGAAAGGCTTTGGGTAATCGAGAGGTGAGACACTCGTCGCAGAATACCCAGCCTCTGACCTGCTCTTGTTGCTATAGTATTTATGTGGTTGGTCCAGTTAAGTTTCTGGTCAATGGTGACCTCCAGGATGTTGATGCTGAGGGATTCGGCGATGGTAATGCCATGAGTGTCAAGGGACGGTGGTTGGACTCTCTTGTTGGAGATAGTCATTGCCTGGCACTTATGTGGCGCGAATGTTACTTGCGAATGTTACTTGCAATTTATCAGCCTAAGCCTGAAAATTGCGGGCATGGACTGCTTTATTATCTGGGGAGTTGTGAAAGGAACTGTACACTGTGCAATTATCTGCGAACATCCCCACTTCTGACCTTATGATGGAGGGAAGATCATTGATGAAGCAGCTGAAGATGGTTGGGCCTAGGACTCTGCCCTGCGGAACTCCTGCAGCGATATCCTGGGGCTGAGATGATTGACCTCCAATAACCACAACCATCTTCCTTTGTGCTAGGTATGACTCCAGCCATTGGAGAGTTTTCCCCCTGATTCCTATTGACTTCAATTTTGCTAGGGCTCCTTGATACCACACTCTCAAATGCTGCCTTGATGTCAAGGGCAGTCTCTCTCAACTTACCTCTGGAATTCAGCTCTTTTGTCCATGTTTGGACCAAGGCTGTAATGAGGTCTGGAGCCGAGTGGTCCTGGCGGAACCCAAACGAAGCCTCGTTGAGCAGGTTATTGGTGAGTAAGTTCCGCTTCATAGCACTGTCGGCAACACCTTCCATCACTTTGCTGATGATTGAAAGTAGACTGATGGGGCGGTATTTGGTCAGATTAGATTTGTCCTTTTTGTAAACGGAACATACCTGGGCAGTTTTCCACATTGTCGGGTAGATGCCAGTGTTGTAGCTGTATTGCAACAGCTTGGCTTGAGGCATGGCTAGTTCTGGAGCACATGTCTTCAGCATGACAGCTGGGATGTTGTCGGGGCCCATCGCCTTTGCTGTATCTAGTGCGCGCAGCCGTTTCTTGATATCACGTGGCGTGAATCAAATTGGCTGAAGACTGGCTTCTGTGATGGTGGGGACCTCAGGAGGAGGCCGATATGGATCATCCACTCGGCACTTCTGGCTGAAGATGGTTGCCAGCGTTTCATCCTTGTCGTTTACACTCGCGTGCTGGGCTCCACCATCATTGAGGCTGGGGATATTCATAGAGCCTCCTCCTCCCGTTAGTTGTTTAATTGTCCACCACCATTTACAAATGGATGTGGCAGGACTGCAGCGCTTTGATCTGCTCTGTCTATAGCATGCTGCTTTTGCTGTTTAGCATGCATGTAGTCCTGTGTTGCAGCTTCCCAAGGTTGACATCTCATTTTTAGGTATGCCTGGTGCTGCTCCTGGCATGCTCTACTGCACTTCTCATTGAATCAGAGTTGGTCCCCTGGCATGATGGTAATGGTAGAGTGAGGGATATGCCGGGCCATGAGGTTACAGATTGTGGTGGTGTACTATTCTGCTGCTGCTGATGGCCCACAGTGCCTCATGGATGCCCAGTTTTGAGCTGCTAGATCTGTTCTGAATCTATCCCATTTAGCACGGTGGTAGTGCCACACAACACGATGGAGGGTGTCCTCAGTGTGAAGACGGGGCTTCGTCTCCACAAGGACTGTACGGTGGTCACTGCTACCAATACTGTCATGGACAGATGCATCTGCGACAGGTAGATTGGTGAGGACGAGGTCAAGTAGGTTTTTCCCTTGTGTTGGTTCTCTCACTACCTGCCGCAGGCCCAGTCTGGCAGCTATGTCCTTCATGACTCGGCCAGCTTGGTCCGTAGTGGTGCTACCGAGCCACTCTTGGTGATGGGCATTGAAGTCCCCCACCCAGAGTACATTCTGTGCCCTTGCTACCCTCAGTGCTTCTTCCAAGAGGTGTTCAACATGGAGGAGTACTGATTCATCAGCTGAGGGAGGGCGGTAGGTGTTAGCAGGAGGTTTCCTTGCCCATGCTTGACCTGAAACCATGAGACTTCATGGGGTCCAGAGTCAATGTTGAGGACTCCCAGGGTCACTCCCTTCCAATTGTATACCACTGTGCCGCCACCTCTGGTGGGTCTGTCCTGCCGGTGGAACAGGACAAACCCAAGGATGGTGATGGAGGAGTCTGAGACATTGGCTGAAAAGTATGATTTTGTGAGTATGACTATGTCAGGCTGTTGCTTGACTAGTCTGTGGGACAGCTCTCCTAATTTTGACATTAGTCCCCAGATGTTAGTGAGGAGGACTTTGCAGGGTCGACTGGGCTGGGTGTGCTGTTTTCGTGTCCGTCCGGTTTTATTCTTATTGTTTTCTGTAGCGGTTTGTTACAACTGAGTGGCTTGCTAGGCCATTTCAGAGGGCAGTTAAGAGTCAACCACATTGCTGTGGGTAAGGACGGCAGATTTCCTTTCCTAAAGGACATTAGTGAACCAGATGGTTTTTTTTTTGACAATCAGATAGTTTCATAATCACCATTACTGATACTAGCTTTTTATTCCAGATTTAGTTAATTAACTGAATTTAAATTCCCCAGCTGTCGTGGTGGGATTTGAACTTGTGTCACTATGCTACCGTTCCTGGTGTGGGAATGGAATAAAGGCATTTTCACTTGGCTATGTTTATGTGATTTGTAACTGAATTTTTATAAAATAAAATGAAATGTAGTTTGTTGAAATATTTACAAAATTTACATTAAAGCAAATATTTTAAATGGCCATGTACACACCACAACTTTTGGATCGACTTCTACCATTTCAGCACCCATTTGAACTTCAGGAAATTTGTGGAAAGAACATATCTGAATGAGGCATTGTTACGGTTCTATTGAGCACTTGTTGCTTCTATGGGCTGGATTTTGTGGGGGGTCAGCGGGCGCGATCGGTGGCGGGTAGGGTGGGAAAGTTTTTTTCCCCAGCCGGTTGGGACCCCGCTGTGAACCAACCACCACGCGACTTTATCAAATGTCGGGTCTGTCGGTGCTGAGCAGAGTGATGGGGAAGTGATGAGAGCCACAGCAGGATGAGGTTGAGTGTGGCTTTGTACTAACGTTGCCTGATTTACTGAGATTATTGAAATGTTTGCAGCACTGCACCCACGTCCTCCTGACCACATCCCTGCTTGTGCCCTCCTCTGCAATGTGCAGGGAAGAGGACCTCCCTGTGTGCTGTGACTGCCTCCATAAGCACATGGAGTGAATCATGGGAGAGCCTGGGTGCAGCCGTGCACCTCTGTGCAGTGCTCGTCAGTGTTTGCAGCACCTCAATGCTGCAGAACACTGACCGCACAAATGTCAAAAGAAAATTGGCCATGGTCCCTTTCAGGAAACCGGCTGATGACGAGTCATCAGATGACGTCACCAGACTTGCTTCCTTTTAATTGGCCAGGAAACTCGCTGGATGGGCTTAACAGGCCCAATCACAGTAAATTCATTTCAGAGGCCGGGATGGAGACAGCAGCGGGGTTAGGACCTGGCGCCGAGGTTTGTAAAATCCAGCCCTATGTTTTTCCACAAGCAGAACTGTACAGTGTAAAAGTCGTAGATATGCAGCAATACTATCATGCCCCATAAGGATCTGACTGTTCTAAACTTGTGCACTTGGTTGCATAACCATTTTTTAACCAAGTTACCTCTCTAGGAATAGGCCAGTCTTTATTGGATGCAATATTGTTTCCCTCATTTTAAATGAGAAATTATGACCACTTGAACAGTTCTAAAGGAGATTGGTATACTTCATACTTGTTCCATCCTAATATGCTTCTAATTCCATCTTTGAAGGAATGTTAATTCTCCAGAAGTCATTGCTGCCTGTGACATGTGGGAAAAAAGAATGAAAGGAATTCAAGCACAAATCACTCTAGTCAATGTGAGTTATTGTTTTTATTACTAACAGTCAAATTTGACATTCTTTGTATTGTCACAGCAATGGAAAGTTGTCCGTTTTCCTCATTTTTCTATAAAAAATATAAATGCCAGATGTGAAAATTACACATCATAAAAATGCATGGAATGCTGGGCTGGTTGTCCCCAAAAAAATTGCTTAATTCTTTAAGGTCCTTGCAAAAAAGCGAAGCTCATCAAGATTTCAGTTCGTTTGGTTTAATTTTTGCAGTTTTGATGAGAAAATGTGCTGTGTTTCTGTTTCTTCTTCCAACACATAACCTTCAAAAACTAGCAAAAAGATTATAGAGTCATAGAGTTATACAGCACAGAAAGAGGCCCTTCGGCCCATCGTGTCCGCGCCGGCCATCAAGCCCTGTCTATTCTAATCCCATTTTCCAGCACTTGGTCCGTAGCCTTGTATGCTATGGCATTTCAAGTGCTCATCTAAATGCTTCTTGAATGTTGTGAGGGTTCCTGCCTCTACCACCCTTTTCAGGCAGTGAGTTCCAGATTCCAACCACCCTCTGGGTGAAAAAGTTTTTCCTCAAATCCCCTCTAAACCTCCTGCCCCTTACCTTGAAACTATGCCCCCTGGTTATTGACCCCTCTACTGAGGGGAAAAGTTCCTTTCTATCTACCCTATCTGTGCCCCTCATAATTTTGTACACCTCAATCAGGTCCCCCCTCAGCCTTCTCTGCTCTAAGATTTTGCTGTTACACAGCAAAGGTGCATTTGATTTCGTGGGAAACTTTAAACTTCCCTACTTTTTAATATTTTTAAATTTCTAAGTGTTTGTGTCTTTATTATTTCCAGTACTAAATATTGTCAGCTGTGAGAAATCAAGCTAGCGTCCGAAAGGATGTTCAAAAAGTACTTAGAGCGATTTCATAGGTTCTTTTTATATATATATATTAGTAGCTGTTTGCTGTCAGCTTATTGTTTTAGTTGTTTTCAGAATAGGTTTTCATTAGAAATTTGAGGCGGAGCAGGCTTGAAGGGCCGAATGGCTTACTCCTGCTCCTATTTCTTATGTTCTTACTCGTTTTCCTGCTTGTAATTTTCTACTCAATTATAACTTGCTGCTGTTTTACGAATGTGAAATTTGCAAATGACGCTAGACACAAATGTTGTATTGAGTCTCTTTGGTACACATGTTAGTTATAATAAATCGTTCATGCAAACAGTAGTTTGGAAGTGGTGGGATAAGCAAAATTAATTGCGAGTGACAGGCAGGTGCATGGTCACTTCACAAGTCTGCAGATTAAAAATGGCCTTCCTCTATAGCTTTAGAGAAGGCAGTAAAGTTTTGCATTTTATTCATTGTTCTAATTCTGTTTAAAGTGCATTCGGTACATGTGTTCTGAAAACTGAAAAAAAATCTAGTACAGGAATGATTAAGTTAATATTGCCTCTGCATTATAGAATAGTTTCATTTCCTGTACCACTTCGGGAAAGATCGTTGCTCTGCCACAGATTAACACTGAGATTTGAAGAAAATTGTTACTTTGTGAATAAACATTATGCTTCATTAAGTATCCTTCACATTCAGTAGTATAGCCATGTGGGATAAGCCACAAAAGATATTTCACTTTTTAATATTTGGTGGATGAGCAAATCACAGGGTGAATTGCAATGTTTCAATGTGCTGTTAAGTGTGCAAGAATCCAAGCAAATGGAATCTGCATCAGGAAAGAATTAGAAATTCTCATATGCACCATACTGTTTAGTCATTAAACCGTTGGAGGCTCAGCATAGACCAGCGATTGATGACATTACCCAGTAACCCATCAGGGAATCGGGACAGACCAGGGATGCACCAACTGAGGGAGACCTAGTGAAAAATAGGACACCACCTGTTGAATTTATGAGTCTTGCTTTGTTGAGTACATCTGGTGAGGTTGTTGATCCAGTGAAGCTTTGCACCTTTGGGCTGACAGTTGGTTAATTAGATATTGGAACATTTTATGGTAACATTTAAGATACTGAGTGTCACAACTTTTGATCAATCTGATAAAAGGCACCTGGAGTTAGAGGGAAGATTCTCTGTTTACCGCCAGGGCATGTCTCTTCTAATCTCTGTTTTATATTCTGAATTCCATTTGTGTATTCATTTTGGCTGCGACTCGGGACCTGAGCCCATTACTTCTACCTACGTTTTTTATCCCCTTGGGCCTTTCTCTTCTTCCTGTCGCTCAGTCATGTCACCTTTCATTTCTCACGTCTTGGGTACTTTGCCCCCAATCCCGACCCCAGCCGTGATTACTCTTCCGTCTTCCTACTCTCCTGCTGCTATCCCAGGCATGAATTCGCCATTGAATAAGCCCACAGCTACCCTCTGCTTCTCCTCGCATTCTCCAAAGGGCCCATTGATGCACCCATCATTGCCTCCTTACAAGCACCAACCTCAACTGCCCAATCTCCTCTTTTGCTAACCTTCATGCCTAGCACACCTGCTGGGAGATAACTTCGCCACCCACCTTTCCACCCCATTCACCATTACACTTTTTTCAACAGATCAATCATCACCCCTGTCCAGATTAAACCCCTCCATAACAGTGTACAAGTTACCCCTTCACATATATCTGCAATAAAAATGTACCAAACGATGTGCCTAGCATGCTGGAATTTATGGGAGTTTACTAACAGTTATATTTTGTTTAGGCTGCCTCTTGGTCACAGGAAACGGGAGTATATAGTGACGGTGCATCTTACGCTAGTAATTTGATGCCATCTCAGTACAAATCTGAGCATGAAAAGTATTCTGCAAATCAGCAAAGACTTTCGCCACCTCCTGTAAGAATGGAAATGAGTAAGAATGTTGGATTTGCTGGAAATTCTGATCCCGCCGAAGGTGGCTGGTTTTCACCAGGGTCCAGGACTATAGGACAGGATGCAAAAACATCACTGAGAACGGAAAAAGACGTCTACATGTCAGCTGCTTGGCCACCCAGTTACTCGAGACTACCAGCTGTGCAGCCCAGTTCAGCCATTGATCAGTTGGATCACAGCCAATCTGATCTTGAACTAGAGTTCAGGATGTTTGCAGGTCAAAAGAGGTCATTTCCTGATACATCTCTTCAGCTTGCTAGTGGTGGTTTGGAAATGCCAGATCCCTCAACTGAAGCGAAACCATTAATAATCCCAAATATTTCTCTCGCTACTTTACCAACATCACATGCTCCTGGGAATCTTCAAAACCATTTATTTGAGACTTCTGGTTCAACAGCTAAATCCTTTAACAAACACTTCAATCATTTGCAGTCTGCACATGCAATTGCCAAGAGCAATAAAGACTTCCAGGCTTTACAGAACCAAAGGCTACTTGGCGGAACATCCACTGCCAGCAGTTCACGAACCGATAGTGGGTTACCTATACTTGCAGAACCACGATCATCCTATCATACAGTAATGGAGCAACTTTTCTTCAAATTCCCTACAACAAGCAAGTAAGTTTTTTCGTGCTGATAGGAAAAGCATCTTTGCCTGAGGTTGAATGGTGATCTTCTCCATGAGGCAAAGATCCCAATCCCCATGAGGCAAAGATCCCAATCTCTACTCCGGTTCAAACCCTGCATCCTCTGACTCGGGCGGGAATGCTACCACTAGGTCTTGACAGCGTAACCTATTGAATCGCTGATGAGTGGCGTAATGGAGTAGTGAACATGCAGGTTCACACCCACATTTCTGCACGTATGAGTTCATAACTTCAGCCTTGTCTGCTCAGGCATAAGCTTGTGGTTTTCAGTTATGGACTGTGCATGGTTTGAGAAACGGAGAGTAATAAAAACTTGCTAATTATTTTTAGTTCTTCGTGTGAGGATATAATTTAAGGTGGCTCATTTCTAGTTTAAATACTAGTATTTTCACTAATTGGAATAACGCGATTGAGATTGCTATTAAATGGGTTATTGTGTCTCATGAGCAAAAGCGATGTTTTAAAAAAAACATGAAATCACTGCTTGGTATAGTTTTCTCAAGTTTGTGCACTGCATATATACGTGAATGCTTCAGTTAGCCTTGACCAAGAAGTGGGGGTCATATTGGAAACTAAACATTCAGTCAGTACATTGTGGTTTTAGCAATTCTTTTGTTGAATAATAATTGTGAGTGACCTGTAATTTTTAAAGCTTAATCTTGCAAGCTAGTAATCTGATTAGTTTTTTTTTGTGTTGCAGAGATATATTTCATTCATTTATTAATAAAGTGAAAGAGGAAAATGGTGGTACTCTGTCAGGCCTATCTATTGATAATTTGGTAAGACGAGTCTCGCACCATATTGTCCAGGGCACCCACCTAGAAACAGTAAGTACCATTTTCTCTGCAGTGGTCGTGGCATTCCTAATCGCATCCCAATATTGTCTTCATACTACAGTGTCACCACACACCACACTGTGCAATAGAACAAGCTGATACTAAGTACTACCTACAAAATGACCACCACCAAACAGGAAGTTAGAGTAAAACTCCAAACATAGTATTTATTCTTTTTTCAATTGCTGTTATTGAATTACTGCTCCCTCCCGTTCTCTGTCATTTGATTACTATACTACTCTTGCTCTTGGTTTCTTTCTTTGAACTGTCATTGATGCACCACACACTCAACAACTATGTCTCCTGACCTTTTCTGTTGATACAGAACAGATTGGCCTTCCTCACATAGAGCAGAAACAATATTAAAATCTACCTTTGTATAAGTAGGATGCCACACTTAGGTGAGTGGACTTAATCAGTTGTGAATATATTTTGTAGTCAGGTCCACTCATCGTTTAAATGTCATAAGTATTGGGGCCAGTGTGTTTCTCTATCATAAGTTCTTCACATTTTCAGGGGTGTAATGTTAAAATATTATTGTGCCAATAATGTAGAATGTGTTACAATGCAGGAAATCTAAAGACAAAAACAATTCATGTCAGACTCGTGTGGAAAAATGTTGTGCTATAAAAAAATGAAATGACTGCTAGATTCCCTTCAATAAAGATTACTTTGTCAGTCCAAATATTACATAATAGCCGTTGATTTTTTTTACTTGAATTTTACAACTGTAGACTATCTTCCATATTGTTTGCTAACACAAATGCTGTGCGGCCACATTGTGCTGTGTAGTTTCCTGTCAAGTGATTTAAAAAAAAATACATGCAAGATTATAGAACTTGACCAGGGTTGAAACAGCATCCACCAACAGGAAGAGGGTAGTAACCTAAAAACTGGACTGCTTTACAGATATAACTCATTTGTAGTTGCAGTTTTGTTAGTCTTTATTACCAGCAACAGTCAAATTGGAGCTCCTGCTATGTTCTAGACTTACAAATTAAGTACCTAAACATTTTATAGCACTTGATTGAAAGCCTTCTCTCAATTTGACCTCTAACAAATCTGAAATGGTAGCTGACATGAATTTTTCAAGTAAGCCACTTGAAATTTTGTTTTCATAGTTGTAAATCACCAGGGCAGCAGGTTGTTTTAGTTCTGTGGCATTTATAAAGTTGAAAAACAAAATAAATTAACTTTTGCATTTTGTCTACCTTTCAGACATATCCTCCTTCAGAACCTTTTTCATTTGTCCCCACAAGCTATGAAAACTCTTTGTTCCATAGCCATTCTGCTCTGCCGACTGATCTGACACCAGCAACACCAGATAGGTTCAGTGGCCTCATGTCTGCGAGTGCAGATCCTTTAGGATTTGAATCGTTACCTCTTGGAGACTTACTGGAACTGGAAGGCTGTTTTGATGGCTTGTAGAGTTGAAGAAACAAATTACCAATTAAGTTTGGACATAATATTCATCATAAGATTATATGTTTCCTGTTGGCCAACAAATGGCTTTTTTTTAAATTTCCAATGCAACTAAAAAAAATCTGCAATGTTTCCACCATATCTGGGTTTCCCACCGATGGACACAGATAATGATAAAATGATTGAGTGAAACTTGTGTGTTGATCCCCTGTAAAACGTAGTACTGATTCCTTTTGAACTGTAATTACAATGGAAATGTAACTCAAGTACTTTAATAAAGTAATAAAATCCTTAATTTTTTATAAACGGAGCTGTGTCTTCTCTCAAACTATTTGCTCTGTGGTGTGGTATTCCTTTCTCGTGACCTGACTAGTCTCTGGTAACCATATGACTCTTTCCTCCTGTTAGATGCTTGCACTTTTCTCATGTCAGCTAGAAAGTGGGGGAAAGTATTACTGAGTAAAAGTGCAAAGCTTTTCAGACATTACCAGTTTTATTAATATTTTTCTGACATTTCATTGAATTTTGCATATTATATTTACTCTTACCCTTTATTTCTAACTGTTGCTCAGTCTAAGTTTGGCTCCCATGTTCATTTGTCTGGTTGTTGTGGAGCAAACTACGACAGTGCATTCGGCTCTCTTGTGTCATGACTTTTGAGTCATGCTTTTTATGTCAACATTTAGAATGGCAAAATACGACATCAACCTTTACCTGTGTGTGAATGCCGCCAGCCACTAGGTGGCATAGGACATTAAAGGTGCTATATAAGAACAGGAGTAGACGAGGTACCCAGGTCCACTCGCCATTTCCTTTCCACCTGCTTTTTGGTCTTTACTACAAGCTCCTTAGCCAGCTTTCTGCCTCTTTAAAAGTTGGAAGTATTTTCCATACTTGCTCTACTTTGCGCATTCTTGCCCAGGATAAGGTGCTGAAAGGTGAATACCAAGGTGCAGTTGTAAAAAAAAAGCTTGTTAAGTTCATGTTGATGCCTGGGGGAAGTTGTTAAATTGATATTGTGGATGCATATAGTATTCCACAGGTGAAAATTAAAGGAAAAGGAACTTACTATCTTCTATCTAAACCGAGTACAGTATTAGATTTATTACTGAAGTTTAAGCTCTGCAAGTAGCAGCTGAACGCTGTCAGAAGCAGCATGGCAGATTTGAGTTATAAGTGTAATTTGTCAAAGTGATTAATTAAATGTCTACATGCTCAACAAATTGATAAATTTAAGTCATCTTCTTTAGAAAGCATGGTCATATTTGGCATGTGGAACAGCTTCTTGAATCTATCAACTAAGTTATATCCCAAGCATGCACAGCTATAATAGATAATTATTACATTTCATAATTTTATATATAATTTACCTTGTAGAATGTATTGTGCAGGCACTTAGTGATTTTTGCATATTTGCATGTCCAGTGATTTTCAGTGTCTGTACTCTGTTGTCCACTTTCTTATGCTGAGGTTGGACATTTGGGCAGGATAATTGCAAACAGTATCTGATGTGCTACAGATTCAGTGGGAGTAAGTTTGGGGTAGGATGGGATTCACAGCAACCTGAGTTTGCAAATATTTTGCTCAGCCGCTTGGAAAACTCAATAGCTGGAATTCTTTTCATAATTTTTGTAGCTGACTGCTTGAAAAATGTGACAATCAGTTCAGATACTGAGTAGATGGTTTTGTGACTGCTTAGAGAGCAATTCCCTGCATCGCAAAAATGGCAGTCGGAAACCGTTGAGCAGCCAGTTTGACTGGTTGTTAAACATGACCAGAAACAAGAGGCAATTGTTTGATAAGAATTCACTCCATGAAATACTGCAGAAACAGCTTAATTGTGTACTTTATTTTCCTGGCACATTCACACTCTGGGGTGTACCGGAAAGATCTGATCAGGATATCATGCACTGCAGTGGTTATGTAGCATTTACAACATATTTGTGTGGGATGAACTTTGAAGTCATTGTATCTGCACAGTCTGTGAATGCGAGAAATCTGAAATAAAAACAAAATGCAGGCAAGGTACAGCAGGTCCATCGCCTTCAAAGGGCCTCAACACAAAATAAACTATCTTTTCTCTTTTCAGAAGTATATTTTATTCTACCACCCTATTAAGAGGTAGATCAGGTGATATAGTTAGTAGCCAAAATAGAGTGACGACGGTTTTCTGTTTAACCCAGAGCTCACAACAAATTACCTCAATATTAGGCAGCTTTGTAGAGAGTGAGGGCTCGCATATAGGAGTGGTCTGAGACACAATCTGAGATAAATATTTGGATTTTTAAAAATGTAACCGTGTTTTACCTTGGCCCCATGGCAAGAAAAGTAATCAAGTGAATTTGAACAATGAGAGAAAGGTAAATATAAGGAGAAAGAAATGAAAAAAGGACAAGAAAAAGGAATATGTTGATACCATAAGGCCATCCCTGTGCCTGTGTGATGCTCCTATTAACCGCGTTTGTTTTTGGCACTAAGTGGCACCTCCGCTATGCAGCTCGTGATTGAAAATCTCATAGTGAGGGTTTGTTCAATGTTGACGGCTGCTCTTAAACAAAGCAAAGCCATTAGGTAGATTCTGTCAATCCAGGCCAGACAGGGTTGTGGGCAAGAGAGCTGATAAGCAATGGAGCTTGTGATGAAGGATAGAATAGAACCACTTGTCTCAATCCCTTTGCTCCAATTACGAGTTTATGTGGTGAGGATTTCCTGAATAAAATATTGATTTTAATATCTTGAACTCTTATTCTCAAAATTACACTTCACAATTTAGTTTTTTGAAATGTTTATTAAGCCAGTATTTCAAGTTGGAAAATATAGCAAAATTGTTAAAAGCACTTATTTGAAGAAAAAACACTAGTTAAAAATTTCCTCATTTAAGTGGATATTGCATCAGCATCTTTTTATATAGGAATTAAATGCTGATCTTGTGAGAGGCGAGACATAAAAGATGTGGGGGTGATTTCTTAATCCAAAATTGGCTGCCAGATAAATAGCATAACTTCCAAACCAATTTTGTTTGTGGTTTGCATCGTAACATTTAAGCAACTTTGCTGTCATTTCCTACTCGGCTAGCCGAGGTGACTCCCAAGTACAAACCCACATGGCTTTCAAATGAAGTCGTGAACTTTAGGCTGCTCCTCAATAGGAATCGATGATTCTAGCTACCACACGTGGCTAGAAAGTCAGAACTGCGTTATTAGACGAAGTAGTTCTTCTGTGGAGCTCATAGAAGATAGGAGCAGGAGCAGGCCATTTCAGCCCCTCGAGCCTGCTTCGCTATTCAATGAGATCATGGCTGATCATCCAAATTCAGTACCCTGTCCCTGCCTTCTCTCCATATCCCTTGATCCCTTTAGCTTTAAGAAATATATCTATCGCCTTCTTGAATATATTTAATGAATTGGCCTCTACTGCTTTCTGTGATAGAGAATTCCACAGGTTCACCACTCTCTGGGTGAAGAAATTCCTCCTCATCTCAGTCCTAAATGGCTTACCACTTATCCTTAGACTGTGACCCCTGGTCCTGGACTCCCCTGCCATCGGGAACATCCTGCATCTAGTCTGTCTAGTCCTGTTAGAATTTTATAAGTTTCAATGAGATCCCCTCTCATTCTTCTAAACTCCAGTGAGTATAAGCCCAATCGACCCAATCTCTCCTCATACGTCATTCCTGCCATCTCACGTATCAGCCTGGTGAATCTTTGCTGCACTCCCTCCATGGCAAGAACATCCTCAGATAAGGCGACCAAAACTGCACACAATACTCAAGATGTGGTCTCACCAAGGCCCTGTACAACTGCAGCAAGACATCCTTGTTCCTGTACTCGAACCCTTTCGCTACGAAGGCCAACATACCATTTGCCGCCTTAACCGCCTGCTGCACCTGTATGCTTACCTTCAGCGACTGGTGCACAAGGACACCCAGGTCTCGTTGCACTTCCCCTTCTCCCAATCTATTGCCATTCAGATAATAATCTGCCTTCCTGTTTTTGACACCAAAGTGGATAACCTCGCATTTACCCACATTATATTGCATCTGCTATGCTTCTGCCCAATCACCCAACCTGTCCAAATCATACTGGAGTTTCTCTGCATCCTCCTCACAGCACACACTCCCACCCAGCTTTGTGTCGTCTGCAAACTTGGAGATATTACATCTAGTTCCCTCGTCTAGATCATTAATATATATTGTGAATAGCTGGGGTCCTAGGACCGATCCCTGCAGTACCCCACTAGTCACTGCCTGCCACTTGGAAAAAGACCCATTTATTCCAACTCTTTGCTTTCTGTCTGCCAACCAGTTCTCTATCCAAGACAGTACCTTACCCCCAATCCCATGTGCTTTAACTTTGCACACTAATCTCTTATGCGGGACCTTATCGAAAGCCTTCTGAAAGTCCAAATACACCACATCCACTGGTTCTCCCTTATCTATTTTACCAGTTACATCCTCAAAAAATTCCAGTAGATTAGTCGAGCAAGATTTACCTTTTGTAAATCCATGTTGACTTTGTCCGATCCTGTCACTGTTTTCCAAGTGCTCTGCTATTACATCTTTTATAATGGACTCTAGCATTTTCCCCACTACCAATGTCAGGCTTACCGGTCTATAATTCCCCGTTTTCTCTCTGCCACCTTTTTTGAATAGTGGGGTAACATTAGCTACCCTCCAATCCATGGGTACTGTTCCAGTCTATCGATATTTGGAAGATGACCAGCAATGCATCTACTATTTCTAGGGCCACTTCCTTAAGTACCCTAGGATGTAGATTATCAGGCCCTGGGGATTTATTGGCCTTCAATCCCATCAATTTCCCTAACACTATTTCCCTACAAATACTGATTTCTTTCAGTTCCTCCTTCTCATTAGATCCAATGTTCCCTGACATCTCTGGGAGGTTATTTGTGTCCTCCTTTGTGAAGACAGAACCAAAGTATGTATTTAATTGGTCTGCCATTTCTTTGTTCCCCATTATAAATTCCCCTGATTCTGACTGCAAGGGACCTATGCTTGACTTCACCAATCTTTTTCTCTTCAAATATGTATAAAAGCTTTTACAGTCAGTTTTTATGTTACCTGCAAGCTTACTCTCATACTCTATTTCCCCCCTCTTAATTAATCCCTTTGTCCTTCTTTGCTGAATCCTATACTGCTCCCAATCCTCATCACATCCAAGTTGGAGGTTCTTTGCTGAATATAATACAGTGGCCTAATGCTAGGCCAAAGGTTAGTTATACTCAGAAAAAGAGAGGTTTTGCTGTAACTTGTGGCCATTTCTAATGTAGCATATTGATATGGAACAAATTATTCTCATAAAATAGCTGGAGAAAGAACACATTTGACTCTGTTAAAAATGTAGCATTCATACTCAAAGTTGTTTAATTATATGGACAAGGAAAGTCATTCAGCCCATCTTAGCTTATCTATCCAGAATGAAAAACCTACAATTCTCCCATCACACCACCAGGTGGCTCTTGAATAACTTTAAACTTGGCTCCACTGTTCCAGCCAGTAGTCCATTCCAAGTATTGAATACTCCTCGTGTGAATAAATGCTCCACAACATCAGTTCTGAATTCTTTCACCAGTTTCAACCTATGCCCCCTTATCCCATTGCCCTGGCTTACCTTGAAATAGTGCTCCGAATGTAACTTTGTGCTTCCGTAACATCGCCTGACTCTGCTCCTGCCTCAGCTCAAATGCTCAAACTCTCAACCATGCCTTTGTTATCTCTAGACTTGACTATTCCAGTGCTCTCCTGGCTGGCCTCCCATCTTCTATGCTCCATAAACTTAAGCTCATCCAAAACTGCTGCCGTTATCCTAACTTGCACCAAGTCCTGTTCACCTATTACCTCTGCTTGCTGACGTACATTGGCTCCCCATCTGGCAATGTCTCAATTTTAAATTCTCATCCTTGTTTTCAAATCCTTTAATGGTCTCGCCCCTCCCTATCTCTAACCTTCTGCAACCCTCTGAAATCTCTGCACTCCTCCAATTCTGGCATCTTGCGCCGCCCCTATTTTAATCACGCCACCATTGGTGGCTGTGCTTTCAGCTGCCTCGGTCCTAAACTTTGGAATTCCGTCCCTAAACCTCTCTGCCTCTCTACCTCGTTCTCCTCAAATTTTGTTCGATAACGCTCCTGTGAAGCACCTTGGGATCTTTTACTATGTTAAAGACGCTATATAAATACAAGTTGTTGTTTTGCCACCTAATGTTTTATAATCTTGAAGATCTGGTCTCTATTGCTTTCTTTCAATGATAAACATCCCCAAACCAAGAACCTATTGCCATGAGCCCTTGCCACCAGTATCAGATTCCTCATTCTAACTAAACACCAAAATATTGTTGATTGATTTTATGCTAAGTATGTTAGTTTGATACAATTGCAAAACCATAAACAGGATGTGTTATAAAAGCATGAATGCACTGTGCGATGTTGGAGTAGATCACTCCGAAAACACCGTTTTGCACAGCAGATGATTATTCCTTCAATGAATGCAGTAGCTGGGGTGGATTTGCACGGATATCAGCAAGTCCTCCTTGCTCAAGTTGCCATTTTTCAGGTGTAAGTCTGGACAATGAGTGTCAACTTGGGGTGGAGGTGTGTTTGGCGGGGATGGGGGGGGGGGGGTCGGGAATCACAGCCAAGCCTGATCCTGTCAGCATCCTTTGTTTACACAGTTCTGCTCCATCTGGCTCCATAAAAATACAACTTTGAAAAGTTTTTGTGGCCGTTTTTTTGAGTGCCCTCCAGCGGTCCTTTTAAGGATCGTTGGTTAAGCCGCTCAAGACCTGGTACAACTAGATGGAGCGAGCGTGGAGCGTGGCGCAAGCTCCACCCATTTACACCTGAATCTTGCATCGGAGTCCTACAAGTGGTGCAGAAACCCGAATCGGATAGTAAAACAACCTGAGGCCTGTTTCAGGCAAGCGGGCTGCTTGCCCATTTAGAGGCCCGCCTGAATAAGGCAACAGGCAGGTCATGCTCTTCAAATGGGACGGCCGAGATGCCTCCCAACACCCCCAATTTTCAACTGCTCGCCGCACCTGTTTCAGGTGCAAAATGGATGACCACGAGTTGAATTTCTCCCCCAATGTATTGACTCCGTCTGGAACTCGGGAAATGCCGGGTGGTCTGGAACCCATTCCTGGAAATCCACATAGCCTGAATCACCTGACGCCCAAGCAAATCAGAGTACAGTTGCAAACTAGCAACCCAATCCTCCTACTCCACAGAGGACAATCTCAAGTCCTATGAGGCCTGTCACCATATTTAAAATACACTTGATGCTCCTTGATCAATCCAGACTCCAGGAACCGTTGTCAAATTATCCTGATCCGAAGCAGCACGCTGTCCCCAGTGCGTGCACAACGATCTGATTATGCCAATGTACCAACTTAACGTGATTAGCTGGACGGTGACTTCATCAAATACATACTTCGCACTTTTTGCCTGAGGAAAATTACTTTTAAAAAAAGAACATTTTCATTTTTGACACTTCATTTGTTGGGTTTTGGAGTTTACAGTAATTTTACCTTACAAACCAAAAATTATGGCCCGAAAATTAGACCTAATACGCGAGAGTACGCACTGTGTACTCTCGCGTTTTAGGGCTCCAATTGTCGGTTTCCAGCATGCACTGCGCATGTGCGGGAAACCGGCACTTCGTGAATTCAAAAGGGGGCGGTTCCTAAGTGAACCGCGTGCGCGCTACAGGCTGCGCGCACGCAGTGCACTTAGTGCTTTGAACGCGCAGGTAAGCATGGAAGATTTTACACATAAAGGAGGCGTAAGACCCTCTTTTAACAAGGTAAGTAGTTCATTAAGTATTTTAAATTGTTTTCAACAGGTTTATCTTTTTTAGAGACTTTAAAGAAAGGTAAGTTTATTTTTATAACTTTTGAAAAGATTTTAAATTTTTTCAAAAATTTAATTTTTTGTTTAAAGTGGTTAATTTATTTAACTATACTTATTTTATTAATGTGATGGCTTTTTAAAAAAAATTAATTGAGGTTTAGCTGTTCTTTTGGGGGGGTATATTATTCATAGCTTTGACAGGTCTTCCTGTCAAAACTATGAATGAAAGATGGTGTGCTGCCGTTGGCTCTAACTGAATCACGTGATCCCAGAGCTCGCACGAACTAACTCCGTCTCTGGGTCACGCAAGCACTGCACAGCTGCAGCCTTGAAACTAAAGTTCGTGTGGGCCCGGAGGAAAAAGGAAGGTGCGGAGTGAGATATCGCGGGGAAGCCTTACCCCCGCGTCAACACTCAGTCTTTAATTTCTGGGCCTATCTTGGAAGGGTTACACATTTTAGAAATATAAAAATAAAGGAGTTGTACAGACCTCGCCTGCTGTCCTAATAGGGAAAACAAACCACATAATTCACTTTGAAATAGATTTTTTGAAAGGGATTTGTTCAATCATTTAAAAAAGTAGTTTCAATATCTGGAACACAAATAGCTGGTACAAAACTAACATTCTATAGCAATAAAGTGAGTTAAAAGTAATGAGGCTTATATACTCAGTTTTACATGTGAAATTATAAATTTTTTGAAAGCAATGATCCCAGCATGAACTTCCTGCAAGGAGCCTTCTATACTTTGTGGTGCCTTGGCCCAAGAGCTGGAATTTTGAAATATTGGCAGAGAAGAATGTGACTGCAACATTTCAAAGGTTAAATATCTGTTCCAGGGTGGGAACCACCTTTGTCAATGAAGAGAACTTTGCAATTTTGTCCAAACAGTTTTTGATTGAATTTCTTAAATCATTCTACATATGTTTCTCTACTCAGCAATGTAGGACTAGCAGTTTATTTGGGTGAAGGTTTTTGAAGCAGTGAGGTTTCTTGTATTTTCCAATGATGACACCGTTGCCTCTTATGCATTCCCCCTTCTGTTTACCCTTCATTGGTGTCTGTTCACTGCTTAGGCCCTAAATGCTGGAATTACTGGCCTTAACCCCTCCATTTCTCCAACTCCCTCTCCTCCTTTAACACTGTCCATAAAACCCACCTCTTTGACCAAGCTGTTGATTATCGCTCCTTCTTTGGCTTGGCATACATTTTTTGATGACGTTTCTGTGAAGCACCTTTGGACATTTTTCTATGTTAAAGGTACTATATAAATGCAAGTTGTTATTGTTGTTGAGGGCAGGTTTAAGGTCTACGTGGAATAGATGTGACTAAATCTCTTCAGTTGGCAAATAAATAATAACACCTAATAAATTGGCAAATACATCTGAAACATCCTGGTCAAGTTGAGTCTGTTTAAAGACCGGATGTCATATAAATCACAGAGAGAAGATCGTGCACTTTTGCTGGCTACACCTCTCTAAATGAAAATTCTTAGTGGCCATTCCTCTAGCTCACACCAAGACAAGATGTTAATTATAATCAACTATTATGTAGACAACAATATTGTCCCCTATTTTGAAAGTCATGAATAGGAAGGTGCTCTCTACATATTGAACGTGCTTTCTCAAGCCCAAGCACAATAGACAAGAGTGTGCTCTCCATGCCTTGGTGAAGTTGGTCAAACTAGTATCATCTGCAGCTGCTGTGCTGTTGGTAATCTGTACAAATTGCGTAACCTTCTATACCCCTATGGATATGACTGTAGCAGTTGTTTTTGACTGTCTTCTCGAAGAGTGTAACTCACTCCGCTCTATATTTTTTAATCCAGGAAATGGGTCTTATCAAACTGGGCTTGAGGGATTTTTTTCCCTCTCTTTATCTGAGGGAAAGAAGTGAACGTGACTCATCTTGAAGTAGAATGGTTTAAATTAAACTGTTCCAGTTGAATAAGGTTGGGAAATAATTTTTGAATCAAATTCAACTTGAAAGCCATCTGGTTTTAATGACATAACCTTAGAGTCACAGGGGGAAAAATTCAGTTGGTTGCGCCTCCCGTTAGCGCCTTAAGAGGGCGCTAATGGGGCGCAAAGCATCTAGCGCCCAGGGGCGGCGAAGTTTGCGCCGCTCGCGAAATTAACTAGACATTTTGCGGCGGCGCTAAACACTACCGCCACGATCTCCTGCGCCGGCAGATCGTGACATCAGTTGAGTGTGCAACGCCCCGGTATCGCCCCGGAGCGGATATTGAGTGGCGCCCCCTGCCTTACCGCCTGACGCTAGCAACGACAGGTTGAGGGGAGCGTTCTCCAGTCATGAAGGGAAAGGGGGAGCGCTATTTAAAGGTGACCGCTTCCTGCCTTTTATTGTTGGTGCCATTTTTGAACTACGCATTCTGAGAGAGAGAGAGAGAGACTTCTGGAGAGATTCAATGTTGTGTGAAGGAGTTTTGGGTACTGAGCAGCACTTTGTAGGTTCATTTTGATTTGCCATTCCTTGTATCGATTTAGAAGAGACTGTGGGGGCTGCACTCTGAGCTCTTTGCCTGGTACTCTCCATTGTTCTTTCCAGCAGATTTGATGTGCAGGTGTCTCCAGGCCGAGATTCAAGGCTGCAATGAGCAGGATGTGGATGGAAAGCTAGATTAACCATCCCCTTTAAGAACTGGCCCGTGCCATTGTGTGTGTGTTCCATTGCTGACTGACATTACATGAGCTTCGCCAGCGCTCTGAGGTAGCGCCTCGCTCCTCGGCCTTTGCGCCTTAAGACAGGTGTTAAGCGCCTGATTTAGCGCTCCAATCACCTCCAGGGGCGATAAAAGTCAAGTTTGCAGTCGGGGGCGATAATTAGCGCCAGGCGCTAATCTTTGCGCCCGGCCGATAATTGCGCCCCAAATGGGGCGATACTGAATTTCTCCCCCACAGAGTCACAGATTTATACAGCACAGAAAGAGGCCCTTCGGCCCATCGTGTGTAAGTGTATCATCAAAAAGCCCAATCTAAACCATGTTAAAGCAATAAAACAGCCTTAGTAAATGTAATGATAAGAACATAAGAAATAGGAGCAGGAATAGACCACTTGGCCCCTCGAGCCTGCTCCGCCATTCAATAAGATCATGGCTCATCTTGGGCTCAAAGCCACTTCCCTGCCCGCTCCCCATAACGCTTCACTCCTGTACCTTGAAAAAAATCTGTCTATTTCCACCTTAAATGTACTTAATGACCCAGCCTCCACGGCTCTCTGGGGCAGAGAATTCCACAGATTTATGACCCTCTGAGAGAAGAAATTCCTCGTTATCTCAGTTCTAAAAGGGCGACCCTTTATTCTAAAACTGTGCCCCCGCGTTCTAGATTTCCCCACGAGGGGAAACACCCACTCTGCATCTACCTTGTCGAGCCCCCATCAGCATCTTATATGTTTCAATAAGATCACCTCTCATTCTTCTAAATTCCAATGAGTATAGGCCCAGCCTGCTCAACCTTTCCTCATAAGTCAACCCCCTCATCTCTGGAATTAACCTAGTGAATCGTCTCTGAACTGCCTCCAATGCAAGTATATCCTTCCTTAAATAAGGAGACCAAAACTGTACGCAGTACTCCAGGTGTGGTCTCACCAATACCCTGTACAGTTGTAGCAGGACTTCCCTGCTTTTATACTCCAACCCCTTTGAAATAAAGGCCAACATTCCATTTGCCTTTTTGATTACTTGCTGTACCTGCATGCTAACTTTTTGTGTTTCATGCACAAGGACCCCCAGGTCTCTCCGAACTGTAGCATTTTGTAATCTCTCTCCATTTAAATAATAGTTTGCTTTTTTATTTTTCCTGCCAAAGTGGATAACCTCGCACTTTCCCACATTATACTCCATCTGCCAAATGTTTGCCCACTCACTTAGCCTGTTTATATCCCTTTGCAGATTCTTTGAGTTCTCTGCACAACTTTCCCACCCATCTTTGTATCATCCGCAAACTTGGCTACATTACACTCGGTCCCTTCATCCAAGTCATTAATGTAGATTGTAAATAGTTGAGGCCCCAGCACCGATCCCTGTGGCACCCCACTAGTTACCATTTGCCAACCAGAAAATGACCCATTTATCCCGACTCTCTGCTTTCTGTTAGTTAGCCAATTCTCTATCCATGCTATTATATTACCCCCAATTCCGTGAGCTCTTATCTTATGCAGTAACCTTTTATGTGGCACCTTATCGAATGCCTTCTGGAAATCCAAATACACCACATCCACTGGTTCACCTTTGTCCACCCTGCTCGTTACCTCCTCAAAGAACTCCAACAAATTTGTTAAACATGATTTCCCTTTCATAAAACCATGCTGACTCTGCTTGACTGCATTATGATTTTCCAAATGCCCTGCTATTGCTTCCTTAATGAAGGACTCCAGCATTTTCCCAACGACAGATGTTAGGCTAACTGGTCTATAGTTTCCTGCTTTCTGTCTCCCTCCTTTCTTAAAATAGGGGTATTACATTTGCGTTTTCCCAATCCGCTGGGACCTCTCCAGAGTCCAGGGAATTTTGGTATATTGCAACCAATGCATCCACTATCTCTGCAGCCATTTCTTTTAAGACCCTGGGATGCAGGCCATCTGGTCCAGGGGACTTGTTGTCTTTTAGTCCCATTATTTTACCGAGTACTATTTCCTTAGTGATAGTGATTGTCTTTAGTTCCCCCCTCCCTGTGGCCCCTTGATTATCCATTATTGGGATGTTGTTAGTGTCTTCTACCGTGAAGACTGATACAAAATATTTGTTCAGTGTCTCTGTCATTTCCCCGTTCCCCATTATTAATTCCCCAGTCTCATCCTCTAAGGGACCAACGTTTACTTTAGCTACTCTCTTCATTTTTATATACCTGTAGAAGCTCTTACTATCTGTTTTAATATTTCTTGCCAGTTTACTCTCATAATTCATCTTCTCTCTCTTTATTATTTTTTTAGTCATCTTTTGCTGGTTTTAAAAAATTTCCCAATCCTCTGGTCTCCCACCAATCTTGGCAACATTGTATGTCTTCGTTTTCAATTTGATACCATTCTTTACTTCCTTTGTTGGGCTCTCTCCTAATACATTATGGCTGTGCTTAATACAACAGTCAGCTTCGATAGGAGAGCCCAAACTCTCTATAATCAGAGATTTGATCTGATGTGCAAGTATCCAGAACATAGCATGTTCAGGATGAGCAATGAAACCTTTTTCTATCGGTGTGCAAGATGCAAACAGCATGGGTTACTCCCGGAACTCCTAATCTCTCAGAAACTAACAGAAAATAATACACTGATGGACCATATAGTTCAAGCTAAAAATAATTAATGTTTATTAGGTGACAAAATAATAGGATATGTGATTTCCCACCAATACTTTAAACTGTTCCAAAACACTCAAAGTTCCGCCAGGCTAGGAGTTCTCGGCAGTACCTTTTGTAGATTGGGCATGCATCTGTGATGGAAATCTTTTACATGAGAGTCCTCTAGACTCCGGCCCATGCTGTGGTCCAGCAAGAAGGAAATTAGAGAAAGTGGACTGCTGGTCTGATAATTTTCCTCTCTTTCCTTGAAGTGACAAAAGGAAAATAAAAACAAAACTATCTTCATGATTAATTAAAAACTGTCGATCAAAAGTAATTTCAAAGCCTCACAGCCATACAGTGTAAAACTAGGCTGTTAGCAGCTCGGTGATTACGTTTTTAAACAGTATCATGATGCTGGACAAAACTTCACGCGCCCAGCTCTATCTGATGAATTTCCAGACCAGTCATCATCTTGTAAAACAAAAAAGGAAGACAACTTCCATCTCACAGAGCAAGCCCACAGCCGCACATATTTCCTCAAATGCAGAGACTGTCAGAGAAAAGTAAACCCAAGTTATACTAAAGTTATGGTTAATAGGATCCGTATTTTACACCATCCCCACATGGAAAAACATAAACAGCTCTCCCAGCAGCAGTCATTGAAGACAATGTTGGCAAGTTAGAAATCCTAATAAATGTACATTCACTCCCTCCACCACCGGCGTATTGTGGCTGCAGTGTGTACCATCTACAAAATGCACTGCAGCAACTCACCAAGGCTTCTTCGGCAGCACCTTCCAAACCCACGGCCTCTACCATCTAGAAGGACAAGGGCAGCAGGCGCATGGGAACACCACCACCTCCAACTTCCCCTCCAAGTCACACACCATCCTGACTTGGAAGTATATCGGCGTTCCTTCATAGACGCTGGGTCAAAATCCTGGAACTCCCTACCCAACGGCACTGTGGGAGCACCTTCACACGGACTGCAGCGGTTCAAGAAGGTGGCTCACCACCACCTTCTCAAGGGCAATTAGGGATGGGCAATAAATGCTGGCCTTGCCGGTGACGCCCACATCCCTGGAATGAATTTTAAAAATGTACACAATATAGTGATTCTTACGATCTAAACGAGGACAGATCTCTAATCTGCCACAATAAGTTTCAAATATACTCAAGCTGTTATCATAAACTTGCTGGTGGTGAAATTGCTAATACTGATACTTTTGCTGAAGAAGTTGTCACGAGGGCAAAATGGAAAATCTGGCAACTTTTCAGTAAGCTAGTTTCACAGAGAAGATGGGCTGGATTTTGTCAATGGGGACGTGATGGAGGCGGGACTCCCACTTTTTGGGTTGTAGTCCTGCCTCCATCGACTTGTGGCCAACCCACTGTATTTTCCCTTGATTGACCTTGTTAAGCCCGCCCAGCGGGCTCAGCAGGCCAATCAAGGGTCCCTTGGATACAGGTGACGTCAGCCATTGAAATTTCATCTGTCAAGAGCTTTTGACAGATGAAATTTCAGCGTTTGACAGCTCTGTGAAGCTGTCAAACACTGACAATATGATTTCTAACTTGAGTCCCTGTACTTCGACTCAGTTAGAAATCAATCCAGCACAGAAAGCAGAGACTGCAGCTTTTGACAGCTCTGCGGCCATTCTGCTTTCTGTGCCGATGAGATTTCTGACTCCCGAGACCTGAAGGGCTGACACCTGCAGGAGGAAGTTAAGGTAAGTAAAACTTTTTTCCACACTTTACACTTACCTTACACACTTACCTCTGCACACATGCACCCATCACTCACCTGCCCACCAGACATATCGACCCCTCCAACCCCTGCAGACCCACGGTCCGCCTCGCTAAAACGGCGCGGTTTGGAGCCGTCGGGTAGCCCACACTTCAGGGCTAAAAATAGGGATTAGGCAAAATACTGCCTGTTAACTACCTGTTAACAGGCAGTTAATTGTCACTAATCCCCTTCCCGCCTCGGGGAGGCGGCTCCCAGCACAGGTCAGGTACCCGCCTCCAGCGAAACTGGCATGGAGGCGGCTTGGGGGGCGGGATGGGTTCGGGACCCCCGAATCTGCCATTTTCCCACCCCACATGCCTCCAAACCCGCCTCCACGGGTCAATGAAAATTCTGCCCGATCAGTCCAATCATCATGTCAGTGTTTGCTAACACAAATCAGCCAGCCAGGTTCCCCTCTGCTCCCCCTTCTCCTGAGTCCAGTGGCTGATGTGGTCTGTTATGGACAGAAATGGTCTCCAGGCTTTGCACGAGGCCTCGACACAAGCTGGAGCTGCACTCCTCCATGTTCGACGACATTGTGTGCAGGCTCACTGGCAGGCTGCTCAGTGCATCTCGCATTTTCCCAGTGTACGTCCAGCAGCTTTCTTCGGTAGCCTGGGCCTTCAAAGTCAGCATCTGAATCCTCTGCAGCAGCGCTAGTATGCAGTCTCCAGTGAACTGGCACCGATGGCATCTTATTCCCCCTGCCCTAGCTCTTGCACACTTGTGCCCAGTGATTCACCACATGCAGACCCCTCCACTTGCCTTTCCTCTAAGGGACACATTGTGCCAGTGTCTGTGCTGGGGCATGCAAGGGTTAGATCGAGTGACGGTGCATCTTCAGGAAGGCTGGCCTCCTCTTCCTGAAGTGGCAGAGGTATCGCCACATCTTCAGCATCTCAAATGAAAGAGAAGGACAAGGGTTAGCTTTTAGTGCGAAGAGAGAGCAGGGAGAGATGTGTGGCTGGTGAAAGCAGCTACAGTTTTGTCCTGCAGAGAGTGCAGGGTGAGAGAGAAGTAATAAGGATAAAAGAGGATCAACTGTGAAGAAACATTGCGCGACGTCTCCTCCAACCTGACTCTCCCCTGCCTGTGATGGCCAGCATGTTTTCTTCCAGGGGGGAGAGGGTGTGCAGACGGGCTCGATCTCCTCCGCTGGCAGCCTGCTGGAGTTGTGGGTGACCTTCTCCTGCAAGAAAGGAGGGAGTGTGTTAGTGACAGTCTCATTAATAGAATGTGCCTGGCCTGATCAAATAGCTCATCCGCAGCGTGTCAGATGTGAGGTGTGGGAAAGTGAGAGTGGGAATAGTGATGAGAGTAGGAGGTGCTGAAGGTGGAGAAGGAGGAGTAGTAAAGTATGGGGCAGTGATTGGAGGAGAGTGAAGGGAGGCGGGGGATGGGAGTACTGTGAGTAGTGAGGCTGGAGGTGGTGGAGGTGTGAGCAGAGATGACAACTCTGCTGACATCATTGAACTTTTTCCAGCATTGCAGCCATGTCTTGGGAGCTAAGCTCCTGGCATTGACCTCCTCTGCGACCTCTTCTCACTGACGGCGGCGATGTTACCTGGAGGACTTTCTGTCCCCCTGAGGGGTACAGGATCTCCCTCCTCCTGTCCACTGCCTGGACCAGGGCTTCCAAAGCAGCGTCGGAGAACCTGGGGGCCTGAACTGCAGCTCTTGAAGACATCTCTCCACTTGCAAAGTTTCCCTGCTGTCTACAGACAGCGTGCACCTCCCCTTTAAGAGATGCTGGCTGAACTTAACTTGATGCGGAGATGCCGGTGTTGGACTGGGGTGGACAAAAGTGAGAAGTCGCACAACACCAGGTTATAGTCCAACAGTTTTATTTGAAATCACAAGCTTTCGGAGCTGCTGCTCCTTCGTCAGGTGAAGTGAAGAAATACAAATCGGCACAGCATATATAGACAGAGAGCAATGCCTGTGTAGAGAACAATGTCAGACGACTACAGTTAATCTTTCTGACTGCCTTTCATCACACCTCGGCTTGTGAACTTAACTTGTGATGACCTGAATGTGGAGGTATGCCTCCAGCCCGCCCATCATAGATATGATGTTGGTGGGTAATTTCCAAGACCCTGTGTCACCAGTGGAGCCCGGCACATGGTCATCAGCTTATTGGAACAGCGTAGGTACACTGCACATGATTTTCCGTGCATTTACGTCAATGGCCTAGCGACTGGGAGCAAAGAAAAGAAACATTTTTGTTTTAAATGATACCTTACAATATATAATCGATCACCCTGCGATTGATTGCACAGGCTTTCTGGCCCATTAGAATGTCGACACCACCCTCCACTACCAGAGTTTTGTAGACAGCAGGAATGCACAGATGTTCCTTGTGCCCAGCACTGTGGTGGTGCAAATGACAGGGAATGCATTGGATGGGTGGATGTGTATTAACCCAGGGGTCAAAAAGAGATAAATAGGTTAACGTTTCACGCTGGTGAGTCTTTCGCTTTCAGATGCTGATTTACCTGCTTTGCACTTTCAGCATTTTCTACCCTTTCTTCCTCTGTGTGCGCATATTACAGTCCTGCCAATGCTGTTGTCCAGGCTCAAAACCTTTCTTCTTTTCCGTTAATACAGAAACATTTTCAAATGGATTATAGAGTAGATTTGAAGTGTTGGGCAGGCTGACCATTTCGAGGGCTGGGCCTCATTAACATGGGTGGAAAACAAGGCCCCCCCCCCCCCCCCCCCTGGTGGTGGGGCAGCCTGGCAGCTGCAGGACACCACATGATGGGGCGGACCGGCCGGCTGGCCTCTGGGCTGGAAGGAGGTAGGTGAGAGGGGGAAGGAGGGGTGTGAGCTCGGGAGGAAGCCAGAGCGGCAGTGGCCCAGCCTGGTGTTGTGGAGCCCGGAGAAGGCCCCAGAATCTGAATAGAAACGTATCTGCTGGTCTCCTCTGCTGCCTGTATTCACTAGAGTTTAGAAGAATGAGAGGGGATCTCATTGAAACGTATAAAATTCTGGCAGGGCTAGACAGACTGGATGCAGGGAGGATGTTTCCCCTGGCTGGGGGGTCTAGAACGAGGGGTCACAGTCTCAGGATATGGGGTAGGACATTTAGGACTGAGATGAGGAGAAATTTCTTCACTCAGAGGGTGGTGAACCTGTGGAATTCTCTACCACAGAAGGCTGTGGAGGCCAAGTCACTGAATATAAGAAGGAGATAGATAGATTTCTAGACAAAAAAGGCGTCAAGGGGTATGGGGAGAGAGCGGGAATATGGTATTGAGATAGAGGATCAGCCATGATCATATTGAATGGTGGAGCAGGCTCGAAGGGCCGAATGGCCCACTCCTGCTCCTATTTTTCTATGTTCTATGTTTCTTCGGCTGGAGCGCCTGCTGATACTCGACACAGTGCATACCCAGCGCATGCTCCGCCCAGTCCTGTCCTAAAATGGCTGGGGGAAAGATTGAGGCGACAGCGGGAATAGAGCGGTAAGTCATCCCTCCACTCTTTTCAGATGCAAGAGCCCGTTTTATGTCAGGTGGGAGGCCTCAAAATCAACCCCTACATCTCGAACTAGTAACCATGTTTGGAATTTGAACTGTCACAGCTCCCAGCTGGTGTAAAAAAATGCTCTCAGAGCTTTAAGAATTGGCTGAGAGCTGAGTTGGGAACTCTGCTGCCCAGTGTGGAATTGGGAAAGTCCCAGGCACGCAGTCTGAAAATTGGAGGACATTTTTTTTTAGAATTTATTAAGAAGTCCCCACATTTGCAATATAAACTTTTTGTTCTCCAAATCAATGCGCCTGATATACAACGAGTGACAAAATAATTCTCCTGCATTCTATGTTTCGCACCAATAGTTGGATTTGAGAATGTGCACCTCTGGATTTAATCCTAAAGCTTTGTGAGTTTCTGTGCTGTATATTCTGTGTAATCCTATGTTTTCTTACTCTAGTAAGGAACATTTTCTTGTTAATGGGTGTGACTTTAATGTTGCAAAATATGGAAACGGTGATGCTGTGTTTGCTGCCGGTCAGAATTGTAGACACTGACATTATGTCTGTGCTCTTTAGTCCAAATCAACTTCATATGGCTTGTCTATAAGTAAAAGGAAATCAGTGCATTTGGCTAATTTCACTGTCTACAAAAAACCTGTGAAAAAAACTAAGACAGTAAACTGACTCGCTTGTGTCTGTGTGGTTTTCCTGTCTGAATATTTATTTTCTTAAATGTCAAAGGCTGCAGTAAATTTTGCAATTCTCACCACAGATTTTACAGCGGCTGACAAACAAGTATATTTAATTTACAATATAATGCCAGTTATGAATATTTGCCCATCACGTGGCTGTTGAGCTATTTAATTAATTGTCTTTGGGGGGGAAGGGGGGAAGGTTCAAATCTAATAACTATACAACATATAGATATGGGGGGAATTGTGACTTTGGCCAATTGTGTATAACAGGCGATATTGGATTGGTCTCCCGCTATACATCTCTCCCGATTTCTGTTTCCATTAAAGTCAAGTGGGAGACAGCAGTTGTGGTCAATCTGCAGTTTATGCAGACGAGTGGCACTGGAGATTATGAATAGAAGATTGGATGGGGCTCAAGAAAGGTTTGTCTTTGATTCAGTTGTGTTATTTTTTTAGGGCGTTTTGGGGATATTTTTGTGTGTTTTATTTCGTCCTTTCTCTCTGCATGTTTTTTTTCCCCCCCTGGGATTTAGATGGAGAGTGACAGCAACAGTGCGGTAGATTTTGGTCTTCACCACCAAGCCTCGCCTGGACGGAGTTTAGCAAGGAAAATCTGGCGGGGAGGGTCGCGTGCCTGTAACAGAACCTGCTGGATTCTTCTCCAATTGAAATGAATGGAAAGAAGATCTGGCAGGTTCTGTGAAGAGCATCCGATTCCCCTGAAAATCTTCACTGCGCTCCACCTGGGAGATACTTAATGCCTAGTCGGTTAAGACGAAACTCTACTCCATTGTGATACCTGTCACATGTCAATAATTCCATAAAAAGTGGTGTCACACCTGTTGTTTATTACACTGTTCACGAGGCCTAGTGCATCGCAGAAATTGTAAGAAACATCACCAAAAACAAATGACCTGGTCATTCATTCATTTACTGTTTGTGTGACCTTGCTCTGTGCAAATCGCCTGCCATGTTTGCCGCTATTACAGATTGACAAAACTTCAAAAGTAATTCATTGGTGGCGAAGGTTCTTTCTTAATATCTCACTTAGTTGGTCAAGTTTCAGCCATTTAACACGATAAGCAGAATCTAATTGTGCCCTTGCAAAACAGATGGCAGTGCAGTCAATTTTAATTTGTGTACATATTCCTGTCAGCTGTGGTTCAGTGGGTAGCACACTCGCCTCTGAGTCAGAAGGTTTGTGGGTTCGAGTCCCACTCCAGGGACTTGCGCACATAAAGCTAGGCTGGCACTCCAGTGCAGTATTGAGGGAGTGCTGCATTGTCGGAGGTCCCGTCTTTCAGATGAGACGTTAAACCGAGGCCCCGTCTGCTCTCTCAGGTGGACGTAAAAGATCCCATGGCACTATTTTGAAGAAGAGCAGGGAGTTATCCCCAGTGTCCTGGGGCCAATATTTATCCCTCAACCAACATAACAAAAACAGATTATCTGGTCATTATCACATTGCTGTTTGTGGGACCTTGCTGTGCGCAAATTGGCTGCTGCATTTCCCACATTACAACAGTGACTCCACTTCAAAAGTACTTCATTGGATGTAAAGTGCTTTGAGACGTCCTGAGGTCATGAAAGGCGCTATATAAATGCAAATCTTTTTTTCATCCATTGATAGAAACCCAAACTGAAGTAGTCAGAGCCGGCAGGGAAAGTTAAAAAGCCGCAAAATAATTCAATCCTAAAATGCAAACCTGTCAAAGCGAGAGATACTTCTGAAAACAACCCGTGAGCCTTAAATGAACCTTAGGCAAAGGAACGGTTCCCCGATGTCACACTTGGGATGGGGCCTCTTGCTGGCAGTGAGCAAGCATTGCAGAATTGGGCTGATAGGCCCGAGCGCAGACAGCACTCAACTTCTGATTCTATGGAAAAAGAACTTCTCCTGCAGCTCTGCTCTGGCTGCCTGTGGCCTTCATGTGGGGTCACCAACCCTCCAGGATTGCCCTGGAGTCTCCAGGAATTGAAGACTTATCTCCTGGACACTGCTGCCAGCAGCTCCCGGGAGAAAAATCAGAGGGATATTTAAAAAAAAGTGTGTGAATTTTTCATTTTCTTTGAATTTTTTTTAGTTATGAAAGTATTGGAGATGGGGTAAAAAGGCTGTCTGACTGACAGTCAAGCGTCATCCAATCGAGTAATTAAGAGCCTGTTTGCTTTCCAATTGGTCGTGGGAAGGCAGCGCGCTGCGAGGATAGAGTCAGGCGACCAATGGCAGGAGTGTGTGGGCGGGGCGGTTGGAGGCTGGAGGTCATGTGATGAAACCTCCAGGAATACGTCCAACCAGAGTTGACAACTCTACCTCCCTACTGTGTACTGCAGAATGTCACTCCTTGAAGCCAAGATTATCGTGTTTTTGGAAGGCTGGTTTTTAGAAACATAGAATCTAGGAGCAGGAGTAGGCCATTCGGCCCGTCGAGCCTGCTCCACCATTCAATACGATCATGGCTGATCATCCAAGTCCAGTACCCTGTCCCTGCTTTAATCCCCACAGTACACATATCCCACCCTACCCCCGTAACCCCACGTATTTAATTCCCCCTAACATATCCTATCCTATCCCCATAACCCCACATATTTAATCCCCCCCTAACACTAAGGGTCAATTTATCATAGCCAAATCAACCTAACCCGCACATTTTTGGACTGTGGGAGGAAACCGGAGCACCCGGAGGAAACCCACGCAGACACGGGGAGAATGTGCAAACTCCACACAGACAGTCACCCGAGGTCAGATTCGAACCCGGGTCCCTGGCGCTGTGAGGCACCAGTGCTAACCACTATGCCACCGTGTTTGCTGTCTTATGAACTGCTGATTCTGCACAATTGCTTGTGCAATCCTTTTTCTGCTGCTTATTTGCAATACAGGAGTCCTCGTGCACAAACTTCCAGCCACAGCATTTCTGCTGCCACCAGTTGCTAATCTCAGTTCCAACCACACTACTCAGCACAGTCATTCCTTTGTGCCTGCCAATGGCTGTCTTATATCTGTAGGAGGAAAGGACTTCCTATAGAGGGAAGGAAGGCAGGGTGCTTGCGTGTCGGGTATCTGATGCCCTCTCATAATTGGCTAAGGAACTGTGTCCTTTTACCCAGCTACACCTGTCTGAAGAGACTTGCCTTTGCCACCTCTCCCTCACCAGGGAGACTGTCATTGAGTTGTGCTATCAACTGGATAGTTGATAACCTGACCTGCAAACAAGATCAGCCACAGGTACAGCCCAACCATTGCTGTGAAAGTCATCGAAACACTGAGCTTTTACATTGCTGGATCCCTTCAAGCCACCATTTTCCTGGGGTTCCACTAATCACCTGTTCTGGCAGGAAACCAGAAAAACCGCATGACATTTTAGAGCCATCCTGTTCTTATTTGAATTTGTGAAGATTCTATTTAACCAGAGGCAAATATTTGGCTATTTATATTAATGTCGGCGTTCAATAAAGTAATTCGCGTACATAAAGGTGCTCATTTGGTCTTCATTTTTCAAAAACTTTCACCAAGCTCTGGTGGAACCCAACAAAACCTCAAAGCTCACATTCTAATTATAAACTGAACCATGATCTGTAAACCCATGATTTGTAAACCCAAGCAGGAAGCAATTCATTTCAAGAAAGTAAACATGCGATTTTGGAACCCCAACTGAACACCTTCTCCCGCTGAGCAAGAAAGAGGTGTGACAACAGCAATCCACGGAAAACATGTTGAATTTTATATTGGCCTTGTTTTAATTCAGATTCCAGAAGACGAATACCAGTGAGCCAGCTCTTGGCATTTACACGACTAAATCTGACTCTGTTATCCCAGTGACGGGCTCATAGGTCCATGAATACCTTATTACAAAGTATTACAGCGCAGAAACAGGCCATTCAGCCCAACAGGTCCCTGCTGGTGTTTATGCTCCACACGAGCCTCCTCCCACCCCTCTTCATCTCACCCCATCAATATATCCTTCTATTCCTTTCTCCCTCATGTGCTTATCTTGCTTCCCCTTGAATGCATCAATGCTATTCACCCCAACGACTCCATGTGGTAGCGAGTTCCATATTCTAACCACCCTCTGAGTAAAGAAGTCTCTCCTGAATTCCCGATTGGATTTATTAGTGACTATCTTATATTTATGGACCCTAGTTCTGGTCTCCCCCGCAAGTTGAAACATCTTCTCTACGTCTACCCTATCAAACTCATTCATAAATCTTGAAGACCTCTATCAACCTGCTTAAAGTGTACAGGCCAAACAAATACTCTAAAATAGTGCATGGTGAAATGTCATACAAGTATGGTTACATATTAGTTATAAATATCACAGAGAGCAATTTCACTGCATTAATGGGCCAAAAATTCGGCCCTTCCCGCGTGAGTACACAGTGCGTACTCACCCGTAAGACGTCCCGAAGTGCCGGTTTCCTGCATGCACTGCGCATGGGCGGGAAACCGGAACTTCCGGTCTGGTGAAGGGGGTGGTTCCTAGGTGAACCGCATGCGCGGTAGAGGCTGCGCGCACGCAGCAAACTTAGATTTTTTTCCAGGTTTCTACGGGAGGGTAAGTAGTGAAGAAACTACGCTTATGAAAAGGAGGCGCAAGACCCGTTTTCAACAAGGTAAGTGGTTAATTAAAAAATTTTTTCAACAGGTTTATCTTTTTTAGATACTTTAAAGAAAGGTAAGTTTATTTTTATCACTTTTAAAAAGTATTTTAATTTTTTCAAAAATGTAAATTTTTGTTTAAAGTGGTTAATTTATTCAACTATAGTTATTTTATAAATGTGATGGGTTTAAAAAAATTTTTATTTTAAGTTTAGCTGTTCTTTTGGGGCCGATTTCAATTCACAGATTTGACAGGTGGTCTGCTGCCATTGGCTCTCCATGGCCCACGTGATCCCAGGGGACGCATCGCACTAACTGCGCCCCTGGGACACGCAAGCACTGCGCGCCGGCACTTGGAGCAGGCCCAGGAACTGAAGTTCCCGTGGGCCCAAAATACAACGGCAGGCACGGTAGGTAAGTGCGCGCGCGATCCTTACCCCCGCAGCAAGCTGGAGAGGCGAATTTCTGGGCCATTAGCAGCTAGTAATCTTATGATTATCAGAGTACTGGTAACCTCAGTGTAAAAAGGAGGACTCCAGACGTAACGGTGCGGGAGCGGGAAGAGAAACCGTTGCAGGTGATTCTCCGGCTATGACTGGATAGAAAACAATGGAACCAGGCGAGTGCAGTCCCACCCAGCTGGATGACGGAGGAGAGGCGTTGGAGGAGGATGTTGTGATCAACCGTGTCAAAGGCTACAGACAGGTCGAGAAGGACGAGGAGGGATAGTATACCATGGTCACAGTCACATAGGTTGTCATTTGTGACTTTGATAAGAGCTGTTTCAGTACTGTGGCAGGGGTGGAAACCTGATGGGAGGGATTCAAACATGGAGTTGCGGGAAAGATGGGAACAGGTTTGGAAGGTAACAACACGTTCAAGGACTTTAGAGAGGAAAGGGAGGTTGGAGTTAATAATTGGCCAAAGGCATAATTGGTCCATGGGTCGGTCTGTGCAGTTAGAACAGTCAATGGTGCTCCATAAAATGTTCACTATCAACATGGACCTCATAGAGTCATAGAGTAGAGTCACAGGGGGAAAAATTCAGTTGGTTGCGCCTCCCGTTAGCGCCTTAAGAGGGCGCTAAAGGGGCGCAAAGCATCTAGCGCCCAGGCGCGGCGAAGTTTGCGCCGCTCGCGAAATTAACTAGACATTTTGCGGCGGCGCTAAACACTACCGCCACGATCTCCTGCGCCGGCAGATCATGACGTCACTCGAGTGCGCAACGCCCCGGTATCGCCCCGGAGCGGATATTGAGTGGCGCCCCCTGCCTTACCGCCTGACGCTAGCAACGACAGGTTGAGGGGAGCGTTCTGCAGTCATGAAGAGAAAGGGGGAGCGCTATTTAAAGGTGACCGCTTCCTGCCTTTTATTGTTGGTGCCATTTTTGAACTATGCATTCTGAGAGAGAGAGGGAGAGACTTCTGGAGAGATTCAACGTTGTGTGAAGGAGTTTTGGGTACTGAGCAGCACTTTGCAGGTTCATTTTGATTTGCCATTCCTTGTATCGATTTAGCAGAGACTGTGGGGGCTGCACTCTGAGCTCTTTGCCTGGTACTCTCCATTGTTCTTTCCAGCAGATTTGATGTGCAGGTCTCTCCAGGCCGAAATTCAAGGCTGCAATGAGCAGGATGAGGATGTAAAGCAAAATTAACCATCCCCTTTAAGAACTGGCCCGTGTCATTGTGTGTGTGTTCCATTGCTGACTGACATTACATGAGCTTCGCCAGCGCTCTGAGGTAGCGCCTCGCTCCTCGGCCTTTGCGCCTTAAGACAGGTGTGAAGCGCCTGATATAGCGCTGCAATCACCTCCAGGGGCGATAAAAGTCAAGTTTGCAGTCGGTGGCGATAATTAGCGCCAGGTGCTAATCTTTGCGCCCGGCCGATAATTGCGCCCCAAATGGGGCGATACTGAATTTCTCCCCCATAGAGTCATAATGGCACAGAAGGAGGCCATTCAGCCCATCGAGTCTGTGCCGGCTCTCTGTAGAGCAATCCAGTCAGTCCATTCCCCCGCTCTATCCCCGTAGCCCTGCAAGTTTATTTCCCTCAAGTGCCGATCCAGTCTCCCCTTGAAAACATTGAGTGTCTCCGCTTCCACCACTTCCGTCGGCAGCGAGTTCCAGGTCCTCACCACTCGCTGCGTAAAAAAGTTTTTTCTCACATCCATAGACATAGAAGATAGGAGCAGGAGTAGGCCATTCGGCCCCTCGAGCCTGCTCCGCCATTCAATGCGATCATGGCTGATCATCCAAATTCAGTACCCTGTCCCTGCTTTCTCCCCATATCCCTTGATCCCCTTAGCCTTAAGGAATATATCTAACTCCTTCTTGACTATATTTAATGAATTGGACTCAACTGTCTTCTGTGGTAGAGAATTCCACAGGTTCACCACTCTCTGGGTGAAGAAATTCCTCCTCATCTCAGTCCTAAATGGCTTACCCCTTATCCTTAGACTGTGACCCCTGGTTCTGGACTCTGCCACCATCGGGAACATCCTTCCTGCATCTAGTCTGTCTAGTCCTGTTAGAATTTTATAAGTTTCGATGAGATCCCCTCTCATTCTTCTAAACTCTAGCGAATACAAGCCCAATCGACCCAATCTCTCTTCATATGTCATTCCTGCCATCCCAGGTATCAGTCTGGTGAATCTTTGCTGCACTCTCTCCATGGCAAGAACATCCTTCCTCAGATAAGGCGACCAAAACTGCACACAATACTCAAGGTGTGGTCTCACCAAGGCCCTGTACAACTGCAGCAAGACATCCTTGCTCCTGTACTCGAATCCTCTCGCTATGAAGGCCAACATACCATTTGCCTTCTTAACCGCCTGCTGCACCTGCATGCTTACCTTCAGCGACTGGTGCACAAGGACACCCAGGTCTCGTTGCACTTCCCTTTTCCCAATCTATTGCCTGTTCAGATAATAATCTGCCTTCCTGTTTTTGCCACCAAAGTGGATAACCTCGCATTTATCCACATTAAACTGCATCTGCCATGCATCTGCCCAATCACCTAACCTGTCCAAATCATACTGGAGTTTCTCTGCATCCTCCTCACAGCACACATGCCCACCCAGCTTTGTGTCGTCTGCAAACTTGGAGATATTACATCTAGTTCCCTCGTCTAGATCATTGATATATATTGTGAATAACTGGGGTCCTAGCACCGATCCCTGCGGTACCCCACTAGTCACTGCCTGCCACTCGGAAAAGGACCCGTTTATTCCAACTCTTTGCTTCCTGTCTGCCAACCAATTTTCTATCCAAGTCAGTACCTCACCGCCAATCCCATGTGGTTTAACTTTGCACGCTAATCTCTTATGCGGGACCTTATCGAAAGCCTTCTGAAAGTCCAAATACACCACATCCACTGGTTCTCCCTTATCTATTCTACCAGTTACATCCTCAAAAAATTCCAGTAGATTAGTCAAGCCAGATTTACCTTTTGTAAATCCATGTTGACTTTGTCCGATCCTGTCACTGTTTTCCAAGTGCTCTGCTATTACATCTTTTATAATGGACTCTAGCATTTTCCCCACTATCGATGTCAGGCTTACCGGTCTATAATTCCCCATTTTCTCTCTACCACCTTTTTTAAATAGTGGGGTTACAGTACCCTAGGATGCAGATTATCAGGCCCTGGGGATTTATCGGCCTTCAATCCCGTCAATTTCCCTAACACCATTTCCCTACAAATACTGATTTCATTCAGTTCCTCCCTCTCATTAGACCCGATGTTCCCCGACATCTCTGGGAGGTTATTTGTGTCCTCCTTTGTGAAGACAGAACCAAAGTATGTATTTAATTGGTCTGCCATTTCTTTGTTCCCCATTATAAATTCCCCTGATTCTGACTGCAAGGGACCTACGCTTGACTTCACCAATCTTTTTCTCTTCACATATCTATAGAAGCTTTTACAGTCAGTTTTTATGTTCCCTGAAAGCTTACTCTCATACTCTATTTTCCCCCTCTTAATTAATCCCTTTGTCCTCCTTTGCTGAATCCTAAACTGCTCCCAATCCTCAGGTTTTCTGCTTTTTCTGGGCAATTTATATGTCCTCTCCTTGGATCTTATGCTATCCCTAATTTCCCTTGTTAGCCACGGTTGAGTCACCCTTTTTGTTTTATTTTTATGCCAAACAGGGATGAACAAATTCTGTAGTTCATCCATGCAATCTTTAAATGTTTGCCATTGCCTATCCACCGTCAACCCTTTAAGTAATGTTCCCCATCCATCCTAAGCAACTCGCGCCTCATACCATCGTAGTTTCCTTTATTTAAATTCAGGACCCTAGTCTCTGAGTCAACTACTTCACTCTCCATCTTAATGAAGAATTCTATCATATTATGATCACTCCTCCCCAAGGGGCCTCGCACAACAAGATTGCTAATTAATCCTTTCTCATTACATAATACCCAGTCTAAGATGGCCTGATCTCTAGTTGGTTCCTCGACATATTGGTCCAGGAAACCATCCCGTATACACTCTAGGAATTCCTCCTCCACAGTATTGTTACTAATTTGGTTAGCCTAATCCATATGGAGATTAAAGTCACCCATGATAACTGCTGTGCCCTTATTGCACGCGTCTCTAATTTCCCATTTAATGCCATCCCCAAACTCAGCATTACTGTTTGGGGGTCTGTATACAACTCCCACTAACATTTTCTGCCGCTTGGTATTTCTCAGCTCTACCCATACAGATTCCACATCATCAGAGCTAATATCCTTCCTACTATTGTGTTAATCTCCTCTTTAACCAGCAATGCTACCCCACCTCCTTTTCCTTTTTTGCCTGTCCTTCCTGAATATTGAATACCTCTGGATGTTGAATTCCCAGCCTTGGTCACCCTGGAGCCATGTCTCCGTAATCCCAATTATATCATATCCGTTTACATCTATTTGCGCAGCTAATTCATCCACCTTATTACGAATGCTCCTTGCATTAAGACACAGAGCCTTCAGGCTTGTTTTTTAACACTCTGAGACCATTTAGAATTATTGTTTACTGTGGCCATGTTTGATTTACACCCTTGATTTCTCTGCCTTCCACTTTTGCTTTCCTCCTTCCTGTCTTGTGTTTCTATCCTTGCTTCCCTTTCCTCTGTCTCCCTGCACAGCTTCCCAACCCCCTGCCATTTTAGTTTAAACCCTCCCCAACAGCACTAGCAAACACTCCCCCTAAGGGCAACACGGTGGCATAGTGGTTAGCACTGGTGCCTCACAGCGCCAGGGACCCGGGTTCGAATCTGACCTCGGGTGACTGTCTGTGTGGAGTTTGCACATTCTCCCCGTGTCTGCGTGGGTTTCCTCCGGGTGCTCTGGTTTCCTCCCACAGTCCAAAAATGTGCGGGTTAGGTTGATTTGGCTATGATAAATTGACCCTTAGTGTTAGGGGGGGATGAAATATGTGGGGTTATGGGGATAGGATGGGATATGTTAGGGGGAATTAAATACGTGGGGTTACGGGGGTAGGGTGGGATATGTGTACTGTGGGGATTAAAGCAGGGACAGGGTACTGGACTTGGATGATCAGCCATGATCGTATTGAATGGTGGAGCAGGCTCGACGGGCCGAATGGCCTACTCCTGCTCCTAGATTCTATGTTTCTATGTTTCTATGACATCGGTCCCGATCCTGCCCAGCTGCAAACCGTCCAGTTTGTACTGGTCCCACCTCCCCCAGAACCGGTTCCAATGTCCCAGGAATTTGAATCCCTCCCCCTTGCACCATTCTTCTAGCCATGTATTCATTTGAAATATCCTCCTATTTCTACTCTGACTATTACGTGGCACTGGTAGCAATCCTGAGATTACTACCTTTGAGGTCCTATTTTTTAATTTACCTCCTAACTCCCTATATGCAGCTTGTAGGACCTCATCCCATTTTTTACCTATATCGTTGGTACCTATATGCACCACGACAACTGGCTGTTCACCCTCCCCCTCCAGAATGCCCTGCAGCAGCTCCGAGACATCCTTGACTCTTGCACCAGGGAGACAACATACCATCCTGGAGTCTCGTTTGCGGCCGCAGAAACGCTTATCTATTCCCCTTACAATAGAATCCCCTATCACTATAGCTCTCCCGCTCTTTTTCCTCCCCTCCTGTGCAGCAGAACCACCCATGGTGCCAGGAAGTTGGTTGCTGCTGCCTTCCCCCGATAATCCATCCGTTCAACAATATCCAAAGTGGTATATCTGTTTGAGAGGGGGATGGCCACACGGGACCCCTGCACTACCAGCCTGCCCTACTACTCTGCCTGGTGGTCACCCATTCCCTTCCTGCCTGTGCAGCCTTTCACTGCGGTGTGACCAACTCATTAAAAGTGATAGCCACGACGTCCTCAGCATCGCGAATGCTCCAGTATGCATCCATTCGCAGCTCCAGCACCGCAATGCGGTCTGCCAGTAGCTGCAGCTGGATACACTTCCTGCACACATGGTTGTCAGGGACACAGAAAGTGTCCCTGATTTCCCACATAGTGCAGGAGGAGCATACCACGGGGCCGAGCTGTGCTGCCATGACTTACCCTTTAATTAATTTAAATTAAATTAAATCAAATCAATACCACCAATTACACTACAATTAAATGTTATACTCAAGGGCCCTTGTTTACTCGCACTCCCTGCTACACAACAGAGACCTTAGAAACTATAACCACAAAATTAAGACCTTGTAAACTTTATAAACTATTAACCTGAACTGTCAAACTACAGAGTAGTATAAATACTCACCTGGCCGTACTCACCCAATCAGCTGCTTCCTCTTGCCCGCGTCACTTTTTGAATCGTGACGTGGCTCTGGAAGGCCGCCGCCGGTCTGTGAGATTGGTAAGCCTTTGGAAAAAAGCCCGCAAAAGTGAGTTTAAGTCCTCACTGAACCGCCGCTCTCTGCTCCACCCGACTCCGGCCTCTGAAAAAAAAGCCCACGAAAGTGAGTTTAAGTACTCACTGAACTGCCACTCTCTGCTCCTCCCGACTCCAGCCTCTGAAAAAAAAGTCCGCAAAAGTGAGTTTAAGTACTCACTGAACCGTCACTCTCTGCTCCTCCCGACTCCGGCCTCTGCCCTGTATCTCTTGCCCAAAACCTTAAATCTGTGTCGCCTAATCCTTGTACCATCAACTAGTGGGAACAGCCTTTCCCCGTCTAGCCTATCCAAACCCGTCATAATCTTGTACACTTCTACCACATCACCCCGCAACCTCCTTTTCTCTAATGAAAACAAATCCAGCTTTTCCAACCTGTCCTTGCAGCTAAGATCCCCCTCCCTGGAACCATTCTGGTAAATCTCCTGTGCACCCTCTCAAGTGTCTTCACATCCTTCCTAAAGTGTGGTGACCAGAACTGGACACAATACTCCAGTTGTGGCCTAACCAGCACTTTATAAAGGTTCAGCATAACTTCTCTACTTTTGTACTCAATACCTCTATTATGAAGCCCAAGATCCCATATGCTTTGCTAACCACTCTCTCAATATGTCCCACCACCTTCAAGGACCTATACACATTAACTCCCAGGTCCCTCTGTCCCTGCACACTCTTTAAAACTGTGCCATTAAGTGTATATTGCCTCTCCCTGTTCCTTCTGCCAAAATGCATCACCTCACACTTCTCTGCCGGAGCGATCATAATATGATAGAATTCTTCATTAAGATGGAGAGTGAAGTAGTTGACTCAGAGACTGGGGTCCTGAATATAAATAAAGGAAACTACAATGGTATGAGGCGCGAGTTGGGTAGGATTGATTGGGGAATGTCACTCAAAGGGTTGACGGTGGATAGGCAATGGCAAACATTCAAAGATCGCATGAATGAACTACAGAATTTGTTCATGAGTCTGAGAGCATTAAAAAAACAAGCCTGAAGGCTTTGTGTCTTAATGCAAGGAGCATTCGGAACAAGGTGGATGAATTAGCTGCGCAAATAGAGGTAAATGAATACGATTTGATTGGGATTACAGAAACATGGCTCCAGGGTGGCCAAGGCTGGGAACTCAACATCCAGGGGTATTCAATATTTAGGAAAGATAGGCAAAAAAGAAAGGGAGGTGGGGTAGCATTGCTGGTTAAAGAGGGGATTAACACAATTGAAAGGAAGGATATTAGCTCTGATGATGCGGAATCTGTATGGGTAGAACTGAGAAATAACAAGGGGCAGAAAACGTTAGTGGGAGTGGTATATAGACCTCCAAACAGTAATACGGAGGTTGGGGACGGCATTAAAAGGGAAATTAGAGAAGCATGCAGTAAGGGCACAGCAGTCATCATGGGTGACTTTAATTTACATATAGATTGGGCTAACCAAATTAGTAAAAATACTGTGGAGGAGGAATTCCTAGAATGTTTACGGGATGGTTTTCTGGAACAATATGTTGAGGAACCAACTAGAGATCAGGCCATCTTAGACTGGGTATTATGTAACGAGAAAGGATTAATTAGCAATCTTGTTGTATGAGGCCCCTTGGGTCAGAGTGATCATAATATGATAGAATTCTTCATTAGGATGGAGAGTGAAGTAGTTGAATCAGAGACTAGGGTCCTGAATTTAAATAAAGGAAACTACGATGGTATGAGGCGCGAATTGGGTAGGATTGATTGGGGAATGTCACTCAAGGGGTTGACGGTGGATAGGCAATGGCAAACATTCAAAGACTGCATGGATGAACTACAGAATTTGTTCATCCCAGTGTGGCATAAGAATAAAACAAAAAGGGTGACTCAACCGTGGCTAACAAGGGAAATTAGGGATAGCATAAGATTCAAGGAGAGGGCATATAAATTGGCCAGAAAAAGTGGTAACCCTGAGGATTGGGAGCAGTTTAGGATTCAACAAAGGAGGACAAAGGGATTAATTAAGAAGGGGAAAATAGAATAAGAAAGTAAGCTTGCTGGGAACATAAAAACTGACTGTAAGAGCTTTTATAGATATGTGAAGAGAAAAAGATTAGTGAAATCAAGTGTAGGTCCCTTGCAGTCAGAAGCGGGGGAAGTTATAATGGGGAACAAAGAAATGGCAGACCAATTAAATGCATATTTTGGTTCTGTCTTCACAAAGGAGGACACAAATAACCTCCCAAAGATGTTGGAGAACATACGGTCTGATGAAAGGGAGGAACTGAAAGAAATCAGTATTTGCAGGGAAATGGTGTTAGGGAAATTGACGGGATTGAAGGCCGATAAATCCCCAGGGCCTGATAATCTACATCCTCGGGTACTTAAGGAAGTGGCCCTAGAAATAGTAGATGCATTGCTGATCATCTTCCAACATTCGATGGAATCTGGAACTGTACCCATGGATTGGAGGGTAGCTAATGTTACCCCACTATTCAAAAAGGGTGGTAGAGAGAAAGCGGGGAATTACAGACCGGTAAGCCTGACATCGGTAGTGGGGAAAATGCTAGAGTCCATTATAAAGGATGTAATAGCTGAGCACTTGAAAAACAGTGACAGGATTGGACAAAGTCAACATGGATTTACAAAAGGTAAATCGTGCTTGACTAATCTACTGGAATTTTTTGAGGATGTAACTGGGAAAATAGATAAGGGAGAACCAGTAGATGTGGTGTATTTGGACTTTCAAAATGCTTTCGATAAGGTCCCGCATAAGAGATTAGTGTGTAAAGTTAAGGCACATGGGATTGGGGGCAAGGTATTGACTTGGATAGAAAACTGGTTGGCGGACATAAAGCAGAGAGTAGGAATTAATGGGTCTTTTTCCGAGTGGCAAGCAGTGGTTAGTGGGGTACCGCAGGGATCGGTGCTTGGACCCCAACTATTCACAATATACATTAATGATCTAGATAAGGGAACTAAATGTAAAATCTCCAAGTTTGCAGATGACACAAAGCTGGGTGGGAGTGTATGCTGCGAGGAGGATACCGAGAAACTCCAGGATGATTTGGACAGGTTGGGTGAGTGGGCAGAAGCGTGGCAGATGCAATATAACGTAGATAAATGCAAGGTTATCCACTTTGGTGTCAAAAACAAAAAAGGCAGACTATTATCTGAATGGCAATAGATTGGGAGAAGGGGAAGTGCAACGAGACCTGGGTGTCCTTGTGCACCAGTCGCTGAAAGTAAGCATGCAGGTGCAGCAGGCGGTGAAGAAGGCAAATGGTATGTTGGCCTTCATAGTGAAAGGGTTTGAGTATAGGAACAGGGATGTCTTGCTGCAGTTGTACAGGGCCTTGGTGAGACCACACCTTGAGTACTGTGTGCAGTTTAGGTCGCCTTATCTGAGGAAGGATGTTCTTGCCATGGAAGGAGTTCAGCGAAGATTCACAAGGCTGATACCTGGGATGACAGGAATGACAAATGAGGAGAGATTGGGTCGATTGGGCTTATACTCGCTGGAGTATAGAAGAATGAGAGGGGATCTCATCGAAACATATAAAATTCTGACAGGTCTTGACAAACTAGATGCAGGAAGAATGTTCCCGATGGTCGGAGAGTACTGAAACAGGGGCCATAATCTAAGGATAATGGGTAAGCCATTTAGGACAGAAATGAGGAAGAATTTCTTCACCCAGAGAGTGGTGAACCTGTGGAATTCTCTACCACAGAAGGTAGTTGAGGCCAAGTCATTAAATATATGCAAGAATGAGTTAGATATATTTCTTAAAGCTAAAGGTATCAAGGGATATGGGGAGAAGGCAGGTACAGGCTACTGAGTTTGGATGATCAGCCATGATCTCATCGAATGGCGGAGCAGGCTCGAGGGGCCGAATGGTCTACTCCTGCTCCTATCTTCTATGTTTCTATGTTTCAAGCGTTGGTCCCTTGCAGTCAGAATCAGGGGAATTTATAATGGGGAACAAAGAAATGGCAGACCAATTAAATACATACTTTGGTTCTGTCTTCACAAAGGAGGACACAAATAACCTCCCAGAGATGTCGGGCAAAATAGGGTCTAATGAGAGGGCGGAACTGAAAGAAATCAGTATTTGTAGGGAAATGGTGTTAGGGAAATTGACGGGATTGAAGGCCGATAAATCCCCAGGGCCTGATAATCTACATCCTAGGGTACTTAAGGAAGTGGCCCTAGAAATAGTAGATGCATTGCTGGTCATCTTCCAAATATCGATAGACTCTGGAACAGTACCCATGGAGTGGAGGGTAGCTAATGTTACCCCACCATTCAAAAAAGGTGGTAGAGAGAAAATGAGGAATTATAGAGTGGTAAGCCTGACATCGGTAGTGGGGAAAATGCTCGAGTCCATTATAAAAGATGTAATAGCAGAGCACTTGGAAAACAGTGACAGGATCGGACAAAGTCAACATGGATTTACAAAAGGTAAATCGTGCTTGACTAATCTACTGGAATTTTTTGAGGATGTAACTGGTAAAATAGATAAGGGAGAACCAGTGGATGTGGTGTATTTGGACTTTCAGAAGGCTTTTGATAAGGTCCCGCATAAAAGATTAGCGTGCAAAGTTAAAGCACATGGGATTGGCGGTGAGGTACTGTCTTGGATAGAGAACTGGTTGGCAGACAGAAAGCAAAGAGTTGGAATAAATGGGTCTTTTTCCGAGTGGCAGGCAGTGACTAGTGGGGTACCGCAGGGATCGGTCCTAGGACCCCAGCTATTCACAATATATATTAATGATCTAGACGAGGGAACTAGATGTAATATCTCCAAGTTTGCAGACGACACAAAGCTGGGTGGGAGTGTGTGCCGTGAGGAGGATGCAGAGAAACTCCAGTATGATTTGGACAGGTTGGGTGATTGGGCAGAAGCATGGCAGATGCAATATAATGTGGATAAATATGAGGTTATCCACTTTGGTGCCAAAAACAGGAAGGCAGATTATTATCTGAATGGCAATAGATTGGGAGAAGGGGAAGTGCAACGAGACCTGGGTGTCCTTGTGCACCAGTCGCTGAAGGTAAGCATGCAGGTGCAGCAGGTGGTTAAGAAGGCAAATGGTATGTTGGCCTTCCTAGCAAAAGGGTTCGAGTACAGGAACAAGGATTTCTTGCTGCAGTTGTACAGTGCCTTGGTGAGACCACATCTTCAGTATTGTGTGCAGTTTAGGTCGCCTTATCTGAGGAAGGATGTTCTTGCCGTGGAGGGAGTGCAGCGAAGATTCACCAGGCTGATACCTGGGATGGCAGGAATGACGTATGAGGAGAGATTGGGTCAATTGGGCTTATACTCGCTGGAGTTTAGAAGAATGAGAGGGGATCTCATTGAAACTTATAAAATTCTAACAGGACTAGACAGATTAGAAGCAGGAAGGATGTTCCCGATGGCTGGGGAGTCCAGAACCAGGGGTCACAGTCTAAGGATAAGGGGTAAGCCATTTAGGACTGAGATGAGGAGGAATTTCTTCACCCAGAGAGTGGTGAACCTGTGGAATTCTCTACCACAGAAGGCAGTAGAGGCCAATTCCTTAAATATATGCAAGAAGGAGTTAGATATATTTCTTAAAGCTGAAGGGATCAAGGGATATGGGGAGAAGGCAGGGACAGGGTACTGAATTTGGATGATCAGCATTCATTGATCTCATTGAATGGCGGAGCAGGCTCAAGGGGCTGAATGGCCTGCTCCTGCTCCTATCTTCTATGTTTCTATGTTTCTATATTAAATTCCATCTGCCACTTGTCTGCCCATTTTGCTAGCCTTTCTATGTCCTGTTGCAGTCGATTGGTATCATCCGCACTGTTTGCCAGCCCCCCAAATTTGGGAGTCATCGGCAAATTTAGAAATTCTACTCTGTATTCCAATATCTTGGTCATTTATATGTATCAAAAAAAGCAGTGGCCCCAGCACTGACCCTTGGGGAACAGCACTGTCTACCATCTGCCAGTCTGAAAAACAGCTATTTAACACAACAAACAACCATTTACCACAAGTGTACTTAAAGTTACAATTTTCAGTCTAATTGACTTTCAATTGCAGGAAATAGGTGTCATGATCACATTGGGGGAGTTTTCAGACAGGCATACATTCCTTCCCTCTGAGAGATACTTGGCTCTAATTGTCCCTTGGCTATGCCAATGTGAATGTTTATTCCGAGTTTGTATTTGAACATGTTTAATTTAACAGACTTCATTCATTCAGCTTTGTTGTGGTCAGCCGATGTCTGACACACACACACAAACCCAGCACTGATAGATCACACTCTGCAAACTGAGCTTCTCCTTCTCAGGCAGTCCCTCGGAACCGAGGATGACTTGCTGCCACACTAAAAATGAGTTCTCTGGTGACTGATGAGTCCAATGCGGGACCTACAGTCTCTGTCACAGGTGGGGCAGACGGTGGTTGAAGGGGCGGGTGGGTGGGGTGTTTGGGTTGATGTGCGCTCCTTCCGCTGTTTGCGCTTGGTTTCCGCTTGCTCCCGGCGAAGAGACTCGAGGTGTTCGGCGCCTTCCCGGATGCTTCTCCTCCACTTTGTGCGGTCTTGGGTCAGGGATTCCATGGTGTCGGTGGGGATGTTGCACTTTTTCAAGGAGGCTTTGAGGGTGTCCTTGAAACGTTTCCTCTGCCCACCTGGGGCTCTCTTGCTGTGTCGGAGCTACAAGTAGAGCGCTTGTTTTGGGAGTCTCATATCGGGCATGCAGACGATATGCCCCATCCATCGGAGCCGATCGAGCGTGGTCAAAGCTTTGATGCTGGGGATGTTGGCCTGAGCGAGAACACTGACGTTGGTGCGCCTATGGTGCCAATGGATTTGCAGGATATTGCGGAGGCAGCGTTGGTGATACCTCTCCAGTGCTTTGAGGTGCCTGCTGTACATGGTCATGTCTCTGAAGCATACAGGAGGGCGGGTATCACTACTGCTCTGTAGACCATGAGCTTGGTGCCGGGTTTGAGGTCCTGGTCTTCAAACACTCTCTTCCTCAGGCGACCGAAGGCTGCACTGGCACACTGAAGGCGGTGTTGGACTTCGTCATGGACGTCTGCCCTTGTTGACAGTAGGCTCCCGAGGTATGGAAAGTGGTCCATGTTGTCCAAGGCCTCGTCATGGATTTTGATAATCGGGGGGCAGTACTGTGAGGCGGGGGCAGGTTGGTAGAGGACCTTGTCTTACGGATGTTTAGTGTAAGGCCCATGCTTTCGTATGCTTCAGTGCAGGTGTTGACGATGGTTTGGAGTTCGACCTCTGAGTGTGCGCAGACGCAAGCGTCATCTGCATACTGTAACTCGATGACAGAGGATGGGACGGCCTTGGATTTGGACTGGAAGTGACGGAGGTTGAACAGTTTCCCGTTTGTTCTGTAGATTAGCTCCACTCCAGCGGGGAGCTTACTGAGGGTGAGATGGAGCATTGTAGCCAGGAAGATCGAGAAGAGCGTTGGTGCGATGACACAGCCTTGCTTGACCCCGGTCCGTACGTGAATTGGGTTTGTGGTGGATCCATTGGTCAGGATCACGGCTTGCATGTCATCGTGAAGCAGGTGGAGGATGGTGACAAACTTTTGAGGGCAGCCGAATTTGAGGAGGACACTCCATAATCCCTCACGGTTGACAGTGTCGAAGGCCTTTATGAGGTCAAAGAAGGCCATGTACAGCGGTTGGTGCTGTTCCCTGCATTTCTCTTGTAGTTGACGCGTGGTGAAGATCATGTCCATTGTGCCCCTTAGTGGCGACTCTGGGAGGAGCTCTTCAGCCACTGGGAGAAGGTGATTGAGGAGGATTCTTGCGATGACTTTCCCTGTGGCAGACAGCAGGGAGACTCCTCTGTAATTACCACAATCGGACTTGTCACCTTTCTTGAAGATGGTCACGATTACGACGTCTCTGAGATCCCCTGGCATGCTATCCTCCTTCCAAATAAGAGAAATTAGTTCATGTATTCGCGCCAATAGTGCTTCTCCGCCATGTTTTAGTGCCTCGGCAGGATTCCATCTGCTCCTGAGGCCTTGTTGTTCTTCAGTTGTCGGATGGCTTTTTCAACCTCATGCCGGGCTGGGGTTGTGCTGAGGTGGTGGCGGGTGGCATGCTGCGGGATGGAGTTGAGGACACTCGCGTCAGAGACAGAGTCTCAGTTAAGGAGATCTTCGAAGTGCTCCTTCCAGCGGGCATTGATTGCCTCTCTGTCCTTGATGAGTACCTCTCCATTCTTGGCCCGCAGTGGGGTAGGACCTTGGGTGCTTGGGCCGTAGGTGGTCTTGACTGCGCTAAAGAATCCATGCATGTCATGGTTGTCGGCTAGCTGCTGGATCTCCTGCGCTTTCTCCACCCACCACCTGTTCTTTAGGCCGTGAGTTTTTTGTTGGACCTCGGTCTTCATGCGTCTGTAGAGCTGCTTTCTTGCTCTCGAGTTCTGTTGCTGTTTCCAGATCAGGAATGCCTTGCGTTGCGGCTTATTAGCTCCTGGATCTCCTGGTTGTTCTCATCGAACCAGTCTTGGTGTTTCCTGGTCGAGTGACTGAGCGTCTCTTCATAGGTGCTGATTATGGAGGCCTTGAGTGCAGACCAGGCGCTGTGTGCACTCTGTGTCTCTGAATCACTGGGAGTCACCAGGTTGGCTGTGAGGCGCAGGCTGAATAGGGCTTTCTTAGCAGGGTCTTTGAGTGCTCCAGCGTTGATTTTCAGCCTGTGCGGAAGTGTACCTGGGATCACGTGGGCCTGGTGCTCCAATCAGCAAACAGAAGATTTCTCATTCATTTATAATCTGCGGAAAGGAAAAAAAAACCTCTCATGACAAGATAAACATCTGTACTTTCAGTTTGGATTTTTTTTAACCTTATGCTCCACATAGATGCCAAAACTATAAATAATTTTATCAATGTAGCAACCGCTTCCTCTGAACTTTCCATGGACAAAATCCTAAAATACTTCCATTTCCAGCGTTATAAGTTTTTTAAATTACTTGCATTTGTCAGGAGGTATCCCCTTCTGCTGTGGAAACAGGCCCTGTGCCTGTTTCCACCAGCTGTAACATTTTTGTACTTAATTGCTGGGCATTTGGTGGGCAATTAGCCCAACTCTGCGCCACCAATTAGGTTTTCTGGTTGGTGCGGTGTTGGTGCAGATGATCTGTCAAGTCGGAACTTGACAGATTGCAAGTTCGGGATTTAGCGCACCCTGAACTTGCTGTGCATTTCAAAGGCGGTATGATGGCGTACTCATAAGAACATAAGAAACAGGAGCAGGAGTAGGCCATTTGGCCCTTCGAGCCTGCTCCGCCATTCAACAAGATCATGGCTGATCTTCTACCTCATCTCTGAGAGTACGCCGTCATACCCATCTCAAATTCTGGCCCCATTATTTCAGTGACTACTCCACCTATTTGCAGTATGACAGTTTGGCTGCAAATTATGATGATGAGCCATTTCTCTTTATTAATAAACGAAGGACTGCAGTTGACTGAAAGCAACTCTGGAAAATACGAGTTGATAAGAAGGGGATGGTGGATTTTCAACTGACGGCCGCACGGTCTCTCGCAGCCGATAATCTGGTGGGCACCTTGGACAGTCATTTGCCTGATTTAATTTTCAGGTAGGCCACGAAATGGCTGCCCAGCCCGCCCACCCAACCAGGTCAGAGGCTGTTTATACATGTAAGTTGGGATTCTACGCCGGTTGTAGGGCCCCACTGCGATTTTATTGTACAAAAGGGTGGAGTGTGTGCCATGCATGTTAGTCCCAATTGTCCGAGGCATTGAGCGTCCTAATCAGCGGTTCTCACACAGGACTGCTGGAGGCCGGTAAGGAAAAGTAAGTTCTTATCTTTTTAAAGCATTTTGTGGGACCATTGACCATTCATGCTACTCCTGGCCCTACAAAAATCTTCCAGCCCGTTTTCGCCTCTCCTCCCCGGATCAGCTTCTCCGCCCCCCGCCCCCCGCCCCCACCCCTCTGGCCCTACCGTGCAGAATCCGACCGATTTTCCACCGTTGGAAGATGACAAGTTACAGCACAGCTCTCATTTGGTAACCTGAAAATGGTTTGGGCCGCCCAAATGTGGCTTTGGTGGGGGAGGGGCACCACGGTTGCACTGCTGACTTATCTGCGGCGGTCCCGCTCAGAAGGTTGTGGGTTCGAGCCCCCACTCCAGAGACTTGAGCACAAAAATCTAGGCTGACACTCCAGTGCAGTGCTGAGGGAGTGCTGCACTGTTGACGGTGTCGTCTTAAAGATGCGATGTTAAACCAGGTGGACGTAAAAGATCCCTTGACACTATTTCAAAGAAGAGCAGGGGAGTTATCCTCGGTGCCCTGGCCAATATTTATCCCTCAATCAACATCACGACAACAAATTATCTGGTCATTATCACATTGTTGTTTGCGGGAGCTTGCTGTGCGCAATTTGCTGCCGCGTTTCCTACATTACAACAGTGACTGCACTTCAAAAGTACTTCATTGGCTGTAAAGTGCTTTGGGGTGTCCTGAGGTTGTGAAAGGCGCTATACAAATGAAGTCTTTCTTTTCTTTCTCGTTATTGGCAGTTCATATTATCTCCAGGTTTTCCGCCAGTGTTAGTGGCCCTCTCTGCCATCATTGCCATTAAGCAGCTGCGGAAAACATTGTACGTCGTGCTTTTACTATTTGCTACCAGTCGAACAACAATATATAATTAAAAAAGAAGAAATAATTTCCATTTATAACATGTCTTTTACACCCTCAGGGCATCCCAAAATGGTTTACAGCCAATTAATTACTGATTAAGTGTAGTCACTGTTATATATAAGATAAATGATTAGTTAATCTTTATTTTTTTGCCACCAGGATACTGGGAGAATTTCCCTGCTCTTCTTTCAATAGTGCCATGGGATGTTTTATGTCCACCCGTGAGAGCAAATGGGCCTCGGTTTAATGTCTCATCCAAAGATGGCACCTCTGACAATGTAGCACTCCTTCAGTATTGCACTGAAATGTCAGTCGAGCGTTTGTCATAGAGTCATAGAGTTATACAGCACAGAAAGAGGCCCTTCGGCCCACCGTGTCTGCGCCGGCCATCAAGCCCTATCTATTCTAATCCCATTTTCCAGCACTTGGTCTGCAGCCTTGTATGCTATGGCATTTCAAGTGCTCATCTAAATGCTTCTTGAACGTTGTGAGGGCTCCTGCCTCTACCACCCTTTCAGGCAGTGAGTTCCAGATTCCAACCACCCTCTGGGTGAAAAAGTTTTTCCTCAAATCCCCTCTAAACTTCCTGCCCCTTACCTTGAAACTATGCCCCCTGGTTATTGACCCCTCTACTAAGGGGAAAAGTTCCTTTCTATCTACCCTATCTATGCCCCTCATAATTTTGTACACCTCAATCAGGTCCCCCCTCAGCCTTCTCTGCTCTAAGGAAAACAACCCCAGCCTGTCCAGTCTCTCTTCATAGCTGAAACGCTCCAGCCCAGGTAACATCCTGGTGAATCTCCTCTGCACCCTCTCCAATGCAATCACATCCTTCCTTTCGTGTGGCGACCAGAACTGCACACAGTATTCCAGCTGTGGCCTAACTAACGTTTTGTACAGCTCCATCATAACCTCCCTGCTCTTGTATTCTATGCCTCGGCTAATGAAGGCAAGTATCCCATATGCCTTTTTAACCACCTTATCTACCTGTCCTGCTGCCTTCAGGGATCTATGTATATGCACGCCAAGGTCCCTCTGATCCTCTGTCCTTCCTCGGGTCCTACCATTCATTGTGTATTCCCTTGCCTTGTTAGTCCTCCCAAATGCATCACCTCACACTTTTCAGGGTTAAATTCCATTTGCCACCTTTCTTCCCCACTGACCAACCCATCTATATCGTCCTGTAGCCTGAGGCTTCCCTCCTCACTATTTACCACTCTACCAATTTTCGTGTCATCTGCGAACTTACTGATCATACCTCCTACATTCATATCTAAATCATTAATGTACACTACAAACAGCAAAGGACCCAGCACCGATCCCTGCGGTACACCACTGGACACAGGCTTCCAGTCACAAAAACAACCTTTGACCATCACCCTCTGCCTCCTGCCACTAAGCCAATTTTGGATCCAATGTGCCAAATTGCCCTGGATCCCATGAGCTCTTACCTTCTTGACCAGTCTCCCATGCGGGACTTTGTCAAAAGCCTTACTGAAGTCCATGTAGACTACATCAACTGCACTACCCTCATCCATGCACCTAGTCACCCCCTCGAAAAATTCAATCAAATTGGTTAGACATGATCTCCCCCTGACAAAGCCATGCTGACTATCCTTGATTAATCCTTGCCTCTCCAAGTGGAGACTAATTCTGTCCCTCAGAATTTTTTCCAATAATTTCCCTACCACTGATGTTAGGCTCACTGGCCTGTAATTCCCTGGTTTATCCCTACTACCCTTCTTGAATAATGGTACTACGTTAGCTGTCCTCCAGTCCTCTGGCACCTCCCCTGTGGCCAGAGAGGATCTGAAAATTTGTGTCAGAGCCCCTGCAATCTCCTCCCTTGCCTCACACAGCAGTCTGGGATACATCTCGTCTGGGCCTGGGGATTTATCCACTTTTAAGCCTGCTAAAACCGCTAGTACCTCCTCCCTCTCAATACTAATTTGTTCAAGTATATCAGCATCCCCCTGCCTGATGCCTACATCGTCCTTCTCCATAGTGAACACAGATGCAAAATATTCATTTAAAACCTCACCCACATCTTCCAGCTCTACACACAGATTACCACTTTGGTCCCTAATGGGCCCTACTCTTTCCCTGGTTAATCCTCTTGCCCTTAATATACTTATAAAACACCTTGGGATTTTCCTTTATTTTGCCCGCCAGTGTTTTTTCATGCCCCCCTCTTCGCTCTCCTAATTTCTTTTTTAAGTACCCCCCTGCACTTTCTATACTCCTTTAGGGCTTCCACTGTTTTTAGTCCTTTGTATCTGCCAAAAGCCTCCCTTTTTTTCCTAATCCATTCTTGTATATCCCTTGACATCCAGGGTTCCCTGGGCTTGTTGGTCCCACCCTTGACTTTTACAGGAACATGTTGGCGTTGTACTCTCTCTATTTCCTTTCTGAAAGACTCCCACTGCTCGGATGTGGATTTTCCTACAAGTCTCTGGAGTGGGGCTTGAAAGGTTTTTGAAAGTAAAGTAAATTCTAGTGAGATGACCCCAGGCTTCTGTCATTGCTATGATTTTGCACGTGGGTGGGCTTGCAGATTGCAGCTACTGGTAGCTGGATGCAGACAGCCTGCCTCCACTTGCCCTGCTGTGAATGGTGCAGACACAATTGGAGACATGATGACATCACTGCGTTACCATTTACATTGCTGTTTGTTTTTATTTACAAGCACCTGGAAAATTGTTGTTTCTACCTAGACATTACTACCAAAACAACATGCCCATTTCTCCCCCATGACATCCATTGAAGGGTAACTTGTGTTTTCATCTTCAGTTGTCCAACTGTGCTCCTACGAAGATCTAATTTCTTCTGTACTTTCTCATTCCCTTTATGTTCTCACTCTATGAGCTACTGCTGCGTTCTTGTTGTTTGGCATACTGCCTCATTTGACTAAAATTCAATTTTGAGTATCCTTTTCTGTATAAGCTTTGTCCAAACTGTTCACTGTTCTATTAACTACCTGCGTGCCCTCATTTCCTCTTTTGAGATTGTTTGAACATTATTCTGATGAAACCCTTCGTGATCATGGCTAGCTTGAAACACCGACCTTTGTTCCATTTTGCTTTCCTCAATCGGGATTTTTTTTTGCAAAAACCCACGAATTCCATCAGCTGATGCTTCACCCAAGATTCGGGAGCAACCACAGCTGCCAAACATCTGACTGCAGTTATTTTTCTGCAGGGAGTTAGTTGTGGTCTGAACACCTAGAAAGCACAAGAACTGGGTCTCTCAACAAATATGTCACGATACATGACGTGATCCGGACTCGAGTCGTCGTTAGCTTGTTCACAGATGTGATTCCCAGTAAAAAAGTAAAAATTTTCCCAGTAAAAAAGTAAAAAAATGTTAAAGCTTTTCGTTTTACATACAGACGGCAGCTTTTGACATGTTAAAACCCCTGCGACTACACCTCATTGTCTCAGTTGTATCTTGCTATGTCTTTGATGTGGTACCTTCCTGGCTGACTTAATTAACTTTATCACACCTCGGCAGATAGTCAGGATGATTTAATTTATTGGTCTGCAATTGTAAAGTACACATGCTTTGTTTTCTATCTATATATGCTTTGGCGATTCTGTATCTAATTTACTTCACCTGAGGAAGGAGCAATCGATAGCTCCGAAAGCTTGTGATTTCAAATAAAACTGTTGGACTATAACCTGGTGTTGTGCGACCTCTCAATTCTCTCAACAAAGCCAGGATGACCTACAATGTGGGACACCAGAGGTATGAGAGCAAAATGCTTCATATAGCAAGTTCTCCTGCTGTCTTTCCTCCTATAAGCCTGGCAAGTAAGTCACACTATTACATAACAATTCAAGGAAGGGCAACTTTGACACTAGATTTGACATTAATTGCATTATTTGCTGTACTTTTTGTTTGGGAGAATAGATGTGTAGGAGACTGCTGTCCATTACTGCAGGAGGATTGCAGTTTGTAGGGTATTGGGTGGAGGATTTAACTTGCCCTGCAATCACTGAGAAATGACACCAGTATAAATGATAAATTCCTGAATTGAATTGTTCCCTGCACCACATCCTTTCCTTTCAATGAATGTGGTTAGCTGCATTATTTATGATTAATGCTCTCACCAGCCATATGTTGTGCAACTGCAATCAGCCCAATTCCCTAACCTTAGAAAGAGATTGCCATTCAGAGTTACTAACACAGACATAAAAATCATGCGCTCCTTATCGGTTTAAAATCAACGATATAATTCTTAAAGTCAAGTATAAACTCCTGACAGAATCAATTTCTCAAAATAATTAATGTTATAAAATCAGCCCTGCGGCAGCAAGCTGCACGGCCTGGTGATGAGATTATGAGAGACTGATAAAGTGATCTGGACAAATGACACAGAAGGGCTAAGTAATGGCAGCTGGAATTTAATGTCAAGCAACACACATTGGCACAGGAATCGATTGTGTGCACAATAGATCACTGCCTGTTGGTAAAGGTGGAAAAGGAAAAAGATTTGGGTCAGATGATTGGCTAGTCCCTGCAAGTATCAGATGAGTGTTAGGCTCTTGTCAATATGGGTAATAAAGTATGGCAATGCAACTCCAAGGCATTTGAATGTAAGTTTAAACAGGTAATCGGTACCAATGCCACTGCTGGATTATTGTGTGCAATTTTGAGCACTTTACCTTCAAATGGATATTGATACATTCAAAAAGGTTAAGAATATGGCTATGGATGATTTTGGGATTTAAAGTTTGAAATATGCAGAGTGGCTGACATGATTGCGCTTATTTTCATTCATGAGAAAAGACATCATCCCAAGTCTTCAAAATGTTGCTGGCCACGGATGTAAACAAGACAATTCATTTAAACAGCGATTGCAAAACAACAGGATGCAAGAACAAATATTCACTCGTCTCAAAGGCTGGAAAGAATGTTATTTCCCACAGGAGAGAATGTGTGTGGGACAGATCCCAATCAAAAACAATGAATGCTGAGTCATTTATCTCCTTAATATGTAAATTTGAAGAATTTCTGATTACAAATGAACATGTAATATCCCACATTACAACTGTGACTGCACTTCCAAAAGTACTTCATTGGCTGTAAAGCGCTTTGGGACGTCCAGTGGTCGTGAAAGGCGCTATATAAATGCAAGTCTTTCTTTTCTTTTATGAAGGTTAAATAGTTGAGAAGAAACATAAAATAATCAAATCCTCTTTGGAACCTTTTGATTCCAGTTCTGTTGGGCCTTTGGTGAAGGATGAATAAAGCGAATGCGATGCTACTTTTATAATTTGGAGTTTTGATTTAATTATCAATTGGCATCAAGAAGGGATTTTAGAGTTTTATCTTTGGAAATGTTAACTATGGCTGTTCACCTCCCTCAGGAGATGAAATAAATTCAGTAGAGTCCCTGATGGTGCAAATACTCTGTTTGAAAGGGGTGCACTTGATGGTGTAAGTGGCCTTTTCTTATTTCCTACTTTATTACACAAACAAGAGCTGTTTAAGGGCATTTAACAGTAGTTCAGATTGAAGTGAGCGAGCCAGTGTTCAGAGTAATAATATTCCAAAATAAAAGATTTCAAGACAGAAATTCCTGATCACAATGCCCCTGTAAATATATGCCATGTTATAAATTGCTAACACATCTGGATATTGAAAAAAAGACCTCATATTTATTGTTGGTGATATTAATACGTATTGTTGCTACATAGAACTGAAAATTTGATGGGAACATGAAGCACAATTGAACAAATCTGCTGATGTTATAAACTCTGACAATGGACTTCCACAGGGCCCAATGAATTTATCCAGGAAATAGTTGAGACTTGCAGACCAAGGAAGTCCTAGGCGCAACTCCCAATCTGTGTTGCGTCAGCTGATCTCTGCCAGGGCAGTCGTACTAATACTAAAATTGGCCTCAGGCATAGTGAGGGGTGGTGGTGGGGGGACGGTGGAAATGATCCCCCTCTTGATTGATGTCTAGTGACCCTTGGTGGAAATGCTTATGTGTGAACGTTGGGTGAGGATAAAGCTCAGCAGTGATGCTCTTCAGTCAAATATCCTGCCAACATTCACATCAAGGCTAATACTTGAATAATGGTCCCTTGGATAAGGTACTGGAGGGCGACCAGCACCCACAAGGCCATGCACAAGTCTGGACCAGTGTAGTTAGGTTGCAGCCAAGTTTACAGCCATTCTGACAGACTTCTGCTGGACTTTCAGTGGTAGTCCACTGGATCAATATTCCGGGCCAAAAAATGTTATTGTGCAGGTAGCTTTAATCATTTTCTTGGAAATTATACAATGAAAGAAAGACTTGCATTTATATAGCGTGTTTCACGACTACCGAACGTCCCAAAGCGCTTTACAGCCAATGAAGTACTTTTGAAGTGTAGTCACTGTTGCAATGTAGAAAACGTGGCAGCCAATTTGAGCACAACAAGCTCTCACAAACAGCAAGGTGTTTATGACCAGATAATCTGTTTTAATGATGTTGATTGAGGGATAAATATTGGCCAGGACACCGGGGATAGCTCCCCTGCTCTTCTTCGAAATAGTGCCATTGGATCTTTTACATCCACTTGAGAGAGCAGACGGGGCCTCAGTTTAACATCTCATCCAAAATATGGTACCTCCAACAGTGCAGCACTCCCTCAGCACTGCACTGGAGTGTCAGCCTAGATTTTTTTGTGCTCAAGTCTCTTGAGAGAGACTTGAACCCACCATCTTCTGACTCAGAGGCAAGGGCGCTATCCACTGAGCCACAGCTGACACTCTGCTATAAATATTTCTTACAAACCTTATTTCCTATAGTAAGTCCTCAGCTTGATGATGGTCACAAAAAAATATTTGGAGCAATTTCATTGGGGCTCCCTTTCTTTCTTCTGTTATTGGTAGATTTTCCTGACTACTCATGTTTGATTGGATGCTTTCGTTTGGAAGTTCCTCATGACAAGATTTTCTATCTGCCTTTCACGCTTTAGATTGGTACAATCCCTAATTCTTCAGTTGTAACGTGTTGCTGTTTTAAGAATATTGAAATTTGAATCAATTAGCAACAGGAAATTTGCATATATCACAGAATCCCCACAGTGCAGATAGAGGCCATTTCAGCCCATCGAGCCTGCACCGACACATATCCCACCCTATCCCTGTAACCCCACGTATTTAATCCCCCCTAACACTAAGGGTCAATTTATCATAGCCAAATCAACCTAACCCACACATCTTTGGACTGTGGGAGGAAACCGGAGCACCCGGAGGAAACCCACGCAGACACGGGGAGAATGTGCAAACTCCACACAGACAGTCACCCGAGGCCGGATTCGAACCCGGGTCCCTGGCGCTGTGAGGCAACAGTGCTAACCACTATGCCACCCTGTTGCCCTATATATACAAGTATGCTTGGCACAATAGTCTAATTTACATACACACACGTGTACTGGCAGATCTCCTGTCCTAGGGGGGTTATCAACAAGGTGTGATGGGCAAAATATTGCAGGAAATACTTACAGGAAGTGATTAAATATTTTCTATATTTATTATGTAGGATTATACCAATTTTGGGGCGATTAATAAGGCTGTAACCAACCCTAACCTTTCAACTGACATCACAAGCCACAACAGCAAAGCTCAAGTGGTTTATGGATGTCATCAGAACCTAAATTAAATCACAGTCTTACACTTTCTCTCTGCCATCTGCAGTTTAACTAAGGGTAGTGTGAGATTATACAATTGCAAATTGTTTTACAAGTGGGTCGTGTCATAAATCGCAAGTAACAACTCAGGAAGTACTACTGGGCGGCCAGCTGGGGCGCCGTCCAGGGAGTATAAATACTCAGGCATGGGCCCACCTTGGGCAGAGACAATTTGGAAACAGGAAGCTAGTGACTGCTAACTAGACCTCCATGTTTTGTTACAAGTTGATTAAAGCCTTGCTTTATGTTCAAGTGCGTAGTGAGTCTTTATTACGTCAATTTAATCAACTTGATATCGTCTCCACGCTTTGGGTGATTCGGAACAACCAGCTGCAACTCGAACCACAGAAGGGAACTAGGGCAAGAAACTGATCCATCATGGAAAAACTCCTTAGACCCGCTCGTCTCGACCTGGACCCGAATGCACCTGCGGCAGCGAAGGTATGGAAGCATTGGTTTCGTACCTTTAGCAACTTTCTTGAAGAATGTGGGGCGGATGTCCCTAATAAGTTACGAATGCTTATCAACTACGTGTCTCCTCATGTGTATGATTATATTGAGGACTGTATAGTCTATGACACTGCTATCGAAATCTTACAGCAGCTATATGTCAAGTCCCCAAATGAAATATTTGCTCGACACCTACTGGCCACAACTCGGCAGCAGCCTGGGGAATCACTCGATGAATTTCTCCAGAAACTTCGCAGGCTCAGCAAGGATTGTAACCTTAAAGCAGTTACAGCTGAACAGTATCAAGAGGAACTAATCTGCGATTCCTTTATCAATGGAATCTCGTCCCCTTTTATACGTCAGCGCCTGCTGGAAAATAAAACCCTCAATTTACGGGCTGCTTATGACCAGGCGTGTTCCTTGGACTTGGCCAAGAAAAATGCAGACACTTATCTCCCACCATGTGCACGGGCGGCGGCTATCTCCTTTAATGAATCTTTCGGTAGGTCTCGGGCGGATGCCCCCACTGATGTTGACTCTACTCTAACGGACGACGACCCTACCCTAGAGGCCTTCGCTGATGACGACCCCGCCCTAGCGGCATCCTGGCAATCAGGAAGAAAGTGTTTCTTTTGTGGAGGGGCGTGCCATCACAGAAAATTTTGCCCGGCTCGTAATGTGACCTGCAATCATTGCAGCAAGAAAGGACACTTTTCCAATGTATGCCAGTCACGGGCCTTTGCTAACAAGAAAGGCCGCTCCTCTAAAGTATACCGGTCGAGAGCTCCTGTTAGCTTCACAGCTGCTATCTATGGAGCTGCTCCTCCCCCAAGAACTACTGTTAAGGCTACAGTTGCCGAAGGGAAAATTGCCCCTCCTCCCATCACGGCTGTTTTTCCCCAAAGTTTGTCCCATGCAGCCACGAAGGTTTCAGTAAATGGGCACACTCTAAGCGCGCTAATCGACTCCTGCAGCTCTGACAGCTTCATTAGTAAGCGGGCTGTCAACAGGTTAAAACTGCACATTTATCCCTCGGACAGGGAGATTGCAATGGCTCTGACGACTCTGACCACCAATTCTTCTGGCTTCTGTCTGGTCAACCTCATCCTCAACGGCCGCACGTATCTCTCCACCCGGCTCGGAGCACTCGCAAACTTATGCAGCGATGTGCTTCTGGGACAGGACTTCCAGAAGCAGCACAAGAAGATCACTTTTGAGTTTGGAGGGTCAAGGCCGGAGCTTACCATTTCTAAGGTGCCGTTTTGTGCACTCTCGGCGGCCTTACTCGGTGAACCCTCCCTGTTTGCCAATCTTCCCCCCCGCTGTAAACCCATAGCCACCAAATCGCGGCGCTTTAGCCAAGACGATCGAGCGTTTATTGAGGCGGAAATCTCTCGCCTTTTAGTCGACGGTATTATCGAGCCATGTTCATCTCCCTGGCGGGCTCAGGTCGTCATCGTGAGGAATCCCTTAAAACAACATAAAAAACGTCTGTGTATCGATTATTCGCAGACTATTAATCTATATACCGATCTGGATGCCTACCCGCTGCCACGCATTGATGACATGGTCAACAACCTTGCCAAATACAAGGTATTCTCGACCTTCGATTTAAAAAGCGCGTACCATCAGGTGCCACTGCAAGACTCCGACAAGAAGTATACGGCCTTTGAGGCCAATGGTCGGCTTTTCCAGTTTCGCCGCCTTCCATTCGGGGTCACCAATGGGGTGGCCGTCTTCCAACGGGCCATGGATGGCCTAGTCCGGCAAGAGAACTTGACGGATACCTTTCCGTATTTAGACAATATCACTATTGCCGGCCATGATCAAAAGGAGCATGACGCCAATCTTCAGAGATTTTTTGACGTACTCCGCCGTCGCCACTTAACGTTAAACGAATCCAAATCGGTGAAGTCGGTGCCATCGCTGAACATTCTTGGCTACTGGGTGGGCAACGGTGTTATTAAACCGGACCCAGAGCGACTTCGTCCACTTCAGGAGCTCCCTCCCCCGACGAACCTCGGCTCTCTTCGTCGGGCACTTGGCATGTTTGCTTATTACGCAAAATGGATACCACACTTCTCCGATAAAATACAGCCCCTGCTCCATGCGAAGTCTTTTCCATTGGAAGCTACGGCTATTTCTGCCTTCAACCTCCTCAAACGACAGCTGGAGAAAGCCACGCTTCGCTCCATTGACGAAAATCTTCCTTTTGTGGTCGAATGCGATGCATCGGAGGTAGCGATCTCCGCTACCTTGAATCAAGGTGGCCGACCCGTGGCATTCCTATCCATTACCCCCCCGTCGAGAAGGAGGCTACGGCCATCATCGAGGCTGTACGCCAATGGGGTCATTTTCTTGCTTGGCGTCATTTTACGCTTATAACTGACCAGCGCTCTGTGGCCTTCATGTTGGATAACCGGAGGCGCACGAAAATCAAAAATAATAAAATTCAACTCTGGAGGATGGAGCTGGCTGCCTTTGGATATACTATCTGTTACCGACCCGGCAAACAGAACGTGGCCCCAGATACCTTCACACGGGCATTTTGCTCCTCAATGTCAACGTCGACTCTGGCGGATTTGCATATGGACTTATGCCATCCTGGTGTGACCCGCATGTTGCACTTTGTGCGCTCCAAATATCTACCATTTTCAACCGAGGACGTAAAGAAAACATGCTCCTCCTGTAGGATTTGTGCAGAATTGAAACCACAATTCTTTCGCCCATCAGATGGCTTATTCATACATGCAATGCAGCCTATGCAGAGGCTCAGCATAGACTTTAAAGGGCCATTGCCTTCGTCGACAAGGAACACCTACCTACTTACGATGGTGGACGAGTATTCACGCTTTCCCTTCGCCTTCCCCTGCCCTAATATGCTTACCTCTACGGTAATTAAATGCCTCGATCAAGTCTTTTCCCTTTGCGGGACGGCCAATTTTATCCACACTGATCGGGGTCCCTCCTTTATGTCGAGTGAACTTAAAAGTTATCTCTCCCAACGGGGAATCGCCTCAAGTAGGACGACACCATATCACCCAATCGGTAACGGACAGGTTGAACAATACAATGCCATCATCTGGAACGCTGTCCGTCTGGCACTAAGGTCACGCAACCTACCGGACCAGCAGTGGGAAACGGTGCTCCCCGACGTGTTACACTCTATCAGGTCTCTTCTCTCCACGTCTACTAATGTCACGCCTCATGAGCGATTCTTCAAATTCCGGCGTCGCTCTACACATGGGACGTCTCTACCGTCATGGTTGGTGGCTCCAGGCCCGGTGCTACTCCGGAGGTTCGTCCGGTCTGCCAAAAACGACCCTCTCGTTGACGAGGTGGAGTTAACGGAGGTAAACCCCACGTATGCGCACGTACGGTACCCTGATGGCCGGGAGACCACCGTCTCGCTCCGAGATCTGGCTCCCTGCCCAACCGGTCACACGGGCCCGAATGATGAAGGATCCCCCGACAATGATATCAACACTCCGCACCCCTATGAAAATGACGCCCCGCTTGGGACATCGGGGGATCTGCCGGCAACGCTACCGGATCAACTCAGGGAGCTGGACACCCGAAACCAGGACGCCGGACAATCTCCAGCCACGACCCGGGATGAGGCCAGCTCAGCACCTGTGGGGACCCGCACCCGGAGTCATGATATTCCCAGTCCTCCACAGGATGATCAAGATGACGCGGACTCTACTGACTTACCGGTAAGGGCCAAGCGACCCAGGGACCAGGACACGGTCCGGGGAGACGTGCCTTCCGGTCACAAGCAGAGGGCTAAACGTCTACGGCTATTTCTGGTCCGCCTAGTCCGTTAAAGGAAGACTGGACTTCCAAACCTTTTAGGGAGGAAGAATGTCATAAATCGCAAGTAACAACTCAGGAAGTACTACTGGGCGGCCAGCTGGGGCGCCGTCCAGGGAGTATAAATACTCAGGCATGGGCCCACCTTGGGCAGAGACAATCTGGAAACAGGAAGCTAGTGACTGCTAACTAGACCTCCATGTTTTGTTACAAGTTGATTAAAGCCTTGCTTTATGTTCAAGTGCGTAGTGAGTCTTTATTACGTCAGGTCGACTGCACAATGATTTGGCTATAATAGTCATGGTCATGCTTGGAATCAGTTCCTTATACCACAAGCTCCTAGCATGCAACTTATTACAAATTGAGTAATATCATCCCATTTATTTATGAAATAATTGTATTTTAAGGAAATTCAAACAGAAATGGCTCACGCCAGTTTGGAGTGGTATTAACTTGGACTAATGTCATAAATAGTGGTGCTTGTGGACTTCAATTGTTTAATGGGTACGACACCACAGGTTAGGGTACAGTAGCATAGTGGTTATGTTATTGGACTAATAATCCCTAAAGGCCGCGACTAATGATCCAGGGATAAGAGTTCAAATTCCACCACAGCAGCTGGGGAATTTAAATTCAGTTAATTAAATACATTGTAGTTGGGGGAGGGGAGGCCCAGGGTTTCCTCATGTGGCCCTGAGGTGAAGTCCTGCTTCCCCCTGGCCCACAAAGAAACAAAAGGAAATGAAATGAACTTACCTTTCAGGGCCTCTTCTGGCTTCACTTGCCCCCAGGCTTCCCCACGCAGGCCTCAGGTTAAACTTGCAGTTGGGGCTCAATCACACCAGGTTGGAGGTTCAGGCCTCTGCCAATTCCACAGCCACTAAAATGTGTGAGAGTAGCTTATTTTTTTCATTTTCCCTTTTTCTGCAGGCCCGGACTTCTGCTGGGCTATAAGATCCACAGACACCAGTAGCCCTGCAGTACCTTGGAAAAATGAAAGCTCAAACAGTGTGTTGGCAGGCTAGTTGAACATGGGGGGGCACCACAGCCAGGCCCGATCGTGTCCTTACCTGACCTCAATACACATGCAGCAACCAGCAGGAGTCACTGGATGCTGAGCAAGGGCAGAAATCCTGGTTGACTTTTTTCTCTTTTTGTAATCCAGCAAGTGTCTCTATTGCTGCCCTGGCTCAGCACAAACCAGGAATCGAATCTAGCACCTCTGGTCTGCATGGCTTAATACTGCATCAGGGGAACTGGGATTATACGTTTAACCATTCTTTAACCTGAAGAGGAAGCTAGATAAGCACATGAGGAGAAAGGAATAGAAGGCTTTAGCGATAAGGTGAGATGAAGTAAGGTGGGATGAGGCTTGTGTGGAGCATAAACACCGGCACAGACCTGATGGGCCAAATGGCCTGATTCTGTGCTTTTTTAAAAATTTGTTCATGGGATCTGGGCGTCGCTGGCAAGGCCAGCATTTATTGCCGTAAATACGATGTAATTCTCTGCAGCAACCCGGAGAAAGGAAGCCTGGCTGTGTGTTGTTTTTGTACCTTTCTTGACAGTTGTTGCCATGCCTCCTCTTCCATTCCACTCTTCCTACTCCAAATTTTTCCTTCCAAAAAGATTGGCAGGTACAGCCTCAAATTTCCCGACTCAACAATTGTGTGGGTGGGGAGAAAGTGAGTCAGAGCGAAAGAAAAGGGGAATCAAATTGCATAAATGAAAACTGAAGAGGGAGATATAACATCTGGTAGCCTCTAAAAGAATGTGCCTGCTCGTGAACAAAGCAAATTTCCCAGAATGCATTCATGCTGCTGTAGGTATGAGAATCCGAAGCTTCTGGAGTTTATGAAGCTCCATCTAGTGGGAGAAGTGCACATAGAAAGGTGATACCTGAGTAAGGAGTGCGTGACGTGTTTCCTCCTGCATTTATAGTGTCTTTCGAGAAATGTGTAGACAGTAATACTTGAAAGAAGTGGAAATGTGGTCAATCTCAACATGAGGTGGCAACTTTAAAGAATTATATTACATTGAAACTTCAGATCATTGTTTTATTGGAGGATTCCGATTTATCTATAAGAAAATCAATAAGAACGTACTACAAAATGAAGCTAAATATGTGTACACGAACAGTATAGTCATGATTTGGGAGTGCTGAATGTTCAAAGAGTACATCCTAGTGGATATCTGGGAGTCTTGGAGCGTTATTACAGATGTGATTTATTATTTTCTTACATTACAACAGTGACTGCACTCCAAAAGTACTTCATTGGTTGTAAAGCGCTTTGAGACGTCCGGTGGTTGTGAAAGACGCTATATAAATGCAAGTCTTTCTTTTCTTTTATTTCTCCAAATAACAAGTGGGAAGCAGAATGACCTATCTGCCCATAATACAAAAGCAAAATACTGGGGATGCTGGAAATCTGAAATACAAACAGAAAATGCTGGAAATACTCAGCAGGTCAGGCAGCATCTGTGGAGAGAGAAACAGAGTTAACGTTTCAGGTCGATGACCTTTCGTCAGAACATCTATCTGCCCCGTGTAATTATAAGACTTTTGGTCCTCCTGTGCTGTGGGTGGCGCTGCAGGTGAGGTCCTCCCGGGCTGCAGGTGAGGTCCTCCGGGTTGTGGGTGGCGCTGCAGGCGAAGTCCTCCCGGGTTGCAGGTGAGGTCCTCCTGTGCTGCAGGTGGCGCTGCAGGTGCGGACCTCCAAACTGTAGGTGGCGCTGCTCCGGTGCTTTCGGTTTTTGCCGCCGCGCAGGCCGTGTCCTGAATCCTTCTCGGATATTTCGATGTAAACAAACGCCAGGCCGCCCTCTGAAAGCCGCGAACGGCCGATTATCGTGGCCGGGCCGCCGGGGCCTGCTGGCGGGATGCAGCCGGGGAGTGCCGTGGACTCGGGCCGGCTGCTGCAGCAGCAGAGGAAGTGGCTGGGCTTCGGGCTGCTGGTGCTGGCCTGCCTCCTGCTCCAGTTGCTGCTCAACATCTGGTTGCTATGCGCCTCGGTGCTGCTGGTGTTGCTAGGGGGCTGGCTGGGCTCCCAGCTGGTGCTCAGCCCCACCAACCTGGTCCACCTGGAGAGGTTCGTCAGGCTGGAGCCCAGTCCGCCCCAGGCAGGCTCTGAGCTGCTGCTGGCCAAGGAGATTGAAGGCACCATCACCAAGATCATCAGGGATTTTGTCACTTCTTGGTACAGGACGGTCAGTCAGGAGCCAGAGTTTGAGCATGAGCTGCAGAGAGCCATGCATGCCATGGCCTTGGAGCTGAAGAGGAGGATGGAGCATGTGGACAGGAAGGGACTGGCACAAAAAATCCTGGTTTTGTGCAGCTGCCACCTGGAGGTTTACCTGAAGGCCAGGAAGACAGCACGCGAGAAGCTTGGCCGCCACCGAGCGGAGGAAATTCAGGCCATGTGGAAGATGTATTGCAAAGTGAATGACCCACATGTTGCCCTTCAGAGTCCGGCGACCGAAGTGAATTACGCGAGGGGCATTGTCGATCTACTTCTGCACGTGTTGGTGCCCTATCCCAATCTGGAAACCAGGACAGGGAGGTTTGTGGTGAGAGAGCTGATCATGTGCAATGTGCTTCTACCCCTTATAAGCAAAATGGCAGATCCAGATTTGATAAATGGTATTATAATAGAAATTTTTACAAAATCAAGCAATAAGGCAGTTGATGTGACGGAGCAACCTTTGCAACTGGAGGTGCCAACTTCCTTACTCTTGAAACCCCAAAAAGAGGCAATTGTTGAAAAAATACCAACTCCTAAAGCTGTAGATATTCCCAGCTATGATGTTACTGATAGTTTGGAAATCAATATGGAGGCGACTGATGTATCTATAGATGGAAGTATGAGTAAATCAATTGACAAAGTTGAGAAAGCTACAGGAAATGTCACCAGTGGCTATGATCGCCGAAGACCAGATAAGTTAAACCTGTTCTATTCATGTGAGGAATTCGAACCTGAATCTCCCTATTCTGATGTGAGAAAGGATTCCACAGAATCTTTAGTACTGTTAACAAACGAAGAACTGGCTGTTGACAGGCTGACTCCAACAGAACTAACTAATATTATTGATACAGCAGAAGATGCAAGCAGTGATGAACTAAACGTAGGAGAATCCACAATTTCGGATACAGATACTAGCTTGCCGTCATTTGACCAAAACCCAGTTTCTCTGGGGCTTGAACATGTCATTGATGAGGATGGGAAAGAAGAGACCTTTGCTAAATTAGCAACCTCCACAACTGTTCTAGCTCACGAGACAATCCGAGTTCTTTCCAGACAGCAATCTTTTACGGAAAAGGAGTCTATTCCATCAGATAGTTCAACCTGTAACTCCTTAGATGTTGTGTCTGCAGGACCTGTACAAACATCTTCACCTACTTCAGTGAACGTGGCCACTTACAGCTTTGAACCTATTTGCAGCCCAGATACACCAGTGGTAATCCACAATTTGAGAATCAGTGGAACAATCACAGCAAAAGAACACAGAGGAGGGGGTTTTCACCCGTACACACTGTATACTATTAAGGCAAGTCACTTTAGGGTGATGAAACAAGTCATATATACTGTATAATTGGGGTTTGGAAGATTGTGGCTGCTGTGATGACTCGGTGAGTTTAATCCTTGAATGGTTTCGCTACACAGACCAGGAACATTACAGGTTCAAACTCCTATGAGTAATGAGTTACCTCATCTCAGCTGGACTTCAGTGTCCTTGGGCTGTGACACGGGAAATTGTCCAGGGTTCCTGCTTCCAATTGTTATATTGGGGGTTATGAGGGGTTTTGATGGAGTAAATGAGGAGAAATTGTTTCCACTGGCAGGAGGATCGGCAACCAGAGGGCACAGATTTAAGACAATTGGCAAAAGAACCAGAGGGGAGATTAATTTCTTTTTGACGTAACGTGTTGTTATGATCTGGAATGCACTGCCTGAAAGGGTGGTGGAAGCAGATTCAGTCGTAACTTTCAAAGAGGAATTGGATACATACTTGAAAAGGAAAAATGTGAAGGGCTGTGGGGAAAGAGCAGGGGAGTGGGGCTAATTGGAGAGCTCTTTCAAAGAGCTGGCACAGGCACGATGGGCCGAATGGCCTCCTGTGCTGTATGATTCCATGATATGGTGACCTTTCCTGGGAGTGCATGTGGGTGGACATCTAGTGAGGACAGCTTCGGTGGTTGAATGGTTTGCTGCACTCAGTGTCAAAATCCATACATGAGTAATGGCCACTTACACAAGGTATCAGAGGGTAACTTTGGACAAGAATGTTTTAAGAGCAAGGAGTCAATGCTTGCAGGGAAGAAAAGGAGGGAAGAAAATTTGCATAGAAAGTAAAAGCTAAGATTTTTAACATGATTTTTCAAAAACTTGAATGTATTTGTAATACTGAATTTTATACCCTTCTGCATCAATGTGCGAAATTTGAACAGTTGCCTTCAGAAAGACACCATGCTAGTTACTGTATTCCAGTGCTTTGTGTACTCCTAAGTATTGAAGGCCCCTGTTTTCTCCCTGTCCTCCTATTTTTACCATTGTTTGTGTGCATGCATGTGTGTCTCTGTAACCTGCTCCTGCCCTGCAACCCTCCGCGATCTCTGCGCTCCACCAATTCTGACCTCTTGAGCATCCCTGATTTTCTTCGCTCCACCATTGCTGGCCGTGTCTTCAGCTGCCCAGGCCCTAAGCTCTGGAATTCCCTCCCTAAACCTCTCCGCCTCTCTACCTCTCTTTCCTCCTTTAAGACGTTCCTTAAAACCTACCTCTTTGACCAAGCTTTCGATCACCTGTCCTGATATGTCTTTATGTGGCTTGGTGTCAAATTTTGTTTGGTAACACTGTGAAGCACCTTGGGACGTTTTACTACGTTAAAGGCGCTATATAAATGCAAGTTGATGTGTATGCATCTGTGTGTAATTGTATAGTCCAACAAATTGATAAAATGTGTTGCAAATCGTTGCTGTGCTCTTGGCAAATTGGGAGTATAGTTTGCTGGTGTGAGTATCAAACAGCAGAGATCTACATCACAACCAGCAATCTCTTTTGAAATAACACTGTTGTAATGTGGGAAATGCAGCAGCCAATTTGTGCACAGCAAGGTCCCACAGACAGCAATGTGATAATGACCAGATAATCTGTTTTTGTGATGTTGAGGGATAAATATTGACCAGGACACCGAGGATAACTCCCCTGCTCTTCTTCGAAATAGTGCCACGGGATCTTTACATCCACCTGAGAGAGCAGACGGGGCCTCGGTTTAACGTCTCATCCAAAAGACGGCACCTCCGACAGTGCAGCACTGCCTCAGCACTGCACTGGAGTGTCAGCCTAGATTTATGTGCTCAAGTCCCTGGAGTGGGACTTGAACCCACAACCTTCTGACTCAGAGGCGAGGGTGCTACCCACTGAGCTGACACTGTTATTTGCTGACGCTGACAATAGTTATTTAATAAAGGATTTTTTCAGGTCATCCTTAGTTTAGAGGACAGAAGGTTGAGCTTGGATGCCATCAATTATTTAGTGATGCTCTAGCTTAAAGCTTTGCAATCACCTTCTCCCTGGAAATTCATTCAAAACATATCTCCTTATCCTATTTGAAGAAGCCAATCTTTACAAACAGATTGCAAATCATAATGAAGAAAATATGCAAACATTTAATGATTAAGGTATAATCCATTTATTTTCCAAAAAAGAATCAGTCTTGTTCTCACACTCAACATATTCTCAACATAGCATTTACAGAAGGGCACATTGACTGTATAGTTGTCCATGTTTGTACAGAATTAGGGGCGAGGGGTGACGCTGCTGAAAATGGGTGCATAAGGGGTATCCTACCTTTTCTAGGAGCGTTTTGATTTATTGGAAAACCCGCAAGTCTTTTTAAAAACTTTTCATTCAGTGGATAAACTCTTGATAAGGACATCATATTCTTGGCATTTTCAGGGCATGGGCAGCAAAACTTGATACTTCTGTGATCACTTGCCAGTCCCAGCAGCCCACTCCACTGCTGATTACTTTCTTTCAGTGGAGCAGTAATGCTAGTAGCTGAGATTGTGCAGAGAAACACCAGGTTTTAGCATTCATCTTGGAAACAAAAAGGAGATAGAGGAGGGGAGGTGGAGCTTGGTGAATGTATTTACTTATTGCCACTTTTCTCGGTGCAGTATAGTTCCACGCCCGTCCTAATATCTCTTGTTGGCTCGGTGTCAATTTTTGTCTGATTATGCTCCTGGGAAGCGCCTTGGGACGTTTTCAGAGGGTACAGAAAAGAGCAACAAGACTGGTTCGCATGTGTGAAAAGTAATGAACTATGGGGAACAAGTTGAGAAGCTCATGTTGTAAGAAGGCACTCAAGAGATTTAATCAAGATTGAATTCAGCTATCTAAAAGATTAAATGGTACAGATCAAGTAAAGCCAGAAAATTGCTTTGAAGTAAGTTGAGAAAGTACATCCAGAAGACATTAAATTAGCAATAAATTAATTTAAAACAGATTTTCAGAAGAACTTCTTCACGTAACTGTTCGGAGTAATTTGCTGGGCAGGGCAGTAGAGGAAAAAAATCAGGAACTTTCCAAATGCAATTGAATGTGATATTGGAAGAGCTGGGACACTAGAGGGATGTGTTTTGTTGGGCTGAATTGCTTTTCTCTTTCCTGTATATTTTTTTATGTGTAACAGTTAAAAGTAACAGCTGTCACAGAGGCCGCAATTTCGCCTACCGAGGCGGCCGGGGTCAGTGGCAGGGTGCGACCCCGCTGCTGGCTCCATCCCGCTCTGTGAAAAGAATTTTACGTTGATTGGGTTTGTTAAGCCCGCCCAGCGTGTTTGCCGGCCAATTGAAGAAAGCGGGTCTGATGACATCACTTGATGACGCGTCATCAGCCGGTTTCCTTAAAGGGACCATGCGCAAATTGATTGACAGTTGTGCAGTCAGTGTTCTACAGCATTGAGGGGCTGCAAACACTGACAAGCACTGCACAGAGGTGCACGGCTGCACCCAGGCTCTCCCATGACTCCCTCCATATGCTTATGGTGGGAATCACAGCACACATGGAGGTTCTCTACCCTTCCCATGAGCGGAAGAGACCTCCCCAGGACACCAACGCAGCCTGGTTGCACATTGCACAGGAGGACACAAGCAGGGATGTCGTCAGGAGGACCAGGCTGCAGTGGTGTAAACCTTTCAATGATCTCAGCAGATCATGAAACGTTACTGCAAAGCCACACTCAACCTCATCCTGCTGTGCCACTCATCACAACCCCATCACTCTGCCTTCCCTACCCTACTCCTGCACATCTTTACTCACACCAGCTTACCTTGCAACTCCACCCATCCCTCTCTATCTACATTATCACTTCCCCATCTCACCAGCCACCCCTCACACTCACCCTCATCCTCGTGCAATCATACCAACTAACAACACACAAGGGTAGGCACTTGGGTGTTTTAGCCAATGTTCATGTGACGTTTCGGTTAATGTGCTGTCAAACATTGAAATCTTTATTTTCAATACTTTGCGTTCTTGGACAGATTTGTGTGCACCTTTGGAAGTGACTTAGTGAGTTGCAGTGAATGGTGAGACATAACAGTACCCCCCGCAATGGCGATGTGTGAAAGGAATGGCTTGGGCATTGTAGGGATGCTTTATGGTGTTGGTGTGGGGTGGTGCCAACCTGGCGCATCATGTGGCAGACAGGGTATACAGCGTCAAGTGAAGTAAATCTGGCTATGGTGAGGCCATCCCTGGCGTCCCGGGCAGCAATGTGGTCGGGTGCTGATGCCCTGTGTCCTGTGCAGCACCAGCTGATTGCGGAGAAGGTTGGTGTTGTTGCTGGTGTGCCTGGTGCTGCTGATGTTGGAGCTGATCGTGGTGGGATTCTGAGGAACAAGGTGAGATTTTTTCAAGGGCACCGATGGTGATAGAATAGATGGCAGGTGAGGTTGAGATGACAGAAGCAATCTGTCAATGGTGAGAGAGGTTGTTCCAATGAGGTGACACTGGATAGAGAGTTTGCTCCAAACACTTGCAATCTGCATAAAGCTCAATCTATCTTCCAAATGCAGTAAGCAAGAGCTTTTAACATTGGAAAGTGAACACCTATGAAATGGAAGCTTTTATAGACCATTTGCAGCTGTCAAGTTTAGAAATCATCACATGCTGACACAACACCCGACCTCCTTACCTGACGTGATCCCCAAGCAGTGGGGAAGCCGTTGGAGAACTCTAAAAATCTAAAGATATGTGTAAAATACTACTTAATTGCCTCTTAACAATCCAGCTAATGATCTAAATTGCCTCCCCCTCCACTTGGTGTTGGGTATGTTCTGCGCTGACAGACCTGACATCTGGGAGACTAGCGTGGAGGCGGGTTGACAGCCTGTTCCTAACCCGCTGTTAAAGAAAATTTTTCCCAGCCGACCCGCCACCAAACGCCCCCCGCTGACCCACCGAAAAATTCCCCCCAGCGTTACTTTTGCTCCTTGTTTTGTGTATCATTCCAGGACCCCAACCCACCTGTTTTTGGGAGGTAAGCTTCAGCCCAGAGAGTGTGATTCCACTTGTGGGGAAGAGCAAAACTAGAGGCCATCAATATAAGATAGTCACCAAGAAATCAAGTGGGGAATTCAGAAGAAACTTCTTTACCCAGAGAGTGGTGAGAATGTGGAACTCGCTACCACAGGGAGTGGTTGAGGCGAATAGCACAGATGCATTTAAGGGGAGGCTAGATAAGCACATGCGGGAGAAGGGAATAGAGGGTTATGCTGATAGATTTAGATGAGGAAAGACAGGAGGAGGCTCGTGTGGAGCATAAACGCCGGCATGGACTGGTTGGGCCGAATGGCCTGTTTCTGTGCCTTATATCCAATGTGATCCTTTAAAAATATATTTTAAAATCTTTATTATGTATTCCATACTGAATGGTTCTTTATGTTTTCTGAGAATGGTTAAAATCATGCTTAAAAGTCTCAGTCACATACAAAGTATAAAAAGAGCTTTAGTTGACTTAAGATTTTCTTTCTAATTCTATTTTGTTTAATTTGTAAACACCTTGTTTAAACCTTGAATGATGATGAAATCATTTGGAGGAGTTGAATCATAGCTTGAGAGAGCAGAATTGATGTACATGTTCAAATGACCCAGTTACTAAAGCTTGCTGGGCTAATGACTGTCACTGTGAATATCGGTCAAACTCTTTCTCCCTGTGGTCCTCAGAAATTCCTCCCAGTCACTTCCCCAATTAGTAAGCAGATATACATAAAAATAAACCCAGTGAAAAGCAGCTAAAGGATGTTCATTACATTTTTTGATGATTGAAATACTTTGATGGTGAGACTCCCTCCTTCATTCAGTGCATTTTCAGCATGGAATACAAAATGAAGATTTAACAATAAAGATCTTTAAGTGGAATAATACTTAAAGCAAAGAGCAGAAGTAACTCTGTGACAGCTGTTACACATAAGAAAAGTAAAGAGAGAAATACTTGCATTTATATAGCACCTGTAAGCTTTTTATTTTGACTGGCATTAAATTGACAGCAAGACCAATTCTTTTGAAACAATTTGGAATAAGTTTATTAAACACACACACTCATGCAAGTTTATTAAACACACACACACACACATCAAAACAATAGCCGACTGGTATTTATGGACTCTACTCGATTACAACACGTAAGGTAATGGGTTAGATTTACACAGACTGGTACTTCCCTGAGTCAAGCAATGCGCGCGGCCTTTTTCCTTGCTTCTTGGTCTGGTCTGTAGAGTTCCTTGCTTCTTGGTCTGGTCTGTAGAGGGAGGGCTTCTTGTTTTTCCGTGTGGTCGTCCAGAGAGAGAGAGAGCCTTTGGGTTCCTTGTTTTATATCTTTTTAAGTCCATTGTCTCTAGTCTAAATTGCTAAGACCCCATGATTGGGTCTTAGATTCATGGCAGTTCTTGATTGGCTTTCCTTTGAACATGTGTCTGTCTGCAGTGGCTGGGGCCATTTCTTGCTTAAGTTAATTGTTTGTTGACACCTTTTAGTTGCTCTTGAATTTCGATGGTGAGTTTCGATGGTGTCTCTGTGGTGGGTTATCCTTCACCTGAGGAAGGGGCCACGTAAGCTCCGAAAGCTTGTGATTTCAAATAAAACTGTTGGACTATAACCTGGTGTTGTGCGACTTCTCATTTTTGTCCACCCCAGTCCAACGCCGGCATCTCCGCATCGTGGGTTATCCTGTTATGCAGGTTTCCTTTGTTAAGTTTCGCGCCGTTTCCTTACCCAGGGGAGATCCATACACATCAAATTTATCTTTATTACATACATCTTATATTAATAGTCTCGAGTCCATCACACATACAAAACATATTTTTATTCTTACACGACCTCAGGATGTCCCAAAGTGTTTTACAGCCAATGAAGTACTTTTTTGAAGTGTAGTCACTGTTGTAATGTGGGAAACGCGGTAGCCAATTTGCGCACAGCAAGCTCCCACAAACAGCAATGTGATGATGACCAGATAATCTGTTTTAGTGATGTTGATTGAGGGATAAATATTGACCAGGACACCGGGGATAACTCCCCTGCTCTTCTTTGAAATAGTGCCATGGGATCTTTTACGTCCACCTGAGAGAGCAGATGGGGCCTTAGTTTAGTGTCTCATCCGAAAGTCTCATAAATAAGAGAAAAGCAATTCAGCCAACAAAACATATTCATCTAGTGCCCCAAATTAACCACCACACTTATTTGTAGTGTTCAGATTTCATTTCATAAGAAATTAAATTTTTAGAAGAAGTTTAAAAAAATTATTTCTTGGTTTTTACAGAGAATAAAGTACATTCAGTACATAGATGGAAAAAGTCTGAAGGGGCTTTGTATATATTAAATGTCTGACAGATTTGACAAGGCAGTGGGTTTTGAGATGGTTTGTTTGAGGGTTGTATATCTTGTAGTGACATCACTTGCTTTGCATTGACGGACACATTTATCTCTTTTAACAGTACGAAACTGCACTGGACTCTGAGAATCCTGGAACTCTCCAGCAGGTGGCGTACCACACTGTTAATCGACGCTACAGTGAATTCTTGAATCTGCAAACCAGGCTGGAGGAAAAAGCAGAACTGCGCAAGCTCATCAAAAGTAAGAAACACGATGATACTGCAAATCCCCAATCTTGCAGAACTATCATATGAATCCCCACCTATAGTTGCGTTTCATCTCCCCGAGTAACAGAATGTCGGAGTGGGAGTGGCACCGAGTGGTGGCGCGAGGAAATGAAAACGTGCATGAATGCATACATCTGGCTTTGCTCCTGCTCTGCCAGTTTCATATCAAGAGATTCATACAAGCGTCCCCGGTTGACTGTTTTTCTCACTCTCCCTTTAAGGAGGCGCCTCATCTCTGTTTGACACTGTCTGAGTTTGGGAGCTCAACATGTGGATCCTGGGTATGAACCTTTATCAGGCGTTCTGAGGCATTGCACCTCAGTGCATAATACACTGTGTACAAAGCCCAATGTATTTTACGGCACCTTTGACTGTTTCCCTCGGTTCTTCCTGAAAATGCTATGCTTATCATGTTCAATAAGATGCAAAGCCCCCATAGCACTATTTCGAAGAAGAGCAGGGGGAGTTCTCCCCGGTGTCCTGGCTAATATTTATCCCTCAACCAAAATAACAAAAAAAAACCAGATTATCTGGTCATTATCACATTGCTGTTTGTGGGAGCTTGCTGTGCGCAAATTGGCTGCCGCGTTTCCTACATTACAACAGTGACTCCACTTCAAAAGTACTTCATTGGCTGTAAAGCGCTTTGAGACGTCCGGTGGTCGTGAAAGGCGCTACATAAATGCAAGTCTTTCTTTTCTTTTCAAAGCCGTATATATTAACGTATGCTGGTAATTTCAACACTCTGCACCTTCCCACATTCAAAATATGGTCCTGCAGTTATTTTCTATAATTTTTAAAAATTTAAAATTATAATAGTAAAATATGTGATACGCTTCTTCACCCATATTAACATTTGAATAAACAGTTTATACTTCTGGTCCATTGAGTGGATGAATGGATTTGGAAGATTATTTTGCCCATGAGTAACATTCCAGATTTCTTGGAAGAGTATTTTTACTTTTTCTATGAATTTAAATTAAATGATGTTTGCTTCAGAATGGTAGAATTTTAGTAAGACTTATTGAATATTTTTATACTTGCCCCATTTCTCTAAATTGGATTTCCACACCACTATTGGGCCAGAAATTCGGGTCGGAGGATTCCCACGGATGCAAGCCCCCAACCTGCACTTACCTAGCGCGCCTGCCGTTGTGCTGTGGGCCCGCGTGGGATTCCGATCCTGGGCCTCCTCCAGCTGCCGGTGTGCAGTGCTTGCGTATCCCAGGGGCGCAGTTAGTTCGAAGCGTCCCCTGGGATCACATGGGCCATGGAGAGTCAATAGGAGCAGGGAATCTCCATTCATAGTTTTGACAGGAAGACCTGTCAAATCTATGAATAGAGATCGGCCCCAAAACCTAACTAAAACTTCAAATAAAAAAAAAAATCACATTTTTAAAATAACTATAAATTACATAAATGAGCTATTTTAAACAAAAATTTTAATTTTTGAAAAAATTAATTACAGTTTTTAACGGGGCTAAAAATAAACTTACCTTTCTTTAAAGTATTTAAAAAAGATAAACCTGTGGAAAAAATGTTTAAATTTGACTTAATTCACCACTTACCTTGTTAAAAGTAGGCCTTGCGCCTGCTTTTTCAACGCGCAGCTGCTAGGGACTTACCCTCACGGAGAAACCTGAAAAAAACCCGGAAGTTCCAGACGTACGCGCTGCCTCTCCGGCGCACGCGTTTGACCTCCGAATCCCTTCAAAGGAACGGAAGTTCCGATTTCCAGCGCATGCGCGAAACCGGCACTTTCGTTGGGTCTACGGGTGAGTACACAGCGCGTACTCACCCGTGGAGACCCGAATTTCTGGCCCATTGTTTTCAACCAATCAAACCCCACTTAAACTGAAGCAACGAGTTTGCTTTGGGAGCTTTTCAGTTTTATCGGGTAACACAACTGTAACAATTCTAAAACATCATCTTCGAACTACCATGTGCAAAAAGTGTAGCAATTTTTTAAAAGTGCAGGTTTTGTTTGATGTTCTCATTAATAGATTTTTATTGGTTTCCAGATGTGAAAGGACCAAAGAAGCTCTTTCCTGATCTGCCATTTGGAAACATGGACAGTGATAAAGTTGAGGCTCGCAAAAGCCTTCTTGAGACTTTTCTTAAGGTAGGAGAAATGTAATGCATGATTGCAGTGTTTGTTTCCCGATTGCTTTCAAACTGGTCACCTATCAGCCTAACCTATTCTTGCAGTGCCTCATTCATTCCCTATTCAGTCCTTTTCTTGCATATATCCAGCCCATGCATAAACAACCCCTTTATTTTAAAAAAATCTGCGTATTTATGATGTCGTGCTCATCAAAGTAAGGGAATAGAACATCTGTTTACATGTGGCACCCAGAGTCAGCATTGGGTACGCCCAGGGTCGGTGTGGCACGGTTAGGTATAGGGGCAATTTTCACCAACTTAGTTTCAACAATGTGATTCAATCCAACCTGAGAAATGCAGTTCCTATTGCACCAGGATAATGCTCTCCATTTCCCATATCAGCCTTCCTGTAGCTTTTCTCAATAAGATTGCCAGTTTGTGTAGTGTTACAGGCAGTTTTGTGACAGATGTTTGCCAATAGGAGTTGGGCTGAGACATCCCAAACTTTCTTCCTGTACCGTCTGTGCAGTCATCCTAAATCTGCCATATTATTTTAATAAAAATCACCATTGACCACCTTCTATTATTACTAAAATATCACCAAAATGAAATTTCCCAAATTCTGCTCTTTTCTGTCCATTTCCTCTGGGTCCCATAAAGAAGCTGCTGTTTGCAGATTGCTTTGCAGCAGCAGCTGCCTGTCCCTGGTCTGACACCTTCTCTTTTGTGTTAAGCACCTTCTACTTGAGTCTCGCACAAGAATTCCTCAGGCAGCCCACGTTCAATGGAGTCTGAGACTGAACTGAGGCAACATGGAAATAGAATTTGTCTAATGCATTAGAAAATCGGACACGTTATAAATTGAATACTGGTGGGATCCAGCAGTACATTCGAATGGCCTGCCTAATCAGTTTGTGACTTCACTGCTTGTTGGCTATTTTGCTGCTCATGGTGTACAAATATATATCACTGGAAACGGTCCTGTATCATTTGTATTATACATAGAAGAGTAATGATAGATGATGTGTTTTGGAAAGTTTAAGTTGAACTCTATCAATAAAAGGAGAGTCTCACTTAAGCCTTCATTTAATTACAACCTCCAGGTGTAGTCAAATAGTTTACTTCTATGAACTACAGCCAAGGAGCTGAAAGTGAATGAAAGACCAAATCTGCTAATTCTCTTTGTTAACTTGAATTATTATTTTTTTTCTGTCATGTTTTCTGTGTGGAGCAGATAAGGAAATAATCTTCTCACCTTCTTATGCAGCAACTGTGTGCCATTCCTGAAAGTGCATATTCTGAGGAAATGCAGGAGTTTCTGGCTCTAAACACTGATGCCAGAATTGCTTTTGTGAAGAAATCATTTGTGTCCAGGATTGACAAGGTAACTTTGTTAATGTTTGAATCATTTTGGGAAATTATTTATTAAACAGCCTCTCATCAACAGCTGCTGTTTGTTTAATACCACACAGTGACAGCTACATATTTTCTTTCAAATAAAAGTTGGGAATATTCAGTTCTTGGGCTGAGTTTGCTGATGCTGGGGTAAAGTAAAACTGTTTTGAATGCTAGGTGTGTGGTTTGAACCAAAGTGGATTGCAATCTGCAACAAAATTATATTTTAATTTTATCTTCAATATTTAGAAGCATTTGTTGAAATATAAGAAACCAGACAAGCCTGACAACTGGTCTAAGTTTTTATTTGTGGCACCAAAGGGGTAGGTAGTGCCTGTAGATTGGGCTATACCTGGGATATTTTGTTCAAACACACAAGGACATTTATGCCGGTGAAGGGTTTTAATGGGGTTGATGGCAAAGTTACAAGGAAACTTGTTTTAGCACAGGCTGCTTCTCTTGCAGATTGTTGTCAATGCGATTGTGGACACTCTGAAGACCGCATTCCCCCGAATAGAACCCCAGAGTCCGACTGAGGAGGTGGGAGAGTGCGAGGTAGATGGAAAATCTCAAGGGGATGGAAAGAAAGCGACCAAGTAGGTATCAGTAAAAACACAACGTAATTAATGCCTGTTAGTCTTTGAAGTCTTTTGTTTCTCGCATGTAGCTGTGCGTTTTATTTATCTCCCAGTGTTTTCCCCTTCTTTCCTGAAGGAGTTGTTTCCTCTTGTGTACAGTTCCACAGGTACCAGAAGTTCTCTGGTACTTTCCTAAGTGGCCATTTAAAAAATAAAAATAAATGCACCTTTCACAGGGAGTGGCTAAGCTTGCTTCTGTCTCCGACTGATGTCCAGTTTTTAACAAGCAAATTTAAGGAAAGTACTTAAGGCACGGGAGGGGACTGGACTGAAAAATTGTGAGTGAGCTATGGTCAGCACCACAGGAGATTTAAATTGTATCTTGTGAATTATTTTGGCGATGTTATGTGATCACATGCTGTAAAAGAGGGTATTATATATGACAAATATAGAAATTGATATTTTGTTGGCACTCAAAAGTATTGTCAACTTTAATTTATTTTTTTCAGATCTCGTCTAAGGTTTAGCTCCAGTAAGATTGCTCCAGCACTAAGTGTTGGTGACATTCAAGCAAAAGTCACATACTGCTACAACGAGAACAGCGTAAGTCACCAGTTTTCTTGTTTTATTCCCATGCTAAAAGTAGAAGCATGGCAGTTGTTTGCTATGTCCGATTACAGTCCACTTCAGATAAATCATTTTTAAAATCAATCTTTTTCTGTATCCATTCCAATTCCTCGTTGTGTTGCTCACTAGGCTTCTGAATATATCTATAAACTATATAATCTACCTTTTGGTTTTAGTTTTCCATTGGCAGATCGGAAGGCCGTTATGTGGAGTTCAAGTGTTTTAGCCAAAAAGCCAGCTGCTTTTATTTTGACGAAAGGCACTCGTGTTGTCTACCTGGTAGCCTGTGCTGAGCCGAAGGGATAATCACATCTCTCTTATGTCACAATGCTGGAATGCATTTTTGTTTTGCTCTTTCATTTAATTCTTTCCTGATCCATTGAATGCCAGCCGTGGCTCAGTTGGTGGCACCCACGCCTCTGAGTCAGAAGGTTGTGGTTTCAAATCCCACTCCAGAGACCTGAGCACAAAAATCTAGGCTGACACTCCACTGCAGTACTTAAAATTGTAGTGCAAGTTATAACACCATTCAGATCTTCAAATTTAGTGCAGGTCAGTACCAAGGATAAAATGAATAGGTTACTTTGTCGTTTTTCGATTGCTAAAAAGGCATTCTGGTTCCTGTATCAATCAAATAGCGTTTAACTGCTCTCCAAGCTATAGCTCAAGACCCAAGATGAAATGTCAGACTTAATTGCTCTTTTTGTTTTTAAGTGTGATTGCGAAGGTTATTTTAACAGTTACAGGGTACAGACACGGCGAGGCCAATTTTAATGTCTGGTCTTGGGACTGACTGCCCGAGACCACAAGCACTGAACTGGCCAAGTTTCTATGTTCAGCTTAATTACCATATTGTGCATGAGCTGCAGCCCTGAGTTATGCCTGGAATTGGTAGCTTGTCCATTTGGGGATAGGAAATGGCACGCTGTTCAGGATTTAAAGGTCAGCAGCAGTGTCAGCCGTGGCTCAGTGGGTAGCAGCCTCGCCTCTGAGTCACAAGATTGTGGGTTCAAGTCCCACTCCAGAGACTTGAGCACAAAAATCTAGGCTGACACTCCAGGGCAGTGCTGAGTGAGCGCTGCACTGTCGGAGGTGCCATCTTTCAGATGAGACGTTAAACCGAGGCCCCGTCTGCTCTTTCAGGTGGACGTAAAAGATCCCATGGCACTATTTCGAAGAAGAGCAGGGGAGTTATCCCCGGTGTGCTGGCCAATATTTATCCCTCAATCAAAATCACTGGTCACTATCACATTGCTGTTTGAGCGAGCTTGCTGTACGCAAATTGGCTGCCGCGTTTCCTACACTTCAAAAAGTACTGGAGAATGAAGTAGGTCAAGTGGAGCAAGTGTCAGTAGGTGAACATTTAGGGAACAGTGATCATAGTATCATAAGGTTTAGATTAGCTATGGAAAAGGACAGGGAGCAATCTAGAGTAAAAATGTTTAACTGGGGGACAGCCAATTTCAGTGGGATAAGAACGGATCTGGCCCGGGTAAACTGGAATCAAAGATTGGCAGGCAAAAGTGTAATGGAGAAATGGGCTGTCTTTAAAGAGGAAATAGTTCAGGTACATTTGAGGTACATTCCCACTAGGGGAAAAGGCAGGGCAACTAAAGTCGGGGCTCCCTGGATGACAAAACAGATAGAGAATATGATGAAACAGAAAAAGAGCACGTATAACAGATGTCAGGTTGCAAATACATCTGACAATTAGGCCAAATATAGAAAGGTCAGAGGAGAAGTGAAAAAGAAAATAAGAATGACAAAGAGAGGGTATGCGAATAGAATGGCAGCCAACATAAAAGGTAATCCAAAAGTCTTGTATAGGCTTATAAATGGTAAAAGGGTAGTAAGAGGTGGGGTGGGGCCAATTAGGGACCAAAAAGGAGACCTATGCATGGAGGCAGAGGGTATGGCTGAGGTACTAAACGAGTACTTTGCATCTGTCTTCACCAAGGAAGAGGATGCTGCCATAGACTTAGTGAAGGAGGAGGTAGTGGAGACACTTTTTTTTATTCGTTCATGGGATGTGGGCGTTGCTGACAAGGCCAGCCTTTATTGCTCATCCCTAGTTGCCCTTGAGAAGGTGGTGGTGAGCCGCCTTCTTGAACCTCTGCAGTCCGTGTGGTGAAGGTGCTCCCACAGTGCTGTTAGGGAGGGAGTTCCAGGATTTTGACCCAGCGACGATGAAGGAACGGCGATATACTTCCAAGTCAGGATGGTGTGTGACTTGGAGGGGAACTTGGAGGTGGTGGTGTTCCCATGCGCCTGTTGCCCTTTTCCTTCTAGGTGGTAGAGGTTGTGGGATTGGGAGGTGCTGCCGAAGAAGCCTTGGCGAGTTGCTGCAGTGCATCTTGTAGATGGTACATACTGCAGTCATGGTACGCTGGTGGTGGAGGGAGTGAATGTTTAAGGTGGTGGATGGGGTGCCAATCAAGCGGGCTGCTTTGTCTTGGATGGTGTCGAGCTTCTTGAGTGTTGTTGCAGCTGCACTCATCCAGGCAAGTGGAGAGTATTCCATCACACTCCTGACTTGTGCCTTGTAGATAGTGGAAAGGCTTTGGGGAGTCAGGAGGTGAGACACTTGCCGCAGAATACTCAGCCTCTGACCTGCTCTTGTTGCCAAAGTATTTATGTGGCTGGTCCAGTTAAGTTTCTGGTCAATGATAGGATAAAAATTGATAGAGGTATTAGAAAGGCTGGCTGTACTTAAAGTAGATAAATCAGGAACGGATGGGATGCATTCTAGGATGCTGAGAATTGAGGGTGGAAATCGCGGAGGTACTGGCCATAATATTGCAAATGTTATACCATTGTTCAAAAAGGGTGTAAAGATAAACCCAGCAACTACAGGCCAGTCAGTTTAACCTTGGTAGTGGGGAAGCTTTTAGAAACAGTAATCAGGGACAAAATTAACAGTCACTTGGCTAGGTGTGGATTAATTAAGGAAAGCCAACATGGATTTGTTGAAGGCAAATCGTGTTTAACTAACTTAATCGAGTTTTTTGATGAGGTAACAGAGAGGGTTGATGAGGGTAATGCGTTTGACGTAGTGTACATGAATTTCCAAAAGGCGTTCGACAAAGTGCCACATAATAGGCTTGCCAGCAAAGTTGAAGCCCCTGGAATAAAAGGGACAGTGGCAGCATGGATACGAAATTGGCTAAGTGACAGGAAACAGAGAGTAGTGGTGAACGGTTGTTTTTCAGACTGGAGGAAGGCGTACAGTGGTGTTCCCCAGGGGTCGGTTCTAGGACCACTGCTTTTCTTGATATATATTAATGACTTGGATGTGGGTGTACAGGGCACAATTTCAAAATTTGCAGATGATACAAAACTTGGAAGTATAGTGAAAAGTGAGGAGGATAGTGATAGACTTCAGGAAGACATAGACAGGCTGGTGAAATGGGCAGACACGTGGCAGATGAAATTTAACGCAGAAAAGTGCGAAGTGATACATTTTGGTCGAAAGAATGAGGAGAGGACATATAAACTAAATGGTACAATCCTAAAGGGGGTGCACGAACAGAGAGACCTGGGGGTATGTGTGCACAAATCGTTAAAGGTGGCAGGGCAGGTTGAGAAAGCAGTTAAAAAGGCTTACGGGATCATGGGCTTCATAAATAGAGATAAAGGGCTGGATTTTGTCTTGGGGTCGGGTTGGGGTCGTGTTACCCACATTTCGTGTTGCCCCCCCGACTCCAGATTAATGTGGATGAATGATGCAATTTTCACTTAATTGGGTAATTGAGTTCCAGCATGTGGGAACCCATGAACCAATTAGTGGTTTCAGTCTGAAAGACGCCTCTGATGATGTCATCATTGCAGGTCAGAGACTGACTGCCTGGTCTCAGAGACTGCCTGACTTTTGGTGTGAGAGGACCTGGATGCAAAATGAGCCGAAGGGGGAGGGGAGGGGAGGGGAAGAGAGAGAGCGAGAAAGAGAGAATTTTTTTGCAACCAAGTCCTCCCAGGCAGTCTCTGAAGACATTCAATGCAGCAGCATCAGAGGCGACTTTCAGACCTAATACTACTACTACCTTCATCACATCTCCGTTGTAATAGTGGACCTGCAGCTGATAGTCAGCTATCCACTTGTGTTCCCGCCAGGTTTCACTGGCGTGTTTCACATCAGGCATACTTCATGTTGGAAAAGGGTTAAACTAGCTAAAACGTTTCAAAATGGCATTACAGTGCCAATTTAGGGATAGTTAAGAGCGTTAATGGCCTCTCGCGCCTCTTGGAGGCGGGACGGAGTCGGGAACCCCGCGACCCATTTTGTCAAAATTGCGTGGAGGCGTGTTGGAGTCGGGATGGGGTTGGGACCCCCGAATCTGCTACTTTAACCCCCCACACGCCTCCAAACCTGACTCCACGGGACATTCAAAATCCAGCCCACAGAGTACAAAAGTGTGGAAATTATGATGAACCTGTATAAAACACTGGTTCGGCCCCAACTGGAGTACTGTGTCCAAATCTGGGCACCACACTTTAGGAAGGATGTGAAGGCCTTAGAGAAGGTGCAGAAAAGATTTACGAGAATGATTCCAGGAATGAGGGACTTTAGTTAAGTGGATAAACTGGAGAAGCTGGGGTTATTCTCCTTGGAGCAGAGAAGATTGAGAGGAGATTTGATCGAGGTGTTCAAAATCATGAGGGGTCTGGACAGAGTAGATAGAGAGAAACTGTTCCCATTGGCAGAAGGGTCGAGAACCAGAGGACACAGATTTAAGGTGATTGGCAAAAGAACCAAAGGTTAGTAAGAAAAACTTTTTTACGTAGCGAGTGGTTAGGATCTGGAATGCACTGCTTGAAAGGGTGGTGGAGGCAAACTCAATCTTATCTTTCAAAAGGGAGTTGGATAAGTATCTGAAGGAAAAAATTTGCAGGGCTACGGGGAAAGGATAGGGGAGTGGGACTAGCTGAGAGTCGGCATGGGCTCGACGGGCCGAATGTCCTTCTGTGCTGTAACCATTCTATGATTCTACTTCATTTGGCTGTAAAGCGCTTTGGGATGTCTGGTGGTCGTGAAAGGCGCTATATAAATGCAAGTCTTCTTTGAGTCACAGAATTAGAAATTTAAAAAAGTTAGTGTTAAGTGGCCTTCATGGATAGTTAGTACGTAATGTTTAATAATTTGTTACAATTGCCCTTAGATAGTTAACATGGACAAGTGGTCTTTCCACACCAGTGATCTTTAAGACAGCTTTCATCTCATAAAATTTTGGAGGGATGGAAGTAACTAATGTTACTTTTTTTGTTTTCCACTCCCACATATTCAAAGCAATGACACCCCTGTAAAGAGTAAAATTGGGAATTGGTAAAAATGTTGTGTATATCAGAGTGTTGACCTGAATTTGCTATTTCCGAGCTTCATGTTACACTTGCATTCTTGAATTGGCATTTTAAAATGTGTTTAATCTAAAATTGTACATCCTTTCTAGAATTCCTTTCTAAATGTGGGCACCAAGTTATGAAGCGAGAATCCTCGAGCTAAAGTTATTTTCATCAGAGAGAAGATTGAGAAAGAAGTGTGATCTAATACTTGAAAATTTTGAGAGAAATGGATAATGTAGATGCAAACAAGTTCTTAAGCAGAGAACTAGAGGCCACAAGTGTAAAATTAACAAAACTCCAGCAAGATTTGAGATACAGAATAAGCTCCCAAATAAAGCAGCTCATGCTATGTTAAGTCGATGCCTTTTAGAAAAAAAGAATATCTGGTTAGAAATGGGTTTGAGAGTTATATAACCAAAGGTATGTATAGTGATACAAATAATCTGGAAAGTAACGGTCCCTGAGCTGGAAATGTCAGATCAAGGAAGACAACTGGTGGAGGATGTATAAATTGAAGGATTAGGTAGGTCTGGAATTTTGCTTGATCTGGGGGTGGGGTGGGTGGAATAGAGGAAGTTTGAAGAACTTTTCCTCAGGAGATTATATAGGTTGTATAGACTCCGTGTTAAGAGTGGATTGCATTGTCTGGAAAGAATAGGCTTGATGGCCTGAATGGCATTTTTCAGTTACATGTTTTCTTATGTGCATCACTCCCCAGTGAGAGTCATGCCTGTGGTAGTTGTGGGAAATAAGGGAATACAGTAGTGGTGAGGAACTTTCAAGTGCCAACTGCATAACTCGTGCAAATGATGAGACTTGAAGTAATGACGGTGTTGAACTTTGTGCATCACCCTCAGCATTCCATTCATAATATAAATGTACTTCAGTTTACTTCTTTCCATTCTTATAAAATGTTTGATGTTTCAAAGAAATATACTTTAAGCATATTGTATCTGTCATTGCATTACTGTATATTTTTCTTTAAATTATTTATGATGCCATTGTAAGTACTTGGAAATGTTAACAGCAGCATCACAACCTCACAAAGCAGCTGAAGTGCTATTGGTGTTTAACTTGTAAATTAAGTTTTGAATATGTTTGCAGACATGTTTTTATTTTCAATATGAACAGTTGCTTTGTACTTAATGTTGGGTAGGTTAGGTTTCCCTTCTAACTCAGCCAAGAGTACTTCTGTCCCAGTGGAATCCAACTCCTGAATCCACCCCTTATTCCCATCTTTATTAAATTTGGCTCCTTGTTCCTACTCTAAATCTGCTCAATAGTAGATTGACTCAGTCGAGGAATAAGAGTAGGTAGGCAGATGTGGCCAATTTTAGAGTCGGGAGACGGGAAGTGGACTTGGAGAAAAAGAAACGACATTTTCATTTAAACGGCAAATTCTACAAGCCAAAAAGCTATGCTTTGCAGATTGGGGTATTTAAGCTTGTTATGAATACTACACCTCTGCATTATGTCAGCAAATCCCATGAGGATAAATTTAGAATTTAGTATTCCAGATCTGGTCTAACCAGGTTTTTGTGTCGCTTTAGCAAAACTAACTCCCCTTTATATTCTAGTCCTCTAGTTAAAGGCTAACATTCCATTCGTCTTTTTAATTATTTTTGTACCTGACTACTACATTTTAGTGATCTGTGTACATAAACCCTAAAATCTCTTTGGACCTCCACTGTTCCTAGCTTTTCACTATTTAAATAATGCTCTGATGTATCCTTTTTTAGTCCAAAATGATGACTTCACAATTACCTGCGTTGAAATCCATCTGCCACAGTTTCACCCACTCACTTAATCTATTAATATCTCTTTGTCATTTTGTGCTACCGCCTACACTACTATATCACCAATCAAAATCCTAAAAACCTCAATCATATCACCCCTTAATCTTCTCTATTCTAGGGAATACAAGTGTAGTTTATGTAGTCCCTCCTCATAACCTGACCCTTGGAGCCCTGATAACTTGTTATGTCGTCAAATGTGGCAGCCAATTTGCACACAGCAAGGACCCACAAAGAGTTAATCTGTTTTGGTGGTGCAGGTGGATGAATGTTGGACAGGACAGGGAGAATGTCCTTCTCTTCCTTGAATAGCGACATGGCATCTTTTAAGTCCATCTGCATAAACAGACAGGACATCTCATCCAAAAACCAGTAACGTTGCTAATTCAAGTGTCAGCCTAGATTATATGTACAGGTCCAGGAGGAAGGCTTGAATCTCCAATTTGGCTCAGAGGCAAGAGTACTGATACTGAGCCAAACTGACACCAAGAAGAAAATATTACTGTAAGAGAAGTACTTTCAATGTAAAGTTCTCTTTATTTCTGTTTCTGTATCAACATGTAATAAGGTTACTGTCCTAAGTATTTTTCTAAATACCTTCCATGTGTTAACGAGTAGTCTCAATTTAAATCAGTGCTGCGCAGCCCCACGGAGACTCAACATTTCAAGTCAGGAAGACGCCAGAGTAGCACTGAGCTAAGGTAACCCACAGGCTTAATCAGTTAGTGTCTCCATTGGCTCTCCTGAGATTAATGTCCATTGCATTCTAAGATGCCATTATGAAGAGTCAGTCATTTTCTAACTCTGTACTTGTTGAGACTTTAGAAGGGCTTGTACTTTTCTCCCTTTCACTTGAAAATCCCAGAAATTGGTAAATTGTGATTTTTAAAACTAAACCTATACATTCTAGCCAGAAGATACTAAATAGTGTTATGGGACCACTAAAAAAAAATTAATTGTACGATAAACCTATATTAATTCATTTCTGTAAAGACAGATTTACAATAATGTTTTTGCACTAATGACATTGTCAACATATTATTCACATTATGTCAGGATCTTGCCTTCTAAAATAGACTGCATCTAAATGCAGAAAGGCAACAAATGACTCATTAACCAAACTTTGAAAAATTGCCAAGAGGTCAGATGACAAATAGTCATCTTTTCTATGTTGTCTATGTTACATCTTGGCCTCCATGCTTGGCAATCTGATGTAAAGAGATACTAACACTGAGGACTGTTATTAGCTTTTGGTAGGAGATCTCTATTAGTACATTACTGTCTAAATAGTAACAGATAAGTGGAACAATCATTTAGCTCTTGGTACTAATAAATGAAAACATTGCCTGACATGAATCTGTCATTCATGACTTATGAAATAATACTGAGTGGCCTGCGGGTGGCGCTATCCAGGGAGAGTATAAATACTCGGGCACAGGCCCAGCTTGCGCAGGACATTCTTAACAGGAACTAGTGAAGGACACAACTAGACCTCCATGTTGTAAAACAGTTGATTAAAGCTTTGTTTAACGCTTAGACCAAGTGCCTTGTAGTTTTCTTACGTCATTGCCTTTAAAGAAATCTTGATTACACACTCAAAAAACAGACAAAACATCAGAAATACATCTCTGTCTGTCTCCCTGTCTTTCTGTTTCTCTGTCCTACCTCTCTCATGTTTTATTTCTTCTGTTCCTCCTCTGTCCGCCTCTCTCGGTCTCACATACTCACAGATGTGCAAGTATTACCATTGGTTTGTAAAATCTCCTAGCAGTGAGTGTTGATTCACTTGGATGGCTCAAGGCATGACCACCAAAGGTGGGTCGAAGGAACTGGGGCATGCGTAAGAGGCCAGAGTTGGAGGAATCAAGGGCTAGAAATTCATTTTTACCAAGGAATGGGCAGTGTTTAGACTAAAAATGGTGAATTAGCACCAGGTGAAAATCGTCTAGACTGCACGCAAAATTCGTCCTCACTCCTCATTAAAATGATTGGAGCCATAAATCTAGTCTAAAAACCCAAGCTCATTGGTGTTACACTGAAAAGATGGACCAATATCGGGTGTTACTGGCAGCGCTACGGTGGGGGGGGGGGGGGGGGGGGGAGGTCCCGATTTGGCGTGCGGCACTGGATTCGACAGGAGCTGTTGTTGCAGCTCTCAATGCCGCATTAGCGCCATCTACTGGCGCTAACGGAACAAATTTTTCCTCCATAGAGTTATCGGAGGGTTGTAAGCTGGAGGAGGTTACAGAAATAGGAAAGGGCAAGGCCATGAAGGTGTTTTAACATGAGGATGAGAATTTTAAGTTGGGGGCATTGGGAGACCAGGAGCCAACATAGGTCAGCGAGCACAGGGCGAATGGGTGAGCGGGTTTTGGATATGGGCAGCAGAGTTTTGTATGAGCTGAAGTTTATGGAAGGTTGAGGATGAGAGGCTGGCCAGGAGTGCATTGGAATAGTTGAATCTGGAGGTGACAAAGACATGGAAGAGGGGTTTTAGCAGCAGATGGGCTGAGGCAGAGGTGGACATGGACAATGTTATGGAGGTGATGGAGGGGGACTTTGTGATGGAGGAGATATGGGGTTGGAAGCTCAGCTTGGGGTCATGAGAATGCCAAGGTTGCGAACAGTCGGCTTCAATCTGAGACAGTGGCCGGGGAGGGGGATGCATACAGAGTTGCGGATATGGTAATAGTGCAGGGGCAAGACAAGAAGCCATTACAGGAGATTCTCTGGCTGTGACTGGGTAAGTAAGAGTGGAACCAGGCTAGGGCCGTCCCACTGAGCTGGACAACGGAGGAGAGCTATTGAAAGAGGATGGTGTGGTCGACTGTGTCAAAGGCTACAGATGATGCCATTTGTGACTTTGATTAGAGTAATTTCAGTGCTGTGGTAGGGGCGGAAACCTGATTGGAGCGATTCAGACATGGAGTTGTGGGAAAGATGGGCACGGATTTGGGAGGTGACAATATGTTCAAATACTTTGGAGAGGAAAGGAAGGTTGGAGATGGGGCGGTAGCTTGCAAGGACACAGGCGACAAAGGTGGATTTTTTGAGGAGGATGGTAATAATGATGGCAGCTTTGAAAGGGAGGAGGACAGTACCTGAGCTGAGGGAGCCATTTACAAATTCAGCTAGCGTGCGAGTTAGAAAAGGAAGTTGGGTGGGAGTGGGAGACAGGACAGAAGCTAGAGAAAGACTGGTTCAGGGCTAGGTCGGGAGAACCTTCAGGGAATTTTGTCTTGTTGGATAGGGGTAGGGGCGGGAGGAGTTGCGGCAAAGACAGCTGATAGGATGGTAAACAATTCCTTCTCGACCCATCTGCAGCCTTTAACACGGTTGACCACACTATCCTCCTCCAACGCCTCTCTTCCGTTGTCCAGCTGGGTGGGACTGGCTCCATTCTTATCTATCCAGTCGCAACCAGAGAATCACCAGCAATGGCTTCTCTTCCCGCTTCTGCACCGTCATCTCTGGAGTCCCCCAAGGATCTTTACTTGGCTCCACTGTTCTCTCTAGGCTGCGCGGCCACGCACACGTCTTGCGCGCACTTCAAATTAAATGCCGCACAGAGAACTGGACTCCTGGAGCAGGAGAGGGGCCCAATACACAATGGCCCGGAATGCAGACAGACTCGTTAGCGAGTCTTGCGACCTCAGAGCCGATCCCAATTGGAAAGTAACAAAAGAGTTGGGGCAGCGGCCACATGATAAGGGAGTGGGTGAGGGGTTGGTTGTGTTGGCCTCTGGGACGTTCCACGTGCTGCAGGCAGAAGCTGTAGAGGAGCCGAGCTCAGCCGGTTGCCATGGTGATGAGGCCAGCGTCTCCCTCCTGCTTTGGCGCCTGCGTTACACATATTCCGCGGTCCCCACGGGGCCATTCCTGAGCGGGGCCTTTCGGAGCGGGCCAGCTCAGTGCAGCCAGCCATGGGGCTGGATGAAGCTTTAAAAATCGGTGGGAGAGATTGGTAGATAACCATGTGTATCTCATCTTATTAAACCTGCTACAGGTGAGTGAATCGTCGAGTTTTACCTGCAACAGGTGAGTAAGAAGGGACTTTGTTGCTGTCAGATGGCGGTGATATGTTTTAGGAGAGGAAATGAGAAACGAGTTTATGCGAATTTTGAGCTGCACGTGAAAAAATAAAATGATCCTACTGCAGATGGGTTTGTAAGATCATGCTTTCAATCATTATGTGAAGCGAGGAAGCATTTTAGCAGAAGGAAGAAGAGTGATTAACACAAGTTTAACTTACTTTTATTTGGTACTTTTTAATAAATCAAATATTGCACCAGGGTGGATTTATGGTTTTAGTCTTGTTGCTGATGAAAGTTAATAAAAACCGTAACATAAAAAGTGGGGACAATTAGAGCTTACTTTTGAAAATCAGAATTCTGGCGTCAGGTTTATATTTTTAGAAATGTTGAGGCACCTCACTTTCTACTGGCCAACCCAATTAGCGCGTCTGTCTGCGGAAGAATTTAAAGCGCCTGGGGGAAACAAAGGTTGCCTTTGTCAGAAACAAAAATGAGAGATTTTTTTTTAAATTCGGAAAATTGTTCAAAGCTGGAAAAAAAATGGGAAAGTGATGTTAATTTTACCGTAAACAAAGTTGCAGAATGGGCATGTAAATGACAAATTGTGAGGTGGTGCATTTTGGTAGGAGGAATAAGGAGGCTACCTACTGCTTGGAAAATAAGAGAAGTCGCACAACACCAGGTTATAGTCCAACAGATTTATTTAAAATTACAAGCTTTCGGAGCTGTCGCCCCCTTCGTCAGGCAAAGGTACCTTTGCCTGACGAAGGGGGCGACAGCTCCGAAAGCTTGTAATTTTAAATAAATCTGTTGGACTATAACCTGGTGTTGTGCGACTTCTCATTTTTGTCCACCCCAGTCCAACACCGGCATCTCCGCATCATGGAAAATAAGAGACTAAATGGAGTAGCGGTACAAAGGGATGTAGGGGTATAGATTCTCAAATCATTAAAAGTAGCAAGGCAGGTTAAAAAAGCTTTAAAAGTGCAAGTAAAGCACTGGGGTTCATTTCTAGAGGAATAGAATTCAAAAGCAGAGAAGTTGTGTTAAACTTGTATGGAACCATGTCTGATTGTCTCATGATTTGAGACGGTGGGGTGGCAATATGGCATATATGCTTTTAAGTGGTTGCTGTTGCTGCCATTGTTGGTGTAAAAGTTGTTGTAGTAAAATTTGCCCACGGATGAAAAGGTCGCGCTCAAAGGAGTTTGTGGCCCGCTCAATACAAAAAAAAATTAGAGGGAACATTGCTTGGCCCCCTCTTATTTCTCATCTACATGCTGCCCCTCAGCGACATTATCTGAAAACACGTCAGGTTCCACATGTACGCTGACGACACATAGCTGTACCTCACCACCACCTCTCTCGACCCTTCCACCTCCGTAACATCGCCCGACTCCACCCCTGCCTCAACTCATCTGCTGCTGAAACCCTCATTTACCAGCCTTTGTTACCTCTAGACTTGACTATTCCAATGCTCTCCTGGCCGGCCTCCCGTGTTCCACCCTCCATAAACTTGAGCACATCCAAAACTCAGGTGCCTGTATCCTAACTCTCACCAAGTCTCGTTCACCCATCACCCTTCTGCTTGCTGACCTCCATTGGCTCCCGGTCCGGCAACACTTCAATTTTACCGCACTGATCCTTGCGGTACCTCACTAGTTACAGCCTGCCAACCCGAAAATGACCCGTTTATTCCTACTCTCTGTTTTCTGTCCGTTAACCAATCCTCAATCCATGCTAGTATATTACTCCCAATCCCATGAGCCCTAATTTTGTTTAATAATCTCTTGTGTCGCACTCCTCTTGTAAGACGCTCCTTAAAACCTACCTCTTTGACCAAGCTTTTAGTCATCTGTCCTAATATCTCCTCAGGTGGTTTGGTGTCAAATTTTGTTTGATTACGCTCATGTGAAGCGCCTTGGGACATTTTACTACGTTAAAGGCGCTTTCTAAATGCAAGTTGTTGTTGTTGATGGTAGTCTCAATCTTAGTGACAAAGAAGTCCATAAGCTACTCGCATTTGTTGAAAGTGAGGGTGAAGGGGGCAGGGGAAAGAGTTTTCAGGAGATGGTTGGTAGTGGAGAAAAGAAGCTGGGTGTTATCTTTGCATTCTAAGGTGATCCTGGAGTAGTGAGCAGTTTTGGCAGAGGAGAGCAGAGCCAGATAGTGCTTGATGTGGTCCAGTCAGATATGGTAATGGATGGCCAAACCAGTTGTGCATCAGGTACGTTCAAGTATCTGCACCCTTTGGACTTGAGGGAGCGAGGAAGTTGACTGGATATGGGGGAATGACCAGGGTGGGAAAGAGCAATGGTTTTACTGGGGACAAGGGCATCAAAGACAGAGGTGAGGGGGTGATTGAGCAAATCAACAGCTACAGAATTATCATGGCAAATGGAGAGCAAAAGGCTAAACAGTTAGGAGTTTGAAACTGAGTAGACAGAGAAGGAAATGGAGTTTGAAGTGGGTAGAGGATGTGAGTGGTTAGGGATACAAGGAAATGAACAGAGATTATAGAAGCTTTCGGAGGTTTGGAATATTTAGAGGACTTCATTTGGACTCTAAGGGAAATGGGGATCGGGCAGGAAAGTGGAGTTGAGGTTGAAGATCAGCCATGATCTTATTGAATAGTGGAGCAGGCTCGAGGGGCAGTATGGCCAACTCCTGCTCCTATTTCTTATGTTCTTGTGTTCTTATTTGCACTAGTCTTTAAACTGCAGTTGTGAGTTGATCTTTATGTGGAAGATAAGAAGTCTATATGAACCACTTGAGACAGCAAAGGAAGGAAACCAGAGAAGATTACATACAGCCTGGACTCATTACAAGGGATATCTTGCATAACAGTATTTATTTTGTATCTTTAATCATTCCTATTTCATCTCTTTCTTCACAGATACAGTCTTCAATATGTTACCAAGGATCTGTAAAGTCAGGAAGTCACAAGTTCACTGTTAGAAATAATAACGAGGTCTTCTTTAAATATGTTCCTGAAAAATGTCCTGTGGTGTAGGGTGTTGGATGAATGGAGTAATAAGATGTGAGTTTACACCTCCAATTTTACATTTATGGTGAGTTCCTGATCTCAGTCAAATCCCCAAGGAAGCACCATCCTGCTTTACAGGAAGGGGGGAGGAAAAATTTGGAATTGAGGCAATCTGCATTCTTCTATTGCATCTTCCCACAGCCAGTGACAAAGTGACTTGACAGTGGCCTGGGAGAAAGTATATGGTGTGTAAGTATGAATGGTATATTCAGGAAACATAATTGAGTTTCAGATATTGGTGAGTTAACTTTAAAAAAAAAAACACGTCCTTAGCTAATCGCAGTTGTAAAACATAGACCAATGCGGCGCTATTTTCTTGAACAATCCAACTTGTTTACTGCGTGGTTAGACAGACAGACTGGATTACAGGTGGCGACCGAGTCTGGATAGTTTGCTTCATCTGTGTTCCAAATAAAACTCTGTTGTTTTGTAAAACAAAACATAAATTATATCACAGGATTTCCAGAAGGCATTTTATAGGTCTGGAATTAGAGTAGTTGGAAAAAGTAACTCCTGATAAACAAGCACAAAAGTGCTGTTGCTTTTCAGCACATTACCAAAGTGCAATAAATAGAAACTGTTATTCAAGACTATCATAGTACATACACAAAAATATTCCACTTAGTTACCTCTTCAAGTTTGTCATAAATGCCAGTTTAGTTTTTATACTGACTAAGAAAAGACTGCATTGATTTTACTGGCTATTGCCGTCTGCACATGTTGGTTTGTGAGTAGCTGCAACCCATGACGAGAATTACAGATTTGGTCAAAATTCAGGCTTAAGCCCAATGTCGTCTATAATTTTAAGTATTGCAGAATGCAAAAAAAAAGAATCATTTGGAAATGAGTAATTGTAATGCACCTTCGAAGTTCTAAGATGTAATATTTCTAAGGAAACAAATACTATGGTACATTTTTTCAGCTTTTGTGACGCTATTTTCTTCAACAATCCAACTTGTTTCCTGCGCGGTTAGACAGACAGACTGAATTACAGGTGGCTACTGAGGTTGGATAGTTCGCTCCATCTGTGTTCCAAATAAAACTCTGGTGTTTTCATTGCATGTGGTATTAAATATCACCCTTTCAGGAGTTGGCTTATCTGGTAAAATCTGTTTATTTGGTTTGCATTCAGAACAAGTAAAGTTTTATTTGGAACTTGAAAAACGATCCTAGTGTTTATTGCTTGTCCTGGTAATATATTTATCTACGAACAGCCCAATGGAGATTGCACATGTCATTCCCATTGAGCCTTTGGTGACACAAAGTATTGGTAGGGTTTGTTTATTTTGAGGGATTATCATCTGGAATACTCAGGTTAGATCCTGCTTTGTACAACAGAACATTTATCATGCATTGACACAAGAAGGAACCTTGTTCAAAAAGGCGCTTGCCGCTGGCCCCGAAGAAAGCTGCCCACGGAGATCTCGTGACCTCCCTGTGGCGAGAAGTTTGCCTTTTTCGATGTTCAATTGATTGCTGGGCTCTATAATGGGAATTCCTATGGCGGTGCAGCGCAGCCAGTATCGGAGCCGTGAATGACTGACTGCAACTTCAGGATTCCCGCGTTTAGATGGGGCATGCGCTAAATTGTGAAGTTGCGGTCAGATTCAGAGGGGTAATGATGGCGAGCGCTGACAGTTCACCGTCGTTACCCACTGCAAATTCCGGTCAAATGTCTTAGCGGAAGAATGATGCCTCCAGCAGTGCGGTGCAGTGCTGCAGTCAAGCTGTGCTGCAGCTAAATGCGAGCTGAGATCTCCCAAATAGTGCAAAAACATTATGGCTCATAGCGAAAACAGTACCTGCTGAGCTCACTGATGACATGTCACAGATTTCTAATCGTAATTCATTTGATTATGGAAACAGTGTAATTTCTTGAAACTCAGAAGCTATGATCACGATAACAGCGCAACAAAGGGAGTATTAAAAATATATAAAATGAGATTAACCTTTTCAGTGGCATTTCATAGGTGACATAGTGTATGCCCTGGGTGATGCTTTCCTGGATTAAGCCGCAATGCTCTCCATTTATTTGCATGTTCAATAGTAAATAGGCAGTGTGGGATTGTGAGTTATCACCATTTATTCCACAATGAGAAAAATTTACTAACCTACGTGTAGGATAATTTTGTGATACCCCCTGTTTCCTATTCATTATGTTTATAGCAGTGGTAAGAATAGAAATGAAGTCGATTTTTAAGTTGCTTTATGATGTAAAGAAGTTCACAGTGAAACCGCCGTGAAACCAGTGCTACAGTCGAGCTGCCTGGCAGCCTCACATCACAAATTTAACCTAATATAATAAAATAATATGTGCCGGGTGTAGAATTTCATGATCAATTGTGGATTGAGGAGGTTTCAATGTGATCTAATTCAGTGGTTTTCAGGCTTTCTGTGTGGGGCTTCCCACAAGAATTGACTCACTCCTGGAACTCCTGCAAATGCTAACATTATCCCAGGGATCCTCTGTCCTAACTTCTGAAAGAACGTGTCAGCTACCAAAATGGAAAATGGAGCTGTCGTTGCAGAAAACATTTTTTATAAGTAAAAGGCAGCAGAAAATGTGTTAGTAAATCAATAAATATAGAAAATGTATAGAGTACACAATTATTGAGAAAGTGTGCGCTTGGGGTTAAATTCATCCAGCCCCAATCTGATGACCTCTTTTGATCCCTCGCAGATCCCGAAGGTCGGCCAGCCTTCCACCTTCCACCCACCGTAAACTGGAACTCATTCAAAACTCTGTTGCCCATATCCTAACTTGTACCAAGTTCTGTTCGCCCCTCAGTCCTGTGCTCGCTGACCTACATTGGCTCCCGGTCCGGCAACGCCTCAATTTTAAAATTCTCATCCTTGTTTTCAAATCCCTCCATGGTCTCGCCCCCTCCCTATCTCTGTAAACTCCTCCAGCCCTACAACCCTCCGAGACCTCTGCGCTCATCTAATTCTGGCCTCTTGCGCATCCCCGATTTTCACCGCTCCACCATTGGCGGCCGTGCCTTCAGCTGCCTAGGCCCTAAGCTCTGGAATTCCCTCCCTAAACCTCTCCACCTCTCTCTCCTCCTTTAAGACGCTCCTTAAAACCTACCTCTTTGACCAAGCTTTTGGTCATCTGTCCTAATATCGCCTTATGTTGCTCGGTGTCAAATTTTGTTTGATAATTGCTTCTGTGAAGCGCCTTGCGATGTTTTACTACATTAAAGTTGCTATATAAATGTTGTTGTCTGTGAGCCTCAATTTGAAATCTTATGATCAAATTGAATATTTCAAGATGATGAAAGGAATTAACAAAATTGATCCTTAATTGCTTACCAGAGTTCAGGGTTCAGGAAGTCAGCGAGCTTTTTCACTCCAAGGATAGTAAGATTTTTGGAATAGTCATGAAAGAAGGCCATTTAAAGGGACAGTATAAAGGTCAAAAGACAATTGCATGCATTTCTGAAGAGAGAAGGAACGGAGAGATATTCTGAGCAGACAGCTTCACAAGATCGATCACTGACCGCTAGTACCAGCACAAAAACTGGATACATGAAATTCAGTCAAATAGACCAGGGTTATTTGTTAACTTTTCGTCAAGGGCTGTAATCCTGACGAGCCTTCCTCAAGAGTCTTTGACTGCACCACAGAAAATTGGTACATGGGTTTGTGTTTGTGTCAGTGAGCTCCTGATTTCAAATGTGCCACACTAGGCAGTTGTCAAGTGCAAAACACGTATTTCATGGGAAAAATAAACTGCAGGGCAGATGTTTCATTGAGCCATAGGTTGTATAGGATGGAAAACCTCCTAACTGAAGGGGTAAGGCTTCCCGTTTGACTCCTGCCAAATATTCTGCACCTTTATCTGCGATTCTATCCCTCCTCATGGCTGCTTGCTCAGGCGGTGCCTGATGGTGTGCAACCTTGTTACCCTGTTTCACATGGAGTTGAGCTTGCACCTCTGCCCCTACCTTATCCATACCTGCGTCATCGCTAGACTTGGTTACTCCAATGCAGTTCTTGTTGACCTCCCAGGTTCCGCCCTTTACAAGTTGCCATTGGTCCTACATTCCGTTGCCTGCATGTTATCCAGTACCAAACGCTACTCCCCTATGACCCTGTCCATGCCATTCTTTATTGGCTCCCTATTCCACCAATGCATTTATTTCAAAATCCTTGACCTCATCTACTTGTACCACCATTGCATCGTCCTCTGCAACCTCCTTCAACCGTATCTTCTACTGAGTGTCTACCACTTTTCCAGCTCTGGTCTCCTTTGCATTTCCCCTTCCCTCAGCTACATTTTTGGCCACAGAAGCTTCAGCTATTTTGTCTCCACTTGGAACACTCTCTGCGAACCCCTCTGCCTTGCTACCTCTTTCTGCTTTAAATGCTTCCTCAAATCTCTGATTATGCCTTTGGACACCATCACTAACCATTCTCCCACCACTGCTTGGTGTCCTGTTATTTTTGTCTCAGTGAAGCACTTTGGGATATTTTGTTATATTAAAGGGTCTATAAAAGTGCAAGTTGTTGTTGAATTCTAGCTCCACAGCTGGCCGATTGTGATTGGAGGCTCAAAGATGGGCTGAGTAACAGGTTTGCCAGGGCCCACAGTAATGGGAAAGTGAGGTACGGATAGCCCATGGCGGGATTACAAGTGCCACAGATATGCATTTACTTATTTCTTAAAATAAGTAGCTGTCATAAGTGTCTGTTTGTAGCAAGGTGATTGGCCTATGGCATGGGAAGAGCCTACTGTACTTAAGGATGAGTATTTTAGTTATTTTATATGCTAGCTGTATGTAAGTAATTTGACTTTTATAACAGTTGTAGGAAGAAAGAGAGAGAATCGTTTTTGTCTCTGAACATGGCTCCACGGAAGATCAACGAGCAATTATTGAATAATAACTCGTATTGTTGAATAATCTCAAGTAATTAATCTCAAATTTAGGTGTCCAATCTAGACTGTTCAACTGTTACCTGAACACTTCTCAATTAGTTAACTGCCTTGTAATTCATCTAAACGGTGGAAATACAGTTATATCACTCCTTAACCGCCCATGGTATAAACTCCGGTTTCATGTGTGTTTTTTTTTTGAAGTATAGAATCTGAAGGAATTTTGAATTTTTAAAAAATGGATTACTTTCGACATCTTACAACACTGCAACAGAATGTGAAAAATAATTCACTGCAATAGTTTAGTTACTATATGCTGTCTGGGAAATGAAGGTGGGCTGCAAGTGGATAGGAATGCACAAATTGCATAGTCAATTTAGCCCAGCTTGGCTCATAATAGCACTCTTGCCTCTGAGCCAGGAGGTTGTGAAATCAAGTCCCACTGCAGGATTTGAGCATATAATCTGCGGTGATACTTCAGTGCTGTATTGTCAGAGGTGCTGTCTTTCGGATATAACGTTAAACAAGATCTACTCTGCCTATTCAGATATTATTAGATCAGGTTGATCTGTACCTCAACTCCTTTTACCCGCCTTTGATCCATTTCGCTATCTCTTACCTAACAACAATCTATCAGTCTCAGTCTTGAAAATTCTAATTGACCCAGCATCCACAGCCTTTTGAGGGAGAAGGTTCCAGATTTCCACTCCCCTTTGTGTGAAAAAGTGATCCCTAATTTCACGTCGAAATGGCCCAGCAATTTTAAGATTCTGCTGTTTCATTTTTTTATCTGGAAAGATGCATAGTGAGTTTGGGAAATATTATAGGGCAGCTTATGTAAGTCTGCTATTTGAACCAAAAAATGTATTCTAGCAAGGGTAGCTTTGCAAAGATTACTTTTTTCTGTACATAGGTTTTCTGTCGCAAAGGGAGTATTCAACAAAGGTAATTCATTAGTAGTGGTATTATATCCAGGAGTGTTCTTGTTCTACAGCATACTGTAATTCTTAAATGGTTATGTAAGAATTCTGAATGAGCAATGTACTTTAGGTTAAAAAATAAATAACTTGCATTTATATAGCATTTTATCATGTCCTCAGTAAATTTCAAAGTGCCTTGCATCCAATAAATTACTTTTTGATGTGCAATCACTCTTGTTATGTAGACAGGTGTGCTGGTAAATTGCTAAAATTCTTTCGTGCATTATGAATTTTCCAGATGTAAATGATGTATTCGCCTAACTTTTGATAGAAAGCTATGTTATTGTGATTATGCCAGAACTTGTTCTTGTTACTATGCAACTGTTTTGTTTCACTTAGTTATCGGAAGGCCTTTGCGTAGCAGGCATGGAGGACTTCATCTTGGAACAAGAGAAGCTGCTGGGAAGAACACAGATGAATTTGAAAGGAAGAGAATCCAAAGAGGATGCAGCTGCAGAAAATGATTATTTAGACAAGAAGCTGCAAAGCAGTGAGCCATCCTCTTCTGACCAGGATTTGAATTCAGGTATGCAAGTGACCTTACTGGTATTGTTTTGTATTACATGGAGGATATTTAAAAAGTGAGGAATATGTTTTAGTTATTGCTGTTGATTTGCATCAACTATGCTTAAGGAAATCTGGTAGAGATAAACGATAAAGTCGATTAAATGTTATTGAATAAAAGAAATGCTCGCATTTATATAATGCCATATCACATTGCTGAGATGTCTAGATGCACTTCGTACAATGAGATACTTTTGGAGTGCGATGACTATCGTTATGTAGATAAATGTACACAGTAATGACCCAACATGACAATGAAATGAAATGACCAATTAATTTGCTTTTAGGAATTATTTATTGAGGGAAGAATGTTGGTCAAGACACTGGGGGGGGAAAATTGGGTTCCTTTGCGCCTCCCATTCGGGGCGCTAACGGGGGGGCGCAAAGTACCTAGCGCCCGGGCGCAGTGCCGCTAACACCTCCCACGAAATTCAGTGGGAGGTTAGCGGTAGCCGGTAGCGTCCCGCGGCGCTGCGCCTCCGGCGATGACGTCATCACCGTGCGTAGCGCCCTGCTCGCGCCCCAGCCGCAAACTTCGCTCATGCCCCCTGACCTACCGCCAGACGATATGTCCGACCGGGTCAAGGTGCCATGTTTGCGGCCGCGGTGGCGCAAATTAAAGGGCAGGTGCCGGGCGGCCATTTTTTTTGGGCCGCCTGCCACACCTGTCCCCTTTCGCCTCCTCCTGCGGGGTGCCGGCCGCGATCGGACAGCCCGGCACTCCTCTTTTGCTGGCACCCTGCTCCCCGGTGGTCCAGCAGGGCCCCGGTGCACGCTGCGCTAGGCCCCTCCCCTTCAATCAGGGGAGAACGGCCTGTAATACCACGGTGCTACGCGCCGACGTGGCGCTGTTGCACGTAGCGCTGCAATATTGAATGGTAGCACCCCAAGAGGGAGGGGGAGTGCTTCCAGTAGCGCCCTGCTTCCTGCTTGGGGCGCTACCATTCAATTTACGGCGCGGGAGCGCTAACTTTTTCGGGGTGCGACCCAATTTTTCCCCCTGGGAGTATTCCCTGCCCTTCTTCGAGTACTGCCATGGGATCTTGAATTTTCAACTGAAAAGACAGACAAAATTTTGGTTTCAAGTGTCACCAAAGGGCGGCATCTCCACCAATGCAGCAGTTCTTCAGTCTTCCACCTGAGTTTCAGCCTACAACACTACCAACTGAGCCAAGCTGACATGCGTAATATGAGGAATATTACAAGTTTTTCCTTCCATTTTCAGTTTTTCTCCTTGAATTCCCCCACCCCCCTCCATCCCCACATCTCTTGAATGCAGTAACTAATACTTGGGCAGTCTTCCACTGATGGAAGCAGTCTTCCAGTGCTAAATGAAATTTACCAGCTGTTTCAAGGAACATTGGGATTTGACTGTTGGAAAAGCTCGATAGTGTCTGTGACAAAAATTGATTTGTTTCCTTTATTTTTGCTTAGTCTGAAATAGCAGTTTTAAAACACCACACTCAAAATATCATAGATGAGATGCCTAGGCAACTGCCACACTATCTTGTTGAAGGCACCAAAATTGTTGACATGCTAATGTATTGATTAGGGTGGGTTGCAGGAAGAAGACTGCATGCTTTTGATCAGAAGTATATCAATTAAGGTAAAGTTGCTTTGAACCAGCTGTGAATGGAATGGGTCAAACAACTATTATAGATTGAAATCCTACCAAAATTGCCAAACTCAGATGTTATATATTTATATGCCTCACCAAACACTTCGGGCTGAAACTGGTCAACGACAATAGCGCAAAACAGGTTGATGGCGAATCGGCAGCCCTTTTACACCGCGCTTGATTTTCTTTTCTATTGACCATCCCTGGCGTTGCCCAATTTCATTCCCTTCATGTGGTAATCCATGTGTCTTTATGCTTGTAAATATTGTGCTATTCAGATTACTTTCAAAGCCAGTGCCTGTTCTTCAAAAGGGATCATATATGAGCATAAAAAGCAGCACATTTCGTATGTCAGCAATTTGGTTTAACTTGTTGTGCCATGAGGATGGATTAACTTCTGTAACTAAATGAGGAACAGTGTTGCTTATTTTCTTCCTGAGAATTCCTTCATCTCACATTCTACAAGCCTGACTAGTTTGTTTGATTAACCCTTTGCAAACTGGTTTCAGACTTCAAGTATTGTAGAGGTGAGATACTGAACTGTTTGCTTGTGCAAATAAATAAATAATTATTGAATAAACTAGTTTATTAGCTTAGCTTGTTACAAAAAGTATCTGACACGGCAGATATTATCCGCCTTCTGAAAGGACATGAGAAGTAATAGGAATTTTACCTACCATCTAGTAGCAAGTTTGCAATAAATAGGAGGATAGTTTGCCCAGTGGCATGTTCATATCCCAAATACTAAACGTTTAAGGTTAAATATCTGATGATAGAGCTTACCAATGGAAGCTATCTTTCTACAGTGAGCTTGAGAACAGGTATTGGGAACAAACCTGAATCATAACTGCCTCCAGTTCTACGATTTTTTTAAAATTTAGTTTTATTTAACTTTGTTATATTTGCCATATAATTTTTATGTGTGGTTGTTCCTTTTGTATTTTTCTTTCTCCTCTCAGGTCATCTGATAGGTAGTTCAATGCTTTCTGATTGAGGAAGTACCGAGCCTCTGCTCAGTACCTCCTTTAGGGGCAAACTGAAATTGGAAGGTTGCGGGATGATATATTCTGCACACAAATCTGTTGTGCACCCCTAAATTGTTAAATATGCCTCTGCTTCTTTATGGTCTATGTCTGTTCGACTTAATTTCTTCCCAAATGATGTTGGGTTTTAGTCTTGGAAGTTGCCTGTAACTTGAATCTGCCAACAAGGGTTGGGATGAGTTTTTCTCAATACTCGCAAGGTTGCTCTCTTCCCCAAACAGAAAGGAAAATATGATCACACTTGTTAGAAGTGCACATTCTGACGAGGAGAAAGTGGCATTGGTGGTCAGCCTGTCCCAGCCTCTTGCCTGAAGGTAATTATGTAAAGGCAGTCTTTCTTGGGGGAGGTATGAAGAGGTGGAAGAAATTAAGCCACAAGTGGAATAAATGAAACGCACAGAACAAAACCCTTCCAAGGTGATCTTGAATGAAATCCCTTATCTGTTGAATTCAACTTGAACTGGTTTGGCAGTGTTAAGATTTTACTGCTGTCATACCTTGTAAAGGCTATTTGCACCTGTTGAAAATCAACCTTTAAAGAATTAAAGAAAAGTTTGGCTATGAATAATATTGTCATTGTCAGAAAATTAACAAAATTGCATGGTGGATATTTTTATGCATTGGCTACACTTAATAAAAATGGCCTATAGTCGTAATCCTGCAAGAATGCACAAAGGAGAATGAGCAATTTTATTCTAATTAATTTTGAAAAGGTAAGTGTCCCTGCAAAGTTCATTAACCTTTGGTTTTGGGTGTTAGGAGGATGCTTGTGTTTTTTTAGTTAATAGGAATCAGGGCTACAGCTTCACAAGAAAGTACCAGCTATTGTCCTCTCTGAATCATTTAGGAGAATGTGTAGCAGAACATAAATCCCCCCCCGCACCCCCCCCCCCCCCCAAATGTTGTCTTAGATTGAATATTCACATCAGTCATCTGTATTTTAGTTGATTTCCTCTGCCACTTCCTCCCTCTGTCCTGAGGTTATTGACTCTTTGCTGAGCCAGGCAGCTTCTGTTACTTTGCCAAAGTGGCTTTTATTCTTTTGTGAGCCATGATAGTGAGAGTTGCCATGGCACTTGAATGTGGAGGATATACCAGCTGAATGTGATCCTGTCCTTATCTGATGCCCACATACATGCAATTCTAGCAGGGGCTCCTGGATAGCAATTAGGAGTAGGGATCTTGGCTGATTTCCCCCGGCCCCCCCCCCCCCCGCCAATTCTTAACTTGCGGCAACTGAGGCCAGTTGTAGTACTTCCACTGCCTCTCTGGCTGAGATAGCTAACTCAACATAGACCAGAGGCTGAACCTAAGACCTTCCTGCTCGGCCATTCACTGGATAAACCCATTGAGCTTTCGGGGAACTTCTTATCCGCTCTTTAACTCTTTCATTGACCAATGTTTTGATACCTCCTTTCATCTTTTAAAAAAATTATTTTTAATAAATTATGTATTTTCATGTACATAGAGAATATGTTGATGGGCCAAGGTGTACTGCTGACATTTTTTTTGTGGCGGCTCACCTCATTATTATTGATGATTTATGGAGGTAATGCTCAAAAGTGAGGTAAAAATCAGTACTTTAGTTACAAGGAATAAGAACAGAAGAAATAAGAGCAGGAGTAGGCCATACGGCCCCTTGAGCCTGCTCCACCATTCAATAAGATCATGGCTGATCATCGACCTCAACGCCACTTTCCTGCCCAATCTCCATATCCCTTGATTCCCCTAGAGTCCAAAAATCTATCTATCTCAGCCTTGAATATACTCAAAGACTCAGCATTCATAACCCTCTGGGGCAGAGAATTCCAAAGATTCACAACCCTCTGAGTGAAGAAATTCCTCCTCATCTCAGTCTTAAATGGCCTACCCCTTATCCTGAGACTATGCCCCCCAGTTCTAGACACTCCAGCCAGGGGAAACAACCTCTCAGCATCTACCCTGTCAATCCCCTTCAGAATCTTGTATGTTTCAATAAGATCACCTCTCATTCTTCTAAACTCCAGAGAGTATAGGCCCATTCTACACAATCTCTCATCATAGGACAGCTCTCTCATTCCAGGAATCTATCTAGTGAACCTTCGTTGCACCGCCTCCAAGACAAGTATATCCTTCCTTAGATAAGGAGACCAAAACTGTGCACAGTACTCCAGGTGTGGTCTCACCAAGGCCCCTGTACAATTATAGCAAGACTTCCTTACTCTTTTACTCCAACCCCCTTGCAAGAAAGGCCAACATGCCATTTGCCTTCCTTATTGCTTGTTGTACCTGCATGCTAGCTTTCTGTGTTTCTTGCACGAGACACCCAAATCTCTCTGAACACCAACATTTGAAAGTTTCTCACCATTTAAAAAAATTTCTGTTTTTCTATTCTTCCTACCAATGTGAATAACCTCACTTTTCCCTACATTATACTCCATCTGCCACCTTACTGCCCACTCACTTAGTCTATCTATATCCCTTTGCAGACTCTTTGTGATTTCCTCACAGCTTACTGTCCCACCAATTTTGTATCATCAGCAAACTTGGATACATTACACTCGGTCCCTTCATCTAGGTCATTAATATAGATTGTAAATAGCTGAAGCCCCAACACTGATCCTTGCGGCACCCCACTAGTTACAGCTTGCCAACCTGGAAAAGATTTGTTTATCCCTACTCTCTGTTTTCTGGCCGTTAACCAATACTTTATCCATGCTACTATATTACCCCCAACCCCATGAGCCCTAATCTTGTGTAATCTTTTATGTGGCACCTTATCGAATGCCTTTTAGAAATCCAAATATACTACATCCCCTTTATCTACCCTGCTAGTTACATCCTCAAAAAACTCTAATAAATTTGTCAAACACGATTTCCCTTTCATAAAACCATGCTGACTCTGCCTAATCATGTTATGATTTTCTAAGTGCCCTGATACCACTTCCTTAACAATGGATTCCAGCATTTTCCCGATGACTTATGTCAGGCTAACTGCCCTGTAGTTCCCTGTTTTTTCATTCCCTCCTTTCTTGAATAGCGGTGTTACATTTGCGACCTTCCAATCCGCTAGGACCATTCTAGAATCGGGGGAATTTTGGAAGATCAGAACCAATGCATCCACTATCTCTTCAGCCACCTCTTTTAGAACCCTAGGATGTAGGCTGTCAGGTCCAGGGGATTTGTCGGCTTTTAGTCCCATTAGTTTCTCTAGTACTTTTTCTCTACTTATATTAATTACGTTAAGTTCCTCACCCTCATTAGACCCTTGGTTCCCCACCATTTTTGGTATGCTTTTTGTGTCTTCTACTGTGAAGACAGATACAAAATATTTGTTTAACGTTTCTGCCATTTCCTTATTCCCCATAATAATTTCTCCTGTCTCAGCCTCTAAGGGACCAACGTTTACTTTTGCTACTCTCTTCCTTTTTACATACTTGTAGAAGCTCTTACAATCTGCTTTTATATTTCTTGCTAGTTTTCTCTCATTCTATTTTTTCCCTTTTTTCAATTTTTTGGTCAACCTTTGCTGGTTTCTGAAACTCTCCCAATCCTCAGGCTTACTATTATTCTTTGCAATATTATAAGCTTCTTCTTTCAATCTAATGCTATCCTTAACTTCTTTAGTTAGCCACGGTTGGATCACTTCTCCCGTGGAGTTTTTGTTTCTCAAGGAATGTATTTTTGTTGAGAATTATGAAATATTTCTTTAAATGCTAGCCACTGCTTATCTACTGCCATACCTTTTAATCTATTTTTCCAATCTACCTTAGCCAACTCGCCTCTCATACCTATGTAATTAGCTTTATTTAAGTTTAAGACTCTAGTTTCGGACTTAGGCAAGTCACTATCAAAATTAATGTGAAATTCTATCATATTATGATCACTCTGCCCCAGAGGATCCTTTACTATGAGATTGCTAATTAATCCTGTCTCATTACACAATACAAGATCTAAAATAGCCTGTTCCCTGGTTGGTTCCATGACATATTGTTCTAGGAAACTGTCCCGAATGCATTCCATGAACTCGTCCTCCAAAGTACCTTTGCCAATTTGATTTGTCCAGTCTATATGAAGATTAAAGTCCCCCAAGATTATTGCATTACCTTTGTTGAAAGCTCCTACTATTTCTTGATTAATATTCTGTCCAATGGTATAGCCAATGTTAGGGGGCCTATATACTACTCCATTTATCTCTATTTGTGCCACTAGTTTGTCTATCTTGTTACGAATGCTTCATGCATTTAGATAAAGAGCCTTTAATTTAAATTTTTCACCATTAGTCCCTGCTTTGACCTTATTCTCTGCTGCACTGCTACCGTTAAACTCTCTGTCCCTTCCTGTCACACTCTGCTTAGTTTTACTCAAATCGCTACACTACTCTATTGCCTTGACCTTTCTCTTTAGAATTCTAAATTTCCCCTCCCCTCTTTGCCATATACTCTTTGCCATTTAATAGTTTTAAGTTTGTAAAATAAATAATTATGTATAACAATTAGGTCTATGTTCTGGTAAAGAAAAAACTTGCATTTATATACCGTTTTTCACGACCTCAGGACGCCCTGAAGGGCTTTACAGCCAATTAAGTACTTGTGAAGTGTAGTCACTGTTGTAATTTAGGAAAATACAGTAATTGCTATTGTTGCATAATTAGTTTTCAAAGTCAGTTGTTGCAATTGGACATGCGCTGGTTGTTGTGACAAGATGTGTTGCAATACATCTCTGCAAGAACTGCAAAGTTCTCTCAAAATCAGGGCCATCATTCAGTTACCATCTGTATTTCCCTAGTATTTAGGGGTAATCTCCTCCTTCACAAACAGCAAAACGAGGCATACAAGTTTATTCTCCATTTGACATTAATGTTTGAGAAGAGAAATGAAGGTGAAGGAACATGTTTTTGCAAAGTTACTCCAGTAGTACACTGTTCTTGATCTTTGATATTAAAGTGTTATTATTTATCACATTTATCATTTTATTAAATTGCATCACTTTCCATTTGTGTTCTCAGGTACAAAATGGAAACAAGCTCTAGAGTTTGGAGCCAAAATTTTTACTAAATTGATCCAATTCAAATCTATTCATACTATTTTGTATTTGGCTCATTTTGATTAACCCAGACTTTGAAAGCTGATTATGCAATGTGACATACTTACAAAGTGCAGGGTGTGGTGATGGATAACAGTTGCAGCCATGCTACAACACTGAGTTCAGCAGTAAGAAATCCGAATCTGACCGTTAGATCCATAGGTTCAAGACTGAAATTCAGATTTCAATTCCCTTGACTTGGTACAGCCTAGAGGAAACTGTAATACCAGTACAGAATGACAGTGATTCTACATATGTACAACGATAGCAGTGGAAATAGAAATGTAGATATAAGCCATCCAGGAAGAGTTTTGTTTGAATGTTAATTCTTAAATGTAGGTTTGTGCCAGAAAAAGTATTAAGTGGACATATGTCTTAACCAGACAACATTATCTAGTCTTGACGACTGCTAAACTGCAATGCTGACTTAAATATGCAGTGGGGTTTTTTAGCAAATTCGCATCAGGACAGCTTTACCTGATACTTCGGTAGCAGTGCTATTTTAATTTTCAAAGGATTGCAGCATTCTATAAATGAAAAACACATGCCAGAGATGGTGTTCAATAAACCCTTTTATAGAGTTGCTTTCAATACTGAAGCTGTGTGATTACATAATTCTTATAATGGTTTTGGCTTTGCATTAATGCAGAATGTGTAGTATGATGAAATTGCCAAACTGACATTTGGACATTGATAAGCAGAGCTTTGCTTTCCTTGACTAGGGAGTGATGTGGAACCTGCTATTTATATATTGTGGCTGGATTTTCTGTTCTACTCTCGCCAGCAAGTGAATCATTAAAATTAATGGGGGAAAACAGAAAGCTCCAGTGCGTGTGTCTTGCAGAAGTCTAGGGAGTCCTTGGTTTTGAGGTCTACACAGTAGGCGTGTGGTACAATATATTTGGCTGTTGCACCAATAAATCATTTCAGTGAGCTGATTTATTAAGGAGAATGTTGTACGTAAACATGGTATGATTCATTTTTAACAATCTCTTTTTGCTACATGAAATGTCAACACATCGGATTTTTTTCCCCTCCTTAGGCACCATTGAAAATTATTTTGATTTTATTTGTATACATTCCTCTATATGCTCTGTGACGAACTGACTGGAACACAACCCTCTTCAATTTCCTTACATTGTTTCTTTAACATTAACTTCTGGAACTTTTTTTTAATCCAAATACTTTTATAAAGCCATTGCAGTCACAATTAGAAAATAATTATTAGTCATAGTATTTTTTTCTCTGAGACTATTTTCAAACCTCATCCAGAACATTCACTATTGTCAGCCTGGTTTGTGCTTCCTGAAAACTTGACAAGCAATTATTTAACCATTTGAATTCACTAAATTTATAGTTTAGTCGAATATCCATTTTGTAATTCGGCATGATTTAAAGGTAGGCATCAATCCTTGATGGGATCCCATGCTAAAATTTTCCAGAGGCAATTCTATTCTTGCACCAAACCAGAATGACCCAAGAGGGAAATCTCCATTTCAGCCCTTGATTCGCCATGAAATGCTAAAGCTGTACCACATAACATCGGAACATGATAGCCCATTCAGCTCCTCAAGCCTGTTCCGCCACTCAATTAGATCATGGCTGATCTGTATCATAACTCCATCTACATACCTTGGTTCCGTAACCCTTAACACCCTTGCCTAACAAAAATCTATCAATCTCAGTTTTGAAATTTTCAATTGACCTAGCCTCAACAGCTTTTTGGGGGAGGGAGTTCCAGATTCCACTACCCTTTGTGTGAATAAGTGCTTCCTGACGTCACCCCTGAACGGCCTAGCTCTAATTTTAAGGTTATGCCCCCTTGTTCTGTACTCCACCACCAGATGAAATAGTTTCTCTCTATCTACTCTATCAAATACTTTAAAAACAGGTGTTTTGTGCCATTCTTTTAGTTGACAGACATTTTGCCAGTACAATGGCCTGATACAATCCTCTAAGACCAAAGTAAAATTCTACAAATGATACAAATGAATAGAAACGACCATATCTATTTAAACTGTGCTGAGTTTAGGGAACTGTTAACTATACATATCTCCACTAGGTGGAAGTATACCATTATATTTACCAGACTTGCAGTCTGGAAACACACTGATCTAAATCAAGCATGTCTCCAAATATTTGCTCCTACTTTGTCAAAATGTTATTTATTATACCAGTTTTACAGTGAGTTTAATAAATGCAGTTCTTTCCAAAACAGGAAAAGAGCAAGATAAAGTTGCTTAGTGCATGTGGGAAAGACTGGATTCTTGCTATTAACACATCCTTTGCCTGTGCAAAAAAAACAATAGTAACTGGGTTTCATCTCTCTTTTAGCATGTTTTTCCCTGAAGAAACATTCAAGATAAAAAAAAATGTAATTCTTAGTCTTGACAAAATCGTTCTGAAAATTTCTCCCTTTTTTGGTTGTGTTGACTGTTTTGTGGAGATTATGATCCCTGAGAGGTAGTTTGGAGCTCAAAAGTGCTACTAGAAGATGTTATAAAAAGTGTAAGTGCTAGCAGGAATTTGGCAGTAAATAGTCATTTTCATTTTATGTCTGCTACTCCCACCCACTACAAGTTAAGAATGTTGCTAGTAAACTTGAATTGTAACAATATTATCTGAAATTGCCCAGATTCAACAATATGAAATATTTTAAGTTCATGGGGAATTATGTTTTTTTTTTAGTTCAGCGGTTGAAAGATGATTATTGTTATTGTGTGTGTGTGTTGACTGGTGGTTTACATGTGAAATGTGGTGGTTATTTTAATCTAAAGTTGGACTTCGTAAAACTGTGTAAAAGAACAAACTTGTTTTATATAGTCAGCCAGGATTTGTTATACAGTCAAGGATAGTCAGCACGGATTTGTTAAGGGAAGGTCGTGTCTGACAAACTTGATTGAATTTTTTGAGGAGGTAACAAGGAGGGTAGATGAGGGTAGTGCGTTTGATGTAGTGTATATGGACTTTAGCAAGGCTTTTGATAAGGTTCCACATGGCAGACTGGTCACGAAGTTAAAAGCCCATGAGATCCAGGGCAAAGTGTCAAGTTGGATTCAAAACTGGCTCAGAGACAGGAAGCAGAGGGTAATGGTTGATGGGTGTTTTTATATAGTGTCTTATCATGTCCTCAGAACATCACAAAGTGTTTTACAACCAATGGTTTACTTTTGAAATGTAGTCACTGTTATCTAGGTAAGCATGACAAGGTCCCACACACAGCAAATTAATGAATGACTAGATAATATGCTTTTGGTGGTGATGGTTCACGAGGGAATGTTGGCCAGGACATAGGGAGAACTCAGAGGAAGTATTAAGGGGTTTAGCTGCTTTAAAAGTGGATAAATCCCCAGGCCCGGATGAAATGTATCCCAGGCTGTTAAGCGAAGCAAAAGAGGCAATAGCAGAGGCCCTGACCATCATTTTTCAATCCTCTCTGGCATCAGGTGTGGTGCCGGAGGACTGCCAATGTGGTACCCTTGTTTAAAAAGGGAGAAAAGGATAGACTGAGTAATTACAGGCCAGTCAGCCTAACCTCGGTGGTGGGAAAATTATTGGAAAGAATTCTGAAGGACAGGATAAATCTTCATTTAGAAAGACACGGGTTAATCAAGGATAGTCAGCACGGATTTGTTAAGGGAAGGTCGTGTCTGACAAACTTGATTGAATTTTTTGAGGAGGTAACAAGGAGGGTAGATGAGGGTAGTGCGTTTGATGTAGTGTATATGGACTTTAGCAAGGCTTTTGATAAGGTTCCACATGGCAGACTGGTCACGAAGTTAAAAGCCCAAGGGATCCAGGGCAAAGTGTCAAGTTGGATTCAAAACTGGCTCAGAGACAGGAAGCAGAGGGTAATGGTTGATGGGTGTTTTTGTGACTGGAAGGCTGTTTCCAGTGGGTTCCGCAGGGCTCAGTACTAGGTCCCTTGCTTTTTATGGTATATATCAATGATCTTGACTTGAATATAGGGGGTATGATTAAGAAGTTTGCAGATGATAAAATCGGTTGTGTGGTTGATACTGAAGAAGGAAGCTGTAGACTGCAGGAAGATATCAATAAATTGGTCAGGTGGGCAGAACAGTGGCAAATGGAATTCAATCCGGAGAAGTGTGAGGTAATGCATTTGGGGAGGGCTAACAAGGAAAGGGAATACACATTAAATGGTAGGACACTGAGTAGCGTAGAGGAACAAAGGGACCTTGGAGTGCATGTCCACAGATCCCTGAAGGTAGCAGGCCAAGTAGATAAGGTGATTAAGAAGGCATACGGAATGCTTGCCTTTATTAGCCGTGGCATAGAATACAAGAGCAGGGTGGTTATGCTTCAACTGTATAAAACACTAGTTAGGCCTCAGCTAGAGTACTGCGTGCAGTTCTGGTCACCACATTACAGAAAAGATGTGATTGCACTAGACAGGGTACAGAGGAGATTTACAAGGATGTTGCCGGGAGTAGAGAGTCTTAGCTATGAGGAAAGACTGGATAGGCTGGGTCTGTTTTCCTTGGAACAGAGGAGGCTGAGGGGAGACCTTATTGAGGTGTATAAAATTATGAGGGGCATAGATAAAGTGGATAGAAAGGACCTATTTCCCTTAGCAGAGGGGTCAAAAACCAGGGGGTACAGATTTAAAGTAATTGGTGGAAGGTTTAGAGGGGATTTGAGGGGACATTTCTTCACCCAGAGGGTTGTGGGGGTCTGGAACTCACTGCCTGAAAGGCTGGTAGAGGCAGGAACACTAACCACATTTAAAAGTACTTGAATGTGCACTTGGGATGCTCTAACCTGCGGGGCTACGGACCAAGAGCTGGGAAGTGGGATTAGGCTGGATAGCTCTTTGTTGGCCAGCGTGGACACGATGGGCCGAAATGGCCTCCCTCCGTGCTGTAACTTTCTATGATTCTATGAACTCCTTGCTCTTCTTCAAATAGTGCCATGTGATCGTTTACATCTACTTGAACAGGCAAGTGGAGCCTTGGTTTAACGTCTCATCTGAAAGACGGCACCTCCTGCTGTGTAGCACTCCTTCTGTGCTGCAATGTAGTGTCAGCCTAGAATGTGTCCTGAAGTCTGCAGTGGGACTTGAACCCACAGCCTTCTCAGAGATAAGAGTGCTACCAACTGAGCCAAGCTGACACTACAAAGACTAACTGGAGATAAAACAAAATAAACCACATTTTGATATTAACATTTAGCAGTGTAAAATAATTTCTTCTAATTCTTAGCTATAGCCATTCTGGATGAGCTCCATGAAATACATTGCAAACGCATCTCCATGACTGTTGCTATATTGTTACACTGCCTGTCTGATATCAAGCATTGGGTGAGCCAGAACGTCCTCCAACTCACATCAGCAAGATCAAAGCGATCCAGAAATTCTGGACCTCTGCCCTTGATTCTGTTCCAATCCTTGGCTGTTCGCTCATGCGGAACCCGGCTGTTTCCGGCGACTTGACTCTGAGCTGAGTTTGTGTCAAAATCAAAAGTTAGGCCAAGTCTGTCACCAACTCTCTCAATTTCCGCTTCTAGAACATTGCCTGCCTCTCTCACCTCTCACCTCCATCCTGTTGAAATCCTCATGCACTGCTTTGGTAATTCCAGTCTCAACTTTTCTATAAGCCCTGCATGCTGCTCTCCTGAGCTTCACCCTACAGAAACTCCAGCTCAACCAGAACCTGTATCCAGTCCCACATTAGTCCTTCTGAGCTATCTTTCTAGTTCTCCCTGCCCTACTTGGGCATACTCCTCCAGCTCTACACCTCAGCTCAGCTGTTGTGCCCTCGCACTCTGGAATTCTCTATCTAAACTGCTCCATCTTGCCACATTCTCTTTTCACCTTCAAAAATCTCCTCAAAACCTATTTCTTTGATCATACCTTTGGCCACCTCCTTAATGCCTGATTGGTGTCTAATTTGCTGCTGTATGAAGTGCCTTTTTTACAAAATAATTCTTGCCATATGGGCGTCGCTAGTAAGGCCAGAATTTATTGCCCATCCCCGGGATATTTTGGTGCATTCAAGCTCTAAGAGCTTATCATTTGTGAGCTGTGTTCTCAAATGTGGCCATGGTACTTATTCAACGCACATTCCATGCTCAGCAAGTAAACTTAATTGTTGCGAACAAAATACAATAATAATAAATCTGCCTGTTAGAAGTAGGATGTGAAATGCATTTTAAAGCTGATGTTATAGTGAGAATCTGATTTGGTTCTCATCGTTCTGATTTTGAACATTTATTTAAGATGCCATTTATTTATGGTAATCATGTAATGTTCATTTGCTTCTATTTCCTTTTTGAACAGAGGGTTCTGAAACAGCCTTGGCAGATGTAGCACTGGATCTTCTCTGCTTACTGATGAAAGACCACTGGAGCTGGCTATGTACTGAGAACATGCAAAAGGTTATCCGGCTGCTGTGCGGGACCCTGATAGAAAGGTGGGTGAGTTGTTATACACAATCAGTCCATGCACAAAAAAAACCCTGCTATTTTTGAAAGCTAAAACTTGGATTTACGAATAGATGTTTACTTTGCAACGTATGTTACAATTGAGTCAGAATTTTCACATTGCAACCTGTTGACCTGATACTCAACTGAGTAAAACAAAGATACATTCTCAGTAACTCACAGGTAAGATACTTTGGAACATTACACTAGTATTCTGTGTGCATACAGATGAATGAAACTAAATCACCTTCCCGCACTATCCCCATATCCCTTGAGTTCCTTAGTATTCAAGAATGTATCGATCTCGGTCTTGAATAGAGTCAACGACTGAGCATCCATAGCTCTCTGGGGTAGAGAATTCCAAAGATTCACAACCCTTTGAGTGAAGGAATTTCTCCTCATCTCAGTCCTAAATGGTCAACCCTTAGTTCTAGACTCCCCAGCCAGGGAAACATCCTCCCAGCATCTACCCTGTAATAATTTTATATCTTAAACTGAAATGATAGTGAATGCAATGTGGTGGAGAAGGAAACTACTAAAAGAAAGCCTATGTAGCTCCCTCACACCTGCCTGTTTTCTCAAAAGTACCACTACTGCTTAGAGTATGAATTGAATACGAGTGTTAGGAATTTTAGTTATGAGGAAAGTTTAAGGAAGTTGTTCTTGCTTTCTTTTGAAGAGGAGACGTTAAGGTGACTGAATGCAACTTTTCCAAGATTGTAGAGGGAATTGACTGAATTGATTCAGGCAATTGTTCAGTGTTGTGAAGCATTCAAACACCATGGGGCACAAGTTTAAAAATTAGGAGCAAAAAGGGATGCCAGGTGGTACTTTTTACCCATATTCTAATAGAGTTGCAGAATAAATTAACAATTAGAGGTGCTTCTGGAGCGAGAAGGGACTGAGGAACAGGTGAGTATGTTTTCCTCTGAGTGTAAAGCTAATAAAACTGATCAATCTTTTAATTTTACAAGGAGGAAAATATATCCCATGCTGAGGATGACCGGGGGGGGAGGTGGGGCGGGGTGGTTGGTGGGGGTGGGGGAGTTGATCTCTGATGAAGGCTGGGCTTATTTAATCTAATAACCTTTTCCTGTTTCCAAAAGTTCTTCGGTTCTGCCTTAAAGTGTTTGTTGATTTAGGAAGTATTATTTTACAGTTTTGTCACTTTTATAACAGCAGATATTTACTGCTCAGCCTGTAGGTTACCATACCTTTGTATTTGCTCTACCAGATGGAGTATTCTTTGGATGCTGGATGTTTTAATAAGACAATCACAGTGAATTTTTATTATTTTACTGTTAAAACTTGTTTAAATTGCGCAATATGTTCAGCAAAGCACTCCTTTGTCGTGTTATTTTAACTTCAAAGCAACAAAAGAAATTCTGTTTCTTACAAAGCCTCCCAGGGCCTTTTCTTTACCAACTTAACCTTGGCCCTTTAGAAATGGTTATGGTGGTTCGATAAAGTGCTTTATTTACAACAGATATACCATGAAAGTTCAGTAGTTCACAGAAAAAGAACTGCCACTATGTCATAACATTTACAAATACTAAGGGGGCGATTTTGCCAATGGGGGCGCGTTGGAGGCAGGACTGCTGCTTGTCGGGTCGATGTCCCGCCTCCATCGATTTGTGGCCAACCCACGCTATTTTCCCTTGATTGACCTTGTTAAGCCCGCCCAGCGGGCTTAGCAGGCCAATTAAGGGAAAACCGGTTACAGAAAATGTCAGCGTATGACGTTTCATCTGTCAAAAATTTTTGACAGATGAATTGTCATCGTTTGACAGCTCTGTGAAGCTGTCAAACACTGACATTCTCTGTAGTTTGATGAGTTCTTGAATTCAAGACTCATCAAACCTTTTTCTTTTGCAGAAATTAGATGGTTGCTGCATTGGAGAATGCAATGGCCATCTGTCATTTCTGCCGCGGAGGTGCGAGACTCTCCACATACCCAACTCTTGAAGCCTGCAGGAAGAAACAAAGGTAAGTAAACTTTTTCTGACACTTTCCACTTACCTCACATACTCACCTCTCCATCACTTGCCACCACAGCGCACTGTTGCACCCCTCCGACCCCCGCAGACCCACTGCTCGCCTTGCTGACCCTGGCGGGGTTCGCAGCCTTCGGGAAGCCCGCATTTTTGTGGGTAAAATGGGGATAATCCTCTTATCTGCCTGTTAACTACCTGTTAACAGGCCGATAAGTGGCACTAATCGCCTTCCCGCCTCCAAGGAAACGGGACCCGGCGCAGGTTGGCTACCCGCCTCCTGGCAAGATGGCACGGAGGCGGGTTGGGCACCCACCCCCAAATTCTGCCATTTTCCCGGCAGTCCCGTCTCCATACCTGCCTCCCCAGTGCTGGCAAGATCGCGCCCATAATCTGAGAACTTGTGGTGCCCAGTGATATGAATGGATTATAACGTATAGAGTGTGATTGAAGAAATTTAAGTTTCAGTGGTGAAACTGAAAGAAAGAAAGAAAGACTTGCATTTATATAGCGCCTTTCACAACATTTCAGAAAACTGAAGTAATACAAAGATTGTTTTATGATTTTGAGGTATATTCCAGTTCTTATGATTGGACATGCTGGTAAATATGCATTGTTGTAGTGCCTTATGTGAAAGTGGAAGTTCAGTACAGGAGAGCAGCAAGATCAGGCTGACTGGTCTAATGATTACATGCGATGCAATATTTTACTTCACTAAATAGGATGCATAGATCTCACAAAATGCAAAGTTAGACTGAAAGTATTGCTTCACAAATGCCATTTTTCATATAGTTCCTCTTCTCTCCTTCATGGGTTATATCCTCTGAGCTCCAGTTGAGATGCTAAGTAGATGTATAAGCTACCGAACCCTAACCCCAATCCCAACTCTAACACTAATACTGTTGTGAGGCTAGGCAATAAGGATGCAGAAATGGTGATCCTTGATGAATGCCCTGTGGCTTATCCCCTTTTCTTTTGCCATGGAACCCAGTGACTGGGATTGTCGGCTTATTTAAAAAAAATTCATTCACAGGTTGTGGGCGTCGCTGGCAAGGCCAGCATTTACTGCCCATCCCTAATTGCCCTTGAGAAGATAGTGGTGAGCCTCCTTCTTGAACTGCTGCAGTCCATGTGGTGAAGGTACTTCCACAGTATTGTTGGGTAGGGAGTTCCAGGATTTTGACCCAGCGACGATGAAGAAACGGTGATATATTTCCAAGTCGGGGTGGTGTGTGACTTGGACGGGAACTTGGAGGTGGTGATGTTCCCATGCGCCTGCTGCCCTTGTCCTTCTAGGTGGTAGAGGTCGCGGGTTTAGGAGTGCTGCCGAAGAAGCCTTGGTGAGTTGTTACAGTGCATCTTGTAGATGGTACACACTGCAGCCACGTTGCGTCGATGGTGGAGGAAGTGAATGTTTAAGGTGGTGGATGGGGTGTCGATCAAGCAGATTGCTTTTTCCTGGAATGGTGTCGAGCTTCTTCAGTGTTGTTGGAGCTGCACTCATCCGTGCAAGTGGAGAGTATTCTATCACACTCCTGACTTGTGCCTTGTAGGTGGTGGAAAGGTTTTGGGGAGTCAAGAGGTGAGTCACTCGCTGCAGAAAACCCAGCCTCTGACCTGCTCTTGTAGCCACAGTATTTATGTGGCTGGTCTAGTTAAGTTTCTGGTCAATGGTGACCCCCAGGATGTTGATGGTGGGCGATTTGACGATGGTACTGCCGTTGAATGTCAAAGGGAGGTGGTTAGACTTTCTCTTGTTGGAGATGGTCATTGCCTGGCATTTGTGTGGCGCGAATGTCAGTTGCCACTTATGAGCCCAAGCCTGAATGCTGTCCAGGCCTTGCTGCATGCGGGCACGGACTGCTTCATTATCTGAGGAGTTGCGAATGGAACTGAACACTGTGCAATCATCAGCGAACGTCCCCACTTCTGACCTTATGATGGAGGAAAAGTCATTGATGAAGATGGTTGGGCCTAGGACACTGCCCTTAGGAACTCCTGCAGCGATGTCCTTGGGGCTGAGATGATTGGCCTCCAACAACCACAACAATCTTCCTTTGAGCCAGTGGAGAGTCTTTTCCCTGATTTCCATTGACTTCAATTTTACCAGGGCTCCTTGATGCCACACTCGGTCAAAGGCTGTCTTGATGTCCAGGGCAGTCATTCTCACCTCACTTCTGGAATTCAGCTCTTCTGTCCATGTTTGGATCAAGGCTGTAATGAGGTCTGGAGCTGAGTGGTTCTGGCGGAATCCAAACTGAGCATAGGTGAGCAGGTTATTGGTGAGTAAGTGCCGCTTGATAGCATTGTCGATGGCCCCTTCCATCACTTTGCTGATGATTGAGAGTTGACTGATGGGGTGGTAATTGGCCGGATTGGACTTGACCTGCTTTTTGTGGACAAGGCATACCTGGGCAATTTTCCACTTTGTCGGGTAAATGCCAGTGTTGCAGCTGTACTGGAACAGCTTGGCTAGAGGCGCGACTAGTTCTGGAGCACAAATCTTCAGCACGACAGCCGGGACGTTGTTGGGGCCCATCGCCTTTGCTGCATCCAGTGTGGGTGAAACCTGACTGCTTCGGGGATTCGGACCCAGCTTTTCCATTCCATGTTGCGATACAGAACCACTGAAATGTTGCAAATACTCTTGATAGAAAATGTTAAGTGAATGCTGTTGAATTGGGGTACAAATTAACTTTCTCAACATTGGATATATATTGACTAAATATGTTGAGTGAGGAACCATTTTCAAACATCTGGTGTAAATCCATTTAATTTACTGAAGTATTAATAGGCTCTGGATTCATTAATTTAAAACTTGCAATTTTGTTTCTCTGTTTAATTTTTCTTTTCCCTTATGACAGTCTTCAAAGCTAGATATTGGTATTTATTCTTTAATATTTATAGATTGAACAATTATCAGTTCAATATTTCAAAAGATAGTTTAATTGCAACAAGAGAGTTAGTTCAGATATGTGGCGTCAATTAATTAGTTTGTCAGCTTGCTTGCAGTTTACTTACGGATAATTTTTCATATTTTTCAGCTTGCAAATTTCAGGTTGTTCTGGCACTTTCTGACTGTTTCAATAAATAATATATCCATGGTTCAGGGAGGAGGAAAAGCTAGTGGGACATCAATAAATTATCCCACTTGGGGACTAAACTCCTGTATTTTAATTATTTAATATATATTTAAGTACAAAGGACAGAATTCCAGCATTACTATAAATTGGTATGTAATTGCCAACCTAATAATTACATACTGATACATTTTTGCCATCTTGCTCACCATCGTATTCACAATATATATTAATGATCTAGACAAAGGGAACTAGATGTAATATCTCCAAGTTTGCAGACGACACAAAGCTGGGTGGGCGTGTGTGCTGTGAGGAGGATGCCAAGAAACTCCAGGATGATTTGGACAGGTTAGGTGATTGGGCAGAAGCATGGCAGATGCAATATAACGTGGATAAATGCGAGGTTATCCACTTCGGTGTCAAAAACAGGAAGGCAGATTATTATCTGAATGGCAATAGATTGGGAGAAGGTGAAGTGCAACGAGACCTGGGTGTCCTTGTGCACCAGTCGCTGAAGGTAAGCATGCAGGTGCAGCAGGCGGTTAAGAAGGCAAACGGTATGTTGGCCTTCGTAGCGAGAGGGTTCGAGTACAGGAACAAGGATGTCTTGCTGCAGTTGTACAGGGCCTTGGTGAGACCACATCTTGAGTATTGTGTGCAGTTTTGGTCGCCTTATCTGAGGAAGGAGGTTCTTGCCATGGAAGGAGCTCAGCGAAGATTCACCAGGCTGATACCTGGGATGGCAGGAATGACGTATGAGGAGAGATTGGGTCGATTGGGCTTATACTCGCTGGAGTTTAGAAGAATGAGAGGGGATCTCATTGAAACTTATAAAATTCTGAAAGGACTGGACAGACTAGATGCAGGAAGGATGTTCCCGATGGTCGGGGAGTCCAGAACCAGGGGTCACAGTCTAAGGATAAAGGGTAAGCCATTTAGGACAGAAATTAGGAGGAATTTCTTCACCCAGAGAGTTGTGAACCTGTGGAATTCTCTACCACAGAAGGCAGTAGAGGCCAATTCATTAAATATATTGAAGAAGGAGTTGGATATATTTCTTAAGGCTAAAGGGATCAAGGGATATGGGGAGAAAGCAGGGACAGGGTTCTGAATTTGGATGATCAGCCATGATCGCATTGAATGGCGGAGCAGGCTAGAGGGGCCGAATGGCCTACTCCTGCTCCTATCGTCTATGTTTCTATGTATTCCACTTTTATTTTCAAGAAGACTAGGCTCATGCTGCTGCCATGTTGGAAAGTCTTGTACTGATACTATTAATATAGAAACTATGTCCGTTGCCCTAAGCTGACTACTTTCTCCAGCCTCCTTGTGGGACGACTTCACGACATTTAATATTCTGCTCCTGTTGAAGCTCAGTGGTGACTTGCTAATCCAATCTTGCTTATCCATCGTTTGGGGGCCAGGTGTTGCAGTTGATTGAGATGATAACCTTATTCACTGGCTGCCTCTGGAGATAGTGCCTTTAAATCAAATCTAAGAAATGGAAATGAGGGGCTCCTTAAGCTGACAGCTGAGGGAGGAGTATTAATTTCTGGCTCCCTTTGGAGAAGACCATTCTAAATTCAGCGCCTGATTCAAGCGGTTTTAGATATACTCGTCCCTTTTCTCTGAAGAACAGACCCATGCTGAAAAATTATGTGTTTCTCGGTGCAAAAGTACTAAGAAAGCAAATCGAAGAAGGCAAATAAAGAAGCCGTCTCTATCTTTTTAGCACCGCTTTGGTTCTTTTGGTACTTGGATTAATTCCAATGCATGTTTGTGAAATGTATAATTGTCTTTGCTGTTCTGCCTTTTTAACTTCTATTATGCATCTCACAGCTGGCTGCTCAGATTTTTCAAAATTCATGGGGGTTGAGTTGCTTCAGAAGTGTGAAAGATAATTATTGCAGGTGCATTATGACTAGCTGATACTTTTTGCTGCCGCTAATAAAATAAGATTTCTCACAGTTAACACTTAGGAATACTGCTTGCTCCCACTATTTAGTTAGAGTACAGTTGAAATAGTCTCAAAATCACTTTTTTTCTTCAACCAGACACAGCCCAGGTTTACAGATTCCAAAATGAAACCCTTTTTCTGCCATTAAACAGCAGTAAAAATAATGGGCCAGAAATGTGGCTCTCCGGCTTCCTGCGGGTGCAAGCATCGCGCGCGTACTTGCCTACCGCGCCTGCCGTTGTGCTTCGGGCCCACGAGGACTTCGGCTCCTGGGCCTCCTGCAGCTGCCGGCGCGCAGTGCTTGCATATCCCAGGGTCGCAGTTAGTTCGAAGCGTCCCCTGAGATCACGTGGGCCATGGAGAGCCAATCGGAGCAGGGAATCTCCATTCATAGATTTGACAGGAAGACCTGTCAAATCTATGAATAGAGATCGGCCCCAAAACCACACTTAAACTTCAAATAAATTAAAAAAAACATCACATTTTTAAATGAACTATAAGTTACATAAATTAACTACTTTAAACAAAAATTTAAATTTTTGAAAAAATTAATTATACTTTTTAACGGTGCTAAAAATAAACTTACCTTTCTTTAAAGTATCTAAAAAAGATAAACCTGTTGAAAAAATGTTTAAATTGTAATTAATTAACCACTTACCTTGTTAAAAACAGGCCTTGCGCCTCCTTTTTAAAAGTGCAGCTTCTCCATACTTACCTTCCCGGAGAAACCTGAAAAAAACCCCAAAGTTCGCTGCGTGCGCGCAGCCTCTCCCGCGTACGCGTTCGACTTCTGAACCCCTTCCTTCAGGGGAACGGAAGTTCCGGTTTCCCGCGCATGCGCAGTGCATGCGGGAAACCGGCACTTCAGGTGGCCTTACGGGTGAGTACACAGCGCGTACTCACCCGACAAGAGCCGAATTTCTGGCCCAATATCTTTTCAGTTGTTGAATGATATAATGAAATGTTAAAGTGATACTTTCAATTAGACAAACAGAGTGAATATGACTAAAGAGAGAATGCTCACTGATTGACACGCATGTATTTGAGTTTTTTATGTTAGGTATTCTCATTGGGGTCAAGGTCAGTGGCCACACCCATAAATAAATCTTGTATCCCTTAAAAACCAGTGTGTGCCTTTACCTGCTGCCATGTTTCTGGATTTCCAACTATCCCTCAATGGGGGTGGGGTTGGGACCTTGGTGTTTTATATATTAAAAAATGCTACTGTAGTGTTAAACTTAACTCTGAAGGGGTTAAATTCATAGGACAGCGGGGCTGGGAGATATAGATAAAGATTCAGATGGGGTGCTGCAGACAATGAAAGTTAGTTTGGACATTTCAATGGTCATCACACCTATTCTGGTTAATATGACTCGAATAGTCTGGTGAGATTCTGCTTTCTGGCATCAGAATTAAGAAAAATGGTCAGCCTGTTCTATCAAAGGCTGCAGGAAGACAGGTGTTGGCTTGAGCTGCGATTCAAGATATAGCTGGTTGATTTACCCAGCTAAAAGCTAGACCAAAAGGAAATAAAATAAAAAGTGAATTTTCTGTCCACTATTTGGGATAAGGTAGCTTGTTTTTGTTGTTTTATGTTATCAAGGGAAACGTTGTAGGAAAAGTTTAAAAGAGTCTGGAATTACTACTTTTGTTCAGTCGTGTGTATTCTGCAAAATACGTCAGCTTCTTGATTTGCGATCGACCTCGTCTTATCGGAGTGTTCATCAGTTCCGCTTATTGAAAGATTGGAGGCACGTGTGAGTGTATAGTATCCAGCTTGCATGACAAGTGGGACACATTGTTACATCCCCGGATTATGCTATTGTCTAGGTAGATATTGGACAGTGTAAGTTACTTCCGCAACGTAAAAGGCGCAAAGTCTTCTTACGGAAGTAACCTGTGCCACTGAACCCATGGGAATATCTAGGGCAGACCTGAAATTTGTAACGCTTTGACCAATGTCTAGGAAAATGTAGCGAGATGCAGGGTCAAACAGAGAACGCTTGCCATTGACTCTGGCTTTTTAAAAATTCGTTTATGGGATGTGGGCATCGCTGGCAAGGCCAGCATTTATTGCCCATCCTTAATTGCCCTTGAGAAGGTGGTGGTGAACCACTGCAGTCCGTGTGGTGAAGGTACTCCCACAGTGCTGTTAGGTAGGGAGTTCCAGGATTTTGACCCAGCAACGATGATGGATCGACGATATACTTCTAAGTCAGGATGGTGTGTGACTTGGAGGGTGGTGTTCCCATGCGCCTGCTACCCTTGTCCTTCATAGGTGGAAGAGGTCGCGGGTTTGGGAGGTGCTGTCAAAGAAGCCTTGGCGAGTTGCTGCGGTGCATCTTGTAGATGGTACACACTGCAGCCATGGTATGCCGGTGGTGGAGGGAGTGAATGTTTAAGGTGGTGGATGGGGTGCCAATCAAGTGGGCTGCTTTGTCCTGGATGGTGTTGAGCTTCTTGAGTGTTGTTGGAGCTGCACTCATCCAGGCAAGTGGAGAGTATTCCATCACACTCCTTACTTGTGCCTTGTAGATGGTGAAAAGACTTTGGGGAGTCAGGAGGTAAGATACTCACCGCAGAATACCTAGCCTCTGACCTGCTCTTGTTGCCACAGTATTTATGTGGCTGGTCCAGTTAAGTTTCTGGTCAATGGTGACCCCCAGGATGTTGATGGTGGGGGATTCGACGATGGTAATGTCGTTGAATGTCATGGGGAGGTGGTTAGACGCTTGCTTGTTGGAGATGGTCATTGCCTGGCACTTCTGTGGCGCGAATGTTACCTGCCACTTATCAGCCCAAGCAGGAGTGGTTAAATGTTGAAAATGGGGATGTCAGAATCATCAACAGCTGCCATGGCCTCTTACACTGTTTCAATGAAGCTCAATGTAAACTCGAGGAACAGCACCTTATCTTTCGATTAGGCACTTTACAGCCTTCTGGACTCAACATTGAGTTCAACAATTTCAGACTAAAACCCCTGCCCCTATTTTTTCACATGGCAGCTGTTGATGATTCTGCCATTCCCATTTTCAACATTTAACCACTCCTGCCTTCCACCCTAGCACAGACCGTTCCTATTGTTCTTTCTTCCCCTCCCTCTTTCCCTGCCTCTGCACCTGCTTAAAACCTGTTACATCTCTAACTTTTTCCAGTTCTGACGAAGGGTCACAGACCTGAAGCGTTAACTCTGTTTCTCTCTCCACGGATGCTGCCTGGCCTGCTGAGTATTTCCTGATTTCTTCATATTGTCCCTGCTCTGAATTTCTTAGGCTGCTTTTTTGAAAAGAGTGAGAGGATTCATTTTGAGGGGATCTCCTTCAGTGAAGCTTGTCACCCTCTTATAATTGGTAGTCTTCTCCTGCAAGAAGAGTAGAAGGGGTTGAATAATTGGCATTGGCAAGAGGTCATTCAGCTTTAGCCATGTAACAGTCTATTAATCATAGTGCGTATGATTACAGGAACAAAATTGTGCTGTATTGTTGATGGAAGAAACAGACAGACAGCATTTCATGATTTTAGTTAAGCTAAGGTAGAATAGGATAAAACAAACGTTTATGGTAACAATGGGAAGAGATTTGTAGAACTCCTCCAGGATGGTTTCCACAATCAATATGTTGTGCGGTCAACATATGAAGGATGCAATGGTAGATCTGGTTCTGGGCAATAAAGGAGAAGTAAGGAATTGCAGATAGGAGAACATTTGGGAATAATGATTTTAACCTCATTAGGTTCACATTGACATAGATAAAGAAAAAGAGGAGTCATAGATAATGTTTTTGGACTAGAAATTGGCTTATTTCAGTGGTATTGAAAGGGGACCTAGTCTAGATTAGTTGATTGAAAAATTGCCAGATCAAATATTAGACGAGCAGTAGCAGACGTTTAAATATGAGATGGACAAGGCACATGCTAGATACATTTTTTGTGAATGGGGTGTTTGAATTTTCTGTGTATTGGGGCTCACATTCCTGTACAATCACTCACTTTGACACGAGAACTTGGCCCCCAGCTCCAAAAGGTTGGACATTCCAAATGTATAACTGAGATTGAAACCCAGCTGAGAAAAAATTGGAAGAGCTTTTGTTTCTGATGGCATTTAAAGGTTGTACTTTAAATGAGTGTCAGTCATCATCACTTCCTAGTGAAGCGGAGTCTACAGCACAGTTGTCTCCTGATGTTTCAGTGATTAATGCATCCTCTTCGGAGAGTCTATAAACATAAAAACCTGGGCAAGGAAGTGGGGTCTAGTAATGGAGAGGAAGCTCTTCTAAGTTTGAGGTTGAAGTGCATTGGTAGGACATTGTGAAGGAGTCATGTATTACTGCTAAATCAGTGTCATAACTGGACCTAGTAATGTTTAATGCTGTCATTTGGTAAAAAGTGAAAAAATATACCTTTCTATTATTCCTTCTTCCCTTGAACGCATTACAGTGACAAAGCTAAAAAGGGGGGAAAAATCTTCACTGTGCATCCTACGTTGCTTTTCTGTACAAATTTAGATAGAGTAAATAAAGAGAAACTGTTTCCAATGGCTGAAGGATTGATAACCAGAGGGCACAGATTTAAGGTGATTGATAAAAAAACCAGAGGCGGCATGAGGAAAATCTTTTTTACACAACGAGTGGTTAGGATTTGGAATGCACTGCCTGACAGGGTGGTGGATACAGATTCAATAGTAGCCTTCAAAAGGGAATTGGATAAATACTTGAAGGAGGAAAAAATTGCAGGGATATGGGGAAAGAGCGGGGGAGTGGGACTGACTGGATTGCTCTTCGAAAGAACCAGCACAGACTCGATGGGCCGAATGGCCTCCTTCTGTGCTGTACTATTCTATGGTTCTATGAAATGCTTTAAGATGTCTGGAGCATGAATTAGCTAAAGAATGTGGACTGATAAGATAGAACTGTGACGAGGAACAGAAAGATGGGCTGTCGTTTTTTCCTGATTCATTTTTCAGCTAGACATTATTGCTGTGCTAACTGTCTACTAAAGCTATTACTTTTGCAATAAATTTAATCGTGCATGTGGCTAAATTTCCTTTTTTGTGCTTTGGCAGATATTTTGCAGCAGTACGAAGTACCTTTTTCCATTTGCCAAATAAATACACATGTCTAGTTCTAATTTATTTCTGACCTATTTTTGCATTAGCATACTGGAATTTTATGGAGAATAAACAGCCACTCAAAGGATGCACATTTTTTAAAAAACACGAGATCTTCCCAAATGGGTGAAGCAAAATCAAACATAATAAAAACAAAATCATGGTCGTAAGGCTATTGAGAATCGCTTACCCATCAGGAGTATTTGACTAAAAAAATATAAAAGTTTTGAGATGTCTTTGTTGCACTTCAGGCATCACACTTTGTCCAACATGCAAATTTCTGTCTCTTAAAAACAATAGAAAGAAAACCAGCCAATTTGCATAGAATTACATAGAATTTACAGCACAGAAACAGGCCATTCGGCCCAACTGGTCTGTGCCGGTGTTTATGTTCCACACGAGCCTCCTCCCACCCTACTTCAGCTCGCCCTATCTGCATATCCTCTATTCCTTTCTCCCTCCTGTACGTATCCAGCTTCCCCTTAAATTCGCCTCAACTACTCCACATGGTAGCAAGATCCACATTCTAACCACTCTCTGGGTAAAGAGGTTTCTCTTGAATTCTTTATTGGATTTATTAGTGACTGTCTTATATTTATGGCCCCTCGTTTTGGACTCTCCCACAACTGGAAACATCTTCTCTCCGTCTACAAACCCCTATCAAACCCCTTCATAATTTTAAAGACCTCTATTAGGTCACCCCTCAGCCCTCTCTTTCTCGAGAAAAGAACCCCAGCCTGTTCAGTCTTTCCTGATAGTTATGGTATCATCCATGTAAATCTTTTTTGCACATTCACCAGTGTGTCTCTATCCTTTTTGTAAAATGGAGACCACAATTTGTTACTGGATTCGTTTGACCTTAAAGTGGAGCTGGGGATTTACAAACATCTGCCAATCTACAGAGAAACTTCCCAGCAGCAGAAAATACTTTGACTAATCTCAGCGTCTGCCAAAGAGCAATTGATCTCAAGTTATGCACTCCTCCACTTTAACAGTGGAATAATAGATTATGCGTTGTATAATATAATGCTCCCAGCCTTGTGAAATAATGGGCCGCATTTTGCTGTATCAGGGCATCTAACGGTGTCTGCTGTTATTTACACTTTCCCTTGGTTTTAAAATGTTTTTGCATGGCAAGTTGCTGAAAGTGCGAGCTGATAATGTTGCAGCGAGGGAAACGGCATCTGGGACCTGAGTGAACAGAGCAAGTAACTGTGTATCTCCTTAACCAATCAGAGTGAAGGATTGTGAAATAAACCGCGTAAGGACTGAGTAGGAAGTGGGTGAATTCAATGTCAAATCAGGTACAGAAAGAGAAATAAAGAGCGGTAAAGAACGATTGGATTAAGAGAAAGAGAAAAAAAGTAAAAAAAATGTAAATTTAAAATTTTACATTTTTAAAGTCTTCAACAATTAAAACCTGAAAGAATGAGACTCCACACTTTTAATAGTTAATTTTCAGTGCCAGAGAGATTGATTGGCAGTAATTAACACTTATTACATTGTCAAAAGGGTACTTAGACTTGAACTGACTTGACATAACTTTCTGTGGCGAGTTTTGTTTGTATCTACTGCACAAATACAGCAACTTCACAACATTCAATGCATTTCAGTGGTGAGGCAGACAGCAAGATGCCGTATTCGTGAAGCTCATGGCGGAGGGACGCAACTCAGACAGCAACTTTTGGATTTCTACATTCAACCGCTCGCTTGAAGTTCCCGTACTATTTGTGCATTAATAATGGGGAGCGCCATTAGCCTCGCCATTATTTTGACAGCATAATCTGGACCAACTTAGCCTCTGATTTACCATGAGCAATGCATGGGAGATCTCATTTTTATTGGGATTAAAAAAAAAACAGTTTCTGAATGTACTTTGCTGCAAAATTAATAGAATTTGTGTGCAATGACTTGGAATGATGAATAATTTAGAAATCTTGGGGACTTGAATCAGTTTTCAGCAATCAAAATTGGCAGGCACTTGCAGTGTATATCTTATGAGTTAATCGTTTCAGTTCAAAGAGATCAATGTTGGTTTGTTTGATGTCCGTTCCAGACATTACTTAATAGTGTAAAATTTGCCTTTCTTTTTATGCACATTCCATCTAAAGTATAATAACTGGGAGTTTCTTTATTCCCACTGACCTCCCATCCGGATGACCCATATATCTTGGCAGTTGCAAAGTAGTTCTAAGAATCCAAGACGGCTGCGTTATATACAACATTTCTATAACTTTTTGCTTGATTTTGTTGCACAGTTCGTAAAAAAAATTATATTGAGTCAATTTTTTCTTTAGAAACTCCAATTCTGTAACGTTTTTGAGTGGGTCCGAATCATTAAATCTGGTATGAAAATGGAAGTGTTGATCATCTACATACATACCTAGACATGCGGGCTTGCCAGCTCACAAACTGTCTCCCAAAAGGTTCCAGTTTCAAGAGCTCTACTGGAACAATGTAAGAAAAATGGTATCCCTTTGGAATGTGCCTCCTCCTTTCCATTGGTCTCAGTGTGACTAGTCTAATCATAGATGGTTTTCACTAATAATGTGGTAACTACCTGTTGGTACAATTGGCTGTCGTACTCTCATCACTGTGTTCAAATTTATCTCAGACTGATGGGATGAAAGTTTGTTGGTCCTAAGCGCCAATTGTAAAATGAGCTTCAGGGAATGAATTTCCGGAAACAATATAACAAACTAGGGAGTGCTTGATGCCATACTGGCCTCCAAATGTAGAAACGTGTTCAATTCCCCAGCAACAATGCCTTCACTTTGAAAATTCACCAAAAAAATCTAATTTTTGAAAAACGAATTCCCCATCATTGCTAAAAACATTAGTTTGGATTCCAATGGGGTAAGGACCGTGCATTTGTTGCAGTAAACTTCACTTAAGTGCTGAAAATTACAGAGATGTGTGGTATGAGCACCTGCCGGCTAGTGGTGAAAGTCAGCTATTTGAAGTGGGCACAGCAGGAACTTTAATGCATTTGGTGCCAATACAGGTTCTGTACAGAACGTGCAGTACTGGCACCAGTAAAATATTTGCTCAACGGGCACCAGAAGGATATAAAATAATAAATAAAAGATTCTGAATGATGAGCTATTCTGTGCTGGTCATTTTATAAAACCAAACAAAAAGCTCATTTTAAATGGTCTCCCTTTTTTATAGCATGAGATTACACCGATTCTTTGGCCCTGATTTTAACCTTGTCCACTTGCCGAAAACAGGACGGGCTTGTGGTTAATATAGCAGTAGAGAATTTACTGCTGCCTTCTCATGCGCTCCCACCCTACACCACTTTAACGGCGCACTTTTCGGAGACGGCTGAGGCATCCACCTTAGGCAAGCAGGGACCTCATAAATATATTAAAATCAGGGTTATGACGCAATTAGGACCCCAACGCAATTTTAAGTAAGAACCGCGGCAGTCCCGCCCAGTGTTGGATCCGACATTGGGACCAGAAGAGGCCCAGAAAATTAATTTCTTCCTGTTTCCTTGCGCGCCAGGAGCAGGAGAAGTGCTCCCCTGGGACCCACAAGGAAACCCCGGGCTTCCATCCCTCTCCCCTGTCCGCAATGCCCTCCTGACCCCCTCTACCTCCAAACCACTTACCTGAGTGCTGGGGACCGTTCCTTCCTGGCCCCGGTGCCTGCCTTCTGCCACCCAAAATCCTGCTCCTGTCCACCGGCCAGCTAGATTTTCCTGCCTGGTTTAAAATCTTCTGGGTCTCACACTGCAGAGGGCCGGGCGGTTTCCTGTCCTCGGCCCTCGCCTACATGACTCCAAGCAGGATTTAAAATCTGTGCTTTTGATTCTGGCCTGCATTAAAAAAAAAAACAGTCGTTACATTTCAAATCATTTTGTGGTATGTGAAGCACCTTGAGACAATTCTGAGTGAGGGATACAGCACTGGATAAATATATTTCTTTTATAATTACTCCAGAGTAGATTGGAATTTTCATGAGGTTCCTCATTTTGAGGAGGACTTTTTTTTTTAAGTACCACATGACCCAAATATCTGAGGCTTAATGCATTAAGAACGTAACACATTGCTAGAATGGATTTAACTACAGAATGGAAACACCGTGTTGGTGAATATTTCCTTTAAAAAAAATAGTTTATTTACTCCCAGCATATTTTAATGTTACAATGAAAGTCTGCAAAACTTGGAATGGTAGGCACTAGCTGTGAGTTATGTATTTGTTGGAGGCTTAAGGGATTTGCCAAGATGATATAACTATTATTGCTCTCCAGTGGAAGGATGCAGCAGTGGTTCTGTATGCTGTAGATCACCTGTATATCCTGAATTGAATATTATCTATACTCGGGACCATTGTATCTTTCTGGCCTCATAATGAAAGAATATTGTTGCTGGGAAAAAAAGGGTCAGTTTAATTTGAGCCATAAACATACTCCTAGTTTAGCAGCAAATATGACTGATTCTCATTTGTATTTTTTCACTTTTTTAAGCACTGGCCATAATTTGGTACTATATCGTTCTTAATAGCCCACCATTGGTATTTCGTGAGATAGATTAGCAGTTGTATATTGGAACATGGAGGGGAGAAGAATGCCAGATCAGCAAAACAAAGTCATGAACCAATTTACATTTATGGGCAAGGAGAAAGAAACCTTATCTGAAAAGAAAAGATATCTACTTCAGCAAACTGAGACTCTGGAAACCATCACAAAATAAATAATGGATTTAGTTATTGGCAACTGTAGACACTATTTGAAATGTTGCAGCATTAAGCATCACAGACATGGTTCTGGCATCTGTAGCTGATTCTGCTTATTGCCCACACTATAGTTCTTTCTGTTGCCCTTTTCTTCTTTAACTTTCTTTGCTTATTTGGCTTTCTCAAACTTTCGCTTATCTCCCACTCTCTGTGACTGGGTTCACTCCAATTGAAAATGAAATTTCTAGGCGATGCTGCTCCATCGTTGTGCGATAGGCAGGCCACTCTTGTCCTTGGGTGGCAGATAGAGTGGGAGAGAAGCTGGGTATTTGAGCAATTTTGAGCTGGGCAGACAGTGTCTTGGGTGGTTTTATGGTTGCTGAGGGTTGGGAGAACGATGGATGGGCAGGGACTGGAGTTGTGGATGGGAGATGGATTCACAACAGCATTTATTTAGTTATGCAGTTCACGGACTGCTTTGTCCTGGATGGTGTTGAGCTTCTTGAGTGTTGTTGCAGCTGCACCCATCTAGGCAAGTGGAGAGTATTCCATAACACTCCTGACTTGTGCCTTGTAGGTGATGGAGAGGTTTTGCAAAGTCGGGAGTTGAGTCACTCGCCCCAGAATACCCAGCCTCTGACCTGCTGTAGTAGCCATGGCATTTATGTTGCTGTTCTAGTTGAGTTTCTGGTCAACGGTGACCCCAAGAATATAGATGCTGGGGGCTCGGTGATGGTAATGTCATTGAATGTCATGGGAGGTGGTTATGCTCTCTTGTTGGATATGGTCATTGCCTGGAACTTGTGTGGCACGAATGTTACTTGCCACATCAGCCCAAATCCGGATGTTGTCCAGGTCTTACTGCATGCGGACATGGACTGCTTCATTATCTGAGGAAAGAATGTATTCCTACATTCTTCCAGATATACTACTTGAAATAATTTAGAATAGAACATATTTGTATATCTATCTATCTGTGTAATATATTAAAGGACACGACTGCTGCCAATGAGCCGGAAGCGTTCTGCGCATGCGTGCTTCCGGTTCTTAACGATCTCATATTTGCAACGATAGAAAACGTTACTCCCCCTCCTCCGCTCCTTGCCATGTGACGTTACTCCTCCTCCCCGCTCCTTGCCATGTGACGTTACTCCCCCTCCCCCCGCTCCTTCCCATGTGACGTTACTCCCCCTCCCCCGCTCCTTGCCATGTGACGTTACTCCCCCTCCCCTGCTCCTTCCCATGTGGCGTTACTCCCCCTCCCCTGCTCCTTCCCATGTGGCATTACACCCCCTCCCCCACTTCTTACTCGTGAGACGTTAGTCCCCACACCCGGGGCCTTGCTCCCCCCCATACCTGATCCTCGCTCGGACAGTGAACAGGGCCTTATTTTGTCCCGTTCGGTGGGTTGCGTTGCTTTGCGCGGTTGATTGCAGCGGTACACGATGCCTGGCGGCTAAGGCTTTCCATGTGTTCCTTTCACAGCAAAAACAGAGGATTCCTCACGCATAGGCCCTCGGCTCGATCCAAAGCAGTTTCGGTGTCGGAGGGATCCGACCGACATTGGAATTTGTGCAAAACTGCACCGTCATTTGCGCATGCGCAAATCTTTTCAATCGGGGCGCATGGTGTGATGTAGCAAACCGGAAGCCGCTCACGTGCAAAACGCCACGGCGCAGCTTCCGGTCGTTGGCAGGAGTCACTCCGTATACTAAAAGTCTTGTGTATAATATGGGGATAGGGCAGGAAAGTGGAGTTGAGGTAGAAGATCAGCCATGATCTAATTGAATAGTGGAGCAGGCTTTGGGACCTTATGGCCTACTCCTGCTCCTACTTATGTTCTTAATGCAGACTGTCTCGAAGCAGCACGCTTACTTCCCATCACACTTTGCTGACCACCTTAATTATGGAGTGATATCTTACGTCTTGTATGGTATAACACTCCTTTCATTATGACAGAAAAATGTGGGTTGCTATGGGTTGGTAATAGATTTAAGGTGAATTTTTTTTCCTGTTCCCCATTATAGTTGGATAAATACCAGCAAGCTTTTTAATTAAATATTTCCGTAAACAGTCGGCCCCAAAATTCCTGGGTTGGGCCCTTAAATTTTTCAGAATATCTGGATTCCATTCCAATGATTGTAGGTGCTTCCTCTTCATGTGTTGTTAAATGGTGGATTTGTGTACTTTCTCCCCCTTTGGCCTGGTGTTCCATGGCATTATGAGCTTTCTTCTCCTGCGGGAAGAGTGAATTGTTTTAATTGGTTGCTGCTGTCTCCAGATATTGCAGCCATGATCTATCAAGATTTGTGGTATGGATAGTACTAATGATGTGTGGAAGAGAGGACGGACCTAGGATTAGAGTCTTCAATATACAGGATGTAAGACAAATAACATGAGTGCTGCCAAGTTATTTTGCTCTGGTACAGAGAACATGTGATACCCCAAGGGCATTGCTTAACTCTTGCCTTTACTGACTTTTTGAGGTCATTAAACGTCTTCTGATATTGCAAGGGATCCTTCGGATTATGGAGCTCCCACTCACGGCCACAGCCACTACCTTCCAAATGAACCATGCAGCTGTATGGGATGGCTTCTTCCCAGGCACTTCCAACAGTGGCATAACCTCCTTTCTCTACTTTGGGACAGCGAGCACTTCGACATCAGTCGCTGAGGAAGTTAGGTGCTTGCCTTTCCCTTTCTGTTGCAGCAGCTATTTCATTGCCTCTTGGAAGAGCCGTCTCATCTTTTAATACATGCAGCCCTTTAAATGATGACATTGCACCATTGCTCCACCCTTTTCCGAATTCCCCTCCCACTACCCAGCATATCTGGCCTATGGCTGACAAAAGTCACACCAGCATTATGGAAATTAGCTGACCATGGGAGTTCTGACAGGACCAGCCTCCGAGGATTTCGGCAGGTATAAATCCTGTTAGATTAGCCAATTTGTTGATATTAGCTTATCTCTAGTCTTTCAAATAATCAGGATCGACTGCAAACCAATATAGTGGGAATATTGTGTTTAATCAGAGTTTAAGACGGAATATAACACGCTAGTTATACAGCAAAAACATACGACCGTGACAAGCAGCTAGCACCGGACTCGATCGGACAGACGGCTGGCGTGCGCAAACAGCTCTTCCCTTCACCGTCTGTGTTAAAGGCTCTTTAGATATCTCCTTTATTCTCTTTTTAGGGGTGGGTCTAAAATAGGATATGGACAGGGCTAAGGGTTTTTCCAAAACCAAGGTGTACCCTATGGCACGTTGAGTTCTTTGTCTCAACTTCGAGATGAAGATCCTCCCTCCAGGAGGGATCCTCACAATCATTACACATGCTTTATTGTTTATACGTTTTGAAGGCCTACCCATCAGAATTTCTCTTATCTCCCTTGTCCCTATCCTCCCTAGTTTGAAGTCAGACATGCCATTCTCGGCCATCAGATGGTCATAACTGCTTGTTATCAGTTATTTATGTTCAAACTGTTCATGCAACTATTGTCGCATGGAATGAGTCATTAAATTCCCAAAGACATCTCCTATTCTATGTCGTTATACTTGATTAACTTGTGCATTTTAAAGCAGCTTTGTTAAAAAAGTCAAAATCCTAACTTAGCATTATAATATGGTTATTAGCAATAATGGAAGAAACATAGGCGTTGGGCCTCGGTTGGCCAAATCAAAGATACAGTCAACAACCTTTCCAGCGCACACAGCAGACAGCTAGTCTGGAAACAAGGTCACCGCCACGGTGCAGAATGTTAGAACCTCCGTAGGGAACCAAAACATAAGCAAATTGTAAGCATCTATCCAGTTATTCTAATACTAGTCTGAAGAGACTTTTTGTCTCAAGTTCTAATACAATCATCTAAGCACAGTATTATTCGCATAACCCCATATATTTTGGAAAAACCTAATTTCTAACCAACTCAACCTGCTGCATTTATGTCGCTGCATCTGGAATGAAGGAATTGTGGGGCCATTGTTTTGAAATACAAGCACATATGTCTTAATAATCTTATTTCTTTATCTCTCTCTATCTTAATGTATAATTCTCTATCAGAGGTACCCTTGCTTACCTGAAGTTTAAATATTCATAGTTTGTTGTGAAACATCTCCTCAAACAGCTTCCAAAATTCATCTTCCAATGTTTTCAGGTCAAAAACAAACTGGAAAATTTTAGCCTGTGTAAAGGCACATGTTGAGTTTTCCACTGTGGGAAAAATAACAGTTCTATAAACAATGATGGTTTTGGAATTTATAACAATAGGAAGCAGCAAGTGAACAATCTGTTGCTGTCTCACACAGAAGCATCCCTCTTTGAAGTAAAAACTCAGTATTCGTTTTGTGAAAAGTTTACTGAGAAAAGCTTTTGAAATTTGTCCAACAGCTTTTATGTGTGCTGCACATGCTGAAACCTGGCACCATTGGAACTGTCGGCACAGGTGTAAAGGAAGAAAAAGCTTGTATTTATATCGTGCCTTTCATGTCCTTGGGACTCCCAAAGCAATTCACAGCCAACGAATTACTTTTAAAGTCTAGACACTGTTGTTTACTAAGTGAAAGCAATGGCCAAATTGCACACCAACATGAAATGATAAATGGCCAGTTAATCTGTTTTGGTGGTGTTAATTGGGGCATGACTGTTGCCCAGCACACAGTGAGAACTCGCTGCTCTTCTAAACTCAGTCTTTCGAGAGAGGCTGAGGAGTTTGAGAAAAATTCGAGAAGAATTTATGCTCACTAAATGATGTCAGGAATAGCGAGTGTAACACTTTCAGAAAAGCATGTCATTCTGTGATGAAAAGCACGCAGAAACACATCATCATGTCATCTATATAAGACCTTTTTAAAGCTTATGATGGGATTTGGTAAGATAGAAACAGTTATTTCTTTCAGCTGTATACAGAATTCCACAATCAAGGGGTGTAGATTTAAGATAAAGACGATTAAAGTAAGTAGGCATTTAAGACAAAATTTCATAGTAACATAAGTCTGAACACCATAAGGAATAAACTCAGTTGGTTGAAAAGGAAACTTGAAGGTGTTTCAGAAAGGAAGTAGACAAGTTCCTTGCATCTACAGTGTCAGCTGTAGCCGTGGGTAGCACACTCATCTCTGAGTCAGAAGGTTGTGGGTTCAAGTCCCACTCCAGGGACTTGAGCACATAAATCTAGGCTGACACTCCAGTGCAGTGCTGAGGGAGTGCTGCACTGTCGGAGGTGCCGTCTTTCGGATGAGACGTTAAACCGAGGCCCTGTCTGCTCTCTCAGGTGGACGCAAAAGATCCCATGGCACTATTTTGAAGAAGAGCAGGGGTGTTCTCCCCGGTGTCCTGGCCAATATTGATTCCTCAATCAACATTACTAAAACGGATGATCTGGTCATTATCACATTGTTGTTTGTGGGAGCTTGCTGTGCGCAAATTGGCTGCAGCGTTTCCCACATTGACTACACAGTGACTACACTCCAAAAGTACTTCATTGGCTGTAAAGCGCTTTGAGATGTCCGGTGGTCGTGAAAGGCGCTATATAAATGCAAGCCTTTCTTTTATCTGAAAGGATTTCTGGTTACTGAAAAGATAGAGATGGTTTGGAGGAAATTTAATTGGCTGGATGGTCTGATGATCCCTTGCCTGAAGAGGTACTATATTAGCATCATTATGGTGAAAATTAAACCATGACATTAACTTGGAGTGTTATGAAACATTTGATTGGATAATGTTCTTACTGTGCTACTGAATTACCCTTTATTACTTTTATTTTGCATGATTCCCTCATTTTATTATTCTTTCTAACCCTGCAGGCTGATGGGTTTCACAAACCTGGTCAAAATCCCAATAATGATTCTTGCAAGTAAAACTCTTCAGGCATTATTCAAGATCTATGGTATTGAAAACAGTTTTTTGAAGGATGTAAACTATTTTCTGGATCATTTTTCTTTCAAATTGGCAAAAAATCGTGCAGGAAGTCCTTCATTTTAAGCTTTTAGCAACTAAACTAATTTGGTGAATGTTTAGTGTTGCTCACAGTTATCTTGCTGCACTCAGTAAAACATTAGTGGGGCATCGTGCAATTCCGAGAATTTAATTGGGCAGCATTTCAAAATATTTAGCTTTTGGGCAAACTATTACAAGTGGTTACTAATTGACCAATGAGGCTTCAAATATTTTGTTTGGCTGTTTTGAGATTTTTATGTTAACAAAATTAAGTTAAGCAGTTCCTTATGTTTCACCAGTATTAAACATTCTAACGCCTAGCACTAATAGCCCCTGTTCAATAATAATGTTCCTGTTAGTTGTTCATGCTGCCAAATGTTTATTTGCATATACAATTTTTACAGAGGTTGCATAAAATACCCAATAAATTATATTCTCCAGCGACTTATGTTCAGACCAAATGGATGTTTCAGTACTGTATGATTTTTTTTTTAATAGTTTGAAGATGTGATAACCCTTAACCCTCTTACAGACAAAATCTCTGGAAATGGCCATGCACAGATTACAGCAGGTGAGCCACATACAAGCTTCCAGAAGCTGCATTCATTCTTGGTTTAGCCTCATTGTCTTATAACAGGAACAAAGGGGGTTTTTTTAATGATGAAAAGCGATATGACTCTATAGCGATAATGGTAATGCCAGCAGTTGTGGTAGATAGGACCCCTCTATGGTAAAGCATGAATACTCTAATGGGATGTTGTTATTACGATTGATACCAATCTGAGAGCAGTTTGCTGCTATACTGTTGATATGAATCTGTGATACCTGTGTGAATTTGGCAGAACAGACTGACATTTGCAATCACGTAGCACTGCACGCTGACCATTTGAATGTTAATTTTAGCGGTGAGTCAGGCATTGTATGTCTTTCTGACATTAAAACAATTTAAAGGCTACCAATGTGGTGTAATATAACCCAACAACATAAAACACAAACCGCAAATTTATTCGTACTGTGTCGGTTTGAGTCCATGAGTTGTATAAATGCTCTGACAAAACTGTAGCCATGCACTATTTTGCACAAAGGAAATGCTGAAAAATGTTTTCATAATTGACATTTGAGTACTTGCTTCCATGCAGATAGAGAAAGACTTTGCACAACTAGTGATGTCATTGGAAATACTGAGATTCTTTGTAGCCTTGTGTAATGTGGAATCACACTGCTTCTAGTGTATGAATGTGCCATTTAAGTTAGGGAAATGTTATTAGTGGAAAGGGAATGCTGTCCTATCACTACATGTGTCATTGTGTTAAGACAGGGAGGTTCTATTCCATTGAATTTAAATTTGGGTATCACGCTTTTTAATGGGCAGCAGTTGTAAATTTTCAGAACTGTAATCAGATGATAGGCTATCCAAATGCTGATTGGTTGAGAACTGTGTACAGTAAACTAGAATGGCCCACTATTATAGTAAAAGAATGTGGCCTAGAAATTGGTTACTGCTCGAATTCGAGTGCACACTGCTGTTAGTGTCCCACTACAGGGTTACTCCAGACTCCTTCCTTCTCGTGCTGCTCTGATTTTGAATGCTGCTGCACACTGTGACAAGATCTTATTTATGATCTTGCGAGATAATAAGATACAATAACCAATCCGAGAGCAATAGCTTCAGTTCAGGTTGCAGCCAGGCAGTACCGTTACATAGGATTACATAAGATATACAGCCCGGAAAATGCCGTTCAGCCCAACCAGTCTATGCCGGTGTTTATGCTCCACTCGAGCCTCTTCCCGTCTTTCCTCATCTATCTCTATCAGCATAACCCTCTATTCCCTTCTCAGAATTGTACTCCAAGTGTGGTCTAGCCAAGGTTCGATACAAGTTTAGCATAACTTCTCTACTTTTCAATTCTGTCCCTCTAGAAATAAACCCTAGTGCTTGGTTTGCTTTTTTTTTATGGCCTTATTAACCTGCGTCGCTACTTTTAGTGATTTGTGTACTTGTACTCGGCTTATTTTGCCAGGCCGGAATCTAATCGTCCTGCCCAGGAGAGAGCTCTGCCCATCCATGGATACATAAATGCACAGAGCGCTCTCCCAACAAGTAAAAAGTAGGAAGGGGAGAATCCCTGCTCTCTTAATATTTCAATTAAGGTGAGTTATGTTTAAATATTGCTCATGGAATTCAAGGATTATCTAAGCACTCTGTAACCCACTTTGACAGCACACTGGATTTATCGAGTGTCAAACTCAAACAGTGAGAGACTCCCTCCTGCAGGGAGCCTCTGTCTGCTTGCTCCACAGCCAGGTCAGACTCATTCTGGATTTGTGCTGCAAGTTTAGCATTGGTGGAAGCAATTTCTACTTCGCACTGACACTAAACATCAAAAGGCACCCCTTAGAGAGGCAATTAGGTGGCTGTAATGGGAATTGGGGTGGGGTGGGGGGGAAATCACATTTATCGAATAGGAGATTGTGTTGAAGCACATTTTTGGGAAAGAGTGGAAAGAACTTCACTCTGAGAATATAAGACTGCATTGATAGTAGGCCATCAAACCCTGTGCAATCCTCTCTTATCATGGGCTTTACCCAACTCATTTAATATTCTGAAGAAAGATTCTGCAATCACCATCTGCCTCATCAATGGTAAATTGAGTGAAACTGCAGACTATGTATCAAACTTTATACCCTAGAGTACTCACCCTGGTCTGGTTGTCTTTCTTGCAGTAGATTTTCAGCAGCGCGGGAACCATCTTGCTCCCCAAATCACCTTTAACTGTACTTGTTCTGTAGCGAATATTTGAAATGGCCTCAGTTCACCAGCTGTGGATCAGAATTCATCCACGTGACCCAAGTTTGTTGCTTTACTATTTCTTGTTTTTATATTCAGCCACACTAGGTTACATGTGGTGTCAATTAATACAAGAGGTGCAGGTAATGTTTTCCAGTAATACAATTTACTGCATTATTCCTAGAATTGCTTGGACAATTTGACCCTGAAATGGGCAAGGAGAATTGTGTTAAAGTAAGGAGATTTGCTTTAAAGGGAATGTGTACACATGCCTTCTTTTCTTTTTATCTTTGTTTTAATGTTGTTACAATTGGCACTTCCTTGTTTATCCCATAATAATACATTTGTGCCATTGTATTATCACCACACAGTTAATTCATTTTCAATATTTTCACCTGAGCACATTTTTTAAAGAAGAATATAGTCACTGTAGAGAGAGTGACGTGTAACATTGAGGAGTATCACAAGGAAGAAAAAGCGTCAGGGCTTCAGACGATGGGCTGGATTTTCCCGGGTCCCACCCGCATGGGGGGACCCGGGAAACAGTGGGAGATGCGGAAGTTTGGGTTTCCCGGCACGCTGTGGAGTTTTAGCTCCACAGTGTGCGTGCAACGGAAAGGGTGGGTTCCCCACCTGGAAGTCAGCCTCAGCCTCTGACAAGGAGGCCACAGGACCAGGTAGGTGCTGGGCCCAGGATGGTTGAGGGGGGGCATTACAAGCCCGGAGGGGGGGGGTGCGGTGTGATCCCTGACCCCGGGGCTGAATCGCGATCCTGGGGGTGTTCCAGGCCCGGGGGTCCGATCCCTGGGGTGGTCCGAATCCCAACCCCGGGGTGGGTGCAGGCTGCAGGTGGGGGAGCTTGGGGGGGGGGAGCGGGGGGGGGGGGTCCGCTAGGAAACACTCGTGCTCCTCCCTGCCCACAAGGATTGCTCCCCGAGGCTGAGGCCGCCTCATTGCAGCCACCGGGAATCCCGAGCCCCGGGATCCCCTGCCGCCTGCAGTAAAACCGGCATAGCCAGTTAAAGTAGAGGCTTCAGGCTTCATTAGAATATTTAAATTGCCAACCCGCCTCTTGGCAGCGGCTTGGCAGCCCGCCCTCCCCAACCATCCCTGTCCCACCTGAGTGAAAGGTGAAAGTGGGCGGGTTGGGGTCGGGTTTTACATTTGCACAACTTTCACTTCAACCACACCTCCAACCCACCCGTTCTTACCTCTGAAAATTCTGCCCGATGTCTTTAAACTGCAAATTATTATTTGTTTGTGCATTGACAGAGAATGCCTGCTTTGTTCCTGCTGTTGAATCATATTATTTAAACTGAAGTCCTGTTTTACTGCATGATTTCGAACTTCATGTTGCAAGGCATTAATATAATCTTATGTATATCATATGATAATGTTTCATGATTATTATATTATGCTTTATACCATTATGCCATATATATAGCAGCAGAAGGTACGGTAGCGTAGTGTTATTTTACTGGGCTAGTAATCCAGAGGCCTGGACTAAGGATCCAGAGACATGAGTGCAAATACTACGGCAGCTGGGGAATTTAGATTCAGTTAATTAAATAAATCTAATTTAAATTAAAAAGCTAGTATCAGTAATGGTGACCATGAAGCTACTGGATTGTCGTAAAAACGAATGTCCTTTAGGGAAGGAAATCTGCCATCCTTCTCTCGTCTGGCCTATATGTGACTCCAGTCCCACACCAATGTGGTTAACTCCTGCTGCCCTCTGAAATGGCCTGGCAAGCCACTCAGTTTTAGGAATGGGCAATAAATGCTGACCTTGCCAGTGACGCCAACATCACGTGAATGAATAAAAAATAAACAATCACTGTTTATGGTGATTCCACAGGTCACGGCAAATAATTTAATTTCTTCTTTCTTTTGTAAATTTCAAATTTCTGCAGTTAAATCAATCAGTGGTGACTTTTACAGGCAAGCAGTCTTTTAATAATTTGTCAATCGATATCTAAACGATCTAGGTGCACAATGTCTTGGATGCATTAGCATTTTTAACAGAAGCAGGACTTCCAGCATCAATTTGTTGCAGCCTACACTGTTGCTCCTTTGTAAAAATAGTAATTTGACCTAGTACTAGTCAATAATCTTTACAGGTTTAACAAATTAGGTTACTCCATTTTTGAACATGGGAGACAACATCCTTAAGCATTGGGTCAGTGTACTTAGGTATCTGGACACCACCAAGCACTATCTTTACCATCCTCCACTCCATGATTACTGTTGTACTGCCCGACTGCCTATCCAACGGCGAGGGCCGGAAAGTCCTCCAACTAAATTGGCAAGACCTGTTTGGATCATGTCAGAAACTTTACATGCCAGCCCCTGGTTCCGTGCCCCTCCTCAGCCACTTGCTTTCTGGTGCACAATCTTGGTGTCATGTTCACTGTTGAGCTCTGCTTCAAATCCCACACCCAGTCCATCACCTCCTATTTCAATCTCTGAAATGTACCTCCATCTGTCCCTACCTTGCCCCTTCTGCCACTGAAACCCTCACCCATGCCCTTGTTACCTCCAGACTTGATTTCTTCATTACTGTCCTTCCCAGCCTCCCTATCTTCACCCTAAACACATTCCAAAATCACCCATAATTCCAATGCCTGCAACCTGCTCCTCAGTAAGTCCAGCTCAACTATCACCATCTGCATCTGCCAAAGTAATGACTCAAAATCATTGACCTCATTTACAAATCGCTCTGTGGCCTTATTCCACCATACCGTTGCTCTCTGGTGCATTTGAGCTCACACTCTCCATTCTTTTAACTCTGGGTCTGGACTACTATGTGTTCCCTCCTTCCTTCAGTCCACTATCGATGGCAAACCTTGCACCCATTAATGCCCTGTTCTCTGCAACTCCCTTCCGAAAAAACTTTATTTTGCTTCAACTCCCCTCACTCTCAAAAGGCGACTGAAAGCCTATTTCTTTGACTTCACCTTTGGTTGCCTCCATTAACTCTACCGATTCCTGTTTGGTATCCAAATGATTTTCTTTCTGTTGGGAAGTGCCTTGAAATGTTTTGTTATGTAAAAGGCATCAATGATGCCACAACACAGTAAAATCAACTTAAGCATATGGCAAAAATCTTAGTTTCATTTTGATTTGGGTAAAAATTTTAAATCTACTTTCTGTTTCTATTTTTCAAACATTTCACAGATTTAATTGAATATCACTCCCTGTGAGACTTAATGGGCTCGATTTTGTCAGGCCCGAGGAGGCGGGAATGGAAATGTGTGAGGTGTTAAAATTGCAAAAAATGGCGGGTGGGCCAGACCCCGCCTCCATCCCGCCTCCAAGAGGCGGGATAGGCCCTTAACAACCACTTAATTGCCTCTATAATCCCATTTTGAGAGGCCTTTCTGATTAAGACTTTTCCGACGTAATGCACGCCTCCTCTAAAACACGACGGTGAAACCTGGCGGTAGCACACTTGGATTGTTGACTATCAGCTGCAGGTCCACCATTAAAAAGGAGATTTGATCAATCATCATTCTGAGGGAACTTTTAGCAGTCATAACCATTGTTGTGGAAGTTTGGAGCCAGTGGTGGTGGTGGCAGTGGTGGTGGTAAAAAAAAAAAAAAAATCTGGGAGCAGACTTGGGTCTCCTGCTGCTCATTTTGCCTCCAGGTCCCTCTCACAGCAAAGGCCAAAATGTTCCCAGTCTTTGCAGACCTTAAATGCAGCAGCAATGATGACATCATCAGAGATGACTTTCAGACTGAAAAAACTAATTGGGTCATGGGTTCCCACATGTTGGAACTCAATTGCCCAATTAGGGGAAAATCGAATAATTCTCCCAAATCCAATTGGAGTCGGGTGGCTAACACGAAAAGCGGATGACACGACCCCAGCCCGCCCCATGACAAAATTGAGCCCAATGGGTTTGCAGATGTCGCAGAAATCCTCAGTGATTTAGTCAGATCTTTTCATGTGTATGGAGAAGATCTGCTTCATGGGTAGGTGTGGAGGGAGCTATAGAGTTGATTTATTATACATTGCTTGACAGAATTCAGATCAAGGTGAGATAAAGTGGAAGATACCAAATTGATTTAACTTGGATCAAACATTCACTCCCTCCACCACCGGTGCACTGTGGCTGCAGTGTGTACCATCTACAAGGTGCACAGCAGCAACTCGCCAAGGCTTCTTTGACAGCACCGTTAAACCCGCAACCTCTATCACCTAGAAGGACAAGTGCAACAGGCGCATGGGAACACCACCACCTCCAAGTTCCCCTTCAAGTCACACACCATCCTGACTTGGAAATCTATCGCCGTTCCTTCATCGTCGCTGGGTCAAAATACTGGAACTCCCCACCTAACAGCACTGTGGGAGTACCTTTGGACTGCAGCGGTTCAAGAAGGCGGCTCACCACCACCTTCTCAATGGCGATTAGGGATGGGCAATAATGCTGGCCTTGCCAGTGACACCCACATCCCGTAAATGAATAATAAAAAAAAAAGCCATTTGTAGAAATTATTCTGGAACAGAAGTAATATACTTATGTAACCTGCTGAGGGATCAGTTAAACGTCTGGAGTAGGTTAGTGACTCTTTTTCTTTTTGTTGATGCAGTCAGTTCATTTAAATATGCTCAGAAGAAGTTGGATAAGTCTGTCGTGAGAAATATATTGTGTCATTTTAGAGCTCAGCAAATTATACTTGTAGCAAAAAATGTCCACTTTTGGAAGTTATGTTTGGAAGAATTTTATCCCCAATTCCTGTTATCACAAATCTTACTAAATTGATGGGAAGCTTTAAAACAGGCTAACATTTACTTGGCACAACTAAAGATGCTTGACAGTGTCTGTAGTGATGCAACATTGGTGATTTGATAGGTAGATTTATCAAGGCAAGACTAGGCATTCTAGATTTGAAAACAATTTGTTGTGTGATTTAATTAATTGGAGCACCCTGTGATTTTGTTTGGGAGTACATTAGTTTCCTGTTACAAACTAAATCGGTAGGAAAAAAAATTCGACCTTTAATCAAATTGATTTATCGGAGTTGCATGCGAGTGAGTTTAATTTTGTTGCTGCTGTACCTGACCCAGATTTATGTCATTCTCCGATTTAATATTTTTATTGGCATTACAAACAGAATAGCTTCTGTAACACACATGGTGAAAGTTAAATTCAGACTTCAACTATTAAAATCTGCGAAAAACATCACTGTCTTAGCGTCACACTTTTCACTATAAAAAAGGTTGTGCTTATAAAAACTTACCATCTGGCAAATTAACTCTTGTCTGACAATGGTGTTCCTTAGAGTCCAAAACGCTGACCATTTGACTGCACAACATTCCAGGACATACATGATGACCCGGATTTTGCGGTGATAATGACGGCAACCTGTCAGTCTTCGCCATCATTACCCCTCTGAAACTGACCGTAACTTCAGGATTGAGTGCATGGGCAGATAAACATGGAAATCCTGAAGTTGTGGTCAGTCATTCACTGCTCCGACACTGGCTGCACTGTGGAATTCCCCATAGCCGGCAATCAGTGAAATCAGTTGAACCGATGAAAACTTAAGCTTTTCCGATCTAATTGCACTGTTAACACCCCATTAAAAGTTAAGCCTTGTTGGAATAGGTGTAACTGGATTTTTAATGGCGTATTGATTGCTGAACAGCCATTCTGGCCCTGAAAAACAAATTTTATATTTGTGGAATATCAAATTTCTCCATTATGATAAAAATTACTAGATTTTTAAAATAATACAAAATATGTTTAAAAAAAATTGTTTATAATATTTCAGCTTCTACCTTAACCCCATGTGTATGTCCCGATCTCTCTTTCACTCTCTGTAAAATTTTTAAAAAGTGAATTGAATCAGTGCTTTTTATTTTCTGGTTTGTTGTCTGAGACTTCTTCAATGTGATTGGCTGCTTAGACAGCTTGATGACATCACTGCTGCATCGCGCTGGGGATACCCTTTTGACAGCGCTACAGTCAACTTAACGTTGAGAAACCTAAAGTTTTCGCCATAGAGATCGCGAGATCTTTGTGAGCAGCTTTCTTTGTGGTCAGGGGTGAGCGCCTTCGCTTCGCCGCTGACTGCAGATTCCAGGCCAGTGCTTCACAGTCCAGCTTTTTCCACATAAGCATAACATGTATGTAGTTGCCACAAATTAAGTTCATTTTGAAATATTTTCCAGGTATTTTGAAATACTTTCCTATCACATTTTACTTGTTTAATGGACTTGATTTTGGTTAAAATAAATGTTAAAGTGAAAAATATCTGACACTATGCCATCTCATCATATCATTGTTCAAAGTGATCAAAATACTTCGACTTTGCTGATGGCAACAGCAGATGCCTAATGTGTTTGTCACTGAAGTATGGTTTGAAGGCCATTCAGCTCTGCATAGAATTCTTCTCCAATACCTTCAGAGATTACATTGTACAGGGGGAGGGTTCTATCACATCAACTGCAGTGGTTGGCCTAGGTTGTTGGGTAAGTCTGTGGTAAGGATGCTTTGTATCTTAATACTGGAGGATATGAAAATTGATCTGTCAACCCTTGGTTACTGATTGCGATCGACCTCTTCTGCTTCAGCAGAGTTTGGCCAATCTGGAGGTGCTGCCAGCTTGGTATTGACTGATAAAGAGCAGTATGAGCCCACGGAGCTTCACCCTCATCCACTGACTGGAATTTTCCACTGGCAACTCTTATCGATTTTTCTGCAGCTTGACTTTGCATGCGTTTACTCCTGTGGCACTAGCTGATACTGTGCAGGGATGCATTGATACTGACTGTTTGATACCAGAGATGTTTCTGAGTCTCCCTTTGTTGATGGTCAGTTTTGTGTGGTATGAGAAGGTTGCTGGAATGAAGAAGAAAGTTATTTTTCTTCTTGTGTCCTGTTTGTTTATTGAATGGCAGCATCCTCCACATTCCAACACAGCATTCATCCAGCCTTGCCGTCCCTCTTTCAGAACTTTTCCCCCCCAAATTGTTGCATAATCCTGAGCAGATACTGTTATTCTTATGGTTTTTTTTCTACCTCTTATGGATTTGGAAAAACAGGTCAGCTGACTGAAGGAAGGTTACTTTATATAGAGTGGGAAGGGAAGGATGTGCAGGCAGCATTGTAATATCAACATCAAAAAGCCGGTTCTGGACCAGTGTGCCTTTTGATTTTCCTCTTTAATAACTTGCATTTATTTCTGTGGTATGGGAAGGGTGCTTTCATCCAAAGTAATATTTTAGTAAGCTAACCTTAAGGTCAGAGGTAAGGTAAGTAAACTAACCTTAACTTATTGCCCTGGAAGTTTGTTGTGATTTTTAAAAATTTTCTCCACCAGTTTTTTTCCCCTTCCCTCTTCTCCTGCAGGCGTTGTCTTATAGCTGGGGTACAGATCCATTTGGCTTGGTCGATCTCTGGTACTTTGCCCAAGTGGCCATCAGTCATGTGTGAGCCTTGATAGTAAATTATGGCAGGCTATTCGACTGCAAGGGCACTACAGTGGATCCTGATCCTATCCTAACCTGACACTCACTTCCAGCAGCAATTGCTGGATAGCAACCAGTAATAGGAACCCTGGCTGATTATCCCCTCTCGATGGCTAGCTATAGCACCCCGACTGTTGATAAGGCTGAAATCAGCTAACTCAACACACACCAGCGATTAAACTGGGAATCTTCCCAGTGTCAGCTGCGGCTCAGTGGGTAGCACACTCGCCTCTGAGTCAGAAGGTTGTGGGTTCAAGTCCCACTCCAGGGACTTGAGCACATAAATCTAGGCTGACACTCCAGTGCAGTGCTGAGGGAGTGCTGCACTATCGGAGGTGCTGTCTTTCGGATGAGACATTAAACAGAGGACCTCGTCCGCTCTCTCAGGTGGATGTAAAAGATCCCGTGGCACTATTTCGAAGAAGAGCCAGGGGAGTTATCCCTGGTGTCCTGGCCAATATTTATCCCTCAATCAACATAACAAAAAACAGATTATCTGGTCATTATCACATTGCTGTTTGTGGGAGCTTGCTGTGTGCAAATTGGCTGCCGCGTTTCCCACATTACAACAGTGACTACACTCCAAAAGTACTTCATTGGCTGTAAAGCGCTTTGAGACATCCGGTGGTCATGAAAGGCACTATATAAATGCAAGTCTGTCTATCTGTTTGTATAGTTCAGCAACTTCAGAGATTAACTTGCTGAGCCAGCAGGTTATGGTGATCGTGATTTGTTGACTCCATGGTTTGTTATTCTATGTTTTCAACTCTTCTGCTTTCTTTCTGAGGCGTTGGACTGCAGAATTTAATTACGTTGTGTGTAAGGTTGAATGGATTATATTTTAGACAGAAATAAATGCTTTGGTTACAGTGATAATGCACTTTTTCAAAATATAAATACTGTCTCAGTTGGAGAACAATCATTCTCATTGTGTGCAAGAGTACATCCTTGAACTCTGGGAGTTTAACTTTTGATCGTGTGAAGCAAAGGGCTGGCAGGGTTGGAGAATTCTCTAAATAAATTCAGTGAGATTATTGGTCAAGATGGATCAAGCACCCAGTGACTTGACCCATTGTTCACCAAGGTCCCAGACTTCCTCACCCTCACCTTACAAGCAAATGTTGTGGTGTCAGGTACTAACAGGCTATTTATATTTATCAAGTGAATTCTGCAATAGAATTGTTCGATTTCATTCATCTTTTAAAAAGGAAAAGGTGAAAAGAGAAGCAGAGCAGTTAAAGGAGGGAATTCTAGAGAGCGGGTTCTAGATGGCAGAAGGCTCTTCCAGCAATACTGGGACAAAGGGAGAGGAAGTGATCAAGAGGCCCGAATCAGATGAGTGAAGTGGAGTGTTTGGGGGGCGGGGGGGTGCGGGTGGGTGGGATATAGGGTAGGAGAATCTTGCATAGATAGGGTGGGGCAAGACATCGGAACATAGGAATTGCTAGATGGTAAAAGACCAAGGTCCATCTCGTTTGCCTTCTACCATCCTGGTAGTCGCATGATATGATAATGGTGTTGTTGAGTAATCATGGCAATCAATCTCTATCAATTTGTCTACAACAGACCCAGACATGAACTGAGGAAACCACCAGTGGTGGAAAGTTTTGGGAACCAAATGTCACATCTCAAATTACTCACATATACTATATCCAAAATATTATTTTCTGAAAATATTGGGCCAGATTTTGCTGGAGTGGGGCATCTCGCTGCATGCACCGTTAGTTAGACTTACAATTGCACGCTTTAGGTTTTTAGATTTTTTTACCCACAAAGTTGCTGGAAGTGCGAGCTGAGGGCGAGGGCAACAGGGCATCTGGGACCATGGTGAACAACGGGTCAAACGATGTATCTCCTTAACCAATGAGATTAAAGGATTGAGAAATAAACAGGAAGGACTGAGAAGGAGCGTGAAATGGAGTGGGTGAATTCCATGTCAAATCATATACAGAAAGTGAGGGAAAGAAAGATTGGATTAAGAGAGAGAGAAAAATGAGGCAGGAAAGAAAAGTAAGAAAAAAATTTAAGTTTGACATTTTAAAATTCTTCTAAAACAATTCACAACTTGAAGGAATGAAAACACTTATAAATCTGGGCAAGAGAGGTTGATTGGCAGTCATTAACAATTATCAAGTTGTTAAAAGGGTACTTACACTGACAATTACGAGACTTAACTTTCTGTTGTGAGTTTAATGTGCAATTAATGTGCAAATGTTGCAACATTGAAAATCACAGGGAGGTTAAGTGTGTGATGCGGTTTTTGCAAAGTTAATGGCAGTGCGGCGCAATTCGGCCAGTAACTTGTGGCAATTCGCAATTCACGGGGTATCTCTTCTTTGACAAAAGTTGCTGGCCGATTTGCGCGGTAATAACGGCGCCATTTCTTTAATCAGCAAAATCTGGCCCAATTATTTTCATATGTAATAAATATTATCAAAATATTATCTGACCATGTTCGGACTTAATGAAGAGGATGAGGCTATTAAATTTGAGGCTTTGGGTTTGGGGAGACAGTGTAAGTCAGCAATTACAAGAGTGCTGGGTGAGCAGGATATATATAGTTTTGGACAAGTAGGAATTTATATTCAGCGTACGTATGCCAGATTATAAATGCCATGACCTTCTCTCCATTATTTATGTGTTTTTTCCTTTTATTATTGCTACTTAATTTTGCTAAGACATGGAGTAAACCTACGTCAGTTAATTTGGCATTACAGTGTCTTGATACAGTGGTGGTGTGAGCCTTTTCCCATTGCACTAAATGTATTGTCAATTTCATAGAGTGGAAAATCAAGTACTGAACCAAACTTTAGAGATAAAAAGGAAAACTACAAATGTCAAAACAATGGCCCAGAAATTGATCTCGCTCTGTTCCCGCGGGGGTAAGCCTTCCCCGCGATGTCTCACCTCGCTTATGCTTTTTCTGATCCAGCTCGCACGAAATTGATGTTCCAGACATCAGCTGTGCTGGGCTTGCGTATCCCAGCGGCGTAGTTAATTCGTGCGAGCTGTGGGATCACGTGACTCAGTTAGAGCCAATGGCAGCACACCATCTTATGCTGTGAGACTTATGAATCTTACACCCCCCCAAAATAACAGCTAAACCTCAATTAAATTAAAAAAAAAACCCATCACATTAATAAAATAAGTATAGTTAATTAAATTAACCATTTTAAATAAAAAATTAAATTTTTGAAAAAATTTAAAATCTTTTAAAAAGTTATAAAAATAAACTTACCTGTCTTTAAAGTCTATAAAAAAGATATACCTGTAAAAAAAAATTCAAAAAAATACTTAATTCACTACTTACCTTCTTAAAAGCGGGTCTTACTCCTCTTTTTACATTTCCAAAATCTTCCCTACTTACCTGCGCGTCCAAAGCATGAAGTGCACAGCGTGCGCGCAGCCTGTAGCGCGCACGCGATGCACTCAAGCCACGCCCCCTTTTCGGAAGAGCAATTGCCGGTTTTCAGCGCATGCGCAGGGCATGCAGAAAACCGGCAATTGGAGTGGGAATACGCGAGAGTACGCAGTGCGTACTCTCGCGTCCCGGGATCAATTTTCGGCCCATTGAAAACAAAATATTTAAAATAATTAACAGCTTGAGTTCTTTGTACTGATTTTTGCACCATATTTCTCTTAAAGTTGAGCATAGTGGGTCCCTCATACTATTGCACCAGCACAAACCAATTGGCAGACCAAGACTGCGTATGTTAGCTAGAAATTACTGTTGACGATATTCGCGTAATGTGCTATTTTAGCAGAGGCTCTAACAAATTTAAAATGAATAGGTTTTCACCTGCATTAAATAGCAGACTGAAGATGTCATATAAATGTGTTAAATATTCGTCGACTAATATCACCAGCAGTAATTTCTAGATTGTTGTGTATCTGCACCCATTTGTCTGATGCTGTGTTTTTTTTAAGCTAAATCCTACCAAACATAACTTTCTCTCCCAGCACAATTCACTGAGTGATAGCTAGCTTTCATTGTGAATCCCTAACAAGTTGGTTCTTCTGGTCAAAGTTGCGAATGGAGTAGGAACTGCTTAATTATTTTAATGCCCTGTGTAAATTCAGCCAAGAACAAAGATATATATTTCTACTTACATCACCGAAAGTGTTTAATTGTTTACACTTTTCCACAGTCAAACTGATTCCAGTCTATATGTAGATGCTTTATGGGATCAATTTAATTTCAGGAAGTCAGTCTACAAATTAGACAAGGTGCACAAGTAAAGCTGAAATGACATTTAGCCCCCTTTCCTATTGTGTATGCAGGGGATGAAGAGATCAACTACTTCATAATCTAACTATTAACTGTATTATGCAATCTAACTGTCAATATTATTCAACCTACAAGTTATTAAACAGATGGAACTGTAATGGTAACAGCATCTAACATTTTATTGAAACTCACATTGATCATTGATTGTAAAATGGTCGTATTTCTTAGCAAGATTAATGCTTTCTTAGAACAACATGAGATAAATATGTTGCTAGAAGGCTGATCTGGATCATGTTGTCCAATATTTTTCAAATATTGATGCTGATTTCTCTCTGGGTGTTTATACTGTTGCTGGACTGGAGTCTTTCAGTTAAGCCAGTCTAAAATTGCCAATATAACAGACATTGCACTCCAAAAGTAATGAATTGTGCCTCAAGATATCTCAGCGACATGATGAAAAGGTGCTATATAAATGCAAGTATTCCTTCCTCTCTCTCTCCTGCCTTCATTCCAGAGTGACATTTAGAGTTTGTGAGAAATTGCGCGCAGTGAATTATTAGTTCATTTTTAATCAATTTTACTGTAATTTGTACTTTCCCTAGAGTAATAATGGCTATAATTTCTGTATTACATAACTAAACATGATATGGTTTGTATTACTTGTAGACTGTCCCATCTGCTTAGTGGTTTGTGGGTTGAATAATGAAAAAAACATAATATTAAAGTACTTTTGCGAGGTGAGAAATGGTATTAGATTTAAACTTTTTTTTGCACATTTCTTACATGCTCCCAGATTTAGTTTAGTTGGTTGCAATTAAATAAATGGAGATAGAAAACCAGGATTTAATGAAATTTGGCTTGGGCGGAGGCAGAAAACTGGCGGTATCAGATCGGTCGCCCGTTATACGCAGCACCTGTTATTCAGTTCCATTGACTGCAAATAAAAAAAAGACTTGCATTTATATAGCGCCTTTCACGACCACCGGACGTCTCAAAACGCTTTACAGCCAATGGAGTACTTTTGGAGTGTAGTCACTATTGTAATGTGGAAAACGCGGCAACCAATTTGCGCACAGCAAGCTCCCACAAACAGCAGTGTGATAATGGCCAGAGAATCTGTTTTTGTTGTGTTGATCGAGGGATAAATGTTGGCCAGGACACCGGGGATAAGTCCCCTGCTCTTCTTCAAAATAGTGCCATGGGATCTTTTACGTCCACCTGAGAGAGCAGACGGGGCCTCGGTTTAACGTCTCATCCGAAAGACGGCACCTCCGACAGTGCAGCACTCCCTCAGCACTGCACTGGAGTGTCCGCCTAGCTTTATGTGCTCAAGTTCCTGCAGTGGGATTTGAACTCACAACCTTCTGACTCAGAGGCGAGTGTGCTACCCACTGAGCCAATGGGCAATGGAACTGAATATCAGGCACTGCGTATAATGGGCGGCCAATCCGATACTGGCCATTTTGCGCCACCGCCCGAGACGAATATCTACCCCATTGTCTTTAAACTGTCTATATATACAGCTCCAAGTTTTATTTAAAACTGATTATTCACTTTTATGTTCTGAAGAAGGATCTACAATAATCTAAAAAGGTTTTTGGTTCACAAATCATGATTTATACATTTGTTATTTTATTAACAGAAATTTCAAATCATTATAATGTACATGTTATTGTGGCTTAACCCCTTCCACAATTTTAGATGTGAATTGCAATATTGTAAAGAGTCAGAAGTTTTAAAAAATTCATTTTCGGGAAGTTGGCGTCGCTGGAAAGGCCAGCATTTATTGCCCATCCCTAGTTGCCCTTGAGAAGGTGGTGGTGGGCCTTCTTCTTGAACCGCTGCAGTCTGTGTGGTGAAGGTACTCCCACAGTGCTGTAAGGTAGGCAGTTCCAGTATTTTGTCCCAGCGACGATGAAGGAATGGCGATATATATCCAAGTCAGGATAGTGTGTGGGGAACCTGGAGGTGATGGTGTTCCCTTGCACCTGCTGCCCTTGCCCTTCCAGGTGGTGGAGGTCACAGGTTTTGGAGGTGCTGTCGAAGTAGCCATGGCGAGTTGCTGCAGTAGATTTTATAGGTAGAACACACTGCAGGTATTGAAATTAAATTGAGATGTCCTTGTATTTTTCAAAACAAAGCCTTAGTTTATAGTTTACGCCTATGGAATTGTGCAGGGAACTGCAATGCAATATATTGGCCCAAAAATTCGTGAGGAAGCCTTCGTGCGAGGGTAAGGCCTCCCCGCGATCTCTCACTCCGCGTTGGCTTTTTCAGTTCCAGCTCGCACGAACTTGATGTTCTGGACAGCTGCTGTGCTGGGCTTGCGTATCCCACCGGCGTAGTTAATTCGTGCGAGCTGTGGGATCACGTGACTCAGTTAGAGCCAATGGCAGCACACCATCTTCCATTCATAACTTTCACATAAGTGCTGTGAAAGTTATGAATACTATAGCCCCCCAAAAGAACCGCTAAACCTCAATTAAATTTAAAAAAAAAACCATCACATTAATAAAATAAGTATAGTTAAATAAATTAACCATTTTAAATAAAAAATTAAATTTTTGAAAAAATTTAAAATCTTTTAAAAAGTTATAAAAATAAACTTACCTGTCTTTAAAGTCTCTAAAAAAGATATACCTGTTAAAAAAAATTCAAAATAATACTTAATTCACTACTTACCTTGTTAAAAGTGGGTCTTACTCCTTTTTTTATGTCTAGAATCTTCCGTACTTACCTGCGCGTTGAAACCACTAAGTGCACAGCGTGCGCGCAGCCTGTAGCGCGCACGCGGTGCACCTAGGACCCGCCCCCTTTTCCATTCACCAAGTGCCGGTTTTCAGCGCATGCGCAGTGCATGCAGAAAACCGGCAATTGGAGACAGAATACGCGAGAGTACACAGTGCGTAGCGGGACTAATTTTTGGGCCATAATATCCAATAAGAGGGTCGGTGGCATGGTTATTTTAGCACACTATCCTTTCACCTTTGGCACCTGGGTTTGAATCCAACCCAGACATGGGTTGAAAGTTGCATCTCTCTGTTAGCTGCCCTAGGCCAATGAAATTAGATTATCTAAATCTTTGATTTCTTGTGAATTTAGATCACTGAGAGAGGCTGCAAAGATGGCTATTATGGAAAATGGAAAAATTTATACTGATGGACTGGGAGTGCTCTCCTGAGGTTTGGGTTAAGTCACGTTGTTGAAGCACAGTACAATGATCTTTAGTTTGCATCTATCCCAACTTCAGATGACATCTGACCTGGGAATAAATAATGGTAACACTGGGTGCCAAAATTGAAAATGTTTTAATTCTCCAGCACTGACATCCCTGTCATTGATTGAGACAACATTTTGTCACAAAAAGCATAAAAAGTTACACAATTTACTGCACATTATTTGTGGCGGGGGCTGAAGATACTGGCTTCGGTCTTCCCAGTGTTAAATTGGAGAAAATTTCTGCTCATCCAGTACTGCTCATCAAGCAGCCTGACAACACAGAGGCAGTGGATGGGGCAAGAGAAGTGGTGGTGAGGTAGAACTGGGTATTTTCAGTGTACATGTTGAACCTGATGTTATGGGCTGGATTTTACCAGCCCTGAGGAGGCGGGTTTGGAGGCGGGACTGCTGGGAAAATGGGAAAAATTGGGAGCGGGGTCCCAACCCGCTTCCGAACCATCTTCCCGGGAGGAGGGTCCCCGACTCGCGCAGGGACCCGTCTCCTAGCGGTGGAAGGGGATTAGAGTCAACTAACTGCCTGTTAACAGGTGCTGATGCGGGCTTCCCGACAGCGGGAAACCCCACCAGGGTCAGCGAGGCGAGCTGTGGGTCTGCTGCAGTGTAAGTGTGCAAATGACAACTGCAGAGTGAGTATGATGGGTGCAATGGTGCACAGGTAAGTATGACAGGTGAGAGAATGTAGTGAGAAATATTTTTATTCTGTTTATATGTATCTGCAGGTGACAAGATTTGATGTTTCTGTGAAGCCTCATCTGATCGGGAGAATTGACAGATGGCTTCTGCAATCCCATATGCAGCTGCCATCTGTTTTCTCCTAAAGAGAGAGTCATTGGTGAGCCTGGGTACAAGGGCTCACCTTTGGACAGTGATTGTCAGTGTTTGACAGCACCTCAATGCTGTCAAACACTGACAATTCATCTGTCAAAAAATTATGGGGCCTGTCTCTTTAAGAAAACCGGCAGATGAAGCGTCATGCACTGACATCATCTGATACCGGCTCTCCCTTAATTGGCCGGCAAGCCCGCAGGGTGGGCTTAACAAGGCCAATCAAGGGAAAATAGCGTCTGTTCGTCAGACGTCGCTGGGGGCGGGACTAGAACCCGGAAACCAGCAGTCCCGCTCCCAACACGCCTCCTCAGGTAAGATCGCAGCCTATGTTTTTGGTTGATGTCGCCAAGAGGCAGCATGTAGATGACAAATAGGAGAGAGCCAAGGATAAATCCTTGGGGGGCTCCAGAGGTAATGGTGCGGGAGCGTGAACAGAAGCCATTGCAGGATAAAAGGATATTCTTTTGCTCATATACACTTTTTATAGTCCTGAGATTAATGCCATCCGAAAAAATGTAACTGCACCGAATCAGCTAGCCAGAGTTTAGACGAGTTTGAAAGATAATGTGGATTATCATATTGAAGATTCATTTGGAGCCCAGTGTAGATAATTTGGGAAGAAATGTGAATTTACTTTATAATACAGATTCAGTTGGCTTTAATTGTTGAAATAACTACAGCAACAATATCATGTTTTTAATTCAATTGACCTGAATTTGTGAGTCCCGATAGGAACATTTAATCCCAACTACTTTAAAATACATTCAACTCCAATTTATTGGCCAACTGGGGATTAAAAAAAAAACTAGTTTGTTCATGACCTAGCTGCCAAATATGTCTGAGATAATCCTATCTCCTTTTTGACAGAATATAGCAGACCAAAATATTCGATTTCTTCAGCCAACGTGGCTGCAGGAACCATATTTTTTTGAAGTGCATTTACAGATGGTCCTGAAACCTCAAAATGCTTTCTAAGTAATTGGAATCAATTTGTTTCAGCTTAACTTTCTTCACCATCAGCTAGTGTTTCTTTTACTTGGGTACGTTTTTATCATTTGTTGTGTATCACTGTTTCTGCATTGGTGCTTTGTTAGTGACTTTTGTTTGAGCTAGAGAAGAGGAAAAAATTGATTAAATATGTAAATTCACAACTCATGTATTTTATCATAAAGTAGAATGCTGCAGTTGAGGAAACTGGGACATTAGGCAAGTATCTCATAGCTAAACCTTTGCCTAACATGCCGGAATTTTCCCCTAAAAAAACAGGTGGGTTTGGAGTGTGGGGCAGTTAAATTGTTAAAAATGGGATTCCTGACCTGATCCTGTCTCCAACCCACCCACTTCCGGTTTAAACAAGAGGCGGGACGGGGGTGGGGGGGGAACGGGCGACCAACCTGCTTCCAGGGGGCGGTATGTCAGCTTAAATATTATAACGAGGCTGGAAGCCTCTTTTTTTTTACCTCCATTTTGAATTTAACTGCATGTGGACAGGTTTCACACAATTCGTGAAACCCGGCAGTTAAACCCAGGCGGGGACTGCTGCATCCAGGAGATAAGTGGGTTTATACCTCCTGGATTCAGGGTCCTTACTTAACTCACCCCCTGTGATCGGAGACTTCCTCACGAGGCCTGCTATTGCCTTCCCAGGCCTCCGATCCCCACCATGAGGCCTCCCCCATCACACCGATGATGCTGAGGCCGGCCACAATCCTCCGGTGGCTGGCCCCGATCCTCTCTTTCCCCGCCCCCACCCGATCCCCGGCCGACTCCCCGATCCCTGGCCCTCCATTCCCAATCGCTGATCCCCGGCCAACCCCCCCGCAACTGCCAATCCTCCAACCCCCACCCCCGGCCGACCGCCTCTGCCGATCCCCGACCGAGCCCCCGCAATCTCCGACCGAACACCCGCGATCCCCGACTGAACACCCGCAATCTCCGACCGAGCCCCCGCGATTCCCGACCAAGCCCCCGCAACCTCCGACCGAGCCCCCGCGATCCCCGACCGAACACCAACAACCTCCGACCGAGACCTCGTGATCTCCGACCAAGCCCCCCGCGATCCCCGACCGAGCCCCCGCAATCTCCGACCGAACACCCGCGATCCCCGACCAAGCCCCCGCAATCTCCGACCGAACACCCGCGATCCCCGACTGAACACCCGCAATCTCCGACCGAGCCCCCGCGATCCCCGACCGAACACCAACAACCTCCGACCGAGACCTCGTGATCTCCGACCAAGCCCCCCGCGATCCCCGACCGAGCCCCTGCGATCCCCGACCGAGCCCCCGTGATCCCCGACCGAGCCCACCCGCCGCCTCACCCAGCCTTCCCCGGACCGAACCTTCGCTCCCTCTCTGCATCTGCAGACCTACCTGCCCGCAACCAGCCAGCCTCTCAATCTGGCTGGCTGTGGGTGGGAAACCGAGGCCTCACATGCAAATCAGGCCCTGCTGTTAAAGTCGGCAGGGACAACCCGGCCTCCTAGGTTTCCTGCCTGCCTCGGAGGACCCCCGCCCCTAACCCGCCGACCTGCAGAAAATGCCGGCCGTAGTGCTTTTGAAGGATTGGAGTGAAGTGAGTTAATGGCCCAGAAATTAAACATGGATGGTTCCCGCGGGGGTAAGGATTCCCCGCGATATCGCACTCCGCGCCTACCTTTTTGCTCCGGGCCCACACGAACTTTAGTTTCAAAGGCTCTCTCTATTGGAACCGTGCAGTGCTTGTGTGACCCAGAGGCGCAATTAGTTCGTGCGAGCTCTGGGATCACGTGATTCAGTTAGAGCCAATGGTAGCACACCATCTTTCATTCATAGTTTTGACGGCAAGAGCTGTCAAAGCTATGAATACTACACCCCCCCCCCAAAAGAACAGCTAAACCTCAATTAAATAAAAAAAAAAAGCCATCACATTAATAAAATAAGAAGTTGCACAACACCAGGTTATAGTCCAACAGATTTATTTAAAATTACAAGCTTTCGGAGCTGTCGCTCCTTCCTCAGGTAGAGTAGCTGTGAGAGAATCTCTTCCTCTACCTGAGGAAGGAGCGACAGCTCCGAAAGCTTGTAATTTTAAATAAATCTGTTGGACTATAACCTGGTGTTGTGCGACTTCTCATTTTTGTCCACCTCAGTCCAACGCCGGCATCTCCACATCATTAATAAAATAAGTATAGTTAAATAAATTAACCACTTTAAACAAAAAATTAAATTTTTGAAAAAATTTAAAATCTTTTTAAAAGTTATAAAAATAAACTTACCTTTCTTTAAAGTCTCTAAAAAAGATAAACCTGTTGAAATTTTTTTTAAATAACACTTAATTAACTACTTACCTTGTTTAAAGGGGGTCCTACGCCTGCTTTCTTTGTGTGTAAAATCTTCACCACTTACCTGCGCGTTCAAAGCTGAAAAAAAAACTAAGTGCACTGCGTGCGCACAGCCTGTAGTGCGCACGCGGTTCACTTAGGAACCGCCCCTTTTCAATTCACGAAGTGCCGGTTTCCCGCGCATGCAGGAAACCGGCAATTCGGGATCTAATACGCGAGAGTACACAGTGCGTACTCTCGCGTATTAGGTTTAATTTTCGGGCCAATAGTTTTGAGGTCATTACTTTGTTGCGCAGAAACGGACTTCCAATCATAGACTAAAGCAGCATATGTGGAAATTGTGATTAGCCAGTGGTATATTAAATGCTCTCATACCATGCTTTTGTACAAGCCCTATTACTTATTCCTTTATTCTGATGAGTGAAATTTTCAATGCTGTGCCATTCTATATTGAAATTAAGCTGTAGTTATGTTTGCAATTTATTTTTTTATCTGTCAGGAAATTTTGAAAAATTGTAAAAATAAATTAATTCAGCTGCATTACTCTCAGTTACCCATTTTGGAGTATACCAACAATGTAGGTATCTTGGGGAAAAATGCCTATAACTGGGCATTTATTTGTTGCTATTTACACTCCGTGGGGTGGGGAGGAGAGAAAATATTAATGATTAGCATTTAAAGGATCGATGTTAGTGGTTCACAATGGGATGATAACATTTAATTTGCAACATGCCAGTATAATAGTGTCTTTTTCACATTAACTACAGCATTGGGAACTGAATACATCAGACCTCTCAATGTTCTGACATTCAGCAGGAGTGTCTGGTTCTCCCACCTCAGAACCTTAGCTTCACATTAATGGAGGACTTGCAAAGACTCTGGTGGTAATTCTCAGCTTTGTAGTCCAACATGCTTCTCCTGCCTTCTCTTACTTTTGGTGATGGAGTGAAATGATCCTAAGTAAAATGAGTTTGGCAGGCTCAACTTACTTTCAGCCAGCATGTAACTTGCTAGTCAAACTTAATGAACCTGCAAGAATGACTGGCATGGAAAATGAAAAAAAATGTATTTGGTGCAGAAGGGAATGCTCTTCTCGGGGCGGAGTTGAGACACATATTTGGAGCATGGCCTGCATGGCCATCTGTTGCTGCACCTGATGTGACCTTGATCCTGGGTGCCAAAAATTAAGAAGTGTTCCCTACCTTGCTAAGCATGGTTGCAAATTCACTCATAAAGTAAATTAAAAAAAAAAACCTCAGCAAGTTAAGTATAGCACAAATTGGACACAAAGTAAAACTCCAAGGGCTGGATTTTCATTGACCCGTGGAGGCGGGTTTGGAGGCGTGTGGGGGGTTAAAATTGTGAAAACTGGCAGGCGGGCACAAGTCCGCCTCCATCCTGCCTACATGCAATTTTCATTAAATCGTGTCTGCTGGTCCCGACTCCGTCCCGCCTTTAAGAGGCGGGATAGGCTGTTAAGGCCCTTAACAAGCACTAAGTTGGCTCTATAATGCCATTTTGAAAGGCGTTTGTGATTTTAACCCTTGTTCTATGTGAAGCACGCCTGTTCTGAACCACGAATGTGAAACCTGGCGGTAACACATTTCGAAAGCTGACTATCAGCTGCAGGTCCACTATTACAACGGAGTAGTAGTAGGAGGAAAAGTATCTGGGAGCAGACCTAGGGCTGGTGCTGCTGATTTTGCCTTCTGGTCCTCTCACAGCAAAGGGAGTCTCTCTCTCTCTCTCTCTCTCTCTCTGTCCTGCTGCTGATGCTCATTTTGCATCCAGGTCCTCTCACAGCAAAGGCCATGCAGTCTCTAAAGACCTTCAATGCAGCAGTAATGATGACATCATCAGAGGCGACTTTCAGACTGAAAACATTAATTGATTCATGGGTTCCCACATGCTGGAACTCAATTGCCCAATTAGGTGAAAATTGCATCAATCTCCCACATCCAATTGCAGTCGGGTGGATAACACGAAAAGTGGATGACACGACCCCAACCCGCCCCAGTATCAAAATCCAGCCCCAAGTATTTTACCCCATCAATGCTCTTCAACCTGAACCTCGGAAGAGCATCCTAGAAGTTTGAGAATTTGAATTCAGTTTAAAATAATCTGGAAATAAAAGGCTGGTATCAGTAAAAGTGACCATGAAGCTGTCGGATTGTCGTAACAACCCAACTGGTTCACTAGTGTCCTTTAGGGAAGGAAATCTGCTGTCCTTACCCAGTCTGGCCTATATGTAATTCCAGTCCCACACCAACATAGTTGACTCTTAACTGCCCTCTGAAGTGGCCGAGCAAGCCACTCAGTTACATTAAATCACTTACCATCTTCTGATGGCAACTCGGGATGGGCAATAAATGCCAGGTTTGCGAGTGATATCCAGATCCCAAAAATAAATACAAAGAATCTATCCATGAGAATGGGTAAGGCTGGAATAATCCTCAAGTCCAGTATGCAAATCTGTAAGAATCAGTGTGCCATTACAGTAGCTGAAAATGTATTTTTTTATATTTTGGCAATCCTGACAACTGGAAGTCATCATTCTCTGATTCCTTTAAAAGATAGGGAGATGGGAGCTAGCTGTCTATGATTGGACCACATGTCTATAAACATTCTCCACTGTCATATAAACTCATCAACTGAATAACCTCAAAATGTCAAACTTGTTAATCCTATTAGTCCTGAACAAGCTGAAGACGGTACCCTCAGATGCTGTACCTGTACATTTTGTGCCCCGAAACAATAATTGATTACCTCAATGCTCAAACTTTCACTAATTTTTAAACAGTCATTAATTTTTAAACAGGTGAATGAATAATTTCAACAGAAAATAAATTAATCAAATAAGTTTGTTAGAACTTTGTGTGCAAGACATTCATTTTAGCCGTACCAAAATACCTAATCACTAAGCATTTGTGGAAATAATATATTTTTTATAAACAGTCCACAAGCAAAAAATAAAATAAAAATTGGGACAAATACTTTTCAGTAATGTCTAGGGTCTGTGTGTTTTTCTCTTGGTATTTAAGAAGATTTTCAATTGATTTTCATTATTTTCTTTACCAGCATATTTTTCATGTTGCTGTTTGGCTACTTTTCCGCTTTCTTGGTAGCTGGGTCAGTCTTATGGGCTGCGATTTCGCCGACCGAGGTGGGGCCGGGGTTGGTGTTGCGGTCCCAGCCCACTACCTAATGCAGCCCGCACTCTCCAAGTGATTTTACATGAATAGGGCTTGTAAAGCCCGCCCTGCGAGGTTCCCGGCCAATTAATAGGAAGCGGGTCTGATGACATCATTTGATGACGCGTCATCAGCCGGTTTCCTTAAAGGGGCCATGTCCAAATTGATCTTGACAGTTCTGCTGTCAATGTTCGACAGCATTGAGGTGCTGCAAACACTGACAATCACTGCACAAAGGTGCACGGCTGCACCCAGGCTCTCCATGACTCCCTCCAAGTCACAGCACGCAGGGAGGTTCTCTTCCCTTCCCATGGGCAGAAGAGACCTCCTCAGGATATCAACGCAGCCTGGTTGCTCATTGCACAGGAGGGCACAAGCAGGGATGTCGTCAGGAGGACCAGGCTGCAGTGGCGCAAGCCTTTCAATGATCTGAGTAGATCACGAAACGTTACTGCCAAGCCACACTCAACCACACCCTGCTGTACCACTCATCACATCCACATCACTCTGCCTTCCCTACCCTACTCCTGCACATCCTTACTCACACCAACTTACCTTGCACCTCCACCCATCCCTCTCTCTCTACATTATCACTTCCCCATCTCACTAGCCACCCCTCACACTCACCCTCATCCTAGTCCAATTATACCAACTAACAACACACAAGGGTAGGCACTTGGGTGGTTCAGCCAATGTTCATGTGAAGTTTCTGTTAATGTGTTGTCAAACATTTAAATCTATATTTTCAACACTTTACCTTATTGGACGGATCTGTGCTCACCTTTGGAAGTGTCTTAGTGAGTTCCATTGAATGTTGAGACATAACTTCCCCCCCCCCCCCTTCAATTGTGATGAGTGTTAAAGGAATGGCTTGGACATTGTAGGGATGCTTTATGGTGCTGGTGTGGGGTGGTATCAACCTCGCGCATTATGTGGCAGCCAGGGTGTTGTACAGCATCAAGTGAAGTAAATCTGGCCGTGGTGATGCCATCGCTGGCCTCCCGGGCAGCAGTGTTGTCGGGTGCTGATGCCCTGTGTCCTGTGCGGCATCAGGTGATTGCTGAGAAGGTTGGTATTGTTGTTGGTGTGCCTGGTGATGTTGGTGTTGGGGCTGACCGTGGAGGGATTCAGAGGACTAAGGTGAGATTTTTTCAAGGGCACCAATGTTGCTGGAATAGATGGCAACTGAAGTTGAGATGACAGAAGCGATCTGTCAATGGTGAGAGAGCTTGCTCCAAGGAGGTGACAGTGGATAGACAGTTTTCTCCAAACACTTCCAAACTGCATACAGCTCAAAAGTGTCTTCCAAGTCCTGAAGGCTCAAGCTTCTAACATTGGAAAGTGACCAGCTGTGAAATGGTAGCTTTCATTCCACTTTTGCAGCTGTCACCTATTCACAGTAATGGGCAGACATAGCAAACCCGACCTACTTACCTGACATGATCTCCGAATGATGTGAATCTCGTTAAAAAAAGTGGTAAAATAGAAATAGGCTGGCAAAATAGTAGTTAACAAGCGTTTAACAAGCATTTAACTATCTTAAATGCCTCCCTCGCCGCTTGGTGTCGGGACTGTTCTGAAATCACAGACCCGACACTTTGGAAACTTACATGGAGGCGGGTTTGAAGCGGGCTCCCAACCCGTTGTCAATCATTTTGATTTTGACAGCGGACCCGCCCTCTGAGCGCCGGCAAAATCGTGGCCATGGATACAGCAGGCTGGGAAGTGAAGCAGGAAAAGAAAAAAAAAATGTAAGAACCATACTGCATTTCAGTCTTTGGGTTATAATAATATTTATAGTCATGACCAGAGTCCCAGCAGTAATACTGCAACCCAAGTTACGGGATATTTATTATTTTTAGATGGCTTGCTTGATGTGGTCTGAAGGTGGCAACACAGAGACCAACTTTGTCTTGTGCTGTTTATCTGCACTTGGCAACCTCATCCATCAGAGACACTTGTATCATACCACAGGGATCAGCGGTTTCAAATTGCAGAGAGAGATGACAATGCTGAGTAACCAGTATTGTAAATTACAAACATAAATGGGCTAGCAATCTCTACAAAGCAGACGTCTACTTGAACCGATAAAGGCCCACCTTGTAGAAGTGATGCATGCCATGTGGGGCAGTGTCCGTCCACCCATTTTGCTAAAACCGAAGTTCCGGCTTCCTCCTGTGTTTCAGGTATCAGACTGTTTTGATAGTGTTTACTTCTATTTTACATATGCGAGTGTTTTTTTTTAAATGCACGCTATTTCGACTGTGGTTAGGGGGATAAAAGGGTCAGAACAATTGCAATGATGCTGTGCATAAGTGAGATGGTGACATTTATTGATGTGGTGATGTGTGTTGACATGACTTTCATCATTGCATTGAGTGTTTGGGAAAACACTTTTTGAAGAAGATTGTGCCACTTTTATTGTAAACCTTGCGTATAATACATTTTTTATTTTTAAAAGCTTCAGAGATACAAATAATTCAACAGCATAGCTCTGCAGGTGTGACAATCTAGTCAGTAAGTCACTGTTGTATTTTACTATTTATAATTTAGTGAAACAATAATGTTCAAGTTGCACCAGTGTATAAGCATTTAGTGGGTATCAAAACATGTTCAACTAATAGACCATATTTTACAATACATGTTGCAGTGGGAAAACTTCAGAATTACATGTAATAAGAACAAAAGTAACAACACAAAGGGCTAGAATTTTTTCCGGAGCAAAGTTGCCACCGGAGGTGATTCGGGGGCGGAACTTTCGCCCACTGCCCGACTCGCAGTGTTTCTGACCTGCCTCATTAATAAATGTGTAGGATGGCATCCTGGCGGGATCTCTGCCACACAGAGGGTGCCCGCTGCCTCTGCCCTGAAAAATTCAGTGGCACATAAACAGGACCAAGGCAGCGGTGCCTCAAGGAGCAGGAGGATGTTTTAAGCAGAGCAGAAGCTGAAGATGTTTTTTAAAATTAAAAAAAAAAGAGACTATTACTGAGCCGCAGGCCATCCAGCTGCAAGTAAGGGGACCTTAAGAGAAAGAAAAGTGCTGACAATTAAGGCCTCCCCCTCCATCACTGGCAGTAGTGGGCTTCCTGCTGCTGCCTCAGGGTGTACTGCCACCCCCTGGAGTTGGTGGTAATTGAAGTTGAGGTTGACTCATTTTCTGGGAACTGCCTCTCTGCCGTTATTTAAATATGGGAGGACAGTGAAGGAATTGATGACTGAGGAAAAGTCTCGGCGGTGCTGCCACGGGCGGGAATCCGGCAGCAGGCCTCTGTCTCATTTTCCTTCACTTTTTGCCACCATGCTGCCAGATTTTGGGCAGTATAGCAGAGGAAAATCCAGCCCAAAATATTATAAATATCAAGAACAGCAAAACATAGTTTACTCCTCTTAATTCAAAGTTGTTAATTCAGTTATTCAAAGAGTTATTTTTTTTTTAGCACTACATTCCCACCTTGCTGTGTTACTTATGGTGTTTCATTCACATTTTGGGATAATTCAGTTTTCTTAGTGTAAAAAATTATTAAATTCTCGGAAATGGACTAGAGACTTTCTCCCATTCTGCAGCCAGCAGAGGGCACAATCATGCTGTTGTAGAAACAGGAGATGCTTATATGTCTTAAACTACAAAAAATTAGTTTTTTAAACCATGAAACCAGTGCAGTTAAATATACCACACAAAAGAAGGCTGAATTGAACATTCCCCTCCTATTAGAAGTTATGTTTATGGAAACTTGATATGAGATTAAAAATTAAAACAAACTGTGTAAATTTTGTGAGGTTTGCCAGTTCCAAAACTGGAAATGATGCTAAAATCTTTCTGGGTATAGCTTTGTAGGTAAGAGAACAAAATGAGGCTATCCTCTTGAAAAGCATGCATGAAATGTGCAGATTTTAACACTTTACCACTTGCCCTCGAAAATGAACCAATGTAAGCCATCGAGTATGGGGAAACTTTAATCTTGTCCACAGTTCAAAATAGGATAGGGTTGTCCTTTAGTTTAAGGGGTTAGAGCCTAGAAATTACACTGTGCGATATTACCATCTGAACGCTTCATCTGCTATTTTAGCAGGGGCATTAAACTGTTTAAAATAAATGGTTTAACAACTTCATTAAATAGTGTTCAGAGTAATTTTATACAAATTCATTAAGCATTTGTATAGTAATATTGCAAGACAACTATACATAATGATATTTTAAAACCCGAATGACATTTAGATATGTACCCGGCATGCATGTTAGCTTAAATAAAATGACTAGTTTGCAGTGGGGCCCTGTGATGGGAAAATATTACTGTTTAAACCATAAAAAGAAATCTTATAAACATACCCAGCATTTGGATTTCATATATAGAATAAGGGACGTTCAAGTTCAAGCTGTTGACAAGTATGTGCCAAAGAGTTGATCACCATTTGTGCAGCCTGCAACAGAAACCCAGAGCATCACTTATGATAGATTCAAAGTATTATATGGTTATAGTTCTACATAAGAACATAAGAATTAGGAACAGGAGTAGGCCATACGGCCCTTTGAGCCTGCTCCGCCATTCAATAAGATCATGGCTGATCTTCAACCTCAACTCTACTTTCCTACCCGATCCCCATATCCCTTGATTCCCCTGGAGTCCAAAAATCTATCGATCTCAGTCTTGAATATACTCAACGACTCAGCATTCACAGCCCTTTGGGGTAGTGAATTCCAAAGATTCACAACCCTCTGAGTGAAGAATTTCCTCCTCATCTCAGTCTTAAATGGCCTACCCCTTATCCTGAGACTAATGCCCCCTAGTTGTAGACTCTTCAGCCAGAGGAAACAACCTCTCAGCATCTACCCTGTCAATCCCCCTCAGAATCTTATATGTTTCAATGAGATCACCTCTCATTCTTCTAAACTCCAGAGAGTATAGGCCCAATCTACTCAATCTCTCCTCATAGGACAACCCTCTCATCCCAGGGACCAATCTAGTGAACATTCGTTGCACCGCCTCTAAGGCATGTATGTCCTTTCTCAGATAAGGAGACCAGAACTGTGCACAGTACTCCAGGTGTGGTCTCACCAAAGCCCTGTTCAATTGTAGTAAGACTTCCTTACTCTTGTACTCCAACCCCCTTGCAATAAAGGCCAACATGCCATTTGCCTTCCTAATTGCTTGCTGTACCTGCATGCTAACTTTCTGTGTTTCCTGTACGAGGACACCTAAATCTCTCTGAACACCAACGTTTAATAGTTTCTTACCATTTAAAAAAATATTCTATTTTTCTATTCTTCCTACCAAAGTGAGTAACCTCACATTATACTCCATCTTCCACCTTATTGTCCACTCACTTAACCTGTCTATATCTGTTTGCAGGCTCTTTGTGTCTCTTTAGATTAATACATATTAAATCTCATCAATGAATAGAAAAAATATACAATTTCATTTTTATTCAGTGATTTTTCTGTGTTGTAACTACCATGTACAATGTCAAAGGTGTAAAATTGCTGTATTTCTAAAAATCTAAGTGCACAGTTTGTAATCAACAAAATTGAATAGCCCGGATTTTGCGGTCAGCGGCGAATGAACGCTGCTCGCCATTCATTACACTTACACTTGCCCACAGACTTTCTGTGTGCTTTTGGATTGCGATTTATTAGCAGTAATTAGAGAGCTGAAACAGCATGAAGCCCTCTACAGGGGATCTGGGACCTGTGTGAGGGCGTGTCTCCTCAATTAATCAGATTGAAAAATCCTTCCTAAGGCATGCAGAGTCTAAACCAGGAAGTGTAAGTTAGAATATTTAATTCAATGGAAAATCATGTACAGAAAGTGAAATAAAGAGAGGGAAAGATGGATGGGATTAAGAGAGAGAGAGGGAGATTAAAGAGACAGAAAGAAAAAGTAAAAATAAAACATTTTAATTTTAAGTTTTTTATTTTTTTAAATCTCCAACAATAATTAAAATCTGAAGGAATGAGATTCCACACTTGTAAAAGTAAATTTTCAGTGCCAGAGAAGTTGTTTGACAGCAATTAAGACTTATCACGCCGTTAAAAATTCACTTGCACTTGAATGGACCAGCCCTAACTTTTTCTGGCATATCTAGTGGGTATCTAGTGGGTAAGTACAGCAAATTCACACCGTTGCACGTTGAATACCGAGTCTCTCGGCAAGGTATAGGTATAGCGAAGTTTGTGGAGGAGCAGGGCAACTCTGACAGCAACTTCCTGATTTCTGCGTTTAACTGAGCATTTGCGGACGCCGGAAGTTGCTGCCCGAGTTACTCCATCATAACTGTGAGCGCTGATAGCCTCACCAGTATTCTTACCGCAAAATCCGGCCCATATGTACCATCAGCGCTACTAGCAAAATTTGCTCCTAGCGGGCACTGTAAACCTTTTGTCTAGATCTAAAACATCAAATAGTGTGATCCAAATTGTTAAAGCATGTAAACATACAAGAACTTTGCGATACTGAATTCTGTCATAAAAAGACAATGTAATGCACTTTCAGTATGTGTATATGACAGGTAGTTCTGAAATGACCCTGCTCACTTCAAGCTAGGAGGTGGTACTGTTGAAAATAAATTATTTTATGGGTGGACATGTGACACTGAATAAACAAATAAAATTGGTCCAACGAGTATTTTTAGAAATATTTTACAAATAGAAATACAAGTTTGGAATGTTAGCACTATTAGTCAAGCCTATTTAATTGCAAAGTAACTGCTGATTATAGTCTGCAATCGTGACAAAAGGTAAACTCTGAGATTGGATATTGTTAGAATCTGGACTCTGACTGGTAACATGATCCAGTATGTGTAATATTAGCTCAAAGTCCACTGAATATACTCCAACCTCAAGTTCTAGCTGACATGAAGTCATCAGTTAATACAGCACAGTCATGCTCCTTAACATCAGGGATATTTTTTCAGCAGATAACTGGACCTACAGGCCACCGATAGCTTGTTCCCAGGGAGAGTTGACTGCAGGAATATTTCTGTCATGAAGCTGTTTCTATAAATCTCGCCTGTATTTTTAGTCTTGGTGCTGCTCAAGTAATCTGTTGACCGAAAATGGTATTGTTCTGTGAAAGAGGTACTTAATGTCATTTGTTGCGTGGTGGAGGGACCCCAGCCAACAGGGCAATGTAAGCAACATATAACGTCTGATAGTTCAACATTCTTTCAGCTTAAAAAAAAGGGTTCTTGGTGGAGGGCCAAGAATTTTATCCAACTGTGCTTTTTTCTCCTCTCTGTAAAGCTGAACTCTTACTTGCTGGGGTGTACATTGTTTGTTTTGATTTTGTTTGCACGTGTATCTGACATCTATTGCGTTACACTGCCACAAGGTCAACCCACTCAACTATTGCTACCAGCCAATGTCATGTTTATAAAGCAATGTTTAGCCATCGCTGGCCTCTTAAGGAATGGAAAATAATTTCTTTCACTATTATAATTTTTATTTGACATCCACTCCTTGGCTGCAAGGATGGTAGCAAAAAAAACCTCTAACTCCATTCCAATTTCAGGACGGATGAGATTACGTTTGTGTCCCTTATACCCATTTGACTGGCACAAAAGAGGCATTTAGATTTGGATGAAATGCTTCCTAAGTAGTATTATGCTGTGTTTTGGTTTGGACAAGAGCCTTGTTATTTTTGTAAGGTCATTGAAAGTTCATGGCAACATGATACTCTTAAAATGAAGTTCATCTGAAATAGACACCACATTAATTCACCTCAAGTTTGAGCTCAATCCCATCTCCCACAGAGCAGTGGTAGTGAATTCTGCAGACTGCTTTACAAGTAAGAAATGTGGAATATCCTAAATGGTTTAACAGAACATGTTCGTAACTCACGGAATTATAAATGTGTGTCAGATGCTTCACGTCTTTTATCATGTTTAAAAAACTTAAAAAAAAACTGGTTGCATATAAACTGGACCTAATGCAATAATACTCAAAAACTTTGGAATTGCATGGATATTACCAAGGTAATAGAATTTAATTTAGTAAAGCCTCAAGTTTTTTTCAGTTATCTTAGAAACCCATATGGGAATATGCCATAATTAAGTTGCAAGTTTGTAAACAGAATTAAAACTTTTTTTTAAGTTCATAGCTTTTATTCCTGAACTGGTCAGATTTTTTAAAATTAATTCTCAGGATGCGGACATTGCTGGCAAGGCCGACATTTACTTCTCATGCTTCGTTGTCCTGAGAAGGCGGTTGTGGGCCTTTTTCTTGAATCCCTGAACAGTTTGATACAATGGGTGGCTTTGCTCGGCCACTTCAGAGGGCAGTTAAGAGTCAACCACATTTGTGTGAGACTGCAGTCAAATATAGACCAGACTGGGTAAGGACAGCAGGTTTCCTTCCATAAAGGACATTAGTGAACCAGTTTGGGTATTTATGACAATCCGACAGCTTCATGGTCACTTTTACTGATACCAACCTTTTATTTCCAGATTTTTTTAAAAACTGAATTAAAATTCTCAAACTGCCATGGTGGGATTTAAATTTGTGTTCTCTGGATCATTAGTTCACTCATCCAGTAACATAACCACTACACTACCTTATCTCAGATGTTACCATTTATTGACTTTTCTTTGTTGCCCTGACCAATTTTTTTAATGACAGCTTGGGGTGAATCTACATTACAATGGTAGCATCAGTACCAAGTGGTTTTACTTTGTACTAAAGCTCAAGTTGCAGTGTACCTTTGGAAGCAGGTTGTGAGGTACCACAAAATTGCTACTTGACATGGATGCTACCTTTTGTGGTGTAAATGAACATTTAGTGTCCTGATTTAAATTCATCCATCCAATGCCACGTTTTGTGTCAAGAGTTCATTCACGTATGATACCCGGCATTGACATCTCTCTGCAAACCTAAACAAAAGGTAGAAAGCAGGAATGGAGTTCATCTAGTGGCCCAGTGCATAAAATGTAATTTCAAATTGTGCTCCCCAACTGTTTCCACAATGGGATGTCCTGGCTTTTGCTATTTAAAATCTGGTTTACCTTAATCGACTTTTTAGTTCCCAATACCTGCCTTATCTACGATAGCAAAATACTGCGGATGCTGGAAATCCGAAATAACAACAGAAAACGCTGGAAAAACTCAGCAGGCCAGACAACATCCGTGGAGAGAGAAAGAGAGTTAACGTTTCAGGTCGATGACCTTTCATCAGAACTGGAAAGAGCCGGAAATCAAATAGATTTAAGGCCAGGATAAAGCTGGGAAAAGGGGGAGGGGATAAAGGAACAAAAGGGGAGATAAAGAGACATTAAGAGACATTAAGAGATATGCAAGGCTAGAGGTGGTGTTAATGTGACCGGTTAAGGCTGAAAGAAGTGTGAAATCCACTGGCAGAATGAAGGACAGCTGCCAGCTTCTAGGAGAAAAAAAAAGTGGGGGGGGGGGGCAAATAAAAGGGTGGATGAAAAAATAAAATATAAATGTGATTGGAGCTGAGGTTATGATCTAAAATTGTTGAACTCGATATTGAGTCCAGAGGGCTGTCTTATCTACCCTGACTTCTTCAGTTAGTAAAGTAGAACCCTCTGGGCCACTGATTTGTTCATGGGAACTGTAAATGTTGCTGTATGACCAGCTAGCACAGATTATGGGACTGCAGAGTGAGACTGGACCCGCCAGCTTCTCCATTTGTTCAAGATGGTGCACTACCTGCGATGCATGGCTCCATATGGTGGTCAAATCTTGGCATATTGAACACAGATGAGTTTAAATATCAGTCACGGCCAAGATTGATACTTGAAATACTCTTCTTGGCAGGTGCAGTGTCTTAACTTTTACTCAATTGTATGTGGAGGACAACTTGGATCAAAGGCTGTATGATAATGTACCTGGAGGTGGGTAATCCACCCTCAGAACCAATTAGTCATGCATTCAGGAAAAATCTACATCAAATAAAATTTGAGTAGTTACATTTTTAAAATAGCAACATTTTCAAGGGCATGGGACCTGATATGTTTAAGGGGTTTTGACATTTCCAATTGAAACATATATCTAAATCCTCTCACATCTTTAAATATTTAAGATACTAGGTGCATCAGTTTGAGATCAACAGTGTTCTAAACCACCACAAATCCCTTTGTAATGGCAAATGATAAAGCTGTCATAAAATTCTGATTTATAACATCTCATGACTTGATCGCAGTACATATTGTAATACACAGTAATATTAGTATTTGACACGCTGGGCACTGCAGTTTTTCTTCATGAGATAATCAGATTGATTGCACGACTTTACTTTTATAGGAAATCTTCACCGTGTTCTACAGGCTGAAGAGTGTATTGGCATCAAATCCAATGAAGTGCCATTTCCATTTTTAGTCATGTTGTATCTCTCTACCTATTAGAAGTATTGCATATTTAATGACACCCAAGAGGAAGTTCTAGTTCTGTGTTTAGCAACACTACATAGATTGATACCAAATGAAATAGCAAGCAATGAATGAAATAAAATGAGCGCTTTATGCTGTTTATTTTTTAGCTGATCAGTTTTAGTCGGAAGTGAAATCAAATCACAGAAGAAAATAAAAATGCAAGTCATTTGTAATAATAAAGTAACTATTGGACAATTTAGGAGTTGCAGTACCCCTTGAAAAGGTTGATGCTCCAAGCTGGCTACTGCATGCAGCAAATTCCTTTTGACAGTGCTGCTTAACTATATTTATATCTCCTTCCTTGTAAATTCATCTCAAGTCTTTTCAGCTCTAGTGACATGCAGTTGAAGCTTGTTTGACAAATCAGTTCATTACTTTCTCCAAAATGCAGGGAGTATAAATTCTAGTTATTGAAATCATGGTCGTATGAATAGATCTTGTACAAAAACAGTCGAAAGTTGTTCAGTCACAAAGTTAAAAATGTTTTCCTAGCATTTAGATCATTGATGCGACTTTAACTCATGGAACTAAATAAGAGATTAGCGTGCAAAGTTAAAGCACATGGGATTGGGGGTAAGGTACTGTCTTGGATAGAGAACTGGTTGGCAGACAGGAAGCAAAGAGTTGGAATAAACGGGTCTTTTTCCAAGTGGCAGGCAGTGACTAGTGGGGTACCGCAGGGACCCCAGCTATTCACAATATATATAAATGATCTAGACAAGGGAACTAGATGTAATATCTCCAAGTTTGCAGACGACACAAAGCTGGGTGGGCGTGTGTGCTGTGAGGAGGATGCAGAGAAACTCCAGTATGATTTGGACAGGTTGGGTGATTGGGCAGATGCATGGCAAATGCAGTATAATGTGGATAAATGCGAGGTTATCCACTTCGGTGGCAAAAACAGGAAGACAGATTATTATCTGAACGGCAATAGATTGGGAAAAGGGGAAGTGCAACGAGACCTGGGTGTCCTTGTGCACCAGTCGCTGAAGGTAAGCATGCAGGTGCAGCAGGTGGTTAAGAAGGCAAATGGTATGCTGGCCTTCATAGCGAGAGGATTCGAGTACAGGAGCAAGGATGTCTTGCTGCAGTTGTACAGGGCCTTGGTGAGACCACACCTTGAGTATTGTGTGCAGTTTTGGTCACCTTATCTGAGGAAGGATGTTCTTGCCATGGAGAGAGTGCAGCGAAGATTCACCAGACTGATACCTGGGATGGCAGGAATGAGGTATGAGGAGAGATTGGGTCGATTGGGCTTATATTCGCTAGAGTTTAGAAGAATGAGAGGGGATCTCATTGAAACTTATAAAATTCTAACAGGACTAGACAGACTAGATGCAGGAAGGATGTTCCCGATGGCGGGGCAGTCCAGAACCAGGGGTCACAGTCTAAGGATAAGGGGTAAGCCATTTAGGACTGAGATGAGGAGGAATTTCTTCACCCAGAGAGTGGTGAACCTGTGGAATTATCTACCACACAAGGCAGTTGAGGCCAATTCATTAAATATATTCAAGAAGGAGTTAGATATATTTCTTAAGGCTAAAGGGATCAAGGGATATGGGGAGAAAGCAGGGACAGGGTACTGAATTTGGATGATTAGCCATGATCTCATTAAATGGCGGAACAGGCTCGAAGGGCCGAATGGCCTACTCCTGCTCCTATCTTCTATGTTTCTAAAGTGTTTTGTCCTCTCATTTACAAGTCCCTTTCCCAATCTTTGCAACCCCTTGAAGCCTGTGTGCTGGTGCGTGTTTCTGCTGTTCTAGCTTTAGGTACCTGTACATCCCCTCCCCTTGCAAAATGTTCATACATCTTCACCCTGCACTCTGGAACTCTTTTCCTGAATCCTTTTGCTATGCTGAACTCTTTCCTGCCCTTCAAAAGCCTCCTAAAAATCTCCTTCTCTGTGCTTTCGACCATAATGCATTACTGCTGTCTTGTCAAGCTTCTAACTCGGAGCCAAGACTGACACTGAAAACTTGAAATTAGGCTAATAAATAGCTTAAAACAACTGAGCATGTGCCAGCTTTCTGCATGCAAAACATATATTTAAACAGATTTTTAAAAAAGAAATATATTTTATTTGTCCAGTTTTAAACTTAAGAGAGGAGACCCCAGCATATTAAAACATTTTCAGTTGCTATACAGGCATGCAGGAGATTGGCAGTAAGGCTGGTTTTGGATGTGTTGTTTGGCTGTCATGCTATATACAGGATAGCAAGAAAGTGAAATTGCAAATGTACAGAACACTTTGGATTTGAGATAGAAACATGTGTGTGTAATGGAATGTCACCGAGCATAAATGGATCCTGCTTTTCGGCTGAACTGTGAAGGCAAGAGAATAAATCTTTCCTTGAAATGATTATCCCTGTAAATCAAACCTAGTGGAAAATGTTGCTTTACCCAACAATCACACGTCACTGAGCGTCATATCTTAAGTGCTTATGTTTTGTTGATGGATAGCCCTCTTTGCAAGCAAGTTATAAGTTATAAATGTGCAGTATCTTTTTAATCTGTTCTTAGTTCCAGTATTGGAAACTCCATTATTTGCACTCAGTTTACTCACCTTCCTGATTATCCACCAGAATTTTGTGTAGGACACCAAATTGTAAGGTATTGTAATTTGTGATTGGAATTGTGAAAGACTACAGTATAGACTTGCAGGTGGGGCAGATAGGTGACAGCTGTAGTTCAACATAGAAAAATGTAAAATAATACATTTTGGAAATAAGAATAGGGAAAGGAAATACATGGTAAGATTTTAAGTGGACTGAGCTCAGGAGGAGCTGAGGGACCCTGATAAGCAGGTACACAGATTATTCAAAGTAGCAGTCTAAATAGATAAGGCCTTTATAAGGCAAATATAATCCTTAGTTTTGTATCTGAAGCTGTAGAATGCAACAACAACAAGAAAATGTTGAACTTACACATGACCTCAGATAGGCTGCAGTGGAGTATTCTATTCAGTTTTGGACATCCCATCATGAATGATATAAAAGCAATGGAAAAATGCAGAGTAGATTCATTAGCATGTTATTAGGGATGAAGGATTATAGTTATAAAGAGAGACTTGAGAAGTTGGGGCTTTTTTTCACTCGAGCTGAGAAGATTACAGTGTTCTTCAAGATTATGAATGGTTATTGTTGTGTTTTGGGTTCCTCTCCATTTTTTCCACAAAATGACTTGGACAGGAGCTACATTAAGCTGTGTAATTTTAGCAAAAGTTTTCCTAAAAGGGGTTAGCGTCCCAAGACAATCCTATGCTGAGTTGTGGATTGGTAGGCAGCCGAATGGCAATTACAATGCGAGCTGGGAAATTCTCCTTGGATAGCAAAGCGATGGACAGTTTGTTAGCCTTGGTTATTCAGAAGGACATTTTGCAGCTTGGTGTTGAAAACCTTTACTTGATCTCTCAGGGGGTGTTGTGAGAGAGACTTTTAACATTGAGAATGAGTTGATCAGCAGAAGGCTGCGATGGGAGTGATCTGTTGTCTTGAGTGGTAGGACAGAGTACAGAAAGATGGTGCTTTTAAATTGAGTTAGACAACCGACTAGCTTGTGTGTTCTTTACTTTTTTAACAGTACACGGACAGAAGCTGTACCGATTGTATCAAGCGACTCTCATTAATATGTACTGTGGAATAAAGCAGCTTACAATTTGAACTTTGTCTCGCCCAGTGTTAACTAGGTTCATCATTGGAGAGATACATACATAGATACATAGAAGATAGGAGCAGGAGTAGGCCATCCGGCCCTTCGAGCCTGCTCCGCCATTTAATGAGATCATGGCTGATCCTCCAATTCAGTATCCCGTCCCCGCCTTCTCTCCGTAACCCTTAACCCATTTTGCCTGTAGAAATATATCTAATTCCCTCTTAAATATATTTAATGAGCTGGCGTACACTGCCCTCTGTGGCAATGAGTTCCACAGGTTCACCACCCTCTGAGTGAAGAAATTCCCCCTCATTTCTGTCCTAAATGGTTTAGCCCTTATCCTTAAATTATGTCCTCTAGTTCTGTTCTCACCCGCCAAGGGAAACATTCCTTCTGCATCTAGTCTGTCTAGACCTGTCAGAATTTTATACACTTCTATGAGGTCCCCTCTCAATCTTCTAAACTCCAGTGTGTACATCCCTAAACTACATAGTCTCTCCTCATAGGTCAATCCCGCCATTCCTGGTATCAGCCTGGTGAATCGCCGCTGCACCCCCTCCATGGCAAGAACATCTTTCCTCAGATGAGGCGACCAAAACTGTACACAGTACTCGAGGTGTGGTCTCACCAGTGCCCTGTACAGCTGCAGCAAGGTATCCCTGTTCCTGTATTCCAACCCTTTTGCTATGAAGGCCAGCATACCGTTTGCCTTCTTGACCGCCTGTTGCACCTGCATGCTCGCCTTCAGTGACTGGTGTACAAGAACACCCAGGTCTCTCTGTACTTCCCCCTCTCCCAATTTATTGCCATTTAAATAATAATTTGCCCTCCCGTTCCTGCACCCAAGGTGGATAACTTCGCACTTGTCCACATTATAGTGCATCTGCCATTTATCCGCCCAATCACCCAGTCTGTCCAAATCGCTCTGGAGCTTCCTGGTCTCCTCCTCTGAGCCCACCCCCCTACTAGTTTAGTGTCGTCTGCAAATTTGGAAATGCTGCATCCGACTCCCTGATCCAGGTCATTAATGTAAATTGTGAACAGCTGGGGACCCAGGACAGATCCCTGCGGTACCCCACTTGTTACTGCCTGCCATTCAGAAAATGAGCCGTTTATTCCAACTCTCTGTTTTCTATCTGACAGCCAGTTCTCTATCCACGTCAATACTTTCCCCTTTATCCCATGAGCTTCAATTTTCCCTGCTAATCTTTTATGTGGGACCTTATCGAAGGCCTTTTGGAAGTCCAGGTACACCACATCTACTGGCTCTCCCCCATCTATTTTACCAGTTACTCCCTCAAAAAATTCCAATAGATTAGTCAAGCACGATTTACCCTTTGTAAATCCATGTTGACTCTGTCCTATCCTGTCCCCATTTGCTAAGTGCTCCGCTATTTCATCCTTAATGATGGACTCCAGCATTTTGCCCACAACTGATGTAAGGCTTACAGGTCTGTAATTACCTGCTTTTTCCCTACCCCCCTTTTTGAATAGTGGGGTAACGTTAGCTACCCTCCAATCCATGGGCACTGTTCCCGAGTCTAATGAATTCTGAAAAATCATACTTAGTGCATCCGCTATCTCTAGGGCCACCTCCTTCAGCACCCTAGGATGCATGTTATCAGGCCCTGGGGATTTGTCCGCCTTCAATCCCTTTAGCTTCCTTAACACCATATCCTTAGAGATATTGATTTGCGTCAGTTCCTCCTTTGCAAATGTCCCTATTTTTCCCGATATCCCAGGGAGGTTTTTTGTGTCTTCCTTCGTAAAGACTGACCCAAAGTATGCATTTAGTTGGTCTGCCATTTCCTTATTTCCCGTTATATATTCCCCCGTATCTGACTGCAATGGATTGAGGGAGTACATGTGCGTAAGGCACAGTATTATAATTACTTGTTTAAATCACAGCGCTCTTACACGTCAGCTAAAGAATATGCCTCGCGTATCTGTGGTTAGAAGTACAAATTTCATTTAGTTTTCAGTCTAACTTACATTTAGAATATAAGAGTGAGTGGGAAAGCCAAAGGGCTGGATTTTGTCTTGGGGTCGGGTTGAGGTCATCGCATTTCGTGTACCCCCCCCCCCCCCCGACTCCAGATTAATGTGGATGAATTATGCAATTTTCACTTAATTGGGCAATTGAGTTCCAGCATGTGGGAACCCATGAACTAATTAGTGGTTTCAGTCTGAAAGTCGCCTCTGATGATGTCATCATTGCTGCTGCATTGCAGGTCAGAGACTGTCTGCCTGGTCTCAGAGACTGCCTGGCTGTTGGTGAGAGAGGACTTGCCTAGCTTTTGCTGTGAGTGGACCTGGATGCACAAAATGGAGATGGAGAGAGAGAGAGAACTTTTTTGCATCCAAGTCCTCTCACAGCAAAGGCCATGCAGTCTCTGAAGACATTCAATGCAGCAGCATCAGAGGCGACTTTCAGACCTAATACTACTACTACCTTCATCACATCTCCGTTGTAATAGTGGACCTGCAGCTGATACTCAGCTATCCACTTGTGCTCCCGCCAGGTTTCACTGGAGTGTTTCACATCAGGCGTACTTCACGTCGGAAAAGGGTTAAACTAGCTAAAAAGTTTCAAAATGGCATTGCAGAGCCAATTTAGGGCTTGTTAAGGGTTTTAATGGCCTCTCCCGCCTCTTGGAGGCGGGACGGAGTCGGGAACCCCGCGACTGATTTTGTCAAAATTGCGTGGAGTCAGGATGGGGTCGGGACCCCCGACCCCGCAAATTTAACCCCCCACACGCCTCCAAACCCGACTCCACGGGTCATTCAAAATCCAGCCCCTAGATTCCATCTGTTTCACCTCATGGAAAGCCCACCTCCTGCTGGCTGTGCAATGGAATGTCACTGTAGCAGGAGCCACAGAGGATTCTCCCACTCACTTGTCCTGTCTTCCAGCTATTGGCAGTTACAGGAATAAAAGGAAGAGAAGGGGGCAATATGTAAATATACTGCAGCTGGAGCACTGAGTGCTCCATTTACAAACATCAAATCTCTCCCATCAATATTTTATTTAAGTGTAGGCTGGTTGTGAGCCTCTTTCATTTGTATTTCTTTTTGTTGAACAGTTGTCCTTTTCTCCATGTCTTTTTTTCCCACAATCCCTGTGTTAGAAATGAGGGTATCCAAAATGTACATGGTTATGTGGATAAAATTGTGTTGTGAATAATGCTGTGTTTACATGATGGTATTAGAACTGGAGACAAAAAGTCTCTTCAGACTAGTATTTGAATAACTGGATAGATGCTTAGAATTTGCTTATGTTTTGGTTCCCTGCAGAGGTTATAACATTTTGCACTGTGACTGTCACATACGACCTTGTTTCTAGGCTAGCTGTCTGCTGTTTGTGTGCTAGGAAGGTTGTTTTATGTATCTTTAATTTGACCAACCAAGGCCCAATGCCTATGTTTCTTCCATCACTGCTAATAACCATCTTATAATGCTAAGTTAGGATTTTGACTTTGTTTAACAAAACTGCTTTAAAATGCATAAGTTAACCAGTATATGAGAATAGAATGGAAGATATCTTTTGGAATTTAATGATTCATTTCATGGTACAGTAGTCTGATAATGAAATAGTTTTGCATAGCTAAAGCTGCATGAACAGCATGAACTGATAACAAGCAGTTACGAACATCTGATGGCCCAAAATGGCATGTCTGACTCCAAACTAGGGAGGATAGGGACAAGGGAGATAAGAGAAATTCCAATGGAGGAACCTTCAAAATGTATAAACAATAAAGCATGTGTAATGATTTTGAAGACCCCTCCTGGAGAGAGGATTTTCATCTCGAAGTTGAGACAAAGAACTCGACGTGCCATTGGGCACCTTGGTTTAGGAAGAACCCTTACAGGTTAAATGGTCCTGTTCACATTTTACATCAGGCCCACCCCTAAAAAAGGGTCTAAGAGAAAGACCTGAAAAGCCCTTAGCCCAGACGGTGGAGGGGAGAGCCATACAAGAGTGAGGCTGGTCTAACACTCCTCCGGGTGCGGACTCAACCCATTCTTGGAGGTTCTAGATGAGAGGGAGAATGGCCGTAAACTGGAAAACTGTTAGCGCATGCCAGCCGTCTGTCTGATCGGGACTGGTGCCAGCTTCTTGTCACAGTCGTATGTTTTTGCTGTATAACTAGTGTGTTATATTCCATCTTAAACTCTGATTAAACACAATATTCCCACCATATTGGTTTGCAGTCGATCCTGATTATCTGAAAGACCCGAGATAGCTAATGAGGCAGAAATTCCGATCCCTACGGGTGTGTACGCGCTGTGTACTCACCCGTAGGGCCAACGGAAATGCCAGTTTTAGGCATGCACTGTGCATGCGCTGGAAACCGGCATTTCCGATCTGTCAAGAAAGCTCTTGACAGATCCTCCGCCTGCCCGGGAGCAGGGCCTCTGCGGGTGGAGAGTTCTGTTTTTTGGAGACCCTCCGCCTGCAGAAAACACTTAGGGTTGGATTTTCATTGACCCGTGGAGGCGGGTTTGGAGGCGTGTGGGGAGTTAAAATTGAGAAAACTGGCGGGCGGGCAGGCCTTTGTGATTTTAATCCTTGTTATACGTGAAGCACGCCTGTTCTGAACCACGATTGTGAAACCTGGCGGGAGCACATTTGGCTGGATCTCTCGCTCGCTCTCTCTCTCTCTCTCTCTCTCTCGGAGCAGACTTAGGGCTGTTGCTGCTCATTTTGCATCCAGGTCCTCTCACAGCAAAGGCCAGGCAGTCTCTGAAGACCTTCAATGCAGCAGCAATGATGACATCATCAGAGGCGACTTTCAGACTGAAAACACTAATTGGTTCATGGGTTCCCACATGCTGGAACTCAATTGCCCAATTAGGTGAAAATTGCATCAATCTCCCACATCCAATTGCAGTCGGGTGGATAACACGAAAAGTGGATAACATGACCCCAACCCGCCCCAGTATCAAAATCCAGCCCTTACAATTCTTGCGCCTGGTAAAAGCAGGCATAAGGCCTGCTTTTACCAGGATAAGAGTTGAAAAAAAGTTTTAAAATTTTTTTTTATCATTTAAAAATACTTTAAAGAAAGGTAAGTTTATTTTTAGCCCCGTTAAAAACTTTAATTATTTTTTTCAAAAAATAATTTTTTTATTTAAAATACTTAATTGATGTAATTTAAAGTCATTTTAAAAATGTGATTTTTAAAAAAAAATGTATTTAAAGTTTTACTATTATGTTTTGGAGGTGATCTCTATCATATATTTGACAGGTCTTTCTGTCAAATGTATGAAGGGAGATTCCCTTCTCTGATTGGCTCCCCATGGCCCACGTGATCCCAGGGACGCTGCAAACCGCCTGCGCCTTTGGGATACGTGGGCCCTGCGCACCGGCAGTTTGGAGAGGCCCAGCAACGGAATTCTGCGCCTCCCAGGAGCCCTCCAGTCCAGGCGCAGATTTTTCCAGATCGCAGCCCTCCGCCTGCGGGAGGCCTGCGAACGGAATTTCTGGGCCATTGTCAACAAATTGGCTAATCTCAACACCCGTCATAGACAAAACAGAAACAGCATCCATATAAAATTCAGGGAAAATACAAAATAAAACCCATTACACAGTGGCATGGAAGAAATGTGTTTTCCTTGCATACATTCTGAAATTCATATAGCCATACTAACTTCATCAGTTTTGGAGGGTAGGAGAGTGTGAAAACCTATATTAAAAGTACATATTTCTTTTCAATCCCTCCCCAGTTTTCTCCCTTGTATTCCTACTGTGGTTTCATGTACACTAGCTGCCTTCCAGTACCTCACCCAAGTGGCCAATTTACACGTGAGTCTAGACATCAAAGCACAACCTGCTCCTGTCCTCAGTCCGCATGTCTGCACTTTGCAACAGAGGTTAGATTTTAGCAATTAGGAGTGGGAACCCTGACTGAATTTCTCTTTTCACTAGCCAAAGGGTACTGAGGCCAATTATAGTGGTTGTACTGCCGCCTAGCAGTATCGTGTCATGTCAGCCGTGGATCTGAGTCACAAGGTTGTGGGTTCAAGACCCACTACAAAGACTTGAGCACAGGCACAAAAATCTAGGCTGACACTCCAGTGCAGTGCTGAGAGAGTGCTGCACTGTTGGAGGTGCCGTCTTTTGGGTGGGATGTTAAATCGAGTCCCCGTCTGTCATCTCAGGTGGGCGTAAAAGATCCCGTGGCACTATTTCGAAGAAGAGCAGCGGAGTTATCCCCAGTGTCCTGGCCAATATTTATCCCTCAATCAACATCACTAAAACAGATTATCTGGTCATTATCACATTGCTGTTTGTGGGAGTTTGCTGTGCGCAGATTGGTTGTGCGTTTCCTACATTACAACAGTGACTCACTCCAGTTCAAAAAAAAAAGTAAGTAATTGGCTGTAAAGCACTTTGGGACGTCTGGTATTCGTGAAAGGCGCTATATAAATGCAAGTCTTTCTTTAGCTGAAATGATATAGTTAAGCTGAGTTTGGGAATTGAATTTGGGATCTTTCTAGTCTGTAGGGTTTGGCTGCCCACTGGAATGTGCCTTTACCATGTGATCCATTATGGGAGCAAAATAATGCATTTAGGGCAAGAATGAGAACTTAGTGACAACACTTAGATCCTACTTGAGGGAAATGCTTTGCAGAAAAGTAAAGACCATGCAACAAGTTACCACATTGTTGTGTCAGTTCTAACATTTGATTAGCAGTGATTTTTCCATTCTCTTTCAGATTGACTAATTTTTATAGTTCACACACTTGTAACAATTTCATTTTAATTATTTTAAGCCATATAACATGGCATAATGAAACTTCATTGCTAGTTATATTTTGAAGCTTTTGTAAATCTAAATCACATAAAGCTGTCTGTAAAAGTACATGAGATATATTTTCCCTACTAATGACAGAGAAAATCTATCATTTTTGTTGTAAAAGATTTACACCAATGGTTTTTCGCCAGAAACTTGGCTGCGGCTGTGTTTGGCCTTGTGGAAATCTGCTGGGTCCTAGAGAAGTGGACAAAGCATTTCATTGTCACATTGCCAGGCTACACACGTGTAACTTAGCTCTCTTATTTGCTTCAGTCCCTGAGGTGCCATTTAAATTAATCACCACACATGTAGTGTGTGGGTTGCTACAAAGACCCCCACATTACAGGTTCAATGAAACAAATTTTAAAAATGCATCGCACGCAAATGTTAATGGGGAAGAGAGTGGGTCGAGAGTCCATATTAGAATTCTCCATAAAAGGTATTTCTGTAAAAGGGCTTCAGAACGTAGCAATTACTGAAAGTGATAGCTTTATACTGAGAAAGCAGTGGATAGTTTGCTAAGTGTTTAAACATTTGAGTACTTTTAATATGAAAGAATGATGCTGGATGTAATTCATATGTTCTAGGAAAGCTAAATGAATCAGTTGACTTATAGCTTGTGTTTAATTATAACATGCATTCCAGGATGGAGAGGTAATACAGTTAATGCGACTATAGCTCGAAGCTGTATCACAAATATGGAACACAAGCAGTAGATGGCAGCAGAATATCACAATTGCTGAGCTGGACTTTTTCCACTTTAAAGTTTCATTGTATTTTTAAGATATGGCATTCCTTCGTCTGTTTTGCCTCAGCTGTATATTGAGAGTAAACATTCAAATGTATATTGTTAAACCACCCCCATTAAGTTTTACATGATGCTCAGTTAGTATGGTTCAAATTTGCTGGATTAGGAAGGGGAGAATTAGGATGAGTTCCTGCTCCTGATCACATATCCAGTGACCTGTGCACGTGAGAACAGGGTCGGGCTCTTCTGTGGTTCCCCGATGAATGAATATCCTCCCAACTTATTGCCTAGGCTCACGTGAAAACTGTCTGCTCAGACATGGTACTGAAGGGTTTCCAGTATCTGTGGAACTGTACCTCAGCATGAGTCAGCACCTTCAAGAGACGAGGATAGAAAATTGAAGATCTCTTTATCAATGTAGCTTGACTGCCACTAATTCTATAAACTAAAATGGTGTATAGTTCCGTTAAACAATATTCAATTTCCATTGTATTTAAGAAAACATTGAAATAATGTTACCTCTTGTTTGTGTTAATGATGCACATGTAACAGATTGCATGCAGACCAGCCACATTTTGAAACAGCTAGTTGTAGCCATATTAATTTCTTCTTCAGATGTGCAAGTGTAATCATGAGTTGGTAAATTACTATTTACACATACGGAATATGCTTGCTTTTGTCTGTGTTAGTAATTTACAGATTTTTTTAAAATCTAAAAGAAATAAGATCCTTTGTTATACCTTTGATTTGTAACTCCTTTAAGGTTGTTCAAGCACCAGGTTTCCATAATACTGGATCCATATTTGTATTAATTGATAATTTGCTATTAAAAAGTATTTAAACATTTCTTAATAAAAAGGCTTGCTTGTTAAATTTGCATAACTACATATTAATTGATTGCGTGCTGCAAAACCCTGCTGCTCGAGTAGTGAGAGCCATTGGTACCATTGTGCCCTAGCGATAGCATGACATACAGTGTTGTGAGCGAGCACCTCTGAGTACTAAAAGTTGTGACAAGGAGTTGGAGTATGGTGTGCACAGGAGCCATAAATAAAGGGTCCCATTTATATTGGAAATAGGACAGTAATTTAAGATTTTAATGTGAATTGATCACTCATTATGAGATACCTCACAAGTTCTTTGGAAAATTTCTTTCAGAGCTTGTTATTTGGGGTAGAGGGTTGTGGATTACTGGTTAAGTATTCAGTATGTAGGATAAGGACAATAATAGATGTAATAGATACCTGAAAGTAATCTCATAGTGGGGTTAATCTTACTTCAGTTATCTGTATACTGTTTATAATTGCAGTGTTTCAGCTTGCTTTGTGTATGCAGTGAGGAGTGGGGTTATTCTATATTGGCATACTTTTGTTTACCGGCCTTTAATTGTTCTTGATCTGTGATCTTGATGTCCATATGAAAGGATTAATAATTGTATTAACTGCTCTGGTTTAATAAGACATATTCTGCAGTTGATTACTAGGAAATATTGTATATATATATATGAAGAGTTTATCTGATGTGAAAGTGGTCATACAGTCTATCATTGTAAAAGTGGTAGAGGATACACTGATGTACAACATTTATACTTCACTGACAAAGGTGGTCTTAACTCACAAATATTAATACCTTGAACATTGCAATGGTTCATTCCACACGCTTTATGTCTCAAGTTTCGACTTTGATATATATTCCAATTTAAAAAACAATCTTTGAATTTAATATTACTTGAGGAACTAGTACCATTGGAGGATGGAGAACTGTCTTGCTAACAGTGCAGCTGAGCCGGAAAGCTTCTATCTGTTGATTCTATCTAATCATTTCCCGTGCAACACAGCGGTTGTTAACACAGTCACTGCATTTCTTTCAACTGGATTTAATTTCTAATTGCAATATGGAATCAGACCGAGAAGAACAAACAGACGTAGAATGTTTGATGTGTTGGTCTTGAAGGTATGATCTGCTTTGCTTCTAAGAACCACTTGTGGTGAGATTTCGGGTTTCTCACTTCCCTGTTTCTCGGTCTTCATATACTCAGTTGAGTAATGAGTCTCAAACAAATTCAACTGCTCTCACAACCCTCTTTACTTTTTAGTTTAAGTCATACAATTCTGAATATAATTGTCAGCGTAATATTACAAAACAGTTCCCCCAAATTCAACAGATTAGATACATACAACCATTGAATGGACTGCACTGCACTCGGAACAAGGAGATGATCAGTTATGCACACACATATGCCAATGTATACTCATTGTATGTAGACTGCTACTTCGTTAGACTTGAAATTTTCTCAGTATAGAAGTAGCTGCATATGTTAAACAATACGATACCTCTGAGATCTTTTTGTTGGCAGTAATGGTTTGGTTGAGGTGCTCAAGTTATTTCTTATTGTCTGCCAGTGAAAATATTTGGAGGTGCTTTATTGGCATTGTTTAAACACTCTACATTGTAATAGCATTCTTCCACTTGGATTAGATTTCTTAAGTATTCCAGCAGTATCTCTGTGTTATGTCAAGAAACCTGGGCTGCGTAGTATTTTCAGTAGAAGATGATTTAGTAATTGCCCTCAAAGGATTAGTGAGAAGTCAGTGTTGGACGACTGAGTTTTTTTTTGTTTTATTCCCCCTCCCCCAAGAAAAATCTTAAGGAAAACCACAATTTTCACTGGATTCCTGTCAGTTTTTTCAGATGATCCTTGAACATTTAAGGTCTCTTCAAGCCAATATCTTTTATTTAGAGAGATACTTAATTTATTGTGCTCTTCTGATTTCAGATTTTTTTTTCCTGCAAGAACTTCAGATTGCTGCAGTTTATCACGAACTGAAGCCATGTTTTCACAGACAGGAACGATTTATCTCTTTCACTTATGTTTTCCCTTCTGGAATTCTGGCAGTAACACCGTGAAAAATAACACAGTTACTGCCAGTTGTTACTACTGTTGCTATGTTATTATTCAAGGCTGTCAACAATGGTCCCGTAAGCAAGTGTTGCATTTTAAAATGTGACCGTGTTCCTAGTGGAACTGAAGAGGGTGAACCATTACTGTTGAAGCCAGTTGCATTTGCAATTTTGACACTTCTCAAAAACAATGCTGGTCTTTTACTACAGTTGTAATGGAAGAATTGACGCTGTCCTGGATACAATGGGGGTTTCAGGTCATGATCAATATGTGCATGCTGCTACTATATGGCAGTGTCAGCCGTGGCTCAGTTGGTAGCACTTTTGCCTCTGAGTCAGAAGGTTTTGGGTTCAAGCCCCACTCCAGAGTCTTGAGCACAAAAATCCAGTGCAGTGCTGAGGGAGTGCTGCACTGTCAGAGGTGTCGTCTTTCAGATGAGACGTTAAACCGGGGCCCTGTCTGCTCTCTCAGGTGGATGCAAAAGATCCCATGGCACTATTTCGAAGAAAAGCAGTGGAGTTATCCCCAGTGTCCTGGGTAATATTTATCCCTCAATCAACATTACTAAAACAGATTAGCTGTTCTCATTATCACATTGCTGTTTGTGGGAGATTGCTGTGTGCAAATTGGCTGCCACGTTTCCCTACATTACAACAGTGACTGTGCTTCAAAAAGTACTTCATTGGCTGTAAAATGCTTTGGGACGTCCTGAGATTGTGAAAGGCGCTATATAAATGCAAGTCTTTCTTTTCTTTCTATCTTCTGTGTTATGCTTCACTTCTGCCCTAATGAGTTTACTTTCTCATTACACTATTCACTTCATTTCAGATTCACTGGTCGTGTTTTTCCTCTAATTAAGGCCTTGATACATTAAGTTTCAGATGGAGGGTAGGTGGCTGGATGAGTGTGTTGTGTACTTCTCTATGTCTGCTATTAGTTGAGAACAGACCTACTTACTTGAGCGTGGCACACAGAACGCAAATCCTTTCCTTTATCAGTGATGAACACTTCAGTGCTCGAGCTATGAACATTGGGGTTCCGTTAACAAACAGTGAAATCCAATATACAGTACTTAACTTGGCTTGAGCGGTACTGTTGGCAGTAAAACCTGTAGCCATAGGAGCATAAAGTAAGCATACAAACGGCCGTGGACTACTGGTGCTCAAACTGTAACTATAGGAGTGTGAGGTAAGCATTCAAGCTGTTACACTGTATACTCCTTCTCCATGTTCTCGTGAAATGTTTCCAATTTGAGTTTCATCTCTCAAGCTGGCTCCTGCTTAAAAGTGGTGGCAACCAAAGTGAACGTAAGTACACATGCAATTGACCTCAGTTGAATTCTATTCCCTCGGTTAATTGGGGCTAACTGCAGTAGCTGTGTTATGGTACAGTGAAACCATTGTTAAACAGGCATGGTGTAGAATGACCAAAGCTGGTTGTGGGAGAGAGGAGGCTCTTTAATCCAGGTTAATAATTACTCATTTTTGTAATCTGATAACCACAGCTGGATGCAGTCCTTTTAATAGCCAATGTATTTGTACTAGTACAGTGTTTTCAACGCATTTCTCACTCCCCAGTTTCTGTTGCGTCTTGTGATTTCAATGGGTTATATACTTCCCAGTTCCTGTTATGTGCAGGACAGATTTGTATTTTCTGTGGCTTCTTGTTTTATTTTTAACTGTGTTCATTTATAATTATATTTTGGCAAGCAAAATAATTGCTTCTAATCAGTAGAAGCTTTGATCCCTTTGACCCATGTTGTACAAAGATTAACTGAAGTACTTCCTAATAAGTTTGTAAAGTCAAAAACTCCAACTGCCGAAAAGAACATTAGCAAGGTGGTAACAATTAGCAAAAAAAATGATAGTTCTTCATACTTGCCAAGGTAATGCACTTATGACAGATAAACACATGGTTGAGTAGAATTTTGAGCAAGCCTTCTACATCACAGACCTTGGGGTCAATAACAATACAGTTTATAGTAGGACAATTCTTGTTCAACCAGCTCCTCTATTGGCCTTGGAGGGGATACAACACATTCACCAGAATAATACCAGGGATTAAAGGGTTAAATTATGAGGACAGGCTGCATAAACTTGTATTCTGTTGAGTTTAGAAGGATGAGGGGTGATCTACTTGAGCTGTTTAAAATGATAAAGGGATTCAATAGGGTGGATACAGAGAAACAATTTACTCTGGTGTGGGAATCCAGAACAAGAGGGCATAATCTTAAAATTAGAGTTAGATCATTTGGGAGTGAAATCAAAAAGCACTTTTTAACACAAAGGGTCGTGGAAATCTAGAACTCTCTCCACCATAAGGCTATGCATGTTGGATCCACTAAGTTTTGCAAGACTGAGGTCGATAGATTTTTGTTGGGTAAGAGTATCAAGGGATATGGAGCAAAGGTGGGTAAATGGAGTTGAGGTACAGATCAGCCGTGATCTAACTGAATAGCTCGAGGGGCTGAATGGCCTACTCATATTCCTATGAACATAGCAATTTAGCTGATTTACTATAGCCTTCCAGCCTTGTTTTGTTAACACATGGCCATTTGAGAGTGTGTTTTGTAGTTTCATAGTTTAACCAGTATATTTGGTAGCTGAAGAATATACTGTGGGATAAATTATCAAAAGAAGGTAGTAAGGAAATGGAGGTGGGGAGAAGGTAGGAGACAGCAACACTAATGGAAGCTTTGCTTTGTGGCATGGCAGCCTCAATTTTACTGCAGGTATTAAATCCACAAATAAGTTTCACTGCTGCAGATAGGTTTCTAAATTGACCTAAGGGTATATCTTTGGGCAGCACTGTACCATGAAGAAATCCTGTGTGGCGTTATTGCATTTCTGCTTTGTTTAGACAGCGCTGATGGTCACTGTATGTTTGATCCCAATTCCTTCAAAAAGGCTGTAAGGAATGATGCAGAAGATTTCAATCACTGGAGGCTGCATGTTTCGCAGTAGAATCCGCTGGATCACTCTTGTAGGCACTCATCCTTGCATGAAACACACCTTTAAAATTTAGAAAAGGTTCTAAAATTATAATCTGCCTTAATCCTTTCCCACTAGCTAATCATAAAACATTTTAAGATTATTTTGCCTACTAATAAAAAAACCCACAACTTTCTCCATTACTAGCCGAGTCCATTAAAGTTACTGTTTGGATACTGAAGGCAAGTCTTGGATGCAGAGAGTTGAAGTCTTTTGTGGCAAAATAGTAACTTGTTTTACCTAAATATTTGAAACAAGCTTAGAATCACTGATCCATGTGCTATTCTTTATCTTCCTCTATAGTGCTTTATTTATAGCAGGAGGCTGTAGTATAAAAGGCAGCATTTTAGAACCTGAATAGGTCTGCAGTGGATCTCAACAATACTTCATTTCACCCTGTTCCCAGCAAGAAGCAAATCATTTTGTGGCTCACTCCCTGCAGAGGTTAAGTCAATGTTGACAATAGATCCCTGGACACCTGACGAGCGTTAAATTGTTAAACTGGTGCAAGGCCATTCTTCACTTGTTTTCCGATATTAATTTTTGCCTGGACTTACAGTGCTTTTGATTATGACCTGCCAGGAACTAACCGTGTTAAAGCTGAGAAGGCAGGGAAAATAGATTGCAGAATGTGAAACAACAGTTTAATCTTTTCACACAGCTCCATAAAGAGCGAAAGGCCATCGCCTGCAGTTCTCTTCAATTCTGGCTTAAAGCAAGATTGTCTGCTAAATATTTGTTGCGCAACACTCTCTTATTATTAAATCTAAGTAACAGCTTCTGACGTTACAAAACCACTGTTCTTTTATTATGCGTAAAAAAACAATTTACAGGCACCCAGATCGTCTTTACCTCAGTAGGGAAAAAATTTCCAGCAGGAAAATAAGTGCATATGAACAGATTTATCTAAAATAAGATCCTGTGGTTAGTATTTCTGTTTATTTGGACTATTTCAGCTGTCATTTGTATTTCCAGTCAGTCCTTCCATATTACAGAAAGATTAATTATCTAAATTCCTGGCCACAGGGAGCTTTAATTAAATATTTTATGGGTTTTCCTTATTAAATGCATGACTTAAAAAAATAAGTAATGAACTATATGCTTTCATGATTTGGTTTAATAAATTTTTCTGTATGAATTATATTTCCAGTTGTCACATGAATGTGAAAGTATGATGGATCCAAGGCCCTAATATTAATGGGGAAGTGGGGAGGGTGCGGGGGAGTGTGGTAGCATGTGGAAAGCCCTGGCAAGGCTGGGGATGTGGCTCATCTTAACCACACTTATGCTTTGGAGGGAGTCACAGCACGCAGGGAGGTCCTCTTCTCTTCCCATGGGCGGAAGACACCTCCCCAGGACACCAACGCAGCCTGGTTGCACATTGCACAGGAGGACACAAGCAGGGATGTTGACAGGAGGACCTGGCTGCAGTGGTGCAAACCTTTCAATGATCACAGTAGATCACAAAATGTTACTGCAAAGCCACACTCAACCTCATCCTCCTGTGCCACTCATCACATCCCCATCACTCTGCCTTCCCTACCCTATTCCTGCACATCCTTATTCACACCAACTTACTTTGCACCTCCACCCATCCCTCTCTATCTATATTATCACTCCCCATCTCACTAGCCACCCCTCTTCTTCTTACCCTCTTCTTAACACTCACCCTCATCCTACTGCAAGCATACCAACTAACAACACACAAGAGTGTGTTACTTGGGTGTTTTAGCCAATGTTCGTGTAAACTTTCTGTTAATGTGCTGTCAAACATTGAAATCCTTATTTTCACCATTTTGCCTTCTTGGACAGATTTGTGTGCACCTTTGAAAGTGTCTTAGTGAGTTCCAGTGAATGGTGAGACATAACGTTCCGCCCCCCCCCCTCCCCCGCAATGGTGATGAGTGTGAAAGGATAGGCTTGGACATTGTAGGGATGCTTTATGGTGCTGGTGTGGGGTGGTGCCAACCTGGTGCATCATGTGGCAGCCAGGGTGTACAGTGTTAAGTGAAGCAAATCTAGACATGGTGAGGCCATCGCTGGCATCCCGGGCAGCAATATGGTCGGGTGATGATGCCCTGTGTCTAGTGCAGCATCAGTTGATCACGGAGAAGGTTGGTGTTGTTGTTGGTGCTGCTGGTGTGCCCGGTGATGCTGGTGTTGGGGCTGATTGTGTTGGGATTCTGAGGACGAAGGTGAGATTTTTTCAAGGGCACCGATGCTGATGGAATAGATAGCAGGTGAGGTTGGGATGACAGAAGCAATCTGTCAATGGTGAGAGAGGTTGTTCCAATGAGGTGACACTGGATAGAGAGTTTGCTCCAAACACTTGCTAGCTGCATAAAGGTCAATCTGTTTTCTAAATGCAGTAAGCAACAGCTTCTCACGTTGGAAAGTGAAGACCTATGAAATGGGAGCTTTCATAGACCATTTGCAGCTGTCAGGTTAGTAAGTCATTCCATGCTGACACAACACCCGACCTACTTACCTGACGTGATCCCTGCGCTCCAGGAAACTCATGGAAAAGCTGGTAAAATGGTAAGTACATGGTAAAATGGTGCTTAACTACCTTTTAACAAGCTTTTAAATATCTAAATTGGCTGACCCGCCGCTTGGTGTCGGGTCTGTTCAGGGATGACCGACCTGACACTTGGGAAACTGACAAGGAGGCAGGTTTGTAGTGGGATACCAACCCGCTGTCAATCTTTTTGATTTTGACAGTGGACCCGCCTCCAAACCCGCACTCTGAGTGCCGGCAAAATTCCGGCCTAAATGTGTGTTTATGCATAGTAATTTGCTGTGATAGCATTTATGGGTTTTTCCTACACTTCCAAAATTCTGTGGACTGTACTACATCAATACAAAAACTCAATATTAATGATTTTTTGGCTTGTTAAATACCAGTTAACGGTGAATGTGCAGATATAATAACGCTTGCCTTTGAACCTACTTCATGTTGAAAAGCATTTTCTTTAAAAGTGGTATGAAGGCATTGGTGAAAATCGGTTGAAATCCTGTCTGCAGCATCAGAGAAGACATTGGAAACTGTTTCAGTCCACACAGCAGCATGGATACAGCACCTTGTGAGACATATTGGAAGAAGATGATGAAAAGGAAGGGGAGCAGTAGAAGAGGACCAGGAAAGTCCAAGGCCAATGGAGGAGGTCCACTAGAATCCACTACTACCTCAGGCAAGAGAGCTACTGCAACCTCACCAAGGAAGCTATAGATGAATTGTTCCCAGGAACCAGACCTACATGTAAGGAACTACATTGGCACTGTGCCTCCAGGAGCAGAAAAAAGAGATGATTACACTCTTCTTTTTAACAGTCTCCTTCCAGGCAGGAGATTTAGAAAGGATCAGTCAGTTTGTAGTTTACACACGTGTCCCTCAAGTGATAGATGCCTTGTTTCTAGGAACTAGAGAAGTTCTTGTCAACAAATGGATTCATGGTTATTGGAAATGCACCAAGGGAATACTGTACTGTGGAAACATGGGCTAGATGGACTCTCCTGCCTGAAACTGTTACTAGGCCTCAATTTTGATAGGGGGGAGCGGGAAGGGTGCACGGGAGCCCGGAAGCGGGCAACGAACCCAGCAAGGTCTTACCAGCAGGGCCTCATTTGAATAAATATTTGAGGAGTCCCGTCCAAAAACCGGCCAGATTGTCTACATGGCCAGCGGGTGGGAGTGAGAATCTGGTGACAGGAGGCCACAGCTGGGGACCTGTGGGAGTCTGCCTGCTTAGGTGAACGTAAAAGATACTGTGCCGCAGAACAGTCACCTCTTGCTTCACCGCAATGAAAATTGGTCAGTAGTGTAGGACACCCAGTTTTCAGCATGATCTGTAAGGAAGCACGTGATAGGTGCACTTCTTTGTGCTCATAAAATATCCTGCATTTTACAGCTGACCACGGTGCTGCAGAATACTTGAGCTTTAGGGGCAAAAAGGCAGGGGGCGCTACCGGGGTGTTGCACGCTCGACTGACGTCACGATCTGCAGGCGCAGGAGATCGTGGCGGTAGTGTTAGCGCCGCCGCAAAATGTCTGGTCAATTTTGCGATTGGCGCAAACATCGCAGCGCCCAGGCGCTAGTTGCTTTGCGCCCCGTTAGCGCCCTAAGAGAGCGCTAACGAGAGGTGCTAATCAACCGAATTTTTCCCCCTTACTCATTTGTGAATCAGATTTTCATTCTTGGTACTTTAATATATAGCTGCTACTGTATATTATTCCAAATATCCCATTAGCATTATGAAATTGTCTTGCATTACTTCCAAATCTCTACTAGGTTTCTAATTCTTTTCATATTAAAAGATGGAAATCATTCCATATAACATAGTCTTTGCAATAAATGACTTTGTGATACTGCATGTTGCTCATCCTTTTGACATACTACAATCCAGACTAGACAGAAAACATTATTGTCATGCTTTTGTATTTTTTTGTGAGGAGATTGTCAAAACATTCATTCTGGCCGCTTGCGCATCCCCGATTTTAATCGCACCATCATTGGTGGCCATGCCTTCAGCTGGAATTCCCTCCCTAAACCTCACCGCCTCTCTACCTCTCTATCCTCCTTTAAGACGTTCCTTAAAACCTACCCCTTTGACCAAGCTTTTGGTTATCTGCCCTAGCAGCTCCTTGCGTGGCTCAGTGTCAAATTCTGTTTGATAACGCTCCTGTGAAGTGCCTTGGGATGCTTTACTATTTTAAAGATGCTATATAAATGCAAGTTGTTGTTGTTCCAGTTCATTTTATTAATACAAACTTTTATTACAAGTTACTCTAGTAGATGGACCTTCGTAGAGGGGGTGAAAACAATGATTGCTGCCAAAATATATAGAATCAGATTTAAGGTCACTCTGCACAAGAAACTTCAGCTGACGAACTGACTGTTGTATCCAAAAGCCCTCTTCATATTTTTCAGTCACTGTCCTTTAGCATTTCAACTTGTTATTGAGCTTCAAAAACCTGTACTACGTATAAAAACCTGCTAGGTTCTGCACTAAAACAGCTGCGCGTTGCTATACCGATGGAACTTTTGGGTATTAGATTGTAGTAATTAAAGGATGTAGGCATGCTGCAGCAATACACCATTGAGCACTGTTAGCTTGAACTTTCTTGGCAAAGAAGGTAATTGGGTAGAAAGGACTTTATTGGTTCTGTGATGTCCTAGTAATTAAATGCACTGCATGGTGTGATGCCCATATAGATTTGAAAGGTCACTAGTTTGATCCCTGGACTGTGCTGAGTTTGCCGATCTGAGCTGAGATGGCAGTGGGGACACTACAATCAGCCTCAGCATCTTTGGCCAAGGAAGGAAAAATCAACCCGGCTTCTCGCAACTGATGCTGTTCACACAGAGGTTACTGTTAGCAAAGTCATTGATCACTGGATAAGGATAATATCAAACTTAGTTGTGATTACCCCATAATTGATTAGCCTGTCTCGGTTTATAGTTGACGAAAGCCTGCTTCGATGGTGTACTGGAAGCATGTACTGCCTATGGCATGCATCCCATCATGAGTTGAACCTTCAAGAGAGAAAGGATAAGGGGAAGAAAAAGGGGGTTTAACCACTTGAACACTGTTTGAAATGTTGCCATGAATGCAAATATGGCGCAGTAGACTAGATTTTCCAATCAGAGAGAAACTTCAGTTTTTAGAGTTACTTCTGTAAACAGTATTATTAATTTAATGTTAAATAAAGAACTTCTGAACAACTAAAATTGATTACAGAAAAATGTGATGGACTGAAAATGGAGACATAGAGGGCTGGATTTTGTGAATGGAGATGAGTTGGAGGCGGGACTGCTGCTTGTCGGGCCTATGTCCCGCCTCCATCATCTTCTGGCCAACCAGCGGGATTTTCCCCTGATTGACCTTGTTAAGCCCGCCCTGCGGGCTCAGCAAGCCAATTAAGGGGAAGTCACTGACAGAGCATGTCAATGTCTGACGTGCCATCTGTCAAGACTTCTTGAAAGAAGAAATGTCAGCGTTTGACAGCTCTGTGAAGCTGTCAAACACTGACATTCTGCAGACCTCCTACTCGACTCCTCCAACCCGGCGGGGTTCTCCGAGGTCGGGAAGCCTTCACCTGAAAAGGTAAAATGGGACTAATCCTTTTTTCTGCCTGTTAACTACCTGTTAACAGGCAGTTAAAAGGATTTAATCCCTTTCCCGCCTTCAGGAGACGGGCCCCGAAGCAGCACATCTTCCCGCCTCCTGGCAAAAGGGCACGGAGACGGGATGGGGGCGGGTTTGCCATCCGCCCCCACTTTCTGCAACTTTACCGGCAGTCTCGCCTCCATACCCGCCTCCTCGGGGCTGAGAAAATCCAGCCCTAAGAAACACAAAACGTATCTTCCATCTAAATAACTTACTTTTTCAGTTCAATGTATTGGAAAGTTTTACATGTTCTGGAAAATTTTTAACTTTTTCTGTGGACAAAAGGAAAAATAAGCCTAGTCTCATATAAAGTAGCTCTTAAATACTAAAATAACATTGCCAGAACAATCAACAACTGCTAACCTTCCTGTACTTGTTTATGATGTTTAACTGTTATTGTAGAGACACAAGAGGTCAACTTAACTGTCAAGTATAAATAAGTGTATTTAGTGTCAGAGAACTTGCTAATTTGAAATAGATTTGTGATTCATGTAGAAATATATACTTTGTATAATTAACCTTTTTACTACAAAAACCTATTTATAAAGGTAAAATGATACAATATGTTCAGGGACAGCACAGTTAAAAGGATTGAAATATATCAAGTTATTTTCATTAGCAAGTGGTCATTGACCAAAAGAACCTTTTTTCTACATTTTCTACTCACTGGAAAGGAAGATGAGAAAATAGAGCTTAGTTTAATCTTGCATCCACTGACCAAAAAAAGTCACTTCTGAGCAATATGTGGTAGAGATTAATAGTAAAGTTGGATTCGATTTACACATTAGTCTGGCAAAGAATTATACTACTAGCTGTGAATGATTACCTCCTTCTCCACTGAGTGAAATTTATTCTCCACAGTCTTAATCCTATTTCTCTTGAGAGACACTGCAAGTTTAGGGTTGGTGAGTAATAGAAATGCAGTCTATGTTGGAGCTAAAAATTACAAATGTATAATTAAGGAATTTTTCTTGCGCCTTACTAAATTTGTGCATAATGTGACAGAGTGACAGTATGTGAACCATAGGCTTTTGAGAGCTCTGTATCTGCTATAGGGGTACAGCTTTAAGAAATTGCATAAAATGTCAATGACCAAGACAAGGCAGGATAGCCTTAAGAAATCTTTAAAGGCAATTAGGGTCAATCAGGAACGACTCCCGCTGGTAGGATAAAAGGCAGGGAAATAGTTCAGTTGGGGGAGGTTGGAGTGGAAGGAGCCAAGATTGAGAATGTGTATGCTGGAAAATAGTCCCTGTTTTGTTCTTCTCTCCACTTAAAGACACAACTACCGTGGGTAAATAAACCTCACTTGTTTTGATCATTAAGCTCCAGTCTAATTGACCACTGGGTTCTAGGCCTGCTTCAGCTTGCTATAATAAGAATGGATCAAGAAAGAGTTTTTGCTATGGTCATCAGTTGAATTAAAACATAAATGTATTGCAGCAATTGACAAGATACTACCTTACCCTAAAAACACTTGTGGTTTGTTGGTTGTTGCAGACTATTTTGGGCAAGTATACCAAATTCTCAGCATCTTCCAAGAAAGTATAATTTGCTGCCTACCTATCCAGCAATTAATTTTCTTTAAATGCAGTTTACTTTTTCTTCGCTTCCATCCTTATTGGTCTTCATAATTAAGATGTTCGACTGATAATCTTCACCCAGGTCCATGCCACTCTTAAGGTGGTGTAGGAGAGCAGTCTCTAACTATGTTCCCCTCATGCATTTCTTTCCCTTTCTATGGAGGAGTGACTCAACAATAGCATTGTTGAAAGCAGCAAATCAGCATGTGTGGAACTGCAACCTTAGCTGTGCAATCGACCAAAATGGCAGGAACTAAATATATCTATAGTATCTGTCATTGTCCTAATCTCAAATGTAAATTTGGTTCAGTTCTGCCTCTGGAGCAGAAGGTTGTGGGTTCAAACCCCACACCAGGACTTGAGCACGTAATCTAGGCTGACACTCCAGTGCAGGACTGATTTTTGCATTTCTGGAGGTGTTATCCTTTCAATCAGATGCTAAACTGAGGCCCCCTTCAGGTGAGCTTTAAAAAGCTGTAGGGTTGGTATCCTAAAAGGATGAGACCTAATGGACTAAAGGGTCTTCTTTATCCAAATCTATAAATTCTCCAGAACGTTTCAACATATTGTCAAGCAAGACTGAATCTGTCAATTCTAACTGCTGAATTATAACTGCTGAAATCACCATTCTTGGCAACTCCTGTCTTCATTGTCAGCAGTGGCTCTGTTTCACCTCTTCTGATGTTCAGTTTGGCATTATTGCTGAGTCCTTTGACCTTCTCTCGGTGAATATGGTGGTACTTATTATAGATGTGTTCCCACCTCCCTAGTCTTCAAACTTAGGCATGCACATCAGTGGAATCACTTTGATTCATTATTATTACTGATACCTTTTGCTGATTTGCATGTCTGGAGGGGAAAGAAACTAAAGTTGAGGAGCTTTCAGTATGGTTCTCACTGCCCTTGTGAAAGCCTCTGTATGCACTGTTTCCACATAAGGAAGGAGTCAGAAGGCACCCACAATCCAAATGAGCCAGGAGCAGAGATTTGTTTTCTTAAGATGGCTGAGGCTGCAATAAGTCAAGTGGTGCTGATGTTCACATGCATTAAAGCCAAAAATTGGGATTTTATTTTGAGCAGCTTGCCTGTTCCATAACATATCAGCTTTTTCCCCCTTTGTTCTTAGTTCAAATTAAAACCATGTGGGTGTTTGATGTAATGTATAGGTAACATGTGCTCCTCAGTGTGTTGTATCTTCCATGGCTCTATCTCTCTAAATATCTAGAGGCTGATCTTCTTTCCCCCTTTCCACCTGAATGCAAGTCGGGCGGAGCATCCCCAAAGGGACCAGAATCTGCCTGTATTTGTGGATTCAGCTCATTAACATGGCTCCGGTATTCTCCTGACACAGAAGTGCTTGTTGGAAGGGAATTGCACCGAAAGTGAGGGAGTAAAGTGCTTCATTGTTGCAAACCTGAGAGGCCGGCAGCAGCCATAATGGTTGTGGGGCCTTTTGACTGTTGTCCAGAAACAGCAGCCTATCAAGCCTCAAGTGCCAATGATCTTCCTTGCTGAATCTAAGAAAATGAATTGTTCTGTATGGAGACAGGAGGTTGTTTCTGGAAGCCCCTTCTCAAATCCTCCAATCTGATGGGGCTGGGCACCTGGAAGGCCTACGTGCAATGGGTGCTGTTGCATTTGGCTTCTGCTAGGCAGATACTTGGAAAGATGAGGCGGGGGATGTTTTGATGACATCCCCATATAGTTAGCATTCCATTTAAATGCTTTCACCTGTTCCAGGTAGAAACATGCCACAACCCCTTGTGAATATTCTGGAAGTGCGCCTGAAGCACAAAGAGAGCAGGGACTCTGTATAACTGGTCTCTAACTCTTTTTCCTCTGCGTTGTGCCTGGGAAATTGGTATTCCTGGGATGCAAAGCAGAGAAAAGTCAGTGCCTTAGTGTCTGTAATGTATGGCAGTGTGATTTGTAATAGTGCGGTGAGCCTCTAATGTTGCAGACTGGACCAAGATAACCACATGATACCACCAACCAATCAGATCCCAACAAGATCCTGCAAACCATGTGACATTACAAATCAATCACATTTTTGGAATGGAAATTTCAACACATTTTTGGTTGTCATGCTGCAGCCCCATTGCCTTCTCATTGAGGCATCAGTGTCCTCTTGACTTAGGCCCACACTGGTTGTGTCTCTGTTGCCTTTCCATTCAGTTGTGTGCCCTCCCAGCTCCAGCCTAAGGCTCTGCTATTTTCTTAGCTTCAGAAGAGTGTTTTGTAAATGTATTCTGATCATTGTATGTGGCGAAACACTCTTTTTGAATGCATTAATGGTATCGCTACACAAACTGACCAGAACAATCCTTTCCCCCTCATCTCTTAACTCAAGAGTACTTATTAGATGGCCATATGCCAACTCTGCACTTGATGGGCCTCTGCTGCGACCTTGGGATTGGTTGCAATTCAGTCCCATGGTTCTTGGTCCACCAATGTTTAAAATGGTGGGAGATAATGCTTGGGGCGTTTTACCTGTAAGGCCAGATCTAGTTAAATGTAATTAAAATAGGGACTCAGAGAGGCTGCAGTGCAGTGGTCATTAAAGTGGCACTCTGATCTCTAAATTATCTGAATCCCCATTGTGAATCAGCAGTCCCACAAACTCTATCACATTTGGCAGAAGCTTCATGAAGGAGAAATTAGTTTCCTAACTTTCGCCTGAGGAGAAGAATCTGCAGCACTGTACTGATAAAACGAAAAAGCAAAATACTGCAAATGTGGGAAATCTGAAACAAAAACGGAAAATGCTGGAACCACACAGCAGGGCAGCCAAGTTGAGAACAGAAAAGTTTACGGTTCAGATGCTGACTCTTCTTCAGAAATCCAGTTCTTTTTCTTTCATCCAGATAGAGACAGCAAAATAACTCATTGATATGGGCACCAACTCCATCAGGCAGATTGGGCTCTGAAAACAGAGATTGAAAACCCCCCCAGAAAACGCAAAGAAACAGACAATAAAGAGAGAAAAGGCACATAGAGAGATGAATAAAGACAGGAAGAAAGAACAATCAGAAAAAAGAATAAGGAGTGAGAAATGACTAAAAAAGAACAAGGACAGAACAAGAAAGAGTAAAAAGATAAAAACAAGACAAAGAAAAAAGGGAGCGAGAAGAGGAGAAAAGGGAATAGATAAGACATATGCTGTGTGCTAATGTCAACTTTATACTGCACTGAAGTATTGGCTCTGTTTCACTAGAGTGTAAGTGCAAGCCACGTTTTCAATGCTTGCTCTCACTGTTGTGAATTTGGGAAAGGCAGGGTTCAATGCACATGCTACTGGCCGCTCATTACAAGTGTAACATTTAGTTAGCAAAAATAGCTGACAAAATAGTCAGTCCTTTTCAAACATTAAAATGTGAATGGTGGTACAGCAGGCTATCAGAGTACGTTTTAATGTTTTTAAAATTAGAGTGACTGCTGCCAACGAACGGAAGCTGCTGCCAACGAACGGAAGCTGCGCAGAAGCGTTCTGCGCAAAAATCTGTGGTGGTTTAAGTATGAATGTATAATAATATAGTCATATCTATGGAATCTATGGAGCCATAAGAACATAACATAAGAACATAAGAAATAGGAGCAGGAGTAGGCCAATCGGCCCCTCGAGCCTGCTCCGCCATTCAATAAGATCATGGCTGATCTGATCCTAACCGCCAATCTACTATCTATCACAGAACCATCTCCTGCATCTAACAGAATTGCACACACGAAATAGGAGCAGAATCAGGCTACACGGTCCCTGGGCCCGCTCCACTACCCACAGGGCCATGACCGATCCGAACCTAGACTCATGTCCAAATTCCTGCCCGCTCCCCGTAACCCTTAATGCCCTTTACTTCTAGGAAACTGTCTATTTCTGTTTTAAATTTATTTAATGATGTAGCTTCTACAGCTTTTTGTGGCAGCATATTCCATGGACCTACCACCCTCTGAGTGAAGTAGTTCCTCCTCATCTCAGTTTTGAAAGAGCAGCCCCTTATTCTAAGACTATGTCCCCTAGTTCTAGTCTCACCCGTCATCGGGAACATCCTCCCCGCATCCACCCGATCCAACCCCTTCACAATCTTATATGTTTCAATAAGATCGCCTCTCATTCTTCTGAACTCCAATGAGTAGAGTCCCAATCTACCCAACCTCTCCTCATATGACCACCCCCTCATCCCCGGGATTAACTGAGTGAACCTTTTTTGCACTGCCTCGAGAGCAAGGATGTCTTTCCTTAAGTAAGGACACCAAAACTGTATGCAGTATTCCAGGTGCGGTCTCACCAATACCTTGTACAACTGAAGCAATACCTCCCTATTTTTATATTCTATCCCCCTAGCAATGAAAGCCAACATTCCATTTGCCTTCTTAATCACTTGCTGCACCTGCATACTAACCTTTTGAGTTTCGTGCACCAGGACCCCCAGATCCCTTTGCACTTCAGTACTCTCCAGTTTCTTGCCATTAAGATAATAAATTGCTCTAGGATTTTTCCTGCCAAAGTGCATCACCTCACACTTTCCAGTGTTGTATTCCATCTGCCAAATCTCTGCCCACTTACTTAGCCTGTCTATGTCCCCTTGCAGGTTTTTTATGTCCTCCTCACTCACTACTTTCCCTCCCATCTTTGTATCATCTGCAAATTTTGATATGTTACACTTGGTCCCTTCCTCCAAATCGTTAATATAGATTGTAAAGAGTTGGGGACCCAGCACTGACCCCTGTGGAACACCACTAGTTACTGATTGCCAGTCTGAGAATGAACCATTTATCCCAACTCTTTGCTTTCTGTTAGATAGCCAATCCTCTATCCATGCCAGAATATTACCCCCAATCCCGTGATTTTTTACCTTAAGCAATAATCTTTTGTGTGGCACCTTGTCAAATGCCTTTTGGAAGTCTAAATACACTACGTCCACTGGTTCCCCTTTATCCACTCTATATGTTACTTCCTCAAAGAACTCCAGCAAATTTGTCAAACATGACTTCCCCTTCGTAAAACCATGCTGACTTTGTCCTATTAAATTATGATTATCCAAATGTCCTGTTACTGTTTCCTTAATAATGGACTCCAAAATTTTACCTACCACAGATGTTAGGCTAACCGGTCTATAGTTACCAGCCTTCTGTCTACTGCCCTTTTTAAATAAGGGTGTTCTATTAGCAGTTTTCCAGTCTGCCGGGACCTTAGCGGAATCCAGGGTTGGTTTAATAATGTATAATAATAGCGCGGTTGGTTTAAGTATTAATGGGTGATATTTTCGCGGGGGGAGGGTTGCGGAGATTTATTTGTACGGTGCGCAAGCTCCGTGTGAAGGGAAAGGAGAAGAAAATGAATAAAAATGGACATTTACTGTTTCCTGACGCGGCTGTCTTCAGCAGTAGCGATCTCTTTTCACCACCCCCTCCCCTCCTGTCTCTCTGGAAGTGTTTTCCTTGTAATGGTGACAATATTTTCTTTTCAGTTAGCGAACAACCGCAAAAAACACGGAAACTGCGCGCGCGCACTGACTTCAACGTCGTTGGCAGCAGTCGCGTCCTTTTAAAATACCCTTACTGGCAGGGTTTTTGCTCCAGCTGCTTTTATAATGCAGCTTTTATCCATCATTCCTGGTGTCAGACCCCCTCTTCTATGTGATGCCTGCTCGATGATTAGCTGGGCGCACTCTTGTAATTATGAGGATACATCGCCTGGTTGCTGTAATGACAACTGAAGAATAACAGTGGCTTCGAACAGCTGCATCAGCAACAATAGAACTACAAACTAAACATGCCCCTGCTACCCATGTGATGATGCAGCTTTTTAACTATGGTTATGTTATTACCCTTTCAGGTAAGTAGTTGATTCATGTCTGAAAATCCGAGGCCTAAAATGTGCTCCATCTTGCCCACCCTATATTCAGCCTCTCTCAGTCCTTGATGTATTCAACTTCCCCAAAGATCTATAAGACCAGTGGGATTGTAGCCCTCAACCGTAAACTGGTGAGTAATCCTGCACTAACCACTGCTTATTATTGAGAAGAGGGTGAATAAGCCGAATATATAGGCAAGACTAATAAAATACATCTTGTAGGTTAGAGGAGAAGGAAGCTAATTTGTTAATCCTCCATTAATCCTCTAGCTGGAAGATTTTTGTCAAAACTAGTCTTGTTAAAAATGATATTTTATTTATAATGGCAGTTGGAAGGTTTTATTTGAATTTTGATACCATAGTATCTCAGCTCTTTTCTGTGTGAAAAAATTCCTAAGTTGAGCTCTTGTAGCTCCATACTGCAAGAGCCTGGAAATGGCTATCAAAATAAAATTTAAGCACCTCTTACTGCCATTGTAAAGCTATATCAATTATATTTCAAGGAAAACAAAAGCAACATGTTGCGGATGCTGGAAATCTGAAATAAAAGCAGAAAATGCTGGAAACACTCAGCAGGTCAAGTAGCATCTGTGGAGTAAGAAACAGAGTTAACGTTTTAGGTCGATGACCTTTCATCAGAACTGGAAGATGTTAGAGAGGAACAGCTTTTAAGCAAGTACAGAGCCAGGGAAAGAACAAAAGGGAAAGGTCTGTTATAGAATGGAGGGCAGGAGTGATTACAAGACAAGTGGGATGATGGTGCAAGGCAAAAAGGAGGTGATAATGGCTCAAGTATAGAAACAAAAGATCGGTCCAGAGGAGGTGTAAATAGTTACAGCATAATAGCAATGGGGGACGGCAGCATGGAAAATCTGTCAAAGCGGAGAGGGTGGCCGTGGCCTAGGAATATGGCGGAAGAAAGACAGGTCGACCCCAGGGGTGTGGACCACCCTGCCGCTGTGTACCGATAGGGGATCCCTACCCCAAGCACCAGCCCACACCTCCTCCACTCCCTATGGCTCTGGTGCAGCCATCCTCCAATACCAGCATCTGCTGTTCAAGAGAAAATGGGAGCGGTGGTTAAGAACTAAAGTTGTTAAACTGAGTGTTAAGGCCGGAAGGCTGTAAAGTGCCTAGTAGAAAGATGAGGTGCTGTTCCTCGAGAAAGCTGCAATACCTTTGAAATATGTCATTTCTCTGAATTTTCTTTCAGTTTCCTCACAGTGAACCCGAAATACACAGAAAAACCAATTACAAAAAAAACTTAGTCATCTTTACGCCAGCTTTAAGGGATTGCATGCAGTTTGACATTTATGTCATTGTCAAATCCCTAATGAAGTGCCATAAAACCAGCATGTTTCAATTTGCAACATTGTTAAATACCTTCTATTAAATTAAATCTGCTGAAAATGAAATAGAGTTATATCCTTATAGGTTACAAGTAAAACTACAACAAACAGGATTAAAGAAAATGAAGTGCACTAGTACAATTGGTAGTAGTAAGTTGTGTGCCACAACTCAGTTTAAAGCCATTCTACTTGCCTTTCAGTATCTATTCAGGACACCTAGTGTGATTTTTCAAATGATTGTTTGTTGGACTTGCCAAGTTTATGTGGCAATAAACGGGTGTGCGTGTTCATTAAATGACTTGGCTGAAGAACAATTTGTTTCTATGCATAAAACAACATTTGTGTTGAGTAAATTCAGCAGTTGAAACTATTAAACTACATTATTTTATTGGAGACATTTGGAACCTGGTTTTGAGACAATATTTGATGATTTCATTGTGGAGCTGCAGTATATCTGTGATCTTACTTAAGTTTATGTTTTACGGAGTATTCATTGGCTTAGACTTAGTTCTTGCAGTCCAATTTCTGTTTATACCTCTAGCGGTTTAATAAGTAAATGCACTGGATGGTGTGGTACAGAACTGTGCAGAGCGGGAAACCCCCAGGTGTGTGCAGCGTTTGCTCATCCCAGGTGTGTGCAGCGTTTGCTCATTCCAGTCAGAGCAGCAATGAGAGTACAACAATTAGATATGGAGTCTCTGGAAGGGAAAAGAAAATGAGGCAGGATTTCCAAAGGTCATCGACCTGAAACGTTAACTCTCTTTCTCTCTCCACGGATGCTGCCTGGCCTGCTGAGTTTTTCCAGCGTTTTCTGTTGTTATTCCAATTTTGATTACTGCCCAGTGATTCCCTACTGGAAAATGCATGTGTTTGGAGGAATTATGGACAGTTTTGAGCTTGGCTGTGGTGCCTGAGATAGTTGAACAACTTACCAAACTGATTGTCGAGAATAAAAACATTAAGAATGACCATTTGGGAATGGTACCAGAGTGCTGTCAGTGCTCATGAAACTGTCCACCAGCAGAAATCACTGTCTACAGGAGAAGAGAAAATCAGGGGAATAATAATTATTCTAAAAAGGTCATGTTTGTTAGGCCAATAAAAAATTTCAGCGAATATTTTTTCTTTTGCACTCAAGAAAGTTTGCAAAATTTTAGATTTTTACCATTCCCGACACGACAGGTATGAAAAAGTTTGCTCTAGCGATCAAAATTTACATTTGTATTTGAAAACAATTCTTTCTCAGAAGTGTTCTTTGTCCAATGTTTGCCAATCAAAGGGCTGAAGTGAAATAAATTTAGGGAGTTTGAAAACTGACCACCTGTTTGGCGACTGACACTGCGCCCTGCCCATCAAGAGTATAAACATAAATAGGGTGTGAAAACAAAGGGGTTCATATTTGGTAAATGAATGGCTCTGACTTCAGAAAACTGACTCAAATCCAATGCTTCATCTTTTTTGAGCCTGTACAGACACACAGGCAGTCTGTTTCCTAGTTGGTCTAAACCTGTGGTTGACACCAATGCCTAACTTTTAGAGCTGAAAATAGAAGTATGAGGAAAACAAAGTGATGGTGTGTGTACATAATACTTAGCAAGTGCTTACTTTAGTGCAATGATGGGAATTTCACATTAATGGGTCACGCTGGGAAAGTGGGCACACAAAACACGTATGTCAAGAATATTATACAGTTTTCAGAATAACAAATAATAAATCAAAGTTCAGAATGCCAAGAAACAAGAGTTTTAATATAGACTCAATGGGCTAATTAATTAGGTCGTGCTTTTATCTTTTAGTGTTGCGTTCACCATAACTCATCTCCTCAGTTAATCCTTTTGAGGTAAACTCTTTTTATGGTTTAAATGCTAGAAGACTAATGAGCAGTAAGCCCGAGAAATGACGTGGCCTCGCATTGGAAGAAAGGATAGCAGCCTGCTGGAATATTGATGTTTCTTAGAAAAAAGCCCAATAAATGTTAATTGCACAACTGTAACTGCTTTATTCGAGACTAATATACGCTCTGTTATTAGACCCATGTTGTATTAATTACAAAATACTGATGATGCTCATCGAATAGCAAACGTTTTGTTTAATAGGCAGTCGCTATAAGGTTCACATTAAATGATCAGAAAAAAAACCTTGGCACGCAATTGAGCCAAACCAAATAAAATTCTAGTTGTCTAGCACACCCTGTCATCATTTGTTTTCTTTTTTCTTTTGATAGTTATTTACTAATGGGATGCTATTTTATTAATTTTTTTTGTACTCACCACATGTTTGAAATATCTGTTTATATAGTAGAGTGGAAATTTGAAAGACACCATGGTGCCTGATGGGCTCTGATAAAAGAAGAAAAAAACCATAAAATAATCTGTAATTTGTATTATGAGGGAAATCTACCTCTGAAGGTCAAAAGGGCAGTAAACATGCTTGCAGTGGAAAGGCAAATGATCCAAATGTCTTCTGAGCTATATCACGCTTTCACTCTTCTCCATGCCCGGGCAGACATCTTGCATATTTCTGAGATAAGAAATTTGACTGAATAATATGCTGGAATCTTAATGCTGAAACTGTTTTTATTCGTTCATGGGATCTGGCGTCGTTGGCAAGGCCAGCATTTATTGCCCATCCCTAATAATCTTAGAAAAGGTACATTGTAAAAACATATAAAAACTTTGATTTGCTGACTGTTGTCTATCAATCACACGTGCTAGGGTTTCCCATGGTACAGTAATTTAATCAATAACTGATCACAGTGTGTAAATTGAACAGCTGGACTTTAGGACGTAGTTTTCACGTAGCTTAAATAATTGAAGAATTGAACAAATACCTACTTAGAATCCAAAATTCCTTGGATTCTGGAGGGGTCCCAGCGGACTGGAAAACCGCAAATGTAACGCCCCTATTTAAGAAAGGTGGGAGACAGAAAGCAGGCAACTATAGACCAGGTAGCCTAACATCTTTCATTGGGAAAATGCTGGAGTCCATCATTAAGGAAGTGGTAGCAGGATATTTAGAAAATCATAATATAGTCAAGCAGAGTCAGCATGGTTTTATGAAAGGGAAATCATGTTTGACAGATTTGCTGGAGTTCTTTGAGGATGTAACAAGCAGGGTGGATAAAGGGGAACCAGTAGATGTTGTGTATTTGGATTTCCAGAAGGCATTCGATAAGGTGCCACATAAAAGGTTACTGCACAAGATAAGGTTGGGAGTAATATATTAGCATGGATAGAGGGTTGGCTAACTAACAGAAAACAGAGAGTCGGGATAAATGGGTCATTTTCAGGTTGGCAAACTGTAACTAGTGGGGTGCCGCAGGGATCAGTGCTGGAGCCTCAACTATTTACAATCTATATTAATGACTTGGAAGAAGGGGCCGAGTGTATTGCAGCCAAAATTGCTGATGATACAAAGATAGGTGGGAAAGCAAATTGTGTGGAGGACGCAAAGAATCTCCAAAGGGATATAGATAGGCTAAGTGAGTGGGCAAAAATCTGGCAGATGGAGTATAATGTGGGAAAATGCGAGGTTATCCACTTTGGTAGGAAAAATAAAAAAGTAAATTATTATTTAAATGGGGAGAGATTACAAAATGCTGAGGTACAGAGGGATCTGGGGGTCCTTGTACATGAATCACAAAAAGTTAGTATTCAGGTACAGCAAGTAATTAGGAAGGCAAATGGAATGTTGGCCTTTATTGCAAAGGGAATGGAGTATAAAAGTAGGGAAGTTCCGTTACAACTGTACAGGGCGTTGGTGAGACCACACCTGGAGTACTGTGTACAGTTTGGGTCTCCTTATTTAAGGAAGGATATACTTGCATTGAAGGCAGTTCGGAGAAGGTTCACGAGGTTGATTCCGGTATGAAGGGGTTGTCTTATGAAGAAAGGTTGAGCAGGTTGGGCGTATACTCATTGGAGTTTAGAAGAATGAGAGGGGATCTTATTGAAACATATAAGATTCTGAAGGGGCTTGACAGGGTAGATGCAGAGAGGAGGTTTCCCCTCGTGGCGGAATCTAGAACTAGGGGGCATAATTTCAGATTAAGGGGGCACCCATTTAAAACGGAAATGAGGAGGAATTTCTTCTCTCTGAGGGTCGTGAATCTTTGGAATTGAGCGCTGTGGAGGCTGGGTCCTTGAATATATTCAAGGTGGAGATAGACAGATTTTTGAATGGTAAGGGAGTCCAGGGTTATGGGGAGCGGGCAGGGAAGTGGAGTTGAGGCCAAGATCAGATCAGCCATGATCTTATTGAATGGCGGAGCAGGCTCAAGGGACCAAATGACCTACTCCTGCTCCTACGTCTTATGTTCTGATGTAATCCACGCTGTGTGTATTACTGTCCAGCAATCTGTTGGAAATCAATACATAACATTACCTAGCACATGGTGCTGCTGCTGTTCTGCACTGTTGCATGCTCATAACCCGTGTCATTTAAATACTGCTTTTGTTTCCCCGAGACTGACTAAATAATAAAAATTGTAAATAGTAATACATATTTGTTGCACAGCTCTGTTTCCAACAATTTCCAAATCACAGTGACAAACGGCAAGCTACCTGAAGACTACGTATTGTATGTTGAACTCACTGAGAACTGCCAGACATAGCAGAGCAGTATCCGAAGATATTAACATAAATACAAAATAAAAAGAACACATCTATACAACAGTGTAAAATCTTTGACTTGATAATGCTGCAATGGTAACACCTGCAATTCTTAGTTCCTCTAGAAGTGGTACTGCAACATCTTAAAAACATTAGGACAGGATTACCTGTAATTCTTACCTGTTCCTGAGGTGGCGGTGTAGCCTCTCTCCACCTGTTACAAAAAACATAATGAAAAGAAATAAAAAGATATGCCATTTCCTCTGATTAACTAGGAGCCAGGCCATGGGAGATTCTGTAATAATTTTAAAAGAATTAATGTTGTAAAAGGCAGTAATTCAGTCTTGTTCAAATGACATTCAGTTTGTTACATAAACGAATAAACTACCTTTTGACTCATTATTATTCTGTATTTTCTGGAAGTTTGCAAATCTACATTTTTAATTAAAATGTTGTGTCAAGTGTGGGGATTCGAGGTGCAAGCAGCACTTCTTGTAGCTCCTTGGGATAGGATTCAGCTTTTGGATAAAAGTTAAATGGATTTATTCTTCATCAGTTACAGAACTTCAGGCTTGGCCATAAGAGTGACACATAAAGTAATGAGATTCAAACTAGTCTACAGATATCTTAATGCCAAATGGAACAAAGGAAAATAAACAAATGTGCTACCATTCAAAATAAGAGAGTCCTTGACGGGCAATTTTACATTCAAATGAATACAGTTATTAATGAGATCTAGCCTGCTGTACATTGCTAGCAGTTGGCCAAAAACTAAGGAGAGATAGTGTGCACAACAGCCACAGCTTATTTGCTCAGAAAATTAACTTGAGATATGCTGAAGAAAATCATTGATGTAGCCTCAGAAGGTAAAAATAATATAACCATTTGCCAAACCGCATCAGTCTGTGATTAATTCCAAAAATAGCAAAGTTGAATCACGAAATGTAAAATAGGAAGGTAAACAGCTGCAACTGACCACTAGCTCATCCCCACACAAAGACACAGTACACATGTTTTTTGGTTTTCTCTTTTTTTTTATTTGCTTTCGTTTGTGCACATTAAGCTGAGGGATATTGGTGTTGTGGAATGAAACATTTATATATTGGGTACCCTTGCATGTGAGGTGTAACATGGGTTAGATGCAGAGTAAAGCTCTCTCTACTCCACCTCAAAAAGGTGTGTCACCTCCCACCTCAGAAGAGCATCCCCTACTTAATATCATTGACATTTTTCCATTTTCCATGCCAACCATCCTGTAGCCATCTATGAGTGAGATTTAGTCCTGAATTAATTGCAGTTTTGTACTTTGGGTCCATGCCCACAGGGAAGTGGTTTGAGTCTATCAAAACATATTACAGTTGGGATCCTTACAGCCAGCAGACAGAGCAGACCTTTATCCCATTAGCCTGGACAGGATTTGAATCCAAGTCTCAGAGGTCAAAGTCCAACGTGCCGCACTTGATTTCTTTTAAGTTTCCGATACACTATTTCCTTGATGGAACTTGGTATGCAACATGTTTGCAGTCCTTTGCTGATGCCATTATTGAACGACATCCATCAGCAATAATATGGAAGCTGCTGACACCAGGCTGCCTTGAGGTTTATACCAAACACTGGAACTCCGTGCATTTGCAGTAACAGCCTTAACGCTTCTATGCAAACTACCTATAAACAGCAGGAGACACCCCTCAGGTTATAGGGAAAATAAGTGATCTTTTAATTAGGTTAAAATGGAAATTGCGGCCCCGATAATTATGAGAAGGTGGGGAGGATGCGGGGGGAGGCAGAATATGGCCAAAGAACCTGGCAAGGCTGGGAACGTGAAGGTCCTGCCGAATTTAACGAATATTTGAGCCCTGCTGGAAGTGTTGTGGGTTGGGACTTCAGGCTGCTAGGTGCTCTGGCTTTTACTCCATCCTAAATCCCGGGTCATTTACATCACGGGGCAGGTGCCTGCACCATTTACAGTGTCTCCTGAGCGTCTGCCCTGCAGGAGGCCATGAACATTGGGGCAGGACCTTCTCCATTTCGGGGCCAATATGTTTACTACAATTCCCCAGTAAATTATACGTGAAGGAATTCTTCACTGAGTGCAAACATTGCCCACAGAGTTGCAGGATTTTGTAAATCACTGCCACTGATTTTGACATTTTAGTTTTTGCCAATCAAACAATCTGTGGATGTTTAGCATTTTAAATAAAATTATGAAAATTACACATATGTTACCCATTTCCTTCTCCATCAGTAGTAATTATAGGCATAAAAATGCAAGTAGGGAGTTACTCTTCTAGAAACAGTAGAACGTAGTTTTAAAAAATGTATTTGAAAAATGACTGTTATTTGTTTTAATGCTGAGAACTGTTATATATCCAGGCACATCATATTAAATGAAATAGAAATGTAGAGCTGATCCTACTTGGACTAGACTCAAGTGTTTTCCTCTACATTACTTCATTTCCCTATTGACTGCTGATTCATGTCCCATTTGATAGCCTGACCCTAACTAATAGCTGGGACCCTATCTAGCAGTGTTTCCTGTACTTGGAGAATTGACAGCTTGCGTCTCCCTCTAATTGACAACGCTTGTCTTAGCTGGAATTGTGTCTTCTCCCAACTGACCTTTTGGGTACATTCCCTTCACTCACTGTCCCAATTGCCATTATGTCACCCCAGGTTCCGTTTCTGTCAATGCACTCCTTTAACTGACAGCTTGCATTCTGTATGATGTAGGGCTGCGTTAACTGACAACTAGCATTGATATTGTTCACTAATGACCTCAACATTATGGATAAGACTTTGATTATGGACTGATGATTCTTTCTGTCTGACAGCTGTTTTTGAGCTCTGTTTTACAATGTCAAGCAGAAGACCATGTCCGTCTTGACATCTCTGTGGTGTTTGAGACGGTTAGTCGTGACCGCCTTCCCCACCATCTTTCTCCTGTGGTCCATCTCAGTGGGACTGCCCTTGTTTTGTTCTACTCCTACCTATCTCAATGCAGCCAACACATTTCCAGCAATGGCGCTTCCTCCAGAATGTACACAGTCACCGTCAGTGTTCCCCAAGGATCCATCTTTGGCACCTTCCTCTTCATCCACATGCTGCCTATTATGACATCATCTGTAGACATGAGGTTAGATTCCACAGGAATGGTGATAATATTCTGCATTTCCCTCAACAGGACAATCATCATGCTGTCAGACTGCCTTTCTCATATTAAGTCATGTATGAGCCAGAATTTCCTACAGTTGAACACCAGGAAGACCAATGCCATATTTTTTGGGCGTTCCATAACTTTTCACCCTTACCATCAACTATATTCCCGTCCCTGACTGCTCACTCAGGCTGAACCAGATGATTTGATCCATAGCTGATCCATTGCCTATTCCATCACTAAGACTGCTCACTTCCACCTCTGCAACATTACCTGCCAAAATCCCTTATCCATACCTTTGTCACCCTAGACTCAATGCCTCCAATGTCTACTTTCTGAGCCTCATGAACTCCATCATCCAGAAATTCCAAATTGTCCAAAACTCTGAAATCAGCATCCTGTCCCACACTCAACCCTGCTGGCCCATCACTCCTATCCTCACTGACCCACATTGACTTCTTGTTCCCAACAGATTAAATTTTAAATCCTTGTACTTGTCTACAGATCCCTGCACGGCCTTGCCACCACCCACCCACCCACCCCACCTCTAACCTCCTCCAGCTTTACATCCCCTCCTGTGTTTTGTACCATCCAGTCCCCTGATTCTGGCCTGCTTTGTGTTGTCCCCTCCCTCTGCCTAACCATCAGTGATGGAGCTTTCAGCTGCCTCAGCCTTGCTCTTTGGAACTCCCTCTCCCAAACCCTCCACCATTTTACCTCCTTCCCATCTCTTAAAAGCCATCTGTAAACACATTTCTTTAATATAAATGCAAGTTGCTGTATATGTTCTGAGGGAGGGGGGAGGCTGCAGTTTAAGATAGAGATGGGCATTTTGCATATTTATGACTATAGCTGTGTGAGGAACTTGGTTTTTTTTCAATTTAGGTTTGGAAAGATAAAAATGACATTGAATGGTCAAGAGATGTTGGGCTAATTGTCTTATGACAGGAAGTATAATTCTGGGTATTTAGCCTTGATAATGTAGTCAAACCTACTTATCTCAATACTCTGAGACCACCCATATTAGTTATTAACAGGGGATTCATCTTATTAAGATTTGAGCTCCTCTAGAAAATCTGAATGGAGTTTCAGCCAGGACTTTGGAGGAGGGAACAGAAAGTTGTTTGAAAGAAAAGCTTGTAACAAAACAGTTTGCCAGTATAGCTTTTATATCCTTGTTAACCACATCCACTGTTTGGCAATTTGACTTTAATCAGGCACGTACAGTATCTCACTATTTTAGTTTTCTGTATTGTACGAAAATACAGTAATGAAGTCCAGGTTCCACCAATGTAATGCTTAATTCTGTTGATATCAGTACACATTGTATCAGACACAATTGCTTCCTTGTGCTTTCTGTGCTGCTGAGACATCAACAAGTTATGCACACTTGTTCTAGGGATGGACGGGAATGCAAATTACTGTGAACTATAGTGGAACGAATATCTCCTTATTTAGAATTGTTGTTAAAAAGACAGCATTTACCTTATTTGGATTTTTTAAATGTAATCCTATTATAGCCATAGTAGACAGTCCTATCTTGGACTGGTAGAGATAATCACCTTACTTCAGAACAGAACCTGCACAGTGTGTGTGTGTTTTTTTTGGTTTGTGGGGGAATTTATTTTTTCCTCAGCTACTGAGTTGGCTGTCAGGTCATTAAATAAAACTTAGGGATGGTGTTGATCCAGAATTGTAAGAATTATCTGCCCCAATATTGAAGAACTGACACAAGGTTGGGATTTCAAACTACTTTTCTGGAAGACATACTAGGGCTGAAGTTGTGACGTTCTTCTGGCAGTGCGGAGCCTTGCTAGTGACAAGCATGGATCAAAGATTCAACACGACAGTGTTATAGCCTTATCCGTCCCCCTTGCTCGCATCAAGCGTGGCTCCATGGCAGAAGAACCACCTCGTTCTTTGGGCCCTATAGATTAAATCCCTTACTATAACACTCAAAGATATGCCTTGATTGCTGGTCTTCCCCACACTGTAAACATAACTTTCATACGCCTCCAAAAGGAGCGTCTCACTTATATTGTTCAGACACCTCCTATGCCATTTAGAATGCAAGCTCATAATGATATAGTCAGTGAATCCACCATAGCATAAAAGTGCTAAGGCCACAATTCTCAGTAAATTTTGTTTAAAGCTGCATTCACACTTCAGCTGTAGGGTTGGTGTCAAGCGATTTGGCTTCACACTGGCACTGCAGGTACAGTGTAAATGCAGCTGAATCTGGTGTAACCGGACAGCAGAATAAAGCTGAGTGAGACTCCCTGGAGGAGGTAGTCTCATTTTGCTTTTCTTGGGAATCAGATTGGTTTGGCACCTGACGTACACTTCAAGTTTAGCGTTGGTGTAAAACGGGCTTTGCACCAATGCTAAGCTTGTGAAGTGTGAATGCACCTTTAGTGTGACGTCTCAAAAGCAGATTGACTGGCCACTCATCCCATTAATGTTTGTGGAACGGTACTGTGTGCAATGTGGTTGCCACTTTCACCTGCACAACAACAGTAACTGCAATTCAACATAATTCATTGTACGTGAAGTACTCTGAGATGTTTCTGGCAGGTGTGATAAGGTACTTTATCAATGCAAGTCTTTTTTCGCATTACAATATCACACTGAATTCCTAGCTAGTGCTCTCATTGGGGGAGGTTCCAGTCAAGTTGACTAGTTGTAACTCAGGTCACTTTGTTATTTATTAACCTGGTTGTGGCAGTGTAATATGGCATAAATAACAGTTATCAGCATACCGTTTTCAGTGATGTCATACTGTGGTTGTGTGCATCTGCTATGTGCACTTAAAGTAATTGATAACATGCCTGAGAAAACAATCCAGAGCAGAGGAGGGGGAAGGGAAGGAATGTGGCCTTTATGAACCCTGAACCTCAAGCATTACCTTTCACAACTGTAGTAACAGCCAACCGATACAGCTTTTTAACCCATTGCAGGTTGTGGTTACATGGAGAAATAACAAGATGTTACAGCTATTGTAAACCTATCAAGCAGGGCCAAATAATTTGGCATTCTTCTTACTCTACATTATTCAATTCTGCATTAGAATTGGATTTTTTTGCAGCTATTATATAAAGAACAACATGACTAGGAGTGTGGCACAAAGCTGTAACATGTTTGAAGAATTTCAGTGATGCTAGGTGACGATAAACCCTCCCAATGGACCTCTCTACTTTTACAATTAGTGAGAGTGAGATAGTTCAACTCTCAGGAATTATAGATACCTGCTAGTCTGTTACCACTTTGTCTTGTATATTAGTGAAGGATAAAGTTGCTTCGAGACTATTAGCGTATCACTATATCCACTTAGACTTGTCATACAGGATACAGTACCTTAATTCCGGACTGTACCAACTGTACATATATATTACATATATATAGACAGATTCGCCTAGATCAGGGGTTCCCAAACTGGTACGGGGAGAAATTGTCTAATGGTGGACTTTATTTATTCATTATTTTATTTATTGCATTTTTATAATAGGCTACTCAGACGAAGCTTTAAAACTCTGCTGGAATTTGTTATATAAAGTAGTTAATTTACTTCAAGGTGTACCAATATACAATGCTTGGGCATTAAAGGGGTTAAAATATTAAACCTGTCTGCTGGTAGCTCTGAAAGTGGGTACGCAATAAGTAAGGTTTGGGAACCTCTGGCCTAGATCTTCCTCTTAACTGCAACACCAGCAGTCCAGGACTTCCACCCACTGCAAAGGGCCCTCTGACACCAGCTGAGTATCCAAGGTATGCCACCTTTTGACCTGAGGCTTGCCCCAGTGTAAGATGGCCAGTGGCCTCTGGGGTAGCTGAAGAGTGGCAGAATTCTTTTCCAATTTTTCAAAATCATAGGACTGAAAGTTTGATTGATCACCCCATATTGATTTAACTCCTTTTAGGGGATTTCAAATTGTGCCCAGTGTTGCTAAGGTACATAGGACGTAGTCCTGTCATTTGCATCGAATTATGTTCTGACAGAAATAGCAGGGAGTTAGCAGAACTGCTCATGAAGAATGTCCCAACACACTGCTAAAGTTGTGGCCAGGAATTGACTTGAGAGGAAAATCAAAGCCTTACTCTCAACACGCCTTGGGATGTTTTACTACGTTAAAGGCGCTATTTAAATGCAGGTTGTTGTTGTATTAGGGCAAAAAAATAAAATTAATTAACAATGAGCCATTTCTACCAGCCTAGAATAGGTTGCAATTGGAAAAGTGTGGCAGACTATTTCTTTGGAGAGTTTTTATCAGGATCTTGTAAATAGTAAGAACTGCTAGCATTTCAAGTTGCCCGAGTTAAAATTCATGAAGCATTTTACAACACATCCTGAAAAGAAAATTTGGCCTGAATAAGGTTACCAAAAAGTGATCAAGTAACTTGACAATAAAGCAACAGTTTATTACAAAGCAAAGCCACAATGCTATGAGTCTTTGTTGATAACTCATGATGTGCTAAAAGGTTAAATATATAGGATAAATATTAACTTGTGGTTATTGTCATTGGCATGTAGTTTGATAGTTTAGTCTTTTCTGGCTCTTATATGAGGAACTGAGACTTAAAATGAGCTTGAAGGTTATATTTTTTAATGGATGGCATCATTAATTATTAATAATTTTACAATACTCGTAATCTATGAATTCCTTTTCTCACTGCTATCTTCTCCCTCTTTAAAAAAAAATTAATGAATGGGATGTGGGCATCGCTGGCAAGGCCAGCATTTATATGCCCATCCCTAATTGCCCTTGAGATGAGCCACATTTGTGACAACTGAGGCCATTTCAGAGGGCAGTTAAGAGTCAACCACATTGCTGTGGGTCTGGAGTCACATGTAGACCATACCAGGTAAGGACAGCAGATTTCCTCCCCTAAAGGACTTTTCACTATCTTACCCTGCAAACCACAACAAAATCTGTCTCTTCCTGTATTTTATAATTTTTAAGCAAAGTAGGCAATGTGAAAAAAATATTCATCACGCATTTTGATTTTGGTATTTTTTTAACAACTTTAGCATATGAAATCTTTCAAAGCGTATGAGATTAGATTTTTTCCCCAACATTTGTAATTCTATCACATTGAAGGTTTATGCTATTCTACTGCTATTTTACGTTGCATTTATATAGACCAGTAGCTGCAATCCTGTTTGCACTGCCTGGCTGGGACTCCAATTCTTATGCCCAGGACAGAGTTCCATGCACGTGTGGTTACATGCATGTTCAGTGTTTCGCTCCCAGCATGCAGCAATGTCTCCACCATCTGAACATTTCGATTAACTTCATGTAGGTTTAAAAAGTGGCCTGGATGTCCAAGACACTCTTTAAAGTTACGGGAGACAGGCAGTAGTGCCCCTGTGGAAATTCTACCTCGTTGTGTATGCTGACGACATCCAGCTCTACCTCAACACCACTTCTCTCGACCCCACCACAGTCTCTAAATTGTCAGACTGTTTGTCCGACATCCAGTTCTGGATGAACAGAAATTTTCTACAATTAAATATTGGGAAGACCGAAGCCATTGTTTTCGGTCCCCGCCACAAACTCCGTTCCCTAGCCACTGACTCCATCCCTCTCCCTAACATCTGTCTGAGGCTGAACCAGACTGTTCGCAACCTTGGTGTCATATTTGACCCGGAAATGAGCTTCTGACCACATATCCGCGGCAAAACTAAGACCGCCTATTTCCACCTCCGTAACATCGCCCGTCTCCACCCTTGCCTCAGCTCATCCGCTGCTGAAACCCCTCATCCATGCCTTTGTTACCTCTAGACTTGACTATTCCAACGCACTCCTGGCTGGCCTCCCACATTCTACCCTACGTAAACTTGAGGTCATCCAAAACTCGGCTGTCCGTGTCCTAACTTGCACCAAGTCCCGTTCACCCATCACCCCTGTGCTTGCTGGCCTACATTGGCTCCCGGTTAAGCAACGCCTCAATTTCAAAATTCTCATCCTTGTTTTCAAATCCCTCCATGGCCTCGCCCTTCCCTATCTCTGTAATCTCCTCCAGCCCCACAACCCCCTGAGATATCTGCACTCCTCTAATTCTGCCTTCCTTAAAACCTACTTCTTTGACCAAGCTTTTGGTCACCTTCCCTAATTTCTCCTTATGTGGCTCGGTGTCAATTTTTTTTGTCTTATAATCCTCCTGTGAAGCGCCTTGGGACGTTTTACTACGTTAAAGGTACTATATAAATACAAGTTGTTGTTGTTGTAGTAGTGTGGTTGTACTCTCATAAAAGCAAAAAGTAATATTGCAAGCCCTGTCATGATATGAAGATTGCATTTGCCAGCATCTTTCAACTATTTAGGTACTGACATTGAGACCATGAAAGTGGAAAACATAAAATATTCTTAATATTATAACAGTTCTATCAGTTTTTGTACAAAGTTAAGAAGCAAATTGAAGTTGAAAGACAAGAGCCCCAATATTAACTTGTGGGTGGGGATTAAAATTGGCTCATGGGGCACCCCACGCCATTCCTGACTCTTTCACGACGTACGCCAATTTAACTGGCGATTATCTGGCTTTGGGACAGCCTCCGCCCCAGACAAGCGGGGGCTTTATTACAAAGGCAAAGTTGTGGTCCGATGACGTAATTGCAACACTCACTCAATTTTAACTCGGACTCGCCTAACTGGTAGCAGGCAGGATCGTGGCTGGAAGAGGCCAGCTAAGTCTTTAAAACATTACTTTTAAGGTCCCTTATTTGCCAGGAGGAGCCGGAGTGATCCTTCTACTCCACAAGGAGACCTTAGGCTTCCGCTGCCCCGGGCCTCTCACCCTTCTGATCATGATCGTTCCTGCCTCCCTCCCTTTGTTCACACATTGCCGAGGACTGATCCTTGTGTCCCCAGCAGCGCTCTGCAGCCGTCCGATTTCCCGTTCTTGCCCGCCGGCATCTACGTCATCCCCGCCGACTTCGGGCAGGTGTCTGTGAGGGTACAACAAAATGAGGCCTGGGAGTTAAAATCAAGGGTTTGGGTGCTGATCGGGTCGCCCGCTTCAGCCCCCATACCCCTGATTACTGCCATAGGTTAAAATCTAAGTTGTCCAACTGTCTCAGCCTTGAAAGGGCAGTGGAACAAATCTCTTCTTTTCAGACTGATGATATTGATTAGAAATGTTAATCTGATGATTCAAATTTGGCGAAGTTGTTGGGGGTGAATTTCCGCTGGAGTCCTCCGAATCATCCATTGTGACTTCAGCAGAAGGATCGAGAAAACTTTGGAAAAATGACGTTTACACCATTTCGCTGAGGATTCAGTGGTTCGTTCACTGAAGCTATGGCAGACAAGCAGGAGAACCACACCCGCCTCCACCGCCCACCCCCAGAAGTTCAGCCCTGTTGTTCTAACATTGACTTTGTATTTTGGACAGAGCTGATTGCAGGTGCAAAGCCGATAACACCGACCTTTCCCACTGCAGACGTGAAGTCATCGTTGAAGCAGACATGAGAAGCTAGCTTATCTTCAGGGGAAACCAGCCTTTCCTCGTAAATTACTTACAGCCATCGGCCCATTTGACATGTGACATGTTAAACAATTTAACAGTTCCTCAATACCAATGAACAGAACGTCTGATTCAGTCAGTATTAACCTAGATGACATTGCAGTAAACTCAGCTGGTGCATGTAGTTTGGAGATACTGATGCTGTCTCAACAGGCTCACAGGTCATTTATTGTCAAATTTTGAAACTTCACTTTGTTACAAGGAACTTTAAAAAAAAAATTAAATGACGTGTTATTTTTTGGAAAAAAAGTACAGAAGTTGTAAATTGACCAAATTTTTGCATAGTCTCCAAACAGTACTTTATTGTTAATCAGTGCTTAGTTACAGGCATGGTTTGGAATCGAAAAGACTTGAGGACGTAGTAGGCAAAGGAAGTTGAGTTTTGATACAGAAAATTCTGTACTCAGTTTTACAATGATGTTGCCATCATTAACATGTTCTTAAAACAGAGCATGCGGAACACTGCAGAAAAGTCACTGCAGAACTGCACTTCTTGCTAAAATCCTTAGCACTTGGCTCTGTTTGTGTTCTAAGTTACAGACTGAAAAACGATGATATTTCAGAGCATTAATATACTGCACCCTGCGGAAAGATTTCATCTGCGAGGGCTCGGAGATGTATTTAGGTGGTTTTGTCTAACTATTGGTTTGAATAAAAGTAATTTGCGCTATAAGCAGAGCAGCAGAAACCAACAGCACCAACCTAAATGATTAATTGTGAATGTAATCCAATGATAGTCAAGGTCCCTGCAAATCAAGGTAGTATCATCCCAAAGGGAGAGGACTTGTTCTCCAATAATGGTATGACCTGCTTATTCTTTCACTAGAACTAAATTATAATTTTGAACAAAGGAAGATGTGGAGGCTTAAAGAATAAGTTGAAACTAGTCAATAGTGTGCTGTCATGTTGATTTACTCTCTGTATGTGTCTGACCAGTTGTGGGTATAGCTACAGAGTTCAGGAAAAACTCCCAGTTAAACATTAATGATTAATTAAAAGTTTCAAAAGCTGGACCTAGGATTTCCAAGTGCCAGTCTTATCTCAGCTTGTTCAGTTTGTAGTTGTAGGGTGTGCCACATATGAATAACTGCCAATTCAATATATTAAAAAAAATGAAATGTACATAAAGATCCTGAAATCTACCATTATGCTTTAGTCATTACACAAGAGTTTTCAATTTAGATTTGAAACATAGTAATTACTAGCAGATTTATCATGGCATTGCACACGGTGAATCAGTTATGTTGTTTTATGATATTTAATGTCCAATATATTATAAGAAGCACTAATTTATTTGATTCAATAAGTCAAATTATGTTTTTATTACAGAGCATTGTAGGATTGTTAGTGATGTTTTGGGGTTTGAAATCAATGATTGTGTGCATGTTGTGTGGAAACTGTAAATCAGTGGCCTTAATTACTATTAAAAGTTAGTTTAACATGGTACAGTAGTTCCTTTTATCTCCATTTTTTAAAATAAAAGTCCATGATACAGAGGAAGATGATAAGAAAATTGTTCTAGGTGGCAGAGAGGTAAAAGCTATGTGGCACAGTACTAGAGAGTTGATGGGGCTGTGTGGATTTCTGGTATTTTAAGGATGGACCTAGGTGTGGGGAAAAAGGGGTCATGTAGTATGGGAGCACTGGAGTTGTGTAAGAGTTTGGGATAACAGGAGGGGAGGTTGGGAGACGTGGGAGCACTGGAGGGGCCAAACTGATATTTAGGAGTACGAGAATGAGAATACCAGGGTCTTGGAGAAGTGAAAGAGGGCCATTGGGTATATGCCAGCACTAGGGGTAGTCCTGGGTCATGAGAGGACTTGGAGAGGCATTCTGAGGGTTGGAAACTCTGAGAGGCAGTGCTGGGTGTGACAGTGGAATTTAAAACCTGTACATACCAATTAAAATATGCAATCACCAGATGAAAAATTAGGTCAAGTGGCTTGCTGTTAACACTGATGGGGAAGATTGCGCTCCTTGTAAGCACTGGGTAGTGCATTTATTACACCGGAAGTTAAATGACTTTATGTAAAGTTTAAATTTGGACATCGCACAAATGGATGACACTGACCAATTCTTTTTTCAATTTAAATGTGAAGCATGATATTATACCTATTTAGTGTGATCAGAGTTTGAAATGATTATTACCGTTACCGCAAAGGTTACTTAAATCCATTTCTTCAACTACACATTTCTCTATCACTGATATCAATAAATGCCAGTCGATTTCCTTGGTGGTACCCATGGACAAAAATTTGGGTCTCTCTTACAACTGTCTCTCTGCTTGTCTCTCACTCTCTAATTTTATCTTGCTCTTCTATCCTATTTATTGTCCACTCTTTATGTTTCACACTCTCTTTCACACTTTCTTTTGTCATCTTGTATCTCTGTTTATCTATGACTCATTTACTTTTTCTCCCTTTGTGTGAGTCTTCTGCATGTCTCATAGTCTGCATTGGAACACAGGAACAGGAGTAGGCCATTCAGCCCCTCGAGCCTGTTCTGGCATTCAGTTAGACCATGGCTGACCTGTATCTTAACTCCATCTACCCACCTTAGTTCCGTAACCCTTAATACTCTTGCCTAACAAAACAGTTTTTAAATTTTCAATTGACCTAGCCTCAACAGCTTTTTGAGAGAGTTCCAGATTTCCACTACCCTTTGTGTGAAGAAGTGTTTCCCGACATCACCCCTGAACAGCCTAGCTCTAATTTTAAGGTTATTCCCCCTTGTTCTGGACTCTCCCACCAGAAGAAATAGTTTTTCTCTATCTACCCTATCAAATCTTTTAATCATCTGAAACACCTCAATTAGATCACCCCTTAACCTTCTATACTCAAGGGAATGCAAGCCTCACACATTTTCTGTCTTTGTCACTGTATTGATAATTCAGTGATCCCACGCTCCCAGTGGAGACCTGCGCTCACAGGGAATGAATATCTGGAGCATTGCATCTCCAATCTGCACTGCAGTTATAAGCACAGTTCCCCCTCGGGAAGTAGTGCGGAATTACCAATTGTATGTCTTGCTCTCTTTTTAAGTTTTTCTTTCTTTAAACCATTTGAAGGTTTTGAAGTCAGCTTTGCACATAAGTATAGAGAAGAAGGGAATTGTCAGAAGCTTCACAAGCTGGATCAAAGAAACTCACAGGCCATCTTTGGCTTGTGGGTTGGATCTTAGGCATAACTCAGTTAGGGCACTAAACATTTTTTAAGTTGCTATTTGAAGGTTTGGTTGTTAGTAAAAACAAGATAAATCTGCATGATTTCAGCCATTCTCGTCGCCACTTATATTTTTTTGCTTTTTTGCAAGCGTATAGGTAGGAGATTTGACCCTCTTCCCACACAGCTACCTTGTTCGGTATTCAATTCACATCATGAGAACAATAAATAACCATTGGAAGCACAGTTAGAAAAGAATGTACCATCAATGGACGGTGCAAATGGTCATCACCTATTTGAAGTGTAACATTCAGTGATTAAAAAAATGTGGGCCCTGAAAATCCGTGATGTTTTGGGCACACCCAGGATGCTATCTAGGTGAGCAGAGGTGGAGTTTGGGAAAGGACCCAGGTATGTTGGAACCTTGTCTCCTTTTTTCAGAATTGAAATTTCCTCTGGAAGTTGAGACGAATGCTTCTTGCAACCATCGTTAAACGAGGCAGAACTGGCAGGACGATGCCATCATCCTAAGTTCCCACCAGTCCGTCAGTGAACTCAACACAGACCAGTTTTAAAACCTGGGACCATCCAGGTCTTTATTAACATGGTGCATTTACCCATGGAGTCCGTTTTGGTTATTTTTAAAGTTGCACCTCAGTGTTGGGTATCTGTGAGGTACAGCATGGCACTAATGTCCATGGAGGATCTCTGAGAGAGGTAGGCTGGTTTTAGTCATGGCATCATGGAATTTGTTTCGATTACATTTTTCTGCTGCAGAGGCTGCATCTGTATTCTTCAAAATCAGAAGTTTTTATAACAGTTTTGACAGGAGGCCGTTGTGTAATACAGGAAAATAGTGTTAGGTTGTGTTAACATTTGTGCTAGTGCGATTGGTTTTGGCTTGTGAAATAATTTCAGATATCTACTTGTCTGACAACAAACAATCTGTACAGTGAAAAGGTTAATGGAATGCAAACCTCTACCCCGAGCTTTTTAATACTTAAGAAGATTAACAGCTACGGAGATGTAAATGGTTAGAAAATGTTAACACGCAAGTCTTTTTACTGGCAAAACATGAGTCCATAATGTTAATTATGGGACAATTTTCTCTATTATTCTCGGAATAGATAGGCCTGATTTTATTTGGCAATGAATTGCAACCTCACAGGCTGAGGTCTGTCACTTCAAAAGAGTCAGTGATTTTTTTTTGACTCTTTCCTTTCAACACTTTTGTTTTCATTGAAACAGTCTTGAATCGATCATTGATTGATTTTTCTCTTTCTAAAATCCACTGTAAAACCAGCCCAAAGGCTTAGCCTGCAAAGACGAAGGCTTTTCAGTGCCAAAATATGAACACGCAATAGCATTTCAGTAAATAACCTTGTTTACAGAAAAATATGCGTTTAGCCCATATCTGACCATTGTTGTAGATATAATTGTATTTATGTAGAGTACAAACCAATTAATGGAGCTGGTGATGCACGTACATTAGGAATCAATAGTTATATGGATAGCCCATGTCAATTTGACATCCTGCAGCCAAAGTAAGCAGCAAGTGTTGAAGCTTTTCAATCACGTTGCCAAACATTTGTGGTCAGTACAGTGAGACTTATTGGCTTTGCGGTTTGTGCTTTTATTAATTTATAGAGGAAGTCATCAATCAAGAATAAAATGGGCAATAAATCACTTTAGCTGTCAGAAACTAAACCTAAAGCCCTGGTTTAATTAACGTTAACATTTCTGCATTAAGTCTTAGGCTATAAGTTGAAATTTTAATCAATTTATTGTTGTGTGTCAGTAAGTATCCAATTAACTTTTTGACCACCATCAGAATTTACTAGTAATTGAATTGCAATTAGTTTTATTTTCAATTCTGATGTTGCTGAACTTTAAAAAAAAAAAATCATTTTGCATTAAGCATGGTTGATTCTTTTACTACTGTCTTTGGGAGCCATGTAAAGAGCATATAAAATGATGCTCATTAGTTTTTTAATGGATTCCTGGATTATTAGGGAGCCATTCACAATATAAATTACATGAGATGGAATTCTAAAGGAGATTTAGGTACTTTTGTTTTTAATACATTTTCAATTCCGTTTCTTTCTTATAACATTCTTATCCTATAATGGACTGTGTACTACAATAACAAGGTACTTTCAGTAGAAACATTGCAAGTCCGACGCCATGTCTGAAATGATGCTACCAAAGGTTTCATTGGATGGCAAAGGTTTTGAAAATCGTCATAGGTTTAACCATCTTCATTCTGAAATCAGAACGAAAGGGAGTGATAACAACATGAGACAGAGCTCCATCTATTGCTGTACTCCATCTACAGAAAGAAAAAAAAAGAACTTGGCATTTATATAATGCCTTATCAGGTCTCTCAAAAAGGTACTAAATCGCATCAAATGGAATGAAAACAGACAAGTGCATTGAGTGTTTCCGTAGTCCAGCCAGTCAGTCCAATATTAAACCATGTCCTAGGCTGCTCTGGTGGCTCAGTAAGATTATCTAAAATTGCTGAGCCACTCAGGCCATGAAAGTCACAGATTCAATCTCCGCTCTACTGAGTTAGTTGAAAGATTGGTCAGAGTTTCTGTTCCTGATTGCTAACCGGTAACCCTTGCTGTAAGTAGGCATGCATGGACATCAGATGAAGATAGAGGATAGAATCGGGTTCGCATATAAAGAAGGGCCATTTGGATGAGAGCACCTAGCGCCTATGGTACCATATCCCATCAAAGAGTCGATGGGAGCCGATTTTCCCGTCCCTCACTGACTTTTTGCTCAGTTCAGTAACACATTTATAGGTCTGAATAATCTGATCATGTTTTGTTGCCATTGCTTCAGTAATACTGTTTTATAACGTGAAATTTACTGCTGCTGTATTAGTATTGAGTTACTAGGTTTCCTGAACACTGAGCTATATAGAACCACAGTTAGTTCAAGTTTGTCGTAGAATCTACATATCAATTTACACCTGAGAGCTTTCTAATTTACTGTCATTATATTAAATTCATTGTTGAGCTTCAGACTGTTTTTAATATTTGGGAAAAAGCGTCAGTCTACCACATATATTGATGTCCTAATTTTAAACAAAGCTTTTTACTTAAACTGCTCACATTTTATGTACAGCTTGCTCACAGAACACCACTCTGTAAAATGTCATTGATTGCCTAAATGCAGATTTTGCACATGAAAGAGTTAACATCCATTGGAAAATAGTTTTTGTAGCAGTAATGGTTTTCACATGTGTTTGTTTCGGATGCCTCTCTGTAACCTTGCAAAATGTAATCAGGTTGCCATTATGCACTGCTCTATTAGCCAATCCGAGGATACATTAAATTAGACCAAAACCGATAGGTTATTCCAGCAATTACATGCTGTTCTCGTATGGCATTTAAAGACTTACGAACAGGTGGATATTTCGTCCCATATGATGGGAATTGCTTTCCACATAGTACCAACAGCAGCAAAGAGCCTTAAATCATACTGGTGTTATAAAGACTACTTTCTCTTGTACAGAGGACATGTTGACAGAATGCTGTCACTAGCATTGTTGGACTTGACTTTGTTGACAACTGTTTTGCTGCAAATTCCAAAATAGACTACATTTGAGAGGCAGGGGCACTAGGACTTGATGACTATGAGGAGTCGTCAATTTTTAGAGCTTTATGAGATGTACATCCTATATTAAATCACGGTGTACTGAATTGGTATTTACTGGGCATGTATAAGGAGGTTTGAATCTGTTTCTTTGTAATGTGTACAACACATCACACATTCTTGTTGCTTGTGTTTGAATATCTTGGACAATATTTCATCTAGGATGCCAGCAGGGTGTTTGGTGAGAGTTGATAAAAAACCAGGGGTAGGAGTAGATACTTTCGGTACAAACTGTTCCTCAATCTCTTTTTTTAATATATATATGTTAGTTATATATATTTTTAAAGTTACATGTCTCCTAAATGGCAGGAGACATTTTTTGTTGAATTGGTTTATGTTCCCTGTATGGCAGCCTGCCATTTCAGGTCTACTCTCACAGACACTACCATCCTGATAATGCATGATATGCCAGCAGTCTGAAGATACACTGGGATGATTTGTGTCACCAGACCACCCCATTTTTCAGCACGAATGTGGAGGTAGCGGGACAGAAATTGGAATCAAAAATTGCCAACATGTCGCTGCAGGCCTGCCCATTGTGATTTTTGAGCAGGTCTTAATTTAGGCTGCTCGCACTCCTGCCGGAAACCGGCAGGAACCTAATAAATATATTAGGTTAATTTAAATATATTTGAACTAGAGACCAGTGGCACAATTGGAGCCAGACTCCATTTTTCTGTCACTCAGCGCTGCCACTGCTACTTCTTAAACTCACCACAAATCATGGGCGGTACACGGTGGGAAACAGCTAATTCCACCGCCAGTTAAAGGGGTAATCATCTGCTATCATTTAAATCACAGTAAACATTTGACGGACATATTGCTTGTATCTCTCGGCCATTTATGGGGGCAGAATCTCTGCTTTTTATGGTAGTGGCTGGACAACCCTTAGGAAGCTTAAGTGGGGATTGGTAACTTTTTTTTGCTGAAAAATGGGAATCCTTTTGAATATTCCATTCTGGCTAGAGGAAGAGGAGCGGCAGCAACAGGTAGAAGGACCACACGGAGCTACAGCTGCAGGGAGACCACAGAGGAAGAGTAGAGCTCACAGAAATCCTTACCCTCCCAACTGGGAATATAAGGCCAAAGTTATGTACCTGCGCTTCTCAGAGTAGCAGTGCAGAAGGAGGCTGTGTCACCACCTGCAACAAGACTTGCAACCGTTAGCACTGAATTGCCTGTTGCAGTCAAGGTTACTACAACTCTCAACTTCTTTGCCTCTGATTCCTTCCAGGCTGCAACAGGGGATATCAACAGCTCAGTTAGTCTGCAGTTCATGCTTGCATTAGTTGGTGACTGAAGCCACGTTTTCTAAAGCAAACACTTTCATCGCATTCCCCGTCGAAAACTGGAAACAGCAGGACAGAGCTTTGGGATTCGCGCAGATTGCAGGCTTCCCCTAAGTCAAGGACCTGCAAAGGAGCTCACTGTTTTCATGAATTGCAAGTGATTGCATTCCATTAATGCGCAACTGGTATGTGGTCACCAGCAGCGCATTGTGCCCGCTATCTTGGCAGCGGCCACGATGCTTTTATGTTGCAAGCCCACAACCTGCCCGCCCAATATATGCTACACATGAAAATCAACGCTTTACCTTTCTAACCTAGATAGAAAGCGGAAGTACTTCGTACTGATCGAACTTGCTTTACTCTGTTTTAAGTGCAAGTTGAATTGCATTGCATGTACAACCTATAGGTGTTTGTGTGAGAATGCATGACTGAAAGAGTTTATTTAATTGTTTCACAGAATCACAGAATCCCCACAGTGCAGATAGAGGCCATTTTGGCCCATCGAGCCTGCACCGACACATATCCCACCCTATCCCCGTAACCCCACGTATTTAATCCCCCTAACACTAAGGGTCAATTTATCATAGCCAAATCAACCTAACCCGCACATCTTTGGACTGTGGGAGAAAACCGGAGCACCCGGAGGAAACCCACACAGACACGGGGAGAATGTGCAAACTCCACACAGACAGTCACCCGAGGCCGGATTCGAACCCGGGTCCCTGGTGCTGTGAGGCAACAGTGCTAACCACTATGCCACTATGTTGCCCATGTTTGTTTAGTTTTATTTGTGCATGGGATGATTGATCACTTATTAGTTGTTGATTACTATCATGCATATGCTTTCTAGCGCGGTGGCTCATTATATATTTTCTGCTTGCAGGTGGCTTGAGGTCCAGATTGTTAACCTGACATGTACTCAGTACTGGGTTGTGTACCTCAAGCTTTTACAGGAAGCTATCTGGCCTGGAGGAGCCTTACCGAAATGGCCAAAGCCAGTCAGAACTAAAGAGCAGAAAGAACAGACCCAGGAACTGGCCTTCCAATGCCTAATGAAGATGCTGCCAGGTTAATATATTTTTAATTTTAATAAGTGTAAGGACTAAATTCAGTGCTATCTCACAGCGTGGACTGAGTTTCCTTTACTTGTCTAAAATCAGGTAGATCTGCTTGGCATGTGGCTTATAATGGGGAATGGTATATTATGAAGGTAATATTGAATATGTTCATTAAAGGAAAAGGAAAGACTAGGGGAATACTCATTGTTCAAGATGATCCCTGTAGAGTTTTCTTCCCCTTTAAATTGTGTAAGTTTGATTAGTGGAATATAATTTTGTCCTTAATATCAGTAAAACTGCTCTCCAGGCCTTACAGGATGATTTCATTTATGCTAAGCAGTGAAAGATTAACTAACAAGAAGTATTGAAGATAAAATTCAACAGTGGAATACCTAAAAGATAGAAAATAATTAAAGTCCAGGATAGTTTCACAAAAGCCATGGTTGCAAAACAGCATAAGTATTTGATCCTATCTCACTGTGCGCTTTCTTGCCCATTTCATGTATTTTATGCCCTCCACATAGTGATACAAGCAGCCAAATAAACAACATAAATGATGATAAATGTTTGGCAATTAGTTCATGGTTAAATCCAGTGTAGCACTGCTACTGACGTTCCTGAGCTACTGATCATTTGTTATTTTTGAAGATCGTAAATTTGTTAATGGAAAAGTTGTATGTTAGTTTTTTAAATTTTATAGTGGCTGCTTACCATTCTGTAGGCTCATAAAATGGAATATGTTCACCATAATAATCATTATTGTCTAAGCAGGCCACATAAAATAATGTATTATTAATCTGAGTATGACTTACTGTAATTACCCACTGAATTATTTTACACTTGGGAAGAGCAAAGAGCGATTCATGCATGTGACATAATCCTTCATTTGAAGAGCAGGTTTCACCATTGCCCCCTGTTTAAATTAAATGATAATGAAGTGTATGATTACCTGTAATATATTTTTGTTCGTCTTGTGTTTTTATGAGTTAAGTAGATTATTGATAACTTCATGAACGTAACTGGCATGGGGACTACTAATGCAGTTTGTGGGGGGGGGTGGGGGGGAAATGAAAGAATTAGTCCTAGTAAAGATACAGTCCATTAATCCAGGGTGCTTCAAAAATTATCTCCCGCACGCATCTGTGCTTAATAATCCATTCATCTTCTAATATTGCCAAAATTCTATCAGCACTTGTTAAGGAACAAAATATTTACAAAAGGGTAGAGAAAACATAACTTTTAACATTGAGTTTTTTTAATAAAAGGGAATATAAAGAACTCTATTTAAGGATGTGATTAAAGATGATACTCGGATATCACTGGCAGTGGAGAATTGCTGTCATTCTTTCACTCGTACAGAAGACTGTCATCGCTAACTTATGGCTGCAGCAGTTGTTAATTGTCAGATTTTCATTCTCGGGAACATTAGCATGCTGTCCACAATATAAATTGAATAGGCTAAATTAGTTAGCACTATCCTGTTTGGGGTAATGTGTAGCAATTGTACTCTGATCTTTGAAATGTTAATTGGTTATCAATTCTGTTACTGTTTGAAGTAATGGTCAAATTCTGGCTTGCTTCATTAACTCTGTACATAACATGCTGCATCCCAACTGTTAAGACAATAGCCAAGATGCACTTTTATGGTCAAGTTCATATCTCTTCTCTGGTTTCCAAACTCTCCAGTTGTGTAAACCTTTTACATTGTGGCATTAGGAATATGCTTTGCCTCATTTAGCTGTACAGAGACTTTTACAATTAGATAAAACATTAGTTGAGTCCTGAGCACTGCTTATTGTTTGTTTTGGAAGGTTTACGTTTCTTTATCTGATAGACTAAATCATTTATTTAAGGACAAAATGCACATTTTTTTGGTAACATTTTTTAAGTTATTGGTTTAATTTTCAAGGTTTAAAGTGTTTAAACTTAAAGGATTGCTCTCGTGAATACTAGTCCTTACAGAATGCTCTTGAGCTAATAATTATTTTCCAATAATGCCATATTATCCAGGTGTCAATGTTTTTTGGCTCATAAATGGTGCATTTTTGTTAGAAAAAGCAAAAGAAGGAAAATGCTTACATTTATACAGTGCCTTTCAGGTGCCAGCCTTGGCTCAATGATAGAACTCTCGCCTCTGAATCGTGGGCCCAAGTCCCACTCCAGAGACTTGAGCACATAATCCAGCCTGACACTTCAGTGGAGTACTGAGGGAGTGCTGCACTGCCGGAGGTGCCATCTTCTGGATGAGATGTTAAACCTGGCCCTGTCTTCTCTCTCAGGTGGACATAAAAGATCCCATTGCACTATTTGAGGAAGAGCAGGGGAATTCTTCTGGTGTCCTGCCCAATATTTATTCTTCAAATAACACTAAAACAGATTATCTGGTCATTATTTAATTGCTGTTTGTCGGAGCTTGCTGTGTGCATGTTAGCTGCCACGTTTCCTACATTACAACAGTGACTGCACTTCAAAAGTACTTCATTGGCTGTAAAGCACTTGGGAACATGCTGAGGTTGTAAAAGGCGCTATATAAATGCAAGTTATTTGTTTCTTTCTCTCTCGCTCTCTTGTGAAGCACTTTGGGGCATCAAGAGAAAGCTCTCTCTTTCATCCTCAGGATGTCCCAAAGTGCTTCACAGCGAATGAGTTACTTTTGAAGTGTAGTCAATGTTGTTATGTAGATAAATGCAGCAGCTAATTTGCACACAACAAGGTCCCACAAATAGCAATTACATCAATGATCAGCGAATCTGTTTTGGTCAGGTTGGTTGAGGAATAAAGGGGGAAAAATTTGGTACCTTAGCGCCTCCTGTTAGCGCCAGCAGATGGCGTTGACGGGGCGCAAGAGCATTATCGCCAGGGCGAGGCGAATCCAACGCCACACGGCAAATCCTGCCCTCCTGCAGCGCCACCGCTAACAGTTATCGCCGGGAGCCTCAACGCCAGGTGGATCATGACGTCAGTGAGTGTGCAACGCTCACTGAGCGTCTTACCTGCGAAATTGATTATCTCCACCTATCTTAGCACCTGGAGTAAACAGCGACAGGGAGAGATGGCGTGAAGCAGCAGGAAGCTGGCTCCAGGGTTGTTAGTTAAAGGGATCATCAGTAATGACTCACAGCTGTCAGGTTAGTGGCGTTTCAGTGGTTTCTTGTCAGTTTCACATAGTGCAACAGTTTAATTCAGTAATTTCAAGGTTATTTTGTATGAGGAGTGTTGTGGCAACTAAAAAGTAGCTACATTTATTCTTAAAAAATTCAAACTGCTACACTTGGTTACATTAATGGGGGCTGTACTGGAAGTTGACCTCACCCTCCAGGATCTATGGCGGAGTGAGCGGAGGCAGCGAGAAAGACTGGAACATGTGGCCAGAGGGAGGAGGAGGGCCATCAGGACTCTCAACAGGAGGCCTTACCCCCCCGAGGGTATTCCGAGAGCACTTCTCCTACCTTCAGTTAAGCGAGGAGCAGTGTATTAGACTGCTCTGCTTCACCAAGGAGGTGGTCACAGAACTCTGCCACCTCCTGCAACCAGACCGCCAGCCTCAGATCAGGGCGAACATGGCTCTCTCAGTGGCAGTCAAGGTCACCGTCGCCCTCAATTTCTTCGCCAGCAGATCCTTCCAGTCTGCAACAGGAGACATCTCGCATTTCGCCATCCATCGCTGCATCCAGGAGGTCACAGAGGCTCTCTACAGTAGGAGAAGGGACTGCATTTCCTTCCCCATCACCAGAGAAAAGTAGGACGAGCATTCATGTAGCTTTGCCAGGATAGCGGGATTCCCCGTCGTGCAGGGCGCCATTGACTGCACCCACGTGGCTTTGCGGGCACCTCATAACAATCCTGAGATCTTCCGTAACCACAAAGGTTACCACTCACTTAATGTGCAGTTGGTGTGCGACCACAGACAGCAAATCCTCAATGTCAATGCCCGCTATCCTGGCAGCAGGCACGATGCCTTCATCCTGCGCCAGACTGGTGTGCCAGCACTCTTCCAGCCACTACATCAAGCTCGTGGCTGGCTGGTCGGAGACAAGGGCTATCCGCTCTCCACCTGGCTCATGACTCCCCTCCACAACCCCAATGCTCCTGCCCAGCACTCATATAATGAGAGCCATGCTGCCACCAGGAACGTCATCGAGCAGACCATCAGGGTGCTCAAGCAACGGCTCCGCTGCCTTGACCACTCGAGGGGAACCATCCAGTACGCGGCTGAGCGGGTGCCCCATTTCGTGCTGGTCTGCTGCATGCTCCACAACTTGGCCATCATGAGGGCCCAGCCCTTGCCACCAGGGATTGCGGGACCACCTCAGGAGGAGGAAGAGGGAGAGGAGAAGGACGTGGAGGAGGAGGAACAGGAACAGGAGCGATGGAGAAGGCAGCCACTCAATTGGCCTTCCAGAAGGGCGGTCCATGACCGCCTTATCAGGCTGCGGTTCGAATGAATTAATCCAAAAGGCTTTCGACAAAGTGCCACACAATAGGCTTGCCAGCAAAGTTGAAGCCCACAGAATAAAAGGGACAGTGGCAGCATGGATACAAAATTAGCTAAGTGACAGGAAACAGAGAGTAGTGGTGAATGGTTGTTTTTCGGACTGGAGGAAGGTATAAAGTGGTGTTCCCCAGGGGTCAGTTCAAGGACCACTGCTTTTCTTGATATATATTAATGACTTGGATGTGGGTGTACAGGGCACAATTTCAAAATTTGTAGATGACACAAAACTTGGAAGCATAGTGAACAGTGAGGAGGATAGTGATAGACTTCAAGAGAACATAGACAGGCTGATGGAATGGGCAGACACGCGGCAGAAGAAATTTAATGCAGAAAAGTGTAATGTGATACATTTTGGTAGAAAGAATGAGAGGATATATAAACTAAAGGGTACAATCCTAAAGTGGGTGCATTAACAGGGAGACCTAGGGGGAAATGTGCACAAATCGTTGAAGGTGGCAGGGCAGGTTGAGAAAGCAGTTAAAAAAGCTTATGGGATCCTGGGCTTCATGAATAGAGGTATAGAGTACAAAAGTGTGGAAATTATGATGAACCTGTATAAAACACTGCTTCAGCCTCAACTGGAGTATTGTGTCCAATTCTGGGCACCGCACTTTCGGAAGGATGTGAAGGCCTTAGAGAGGGTGCAGAAAAGATTTACGAGAATGATTCCAGGGATGAGGGACTTCAGTTACGTGGATAGACTGGAGAAGCTGGGGTTGTTCTCCTTAGAGCAGAGAAGATTGAGAGGAGATTTGATATAGATGTTCAAAATCATGAGGGGTCTGGACAGAGTAGATAGAGGGAATCTGTTCCCATTGGCAGAAATGTCGAGAACCAGAGGACATAGATTTAAGGTGATTAGCAGAAGAACCAAAGGCGGCATGAGGAAAATGTTTTTTTATGCAGCGAGTGGTTAGGATCTGGAATGCACTGGCTGAAAGGGTGGTGGTGGCAGACTCAATCTTATCTTTCAAAAGGGAGTTGGATAAGTATCTGAAGTAAAAAATTTGCAGGGCTACGGGGAAAGGGCGAGGGAGTGGGACTAGCTGAAGTGCCCTTGCAAGGAGCTGGTATGGGCTCGATGGGCCGAATGGCGGCCTTCCGTGCTGTAACCATTCTATGATTCTAACCCCAGATCCTCGTTGCTCACCACATCCCCATCATTCCATCCCTACTGCTGGCCATATAACAGCGCAAAGTTGAAATGAGACACACCACAAAAGAATCCAAACTGAATTAATAAATTTACCAAAAATCAGTGAACACATGTTTACAACAAAAATATTAACTATTCACCCTTGTGCAATCCCTTAGTGCCTCTCGTTACTGTGCCTTTGCCTACTATAGTGCTCCTACGAAGTGTTGGCCCAGTGGTTGTAGCAGGGCTGGTGGAAGGCTGCTGAGTGTCCGTGTGGGAGACTTCAGATGGCCTTGCAGGATGCCCTTGCCCAGCTTTGGGCCGGGAAGACCCGGCTGCAGACTGCACCACCGCAGCATGGGCAGCAGCAGTCTGGGCTGGCTGGATGACAGGCAGCGAGAAAGGCAATGGCAGAGTGGCCGTGGTGGGAGCAGGAATGCTGTCATCCTGAGAGAGGACAACAGGTTCCTGCTCCACTGACCCACTGCCACTCCCCTGGGGCAGCACCTCAGCATCCCTAGCAATCTGTTGGAGCACAGATCGCTGGCTTGCTGTGACACTGTGAAAGCCCCAGTCGACGAAGGCAGCAGTCAGCGCTTGCATGGCATCAAGCTGAGACTGCATGAGATTAGTCTGAGATTGGATGCCACCAAGCATAGACTGCATTACAACACTAAGACGTTGCATCGCTTTTGCCTGTGCTGCAATGGAAGCTGCCAGATCGCCCATCACACACGGCATCAGGTCTGGGTCACCATGGTCTCTCTGGGAGTTTACCATCCTTTGCAGACTGGAAATAATGGGCTCCATGGTGTGCGCAGAGCCTTGTGCAATGTTGGAGGCGGACACCTCCACGCTCCTTAGCATTGCCGAGAGGCACTCGGTCACCCTGGCTATTGCACCTATCAACTCTGTTTGCATGCCCATCACCCTTCTTCTAAACGCCTCCCCATCGAGGTCCTCATCTGAGTCCTGTGCAGCAGAACTGGCGCACAAACTCACCCTCCGGGGAGCTGGCCCCCGAGCTACCCTTTCCCCCTGGCCTTGCTGCAGCCCACTCGTCCCCGGTGCCTCCCCCTATGCAGATCCCGCTACTATACTAGCCTCTAAAGAACACGTAGTGCCAGTATCTGAGCTGGTGCCTGCGGGTGAGACATGCAGTGATGCGATGTGTTCTTCCTCCTCCTCTTCTTCCGCCTCGCTCTCTACAGTGCCCTGAGGGATAGGCTGCTGAGGTGCGTGCTGATTATCTGAAAGCATAAAGGCCCAGGGGTCGGGTTAAGGTGATTGAGGGTGGGGGGGGGGGGCAGGAAGGGAGAAATGCATGCATACAGCATAATTAGCTGGAAGGTGTGAAACGCTTGTGGGGTGAGGGGAAGTGGGATGTGAGAAGAAGGAGTAGGGATAAACATACCGTTGTTGTCCCCAACGGGGTCAACGTCACCAGTGGCCACGGTGCCCACCACCTGGCGCCCAATAATCTGCAGCACTTTATTCTCCAGTGCAGACAGTGGTTGGGTGTCAGCTTTTTCCTGCCTGTGCTCTCCTGCTCCCTCCTGTTGTGAGCCAACTTGGCCTGCAAGAGAAAGGAAAGTGTGTGAGTGAGTGTGGAGCAATGTGTTTGGGTGATGTGCCTGCCATAGTTGAATAGCTGTCATTGTGTGCATGGTGTGAGATGTGTGTGTGTGTGTGTTGGTAGGTAGAGATTGTTGGTGGGTGAGTGCTGGGGGTGTGGTGCTTTGGGCAATGTGTGTAGACTGTGGTTCAGATGGTTATATGTAGCATTTGTTGAAGTATTCGTTCACCCTGACCACCTGAGTGAGGTCGTGAAATTTCTTCCTGCACTGTGTGTGGGTCCTGGGGACCACAGTGCTGCCCGAGACATGCTGCGCTACCGCCTTCCACATGGTGTGGAAGACTTGCGGCGAGGACCTCCTGCCACTTGTCGGGTAGAGTCCTGCCCTCCATCTCTCCACATCAACGCCTCCAATGCTTGATCGCTGAATCTGCGGGCTCTCTCCCTGGGCCATGGATCTGCCATGAGTACAGCTGATTCATTCCTCCGGCTCCTTCTCCTTGACCTGCTGCTGCTTGCTGAGGCAGCTGCACAGCCAGCAATGCTGAGAATGAGGTTCTGCAGCATCAATGAACCTCCCTTTTAAGAACTGGAAATAGTCTGTGGCATTCATGACTTGCGATTAGACTACACCTGATATTGGTCCACCCTTTGAGTGTAACACCAATGAGCTTGGGCTTAAAGACTTGAATTAGTGCTCCAATCATTTCTTTGAGCAGTGAGAATGAATTTTGCGTGTAGTCTAAAGCATTGGCGCCTGGCGCTAATTCTCCAACTTTTCTACTGATACCCCATTCCTGGGATATCATGAATTTCTAGCCCAAATTGTTTAGATGCAATCTTTCCCAGTGGGATGCTTTATCAGTTTTCATAGAGTAATTCAGGGAGCTGTCTGGAAGTGAGGGGCTCTTACTACATTTTATATTACTGTAATGGGCCAACCAAGCAATGGTATTGACTGTGTCTGTAGAGATGGTTGTGAGATAGATTTCTTGTCCCTCCAGAGAGAAGGCATCTTCTGCGACTGGAGTTATTATTGTTAAAAATATTTTTAAGAAACTAGATATACTAACAAAAAGCAAAGAAAAATCTCTAAATCTGAAACAAAAACAGATAATTCTGGAAATACACAGTAGGTTAGTTAACAGGACCTGTCTGTTCTCTCCACAGATCGGAACCCGCCGTCAATCAAAATGATTTTAACCCTTGACCCGCCTCCAAACCCGCCCTCTCAGTGACGACAAAGTCGCGGCCTAACTGTCTTATAGGCCGGAAATTTTATTACCTGGGCAGATCGTGTGCGCGGCGGTTGACGTGGCGGGTCAGGACCCCATTCCTCTTTTCACCCCGCTCCTCAGAGCGACTTTCCCTTAATGGCGCCTATTAAGGCAGGCCTGTGTGTTTCCCGGCCCTATTAAATGGTGCGGGTCTGATGACGTCGACTCATTTCCAGCCGGTATATTTAAAGGAGCCTTGTCCACATTGCATTTGAAGGTTCATCTAGGAGTGTGCAGGCAGTCCATTTCAGCATTTAAAAACAGAAAATGCTGGAAATACTCAGCAGGTCAGGCAGCATCTGTCGAGAGAGAAACAGAGTTAACGTTTAAGGTCGATGACCCTTCGTTAGTACATTTCAGCATTTGCTCACTGCTCAGCCTTGCACACATGGCTTCACAGAGGCAGAGGGCTGCACTCAGATTTTCCGATGACTCCCTACATATTCTTGTGGAGGGAGTGAGAGCACGCAGGGAAGTCCTCTTCCCTGCTGATAGGCGGAAGAGACCTCCCCAGGAGACTAAAAGAGCCTGTCTGGAGATTGCAGAGGAGGTCAACAGCAGGGATGTGGTGAGGAGGACCTGGGTGCAGTGCCGGAAGCGCTTCAATGATCTCATGAAATCAGGATAGGTGAGTACAAAGTCACACTCAACTTCATCCTGCTGTGCCTCTCAACACATCCCCATCACTCTGCCTTCCCAAGCCTGCTCCTGCACATCATTACTCACACCAACATACCTTGCATGTCTACCCATCCCTCTCTCTCTATCTACATACTCACATCCCCATCTGAGAAACTACCCCTCACACTCACCCTCATTCTAATGCAATCATACCAATTGACAACACACAAGAAGGCCACATTACATTGGCACCACACTCCCTCATAGTCACCCTCTAAAGATGTAACCCACACATTCCTTGCACTCATGCCATTACTCTCACTCAAACATCTCTTCTTTCCCTCCTTGCAGGAGAAGAGAGCCCACAATAAGAGGGCGAGGGAGAGAACAGGAGGTGGCCCTCCATCATTCGCCACGTTGATTCCAGCATAGGAGGTCGCCCTGGAGGTCTCAGGAGTTGCAGAGCAGCTGGAAGTGGGAGACATGTGGAGAGGGGGACCTCTCAGCAACCTGGTGACAGAATTACATCTCATACAGCCACATGGCATACATCAGTCACTCATATGGGGACTGATGTCAGCAGCCAGTGAATGTTCATCATGTGCATAATGGTATTGTAACCCAGTCTTGATATTACATTTCTAAATCATCTCTTTACTCTCCCATAGGTCCATCAAGAGCCCCCCCCCCCCCCCCGCCAATGTCCAGGTGGAAGAAGACGACGACTCCTCAGAGGAGCCTCCAGCCTCACAGGGCGCACCGTCACCAGACATAAGTGTACCCAGCACCAGCGCAGATACGCATACCTCGGTGGGTCCTACGCAAGATAGAGTAGTGTTGTCATCTGGTGTCTCACAGGTCACAAGTGAGCAAGAGGAGATGGTTGAGACAGGGACGACAGTGGAGACTCCTTGCTGGAAGGCGCAGGACGCTCCCAGCTCTGCTCAGCTGCATACAGATGCTGAGCCTGGGAAGCCATCGAGAAAGAGGGTGATCCTGGAGGTGCAGGAAGTGCAGGAGCCTCTGACAGGTTTTGCGACCGCGATGTCTGCAAATGTGCAGTGAATGGAGGAGTCCATCTCCAACATGAGTAGCATCGTGTCGCAGGCGATGGCGACTGTAGGCTCTTCCATGGAAAGGATGGCCAACACATGCTATCTCTGGAGAGCAGATGGCAGAGGCTCATAGACCTCCTCTCCAGTAGGGATGTCAATGTAGACTTGGGTCCTCATGGCCCCACTGCTGTGCAGCAAGGTGCTCTCCAGCTCCTTGCGAGCAGGGAAGTGCGGGTGGCCCATGAGAGGGATGGTGTTAAGAGGGAACATGGAAGTGGGGGCTCCTATCAAAGCACTCACACTTCTCCCTCGTTGCCTTCCCCTCAGTCAGAGCCCCAGATGCCTCCTCGGATAGTGATGGCCAAGTCTGCCCCTGCATAGTCGCAGGAGGAGCATACTTTGGCGGGGACATCAGAGGCTTCAAAACCCATAGGACATCAGCCAAAAGTGTATACGCAGTCGCAGCAGGGAAGTGAACAGGCTGCCTCTACCTCTGCTGAAGCCACAGGGGTGGCACCTCATAGAAGCACGCATAAGCAAAAGATGACACAGAAGTAGATGCACAAGGGTAGGCACATGGGTGTTTAAAGAAGTGTTTCTGTTAAGGTTCCATTACTCTTATGTCACATATAAAACTATTTATTTTCACCACTTTCCGGTCATGCCCAATTTTGTCTGCTACTTTAGAAGTGGCTTAGTGAGTTGGAGTGAATGGTGAGACATAACGTTACCTCCAGCAATGGGGGTCAGTGTGAAAGGACTGGTTTGGTCATTGTAGGGATGCTTTGTGGTGGGCGGGGGGGGGGGCGGGGGAACCTGCCACAGTACGTGGCAGACATATGGGTGTAATGCAGGAAGTTAAGTAAATCTGGCCATGATGAGGCCATCCCTGGTCTCCCGGGCAGCAATGTGCTCGGGTGCTGATGGCATCTGAACCTTGGGTTCCTCCTGCTCCTCCTCTTCGTCTTCCAGCTGATGCTCTTCCTCCTCCTCCTCTGAAGAGGCTGTGCACTCAGAACCTTGTTCCTCAGGCAGCGCTAATCCTCGCTGCTGTGCTATGTTGTGCAAACGACGATTCTGGAGACCCTGGCTGGTGCATACTGAACAGCTCCTCCAGATCTGTCAAGGCATCTGAATCGCATTTTCAGCATGCCTATTGTTTGCTCGATGACACATCTGGTGAACATGTGGCTTTCATTATACCTCTCCTCGGCCTCAGTACTTGGCCTCCTCAAGGGTGTCATGAGCCACGTCTTCAATGGATAGCCCTTGTCTCTAAGCAGCCAGCCAGAAAGTCTGTTTGGAGGTGCGAAGAGCTGAGGCAGGGTGGATTTGCGCATGACGAAAGAGTCATGACAGCTGCCAGGGAATTTGGCGCACACATGCATGATGATCTTCCTATAGTTGCAGACCAGCTGCACATTGAGGGAGTGGAAGCCCTTGCGGTTGACAAACACTCCTGGGTGATGATGGGGTGCCCTGATGGCCACATGTGTGCAGTCGATGACGTCTGCACCCGTGGGAAGCCAACCAGAGCGGCAAAGCCGAGCGCCCACTCAGTAACACTGGCGTCATCAGTGGCAAAGTTGATATAATTGGCTGACTTGTCAAACAGGGCATCGGTGACCTGTGTGATGCATATGTGGGCGGCCGACTGCAAGATGCCGCAATTGTCTGCTGCAGATCCCTGGAAGGAGCCTGAAGCAAAGAAGTTGAGGGCACTGGTGACTTTGACAGCCACTGGTAAGGCGTGTCCTCCAGGTCCTCTGGGCTGCAGGTCTTGCTCCAGCAATCTGCAAATGTCTGCAACAACCTGGTGCGATAGCCTGAGCCTCCTTTGGCACTGCTGCTCAGTCATGTTGAGGAAGCTCATCCTCTGCCTGTATACCCTGTGTTGGGGGTATCGCCTCCGGCGCGGTGCAGCCCTGCGCTGATGGCCTCTGTCCTGTGCAGCATCAGGTCGTTGAGGAGAAGATTGGTGGTGGTGCTGCTGGTGTGCCTGCTGCTGCTGGTGTTGAGGCTTATCCTGGTCCGTTTCTGAGGACCAAGGTGAGACAGTATAAACGGCATCAGCGAAGCAATCTGTCAGTGGTGTGATAGGTAGTAGCAATGAGGTTGAGAGTGTTTTTCCGAATTTGCAGAAAAGTCTTGCAAACTCTAGACACCTAAATCTGTGCTGAAAATGCACTCAGCAACAGCATTTCCCTTAGGAAAGTAAGCAGGTATCAGTTGGCAGTATTTATTGTGCACTCCATGCTCTGCATTAATGATCAATAGCCACCTGAACTTCCGCCTCAGCTTGACAGACGTGGTTCCTGAGCTACGTGATTCCGTGGACATGCAGTAAAATGCAAAAGGTCTGGTTAAGAACGCAGTTACGGGTCTGACAAGTACCTCATTATGATCTAAATTAGGTCGACCGCCTCTGCTGTTCGGGTCGCTGCCGCGCTGGCAAACGCGCCCGAGTTAAAGGTGCGAGGAGGCAGGATGACGGCAGGTTCCCGACGCGCTCTGATTTATTTCCACTTTTACTCCCGACCCGCCTCCAATCCCGCACGCATGGCAGCATGAAAATTCCGGCCATAGTCTTCGCAATGATTTAATAGTACAAGTAGTAAACTTTCACTTCAGGTATCCACAAAATCCATTGATGTGACTTATTTTCCTTTATGTGATGCCAAACCAAATGTTTTTTATGAAGCTCCTATTACTGGGCATGTTTGCCAAAATGTTCACATTGCTGTAATAACAAAACGTATTTTCTGAAGTGATGTCTGCTTGTATTTCTCTGAACGTTTGGCTATTAATTTGCTATGGTCGGCACTAGATCAGAGCATTGTCAAAGTCTGCATCTGATTAATGACAATTTTTGGTATTTGCCATTTTAAAAAACATTACTCTTATATATCCTTTCTTAGATTTTTTAAATCTCCCCATCTGAAAAATAGTTGAAGAACATGCTTGGGTGCTGAGTGTTCTGCTGTATGAGATGTGGGAAACTAAATACTGTAAAATAGCATCTGTCTGCTTGTAAACAATCATGCTACAAAATGCAGAAGAAAAATACAAGTCTTTGAAATAGCAAAAAAAGTTTTGCAGAACCTTCACAGCTGATAATCTGTGAAATTTTATATGTTTGTCTTAGAGTCAACAGCACTGTTAACACTGGCCTGTCAAGTCTTACACATCTTGAGTTCAATTATAAGGTATTTTTCTCTTAGAAAGGGACACAGTTCACTTTATTTCAATGGGTTTGTAATCTGCTGCATTCTTTTTGATCATCAAAACCTCATTTCTGGCCTTTCACTGATGTTAGCACTGATTCTAGCTGGTGGTCTGGTACACTACTGTGTAAAAACAGCATCTGGTTTGCTACTACAAGAGTCTGCCGCAATTATCATTCTTAATTTTTATTGACTTGCTGCACAATTTACTGTCATAGTGTGCTGGTGGTGACTGACCGCTCCAGCAAAGATGTGCGGGACCATTCCAGTGGTCATTACAATAAAAGGTTTAGCCAAGTGGGACTGGGGATCTTTTCCTCGCTGCAGAGTTTTATCCTCTCACCACAAAACCTGATTTGGTGCAGTGCCTTTGCTAAACAACTGAAAATTTAAGTTTTAAATACCACAGGGATTGTGGTTTTTGCATGTGGCTCTAACATTAAAATCCATCCCCTTCACTATGACAGAATCTTAATTTAATACCAGGACATTATTTTTTGCAATGGCACTACATCTATTTAAAATGTAGTAGAATGTTGCCCAGCACACTGGAGCATAAAGCCTGGGGACAGAACATTTTGTTGGTGACATTTTTAAGTTCATCATAGAGCCTAAAACAAAATAAAACATTTTAAGTTCATTAACATGTCAGCTTCAGATTTGTTTTGATATCTGAATAGGAAATCTAACATCAGTACCACAGTATTTTCATTTTAACAAGACACCATCTTCTCACAGGAAAAAAAAGACATTCTGTGCTTATTATGGGATTCCTTTTCTCATGGGCAGTTATAACTTAATTTGAAAGTTTATCAGTGTTTCATCTATAGATAGAAGGGTCAACGTGCAACAGTGGTAGCACTCTCGCCTCTGAGCCACAAGGTTATGGGTTCAACCCCACTCCAGGACTTTAACACATAATCTAGGCTGATACTTCAGTACAGTATTGAGGGAGTGCTGCATGGTTGGAGGTGCAGCCTTTTTGGATAAGAAGTTACTAAGGCCCCATATGCCTGTTCAGGAGGATGTAAAGGATCTCATGGCACTGTTTGAAGGAGAGCAGGGGACTTCACCTAGTATCCTGGCCAACATTTATCCCTGAAACAACATCACCAAAATCAGGTTAACAGGTCATTTATCTCATTGCTCTTTCTGAGGCATTGACGCATATGTCTCCATATCAGTGACTACGCTTGGAAAAAAAATTGCGGCAAAGCCCTTTGGGACATCCTGAGAATCTGATAGGCATTATATGAATGCAATTTAATTCATTTATACATAACCTTTATATGAAGTTAAAATGTCTTAGAATAGATGAAGCAATATACAAAATGCCATGTAAGTAAGAAACTGCAGTCACGGTACATAATAAACATAAGAACATAAGAAATAGGAGCAGGAATAGGCCACTCGAGCCTGCTCCGCCATTCAATAAGATCATGGCTGATCTTGGGCTCAAAGCCACTTCCCCACCCGCTCCCCATAACCCTTCACTCCCTTATCTTGCAAAAATCTGTCTATCTCCACCTTAAATGTATTTAATGACCCAGCCTCCACAGCTCTCTGGGGCAGAGAATTCCACAGATTTACGACCCTCTGAGAGAAGAAATTCCTCCTCATCTCAGTTCTAAAAGGGCGACCCTTTATTCTAAAACTGTGCCTCCGCGTTCTAGATTTCCCCACGAGGGGAAACATCCTCTCTGCATCTACCTTGTCGTGCCCCCTCAGTATCTTATATGTTTCAATAAGATCACCTCTCATTCTTCTAAATTCCAATGAGTATAGGCCCAGCCTGCTCAACCTTTCCTCATAAGTCAACCCCCTCGTCTCTGGAATTAACCTAGTGAATCGTCTCTGAACTGCCTCCAATGCAAGTATATCCTTCCTTAAATAAGGAGAGCAAAACTGTACGCAGTACTCAAGGTGTGGTCTCACCAATACCCTGTACAGTTGTAGCAGGACTTCCCTACTTTTATACTCCAACCCCTTTGAAATAAAGGCCAACATTCCATTTGCCTTTTTGATTACTTGCTGTACCTGCATGCTAACTTTTTGTGTTTCATGCACAAGGACCCCCAGGTCCCTCTGAACTGTGGCATTTTGTAATCTCTCTCCATTTAAATAATAATTTGCTTTTTTATTTTTCCTGCCAAAGTGTATAACCTCGCACTTTCCCACATTATACTCCATCTGCCAAATGTTTGCCCACTCACTTAGCCTGTCTATATCCCTTTGCAGATTATTTGAGTCCTCTGCACAACTTGCTTTCCCACCCATCTTTGTATCATCCGCAAACTTGGCTACATTACACTCGGTCCCTTCATCGAAGTCATTAATGTAGATTGTAAATAGTTGAGGCCCCAGCACTGATCCCTGTGGCACCCCACTCGTTACCGTTTGCCAACCGGAAAATCACCCATTTATCCCGACTCTCTGTTTTCTGTTACTTAGCCAATTCTCTGTCCATGCTACTATATTACCCCCAATTCCGTGAGCTCTTATCTTATGCAGTAACCTTTTATGTGGCACCTTATCGAATGCCTTCTTGAAATCCAAATACACCACATCCACTGGTTCACCTTTGTCCACCCTGCTCGTTACCTCCTCAAAGAACTCCAGCAAGTTTGTTAAACATGATTTCCCTTTCATAAAACCTTGCTGACTCTGCTTGACTGCATTATGATTTTCCAAATGCCCTGCTACTGCTTCCTTAATGAAGGACTCCAGCATTTTCCCAACCACAGATGTTAGGCTAACTGGTCTATAGTTTCCTGCTTTCTGTCTCCCTCCTTTCTTAAATAGGGGTGTTACATTTGCGGTTTTCCAATCCGCTGGGACCTCTCCAGAGTCCAGGGAATTTTGGTATATTGTAACCAATGCATCCACTATCTCTGCAGCCACTTCTTTTAAGACCCTGGGATGCAGGCCATCTGGTCCAGGGGACTTGTCATCTTTTAGTCCCATTATTTTACCAAGTACTATTTCCTTAGTGATAGTGATTGTCTTTAGTTCCCCCCTCCCTGTGGCCCCTTGATTATCCATTATTGGGATGTTATTAGTTTCTTCTACCGTGAAGACAGATACAAAATATTTGTTCAGAGTCTCTGCCATTTCCCCGTTCCCCATGATTAATTCCCCAGTCTCATCCTCTAAGGGACCAATGTTTACTTTAGCTACCCTCTTCCTTTTTATATACCTGCAGAAGCTCTTACTATCTGTTTTAATGTTTCTTGCCAGTTTACTCTCATAATTCATCTTCTCTCTCTTTATTTTTTTAGTCATAGTGCATTTGGTGCAGTAGGTTTGCAATAATTGCATTTTTAAGAAAAAAAATATTATGTATCTACTGCTGTCTTTTCTGAATACCACCCTGTGATTTTGCAGAAAGATTCCAGTAATAAATACCTAGAAATACTGCTCTGGCAGTAGAAGGGTGTGACTAAAAACTTTGGGGGAAAACTTCGTTAGCGTCCATTTTGGGTCGCTAACATCACCTGGGTGCTAAATTTAACGCCCGGCGAAAAATAGCGCCGGTGATCGCTAACTTCAGTTTTAGCGTCCCAAGAGGGAGGTGGAGCGCTAATTCAAGTGCTCCACTTCCTTCTTAGAGCGCTAACCCCAAATATCAGAGCTGTGCGTTCTGCAGCGCAACGCACTGGGCCACGTAGCGCTGCCGCATGGAAGGGCTCTTCCCCTTATTAAAGGGGAGGGCCCAAGCCCACAACTCTGTGGGGCCCGACCTGGACCATCGGGGAGCGGGGTGCATGTTTACTATTTTATTTCAGTTTCTTGAAATAGTGAGTCCATTTTAATACATTTGCTTAATAATTGTTGGATATTGTAGTTAAGGGTACCAAAATGTGTCTCTGCTTCTATTTAGAAAGGTAGGAATAATCACAGATGCATATGGAAAGCATTGATAATGATGATTGGGAAGGATTTAGGTGGCAGAGATGCCCTTCTACTTAGCTCAGTCATGATCCTTGAGTTATTGAAGCTGGGACCTAAATTCCACCCACTTAGTACGTGTGTAAATTAATCTGTAAATGCTGAATGTTCTCCAGATTATTGATCACAATGTTTTCTAAATTTTACGTAAAAAAATGATAGATCTGCCAGGTTTTTAAAATCATTTCTTTTGTAATAAAAATTCTGAGTGCAGGAAGAGAAATCTTACAAGGGTTAAGTTCTAAAAGTTCATGTGTATGTGAGTCTCCGATCACAAGCCTCAGAACCATGAAGAATCTTTGCCAATTATGCATTTACTTTCACTGAAATATCACCAACGTTTTAATCGATGTTTTCTTTGGATAAGAGTAGTTTAATTAAGGCCCAGTTACATGTTTTTTGATTATATGCCTTTTCTATTATGTTTTGACAGCTCTGGTTACGGAAGTTCTTGGTGAGGAGGGTTATAAGAAAAGTTGGCAGCTAGTGCTGGAGTCTCTGCAGGATCCTATGATAAACAGGTTGGTCCAATACAGAACTCTAGCTCTGCAGTGCTCCGTTCTCCAGGTAGCTACAGGTAGGCACACAAAGGATTGATTATTGGCCAGGACACGAGGAAAGTCTTGGAATCCTTCATATCCACCTGAACCAGTAGACAATGCCTCAAAAAAGAAAAGAAAGACTTGCATTCCTATAGCCCCTTTCACAACCACCGGACGTCCCAAAGCGCTTTACAGCTAATGAAATAGCTTTTTGAAGTGTAGTCACTGTTGTAATGTAGGACATAATGTAGAACAGTTTGACATCTCATCCAAAATGCAACACACGTTCTTCTAAGATTGCCCAAATATGGAGGGTGCGACATACGCAAGAAATGTAATATTTTACAGATAGATAAATGTTATTTCATTTCATATACTTTTGTATCATTACATATTTGTGTGTGTATTTGTGTGAACAATGCCACAGCAGATCTACTAGTAATATATTTATTTATGTAATATATATGTGTAAAGGTGTTTAAATGATTAGTGTGTCTGACGGTGATATTTTTATTCAAGAACAGAAATTCTGTTGTAAAGGTACATTTTGTGTTAAAAGAACATGGTTTAAAGGTCAGCACCTACAGTATATTGTAAGAAGTGTGAAAAATAGCTCTTGTTTGAAGATTTGGGCGTCAATGCTTGAGACAAAATCAAACAACTCACAGTCACATCAGCCAAACTGTGCAGTACTAACCAATTTTGCAAAATCACAATTTATTGAAGGGATTTTAAAAAAAAATCAGAATAGGATTTATTTTTAGTTCTTACCGATTAAAACTCAAAAACAAAGCAATAAAATCAAGTGGCTGTGTTATAAAGATCTTCAAGGTACTGAATCTTACGGTTTTTAAGAAAACTCATTCTTCATTACTTTTAAAGTGTTTCAAGAAGTTTTACAGCACTATAACCATCAGAGAAAGAAAGGAAGAGGATGATGCCCAGGCAGGAAGTTTGCTTTTCCAGCGGTGGAAATAATTCTCCGAGCAGAGAGGTCCCAGTGGATATTTGATACAGTACCTTACAGCAGAGAGGAACTGCCACTGGATAGGGTTACTCTACAGAGAGCACTCAGATGATGTACTTCATCACTTGCCACAAGCCACCCACGTTTAAGTAGAAGTCAAAATACAAAGTTACACTTTCTGTCATTTTTGTTTTACTGTATCATACCCAACACGAATGAGTGCTTAACCCGTTCGAATCACATTCCTTTGTCTGCTCCCCCTTTGCAGCTTTACGTTAACTCAAAAACAAGCACTGTCTTCTTGACAAAGCTCGGGAACATCATTTTGCTGTTGGGAACAATGCAAATTAGAAAATTAGCTTTCCACATAACACACTTGGTCCTAGCTTTCTAAAATTTAGAGTGCATCATAATGATGCTATTGAGATTAACGAGTTTTAAAGATGATTATTCGACAGGTAAGTATTGGTTGATCAGTGTCTTTGGAAGACTTCTCTGACCTGCAATTTATTTTGTATTTTCATTTACAGAGCTCCTCCATGTCAGTATAGCCAGTATAGGGTGGATATTAGCTGGGGGATGATCTTCAGGGTTTCTGTCCCATAAGATTGTGAATTTGTTTCCTGATCCTGTATACCAAATATAAAGTGACTTGTTTCTAAAGGTACATTTTTATATTTAAGAGTGTAGGACTACTTAAAAGTACATTGAAATAAGATATTGCACTGTCTGGCCTCGAGTACAACAAATAAGATAACTAGGATTTGCAGTTATGAACAGTGTTCCCTCTAATTTGTTTTTTGGGCCGTGCGGCCCCTTTAATGAGCTGCACGGCCCATTCAAAATTCCGCTCATTTGCGCGTTTTTCCCATTTAAAAGCCGGTGAGCCGGCTGCGCGGGACTTCCAGTGTGCTGCGTGGCCGTGCAGCTTATAGGAAACATTGGTTATGAGAATCTGGTATGGACAAAACAATTTGTTTTTGAGTAAGCTGCATCTCACCGAAGATATCTACATTAATACTTGGGCTGTGTTAACAAAATCAAAGGGGTTAGAGAACTGCAAAATACTTGTCAACTTCCCTCACTTAACAACTTGCAATCATACAAACACTAGACATATACAAAACTAGTTTTACATGGTAGGAATGATTCAGTAAAACCTGCACAGAATTTATATTTGATCATTTGAGTAAAGCATGACGTAATGCGCCCGATTTTAATCTCTTTACTGTCCCGTTTTCCAGTGTGAATGGGGTGGCAACACAAAAATTGACTTACTGATGGCTTCCCATCTGAAACCCACCCACAAATTAGGCAGCCAGTGCTCCCGATGGAAACAAGCAGGAGCTTCATTAAGCTCGGCAAATTGGGGTCTTATGACATAAAGTACTGGGCCTGCCCACTATACAAAGCAGTAAACAGCCAGGACCAGGATCACTTAAAGGAATTGCCGGAAACAACATTAATAAATTAAGGGTTTTGGCAGTTTTATGGCTTCAGCTTTATGATAATTAACCTCACTACTCCTTCCTCATAATCCTCGGCCTATTTATTAATGCTCTCCGTTGTCTCGCCCACTCCGGATCTGCCCAGCCCACCACTTTAACCCATTGCTGCAAGCCTATGATCTGAGGATGCCTCGCTGGATTTCCGACCTATCCAAAACAGCGAGCTGCCTAATAGCACTGGAAACGCACAATCACCTCTCCAATAGAATGCTAACGAGGCTCGACCATCAAAATGTTTCGGGCTTCTCACTGGCGATATCGGGCGGGTGTCCTGATTGCTCTTCCCGATGAACACTAAAGGTGAAAATTAAGGGGGAAAAATTGAGTCACGCGCCCCGAAAAAATTAGCGCCCCCGCGGCCGCAATTCATCGGTAGCGCCCCAAGAGGGAAGCGGGGTGCCTCCCTCTTGGGGCGCTGTGAGTGAATATCGTGGCGCTGCGGCATGTCAAGCCACGGTACTGCAGGCCTTCCTCCCCTTCAGGCAAAAGAGCCCGGCACTCAAGAGAAATGCCGGGCTCACGGCGCGCAGCCGACACTCCGCGGGGGGGCTTCAGAGGAGGCCGAGGATGGCAGAGGGGGCAGGTGGCCAGCAACAAAAATGCCCGCCCAGTACCTTCCCTTTAATTAGCGCCGCCCCGGCCGCAAGTAGGCCCCCCTGACCCCGTCGGACATAGCGTCCGGCGGTAAGTCAGGAGGCGCTACCGAAGATCACGGCCGGGGTGCGAGCGGGGCGCTGCGCACGGCGATGACGTCCTCGCGGGAGGCGTTGGCAATGCCGCGCCCGGGCGCTAGTTGCTTTGCGCTCCGTTAGCGCCCTCTTAGGGCACTAATGGGAGGCGCAAAGCAACCGAATTTTTAGGCCTAAGACATTAAAAAAGAAGTCCTAAGCTGTAATTAGAATCCAGTCAATTTCAAATTGTACGAAATTTACTTTGCATATAAGTTGAACCAAATGTTTAGTAGCAACATTGTCTACTTTGCCAATCTTTGTGAGACCAAAGAAAGCTGCATTTAATTTTTTTCTGCAGTATCTTGGCTACCTGTAGGTGCTATCAGCAGTATGGAGAAGTCTCACGGGACTGGATAATAAGAGCGAATGCTGCTGTGCAGGATTTATTTTTCAAATGACCCCTAGCTTATCAGACATTAAAAAAAAATAAAAAATCTCATGCAGGTCAAAGTTCCTGGAGCCTTGTTGTCTTTTTTTAATTGGAAAAAAAATTACAAATAATCTGTGTATATTTTATATTTAAAAAAATGTGGTTAGAAATTAAACATTCAGTATGCTGCACATATTTTCTAGCACCAATCATCTGCTGGATTGCAATTAAACAACACCAACATAATCATAAATGGGATTATATTGCCTTAAGTAGTGCTTTTCTTGGGGATTATACTTTTTAGGGTTCTTTTAAATAAAATCAACAGGTAAAGCATACTATTATGCCAAATCAGGTTGTAGAATTTCAAATGTTGACCATAGTTCAGTTCCCATCATTCTCCCTTTATGTGTATCCAAACTACATTAACTTATGTAATAAATAGATGAGTTTTGTCTTCTTTATTGTTTACTGGGCCCCAGGTTAAATATGTCCATTTAGGAGCTCCAACAAACACCAATGTGATAATGACCAGATAATCTGTTTTAGTGATGTTGATTGAGGGATAAATATTGGCTAGGACACCGGGTAGAACTCCTCTGCTCTTCTTCGAAATAGTGCCATGGGATCTTTTAGAGAGCAGATGGCACCTCTGACAGTGCGGCACTTCCTCAGTACTGAACTGGAGTGTCAGCCTAGATTTCTGTGCTCAAGTCTCTGGAGTGGGTATTTGAACCCACAACCTTCTGACTCAGAGGCGAGAGTGCTACCAACTGAGCTGTGGCTGACACTAGGATATCAGTGCAAGTTCAAATTTGCTTAACACACAAAAAGTCTGCAATCATCTGGCTCAGAGGTGAAAACAGCATTAAGCTCTTAAGGCGAATAATGTGGCTGTTTCTTCCTCCGCCCCCCCATATTTTTAGTCCCAATCTTCTTCATAGCAAGTCATTCTAACCCAAGCAAAACTTCAGTAGGTGATGATTTAATAAATCGTACAATCCCAGTAGAAATCCAGAATGGTGTCAAACATACCCACTCAACAGTCAAAAGCTCAAATCTAGTGATTGTAGTCATTCATTTTTGCTCTCACACTGCATGATGATAAAACGGGGTAACTATTCTCTACTTTTCCCACCTACAGGTAAACTCCAGATTGTCAGTAAGAAATATTTAAATATTAATAATGGCTAAAGGCAATTTTTGTTGAAAATGGGAATTAAAGAGGATATTGCTACAAAATGAAAACTGCCATCAGAGCAATGACTCCATTGTATCAAGTTACCTGATCCCCTTCTACCTCCCTGTATTTCTCTTTCTCCCTCCCACACACAAAGAAAAAGGGACAATATAAATTGTCTATAATAATTTTACCGCTAAGAAGAGGACAGTTATTTGGTTGAGGGAGAGTGATAAAAGTTTGTTCAAATTTATTGCCTGTTGGACTGTTTTTTTTTTGGTTAATAATAGTGCCTCACAAGAAATACTTTAGATTTGAGACCCCGGCCCTTGTCTATCAAAAAAATAACTAATCAGTAATATACAAATAATCAACAATATAATAGTTGCTGCAGTCTTGCCACATGTCATTTGATGTTTGATACCACTCCTAGCCCTTTTGCTTAGCTATCAAAATAAGCCCATTCCTGCACCTTCCAGGGTTAAAACATTGAAAATCATGACCATATGGTGTTGATACCATTTCTTTCAGTGTTTCTCACTGGGATTTCGGCCGCGATTTTACGAACCTCGGTGGGTCCGTGGCGGGCGACGTCCGTGGCGGGTCCTGACCCCGCTGCTGTCTCCATCCCAGCCTCTGAAATGAATTTCCCCTGATTAGGCTTGTTAAGCCGGCCCAGCGCGTTTCCCGGCCAATTAGAGGAAGCGGGTCTGGTGACGTCATTTGTTGACATGTCATCAGCCGGTTTCCTTACAGGGACCGTGGCTAACTGCAATTTGATATTTGTGCTGTCAGTGTTCTACAGCATTGAGGTGCTGCAAACACTGACGAGCACTGTACAGAGGTGCAGGGCTCCACCCAGGCTCTCCCATGACTCCCTCCATATGCTTATGGAGGGAGTCACAGCACGCAGGGAGGTCCTCTTCCCTTCCCATGGGTGGAAGACACCTCCCCAGGAGACCAACGCAGCCTGGTTGCACATTACAGAGGAGGTCACAAGCAGGGATGTGGTCAGGAGGACCTGGGTACAGTGCCGCAAATGTTTCAATGAACTCAGTAGATCATGAAACATTAGTACAAAGCCACACCTCAACCTCATCAACCTTACATCACATCCCCATCACTCAGCCTTCCCTACCCTACTCCTGCATATCCTTACTCACACCAACTTACCTTGGACCTTCACCCATCCCCCTCTATCTATATTATCACATCCCCATTTCACTAGCCACCCCTCACACTCACCCTCATCCTAGTGCAATCTTACCAACTAACAACACACAAGGGTAGGCACTTGGGTGTCTTATGCAATGTTCATGTAAAGTCTCTGTAAATGTGGTGTCAAACATTGAAACCTTTATTTTCAACACTTTGCATTCTTGGACAGATTTGTGTGCACCTTTGGAAGTGGCTTAGTGAGTTGCAGTGAATCGTGAGACATAATGGTACCCCCCACAATGGTGATGAGTGTGAAAGGATTGGCTTGGGCATTGTAGGGATGTTTTATGGTGTTGGTGAAGGGTGGTGCCCACCTGACGCATCATGTGGCAGCCAAGTGTACAGCGTCAAGTGAAGTAAATCTGGCCGTGGTGAGGCCATCCCTGGCCTCCCGGGCCGCAATGTGGGCGGGTGCTGATGCCCTCTGTTCTGTGCAGCATCAGGTGATTGCGGAGAAGGTTTGTGGTGTTTTTGGTGCTGCTAGTGTGCCTGGTGCTGCTGGTGTTGGGGCTGATCGTGATAGGATTCTGAGGACCAAGGTGAGAGAGTATAAAGGGCACCCATGCTGATGGAATAGATGGCAAGTGATGTAGAGATGACAGAAGTGATCTGTCAATGGTGAGAGAGGTAATGAGGTCAGACTGGAGGGAGACTTGTGTAAAGACTTGCAGCATGGTGAATCTGTTGTGGAAATGCAGTAAGGAAGAGTTTGTGGCTGAGGGAAGATATCTCTCAGGTGGGAGCTTTTACTGTACATTTGAAACAGTCAACTCAACAGCTTATTCAATGGCCACTGAACTCCCGCCTTAGCTTCACAGACATGGTCCACAACCAGCGTGGACCCCGTGGGCGAGCTGTCAAATGCAGAAGGTGAGCTGAAAATCATTCTTAAGTGGCTCTAAACAAGCCACTAATTACCTGAAGTGGGTCCCCCGCTGCGAACCCGCCGCTGCGTGTCGGGTCTGCTCAGCACTGACAGACCCGACATTGGGGAAAGGCGCGTGGTGGTGGGTTCACAGCGGGGTCCCGACCCGCTGGGGGGAAAAAAAACACTTTCCCACCCGACCCGCCACCGATCGCGCCTGCTGACCCCCCGCAAAATCCAGCCCTTGGAGTTTCTGAAAGCTATAATAATATGCCGGCCACTGCTGGATGAATGGAAATAATTTCATTTTGAATATTCTCCAGTTGTATATGAATTTTTTTTTATCACCAATTCAACTTGTATCACAGAATAAGCAATGCAAACATTCTATCAAATATGAAGGGATGTTAGAACTCTGGACCAACTTAAAATACATTCCAAGTAGAAACTCGGACTGCTCGGAATGTCTGCAACAAAAGTTGCAAACGATGAAACCTCATATAAACAGACAGCCCTCCTGAATACAATTTAAATCACTCTCTTGAAACTAGCACAAGAGGGTTTATGACTAAGTTGCTCAAGCCCAATTTTGCAACAATTTGTATCCAACAGTTCATTATTTAAAGTAGGCAGTAAATATTTGCTGTTAGAGATTTACAGTGCATTTTAGTGCTTTGAAAGCTGCAAAGGACATTTCTCGTGTGTCGGGGTTTTACTGATACTTGAGTTCTTATGGAAATCACCTTTACAGGTGAATTAAGTTTGCTACTCAACAGCTTAAATATTTATCAGTCTTTTTTTTTGTTACCTTACATGCTCCCCCATACCGTTCATTATAGAAGGATGTATTTCTGCTCTGTTTCCAGATCTCTGCCACAAGAATGTGGGCAAGATGTGGGTGGCTGCACTGATTCCCCCGCCCCCCGCCACCAAGCACCCCCCCCCCAGCCCCCATAGCCTGGCTGAGATTGAAAGTAAATCCAAGTTGTATTATTTCATAGCATAAGGTATCTTAAACCTAAATATTGATACCAGGGCAACCTGGTATTCAAATCTACTAGAATTAGAGACATCTATCGACACACAAATTGCCTCTGCCTGGTGAGCCTTTGCTGTAACTGGTGTTAATCCACTAAACATGTACTTATCTTATTTGCTTTTAATTAATTTCATCTTGTTTCCCCACATCATTACATGGTTTCCCGAGTGACTGCTTACGTATATAGATTGTGCTCATATGTAAAGTCATTTTAAACTTTCTGGATAGCGTCCACTGCTCTTGGAAGGAAATCCAAATACCAATTAAATCTGTGAATTGGACGTCATTTACAGCAAGTATTTGGCACGATACTCAAGTCTTCACTATTTCACCGTATTGCATTTTAATCAAAAATACTTGAAGCTTTTATTTGGACTAAAACTGAAATTCAGTTACATTCAAAAAACTGTCAAGATTTTATATACACCTCTCCCTCCAACCTAACTGTACCATATGGTGCAAATCTGCTCTTTGTTTCTAACCCTTTGAGGACTGTGGCAGCATTTGTGTACTACATCCAGAAATAATGGCGATCATTTTTTTATTTTCTTGTGAGTCCTCAAAGACAGACACATTTCATGAGTCTCTATTGATATTGCTGGATTCTATAACATTCAGCTCAGTCTCTGCAGAACTTTTCTCTTCAAATTCTAGTAAATTAAAATATACTTCACTTCTGCAGTGAGTTAGAATTCTGTCTTTTTATCTCTGGACGTCGTGCTTTGACTCCGAACCAGACTGATTGGATCCAACTCTCCTCTTTCACTGATGATCGTAAGTGTAATGAATTGAAGCAGACTTCATCTAACTCTTGTGCACTCATCTACAGCACAATCTTGGCCATAGTTTGGTGTCAATTGCCAGTCTTACAGGAACATCTGTGTGAATGTCACATTGGAGTAATAAGTGGAGTGTTCTACTGTGCTTGGGTTAAAACTTGTTCGGAAAAAGTAGAGGAACTTTACTCTGCAGTAAACCCTGGAACTCTTAATGCTGACACTGACTCCAAAAACTAGAAAAGTACACCTTTGCTGAGGACTGATATCTCTAATATTGAAAAAGAGTCTTGAAACAAGTACATGTGTCAAATTTTTTAATAAATGGTGATAAAGTACAAAATGAACGTAAATAGAATTCTGTGTCGCAGAAGATGTACTTCTGTTCAGTTCATGTGACATGCGAGTGCTCTCCCTCAGTGTTGAGAAACATAGTTGCCTGTCCCCTCAACCTTATAAACACAAATCAGCGAATGCCCCATAGGCACCAAACTGATACTTTCATTACAGAGCTTGAACAATATAGTCTGTTGCTGAAATCAAGAATTCTATTACGGCAGAGAGCTTTAATCCACATGACTTCTGTTCAGCCTGGTGTTTGGATTTCCTGGCTGATATGTCTAAGGTCTTTAAATGCACCCGCTTCGTCATGAAGGAGAGGCCCGAATTATGCTCCGGCTGCTCTTATGTACTGTTTAAACAGTCAACTTAATAGTGTCATTGGTGAAGGAATAAGAGCAGATCTCTTGCATACGGTCATAGTTGGAGGCTGCGTATAGCTAGGGGAGAAGATAGCAGGATTCTGTAGTTTCAGAATGAAGCACTATGGTTCATTTTGCTATCTGAATTTAAGTAAGCTTTGTTTAATTATCTCAAGTGGTGCCTGTGGAATAACAGAAGTGCTAAAAACCTGTTATAAACATCTTCCAAGTGCTAAAAACCTGTTATAAACACAGATATTTTTATCACCATCTAAGATAATCTGTGTTAAGGTAAACAACTCCATGAGACAAATTAGTTGGCAGTAGATTGGGGCTCTATATTGGCAGTTGCAGTTTAATAGTTGTTTACACTGCAAAATGCCAGTTATTTGAAAGTTAACATGGCTTTGGAGCTGAAGATTCACATCAAGTTAATGCGTCTTCCTGACAATCTCCAAATTTCGCCCAGAAAAAAAGCTCAAGGCTTGCATCAAGAGGAGTGGGGAGAGGGAGTAGATAATTTAAAGCTCTAATGGACATGAATTAATTAGCTCTCTGTGTAACCCCTTGGGGAGGGAAGTGTGGGGTGAGCTGCATCCAGTTTAGATTATCCAGGCCCAGACTGAATGCAGTTTCTACAGGCCAGTTTGAGATTTTGATGAGAGTTAGCTGGAGGGTGCCGATTCAGCAGAAAAAACAGACACCAGTAGGGTTGTATGTTTCTTCAGGTTATGTTTGAAGTTCTCCAGTGCTTTCTTCATCAATCTATACCCAGACACTGTCTGATCACATTCAGTTCTATTTAGCTTATTGCTCCTTGTCCTTCTGTACAGAAATTCTGCACGCAAATCGTAGAATGGCTCTGTCTGGTCTGTACAAGATTGGAGGTAGAATTGTATTTCAGAATTTGAGAGTTTAAAAAAATACTCATATAAAATGCTGGTGTCAGGTGTGTAAGAACACTGGGATTGGTACCCTAACAAGAATATTTATTAAGGAAACCAGAGGAACCTTTAACCCCTTCACCGTAACTTCTCAAGGAACCATCAGGGGTTTACCACCTGGCCTATGCTTGGGAGTGAGTGCTGCCTAAATTTGGCTTGTCAAAACTGTCTTACATCAACCAATTTGCATTATATTAGCATTTATATTACACTCTCCAATTAGGATACGCACAAACTACTGAGTGAATTAATTAATTTTTTCTTGCCAAATGATCGAAGAAGCTAGACAATAAATTCATGAAGTAACAATTCTTTCTTAATGTCATGATCAGAATTCACTTTTAAACTTGGACATAGTATATGCAATTATTTAGTAGATATAGTTAAATAATGTAATAAGTAACAGAAATTGCAAAGGCAGTTCAGTTATGTCATGGTAGTTCAGCATTAGCTGGCCTACTGTTTATAAATTTACAGTTGACATCAGAGATATAACTTGGTGAGGCTAATTCATGATGAGATTGTTAGAAACATAGAAGATAGGAGCAGGAGTAGGCCATTCGGCCCCTCGAGCCTGCTCCGCCATTCAATGCGATCATGGCTGATCATCCAAATTCAGTACCCTGTCCCTGCTTTCTCCCCATATCCCTTGATCCCCTTAGCCTTAAGAAATATATCTAACTCCTTCTTGAATATATTTAACGAATTGGACTCAACTGTCTTCTGTGGTAGAGAATTCCACAGGTTCACAACTCTCTGGGTGAAGAAATTCCTCCTCATCTCAGTCCTAAATGGCTTACCCCTTATCCTTAGACTGTGACCCCTGGTTCTGGACTCCCCCACCATCGGGAACATCCTTCCTGCATCTAGTCTGTCTAGTCCTGTTAGAATTTTATAAGTTTCAATGAGATCCCCTCTCATTCTTCTAAACTCTAGCGAATACAAGCCCAATCGACCCAATCTCTCTTCATAAGTCATTCCTGCCATCCCAGGTATCAGTCTGGTGAATCTTCGCTGCACTCTCTCCATGGCAAGAACATCCTTCCTCAGATAAGGCGACCAAAACTGCACACAATACTCAAGATGTGGTCTCACCAAGGCCTTGTACAACTGCAGCAAGACATCCTTGCTCCTGTACTCGAATCCTCTCGCTATGAAGGCCAACATACCATTTGCCTTCTTAACCGCCTGCTGCACCTGCATGCTTACCTTCAGCGACTGGGGCACAAGGACACCCAGGTCTCATTGCACTTCCCCTTTTCCCAATTTATTGCCGTTCAGATAATAATCTGCCTTCCTGTTTTTGCCACCAAAGTGGATAACCTCGCATTTATCCACATTATACTGCATCTGCCCAATCACCCAACCTGTCCAAATCATACTGGAGTTTCTCTGCATCCTCCTCACAGCACACATGCCCACTCAGCTTTGTGTCGTCTGCAAACTTGGAGATATTACATCTGGGTCTGGATAATCTAAACTGGATGCAGCTCACCCCACACTTCCTTCCCCAAGGGGTAGGCCATTTAGGACTGAGATGAGGAGGAATTTCTTCACCCAGAGAGTGGTGAACCTGTGGAATTATCTACCACAGAAGACAGTTGAGTGCAATTCGTCTGGGTCTGGATAATCTAAACTGGATGCAGCTGACAAGTTAACAACATTAGTGCTAAAAACCTGTTATAAACACTGTTATGTTTATCAGATTGTTAAAGTGTATGTGCTCATAGTTAGCAATGTTCCAGAACTTATACGACCTCGTTCTTGGAGTCTTTGTCGTTGATCTGGTTGCCATGCCTTCTCCTGGGATGATGCAACGCCAGAGTAATGACTCTGTCCCCATCCCCCGTCTGTCAAGTTGATACCCATTCCTCTCAGATCCGTTGCTCCTGGATAAATTCACCTCTGTGCTGGTAACTGTATCTGGACTAGCTGGCTTAGATTTCACTTCCCTTAATTTTCGGGAAGTGTACATTTAAGTGACGCAATTATATCTGCTTGGTATAGCCGTAGAATTTTAACTTCTGTAACCTCTTTCTCTGCCCTGTTGGAGGATGAGGGATGACTTACCCAGAGATGCACTTTCCACCTTTTACAGAGATATGCTTCTACATACACTAGACCCAAGGACTCCTACATGTAAAACTAATTAAACCTTCTCCTACAACTTCTATCACTAATAAACTACTACCAGTGCTACTATTATAAAAACTACTTTTTTTTAGTGTCAAAACACCATCTCATGCATCCTTGATTTTCAAAGAAAGCACTTCAATTTTATTGACCAATCTGAGTGACATGTGTGTAAAAGAACTTTGGTGTCAGTCACCTCAAACGGCCATGCTAGTACACCTGATGACTTCAGGTTACATTACAACAGTGACTATACTTCAAAAGTAGTTCATTGGCTGTAAAGCGCTTTGGGACGTCCTGAGGTCGTGAAAGGCGCTATATAAATGCAAGTCTTTCTTTACTTCAAATCTGAAACTCTCTTCCCCAAAAGGCTGTGGATGGTGGGTCACTTGAAACTTTCAAGACATATCAAGTAATATGGAGCAAAGACAGGTAATTGGAGTTGAGGTACAGATCAGCCATGATATAATTGAATGGCGGAACAGGCACGAGAGGCCTAATCCTGTTCGTATGTTCCATCTATAATTACTGCATTTTTCTACATTTCCTTTTTTATTATCAATTCTGAATGGCTTTTATTATTAGTGAGTGATTCCTGAATTTCGAATATTATTACAAAAATGTATAGTTCTATTTCTCGTGAACCATAAATCTACCTCAATAATAGTTTATGAACCATATTCGTGCAACCAAGTCCATAAAATGTGGGACTTTCTATTTAGGAATTCCCCTTGTCTCCCTTTATGTTTTGGTATATATTTTGTCCCAGTGGAAATAGTCGTTAGGGTAAATTTGATGATTTAGTGCTCCTAGTGCAAAGCTTCACGCATATCAGGTATTTGGCCACAGAGATCAGCTTGCAAGATTTACAGCCCACACGATTATCCAACCATTTTAATGGACAGACAGTCATGTGGGCTATGAATCAGGCAGCTGTCCTCCACACCTGAGTTCCCACTACATGAAGCTGTGTTGACAGTACTAATTCTTAACATTTACCCTAATAACGTCTGTGAGAATGTCTGTCTTCCTTTGTAATCCTGTTGTTTTATTGTAGTAGCTTTATGAACATGGAACTTTCTTCTGTTGCAGACATCTGGTTTACTGCATGTGGGATCTGCTGCTGGAGTTCCTAATCCCAGAAGCTTCCAGTGAGGAATTCCAAAAGTCTCTGCTTACCTGTGCTTCTGGCAGCTCGGAGAGAGTACTGGGCTGAGGTAAGTGCCCTCTCTGCAGAATTTTCTCATTGGCTTTTCTTCTGTGGTGTTGTAACATTGATCCATGGCATCCGCCTAGGAAGGCACACCTTCCTGACAGGCGAAGATAGAATGTTTTCAGTTCTCCCCTATGTAAAAGCATCCACGATTATAACTACTAGTTTAGCCAACTACACCACTTACAACTATTGTAGTAGTCTTGTGAATCCAAAAGGATGTCCAATGTGATTCTGCTTATCTGTAATGTCACTGAACGTGGCAGTAACTGCTTGAAAGAAGATGTGCCTGACTTGTAATCCAAAGTTCTTTTCCATCGTATAGTAAATTCCATCTGTCCATCCTTTTCAAATTTTTGTCAGGTAACACATCTCCAGTTTGAAGACTATTAAATACTGTAAATAAATGGTCTTTTCTCTGGAATTGTAGAATTTTATTTATCTGTTAACAGCTGAAAAATGATTAAGCTTAACAAATTCACCTATAGCCTTTTCTCTCTTGAACAGCTAAGAACCAGTCCCCACGCAGTGACTGAATACAAAGGAAATTTGTCATAAAAGCATCACTTGGACATCGCTACTAGAGATCAGACAAAACTAAGTATGAACGACAGCTTTATGCACTACAATGTGCAGGAAAAGCCAAGCCTGAATTTTGTACATTTCAACTTCAGTTACATCATAAAATGACAGCACATAATAACGGGCTATTTATTAAAAGTGTGTAATGCATGTTCAGACACCATCTTGCACTGCCTTGAGCATTGTTCATCAGATATGACCTGAATCAGTTATTGGAATGTGCACTGGCTCTCTTAAGTAGAGAGGAGATGCTTTTGAGCAGATGTACAAAAAGAAAATCAAAATAATAGAATGTTTAATATTGCAGTAGAATGGAAACCAGCACTTCTCCGAAAGGTGAGTTTTAAATGGCTCTGGATTCACAAGATGCTTTAAAAGCCAATACCTTTGACGTAGGCTTGTATAGCAAGCTTCTAAACCATTCCTCCTAACAATTCATCCACATTAATGACTAAGCTGCTTTATTATGGTTGTGCTGACAAGGCCAATCTACACAACTGCACTAATTAAATGATATTTATTCAAACATTCCTAAACTAGAAATACAAGCACTGAATAGCACAATGTGAGCTTACTGCTTAGCACTTTTTGGGTACCAAGGCCAGGAAATTCCTCAGAACTGTTCCAGCTCTGCTAGCATGAATTCTACAAAAGTGCGGTGGAAATTTTGTTTACGCTGTTAAACAAAGCATCCACTGCACTTTCAGCAGAGCAACCCTGGTGGAACGGGAGCAGCTCCGATGAATTTCCCGGTCAAGGAACTGAAGAAATAAAGCTATACTCCACCCTCATTATAACATGGTACCTGGGAGCTGTGCATTTTGGCGATGAATTTGCTATAATATGGCCCTAGATGTAACAGAAGATATCAAAATTAACTTCCAATTTGTTTTCTCCAAGAGATGGTTGGAACGAGAGCTTTATTTACAGAAGACTATTTAATTGCTATATATTTCCTTTTCTAATTTGTTGAATCACATGAGCATTTTGCACGTTTGAAGTTTAAAGTTGGAGGCTGCAGTACAAGATTGTACTGTTTTGTAATTTTGACTAGATGTGTTTGATATTGTTCAGCGTATAGCTTCTAAAAGTATTAAAGGATTTTGCATTTTCGGTCACAATAATGGTTTGGATGAAGGTTTATTGGCTACAGTATGCAATTTATAAAGATGTGTTGCAGTTTTTCTCATTGCACCAAAATTAGCATTCACAATTAATAACTAATGCATAGCTGAATATGTTCCATGTCTGGATGGAACAGGCTGGATGGACTAGTTGGTCGTTTCTTGTCCCTCTTTTTTATTTGTACATGTGTCCATCTGCTGTTACAGTAAAAACTGTTGTTTGTTGCTTATTTCAATAAATATTTATTTAAAAATAAGTAGAATTACCTTGAAGTGGGAAGAAGAGCACCCTAAGTGAGGAGGAATGTTACATAGATTCTGCATTAGATTTTAAAAGTAGTCTTTGTAGTCTTAACAAATAGGACCATGTCCTCTTATGCACAAAGATCGAAATGGTGAACAGCATCTAAGCACAAGTATATTGTTAAACCATTGCCTGTATTCTTTGTTAGTCATTCCCTTTTATCAGGTCCTTTTCTCTGTTGCTGAGCATACCATTTGCTTTAGAAATAAAACAGGCTTCGAAAATGCTATTCTGTTTGCGTGTTAAGTAGCTGTCAGACTAACCGGACTGGCATAGAACTAAATTAGTTTCCAGCAAGCTCTGCATCAGGGTTCCAAGGTACTCGTGTCAAAACCAGTGAGTGAGTTTCATGATTATGCAAAAATGCGAGCTCCAAATTCTAAAAATTCCCCACGCTCCCTCCATACAAAAAAACCCCCAGACCCCTCCTTCCCCCACATACAATGAAACCCAGACACACAAAACTGAGACTCCCATCCACAAAAATCCCATGCCCTCGTGCACAGGAAATTCAAGCTGACTCCCTCTTCCCAACATTCTCACCTGCTCCTTTTCCCTGTCCTAACTCTCATCCTCTTCAGCCCATTTTTCCCCTGCCCCAAACTTGAAAATTGGGAAGCGTCAGCCTCTGCTCTGTAAATTTCCTGAGCTGGAGGGTTGGTTATTGTAAAAAGGCTGCTCTGGCCTAAATCCATCCTTCACAGAGCAGCTTTTTCTAGGCCACCAAACCTGAGGAGTTTAAATGGTTGCCTCTCTTTGTATATTAAGTGCCAAAAGCTGATTTCAACAATAGTAAGTTTCATCTCTCAGTGAAGCTAACCATAATTGAATCGGCTTTGCATGCTTAATATGAGAAAAAGCAGGAACCAGATGAAATTAGTCCATGGGCAGGATTTGGACCAAGTAATATATTTAATTGCATGTTGTTCCATCCGCCCCATCACTTTCTCTATTCTGTGGAATGCACAGTAAATTCCGAGGTGCATCTGAGGTTTGAAACATTAAAGCCCACAGCTCAAGGCTTCTAAATGTTGTATGGTTTTCCTGCTATAAGAATAAGTTGTACAGAAATGGATTCATGCTTAAAGAGGAGAAATGTAGTTCAAACTTCATGTTAGATATAAATCCAGTTTTATGATCTAATGATGTTGCTGTGGTGCATTGCAGTTGACAAGGAGCTGAAGTACTTTATAGTGCATCCCATTGGCACTTTTCCGGTAAAACATAATGGAAATCCATACTGGCAGACAGACAAGGTGCTATTTTAAGCATTTCTCTTTCACCAAAGTGACACATCAGTTAGGCGCCACTGTTATGCGTCAGAATATTATTGGGTAACCATGGATTTGATGTATGTTTGCATAAATACTCACTGCATGTTCAAACATAACTATTATTTGTTGTCTCAAATGTTAAGTGTTTAGTGAGAGCTCCCAGTTGTAAAACTCAACCCTGCTGCTTCTAAAAATTGTGAACTGGCCAAATATAAAACATAGACTTCATACTAACGTTACAATAATGGGGTCGGTTTTAACTGTTCCTGCTTGGTGGGAAATGGGCGGCAGCGGTCAGTTGCCCATTTTACACCCTGCCCATTGAAGCCAATGGAAAGGAACATGGGGCGGAGTGTAAGACGGGTGGTCGACACACTGCTGCTCGTTTCCTGCCCGATGGGAACAGTTAAAATCGACCCCAATGTTTCCGCTCAAAATCTGTATTTAATAACTTTCATGATTTACACACCTGAACATCTAAAGAGGGTATGTATGGAGAATTATACAGTAGAGTTTTGTAAAAGAGTTATAGTTTATGATGTATATTGTGCATTCAAGTTCTATAGAATAAAGCTTTGAAGGCGAGTGTGAATGCAAGACTCTCTGATCATTATTTCCTCAACATTTGTCTAATCGTATCACTTTGTGAGCACCACTACAAACTGGGTTTTAGGGCCATGAAATCCTCCACCTTTCTCACTTTTTTCATGTTTCAAGGCTTCTTCCAAAAAAATGGATTCTATTTAAGGCAAATAAGCTTCTTCTACATGAATAATGTACTCCATTTCAAAAAATGGGACACTGCACAGTTTTGTATTCTCTTTCATTCATGAATCATAAATTCTAGGGGGTAAAAATTCAGATTGTGACGTCATTCCATGGTGCAACGCCCTTGTGGCACCCCGGAGCGGAAATTGAGTGGCGCCCCCTGCCTTACCGCCTGACGCTAGCAACGACCAGAAGACTGGAACGCTATCAATCGCTGTGGGGCTGGGGGGGGGGGGGGGGGCGCTATTTAAAGGGGGCCTCTTCCTGTCTTTTATTGTTGGTGGCATTTTTGAACTACGCATTCTGAGAGAGAGAGGGAGAGACTTCTGGAGAGATTCAACGTTGTGTGAAGGAGTTTTGGGTACTGAGCAGCACTTTGCAGGTTCATTTTGATTTGCCATTCCTTGTATCGATTTAGCAGAGACTGTGGGAGCTGCACTCTGAGCTCTTTGCCTGGTACTCTCCATTGTTCTTTCCAGCACATTTGATGTGCAAGTCTCTCCAGGCCGAGATTCAAGGCTGCAATGAACAGGATGTGGATGGAAAGCAAGATTAACCATCCCCTTTAAGAACTGGCCCGTGCCATTGTGTGTGTGTTCCATTGCTGACTGACATTACATGAGCTTCGCCAGCGCTCTGAGTTAGCGCCTCACTCCTTGGCCTTTGTGCCTTAAGACAGGTGTGCAGCGCCTGATTTAGCGCTCCACTCACCTCCTGGGGCGGTAAAAGTGAAGTTTCCAGTCAGTGGCGATAATTAGCGCCAGGCGCTAATATTTGCGTCCAGACGATATTTGCGCCCCAAATGGGGCGCGACCTAATTTTTACCCCTAGAGGTTTAAACAGATGTTTGAGAGTGTGGATGTCCATTCCACGTTTTAGTCACATTCTTACAACTGTTTTACAAAAGCAATGTACTAAATTAATATAGCTTTTGTTTAATTGTTCCTCATGGAGAATCTAGAAACTATGGGAGTATATGGACAAATCTTGGATTTTATCTGGGATTTTTAATTTTGCACCAAGAACTGTGTAAAGGTGGATGAGAGATTCACTCAACCTATATTTCTTGAAAAAGGAGTGAGGCAGGTTTCTCCACTCAAAAGAAAGAAGAAAGAACTTGCATAGATATATAGCACCTTCCATATTCTCAAGATGTCCTAAAGTGTTTCATAACCAATGAATTACTTTTAAGTGCAGTTAATGTTTTTATGTAGGCAACGTGGCAAACAATTTGCGCATAAAATGGACCCACAAACATCAGATGAGATAAATGATTAGTTAATCTGTTTTTGGTGGTTTTAGTTGAGGGGTAAAGGTTGATCAGGGCACTGAAAGGAACTCTCCCTGGTGTTCTTTCACATCCATTTGAACAGGCCGAAAGATGGCACCTCTGACAATGCAGCACGCCCTCAGTACTGCACTTAAGTCTCACATGAAATTATGTGCTCAAGTCCTGGAGTGGGGCTTGAAACAACAACCTTCTGACTCGGAGGTGAGAGTGCTACCACTGAGATAAGCTAACACTGCCACCCACCTTATTCAATATTATAAGATTGCTACACCCATTTCTGAAAGTATTGCGGTGCTCCTTTTTGCAACGGATACTGTGTTATTGATGAACGTGGGGATCCGGTTTGCTCTACTCTACCCACTATGCTGAACAGTGGGTAACCTGTGGTGCTGGGTGCCCTCAAATGCAATGTTAAGGCTTTGCATGGTCAAGGCAGGGTTTTTAAAACCATCAGTTGGAAGATGCAGAGGCTAGATATCAATACCTGGGGTCCTGGTACGTCCCATCTAAACTCGAGACATAGTCCCTCAGGACTTCACTAAAGAGTGATGAAGGGCACTTCAGTCTTTCTTGTCTTTCTTCAATAATAGCAAAACCCCAAATGCAGGTTCATTTTGTGACTTATAAAATGTGTGTCAATTTTGTTTCATATTTCCTGGGCATGCAACAGAAGAATCCTCTGGTCCAATGTGGGGTTCCATCCTACATTCATCTGTCACTGAGTACCCCCAGGGAGGGAAAGGGGTGGAGTTAGTCTTGGCAGGCATCCTTCTTTACCGTAACGCCTCCCATGAGGATGTGAAATAAGCAGTTGGTGATGAGTAAACCTGATAAGCGACGCTGAACTTGCACATCTAAAACATCAAGGTGATTTGCACGATTTAAGCGACCCTTTTGTAGGTCCTTTCACTATCCTGAAGGCAGATGTCTATCATATAGTTGAGGAGGAAACTCTAGGATTTGGGATAACTGTGCTGGGGAAGGCATTACCTGGAGATACATTCATATATCCAGGGCTCAGTATCTACCATGATTGGTTTGCAGAGAGGTAAGCAGCTGCTGCTGAAGCTCCACACTTCCAACTAGTAGAATCACCAGTCCATGGAGTAAGTTCGATGGTGATGTTCAGGTGGCTGGTGGCAATGCATTTGTACAGTTTTTGGTCAGTTGTTTTGCTCAAAAATAGTAACCAAAATTGGGTGTGCTCTGCCCTCTCTTGACTTTGGATGGAGGAGAGGTAAATCTTTTGTCTTTTTACCCCAGCTATTAAGTCTAGTTGGGTTATGTGTCCCTTATATAATAATGGAATAGCCTTGCCGATTTCCATCCGTGTTTCTTCCATCATAAAGATGCTTTGCTTCCACTTAATGTTCCTATCTGTTTTTTGCCACAAATGTCAGATCAATTCAACCTTAAAACAGGGTCCTTCCGGTATGAGTAGTTGAGAACTGATAGATTATATTTGCAAAGTCAAATCTCAACAGTACTTGGAATATGTATTGGCAATGGACACAGTCAAATGTTTTCTCAGCATTATAGGGAACACTGAAGACCATATCATCATGGGTGGTGTGATGAACAATATACAAAAATCTCTTAAAGTTGTTCACAACTGGCAGCTAAATTCCTGAAGTTTAGGCTGATGTGTTTTGCATTAGTATGAAGCTGTTTATACCTATTCTTCAATGCCGCCTTCTTCATGTTTTGATCCTTTAGTTATATATTTGTATTAATTTCTTTCCCCTGAACAACATTATCTCCTCCTGTCTCACTCCAGTGCAGTGTTGAGGGAGTGCTGCACAGTTGGAGGTGCCGTCTTTCGGATGAGACGTTAAACTGAGGCTCCGTCTGCTCGCTCAGATCCCACGGCACTATTTCAAAGATGAACAGGGGAGTTATCCTGGCCAATATTTATCCCTCAACCAACATCACAAAAAAACCCCAGATTATCTGGTCATTATCACGTTGCTGTTTGTGGGAACTTGCTGTGCGCAAATTGGCTGCCGCGTTTCCTACATTCCAACAGTGACTGCGCTTCAAAAAGTACTTCATTGGCTGTGAAGCGCTTTGGGATGTTCGGTGGTCGTGAAAGGTGCTATATAAATGCAAGTCTTTTTTTCTAGATCGGCTGCAACCATTTGCTCATCTAGATTCATCACAATATTTTCTCCATATCCAATTCAAAAGTTAATCACAAGTTGGATGGGGTTGACATTTGTTCAACCTTTTCTCTTATGCAACCTTATATGTACAAATTAATTTCACGTACGTCAAAAGTATTGTAACTAGACAAGAGAGGGATGCATTTTAAACACACAGAAAAAATGAAAAGCATATTTCTGTAATGTTATATACCTTTTAATGTCACCCAAAGGAAGCAAGAAAATATGAGAATTCTGGCTCTACAGACACTACGAAAGCCAACACTTCTGCAGTTTGAATCTGTCCACAGGGCTAGAGTAGTGTAGTGGCAATGTTACTGGATGAATAATCCAGATGCCTGGACTAATAATCCTGGGAATGTGAGTTCAAATCCCACCATTGGCAGCTTGAGAATTTGAAATCAGTTTAAAAATCTGGAGATAAAATAAAAAGCTATTGGACTGTCGTAAAAACCAACCTGCTTCACTAATGTCTTTTAGGAAACTACTTCCTCTGGTGGGGGAGTCCAGAACAAGGGTGCATAGCCTTAAAATTAGAGATAGGCCATTCAGGGGTGATGCCAGGAAGCACTTCTTCACACAAAGGTTTTGGAAATCTGGAACTCTCTCCCCCAAAAAGCTATTGAGGCTATTGAGTCAATTGAAAATTTCAAAACTGATTGATAGATTTTTGTTAGGTAAGGGTATTAAGGGATACAGAACCAAGGCGGGTCAATGGAGTAAAGATACCGATCAGCCATGTTCTAATTGAATGGTGGAACAGGCTCGAGGGGCTGAATGGCCTACTCCTGTTCCTATGTTCCTAGGAAATTTGTTATCCTTATCCAGTCTGGCCTATATGTCATTCCAGTCCCACACCAACGTGGTTGACTCTCAACTGCCCACTGAAGTAACTCATCGGGGATGATTTTGCCAATGGGGAGCTTTTGGAGGCGGGACTCCCACTTGTCGGGTTTCAGTCCCGCCTCCATCGATTTGTGGTCAACCCACGCTATTTTCCCTTGATTGACCTTGTTAAGCCCGCCCAGCGGGCTTAGCAGGCCAATTAAGGGAAAGCTGGTTGCAGAGAATGTCGACGTATGACGTTCCATCTGTCAAAAATATTTGACGGATGAATTGTCATCGTTTGACAGCTCTGTGAAGCTGTCAAACAGTGATATTCTCTGCAGTTTGATGAGGTCTTGAATTCAAGACCTCATCAAACCTGTTTCTTTTACAGAAATGAGATGGTTGTTGCATTGGAGAATGCAACGGCCATCTGTCATCTCTACCGCGGAGGTGCGAGACTCTCCGCATACCCAACGATTGAAGCCTGCAGGAAGAAACAAAGGTAAGTACACTTTTTCTAACACTTTTCACTTACCTCAGATACTCAACTCTCCACACTTGCACCCATCACTTACCTTCGCAGCACACTTTTGCACCCGACCCCCGCAGACCCACTACTCGCCTCAGTGACCCTGGCGGGGTTCGGAGCCTTCAGGAAGCCCACACTTGTGTGGGCAAAATGGGGATAATCCTATTTTCTGCCTGTTAACTACTTGTTAACAGGCAGTTAATTGGCTTTAATCCCTTCCCGCCTCCAAGGAGACGGGACCCGGCGCGGGACGGCTACCCGCCTCCTGACACCCATCCCCAAATTCTGCCATTTTTCCGGCAGTCCCGCCTCCATACCTGCCTCCCCAGGGCTGGCAAGATCGCGCCCACCGTATCAAACCACTATCAGTGATTCAAGAAGGCGACCCACCACCACCTACTCAGGGCAACGAGGCATAGGCAAAAAATGCTGGCCTTGCTAGTGACGCCCACATTCCAAGAATGGAAAATAAACAGTGTATAAATTCTGCAAGGATTAGTCAGTGGAGAAAAAACATGCTCATGATATTTGTCGTACAATTAGATTATTACATCTTGTTTTACACAATGCAAGCATAAAATATAGCGGTTGAGGAATTTGGAATGTTTACTACCATATGCTAGCATTTAAGTGGATAGGCCAGGCCTTGCAGAATTTTTGACATTTAATAGCAAGGGAACATTTTTTTTACTCAAAGTGACTGAGTTGGAATGTAGGAATGTTAGCAGATGCTTTAGATCTGGCCTTTTCCTCTCCTTATAAACCGGACATTTTACTTCAATTAATACAGACCACAGGTGTCAGTTGGATTTCATAGTTGTCAAGGGACTCTTTAGTCTGAAATTTTGTACGTCTAGCAATGCCACTGATATAAACAGGCTTCTCAAGCCAAGCAAACAATCCAGAAATGATTTACTTAATAAGGTCTGTGGGGCATTCCATTTGGGATTTTAAAAAAATTTACGCTTTGCTATTTTGCATTTTAGTAAAATGAAGTTCGTCATGTCTTGGCCTGGTTTGTAAATGTCTTTTGAATTGCGCCTTGTGATTGGGCTGGAAAATGAAACGCAGCAGAACAATATTCTGAATGTGTGAGCTGGGATTCATGTTTAGGCTTCATGAAATCCTAAAGGACAAGTTTATGAACCATTGAAAAAAAAAATGTAACAATTGCAAAAGGTTTGTTGGGTTTGTTTAACTCGACATTTACATGATGTTGGTAAAAAGAAGCAAGATATAGAGCTGTGTGACTATGTTGTCATTTAAACTGTGTAACTCTTAAAAGATTTTGTTTCCACTATGGCTAAGCAAATGACAGATAAAATTTTCCCAAGAAAAGCATGTGCAATATAAGCTGTTTACCACTGATGTGAACTGTACAATCACGCTACCTTTTTTGGGCAAAGCGTATGGAGAAAAGGCAGGGGAATGACAAAAGTGGTTAGTTCTTTCAGAGAGCTGGTACAGGCACAATGTGCCAAATGCCTGCTGCGCTGTAAAATCCATGAGGTAAATTTTCACCTTCACCGCCCAGCAGCGATCTGGTGGACTGGACCACCCGCCTGTTGTCGAAGCAGTCCAATCTTGATCCCATTGACTTCACTCACGTACAACTGGAAAGAATTAACTGTTCTTTCTGCCTTTCCCAATTATGATGGAAAACAATTTTGTTTAATAATCGCACGATGGGGTGAATTTCCTCGGACCTTGTCCAGCTCTGCTGCTGCAACTTCACCAGAAACCCTGTTTATGCGTGTAATTGGGGTTGGCCCCAAAGTTACGGCGGGAAAAGCACCGAAGAAATTTGCCCCTATATTTTGTTTCAAATCATTCACTATAACAATGAGACTTTTTCCTCCTAGTTGATAAAGTTTGTGTGTGCTTTGAAACTTTGGGCTGGATTTTGCTGACCTCAGCGGGTCTGTCGGTGGTGGGTCCCAACCCCGCTGCTGGCTCCAGCCCACTGTGCAGAATGAATTTACCTTGATTGGGCTTGTTAAGCCCGTCCAGCCCGTTTCCCGGCCAATTAGAGGAAGCGGGTCTGGTGATGTCATTTGATGATGCGTCAGCAACCGGTTTCCTAAAGGGACCACGGCCAACTTTAATTTGACATTTGTGCTGTCGGTGTTCTACAGCATTGAGGTGCTGCAAAAACTGACAAGCGCTCCACAGAGGTGCAGGGCTGCACCCAGGCTTGCCCATGACTCCCTCCATGTGTTTCTGGAGGGAGTTACAGCACACAGGGAGGTCCTCTTCCCTTCCCATGGGTGGAGAAGACCTCCCTAGGAGATCATCACAGCCTGGTTGCACATTGGAGAGGAGGGCACAAGCAGGGATGTCGTTAGCAGGACCTGGGTGCAGTGCAGCAAGCATTTCAATGATCTCAGTAGATCACGAAACGTTAGTACAAAGCCATATTCAACCTCATCCTGCTGTGCCTCTCATCACATCCCCATCACTCTGCCTTCCCTACCCTACTCCTGCATATCCTTACTCACACCAACTTACCTTGGACCTCCACCCATCCCTCTTTATCTACATGATCACATCCCCATCTCACTAGCCACCCCTCACACTCACCCTCATCCTTGTCCAAACATACCAAGTAACAACACACAAGAGTAGGCACTTGGGTGTTTTATCCAATGTTCATGTAAAGTTTCTGTTTATGTGGAGTCAAACATTGAAACCTTTATTTTCAACAATTTGCGTTCTTGGACAGATTTGTATGCACCTTTGGAAGTGGCTTAGTGAGTTGCAGTGAATGGTGAGACATAACGGTACCCCCCGCAATGGTGATGAGTGTGAAAGGAATGACTTGGGCATTGTAGGGATGCTTTATGGTGTTGGTGTGGGGTGGTGCCCACCTGGCGCATCATGTGCCAGCCAGGGTGTACAGCATCAAGTGAAGTAAATCTGGCCATGGTGAGCCCATCCCTGGCCTCCTGGCCAGCAATGTGGTCAGCTGCTGATGCCCTCTGTCCTGTGCAGCATCAGTTGATTGTGGAGAAGGTTGGTGTTGTTGTTGGTGCTGCTGGTGTGCCTGGTGCTGCTGGTGTTGGGGCTGATCGTGGTGGGATTCTGAGGACCAAGGTGAGATTGTTTCAAGGGCACTGATGCTGACATAATAGATGGCAGGTGAAGTTGAGATGACAGAAACGATCTGTCAATGGTGAGAGAGGTTGTTCCAATGAGGTGACACTGGCTAGAGAGTTTACTCCAAACACTTGCAAGCTGCATAAAGCTCAATCTGTCTTCCAAGTGCAGTAAGCAACAGCTTCTGAGCTTGGAAAGTGAACAGCTGTGAGATGGGAGCTTTTATAGCACATTTACAGCTGTCAAGTAATAAGATGATTCCATGGTCATACAACTTCCGACCTGCTTACCTGACATGATACCCGAGCAGCGTGGACCCCGTGGGCGACCTCGTAAAATGTAAAGATGAGCTCAAAATACTTCTTAATGGGCTGTTAACAAGGTCATAATGACTTGAATTGCCTCCCCAGCACTGACAGACCCAACATCTGGGAAAGGCGCATGGTGGTGGGTTGACAGTGGGATCCCGACCCGCTGTCAGAATTTTTTTTCCCCACCCAACCCGCCACCGAATGCGTCCACTGACCCCCCCTCCCCCCACCTCCCCGAAAGATTCCCCCCAAAACTTTGCATGCTGTGGTTAAATCTGAGCAGGTAGTTCGGAAGAGGAATGACAAGAGAGTCAAGTTTATGTTGGGGGCTGAAAACAATTGGCTGAGGTTTTCCCAGTGCTTCGTTGGAGAAAATTTTGACTCATTCAGGGTTTGATTTCAGAAAGAACTGATTATGGGATTGAGAGACACGGGGAGAGGTACAGCTGATCTTTTCCAGATTAAATCCCCTCCTATTTGTTTTTAGCCCAGCAGTCTGAAGTTTCTTCCCTTCAGAAATGAACATACATGTCAGGCAAGCCATGCCTGCTTATACCATGAATGAATTACAGCTTTAAACAACAACCACTACCGAAGCTGACTTAAAACAAAATGAGATCTAAAATCTGAAATGCTCCTTGACGTACTTAATCAGCATCTTCCTCCCAGTTTTAAAACTGTCCCATAAGACCCAATGATTTTGGATCATTTTGTTCTTTCAACTGGTTTTGTTCTTGCTAAATTGTGGTATTAGCCAAACTGGCATTTACCTTTAAAAAGCCTTCCAATATTATAAATATCAGTCTTTTTTTGACCATTCAAGGAGGTCCTTCCGTGACTGTTTTCCTCGCATAATTGAGGCTGCTCACAATGGTATTCAACCATTTCAGTTTGTAAGTTTCATTCAGTGGCCAGTGATCATTGCCAAAAATAGAAGTTTTTCTTGATTGCGCAGTACAGTTTTAAGAATTTGACAAGTGCGCCCAAAATAACAGACATTGTGCTCCTAGAATTAAATTGGATCTCTGGGATTAGGATTGAGGATCAGGAACTCAACGTATTAGGCCAAATTCTCTTTTTTGTACATAATGTGCATGTGGGGAAGGGTGGGGGAGTTGACAATATTTTAGTATAAACGTACTTTTTCCCCAAGGATGGAGGACATAATATGTCAGGGTTATCTAAATTTTCAAATTAAAAATCTCCAAAATTGAACAACAATATACGTGGTAGAAATGTATTGTCATAGAAATGACGGCCTGGAATTTTGCCGGCGCTCAGAGTGCGGGTTTGGAGGCGGGACCGCTGTCAAAATCGCAAAGATTGACAGCGGATAGGAAACCTGCTGTCAACCCGCCTCCAATCAATCTTCCCAAGTGTCGGGTCCCCAATTTGCGCATGGACCCGACACCTAGCGGCAGGAAGAGGATTATAGCCACTTACCTGCCTGTTAACAGGTACTTGATTGTTGTTAACAGGCTCTTTTTCAATTTTGCTGCTTCTGCCTCGGGTTCCCCGATGTCCGGACACCACGCCAGCTAAGTGTGGCGTGTTGTGAGTCTGCTGTAATGTTTCTGCATTGATGACAGCTGCAGAAGTGGTGTGAAGGATCCAATGGTGCACTGGTGAGTTTGAGGTAAGAAAATGTTGGGAAAATCATTTTTAATGCATTTACACTTTTCTGTAGGTAACAAGTTTTGAATTGGCTGTCTAGTCCCACCTCATTGGGAGAACCTCTCTCACCAGTGACAGATCGCTTCTGTAACCTCACCTGCAGCTGCCATCTGTTCTAGCCTATGGAGGGAGTCATTGGAGAGTCTGGGTGCAAGAGCTCACCTTTGTACAGTGATTGTCAGTGTTTGCAGCACCTCAATGCAGTCAAACACTGAGAAATTAGTCCAAAAAAATTGTGCGTGGTCCCTTTAAGAAAACTGGCAGATCACGCGTCATCAAATGACGTAATCTGACCGGCTTCCTCTTAATTGGCCGGCAAGCCCGCAGGGCGGGCTTAACAAGGTCAATCAAGGGAAAATCACGTCCGTGGGCCGGATGCAGTTGGGGGCGGGACTGGAACCCGGAAACCAGCTGACCCGCTCCCAAGCTGCATCCATTTACAAAATCCCGGCCAACGAGTAAAACATTTATATAGGAATCAAACATCACCATAACCAAATCTTAATCCAATCTAACCTCTGGTAAGTGGAGGAGCCAGTTTTTACATATAATTAAATATTGCTTGCAGAAGTCTGAAACCATTACAGGAAGTACCTGAAGTCCATTTGTATGGTGTCCAAATGATTGCAGGTAATGTGGCGCTATTAAATATTTTACAAAGTTAGCGCCATTTGGAAAAACGGGTTTTAAAGAACAAGTGATATATTTTCACCAGACATCTGTCATGGTTTTGCAACAAAGTTTAAAGCAAATTGAAGCCAGAAAAATTCTTTTATCACAGTGAGATTTGTCCAGCTCTGAGATTACATGAGACGTACACCTGGTGCAGTGGAATCCTGTTATGCTTTGGGTTTGGATAAGCTGAGAAGTACAACAGAATGGAATATAAAAGGACATACACACATTACTTGCCACAAGAAAATTGAAACTTTGTCAAAATTTGGATCTACCTGGATATTGTACTGCTGGTCCTATGATAGGTGAATCTGTGGCATTCAGTTCAATACGAACTGGAAAAAGCCATTGGCCCCATAAGTTAACCCAGTTTCACTATGGGTCCTGCATTCCTCTTTTGGCTAAAAATGGGCAATAATCATGTGACAATGAAATTGTGAGGGCACACAGCTTTTAAAATTCTGATTTGAAAGAAAGAAGACTTGCATTTATACAGCGCCTTTCACAATGTCCCACAGCCAATGAAGTACTTTTGAAGTAGAGTCACTGTTTTTATGTAGAAAACGCAGCAGCCAATTTGTGCACAGCAAGCTCCCACAAACAGCAATGTGATAATGACCAGAAAATCTGTTTTGGTGATGTTGATTGAGGGATAAATATTGGCCAGGATACTGGGGATAACTCCCCTGCTCTTCTTCGAAATAGTGCCACGGGATCTTTTACGTCCACCTGAAAGAGCAGACGGGGCCTCGGTTTAGCGTCTCATCTGAAAGACGGCACCTCCAACAGTGCAGCACTCCCTCAGCACTGCACTGGAGTGTCAGCCTAGATTTTTGTGCTCAAGTCTCTGGAGTGGGACTTGAACCCACAACCTTCTGACTCATTTGTGAGAATGGGCCTTCCTTAGCAGCAACGGAAAAGTAGACGCCAATCATGGCACAGCCTGCTGTACCAATCCTTTCAAGCTTCTCGAGCAGTTAACGAGCCACATCCTCTGCTTTGCAATGCTTCATGGTCTAGTGCGTGTTCAGTTGACCTTCTAATACCTATATGTGCGGCATTCCATTGAATGGTGTACCTTCCATGATCTGTTGGCATATTTTGGATTATTTCACAGTTATGACTTACATTAGTTTTGTTGTTACTTTTTTGTTTAAATTATCGTTTTGAATAGACCACACTCTCGGACCTCAGTGTTGTTCTCCCTATTAAGGGGATGTGTCCAGGTCTGGTCTAAACAGAAAATAGTACGCTCATTGTCTACACGTATTTATATTTCCTCATCCAATATTGAAATCCATCTGTCATTCCCAAACCCTTCTGCTTTACAGGCATAGCTCCTTTAGATAGCCATCAGTCTCTTACGTGGTTGCACAGCTTAGTGTCATTAGCAAATGTTCCTGTCCGACAAGAGGTTCTCTTCTGCACATCATTTTCAGTATATTGTAGGTTTGTTATATGAGGAACATTCAGAAGATTTTAGATGAAAGACAGAGGGCTGGATTTTGATACTGGGGCGGGTTGGGGTCGTGTCATCCACTTTTCGTGTTATCCACCAGACTGCAATTGGATGTTGGAGATTGATGTGATTTTCACCTAATTGGGCAATTGAGTTCCAGCATGTGGGAACCCATGACCCAATTAGTGTTTTCAGTCTGAAAGTCGCCTCTGATGATGTCATCATTGCTGCTGCATTGAAGGTCTGCAAAGACTGCCTGGCCTTTGCTGTGAGAGGACCTGGATGCAAAATGAGCAGCAGCAGCCCTAAGTCTGCTCCCAGATATTTTTGCACCACCACTCCCAGATATGTCTCCTCCTCATCCATCCATCCAGATATGTCTCTTCCTCATCCATCCAGCCAAATGTGCTCCCACCAGGTTTCACATTCGTGGTTCAGAACAGGCGTGCTTCATGTAGAAAAAGGGTTAAAATCACAAAGGTTTTTCAAAATGGCATTATAGAGGCAATTTAGTGCTTGTTAAGGGCCTTAACAGCCTATCCCGCCTCTAAGAGGCGGGATGGAGTCGGGACCAGCAGACACGATTTAATGAAAATTGCATGGAGGCGGGCTTGTGCCCGCCCTCCAGTTTTCACAATTTTAACCCCCGACACACCTCCAAACCCACCTCCACGGGTCAATGAAAATCCAGCCCAGAGAATCCAAATTTGGACATTCGTTAAGTAGAATTCAATGAGCAAACTATGAATTGATTCAATTCAACCAGCCAAAAACACTAGATTCAATTAAGCAATTAAAAATCGTAAAGTGTTTTGCATATTTTCATTACAAACAGGTCACACTACAGATGAGATTGATGTGTGTTGACACACTGCATTTTATTGATATGAAAGAAAACATTAAATTGATTAAAATTGTCATCAATTATTTGACCGAGAAATTGGATCGGGCTTGAATTAGTGCAGCTCCAAATGAGGCCAGTGGCAGGACCATGGCAAATAGACCCGGCAGCCTCATTAGGATAGTACTGGCGAGCTGTGGACACCATTCACAGCCTCGAAGGAAACTGGCCGAGGGCCTCTGGAGAGTCTGGGGGTGGCAATCGGGCGGGGCGGGGGGGGGGGGGGGGAGGGCGAGTGGACACTGGCAGCGGCCTTCGGTTTTAATGTGCAGGGGTGCTTCTCCTGGCTCCACAATAAGGTAAGTAAAAAAACCTCTTAATTTACCTTTCGGGTGGGAGCCTCCAGCAGTTCCTTTAAGGACCGCTGGTTTGGCTACTGAGCGCCTGAAGGTCATATGCTGCGGTCATATGCAGTCCAATTTGGCAAAGGGTCCTGAAACAGGAGTTAGGCCCCTGATTTGCACATGGACTTAACCCCAGTTGCATGCATTCGCCCTGGACACCTGCTGAGCAGCCCTAACCACTATGGCATTTTAGCGCGGAATCAGCGCTCACACGCCATCCGCCAAATTGGACCCTTAGGCGTCTGTTTACACCTGTAAAATGGGCTCAGCACCTGCAAATTTCTAGGCCTTTGTGTCCAAGCACCAGTGTCAAGATGGTAAAATGTTCCAGCATAGTCCAAGAGCTGGAAAAGGTAAGAGTTTTTCTTGATCCAATTTAGAACCACTGCACTGCACTGCACTAATGGCAATGTAAAATTATGAGTTCAGGGCCAGACATTTTAATTTAACATGAAGTTGGAAAATTGAGGACTTATGGAGAAGATTAAAGTTGCATTATGTCCCAAGAGATCACACATCTGACTAACTTGTCCTTGCACTAATAGTGGAGAGGGGAATCCTAATGCTATATATCCAATCCAAATGTTAGTACTTGGGGTGGGGTGGTGGGGGGGAGGAAAGGGAATGATTTCTCCTTTCAAATGATAAATGTATATGATTTATTAATTTTAGATGATCTGTGAACATTTGAGTTCATCATCATGAATGTTTAATATTTATATTAATTTACCTGCTTCAGTCAAGTCTCTGTCTTTATTTCACATATGGTAATGACACCCTAACAAGGGCAACATTCACTTTTGAATACATCAAGGACACTGTGCTTTTCAAGTATAAACAGTACTCAGTTTGATTTTAAACAAAAAAATTAAAGCAACTTATTTTATATGAGCTTCTGTCACATCTACATATTTTTATTAGCCAGACTGTGGTGGCAATAATTACATTCTTAAACGGAGAAAGAATTTTTTCAAATTACTCCCTGAAGTAGTTTTCAAATTGCTTTCGGATGAGACGTTAAACCAAGACCCCGTCTGCTCTCTCAGGTGGACGTAAAAGATCCCATGGCACTATTTCGAAGAAGAGCAGGGGAGTTATCAGAACAGATTATCTGGTCATTATCACATTGCTGTTTGTGGGAGCTTGCTGTGCGCATATTGGCTGCTGCATTGCCTACATTACAACAGTGACTGCACTTTAAAAAGTACTTCATTGGCTGTAAAGCGCTTTGGGACGTCCGGTGATCGTGAAAGGCGCTATATAAATGCAAGTCTTTCTGTCTTTAATGATGTTGGTATAATTAACAGGCAAGCAGCCATATATGTAATTTTACGCGCTGGAGTTAAAGTAGGCCATGGAATAGGACTAAGTGCCTGACCCGATTGAAACCAGTCCTGAACCACAGGGTTTTAGGGTATTTGTTTTGTGAAGCTTCAAGCAGGGATGAAGAGTCACTCTGCAGTGCAGAAGATAATGAGTGAGCTGTGAATAAGATACATCATTACACTTTCCCATTTTTATGGAAGAAAATAATATACATGCCAGATATTTCTTTGACTTTTTAAGCTTGAAGACCCTTGCATTGGGTCTCCTTCCATTTTAGGCAACTCCAGTGCTTCCACTGACGGGGAGTGTCCCAGAGTAGCTCGATAGTAGAAGCGAGAGCTGCATCACCAAACTGACCCGAGTGCAAATCACCATACCTACATAGAAACATAGAATCTAGGAGCAGGAGATTCGGCCCGTCGAGCCTGCTCCACCATTCAATACGATCATGGCTGATCATCCAAATCCAGTATCCTGTCCCTGCTTTAATCCCCACAGTACACATATCCCACCCTACCCCCGTAACCCCACGTATTTAATTCCCCCTAACATATCCCATCCTATCCCCATAACCCCACATATTTAATCCCCCCCTAACACTAAGGGTCAATTTATCATAGCCAAATCAACCTAACCCGCACATTTTTGGACTGTGGGAGGAAACCGGAGCACCCGGAGGAAACCCACGCAGACACGGGGAGAATGTGCAAACTCCACACAGACAGTCACCCGAGGTCAGATTCGAACCCGGGTCCCTGGCGCTGTGAGGCACCAGTGCTAACCACTATGCCACCGTGTTGCCCTGGAAATACATAGATAGAAATCTACATGCCAAGCAGTCATATGTGTTTCTGGGATCAAGTAACTCCAGCTCTCAGTCAGTTTGAAGTCACACCCCGCTGTGTGTATTAAGGAGACACACAGACGTTTCCTATCTGTGCTTTCACTGCAGATACCGAGCATGGAGGGGGACCTCACGCACTAAAAAAATTCTAGTGTGTATTATAATTGCTTTTCAAAAAAATGGGAGTGCTTTGAGCAAAGAGTACACCTCTGTTAATTTGCCTTCCCCTTTAAGCTCTCCATTAGTAGTTCCATCTTGCAATCAAACAGCACAGCATGAGAATATGGAATGGATTTGTGCTCTGATTTAATGTATGAAATAAAGTCAGGAATTATTGCAAGAATCCGGAAAGGGCTGTCTTCATACTGGATGAACTGGGTCAGTGATGCTAAAAAATCTTTTAGGTTTTTAAATCTACATAGGTTAGACTGTGATACAAGGCGATGACATCAAGGGTTTCAAATTGCATGATCAACTGGGAGATCAAACTCGAGTTTGAGGGGGTTCCTGAATTCTGATGTGCTATTGTTCTGGTACACAGTCTCATTTACAATTATTATTCCTTTAAAAAGGTTTTTTTCACACCATTTTGAGGTTGCAGATATGCCAGTTTCCCACATGTGAGAGGTTTCTTCTATCAAGTGCTCGAACTTGACTCCCATGCAATTTGAACTAAAGTTCGATTGTACTACATCTTAATTGAAGAAATGTCAGGTTTATGTCACTGCATGTTCTAAGAGAAAAATATCCCCTGCATATAATTGTATTGCATTAACAGAGGACGTTGGAATGAATATCTCTGCACCAATCTTCAAACTTTCACATAATAACCATTCACTGCTGTCTTTGTTTATAGTGTCTGTCTAAAAGTACTCGGAACAGACACAGTGTAAAAGAGGCCACTGGCGGACTCATCAGCTGTTTATCATATGGGAGCTGTTTTCATTTGAAAGGGGTTGAGAAAATGAATATAATGAAAGGTAGTTTCCTCTGACCAGTGCATTAGTAACAGGGAGGCATAAATTGAGGATTAGTACTGGAAGCATAAGGGAGAAGGATAGGTGAAATATTTTCACACAAAGGGATATTAGAATATAGAAGGCATCACCACGAAAGACTATTGAAGCTAAGTAGATCCTTATGTTTAAAAGGGAATTAGACACTTGAAGGAAAGAGAAAGAGAAAGAACAGTGAAATAGAATTAGAGTCGATAGCTATGATGTGGAACTAGTACTGCCATAGGCACGATTGATTGACTGACATCTTCCTGACTGAAAGTCCAAAGTTCTCTCAATTGTTTACGTATGCCATTATACATGTGCTTTACCGATTTAAAATACGAGGCAGATAAACTGCCGTTGGTTCTGCTCTCAAATACTGGCTCTCATTACAGTGAGTAGACAACCTAGTGAGGTTGAAATGTACATGTTGAAGAGTCAACACTGAGAAATGCACCAGCTGTGGGACGAAGGGTCAACTATGACCCAGTACATACGACCTGCATATGTTCCGGCTACGCAACCAGCTTGCTCCATTTTGGAAGCACGCCCATAATCTGATACAAAATGTACTAAACTTTCAGACAGGTCTCAACCTTGCAGTTAGATCATCCGCCCCCAGACATCTACGTAATTAAATTTGTTGTCGTTTTCTTAGTTACTGCCAAAGAAATGTATCTTATTGAACTGGAAAGCTGCAGAATCACATTGCCCAGCAATCTGGCTCAAATTCATGTTTGAGGGAAATGTCTTTAGATAGATAAATAACGGAGCTGCAGCGAGACACTCGTATTACGCCATTCGCTGCATTAATCTCTATTTTTCGATTTTAAGATTAGCCACAATTTGATAAAGGAACAATTTTTACTTTGCAGCACATTCTTTCTTTAATATACTCTGTGTAATTGTGTTTACGACCCAGGAACTTTGCATATAATTAAGCTTTGGCTGTGTTGTCTGATTTGTATTTATTTGTATATATATTATATATCTCCATTGCACCTGTCATATGCAAATACCATATGAGCACACTTCCTGTGTCACACTGGCTGGTATGTAAATTTCTTGCAGCTGATTGGATTAACTTCATATTTGTAAAACACACAAAGCACAACAAATCAGAATTTTGTAACTGTGAAGAGTGAAGAAAACCTACCAAGAGTGAAGAAAACCTACCAATTTTCTTTTTCTTTCCTCACATAATCAGGATTCAAAATAAGATTTCTCATATGATAAAAACATAAAAGTTGCAAAGGGAGAATTTTCCCCTTCATCTGGCGGAACAGATCGCCCGCCTGTTGCAGAACCCTCCCGATGAGATAAAGGTTAGGTGGGTACTACAATGGACAGGCGACCCATTCCTACAGGTGATATTGTTCTCCCCCAGAGTTATCACTGTTAATGGAGTTCCCAATTATATCCGTGCTTCGCTGCTAATGATACCGCAGTGTGCAAAAGTTCTCGGCATGAATCAAGATAATTCTGTCAGCGTGTAATCCAATGAGAGAGAAATTCGGTATTGCCCCGTTTGGGGCGCAATTATCGGCCGGGCGCAAAGTTTCGCGCCTGCCGCTAATTATCGCCTCCGACTGCAAACTTGGCTTCTATCGCCCCTGGAGGTGATTGGAGTGCTAAATCAGGCGCTACACACCTCTCTTAAGGCGCTAACGCCGAGGAGCGAGGTGCTACCTCAGAGCGTTGGTGAAGCTCATGTGATGTCAGTTAGCAATGGAACACAGACACACTGGCGCTGGCCACTTCTTAAAGGGGAGGGTTGATCTTGCTCTCCTGCTCATTGTAGCCTTGAATCTCGGCCTGGAGAGACCTGTACATCAATTCTGCTGGAAAGAACAATGGAGAGGCCCAGGGAAAGAGCTCAGAGTGCAGCCCCCAAGTCTCTTCTAAATCGATGCAAGGAAGGTCAAATCAAAATGTACCTGCAAAGTGCTGCTCAGTACCCAAAACTCCTTCACACAGCGTTGAATCTCTCCAGAAGTCTCTCTCTCTCTCAGAATGCGTGGTGCAAAAATGTCGCCGACAAAAAAAGGCAGGACATGGCTGCCTTTAAATAGCGCTCCCCCAGTCCCTTCCCGACTGCAAAACGTTCCCATCTACCTGTCGTTGCTAGCGGCAGGCGGAAAGGCAGGGGGCACCACTCAATATCCGGTCCGGGGCGTTGCACGCTCGACTGACGTCACGATCTGCGGGCGCAGGAGATCGTGGCGGTAGTGTTTAGCTCCACTGCAAAATGTCGGGTCAATTTCGCGAGCGGCACAAACATCGCCATGCCCGGACGCTCTTAGGGCGCTAACGGGAGGCGCTAATCAACTGAATTTTTCCCCCCAATATCTCTTTCCTCCTGCTGTGAAAGGATTTCTGAGTTTCTTTGTGGTGCCAATGATTTGAAAACAAAAGCTTTTTCAGGTAAAGTTTCACAGTTAAACTATAACGAAGTTACTAATTTGTGCTTCACAGACACAGCCTTTGTACCAGCACCTGGTGTGTACTAGCTCATCCCCTTGCAGTGTGAAAACCTGGAAGAGTGGAAGGGTCATCCATTTTTTGTATAAAGTCCGAATAACTAAATAAATCATAAACTTTGGTACATTAATCTGAGATAGATTATGTGTATCTGAGGGAAATTGTGGAAATTTGTAGGAGTGACAAGACTATCCATATAGAGTGTACCAGTATTAACTGTCCTGTCTTCTCATTCCTCTTTCCATGTCATTGAAATTTGATGACAGATCAAAGCCATTTTTAGGCTTGCAGAGGAAATAAATTTGCTTTTTTTTGTATCTAAGCAAAATTTCAAATTTTTTTTTATCCAGTTTATGTTTATTAAAGCAGCCATGTTATTACTTTTGCAGGGAAAATAAACACCTGCTTTTGATATTTTTATACTTGGAAAAACATGCTTATTTAACCAGAATCTTTTAGTAGTAGTAAGTAGCGTTGCAGAATTGTTTGGTAAAGAAGAAATGCCTATTTTCTTATGTTTGAAATTGCATAGCCTTCACAATAAAACCTGTACTCTAAACAGATAAGATATTGTCCTGGAATTTGCGGTCAGTGACGAAGCAAAGGCGTTTGCCGCTGGCCCCGAAGAGCTTCGCACAAAGATCTGATCTCGGTGTCGAGAAGTTCGGGATTTATGATGCATAATTCAAATTAACGGAGTATAGTGGGAATCCCCTAGTGCGAGCTGCTGTGACGTCAACAAGCTGTCTAAACAGCCAATCAAAATGCAGACTTCTCACAGACAGCGAACAAGGCAATGGGTAAGCTCTTAAAATCCTAACATTTTAAAAATGTTAGAGAGGGCAAAACAAAGATTGGGGGTCTCACATGGGGAAAAGGCAAACCTGAAATAAAAATGAACAAACTTAAAAAAAAAATTAAAACATTTTAAATTTTTATTAAAATGTTTAAATTTAACACTGCACAAAATTTAAATTCGTTTTTCAGGGCCATAACCTTTGTTTAGCAGTCAATATGCTGTCAAAACCCCAGTTACATCTAATCCCTTTGGCTCTAACTTTTAGTGGGGAATTTAACAGCGTACGCACTGCGGAAGAGACGAAGGGCTCGATTTTGCCATTGGGGGCGGGCTGGGGCGTGTCAGGTGGTTTTCGTGTCAGGAATCCGACTCCGATGTGAAGTGGAAAAAAAGTGCGATTTCCCCCTAATTGGGCACTTGATTTCCAGCGTCTGGAAACCCCTGGCCCAATGAGGCTTTTCATACAGAAAGTTGCCTCCGATGACGTCATCAACGTTGGTGGATTTAAGGCCTGCAAGCAGCCTTGCTTCTTCTGCAGACTTTAAACTTTATGCCCATTGTTATGATCGCATCATTCATCCACTATGTCCACCAGTAGGCCAAAGTGTGCTCCACGCTTCGATGAGGCCTCCCTCCAAGCTCTGGTGGAGGGAGCAAGATGCAATAAGGAGGTAACATATAGAAACATAGAAGATAGGAGCAGGAGTAGGCCATTCGGCCCCTCGAGCCTGCTCCGCCATTCAATGCGATCATGGCTGATCATCCAAATTCAGTACCCTGTCCCTGCTTTCTCCCCATATCCCTTGATCCCTTTAGCCTTAAGACATATACCTAACTCCTTCTTGAATATATTTGATGAATTGACCTTAACTGCCTTCTGTGGTAGAGAATTCCACAGGTTCACCACTCTCTGGGTGAAGAAATTACTCCTCATCTCAGTCCTAAATGGCTTACCCCTTATCCTTAGACTGTGACCCCTGGTTCTGGACTCCCCCGCCATCGGGAACAGCCTTCCTGCATCTAGTCTGTCTAGTCCTGTTAGAATTTTATAAGTTTCAATGAGATCCCCTCTCATTCTTCTAAACTCCAGCGAATATAAGCCTAATCGACCCAATCTCTCTTCATACGTCATTCCTGCCATCCCAGGTATCAGTCTGGTGAATCTTCGCTGCACTCCCTCCATGGCAAGAACATCCTTCCTCAGATAAGGCGACCAACACTGCACACAATACTCAAGGTGTTGTCTCACCAAGGCCCTGTACAACTGCAGCAAGACACCCTTGCTCCTGTACTCGAATCCTCTCGCTATGAAGGCCAACATACCATTTGCCTTCTTAACCGCCTGCTGCACCTGCATGCTTACCTTCAGCGACTGGTGCATAAGGACACCCAGGTCTCGTTGCACTTCCCCTTTTCCCAATCTATTGCCGTTCAGATAATAATCTGCCTTCCTGTTTTTGCCACCAAAGTGGATAACCTCGCATTTATCCACATTATACTGCATCTGCCATGCATCTGCCCAATCACCCAACCTGTCCAAATCATACTGGAGTTTCTCTGCATTCTCCTCACAGCACACATGCCCACCCAGCTTTGCGTTGTCTGCAAACTTGGAGATATTACATCTAGTTCCCTCGTCTAGATCATATATATATATGGTGAATAACTGGGGTCCTAGCACCGATCCCTGCGGTACCCCACTAGTCACTGCCTGCCACTCGGAAAAAGACCCGTTTATTCCAACTCTTTGCTTCCTGTCTGCCAACCAGTTTTCTATCCAAGTCAGTACCTTACCCCCAATCCCATGTGCTTTAACTTTGCACGCTAATCTCTTATGCGGGACCTTATCGAAAGCCTTCTGAAAGTCCAAATACACCACATCCACTGGTTCTCCCTTATCTATTCTACCAGTTACATCCTCAAAAAATTCCAGTAGATTAGTCAAGCATGATTTACCTTTTGTAAATCCATGTTGACTTTGTCCGATCCTGTCACTGTTTTCCAAGTGCTCTGCTATTACATCTTTTATAATGGACTCTAGCATTTTCCCCACTACCGATGTCAGGCTTACATAGGGTCTAATTCCCTGTTTTCTCTCTACCACCTTTTTTAAATAGTGGGGTTACATTAGCTACCCTCCAATCCATGGGAACTGTTCCAGAGTCTATAGAATTTTGGAAGATGACCAGCAATGCATCTACTATTTCTAGGGCTACTTCCTTAAGTACCCTAGGATGTAGATTATCAGGCCCTGGGGATTTATCGGCCTTCAATCCCGTCAATTTCCTGAACACCATTTCCCTACAAATACTGATTTCATTCAGTTCCTCCCTCTCATTAGACCCTATGTTCCCTGACATCTCTGGGAGGTTATTTGTGTCCTGCTTTGTGAAGACAGAACCAAAGTATGTATTTAATTGGTCTGCCATTTCTTTGTTCCCCATTATAAATTCCCCTGATTCTGACTGCAAGGGACCTATGCTTGACTTCACCAATCTTTTTCTCTTCACATATCTATAGAAGCTTTTACAGTCAGTTTTTATGTTCCCTGAAAGCTTACTCTCATATTCTATTTCCCCCCTCTTAATTAATCCCTTTGTCCTCCTTTGCTGAATCCTAAACTGCTCCCAATCCTCAGGTTTGCTGCTTTTTCTGGCCAATTTATATGTCCTCTCCTTGGATCTTATGCTATCCCTAATTTCCCTTGTTAGCCACGGTTGAGTCACCTTTTTTGTTTTATTTTTATGCCAAACCGGGATGAACAAATTCTGTAGTTCATCCATGCGATCTTTAAATGTTTGCCATTGCCTATCCACCGTCAACCCTTTAATAACATTCCCCAATCCATCCTAGCCAACTTGCGCCTCATACCATCGTAGTTTCCTTTATTTAAATTCAGTACCCTAGTCTCTGAGTCAATTACTACTTCACTCTCCATCTTAATGAAGAATTCTATCATATTATGATTGCTCCTCCCCAAGGGGCCTCGCACAACAAGATTGCTAATTAATCCTTTCTCATTACATTATACCCAGTCTAAGATGGCCTGATCTCTAGTTGGTTCCTCGACATATTGGTCCAGGAAACCATCCCATATACACTCTAGGAATTCCTCCTCCACAGTATTGTTACTAATTTGGTTAGCCCAATCTATATGTAGATTAAAGTCATCCATGATAACTGCTGTGCCCTTATTTCACGCATCTCTAATTTCCCATTTAATGCCATCCTCAACCTCAGCATTACTGTTTGGGGATCTGTATACAACTTCCACTAACGTTTTCTGCCCCTTGGTATTTCTCAGCTCTACCCATACAGATTCCACATCATCAGAGGTGCTCTTCCCTTCCTCAGGGAGAAAAAAGCCACCCCAGCAGACAAAAGCTGTGTGGCTGCAAGCGGCCCAGGAGGTCAACTCCATCTCTATGAGCAGCAGAACCTGACTGCAGTGCAGGAAGAGGTTTCATGACCTTCTCCGCACAGGAAAAGTGAGTATGACTTTCCCATCACCCTCAATCTGATCCCCATCGCCTCTCCTCACCAGCAGTCTGCTTTGCCAACCTCTTTCTCCACATCCCACTTGACACTTACATCCCTGCATCCTTACCCATTCCCTTTCTCTCTATGGTCACATTCACTTAACTATTCGACCATGCAGCCCTCACACTCCCTATCACTGTGATGCAACAACAACAACAACTTACAACACACAGGGAGGGCCCTTTGTCTCCTTCTAAGCATCTATGCTATAGATTCTCTACACTCACTCCTTCATTCTCACTCAAACTCCACTTGTGTCCCTCATTGCAGATTAAGGGAGCCCACAATAAGAGGGAAAGAGCGAGGACAGGAGGAGGGCCACCCTCAGTAGCCCAGCTCACCACCTGGGAGGAGGCAGCCCTGGAAATCGCCGGTGTCGAGGACGATTCCCAAGTGGGGGACAGACACACGGGCGCATCACAGCAAGCTGGTGACAGAATACTTTGGCATCTCTCTCATTGACATTGCATGAGTCACTGATAATGATTCTGATGCTCTAACAGATTGACTTATGATCATCTGCACTATTCAATGTGCATGTAACATTGACCTCACATCTCTAACTCTTTCATTTACTCCCTCACAGGACCATCGAGAGCCCCCGTCCCCACTGTCCAGGAGGAACAGCCTGAGCCTCAAGACTCCTCAGAGGAAGCTGCAACCTCTGAGGGCGCAGCGTCAGCAGAATTCAGCGCACCCAGCACCAGCGCAGACACTCACACCTCGGTGGGACCTTCGCGAGATAGAGTAGTGTTGTCACCTGGTGTATCACAGCTCACAAGTGAGCATCAGCAGATGGTGGAGAGAGGGACAGCACTGGAGAGTCCTCGTTGGAGGGCGCAGGACTCTGCCAGCTCAGCTCAGCTGCATGTCGACCCTGTGCCTCCAGTCCATCCAGAAGGAGAGCGGTGCTGGAACTCCAGGAACAGGTGCAGGAGTCTCTGGCAGGTTTTGTATCCAGGGTCGCTACGAGTGTGGTGCGAATGGAGGAGTCCATCGCGAACATGAGCAGAGCCTTTGTGGTGGCATTGGCGCATGAACGCCTCACCACAGAAAGGATGGCTACGGGAGAGGAGAGGATGGCTACGGCCATGGAGGAGTTAAGTCACCAGAGTGTTGAAAACATGGTCATTGTTCAGAATAGACTGGCATCTCTTGAGGAGCGATGGCCAGCTATTGAGCATAGAAACCAGACCTTCATGGAAGTTCTCTGGAGTAGGACTTCCAGTGCAGAAACGGGTCCTCATGGCACCCCTGAAGTGCAGCAAGGTGCTGTCAAGCCACTTGCTAGCTCTGAAGTCGGGCTGACCCATGAGAGGGATGTTGGTGGCAGACAACAAGGAAGTGGGGGCTCCTCTCCAAGCGCTCACACGACCATGCCACTGCAAAGCCCTCGGTCAGAGCCCTACCAGAGTCCTCACCCAACTGAGATGGGCGTCTCATCCCCTGCAGAGCCGCAGGAGCAGCAGACTGTTGCCGAGCCCTCACAGGTTCGCAACCCCAGAGGACGGCAGCCAAAGGTGTCGAGACAGGAGCAGCAAGAAAGTGAGCAAGGGGCCTCCACATCAGCTGAAGCCACAGGGGAAGCACCACGTAGGAGCACGCGTAAGCGGAAGATAATGCACAAGTAGTCACAAGGGTAGTCACTTGGGTGTTATGTTGTGTTTATTTTTGAAATGCCATCAGTTGCTTGTTGTGATAAAAATTTCTGATGGCAAACTGTTGAAATTGTGGCCTGTGTCATTTCGCAAAAGGGACTTCCACATTGAGGGCTTAGAGCGACTTGCAATTGTCAGTATGGTGGTCAGAGTGATAGGAATCTGCAGGTTCTTGTCCATTGTCGATGCTCTGATATGACGGTGCGAGGCAAAAGTGTTTGATTGTGCAGGCTAAGCAAATCTGGCCAACATGAGTGCATCCCGGGCAGCCATGTGGTTGCGCGCTGGCGCCTTCTGGCCTATGCAGCTTCAGGTGGGTGAGCAGCAGCTTGGCGCTCCTGTTGTTGCTGCTGCTGTTCATGGTTCTGCTGCTGCCGCGGCTGGTCTTCGTCCGAATCTGATGTCCAGGAGGAAAGGAAATAAATGTTCGCCATGCTTCTGGTATATGCCTCAGTTGAGGAAGTGCTCAGTCAAGGTGGGGAGAGGGGTTTCCCAGCAGGTCACACTGGAAATGGGTGTCAGGCTCCAAACTTCCACAACAATGAGTATGGCTGCTAAAAGCTCCCCCAGACCTGAGACAACAAAGTTCTGCCACCTGCAAGTGATCATTTCTGAAAATTGTTTTTTAATGGTGGAGCTGCAGCTGTTAGTAAGCAATCCACTTGTGAGGCCGCCAGGATTAACTGGCGTGTTCCAGAGGAGACATGCAGGACGGGGGGAATGTGCGTAAATCAGAAAGGCCTCTCAAAATGGGATTATAGAGGCTATTAAGTGGTTGTTAAGGGCCTTAAGGGCCTATCCCGCCTCGTGGAGGCGGGATGGAAACGGGGTCTGAAACCACGAATGTGGGAAAATTGCTCGGAGGCGGGATCGGAGCCGCCCGCCATTTTTTGCGATTTTAACACCTCACATGCCTCCAGTCCCGCCTCCTCGGGCCTGGCAAAATCGAGCCCGAAGTTTTCGTCGGTTTCCCTGATTTGAGAGATTTCACTGATTGCCGGCTGTGTGTGTGTGTGTGTGTGTGTGTGGGTGGGGGCGGGTGGGGGGGTGGCAGTCGCAGCTCAGCCTGTGGAGGAGCAGTGAATGACAGACCACAACTTAAGGATTTTTGGCATTAGGCTGTGCCTGCACTATATCCTGAAGCTGCGGTCAGTTTCATAGGCAAAGTGACGGCGAATGCTGCCAGTTCGCTGTCATCAGGACCGCAAATTCCAGGCCATTCTGCCTGTTTGATATACCAGGTAACGAGCTGCTCTCCCCTCCTCTAATGAGACTCAGAAGGCGAACACGGGACACAACCAACAGAGTACCCTACGTCGTCCAGTACTTCCCCGGAGCGGAGAAACTACGCCATGTTCTTTGCAGCCTTCAACATGTCATCGATGACGACGAACACCTTGCTAAGGCCATCCCCACGCCTCCACTACTCGCCTTCAAGCAGCCGCCTAACCTCAAAAGTACCATAGTTCGCAGCAAATTACCCAGCTGTCAGGAGAACAGCGACCACGACACCACACAACCCTGTCACGGCAACCTCTGCAAGACATGCCAGATCATCAACACAGATACCATCATCACACGTGAGGACACTACCCACCAGGTACATGGTACATACTCATGTGACTCGGCCAACGTTGTCTACCTGATACGTTGCAGGAAAGGATGCCCCAGAGCATGGTACATCAGCGAGACCATGCAGACACTGAGACAATGTATGAACGGACACCGCGCAACAATTGCCAGGCAGGATTGTTACCTCCCAGTCGGGGAACACTTCAGCAGTCAAGGACATTCAGCCTCGGATCTGCGGGTTAGCATTCTCCAAGGCGGCCTTCGAGACACACGACAACGCAAAATCATCGAGCAGAAACTGATAGCCAAGTTCCGCACCCATGAGGACGGCCTCAACTGGGATCTCGGTTTCATGTCACGTTACAGAACGTGACTCAACATCGTTGTCTGGTTTTCCAGTTTTAAAAAAAAGTTAAAAGCTTAACTGCAGACTGCAGCATTTGACACGTTGGACCCCCTGTGACCCACCTCATTGTCTTAGCTGTACCCTGCTGTGTCTTTGATGTAATGCCTCTCTGACGGATTGTATCTCTGCAGACACATTGTTCTCTGTTTATATATACTGTGTAATCGATTTGTATTCCCTCACTGTACCTGAAGAAGGAGCAGAGCTCCGAAAGCTCGCAATTTCAAATAAAACTGTTGGACTATAACCTGGTGTTGTGCGACTTCTCTTTTTTGTCCACCCCAGTCCAACACCGGTATCTCCGCATCATGTCTAATGAGACTAGAGATTAATTGATTGATTTACCTACCTGCAGGGGGTAAGGAGAACACTATTCATTATTCAGGAACCAATCAAAGAACACTTACTTCACCGCCTCTGAGTATATTTCTCACAAACTTCTTTTCCATCCTTTCAGTGGTGATGTGCTTCCTGTTGCAACAGCATTACCTCTGAATCACCTTGAACAACACTACAGGTGATCTATTAGTATCTCAAAATAAATGATTCACAAAACCTCATCAGAATATCAGGACAGAAACCCTGTATATGTTTGGTCAAATGATAAGTGTTCAGAAAAATACAAACTAAAAGACCCATTGATTCATTTTACTCACAGTGCAGTCACTGACTGGTACTTACATAGAATTATGTAGAGTTTACAGACAGAAACAGGCCATTTGGCCCAACTGGTCTATGCTGTCTTTATGCTACACACGAGCCTCCTTCCACCCGTCTTCATCTAACCCGATCAGCATATCCTCCTATTCCTTTCTCTCTCATGTGCTTATCTAGCTTTCCTTAAATGCATCTATGCTATTTGCCATGTGGTATGAGTTCCATATTCTAATCACTCTCTGGGTAAAGAAGTTTCTCCTGAATTCCCAATTGGATTTTTTGGTGACTACCTATATTCATGGCCCCTAGTTTTGGTCTCCCCCACAAATGGAAACATCTACCCAATGTCTATCCTATCGAACCCTTTCATAACCTTAAAGACCTCTATTAGGTTACTCCTCATCTTTCTCTTTTATAGAAAAAAGAGCCCCAGCTTGTTCACTGTTTCCTGATAGATGTAACCTCTCAGTTCTGGTATCATTCTAGTAAATCTTTTTCGCACCGTTTCCAGTGCCTCTATATCCTTTATATAATGGCCCAAAAATTAGTGCCGCTACGCGAGAGTACGCACTGCGTACTCTCGCGTATTCTGTCTCCAATTGCCGGTTTTCTGCATGCACTGCGCATGCGCTGAAAACCGGCACTTGGTGAATGGAAAAGGGGGCGGGTCCTAGGTGAACCGCGTGCGCGCTACAGGCTGCGCGCACGCTGTGCACTTAGTGGTTTCAACGCGCAGATAAGTACGGAAGATTCTACACATAAAAAAAGGAGGAGTAAGACCCACTTTTAACAAGGTAAGTAGTGAATTAAGTATTATTTTGAATTTTTTTTAACAGGTATATCTTTTTTAGAGACTTTAAAGACAGGTAAGTTTATTTTTATAACTTTTTAAAAGATTTTAAATTTTTTCAAAAATTTAATTTTTTATTTAAAATGGTTAATTTATTTAACTATACTTATTTTATTAAAGTGATGGTTTTAAAAAAAAATGTAATTGAGGTTTAGCGGTTCTTTTGGGGGGCTATAGTATTCATAACTTTCACAGCACTTATGTGAAAGTTATGAATGGAAGATGGTGTGCTGCCATTGGCTCTAACTGAGTCACGTGATCCCACAGCTCGCACGAATTAACTACGCCGGTGAGATACGCAAGCCCAGCACAGCAGCTGTCCAGAACATCAAGTTCGTGCGAGCTGGAACTGAAAAAGCCAACGCGCAGTGAGAGATCGCGGGGAGGCCTTACCCTCGCACGAAGGCTTCCTCACGAATTTTTGGGCCATTATGAAGACCAGAACTGTGCACAGTACTCCAAGTGTGGTCTAACCCAGGTTCTATACAAGTTTAGCATAACTTCTCTGCTTTGCCATTCTATCCCTCTAAAAATAAACCTCAGTGCTTTGTTTGCTTTTTTAATGGCCTCATTAACCTGTGTCGCTACTTCTAGTGATCAGACATGCAATGTTAGAAAGCAGATATTAATCACTTATATAATCTGCTGCCACTCTGCCTAAAATAAATACTTTTATGAAAAGGAACTTTAGTGGCCTTGTATAATTTATTGAGGTGTTTTATTATTTATTGTTGGCCAACCTTCTGTAACCTTTTGCGAATATCCTCTTCCCAACCAATGCCGACCGGTAATGATTAGCGCTGTCAATCTGCTGAGCTTTGTCATCATAACTTATCTGTCCAGGATCTACTTACAGCTTTCAACCCCTTTTGTGATTCATTTTAATTACTTCATTCTTGAATTTCTTTGAACTTTTCAAAACAGTCATATGCTATCATAAAACAGATACTCCACGATTCCTCTCTCTGAACAGTGAACGGGCTAAACTACAATTACCGCAAGCTTATAAAAAGGCAAAATCATTCATTTATTCTCAGTATTTTCTACTAGCTCCATTATTCTGCACATCTTGCATCATGCGTGAAGCAGATTCTACAATGCCGCCACACAAGCTGAGCAGTAGGACTGTTGCCAAGCTGGTATCGGTTCAGCATTCTGTGTTGGGTATGAGGCAATGCAGAAGAAGTAGTGTCAGAACCACCCCAGCTTTGCGGCCAGTTTCTGTTGTACTGCAGTCAGAACAGAGCCAACTTTTTAAACCTTAAAATAAAGTTTTAAAAGAGTCCAGATGGTTACCTGGACCAGATGTAAATTTCTAACGTGAGACTGTCCCGTCTGTTCTTTTTCTAACATTTCTCCAACAGAACTCTGCACATGTTCAAGCGCACGCGCACAAAGCTACTCTTTCTCTGAGTAAAACACAATGCACGTGGGCAGTACGGCAAAGTGCCATCTTCTGACACTGCTGTAAAAGAAACAGTACCAGGGGATCTATTCTCTAGAAAAGAGAAGAATGAGGGGTGACCTAATAGACCTAATAGGGCAACACGGTGGCATAGTGGTTAGCACTGTTGCCTCACAGCGCCAGGGACCCGGGTTCGAATCTGGCCTCGGATGACTGTCTGTGTGGAGTTTGCACATTCTCCCCGTGTCTGCGTGGGTTTCCTCCGGGCGCTCCGGTTTCCTCCCACAGTCGAAAGATGTGCGGGTTAGGTTGATTTGGCTATGATAAATTGACCCTTCGTGTTAGGGGGATTAAATACGTGGGGTTACGGGGATAGGGTGGGATATGTGTCGGTGCAGGCTCGATGGGCCGAAATGGCCTCTATCTGCATTGTGGGGATTCTGTGAGTTCTATAAAATTATGAAAGGGTTAGATAGGGTAGACGTACAGTAGATGCTTCCACTTGTGACCAAAACTAGGCGGCATAAAAATAGGATAGTCACCACTAAATCCAATAGGGAATTCAGGAGAAACTTCTTTACCCAGAGAGTGGTTAGAATGTGAACTCGCCACCACAGGGCGACTAGCATAGATGCATTTAAGGGGAAGCTGGATAAGCACATGAGGAGAAAGGAATAGAAGGATATGCTGATAGGGTGAGATGAAGAGCGTGTGGGAGGAGGCTCATGTCGAGCATAAATACCGGTATGGACCTGTTGAACCAAATGGCCTGTTTCTCTGCTGTAAATAAATTGTAATGCCTTCAGTCTTTGCTTGCCTTTTTTTTCTAATTCTGTTTTAGAATATTTAAGATTGATTAGTGTATGGTGGCAAAAATAGGTACAGGATATGTTTGTACATTTATAAAGGACCCCAAATGGTTAACCTTCACTTACGATCATCAATTTATTCCATATTATGGTAAGCTATTTAGAATATAATGCTGTTTCATTCATAATTACTGCCCTCTAACTCTAACATTAAATTTGTATTGGTCTTAACTTCTTTGTGTTTCATATTATTTGTACCTAATAGTTCTGATTTTAAAAAATTAATTCTCTGGACGTGGGTGTTGCTGGCAAGGCCGGCATTTCTTGTCCAGTTAGCATTTGAGAAGGTGGTGGTGGGCCTTCTCCTTGAACCGGTGGTGAAGGGGCTCCCACAATGCTGCTGGGTAGGGAGTTCCAGGATTTTGACCCGGAGTGAAGACCAATTTCACTCCCGATGTGTCTTCACCATATAAGAACATAAAAACATAAGACATAGGAGCAGGAGTAGGTCATTTGGCCCCTCGAGCCTGCTCCGCCATTCAATAAGATCATGGCTGATCTGATCTTGGCCTCAACTCCACTTCCCTGCCCGCTCCCCATAACCCTTGACTCCCTTACCGTTCAAAAATCTGTCTATCTCCACCTTGAATATATTCAATGACCCAGCCTCCACAGCTCTCTGGGGAAGAGAATTCCAAAGATTCACGACCCTCTGAGAGAAGAAATTTCTCCTCATTTCCGATTTAAAAGGGTGCCCCCTTATTCTGAAATTATGCCCACTAGTTCTAGATTCCCCCACGAGGGGAAACATCCTCTCTGCATCTACCCTGTCAAGCCCCTTCAGAATCTTCTGTGTTTCAATAAGATCCCCTCTCATTCTTCTAAACTCCAATGAGTACAGGCCCAACCTGCTCAACCTTTCTTCAAAGGGGAGAGACCCCATGTGGGCCGGGATTTTCTATTTCTGCACTCCACTGTTGGCAATTTTTCAGCCCACTCATTTCAATGAGCAGAAACTCTCCGTGCTGGTGAGTACAGAGGTGGAAAACCGCTCCTCATCTTCTCCCTCCTGCAGTGCAAATTTGATAGGTCAGCCTCGTTGTGGTCAGCACTCGTTAGAGAACATCCTGGAGAACTGTAATTCCAAAATAAAATAACATTTGAAGATGGGGAATGTGTACATTGCACAGCTACAGTGGGATACCCCGAAGGCACTATAGGATGGAGAAGCAATAGTGTTCCTGGTGGGAAAAAATAGAATGCCGTAAGACGGTTTTCTGAACAAATCAACGAACTGAACTTTCAACAGAAGACTCCTGCAGGACTAAATCACCGAGATGGACCATTTTGTAAATAAGGTCAAGTTGTCTACTGAGTTCAGACTGGAGCCAGGTTATAAATCTACTTTAGCTTTCTTAAAACTTGAATTGGAATGGGAGCATCTAAGATGAGAAGCTACCTCAGAATACTTATAGCAACTGTCTATAACTAGACCCCATGTAAATAGAAAGGGACCAGCACTCTTATTGTGACTCGTTGGCAAGACTGTTGTGTTTGGAATAAGAATAAATTCTTTGTTTTTCTGTTCTCTTCGCTGAGAAATATCTTGTAACACTTCTTCCCCCTCCTCAGTCCAGACTGACCTTTTTAACATGCAGCATATGCTTGTAATTATGGTTGCAATTATGGTTGCATATAGCTGATGCTGTTATTTTTTTTAATTTGCTGTGAAAAGATGATTGGACCGAGCTCCAAATTGTGGAAGAATTCTCTTAATTAAAGCTTTGAAGGATGCTTTTGGCTTTCTGTTCTTTTCCTCAGGCTTGATATTGATATTATAACTGATTTAATTTTGAACAAACAAAGAAAATGCTGCCATTTTGATGTATATGCTACTACATAATGCACCTGCAATCAGGAAAGATTGATTTCTGTTCCAGATCTCCCGAGGCCATATTTTGAAACCATGTTGATAACACAAACTTTCATGTGACCTTTAAAAGTCCAGTTCCCGGCCAGCTCTATTATGAATCATTTTCTTTATTGCATTAATTTCGATATTTTTTTTTCTTTCAGTTACTCTCCCCTCCCCATTTTAGCCAAATCCAGCCTTCTCTGGGTGGACCTGAAGCCAAATGGGGACACAGGAGCTGAAATCAGTTCATGCGCCCGAGTCAGTGTGTGATTGCTACGTACAAGTCAAACTTTCATTCCTTTACAGAACTGGGGCCTTGGTTTTAAGAGGGATCTCATAAATTGACGAGGGCTGAGGACTGACCAGGCTCGGCACCAGATAGTAGGAAATGCAAGTGCCAACCGCTGTAGTTTGATGTGACTATTTTAACAACAGCACAATGAATACACCAAATCCCCTTTCAACCCATAACTGCCGCATAGAACTCATCGTCCTGCCCGGATCTTACAAAAGAACCACTGCTCTTTTGCGCAATGGTGTTGGTGAACATGACAGCAATGCACAACAGTCTGATGATTGAGATACTGTTATCAGACAGTTGGCGCTGCTGCTGAAAGAGTCGGTATCTCTGCAGTATCAGACGTAGACTTGCGCTTTCTAACCTTACTAAGTGGTACCATGTGGATATTTTGGATGATATTAAATAGCTGCTATCTAACAGGAGAATGTAGGTCGTTTGATGTTCGGAGGTGCACTGTCCAGCAGGGATGGTAGCCAGGCAGCAAGAATTCACCTCTGCAGCCATACTCCAGAACAGGTAAAGACTTCTTTTCCCCCCTCACAAGTGAAGGGAGAATGTCATGAATGCAGTTTATGGCAATGAAGTAATAACAAAGCCTTTTAATGGGTCAAATGGAAAAACAAAATAATCATAAATCTATCTGACTTTATGCTTTTTAAAAAAGACAGAGGTGGAGATGGACAATCAAGATGTTTCTGAAAGGTTTTCAACATTACTTATTTACATCTACATTTATTTATACATTTTTGAAGAGAAAATATTCTTTCCTCACATCAGAATTGTAATTTACTGGCATATCCGTTAAACATGCTAAAGTTTATACGAATATTTTCTTCTTCTCATCTAATCCTTCCCTGTAAACTGAAAAAAGGAAATAAAATTAAAAGCGACTTACTCACTAAACTCAGAGGCAACATGCATTTCAGCACTCATTCATTGCCCATATTTAAAGCCAAATCCTATAAATTCGGTTGCGTATCACCTATTTTTTTGGGCGCTAAGTGGCCTACTAAGCCCCCAATATGGCGGGTGGGGGTGGGGAAGGTATCTCACCAGGCTATTGATGACTAAAAGTCATTCCGTGTGTAGTGCTCTCATTTCTGTCAGCTGTTTCAGTATTGATATTTTGGAGTCCACACGGATGTAATCTTTCTCTGTCTCTCAAAATTCCATTGGGGTTTAAATCTATTATCTGTCAGCGTGACCTATCTTGAGGCTCTACAGTCTCTTTAGAATTCTTGAAATTCTGTCTTATCTACTGAAGACAGAGACTGTTATAGGGTGTGGTAAAACTGTTGGAATCCACCCTCATGTAAATTGGAGGTTCCCTTATCGGGATTGTACTACATTGGTGGCAACTGTAGCTCCAACTTTTCAAATTGTCATCCCAACATTTTCCTGGCTTTATCCCCTTGGCCATGAAGCAACTGCTCTGACCTGAACACCATTCCTTCCGTGAGTAGTACCTTTTGAATATCATTTCCTTTTACTAGCTGCAAGAGAAGAGCCTGGTGATCATGGACACCAGCCCACAATTCAGCGAGGTTTTGGACTTGCATGGCTTTTTGTCATTACTTCAGACATTTCTGAGATGTTTCTGAGGGAGCAAAACCAGAGTTTTCTGCGAAGAATCTACCCATACTGGGATCATGAACCAGGAGGTTGCTTATTCTGCAATGAGGACTTTTGGAGCTATATATTTATCTAATTTTAGTGAAAAATTAGACGTGATTATGATGTAGGGGAGTTAGTATGTTCCTTTATTTCATCTTCAGACTCTTTAAGCTTTAGGATTAAATTTGCCTCTTATCGCTCTTAGAATCATAGAATCATACAGCACAGTGGCAGGCCATTCAACCCATTGGGCCTGTGCTGGCTCTTTCAAAGGGCTATCATATTAGTCCCACTTCCCTGTTCTTTCCCCATAGCCCTGCAAAATATATCCAATTCCCTTTTAAAAGCTACTACTGAATCTGCTTCCACCACCCTTTCAGGCAGTGCATTCCAGATCATCACCACTCGCTGCGTAAAAATATTTCTCTCATCGCCCCTCTGGTTCTTTTGCCAATTATCTTAAATCTGTGTCCTCTGGTTACCGGCCCTCCTGCCAATGGAAACAGTTTCTCCTTATTTACTCGATCAAATCCCTTCTTAATTTTGAACACCTCCATCAAATCTCCCCTTAACCTTCTCTGCTCTAAGGAGAACAATCCCAGTTTCTCCAGTCTCTCCACATAACTGAAGTCCCTCATCCATGGTATCATTCCAGTAAATCTTCGCTGCAGCCTCTCCAAGGTCTCTTCTCTAAGTGTCACTAGATACTCTTTGTATTTCCCTGCCCTTTTGATTGATACAGTATTCCATAATTGCTGGCTCCTACATAATGATTCCCTGGGATGACCCCAGTCATCTCATACGGAGAATGGCCGCCACAGGATAAATGCTGCATGATTGACTCTTTTTTTGCAATATGAGAAAACAAGTTTTGCTTAACATCTCCTTTTGATTGATGCTCTACATTTGTCATCTGCGTGTTTCTTTCAGTTTAGCCCCAACATTCCTTTTTCTCTCTGCCAATGGAATCAGTGAGCAAATCATAAATTTCATCTCCACCTTCTTAGTTGCAATGTTTTAATGCTGTTTGTGGCTGAAGAAACATGAAGGAGGTTGGGGGGGGTGGGGGGGTGGTGGTGGGGGGTGGTGTGTGTGGATTAAATGGACACGTTAGTTATGAAAGATGGGAAATTCTACTGAGTGACCAAGCTGAAAATGAGATACTGTCATGGAAGTAGTCTGTTCTCAATTATGATCAATGTGTTGGATGTTTGTCAAGTACACAATTAGCCGATTATGTTGTGGCAAGCTGACAACAGACAGTTCTTTCCAGAGCGTTATGGCGATAGTTTTTTCAGATTCGCACGGAGGGCCGTTGTTGCTGACTGTCACAAGAAGGGCCAGCGATTGGTGCTGGGAATCACCCAGTGACATCCATGCTGTTCTTCAGAGCTGTCGCTTCCAGAATTCCAGTGAGAAAAACAACAGAAGTCAGAGGAGATAATAAAACTTACCAAACACACTGGAGAAACATCAATTAGAACTGGTAATCACAGAAGAGCAAAAGCACCTGCTATTGGTCAGAACCACTTTTTCCACCATTTCAAACAAACTGAATTCTGGGGAAAAGGCACAAACCCAGTTGTGATTCTTTGTCAACAAGGTTGCTTATTGCCTTCACTTACGATCATTTAGCTTTGACCTTATTCTGGAATCTGCTCTTTAACTTTTCCATGTTAATAGGGTAATTTTCTACTGTAGTTTGTTTCCCTATTGAATAGCAACAAGCCGTTTAAAACTCGAGCTGATAATTAGGAAAATATTTCAGATTGGAGTAGATTTTTACAAAAAAAAGCTGTGAAGAATGATCGGAAAAATATCTTGAGAAAACGTTCTCGGCTGTCTCCAGGCATTTACTTGTTCAGACACTGACTCCTGGTTGGCTGTTTTCCAAGTCTGAACACAATTGTCTTTTGGCATGTGAACTGGCCAGAATTACTGCCTCAAGTAACTGGCAAGGGACCATTTTAGTAAATAAACATTGTAGTAATGAAGTTACTGACAGTCAACCTGTAACACTGAGGAAAATATTCAATATTTGGTACGGAAGAGGTGGACGGGAAAATCTGATAATGGATTTGAAACCAGTTGATTTATAAATTGTCCCAATTCAGACTCCAGAGAAGTGAAAACATGTAAATCTATCACATGGAATTCATACTTTAGTGACATTGCATTTGTGATTTGAATGATTCATTTTGTTATGCAGTTTTGAATTGCTAAATTTCAAAATCATTTACGTTGCATCCATTTTCCTCAAACTACCTTAGGTGTAGAACTATAGAAAAATGGAAAGCACACAGAATTTCATTGAATAATTGTAAAATCCCATGAGTAGACCGTCAGGTAAATGACTTAAAACGTATTAGCGGATTTAAAAACCCGAGAGAAATAGTCGGCTAGAACAGCTCTCGATTAATGGAGTCACAAGTGACATAACTGTATCCATAGATACCCATTTGTGATTCTACCACTTACAGTACTTTTAAAAAGGGCTAATTTTTTTCCTGTTGACTTTTTGAGGTATTATGTACAGAGAGTGCTTGAATATTCCCCGTACTCAAAGCAGACCACTTTGTATGCTCTTTGGAAATGTTTAGCTGCCATACTGAAGGTCAAGTACACTGAGAAATTTAGACCACTCCAGCCCTTTTGCACTTTTAGTGCAGAATCTGGTGTAATTGTGTGTGCTTGTGATATGGCTAATGAGCACAGCCTTTCTGACAGTACCTGTTTCACTACCAATTTTAGTAACACATTTTTCACCACAGATCCAGCTGTATAGAATTTGGGTAACAGGTAAAGATTAAAGAGGTACTTGGCTAGATAAGATCATTTACAATTTAAGCAAGAAAGCAGAAATAATTTTTCAGAACTGTGAGTAAAACTACTACTGCTGGTAATTTGTTTCCACCTTCAAATTATTATTCTTATAAACAAAGCTTGTATAATTTTTCCACTGGGGAAAATCATTCTATTTGATTTTAATTGGTACCAGCACAGTACACTTCATGTAGGTTCATCTGTTCCCCTCATGTGATGTCTACTTTCAATGACAGAGGCAGATTTCGATATCCTGTTCAACCTCAAGCTGAGCTTCCAACCCCATATCATCTTCATCACAAAGACCACTACTTCCACCTCTAACATCTTCCGCCTCTGCCCCAACCTCAGCCCATCTGTTACTGGAACCCTCATTTGTGTCTTTGTCACCTCTTGACATGATTACTCCAATGCTCCCCTGGCTGGCCTCCTAACATCCACCCTCTCTAAACTTTAGCTCATCCAAAGCTCTGCTGCCCATATTTTATCTCATTCCAAGTCTGGATCACCTATCACCCCTTTCCTCATTGACCTACAGTGGCTCCTGTTCCCACAATATCTCTAATTTAAAATTCCCATCCTTGTGTTTCAATCCCTTTGTGACCTCATCCCTCCCTAACTCCTCCAACCCTACAACAACCACCCCCACTGCCCCACCACACTCACCGTTCATCTGATTCAGACCTCTTATGCATCCTCCCCACCCTTCACCCCACACTCTGGAATTCCCTCCCTAAATCCTTCTGTCTCTCCACCAGATAGGTGCTGGGCCCCATTTGGAGGGAATTTGGAAGACCCTCTCTTTTGATTGGGCACCCACAGAGCCTTTGCCACTTCTTTCTGGTGCCTACCGCCATCTTCCACATGACGGCCTCAGGAAGCTGTGGTAACAGGGACGGATGGGAGGGAAATCTTCTGGGATACTCGGGCCTGCTCGCTCCTTGCTGCAATTTGCATGCGGTGGGCAGGGAAGGACTGGCAAGCGCTGTCCAGGTTGGGCAAGTGGAGGGAAATCCCGGATGGCGCGGTGAGGCTGCAGAAAGCCTCACTGCTTGAATTCTCACTTATTCTCTGCTGTGATCCCACCTGATTACCACAAATAGCTAGCAGGAAATGTTCTTTGTGTACAATTTACCCACTTAACTCGAGGACTGGCTTGTTTAAAAGATACCAAAACAAGGATAAACTTTGTGCTTCCTCTCAATGTTGATCATTTCTGTGAAATAAATCATGACACCTGTTCCTACTTACATATATTTTTACAATCAAAGTGATGCATTGATATCTTAGTTTGCTTTATGTGCATTGATAGCAGTATCTGATTGATTATATGTTGTGTAAGTTCCAATTAAGAAAGAAAAGAAAGACTTGCATTGATATAGCGCCTTTCACAACCACCGGACGTCTCAATGCGCTTTACAGCCAATGGAGTACTTTTGAAGTGGAGTCACTGTTGTAATGTGGCAAACGCAGGCAGCCAATTTGCGCACAGCAAGGTCCCACAAATAACAATGTGATAATGACCAGATAATCTTTTTTTGTTATGTTGGTTGAGCGATAAATATTGGCCAGGACACCGGGGATAAGTCCCCTGCCCGTCTTCAAAATAGTGCCATGGGATCTTTTACGTCCACCTGAGAGGGCGGTTTAACATTTCATCCGAAAGATGGCACCTCTGACAGTGCAGCACTCCTTCAGCACTGCATTGGAGTGTCAGCCTAGCTTTATGTGTTCAAGTCCCTGGAGTGGGACTTGAACCCACAACCTTCTGACTCAGAGGCGAGTGTGCTACCAACTGAGCCACAGCTGACACTGATATTGGAAAATGAGCACGGCCAAAATTATTCTCTTGCTGCTACCTTCCTAGAGCAATATTTCCTATTATAAGAGACTCCACCTTGTATATCACAACTCAGTCCGTTGTATTTGGGTTAAGGATGATTGAGCTAGGATAATGGGGCTGCAAAACTATATGATGATTTAATCGAGTATCAGTTTGGCTCATTTGGTTGCATTCTCACTTCTGAAGAATGTGGGTTCTGGCCTGGTGCTGAACCTTGGAATAAAGTGTGCATATTGCACACTTCCTAACTTATGCTGAGGTGCTGAGCCAATTTGTGAGTATCTTTGAACCAAATTCTCCCAGTAAAAACTAGTGAACTGGGGACAAAGGAACCTGATTCCAACCTAATATAAAACATTGCAGTGTTGTACTTGTATGATTTGTGTTCTTATGATGTGAGTGCTTATGACAGGACCCACATTTGACAGTTTCTGGAGGTCTCTCCACGTTGCAGGAGCTGGAAAATGCAAATCTCCTTTAATGATACCCACACAAGTTCAGCGCATTCTGACACCAAATAGTATTTCTTTTCTTTATCGGGTGGTGTTAATAAATCTGCAGGTCTCTGGTTGAACTTCTTGCAGGATAAGTCCGATTCACGTACGTCGTCATAACTTGGATTTTCTTTGGACGAGAAATGCAATTTTTATATCTACCAACTTCAGTGCAAACAGAACTACTATCCAATGATTCATTACTTTTTCAGGATCTCCATGAGGAAGATTCCATCTGGGAACACTGAGTCACATTGGATCAGACTCCCTTTTTGCTCCCATATTCATGTCTTTGGTAATAATCATGGAATGACTTTTTAAGATTGGAGAGTGGAGGGTATTTAGATTTGTTTTTACTCTTTTAATGGATAAACTCACCAATAGGATTTTATTCCCCAAAAATAGCTTTTGTTATGTAAACCATTGAAAAATGTGTTCAGATAAGAGTTCCCTGTCATGCAGAATAATAAATATTGTTTTATTGCAAAAGGATTCCCCTGCAATATTTTTTGATCTATTTGATAATGTGTGCTGCTATTTATTTAAAAAGTGCTGGAGTAGAATATACTTAGAATGAATGATACTTATTGCACAAATAGTTTGCTATAAGAGGTCATGCACAATTTCACGAATTGTTTGGATGATCAACTTTACTTCTGAAATATTTCATGGGTGGAATTAATACAATGATTCAAAAGCTTTGACCCTGAAATATGTCATTCAAATTGAGCCTTTACTATTTTCTAGTTGTCTCAAAAATGCTGTTACATGATGTCAACCAATATTCTATCAAAATGTTTGTCTAAAGAAAAGAATTTGAGTGATGATTTACCTTTTCTTTGCTCCTGACTAAGAGTTATGGGTTTATGGAGGTTCAGAAGGCTGACAATACATATCCTAAGGCCTTATGTATGTGGCTGGTTGGAGTTCCTCTTTAATGACAAGATTTATGAGAGTCACAGTGAAGCAGGATCAAAGTACATAGCAATAACTAGATGGGAAACTAATCATTTGGAGTTAGGTCGCAGATCAGCCATGATCTCATTGAATGGTGGAACAGACTCGAGGGGCTCAATGGCCTATTCCTGTTTCTATTTCACAGGTGTTTTCAGCACCATTTCGAGTCAATGACCCAACGTGAGTAGTTCTCATTTTTCATAAAGAATCACTCCTTCCCTTTTGACTGTGAAATGATCACTGGACATAGGAGTAGAGTTAAAAATTAAAAAAAACAGAAAATGCTGGAAACACTCAACAAGTCAGGCAGCATCGTAGAGAGAGAAACAGAGTTAACGTTTCAGGTCGATGAACTAAAAGAAGTTAGAAATGTTACTGTTTTTAAGCAAGTGCAGAACCAAGGGAAAAGGGGGGGTGGGGGGGGGGGGGGTAAGGAAAGAATAAAAGGGAAAGTCAGTGATAGGGTGGAGGGCAGGAGAGATTAAATGACAAAAGGGATGATGGTGCAAGGCAAAATGGGATGGTAATGGGAAAATAAAGAAAGATAGGATGGGTCGAGAGGAGCTGCAAATGGCAACAGCAGAACCATTACCAGCACCTGTTGTCCGAGAAAATGGGAGCGTTGGCTATGATCTGAAGTTGTTGAACTTAATGCTGAGGCCAGAAGGTTGTAAAGTGCCTAATCGAAACATAAGGTGCTGTTCCTCGAGCTTGTGCTGAGCTTCATTGGAACAATGTAAGAGGCTGAGGACAGGGAGGTCAGAGTGGGAGTGGGATGGAGAATTAAAATGACAAGTGACCGGAAGCTCAGGGTCACATTTGCGGACTGAACGAAGGTGTTCAGCTAAGTGATCACCCAATCTGCGTTTGGTCTCCCCAATGTAGAGTAGTTGAGTTGCCTGGGTCTTATCTGGTGAAGGTAAATTCCTGCTAATACTGTCAGATCTAATGCAGTTTTCGGTAAACCTAATAGTAAATATCAAATGTTCCATATTACAGCTTTGCGATATAAAGGCATCACTGTTCTCTTTAATTACTTAACTTATTACCTGCAATGTACTAATTAATGATTGATTATCCTCCACGTGGGAGCTGATCTAGAAACAGAGATATCAAAAATATCGTTAATGTCTGCTTGTCTGCCTTGTGTGGAATGGATTTCTGTACTCAAAGCTTCCTGCTTTGAGGAAATCAAAAAACGTTCAAACATGCAGACATGAGCAACCGCATGCAGGCAAACCAGCATCTGATACAGGTGTGTAACTGGTGACAGGTTAGCGCACGACCCATTATAGAGAAGGATCCAGGATCTCAGGTAAACTCGTCACAGTCATTTCATAAAGAGAAAAAAAATCACTTGAATAGAGCTCACTTTCTTAAAATATATTTATTTCTGTAAAGTATCAGGAATACATTTCAGACAAATCTAGTCCACATGTTGCTACTGGCAACCAAAATTTTGCTACTCTCGTTTTTGCATTATAATAGCCTCAAATTCTCCTGTTATAGTATCAGCTTCTTTCTCCTCTAGTAAAGTTGTTTGAAATCTTACTTGATTCAAAATTACTTCATCTAGATTGATTTCAAATGACTATAATGGGGAGGTGTTATATTGCCTCACTGCGCAGTTAACTAGGTTAAGGATGAAGTTTAACTGAGTCAGACTAAGGCAATATATTAAGATACAACAACGGGTTAGGAGTCAATACCAGCCGTTCAACTTTATTTATAGCAGAGCAAGGCTTAGACCAATTGAAATACATTAAACAGTAATTTGGGATACTTTCATTCCTTGTTCTCTTTGGACAAGGCAAAACAGATGAAGGGTCCAAGCCCAAAACGTTTACTCCTCGCTCAGCTCTCGTCACAGATGCTGTCCTGACAGTTGCCAACATTATCTGTTCTGTACTCTTAACTTTTCTAATCTATCTAGGCCATTACTTTAACACTAACCATGGATTAGGTAATCTGTAAACACACCTGATATTTGTATAGAAGATAACCTTTTCAGTTAGTTTGATCAATGGTGTGGGTGAGTGTTACAGCAGAGTTCTCTGAGACTCTGCAGAATTTAGATTCTACCCAGTGGGACAGGATCTTTGGTGATATCCCAAATTATGAGTTCTGTAGTTTGATAAAACACTAAGGGCTAAAAATTCAGCTGCTTGCACCTCCCGTTAGCGCCTTAAGAGGGCGCTAATGGGGCGCAAAGCAGCTAACGCCCGGGCGCAGCGCCGCCCACGCCTCCCGCAAAATTCAGCGGGAGGTTAGCGGCGGCGCCAGCCGGTAGCGCCCTGTGGCGCTGTGCCGCCGGCGATGACGTCATCGCCGTGTGCAGCACCCCGCTCGCGCTCCAGCCGCGATCTTCGGTAGCGCCCCCTGACTTACCACCAGACGCTATGTCCGACGGGTTCAGGGGGCATACGTGCGGCCGGGGCGGCGATATTTAAAGGGGAGGTGGCAGGCGGCCATTTTTGTTGCTGGCCGCCTGCCAGCACCTGCCCCCGTTACTGTCCCCGGCCCCCGTGAAGTCCCCCACCGTGAAGTGCCAGCTGCGCTCCAAGAGCCCAGCACTTCTCTTGAGTGCCGGGCTCTTTTGCCGGCACTCCCGATCCCTGGGGGCCCAGCTGGGCCCCGGTTCGCGCTGCGCAGGGCCCCTCCCCTTTAAGAAGGGGAGGAAGGCCTGCAGTACCTCGGTGCGACGTGCCGCAGCGCCTGGTGCTGCGGCACGTAGCGCCAGGATATTCCCTCGCAGCGCCCCAAGAGGGATGCGGGGTGCTTCCAGTAGTGCCCCGCTTCCCTCTTGGGGCGCAACCACTCAAGTTCCGGCGCGGGGACGCTAATTTTTTCGGGGCGCTAAACGTAGCGCCCCGGCGAGGTTAGCGCCCCAAATGGGGCGATACTCAATTTTTCCCCCTAAACATCCATCCTAGGAGATACTGCAACTGCTTTTCAATTGTTAATTTTAAATCTGAGATTGCTAGATTTTTGTTAACCAAAGGTATTAAGGGATACGGGGCAAAGACGGGTATATGAAGTTAGGTAACAGATCAGCCATGATCTCACTGAATGGCAGAACAGGCTCGAGGGTCGAAACGGTTTACTCCTGTTCCTACGTTCCTGTGCAACCTTAAAAAATATTAACAGTTGAAAATTAAATAGGTCCAAGAGTTTTTATTGCAGATGGATTAGGAATTGTGATCAAGCTCCTCAATGCTTGTTGTAAATGTAATTGATTATTGTTTTTAAATATTATTTTAGGACATTAATTCAAGTCACCTCCTTTGGTCAGATCAACTCAATATAGAACAACAACACAGGTTGTCTATATAAAATATTCATAATAAAATATTTTCCATCGTCCATATTAAATATGAAAAATATATTTGGGCAGATATCTGTAATAGTCATGGATATAGTTGCCTCCAAAGCATTGACTACAATTATACCTTATGGTGTGTGGCATTTTTAAAAACAATTGTTGGAACTATTTATTGATGGTAAGAACTGTTTCTCAAAATTTGGCCGTAGTCATTTCACATGTTTCTATTCATTTCTAAACTATCCAATACATGTGCAACATATTACAGCAAGCTGAAGCCAAACATGTGGGCTGTTATATTGGCAGTATGAACTAAATATTGGTATTTCTAGTAGAGGGAACAAGATACTTTCATAGTATCTGCTGATGCTTGAAGACAAACAACTCTTTAGCACTGTTCACCAAGTTTCCCATCGAACGTGCAGAATGTAAGCGTGCTTCTAACTTGTAAAAGTTACACAGAATATCATGAAAGATTTCTAGGTATGCAGGCAATGTTCCCTCTAATTTTTTTTTATCTTGCGCGGTCCCTTTAAATTTGCTGCGCGGTCCCTTTAAATTTGCTGTGCGGTCCCTTTGAATTTGCTGTGCGGCACCTCTTCCAGTTGCATGAGCTGGTGAGTGGCCGGCGCGGGTCCTTGCAATTGCGCCGCGCACCTTAGGGGGAACATTGTGAGCGGATATATTCCCCGCACCTGAATGCTGAGGCCCGAGGCTTCCCAGATATGGGGCCTGGGTCCTCATTATAATGGAGCCTGCGGGGCCTCAGAGCTTGCCGACATAGACTAGTGGAAAATCTGTCCACTGCTAGTGTAAATGTGAGGTAATGTGGGTCCGGGGATCACGGCGCTGGGGATCGGGGAGCCAGGGAATGGAGGGTCGGGGATTGGGGGGGCCAAGGTAAGTGGGTCCTGGGGTCGCCGGGCCCGGGATCGGCAGGGGTGGGGGTGGCAGCTGGGCAGGGAATGCTGATCTGGGGAGTGGGGGGAGTCGATTGTTTGTCCTTATGCAATATGCCGGGCAGTGCACTTCCAGCCGGAAATGTGTGCCGCTTCTTGCCTGCCATATTGGGGCCTTAGTAGTCCCAGTAACGCCTGAAAAATAAATGTTAAAACATTGAACCGTAGCATTCTGAAATCAATTGCCTCATTTCGTTAGCTTGTGTATTAGTAAACACGTTTTTAAAAAGTTAAATCATCCATCTATCTACCATATATCAAAGTATACGGCGCACTTCCTAGTATGTGTAACAATTCCATCTGTGGGCTCAACAGGACAGCCCACATTACACACTGCCTCACTCTATGCATTATATGGTATGAAACTCTTGCCTTTATTACACCATGCATCATTGGCCTACCGTGAATAGCATTCCTAGAGCTCATTAGTGTTCACAAGGCCAGACAGCACAAATAGTATTTTTCTTCTTGACAATTTTTCTTCTCACTGCCTCTCCTGCGAGCACTGATTCCTTGCCACGACACAGTACTATGGGATTGCTCCAGTCCCACCCAAGTAGCCATTATTAAAGCTTGAGCCTTGCAGTGGCTCTTTAAACAGCTCGGTCCTGTCCTCAGCTGATCTCTGCCCAGTTGCTTCCATCAGAGACCACTGGATAACGAACCGGAACTGGAACCTTGGCTGACTTTTATGCACCCAGCCCCTTCAACCCAGGAGAGCTGAAAGCAGCGATAGGGCCCCTACCACCAGGCTCGACCGCACTCGTCTGTGTGGGTTAACTACCCACTGAATAAACCTGCTGAGCAGGGGGAGCCTAAAAAAGTAAAATAATTTAAAAAAAACTACAGCAAATCTTAGTTGCCTGCACACATATTCTCTTCTCCTTGCTGACCTTTGTTCTGAATCTAGCCATAGACAATCACTGAGGTGTATATTTAAATTGGAGATGTATATTTTATCTCAGATCAAGAAAATAGCAGGAGCTTTAGAAGCTAGATAATATTTCTAAAGTCTAAATTGATACTTTCTTTAACGCTGACCCAGTGTTTTTGTGATTCATTTATCAACTATTATAAGCTCTAGAACTTCAAGGCTCAGTCTTGGATTACGGGTCTACGAACAGGCCTCTAATTTTCTAAATCTCAGTGAGCAGCAACTCAAAACGGATCAACTTCATGAGCCACAAATGGAAAACAGTCGGGAAAGGAGTCTTTTAAGGATTAGTATACTCAGGCAAGAAGTGAAAAATGAACAGGAATTGTTATGTGACTCTCATGCCAAGGTGATTATTTTGAGTGGCAAGGCCTAATACTTCTCAGAACAAAATTATTTCCTGATGTGAAGCGGTGTAGATGGTTTTAAAGTGATTAATATTTGGTGTAACTTAATGCTTATTACGTTTCATTTTTAATGTGCTGCCTTTTACCACAGCCAGCTTGTTCCTTTTACTTGTGCAGCTTACGCTATGGGCCTTAAAAAATTCCATAAGTCTAAATGGCATCAAATTCTAATGGCTTTCAATTGGATGGCGAGTCTCGAAGTGAAGAATCATTTTTTATGATCTAAATCATTCATTCTCATGAACTTTTCAGCCTGAAATCCGTTTGAAAAATGAATGCTGAAGGAATAGAAGTATAATTGATCTCTTTAACAACACCGGCTAATGCTACAAGGCAGGCATTCAGTCAGTAATTACCTCCTTTTATTTTTTAACTCTTTACCATCCAGAGGCATTATTTTGGATCAACTGTTAGCCAAAAGGAAATACTCAACCCCAGGCATCTCATTTACCCTCTCACCAGCTATTTTAAGCCAGAGGTCGCACAAGTTAACTCATGTTCTGCCAACCAGCAAATTTATGGAACATTACTGGATTATGTAGTAGCTTTGAACTAAGGACTGATAACAAGTTGGAGCACATTGAGCTCCTTCTGAGACTTCCTCACGGTTCCATAAAACTGATCATATTCACCATATTCTTATATTGCATTCTGTCTAATTTTCATATGGAGGACGTTTTCTGGTGCAAACTTAATGTCATTGCCATAAATTATTTTTGTCTGTGAGACAAAGTGACAGCGCAAGGGTTATGTTGACACTTGCTTCTCCCACTGAAAGCGATGAAACACTGGCAATGAAATGTGCACACGCGAGAGTTATCCTGTCCTGAACATGCTTCTTTACTGCTCTCTCATGTTCCCACTCAGTCCAAGCTCCTGCGGGAATGTATCTGAAGGGGAGGCAGATTGGATGAAGTTTATTGGGTTGCAGTGAAGCAACTTTAAACAACTTTCTAGCAAATGGCACGAATGCACTGCTGTACAGAGAACACTGAAAACTTTCATTTTGGCAATGACTTGTGGTTGTTAGTTGCATTTTGAATTTCCTTTTAAGGCCATGGCACTTTAAAAGTCATGCCTTGGAAATGAAAAATGTTACATTTTCTTTGTGTTGTACTGATTGGATCCAGAAGCCTGCTTAAAAACAAACAAAACAAAATCGTCACATCAGCAAATTTGCTATAGACAGTAAGTAATCCTTTTATTGCTCAGGCATGCTGTATAAAGGGAAAAGCTGGAGATTGTGTCCAATGCATAAATCAATATTAAAGCAACCTCAATGCTTTTAAGTCCTTTAAAATATATGTATGTGTATATATCTATGTGTGTGTGCATGTACACACACACACACACACACACACACACACACACAAATGCACATATAGAACTCCCTGAAGATCTGAACCACTCTTTGCTTTGGCCTATCTTCAGGTGTTGGAGGTAGTTTAGAAGCCAGGTGCCAGTATCAAAATGGACAGAAATGAATCAGTAAAGTGAACACTTCCCTTTTCTTTTCCTGAGGTAAAACCAATTTTAATTCAGTGGATTTGAACTTTGTCTTTAAATGATCTTCTTAAAAGCAGAGCCCAGAAACGTCCCACCATTTGGCAGATTTTGGAGCAATTAAATGGGGATTGCATTACCTGTCGACGGAGGCGAAAAAGGACTGACACTTGCTCAAAACTTGCCTAAAAATTTTGGACTGTAGAAAAAAACCATTAAAAAAAAAGGTACCAGCTGGTAGATCTCCTATGTTGTTGCTCATTGGTAGTCCAGCACATGGGGGTAGATATTGACTTTGTGCGATGGTGTATAATGGGCGATAGCGAATCGGCATTCCATTTTACATCTCTCCCGATTTATATTTCCATTGACTTCAAGATCGGAGGATGCTATCACCCTTGCTACCCACCCCCCAACAGACTGTGCTTCCCCATGGAAGGCTACCAACCAGTAGACTGTCAGTCTGTTCCATCCACCCTGTAAGATACATTTCTCTCAATTAGCCATAAATATCAAAGTAATGGAACAAATTCAAAAATCACTTTTAAGAGGTAGAAATAGACCTCATTTGGATCAAGTTAGGTGTATAACAGATTGCAATGCTTTATTCTATTAACATCTTTGGCACTTACGTTTTCATTGGCAAGTTTTATGCATTTACTATCTGCAGAAATAAGGCAGGTGTCTGCACTACTCCTTTTCTGATCGGAGTATTAAAGCCTTAATTTAAGGCTTCACAGTAATCAGTAAGCATGGTACACGAGCCAGGACTTGGATGTCTGGAGCACCAAGGTGGCTAGCACAAAGCACATGTAGTTCCCTTCCACTATGCTGAAGGCAAATACCCATCATATTGCTAATGAGGAAGCTCCAAGACTTAGGATGTCAGCTGTGGAAGAGGTATGAGAACATGTGTCCATATATCCAGGGTCTGGTGCCCAACATGATTGTTTGTAGCAAGGCAAGCTGTTGTTGCTGAAACTCTTCACCTCCAAGTGGAACTCCTATTCCATGGGATATGGTGTGTGTCCAAGCTGTGGTCAGGAGGATGGCAGCAATTCATCGTCAGACTTTATGGTGAGTTGTGTCGCTCACTATGCCACGTGTGTTGAGCATCTGGTACCTGCCATTCACTAAGTGAAGGTTCATACATGCGTTTTTCAGTTGTCTAATGAACAATTAGTGACTATCGTGCTTTGGAGGCTGAGGTCTCTTTAGAGTCTAGGTGACTCTAAGATGTCCTACCTTCAGAACCAAGTGAACCCTCTGTAGCAAGCTGTCAATCCCATAGCTGACCATTGGCACTGTTAATAATTGACCAGACAGTGTGGCTCACTAATGGAACCTGAAAGGGTAGACCTCTCATGGGGATTGTGAATCTTCCCACTTGGATCAGATAATTCTGCAAACCAATGCTCTAATGGACAGGGTGGTCCTAGCTGGACAAGCAACAGGGAGTTTGCAAGCATTCGGTATTGAGAAGCTACACGGGTTTAGCTGGTTAAGCTCCAGCAGTACCACTTCACACAGTTGGGAGTCCCTGAGCCTTGCCTCTGCCAACCTGGACCTAAACTCTTTTACTAAGTGGAATATGTCCTTATGGGAAGAGAACATGAACATGAACCCGGCAAACAGAAATTCTTCAGGTGTAGATTTTTCAATAGTTTGGTTCAGAGATGCTTAAACATGATGATGGGATTCCGCTTGATTACTGCTGGTAATGTTCAGGCATTCAGTACTTGTGTGGGTGGGGTGGAGTTGAGAGGAAATAGTGTGACCGGTGACATATTTATGGAGGATCACCCTGCCCAACAATAAAGCAAAGGTATCGTAGGTAAGAAATGTTACAAATTGGCTCCAGTCACTGGTTGCCAATAACAGGCACGCTTGGTGACCAGACTTCAGCCCGTTACAGGGAAGATATTTCTGGAAAAAAAACTCAATTGCCAGAGCAGCTTCAAGATTTAGTTAAATTGTAGATTAAAAAAATCAGGAGCAACTAATAATTAACAGTGGCCCACCCCTGATTTACATCAACAGAGGAGCAGTAAGCATGGATCTGAAAGTGTTGTATGAAGATCCGAAAATAGGATGGTTATCAAATGGCCCACCTGGAAACAGGGCTTATCCTCATTTGTCCTGAAGATATAACTGTTGACATCTGCCATCCCATTGTTTTTGAAAAATAACCAAACAGAAGTTGCACAATACAGGATTGTTTTTCTATACCACATTTTTTGAAATGGCCCAAAGTGATCATCAGAAATATATTTTATATTTATATATGAGCAGTGTCCAATTATAACTTGATTTCTTTATTTTGGAATGAATTGTTCATATTTGGACAAGTAGTTCCTATCTAAGAGCAAAGAATTTTTTCTGTGTAAGGGATTATGAAATCGTTGACTGTGGTGGCTGAAACTTGGGATAATTGAATTGCTAAAGGTTATGGAGCATTATGCAATGGAGTTGTAGAAGAAAATTGCTCTATTTATTTTAAAACTTGGCAAGGAGTTCGGCTGCAGTTGCCTGGTGCCTTGTGGACCACGTGCTGTATCTGACCAAGTAAAACCAAGTAAAACCAATCATTTAGATTAGGTTTTTAATTTAACTTCAATTTCCTTTTAGCCAATTATTATCCTCTCATTTTTCCTAAAGCCAGTCAATTCTCGCTGGCAGCTGGTTCCTTGGGTGCCAATTGCCTTCCAGTGGGTGGGGCAAACCCACATTCTTGTAAACCCCCAGATGGGAGGTGGGGTTCTACTTTCTTTGTAACATGACATACTTCAGCCCCGCAGCCATTCTAAGATCTTGAGTCTGCCCCTGCAAGTAGTTTATGTTCATTGGTTTTTTTATTCGTTCATGGGATGTGGGCGTTGCTGGCAAGGCCAGCATTTATTGCCCATTCCTAGTTTCCCTTGAGAAGGTGGCGGTGAGCCACCTTCTTGAACCGCTGCAGTCCATGTGGTGAAGGTACTCTGACAGTGCTGTTAGGGAGAGAGTTCCAGGATTTTGACCCAGCGACGATGAAGGAACCGGGTGATAGATTTACAAGTCAGGATGGTGTGTGACGGGTTTGGGAGGTGACTTTAGACAAAGATGTCAGGGTTATCCACTTCTGCGTTTGCCAGCCTACAATTTTCCTTCATTCACTTTAATGGGAAGAAAATCCTGGCATGGTACGCACAAAAAACACAAAACCCCAGTCTGAGTGCTCGTAGGTTATTCAACCATGGGGAGCTAACTCCTCACCCAATGTTCATATATATTCACTAACTAGTGGAGATTGCTGGACAGTGAGTAGGAGCATGAACTCTGCTCCCCCACACCCCTCCACCCTTTGCTGATGTTAATGTCTGTGCCCAAGCCCTGGCTAACTCAACACAGACTGGGGATTAAAAGTGGTTCGTAGTGCTTAACTTCTCTCAAAAGATTAAGCGGGATGGAAGCTTGAAAGGGTGGCTTGTAGATGAAAGCCTAGCTAGGGGGGAAGGAGACTTGATCTAGTTCTGTAAATGCCGAGAACATTGTTACAGATGTAAGCAGACTTCTTGACATGGACTGTAAGTGCAAAACTAGAGGAGACAGGTTTAATGTTAACAGGTCTGAAGAGGGACGAGAGATTTAAAAAAAATTCCCCCTTTTACACGGTTTATTTGCTGATAATCTGCCAAAGTTATGGTGGTCGATCAGGAGGACCTCCTGCGAATGTATATCAAATCTATGGCGTTCTCCTGATCAATTAGTTCTATTATATCTTGAAAGAACTCAAGCAGATTTGCCAAGATATATCTGCCACCTGTAAACCCATATTGACGACTTACATGCACAGCACCAATCGGGGGGGGGGGGGGGGGGGGGGGTGTGTGAAGATGGATAATAACAAATTTAAAAACTGATTGAAATCTCTGACACGTCGGAGTTGAAAATACTTTGCAATTAGCATTATGCGCTGAATAAGAGAGAAATAGAAGGATAAATAGTCAGGTCGCTCGGTATCTGGGCTGCTCAGTGATCCATGATTACAGTAAATCTCTCTATTTAAAAAAAAATTACTTGTTAAGCATTTCCTTATGCGTGCTTTGCTTAAATAGCATTTGTTGTGCCAAACTGCAATTTAATTCATTCTTCTCAATCAGTAAATGTTCAAACTTTAACACACTTTTTATTTCTAATGGTTTGATATTTCATGAAATGTAGGAATCCTGTCTCCGAGTAAACATATCATACATTCTTCTGGAGACAATATGAATAATGATGTTACAAGTTTCCATGAGTAAATATGTGAAATGTATGGAATCCGAAAAGTAATAAGCCTACAGTTCTTGGACCAATGTGTTCGACCTCAAACGTGGCAGGAAAGAGCTACTCTGCAACAAATTCCTGTAGTGATCCCATTACTCACTATAATATAAATCAATGGTGTTACTTGCCGTAATCGACTGACTCTTATCGCCTGGTAAACCCACAGTGATTGCATCACAGTTCTTAATCCTTCTGTGTAGCAAAACAGTGAAGTAATGATATGGAATTATACCTGATGTGATGCATGCCACAAGCCAAAAGAGAGGGCGTAAAAAGCCGTAAAAATGGAATAAAACTGTTCTGGGAAACGCCGCAGTTTATATGGGAGGGATAAAGAGCCAGCAAACTCATCCTGGGATGCAGATGATAGCTGCAGACTATCCAAGTTTTTGTCGTTTGGTTTCTGATTGCCTATGAATCCTGAGATGGGTTTACTGACTTGTAATCACTCCCAGATTGTTGCCGTTTAACAAAACGATGTGTAATATATTGTAAGTTGGCAAACTCATACCCAGTTTGCCAGCTGAAATGAGGACATTAAGGAGGTTATACAGGTTGAGCGTCCTGAATCCAGCAACCTCGGGACCGAGTCCGTGTTTTTGTGTTTTTCCGGACTTCGGAACGTGTTTCTGATGTCCGAAGTCCGGAAATATCGCAACCTGGGCTCGGGCGTTTCCGGACTTCGGACATCAGAAATGCGTTCCGAGTCCGGAAATGCCTGGGCCCAGGTTGCGGTTTGACAGGGTGTCCGGATTCCAGAACATTTTACGGATTCCGGATGACCCTGGCACCAATTGTCCCGGAGTCCGGATTCCGGAACTCCGGATTTTGGACGCTCAACCTGTATGACAAAAATTGTCCGATTTTAAATAGGCAACGCTGCAAGTGGAGTTGGCAAGCCAGCCTCAATGACATTTCAGGTGCCTCATTTCGAGCATTCCTCTTCCAGATTATCGGATGAGAGGAAGGAGGATGCCAGCCTCATCTGCCGAGGCTCTCGAGAGCGCAACCCCTGTGGTTAACACGCGGTGCAGATCCAGTGACAGCACATGTTCATCTTTTCCAGTAAAAGAATGACTGGTGAAGGTGGGGGAGGGCTGGGATGTCTCTGCGGGTAATTTGCAGAAATAGACACAAGGGAACTAAAGAGCGAAACCAGCAAAAATACCATACGGAAACCTAATAAATAATTGAAGAAAACCATCCAATAGGAAGGTAAAATAAAGACGTGGAAGATCTTAGAATCATAGAATGATACAGCACAGAAGGAGGCCATGTGGCCCATCGTGCCTGTGCCAGTTCTTTATCCCTGGTGTCCTGGGGCCAATATTTATCACTCAACCAACATAACAAAACCAGATTATCTGGTCCTTATCACATTGCTGTTTGCGCGACCTTGCTGTGCGCAAATTGGCTGCCGCATTTCCCACATTACAACAGTGACTCCACTTCAAAAGTACTTCATTGGTTGTAAAGCGCTTTGAGACGTCCGGTGGCCGTGAAAGGCGCTATATAAATGCAAGTCAAAGTTAAAGAGCTCTCCAATTAGTCCCACTCCCCTGATCCTTCCGCAAAACCCTGCAAATTTTTCCTTTTCAAGTATTTATCCAATTTCCTTTTGAAAGTTATGATTGAATCTGCTTCCACCACCCTTTCAGGCAGTGCGTTCCAGATCATCATAACTTGCAGAGTACCATTTTTTTCACCTCTGGTTCTTTTGATAATTACCTTAAATCGGTCTTCCTCTGGTTACCGATCCTCTGCCACCGGAAACAGTTTCTCCTCATTTACTCTATCAAAACCCTTCAATATTTTTAATACCTCTATCAAATCTCTCCTTAACCTTCTCTGCTCTAAGGAGAACAACCCCAATTTCTCCAGACTCTCCATGTAACTGAAGTCTTTCATCCCTGGTACCATGCTAATAAATCTCCTCTACACCCTCTCTAAGGCCTTGACATCCTTCCTAAAGTGTGGTGCCCAGAATTGGCCACAATACTCCAGCTGAGGCCGAATCAGTGTTTGATAAAGATTTAGCATAACTTCCTTGCTTTTCTAATCTATGCCTCTATTTATGAAGCCCAGGATCCCGTATGCCTTTTTAACAGCCTTCTCAACTTGTCCTGCCACCTTCAAGGACTTATGTATGTACACCCCCAGGTCTCTCTGTTCCTGCATCACCTTTAAAATTGTACCATTTAGTTTATATTGCATCTCTTCATTCTTTGGCTCCTGTTTGAGCAATGCCTCGATTTAAAATTCTCACCCTTGTTTTCAAATCCCTCCATGGCCTCGCCCCTCCCTCTCTCTGTAATCTCCTCCAGCCCTACAACCCCCTGAGATATCTGCGCTCCTCCAATTCTGGCCTCTTGAGCATCCCCGATTTTAATGGCTCCACCATTGGTGGCCGTGCCTTCAGCTGCCCAGGCCCTAAGCTCTGGAATTTGCTGCCTAAACCTCTCTACCTCTCTTTCTTCCTTTAAGACGCTCCTTAAAACCTACTTCTTTGACCCAAGCTTTTGGTCATCTGTCCTAATATCTCCTTATGTGGCTCGGTGTCAAATTTTGTTTGATAACGCTCCTGTGAAGCGTCTGGGGGCAGTTTACTACGTTAAAGGCGCTTTATAAATTTAACACAATCATCATTAATCCTATTACCTGCCAGATTCCCTTTCTTCAGTGGCCACAAGACAACTTGCTCCCATTGTGATGGGGTCAAATATCACTCTTTCACTTTGCTGAGGCTGGCTTCGAGATGGGTACAATACTGTGCATCCTCTGTGCCCTGATCACTTGTCTCTCCTCACTTACCCAGCGTGGGGGCAAACTGCGGGAGAAATTTGCTCGCAGAGATTCTAAATCCTGATGCTCACATGGAGGTATAGTTCACCAAAAATATCCAAGGGGTTAAAGGACGGAATGAATGTGGATTGGCGACCTAAATAAGTTGTAAAGGAGAAAAGAATTTTCACAACAGAATAAACAGTAGAGAGGCTGGCAGGGATGAGCATGTCACTAACGGAAGGCCTGGAATAGGGACAGAGTCGCAATAATTAGCTGATTGATTTTTTTAAAAATCGAAACAGAATCTTCTACTGGTTTACATATCGGTATATTCAGCCCTTTAATCCACTGGAGCTGCTGCTGTGCATTGTTATGAGGAGGCACATTTAGAATATAGGATTCTTTCCTGACCTTCCGACTGCTTCTCCACTCTTTCTCATGTAACAATTTACAACTGTGTTCAAGTGGAATGTTATCCACAACGGCCAATTTTCCTTTTAAATTCTATTCACGCAACCAACTTGCAACGAACCACATTTTAGAACTCAGCTGCTGTCTAACCATTAAGTGGAGTGTAATTAATGATTGTTCCTTGCGGCCCTGTCTACATTATTAATGGTCATGATGCGGAGATGCCGGTGTTGGACTGGGGTGGACAAAAATGAGAAGTCGCACAACACCAGGTTATAGTCCAACAGTTTTATTTGAAATCACAAGCTTTCGGAGCTTACACCCCTTCCTCAGGTGAAGTCAAATAAAACTGTTGGACTATAACCTGGTGTTGTGCGACTTCTCATTTTTTTACGTTATTAATGCCAGACCATTGTCATTTAGAAATAAAAGTCACCCATAGATGAGTATATTTTATTTATGAAAGGAACAATATAGATCACTTTCTTAGTCAGACCATAAGATAACTGAATGGTGTGAATTTTTTTTTTCTTCTTTATTCGTTCACAGGATGTGGGCGTCGCTGGCAAGGCCAGCATTTATTGCCCATCCCTGACTGCCCTTGAGAAGGTGGTGGTGAGCCACTTTCTTGAACCGCTGCAGTCCCTGTGGTGAAGGTACTCCCACAGTGCTAACATTGTTGTAGTGTTTTTTTTTTACAACTGAGTGGCTTGCTGGGCTCATTTCAGAGTCAACCACATTGCTGTGGGTCTGGAGTCACATATAGGCCAGAACGGGTAAGAATTTCCTTCTCTAAAGGACATTAGTGAACCAGATGGGTTTTTACGACAATCCAATAGTTTCATGGTTACCATTACTGATACTAGTTTTTTTTATTCCAGATTTATTTAATTAACTGAATTTAATTCCCCAGCTGCTGTGGTGGGATTTGAACTCATGTCTCGTGGATCAGTGTCCAGGCCTTCTGGATTACTAGCCCAGTAACGTAACCACTATGCTACCATTCCCAAATTGCATGCAAACAACTATTGGCAAAGCCTTGCAAAGTTTCAATGGTGTTTGAATCGACAAAGAGAAGTATTATACACCAACTTATATCACACATATCAAGCCCATTAGGTGCAAGGTGTATTGGGCAACAAGGGGTGCTCCCCCATTATTGTGTTATATTCTGGAATGTCAGAGAGCGATACAAAAAATAATGCATTCTCCCACTTTCAAGTCTTTTACTTTTTATAAGGCAAAGCCTACAGAAAATTCAGTAGTTACCATCAAGGAGCATTGAAAATGATTCATTCAGTCTAAAAAGAACCATCCAATTGTATTCTTACACAGCCATCCAGGTGCTGTTTCAGGATCTCCTTTCGGATGAGACGTTAAACCGAGGCCCCGTCTGCTCTCTCAGGTGGATGTAAAAGATCCCATGGCACTATGTCGAAAAAGAACAGGAGGGTTCTCTCCAGTATCCTGGTCACTATTTATCCCTCAACCAAGACCTAAAAACAGATTACCTGGTTATCATCACATTGCTGTTTGTGGGACCTTGCTGTGCGCAAATGGCTGCCATGCTCCCTACTTTACAACAGTGACTACCCTTCAAAAAAAAAAGTACTGCATTGGCTGTAAAGCGCTTTGGGATGTCCTAAGGTTGTGAAAGGCGCTATATAAATGCAAGTTCTTTCTTTTCTTTCCTTTTATCTGAGCTAAGAGGTATTGGGCTGGATTTTGATACTGGGGTGGGTTGGGGTCGTGTTATCCACTTTTCGTGTTATCCACCCGACTGCAATTGGATGTGGGAGATTGATGCAATTTTCACCTAATTGGGCAATTGAGTTCCAGCATGTGGGAACCCATGAACCAATTAGTGTTTTCAGTCTGAAAGTCGCCTCTGATGATGTCATCATTGCTGCTGCATTGAAGGTCTGCCTGGCCTTTGCTGTGAGAGGACCTCGATATGAGAGAAAGAGAGAGAGAGAGAGAGAGCCTTTGCTGTGAGAGGACCTGAAGGCAAAATGAGCAGCAGCTGCTCCCAGATATTTTTCCTACTACTACTTCTCCATTGTAATAGTGGACCTGCAGCTGATAGTCAGCTTTCGAAATGTGCTCCCGCCAGGTTTCACAATCATGTTTCAGAACAGGCGTGCTTCACGTAGAACAAGGGTTAAAATCACAAAGGCCTTTCAAAATGGCACTATAGAGCCAATTTAGTGCTTGTTAAGGGCCTTAACAGCCTATCCCGCCTCTTAAAGGCGGGACGGAGTCGGGACCAGCAGACACGATTTAATGAAAATTGCGTGGAGGTGGGATGGAGGCGGACTTGTGCCCGCCCGCCAGTTTTCGCAATTTTAACCCCCCACACGCCTCCAAACCCGCCTCCACGGGTCAATGAAAATCCAGCCCATTGGGTCAAAAAAAACTTAATGGATTACTCCAGCATTAAAATCATTCTGTTCCTGGAAGCATCAGTGGAAGGCCTTATTGTGAGTTTAGTCTGTCCCACAAAGAAAGGGGCTGAGTTGTGGATTAGGGCTTTTCAATGCATGGAAGGGAAGAGGAGGAGTGTTGGGGCCTGTGGAGCTTTCAACTTCTGCAGGAAATTTGGGTTGTGAGAATCACTTCAGGAGCTAAACCTCCCACTGAGGATGAGACAAGATTACATGTAAAGAATTGAACCATGCATTATTGTATATTGTAACTCGTAAAAGGCAAACCAGTTTTGGTTATGTACAATGCCCATAAAATCAAACCTGAAGCTTAATTTAGTTCCTTACCTTCCACCTATTCCTTGGGTTAGTCAATAACTGCAGTTAATTCCTGAGTCCTCCACTCTGTAATTTTGTCCGATCTCAAACAAGATCTCAAAGCAAGACCCTTTATGGAATCAGGTTCTAGTTGCGGGAAAAATATAATTGACGTGTTGCCATATCCCAGAAGCAAAGCAGAACTGACTGAGGATGATCAGTGTTTGATGTTGGTGAGCAATGTAACGTGATGACTTCATGCCTCCATTTAATGTGAAGCATGACATGTAGAAAATAAAAGTGGGTGGGCACAATGGAAAGATAAAAGGAGGGGAAAAAAAACTAAGGAACAAGAGAAAATCGTGTATAAACAAAACATCAAGTACCATTTACTGTAATGGATTAATTTGTGTTGGTTGGCTGTATTCCAGCTGTAGTGTGAAAAGATTGAGCAACCCAGTTGGGCAGAAGTGATTGTAAATTTGGCAATAGGAAGAAAGAGTGCAGTCTGTGATTTGGAACAAATTTTTGGTACAACAGGAAAGACTGAGCAAATGTCACCGTTTGATAAAGCTCGTTTGATCTTTGCCACAGCTGGAGTCCTGGAGGGAGATTGCAGCCAGGTGGCTGGGGTGATGCAGAGTTTCAGACCACAATGTGCTGATTGCAAAGAATTGAAGTTTTACCTTGGCTTAGGAAGATTATTAGACGGACAAAGTAGTGTCAGCACTGTTTCCCAATAGCCTGGCTGTGGAATATTTTAACCCCTTGTCCAAAACAGGCTGTTTGATGCAATACCGCAGTGAAAGCTTTTGGCTCTATCTATAGCAAACAAAATCTCTATCTATCTATTATTATGTGCATGGCCCCGATTTTAACTTCAGGTGGATTCCCCGCTCAGGGCTGAATTAAAATTACAGTCGGGTCTCAATGATGTCATCGGGCCACAACATGCATATGTAAAGAAGGACCCTGTTGGCTCTGGGCGTGTGTCCTTGCTGCCTGCTCAGGAGAGCAGGTTAAAATTGCAGATGTTGCGATCATGGCGACTTTCGGACAGGTAAGAGCCAGGGCAATTTTAACTGCTCACCCGCCAGGTTTCTGTTGAGTGAGTAGGGTTAAAATCGCCCCCAATTTGTGTCTGTCCTGTCCATCTATCTGCCCGAAGTCTCATACAAGAGCTTTCTGACTGAACCAGTCACAAACGGTAGAAACTGTGACACAATCAGAAATGGCACTATAGATACCAATTATACTGTACCAATTTCTCTGGGTTAGTATCACTGAAGAGAGAACACCATGCGCATTATTGAAGCTAAACAGGCACAACATTATTTAATGCCTGCATTTCATAAATTGAACACTGTAATGAACAAATTATTATAAATTAACGGTCCCCACTGTCATCCACTGTCGTAGCGGACCTACCTCCTGTCTCGTCCCATCAAGCCCCTGCTCTGTTCTCTTTTCCTCTGCCCTCTGCCCCCTGCCCCCATCCAATTCCCAGCCTTTGCATGGCTGCATACCACGCACTGTTCCTTTCCCACTCACTTCAATAATGCTCATGGCAATTATTTTACCTGAAAATTGCAGTACTTATTTTATTGTATAATTTCATTGTAATCCATTGTGGATTATCTAACTAAACCTGCTGTTGTGGCGTTACAAATCGTTTGTCCTCTTGTGCGAGTGTCATTGTACATCAAGAACTTGGGCTGTGATTTTCTTCCTGGAGGCGGGTTTGCGTTGGGAACGGTAGTGGGCGGGTTCCCATCCCGCTGCCGGCCTGCTGGCACAATTTTTCGTTGATTGGCCTCGTTAAGCCCGCCGTGTGGGTTACCCACCCTGATCACAAGCTGCGGGTCTGGTCAGCTGATACGCTGACGCGTTTGCAGCCGGTGCATTTAAGGGGGCCGTTTCCCCATTAGATCGCAGGTGCTTACTGGTGCTTCTGACTGCTGCTGCTCACCACAATGTCTGCAGAGAAACAAAAGGCAGCTCCCCGCTCCAACGAGGACTCCCTCCATGTTCTTGTGAGGGAGTCAGAGGACGTCGGGAGGTCCTGTACCCATCTGATGGAAGACAAAGGCAGCCTGGCTGCGAATAGCTGAGGAGGTCAATGCCAGGTCCATGTATAGATGCACCTGGGTCCAATGCAGGAAAAGGTTCAATGATCTCCTGTGTTCTGGAAAAGTGAGTATAAAAGCTCACTTACCTTAATTCTGCTGTGCCTGTCATCACATCCCCATCACTCTGCATTGCTAACCCTTATCCTGCACATCCTGACTCAACCTAACATCCCTTGCACCATCCCTCATCCCTCTCTCCCTTTGCACAGATTCACCTCCCAATCTTACTATGCACCCCTCACACCCACCCTCAAGGTTATGCACTGACAAGAACTAACAACTCAAAAGGAGGGAACTTCATTATGGGAACCCACTCCTTCACAGTCTCCCTCTAAACATCTATCCCATCCATTCTTTACACTCATTCCATCACTCGTACAGAAACTCCACTTCTTTCCCTCATTGCAGGAAAAGAGAGCCCACAATAAGAAGGAGAGGGAGAGAACAGGAGGAGGCCCACCATCCTTATCACAGCTGACCAACGCTGAACAGGCCACTCTGGAAATTGTGGGATCAGTGGAACAGCTCGAAGTGGGGGACGAAGAGACGGGCTGTTGAACAACCGGGTGACAGAATGCTTCTCCATCCATCTTATTTGGCTTTCATGAGTGACACATTTGGCATCTGATGTCATTAAAAATTGAATGCTCATCATGTGCACAATGGGATATGTCTGTAATCTACATATCATATGGGGGGAAAAATTCAGTTGGTTAGCGCCTCCCATTAACGCCTCTGGGGGAGCTAACGGGGCGGTAGGAACTTAGCGCCCGAGCGCGGTGATTTTAGCGCCACTCGCGAAATTGACCAGTCGTTTTGCGGCGGCGCGAAACACTACCACCACGATCTCCTGCGCCCGCAGATCGTGACATCAGTCAAGTGTGCAGCGCCCCGGACCGGATATTGAGTCGTGTCCCCTGCCTTTGCGCCTGCCGCTAGGAACGACAGGTAGAGGGGAACGTTTTCAAGTCGGGAAGGGGCTGGGGGAGCGCTATTTAAAGGTGGGCGCTTCCTGCCTTTTCTTGTCGGCAACATTTTTGGTACACGTAAGTTGAGAGGGAGAGAGACGTCTGGAGAGATTTAACGCCCTCAGCACCACTTTTGAGGTTCCTAGGCGCTAAGCTCTTTCCCTGGGCCTATACATTAGTGCTTCCAACAATTGTTTTAGAGGTCTCTCCAGGCCGAGATTCAAGGCTGCAATGAGTAGGGTGTGGCTGGCGCCAGTCTGTCTGGCTTCCATGATAACTGACATCGCCTGAGCTTCAGTAGCGTTCTGAAGTAGCACCTCGCTCCTTGACGTTTGCACCTTAAGAGAGGTGTGTAGCACCTGATTTAGCACTCAAATCAACTCCAGGGGCGATAGAGGCGAATTTTGCACTCGGAGACGATAATTAGTGCCGGGCGCTAAACCTTGAGCCCAGCCGATATTAGCGCCCCAAAATGGACGATACCCAATTTTTCCCCCATGTCTAACGCATGTCTTTACTCTCCCACAGGACCATCAAGAGCCCCCTTCCCTACTGCCCAGAAGGAAGAGCCGGAGGACTCCACAGCATCAGCAGAAATGAGCGCACCCAGCACCAGCGCAGAGATGCACAGTGGGTCGTTTGCGAGATAGAGTAGTGTTGTCACCTGGTGTATCACAATGCACGAGTGAGCAAGAGCAGATGGTGGAGACAGGGACAGCAGTGGAGAGTCCTCGTCGGAGGTCGCAGGACGCTCCCTTCTCTGCTCAGCTGCATGTAGACGCTGAGCCTCGGGGGGCAATCCAGAAAGAGAGCGGTGCTGGTGTTTCAGGACCAAGTGCAGGAGGCCCTGAAAGGGTTTGCAACCACGGTGACTGTGAGTGTGCAGAGACTGGAGGAGTCCATCTCAAACATGAGCAATGCCATGATGTACGAAATGGCGAGTGTAGGTCCTGCCATGGAAAGGATGGCAACCTCCATGGAGGACATAAATCGCCGGACTCAAATGAACATGGTGACTCTTCTAAATAGATGGTCAGCTATGGAGGATAGATGGGCATCTATCATTGGGAGCAACCAGAGGTACATGGAGGTCCCCGTTATTAGGACTGTCAGTACAGAGACGGGTCCTCATGGCCCCATTGATGTGCAGCAAGCTGATCTCCAGCTACTTGCTAGCAGCGAAGTGCGGGTGGCCCATGAGAGGGATGATGGTGGGAGGCGACATGCAAGTGGGGGCTCCTCACCAAATGCTCCAGCTTCCAAACCGTTGTCAACCCCTCGGTCAGAGGCCCAGATGACTGCCGGAGCAGTGATGGCCGAGTCTGCCCCGTGCAGCCGCAGGAGGAGCAGCCTTTGGCGGGGCCTTCAAAGGTTCCAAAACCCAGAGGACGACCGCCAAAGGCATCTATGCAGGCGCAGCATGGAAGTGAGCAGGCTGTCTCTACGTCTGCCGAAGCCACAGGGGTAGCACAACGTAGGAGCACGCGTAAGAGAAAGCTGACACATAAATGATCACAAGGGTACTCACTTGGGTGTTCTGATAGAATTCAATGCTAAATTTCTGTTCTTTTATTATGTTGGAATAAATTAATCTTGTATGAACGTTTGACATCATTGCCATTTTTGTGATCGCAATTTGAGGTGGCACAGTGAAGGGTGAGGGCATCTTTTATGTCCCGCAATGCAGGTGACAGTGCATATAGAGTTAACAACAGATACTTACAGCCTCAAGACAGTCTCCAAATCATGAAATCAGCAACCTCTGACATTTGAAATTGAGCAGATTTGAGAGTGCAGCTTTTAGACTGCATTTGCAGCTGTGAAGTTTCCAGCCTCGTTGGTCTTCCCGACACACTTAGCTGGCGTGATCTCCGCAGGTCGTGAAACCCGAATCAAATGTTGGATAATTGCAAAAAGCTCTCAAAATAGCAGTTAACAAGCACTTAACAAGGAGTTAAGTGGCTTAAATCCCTTACCCGCCGCTTGGTGTTGGGCCTGCTGTGAAACTCACACGGAGGCGGGTTCGCGGCGGGTTTCCGACCCGCCGTCAATCATTGCAGGTTTAACACCTGACCCGCCTCCGAACCCGCCCTCTGAGCGCCGGCAAAACCGCAGCCTTGGAGTGCACTGACCACTGCCATCTGTAGAGGCATCTGTAGAGGCATCTCCGCATCATGATTTGTAGAGGCAGCTGCTGGTAACAGGAAAAGCTGACCAAAGGCTTAATGATTTTAAACATGCCTTATATCGTTTATAAATTAAAAAAAAACACAAAGTGGTTTCAGGATTGTAATTTAATCTTATGGTTTGGGTGACGTGCTATAAATCACGTCCATTTCAGAACGACATTTAAACCTCTTCATTAGGCCACTGCTTTCTAATCACTCTCAGGTAGGCATTATTCTGTATTCATTGCACCCTAGAGGTAGGTTTGTTTGAAAAAATGTTTGAGCAGTCTGCAGGGTTCCACATGAGCTTTCACCATCTAGTTTCTCACTTTAAAAGTAAAAATCTTGCTGCCCTCTCAATGCAATACAGTTTGGCTCAGGTGGTAGCAATCTCGCCTCTGGGTCAAAATCGAAATGTTAAATCAAGAGCCTATCTGTTCTGGGGGGATGTTAAAGATCCCATGGCACTATTCAAGGATGAGCAGGGGGTTGTCCCTATGTCCAAAGTTCTTCTCTCAAATTAAGACCTTCAACAACAGGTTAACTGGACATTCTTCTCATTTCTGTTTGTGAGATCTTGTGAGCAAAAGTGGCTGCCACATCTCCCTTGCATAATGACTGCGATTCAAAATAAATAATTGCATATGAACACGTTGAGATGTTTCTGAGGAATGTGATGGGCATTATATAAACCTCAAAGATTAATTAAGATAAGGCCTTTTAAGTTGAGCTACCGGGTACAGTTTCTCAGAATGCTTTGATAATGCCCATCTGCCCTCTGTCAAAGAAGATTGGATGCTGTAACTGTACAGGAGGCTGCACCAGTCCAACCTGTTATCGTTACATTCTCAGCTTCAACTGAGAATGTTAAATTAGTTCAGACATTGCCCAGGATAAAATGGTCTGCTTTGATCATGTAATGTAAAAGTTTATGCGTAACCTGCAAGACAGTGTTTGAGCACATGTGACTGTTGGCTGATACAAAGAAATTGAGGGGTAAGGACTCGTCCTGACTGGTAGCGCAAAATGGCCGCTATCACACTGACCACCTGCTTTACGCTCCGTCAATTCCATTGACTTCAATATCGGACCGATATACCACCGCCCGCTTTGCGCTAACGCCCACGATGAATTTCTACCCCTGAATGTCCAGGTTACAGCTACACATGAACACTCTTATAGATCTGTGTTATCATCTGTCCTTAAGTGTTCACATCTGTCAACATTCTTGCAATATTGGACCAGATTTTACTGTCAAAGTAACGGTGAGGCTAATGGCGCTCGACGTTATTTATGCGAGGGGCAGATTCGCGATTCAGTCCAAAAATCCAGAAGTTGCTGTCTGAGTTGCGCCGCCTCGCTGTTAGCTTCGTGAAAACGGCATCTCGCCGTCAGCCTCACCATTGAAATGCATTGAGTGGTGTGAAGTTGCTGTATTGGCAGGGTAGCTACAAACTAAACTCGTCACAGAACGTTAAGTCAAGTTATTTCAAGTCTAAGTACCCTTTTAATGATGTGATTAGTGTTAATTATTGCCAATGAACCTCTGGCACTGAAAATGAACTATTACAAGAGTGGAGTTTCATTCCTTCAGGTTTTAATCATTGTTGGAAAAGTTAAAAATATAAAATTTAAAATGTAACTTTTTTTTCCTTTTCCTTTTTGTCTTTCTCTTTGTTAATCCAATCTTTCTTTCGCTCTCTTTATTTCTCTTTCTGTACTTGATTTGACATTGAATTCACCCTCTCTAATTTACACTTCCTTCTTAGTCCTTGTGCTATTAATTTCACAATCCTTCATTCTGATTGGTTGAGGAGATGCACAGTTGCTTGCCCGGTTCCCTCAGGTCCCAGATGCCTGGTTTCCCTCGCTGCGCCATTATCAGCTCACACTTTCAGCCACAAAATTTTAAAACCTAAACATGCAAGGGAAAGACTAACTAATGGCAGATGCTGTTAGATGCCCTGCAACAGCAAAATTTGGCCCATTGACTTAAGCAAACGAGGGTAACTTTTCCCCATTGCTAATTGTTTTTGTTATTGTCAAGAATTGGTGGAAGACTGGACATCTAGCTAAAATTGAGAATAAAGTGGTTGTTTCGTAGCCCAAGGAAGGAATAAGAAAGAAAGCAGTCCAGAGCTCTGATGGATTCCAAGGGGGGAATTTTTCAGGGGGTCAGAGGATGCGTTTGGTGGCGGGTCGGGTGGAAAAATGTTTTTTTTTTACAGCGATTAGGGAACCCGCTGTCAACCCACCTCCACGCGAGTCTCCCAGATGTTGGGTCTGTCAGCGCAGAACAGACCTGACACCAAGCGGCGGGGGAGGCACTTTAGATTATTAAGAGCTTGTTAACAGGCACTTAAAAACTATTTTAAGCTCACCTTTAGATTTTAAGAGTTCGCCCACGGCTTCCCCGCTGCTCGGGGATCATGTCAGGTAAGGAGGTTGGGAGTTGTGTCAGCATGGGATGATTTCTAAAATCTTCTATAAAAGCTCCCATTTCATAGCTGTTCACTTTCCAAGGTTAGATGCTGTTCCTCACTGCATTTGGAAGACAGATTCAGCTTTATGCAGCTTGCAAGTGTTTGGAGCAAACTCTCTATCCAGTGTCACCTCATTGGAACAACCTCTCTCACCATTGACAGATTGCTTCTATCATCTCAAGTTCACCTGCTATCTATTCCATCAGCATCGGTGCCCTTGAAACTATCTCACCTTGGTCCTCAGAATCCCACCACGATCAGCCCCAACACCAGCAGCACCAGGCACACCAGCAGCACCAACAATACCAACCTTCTCCACAATCAACTGATGCTGCACAGGACACGGCATCAGCATCTGACCACATTGCTACCCGGGATGCCAGGGATGGCCTCACCATAGGCAGCTTAATGTTACGACGCTGTACACCCTGGCTGCCACATGATGCGTCAGGTTGGCACCACCCCACACCAACACCATAAAGCATCCCTACAATGCCCAAGCCATTCCTTTCACACTCATCGCCATTGCGGGGGGTACTGTTATGTCTCACCATTCACTGGAACTCACTAAGCCACTTCTAAAGGTGCACTCAGATCTGTCCAAGAACGCAAAGTGTTGAAACTAAAAATTTCAATGTTTGACAGCACATCAACAGAAACTTCACATGAACATTGGCTAAAATACCAAGTGCCTGCCCTTGTGTGTTGTTACTTGGTATGCTTGGACTAGGATGAGGGTGCGTGTGAGGGGTGGCTAGTGAGATGGGGAAGTGATAATGTAGATAGAGAGGGAAGGGTGGAGGTGCAAGGTAGGTTGGTGTGAGTAAGGATGTGGGGTAGGGAAGGCAGAGTGATGGGGATGTGATGAGTGGCACAGCAGAATGAGGTTGAGTGTGGCTTTGTAGTAATGTTTCGTGATCTGCTGAGATCATTGAAAGGTTTGCGCCACTGCAGCCAGGTCCTCCTGTTGACATCCCTGCTTGTGCCCTCCTGTGCAATGTGCAACCAGGCTACATTGCTCTCCGCCTATTGGAAGGGAAGAGAACCTCCCTGCGTGCTGTGACTCCCTCCAAAAGAATATGGAGGGAGTCATGGGAGAACATGGGTGCAGCCGTGCACCTCTGTGCAGTCATTGCCAGTGATTGCAGCACCTCAATGCTGTAGAACACTGACAGCACAACTGCCAGAATCAATTTGCGCATGGTCCCTTTAAGGAAACCGGCTGATGGTGCATCATCAAGTGATGTCATCAGACCCGCTTCCTTCAATTGGCCGGGAAAAGCGCTGGGCAGGCTTAAAAAGCCCAATCAGCGTAAAATAATTTCACAGAGCGGGCTGGAGCCAGAAGCGGGTCGCACCCCACCACCGACCGCGGCCGTACCGGACCCGCCTCAGTAGGGGAAATCGTGGCCCTAGAAACCAATTTTTATGCAGGAGGATGCTTTGGAGAATCTATTGAAGATTACAAATGGGTCCCAGCAGAGGAGGCTTAGCAGACTGAGACTTTAATAGATTTTCTGAGTTGTATGTATAACAATATTCCCTTGACATTAATATATTTGTCTCTTTGTAAGCTTCTGTATTTTACTTATTATGTTGTAGATGAATATCATAGCAATTTCCATCTGACCCAGCCTAATACTGGATGTAGTATTTCTGTTTCCTACTAGACTGAAGACGCAGTGGGAAGCACAAGCAAATTTTAGTATGCAATTTATCACAGTTGGATCGTTTGTCAGATCTAGGCCAAGTAGAGCTTGTTTCAAAAAAAGAAGTGGAATATCCATTTGTAATGGACAGGAACCACTCACTGGAAACATTGTATGAATATTGAAGGAGAAAGCAACATTTTTGAAAACCGAAGTTGTAACGATACACAATATTAGTCAAAGCTGGAGTAGGTTTTTTTAAATACATGTCATTATCACAACCCTCTCAAGCCATCTTTTTCCTGATCAGAGAGGAGCATCAATTTTAGTCGGCAGCAGGGAATCAAACCTCAATCGATAAAGCTCCAGCAAGAGCTCCTTTTGCAGTCTCTGCGAGTTTGAAATGAAGATTGATAATAATACAATGGAGTGAAGAGTTCATGGGTGACATCATTATGCCCCTCTTGGTGCTAATTCACTGGTTCATGAAGTAGACACATAATAAAACCAAGCAGTAGGCAGCAAAACATTAGCGGTGGAGACTGAAGGACTAGTTCAAAGCAACCCTGCAGCTGAAATATTGACTTAGAGTCTTTCCACTCATTAAACGAAGCAGGGATCCCTCTGCCAACAGTGTATTATCTTATATTAGTGCAATTTTGTGAACTTTTTTCCACACAGGCTTTGGAGCACTTATTTAAAATACAGCTACGATTACTTACTCGATAGGAGCCAAGGGTAAAAGCTGTCATTTTTATTGGAATTTCTATAGCAATCTAACATAGTTATGAAGGTACTTGGACATCCTAGAAGGACAGACTTGAAATGGCAGTAATCAATGAGAAATTTGCCCTTCAAGCGCTGACAGACTTTTTCTACAATTTTTAAAATATGTGCGTGCTTTCAATCATAAACATCTGCCAAAACGATTTTTGGTACAGTTGACTTATACTTGCTGCCTATTGAAGTGGAAATAGAGGAAATGTGTGGAACCACAAAAGAGTTCACCATTTCTGCAGTAGAGTCTCACAAACTTTTCATCTCGGTCCCACTGGAGGCTCCGCTATAGTTATCAGAGGTGCCTCGATCTCAACTGGGAGAAACCACAATAATGGCTTTGGCGGTGCCCATGAACTTGTAATAGGCCTGTTTGATTGCTCATCACACGTTTGTCTTGGAATCATTTGGTGCAAACCTGCTGCTTGGGTTCTTAAAAAGTTAGTCATTTTTTGTTGTTGAGCAATCCATAAAACTCTTCGGTAAGTGACGGCTGAAGACCTCCCTCAGGAACCCCTTGGTGCAGTATTCCTTGATGCTGAAGTAAAAAAAAAGACTTTTCTGCTCTGTCCCAACACTCGGCAAGGAGGGGGCCCACAAAGGCTATAAAACAGTATCATTCTGTGTGACTTCCATTCTTTGGGGCTTGTGTTTTGGTCAATTGTAGACCTGTTCCCTAAGCCTTTTAAGTGGGGATTGGGCTCCCTGATGGCCCATAAAGGAATAGGAAGGATTAATAAGGAGCAGTGATCTGTGTCACGTCAGCTGATCTCAGGTCGAGTATTTGAGGCAGCCATTACAACTGGCCTCAGTGTCCCTGATCTGTGGAGGATTGAAAAAAAAAGTCAAAGTGCCTGTTGCTGATTGCTATCCTGTTGAAAAGGTGCTCCTGTGTGGACACTGGGCGAGGATAGGATTAGAGTTCCTTTCCCCCCCCATGATTGAATAGCCGGATGATAATTGTGGTCCAGGCCCACGTGTGAAAAATGGCTGTTTGGTGTGCTTGAAGGGTTGCCAGCACGCATGGAACCGCACAGGAAATCAGAAAAATAAAATCATTTTTAACAGTGCAGCGACCACCTGAGCGCAAAATATCCATGTGTTCCTGAAACTGACCTCTACTGTGAAAACGTGGAGAGACTTTGGAAATTGACGACGCCAGGAAAAACTTATTAACAGTTCTTATCTGCTCAAAAACAGTTAAATTCCCAGACCTTGGTGCATCACTACAGCTTGAAAATAAGAAGGTTGAGCTCTCTAATGCTCTTGTGATACTGAGTAATAGAGACCAGGAAGGGCCCAGCTCTTATCCCTTGTCTGCGCTGTTATCTCACAATGGTAGGAGCAGAATAAATACTGTCTGTATCCTTGCTCTTGATCTCTTTTAATAATATTGCTTGCTTTTATATACTGCCTTATCCTGTCAGTGCTCCAAAGCTCCCCACACAATCAATAACTTTGGAGTGCAGTGACTATTGTTGGGTAGGAAGACATGATAGGATCATTCAATCAACAGCAATGTGATAAATGACCAGTTCATTTGTGGTTTTTTTTTGGTGGTGGTGTAGGTTGAGGGAAGAATAGTGGGCAGGACACTGGTATAACTCTCTGCTTTTGTTCAAATAAATGTCAAGGAACCTTGAACATCAATGTGAACCATCAAAACAGGTCTCATCCGAAGGACAACACCTCAAACAATGCAGCACTTCCTCAGTACTGCACTGGAGTTCCAGTCCAAATCACGAGCTAAAATCCTGTCAGGAGGCTTCAACCCACAACCTTTAGACTCAGAGACGGGAGTATGACTGAGTGATCCATGTTAATATAAAATGGGCCATTCTTCCAGTGATGCCTGCTCCAAAGAACATGCACGTGTAAATGTCAGATGAGCACCAGACAGGGCTGAGCTGTGATGCCTTTCATAGTGAAATCGCTTGCCAACATTCGCTGGATGGGCGCAGACATGAAGCATGGGCACTTGGACAAGTTACAAGAGGGCTGCCACCAGCACAATTGGATGGGGGAGGAATGATACGGTATTATTAAAAACAAATTTATAGGAGTAAGCCAAGTGCTGCAATTCAATCTTAGGAACCTGACCACATTCAACTTTGCCCTCAAGGTTTCTGAACTAACTTCAAACTCTCATCTGGATTACAGATTTCTAACGTTCCGATTGTGTTACATCAGATGATGTATTATATCTGAAATCCCAATTTCCTTTTCAAATAAAGTCATGTCCTTTTATTTTCCTGATTTTTCTTTCTCACACCTTTATTTCCACTCTCTTTTCTCGTTCTCACACAAGCACTTCAATTTACTGGCAAAAAGCTGACTAAAAGAGTAAAGTAACTCACATGCTTGCAGTAGTGGTTGAATAGTAATTCATTTGTTCTACCCTAGATTGCTTTATTAATTTTTGGACTAGGTATAAAGCCATTTTCCCGAAAGGCGTCTGTCGACTAATACATTTCTCACGAGGTGGTACAAAATCTCTGTGTGCCACACTAGTGCATTTATCAAAAGCTTTTACAAAGCTCTCAACACCAAACTTATGGCTTTGATGATAATGCGTGGAACTGATTGTAATGGAAGCTCCTGAAGTCACGGAGTCACATTTTCTACTGCTCTCAACTTTAAATGGATCTTTTTTTTTGCACTCTTTCCTGATAGCCAACGTCTCATTATCACTATACTTCATAGATATAGAGGGGAGGGTCAGAAAGAAATTCAATAACAGAGCAGGTCACTGTCCCATGGATATTTTATGATGTCTCAGTAGCTCAGTTTTGCAATGAATCAGCTATCAGCAGCAAATGTCTAGTTAAGTCATTCGTTTTCATTAACTTTTATGTTTTTCCCTCTAACTGCAGGATCGGTGGAGGCAAGGGAACATTTTTGTGTTTTGTTAGGATCAATAAATTATATTCCATTCCATCAAAGCACCAATCTATTTTACACAGGGTATGACATTGCATTGCTAAATAAAGGTTAACAAGGCCATTTGAATTGGACGTACTTTTGCTTTGGATTCTGTGGTGGAAATGACCTTGCTTGTCTTGCCTCTGTATATAAGATTACAGCTGGTCAGCTATTCTGCAGTAGTAATAGCAACACATGAGGTGCCGACGCTAATAGTCATGTGACAGCTGGACAATCGCCCCAGCTCAAAGGGCTTTGCAGTCCTGATATCACTCCGAGTTTCTTCGCTCAAATCCCATTTCAAATCATGTTTTTCTGATTTGTACCACACGCAGGTATGGTATATCAGCAGCAAAAATGGTGATATGAGCACTTACAGCAGTTATGGTTCTTATGATCCTGTGAGACCCAAAGTCTTGCATCATTGCTTTTAAAATGGGCTGCAATGTCGGTCTTGGGTTCAATTCCCAGTCTGTACTGAGCCAGAAAAACACTTTGGGAACTACAGTTGGTCTGAGTAACCCTGAAGTAGGATGGGGAAAAGTCAGCCAGGGTTCCTGCTCCCAATCATTATCGTAGAATCATAGAATAGCACAGCACAGAAGGAGGTCATTCGGCCCATCGAGTCTGCACCAGCTCTTTCGAAGAGCAATCCAGTTAGCCCCATGCCCCCGCTCTTTCCCCATATCCCTGCAATTTTTTCCTTCAAGTATTTATCCGATTCCTTTTTGAAGGCTACTATTGAATCTGTATCCACCACCCTATCAGGCAGTGCATTCCAAATCCTAACCACTCCTTGGGTAAAAAAAGTTTTTCCTCGTGTCGCCTCTGGTTCTTTTGCCAATCACTTTAAATCTGTGCCCTCTGGTTATCGACCCTTCAGCCATTGGAAACAGTTTCTCTCTATCTACTCTATCTAAACCCTTTATGATTTTAAACACCTCTATCAAATCTCCTGTTAGCCTTCTGTGCTCTAAGGAGAACAACCTCGGCTTCTCCAGTCTATCCGTGTAACTGTACTCCCTCATCCCTGGAATTATCCCATGACTCCTGCTGGAACATGGAACCTCGGGTGAAGGTAGCATTGCAACTTTCCTTTGTGGTCGAATAATCTGCTGGTGCTTGCTGCCGAGGCTTATGCATGATGAATGGACACCTTAATGGTATCTATGGCCCCAGCATGGGTTAGTGCAGAGGAGTGGAGAAAGTTTCAGAGAATTTTTTTAAATGGAGAAGATTCTATGTGCTTGGATGGCTGATGAATCATTTAAATCTGGCTAACACAGAGGGATAATGCGACTGAGCCTGAATAATACAGTGACGGGAATAAAGATTTTAGTGTTTAAAAAAAAAAGGCGAAATACTGCGGATGCTGCGAATTTGAAATAAAAACAGAAAATGCTGGAAATACTCAGCAGGTCAGGCAGCACCTGTGGAGAGAGAAACAGAGTTAACGTTTCAGGTCGATGACCTTTCATCAGTTCTGACGAAAGGTCATCGACCTGAAACGTTGACTCTGTTTCTCTCTCCACAGATACTGGCTGACCTGCTGAGTACTTCCAGCATTTTCTGTTTTTATTTAAGATTTTAGTGTGTCGTGTTGGTCAGGTCTCTTTAAGGGTTAGTACAAGGAATTGTTTTAGCGCCTTATTTAAGTGAAGTTATGTATTTGATGTTAATACAAGAATTCTCTGGCTCTCCTTTCCCTTCGACACTTTCTGAATAAGAAGGCAGAGAAATTTCCATGTTGTGTCTGGAGGTGCAATGAACCACTTCCTTTGTGCTCCATCAGCACAGCTGTTTAGGACGTTGGGGCAGTGCTTAAACAATAGCCATAAAATGTCTACACCATGACCACAGAAGGCTTGATCCAGATTTATTTCTCTAGTAAATTATGCGCTCATGAGTGATCATAAGCCACATTTTGATCAACAGGTGCTGATTGAAATAATCAACACTCTAAAAATTTTCATGTGGGATTGATTTGTGATTCTTAGAAGTCAAGCACGATTGAAGTGGTTCAATTGTTTAGATTCTCTTTTGTCATTTTTAATTTTGATGGCCAATATTGCCAGGGGGCTTTTGGCTGAATGGGTTGGACAGCTATCCTTTACCTTCTTCTGGACGCAGATTAGCTTTGAATGGAATGTAGACCCCGGCCTGTGTGCAAGCTGATTTTGGTTGTCTCAGCTTGTTCACTCTCTTTTTATGTCAATTAGAGGTTACGAGTAGCCTCAGGCCAATTCAGAGATTTGTTTTACGGCCTGCAGTCCCAGGTGCTATTGGTGGAACAAACACTGGCCATTCAGCTCTTCCTCCAGGCTGTTCAACCCTGCTCTATGTGGTGAAGAGGCTTATCTGAATCAAACCTGAGTCTAGTTTCAAGAGGTGATATTTTAATATTAAATTAAAATGATGAGACTTAATTTTTTTGCTGGGTGCAAAACAGCTTGACAACAGGCTCTGATATGTAAGGATTTGTAGGAACAGGGACAGGAAAAGGAAATTATACTTAACAAGTCAGGCCTTTTGACTATTGCATTTTAAATCCATTTATAATCTTGAGTTTAATGGCATTCCTGCTACCTAATTCCAAAACTCTGTAATGAAGCCCAGCACCTTTATTGCTTTTGTTTTACAGCAGCTAATTATGGGGCTGATAGCTTCTTAGATTTATTCACTATAACCACATTGTCTCTTTTGTGATTAGTAAACTTTACTACTCTTCCATTGAACATATATATGACTCTTTTGGCTCCTTGCTCCCATATTAATTATTTTGTACTTATCCACATTGAACTGCACTTGCTATCTATTTGCCCAGTTTCCTAAAAGATCTGCTAGCCACAGTTCCAGCTAGACCCGCGTGCTTAATTAATGGTTGTAAACACAAGTACATTAAACATTATAATGCTGTGTCAGAAGCAAATTATCACATTAGGTAGGGTAATGGACTGGACATCTTTGCAAAAATCAACAATGAAAATAGTGATCTCTTTTTATTGAGTGGTATCTCCCAACCACTTAAATAAAGAAACAAAAGCCAATGGGGGAAAAATTCAGTTGGTTGCGCCTCCCGTTAGCGCCTTAAGAGGGCGCTAATGGGGCGCAAAGCAGCTAGCGCCCGGGCGCAGCGATGTTTGCACCGCTCGGGAACTTAACTAGACATTTAGACTTTATCGCCGCGATCTCTTGCGCGCGCAGATTGTGACGTCATACGAGAGTGCAACGCCCTTGTGGCGCCCCGGAGCAGAATTTCAGTGGCGCCCCCATCCTTACCGCCTGGCGCATCCAACGACCGGTAGAGTGGAACGCTATCATTCACTGTGGGGCTGGGGGGGGGCGCTATTTAAAGGGGGCCTCTTCCTGTCTTTCTCTGTGGTGGACATTTTTGCACCACTCGTTCTGAGAGAGAGAGAGAGATTCGGAGAGAGCGAAAGAGAGACTTCTGCATTGAGTCAACGCTGTGTCAGGTAGTTTTGGCTACTCATCCTAACTTCGCTGGTACTTTGGTTTCTGGCCTTCATAACTTTGCTTGCTTAGAGATATGGGGGCTGCACTGATGGGGGGCGTCGTCCTGCGCCAGCTGAATCGGAAGACACAGAGACGCAGAGAGAGAGTGGCAATGATGGCCAGACGGAGGAGGGCCAACAGGCGTCTGTACAGGAGAGCTTACCCTCCCAGGGTATATCGTGAACAGCTCTCCTACATTCATATGTCTGAGGAGCAGTGTCTGCGAAGGCTGCGCTTCAGCAAGGAGGTGGTCACTGAGCTCTGCCACCTGCTGCAGCCAGATCTGCAGCCTCAGCTGAGGTCCAGGACGTCTCTGTCGGTGGCAGTGAAGGTCACAGTGGCTCTGAACTTTTATGCTACTGGCTCATTTCAATCTGCTGTTGGGGACATCGCCAATATCTCCCAGTTCGCGGTGCACTGCTGCATCAGGAAGGTCACAAATGCCCTCTTTAAAAGGAGACGAGAGTTCATCTCTTTCCCCATGACCCCAGACAAGCAGCAAGAATGCGCTCTGGGCTTTGCGAGGATAGCGGGCTTCCCCATGGTGCAGGGCGCCATTGACTGCACGCATGTGGCTTTGCGTGCTCTGCATGAGAATGCCGAGGATTTCCGGAACAGAAAGGGGTTCCATTCCTTGAATGTTCAGTTGGTCTGTGACCACAGACAGCTGATACTCGCTGTCAATGCCCACTATCCTGGCAGCTGCCACGATGCTTTCATCCTGCGCCAGACTACTGTGGCAGAACTTTTCGAGGCACCGCATCAGCCAGTTGGTTGGCTTCTCGGGGACAAGGGGTATCCACTGAGCACCTGGCTGATGACACCGCTCCGTACGCCCAACACCCCTGCTGAGCTGCGGTACAACGAGAGCCATCAAGCTACCAGGAACATCGTGGAGCACACAATCGGCGTGCTCAAGCAACGGTTCCGCTGTCTCGACCATTCTGGAGGAGCCCTGCAGTACTCGCCTGAGCGAGTTTCCAGCATCGTAGTTGTGTGCTGCATGCTGCATAACATGGCAATCCTCAGGACTCAGCCAATGCCACCAGGCCTTGGAGCACCACCAGAGGAGGAGGAGGAAGAGGAGGAAGAGGAGGAGGAGGATGATCAGCAGCAGCACCAAGGCGTGAGGGCGGCCCACAATGGTGAAACTGCAAGGGCCGTCCGTCAGCGGCTGATAGCAAGCCGCTTCTAGGCACCTGCTGTGGAAATGGCTTCTGCCATTGAGAACAGCATGAATGAACCCAACACGCAACCCCTAAGCCGGCCAAGGCACCACTGATTCCAAACACCAAACATGTATATTTTGAGTACCAAAACTTATTTATTTTACAAACTCTGTGTGTGTCATTTCTTCATGACAAACTCATACAAATAAACACAAAAAAACAGTCATTACCATAACTGGTTCTCACAACCTGGAGATCATGTGCAAAACACTCAACAAAAGTTTGACCACGAACCTCGGCCTTTAATAAAAAAATGACCAGCATTTTGTCACACCTCCTACATCGAGGGTGAACTCCTTCCCGTGCGCCCTTCCCCCCTTCTTACCCTACTGCTCCTCCGCAATGGGACCTCAGTGGCTGCAGCAAGGCTGGTGGAAGGCTGCTGACTGTCAGGCCCTGACAATGCAGATGCCCTTGAGGGACGGCCTCGACCAGCTCTGGGCCTGGAGGGCCCGGCTGCAGACTGCACCAACTCTACATGGGCGGCAGCAGTCTGTCCTACAGGCGGTGGCAACTGCAGTGGAGAAGTGACAGTGGTGGCAGCAGGAATGCTGTCATCTTGAGCGAGGACAGCAACTCCCTGCTCGACCGGCACACTGGCACTCCCACGGGGCAGCACCTCAGCATCCGGAGCAATCTGCTGGAGCACAGATTGCTGGCCTGCTGCGGCGCGGTGAGAGCCCCGGGGAAATGTGAACGAACCAGCGAGGATGGCAGCAGACAGTGCTCGCGTGACCTCAATCTGAGTCTGCATGAGAGCAGTCTGAGATTGAATTGCAGCACTGAGCTTCAGTGTCGCATCCGCCTGCGCTGCAGCGAAGTGCTCCACACTCCTTGCCAGTGCTTCAATGCATTCGGGCACCCTACCCACTGCAGCCATGAGCTCAGTGTGCATGCCCACCGCCTGGGTGTTCATTTCCGCGATCAGCCGCTCCTCCTCTGCGTCCAGTGCAGCAGGACTCGCTGGCATACTCTCCCTCCGGGGAGAAGGCCCCCGAGCTTCCCTACCCCCATCGCGTTGCTGCAGCCCGCTGGGTCCTGGAGCTTCACCCTCATCAGACCCTTCCCCCCTGCTCCCCTCCAGGGAAGGCGTGTTCCCAGTGTCGGCATGGGCTTCCTCGGGAGAGGGTGGCACTGATGCTCCGGCTTCCTCTTCCTCCTCGGCTGCAGCTTCACTCCCACTGGCAGCTTCAGGGCCCGTCTCCTCAGCTGGTGAATCACCATCTGAAAGCAGGGAGGTACAAGAGTGGCTTTAGCGTGAGGACAGGGTGGCAGTAAGGGAGGAATAAGTGCAGCGAGTTAGTAAGTTGGATTGAAAGTGTCAAAGGCTGGTGTTGTGAGGGACAAGTGGAAGGACAGAGGACAAAAAGGTGATGACCTTACCATTGCTGTCCAGAACGGGGTCGGCGTCTCCAGTGGCGACGGGACCGATCACCCGGCTTGCCACAATCCTGTGGATGCGCTCCTCCAGATCGCTGAGGGGTTGCAGCTGAGGCCGCCCTCCACCCGTCCGTTGCTGCTGTCTCCTATTATGCGCCAGCTTGGCCTGCAAGAAAAAGGACGGCGTCTGAGTAAATATACAGCCATGGTCTTGCCTGATGTGCCTCCCATAGGTGAATAGCCCTTACTGTATACAGCCATGGTCTTGCCTGATGTGCCTCCCATAGGTGAATAGCCCTTACTGTATACAGCCATGGTCTTGCCTGATGTGCCTCCCATAGGTGAATAGCCCTTACTGTATACAGCCATGGTCTTGCCTGATGTGCCTCCCATAGGTGAATAGCCCTTACTGTATGCAAAGTATGGAATGTGTGTGTGTGCTTCATGAAAGGGCCATAGGTGTTGGATGAGTGTTGTTAATTGTGGTTTTAAGACCCTCTGGCCATAGAGTGAGGTTGAGATGGAGGGATGGAGAGGTATTGCAAAAAAGCCACTCACCCTGACGACCCGAGTGAGGTCGTTGAACTTTTTCCGGCATTGGACATGGGTCCTGGGCACCATGCTCCTGGAGGAGACGCGCTGAGCCACCTCCCTCCACACTCTTCTGTAGTCGCGCGGCAAAGGCCTCCTGCCACTCTCTGGGTACAGTATTGCTCTTTGGCGCTCCACCTCGCCAACCAGAGCATCCAAGGCCCGCTCGGTGAAGCGCTGAGCTCGTTCTCTCACCCTCTCCATCCTTGGCTGCAAAATGGATTCACAGGTCTCTCCAGGCCGAGATTCAAGGCTGCAATGAGCAGGGTGTGGCTGGGGAGCAAGATCGCCCCCCCCCCTTTAAGAACTGGCCGGCGCCAGTGTGTCTGTGTTCCCTCGCTAACTGGCAGCACCTGCGCTGCGCTCGCGCTCTGAGTTAGCGCCTCACTCCTCGGCCTTTGCGCCTTAAGACAGGTGTGCAGCGCCTAATTTAGCGCTCCAATCACCTCCAGGGGCGTTAAAAGTGAAGTTTCCAGTCAGTGGCGATAATTAGCGCCAGGCGCTAATTTTTGCGCCCGGAAGATATGTGCGCCCCAAATGGGGCGCGACTGAATTTTTCCCCCAATATCTTGAAAAACCTTTAAGATAAAACACACTGTGACTTCCATCCCTTTACGCACCAATGTCAATGTTGCAATATATTTCAAATAAATATAAAGTGTGCGAAGCTAACTAGTGAAAACATATGCCCCTGCAGCAGATTCTGGAACACACTCTTCTCCCAAAGGCCATCTGGGAAGAGTTTATGCTGTCGTTTGGTTCAGGAAAGAAAGACTTTCATTTATATAGCGCTTTGCACGACCTCAGGACGTCCCAAAGCACTTTACAGCCAGTGAAATACTTTTGAAGTGTTGTTACTGTCGTAATGTAGGAAACTTGGGCACCAATCTGCGCACAGTAAACTCCCACAAACAGCAATGTGATAATGACCAGCTAATCTGTTTTAGTGATGTTGATTGAGGGATAAATATTGGCCCAGGACACCGGGGAGAACTCCCCTGCTCTTCTTTGAAGTAGTGTCATGGGATCTTTTATGTCCACCTGAGAGGGCAGACATCTCATCCGAAGGACAGAACGTATGACAGTGCGGCACTCCCTCAGTACTGCACTGGAGTGTCAGCCTAGATTGTGTGCTCTGGAGTGAGACTCAAACCCATATCCTTTTGACTCAGAGGCGAGAGTGCTACCAACTGAGCCATGGCGGACACATTGCTAACAGGTTGTCAGTGAAGCTCTCTCATTGGAGTCCTATGGCAGTACTGCTGGCTATTCCAGGTACACTGGCTATCAACTGGGCTATGACCTCCAGTGTTTTTTTGTGACAAATGCAACTTTTAAAATGTAAATGTCCAGACAAACGATGCGATGTGATGGCACACAATGTAGCAGATGTCTTCATTCAAAAAAAAAACCGCTCTTGCAAGCCAAACATTCATGCATTTAAACCAGGACAAAATAAGAAAGAAAGAAAGATCTGCATTTATATAGCGCCTTTCACGACCACCGGACGTCTCAAAGCGCTTTACAGCCAATGAAGTACTTTTGAAGTGGAGACACTGTTGTAATGTGGGAAATGCGGCAGCCAATTTGCGCACAGCAAGGTCCCACAAACAGCAATGTGATAAGGACCAGATCATCTATTTTTGTTATGTTGGTTGAGGGATAAATATTGGCCAGGACACCGGGGATAACTCCCCCGCTCTTCTTCGAAATAGTGCCATGGGATCTTTTACATCCACCTGAGAGAGCAGACGGGGCCTTGGTTTAACGTCTCAGCTGAAAGACGGCACCTCCAACAGTGCAGCACTCCCTCAGCACTGCGCTGGAGTGTCAGCCTAGATTTTTGTGCTCAAGTCCCTGGAGTGGGACTTGAACCCACAACAGATGTGTGGTTTCTCTATAATTTTACCCACAGAATATCAATTTTTTTTTCGGGATGTGGCCATTGCTGGCAAGGCCAGCATTTATTGCCCATCCCTAGTTGCCCTTGAGAAGGTGGTGATGAGCCGCTTTTTTGAACCGCTGCAGTCCTTGTGGTGAAGGTACTCCTACAGTACTGTTAGGGAGGGAGTTCCAGGATTTTGACTCAGCGACGATGAAGGAATGGTGATATATTTCCAAGTCAGGATGGTGTGTAACTTGGAGGGGAACTTGCAGGTGATGGTGTTCCCATGCTGCCCTAGTCCTTCTAGGTGGTAGAGGTCACGGGTTTGGGAGGTGCTGCCGAAGAAGCCTTGGCGAGTTACTGCAGTGCATCTTGTAGATGGTACACACTGCAGCCACGGTGCGCTGGTGGTGGAGGGAGTGAATGTTTAAGGTGGTGGATGGGGTCTTGGATGGTGTCGAGCTTCTTGAGTGTTGTTGGAGCTGTACTCATCCAGGCAAGTGGAGAGTATTCGATCACACTCCTGACTTGTGCGTTGTAGATGGTGGAAAGGCTTTGGGGAGTCAGGAGGTGAGACACTTGCTGCAGAATACCCAGCCTCTGACGTGCTCTTGTTGCCACAGTATTTATGTGGCTGGTTCAGTTAAGTTTCTGGTCAATGGTGAGAAGTTGATGGTGGGGGATTCGGTGATGGTAATGCCATTGAATGTCAAGGGGAGGTGGTTAGACTCTTGCTTGTTGGAGATAGTCATTGCCTGGCACTTGTGTGACGTGAATGTTACTTGCCACTTATCAACCCAAGCCTGAATGTCATACAGGTCTTGCTGCATGCGGGCATGGACTGTTTAATTTTCTGAGGAGTTGTAAATGGAACTGAACACTGTGCAGTCATCAGCGAACATCCCCATGTTTGACCTTATGATGGAGGGAAGGTCATTGACGAAGCAGCTGAAGATGGCTGGGCCTAGGACACTGCCCTGAGGAACTCCTGCAGCGATGTCCTGGGGCTGAGATGATTGACCTCCAACAGCCACAACCGTCTTCCTTTGTGCTAGGTATGACTCCAGCCAGTGGAGAGTTTTCCCCCTGATTCCATTGACTTCAATTTTACTAGGGCTCCCTGATTCCATACTCGGTCAAATGCTGCCTTGCTGTCTCACCTCACCTCACCTCTTGAATTCAGCTCTTTTATCCATGCTTGGACCAAGGGTGTACTGAGGTCTGGAGCCGAGTGGTCCTGGCGGAACCCAAACTGAGCATCGGTGAGCAGGTTATTGGTGAGTAAGTGCCGCTTGATAGCATTGTTGACGACACCTTCCATCACTGCTGATGATTGAGAGTAGACTGATGGGGCGGTAATTGGGCTGGATTAGATTTGTCCTGCATTTTGTGAACAGGACATACCTGGGCAGTTTACCACATTGTCGGGTAGATGCCAGTGTTGTAGCTGTACTGGAACAGCTTGGCTAGAGGTGCGGCTACTGCTGGAGCACAAGTCTTCAGCACGATAGCAGGGATGTTGTCGGGGCCCATAGTCTTTGCTGTATCCAGCGTGCTCAGCCGTTTCTTGATATCAAGTCAAATGAATCGAATTGGCTGAAGACTGGCTTCTGTGATGATGGGGACATCAGTAGGAGGCCGATATGGATCATCCACTCGGCACTTCTGGCTGAAGATGGTTGCAAACGCTTCAGCCTTCTCTTTGTCATTGTCTAAATGAGGCTGACAATTATAGAAACATAGAAACACAGCAGATAGGAGCAGGAGTAGGCCATTCGGCCCCTCGAGCCTGTTCCGCCATTCAATGCGATCATGGCTGATCATCCAAATTCAGTACCCTGTCCCTGCTTTCTCCCCATATCCCTTGATCCCCTTAGCCTTAAGAAATATATCTAACTCCTTCTTGAATATATTTAATGAATTGGCCTCAACTGCCTTCTGTGGTAGAGAATTCCACAGGTTCACCACTCTCTGGGTGAAGAAATTCCTCCTCATCTCAGTCCTAAATGGCTTACCCCTTATCCTTAGACTGTGATCCCTGGTTCTGGACTCCCCCGCCATCGGGAACATCCTTCCTGCATCTAGTCTGTCTAGTCCTGTTAGAATTTTATAAGTTTCAATGAGATCCCCTCTCATTCTTCTAAACTCCAGCGAATATGAGCCTAATCGACCCAATCTCTCTTCATACGTCATTCCTGCCATCCCAGGTATCAGTCTGGTGAATCTTCGCTGCACTCCCTCCATGGCAAGAACATCCTTCCTCAGATAAGGCGACCAAAACTGCACACAATACTCAAGGTGTGGTCTCACCAAAGCCCTGTACAACTGCAGCAAGACATCCTTGCTCCTGTACTTGAATCCTCTCGCTATGAAGGCCAACATACCATTTGCCTTCTTAACCGCCTGCTGCACCTGCATGCTTACCTTCAGCGACTGGTGCACAAGGACACCCAGGTCTCGTTGCACTTCCCCTTTTCCCAATCTATTGCCGTTCAGATAATAATCTGCCTTCCTGTTTTTGCCACCAAAGTGGATAACCTCGCATTTATCCACATTATACTGCATCTGCCCTGCATCTGCCCAATCACCCAACCTGTCCAAATCATACTGGAGTTTCTCTGCATCCTCCTCACAGCACACACGCCCACCCAGCTTTGTGTTGTCTGCAAATTTGGAGATATTACATCTAGTTCCCTCGGCTAGATCATTAATATATATTGTGAATAACTGGGGTCCTAGCACTGATCCCTGCGGTACCCCACTAGTCACTGCCTGCCACTCAGAAAAAGACCCGTTTATTCCAACTCTTTGCTTCCTGTCTGCCAACCAGTTTTCTATCCAAGTCAGTACCTTACCCCCAATTCCATGTGCTTTAACTTTGCACGCTAATCTCTTATGCGGGACCTTATCGAAAGCCTTCTGAAAGTCCAAATACACCACATCCACTCGTTCTCCCTTATCTAATCTACCAGTTACATCCTCAAAAAATTCCAGTAGATTAGTCAAGCATGATTTACCTTTTGTAAATCCATGTTGACTTTGTCTGATCATGTCACTGTTTTCCAAGTGCTCTGCTATTACATCTTTTAGAATGAACTCTAGCATTTTCCCCACTATCGATGTCAGGCTTATAATTCCCCGTTTTCTCTCTCCCACCTTTTTTAAATAGTGGGGTTACATTAGCTACCCTCCAATCCATGGGAACTGTTCCAGAGTCTATAGAATTTTGGAAGATGACCAGCAATGCTTCTACTATTTCTAGGGCCACTTCCTTAAGTACCCTAGGATGTAGATTATCAGGCCCTGGGGATTTATCAGCCTTCAACCCCGTCAATTTCCCTAACACCATTTCCCTACAAATACTGATTTCATTCAGTTCTTCCATCTCATTAGACCCTATGTTCCCCGACATCTCTGGGAGGTTATTTGTGTCCTCCTTTGTGAAGACAGAACCAAAGTATGTATTTAATTGGTCTGCCATTTCTTTATTCCCCATTATAAATTCCCCTGATTCTGACTGCAAGGGACCTATGCTTGACTTCACCAATCTTTTTCCCTTTACATATCTATAGAAGCTTTTACAGTCAGTTTTTATGTTCCCTGAATGCTTACTCTCATACTCTATTTCCCCCCTCTTAATTAATCCCTTTGTCCTCCTTTGCTGAATCCTAAACTGCTCCCAATCCTCAGGTTTCCTGCTTTTTCTGGCCAATTTATATGTCCTCTCCTTGGATCTTATGCTATCCCTAATTTCCCTTGTTAGCCACGGTTGAGTCACCTTTTTTGTTTTATTTTTATGCCAAACAGGGATGAACAAATTCTATAGTTCATCCATGCGATCTTTAAATGTTTGCCATTGCCTATCCACCGTCAACCCTTTAAGTAACATTCCCCAATTCATCCTAACCAACTTGCACCTCATACCATCGTAGTTTCCTTTATTTAAATTCAGTATCCTAGTCTCTAAGTCAACTACTACTTCACTCTCCATCTTAATGAAAAATTCTATCATATTATGATCGCTCCTCCCCAAGGGGCCTCGCACAACCAGATTGCTAATTAATCCTTTCTCATTACATAATATCCAATCTAAGATGGCCTGATCTCTAGTTGTTTCCTCGACATATTGGTTCAGGAAACCATCCCGTATACAGTCTAGTAATTCCTCCTCCACAGTATTGTTACTAATTTGGTTAGCCCAATCTATATGTAGATTAAAGTCACCCATGATAACTGCTGTGCCCTTATTGCACTTGTCTCTAATTTCCTGTTTAATGCCATCCCCAATCTCAGCATTACTGTTTGGGGGTCTGTATACAACTCCCACTAACGTTTTCTGCCCCTTGGTATTTCTCAGCTCTACCCATACAGATTCCACATCATCAGAGCAAATATCCTTCCTTACTATTGTGTTAATGTCCTCTTTAACTAGCAATGCTACCCCACCTCCTTTTCCTTTCTGCCTGTCCTTCCTGAATATTGAATACCCCTGGATGTTGAATTCCCAGCCCTGGTCACCCTGGAGCCATGTCTCCGTAATCCCAATTATATCATAATAGGGAGTTACGTGGCTGCCACCAGTTAGTACTCTGAATTGTTACATGTAAACATTATTTATGATAATGACACTTTAATTACTATACAATGATTCCATTTACAAGCTTTTTCAACCCTCTTTGCCGGATCCAAGAAGGTGGGGATTGTGGCGAAATACGGAGATTCGCTAATCAAAATGGTGAAGAACATCGAAAACAGCCAACACGCCAAGTACACCTGGTCCTTCTGCAGGGAGACTAAGATGAAGAGGAGAGCGGTCGGTATCCGCCATTGTGGATCCTGCATTGAAGACGGTGGCTGGAGAAGCCTGGGCCAGAACACCACCTCAGCCCTCACTGTGAAGTCTACGATTCGCCATCTGCAGAAGCTGAAGGACCAATAAATGCAGGGTGGAGAGTCAGATCCTTTCCAGCGGTTTATACATCAGCAAACTTGTTAATAAAGGGTTAGCTGGTGAAAAGGCAACAAAAAAAAATTCGGCTAAACCTTTTTAATATTGGCTAATATTAAATTAAAGTTGACATGCGGTTTAAGTTGGTTTCCTGATCAGCTGACAAAAGTCCTTGATGAGGACTTTCAATTGAGTTTTAAAGGAAGAAGAGTATTTCAGCGAAGGATCACAATAATTTTCTTTGTGAACCACAGCAGACCATCTGCCAGTTCCTTCTGAGAGAGAAAAAGGTTCGAGATTTTATGGTGTAATCTGCAAAACAGCCATCTCGTGTTTGACGCTGAAAGCTGGATGAATATAATGTCTGCTCAACATAATGGCCATAATTATCCCAAGCCACAGGATGGCATCGTGTGGATAGAACAACAGTTCGTTTCGGTTATGGGCACAATTCAGAAGTGAATCTGGGGGTGTGCTGGACTCCAAGTCCGCAGGACTTTGAAAATGAACACCAGATGAGTGTAATCGCTACAATCATTCCAATGACATGGAACAGCTATTTGCAAATTAAAAAGTACAGTCTTTAAAGCAGGCAAGTTTGGCAATTTTATTTTCCCCATAGGGATCTGGCACATGCTCATGTAAGGGTCACGGACCTGATTTGTGTGATCTTTCCCTTTAACATTTCTTTAAGAGAACTAAAGGAGCACCTTTCTTTTGAAATAAGCACACACCTGTAATACCGTGAATGGGAGAGACCATCTGCTATATAAAGTATCTTCCTAAGCGTCCCGGAATTGTTCATATGGCTTAGTAGTCTCGCATATTGTAGAATGGAGTGACAGCTTTAATGACCAGGTTCTGCTGCTTACAAGCACAAATGCCGATTATTGCGTTCAACCTCATTGTCCTCTTCGACCCTGAGCTGAGCTTCCGACCCCATATCTTCTCCATCACCAAGACCGTCGAACTCCAGCTCTGTAATATCGTCCGTCTCCGCCCCGGTCTCAGCCTATCTGCTGTTGAAACCCTCATCCGTGCTTTTGTTACCTCCAGGCTCAACTATTCTAATGCTCTCCTAACTAGCCTCCCATCTTCCACCCTCCATAAACTTGGGGCTGAATTTTACCAGCCCTGAGGAGGCGGGTTTGGAGGCGGGACTGCTGGGAAAATGGGAAAAATTGGGAGCGGGTCCCAACTCCATTTCCTTACCTTTGGTTCTTTCTGCAGGCTTCAACCTTTGAGGATCTGGAGGTGCCTCATCTCAACAGCAGAGATGACAGAATGGCTGCTGCATTCTCAGATGCAGCAGCCATCTGCTTTCTGCTGAGGAGAGAGGTCTTGGTGTGCCTTCTGTGCAAGAGCTCACCTTAAAACAGAGATTGTCAGTGTTTGGCAGCTTCTCAAAGCTGTCAAATGCTGACAATTGAGCTGTCAAAATTTTTTCGACAGATGAAGCGTCATACGCTGACGTCATCTGTCACTGGCTTTCCCTTAATTGGCCGGTAACAAGGCCAATCAAGGGAAAATAGTGTGGGTGCGTCAGACGTTGCTGGGGGCGGGACTGAAACCCGGAAACCAGAGGTCCCGCCTCCAGCACGTCTCCAGAGGTAAGATCACAGCCTTGAGCTCAGCTCAGACCGGAAGCTGCGGTCCGAGTTACCCTGCTCCGCCACAGGCTGCGCTATAACAGTACCTCGCTGTTAGACATGGCATTGAAATACACGTACGGGCATTAAGTTACAACACTTACCCACGAGTTACCCACTAAACACGGCAGGAAAGGTTAGGGCTGATGCATTCAGGTGTAAGTGAATTTTTAATGGCGTGATAAATCATAATTACTACCAAACTGTGCAGGGCGCCATGATAGATCAGACCCCTGATGACAGCAAGTCTGCGCTAAAAAGGTGGTGAAAAGTTTGTGGGCAGCTTTCAGTGTAGTGAAAGGCGAGCGCTGTTCCTTCGCCGCTGACTGCAAAATCCGGGTCACGTCTTTATTCTCTTTACACATGTGGTACCACCACCCGACACTGATACGTTATAGTATAGTACTCAAAGAATATTGGGTTCCTTTTGCACGATGGTTACGGGAGCATTCATTCTCCACATTTAATATTTAGCAGACTGTAAATAACGAACAGAAACTGTGGTAACACTTTTCAGCTTCCTGTATGACATCACTTCCTGTAATCAGTCCAGGATAAATACTGGACTGATCAGTTAGCTCTGGAAGAGGCATAGGGTAAGACCTCTTTTGTATGCAGCACCGTTTTAAGTTGATTAAAGCTTACATTAAGTTTACCACGCGTAAGGCTCATTCTTACGACAATTTAATCAACTTTTGAAAAACTTCGCACTCAAACTTTTTGGACGAACTCGGAGCTAAGGATCCAGGGAATCACCCATCATGGAAAACATCCTTAAACCATCGCGTCTTGACTTGGACCCAAACACCCCAGCAGCCGGTAAGGTGTGGAAACACTGGTATCGCACGTTTGAGAACTTTCTTGAGTATTGCAAAGCTGATGATAACTCAAAGTTGCGGATACTCATCAACTGTGTCACCCCGAATGTATTTCAATATGTGGAAGACTGGGACAGTTATGAGGAGGCAATTCAGACGCTTAAGAGACTATATACTAAGACACCGAATGAGGTCTATGCTAGACATCTACTAGCTACAGCCCAACAAGGGCCGGAGGAATCCATTGATAAATTCCTCCAAGAGCTTCGCAGACTTAGTATGGACTGTAACTTTCGGGCAGCCTCAGCTGAGCTATACCGCGAAGAAATGATCCGTGATGCGTTCATCTGCGGGCTTGCCTCCCCATTTATACGCCAGCGTCTACTGGAAAGTAAGACACTTGAGCTGCAGAGAGCTTATGACCTGGCTTGCTCTCTAGATCTAGCAAAACGAAATGCAGACCTTTTTACAGTGCCCAGACCTCGGTCTGCTGCTTTAACTACAGTCAGGCAATTTAAGAGGCCACAGGTGAACTCTATTAGGGAGGACTTTATCCCTGACGATCGATCTGATGACTTCACCGATGAAGAGGATGATGACCCCACTGTGGCAGCCTCTTGGCAATCTAAGAAATGCTTTTTTTGTGGGGATGAGTTTCACCCTCGGAGATTCTGCCCTGCTCGCAATGCGTTTTGCAGTCATTGCAACAAAAAGGGTCATTTTGTAAAGGTTTGCCTATCAAGAGCCTCTACGAGGGCTTATCAAACTAAGTCCTACCGAACTGCCCCAGTAAGGGCCTATCAGGATGTTCCAACTAAAAACTATCGTGCTTCCTCTCGGGTTTTTTCTCGAAGAAACACACCTAGAATTTCAGCCACTCTTTGTGCAACGACACCAATTACAGCTGCTTGTCCTCAGAATCTATTCCATGCAGCTACAAAAGCATCAATTAAGGGACATACTTTAGATGCCTTAATTGACTCAGGTAGCACTGATAGTTTCATTAGGGAACAGACTGTTGCACAGTTAAAGCTACATGTTTTTCCATCGGACCAGGCAGTTGCGATGGCTCAGTCATCACTTAATACCAGAATTTCTGGCTTCTGTGTAGTTGAAATAATGCTTAAAGGTCACAGGTATCCCTCCACCCGGCTTTCGGTGCTCAAGGACTTATGTAGTGATCTTATCTTAGGGCTGGATTTTCAAAAGCAGCATAAGAAGCTTACCATTGAGTTCGGCGGATCCAAACCTGAACTCACTATTTCTAATATACGACCTCGATTACCGTTCTGTGCCTTGTCAGCAGCTTCACTGGATGAACCCTCACTGTTTGCCAGTATCCCTCCTCGATGCAAACCGATTATAACAAAGTCACGCCGTTTCAGTCAGGAAGACCAGTCTTTTATTGCGGCTGAGATTTCTCGGCTTTTAGCAGAGGATATCATCGAGCCTTGTTCGTCGCCATGGCGCGCCCAGGTCGTTATTGTTAAGAACCCTCTACAACCTCACAAGAAACGGCTGTGCATTGACTATTCACAGACCATCAATCAGTATACGGACTTGGACGCATACCCATTGCCGCGCATCGATGATATGGTTAATAAATTGGCTGAGTACACGGTGTTCTCGACTTATGATCTGAAAAGCGCCTATCATCAGGTACCCTTGAAGGTCTCAGACAAGCAGTATACAGCCTTTGAAGCCAATGGGCGGCTGTATCAATTTCGTCGCCTCCCCTTTGGGGTCACTAATGGAGTGGCTGTCTTCCAGCGAGCAATGGATGACCTGGTCAAACAGGAAGACTTGAAGGATACGTTTCCTTATCTGGACAATATTACTGTCGCAGGTCGCAATCAGCAGGAACATGACGCCAATCTCCAACGATTTTGGGATGCACTCCAGCACCGTAATTTGACTTTGAATGCGGCTAAATCCATTGAGTCACAACCAACTATCAACATCCTTGGCTATTGTGTGGGCAATGGCATCATTAAACCTGACCCTGAAAGGCTTCGCCCACTCCAAGAACTCCCGCCACCTAAGAATCCGGCCTCCTTGCGCCGGGCCCTCGGCCTGTTTGCATACTATGCGAAATGGATTCCTAACTTCTCGGACCGAATCCAACCTCTACTGAAGGCCAGCACATTCCCACTAGACACAACGGCTGTTGCAGCCTTTAACCTCCTGAAAAAGCAGTTGGAGAAAGCGGCTCTTCACTCCATTGATGAGAGTCTTCCTTTCGTGGTTGAGTGTGATGCCTCGGAGGTGGCAATCTCAGCCACTCTGAATCAGGAAGGTCGTCCGGTGGCATTTTTGTCCAGGACTTTTCAAGGGGCTGAGCTACATTATCCTCCAGTCGAGAAAGAAGCTACAGCCATCATAGAGGCAGTACGGAAGTGGAGTCATCTCCTGGCTCGCCAGCACTTTACCTTAATCACGGACCAGCGATCGGTCGCCTTCATGCTCGATAATCGAAAACGGACCAAAATTAAAAATAATAAAATCCAGCTTTGGCGGCTGGAATTGGCCTCTTTTGGTTACACCATCCACTATCGACCTGGCAAGGAGAATGTGGCTCCGGATACCCTCACACGAGCATTCTGCTCCGCCATGGCACCCTCTACGCTCGTAGACATCCATGATGGGTTGTGTCATCCAGGCGTTACTCGCATGCTGCACTTCGTGCGGTCCCGAAATCTCCCATTCTCTACCGGGGATGTAAAGAAGATGTGCTCGGACTGCAGAGTCTGTGCGGAATTGAAACCTCGGTTTTTCCGCCCCTCGGGTGGTATACTCATACATGCGACCCAGCCAATGCAAAGGCTTAGCATCGATTTTAAGGGGCCGTTGCCCTCTTCGACTCGCAACACTTATCTATTAACAATGGTTGATGAGTATTCTCGTTTTCCGTTTGCCTTTCCCTGCCCCAATATGCTGACAACCACGGTTATCAGCTGCCTTGAACAGGTATTTGCTTTCTGTGGCATGGCATCCTATGTTCATTCAGATCGGGGCCCTTCTTTTATGTCGGGAGAACTCAAGGCCTATCTCTCGGAACGGGGTATTGCTGCCAGCAAAACGACGCCTTATCATCCGGTTGGGAATGGGCAAGTCGAGCGTTTTAACGCTATCATCTGGAATGCGGTACGTCTGGCTTTGAGATCTCGGGGCCTACCCAACCAGCAATGGGAAGCAGTACTTCCAGACGCATTACACTCCACACGGTCCCTCCTTTCGACCGCCACAAATACGACGCCTCATGAACGGTTCTTCCGATTTCAGCGTCGCTCATCCTATGGGACATCTCTCCCGTCGTGGCTGACTACACCGGGACCAGTGCTACTCCGAAGATATGTCCGGGCGTCTAAGAATGACCCCCTGGTAGATGAGGTTGAGCTCACTGACGTCAACCCTACCTACGCCTATATTCGGTATCCTGACGGTCGGGAATCTACCGTGTCATTGCGGGATCTGGCTCCCTGCCCGCCGAAACATAGAGGGACACCAGGGGATGATATTGTACCAGGCACATCTCTGGGCTTGCCAGGTGCCTCTCATCATGATCGGGATCTAACGCCGGCTGGTACCTCACTCCAGCGTGCCGACCTGGGGCAGACTGACTATGAGCCCGTCGGGGCTCGCACGCGCAGCCACGATCAACCCTGTACCGTACGCTCAGAAACGGATCTGCCACAGCCCTGCCCGACACCCATTCGGGTACCAGTACACGGTCAGGATCGTTCTGACCCCTCACAGAGCGGGCTGGAGCACTCGGACTCTGGTCCATGGCCCGCAGCGGGTAAACGGGCTAGGGGCCCTCTACCGCTACGAGAACCCAAACGGGTGCGGCTCTCCCTCATCCAACGGCTACGAAATGGAGGGAGCATTCCGGCCTCCTAATCTTTTGGGGGGGGAGAATGTGGTAACACTTTTCAGCTTCCTGTATGACATCACTTCCTGTAATCAGTCCAGGATAAAGACTGGACTGATCAGTTAGCTCTGGAAGAGGCATAGGGTAAGACCTCTTTTGTATGCAGCACCGTTTTAAGTTGATTAAAGCTTACATTAAGTTTACCACGCGTAAGGCTCATTCTTACGACAGAAACTTTACATCAAAGGTAAAGAACTCACCACATGATCTACCACACAGGTAAACAGTTTTAAATTGTACAAGCTATGCCCGAATGGACCCATGACCAAATGCAGATATAGTTCAAAATGTGAACAAATAAAGTCTGTCCGTTATTTTAACCAGTTGTTTGAAGATAGGTAATTATTGAGACCCATCATGAATGATCAGATTGGGGGAGATTGGGCCTTGAATGTCTGGCTGTACCAAGGCATCACCTGTGTATATATATCCTTAGCATTGTGGATCCCCCCTTTTTCCTGAAGCTAGTGGAACCACTGCCGATTCAGAATCAGAGCTAGCATTAAACTGGCGTTGTAAATATATCAGAGATCTGTAATTTAATACAGAACTTTTGAAGACTTCAATTTGTCAGGTTTTATTTGCTCCCCTGGCATCCATGGGCCCTAAGCTCTGCTATAAATATAAATCAGTATAAATCTGGTACTGTGAAGTGGCATACATGTGTTCAAGTCTTCAGTGTTCAAATCTTCAATGTAATCTCTCAGGATTAAAGTGTACAATTACTTTCAGCGCTCCTGCGCTATGGAGGAGTAAACTTCAGTCTGGGTTTCCACACCTAATCACTCTCCAGTGTTTGTTGCTGGAAAGTATGGCCTAGAATTTTGGCTGCGCAGTGCCTGTTTTTTTGGGCGCTAAACGGATTCCAAATCCACCAGTATGATAATCAGGAAGCGCATGCTCATTAAGAGCCGGAAGTGCGCTGCCCGGCATATTGGTAAACGCCAAAAATTCACCGTGCAATGCCCACGCCTGAAACAGGTATGAGGCCCTTTGCATATCCAAATAAGGGGCCTAACACTGCTTTGAGGCCCCACTACAAGATGCCAGCTGCACTCAGGAAGACCAGGTCCACATGTGGCCCAATAGGCGGTCCTTGAAGGCACCTTAAAGGGACTGCCTGTTAGACCGCCAGAAGACAGCCTACATTTAAAGAAATGCTAAAGCTGATTGGCTTTGGAACATCATAAAAATCTGATGTGCTACTGCTTTGAATCATGTATCTTTGGTTCTTTACAATACATAGAAGACAATAGGATGAAGTTTTAAAATGTTGTTCAGTAAGTACTGGATGAGGAGTTTAATTTGAAGGGGAGAACAGACAGTGCATGAGGGAGCACTGGCATCCTGCTTCGTGTGCTAGCTAGGGATAAGTTGATCATCGCCATAATGTTATCACTTCACTTCTGATGTCACAATGGAAACTAATGGCTGGATTTTCCCTGTGGAGGCGGGATGGCGGTGGGAGAGCTGGTTGGCAGGTTCCGGTTCCGCTCCCATCAGCAGCCGCTCTCTGAAATTGATTTTCCGTAGATTGACCTTTTTGAGCCCGCCCTACGGGGTTCCTGGCCAATTAACAGGAAGTGTAAGATTCTCAAAATTCACAGATCCCCCAAAACTCGAAGACAAACCCTCAGGAAAAAGACTTTGGACTCTTTTGCTAACTATTACAGGTGGTGAAATGCATTGGGCTTAACCGAAGGACATTTTAGAGCAAAAACCAAGATTTGGTATTTTTAAAAGACATGTCTGGACTTGTAAGGGAGAAAAGGCTGTAAAGGAAGGTGGGATCAACCTCTGTAAAGACAGTTTGGATATTGGAGTTAATGGGAACTGTCTGGGGAACCGCATGACCTCGCTGGGAGTTAAATCGGCCCCTAGCAGACATTAACATCCTAACAACACCTGAGGAAAAACAGTCTCCACCCAAATTTACAGAGCCCATTAAAGACATGCATAAAACAGATTACTTCGGCCTACTCTATAGAAATCCTAGGCCCAGTCAAGAAACCCAAAACATGAGGACAATTCAACTACAATTAAACAACAGATCGACAGGATGGAGCTATCCCGAAACCACTTCACACATTTACAAACCAGTTACTGTTAACGAGCCCTCCAAAATCTTACAATGACCGGGATTTGATTTGGCATGCAGATAAGGAAGCTTCAATGGGTATAATTAAAGGCCCGTTCTCAACAGTTCAAGTTCGAGTTCTCCAGTACAGGTACACAGTTCAGCAGTTACAACAAGTTCCCTACAAGTTCAAGGGTGGAGCAGTTACACAGTTACAGCAAGCAGCAGGGAGTTCAGCAAGCAGCCCGGCAGAAGGCAGTTCCACAGTTCTGCAAGAAGGCAGTTCTACAGCTCTGAAGAAGACAGTTCAACAAGGTGAGGGGGCAACAGAAAGAAGTTCAACAAAGAAGGCCAGCAGCTCCAGAAGCAGGCTGACACGCAAGAAGAAACCAGAGTGACCGCCTCAGTGACCATCGGACACCTCGCGGCAACAAGGCCCTCACGAAACAACCAACCAAGCACCAAGTATCAATATTTGGGCCACCGCGACCAAAGAAAACCAACTCGAAGAAAAAACGAAGAACCGCAAAGTTTCCACTTTACAATCTACTCCTGACTTACCCCTGGGTAAGATATTCCCTTAATAAAACTCTAAACCCTACCTCTAACCAAGGAAAAGTGGGTACTCACCCGATAAATCCAATCCAGCGAACCCCGAAACCGCGAACCAGCTCAACTGTCAAGGATTCGTTTGATGAGCATTATCCCTGGTTCTCTGGAGTCCAACCTAGCTAGTGAAGTGGGATTGGGAGGGGTGAAGTATTCTTCTAATGTTATTTCCCTCGCTTGTACCGAAGTGTTCCCCACTTTTAGAGTGTTAAGAGTGTTTGTGTTGTGTTTTACTTTCTTAAATAAAGATCAAAGTTCTTGCATCAAACCCAGTCGTCTGCTGCACTTTTTGTCACAACCCCCAAATAAGTCCAAGGTCTAGAACCAAGGGAGTGGGAGCGATTCGAACGACTCAGAAGTCAGAGGTGAAGCTGACACAAACCACCACCCCCTGCAGAAGCGTGTCTGATTATGTCATTTGATGACACGTCATCAGCTGGTTTCCTTAAAGGGACCATGTCCACATTTATTTTGACAGTTGTGCTGTCAGTGTTCTGCAGCATTGAGGTGCTGCAAACACTAACAAGCACTGCACAAAGGTGCACGTCTGCACCCAGGCTTACGCATGACTCCCTCCATATGCTTATGGAGGGAATCACAGCACGCAGGGAGGTTCTCTTCCCTTCCCATGGGCGGGAGAGACCTCCCCAGGAGACCAATGCAGTCTGGTTGCACATTGCACAGGAGGACACAAGCAGAGATGTTGTCAGGAGTCCCAGGCTGCAGTGTCGCCAACCTTTCAATGATCTCAGAAGATCACAAAATGTTACTGCAAAGCCACACTCAAACTCACCCTGTGCCACTCATTGCATCCCCATCGCTCTGCTACTAACTTACCTTGCACCTCCCCCCACCCCTCTCTATCTACATTATCACTTCCCCTTCTCACTAGCTATCCCTCACACTCACCCTCATCCTACTGCAAGCATACCAATTAACAACACACAAGGGTAGGCACTTGAGAAGTTTAGCCAATGTTCATGTGAAGTTTCTGTTAATGTGTTGTCAAACATTGAAATCTATATTTTCAACACTTCACCTTATTGGACAGATCTGTGCGCACCTTGAGAAGTGTCTTTGTGAGTTCCAGTGAATGTTGAGACATAACTCTCCCCCAACCCCCTTCCCTCCCCCCACCCCCTCCCGCTATTGTGATGAGTGTGAAAGGAATGTTTTGGACATTATAGGGATGATTTATGGTACTGGTGTGGGATTGTGTCAACCTGGCACATCATGTGGCAGCCAGGGTGTACAGCATCAAGTGAAGTAAATCTGGCCATGGTGATGCCATCACTGGCCTCCCGGCCAGCAATGTTGTCAGGTGCTGATGCCCTGTGTCCTGTGCAGCATCAGGTGATGGCGGAGAAGGTTGGTGTTGTTGTTGGTGATGTTGGTGGTGATGTTGGTGGTGATGTTGGTGTGCCTGGTGATGTTGGTGTTAGGGCTGATCGTGGAAGGATTCAGAGGACCAAGGTGTGATTTTTTCAAGGGCACCAATGTTGCTGGAATAGATGGCAGCTGCAGTTGAGATGAAGAAGCGATCTGTCAATGGTGAGAGAGGTTGTTCCAATGAGGTGCCACTGGATATAGATTTGGCTCTAAGCACTTGCTAGCTAAAGAAATCTCTATGTCTTACTATTTCGAAGGAGAGCAGAGAAAGTCTCCCTGGTGTCCTGGCCAATATTTATCCCTCAACCAACATCACTAAAACAGATTATCTGGTCATTATCACATTACTGTTTATGGGATCTTGCTGTGTGCAAATTGGCTGCCGCATTTCCTACATTACAACACTTCAAAACTGCTTAATTGGCTGTAAAGCACTTTAGGAGGTTCTGAGGTTGTGAAAGACGTTATATAAATACAAGTTCTTTCTTTCTTTAAAGGAGGGAGGAGAGAAATTGGCAGAAGACGGGGCGAGAATTTTGATTTTCTTAAAAAATACGTGCCTTGTCACAGCTCATGAGAGACTTTACAGGTGTTGGAAGCACTTCAAATGGAGGAACGGTATCATCTCTGTACAGTTAGGCTATTTCACAAGCGTTATTTGTCACTTTATATTATTTATCTTGCTGCAGGAGACAGAGTTAATCAGCTGTGATTGTTTGTCACGTCAGGGCATCCTGCAAGCAAAGCTCTCACTGCTTCACCTAATCCTGAAAGGGCGGATATCTGGAAACCAGTTTCTGGGAAACCAGCCTGATGCTTTTGAGCTCCACTATGAGTTATAGTTGTATTCAATGGTGAAAGATAGTTTTTTTTTGATATTCCTTTGTCTCCTTTCGGGCTTCGAAGCAAAGGAGTGGGAATTACTCTTGCCCCATAACTAAGTTCTGGAGTGATCTTCTGCTCACCTGGCCGCTGTGTGAGCTGGGGCTGGTGTTCCAAGAATCTTTCATCTTAAATTTTTTTACTTTACATTGCTGTCTGTGTGACCTTGCTGTGCTCAAATTGGCTGCCGCATTTATTATTTTACAACAGTGACGACACCTCAAACAAAGTATTTAATTGACGGTAAAGCACTTTGGGATGTCCTGACATTGTGAAAGGCGCTATAGGGCGTTGGTGAGACCACACCCGGAGTAATGCATACAGCTTTGGTCACCTTATTTAAGGAGGGATATACTTGCATTGGAGGCAATTCAGAGGAGGTTCACTAGGTTGATTCCTGAGATGAAAGGGTTGTCTTATGAGGAAAGGTTGAGCAGGTTGGGCCTATACTCATTGGAGTCTAGAAGAATGAGAGGTGATCTTATTGAAACATATAAGATTCTGAGGGGGCTCGACAGGGTAGATGCTGAGAGGATGTTTCCCCTCGTGGAGGAATCTAGAACTAGGGGGCATAGTTTCAGGATAAGGGGTCGCCCATTTAAGATGGAGACGAGGAGGAATTTCTTCTCTCAGGGGGTCGTGACTCTTTGGAATTCTCTACCCCAGAGAGCTGTAGAGGCTGAGTCATTGAATATATTCAAGGCTGAGATAGACAGATATTTGAGCTACAGGGGAGTCGAGGGTTATGGGGAACAGGCGGGAAAGTGGAGCTGAGACCAGGATCAGATCAGCCATGATCTTATCGAATGGTGGAGCAAGCTCGAGGGGCCGAATGGCCTACTCCTGCTCCTATTTCTTATGTTCTTATGTTCTTATATAAATGCAAGTTCTTGCTTCTTTCTTTCTTACTGCATAGATATATGTTCCAAGTTATGAGAAATTACTGAAGTTGTCAAGGTGTTTGTAGACAAAGGTTGTAAGTAAGGTAAACCACTGTAATTTATCTTTCTTCTATTATTTGACTATTAATTTTATTGCTAATTTTACACTTCTTAATAAATCTGATTTATAGTTTATAGCCTGAGACATACAGCCTGTCAGAGTACTTTTTTCCCTATTGAGAGAATCAGAGAGGGCTTGCGCTATATTCATTCAACTTATTGATTGTTTACCTCATTCCCACTACCTCCCAGATTACTTCACACATACAGTTATGCTTCAGTTCATAAGTTCATAAGCCTCGATTTTAAAATTCTGATCCTAATTTTTAAATCCCTGCATTGCCTCACCCCTCCCTATCTCTGTAATCTCCTCCAGTCCTACAAACCCCGGGGTATCTGCGCTCCTCTAATTCTGGCCTCTTGAGCATCCCTGATTATAATCGCTCCACCATTGGCGCCCGTGCCTTCTGTTGCCTAGGCCCTCAGCTCTGGAATTCCCTCCCTAAACCTCTCTGCCTCTCTACCTCTCTTTCCTCCTTTAAGACGCTCCTTAAAGCCTACCTCTTTGACCAAGCTTTTGGTCATCTGCCCTCATATCTCCTTATGTGGCTCGGTGTCAAGTCTTGTTTTATAACGCTCCTGTGAAGTGCCGACGTTAAAGGCGCTATATAAATTCAAATTGTTGTTGTATCCTATGCTTGCATTTGGAAATGGTTCTTTATGTTGGGCATGAGAAAAGGTATCTGGAAAGTACCTGAATTATGGGGAGCACCTGAATTATAACAATACCCTCTTTATCTTACAGTCTGATGCAGAGTCCTTCAGTGAATTCTATTATATTGCTACTAACTTAAAAGCACAGGAGGGTTTGTTTGGTGCATACGACTAGCAGATAATCAGTGCATGCAAACAGCGGAGGTCAGTCTCCTCGAAAGAGGAAAGGTAATCAACAATAATGGCTTCCAGCTGGAAATGAAACACCAACTAGCCAGCTAATCCTTCACACTGTCATCACCAGCACCAGCACTCGAGTCTCATGATCTGGTGCCTTGGACTTGGCAAAACAAAACCTCCGACCAAGATTAAAGAGATGCCAGCGGGAATATCCAGGATTTATTAATGCTTTTCGGTGGGGGAGAAACAAGCTGCTTCCCAGAAAAATCCTTAAAATACATTGAAACATAAGGCTCACAAGTTGTCAAGACAAAATACACTCAAAGTGCTAAATAGGTCAATATTATTTATATAACACTTTTGAAATGATGACTTCAATGTTATCATTGCCTGGGCCGCTTAATCATTTTGGTTCCCATGCAGTTGACAACATGGAATCCATTTTACATAGACTCCTTGTCTGGAAGCAATTATATGGCATTTTTATAGAGTTGCTGTGTTAAATTTTGTTACCAAAACAAGGTCTTTATGTTACCTTTTAACATTTTTATAAATTTACCCTTGAGGCCAGTCTTTAGTGACCTGCATTTCTTTCAGGTTAATTAATGAATGCTCTAAATAAGGAAATGTTCTGGAAACTTCCTTCATTCGAGAGCAGAGGCCTTCAATACCTGAAAATTAAAATCTAGATCTTGGGAAAATACCATTACACTGTGATAGTTGCTATGAAAACAGTTTTGTGTTTTGGCTTGAAATGGATATGAATTTGCTTTGTGTAACTCTTTCACCCATTGTTCTCTACTTACAAGTAAGCTTCCTCCTATCAATGTCACCCTCCCAAGCTCTTCTTTCTCCAATAATAGCATCTTTTTTCACAACTTAAAAAAAAAATCTTGTGCTCATCAAGGTGAGGGATGTTCCCATTTGGGAAATGGAACAATTTTTCATCTCAGCGAGCCAGTACCATTATTCAGCCACTCCCAGGTCAGGTGTGACATTAGTAGATGCAGAGCAAAAGCTCCCTCCACACTCCCCCAGTCTCCAAAGGAAACCTTCACGTTTCTCTTTGTCACACTAATCATCTTGTGGATTGAGATCGCCTATTTAGTGTCGATTGCAGTCAGACTAGAGTAGGCCCATGAACTGCCTAAACTCATTTGTCGTCTAACTCTTAAAGCAAGGGGACAGAGGAGACTCTTCTACTATCGGTCTGGGTTGGATTTGAACGCAGGTCCCAAAGTTAAACGCCAATGTTTAAACCAAATGCAGCACACAAATCTCATGAATGTCTTCTTTTGATCCAATTGGGATTGAAGAAGGAAACGTGACTAGAGGGAATGCAACAGGAGCATAGTCCGACAGAAAACAGGCAGCACTATACAGGACTAGCCCCAATTCTCCAACCTGATGCTAGTGAGGCTGTATCGGAGCCTTGAAATATCACCCCTTATATCCCAGCACAAGTGATCACCTGTAATTTCTATAGAACCTACAACTATCATCCTTCAAATAGAAGTTACTGAAAAAAGGGTGACCAGAGACGTTTTAAAAAGCTGAAGGAAGATCAAGAGCGCACTTTTGTCGCACGGCTGCTTGTTGGAAAGGACAATTTTGAGATAAAAGTTTAATGAGGGGAAAATATTAACCTGCGTATTGATTGAAATGTTCAGAGGTTAAGGAGACAGTAAAGGACTGCTTTATTTTCTTTCAAGGAAGGGACTCACTGTTCCTTAAAGTAAGGGAGGAACAGTGACAGTGGTGTGGGGGAACTCCATAATAGGATAATCATACATGGACCCTGGATGGAGTGGGCTTGAACTGCCTTTGTGTGTTCTTCATTATCTTATATTCTTAACTCAAAACATTGTCACATTTACCAACAATTTTTTTTTATTCGTTTTTATGGGATGTGGGCATCGCTGGCAAGGCCAGCATTTATTGCCCATCCCTAATTGCCCTTGAGAAGGTGGTGGTGAGCCGCCTTCTTGAACCGCTGTAGTCTGTGTGGTGAAGATACTCCCACAGTGCTGTTAGGTAGGGAGTTCCAGGATTTTGACCCAGTGATGATGAAGGATCGGCGATATACTTCTAAGTCAGGATGATGTGTGTCTTGGAGGGGAACTTGGAGGTGATGATTTTCCCATGCGTCTGCTGCCCTTGTCCTTCTAGGTGGAAGAGGTTGCGGGTTTGGGAGGTGCTGCCGAAGAAGCCTTGGTGAGTTGCTGCAGCGCATCTTGTAGACGATACACACTGCAGCCACGGTACACCGGTGGTGGAGGGAGTGGATGTTTAAGGTGGTAGAGGAGGTGCCAATCAAGCGGGCTGCTTTGTCCTGGATGATGTCGAGCTTCTTGAGTGTTGTTGGAGTTGCACTCATCCAGGCAAGTGGAGAGTATTCCATCACACTCCTTACTTGTGCCTTGTAGATGGTGGAAAGGCTTTGGGGAGTCAGGAGGTGAGACACTCACCGCAGAATACCTAGCCTCTGACCTGCGCTTGTTGCCACGGTATTTATGTGGCTGGTCCAGTTAAGTTTCTGGTCAATGGTGACCCCCAGGATGTTGATGGTGCATTTTCACTGTCTTCCTCACTTTATTTAGTATACTTCCCATTAAGAAAACATGTGCAACAATGCAAGCAGTGGCAGTGAATTTAAAGGTACAGCTTCTCCATTAAGACATGTTTTGGCAGCTTTGGGGTGAGAAAAGCATTGTGTGTCATTCCCATCATGATAATCTCCTGCATAAGTGACATGATTATACATTTCAACATCATTGCACCATGTATAAGAACATAAGAAATAGGAGCAGGAGTAGGCCATTCAGCCCTTCGAGCCTGCTCCGCCATTCAATAAGATCATGGCTGATCTTCTACCTCGACTCACCTTCTCGCACTATCCCCATATCCCTTGAGTCCCTTAGTGTCCAAAAATCTATCTATCTCTATCTTGAATAACTCAACGACTGAGCCTCCACAGTCCTCTGGGGGAGAGAATTCCAAAGATTCACAGCCCTTTGAGTGAAGAAATTTCTCCTCATCTCAGTCCTAAATGGCCGACCCCTTATTCTGAGACTGTGACCCCATGTTCTAGACTCTCCAGCCAGGGGAAACATCCATCCAGCATCTACCCTGTCAAGCCCTGTAAGAATTTTGTATGTTTCAATGAGATCACCTCTCATTCTTCTGAACTCTAGACCTAGTCTACTCAATCTCTCCTCATAGGACAATCCTTTCATTCCAGGAACCAGGAATTGTACTTGTGAACAAATTTAAAAATAGTGTACCAAACCTGTTCTTTAACAAAGATGATGTCCCTTTAAGCAGTGTGTTATTGGAAGTGCATAACCCACTCTAGAGTTCCTGGAATAAGTATTAATCTATCTCGTCATTGTTCATTATCCTAAATTACAGATAGTTTAACATTCAAAATTGCCGTAGAGTTTGTCAAGATGGGATGGTAAAGGGTTAATAGTGAGAGGTGTTCGTTTTATTGGCCAGGTAACTTCATCAGTGTAGGATTGACTGAGCTAGAAGCTTTTGGAAATCTGATTTGTGAAGTGTTACCTCTGTATTATCAGTAGATTCTTTCCCATTACCGGATTGATTGTTTAAACAGGTTGCTAAGGTTGTGCTAAAATATATCGGTTTTGTCAATTAGTTTGTTGCTTATGCTGAGAATCTGGCGATTTTTTTTTCCCGTTCTAACTTTGATCTGATAATGCTGTGTTTGTCCTGAAGAATCCTGAAGCACCTCTTTTGGTTTACTGAAAAGCCTGCTATGAATAGAATAGAATTGCAGCCTGTGTGCGGTGCTGGAAATGCCAGCAGATGTCCTCAGTACACTGTGGTAAATCAGTATCACTTAACACTACTGGATCCCTTATCAAACATCTACTTGCCAATTTAGAGTCTGTTTCATCTATGCTTTTTTTTCCTGCTTGCAATGATGCAAATGTAGTGCAAAAATCATGCTGTAGAGATGACCAAACAGCTGTGACTATGTTGCATCTATTGTAACCATCCAAGTGATTGTTTAGAATGGAGGGCCTACTGTGTTGGTTCCAGTCTAACACGGGGAACTGACAAATGCCTTACTTCACAGTGGAGCCTTCCTGCAGTTACTGCTGTGGCTCCTACCTTTTGGGTTGGTAAGCAATGTATTGGTCGGTGAGCGTAAAGTGTGCGCAACTGGTTATGCTCACTGCTCTGGCCTCTTCCAAAACCTTTGAGCACCAGACAGTTTTGTCCGCACTACCTCACGTTCAATGGTACTTTGAGGTTTGGAGGAAGCTGTAACATCAAATTGCGCCTAGCTGGAATAATTTGGTTAATGGGACTGAAGTGTGTTGGATTATATCAACTCTCTCAACTTGTCAGATTAGGCATGAAACGGGCAGTAGACATTGTTTTCAAATCCCTCCATGATCTCGCCCCTCCCTACCTCCAGCCACGACAGGGAGTGCCGAAGGCTGTGTTTCCAGGGTTAAAGATATCCCCTCGCGGCTAAAGAAGAACTTGGAGTGGGAAGGGGAGGATCCAGTTGTGGTGGTCCACGTAGGAACCAACCACATAGGTAGAACTAGGAATGAGGTTCTGCTGAGAGAGTTTGAGGAGTTGGGGTCCAAATTAAAAAGCAGAACCTCAAAGGTAATAATCTCTGGATTGTTATCTGAGCCACGCGCCAATTGGCATAGGGATAAGCAGATTAGAAGGTTAAATGCATGGCTGAAAGAGTGGTGTGGGAGGCAGGAGTTTCACTACATGGGCCACTGGCACCCGTACTGGGGAAAGAGGGAGCTGTTCCGTTGGGATGGGCTCCACTTAAACCGAGCTGGAACCAGTGTCCTGGCGAATTGAATAACTAGGGCAGTAGACAGGGCTTTAAACTAATGAAGGGGGAGGGGGTGGGAGGATTCAGGAAAGAGTAAATTTAAAATCAGCAAGAGGCTCTAGAGCAGAGCAGAGTTTTGGGTAAAAATAAGCAGAGTGGGTCAGGAAGGGACAGAGAGAGTAACAAAGGTAATAGGGCATTAGGGACTAAGGTGACATCAGGGAAAAATAGAAAAAAGTCAAAGCTAAAGGCACTATATCTGAATGCATGAAGCAGTCGCAGCAAAATAGATGAATTAATAGCACAGATAGAAATTAATAGGTTTGATCTAATAGTCATTACAGAGACATGGTTGCAAAGTGACCAAGGTTGAGAACTTAATATTCCAGGATACTTAACTTTTTGAAGAGATAGGAAAATGGAAAAGGAGATGGGGTGGTCCTGATAATAAAGGATGGGATAAAGACAGTAGAGAGAAAGGATCTTAGCTCTGAAAATCAAGAAGTAGAATCAGTTTGGGTGGAGCTACGAAACAGCAAGGGGCAGAAAACATTGGTGGGAGTTGTTTATAGGCCCCCAAACAATAGTGTAATGTAGGGCACAGTATAAATCAGGAAATTAGATGCACATGTAACAAGGGTAATACAGTAATCATGGGGGACTTTAATCTACATATAGACTGGGCAAACCAAATTCGCAGTAATAGTATGGAGGATGAGTTCATGGAATATATACAAGATAGTTTTCTAGATCAGTATGTTGAGGAAACAACTAGGGAACAGGCTATTTTAGATCTGGTATTGTGCAATGAGAAAGGGTTAATTAATAACCTTGTAGTAAAGGGGCCTTTAGGGAAGAGTGACCATAATATGTTAGAAATTTATATTGAGTTTGAAAGTGATTTAGTGAAGTCCGAAACTAGGGTCTTAAATCTAAACAAAGCAACCTATGTAGGTATGAGGGGTGAGCTGGCTAAGGTAGATTGGAAAACTACATTAAAAGGTATGATGGTAGACAAGCAATGGCGAGCATTTAAAGAATTAATACATAATTTACAACTAATATACATTCCTTTAAGGCACAAAAATCCCACAGGAAAAGTGGTCCAACCGTGGCTAACAAGAGAAGTTAAAGATAGTATTAGATCAAAGGAAGAGGCTTATAATGTTGCCAAAAAGAGCAGGAAGCCTGAGGATTGGTAGGATTTTAGAATTCAGCAAAGGAGGACCAAGAAATTGATAAGGAAAGAGAAAAAAGAATATGAGAGTAAATTAGCAAGAGACATAAAAACAGATTGTAAATGTTTCTATAGGTATGTAAATAAGAAGAGATTAGTGAAAGTAAACATGGGCCCATTAGAGGCAGAGACAGGAGAAATTATAATGGGCAATAAGGAAATGACAGAGACATTAAACAAATACTTTGTATCTGTCTTTACGATAGAAGACACAAAAAACATTCTGGAAATAATGGGGAACCAAGGGTCTAGAGAGAATGAGGAACTTAAAGAAACCAATATAAGTAAAAACATAGTACTGGAGAAATTAATGGGACTAAATGACGACAAATCCCCTGATCCTGATGACCTGCATCCTAGGGTTTTAAAAGAGGTAGCTGCAGAGATAGTGGATGCACTGGTATTAATCTTCCAGAATTCCCTAGATTCCAGAACAGTCCCCAAGGATTTGGAAGGTAGCAAACATAACCCTGCTATTTAAGAAAGGAGGAAGAGAAAAAATGGGGAACTATAGGCCAGTTACCTGACATCAGTAGTAGACAAAATTCTAGAATCTATTATTAGGGACATGGTAACAGGGCACTTAGAAAATCATAATATGATTAGGCAGAGTCAACATGGTTTTATGAAAGGGAAATCGTGTTTGACAAATCTGTTTTGAAGGTGTAACTAGTAGGATGGATAAAGGGGAACCAGTGAATGTAGTGTATTTGGATTTTCAAAATGCATTCGATAAGGTGCCACACAAGAGGTTTTTACACAAAATTTGGACTCATGGTATTGGGGGTAATATATTAGCATGGATTGAGGATTGGTTAATGGACAGAAAACAGAGAGTAGGAATAAATGGGACTTTTTCAGGTTGGCAGGCTGTAACTAGTGGGGTACCTCAAGGATCAGTGCTTGGGTCTCAGCTATTTACAATCTATATTAATGACTTAGATGAAGGGAATGAGTGTAACGTATCCAAGTTTGCTGATGATACAAGTTAGGTGGGAAAGTAAGCTGTGAGGAGGACGCAAAGAGGCTGCAGAGAGATATAGACAGGTTGACTGAGTGGGCAAGAACATGGCAAATGAAATACAATGTGGGGAATTGTGAAGTTATCCACTTTGGTGGGAAAAACAAAATAGCAGAATATTTTTTGAATGGTGAGAGACTGGGAAATGTTTGCATTCAGAGGGACCTGTAAAGGGGATACGTCATGAGCAAAGATTACAGTAACTCAAACTCCATAATCTTGGAAAGAGGTGGTTAAGGAGGAACCTGATTAAGATATATCATTTGAATAAGTTACACCCAGGATATTACTTCAAATTAAATCAGGAAAGTAGGCCCAAAGGACACAAATTAAAAATTCGTGAAAACTAAGCTTAAAACAGAAATTAGGAAGAGCAGCTTCAAAGAATGCAAAATGTTTGGAATAATCTGCCAGTGTGGCTAATAGCGGCATTGAAATGCATTGGAATGTTGTAATAGGAGAATTAGGGTGAGCTTTGATAGGCCAAATGATATTTGATATTTCCTTGTCCTTAATTTTTCTTATGTTCTTATGGCAGTAATATATTTCAAGGATTAGAGAATTTTGATTGATAAATCAGGAGAAAAGGTCATGTAAACCATTTGAAAGTGCTGACATGTAGCACACTCCAACCTACTTGTCATCCAACATGTAATGTCGCAATGAACTTTAAAATAATGGCTGAGCTACGAAATAAACCTGAAGAAAAAATATTAATGATTTTTTTCCAGCTCATAAAATAATTCTGACAAGTGCTGTCCCTTTTGGAGTTCACGAGTAATGATTTCATCCACACTCGTCACTTATGAAACAAGATTTGTCCAGGCTCGTTTAGCAATGTCAGTACAAATCATTGTTTAGCTTAAATTCTGTAACTTGTACAATAATTTGATTTGATTTTAATTTACTTTTCTAAGTCTTGCAATTGCACTGCAGTGTCCCACCCAGTTTCACTTTGAAACACACGAGTATGTGGTGATCACTGACAACAACAGCTTGCATCTATAGCATTTTTAACATAGTAAAACATCCCAAGGCGCTTCACAGGAGCGTTATCAAACAAAATTTGACACCGAGTCAAATAAGGAGATTTTAGGACAAGTGACAATAAACTTGGTCAAAGAGGTAGGTTTTAACGAGCGTCTTAAAGGAGGAGAGAGAGGTCGAGAGGCGGAGAGGTTTAGGGAGGGAATTCCAGAGCTTATGGGATTGTCAGCTGAAGGCACGGCCACCAATGATGGAGCGATGAAAATTGGAGACGCCCAAGAGGCCAGAATTAGAGGAACACAGAGCTCTCGGAGGGTTGTAGGGCTGGAGGAGGTTACAGAGAACATAAGAACATAAGAAATAGGAGCTGGATAGGCCATTTAGCCCTTCGAGCCTGCTCCGCCATTCAACAAGATCATGGCTGATCTTCTACCTCAACTCCACCTTCCCGCACTATCCCCATATCCCTTAATTCCCTCGTTCCCAAAAATTTATCGACCTCTATCTTGAATATATTCGAGAAGTCGCACAACACCAGGTTATAGTCCAACAGATTTATTTAAAATTACAAGCTTTCGGAGCTATCCTGCCCCTTCTTCAGGTAAAGTTATTGTGAGAGAATCTACCAGAATTCACAGAATATAAACACAGAGAAAATGCAGAGATTCAATCTTTCCCTACATCAAAGACACACTAAGAGCACAGCTAAGACAATGAGATGTGTCCCAGGGGGTCCAACGTGTCAAAACACCTGCTGGCTGCATATCCTCTCCATTTGGGTTTGTTTTCTGTGTTTGTTTCTTGTGTTTGTTTTTTTTTAAAAACTGGAAAGACAGGCAACGATGTCAAGTCACGTTCTGTAGCGTGACATGAACCCGATATCCCGATTGAGGCCGTCCTCATGAGTGCGGAACTTGGCTATCAGTTTCTGCTCGATGATTTTGCGTTGTCGTGTATCCCGAAGGCCGCCTTGGAGAACGCTAACCCGCAGATCCGAGGCTGAATGCCCTTGACAGCTGAAGTGTTGCCCGACTGGGAGGCAACCATCCTGCCTGGCGATTGTTGCGCGGTGTCTGTTCATACGTTATCTCAGTGTCTGCATGGTCTCGCCGATGTACCATGCTCTAGGGCATCCTTTACTGCAACGTATCAGGTAGACAACGTTGAGCCGAGTCACATGAGTATGTACCATGTACCTGGTGGGTAGTGTCCTCACGTGTGATGACGGTAGCTGTGTTCATGATCTGGCATGTCTTGCAGAGGTTGCCGTGGCAGGGTTGTGTGGTGTCGTGGTCGCTGTTCTCCTGACAGCTGGGTAATTTGCTGCGAACTATGGTACTTTTGAGGTTAGGCGGCTGCTTGAAGGCGAGTAGTGGAGGCGTGGGGATGGCCTTAGCAAGGTGTTCGTCGTCATCGATGACATGTTGAAGGCTGCGAAGGACATGGCGTAGTTTCTCCGCTCCAGGGAAGTACTGGACGACGTAGGGTACTCTGTTGGTTGTGTCCCGTGTTCGTCTTCTGAGGAGGTCTATGCAGTTTTTCGCTGTGGCCCGTCGGAACTGTCGATCGACGAGTCGAGCGTCATATCCCGTTCTTACGAGGGCGTCTTTCAGTGTCCGTAGGTGTCCATCGCGTTCCTCCTTGTCTGAGCAGATCCTGTGTATTCGCAGGGCTTGTCCATAGGGGATGGCTTCTTTAACGTGGTTAGGGTGGAAGCTGGAGAAGTGGAGCATCGTGAGGTTGTCTGTGGGCTTGCGGTAGAGTGAAGTGCTGAGGCGTCCGTCTTTGATGGAGATTTGTGTGTCCAAGAATGAAACCGATTCTGAGGAGTAGTCCATGGTGAGTTTGATGGTGGGATGGAACCTGTTGATGCTATCGTGTAGTCCTTTCAGTGATCCTTCGCCGTGGGTCCAAAGGAAGAAGATGTCGTCGATGTATCTGGTGTACAGCGTTGGTTGGAGGTCCTGTGCAGCGAAGAAGTCTTGCTCGAACTTGTGCATGAAGATGTTGGCGTATTGGGGTGCGAATTTGGTCCCCATGGCTGTTCCGTGTGTTTGGGTAAAAAACTGGTTGTCGAAGGTGAAGACATTGTGGTCAAGGATGAAGCGGATGAGTTGTAGGATGGCGTCTGGAGATTGGCTGTTGTTGGTGTTGAGTACTGAGGCTGTCGCAGCGATGCCGTCATCGTGGGGGATATTGGTGTAGAGTGCCGATACGTCCATCGTGGCGAGGAGTGTTCCTGGTTCAACTGGTCCATGGGTGCTGAGTTTCTGCAAGAAGTCTGTAGTGTCGCGACAGAAGCTGGGGGTTCCCTGTACAATGGGTTTCAGGATGCCCTCGATGTACCCAGAGAGGTTCTCACACAGGGTTCCGTTGCCTGATACGATAGGACGTCCGGGTGTGTTGGCTTTGTGTATCTTTGGGAGGCAGTAAAAGTCTCCTACGCTGGGAGTACGTGGGATGAGAGCGCGTAGGATGTTTTGAAGGTCTGGATCGAAGGTCTTGATCAGTCTATTGAGTTGGCGGGTGTGTTCTTTGGTCGGATCTGCGGGTAGCTGTCTGTAGTGTTCCTGGTTATCCAGTTGTCGGTATGCTTCTTTGCAATAGTCCATTCTGTTCTGTATGACAATGGCTCCTCCTTTGTCCGCTGGTTTGATGACGATGTTGCGGTTGGTCTTGAGAGCGTGGATGGCGTTGCGTTGTGCTCGGGTGACATTATGGACTGTCTTGTGAGTGCGGCTGATGAATCTGGCGTTGATGCATTTCCTGACAGCTTGAGCATACATGTCAAGCTTAGGGCAGTGACCCTCCGGAGGGGTCCAATTTGACTCTTTCTTCCTCGGTTGTAGCACTGCGGTTCCCTCTGTCTGCTGTTCCGGATCATTGATTGTCTCATTGGGTTTGTTGCTGACATCTTGGGATTTGTGGTAGGATTCCCGGATCCTCATTCTCCTGATGAATTCCTCTGTGTCTGCCGCGAGACCGATGGGGTCCATTTTGGCGGTGGGGCAGAACTTGAGCCCTAGGGCGAGAACTTCGATTTCGTCTGGTTGAAGGGTGTGGTCCGACAGGTTGACGATGGACTTCCCTGTGGTTGCAACCGTGGTACCGGGGGAGGCTTGGTTGCAGCTGGTGGTGATGCCGACTTTCTCAAGCTTCCTGTTCTTGATGCGCATGTAGGAAGCATAGTTCCGTTGCCTCGTCTGTTTGGCGGTGTCTCGTAGCCATGGGGACCAAATTCGCACCCCAATACGCCAACATCTTCATGCACAAGTTCGAGCAAGACTTCTTCGCTGCACAGGACCTCCAACCAACGCTGTACACCAGATACATCGACGACATCTTCTTCCTTTGGACCCACGGCGAAGGATTACACGATAGCATCAACAGGTTCCATCCCACCATCAAACTCACCATGGACTACTCCTCAGAATCGGTTTCATTCTTGGACACACAAATCTCCATCAAAGACGGACACCTCAGCACTTCACTCTACCGCAAGCCCACGGACAACCTCACGATGCTCCACTTCTCCAGCTTCCACCCTAACCACGTTAAAGAAGCCATCCCCTATGGACAAGCCCTGCGAATACACAGGATCTGCTCAGACGAGGAGGAACGCGATGGACACCTACGGACACTGAAAGACGCCCTCGTAAGAACGGGATATGATGCTCGACTCGTCGATCGACAGTTCCGACGGGCCACAGCGAAAAACTGCATAGACCTCCTCAGAAGACGAACACGGGACACAACCAACAGAGTACCCTACGTCGTCCAGTACTTCCCCGGAGCGGAGAAACTACGCCATGTCCTTCGCAGCCTTCAACATGTCATCGATGACGACGAACACCTTGCTAAGGCCATCCCCACGCCTCCACTACTCACCTTCAAGCAGCCGCCTAACCTCAAAAGTACCATCGTCCGCAGCAAATTACCCAGCTGTCAGGAGAACAGCGACCACGACACCACACAACCCTGCCACGGCAACCTCTGCAAGACATGCCAGATCATGAACACAGCTACCGTCATCACACGTGAGGACACTACCCACCAGGTACATGGTACATACTCATGTGACTCGGCCAACGTTGTCTACCTGATACGTTGCAGTAAAGGATGCCCCAGAGCATGGTACATCGGCGAGACCATGCAGACACTGAGATAACGTATGAACGGACACCGCGCAACAATCGCCAGGCAGGATGGTTGCCTCCCAGTCGGGCAACACTTCAGCAGTCAAGGGCATTCAGCCTCGGATCTGCGGGTTAGCGTTCTCCAAGGCGGCCTTCGAGACACACGACAACGCAAAATCATCGAGCAGAAACTGATAGCCAAGTTCCGCACTCATAGGACGGCCTCAATCGGGATATCGGGTTCATGTCACGCTACAGAACGTGACTTGACATCGTTGCCTGTCTTTCCAGTTTAAAAAAAAACAAACACAAGAAACAAACACAAAAAACAAACCCAAATGGAGAGGATATGCAGCCAGCAGGTGTTTTGACACGTTGGACCCCCTGGGACACATCTCATTGTCTTGGCTGTGCTCTTAGTGTGTCTTTGATGTAGGGAAAGATTGAATCTCTGCATTTTCTCTGTGTTTATATTCTGTGAATTCTGGTAGATTCTCTCACAATAACTTTACCTGAAGAAGGGGCAGGATAGCTCCGAAAGCTTGTAATTTTAAATAAATCAGTTGGACTATAACCTGGTGTTGTGCGACTTCTCGAATATATTCAAGATAGAGGTCGATAAATTTTTGGGAACGAAGGGAATTAAGGGATATGGGGATAGTGCGGGAAGGTGGAGTTGAGGTAGAAGATCAGCCATGATCTTGTTGAATGGCGGAGCAGGCTCGAAGGGCTAAATGGCCTATCCAGCTCCTATTTCTTATGTTCTTATGTTCTCTGTAACCTCCTCCAGCCCTACAACCCTCCGAGAACTCTGTGTTCCTCTAATTCTGGCCTCTTGGGCGTCTCCAATTTTCATCGCTCCATCATTGGTGGCCGTGCCTTCAGCTGCCAATCCCCTAAGCTCTGGAATTCCCTCCCTAAACCTCTCCGCCTCTCGACCTCTCTCTCCTCCTTTAAGACGCTCGTTAAAACCTACCTCTTTGACCAAGTTTATTGTCACTTGTCCTAAAATCTCCTTATTTGACTCGGTGTCAAATTTTGTTTGATAACGCTCCTGTGAAGCGCCTTGGGATGTTTTACTATGTTAAAAATGCTATAGATGCAAGTTGTTGTTGTCAGTGATCACCACATACTCGTGTGTTTCAAAGTAAAACTGGGTGGGACACTGCAGTGCAATTGCAAGACTTAGAAAAGTAAATTAAAATAAAATCAAATTATTGTACAAGTTACAGAATTTAAGCTAAACAATGATTTGTACTGACATTGATAAACGAGCCTGGACAAATCTTGTTTCATAAGTGACGAGTGTGGATGAAATCATTACTCGTGAACTCCACCTATTATACAAAAGGGACAGCACTTGTCAGAATTATTTTATGAGCTGGAAAAAAATCATGAATATTTTTTCTTCAGGTTTATTTTGTAGCTCAGCCATTATTTGAAAGTTCATTGCGACATTACATGTTGGATGACAAGTAGGTTGGAGTGTGCTACATGTCAGCACTTTCAAATGGTTTACATGACCTTTTCTCCTGATTTATCAATCAAAATTCTCTAATCCTTGAAATATATTACTGCCATAAGAACATAAGAAAAATTAAGGACAAGGAAATATCAAATATCATTTGGCCTATCAAAGCTCACCCTAATTCTCCTATTACAACATTCCAATGCATTTCAATGCCGCTATTAGCCACACTGGCAGATTATTCCAAACATTTTGCATTCTTTGAAGCTGCTCTTCCTAATTTCTGTTTTAAGATTAGTTTTCACGAATTTTTAATTTGTGTCCTTTGGGCCTACTTTCCTGATTTAATTTGAAGTAATATCCTGGGTGTAACTTATTCAAATGATATATCTTAATCAGGTTCCTCCTTAACCACCTCTTTCCAAGATTATGGAGTTTGAGTTACTGTAATCTTTGCTCATGACGTATCCCCTTTACAATTTCGATCTGTCTTGTTTCTCTTCTCTGTTCCCTCCCTACTGCATTCGTATGTTTTTTTTGTATGGTGTGGAGACTAGAAATAAACACTGTACTCGAGTTTGGTATATAGAAAGCTTTCTGAAAGTCAAAGTACCTTAGAGAGCTCCACTATCTACTTTATCTTGAAGGAAATTAGGAACATTTGTGAGGCAGGATCACCCCCTTCTAAATCCATGCTGGGAGTCTATTATTAAGTTATTACTATATAGGTACTCCTCCAGCCTATCCCTTAGAACAGTTTCTTTTATTTCACTTGTTCCTGATTTTAGGCTAATGCGCCTGTGGTTGACCAGGTCAGATTTGATGCTCTTTTTAAATATAGGTACAATGTTTACTTGCTTCTAGTTATGTGGAACCTCAGCAGTACCCAGTGATTCCTTAATGACTTTAGACATTAAACAGCACAGTTACTGCGCAGTTTCTTTGGATGCCTAATTATATATACCACATGGTCTACGGGATTTGTTAGGCTTAAGCCCCTTCAGTTTAACAATGCAGAGTTTAAAATACTCCAAGGTATTGGTTGTACCACAAACATTTGAAAAGCAAGTTATTGTTACCCTCTTTAGTGACTACTTCTGCAGCACATTCATTTACTATTTTCAAATGATTACATCTCTGGTTTCTGCGCTGCAATATCTCTGTGTACATTGCAGATAGAGCATATATTGAAGTAAATACACTAAGGCTGCAAGCTGCAGAGGTTGGTACTTTTACTTCATGTTTCTCCGCAACCAGTTGGAGCCTGTTCATTCTGCTTGTTATTAAACAAACGCTGTAGATTATCTGTACATCCCCAGAAATAGTATAATAGCCGCGATACAAAAGTAGAGTAAAAATATGTGTGCAGATGGGCAGCATGCCTAAAAGCCTATAATTTCAGGGTAATCAAATTCTAATTCCTTGTAAGGCAAGGGATAGTTCATGTGCTAATTCCGTTTCAATTACCCAGATGGGATTGTGGTTTATTTGAGTTGTTAAAAACAGGTGATTTAGATAGCCAGGAAGCCTCAGTTCTCACCTAAGTGTTAAAATGGTTAACAGTACAATTACATAACTATTGAGAAAATTGAAATTGTTTGAACATCAAAAGGTCTGCTTTTATATTGAAGAATGGACACCCATGTAAATTGGGAACAGCTTTGTGGTCTTCAATTCCCCATTTGACTCGTCACTAATAGACACCAATAGGGGCTCTGTGAGGAATTGCTCTCATTTTACATCCGCCAAAGTTACGACAGTGGAGCGGGAGAAACCCTGATGAAATTCTCAGGAAATTTCCTTTCTAATTCTCTTTTACTGTAATGATACTGGAAGAATGTTTTAGAATTATACTTAGCATATTTTTCTATCCTGATCTCTTAAGGCCTTTTGGGGGGAAAATTGGATTGCTTTGCGCCTCCTGTTAGCGCCCCCAGTGGGGCGCAAAGCCCCTCGCGCCTGGTTGCGGCACCGCTAACACCTCCTGCGAAATCCAGCGGGAAGTTAGCGGTGGCGGTAGCCGGTAGCGCCCTGCGGTGCTGCGCCTCCGCCGATAACGTCATCGCCGTGCGCAGCGCCCAGGCCGCAAACTTCGGCTGCGCCCCCTGACCTATTGCCAGACGATATGTCCAATAGGGTCAGGGTGGCGTTTGTGCTGCCGTGGTGGCGGTATTTAAAGGGGCAGGTGTCGGGCTGCTTTCCCGGCACCCCGCTCCCCGGTGGTCCAGCAGGGCAACGGTGCACGCAGCGCTAGGCCCCTCCCCTTTAATCAGGGGAGGAGGCCTGCAATACCGCGGCGCTACGTGCCAATGCACATGGCGCTGTTGCACGTAATGCCACAATATTCACTGGTAGCGCCTTAGGAAGGAGGGGGAGCACTTCCAGTAGCGCCCCGCCTCCTGCTTGGGGCGCTACCACTGAATTTACAGCGCAGGGTCGCTAAGAAGCGCCCCGGCGAAGTTAGCGCCCCAAAGGGGGCGCCACCGAATTTTCCCCCTTTGTGTCTCTAATATCTTACCAGTCTTTATTTCTTATTCCCATTTTACTGTTCCCATTCATCATATTGGAGACTGCTTGTATAGTATACAGTTGTTTCTCTCAGATATATAGTTATCATGCATGTTCAACATTCTGGTTTTAAAAGCGTCTTTGAATATAATCCTACCTGCAGTATTTGCTGTTGCACATGTACAGATTTAATAACTACCCACCATTTAAAATATCTTGTAGCTGACATGATACATGAAGCTGTAGAAGAATTGAGAATGCAAGAAGGTCATTCAGCTTATCAAGCATACCCTTCCAATGGCTGATGTGCAGTTTGTACTGTCATGGGCTCTCCCTGATTAATTTAATCCAAAGTAAAGCTTCCAAGAAGAGAATATTCCCTGCAATTCTTTCCTGACCAAAAAATAGCTGTTCCATTTAAAAAGATCAAGTTGTAGGGTGCTTGAATCATGTGAGTCATATTGTGCATGCATTGCTCCTATGTAAAATGCAATGGATTAACAAACTCCTCTACGAAGGATAGATTATTCCCTTCCACCAGTTTGGGGTAAATTTCACCTCACCCAACAAGACCAATGATGCACTTCCTCCAGAACCCAACAATACCTTGTAGATTCGGAGACAAACCCTCAACACCTGCAGCAAAAGGTGAAAGGGCCAGCTCAAGATCAATCATCATACATGCTACACTACACACCCACACCAGCTCCACAAATGTAATTACTTTATGCCAGATTATTACTGAATGTGGAGTGGCCAGAAGGAACGCAGGAAGCACAGGACCTTAAATGCCCACTGCAGTCCATCTGCCCAGTCACAGAATGTAGGAAATATCATATCCCGTGATACCAGTCCTACCCCTCTACCTTCCAGGTCATAGCCCACACTAAACCCTTCTGGTCAGCGATCTGAGAGACCACAGGGACCACACCAGCTTTACAATTCCTGAGGACCCAGCCAATGCTTTCTGAACCTACTCACTAGAAAGTGGGACCCCACCTGCAGCACACGGGCCAGCATAGCTTTCGCTATTATCTGGAAGATGTTGTATCCCTCCACTGGTTCTGTTTAATGTGACGTATTCCAATCTGAATGAATATTTCTTGGCCTCCTCCTGGAACTGAAGAAACGCCAAGCACTTTGGAGGCTGTTCCTGGTCTTGCCCCCACCCCCATCTCCTCAAACACATGAGCTACCTTCCAGCAGAGGAAGGCAGACCAGCAACAGCGACCCACCCATTCGCAGGTAATGGTATTCATCTCAACGAATGTTGCATCCAGGCATGGACTACTTCATTATCTGAGGAGTGTGAATGGTGCTGAACATTGTGCAGTCATCAGCGAACATCCCCATTTCTGACCTTATGTTGGAGGGAAGGTGCTGGATGAAGCAGCTGAAGATGGTTGGGGCCTAGGACACTGCCCTGAGGAACTCCTGCAGCGATGTCCTGGGGCTGTGATGATTGACCTCCAACCACCACAACCATCTTCCTTTGTGCTAGGTATGACTCCAGCCAGTGGAGCGTTTTCCCCCTGATTCCCATTGACTTTAGTTTTACTAGGGCCCCTTGATGCCAGACTCAGTCAAATGCTGCCTTGATGTCAAGGGCAGTCACACTCACCTCATCTCTGGAATTCAGCTCCTTTGTCCATGTTTGGACCAAGGCTGTAATGAGGTTGGGAGCCGAGTGGTCTTGGTGGAACCCAAACTGGGCATCAGTGAGCAGGTTATTGGTGAGTAAGTGCTGCTTGATAGCACTGTCGAAGACACCTTCCATCACTTTGCTGATGATTGAGAGTAGACTGATGGGGCGGTAATTGGCTGGATTAGAGTTGTCCTGCTTTTTGTGGACAAGACATATCTGTTGTCCACATTGTCGGATAGATGCCAGTGTTGTAGCTGTACTGGAACAGCTTGGCTCGAGGTGCGGCTAGTTCTGGAGCACAAGTCTTCAGCGCGATAGCTGGGATGTTGTCAGGGCCCATAGCCTTTGCTGTATCCAGTGCGCTCAGCCGTTTCTTGATATCATGTGGAGTGAATCGAATTGGCTGAAGACTGGCTTCTGTGATGGTGGGGTCCTCAGGAGTAGGCCGATATGGATCATCCACTCGGCACTTCTGGCTGAAGATGGTTGCAAATGCTTCAGCCTTGTCTTTTGCACTGACGTGCTGGGCTCCACCATCATTAAGGATGGGGATATTCATGGAGCCTCCTCCTCCCGTTAGTTGTTTAATGGTCCACCACCATTCACGACTGGATGTGGCAGGACTGCAATGATTTAAATTGCTAACGGCTACTTCACAATGTAAATTGCAAAGATTTGCTGTGGAACGAATCAGCTGGTGGTTTGTTCATTGTGAATGTCAACTTGCATTGAGTGAAACAAATGCGAATTTGCTGTGGAATGGATTGTGTGAACCTGGTGGAGCTCCACTTGCGTGTGTACCTATTCAAACCATTGCACTTGGATTTTACATTTTCATCATTAAGTTGTCAATGAATCTCCCTTCAGAAGAACTTAAATGTTTAAAAGCAAGACATTGAGAAAGTATTACAGTTCTGAGAATTTCTATTTCTGAGTAGGTGAAAGGCTTACTTTTACTTTCCTGCTTTAGAGAAATGCTTCAATATATCTTATACTGGAAGTAGTGCAAATATACAACATTATTGAATTTGCCTTGCCAATAAACAGGACCTGGCTTTCAAAAAATCCAAAAGAATAGTTTATTTCTTGTGAAGCAGTTCTTAGAACCCATTGTACTTATGGTTTATGTCATACTTGTTAATATTGTGCTTCATAGAATTATTTAATATTAAATAAGCATATTAATTATCATTGTCTGTCTGTCTGCATTTAAAATATGGCCCTCTGAAGCGAGTGTGATATTACAGGATCAGCCTACATTTAATCCATTAAGCAGATACTGCAAGTGAGGGTAATAATTAATCTCTGCATCACACAATTTTGATAGTGCAGAGGATGTAAAATAGTTTCTGGATTGTAGAGATTGTAGAGATCTCCTATGGGAACTGCTGTGAAAAGTTTTATAAAAAAAACCCTGAACAGCTTGCTAAAAAAATTGGAGCGAATCCGTTAAGTAGAATTGAAGCAGTAAGCTTACATTTTATTTCCATACTGTGCACAAACTAATAGATGGCAATAGAGTCACAGCTGAAAGCTTTTCCTAACGCCATGATCTAGAAGTACACTGCGGCCCTGATATTCTACTGTGAGATGCTAAGGTGTTTTACAGCTTAACTCATTTACCTGAAATTCTCTCTTTGTTACTTTAACAAATGAGATAACCCATTTAAAGTAAAATAGCCGTGAGAGAGGAATTCCACATGAACATGTTAAACTTTGTTATGCTGAGGGCCTTTGACATTATTTTAAGATTTGGGTTTTGCTTTGTGCTGACATGGTGATCATTTCATTCTGGAGTGAAAGAAAGAAAGACTTGCATTTATATAGCGCCTTTCATGACCACCGGACGTCCCAAAGCAATTTGCAGCCAATTAAGTACTTTGTGAAGTGTAGTCACTGTTGTAATGTAGGAAACGTGGCAGCCAATTTGCGCACAGCAAGCTCCCACAAACAGCAATGAGATAATGACCAGATAATCTGTTTTTTTAGTGATGTTGATTGAGGGATCAATATTGGCCCAGGACACCGGGGGTAACTCCCCTGCTCTTCTTCGAAATAGTGCCACAGGATCTTTTACGTCCACCTGAGAGAGTAGACGGGGCCTCGGCTTAACATCTCATCCGAAAGACAGCACCTCCGACAGTGCAGATCTCCCTCAGCATTGCACTGGAGTGTCAGCTTAGATTTTTGTGTTCAAGTCTCTGGAGTGGGACTTGAACCCACAACCTTCTGATTCAGAGGTGAGGGTGGATAAAAGCCAGTTGATATTGGCTGCTAGCCATTATTAAACTGCTCTCTGTGTTTGTAATAATCTTAATTTAAATATATATAAATGTATATTATGTAAACAGAATGTGAAGTGATGTGGTACAGTATGTGCCCAATAAATATGAACGATTACCATCAATCACTCAGAACTTCATTCTGTGTGCAGTATCAGGCTTAGTGTATAATGTCAAAATCAAATGTAGATGTATATTAAGTACAGTGCTGCAATGAACATAGTTACAGAAATTATACATCAATATTTCAGAAAAAGTCCATAAAAGTGAAATACAAAACTGTCTTATAATATGGTCGGCCAAATCATCAATGGATCCCCCCTTACCTTATTATAAATTGACCAGTTTAATTTACATTAAGTTAAAATGCACATTCCTGTCTCTCAGGTGCATGTGCTATTTAATATGTTCTTACAGCAATAGTTTTAATGCTGCAGTGTAATTCAGGAATTATTTCACTTCCCATAATTGTCCATATGTGAGTGCCCGGTGACATTGGGTAGGCAGCATCAGTTGATGGATGATGAAAAACGAATAACAAATAAAGGACTTTGTAGCAACAGCCCTGGGAAAGTATGTCTCCTCCAGGCTCTACGGGCCGCAAAATGTCCCTGGGCCTCACTGAAGCATATTAAGCCAAATTTGCTTGTAGCCAGGGGTTAGAGAGGGGGAGAATATAACTCAAATGTTTGAGTTTGAACTCTTCAAATATTTCTTTTTTGAAAGACTGGTACCAGATTTAATTTCAACTGCCAAGTTATCTTAACAATGCTAAACACATGCATTGGCTGAACTATCCTCTTCAAAACAATTTCTTATTGAGCTTTAATGGATCCTTTTTTATATAAAGTACTTTAACTATTTAACCAATAAAGATCCTGGTGTCTATATAACTATTCTGGTTAGCCTTTGCTGAAGGCAGTAAACACTTTCAATAGCGGAGACATTAGTAGAACTGAAACATCTTACATTATGAAATAGACTAGATTCTCTGCCATTGGCTATGAATTGGATGGTGACTTTAGCCCCACTTGAAATGTTTTGGTAGGAAAATGTGATCCTACTTAATGTGGAGGTAGTCAACGTATTTGCTATTAAGCAAGCTCTGTTGCAATCTGCATGTAGTTCAATCAAGTTCGTCAACCCATTTTGCCTTCTTCACGATTATAACCAGTTGCTATGGCAGATAAAGTTCCATTGCAGTGGTACCTTCTATAGTGTTAGGCTTGGCAGTGTTAGAGTTTCTGTAGAACCAACTGTTATTGAAGATCCAAAATGATCAATCTGCAACAAGGATTTTATTTTATAAAACAAAGAAATAACTGTTACATTTCTGTTTCTGGATATATATTAGTAAACAAAGGAACCACATAAGCAATGGGGACTATCTCTCCTCCGTTGTAACTCTACATCCTCATGATTAATTGTGTGCTTCCACTCCATCATTGTCTTCAAGTCACTTTGGGCTTGAGGCTTCAGAGAGACAGGTGAAGGTGTGATTTCTAAGCTGGTGTTAACTGACATAGCACCTTTATGGTTGATTATAGAAGATGTTAACCTGGCCTGCAATTTAATTTAAATATAATATTTTGCACATTTAATATACAGCCTAGTTAACAGTGGCAAGCTCACTGAAGAGGAAAAGGACCAGTCCTTTTTGTAGGCTTCACAAAATCCCCCAGAAACTCGAACAGAGCCCTAAAGGGAGTGATTTTTGGACTTTTCATACAAACTTGGGATGATGGGGCCTAAGTGAGGTGATTTGATATAAAAACCTAAAGATCAGGGAAGAAAAACCTGAGGAAACTGATTTTTTTGAATCTTACTGTTGGGAGAGACACCTTTTCACAGACACAAGCTGCGAGGGGCGTGGCCGGGCAGTGAACAGATCAAGCTGTCTGGGAATTGTTTGAGACAAAGCAAAAACTCACAAACACATTCAAATATGGATCCCCAGGGGCAAACAAGATGCTGGAAATCTAAAAACGATTCAATGACAATAAAACTTCGATCACACAGTTTCATAGCCATTATCCCATCAAAAAAAAACAATCAACCAGGTATCCACAGAACAGATTTAAAAGCCCGCCAACAGAAGGACAATAGGGTGGAGATTTGGCGCGTAGATAAGGCTGTGTTTAAATCGGAAAACGATTAACACTGAGCAAAAACCATCGGAACTGGCAAGCCCGCCAAAAACTAGACAATTGGACTAAGCAAGGTTCATTTACAATCAAAAGGAATTTGTTTTAGTAAGCGTTTTTTGGGCGCGAAAAAGAAACAGTATAATTTGAGAGCCTGTGCCATAATTTCTCTCTCTTTCGGACTGGCTGATGACGCGGACACAGCTCTCTCCCTGCTCCAGCAAAACCCACCACAAGCCACGAGGAAGAAGGCCAGCATGCAAGAAGAAACCAGAGCCACTGCCTCAGTGACCATCAGACACCTCGCAGCAACAAGGGCCTTACGGAGTCCTTTTAAAACAAAAGACTCTAATATCCTGTCAAGGATTCGTCGGTGAGCATTATCCCTGATCTCCTGAAACCAAAAACCTAGCCAGATAGTGGGATCTTTGGGAGGGATAAGGTTTTGTTTGATATATTGTCATTTCCCTCGCTTGTACCGTGTGTTCTCCGAATCTGTGTTTAAGTAATAAGTGTGTTTCAAGTTTGTTACCTTTTTTCTTTTAATAAAGTAAAATTCTTTCATCAGAACCTGTTTACTGCAATTTTGTTCACAACCCCTAAATAAGCCCAAAGTCTAGGAACCGGAGGGGTGTGGGAGCGATTCGAACCGCTCACTGTGTCAGAAAGCGAAGGCTGACCCCATTAAGATACCCCTTACATTTTACATGAGATAGTATCCTCAATGAACAGCATTGATATCAGCCATGATAGCTTGTGGATGTCAGCATCTGATACTTCAATGATGGACTTATTTCTTCCATTCTATCAGTGGTAGAGTGAAATGAGATAGTCGTTGAAATAGCTGATGCTGACTTTGTGGAAAAGCATTAATTTCCCAGGCAGTGATATTCATCACCGTGATGGTCACAGAAATCCACCAAAACGGGGTTTTTTCTATGTTGTAGGGCCCCGATTTGCATACATTAATGAGGCTCCTGCCTGTTTCCAGCTGGAAACTTGGATGCCCATTTCCCGGCCTACTCCAAGGTCTACGGGCTGGGCATTGGCAGAAGTGGAGCAGTAAGTTCTTTACTTTGATTTTGGTCTCATTATTACCCCATTCCTGCCAAAAATAATGGGTCAGTAGAGAGACCAAAGTAAGCCTTAACATTACCTTGCAATTCTGGACACCCAAACCATACAACTGTGACTATGAATGAATGTCTAACATTTCTGAATGCAGGGTAAATTACCCCTCCAAATTAACATTTAAATAAAGCTCCTGCCTGTCCGAGGTAGGAATTTCCAATGGCACTGTAGCCTTCCCACAAGAGATTGCACAAATCCAGGCTAATAGCCCATGCTGCTGAGAAAGGAGGATGTGGAGGGCAGCAAGCTGGGGTTGAATGGTAGAAATGTACGGATGGATAAACATTGTGGAGTGTTGGCTGATTACCTTTGAGGATCAGCCCCACTTCAAGACTTGAGCACATAATCCAGGCTGGCACTTCAGTGCAGTACCTAGGCATTGCTTCACTGTTGAAGGTGCCATCTTTTGGATGAGACGTTAAACCGAGGTCCTGTCTGCTCTCTCAGGTGGACATAAAAGATCCAACTATTTGAAGAAGAGAAACATCATCAAAACAGATTATCTGGTCCTTTATCTCATTGCTGTTTGTGGGAGCTTGCTATGCATAAATTGGCTGCCATGTTTCCTACATTACAACACTGACTACAGTTCAAAAGTACTTCATTGGCTGTAAAGCACTTTGGAACGCCCTGAGGTCGTGAAAGGCACCATATAAATGCAGAGAGGAGGGAGAAAGCAGCAACACAAGACCTTGGCCCAGTTTGAACCATTTATTGTAGCAAAAAATGGCTACAGTTCAGAGTGAATCTAACATCCTTTTTCTACTGAAGGGGGATTTATTAGGCATTGGATGCACCTGGGTTTGTTTACAGCAATTTCAAAATATATCTAAGAAATATAAAAAGTCTAGAATAGCTACAGAGAATTAAAAAAAACTGGGTTACTTGTCAGCTGTTAGTTTTACTTCTACGAACTCAACATTATTTACATACAGACATTGCTGGCATTCCTGACTTCAAACCTTCTTTAACTGTATGTAGATGCAGGGCAGCTTGGCGTCGGACAAGAGATGGGCCAAGATTTGTGTGTTGGGAAGGCATTGCAGCTGGTGACCCCCCATTCATCTCCATGAAATCATCAACATTTAGTTCCTCGACCAAACCATGCCGATGGCCACCTTCAACCTCTTAACGATAAAGAAAAAAATAAATCTTTGCTTCAGAAGATAAACTGGTCAGGTCATATTTGGTAGGAAACAGTAGAGAAAGATTCAAAAACTTGCAGTCGAAATCTATCATTGTTAGTGCAGTGTAAACTGGGTTTGACAAGATCTGTAGATTAATCTATTTTTGCTTGTGAAAATCCAATGTTGTTGATCACGTCATGTATCGTGACATAAACCCAAGATCCCGATTGAGACCGTCTTCATGAGTGCGGAACTTGGCTATCAGTTTCTGCTCGATGATTTTGCGTTGTCGTGTGTTTCTAAGGTTGCCTTGGAGAACGCTTACCCGCAGATCCGAGGCTGAATGTCCTTGACTGCTGAAGTGTTCCCCGACTGGGAGGTAACAATCCTGCCTGGCGATTGTTGCGCGGTGCTCGTTCATACGTTGTCTCAGTGTCTGCATGGTCTCGCCGATGTACCATGCCGCGGTGCATTCTTTCCTGCAACGTATGAGGTAGACAACGTTGGCCGAGTCACATGAGTATGTACCATGTACCTGGTGGGTAGTGTCCTCACGTGTGATGGTGGTATCTGTGTTGATGATCTGGCATGTCTTGCAGAGTTTGCCATGGCAGGGTTGTGTGGTGTCGTGGTCGCTGTTATCCTGAAAGCTGGGTAATTTGCTGCGAACGATGGTACTTCTGAGGTTAGGCGGCTGTTTGAAGGCAAGTAGTGGAGGCGTGGGGATGGCCTTAGCGAGGTGTTTGTCGTCATCGATGACATGTTGAAGGCTGCGAAGAACATGGCGTAGTTTCTCCGCTCCGGGGAAGTACTGGACGACGTAGGGTACCCTGTTGGTTGTGTCCCGTGTTTGCCTTCTGAGGAGGTCTATGCGATTTTTCGCTGTGGCCCGTCGGAACTGTCGATCGATGAGTCGAGCGTCATATCCCGTTCTTACGAGGGCGTTTTTCAGCATCCGTAGGTGTCCATCGCGTTCCTCCTCGTCTGAGCAGATCCTGTGTATTCGCAGGGCTTGTCCATAGGGGATGGCTTCTTTAACATGGTTAGGGTGGAAGCTGGAGAAGTGGAGCATCGTGAGGTTGTCCGTGGGCTTGCGGTAGAGTGAAGTGCTGAGGTGTCCGTCTTTGATGGAGATTCGTGTGTCCAGGAATGAGACTGATTCTGAGGAGTAGTCCATGGTGAGTTTGATGGTGGGATGGAACATGTTTATGTTATCGTGTAGTCTTTTCAGTGATCCTTCGCCATGGGTCCAAAGGAAGAAAATGTCGTCGATGTATCTGGTGTACAGCGTTGGCTGGAGGTCCTGTGCAGCGAAGAAGTCTTGCTCGAACTTGTGCATGAAGATGTTGGCGTATTGGGGTGCGAATTTGGTCCCCATGGCTGTTCCGTGTGTTTGGGTAAAAAAATGGTTGTCGAAGGTGAAGACATTGTGGTCAAGGATGAAGCGGATGAGTTGTAGGATGGCGTCTGGAGATTGGCTGTTGTTGATGTTGAGTACTGAGGCTGTTGCAGATGTGATTCCCAGTAAAAAAGTAAAAATTTTCCCAGTAAAAAAGTAAAAAAATGTTAAAGCTTTTCGTTTTACATACAGACGGCAGCTTTTGACACGTTAGAACCCCTGCGACTACACCTCATTGTCTCAGTTGTATCTTGCTATGTCTTTGATGTGGTACCTTCCTGGCTGACTTAATTAACTTTATCACACCTCGGCAGATAGTCAGGATGATTTAATTTATTGGTCTGCAATTGTAAAGTACACATGCTTTGTTTTCTATCTATATATGCTTTGGAGATTCTGTATCTAATTTACTTCACCTGAGGAAGGAGCAAATCGATAGCTCCGAAAGCTTGTGATTTCAAATAAAACTGTTGGACTATAACCTGGTGTTGTGCGACCTCTCAATTTTGTCCACCCCAGTCCAACACCGGCATCTCCGCATGTTGATCCATGGACAGGAGCTTGAAGTAACATTGGTCCAACTCTAATTTATAAATATTCATATAAGGTCATTTTTCCATGGCAGTAACCAAAATCGTAAGCCTTTTTCTGCTCTTCATTTTCCTCTCAAAGACAACAATTGCAGGGCCACTTTTGCAACAATTGCAGGTCCCAACATGAATCCAAGACAGACTAAAGTCAGGTGCGGTGTGACCCACTTAGGGAGGCTGTCTTATGCCATTGGTGCCGGCACAAGAACGGTGGACCGAATGGCCTCCTTCTGTGCTGTACCATTCTATGATTCTATGATTGGGCTAGGCACCATGTGGAATATAACACTAGTGTGATATGAAAGAAATTTAAAGATGCTTTGGCAGTTTTCTGGACCTCCTGTGGACCTTAGAAGTTAGTTAAAAGCAGATGCAGCTGCCTGCATTCTCCTACCATAAAAAATGACCATCAGGGGAATGGAGCCCTGAGTATATGTGTAAGAGTGAAGCAGAGTGTGAAATGTAACAAGAGAAAGCCCATAATATCATTACACCCCTCAGCTACCTGCCTTAGACTGCTTACGCCATACCATTGCAGCCAATAGGACCAGAAAGGGCTAGTTAATTCCCATTGAAGACGAGCTCCTTGTGAGAAAAGGTTACGGGGAGAAAAGACAAATCCAAAAAATACGCATTAGTTTATTTTTTTCGCTCCTTTTCCGAATGATAGAAGCAATGGAGCTGTAAATCATTCTCTATCAGAAAAGCTACGGCAATATTTTTGCACAAGGTCAGATATTTAGGTCACCGTTTTCTGCTTGCACTGCTATCTTCCTTTGTACAGAATAAACTACAGAACTTGACCTATTGCCAGTCTAATCTGCAATGAGGATCAGTCAGAGATTCCTGAAATAGCAACCTGACGTTTTGTTGCTACAAAATCGAGAAATGATCACCTGGCTAAGCATCTTGTAGAATGCACAGTTCTGAGGGAGGGTGTTACATCCTTACACTCCATTCTGAGGGAGGGTCTGACATCCTTACACTCCATTCTGAGGGAGGGTCTGACATCCTTACACTCCATTCTGAAGAAAGTTTCCATCTTTTTATGATTTTGAAATGGCTAGGGTTAAAAATGGAAGCTGCTCTGTCTTGGCGAGATTCAGAATGAAATACAGAAATGGGTAAGTGAGAAAAGAGTTCCCTTTGATGGCTTGGCCAACAGTTTTAAAAGTGCTATTGTATGATGAGGGATATGTTCTGAGACCCAATATCACCAGTGCAGCAGACAGATTATCAGAAAATGAGAGTGCAACGTCTGTGATTATGGGCTCGATTTTGCCAGGCCCGAGGAGGCGGGATTGAAGGCGTGTGAGGTGTTAAAATCGCAAAAACTGGTGGGCGGGCCCGATCCCTCCTCCATCCCACCTCCGAGCAATTTTCCCACATGCGAGTTTTCTGACCCCGTCTCCATCCCGCCTGCAAGAGGTGGGATAAGCCCTTAAGGCCCTTAACAACCAGTTAAGTGCCTCTATAATCCCATTTTGAGAGGCCTTTCTGATTTTACCACTTTTCCCACGTCCTGCACGTCTCCTCTGAAACATGCCAGTGAAACCTGGCGGTAGCACAAGTGGATTGCTTACTAACAGCTGCAGCTCCACCATTAAAAAGGAGTTTTCAGCAATCTTCATTTGCAGGTGGCAGAACTTTGTTATCTCAGGTCTGGGGGAACTTTTTACAGGCCTACTCATTGTTGTGGAAGTTTGGAGCCTGACACCCATCTCTAGTGTGACCTTCTGGGAAACCCCTCTCCCCACCTTGAATGAGCGCTTCCTCAACTGAGGTATATACCAGAAGAATGGGAACCATTTATTTCCTTTCCTCCTGGACATCAGATTCGGACTAAGACCAGCCGCGGCAGCAGCAGAACCCTGAACAACAGCAGCACCAACTGCAGGAGCAACAGCAGGAGCTCCAAGCTGCTGCTCACCCACCTGAAGCTGCACAGGCCAGAAGGCGCCAGCGCGCGACCACGTTGCTGCCCGGGATGCAAGGGACGCACTCCTCTTGGCCAGATTTGCTTAGCCTGCACAATCAAACACTTTTGCCTCGCACCTTCTTATCAGACCATCGACAATGGCCAAGAACCTACGGATTCCTATCACTCTGACCACCATACTGACAATTGCAAGTTGCCCTAAGCCCTCAATGTGGAAGTCCCAATAGCAAAATGACACACGCCACAACTGCAACAGTTTGCCATCAGAATTTTTTATGACAATAAGCAACTGATGGCTTTTCCAAATTAAACACAACATTACACCCAAGTGACTACGGTAGCCAGCCTTACCATGGAGGTTGCCATCCTTTCCATGGAGGTTGCCATCCTTTCCAAAGAGGTTGCCATCCTTTCTGTGGTGATTGCGTTCATGCGCCAACGCCTCCACAAAGGCTCTGCTCATGTTAGTGATGGACTCCTCCATTCGCTCCACACTCGCAGCGACCCTGGAGACAAAACCTGCCAGAGACTCCTGCACCTGTTCCTGGAGTTCCAGCACCGCTCTCCTTCTGGATGGACCCGGAGGCACAGGGTCGACATGCAGCAGAGCCGAGCTGGGAGCGTCCTCTCCACTGCGACGAGGACTCTCCACTGCTGTCCCTGTCACCACCATCTGCTGATGCTCACTTGTGAGCTGTGATACACCAGGTGACAACTGTACTCTATGTCCCGAAGGTCCCACCGAGGTGTGAGTGTCTGCGCTGGTGCTGGGTGCGCTGAATTCTGCTGATGCTGCGCCCTCAGAAGTTGCAGCTTCCTCTGAGGAGTCTGGAAGCTCAGACTCTTCCTCCTGGACAGTGGGGATGGGGGCTCTCGATGGTCCTGTGGGGGAGTAAAGGAAAGAGTTAGAGATGTGAGGTAAAGGTTGCATGCACATTGAATTGTGCAGATGATCATAAGTCAATCTGTTAGAGCATCAGAATCATTATCAGTCACTCATGCAATGTCAATGAGAGAGGTGCCAAACTATTCTGTCACCAGCTTGCTGTGATGCGCCCGTGTGGCCGCCCCCCACTTGGGAATCCTCCTCGATCCCGGCAATTCCAGGGCCGCCTCCTCCGAGGTGGTGAGCTGGGCTACTGAGGGTGGCCCTCCTCCTGTCCTCACTGTTTCCCTCTTATTGTGGGCTCTCTTTTCCTGCAATGAGGGACACAAGTGGAGTTTGAGTGAGAATGAAGGAGTGAGTGTAGAGAATCCATAGCATAGATGCTTAGAAGGAGACAAAGGGCCCTCCCGGTGTGTTGTTAGTTGTTGTCATTGCGTCACAGTGATAGGGAGTGTGAGGGCTGCATGGTCGAATAGTTAAGTGAATGTGACCATAGAGAGAGAGGGAATGGGTAAGGGTGCAGGGATGTCAGTGTCAAGTGGGATGTGGAGGAAGAGGTTGGCAAAGCAGAGTGCTGGTGAGGAGAGGCAATGGGGATGAGATTGAGGGTGATGAGAAAGTCATACTCACTTTTCCTGTGCGGAGAATGTCATGAAACCTCTTCCTGCACTGCAGCCAGGTTCTGCGGCACATAGAGATGGCATTGACCTCCTGGGCCACTTGCAGCCACACAGCTTTAGTCTGTTGTGGTGGCTTTTTTCTCCCTGAGGAAGGGAAGAGCTCCTCCTTATTAGATCTTGCTCCCTGCACCAGAGCTTGGAGGGAGGGCTCATCAAAGCGAGGTGCTGGTGGACATGGTCGGTAAATGAAGTCCTTCATACAATGTCCAAAGTGTTTCCAGTCTCCAGAAGAAGCAAGGCTGCTTACAGGCCCTAAATCCAGCAGCACTGATGACGTCATCGGAGGCGACTTTCAGGATGGAAAGACTAATTGGGCCAGGGGTTGCCACACGCTGGAAATCAAGTGCCCAATTAGGGGAAAATCGCATATTTTTCCCACATCAAATTGGAGTCGGGTGGCTAACACGAAAAGCGGCTGACACGCCCCCAGCCCGCCCCAACGGCAAAATCGAGCCCTTTCTGTCTACTGATCATAGAATCATAAAACGTTACAGCACAGAAGGAAGCTGATAACAGAGGCTGTAAATGCAGGATCTATGATTATGATTTGAAGATGCATTTTTTGTAGTTGGAACTGATGGATTGCTAGTTAGCCAGTCAATTATTAGTCACTTAGGACTACAAATGTCTGACAGTGGATACACGGGAGATTGTTTGATGCCGTAGATTGCCATGCTCCTTTAACTTCTGGGCCCTGGTTTTGAACCTAGCCCACATTAATGGAATTAATTCTTAAAGCATAATGAGGCAGAAATTCCAATCCCTACGGGTGTGTACGCACTGTGTTCTCACCTGTAGGGCCAACGGAAATGCCGGTTTTAGGCATGTACTGCGCATGCGCTAGAAACCGGCATTTCCGATCTGTCAAGAAAGCTCTTGACAGATCCTCCGCCTGCCCGGGAGAAGGGCCTCTGCGGGTGGAGAGTTCTGTTTTATGGAGACCCTCCGCCCTCAGAAAACCCTTACAATTCTTGCGTCTGGTAAAAGCAAGCGTAAGGCCTGCTTTTACCAGGATAAGAGTTGAAAAAAGTAAAAAAAAAAATTTCCACTGATTTATCATTTAAAAATACTTTAAAGAAAGGTAAGTTTATTTTTAGCCCCGTTAAAAACTTTAATTATTTTTTTCAAAAAATAAAATTTTTGTTTAAAATACTTAATTTATTGTAATTTAAAGTCATTTTAAAAATGTGATTTTTAAAAAAATTTATTTGAAGTTTTTCTATGTTTTGGGGGTGATCTCTATTAATATATTTGACAGGTCTTCCTGTCAAATGTATGAAGGGAGATTCCCTTCTCTGATCGGCTCCCCATGGCCCACGTGATCCCAGGGACGCTGCGAACTACCTGCGCCTCTGGGATACGTGGGCCCTGTGCACCGGCAGTTTGGAGAGGCCCAGGAGCGGAACTCTGCGCCTCCCGGGAGCCCTCCAGTCGGGGCGCAGATTTTTCCAGATCGCAGCCCTCCGCCCGCGGGAGGCCTGCGAACGGAATATCTGGGCCAATATCTTGGTTCCTATATGAATTTACTTTGGATTTTTTCAACCCAGTTACTTGTGGCTACAGGCCCATGATTCAGCACAAATTGGCAATCCAGAGAGGCCCTAATGGTAGTTTAGATGGAAATGGAAAAAAATGACATTGACATTATAGGGAATAAAGAAAGAACTAGCATTTACATTGCGCCTTTATATTGTCCTCAGGATATCCTAAGGTGCTCCACAGGCAGTGAAATACTTTTGAAGTGCAACCATTGTTATATAGGCAAATGCAACAACCATTTTGCCACAGCTTATTGATAAAATGAAGCCACATATTATTAAAGGGAATGCAGTTTGGAAGTTTGGCTAAATAATGAAAAATAGAGACTGATGGTTAGTGGATGTTTCTCGGACTAGAAATATGTAAACAGTGGTGTCGCCTAGGAGATTGAGAAGATCATTGCTCTTCTCAATCTCTATAAATAATCTGGACTCAGGTATATATAATATCAAAGCTCGCAGAAACCACAAAAATAGGGAGCAGAGTGTAAACGGCTTCAGGAAGACATAGACTGGTTAGTAGATTGGACATATAAATATCAAAGGAAATTCAATGAGATATGTCTTGGAGCAAAACATAGAAACATAAGGGGTGATTTTGCCAGCCCTGGGGAGGTGGGTATGGAGGCGGGTCTGCCGGGAAAATGGCAGAATTTGGGGGCGGGTGCCCATCCTGCCCCCAACCCACCTCCATGCCATCTTTCTAGGAGGCAGGTAGTTAACAGGCAGAAAATAGGATTATCCCCCTTTTGCCCTCACAAGTGCGGGCTTCCCGAAGGCTCTGAAACCCGCAAGCTCAGTGAGGTGAGTAGTGGATCTGTGGGGGTCGGGGGGGTGTGCAAAAGTGTGCTGTGAAGGTAAGTGATGGGTGCAAGAGTGTAGAGGTGAGTATCTGAGGTAAGTGCATTGTGTTATTAAAAGTGTACTTACCTTTGTTTCTTCCTGCAGGCTTCAGTCGGTGTCTATGCGGAGAGTCTCGGACCTCTGCGTTGGGAATGACAGGTGGCCGTTGCATTCACAGATGCAGCAACTATCTCATCTCTGTTAAAGAAAGAAGTTTGATGGGGTCTTGTTTTCAAGACTCCATCAAACTGCAGAGAATGTCACTGTTTGACAGCTTCACAGAGCTGTCAAACGATGACAATTCATCTGTGAAAATTTTTTGACAGATGAAACATCATACGTTGCTGTGCTCTGAAACTGGCTTTCTCTTAATTAGCCTGGCGGGCTTAACAAGGTCAATCAAGGGAAAATAGCATGGCTTGGCCAGAAGTTGTTGGAGGCGGGACTGAAACCTGAAAACTGGGAGTCCCGCCTCCAAAAGCTCCCCATTGGCAAAATCACCCCCATAGGAACAGGAATAGGCCATTCAGCCTCTCGAGCCTCTTTTGCCATTCAGTTAGATCATGGCTCCATTTACCACCTTTGTTCCATATCCTTTGTTATCCTTACACAACAAAAATCTCCAATTGTCCTAGAATCCACAGCCTTTTGGAGGAGAGAATTCCAGATTTCAACTATCCTTTGTGTGGAAAATTGCTTCCTGATTTTGCTCCTGAATAGCCCAGCTCTAATTTTAAGATTAAGTCCCCTTGTTCCTGATTCCCCCATCAGGGGAAATAGTATAAACAACATCCATAGACACTTCCCTATCCACCAAACTAATGACCTCCTCAAAATATTCAATTAGATTAGGCAGGCAGGATCTGCCCTTCACAAATCCATGCTGACTCCCTTTGATCAACTGATGCCTATCCAAGTGTTCAATCACTGTCTCTGATGATAGATCCCACTAACTTCCCCACAATTGATGTTAAACGGACAGGTCTGTAGTTAACTAGTTTCTCTCTCCCTCCCTTCTTAAATAATGGAGTGACATTTGCAATTTTCCAATCCAATGGCACAATTCCTAAATCCAGAAAGCTTTCAAAAATTATGAATAACGCACCTGCTATTTCCTCACCGATTTCTTTGAATACCCTGCGGTGGAGCTACAGGTCCTGGAGATTTGTCTATCTTAAGTCCCATTATTATCACCGTTACTATTTTTTAAACTTATATTAAATCCACCACGGAGTGCAAATTTGGAATAGAGTGCTAAGCTGCGAGTTTGGTGAGTGAGGGAGTAACTCTTAAAGGTTAATCTCTTATTTTTATAAATTCTAGTCTTGTGTGCTGGCAATTAGCATTTAAATTTACTGTTTTAAGTTTTAAGTTTCTTCCAGGCTTGGGCAGGGCTTAGCAAGCTCTGTGCTGGAGAGCAGGTGATAGTAATTAATTAATTAACTGGTCTAATCTGGTTCTGTAACTGCCAGAGAGCTCACTTATTTAAATCTCAGCAGTATAAATAAGGGAGACTAGAGTGCAGTTTGTCACGGAGTGCAGATTTGGAATAGAGTGCTAAGCTGTGAGTTTGGTGAGTGAGGGAGTGCGGGGAGGGAGGTGTGCCTTCCTTTTTCCATCTTTGTCAGTTTCCTGGTGCGGCGGCGGACCTGTGTGAGGCGAGGCGGCGGCAAAGGGTTTAAAAGGCTCCAGAGACCAGATAAAGCGGGACCAGTCTCCGAACTCGGAGGGAGGGAGAGAGGTAAAAATAATCGAGGTGTGACGTCACCAGAAAGCAGGTAAGTAATTGGTTGGTGAGTATTTCTCTCTTTTAAACTTAAACTCTGTGGGTTATAGTTAATAAGGCCTTTCTGGTGCAGAGTGACTGTTGGTAAACCATTTAACTGGTGAAATTTAGAGGGATTGATTTAATTTAAATCCAATTAATTAGAGGGGATACTAGCATCTATAATCGGGCAGAGAGTGTCCATAACTAACAATAAAAAAATGTAATTAATTGCATAGAATGGAGCAGGTGATGTGTTACTGTTGCGAGATATGGGAGCCGGTGGACCCCATTGAGGCTCACGGTGATTACATCTGTGACAAGTGTCTGCTGCTACAGGAACTCCAGCTCCGTATTGATGAGCTGGAGTCTGAGCTTCAGACACTGCGACACATCAGGGTGGGGGAGAAGTACCTGGACTTTGTGTTTCAGGAGGTGGTCACACCTATGAAGTTAATTAATTCAGATGTAGCCCATGGTCAGGGACAGGACGGTGTGACTACGAGTGAGGCAGGTACGGGGATCCAGGAGGTAGTGTTGGAGGAGCCGCAGCCCTTGCTCTTGTCCAACAGGTTCGAGGTTCTTACTCCCTGTGGGGACGGGAGCAGGGACTGCAGGGAGGATGAGCAAACTGGCCACAGCACCGTGGAACGGGGGGCCATTCAAGAGGGGGGAGTAAATAGAAATGTTGTAGTGATAGGGGATAGTATTATTAGGGGGATAGATAGAGTTCTCTGCAGCCGAGAGCGAGAGTCCCGTAGGCTATGTTGCCTGCCCGGTGCCAGGGTTAAGGACATCTCCTCTGGGCTGGAAAGAAACTTGCAGTGGGAGGGGGTGGATCCAGTTGTCGTGGTCCATGTTGGTACAAACGACGTAGATAGGACAAGGAAGCAGGTTCTGTTAAAGGAGTATGAGCAGCTAGGGGTCAAATTAAAAAACAGAACCTCAAGGGTATTAATCTCTGGATTATTACCTGAGCCACGAGCGAATTTGGCTAGGACAAATAAAATTAGAGAGTTAAATGAGTGGCTCAAAGACTGGTGTGGGAGAAATGGGTTTTGCTTCCTGGGACACTGGCACCAGTACTGGGGCAGGAGGGAGCTGTTCCGTTGGGACGGGCTTCACTTGGCCAGTGCTGGGACTAGAGTCCTGGCAGATCATATAACTAGGGCTGTAGAGAGGGCTTTAAACTAACTAGTGGGGGGAAGGTTCCTAGAGAGCAAATAATAAAAATGACAACAGAGAAGGTCATAGACTTAGGTAGCAGTGGGGAAATTAAAAACCAGAGTGTGTCAGGAAGGGGCAGAAGGTATGGAGTAAAAGTTAAAGTAATAAAAAGGGCAAAAGCAGGAACTAAGTGTCACAAAACATATTTGAAAGTTCTCTATCTGAATGCACGTAGCATTCGTAACAAAATAGATGAGTTAATGGCACAAATAACTACATATGGGTATGATCTTGTGGCCATTACAGAAACATGGCTGCAGGGTGACAATGCCTGGGAATTAAACATACCAGGTTATTTAACGATCAGGAAGGACAGGCAGGAAGGAAGGGGAGGTGGGGTGGCTATGTTAATAAAGGAAGGAATCACTGTAATACAGAGAAATGATATTGGGTCAAAAGATCAGGATAATGAAACAGTTTGGGTGGAGATAAGGAATAATAAGGGGAAAAAAACACTAGTGGGCGTAGTATATAGGCCTCCGAACAGTTGCAACTCTGTTGGACGGAGTATCAATCAGGAAATAGTTGAGGCTTGTAATAAGGGAGCATCTTTAATTATGGGGGATTTTAACTATCATATTAATTGGACAAATCAAACTGGGCAGGGCTGCCTTGAAGATGAGTTCATTGAGTGTATTAGGGATGGGTTTCTTGAGCAGTATGTAACTGAACCGACCAAGGGGCAAGCAACCTTAGATCTGGTCCTGTGTAACGAGACAGGATTAATTAAAAATGTCCTAGTAAAGGATCCCCTTGGAATGAGTGACCATAACATGGTTGAATTCCATATTCAATTAGAGGGTGAGAAGGTTGGATCTCAAACAAGCGTGCTAAGCTTGAATAAAGGAGACTATGAAGGTATGCGAGCAGAATTGTGTAGAGTGGATTGGGAAAATAGATTAAAGGGTAAGATGATACATGATCAGTGGTGTACATTTAAGGAGTTATTTTACAACTTCCAAAAAATATATATTCCACTGAGAAGAAAAGGGTGTAAAAGAAAAGACAGTCATCCGTGGCTAAGTAAAGAAATTAAGGATAATATTCGACTAAAAACAAGGGCTTATAAGGTAGCCAAATCTAGTGGGAGGATAGAAGATTGGGAAAACTTTAAAAGACAGCAAAAAATAACAAAAAGATTGATTAAGAAAGGGAAGATAGATTATGAAAGTAAATTAGCAAAAAATATAAAAACAGATAGTAAGAGTTTTTATAGTTATATAAAAAGAAAAAGGGTGGCTAAAGTAAATGTTGGTCCCTTAGAGGATGAGACCGGGAAATTAATGGTGGGAAATATGGAGATGGCAAATACACAGAATGAATATTTTGTATCAGTCTTTACAGTAGAGGACACTAGAGAATATCCCAACACTGGACAAACAGGGGGCTATAGGGGGAGAGGAGCTAAACACGATCAAAATCACTAAGGAAGTGGTACTCGGTAAAATAATGGGACTCAAGGCGGATAAATCACCTGGACCTGATGGCTTACATCCTAGGGTCTTGAGGGAAGTGGCGGTAGGGATTGTGGATGCATTGGTAATAATTTTCCAAAACTCCCTGGACTCAGCAAAGATCCCGGCAGACTGGAAAACTGCTAATGTAACACCCTTATTTAAAAAGGGCAGTAGACAGAAGGCTGGAAACTATAGACCGGTTAGCCTAACATCTGTGGTAGGTAAAATTTTGGAGTCCATTATTAAGGAGACAGTAATGGGACATTTGGATAATCATAATTTAATAGGACAAAGTCAGCATGGTTTTATGAAGGGGAAGTCATGTTTGACAAATTTGCTGGAGTTCTTTGAGGAAGTAACACACAGGGTGGATAAAGGGGAACCAGTGGATGTGGTGTATTTAGACTTCCAAAAGGCATTTGACAAGGTGCCACACAAAAGATTATTGCTTAAGATAAAAAATCACGGGATTGGGGGTAATATTCTGGCATGGATAGAGGATTGGCTATCTAACAGAAGGCAGAGAGTTGGGATATTTGGTTCATTCTCAGACTGGCAATCAGTAACTAGTGGTGTTCCGCAGGGGTCAGTGCTGGGTCCCCAACTCTTTACAATCTATATTAACGATTTGGAGGAGGGGACCGAGTGTAACATATCAAAGTTTGCAGATGATACTAAGATGGGAGGGAAAGTAGTGAGTGAGGAGGACATAAAAAATCTGCAAGGGGACATAGACAGGCTAAGTAAGTGGGCAGAGATTTGGCAGATGGAATACAATACTGGAAAGTGTGAGGTTATGCACTTTGGCAGGAAAAATAGTCGAGCAAGTTATTATCTAAATGGCAAGAAACTGGAAAGTACTGAAGTACAAAGGGATCTGGGGGTCCTGGTGCACGAAACTCAAAAGGTTAGTATGCAGGTGCAGCAAGTGATTAAGAAGGCCAATGGAATGTTGGCTTTCATTGCTAAGGGGATAGAATATAAAAATAGGGAGGTATTGCTTCAGTTGTACAGGGTATTGGTGAGACCGCACCTGGAATACTGCATACAGTTTTGGTGTCCATACTTAAGAAAAGACATACTTGCTCTCGAGTCAGTACAAAGAAGGTTCACTCGGTTAATCCCGGGGATGAGGGGATGGACATATGAGGAGAGGTTGGGTAGATTGGGACTCTACTCATTGGAGTTCAGAAGAATGAGAGGCGATCTTATTGAAACATATAAGATTGTGAAGGGGTTGGATCGGGTGGATGTGGGGAGGATGTTCCCGATGATGGGTGAAACTAGAACTAGGGGGCATAGTCTTAGAATAAGGGGCTGCTCTTTCAAAACTGAGATGAGAAGGAACTACTTCACTCAGAGGGTGGTAGGTCCATGGAATATGCTGCCCCAAAAAGCTGTAGAAGCTACATCATTACATAAATTTAAAACAAAAATAGACAGTTCCCTAGAAGTAAAGGGAATTAAGGGTTACAGGGAGCGGGCAGGAATTTGGACATGAGTCTAGGTTCGGATCGGTCATGGCCCTGTGGGTAGCGTAGCGGGCCCAGGGGCCGTGTAGCCTGATTCTGCTCCTATTTTGTGTGTCCAATTCTGTTAGGTTCAGGAGATGGTTCTGTGACAGTAGATTGGCGGTTAGGATCAAATCAGCCATGATCTTATTGAATGGCAGAGCAGGCTCGAGGGGCCAATTGGCCTACTCCTGCTCCTATTTCTTATGTTCTTATGTTCTTATGTTAAGTTCCTCCCCTTGACTTATTTTTAGGTTACCTTGTATCATTGGTCCTCTTCCTCCACTGTAAAAAAATGAATGCAAAGCACTCATGTAACATGTCTACCATGATCTTATTATCCATTATATTCCCACCTGGATCTATCTTTAATGGGCCCACATTTCCCTTTACCACTCTCTTTCTCTCAATATATATTTTTAAACATTTTTGCTGTTAGCTTTGCTATCCCTTGCAAGTTTTTTCATACTTAATTTTTGCACCTCTTAGTTCTTTCTTTGTATCCCTTTGTTGCTCTTTGCAGCTCTCTCAGTTCCCTAAATTTCTACTTTTCCTCGCATTTGTATAAGCCCTTTCTTTTAGCTTGATACTGTCTCTTACATTATTTGGTGACCATGACTGCTTAACGACAGAAGCGGAGCCTTTGCCTTTTTTAAATTCTCTCATGGGATGTGGGCGTCGCTGGCAAGGCCAGCATTTATTGCCCATCCCTAATAGCCCTTGAGAAGGTGCTGGTGGGCCGCCTTCTTGAACTGCTGCAGTCCGTGTGGTGAAGCTACTCCCACAGTGCTGTTAGGGAGGGAGTTCCACGGTTTTGACCCAGCGACAATGAAAGAACGGCAATATATTTCCAAGTCAGGATGGTGTGTGACTTGGAGGGGAACTTGGAGGTGGTGCTGTTCCCATGCGCCTGCTGCCCTTGTCCTTCAGGGGTATGTATTGGCTTTGTGCTGTATCAAACACTTCTTTGAATACTTCCCATGGTTTATAGGTTTACCCATTAACAGTTCAGCCCAGTTTCCTGTGGTGCATTTATCTCTCATCCTTTCCAAGTTTAAAATCTAAAAGAATGAGAGGAAATGTACACTAAATGATAAAACTTTAAAAGGAGTAGCAGAATAGACCTAGGAATTCAGATACACAAATCTTTAAAAGTGGAAAGACTAGTTGATGAAGCTGTAAAAAAAAATGTGATCCTTAGATTTATAAAAATTGGCATAGGGTACAAAAGCAAAGAGTAATGCTAAACCTATATAAATGATTGTTTAGGCTGCAGTTAGAATATTGTGTCTAGTTTTGCGCATTTTACTTTAGGAAGGATATCAAGGCCACAGAAAGGTTGCAGAAGAGGTTTAATAGGAAAATACCAGGGATGAGAAGCTTTCGTCATGAGCAGAAATGAGAGAAACCTGGGGTCTTTCACTAGAACGGAAGTTTTGCAGATGTTTGATAGAAATGTTCAAAATTGAGAACGGTTATGATAAGGTAAATAGGAAATTTCAAGCATATTACCGTGAAGATTTGTTTGGTTCTAAGTAGGGAAAAGCTATTTCCATTTTGTCGGTGAACCAGTAACAGAGGGCAGACATTTAAGATAATTACCAAAAGAATGAATGTGAGAAGTCGCACAACACCAGGTTATAGTCCAATAGCTTTATTTGAAATCACAAGCTTTCGGTGCGCTGCTCCTTCGTCAGGTGAAGTGGTGAAGGAGCAGCGGCTCCGAAAGCTTGTGATTTCAAATAAAGCTGTTGGACTATAACCTGGTGTTGTGCGACTTCTCACATTTGTCCACCCCAGTCCAACACCGGCATCTCCACATCAAAAGAATGAAGGGAGAGGTTAGGAGATTTTCTTCATGCAGAGGGTTGTTGGGACACGGAATGCTCTACTCGAAACAATGGCAGAAGCAGAATCTGTGATAGCTTTTAAAATGTGTGTACATATCATGCTCGAAGGTATACATTCTGTTACAGAAGGGAGGGCTGGATTCATATGACCCTCGAACTTCAATGGTAAAGAAAATCAAGCGGAATATAAAATCAGCTGCCTTTTCACTGTTGCCTGCTTTCTGCTACCGCCAAAGACCAATTTCAGCCCCAACATGTTTGTGCTCAGGTTTCCATTTTACTCAAATTATCTGCTCATGTGCATTTCAGATCAAGCACTAGCCATACTTAATCAAAATGAATTATTTTGCGGTTCTACGCCTGATCTTCTTAATAGATAACATTTTAGGGTACAGCCAAAGCTCAGATCCCTTTGTCAAAGAATATTCCTTTTTCCAAAAAGAAATTTTGCCTAATCAATAAACCTCAAAAAATTCAGTTTTAAATCTCAAATTTCTAACCACAAAATTTATATTCCAGATACTGAGTCTGAACAGACATATTTGTTGGGCAGACAGACCATGATTAGTTGTTTGTTTTTGGGACAGATACCAAGAATGTTTTATAACTGGTAGACTGGCTCAGTGAGATTAGACAAAGGGCGGGGGGGAAAATTCGGTTGCTTTGCGCCTCCCGTTAGCGCCCCGAGAGAGAGAGAGAGAGAGAGAGAGAGAGAGAGAGAGAGAGAGAGAGAATTTTTTTTGCATCCAGGTCCTCTCACAGCAAAGGCCAGGTAGTCTCTGAAGACATTCAAGGCAGCAGCATCAGAGGCAACTTTCAGACCTAATACTACTACCTTCATCACATCTCTGTTGTAATAGTGGACCTGCAGCTGATAGTCAGCTATCCACTTGTGCTCCCGCCAGGTTTCACTGACGTGTTTCAGATCAGGCGTGCTTCACGTAGGAAAAGGGTTAAACTAGCTAAAACGTTTCAAAATGGCATTACAGAGCCAATTTAGGGCTTGTTAAGGGCTTTAATGGCCTCTCCCGCCTCATGGAGGCGGGACCACCGCACATGATTTCATCAAAATTGCGTGGAGGCGGAATGGAGGCGGGATCGGGTCCGCCCGCCACTTTTCGCAATTTTAACCCCCCACATGCCTCCAAACCCGCCTCCACGGGTCTATGAAAATCCAGCCCTCACTCCGTTCTATCTCCCGCACTTCTGCCCTCACCTCTGCCCCTCCCTCCTGGAACCACGATAGAGTTCCCCTTGTCCTCACCTTTCACCCCACCAGCCTCCACATTCAACAGATCATCCTCCGCCATTTCCGCCACCTCCAACGTGATCCCACCACCAAACGCATCTTCCCCTCACCTCCCCTTTCAGCATTCCGTAGGGACCGCTCCCTCCGAGACACCCTAGTCCACTCCTCTATCACCCCCAGCACCCCTTCCCCCTCGCCCGGCACCTTCCCGTGCAAGCGCAGGAGATGCAACACCTGCCCTTATACCTCCCCCCCTTCCCACTCTCCAGGGCCCCAAAAACCCCATTCAGGTGAAACAGCGATTTACTTGTACTTCTTGCAATCTAGTATACTGTATTCGCTGCTCACGATGTGGTCTCCTCTACATTGGGGAGACCAAACGCAGATTGGGTGACCGCTTTACGGAACACCTCCATTCAGTCCGTAAGGGTGACCCCGAGCTTCCGGTCGCCTGTCATTTTAATTCACCGCTTCACGCCCACTCAGACCTCACCATCCTCGGCCTCTTGCATTGTTCCACGGAAGCTCAGTGTAAGCTCGAGGAACAGCACCTCATCTTCCGATTAGGCACTTTACAGCCTTCCGGACTCAATATCGAGTTCAACAATTTCAGACCATAACCTCGGCCCCGACCATATTTATATAATTTTTATCCACACTTTTGGTTTGTGCCTTTTTCTTTTTTTCTCTCTCCCACATGGCAGCTGTCTTTCATTCTGCCAGTGCATTTCACACTTCATCGAGAGCCATCTTTTGTTTCTTAACCTGTCCTATTACCATCTCGTCTCACCTTGAATATCTCTTAATGTCTCTTTACTTCTCACAGACCTCCCCTCTTGTTCTTTTATTCCCTCCCCATTCCAGCCCCCAAACTTGCTTTTTCATCTGTTTCATTTCCTGCTTTTTTCTCAGTTCTGACGAAGGGTCTTCGACCTGAAACGTTAACTCTGTTTCTCTCTCCACGGATGTCGCCTGGCCTCCTGAGTTTTTCCAGCGCTTTCTGTTGTTATTTCAGTTTTCCAGCATCCACAGTATTTTGCTAATGTGTTGGAATCTCAGTAGCTGTGGAGAACAATGTAACCTGGACTACCTTGGTTTCTTAGAAGCAGTTGTGTATAATAGCAAATACATCTGATCGATGTATCAGAAAAAGATGGAGGAGAAGATAGCAGGGGGCATGCTAGCAATCATATTAACAGGGTAAGGCTTGGGGAAGGGATTGATGGGGAGTGCCATTTTACAGTGCAGGTGATATCATAATTGCTAAACCAGGTGGTTTTATAATCATGTTGAATTATTAAAAAAAAGCTTGAGATTTATGGCTGAAGTTTCAGCCATGATTGGAGTCTCACACCATAGGCTGGATTTTTCCAACCTCGGCGGGTCCGGAGCGGGCAACGTCCGTGGCGTGTGGGGACCCCGCATCTGTGTCGATTCCGGCCTCCAATAAGATATTCCATTCATTGGGCTTGTTAAGCTCGCCCTGCGAGGTTCCCGGCCAATTAATAGGAAGCGGGTCTGATGACGTCATTTGATGACGTGTCATCAGCTGGTTTCCTTAAAGGGACCATGTCCACAATCATTTTGACAGTTGTGCTGTGAGTGTTCTGCAGCATTGGCTTAGTGAATTGCAGTGAATGGTGAGACATAACGGTACCCCCCGCAATGCTGATGAGTGTGAAAGGAATGGCTTGGGCATTGTAGGGATGCTTTATGTTGTTGGTGTGGGGTGGTGCCAACCTGGCACATCATGTGGCAGCCAGGGTGTGCAGCGTCAAGTGAAGTAAATCTGGCCATGGTGAGGTCATCCCTGGCCTCCCAGGCAGCAATGTGGTCGGGTGCTGATGTCCTTTGTCCTGTGCTGCATCAGGTGATTGCGGAGAAGGTTGGTGTTGATGGTGGTGCTGCTGGTTTCCCTGGTGATGCTAGTGTTGGGGCTGATCGTGGTGGGATTCTGAGGACCAAGGCAAGAGAGTTTCAAGGGCACCCATGCTGATGGAATAGATGGCAGGTGAAGTAGAGATCACAGAAGCGATCTGTCAATGGTGGGAGAGGTAATGAGGTCAGACTGGATGGAGACTTGTGTAAAGACTTGCAGCATTCTGAATCTGTAGCGGAAATGCAGTTTAGAGAAGCTAGTGGTTAAGGGAACATGTCTCAATCAGCTGACATTTGAAGCAGTCAACTCATCAGCTGATTCAATGGCAAGTGACCTCCCGCCTCAGCTTCACAGACGAGGTCTAGGCACAGCGGGAAACCGGTGGGCAACCTGTCAAATTCAAAAAGCTGGGAAAAAAACATTGATAAGTGGCTGTAAACAAGCCACTAATGATTTTAATTGCCTCCCCCACCACTGCCTGTCAGGTCTGCTCAGCGCTGACAGACCCGACATTGGGAAAGTCCAATGTGCGCGTTTTGACAGCGGGTTCCTGACCCGCTGTCAATCATTTTAAATTTAACAGCTGACCCGCCACCCATCCCGTCCGCTGAGCGCTGGCAAAATTCCGGCCTTGGTAACTAAAGGAGATGAATAAGATTTTGAAGGTTTGAAAATTACAAGTGAAAAAGAAAAACAGCATTAATGAAAAGTAACTATTGAGTAAATACCATTAACAGACTGAAGTATATTCAGGCAAACAATGTATTTTGAATGCATAACCTTTCAATCGTTTGGACATACCTCAACGCGGATTATGCTCTTTACCTGGTCTGAGCCTTTGAGTTGCTAATTTAAACTTTTGAATTTTTGATCAGATATACGCATTGAATCAACTCTGGGAAATGCTAATGTTTAACAATATCACAGGTTAGTTGCTTTGATCACTTCCTGCTTCTGTGCTAGCTTGGTTCAGTTCAGGCATCATTATATACAAGTAGAACTGCTGGTGAATGCTCATGCATGGCGATTGCTGTTCTACTAAGCCACAAACCTGATTTAGCTTTGTGGTTTGATTCTTGGACAACATTTCTTCTTATTTATTATGGCAACCTTGGCTAATAGATTATTTTAAAAGTCTGCCTGTTACATTTCTTTTATAGTCAAATTCACTTGGACATAATTCAGAACAAATCTTTGCCAAGTCCCACGTTGCTTGTGATTTAGTCAACATTGGTAGAGTAATTCCCATTATAGATCAAAGAACTTTTCATTCATTGCAACAGGGTTCTACTTTAGATATAAGCTAGAAATAAACTAGAGTAAGAATACAAGTATATTCTAAATCCAAGACTGAAGAAGCTAAACAAAAATACAAAAAGTCCTATGCATAAATGATGCTGAAATTTGCACTGGTTTCTGCACCAATCTTGCCAATTGGAACTTACGCCCAACTTTCCGGTGGAGCTCATTTATCTACGGTGGAATGTAAAAACCAGTGCAATGGCGCCAATAGGGGAGATGTAGCAAGCTGCTGTCTTCTGCTATGGCGCCTCACTCTTGGCGCCTCTTGCCTCTGCTCCACTACTTCCTCTTCCATTTTCGCGCAGAACATGGACAAACCCGTGGGGAGGCCATTCCAGCTGCTTAGTCCTTCTGATGGCTTGGGTCGGGAGGGGAAAGGCAGGGGCCTGAAAAATTTCACATGCACTGAGACTGACACCACTTTGATTAAGTAAAGTGCCAGTCTCAGTAAGAAATCTTTAAAAAGATCATGAAGAAAATCGTCATGAAACTCCAGAAATATGTTACGCTGATATCAGGTGACTTTGGGCCCTGCTGCGTCTAAATATTTGGCCGCAAATCTAATGCGCTATTCCTGTAAATCCAGCAAACTCAGGTGAGCTGGTCTTTCACATAGGGGCAGAGCTATGTAAATTATCAGCAGAGTTTCGTCGAACATATCTTGGAAACAATCGAAGAAATATGTGTGTAGCAATGTTTCACTGTAAAACTGGTGTCAGTCAGACATGTGCGAGCTTCCTCAGAAAATAACAATGCAACTCCATTCTTATGCCATAGTTACGCCGAAACTTTTCAGGAAATTCTGAGCCAATATTTTTAAGTTGGTTTTTGAAAACGCAGTCCAAGTGGATAACAGCTCTATGAACTGGAAATAGATATTTGTAAAAAAAAATGTCGAGATGTGACATCCTGTAGCATCATAAACAGTATCCTACCATCCTGGTGCTACATTTGAGGAATTTGACCTACTATGGATTAAATGTACTAAACTCTGTTGTGTTTTGAGGATATTCTGTACTGTTGTTCTTGCAATATTTTGCTGCAGCTCAGCTATATTCCAAAAGTGTCAACCTTAGCTCAGTGGTAGCAGATTTGCCTCTGAGTCAGAAGGTCCTAGGTCAAGCCCCACTCCAGAGATCTGACCGCATAATCTAGGATGACACCTCAGTGCCGCACTGACACAATAGTACTGACAGGCGATGCGCAGTGCTCAGGAGGCCCGTGCTGCTGGAGTGCACGAGTCTTATTATGGGTTTGAAATGAGGGCTGGGCTTCCCGTGAGCTGCTCCTCAAATACACAGTCATCACTGAGCGCCAGTATAACACTTGTACACTTCCAAGCTCACTTACTAGCCTTCAGAATTCAGGTTTTTAAAGGCATGTGTTCCCTGGTTTTCTGAATGAGAATGAACTTCTATTTTTTGCCTCTTTTGGTTTACTTTCCTTGCATTTATGCGAGTGCATTGTTTTTTTTGTATTTTGAAGATTAATTTTACTTGCTTTTTTACTTTTCTTTCTTTACTTCACCTATCAGTCGGGGGAGTTTTGTTGTGATTTGCAACATCCCACCTTAGTAGGTATGGCATTACTTTGTGAATTCCTCTTGCCCTTAGGGAACGAGAGGATGAGGAGGCACTGAAGAGGATCAATCAGAGAGAAGTCTGCCTGTAGCTGAGGCAGGTGCACAGACCGACTATTCAGATATACACTGTTCCACGGAAGCGCAGCGTAAGCTCGAGGAACAGCACCTCATCTTTCGTTTAGGCACGCTACAGCCCTCTGGACTCAATATCGAGTTCAACAATTTTAGATCATAACCTTAGCCCCAATCACATTTATATTTTATTTTTTCATCCACCCTTTTATTTGCCCCCCCCCCTTTTTTTTTCCCTCCTAGAAGCTGGCAGCTGTCCTTCATTCTGCCAGTGCATTTCACACTTCTTTCAGCCTTAACCTGTCACATTAACACCACCTCTTGCCTTGAATATCTCTTAATGTCTCTTAATCTCTCCTTTTGTTCTTTCATAGAAACATAGACATAGAATCTAGGAGCAGGAGTAGGCCATTCGGCCCTTCGAGCCTGCTCCGCCATTCAATACGATCATGGCTGATCATCCAAATCCAGTACCCTGTCGCTGCTTTAATCCCCACAGTACACATATCCCACCCTACCCCTGTAACCCCACGTATTTAATTCCCCCTAACATATCCCATCCTATCCCCATAACCCCACATATTTAATTCCCCCTAACACTAAGGGTCAATTTATCATAGCCAAATCAACCTAACCCACACATTTTTGGACTGTGGGAGGAAACCGGAGCACCCGGAGGAAACCCACGCAGACACGGGGAGAATGTGCAAACTCCACACAGACAGTCACCCGAGGTCAGATTCGAACCCGGGTCTCTGGCGCTGTGAGGCACCAGTGCTAACCACTATGCCACCGTGTTGCCCCTCCCCCTTTTCCCAGCTTTATCCTTGCCTTAAATCTATTTGATTTCCGGCTGTTTCCAGTTCTGATGAAAGGTCTCGACCTGAAACGTTAACTCTGTTTCTCTCTCCACGGATGCTGCCTCGCCTGCTGAGTTTTTCCAGCGTTTTCTGTTATTCAGATATACAGATCTGTTCCCAGCAGAGCTACATGGGCAAGTCAGAGCATAAAATGTCCCTTTGACCAAGGGGACCTTTCTGCAGGTCCATAATGAGCCCTCGATGTGCCTTCTTGTTGTGCACACATACAAATAGTCTTCAGATGCTGGCGATTGAAGGAGCACATGCACAGTGGGGGGTGGAAATTAGCCAGGCTTCTCCAATCCTGATTGCCAGCCATGGACTTTGGTTGTGAACTTGCATGCATTGATGTTTGGTCAGGACAGGATGTGGATGTGATGCCTTTCACAGTTGAACATGTAGGTATTCAACATCTAGACTCACACATGAAGAACAGCCACTTGGGTAAAGTAAAGAGGTCTGTTGGACGAAGGAAGAAAACTGGGGAAATACACAAGAGCAGAGATGTTGTACGGACACAAGGTGGAATACGCATGTATATATTTGTTGCTCTTTTACTCACAGTTTCCCTCAGACTTGAGAAGGCTTCTTGCCTATATGCAGCTGATACCTTATCCCAATGTAGCAAAGCATGTTAAAAGAAAAAATGTCAGATTAAAAATGCTACGAAACCTCTGGACAGCCCCAAGCTGAAAGACACCAGTGATAAACACTCTGTGGAATGCCAGGATTACCATTCAGATAGGAATTCATTATTGTTGTTACATAAAGTCTTGGAATGACCAACAGCACTTGAAAAATGAAAAATACATTTAACCTAAAAATGTTGCTGCTTTTTTTTAACAATGTGTTGAGTTAAAATCCAGCAGGTGGTTCTTATAAATGATAACTCTGCTAAGGTACATTGGCCTAGAAATCCATACCGCATGGAACATGCTCTACGTGGCCCAATTTCTCGGTCACTACTTTGGAATAAATGCCTAGCAACTGTTTCTTTAGGAGGTGAAACTAAAGTATTAGAAAGACAGAGATCCAATATATATACACCATTGGATTTAAGGCTAAACACATTGATTGGATTTACTTGTTCTTCATATTAAAAGGTCGTAACTAAAAAAAACCTACTGGAATGAAAACCAGCAATAATAAAATCTTGACACTAGTGTTGTGCCGATGGAATCCTGGTGAGTTTGTTTCTGTCCCATCTTTTTCTTTCAATAGGAAATGGTGGAGATACAGCACTCAGAGGATAGGTAGAGTGTGCTGGTCAGTGTAACACTTCCTCTCATAGAATAGAATGGGATGTGCCTCCTTGGGGTTGGTTATCCTGCCAGTTTGCAAACAAGACACTGCCGACTCTTTTGGTGCTTCTCCGAGATCTGGAGCATGGCGAAACCCTGAAAGGATTGTTCCTGCGATACATTTTTCCTTTATTATATATAAGATGGCGTGCAGCACTGCATCAAACAGCAGAATAAAAGTGTATAATAACCAACTCTGAGGAGTCACATAAAGTACCACTTCAAGTTAGGATACCACATTGCAGTGACAGCAAGTTGCTTCCCCATACCAATGGTACAATATGCTGTCACGCCCAAAACAGTAGGTTCCTGCTGCACAGCTGGATCCACAGCCAGATTCTCTGCCACTGCAGCCGTACCAAGATTTTGAAAGTTCTCTCATCTACATTGTATATTTGTTAACAAAATAAAGAACACATAGAAGGATTTGAAGCAGTCTTTTGGAGCATGTTTCTAAACTGCCAGGGGTTCGCTCTTCAGATTTATGACCTCACCTGAACTCTCAATTGTTTTACACCCAGGAAAGGCATTCCGATATAAAATTGCATTTCACAGCTCTTCCCTCCCACTTCAAAAAAAACAAACCTCTTATCAACAAAAAGGCCAAATGAGAAGTTGTGCAATTTGCAAAGATAAAAATATTGTTAATGGTCATGTTTACAGCTAGTAACCTTGACCATTTTTAACATTTTACTATTGATGCTGAAGAATTTTCTACTGCTTTCTTCTAGTCATTCTGTTGGATTCAGCTGTTCCCAGGTAAATGCAAGCTGTGTTCATTTGAAATTATCTCATGTAATAATTTTTTTAATAGTTAACTCCTTTCTGGTTTTGTGTGTTTCCATACATTAGGTTTGCCAGTATGTACCAGTATCTTGTACTTACTCATAAATACTGGTTGAATTTTGGACAGGTTGAAGTAAAAATTTGAGGTAGGTTCTGCTTATCAAGAACAATGGGACAAGAATATTCTTGAAGCAGATTTCGACCCTAACTTAATAACTGTACGAATTTAAGATATCTGATTCAGATAGAGAGATTGAATGGGGGTGTATAGAGCTGTCCTATGAATAAGCTCCTTAGCAACGTGAATAGCTTCAATGAAACTTAGTTGTGTAGAATTGCCAGTGGGGAGTGATGGAAAAGAGAAAATACTCTACTGAGTGACATTGGGAGGACACAACAAATGAATCCAATGGATGAGGGTCATAAGCTAGATACTTCAACAGTAGTTTGAGTATAGCTTAAAAACATAGCAATTTAAAGCTTCACTTTTCAAGGGATTGAGTAGAGTATAGGGTTGATACACACTCAAAAGTGCTTCTGTTTTGGCATTGCTGCCCACTGTCTTATTATAAATAGGGGATAAATTCTCTCTTGTATAAAAGATTGGAAACAATGAGGATGGGGAAGGCATAAATCCACATCAAACACTGGGCCGAATTTTCCGATCGGAGGCTTCCTGCGTGCGGAGGCCTCCGATCTGGAAAAAATCTACGGACTTACCTGAGGGCTCCCGAGGTGTGTATACTTCCGCTCCTGGGCCTCTCCAAACTCGAAATGCGCAGGGCCCACGTATCCCAGAGGCACATGCGGTTCGCAAGTGTCCCTGGGATCACGTGGGCCATGGGGAGCCAATAGGAGAAAGGAATCTCCCTTCATACACTTGACAGATAGACCTGTCAAATATATGAATGGAGATCACCCCAAAAACACAGTAAAACATTAAATAAACTTTTTTTAAAAAATCACATTTTTAAAATGAGTTGAAATTACAATAAATTAAATATTTTAAACAAAATTTTAATTTTTTGAAAAAAATAATTAAAGTTTTTTACAGGGCTTTTACCAGGCGTAAGATTTCTAAGGGTTTTCTGCGGACGGAGGTTCTCCAGAAAACGGAACTATCCGTCCGCAGAGGCCCTTCTCCAGGGCAGGCGTCCGATCTGTCAAGAGCATTCTTGACAGATCGGAAATACCGGTTTTCAGCGCATGCGCTTCATAAGCCTGAAACCGGCATTTCCGATGTCCCTACGGATGTGTACACAGCCCGTACACACCCGTAGGCATCGGAATGTACGGCCCACTATCTTTTATCTCTGGGATCCAAGTTCAACTTCAGTCCAAACAGATTGAATGAAGGTCCAATCTGTCCAATGGGGCTATAAATTAGGCTCAATCACATTCTCAGTAGATTGGTTCACGGTAGATAATATTAGACACCTTATTCAAAGAGAAGAAAGCACGGTTGGTGTGGTAACCTGAAACCTCATATAAATTCAGTAGGAAGCATCTTCTGAGCATGAAATTAATGCTCATTTTCACAGCCATCAGAAATAACTCTGAGCACATGTAACTTATGTTGCACATGACCTTTGAGGAAGAGGTTATTGAGAAAGACATTGCTCCATTTCGAAATGCTATCACCCTTCACCTTGAAAAGCAAAACATTAACAAGGTGGGCAAACAAATCCATTATTAAATGTCATGTCTTATCCTCGTTGTACAGTTCTTTCCTACTTAATCAGCATCGCTATCAGCTTCTCTATACTTCTCTTAATCTTTCTCACATTGGCTTGTTGTTAACTATTTCCCATTCTTAGTCATGCTTTTGAGTGCTCCAGTGGAGGCTGATACCCTAAGTGACTTGTTGGTAAAGTGATGAATTAAGACCCTTTGGCGTAAAACAGGCGCCTAATCGTCCAATATGGCTGGTGGTGTGCGGGTGCACATTCCGCGCCAGATGTGCGCCTCCTACCATATTGGTAAAGGCAGAAATATAGGCATCTAGGCTTCATGCCTGAAACACACATTAGGCCCTTTGTATATAGGCCGACTAAGTTCAGGTAAACGAGGCCTACATGCAGCCTAACCAGAGGACCTTAAAGGCATGCTGGAGGCTGCTACCAAAAAAAGTAAGTTTTGTACAAAATACTTACCTAAATGTGGAGTGGGTAGCAGTGGGAGTGCTCCTCCCAGCTACACAGCAGCCCCAGAGACCGTTGCCTGCCCACGTTAGACCCGATCCTGATCGCCTCATCTCCCCCACCCTCCCCTTGATTTACCTGAGGGTTGCTGCCGGCGATGCAGCAGCCTGAAATTGAAATGCACTTTGCCTGAGAGCTGCCTGGGGACACCATCAGGGGTCTGCAGCTCACTGGTCTTATGTGAATGGATCCCGAGGCCCAATATTGGGTGTGCCTCGGGCCTACCCGTTCAAGTGTAGGAATCATTCCCCACCGCCAGTCTGCCAATTCTAGCCCATTATTTTTATAATTTACAGCTAGGAAAATCTATACATTTAAATAAATATAAGGTTACACTGGCCGAGAAATTGGACTAGCGCCAGAAACCGGCACAAAAAGGGCGTCGCGAAGGGAACGCACACCTGAGAACGTTGGCCCGAGACTCGTTGGAGAGTTGGCCACGGGCCTCAGCTGCATAAAACTGATGAGCTGTAGATCTTTTTTGTAGCAGCCGCTAGCAGTCCCTTTAGGGGCCGCTGGTGAGGCCACATATAGACCAGGTAATTCTGAACAGGGTTCAGGGCAAACCACTTTCCAGTTTGTGTCCTAAAACAGGTTTCTTATTAGCATATATAAAAGGGCCTTAACGCCTGTTTTAGGTGATGACCAAGGACCCTTCGACAGCGCCCATCCCATGTCATTGGATGTATTTCGGGTGCTGTTCGGGCAATGGTGGTCGGCCTCTTAAATTGTACCTCTTTGCACCCTATTTCCACCTGGAAAATGGTCGCACCAAGGTCCATTTTCACCCTCAGGTCTTTTTATTTGATTTGATATTTTTTCATAGAAATAGTAAGAAACAATGCCCATGGAATAAAGCAACCGTATTCTCTTTTTCCTTCCTCCACCTTCAAAGCAGCTATTTGAATAGGTTTGACTTGATCAATCCTAGCCCTGCCAAGATTTCACATCAGATTAAGCAGAGAGATCAGTCTTTAATCTGTCTCAGGACTTGTTTTGTTAAGACCAAGGGAAGGAATTATATTAAATCATATTTGACTAAACGTCAAAGGATAATCTTACACAGTATAAAGACTGCTTGGAAGTGGTACAACAGAAGCTCAAATACGACTAATTGGTAACAGATTATTTCTTTGGAGCTATGCAAGTAGTTTGCCGCTAAGCTATACAGATCAGGAAGGTCCTAGGTTCAATCTTCAATTGCACTGAGTTAGCTGATGCCAGCCAGATTCAGTAGCAATTGGGGCGCTACAGTGCCCTGGACTAGGGAAGGGAAGATCAGCCAAGGATTCGGCTCTTGATCCCCAGTGCTGCAATCCCCACTTGGAAGTGCCTATATGTTGACTTTGGGTGAGGAACAGGCCATCATTCATTGTCAAAGCTGGTAAATGAATAATGGCCTCTTTGGTGTTGTAATGGAGGCTGTGCATGGAACTGTGCTGCAGTGAGCGAGTTAATGAATTCAGGAGAGGAGGAAAGGTGAGAAAATTGGAGGAACAAATTTGAAGAAAAAGAATTATATACATTGCAATAATGTGAAAAGCTGATGGACCATCTGTATAAGTTTGTAATCCTTTTACAGAGACTGGTCTAACTTTAATTTTCAATTATACATACTTTATGGACAAATTATATAAAACAATGAATAGGTAGAAGGGAGTAATGCAATGAAAGGATTCAAATGATCTCATTAGCCTGAGGAACAAAGTTTCAACACTACAAGTATAATCTTGAACCATTTACATGTATAATCCTGAACAGTATATATGTTAATTTGAATATTGAATGAGCAACTTAAGACTCAGCACAGGTAATGTTCTCAGGTTGTAGGACTAGTGCTTGGCCTGTGGTAAAGGATTCTGTCCAAGAAAAACTTGGGGTTGGGAAGAATAAAGGGAAAAAAAATTAAATTAATTAGCACAAGTCACTCTTCCATTTTAATGATAGCGTGAAATCTAGGATCAGTGCCGACATAAAGCTTCTTCTCACATCAACCGGATTTGAGGAGTTGGTTTAACAGTGGCGCTCACAGGAGAAGCTTAGTTGGTGGGGTCGATCTGACCACTGACTTTGTAGACTGACTTGGTCCCATCCCCTGATCCTAGCTTTCTACAGCTAGTGCCTGTTCAAGGAGAAAAACTGAAAGCCTCGTAATAATGCAGTGGGCGGAAATCTAAATTACCAGCAGAGGGAGAATCGTGCCCTATGTCTCTCCGCAACACCTTCTAACGAAGATCACAGAGAAGTTTATGTTTATGGTAATAGTGTTAATCACGTAACGTACATCTCCATCCACAGCTGATAAGATCAGAAGTAACTATTCTGTTGGCCGCACATATCTCTTGTATGTGACAAATTGACACTATCAACATCAACATTTTGGGCCTGAATCCATCGCACCTTTTTCTGGGTGCTTATCCAGTTGAGGGACTGGGCTATTTCACGGCTGTAAATGAACCAGTAAGAAGATAGCCAGGACACGAAGCATTTTGAGATGTGTCCTTCCCGTTAGCTTCAATTATGAATTGTCAGTTTTGCAGCATCTTTATTCATAAAGGTTTCATTCAGTGCGCCGTGATGTGCCTTGAGCGCTTCACAATCAACTGAATGGTTGGCCTTTAATGCTTTACCAATAAGGAGGCCTGGCAACTAGCTTCTACAAAGGAGCAGCACTTTCTTTGGAAATGTTATGAGCGAGTAATTTGACAGTTTCAGCTGACAACCTAAATCTGCTGTGACACAAAGAGTTCTCACGTTAAGTAGGGTACTCGCACAATAAATGACCCAATGCCAGGTTTAGGTCACATCATTTCTTTGGGATGCCTGACTTCCGTCTGTAATTAGTGACTTATTACTGGAAATAAAAAAGGAGCAATTCCACTGTCAATCTTTTCTTGTGTTGTATCTCTTAGAACTTTGAGGCAACATATGTCTTAAAAAGTAGATTCGCAGGTGAACTGGCTGGCTGTTGCGACCTATGAAACACACCTCCTAGTCTTTGACTTAACCGCTAATTGGGACTTCTATAGAAGGACCTAATGGTAGAAATAACTGTAGGGATCAGTTGAATGTTAGTTAAAATAGACTACAATCTACAGTCCTGTAGGGGCTGCTGGAGTAAATGTACTTAAGTGACTAGAATGTACTTTAAATGACTAGAGGCTACAAATTACCACTGGCAAGGCTGGCAGATGAACACTGAACGGGGGCAATTCGGTCTTCATCTGCCAGCAACTGGGCAGCAACCTGGAGTGGATAGCTTGCCCGTTGTAGAACCCGCCTGATTTTCATTCCATTGATTTCCATTGGGATTTATAAAGGACGGGTGATCCACTCCACTAGATCAGTGGTTCTCAAACTGGGGTCCGCTACCCTCTGGGGTCTGCGGAGACGTTCTAGGGCGGGGGTCCGTGAAGCATTGACCAATTACTCGTTGGAGACGATCTCTGAAAAATTGCAGACTGTAAAAATGAACCAGTGAGGATCGGGGAGGAGGCGGGACCAGAGTGTTCACGGTCGGGTTCTTCCAATGACCTCATTGGTGTCTGTGGGAGGAGGGCCGAGGTTGGCTGGCTGGTAATGCAGCGCAGGGCGACTGAAAAATAGAAGAGTCTTGTCGGGAGTCGGGAAGTTTTAAAGTTCAACCAAGGGCGAGTCGCCATCGTACACTGCGAGTTTCCTCCTGGCTTCGTGACGTCTGCTGGAAGGTTTTTATTCGTGGCGCAAACTTTTCCCGAACCAGTTGCGTGGGATAATCTTGGATCAGTAATGTGGCCGAGTTGAAAACTAGGCCGAATCGAGCCGAAATCCCATTACTGCGGCAGCACTGATTCATGTGCAGGGAAGTTCTGGAAAAGTTGCGCGGTGGAGGGAGCGGGGCTGTTGGACACCCGAGCACCATAGGTTGCCCGGCTATTGTTTTTGGTTCGGGATGGAGGGGAGAGGAGAGTTCGGGTTCGCAGTGCCCCTGGCTGGAGACGGCAGGGTGCGGGCTGGCTGAGAGCTGGAATTGAAAGGACTTGTTCCTGACCCGCTGGGAACGCCCTGACCGCGAAAAGAACAAGTTTGCTTGATGCGGATGTCGGCGGACAGGCTGTGAAGCAGACGATCCCGGTCACTCGAGCAGCTGTATGTTTTGGGATTTTTTTTTTCTGTCTTGAGTTCTTTTTAATTTCACTTCTTTAGCTCTTTAGCATTGAAGTAAAATTGTGGCTTTTGCTAATTTCAAATTATATTTAAAAAAAAAGGTTTGTAATTAAAATTCGTAGATGAGCAGTAGCTTTTAGGACGGTATTTAAAATTAACAAGTAGGAAAGTGAACAGCAGGCACAGCTTTGAATAAATTGTCAAACATCACACCAAGGATAGACAGACTCTGCAGTGAGAAGCAGGCACACCCACCTCACTGATATCGGTAAGTAAATACCAGTTAAAAGCATTATTAAAGCACTTTTTAATTGCAGCAAGTTCATATTAGGAGTATTATATAGTACTATAACTTAGATGGGGGGATCCGAGATTACTAATTGATTTCAAAAGGGGTCCTTCAAGGGTCCGAGATTACTAATCGATTTGAAAAGGGGTCGTTCAACCAAAATAGTTTGAGAACCATTGCACTAGATTACCACCCAGTGTGTCCATGTGAAGTTGAAAATTGCCCTCAAGTTTAACCCAATTATTTTATGAATCACTGATTTAAATTCATTAATGCCTTCACTCATATCTAGGCTTTAGTGAATTTTCAGTGAGACCATTTCAGAGCAGGTTAACTAGTTTGCGATATGCAGGTTCAAGATAAAAAGAAAAACGACTGCAGATGTTGCACTTACACAACAGGCGCTTCAGCATCTGAAATGAAGAAGGGTTGGTTAAAAGTTCCGACGAAAGGCCATCAACCTGAAACGTTAACGCTGTTTCTCTTTCTCCACAGATGCCGCCTGACCTGCTGGGTACTCCCAGCATTTTCTATGTTTATTTCAGATTTCCAGCATCCGTAGTATTTTGCTTTTGTATAAAGGTCGGTGAATGTTTGGGATCAAGGCACCCTAGGCGGGAATTTCCTCAGAGCTACTCCCTCTCCGCTGTTGTAACTTCACCCGAAGTGTGGTGAAAACCCCATTTACATGCGAAAATGTTGCGTGAAACTCTGCCACCAGGAATGTGTTTTTTTTGAGATGCTGATAGAGCTATACTATATATTGCTAACATTGTCTGCTTTTGTTGGTGATGTATTTCTTGGCTAGTTAATGTGTATATGTGAGATGTATCAACTTGCCTCAGTTGGCAGCGCTCACACTTCAGAAAGTTGTCAGTTCCTTTCCTGCTGTGGGCAAATTGGCGACTGTGACTTCAAAAGTGATCCATCAGTTGTGAAGTGCTTTGGGAAGTCCTGAGGACATAAAAGGTGCTATATAAATACAAGCTATTTCTTTCTTAAATATCTAATTGCATGGTCCGACCACTCAGAATAAAAATGTATGTTTCTTTTCCTAAAATTCTCATATACATAATCTACAGCTGACCTACAGAAAATGTATCTATCAGAAGCAAAAAGACTGATTCTTTTTCATGGTGATTGTAGAGAGAGGGATGTCTGATTCTTGAATGTTGAGAAAAGCAGGAAGTCCCCAAGTTGTAAAACAGCTAATGAATGTGATAAGGATCAGATCGGCTTCAACCAGCTTGTCCATACTAAATGTGGTATTTTAGAGAACAGTGCAGTGAGGTGCTATAGTGGAGAATTGTACCCATGATATGGTTTCAATTGGAGATCAGATCAGTCATGAATGGTGGTGGACCGTTAAACAACAAACGGGAGGAGGAGGCTCCATGAATATCCCCATCCACAATGGTGGTGGAGCCCAGCACGAGAGTGCAAAAGACAAAGCTGAAACGTTTGCAACCATCTTCAGCCAGAAGTGCCAAGTGGATGATCATATCGGCCTCCTCCTGAGGTCCCCACCACCACAGAAGCCAGTCTTCAGCCATTTCGATTCACTCCACGTGATATCAAGAAACGGCTGAGCGCACTGGATACAGCAAAGGCTATGGGCCCCGAGAACATCCCGGCTGTCATGCACAAGACTTGTGCTCCAGAACTAGCCGTGCCTCTAGCCAAGCTGTCCCAGTACAGCTACAACACTGGCATCTATCCGACAATGTGTAAAACTGCCCAGGTATGTCCTGTCCACAAAAAGCAGGACAAATCCAATCCGGCCAATTACCGCCCCATTAGTCTACTCTCAATCATCAGCAAAGTGATGGTAGGGGTCGTCGACAGTGCTATCAAGCGGCACTTACTCACCAATAACCTGCTCACTGATGCCCAGTTTGGGATCCGCCAGGACCACTGGGCTCCAGACCTCATTACAGCCTTGGTCCAAACATGGACAAAATAGCTGAATTCCAGAGGTGAGGTGAGAGTGACTGCCCTTGACATCAAGGCAGCATTTGGCCGAGTGTGGCATCAAGGAGCCCTAGTAAAACTAAAGTCAATGGGAATCGGGGGGAAAACTCTCCACTGGTTGGAGTCATACCTAGCACAAAGGAAGATGGTTGTGGTGGTTGGAGGTCAATCATCACAGCCCCAAGACATCGCTGCAGGAGTTCCTCAGGGCAGTGTCCCAGGCCCAACCATCTTCAGCTGCTTCATCAATGACCTTCCCTCCATCATAAGGTCAGAAGTGGGGATGTTCGCTGATGACTGCACAGTGTTCAGTGCCGTTTGCAACTCCTTAGATAATGAAGCAGTCCATGCCTGCATGCAGCAAGACCTGGACGACATTCAGGCTTGGGCTGATAAGTGGCAGGTAACATTTGTGCCACACAAGTGCCAGGCAATGACTATCTCCAACAAGCGAGCATCTAACCACCACCCCTTGACATTCAACGGCATTACCATCATCGAATCCCCCACCATCAATATCCTGGGGGTCACCATTGACCAGAAACTTAACTGGACCAGCCACATAAATACTGTGGCAACAAGAGCAGGTCAGAGGCTGGGTATTCTGTAGTGAGTTACCTGACTCCCCAAAGCCTTTCCACCATCTACAAGGCACAAGTCAGGAGTGTGATGGAATACTTTCCACTTGCCTGGATGATTGCAGCTCCAACAACACTCAAGAAGCTCAACACCATCCAGGACAAAGTAGCCTGCTTGATTGGCACCCCATCCACCACCTTAAACATTCACTCTCTCCACCACTGGCGTACCGTGGCTGCAGTGTGTACCATCTACAAGATGCACTGCAGCAACTCACCAAGGCTTCTTCGGCAGCACCTCCCAAATCCGTGACCTCTTCTACCTAGAAGGACAAGGGTAGCAGGCGCATGGGAACACCACCACCTCCAAGTTCCCCTCCAAGTCACACACCATCTGACTTGGAAGTATATCGCCGTTCCTTCATCGTCGCAGGGTCAAAATCCTGGAACTCCCTCCCTAACAGCACTGTGGGAGTACCTTCACCACATGGACTGCAGCGGTTCAAGAAGATGGCTCACCACCACCTTCTCAAGGGCAACTAGGGATGGCCAATAAATGCTGGCCTTGCCAGCAACGCCCAGATCCCAGGAACGAATAAAAAAATCTTGTCCTTTCCTCCTCATATAGTAACATTCATGCACTTAAATAGTTAAAATCCAATTGCTCTTCTTTTCCATTGAAGTTAATGTCTCATCAATATAGCATGCGTTCTGGAAGCCTCAGGATGTGTTTTACAGCCCTGTTCAGACAGATGCTTTGAAGTGTGACTCACTATCAAAACACTTGAAATAGGAAGCTGACTTGATGGACACACCAGTTTCTTTTGGAGGTGATGTCATTTTGTATCATTGGCCTGGGTTTATATTACTACTTCTAAATGGGTTTTTGGGGGAAGGAAGGGTGCCACTTTGGGTTAGATTACTGCATAATGGCTTAAAGAAATGTTATGATCATAAGAGCATCGAGCATTTCAAAATGGCACAGAATTACGTCTCCAAACTAATCTCTGGGAAAACAGAATGATTAACTCTCCTGAGAAGACCACTATGCTTCTAAAAGTCTTGCATTGATGAAGAAATGTCAGAGGATAGGATGGTGAGGACAAAGGAGTCCTTGGCAGACTGGAGAGATGAAGTAAAAGTTCTACAGTTAGGAGGTGACTCCAAGATGTGTGAGAGCTATTGATTGTTCACTCCAAGCTCTCAGCATACCACGTGTCAACCCTGTTTTCACTTTCACTCTGTCTTTTCTTCCATCGTTTTCTCTTTCTGGTTTCAAGATATAGGTGTACTGTTATGAGTCTCCATAATGTGTATCTTTCATTCCAAAGTATTATGCCTACCAGTTGGTTAAGATGTTATTGTGGATGAAACTAAGTTATGTTGCTAAGCTGTATGCGGAGCGGAGCCTGCTGAAACACATTAATCATGTATATTGTGCAATAAGAACACAAGAAAATAAGAAATAGGAGCAGGAGTAGGCCATTTGGCCCTACGAACCTGCTCCGCCATTCAATAAGATCATAGCTGATCTTCTACTTCAACTCCACTTTCCCGCACTATCCCCATATCCTTTAATTCCCTTCGTTCCCAAAAATTTAGCGACCTCTGTCTTGAATATACTCAATGACTGAGCATCCACAGCTCTCAGGGGTAGAGAATTCCAAAGATTCACAACCATTTGAGTGAAGAAATTTCTCCCCATCTCAGTCCTAAATGGCCGACCCCTTATCCTGTGACTGTGACCCTGTGTTCTAGATTCCCCAGCCAGGGGAAACATTTTCCCAGCATTAACCCAGTCAAGCCTCTTAAGAATTTTATATGTTTCAATTAGATCACCTCTCATTCTTATAAACTCTATGGGGGAAAAATTCAGTTGCTTTGCGCCTCCAGGCGCTAATGGGGCGCAAAGCAACTAGCGCCCGGGTGTGGCGATATTTGCGGCACTTGCAAAATTGACCAGACATTTTGCGGCAGCGCTAAACACTACCGCCATGATCTCCTGCACTCGCAGATCGTGACGTCAGTTGAGCATGCAATGCCCTGGTAGCGCCCCAGACCGGATATTGAGTGGGGTCCTCTGCCTTACCGCTTGCCGCTAGCAACGAAAGGTTGAGGGGAACGTTTTGCAGTCGGGAAGGGACTGGGGGAGCGCTATTTAAAGGCGGCCGCTTCCTGACTTTTTTTGTCGGCGACATTTTTGCACCACGCATTCTAAGAGAGACACTTCTGGAGAGATTCAACGCTGTGTGAAGGGGTTTTGGGTACTGAGCAGCACTTTGTAGGTTCATTTTGATTTGACCTTCCTTGCATCAATTTATAGAGACTTGGGGGCTGCACACTGAGCTCTTTCCCTGGGCCTCTCCATTGTTCTTTCCAGCAGAATTGATGTACAGGTCTCTCCAGGCCAAGATTCAAGGCTGCAATGAGCAGGGTATGGATGGAGAGCAAGATCGACCCGCCCCTTTAAAAACTGGCCGGCGCCAGTGTGTCTGTGTTCCATTGCTGACTGACATCACAAGAGCTTCGCCAGCGCTCTGAGTTAGCGCCTTGCTCCTCAGCGCTAGCGCCTTAAGAGAGGTGTGTAGCGCCTGATTTAGCGCTCCAATCACCTCCAGGGGCGATAGAAGCCAAGTTTGCAGTCGGAGGCGATAATTAACGCCAAGCGCTAAACTTTGTGCCCAGCCGATAATTGTGCCCCAAACGGGGCGATACCAAATTTCTCCCCCTATGGAATATAGGCCTAGTCTACTCAATCTCTCCTCATAGGGAAATCCCCTCATCCCAGGAACCAGTCTAGTGAACTTTTGTTGCACTCCCTCTATGGCAAGTATGTCTTTCCTTAGGGAGGGAGACCAGAACATTTCAGGTCGACAATCCTTCGTCAGAATTGGAAAAAGTTGGAGATGTAACAGATTTTTAAGCAAGTGCAGGGGCAGGGAGAGTGGGGTGGGGAGTAAAGAACAAAAGGGAAGGTCTGTGATAGGGTGGAAGGCAGCAGAGATTAAAAGACAAAAGGGATGATGGTGCGAGGCAAAAGGAGATGGTAATGGGACAAGTTAAGAAACAAAAGATGAGTCCAGATGAAGTGTAAATAGGAATGGCAGAATCATCAACAGCTGCCATGTGAAATAAAAATAGGGACAGAGGTTTTAGTCTGAAATTGTTGAACTCGATGTTGAGTCCAGAAGGCTGTAAAGTGCCTAATCGAAAGATGAGGTGCTGTTCCTCGAGCTTATGTTGAGCTTCGTTGGAACAGTGTAACAGGCCGAGGGCGGAGAGGTCAGAGTGGGAGTGGAGCGGAGAATTAAACTGACAAGCGACCGGAAGATCGGGGTCACGCTTAAGGACTGAATGGAGGTGTTCCGCAAAGCGGTCACCCAATCTGCGTTTGGTCTCCCTAATGTAGAGGAGACCCCATTGTGAGCAGCGAATACAGTATGCTAAATTGCAAGAAGTACAAGTAAATCATTGTTTCACCTGGAAGGAGTGTTTGGGGCCCTGGACAGTGGGAAGGGAGGAGGTAAAAGGGCAGGTGTTGCATCTTGTGTATTGTGCAGTTGGGTTCCATTCTGAAATGTAGCCTGGCTGTACTGGATTGTAGCCTGTTTTCTGTGGACTGAATTATTTTTGTTATCCAACTATAGCCAATAGTCTATCAAAACTTGGTGATGGGAAAAGTAATTAGGGTTTATCCTGAAACTCTTGGACTGTGAGCCCCATAAGGACAACTCAGCAACAACTTATATGTATTTAGTGCCTCTCATGTAACAAAACATCTGAAGGCACTTTTATAGGGTTTTCAGGGAAAATGAGATGGAAATAGGAGAGATGTTCAGAAAGGTGACAAAAATCACAGTCGAGGTGGCTTTTGAATGAGGGAAGATTCGTAGCAAGGCAAAGAGGTTTAAAGAGAGAATTCCAGAGTGCAGGGGCATGCTGGCTGAAGACGTTGGGGGGAATTTCCCGGGGGGTCAGTGGGCGGGATCAGTGGCAGGTCGGGTGGGAAAGTGGATTTTTTTGACAGCGGGTCGGACCCTGCTGTCAACCCGCCGCCACGCACCTTCACCAAATGTCGGGTCTGTCAGTGCTGAGCAGACCCGACACGCAGCGGCGGGGGAGGCAATTCAAGTCATTATGACCTTGTTAACAGAGGATTAACAACCATTTTGAGCTCACCTTTAGAGTTTACCAGCTCGCCCACAGGGTCCACGCTGCTCGGGAATCACGTCTGTTAAGCTGGACGGGATGTGATTGGCCATGGAATCATCTCATTACTTGACAGCTGCAAATGTGCTATAAAAGCTCCCATCTCACAGCTGTTCACTTTCCAAGCTCAGAAGCTGTTGCTTAGTGCAATTGAAAGACAGATTGAGCTTTATGCAGGTTGCGAGTGTTTGGAGCAAACTCTCTGTCCAGTGTCACCTCATTGGAACAACCTCTCTCACCATTGACAGATCGCTTCTGTCATCTCAAGTTCACCTGCCATCTATTCCATCAGCATGGGTACGGTTTATAATCTCTCACCTTGGTCCTCAGAATCTGACCACGATCAGCCGCAACACCAGCATCACCAGGCGCACCAGCAGCACCAACAACAACACCAACCTTCTCCGCAATCAGCTGGTGCTGCACAGGACAGAGAGCATCAGCACCCGACCACATCGTTGCCCAGGACGCCAGGGATGGCCTCACCATGGCCAGATTTACTTCACTTGACGCTGCACACCCTGGATGCCACATGATGCGCCAGGTTGGTACCACCCCACACCAACACTATAAAGCATCCCTACAATGCCCAAGCCATTCCTTTCACACTCATCAGCATTGCGGGGGGTGCCGTTATGTCTCACCATTCACTACAACTCACTGAGCCACTTCCAAAGGTGCACACAAATCTGTCCAAGATCGCAAAGTGTTGAAAATAAAGATTCAATGTTTGACAGCACATTAACAGAAACTTTACATGAACATTGGCTAAAACACACAAATGCCTACCCTTGTGTGTTGTTAGTTGGTATGATTGGACTAGGATGTGGGTGAGTGTGAGGGGTGGCTAGTGAGATGGGGAAGTGATAACGTAGATAGAGAGGGATGGGTGGAGGTGCAAGGTAAGTTGGTGTGAGTAAGGATGTGCAGGAGTAGGGTAGGGAAGGCAGAGTGATGGGGATGTGATGAGTGGCACAGCAGGATGAGGTTGAGTGTAGCTTTGTACTAACGTTTCGTGATCTACTGAGATCATTGAAAGGTTTGCGCCACTGCAGCCTGGTCCTCCTAATGACATCTTTGCTTGTGCCCTCCTGTGCAATGTGTAACCAGGCTGTGTTGCTCTCCTGGGGAGGTCTCTTCCACCCATTGGAAGAGGACTATAACCTGGTGTTGTGCGACTTCTCATTTTTGTCCACCCCAGTCCAACGCCGGCATCTCCACATCATGACCCATTGGAAGGGAAGAGAACCTCCCTGTGTGCTGTGACTCCCTCCAAAAGCATATGGAGGGAGTCATGGGAGAGCCTGGGTATAGCCGTGCACCTCTGTGCAGTGCTTGACAGTGTTTGCAGCACCTCAATGCTGGGGAACACTGACAGCAGAACTGTCAAAGTATTTTGCACACAGTTCCTTTAAGGAAACCTGCTGATGATGTGTCATCAAATGATGTCATCAGACCCGCTTCCTTCAATTGGACTGGGAAATGCGCTGGGCATGATTAACAGAGCCCAATCAGGGGAAATCATGTTGGAGGCCGGGATGGAGGAAGCAGCGAGCTCACGACCCATCACCGACCTCGCCCGCCACGGACCCGCCCAGGTAGGGGAAATCACGGCCTTTATCACTGATGGTGAGCTGGATGGAGGGGCACATGGGGGAGGATGCACAGTCGTACAAAGAATGAACAGCAGAGGGGGTGTGCTGGGAGGTCGGACTGGAGAAGACTATAGAGGCAGTGTGGAGAAATGTCTTTGAGGGATTCGAAAATGAAGGTTAGGATTTTGAAATTTATATGCTGGGATCAGTTGAGCAAAATAGGATATGAGCCACACAGCAATGGATGAGTTTAGGTTGGTTGGAGTTGTGTAAGTCAGTGAAGATAGCAACAGGGAAGTTGATTCTTGAGATTGGATGAAAGTTTCAGTGGGGATTTAAGTAAGGCACAAGGAAGTGGTGTTCTGGAGCCAAAGATAAACACATACCTACTGTAGCAGAGGAGTTAATATTCAAGAGCAGAACAAGCTGGGTTTATAATGGAGCAGCTGGTATTTATTTCTTTGATGTTGTACATAAAATGGTGTATATTTCCTTTGCCAAACAGTTCCTTAATGATGTATGTGCGATATGCTGAGTAATATCATCATTCACATAAATTTGTGTGATTATACTGTTTAACACTATTAAATTGAGACAAAGGCAAGAGATGAGCCTAAAGATTGTTTCTCAATGTGAATTGGGTCAACGTGGGTTTATTTCCTAATTTTACTGTTCAGATCGGTTCCAACACTTTCTGCCATTCTTGGGAATTTGGGAGACAGGTAGTTGAGATATCTGACCTCACGTATTAAACTTATGAAATCTAAAACTTGTTGAAATTTGCTCATCAAGGCAGGGAATATTAATGTTGGACCATGCCATTTTTCCCCGGTTGGCCATTTCTAGATCGGCAAAGTAACAGTTTCCTTCAAAAATGAGCCTTCACTCCAAACTGAGCAGAACATGCACGACATCAGTGAGACTTTTGAGGCTTATAACATTGCTACCAAGTGATGCCAAGTTGTGGGCATTTCTGTGTTGTGGACCCATGCATACCGGGAAGTGAGTTGTGACTCCAAACTAATTTCTATTTAGGCAGCGGGGGTTGGAAAGTTCCATCCCATCTGTTTGGTTTAGATTCAATGGAAAGCATGCCAACATACTGTGCTTCACAGTTGAGTTCACACTTTTAACTCTGAGCTGTGGAAACACTGTTGTGTATTTGAATTTTGAGAAAGCATGATCATAACATGCTCAGCTCAAACAAAATAAAGAAGTACAATCAGAACATGTGAGATCTCTGATGATGGAGCAGGACACAAGGCCCTCTATTTATAGAAGGTTGTAAAACTTTGGAGAAATTCATTTTATAAACATACGACTGAGCAATGGGCACTTCACTCGTAACTTCTGTGATCGTGGGTTTGAGTAGTCATGGTAACTGGCATGCTAAGCTGCTAACCAGTAGTCCATTAGTACTGCTGAAATAATCCTTTCATAGACATCATCATTGAAGACTAGAACAGACATGGTGTGATTGTAAGATTTCCATGGAAACTGGTGGTGACTTTTTTCCCTTTATAACTTGTTGCTTCAGACAACAATGGTGCTTTCACACTCACACACGCAGTGGAGATGAGAACTGGAAATACAGCACAGCTTCCCCTATAATTAAAAATGTGTTGTATTCTGTTTTTAGGTCATTTGTCATGTGTAAAAGAGTAGTATTAAATTGACTGTCAAGTCGCCAAATCAGCTTACTGCAAATCTAACCAGTAGTGGATCCCTTATTAGAAATCTATGCATCAAAAGTTTAAAATCCTGAATACCTTCCATTTTATTTTCAAACTTATGATCTCTTTTTATAACTATTTGTATGATGTGTGGGAGCAAATGCTTTAGATGGTAACATTTAAAGTGTTGCGTCAGGAGTTTTAAGTGATGGGTTCAAATAAAAAATCCATTGGTTGTAGAAATGTAAAGACTATGCTATGAGGTCAGGGATTTCCTTGAATTCAGCACAGCAATTGCCATCAGATTCAGCAGTGACTGGAGAAACTTTATCTGGAATTGGTAATGTTGAAAGTCAGATTTTGCTTTCGATAATAAATCTGCAACTAAAACCTCAGAAAGCCTGTCGGTTTTCTCTTAAATAACTTAAAGAAAACCCCAGCTCAGGTAGGACCCTTAAAGCAAATTAAACTCGCAACTGGTTTTGGTGGGAACCTCGGTGCTACGCAATGCAAGATTACCAAGGATTTTTCAAGATTAACCTTTTTATTTGGGTCATGCTCGTTCCTCTTTTCCCCGTTAGATTTATGTCCTTGTAAAGCCTGGGCAGCTATATGGGCCAATTCTTAGACTTCATTAAGCTCTACAAACAACTATAGTACTGTAAAACAGTGATCCATTTCTTGATTATGTAAAATATTTTGAAGGATTCCCTAATGATCTATCTACAGCAGAAAATGTCAAACAGATGACTTGGTGCAGGCATTTGTTCAATCAAATTTACGTTTTTTGCCGGTGATACAATGGGGGCAATTTTAACCCCCAAAAATGGGTGGGTTTGGGTTGGGTGGGAGGTTAAAGAGTTAACAAGCTGAATCCCGAACCCAGCTCCCCTCCAATCTGCCCACCTCCGGTTTTAACGGAGATGGGAGGGGAGGCGGTTGACACTTTAAATATGTTAATAAGGCTGGTAGCCTCGGATTTAACTTGCTGTGCAGGTTTAGCTGTGGCCGGTCGGGTTCCCGGGGCTCGGGATTCCTGGCAGCTGCAGCGAGGCGAGATCAGCCTCGGGGAGCAATCCTTGTGGGCCGAGAGGAGCAGGAATGCTTTCTCCCGGCCCCCCTTGGGGTCAGGGATCGGACACCCCCTTGGATCGGACACCCCCATTGGGGATCGGGCCTCCTGATCGGGTCTCGGGTGCCCCCTGGGATCAGAACCCCTCCCCCCAGGGTTGGGCATCGGACCCCCCCCCGGGATTGGAACTCCCACTGGGGTCGGGGACCAGACACCCCGCCGGGATCAGACCCCACCCCCATCCCAGGGTCGGGGCTCGCAGCTACCTGTGGTTGCAGCCTCTTCTCCAGCATTCCCTGCCCGCCCGGAAGCCAGCCTGTCGATCAGGCTGACTTCCGGGTGGGGAACCTGTCCATGCCGCCACACGCACGCTGTGTAGTCAAAACTTCACAGCATGCCGAGAAAATCAGGAGTTCCGGGTTTCCTGTGTTCCACCGGCTCCACCCCGCTCCAAACGTAAAAATTCCGGCCAATGAAATTGAAATTGAATTTGACATCATTTAGCTCAGATGAGTTTAGCTTCCCGTCTGGCCAGTCCTGACATTTGAAATCTTTCAGTGCTCCACAAGTTTTGAGGTGAAGTAATTCTGGAGTGTGAATACTTTTTAATTTTTTGTTACAGCTATGCTTTCTAAGTTTAATCGTGTTGGTTGCCACAAGCGCAGAAAGTCTGGAAGAAATTGTACTGGAATACCAATGGACAAGTCATAGATTTCCCCAAGTCAGTCACACTGGCTCTGCACATCATAATTCTTCGGCAGCACCTCCCAAACCCGCGACCTCTACCACCTAGAAGGACAAGGGCAACAGACGCATGGGAGCACCACCACCTCCAAGTTCCCCTCCAAGTCACACACCATCCTGACTTGGAAATATATCTCCGTTCCTTCATCATCGCTGGGTCAAAATCCTGGAACTGCCTCCCTAACAGCACTGTGGGAGTGCCTTCACCACACGGACTGCAGCAGTTCAAGAAGGCGGCTCACCACCACCTTCTCAAGGGCAATTAGGGATGGCCAATAAATGCTGGTTTGCCAGCAACGCCCACATCCCAGGAACAAATAAAAACATTTTAATCTTTATTTGCACTGGGTTATTTTTAGGAGACGTAAGTGACTTTTGTATTTTTTTTCCATTTGGATTCCAGGAGCTGCCTCCCGGCATTTGTGCTGTTAAATCTGTTTTCAGTCGACTGATATAAAAGTGGCTACAGTGAGCTGAGCCTGATCTATCTATCTGTCACCAATCTTGCAATTTGGCGTTGATCTCACACTTCTACCTCTGATGAGCTGCTGACAGGATCTGTCCAAATTGGAGCTTACTGCTGAAATATGTTTCTCTGTCCATTCTGTTGGCAGTTTCCCTACCTGTTAAAGGATTTCCGCTTTTGAGGTACTGCTTTATCGCACCTTTCATTAAACCATATAAGGCAATACCAATGCTTAGCTGTTTGGATTGGAGGTTGAGTTCTGCACTTTTGAATGAAATCTGCTAAGTGTGAGCCCAGATGAAGTTTAGCGGGTTTTTTTTCCATTTATTTTATTTATTATATATTTTTTTTCTCTCTCCCACATGGCAGCTGTCTCTCCTTCTGCCAGTGCCATTTACACTTCATCTAGAGCCATCTTTTGTTTCCTAACTTGTCCCATTACCATCTCCTTTGGCCTTGCACCATCTCTTAATGTCTCTTAATCTCTCCTGCCTTCCATCCTATCACAGACCTTCCCTTTTGTTCTTTCCTCCCCTCTCCCCTTCCACTTGCTTAAAAACCTGTTCCATCTCTAGCTTTTTCCAGTTCTGGCGAAGGGTCATCGACCCAAAACGTTAACTCTGTTTCTCTCTCCACAGATGCTGCCTGACCTGCTGAGCATTTCCAGCATTTTCTGTTTTTATTTTAGATTTCCAGCATCCGCGGTATTTTGCTTTTGAACTGCCGCTCGGTTGTGCTGGTTATATTGGCGCAATTGCCCTGAAATTGGACAAACCAGCACAAAAGATGCAGGAATTTCAAGCGCAAGTTACGTCCAGCACAAATTGAGTTTCCGCAAAATTTGCTCTGGTTTAATAACATCGCGCTGGAAGCTGGCCCCGCCCACAAAACTGGCCATGTCCCCAGATTGAATTAATCTGCATGGCAAGTTTCCGCCTGTTTGCGACCCTTCGAGAAGGCTCTTAATATTACATTATTTTATTAGGCGCAAGGACACGAATAGCCACCTTTTAAATGTTTTTAAATATTAAATATTTAATTTACTAAGAAACTGACTACTGTACACCGATGAAACTAGTAAATGGTTCTGTATAGTTTTTTTAACAGTGATTTTCAGTTATTTAAAATCAAGTTACTCACAGGTGGTGGACTGGACACTCTTATTAAGAATGCTTACTTTTTGTGATAAACACATTTTCAGCTGCATTGATAAAACTGCATATTTAAGTTGACCATTCTTAAATATATCAAGGAATATTTTTAATGCAAGGGGAAAAAAAATAAACAATTATGTTCTAAAGCCTCGCCCAATTGCGCTGGTTCTTGGAAGATTTAACGTTTGTGATTATGCAAATGAGTTTGAACCATAACTTCACTTCGGAAAACTAGCGCAATTTTGAGCGCAATTTGCACCCGATTGCTGATTGTGCCCAAGGCGGAAACGCTACCCACAATCTTTTTAATTAAAGTAGCGGTCTCCTGCATGAGACCATTCAAGTAACCTCTGCACAAGGCAAATCTCAGGCTTGGTGCAGAGAAAGTACAGACTAATACTACCTTTAATGTAACTTGTACAAACCTAGATTACAGGGCAGATTTTAGTTTGCTGGTGGAAGTGTTAAGAAGATGATTTAAGGGCTAATCAGGCACTCCCAGTAAGAGCCAGCACTCAAAGGGACATAACAACAGAAAACGCTGGAAAAACTCAGCAGGCCAGGCAACATCCGTGGAGAGAGAAACAGAGTTAACGTTTCAGGTCGAAACCCTTCAAAGGGACTGATAGGTGTGAAAGTAATGCACAGAATCAGGAGCAGTACACCTGCAATTCCTGACCAGCCCTCCCGCAAGCACTGCTCCTTGCCAGGAGCATCTGGTGAAGGAGTTAGAAAGAAAGACTTCCATTTATATAGCGCCTTTCACGACCACCGGATGTCCCAAAGCGCTTTACAGCCAATGAAGTACTTTTTGCAGTGTAGTCACTATTGTAATGTAGGAAACGCAGCAGCCAATTTACACACAGCAAGCTCCCACAAACAGCAATGACCAGATAATCTGTTTTTAGTGATGTTGATTGAGGGATAAATATTGGCCAGGACTCCAGGGATAACTCCCCTGCTCTTCTTCAAAATAGTGCCATGAGGATCTTTTACGTCCACCTGAGAGAGCAGACGGGGCTTCGGTTTAACATCTCATCCGAAAGACGGCACCTCCGACAGTGCAGCACTCCCTCAGCACTGCACTAGAGTGTCAGCCTAGCTTTATGTGCTCAAGTCCCTGGAGTGGGACTTGAACCCACAACCTTCTGACGTAGAGGTGAGGGTACTACCAACTGAGCCACTGGCTGACACTAGCCCTATAACGTATACTTTCAATTACAGAGCCTTGGACAAAGAGGCATATCTTTTTCGATACCTATTGATCGTGGGTTTGTATAACCTTTCTATCGGTGTCTTACTTGTTATTCTTTTACCCTGGGTAGATCTATATCCTAGTAAACCTGGGGTTCTATATGGATCAAATTCATTATGCCCTATAAATAGGTGCAGTTGGAACATAACAGAGTGGAAAAATGGGCAGAGATCATTCCCACTGTATTTACATCCATATTGCGTCTGACTGGGATTTCTGGTTCCCATCAGAAGTAGGAGAGAGCTACATAATAATATTTAATTGGGGCAGAAATTAACATCATCGAGATGTTCACACCATTTCCTGGTCTTTACGCCTCAAATAGAATCCTGAGTAATTTCACCGATAGAAATTGAGCACTCAGGGATGTAAAGCTGTTTGCTTGTATTAAAGGGATAGTCAGGGATTGGAGGAATGATTTCAACTTGTTATTTTTTCTCTCTCTTTTATTTCTGTTGTGAAGGGCATTTGAAAGCTGCCTCTCCCTTTGGACCATGGGATCCTTATGGGAATTCCTCTTTATTTGGCTTACTTAAATGAAGAAACCTATTCCACACTAAATCTTGCTTCCCCATCACCCCCATCCTCCCTGACTTTTCTTTGCCTCACTTTAGCAATTTTCTGCTTTTCTTTTAAACAAGTTGATTTCAACCCAAATCATCTCCTTTCTGTGCTGATTTTTCCCTCTATTCGCTGTATTGAAAGGCTTGTATACGTGTCAGTTTTCAATTCTGATGAAGAGCTCTACTCAAAATTGTAACTTTTAACTTAACTTATGGCCATTCTACACTTGGGTGTATGCTAATGAGATTGGCTGGAAATTTAAGCGTAACTCGACATCAGCAGAATGGGCGCGGGAATGGGCGTCGTTTCGGATGCAACTTCCAGGTTGCGCCTTGCAGGAAATTCCAAGGCATCATAATAGTCTGCGTTTGTTCAGAATCAGTCGTTAGGAATTTCTTGTAAGTAGTCATTAGGAACGTGTCCCTTACCTTAAGCTTTTCAGACAACTGAATGAAACTTGAAACATTTGTATTTAGTTCAACTTGGTCTAAAATTCTGGTTGTAGCTGGCTTTCAAATCCCGAATTTCGACTGGGATTCCCAGATCTCCTGCTATAACTTCGGCAGAAGATTGGCGGAAACACTGGAGAAACGGTGTAAACAGCTGTTTCGGCCATTTGTCCAGGCGGTTTCTGCTGAAGTTACGGTGAGAGACTGGGAATGCTCACTGAAATCCCACCCCCTTACGGCATTGTGACTGGATTTAAACGGAAGTCACAAAAACAAGACTAGACTCAAAGAAAAACCTTCGTATGGGGTACATTTACAAATCCCACAGGTGGTGCAGTGACATGGCATGTCGGTTGGAGAACCTGATTGACAGGCCACTGCCCATAATGCATCTCACAGGCACCTCCACGGGGGGTGCAAGAGGTGGGCAAAATGCAGCTCTTGCTGAAAAGAGGCAAGAACTTTATCGCGATATTAAAATGAGGCCTAATAAGAGGCAAATAAGCATACGTGTAGCTTCATGTGACTCAGGTTGGTTTTGCAGCTCTTCTTTTGCAATTCCACACCACTTCATACCAGCGAATCTGCAGGGAATTCATCCTGTAGTCTTCAAGATGCAGTCAGTGTAGAATAGCCAAGTTGGTTGTGGCGGTGTCTTCTCCATAATTTAGATTCCTATTTAGCGGCACTGAAAAATTTGTCAGGTTCATCTGCTCTAAAACCCTAAAAAGGATGAACAGGCTGGGTCTCTTTTCTCTTGAAAAGAGAAGGCTGAGGGATGACCTAATAGAGGTCTTTAAAATTGTGAAAGGTGTTGATAGAGTAGACAGAGAGAGAGTGTGTCCACTTGTGGGGAAGAGCAAAACTAAAGGCCGTCAATATAAGATAGTCAACAAGAAATCCAATAGGGAATTCAGAAGAAACTTCTTTACCCAGAGAGTGGTGAGAATGTGGAGCTCGCTACCACAGGGAGTGGTTGAAGAGAACAGTATAGATGCATTTAAGGAGAGGCTAGATAAGCATATGAGGGAGAGGGTTATGCTGATAGAGTTAGATGAGGAAAGACGGGAGGAGGCTCGAGGTGAGCATAAACGCCGGCATGGACTGGTTGGGCCGAATGGCCTGTTTCTGTGCCGTATATCCTGTGTAAAAACCTCTGCTGAGTCAACACAAAAGATTCACCAATGAATGAGTTACTTGTTCACACACACCCTGAGCTGTCTCATTCAACAATATAGGTACGAAATCTCCAAACCATGCAAAAACGAATTTGCTTTTACATGACAGAAATGATCCTTACCTGTCAAGCACTGCGGTTTACAGGGCTATACTTGTTCAGTTTTAGCTGATTCTGCTCTCAGCGATGATTGCTGCGTAAGGCTGAATGGAATGGTTGATTCACAACTGAGAGCTTTGAAATTGAATGTCTTTAAAGAGAAATAATTTCATTGCAATTTTTTTTTCGGACAATTTGAGCTTGGAATTACAGGTGCAATGTTTTTTTATAAATTGAAAGATCGTGCAGGATTTATTTTATGCTCGCTCTCTAGAATCAGTTGTTTGCGGAGCTCAACACTTGAGAGATTTTCACGTCTTATGCAGATGCTAAGCCGAAAATGTTTTTACACGTTCAGTGTTCTCTGGAACCTGGTCAGATTTCTGGTTCCAAGTTGTCTAGTCAGCCAGTTTCGGAGAATTTCACAATAATGGGGTTGCTTCAAATCTGAATTTGAATCTAAAAAGAATTGTTTGCACAGCAACCCCGCAAACACATCAGTTTCCCACTGTAATACCACACCGGGTAATAAACCTACACAACTGCATTTCAAAAATACACCTTTAGCATCAAACGTAAAAATAAATCAGTTACATTTTATGCCAAAAAAAGTCTGAATGAACTTGTAACAAAAATAATGCAGAACCTAATTATTCAGTCACCCACATGCCTGTTTCCCACTAAAAATAGTACTTCTATTTTTCTCCACCTTTTTCTTACGCCTTTTACATCATACTACCCTTTCAAGATCTCTTACGCCGTTATACCAATTAGAAATCCTATTCGCTTGTCTTTGATTCTATATGGCACCTATGTATTGGGTTGTGAAATGATGACAGTAATTGCATTACATTTGGTGTCTCCTTTCCCACAGCAGAAAAAACTTGGTCTGTTTTGACTCACTGACAGTGTAGGTTTTTTTTTGCTGAAAAGTGAGGCATCATAAGCTGCAGAAGCAGTGTGACTAATTTATCTGCTCTCCTGGTTGGGGAGTACGGTCATTTATAATCAGCAATAGAAGGAGGATTCAAAATGGCAAAGCAAGGAATGTGGCTCCAACAAAAATATTAGCTTGAAAGGGAAGGCATAGATTCTGGGCAAAAACAATGAATTTGCTTTTGTGCTAAATTTATCCTTCGGCGTTTGGTGTTCATAACATTTCTTTCTATGTTGCAATTTCTGGTTTTGAAAATGATGTTGGCATTGCTGGTGGGAGCAGAGAGCACCGAGACAAGTTCCAGGATTCAACATTAATTTCTTTGTAAATGCAATCAAGAACAGAGATAAACCAGTGCTTAAGTGATTGGAAAAACGAGGACAGTATGTTCTGCTGTTCCGTCCACATCATCAGCAATAGGAATGAACCATTTGGCTGAAGTGTGCAATAATAGGACTTGTTTCTGTCCACTGTGTAATGTCTGTTGGACGTTAACTTGGTTGGAGTTTTAACACTAAGTAGACACCTCCATTTTTTGTTTTACGTAGAGGCTGGGGGATATGTGTGAGTGAAGAAAATAAACCTTCACATAAGATAGTCAGGCATGCACCAGAAAGTTCCTTTGTGGAAAATTATAAGCTTTTAAAAGCTGCATTTTAGAAGTTTATCTTCATTGAGAACAAATATAAAATAAACACAGTCTTCGGAAGCAGCAGCTTGTCTCAAATTCTTCTGCCTTAAATTTATGGGAAACCAACAATAGGAGGACGTAAGGTTTGCTTCTAACAGCTATTTGTCCTACCCCCAAGATAATGTGATTAGTTAATAATGACAACTTCTAATTCCAACTAAAAAAGCTGATTTCTCTTGTGAAACACTGACAAGCTGGAACAGGTGTTGAGGCAGCGACTGTCATCTTAAAATGCTGAGCATTGGCACACATGCTGTAAACTGTTTTCCAAGCCAGATTTTGGTGCTAGCACTTAATGCAGTACTTTGCCTCTCCCTGCCCACCCTTGCCGCCCCCCACCCCCCCCCCCCCCACCCCCTCCCCTCCAAGACCTGGCGTGCTCCTAATGTACTGTTACAGTATGTAACAGAATGCATCTGTCTGGTAGATGTTAATACCATTACTAACGAAAACCTTATGTTTAGGCCTGAGAGACTACCTAGAGTCATTTCCTCAGAGTAAAATTCCAGCCTTGTCAGATCGATTGACATGCTGCAGAAATGCTACTGTTGACCCTGCAGTATAAAAATCACAAGGTAAAAAGTTCAAGGTGGTATAAATCTTGCCTGTTACCTGTTGCTAATGCTCTCTTTGTCATTCTCGGAAAGTGGGCATTTATTCTGCTGCCTTTTGCTTTATTTTCACATATTGTTCTGATCTGGTTACTTCACTTGATTTTCCCAGAGTTCTAATCTAGCTCCCATAATAATGCCTTGTCGTACTGCAAAACACTCGCCAGCACATTGAAGAGGGGAAGCATTCACTGTATTGGATCAAAGGCCCTGAATGGCAGAAGCCCGTTATCACGTAGTACTTTGAGTATCGTGTCTGGCAGAAACTGACAAGAAAAGGATTTGTTTAACCGTATAAAATGTAGGATTAAAAATGGGTGAGGTGTGTACTTTTAATTGCAAGGCATGGCTCTTTACAAAACTGCATTTATACAGGGCACTCTAAGTTTATTGCAGTAGAAAGGACTTGATGCTATTTTCTTTTCTTTCATTTTTGTTATTCTCTTCCATTCTTTCTGCTGATGATGTGGAGATGCACGGTGTTGGACTGGGGTGGACAAATATGAGAAGTCGCACAACACCAGGTTATAGTCCAACAGCTTTATTTGAAATCACAAGCTTTCGGAGCGCTGCTCCTTCGTCAGGTGAAGTGAAGAGATACATATAGGCACAGCATATATAGTCAGAAAACACTGCCAGATGATTACAGTTAATTTCTGCTGTGAGACATCAATTGACATCTCTTTAATCCTTTCTGTTGCAGCTTAAAGCAGTGTGGCTGGATTTGTCATTGTAGCTGACAGCAAAGCAATGTGACCATTCTGCCTACAACAGCAAAATACTGCGGATGTTGGAAATCAGAAATAACAACAGAAAATGCTGGAAATACTCAGCAGGTCAGACAGCACTGTGGAGAGAGAGTGAAACAGAGTTAACGTTTCAGGTCGATGACCTTTCGTCAGAACTGGAAAGAGTTGGAGATGTAATGGGTTGTAAGCAATTGCAGAGGCAGAGAAAGGGGGAGGGGAGGAAAGAACAAAAGGGAAGGTCTGTGATAGGATGGAAGGCAGGAGAGATTAAATGACAATGGTGCAAGGTAAAAGGTGATGGTAATGGGACAAATGAAGAAATAAAAGCTGGGTCTAGAGGTGGTATACATGGGAATGGCAGAATAATCACAAACAGCTGCCATCCAAAAAAATGGTTATGATCTGATATTGTTGGACTCAATATTGAGTCCGAAAGGCTGTAAAGTGCCTAATCGAAAGATGAGGCTGCTGTTCCTAAAGTTTAAGTTGAGCTTCATTGGAACAGTGTAGGAGGCCGAGGACAGAGAGGCCAGAGTCGGAGTGGGATGGAGAATTAAAATGACAGGCAACCTCAACAACAGTTGCTTTTGGTAAGATTATTGATGGAAGAAAGTAAATGATGAAAGCCTTTATATGGTGAATTAAATAAATACAAGCAGTAAATCCTTACAGCTACCACTGCAGCCTTTCCTCCATAAGATAATATTGGACTAAATGATTATTTACCTTTTTGTTAATCCTCAGATCTTCAATATATAAGACACATTTTTGATTTAGATCAAGGTTGTGCTTAGAATTCTTGGCAGTGAAGCCTGGAACCAAAATAAATTTAATTTCTGGAAACTATCGAAAAAATTGCTGGGAATAATTGGCATTTTCAATAATGCTAAATTTATTGGCATAACATTTTTGAATTATAATATATAGCAAAAGGATCCAATTGTTGAATGTGTCTGATAGTACAACTTGCAGGGATGACTATAACTGTTAAAATGTTTGCTACAGATTCTACAGCTATTGATTTAACAACCTTCATGGGCATACGGGTTATTGAATTTGTTCTCTCTCGGTTTCCATCCCTGTTGTCTTTTAGGCAATTATTATTATAGATTATACACACACCAATAAGTATCAAATGTTTTATTTGACTCAGTTGGTAGTATTCTCACCTCAGAGGTAGAAAGTCATGGGCTCAAGCCGCACTCTAGGATTTGAGTATATAATTTATGCTGCCACTTCAGTCCAGTAATTAGGGAGTGCTGCATTGTCAGAGATGCCCCTTTCAAGATGAGAGGTTAAATTGTGGTCCTGCCATGTTTTTCTGGTGGTCGGATGGGCATAGAAGATCCCACTGTATTATTCAAAGAAGAGTGGAGAGTTCTGGTATTTTTAACCACCATTCTTCTGTCGACCAACACTGCCAAACACATTGTTGTTTCCGTATCTTCACACTCTTCCCTTGGAGAATAGTATGAAGCAGTGGAAGGATTCACAGACTGATTCCATGGCTGTAACCATCTTTATACCAGCCGATAGGGTGGTTAGTCCTATACTGCAGGAGGGTTTTATGGATTTCTACACCCCATACAATGAGGTGGGGGGGGGTGGGGCCACCACACTCACCAGATTCGAGTATCCCGCTAAATGGCAACCCGGAATTAAGAGCCGGAGCTTTGGTTTCCACTTGCCTATACTGACTGCAGCAGGGTTCAAACCCTGCAGCTTCTCGCTCCAAGGCGGGAATGTTACCACTAAACCAAAGGCCCACTCCTACCAAACAGATTATTTGGTCATTACTCTCACGTGCTGTTTTCTGGGGGGGATCTTGTAGTGTTCAAAGTGGCTGACAACTTTGTTTATATAACATCAATGATAAGCTACATTATAAATCTGACGACGGGTCATCGACCTGAAACATTAACTCTGTTTCTCTCTCTACAGATGCTGACTGACCTGCTGAGTGTTTCCAGCATTTTCTGTTTTTATTTCGGATTTCCAGCATCCACAGTATTATGTGATTATAAATCTATGTTCTTTCTTTACTGGATTTTAAGCTTTACATTCCACCAATTTGCGAAGTGATTGCCAATGTAAATATATTTGTTAAAAAGACCAATGCGTTATTAACTTTAGATCCTTGCCAACTCTGGATCAGCAAGGCGTAAGAAAGATTTTCAAACCTGATACAATTAGAATGCTGCCATTCTGAGCACTTGTTATTTGACGAACACCAGCCTTGAATCACTTTCGGATTAAAGATAGGGCGATACAATATCCTTTGTGATCTTGTCCTGTTGGCTCAGCGTGGTCAACGTAAATCAAAATGCATGTTTCTGAAAGACAAAAATGTGGATATTGACCAAACTATTTAGACTCTATTTTGTTGAGGCGTCTTCCTAACCCCAAACACGGCCAGCGCATTTCAGAAAATCATGGGTGCGTGTGTTTGGCAAATTATTTAAAAAAAAAATTAAATTACATAAATTATGTAAACACTATATTGCGCTTCATATTCATACTGAACATGGGTGCTGAATAAACAGCAAACGTTGTGTTGCCTGCAGACTCGTACGCTGTACAGGTAGAAGGTTAAAAGAAAAAAAAGACTTGCATTTATATAGCGGCTTTCACGACCACCGGATGTCCCAAAGCGCTTTACAGCCACTGAAGTACTTTTGAAGTGCAGTCACTGTTGTAATGCAGGAAATGCGGCAGCCAATTTACGCACAGCAAGCTCCCACAAACAGCAATGTGATAATGACCAAATAATCTGTTTTTTTAGTGCTGTTGACTGAGGGATAAATATTGGCCAGGACACCAGGGAATAAATCCCCGGCCCTTCTTTGAAATAGTGCCATGGGATCTTTTACGTCCACCCGAGAGAGCAGATGGGACCTCAGTTTAATGTCTCATCCGAAAGACGGCACCTCCAACAGTACTGCACTGGAGTGTCAGCCTAGATTTTTGTGCTTAGTCCCTGGAGTGGGACTTGAATGCACAACCTTCTGACTCAGAGGCGAGGGTGCTACCAACTGAGCCACAGCTGACAGACTCATATATTCACATGATACAAATATATTTACAGTAATTAAACAACATATACAACTTTTATTACAATTGCTCTTTGGATACATCAGATTTACATATGCTCATAGTATACAGTAGACATGGTACAGTGTAGTAGTGAGTGAGCTTTACTGAGTGGCTTGGGTTATGGATTACCCTGGAGACTAATGGCAGGTAGTGGCATCAGCCTTGGTGTGTACGACTGTGCTTGCCCACTATGCCAGTGTCTGGTGGGCTTTGGCTGTATCTTTGGGAGTTACTCTACTTGGATGGGGTGGTGCGTACTCCAGATTCTTGGCATCCGAAGTCTGTGGGGAGTATTGTCAACGTGGTGACCAGCCACTGCCACTAGAACAGAAAATGTGAATGGATTTCAAAGAATTTCTCCTGGTTCAGCTATGGGCGGCATGCAGAATTTTCTCTGAGAGGATCATTTTCCAGAGTGTCTCCACGCCCATTAACCTGATGGGTGAATCCTCCTGCTGCCATCTCAATGGGATGCACCAAAAGGCTACAATCCAAGTCAAACCCCGGATCCCACACAGATTGGAATCCATTGGGTTGCCTTAGAGGCAGGCAGCTCACAAATCTTAATACACTTCTCTTTGCAAGTTGAAGAAAAAGAACAAATTATGTTGCAAATTATTTAAATTAAATTACTCAAAACTGAAACACTGCATGATAACTACTTCATACAACAGCTTGAATAGCAATCCATTTATTATTGGTGCACTGCACTTGGACTGTGTTAACCAAATATTAACTTTTAATCCTATCGGTGTTGATGAGTTACAGAGTCAAGGACAAAAGACAAACAAAAGATAAATGGCGAGCCGTGATTAATCTGAAAATGAAGTTACTTCGCGCAGGTCTGCAAAACTCAGAGTTTGGTTTATTTCCCAACACACCTGCTTATTTGTTGTGTAAGGGTTTTTGTCTCTCAGCCTGTGAGATTCGTGTGGCTCTGTGCAGCCCGGGTGCTAGTGCGGGTTTAGGCCTTGTTGCCTGTTCTGGTCTCCAGCCAGTCTGGGAGCACTAGACACACCTGTGAGTGGTTCGACCCACTCGCCCTTACGGTTCTAGACACTGGACTTAGATGCGAGAGCAGTAATGGAGATGAAACTCAGGTAGACTCGGTTGAATGGTACGAAATGGAAAAATCTTTATTGCATAATACTTAAGATTACGAAATACATGTCATAAGCACAGATTAATGACAGTACAATCTTACACGCAGTTATGTAACTAATTTCGGGGAAACGAGGAACGAACGACACATCGTAAATGGGGGCACACATTACAATTATCCTTAATACTTGAAACCCTCCCCTATCAATATCTGTCCTAAGCTAGATTCGTAGGTTTCGAGACTCATGCTCACCACTCGTGATAACTCGGAGAATTCCGAAAACTCTGATCGGATGTTTTTCACCGCAGCGCCCACGTGTCGATCAGGGGGTCTCCTGGCCCCACTTGTTTACTCGTTTCTGCTCCGGCTAGCAGGCTGGAACGTCTGCTGTCATGAAGATCTGTGTTGTCCTCGGAGTTCCGACTCTACTCAAAAAAAAGTCTTCCTGTGCCCTCGCACGGATGCGATAGAATTCGAAAAGTAGTCTTCCTGTCAGTTCTGTAAAACTCGAAGAAGTCTTCCTGGCAAGGAAAATGTCTATTCGACCTACAGGCGCGGTCGGGGCTTACTGACCGTGGCGATAAGTATGGTCTTCTTCTCTTCTCATCTCATCTCATCTCATCTCATCTCGGGCCTTCGGTTCCAACACCGTTTACCGACTTATCGGAATGGTGCGCCCGCTTCAAGGCTTCAGAGCCCAGTTCTACACAGGTCTTCGCGACACGACACGAGGTAGATTCGAGCGGATCGTAAAGTTCAACAGTCTTTTGAAAAGAGACACGAGGCAAGCAGGAACAAGACGGCGAGTCAAGAGCACAGGAGCAGCCACGAGGATAAGAGTCAACCGAATAAGAGTCAAGAGTCAAGAGAGAGATGGACGGTTTGGAGCTTGCAATTATAGTGCAAAAGCTTCCGTTTCCCGCCCAACCTTAATGTCTTTTCTTTTGTTAGGGTTTGGCGCTCAAATGTCTTGTATAGGGTGATCTTCGTTTTAATGGGTTTCGGGGCTACTCGTAAACGTCTGAGTACCTGTTAATATTTCTCCCATTGTTTAATCGGTCGGTGTTCTCCCCGGAGGGGTTTTGGGGCTTCCAAGTGTTTTCTGTAACTACCCACTAACGGCTCTCTCATCGTAGAGTCGTTGGGATTCTACATATTAATGTCCTTGGATGGGTTCTTGATTACTTGGTACAATAGCTTTTATTCGTACCTGGGAGACCGATTTCAGTATTTATGTGTATACTGTAAACCCATGATGTCTCGTGTATTATCTTAAATGTGCTGAGTCTTAATCGATCTTGCACAAATGTTTACTGGAACGCCATCTTGTCTGCCTGTCGAAAAGTCTAGAATGTTCTGCCACGAGGTGCGGCGGCCATTTTACAAGCTGCTTGTGTCCACTTTAAAAACCTGACAGCATTCTGCTGAAATAAAAGCTGTTTGAACAAAACTATGTGTTTTTCTCCTTATTAATAAAATCGCGATATATTGCGAATTCTACAGTCCCTCCTGTTGATGCGAATAACTCCGCTTATCGTATCAAAAATATTGTGGTGAGCAATATTATCTCGATTTTCTCTGAATCCAGAGAATTTAATCCCATAACTTAAACTATCTAGGGTCTTTGCGTCGTCCTTATTTCCCAAGAAAATTACATTTTATATCACCGTAGGCATCATTTGCCTTTAAACTTACACCACTTGTTTTCCTTCCAGGTGTAACCAGGCCGATGCCTCTCGTATCACCTGTATATTCATCTTTTTATTTAGGGAAAGGAAAAACAAAACCCAAACCAAAACAATCATTTTTAACTACAACACCATCACCAAAATAATCAACACCAACTCTTAAAACATGTCGAGTTCCAAACGTATTTACAGTCTTTGAAAATCATGATCGAGTACAAACTTCCGCGGCGCACGTGGCGAGCGGGAGTGACGCCATTTTCCGATCACACGGTGCTTTCGTCGTGCACGCGCACATAACGTTCTCGCCACTCTCCCGTGTTTTCATGCTTGGTGAGGCGTTTGCCTCTTTTACAATGTACGATCAATAGGTACACTACGATAAAAACTTGGCATACGACTAAAATGTGGGAGGCTATTCTGATCCATGAAGGCACTTCAATATTGGTGAACAGATTCCACCACGGTGGAATTACTATATCCAGAATGTCTGTTCCTATTTCGACAGTTTTCTGTTCTAATGTGTAAAAATGTTTCTGTGACACCGCGACGGCTTTTAAAAGCTTGGTGAGGTGTTCAGGGAGAGGGGGAATGAGGTATCCGAAATGCGCGACGAATCGCTGCAAGTCGGTGAAATTCTCTTTTACTGTTAGATGAACAGTGGATGGTTCAGGGATTGGGACAATTCGCTGTTGTGCTACTTGAACTTCCGCCCTGGGTTTGAAACAGAAACTGCTGTCACTCACCGGACACCGGCTACGGTTTCCATGCTGGTAGTGTTGCGCTGCAGTGGTAACACAATATGTTCCACCCCCGATGTATGCTACCTGCGGAGGCACATGATCTTGTGCCATTGCCTCCATGGTGCAATTCATGGACTTGGCGCCAGCCGTTCTGAACCCGCACTGTGGTGTTAAAAAGGCATTCAAATGCTGGGGACACAGTATTATGTGTGCTCCCCTGCCACGACAACCAGAGAGATCTGTACCTGTCATCGTTTGCTCCCAGCGGATGACGTAGGGTGGAACCGCTGCATAGCGAATGTGGGCTCCCCCCTGAATGACACCAATGTTCTCTACCCGATACACCGGGGCGGGCTTTGCTGTGTCGCCCAAAACCGGCATACGTAATACTATACCCATGATAGTATGGTTTGATCGTCCGCAGTCCACGGGGACTGGGTAAGCTTCTGAAGCTAGCCTGAGCTGGCACGGGCTTAATGCGTTCTGAAAAGGGTGGAGCGCCCGCAGGTGTTTGTTACTTATCCAGGACGGGACCAAACCTTGTTTTAAATCCTCCAAATTACTGCGGCCCTCGCCCAGTAACCACGCCCCGTAAAGCACGCACACCTCGTTCTGCGCAGCTTGATCGGATGCATTCCGATCTTCCCTAATCAGGGCATTTACCGTCTTTGCATGTTTCTCCAACTCTGCTATAATTTCCTTTAAATGGAGAGTCATGGCTTGGTCCTCGTGTAAACCCGACCCAACCACTTTATTCTCATCTGTTAGAATGTCTTTTAATTGCGTCTTTAAACCATTAATCTGGGTCTGCAGCTCCACACTGTCTAGAGCGTTGACCACAGATGTACCCGTGTTAAAAGCAGTGAACACGTCGTTCACTACACCCCTTCTTTGCCTCCCTACTTGATCCAAAACTTCATGTGGTGCGGTGTACAAACTTGTTTTATCAATTTCCGCGAAATCGAATTCGTAAAATTGTCTGAACATCTTGGTCAACAGGACCTGATACAACTGTTCCGTCTTTTTGGGGCACCACTCTGGTAACCGCACCTCGGTGAGATTTAAAATCACCGAGGCCACCGCGTAATGTACCCCCTGAAATAGTATCTGGTCTGTGGGGACCAGTACCAAACCATTCCCGGGTCCCTTACTAGTTTTAGGGCACCCTTCCTCTTCAGCTAGAACCACTGGAATCGTGGGCGGGGCTTTGCGTGGGCGCGTAATGAGCTCAGTGGCATTTACCGGGATCGAAGAGTATGGGGCTCCGCACCCCCTGGTGCTCGCATCCCACCTCATCCCCTGTCCGTTATCCTGCCATTGGTTAATGAAAAATATGGAGATGCCTTTGGGGCAAGCGTACTTTGACCCCCACATGCATACATAAATTCCCTCATCCGGTTCCCACCATTTGTCCCAACAGACTCTCACTTGTCCGTTTGTCCCCGTAATTGTTCGATGGGTATTATTACCCAGTCGTTCCCACTCGACCGAAGAGTTCCTCATGTTTTTGCTCAGCTTTCGCAGCCACCACCATCGGCTCAATGGGACATTCCCATTACAAGTCAAACAAATCCGTTTGCCGACGGTGACGCTGATCCTAGGTGCGATGATCCTTACTTTGGGGCACATTAAAGAAGTCTCTTGGTAGGCAAACCCCGATGTGCTAGAATACTCCGTTGAGTTTGTTCCCAGCCATCCTGGCCACCTTCCCTTGTGGAAATAGGTGGTGGTCTCCTCAGCCTCCCGTCTTCCGGTCCCATCCACCGCGATGGGGGCCGTGTCCCCGGAGCATCCAAACACCACGACATCCTTGGTGCGACCTCGATAGGCCAATCCACATCCAATTGCCGCGAGCAATACTAGAATTCGTTCCATCCTTCCTTGGTTCCTGTGATCAGATAGAATGAGGTAGCCAGCCTCGCAAGAGTCTCTGGCTTTTGTGAAGGGTGAGCGGGTCCCCTGACCTCGCCTCACGTAAACTTCAATGTTCACTGAATAAACTTTAACTAGACCTATCTCTAAAGCTCCCATCATTTTACCATTTTCTGTTAAAATTAAACTACAAACTTAACCTTATTTAAAACTATAAACTTATTCTTAACCTTAAGCTATAAACCTAGAAACTTTCCTAAACTTATTACTGTACAGCGCCGCCCGTTCCCAGGGCGGCCCCTTTAAATTCTGAGAAGGCTGCTGCGAGTTTTCCCGACGGTGGGAGGACACTGACCCCTTCCTTTGATCTGCCGCAGCCTGTTGCTGCACTGACCCCTTCCTTTGATCTGCCGCAGCCTGTTGCTGCTGCGATGGGACTGGGCCCTACCTGGGCTGCCTTAACCTTAAGCCTGCGCCTTGGGGCAGTCTGGGGACATGACCACATTTTCCTGGGCTGGGGTGCTCGACCTGACCTACGAGGAGTTGTCGGGGGCAGGAATCCCAGGACCGACGGACCGGGTTCCGAGACTTCCACCGGGACGACCTGTGGTCCCACCACAGTCGCTGGCTCCGCCCCCCCTGACTCCGCCTCCCTGACCTCGGGACTTGCAGCTTGTGGCACCGCCCTGCTCGGCCCAGCAGGCGGCCCTTCACTCGCAATCCCTACCTCCCCCGAGGGCAGGACGTTCAAGGTGGGCGGCTCGGGCTCTGAGGTTTTCACCGTCACGCCCTGTGGTCTCACAGCGGCTGGCTCCGCCTCCCCTAGCTCCTCCCTCCTGTGTTCGGGACCTGCAGCCTCGGTGTCCACCCTGTGTGGATCTCTATCTGCAGCCCCTGTCCTCCCTATACCTGAATCGGGGGCGACCCTTGCGTTCCCCGATTCCCACTCGTCCTCATCACTATCCTCATCTGACTCGAGTTCCTGGAACTCTCCCTCATCTGACTCCCAACCCCACAAAAATGTTTCACAATTTTCCAGGATGTCCCCTTCCCTGATGCAAGCTGCTTTGCCTGCCTGTGTGCCCTGTGGTCCTACCTGGGGCTGCGAGTCCCCACTCGCAGGGTTTGCCCCTGTGGTTTTCCCTTGTGCACCTGGCTTGTACAGTTTGCACTGATTTAAATCCCTGCTTCTGGCTACCTTGTAGGCTGCTTTTATCTCTCTAAGCTGCCCTTCTAGCCTGAGCACGTCTAACTTTCCCATTAAGCGGGCGTTCTCCTCCCGCAGGGCCTGCTCTCTAAGCTGCCCTTCCAGCCCATCTATTTTCCCTATTAAGCGGGCGTTCTCCTCCCGCAAGGCCTGCTCTTTTAACCTGGCCTCCTCACCGGAGACCCCCTCCTGTGCGTGTCTTTTAAAAGGACACAGGTAGGCAGGCTGCGTGGGCTCTAGTCATTGGGTATGGTTAGACGGGCCTGTGGCACCTACGGGGCCGGTAGCAACCGCCACCCTTCCATGCGCACTCATGAAGTTGCGCATGGCTCCCAACACTGTTTCGAGGTCGTCGGGAGGGGTGGGTGCACTAGCTTCCCTAACAGAGACAGGCATCTGGGCTCGGGCTGCGGGATTTTTATCCCTGGAATCCTTCCAAGGGTTCCTGCAGTTCTTGCGCCAGTGCCCTGTCCTCCCACACCCGTAACAAGCATTACTTGCCTGCGGGGCGCGGTTACCCTCCTGATGCCACTCCCTTTGAGCCGGGGCTGCGGGTCGTACCTCATGTACTTTTCCCTTAAGGGGACGTGTTCCCATACCCCTTATATTGCGGTATCCTACCGTGAGTCGATTTAAGACCGACTCTTCCGTAATGTTGGGGTCAGTGGGATCAAACCACGCTTTTGCCTGCTCTCTGACGGCTGGCAAACTGTTGGCTACTATGCACCTGAGCCAATGAGTTAAACCGACGCCGTCCACAGCGTCGCGCTCTGGCGCACCTGGACAGCTGCGTTGATATACTGGCCACAGCCTGTCGGCAAAAACCTTCGGGGGTTCTCCCTCCATCTGCACTGTCTGTCCCACTCTAGCAAACGGACCTTCATCGTCCGTCCCCAACACTTCTAGGACCTCATTTTTTAATGCCTCATATGTCTTGGTTCCCCTCTTGCTCTCGTCCGAGAGACACTGAAGGATTGAACTGCCTAACGAAAATAACAGCATTTTTGCTGTTTCCCCATCATCGCAGCCGTTAATGGCTGCGGTTTGCTCAACTTCTCTGAAATGTACGGAAGGGTCGTCTGACTCGGTCAGCTTCCGTACGTGATTTATCATAACTCTCAGCTGGTGTGAGCTGTGAGGCAACACAAGCTGGTTGAGGAGAACCCCTGGTTCCTCCCCACCGTTTCTGTTTGGGCCCCTTTTTATACCTGTAACTGAACACAACGGTCCCTTTTCCACTTCTTCCTCAGTGGGCTCTTTTGTTTCTTCTACTACTTCCTCCCTTACCCAGGTTTCCGAATAGCTGGGTGGCGCGGAGGGCGTAGTGGCTACTACTTCCTTTGCTTTACTTGGTGGGAATTTCTGAAACTCCTCATCTACTAGCGGCTGGTGTGCTGACGGACTGATAAGGCACACCATGCCGTGCGCTTTGTTCACGGCCCTTTTAAGGTGCTCTATCTCCTTTTGGCAGGCGCTATGATCGGCCCCCTGAAATTTATCCTCAAGGGCCATCTTATATGCCGCCCTAACCCCCGTTAAGCTCTCTTCCTGGGCTCTTATCTGGGCAGCTTGGCGGGCACATCGTTCCTTTAGTCTGCCCTCACTTAACTTTGCCTCAGTGACCTGGCACTCGAGGTAATCTATTTTTGCTTTGTGGTGACTGGTGATTTCCTGGCGTTCTCGGTGCAGCGCACTTAAATTCCTAATGAGCAACTCCCCTCCAGAGACTTTCTCATCCATTTCCTCCTCTAAATGCCTGATCCGAGCTGTTTGCGCTGTAATGACCTGGTTTGAAATCTGGACCTGCCTTTTGTAACACATTAACCAGACTGCTTTCTCGACTGTCCTTTTATGTTCCTTACTATCTGTCCACCTCTCGGCTGCCTCTAGTGGACTCTTATCCGCTAACAGGTCACTTATCCATTTCTTAGTTAAATTTACCTTTCCGAACACATAATCTGCTATCTTTTCCTGCATAACATTTCGTACATTCACACCAAAGTCTAACACACTACCCTCTCGCTGCCAGTGTCCTGCCGCGGTCGCCATTTTCTGTAAGGGTTTTTGTCTCTCAGCCTGTGAGATTCGTGTGGCTCTGTGCAGCCCGGGTGCTAGTGCGGGTTTAGGCCTTGTTGCCTGTTCTAGTCTCCAGCCAGTCTGGGAGCACTAGACACACCTGTGAGTGGTTCGACCCACTCGCCCTTACGGTTCTAGACACTGGACTTAGATGCGGGGGCAGTAATGGAGATGAAACTCAGGTAGACTCGGTTGAATGGTACGAAATGGAAAAATCTTTATTGCATAATACTTAAGATTACGAAATACATGTCATAAGCACAGATTAATGACAGTACAATCTTACACGCAGTTATGTAACTAATTTCGGGGAAACGAGGAACGAACGACACATCGTAAATGGGGGCACACATTACAATTATCCTTAATACTTGAAACCCTCCCCTATCAATATCTGTCCTAAGCTAGATTCATAGGTTTCGAGACTCATGCTCACCACTCGTGATAACTCGGAGAATTCCGAAAACTCTGATCGGATGTTTTTCACCGCAGCGCCCACGTGTCGATCAGGGGGTCTCCTGGCCCCACTTGTTTACTCGTTTCTGCTCCGGCTAGCAGGCTGGAACGTCTGCTGTCATGAAGATCTGTGTTGTCCTCGGAGTTCCGACTCTACTCAAAAAAAAGTCTTCCTGTGCCCTCGCACGGATGCGATAGAATTCGAAAAGTAGTCTTCCTGTCAGTTCTGTAAAACTCGAAGAAGTCTTCCTGGCAAGGAAAATGTCTATTCGACCTACAGGCGCGGTCGGGGCTTACTGACCGCGGCGATAAGTATGGTCTTCTTCTCTTCTCATCTCATCTCATCTCATCTCATCTCGGGCCTTCGGTTCCAACACCGTTTACCGACTTATCGGAATGGTGCGCCCGCTTCAAGGCTTCAGAGCCCAGTTCTACACAGGTCTTCGCGACACGACACGAGGTAGATTCGAGCGGATCGTAAAGTTCAACAGTCTTTTGAAAAGAGACACGAGGCAAGCAGGAACAAGACGGCGAGTCAAGAGCACATGAGCAGCCACGAGGATAAGAGTCAACCGAATAAGAGTCAAGAGTCAAGAGAGAGATGGACGGTTTGGAGCTTGCAATTATAGTGCAAAATCTTCCGTTTCCCGCCCAACCTTAATGTCTTTTCTTTTGTTAGGGTTTGGCGCTCAAATGTCTTGTATAGGGTGATCTTCGTTTTAATGGGTTTCGGGGCTACTCGTAAACGTCTGAGTACCTGTTAATATTTCTCCCATTGTTTAATCGGTCGGTGTTCTCCCCGGAGGGGTTTTGGGGCTTCCAAGTGTTTTCTGTAACTACCCACTAACGGCTCTCTCATCGTAGAGTCGTTGGGATTCTACATATTAATGTCCTTGGATGGGTTCTTGATTACTTGGTACAATAGCTTTTATTCGTACCTGGGAGACCGATTTCAGTATTTATGTGTATACTGTAAACCCATGATGTCTCGTGTATTATCTTAAATGTGCTGAGTCTTAATCGATCTTGCACAAATGTTTACTGGAACGCCATCTTGTCTGCCTGTCGAAAAGTCTAGAATGTTCTGCCACGAGGTGCGGCGGCCATTTTACAAGCTGCTTGTGTCCACTTTAAAAACCTGACAGCATTCTGCTGAAATAAAAGCTGTTTGAACGAAACTATGTGTTTTTCTCCTTATTAATAAAATCGCGATATATTGCGAATTCTACAGTTGCATACCAATTATAAAAATATTTCTGTGAATGTCATTTTTAGCATGTGAATATTGCTATTGTCAGAGAAGTACATTTTTAATAACCCGGAGCAAAGTTAACCCTTGCAGCGAGTGGGAAGTAATGCTTATTTTGCAAATTCAGCTGGTTCCAGTTGCAGGTGATTAGCGAGCTCAATGCAGGATGCTCCATTGGACCCTCAGACACTACACCCCTGACTATCTAAGATGTCAATCGCAAATTTTCACCTTGGCGGCTACGCTGGCAAAAAAATAAATGAGGTTCGGATTTTTGAAGGAAATGTCCCTGTGCCTGCCGGAGAATGAATGCAACTTCTTGCCATGGTGGCCAGTGTAAAACAGTTTAAGTGACTTGATGCTCAGGTCCACCATGAGCATCAAGTCACTTAAACTGTTTTACAATGGCCACCATGGCAAAAAGTTGGACTTTTGGATTTCGTCAGATAGGGAAGTAACACTGGATTAATGGTAGCAAGATCTGTAGTGTTTGGGCTTAAGGGTATTTATGCTTCCAATTTCATTTTAGGGGAAACCTGGATATTTGGGCAGTCTGATGCAATTGGACCTGCTTTGTATCCTTTCTTTTATCCTGTCCCTTATCCTCCAAAAAGCATAAAAATCTGGAATGCCATTTTCACAGTTATAATTCTCGCAACTAAAAAATGTGGCAGACAAAACATCTGAGCAAAACCTGCCAAAATAAACCTGGCAGAAAGGCACTAAAAGTAAGAGAACGGAAATACGAAAAAATGTTACACTTTCAGATATTCCTTTGGAAAAAAAAACCCAGCGGAGTAGATTTCGAAAGTGCCGACGGCAGGCCTGGTTTATTTTGAGGGCCGGGCCTCTTTGGCGTTCAGCTGGTGGGTTGCGGGCAGAAAAAGAGTGCTCCCTTGGCACCGGCTCTGCTCTGATGCCACCAGCGACAGTTGTGAAGGAATAAGCAATATACCTATTCAGAAAAATACACCATCCTATGAAAGCATTTTGACTTTATTAAAACATGACAAACTGGGTTTGAAAATCTAAAAACCTAACAATGGAGAAGCTGTGAACAGCATACAGGCTATTGAGATAAGATAAGTTGTTGACACTGAATTAATAGCCTTGTTGAAACAAAAGGTTGGAGGTTCCTGACATCTGAGTCTTTGGAAAAAAGACAATGGTACACCCAGTTAAGGTGTTTTAAAGTACACTTTGTAAACAAACACAGAAAATTAAGAAACATATGCCTTCATGGGAATGGCATCAAGTGGGGGAGGCACCAGCCTTCACATTGTTTTTGTGTTGAACTTGGAACACCTAGGAGACACAATTCTGTGTTGCAACCAGCTGAGGTGACTTAAGAATTACATAGAAGACCTTGGTAAGAATGACATCAAATAGATGCACCTGCTGGCAACATCGTTTTTTATGATAAGCTTCGAACACCTAAAGGTAGAGACACGAGTCTGTAATGCTACCAGCTGAACTGACTGTAAGAATAGAAGGGGTCAACAGAAAAATGACTAGAGATAATTAGCTTACATCAGCAGAAAACTTCAAAGGATATACCACTGAGAAAGGGTATAAAAATTGAACTTTCAAATGGGATGAGAGTCTTGCTGTAAAGGGGCAAAGCGATTCTCAGCTTCAGAGGCAAGCTCTGTAAGTCTACAACTCTTTTTATCTCAGGGATCAATGGTATTGTATTTGATTTTGGTGGATATCTGGAATAAACTAAGAACTGTAAAACTAGCGAAGTTAAGATTTGAGAATAAGGATCTCTGATAATAGAATTGTAAGATTTCTGTTTTTGGAGCTGTTAATGTTGCGATTGAATCACCAACTGTAAATTACATGTCGGTTCTTTAATAAATCTATATATTTTTAGAATTGTCTCACATAGTACTTCTGTATCAAACTCGCGAACTCAATCTCTGTACGATCTTTGGTGACGAGTTGCAGAATTCTGGGGGAGTTTTCCGGACCCGCATAATATCCGGAACGTTACAGTCTAGCTAAACTTATTAAAAGTGCTATCTGGAGGACGGTAACATTTTCAGGTTGTTCCTTTCCTTTAGGGAGAGATAGTCTGGACCTTTAGACCCAATTAAGCGTCTTTAGGATTCGGCTACCTCAAACTTTAGTTGAAAGTGAACGTCTGGGGAATATGCCTGATCCGGGGTAGCCCTAAAAGGGGCTAGGACTAGTAATTATCCCTTCACAGTTACCAGAAAATTACGCCAATTTTTTCTGGGATCTCTTAACACCATTTTGCTGGGAGGCTAAATTTTGTAATTTTGCCGTCATGATGGCATTAAGGAAATGAGGAACAATGATAGCAATGCACAGTGGTATTTATACTCTTTGTAAGCAAATAACAGGTGGTTTAAGCTTCTGTCATTTGATTCTCAGCAGTGACAATTTCCAGCTCAGTTTAACGATGAGCATATCTACTACATCAGGTGCCCAATAATTGTATTTGAATAATTCATTTTAGCTGTATCTCTGTCTCCAGATATTAGTCCTGCAGTTCCACAGGTTGTGAACCATTCTCGGACTCACCAAATCACATTTATAGAAAACTACATTTGAAGCTTTGCAAGTGGAATGCTAAACCAGAAAAGGAACTGGCACTTGGTACCATCAGGAATTCCCAAGCGAGTGGAGCTGCCGGTACAAATGAAACAGATACTGCTGGTATGTGCTGCTCTTGAGCTGTCCGAGAAATGTCACTGTGCTCTCTGCGTTGTACTTGCTGTAATGCATAGGTGTTAAAATGACTCCGACTGATTAGGTGAGTGCAAAATGTTTCGCACAATTTCCTGATAATGCTTCTGACATCTTCTAATCCTATTTACAATTAAAAATAAGCTAAGAGTTTCTGGGAAATCTACGCACAGGCAGGTGCAAATGACATGGAGGCTCGCCGAACTCTTCCAAGGAACCTTTTAAGGAGTTAAAGCAGACTGCTGTACATGTCTCGCCAACACGCATTAACTTGTAGACTGGACTTACTGAGCTGTGTTGGAGCTCGTTCGACGATGATCATTTTGACAATATGATAAACCCGTCGACAGCTCCTCAAACACCTCGCCAGGACAAGACTTTGTGTTCCTTGGCAACCAGTTCTTACGTAGCAAGTTGTTTTATTTGATTCACAATGGGCAACTGTTTGAAACATAGATAGAAGCTAACAGTTCTGGTCGCTGGAAGCTCCTTTATATGACACTAGACCCTGCTGTCCAGTTTCCCGTGTTTTATTACCTATAGGATCTGACAATAACATCGTCAGTCATAAATCTGCAGGAAATTGTTGCTCAAGGTTTTAATCATCAGAAAAGGAAGTCATACGGGGTTTGCCTCTTTTTTTTTAACAAAAGAGCACAACTGAGCAGAAAATAAATTCAAGTCTTGCTAGTTCTGACCAATTAAGCAAAAAGCGAGCAATTGCCTCAAAAAGCTCATGTATTTCCCTTGTGTGACTCATGACTCACAAAGCCCACACCATTCACTAATATTTAGCCTATTTGACCTGACACTTTTACCCCATTATTTTCCTCTCCCTTATTTGTTTTGTTGAATCCTATAAAGAGCTTTCCCTGCATTCATTCATTTTTACAATTCTGACGAAAGGTGTCTATCTGAAACATTAACTTGTCTTCTTTACTCAGATGCTGACTTGCTATGCATTTCCAGGATTTTCGATGTTTATCGCACATTTCACACATTTGCAGTTTTTCTTTTCCTTTTACCTCGCTTATTTCTGATGGTCTCCACAGCCTCACAGCAGCCTTGACCCCCAATTTATATATCTCTACAAAGCCTAAACTGTTTGTAACTTCTGCAAAGGATCGGAATCTTGCTTACACCAGATATCTTGCTTTCACACTGTACCTTTGCTGTGCAATAAACTCTGGATTCACCGCGTAATAGGTCACTCGAAAAAAATCTTTCATTTACCAACTGTGATGGAATCAATATTTCACAAGAAACCTTTAGACGTCTCTGTGGCTTGCAGGTGTGCATACTTGAACTGTGGACACCTTGTTGAAGTAGATTTATTAGGGGATGAGTAAAGTGACCTTGGCTGAATCTGAAATGAGTTGTGTCCATTGAACTCACAGCCAAAATCAAATCACTGAAATCACCATTGAAATTAATTGTCCAAGGAGAACGAAGGTTCAGCTTCCAGATTTATGGCTAAATTTAATTTGATTTTGTGGCAATTTGTTAAATGCAGCTTATGTGTGGTAAAAACCCAAAGAGTAGGAATGAGTATATCTAAGTCCAATTCTTTTCATCCTAGCAAATGCGGGGTTGGCAGTGTGCTGGGGATGATATAGCCCAGTTTTCCAAGTTAGGTCTCTCCCCTTATGCAGGGAGGTGGACCTGGAATCTGGTTGGTAGCAAATCAGAAAATTTGGCCAAATATCTGCTCTTAAAGGGTACTGCACGCTCTTAAAGGGAGGAGATAAGTGTTGCACCTGGCTGATCCCTCCATTGATGGTGATGGGCAAGACTTGAACTTTCAGCTGTTACTTTGGAGGTCCTCTTACATTAGGGGTGGCAAAGGAGAGCGGGATTCTTTGGTGTGGAAGGACAGCGCCTCTGCAAGTGAAGCTTGAAACTGCCTGGGAGCAGGTTGTAGTCAAAGTCAATGCAGCCTCCCAGGCCTACAGGAATGAGAAAGAAGTTTGGTGGCATTAAAAGGAGTGTCAAGGTAAATTTAGCCACCGTTTTTGTGGGCATCATGGGCAAGGCCAGCATTTATTGTCCATCCCAAATTGCTCTTGAGAAGGTGGTGGTGGTGAGCCGCCTTCTTGAACTGCATATATTGTGTATATTTATACTATTCATTCATATAGGCATAGCTCCAACTGTACATTATCTGCACCCTCAGGGGGATTACCTGCCAAGCTAGCACACAGCATAGTTCCCTTTCTCCAGTACACCATCATTACACAGAAGCTATGTGCAACATTGCTGGTGGGGACCAAGAGTTTCATGTACAGAGCTCTTGACAGGTCAAGCACACAAGAGACATGCCCACAAAACAACTCGTGGGAGCAGTATGGGCCTTAGAGGGAAGTGGTTAAGGTTCAGGGGTTTTGTTTCATCTGCTCTGCTGATGAATAACATCTTCATAAATTGCTCTGCCTACAGGCCAAAGCTGCCCACAATGACCAGGAGCGAACCAGGATTGGAGGAAGGTGGCACTAATTAAGCACTCACCACCTTTGAAGAGATGGCACTTGCCCTGTGTGGCCATGAAACTATAGGGGATATTGGCGATGGTTAGTTTAGAGTCATTGTGCTACCACCCCCTAACAAATATGTTCCATTTACTACGATCATTCACATTGACAGTGTGTTTAGGAATTCTGGCAATAGAGGCTAGCAGCTACTAATCTGATGCATTAAAGTTGCATGATTTTATCTGTGTGACAAGCCATGGCCCAATGGGTAATTTTTAAATGTTCTCCTTTTCTTTTCCTGTATGTTGGGCTCAAATTGAGAACAATAGAGGAGGTGACCAGAAGTACATCTGCCCCAAGCTCCAGCACCGGTTACTAATACACAGAGCCTTCGATTAGTGAGTTTGAGGAAAGGGCACTGGATGAACCAAAAAGCAAAGGTGAGGAGGAACAAGTGAAGGTGAAAGATCGAGCAAAGGCTGCAACTTCACCCCATTTGCCAAGGGATTGGGATCCTACCAGGCCTGCTTTCAGATGCGAATGGGAGAAGGTGCGATGGGTTTGGATTTCAGCACAGGGAGGAGGGAGAGTCTGTGAGATGAAGATTTGTAACTTTGGGGTTAAAATGTGTTATTTTGATCATATTTATATATTTGCCAATTTTCTGCCCACAGGGCAATCACAGTGCACTGACCAACACCTTAGTTTGTCAGAATAGGGCAGGTGGAACTGAGCCAGAGGCAGCTCTGGGACTTCATCTTGTAAGCATTGGGTTGGGAAAGAAGAATTCCATTGTTTTTTGGGCACTGGGCGAGCACTGCCCTCCTTCCCACAACTTTAATATTTTGCCGCATCTGTCTATTTATATACTAGAAACGTTTTAGTGGTTTTCACAGCAAAACACATTTATTATTAAACCTTCACAGAAGGCAACTGTCTATAACAATTGAATAAAACTCAGAGAGCTGTTGGGATCTGGAACGCTCGACCTGAAAAGGTGGTGGGAGCTGATTCCATCAATCATTTTAAGGAGGAGTTGGACGGGTAGATGAGGATCTTACAGGGTTACGGATAAAAAGCAGGGGTGTGGGACTAAGCACAACTGCTCTTTCTAAGAGCCAGCACAGGCACGACGGGCCGACTGGCCTCCTTCCGTGCTGTATGTTTCTATGATTCAATGCAGGAGCAAAAGATATTTGCAACTTCCTTTGACTGTTTGCCTACAGCAGCTGCTAGACAATGTGCAGCAGTGCATCTATGACCTCACTGCAGTGTCCTGTTGACTTGCGAAGGCAATGGAGTGAGTGCATCTGCAGGGAGTCCCACATCCTAGAAGAGAGTTCTCTCTCAAACATTGTGACTGCTGCTATTGATGCCTTTGGTACTCACTTACAGGAGGCATTGGGTGATTGTAAACATTTGTGACAGTGAGCTTCACCCTCATTAGAGACGCCCTACAGACTGCTCTGATGCAGAGCGCAGGGCATCTAGCCACGAGGCCTGCCATCAAGGGCATGGAAGGAGAAGGGCTTCAGGATGTAGCTTTTACTAATGCAGGGATATCACTTGACCCTGTAACCAGAGGTTCTGCACCATGACCATCCTGATAGGGCAGCAGCACCTCAGAGCAACCTGTCACCACGCTCACTCCTCCCACTCAGGAAGTACATCGACATTGTGTAAGGTTGAACAGTAGAACGAGGACAATGTGCAGAGGCATCAAGGGGAAGTGTGGGCATAGGGATTACATAGCACTATGAGTCTGTAGGTGGTTTGCTTTGGTGGTTCGAATCACCCCTCCTACTTAGTTCTAGACAACAGGAATTACGGTGAACAGGATTGGGACACAGACAAGCTTTTCAGACTCAACCGTACGGTGTTTAATAAAGTTAATACACACACCCGTCTCCAGTACGTAAAATGCCTGGTGGCGTAAAACAAACAGTACAACAATACAACCTAAAATCACACTGTGTTGCTATACAGAGTATAACATGGACTTGTCCCACAAACCCCGGAATATACACTATATAATACACACAGAACTTCCCCACTAAACCCCTCTGGATTGGTTGGGACACACAACAGCCCCTCACACAGTACTGGTGGTCTTAAGGATGCGTGGGCTTGGACAATGCTCACCCCGATTGTCCATTTTCTTGCTCGCTGCTCCCCTGTGTAGAGCGTGTCTCCTGGTTCCGTATCGCCGATGCAGTATCCAAGTCCCAGTTTCGTGGTTCGTTCCTACAGTCGAAGAGCAAGGCAAGGCTCTTGTCACTCGTGGTGGTTTAGAGCAAGCGACAGAGAGAGCGAAATGGCCAAAGCTGCCTTCTCTATATCCTAAAAGTTCATTAACATGGCTGATCCTCTATCTCAATACCATATTCCTGCTCTCTCCCCATACCCCTTGATGCCTTGATTTGTGCTCTGCCTCTCTTTGGGGTCTCCCAGAAGCCAACCATTCATTCTGTTGGACCTCTCAAGCAATTGTTGCATCACGCAAACGGTAGTAGATGCCTGGAATTCTCTGCCCCAAAAGGCTGTGGATGCTGGGACAATTGGAGCTTTCAAGATTGAGACCGATAGATTTTTGTTCGTAAAGGTATCAAGGGATATGGAGCTAAAGCTGGTAAATGGAGTTGAGGTGCAGATCAGCCTTGATCTAATTGAATAGCGGAGCAGGCTCGAGGAGCTGAATGACCTACTCCTGTTTCTATGAACTGTTGTAGAATGGAAGAGTCCTGGGTTCTCCCAAAGACACAGCCATTGACATCCAGGATGATGCTTTGTCAGTATGGCACTGCACTCCTGGAAACCCTACCACTCAGTAAGTGTTCTGTACTCTTCAGTTCTTTCTACTGGAAAAGTGACGCAAGTATTTTCCTTGGCCACACATGGGGCTGGATTTTCATTGACCCGTGGAGGCGGGTTTGGAGGCGTGTGGGGGGTTAAAGTTGCAGATTCGGGGTTCCCGAACTCATCCCGCCCCCAACCCGCCTCCATGCCAGTTTCGCTGGCGGCGGGTACCCGACCTGTGCTGGGACCCGCCTCCCTGAGGCGGGAAGGGGATTAGTGACAATTAACTGCCTGTTAACAGATAGTTAACAGGCAGTTTTTTGCCTAATCCCTATTTTAAAAGCTGAAATGTGGGCTTCCCGACAGGTCCCAACCACGCCAAGTTAGCGAGGCGGACCGTGGGTCTGCAGGGGTTGGAGGGGTCGATATGTCCGGTGGGCAGGTGAGTGATGGGTGCATGTGTGCAGAGGTAAGTGTGTAAGGTAAGTGTAAAGTGTGGGAAAAAGTTTTACTTACCTTAACTTCCTCCTGCAGGTGTCAGCCCTTCAGGTCTCGGGAGTCAGAAATCTCACTGGCACAGAAAGCACAATGGCCGTGGTGCTGTCAAAAACTGCAGCCTCTGTTTTCTGTGCTGGAATGATTTCTAACTCAGCCTGAGAGGAAGGACTCAAGTTAGAAGACAGATTGTCAGTGTTTGACAGCTTCACAGAGCTGTCAAACGCTGATATTTCATCTGTCAAAAGCTCTTGACAGATGAAATGTCAATCTGTGACATCACCTGTTGCCGGGTGGCCCTTAATTGGCCTGCTGAGCCCGATGGGCGGGCTCAACAAGGTCAATCAAGTGAAAATACAGTGGGTTGGCCACAAGTCGATGGAGGCGGGACTGCAACCCAAAAAGTGGGAGTCCCGCCTCCATCACGTCCCCAGTATCAAAATCCAGCCCATGGTATCTGACTTGAATTACACATCCTTGCATAGAAGAGTGGCCGATTTGGCCGGTGCCACCTATGGTGATCTGGAGCAATCCCGTGGCATAAAAAGTTAAAGCTGATGCCATCTTTACAGCTGTAGGGAGTGCTGTACTTTTTGTGATGTAATCTGAAGATCAGCCTGCAGTAGGTGACACCAATTGGTCACTGCTCTGACATCCCCAGGTACGAATGCCATGGTCTGTAGACTCAGGTCCTGGGTATTACCAAGACTATACGTAGCTCCTGAGGTGCTTCTCAGTTGTAGATGCTGCCTCCTTATGATTTCACAGTGACATAGGAATTGCTAGACGATAAAAGAACAAAGTCCATCTCGCTCACCTTCTACCACCCTGCTAGTCACATGATACAATGCTGATGGGTTGTTGACTAAACGTGGCAATCGATCTCTATCAATTAGTCTACAACAGATCCAAACCTGCGGCAAGAAACCTGTTTCTCCCAAGCATGCCGCCCCATATTTCGTGTCTCAAATTATTCATATACTGTATCCCAAAATATTAGTTGCTGAAAGAAATCTATCTCATTCCCCACAGAATGGCACCGAGGATGTGAGACTTCAGTTATGTGGAGAGACTGCAGAAGCTGGGGTTGTTTTCCTTAGAGCAGAGAAGGTTAAGGGGAGATTTAATAGAGATGTTCAAAATCATGAAAGGTTTTGATAGAGTAAATAGGAGAAACTATTTCCAGTGACAGAAGGATCGGTCACCAGAGGACACAGATTTAAAGGCTATTGACAAAAGAACCAGAGATGAGGAGACTTTTTTTACACAGTGAGCTGTTATGATCTGGAATGCACTGCCTGAAAGGGTGGTGGAAAAAGATTCAATAGTAACCTTCAAAAGGAATTGGTTAAATATTTGAAGGGGAAAAATTTGCAGGGCTGTGGGGAAAGGGCGGGAGAAAGGGACTGATTGGATAGTTCTTTAAAAGAGCCGGCAAAGGCACACTAGGCTAAATGGCCTCCTTCTGTGCTGTATCATTCTTTGATTCTATGATTCATTTCATCCCATGAACTCATCCCACACTTGCAGTTTTTGGAATACCCAAAGGGATTCTTTCTTTCCCAGCACCTTGTGCAGCAGTGGTAATGAACAAAACTGCAGACAATTGACAATGGTTTATAGGTTGGTTGCAGCAAACAACTACACAACTAGTTCAATGTAGCTGCACAGAAATTCTAGTCCATCACAATAACAAAAAAAAAGTGGATATGTGTAGGATTGTTCAACCTCCTTCTAAATAATTCACTTCAACAGTCCAGCCCCATTTTCCCAGAGGTGCCCAGGTTTAATGGGTGAGGACTGCACTGTAGGTGCAGCCTTTCTTGTCATTATGAAATTTGGCATGGGGGTCTAACTTGAATACCCCTGCTATGGTAGACGAGGTTTTGCAAGCCGGCACCATGGCCAATTTTAAGTGTCAAATTCAAGCATTGGAAAATCAGGCCTGGTGTGGCAGAGGCACGCGAAGTTTGGGGGACAGATTTTCTGGCCCGTGCTCACTGCCAACAAGATCCCAGGCCACTAGCAGGGTCTTGAAAAATCCAGGCTTTAAACCCAACTGTCATTCCTAGAATCAATTTAAAACATTACAGCAGTTTCTGACAGGTTTCGTTGGTCAAATGGTTTCGAGAAACTCTGTGCTTGTCCTCTGTATGTGACTGGCAAATTGAACTTAAGAATCTGGAGGAAAAAGTTCATCCCCTTAGCGCCACCCATTAGCAGCAGCAGATGGTGCTAACAGGGCGCTAGAGTATTATCGCCAGGGTGAGGCGAATCCAGCGCCGCACGCCAAATCCACCCCCCCCCCCGCCATAGCGCTGCTGGTAACAGTTATCGCCAGGAGCCTCAATGCCAGGTGGATCGTGACGTCAGTGAGTGTGCAATGCTCACTGAGCGCCCGATCTGCAAAATTGATTGTCACCACCTACCTTAGTGCCTGGAGTCAACAGCGACAGGGAGAGCTGACATGAAGCACCAGGAAGCCGGCTCCAGGGACGTTATTTAAAGGGATCATCAGTAATGATTCGCAGCTGTCAGGTTAGTGGAGTTTCAGTGGTTTCTTTTTAGTTTCAGAGTCCAACAGTTTCATTCAGTAATTTCAAGGTTATTTTGTATCAGGAATGTTGTGGCAACTAAAAAGTAGCTACATTTATTCTTTAAAAAATTGCTACACTTGGTGACATTAATGGGGGCTGTACTGGCAGTCGAGCCTCGCCCTCCAGGATCTATGGCGGAGCGAGCAGAGGCAGTGAGAAAGTCTGGAACATGTGCCCAGAGGGAGGAGGAGGGCCATCAGGGCTCTCAACAGGAGGCCTTACCCTCTGAGGGTATTCCGATAGGACTTCTCCTACCTCCAATTAAGCGAGGAGCAGTGTATTAGAAGGCTCCACTTCACCAAGGAGGTGGTCACAGAACTCTGCCACCTCCTGCAACCAGACCTCCAGCCTCAGACCAGGGACGACCACGGCTCTCCCAGTGGCAGTCAAGGTCACCGTCGCCCTCAATTTCTTCGCCAGCGGATCCTTCCAGTCTGCAACAGGAGACATAGCGAACATCTCGCAGTTCACCGTCCATCGCTGCATCCGGGAGGTCACAGAGGCTCTCTACAGTAGGAGAAGGGACTACATTTACTTCCCGATCACCAGAGAGAAGCAGGATGAGTGTGCATGTGGCTTTGCCAGGATAGTGGGTTTCCCCTTGGTGCAGGGCGCCATTGACTGCACCCACGTGGCTTTGCGGGCACCGCACAACAATCCTGAGATCTTTCGTAACTGCAAAGGCTACCACTCACTTAATGTGCAGTTGGTGTGCGACCACAGACAGCAAATTCTCAATGTGAATGCCCGCTATCCTGGCAGCAGCCAAGATGCCTTCAGACCGGTGTGCCAGCACTCTTCCAGCCATCACGTCAAGCTTGCGGCTGGCTGGTTGGAGACAAGGGCTATCCGCTTTCCAGCTGGCTCATGACTCCCCTCCGCAACCCCAACACTCCTGCCCAGCACTCATATAATGAGAGCCATGCTGCCACCAGGAACATCATCGAGCAGACCATTGGTCTGCTCAAGCAACAGTTCACTGCCTTGATCGCTTGGGAGGAGCCCTCCAGTACTTGGCTGAGCGGGTGTCCCATTTCATCGTGGTCTGCTGCATGCTCCACAACTTGGCCATCATGAGGGCCCAGCCCTTGCCACTAGGGATTGTGGGACCACCTCAGGAGGAGGAAGAGGGAGAGGAGGAGGAGAAGGAGGACGAGGAGGAGGAGAAACAGGAGCGAGGGAGGAGGCAGCCACTCAATCGGCCTTCTGGAAAGGCGGTCCATGACCACCTCATCAGACTGTGGTTCCAATAAATTAAACCCCAGATACCCATTGCTCACCACATCCCCATCATTCCATTACTGTCGGAGGCCATACCACAGCGCAAAGCTGAAATGAGACATACCACAAAAGAATCCAAATTGAATTAATAAATTTATCACAAATCAGTGAACACATATTTACAACAAAAATATTAACTATTCATCCTTGTGCAATCCCTTAGTGCCTCTCGTTACTGTGCCTTTGCCTACTTTAGTGCTCCTATGAAGTGTTGGCCCAGTGGCTGCAGCAGAGCTGAGTGTCCGTGTGGGTGACTTCAGATGGCCTTGCAGGATGCCCTCGACCAGCTCTGGGCCTGGAAGGCCCGGCTGTAGACTGCACCACCTCAGTATGGGCGGCAGCAGTCTGGGCTGGCTGGATGACAGGCAGCGACAGGGGCAATCACAGAGTGGCAGTTGTGGGAGCAGGAATGCTGTCATCCTGGGAGAGGACAACAGGTTCCTGCTCCACTGACCCAGTGCCTCTCCCCTGGGGCAGCACCTCAGCATCCCTAGCAATCTGTTGGAGCACAGATTGCTGGCCTGCTGCGACACCGTGAAAGCCCCTGGTCGACGGTGGTAGATCCAGCCACGATGGCAGCAGTCAGAGCTTGTGTGGCATCAAGCTGAGACTGAATGAGAGCAGTCTGAGATTGGATGCCACCAAGCATAGACTGCATTACAGCACTAAGACGTTGTGTCGCTTCTGCCTGTGCTGCAATGGAAACTGGCAGATTGCCTATCACATGCGGCATCAGGTTTGGGTCGCCATGGTCTCTCTGGGAGTCTACCATCCTTTGCAGACTGGAAATAATGGGCTCCATGGTGTGTGCAGAGCCATGTGCAATGTTGGAGGCGGACTCCTCCACGCTCCTTACCATTGCTGAGAGGCTCTTGGGCACCCTTGCCATTGCACCTATCATCTCCGTGTGCATGCCCATCACTCTTCTTCTAAACACCTCCCCATCGAGGTCCTCATCTGAGTCCTGTGCAGCAGAACTGGCGCACGAACTCACCCTCCGGGGAGCTGGCCCCCGAGCTACCCTTTCCCCCTGGCCTTGCTGCAGCCCCCTCGTCCCCGGTGCCTCCCCCTATGCAGATCCCACTACTATACTAGCCTCTAAAGAACGCGTAGTGCCAGTATCTGAGCTGGTGTCTGCAGGTGAGACATGCAGTGATGCGATGTGTTCTTCCTCCTCCTCTTCTTCCGCCTCGCTCTCTACAGTGCCCTGAGGGACAGGCTGCTGAGGTGCGTGCTGATTATCTGGAAGCATAAAGGCACAAGTGTCGGGTTAAGGTGAGGGGTGGGGGCAGGAAGGGAGAAATGCATGCATACAGCATGATTAGCTGGAAAGTGGGAAACGGCTTGTGGGGTGAGTGGGAAGTGGGATGTGAGAAGAAGGAGTAGGGATGAACAGAACCATTGTTGTCCCCAAGGGGGTCAACATCGCCAGTGGCCACGGCGCCCACCACCTGGCACCCAATAATCTGCAGCACTTTATTCTCCAGTGCAGATAGTAGTTGGGTGTCAGCTTGTCCCCTGTCTGTGCGCTCCTGCTCCCTCCTGTTGTGAGCCACCTTGGCCTGCAAAAGAAAGGAAAGTGTGTGAGTGATTGTGGAGCAATGTGTTTGGGTGATGTGCCTGCCATAGTTAAATAGCTGTCATTGTGTGCAAGGTGTGAGATGTGGATGTGAGTGTTGGTAGCTGGAGATTGTTGGTGGGTGAGTGCTGGGGGAGTGGTGCTTTGGGCAGTGTGTGTAGACTGTGGTACAGGTGGTGGTATGTAGCATTTGCTGAAGCATTCATTCAACCTGACCACCTGAGTGAGGTCATTAAATTTCTTCCTGCACTGTGTGTGGATCCTGGGGACCACAGTGCTGCCTGAGACGTGCTGTGCTACCTCCCTCCACATGGCACGGAAGACTTGTGGTGAGGGCCTCCTGCCACTTGTCGTGTAGAGCACTGCCCTCCGTCTCTCCACAGCGAACACCAACGCCTTCAATGCTTGATCACAGAATCTGCGGGCTCTCTCCCTGGGGCGTGGATCTGCCATGAGTACACCTGGTTAAGTCCTCCAGCTCCTTCTCCTTGTCCTGCTTCTGCTTGCTGAGGCAGCTGCACAGCCAGCAATGCTGAGAATGAGTTTCTGCAGCATCAATGAACCTCCCTTTTAAGTACTGAAGAAAGCCTTTGGCAATCTTGACTTGCGATTAGACGGCACCCGATATTGGTCCACCCTTTGAGTGTAATGCCAATGAGCTTGGGCTTTAAGACTTGAATTAGGACTCCGATCATTTTTTTCAGCAGTGAGCACGAACTTTGCGAGCAGTCTAAAGCATTTGAGCCTGGCGCTAATTCTCGAACTTTTCTAATGACACCGCCCATTCCTGGGCTATAATGAATTTCTAGCCCCTGAATTCCAGAAATGGAATCATTCAGCTACTAATCTCACATTTTGTGCACCAAATATTCCAGGTCTGTGTCTCTACAGTGCTTTAAAGAAAAGAAAGACTTGCATTTCTATAGCACCTTTCACGACCACCGGACGTCCCAAAGCGCTTTACAGCCAATGAAGTACTTTTTGAAGTGTAGTCACTGTTGTAGTGTAGGAAATCCAGCAGCCAATTTGCGCACAGCAAGCTCCCGCAAACAGCAATATGGTAATGACCCGATAATCTTTTTTTTTTGTTATGTTGATTGAGGGATAAATATTGGGCCCAGGACACCGGGGATAACTCCCCTGCTCTTCTTCAAAATAGTGCCACGGGATCTTTTACCTCCACCTGAGAGAGCAGACGGGGCCTCGGTTTAACGTCTCATCTGAAAGACAGCACCCTCTGACAGTGCAGCACTCCCTCAGCACAGCATTGGAGTGTCAGCCTAATTTTGTGCTCAAGTCTCTGGAGTTTTCTCCACACGTCTGGCCTATCCATTAAGGTGCATCTGTGTTTTAGGTGGAAATCCTAATACTTGCAGCTACAAATAAGATAATCCAACATCACCGCACCTGGAGTACTGCGTACAGTTTTTGTCTCCATATTTAAGGAAGGATATACTTGCATTAGAGGCACTGCAGAGAAGGTTCACTGGGTTGATTTCTGGGATGAAGGTTGAGCAGGTTGGGCCTATCCTCATTGGAGTTTAGAAGAATGAGAGGCGATCTTATTGAAATAGGGCGAAAAATTCAGTTGGTTTGCGCCTCCCGTTAGTGCGCTTAAGAGGGTGCTAATGGGGCACAAAGCAACTAGTGCCCATGCGCGGCGCTGTTTGCGCCGCTCACAAAATTGACTAGACATTTTGCGGCGGCACTAAACACTACCGCCACGATCTCCTGCGCCCGCAGATCGTGATGTCAGTTGAGCGTGCAACGCCCCGGACTGGATATTGAGTGGCGCCCCCTGTCTTACCGCCTGCCACTAGCAACGACAGGTTGAGGGGAGCGTTTTGCAGTCGGGAAGGGACTGGGGGAGCGCTATTTAAAGGCGACCGCTTCCTGCTTTTTTTGTCAGCAAAATGTTTGCACCACGCATTCTGAGTGAGAGAGACTGCAGGAAATATTCAAAGCTGTGTTGAGGAGTTTTGGGTACTGAGCAGCACTTTGCAGGTTCTTTCTGATTTGATCTTCCTTGCATCAATTTAGAAGAGACTATGTGGCTGCACTCTGAGCTCTTTCCCTGGGTCTCTCCATTGTTCTTTCCAACAGATTTGATGTACAGGTCTCTCCAGGCCAAGATTCAAGGCTGCAATGAGCAGTGTGTGAATGGAGAGCAAGATCGACCCTCCCCTTTAAGAACTGGCCAGCGCCAGTGTGTCTGTCTTCCATTGCTGACTGACATCACATGAGCTTCGCCAGTGCTCTGAGGTAGCGCCCCGCTCCTCGGCCTTTGTGCCTTAAGACAGGTGTGCAGAGCCTGATTTAGCGCTCCAATCAACTCTAGGGGCAATAAAAGCCAAGTTTGCAGTCGGAGGCGATAATTAGCGCCAGGCGCTAAACTTTGCGCCCGGCCGATAATCGCACCCCAAACGGGACGATACTGAATTTCTCCCCCATAAGATTCTGAGGGGGATTGACAGGGTGGATGCTGAGAGGATCTTTCCCCTAGTGGGGGTATCTAGAACTAGGGGGCATAGTTTCAGAATAAGGGGTCGCCCATTTAAGACGGAGATGAGGAGGAATTTCTTCTCTCAGAGGGACGTGAATCTTTGGAATTCTCTACTCCAGAGAGCTGTGGAGGCTTGGTCATTGTATATATTCAAGGCAAAGATTGACAGACATTTGAACTACAAGGGAGTCAAGGGGTATGGGGAGAGAGCGGGAAAATAGTGTTGAGGCCAAGATTGGATCAGCCATGATCTTATTGAATGGCGGAGCAGGCTCGAGAGGCTGACTGGCCTACTCCTGCTCCTGTTTCTTATGTTCTTATCATTCGTTTTAGTATTCCTATATCTGTTACACTATCCAATAAAACCCACACCCAATCCTTACCTCAATCTTGCTCTGTTCCATTTCCTGTTTTTAGTCAGATTTGGTTCAATTGAGTTTGACTTCTATTTCCCTGTCTGTATATATGTAGATATATATATATATATATATATATATATAAAAAGGAAAAGAATAATAAAGAGTCCCTTTCTAAAATCTTGAAGTTGAAGCAAAAATGATCGAAGGCGCTTTGGAGAAATGAGTCTGTTATAAACGCCAGTGAAATTATAGAGTTGTATTACTTATTAATCTGCAAACTGGTTGTTATTGTTGGACTAAAAACAAATGTTTCGTGACTGAGAAGACACACATAGTTTGTGAGCAAGGATTACTTGCCTTTCCAAGTAAGTGGCATTTCACTCTATGTAGAGGGCATGTTTCTACATAATAGGATATTTGTAATGAAAATGACTTGCTTAACGTTTGAATAACAGAGTCAGGATTAGGCTGAGGTAAACTGAGCTGAAGAATATTAGCATCACACCTGAGTCAAATTTTCCTCTCTGTAAGCACCTTAGCACACAGTAGGAGAATATTATGAACCTTAATTTGAAGAAAAGACGTCTGTGTTTCTCAGTGGCAATCGAAACTTGTCTGAAAGAATTGGTTTCAAGGATATAGCAGCCATCACCTCAGGCTTGTGGCTGCTGAAGAGCATGTCGCCCCGACAACCATCCAGCACCCAGCTCTATGCATTTAGAGGCCTACAATCTAATCGGAGTTAAAATGTCACCAAGACTAGGCCCCAGGTTGTCAGCCTAAAGCCAAGCCCATCTCGTACGCACATATCCAGCGTGAATGTTGCGGTTGCTGGGACGAGAATGCCCCTTCATCTCCACAGGGAACAGTGGAGTAAGCAGATGAAGCTGGGCTGAAAAGAGGGAATTGCTTTCTTCGCTGAAAGACTCTTTATTTTGCCACTTCAAAGCTGAAATGCCAGGAAGCAATAATAGAGAAAATTGTGCGGCCCTCAGAGGGAGAAAAGGCCTCAGCAACCGGTGTGTGAAAGTTAGTGAAGGGATTTGAAATGTCAGCTTCCTGGGAAATGCTTGATATTTCTGGCTTCTAATTGATTAATCTGCCAAATTGATTGTTATATAAACTCCACTGATAACATTTTCCTGTTCGCTGTATGATAATTGAATGGATATTTAATCCTGCGAAAACCTACCGGAACAATTATTCCGTGTAATTAAAAAAAAAAGCAGGATTGCAAAATATTTTTTTTCATGGAAAATGCATTGAAAATGAAGACACGCATTGATTCTGTGCAATTTTCTAATTCTGCTTTGTGAGATATAACATCGAGCAATTGGAAGAGATGCATTTTGGTCATTTTTATGGTGAATTTTTGAAGTTTCAAAGGAAATAAAATACTCAGAGTTCTCTGGTGCTGTGCATTGCGATCGCAGTGGCAACGGAACACTTTAAAATTCCATGTGAACGATTGTATTTTGTTGAATGTTTTACTCAAGGTAGCTTTGAGTAGCGTAATTGCTTGCTTAACAAAGGGGCCCCAAGGAAAGCTCTCCACATCGGGAACATAGGAACAGAGTCAAGTATTATAGCTGCAAAAAGCAGTAACAACTTTAATCAAGGCAAAATACAGAGGACTAATAAAGCTCCATCCATAAATCGTGTTAAATATAATTTAGGATATCAGAACAACGATAAATTGTATGAAAGATTGAGACTGCAAGTGGTGTTTATAAGATAATTATACTGAACACTGGCCTGTCTGGTGAATATCTGATGATGGGGGGAGGACGAATTCCACAAGAGTAACAGCGCGGATTCTGCTATAATTATTTTTATGTTTGAAAGTGGGACAGAAAGTAAACAATCGAAGCAAGTATGAAAACATGGCTGCTGCAGGAATGCGTAGGAACATTTGGCAGAATTGGTTTCTATCGGACACACGCTAAGAAAGTATTCCGTTACGTAATTCGAAATTGTGAGGGGGGTGGGGGGAAAGAACGCTGGAATAGAAACAATTTTGCACCTTGGTCTTGAACCTGTCCACACAGCATAAAATCTTCTTGTACAGGTTAACAGCATGAGTTACCACATTGTGCTAGTTGATAGGATAAAATTACATGAACTTGTCAAGTGAGATTGCATGTAGCGTCCATTAGTGTAGCACGATGGACCGTTGTGTTGCTTTTTAAGCAAATGAAAAAGAAAGAAAGACATGCATTTATATAGTGCCTTTCACGACCACCAGACGTCTCAAAGTACTTTACAGCCAATGAAGTACATTTGAAGCGTAGTCACTGCTGTAAAGTATGAAATGCGGCAGCCAATTTGCGCACAGCAAGCTCCCACAAACAGCAATGTGATAATGACCAGATAATCTGTTTTAGTGATGTTGATTGAGGGATAAATATTGGCCAGGACACCGGGGATAACTCCCCCCTGCTCTTCTTCAAAATAATGCCATGGGATCTTTTACATCCACCTGAGAGAGCAGACGGGGCCTCGGTTTAACGTCTCATTTGAAAGACGGCACCTCCGACAGTGCGACACTCCCTCAGTACTGCACTGGAGGGTATGCTCAAGTCTCTGGAGCGGGACTTGAACCCTACAACCTTCTGACTCCGAGGTGAGGGTACTACCAACGGAGCCACAGCTGACACTTTGCACACAGATACATATTGTACTCCTTAACAACCACAGCTGTGCGTTCTTGATTCTACCAGTGTGCAATGGCAAACTTTACATGTTAATATAGGGCATTTACATATGTTAACGCAGTGTGATTACTGTCTATGATTTACATGTTGATGTGGTGTAATCTCATGACATAATTAAATGCTCACACACCACATGCTCCAGCCGGAGTCTCTGGAGAATGAAAGTGGTTAAACCGAGCACATTCCTCCCCCACCTCACCCAGTGCCAACTGCCACTCTGGCTGGGTTCGCTGAACTTTGCACCGACAATCTGGGACCTTGCTGCTCGGTGTGACTCGGTACCATTGCAGGCGGTCCTTTACCCTCGGAGCCATCGGAGGAACCTTTTGAAAACCTATTTCATCACCAACCAGCTCTTTTCTAGTATGTCAGCTGATAAATCTGTCTGTTTGATAAAACAAAACCCAAACACTGCAGGTTTACTATCTTAAGATGCCTCACAACAGTATTGGGTATGGTAGCATCGTTACTGGACTAGTAATGATCCGGAGACGTGAGTTCAAAATCCCACCACAATTTAAATTCAATGAATTAAATAAATCTGGAATGAAAAGCTAGTATCAGAAATGGTGACCATGAAACTACCGGATTGTCGTAAGAACCCACCTGGTTCACTAATGTCCTTTAGGGAAGGAAATCTGCCGTCCTTACCCAGTCTGGCCTACACGTGACTCCAGACCCACAACAATGTGGTTGACTCTTAACTGCCCTCAGTTATATTCAAGAAGGCGGCTCACCACCACCTTCTCGAGGGAAATTAGGGATGGGCAATAAATGCTGGCCTTGCCAGCGACGCCCACATCCTGTGAACGAATAAAAAAAAAACTGCGTTTAAAAGTATTTAAGTGGCCATGAAGTGCTTTGGGACATCCATAGGTCGTGAAAGCCGCTTTATTAACGCAAGTTTATTCGCACTGCTGCTTCTAAAAGCCTGAATAGGTTTTATGTAGCTGTAGTTGGTTTCATGGCATTGCTCCTGAATGGTTTATGTGTTCCAACATGTATAGAGTGGATTCTTAGAATGCAGTGTCCAAGTATTTTGGACTGGAATCCCGCTCTGTGTAATAGATAAGGATCAGCAGAAAAGTTACATAAACCTTATAACAATCTTCAATTACAGTGAAAAGTTCATAAGAAATAAGACAACTGTGTAGTCTTACTAATGTTTCACTACGCATTCCTGATTAGTGCGTGTTGTTGATGACTGAGTGAAATCTTGTGGGAGGCAGGTTACTTACTGTAAAGGAATTGATTGTATCTGTGTTCCCGCTCTGAGTTATAAAAAGATCAGCATATGCCTTGATACAAATGGCTGCAACATAGTTCATGCTCCGTTCTCAAGCAATGAAAGGGTAACTTAAATAAAGGAAACTACGATGGTATGAGTCGCGAATTGGGTAGGATTGATTGGGGAATGTCACTCAAAGGGTTGACGGTGGATAGGCAATGGCAAACATTCAAAGACTGCATGGATGAACTACAGAATTTGTTCATCCCAGTGTGGCATAAGAATAAAACAAAAAGGGTGACTCAACCATGGCTAACAAGGGAAATTAGGGATAGCATAAGATTCAAGGAGAGGGTATATAAATTGGTAAGAAAAAGCGGTAACCCTGAGGATTGGGAGCAGTTTAGGATTCAACAAAGGAGGACAAAGGGATTAATTAAGAAGGGGAAAATAGAATATGAAAGTAAGCTTGCTGGGAACATAAAAACTGACTGTAAGAGCTTTTCTAGATATGTGAAGAGAAAAAGATTAGTGAAATCAAGTGTAGGTCCCTTGCAGTCAGAAGCAGGGGAAGTTATAATGGGGAACAAAAAAATGGCAGACCAATTAAATGCATATTTTGGTTCTGTCTTCACAAAGGAGGACACAAATAACCTCCCAGAGATGTTGGAGAACATACGGTCTGATGAAAGGGAGGAACTGAAAGAAATCAGTATTTGCAGGGAAATGGTGTTAGGGAAATTGACGGGATTGAAGGCCGATAAATCCCCAGGGCCTGATAATCTACATCCTAGGGTACTTAAGGAAGTGGCCCTAGAAATAGTAGATGCATTGCTGATCATCTTCCAACATTCGATGGAATCTGGAACTGTACCCATGGATTGGAGGGTAGCTAATGTTACCCCACTATTCAAAAAGGGTGGTAGAGAGAAAGTGGGGAATTACAGACCGGTAAGCCTGACATTGGTAGTGGGGAAAATGCTAGAGTCCATTATAAAGGATGTAATAGCTGAGCACTTGAAAAACAGTGACAGGATCGGACAAAGTCAACATGGATTTACAAAAGATAAATCGTGCTTGACTAATCTACTGGAATTTTTTGAGGATGTAACTGGGAAAATAGATAAGGGAGAACCAGTGGATGTGGTGTATTTGGACTTTCAAAAGGCTTTCGATAAGGTCCCGCATAAGAGATTAGCGTGTAAAGTTAAGGCACATGGGATTGGGGGCAAGGTATTGACTTGGATAGAGAACTGGTTGGCGGACAGAAAGCAGAGAGTAGGAATTAATGGGTCTTTTTCTGATGGCAAGCAGTGACTAGTGTGGTACCGCAGGGATCGGTCCTTGGACCCCAGCTATTCACAATATACATTAATGATCTAGATAAGGGAACTAAATGTAATATCTCCAAGTTTGCAGATGACACAAAGCTGGGTGGGAGTGTGTGCTGCGAGGAGGATACCGAGAAACTCCAGGATGATTTGGACAGGTTGGGTGAGTGGGCAGAAGCGTGGCAGATGCAATATAACGTGGATAAATGCGAGGTTATCCACTATGGTGTCAAAAACAGAAAGGCAGACTATTATCTGAATGGCAATAGATTGGGAGAAGGGGAAGTGCAACGAGACCTGGGTGTCCTTGTGCACCAGTCGCTGAAGGTAAGCATGCAGGTGCAGCAGGCGGTGAAGAAGGCAAATGGTATGTTGGCCTTCATAGCTAAACGGTTTGAGTATAGGAACAGGGATGTCCTGCTGCAGTTGTACAGGGCCTTGGTGAGACCACACCTTGAGTACTGTGTGCAGTTTTGGTCGCCTTATCTGAGGAAGGATGTTCTTGCCATGGAAGGAATTCAGCGAAGATTCACAAGGCTGATACCTGGGATGGCAGGAATGACATATGAGGAGAGATTGGGTCAATTGGGCTGATACTCGCTGGAGTATAGAAGAATGAGAGGGGATCTCATCGAAACATATAAAATTCTGACAGGTCTGGACAAACAAGATGCAGGAAGAATGTTCCCGATGGTCGGAGAGTCCAGAACCAGGGGCCATAATCTAAGGATAAGGGGTAAGCCATTTAGGACAGAAATGAGGAAGAATTTCTTCACCCAGAGAGTGGTGAACCTGTGGAATTCTCTCCCACAGAAGGTAGTTGAGGCCAAGTCATTAAATATATTCAAGAATTAGTTAGATATATTTCTTAAAGCTAAAGGTATCAAGGGATATGGGGAGAAGGCAGGTACAGGGTACTGAGTTTGGATGATCAGCCATGATCTCATCGAATGGCGGAGCAGGCTCGAGGGGCCGAATGGCCTACTCCTGCTCCCATCTTCTATGTTTCTATGGTGCTTTTAACACTAATTTTGTTAAAAGAGTGTTTCGTGTGTCAGCCAGTGGCTCAGTGGGTAGCACTCTTGCCTCTGAGGCAGAAGATTGTGGGTTCACAGTCCCACTCCAGTAGATGTGAGCCCTAAAATCTAAGCTGATGCTCCAGTGCAGTACTGAGGGAGTGCTGCACTGTCGGAGGTGCCGCCTTTCAGGTGAGATGTTAAACCGAGGTCCCTTCTGCTCTCTCAGGTGGATGTAAAAGATCTCATGGCACTATTTCAAAGGAAAGAAGTGGAGTTGTCCTGGCCAATATTTATCCCTCAATCAACATAACAAAAACAGATTACCTGGTCATTATCACATTGCTGTTTGTGGAAGCTTGCTGAGCGCAAATTGACGACTGTGTTTCCTATATTGCAACAGTGAATCCACTTCATTGGCTGTCTGTTGGTCATGAAAGGCGCTGTATAAATGCAAGTCTTTTTTCTTTTTAAACAATGGTGTATTTTTGGTTTTGCTCTTGCAGCATCTTCTCAAACAATGGGCAGAATTTTCATTGACCCATGGAGGCGGGTTTGGAGGCGTGTGGGGTGGGAAAATTGCAGATTCGGGGGTCCCGAACCCATCCCGCCCCCAACCTCCCTCCATGCCAGTTTCGCTGGAGGCGGGTACCCGACCTGTGCTGGGAGCCGCCTCCCCGAGGCGGGAAGGGGATTAGTGCCAAATTAACTGCCTGTTAACAGGTAGTTAACAGGCAGTTTGTTGCCTAATCCCTATTTTTAGCCCTGAAGTGTGGGCTACCCGACGGCTCCAAACCACGCCGTTTTAGCGAGGCGGACCGTGGGTCTGCAGGGGTTGGAGGGGTCGATATGTCCGGTGGGCAGGTGAGTGATGGGTGCATGTGTGCAGAGGTAAGTGTGTAAGGTAAGTGGAAAGTGTGGAAAAAAGTTTTACTTACCTTAACTTCCTCCTGCAGGTGTCAGCCCTTCAGGTCTCGGGAGTCAGAAATCTCACTGGCACAGAAAGCAGAATGGCCGTTGAGCTGTCAAAAGCTGCAGCCTCTGCTTTTTGTTCTGCAGAGATCTCTAAATCAGCCTGAGAGGAAGGAATTAACTTAGAGGACAGATTGTCAGTGTTTGACAGCTTCAAGGAGCTGTCAAACGCTGATATTTCATCTGTCAAAAGCTCTTGACAGATGAAATGTCAATCTGTGATGTCACCTGTTGCCGGGTGGCCCTTAATTGGCCTGCTGAGCCCACTGGGCGGGCTCAACAAGGTCAATCAAGGGAAAATTGAGTGGGTTGGCCACAAGTCAATGGAGGCGGGACTTCAACCCCAAAAGTGGGAGTCCCGCCTCCTGCTCTTCTCCATTGATAAAATCCAGCCCAATGTGTTGCAACAAAAGATACAGAATTAGAGCAGGATCCCTAATTTATTTGTACAGCTGATGAGAGGAATGTGTAATCATACTGAGGTGACTGACCTGTAGTTGCTGGGTTTATCCTTACACCCTTTTTTGAACAAGGGTCTAACATTTGCAACTCTCCAGTCCTCTAGTATCATCCTGTATCCAATGAGGATTGAAAGTTTATGGCCAGTACCTCCGCAATTTCCACCTTTACTTTCTTCAGCATCCTAGGATGCATCCTATCCGGTCCTGGTGACTTATCTACTTTAAGTACAGCCAGCCTTTCTAGTACCTCCTCTTTATCAATTTTTATCCCATCCAGTATCTCAACTACCTCCTCTTTCACTATGACTTTGGCAGCATCTTCTTCCTTGGTAAAGACAGATGCAAAGTACTCATTTAGTACCTCAGCCATGCCCTCTGCCTCCATGCGTAGGTCTCCATTTTGGTCCCTAATCGGCCCCACCCCTCCTCTTACTACCCGTTTACTATTTATATGCCTATAGAAGACTTTTGGATTCCCTTTTAAGTTAGCTGCCAATCTATTCTCATACTCTCTCCTTGCCCCTCTTATTTCCTTTTTCACTTCCCCTCTGAATTTCCTATATTCAGCCTGGTTCTCAATTGTATTCTCAACCTGACATATATCATACGCCCCCTTTTTCTGCTTCATCTTACTCGCTATCTCTTTCGTCATCCAGGGAGCTCTGGCTTTAGTTGCCCTACCTTTCCCTCTCGTGGGAATGCACCTCGACTGTACCCGAACCATCTCCTCTTTAAATGCAGCCCATTGTTCAATTACAGTTTTGCCTGCCAATCTTTGATTCCAATTTACCCGGGCCAGATCCATTCTCAACCCACTGAAATTGGCCTTCCTCCAATTAAGTATTTTTTACTCTAAATGCTCCCTGTCCTTTTCCATAGCTAATCTAAACCTTATGATACTGTGATCACTGTTCCCTAAATGGTCCCCGAATGACACTTGCTCTACTTGACCCACCTCATTCACCAGAACCAGATCCAACAATGCCTCCTTCCTCATTGGGCCGGAAAGGTACTGATCAAGCAAGTTCTTCTGAACACACTTCAGAAATTCTTCCCCCTCTCTGCCCTTCACACTATTACTATCCCAGTCTATATTAGGATAGTTGAAGTCCCCCATTATCACTACTCTATAGTTCTTGCACCTCTCTGTAATTTCTCTGCAAATTTGCTTCTCTATATCCTTCCCACTAGTTGGCGGCCTATAGAATACACCTAGTAGTGTAATGGCACCTCTATTGTTTCTCAACTCTAACCAAATAGATTCTGTCGTTGACCCCTCCAGGACATCCTCTCTCTCCAGCACTGTAATATTTACCTTAATCAATACTGCCACCCCACCTCCTTTCTTTCCTTTCCTATCTTTTCTGAACACCTTATATCCAGGAATATTTAGTAGCCAATCCTGCCCTTTTGTGAGCCAGGTCTCTGTTATCGCCACAACATCATATTCCCATGTGTCTATTTGCACCTGCAGCTCACCAGCCTTATTTACTATACTTCGTGCATTCACACACATGCACTGTAAACCTGTCTTAGACCTTCTTGTATTCTCTCTTAGTCTGACCCCACCTAATACCGTACTATCTCTTACTCTAGTGCTATCTGTCTCTCCCAATACTTTGTACACCTTGTTTCTCCTTTCTAATGCTACATCCTGGTGCCCATCCCCCTGCCAAATTAGTTTAAACCCTCCCCAACAGCACTAGCAAACCCCCCCCCATGAGGACATTGGCTCCAGCTCTGTTGAGGTGCAACCTGTCGGGCCTGTACAGGTCCCACCTCCCCCAGAACCAGTCCCAATGTCCCAGGAATCTGAAGCCCTCTCTCCTGCACCATCTCTCCAGCCACGCATTCATCTGCTCTTCCCTCATATTTCTATACTCACTAGCTCATGGCACCGGGAGTAATCTGGAGAATACTACCTTTCAGGTCCTGTTTTTTAATCTCTTTCCTAGCTCCCGAAAATCTGCCTGCAGGACCTCATCCCTCTTTCTACCTATGTCGTTGGTACCAATATGGACCACGACCTCTGGCTGTTCACCCTCCCCTCTCAGAGTGTCCTGCAGCCGCTCAGTGACATCCTTGACCCTGGCACCAGAGAGGCAAACTACCATCCTGGAATCACGTCTGCAGCCGCAGAAATGCCTGTCTGTTCCCCTAACTATCAAATCTCCTACCACTATTGCTTTCCCAATCTTCCTCCTCCCCTCCTGTACAGCTGAGCCACCCGTGGTGCCATGGACTTGGCTCTGGCTGTTCTCCCCAGAGGAACCATCGCCCTCACTAGTATTCAGTACTAAATACTGGTTGGAGAGCGAGATGCACTCAGGGGACTCCTGCACTGACCTGCCTGGTCCTCCTTGTCTGTCTGACGGTCATCCATTCCCTCTCTGCCTGCACACTCTTATGCTGTGGGGTGACCAACTCCAGAAACGTGCTATCCACATAGCTCTCAGCCTCATGGATGCACCGTAGTGATGCCAGCTGCTGCTTGAGCTCCTCCAGCTAACAACACTTCCTGCACATGTGGTCGTCCAGGAGTCCCCACATGGCACAAGATGTGCATTCCACAGGACCAAGGTGCCCTGCCATGCCTCTACTTAATAGACTTTTACATAACTTAACAGAAATAAACTTAAGACTTAAAAAAAATAACCAACTACTCACCAATCAGCTCCTTCCTTGCACTGACGTCACTTACCTCGCTCCCTAACACTCACGCTCCCTCCGGGCTCTTGGGCTTACCATTGTCTGTGGCCGCTCCTCTCGCTCTCCTGCAGGTCTGCTCTCGTGCCTATTAACTTAGAGACCTTGAGTTCTGTGGCTCCACTCCTCCTTTTCAGCCAGACATCTCCACCGCCTTCCTCCTCCCCACCGATTCCTGCGCTCCCCAAATTCCTCCACTCTGCTTGCGATTCACTCCGTTTACGATCTCCAAGCTCTGTGCTCAAGCTCAAAATATATGCTTACATGTTTTTCCAAAAAGGAAGACTTTGGGGGAAAAATTTGTCTCCTTAGCGCCTCCTGTTAGCGCCAGCAGGTGGAGCTAATGGGGCGCTAGACCAGTATCGCCGGGGCGAGGCGAGGCGAATCAAGCGGCGCATGCCAAATTCTGCCCCCCCTCCCCATAACACCGCCTGTAAGAGGCATTGCTGGGAATGTCAATGTCAGGTGGATCGTGACATCAGTGAGTGTGCAATGCTAAATTGATTCTCGCCACTTACCTTAGCGCCTGGAGTAAACATCGAGAGGGAGAGCTGGCATGAAGCACCAGGAAGCCAGCTGCAGGGACGTTATTTAAAGGGATCATCAGTAATGACTTGCAGCTGTCAGTTTCAGTGGTTTCTTGTCAGTTTCACATACTCCAACAGTTTCATTCAGTAATTTCAAGGTTCTTTTGTATCAGGAGTGTAGTGGCAACTAAAAAGTAGCTACATTTATTCTTCAAAGAATCAAACTGCTACACTTGGTAACATTAATGCGGGCTGTACTGGCGCCACCTCGCCCTTCAGATTCTATGGTGGAGGGAGCGTAGACAGCAAGAATGACGGGTACATGTGTGCAGAGAGATGAGGAGGGACATCAGAGCTCTCACCAGAAGGCCTTACTCTCCGAGGATATTCTGAGAACACTTCTCCTACCTTCAATGAATCGAGGAGCAGTGTTTAGATGGCTCCGCCTCACCAAGGAGGTGGTCACAGAACTCTGCCACCTCCTGCAACCAGACCTCCAGCCTCACACCAGGATGACTTAAAGACAGATCCCCTTTGCCCACCACATCCCCATCATTCCATCCCTCTCGCAGGCTGTTTCACACCGTGAAGCTGAAATGACAGACACCACAAAAGAATAGTGGAATAGTGAATTCATATATTATCAAAAATCAGTGAACACATTTTTACACCAAAAATATTAACTATTCACCCTTGTGCAATCCCTTAGTGCCTGTCGTTACTGTGCCTTTGCCTACTCTAGTGCTCCTACGAAGTGTTGTTCCAGTGGCTGCAGCAGACCTGGTGGAAGGCTGCTGATTGTCCGTGTGGGAGACTTCAGATGGCCTTGCAGGACGCCCTCAACCAGCTCTGGGCCTGGAAGACCCGGCTGTAGACTGCACCACCTCAGCATGGGCGGCAGTAGTCTGGGCTGGCTAGATGACAGGCAGCGACAAGGGCAATGACAGAGTGGCAGTGGTAGGAGCAGGAATGCTGTCATCCTGAGAGAGGACAGCAGGTTCCTGCTCCACTGACCCACTGCCACTCGCCCAGGGCAGCACCTCAGCATCCCTATCTGTTGGAGCACAGATTGCTGGCCTGCTGCGACACTGTGAAAGCCCCGGTCGACGGTGGTAGACCCAGCCACGATGGCAGCAGTCAGAGCGTGGCATCAAGCTGAGACTGCATGAGAGCAGTCTGAGATTGGATGCCACCAATCATAGACTGCATTACAGCACTAAGACATTGCGTCGCTTCCACCTGTGCTGCAATGGAAGCTGCCAGATCGCCTATCACACACGGCATCAGGTCTGGGTCACCACGGTCTCTCTGGGAGTCCACTATCCTCTGCAGATTGGAAATGATGGGCTCCATAGTGTGTGCAGAGCCTTGTGCAATGTTGGAGGTGGACTACTCCATGCTCCCTACCATTGCCGACAGGCTCTCGGGCACCCTTGCCATTTCACCTATCATCTCTGTTTGCATGCCCATCACCCTTCTTCTAAAGGCCTCCACATTGAGGTCCTCATCTGAGTACTGTGCAGTAGAACTCACGTGCGAATTCGCCCTCCGGGGAGCTGGTCCCTGAGCTACCCTTTCCCCCTGGCCTTGCTGCAGCCCACTTGTCCCCGGTGCCTCACCCCGTGCAGATCCCACTACTATACTAGCCTCTAAAGAATGCGTAGTGCCAGTATCTGAGCTGGTGCCTGCGGGTGAGACATGCAGTGACGCGGTGTGTTCTTCCTCCTCCTCTTCTCCCTCCTTGCTCTCTACGGTGCCCTCAGGGACAGGCGGCTGAGGTGCGTGCTGATTATCTGAAAGAATAAAGGTACAAAAGTCAGGTTAAGGTGAGGGGAGGGGGCAGGAAAGGAGAAATGCATGCATACAGTATGATTAGCTGGAAAGTGCGAAACACTTGTGGGGTGAAGGGGAAGCGGGATGTGAGAAGAAGGAGTAGGGATGAACATACCGTTGTTGTCCCCAAGGGGGTCAACGTCACCAGTGGCCACGGCGCCCACCACCTGGCGCCCAATAATCAACAGCACTCTATTCTCCAGCGCAGACAGTGGTCGGGTGTCGGCTTGTCCTCCGCCTGTGCGCTCCTGCTCCCTCCTGTTGTGAGCCACTTTGGCCTGCAAGAGAAAGGAAAGTTTGTGAGTGATTGTGGAGCAATGTGTTTGGGTGATGTGCCTTCCAGAGTTGAATAGCTGTCATTGTGTGCAAGGTGTGAGATGTGGGTGTGAGTGTTTGTAGGTAGAGATTGTTGCTGGGTGAGTGCTGGGGGTATGGTGCTTTAGGTAGTGTGTGAAGATTGTGGTTCAGATGGTGGTATGTAGCATTTGTTGAAGCATTGACTCATCCTGACCACCTGATTAAGGTCGTTAAATTTCTTCCTGCACTGTGTGTGGGTCCTGGGGACCACAGTGCTGGCCGAGACATGCTGCGCTACCTCCTTCCACATGGTGTGGAAGACTTGTGACGACGGCCTCCTGCCACTTGCTGGGTAGAGCACCGGCCTCCGTCTCTCCACAGCGAAAACCAATGCCTCCAATGCTTCATCGCAGAATCTGCAGGCTCTCTCCCTGGGGCGTGGATCTGCCATGAGCACACCTGGTTCAGTCCTCCAGCTCCTTCTCCTTGTCCTGCTCCTGCTTGCTGAGGCAGCTGCACAGCCAGAAATGCTGAGAATGAGGTGCTGCAGCATCAAAGAACTTCCCCTTTAAGCACTGAAAACTAAGATAATGGAGAAGTCTATAAGAAATGGTGAAAGTCGACACAGAAGTAGGCAGGCTAAGGTCTAAGTAGGCAGCCTATGGCAATCATGACTTGCGATTAGACTGCACCTGATATTGGTCCACCCTTTGAGTGTAACGCCAATGAGCTTGGGTTTTAAGACTTGTATTAGGACTCCAATCATTTTTTTGAGCAGTGAGCATGAATTTTGCGTGCAGTCTAAAGCCTTCGCGCCTGGTGCTAATTCTCCAACTTTTCTACTGACACCGCCCATTCCTTGGCTATAATGAATTTCTAGCCCATTGAATTTTGCCTAGATTGTTATTACTTTGGCCAACTTTTATTTTGGTGTCCGATGTCTCAATTTCCACAAGATTTTGCTTCAATAGTTAAGTATTTGGTATTGTTCATTGATCTATTATTAAGTTGCTTCGATAGTATGTGACTAAAAGTGGGTCTAACTATTTTCTCTCATGTCGATCTTAGCCTGTCTACTTCTGTGTCGACTTTCACCATTTCTTATACACTTCTCCGTAATCTTAGTGGATTTCTCTTGGGTTTCTGTCAGTGTTCCTCCAATGACTTGTGCTCTACTACAAAATAAGTCTAGTCCTTCTTGTGACAGAAGGAGCAGTTTTACTGAATTACATAGGATATACGGCACAGAAACAGGCCATTCGGCCCAAGCAGTCCATGCTGGCGTTTATGCTTCACTCGAACCTCCTCCCGTCTTTCCTCATCTAAATCTATCAGCATAACCTTCTATTCCCTTCTCCCTCAAATGCTTATCTAGCCTCCCCTTAAATGCATCTATACTATTCGCTTCAAACACTCCCTGTGGTAGCGAGTTCCACATTCTCACCACTCTCTGGGTAAAGAAGTTTCTTCTGAATTCACTATTTGATTTCTTGGTGACTATTTTATATTGATGGCCTCTAGTTTTGCTCTTCCCCAGAAACATTCTCTTTGTATTGACTCTATCAAAACCTTTCATAATTTTAAAGAGAAAATTAAGGAGAAAAGAGACCCAGCCTGTTCATCCTTTCCTGATAGGTATATCCTTGCATTTCTGGTATGATCCTTGTAAATCTTTTTTGCATCCTCTCAAGTGCCTCTGTATCGTTTTTATTATATGGCAACCAGAATTGTACGCAGTACTCCAAGTGTGGTCTAACCAAGGTCTGTTACAAGTTTAGCATAACTTCAATACTTTTCAATTCAATCCCTCTAGAAATTAACCCTAGTGCTTGGTTTGCTTTTTTTAATGGCCTTGTTAACCTGTGTCGCTACTTTCAGTAATTTGTGTATTTGTATTCCGAGATCCCTTTGTTCTTCTACCCCATTTAGATTCATATTTTCGTAATATGTGACCTTCCTATTTTTCTTACCAAAATGTAATACCTCACATTTATCTGTGTTGAATTTCATTTGCCAATTATATACCCATTCTTCAAGTTTATTAATGTCCTCCTGTAATTTGTTGCAGTCCTCCTCAGTATTGACTATCCCCCCAATTTGGTGTCATCTGCAAATTTAGAAATTGTGTTTTTGATTCCAAAGTCTAAATCATTAATATAAATTCTGAACAACAGTGGTCCCAGCACTGATCCTTGTGGAACACCACTTCCCACCTTCTGCCACTCTGAATAGCTACCCTTTACTCCCACTCTCTGCTTTCTGTCTTAAAGCCAGCTAGTTATCCATTCTGCTACTTGTCCCCTGACTCCGCATGCTCTGACCTTATTCATTAGTCTATTATGTGGTACCTTATCGAAGGCCTTTTGAAAATCTAGATAAATTACATCTACTGCATTACCCTTGTCTACTCTCTGTTATCTCTTCAAAAAATTCAATGAGGTTGGTCAAGCAAGACTTTCCCTTTTGAAATCCATGCTGACTATTTATTATTATATTTTTGGTTTCTAGATGTTCTTCTATTTTTTCTTTTAGTAGGGATTCCATTATTTTTCCGATCACCGATGTTAAACTGACTGGCCTATAGTTCCCTGGATATATTCGAGAAACATAGAAAAATAGGAGCAGGAGTAGGCCATTTAGCCCTTCGAGCCTGCTCCGCCATTCAATATGATCATGGCTGATCCTCTATCTCAATACCATATTCCCGCTCTCTCCCCATACCCCTTAATGCCTTTTGTGTCTAGAAATCTATCTATCTCCTTCTTAAATATATTCAGTGACTTGGCCTCCACAGCCTTCTGTGGTAGAGAATTCCACAGGTTCACCACCCTCTGAGTGAAGAAATTTCTCCTCATCTCAGTCCTAAATGTCCTACCCCGTATCTTGAGATTGTGACCCCCCGTTCTAGACCCCCCCCAGCCAGGGGAAACATCCTCCCTGCATCCAGTCTGTCTATCCCTGTCAGAATTTTATACGTTTCAATGAGATCCCCTCTCATTCTTCTAAACTCTAGTGAATACAGGCCTAGTCGACCCAATCTCTCCTCATACGACAGCCCTGCCATCCCAGGAATCAGTCTGGTGAACCTTCGCTGCACTCCCTCTATGGCAAGTATATCCTTTCTTAGGTAAGGAGACCAAAACTGCACACAGTACTCCAGGTGTGGTCTCACCAAGGCCCTGTACAACTGTAGTAAGACATCCTTGCTCCTGTACTCAAATCCTCTTGCAATGAAGGCCAACATACCATTTGCCTTCCTAACTGCTTGCTGCACCTGCATGTTTGCTTTCAGTGACTGGTGTACAAGGACACCCAGGTCCCTTTGTACATGAGCATTTCCCAATCTAGCACCATTTAAATAATACTCTACCTTTCTGTTTTTCCTACCGAAGTGGATAACTTCACATTTATCCACGTTGTACTGCATCTACCATGTATTTGCCCACTCACTCAACTTGTCTAAATCGCCTTGAAGCCTCTTTGCATCCTCCTCACAACTCACAATCCCACCTAGTTTCGTGTCATCAGCAAACTTGGAAATATTACATTTGGTTCCCTCATCCAAATCATTGATATATTTTGTGAATAGCTGGGGCATAAGCACTGATCCCTGCGGTACCCCACTAGTCACCGCCTGCCACCCCAAAAAAGTCCCATTTATTCCTACTCTCTGTTTCCTGTCTGTTAACCAATTTTCAATCCATGCCAGTATATTACCACCAATCCCATGTGCTTTAGTTTTGCACACTAACCTCTTATGTGGGACTTTATCAAAGGCCTTCTGAAAATCCAAATACACCACATCCACTGGTTCTCCCTTATCTATTCTACCAGTTACATCCTCAAAAAACTCCAGTAGGTTTGGCAAACACGATTTCCCTTTCATAAATCCATGTTGACTTTGTCTAATCCCGTTGATATTTTCCAAGTGTCCTGTTATCACATCCTTTATAATAGACTCTAGCATTTTCCCTACTACTGATGTTAGGCTAACTGGTCTGTAGTTCCCTGTGTTCTCTCTCCCTCCTTTTTTAAATAGTGGGGTTACATTTGCCACCCTCCAATCTGCAGGAACTGCTCCATAATCGATAGAATTTTGGAAGATGACAACCAATGCATCCACTATTTCCATGGCTACCTCTTTTCGTTCTATCTCCCTTCTGAAAAATGAATGTAGGATGTTCATGATCCAGTATATATAACGGCTGGAGTTTGCTGAAAGTGTGTTGGTTCAGGTGCCATATTTATTTATCTGAGGCCCCGTTCCCCTGAAGGAACCTTGCTTGCAGAGGGCGGCATTTTGAAAAACGGCAGTTGAAGTGACTTACAACCGTACACTTTAATCCATAACTTTCTTTTTTTGGGATTTGGCATTTAACACTGCTCAACCACACAATGTTGATATTTGAGTCAGTTTGGCTCATTTGATATCACTCTTGCCTCTGAGTCAGGTGGTTATGGAATCCGGCCCAAATTTGGGATGTCAGTTCATAATCCAGGCTGACTTTACTTAATCGGTGCACAAAAGAACTGCTGCACTTGCTAACATAACAACAGTCATTGCATTTCAACGCAATTCATTGCACGTGAAGCATTTCAAAACGTTTCTGAGAGATGCGTTGAGGTGCTAGGAAAAATGTAAGCCTTTCTTTTCTGGGAATCGATACTGTCTGCCCAGGTCCCAAGAACAAATAGGAAAAAAATAATAAGGCTGATTCAGTGACTGAACACTTCTGGTGGAGAATGAACAGAACATGAGGCATTGTGGGCCTCTGCTTTTCCAGCCCGTGCTCCCTGTGAGCTCCACACTGTGCCTGGTGCATTCGAATTCAGAATTAGACCGATTATTTTAAAACTGTTTTATTTCCAGGTCGATAAATCATTCTTGTCTCGCCAATAAATCATGCTCATCTGGCCTGAATGCAGGAAAGAATGCACTGAGGACCCAGACAGGAGAAATGATTGAAGAGAGCAAATGGTTATGCATTGATGTGTGACTCTTCAACACATAAACACTTCCTTAATCTCCTCGATCAACTCTCAATCCATGGTCTAAAGTTATATCATCATCACTGTGATGTTCATAGACGTGAGATGTTACTTGGCTACAACATGCTCTCCATATGGTATTAGCCAAGGCTTCTTCAGCAGCACCTCCCTAACCCCCGACCTCTTCCACCTAGAAGGACAAGGGCAGCAGACGCATGGGAACACCACCACCTCCAAGTTCCCCTCCAAGTCTCACACCATCCTGACGTAGAAGTATATCGGCCGATCCTTCATCGTCGCTGGGTCAAAATCCTGGAACTCCCTCCCTAACAGCACTGTGGGAGTACCTTCACCACACGGACTGCAGCGGTTCAAGAAGGCGGCTCACCACCACCTTCTCAAGGGCAACTAGGGATGGGCAATGAATGCTGGCCTTGCCAGTGATGCCCACATCCCATAAACGAATAAAAAAAAACTTCAAACTGTTGTTGATGTGCCTGTTACCACCAGGTATCTCAACCTTTGCAAACATCAGTGCAACACTCGCAGTAACTCCGAGAGCCTCCCTGATATTACTATGGTCATGTCTTCTGGTCTCCCATTAGTCTTTTCATGGTTGACACCTGCTTTGGGAGGTCATTCCCAACTTACTGCTGCACTTTCAGCGGCACCGCCGTTTGCGGCCAACTTTTTAAAATTTAGACTCGGACAAAACTTGAAACAAGCGCCGTTTCAGATGCCGTATTTATTCATCTGAACAACAAGCATTGAGACTTGGGCTAAAAACAAATTGGGACAGTGTGGCAGCCATGAATTAAGAATGTGAGGGCGAGACATCAGTGGGAGGCACAGGGAGTGCAGACTGATAGAACATGCAAAGACTTTGATTAACACCCTTATTTTTGGCGTCTAACCCTCTTTTTAGAAAACCATCACCACTAATAACCCAAAGAATTGCATGTGACACTGTCCAGGGATGGTATTATCAAGTGACACGGATAGAAATAGTTGGAGCCTAAAAGAATGAGTGGCTGCTGTGATTCTGCCCCGATATTTAGAAGCAAATTACTTGTGTTTGCTCCTCAACACTTTGGCTTCCTCACAAGAAAATGCGCAAGTCAGATATGAAGACAGCAGCCCTGCAAAATTTACAGCATTCCTCCGAAATCGTTACAGTTTTGTCCATTTATTTGGGAGTATGTGTCTCAGACGGGTACACAGATTTAGAGAAATATTCTGGATAACATATGTGTGTCCAATCTGTCCATGAGTTTGTCCTTCTGGCTATCTCAGTGACTTATTACTCTCGCTGTTTGTGGTCATTTTGGTATTGTGACTGCAAGGGAGTAAGTGTCAGGCTCGCACAAGCTCTGGTCCCAGTGTAGCTGTCTATCAGTTGCATCTTCCGAGACATTACCTGCCAAGTTACCGCACAGCATCGTTCCCTTTTATCAGCACGCTCCACTTGCCTGCTCACTTTCCATCGGAAAACGAGCCCTGACCTCGTCAAACATGACGTCTTTGTGACCAGTGGACTAACTGATTGGGCTGAAGTCTGTGACAGTGACCCGGCAGGATCCTGAGCGTGTAAGGTTAATGCCATGTTGCATTTAAAGCAGCAGGGAACGCAGCACTAGTCGTGGATATGGTTTGAACATTATGCTGCAGCAGGGGGCAGACCTCGATCACTGCCACTCTCGTGTGGCGGTACTGGAGAAGTTCCGAGGTATGACTGGCATGGCCTGTAGACTCGGGTCCTGGGATATTGTTGAGACTGCGTATCGCCCCGAAGGTGCCCTTTGCACTTGTGCACGGTAATCTAATGGTTGTGGTACTGGGCTGGTAATCCAGAGGCCTGGACTACTGATCTGCAGACTTGAGTTCAAATCCCATGATGGCGGCTGGGGAATTTAAATTCAGTTAAATAAATAAAGAATCTGGAATCAAAAGCTAGTATGGAGACCGTGAAATTACCGATTGTCGTAAAAACCCATCTGGTTCGCTAATGTCCCTTAGGGAAGGAAATCTGCCGTCCTTACCCGGTCTGGCCTATATGTGACTCCAGACCCACAGCAATGTGGTTGACTCTTAACTGCCAAATGGCCGAGCTAAGCCACTCAGTTGTTACAAGAAACCACCACATGGACTGCAACGGTTCAAGAAGGCGGCTCACCACCACCTTCTCGAGGGCAATTAGGGATGGGCAATAAATGCCGGCCTTGCCAGCGACGCCCTACATCCCAGGAATGAAAAAAATAGGTAGTGAGTTCAAATTCCACCATGGCCATTTGTGAAATTGAATTCAATGAATCTGGTAACTTGTGTGGTTGGTGCCAAAAAATGTGCATAAAAGCTGCTGGATTGTTGTAAAAACCCAACTGATTCACAAATGTCCTTTCGGGAAGGCACCTGCCACCACGACCTGGTGTGTCGAACATGCGACTCCAGTTCCCAGCAGGATGATTAGGGATGGGTGATAAATGCTGCCTTGCCCACGTTGCCCCAATCTCAAGAAAAACTGTTGTCCCTCATGAATTGAGCCTCTTCACCCAGGTTATACAGTGTGATTCGAACACCCAAAGGGGTTTCCCATCCTCCCACCTTTGGTTCCCCTGCATCTTATGCTGCAGCAGTAATGGCTAACACTGCACCAATCTGACTAGGCTGCGGCAAAATGGAAACAAAGGTACCAAACAACAGTACCAGCAGCACCGAGATTACTCGTCCTCCATAACTGCAAGAATTGGCTATCAGTTGCCCAGTGCATCCTAGCTTTAAGTCATTTTGAAAAGCCGGCCAAGTTTGTTTCCCATAAAAGCACCCAGTTTGTATGGGTGGTAACTGTGCCCAAGATTGAGAGATTTTTGATGGGACCTTATTTGAATAATGTCCATATGTAACGTGAGCTTTCATTCTTTCATGTGTCTGTAGTGGGGCCTATTTTTGATCCTGAAAATTGCTCATGGAAAATTGGACACTTAAGAAAAAGAAAGACTTGCATTCATATAGCGCCTTTCACGACCACAGCCAATTAAGTACTTTTTGAAGTGTAGTCACTGTTTTAATGTAGGAAACGCGGCAGCCAATTTGCGCACAGCAAGCTCCCACAAACAGCAATGTGATAATGATCAGATAATCTGTTTTAGTGATGTTGATTGATTGGCCCCAGGACACCAGGGATAACTCCCCTGCTCTTCTTCGAAATTGTGCCATGAGATCTTTTACATCCACCTGAGAGAGCAGACGGGGCCTCGGTTTAACGTCTCATCCAAAAGACGGCACCTCCGACAGTGCAGCACTCCCTCAGCACTGCACTGGGAGTGACAGCCTAGATTTTTGTGCTCAAGTCTCTGGAATGCTTCAATATATAAACCGTCAGGTAAATGACTTAAAACCTATCAGCGGGTTTAAAAACCCGAGAGAACTAGCCGGTGAGAATTAGCAGACGATGAAAGCAGAAATTGGTTTTATTTGTGATTTTCTGACCTACCATTAGTGCCTCAGAACACTGGGATTGTTGTCTCTTTACTTCGGGCCTAGGCCGAATCCAGTCGAGAATACACGTCTTCTCTTTCGGCTTAGAGGATCCTACATAAAATGGACCTGGTCAGTTGTAAGCTAGTCTGTAGAAGGAATGTGCTCTGGGAAGGAGAAGGTTGGCTTCAACCACAGAATATCCCACATATTCTGTAGCTGAATGCTGCCACATCATAAATCAGGATCTTGCGCCCTCTGTTGGCCATTCACTCGTTCAAGTGATTGGACTACTTGATGGAGCGAACATTCGTTTCAATGCAGCTGGCTGACTCCAACAATTGTCAAAATTGACTGAAATATTATTTCATAAATGACTACAATAATAACATTCCCCAGCTCCTATAGTTCTGCAGTCTTTCAATTTGTTTTAAAAGGGAAGAATTGTGAATCCATAAATGGAGATTTGATAATCCACAACACTGGCACAGTGATAAATGCATTGAACTTGTTTTCATTAGTGCTAACAATTTACACTGTTCTCATTAAAGAGAGGGGGATGTATAGGACCATTAATCTAGCGGTAATTGTATTTAGCTGAGTATGTTAGACTTTAGAGCACTTAAGTTAATCAGGTTCAGCAGTGAATAAGATATAAATCTAACTCTGGCGCAAATCATGTATGTAGCAACCAAATGAAGTTGTCCTTTTATCTTTTCATTGCAGCAGGGTTGTTTACCAGTGACCCACTTGTAAAATCTATGCCTTGTTCCCATTAAGTTGCAGTTTTCTCAAGTTGTGTTCAAATCAGTGTTTCGATTTATTCATCAACGAGGGAACAGCACTAAAGGTGATCCTCCAGGTTAACAAAATAAGAAATTAGAAGTACGCATAGGACTGAGCTGCCTTGTCTTTGAGGGTCGAAGGGCAGGGTTTGAGGGTCCGCACATGACCTAAGGGTCACAGGTTACACATCCCTGTTGTATAGGGATAGAAAAGTTTGGCAGCTTCACCATTGTTCGACTCCCAAACTAGAAGACGCTTATGTGACAATCTTATCCCCAGACATTGACATTGAAAGGGTGCGTCAGATATTTACCAGCAGCAGTAGCACAGCTTAATTTAAAAATGTAAACAGACTCTGAGATGAAAGAAATAACAATGTGATAACTTGCTTCAAATGAGTGTTTTTGAGAGGCTTTTTATCCAGACATTACGGGTTTGACAAGTTCACATGTAAAGAACGAAAGACTTGCCTTTACATAGCACCTTTCACAACCACCGGAATTCCCAAAGCGCTTTACTGCCAATGAAGTACTTTTGAAGTGTAGACACTGTTGTAATGTAGGAAACGCGGCAGCCAATCTGCGCACAGCAAGATTCCCACAAACAGCAATCTGATAATGACCAGATAATCTGTTTTTAGATTAAGTGTTGTATATAGGATTATGAGTCTTTCAGAAAAAGACAATTTAATAGATTGTAATAGATTTTTGTGTGATTAAATGTGTAACCAGCAGGGGGCGACGTTGGTACATTTTTGTCAATAAATACTTGCAAAAGCTACATCTATATATCCCACCAGGTGGCAGTGTTGCCTAACTTTTGTACATGCTTTGGAATATTATTAAACCTTACTGAGCAAATTAGATGCCTTCATGGGACAGTTAACTGAATGTTGTGGACCATTGGATTCCCATTGAAGCATGGGGAAGTTGAAAACACAAAAATCAAAGTTTCACACGTGAAATACATTAAACTCATACTTCTGGTGATTATGTATTTTATTTTAATTTTCTCTCCTCCACTTTTAAATGTACTGACTGTTGCTAGCATACAATTATATGCTCTCCCCTCTCCTCTCTCCCTGTAGCTGTGTATTTTCCTCAGTTTCAATTATTTATCCATTTTTCCCTTAAGCGAATACATAGTCTATGCCTCAACTATTCCCTATGATGGTTCATGCTCTAACAACTTCATATATAAAGACATTTATCATATCCTACAGTACATCCTCCAGTCCCTTATCCTAGTGTCCATTTTCTGTATGTAATCCTTATCAGAGTGTTGGCAGGCTATGGTATGTTAGCTTTTGTTACAAAGGGATTAGAGTATAAGAGTAAAGAAGTTTTACTACAATTATACAGGGCATTGGTGAGGCCACACCTGAAGTATTGTGTACAGTTTTGGTCACCTTACCTAAGGGAGGATATACTTGCCTTAGAGGGAGTGCAACGAAGGTTCACTAGACTGGCTCCTGGGATGAGGGGATTGCCCTATGAGGAGAGATTGAGTAGACTAGGCCTATATTCCCTAGAGTTTAGAAGAATGAGAGGTGATCTCATTGAAACATACAAAATTCTTAAGGGGCTTGACCAGGTAAATGCTGAGAAAATGTTTCCCCTGGCTGGGGAGTCTAGAACACGGGGTCATAGTCTCAGGATAAGGGGTCGACCATTTAAGACTGGGCTGAGGAGAAATTTCTTCACTCAGAGGGTGGTGAATCTTTGGAATTCTCTGCCCCAGAGAGCTGTGGATGCTCAGTCACTGAGTATATTCAAGACAGAGATCGATAGATTTTTGGACTCTAGGGGAATCGAGAGATATGGGGATAGGGCGGGAAAGTGGAGATGAGGTAGAAGATCAGCCATGATCTTATTGAATGGCGGAGCAGGCTCGAGGGGCCGCATGGCCGACTCCTGCTCCTATTTCTTATGTTGGGCTTGGCTAATTTAATTGAACTTTTTGAGGAAATCACTTATAGATGAAGGGCCTGCAGTGGATCTTGTGTTGGAGATTTTCAGAAAGCATTTAATAAAAATGCCACATTAGTGACTTGTTACAAAATGAATCCACGTGGTATTAAAGAGAGTGTAACTGCCTGGATAGAAGGATGGCTAGGGGGTAGAAAGCAAAGAATAAGAGTAAAAGGATGTTCCTAGGATGTCGGGTAGTGGTGTGACCTGGGATCTGTGCTGGGATCTCTTTTGCTTTCCATTTGTTCGTGAATTAGAAATCAGCACAGTGGAATAATCTGGACTAAGAACCGAAAATGCTGGGAATACTCAGCAGGCCAGGCAGCATCTGTGGAGAGAGAAACAGTGTTAACGTGTCAGGTCTGTGACCTTTCATCAGCTGAGGAAGGATCATCGACCTGAAACGTTAACTCTGTTTCTCTCTCCACAGATGCTGCCTGACCTGCTGAGTATTCCCAGCATTTTCTGTTTTTAATCCGGATTTCCTGAATCCGCAGTATTTGGCTTTTGGAATAATCTGGATGTTTGCTGATGATACTGAATTAGGGGCAGGGCAAACCGAGGAAGAATACAGGAGGTTGTGCAATGGCCTAGGTCTGGAATTTCCTTGGAGCTGCTCTCACTGAGCTGGAAATGTGGTGGAAGCCCAACTTATGAGCATCAACGGAGTTTCTGCCGCACTTCCGGTAAAGTTACAGTGTCGGAGTGCGAACTGCTGCCAGTAAATTCCAGGCAATAGATACATATGAACACGCGACAATGATGGACAGGAAAAAGACACACTGGTCCATCCAGCTTGCCCCACACAGCTGCTATGCCTCGTGCATTACAATGTGTACACTCCCCACCAATCTTCCCTCTCATTTTTTTTGTGCGTGGTCCCTTTAAATGCATGATATCTCTTCCAGTTTGTGAGCGGCCCGCGCGGGACCTCCCGATTGCTGCGCTGCAGTGCGACCACGGGCCCGCGCAGCTTAGGGAGAATGTTGCTCCCCACCCCACCCAAAAGCCATATAAAAGAAAGAAAGGCTTGCATTTATATAGCGCCTTTCACGACCACCGGACGTCTCAAAGAGCTTTACAGCCAATGAAGTACTATTTGAAGTGGAGTCACTGTTGTAATGTAGGAAACGCGGCAGCCAATTTGCGCACAGCAAGCTCCCACAAACAGCAATGTGATAATGACCAGATAATTTGTTTTTGTTATGTTGATTGAGGGATAAATATTGGCCAGGACACCGGGGATAACTCCCCTGCTTTTCTTCGAAATAGTGCCACGGGATCTTTTACGTCCACCTGAGAGAGCAGACGGGGCCTCGGTTTAACATCTCATCCGAAAGACGGCACCTCCGACAGTGCAGCACTCCCTCAGCACTGCACTGGGAGTGTCAGCCTAGCTTTATGTGCTCAAGTCCCTGGAGTGGGACTTGAACCCAGAACCTTCTGACTGGTATATAATCTCCTGGGAGAGACAGATAAAAACCCAGGCCAATTAGGGAAAAAAATCTGGAAAATTCCTCTTCCAACCCTTTTAGATCGAAACCAGTCCAGGAGACCACTGATTAATGTCATACAATAACCAACCTTTTATGTGAAGTGATCTCCGCCCCAGCCAGGAACAGGTCCATCTCTCACTTGAAGGAATTTAGCGAGTTGGCGTTCACCACACGAGCTGGCAGCCTGTTCCACAGGTCCACTATTCTCTGGGGAAAGAACCACCTCCTGACATCTCACCTAGTTCTGGCCTTACGGCATAAGAAATTGGGACACCTGGTCCTCCCTTAACTATTTAGTTGAAATAGTTGACACAGATCTTTAAAGGTGGGAGTTCAGGTAGAAAAGGCCAAATAAAGTCAAATGGGATTCTGGGTTTTACACATAGTGGCATTGGACATAAAAGCAAGGAAGTGTTGTTGAATCCGTACAAGAAATTGATTAAGCATTGTTAGAATATGGTGTGTAGTTCTAGGCATCCCATTATGGGAAGGATATTGGAGCCATTGAACGAGTATTGTAAGGATTCACTAACATTATACCAGGAATGAAAGGTTAAAATGATGAGGTTAACGGCTAAATGCTTGAAAAACTGTTTCTTTCCCCCTCCCCCAGAAAAGATTAACAGCTGACCTCTTAGAAGTTTTCGAAATTGTGAAAGATTTCGAGTAGATAAAAACAAAATGGTTGGTGTAATATATGAGGGTAGAACAAATGAAGGACAGAGACAGGATGAGTTGCGAGTTCATCTGCTTGCTTTACTAGGCTAGAGCGAACTGAGCATGCTCATACTAAACCATGTGACAAACCATGTGACAATACATTACAGTTGGAAACTGATGTGCCGCACATGCCCATATTTCCAATCTGCCCTCCTGGTGGACAAGGCTCCCAGCTGAGAGAGTGAGGTTGGAAAATTACATCCCCCAACCAACCATAGGTTGATAGGAGGTTCTCCAAATGGGTCACCCCCGTTTGTATATCATGCACTCTGTGGACTAGGGGACACAGATTTAAGGTTTTGGGCAAGAGATACAGGGGGGATGTGAGGAAAAACTTTTTTACGCAGCGAGTGTTGAGGACCTGGAATTCGCTGCCGACGGAAGTGGTGGAAGTGGAGACACTCAATGTTTTCAAGGGGAGACTGGATAGGCACTTGAGAGAAATAAACTTGCAGGGCTACGGGGATAGAGCAGGGGAATGGGACTGACTGGATTGCTCTACAGAGAGCCGGCGCGGACTTGTTGGGCTGAATGGCCTCCTTCTGTGCCGTTATGACTCTATGACCCCACCTCGCCAGGTTTGCTAAAGTTGACAGCCCTGTTATCAGACATGTCACTTTGAAACATGGGAGGTGCTAAATAAATTGAATATAAGAAACAATATAATTATGTCGGTGTTCAATGCAACAGCGCTGGAGGTGGGTCCAAGTGGACTTTGAAACGGTTTTTTAATCTCATATTTTCATTTCATCTATTTTCCTTTGCCAGCCAATAAAAAGGCCAGAAAAAGAGCCTCTTATGGAAAGAGACACGGGCTTATCTGTTGAAGAATTCATGCAGCTATTAGTGAACTCCATCCTGAATGTGAACAGAGTACAGAGGGCAGTGAGTGGTTGATTTAATCTTGGAATTCAGCCGCAGCAGTAAACAAGTAAGTTGCCACTCAGGTTGATTTTGATCCACAAACCAAGCTCAGATTGTTTGAAGTCAGCTTCCTCGGTCAGTTATTGACATTTAGAAAATGCATTTCTTAATTGCACAGTAATGGTTATCGTCCTGTTACCCGAAAACTGTGCTGCTTTAGTGCAATGTAGTTTCAATATAGCTGTCCTTGTCAAAACAGTGATTTAAAGAGTGGATTCTCAGAAACTGAATGGGGTAGAAATTGCGCTCGGAGGCGTACCTCTGGAGCACACCTCCGACCCACAAAACAAATCCGAATCTACCTCCTGGCGCTCAGGCTGCGGAGAGTTACGGTCTCGGGCCTCGAGGAGGAGGGCAGCGTAAAGGCCCAGGGATCCCAGGGATACAGGCAGACAGGCAAACGTCCCTGGGATCACGTGGGCCCGGTCCTCCAATCACAAAGGAGGATTCCATTGCAATCATTTACGAAGGAAATCCCCTAATGATATGCAATGGAATCCCCAAATAATTACAAAATTGACACAATTCTAATAAATATAAATGTACGAATTTCAATTTTATTCATCAGTCCCTTCAATGCACCAACCTCAATAAAAATGTAATTTTTTGATAAATAATTTTAAACTTCTTGATCAAGGCCAATATTTGCATAAACTAATTTAAAGGGTTGGATTTTCATAGGGCCGTGGAGGCGGGTTTGGAGGCATGTGGGGGGTTAAAATTGCGAAAAATGGCGGGCGGACCTGATCCTGCCTCCATTCCGCCTCCACGCAATTTTGATAAAATCGTGTGCGGTGTTCCCGACTCCGTCCCGCCTCCAAGAGGCGGGAGAGGCCATTAAAGCCCTTAACAAGGCCTAAATTGGCTCTGTAATGCCATTTTGAAATGTTTTAGCTAGTTTAACCCTTTTCCCACGTGAAGCACGCCTGATCTGAAACACGCCAGTGAAACCTGGCGGGACCACAAGTGGATAGCTGACTATCAGCTGCAGGTCCACTATTACAACGGAGATGTGATGAAGGTAGTAGTAGTATTAGGTCTGAAAGTCGCCTCTGATGCTGCTGCATTGAATGTCTTCAGAGACTGCCTGGCCTTTGCTGTGAGAGGACCTGGATGCAAAAAAATTCTCTCTCTCTCTCTCTCTCTCTCCCCTCTCTCTCTCTCTCTCTCCCTCCCTCCCAGATAGAGCTGCTGCTCATTTTGCATCCAGGTCCTCTCACAGCAAAGGCCAGGCAGTCTCTGACCTTCAATGCAGCAGCAATGATGACATCATCAGAGGCGACTTTCAGACTGAAAACACTAATTGGTTCATGGGTTCCCACATGCTGGAACTCAATTGCCCAATTAGGTGAAAATTGCATCAATCTCTCACATCCAATTGCAGTCGGGTGGATAACATGACCCCAACCCGCCCCAGTATCAAAATCCAGCCCAAAGTGTATGTGCGTCATTTTTGATTTTTAAATGTTTAATTTAAGGCCCTACGCCTGCTTTTACCAGCCGTAAGAGTTTTGTGGGCAATTGCTGGGCAGTTGTTGGGTTAATAGCCCAACTCTGTGGCAGCAGAACTGAGTTTCCACGCGGTTCGGATGATCTGTCAAGGCGTACCTTGACAGAGCGCAAGTTTCGGATTTCTCGCAAGCACACGTGCATGCACAAATCCAGAACTTCCAGGGCCTTTCAACTGGATTACGACAGCGTACTCTGAGAGTACGTTGTCAGGGAGACGGCAATTTCAGGGCCAGTATTTAATGCCTGTAGAATCAATGGGCCCTGATATTTACAGGGAGGCGCGTTTGGAGCGGGGGTGGGGGAGAAGTTGTGGCTGGGAAACCTGAATGTCTGCAGATATTAACTGCAGGATGTCATTTGTATCTTTTTCTGCAGGTTTCCTGCCCGATAGCCAGCCTGATTGACAGGCTGCCTGCCTGTCACGGGTGGGTGGTGGGGCGGGAGGGGGGTGGGGAGGGGAAAGCCTGCAGCACAAGGCTGCAGCCGGGAACCAGGGGGCAGGTAGGGGCAGATGGTGGTCGGGGGGCGGGAAGGGGTGAAATGGTGTTTGTTGGCGGTGAGATGGTGGTCGGGGGGGGGGTGAAATGGTGTTTATTGGCGGTGAGATGGTGGTCGGGGGAGGTGGGGAGTGTGAGATGGTATTCGAGGGGTGAGATGGTGGTCGGGTGGCGAGATGGTGGTCGATGGGCGAGATTGCGGGGGAGCCGGCGATGGTGGAGCTGGAACTAAATAAGTTTGGTGGGCTGGGGGGGAAACACTCCTGCTCCTCCTGGCCCACAGGGAATACTGTTAGGCACTTACCTCATGGATCCAGCCCTTCTCACCTCCTTTTAATTGTCGGTTTTCTTTGCGCCACCATTGGCGGCCGTGCATTCAGCTGCCTCGGCCCCAAGCTCTGGTATTTCCTCCTTAAACCTCTCCGCCTCGCTACCTCTCTCTCTTCCTTAAAAGACGCTCCTTAAAACCTACCTCTTTGACCAAGCTTTTCGTCACCTGTCCGAATATCTCCTTATGCGGCCCAGTGTCAAGTTCTGTTTGGTAACGCTCCTGTGAAGCGCTTTGGGATGTTTTACGACGTTAAAGGTGCTATATAAATGCAAGCTGTTGTTGTTGTTCTCAGATTATTAGCCCACTTTTTCCTGGAGTTGTTCTGCTTGAACCTTCAGTAAAAATTTATCGATAAGTAGAGGCCAAAATACCGGACCCTAAATTAAACCTGTCACGTATATGGTATGACAGTGAAGTGATCCATTCACATGATATACATTGAGAGTTCTGTCTCCACTGGATTCACCTCATATTATTTTGCTATTATTGTGATAGCAGCTGGAAAGTGAGTTTTATGTAGGCTGAGCCACAGAGAACCAGAGGTCTTGGAAACTGTGATCACTGCTCTTGCAGCTGAAGAATTATACAGTGTTATTACATGATTGTACATGAAACACTTTTGCTTGAACGCAGCTTTCTTTTCAAACAGAAATGCTGCAGCAAGTTCAGCATTTCCAATCTGGGAGTGTTGTCGAGGACGTCAGTATTATTTCGGGAGAACAAGTGGATCAGCTCGTAACACTGGACGCAGTTTGGATCAAAAGAGCATCTCGAGAAAATTTCCATTTAAAAATCTCATCTTTTGGCTTGAAGTGTATTTGTACGCAGTGCACTTTTGATAAGAGGAACAGTTTGAGCTATCTTCCACTTGCAAGCTGGAGACTCAGTGAAGAGGATTATCAAAAAAAAACCTCCTGGTGTTAAATACTTGCAAAGCACAATCTCACTTTGAGAGCAGCGAGGAACCTTTAATCTTTTCTTTGTTGTCTTCTCCAAAGGGCCCATTCCTTTATGTTCATTGTAATAAAGCCTGTTTTATTTCAGAATGATGTCCTCCCATAAGCACTTCAAACCATCTTTATTTCCTGATACAGAACTTTTATCTGTTAAACACTTCCCGATCTGTTTGTCTGCTGTTCTCCTTCTGCTGAAGGGCTACAGTTACCCCGAGGGGATTGGAGCTGGCTGCCGGCCTGGAGACCCTTCCCATGGGCCTTTGCTAATGACACGATAAGCATGGTTACAAATACACAGGTCGCTCACACAGTTGTTTCTTTTCATGTTATCTTTGGCCAAGTTCCCACAGGCAGGAAGCAATCTCACTCAATCTTTTTCTTTGCCCAGTGTTTTGTTTGAAGCTGTGGACTCCTGTATCAGAACAAGATAGGCATTGGCTTTAATGGCTTGCTGTGGCCATTAAGGATCATCTGAACAGAGTACAAGTGCTGTACGTTTTCCTGAAAACATCGCCAGGAGATATTGGGGGTTGGTGGTGGGAGGGGTTGTGGGATTTGTGCCAATGAATTGATTGCATATTTAGTGGATGGCTGGACAATTAATGAACTGCGATAGATGCTCTAAAATGGAAGGACTTAAACCACTGGACTTACAGTTCCTGTTCAATGAATCCCATCTGTCAAAAACCTCCTTCTATAATCACTTAGCAGAAGGGCAACACGGTGGCAATCTGACCTCGGGTGACTGTCTGTGTGGAGTTTGCACATTCTCCCCGTGTCTGCGTGGGTTTCCTCCGGGTGCTCCGGTTTCCTCCCACTGTCCAAAAATGTGCGGGTTAGGTTGATTTGGCTATGATAAATTGACCCTTAGTGTTAGGGGGGGATTAAATATGTGGGGTTATGGGGATAGGATGGGATATGTTAGGGGGAATTAAATACGTGGGGTTACGGGGGTCGGGTGGGATATGTGTACTGTGGGGATTAAAGCAGGGACAGGGTTCTGGATTTGAATGATCAGCCATGATCGTATTGAATGGTGGTGCAGGCTCGACGGGCCGAATGGCCTACTCCTGCTCCTAGATTCTATGTTTCTATGTCACAAAGAGACAGTGCACGCAATGTATAATCATGGAATTTGTATCATGTAAACTCTTTTTTTAGTCTTATTAGTCAACTTGTGACCACTGCTTATATATTGTATAAATAATATCTCTACATACAGAAGCTGGTAAAGGAACTTGGGGCTATGCCATGTTGGTGGTAGAGGCACCACTATTGACCTGCGTGCCCTGGGCCATGATCTAAGAGCCCCCTGCTGGAAATACAAGTGTATGGAGACTGATTGAGGACAGTACCGGGTTTGGCGATGACGGCCCCTTTGAAAGAATAGCCTGTCAGCGCTCACTGTCAAAGCTCACTTGGGTGAGATATGGTTGCCCATGGAACTGTGCCCAGTATGAGTCACTGCGTTCAGGAGAGGTGGGGAGATATAAAACACATAAGAGAAAGGAACTCAGGAGATTTTCTTTCTCTCTGCCAACTGTTTCCTCTATTTCCCTAAAGAGGTTGAGTCCTTGTTGGGCACAGTCTTGCTGGTACCAATCGCCCTTGCCCAAGGGACCATTATTCATGTGTGAACCTCAACAGTAAGTGCTGTCATGTTATGTGACCAGAGGGCTTCACAGCCAAGTCCACCTACATTTGACCCTTATCGTGCCCTCATCCAGCATTCGGCTGGATAATGGCCAAAACTCTGAACATGGCAAATTCGACACTCTCCTCCAATGCATGACACGGTGGTCATTTGTAGCACCTATGACGTCACCCCAACTGAGCTCAGAAAACACAGCGTTGTTCTTCCTGATCCATACAGCTCAACTCCTTACTGTTAGCTCCCTGAACCATCAGGGACGTTTGTAACTTCAGAATTTCGGGATGATTCCTGTTCAAGACAAGACAGCAACTTCCAGTAAGAAAGTAAACGTTAACCACCACAAGCGTCAAGTTGCCTATAGGATAACTGTAAACGTGGTGGCATCAAATTGACTCGACATGATTTATGCCATTGACATTCCCCAGGCAGCATTAGTAACAGGGCCTTCATGTAAACATAATTATGTGAAAATTCTGCCCTTGTGACTGGCAAGAATAGTGTTTATTATAGAAAAAATCTCAGCAGACTCTCTCTGCTGCTGCCATGTTTACAGTTCCACACATGTTGGTCCATTAGCGGCCAGGACCTGGCATTCTCAGTGTTTACTGTTGTCTGCTATTTTCTCCTTGTTAAGTAGAACATTTCAGACTCAAGAAGACACTGGGCTGTTTCATTACTAGAATGTCCTTGTCCATCTCTGTATGTGTGTCTGTGACTTAGACTGATAACAGCTGTAACATCATGAGAGAAATCTGGCAACATTTTTAGTTGCTGCCAAAATGAACTTAAGTATGTTGTGAAAAGGGAACTATATTTATTCAGCAAGACCACCACAACTGCCCGTGGCCAATATGAAGCAATCATTTTATGATAAATATCTTGATAAGTATTATTGCTTTGGTTTGTGATATACTCTGAAGTCAGTGCTTGCCTGAATGTCCCTCTCTTGTTCGTCCTAACTTGCAAAGAGGAGCTGATAAGATATACATGCAGGTCCAGCAAGCAGTTAGGAAGGCAAATGGTATGTTGGCCTTCATTGCAAGAGGATTTGAGTACAGGAGCAAGGATGTCTTACTACAGTTATACAGGGCCTTGGTGAGACCACACCTGGAATACTGTGTGCAGTTTTGGTCTCCTTACCTAAGAAAAGATATACTTGCCATAGAGGGAGTGCAGCGAAGGTTCACCAGACTGATTCCTGGGATGGCAGGACTGTCATATGAGGAGAGATTGGGTCGACTAGGCCTGTATTCACTAGAGTTTAGAAGAATGAGAGGGGATCTCATTGAAACGTATAAAATTCTGACAGGGCTAGACTGACTGGATGCAGGGAGGATGTTTCCCCTGGCTGGGAGGTCTAGAACGAGGGGTCACAGTCTCAGGATACGGGGTAGGACATTTAGGACTGAGATGAGGAGAAATTTCTTCACTCAGAGGGTGGTGAACCTGTGGAATTCTCTACCACAGAAGGCTGTGGAGGCCAAGTCACTGAATATATTTAAGAAGGAGATAGATAGATTTCTAGACACAAAAGGCATCAAGGGGTATGGGGAGAGAGCGGGAATATGGTATTGAGATAGAGGATCAGCCATGATCATATTGAATGGTGGAGCAGGCTCGAAGAGCCGAATGGCCTACTCCTGCTCCTATTTTTCTGTTTCTATGTTTCTATGTATCCTCCTCCCTGCATCTTCACTGTGTTGATATCAAGACTCATTGCAACACCTTCTACTTTAACTCATTCTTTCCCAGAATCCAAAAACTCTGCAACTCCTTATTTTAGCATTTCTCTCCTCCAACTATTTTGTCAGCATCTTATCGGCACCTCCTGATTTGTCTTGTGTTCTCTTTCACCTTGCTCATTCAGCTCCGCTTCTCAACAATAAAAAAACTCTTTAATTAGATTAGAGTTAGATTAAAATAACTATGAGTAATTAACTGCCAAATAAGTAAAATCCTTTTCCAATGAATAAAAATGCAGCGACTTAGGAGTTCAGATACATATATCTTTGAAGGTAGGAGGACAAGTTGCTAAAACTGTAAAAGAAAAATGGTTACTAGGTTTTCTAATTTAGAGCATAGACTACAAAAGCAAAGAGGCAAAGATAAATCTCTGCAACTCATTGGTTATGGCCCAGTTTAGAATTGTGTCCAGTTTTGGATGCCCTATGTAAGGAAGGATGTCCAAGCTGTGGGGAAGGTACAGAAGAGATTCACTAAGATAATGCCAGGGGTAAACCACTCCACCAGCATGCCCTGTTACCGGACCCTCTTCTCTTCCTGAGTATCACACTGCATTGCTCTCAGCTTTTACAGAAACCTGCCAAGGAAAAGAAGCTACATGCTTTAAAATTAAACAAAAAGAACCTTTTCAACTCTCTTCTGTTAATAACTATACTGAAAAACAAAAGTTGCTGCCTGCCAGCACAAAACAAGTGCATAACTTCCCCACCCCACATCACTGACAGTCATGGGACAATGGCTATAAAACTGTTCGATGTATACCTGACCCCTTATTGCAGTGTACTTTTGTTTCAAACATTGATAAGAGGCAGCCTAAAAGTAGATATTTCGTGCAGATTCCCCCTGCTGTGATGTGGTGAGGATTTGTTCCAGCGACCTCATGAACAAGGAGCGCTGGTATTCAGATTTTGGTTTGATAGAAGGTAGCTTTTAAACCCTCAAAGCATAAGCCGAGTCCAAATTGAGAGTTCCGAGTCCTGAATTTTCATCCCGACTAAATAGGCACACACCTTGTGCTTCTGTAAAGATGTCGAGGTAAACATCAAGATTTGAAGAATGGAATATTGCAGAATGGCTAAGAAGAAACTGCTAATATGTTTAATGTTTTGGGACACAGATGGTGGCAAAAGTAAAGCCATCCTATTGTTCTCATCACTAACGTATCTTCAGTCTCCTACAATTCTCCCCCAAACTATCACCTTCAATGACACGGGGTAAAACCATCTTGGCAGGGGTTGTCCTGATAGTTAGATGGACAACCTACAGGAGAGCCTATTGGGAAGAAACTCATAACTGAGAAAAATTATTACATTCAGTCTCTTCATTCTTCATTCAGGAAAGAGTCTAAGATTGCAGCTTGCTGTGCTCACGGCTTGGGTTTGGACCCCTAGCAGTGGACTGGTGGGAAAATGTATGACTATAATATAGGGCTGTCATGTCGCTTCTGTAGCATAATAGTTACTTGACTCTGATTGCTTGTCCTAATTATATGCAAAGTAAAGCCTGGTGGAACAGGCCTGATTTATGTGTGTTGTTGAGATTGCTTCAAGCATGGTGCATCCGAGTAATTTACTTCATAGCCTGTGGGCTGTTGTGCACTGAGTTGCAACCTGCTTTCTGTGTATCTAAATGCACTGGGGTAGAGTTTCCGCTTTGGGCGCAATCGGGAAATTGCACCCAAAATGGGCATGAAATTGCGCTGGTCATTTGTATAATCACAAACGTAAAATCTTCAATGAACAAGCGTAACCGGGCAGTGTAATAAAGCATAATAGTTTTGTTTTTTCCCCCTTTAAAATGTATTCCTTGATGTATTTAAGAGTGGCAACTGGTGCAGGTTTATTAACAGAACTGAAAATGGGTTTATCACCAAAATGAAGCATTTTTGATGAGAGTGTCCAGTCCTCCACCTGTGAGTAACCTGATTTCCAATCACTGAAAATTGCTTTAAAAAACGATACTGAACCATTTAATAGTTTCATTGTTGTACACTAGTCAATTTCTTAGTAAATTAAATATTTTTCGACATGAAAAATCTTGCCTGTGCGCCTAAGAAAATGAGCACAATTTGAAGATCCCCCCCCCCCCCGGGCCAGTGCAATCAGTGGAATCTCGCAACGTGGACCTGGGGGGCGTGGCCATTTTTGTGGGCTGGGCTTGATCCGAGCGAATTGAATTTTAAACCAGCGTAAAAGAATCGCGGAAAACACGAGCGTAAGTGGTTTTGGGCATAACTCACTTACGTTTAAAACGCCCCGATCTTTTTTGCTGGTTTGGCACGGATTGCGCTGATAATACTGGCGGAAACAAGCGGACACTCGACCCCACTGTTTTTGCTTTATCCAATGGCGTCCAGCACGTCTTTTGAACTTGGGAACATATAGTGGGTTCATGGAGGGAGTCAAACCACAGGCTTCGAGTATAGTGTTATGAGCTACAGGAGAGTCAAGGGTTATGTGGAGTGGGCGAGGAAAGTGGAGTTGAGGCCAAGATCAGATCAGCCATGATCTTATTGAGTGGTGGGGCAGGCTCGACGGGGCGAATGGCCTACTCCTGCTACTATTTCTTAAGTTCTTATGTTATACTTCCAACATCAGTTGTTGCTGAATTATAGGACACCAAAAATGAATTGCGTACAAAACAATACTTTTTAATTAGCAGAATTCTTTAGCTGGTACCTTTACATGAAAAGAATGAATTATAGAAGACTGAAAAAGATACCCGTGGTTAGACCATTTGTACAGTGCACCAGTCAGTACAACAGCCCCCATTGGCGTCTGTGAGGGGGACATGGGCATTGAGATTACCAATACACTAACTAGCTACAGCAAATCTTGTGAATGAATTATAAGGCTCATTCTCAAGAGTAGCAGGTCTGTGATATCTTATCAAAATTATACGTTTACATTGTTTATTCTGTCAATTATTGTAATCTGCTGCAATTGGCAGTGCAGAGTATTTCCTTTATCGTTGCATTCAGGCACAAGAGCATGCACCTACCTAACTTGGAAACCAGTGTGAGGCCACAATTAGATTGGGCATTGCGTCCTGTCAACATTCCTGCCATCGAGATATAGAAACTATCTCCCGAGTGAAATGTCACTGTGTACTGTGAATAAGAATCATCCTAAACCTCCAAGAAAAAGTGGGCTAATAATCTGACAGAGAACAATAACAACTTGCATTTATATAGCGCCTTTAACTTATTAAAATGTCCCAAGGTGCTTCACAGGAGTGTTATCAAACAAGATTTGACACCGAGCCAGATAAGGAGATATTAGGGCAGATGACCAAAAGCTTGGTCAAAGAGGCAGGTGTTTTAAGGAGCGTCTTAAAGGAGGAGAGCGAGGTAGAGAGGCGGAGAGGTTTAGGCAGGGAATTCCAGAGCTTAGGGCCTCGGCAGCTGAAGGCACGGCCGCCAAAGGTTGAGCGATTATAATTGGGGATGCTCAAGAGGCCAGAATTAGAGGAGCGCAGCTATCTCGGGGGGGTTGTGGGGCTGGAGGAGATCACAGAGATAGGGAGGGGGCGAGGCCATGGAGGGACTTGAAAACAAGATGGGCTTAGCTGTTTTTCCCAAGTGGTAACTTTGTTGTACGATTGAGAACCATCCAGAAATAGAAAGCAAGCAAGATGTTGAGCCGGTGACGTTCTAAAATTCAAAGTCACAGTGTTGTTTCCTTCGTCCTATTCTCGTCAGGCTGTCATTACTCTAGGCTCCCTAGGCCTACACTTCTCTCCTTGCGCATGCAGCAAAGCCTTTGAGAGCCTATCGCAAACCATTATGTCCAAGGAAAGCCAGCAGCTATTGAAATAACATACACGCTGGACGAGTGCGACTCTCCTCACTCTGTTGCTTCGATTTGCTGTAATAATTTACAGAGCCAGCAAGCAAGTTCGAGGAAAGTTAGCATTCACTCAACATGGGCTTGACTCCAGTGTTTGCCTGAAGCTTTCTCAGTATGGAATTACTGTTAATATAATTACACCGAGGGTCGTTACAAACTTTCAGTAGTTGGGCGGAAAGCCAATTAAAAAAAAAGAAACCTTCCCAAATAATCTCGTCTGGCTGCCAATATTGCACTGTAACATGTAGTAAAGCAGTCAAATATTTGTTTACAATACTTCAGCAATTAGGGAAAAACTGAAAAGATTTGCTTTCTTTTTTCGAATAGTTTTTTGGTCCGATTTTCTGCCTTCTTCTGCTGACTCGGGCTGTGTTACGGCCCCATGGCCGTCGGCAACCTTCAGATGCATAAATAAAGTGGCAGATTCTTCGCACAAGGTGAGACAATGGCCCGTATCTTCCGATGCCTACGGGTGGGTACGCGCTGTGTGCACACCCGTAGGGACATCGGAAATGCTGGTGTCAGGCACGCGAAGCGCATGCGTTGGAAACCGGCATTTCCGATCTGTCAAGAATGCTCTTGACAGATCGCACGCCTACACTGGAGAAGGGCCTCTGCGGGGGGAGAGTTCCGCTTTCTGCAGAACCTCCGCCCGCTGAAAACCCTTAGAAATCTTACGCCTGGTAAAAGCAGTGTAAGGCCTGCTTTTACCAGCATAAGAGTTGAAAAAAGTTTAAAAAATATATTTTTTTCACTCATTTATAATTTAAAACTACTTTTAAAAAAGGTAAGTTTATTTTTAGTCCCGTAAGAAACTTTAATTAGTTTTTTCAAAAAATTAAATTTTTGTTTAAAATATTTAGGGGGAAAAATTCAGTTGGTTTGCGCCTCCCGTTAATGCCTTAAGAGGGCGCTAATGGGGCGCAAAGCAGCTAGCGCCCGGGCACGGCGATGTTTGCGCCGCTCATGAAATTAACTAGACATTTTGCGGTGGTGATAAACACTACCGCCACGATCTCCTGCGCCGGCAAATCGTGACGTCAGTCGAGTGCGCAACGCCCCGGTAGCGCCCCAGAGCAGATATTGAGTGGCGCCCCCTGCCTTACCGCCTGCTGCTAGCAATGACAGGTTGAGGGGAGCGTTTTGCAGTCAGGAAGGGACTGGGGGAGCGCTATTTAAAGGCGACCACTTCCCGCCTTTTTTGTTGGTGACATTTTTGCACCACGCATTCTGAGAGAGAGAGAGAGAGAGAGAGACTTCTGGAGAGATTCAATGCTGTGTGAAGGAGTTTTGGGTACTGAGCAGCACTTTGCAGGTTCATTTTGATTTGCCCTTCCTTGTATCGATTTAGAAGGGACTGTGGGGGCTGCAGTCTGAGCTCTTTCCCTGGGTCTCCCCATTGTTCTTTCCAGCAGATTTGATGTACAGGTCTCTCCAGGCCGAGATTCAAGGCTGCAATGAGCAGGATGTGGATGGAGAGCAAAATCAACCCTCCTCTTTAAGATAAAAACAGAAAATGCTGGAGAAACTCAGCAGGTCAAGCAGCATCTGTGAAGAGAGAAACAGAATTAACCTTTTAGGTCGATGATCTTTCGTCAGAACTCCCTTTTAAGAACTGGCCGGTGCCAGTGTGTCTGTGTTCCATTGCTGACTGACATCACATGAGCTTCACCAGCGCTCTGAGTTAGCACCTCACTCCTCGGCCTTTGTGCCTTAAGACAGGTGTGAAGTGCCTGATTTAGCGCTCCAATCACCTCCAGGGGCGATAAAAGCCAAGTTTGCCGTCAGAGGCGATAATTAGCGGCAGGCGCGAAACTTTGCACACGGCCGATAATGGCGCCCCAAACGGGGCGATACTGAATTTTTCCCCCTTAATTCATTTTAAAAATTTGATGGTTTTTTGAAAATCTATTTCATGTTTTAGTGTCTTTTTTCAGTGATCCCCATTCATACTTTTGACAGTTCTATCTGTCAAAAGTATGAAGGGGGATTCCCTTCTTTCATTGGCTCCCCATGGCCCACGTGATCCCAAGGATGTTTGCGAACCGCCTGCGCCCCTGGGATTCGTGGGCCCTGCGCATTCCGACTGTGGAGAGGCCCAGGATCGGAAGTGTCTGGACCTCGGGAGCCCTCAGGTAAGGGCGTAGATTTTTTTCCGATAGGAGGCATCCTCACGCAGGAAGCCTCCTATCGGAAATTACGGACCAATTAATTGCCAGGCAGCTGTTTCGGCTGCATCGCAACAAAGAGCAACCTTACCCGTAGCCACTTCCACCTCGCAGCAGGGGGTCGTTGGATGGCAATCGGCAGCAGCTGCCGTGGCTGTTTATTGCCCTGCTTGGGTGGAAATCTGGAGGGGCACTGACGTTAATTATGGCACCACAACGGCCGCTAGAGTTGAGATCAACTGATTTCCCCATCCCTAGCCTAGCAGCACTTAGGTCAATAATAAAGTCCTGTTCTCACTGACCCAGCTGTGATTCTGTAACACATTTGAGGGATATGGTAGCATAGTGGTAATGTTACTGGGTTAGTGATCCAATGCAGCCTGGACTAATGATCTGGTAAATGTGAGTTCAAATGCCCACCACAACTGGGGAATTTAAGTTCAGTTAATTAAAGATGTGAGTTCAAATCCCACCACAACTGGGAAGTTCAGTTAATTAAATAAATATAGAATAGAAAGCTAGTATCAATAATGGTGACCCATGAAACTACTGGGTTGTTGTAAAAGCCCATCTGGTTCACTGATGCCCCTTTAGGGAAAGAAATCTGCTGGTCTGGCCTATATGTGACTCCAGACCCACAGCAATGTGATTGACTCTTAACTGCCCTCTGTAAATGGTGGCTTGCCACCACCCTCTCAAGGGCAGTTAGGGATGGGCAATAAATGCTGGCCTTGCCCAGTGGCACCCACATCCTGTGAATGAATTAAAAAAAAGTGTCAAACCTGGAGTTTGTGGGATCTTCCTGCTCTTTGGGGCTCAGTAGTACCGCACTGGGTGATACATTAACCCACTGAGCCCTTGCAGTAACACCCTTGGCTTTAATTTCTATTGAATAAACGCCAGTGATTATCCAGTGATTACTGCTGCAGTATTTTCCAAGTGTTTGTACATTTTTTCGGGATTCAGGTTTTTTTTCTTTGGAAAATGTTTTCCTTGTTTAGCCAAAGTTTTTCCAGCAGTATTTTCACATTAACTTGATATAAGATATCAGGCTCACTCACTTTCACAATCACGTTAAGAATTACAAGAACATTTCTTTCCAAGTGAGCTGCAAAGTACTTTTAAAGGGAAATCCAATAGATTCACCTGAAAGTGGCAGGTTACATCTATTATGGAAAAAAATATATTTTAAATGGTTAAAAAATCATTTGCATAATCACAAACGAAAAATCTTCCATGAACCAGCACAATCGGGCAGCGTAATAAAATGCAATCGTTTATTTCTTTCTCTATTAAAAAGTATTCATTGATGTATTTAAGAGTGGTAACCTGGTCCAGTTTTATTAATATAACAACAACTTGTATTTATATAGCACCTTTAACATAGTAAAACATCCCAAGGCGCTTCACAGAAGTATTTTAAGACACAAAATTTGACACTGATTCACATAAGGATAAATTAGGGCAGGTGACCAAAAGCTTGGTCAAAGAGGTGGGTTTTAAGGAGCGGCTTAAAGGAGGAAAGAGAGGTAGCGAGGCGGAGAGGTTTGGGGAGGGAATTCCAGAGCTTAGGGCCAAGGCAATAGACATTAAATAAATTTAAAACGGAGATAGACAGTTTCCTAGCTGATAAGGGAATTAAGGGTTATGGGGAGCGGGCAGGGAAGTGGACGTGAGTCTAGGTTCGGATCAGCCATGATCCTATTGAATGGCGGAGCAGGCCCGAAGGGTCGTATGGCCTACTCCTGCTCCTACTTCTTATGTTCTTATGTAGAAGGCACGGCCACCAAAGGTTGAGCGATTATAATCAGCGATGCTCAAGAGGGCAGAATTAGAGGAGTGCAGATATCTCAGGGGGTTGTGGGGTTGAAGGAGGTTACAGAGATAGGGAGGGGGCGAGGCCATGGAGGGATTTGAAAACAAGGATGAGAATTTTGAAATCGAGGCGCTGCTTAACCGGGAGCCAATGTAGGTCAGCGAGCACAGGGGTGATGGGCGAACGGGACTTGGTGCGAGTTAGGACACAGGTGGCCAAGTTTTGGATCACTTCAAGTTTACGTAGGGTGGAATGTAGCTGAAAATGTGTCTGTCACAAAAAATCAGCATTTTTACTAAGAGTGTCCAGTCCTCCAACTGTGAGTAACCTGATTTAAAATCACTGAAAATAACTCTAAAAACGATACTGAACCATATACTATTTTCATTGGTGTACACTAGTCAGTTTCTTAGTAAATTAAATATTTTTTGTGATGAAAAAGCTTTAAAAACATGCCCCCTATTAGTGCCTGTGTGCCTAGGAAAATGAACGCAATTTGAAGAGCCTTCCCTAACCAACGCAACTGACAGAATCTCGCAATTTCAATCTGGGGATGTGACCGGTTTTGTGGACGGGGCCTGATCAGGGTGAATTGAATCATAAACTAGCGTAAAAGATCGCGGAAAACACCAATGTAAGTGGTTTTGGTTATCACTCACGATAAAAACACCCCGATCTTTTGCGCTGGTTCGGCCGATTCCGCCTGGATTGCACTGATATTACTGGCGTAAACAAGGGGAAACTCTGTGTTTTTACGTGAAGTTTGTTGAGTAATTTGAAAACATTTCTTCAAGGCATTGCCCTGCTTTCCAACGTAAAACATTTAACAAGACAAAAATGTTAAGTGTGTTTATAAATGTTCTGCTTAGGAAAGCTAACCTGTTGTGTATTTATTCTTACATTAATGCTCTGTGATATATTTTTCAGAGTGTGATACTTCGATTTTCCAGTAGAAGGCAGTGTTGTCTTTGCTTTTTTTAAAATTTCATTTAAAGCTGGTGATTATTCCAATGGAAAACCTTTACATTCTATCTTTTGTTATCATTTATACTGAAGTGTCGGAGCTTGAAGGAATTTCATTTGATTAAAGATGCATTTGAGATTGTGGCTGATAGATTCCTTTATTTATTAATTTCAACAAATTTCAACCGATCTGTTAAACACACAGAAAAAGATATTGGGGTGCATGTTTAAGGCGAGACCAGCACGTTTGTACTGTGTAACTGATAAAATTGCACAGAGTGATTTTATTGACATAGACGTGGTTTGCCAAGCCTTTGAGATTTGGCTAATGATGTCGTGCATAGCCAAGATCTTGTGACGTTCCACGACATTTACCAAAAAAGCGGCAGAATAGTCTTAAGATTCCTGCCATCGATGAATAACCAGAGACAAAATAGCCATGGCATTTGAGGATACGTTATTTCATTTGCCATTTTCCATTAGCAAATAGCCAAGTTTATTTCACTCATGTTCCCAGGAATGAAATATACCGTGACCAATTGCGTGATATGGTAAATATATCCGCAAGTCAGGCTGGTGGATAGCCGATCAGTGTTGAGCTTCTGCAACATCTAAGAGATATGGTTGGGCTGTCAGTACTTGATAAAATTATAGAACTGTACCACAAGAGTCGCCAGCACTTAAGCCAGACTTTTATGTTTATGCCAGGAATACATGAGCTGCTGCAGCTGTCACCTCAGTGACGTTTTGCATGTGAACCAGTCCAACATTTTACAAAGTCCTCACATAAAACCATTGTTTCTACTTTTTCGCTTAAAACTCTGACCTTTGTGTTCAGAAGTTGAAGTGCCGGGTTAGGGGGCATTATTCTTCCAAGGGTAGTACTTTACTTTGCGCTTTCACTAAAATTGTGGAGTGCGAATGCACTATTAGCCAACGCCTGCCGAATTAAGGTTGCTGGAGGTCAGGGGAAGGTTTTGAGCTTAGCAATTGGCACAAATTGGGAGCCAGCCATTGCATCTTGCTATGCTGAAAACTAGGTTTTAAGAAATCTGATGAGGGAATCAAAAAAAATCATGATCCAAATAAATATAACTGGGAGTCTAGGACTAGGGGGCATAGTCTAAAAATTAGAGCCAGACCTTTCAGGAGTGAAATTAGGAAACACTTCTACACACAAAGGGTGGTAAAAGTTTGGAACTCTCTTCCACAAACTGCAATTGCTGCTAGATCAACTGTTAATTTTAAATCTGAGATTGATAGATTTTTGTTCACTAAAGGTATTTAGGGATATGGGCCAAAGGTGGGTATATGGAGTTAGGTCGCAGATCAGCCATGATCTCATTGAATGGCAGAACAGGCTCGAGGGGCTAAATGGCCTCCTCCTGTTCCTATGGTCCTATGCTAATCCTGTCCCATCAGGTGAACACTACCCGATTTATGTAATTGGAAGAAAGAGTAACACAGCAGTCCTTATATTTTCAAGCGATTTTGGATTATAATGGCTCCATTTAGATGAAAAGCAAAATACTGCGGATGCTGGAAATCTGAAATAAAAACAGAAAATGCTGGAAATACTCAGCAGGTCAGGCAGCATCCGTGGAGAGAGAAACAGAGTTAACGTTTCAGGTCGATGACCCTTCGTCAGAACTAAGTTCTAAGAACTAAGGGTCATCGACCTGAAACGTTAACTCTGTTTCTCTCTCCACAGATGCTGCCTGACCTGCTGAGTATTTCCAGCATTTTCTGTTTTTATTCCATGTAGATGAAATTGTTTATTGGGTTAGTTATTGATTAGCTTGAATGACGTTGATAAAGAGTTGCATTTCCAGCCTGTTTGCATCTTTGTGGCGACATTTCTTTTTAACTCAATAATTGGGTCACAAAGAAAACCTGCTGATTAGCTGAGTTTTCATGATTTGTCAAAACCATGCAAACTGAAATATCCAATTGACAAATCTGAACAGTTACTTCATTGATTAGTTTTAAGAATGTGTGGACCAATACGTTTCTCATCTGATCAATCAAATAACTAATAAGTCGCCTTCTGCAGTCACATTGCATGATCTAGTGAACTAGTCATTTAGCATCAGAAACAGGTTGCCGAGCTTGTCCTGAGCAGATAATGGCCCAGAATTTGTGACCAGCAGCGGAGCGAAGGTGTTCGCTGCTGGCCCCCGAGATACACTTTGCACAAGCAGCTCGCAATCCGTGTCGAGAACTTCAGGTTTTCCGACCTTCAGTTCAATTCAACGGACTGTAGTGGGGATCCCCTTGTGCGAGCTGCTGTGACGTCAACAGGCTGTCTGAGCAGCCAATCAAAAGGCAGAATTCTCACAGACAGTGGACAAGGAGGTGAGGAAGCTCTTAAATTTCTAACTTTTTAAACTAGTTAGAGAGAGCAAAACAAAGATTGGGGCTCTCACATGCGGAAAGGGAAAACCTGAAATAAAGATGGAAAAACTTTTTAAAAATGAAAAGGAAAGTTGTTGAAAAGTTTCTTAAAAATGTTAATTTTTTATTAAAATGGACAAATTACACACTGCACAAAATTAACATTAGTTTTCCAGGCCCTTTATCATTAATAATACTGTTAAAACCCCAATTACACCTAATCCCTTTGGTTCTAACTTTTAGTGGGGAATTTACTGTGGAAGAGCCGATGTTTTCGTCAGTTTCTCCGATTTGGCTGATTACACAGATTGCCGGCTCTGTTGTGGGGGGGGGGGGGGGGGGGGGCACAGCGCAGCCTGTTTTGGAGCTGTCAATGACTGACCGCAACTTCAGGTCATGCGCCAAATCCCGAAGTTGCAGTCAGTTTCAAAGGCGGAATGACGGCGAACGCCGCCAGTTCGCCGTCATCCCGACTGCAAATCCCAGGCCATTATATTGTCACTCAATGATTTGATCCAAGTAGGGTCATTGTATGCAAAATGTGCTGTCACAGCAGTGGACGAATATTTCACGCACTGGGATGGAAACTACTTTCTCTAATCATTGCTTTTTGAGGGCTTTATTCATAATTTTGCTCATAAGATTCTTCAGGATTAGTTACTAGGATTTGACCCAACCTGCCCCAGACTGGACGATGGTAATAGGCGTGACAGGAAGCAGCAGGCACTCAAAACATACTTAACTCCATTACTTCCGACCAGTGTTGTAAAATCCAGGCCAGGAACACCTGTTGACTTGGCCAACTCCTTTTTGGGAAATTAAGTGATTTAAAGGACTTCATGGTTATTTAAGTCAATTAGAGTGTGCAGCCTGGAGCACTCATCCACAAAATTGGTGAGCTGACTTGCCGAGCAGACTGCTTCCTTTGTGAGGTAAAGGCATCACTATGAAATGTAAAGCTACTGAATGCAAAAAAAAAAGGAAAAGAAATGCGGCAGTGATGGGATGTAATGCTAGGATTTGAATTAATTCAGCTGTGTTGCGTCAAAGAAGGTAAAACTGAAATGGGAGTAATGCTACAGCACGTAATGCTGGGCCCTGGAATGAGAAAACTTGGGTTCTAACTTCACATTCCCAAACATGGGCATGGCATCAGCGAGACTACAAGGTTAGACCAAATGCTGCAAAAAAAAAGCATTGAAAGACATATTTGGTGCTAAATTCTGCTTCAGGGAGATTGAGTGGTGCAGTGGCATCATGTGAATTAGCTCAGTTTGAGCTTTGAACAATTATTAGAAGCTGACTTGGAGATTGTAAATTTTAGCTGAAATTTGGACTTTTCAAAAAGTAATCACTATCGGATTTCGCATTCAGATTACGATTCAGTGGCTTTGTTAAGTCTCACTAGAAAGCTGGAGTTCAAAATCGAACCATTTGGTGTCGAGAGTGGGAGAGGACACCTCTCACCACAGTGGCATGTTCTGTTACTTGAAAATAGGAGTTACGTTTAGACTGTATCTATACTGGTATCAGAACGTATGTGAAATCCATAGCCACAGGGAAGGGTGTTAGTTGCTGAATCAATGGGAGCTGTTTATACTTGACGCTTCAATCTGAAGTTAATTTTATTTGGTGTTCAGTTCAATAGAGGCTTTGTCCTTTCTCAGAAATAGGCCTTCTTCCCTCAGGGCAAAGTACATGGTATCTAAGATGAGCATATATAGATGAGCAGAAGAAAGTAAGAATGAGAAAAGAGCCTTTATCCCATTCAGCTCCTTCCATTGCTAAGGGCTATGAAAAAGATCTACTCGGACCATTTTCATTTCCATCCCACCTTGGCACCGATCCCATGCCCTATTCGTACAAGATCCAGAAGAGCATGTCTGAAATATCCTATAGCTTGTTTACTTGATTCTTGACTGCTGAAGGCTATCGAGAAAGCAAAATACTGCGGATGCTTGAAATCTGAAATAAAAACAGAAAATGCTGGACACACTCAGCAGGTCAGGCAGCATCTGTGGAGAGAGGAAGGTAGGGTTAAAGTTTCAGATCGATGACCTTTCATCAGAACCATAGAGTTGAGTTGAGTGACAGTGCTATCACCAGCAAAATCTGTATGCAGGGAAATTATTCTTATTACTGTTGATTTTGAGGTTAAAAAGTAACCTAATAGTGTTTTTCAGTGCAGCTGATGAAACCATTACGTTGCTTTCAAATTTGAAAAACACTCCCAATATGTTTAAGAAATATTTAAAAACATAAAAGAGTGTGAGTTTGACTCAATTGGTAGTACTCTTGCCTGAGAAGAGTGGGGGCTCAAGCTCCACTCCAGAGACTTGAGCACATAATCTAAGTTGCCACTTCAGTGCAGTACTCTGGGAACGCTGTATTGTTGGAGTTGCTGTCTTTCGGATGGTACATTAAAGCGAGGCCCTGTCTGTCTATTTCGAAGTACATAAAATATCCTATGGTACCAGAGCAGGGGAGTTCTCCTCGTGTCCTGGCCAACATTCTCCCCTCACTTATTGCTACTGAAAACAGATTGACTGCTCATTTGCCTACATCACAAAAAGAAAGAAAAGAAAGGCTTATATTTCTATAGCGCCTGTCATGACCGCTGGACGTCTCAAAGTGCTTTACAGCCAATGAAGTACTTTTGGAGCGTAGTCACTGTTGTAATGTGGGAATAGCGGGAGCCAATTTGCGCACAGCAAGCTCCCACAAACAGCAAATCTGTTTTTGTTATGTTGATTGAGGGATAAATATTGGCCAGGACACCGGGATAACTCCCCTGCTCTTCTTTGAAATATGTCATGGGATCTTTTACATCCACCTGAGAGAGCAGACGGGGCCTCGGTCTAACCTCTCATCCGAAAGACGGCACCTCAAGACATTGCAGCGCTCCCTCAGCACTGCACTGGAGTGTCAGCCTAGATTTATGTGCTCAAGTGGATACTCTCTGAAAATTGAGAATGTGATAACCTGCTATATAAATGCAAGTTCTTTTGTTCTTGTAATGTAATGTTGAAGGTTTGAGCTGTGGTGTTACCTATCACCTGTACCAGCCTTGGTTCTGATGGTTTGTCGTGCAACCTCATGATGGGCAGAATGCCTTGGGATTATAAATCATTTTACTGTGGAAAAACTGACCATCTACTGTCGCCTAATCTTCAACAGATCTAGCTGGTAGGCAGGAAATGCCCATCACCCGTAGACCAACTTAACTGAAGAAAGATGCTAAAAGGTCAATGTCTATTTTAAGGGAAAACCATGTTGGGTCAGAGTAGAGGCTGAATACAAAAGAATATATGATCCAAGCATTCACTTCCATTTGAATGGAATAAACCAAGCATAATGCTGGAATGTAATATCCTGATCAGAGCCTAAATTGTCTCCAGCTCTCCATATTTATAACAGCTCAGTAAGTAGTCCCTCCACTGCCAAACCTTAGCTGGGTACATCACCATATTCTAAAAACTTACAAAATTTCTAAAAGTCTATGGGCTAGAAACTGTGTGATATTCGTGAACAACACTAACGTATTTGTAGCTCATCCATCTGGAGAGCCTTTGGTTCTCGAGCACCCCCTGCCCATCCTCAGCTCCCATGATGGCTTCCAGCTGTTTAATAGATATACCACGGGTTGTTTCTCAAGTAGAAGCCCAACAATCCATTTTATGGATTGATTTTTGAGTGAAGGATCTCCTGATATCATTTTCCAGTTTGAACCCATGGCCTCCTGTCCTTTTGTCATGGTTTAATTTGAGGTAGTATTCCAAATTTACCTACCCTTTACTCTCTTGTGTACCTCCCACGAGGTCTCCTCTTAGGCACCTTCCTTGAAGGCTAAAAATCCAACGTTTTTCTGGTATTTTCTCATGTCAATCCACTGAGGCTAGGAATCACTTGTTGTTCGTCTCTGGACTGTCTCCAGGCCTTAAATGTCTCACTGACCAGAACTGGGTAGATTACTCCAGCTGTGGCTGTCCAGAGCACTGTACAGCTTAAGCATGACATTCTCCAACTTGCAAACTATTGTATAATTCAGCATTCTATATCCCTCTTCTGAATTTGGGTTTAAAGCACATTGTAGTGCAACATAAAAGGAGATTTACTCTGCATTTGACCCATGGTATTCTTAACCTCGAAAGGTTAGTTGCTGCACATCCTTGGAGATTGAGCTCAGAGCCTACATGTAGGTATGAAGTTCTTTATCGTAGAATCATAGAATAGTATGCCACAGAAGGGGGGCCATTTGGCCCATCGAGTCTGGGCTGGCTCTTTGGTAGAGCAATCCAGTTAGTCCATTCCCTCTGCTCTTTCCCCATATGCCTGCAATATTTTCTCCTTCAAGTATCCATCCAATTCTCTTTTGAAAACTACTGTTGAATTCCTTGAATATCCTTTTTTTCAGGCAAGTACCCACAAGTACTCGGTCCCATAACTTCGAAGCCATAGTCAACCTTTCCCTCCGCCTCAGCTGTGAAGGTGGCACACCCTCCCCCACTTCCCATTTCTCCGATTCCCTCGTGCTCTAGGAATCATCCCAGTGCCACATCCTCGTTCACACTATCTAATTGCCCCTGGGTGAAAGTATCCGAGCTGGTGCCTAGGAGTGGGGGAACAAGTAAAGCAGGGCATGACATGTTCTACAGACTCCTGTGTGGCCAGGACCTTATCATCATCTTCCTCATTGCCATCATGTAACAATAAACAATGAGGAAGAAATTTCCTTCCCTGCTGCTCCTCTTCCTCATCATCTTCCTCCCCTTCTTCCTCTGCCCCCAGTTTCTGTGATATATTTTCAGGAAAGTGTGTAGAGGCTAAGAATGGGGGAGCATTACCCCCTTAAGAGACAAAGAAGCAGGTGGAAGGTTGTGCCTGTGCACTGCTTAACGAGAATGCCAGGGCAATAGTGTAGGTGTTCCAGCTCTAACCTGGTGCTGGCAATATACTGTTGACTTCACCATCTCCCACGACAGGAGCAGAGTGCCTCCCCATGAGCTCGATTACCTTCTCCTCATAGGGTATGATGAGTTTTAAGGTGCAGGTCCCTCCCCTGGTAACCTGCTTCTGTGAGACATGGTGTGTCATTTCCTCCTTCAAGAAACGGAGAAAATAAGATGAGGGCTAGCAGTTGAGGACTGTGCACCAAGTGATATGGGAGAACTGAAGTAAGAGATCTGATTAAAGTAGAGAAAGAGGTTTCAGGGTTGTGCATGTATATAATTGTTGATCGCAGAGCTGGGTAGCCATAGTGCAAGATCACAAGTTGGAGCCTTGCCTTAACCAGAGTGCATTGTGAAGGGTTAGTTGTGCAAGTGTTGCTTTAAGAGAGTGATGAGTGTGCCTGTGCCCAGGGTGGGCAAGGAAGAAAAGGAAAGTGTCCAGTGTGCTGGCTTGCCTGCCTTGGTGAGATCGCCACTGGTATGTATTCTTGGGGGTGAGGGAGTTGGAATTAAGTGCCAGGGCCACCTCCCTCCAGGTGGCACGAATGAAATTCCTTGCTGGTTTTCTGCCATGCATTCCAAGGAGTCTGTGCCACATAGGAACAGGAGTAGGCCATTCATTCCCTCCAGCTATTCTGCCATTTAGTTACATAGGATTAGATAGGATTACATAGGATATACGGCACAGAAACAGGCTATTCAGCCCAACCAGTCCGTGCCGGCGTTTATGCTCCACTCGAGCCTCCTCCCGTCTTTCCTCATCTAAATCTATCAGCATAACCCTCTATTCCCTTCTCCCTCATATGCTTGTCTAGCCTCCCCTTAAATGCATCTATACTATTTGCTTCAACCACTCCCTGTGGTAACGAGTTCCACATTCTCACTACTCTTTGGGTAAAGAAGTTTCTTCTGAATTCCCTATTGGATTTCTTGGTGACTATCTTATATTGATGGCCTCTAGTTATGCTCTTCCCCACAAGTGGAAACACTCGCTCTGTATCCACTCTATCAAAATTTTTCATAATTTTAAAGACCTCTATTAGGTCACCCCCTCAGCCTTCTTTTTTCAAGAGAAAAGAGACCCAGCCTGTTCATCCTTTCTTGATATGTATACCCTCACATTTCTGGTATCATCCTTGTAAATCTTCTCTGCACCCTCTCCAGTGCCTCTATATTCTTTTTATAATATGGTGACCAGAACTGTACGCAGTGCTGTAAGTGTGGTCTAACCAAGGTTCGATACAGGTTTAGCATAACTTCCCTACTTTTCAATTCTATCCCTCTAGAAATAAACCCTAGTGCTTGGTTTGCTTTTTTTATGGCCTTGTCGCAACTTTTAGTGATTTGTGTATTTGTACTCCTAGATCCCTTTGTTCCTCTACCCCACCAGTTAGATCATGGCTGATCTGTACCTCAACTCCATTTACCAGCCTTTGATCCATATCCCTTAATACCCTTGCATAATAAAAATCTGTCAATCTTAGTCTTGAAAATTTCAATTGACCTAGAATTCACAGCCTTTTGGGAGAGAAAGTTCCACATTTCCACTAACCTTTGTGTGAAAAATAGTTTCCCGATTTCACTCCTGAATGGCCTAGCTCTAATTTTAAAATTGTGCCCTTTTGTTCGAGATTCCCTCACTAGAGGAAATAGCTTCTCTGTATCTCCCTGAGCCAATCCTTTTATAATTTTAAACATCTCAATTAGATCACTCCATCACCTGCTAAAACTCATTGGGAATGCAAGCCAACCTGGCTTCGTAATTTAACCCTTTAAACCCTGGTATCATTCTGGTCATTTTATCATTCTGGTATCTGGTCTGGTATCATTTTATCCACCCTTTTGGTCCGTGCCTTTTTCCTTTTTTTTTTCTCTCTCTCCCCCTACGGCAGCTGTCTCTCATTCTGCCAGCATTTCACACTTCACCTTTTGTTTCTTAACCTGTCCCGTTACCATCTCGTCTTGCCTTGAGCATCTCTTAATGTCTCTACTTACCATAGTTATCCCCCCCCCCACCCCCCAGCCTCCCCCTTGCATTTTTATCTGTTTCATTTCCTGCTCTTTTCTCAGTTCTGACGAAGGGTTTCGACCTGAAACGTTAACTCTGTTTCTCTCTCCACGGATGTTGCCTGGCCTGCTGAGTTTTTCCAGCGTTTTCTGTTGTTGTTTCAATTTTCCAGCATCCGCAGTATTTTGCTATCGTATCATTCTGGTCACTCTGTGCTGTCCCCCCTCCAAGGCCAATATATCTTTCCTGATGTGTGGTATCAAAAAATGAACGCGGTGCTCCAGATGGGGTCTGACCAAGGCTCCATACAACTGATGCATAACTTCCTCCCCTTTGTATTCCAGCCCCCTTGAGATGAAGGCCAAAATTCTATGAGCTTTTTTGATTACTTTTTGTACCTGTGCACCCGCTTTTAGTGATTTGTGTACCTGGACACCTAAATCCCTTTGCTCCTCCATAGTTTCTATTCTCTCGCCCATTAAGAAAATATTCCGATTTATCTTTCTTGGATCCCAAGTGGATGACCTCGCATTTCCCCAGATGGAACTCCATCTCCAGAGTTTTACCCACTCATTTAATCTGTCTATGTCCCTTTGTAACTTCCTGCTCTCATCGACACAACTCACTGTGCTTCTTGACTTCAATTTCTTAAGGAGACCTTGGAGATCTGAGTTGGTAATGTTCTATCTTCTTCTCCAGCTTGGTGGCAGGCCCTGCTGCTTTGACTGGCCGCTTCGCACAAGGGGCTCCTGGCTGTAGACATCATTCTTGAAAGGAATGAGAAAAAGATTGACGAGGTGTGCAGCGAAGTTATTCAAGGGTCAGGTGAGCGAAGCAATCGCTGTTCCTCATCTAGTTGTCCTCCATTCTGCTGCTGAAGTATTGCAGGCTGGACTGTGTGTTTAAAAAGGCTGCCCTCCAGTTCCCAAGCACTCCAGCTAATTATACCGGTTCTGCACCAGTTTTATGACTACTCCAATGTGTATGCAAATGAGCTACCCAGGAAACTCTTGTGTAACTACCTCTCCAGGCCACCGGCGGGTGCAAATCTATTATGATTGGCTTAACAGTGGCGCAACTCACTGTGCGGAAATTCACCCACAATGTCTCCCCAGTGGTGTATCTGGCCTGACGTTCTTGAAACCAAAACAGTGTGACAGAAGCATGGAGGTGTTAATTCCCCAGGATCAATATCCCTTTGCCTGAACGAGCATGAACATTCACTTTCTTGGGAAATTTGCTAAACTTACAAGATTTCTGAGCCGGTCAAGACAAAAAAAAAATGACTGATCATGTGACTGAGGATGTTCTTCACTCGAAACAGCTGCGTGATGGGCGTACAAATGATAAGGAACAACATCTTCATATTTGACTGAGCCAGGATCCTGTTCCAAATGCAGAACCTGCACATTCATGCCCTGTGTCTATTAGACAGCTCGGTTAGAATTTCAAACCTGGAGACTAGGCGGTGCAGTGTGTTAGACACTAGCCTTTGTTCCCTGGGAGAGCTGTTACTTTTCCTCTTACATTCTGAGCTAGGGCCTCTCGAGCTAGGTTCTGTAGGTGCACTGGACTCTGTTTTTAATATGTATGACCCACAAAGAGCCAGCCCCAAGTTTAAATAGAGTAACTAAACCCGGCTTCCCTATTCAGATGCCAGTATTGCAGCCTATCTATGAAAATGTCCGTTCCTGGAGCCTAGGCTTTTACCTTCGAGAGTGCAGCTGATGGAGACCTGAGCCATGTGTCTGCAGTTGGCTGAAATCCTGCAGTGTAAAAGTGCCTTTTGATGTAGGTTCAAATCCAGCCCCAGTGTGGTGGGGATTATAGTCTCCTCTATCTGCTGGCTCCAAGGATTGTGTATGAAGTGAGCCGCTCTCTTATATTAGCAGCTAATGCTACAAGTTCAATCCCTTGCTTCCCCTCTATCGCCCCTCCACATTTCTCCTCTGGGTAGCAACAGCAATGCTGTCACCTTTGAGTGAGAAGGTTGTGGGTTCAAGCCCCACAACAGAAACTTGAGTCCATAATCGAGGCTGACATTTCAGTGTTGCATTGTCGGAAATGTCATCTTTTGGATCAGATGTTAAACTGAAGGCACCGTCTGCTCTTTCAGGTGGATGTAAAATATCCCATGCCACTATTTGAAGAAGAGCAGGGGAGATTCCCTGTTTCTTGGCCAACATTTATTCCCCAACCAACACCACTAAAAACAGATTGGGCCAGAAATTGCCGCAAAGGCCAGTTTGGCGGTTTACAATATTAATTGGACTTTTACCCTCACCATTGACATCGCACAATATTTGCACCACAAATTGCTCGAATGTCGATCCGATAATTGTGCCACAATGTCAATGTTGCATCTGGGACCTTTGTGAACGTCATGCCCAACGGCTTATCTCCTTAACCAATGAAAGAAAAGGATAGAGAAAGAAACAGAGTGAATGACGGAGAAGGATAGAGGGTGAATTAGAGTCAGATGAAATATAGACAGAAATAAAAATAACAAGAGGGAAAGAGAGTGGATTAAGAGAGAAATAAAAAAAGACAGAAAGGAAATGTAAGAAAAAAATATAAAAGAACAAGCAGAAAAAGAAGACATTGTAACCCAGTTGTGTTTGGGAATTGCTGTATTGGTCCTTGAGAAGTTAATGAGTGAATGGCAGGGTAGGTGTGCAAAATGTACAAACATTCTTGACCAGCAGCCCCATCCATCATGATCAGGAACCGTGTATCTGCCAGTGGGTATGCCATTGCACTGCTTTCATAGGAACGTTGGGAATTGCTAGCCCAAAAAGGACCAAGGTCCATCTAGCTTGCCTTCTACCATCCTGGTAGTTGCATGATAAAATGATAATGGAGTTGTTCACTAATCATAGCAATCAATCTCTATCAATTAGTCAACAACAGACCCAGACATGACATGAGGAAAACTCCAATGGTGGAGAGCTTTGGGAACCATAGGTCCAAAGTTACCCTTCTCTCAATCATGCTACACTTACCACATGCCATGACATATATTGTATCCCAAAATTAAATTTTCTGAAAGCAATCTATCTAATTTGTATTTGAATGGGTGACCCTCTTCTGAGTGACGCAACGCTTTGCGTCCTGAAAATGATTGCCTCTGACACTAACAGGAGTGTGGATGGCAAGACTGACACAAAATACTGCCAAGGCAGATGAAAGGAATAAAAAACCTCTAGGAACAATTCATTATCTGCTGGAGTGAGACCCCACAGCTTCATTGGCCCGTTTATGGGCCTCCAAGGTTGAGTATCATTTCAGGACCATAAATCACATCATTAACAGGGTCCTCTACGACATTCATTAACAGCCCTAAATGGCTGCGGTGGGAATAATTCGTAATAACATCGTAAATCCAACAATTTCACGATTGCTATTAAGCCATGAAGTGTAGTCACTGTTGTAATGTAGGAAATGCGACAGCCGATTTTCACACCGCAAGTTCCCACAAACAGCAATCTGATAATGACCAGAAAAACAGGAATGTGATATGTATCCCCAATAATGTGTAAAGACAACAGAAATCAATACTGAGAGGGTTGATGAATCTTCCGGTGTGAAACAGAAAAATCATTGTTGTACAGAGCAGATTTTATTGCTGTATTTACAAGGAATGCTCAATGTTGGCTTCATGTAACCCTTCTGTTATCACATAAGATAAGCACAAAATAAGGTCATCAAGTAATCTTGACGCCTTCTTCGTAAAGGGCCAAAATTGTCTATCAGAAATGCAGGCAACTTTGGGCGTAACAAAACAAAAGAATGTTTGCTATAGACATGATGGTAACACAGTATCTGTGCAAGAGAACAAAGTCCTGTTGTATCCCTAAAGCCGCACAAGGTATCTTGAGAATGGATAGTTTCTGGGAAAAAAAATATATGCTTTGGCACCTCTAAAGAAAGTGTCAATCAGGTAGTTATCACAATTCATGCGTTGTATTCTTTGTGCTATGTTAAGCTCAGCCACAGCAGGTGGCATCACTTGATTTGTATGAACCCATTTCAGTTTATGATAGCAAAATACTGCGGATGCTGGAAAATTGAAACAACAACAGAAAACGCTGGAAGAACTCAGCAGGCCAGGCAACATCCGTGGAGAGAGAAACAGAGTTAACGTTTCAGGTCGAAACCCTTCGACTAGTTTATGCTGGATCCAGGTTGTGGGTTATTTGTTGAAGCCAAAAATGCTGGAAATACTCAGCAGGTCAGGCAGCATCTGTGAGGAACAGAGTTAACGGGGGGATTTTTGCCAGCCCTGGGGAGGCGGGTTTGGAGGCAGGACTGCTGAAAAATGGCAGAAACTGGGAGCGGGTACCGACCCCGCTCCCAACCCGCCTTCGTGCCATCTTCCTGGGAGGCGGGAAAGGGATTACAGCCAATTAACTGCCTGTTAACAGGTAGTTAACAGGCAGTTAAGAGGCTTATCCCCATTTTACCCACACAAGTGCGGGCTTCCCGACGGCTGCGAACCTCGCCAGGGTCAGCGAGGCGAGCAGTGGGTCTGCGGGGGTGAGAGGGGTCGAAAAGTGCGCTGTGGAGGTGAGTGATGGGTGCAAATGTGGATAGGTAAGTATGAGAGGTGAGTAAAAGTGTTAGAAAAAGTTTCCTTGCCTTTGTTTCTTCCTGCAGGCTTCAACCCTTGGGGATCCGGAGGTGCCTCATCTCAACGGCAGAGATGACAGAATGGCTGCTGCATTCTCTGATGCAGCAGCCATCTGATTTCTGCTAAGGAGAGAGGTTTTGGTGAGCCTTCAGTACAAGGGCTCACCATAGAACAGAGATTGTCAGTGTTTGACAGCTTCTCAAAGCTGTCAAATGCTGACAGTTCATCTGTCAAAAATTTTTGACAGATGAAACGTCATACGCTGACGTTCTCTGTCACCGGCTTTCCCTTAGGGTGGGCTTAACAAGGTCAATCCAGGGAAAATAGCGTGGGTTGGCCGGATGTCATTGGGGGCGGGACTAAAACCCGACAACCAGCAGTCCCGCCCCCAACGCGCCCCCATTGAGAAAATCCAGCCCAACGTTTCAGGTCGATGACCTTTCTGAAAGGTCATCGATCTGAAACGTTTACTCTGTTTCTCTCTCCACAGATGCTGCCTGACCTGCTGAGTATTTCCGGCATTTTCTGTTTTTATTTCAGATTTCCAGCGTCCGCAGTATTTCCTCATTGGGGAGCATTTTGTCTCAGCTCAGCACTTTTCCTTGTCCACTTTATAAAGTATATTTTGATTTGGCATCACTCGAACAAGCGAATAAAGTATTTTTCTTGTATCTTGAGTTTGAGCCTGATCACCGAATCCGTCAAAATGATCCCAAAGCGCAGCAGGATTGCAAGTCTGAATGCAACCTATCTGAGGTATGTAGAAAGCACCTTTCCTCTGAGAGCTTTGATACTGCAAAATCAAAGTGGGGTCAGTAAATCATAGAAGGAGTCATTGGGAGGTTAATCCAGCCCTTTGGCAGTACCACTCTCAGTTGAACAATTTTAATTGATTTTCCTCTCAGTCTCATTCATAATAGAATTCCCTGTGGGGTTTGTATGTTTTTGGTTCTTTGCAAAGTGACAACATTTCACTGTCAGGGGTTTGAAGCCACACCATCCTCCCCTTTTAGATAATTGAACTGGCTTCCATTTAGCTTTCGAGGGTTTGTTTAAGGCTGCACCATATTCTAAGAATGCAGTAATGCGAGAAGGAATATAAGTTTTATGAAGTATTAATTTATTAAGGATATTATTACGCTTCAAAGCTTGGTTATAGTAGTTTCTTGCCCCAGGGTAGATTACAGACAACACCAATAGGCGACAAATTGGTGTAATACATCCCTTTGACATTTCTAATTGCTAAGTTTATTTTTAATATTTCATAACAGGAAATATATATTTGATCCTAATTTGACCAGGATTTTAGTATCTTCTCACTTTTTGAATTGGCTTCATGTTTCTTCGTCAAGACTACTGTTAACTTTAGGTTCCTGCTGTATCCTTTCTTGCCTGGGCTAAGGTTGATATAGATTTCTCCACAGTGCTGCTGATATTACGTGACATATTTGGAAGGATCGCTAAGTAACTGAAAGCAGTTTCAAATCTGTTACTGTGAGAACAACGAAAAAAACAATAGAACTGCACATGCGCAACTACCTTATTTCGTTGGCAGCAGTCCATTTTAAAAGCCATGGTATAAAGCAGAAAAATCAGATGAGCTTTGGGAGCTCAAATGCCTGATGTCGTTGGGATTTTCTGGCATCACAAAGATATACAAATGAAAGAAGCAATCTGGTTCATCCTTCTACACAACTCTGATTCTCCCATTCCAACATCTAACTGCCTCTTGAATGACCAGAGGTTTTGCCTCCACTATCTTACTAAGAAGACCATTCCAAATATTAGTCACTGCTTTGTGATATCAGTTCAAACTTGTCCTTCAGCAGTTTGGACCTAGTCCTGCAATCATGGTTTAACTTGAAATAGTACACAGGATTAAGCTTTTCTATTCTACTTAGTCTCTTGTGTACCTCTTTAAGGTGTTCCCTCATTTGCTTCCTTTCAGGAATCGATAGGCCAAGCATCTTCTATTTCATAAACAGATGAAGTATAAGATGACTGACTAGAGTTTGAGTAACTCCTTGCTATTGCAGTAGAATAAATGCTGTCCCAATGAGTGGGTCAGTTTTATAGTCATTTATCACCTCTACTATAGCCATGCTGTTAGATGGATTATGCAGTGAGACAGTGTTAGGATATGCATTTGCCAATTAGTACGCACATGTCTTATCGTATTTCCTGAACAGGAGCAGTTGGTTGAAATGAACCTTCTGTTTGCCACACAGAAAGCCTATTCAGAGACTTTGGTTGGATTATTTCAAGTTTATCCTTGATTATTCTGCTGATGATCCCTGCAATTTGTGTTTGAAATATTGGTGTATTAACCTGACGCTTTTGCTTAGCTGTTTTTATTAAGATAAAAATGGTACATATTATCACTTGTGTTTTCTTTGAGACATAAATTAATTCTTCTTCTTAGGCAGTCCCTCGGAACCGAGGATGACTTGCTTCCACGCTAAAAATGAGTTCTCAGGTGACTGAAGAGTCCATGGGCCTTACACTAAACATCCGTAAGATAAAGGTCCTCTACCAACCTCCCCCCCCCCACACAGTACTGCTCCCCGATTATCAAAATCCACGACGAGGCCTTGGACAACGTGGACCACTTTCCAGAACTCGGGAGCCTACTGTCAACAAGGGCAGACATCGATGACGAAGTCCAATACCGCCTTCAGTGTGCCAGTGCAGCCTTCGGTCGCCTGAGGAAGAGAGTGTTTGAAGACCAGGACCTCAAACCCAGCACCAAGCTCATGGTCTACAGAGCAGTAGTGATACCCGCCCTCCTGTATGCTTCAGAGACATGGACCATGTACAGCAGGCACCTCAAAGCACTGGAGAGGTACTGTAAGGTTTCCAAAATTTGCAGATCCCCAAAACCTAAGGAAAAAGGACTTTGGAACTACCCCAGAGTGATAAAAATGCATTTGGCCTAACATAAGGAATTTAAGACCAAAAACCAAGTTTTGGCATTTTAAAAGGACATGTCTGGACCTGTAAGGGAGAAAAGGCTGCACAGGAGGTGGGTTCGACCTCTGTAATAGCAGTTTTGGGTATTGCAGTTAAATTGCATTGTCTGGGGAATCGGGATGACCTCATTCAAGCCCCAGTAAGCATTAACATTTTGACAATAGACCCTAGGAGAAGACAGTCTCATCCCATCAAAAACTAATCAGCCAAGAAGATCGACAGGATGCAAACAATCTAAAAAAAAAACATTTGACACTTACAGAACCCATTAAAGACATGCATAAAGATAGGAGTCCTAGGCCCAGCAAGAAACCCAAAACATGAGGACAATGCAAACTCCGATTAAACAACAGATCGACAGGATGGAGCTATCCGGAAACCACTTCACACATTTACAAAACCAGTTAACACGCTAGTAAAGTCGTTACTGTTAACGAGGTCTTACAATGACCGGGATTTGATTTGGGGTAGATAAGGCCACTTCAATTTAGTATAATTGAAGGCCCATCAAGCAGTTACAAGAGTTCAAGTTCTCCAGTAAAACAGTTCGAGTTCAACAGAAGGCAGTTCTGCAGTTCAATCGAAAAGCCTGTTTTCAGCAAGAAGTCAGTGCTGGAGTTACAGAGTTCAGGACAAGCAGGCAGAAGGCAGTTTCCACAGTTCTGCAAGAAGGCAGTTCCACAGCTCGGAAGAAGACAGTTTAAACAGAGGCAGAGTTACAGCAAGAAGTTCAACAAAGAAGGCCAACAACTTCACAAGCAGACGGACACGCAAGAAGAAACCAGAGCGACTGCCTCAGTGACCATCGGACACCTCACGGCAACAAGGGCCTTATGAAACCTTTTACTCAAAAGACTCTAAACCCTAACTCTCAACTCTCAAGGATTCGTTTGGTGAGCATTATCCCTGGTTCTCCAGAGTCCAACCTAGCTAGTGAAGTGGAATTGGGAGGGGTAAAGTATTCTTCTAAGGTTATTTCCCTCGCTTGTACCACGTGTTCCCCAACCTGTGTTTAAGCATTAATAGTGTTTTAAGTTTGTTACCTTTTTCTTTTAATAAAGTCAAAATTCTTTCATCAGAACCTGTTGTCTACTGCATCTTTGTTCACAACCCCTAAATAAGTCCAAGGTCTAGAACCAGGGGCGTGGAGCGATTCGAACCGCTCACTAAGTCAGAGGTGAGGCTGACCCCTACACACCATCCCCTACAGTACCACCAATGCTGCCTCTGCAAGATCCTGCAAATCCATTGGCAGGATAGGCGCACCAACGTCAGTGTTCTCGCTCAGGCCAACATCCCCAGCATCGAAGCTTTGACCATGCTCGATCAGCTCCGATGGATGGGCCACATCGTCCGCATGCCCGATACTAGACTCCCAAAACAAGCGCTCTACTCGGAGCTCCGACACGTCAAGAGAGCCCCAGGTGGGCAGAGGAAACGCTTCGAGGACACCCTCAAAGCCTCCTTGAAAAAGTGCAACATCCCCACCGACACCTGGGAATCCTTGGCCCAAGACCGCACAAAGTGGAGGAGAAGCATCCGGGAAGGTGCCGAACACCTCAAGTCTCTTCACCGGGAGCAAGCGGAAGCCAAGCGCAAACAGCGGAAGGAGCGCACGTCAACCCAATCACCCCACCCACCCACCCCTTCAACCACCATCTGCCCCACCTGTGACAGAAACTGTAGGTGCTGGGTTTGAAGTCCTGGTCTTCAAACACTCTTTTCCTCAGGCGACCGAAGGCTGCACTGGCACACTGAAGACAGCGTTGGACTTCGTCATCGATGTCTGCCCTTGTTGACAGTAGGCTCCCGAGGTATGGAAAGTGGTCCACGTTGTCCAATTCCTCATCATGGATTTTGATAATCGGGGAGCAGTACTGTGTGGCGGGGGCAGGTTGGTAGAGAACCTTTGTCTTGCGGATGTTTAGTGTAAGGCCCATGCTCTCGTACGCTTCGGTGAAGGTGTTGATGATGGTTTGGAGTTCAACCTCCGAGTGAGCGCAGACGTAATTCAATGACAGAGGATGGCACGACCTTGGATCTGGACTGGAGGCGACGGAGGTTGAACAGTTTCAATTAATATTTGTAATAACGTAATACAATATATTGGGTGTTGCCATCATGTTGCATTACATGCACTTAACTTTGTTGTCGTCAGTGAGTTCCACCCACCAATATAAGAATGACACCATAAAAATGTCCAACTCCACAGAGAAAACGTTGACTGCTCTATGCTAACATACATTTCCCATGAAAACTGAAAATGACTAGTATAATTTTTGCCTTTGGAAAGTTTTCACTTTTAATTGCGCATATGAACTAGGTGGTAGAGATAAATGTTGAGATAACTGGCACAAGTAATACTTTCATGACAACCAGTTCCAGATGACCATTTGGGTGAGAAAAGTTCTTGGAAAATTAGTACTCTCATCACATATTCAGACATACTCACCAATTAGGTTAAGAGCTAGTTCTAGACTACATATATAAATTGACCTCAACTTGTGATGCTTTCTGAGGGAATCTAATCTCCTGGGAAGAATCTTTTAACTGAGCTCTTTCTTGACTGAAAAATGAGAATACGCAATTTACTTTTAACTAAAAACTTAACTGAAATGAGAAAGGTTGGAGGTTAAGTCTACTTGAGATTGTTCAAATATAGCAGATGTTGGACCTGGGAACTGCTTCAATTACATTCACTGGCAGACTTCACAAAAGTACATCACTCAAGGGTGCAGTGAATCTTTATGGTTATTGATTAGGATGCCATGATCTCTCCTCCCCTTCGAAAGAATGAGTGCATCTTATTAGCCATTTAATTTTTCTCTCGGACTGTACAGCTGTAATGACCACCTTTAGTTGTGTGTATGTGTGTGCGAGAGAGAATGAAGAATGGTGAAATTGGGAAAGTAAAGAAGTCTACTAGTTACACAGAGAATACTTGGAGGAATGTTAAACATGTACAGTTTAAAACATTAGGGGGGAAAAATTCAGTATCGCCCCGTTTGGGGCACCATTACCGGCTGTGCGCAAAGTTTAGCGCCTGGCGCTAATTATCGCCTTCGACTGCAAACTTGACTTTTATCGCCCCTGGAGGTGATTGGAGCACTAAATCAGGCGCTACACACCTGTCTTAAGGCGCAAAGGCCGAGGAGCGAGGCGCTAACTCAGAGTGCGGGTGCAGCGCAGGTGCTGTCAGTTAGCGATGGAGCACAGACACACTGGCGCCGGCCAGTTCTTAAAGGGGAGGGTCGATCTTGCTCTCCATCCACATCCTGCTCATTGCAGCCTTGAATCTCGGCCTGGAGAGACCTGTACATCAAATCTGCTGGAAAGAACAATGGAGAGACCCAGGGAAAGAGCTCAGAGTGCAGCCCCCACAGTCTCTTCTAAATCGATACAAGGAAGGGCAAATCAAAATGAACCTGCAAAGTGCTGCTCAGTACCCAAAACTCCTTCACACAGCGTTGAATCTCTCCAGAAGTCTCTCTCTCTCTCTCTCTCTCTCTCTCAGAATGCGTGGTGCAAAAATTTCACCAACAAAAAAAGGCAGGAAGCGGTCGCCTTTAAATAGCGCTCCCCCAGTCCCTTCCTGACTGCAAAACGCTCCCCTCAACCTGTCGTTGCTAGCGGCAGGTGGTAAGGCAGGGGGCGCCACTCAATATCCGGTCCGCGGTGCTACTGGGGCGTTGTGCACTCAACTGACGTCACGATCTGCCGGCGCAGGAGATCGTGGTGGTAGTGTTTAGCGCTGCCGCAAAATGTCTAGTTAATTTCGTGAGCGGTGCAAACATCGCCACACACGGGCGCTAGTTGCTTTGCGCCCCATTGGCGCCCTCTTAAGGCGCTAACAGGAGGCGCAACCAACTGAATTTTTCCCCCTAGACATTTTATCGTTAACTGGTAACTTATGAGACTAAATACTTGTGTGCACATCCACTCAAAACATGATTGGCTTTGTCTGTGATTCCCTCCATTATGGAATAGCTTGCTAGTACTCACTGTTCAAGCTTACCATTGGGTGAGTTACCAACTGTTCCCGGCTGAGTCAGTGTCCTCAGCAGAAGAGTTTGTGCAGAATAAAAGGAAAAGCAGAATCACAGATGACACAATTATGATGTAAGCAACAATTATGTATCGTCATTGGTAGCAACAATACAGGTGTTACTGTGAAGTCATTTTACCTTTTGCAGATTTTATGTTATTCAGTGGAATGATGCCTTTTCCAGATATATGTTTCCATGTTTATCATCTGTGCCAACATCAACCACTCCAAAGTCAAATATTGCTCCCTTGACATTACCCCAAAATTGTGCCTCAACCTAGTCTCTGGAGAACCTGGGGGAAAAATTCAGTTGGGTGCGCCTCCCGTTAGCGCCTTAAGAGGGTGCTAATGGGGCGCAAAGCATCTAGCGCCCAGGTGCGGCGAAGTTTGCGCCGCTCGCGAAATTAACTAGACATTTTGCAGCGGCGCTAAACACTATCGCCACGATCTCCTGCACCGGCAGATCGTGATGTCAGTCGAGTGCGCAACGCCCCGGTATCGCCCCGGAGCGGATATTGAGTGGCGCCCCCTGCCTTACCACCTGACGCTAGCAACGACAGTTTGAGTGGAGCGTTCTGCAGTCATGAAGGGAAAGGGGGAGCGCTATTTAAAGGTGACCGCTTCCTGCCTTTTATTGTTGGTGCCATTTTTGAACTACGCATTCTGAGAGAGAGAGAGAGAGACTTCTGGAGAGTTTCAACGTTGTGTGAAGGAGTTTTGGGTACTGAGCAGCACTTTGCAGGTTCATTTTGATTTGTCATTCCTTGTATCGATTTAGAAGAGACTGTGGGGGCTGCACTCTGAGCTCTTTGCCTGGTACTCTCCATTGTTCTTTCCAGCAGATTTGATGTGCAGGTCTCTACTGGCCGAGATTAAAGGCTGCAATTAGCAGGATGTGGATGGAAAGTGAGATTAACCATTCCCTTTAAGACCTGGCCCGGGGCCATTGTGTGTGTGTTCCATTGCTGACTGACATTACATGAGCTTCGCCAGCGCTCTGAGGTAGCGCCTCGCTCCTCGGCCTTTGCGCCTTAAGACAGGTGTGAAGCGCCTGATTTAGCGCTCCAATCACCTCCAGGGGCGATAAAAGTCAAGTTTGCAGTCGGTGGCGATAATTAGCGCCAGGCGCTAATCTTTGCGCCTGGCCGATAATTGTGCCCCAAACGGGGCGATACTGAATTTCTCCCCACCTATATTTTACTTTAGAGGCTATTTTAAGACACCCCCCCTTGATTGAAAGACCCTTAGTGCCTTTTTATTTAACAACAATGACATTATAATTCAGATCAGTCAATTTGCAGTCTAAGAATAATTTATGTACAGTGATGAATTTGGTACCAATGTATAATTTACAGTAAACCTTTCTGCATATTTATCTCTCATATTATGGTCTCTATATACCATACGTGACTCCATGGCTCCCCTCAATGACATCAATCAAGTTGTCTAAACATTTACTTTAAAAGATTCTGGCAATAATCCCCATGCTTTAATATTTTGGTGAGTTAGTGTCTTTCTGATCTATAATCTTGATTTCTAGACTGAATAATACTTTGCCTTTTATTATTTTCGCTTCGAGAGTTCCAGTTCTAAATGCTGTTATTTCCTTTGCTGTATTGTTCTGCTACAAAAACAGCTGATGTTCATAAAGCATAAAAACCCATCATTGCAAGCAGTGCAAACTGTGAATTCTCATACTGAAAGGATACATGCAGAAATATATTTCCAAGCATCCGAAAGCCCGCCATAATATAAATATTTGAAAATGCTGTCTCTAAATATATATTGATTTATTCATTCATCTTTCAAAACATATATGAAAAAATATGTACAACATATTGCGAAATACTTTCCAGATACTCAAGTTGCAAAATATTTTATATGCCTTTAAGATACATCAGCAATATGTTTACGATATGTGACATGAAGGAGTTTTTTTTTCATATCCTGAGGAATCATCATAAGTTTTTCATTGTTAATCTAATTATTTCTGGATGCATCCAGCCACTATCTTGGATCTGTATCAGCTGCACAAATGGTTTACATTTACTGTAGCTGACAAGAGTCTCAGATAGTGGTGCTGAGACATTCTGAAGTAATCGTGGTTCATGTTTGCAAGGGAGAAGTTTTGTGGGAGTGGTATATAGACCTCCAAACAGTAATACGGAGGTTGGGGATGGCATTAAAAGGGAAATTAGAGAAGCATGCAGTAAGGGCACAGCAGTCATCATGGGTGACTTTAATTTACATATAAATTGGGCTAACCAAATTAGTAAAAATACTGTGGAGGAGGAATTCCTAGAATGTTTACGGGATGGTTTTCTGGAACAATATGTCGAGGAACCAACCAGAGATCAGGCCATCTTAGACTGGGTATTATGTAACGAGAAAGGATTAATTAGCAATCTTGTTGTACGAGGCCCCTTGGGTCAGAGTGATCATAATATGATAGAATTCTTCATTAGGATGGAGAGTGAAGTAGTTGAATCAGAGACTAGGGTCCTGAATTTAAATAAAGGAAACTACGATGGTATGAGGCGTGAATTGGGTAGGATTGATTGGGGAATGTCACTCAAAGGGTTGACGGTGGATAGGCAATGGCAAACATTTAAAGACTGCATGGATGAACTACAGAATTTGTTCATCCCCGTGTGGCATAAGAATAAAACAAAAAAGGTGACTCAACCGTGGCTAACAATGGAAATTAGGGATAGCATAAGATCCAAGGAGAGGGCATATAAATTGGCCAGAAAAAGCGGTAACCCTGAGGATTGGGAGCAGTTTAGGATTCAACAAAGGAGGACAAAGGGATTAATTAAGAAGGGGAAAATAGAATATGAAAGTAAGCTTGCAGGGAACATAAAAACTGACTGTAAGAGCTTTTCTAGATATGTGAAGAGAAAAAGATTAGTGAAATCAAGTGTAGGTCCCTTGCAGTCAGAAGCGGGGGAAGTTATAATGGGGAACAAAAAAATGGCAGACCAATTAAATGCATATTTTGGTACTGTCTTCACAAAGGAGGACACAAATAACATCCCAGAGATGCTGGAGAACATACGGTCTGATGAAAGGGAGGAACTGAAAGAAATCAGTATTTGCAGGGAAATGGTGTTAGGGAAATTGACGGGATTGAAGGCTGATAAATCCCCAGGACCTGATAATCTACATCCTAGGGTACTTAAGAAGTGTCCCTAGAAATAGTAGAGGCATTACTGATCATCTTCCAACATTCGATGGAATCTGGAACTGTACCCATGGATTGGAGGGTAGCTAATGTTACCCCACTATTCAAAAAGGGTGGTAGAGAGAAAGCGGGGAATTACAGACCGGTAAGCCTGACATCGGTAGTGGGGAAAATGCTAGAGTCCATTATAAAGGATGTAATAGCTGAGCACTTGAAAAACAGTGACAGGATCGGACAAAGTCAACATGGATTTACAAAAGGTAAATCGTGCTTGACTAATCTACTGGAATTTTTTGAGGATGTAACTGGGAAAATAGATAAGGGAGAACCAGTAGATGTGGTGTATTTGGACTTTCAAAAGGCTTTCGATAAGGTCCCGCATAAGAGATTAGCGTGTAAAGTTAAGGCACATGGGATTGGGGGCAAAGTATTGACTTGGATAGAGAACTGCTTGGCGGACAGAAAGCAAAGAGTAGGAATTAATGGGTCTTTTTCCGAGTGGCAAGCAGTGACTAGCGGGGTACCGCAGGGATCGGTCCTTGGACCCCAGCTATTCACAATATACATTAATGATCTAGATAAGGGAACTAAATGTAATATCTCCAAGTTTGCAGATGACACAAAGCTGGGTGGGAGTGTGCGCTGCGAGGAGGATACCGAGAAACTCCAGGATGTTTTGGACAGGTTGGGTGAGTGGGCAGAAGCGTGGCAGATGCAATATAACGTGGATAAATGCGAGGTTATCCACTTTGGTGTCAAAAACAGAAAGGCAGACTATCATCTGAATGGCAATAGATTGGGAGAAGGGGAAGTGCAACGAGACCTGGGTGTCCTTGTGCACCAGTCGCTGAAGGTAAGCATGCAGGTGCAGCAGGCGGTGAAGAAGGCAAATGGTATGTTGGCCTTCCTAGCGAAAGGGTTTGAGTATAGGAACAGGGATGTCCTGCTGCAGTTGTACAGGGCCTTGGTGAGACCACACCTTGAGTATTGTGTGCAGTTTTGGTCGCTTTATCTGAGGAAGGATGTTCTTGCCATGGAGGGAGTTCAGCGAAGATTCACAAGGCTGATACCTGGGATGGCAGGAATGACATATAAGGAGAGATTGGGTTGATTGGGCTTATACTCGCTGGAGTATAGAAGAATGAGAGGGGATCTCATCGAAACATATAAAATTCTGACAGGTCTGGACAAACTAGATGCAGGAAGAATGTTCCCGATGGTCGGAGAGTCCAGAACCAGGGGTCATAATCTAAGGATAAGTGTAAAGTTTCGCAATTATCGCGATTCAAAATAACGAAAGAGAAACAGATTCGTTTGACCAGTTTATTTAAACGAAATGCTGTCATGATTAAAAAGGACACAGAAGCCTGTAAAATGGCCGCCGCGCATCGTGGCAGAAGCTTCCAGAATTTCAGTGGGCAGACAAGATGGCGTTCGAATAAACATTTCAAATATAAGACAGGATCATACTCGATGAGCACTGATAAAGACAGGATGCAACCTGTTTGCATTTGTGACAATAGCAAAAGATATAAGTGCTGGAATCGTTTCCCTATGCACAAGTAAGGACCATTGTACTGGGCAATCGAAGGCCCATCCAGACACATCAATACACAAATACCCCCCCGGCTCTACAATGAGAGAGACATTGACAGGTGATTAAACAAGTATTCGGGGGCCCCCAAAACCAGTCAGGGAGACGATTCATACGATCCTGGCTGGGTCAACAATGGGGAAAACATTAACGGGTAGTTGGCCAGTTTCAGGTGCTACCGAAACCCGTTAAGGACAAGAATCGCCCCATGCTGGGAGTTTTGAGCGCCAATATTTCACAAAGGACAAACATTAAGATTTGGGCGGGAGATAAGGGAACACAGCACTATAACTATAGTGAACAAATGTCCATCGCTCTCTTATTCTCTTATCTCGCTGCTGACTGCGGAGGGTTTATTCTCTTATTCGCTTGCCGCTTCATGGACTTGCTTGACTGGTGAGCTTCTGTGCTTTCCTGGACTTTGTTGACTCTTAGCCGTACTGGACGGTTATTCGAATGTTGGGTGGAGCTCAAACGGAACGAGCCGCCTCGACGAAGGCCGGTGACCGGGTGCACCATCCCGAGGGTCGGTAAACGGTGTCTGGACCCGAAGGCCCGAAGAGAAGAGACGAGACGAGACGAGAAGAAGAGGAGAAGAATCCACGTGCCGCCGCGGTCAGTAAACCCCGACCGCGCCCGAAAATATACAACCCATTCCTTGAACTCTACAGGTTACTGCACGAACTGGCCAAAGACTCTTCTTCGAATTCTATCGACAACTGGTGTCGGTACAGGAAGACTTTTCTTTGAGTTCTACAGCCGGGCCCGAGTGCTGTCGAGTTCTTCATGACAACGGGGAGCCCAGCCTGCTTGTCGCAGCAGCGAAGATAAACAACTGGGGTACAGAGACCCCTCCAAACACGTGACAGTCAGGCGCTGCAGCGAAACGAGCCGAGTGCCTCACTTTAAAATTCTCCGAAGTATCACGAGTGGTGAGCATGTTTCCCGATCCTACAAATCTAGATGTAGTGTAGGTATTGATAAGGGAGGGTGGTTTTATTAAGGATAAAGTATAATGTGTTCCCCTTTTTACGATGTGCCGTGCGTTCTTCATTACCATAGACCAAGCTTTATGAATGTATGTATACTTGTACTCTCGTTAATTTGCACCTATGACATGTACTTCATGATCTTGGACGCTATGCAATAAAGATTTCCATTTCGTACTATTCAACCGGGTCTATTTGAGTTTTTCTCTGCATTACTGCTCTCGCACCTAAGTCCAGTGTTAGAACCGTAAGGGCGAGTGGGTCGACCCACTCACAGGTGCTTATTGCAACAAGGCTGGCCGGAGACCAGAGCAAGCAATAGTATTGCGCAACGAAGGCCTAACCCCGCACCAGCACCGTCTGCGATACAAGCACGACACAAAACCCCTTACAGAAGGGGTAAGCCATTTCGGACAGAAATGAGGAAGAATTTCTTCACCCAGAGAGTGGTGAACCTGTGGAATTCTCTACCACAGAAGGTAGTTGAGGCCAATTCATTAAATATATTCAAGAATGAGTTAGATATATTTCTTAAAGCTAAAGGTATCAAGGGATATGGGGAGAAGGCAGGTACAGGGTACTGAGTTTGGATGATCAGCCATGATCTCATTGAATGGCGGAGCAGGCTCGAGGGCCGAATGGCCTACTCCTGCTCCTATCTTCTATGCTTCTATGCTAAGTTTTGTGCTTGCAGTATCACTTGAAATGTTAAGAGTTAGCTTACTGACAATTCTTTCTAAGATTATTGGGAAAGAGACACCACAGCTTTTTATTAGAGACGATTTATCCCTTTCCATCCTAACCAGGCTCCAAAAGCCGTATCAGTTCCTCGTAAGAATGTTACAATTAAATTGATCACTAGGCTATAATGAACTGGCTGATCTTAGGTGGGGCAGCAGGTTGGGTGCTACAATTTTCCTCAGTGCCCTGGGCTAGGGAAGGGAGGAATGAACCAGAATGGTGACTTTGGCAAGGGTGCACATGGAACTGTACCCCATAGAAAGTCATTGGTCTGGGAATTTGCGGTCCTGATGACGGCGAACTGGCAGCACTCGCTGTAATGTCGCTTTTGAAACTGACCACAGATTCAGCATTTAGCGTAAGGTCAGCCTAATGTGGAAATGCTGAAGTTGCGATCTGTCATTCACTGCTCCTCCACAGGCTGCGCTGTGCCCCGCCCCCCACAGAGCCGGCAATCAGTGAAATCTCTCAAATCAGTGAAACTGATGAAAACTTCGGCTCTTCCGCGGTAATATCGCTGCTAAATATCCCATTAAAGTTAGACCCTTTGGATTAGGTGTAACTGGGGTTTTAACAGCGTATTGACTGCTAAACAAAGGTTACGAAAAACTAATTTCAATATTGTGTAGTGTCAAACTTATCCATTTTAATAAAAATTAACATTTATAGGAAACTTGTTTTTTTTTAAAGTTTGTTTATCTTTATTTCAGGTTTGCCTTTTCCCCATGTGAGAGCCCCAATCCTTGTTTTGATCTCTCTAACATTTTTAAAAAGTTAAAATTTTAAGAGCTTACCCACTTCCTGGTTCGCGGGGCTGTGAGAATTCTGCGTTTTGATTGGCTGCTCAGACAGCTTGTTGACCTCACAGCAGTTCGCACGAGGGGATTCCCACTATACTACGTTGATTTGAATTATGCGACGGAATACCCGAACTTCTCGACACCGAGATCGCGAGATCTTTGTGCGAAGCTCACTTCGGGGCCAGCGGCGAACGCCTTTGCTTCGTCGCTGACCGCAAATTCCGGACCAATGGTTTTGGAGAGGAGAGGAAAATGGGGTGAAATAATGCTTCAACTACATTGCCATATTGTGAATGCCATCCTTTAACTCACTACTGCACGAAACTATTTCAACTTGAGTGTTAAAATATTTGCATACTGTTAGCTGGTTGACCCCAATAGTTTCCTCTTTAGCAATGATTCTATTTCATACTCTGCTTGCCCAAACACATCACATATTGTTCTGCGGTTCTATAGCTGTATCTTTCCAGGAATAATAGTTGGCTTAAATTCATGAAAATTAATAAAACCCGAGAGATTATGCGTGAAAATTTAATTTTGTCACTTGATCTGTACAGTTTATTGAATTTAAGCTTGAAATTAAGACTAATCTTTTGTCAGGAGGGTACAGTAAGTACTCGCAACAAGAGCTTCTGTTCACTGTCTTGGCTGCGCTTAAATAGCATCTATTGTCAGAAAGATTTTTTTGTTGCTATGTGTTGACAAACATTGTCTGCATGTAGTATCCCTTATTGTGTAGCAGCGTGTTTAGTTATGCTAAAGATGGCAGCAAGACAGGCTGAGGTCACTATGGTTTTACAATAAACACCATTTTGAATAGCTGTTTGAACATATGAAGCTGACGGGCAGGAAAAGACCAGCCTGTCCATCAAGCCTGCCCCACACCATGATGGCTGGATCATCATGACTAAACTCTTCCTATCCCCACCCCTCCTCCTCCCCCTGCCACCTCCCCTCCACCAGCCATGTAATCTCCTGAGAGAGGCAAAAAACAGAGAAGAAACCCAGGGCCAATAGGGGAAAAATGCTCTGAAAATTCATCTCCGACCCCTCAGGCAATCAAAACCAGTCCAGGAGATCACATGGACCATGTGTTACCTATAAAGACACTTGCCTTCTATATAATGTGATCTCTGCCCCAGTCAGGAACCAGTCCAGCTCCCCCTTGAAGGCACAGTCCCTTTGTAATAGCAGGCTTATTAGTGCTACATGTTCAGTGAAAATTCTGCTTTGAGTTAATTTTTATTTCTGCTCCCTTGAGCATCCCTGATTATAGTCGCTCAACCATTGGTGGCCGTGCCTTCTGTTGCCTAGGCCCTAAGCTCTGGAATTCCCTCCCTAAACCTGTCTGGCTCTCTACCTCTTTCTTCCTTTAAGATGCTCCTTAAAACCTACCTCTTTGACCAAGCTTTTGGTCAGCTGCCCTAATTCCTCCTTATGTGGCTCGGTGTCAAATTTTTTGTCTTATAGTACTCCTGTGCAGCACCTTGGGACATTGTACTACGTTAAAGGCGCTATATAAATACAAGTTGTTGTTGTTGTATATGTTCAATCATGCCACGCTTTATTGTTAGAAAACATGTTGGCCCAAAATTTGCGATCGGAGGCCTCCCGCGGGCAGATGCCTCCGACCTGTAAAAAATCTATGAATTTACCGCCAGGAGGTATGGAGACTTGCGCTCCTGGGCCTCCCCATGAATGCGCGGGCAGAGGCCCACGTATCCCAGGGGCGCATGCGGAGGTTCTTGACAGATCGCAAGTTCCGGGTTTTAGCGCATGTGCTTCGCATGCCTAAACCTGGAACTTGCGCGGCCCCTACGTGCGCGTAAACACCTCGTACGCACCCGTAGGGGTCGCAAAATACGGCCCGTTGTTACATTAATAGTAATTCTTGTATTAGGGCTCTATTAGAATAGACTGACACAAGATACTAACAACATCCATACCTTATTCTGGTGCGCTCCTCTTTCTGCAGGGTGCTGTTCCCATGAGCGGTACTCACCTGTCTGCACTGGTTCCCCTCTAATTATAGTCACTTAGCAATTCCCCCGTTCCTAGCCTTTCCTTACATTCCATATAACTGACGTCTATCCTCACAGCATAACTAGGTAGCCCTGCCGCAAGGACTTTATAGCCTAGATTTTCTGATCAGAGTTATTTTAGCAGTGACCGAATCGCACTTGTTTTAAATGGGTTACCGCCTGTGTTAAAATAATACTGATTGGAAAATCTAGGTTTTATTTTCAGCAGAATTTAGCAAAGTCAATTTCCTTTTTGCAATTAGAGACAGCTCATGGCCTTTACAAGAGCCTTTTTAAAGGGACATTTGTCAAAATTTTCAAACTCAAAGTTAATTCTTGCTTTCAAATATTCTTTTGTTCCATTGCAGTATTTCACCTTTATTGCAATTTCATACTAAACTCCACTCAGTACGTTTATCAAAGGTGTTAATCTGTTTAAAATAAAATAAATTCGAAGCGATATTTTTCATGAGGATTTTGAAACAAGTAGTTTCGGCCGACCAACAAAGAATAGCCACTGTCCCTTTTAAAAGGTAGGCAATAATCTAGAATAAAAATTGAGGAAAAGCAGAATAAATGAATGCCATTGACCTCACTGCTGACTGTTGTATGAATACAATGAACACAAAGAGCTGTTAATCTCCTTCGCCTGACCTTTATAAAGTTCCATGACTCTCCTCTACTTTAGTGGTCCTGTAGAACATTTCCCCTGGGAAACCGGTGATTATTTGAGAAAATACAAATCTCAACTCTTTCATCCAAGTCCTGTTTTGCCCTTCACTGTGCTAAAACTTTGAGCGGGAAGCACTGTAAAATAATTACATTCAGTCATTACCATTAATCTGGGGCATACATTTCGTTCATCTTAAGCGATTATGTTGTTTTCAGCACTAAGCACTTGATCAAACTTTTTTTTAAGAATCAGTTTTTGTCCTGCCTTCGTTGCTTAGGTACTTGTTCACTTGAAAATACTGGGATAAGAACCTGTTTCCCCCCATGTTCTCCGCCTTTGATGTGTTGCCTTAGAGACCGGTTTACAACAGAAAGGAAGTGATAGATTTGTCTTTCGTTAAGTCTGAAGAGCAATATTTTCTACACATTTTTGAGTACGAGGTAATTTGGAAAGAAAATAGCTGTTGGGCCTTCTCAATGAAAGCGAACAGGACACTGCTGTGATTTGTTATCCGTTCATGTCTTCATGGCCTTGTCACGACCATGACAACTCAAGTTCCAAATCATCATCTATTCATCACGACCATTTTGAGCTGTCTTCTACTGAGACTGTCCCCTCATTCCACTTTGGACTGGAGAGATGACATTCATCTCATTAGTCTTTGATAAATTCTAATCTAGGTCCTAGATGGGAAAGTACACTGTCCTAACTAACTGCATCTCCTAGGTCTCAATATTTAGCAACATAAGTCTATAAATCCAGGACTCCACAAATATTATGAAAATATATTTCTAGCATACTTGTTATTGGTCTTAATGAATTAAGGGTCAAAATATGATAATGACTGATCATATTCTGCTATAGATTCTACCTAACATTTTGTTTACAGTTTTTTTGATCAATGAAAAAAAATTATATCAAATAACTTCTGCAGAAACCTCCTAGCTATAGGTATTTTTCTATTGCACTCAAAGGGATTATTATAGGCAACACTGAATATACAGAACAGGTGTAATGTTGTCCGTCTTTGCAGTATACCTCTTCTATAAAGTAGTTCAAACATAATACAGTGTTGGACAAAGCAAAACAAAAGCTTCATTTAATGCTCACAAAGTCCGCAGTTGTATTCAAATTGCTTATTCATATTTTAAACCACTCAATTCTGCAACATTTTTGACCATTTATAAATGCCAGTACAAAAAGATTGCCATGGGGAAAGGAGCGTTAATACTACATTTTTGAAAATATGGTAATTTTTACTATATAGTGTCAGCTGTGGCTCAGTTGGTAGCACACTCACCTCTGAGTCAGAAGGTTGTGGGTTCAGGTCCCACTCCAGAGACTTGAGCACAAAAATCTAGGCTGACACTCCAGTGCAGTGCTGAGGGAGTGCTGTACTGTCGGAGGTGCCGTCTTTCGGATGAGACGTTAAACCAAGGCTCTGTCTACTTTCTCAGGTGGACGTAAAAGATCCCATGGCACTATTTTCGAAGAAGAGCAGGGGAGTTATCCCCGGTGTCCTTGCCAATATTTCTCCCTCAACCAACATAACAAAAAGATTATCTGGTCATTTTCACATTGCTGTTTGTGGGAGCTTGCTGTGCGCAAATTGGCTGCCGCGTTTCCCACATTACAACAGTGACTCCACTTCAAAAGTACTTCATTGGCTGTAAAGCGCTTTGGGACGTCCTGTGGTCGTGAAAGGCGCTATATAAATGCAAGTCTTTCTTTTATTTTCTCTTGGGAAAAGGAGGAGAATAAAACAGAAATCATGACGGCTCAACTGCAATCCTTCTTGATAGTCTCCTTCAGGCTATTATGTGAAATCATTAGAAACCAAGCTATCTAGCATTAATGGGCCGGATATTCCGATCCCTACGGGTAGGTACGCGCTGTGTACCCACCCGTAGGGACATCGGAAATGCCGGTTTCAGGCATGCACAGCGCATGTGCTGAAAACCGGCATTTCCGATCTGTCAAGAATCCTCTTGACAGATCCTTCGGCTGCCCTGGAGAAGGGCCTCTGCGGGCGGATAGTTACGCTTTTTGGAGACCCTATGCCCCCTTACAATTCTTACGCCTGGTAAAAGCGTGCGTAAGGCCTGCTTTTACCAGGATAAGAGTAGAAAAAAAAGTTTAAAAAAACATTTTTTTCACTGATTTATCATTTAAAAATACTTTAAAAAAGGTACGTTTATTTTTAGCCCTGTAAAATACTTCAATTATTTTTTTCAAAAAATTAAATTTTTGTTTAAAATACTTAATTTATTGTAATTTCAAGTCATTTTAAAAATGTGATTAAAAAAAAATTATCTAAAGTTTTACTATGTTTTTTCATTGATCTCCATTCATATATTTGACAGGTCTTCCTGTCAAATGTATGAAGGGAGATTCCCTTCTGTGATTGGCTCCCCATGGCCCACGTGATCCCAGGGATGCTGCGAACTACCTGCGCCTCTGGGATACGTGGGCCCTGCGCACTTGCAGTTTGGAGAGGCCCAGCATCGGAATTGTGCGTGTCCCGGGAGCCCTCAGGTAAGGGCGCAGATTTTTCCAGATCGCAGGCCTCCGCCCGCGGGAGCCCTGCGATCGGAAAATACGGGCCAATATGCTTACTGAGGTGCCTATGAAGTGCATCATTGTATTAGTGAATTCTGAGTCTGGATAATTAAGTCATCTGTCAACACTCTTCTACTCTGCCCATACCATATTAGGCCACATCAGCATGAATGAAATTGAGATTGGGTTTAAACAAAGTTGAGGTAGATCAAAGTATTCGGAGGAGGCGCCATTTTGGGTTCATCACTACCAGCAAGTGATTTGTTTCTTAGACTTTGCCAGTATGAAAAACAGACTGTAGCAGTTAATAAATAACTGGGATGATAAAATGGTCAGAGATGGGTTATCTGAACCTGCTGCCTATGGAGCAAGGTGCCTTTTAACTCAACATCTAGTTCAACAATTTTAGATCATAACCTCGGCCCCTATCACATTTATATTTTATTTTTTCATCCACCCTTTTGTTTGGCCCCCCCCCTTTTTTTTCCCTCCCAGAAGCTGGCAGCTGTCCTTCATTCTGCCAGTGCATTTCACACTTCATTTAGCCTCAACGTGTTGCATCAACACCTCCTCTTGCCTTGATTATCTCTTAATGTCTCTTAATCTCTCCTTTTGTTCTTTCATCCCCTCCCCCTTTTCCCAGCTTTATACTTGCTTTAAATCTATTTCATTTCCTGCTTTTTTCCAGTTCTGATGAAAGGTCTTCGACCTGAAACGTTAACTCTGTTTCTCTCTCCACGGATGCTGCCTGGCCTGCTGAGTTTTTCCAACGTTTTCTGTTGTTATTTTGCCTTTTAATAAGGTTTGGTACCCTTTGAAAAGTTTTTTTTTTATTGATGTGCTTCTGGAGAGAGAAGTGATTGAGTGATATGAGGAGAAGGCAGATGGTCACGGTTGATCTGAGAAAAAGGGCACAGATATATTGGGGTCAATGATCCTACCCGTTCCCAAAAATTCTGATGATGCTGTGTAATATTTGCTTGGGAAATAAAGCGCTCGGTCCTCTCTTGAAATTTTCTTGAAGCTATCCAAAAAATATCAATTTTACTGCATTATTAATGCTCCCTGTAGTGAAAATATTAGAACGTAACCTAGAGTGATAACTATTATGAAGGTAAAGCACGGTCCACATCTCAAATCTTCAGATCACCTTTCCAACCAACACAAGCTTTGTTTTAAAGAAAACAGAAAGACTTGCATTTATATAGCGCCTTTCACGACCACTGGACGTCCCAAAGCACTTTACAGCCAATGAAGTACTTTTTGAAGTGTATTCACTGTTGTAATGTAGGAAACGCGGCAGCCAATTTGTGCACAGCAAGATCCCGCAAACAACAATGTGATAATGACCAGATAATCTGTTTTTTTTTTAGTGATGTTGTTTGAGGGATAATATTGGCCAGAACACTGGGGAGATCTCCCCTGCTCTTCTTCGAAATAGTGCCATGGGATCTTTTACATCCATCTGAGAGAGCAGACGGGGCCTCGGTTTAACGTCTCATCCAAAAGACGGCACCTCCGACAATGCAGCTCAGTACTGCACTGGAGTGTCAGCCTAGAATTTTGTGCTCAAGTCTCTGGAGTGGGCTGCTTGTGAAATCTGCATAATTGTGACCGAAACTCGCTCACCCTCCTGGGGGGGGGGTGCAGTAATGGTGTAAGTGCAAGCACTTGTTTAAGATAAAATGGTGCTAAATAAATGTATTAAAAAGAAAAATCAGAAAAGATATTTGATGTAAAAATCTGCTCAATCAGTCCTTGCGTTGAGGGACATGATTCAACTTGCCGATTGTAAATAGAAATGAACAGGGAAACTTAATCCAGATTACTTGTTTTTTTGAATTTGCAAACACAGTTTGAATGCCAATCCTTATTACTGACCTTTACATAATCAGTGATTTACCTGGCCTTACTGGGTTTCCTCCGTTATCCTAATTAAATAAAGCACTGTTTGCTGATTACAGCAGAACTAAGTGCAGGTTCAGATATGCAAATTGGTCCCTTGCTATAGTAAATGAGCTTACGACTTGAAAGCATTTCTCTAATAACTAGAGGCAGCCACGGGATCTTTTATCGTGTCCTGTATTAGGGCTGCTTCTTTGATCTTGCCACCTTTCCGCCCCTTTCCAATATACTTCTTGTTTGGGGTTTAATCGGATCAAGCTGTCTTATAATTAAAAGGCATCACAGAATCAGAGTAGACTGCACTAACAAAGAATCACATTTAGTGGTTTTCCAACTTCTAAAGAAATGAGCTATTATCTCTTTATTAAAAGACATTTTGAGGAAAAGATTATCAGAGTTTGCCAACATGTTCTTTTGGAGTTTGCAGTGATGGTGAGAGTATTTCTTACGGTTGCTATTTCAGTGTAAGACCTTTCTATACATATGCAACTCTTTTTTTTTTGTAATTTATGTATGTTCTAGGTCTTGCATTGCCTGGCTGATAACAAATGAGCTCCCAGACCTGTGCCTTACTGGTCTTCAGAAACTACTGGGAGAGTGGGTCAGCATAATTTTGTCTCTGATTGTCCCTTTCTTGCCTGTACAGAAGCCCATCCCAGGCAGCACATTTGATGTCTAGGGAACCTTGGTTGCAAATCCAGGTTTTGCCAGTCTGTAGCACTGTGTGTTGCTGCCATACTGCATGGATACGAATCCTTTGATGGGTATTATACTGAGCTCCTGGGGTAAGCACATAGCACATTTAGCTATCTCAAAGGTTTATGGGAACTATAGCTGTAAGTACTGTAGCAAGCATTTCAATCAAATAGTCTTAAGGCTTGAAGGATTATTGGAGAATAACAAAATGTTCTTCAAATGGCAGGATGCAGTGTGGGACAGTAGGGACTCGTGCATCATTTCTAAATGAGTTAATTTTAACTCCAGTATAAATTAATTTTCTCATTAGTTACATTTTATCAATGTTATCTTGATCATCAATGCATTGACTTTAATGGTTGATCAACCCTACCGTACAAATGGGGTTCAGTGCTTGATTGAAGATGTATCTTTTTAATGCTTTAATACTCTCCTTTATGAAGCTCTGATTTGGTGAGAAGTTTTACTTCAGGAAACAGATATAAACTGGTTCATTACATGTCAGTTTCCACTGGCCCTACTGCACACGCCGTACTCGTTCACATCCTGGACATATTTTTATTGAGTCTAAAGTGTGCTATTCTGGGCCAAGCCTAAATTGTTTCTAGATTGTTTAAATTTGTCCAAGTTCCTGCCAGTTTTCTGACTGAGCTGTGTTGTTCTAGAATTCAACATAAACTATTGACTTCAGCTTGTAAAAATGTAAGTGACTGCTTTGTGGGGATGATGTCATCCACCATTTGACCTCTTAGTGCAACACCTGGGCTGCACTATGCCAAGCTGATACATATAGGTTCATGTAAGAGACTTGTATACTTTTGAATAAGTTAGAAATTTATTACAAGTTTGCTGTGTAGACGGAATCATGAAAATGCCGTGAATTCCGATCACAAAGCATTTGCATTTTATGAACAGCTAGCTTATCACAGCAATTGATAAGAATGGTCCAGCCTGCGGATATCTTCAGACTTCATAATTGAGGGTTAGCCGTGGCTCAGTGGTAGCACCCTCACCTCTGAATCAGAAGGTTTTGATCCCACTCCAGAGATTTGAGCACACATACTAGGCTGATACTTCAGTGCAGTACTGAGGGAGTGCTGCACTGTTGGAGGTGCCATATTTCGGATGAGACGTTAAACCGAGGCCCAGTCTTCCCTCTCAGGTGGACATAAAAGATCCTATGGCACTATTCGAAGAAGAGCAGGGGAGTTCTCTTGATGCCCTGGCCAACATTTATCCCTCAACCAACAACTAAAACAGATGATCTGGTCATTTATTTCATTGCAGTTTGTGGGACTTTGATGTACCCAAAATGGCTCCCGCGTTTCCTACATTATGACAGTGACTACACTTCAAAAGTACGTCACTGGTTGTAAAGCGCTTTGGGGTACCCTGGGGTCATGAATGGTGCGATATAAATGCAAGTCTCTCTTTCTTTCTATAATTGTCATGCCTTGGTTAACCATTAATGGTTGATCTCAGGCTGATGAATGTGGCCTGTGGCAGTTGCTTGAGCGGAAATTTTGATTGATGTCTTAGTTGGGAGCCCAGAGGTGGTTGCGTTTCTTGGTTAATTTACCCAGTAATAAAAATAAGTTTATAAAATATTGTTAATTAAAGCACCAATTGTTATGTTCCATACTCACAATGTTGTTATACACATAAGATATTAGGCCCGTATTTTCCGACCCCCACGGGTGTGTACGAGCTGTGTACACACCCGTAGGGGCCTCACAAGTGCCAGTTTCAGGCAGGCAAAGCACATGCGCTGAAAACCGGCACTTCCGATCTGTCAAGAATTCTCTTGACAGATCATCCCGCTGCCCTGAGAAGGGCCTCTGCGGGGGGAGAGTTCCGCTTTCTGCAGAACCTCCGACTGCTGAAAACCTTTAAAAATCTTACGTCTGGTAAAAGCAGGCGTAAGGCCTCCTTTTACCAGCATAAGAGTTTAAAAAGGTAAAAAAAAAAAAATTTCCACTCATTTATAATTTAAAAATACTTTTAAAAAAGGTAAGTTTATTTTAGCCCTGTAAAAAACTTTAATTATTTTTTTCAAAAAGTTTAATTTTTGTTTAAAATATTTAATTTAATGTAATTTTAACTAATTTTAAATACGTGTTTTAAAAAAACATTATTTAATGTTTTAGTGTGTTTTTTGAGTGATCCCCATTCATACTTTTGACAGATCTATGTGGAGAGACCTGTCAAAAGTGTGCAGGGGGATTCCCTTCTTTGATTGGTTCCCCATGGCCCACGTGATCCCAGGGATGCTTGCGAACTGCCTGCACCCCTGGGATACCTGGGCCTCTGCGCGCGCGGACCAGGAGAGGCCCAGGATCGGAAGTGTCGGGACCTACGGAGCAAGCAGGTAAATTCGTAGATTTTTCCAGATCGGAGGCACCCGCACGCAGGAAGCCTCCGATCGGAAAATCCGGGCCAATTGTTACCTCTGCCAAGCTTCCTACCAGAACAATCATGCATCATTAGCACTTAAGACCTCATTTCAGAATGGCAGGTTTTTATGGAATGAATTTCTAGATTGCATAATTTACTTAAAATTGTTTGCTTGCCTAGAACATGATGAAAACAGCTCAAGCCAGTTTTTTTTCTGTCCTATTATATGAAATTGTGAGCAGCCTGATTGAGACTTGACAAAACAAGTGTGGCTGGCAGATGTGAGTGTGAACCATGACTTTAACCTGGAGCCACAGAGCTGAGAATTTCAAGCTTTAAAGGAGCAAGTAAATCCCAGTGGTGACTTAATACTGGACAAAACTGCAAACCCAAAGTGACCCAAATCCAGTTACTTGAATTCATTTTCAGTTACTTGAATGTAGTTCAATTCATATCAACTCAGGTTCAACGATGTCTGTTTCTGAAAACACACAAGTGAATTTGTGTATATCAAAGAATAAAATGTCCCTCTTTTCATATATGTCCCCATTTAACAAACCACCTTAAGTGTTCTATCATCATGGTGGTTGCTAGCTAGATAGCTGTGGTTGGAGTCATAGCTACAAAGCTTTTAGAAATACAATTGTATTCATTTTATTTTTGTGGTAAGGACCTGATTCCTAGATAAAGCATATCTTTATGCTTAGTTTAGTGGTGGATACATGTCCTCATTCTCTGTTGATCTTGCACCGAGAACTCAGCGTTCCTCCAATTCTGCATCCCCGATTTCCTTTGCCCCACCATTTGAAGTCATGTCTTCAGCTGTCTGGGCCCCAAGCTCTAATATTCCCTCCCTGAACATCTCCACCTGACTATCTATTTCTCCTCCTTTTAGACGCTCAATAAAACGTATTTCTTTGACCAAGCTTTTGAATATCTGTCCCAATCCCTCATTTTGCTCAGTGTCAAATTTTGTTTGATAACGCTCTTGTGAAGTGCCTTGGACGGTTTACTACATTAAAGGTGCTATACAAATGAAAGTTGTTGTTGTTGGTCTGGGTGCTTGCACTAATAGGGAGATGGAGAAATAGGTGAAGGTGGCGACAGTAGAAATGGTTCTAATGCCCAGTGAGCACGATGTAGATGCGCAGCCGAGTGAGTAGGGTAAATGCATTCATGTTATCATGTGTTCTAAGAATGTTCAAATACTTGAACCCTGCTCTGTAATATCAGGATCAATCTTTGACTTTGGAGTAAGCATTGTGATGCCAATTCAATATTTCTCTCCTCTAAATCTAGTCAGTCATTCCTAACGGTAACTCGAGTAGCACATATAAGAGATCACAGAATGCTCCGCTCAGGGCAATAAGATGGAACTGGGAAACATTTGCAGCAATGACATGGAGAGAAAAGTGAGTAATGCAATGAAAGGAATTACTTCACCACTGGGATTCAATTGCTCCTTTAAAGCTCTAAGTTCTCAGCTCTGTGGTTCCAGGTTAAAGTCATGGTTCACACTCACATCTGCCAGCCACACTTGTTTTGTCAAGTCGCAACCAGGCTGCTAGGTGGGCTGCCTCATAATTTCATATATAATGGGACAGAAAAAACTGGCTTAAACTGTTGTCGTACTCATGAAGCAGATGTAATTCAAGGAAAACATTAACAAGTTTTGCACAAATGTAATTACGTTATCCCATGGGCCATGCATTTATTTCTGTTACTGGCACATGATGGTGTAGGGTAGAATGCCAGCATTCATCATCAGTAGGATTGGGCATGGCCGCCTGATGGCACTGGACTCTCTGCCCCAACAGCCCACTGCTATTCAGAATACCAGCCCTCATTGTCATGTTTCTCCATGTCTTTGCAGGCAGAACACATACTCAGAGGAAAAGATGTCCGGACTAATCCTGCTCTGCAGAGTAGATCTGAAAGAAAGAAAGAAAGACTTGCATTTATAAAGCACCTTTCAAGATCCCAGGATGCCCCAAAAGCGCTTTACAGCCAATAAAGTACTTTTGAAGTGTAGTCACTGTTGTAATGTAGGAAACGCAGCAGCCAATTGTGCACAGCAAGCGCCCACAAACAGCAATGTGATAATGATCAGATAATCTGTTTTTAGTGATGTTGATTGAGGGATAAATATTGGCCAGGACACCGGGGATAATTCCTCTGCTCTTCTTCGCAATAGTGCCGTGGGATCTTTTACATCCACCTGAGAGAGCAGACGGGGCCTCAGTTTAACGTCTCATCCAAAAGACGGCACCTCCGACAGTGCAGCACTCCCTCAGCACTGCGCTGGAGTGTCAGCCTAGATTTTTGTGCTCAAGTCTCTGGAATCAACTCGAACCCACAACCTTCTGACTCAGAGGCAAGGATGCTACCAACTGAGCTACAGCTGACGGGTGTTAAGTGTCGGGTGGTTACATAGTGCACTGGTGATGGAGAAATTCACAGCTCAGACAATCCTGCCCTTCCTGGCTGAGAAGGAAAGTTCTGGGGTTGGGGTGGGGTGGGGCGGGGGTGTGATGGAGTTCTGCAGGTTATGTCTTAAGAAAAAGAAAGATTTGCATTTATATAGTGCCTTCCATGACCTCAGGACATCCCAAAGTGCTTTACAGCCAATGAAGTACTTTTGAAGTGTAGTCACTGTTGTAATGTAGGAAAAATATCCTCACCCAATATCAAAGCAGTAAATACTTAGGGGTAAAAATTCACTTGGTTGCGCCTCCCGTTAGCGCCTTAAGAGGGCGCTAATGGGGCGCAAAGCCACTAACGCCCGGGCGCAGCGATGTTTGCGCCGCTCGAGAACTTAACTTGAGATTGTGCGGCGGCGCTAAAACTTACCGCTGCGACCACCTGCGCGCGCAGATTGTGACGTCATTCCATGGTGCAACGCCCTTGTGGCGCCCCGTAGCGGAAATTGAGTGGCGCCCCCTGCCTTACCGCCTGGCGCTTCCAACGACCAGAAGACTGGAACGCTATCAATCGCTGTGGTGCTGGGGGGGGCGCTATTTAAAGGGGGCCTCTTCCTGTCTTTTATTGTTGGTGGCATTTTTGAACTACGCATTCTGAGAGAGAGAGGGAGAGACTTCTGGAGAGATTCAACGTTGTGTAAAGGAGTTTTGGGTACTGAGCAGCACTTTGCAGGTTCATTTTGATTTGCCATTCCTTGTATCGATTTAGCAGAGACTGTGGGAGCTGCACTCTGAGCTCTTTGCCTGGTACGCTCCATTGTTCTTTCCAGCACATTTGATGTGCAAGTCTCTCCAGGCCGAGATTCAAGGCAGCAATGAACAGGATGTGGATGGAAAGCAAGATTAACCATCCCCTTTAAGATCTGGCCCGTGCCATTGTGTGTGTGTTCCATTGCTGACTGACATTACATGAGCTTCGCCAGCGCTTTGAGTTAGCGCCTCACTGCTCGGCCTTTGCGCCTTAAGAGAGGTGTGCAGCGCCTGCTTTAGCGCTCCACTCACCTCCCGGGGCGGTAAAAGTGAAGTTTCCTGTCAGTACCGATAATTAGCGCCAGGCGCTAATATTTGCGTCCAGACGATATTTGCGCCCCAAATGGAGCGCGACCTAATTTCTACCCCTTATTGTGTAAACTCTTAAGATGAACAAAAAAGTATTTCATATCATTTTTGTTTGAAGCAAGCTTTTATAAGACTAAATTAATCTGTAGAATGTATTTTTTTGTATTAGTAAGACATCTAGGTAAAGTTGCCAAGGGCCATACTCCAAGATTTAGATAGACTAAATAAAGAGAAACTGTTTTCAATGGCTGAAGGTTCAATAACCAGAGGGCACAGATTTAAGGTATTGGTGAAAGAACCAGAAGCGACATGAGGAAAAATGTTTTTATGCAACGACTGGTTAGGATTTGGAATGCACTGCCTAATAGGATATCCCCATATCCCTTGATTCCCTTAATATTCAAAAATCTATCAATCTCTGTCTTGAATATACTCAACGACTGAGCCTCCACAGCCCTCTGGGGTAGAGAATTCTAAAGGTTCACAACCCTCTGAGTGAAGAAATTTCTCCTCATCTCAGTCCTAAATGGCCGACCCCTTATTCTGAGACTATGACCCCTAGTTCTAGATTCCCCAGCCTGGGGAAACATCCCCCCTGCATCTACCCGGTCAAGTCCTGTAAGAATTTTGTATGTTTCAATGAGATCAACTCTCATTCTTCTAAACTAGAGAATATAGGCCCAGTCTACTCAATCTCTCCTCATAGGACAATCCCCCCATCCCAGGAACCAGTCTGGTGAACTTTCGTTGCACTCCCTCTATGGCAAGTATATCCTTCCTTAGGTAAGGAGACCAAAACTGTACACAATACTCCAGGTGTGATCTCACCAGGGCCCTATATAATTGCAGTAAGAGGTCTTTACTCTTATACTCAAATCCTCTTGTAATAGAGGCCAACATACCATTTGCTTCCCTAATTGTTTGCTGTACCTGCATGTTAACTTTCAGTGATTCATGTACAAGGACACCCAGGTCCCTCTGACCACCAACAGAGTGGGACTAACTGGATTACTCTTCGAAAGAGCTAGTGCAGACTCGATGGGCCGAATGGCCTCCTTCTGTACTGTACTGTACTATTCTATGATTCGATGATACCAGCAAGGTTGAAAAGAATAAAGGAGATGACAAGGGAAATCAGAAAGTAGTGATTATATGCTATTAAGCTTGGGGTTTTGAACAACTGTGGGAGGAAGTTAAGGTAGAAAGAGGTAAGAAGACCTACTGTTTGGACATCCTGGAAAGAATAATCTACAGTAGGAGATGGTGCAGTGTGTCTTGATTTCAATACAGCAAGCATGCGGAGAGTGGAAGAGTGTCTAGAATGGTGCATTGCAGTTTACGAGGAACATTTAGAGAAGCGCTGATTATAAGCTACAAATATATACAAGGAACCTGAAAAAATCAAAAAAAGCTGTCAATCAACTCAAATGACAACCAACAACTCAAAAACAACCCTGAATATAAGCCTCAGACCAGGGCCACCTTGTTATGGTTAAGTTAAATTCTGTTTTATTACATGCGATTCCAGGATTGTCACCAATGTTTTGGGATCAGATATTGTAATTCAGTCCTCTTTTCTGTGAAAGCAAGACTGCAAGGCCTTGAGGTCATCCAAAACTCTGTCGCCAGTGTACTAACTCACACCAAGTCCCACTCACCCATCTCCCCTGTGCTTGCTGACCTACATTGGCTCCCAGTTAAGCAACGCCTCCTTTTTAAAATTCTTATCCTTGTTTTCAAATCCCTCCATGGCCTCGCCCCTCCTTATCTCTGTAATCTCCTCCAGCCCTATAATCTCCCTAGACCTCTGCACTCCACCTTTTCTGGACTTTTGAACAACCCTGATTTAAAATGCTCCACCATTGGTGGTCGTGCCTCCAGCTGCCTAGGTCCTAAGCTCTGGAATTCCCTCCCTAAATCTCTACACCTCTCTACTTCTCTTTCCTCCTTTAAGACTCTCCTTAAAACCTACCTCTTCGACCAAGCTTTTGGTCATCTGCCCTAACATCTCCTTATATGGCTCGGTGTCAATTTTTTTTTGTTGACAACACTCCTGTGAAGCGCTATATAAATATAAGTTGTTCATAACTATGATGAAAAAACAAGTAGTTCTTCTGAGAGTGCAGTGGGGTCATGGGTTTGTTGTATCTTAAACTTCAGGGCTACCCAATATATCAATCACTGCTTCTTTTATAAAATGTAGAATTCACCTTCAAAACATTTGACTTGATTTTGAGGCATTCTTGGAAGTACTTACCAAAGGGTGTAATACTGCTGATTTTGATCCGCAAACAATGACACACTGAGAGATGGGGAGATGCTGACTGTAGGTTGGCATGTATGGTGGTGTTGACAAGTGGGATAGATTAGAAAGATTCCAAAGAAGAGAGACAGAAATTGGATTCTGGAGATAAGAGAAGGATTACCTATCAGATAACAGGCTTTTTCTTTTATCCAGTCCAAAAGTACAGGAGATGTGGTAAATGTCCTAGTACCAAATAAGTAAATAGTTCTATTGGAACTCTTTGATATGTGCAGAATCAAAACCTATGTTTGCTACCCTATGAACCTATTACTTATTCTGCACTCATATCTAGTGTGGCCGTGGAATAATAAGCTCATACAAACTTTGAATGTAGTATCACAGCAGCCAAACCAATTGCTGTAATAACATCTTTTCCATCAGCACAGTGGAACAGTGAGGGGATTAAACACCGGCTATGTGATAGTGGAATGGCAATAGTCCAGGGTCAGGCACGCCATTTCAGCGCAGCTGCTGACTTACACACATCAATGAACCACATTTTTGCAGATGTCTCACGCTCACATACAATGATTCTCCAACCATACACAATCACAAGCCAGAATAAACACTGAAGTGAAAAGTCATTAAATGCAGGAAGAAGGTCCTCTGCCCACAGCGCACAGATTTTGTGCTATCTGCTATTTAATTATTGAAGTCAGTCGAACAGCTGTCTTCCCATGTTTGGTGCTGATGTAACTGTGTAATTTATACTGACATTGTACTCATTACATAGCTGCGTGAGACATGCTAATATCTGGTGCCATATATCAATCTTTGCATCAAGCTCCGACCCTCCTCTGCTACATTCTTTGCCATTCTGATAACATTTCACCTTTTGTTCTTCCATAACAGCTTATTAGATATTCCTTTATCATGTAACTGCTTGTTGTAGTAAGTGTGAATTAGAAAAAAAATACATGTGGAAACTGGAACTTGTTAGGTCATCTTTTTGCATCAAAGTCACAGTACAATGTTTGACACGTTCCAAGTCAACTGGCAAATTATATTGAGTCCAGCAGATACTAATGAATGGTTCCTCCAAGATCGGCTCCAGACCTCATTACAGCCTTGGTCCAAACATGGACAAAAGAGCTGAATTCCAGAGGTGAGGTGAGAGTGACTGCCCTTGACATCAAGGCAGCATTTGACCGAGTGTGGCATGAAGGAGCCCTAGTAAAACTGGAGTCAATGGGAATCAGGGGGGGAAATCTCCACTGGCTGGAGTCATACCTAGCACAAAGAGAGATGGTTGTGGTGGTTGGATGTCAATCATCACAGCCCCAGGACATTGCTGCAGGAGTTCCTCAGGACAATCTCCTAGGCCCAACCATCTTCAGCTGCTTCATCAATGACCTTCCCTCCATCATAAGGTCAGAAGTGGGGATGTTCACTGATGACTGTACAGTGTTCAGTGCCATTCGCAACTCCACTGATAATGAAGCAGTCCATGCCTGCATGCAGCAAGACCTGGACAACATTTAGGCTTGGGCTGATAGTGGCAGGTAATATTCGTGCCACATAAGTGCCAGGCAATGACTATCTCTGACAAATGAGTGGCTAACCACCGCCCCTTGACATTCAACGGCATTACCATCGCCGAATCCCCCACCATCAATATCCTGGGGGTCACCATTGATCAGAAACTTAACTGGACCAGCCACATAAATACTGTGGCAACAAGAGCAGGTCAGAGGCTGGGTATTCTGTGGCGAGTGTCTCACCTCCTGACTCCCCAAAGCCATTCCACCATCTACAAGGCACAAGTCAGGAGTGTGATGGAATACTCTCCACTTGCCTGGATGAGTACAGCTCCAACAACACTCAGGAAGCTCGACACCATCCAAGACAAAGCAGTCCGCTTGATTGGCACCCCCTCCACCACCTTAAAAATTCACTCCCTCCACCACTGACGTACCATGGCTGCAGTGTGTACCATCTACAAGATGCACTGCAGCAACTCGCCAAGGCTTCTTCGGCAGCACTTCCCAAACCCACGACCTCTACCACCTAGAAGGATAAGGGCAGCAGGTGCATAGGATACCACCACCTCCAAGTTCCCCTTCAAGTCACACACCATCCTGACTTAGAAGTATATCGCCGTTCCTTCATCGTCTCTGAGTCAAAATCCTGGAACTCCCTCCCTAACAGCACTGTGGGAGTACCTTCACCACACGGACTGCAGCGGTTCAAGAAGACAGCTCACCACCACCTTCTCAAGGGCAACTAGGGATGGGCAATAAATGTTGGTCTTGCCAGCGATGCCCACATCCCATGAATGAATAAAAAAAAAATTCCCTGCTTTTTTTTTTACATCATAAGCCCTATTTCCTCATCCAGTGCTTGAACCTTCTGAGGCCTATTGAGAAACATTTCTCACCCAAGTGTCGGGAGCTCTCTCTCTCTCTCTCTCTCTCTCTCTCTCTCGAGTTCTGCCTTAAACCACCTTGGATCAAGCATTGATCTTGTTTGAAGTACAGCTAATAGATAATGATGGCATGAAACATTTCTTGGATTGGTATGTTGACAATCATAGATGACATAGTTGGCTATGAATTTGACACTGGCTTCAGTCTTTGCCACGGCATCAGTGACCGCAGATTGAATCCGGCTCAAGGAATAGCGATGGTCTCAGACAACTGTTGACTCAAAGAAAATAAGAGGTATAGTTAAGAGTGCTCTGTGAAAAATTTAAAGCACAGAATATATTAGTCATGGAAAAGTTATAATTCGCACCAAAGGTTAATTGAAAACACAATTAGAAAATAGTCAAACCCACATATGCTATATGCAATCATGATATAAGTAAGTTCTTGATGATGCAAATTCTTGCCAAGCCCTAATTTTACTCTTTATGTTCTGAATAGTGGAACAGCCTTTTTGGTATAAGGAAATGTAGTTATTGGCAACCTTTTACCAATATTACTTATTACAGATAGTAGGATTACAATATATGAAATATGAACGTTTGAGCAGAATTCTGTACTGAGTGGAAACATTTACTGCAACAGCAGCAACAAGCATTTATATGGAGCCTTTACCAAAGAAAAACCTTCAAATGTGTGTAACAGAGATATGAGGAAAATAAAGGTTAAATCAAAGAAAGTACAAGTGGGAGGCATGACTAAAAGTTTGATGAAAGGGAAGAGAGGGAGGTGGAGAAGCTGAGGGATTTAGGGAGGGAAATCTAGAGTGTGGGCCTAGATGGCTCAAGGCAGGCCGCCAATGGTGGGCAACGTGAGTGGACGGGGGAGTTGGACGCGCAAGAGGTGAGAGTCAGAGGAATGGAGACTTTGGGGATGAGGGTGTAAGGGTGGAGGAGGTTACAAGATGGTATATAGAATGGGGCCGTTGTTGCAGTCAGTATCCTGGCTGTAAGTGAAATATGGACAGCACTGTTTTCCAATTCTTGTTTCACACTTTCTAGCCAAAGAAAGCCTCAAAGGAGAAACATAGAATCATAGAAAGTTACAGCACGGAAGGAGGCCATTTCGGCCCATTGTGTCCGCGCCGGCCAACGAAGAGCTATCCAGCCTAATCCCACTTCCCAGCTCTTGGTCCGTAGCCCCGCAGGTTAGAGCATCCCAAGTGCACATCCAAGTACTTTTTAAATGTGGTTAGGGTTCCTGCCTCTACCACCTCACCAGGCAGTGAGTTTCAGACCCCCACAACCCTCTGGGTGAAGAAATTTCCCCTCAAATCCCCTCTAAACATTCCCCCAATTATTTTAAATCTGTGCCCCCTGGTTTTTGACCCCTCTGCTAAGGGAAATAGATCCTTTCTATCCACTTTATCTATGCCCCTCATAACTTTATACACCTCAATAAGGTCTCCCCTCAGCCTCCTCTGTTCCAAGGAAAACAGACCCAGCCTATCCAGTCTTTCCTCATAGCTAAGATTCTCTACTCCCGGCAACATCCTTGTAAATCTCCTCTGTACCCTCTCTAGTGCAATCAAATCCTTCCTGTAATGTGGTGACCAGAACTGTACGCAGTACTCTAGCTGAGGCCTAACTAGCGGTTTATACAGTTGAAGTACAACCCCCCTGCTCTTGTATTCTATGCCACGGCTAATAAAGGCAAGCATTCCATATGCCTTTTTAACCACCTTATCTACTTGGCCTGCTACCTTCAGGGAACTGTGGACATGCACTCCAAGGTTCCTTTGTTCCTCTATGCTACTCAGTGTCCTACAATTTAATGTGTATTCCCTTTCCTTGTTAGCCCTCCCCAAATGCATTACCTCACACTTCTCCGGATTGAATTCCATTTGCTACTGTTCTGCCCACCTGACCAATTTATTGATATCTTCCTGCAGTCTACAGCTTCCTTCTTCAGTATCAACCACACAGCCGATTTTAGTATCATCTGCAAACTTCTTAATCATACCATACCCTCTATATTCAAGTCAAGATCATTGATATATACCACAAAAAGCAAGGGACCTAGTACTGAGCCCTGCGGAACCCCACTGGAAACAGCCTTCCAGTCACAAAAACACCCATCAACCCTCTGCTTCCTGTCTCCAAGTCAGTTTTGAATCCAACTTGACACTTTGCCCTGGATCCCATGGGCTTTTAACTTCGTGACCAGTCTGCCACATGGAACCTTATCAAAAGCCTTGCTAAAGTCCATATACACAACATCAAACGCACTACCCTCATCTACCCTCCTTGTTACCTCCTCAAAAAATTCAATCAAGTGTGTCTTCCTTTTAGATTGGAGTATCACTGTGTCCTTGAGGTCTTGTTTTGGGTAGGGGGCAGGGGAATCTTTTTTCTGTAAATTGCCTGTGCAACTTAAATTCCCTTGTGTCCATTGTGTGTATAATTTGGCTGCCCCTCCAGACCCTAGCCCATTACTTCTATCTCTTTTTCTCTTGGCTCCTACAATCCTTTCTCTGCTATTACCTCCACTTCCTGTCAGCCCAATCATGCCACCTTTCATTTCTCCCCTCTCGGGTACTTTGCCCCCTCCCCTCCAATCCCTACTCCATCACTATGCCTTTGCCATCCTACTCTCTTGCTGCCACCCCAGGCTTGAATCCCACCACTGTCCCCTTGGCTCTGCCAGGGGATCAATAATCATCAAACTCTTGCTGCATTTTCCTCTAGACTGTCCATTCATATTCAAGCAAGACCTTTGCCATTCATGACCTTACTGTGGATGATTAAATTGACATCCTAGCTTTGACAGAAACTTGGATCATGGGTTTCGACACCTTGACACTTACTGAAGCCTCTCCAGCAGGGTGTACTTTCCATCACATGCCCCGTCCAAACCGCCAAATCACACCTTGGTCTTCCCCTACTGCTCTAGTATCTTCTCCTCCTTCGAGCACCTCACCTTGCTGCACCCCTCTTATCTCCTTTAATATCGTTGTTGTCTGCTGCCCGTGTGCCAAGTTTCTCACCAGGATATGCTCCCTCAGCAACTCCTCGTGCGCGGTGATTTCAATCTCTAGCACAATTCATCTTGCCCTCTCTCCTCTGATTTCACTGCCCTCCTTTCCTTTCTAAAGCTTTCCCTCCATATAAATTCTCCCAGCCATATTCATAGTCACCCCTTGAGCTTCATGTGGCCTCTCTACTCCCATTGTCTTGATTACAGACAAGGCTATCTCTGACCACTTCCTTATATCCTTCACCACCCATGTCCCCTACCCCGTTCCAACTTCATTTCCTTCCATTTCTACTCCTGGGGAAGAAAAAGTCTTTCCCAAGTCACTTACAATTTTATTTCAAACTCCCAACTGCCTAGTCTTTGGCCTTCCATTTTCGAGGACATTCTCTAGCTGTTGATCTACTCAACCATTCACTCTCCTCCACCTTTGATGCTCTTGTCCCCAGTAAAGCAGTTACTCTCTCTCCTTCCTCCTATTATGACCTGCATTTTCACTCGCTCAAGTCTGAGAGATGCAGACTTGAGTCTATCTAGTGCACAACTGCTTTAGCCATCCATCACCAGATCTGACCGAACCGCATCAAGAGCTATCGGGCCTGCCAAAACCACCCACTAACTCCAGCATCGTCCTGGAGAGCAAAGATGGCTTTTTTCCTCCTCTAACCATCTTCTCCTTAAAACCCTCTCCCTAGCTCCTTCCACCCTCACCTCCAGCAACTAGTGCAAGGAGCTCATGGACTTCCTTGTCATTAACATTGACACCATCCATTCAGCTGCCTCTGCTTCTTCGCTCCCTTTCCCTTGCCCACCAAGCCTAACCTCTCCCTGGCTCACCCCTGGCCTAGCCCTGAACACATGTCTATCTCTAGTTTTTCTCCTATCTCCCCTCTGAGTTAAATTCGGGGCTCCAGGATGAGCCACAATTTCCTTCAGTTAAACATTGGTGAGACCAAGTCCATCATCTTTGGCTCCCACCACAAACTCAGTACCTCTGGCACCAATCGCATTCCTCTCCTCAGCCATGTCTTGAGTTGAAACAGACCGTTCTCAACCTCGCCACCCAATTCAACCCCAAGCTGAGCTTCCAACCCCATATCCTCTCCTACAAAGACTGTGTACGTCCACCTCCATAACATTGCCTGCTTCTGCTCCTGCCTTAGCTCACCTCCCTGTTGAAAGCCTCATCTATGCTTTTGTCACGTCCAGATCGAATGCTGTTCTGGCTGACTTCCTATCCTCCACCCTTCATAAACTTCAGCTCATCTACAGCTCTGTATCCTATCCCGCACCAAATCCTACTCACCAATCACCCCATCCTTGCTTACCTACATCGGCTCCCAGTCCCTCGATGCTTCTAATTTAAAATTCTCATTGTCGTGTTAATCTTAACCCTTCGTGGCCTTGCCACTCTCTATCTCTGTAACCTCCTCTAGCCCTAAAACATTCCTAGAACTTTCTCTTCCTCCAACTCTGACCTCTTGTGCATCCCCCCCATTCCTTTGCCCCACCGCTGGTGACTTTAGCCATCTTGGCCCTACACGCTGGAATTCCTCTTCAACTCCCTCTCCTCACTTAAGGCTCTATTTAAATTCAACCTCTTTGACTAAGCTTTTGGTGTCACCCCTCCTAACATCTCCTTCTTTGCCTTGGTATCCATTTTTGTCCAATTACGCCTCGGCGCACTGGGTCAGTTTTCTACATTAAAGGTGGTATATAACTTCAAGTTGTTGTTGGAGAAATATCTTAAAAGTTGCCGTAAATGTGTCCTCACAATGGAGTTCGTCGTCAGACTGCATGCTGGGAAAGAGAAGGGCTAATGCTAATTAAATCATGAAGGCTTAGGCAAACAAAAAATCCTTACCATCAAGACCACAGGGCCGGAGGTGACAGTGCTTCTTTGATTTGGAGGTTATCAGACGTACCAACATAGCTATAAGGTGGTTAACACGGAAAGGGTGTCTCGCAAGTGTAACTCAGATTGATCAATGGAATTAAGGATTTTTTTTTGGAAATTAAGGATATATAAAATGGTGTTTCTGACACTGAAGTACTCAATCTTCAGTTCTTATATTAATTCTAGTGTTGTAATCATCGTTGTTGTAGAAGGTGTTGGTATATTTAGAAAGGTGTCTGCCAAATCAGAAGGTTCATCTCTGACAGAGAGAGTGAAAGGTTACATAAGTTAAGATTGTATGGCTTTACTTGTCCCATTACCACCCCCTTTGGCCTTGCATTATCATCCCTTTTGTCACTTAATCATTCAGCTGCCCGTGTCCTAACTCGCACCAAGTCCTGTTCGCCCATCACCCCTGTGCTCGCTGACCTACATTGGCTCTCGGTTAAGCAACGCCTCGATTTCAAAATTCTCATCCTTTAAGATGCTCCTTAAAACCTACCGCTTTTGGTCACCTGCCCTAATTTATCCTTAGGTGGATCGGTGTCAAATTTTTTGTCTTAAAATACATCTGTGCAGCACCTTGGGACGTTTTACTACATTAAAGGCGCTATATAAATACAAGTTGTTGTTATTATTATTTTGCCAATTAACCCTATCTATTAATGATTTGCATACTCAGTCTTTGAGAGTGGTGCTATGATTCTAAGGTTAATAGACAATTGTTAGATCAGGATTTTGTTGTCTGATTTCTTCTTTGACAATTGGTAGAAAGGGTTAATGCACTCACTCAGTACCTTGGGCGAATTCTGATGGGAGGCTGCTAGTATAAATGCTAACATAATCCAAACTGGTTGATGTGAGACAGTTCAGCCAGACAAATTTAAGCATCATTAACTCTTAGGCATAGACTGGATGGTAAGCCTTGATGGAAAGTTAAGGTGAAGGAGTTAAAGATTCGTCTGATGTCCTTGATATTTTTGTCAGGATATCAACCCTAGCGTTGTTACGAAATATAGGGAATAAAATTTGAGAGTCTTCAGCATAATATTACTATAATAAAGGGTGCATCACTTTCATGCTAACACCAATATACAGGCAGCCTAAGCCTTCTGGAACATTTACAAGTCTCCTAATTGGAAATAGCCTTCTGAAACAAAGTCCCGCTATTTTCCTTGGACTTTTTTTTAGAATATCATTTGATTAAAACCTATAATTCCATGGAAACACTGGAAAGAAATGCAAGTTGGCTCGGAACTTTATTTTCGCATTCAACTGTTAAACTGAAAGAGCCACTTGAATCAGTCCAGATCTGGGTCAGGGGCAATGGTCCTCAGAGATCAGATTAAGCAAGATTAGTCCCACGCTCGTAGTCTGCTTGTCCACCATTTCTCAACAACTTAAAAAAAAATTATACACTCTCGTTGCCCCAGAAGCTGTGTATTTTGTGCATTTTCAGCAGCATGTTTTCAACATACAGCGTAAATGTAAGGTGAAAGAGTCAGTAGCTGATATCAGATGGCCTTATATCTGAGAGATTTATGACTGGGTTGGGTGATATTTTTTTTGAGGGTACTGAAATTGTCCTTCGGCGATCAAGGGTAAATGCACCTTGTCGGATCTACTGACACAAATCTAATTGCAGTTGCTAAGCAACAACACAACTGCATGCTCATAACTTCCTGTGTGTCAGGATCACAAGGAAATCAAAATGCAGCTGTTACATAGAAACATAGAATCTAGGAGCAGGAGTAGGCGATTCGGCCCGTCGAGCCTGCTCCGCCATTCAATACGATCATGGCTGATCATCCAAACCCAGTACCCTGTCCCTGCTTTAATCCCCACAGTACACATATCCCACCCTACCCCCGTAACCCCACGTATTTAATTCCCCCTAACATATCCCATCCTATCCCCATAACCCCACATATTTAATCCCCCCTAACACTAAGGGTCAATTTATCATAGCCAAATCAACCTAACCCACACATTTTTGGACTGTGGGAGGAAACCGGAGCACCCGGAGGAAACCCACGCAGACACGGGGAGAATGTGCAAACTCCACACAGACAGTCACCCGAGGTCAGATTCGAACCCGGGTCTCTGGCGCTGTGAGGCACCAGTGCTAACCACTATGCCACCGTGTTGCCCAAAAGCAGGGACAGGGTACTGGGTTTGGATGATCAGCCATGATCGTATTGAATGGCGGAGCAGGCTCGACGGGCCGAATGGCCTACTCCTGCTCCTAGATTCTATGTTTCTATGTTTCTATGTAACAGCTGCATTTTGATTTCCTTGTGATCCTGTTGTGTAAAAGGATGATGTAGGAATTTAGTAAATAATTAGCAGTACCTACCAGGAGATAACATTGGAAAATGTGAGCATTGTGTGCTGAATGCAGATGGCCACTTTACAGCAGCATTTTAGAGTTATATATTTTTGCCCGTATATAAATGACAAATCATAAAATGAACCTCATAAATAAATCGGCCTGATAATCTGACGACTTGCCACAAACTGTAGCCCACGTTACAATAACACCGCTGCTTGGCATTTTAATGGGAATGATGCCAACCGGCCTCTTAGTACAGAAGTTTTGGTTTCAGGCAACAGATTGTGGCGCAAAAGAATGTTTCAGAGCATTGAAAATACCTCCAACCGCACCGTTGACCATTTTTGATATGTTATTAAAAGGCAGCGTATCGTACTCCCATCCTCAGCAAAAAATGGAATAATATCACACTAAGCGTCCGCAATCAGTGTTTCTCAGAGAACAAATGAGAATTGCTTCCGTGAGTGGCAGCAAACGTTGCGTGTTGCGACACACGATGGCACAGAATGGTCCAGCCTTACCTTAACTGGGCAAATTCAGTTTTTAAGTGAGCTGGTTAAGTTTAGCTTCCAGAATAGCTGCAAGCATCAAACTGGACAGTTTATTATTTTCTATTTTTCTTAATTGCAAGCCAGGAAATAAATTGCAGGTTTTCCTGTAGCGAACTATATTATTGCAAACGTCTTAGTTTAAAAAAAAAATTCCACCCCCCCCCCCCCCCCCCCCCCCGATCCTGGCAGGAGCTTTAAAGTGTTGAGTAAGGCCAACCTCTAATCAGAAGAATATTTTTGCTGGTTCCCACGGTGTTCAGTAATTGGGTTTGGGTGTAGATGACACAAGGGAGATGGTCAAACTGTAACAGTACAGCGAATGCTTGCCAGGTCAGTGACACGTGCAGGGATTCTGTCTCTTGTGTTTAGAGATCTTGGGATTCTGAACAAGCCGTAAATCAGGGGTCCAGGTGTGACTCGGTTCGGAAGGTGGTTCCCAGTATCTAAGGAACGTCATTTTGTCCCATGCAGTCAGTGAGTGCGGCATTCTGTTTATTCACTGGGTAATGTTATGTCTGAAAAACATTCGGGAGACATGTGTGGACTGTGAAGTGATAATTCACTGCAGTGAATCAATTATCACATCACAGGACAGCGAATATAGAAGATGCAATGGGAGTGGTATTGAGTGTGAAAGATCTGTAACTGACAAGTTCACACAGGTGTTAGTTAATTCTGAAGTTTTTCTCACCAGTGAGATAATGCACTGAGACTGTCACAGTGATCTGTTTACCCTGCAGTTATATCTTTTCCTTTTTGCTTTAAATCCAAAGGAGATCTGTCACTGTAGGAGGACACTTGTGTTGATAGTTGCTGCAGGTTTCATGGTACACAGATCTGTAGTTTTGTCGCCCACCAGTTATCTCTATGTAGATGCTGAGAGGCTGTTAGATGCTGAGAGGTTGTTTCCCCTGGCTGGAGTGTCTAGAACTAGGGGACATAGACTCAGGATAAGGGGCCGGCCATTTAGGACTGAGATGAGGAGGAATTTCTTCACTCAGAGGGTTGTGAATCTTTGGAATTCTCTACCCCAAAGGGCTGTGGATGCTGAATCGTTGAGTATATTCAAGGCTATCTCCAACAATCGAGAGTCTAACCACCGTCCCTTGACATTCAATGGCATTACTATCGCCGAATTCTCCACCATCAACATCCTGGGGGTCACCACTGACCAGAAACTTAACTAGACCAGCCACATAAATACTGTGGCTACAAGAGCAGGTCAGAGGCTGGGTATTCTGTGGCGAGTGTCTCACCTCCTGACTCCCCAAAGCCATTCCACCATATACAAGATACAAGTCAGGAGTGTGATGAAATGATACCTGGATGAGTGCAGCTCCATCAACACTCAAGAAGCTTGACACCATCCAAGACAAAGCAGCCTTGATTGGCACCCATCCACCACCTTAAACATTCACTCCCTCCACCACCGGTGCATCGTGACTGCAGTGTATACCATCTACAAGATGCATTGCATCAACTCGCCAAGGCTTCTTCGGCAGCACCTCCCAAACCCGCGACCTCTTCCACCTAGAAGGACAAGTGCAACAGGCTCATGGGAATACCATCACCTGGCAAGTTCTCCTCCAAGTTACACACCATCGTGACTTGGAAGTATATCGCCGTTCCTTCAGCGTCGCTGGGTGAAATCCTGGAACTCGCTCCCTAACAGCACTTTGGGAGTACCTTCACCACACGGACTGCAGCGGTTCAAAAACGCGGCTCACCACCACCTTCTCAAGGGCAATTAGGGATGGGCCTCGCCAGTGAAGCCCACATCCCAGGATCAAATTAAAAAAATTCCTAGGTTACTGTTACTCAAAAACATGCCTTAATTCCAGAAGACTACCTCCTACTGCGTCAGTGTGAATGTTTCCCTTTTCCACCATTGCTATCTTTGTGGTCTCTTTGACTGAGCCTGCTGACTGAATGCTAATTGATACATTACCAACAATGGGCTGTTTCATATTGTGGACTTGATCCAATGTGAACTGGCTTTTGACTGCTGATGCTCATTTCATGTAGGATCATCACAGTCATGAGAGAGGAGTCTTTCATCCATCAGTTTGGTTTGAATTTGAGTCCTGGTCCCAGAAAGACAGTGAACTAATTTGTTGCGCTCGCACTTTAAAAAAATAACCTACCCAATGTTAAATCTGGTGTGTGCGCTGTAAATATGTGGTTTGACCCATTTGCTTCAATCAGTTAAGACACTTAACATAAGAACATAAGAACATAAGAAATAGGAGCAGGAGTCGGCCATACGGCCCCTCAAGCCTGCTCCGCCATTCAATAACAAGTCACTAATGTGGCATTTTTATTAAATGCTTTCTGAAAATCTCCTACACAAGATCCACTGCAGGCCCTTCATCTATAAGGGATTTCCTCAAAAAGTTCAATTAAATTAGCCAAGCCCAACATAAGAACATAAGAATTAGGAGCAGGAGTCGGCCATACGGCCCCTCGAGCCTGCTCCGCCATTCAATAAGATCATGGCTGATCTTCTACCTCATCTCCACTTTCCTGCCCGATCCCCATATCCCTTGATTCCCCTAGAGTCCAAAAATCTATTGATCTCACCTTGAATATACTCAACAATTCGGCATCCACAGCCCTTCGGGGTAGAGAATTCCAAAGATTCAGAATCCTCTGAGTGAAGAAATTCCTCCTCATCTCAGCCTTCTCTCCAGAATAACTTCTGATACAATGAAAGGATTGGTGCTAAAGTTGTTCATGGAAATAGTACTCAGGAGTCAGGACACTGGTATGTTGAGACAAATATTTATAATTCTCAAAATCTGGAGAGGATAGAATATTACAGTATTACTTCTGTAACTGGAGGTTTTATGGTAATACAGACACTAATCCACTGTAGCTGTTAAAGAAACTGTTTTATCACCATGTTGCAGGTTTCTCTTGGGATTTCAGAAATTACCATGTCACCAATAACTACATTAACTCAGAACGAGTGCAAAAACATTTGTTATTTTTAAAACTGCAAGTTATTTGTCTAAGTCCTTTTGGAAGATGGAGAGTGCAGAACAATTTCAGGTAGAGTGGCATTGGTAATAGGGAGTTCGTTTTCTAATTTCGGATGAGATGTCTACTCACCCGGGTGGACGTTAAGATCCTGCGGCACTTTGTTGAAGAGCAGGTGAGTGCTTTTATTTCTCCATTGGCTTTTCTCATTATTACACTACAGATAGACTAGAGAAGCTGGGGTTGTTCTCCTTAGAGCAGAGAAGGTTGAGAGGAGATTTGGTAGAGGTGTTCAAAATCATGAGGGGTCTGGACAGAGTAGACAGAGAGAAACTGTTCCCATTGGCGGAAGGGTCGAGAACCAGAGGACACAGCTCTAAGGTGATTGGCAAAAGAGCCAAAGGTGACACGAGGAAAAACTTTTTTATGCAGCGAGTGGTTAGGATCTGGAATGCACTGCCTGAAAGGGTGGTGGAGGCAGACTCAATTGTGGCTTTCAAAAGGGAATTGGATAAGTACCTGAAGGAAAAAATTTGCAGGGCTACGGGGAAAGGGCGGGGGAGTGGGACTAGCTGAAGTGCTCTTGCAGAGAGCCGGCACGGGCTCGATGGGCCGAATGGCCTCCTTCTGTGCTGTAACCATTCTATGATTCATTGTAGGAAAACAAATGATCCTTTACCCCAGTGTCGATCCTTTCCTAAGGCCCTTTAAATAAACAGCATTTTGAATGGCTAATCTCCTGGGTCTGGAGAAGAATCATGGTGGCGCTACCCTACTGTTAGTGTCATGGGACATTCAACGTGGATTGGAGAAATAACATCTGATCTAATAGCTACTAAAATGTTTCATCGGTAACAAAAGGGTGACTGGCAATTGGTTCACAATTAATTATCAGATAACTGTCAGACATAAAGTATACGGTAGTGCAGGGCCCTGTGCTGCTTTTCAGTCAGTGTAATCAATAACAGTCTTATACAAACAAAGAGGAACGTGCAGTGTCACAGTAAGAATTAATGATAGCTGGGAGTATGTTACTTCCCAGAGGGCTTTGGCTTACTGCATGAATTGAAATGGCAGTGTTCGAGCGGTTTCCACAATCTTTCAAGCCCCGAGTGTGCATTACAGCCCTGAACACAATCCCAAACATTGTGTATCTTCTGTAACATATACCGGTTTGGAGCACTCCCATTGGATATTTACCAAAATTTCTACTTGCCGCCATTATTAACCCCGAGCTTTTTCCATGAGAAAAGAGAGGCTTGTTTTACATTACGGCACAAGACTACGGTTATAATAGGGTCAACTGACAGAAAGAAGGAGTCTCACTGAAAACATACTGATAGAAGGTTGCAACATACTTGACGGATTAGAATGGTGTTACAGCCTATAAGAGTGATGACAAGATCCCATCTTTAATTCTGTAGCTTTTTAAAAGACCTACTCCATCACAATGTCTGGCAAAGTAACTCTTCCCCTGGTGATATCAGCACTCAAGTGTTCCAACACCAAATTTAAGGGAATAGAAACAAAGGATATCACATTTGCAATTTTATTTATAATGACTTTTGTTCTAATCAAGGTTAGAACATAAGAAATAGGAGCAGGAGTAGGCCATTTGGCCCTTTGAGCCTGAAATGTCCGTGCTGGCGAATGGAACATGCTTCTTATGAATTGTTTTAAAAGGGGTTCACATAATCACAGAATCCCCACAGTGCAGATAGAGGCCATTTCGGCCCATCGAGCCTGCACCGACACATATCCCACCCTATCCCCGTAAATTTAATCCCCCTAACACTAAGGGTCAATTTATCATAGCCAAATCAACCTAACCCACACATCTTTGGACTGTGGGAGGAACCCGGAGGAAACCCACTCAAACACGGGGAGAATGTGCAAACTCCACACAGACAGTCACCCGAGGCCGGATTCAAACCCGGGTCCCTGGCGCTGTGAGGCAACAGTGCTAACCACTATGCCACCGTGTATGTTGTTTAACACAGCAAAATATCGTTGTTAAACATTCAGTACAAAAACATAGTGCAAAGCCTTTTGCCTTTAAAAAAGAATGGTCAATTCTGTTAGTCTGAAGTTTGACAGTTTTCTGCCGAATCCATGATAGAATAGAAACTCTTCAACCTGGCCGAGAAATGAAGTACATCTGCAGACGGGAGGAAGTGAGTGACAGAGGAAAGCAATATAAGAATGCGTCCTGGACTGGGAAGAAAGCTGATGCGAGATCTGTTATGTTAGTGCTCAACAATACTCCTCCCCAGAGGTCTTTTTGGACATTTCCTGAAAATTTTAAGTCCTTGACCTCTTGGAAATCCAACAAATTAACACGGTTCATTTTGTGAGAAAAGAGATTTGGAAACTATTCATCTGTAAATTGCCACTTTTGACAGCTAATTGAGAAATGATACTTTGAGAAAAGAACAGGAATTTTAATATTTTCATAGATCTTTATAAAGGACTTACTAAAATTAATCCTGAAGCAATTTTTGTTTCTTTTGGGAAGTAATAGTGACAATGTCTGTTAGACAAGAAGCTGTTTGATGGAGTCTTTTGCCACACAAGATAATGCCAACTCCTGAACCACTCAAGGACCCATAAGTCTCTCAAGTTATTTACTTATTTCCAGCCTAAAAGATATTTAGCAAAAGCTTAAAGTTACACAGCACAAGTGCAGAGCCTTTGGAGCATGTCTAAAGTATTTCCACGACCATTCCATTATGGCTTGGCTGGATGGGATGTAGGCATGATTGGTGTTTCCCCAGGCTGTTTGCTGGTCAGTCAGCTCATGTCATCTGTTATAGTATACTGGAAAGAAATAGAAGACACACAACAGGGAGCAATAACATTTCCCATTAATTCCTTGAGTGAACAAGATCTTCATAATTCATGAATGATAAAGTCATAAATGAGTCATGAATATTCAAAGGTTTCCTTTTGTGCGTTCTACTTATATTTACTGGGATAATTTTGCTTTAATTTAAGGTTGATTGCATTTCACATGACCCCCAAATATCATGAGTGATTTATAGTGTTACTATGAATATTTAGCTCCTTATACAAAGACACCTTTGCCATATTAGTCCAAAACAAGAGGCTGTAAGTATGGCACTTCTGCTATAAAGCTCCTGGATACGGCAGTTTTATAACAGTAATCGGAGAAGGAGAAGTAGTCCCAGTTGAGATATTATCATGCAATGTAGTAAGTATTATAACACACTGCAGTGAGTTAACATTGGTTTACCTCATTGAATTTTTCTCAGCATTATGCCCAGGATCCTCGCTCCAACAAGTATCAGAGTCCATAATTGATCAAATGTTCCATCCCACAATTTGAGAACAGGCCAGTGACAAAACAGAGTTGGTTGAAGACTAAGAATAAGCTGTGTGCCATAGGAAAGCCACTCCGAAGGTATGGGATCAATGTATGTGCAAGATCTTAGCGGCGTAAAACACTGACTGAACTATTGACCCGAAAAAAGAACCCTTTTTCATTTGTTCAGTTGGTCATTAGCACTCAGAATGGTTCCCAAGTTTAGAGCCATTTTCATTGACAATAACATGCTTAGTGCTAAAGATATTTTGAGAAGAACTCCAGCTTTGGTGAAGAGGGATTGATAGGTCAGATTGCCTGCATTAATTATGTAATTTTGATAATCTGAACAGAGAGGTTTTGGCATTTGATAGTCAGAATCAGATGCTTAAACAGTAGAAATAAGAAGCTTGAAGGGGAATGACATTTGTAAAGTGTGATGTTGACTTGTGTTCAAACTCAGGTAGGAATCCAGGCATAGCTGTCTAATTTAAAGTACAGTATAACATTATATACAACGATAAGTTAGAAGAAGACAAACCAAGAAAGTTGACCCGTTGAAAATATAACCCAACGGCCAGAGCCTGTGCAATGCAGAGGAAGGTGGAACTGTTTCAAAACAGCAGTAAAAGTGCTACCTGATGAAATGCTGTTTTCCTCAATTAGACTTACACCAAAATTTGCGCAAACTGGTTTGGTGTCAGTAATGCCCAAGTGCTTCATTTGAATTTGATGTTGTCAAAACTGAAGTGATCAAAGAGTCTTCTGGCTTTTCTCCCTCTGTAAACAGAATTGCCAAAGTTCTTTTATGTAAACTTAACTTTTCTCACAATAAATGGGTTCCGGATAGTTCTTATTGAGACACATTTTCTTCATAAGATGCCAAAGCAGGAAACATATGTGAATTCATTTGAAGTTTATCTAAGGATTGACTAAACTTCAGGGACAATAGTTATGTTATTCTCAGAAGTGGTTAATAGTTTATTGGCTGAGGTGAATGTCCTTTTTGCGGTGTGAAATTTGTGGTGAACAAGATAAAGGATATCACGGGGGACTTTTTCTACCTTGACACCCAGTGTTAGCAGCAGCACTTCCAGGTCGCGTACATAGCATAGTCAGCCACACAGCAATGCTCTCATTACCCCAACAATATGCCTTAGCTTCAATCTCAAAAGGAAAAAAAAAGAAAGTACTTGCATTTATGTGGTGCTTTTCACAACCTCAGGACATCCCAAAGCACGTTACAGCCAATGAGGTACTTTTGAAGTGCAGCCACTGTTGTAATGTAGGAAATGTGTCAGCCAATTGCACACAGCAAGATCCCACAAACAGCAATGAGATAAATGACCAGATAATCTATTTTTAATGATGTTGGTTGAGGGAAAAATATTGGTCTGAACACAGCGCGGAGCTCCCCTGCTCTTCTTTGAACAGATACTCTGAAAATTATCTCCCCATAACCCATCCTTGTGGCCTATGATTAAGGTTTCCAATCAATGCAAAATTATGGATAATTTAATGCTTTGGGTTGGGACTGTATGAGCTCTTTTATGCAGGATCCTTACACCCAATTTAATTATTTATTGATGTAGCTTTAGTTTGTGAGAAGGAATACTTATTTAAATACTCTTGTGGCTTAGTGTACGGTGAAAGGAGAATTATGTTATTTACTGGTAGAAACCCAAAGTGTGAGAGAAACTATTTACTTAATTATTGTATAGTTGAGGGAGTGAAGTAAATTACTATGTAGAGTTGAATAATGTGGGCCAAGGTAATTCTGTTTCACAGTGGCTTTGAGCCAGAGTGTGAGGGAACTTATTTACTTCCTTATTTAATGACTCAATGTTAAGATATAGGAAAAAATAAACAATTCATAAGCTTTTGGCTTCAAGTGTAGAATGTGTATATACATATCCACCATATCTGTGCTTGTACACCAACCGCCCCCCCACCCCCCAACTCCACACACACGGTTGTGAGAAACAGAGGGACTATTGATTTTGAATGGAATATTGCTTTTGTTTTAAGGAGATGTAGGATGCCAAAAACCCCATGACCAGTGCTGTAATACCTTCTCACTCTCTTGGCTGCTGGACATGCCTCTGGGGAATGGAGTACTCCGAAAATAGTCAAATTTTCACACCTTTTGTTGTCAGCAGCAAGAAGCTCCATCCCCTTCTGTGGCTCCTACCATAAACATGGATTAAATATCTATGGGGCATAAGAGTGAATGATATATGACTTTCACCTATGGCTGATAAAGTACCACCTGGTTTGGAGTCTCTTTCTAGAGATCCATACATCAAGACTACCGCCCCCCCCCCACCCCCCCACCCCCCCCCCCCCCACGCACACATCACCAACTCCAAAACACACCTTCCCTATTATTGATGTTGTCAAAACTGAAGTGATCAAAGATTCTTCTGGCTTTTCTCCCTCTGTAAACAGAATTGCCAAAGTTCTTTTATGTAAACTTAACTTTACTCACAATAAATGGGTTCCGGATAGTTCTTATTGAGACACATTTTCTTCATAAGATGCCAAAGCAGGAAACATATGTGAATTCATTTGAAGCTTATCTAAGGATTGACTAAACTTCAGGGACAATAGTTATGTTATTCTCAGAAGTGATTAATAGTTTATTGGCTGAGGTGAATGTCCTTTTTGCGGTGTGAAATTTGTGGTGAACAAGATAAAGGATATCACTGGGGACTTTTTCTACCTTGACACTCAGTGTTAGCAGCAGCACTTCCTGGTCGCGTACATAGCATAGTCAGCCACACAGCAATGCTCTCATTACCCCAACAATATGCCTTAGCTTCAATCTCAAAAGGAAAAAAAAAGAAAGAACTTGCATTTATGTGGTGCTTTTCACAACCTCAGGACATCCCAAAGCACTTTACAGCCAATGAGGTACTTTTGAAGTGCAGCCACTGTTGTAATGTAGGAAATGTGTCAGCCAATTGCACACAGCAAGATCCCACAAACAGCAATGAGATAAATGACCAGATAATCTATTTTTAATGATGTTGGTTGAGGGAAAAATATTGGTCTGAACACAACGGGGAGCTCCCCTGCTCTTCTTTGAACAGATACTCTGAAAATTATCTCCCCATAACCCATCCTTGTGGCCTATGATTAAGGTTTCCAATCAATGCAAAATTATGGATAATTTAATGCTTTGGGTTGGGACTGTATGAGCTCCTTTTATGCAGGATCCTTACACCCAACCAAAGGAATTATATATTTAATTATTTATTGATGTAGCTTTAGTTTGTGAGAAGGAATACTTATTTAAATACTCTTGTGGCTTAGTGTACGGTGAAAGGAGAATTATGTTATTTACTGGTAGAAACCCAAAGTGTGAGAGAAACTATTTACTTAATTATTGTATAGTTGAGGGAGTGAAGTAAATTACTATGTAGAGTTGAATAATGTGGGCCAAGGTAATTCTGTTTCACAGTGGCTTTGAGCCAGAGTGTGAGGGAACTTATTTACTTCCTTATTTAATGACTCAATGTTAAGATATAGGAAAAATAAACAATTGATTAGCTTTTGGCTTCAAGTGTAGAATGTGTATATATATATCCACCATATCTGTGCTTGTACACCAACCGCCACCCCACCCTCAATTCCACACACACGGTTGTGAGAAACAGAGGGACTATTGATTTTGAATGGAATATTGCTTTTGTTTTAAGGAGATCTAGGATGCCAAAAACCCCATGACCAGTGCTGTAATACCTTCTCACTCTCTTGGCTGCTGGACATGCCTCTGGGGGATGGAATACTCTGAAAATAGTCAGATTTTCACACCTTTTGTTGTCAGCAGCAAGAAGCTCCATCCCCTTCTGTGACTTCTACCATAAACATAGGATTAAATATCTATGGGGCATAAGAGTGAATGATATATGACTTTCACCTACGGCTGATAAAGTACCACCTGGTTTGGAGTCTCTTTCTAGAGATCCATACATCAAGACCACCGCTCCCCCCCCCCCCACACACACACACACATCACCAACTCCAAAACACACCTTCCCTATTACACAGGGAGAGAACAGCTGATTCACCATCTGCCCACCCACCCACCCACCCCCCCCAACATTTTAGGTTCCACAAGAAGCTCTCTGGCACCTCTGTCCAGCCTACAGTGATTACCCTTTAATTGTATTTGCAACTCTAGATTGTCAATATAAATATTCAATCTGTTCAACAGCACCAGGGCTTACTCAAAACTATTGAGTTCCTTCATCATTTTCAGGTATCTGGATACGATAAGGTTGTAACTAAACAGAACTTCTGTCATGTATTTTCTCTTCACACTCCTTTTTTTTAAAGTTCCTCCTCCATTTTTGCCTCCTTTTAAACATGTCGTCAAAAAAGTTCTGAGCTATAGACTTGTCCATTGGCCAGCACACAAGGTACCCTTTTGTGGGGTGGCCAATGGTCCTGTTAGCATTCTCACCCTTTGAGGTGGAACTCTCAAATAGCCCACAGCACGTCACCTAGCAATTTGCCTGAACTGGTGAAAATCACCCAGTGGGGGCCCCACTCAGGAGCTGGTTAAAATTCAATCAGGGTCCCATGAGTCAGTAGATCATGAATTAAATTCACTCTGATAGATTGCTTCATATTGATGTGGATCCGTCTTTTGAATGAAATGTTAACCTAAGATCCTCTATGCCCTCCTTGATGCATGCAAAAGATCGTACAGGACAAAATACAATGAACAAGACACATGCTTGGCATTCGACCAGCATCCCACAAAATTGCTCTCTTTGCCACTGTAATCAGATGAACAGTCTAATAGGCCTACCCCAGCAAAGTATTTTCAGGAAAATAGACATTTCAAGCCTGTGTGTATTTTTGTACTCTGGGAGAAGTGCAACTTTAGCAGAAGAACAAAAAAGTATTTGAAATTCAAACACGGGAATTTTATTTGGCATTCGGTACAACGCAATTTAGATCACTATTTAAGATGGTATCCATTCCGAAGCAAAATTTACAAAATGAAACTTAACAACTAACTTGGTGCAAGTAGTGGGCATTATTAGATATTCTGTTTTGATGTCACTTAAGGCTGACTATGTCAGAACACACCTGTCGTTATGACTTCATGGTGTGTTGGTGGTATATAAGCCAAAGATGGCAGCCGGCATGATTAGTGCGTGATGTTTTTTGTCCCTAATGAATAAAAGATGAATCAAATTCTGGGAAAATTGCTGCTTTTTCCTAATGACTGACTTGGACCATGTTTCAATGACTCAATATGTCCTTTATTACATTTTGCAGTCATTTTGGAAAGACTATTTCTGTGCCAAAAGGCATGCTATTAAGATAGGTGGAGAAAAGACTAGTGCACTTTCAAATTCAAACCTGCTTTGAAATTCCCAAACCAGTTATGGCACTGTGCTCAACCTGCCAGTGATCCTGCCCGAAGAGTAACATTAACTACAAGACACCACAGGCAGAATGGATCTATGTTATACAGACTCTTATCACCTGTATAAATAAGGAGCATGACATGTTGGACCATTTAGCTTCCTAGAATAGCCGTTTAATGTCCTATTGCTCATTTATTCCCTCTTCAGAGTCAGAATCCTGGGGAATGTTGGGAGGTCTCTTTACCAGAATCAGTTACATCAGCCTAGACTTTGAATGCTGTAGAGGCTTCTCTACGACTTCATATGGATCTCTTTGATGTTCCATTATGACTATTAGTATTAAAAGTTCTGTTCTGCAGGAATGTATGATTGTCAAGTATCTGCAGCTTTGAGGCTAAACCCTGTTGACCATTTATCACATTGTCAGTACAGATTGAGTTCAGAAAAACACATGGCATAGTCTTATTGGCCCGTAATTTGCAGCCCCTGTGGGTGCGTACGAGGTGCGTACGTGCCCGTAAGGGCCGCGCAAGTTCCGGGTTTTTGCGCGCGCAGCACATGCGTGAAAACCCGGAACTTGCAATCCGCATCCCTGAGAAAACAGCATTCCCGGGTGGAGAGTTGGGCTATTTGCCCAACTTCTGCCCAGCGAAAGCCTGTGAAATTCTTACACCTGGTAAAAGCACGTGTAAGGCCTGCTTTTACCAGCGTAAGAGCTTAAATGACCATAAAAATAATTTTTTTTCAATTATTTAAACATTAAAAAACCTGTGCAATAAGGTAAGGTTATTTTTAGCCCCTTTAATACATTTAAATTTATTTTTCAAAAAATAAAATTTTTGTTTTAAATATTTAATTAAATGTAATTTTAATTAATTTTAAATATGTTTTTTTTTAATTTATTTGATGTGTACATGTATTTTTTGGGGTATTCCCATTCATGCATGTGGGGTTTCCGTACATACGGAATCCCCATAAGCATGAATGGGGATTCCCTTCTCTCATTGGTTGGGTTGGCCCACGTGATCCCAGAGGTACCCGCGAACCGCCTGCGCCCCTGGGATACGTGGAGAGGCCCAGGACCGCGATTCTCTGGACCTCCCGGATCCCCAGGTACGCGGGCATTTTATATGCGGATCGGAGACATTTCCCCGTGGAAAGCCTCCCACCACAAATTCAGGGCCATTGTGTTCTTTCCCTCGTTGTGTCCTGTTTCTGCTGCCAAGCTCCTCACAGTCCCCCGCCCTCCCTCCACTCCCCCCAGTCCACGGATCTCCTGCCCGTGCACTCACTCTCTGCCGTATCTTGAACCCAGCCTCCCACTCTCTCCGCCAGCTACCTGCCGGGAGTTAAAATCAGCCCTTTAGCTTTGTAGCTGGGTGATGAGCAAAGGATTCGTGATCAATTAAGTAAATCGGCTAAGAAACGGCTGATTGATTTTGCTGTAATTATAATGTAAGGTAATGCACATTGTGACAGGAAACATGAAGTGATATATAAAAAAAAGACTTGGATTTCTATAGCGCCTTTCACGACCACCAGACATCTGAAAGCACTTTACAGCCAGTGAAGTACTGTTTTGGAGTGTAGTTATTGTTGTAATGTAGGAAATGTGGCAGCCAATTTGCACACAGCAAGCTCCCATAAACAGCAATGTGATAATGACCAGATAATCTGTTTTTTGTTATGTTGATTGAGGGATAAATATTGGCCTCTTAGGCACTCTTAGGCAGTCCCTCGGAACCGAGGATGACTTGCTTCCACATTAAAACTGAGTTCACAGGTGACTGATGAGTCCAATGCAGGACCTACAGACTCTGTCACAGGTGGGGCAGACGGTGGTTGAAGGGGTGGGTGGGTGGGGTGCTTGGGCTGACGTGCGCTGCTTGCGCTTGACTTCCGCTTGCTCCCGGTGAAGAGACTCGAGATATTCGACGCCTTCCCGAATGCTTCTCCTCCTTGTGCGGTCTTGGGTCAGTGTTTCCCAGGTGTCGGTGGGGATGTAGCACTTTTTCAAGGAGGCTTTGAGGGTGTTCTTGAAGCATTTCCTCTGCCCACCTGGGGCACTCTTGCCGTGTTGGAGCTCCGAGTAGAGCGCTTGTTTTGGGAGTCTCGTATCGGGCATGCGGACGATGTGACCCGTCCATTGGAGCTGATCGAGCGTGGTTCAATGCTGGGGATGTTGGCCTGAGTGAGAACACTGACGTTGGTGCACCTATCCTGCCAATGGCGGAGGTAGCGTTGGTGGTACCTCTCCAGTGCTTTGAGGTGCCTGCTGTACATGGTCCATGTCTCTGAGGCATACAGGAGGGCGGGTATCACTACTGCTCTGTAGACCATGAGCTTGGTGCCGGGTTTGAGGTCCTGGTCCTCAAACACTTTCTTCCTCAGGCAACCAAAGGCTGCACTGGCACACTGAAGGTGGTGCTGGACTTCGTCATCGATGTCTGCCCTTGTTGACAGTAGGCTCCCGAGGTATGGAAAGTGGTCCACGTTGTCCAAGGCCTTGTCGTGGATTTTGATAATCGGGGGGCAGTACTGTGTGGCGGGGGCAGGTTGGTAGAGGACCTTTGTCTTACTGATGTTTAGTGTAAGAACATAAGAACATAAGAAATAGGAGCAGGAGTAGGCCAATCGGCCCTTCGAGCCTGCTCCGCCATTCAATAAGATCATGGCTGATCTGATCCTCACCTCAAATCTAAAGAACACAAGAAGTAGGAGCAGGACCCGGCCACTCAGCCCCTGGGCCCGCTACGCCACCCACAGGGCCTCGACCGATCCGAACTCAGCCTCATGTCCAATTTCATGCCCGCTCCCCATAACCCCTAATTCCCTTTACTTCTAGGAAACTGTCTATTTCTGTTTTAAATTTATTTAATGATGTAGCTTCTACAGCTTCCTGGGGCAGCAAATTCCACAGACCTACTACCCTCTGAGTGAAAAAGTTTCTCCTCATCTCAGTTTTGAAAGAGCAGCCCCTTATTCTAAGATTATGCCCCCTAGTTCTAGTTTCACCCATCCTTGGGAACATCCTTACCGCATCCACCCGATCAAGCCCCTTCATAATCTTATATGTTTCAATAAGATCGCCTCTCACTCTTCTGAACTCCAATGAGTAGAGTCCCAATCTACTCAACCTCTCCTCATATGTCCACCCCCTCATCCCGGGGATTAACCGAGTGAACCTTCTTTGTACTGCCTCGAGAGCAAGTATGTCTTTTCTTAAGTATGGGCACCAAAACTGTATGCAGTATTCCAGATGCGGTCTCACCAATACCTTATATAACAATATTATGTAAGGCCCGTGCTCTCGTAAGGCCCGTGCTCTCGTACGCTTCAGTGAAGGTGTTAACGATGGTTTGGAGTTCAACCTCCGAGTGTGCGCAGATGCAAGCGTCATCTGCATACTGTAATTCAACGACAGAGGATGGGATGACCTTGGATCTGGACTGGAGGCGACGGAGGTTGAACAGTTTCCTGTTTGTTCTGTAAATTAGCTCCACTCCAGCGGGGAGCTGACTGAGGGTGAGATGAAGCATTGAAGCAAAGAAGATCGAGAAGAGCGTTGGTGCGATGACACAGCCTTGCTTGACCTGGTCCGTACGTGAATTGGGTCTGTGGTGGAGCCGTTGGTCAGGATCACGGCTTGCATGTCATCGTGAAGCAGGCGGAGGATGGTGACAAACTTTTGAGGGCAGCCGAATTTGAGGAGGACACTCCATAATCCCTCATGGTTGACAGTGTCGAAGGCCTTTGTGAGGTCAAAGAAGGCCATGTACAGCGGTTGGTGCTGTTCCCTGCATTTCTCTTGTAATTGGCGCACGGTGAAGATCATGTCCATTGTGCCCCTTAATGGGCGGAATCCGCATTGCGACTCTGGGAGGAGCTTCTCAGCCACTGGGAGAAGATGATTGAGGAGGATTCTGGTAGACAGCAGGGAAACTCCTCTGTAATTACCGCAATCGGACTTGTCACCTTTCTTGAAGATGGTCACGATTACAGTGTCTCTGAGATCCCCTGGCATGCTCTCCTCCTTCCAAATAAGAGAAACGAGTTCATGAATTCACGCCAGTAGAGCTTCTCTGCCATGCTTTAGTGCCTCGGCAGGGATTCCATCTGCTCCTGAGGCCTTGTTGTTCTTCAGTTGTCGGATGGCCTTTTCAACCTCATGCCGGGCTGGGATTGTGCTGAGGTGGTGGCATGCTGCGGGATGGAGTTGAGGACACTCGTGTCGAAGACAGAGCCTTGGTTAAGGAGATCTTGGCCAGGACACCAGGGATAACACCCTGCTCTTCTTCGAAATAGTGTCATGGGATCTTTTACATCCACTTGAGAGAGCAGACATGGCCTTGGTTTAACGGCTCATCCAAAAGACGGCACCTCCGACAATGCAGTACTCCCTCAGCACTGCACTGGAGTGTCAGCCTAGATTTTTGTGCTCAATTCCCTGGAGTGGAACTTGAACCCACAAGTCTAGAAGACTCAGAGGCGAGAGTGCTACCCACTGAGCCACAGCAGACACTCATATGATGGAACCGTCATTAGAGAGAGTGGGGGAAAAACAGTTGATATGATTGGACATCTTCTGTGAATGGTTAACAATCAGTGTGAAACTGTTCTAAGCAAGGCTAATCCGATGCTGGTACACACCTCAACGTGTCTTGATTATAATTTATGCTGACCTTTGTATGAATCATTGCTGACATTATGAGGTTTTTTGCAATGTTGAAACTTTATCTTCAAAACGACATTGATGTATTGGGGAAGGTTCAGAGAATGGCGCTAAAGATTATTCAAGGACTAAGTGCTTTAGGAAAAGGAATTTGTTTGGATTGGATGAAAATGGGCTGAGGGGCCTGATTTTAGGCTTTGAAATGCTGAGAGACATGAATAATGTAGATGTAAGTAAACTGTTAAATTTAGGATGTGAACACAGAGCTAAAGAATATGGGTGTAAATTTAATGAGCTTAAAGTGAGACTTGACACCAGAAGAATTTGACTTTGCCACAGTGTAATAATTATATGAATTAGACTGCCACTGATAGCAGTTAATGCTGCATCAATTAACTTGTTCAAAAGTAGCCGCAAGAGCTCCCTCAAAGTGCTTGCTGGGGAACTACATTTTTTTATTTCAGTACTGCTGCTGAAAAGTGCCCATGTAGGCTCCTGGGTGAGGACAGGATCAGAATGGATTGTGTGGTCGACTAGGCTGCTGACACTTGCTGCTTACTGTTCAGGCTCACGCATGAATTTAGCCACTTGGACGATGCAGCTTCCTTGATCTGTGTGAAACCTAATTTTATTGATGGGCTTGTCACTGCAATAGGTGTTTTACAGCTTTGGTTAGTTGTGAGTGATAATTGTCCATGTTTTAACACAGATTTTGACTAACTGTGAAAGGTACATTTTGATTTTCTTTTGTCTTGTTCGAACTTCATAGCGAAGTTTGGGGGTAACTGTTACCCATATTAAGGTCCTTTAACCAGTTTTTGCTTCGTGAGATACTTAATTGGGCTGATTTGTTCTTTAGAGCCCGAGACATACGATCCATCAGACCTTGTCAGTCTGTTGGGGTGGGGGCCTCAAAGATTACTGCTTTCATTGTACATATTCACAGTACAAGGGCTTACTGTTCATCTGGGGCATGCAACCTCCCAGATTACTTTATGTGCCACTTGTCAGCCCAAGCCTGGATGTTGTCCTGATCCCACTGTAGGTTGGCATGGGCTGCTTCATTATGAGAGGAGTTGTGAATGGAGCTGAACATTGTAGAATAGTCAGCAAACAGCCCCACTTCTGGCTTTATGATGGAGAGAGGGTCATTGATGAAGTGGCTGAAGAAGATTAGGCTGTGGACACTTCCCTGGGGATCTCCTGCAACGTTCTCCTAAGGCTCCAACAACCACGATAATCTTCCTCTGTATCAGGCTCGATCCCAGCTACTGGAGATTCCAATGTGCTAACCATTCCACCATTACAAATATCAAGAGGGAAAAATTTTGGGTCGCTAACATCGCCGATCGGTAACTTCAGTTTTAGCGCCCCAAGAGGGAGGTGGAGCGCTAATTCAAATGCTCCTTCTTTAGCGCTAACCCCGTTCTGCAGCGCTACGCACTGGGCCACGTAGCGCTGCCACATGGAAGGGCTCTTCCCCTCATTAAAGGGGAGGGCCCAAGCCCACAACTCTGCGGGGCCCTACCTGAACCACCAGGGAGCGGGGTGCTGTACCAGCAGCCCGGCACACAAGAGGAGTGCTGGGTTGCCAGATCATGGCATGGACCCCGCGTTCAAAGACGCAACGGGCCGCGACAAGTAAGTCGGACAATTTTTTTTCCCCCCCCGCCACCTCCCCTTTACTTAGCACCTCACGAGCCTCCTGCCACTCCGTTCCTGCCCCATGAATCGATCGCTGTCATCACCCGGCGCAGATTCAGGGGTCGCGAGACAATTTTACAGGCGGGGCAAAAACGGGGCACTGCGCACGGTGATGACGCTGTCATCGCCTGTGCAGCGGAGCGGGGCGCTACCGGTTACTGCTGCCACTAAACTCCCGCTGAATTTAGCGGGAGTCGTTGGTGGTGCCACGCCCGGGCAAAAAGTTGTTTGTGCCCCGTTTGCGCCCCCCCCCGCCCGGGGGCACTAACAAAAGATGCAAATGCACCGAATTTCTCGTACCAAGAGCCCACACTTTGTAATACAGGAATGAGATTTTGGCTCCCCTGATGTCTCAGTGCATTTATGCAGGAAATATGGACAGGCAAGGTACTGGGTCTGATTCCCAATCTGTGTTGAATTTGATGATCTCAGCTGACCAATGCTATAACTGGCATCAGCACTCATGCATTAGGAAGGGAAAATCGACAAGGCTTTCTGCTTCTGATTTCTATCCAGTGACTCCTACTGAACGTGTATGTGGGGGGATGTTAGGTAAGGACAGATCAGGCTTGACTCTTTGGTATTCTCTTTCATCATAAAGTTTACCTACATTCACTGTTGAGGCTTTGAGCGCATAATTTAGGTTGATATTCCAGTACTGTACCGAGACAGCGCTAAATTGTAGGAGATGTGGTCCTTCAGATGAGATGTGAAACCAAGAACCTGCCTGCATTTTCTGGTGCTTCAAGTGAATGTTAAAAATTTCGAGTGAATTACACTTTCAAAATTGAAGATGAGTAGGGAGTTCTCCCAATCGCCTTGTCAACATTCCTCTCTCAACTAATATAAGAACATAAGAACATAAGAAGTAGGAGCAGGAGTAGGCCATATGGCCCCTCGGGCCTGCTCCGCCATTCAATAGGATCATGGCTGATCTGAACCTAGACTCACGTCCACTTCCCTGCCCGCTCCCCATAACCCTTAATTCCCTTATCAGCTAGGAAACTGTCTATCTCCGTTTTAAATTTATTTAATGTCGCAGCTTCCACAGCTCTCTGAGGTAGCAAATTCCACAAATTCCATAAATGCCACCTGAAGAAGTCAGGTTGACTGACCATTCGTCCCATAGTTACTTGTGGGATGTTGCAAAATGGCTGCTGCGTTAGCTCCCATAATGACAGTCACTGAACTTTAAAAAGTAATTCATTGTGTAAAGTACGTTGAGATGTTCCAATGTGAAAGGCACTTAATAACTGCAGGTATTCTTACTATTCTAAGGCTCATGCACGAACAGCCATTTGGACAAGATACTAGAGGGTGGCCTATATTCATGGACAAAAATGAGAAGTCGCACAACACCAGGTTATAGTCCAACAGATTTATTTAATTTTACAAGCTTTCGGAACAGTTCGCTCCTTCGTCAGGTAAGTTAGCAGTGAGAGAATCTCCCAGAATTCACAATTTAAACACAGACAAAATATATTCAAATCTTTCCTACATCAAAGAGCACAGCCAAGATGGACCCCCTGGGACACATCTCATTGTCTTGGCTGTGCTCTTTGATGTAGGAAAGATTTGAATATATTTTGTCTGTGTTTAAATTGTGAATTCTGGGAGATTCTCTCACTGCTAACTTACCTGACGAAGGAGCGAACTGTTCCGAAAGCTTGTAAAATTAAATAAATCTGTTGGACTATAACCTGGTGTTGTGCGACTTCTCATTTTTGTCCACCCCAGTCCAACGCCGGCATCTCCACATCATGACATATATTCATGGAACCACACCCTAGTCGGGAATTACTGCCTTCGGGAGAAGGGAAGGGTGATGGGAGAAAATTAATGAAGAAGAAAATAAATCAATAAAAGTGTGGGAGCGTGATGTTTGTAATGGGTGGACTAGTTGGCATGCTGATAACTGAGTGCTTTAATAATTCAAATCTCAGCGGCACTTGGTACTAATAGTGTTGTACAGTTTTTATTTGAATCATTACAAAAGTGGTCTGCATTCGTCCTGAACACTGGCCTAAATAATAGAGCTGATTGAATATGCTTTATTGTTCCTATTATATTATCTTCTTAAAAATAAGGCAATCAAGAAAACCCCTGCCCTTAAATTACTTGCTCAAAATGTTGAGCTCGGCACGGACCTGGAAACACTGTGGATGAGTTCTAAGTGACTGGTTTCAAATCTACCCCAATTAGGCCAATTTGGAGGTTTGTTTCGAAAGTTTGAATTGTTGCGCCATAGCTATAATTTGACTATGCTTGTCCCTTTAACAAAACTATGTTGTAACTTTGCCAGTTTAGTCATATTTAGTGTTTTGTTTGATTGCATCATTCCATGTTAATAGGCTGTTATCTGGAGCTGAAAGTAGTGACTGTCAGTGAAGTCCTTCCTTTAATGTGTTGCTGTTAAAACTTTTGAACTGTGGCAATGTCTGTTTTCTAATCCATCAGATTTGGCTGATGGCATGTATATCCATCCCCGGCATCTACTTCCATGGTAATCTAATTGATTGTCAGTTTCATGGCAGCCTAGTAAAGGAGGAAGATCCATTGGAGACATCTATTTCTATGCTAATGTAACATGCATCATCCATCTCCATAACATTCTGACAGGCTATCAATCTGAGGTTTGGGTTATAGTGTAGTTACTAACCTTTGCTTGGTTGCTACAGAATCTGTTTGTAGTCTGAAGCATCATTCTTATATTGCCTAGCTATAAATGTTCAACTGAGTACTCTGTACATGGGTGTTCACATGCCGGCACTGAGCCCCATTCCTGACTGCTAAATTTTAAATGTAATAGAAGTGTGGGAGGGACCATCTAAACTCTCAAAACACATAAAATAAGTTGCCCAGGAGGTTCAACACACCTCCCGAACACTTTTGAACAAGGTTTGACACTACACTGAAGTTATACGGTAGCATAGTGGTTATGTTACAGGACTAGGTAAGCCAGTAGGCCTGGACTAATGGTCTGGTATTGGAACATGAGTTCAAATCCCACCACAGCAGCTGGGGAATTTAGTTAATTAAATTTATTTAAAAAAAATCTGGAATAGAAAGCTAGTATCAGTAACGGTGACCATGAAACTATTGTCATAAAAACCCATCTGGTTCACTAATGTCCTTTAGGGAAGGAAATCTGCTGTCCTTACCCAGTCTGGCCTATATGTGAAGTCGCACAACACCAGGTTATAGTCCAACAGATTTATTTAATTTTACAAGCTTTCGAAGCAGTTCGCTCCTTCGTCAGGTAAGTTAGCAATGAGAGAATCTCCCAGAATTCACAATTTAAACCCAGACAAAATCTATTCACATTATTCCCTGCAACAAAGAGCACAGCCAAGACAATGAGATGTGTCCCAGGGGGTCCAACGTGTCAAACCACCTGCTGGCTGCATATCCTGTCAATTTGTGTTCTTGTGTTAGCCTTTGTGTTGCAGGGAATAATGTGAATAGATTTTGTCTGGGTTTAAATTGTGAATTCTGGGAGATTCTCTCATTGCTAACTTACCTGACGAAGGAGCGAACTGCTTCGAAAGCTTGTAAAATTAAATAAATCTGTTGGACTATAACCTGGTGTTGTGCGACTTCTCATTTTTGTCCACCCCAGTCCAACGCCGGCATCTCCACATCATGGCCTATATGTGACTCTAGACCCACAGCAATGTGGCTGACTCTTAACTGCCCTCTGAAATGGCCGAGCAAGCCATTCAGTTGTATAAGGCGGCTCACCACCACCTTCTCAAGGGCAAATAGGGATGGGCAATAAATGCCGGCCTTGCCAGCGATGCCCACATCCCATGAACAAATAAATAAAAAAAATACTCAAACCAAAGTGGTGTAAGGTGGCTTCCTCCAAGAGGTCTAATACTCCTCCTCTGTGAGGTTTAGTCAGGACCCCGCCCCAGAGTTACACTGTCACTTTTGTGCCACTTAGACAAATGGCAGTGTAGCTACAGCCTTAGGTGCCTGTTCTCCAGGTGACAGCGGCTGGAACCAATAATTAATTTCTGAGAGGATGAAACATCCACCTCTGGCACCCATTTAACATGTGGCTCAGGGAACCTCTCCTGAACAACATGACACATATTGCATTGATAGCTTTTTCACCGTGTTTGGATGGTGTAGATCAGAAGTTCAACTCAAATTCAATTATTCATCCCCAGTGTGAACCTTTGGTCTTTCTGTGAAACTAACCCCAAATTTGAAGCAGTTACAGTAAAATCAGCACGACTGAATGTGATCAAAATATTTACCTTCTAAATTGCTGTTAAAGTCTAGACATATGATGAGAATGGAATTGAAAGGCTCCTTTAACATTACCTTCATTGAATACTGGCCAATTATTCAGCAGTTACGGTTCTATCTTATGGTATTAACCACAGCTGTCCTGAAAAAATAAGCAGTATATTTTAAAACTGCAGGTGAAGAAATATTGCATTAAATACTTGGTCGGAGAAATGCAGTCTCACGATCAATACTTGCGTTTAAAAATCCGACTATAAAAAAATTAACATAATTTTATTTATTTCTCTCTGTCGATTTAAAAATAATAAAACTTGCGAGTGTTGATTACATCATTGATGGAATTGGCTTGAAGTAGTCATGACACATTAGCAGTAGGAGGGAGCTGTATTACCAAACAGATGAAGTGTAAGCAATTGTTTGACAACCAACTTGTTCTATTGACATCAAATAAACTCCCAAACACTGAGCTCAGTAACTCCTCGAAGGGAATCCCACTAATGGTTTCTTCAGGACTCTGTTTAAACAGAAATATCAATTGGAAATAGGCAGGGGTGGGGTGGGGGGGGGAAACTGATGTGAATGTTAATAATTCTTTGGAACTGTGATGTTTTTGAAATTATTACCAGTAATTCATTATAAATGCAAGTCTTTCTTTCAAGTGCTACTGACCTCTGGTACCTCAACAGCGGCCATTTCTTTAAAATGTGGGCCTAAGTAGTGAGTATTGGTGTCCTTGATGACATCACAACTGAACCCGATCCTGTCTCGCCTCACGCTTGAATTTTCCAGCAGAAGTCGCTGCATAGCGGGCACTCTAATTAACTATACCGTCCCATGGCTTGGGAGGTGCTTTTTTAAAAATTCGTTTATGGGATGTGGGCGTCACTGGCAAGGCCAGCATTTATTGTCCATCCCTAATTGCCCTTGAGAAGGTGGTGGTGAGCCGCCTTCTTGAACCGCTGCAGTCCATGTGGTGAAAGTGCTCCCACAGTGCTGTTAGGGAGGGAGTTCCAGGATTTTGACCCAGCGACGATGAAGGATCGGCGATATACTTCTAAGTCAGGATGGTGTGTGACTTGGAGGGGAACTTGAAGGTGGTGGTGTTCCCATGCGCCTGCTGCCCTTGTCCTTCTAGGTGGAAGAGGTCGCGGGTTTGGGAGGTGCTGCTGAAGAAGCCTTGGCGAGTTGCTGCAGTGCATCTTGTAGATGGTACACACTGCAGCCACGGTACGCTGGTGGTGGAGGGAGTGCATGTTTAAGGTGGTGGATGGGGGTGCCAATTAAGCGGGCTGCTTTGTCCTGGATGGAGTTGAGCTTCTTGAGTGTTGTTGGAGCTGCACTCATCCAGGCAAGTGGAGAGTATTCCATCACACTCCTTACTTGTGCCTTGTAGATGGTGGAAAGGCTTTGGGGAGTCGGGAGGTGAGACACTCGCTGCAGAATACCCAGCCTCTGACCTGCTCTTGTTGCCACAGTATTTATGTGGGGCCAGTTGCAGTGCCTCTATTGCTTCTCCAGTTGGGAGCAGGTAAAACAGCACGGATCAGGCAGTGAGTGAATCTGGGACTTTCCTGGGCTGTACGGCTCGGTTCTACACTGAGCAGATCACCTACTAACTAAGCTGTCATGGGAGCTTGGTTTTACTATTTTTAAAAACAACATTTTCATTCAGAATAAAATCATTTGGTTATACAATGTTGACTGCAGCTGCGAGTTAAGCTACATTTTAACGATCATTTCAACAAAAATGATTAATTCCCCCCCCCATACTGTGATCTGCTATTTCCATTATTTTAAACATTCATCGCCAAATGTTGTGAGTGATGCCAGTACCTTATAAAGTCCCGGACAAAATTACTATTGTTTTACTTTACTCCACGGAGTGACCTCTGACACATTTAATATCAATCACCTCATGGTTAACTGGACCCCTGTTTAATTCTGCACTATATGATGCCCATAGGACATTTTCATTAACTGCCATGAATTCGGATTAAAACGGTTCCAAAAAAGTGCCATTCGCCCTATTTAATATTCATCATCTCGCACTCCACTGTATTACGATTTCAACTTGCAGTGGACTGCTATGATCCATGGTGTGCACGATAATGTAATATATTGCTGACTTAATTGAATATAAAATAGATTTGTACTTGTTGCACCCATTAGTTCATAATTAATTATGTGTCTGCTGTGCTTCAACAGCTGCTTTCCTGTTCTGCACACTGCAAACCCAAGCTTGTCAGAGTGGCTTTTTTTACTTACTATGGGTCTGACACCTTTATAAACAGAGATCAGAATATTTAAATTCCAGTACCATGCCCTCAAGTGTTTACATTATAAAATGACCATGATGTCAGAGTCACCTGTGGGCACTACCAGCAGGTGCAAATAACACAGATCCTGCTTATAATGAAAACATTAAGAGTAATGTGGCCTAGGGAGGGAGTCTCAGAGTCAATTACAAGGAGTATAATTAACTTTATCTTGCTTTGGTTTTCTTTGTTTTGTTTCCCCGGAAGAAAGTTATTTAGTATTTTACTCCCTCCATCTCCTTGCTCAATTCTCTGTGCCGCATAAATAACAACAACAACAACAACAAGTTGCATTTACGTAGTGCCCGTAATGTCGTAAAAATGTCCCATGGTGCTTTACAGGAGTGTAATCAGACAAAAAATTGACAGTGAGCCAAAGAAGACGACATGATATTCTTTGGGTGAGTGGGTGGGCAGAGAGTATCTTCCCAAGTTTCTGTCGATTTCTAAGTAGCTGCTAGGAAATGTATGAAGCAAAGGTTGGTTGGCTTTCTTCCCTCGCTCTGTGTACCGTATAAAATCTGGACAAAGTTCCCATTCTTTTACTCTTTTACAGTGTGGGAATCACTGGTACAGGCCCATGCTCTGCGACAGTGCTTTGGAGCACCAATGTACCATCCCATCCCATCCCACCCCACCTTTCTGACTCTTTCTTCAAGCAGTCAGTCTTATGTCTATGCAGAGGGTACTGACTAGCAGCAGTTATTAAGCCTAACAGGATGAAGGCATCAAATTTAGATAACGTAGTTTAAATGAGAAAAATCATTGAAGTCCCTTTGGGTTAATGAATGTATCTACTGATGTTAATTCACCTTTTCACATTGGTGAACTTAATATCTATAGGATATAAATGAGAAGTCGCACAACACCAGGTTATAGTCCAACAGATTTATTTAATTTTACAAGCTTTCGGAACAGTTCGCTCCTTCGTCAGGTAAGTTAGCAGTGAGAGAATCTCCCAGAATTCACAATTTAAACACAGACAAAATATATTCAAATCTTTCCCTACATCAAAGAGCACAGACAAGACAATGAGATGTGTCCCAGGGGGTCCAACGTGTCAAACCACCTGCTGGCTGCATATCCTGTCAATCTGTGTAGGTTCTTGTGTTATATATAGGATATAATGCAGTTATTCACCAAGGTTACTTTGATAGCACCTCTTGGCCTCATGACATCTACCACCAAGAAGTACAAGAGCATCAAGATCATAGGAACACCATCATCACGATGTACCCCTTTATATCACACATCATCCTGACTTGGGTATATGTCAATGTTCTTTCATTGTCACTGGGTGAAAATCCTGGAATTTCCTACCTAATACCATTATGGGAGCTCCATCACCACAAGGATGGCAACGGTTCAAGTCGAACGCTCAACGCCATCTTCTGAGGACAATTCGGGAAGGGCCATAAATGCAGCCATGCCAGTGTCACCCACATCCGAAGAACACATTTTTTAAAAACTCTGCAATCCACAACTATGTCATGAGCACTCAGTGTTGAAACAAAAATAATTTTTTCAAAAAAGAGTAGAAAATCAGAAGGTTGCTTAAGTTAAGCAATCATGCACAGTTGTTTACTTTTTAAAGGAACCTAGAAATGAAATTTCCTCTTATTTAAAAAAAATCGCTTCAGTGATTTTAGTCCTTGGGCCAGTAATTCCCCATTTATTTGGACAAGGTCTTCTATGAAATCCTTCATTTTCAAAATGGAATAATAATTTCCCTCCTGACCCCTTTTAAAAGAAATGGAATTCACAGTTCTTGATCGGTTAGACCAGATAAAACTAACCATCCAGAATATTTCAGGGTGCATTTATACTACATCTTTAGTGTTTGTGTGAAGTGATTTCGGCTCAGCACTGATCTTTAAGTTGTCGTGTAAATCCAGAGTTGGGGGTTAAGCTGATTCTGGAGAGGGCAGTGTGAGACTGCTTGGAGAGGGCAATCTCACATTACTTAATGGAATGTAATTCTGGTGCTGTGTCAAACTGGGTGTAAAACATACCTGGAGATTCCTTGGACACTATTTAAACCTACCTGCAGTGTATTTAACAGTGTGCACTTGCCACCTGCACTTTCTAAACATTTAAAACTTAATTACTGGGAGAGGGTCTCAACATAGGGCTGCAAGTGTTAGCCGTGGCTCAGTGGGTCGCACGCTCGCCTCTGAGTCAGAAGGTTGTGGGTTCAAGTCCCACTCCAGGGACTTGAGCACATAAATCTAGGCTGACACTTCAGTGCAGTACTGAGAGAGTGCTGCACTGTCAGAGGTGCCGTCTTTCGGATGAGATGTTAAACCGAGGCCCCGTCTGCTCTTTCAAGTGGACGTAAAAGATCCCATGGCACTATTTCGAAGAAGAGCAGGGGAGCTTATCCCCGGTGTCCTGGCCAATATTTATCCCTCAACCAACATAACAAAAACAGATTATTTGGTCATTAGCACGTTGCTGTTTGTGGGACCTTGCTGTGCGCAAATTGGCTGCCGTGTTTCCCACATTACAACAGTGACTCCACTTCAAAAGTTCTTCATTGGCTGTAAAGCACTTTGAGACGTCCGGTGGTCGTGAAAGGCGCTATATAAACGCAAGTCTTTCTTTCAAGTACATAAATCTCACTGCAGCTATCTGATGGAAATAGGAAAAGTAAGAACTAATTGCAATGAGCTTGACCATACTCCATTACATCTACCTTATTCAATGAGTTGTAGCCAAATGGTTTGGAATCGGTCAGACATATTTCCAATGCAAAGAAGCAGATTGTCTCAAACAGCAGCATCTAAGGGGAAGCCAAACGCCTGAACTGCTGCCCTTCCCTATCAGTACAATTCATTTTATTGCAAGTTCTTGATTTTTAAACTGCTCTGTGTTTTAAATGTCATTGCATGCCAAAAAATCCAGTGTGACTGCTGCCTTGTGGTCTGGGTCATTGATCTCATTGCAAAGCCTAAATGTATTAATTGAATGTGAGAATAATGGTGTAATTTTACTGATCCCACCCTCCCAACGGAGAGTCGCAGTCAAAGGATGGCGGGTCAGAGAATCAGTGCTACTGTGCTGTAGTCCTCTCTCATAGTCACAATCACTTCAAGTCTGCTGAAACTCTTACTTCAGTAGCTAAGATTGTAACATTTCGCATTTTTCGAATACTATCACCTATTAAGTAAAGTAATTTGACTGAATTTTTTTATTAGTTTTGTGTTTTTGCAAGCACAACAGGATGCAGCTGGAGGGAACTGTAACGAGGACAGATGTCTCCCAAAATTGATGTTGATGGTTACTGAGAGCGCAGACAGATCTCAGACGATTTGCAGCCAGATGCAAATGGGGAGGCATCGAGCCTTTTCATGATCGAGTGTGTGCTACAACATTCCTTGTTCAGCAAGTGATAGGTAACTCAATGTTTGTACATCTGCATATGAAGGACAAAGACCCAGTCAATGATACTGTATGGGAGGCACAAGAAATGGTGTGCAAAGTTCACCCCTGGTATTCCTAGCAGACATTTTAGATTGAGAAATAATGTTCATAAGCAGCTGCAGAAGCTTTTGTGTTCCTGGCAGAAATGTAGAGGTTTGACTTAAGTGCTAGAAACTCTCCTGGTACTGATCTGGTCATCATCTTGTAGAGAACTTGTAGCCCAACCACATCTTGGTGATGTAACATAGAGTAGGATCTGGCATGGAGTAGGATATCCTAATCTAATCCATTGATGTTAAACAGATATCCCATTTATGAAAAATTGATTGACAAACTATTTTCTGTTTGTTTATAAATGCACAGTGCAATCACATAAATCTTGTTGAAAAATAGCATTCTTCCATGGCCTCCTACACTGTTTCAACAAAGCGCAACACAGGTTTCAGCAGCAGTATCTGAGCTTTCTCTTGACTACTCTACAGAGCTCTGGCCTGAACATTGATTTTAGTAATTGCAAACCTCACCTATATCCTCTATTTTCTTACCAACAGAGTGAGCTGGAAATGCGAGATGGGTCAGACGGTGTTCAGGGACAGGCAGGTTGGCGTTTGGGGTGGAGACACTTCATCAGAACTCAGTACTGCTGGGTGAGGGGGCAAGGGGGGGGGGATCTGCATCCTTGGTGTTGGTCTGTTTTCATTTCCTTTTTGGGACTGACAAGCCCACTATTTTTCCAGCACTTTCTGTTGTAATTTTAGACCCGATCAAATTCAGTGGAGGTTCTCATAATGCTGTCAGTTCAACGGAATCTCCGGAGAAATGGCATAAAGAACCTTTTTCCTATTGCGTTCTTTGTTTTTTTAATGTCCTTCTTTTTTGATGCTTTTTTCTATTGTCTTATTGTGATGATCTTTTACATCATCTAACAATCCTTTAGGCAGGGTAGGGGTCACTGAATCAATATTTCCTCTCTATTATTAGGCTAGATATTCTCTTTGGATTCAATGGGTGGAATCTTGCCTCCAGGCCGAGTTCGAGGCGGGACTGCTGGTTTTCGGGTTCCAGTCCCGCCCCCAGCGACGTCTGACGAACAGACGCTATTTTGCCCTGGTTGGCCTTGTTAAGCCGGCCAATTAAGGGAATGCCGGTGTCAGATGACGTCAGTTGATGACGCTTCATCTGCAGGCTTTCTTAAAGGCATATGCACCACACTTGTTTGACAGATGATTTGACAGTGTTTGACAGCATTTAGTTTTGGATCACTTCAAGTTTACGTAGGGTAGAATGTGGTAGGCTGGCCAGGAGTGCGTTGGAATAGTCAAGTCTAAAGGTAACAAAGGCATGGCTGAGGGTTTCAGCAGCGGGTGAGCTGAGGTAAGGTAAGGGCAGAGACGGGTGAAGATACGGAGGTGGAAATAGGTGGTCTTAGTTATGATGCGGATATGTGTCAGAAGCTCATTTCATGGTCAAATAATCCATCATGCATAAAAATACTTAATTTCTATCACAGCGATATAAATCTGAGACTAACACTGAAAGTATATTTTTGGGGTTTCAAGTCATTAAACATTATGGGGTAGATTTTCTTGGTCCTATGCCTGGTTGTGTGGGTTGGCCTGTCTGCAGCAAGCACAGGGATTTTGGTGGGGAAGAGTGCACATACTTAAAGGAGCCTGTCCAATTTATCATCCATTCATTTAAATTGGATAGAAATCAGGTGCGGTCCTTTATGGGTGCACTGTCCCCGACCTGATTTTCCAGTATTTGCCGTGCCCAGGTGATGAGTGTGCCCGGGCACAGAACTAGGAAAATCTACCCTTATATTTGGCTCCATGTCCATCAGATTTTAGGAGATTTATTTGAGCTATTTAGATTGTGGATTTGGAATTTTCTGTTCAAGTTTCTGCAATGGGAGTTTACCTCTGTGTCCTAATTTAAGTTTAGCTTGTATTCTGTGCTTGGACTAGGATTGTTATAGACAGATGAACAAAAAACAAAAGTACAGAAAAGGACGAGTTCTTACTATTTATATTTAAGCCCATTTAATTCCTCAGGTTTCAACCGAATGTAAATTTAAGCACTTTACAATGCAAAATCTTATCTAGTGCAAGTTGTGGTTAGTATGCAGGGCATGACTGACAAGTGCTGGTCTGGTAATACTGAATATGCTGAATAATAATGAAAAATCATAAAGTGTTGGGAAACATTTCATACTTGAATCATTTAAAGTTTTATAACCAGACCAGGCATTCAATAGAATGTGCCTGATATTTTCAGCTGTGTGTTAGTTTCAACAAATCTGTAAATTAATTTTTTGCAAATGTCTCTCTAGATGAGTTAAAACTAATGCATAAAGGAAAATTAGGCATTTATTTGACATTAATAAACTTGTAAAGTATTGTAATCAAGACCTCATTACAGTCCAGGCCACATCTTGTGATGCTGTAACCTTGATATCTTCCACTACAATCAGCAGCAGTATATCCGACCCGAAGTTGCAACTTCTCAGTTGTATAACTGGCCACTGACCAACCCTAGTGCATAACATTAAGGAGTTTCAGGTGTCAGACGTGGCTCACTGGTAGCGCACTCACCGGCTGAGTTGGAAGATTGTGGGTTCAAGTCTCACTCCAGAAGATCTGAGCACAACATTCTAGGCTGACACTCCACTGCAGTACTGAGGGAGCACTGCACTACGGGAGATTTCCTTCTTTCTTTTGAGCTATAGAGGTCGTTCAATCTCAGAATTTAGAGTTGTTTGTCTCTTTAACATGAAGGTCTCATACAGTAAGATGGCTTTATTGTTTGTTGTTCAACACTCCAGGTTTTTGTATTGTACCTACAATGTGCAGTTAACATGTTTGGCTGACCCTGCGGAGGTTCATTTTAATGCATGTTAAGTAAGACCTTTTTGGACTATTATTTTAATATCAGTAGATCACCCGTGATGTTTCTCATGCTAAGTCAGGATTTTTTTTTTTTAATTTGTTCATGGGATGTGGGCGTCGCTGGCAAGGCCAGCATTTATTGCCCATCCCATATTGCCCTTGAGAAGGTGGTGGTGAGCCACCTTCTTGAACGCTGTAGTCCGTGTGGTAAAGATACTCCCACAGTGCTGTTAGGTAGGGAGTTCCAGGATTTTGACCCAGCGACGATGAAGGATCGACGATATACATCTAAGTCAGGATGGTGTGTGACTTAGAATCATAGAATCATAGAAAGTTACAGCACGGAAGGAGGCCATTTCGGCCCATCGTGTCCACGCCGGCCAACAAAGAGCTATCCAGCCTAATCCCACTTCCCAGCTCTTGGTCCGTAGCCCCGCAGGTTAGAGCATCCCAAGTGCACATCCAAGTACTTTTTAAATGTGGTTAGGGTTTCTGCCTCTACCACCCTTTCAGGCAGTGAGTTCCAGACCCCCACAACCCTCTGGGTGAAGAAATTTCCCCTCAAATCCCCTCTAAACCTTCCCTCAATTACTTTAAATCTGTGACCCCTGGTTTTTGACCCCACTGCTAAGGGAAATAGGTCCTTTCTATCCACTTTATCTAGGCCCCTCATAATTTTATACACCTCAATAAGGTCTCCCTCAGCCTCCTCTGTTCCAAGGAAAACAGACCCAGCCTATCCAGTCTTTCCTCATAGCTAAGATTCTCTACTCCCGGCAACATCCTTGTAAATCTCCTCTGTATCCTCTCTAGTGCAATCACATCTTTCCTGTAATGCGGTGACCAGAACTGCACGCAGTACTCTAGCTAAGGCCTAACTAGTGTTTTATACAGTTGAAGCATAACCCCCCCATCTCTTGTATTCTATGCCACGGCTAATAAAGGCAAGCATTCCATATGCCTTCTTACCAACCTTATCTACCTGGCATGCTACCTTCAGGGATCTGTGGACATGCACTCCAAGGTCCCTTTGTTCCTCTACACTATTCAGTGTCCTACCATTTAATGTGCATGCCCTTTCCTTGTTAGCCCTCCCCAAATGCATTACCTCACACTTCTCCGGATTGAATTCCATTTGCCACTGTTCTGCCCACCTGACCAATTTATTGATATCTTCCTGCAGTCTACAGCTTCCTTCTTCAGTATCAACCACACAGCCGATTTTAGTATCACCTGCAAACTTCTTAATCATACCCCCTATATTCAAGTATAGATCATTGATATATACCACAAAAAGCAAGGGACCTAGTACTGAGCCCTGCGGAACACCACTGGAAACAGCCTTCCAGTCACAAAAACACCCATCAACCATTACCTTCTGCTTCCTGCCTCTGAGCCAGTTTTGAATCCAACTTGACACTTTGCCCTGGATCCCATGGGCTTTTAACTTCGTGACCAGTCTGCCATGTGGAACCTTATCAAAAGCCTTGCTAAAGTCCATATACACTACATCAAACGCACTACCCTCATCTACCCTCCTTGTTACCTCCTCAAAAAATTCAATCAAGTTTGTCAGACACGACCTTCCCTTAACAAATCCGTGCTGACTACCCTTGATTAATCCGTGTCTTTCTAAATAAAGATTTATCCTGTCCTTCAGAATTCTTTCCAATAATTTTCCCACCACCGAGGTTAGGCTGACTGGCCTGTAATTACTCGGTCTATCCTTTTCTCCCTTTTTAAACAAGGGTACCACATTAGCAGTCCTCCAGTCCTCCGGCACCTCACCTGAAGCCAGAGAGGATTGGAAAATGATGGTCAGGGCCTCTGCTATTTCCTCTTTTGCTTCGCTTAACAGCCTGGGTTACATTTCATCCGGGCCTGGGGATTTATCCACTTTTAAAGCTGCTAATCCCCTTAATACTTCCTCTCTCACTATGTTTATTTCATTTAATATTTCACACTCCTCCTCCCTGATAGTAATGTCTGCTTCGTTCCTCTCCTTTGTGAAAACAGACGCAAAGTATTCATTAAGAACCCTACCGACATCTCCCGCCTCCACACACAGATTGCCCTCATGATCTCTAATAGGCCCTACCCTTTCTTTAGTTATCCTCTTACTCTTAATATATTTATAAAACATCTTTGGGTTATCCTTGATTTTACTTGCCAAGAATTTTTCATGCTCTCTCTTTGCTTTCCTAATATCCTTTTTAATTGCACCCCTGCACTTTCTGTACTCCTCTAAAGATTCTTCAGTATTTAGCCCTCGGTATCTGTCGTACGCCTCCCTTTTTTTCTTTACCCTACCCTGGATATTAGTCCCACCTTTTTTCTTTAAGGGCACATATTTGGTCTGAACCCTCCGGATCTCCTCCTTGAATGCCTCTCACTGCTCTGACACTGATTTACCATCAAGTAGCTGTTTCCAGTCCACTATGGCTAAATCCCCTCTGAGCTTAGCAAAATTTGCTTTTCCCCAATTTAGAATTTTTATTCCTGGTCTATCCTTGTCCTTTTCCATAATTACCTTAAATCTAACTGAATTATGGTCACTAGCTCCAAAATGCTCCCCCACTGATACGCCTTCTACCTGCCAAGCTTCATTCCCTAAAACTAAGTCAGAACCACCCCCTCCCTTATTGGGCTTGCTACGTACTGGCTAAAAAAGTTCTCCTGGATGCATTTTGGAAAATCCAAACCCTTCACACTAATTTTATCCCAGTTAATATTGGGGTAGTTGATATCCCCTACTATTACTGCCCTATAGTTTTTGCACTTCTCAGAAATTTGTCTACATATTTGCTCTTCTATCTCCCTCTCACTGTTTGGAAGTCTATAGTACACTCCCAGCAGTGTGATCGCCCCTTTTTTGTTTTTCAATTCGACCCATATGGCCTCGTTTGATGATCCCTCCAACATATCATCCCTCCTCATAGCTGTAATAGTTTCTTTAATCAACACCGCGACCCCACCTCCCTTTTTACCTCCCTCTCTATCCGTCTGAAAATCCTGTAACCATGAATGTTGAGCTGCCATACCTGCCCCTCTTTCAGCCATGTCTCTGTAATAGCTATAATATCATAGTCCCAAGTATCTACCTGTGCCCTCAGCTCATCTGCCTTGTTCGCTATACTCCTTGCATTGAAGTATATACCATTTAGTACAGGCAAACCTCCATGTTGACTACTATTTAGCCCTTGATTCCTCTGTCCTTCCAATTTACTTTCTATGTTTTTGTTTTCCAATTCCAGTTTTTCTTCCCTCCCTACTGACTCTATTCTTAGGTTCCCATCCCCCTGCCAAGCTAGTTTAAACCCTCCCCAACAGCACTAGCAAACCCCCCTGCGAGGATATTGGTCCCAGCTCTGTTGAAGTGCAACCCATCCGGCTTGTACAGGTCCCATCACCCCCAGAAACGGTCCCAATGCCTCAGCAATCTAAAGCCCTCCCTCCTGCACCATCCTTCCAGCTATACATTCATCTGCTCTATCCTCCTATTTCTGTACTCACTAGCACGTGGCACCGGGAGTAATCCGGAGATTACTACTTTTGAGGTCCTGTTTTTTAATCTGACTCCTAGCTCCCTAAACTCTGCCTGCAGGACCTCATCCCTCTTTCTACCTATGTCATTGGTACCGATATAGACCATGACATCTGGCTGTTCACCCTCTCCCCCCAGAATACTCTGCAGCCATTCAGTGACATCCTTGACCCTGGCACCAGGGAGGCAACATACCATCCTGGAGTCACGTCTGCGGCTGCAGAAATGCCTGTCTGCTCCCCTCATTATTGAATCCCCTACCACTATTGCTCTTCCACTATTTTTCCTCCCCCCCTGTGCAGCGGAGCCACCCGTGGTGCCGAGGACTTGGCTCTGACTGCACTCCTCAGAGGGACCATCGCTCCCAACAGTACTCAGAATAGAATACCGGTTGGAGAGGGAGTTATCTTCCGGGGCCCCCTGCACTGCCTGCCTGGTCTTCTTCTGTCTGCTGGTCACCCACTTGCTCTCTGTCTGCTCTCTCTTAGGCTGCGGGGTGACCACCTCACTAAACGTGTTATTCATGTAGTTCTCAGCCTCGCGGATGCACCACTGTGACTCCAGTCGCCGCTCAAGCTCTGTAAACCGTCGCTCGAGTCGTTGCAGCTGGTAACACTTACTGCACATGTAGTCATCCATGCAACGCGAAGCGTCCATGACTTTCCACATGCCACAGGATGTGCACTCTGCTAGACTGAGCTGCCCTGCCATTCCTGTCATCCCTTTATCTAACAGACTATTTAAAAGACTAAGTACTAACCTTTATTTAAAAGACTAAGGGGGAGAAATTCAGTATCGCCCCGTTTGGGGCACAATTATCAGCCAGGCGCAAAATTTAGCGCCTGGCGCTAATTATCGCCTCTGACTGCAAACTTGACTTCTATCGCCCCTGGAGGTGATTTGAGCGCTAAATCAGGTGCTACACACCTCTCTTAAGGCGCTAACGCCGAGGAGCGAGGCGCTATCTCAGAGCGCTGGTGAAGCTCATGTGATGTCAGTCAGCAATGGAACACAGACACTCTGGCGTCGGCCAGTTCTTAAAGGGGAGGGTCGATCTTGCTCTCCATCCACATCTTGCTCATTGCAGCTTTGAATCTCGGCCTGGAGAGACCTGTACATCAAATCTGCTGGAAAGAACAATGGAGAGTACCAGGGAAAGATGTCAAAGTGCAGCCCCCATAGTCTCTTCTAAGTTGATGCAAGGAAGGTCAAATCAAAATGAACCTGCAAAGTGCTGCTCAGTACCCAAAACTCCTCAACACAGCGTTGAATATCTCCAGAAGTCTCTCTCTCACTCAGAATGCGTGGTGCAAAAATGTCGCCGAAATAAAAGGCAGGAAGCGGTCGCCTTTAAATAGCGCTCCCCCAGTCCCTTCCAGACTGCAAAACGCTCCCCTCAACCTGTCGTTGCTAGCGGCAGGTGGTAAGGCAGGGGGCGCCACTCAATATCCGAGTAGAGGAGTTGTGGGCCGATACTTGGGGTGAGTATCTCCAGCCGATGGGGGGTCTGCACCCCTGGGGTTTACCTGCCTTCCGACACATTCCAGGGCCACGAGAGCCTTCTCTTTGCCAGATTTTCTATGCTTCCCTCTGTAGGATTTCTTTTCTCTCTTCAGAATACAAAAGGCTAAGGATCAAGCAAGGCACTGTTATTTTCTAACTATAAAGAATTTAATTTGACATACAGACACAACAGTTTTTGCCAGAAAGAAAGTAATGGCCCAGAAATTGATCTCGCTCTGTTCCCGCGGGGGTAAGCCTTCCCCGCGATGTCTCACCTCGCTTATGCTTTTTCTGATCCAGCTCGCACGAACTTGATGTTCCAGACATCAGCTGTGCTGGGCTTGCGTATCCCAGCGGCGTAGTGAATTCGTGCGAGCTGTGGGATCACGTGACTCAGTTAGAGCCAATGGCAGCACACCATCTTCCATTCATAAGTCTCACAGCATAGCTGTGAAATCTATGAATCTTACACCCCCCCAAAATAACAGCTAAACCTCAATTAAATTTAAAAAAAAAAACCATCACATTAATAAAATAAGTATAGTTAATTAAATTAACCATTTTAAATAAAAAATTAAATTTTTGAAAAAATTTAAAATCTTTTAAAAAGTTATAAAAATAAACTTACCTGTCTTTAAAGTCTATAAAAAAGATATACCTGTAAAAAAAAATTCAAAAAAATACTTAATTCACTACTTACCTTCTTAAAAGCGGGTCTTACTCCTCCTTTTTACATTTCCAAAATCTTCCCTACTTACCTGCGCGTCCAAAGCATGAAGTGCACAGCGTGCGCGCAGCCTGTAGCGCGCACGCGATGCACCCAGGCCCCGCCCCCTTTTCAGAAGAGCAATTGCCGGTTTTCAGCGCATGCGCAGGGCATGCAGAAAACCGGCAATTGGAGTGGGACTACGCGAGAGTACGCAGTGCGTACTCTCGCGCACCGAGATCAATTTTCGGCCCAATAGCTTCTCATACAAACTTTCTTTAGCAAGTACAGTTCAAGACAAAGAATAGATCAAGGGGGAAAAATTCGGTTGCTTTGCGCCTCCCGTTAGCGCTCTGAGCGTACCAGTAGCAAATCCTACATCAGACGTACCAGAAACAAGTCCAAGACAAAGTCAGAATTTAAGTCTGAGCCTGAGTCAGGCAGACAAACAGTCTGAAAGTGTAGAGAGTCCAAATGTAGATCAAGGTCAGCCCTTGGAGAAAAAATTTCCGCAGGCTCAGCCTAGAATGAGTCCTACAACAAGATCTGAAAGTTCTGTTCAAGAAAGAAGGTATCCTCTTAGAAACAGAAAACCAGTAGTTAAGTTTAATCTGCAAATATGGAAAATAAGATTAGAATTCTGTTGTGTTACAGAATTCTAGAGTAGAATTTGGAAACATAAAATGGGTTCCATTTGAAAAATGTATACCAAGAATTGTGTACACCATGCAAGTCATGCACAATAGTTATTTGCTATGATTAACTTCTTCATTAAGGAGGGAGAAGTGTAATAGAGCCACCTGGTGGACTACTGACGTATATAATAATAAAGCCATGTGCAGTACAGTTTTTACCGGAAGCCATGTTGTGCTGATGTATATATATGCTGTGTCTCATATATCACAACGACCACCGGACGTTCCAAAGCGCTTTACAGCCAATGAAGTACTTTTTGAAGTGTAGTCACTGTTGTAATGTCAATTTTAGTCTTCTTTAAAACAAGTATTACAAGTCCATATTGAAAAGTCCAAAATCTTTCAGTTCCCTCCTCCTCTGCTGTTCTGCTGTAACCATTTGTACCTCCTCTGGACCCATCTTTTGTTTCTATCCGTGTCTCATTTTCATCTCATTTTGCCTTACATCATCGTCACTTTTGTCATTGAATTACTCCTGCCTGCCACCCTATCACAGACCTCTCCCTTTTGTTCTTTTCTTGCCCCTCACCCTTTTTTCTAGCTCTGCACTTTCATAAAAAGCTGTTCATCTCTAACATCTTCCAGTTCTGATGAAAGGTCATTGACCTGAACTGCTAACTGGGGTTCTCTATATAAATGGAGCTCTTTCTTTTCTGTAAAAAGCAATAGGGTTGCAATTCCACTGATCAATAGATGGCATGAACTTGTGCAAAATTCATCCTCTGTCCTACTTTACTCAGAAGGTTGTGGGTTCAAAGTCCCACTCCACAGACTTGAGTACAAAATCTAGGCTGACACTCCAGTGCAGTACTGAGGGAGCGCTGCACTATTGGAGGTGCCGTCTTTCGGATGAGACGTTAAACCGAGGCCCCGTCTGCTCTCTCAGGTGGATGTAAAAGATCCCATGGCACTATTTCGAAGAAGAGCAGGGGAGTTATCCCTGGTGTCCTGGCCAATATTTATCCCTCAATCAATATTGCTAAAAAAACTAAAATATGGTCATTATCATTGCTGTTTGTGGGAGCTTGCTGTGCGCAAATTGGCTGCTGTGTTTCCTACATTACAACAGTGACTACACTTCAGAAAAGTACTTCATTGGTTGTAAAGCGCTTTGGGACATCCGGTGGCCGTGAAAGCTGCTAGATAAATGCAAGTCTTTCTTTTTTTCTTTCTTACTGTTGCTTTTGTACAGTGATATAAAAAAAAATTGGTAAAAGAAAGATAAATTATTTGTGACACTGTTCACACACCATACTTTGAAATCAACAGTGGCAGTGTAAACTATTCTTATCGAAACTTATAAATACAAGTCTTCCTTTCTCAAAATATGTGATCAAATACTAGCATAATATGCAAGTATTAAAGCCTACTTCCAAATGTGCTTCGATATCACATGATTGCTGTTCTCAAGGTGATGGATTTTACCAGCACTCTTATTCAAATGTGAGCCAGCCCATTCATACTCAACATGCACTTAGCTAACAAAACTGGGTTTAAGTTAACATGGACTGTGCCAGGTCGATGTAATTAGTGTTATTTTGCCACCTTTCATAAAGTACTGCAATTAGCAGTAAATCTGTGTTAACATCTCACACAAGATGTCCAGGGACTGGGGGGCTCTGTAACATCTTTCTGCAATTTAATATTTGCTAAGACACATTTTTAAAAGTTTGAGCAACCACATAGATGCCCTGGGAGATATGAGTAATCAGCCAACACGTTGCATGATCTCATCATGAATTATTACCACTTTATTGACACTATCGGCAATACATTTATCACATTTTGTGACCTATAAATCTTAAGTTGGTGTAAAAATGCTAAGTTTAGTTACTGTTAGCTTTTCCTGTCAGATGTTATTAGGCTCACCTGTGGTTCTGGGGGTCTGAATGCTTCAGTGGAAGGCTTATTTTGGCACAATGTGATCCTAGTGGAATAAAGCCTCGGCCAGACACTATTAAGGAACTTCTTGTTCCAGCTGACGTAACCAAGAGCTGAAGATTTAGGAATAGTTGGCACGGGCCCATGTTCTACGTAATACCAACCTGCTGTATGTTAATTGAAACTCAGCTTTTCCATTGATTCATAGACTTAATATTACTATAAGAGCTGTTAGGCTCCTTCCTCCAGGTAGCCTGCAGCCAGCAAGGAATGCCCAAAGAGGTGGAGCTGTTAGTTCGTGCTTGCACAGGAACTTTTGTATTAAAGTCCCCTACCTCATCTGCTCCCTTACTTAAATGGAGGAAAGTAGACAACAGTGAACAGTACAGTGTCACAGAGTATATTTGCTGAATCTTGACATCATGATCGAGACCTTACACATGCCAAGTTGTATGTTCGTGACTTGGGTTTTGTTAATTGTTTTTAAAAAATACATATATATCTGAACTCAAATTACATCATCTCAAGCACTCCAATGCAGGTGCTGCAGAAACATTTTAATGATTTTTTTTGGCTGCGTTTACGAAAACTTATTTGTGCCAAATGATGAAGGTAAAATATCAGTGGTGAATAGCTCAATTAATCCTGGTGTTTTATGTGGATTGCTTATGATAAAGAAGAGTAGAGAAGTTGCACAAATCACAACTTTTTATTAATATTATTACTGTAATAACAAAACTTTTTTTTTTATGAAGCTTTGTTTAACTCGTTCTGGTATTTCAGCCTTTGTGTGGGGATTGTGGCTTTCTGCAGCTTGCCGTACTGGATGTTTTGAACTGTGGACTTTTCTCTGATGCGGAGATGCCGGTGTTGGACTGGGGTGGACAAAAGTGAGAAGTCGCACAACACCAGGTTATAGTCCAACAGTTTTATTTGAAATCACGAGCTTTCGGAGCTCTGCTCCTTCGTCAGGTAAAGTGAAGGAATACAAATCAGCAAAGCATATATAGACAGAGAACAATGCCTGTGTAGCATACAATGTCAGACGACTACAGTTAATCTTTCTGACTGCCCTCCATCACACCTCGGCAGAGAGACAATCAGGCCAGTCAGGAAGGCATTACATAGCCTTTTCTCTGGCATTATCAGTGATACCATTATAAATAAAAATAGTAACCATGCTCCTTTGTCGGATCAGTGAATTTATCCTGGGAGTAGCCAAGCCATAGAGACCAGGAAGATCCCAAGTTTGATCCCTGGTATGTGCTGAGTTAGATGATCATTGTCCTAAAGAACTCTGGTTTAGTGAGGGGAAATCAATCAAGACTCCTGCTCCTTATCATTATACAGTGACTGTTGCCTAGGTATGTGTATGTGCACATGTGATCCCTGCTTTTGTTATCTCCAGAATTGACTAATCCAATGCTCTCCTAGTTGGCTTCCTATCTTCCACTCTCCAACCTCCATAAACATCAACTCATCCAAATCTCTGCTGCCCATATCCTAACCTGTACCAAGTCCCGTTCACCCATCACCTCAGTGCTCGTTGACTTACATTGGTTCGAGGTCCACCAATGCCTCGATTTTTAAATTCTCATTCTCACGTTCAATTTCCTCCCTGGCCTCACCCCTTCCTATCTCTGTAACCTTCTCCAGCCTTCCAACCCCCCTGAGATATCTGCGCTCCTCCAATTCTGCCCTCGTGAGCATCCCTGATTATAATCGCTCCACCATTGGCGGCCGTGCCTTCTGTTGCCTAGACCCTAAGCTCTGGAATTCCCTGCCTAAACCGCTCCGCCTCGCTACCTCTCTTACCTCCTTTAAGACATTCATTAAAACTACCTCTTTGACCAATCTTTTGGTCATCTGCCCTAATTTCTCCTCATGTGGCTCGGTGTCAATTTTTTTGTCTTATAACACTCCTGTGAAGCGCCTTGGGATGTTTTACTACATTAAAGGCACTATATAAGTACACGGTTGTTGTTGTTGTTGAATTCCCTTCCTAAAGCTTTCTGTCTCTCCACCTCTTTCTCCTTCTTTAAAACGCTCCTTAAAACCTAGCCTCTTTGACCAAGTTTTCAGTCACCCATCTGAATATCTCCTTCTTTGGCTCGGTGTTAATTTCTTTCTGATTATGCTCCTGTGAAGCACCTTGGGACGTTTTGCTACATTAAAGGTACTATTGAAGGGATTATTACTAGTCCTAGCCCCTTTTGGGCTTCCCCGGATCAGGCGTATTCCCCAGATGTTCACCTACAACTAAAGTTAGAGGTAGCCGAATCCTAAAGATGCTTAATTGGGTCTAAAGGTCCAGACTAATCTCTCCCTAAAGGAAAGGAACAGCCTGAAGATGTTACCGTCCTCCAGATAGCACTTTTAATAAGTTTAGCGAGACTGTAACCTTCCGGATATTATGAGGGTCCGGAAAACTCCCTCAGAATTCTGCAACTCCTCACCAAAGAGCGTACAGAGATTGAGTTCGTGAGTTTAATACAGAAGTATTATGTGAGACAATTCTAAAAATATATAGATTTATTAAAGAACTGACATGTAATTTACAGTTGGTGATTCAATTGCAGCTTTAACAATTCCAAAAAGAGTAAGCTTTTACAATCTTATCAGAGATCCTTATTCTCAAATCTTAACTTTGTTACATTTTTACATTTTTTATTCTTATTCCAGGATATCCACCAAAATCAAATACAAGTACCTTGATCCCCGAGACTCAAAGAGTTGAAGACTTACAGAGCTTGCTTCTGAAGCCTGAGAATCGCTTTGCCCCTTCAAGTGAATCTATCATCCCATTTGAAAGTCCATTTTTTATACCCTTTCTCAGTGATATATCCTTTGAAGTTTTCTGCTGTTGTAAGCTAATTATCTCTAGTCATTTTTCTGTTGACCCCTGCTATTCTTACAGTCAGTTCAGCTGGTAGCATTAAGAATTATGTCTCTACCCTAGGTGTTCGAAGCTTATCATAAAAAATGATGTGGTGCAGGTGCCTCTATTTGATGTCATTCTTACGAAAGTCTTCTGTTTGTATCTTTTTCATTTAGAACACCTCAATCGGATGCACCATTGTCTTCTTAGTTATCTCAGTTGGTTGCAACACATAATCGTGTCTCCTGTGTTTCATTTGATGTCATTTCTATGAAGGCATATGTTTCTTTAATTTTCTGTGATTCTTTTCAAAGTGTTAGTTTAAGACACCTTAACTGGGTCATACCATTGTGTTCTTTCCAAGGCTTCAGACTTTAGGAACCTCTAACCTTTTGTTTCATTAAGGCTATTGGTTCAGTGTCAACAACTTATCTTATCTCAACAGCCTGTATGCTGTTCACAGCTTTAGATTGTTGAGGCTTCCAGATTTTCAAGCCCAGTTTGTCATGTTTTAATAAAGTCAAAATTCTTTCATAGGATGGTGTATTTTTCTGAATATGGCATATTCCTTCACACTATATGAATGCAAGTTGTTGTTGTGTGTGTGTATGCAGATATTGGATGAGGACAGAATCAGGCCCTTGCCCTTGCATCCAAATAGACGGCATGACACCTACTGTCAAAGCTCATGATTGAATAATGGTCAGCTAAGTGAGGTACCAGAGGGTAACCAATGCCCATTGAACTGTACTCCACCAAGGAGTCAACACCTTTGAGAGGGAGGGCAGTTGCTGATGTAAGATGTAAAGTAGAAGCTGGCTCCCTAATTTCATGAGCTAAAGCATGTAGCAGTATAAAAGGACTCTGTCATTTAGTGGACTAAGAATGAGAGCCAATGCAGACAACAACAGCAACAGCTTGTATTTATATAGCGCCTTTAACTTAGTAAAACGTCCCACAGGAGTATTTTAAGACAAAAAATTTGACTGGTAATTATTCCTTAGTCTTGATCGGGTTCATTTTGAGTTCCTTTGTGAATAACTCAATCAGATCATTTTGGCTTGTGCTGTTCCTTTGAAAACATGAGGGGTAATTTTAACCCTCCAAAAAACGGATTGGTTTGGGTAGGTGGGAGGTTAAAAAGTTAAAAATCCGAAATAGGAACCCAACCCGCCTAGAACCCGCCCACTTCCGGTTTTAACAGAGATGGGACTGTAACTGGGGGTGGGCAACCAATCCGCTCCCAGGAGGCGGGTCGGTTGTTGAAACCTTTTCGGGAGGCTGCGTGCCTTCATTTTAACAGTGTTTTTATTTTTAACCCACATAGGCTTTATCTTCATGCTTGCTGAAAATTAAGTCAGCAGCAACCAGCAACAATCATAGTCAACCATCTCTCCAAGCCCAATATGAAGTCGTCTAAGTCATACTCCAGTGCAGCTGGTTGGAAAATGGCCACCTTGACTGCACCTGGTTATGACCTAGCCAGAGGCTGCCACCTAAAATATAAGTGAATAATTTATTCTGAAATTTCTGTGGAGCCATGAGGAACAGGATTCCTCCTCCCAGGTCCACAGTACTTCCGACGGCCCTCTCCCTCTTGCTGGCCTCCTCCTCCCGCGGTCCCCTCCCGGGACTTACCTCAGGTCCTCTGCCAGGGAGGCAGGTGGACCCAAAATTGCATGCTTCCATCGGGCAATGTTACCCGTGGAGGTGCACCTTGCCCCGAATATTTTGATGAGGCCCGAGGTCCGATTTCTTGCGATGCTCGGGCCTCCATGTTCGGAAGAAGGGATTGGTCGGTGCTTTAAAAATAGCCCAAAAGAATTTCTAGGCCAGTTAATATTGTATGTAAAGAGGGTCTGTGGCACTCTAGGGTAGTGATGGCGTAAGAGTAAGTTCCCTTTTAGTCTTCAGCTTCTTTTGTATTGCCCGCTACCCCTTATTATCTTGGAACCTGAGTCCAAAGTTCAAAGTGCTGTAACACCGAATCCCAAATTAATCTGAATGTTCACCCCTATTGATTATACATTGGGCTTGAAATTCCTGTGTGTGCTATTGTTAGTCAGTCGACCGTTTCCTGTGGCTTTGCATGGGAGAAGTCAAGACTAAGGGGGCAAAATTCCCCTAATTTGCACCTCCGATAGGAGGCGCTAACGGGGTGCAAATGGCTTTTCGCCACCCCCCCCGCCGAGGCGATAACCGCGCCTCCCGTGAAATTCGGTGGGAGGTTAGCGGCGGCGCTACCAGTTTCGCCCCGATCTTCTGCGCCCGGGGATTATGACGTCATCTCCGGGCGCATCGCCCCGAGATCATGACAACATCTCCGGGCGCATCGCCCTGTTAGCGCTTCCGATGCAAAATTCCTGTTTTTTGCCTGCCTGTGCGCCTCTGTTTTTTAGCGACAGGTTCGGCAGGTGTTTTGCAGTCGGGAGGCCCGTGGAGGAGCGCTAGTTAAAGGCCTCCGGTTGTGGTTTGTGCCGGCCAGGACATCGAACTTTTTGCTGCTCAGAAGCAAAGAGCCCTTTTGATTGTTGGAAGCGTTTTTGAGATTTCAGAGTTTGCTGCTGAATAAGGAATCTTCATTTGCATTAGGGTGTGATTTGTTGGTTATTAGGCAGTTCTTCTCAGAGCAATGAATAGGATCTGCAGTGTGTGTCGGTTCTCCCCGTAGCAAGCAAAGCTGCAAATGAGCATCTGGTGAATGATCGGACCTCCCCTTTAAGAGCTGCAAAGAAGCAGCGCGAATGATCAAATCTGTTTGGAACTCACCTGAAATTCGGCAGCTCTCTGGTGTTAGCGCCCCACTGAGGACATTAGCGCTTGATTTACCGCCCCTCTTGTTTCCTGGGGCGATGTTAGGGAATTTTGGTGAGGCTCAGAATCATTAGCACGCTAACTTTTCAAACTTTTTGCAGTTAGCGCCCCAAATGGCCCTCTAGGGGAGTTTCGCCCCCAAAGTGCCTTATTCAGTAAAGCAGGGTTAAGGTGGATAATTGGAGCTGGGAGGGAAGGTGTGGAGACAGTTTGGAGAGGCGGAGGACAAAAGGTTATGCATCTTTTGGTCAGGGCTGCCAAAGATAATCAGTGGGAAGGCCCTCCGGTAAGGTAACTCTTCCCTCTGCCAGCAGAAAGATTTCATCTCAATGGCGGGGGCGAGGGGGGGAATCCCCTTTCATCGACTAGGGCCAGAAATTCATTCTAGCCGGGGGGGGGGGGGGGGGGGGGGGGGGGGAGAGGGGGGCAACAACTCATCCCCTGCCCCAGCCCTATACTCCACCAGGACCTGAGCTTCATCTCAGCATTGGTGGGGGCGTGGGGAGGTGGGTGCGGTGGAGTTGTGGTCATGTGTCCTATGATCCATCAGGGGCTGACTTCGTCTCATGGGAGTCTTTCACATGATCCACCAGGTGGCGGTGGGGGGATGTGAATCACGTGACCATACTTAACCGTTGGAATGCGTTAGGTTGGTTAGTACTGAGCCATCCAATGTACAGTGTGTGCTAATGCCTGGAGATAGGACAAGCCACAATACTAGTGCAGGTCATTTGAAAGCTTAGAACGGTAGGTGACAAAAACGCCCTGAACTTACCTATCTTACTGCTACCTCCAGGTGTATCATGCACTCCGTGGCATTTCTAATATATGATACATTACCAAAGTCATTTTAGCTCTATTTGAAGCATTCATTAAATTGTTAAAACAGTGCACACAGGAATTTGGCACAAACATGTGAGCCAGCATGCAGAAAACATGCCCCAAACTGTACAGACACAGCACAATTCTGAAAACGGCCATTTTTTTCATGTTCAATCCTGTTTCCAACCATTTGAATGTAAAAAATCTGCAGCTCATTTTCCAAATCTGCTGGCCAGTCTGTAGTGAGTAAACTTTAAAATTACAGTGCCTTTGTGGTTCCGCTCATTCAATTTAACGATTCAAAATTGCAAAATTGTTGCCTTAAACAATGGAATAACAGTTCTTGTGTGTGTTAAATGTCCCTTTTATTCCATTGCAGCTGTGGAAACACAGTTTACAGAGAAAATGTAGGTACAAAACAAATTGGGAAAACATTTCTGGAAAATACTGTCAAAGATGGAAAATCCCAAGGAGCAGATGTCTCTGGTCCTATTACATAAGAAGAACTGGAACATCCATCCTGCGCTGCTCTGAGAGTCTTTGACAGGGTGTGAATGATGACTGGTAGGTGAGTGGTGTTTATTTTTCGTTGCTGGGGGTGTGTTAAATCACAGCTGGTTTTGGCCATGAAGAGTTTTATTCTGAACTTGCTTCATCACGCAATGGAAGAGCATAATTTGAAAATGACACTGCATTGTTTTTGATGCAATCAATCGTGCAGAAGCAGTAGAACAGGCAACCCCTGTGGGTCCAGAGAATCTCGGCTCGATTCCGAGTCCACCTCACCAAGCGTTATATAATTAAAAAAATGGAATTTCCTTTATTTATTCTGCAAAAAAGCTGAAGCATCTTTCAATATTTACATGGCAGCGCCATACAATCAAATAGGTGTCTCTGTGTCAAGATTACTGCAACAGCAAGCAATCTGCTTTCCTTCTGATTTACTCCCCTCTTGGCTCCACCTCTCCTTAAGGTGATGTCTGGTTCCCCGGGCATTGGAAGGCCTCTGGTAATTCATGTAAACTGCTTTCCTGAGCTGTCAAAACAGTTGGTGAGGAAACAGTTTTGCCAGCAGTTAGTTTTGTAATGTTTTGGATAAAGGGGGCTCTTGTTTTCAACGTCTGAAATGTATCATTTTGGGGTGGGAATTGGTCCCTCGTGGGATTTACCTGCACTGTGGGTGAGCAATCCTCGACACCATTAAGGTACAAAACTGTTGTTGAAGCACTTGCAATATTCACTTGTTTCTTCTCTCTCTCTCTCACTCTCACCCCTTTCCTTTTTGCACTTTCTCGCACACAGGGCCTCAGTCCAGTCCCCTCACTATTGTCCTGTTATGTGTAAAAATGAAATGTTTGCCTCCTCCACATAACCAGAGCATAGAAGCGTCCACAACCACTTGACTGCAGCATGACATCACATCACCAGCTGCTGGTGCTCCCAGCGTTGTTACAGTACAATCTCACACAGAATGAACACCATTCTTTATTTGAAATATGCTTGAAATGGCTGTGCACTGCCAAAATCAACAGGCTCATTTACTTTGCATTACCTGCACTGAGGTTAGTGTTTAAGCCAACCCTTCACTTAATATGCAAGACATTTGAAATTACTGCAAGCACGTGGACAACTGGACAGGGGCAGCTTTCCACAGTTCTTTCAGACCGAGAGTCAATGCACGACTTGTTCGTACTTTGGCACTGAATCCACACTTATTGAGAATAAATCAGATCCTTCTTTAAAACAGCAGAAATCATAAGTAGATAAATGAGCAGGAGGGCAGGAATTGGACTCCTGTTTTAAACAGCAACAACAATGAGGTGCATTTATATCGCACTCTTCACACAGAAAAAGGGCTCTAAGGCACTTCACAAAGGTGTGGATACGGGTTTCAGCAACAGAGATAGAGATTTTACAGAGGTGGAAGTGGACAGTCTTTGCGACAGACACTATTTGGAGTTGGCAGCTCGGCTCAGGGTCAAATAGAATGTCGAGGTTGTGAACTGTCTGGTTATTCCTGAGACACCGGCTGGGGAGAGAGATGTATTCAATAGCAAGGGTACAGAGTTTGTTGTAAAGTAACTTCTTACCTTCCTCTTGATCCTGGGTCTCCTGTGCATGTGTGTATGACTATAATTTACACTGTCATTTCATACCACTGTAAATACACTGCCAATGAGAAATTCTCTCCTCATTACACCAATTCAAGAAATTACAGCATAACCAACAGAAGATGACCTGCTCCTCGACCCCTGCCAATCCCACCCTGAAATTGGCCTCTAGGGGCATGTCAAAGTAAGAAAAGAAAACTTGGGTTAACTTGGGATAACTCAATTTGGGTTATCATGTCTGCAAAAAGTGCTTCACCACCCTCTTCCATGGTTCACCTTGACAGCACTGTCCTCTCCTGGTTCTATTCCTATCTGCTCCAACCCATCTAGTTCATTTCTTCCCACGGATTTTCCTCCTCTGTCTGCATGGTCACCTCTGGTGAACCCCAAGGCTCTAATCTTGGACATGTCCTATTCCTTATCTGTATGCTGCCTCTTGGTAACATCATTAACAAGCATGGGGTTAACTTCCCTGTGCCTGACTGACATCAATTACTGGAGGAACCGGAACTTTTTTTTTAAGCTCAACATTGGTAGGATCAAAGTCATCTTGTTTAGCTCCCATCAGAAACTTTGCACCTCAGCTGCTAATTCCATCTCCTGCTCAGGTAGACTGTGTCATTGAACCAGGGTGGGATGGGATTAACCAGATGGACTTCAATGCCTTTTTATGGTCCTATACAACCTATGTAAAAATGGAAGGAATTGAACTGTGATTGGTGTGAGAGGTGAGCACAGAGTTGGGTATCGAGGATGCATCAAAGGACTTTAGAGAGGAAGGAAAGCTTGGAGATCGGCAGTATTTTGCAAGACAAAAATTGGGCCAAGGAGTGGTAAGATGGTGGGTCAGGAGTGTATCAACAGAACAAGCTTAGGCCTCAAAAAGAAAATGAGTCCAATTGGAATTGAGGGGAGAAACTAAACTACAAAGTGGGAGGGGTGGGGGCATGGGTGCAGTGGGCTCAAAGGGGTGAGAATGGAAGAGATGGTTTGTGGTGAAGAAAAGCTTCAAATTGTCCTTGCCTTCCTGGATGATCCTAGAGTAGCAGTAGGTTTTGGCTGTAGAGAGGGAGACGTGGTACCACTTCAAGTCTGTCAATTTGACAGTCAAACTGGTTGTGCCTCATGGGCTTGAGCCTGTGGCTCCTAAATTTGGTGTTGTGAAGGTGCCATTTGACCACGGGGGAGTGGTAAGAGTGGGAGACTGTTCGGGATCTCGTGGGAAGAAGGGCATCAAAGCAACTAATGATCAGGCCAGTGGAGGCGCTGATGTCATGGCAGGTGGCTGATCAGGCTGTTGTGGGGTGTAGAGGTCTTGTGATTGCAAGATGAAGGGGTGGTCATCAGTTAATAATACATCATTTAGTTTTGGGTAAATGGTAGGCAATCATCTTTACTGCAACAACATTTACTTCATTTTGACTCCTTGAATATTTAATGCTTTTAATGTCTTGCAAACCTGAACAACTGAATCCCTCTATTCTTCCACATGACCCAGCTTTCTCCCATTCAAGTATACTTTTTTTTTACCAAAATGTTCCACTTCATGTTTACCAACATTGAATTCCATCACCGATTTCCTTTGCTCATTCTGCCACCTTGTCAATATCCCCTTGCGGTTTCCTTTGGTTCTCCAGAATAATTTACTGTGCCTCCTATTTTAGCATCGTCTACACTACAGATCTCTCCAAAAGTCCAGTCAATGCTGTCCTACATCATTCACAAATGAAGAATGGTTATTTGGGCAGGGTATAAATACCTATATTTAAGAAGGGAGCTAGAACATGTCCAGGGAACTATAGACCAGTCAGATTAACATTGGTGGTAGGAAAAATAATGGAATCCCTACTAAAGGAGAAAATGGAAGAACATCTAGAAACCAAAAATATAATAATAAATAGTCAGCATGGATTTCAAAAGGGAAAGTCTTGCTTGACCAAACTAATTGAATTTTTTGAAGAGGTAACCGAGAGAGTAGACAAGGGTAATGTAGTAGATGTAATTTATCTAGATTTTCAAAAAACAACAACGTATATTTATATTGCACCTTTAACGTAGTAAAACATCCCAAGGCGCTTCACAGGAGTATTAAAAGACAAAAACAAACTTGACACCGAGCCACATAAGGAGAAATTAGGGCAGGTGACCAAAAGCTTGGTCAAAGAGGTAGGTTTTAAGGAGCGTCTTAAAGGAGGAAACAGAGGTAGCGAGGCAGAGATCTTTAGGCAGGGAATTTCAGAGCTTACGGCCTAGGCAACAGAAAGGCCTTCGATAAGGTACCACATAATAGACTAATGAATAAGGTCAGAGAATGCGGAGTCAAGGGACAAGTAGCATAATGGCTAGCTAGCTGGCTTCAAGACAGAAAACAAAGAGTAGGGGTAAAGGGTAGCTATTCAGAGTGGCAGAAGGTGGGAAGTGGTGTTCCACAAGGATCAGTGCTGGGACCACTGTTGTTCACAATGTATATTAATGATTTAGACTTTGAAATCACAAACACAATTTCTAAATTTGCAGACAACACCAAATTGGGGGATAGTCAATACTGAGGAGTACTGCAACAAATTACAAGACGACTTGCAGAATATAATTGGCAAATGAAATTCAACAAAGATAAATGTGAGGTATTACATTTTGGTAACAAAAATAGGGAGGTCACATATTACTTGGAAAAGAAGAATCTAAATGGGGGAGAGGAGCAAAGGGATCTCGGAGTACAAATACACAAATCACTAACAATATCAACACAGGTTAACAAGCAAACCAAGCACTCTGGTTTATTTCTAGAGGGATAGAATTGAAAAGTATTGAAGTTATGCTAAACTTGTATCGAAACTTGGTTAGACCACACTTGGAGTACTGCATACAATTCTGGTCGCCATATTATAAAAAAGGATATAGAGGCATTGGAAAGGGTGCAGAGAAGATTTACAGGGATGATACCAGAAATGCGAGGATGTACCTATCAGGAAAGGATGAACAGGCTGGGTCTCTTTTCTCTTGAAATGAAAAGGCTGAGGGGTGACCTAATAGAGGTCTATAAAATTATGAAAGGTTTTGATAGAGTAGATACAGAGAGAGTGTTTCCACTTGTGGGGAAGAGCATAACTAGAGGCCATCAATATAAGATAATCACCAAGAAATCAAATAGGGAATTCAGAAGAAACTTCTTTACCTAGAGAGTGGTGAGAATGTGGAACTCGCTACCACAGGGAGTGGTTGAAGCGAATGGTATAGATGCATTTAAGAGGTGGTTAGATAAGCATATGAGGGAGAAGGGAATAGAGGGTTGTGCTGATAGAGTTAGATGAGGGAAGACGGGAGGAGGCTCGAGTGGAGCATAAACGCCGGCATGGACTGGTTGGGTCAAATGACCTGTTTCTGTGCCGTATATCCTATGTAATCCAATGTACTGGGAAGTGGCTGGCTCCTCTGTAACTGTGCCCCAGCATTAGTAAGTGCCTTCAGGAGAGATGGGGATAAAGGGGAAATAATAGGCAAAAATCAAACTTGCAAGTGATACCTTTATATACTTCTGACTTTTGCACATTGCATATAGGACTGCCGATCAGGATTTTTTGTATTTTGTAAAATGTATTCCCACCAGCGAAGAGAAGCAAAGCCATCACTTTAAGAAGCTATTTCTAGATAAATGGTCCAAATCACATTTTAATTAGTACTTTGCAAAGGATTTGGATTGTCTGATGTTTAATCATTATGCAAACTCTGACATCGTGATTTATCACTGAAACAGCCGGTGACTCATGAGTGGATCAGAAATGTCTCACACATGAAGGAGGAGAAACTTGGGACTTCACCTGAAACCACAGCTTGGGCTGGATTTACTGTACCACTTGAGTACGATTAAAAACAAATAGAAATGTAATGCTTTAAAGAAAGTTTATTTATAAACTGTCATTTAAACATATGGAACTGTTTAATATGGATGGTATAGCCCACAGTGCAGAGCCAGCAGTGGTTATTTAAGGCACCTGGTTTCAGGGTTCTAACGATATCTTTTGCATGAATGATCTCAAACGAACGTATATCCAGCCAAGTAGCATATTTCTCAAACAATGTGCTGGGGAATTTACCTTATTCGATGATTTCTGGATTGCTGATCCTTGTTTTGTCATTGAAGCTCTTCAACTCGTTACTAAACCGGGAGGGTAGGATAGCTGTACTGTAGATCTATGCTGAAGTCCATTCAGTGCTGCCCTGTATTCGTTGCGCAGTGTGCAATTAAAATGTGTGCAGTTAAATAGATGTATGCTTGTTTTTGCACTGTTTTGAGTGCTCCTTGATCAGAATGTTCTTGAGCCAGAATTCAAACTGCCAAAAGCTTTTCCATAGAGGGTGATTGGATTCTAATGTGAGTTCAGGCTGGGATTTGAATCCCATCCTGCTCTGTTAGCGTTCCTAGGCCACTCTCCTCTTCCTTTTGAATTTTGTGTAAATCAATATAACTTGCACAGGAAATGCAAATAAATAATGTGAATCAGACCACCTTCCCCCTCCCTTGTGATAACAGTTCAAAGTATTCGGATTAGGGGACGGACCGTTCCTCTTGCTTTGTGCACAGCATCCTAAGTGTGTTCGTGAAGCATTTCTCTGGCCTGCATTTCTCTTTGAATGCATTTATACTTTCACTAAAAGCTGCAGGACTATGGGGAAAGAGTGGGGGGAGTGGGACTAATTGGATAGCTCTACCAAAGAGCCGGCACAGGCACGATGGGCTGAATAGCTCCCTTCTGCGCTGTATGATTCTAAATACCAAGTGGAGAAAAGCTTCAGTCACAATGCCGCTACATGTAGCCAACAGGTAGGTCCTCCCCTGTTTCCCCACTGCCCCCTTACCCCCTCCCTACAAGTGAAACAAATTGGTAAGAGCTTTCTCTATTGTCTTAGTTGATAGAAACATAGAAACATAGAAAAATAGGAGCAGGAGTAGGCCATTTGGCCCTTCGAGCCTGCTCCGCCATTCAATATGATCATGGCTGATCCTCTATCTCAATACCATATTCCCGCTCTCTCCCCATACCCCTTAATGCTTTTTGCGTCTAGAAATCTATCTATCTCCTTCTTAAATAAATTCAGTGACTTGGCCTCCACAGCCTTCTGTGGTAGAGAATTCCACAGGTTCACCACCCTCTGAGTGAAGAAATTGCTCCTCATCTCAGTCCTAAATGTCGTACCCCGTATCCTGAGACTGTGACCCCTCGTTCTAGACCCCCCAGCCAGGGGAAACATCCTCCCTGCATCCAGTCTGTCTAGCCCTGTCAGAATTTTATACGTTTCAATGAGATCCCCTCTCATTCTTCTAAACTCTAGTGAATACAGGCCTAGTCGACCCAATCTCTCCTCATACGACAGTCCTGCCATCCCAACTATCAATCATCAACTGATCAATCATCAGAGTCATTTATGGTACGGTTATATTGAAGGTAGCAGTGTGACACCTGTATCTGATTTAGGGATGTGTGAGCTGGCAGCATTCAATTGTACAGATGACTGTGCAACCCTTTCTGGGCAGCCAAATTGGATCAAAAGTCTCTGCACGTGTGCAGAGCTCCTCCTACCAGCTTCCGAGTGCCAGGCAAGTTTTTAATGTTAGCAAAGGGACCCGCTTAAAAAAATAGGTTTTATCATACGAGTACCAACATTGCAGTGTAACTAAGCCATGACTGAACTAAAACTAATGACAAGAGCTCAAGTGGTTCACAAAAGCTGTCGGAAAACAGGTAAGTTATCAGTAATTGTCCTGCAACGTTGGGGGGAATTTTAATGGTGGGTTGGGTCGAGTGGGAGTTGAAAGATTTTAAAAAATGAATCCCGACCCCAATCCGCCTCCAAGCCACCCACTTCCGGTTTTAACGGAGGCAGGACGAGGGCCGGACAACCAAGCCACTTCCAGGAGGCGGATCTCCCATTTAAATATTATAACGAGGCTGGCGTGCCTCATGGTGATCCACCATTCCAAATTTAAATCTGGCTGGCCAGGTTTCCCAGGCCTCGGGGAACCCGCCAGCTAAAGGAAGACGAGGACTGCTGGATCCTGGAAGTAAGTGCCTTTACACTTAACTGTTGGATCCAGCATCCCTGCCTCACCCACCTCCCGTGATCACCCACCACCCGACCCTTCCGATCTCCTCCTGACCACCCCCCCCCCCGCCCCACCCCCGAGGCCTCTGATCTCTCCCACGAGGCCTCCGATACCTCCTCCGGCCTTCCAACCTCCCCCCTCCAGCCCCCGATCGCCTTCCCAGCCTTCCCCCTCCGGCCCCATCCTCCTCCAGCCCCGATCCCTCCCTCCTCTCTGCGGCCTAGTGCTGCAGGCTTACCTACCCGACAGCCAGCCAGTCTCTCCATCTGGCTGGCTGGAGCGGGAAACAGAGCTTTGAAATGTTAATCAGGCTGTGCCGTTAAATTCGGCAAGGCCTGCAGGAAACCAGTTGTCCCAGGTTTTCCAACCGCTTTCTAGTCACCTCTCCCCCGCTCCCTACCCACCTCCAGATTAAAATTCCGGCCTTTATTTCCATTCGATCCCACATGAAATTCAAATAAGGCAAGACGTGACTTAAAAATGAGCGGAGGTGGCAACAATATGTTTATTTAATTAATGTGTGAAAACAGCTGAAAATCCTGCCCCTTGAACTTCTGTTAGTGAAGAAATAGATTTTAAATTGTCATATTTGGTAAGATTGACTCTGGGCTGGATTTTGTCTTGGGGTCGGGTTGGGGTCATGTCATCCGCATTTCGTGTTCCCCCCCCCGACTCCAGATTAATGTGGATGAATGATGCAATTTTCACTTAATTGGGCAATTGAGTTCCAGCATGTGGGAACCCATGAACTAATTAGTGGTTTCAGTCTGAAAGTCGCCTTTGATGATGTCATCATTGCTGCTGCATTGCAGGTCAGAGACTGACTGCCTGGCTGTTGGTGAGAGAGGACCTACCTCTGAGAGAGAGAGAGAGAGAGAGAGAGAGACAGAGAGACAGAGAGAGAGAGCGAGAGAGAGAAAGAGAGAGTCAGCTATCCACTTGTGCTCCCGCCAGGTTTCACTGCAGTGTTTCACACCAGGCGTGCTTCACGTCAGAAAAGGGTTAAACCAGCTAAAATGTTTCAAAATGGCATTACAGAGCCGATTTAGGGCTTGTTAAGGGCTTTAATGGCCTCTCCCGCCTCTTGGAGGTGGGATGGAGTCGGGAACCCCGCGACTGATTTTGTCAAAATTGCGTGGAGGCGAGATGGAGTCGGGATGGGGTCGGGACCCCCGACCCCGCAAATTTAACCCCCCACACGCCTCCAAACCCGACTCCACGGGTCATTCAAAATCCAGCCCTCTAACTCCACATACCCATTGCCCTTTTAGATGTTAGGTGCTGAACTGGGATTGTAAGTATTTATTGGGGCAGATTGTCCCATTGAATACAAGTGCTGATAAGACTAAACTCCAACTCTCTGTCTCCACTATTAACTGTAAGGCTGTCACAGAATAGTCTGAAGGTCTCTCTAATATCAAGGGCTGGATGAGTCAAAGCTTCTTCCTGCTGACAAAACCAAAGTCATCCTTTTTGGCTCCAGTAACCTCCTTGACTGCCCACTCGGGCTGGATCAGGTGGTCTGCTAGCTCACCATCTGTTTTAACCCTGAGCTGCTCTTTATACCCTGCATCCAATCAGTTGATGAGGCTTCATTCTTCCATCTGAATAAGATTGCCCATTTGCAACCTTTACCTCTTTTCGTCCACTGCCAAAACTCTAATTCGTACCTTTAGAATATTGAGAAGCAACTTCTCAAATGCCTCCCTTACTATCTTCCTATTCTCCATCCTTCATGAACTTCAATTAATCTAAAGCTCTGTAGCTAATCTCCTCTTGTGCGCTTCCATTACCTCCCCCTGTCCTTGCCAAGATTCTGTTCCCCACTGTATTGATTTTGAGGTTCTTCTCCTCACTTTCAAATCACCTCCATGCCTGGCACCTCTCCACTTAAATCTCCTCCAACTATATGGTCCAGCATGAACCCTCTGCTTTTCCGACTCTGAATTACTGCTTGTCTCTTGCTCCCTTTTCTCTATCAGCAGGGGCTAGTCCTTCAGTACTACATCCCTGCCCTCTGGAAATTTCACACAAACCATTCTTAATACTTTTCTGACTTCATTCAAAATCCTCCTCAAAACCTATGTTTTTAACCATGCTTTCAATGCCTTCCCTTAATCTCGAGCTCCCACTCAGTGCTCTCTTTCTCCATAGCGCTAAGCACCTTGAGGCTCCCCTTTGAAGAGCACTGTAGGAAATAGACATTTGAATATATACTTGTATTTCTATATCACCTTTAACGTAGTGAAACGAGCCAAGGCGCGCCACAGGAGTGTTAGCAGGCAAAATTTGACATCGAGCCACATAAGGAGATATTAGGACAGGTCTTTAAAACCTACCTCTTTGACCAAGCTTTTGTTCACCCTCCTATGGTTCTGTGTCAATTATTTTGGCTAATTACACTCCTGTGAAGCGCCTTGGGATGCTTTACTATGTTAGACTAGGCCTATATTCTCTAGAGTTTAGAAGAATGAGAGGTGATCTCATTGAATCCTATAAAATTCTTAAAGGGCTTGACAGGGTAGATGCAGGGAGGATGTTTCCCCTGGCTGGGGAGTCTAGAACTAGGGATCACAGTCTCAGAATAAGGGGTCGACCATTTAGGACTGAGATGAGGAGAAATTTCTTCACTCAAAGGGATGTGAGTCTTTGGAATTCTCTACCCCAGAGGGCTGTGGAGGCTCAGTCATTGTGTATATTCAAGACTGAGATCGATAGCTTTTTGGACACTAAGGGAATCAGGGGATATGGGGATAGTGCGGGAAGGTGGAGTTGAGGTAGAAGATCAGCCATGATCTTATTGAATGTCGGAGCAGGCTCGAAGGGCCGAATGCCCTACTCCTGCTCCTATTTCTTATGTTCTTATGTTCTTTATTAAAGGCGCTATATAAATGCAAGTTGTTGTTATTGTTTAGGGATGTAATGCCGCTTGAATCTCAAATGAACAACTTTAAATCACAAAAACCCACACAGGCCGACCACTCTCATCACTCTTGCTGTTGCCATATGGTGTGATGTTATCGAAACAGAACTATTTGGATTATTAATATCATTGCATATTTTAAACTAGACACACAGCTGTTTCAATAAGGGCAAACTGAATCATGTGTAGGAATGATGGCCGAAGCCAGCTTTAAAATCCGTGCTGACGGAGACTGGGACTCGAGCTCTGTGTATGAACTTTTCCTCACGGTGCATAAGTATAATAGATTAGTGAAAATACCAAAGCAGACTTCAAAGGCAGTAATTTAATCTCATATTAAAGAGACTTCAAACAACTGATAATCGGCCATCCCGAACAATTGACCGAACAATGTGCCTGAGGTTCGATGTTTACTCTGCAGCATTCAGTCCTCAGGGTGTCAACGCCTCTTTGATTCCCACCTCCCTGTTTGTTTTGAATTAACTGATCACGTGCTAACATGTGCCATCTTGACAGAAGTAATGCAGAGAGTGAACGTCACGGAGTTGTGTAAAAGCCTGCTTTTCACAACACTGTAATTATTAACTACCAAAAAAAGAAAGAAATTAATTCAAAGGTCTCGACTTGTCTGGATGTTATTTAATTTTCAAACTGTGCACGTGTTACTGTTTGTAATGGTTTGCCTTCGTCCTCCAATCTGAACAATAATTTAGAAGAAATATATTGATCATGACTTCAATTTTAGATTAATTTTCACAATATGGAGTCATTATAAGAGAATATAAATTGAGCTTTTTGCTTGATGTATCCACATTTCACTTTAATCTGTGTGCAACACATGGCCATGGAATTTGAGCTATTTTCTCCCTGACCGTGTGAGAAAAGGTAATTAATTTGAATAAATAATAAGATACATTTAGCTGAAAGTTCACGACTAGGAAGAGTTGATTTGTTCATTTTGCTGTTACTTATCAAATACTGTTAATGAGGCTAGAAACAGTTGTAAACTATGCTTTATCAGTTCACTGCATAAAACGTAAGCTAGCAGAGTGCAATGCATCACTACTGAGACTTAGACTAGACAGTTCTAAAGTGTCAGTGATAAACTGAGTAACCAGTTTCATCTCACACTCGGTCATGGTTCATTGGAAGTATGAGCAGTGCATGTTTCTGTCACGGATGACCAAGGTTGTTGATCTCTCACCAGTATTGTGACCACGCTCGATCAGCTCCGATGGACGGGGTCACATCGTCCACATGCCCGATACGAGACTCCCAAAACAAGCGCTCTACTCGGAGCTCTGACACGGCAAGAGAGCCCCAGGTGGGCAGAGGAAATGCTTCAAGGACACCCTCAAAGCCTCCTTGAAAAAGTGCAACATCCCCACCGACACCTGGGAATCCCTGGCCCAAGACCACACAAAGTGGAGGAGAAGCATCCGGGAAGGTGCCGAACACCTCGAGTCTCTTCGCTGGGATCAAGCAGAAGCCAAGCGCAAGGAGCGCACGTCAACCCAAGAACCCCACCCACCCGCCCCTTCAACCATCGTCTGCCCCACCTGTGACAGAGACTGTAGGTCCCGCATTGGACTCATCAGTCACCTGAGAACTCATTTTTAATGTGGAAGCAAGTCATCCTCAGTTCCGAGGGACTGCCTAAGAAGAAGAAGATATTGTGAATAGATTAATGCGATAGCTAATTTGATATGCCACTTTACCCAACCATATTGCATAATGTAATGCAGTATCACCATGTTGGTATGTATCTAGATTTTATCAGGCCACTCGCTACCACTGGCATTTTTGGAAAAAATTGAGAGGTCGCACAACACCAGGTTATAGTCCAACAGTTTTATTTGAAATCACAAGCTTTCGGAGCTTACTACTCCTTCGTCGGGTGAAGTAAAGAGATACAAAGCATATATAGATAGAGAACAATGCATGTGTACCTTACAATTGCAGACAACTAAATTAAATCATCCTGACTGTTTATCTGCCGAGGTGTGATAAAGTTAATCAGGTCAGCCAGGAAGGTACCACATCAAAGACATAGCAAGATACAACTGAGACAATGAGGTGGAGTCGCAGGGGGTCTAACGTGTCAAAAGCTGCCGTCTGTATGTAAAACGATAAGCTTTAAAATTTTTACTTTTTTACTGGGAATCACATCTGTGAACAAGCCAACGACGACTCGAGTCCGGATCACGTCATGTATCGTGACATAAACCCAAGATCCCGGTTGAGACCGTCTTCATGAGTGCGGAACTTGGCTATCAGTTTCTGCTCGATGATTTTGCGTTGTCGTGTGTTCCTAAGGTCGCCTTGGAGAACGCTTACCCGCATTTTTGGAAAACCCAGTGAAGCAGCTGACTGTTCTCGATTTGTGGTGGGAGCATTGAATTACTGACACTTTCCAGTGTCCTCTGCGAATTATGGATGACCTCCTAGTTTACACAGAACTGTCCAAATGGCCAAGTCACATTGGACCTCCAATCCACTGTACAGGTTCTTATCCAATCCAGTACTCTGAATGTATTTGAACAAGTAGATTAGATATTAGCTTTCACTTACTTTCTGATATCTATTTTTACTTCTTGCAGAGTTGTGTAGACAATTATTGATTTGGGTGTTGCTGGGATCTATGGACTACCATTGCGTATTCTCATTCTAGTATTCGCATTCCATTTTTGTTATGTCAGAGAATTTCAAGTTCACTGCTATTACATGGCATGTCAATTTTACCATTCAGGACTTCTGATTGGCTGGAGAAAAGATGGCCAGTTCTCAGCCTATGAAAACCAATTTTTTGGAACTTGCTCCCACCTTGAAAATATATGAACTAAAAGGAAGAAGCAAAAAAATGAAAACGTTTTAAAGTTCTTTTTAAAGTTAGAAAATATCAAGAATAAATGGAAAGAAGTGAAATTGATAAAGTAGGTGAGAGACAGATGGAAAAGAAGAAAATAAGAGGAACAAGTGATGAAAGAGCTAGCAGAATTAAATATTTTTTTTAATTTTTATTAAAATTGTATTTACATTTTTGGGGCAGAATTCCTGCGGGGCTTCTCCTGATCTCTCGGCATAACGTCGGTGGTGTCACTGGCCATTTTTAGCCATCCACGCCAGTTCCCTGGAATTCCCCATATCTTCCGTTGAAGTACAGCAGTAGATCGGGAAAACCCCTTAGGAAATTCCCAGGTGTTTACTTTTGTTATTTAGTAACAAGTAGTAAACATGTAGGAGGAATATTTCCTCTGTGTTTTATGTGGCGTGAAATCATAAACTCAATGGAGGTGAACCTTCTCACCAATGCTCCCCCTAATTTTTTTATTGGATGCGCAGCCCCTTCAAAGTTTCGCGCATGCGGGAAATTTCACATTGGAAAAGCTGGTCCCGGGCTGCGCGCTATTTTCAGGGGTAGTATGGACCTAACAATTCAGTGATGTCCTGGAGAGCTGTTAAATTTATTACCACATCGCAACAAGGCATCAACCAGGTGGGCCATCCAGATTTACGTAGATGCTGGCTTCCTCAAGGAAGGTCCAGGGTGCAATCGATGGCACCCGCGTTGCTTTGTCAGCTCCCACTTAACACCCCCCTATAGGTTCGAGACTTCCAGCTGTCAGTTGCTTCAAATCCTCGGAGACTGATCTCAGGGTCTGTATTTAGAGACAATGTTCGATGTTCCTTGAACATCCTTCTTTTCAGATGAGAACCCAAAAGTGTTGGGACCCACGACTCTCAATGCCTTCTCCTAGAAAGGGATGAGAGGTTTAAAGATGGGGGATGCCCCCTCCAGTGTGCCAATTTATCCTGCAAGACGATAGAGTAATGAGGGAAAGGCTAGCAGTTGAGGAGAGTGTGCCAAGTGGGAAAGCTGATATAAGAGATGTGGGGGTAACCACCTGTTAAAGTGGAGGAAGGAGTTTTAGGGTTGTGCATGTAAGTAATTGCTGTTAGGAGAGCTGGGTAGCCATAGTGCAAGATGCTGAGTTGGAGCCACCTTTAATCAGAGTGCGTTGCAAAGGGTTAGTTGTACCCGTGTTGCTTTAAGAGGGTGAAGAGTTTGCTGGTGCCCAGGTTGACCAGGGAATAAAATGAGACAGAGCCCAGTGTGTTACCCTGCCAGCTCTGGTGAGGTCGCTGAATTTTTTTTGCGGCACTGCTCTGCAATCCTGGGGGTGAGGGATTTGGCACTCAGTGCCAGTGCCACCTCCATGCTGGCAGCAGGAGTTACATTCCTGGCAGGCTTTTTGGCACTCACACCCAGGAATCTGTGCCTCCTGCCTTCAATCTCCTCAGAGGGCTTGGAGTAGTGAAGTTATGTTGTTTTTCTCTTGGATGGGGCTCAGTCTGCTGCCCTCTAGGTGCAGGCAATGTCTGAGTAGTTGTAATTCTGTACAAGTATAATAAAAATATTGCTAAGACATGCAGTGAAGTTACTTGAGAATGAAGTGAAAGAGCTAAGTGCTCCTCCTCTCTTACCTGCTCGTCTCCCAGTCTGCTGCTGAAAGGCTGCACAAGAGTTTCCAGGTAGTTCAGCTGTTTACACTCATTTTACACTGGTTTTAGGCCAATCACTGCACCAATGAGAATGCAAATAAGCAGATGCAGGAAACCCATGTGCACCGACAGACATTAATGGCCCAGATTTTGCAATGGTAATAACGGCAAAACTGTCAGCTTTCGCTGTCATTACTCCTCTGAAAGTGACAGCAACTTAACATAGAAACATAGAAACTAGGAGCAGGCCATTCGGCCCGTCGAGCCTGCTCCACCATTCAATACGATCATGGCTGATCATCCAAATCCAGTACCCTGTCCCTACTTTCTCACACAGAATCCCCATCGAGCCTGCACTGACACATATCCCACCCTATCCCTGTAACCCCACGTATTTAATTCCCCCTAACATATCCCATCCTATCCCCGTAACCCCACATATTTAATCCCCCCCTAACACTAAGGGTCAATTTATCATAGCCAAATCAACCTAACCCGCACATTTTTGGACTGTGGGAGGAAACCGGAGCACCCGGAGAAAACCCACGCAGACACGGGGAGAATGTGCAAACTCCACACAGACAGTCACCCGAGGCCAGATTCGAACCCAGGTCCCTGGCGCTGTGAGGCAACAGTGCTAACCACTATGCCACTTCTGGATTTAGCGCATGCGCAGATAAATGCGGAAACCAGAAGTTGCTGTCAGTGATTCTACGCTTCTCCATAGGGTGCGCTGTGGAATCCCCAGAGCCGGCAATCAATTCGAATGACACTGAAATGTAGTTCCTGCCGAAAACTTCCCCTATTACGCTGAAATATCGCTGTTAAAAACCCCCATAAAAGTTAAGCCTTGTTGGAATAGGTGTAACTGGGTTTTTAACGCTGTATTGATTGCTGAACAACTGTTCTGGCCCTGAAAAACAAATTTTATATTTGTGGAATGTCAAATTGTACCATTAATATGGTAAGAATTACATTGTTTTTAATATCATAAACAAACTTTAAAAAAAGTTATGATATTTCAGCTTCTACCTAAATCATATGTGTATGTCCCAAACTTTATTTCATTCTATGTAAAATTTATAAAAATTAAATTGTAATCTGTGCATTTTACTTCCTGGTTTGCTGTCTGTGAGAATTCTTCAACGTGCTCAGCCAGCTTGACATCACTGTTGCTGGACGCTGGAGATTCGCTTGATTTGGCACCAGATTCAAACTAATGTTGGGAGAGCTGAAATTCACGCCACAGAGATCGCTAGATCTTTATGGGCAGCTTTCTTCGAGGCCAACGGTAAGTGCCGTCGCTTCACCGCTGACCAAAAATTCTGGGCCAATGTTTTTAACAGGCAACAGGGGTGTAACTCATTTTGAGGAGATCCTAGGTCAATGGGCCGGATATTCCGATCCCTACGGGTGGGTATGTGCTGTGCACCCACCCGTAGGGACATCGGAAATGCCGGTTTTAGGCATGTGCTGAAAACCAGCATTTCTGATCTGTCAAGAATCCTCTTGACAGATCCTCCGGCGGCCTCTGCGGGTGGATAGTTCCGCTTTTGGAGACCCTCCGCCCGCAGAAAACCCTTACAATTCTTATGCCTGGTAAAAGCAGGCATAAGGCCTGCTTTTAACAGGCTAAGAGTAGAAAAAAAGAAAAAAAAATTTTTCACTTATTTATCATTTAAAAATACTTTTAAAAAAGGTAAGTTTATTTTTAGCCCCGTAAAAAACTTTAATTATTTTTTTCAAAAAATTAAATTTTTGTTTAAAATACTTAATTTATTGTAATTTCAAGTCATTTTAAAAATGTGATTTAAAAAAAAATGTATTTAAAGTTTTACTATGTTTTTTCATTGATCTCCATTCATATATTTGACAGGTCTTCCTCTCAAATGTATGAAGGGAGATTCCCTTCTGTGATTGGCTCCCCATGGCCCACGTGATCCCAGGGACGCTGCGAACTACCTGCGCCCCTGGGATACGTGGGCCCTGCACCCTGGCAGTTTGGTGAGGCCCAGCAGCGGAACTGTGAGCCTCCCGGGAGCCCTCAGGTAAGGGCGCAGATTTTTCCAGATCGCAGGCCTCCGCCCGCGGGAGGCCTGTGCTCGAAAAATACGGGCCATTCTTTTTAAATGCTTCTATGATTTCACTCTATGGATAATAGGTTTTATTTCTCTGTGAACCACCAGATTTTTAACAGACTCCTTATAGATGATTAAAAGTTTATACAGTTGAAAGCTAATAAATCCCACCACAATTAATTAAATAAATCTGGAATTAAAAACTAGAATCAGTAATGGTGACCATGAAACTACTGGATTGTCGTAAAAACCCATCTGGATCACTAATGTCCCTTAGGGAAGGAAATCTGCCGTCCTTACCCGGTCTGGCCTATATGTGACTCCAAACCCACAGCAATGTAGTTGACTCTTAACTGCCCTCTGCGGTTCAAGAACGCGGCTCACCACCACCTCTCAAGGGCAATTTAGGGATGGGCAATAAATACTGGCCTTGCCAGCGACACCCACATCCCATGAACAAATTAAAAAAAATGCGTAATGAATTTGCTGAGAGGTTTTATCCTTGGATTGGATTTATGATTTAATTAGTAATTCTAAATAACAGGAGTGAACAGCAATAGTACATTAAAATTCATGCAGTGATCAACTTTCTGTTTGCCCAGATTCCACTGTTCTGTCCTGGAGTCACTTGCATTTCTTTAGGTATCCTATGAAGAGAGTCAGAAGTATCTCTAAAAGACCATTCGTCCTCCCTCAGCCTGAACAACTGCCGAGTAATGCTCATCAGACCGTTACCCTGATGCTGTATAGCGCTCTAGTAAGGCTGCACCTTGAACGTTGTATTCAGTTCTCATTACCAAAGCAGAAGGGGAAGATTTTTTTTATATTCGTTTATGGGATTTGGGCGACGCTGTCAAGGCTAGCGTTTATTGCCCATCCCTAGTTGCCCCTGAGAAGGTGGTGGTGAGCTACCTTCTTGAACCGCTGCAGTCCATGTGGTGATGGTACTCCCACAGTGCTGTTAGGTAGGGAGTTTTCATTCTTATTATTTTGCAGCGGTTTATTACAACTGAGTGACTTGCTAGGCCATTTCAGAGGGCAGTTAAGAGTCAATCACATCTGCTGTGGGTCTAGGAGTCACATATAGGCCAGACCAGCAGATTTCCTTCCCTAAAGGACATTAGTGAACCAGATGGGTTTTTATGACAATCCAATAGTTTCATGGTTACTATTACTGGTACTAGCTTTTTATTTAAACTTAAATTCCCCAGTTACTGTAGTGGGATTTGAATTCACGTCTCTGGATCATTAGTCTAGGCCTCTGGATTACTAGCCCAGTGACATTACCACTACGCTACCGTTCCCCTGATGTCCAAACCCTGGGAGTGGTGCAGAGAAGGGCTATGAGCCTGATCCCTAGATTCAGAGGTGAATGAGATAACACCTTATAGAGGTGTAAAAGATTAATCCTGAGCACTATTTCAAGTTAATCTGTGACAGCAGGACTAAGGAGACACAGGTATCTGCAATATCTGGAATGATGTTGCAGGTAGGATTGTGGAGTTATTCAAAAGACAGTTGGATGCTGTGAATGAAAGATCATAGGTTTCTATGGAAGAATGAGCTGGAGGGACCAGATGGTCTCCCTCATCGCTACTTATCTGTGTGACTTTTTGGGGTGACATTATAAATGAGTTATGCAGGGTCCTTCACAATAAATAAAAATAAAAATGTCACAGCCAATTATTATGCCATCAATTGTCTTTTTAGAAAATGTATTTTTGGATGAATATTTGTGCTCATCTTTAGGACTGTAAGCGCTAAGGAATGGTCCAGATTAACATGGGTTTGACACAGGTTAAATCTCCCCTTCTCTGCTCCAAAAATGTTTCTTAACCACATCCCCCAGGAGAGTACCCATCATTTCACTCACCAGCCCACTATATGACCTTGCTAAGTGATGCTGACAAGTTAGTGCCAATTTGTACTGAATTAAAGGCAGTTTTCTGCTACAGCTTTGAGTCTGTGGAGATCTAGCTTGAGATCAAGACTGAGATTGCTAACCCAGTTCCTCTACGACCCTTACAGCTAAGAGAAAGGAGACTTTTATCCCATCAGTCTCCAGCATAGTCAAGCCAAAATACCAATGCTGAAAACACACTGTACCACCTAATCCCCATATTTCAACATTTGTAAAGCTACGTTTGATTTAATTCGAGTGAGGACTGCATTGTAAGCCTGTAGGGCAGTTTAATTCTCCCAATAGTCATGCGAGGCAGCTTTATTCTCTCCTGAGAGGTGTTTAACCGCCATATGGAAAATGCTTTAAGGAAGAATTCAAGTTGAGCAATACGGCTGTTACCATAACAAAGATAATATTGTTTTATTATTCTATTTACAAGTCTGAATTTCACTCCAAAATGTGGAAATCATTCGTAATCAAATGTTTCGGCTACTAATTAGTCATGGAGCTAAACTTTCTTGCTAGCTCAATAACCAACAATTAAATGATCTTATCTAATGAGGTCCATATTTTGGAGTGAAACACAGACATTGTAAATGCCAGTATTGAGCAGGGGATAGCCATGTGCCCTTGTCAGTAGTTCCCAGGAACACATCCTATGGACGCACTTGTTTCTCTAGCCGCTAATGTCATATATACTGGATTATTTAACCCTTTAAGAAAGAAAGACTTGCATTTCTATAGCGCCTTTCACGACCACCGGATGTCTCAAAGCGCTTTACAACCAATTAAGTATTTTTGAAGTGGAGTCACTGTTGTAATGTAGGAAACGCGGCAGCCAAATTGCACACAGCAAGCTCCCACAAACAGCAATGTGATAATGACCAGATAATCTGTTTTTGTTATGTTGGTTGAGGGATAAATATTGGCCAGGACACCGGGGATAACTCCGGATGAGTGATCTATTTTATTTTGGTACAAAAATACTTTGTACAACATTGCAGCTTGCTTGTGTGAATATAACGGATACTGGCCAGTGGTCAGTGAGTTAAAAGGGTGGCTCCCATGGAGAGTCATGCTCAACAGGACCGTGGGTCACAGAGTCAGGATTGCAGTGTTATAGCCCTGCCTCTGAACCACGGTCCCTTCAGGTGCAGCGTCCCCGCGAGGATAATGGGATGGCCGTATCACCCCCTGTACAACAGTCATCTCCTCGAAGGATTCAGATAACGTAACCTGCAGAACTGAAGCTCAGGTGAATTATATTTCTGATCTTAACCCTGCGTTTGGATTGAAAACAGAAAAGTCCGGTAAAACACCGATCATTCAACAGCTGAAAGAGAAAGATAGGCCTAGTGTTTTGGGTGTATTTCCTGATGAAGGCTATCACCTGAAATATTAACCTATCTCTCTTGGGCAACACGGTGGCATAGTGGTTAGCACTGTTGCCTCACAGCGCTAGGGACCCAGGTTCGAATCCGGCCCCGGGTGACTGTGTGGAGTTTACACATTCTCCCTGTGTCTGCGTGGGTTTCCTCCGGGTGCTCCGGTTTCCTCCCACAGTCCAAAGATGTGCGGGTTAGGTTGATTTGGCTATGATAAATTGACCCTTTGTGTTAGGGGGGATTAAATACGTGGGGTTACGGGGATAGGGTGGGATATGTGTCGGTGCAGGCTCGATGGGCCGAAATGTCCTCTATCTGCATTGTGGGGATTTTTGCATTTTCTAATTTTAAGATTGTCAGCATTCGTAGCTTTATATAAAACAAGCTATCCTTATGAATGGATTGTTGCTTTACATTTTTTTCTTATTCATTCCCGGGATGCGTGCTTCACTGGGATTTATTGCCCATACCTAGTTGCCCTGAGTGTGGTGTGGTGTGGTGTGCCTTCTTCTGTAGCAACTGAGTGGCTTGCTGGACCAGTTCAGAGGGCAGTTAAGAGTCAACCACTGGTGTTGGTGTGGGACTGGCGTCACACCAGACCGGGGAAGGACGATAGGTTTCCTTCCCTAAAGGACATTAGTGAACCGGTTAGGTTTTTAACGATAATCTGACAGTTTCACGGCCACTTTTACTGATACCAGGTTTCCCAGATTTTTAAAAACTGAATTCATAGTCTCACACTGTCATGGTGGATTATTAGTCCAGTAACATAACCGTACCAAATTTGCTGACCAGCATCCATGATTATTAATAGGTAGAGAAGTCTTGGTAATTTGCAAGCAATAACATTGACAATATCACAGTTATATTTGCTTAAAGCATTCCAAAAGTTACAGGGCCTCTCAGGATATGAGTTTCCTGGGTTGGGCCTCACATTCATTTTGTAGTGAATTACGAAAAACACATTTTGCTCGATTCAATTGAAGAAAATCTTTTATTCTTCCAGATTTGTTACTTAATGTGTGTTCCACTCTTGCTTTTAGGTTCCCCAATCTGTTTCCTTTGTCAGGTGGGAAGAGAAGACAGTTTTCAACCTTTTAACTGGCGCTCTTAACGAAGCTGAATGATCATCTGACCGGAGAAATGGTTCTGTAAGGCAGAATCATTCTGCTAGTTCTTCTCTTTCCTTCCCTTGCCCCATGTGAGAAAATGCTCAAGCATCTATTCAGCTCGCCATCATTCAATCTAGAACTGTGGAGCATCCAATCAGTGACGAGGCGTTCAACAATGTTGGAGGCTTAGAGCTGAAATAAATCACTGAATTATGGCCTTCTGGCAGTTGATCTAATGTCTCTGTACTTGTCCTTGCAAGTCTGCCGGTTTTTTTTGCAGCAGATAGTACATGTCTCTTCCTATGTTAGTCGTCCTCAAATGCCAAAATCTTTTCACTCATAAATACAGCTCAACTAAAATACAAAAGTAAACCTCCCACAGCGACAGCCTGCAATTATATAGTGCCTTTAATGTAGTGAAATATTCGAACACACTTCATGGAGGCAAAAATGGATGTAGTAGGAGAAAAATTCCCACAGCCTTCAATTTTAACCTGTTCTTCTGCGAAGGGGGCAAGAACGCCCCCTGAAACCGGCAGAGTCCTTCTTTAAATATGCATAAGAACATAAGAAATAGGAGCAGGAGATGGCCATACGGCCCTGCGAGCCTGCTCCGCCATTCAATACGATCATGGCTGATAATCAACCTCGACGCCACTTTCCCGCCCGATCTCCATATCCCTTGATTCCCCTAGAGTCCAAAAATCTATCTCTCTCAGCCTTGAATACACTCAAAGACTCAGCATCCACAGCCCCCTGGGGCAGAGAATTTGAAAGATTCACAACCCTCTGAGTGAAGAAATTCCTCCTCATCTCGGTGAAATGGCCGACCCCTTATCCTGAGACTATGCCCCCTAGTTCTAGACACTCCAACCAGGGGAAGCAACCTCTCAGCATCAACCATGTCAATCCCCTTCAGAATCTTGTATGTTTCAATGAGATCACCTCTCATTCTTCTAAACTCCAGAGAGTATAGGTCCACTCTACACAATCTCTCATCATAGGACAGCCCTCTCATCCCAGGAATCAATCTAGTGAACCTTCGTTGCACTGCCTCCAAGGCAAGTATATCCTTCCTTAGATAAGGAGACCAAAACTGTACACAGTTCTCCAGGTGTGGTCTCACCAAAGTCCTGTACAATTGTAGCAAGACTTCCTTACTCTTATACTCCAACCCCCTTGCAATAAAGGCCAACATGCCATTTGCCTTCCTTATTGCTTATTGCTTGCTGTACCTGCGTGCTAGCTTTCTGTTTCTTGCACAAGGACACCCAAATCTCTCTGAACACCAACATTTCTCACCATTTAAAAAATATTCTGTTTTTCTATTCTTCCTACCAAAGTGAATAACCTCACAATTCCCTACATTATACTCCATCTGCCACCTTACTGCCCACTCACTTAGTCTATCTATATCCCTTTGCAGACATTGTGTTCTCCTCACAGCTTACTGTCCCACCTAGCTTTGTATCATCAGCAAACTTGATACATTACACTCGGTCCCTTCATCTAGGTCATTAATATAGATTGTAAATAGCTGAGACCCCAACACTGATCCTTGCGGCGCCCCACTAGTTACAGCCTGCCAACCTGAAAAAGACCCATTTATCCCTACTCTGTTTTCTATCCATTAACCAATCCTCTATCCATGCTATTATATTACCCCCAACCCCATGAGCCCTTATCTTGTGTAATAACCTTTTATGTGGCACCTTATCGAATGCTTTTGGAAATCCAAATATACTACATCCACTGGTTCCCCTTTATTTACCCTGCTAGTTACATCCTCAAAAACTCTAATAAATTTGTCAAACACGATTTCCCTTTCATAAAACCATGTTGACTCTGCCTAATCATTTTATGATTTTCTAAGTGCCCTGATACCACTTCCTTAACAATGGATTCCAGCATTTTCCCGATGACTGATGTCAGGCTAACTGACCTGTAGTTTCTTGTTTTCTCTCTCCCTCCTTTCTTGAATAGCGGTGTTGCAATTGCTACCTTCCAATCCACTGGGACTGTTCTAGAATCTAGGGAATTTTGGAAGATCAAAACCAATGCATCTACTATCTCTGCAGTCACCTCTTTTAGAACCCTAGAATGTAGGCCGTCAGGTCCAGGGGATTTGTCGGCTTTTATTCCCATTAGTTTCTCCAGTAGTTTTTCTCTACTTATATTAATTATGTTTTGTTCCTCACCCTCAATAGACTCTTGGTTCCCCATCATTTTTGTTAAGATTTTTGTGTCTTCAACTGTGAAGATAGATACAAAATATTTGTTTAATGTTTCTGCCATTTTCTTATTCCCCCTAATTTCTCCTGTCTCAGCCGCTAAGGGACCAACGTTTACTTTTGCTATTCTCTTCCTTTTTACATACTTGTAGAAGCTCTTACAATCTGTTTTACATTTCTTCCTAGTTTTCTCTCATATTCTATTTTTTCCCCTTTTTATCAACTTTTTGGTCACCCTTTGCTGGTTTCTGAAACGCTCCCAATCCTCAGGCTTACTATTATTCTTTGCAACATTATAAGCTTCTTCTTTCAATCTAATGCTATCCTTAACTTCTTTAGTTAGCCATGGATGGATCACTTTTCCCATGGAGTTTTTGTTTCTCAATGGAATGTATTTTTGTTGAGAATTATGAAATATTTCTTTAAATGCTAACCACGGCTTATCTACTGCCATATCTTTTAATCTATTTTTCCAATCTACTTTAGCCAACTCGCCCCTCATACCTATGTAATTGGCTTTATTTAAGTTTAAGGCTCTAGTTTTGGACTTAGGTAAGTCACTCTCAAACTTAACGTGAAATTCTATCATATTATGATCACTCTGCCACAGAGGATCCTTTACTATGAGATTGCTAATTAACCCTATCTCATTACATAATACAAGATCTAAAATAGCCTGTTCCCTGGTTGGTTCCATGATGTATTGTTCTAGGAAACTGTCCTGAATGCATTCCATGAATTCGTCCTCCAGACTACCTTTGCCAATTTGATTTGTCCAGTCTATATGAAGATTAATGTCCCCCACGATTATTGCATTACCTTTGTTACAAGCTCCTACTATTTCTTGATTAATATTCTGTCCAACGGTACAGCTACTGTTAGGGGGCCTATATACTACTCCCACCAGTGTTTTCTGCCCCTTGTTATTCCTTATCTCCACCCATACTGATTCTACTTCCTGATCTTCCAAGCCGAGATCCTTTCTCTCTATTGTCCTTATGTCATCCTTTATTATCAGGGCTACCCCGCCTCCTTTTCCATTCTGTCTGTCTTTTCGAAACTTCAAATACCCTGGAACATTTAGTTCCCAACCTTTGCCACCTTGTATCCACGTCTCTGTAATGGCTATTAGATCAAACCCATTTATCTCTATTTGTGCCACTTGTTCATCGTTCTTGCTACGAATGCTTTGTGCATTCAGATAAAGAGCCTTGAATTTAAATGTTTTTATCATTATTCCTTGCTTTGACCTTATTCTCTGCTGCACTGCTATCGTTAAACTCTCTGTCCCTTCCTGTCACACTCTGCTTATTTTTACCCAAATCGCTACACTGCTCTATTGCCTTGACCTTTCTCTTTAGATTTCTACAATTCCCCTCACCTGACCCCTCCCCCCCTTTTTTTAGTTTAAAGCCCTATCTACAGCCCTAGTTATTCGATTCACCAGGACGCTGGTCTCAGCCCAGTTTAAGTGGAGCCTGTCCTGACGGAACAGCTCCCTCGCAACCTCATGCAGATGAAGTATCGATGACATCATCAGAATAGATGGTGCTCAAAAGGTAATGACGTAGCAAGTGGACTTCTTTAGCTTATACTTGTGAAAGGGTAGAAGGAAAAACCAGCCATTGAATCCAGCTAGCTGGCCTAGTCACTTAGAATGATGTAAAGAACCCAGTCAGATTGTTTCAATCTTGTGTCATTTGAGTCAGAAATGTGCCCATTTCTCGCTTCGAATGCTTCAGTGAAATCCGCATTCACTATGCTTGGCGGCAGTCTATTCTGTAAGTAATTGTTCCTTTAGATGCATGTAACTCAAAGTTTCCTCGGTTTATAACCATGTTCTCCAGTTCCATTTCTCTGGCTCAGCACAAAGTACATCTCCAGGTAACGTTTTCACATCTGTCTCTCCTTCATGATTCAAATTTATTTTGATGCAAAAAAAGATCAACTACAGTTGTGAAGGGGTTAAGGATATAATTCGTGCCTTAGAGCTGTTCATTTTTTTTAAATGGTATTTTTTTCAAAGAGAACAAATTTAGCTCTGAAATTGATTTTCATTCTTGAATCACCAATAGATGAATGGCCGAGGCCTGTAATACAAGACACCAGCAAGAGCGAAAAGAACGGAAGAGAGGACAGGACAAATCAAGAAACAGTGGTTAGGCAATGCCAAGTTTGAGTTTTAAAAGCCTGGAGGAGATCTGAAGAAAGATGTAAGTGGATTTGTGATAATTATGGGTATGGCAGTTCCAACCCTTAGAGAACGGCGGCAGAATTTTACTGCATCAAAAAAAAACAATAAGTGATGACACAAATGATCATGAATTAAGGAATATTCTGTGATTTTGTATATTTTCTGGCATTTTCATTTCTTTTCTTCCACGGTGTCAGCCGTGGCTCAGTTGGTAGCATCCTCGCCTCTGAGTCAGATACAAGTCATGGGTTCAAGTCCCACTTCAGAGACTTGAGCACAAAAATCTAGGCTGACACTATCTGAGGTGCCATCTTTCAGATGAGAAGTTAAACCGAGGCCCTGTCTGTCCTCTCAGGCGGATATAAAAGATCCAATGGCACTATTTCGAAGACGAGCAGGGGTGTTATCCCTGGTGTCCAAGCCAATATTTATCCCTCAATCAACATCACTAAAACAAATTATCTGGTCATTATCACATTCCTGTTTGTGGGAGCTTGCTGTGTGCAAATTGGCTGCCGCGTTTCCTACATTACAACAGTGACTACACTTCAAAAAGGACTTCATTGGCTGTAAAGCGCTTTGGGACATCCGGTGGTCGAGAAAGGCGCTATAGAAATGCAAGTCTTTCTTTTCTTTTTCAATATATTTTTGGGTGAAAGCGAGGCATGTTAGTACCAAGGAATGGAATACATCTTGCTTTTCAGCTGCTGGCTGCATCCAGCACTTATGCCTTCGCCCAGATTTTCTGATCAGGCTCGGCCTACTTACAGATGTGAATCAGGTAGACCTGATTGGCAAACTGGGCATACACCTAGAGTTCCGCCCCACCTTATAGCATGCAGCCAATACATCGGCGGATCCACATTTAAATGTCAATGGGGATGTCTCTGCATGCCAGTTCTTGACTTCTGTGTGTGCAATATACCCATTTATAATTACAGCCCTGTAAAATGGACATCTAAGGTTGCTAGGTAATGGTTAACATATTGAAGTTCATTGAAAGGACTAAGTAATGTTAAGGTAAGAGCACTTTATCCATTTCTTGACCATTTTTCTCTGCTGGTACTCTGCACTAATTGTGCTCTGCCTTTATTGTCACCAGCATCATCACTATAAAGAAAAAAGACATGCATTTATATAGCGCCTTTCATGACCTCAGGACATCTCAAAGCACTTTACAGCCAATTAAATACTTTTTTGTAGGAAATGTAGCAGCCAATTTGCGCACAGCCAGGTCCCACAAACAGCAATGCAATAATGACTAGATAATCTGTTTTAGTAATGTCAGTTGAGGGATAAATATTGACCAGGACACTGGAGATAACTCCCCTGCTCTTCTTCGAATAGTACCGTGGGATGTTTCATGTTTACTTGAGAGGGCAGACGGGGCCTCGATTTAACATCTCATTCGAAAAAAGGCACCTCTGACAGTGCATCACTCCCTCAGTACTGCACTGGAGTGCTAGTCTAGATTATGTGCTCAAGTCTCTGGAGTTGGACTTGAACCCACCACCTTCTGACGCAGAGGCGAGACTGCTACCACTGAGCCATGGCTGACACTGCATCACTGCCACCAACAGGTTTCCTGATGGGAATCCCCATAAATTTGCTACTTTTGGAGGAAGAAGAAGATCAGTGGAGGGTTTACAGGCAGGTAAAGCTGCACCAGAGGTGTTCTCTTCCCACCTGTTAGTACCTGTACACTGGTATCTACAGGATCACATACCTCACTTTGCCAGCGGCTTCCACTTGCAAAGCATGCTGTGACAGCAGATGGGATTGCACAAAAAAGACATGTGAAGGCCTGACCAATTGGATGCTTTGTTGGAACTACCCCAATCTCAGTACATCATGCTTACAGTGGTACTGCATGCAAGAAGTCATGCCACTGAGATTAACAGCCAGCATAGCCTGATTAACCATCAAGCATGCATTGACCGTGGGGACCTGTCTTCACAGGGTTCAGGTCAATAGAGAGGCAGATGCAGAGCTATATCACCTACTGTTAGGACACCTGCAGCAACTGTGTAATGTTCGGCTGGCACACGAATCGACAGTACCAGTTGCAGCCTGAAACTCGCCTCCACTTCTTTGTGGGCATCCTACAATACTGCCCACTTGTTATGGGGCCGCGGAATGGCAAATCAGACAACCCTCCTCACAATGGCCTCAACCAGCACTTAGCTCCACTATAGCAGCCATCAAACGGGATTGAGTGCTGGGCTCCTCCATCACTGGCCCGCAGCCTGGATTTCCTTTCTCTTCTATTTTGACTGTTACTATTTTCTCTTTTCCCTTTCAACCTTGGCTGTGAATTTGTTCAATATCTTCTTCAGCTTTTCCCAATGCTGTAAAGACTTTTGGCTCCTTATTCTGAACTTTCTCTTTAATTGTCTGCATTGTCTTAAATTTCACTTGCATGCGATTTTCTGCTCCCAACCTCGGTGTGCTCCCTGCGTCTGTCTAAATCTACACCTGAGGCTGTGCATAGTTATCATAATGAGCTGACCATGGAAAATTGAGTGCAAACTGCTTGTTTTACTTCTGGTTGGTGTAACAGCTGGTTCAAACCATGCCGCTGTAAACTGGGTCCAGATTGGAAAGTCTAGGCTATTAGATTGTTTTTTTTATCTAGGTTTTATTATGCTTTAAAATATTCCAAGTTTAAAAAATAGGTTTTTATTATTTTGCAATTGCCTCTTTCATTTCAGAAAAGGTTACCCCACCGACCGACAGAACCAGAAAGAACGCTTCTGTTGAAGTGAAGGACATTGGATTGAGTTCAAAAGGTGAGGGCTCTCCTCCGCTAACTGCAATTAAAACAATTCCCAGATTATATTATCCCAGCAATGCGTAAACAAAATGATTTTCACTAAACTGATTTCTTCCGTGAAATGCGATTAAGGTTAAGCAAAACTCGATTCCCATTCCTTATTTGCTGAGCAGCCCGGATTTTCCACGTTGAGAGTATTCACAGTTGAATTCTCAATTCAAGGAAAAGCCATTACTATAAAACTAGATATTACAAATACTGTTCATGTCATTCTCTCATCCCCAAGGTTGTTGCAGTCCCAACAGGATGTGCATTAAAATGATTAAAATATCTTGAGTTAAACATTTCTTTTCTGCTAATGAGGCAGTTTTTCCACACCAGGATCCTGCACAATGTGAGTCACAATCTCTGTTACAACACAAAACAATTTAAGCGGACAGTGTATGATTAATGATGTGGGAAGATCTCCCATGTTTTGTCTTTGTTATGTGGTTTTGTGATCGATCCAGTGTGTGTTCGGGTTCGGGTCATTTCATTTAAAAAAAAATGTAACAGGCTAAAATATGTAAAAGGATAATTTAGGACTGATGTCAAGAAGAACTACTTCAAGCAATGAGTGATCAACATTTGGAATGGTCTTCCATATTTGGTAGTGGAGGTGAAAAGTTTCAATTCATTCACGATCCAGTTAGGTGATGTGATGGGAGGGACTGGAAGCAGTTTTTTCCCAGATGAATGAGCTGGATTTCCTCTCATCTTGCAATTTTTGATGTCCTTTTTTTTTTGTTTTGCTTTTGTACCGATAAAGGTGAGAGGATATACTTGGATCAGCCAAATTTCACCTCTGGTCTATGAAAGATTAGCTGACAAGGTAGTGGCGGCACATTAGGATTGAGTATATTCAAGGCTGAGATCGATAGATTTTTGGACTCCAGGGGAATCAAGGGATATGGGGATCGGGCGGGAAAGTGGAGTTGAGGTAGAAGATCAGCCATGACCTTACTGAATGGCGGAGGAGGCTCCAGGGGCCGTATGGCCTACTCCTGCTCTTACTTATTATGTTCTTATGTTCGTAGAATTAGCCTTAAGGTCTCTGGTAAAGGAAGGAGGAAAAAAAGGAACTAGGATTTCCACTCCTGATCACTACCCAGCAGTTACTGCTGGAAAATGTGTAGACGGGTGAGAAAGAGAGAGACGGGAGAGGGCAGGTTGTTGAATAAGGACAGGAGTACGCTCGGCAGTGATTCCACCCTCAACTGTCCCACATTCTAGTCATGTGAAGAATGGCTGCTTGGGTGAGCGACCAGGGGGTGGTGGGTACCTGTGAAAGCATATGGCTCTGATAATGAGAACTTTGTGTTTTGTCAAAAATTAGCAAAATATTCTGTTTCAGTTATTTTCTAAGATTAACAAAAATGCTATGAGGCTATGCAGTGTTAAAAGTAACATTTTATATATGTTTTTTATTCATTCATGAGATGTGGACGTCGCTGTCAAGGCCGGCATTTATTGCCCATCCTTAAATGCCCTTGAGAAGGTGGTGGTGAGCTGCCTTCTTGAACCGCTGTAGTCCGTATGGTGAAGGTACTCCCGCAGTGCTGTTAGGTCGGGAGTTCCAGGATTTTGACACAGCAACAATGAAGGAACGGCGATATATTTCCAAGTCAGGATGGTGTGTGACTTGGAGGGGAATGTACAGGTGGTGGGGTTCCAATACGCCTGCTGCCCTTGTCCTTCTAGGCGGTAGAGGTCACGGGGTTGAGAGGTGCTGTTGAAGAAAACTGTGTGATGCCAATCTTAGAAATAGAATACTTGGTGCACATTCCTGTTGTGTGATTTGTATAGTAACTGAAGCATGAAGCTCTACAAAAGTGGCAGAGATTGTGGTAGTTCAGATCTACAATCTCCTCTTTCATGTACTGTGATACTGAGGAATACACAAGCCAATCCTATTTCTGTAATCATGACAGTGGAAGCCAGAATTAGGCCAATAATCTCATCTCCAACTTGATTGAGAATTGACATCATATTTTTTAGTGGCATCTTGTATGATTCATTAATAGATCGAAGGTTATTGGCTATTGGGTTAACTTTGATTTGTACAAACAGTAGTGAGCATGTTAACATTTCTGTATGAAATGTCTGTGTGCTATTTTAGCAAAGATGTTAATCCTGTTAAAGTAACACGTCCAATTCTATTATTGCACAGCATGATGTCAACACATGTGTCTTAAAGCTAGCTATTGTGCAGATATTCAGAATAACTCCACATTTCACTGAAAGGTATGACACACTCAGTGAAACCTAATCCTATTGATTGTATTGATACAGTACGATTCATACATACCTCTGTGTAAGCTTCTACAAGTACTGGCCATAATATTCCAATTCTCCTTAGATATCGGGGTGGTGCCAGAGGACTGGAGAATTGCAAATGTTACACCATTGTTCAAAAAGTGGTGTAAAGATAAACCCAGCAACTACAGGCCAGTCAGGTTGATCTCGATAGAAACAGTAATCAAGGACAAATTTAACAGTCACTTGAACAAGTGTGGATTAATTAAGGAAAGCCAGCACGGATTTGTTAAAGGCAAATTGTTGAGGCTTCCGCGAAACACGAATGGAGGCTGAATCCATATGTGGAAAACAAGAAGTTTTTATTCACTGCATAGCAAAACAAAATGTCTGAGAAACTGCTCCCAGAATTCTCTGGGTAAACTCCCAGAATTCTCTGGGTAAAACCTGAGGCCCCGCCCCCTTCTGCCTTAAAGGGAAGGGGCTGGAAATTTGTCCACAGACGGAAGAGTGGATTATGCCCGTTTTAGGTGGCGATCCGCCACACAGCTCCCCCCAGAATCCGCTTAGGAGGTGTGGACGAGACGGTGCGGCGGTCTGATGGGCCGGCCGGAGCGGCTCTTGTAGGACGCCGGTGGACGTGGGACGGCCGGGCGTGGAGCAGCCGGGTGAACCGGCTTGAGGGCAGGTCGGCCGCGTGGAGGTGGACGAGCTACAGGGACCTGCTCCCCGGGCTCCGAGTGAGCTGGCTTGAGTCGGTCCACCGACACTTTTTCGGTCCTGTCGCCCACTTGCAGGGTGAAAAATTTGTTCCCAGCCTGTAGCACCTTGTAGGGCCCGTCGTACGGGGGTTGAAGGGGTCCGCGGTGGGCGTCGTGCCGGACGAAAACAAACCGTGCCTGGTGCAGGCTTAGTGGGACGTGTGAGGTGGATTCGCCGTGTCGGGCAATGGGCACCGGGGCGAACTGCAGTGCCGGTGAGGCGAAGTTGTGGCGTTGCTGGTCGGCTGACCAGGGTGTCGTGGCGCTGGGCAGGAACTCGCCGGGTACACGCAGCGGCTGACCGTACACGAGCTCTGCTGCCGATGCGTGGAGGTCTTCTTTAACCGCGGTGCGCAGGCCAAGGAGGACCCACGGAAGTCGGTCAGTCCAGGCGCCATCTTGGAGGCTGGCTCGAAGAGATGCCTTCAAGGATCTGTGGAACCGCTCACACAGTCCGTTGGCTTGGGGGTGGTATGCTGTGGTGCGGTGGATGGTCACCCCGAGATTGCGTGCGACGGCGGTCCAGAGTTCAGAGGTAAATTGCGGACCTCTGTCCGACGTCATGTCGGAGGGGACGCCGAACCGTGCGACCCAGGTGCTGACGAAGGCTCTGGCGATGTCGGCGGTGGTGGTAGAGGTCAGTGGAATTGCCTCAGGCCAGCGTGTGGTGCGGTCAACGATGGTCAGCAAGTGCGTGTGGCCTTGCGACGGCGGCAGGGGCCCGACGATGTCCACGTGGATGTGGTCGAATCTCCGCGAGGGGACGGTAAACTCCTCGAGGGGTGCTTTCGTGTGTTGCTGTACCTTGGCACGTTGGCAGGCTAGGTAGGAGTTGGCCCAAGTACGCACATCCTTGTGAAGGCCGCGCCAGACAAAGCGGTTGGCTACCAATTTGATGGATGCGCGGGCGCCGGGGTGGGAGAGGTTGTGGAGAATGTCGAATATCCGGCGGCGCCAGGACGCTGGGACGACGGGCCGAGGTTGACATAGGGATATGTCGCACTTGACCGTGACTGCGGTCGGGCCACATGCGACGTCGGCCAGGCGTAGCCCTGGTAGGTTGGTGGGTGCGGAGAGCAGATCCGGGTCGGTGATCTGGTCTGCTGCAAGTTGAGCGTAGTTGACTGCTAGGTGTGCGGCGTGGATGGCGGGGCGGGAGAGGCAGTCGGCTACCACATTGTCTCGGCCGGAGACGTGTTGGATGTCCGTGGTGAACTCGGACACTGCCGCGAGCTGGCGCTGCTGCCTGGCGGACCAGGGGTCGGTTGTCTTTGCCATTGCGAATGTCAGGGGCTTGTGGTCGACAAACGCAGTGAAGGGGTGGCCCTCAAGCAAAAACCGGAAATGGCGGACCGCCAGGAACAGCGCGATGAGCTGTACTTGACCTCCGGGGGGCGTAGTTGGCGGCTGAAGAAGGCAAGTGGTTGCCAGGCGCCGTCGACCCACTGCTCATACACGGCGCCGACCACGTGGTCGGAGGCGTCCGTGGTGAGCGCTACCCTGGCATTGGGCCGTGGGTGCGCGAGCAGGGTGGCGTTGGCAAGCGCGGTCTTGGTGGAATCGAAGGCGGCGGACGCATCTGCCGTCCATTCGACCGCCATCTAGCCGCTCCTGCCCCGGAGGGCTTCATACAGGGGCCTCATGAGGGACGCCGCTTTGGGGATGAAGCGGTTATAGAAATTCACCATCCCGAGGAACTCCTGGAGGCCTTTGATGGTGGTGGGGCGGGGAAATTGTTGGACGGCCTGCACCTTGGTGGGCAGGGGAATGGCCCCAACATGGGTGATGTGGTGGCCGAGGAAGTCGATCTTGTCCAGGCCGAACTGGCATTTGGCTGGGCTGAGGATGAGCCTGTGGTCGCTGAGGCGCCCGAACAGGATGCGAAGGTGTTCGAGGTATTCCTGCTTGGAGGAACTGGCTACCAGGATGTCGTCCAGGTAGACGAACAGGAACTTCAGGTCCGAAGGACCGAGTCCATGAGCCGTTGGAATGCCTGGGCCGCGTTTTTGAGGCCGAAGGGCATCCACAGGAACTCGAACAGGCCGAAGGGGGTGATTTCGGCCATCTTGGGGACGTCCGCGGGGTGGACGGGGACTTGGTGGTAGCCGCGCACCAGGTCGACCTTGGAAAAGACTGAGCGGCCGGCCAGTCTAGCCGAGAAGTCCTGAATGTGCGGCACGGGGTACCGATCAGGGGTGGTGGCGTCATTGAGGCGGGCGCCAACCCCCGCCTGGTTTGGGGGCGATGTGGAGTGGGGAGGCCCAGGGACTGTTGGAGCGGCGGATGATGCCGAGCTGTTCCATGGTGGCAAACTCGGTCCGCGCGATCTCCAGTTTGGCCGGGTCCGGCCTGCGGGCGTGGACGTACACTGGGGGGCCTGTGGTGGGGATGAAGTGTTCCACCCCGTGTTTGGCGGCCTCCACAGAGAAGGTCGGATTGGTAAGGGCCGGGAATTCGGCCAGGAGTGCCGAGTAGTCATCCGTGGCCCGGGCGTGGCACTGTGACGCCATGTCGGCGGGTTGACGGGGGGCCATGGCGCCCAGGATGGGGGACATGGTGTTCATGTCCACTAGGCGGTGACGAGGGATGTCTACCAGTAAGCCATGGGCACACAGGAAATCTGCGCCGATGAGGGGGGAGAGCACCTTGGCAGTGATGAACTCCCATCGGTAGCGGTGACCAGCAAGGTCGAGGGTGACTGTCCGGGTGCCATACGTCCGGATTTCCGAGCCGTTAGCAGCAGCCAGCGCCGGTCCTCGTTCGCCCTTTTGGATGTCGAGGGAGGAGGCCGGGATGATGCTGTGCTGAGCCCCAGTGTCGCACAGGAACCGGCGGCCGGTTTTGTCATCCGTGACGAACAGCAGGGAGCCCACGTGGCCCACGGCCATCGCGGGGGCTGGAACGGGGGCGGACTTGAAAGAGCAAGGAGGTGTGCACCATTGTGCCCTGGCGCCGAACCGTGCGTGGTAGTAACAGTGGCCCGGGTTAGTGGGGCGTGAAGGCCCCGTGGGCCTGGTGACAGGCCCTTGTGGCCGCGGGCTGGATGGTGAGGGGCGCGCCCAGGCATTGGCTGCCAGGTCCGGAGTGATGTCGCGGCTGGAGTGAGCGGACAGCAGCTTGTCGACCTCATCGGCCAGGGCTTCCAGGTTCGTGAGGCCGGACGCCACAATCGCTGGGCGGATGCTGAGAGTGAGCTGGCGGATGAACAGCATGCGGAAGAGGGATCCGGGTGGGCTCTCGTCGGTGAGGGAGAGCATGTGGGAGAGGAGGTCTGACGGTGAGGCATCACCGAGGCCTGGAAGGTCGAGGAGGTGGCAGTTTCGCTGATATGCCAAGGCCGTAAATTTTTTAAGGAGCGCTGTTCTGAGATGTGCGTACTTGCCTTCCTCTGGTGGGTTCTGCAGCGTTGTCCGAACCTTGGAAACTGCGAAGCTACTGAGTGATGTGACGAGATAGTCGTACTTCGTCCCATCTGTTGTGATATTTCGCAGCCGGAAGCAAGATTCAGCTTGGAGAAACCAGGCTTCGGGCTGGTTTTCCCAAAACTCCGGCAGTTTCACGGAAACTGCGTTCGTGTACACCATTGCAGTGCTCGGAATACGTTCTGAGCGTCGGGGTCACCAATGTTGAGGCAGCCGCGAAACACGAATGGAGGCTGAATCCATATGTGGAAAACAAGAAGCTTTTATTCACTGCATGGCAAAACAAAATGTCTGAGAAACTGCTCCCAGAATTCTCTGGGTAAACTCCCAGAATTCTCTGGGTAAAACCTGAGGCCCCGCCCCCTTCTGCCTTAAAGGGAAGGGGCTGGAAATTTGTCCACAGACGGAAGAGTGGATTATGCCCGTTTTAGGTGGCGATCCGCCACAAAATCATGTTTAACTAACTTGATTGAGTTCTTTGATGAGGTAACAGAGAGGGTTGATGAGGGTAATGCAGTTGACTTAGTGTACATGGATTTCCAAAAAGCGTTCGACAAAGTGCCACATAATAGGCTTGCAAGCAAAGTTGAAGCCCATGGAATAAAAGGGACAATGGCAGCATGGATACAGAATTGGCTAAGTGATTGGAAACAGGGAGTAGTGGTGAACGGTTGATTTTCGGACTGGAGGAAGGTATATAGTGGTGTTCCCCAGGACCACTGCTTTTCTTGATATATATTAATGACTTGGATGTGGGTGTACAGAGCACAATTTCAAAATTTGCAGATGATGCAAGACTTGGAAGTATAGTGAACAGTGAGGAGGAGAGTGATAGACTTCAGGAAGACATCGACAGGCTGGTGAAATGGGCGGACATGTGGCAGATGAAATTTAACGCCGAAAAGTGTGAAGTAATACATTTTGGTAGAAAGAATGAGGAGAGGACATATAAACTAAATGATACAATCCTGAAGTGGGTGCACGAACAGAGAGACCTGGGGGTATGTGTGCATAAATCGTTGAAGGTGGCCGGCAGGTTGAGAAAGCAGTTAAAAAGGCTTAAGGGATCCTGGGCTTCATGAATAGAGGTATAGAGTACAAAAGTGTGGAAATTATGATGAATTTGTATAAAACACTGGTTCGGCCCCAACTGGAGTACTGTGTCCAATTCTGGGCACCACACTTTAGGAAGGATGTGAAGGCCTTCGAGAGGGTGCAGAAAAGATTTACGAGAATGATTCCAGGAATGAGGGACTTCAGTTACATTGATTGGAGAAGCTGGGGTTGTTCTCCTTGGAGCAGAGAAGATTGAGAGGAGATTTGATAGAGGTGTTCAAAATCATGAGGGATCTGTACAGAATAGATAGAGAGAAACTGTTCCCATTGGCAGAAGGGTCGAGAACCAGAAGACACAGATTTAAGGTAATTGGCAAAAGAACCAAAGGCGACATAAGAAAAAACTTTTACGCAGCAAGTGGTTAAGATCTGGAATGCACTGCTTGAAAGGGTGGTGGAGGCAGATTCAATCATGGCTTTCAAAAGGGAGTTGGATAAGTATCTGAAGGAAAGAAATTTGCAGGGCTACGGAGAAAGGGCAGGGGAGTGGGACTAGCTTAAGTGCTCTTGCAGAGAGCCGGCACGGGCTCGACAGGCTGAACGGCCTTTTCCCGTGCTGTAAACATTCGATGATTCTAAGTACATTCAAATGTGTTCCCAACATAGCAGAGGTGCAGATACTGAAGACCAGGATGAACTGTGCTGATGATGGAGGGGCCACTGATTAAAAAGAAGCAAAAACATAAATGCTAGAAATAAATAAAAATAAATACTGGAGAAACACAGCAGATTATCTGAAAGAGAACAATAGATTAACGTTTTGTAAAGAACCCTCCACCAGAGGACAGAAGGCCCTCTGGATAATGGCAGGGCTAGTGTTTGTTTGGCTAGAACTTCAGAAGTAGGTCAGCATCTGTATAAACAGTGAACACCACATGTACAAATGTGAGACGTCTCCTTTATAAAATTGGCTTCCACATGAAACTAGCCTCAGTGTCAATTTTAATATGTTGTGTAAGTGGATACTGGTACAGAGGGGATCTGATTAGATTCTGGCTGATTTGTTTTGGCTTTATCATATTTGATACGTGTGTTTTTCTTACTCTCCCTGTCAAGAGAGCAGAGCCAGAATATACAGCACAACAGCAGCAATTAGGGAACCGCATTGTACTGAATGCCAGACGAATTGGATGATCTCACACATCACCTGTGGCCCTGCTGTCAGGTGGGACAAAAATAGCTCCTGTTACCCACCCATAGACAATGCACTTCCTGCACAACAGCCTTTCAACTGCCTGTTCTTGCACGTGCACGAGAACTTAAGTTCATAAGAATTAGGAGCAGGAGTAGGCCATACTGCCCCTCGAGCCTGCTCTGCCATTCAATAAGATCATGGCTGATCTTCAACCTCAACTCCACTTTCCCGCCCGATCCCCATATCCCTTGATTCCCCTAGAGTCCAAAAATCTATCTATTTCAGCCTTGAATATACTTAACAACTCAGCATCCACAGCCCTTTGGGGTAGAGATTTCCAAAGATTCACAACCCTCTGAGTGAAGAATTTCCTCCTCATCTCAGTTTTAAATGGCCTACCCCTTATCCTGAGACTATGCCCCCTAGTTCTAGACTCTCCAGCCAGGGGAAACAACCTCTCAACATCTGCCTTGTCAATCCCCCTCAGAATCTTATATATTTCAATGAGAAAGTGAAACCGGGAAAGTGAAATCCTGAGTGAAAATAAAAGACAGCAAAAAAAAAATTTTAGGAGTCAGTATTAAAATGAACGTGACATTCCAGGCACATGTAGAGTTGGCGGTAAGGGGTAAAGATTCCTCTCGTTGCTGACAATATGGTTTACAAAAGGTCAAATGTACAGTATGTCCAAATCAGTTAGTGCAAAGTAAATCTCTTCACCACCTTTCTAACAAGTTTCTATTAAGGCATCAGCAATCGAATTTGCCCCGTTGCTAACGTTTGGTAATTTTATGAATCTGAGCTGGTGTTACATGACCTCGCTAACATTGAGGAATCGGAATTGGTGGCCACTGGTGAGGTCCCTTGCCAATGGTTCAAACTCGGGAAATTTAATATAGGGACTGGAGTAGGCCACTCAGTCATTCGAGCCTGTTTTGTCATTCTGTTAGATCATGGCTGATCTGTACCTCAATTCCATTTATCTGCCTTTGATCCATATCCCCTAATAACCTTACCCAACAAAAATCTATCGCTCTCAGTCTTGAAAATTTCAATTGACCCAGCATCCACAGCCTTTTGGGAGAGCGATTTCCAGATTTCCACTACCCTTTGCATGACAAAATGCTGGCTGATTTCATCCCTAAATGGCCTGGCTCTAATTTTAAGCTTATGCCCCCTTGTTCTGAATTCCTTTACCAGAGGAAATAGTTTCTCTGTATCTACCCCTCTCAAATCCTTTTATAATTTTGAACATCTCGATTAGATCACCCCTCAACCTTCTAAATTCAAGGGAATACAAACCAAGTTTATGCATCCTGTCCTCGTAATTTAATCCTTTAAGGCCTGCTTATCATTCTGGTAAATCCGCACTGTACCCCTCCAAGGCCATTATAATCTGAGGTTAGGTGCCCAAAGCTGAATGCGGTACTTGAGATGTGGTCTGACCAAGGCTCTGTACAACTGAAGCATCACTTTTGTATTCCAGCCCCCTTGAGATAAGGGCTAACATCCCATTAGCCTTTTTGATTGCTTTCTGTACCGTACATGGATACCTGTATTCCTTTGCTCCTCCACAGCTCTTAGTCTCTACCCATTATTAAATGTACATTGTCTTTAGACTAAAGGGACCCTTAGTGCCGTTTCCTGATTTGTGACTGATACATGGGCATGTCATGGAAGCCCGATTGAACTAGAATTGCTGGAGGGCGAGGTGATGATTTTGTGGGTTGTGGGTTGTGGGCAGCAGGAGTGGTGAGTGTAAAATGAGGCAGCACAAAGGATTGCGTCATGTAACCTTGTCCAAGTGCCCAAAAAAGGGCATAAGCTTGGCCAAACTTGGTAACAGAGGGTGACAGAGGTCGGAAGCTAGTCTGAGCCAAGAAAGAAAAGTTGAGAATGAGAGAAAAAAAACGAGAAGGGATAAATCGGAACAAGAAAAAAATGAGAAAAGCTCCAATGTGGTGGGCGGGTGGAGAGCAGGAAGGTTGAAAATGGTGGCAAACTGGTACAGTACTCCTAAAAATAAAGGCAAACCATGAAAAGAGATTAGGAAAACTTCCAACAGTGAATAGAAAAGAGGAATAAGAAAGACGAGTGGGACTGATGTAAAGTGGGCTAAGCTTCACTGACCCAGTATGGAAAAAAAAAGGAGGGAAAGGAAACAGAATTCTATCATTGTTGTGTAGAATAACAGGCATTTGTAAAAAGAAAAGGTTGAAAGTTCAGTAACAAATGGAAACCAGGTTAAAGGAATCCGAGATCAGGAGTTTGGAGGAAACAGAAGAAAGCAAATTTAGAAACAACTTAAAAGACGGAAACTGAAACAAGTACTGGAGAGACGAGTCAGAAGTGTAGAGGGCCAATGACTAATTTTAAATTGACATGCAGATTTCTTTATACAAAGAAAATTGTTGGAGGAGCTGAAATTGTTTTTGACAGAAGATTAGAAACTGGAGGCAGAGAGCATTAACCACAGATTCACATGGACTGAATTGAAAGTGGAAAGATATTTATAATTTAATTCAAAATATTATTTGTAAAATAGCTTTTTGTTAAACAAAATGACTGTACTGCTCATGTTAAGGTATCAGCCTTGGCTCAGTTGGTAGCACTCTTGCTTCTGAGTCAGAAGGTTGTGGGTTCGAAAACCCACTCCAGAGACTTAAATACATAATCTAGGCTGGCACTGCAGTGCAGTACTGAGGGAGTGCTGCATTGTCTGAGGTGCTCTCTTTCAGTTAAGACATTAAACCAAGGCCCCATGTGCCCTCTCAGGTAGACATCAAAGATCCCAATGCACTATTTGAAGAAGAGCAGTGGCATTCTCCCAGTGTGCTGGCCAACATTTATCCCTCAACCAACACCTAAAACACATGATCTGGTCATTTATTTTATTGCTGTTTGTGGACCTTGCTGTGTGCAAATTGGCTGCACCGTTTCCTAAGTTACAACAGTGACTATACTTTAAAAGTACTTCATTGGCTGTCAAGCACTTTGGGACGTCCTAAGGTTGGGAAAGGCGCTATGTGAATGCAAGTCTTTCTTTTCATTTTATGCTAGCTGAAGTTTCCTCGCTCCTCCCATTGTTTGATATTTTAAAAGATATTCCTTTCCTGTGCCAATGGGTTGTGGCCTTACACACACAATTGATGTGCATTTCTTTAAGATCCTTTTCCTGATGTTTTTACAGACTTATATTAAAATCTGTAACAAGATGGCAATAAACTTTGTCATGCACAAATTCTTGTCACTTCATTGTGACCTCCCTGGCTATCTAAGAGGTTGTTTTTATTATGTGATTAATAGACAGATAATTGGAATCCTCTTAAATATACAAAGGTCACTTGGTAGTTAGATTGAATGTTTCAAAATGTATGCACAGTTGTGATTAGCTGTCATTGTTGTAAAAGTCTTGCTATATTTACACTCCATGTTAGCACTGACTTTCCACTCTGTGCACTTCATCTTTCTGCTATTATTTTGAATCATACTTTGTACATTATTTTCTTAATGTGATCGATAGCGTGCTCCTCAGCACCTGTATCTCTGCTGTGCTTTGTGCTGGTACCTCATCTTATTGAGCACGGAGGCCTACTCAATGCCGATTGGTAGTGTACATGACAATGTTCCCCAGAAGTACTTGTAACATTAATGCCCTGCACATGTATTGTGCACACGGCTCATTGCATCTTCAGAAAGAATGGAAATGCAGAAAGCCCCCTATAATGTGTCTCAAGTGCCTGGAGAGCCTTGTTCTTTCATGATGGTTAAAGGTGCCTTACGCTGTCTCGATTACCAACAGTCCATGTTGCATTTTGTTGACCCAAGTGAGAAAGAGTTTTGTAACATTGCTGTTTAACTGCTTCAGGACAAAGCAACGGTATAGAAACAGCTTCTTAAAGGTGCAGTTCATCTCTTAGATCCATGAGGAGAACGAGCACTCCTCCTGGATGCACTACAATCCCCCCCTCGAGGACAGTACCTCCCGACCTACCTTTTTCCGGGCCGAGTTGAGCCGGCCTCCGGGCTACCTGATATTGTGTTGGCCCGAAGCCTGCAGGATGCCCTGGGATGCCTGTTTTCCGCCTGTGGCCTGCCAGAGGTACGGAAATGAGGCCTGGTCCTCAAAATGGGACCAGGCTTCCCATCGACACTATTGGGCAGCTGGCTAGTGCTGTCCACTCGATAAACAAAATCTGGCTCATCAAAGGTTCACTCCTGCAATTCAAGTCCTTCATGCCCACAATCTCTGGAGCCCTCTTTCTATAAGGAGTCAAGGATTGCAGCTCAGATGACCTCCCTCTTGTCTGCACTCGATGGCATTCTGCACACTGTGTGTGACCGGCCATCGTCTTATGTGAATGAGTCAACATACAGCATATAGGTGTGTGGTGTGGGCAACATATTTGATGTTCACTTTGCCATATTTGATAGGCCATAGGACAAATATCTTGTTTTACTGACAATGCAGAATGTTCTAGATGAAGAAATGCATGAGCAGTTGACAGGGTGCTGTGCATTGTCCCTTTGCGATGCAGGAAAAAGCTTACAGTGAAGTTCGGATGAGATGCAATATGAGGCCGCACTTTTGAAAGGAAGCAAAATAGAAGCAGCACTTACTTCAGCTACCTTCCTAAGGGCAGAACATTTCTTTCTAATCTGCTCCCTAGGTTCTATGGACAGTTGGAGGCATCATTAGGCACTTTCCATCTCTTCCATCCACCGAGCTTTGACAGCGCTCTTGACTAGAGGACAACCCTCTGCCACAAAAAGGACCACCCTTTGCAGTAACCCAAAAGCAGCTTCATTAATTGGAGCTGCCTCGCCTCCTCGGCTTGTTTCAACCATTTCAGCATCCATTCAATAGCAGGGCAGCTTTAAAGATGAGCAGCGGCCCTTTATCAGCTTCTGTTTGGGAAATTCCACTCCCTCAGCCTTGCACACTCTCAACATGCCGTGTGCTGTGCACCAGGAGCACCACGCTGAAATGTAAATTAGCTGAGCACCTGTTATCTGACGAGGTCAACTGTCAGGGGCAGTGAATGGCAAGCAAAAGTTCCAATATCATCCCCAGGGCCACATTCTTGGCTTCATTATTTCATTATATTCATCCAATGGTAATTGTAAACCCCAAAATTGGCCTGTAAGAAAGAACATAAGAAATAGGAGCAGGAGTAGGCCATTTGGCCCTTCAAGCCTGCTCTGCCATTCAATAAGATCATGGCTGATCTTCTAACTCAACTCAACTTTCCTGCACTATCCCCATGTCCCTTGATTCCCTTAAGATTCAAAATTCTATATCAGGGGTTTTGACATCCCAGTATCTGCTTCAATTTCGTGTCTACCAAAACAAGCAAGAGCGAAACGAAAACTCTCATACAGGGAAGCTGCCTTGCTCATTATTGCTCCATCAGATGCCCTTTCTTATTTTGCAGTAGTTAAGGAACATCTAGTTCTTGTATAATAACTTGGCTCCAGTTATTGTACATTTTTGACATTCTGTCAGGACATGTAAAAGTACAGTATATCTCTATGAGCAATTTCAGCCAAATCCTTCTAAAAGGAAATACATGTTTACATTATCACCACACATACCTGTGATATGATTGACATATCCATGTCGACTGCCCCAGGAAATTGTGCAATGCTGCCCTTGTTGTGTGTTTTGCAAAGACAATATTCCTTTTGTCAATTATACAGACATCTATTAAATAACCCTGTCTGCACAACATCCTCTTGGATATCAGCTCCTCTGCAAAGATACTCTCATGGAATTTATTTTAATAAAACTAAAGTAGATAATCACAGTGTGATTGATTGTTGCTGCTCTGCAATCAGCCGACCACCAGAGAATTAAATGTAAAGAACTTCATGCTTTTGAAAAAAATGTGGATTTGATATTGCACGGCGTGTAGTCACCATTTGAATTATAGAGATGGTCTGTTTCCAGCAGAGTTCCTAATCAATAGCATCTTGAATCATTATTGTAGAAATCAAATGTATTTTGGTACAGAAGGAGGCCATTTGACCCACTGTGGCTGTCCTGGACTGGAGCAATCTATTCTACGACCACCCAAAACACTCAAAAGCCTTTTGGAGTCAATTTCACAAGTGGGAATCAACATACTCACATTTAGAAATTGTGGCCTAGAAATTAGATCAAGCTGCGCCTGTTTTACAGGCGTAATATGGGTGCCTAAGGGCCACAATATGGCGGCCGGTAGCGTGCGCTCATTCCGCGCCGGAAGTGCACTGCCCGCCATATTGGTTGGGGCTACTTCAATAGGCGTTCAGGGCATGGGTGCTCAGCAGCCAAGCCAGTGGTTCTTCAGGGGATCACTGGAGGCTGGTTCCCAAAAGGTAAGTTAAAAGTTTTTTTTTACTTACGTTACTGTGGAGCTAGTAAGAGCAGGAATGCTTCTGCTGGCTCCACAATAAAACTGCTGGTCACTGCTGTCCTCCGCTCGCCCCCTTCCTGATTGCCATCCCCGCTGGACTGTCCCAAGGCCCTTGGCTGGCGTCCGAGCTGGATGATCTTGCTGTCCCCCTATGACTGGTGAGCTGCCTCTAGGGCCACGAATGGCGCCTGTAGCTTGAAGGGATAATTACAAGTCCTAGCCCTTTCGGACTACCCCAGATCAGGTGTATTCCCCAGACGTTTACCCTCAACTAAAGTTAACGGTAGCCGGATCCCATAAGATGCTTAATTGGGTCTAAAGGTCAGACTACCTCTCCCTAAAGGAAAGAAATGGTCTAAAGATGTTACCGTGCTCCAGAGAGTACTATAAATAAGTTTAACTAGACTGTAACCTTCCGGATATTATAAGGGTCCGGAATACCCCCCAGAATTCTGCAACTCCTTTGAGTGTACAGAAATTGAGTTCGCAAGATGATACAGAAATGCTCTTTGAGACTATTCTAAAAATATATAGATTTATTACAGAACCGACATTCAGTTAACATTTATTATGGCAATCGCAACTTTAATCGTTCAAAATACAAACAGCTTACATGATCTTATCAGAGATCCTTATCCTCAAATCTTAACTTCGTTACATTTCCACATTCCTACTTATTTCTTAATCCAGAATATCCACCAAAATCAAATAAGAGTACTTTGATCCCCGAGACTCAAAAGTTATAAACTTACAGAGAATGTCTGTTAAGTTGAGAAACACTTGCCTTCGCAGCGACTTCTGACTTTTCTGTCTGAAAAGCTCTATTTTTATACTCTTTTTTGGGTGGCTTATTCTTTGAAGTTTTCCTGATGATGTAAGCTAATTTGTATCAAGTCATTCTTGCTGACTTTGTTCTATTCTTTATTGATATCTCTGCTGTCAGCTTTTTGTCTTGTGTCCTGTTTAGGTGTTTCCAAAACCATCATAAACACAATGATAGCAATGGTTTCTGTTTGAGGCAATTCTTAGGAAGTCTTTCTATTGAATTTCTAATACTACTTAAACCACTTCTCTAGTATCTTCATGCATTTCTAATTTACTTCAATTGGTTTTTATCAGACCTCGGGACTCCATCTTTCAAGCTTAACATTAAAACTATTTGTTCAGCAGGCATTTCTTTCACTTGATGTCATCTCTTCAAAGCCTTCTGTAGCTATCATATTTACAATATGTAAATTGAAAACACTTCTCTCAGTGTTTACTTGTTTTCTAGCTAGCTCAATTGGTTGCATATTTACTCGTGTTTCATGTTCGTAAGTTTAACATAAAGCTATTTTACGACAGGTATTTCTTACTTGATGTCATTCTTTCAAAGGCACTTGTTTTTTTTAATGCTCTGTGCACCTGTTCGACGTGTTAGATTATAACACTTTACTTGGGTCATTCCATTGTTTTGATTCCAATGTTCAGACGCTCTGGAAGCAAACCTTGCTTTATCAATAGGGCTTGTTTTAGCATTTTTAACTAATTCCCATATCAAAGCTTGTGTTCACAGCTTTGTGTTAACAACTGATCTTATCTCATAAGCCTGTATTCTGTTTTCAGCCTGTGTCGCCGAGGCTTTCAGACTTTTAAACCCAGTATGTCATTTATTAATAATTTCAGAAATCTGTTCCTAGTATCGTGTATTTTTCTGAATCCTGGCTATTCCTTCACAAGCTCACCGGTATTATCCTAATGAGGCTAGCGGACCAATTTGCCATGGTCCTGCTGCCATGCTCATTAGGTATGTGCAGTGTGCACAGCCCCCCTGCCAATCACTCCCAATTTCTGGGCCCTAATCTTTATCTTCACATAATCATGCATGCTTTATAGCAAACAAGTAACGTGCTATAAAGTAATATTATTCAAAGCTCCTCTCTCAAAATTTTCAGTTTGTCTCGCCTTATTTTACTTTGTTCGATTTTTGCAAGTTAGGTTATTTTACGCTGTCACCGTATTTCGGCAAGTTATTTTAGTCCCTGCGCTCCGGCAATGCAACCTGGTCTCTCGTGGACATACGCTTTTGCTGCTCTTTTTAGCTGGCAACTCGAAGGTTCACAAAAACAATGCAAGTTGACTTGACCTCTGCTTATCCTTTCCTCTGAGGATGCATTTCTTCTGTACACAATCCCATCCCCAGTTAGCACAGCTGAGGACAGGAGATTGCCATTGAGAAACCACATTACTGCCTCATCTCATATTAGTTGAGCTCCAGAAAACCCCCAGTCTGAATTCATTCCCAAAAACAGAAAAACAACAAGTTTTACAGTTTCTTACTCTGTTCGGTTAAAAAGTGTTCTTTTGTTTCCACCAGGTGTTCCTTTCTACTTCATGTTGTCCAGCATTGGAAGTTTACATATGTTATTTGGTAGAATGTCAGGGTTTTCAAAGCTGTAAAGGATATTCAATACTCAATTGGTTGCAACAAAATGATTAACATGTTCTATTTACCTTGGCTTGGGCTTCCCTGCAGCTGCATATTGGAATAACAAGTCTCCCGAGTTTGCTTTTAATGCAGCCCTTCTTTATTAGCAGTCGTAAATACAATGCACATGTAACTTTTAAGTAACTTAAGCTGCAAGGCATTTTTAAAATGAATACGATGAAAAACACAATGGCAGCTGCTACTACGCTATATGTTTCCCGTTAACCTGGTTGAAGGGATCCAACGCAATCCGATCAAAATAAACAGCTGCTCTTTGCTTGCCTAAATGTTTCCCATTTAAAGACCCAGCATTATAGGTTGATCTTCGATTATAATCGCTCCACCATTGGTGGCCGTGCCTTCAACTGCCTAGACCCTAAGTTCTGGAATTCCCTGCCTAAACCTCTCCGCCTCTTTACCTCTCTTTCCTCCTTTAAGACGCTCCTTAAAACCTACCTCTTTGACCAAGCTTTTGGTCACCTGTCCTAATATCTCCTTATGTGGCTCGGATTCAAATTTTGTTTAATAAGCGCTCTTGTGAAGCGCCTTGGGACGTTTTACGCTATATAAATGCAAGTTGTTGTTGATGGCTTAGCACATTATCCTTTAAACTTTGGGATCGAGTTTTGAGTTCTCTTTATGTGACTCCAGAGCAATGTTAACTGCCCTCCGAAATGGCCTAGCAAACCACTCAGTTGTACCAAACCGGAAGAAAGTATACAACGGTTCACCACCACCCTCTCAAGGGCAATTAGGGATGGGCAATAAATGCTGGCCTTGCCAGTGACGCTCACATCCCAGGAATGAATTAAAAAAAACTGGCAAGTAATATAGGGCTGGCTGATTGTGAAAAGAAAATGGAAGGATTGACTGTTGGGTTACTGAGGATTGATTCCTGAATCCCTTCAGAACTTTTGTAGTGATTTAGATATGGTTTAATTTTTAAATATAAGATTTCCCAAAATATTAGCTTGTGATAGTCTATTTGAAGGTAATCTGTGAAATTTGTCTGACTATGATTTACATAATTGGTCTGCTATTGTCAGAGAGGATTCCATTGTGTTCGCTGACATTTCTGACAGGAGGAAGATTAAAGATAATGATGATTAATGGAATTAGGTGAATTTAGGAGTAAATCTGCCTGATGGATACTAATTAATTAAAAAGACATTCTGCACTTTAGAAAAGGTATGACTCATGGGGCTAGAAATTACGTAGCGCCCCCGTTTGGGGTGATAACTTTTGCGGGAGCGCAAAAGTACCGCCGAACGCTACACAATTGAATCAGATGCGAACTTTCGGTTTAGTGCTCCAGGAGCACAAAGGAGGCCAATTTCTCCCCCATAGGCTCTCTAGATATTTTTTTGTATCAATGCAGTGTTGTTGACTCCTGGCACTGGTTAGCGTTCTAATACCTGCAATTATGCCTTTGTTGTGCAGTTACATAGGAATAGGAGAATGCCGTTCAGCCCCTCAAGCTTGTTCAATTGGCTCATGGCTGATCTGTATCTTAACTCCATCTACCCGCCTTGGTTCCGTAACCCTTAATGATCTTGCCTAACAAAAATCTATCAATCTCAGTTTTCTAATTTCCAATTGACTCAGCCTCAACAGCTTTTTGGAGGAGAGAGTTCCAGAATTCCACCAACCTTTGTGTGAAGAAGTGCTTCCTGACATCACCCTTGAACAGCCTACCTCTAATTCGATTATTTATTATGTTTATGGGTAAATTCAGTGAGGTTGTGCTCCTGGAGCAGAGTCTCGCTCAATAGGATCTGTAATTGGACAACCTGGAGAGAAAGTCAACACGCCCAATTTGCACCACTCCAAATCCAGTGATTTTATCAGAGGATGCTGGCCTCCACACAATATTTTTCAATCCATACTTCTGTCAAGCAAGGCTGTACACCAGAAGCGAAGGATCGCTGAATTTACCCCATAAAGCTTTGTATCAAAATAAAATTCCTTGTCTGGTAAAAGTTTTTAAGTTATTACAGGTGCTTCAGTGGAACAGCGCTCCATTACTGCTGTGTATTGAGACTATTTTAGTCATTTGGAAGGTGAGCTAGCATTGAGCAAGAGCTATAGTGAGACAGAGAGAGAGAGAGAGAGAGAGGGAGAGCAGTGGGAGCCAGGAGTTGAGAGAGAGCAGTGAGAACCAGGAGTTGAGAGAGAGCTATGGGAACCAGGAGTTGAGAGAGAGCAACGGGAACCAGGAGTTGAGAGAGAGCAACGGGAACCAGGAGTTGAGAGAGAGCTATGGGAACCAGGAGTTGAGAGAGAGCAACGGGAACCAGGAGTTGAGAGAGAGCAGTGGGAACCAGGAGTTGAGAGAGAAGTGGGAACGAGGAGTTGAGAGAGAGCAATGGGAACCAGGAGTTAAGAGAGAGCAATGGGAACCAGGAGTTGAGAGAGAGCAATGGGAACCAGGAGTTGAGAGAGAGCAGTGGGAACCAGGAGTTGAGAGAGAGCAATGGGAACCAGGAGTTAAGAGAGAGCAATGGGAACCAGGAGTTGAGAGAGAGCAGTGGGAACCAGGAGTTGAGAGAGAGCAATGGGAACCAGGAGTTGAGAGAGAGCAGTGGGAACCAGGAGTTGAGAGAGAGCAATGGGAACCAGGCGTTGAGAGAGAGCAATGGGAACCAGGAGTTGAGAGAGAGCAGTGGGAACCAGGAGTTGCGAGAGAGCAATGGGAACCAGGAGTTGAGAGAGAGTGGAGATAGTTGGGAATTGTGGAAGATTTTGTTGGGAGCCAGGAGTCGAGAGAGCGCGGAAGCTTGGTGTTGAGAGAACCTTGGGAGTTGGCATTCAGGGAAGACTGGTGGGAGCTGAAACTTTAAGTAAGCCAAACTACAGAGTTTAGAAAAAGTATAGCATTGGTGAGGCTGTTCCTGTGGAGAGGACCAAGCCGATCTGGGGAAGTATTTGAAGTGCACCAGCCTTCACGTAAAGGCAGAACTAACTGCCAGCAACAGAACAGTTCAAATTACTAAACAACACTCAAACTGTGAGTGGAAGAGCTTCTGCATACCTGTTCCTGATTGTGCCTGTGCTCACTCTTCTGAACAGTAGGTGAAAGGGAGATTTAGCACATGCGTAGAACATTAAGGCCTCGAAATGACTGTGTGTGACATTTGCCAGTTATAGCTTGATACATTTGTATGACATTCCTCCATTCACTACTTTAATAGAGGTGCTATCGGTTTACAATAAATGGATTGTCACCTCTGTTAAAATAGCATCAATAAGAATGAAATATAAATGCATTTGTGCACCTATGTTGCCAACAGTAATTTCTAGGCTTAAATGGCCGAATCTTATGAGAGTTGTGAAAATCTCCCCCCAAGAGTAACAGGATTTAATCATTCAAGTTACAAATTGGGCAGAAATGCTTGAGCGTGTGTTGAAAATGTGTATGAGTGGCTTAAAGTGCAAGGGGTAGATTTCAAGGTACCACCCGGGCATAAAACTGGCATTGCGGATTGGCTGCCCAGTATAGAAATCGCCCAATTTCTGTTCCCATTGATTTCCCCTCAGGTGTCACCCTTAGGTGAGTTGGAAGCTTTGGTATCTTGTGTCACAAGCTGTGTGCACAAAGAGTTGTGTCTCAGTGTAGAAAGTAAATTACTTTCTTGATTACATTGCCTGTGACTGTATAAAAAAAAAACTGCTTTTGGCCCCTGCAACACACTTGCTTTGCATTTCATCTGAACACAGTGAACAAAGAGTTAATGTGAACAGGAAATCTAAGAATGTGATGTAAGCCTAGCTGAGAGTCCCCATTCTCTCTGTGCCAGAATTTTAACAAAATTAATAAATGACGTTTAGAATATAATGGGAATGAGTTTCGAGGCTATAACTTGATCTTGGGGTTCAGATGACGTCAGATATATGTTATTTTCTTACCATTCTTTGAAGGTTGCGTGTCCTATTTGCACTGCCTGTTTACACTGACATGAGAGCGTCGTTGAGTTCACAACCGTCTAACTTTTCATTGTAAACAACACTGCTTTCCAAGTCCTGGTACAGAATTGGTAAAGTACAGTTCTGCATCTGCCAGGCAATTCATAATTTCATACAGCTTCTGAGTTGGTTCAAACATGCCAGCATCTCCAATCCAGTGTTTTTTTATCCCAAAATTCAATGCGGAATGAAACTTGAATGATCAAATCCTGTTACTCTTGGGGGGAGATGAAAGGGTGCTTTGGGAATGGCCAAGCCATGATGTATAGCTGTGGCAGCCGTGGCTCAGTGGGCAGCACACTTGCCTCGGAGTCAGAAAGTCTACTCCAGGGACTTGAGCACATAAAGCTAGGCTGACACTCCAGCGCAGTACTGAGGGAGTGCTACACTGTCGGAGGTGCCGTCTTTCGGATGAGACGTTAAACCGAGGCCCTGTCTGCTCTCTCAGGTGGACGTAAAGGATCCCGTGGCACTATTTCGAAGAAGAGCAGGGGAGTTATCCCCGGTGTCTTGGCCAATATTTATCCCTCAATCAACATAACACAAACAGATTATCTGGTCATGATCACGTTGCTGTTTGTGGCAGCTTGCTGTGCGCAAATTGGCTGCCACGTTAGACCAGTGACTGCACTCCAAAAGTACTTCATTGGCTGTAAAGCGCTTTGAGATTTCCCGTGGTCGTGAAAGGCGCTATAGAAATGCAAATCTTTCTTTATACAAATGCCATATTGAACAGCAACAAAAAAACTGGCGCTATGTTTGTGTGGACCTGGCCTACGGTACGTGTAGGCTTCATGCTACACAAATGCGAGAATATAGAATTGAAAAGAGGTTTTGTTGGAGTGGTTTCAGTGAAGGGTACAGTGCTCAGGGAATGGAAATGGGGCATTTGTTTGAGTCGGGCATTACAGTGATTTTTACTAGATTACAGGAATATTCCGTCAAGAAAGATTGAGCCGTGCACAGGACAGACACTATACTATATTCTTGGCTGAGCTGTGGACTTTGTAGGCCCAAGATTTATTTTGACTTTTATAAATTTAAAGCACCAGACGTGTGTATTAAAATAATAGCCTATTTTATTCAGTGTGGCTTCGAGCAGCGTTAGCAAAAGTGCCAAGACTGTGGATAAGTTTAGTATGTATAGCTGTGATGCTGGCGTTGCTATGGGCACCAACACGTTAGGAAACATTGCTGCAGAAGTTTAAACGCTGAGCTGCAACAGTGAAGAAACACTTTGCACACTGTAAGAAAACAAATACAATTGTTCCACGGTTATTTGGCTTTCTTTACTGGTTGATGTGCCTATTGACAAAATATTCTTCAATGAACTTTTAGCAAACGCCCAAAGAATTTGAATTGTTGCCCTTACCCCCCACTGTACAATGGTTCAAGATTTCCATCTGCTCCCCACCACTGCAATCCGATTGGGTAAATGATTCATGTATTTAGACAAAATACATCATAATCGCGAACAAACAGCTGGATTGTTGGTTTTGGAGCCTGTACTTGAGGGGCACCTATCCTGTAGATCTTAGGCTGCTGGCAATGACGTGTTATGCCAGCTGGCGTAGACTGAGGGAATTCATAACACCTGTAAGCAAGTTGCTTTTGTGAGATGAAAATTCAATGGGAACAATGCAGGAAATGGCCTTTGGTTAAATACATTGGGGGAGAAATTCGGTATCGCCCCGTTTGGGGCACTAACTTTTAAAAGTTGAAAAAATTAGCGGCAGGCGCTGATGTTCTTCAACTTTTACAAAATTCGGGGTTTGCGCTCCAGGAAGGAAGTGGAGCGCTAAATCAAGCGATCCCCTTCCTTCCAGGCAGCAGGCGGGGCGGTAGGTGAGCAGCACTGCACACTGGGCCGTGCAGCGCTGCCGCGTTGGAAGGCTCCTTCCCTCCCTTAAAGGGAAGGGCCATCGCTGCAGGCTCTGCAAGGGCAAAACTTACCTGGTCCCCGATGGCAGCCGTGATCCGGCCCGATCAGCCCAATGCACTGCAGCAGAGCGCCGGGCTGATCGATCGCTGGCGAAGACAAATGAAAAAAAAAGAGAAAGAGCATTTCAGAATTTTTTTTACTTACCTCGGCCACCTCGCCTTTAAGTATCGCCCCCGAAGCGCCCGGCCTCCCGATGAACGCCTCCTGCAGCTGCCGGTGTTTTCGCCCGGCGATGCTGCAGGGGGCGGAACCGAAGTTCGGGTCCGGGGCGCCGGGGCGATGCGCACGGCGATGATGACATGATCTCCGAGCGAAGGAGATCGAGGCGCAATGCCATACCGCTGCCGCAAACCTCCCGCCGAATATAGTGGGAGTCGAACTTCTCGACCTGCCCGGTCGGTAAGTGTTTAGCGCCCCGTTACCGCCCCCTGGAGGCAATAACAGGAGGCGCTAAGGAGGCCAATTTCTAGGCCTAAAATAGTGTTATTTCAAATTAATTTGGTACATACAGCAGGATATTAATTTCATAATCACCTGTGCCTCTGTTTTGTGTCTTAGAGTAATTGATGTTTCTGGAGTGATCTTACCGTAGTAATAATATGTCCATGGTAGAAAACTATAGGGGAGTTTGAGAAAAAAAACAAGCTGAACGAAGGTACTCGTTTCTGAGCCTAGTTCATGATTTGCATCTGGAACTATTTTACATCGATATTACTCATTCTAGTCGTTACCAGTAATCACTGGGCTGTCATCATATTCTAGAAAATCCTGTTTCTCAGTGATAACTCTCACAACAACCACATTGCTGTGACTACTGGATGAAGATATTCTGGAGCAGGGTTCGGAAACTAATCGCTCCACTTGCTTTACTCCACTTTGAATGTCTTGACCATAGCATTCTACTTTGCCAAGGTAACTGGAGAGTACATATTCCAGCTATAAAGCTGTTGACCGAGGAGCACCTCTAATCTTGGTTTGTTGCCATTCCCAATTACGACCAATCACTTGAACCGATTAACCATAAGTCAAAGATACCTTATGTACTCGCAGCATTCAATTACATATTATGCTTCCTCTCTTCTAACCCCTTCTTTGTGTATATATCTATTTTTATAAATATAAAATGACCTGAAGCAAATTATTGAATGGGTGAAGCCCATCATCACCAAGGAAAGTGTGTTAATGCAGACAAACACACACCAACTTTGAACTTCACATATACGTATTTCCTTCAGTGAAATCCAACTGATACCCATGGACTGTGGAAAAGGCTAATATTGGGTAAAATTCTCCTAACGTCAATAGACTGCTAAATTGGGGACAACTGAGCCATGTGAGGAATTGTAGCGCTCAAGCCCTCACGAGATCTCAAGTGGAGCACCTTGTCTAAACGAATGATAATGAGCAATAACATCTCAGACAGTTCAGAATTTTACAGCAAATCTATTTTGATTTTTTTCTACCTCTTCTGCTAATTTTTTTCCCATCCCCTTCTCTCCAGGAAATGTTGGCTACTTTAACTGGGGTACAGTTCCACAGTTGCCTCACCCAGGTGGCTATGTGTGAGTTAAGACAGTGAGTGCCAAAAGGCTAGCCAAGTACTTGGGGTATCACGCTCATCCTGTCCTTACGCAAAGTTCACAAACATACACCTGGGGCATGCCTGCCATGCCAGCTGATACCAATATAGTTGGCAAAACTGGAGATCAAACTTGAGACCTTCCTGTAAGACTGAACTAAAGAAAGAAAGACTTGGGTTTATATAGCACCTTTCATGACCTCAGGATGTCCCAAAGCACTTTACAGCCAATTCAGCTGTCTAAGCATCCTTGTGATAAATGAAGTCCAGAATTTTTAATAACTTCACCGTATCCATTAAAATGGAAATCAGATTATCCAATTTCGAGAAGATATTTAAATTTGAATTTGTTATAAATCAGTTTGGGACAAAGGAAATTCATATTATCCCTAGCTGTGACTTAGTTTGAGGTTTCTGTAACTGAATAATTATTATATATCATTCTTTATGGAAGATCTTACTGTAAGGCTGGGGTGGTAATGACATGATAATGTGGGATAACCACAAAATGACATCATGTCCACTTTGTCAGTTTATGTCCGTGAAATTTCAAAATTATGAAAAACAAACTTTACTCACCCCTTTCCTAAATTATGAAATGTGTCTAGGATTACTTTTTGTCTGGATTACTCATTCCATCAGGAACAGGAATCATGAGGTCCATCATCATATTGTAAAAATGCTTATACAGTACTACTAACAGCAAATGCTAAAGTGAGACATTGACCCAATTTTAACGGGGGCGGGGGGAGGGGGTGTGGGTGAGTCCCGAAGTGGGCGATGCACCCGGAAACAACAGAGACGTCAAGACCCAGCCGATTTTAATGGCTGGGCCTCATTTCCATAAAATTTCTTGACCTTCTGCCCAAACCCGGCCAGATCCGCTACCTGGCAGGAGGGGAGGGAGTGGGAATTCGGGTGGCAAGAGGCCATTGCTGGTGACCCGTGGGTATGGTCCCCAATAGTCTGGTAAATGGTGAAAGGGGGCAAAGGGCAATTGGGGGGATGGGGTGAGGGAGAGAGCCCGGAGCGAGGGAGGCCCAAGGTTTCCTTGCTCCTCCTGGTTCACAAGAAAACCTAAACAAAATTTCAAAAGCTTACTTGACTGGACCTCTTCAGGCCCACGATCTACCTCCCAGCGGCACTGGCCTGATGGCGAAGCCATCGCTGCTCCCCAGCTCAGGCCTCCAACTAAAATGGCAGTCGGGTCCCGATGATGTCATCAAGACTCAATCTTCATATTTAGAGAAGGACTCTGACGCCTTCCTGAGGGTGTCCCGCTCGCCTACTCAAAAGAGCAGCTTAATATCATAGGATTACAAAAGATTACATAGAGTATACGGCACAGAAACAAACCTTTCGGCCCAACCAGTTCATGCCAGCGTTTATGCTCCACTCGAGCCTCCTCTCGTCTTTCCTCATCTAACTCTATCAGCATAACCCTCTATTCCCTTCTCCCTCATATGCTTACCTAGCCTCCCCTTAAATGCACCTATACTATTCGCTTCAACCACTCCCTGCGGTAGCGAGTTCCACATTCTCACCACTCTCTGGGTAAAGAAGTTTCTTCTGATTTCCCTATTTGATTTCTTGGTGACTATCTTATATTGATGACCTCTAGTTTTGCTCTTCCCCACAAGTGGAAACATTCTCTCTGTATCCACTCTATCAAAACCTTTCATGATTTTAAAGATCTCCATTAGGTCACCCCTCAGCCTTCTTTTTTCAAGAGAAAAGAGACCCAGCCTATTCATCATTTCCTGATAGGTATACCCTCGTATTTCTGGTATCATCCTTGTAAATCTTCTCTGCACCCTCTCCAGTGCCTCTATATTCTTTTCATAACACGGTGACCAGAATTGTGCGCAGTACTCCAAGTGTGGTCTAACCAAGGTTCGATACAAATTTAGCATAACTTCACTGCTTTTCAATTCTATCCCTCTAGAAATAAACCCTAGTGCTTGGTTTGCTTTTTTTTATGGCCTTGCTAACCTGTGTCACTACTTTTAGTGATTTGTGTATTTGTACTCCGAGATTCCTTTGCTCCTCTACCCCACTCAGACTCACACCCTCCAAGTAATAAGTGACCTCCCTATTGTAATACCTCACATTTATCGGGACCTGACGGAAAAGGCGGGTAAGTCACTGCCCTTATTTTAACTACTGCCCAGCCCAGTTTCTGCCAGGCGGGGTGAGTTAAAATCGGGGCCAGTGATTAGAATAAAAATTCCATTCCTTACTATCCTCCACTTGAATTTCTTAACCTCAGTGTCCATTCCACCAGACGATAGAGGTTCAACAATGCCACTGAAGAGTTTCTGCCTCAACAATGGGAAAGACCTAGGATGCCCAGGAACCAGCGTCTAGAGTACTTCAGTAATCTATCCTGGGTTATTATTATTATTCCTAATTTTGGCCAGTAGTTGCGAATAGGTTAATCTTGTGTCATGGACACAACGTAGATGCTCAACACCCAATTATATATCATGAGCCTGACGTCCACACTCCTACACTGTACCATTTTCTTTGAAAAGTAATTAAAAATAAACACCAAGACTATTTTCATATTGATGAATAGTGCACACAGACTCCAAATCAGGGGTGATGTCTGGAAGCACTTCTTCACACAAAGGGTGAAGTCTGGAACACTCTCCTCCAAATGCTGTTGAGGCGAGGTCAATTGAAAATTTCAAAACTGAGATTGATAGATTTTTGTGAGGCAAGTGTATTGAGGGATACGTAACCAAGGTGGGTAGATGGAGTTAAGATACAGATCAACCATGGTCTAAGTGAATGGCGGAGGGGCTGAATGGCCTACTACTTTCTGACCAAAGATATCTGTAAAAAGTAAGCACGAAGCTGTCGGATTGTTGTATAAACCCGAATGGTTCATTAATGTTCTTTAGGGAAGGAAACCTGGGCTATTAGTGACTCCAGTCCTGCACAAACAGGGTTGACTCTTAACTGCCCTCTGAAGTGGCCGAGCAAGCCATTCAGTTGTATACCACCGTCCCAGGGTAACAAGGGCTGGGCAAAGAATGCTGGCTTTGCCAGCGACGCCCAAAACTTGAGAATTAAAAAAAGTTTCATTGGAACTCAACGAAGTTAGTGGCAAAGGCAAAGCCCTGGAACCAACAATGAATGAAGCGCTCATGTTCATCTGCCATGTCAAATAAAAAACGTCAATTAATTCCTCACTTGTGGAATTGCTTCTCTCAAATCCTTGTGAAAACTCCAGAACACTTTATCCTAAGTAGTAGCTGTTTGGGTAGGCAAACAGCACAAGAAAAAAATGAAACATTTCAGAATTTCATAGCAAAATCTCATGAAGAAGTTTCATAAATGTGGTTTCACAGTTAACAAATGGATTTGCTCAGTTTTGACTCATTCTTTAAGTATTGCTAAAGAACTTGACAGAAACAGCCTACTGAAATTAATTTCACCTGCTTCAGAGCCCCACTTCACAGTTCCTGATGCCAAGCACAGATTAAGGCCCAGAACATTCACTTCTCTGTGAAGTACCTTGGGATGTTTTTCTATGTTAAAGGCGCTATGTAAATGCAAGTTGTTGTTTTCATGCAAGCTGTTAAGGATATAATACTTTGGTCAGTTCAAGACAGCAGTTAAAGGACTCTTTATTCTAATTACCCAGTCATATTACTGAAGCACACTATTGGCAACCTAATATTAATATGGGCCTTAAGAGAACAATGGGCTGCCTTTAAAGAAGAAATAGTTCAGGTACAGTGCAGGTAAATTCCCACTCGGGTGGAAAGGCAGGGCAACTAAAGTCAGGGCTCCCTGGATGATGAAACAAATAGAGAATATGATGAAGCAGAAAAAGAGCGTGTATGACAGATGTCAGGTTGCATATACATCTGAGAATCAGGCTATTTATAGAAAGGTCAGAGGAGAAGTGAAAAAGAAAAAGAGGGGCAGAGAGTGGGTATGAGAATAGAATGGCAGCCAACATAAAAGGTAATCCAAAAGTCTTCTACAGGCATATAAATAGCAAAAGGGTAGTAAGAGGAGGGGTGGGGTTGATTAGGGACCAAAAAGGAGACCTATGTGTGGAGGCAGAGGGTATGGCTGAGGTACTAAATGAGTACTTTGCATCTGTCTTCACCAAGGAAGAGGATGCTGCCATAAACATAGTAAAGGAGGAGGTAGTGGAGACACTTGATAGGATAAAAATTGATAAAGAAGAGGTATTAGAAAGGCTGGCTGTACTTAAAGTAGATAAATCACCAGGAGCGGATGGGATGCATCCTAGGATGCTGAGGGAATTGAGGACAGAAATCGCGGAGGTACTGGCCATAATATTCCAATCCTCCATAGATACGAGGGTGGTGCCAGAGGACTGGAGAATTACAAATGTTATACCATTGTTCAAAAAAGGGTGTAAAGATAAACCCAGCAACTACAGGCCAGTCAGTTTAACCTTGGTAGTGGGGAAGCTTTTAGAAACAGTAATCAGGGTCAAAATTAACAGTCACTTGGATATGTGTGGATTAATTAAGAGAAGCCAGCATGGATTTGTTAAAGGCAAATCGTGTTTAACCAACTTGATTGAGTTTTTTGATGAGGTAACAGAGAGGGTTGATGAGGGTAATGCGGTTGATGTAGTATACATGGATTTCCAAAAGGCGTTCGACAAAGTGCCACATAATGCAGGCTTGCCTGCAAAGTTGAAGCCCATGGAATAAAAGGGACAGTGGCAGCATGGATACAAAATTGACTAAGTGACAGGAAACAGAGAGTAGTGGTGAACGGTTGTTTTTCGGACTGGAGGAAGGTATACAGTGGTGTTCCCCAGGGGTCAGTTCTAGGACCCCTGCTTTTCTTGATATATATTAATGACTTGGACATGTGTGTACAGGGCACAATTTCAAAATTTGCAGATGACACAAAACTTGGAAGTATAGTGAACAGTGAGGAGATAAGTGATAGACTTCAGGAAGACATAGGCAGGCTGGTGAAAAGGGTGGATGCATGGCAGATGAAATTTAACGTAGAAAAGTGAAAAGTGATACATTTTGGTCGAAAGAATGAGGAGAGGACATATAAACTAAATGGTACAATCCTGAAGTGGGTACACAAACAGAGAGACCTGGGGGGTATTTGTGCACAAATCGTTGAAGGTGGCAGGGCAGTTTGAGAAAGCAGTTAAAAAGTTTTATGGGATCCTGGGCTTCATAAGTAGACATATAGAATACAAAAGTGTGGAAATTATGATGAACGTGTATAAAACACTGGTTCGGCCCCAAGTGGAGTACTGTTCCAATTCTGGGCACCACACTTTAGGAAGGATGTGAATGCCTCAGAGAGGATGCAGAAAAGATTTACGAGAATGATTCCAGGGATGAGGGACTTCAGTTCCGTGGATAGACTGGAGAAGCTGGGGTTGTTCTCCTTAGAGCAGAGAAGGTTGAGAGGAGATTTGATAGAGGTGTTCAAAATCATGAGGATCTGGACAGAGTAGATAGAAAGAAACTGTTTCTATTGGCAGAAGGGTCGAGAACCAGAGGACACAGATTTAAGGTGATTGGCAGAAGAACCAAAGGCGACATAAGAAAAAACTTTTTTACGCAGTGAGTGGTTAAGATCTGGAATGCACTGCCTGAAAGTATGGTGGAGGCAGACTCAATCTTATCTTTCAAAAGGGAGTTGGATATGTCTCTGAAGGAAAAGAATTTGCAGGGCTACGGGGAAAGGGCAAGGGAGTGGGACTAGCTGAGAGTCGGCATGGGCTCGATGGGCCGAATGTCCTTCTTCCATGCTGTAACCATTCTATGATTCTATGATTCTATTCTATAAATATTGTACCTTCTATTTCCAGCTGTAAGTTCATTCGTTGAATTTTATAAGTATTTAATTTATTTCAATCATAATTATAAATGCTGAGACTCATAATTTCCAACTTCCATATATATCCTCCATGTTAAAAGTAGTTGTAAATTCATTCATTTGAGTATGTGAGCTGACCGTGTGTTGGGTCAGGTTAAAAGAGTTGATAAAGAGAGTGGATCGGGTGAGGAATGCTAACGTTGGGAGTTAGGTCAAATGAAGAGGGCTGACATCAGGTCTTGGGCCAGGTGATGAGGGCTGACATAGAAAATGAGGGTGGGTGAGGAGACCTAATTTCAGGAGTTGGTTTAGGTGAAGAGAGCTGAAACTGGAAATCAGGTATGATCAGTAAATTGCATTGAGTTAGGCTGTGGACTCAATTAGACTAAGCTGTGTACACCCCACAGTAAAGGCAAGGACTTTATTGTGATTTTAATTAAAGAGCCAATTTAGATGCTTGAGAAGTGTGAAAACATTTTTTCAAGTAAATCATGATTGGTCAGTTTTCTTTTTGTTATTCATTCATGGGATGTGGGTGTCGCTGGCAAGGCCAGCATTTATTGCCGATCCCTAATTGCCCTTGAGAAGGTGTTGGTGAGCTGCCTTCTTGAACCATTGCAGTCCGTGTGGTGAAGGTACTCCCACAGTGCTGTTAGGAAGGGAGCTCCAGGATTTTGACCCAGCGATGATGAAGGATCGGCGATATATTTCCAAGTCAGGATAGTGTGTGACTTGGAGGAGAACTTGGAGGTGATGGTGTTCCCATGCGCCTGCTGCCCTGTCTTTCTAGGTGGTAGAGGTCATGAGTTTGGGAGGTGAAACTCTGCTATTAGAGCTATTGGGATCAATTTTAAACTAACCCATCGGTCTGGAAACTAACGGGATGGGGTGCAAAGCTGATTTTACACCTGCTTAATTTCATAATATTTGGTGGGGTTTAAAACCGGCGTTCCACCCAATCCTATGGGTTTCCCGCCCGGCCAATTAGGTTAAAATTGACCCCAATTGAACTTGTGTTTCAAAGGAAGAAAATTGCTGGAGTCCCCATTTTGATTGGCTTGATCATGGGTCATGGCAACTGTGTTGCTGATTGTCCTCAGATACATCTGTTCCTAAAAGCTTGCTACATACGATTAGAATTTTTTGAATGTTTACACTGTATCGACTGGAAATATAAGCCATCTCATAGTTTCCAGAATTTGTTAATATTTGACCTTGTTTCAATTAATTTGATGTATTGTGGGATGTTAATTTCATCACCAGTTTTGGCCCAATTTCAGGTTTATATCCTTCAGTGCTTCTTACGTTACATCACTAGTGTTTGGGGGATATTAGTGTGCGTATTTATGTAGTAAGGATGTACCTACACTAGAAAAATAACAGTGTGTGGTAACCACAAAATGACACAATATCCCTGTTGGCCTCCATCTGCTGTATTTGAAGAAAATTGAAAACAAGTCCAACTCAATATCTTATGCACTTTCTAGCTTACAACCTGAAATTCATCCAGGAAATTTTTTCTATCAGAATGAATCATTCAGTCTTTAACAGTGGTCGTATGGATTGTGATTCTCCTCTAGAATTTTTTTTTGTCAGCTATGAGATTCAAAAGAGCAACAGCATTACTGAGTTTGGCGGCTTACTTAAGTTGGAAAAAAGAAAATAACTATGGATCAAAAAGAAACCCGATTTCTACCCAACCTTATTTCAGATCAACCACCTTGACCACACTATCCTTCTTGCCAAGCACATCTAAGGTTGTTCACATCTAAACTTCAAACTATGAAAATGGTGCGAATGATAATTGGCATATTTAGATGAAGCCCAATCCTTGCTATAAGTAGTTATTTCAGTTAAATCTTATGGATTGTTGAAAGTATCTTAGGCAAAATCCATACCTGCATCTGCCATGTCAATAGACATAGCAATTAATTTCAAAGAAAGAAATTATTCTCCTAAATCTTTGTGAAATCTCTAGCACTAGATCACATCCGAAGCAAGTATCACAATTGATGCTTAGACAGTCATTTGCAAAATGCAGCAAGACAATGCAGAAATTTGTAATAATAGATCATAAATATAACACTGCAAGTCACTGCGACTAACAAAACAGATGGATATATAAATGTTTAAAATAGAAAACTCTCTGTACAACCTTCCATGTACTACATGTAAATCTATCTGACCTGATGAGAATAGTACTATTGAGATACAACAATGCTCATTCACCTACTTTGGAGCCTCCAATGCTATTTAGGCTTCCCAGGCATTGCTCAATATCTGGAACTTTAACCTTGTGTGTTTGCATACTTGTAAATGCTCCAGTAGAAAGGAGCCGAAGTATCAGGACCAATAACCAAATGAAAATGTTAACGGCCTTTTAATCCAGCTGCCTAGATACCAGTATAGTATAGCATCTGCCTAAAGCTCCCATTGAACTCTAATCATTCTTACATACCCTGGTCAATTTGGTGATCAACAGCAGAATTTCAATATAAAATACGTTGTTACATGGCAGCTATTACTTATTTCTTTAACTTTTATTTGTATTTCAAATTGTATACTAGCCTTTATATTTACATCTGAGTGTAGGCCTTATTCTGCTCCTACATCCAGATTATGGCTGTGATGTCTTGCTAGTATAAGTTCATTAGTCACAGTGCAAGTCATAGAAGTGATACAATGGAAGAAGTCCTACCTGGCTTTCTTAGTGCATGCGTCTTTGGGATTCGCCTTGGCTGAACATAGGAACAGGAGTAGGCCATTTAGCCCCTCGAGCCTGTTCCGCCATTCAATGAGATCATGGCTGATCTGTGACCTAACTTCATATACCCTGCCTTTGCCCCATATCCCTTAATAACTATGGTCAACAAAAATCTATCAATCTCAGATTTAAAATTAGCAATTGATCAAGCATCAACGGCCATTTGCTGAAGAGAGTTCCAAACTTCTACCACCCTTTGCGTGTACAAGTGTTTCCTAACTTCACTTCTGAAAGGCCTGGCTCTAATTTTTGACTATGCCCCCTAGTCCTAGACTCCCCAACCTGCGGAAATAGTTTCTCTCTATTTACCCTATCTGTTCCCCTTAATATCTTGAAGCGGCGGTAAAGGCCCCGAGTTTCCACCAGTGGAAGGAAAGGACCTTGTGGCAGTTTCCTCTCCGTCCATTTTGTCCCAAACGCTGATCTGCTGAAAGTCCCAGTCTCGGCCAAGGGAGCCTTCTTCCTGATCTTTGGTGCATTTCTGGCCCTTTGAGGTCCCTTGCTGCTTCTTCTAATGCTACAACAATATCCCCACTGCAGAACATCAGAGTTGCCTTGGTTGCATTGGGGGGTTGCCTCTTGATGGCAGGAATGTCACTGGAATCCAGCTATTCATATGCAATGAGTTCCAACCAAGGAAAATGGGCCAGGATTGGGATGGCTGCGGAGGGGAGGCAGTAGTGCCACCTCATTGGAACTCTGCCGGAATAGGATAACCGCCCCCAAAATCTCATTGTTCAAGCGCTGTTCAAGAGGTAAATCTAGTATTATTTGTTTGGTTTCACCATCATTGTATATCACTAAGTTTATCAGTTAGTAAAGAATTTGTGAAATGTTTGGACTGAATACTAATAATACCCATCTTGCCTTGTCACACACAAGGTTCCTTGTTGGTCCAGTGGTGGCATTGGCATGTGGAGAAGACCATGGCCAGAATCACTCTTCTGGCTGCAAGGGAGTAGGTGAATTCTGGGGAGAAAAACATGCAAAGAATGAAACAAAAGTGTAGATTTATTTGTCGATAAATATTTGAAAAGGAAAAGTTTGCAGGCCTATGGGGAAAGAGCAGGGGAGTGGAACCAATTGGAGAGCTCTTTCAAAGAGCCAGCACAGGCACGATGGGCCGAATGGTCCTCCTCTGCGCTGTATGATTCTATGATTCTATGACTTATGGAACGGAAATGAAGCTCTGCACGCTTCTTTTTAATAAGCAACAAGCTGTGTGAATTATGCCTATAATAGCATTTGCTATTAAGAATTTATAGCCATTTTGTATTTTTGATTGATAGCTTTTATGCAGTACTAAATGACGCCAAACATTCCCCATTTGCAGGACACAGTTTCTGGGATGTAATTGTACGTAAAAGCCAATCTATCTGTGTGTCCGAGAACAAATTCCAAACAAGGAGAGCCTGGAATACATCAGCGTAAGACTCACTCAGATTCCTTTCTGGAATGTTTGGTCCTAAATTTAAAAATAGGATCAGAACCTCAGCGTTTCCATAGACATTAATTAAATGCAGAGACTCCCAACCTCAGCAGGAAGCAGATTGAAATTCAACAATATTTTCTGCCGTGCAAAACATTCAAGTTTTACCAATTTTTTTGCATTTGTGTCTGATATCAGTGAAGCAAAAGGCCCTGTTTTATGTCACAAAGAGGCCTAAGATTTTTTTCTTTTAAAAAAAGGTCAGTTTCTTTAAAAGGTTGAAACTAAACAGTATCGAAACATTCAGAGTTAAGGTTCAACATATTGCATTATCTTGTAGTCCTGGTTTCTGCCCACAATGTACCATTTCCACCTTCCCTCTGCTGGACTGGTTTGTAGATTGGCCTGAGATTGGCTGCACTTGGGAACTCTCTCCTTAAACCTCTTTGCCTTGCCACTTCTCTTTGCAAGTGCCTTAGGCCATGTTCCTAACTCCCCTCCTCCTTCATAGAAACATAGAAGAAAAAATATAGGAGCAGGAGTAGGCCATTCGGCCCTTTGAGCCTGCTCCGCCATTCAATATGATCATGGCTGATCTCTATCTCAATACCATATTCCCGCTCTCTCCCCATACCCCTTAATGCCCTTTGTGTCTAGAAATCTATCTGTCTCCTTCTTAAATATATTCAGTGACTTGGCCGCCACAGCCTTCTGTGGTAGAGAATTCCACAGGTTCACCACCCTCTGAGTGAAGAAATTTCTCCTCATCTCAGTCTTAAATGTCCTACCTCGTATCTGAAACTGTGACCCCTCGTTCTAGATCCCCCAGCCAGGGGAAACATCCTCCCTGTATCCATTCTGTCTAGCCCTGTCAGAATTTTATACGTTTCAATGAGGTCCCCTCTCATTCTTCTAAACTCTAGTGAATACAGGCCTAGTCGACTCAATCTCTCTCATACGATAGTCCTGCCATCCCAGGAATCAGTCTGGTGAACCTTCGCTGCATTCACTCTATGGCAAGTATATCCTTTCTTAGGTATCCTTCCTGCTTGTTATCCATGCTTCTCCTGTAAAGAACTCGGGCCATTTTTATTGATGGAATGCTCTAAGTTATTGAATAGTAAATAAAGTTTGATACAAATGATAAATAACATGTTGGATTTATAGTAAAATGAAAGAAAAAATACATTGGTCTAGAAATTGGACCGTGTAGCGGCCATTTTTCGGGCACAATGTGGCCATTAAGGCCCCAAAATGGCGGGTAGGAAGCACGTGCACACTTCCGGGCCAGAAATGCATCATCCGTGCTATTGGGTAAGGACAAACAAGAGGCGTCCTTTACCCACACCTGAAGCAGGTGTCAGTCCTTTTGCATATTCAAATAAGGGGCCTAATGCCTACTTGAGGCCCCTTCTCCAAGATGAGCTTGCCCTGAGGCAGCCAACGCCATCGATGGCTGCATAGAGGGAAAGCAGCCCGCGGGATCGCCTGCCAACAAAGATGGTAAGTAACTTACCTGAATGTGGAGCTGGGAGGAGCAGGAGTGCGACAATCGGTTCCTTTAATGTGGGGTCGGGAGCAGGAGTGCTCCTCCCGACCCCACATTAAAGGAACCGAACGTCGCCGCTCCCTGATTTCCCCGGCAGATTGCCCACCTTCCCAAACAATGCCCATAAGCAGCACAATTAGCGCTGGCAGCTCGCCTTTTGCATGTAAATGAGGCACAACCACCAAAATTGATTGGGTCTCCTGCTGACATCATTGGGCGGGCAGGCGTTCACCCTGCCTACTCAGGAGCAGTGTAAGCAGAAGCCTGAGATTTTCCCTGTTTCCCCAGGCAAATGGAGAACAGTGTGTGGTCTTGGGAGTGAATAATGAAAGCAAAATGAATTTACAATGTTGGCGAAGGAGGTGGGAAAACAATTTTTTTCTGAAGAAAATAGTTCCACAGTTGCCCACAAGGTAATTCCATTACTCCTTGGTAAATGCTTTCTTGCATCTCTTTAGACTGTATTTTTGTCTAACCTTTTGGGGAAAAAACTTCTGGTTTGTAGAGTTCAAGGCCTTGTGTTCTTTGGCTCATCTGCCAGTACGTTACTAATGCCTGGGCAATGTCTTGGATTAAAAGTCAAAATAAGCAGGCATGTTGCTTGTTTTTTTGTTGGCCGACACATGATTTATTATTGTACAAGTAGGACATGAATTACAACAACATTGTAGCTCCATATGGTAGGACCTTGTACCAAATTCGCCAGTTCCTTCATTAGCAATGAAAAATGACAAATCACATGGAGTCTGTCAGTTACAAAGATGTTAAAGGCCTACTTTTACATAAAGACTTCATGAATTAGCCTAATGTGGGTAAAGGAGTCCCAGAAGAAGGCAGCTGACAGCACAATGGAAAAAAAACAGGTTTTGAGAAGGTTTTTGAAGGTGGGAAGACAAAATCCTTTCAATTAACATTGTAAAACAATACAATAAGAAGACCATTAAGTGTTAAAATAAATACTTTATTGCTCTTTCCTACCTATGCAATCTTCTCAGAACTTGCCCTCCACTCTTCCAACTCTATTCTGCTATGTGCTTCCTCACCTTTCCCATTCTGCACCATCGGTGACAATACCTTCTACCATCATGCCTCTGCACTCCCTCACCTTCAAAACTCATCTCTTTCCATATGTGGCCACCTTCCTGATTTCTCCTCCTTTTCCTGCCGGGATCCCCTGACCTGGCCTGCAAAGCATCATGGGAAATTTTGTTCGGTGAAAGGTTGTTGATAAAAATACAAGTTGTAATTATTGTGATCGTAAATTTGTTAGAATCTCAAAATTATGTCCGTTAGGTTGGGAAGTGTAATCTGTAGAATGTCTGCCCCATTTATAACAAAGGTGTACGCATCAACAAATACAGGGTGACGTAAGAAAACTACTAAGCACTTGGTCTAAGCGTCAAACAAAGCTTTAATCAACTGTTTTTCAACATGGAGGTCTAGATGTGTCCTTGACTAGTTCCTGTTAAAGAATGGCCTGAGCAAGCTGGGCCCATGCCCGAGTATTTATACTCTCCCTGGACAGCGCCACCAGCAGGCCGCCCAGTATTATTTCATAAGAACTTGTTAAGCAAGTAGTGAAGGTTTTTTGAAATCCAAGCAATTATCCTGTGTGTAGAACACCCATATTTCATATGCTGACAGAAAGTTTTTCTCGTGTCACGATGAAACCCAATTCAAGTCTTGTAATCAGCTCTATTTGACTAGAGGTAATGGCCCAGAAATTAAAGACGGAGCCTTCCTGCGGGGTTAAGGCTTCCCCGCGATATCTCACTGCGCGCCTGCCTTTTCCTTCCGAGCTCACACGAACTTTAGTTTCAAGGCTGCAGCTGTGCAGTGTGTGCGTATCCCACAGACGCAGTTAATTCGTGCGAGCTGTGGGATCACGTGATTCAGTTAGAGCCAATGGCAGCACACCATCTTTCATTCATAGTTTTGACAGCAAGGGCTGTCAAAGCTATGAATCTATACCCCCACAAAAGAACAGCTAAACCTCAATTAAATTTTTTTTAAAAACCATCACATTAATAAAATAAGTATAGTTAAATAAATTAACCACTTTAAACAAAAAATTAAATTTTTGAAAAAATTTAAAATCTTTTTAAAAGTTATAAAAATAAACTTACCTTTCTTTAAAGTCTCTAAAAAAGATATACCTGTTGAAATTTTTTTAAAATAATACTTAATTAACTACTTACCTTGTTAAAAGAGGGTCTTACGCCTCCTTTCTTTATGTGCAAAATCTTCCATGCTTACCTGCGCGTTCAAAGCACTAAGTGCACTGCGTGCGCACAGCCTGTAGCGCGCACGCGGTTCACTTAGGAACCGCCACCTTTTGAGTTCACCAAGTGCCGGTTTTCAGCGCATGCGCAGTGCATGCAGAAAACCGGCAATTGGAGACAGAATACGCGAGAGTACACAGTGCGTACTCTCGCGTAGTAAGACTAATTTTTGGGCAATTATAAGTGAATATTGCCCAACTGTCCTTAATATTCAGCATAGAATTGCATAGAATTTACATCACAGAAACAGGCTATTTATGCCCAAATGGTCTATGTCGGTGTTTATGCTCCACACGAGTCTCCTCCTACCCGACTGCAGTTTCCTATTGATAATGTGCATTGGTTTCAGAGGACCACATGGTGAATTCATGGACAATGTCCAGAGGACCCTTTTTCTAATGCACCTACTGTAATATTCACTTGGCTATCAGACGTGCAGATGGCTTAGATAATTAACAGCCAGATCGGAGCTCTGGTTTGTGTTTGTTCAACTAATGCCACACACTTACGCATTAACCTAGGAGGTTATAAACACTGAATTTAGAAGCAATGTGCTGGGAGCTGAAACCATGTTTGTTACATCAACAGCTTCGTACTGCCCATGTTGCAGCATTGAGGTCAGTGTTTATTTTTACAGGTTAGCAGCTCATCAAGCCTGTCAAAAAATAAAATTGCAACCCACGACTATATATTGACCACTTCAGTTATGGCAGCCTCATGTCACAAGTGCGTCCTGACTAGGGCTTTTTTAACTGAAGAATGACTGGATGCATATCCTTGGCTTGCTTGTAGCAGTATAATTTGTTTGAGCAACTTTAAGAAATCATGGGGTAGAAATCCATCTTGGGTGGCAGTGCAGAACAAACAGTATCGCATGCGCTGCCTGTCCTACACCACGCCCGATATTCAGTTCCATTGAAGTCAATGGGATTGAATATTGGGCACGGTGTATAAGGGCGGCCGATGCGATAGCGCCAGTTTTGCGCTACCACCTAAGACAAATTCAAGAACATAAGAATTAGGAGCAGGAGTAGGCCATACGGCCCCTTGAGCCTGCTCCGCCATTCAATAAGATCATGGCTGATCTTCTACCTCAACATCCACTTTCCTGCACTATCCCCATATCCCTTGATTCCCTTAGAGTCCAAAAATCTATCGATCCCAGTCTTGAGTACTCTCAACGACTGAGCATCCACAGCCCTCTGGGGTAGAGAATTCCAAAGATTCACAACCCTCTGAGTGAAGAAATTTCTCCTCATCTCAGTCCTAAATGGCCGACCCCCTTATCCTGAGACTGTGACCCCTAGTTCTAGACTCTCCAGCCAGGAGAAACAGCCTCTCAGCATTTACCCTGTCAAGCTCGCTCAGAATCTTATATCTTTCAATGAGATCACCTTCATTCTTTTAAACTCCAGAGAGTATTCTACCCCATGATTTAAAATGATGTTCACTTCAATCCTTCTAAAGTGCTCTGAGATATTTGCCCATCTGAAGAACGCTATATAAATGTAAAATGCTATCATGATCTTGCTATGCAAAGGTTAGACCTGAGTTTCACTGCCAGAGGAATAATCATCACATGCTGGAGCAGGTTGAAAACCAAATCATAAACTTGGCTGGCTTGATTTTAAATAGAGAAAGTGCAGCTCTTAAAGGCATTAAATTTCAGTTTTAGAGCATAAGTAGATCATCACAAGGAAGCATCATTAATCTCTCTGGTTGCCTGTTTAAAGAAGAAGCATTCATGCCAATCTACAAAATATGGAAAGCTGACAAACACCTTCATAGACGCCTCAAAAAAATGTCAATTCAAAAAGTAATGTACAACTGAAAAACAATCCTGAATGAAGGCCTATGACTAAGGCCAGTACTTCAAGGTGACTGAATAAGTTTTTATTATGTTTGATTTCAGGATTTATATTCGTGTTTTGTGATCACAGAGTAATTGGTAGAAGGATTAGAGGGGAGTTGAGGAGAATCCTTTTCACCCGGAGGATGGTGGGGGTCTGGAACTCGCTGCCTGAAAGGGTGGTAGAGGCAGAAACCTTCATCACATTTAAAAAGTACTTGGATATGCACTTGAAATGCTGTAACCTACAAGGCTACGGACCAAGAGCTGGAAAGTGGGATTAGGCTGGATAGCTCTTTTTTGGCTGGCACAGACACGATGGGCCGAATGGCCTCCTTCTGTGCTGTAATTTTCTATAACTCTATGATCACATTCTGCAATTCAGCTTGTATTTCTGTGAAAACTGAAACCCAAAGGTAGTTACAATGGGAGTGCAGTGGAACGCACGTTTGTCAAGTCTTAAACTGCAGCTACACCAAATATTCTATCGATAAATCCACCATTGCAAAAATTGTATTTTTATCTACTTTACCTTTTATCCCCCTACAAGACAAGATACTATTACAGTTATATAAAGCTCTGGTTATACCCCATCTAGAGTACTGCGTCAGTTCTTGGCATCGCAACTCAGGAAGGAGACATTGGCCTTGGAGAGGGTGCAGCACAGATTCACCAGAATGAAACCAGGGCTAAAGGGGTTAAATTATAAGGCCAGGCTACATAGACTAGGCTTCTATTCCCTTGTGTATAGAAGATTAAGGGGTGATCTAATTGAGGTGTTTAAGATGATTAAAAGAGTTGATGGGGTAGATAGAGAGAAACTATTTCCTCTGGTGGGGGAGAGTCCAGAACAAGGGGCAGAACCTTAAAATTAGAGCTAAGCCGTTCAGGGTGATGTCAAGAAGAACCTCTTCATAGAAAGATTAGTGGAAATCTGGAACTCTTTTTTCCAAAATGTTCTTGAGACTAGGTCAATTGAAAATTTCAAAACTGAGATTGATAGATTTTTGTTAGGTAAGGGTATTAAGGGTTATTAAACCAAGGAGTTAAGATACAGTTCAGCCATGATCTAATTGAATGGTAAAACAGGCTTGAGGGGCAGAATGGCCAACTCCTGTTCATAGCTTTCTATGTTCCTAGTTGTATTGTAGGAGGGAAAAAAGAAAAAGTACATAAAAATCCAATTTTTGCGGTGGTGGATATAGAAATTTTTGAAGGGGGAAATTAGGCTGATGGTACAAAATTTATTTCCCGGGGGGTCTGAGGGTATGTCTCCATCTCAAGAAGTGTTGATTTTTGACATTTGTTTTGCAAATTTTCCATCATTTTCAAGTGTATCGTGATTCAGTATTTGAAGCCAAGTGACTGCAATGGAACTGAATATCAGGCGCTGTGTATAACGGGCGGCCGACCCCATTCCGCCCGAGGCGAATTTCTAACCCTTTGTCTTTTCCATGTGTCCTCACATGCACTTCTCTAATCTTTTCAGAGCCAGATTGAGAAAATATTACGTAAAACGAGGCCAGATACGAATCATTAAGCTGCTTTTTATCAACCAGAGCAAATTCCACTTATTTGCTCAATCTCACTTCCTTCCTTCAAGCCATGGGAAAAAACAATAAACTACATGTTCTGTGCCATTTGTGATCTGACTTACTTCTTTCTGGCATTACCTTTCTTTCAGATTACGTCTAACTGCTAAAAGTGACCTCCTGCATTTCTAACCCCCAGCTCCAGGCCAATGATTGTATCTCACAGCCTTGCATTCAAAACCCGACAGCCAGTGGGAGGGCTGAAACACAGACTTGCTCTTTCTTGTGATTTGCCGGTAGACCTGTCAATAAAACTGGTTACCTCTCCTTCCTCCATGGGGTGTGAGTTTAAAAGAGACTGTTCTCAAGGTGAAGGGTTCCCAACTAAAATAGTGCAAAGGGAGCACGAGCTATATAATGTGCTGCTGATAGCCATCATGAGAAATTGAATTTTTCATAAAACTAATATAATAAAACAAAGCACAGTCCCCTCCACTTGTGATGGGTGTGTTGGTATTAATGTAGTTTGCCCGCTATAAGCGGTGGATGGTAAAACAAGTAGCCAGAAGGCCAGAGACCAGCCATAGAGTCATACAGCACAAAAAGAGGCCCTTCGGCCCATCGTGTCCGCGCCGGCCATCAAGCCCTGTCTATTCTATTCCCATTTTCCAGCACCTGGTCCGTAGCCTTGTATGCTATGGCATCTCAAGTGCTCATCTAAATGCTTCTTGAATGCCGTGTGACTTCCTGGGACTGTAGCACTGACCTTGGGCAGAATTTGCATTGAGCCGTGGAGGCGGGTTTGGAGGCGGGACTGGATTGAAAATAGCTGAATCGGGGGTCTCGACCCCATCCCGCCTCCAACCCGCCTCCATGCCAGTTTCGCTGGAGGCGGGTACCCGACCTGTGCTGGGACCCGCCTCCCTGAGGCAGGAAGGGGATTAGTGGCAATAAACTGCCTGTTAACAGGTAGTTAACAGGTAGTTTTTTACCTAATCCCTATTTTTATGCCTGAAATGTGGGCTCTCCAACAGGTCCCAACCATGCCGTTTCAGCGAGGCGGACCGTGGGTCTGCAGGGTTTGGAGGGGTCGATATGCCCGGTGGGCAGGTGAGTGATGGGTGCATGTGTGCAGAGGTAAGTGGGTAAGGTAAGTGTAAAGTGTGGAAAAAAGTTTTACTTACCTTAACTTCCTCCTGCAGGTGTCAGCCCTTCAGGTCTCGGGAGTCAGAAATCTCACCGGCACAGAAAGCAGAATGGCCGTTGAGCTGTCAAAAGCTGCAGCCTCTGCTTTTTGTTCTGCAGAGATCTCTAAATCAGCCTGAGAGGAAGGAATTAACTTAGAATACAGATTGTCAGTGTTTGACAGCTTCAAAGAGCTGTAAAAGGCTAATATTTCATCTGTCAAAAGCTCTTGACAGATGAAATGTCAATCTGTGACGTCACCTGTTGCCGGGTGGCCCTTGATTGGCCTTTGTTGAGCCCGCCCAGCTGAAAATACAGAGGGTTGGCCACAAGTCGATGGAGGCGGGACTACAACCCAAAAAGTGGGAGTCCCGCCTCCATCCCGTCCCCAGTTTCAAAATCCAGCCCCTTATATCCAACTGAACGGGAGAGTACCGAAGTGGCAGAGCGAAAAAGAAAAGGGAGAGAAGAAGAAAACCAAGCTCTCAGGCAGCTGCCGGACGACGAGAAGTGGATGAGGATCGAAAACCTGCAGTTATTGAAGCAGGAAAATCTGTTAAAAGAAAAGAAAGAATGACTTGCATTTCTATAGCGCCTTTCACGACCACCGGACGTTTCAAAGCGCTTTACAGCCAATGAAATACTTTTGAAGTGTAGTCACTGTTGTAATGTGGGAAACGCGGCAGCCAATTTGCGCACAGCAAGGTCCCACAAACAGCAATGTGATAATGACCAGATAATCTGTTTTTGTGATGTTGATTGAGGGATAAATATTAGCCAGGACACCGGGGATAACTCCCCCGCTCTTCTTCAAAATAGTGCCACGGGATCTTTTACGCCCACCTGAGAGAGCAGACATGGCCTCAGTTTAAAGTCTCATCTGAAAGACGGCACCTCCAACAGTGCAGCACTCCCTCAGCACTGCACTGGAGTCAGGACAAAGTCTACCCAAAATAGATGGCAGACTGATGACGTTATAAGCAGCGCCTTTTGTAATTGACTCCTATGGTAATAGAAAATGGTTAGCGCCAGTTGCCCAATATAGGCGGATACTCGTGATAAGGACGGGTGGTGTAAGTGGTGGGGACTGTATTCATAACAGTGTCTGGGACAAACTGAATTCCATAATTTCCAATCAGTTCATTTTGAGTTTATTCAAAAATATCTGAATTTTGTCCAATTCTAATCTCTTTGAACTTGTGAGCCTTTAATCTAAAAAAAACCCCTGTTAATATACATATACAGAGAAACAAAATGTGCCTGTGCATGCAACCAGTCTGCATATTTCATCCCGAGCTTCCCTTGAAGATCTCCAGATGACCAACAACAAACAAAATGATTGTTTTTTCCTGTCAATTCAGGGGGGTGCAGTAACAGTGCTTGAGAGGATACATCTGCTTCCCTTGTGTTCTAGTGGAAAGCAGATTGGCGAACGTCTGATATTTGGGAGTATAATAGTCATAGGTTTCGATTTAAACTTAAAACGGAACGGGGGATTTATCCACTCCTTTCCCGCACCCAACTGAACGCCTGCAATTCAAAATTGTAGGCGGCAAGGTCACCCGCCTCAAGCTGGTGGGGCCCTCTTTAAATATGAAGGTCGGACTCCAATGTTGTCATGACCAGCGCCGGCAGCTCACATCAAGGACGCCAGAGGCCCGAGGGCCGATTTCCATCGATCCTCAGGCCTCTCGGTTCAGGCGTGCGCTGGTCGCGTTGCGTTGAGTCTGGCCCGCAAACAGGCCCAGACTAATTTCTAGGCCCAGAAGTCTCAGAAGTCAAATGTGAGCAGAGTTCCAGCTGTTGAAAAGAGCACAAGTAAGATCACAGAACAAGCAGGGTCGAGGGATGGGCGATATTCCAGGAGTGTACCCGGGCCATACAACTGACCAGAAACTGGAAGCGCACCTTTCTTCTTACATGTGCAGCACACCTCAGTACACGGAGAGGAAACTCTACCCTAACATTTTCATACTTTTGCAATATGCAATCGATGATTACTTTGAACACACAGCACTCTCCCCTCCCTCCCCCAAGACCATCCTTCCCATTTAATCCATGTAAAGGACCTGCGCACATCATTTTCACCTCCTTCCTTCCCTCAGAAACAAAACTGTTTTGATCTTGAATAACCAAACACTGGCAGTTGCAGAGCTGTTGCCGTCTCCTGGCAAATATTTATCCCTCAGCCAACACCTAAAACAGATTATCTGGTCATTTATCTCATTGCTGTTTGTGGGATCTTGCTGTGCGCACATTGGCTGCCACTTTTCATACATTACAATAGTGGCAACACCTCAAAAGTACGTCATTGGCTGTAAAGCACTTTCGGATGACCTGAAGTCATGAAATGCACTATATAAATGCAAGTCTTTCTTTTTCTTTCTTTGTGTTATCAACTGGACAGATCATTCAAGAATCACAGTAGAAATTTTAAAGCAAAGCAGGTAAGAAGCATAAAACTTACGTGACTTGGCAACTATTTTTCTACACTGACATTTCCCCTTTCATTTTGAGCAGCTTTTAACATGTAACCCTACATGGCTTTTAACTTGACACTTGAATGAAACTGAAAGCAGGAGTCAGATCTTAAACTCGATATTTCCCCCGTATCCCTCTAATGCTGGATTTTCAGTGAAAGAGAATCACTTCCTCACGCATTCATCCTTCACTTTTCTTGCAACAACAGTCACTTGGCAGCTGAGAATGGCAGCTCAAATAATCCAAGCAAAAGACAGAAGATAAAGCAAATGGATGAAAATAAAACAGGAACAAGGATCGTGGTTACCACACTGTTTGGAAATGCTTTGTCCAGTTTCTATAGCAACGTAGATCCAATTGTCCCAGTGGTAACTGGTTATGTAATTAAGTCATGCTTTAACTTAGGGAGAAGCAGCATTTCTTTACGGAGCCAAAGATTTCTATTACCGTGTAAAATTATAGAGCACAGCTGAGGTATCTCATATCCTAGTCTCACTGATAGCTATGTTTTTTTTGTACTTTTTGGGTACATTACAATAGGAAATTTATTGAAACCATATTCTGTTTTAAACCACAGAGGCCTAAACTGAGAGCAAAATAATGTGCATGTAAAACAAATTGCGGAAACATCAATTGTCAATAGTAAGGAAGTGCGGAATGGCATGCAGTTTAAAGGAGATCAGATAACTACAATCTTGGCAGTGAGACTGTTTCATGCCTGGCTAACACATGGAGTTCTAATGGTGCTGAGTCTATGGCCTAGGGACCTCCATGTAATTTGGGTGGGCTCTTCCTGCAGATCCATCTGATGTCCAGGCGAGGATCTCTGAGCGCAGCAATGTGAATTAAAGCAAGGCCAATTCTGCAACTGATCCCATCATGGCTGGAATTTTGCCAACTCACAGCAGGGAACGGCATCTCACTGGGCATTACTGAAGGCAGCCAAGCTGATTTGAGGCCTGACACCAGGAGCTGAGCAATATCCCATATTGTGTTAATGAAGGGCTTGTAAGGAGTTATTCATGCTTGCAGTGGCTGCTATTTGCTAGCACATTGGATGGGAGGTTCTGGTCAACAGAAGAAGTAATGTGGAATTCTCTCCGAAGCTTCTGTATTATTTTGAGACCCAGTATGGTAATTTAATCACGCCCTCTTCAGGACTATTCGAATGGGGGATCTCCTATTAACATCTCCAGCCCAACTACGGGTTAATTTTTTGGTCAGCATTAAACACCATCAGCTGAAGAACAGTCATCCCCAGCTTATGTTTGAGTCATCACAATTTCTGTTTGGGCATGAATAAATTGCCCAAATTAAGCAAGCTGGAATGATGGGTAGGTGACAGCAGATTTAGGTTGGCAGTGTAAGGAAAGGGTTAATCAGATGGCCCTGAAGTCGACTAATGTTATACCACTATTGATTTCTCTTTATATTGTAGTAATATCCGTTAGCCGTTGATTGTTAAGCAGGGAAGTAGAAGTCAATTTAAAGCAGTGACTACTGAGTTGTTGAACCAAGGCTAACCCTACAGCAATGGTCAGTTTCAGGATGAAGTAACGAGGGGCTTAATTAAAGACTTTGCATCCTGGTTTCCAAGTTTCAAGATGCCATGATCATTGTTGATACTTTCCGGGGAAAACAGTTAGTCCGATAGAAATGGAACAGCTGGGCATACATCATCCTCTTTAATTGGTGTTTCTGTGGGTTCAGGAGATTCACTGGTACTGAATGATACAGAATCCAAGACAGACTTAGAATTAAATTAAAGTAAAAGCAGAGAATGCTGGAAACACTCGGCAGGTCAGGCAGCATCTGTGGAGAGATAAACAGAGTTAACGTTTCAAGTCGATGACCTTTCATCAGAACTTATAATTGGAGGTTTCACTTAAGCAATTATATGCAACAAGCAAACTATTGATAATATAACAAAGTAAGGGAGTTATAGCAATTGCGTTAGCCCAATGGAAAAAGATAATTAAGTAAGGAAACCAGCTTATTAATGTATAACAAGTGACTTTATAATAAGTATTTGGATTCATAAAGGTCTAGGATGATGAGCTCAGAACTGTAACGTGTTTGAATCCCCAACCAATCCATCAGTAGGTGCGGTTGTGAGTATTAACTGTTCAGTGTATGTTAAGTACTATTGCATGTCTTATACACTTAATAAATCTATAACCTCATTGTTCAAGAACCATATTGATTTCAGAAGTAGGTAGAACATCTAACATAAATAAAAATATCCTCTAACAGTAGGATATGCTTCACACATGGGATATGCATAGATTTGGCATTAGTTTAACACATGAAGATCACCAACCTAACTCCAACAAAGTGATGTCTGGTGCAGGTATCCTAGGCCCATTGAATCAGAGCCTTAATGGTTAGTGGTATCCAGCTGACGATCATGTTAATCATTAGAGCACAAACACACTACTATAAAGTGCACGAGCCAACTTCTATCTTTATTTTGGATTCTTGGCTCCCGATATTTATGGGGAAGGTGCGGAGGATAGCGGTAGTGCCGGGAAAACTTGATAAGGCAAGGAAGGCGGTGGTCCCGTCGAATTTAACGTCAGAGACTTGTTATCATTTTTTTCTTCAGTTTCCCCCCCCCCGGCATCGAGCCAAATTGATAGGCTAGCCAACTGGCAGGAGGGACAACCGGTGGCACAGGCTTGGTGGGTGCGGGGGGGTGGGGGGTGTTGGTCATGATCACAGGCTGCAGGGTCTAGAGAGAGGCGATGATCATCAGAAGGGAGGCCGAAGGCTTCCTTGAAGGGCCGGGGGAGCACTCCTGCTCCTCCTGACCCACAAGGAGTACTATAAAAGGCACTTAGCTCCTGGAGCCGGCAGCTCCCGCATCCCTTTCGCTGCCGGCTTTCCTGCGCCCTGGGAAACCCGCGTGACAACTGTTAAATTTAAATCAGGTTCCCAATTGGACTGCGGGAACCTGATTTAAATATGTTAATGAAGCGTCCACCTCTGCAAGACGGGACACTCGCACGTCACCTTAAAAATGAGGGCAGGCGCCTATGCATTGGGTTGGGGTCAGGCTTCACGTTTTTTAACTTTTAACCCTCAAACCTCCTCCTGCCCGTTGTGGGGGGAGGGGGTTAAATCGAGGCCTTGATCTCAAACTGCCACTTTATGGTTTACATTTCTGAGACTATCAGGGAATTTAGCAAGTTGTAGTTCATATTAAGTGTGAAGAATTTTGACAACTAGTAGCCTGTCCCAAATCTGTTTCGAATGACTTACTTATAGTCATGGCCATTAGGAAAGTCTTCATGGAATGATCCAACATGCCAATATTTCAATAGTTCATATGGGTCACAATGTTATTTGTTCAGTGAGCAGTCAATAATCTTATGATGATGAGAGAGGAGTGTATTGATGCTCACACACTGTTACTATTACTTGTTGAAGATAATTCTTCAGTTACCACCCAATGATTATGTTACTGGACTAATAATCTAGAGAACGTGAGTTCAAATTCCATCATGGCAGTTTGAGAATTTGAATTCAATTTAAAAACAAACCTAGAAATAAAAAAAAGGATGGTATCAGTAAATAAGTGACAAAGAAGTTGTTGGCTTGTTGTGAAAACCCCAACTGGTTCACTAATGTCGTTTGGACTCCAGTCCCACACCAATATTGTTGACTCTTAACTTACCTCCGAAATGTCCCAGCAAGCCATCAAGTTTAGGGATGGGTAATAAATGCGGCCTTGCCAGTGATGCCCACACCCTGAGAATGAATTTTTAAAAAATGGACAGATAATTGTTCGATTCAAATCTCTGGTTAAGTCAGTTTCTATCCTCATTGTCTGACATATGAAATAATTAAGCTATTGGGTTACAAACACTGCATATTGTTGTTAAAATCATCAAGACTAGTTGCTTCTTTGAACTGAGCAGTTGCAGTTTAACTCAATGGCTCTTGATAATAGCTTTGTATGGGTTAGTGCTGGTATTTCAGGTAAGGTTTTACAGTCATAAATGACAGGCTTCATAGTAAACAAGTCTTTTACATTTATATTGTTCTTATGCTATGATGCAGTTATCAGTCACGTTGGGCAAATATGAACTTTTAAAAAAATATCTACATCACTGTTGCCTTGTATCCAAAATTCTACATTTATTTAATAAGATTTTAATTAACAAACTGTTTACTTGTTGGTGGGCTATTCTCCACACACGTTGCAAAGTCAAGATACACATAGAGAAAGAGTGCTCCCATTGCCAAGCTAATGCATTGCAAAGTAAAAGAGGGAGGTGTTCTCTTACACTCCACCTAACACAAGGGGCTGGATTTTGTCATTGGGAGCGGGTTGGGGTCGGGTCGGGTGGTCGGCGGGTCCCGCCCCCGCCTCCAATGTGAGGCGGGACAATTGAACGATTTTGCCCTAATTGGGCACTTGATTTCCAGCATGTGGGAACCCCTGGCCCAATGAGTATTTTGGTCCTGAAACTCACCTCTGATGACGTCATCTATGCAGCTGCATTTAAGGCCTGCAAGCAGCGCCTTGGTTCATTTTCTACCTTACAACTTTTTGATTAGACTTCTGAGGGATTAGGGCTCCAACCATGACAAGCTTCAGACCAAAATGTGCACCCCATTTTGATGAAGACTCCCTCCAAGCTCTGGTGGAGGGAGCAAGAGCTAATAAGGAAGTGCTGTTTCCTTCTTCTGGGAGGAAAAAACCTCCCCAACAGACCAAAGCTGTGTGGCTGCAAGTGGTACAGGAGGTCAGTGCCATCTCAATGTGCAGCAGAATCTGGCTGCAGTGCAGAAAGAGGTTTCATGACCTTCTCCGCACAGGAAATGTGAGTATTCCATCACCATGACCCTCAATCTGCTCCCCATCGCCTCTCATCACCAGCACTCTGCTTTGTCAACCTCCTCCTCCACATCCCACTTGACCCTTACATCCCTGCACCCTTAACCATTCCCTCTCTCTGTATGTTCACATTCACTTAACTATTCGACGATGCAGCCCTCGCACTCCCTATCACTGTGATGCTATGACAACAACTTACAACACACAGGGAGGGCCCTTGGTCTTGGGAACTCACTCCATGTTTGTGTCCTTCGAAGCATCTATGCTATGGATTCTCTAAACTCACTCCTTCATTCTCACTCAAACTCCACTTGTGTCCCTCATTGCAGGAAAAGAGAGCCCACAATAAGAGGGAAAGGGCAAGGACAGGAGGAGGGTCACCCTCAATAGCCCAGCTCACCAGTGCAGAGGAGGCGGTCCTGGAGATCGTGGGAGTCGAGGAGGATGCGCAAGTGGGGGACGGACAGTCGGGCGCATCAGAGCAAGCTGGTGACAGAATAGTTTTTCATCTCTCTCATTGACATTGCATGAGTGACTGATCTTGATTCTAATGCTGTAACAGATTGACTTATGATAATCTGCACACTTCAATGTGCATGCAACGTTTATCTCACATGCCTAACTCTTTCCTTTACTCCCCCACAGGACCATCGAGAGCCCACCTCCCCACTGTCCAGAAGGAACAGCCTGAACCACCAGACTCCTTAGAGGAAGCTGCAACCTCTGAGGGCGCAGCGTCAGCAGAATTAAGTGCACCCAGCACCAGCGCAGACACTCACACCTCGATGGAACCTTCGGGAGATAGAGCACTGTTGTCACCTGGTGTATCACAGCTCACAAGTGAGCATCAGCAGATGGTGGAGACAGGGATAGCAATGGAGAGTCCTCGTCGGAGGGCGCAGGACTCTCCCAGCTCATTCAGCTGCATGTCGACCCTGTGCCTCCGGGTCCATCCAGAAGGATGCTGGAACTCCAGGAACAGGTGCAGGAGTCTCTGGCAGATTTTGTCTCCAGGGTCGCTGCGAGTGTGGCGCGAATGGAGGAGTCAACCGCTAACGTGAGCAGAGCCTTTGTGGAGGCATTGCCGCATGAACGCATCACCACGGAAAGGATGGCAACCTCCGTGGAAAAGATGGCGACCTCCGTGGTAAGGCTGGCTACCGTAGAGGAGAGGATGGCTACGGTAGAGGAGAGGATGGCTACAGCCATGGAGGAGTTAAGTCGCCAGGGTCTTGAAAACATGTTCATTGTTCAGAATAGACTGACATCTCTTGAGGAGCGATGGTCAGCTATTGAGCAGAGAAAACAGACCTTCATAGAAGTCCTCTGGAGTAGGACTTCCAGTGCAGAAATGGGTCCACATGGCCCCCCTGAAGTGCAGCAAGGTGCTTTCAAGCCACTTGCTAGCTCTGAAGTGGGGCTGACCCATGAGAGGGATGTTGGTGGCAGAGAACAAGGAAGTGGGGGCTCCTCTCCAAGTGCTCACACGACCATGCCGCTGCAGAGCCCTCGGTCAGAGCCCCACCAGAGTCCTCACCCAACTGAGATCGGCGCCTCAGCTCCTGCACAGCCGCAGGAGCAGCAGACTGCTGCTGAGCCCTCATCGGCTCGCAACCCCAGAGGACGCCTGCCAAAGGTGTCGAGGCAGGAGCAGCAAGAAAGTGAGCAAGGGGCCTCCACATCTGCTGAAGTTCCAGGGGAAGCACCACGTAGGAGCACGCGTAAGAGGAAGATAATGCACAAGTAGTCACAAGGGTAGTCACTTGGGTGTTCTGTTGTGTTTATTTTTGAAAAGCCATCCATGCATTTATGTGATAAAATAACTTGATGACAAACTGTTGAAGTTGTGGGCTGTGTCATTTCGCAAATGGGACTTCCACATTGAGGGCTCAGGGTGACTTGGAATTATCAGTATGGTGGTCAGAGTGATAGGAAGTCGTAGGTTATTGCCCATTGTCGATGGTGTGGTAAGTAGGTGCGAGGCAAATGTGTTTGATTGGGCAGGCTTAAAAAATCTGGCCAAGATGAGTGCATCCCTTGCATCCCGGGCAGCAATGTGCTCGCGTCCTGCTGCCGCTGGTTGATGCTCCTCCGCAAGCTGTTCGTTGTCGCTCTCCTCCTCCTCCTTCTTCTCCTCCTCATCCTCATCCTCATCTGAGGAGGCTATGCGATGAGCCACTTGTACCTCAGGCAGCTGCAAGCCACGATGCTGTGCTGTGTTGTGAAGTGCACAGCAGACCGCGACGATTCTGGAGACTCTGGCTGCTGAGTACTGCAGAGCTCCACCTGATCTATCAAGGCATCTGAATTGCATCTTCAGCAAGCTGATGGTTTGCTCAATGATGGATCTGGTGGAAATGTGGCTGGAGTTGTAGCACTCCTCAGCTTCGTTGGATGGCCTCCTCAACGACATCATTAGCCATGTCTTCAGGGGACAGCCCTTGTCTCCAAGTAGCCATCCGCAAAGTTGGTCTGGCGGACTGAAGAGCGGAGGAACACTAGACTGCCACAGGATGAAGGAGTCATGGCAACTGCCAGGGTACTTGGCGCAAACATGCAAAATTTCCTTCTTGTGGTTACACACCAGCTGCACGTTGAGGGAGTGGAAGCCCTTGCAGTTGACAAAAATACCTGGATTGTGATGGGGTGCCTTAAGGGCCACATGTGTGCAGTCAACAACTCCCTGCACCCTTGGAAAGCCTGCCAGATTAGCGAATCCAACCACACGCGGCGTTACACTTGCTTGATCCTTGGAGAAGTTGATGTAATTGTGCGCGTTGGCAAAGAGGGCTTTGGTTACCTGCGTGATGCAAGTGTGTGCGGCCGCCTGGGAAATGCCGCTGATGTCTGCTGTTGATCCCTGGAATGACCCTGAAGCAAAAAAGTTGAGCGCGGTGGTGACTTTGATGGCCACTGGTAAGGGGTGTCCACCCGCTCCTCTGGGCTCCAGGTCTTGCTGCAGCATTGCGCAGGTGTCACCACTACCTCTCGCAAAAGTCTGAGCCTCCTTTGGCACTGCTGCTCAGTCATGTTGAGGTAGCTCATCCTCTGTCTGTAAACCCTGTTTTGTGGGTATCTCCTGCAGCGACGTGCTTCCATGCACTGGCGCCTTCTGGCCTGTGCAGCTTCAGGTGGGTGAGCAGCAAGTTGGCGCTCCTGTTGTTGCTGCTGCTGTTGGTGCTGTTGTTGTTCCGGGTTCTACTGCTGCCGCAGCTGGTCTTCGTCCGAATCTGAGGTCCAGGAGGAAAGGAAATAAATGGTCCCCATGCTGCAGGTATATACCTCAGTTGAGGAAGCGCTCAGTCAAGGTGGGGAGAGGGATTTCCCAGGAGGTCACACTGGAGATGGATCTTGGCTTCAAAACTTCCACAATGAGTAGGCCTGCTAAAAGTTCTCCCAGACCTGAGAAAACAAAGTTCTGCCACCTGCAAATGATCATTGTTGAATACTCCTTTTCAATGGTGGAGCTGCAGCTGTTAGTAAGCCATCCACTTGTAAGCCCACCAGGATTAACTGGCGTGTTCCAGTGGAGACGTGCAGCACAGGGGAAATGTGTTAAACTTAGAAAGGCCTCTCAAAATGGCATTATAGAGGCACTTAAGTGGTTGTTAAGGGCCTTAAGGGCCTATCCCGCCTCTTGGAGGCGGGATCGAAATGGGGTCTGAAAGCCCGCTTTTGGGAAAATTGCTCAGAGGCGGGCTGGAGGCAGGATAGGAGCCGCCCGCCATTTTTTGCTTCTTTCCCACCTCACACGCCTCCCAACACTGGACAAACAGGGGACTATAGGGGGGGAGGAGCTAAACATGATCAAAATCACTAAGGAAGTGGTACTCGGTAAAATAATGGGACTCAAGGCGGATAAATCACCTGGACCTGATGGCTTACATCCTAGGGTCTTGAGGGAAGTGACGGTAGGGATTGTGGATGCATTGGTAATAATTTTCCAAAACTCCCTGGACTCAGCAAAGATCCCGGCAGACTGGAAAACTGCTAATGTAACATCCTTATTTAAAAAGGGCAGTAGACAGAAGGCTGGAAACTATAGACCGGTTAGCCTAACATCTGTGATAGGTAAAATTTTGGAGTCCATTATTAAGGAGACAGTAACGGGACATTTGGATAATCATAATTTAATAGGACAAAGTCAGCATGGTTTTATGAAGGGGAAGTCATGTTTGACAAATTTGCTGGAGTTCTTTGAGGAAGTAACATACAGGGTGGATAAAGGGGAACCAGTGGATGTGGTGTATTTAGACTTCCAAAAGGCATTTGACAAGGTGCCACACAAAAGATTATTGCTTAAGATAAAAAATCACGGGATTGGGGGTAATATTCTGGCATGGATAGAGGATTGGCTATCTAACAGAAGGCAGAGAGTTGGGATAAATGGTTCATTCTCAGACTGGCAATCAGTAACTAGTGGTGTTCCGCAGGGGTCAGTGCTGGGTCCCCAACTCTTCACAATCTATATTAACGATTTGGAGGAGGGGACTGAGTGTAACATATCAAAGTTTGCAGATGATACTAAGATGGGAGGGAAAGTAGTGAGTGAGGAGGACATAAAAAATCTGCAAGGGGACATAGACAGGCTAAGTAAGTGGGCAGAGATTTGGCAGATGGAATACAATACTGGAAAGTGTGAGGTTATGCACTTTGGCAGGAAAAATAGTAGAGCAAGTTATTATCTTAATGGCAAGAAACTGGAAAGTACTGAAGTACAAAGGGATCTGGGGGTCCTGGTGCACGAAACTCAAAAGGTTAGTATGCAGGTGCAGCAAGTGATTAAGAAGGCCAATGGAATGTTGGCTTTCATTGCTAGGGGGATAGAATATAAAAATAGGGAGGTATTGCTTCAGTTGTACAAGGTATTGGTGAGACCGCACCTGGAATACTGCATACAGTTTTGGTGTCCATACTTAAGAAAAGACATACTTGCTCTCGAGTCAGTACAAAGAAGGTTCACTCGGTTAATCCCGGGGATGAGGGGATGGACATATGAGGAGAGGTTGGGTAGATTGAGACTCTACTCATTGGAGTTCAGAAGAATGAGAGACGATCTTATTGAAACATATAAGATTGTGAAGGGGTTGGATCGGGTGGATGCGGGGAGGATGTTCCCGATGATGGGTGAAACTAGAACTAGGGGGCATAGTCTTAGAATAAGGGGCTGCTCTTTCAAAACTGAGATGAGAAGGAACTACTTCACTCAGAGGGTGGTAGGTCCATGGAATATGCTGCCCCAAAAAGCTGTAGAAGCTACATCATTACATAAATTTAAAACAGAAATAGACAGTTTCCTAGAAGTAAAGGGAATTAAGGGTTACGGGGAGCGGGCAGGAATTTGGACATGAGTCTAGGTTCGGATCGGTCATGGCCCTGTGGGTAGCGTAGTGGGCCCAGGGACCGTGTAGCCTGATCCTGCTCCTATTTTGTGTGTCCAATTCTGTTAGGTTCAGGAGATGGTTCTGTGATAGTAGATTGGCGATTAGGATCAGATCAGCCATGATCTTATTGAATGGCGGAGCAGGCTCGAGGGGCCAATTGGCCTACTCCTGCTCCTATTTCTTATGTTCTTATGTTCTTATAAACTCGCCTCCTCGGGTCTGGCAAAATCCAGCGCAAGGTGTACCAGCAGGCAAGAGGAAAGGAGTACCATATCTTTGTCCTGAAGGGTCTGTGAAGATATTTTGGTATCAATGTAGTGAGTACTGAGGGAGCAAGGACTGCAGGACAATTACTTAGGTGATTGAGGTTTAAAAATGATGAAGGGGCCAGTGAAATCATAACAATGGTAGCCAAATTGTGGCATCCATGATTTTTGTTGTTTTTCTGGGAAGCATGCAGCATATAATACTAATAAAATGTAGAGTAGTTCAGAGCAAGACAATATACTTACAATCTGCAAGGCTAGGCCATGCATTTTTGTGTTAAATAAATTGGTATCTAACTGTGTTTTATGCTCTATCCAAAGCTGCGGAAAAGATTGTGCTCAACATCTGCATTCATTTATTTTTAATGCTGCCCACATACCATTACACAGGTATGGTTACCTTGAAGCCTCAGCTCCCATGGTTGTTTTAAAGGCTTGTTGGTAGTGTTTGGACTAGTAACGTTCAGCATCAATTTCCACTGCTAGGGATTAAGACGCTTGTTTACAAGCACTGGAGCTATTTCAACTTGCTATAAAGTAGTCATGTAAATATGTAATTACCCCTTTGTGTCAATCACTGAAGAATTGATGGTGTTGAACTGAACGAAAGGTGGATATGTTTGGGACAGCAGTGCCCCTGTTAGGTTGAAGCACTGCAAGGTAGAAGGGAAAGGTTTTTTCCTTGTTATTTCAGATTTCCAGCATCCGCAGTATTTTGCTCAAGTTTTCTCCTGTTCTGCAGCTTAACACACTGTATTAGAGATTATGAGGTAATGCTGTGGATGTCTAAGATTAACCAGTAGAATACATTCTATTGGCTCCAGGAATTTATGCAATAAACTGTACCTGTCAATTCTTTATTCACAATACTTCATTATTTATAAGATTCTGACTCTCCCCTCGCTCCCCTATATCTCCATTAACTCGAAACACCAATTAATGGGAACATTAATTTAAAGGGAATATTTGTTCAGGACCAGATTGATTTCCCCATATGTTAATAAAAAAAGTATAAAACTAAGCTTACATGAACAGTTTGCATTGGGAGTGTTGGGTTCATAGTCAGAATCCTTTGCATTGCAACTGCTTCATTACTGGAATGGTAGCTATAATTACTTCGAAGAAAAATGAATCAGACTTGTCTAAATGCAAGTTCCTTTTATTTGAATGTGGTTTACTAAATATTGTGAGCTGCGATGAAGAAGTTTTTCATAAATGTATGGATAGCATGACTGTTCGATTAAATTTCATGGGGGAGAAATTCAGTCTCGCCCCGTTTGGGAGCGCTAACTTTCGAAAGCTGGGAAAAATTCGGCGTTTGCGCTCCAGGAAGGAAGTGGAGCGCTAAATCAAGCACTCCACTTCCTTCCTGGAGCGCTAGAGGATGCTGGCGGGGCGGTAGTGGTGCCACACTGCTCAATGTCCCGTGCAGCGCTGCCCCGATCCGAGGCTCCTTCCCTCCCTTAAAGGGAAGGGCCATCGCTGCAGGCTCTGCATTGGGACCAGTTAGCTGGTTCCCGATGGCAGCCGCGATCCGGCCCGATCAGCCCCATGCATTCCGCGGTATTGCAGGCCTTCCTCCCCTTCTTAAAGGGGAGGGGCCTTGCGCAGCGCAAACCGGGGCTCAGCTGGGCCCCCGGGGATCAGGAGTGCCGGCAAAAAAGCCCGGCACTCAAGAGAAGTGCCGGGCTCTTGGAGCGCAGCCGGGACTTCGCGGGGGAGGGGGGGCTTCACGGGGGCCGGGGACAGCAACGGGGGCAGGTGCTGGCAGGCGGCCAGCAACAAAAATGGCCGCCCGCCACCTCCCCTTTAACTAGCGCCGCCCCGGCCGCAGGTAGGCCCCCCTGACCCCGTCGAACATAGCGTCCGGCGGAAAGTCAAGGGGCGCTACCGAAGATCGCGGCCGGAGCGCGAGTGGGGCGCTGCGCATGGCGATGACATCATCGCCGGCGGCGCAGCACCACAGGGCGCTACCGGTTAGCGCCGCCGCTAACCTGCCGCTGAATTTCGCGGGAGGCATGGGCGGCGCTGCACCCGGACGCTAGTTGCTTTGCGTCCCAAAAGCGCCCTCTTAAGGCGCTAACGGGAGGCACAAACCAACTGAATTTTCCCCCCCAGGTCTTATCAATCAACATTCCTGTCATGATATCCTCTGATGATAGCGCTGTTTATCCATGATACGAATAGAAATCCTTCATGATTTCTCTTTCATTTTATGGCAGGACAGATCATTGTGGAAAGCACAACTACAGTGGTGGAATATTTGAGTCAAATAAAGCTTCTTCCCAATTCTCTTGCGTTTCCTAAGATTAAGAAACTACCCATGCTTTTCATAAGGTTGGAATCTGTACGATGTAAAAGTAATATTCTGTTATTCAGTTAGAAAGTTTGCTGCATTTTTACCAATTGCCTAAATATTGATGCAGCCCATAAATTACCACTATAGTTACGAGCAGATAAATGCTTAATGTAATCGTATGACAGTTCTGTACTATTTTAATGCAGGCAATACTTATTTATTTTAAATGGGTTAATGACGCTGCAAAAAAAATGGGCAGAGGAATGTCATAGAGACGTTAACTGTTCACTAATATCAGCGATAGTCATTTCCAGGCTTATAAGAAACCAGCAATGTAAACTTAAAATGAAATAAAGTTAGAAGAAAATCAATCAAGTAATCAATGAACCAGTCATCCACTCCATCAATATTAGACTCTGGGTGAGAAAATCAATAGTTTAAACTTGCTAATAGTTATGGAATGGACTTGGGAGTGTTTAGTCTGTCTATCCCCAAGGTAAATTATGATAAGAAGTTACTTCCAAGCTTTGAACTACAGTTCATTTTGCCATCCATTACTGAAATTTCTCATGAATGTATTTGTAACTCGGATGATATGTGTAGGGGGTGGCGTGTGTGTAGTCAGCTCGCCTCTAACTGGGTTCCTGAGCGGTTCGAATCGCTCCCACACCCCTGGGTTCTAGACACCGGACTTAGGTACAGGCGGCGATACAGAATTGGCGTAGATGACTGGTTTGGTACAAGAAAATCTTATTTATTTTATGAACGATACAACACTGAAAAATTACTGGAATAGTTACAGGCTTACTAAAATACACATAAATTGGAATGGGGAACACACGGCACATCGAGGGAGAAAAATCACAGTCTTAATCCCCTTACCCATATCTAACTATGTGTGCTGTGAGGGGCCAGGGATCGTGCTCACCAATAAGGGTCTCTGGACAGGTCGAATCCTGTCGATTAAGCCAGTCGTGGTTTTGGAGTTCGCTCGATGTGTTAGATGGTGGCTGCTGTACCCCGTATGTGGCAGAAAACTTCAGCGGCTCTCCAGGCTCAGTCTTTGCGAATCCGCTGATGCGGCCGGTTTCGTCCTTGCTTCGGTTGACTGCAGTCTGCTTGGCCTTGCTGTTCCATGTTCCATAGCTCCCTTGCTGTAATCTGCTAGTCTGCAAAACTGCCAGTCTGTGCTCTGCCTTGCAATCTCTGTTCTCTGTAGAACTGGCTTGTCCCAGCCTCTCATCTCTGTAGCCCTCTCTTGTCCCAGCACAGGTCTAAAGTTATACTGAAATAACAACAAAACGCTGGAAAAACTCAGCAGGCCAGGCAGCATCCGTGGAGAGAGAAAGAGAGTTAACGTTTCAGGTCGATGACCTTTCGTCAGAACTGTTCTGACGAAAGGTCATCGACCTGAAACGTTGACTCTCTTTCTCTCTCCACGGATGCTGCCTGGCCTGCTGAGTTTTTCCAGCGTTTTGTTGTTATTTCAGATTTCCAGCATCTGCAGTATTTTGCTATCGTCTAAAGTTATACTGTTGGATTGTTCCTTATCTGCCTGCCAAATCTTCCCAGTGCTTTGTTTAATTCTGGTGGGCTCGTTAAGGTCGTTAACTTTAATGGCAGGAGAATGGCCTTTAACGATATTAAATATTTGTTAAGTGGAGGATGATTGCTGATCTGATGGTTGTTCATTTGTGTTGAGTTTCGGGCCATCGAAACTGGGCCTTGGTATGAATAGACTGGGCTTTTGGGCTTGTTTTATTCATGTTTTTCTGATATGCCTGGAGTTTTGGTGAGGACTCCATTCCTTTACTTCTTTGTATAAATGCTAAGCAGTTTGATGGGCTGGAGTGGGGTCATCCGGTTCCCCAGACAGGTCGACCACCTGTAATATACAACATTGTCTCTGTAGAGGCCAGCCCCTGCCTCCTTTGGCAGCCTGTACTGAGGTCTGCCCAGGCATGTTTTAAAATGTCCCTGGTCCAATACACTCAATTGGTTTTAAAATGTCCAAAGCCCCTTTTTCTTAGGGTCTCTCTCTTTTCCTCTGAGTCTTTTGGGGGTCTGGGAATTTTGCAACTCTCTTACAGACCCAGGCATGTCACCTGGCTTGCTGTTTTTGCAGGGCCCTGGTTTCTGTTCAATGTCGCAGGCTTCTGCCACGAGGTCTAGAAGCCATTTTGTCTAGGGTACCCCTTATTAATAACGTTGGGGAATGTGGGAATTTTGAGAACCCTACATATGACAAATTGTTGGAAGACATCCACAGTGGTCTTCATATGCAATGGGATGATTCAATGCTTTGTATTTTTCTGTGTTCATGTTTTGATATTGCCACGTCCACAGTTGATGGCAATAATGGGTGTTGCCAGCTCGAAAGAATCAGACTCTTTATAATTGTGTTATCATGTTTTTCTGAGCTAATTTACTGGTTTCTGCGGTGTCTCAAGATTATTCATCTATTTTCCGTAACACTTGGTTGACTATGTATTCATCCAATTACCAGAAAAGTAGTAATGGGTTTTATGTTTGATTTCTCTCGTGGGCTACTAGTGTGTCTATGCCTAATTCTCTGATGGCCCTGGGAATACTCTCATCTTGAGCACTAGCCTTGCTTCTTAGGAGTTTAGATTTGACATCATAGCTGAATTGGTGATTACAATCCAAAGTCTATACCTGAATACTTAAACTATCCCCAGTCTAATTCAAATAAATTGGGGTACTAAGTGAATGAGTTCCAATGGGCCAAATGGCCTTTTCTATTGTTTTGTTCTCATGCTCTCTGCTGCATCTATATCACTATTGGTAAATCTGACAAGGGTATTTAGGCAGCCATGTTGCAATGCCCTTGACCAGCAGTCTGTCCCTCAGTGCAACACAATATGATTAGTAACCTCAGGAAGTCTGGGTAGAACGAGCCAAATGAGGCATGGGGTCCAATCAACAATGTGTTACAACAGAAGAAAAGAACACAAAAGGAGAAATAAACAGTGGACTGGCAGAGAAATTGAATTGAAAGCAGATGTTGGGAAGAACTGTTGCATTTAAAATGTCTTCACTGAGCTACACATTCAGTTTTAGTGTTTGGCAGGCTTCGCACTAACAGCACTTTATCCAGGGCACTCACTGTAAATGTAATAGCTCTTTACAACACTCATTGATAATACTATAGATGCAGGGAAATGTTCGTCGTTGTAATCTTTATTCCAATTCAATTTGGAATAGTTAGCACTTAAACATCATTTTTGTGCACTTTAAGCAACAATAATGGGTTTGTATTTTGCTATGAGCATGCCAATTCTGAAAAAAATTAAAAGGCTAGATTAATGTACAGTTCAATTAGACAGCGTGTGACACTAAATAATTTAATCACTGTTATGGACGGTGAGGAATGTTGGCATTTGAGCATAAATGACTGGTGGCACAGGAAGGAATGATTGAAAAGCTTTGTTGATGAGCGGGGCCATGGGTTGCATAGGCTGAAGTGATTATCTTGCCAGCATTCCACAGGGTTTCATAGCATTGACTAGGGAAATGTCAGGCAGTGTGTTATTGGCCTGAGTGGATACATGCCATGCATACTGAGATTACACCGCACAAAGCGAGGATGACATGGGCTCCTTGCAAATGAGTGCTGCGGTTGACCCCTTGACAAGTGCAATATCATTTCTGCATTCTAATGAACAATGTAAGTGCAACAACGTATAAAAAATAATCAAATAATATTAATATTCACAGATTTTTCTTCTTGCAAGGGCGTTACAATTAATTATAAGATTTTAGTAAAATCTGGGCACTTATTTTCTAATTTTGATACAGCCTTAGTGATAAATGGAAAATAACATTCTATATCAGCAGCTAGTTCCATATTTATAAACTTGCTGCAGGCAGATTCAATTGCCAGTATGATCATAGACCAGGTTCATCGTGGTATAGTCAGAGTGCCAGGATCGTGGTAGAGTCAGGGTGCCAGGGTTATGGTATAGTCAGAGTGCCAGGATCGTGGTATAGTCACAGTGCCAGGATTATGGTATAGTCAGAGTGCCAGGATTATGGTATAGCCAGAGTGCCAGGATCGTGGTATAGTCAGAGTGCCAGGATCGTGGTATAGTCAGAGTGGCAGGATCGTGGTATAGCCAGAGTGCCAGGATCGTGGTATAGTCAGAGTGCCAGGATCGTATATAGTCAGAGTGCCAGGATCGTGGTATAGCCAGAGTGCCAGCATCATGGTATAGCCAGAGTGCCAGGATCATGGTATAGCCAGAGTGCCAGGATCATGGTATAGTCAAAGTGCCAGGATCGTGGTATAACCAGAGTGCCAGGATCGTGGTATAGCCAGAGTGCCAGGATCGTGGTATAGTCAGAGTGCCAGGATCGTGGTATAGTCAGAGTGCCAGGATCGTGGTATAACCAGAGTGCCAGGATCGTGGTATAGTCAGAGTGCCAGGATCGTTGTATAGTCAGAGTGCCAGGATCGTGGTATAGCCAGAGTGCCAGGATCGTGGTATAGCCAGAGTGCCAGGATCGTGGTATAGCCAGAGTGCCAGGATCGTGGTATAGCCAGAGTGCCAGGATCGTGGTATAGCCAGAGTGCCAGGATCGTGGTATAGTCAGAGTGCCAGGATCGTGGTATAACCAGAGTGCCAGGATCGTGGTATAGCCAGAGTGCCAGGATCGTGGTATAGTCAGAGTGCCAGGATCGTGGTATAGTCAGAGTGCCAGGATCGTGGTATAGTCAGAGTGCCAGGATCGTGGTATAGTCAGAGTGCCAGGATCGTGGTATAGTCAGAGTGCCAGGATCGTGGTATAGTCAGAGTGCCAGGATCGTGGTATAGTCAGAGTGCCAGGATCGTGGTATAGTCAGAGGGTCAGGATCGTGGTATAGTCAGAGGGCCAGGATCGTGGTATAGTCAGAGTGCCAGGATCGTGGTATAGTCAGAGTGCCAGGATCGTGGTATAGTCAGAGTGCCAGGATCGTGGTATAGTCAGAGTGCCAGGATCGTGGTATAGCCAGAGTGCCAGGATCGTGGTATAGTCAGAGTGCCAGGATCGTGGTTTAGCCAGAATGGCAGGATCGTGGTATAGCCAGAATGGCAGGATCGTGGTATAGCCAGAGTGCCGGGAAGGTGGTATAGTCATAGTGCCAGGATACAAAAGTATGTTTTTTTTTCAGCAAAGTTCATTGGGTGGGGGGTGTTTGGGGCGGGGGGTGGGGGGGCGAGTATTAGAGAACAGGCCCCTTTATTCAAAGGAGGTGGAGTAAATTAAAGCATTTCAACCCCAAATTGAAAGACAACTATAAAGGATGATTTTGAGGGAATGGAACTCTGCACTTGTGCCTTACCAATGCTGAGTTCATTGTGCCAGCAGGTGTAGTATAGAGTATATCAGCTCAATATGCATTCAATCAGCTTTATCGCTTTTCTATGCAGGATGAAATAGCAGTTTGATTCCAGATACCATTCTGTTTCGGAGGAATTATTTGCAGTTTCAACAGAAATCACTGTCTCCATTTTGTCCTTTTGAGTGAACAGTTTTCTCCTACATCAGCTTTTCCAAGGATAAGATATTTTGTTGCTATACTTTTTTGCAGTGAGCAGTTAAAAAAGGAAAGACTTGCATTTATATAGCGCCTTTCACGACCTCAGGACATCCCAAAGTGCTTTACAGCCAATGAGGTACTTTTTGATGTGGTCACTGTTGTAATGTAGGAAACACGGCATCCAATTTGTGCACAGCAAGCTCCCACAAACAGCAATGTGATAATGACCAGATAATGGCCCAGATATTCAGATGCCTATGGGTGGGTACGCACTGTGTACCCACCTATAGGGACATCGGAAATGCCGGTTTCAGGCATGCACAGCGCATGCGCTGAAAACCGGCATTTCCGATCTGTCAAGAATGGTCTTGACAGATCCTCCGGCTACCCTGGAGAAGGGCCTCTGCGGGCAGATAGTTCCGCTTTGTGGAGACCCTCCGCCCGCAGAAAACCCTTACAATTCTTACGCTTGGTAAAAGCGTGCGTAAGGCCTGCTTTTACCAGGATAAGAGTTGAAAAAAAGTTTAAAAAAATAAAAAATTTTCACTGATTTATCATTTAAAAATACTTTTAAAAATTGTAAGTTTATTTTTAGCCCTGTAAAAAACTTTAATTATTTTTTTCAAAAAATTAAATTTTTGTTTAAAATACTTAATTTATTGTAATTTCAAGTCATTTTAAAAATGTGATTTTTTTTAAAATTTGTTTAAAGTTTTACTATGTTTTTGGGGTGATCTCCATTCATATATTTGACAGGTCTTCCTGTCAAGTGTATGAAGGGAGATTCCCTTCTGTGATTGGCTCCCCATGGCCCACGTGATCCCAGGGACGCTGCGAACTACATGTGCCCCTGGGATACGTGGGTCCTGCACACTTCAAGTTTAGAGAGGCCCAGGAGTGGAAGCGTGTGCATCCTGGGAGCCCGCAGGTAAGGGCATAGATTTTTCCAGATTGCAGGCCTCCACCCGCGGGAGGCCTGTCATCGGAAAATACGGGCCAATCTGTTATAGTGATGTTGATTGAGAGATAACTATTGGCCAGGACACCGGGGATAACTCCTCTGCTCTTCTTCGAAATAGTGCCATGGGATCTTTTATGTCCACCTGAAAGAGCAGACGGGGCCTCGGTTTAACGTCTCATCCAAAAGATGAAAGACCTGCTGTACCACTAACAATGTTCTTCCATATCCTTTCTTGTATAAAAGGGAACTACCGCATTTATACACAAGTGAATGGAAAGGAAAATTAGGTGTACTGTATAATGGGTGGCCGATCCTCTACGATATGTATTCCCCCAATGCTGAAAGATAAAACCAGCCCTTTAGTTTTACTGGAATGGGTATGTATGCTCTAGCATTAGTTAATGCTTGAGGGTTGAAGCGTTTTGGCTCTATTACCTGAAGTTCAGTTGGGCTTTGGTGCATGGAGGGCCTTCTTGCACAGGTTAGACACTGTCCTGAGCAAGGTTAGGTCCTCTTTCTGTGTCTTTCTCCTGAGTGGTGTTTGAGGAGAGCCATGTGAATGGTAGGCCTTCGGGAATCGGCACTGGAGTGCTGGCACTGCCACAACTAGAGACAGAGGCCATACATTACACGTTCTGGCTGATGTCTTCTCCAACTGTTTCACCCACATCTTGATCATGGGGGCTAGTGTGGGTTGCACTCCCCCAAGAGGAGAGGGATGCAGCTTTGTGCAGCCATCAGTCAGGCTTGCGCTGGCCTTCATACTATGGCAGGGCTAGAGGGGGAGGGCTGTCTGCTCTCGGGTGACTATAACCCAGTGGGGGTGGGGTGGGTCTGTGGGGACTGCAAGGATTTTGTGGTCATCCAACCTGATGTACACAATAGAGGGCACCACTGGAATAGGTGCAACAGTGTGCCATTTTGGACACATATTTCCAGCACTCTTCTGCCAGTGAGGGGTGGAATTACATGGTTTGTAAGGTGCTTCCCCTTTTAAAGCCTGACTGTGTATTGCCGTTTTGTTTATCTCTGCTTTCACACCTGAATGGGAATGGGAAAAGAAAATTAACAATAAACTTCCGTTTCCTCCACTCCTACAGCTCTGCCCGTCACAGAAGGATTATAAGACATGTGAAAACAGTGCTGTGAGGCCAGGATGAGCACACCAATATCTGCATTGCCATTTAACCTGGCTGTGTTGAATTTCCAATCATAATCATATCCACCTACTCATTGCTGGGGAATACCTAGCTCTTCTCTTAGTCCTTCCTTGTAGCTCATTGTTATCAATGTTTTAGATTAGTTAGATATATAGAGGGTAGGCAGCAGCAATGGTACACAACTGGGACTATTTATTGAGTGTGAAATGAAGAATAATACCTTTGAATGATTTGCACAGGGATTCGGACATGGATCATAAAGATGAAACCTTGATGGTTTATTACCATCATCTAAATCATGAGATTAAATTTCTACCTTGAAATCAATCCAAACTATCTCTTTTTAATATACATTTTTAATCATAATTCAGTTCATCAGTGTACTCATGCCCAGTGATATTCACATTAAAGGATTCATGATTATTGAAATATCAATAAATAATCCTGTGGGAAACTCTATCCTATAGGTCATAGAGTTATCTCTTGGTAAAATAGAGCAGTACAATATTTAATTTATTCTATAATTATTTACATAAAGCATTGCAAATATTTATATTTAAAAATATGTAACCATTTTTTCCATATAAATGATAACCAGTATTCATAATTCCATGTAAAATGTAGTCAGAGGTCTATGTAACCATCATTTGCAGCTCTGTGATTGGTTCACCCTTAAGATCTGCATGCATTATTTTCTGATCGCCTCACTGCAGGTCTGCATGCAGCAGTTGATATTTTCACATACATGCAGTATATTTTATTAATTCCTCCCCTGTTCACCTGCTGTGTGGACTACACACACAAAGCTCCCATTCTGACTATTCAAATGAATTATGAATAATCAAAAATGTGCAAATGCGATAATCCTGGGGTAAAATTTTCCCCTTCACTGAATGGGCCATAATCTGTCAAAGTAGATCGCCTGCCCTCTATAGAACCCGTTGGATTTTCATTGATGTGAATAGAGTGAAAGTCAGTGAATTCTACAACAGGTGGGTGATCCACTCCGCCAGATTACTGCCAATGTGGTGAAGACAAAAAATCACCTCACTGTCTTTACAATGGCTGTCTTTACTAATGCATGTCATGGATATTCATGTTGGTTCTTTTCTTCAATAATGTTGTGTCATTGGAAGAACATCTGTTACAGAGATTAATATATAGCTAAGCGTACCACAAAAGCATGAATACATGGGCCTTTGATACCTAAAGTAGTCAAGGTCAAAGTAGTTTAAATTAGCATTTTCAGATTTAGGGCTTAAACCACGTCACCACACCACCCCCCCCTCTCCCCCCCCCAAAAAATATGCACAATAAATCAACAACCGTGTATCAGGTCAGCTGATTTTGGCAGTTTAAAAGATGAAATCAAATTGGGCTTTCAGAGGATTATGAAGCTTCATTATTACTCATTAGTGATCTCCAATGGTGTTGCTAATGGGTAATGTGGATCTGCAGCAAGTATGAAGCAGCTCCACTGGAGGAAGGGTACAATTACAGCGTGACAAGTTTACATAGAGAGTTTCCATTATATATGGGGACATAGGAATTTATATTAGGGAAAGTCAACAAGAAATACTATTTATATATGTTGATATATATAACATTGCGAGTTGTCCTTGAGAAGGTGGTGGTGGGCCTTCTTCTTGAACCGCTGCAGTCCATGTGGTGAAGGTACTTCCACCGGGCTGTTAGGTAAGGAGTTCCTGGATTTTGATCCAGCGACGATGAAGGAACGGCAATATATGTCAAATTTAGGATGATGTGTGACTTGGAGGGGAACTTGGAGGTGGTGGTATTCCCATGCATCTGCTGTCCTTGTCCTTCTAGGTGGTGGAGGTTGTGGGTTTGGGAGGTGCTGTTGAAATATATATATATATATATATCTATGGTGTGGTACAATGTGACAAGAGCAGTAAATGCATCATTAATAATACGCAATGGCCCCAAATTATCATACTGTTGTGGCTGCCGCGAAACACGAATTAAGGCCGAGTCATCATGTGAAACACATAGCTTTTAATCACATCTCTGGTCAAAATGGCTGCAGCCACATTTCTCTGCAAAAACCCAGAGGCCACGCCCACTCCTTTTTTCCTGCCTTAAAGGCAAGGTGCCCGATTTATTGTCCACGGACGGAAAAGTGGATTGCACCCGTTTAGGTGGCGATCCGCCACACAGCTCCCCCCAGAATCCGCTTAGGAGGTGTGGACGAGACGGTGCGGCGGTCTGATGGGCCGGCCGGAGCGGCTCTTGTAGGACGCCGGTGGACGTGGAACGGCCGGGCGTGGAGCAGCCGGGTGAACTGGCTTGAGGGCAGGTCGGCCGCGTGGCGGTGGACGAGCTACCGGGACATGCTCACCGGGCTCCGAGTGTGCTGGCTTGAGTCGGTCAACCAACACTTTTTCGGTCCTGTTGCCCACTTGGTGGGTGAAAAATTTGTCCCCAGCCTGTAGCACCTTGTAGGGCCCGTCGTACGGGTGTTGAAGGGGTCCGCGGTGGGCGTTGTGCCGGACAAAAACGAACCGTGCCTGGTGCAGGCTTAGTGGGACGTGTGAGGTGGATTCGCCGTGTCGGGCAATGGGCACCGGGGCGAACTGTAGCGCCGGTGAGGCGAAGTCGTGGCGTTGCTGGTCGGCTGACCAGGGTGTCGTGGTGGTGGGCAGGAACTCGCCGGGTACGCGCAGCGGCTGGCCGTACACGAGCTCTGCTGCCGATGCGTGGAGGTCTTCTTTAACTGCGGTACGCAGGCCGAGGAGGACCCACGGGAGTCGGTCGGTCCAGGCGCCGTCCTGGAGGCTGGCTCGAAGAGATGCCTTCAAGGATCTGTGGAACCGCTCACACAGTCCGTTGGCTTGGGGGTGGTACGCTGTGGTGCGGTGAATGGTCACCCCGAGATTGCGTGCGACGGCGGTCCAGAGTTCAGAGGTAAATTGCGGACCTCTGTCCGACGTCATGTCGGAGGGGACACCAAACCGTGCGACCCAGGTGCTGACGAAGGCTCTGGCGATGTCGGTGGTGGTAGTAGAGGTCTTTGGAATTGCCTCGGGCCAGCGCGTAGTGTGATCAACGATCGTCAGCAAGTGCGTGTGGCCTTGCGACGGCGGCAGGGGCCCGACGATGTCCACGTGAATGTGGTCGAATCTACGCGAAGGGACGGTAAACTCCTCGAGGGGTGCTTTCGTGTGTTGCTGCAAGTTGGCCCGTTGGCAGGCTAGGCAGGAGTTGGCCCAAGTACGCACATCCTTGCGAAGGCCGCGCCAGACAAAGCAATTGGCTACCAATTTGATGGATGCGCGGTCGCCGGGGTGGGAGAGGTTCTGAAGAATCTCAAATACCCGGCGGCGCCAGGACGCTGGGACAACGGGCCGAGGTTGACATAGGGATATGTCGCACTTGACCGTGACTGCGGTCGGGCCCCAGGCGACGTCAGCCAGGCGTAGCCCTGGTAGGTTGGTAGGTGCGGAGAGCAGATCAGGGTCGGTGATCTGGTCTGCTGCGAGTTGAGCGTAGTCGACTGCCAGGTGTGTGGCGTGGATGGCGGGGCGGGAGAGGCAGTCGGCTACCACATTGTCTTGGCCGGAGACGTGTTGGATGTCCGTGGTGAACTCAGACACTGCCGCGAGCTGGCGCTGCTGCCTGGCGGACCAGGGTTCGGTTGTCTTTGCCATTGCGAATGTCAGGGGCTTGTGGTCGACAAACGCAGTGAAGGGGTGGCCCTCCAGCAAATATCGAAAATGGCAGACCGCCAGGAACAGCGCGAGGAGCTCGCGGTCGAAGGTGCTGTACTTGAACTCCGGGGGGCATAGTTGGCGGCTGAAGAAGGCAAGTGGTTGCCAGGGGCCGTCGACCCACTGCTCATACACGGCGCCGACCACGTGGTCGGAGGCGTCCGTGGTGAGCGCTACCCTGGCATTGGGCCGTGGGTGCGCGAGCAGGGTGGCGTTGGCGAGCGCGGTCTTGGTGGAGTTGAAGGCGGCTGACGCGTCTGCCGTCCATTCGACCGCCATCTTGCCGCTCCTGCCCCGGAGGGCTTCATACAGGGGCCTCATGAGGGACGCCGCTTTGGGGATGAAGCGGTTGTAGAAATTCACCATCCCGAGGAACTCCTGGAGGCCTTTGATGGTGGTGGGGTTGGGAAATTGTTGGACGGCCTGCACCTTGGTGGGCAGGGGAATGGCCCCAGCATGGGTGATGTGGTGGCCGAGGAAGTCGATCTTGTCCAGGCAGAACTGGCATTTGGCTGGGCTGAGGATGAGCCCGTGGTCGCTGAGGCGCCCTAACAGGATGCGAAGGTGTTCGAGGTGTTCCTGCTTAGAGGAACTGGCTACCAGGATGTCGTCCAGGTAGACGAACAGGAACTTCAGGTACCGAAGGACCGAGTCCATGAGCCGTTGGAATGCCTGGGCCGCGTTTTTGAGGCCGAAGGGCATCCGCAGGAACTCGAAAAGGCCGAAGGGGGTGATTACGGCTGTCTTGGGGACGTCTGCGGGGTGGACGGGGACTTGGTGGTAGCCGCGCACCAGGTCGACCTTGGAAAAGACTGAGCGGCCGGCCAGTCTAGCCGAGAAGTCCTGGATGTGCGGCACGGGGTACCGATCAGGGGTGGTGGCGTCGTTGAGGCGGCGGTAATCCTCACAGGGGCGCCAACCCCCGCCTGGTTTGGGGGCGATGTGGAGTGGGGAGGCCCAGGGACTGTTGGAGCGGCGGATGATGCCGAGCTGTTCCATGGTGCCAAACTCGGTCCGCGCGATCTCCAGTTTGGCCGGGTCCAGCCTGCGGGCGTGGGCGTACACTGGGGGGCCTGTGGTGGGGATGAAGTGTTCCACCCCGTGTTTGGCGGCCTCCGCGGAGAAGGTCGGATTGGTAAGGGCCGGGAATTCGGCCAGGAGTGCCGAGTAGTCATCCGTGGCCCGGGCATGGCACTGTGATGCCATGTCAGCGGGTTGACGGGGGGCCATGGCGCCCAGGATGGGGGACATGGTGTTCATGTCCACGAGGCGGTGTCGAGGGATGTCTACCAGTAGGCCGTGGGCGCACAGGAAATCTGCGCCAATGAGAGCGGAGAGCGCCTTGGCAGTGATGAACTCCCATCGATAGTGCGACCAGCGAGGTCGAGGGTGACTGTCCGGGTGCCGTACGTCCGGATGTCCGAGCCGTTAGCAGCAGCCAGCGCCGGTCCTCGTTTGCCCTTTTGGATGTCGAGGGCGGAGGCCGGGATGATGCTGTGCTGAGCTCCAGTGTCGCACAGGAACCGGCGGCCGGTTTTGTCATCCATGACGTACAGCAGGGAGCCCGCGTGGCCCATGGCTATCGCGGGAGCTGGTACGGGAGTGGACTTGAAAGAGCAGGGAGGTGTGCACCGTTGTGCCCTGGCGCCGAACCGTGCGTGGTAGTAACAGTGGCCCGGGTTAGTGGGGCGCGAAGGCCCCGTGAGCCTGGTGGCTGTGCCTTGTGGCTGTGTGGTGGCTGGTGAGGGGCGCGCCCAGGCAGTGGCTGCCAGGTCCGGAGTGACGTCGCGGCTGGAGTGAGCGGACAGCAGCTTGTCGGCCTCATCGGCCAGGGCTTCCAGGTCCGTGAGGCCGGACGCCACGATCGCTGGGCGGATGCTGAGAGGTAGCTGGCGGATGAACAGCGTGCGGAAGAGGGATCCAGGTGGGCTCTCGTCAGTGAGGGAGAGCATGTGGGAGAGGAGGTCTGACGGTGAGGCATCACCGAGGCCTGGAAGGTCGAGGAGGTGGCAGTTTCGCTGGTATGTCGAGGCTGTAATTTTTTTAAGGAGCGCGGCTTTAAGATGTGCATACTTGCCCTCCTCTGGTGGGTTCTGCAGCGCTGTCCAGACCTTTATAACTGTGGAGCTACCAAGTGATGTGACGAGGTAGTCGTACTTCGTCCCATCTGTGGTGATGTGTCGCAGCCGGAATCGGGACTCGGCTTGGAAGAACCAGGCTTCGGGCTGGTTTTCCCAAAACTCCGGCAGTTTCACGGAAACTGCGTTCGTGTCCGCCATTGCAGTGCTCAGAATACGTTCTGAGCGTCGGGGTCACCAATGTTGTGGCTGCCGCGAAGCACGAATTGAGGCCGAGTCAATATGTGGAACACATGGCTTTTTAATACATCTCCTTGGCAAAAATGGCTGCTACCACATTTCTCTCCAAAACCCTGAGGCCACGCCCACTCCTTTTTTCATGCCTTAAAGGCAGCATGCGCCTTAAAGGCAAGGTGCCCGATTTATTGTCCATGGACGGAAAAGTGGATTGCGCCTGTTTAGGTGGCGATCCGCCACAATACTGCCTTTGAAATTGACCGCAAGTGCGGGATGCGCTAATTCCCAAACTTGTGATCTGTCAAACTCCGAATAGAAAGATGATCTGCTGCGACTGTCAAAACCTCGTTGCTGGCAAAAAGTTGAGCTAATTGCCCACCAACTGCCCATCAATGACACTGGAAAATTGTACGGCTGGTGCAAGCAGGTGCAGGAGCCTGTTTACACAGCATATGGGGAGGAGGGATGAGAAAATTGCAATTTCAGGTCCATAATATAATTTGTGTGTTATTTATATATATATTAAATAATGTTATCAAGTTTACGGTGTCAAAATAGATTTCAACTTTTTGTCAGGTCATTTACAGATATATGGAAATATATCAATGTAAGCTTGCAAGAAAACATATGTTGAAAGAAAAATAAATCGAAGAGTGAAGGTCAGCCAGTATTTATAGAGAGGCATCCGCAGTATTTTGCTATCGTTTATAGAGAGGCTGTCAGGTTGCTATGCTTAATTCTCAAATGGGGTTTTCTATCTTTCCTGATTGGTTAGTGAAAGAAGAACTGCCCCACATGATCCCAGGTACCCTTACGCACAACAGTACGCCCTGGGACCCATGGGACAATATGCTGCACTCAACTCTGCAGCATTTCAGAGCAAGTTTTCATTTGGGCTTCGCACTAGGTAAGAGCAGATGTCGCTCGGAGGACGATGGCGTACTCCTTAGCTACGCTGCCGACCGCAAATTCAGGGCCAATATAATCTGCAGTTATGCAAATTGCTTTCTCTGGGGAAAAAAAATCTTCCCTTCCCTGAGGTGGTTATGTGTGGACAAGAATGCAACTTCAGACAGTGACTGTATTTAAACTTTCAGTGATTAATGATATGTGCAAATATCTGCTAAATACAAGATGGGCACTGGAGTCAAATGGAAACCACCCAACTTATTAGGAAGGAGCTCACTGTCAAACACGGCCAGCAATTGTACACTCATTATCATAAATCCTTACCATGCGAGTTTACTTGAAGCTCAATAAGTACACAGAACTGTACACAATTAGCAGATTAGACATCAGGTTAGAATCCTGTTTCAATTTAGCAGTTAGTGAGTGGTCAGGACTGTTTGGTTTCGGAAGTTAAAGGTTTTTGGTTAGTTTAGCATCTCCAACATTTTAAGTATACAATTGCTCTTCTTCGAAATAGTGCCATGGGATATTTTACACCCACTTGAGGGCCGATGGGGCCTCGGTTTAACGTCTCATCCAAAAGACAGCACCTCTGACAGTGCAGCACTCCCTCAGCACTCCAGGACTGCACTGGAGTGTCAGCCTAGGTTTTGTGATGTCAAGTGGGACTGGAACCCACAACCTTTTGACTCGGAGGCGAGAGTGCTACCCACTGAGCCACGGCTAACACCGGTGGATTACTACTTGAGATTCCATTTTGGAATTGTCACTTGCAAATTTGCATTAGGGTCACCACCTTTTGGGTGTTCAGCATTTTATAGGTTCGCCTGACTGCATTACATGACATAAGAGCGTGTCATCAGCAACCCGAGCCATGCCGGTCTCTTTAAATATAAATTAACACAAACACAGAGGCTTCTCACACATTTGAACATGACATTGAAAGAAAATGAACGTTTCGTTATCTGGAGGGAAATGCCAAAACAAAAAAAAATCTTGGTTCCAAATCAAGTACAAAAAAGTTTATGTCTTGCACTTAAAACCAGCTGGAAATAAATGACAAACAATGAATTCAAAATAAATGACAGAAGTGATGGAGGTTATCACCATTTATTTAATCGGGGAGATTGGACAGTCTCCAAAATAAATATGTGGCACAGAACAGCAATAAATGTCAGTAGTCCTGAGTCTGCTCAGCAACAAAACAAACTCTTGTGCTTATTTAACTTCTACATTTATTTAGTGCATATATAGAATTGTTATATTGCCTTGTGCACTCAGTGCCACTCTGACATTTAACACGCAGAGGAATTCCTCAGGGGAGTCAGTGGAGACAAATTATGACTTATTTTATCTTTTTAAGCACTTAAATGATACTCATTGGTTTTCGAATCATGGATATTAAACAATTCCTTAAATAATACTAGACATAACACTTCCCGGTACCTGACCAACAGACTTGTCAAATTGGGGAAATGTTAAGAGTGAGATTTATGTGCAATAAAAGTGAGACAGATCACAAACCCATTGAAGTACATGGAGCTGTCTTTATTTTAAGAGGCCTATACATCAAAATCGATCTTATTTTTCATCTAAAATGAATGAGACTTGACAAGTCTGCAAGCGACTGCAGGTTTCAGACACTAGGGAATGGCTTCATAGACAGCTTTAATAGTCTTTGTGAGTATCTCACTGCTCACTGTACACAAGCTGTCGGTTAACAATTGGGGCTGAAACCGCAGCTTCTGAAAACCTTTTGCCTCACATAACATCTGAATACAGGACCATGACTGAATATGGTAAGACTGTCAAACACAATGACGCAAACCAAAACTCCAAGCATATATTACACAGAGTAACTGAGAGAAGGAAGTGACTTCAAGGCTCTAATCCAACCTCGGGGTTCAAATGAGGTCAAAGAACCACTCAAGGTTTGATTTTAGGATTTTTGATGTTTTCCAAACTGCCTGATTGGATTAGTTACTCCCTGCTATGCATTATTTTACACACAGTAAAAATAATTTACATTTCACTACTTGTCACACACTCTTACAAGCAACTGTTGCCTTTAACGTTTAGACTGCTGCAGTATCAGTAAGTAAAATATTAGCGCACAATCAGGAACAAGTACAGTTCTAAGATCATACATGCTAACCAAGGCAAGGGCAGTAGCCATTGGCAGACAGGGAAAGAACTGGATGAGAGATGAGAGACAGATAGGGAGAGATCCCATTCAATACCAGTGGGATTGATCAGCAAAATATAAACCGATACAATGTCCAACTCAAGTGGACTCCAAAACTGGACACTGGTAGATCCTCCAGTGGAAGGGCGTGGAAAGATGATAATTTCTTTACGGTAAGTAAAACGCTTTGCAAAAACAAAATTTTAATCAAATCGCAGCAGGTTTGCTGAAATCTCAGAAGTGGGTTGTGAAGCAGTGTTTTTTTTTTCATTTGATGTGAAACTGAGCCACATTTTGCTCCAGCTCATTGGCAAAGGATTGCGATAGTTCTGTTACCGATAGCTCCAGAATTGGTGGGAGCAGTTGTTCGTTTTGTGAAAGAATACGATCAGTTTACCAAGAGTAAGCTGGGAGAGCAGGGACTGCAGTTTGTGGGGGAGATGTGATCCTGGGTCCCCAGTAGTGTGCATAAGTTATCCTGTATTTCATTTGTGCCAATTAAAATGTGACACTTGATGGTCAATATATCTAGTGGAGTGTTGATCTATATCTAGTGGAGTGCCCATTACATTACTCAGCATTGGATTCTTACCATAGCATGGCCATATTGTGCCAGATTCCCATATTTTTCCAATGCTTGCCAGTCTGTCACTTCCTGGCCTACCCTGCTGCTTCTCAATACATTCGGCCCATTCCATCCCACCAGTCCATCAGCAGCAAGATAGAAGCGGGTTCTGCATTCCACGAAATCAAATAGGGAATGCAGAAGAAACTTCTTTACCCAGGGAGTGGTGAGAATGTGGAACTCGCTACCACAGGGAGTAGTTGAGGCAAATAGTATAGATGCATTTAAGGGGAGGCTAGATAAGCATATGAGGGAGAAGGGAACAGAGGGTTATGCTGATAGAGTTAGATGAGGAAAGACGGGAGGAGGCTCGAGTGGAGCATAAGCGCCGGCATGGACTGGCCTGTTTCTGAGCCGTATATCCTATGTAATCCTATGCATTAGGCTCCTGCTGGTTATTATTCTCTCATCCATTTTGAATGACCACTGTGGAGCGACTGTGGAGGAGAATGGAAAGTTTAAATCCACGTTAATGTCGCAGACAAACACAGAGAAGCAGATCCCAAACGCTGACTGTTCGCATAAAAGATTGGAACGTGTGGGTTAAATTCACAGTACAGGTAACTGTAAAGAATTAGTGAAGTCTTACAACCACTTTTTCCTGTTTCAAATATCTGTAACCCTGCCAGGGTAAATTATTTTTGCCTGAAGGACACAACTACAGCAGACTCTGAAATGGTGGAAAATGCATCAACATTTCCTGGGGGACATGCCCCTTGAATCCCCAAGAAAAATAAAAATGTATTTTCTGTCACCAGCACTCATTTCGTCATTTCTGAGTTCAGCACTACTGTACAATGCATGATCATGTACTTCAGTGTCTCCTTTTTGTTATTATTTGTTTTTGGGATGTGAGTGATGCTGGCAAAGTAGTATTTATTGCATATCCACAGTTGCCCGAGGCCATTAAGAGGCAACCACATAGCAGTCACACGCACACCAGACCAGGCTGCTTTCCCTCAAGGACATTCGTGAATGGTCATTATCTGGTGCCAACCCACAAATTATTAGATTTATTGAATTCAGTCTCACAATTTGCCATGGTGGGATTTCAACTGGCAATCTCTCGCCCGTTAATCCACCACCATAAACACGAGGCTACCACACCCTTCCGTACAAGAGATTGTTGGGTAAACTGCAGCTTCAGTTAAGACAAGCCGCTGTCACGTCGCATTTTTAGTCTAACTAGTTTTCATGTCATATATTCAAGGCTGTTTTCAAGTTGTCAGCTTTCTGGGAAACTCTTGGTCTGCTTTTGTAAGCTGTCATGGTTGGAATGTGTGTAACACCAGTTGGAAAGGGTTCTGTATATAATCACAATGAGACAGGGCGTATGGCCTTGTTGGCTAGGCAGCCATTGCATCAAAACACCTACTTAACTTTAATAAAGGCAAAAACAGCAACAACATGTTGATGATAATTAGTTATTTTTTCCTTTATTTCTGCAAGTTGGATACAATAATTTTCCGTTACAAAATCTACTGTGGAATAATGATTATCCTCAATGTGACATTCTCTGTTCATATAAAAGCCTATTGTACCATTGTACAAACACCTTGGCATGGACCCTGGACATTAACGCAATGTGGTTGGCTTTTATTGCCTCATACATCATTTCAGAATGGAGATTATCATTTAGTTGTAAATTATAGTCTTTCAATCATGAGTATTTATTCCAATAACCATTAAATATTACGCAATTCATAAATCTGCACACAAAACACAAAAATCACGGCTTTTACAGGATTCAGTAACTTGGAATCATTTTGAAATATTACCTCTTGGAAATCCAGAGCAGAAAACACGATATTGTGAAAAATATCCTGTGTCCATTTTATATTAATTTAAATAAAATGGAGATTGTTGCTTTTAAAATGAATCATTCTCCGCACTCTCTTAGTTCTCTTTACATCAGTTTGAGAAATGGTGATTTTCTGAAATGAATTTTTCTTGGCAAGGAGTCAATTGGTAACACACATTCTGCTTCAGGACACTGTAAAATATGATTCATCAAATCCTTTTACCTCTAAATGTCTTGTTTCCCCTGTTTATTTGGAGATTAATAAGAGTCTAAAGTACAAACACTGTACTGGATCATTGCCTTCACAGCCCTGCTTTTAGACTCTAAGACATCGAACATTTTGAATGACCCCTGCTCCCTGTTCAATTACATTACATGCAGCAGTCTCTCTCTTAAACAATGGCCGAGGTTTTCCGGGGTGTCAGCGGGCGGGATCGGTGGTGGGTCGGGTGGGAAAATGTGTTTTTTTTGACAACGGGTTGGGAACCCGCTGTCAACTCGCCGCAACGTGCCTTTCCCAATGTCGGGTCTGTCAGCACTCAGCAGACCCAGCAGGCAGTGGCAGGTGACCCAATTAAACTCATTAGCATCTAGTTGACAGATGATTAACAGGCTTTTTTAACTTTACTTTTGACTTTAACTGCATGACCACGGGAAACACACTGTTTGGGGACCATGACTGTCAACCTGAGGCAGGAGTTCAGTGGCCATTGCTCCACTCGTTCCACATATCCCACGAAAAGGCAGGCATAGCTAGGACCCATGCAGGTTCCCATAGCAATACCTTTAATTTGGAGGAAGTAAGTGGAGTCAAAGGAGAAGTTGTTCAATGTGGGAACAAGTTCAGCCAGGCGGAGGAGGCATGTGGTGGATGGGGACTGGTTGGGCCTCTCTTCAAGGAAGAAGGAGAGCGCCCTCAGGCCGTCCTGGTGGGGGATGGAGGTGTAGAGGGATTGGACGTCCATAGTGAAAAGGAGATGGTTGGGGCCAGGAAACTGGAAACTGTTAAAGTGGCTGAGGGTGTCGGAAGAGTCGCTGATGTAGGTGGGAAGACACTGGACAAGGGGAGAAAAAATAGAGTCGAGATAGGACAAATCAGTTCAGTGGGGCAAGAACAGGCTGAAACGATGGGTCTACCAGGACAGTCCTGTTTGTGGATCTTGGGAAGGAGGTAGAAGCGGGCTGTGCAGGGTTGGGGAACTATGAGGTTGGCGGCCATGGAGGGAAGATCTCCAGAGGAGATGAGGTCAGTGACAGTCTTGGAAATGATGGCTTGATGTTTGGTAGTGGGGTCATGGTCCAGGGGGAGGTAGGAGGAGGCGTCAGAGAGTTGGCGTTCTGCCTCCACAAGGTAGAGGTCGGTTCACCTAACAACAACAGCGCCACCCTTGTCAGCAGGTTTAATGACAATATTAGGGTTGGATTGGAGAGAACAGAGTGCTGCAAGTTCAGAGGGAGGTAGGTTGGAGCGAGTGAGGGGAGCAGAGAAATTGAGACGGCCAATGTCACGCTGGCAGTTCGCAATTAAAAGATCTAGAGAGGGTAAGAGGCCAGAGGGAGGGGTCCAGGTAGAACGAGAATTCTGAAAACGGGAGAAAGGGTCAGCTGTGTGGGGGGAAGACTCCTGGCCAAAGAGGTGCCAGAGGACTGGAGGACAGCTAACGTAGTACCATTATTCAAGAAGGGTAGTAGGGATAAACCAGGGAATTACAGGCCAGTGAGCCTAACATCAGTGGAAGGGAAATTATTGGAAAAAATTCTGAGGGACAGAATTAGTCTCCACTTGGAGAGGCAAGGATTAATCAAGAATAGTCAGCATGGCTTTGTCAGGGGGAGATCATGTCTGACCAATTTGATTGAATTTTTCGAGGGGGTGACTAGGTGTGTGGATGAGGGTAATGCAGTTGATGTAGTCTACATGGACCTCAGTAAGGCTTTTGACAAAGTCCCACATGGGAGACTGGTCAAGAAGGTAAGAGCCCATGGGATCCAGGGCAATTTGGCACATTGGATCCAAAATTGGCTTAGTGGCAGGAGGCAGAGGGTGATGGTCGAAGGTTGTTTTTGTGACTGGAAGCCTGTGTCCAGTGGTGTACCGTAGGGTTCGGTGCTGGGTCCTTTGCTGTTTGTAGTGTACATTAATGATTTAGATATGAATGTAGGAGGTATGATCAGTAAGTTCACAGATGACACGAAAATTGGTGGAGTGGTAAATAGCGAGGACGGAAGCCTCAGGCTACAGGACGATATAGACGGGTTGGTCAGATGGGCAGAACAGTGGCAAATGGAATTTAACCCTGAAAAGTGTGAGGTGATGCATTTTGGGAGGACTAACAAGGCAAGGGAATACACAATAAATGGTAGGACCCTAGGAAGGACAGAGGATCAGAGGGACCTTGGTGTGCATGTACGTAGATCCCTGAAGGCAGCAGGACAGGTAGATAAGGTGGTTAAAAAGGCATATGGGATACTTGCCTTCATTAGCCAAGGCATAGAGTATAAGAGCAGGGAGGTTATGATGGAGCTGTACAAAACGCTCGTTAGGCCACAGCTGGAATACTGTGTGCAGTTCTGGTCGCCACACTATAGGAAGGATGTGATTGCATTGGAGAGGGTGCAGAGGAGATTCACCAGGATGTTACCTGGGCTGGAGCGCTTCAGCTATGAAGAGAGACTGGACAGGCTGGGGTTGTTTTCCTTAGAGCAGAGAAGGCGGAGGGGGGACCTGATTGAGGTGTACAAAATTATGAGGGGCATAGATAGGGTAGATAGAAAGGAACTTTTCCCCTTAGTAGAGGGGTCAATAACCAGGGGGCATAGTTTCAAGGTAAGGGGCAGGAGGTTTAGAGGGGATTTGACGAAAAACTTTTTCACCCAGAGGGTGGTTGGAATCTGGAACTCACTGCCTGAAAGGGTGGTAGAGGCAGGAACCCTCACAACATTCAAGAAGCATTTAGATGAGTACTTGAAAAGCCATAGCATACAAGGCTACGGACCAAGTGCTGGAAAATGGGATTAGAATAGATAGGGCATGATGGCTGGCGCGGACACGATGGGCCGAAGGGCCTCTTTCTGTGCTGTATAAATCTATGACTCTATGGACATGGAGACTGAAGTGGGCACAGAAAAAGAGCTCAGCATCGTGCCGAGCTCGAAATTCATTGAGGTGGAGGCGTAAGGGAATAAAGCTCAGGCCTTTGCTGAGGACTGATTGTTCGGGGTCAGAGAGGGGAAGGTCAGAGAAGATAGGGAAAACAAGGCAGGGGGTGAGATTGGAAGAAGGATGGGGTCAGAGGAAAGTGAAGGGGAAGAAGGGGCGTTGGTGTCCAAGAGTTGTTGAAGCTTACGATCCTTGACACCTGAAAGGAAGAAAAAAAGTTTTTTGTTGAAGCACTGGATGAGATGAAGGATGAAATGGAACTGCGGACCAGGACAGCTTTGAGATAGAATGAGTCGGTGCTGCTGAAGAGAGGTCGAGAGCGTGCATGTGACGACGCAGAACGTTGAGTGTGGATCTCAGGATGTGGCAAGAGCAGTGGTTCGAGGAACACTGAATATCTCGGAGATATCTGTGATCCTGGGTGGATCCAAAACATGAAGGGTGGAATTTCAGTTGGAATCCACGTGGAATAAGTCGGAGCCGGAGACAGTTGCTGAGGAAAGATATGTGGCTGTGAAAGCGAGTTTTGGTAGATACCTGATCAAACGCGAGGAGGGAAACAGAAAGCAATGTTATTTATATGTCAGTAAAATACTTTACTATTTCTTTTTATATTCCTTAATATTTAACTTTGTAGTTCCACTTTGCTTTCCAAATTGTTTTTTGACTTCTTTCCTAACCTCTTTGTATTCCTTTTATCACCCTCTCCTTTATTGTCTATACATTTAGTGTATGCCTTTTTCTTTAGTTTCAATTTTATCCTTATCTCTTTATTCATGCATGGTGTTTCATTATTGGCTGGTTTGTTTTTGATTTTTAAAGGAATATATTTCACCTGAACTCTATTGATCACCGTTTTGAATATTTCCCACCGTTGTCAATTTTTTTCCAGTTTACCTTCCCGAGTTCCATTCTCATCCCCTCAAAATTAGCTTTTTTTTTCCCAATCTATTACTTTGGTCTTTGTTTTTCTCAATCATTATTTTAAACCCAATTATAATGGCCCAGAAATTGATCTCGCTCTGTTCCCGCGGGGGTAAGGCTTCCCCGCGATCTCTCACTCCACGTGTGCTTTTTCAGATCCAGCTCGCACGAACTTGATGTTCCAGACATCAGCTGGGCAGTGCTTGCGTATCCCACCGGCGTAGTGAATTCGTGCGAGCTGTGGGATCACGTGACTCAGTTAGAGCCAATGGCAGCACACCATCTTCCATTCATAAGTTTCACATACGTGCTGTGAAATCTATGAATCTTACACCCCCCCAAAATAACAGCTAAACCTCAATTAAATTTAAAAAAAAACCATCACATTAATAAAATAAGTATAGTTAAATAAATTAACCATTTTAAATAAAAAATTAAATTTTTGAAAAAATTTAAAATCTTTTAAAAAGTTATAAAAATAAACTTACCTGTCTTTAAAGTCTCTAAAAAAGATAAACCTGTTAAAAAAAATTCAAAAAAATACTTAATTCACTACTTACCTTGTTAAAAGTGGGTCTTACTCCTCCTTTTTCCATTTCTAAAATCTTCCGTCCTTACCTGCGCGTCCAAAGCACGAAGTGCACAGCGTGCGCGCAGCCTGTAGCATGCACGCGATGCACCGAGGAACCGCCCCCTTTTCAAAAGACCAAGTGCCGGTTTTCAGCGCATGCGCAGGGCATGCAGAAAACCGGCAATTGGAGAGAGAATACGCGAGAGTACGCAGTGCGTACTCTCGCGCAGCGGGATGAATTTTTGGCCCATTATGATTTCTATTGCCTAGATGTTCCACTTACTTCTCTTATCTGCTCTGGTTCATTTCCCATTACTAGATCCAGCAGTGATTCCTCTGTTTTTGGACTTCTTGCGTACTGGGTAAGAAAGACATTGTAAAAATTCCATTCCCTTTTCCCTTTTCCCTACTTTATCAGTTTCCTTTTTTTAAACAAAATATAATTAGCATATTTATTTGTTACAAAGCTGGGATTCAAGTGTTATTTCCACACTGCCAAGAAATCAACAACACAACTTACAAATATATTAATATGTAGGCATATTAATATCAGTGCCACGGGATGATTTTCAAAGTGTTTTATTTAAATCACTAAACAAGGCCATTTTGAATCTGCATAGTTCCACTCATCCATGCATCTGTCGTGTTAAAAATGATAAAGTAAATTCAGAAAAAAATTATCGTACCATAAAAATTGAGAGAGTGGGTAGATTCTAGTACAATTCATCTACAATGCTTGACTGGCTGGAACAGACAGATATTTACTTTCCAATTTCTTCATTCCAGTTCAGTAATAAGTAATTTGTGGTATGACAATCAGGTATAGAAAAAAGGCCAATGTGGAAAATTCTGGTAGAAATCCTCACCACTAACATGAAATGTGTTTCAGATTAAGAAGAGCAGATAACTCTTGCCACCTCACACATGCTGGTTGCTGAGATGTGAGCCCTTTGATTTGAACCCCTGCTGTGTTTCCCACTCGGATGCTGTTACCTAGTATTTTTCTTCCATCAGACTGGCGAGAAGTGTTGTTGGGCTATTTTCTGCATTCTTACACCACATGCAACCAGTTTGTTTTAAGACGATATACACCTATGTGCAAGGTGCTCATGTTGCGTTATGAAGTATTCCAGACCGCCCCCGGTACCAATTAAAGAACAGATTAAAATGCTCTTCATGAAACTCTCCTGCCATCTTACATCCTTCTTGAATTTTTTGACCCAGTACAGTATTTACAAGCTATAATCCATCTTGTCTCATTGGCTCTCTGTCTTTGCGCTGCTTTTGGCTTCTTTCAAGACTGACGTGATATACATGCATGATGATAATTAAAACGTTACCACAACAATTCAATGCTAGTTACTTTTTAAAGATGTCTAACAATGGGTTATTCAGTTCCAATACATTTATAATTGTTGGCACAAAAATGACAGTCATTAACCTTATACTTATCATATGGAAATAGTCACTGAACAGCCTACTCCCAGAAATTGGAGTGGAAAACACAGTCTCTTGTTTCAATTTCATTTTTTGGGCAAATAAGTAAAGAGAATTTACTGGAACAATAAAATAGGAGAGCTATATAGACATGAAGTGCACCTCAGAGTTTCAGTAATCTGAGATTATAATTAGGCTGATAGATTCGTAGAGAGGCACTGTCCTGTAGGTCAAGGTGTTTGAAACTTTTAAAACACATTTTAAACTTGGGGGAGGGAGACATGCAACAATCCATAGTTGACTCTAGCCTGATTGTAACTTTATATAAAGTGGCACTGAAGGGGAGGGGAGAGATTTCCTTTGATAATTGTGAAAAGAGGGAAATGATAAACATGTTTATAAAGAATGTGCCTATGATTTTATTAGCACAGAGGAGAACTTCTCCATAATTGAAGTTAGCTGTGTGGCATCATATTCTGGTGAGGATAACTCATTTAAATCTAAAAAGATCAGAAACAGGCAGAGCTGACATTAATAAAGTTAACACTATGTACACAGCAGGTTTTCTACAACCTCAAATCATGGATATTGTATAATGAATATATCTGCTTGTTCAGATCTCACCATGATGAGAACTGTTTACTGCTTTCTGGCAATTATGTGCAATGTTTTATCTGTATCAAAATGTAGACAGACACACCGTGGTAATCCAACTGACCTATACAATCAGTGTTCTCGCTCAGGCCAACATCCCCAGCATCGAAGCTTTGACCACGTCCGATCAGCTCCGATGGATGGGTCACATCGTCCACATGCCCGATACGAGACTCCCAAAACAAGCGCTCTACTCGGAGCTCCGACACGGCAAGAGAGCCCCAGGTGGGCAGAGGAAATGCTTCAAGGACACCCTCAAAGCCTCCCTGAAAAAGTGCAACATCCCCACCGACACATCCCTAGCCCAAGACTGCACAAAGTGGAGGAGAAGCATCCGGGAAGGCGTCAAACACCTCGAGTCTCTTCGCTGGGAGCAAGCGGAAGCCAAGCGCAAGGAGCGCATGTCAACCCAAGCACCCCACCCACCCGCCCCTTCAACCACCGTCTGCCCCACCTGTGACAGAGACTGTAGGTCCTGCATTGGACTCATCAGTCACCTGAGAACTCATTTTTAATGTGGAAGCAAGTCATCCTCGGTTCCGAGGGACTGCCTAAGAAGAAGAAGACAATCTGTTCCTTTGACCATATCATTCACAAATAAACCAAAGGAAGACGCATTATAATGGGTAACGGGATGAAGATTTTTAGCTTTGAAGGAACTCAGGACACTTGAGCCTTGACCACTTCTCTATTGATGGTGCACCTAGGTGAACTGTGAATTCAGGAGGCCATACATGAAAGACTAGCCCTCTCAATGGGTGGTAGGGAGTGAGCAACAAGCACTTTTCTTTGAGGAGAGCTGCATGCAATTCCTGCCTCTGTCCAATCCACTTCACTCCTTGCACGGCATTGCTTGGTTTGCATTTCCTCAATTTTTGGGAAGAGGAAAGGAAAGTAGAGACACATATTTGTCAGCAAGTGACATACAATTTCACCCCACAAATGCAAGGCCCAGAACACTCTGTTATTTGGAAACCTAATACAAATAGAGTACATATTTCTGTTGGAGGAACGGCGTGTGTTACTGTTAAAGTAGCTCTAATGATATCATTTGCTCTTGTGGTTTATGCGTTCATCAGACTTTCCGAGATTATATTATAACCAGTAATATTCTCTCAGACCAGCATTACCTTTACAAAAATGAAGCAGTTGGGTGACTCAGCAACTCCCGTCTTTTATTCTTATAATTTGGATATTCACAAAGCTTTACGATAGCCCATTTCAACATTCATCTTGCAATTAAATCTAAAGAAAGTTAACAGAACTTAAAAAGAGAGAAAATATGCTGCAGTCTTTAATGGGATAGACACTGACATTTGAATGACTGTTTTTTGAGCTTTAATTTTGGATTTTTAAGGAGCATTTGCACCTGAATTAGGAATTTATTGTAAAATGCTATGTTTGGGTCAAGAATTATAGTCAATGAGAAATGGTTTTGCACATTGGAATTCTATACTTGGATCCATTGACCCAAGTCATTCTGAACTGCTATTCTGATGACAGGTCATTGACCTGAAATATTGGGGGCAATTTTAGCACACAAAAACCGGTGGATTGGGTTCGGGCCAGATGTTAAAATTCTGAACCCTGACACCAACCCGCCTCCTTCCGGATTTTACAGAGGTGGGACAAGGGGAGGGTAGCCAACCTGCTCCCAGGAGGTGGGTTGGCAATTTAAATATTTTAATGAGGATGGCAGCCTCTGATTTAATCTGCATCGCAGGTTTTACAGTGGACCTCCCTTGGGATCGGACGCCTCTCGGGGTCGGGGATTGGACCCCCTCCCCCGGGATCGGGCCCACCACCCCCACCCTGGGATTGGACTCATCACCTCCACTCCGGGATTGGACCCCCACCCGGTGGACTCCTGGTACAAGCCTGCTTCCTGGCAAGGTCTTTGGCTTGATTCCGGGACAGGGGGGAAATGTGCAGCAGGAACAAGACTAGCTGCAGGCCTGAGATACAGCTGTTCTCCTGGCCACCAGCACCAAGGCCTCTCCAGCCACAGTCAGAAGGCATGATTGTGTTGGGGGAATAAACATGTCTAGGCTACCATTGATCTTCAGTCTGCTCATAGAACACCCCCTTCCCACAAAATAAAACTATCCTAATGCTGGGCCTGTGCTTACTGCAGATGCAGGCCCAGTTATACCATTTTGAGAACTTCAGGAAATCCTGGGGCGGAGATCTGACTTGACCCAACCCATTTCCTCATCGCTATGCCTGGAAACTGAGCATTCCCCAGGTACAACAAAGAGGGAAATCTAACCTCACGTATTTGAAGGCCAGGGAGGAAATGAAAATGTATTGATTCAGCCATTGGACTGAGTGTAATGAGGGCTTGTGATCTGAAGGATGTTGGTGAATATAGAGTGGAATCACCAGTGAAAGAGTAGAAAAGGTTGGATGATAATGATTGATGGCCGCCTGGATTTCTAAAGACAATTAGCCTTGAGCATTTTCCTCTGAAGTGTTAAACATTTAAATTGCCAGCTGATAAAGTTAGTCATGTCGAGGCAGAAGTATAATGCTAAGTGGGGAGGATTATAGAATAGTAATAAATTAACTAAGCACAACGTAACCCTGTGGACTCTGGGTGATTGCAGCCAGATAGCTCACCATTTATTTGATGATTGATTAGTTCCACTTATTCTCTAGTTCGCTGTAGTAGCTGAATTAGGGGTTACACTTCCTAGCATGTTCTATAAATATTGTACCTGTTTGTTTTTGCTAAAGTTATCAAGTGTTTAGTAATTTGAATATTTATACATTATTATTTGTACTCAAAGTATAATGATATGAACACATATCACCAAGATTGAGTTCAAAGCCTTAGGCCTGATTATCGGGCCTAAATTTGTCCAGGGAAGTGGGCCCAAATTGCTCTGGGCACTACAATGAATTGTCAATCTTGGTAATGGCTGCTACTGTTCCCATAATACAAAATAGCACAGAAAGTGCTCTATTTGGGGAAACATGTGCTACCTTACAGGTAAAGGGATCCAGCCAATGTTTGTAGAGATGCACACTGCACGGACTGAGTTAGCGTGTGGTGACTTCCAAGAATGAATGTGAAGGAAGTGGGATGGGAAGAAAGAGAAAGCAAAGAAAAATTGAACACAAAGGGCTGGAATTTGTCAATGGGGGTGCGTTGGGGGCGGGACTGCTGGTTTTCGGGTTTTAGTCCTGCCCCCAATGACGTTCGGCCAACCCATGCTATTGTCCCTTAATTGACCTTGTTAAGCCTGTCCTGCGGGCTTAGCCGGCCAATTAATGGAAAGCCAGTGACAGAGGACGTCAGCGTATGACGTTTCATCTGTCAACAATTTTTGACAGATGAATTGTCAGCGTTTGACAGCTTTGAGAAGCTGTCAAACACTGACAATCTCTGTTCTAAGGTGAGCCCTTGTACTGAAGACTCACCAAACCTCTTTCCTCAGCAGAAATCAGATGGCTGCTGCATCTGAGAATGCAGCAGCCAATCTGTCATCTCTGCCGTTGAGATGAGGCACCTCCAGACCCCCAAGAGTTGAAGCCTGCAGGAAGAAACAAAGGTAAGCAAACTTTTTCTTACACTTTACACTCACCTCTCATATTTACCTCGCCACACTTGCACCCATCACTCACCTCCACAGCTGCACTTTTCGATCCCTCTCACCCCCGCAGGCACATAGCTCGCCTCGCTGACCCTGGCGAGGTTCACAGCCGTCAGGAAGCCCACACTTCCAGGGGTAAAATGGGGATAATCCTCTTAACTGCCTGTTTACTCCCAGTTTCTGCCATTTTCCCGGCAGTCCCGCCTCCATACCCACCTCCCCAGGGCTGGCAAAATTCCCCCCAGAGAGATAGTAATGGAAAGGAAAAAATACATTAAGCATACCTTCACACAATAAAGAAACAGAGAGAAGTGAAAGAAGGAAACTGAAAAAAGCAAGGTAACAGAAACCAGTAAAATAGTGTTCTATCAATATTTCATGATAATTATATCTTATACTCACTTGAATGAGACCAAACAAAGCTACAAGGAGTACAGTAAGAAAAGTATGAAAACCATGTCATTGTTCCTATTTTTTTGTCCTGATGTTCACCGGGAAAAGCAGGCAGAGATGACAATGTACAAGACAAATCATAGTATTTAGGAAAAATCTGATTAAAATATAGGAATACTGCTGCCATAAAAGGACAATCAGAGAAATGTTGATCCAGAAAGAGGCCATTCAGTCTATCATCTATGCCAGTGCTAGCTCTCTCATCAGAGGTATTGACTGTCATTCCAACCCTCAACTCTTTCCTTGTATCACTTAATATTTTTCTTTTTCAGCGTATTTATCTAATTTCACATTAAATGTTGTGATTTATTTGGCCCCAGTAGCCACTTGTGGAAAAGGTTTCCATGTACTTTGCCTGAAAAATTCCTCTTAAGCCTCCCCACAGTATCAGATTGGTTCGAGCAATATGTGTTGAAATATCCTGTGTCGTATAACTTCAAGGTGCAGCAAACCTCTCTGCACCACATGACATCTGTTTTTCACACTGATGTCAAGTGGTACACAGAGTTATATGGCACAGTTTTATTGTGTTGTCATTAGCTTAAATTCATTAGCTTTTCTAATTCACACACACACACACACGCACCTTTGAGTAATAAGTCAATGACTTTGCAATGATTGTAATAAGCCACGCATTAAATTTGCGGCTATCAAAGGTTTATTATTGCACTTTAAAATGTTTATTAATATCAAAGAGATTCTTGAAAACCCTTACTTCAAATCCAATTTAATGCTAAAGTTAGTTGGGTATGGTTATGCCAAAACCTTTGAAGTATTTGTGTAAGAATTCCATGTACAAGCAATATTGTGCACTTGCTCTGCTAGTTAACATGTATTAATCTCCATTTTTGGCCTTTCCCTTCAGTGTAATACAGTACTTCAACATTAATGACCCGGTGTCTTTTTCTGAATTGGAATATTTGGCACAAGAGCCTAATGTTAGTCTATCATGCTTCAGATAGCTTGATAAGTGTTTTAACCTCTGGAATTGAGCAAGCTCTGACCAATTTAATAACAATGTTTCACTTACCTGGTGATTACTTTATGGGGTGTGAATATATTACTTATCCTTCCCGAAACTCACTGGTCACCCACTTGCTGTGCCTCTGCTTAATGTTCTGTTTTATGACCAGTTTCACTACAGTGAGACTTTGAACTGGAATGAGAGCAAGAAAACAAATTGAAGGGAAGAAAAGAGAAAGAATACAAGAGAGATAGAGATAAAGAAAGAGGAGAAACTAGGAAATATATGTATATTCTGATCAGACATTGGATGAACTAAACTCATTTATTAGCAGTTGGAGCTGGTATTCCTGTCTTTAATGAACTACTGTTGGTACGATTGCACTAGGATGAGGGTGAGTGTGAGGGGGGGCTAGTGAGATGGGGATGTGATAATATAGATAGAGAGAGAGGGATGGGTGGAGGTGCAAAGTAAGTTGGTGTGAGTAAGGATGTGCAGGAATAGGGTAGGGAAGGCAGAGTGATGGGATGTGATGAGAGGCACAGCAGGATGAGGTTGAGTGTGGCTTTGTACTAACATTTTGTGATCGACTGAGATCATTGAAATGTTTGCACCACCGCACCCAGGTTCTCCTGACCACATCCCTGCTTGTGCCCTCCTCTGCAATGTCCAACCAGGCTGTGTTGATCTCCTGGGGAGGTCTCTTTCGCCCATGGGAAGGGAAGAGGACCTCCATGTGTGCTGTGACTCCCTCCATAAGCATATGGAGGGAGTCATGGGAGAGCCTGGGTGCAGCCCTGCATCTCTGTGCAGTGATTGTCAGTGTTTGCAGCACCTCAATGCTGTAGAATACCGACAGCACAACTGTCAAAATAAATTTGGCCATGGTCCCTTAAGAAAACCGGCTGATGACGCGTCATCAAATGACGTCACCAGATCCGCTTCCTCTAATTGGTCGGGAAACACGCTGGGCGGGCTTAACAAGCCCAATCAACGGAAAGTCATTTCACAGAGCGGGATGGAGCCAGCAGCAAGGTCGGGACCCGCCACCGCATCGCCCGCCCCGGACCCACCGAGGTGAGCAAAATCCCGGCCTGTGTTTCTACCACTTGTTAAATACTTGGCTCTCCTGTTCTGCAACAGTTTTCTATTAAAGACAACAGCAACAGGGATTAATACATGGTGATTTAGCCCATGGATTTTTTCCTGCACTACATTGGGCTGGATTTTGTCAGTGTGGGCGGGCAGGGGCGTGTCAGGTGGAAATCGTGTCAGGACCCCGACTCCTAAGTGAAGTGCTGAAAAAGTGGGATTTTCCCCTAATTGGGCAATTGATTTCCTGCGTGTGGGAACACCTGGCCCAATGAGTCTTTTCATACAGAAAGTCGCCTCCGATGACGTCATCAATGCTGCTGGATTTAAGACCTGCAAGCAGCCTTGCTTCCTCTGGCGACTGCAAAGGCTCTGCAAATTGTATGAAGGTGTTGATTTCCGACAATGTCCACGATCAAGCAAAAGTGTGCACCCCGGTTTGATGAGCCCTCCCTCCAAGCTCTGGTGCACGGAGCCAGATGTAATAAGGAGGTGCTGTTCCCTTCCTCAGGGAGAAAAAAGCCACCCCAGCAGACAAAAGCTGTGTGGCTGCAAGTGGCCCAGGAGGTCAACTCCATTTCGCTGAGCCGCAGAACCTGGCTGCAATGCAGGAAGAGGTTTCATGATCTTCTCCGCACAGGAAAATTGAGTATGACTTTCCCATCACCCTCAATCTGATCCCCATCGCCTCTCCTCACCAGCACTCTGCTTTGCTAACCTCTTCCTCCACATGCCACTTGACACTTACATGCCTGCACCTTACCCATTCCCTCTCTCTCGAAGGTCACATTCACTTAACTATTCGTCCATGTAGCCCTCACACTCCCTATCACTGTGATGCCATGACAACAACAACTTTCAACACACAGGGATGGTCCTTTGTATCCTTCTAAGCATCTATGCTATGGATTATCTACACTCACTCCTCCATTCTCACTCCAACTCCACTTGTGTCCCTCATTGCAGGAAACGAGAGCCCACAATAAGAGGGAAAGAGCCATGACAGGAGGAGGGCCTCCCTCAGTAGCCCAGCTCACCGCCTGGGAGGAGGCAGCCCTGGAAATCACCGGGATCGAGGAGGATTCCCAAGTGGGACGACGGACAGATGGGCGCATCGCAGCAAGCTGGTGACAGAATAGTTTGGCATCTCTCTCATTGACATTGCATGAGTCACTGATAATGAATCTGATGCTCTAACAGATTGACTTATGATCATCTGCAGTATTCAATGTTCAGGTAACTTTGACCACACATCTCTAACTCTTTCCTTTACTCCCCCACAGGACCATCGAAAGCCCCCGTCCCCACTGTCCAGGAGGAAGATCCTGAGCTTCCAGACTCCTCAGAGGAAGCTGCAACCTCTGAGGGCGCAGCGTCAGCAGAATTCAGCGCACCCAGCACCAGCGCAGACACTCACACCTCGGTGGGACCTTCGCGAGATACAGTAGTGTTGGCACCTGGTGTATCACAGCTCACAAGTGAGCATCAGCAGATGGTGGAGACAGGGACAGCAGTGGAGAGTCCTCATCGGAGGGCGCAGGACTCTGCCAGCTCGGCTCAGCTGCATGTTGACCCTGTGCCTCCGGGTCCATCCAGAACGAGAGCGGCGCTGGAACTCCAGGAACAGGTGCAGGAGTCTCTGGCAGGTTTTGTCTCCAGGATCGCTGCGAGTGTCGAGTGAATGGAGGAGTCCATCGCGAACATGAGCAGAGCCTTTGTCGAGGCATTGGCGCATGAACGCATCACCACGGAAAGGATGGCAACCTCCGTGGAAAGGATGGCTACAGTAGAGGAGAGGATGGCTACGGCCATGGAGGAGCTAAGTCGCCAGAGTGTAGAAAACATGGTCATTGTTCAGAATAGACTGGCATCTCTTGAGGAGCGATGGTCAGCTACTGAGCATAGAAACCAGAGCTTCATGGAAGTCCTCTGGAGTAGGACTTACAGTGCAGAAACGGGTCCTCATGGCCCCCCTGAAGTGCAGCAAGGTGCTGTCAAGCCACTTGCTAGCTCTGAAGTGGGGCTGACCCATGAGAGGGATGTTGGTGGCAGAGAACAAGGAAGTGGGGGCTCCTCTCCAAGCGCTCAAACGACCATGCCACTGCAAAGCCCTCGGTCAGAGCCCCACCAGAGTCCTCACCCAACTGAGATGGGCGTCTCATCCCCTGCACAGCCGCAGGAGCAGCAGACTGTTGCCGAGCCCTCACAGGTTCGCAACCCCAGAGGACGGCCGCCAAAGGTGTCGAGACAGGAGCAGCAAGAAAGTGAGCAAGGGGCCTCCACATCTGCTGAAGCCACAGGGGAAGCATCACGTGGGAGCACGCGTAAGAGGAAGATAATGCACAAGTAGTCACAAGGGTAGTCACTTGGGTGTTATGTTGTGTTTATTTTTGAAATGCCACCAGTTGTTTGTTGTGATAAAAAATTCTGATGGCAAACTGTTGAAGTTGTGGCCTGTGTCATTTCGCAAAAGGGACTTCCACATTGAGGCCTTAGAGCGACTTGCAATTGTCAGTATGGTGGTCAGAGTGATAGGAATCCGTAGGTTCTTGTCCATTGTCGATGGTGTGGTAAGAAGGTGCGAGGCAAAAGTGTTTGATTGTACAGGCTAAACAAATGTGACCAACATGAGTGCGTCCCTTGCATCCTGGGCAGCAATATGGTCGTACTCTGGCGACTTCTGGCCTGTGCATCTTCAGGTGGGTGACTAGCAGCTTGGCGCTCCTGTTGATGCTCCTGCTGTTGGTGTTGCTGTTGCTCATGGTTCTGCTGCTGCCGGCACTGGTCTTCATCTGAATCTGATGTCCAGGAGGAAAGGAATTAAATGGTCGCCATGCTTCTGGTATATGCCTCAGTTGAGGAAGCGTTTAGTCAAGGTGGGGAGAGGGGTTTCCCAGGAGATCACACTGGAGATGGGTGTCAGGCTCCAAACTTTCACAACACTGAGTATGCCTGCTAAAAGTTCCCCCAGACCTGAAACAACAAAGTTCTGCCACCTGCAAATGATCATTGGTGAAAACTCCTTTGTAATGGTGGAGCTGCAGCTGTTCGTAAGCAATCCACTTGTGAGGCCGCCAGCATTACCTGGCGTGTTCCAGAGAAGGCATGAGGGATGGGGGGAATGACTAAAAATCAGAAAGGCCTTTCAAAATGGGATTATAGAGGCTATTAAGTGGTTGTTAAGGGCCTTAAGGGCCTATCCCGCCTCTTGGAGGCGGGATGGAAAGGGGGTCAGAAAACATGCTTTTGGGAAAATTGCTCGGAGGAGGGATGGGGCCCATCCGCCATTTTTGGCGATTTTAACAACTCACACGCCTCCAATCCCGCCTCCTCGGGCCTGGCAAAATCGAGCCCATTGTCTTTCCCATCAGGGCATACATCACCACTTGTATACCATGTTATTTTCACTTCTAATACTTTAAATGATACATACTTGTTCACATTTCTTTGTCAGTTCAGCATTATTTGCATATATGATTTATGATAATTGCTTTCTCTCATGTATATACTCTTCTTCTCTTCTTCTTCGGCAGTCCCTCGGAACCGAGGATGACTTGCTTCCACACTAAAAATGAGTTCTCAGGTGACTGATGAGTCCAATGTGGGACCTACAGTCTCTGTCACAGGTGGGGCAGACGGTGGTTGAAGGGGCAGGTGGGTGGGGTGCTTGGGTTGACGTGCGCTCCTTCCGCTGTTTGCGCTTGGCTTCCGCTTGCTCCCGGCGAAGAGACTCGAGGTGTTCGGTGCCTTCCCGGATGCTTCTCCTTCACTTTGTGCGGTCTTGGGCCAGGGATTCCCGGGTGTCGGTGGGGATGTTGCACTTTTTCAAGGTTGCTTTGAAGGTGTCCTTGATGCGTTTCCTCTGCCCACCTGGGGTTCTCTTGCCGCGCCGGATATACTGCACATGTGCTGTGTTACTACTTTACAGCAAATATTAAGTCTTTACCCTAATGCTGTTCTTTAAGTCATGTTGCTTGTTCTGAACTTCTTGCCAGTTCTGTCGAGTGGCTGAGATGGTGTTGACACTTTTGATCATGTATTCCGAGGCTTAGTGACTTCTTTGTAAACTGGGTGGTAGTTTTTCAGCACCAAAAATGTGCTCAGCTTGCTACATAACAAAGGTTACCATCACTTGCAAGGTCTTGAGGGTAAATCAGCCTTTCCTCTAATGGCATTCAAACAATTTCTCCAATAACTGTACACTCAACATCTAGATGATTGAACTTTTTTGACATTTATATTGTTAAGCGGCTTTTTATCTGTTTGAGAAATGTGATGGGATTTATTATTATATTGGCGCGAATTAAATCCCATTCTAACAAATCACACATCTAAAACTTGTAAGTTTTGTTGGCCTTAGCAGAAACATGCTTTTCTCCCATGCTGTTGTTGAAAATGTCAACAAAGGCCCCTATGTGTGCAGATTATGACAATTTTATTTATGAATTATAAAAGAGTTACGGTTCACAAATCCTGAGATTAATCTTTGTATGCTGGCCTTTGCAATGTGTTAGGATTAAGAAAGGAGGCTATAATGGCGGTGGATCTAGTCGGTAGAATCATAGAATGATACAGCACAGAAAGAGGCCATTTGGCCCATCCTGCCTGTGCCGGACTTTCCAATTAGTCCCATTCCCCTGCCCTTTCCCCATATCCCTGCACATCTTTCATGTTCAAGTGTTTATCCAATTCCTTTTTGAGAGTTACTACTGAATCTGCTTCCACCGCCCTTTCAGGCAGTGCATTCCAGATCATCACCACTCGCTGCGTAAAACAATACTCTTCATCTCTTCTCTGGTTCTTTTGTCAATTACCTTAAATCTGTGTCCTTTGGTTACCGGCTTTTCTGCCGCTGGAAACAGTTTCTCCTTATTTACTCTATCAAAACCCTTCATGATTTTGAACATGTCTATTAAATCTTTCCTTAAATTTCTCTGCTCTAAGGAGAACAACCCCAGATTCTAGTAAATCTCCTCTGCATCCTCTTTAAGGCCTTGACAGCCTTCCTAAAGTGTGGTGCCCAGAATTGGACACAATACTCCAGCTGGGGCCTAACCAGTGATTTAGCATAACTTCTTTGCTTTTGTGTTTTATTCATCTGTTTATAAAGCCAAGGATCCTGTATGCCTTTTTAACAGGCTTCTCAACTTGTTCATCCACCTTCAAAGATTTCTGTATGTACACCCCCAGGTCTCTCTGTTTCTGCACTCCCTATAAAATTGTACCATTTAGTTTATATTGCCTCTCCTCATTCTTCCTACCAAAATGAATTACTTCATATTTCTTTGTTAAATTACGTCTGCCACATCTACCATTTCACCAGTCTGTCTATGTCCTCCTGAAATTTGTTACTATAATCCACACTGATTACTACATTTCCGATATTCATGTCATCTGCAAACTTTCAAATTATGCCCTTTATATCCAAGTCCAGGTCATTAATATATATCAAAAAGAGCAGTAGTCCTAAGGGACACCACTGTGGGCTGGATTTTCATTGACCCGTGGAGGCGGGTTTGGAGGTGTGTGGGGGGTTAAAATTGCGAAAACTGGCGGGCGGGCACAAGTCCGCCTCCATCCCGCCTCCACGCAATTTTCATTAAATCGTGTCTGCTGGTCACGACTCCGTCCCGCCTCTAAGAGACGGGATAGGTTGTTAAGGCCCTTAACAAGCACTAAATTGGCTCTATAATGCCATTTTGAAAGGCCTTTGTGATTTTAACCCTTGATCTACGTGAAGCACGCCTGTTCTGAACCACGATTGTGAAACCTGGCGGGAGCACATTTGGATAGCTGACTATCAGCTGCAGGTCCACTATTACAACGGAGATGTGATGAAGGTAGTAGTAGTATTAGGTCTGAAAGTCGCCTCTGATGCTGCTGCATTGAAGGTGTTCACAGACTGCCTGGCCTTTGCTGTGAGAGGACCTGGATGCAAAAAAAATTCTCTCTCTCTCTCTCTCTTCTCTCTCTCTCTCTCTCCTACCCCGCTAGAGCTGCTGCTCATTTTGCATCCAGGTCCTCTCACAGCAAAGGCCAGGCAGTCTCTGACCTGCAATGCAGCAGCAATGATGACATCATCAGAGGCGACTTTCAGACTGAAACCACTAATTGGTTCATGGGTTCCCACATGCTGCAACTCAATTGACCAATTTGGTGAAAATTGCATCAATCTCCCACATCCAATTGCAGTCGGGTGGATAACACGAAATGCGGATGACATGACCCCAACCCGACCCAGTATCAAAATCCAGCCCTGTATATTTCCCTCCAGTCTGAAAAACAACCTTTCACCATTATGCTGAAAATTATATTGTGTCAACAAATACTTTTATGTAAATATGTGGTTTGAAGATGCTGGAATAGAGTACTGAACTAAACAAGAAAAGGACTATATGTTCTTTGATGAAGTGATTTCACTGGGTAGTATCAGTTAGGAGCCTAGCATGTGACTCAGTTTAATTGGGCCACTTTGATGAAAAACATGTTTTGTTAATTAATAAATCCTCTGTTGTGTCTGATGGAGAAGTGCAATTGGACTGCATGTGGTCATTCTCAGCACATGCATGCCAGTAATTCTAAAATATTGGAAATGCAGCTGGGAACATACAATTGCATATCTTTATGAAGTGCACAAAATACTGATAACCAGATATTGGAAGACCAAGGTGTCATTTATATAATTCAGTCATATGTTCCCTGGGCTTTTATCAGATGAAGTATAATACATTAATGGAGCCCAATTATCATTACATACCAGCTTGATTGTAACATATTATAGGCAGGCTACATTTGACATTGGAAATGAGGGATGATCTACAAATGCCGACATTTCCATTCAGCTGTGCATGTGGAGTAGGAAAGAGAGACTAAGCTGAACGAGAAATGCTTGAAAACAGAAACTACTGAAATGGTCAACTGAATCCAAACCTGAACGCAGTCTTGGATTTGAATAACTGGACTATACCAGGTGTTCAATAAAGAAAGCAACTTTTGTGCGTCTGCTAAAATTACAAACAGCCCCTTAAGCTGCCATAATCATTTATCCATAAACAAGACTGCAATCTATTTTTTTTTTCAATCTTTTCCTCAAGGAAGAAGTCAGTTACTGGTAGGCCTGTAAGCAATTAGTCATTGAGAACATGGCTGTCAGACCTGTGTCTTACACAATGTTCCAATAGCAAGGGGCTGGTTGTTTCAGATATATTGTGACATATCAGACACTATTTATTTGAATATAATCAGGTTCTTAAAATAATATTTTCTTTCCTGATTTCATCAATTGTTAAACTCTTTAGTAAGCACACATCTCTTGTCCATTAGTTCAGCTTGAGAATTATCCTGTTTTGATTCTGTAAAAATATATACCCTACAGGCCACTTAATGGACACCCTGTTATTGGAAATGCCCAGCATTTAAATGCAAACATTTAGGATTTCAATTCAATTAATTTCTGAACAACTGGATAAAGGGAATATTTTGTTTTTTATTAACTCTTCTCTTAGAGCACCAACATTTCCAGTTTTCACCAGACAGGAGACTTTTTTAAGAATTCATCTCCGATATTCTAGTATTGAAGGGTTCCTTAATATTGCAGTAATAGCACTGCTGATATATTAGGAGTGGCCTTATATTTAATAAAATGTGCTGGTATATGTGTATTAAATCAAGTAATCATGTTTGAAGTAATTTCCTTCAACACCCCTGTTATCACCCCTCTCCTAAATAAACTTATCCTCAGAACTTCCATTCCCTCCAATTACCACTGCTTCTCCATACTTTCCTTTCTATCCAAAGTCCTGGAATGTGTTTATCTCTTCCCTCAGGTTTGAGATCATCCTGTCTGGCTTCCTATCCATCCACAGCACAGGTCAAAGTTACAAATGGCCTCCTGTGTGATCAGGACAATAGTTTTGTGTCTCCTCATCCTTCTCAAGCTCTCCATTGCCTTTGAGACAGTTGTCCATTCTCCGTAGGCCACTGGTCTCCTGGTTTTGTTTATATCAGTCACAATGCAATCATTACGTTGCCTCCTCTGCCTGCACAGTCACCTCCAACATACACCAGGCTCCATCCTTAGTCCTCTCCTCATCAGCACTTATGTGTTACTCTTTGGCAATATAATCTAGACACACGGGTTCAGCTTCACGTACAGAATGACAACATGCAGCTCTGCTTCTCTACCTCTTCCATCCGTTCAAATGCCATTGCTAAACGTTCCAACTCGCAGTCTGACACCCAAGACCTAGAAAAGGCTAAATTTCCTCCAGCTTAATAGTAACAAAACCAAAACCATCCTCTTCAGTGCCTCACAGCACCTACTTGACCTGGACTCCGTTAACTTGCCTGGCTGTCACCTCAGGCAGAGGTTGGAGGTGCAGAGCTGCGGCATATTGCTTGACTTTGAGCTCAGCTTTCTCTCCCATGTCTGTTCTGGTAAATTCTCTGAGCCGTCAGGAGGCGCTGAGTCTGATTTTCCATTTAATTTGGTGCTTTGTGATGCAGAGCTGTTAGGTTTTAAGGCTACTGAGATTTCCAATTACTTTCTGTCATCAGCAAAGCAAACGTTTGAACTCCGGTCCGATACCTGCCCCACTCATCGCCGGCTAATTTAGAAAAGGGATCCTTTAACAGGTGTTAGGCCCCTAATTGACATATTTAAGGAGTCTAATGTATCTGCCTGGGATACCTAAAAAAAAAAGGACTCGTGAATTTAGCAGTGGGACCTACGCTTACGCAGATTGGGCTCACCCTGTCTCATTGTCAAATTGTTACACTTTCTGCCTGTTTTACACCCAAAAATACGGGTGCAATGCACACTAATTTCTAACCCATTATGCTTTTTTTAGTAGCTGAGGGCTAATGTTATAGCAAGAAAATTAATCCTAATTTTTGAAAAACTTTATAACTGGAATATTAGTATTTTCAGCTTTGGGAATGTGAGAGTTAACAACAAATACCAGCAAAAAAAAATAATAATTTCAGGATCTGTCAGCAGTCTAAGGGTCGAAGCTCATTATTACAAACTTGCGGGGTGTGATAAAGTAGTTCTTTTATCAGGTGTCCATCTTGTGGGGATTTGAGCTTTTCTGTGGACGATATGGAACTTCAATTGGGAACAAGGAAAGGTTTATTATAACAGGAGGCTTGTAATAACAAGGCTGCTTATAATGAAGTTCGACTGTTTGTTTATGCATCTGTACGGCATTTTAAAACACACTGTTCAGATTCTGCACAATTAAACCGACTGAACTAAATTCTGCTCCTCCATTTCCCAGGCAAGACTTGCCTTCCAGCTGAGGTGAGTTGAAACACAACACAAGCCATTCAACACAATAAATTCAGCCTAGCAGATTCAGCTGTGATCTCTGCCCCCCCTCCCCATGGTTGAATAGCCTGCCAGCACTCACCGTCTAAGCTCACACATGAAGACAGGCCCTCTTGGCGAGGTCGCTAAAAGGCCTGTGTTCATTAGTATGACCAAGGCGTGGAAGGGAATTAAAATCGGAGTGACAGTGAACACAGGCCTTCTAATCTGTCCCCACCAGCCCCAGGCTCCCTGTGGAGAGGTTTGATGCTCTTTGGGGTATTTCACAGGCAAACTTTCTTGCCATCAGGGGCTCGCAGTACAACGCTAGGCCTTCGTGAGCCAGCGTTCAGTGCCAAGCTAGACGATAAGATAATGGATTTCCCATTTCTGATTAACCAATCTTCCAGCCTAGGCAAACTTCCCAATTAACTATTAACAGAATCACGCTTTACATTTAATCTTCTTCCACCTTTCCTCTTTGTGCGGATTTTGTGCTTGTGCCGGTGAGGTACAGCAGAACTGAAAGCTCCTTTCAGTTTGGCCCCCAAATTTGCCTCAGCCCCAACCAAATGAGCGGCCCCTCCTATTTCCTATCCCAAACAATCATATGGCCTGTCTGAGTTAAATTGCTAATTTTGTGCCTATTAACGCCAACTTGGATTATGGTGGGCCCATGCCCATTAGGCACTGTTTTAAAACCACCCAAACATATTTCACACAGGATCTCCTGCGCCCGCAGATCGTGACGTCAGTCGAGTGTGCAACGCCCCAGGTAGTGACCCGGACCTGGATATTGAGTGGCGCCCCCTGCCTTACCGCCTGCCGCTAGCAACGACAGGTTGAGGGGAGCGTTTCGCAGTGAGGAAGGGACTGGGGGAGCGCTATTTAAAGGCGACCGCTTCCTGCCTTTTTTTGTTGGTGACATTTTTGCATCACGCATTCTGAGAGAGAGAGAGAGAGAGAGAGACTTCTGGAGAGATTCAATGCTGTGTGAAGGAGTTTTGGGTACTGAGCAGCACTTTGCAGGTTCATTTTGATTTGCCCTTCCTTGTATCGATTTAGATGAGACTGTGGCGGCTGCACTCTGAGCTCTTTCCCTGGGCTTCTCCATTGTTCTTTCCAGCAGATTTGATGTACAGGTCTCTCCAGGCCGAGATTCAAGGCTGCAATGAGCAGGACATGGATGGAGAGCAAGATCAACCCTCCCATTTAAGAACTGGCCGGCGCCATTGTGTCTGTGTTCCATTGCTGACTGACACCACATGAGCTTCGCCAGCGCTCTGAGGTAGCGCCTCGCTCCTCGGCCTTTGTGCCTTAAGACAGGTGTGTAGTGCCTGATTTAGCTCTCCAATCACCTCCAGGGGCGATGAAAGCCAAGTTTGCAGTCGGAGGCGATAATTAGCGCCAGGCGCTAATATTTGCGCCCGGCCGATAATTGCGCCTCAAATGGGGCGATACTGAATTTCTCCCCCCTTGTGCTTCTATCCTGCTCACTGATGATTAATCCGTCCAAATGTGCTGTGTTCGCAATGGTCTGAGTGCCGCATTGTTCTAATACAGCACACCTTGCATTTGGCAGGTACACCAGTTGTCGTCACAGAAAGTCTGCTAGCAATGTCAGACGTGTTGAAGTAATGATGATTGTATGGGTGGTGTTGATTGTATTTTGTAGATCGGAAAATTGCCATGAAGTCCAAAATAAATCCACTGATTGTTCCGAACCCATAAAGATACTGATCTAACTTCTGAAATCTGAAATTAACTTGTTGATTTTCCATTTGTTTTTGCCAGGTACATTAAAGAAAGTCACGACTAAATTAGTGCTAAATGTCGCTGATTGGCAAGCGTCCCGTCTGCTTCTTTGATCTATTGGTGGGTGAGCAACAACTTGCTCTAATTAGAAATGTTAATACTTCACCACCAGGTGGAGTGCAATCTTTTTCAAGGGGTAGTGTCATTCGAACTTTCAGACTTGCAGACCAAAACCCCTTGTTTTGTTGATGCATCAGTCAGGAGCTGGGACACAGTCAAACTGTCAGTGCTGCAATGTGGGAGGAACTTCAGTGTTTCTAAGGCACAGATGTCCAATTTGCAGGCCCCGTACCCGGTGACAATCTGGCCCTTGAGGCCAATGTAGCCCGCTCTTGTTTTTTTTAAATTCGTATATGGGATGTGGGCGTCTCTGGCAAGGCCAGCATTTATTGCCCATCCCTAATTGCCCTTGAGAAGGTGGTGGTGAGCCGCCTTCTTGAACCGCTGCAGTCTGCGTGGTGAAGGTGCTCCCACAGTGCTGTTAGGGAGGGAGTTCCAGGATTTTGACCCAGCGACGATGAAGGATCGGTGATATACTTCTAAGTCAGGATGGTGTGTGACTTGGAAGGGAACTTGGAGGTGGTGGTGTTCCCATGCGCCTGCTGCCCTTGTCCTTCCAGGTGGAAGAGGTCGCGGGTTTGGGAGGCGCTGCCAAAGAAGCCTTGGCGAGATGCTACAGTGCATCTTGTACACACTGCAGTCACGGTACGCTGGTGGTGGAGAGAGTGAATGTTTAAGGTGGTGGATGGGGTACCAATCAAGCGGGCTGCTTTGTCCTGGATGGAGTCGAGCTTCTTGAGTGTTGTTGCAGCTGCATTCATCCAGGCAAGTGGAGAGTATTCCATCACACTCCTGACTTGTGCCTTGTTTGTGCTTCTTTTTCTTATATTCAAGTTTTTTTGCATGAATTTAGTGGGCTTAAAGGTTTCAATGGGGTATTTTTTTTTTAGCATTCTTACATCTAAATCAGAACACCAGATCTGTCAGTGTCAGGAATTTAGGAAATATGCAAATGAATGTGAACATGGAACAAAACTCCATGGGCTCAATTTTAACTTCTATCGCCTGGCGTTAAGGAGGTGGTAATTGCCTAAAATGGGGTCGGTAGCCTTACCGCCCGTTAATCCCGACTAAGAGGCCGGTGATATTTTGAAACGGGCCGACCTCTGAGCACCAGGATCGCCCTCCTGTTTCAGGCAGTAGGCCCCTTCGCCAGTTGGTCACCCTAAAGATAAAATTGGCCCTTTTATGTGGCCATTGAGATTCCATGGTGCATACCTGTGCAGCCCACCAAGCTGAAAGCTTGGACACCTGTTCTAAGGTGTATAATATTAACACTCAATCGGGGAAAAGGGTGCAGGGAAAAGTTTTGAATTTTAAAAAAATATAGCAGCAATCATTTTCATGTTCTGTAAGCATCAACGCAGGCCCCAAGGATTTTTTTTTTGTATCGGACATTTTGAATGACTGTTCCTGCCTGTTTGGAGAAGATGGGAGGGGTCCAGGTGTTCGTGGACAGGAGATTCCAGCCAGGCCTACAAACTAAATCTGGGCAGACAGAATTCTCTGGGAAACAATGGGCCCGGGTAGGTGATTCATACGAACGAGCACCTAGATGATAGCAAAATGAGATAGCCCCGAAAGGCGAGAACCGGACAAAAGAGGGCCATTGTAAATTAATGGGAAGCCACTTAATCCCAGGATCAGGTGAGAAGTGCGGCCCATCATCTGCCATTAACACCAGCACCTAGACGGGATAGCCCCGAAAGGCGGGAAACCAGACAAAGAAGACAAAGAAGGGTGATTAAAAAGACATCACTGCAACTACACAGAGCTGAATGAACTTTTAGGGTATACAGAGAAGGCAGCGCTGGCTTTTTATCTCTCTCTCTCGCTTGCTACCAAGAACCAAGCACTCCGCCCGAGATGGAGAGAAGAAACCACCACGAGCGACAAGAGCCTCGCCTTGCTCTTCGACTGTAGGAACGAACCTCGAAACTGGGACTTAGATACTGCATCGGCGATACGGAACCAGGAGACACGTTCTACACAGGGGAGCAGCGAGCAAGAAAACAGACAATCGGGGTGAGCATTGTCCAAGCCCACGCATCCTTAAGACCACCGGTACTGTGTGAGGGGCTGTTGTGTGTCTCAACCAATCCAGAGGGGTTTAGTGGGGAGGTTCTGTGATTTTAGGCATCTTAATACGAGACAGGGGCCTGTTCGACGGGCCAAGTTGTATTGTTGTACTGTTTGTTTTACGCCACCAGGCATTTTACGTACTGGAGGCGGGTGTGTGTGTTAACCTTATTAAACACCGTACGGTTGAGTCTGAAAAGCTTGTCTGTGTCCCAATCCTGTACACCGTAATTCCTGTCGTATAGAACTAAGTAGGAGAGGTGATTCGAACCACCAAGGCAAACCACCTACAGTCCTAAGCTGTTGTACCTGAAGATGTTGATAATAGAAACATGTTGATGTGAATGCAAAGTGGCAGAAGGGCAAGTAAAACTGACCTGAAAATCTCAGAAATGTTTTAATTCAGTAATTCATCTGCAGTGTGATCCTCCCATGTTGATAAAATGTCAGTAACGCTAAACATGTCAGGACCAACAATCGCTAAAGTCCGACAGTAGATGTTGAGCTAGGAAGCTTGGGTGGCGATTTTGCCAGCCCTGGGGAGGCGGCAATGGAGGCGGGACTGCCGGGAAAATGGCAGAATTTGGGGACGGGTGGCAAACCCGCCCCCAACCCATCTCCATTCTCAGATGCAACAAACATCTCATTTCTGTAAAAGAAAGAAGGTTGATGGCTGGGCAGGCTTAACAAGGTCAATCAAGGGAAAATAGCGTGGGTTGGCCACAAATCAATGGAGGCGGGACTGAAACCCGATAAGCAGCAGTCCCGCCTCCAACACGCCTCCATTCACAAAATCGCCCCCTTGAGTTTTAGTTCCAATTTCAACTAGCATTCGGGCTAGATTTCCTGCCCATTCACAGTTAATGGGTAGAAATCTGGCCCGAGTCTGACTTCTGATCAGAGTACTATACAGTTTGATTATCACCACTCTGTTTGCCTATGTAGTTCAGCATCCTATTAGCTTTGTTGATTTGATTGCTGTTTTGTGTCAGTTGGGCATATTTAGCGTTGCATCTACTAAGACTCCGAGATCTCTTTCAATTTCATCCTTGGCTGTTTCAACACCATTCATGGAGTATGTATGTTGTCTATTTTCCTTCCTTTTCACTTACTTTATTAAATTTCACCTCCCACTGTTATGTCCACTTACATATTTTGAACAACTCATTCTGCAGTTTGAGCGGCCTTTTCTGATACCAATGCCCTTCATAGTTTGGTATTAACAGCAAATTTGACCAATTTGCATTGAGTTTCTGAATCCAAGTATTTTATGCAAATTAAAAACAGTCGTGGTCTTAATACTGAGCCCTGAGGCATCCACTCAGTCCTCCTCTCTCCACCCCCAAGTCTGAAATAGCTCCTCTAATTAGTACTTGTTTTCGACCCTTCATCCACATTCTTATCCATTCCCAGGGTTTACAGCTTTGAGTTTAATTAATAGCTTCATCAAAAGCCTTTGGGAAATCAAGATATGCCACTGTTCACTTGAATGAGAAGTCGCACAACACCAGGTTATAGTCCAACAGATTTATTTAAAATTACAAGCTTTCGGAGCTGTCGCCCCTTCGGCCAACACCGGCATCTCCGCATCACTGTTCACTTGGGCTGTCATTTCCTCAAAGAAGTCTAGGAGACAAGGTCTTCCCCTTCTGAATCCACACTGATCACTGTTAACTAGGTTAGTGATGTACAGATGATCCTCTAGCTTAGTCCTGATGAGCCATTCCATTATTATGCATGGAAAGAATGCAAGGCGAATGGGTCTATAGTTATGTGTCTGTTTCTCATCCTTTTGAATATGGACACCGCATTAGCCTGTTTCCAATCTTCTAGCACCCAAACCACTAATCTGTCTCTTTTCCTTACAGATTCCGATGAGCTTGTTGCACATTACAAATGTTTGTCAATGTTTGTTTCTGACGCTTTGGCTCAATTGTTCTCGGGCACTGTATCATCTTCAAAACTGACTCCTGTTCAACAACTGACCACTATAAATTAGAACTAGACTACAAGTAGGAACCATAGGGCATTGCTGAATTCATGGTAGCGGTTCAATAAAGTCAAAGCAAAAAAAAAGAGTAACTTTGTTATGCTTCAGGGTGTGATGGCCATTGTAACTCTTGGCGATGTATGCCAATATAAACAGGGAACTGTACCAGCGACTGGCAGTGATTAGCGACGAGATCTGCACTTCTGATTTGCACAGGATAATTTCCAACACATTATAAGGGAAGATAATGGGTTTAATTTGCCTCACTGCAGAAAAAAATGTAATTTAAGGATGAACCCAAATTAAGGATGGAGATCTGAGTCAGTTGGAGTCTGGCCAGACAATAAGATTGGATGTTTTTCCGAAATGTGCACTTTCCTCTGGCCAGACACTTGATCCTGCCAAGAAATCTATCATAAACACATTTTGAGATTACATGCGGATGAGCAGGTCTAGCTGTACTTCAGTTGTATGTGTTCGTTTGTGATATGTATAAGTACTTGTGATCGGGGGGACACGACCATTGAGAGCTGAGACTTGGTAGAGAGAGATGCCACATTTACAGCTGTCTGCTTTTAAAGGTGATCACAGTGATCCCCTGCTATCTAAAAATGTTGTGTCACATTTCAATGTGTTAACAGAATTCAGGACACATTTCTTCTGATCTGGAGCTGGAAATTTATAAGCACCTGCTAAATCAACAAACTTCCCTCATCTACAACAATTATCTCTTGATTGGATACCCCTATTTACGGTGGTTAAACTTGGTAGCTTTAAAGGAACAGACAACATGAAGCACATCAGCCTAGCAGCAGAATAATACATTATGCGCTACATGATATAACAATCTTGTCATTATAAAAGTAATGTTACGGGAAATCTGCTGGTATATTTATAAAAGTGTTATAAAAAGGGGCAGTTGTGGCTCAGTGGTAGCACTCCAGAGACTTGAGCACAAAATCTAGGCTGTCACTCCAGTGCAGTACTGAGGGAGTGCTGCACTGTCGGATGAGACTTTGGGCTGAGGCCCCGTCTGCCCTCTCAGCTGGTCGTAAAAGATCCCATGGCACCATTGTGAAGAGGAGCAGGGGAGTTCTCCCTGGTGTCCTGGCCAATTATCACATTATCTGGTCGTTATCACATTGCTGTTTGTGGGATCTTGCTATGCACAATTTTGGCTGCCACGTTTTCTACATTACAATAGTAACTGCACTTCATTGGCTGTAAAGTGCTTTGAGGAGTCCTGAGGGCGTGAAAGGTGCTATATAAATGCCAGTCTTTTATTTATTAAAAGTTTGTTTAAACCCATTTGTTTCCTGTTTAAGAGAGAGAAAATCTACATATTGGGCGTGAAATTTGGTTACGCCCCGTTTGGGGGCGGTAACCGAGTTAAGGCCGGACATTTAGTGCCTGGTGCGGAAGTACCACCCCGGCCGCTAAATTTGGCTTACCACCCCGCAATCTCGGGCACTCCACTTCCGGGTGGGACGGTAACCGAGGTGATGTCGGGGTGCAATAGGAAGTGCTCTGCGGATTGCTGCCGTGTTTCAATGCCCCTCCCCTTCAGTTAAAGGGGAGGGCCACTGTACACTCTGCAGGGCCTCCGATGGCCCACAGTGGGCCACCAGGGCAGCGTGGTGCTGCGACCACAACCCGGGACCAAGACGCGGTGTCGGGCTGTGGGATGGCAGCCAGGACCACGCCGCGGCCCACCACGGAGGGCCGACCTGGAGGTCAGTCAGAAAAAGAAAATGGCGGCGTGGGTCACGGCCGCACCTCCTCTTTAAATACCGCCCCACGAGCGGGGGTTGGCCCGGTTCGTGACCCGTAAGACTGGCGCTGACATCGCCTGCGGCAGCCTCGCAGGGCACAGCCGAATTTCTGCCGCTGGGCGGTTAGGGGACGCATCGGGACGCTAAGGGGTCGCGGTGCACGGCGATGACGTCGTCGGCAGAGGTGCAGTGGCCTGGGGCGCTACCGGCAGGGGGCGCAGTGCTATCGGGTAGCGCCTCAACAACGCCCTGCCGAATTTCTCGGCAGGTGCTTTTTCCGCCCTCCCCACCCCCCCCGGGCGATAAGCCCTTTGCGCCCCGTTAGCGCCCCGGAGGCGTTAACGGCAGGCGGAAAGGAGCTAAACTTCTAGCCCATCGACTCACAAATATAATCGTCTGTTAAGTGGAATAGTTCTGCTCAGGAACAGATTCTTCCTGTGAGCTCTGTTTTTTGCTGTATTTTCTGTCTGCTTATTAGAATGAAAAACAATGAAAGCCATATAATTTTTTTAGCATATTCTGCTAAATTAAAAAAATTGTTCCCTGGTTCAGATGGCTGGCACCTTATTAGACTTGCAAGTGCCACTACTGCATTAGACACATACACTGAAAGTTAGTGTGATGCCTGGTTCTGTGCCTATCCCCAAGAAAGTTACAGATACACATTGAGATGCCTGTTCTGTTTTATGCCCGCCTGTAATTTAACATTCCTAAAAAAAACAGCACTGCGCATTACTGGTTACTTTTGTCTCTCTGACATCAGTGTTCCTGTTTTTTGTAAAATGCAAGAAATTTCAGATTTGGGGTAGTTGGAAGCACACACATACACGTGAAAAGAAGGGCAAGAAAAGTCTGTCAGGCCAGTCCAAGCTTAGCCTCTTCACTGAATGGTAAAACCTCATGCACTGCCTTCCCAGGTTGCTCCTGCTAACTCCTCAGGGAGACAAAAGACAACAGAGAAAAAGACCTGAGCCCACTCACAAGAGAACCTCTGGGAAATGTCTTCCTGACTCCACAAGACAATCAAGTGAGCAAGTATTCTGAAATTTACTGCTTTTGCTCCACTGAAGAGGAAATTGGCATCTAACACTTAATCTGTAAAAGCAAGTAAGACACTTTACTCAATGTATAATAGACAAATTGCATCCCCTTTTCTTATCTTCATAAAACTCTCAAAGGTGTGCAATTAAAATATTACCTCCACCACCGCCAAGTTAAAAAGATTAATTTAATTTAATAATTATGACTTTATATTGATAAGTTTTCAATACCTTGCATTGCGAATGTGTTCTGAATTACCTAGTGACTTATATACTTTTGTTAAAGAATGCAACCTTGTCTAGACAACAGATCAACACTGTTAGTTTTTAATTCTTTTTATTGCTGTGTTTTGATGACGGTAATTTAATCCGGTCCTAGTCAAGCCAAGTCTCCATGTTCAGTGTTTGTTCTACTCTACCCAAGTCAAACATCACATTAACACTTTTCAAGGGTTTATTGACAGATATCTAGTTTCACTGATGCTTACGGGTCCTGAGTGGTATGGCATGATGCTCCATCAACGGCTCCATGTATTTCATGTTATTTTAGCCTTGCAATGAAATACTGGTAGAAAATGTAAAATATGTGACCAGTTTTGTTTGCACCCTCCAATTGCCATCATCCGTCTCCAGTGAGTGATGTCAGTTGGCAATAGAACAGAATAATTCCGACTGATGCATAAGCTACAGCCTCTGCAAAATAGGTAAAGATTTCTCAATTTGTTAAAGAAATGTTGACTATAGTGTCAACACTTTCATCATTTACCATGCTTGGATTTCTTTTAAAAGTAGGAGGGTGGGCTGGGTGGCCCAGAGAGAGAGAACACAATTCTTTCTCCTCCAGACATTGGCTTAAGTCCAACCCAGAATGATAGATGAAAGTTCCCTATCTTTAATAGCTGTAAGGCCTCTCAATACATTAACTATTTCAAATAAGCTGAATGTAACTTCTTCAATATAGCATTCGCCACAAATATCCTGAGCAAAATACGTTTGGGCTGTCTCAATTCATTTCCTAATGACACTAAATTAGCAGTCTCAATTACAGAAGATATAGGATGGGTGCTGTGGATTGACACTGGTGTCATAGGGGATGATCTTCTGAGTTGAGGGTTAAGGCACATCGTTTGGCAGTGTAGAGCAGGGTCAACTGTACAATTAAAGAAGGATTTGCATTTATATACCGCCTTTCATAATCTCAGGACGTCCCAAAGCACTTTACAGACAATGAAGTACTTTAAAGTGGAGTCACTGTTGTACTTTAGGAAACACGGCAGCCAATTTGCGCACAGCAAGGTCCAACAAACAATAATATGATCATGATCAGATAATCTGTTTTAGCGGTGTTGGTTGAAAGTTTAATATTGGCCAGGACACTGGGGGAAAACTCCCAGAAGAACTTCTTCAAATAGTGCCTGGGGATCTTCTACGTCCGCCTGAGATTGCAGACAGGATCTTGGTTTAACGTTTCATCCAAAATACGGCACCTCTGAATGCCAGCCTAGATTTTGTGCTCAAGTCTCTAGAGTGGGACTTGAGCCCACAACCTTCTGCCTCTGAGACGAGAGTGCTACCACTGAGTCATGGCCAACAATTGCTGAATCTGAAACTGGAGAGTTTAAGTTTGGCTCAAGCTGCAAAAATATAATAAATGTCCCTTAGTTCTATCCTTTGAAATGTCCATTTCAGCTATTGACAGCTTGCACTCATTGAAAAGACCAGAATTTGCCATTGTTTTTAAATTTCCCTTTTAAAATTATTGATGGATTGCCATGACATTGACCATCACAGACAATACAAACTTCAAATCATTTTTTTGAGAGTTGCATTGTAATATAATATAGTGAGTTAATGTAATAGGAGTGTTGAAGTGTATTTCATTTAGATGTAGTAACTAGGTTGGTGATTCTAACCTCTAAAAGTACTACCCCTGGGTGAACTTTTAACTTGTTCTGCCAACACCAAGGACACATGTTGTCCAACATGCCAAAGGACAGCCATTTCACGGAGATGGATATGTGAAGATAAAAAAACAACCCCCCTGAGATAATCTAATTGTTCTTTACTTTTCCCAGATTTTTTTTCTTTTTATGTTTTGGGTTTTTGTCAAGTTTGTTGTCACTGAACACAAAGCAAAAGATATTCAGCCTGGGCACAGATAAAAGAAACATTAGTGTCAGGAGGAAGCTATCCATTATCCAGTGGCTCAGCTTTTATTTATCTCACTTGTAGGAGGAAGTGCCAGTGAAAATAAAAATAAAAATCCAAATGGATAAGGAAAAGCAACTACAAGCATACCAATAACAATGATATAGCCCCTTTAATTTAAACATGCTCCAAGGTGCTTCAGAAGCAGAAATAAATGAGGAAACTGATGCCAAAGGGGAGATTAAGAGGGGTCACCAAAAGCTTGTTTGAAAAGATGGGTTTTGGAGAAGGCCTTCTAAAGAGTGAATTGGAGAGGTAGAAGGATTTGGGGAAGAAGTTCCAGAGAGCAGGGCTGAGGTCACTGAAGGTTCTTCCAACATGTAATGGGGTAAGAGGAGGAGAGATTGGGGGATGCATACAAGGTCAGAAGACCAGAGTATGCAGAAGGTTGTACCAAACTGCAACACTGAGTTCAGCTTGCATTGGAAGGGATAGCAAGTTTGTGTGGGCAGGCATGAAACAAAACCTATTCCATGTATTGGTCTATATAATACCAGTAACCAGACCATGAGAATTGGAATAATCCATCCTATTTATAGATTACCTTGACTGAAGGAGAAATAAGACATCATGGTAAAGTTATTATTTTCATTACATTATAAACGTTATCTCCTCTTAGCTTTATTTTAATGGGGGTACTTGTGCCAGGTTTTCTTTTGTTTGTCTGCTTTGTTTGACGGCTGCAGCTGAGAGGGCCTGAAAACAGCCTGCTCTCTGGTTGCCGCCACTCCTAATGTAACCAGTCACCAGAGGTCACTCAAGTACAACCTTTCTCTCTGGTTTTTCCCTCTCCCAGCTGGGAAATACCAATGCTCTCCACTCATTGTTGGCATCTGAGATATTAATGGTCATTATGAACACAGGAGAAGCCTTGATACACTGGTGACAGATTAAGTGGTGCCAATTTTCAAGAAGATTGACAAAACAAGCAACAGCAGACCCATAAATCTCATACCAGCACTGGGTAAAACAATGGAATTAAGAGTGAGGGGTAAATTTGAGGATTGTCTATGTGATAACCTAGTAAATAGCAAATTCAGAAGGGGAAGATCTTGCCTGACCAACAATCACATGTGGAAACTCTGTTATAATGTGCACCTGATGGAGAGGAAAACAGTGCCACTGAGAAGTGGGAGGGAAGGAGGAAGACCATCAGGAAAGGTGGGGGAGAAGAGCCCTAGTATGGGGGCAGGGGGGAGTGGGGAAAGAAGAAGAGTGCCTGCATGAGCTGGGATGACAAGTAGCAGAATACCTGTTTGAACTGGGATGTGGGAGAGAAATGTGTCATTATTAACTATAGTAAGGTTAGAAGGGTGCCAGTGTGAATGAGGAAAGGGGTGAAGCACACTAGTGTAAACCAAGGGGAAGAATGCTAGTGACAACTGGGAGGAAGAGAATAGTGACAGTGTGAACTGGTAGGGAGGGAGATTAATAAATGATTTAACATTCAATGAACAAATCTTATGCAAATAATAGATATCGTATGGAGTTGCTTAGGTGAGTCGGAGGCACAAGGGGGTTGCTAGGGTGTGGAAGTGAGAGATGGGTGTATATCTCTTACGAAGAATTTTGAAACACATTTGTAGGAGATTTTCCCAGAGACTGAAGTGTTTTTGCTTGTTTCCTGGAAAGTATATAAATTGTATTTTCCTTACCCACTTCAGGTAGATATTTTTTTTTCCCTTTGCAAATCAGGCTTAAATAAGTTTAAATAACAGAAAATGCTGGAAATAATCCAGGTCAGGCAGTATCTTTGGAGAGAGAGAAACAGAGTTAACATTTCAGCTCAGTGACCTTTTGTGAGAACTGGAAAATGTTACAGATGAAACAGGTTTTAAGCAAGTACAGGGGCAGGGAAAGGGGGGCTGGGGAGGAAAGAACAAAAGGGAAGGTTGTGATAGGGTGGAAGGCAGGAGAGATTAAATGACAAAAGGGATGATGGTGCAAGGCAAAATGAGATGGTAATGGGACAAGTAAAGAAACAGAAGATGGGTCGAGACGAGGTGTATTTTGCAACAGCAGAACCATTACCAGCATCTGCTGTCCGAAAAAATGGGAGCAGCGGTTATGATCTGAAATTGTTGAACTCAATGTTGAGTCCGGAAGGCTGTAAAGTGCCTAATCGAAAGATGAGGTGCTGTTCCTCGAGCTTCCATTGAGCTTCACTGGAACAGTGTAGGAGCCTGAGATCAGAGTGGGAGTGGGGCGGAGAATTAAAATGCCAAGCGACCAGAATCTCAGGGTCACGCTTGCGAACTGAACGGAGGTGTGCAGCAAAGTGGTCACCCAATCTGCGTTTGGTCTCCCCAATGTAGAGGAGACCACATCGTGAGCAGCGAGTACAGTGTGACACCTGCAAGGAAGAAAACAAGTATTTTTGTTAAAGCGCCGGATGCGGCGATGGGTGAAATGGAACTGCGGACCAGGACAACACTGAACGAGAGAGATCGAGAGCATGGATGTGGCGGTGCAAGGCGTGAGCGTGGATCACAGGAAGCAGCGAGAGCAGTGGTTCGAGGAACGCTGAATGTCATGACGATATCTGTAATCCTGGGTGGATCCGTAACATGAAGGATGGAATTGCAATTGAAACCCACATGGAATAAGTTGGAGCCGGACACAGTTGCTAAGGAAGAAGTTGTGGCTGTGAAAGCGAGTTTTAGTAGATACCTGATCAAACACGAGAAAGGAAACAGAAAGCAATCTCCGGCAGTAGGTGGGGAACATCTCTTTACTCTGACGAAAGGTCATCGACCTGAAACGTTAACTCTCTTTCTCTCTCCACGGATGCTGCCTGGCCTGCTGAGTTTTTCCAGCGTTTTCTGTTGTTATCTCTTTACTACTGTTTTGTTTAGTACATGGATTTTTTTTGGTGAAAGCCAAAAAATATTTGCATCTTTCCTTCTTTACCAAATATCTCAACATTACCACAATAAACATTAAACTGGAATAATAGTTCAGTCCTAGCGTTAGGTTATAATTGGAACTTAAAAAAAAGACCAAAAAAAAATGTACCATAGCTCAGTTGATAGCACTCTCACCTCTGAGTCTGAAGGTCGTGGGTTCAAGTCCCACTCCAGAAACTTGAGCACAAAAATCTAGGCTGACACTCCAGTGCAGTGCTGAGGGAGTGCTGCACTGTCGGAGGTGCTGTCTTTCAGATGAGATGTTAAACTGAGGCCCTGTCTGCACTGTCAAGTGGATGTAAAAGATCCCATGGCACTATTTTGAAGAAGAGCAGGGGAGATATCCCTGGTGTCCTGGGCAATATTTATCCCTCAATCAACATCATTAAAAAGATTCTCTGGTCATTATCACATTGCTGTTTGTGGGAGCTTGCTGTGCTCAAATTGTCTGCCATGTTTCCTACATTACAACAGTGACTGCACTTCAAAAAGTACTTCATTGGTTGTAAAGCGCTTTGAGACATCTGGTGGTCATGAAAGGCGCTATAGAAATGCAAGTCTTTCTTTTCATTTTTACCTGCTATAATGATTTAGAACTTTCCAGCTATCTGCTCCTCCACTGTATCTGTGTTCAGCTCTCCTAATGTACTTGCCGACTGTGGTTGTGAGACGTGAGCTATAACCTAGCGCATAGATTTTTGTTTTCAGAGTGACGTCAAATAAAGTTGAGGAATTTATGCTTTACTTTGTTCTGGCATTCCATACAAAATAAATTCTGGTTACTCCGAAAAATGAGCAGCCAATTTTGATTTGTAGTTTTGTAGAACTTCGGATTGGTTTACATTTCTCTGCTACTTCCTGATTGGTATGTTCCTTACTTGTTGCGACTGGCTCAAATGTCATTATCGTGAAGCGATCAGCTGCAAGAAATTTGTATCTGAAAAGTTGGTGATGTGTAAAATGTGACACGGGACGTGTGATGTCTGCGGTGTAACAGTCGAACAAAACACCTATTGATGGAATGTTTTAACTTCTATAAATATATATAAATTCTTGGCACTTCCTGTGTCACAATTTTGTCACGTCTTGTGAGACTTAGTAACACCTGGAACAACACTTCAGTCATGTCGGCTTTCATTACTTTTATGGAGTGATTAGCAACACTATGCAGATACTTCTGGTTTCGGGCATCTGATGACATCACGTCCGGATCGGGTGGTCCGATGACGTCCCTTCCTCAACCACAATGTTCAAACTTCCAGGAGCTCAGTGCTTTGCTGCATGAAATCAATCTGTGCTGCTAAATTAAGGAGCTGTGGTGTCTTTCTGCTTATTGTTGTAAGGATCTGCCACTGCCACTAGAATCGTTGCTTTTGGTGAGTTGATTGCTTGCAATTCGTAGGTGCTGCAATTGAACCCACAAATCACTACTCCGATGAATGCAGTCGTGCCTACCAGTACTACGCTTCACTACTGCGATTAATGCCACTACAATTACACAACTGGAGTAGTTAATCAGCCAATCAGCTGCAATACTACGAATCGAATCGGAATCAGCAGTCGAGGTTACATCGCCCCCCACCACCCGCCCCCCCCCACCTCCTAAAATCCTACAGGGTGTAAAATGGCCTGTCCATTCGCTATCGCTCATTTAGCGCGACGGCAGAAGTCCACTTTCACTCCCCCACGCCCCCCCCTCAGTGTTTTCTTGGGTATCGCTGTGAGTTTCTGGGACTGCCCAGGTGGAAAACACATCTGAAAGTGTCAGTCGAAGGCACCCTTCTATTCTACTTATCTGCTGCTTTACCCACTGTTAATCTCACAGGCCTGTCCTCTGCCTGTGTAGGTCAAATCACAGCACACACTGGCGCGTGTGCGTTATTAATGAGCAGAATAAACGGGGCTTGAGCCGGGTGTGGGGTTGGCGGGATGGGTAACCAGGCTTACTGGGGGGGGATTTAGTGCTGAGAACACATGATCCGAGTCAAGGGTGACCTGAGTCAAGAGCACTGAGCAAAAACAGCTGCAGCAGTCCGCATAAAAAAAGAAAAAGAAAGAGTTCTGACGAAGGGTCATCGACCTGAAACGTTAACTCTGTTTCTCTCTCTACAGATGCTGCCTGACCTGCTGAGTATTTCCAGCATTTTCTGTTTTTATTTAAGAAAAAGAAAGACTTGCATTTACATAGTGCCTTTCACGACCACCAGACGTCCCAAAGTGCTTTACAGTCAATGAAGTCCTTTTTGAAGTGTAGCCACTGTTGTAATGTAAGAATTGTGACAGCCAATTTGCGCACAGCAAGCTCCCATAAACAGCAATGCGATAATGACCAGATAATCTGTTTTTTGTAATGCTGATTGAGGGATAAATATTGGCCAGGACACCGGGGATAACTCCCCTGCTTTTCTTCGAAATAGTGCCATGGGATCTTTTACATCCACCTGAGAGAGCAGACGGGGTCTCGGTTTAACGTCTCATCCGAAAGACGGCACCTCCGACAGTGCAGCACTCCCTCAGCACTGCACTGGAGTGTCAGCCTAGATTTATATGCTCAAGTCTCTGGAGTGGGACTTGAACCCACAACCTTCAGACTCAGAGGCAAGAGTGCTACCCACTGAGTCACTGGATAAGCTTGCAGTGCTTGTGCATGGGGTCATATATTTGAATGGGCCCACAAGCCAATTTCTGGGTTGGCCTGGCATTAGTTAACAGTTCAGCTGTGTGCAGGTGTTGCTTGATTCGCACCAACACTCTACTAATGATTGGGAGGAGGCTGACGTGGCCGGGTGAGAGTTATCCTGTTTTTTCTGGATGACCATCCACATTAACAGGTAGATGCCATGGTCACAGCTGCACTAGAACAACTGGGTTGGGGAGCGGCCAGCTCTGGTGCACTGGTCATTTGCACCTCAGCTGCGATGTTCTCACTGCCCGTGGTCTTTGCTGTGCCCAGTGCACTGAGCCGTTTGCCAATGTCATGTGGAGTGAACCGATTAGGTTGGACTCTGGTACCTGTGATGGTGGGGACCTCGGGAGGAGGCCGAGCAGGATCGTGCACTCAGTACCTCTGGCTGAAGATGTTTGCATGCACCTTGACCATAGTCTTCGGTACCCCAATTCAGGGCAGCACCCAGTTTCAGGATGTTGGAGATTCATGGAGCCTCCTCACCTTGTCAGTTGGCAGGTTGTCCACCATCTTTCTCGACAAGGAGGACGCCCTCCTTGTCGGATGCCCTCGACCAGCTCTGGGCCTGGAAGGCCCAGCTGTCGACTGCACCACCTCAGCATGGGTGACAGCAGTCTGAGCTGGCTGGATGACAGGCAGTGACAAGGGCAATGGCAGAGTGGCAGTGGTGGGAGCAGGAATGCTGTCATCCTGAGAGAGGACAGCAGGTTCCTGCTCCACTGACCCACTGCTACTCCCCCAGGGCAGCACCTCAGCATCCTTAGCAATCTGTTGCAGCACAGATTGCTGGCCTGCTGCGACACCGTGAAAGCCCCGGTCGATGGTGGTAGACCCAGCCACGATGGCAGCAGTCAGAGCTTGCGTGGTATCAAGCTGAGGCTGCATGAGAACAGTCTGAGATTGGATGCCACCAAGCATAGACTGCATTGCAACACTAAGACGTTGCATCGCTTTCGCCTGCACTGCAATGGAAGTTGCCAGATCGCCCATCACACAAGGCATCAGGTCTGGGTCGCCACGGTCTCACTGGGAGTCTATCATCCTTTACAGACTGGAAATGATGGGCTCCATGGTGTGCACAGAGCTTTGTGCAATGTTGGAGGCAGACTCCTCCACGCTCCTTACCATTGCCGAGAGGCTCTCGGGCACCCTTGCTATTGCACCTATCATCTCCGTGTGCATGCCCATCACCCTTCTTCTAAACGTCTCCCCATCGAGGTCCTCATCTGAGTCCTGTGCAGCAGAACTTGCGCGCAAACTCATCCTCCAGGGAGCTGGCCCCCGAGCTACCCTTTCCCCCTGGCCTTGCTGCAGCCCACTCGTCCCCGGTGCCTCACCCTGTGCAGATCCCACTACTATACTAGCCTCTAAAGAACGCGTAGTGCCAGTATCTGAGCTGGTGCCTGCGGGTGAGACATGCAGTGATGTGATGTGTTCTTCCTCCTCCTCTTCTCCCGCCTCACTCTCTACGGTGCCCTCAGGGACAGGCTGCTCAGGTGCTTGCTGATTATCTGAAAGCATAAAGGCACAAGAGTCGGGTTAAGGTGAGGGGAGGGGGTCAGAAAGGGAGAAATGCATGCATACAGCATGAATAACTGGAAAGTGCGAAATGCTTGTGGGATGAGGGGGAAGTGGGATGTGAGAAGAAGGAGTAGGGATGAACAGAACCGTTGTTGTCCCCAAGGGGGTCAACATCGCCGGTTGCCACGGCGCCCACCACCTGGCACCCAATAATCTCCAGCACTCTATTCTCCAGTGCAGACAGTGGTTGGGTGTCAGCTTGTCCCCCGCCTGTGCGCTCCTGCTCCCTCCTGTTGTGAGCCACCTTGGCCTGCAAGAGAAAGGAAAGTGTGTGAGTGAGTGTGGAGCAATGTGTTTGGGTAATGTGCGTGCCATAGTTGAATAGCTGTCATTGTGTGCAAGGTGTGAGATGTGGGTGTGAGTGTTGGTAGGTGGAGATTGTTGGTGGGTGAGTGCTGGGGGTGTGGTGCTTTTGGCAGTGTGTGAAGATTGTGGTACAGATGGTGGTATGTAGCATTTGTTGAAGGATTGACTCACCCAGACCACCCAAGTGAGATTGTTAAATTTCTTCCTGCACAGTGTGTGGATCCTGGGGACAACAGTGCTGCCCGTGACATGGTGTGCCACCTCCCTCCACATAGTCAGGAAGACTTGTGGCGAGGGCCTCCTGCCACTTGCTGGGTAGAGCACTGCCCTCCGTCTCTCCACAGCGATAAGCAACGCCTCCAATGCTTGACCACAGAATCTGCGGGCTCTCTCCCTGGGGCGTGGATCTGCCATGAGTACACCTGGTTCAGTCCTCCAGCTCCTTTTCCTTGTCCTGCTTCTGCTTGGTGAGGCAGCTGCACAGCCAGCAATGCTGAGAATGAGGTGCTGCAGCATCAATGAACCTCCCCTTTAAGTACTGAAATAGGCCTGTGGCAATTGTGACTTGCGATTAGACCGCACCTGATATTGGTCCATCCTTTGAGTGTAACGCCAATGAGCTTGGGCTTTAAGACTTGAATGAATGCTCCAATCATTTTTTTGAGCAGTGACCACGAATTTTGCATGCAGTCTAAAGCATTAGCGCTTGGCGCTAATTCGCCAACTTTTCTACTGATACTGCCCATTCCTTGGCTATAATGAATTTCTAGCTCATAGTCTATTCAAAGGTAGACCTGCTGCTGGTCCTGAGATGTCCGCACCGAACATTGCACTAGCCGTCCTCTGGCATGATGGTGATTCAAGAGTGCAGGCCATGAGGTCGAAGAGGACAAGGAGGGATAGTGGTAACTATAAACAAAGGATTGACTTCACTGTCTGAACTTTGTTTTGATGTAATTAAACCTTATTAGTACTGTTTACGCATCAGTTGGCAATGATTGGGTTCAATCCAACCGTTGAGGATGAAAGTAACCTTTCTGCACCAGATGTAAATGAAATAAGTTTGGGCAGATTCAATCAAATTTCTACTGCTCAACAGTGCAAAAATGTTCAGAATATGATTGGTACCATGTTGGCCATTTAGTGAGTACAAAGATGCCAGCTGAAGGATATGGATGCGTGACACTGATGCAGAAGGAGATTCTTTGAGGTCTTGGTTAAGACATACTTGTGTGGCAAAATAAACAGAGCTCTCCCCTGCATTACACTTGTGCTACATTTTAATTAGAAGTGCTTGATAAGGGTACTGGATGCAAAGTATGGAGAAATGTTCCATTCCCCATCACTTTATTGAGCACAGAATGTACCCTTCTCCATCGAAACAAATTGCATGTCGCTTGGTGCCTGAGAAAACTCCTTTGCTAAGGAATGCCCTCCGTTCATTGACATCAACTGTAATTCTACTTGAATGGAAACCTTCTAGTGTATCACTCTTGGCAGCACTCTTGACTTTACATAATTTTGCTTCTTGCTTATTAAAACAGCGCTGAAGAAATAGTCCAGATTTTTAATAACCTTAACAAATTTACGTACAATATCTCACCAGTAAAATATGTTGCCATACAATGAAGACTCTGTGTTTCCCCAAGTTCCCAGCTGTTGTTGTAAGACCTCCTTTATCCTGTATTTAAGCAGGCATCAGAAGCATCGACCTTACATCATTGGGCTTCTCATCGATGTTGTGTTCCTTCAGCGGTGCAGGTGGGTTTTGCTGCACTGCTCCCTTGGTGTCAGTAAACCAGTGTTTGCCACTCCAATCCATAATTCTTATTTTCTATTATACGATAAAGAAAGAACTTACATTTATATAGTGCCTTTCACGACCTCAGGGTGTCCCACAGCCAATGAAGTACTTACTTTTTTGAAGTGTAGTCACTGTTGTAATGCAGGTAACGTGGCATTCAATTTATGCACAGCAAGATCCCACCCAACAGCAATGAAATACTTGACCAGATAATCTGTTTTAGGTGTTGTTGATGGATAAATGTTGGTCAGGACACCGGGAGAACTCCGCTGTTGCTCTTTGAATAGTGCCGTGGGATCTTTTATGTCCACCTAGGAGGGCAGACAGGGCCTCAATTTAACATCTCATCCAAATGATGGCACCTCCGACAGTGCAGCACTCCCTCACTGCTGAACTGAAGTGCCAACCTAGATTTTGTTCTCAAGTCTCTGGAGTGAGGCTGAACCCACAACCTTCTGAGTCAGAGGCGAGAGTGTTGCCACTCAGCCAATGCTGACATCGCAATGACTTATTTTGAGTTGCCCTGTCAGCACATGAGGCAGGAGTGCAGTTTTATGCAGAACCAGTAAACTAGCTGAATTTACTAGCATGGGAGGTTTGCATGCTGCTCTTCGTTTTCTCTGTGCGCGCTTGGATGTCTCAATTGAAATGGAACAGTTGAATGGGGATGATAGAGGGCTGTGCACCTTTCGATTAAGTGACAAGTTGGATAAAAACAGTGTTTCATTAAGTGTGTTGAAACACTGGCAGGAGTAAATTTTGTTCAATGTATTCACTTTTTTACAGAAGAAAATATTATCCTCAGGAGGATTTTGGTTGACACTTTTGCATGCATATAAAAAAAAGCAAGTTACCTGCATGGAAACCCCCAAATAGGGTCTTCTGGCTGCTAGGCTGCTTCAGTTTCATTACCAAGGGTCCGTGCCCTGGAGCATCTCTATAGTAAACACAGGGGACACATTTTTAGACTAGCCCGAGAGTTGCTCTGAAGCCAGTTGTGTATCATTATAGCCTCAGGGTACAGATTTCTCAGAATCTACTGTGACTGGAGTGCTCCAACGTATCTCTCCCAAACCGGTCAGAAGCCCCAGATCCAACTAGTCGTCATGGAGCCATTCTGTGCTGTACAGGGATACGTGCCATTGGTAAGACCACCAAAGCGGCTTAACATAATGGGGCAACAACTAACAAGTTTTTTTTTTAGAAAAGGGAGAACTTTGAACAAATATTAGAGCTGCCTTCCCCGTTAAATACTGAAGACAGGTTGGGTTGTCTGGCATTGTTCCACATGCCCAGATTGTGCCAGCAGGCTACAAGTTTGCTTTAAACTTGTAATGTTTACATGGCAGCCATTTTACATGCTATTCATGCTTACATCGGTGTTGGCCATGGCTCAGTGGGTAGCGCCTCTCGCCTCAGGATCAGAAGGTTGTGGGTTCAAGTCCCACTCCATGGAACTTGACTACAAAATCTAGCTGACACTCCCATGCAGTACTGAGGGAGTGCTGAATTATTGGAGATGCCGTCTTTCTGATGAGATTTTAAACTGAAGTCCTGTCTGCCCCCTCAAGCCGGGGAGATCTCCCTGGTGACCTGGCCAATATTTATCCCTTAATCAACATCACTAAAAAAACGATCATCTGATCATTATTTCATTGCTGTTTGTAGGACCTTGCATGTGTGCAAATTGACTGCCGCGTTTCCTATATTACAATAGTGACTACACTTCAAATTTACTTCATCGGCTGTAGAGGGCTTTGGAATGTCCTGAGGTCATGAAAGGCGCTATATAAATGCAACTTCTTTCTTTCTTAAACAGTCGGACAAGTGAAACATTCTCTTGAGGGGATCTTGTCATTTTCCCACCAATTTCTGTAACAGTTTTGACATTTGGAAATCAGCAGAACATCTGAAATGAAATGGACTGTTCAACATTTTGTAGCAGCTAATAAAAGATTAATACAACAGTTGTTCCAAAAAATACTTATACTGAAACATTATTTTGAATCTCACAAGCCAACTAGCTGTATAGAAGAAGCATTTCATCATCTGTATTCTTTAATCTGGGTTTGAATTTTAACAGCCTGGCTCATATCATGTTCCAGAAAAATGCAGAGGAAAACATCGATCAAATTCCTTGAATTCCCCTCCTGGCTTTGTTTTGAGAATAGAATAGCGATCACTTATAGGGGTGAGGGGGGGTAATGGCTCCATCTTGTTGCGGTGCAAGTTTGAATCGGGTAGATCCAATCTCCTGCAGGATCGATTAAAGTCATATCAAGCCAGTCTAACATTGTCAATAGGCAGTGCATGTTATTTTTATTATTGGTGTTCTGAGAAATCATTGCACATTTAATCTATTTAGCAACGTTTCCTGTGTTTGGTGCTGACGCCAGAAACAAGGCAGTTATGACGTTCGCTTGATCCACATGTGGTTGCGGTTTTAGTCCCAGCTGCATCTGGGTTTGAAACACATTTTGTGCTAGTAGTAGGCAGTTCAAATTCTGAGTGCAAAGGGTCTCCTTATTAAAATTTGCAGCTAAGTTCAAAATCGTAATTCTACATATTCAGTTTTATTGCCTCAGGAGGAGATTTGCAGTGCAGCCCTGGCCGTGTTTCCAGATTTGTGGTCATGTGCTACATAACTTTACCATCATGAGGGACCAGCCCTTGCTACCACCTAGAAGTGCAGGAGGAGGAAGAGCTGCATGAAGAGGAGGAAGAGCAGGAGCAGCATCAACCATCAGTGCCCATAGCTGACAGAGCTCATCCAAGAGCGATTCATGTGAACTATCACTCCTGTCCTCAATACATCAACAGTCCCGCAATGCTTATTACCACCGTCCTTACTATCACCATCCCATTGCCTTTGTTCAGTCCAACCCTACGGGTTTTGCCCTCACTTCATTACAAATATTGACACCAACATCAGACCCAGAACAAAACAAACTCCAACAACTCCATTCCATCTCTTCATAATATTTAACAGGAATAATGAAGAATCACCCTTGTGCAACCACTTAGTGCCTGTCTTGTGTGCTTGTTTACCTCTCCTGGTGCTCCTACAAAGTGTATACCCAGTGGCTACAGCATGGGAGATAGAAGGCTACTGAGCTTCCATTGAGAATATTTCAGACGGCTGTGGTGGCAGGGGAAACAGGAGCTTCCTCCCCTTGTTCACCACCTGGACCAGGGTCTCCAAAGTGGCATCGGAGAAGCTGGGAACTCCATCTGCAGGACTTACAGCCAATGTTCCCTCTAAGCTGCGCAACTGCGCAGCTGTCTGCCAGTCCCGCGCAGCCCGGGACCAGCTTTTCCAATGCGAAATTTCACGCATGCGCGAATCTTTGAATGGGCCACGCAGTCCAAAAAAAAATTACAGGAAACATTGCTTGCAGCCATTTCTTTCTTCAGAGGCATTCCCTGCTGTGTGTAACCAGAGTGCACCTCCCCTTTAAGAGGTGCTGTCTGCCTTTAAGTGACGTCAGTGAAACCCGATTTACCGCCCACCCAAACAGGCGCGTGGTCAATGAATAGCGCAGTTAGCACTGGCTTGCACGCCTGACTCATTATAATGATTGAATTTTTCGGACATGGTGCCCATAGAGTATTTGATAATCTAGGTCTACACTTGTCTTGCATAACCTTCCATCCCTATGGTAACCAGATATTTATTCAGCTCATTTTAAAGGAATCAACCAACATAGCACTTGGACTAATACAGGAAAATGAAAGTTTAGTAGGCGGTGATTTAGACACTTCCAATCTGCTTTGGCTAAAAAAGGCCAGTGTTATTGAAATGCTCAGATGCTACCGTTTCTACTTATCACCTCCCCTGGCAAAATATTTTCAACTTAACTACATTTGATGGGAGTCTATAATCTGTAGAGATATTGGAAAAAAAACACGTGATCTCCAGCCTTGCTTGATCCTTGCCAATTTCTTACTCATGTTCCCTTATCCTGTGATCACAGTTTATGTTAAGTAACATGACCATATCCTCATTATCCATGCCTGTCAGCAACTTAATGATCTGAAGAAGCATTGCTAAGATTCATCCCGTGCCATAAACAGTGAAGTAAATCTATTGACAGCAAAATAATTTTGTTGGAATGAATCCTTTTTATAGAGATATCTTATTCAGTACAATATTTTTCAGTATGAGGGGAATTGCTAAATTAGGAATTTTGCAAGTAGCATGGCCTTGGAGAAAGTGCACAGGAGATTTACCAGAATTATACCAGAGATGAGGGAGTTATGTGGAGATATTAAAGAAGCTGGGATGTTCTCCTTAGAGTAGAGAAGTTTAAGAGGAGATTTAATAAAGGTGTTCAAAATTATGAGGGGTTTTGATAGAGTAAATAATGAGAAACTGTTTCCACTGGCAGGAGGGTCGGTAACCAGAGGACACAGACTAAAATAATTGGCAAAAGAACCAAAGGGGAGATGAGGAGTTTTTGGAATGTACTGCCTGAATGGGTGGTGGAAGCAGATTCAATAGTAACTTTCAAAAGGGAATTGGATATATACTTGAAGGGGAAAAATTTACAGAGCTATGGGGAAAGAGCAGGGGAGTGGGTTGGATAGCTCTTCCAAAGAGCTGACGCAGGAATGATGGGCCAAATGCCATCCTTCTGTGCTGTATGATTTTATGATGAAAGAGAAATTAACAAGGTCAAGTCAGTAACAGTGAACGGCTGAACAAAATAGTTGCTCGAGTAATACTCCACTTTCTATTTTTGAACTGTACTGGAGATGGAGAGGATCGTTCTGTGGTTCGAGTTGTGTCTCTGTTCCTTGTTTTGTTGTCATGGTCACCATAACCTCTTCTTCAGTTTATTAGTGGTTCAGGACAAAACTGTCATATAAACATATCCAGTTTATTTAAAGTTCAATGAAATCAGGTTAAACATTGCTGCACAAGTCACGTGCTGTGCTTTCAACTAGTCACAGATACAAAGTGTTGGATAGTCTGAACATTACACAGTCTCATCAGACTCTAGTTTGCCAGAAGTTTCAGATACAACAGCAGGCTAGAGAATGCGGTCCAAAATATCTTACTTGAATGAACATGGGCCTACAGTTTCCGCCTTGGGCACAACCCTAAAGTCGCGTCTGATATTGCACCTGAAGCTATGGACGTGGGGAAACTTTACAAAGTATTACAAAGCACAGAAACAGGCCATTCGGCCCAATAGATCCATGCCGGTGTTTATCCTCCACACGAGCCTCCTCCTACCCTTCTTCATCTCACCCCATCAACATATCCTTCTATTCCTTTCTCCCTCGTGTGCTTATCTAGCTTGTTTTTTTAATTCGTTTATGTGATCTGGGTGTCGCTGGCAAGGCCAGCCTTTATTGCCCATCCCTAATTGCCCTTGAGAAGGTGGTGGTGAGCCGCCTTCTTGAACCGCTGCAGTCTGTGTGGTGAAGGTACTCCCACAGTGCTGTTAGGGAGGGAGTTCCAGGATTTTGACCCAGCGACGATGAAGGAACGGCAATATACTTATAAGTCAGGGTGGTGTGTGACTTGGAGGGGAACTTGGACGTGGTGGTGTTCCCATGCGCCTGCTGCCCTTGTCCTTCTAGGTGGAAGAGGTTGCGGGTTTGGGAGGTGCTGCCGAAGAAGCCTTGGTGAGTTGCTGCAGTGCATCTTGTAGCTGGTACATACTGCAGCCACGGTATGCCAGGTGGTGGAGGGAATGAATGTTGAAGGTGGTGGATGGGGTGCCAATCAAACGGGCTGCTTTGTCCTGGATGGCGTCGAGCTTCTTGAATATTGTTGGAGCTGCACTCATCCAGGCAAGTAGAGAGTATTCCATCACACTCCTGACTTGTGCCTTGTAGATGGTGGAAAGGTTTGTAATAATCTACCTTGTGTTAGCGAGTTGCACATTCTAATCACACATCTTGGTAAAGAAGTTTCTCCTGAGTTACCTATTGGATTTATTAGTGACTATCTTATATTTATGGCCCCTAGTTCTGGTCTCACCCACAAGTGGAAACATCTTCTCTACGTCTACCCTTTCAAACCCGTTCATAATCTTAAAGACCTTTATCAGGTCACCCATCAGTCTTCTCTTTTCCAGAGAAAAGAGCCACAGCTTGTTCAATCTTTCCTGAAAGGTACAACCTCTCCGTTCTGGTATCATTCTAGTAAATCTTTTTGCACCTACTGCAGTGCCTCTATGTCATTTTTATAATATGAAGACCAGGACTGTTCACAATACTCCAAGTGTGGTTTAACCAAGGTTCTTATACAAGTTTAACATAACTTCTCTGCTTTTCAATTCTATCTCTCTAGAAATGAACCCCAGTGCTTTGTTTGCTTTTTTATGGCCTTCTGTGTCGCTATTTTTAGTGATTTGTGTATCTGTATCCTCATATCCCTCTGTTCCTCTACCTCATTTAGACACTTATTTTCCAAGGAGTACGTGACCTCCTTATTCTTCCGTCCAAAGTGTACTACCTCACACTTATCTATGTTGAAGTTCATTTGCCAATTACACATCCATTCTTTAAGTTTATTATTGTTTTTGTGTATTTTGTCACAGTCCTCCTCTGTATTAATTACACCCCCCAAATTGGTGTCATCCACAAATTTTGAAATTGTACTTCTGATTCCCAAGTCCAAATCATTTATGTAAATGTGAACAACAGTGGTTCCAGCACTGATCCTTGTGAAACACCACTCCTGCTATTTGACAATCTGAGTAATTACCTTTAACCCCTACTCTCTGTTTTCTGTTTCATAGCCAGCTTTCTCTCCATTCTGCAACTCGTCCCCTGACTCCACATATTCTGACCTTAGTCATAAGTCGACAATGCGGTACCTTATCCAAGGCTTTTTGGAAATCTAAATATATTACATCTACTACATTACCCTTATCTACCTTCTCTGTTACTTCTTCAAAGAATTCAATATAGTTGGTGAAGCATGACATTTCCTTTTGGAATCCGTGCTGACTACTCTTCATGATATTTTCAGTTTCTAGATGTTTTTCTATTACATCTTTGAGTAAGGATTTTATTATCTTTCCTACCACCAACGTTAAACTAATTGGTCTATAGTTCCCTGAACTTGTTCTATCTCCCTTTATAAATATAGGAATAACATTAGCAGTCCACCAGTCCTCTGGCACTATTCCCTTTCCTAATGAATTTTTATATATATGTAATAGTGCCTCTGCTATCTCTTCCCTAACTTCTTTTAATATGCGCGGATGCAATCCATCCGGACCAGGGGTTTTATTCTCTCTAAGTTTGATTAGTTTATAAATTATTTAGGTGAAGCACTGAATGCATATATGCAAAGGGGGAATTTAGTACATGGACTGTGATGTTGCATGTGCACTGTAGGGGGTGATGGTTTGTGTCGGCTTCACCTCTGACTTCTGAGCGGTTTGAATTGCTCCCACTCCCTTGGTTCAAGACCTTGGACTTATTTGGGGGTTGTGATAAAAGGTGCAGCAGACAACTGAGTTTGATGAAAAGAACTTCAACCTTTATTGATAAGGTAAAACACAAATAATAACACTCTTAACACTCTAAAGGTCATGATGTGGAGATGCCGGCGTTGGACTGGGGTGGACAAAAATGAGAAGTCGCACAACACCAGGTTATAGTCCAACAGATTTATTTAATTTTACAAGCTTTCGGAGCTGTCGCTCCTTCGTCAGGTAAGTTAGCAATGAGAGAATCTCCCAGAATTCACAATTTAAACCCAGACAAAATCTATTCACATTATTCGCTCGAAGGAGCGACAGCTCCGAAAGCTTGTAAAATTAAATAAATCTGTTGGACTATAACCTGGTGTTGTGCGACTTTTCATTTTTGTCCACTCTAAAGGTGGGGAACACTTCGGTACAAGCGAGGGAAATGACAGTAGAACAATACTTCACCCCTCCCAACCCCACTTTTCTAGCTAAGTTAGGCTTTGAAGGACCAGGGATAATGCTCACCAATCCTTTGACAGTTGGGCTAAATCGCGGTTTTGGGGTTCGCTGTTTATGGCGGTTAGTGTCTGCCGTACCCCATACGCGGTAGAGGACTTCACCTGCGTATCTGGTCAGTCTTCGCGAGTCCGCTGATGTGGTAGGATGTCGTTTTGGATTTATCTGGTGAGTACCCAATTTCTTTTGGTTAGCAATAGGGTTTAGAGTCTTTGGGGAAAATCTTACCCAGGGGTAAGTCAGGAGTAGATTGTAGAGTGGAAACTTTGCGGTTCTTCGGGTTTTTCTTCCCTTGAGTTGGTCTTTGTTGGTCGCGGTGGCCTGCTATTACCCGGTCAGTTGGGGGTAATATGCGGAAGTGGGTTTCTTGAGGCCTTTGGTTTCCGCGATGGTTTTAGGCCTTGTCTAGTGTGTCGGTCGACCTCGTGGAGCCGTCGATGACTTGTTGCTGCTTGTTGCTCCGGGTGACTGTGTTGGGACTGTTGTTGGAGGTCCGTCGAGGTGGTATCTTCACGAGCTGGACTCAGGTGTGTCTGAGTGGTGAGCGATGCCGACTTCCTTCCAGTTCGGCCTGTCTTCTTCCTTTCTTCTTCTGCCCCCTTTTTAAACTGCTTAACGGGCCTTCAATTATACTGAATTGAAGTGGCCTTATCTACCCGCCAAATCTGCTCAGTTCATTGTCTGGTTTTGGCGGGCTCGTTAATCGGTAATGACTTACTAGTGTGTTAACTGGTTGTGAACAGGCCTTCAATCTCACCCATTGAGCATGGCCTTATCTACCCGCCAAATCTGCTAAGTTCATTGTCTGATTTTGGCGGGCCTGTTACCAGTAACTGCTCTGTAAGTGTCAAATGGCTTTTGGGATGGCTTGCATCCTGTCGATCTCCTTGGTTGATCACTGGTGATTGATTTCGTGTTTGGTTTTCTAGGCTGGACTCGGTCTTTCTATAGAATAGGTCTGAGTGGGTTTTATTATGCATGTTTCTGATGGGCCCTGTAGTCGGTTTTGATGGGGCCTGTATTTTGGGTGGGACTGTCTTCTCCCAGGGTCTATTGTTCAAATGTTAATGTCTGCTGGGGCTTGAGTGAGGTCATCCCGGTTCCCCAGACAGTGTAATTAACTGCAATAGCCAAACTGCTTTTACAGAGGTTGAACCCGCCTCCTTGTCCCTTTACAGGCCCAGCCATGTTTTTAAAATGCCAAAACTTGGTTGTTTGGTCTTAAATTCCTTATGTTAGGCCCAAATGCATTTTCATCACTCTGAGGTAATTCTAAAGTCCTTTTTCCTTAGGTTTTTGGGGATCTGCAAATTTTGCAAACCTTACAGCACAGAACTGCATGCAGTTCTTGTCACCACATTACAGGAAAGATGTGAAGGTACAGAGCAGATTTATGAGGATGATGCCTGGACTAGAGAATTTTATCTATGAGGAAAGATTGGAGAGGCTGTGGTTGTTTACTTTGGAACAGAGGAGGCTGAGGGGAGACCTAATTGAGGTGTATAAAATTATGAGGGGCCTAGATAGAGTGGATAGGAAGGAACTGTTTCCCTTGGCAGAGGGGTCAACAACCAGGTGGCATAGATTTAAAGTAAAAGGTAGGACGTTTAGAGGAGATTTGAGGGGAAATTTTTTCACCCAGAGGGTGGTGGGGGTCTGGAACTTACTGCCTGAAAGGGTGGTAGAGGCAGAAACCCTCATCACATTCAAAAAGGACTTGGATGTGCACTTGAAGTGCCGTAACCTACAAGGATACGGACCAAGAGCTGGCAAGTGGGATTAGGCTGGATAGCTCTTTGTCGACCGGTGCGGACACAATGGGCCGAATGGCCTCCTCCCGTTCTATAAATTTCTATGAACTTCTATGAACCATTGAATCTTCTACTTCTTTCAAAGGGATGGGTAGCTGTGAGCTGGAAGTGGATCAGATGATAAAAGATTCAGGAGCTTCTAACAGGTCATCTGGGAACAGCTGCAATTTATACATCCTTAATAGCAATGCACTTTAATGTATAGTGAACATTGTTCAGTTAATAACAACAGAAAACGCTGGAAAAACTCAGCAGGCCAGGCAGCATCCGTGGAGAGAGAAAGAGAGTTAACGTTTCAGGTCGATGACCTTTCATCAGAACTGGGAAGAGCCGGAAATCAAATAGATTTAAGGCCAGGGTAAAGCTGGGAAAAGGGGGAGGGGATAAAGGAACAAGGGGGAGATGTAGAGACATTAAGAGATATGCAAGGCTAGAGGTGGTGTTAATGTGACAGATTAAGGCTGAATGAAGTGTGAAATCCACTGGCAGAATGAAGGACAGCTGCCAGCTTCTAGGAGGAAAAAAAAAGGTGGGGGGGGACAAATAAAAGGGTGGATAAAATAAAATATAAATGTGATTGGAGCTGAGGTTATGATCTAAAATTGTTGAACTCGATATTGAGTCCAGAGGGCTGTAGCGTGCCTAAACGAAAGATGAGGTGCTGTTCCTCGAGCTTACGCTGAGCTTCCGTGGAACAGTGTAATAGGCCGAGGACGGTGAGGTCAGAGTGGGAGTGAAGCGGTGAATTAAAGTGACAGGCCACCGGGAGCTCGGGGTCCCCCTTACGGACTGAACGGAGGTGTTCCGCAAAGCGGTCACCCAATCTGCGTTTGGTCTCCCCAATGTAGAGGAGTCCACATCGTGAGCAGCGAATACAGTATACTAAATTGCAGGAAGTACAAGTAAATCGCTGTTTCACCTGGAAGGGGTGTTTGGGGCCCTGGACAGTGGGAAGAGGGGAGGTATAAGGACATGTGTTGCATCTCCTGCGCGTGCACGGGAAGGTGCCGGGCGAAGGGGAAGGGGTGCTGGGGGTGGTAGAGGAGTGGACTAGGGTGTCGCGGAGGGAGCAATCCCTACGGAATGCTGAAAGGGGAGGTGAGGGGAAGATGTGTTTGGTGGTGGGATCACGCTGGAGGTGGCGGAAATGGCGGAGGATGATCCGTTGAATGTGGAGGCTGGTGGGGTGAAAGGTGAGGACAAGGGGAACCCTATCGTGGTTCCGGGAGGGAGGGGCAGGGGTGAGGGCAGATGTGCGGGAGATAGAACGGACACGGTCGAGGGCCGTGTCGACCACGATGCTTCAGAAGTGATAACAAATAGATAGCTTTCCCCCTCACTTCCCATTTTTTTATTCTCAGACAGTCCTCTTCTACCTCTTTCATTCTTTATGAGACTATTGAATTGTGGGGACATCATCATAGATAGTTCTGATGACAGACTACAACCAACAATGTATTTTTCCCTTTCAGATGCTGATTGATTTGCTGTGCATCTTCAGCATGTCTATTTTTAGAAAGACAGATTGGGCTGGATTTTGTCTTGGGGTCGGGTTGGGGTCGTGTTACCCACATTTCGTGTTGCCCCCCCGAATCCAGATTAATGTGGATGAATGATGCGATTTTAACTTAATTGGCCAATTGAGTTCCAACATGTGGGAACCCATGGCCAATGAGTTATTCCAGTCTGAAAGTCGCCTTCGATGACGTCATTATTGCTGCTGCATTTAAGGTCTGCAGCAAGCCTTGCTTCCTCTACAGGCTGCCAAGCTTTTGGACCTCTAATCTAAGCACCTGCAGCAGGAATGGCCAGCCAACGGCCCAGGGCCGTTCCCAGGTTCCATGATGTTGCCCTTCAGGCTTTGGTGGATGGAGCAAGAGCCAACAGGGAGGTGCTCTTCCCCTCCTCAGGAAGGAAGAAGCCTCCCCAGCAGACAAAGGCTGTGTGGGTCCAGATCGCCCAGGAGGTCACCTCTTTATCATTGACATGCAGAACCTGGATCCAGTGTAGGAAGAGGTTTCATGACCTTCTATGTACTGCTAAAGTGAGCATGACTTTCCCTTCACCCTCAATCTGATCCCCATTGCCTCTCCTCACCAGCACTCAGATTTAGCAACCTCTTCCTCCATATCCCACTTGACACTGACATCCATGCACCCTTACCCATTCCCTCTCCCTCTATGGTCACATTCACCTTACTATTCGACTATGCAGCCCTCACACTCCCCTATCACTGTCATGCTTTGAAAACAACTTACAACACACAGGGAGGGCCCTTAGTCTCGCCAGCTCAATCCATCTTTGTCTCCTTCTAAGCATCTATTCTATGGATTCGCTACACTCACTCCTTCAATCTCACTCAAACTCCACTTGTCTCCCTCATTGCAGGAAAAGAGAGCTCACAATAAAAGGGAAAGAGCCAGGACAGGAGGAGGGCCACCCTCATTAGCCCAGCTCACCCCCTGGGAGGATGCGGTCCTGGAGATCGTGGGCGTAGAGGAGGAAACGCAAGTGGCAGATGGACAGACGGGTGCATCAGAGCAAGCTGGTGACTGAATAGTGTTCCATCTCTCTCATTGACATTGCATGAGTCGCTGATAATGAATCTGAAGCTCTAACAGATGGATTTATGATCATCTGCAATATGCAATGTGCATGTAACCTTGGCATCACATCTCTGACTCTTTCCTTTACTCCCCCACAGGACCATCGCAAGCACCCGTCCCCACTAGCCAGGAGGAACAGCCTGAGCAGACAGACTCCTCAGAGGAAGCTGCAACCTCTGAGGGCGCAGCGTCAGCAGAATTCAGCGCACCCAGCACCAGCGCAGACACTCACACCTCGGTGGGACCCTCGGGACACAGAGTAGTGTTGTCACCTGGTGTATCACAGCTCACAAGTGAGCATCAGCAGATGGTGGAGACAGGGACAGCAGTGGAGAGTCCTAGTCGGAGGGCGCAGGACTCTCCTAGCTCGGCTCAGCTGCATGTCGACCCTCTGCCTCTGGGTCCATCCATAAGATCAGCGGTGCTGGGACTCCAGGAACAGATGCAGGAGTCTCTGACAGGTTTTGTCTCCAGGGTCGCTGCGAGTGTGGAGCGAATGGAGGAGTCCATAGCGAACATGAGCAGAGCCTTAGTGGAGTCATTGGCGCATGAACGCATCACCATGGAAAGGATGGCAACCTCCATGGAGGTGATAAGTCGCCAGAGTGCAGAAAACATGGTGAGTGTTCTGAATAGAATGACATCTCTGGAGGAGCGATGGTCATCTATTGAACAGAGAAACCAGACCTCCATGGAAGTCCTTCTGAGTAGGACTTCCAGTGCAGATACGGGTCCCCATGGCCCCCCTGAAATGCAGCAAGGTGCTCTCAAGCCACTTGCAAGCGCTGAGGTGGACCTGACCCATGAGAGGGATGTTGGTGGCACACAACAAGGAGGTGGGGGCTCCTCTCCAAGCGCTCACACTTCCATGCCACTGACAGGTCCTCGGTCAGAGCCCCACCAGAGTCCGCACCCAAGTGAGATCGGCGTCTCAACCCCTGCCCAGCCGTAGGAGCAGCAGACTGTTGCCGAGCCCTCGCAGGTTCGCAACTCCAGAGGACGCCCGCCAAAGGAGTCGAGACAGGAGCAGCAACAAAGTGAGCAGGGGGCCTCCACTTCTGCTGAAGCCACAGGGGAAGCACCACGTAGGAGCACGCGTAAGAGAAAGAAACTACACAAATAGTCACAAGGATAGTCACTTGGGTGAATTTTGATGTATATTGTGAAAAAGCCATCAGGTCTAAAGTTTAAATAAAACCTCTGATGGCTACAGCTGCAGTTGTGGCATCTGTCATTTCGCTAATGGGACTTCCACAATGAGGCCTTAGGATAACTTGCAATTGTCAGTATGGTGGTCACATTGTTAGGGATCCGCTGGGTCTGGGCCATTGTCGTAGTTCTAGTAAGAAGCTGCAAGGCAAAAGTGCTTGCTTGTCTAGGCTAAGCAAATCTGGCCTTGTGCGTTCCTTGCATTCCGGGCAGCTATGGTCTCGTGTAATGCTTGCGCTGGTTGAGGGGCCTCTGCAAGTTGTTCATTCTCTCTCTCCTCCTCCTCCTCCTCATCTGAGGAGGCTATGTGAGGAGCCACTTGGTCCTCCGGCATCTGTAAGCCACGACGCTGTGCCATGTTGTGAAGTGCACAGCAAACCACGACGATTCTGGAGATCCTGGCTGCTGAGTATTGCAGGGCTCCACCTGATCTATCCAGGCATCTGAAGCGCATCTTCAGCATACCGATGGTTTGCTCGATTATGGCTCTGGTGGAAATGTGGCTGGAGTTGTAGCTCTCCTCAGCTGCGTTAGATGGGCTCCTCAACAGCGTCATTAGCCACGTCTTCAGGGGATAGCCCTTGTCTCCAAGTAGCCATCCGTGAAATTGGTCTGGTGGACTGGAGGCACACTAGACTGGCGCAGTATGAAGGAGACATGGCAACTGCCAGGGTACTTGGCACAAACATGCAGAACTTCCTTTTTGTGGTCACACACCAGCTGAACGTTGAGGGAGTGGAAGCCCTTGCGGTTGACAAAAATACCTGGATTGCGATGGGGTGCCTTAAGGGCCACATGTGTGCAGTCAACGACGCCCTGCACCCTTGGAAAGCCTGCCAGATTAGCTAATCCAACTGCACGTGCCGTGACACTTGCTCGATCCTTGGTGAAATGGATGTGATTGTGCGCGATGGCAAAGAGAGCATCGGTTACCTGCGTGATGCAGGTGTGTGCGGCCGCCTGAGAGATGCCGCTGATGTCTGCTGCTGATCCCTGGAATGAGCCTGAGGCAAAAAAGTTGAGTGCGGTGGTGACTTTGACGGCCACTGGTAAGGGGCGTCCACCTGGTCTTCTGGGGTCCAGGTCTTGTTGCAGCATTGCGCAGATGTCACCCACTACCTCTCACGAAAGTCGGAGCCGCCTTTGGCACTGCTGCTCAGACATGTTGAGGTAGCTGACCCTCTGTCTGTAGACCCTGTTTGGGGCTATCTCCTGCGCCGACGGCCTTCCATGCGCTGGCCCCTTCTGTCCTGTGCAGCTTTAGGTGGGTGAGCAGCAGCTTGGCGCTCCTGCTGTTGCTGCTGCTGTTGGTGCTGCTGTTGTTCATGGTTCTGCTGCTGCCGCGGCTGTTGTTCGTCCTCATCGGATGCCCAGGAGGGAAAGAAATAAATGGCTCCCATGCCTCTGGTATATGTCTCAGTTGAGGAAGCCCTCAATGAGGGTGGCGAGAGGGGTTTCCCAGGAGGTCACACTGGAGATGGGTGTCAGGCTCCAAACTTCCAGAGCTGTGGTTATGCCTTCTCAAAGTTCCCCCAGACCTGTTACAACAAAGTCCTGCCACCTGCAATTGATGGCTGATCAAATCTCCTATTTAAAGGTTGAGCTGCAGCTGAGAGTCAGCAATTCACTTGTGCTCCCGCCAGGTTTCACTGGAGTGTTTCCCATCAGGCGTGCTTCACGTGGGAAAAGGGTTAAACTGCCTAAAATGGTACAAAATGGCATTACTGAGCCACTTTAGGGATTGTTAAGAGCGTTAATGGCCTCTCCCGCCTCTTGAAGGCAGGACGGAGTCGGGAACCCCAGCGACCGATTTTGTCAAAATTGCGTGGAGGCGTGTTGGAGTCGGGATGGGGTCGGGATCCCCGAATCTGCTACTTTAACCCCCCACACGCCTCCAAACCCGACTCCACAGGTCATTCAAAATCCAGCCCATTATGTTTGAAGTCAGCAATTCCAGCAACACCAGATTAAAATTGCCAGTTTGCAGATTTTTGTGGTATACCCACATCATCAGACTCATTCACTTAGAATTCACACTCAACAAAAACACTTAACAAAAGCAGAATGAATGCAAGAGTGATTGCACTCCTTAAGTTGTACAGTTGTTTGTAGGTGAAAGTTGGCAGAGTATTGACTGCATTCAGTGAACCGAACATTAAAAATCAGATAATTGGGGAACATTTTATGTTTAGATTGGAATTTTGAATGAAGTATTGCTTGGAACAAGAATTCTTAACAATAGAAATGATTGGGAAATGGTTTCGGACATTGGAATGCTATGATTGGATAAAGATTATGTTTGGCTCAGTTATGGAGTTGAATGGTAACTAAAAGTGTTAATATTTTACATTAATGCCAAGGTTCAGGTTCCAGGTCGTTGGTGTTGGACTGGGTTTTGTTATATATGTGACACTTCGCTCATTTGGTAGCATTCTTGCCTACGTGTCAGAAGTTGTTGGTTCAAATCCCAAACTTGGGTTGGAGGTAATAATTTAGCTTGACAGCATTGTTGGAGGTGGTGTGCTTGGATGAGATGTTAAATAGTGCTACTCTCTGTTCTTTAGGTACAGGTGAACATGAAGGATCCTGCAGTACTACTTAAAGAAGAGCGGAGAGTTCTGCTGGAGCCCAGGCCAGCATCCCTCCAACAACCAATAACACCAAAAGCAGTAAGCTGTCATTCATCTCAATGCTGTTTGTGGGACACTGCTGTGTACAGTGACTGCCTATGTGACAGTTACAGCACTTAAAATAAATAATTTAATGTATGAAGCAAAAGTCTCAATGTGATTAGGCAGTATGTAAATGTCCGCACTACTATTTATTTATTACATATGCATGAGCCTTGATTGCATTGTTACAAAAAGTATGTTTCTGTCATGAGGTCAATCTCTGTTCTATTACGTTTATTGCATACTAACATTGTCTTTACTACCCCGCAATCATCTGCTTGTGTTGCACCATTTGGAATTTCAGTGTCAAGTTAGGTTACTTTATTTGTCTATCATCACTGCGGATTCAGGAAGATTCTTCCCACAGTGCTTTGTCCCTGTCAGAGTTAGTTAGCTTGCTAGGCTACAGCTCTTTCCTATTGTTCATTTTAACATTTTTATTCATCCTCTTTCAGTGCCTTCATCCTATGCAACATGGGACATTGGAAAGTGCAGCCTGGCCACCTAATATGAAGCCGCTATCCATGCCATTTTCCAACCAGGCAAAAGAAGTTGGCAACACTGGCCTGTATTAAATATCTCTTTGATTTTACTTCCCTCCACTATGAGATAGTGGGGGGGGGGGGGAATTCGTCCTCTTAGTGCCGCCCATTAGCGCCGTAGATTGTGCTAATGCAGTGTTGAGAGCTGTAACGACAACACCTGTTGAATTCAGTGCCGCACATCAAATCAGGACACCCCATAGTGCTGCCAGTAACAGCGATCGTCGGGGACTTCAACACCAGGGAGATCATGACATCAGTGAGTGTGCAACGCTCACTGTACGCCCAATCTGCCAAATTGCTTCTCGTCACTTATCTCACCACCTGGAGTTAACAACGACAGGGAGAGCTGGCGTGCAGCACCAGGAAGCCGGCTCCAGGGACGTTATTTAAAGGGATCAGTCCCAATCACTCGCACCTGACAGGTTAGTGAAGTTTCAGTGCCTGTGTGTTAGTTCCTGATACTGCAACAGTTTTATTTAGTGATTTGAAGGTTCTTTGATATCAGGAGTGTTATGGCAAGTAGAAAAGTGCAAAATTTATTCTTGAAAGATTCAACCTACAACACTTGCTAAAAGTCATGGGGGCTGTACTGGCAGTCCACCTCACCCTCCAGGATCTATGGCAGAGGGAGCAGAGGCAATGAAGAAGACATGCATAGCGGGAGGAGGAAGAAGATGAGGAGGAAGAAGATGAGGAGAAGAAGATGAGGAACAGGAGGGAGGGAGGAGGCAGCCAGACAATCAGGCTTCCTGGATGGGTGGCCGTGACTGGCTCATCAGACTCTGATTTGAATGAATGAAACCCCAGATCCCCGTTGCTCACCACATCCCCATCATACCATCCCTGCATCATGCGATATCACAGCATCCTCCTGGGCATAAAGGTAAAATGAGAGAGACCATAAAATATTCCAAACTCTATTAATAAATTTATGCATAAACATACCACACATATCACATGCATTCTAATAACCCTTGTGCCTGCCATAGTTGAATAGCTGTCATTGTGTGCAAGGTGTGAGATGTGTGTGAGTGTTGGTAGGTAGAGATTGTTGGTGGGTGAGTGCTGGGGGTGTGGTGCATTGAGCAGTGTGTGAAGCTTGTGGTACAGATGGTGGTATGTAGCATTTGTTGAAGACTTCACTCACCCTAACCATGTGAGCTCATTAAACTCCCTCCTGCACTGGGTGTGGGACCTGGGGACCACAGTGCTGCCCATTACATGGTGTTCCATCTCCCTCCACATAGTCTGGCAGACTTGTGGCGAGGGCTCCTGCCAGTTGGTACAGGAGCGACTGCCTTCTCTCCACCGCTAAAACCAGTGCCTCCAAAGCTTCCTCGGAAAACCCCTGGGCTCTCTCCCTGGGGCGGCAATCTGCATCAGCATTTGTAAATAAGTGCTCTGTCTCTTTGTCATTCTTCTTGTGGTTGTTGAGGCAGTTGTACACCCAACAATGCTGAGAATGAGGTGCTGCAGCATCAATGGACCTCCCCTTTAAGCAGTGAAAAAAGCCTGTGACAATCATTACTTGTGTTTAGACTACACCCGAAGTTGGTCCATCTTTTCAGTGTAACGCAAATGAGCTTAGGTTTTTAGACTAGATTTATGGCTCCAATCATTTTAATGAGGAGTGAGGACGAATTTTACGTGCAGTCTAGACGATTTTCACCTGGCGCTAATTCACCATTTTTAGTCTAAAGACTGCCCATTCGTTGGCTATAATGAATTTCTAGCCCACTCCACAGCTCCAAACTCTAACCACTTCCCAGTGTTTGCCTTCTCGGCTCTTCCCCTCCATCCAAACCCCAAAGTATTGACAGTCACTCCAGAGTGCTGCCAGAACTGAGTGTTCACAATCCCAAGCCCTCCTGAAGGTCACTTTACCTGATGAAGGAGCAGCGCTCCGAAAGCTCGTGATTTCAAATAAAACTGTTGGACTATAACCTGGTGTTGTGCGACTTCTCATTTTTGTCCACCCCAGTCCAACACCGGCATCTCCGCATCATGTCTCCTGAAGGTTGACAGACCACACCCTCCTCTGCCCCCCCACCACATCCCACCAGTGCTGGCACACTCCAATCCCAGCTCCTGAGTACTGACATGTCCTAATTGCTCCATTTCTGCCATGCTGTCAAGCCTCGGTCTCCTCCTTGATGTGCTGTCAGGGTCTAGATAACGCCTCACTTGCTTATTGCAAAACCCAAGCATTTTCTTTGCTGCTAACAGACACTAGACCCTGTTCCTGAGTGCTGCCAGGTTGTAGATTGTCCTTTCTGCAACCAGATCCCAGGCCCAGTCTGATGTATCTCTTTCCTTCCCAGCTTCTTACTGCTTCTGCTCACTGTATGCTACACACCAACCTCAAAGCCCAGCTCCCACTTTCTTTACCTGCCCTTGTGTTGCATCAACTCCTGGACACCCTAACCCCACTTATTGAAATACCCACCTCCATGATACATTCAATACACCCAAGAAGCTCGACAGCATCCAGGACAAAGCAGCCTGCTTGATTGGTACCCCATCCACCACCTTAAACATTCACTGACTCCACCACCGGCGCACCGTGGCTGCAGTGTGTACCATCTGCAAGATGCACTGCAGCAACTCGCCAAAGCTTCCCAAACCCGCGACCTCTACCACCTAGAAGGACAACGGCAGTAGGCACATGGGAACATCATCACCTGCAAGTTCCCCTCCAAGTTGCACACCATCCTGACTTGGAAATATATCGCCATTCCTTCATCGTCGCTGGGTCAAAATCCTGAAACTCCCTCCCTAACAGCACTGTGGGAGTACCTTCACCACACGGGCTGCAGCGGTTCAAGAAGGCGGCTCACCACCACTTTCTCAAGGGCAACTAGGGATGGGCAATAAATGCTGGCTATGCCAGCGACGCCCACATCCCAGGAACAAATTAATTATATTTGCTTCCCATCTTGCTGCGAACCCTATGCTTTAACAAAGGCATGACAAATAAATTCAGTACCTTGACAAACAAACATGTGAGCGCCATTCAGAGACATTGGGGTACACGCAGAAGAGAGAGGAGCCAAGGAAGGAAAGACTTACAGAAAGTCTGATGAAGAGTGAGAAAGAGACCGACACAAACAGATAGAGACATGTGTGGAAAAAGTGTGTAAGAGCCAGACACCTAGAAAAAGGGTGGAACATACACAGACAGAGAGAAAGGGGACGGAAAAAATACTGCAGTGGAAAAGAAATAGTCACAGCAAGACAGGCACATTTTGGGGGCTCTGATCAGTGGCACAAGAGATCAGCTCATTGTATAATGACACATATGGGAGGCTTCCTCGCTGTGCTATCTGTAGTAACATTACAGACCCATTTATAAAGAATGAGTTTAAGATTTCAGTACACCAAAGCATAGAGGAAATCTTGCCCTATGTTACTGGATAGAACGTTTCTGTACATTATGAGCACACAGCTGGAGGTTTAGCAGAAAATGGTGGGTGCACGTCTCACCATTCACCATCCAGCAATGGGCAGAAAATTACAAGCAATGTGCTCCCAATATTCTGATAAATCAGCACCGCTGCATCCAAGGTCTTTTGAGCGATGCGGAGTCTTGGGAACTTTTGCCCTATAATATTTAAAGCATTGCCTGTTACATGGTAGATTGCCACCTTGTCATTTTAAAACATTAGCCTGTAATTTCCGATCGGAGGCTTCCTGCGTACAGATGCCTCCTATCGGGAAAAAATCTACGCCCTTACTTGAGGGCCCCCGAGGTCCTGGGCTTCTCCTGGTGCGTGCGCACAGCGGCCCAGGTATCCCAGGGGCACAGGCGGTTTGCAAGCATCCCTGGGATCACGTGGGCCTGACGAGCCAATGGGAGAAGGGAATCCCCCTTCATACTTTTGACAGGTAGACCTGTCAAAAGTATGGATGGGGATCACTGAAAAAAGACATCAATATTTTAAACAAAAATTTAATTTTTTGAAAAAAATAATAAAAGTTTTTTACGGGGCTGAAAATAAACTTACCTTTTTTAAAAGTATTTTTAAATATAAATAAGTGAAAAAAATGTGTTTTCTTTACTTTTTTAAACTCTTATGCTGGTAAAAGCCGGCCTTACGCCTGCTTTTACCAGGCGTAAGATTTCTAAGGGTTTTCAGCGGGCGGAGGTTCTGCAGAAAGCGGAACTCTCCACCCGCGGAGGCCCTTCTCCAGGGCAGGCGGATGATCTGTCAAGAGGACTCTTGACAAATCGGAAGTGCCGGTTTTCAGCACATGTGCTTCACATGCCTGAAACCGGCACTTGCGAGGTCCCTACGGGTGTGTACACAGCTCATACACACCCGTAGGGATCGGAAATTATGGGCCAGTGTGTCCTCTGACTTACCGTGAGCAACACCACGAGAGTTGCATTGTGTGCGCGAATATTCACAAACGCGTGCCTGAGAGATGTAAAAGTTGTTTAAACACATGATGCTGCCTCACGATAGGATTGCGAAAGTGCCCTCAAGCAAGTTACTGCACAGTATTTAAATTATTGACTACCCCTGGTACAAAGTATGAAAAATAAATATACCCTGGAGTGATTCCAAGACTGAGATCTCACCTCAGAGGTCAGATGTCAGTAATAAACCACATGAGCTTCATTCTTCATAATGCAATGTTAATCTCACAATGAGAGTGTTGCCTTATAATCATTCCCAGGAACTCATTATTTTTTTAATATAAATCTTTAACTACTATGAGTACAATTCTAACAATTTTGGTTAGTTCTATAACCCATTGTATTGAAACAGCAGGAGTTGCCACTGAGTTTTACTGTAAGACTAAGCAGTCTGCATTGTATGGTCCTGGTCAGTGATACAGTAGCTGTGGGATATGCATGCAATGTTGGTACCCGATTTGATCAATGTGTTTCACTGCTGACGTGAAGTGAAATTGGCGTCTTAGACCTACAATGTGATTATATGCAGAAATATCAATGATATATTAAGAAATTGTACACTTTTTCCATAATTTTTGGAGATGGCAGGACAGTTTAACAAAGCAGTTAATAAAGCATATGGGATTCTGGGCTTTATAAATAGAGGCATAGAGTACAAAAGACAGGAAGTTATGCTAAACTTTCGGATGAGACGTTAAACCAAGGCCCCGTCCGCTCTCTCAGGTTGACGTAAAAGATCCCACGGCACTATTTCGAATAAGAGCAGGGGAGTTCTCCCCGGTGTCCTGGCCAATACTTATCCCTCAATCAACCTCACTAAAACAGATTATCTGGTCATTATCACATTGCTGTTTGTGGGAGCTTGCTAAGAGCAAAATTGGCTGCCGTGTTTCCCACATTACAACAGTGACTCCACTTCAAAAAGTACTTAATTGGCAGTAAAGCGCTTTGGGATGTCCAGTGGTCGTGAAAGACGCTATTTAAATGCAAGTCTTTCTTTCTTTTTAAACCTATATAAGTCACTAGTTCGGCCCCAGCTGGAGTATTGGGCTGAATCTTAACTCCAAAAAATGGGTGGGTTGGTGTCCTGTCATAAGAACATAAGAAATAGGAGCCTGAGTCGGCTATACAGCCCCTCGAAACTGCTCCGCCATTCACTAAGATCATGGCTGATCTTCGACCTCAATTCCACTTGCCCGCCCAATCCCCATAGCCCTTGATTCCCCAGACGTTAAAGTGCAAACAATCTAGAACAGGAACCGAACCCGCCTCAAACCCACCCACTTCCGGTTTTAACGGAGGCGGGACGAGGGCCGGGTGACCAATCCGCTCGCGGGAAGCAGGTTGGTCATTTAAATATTATAATGAGGCTGCCTGCCTTCATTTTAGCAGTCATTCTTTTTTTAACCACAGGCGGCTGGGTTTCCCAGGCCTTGAGAAACCCGGCAGCTCAAAGGAGGCGAGAAGGTAAGTGCCTTTACAGCACTGCTTTTGGGCTAGGAGGAGCAGGCGTGCTTCCTCTCGGCCCAGAAAGCTACCCAGTAGACACCCCTCCACGATCTGTCTGCAACCCCCCTGACCACCATCTGCCCCCCAGACCACCATTGGATCCCCCCAGACCACCATTGGATCCCCCCACAATCGGGACCCCCTAGACTACCATCGCACCCCCACACAATTAGGACCTCCCAGACCAATCGGACCCCCCCCCAACCCCGCGCGCGATCCGGACCCCCTCCCGTGACGTGAACCCTCCCGGCGATCTGGAACCCCCCCACGATCTGGACCCACTCTGCGATCTGGACCCCTCCGCGATCCAGACCCCCCCCCCCACCTCCACGATCTCTCTCACTCCCCCAGTACACCTACCTGCTCGCTTGTGAAGCAGGCTTCTTGCCAGAAAGACCTCCAGCCTGCCAATCAGGCTGCCTGTGGGCGGGAACCCCACTTAAAGGGTCCCTGCAGTTAAATTCCATAGGACATTCAGGCAACCCGTTCTTCTGGGTTTCCCAACCTCACAACAGTCCCCCTCCCGCCGCACTGAACTTGCCTCCAGGCTAAAATCCAGGCCATTGTTTCCAATTCTAGGCACCGCACTTTAGGAAGGACGTGAAGGCTTTGGAGAGGGTACAGAAGAGATTTACTAGAATGGTTCCAGGGATGAGGGATTACAGTTACATGGATAGACTAGAGAAGCAACATGGTGGCATAGTGGTTAGCACTGTTACCTCACAGCGCCAGGGACCCGGGTTCGAATCCGGCCTCGGGTGACTGTCTGTGTGGAGTTTGCACATTCTCCCCGTGTCTGCCTGGGTTTTCTCCGGGTGCTCCGGTTTCTTCCCACAGTCCAAAGATCTGCAGGTTAGGTTGATTTGGCTATGATAAATTGACCCTTAGTGTTAGGGGGATTAAATACGTGGGGTTACGGGGATAGGGTGGGATATGTGTCGGTGCAGGCTCGATGGGCCGAAATGGCCTCTACCTGCATTGTGGGGATTCTGTGAAGCTGGGGTTGTTCTCCTTAGAGCAGAGAAGGCTAAGAGGCGATTTGATAGCGGTGTTCAAAAGCATGAAGGGGTTAGATAGAGTAAATAAAGAGAAACTGTTTCCAATGGCTGAGGGCACAGATTTAAGGTGATTGGCAAAAGAACCAGAGACGACATGAGGAAAAACTTTTTTATGCAACGAGTGGTTAGGATTTGGAATGCACTGCCTGATAGGTTGGTGGATACAGATTCAATAGTAGCCTTCAAGAGGGAATTGGATAAATACTTGAAGGAGAAAAAAATTGCAGGGATATGGGGAAAGAGCGGGGGAGTGAGACTAACTGGATTGCTGTTCGAAAGAGCCGGTGCAGACTCGATGGGCTGAATGGCCTCCTTCTGTGCCGTACTATTCTATGATTCTATGAATTTTAAGGATGTGTTATGTTGTGATGAATAGCAAAGCAATATTTCAGCACATGTCCAGGTAAGGAGATTACAGGGGAAAAATTCGGTTACTTTGCGCCTCCCGTTAGCGCCCTAAGAGGGCGCTAATGGGGCGCAGAGCAACTAGCACCCGGGTGCGGCGATGTTTGTGCCACTCGCGCAATTGACCAGACATTTTGCGGCGGCGCTAAACACTACCGCTACGATCTCCTGCGCCCGCAGATCGTGACGTCAGTCGAGCGTGCAACGCCCCGGGAGCGCCCCGGACCGGATATTGAGTGGCGCCCCCTGCCTTTCCTGCCTGCCTGCTAGCAATGACAGGTAGAGGGGAATGTTTTGCAGTCGGGAATTGGACTGGGGGAGCGCTATTTAAAGGCGGCCGCTTCCTGCCTTTTTTTGTCGCCGACATTTTTGCACCACGCATTCTGAGAGAGAGAGAGAGAGAGAGACTTCTGGAGAGATTCAACGCTGTGTGAAAGAGTTTTGGGTACTGAGCAGCACTTTGCAGGTTCATTTTGATTTGACTTTCCTTGCATCGATTTAGAAGAGACTTGGGGGGCTGCACTCTGAGCTCTTTCCCTGGGCCCCTCCATTGTTCTTTCCAGCAGAATTGATGTACAGGTCTCTCCAGGCCGAGATTCAAGGCTGCAATGAGCAGGGTGTGGATGGAGAGCAAGATCGACCCTCCCCTTTAAGAACTGGCCGGCGCCATTGTGTCTGTGTTCCATTGCTGACTGACATCACCTGAGCTTCGCCAGCGCTCTGAGGTAGCGCCTCGCTCCTCGCCGTTAGCGCCTTAAGAGAGGTGTGTAGCGCCCGATTTAGTGCTCCAATCACCTCCAGGGGCGATAGAAGCCAAGTTTGCAGTCGGAGGCGATAATTAGTGCCAGGCGCTAAACTTTGCACCCGGCCGATAATTGCGCCCCCAACTGGGGCGATACCGAATTTCTCCCCCTACGATTTAGACAAGAGTGGGAGTTTCCTATTGTTTTTAAATGTATGGGAATAGATTAAAAAAAATCACATCTCAGTTAATGGGTTTTTATAACTCTTTCAAAACTCACCAGCATCAAACCCACAGAATGAGTTTGAACCCCAGGTGCGTGTGATTTTTATATGTGTGTTATGATTATGTGATTATGTGAGTTAACATGTCCAATTTAATCAGGATCAGGTGATTCTACAATACTTTCCCTTTTCATTTCTCTCTTGCACACCATTCCTCAAACAGTCAACTACTGATATCCCATTCCTAATTTAGCACTTGTGTCAGGGAAAGCAGTTTCGCTCCCTGTGATACTCCCTCCACACCTTCAGTTCAGCTCCTCGTTGCCATGTGATGTGGATGCTCCCTGGCTGAGATTTGTCATCCAAGGGAAGACAGAGCAGAGGTTGAGCATATGATCAGACCCTATGTCGCCCACACAACAGTTGGCCATTGGGGAACTAGCACCTCTGATGGTTCAATGGGCTTATCCAGTGTGGTGCTGAATATATAGACCAGGAAGGTCCTGAGTTTGATCACTGGTGTATGTTGCATTAGCCGATCTTAGCTAGGTTAGTGGTAAGGGGGACAGAACTGACCTCAGCACCCTGGAAAATCAGCCAGGCTAGGTGCATGCACGTGGACACTGGGTAAGGATAAGGTTGGGCACCTATGGTAAACTAGTCTGCCGACACACACTGTCAAGGCTCACATTACTACACTTGGAAACACTAGTGAACTATGAAATGTCAGCTCACATCTTTTTTGTTTCCAAAGGCACTGCTGTGATTTCAGTGCCAACGTCAACTGATGGATGCCAATGACCAAAGCGAGTGCAAGGTCGCAAGTCTGTCATTCTTGTTGGCTTAGCCTGAACAGAGTTTGAAAGAATAGCATTCAGACCAGTGGATTTTATTACAACATGATATATAAAAAAATACACCAGTCAAACACAATTTGTTTTGATGAGCTATAGGGAGGACAATGCGACCAGCGAGTGATAATGAGGGGGAACGGGTGGTGGTGGAATACATTTATTGTAAAGGGTAAATAACTGAACTCCCTGTCATTGAGCGAGTTGAAAGACTGCTCACTATCATGGACTCAAACTCAGAAGAGGGAAGGTGCCCAGACAATTCCAATGCAGCTAGTTTTCACAGAGAGAGGTGAATATATTGAGAAGTCGCACAACACCAGGTTATAGTCCAACAGCTTTATTTGAAATCACAAGCTTTCGGAGCGCTGCTCCTTCGTCAGGTGAAGTGGTGAAGGAGCAGCCGCTCCGAAAGCTTGTGATTTCAAATAAAACTGTTGGACTATAACCTGGTGTTGTGCGACTTCTCACTTTTGTCCACCCCAGTCCAACACCGGCATCTCCGCATCAGGAATATATTGGCCAGTGATTGGGAGACAAAGGAGGTAAGATAGTGCTGACGAATTAAAGAGGGAATTGAATAGATATTTGGCAAGGAACATCTTTGAGGGGTAGGAGAGCTAAAATAGTGTGTAATAATTCTTGAACTTTGGGACTGGGTGATGGACCACAATGGTCTCTTTGATTCTTCTACGTTCCTACATTCCTGTGTATTGCACTTTTATTTGCTTGCTTTGATTGCCCAGCATTATTCCAGAAGAGCAAATGCAGAGCCCTATATGGAAGATTATAACAGCTGGAGCCATAATGTTTCCCTTTCAGGAGGTGAGGACAGCTATAAGTATGAAGGTTTCAGCACGTTTGGGGACAGCGAACCAACCGATGTAGCTGTGGAATTTCTGCAGCTTTCATTTCTTTCCATATATGGCTAAAAACATTAAAGTTGGACGTCCTGTGTCATCCAGACAGAAAACAAACCACAAAATAGTCTATGTACACCCTGTTTGTACTTACTTTCATTTACATTAGATTTTGGGGGTGGTTTTATATCGTAAATCTTCATCCACAATGGACCCAAGAACCCCATCCCTTAACTAAATAGCTGGTAAGTCTTTGGAGAATTCATGATTTGCTTGATTTATTGCAAAGGATTAATAATGACACGCAGTAAATACTGGGGATGTCATGGTACTTTTTGTTCATCTTTTTCTGTTAGCAGTTAGAAACTTCACAAATGTTGAAGGGCGTTTAATGTTTCACTGAGTCAGAGGCCAAACATTTCAAGTATGTATTTAAGAGAAACACATGCAATGAAATATTTAATAAGTATAATTGTATAATCACAACATTTCACGAGAACCCAGCAAAAAAAATAACAAAGTTGAGGTTGAATAGATGTTTACAAAGTCAAACTATAAAAGAGGGTTTCGCACTGGTCCGGTTTCAAAAATAAATTACACAGAAACAATGGAAGTCAATAGCTGAAAGTACAATTTGAAATCAGTCCTCATTTATTTTGTGCCGGGCCTACTGTATTCAGGATTATCAGGTCTATGTGCGGCCTAACCAGCGGTCCTTAAAGGGACTGTGGGAGGCGACTACCAAGAAGGTAAGTTTTTAAAACAATACTGACTTGAATGTGGAGTCAGGAGTGCTCTTTCCGGTTCCACATTAAAATTGCGGGCTGCTGCTGGCCACTGCTTGTTCCCCTCCCGGTTGCCTCTGCGCCCCCCCCCCCCCCCCCCCCCCCCCCCCCGCCACCCCACAAGACCAGCAAGCTGCCTCTGGGGCTGTAACAGGTGCCCGCAGCTTGGCTGGTTATAAGCAAATGAGGCCGGTGGATCAATTTAGCGTGGTCATGTCGTTGGCCTCTTTAGGCCCATGCAGTGTGCGCTGCACCAAAAATGCGCCTCGATTTGTGATCGATCGAATTTCTAGGCCGGCGACTTTTGCTAGAGTATGGGAACGTGCCTTTTGCACTTGCTATCTCGGATCAGTTGATGATATGGTATTAAGTGAAATTTGGCTGGTGCTCATATTTCAGCCCAATTTCCGAAGGGTGCACCCAAAAATTTATTGTGGATTCCTCATTTACTGCTGGTATCAAACAAAGCCCAGATCTATGTAAGAGTTAAAATAGCCCGTCCTGCTTAGAACATTGGAGCAGTGATGTCATGGTCACAAACAGTCACTTAATATTTTTATTAGATTTTATTGGCGAGTGTTTACCACATCTCAGACAGAAAATGGGCCTGCAGCCAGGAGACGCGGGAAAGAGGCCTGCATGGGCCTAGATCAACACTGAAGTTATTTTACTTGGAAACGACGCAAGTGTACATGTTTGTGAAAATGAAGAGAAGGCAGGAATCATTTTCAAAAGGCAGCAGGCAATGGTTCAAATCAATGCCATACAAAGCAATATGTCATACTTGCCAAAGTTACCTATAAAATCAGACCGTCTTTGCAATGGTTCCCCTCCTGCTGACTACTGCATTGATATGTTTCCAAATGCACAGTACCACATCAACCCCATTATAACGAAATTCTTTTTATAATGAAGTATTTCACAAGTTCCAGTGTATTTATCCCCTCCAGCAGCTCCCGCTGCAGTGAAAGTCTATGTAGGCTACAATTATAACCTAAGTATTTGTAATCAAGCAGCTACTGATGTACTAATGTATGCATCATCTAGTGGTGAGGTGTGGGTCGATGCCTGTGACTTCCTCCTGTCCTCGCCTCCCTCCCTCCCCTTTTGTAGCCCCATGAGGTCCTGATCTCTCGGCTGAGTTACTGGTGGAAGTGCCATGTGGAGGCACAAAGTTGAGACAACGTGCTTCTCCTCAGAAAAAGAGGAAATATCAGCAGCCGTCCAGTCACGAACCAGGAGATGAAGGAATAAATTCCTTGCCCGCCTTCTCAACCAGGAACCGGTGGATGGTCCAGGGACCCACGAAAAAGGGGAAATAATTTAAAACTAAGGACAGAAATAAAACGTTGATTGCATTTCAATTTTACATTAAATAAAACGTTTAAAACGTATAGCGGGTCAGTCAATATCTGGAAGAAAACAAACTGGTTACGGTTTGCCTGTTCTGGTGAAAATCCCACCTAAAATGTTAACCTGCCTTTTCTCTTTCGAGGTCATGATGCGGAGATGCCGGCGTTGGACTGGGGTGGACAAAAATGAGAAGTCGCACAACACCAGGTTATAGTCCAACAGATTTATTTAATTTTACAAGCTTTCGGAGCTGTCGCTCCTTCCTCAGGTAAGTTAGCAGTGAGGAAGGAGCGACAGCTCCGAAAGCTTGTAAAATTAAATAAATCTGTTGGACTATAACCTGGTGTTGTGCGACTTCTCATTTTTTTCTCTTTCAGACAGAGACACGCCGACTGTGCATTTGCAGAATTTCTGCTTTTACTTAAAATCTCCAGAATTCACACTTTTTCTTTTTCTCTAAATAATCCTGGCATAATCTCTTAGGACAATTCTCACTGAGAAGCTCATATTTTGACCAGTAATTTTTAACATATGCTGTCGCACCTCCCTCAGAGCAGAGTCAGATTTTCAGGATGGACGCTTTTACTTGGTTTTCCCATGAAATGTTATTGCCAAATGTTATTGTGCCTTGAGGTCACTCAGAGCCAATGGAATTATCTACTATTTAAGCAAAGCAGTTTTGACTTTTGACTTGTGTGCTGCAAAGCAAGTGTTAAGATCCAAACTGACTCCGATGTGAGATTCGCTCCTTCAGGGAGTTTCACTTCACTTTGCTCCAGTCTCACGTCAGGCCCTGACTAAGATTCAGGCTACATTTACACTACAACCGCAAGATCAGTGCAAGGTGGAACTGCTTCACACCAATGTTATAGTTGTAGTGTCAATACGCCCTTTGTTATACTTGGTAAAGGAAAATAAAGAAAGAAAGACTTGCATTTATATCACCCTTCACGACCACTGGCTGTCCCAAAGTGCTTTACAGCCAATGAAGTACTTTTTGAAGTGTAGTCACTATTGTAATGTAGGAAATATTAGGGAATATTCCAAATGCAAAGCACTGGAGCACATAATCTAAGCTGGCACTTCAGTGTAGTTCTGAAGGAGAGCTGCACTGTCAGAGGTGCCATTTTTCGGATGAGACATTAATCTGATGCCCCGTCTGCCCTCTAAGAGGGACGTGAAAGATCCCACGGCATTATTTGAAGAAGAGCAAGGGAGTTCCAGGTCAACGTTTATTCCTCAACCAACACCTAAAACAGATTTTCTGGTCATTTATTTAATTGCTATTTGTAGGAGCTTGCTGTGTGCAAATTGGCTGCTGCGTTTCCTGCAATACTACAGTGACTACACTTCAAAAGTACTTCATTGGCTTTAAAGCAATTTGGGACATTTTTAGGTCATGACAGGCACTATAGAAATGTAAGTTCTTTCTTTAATTGCTTCCTCTGTGTTTAAACTGGGGGAAAAAACTGTTTCCCATTTAATAGGTCAAATAAAATAGATTTCCAATCCCCTGAAGCCCCAGTATCTTAGGTTTCCACTTTCATCAAAGGTCTTTGTCGGTGATGTTGGTTGTGGGGACCAGCAGAAAATAGTTCTATTGGGGTTAATACTGCCCATATCCTAAAAAACAAGTCAGATGTGGCAACATTTTTTCCAGTGTTAAAACTCACATAGCCTCAGGCTACCAAAATACTAATTGGTCGAACATAAGCTATCATATGAAACCTCTCTGTGATCGTATTGAGCTGCCCTGATATTCTTGTGCTTACTGTATGAAAATTGGAGTTAGATCTGATATCAGTGTTGGGACTCTTAGCTTCCCAGGTTTCTGTGGACAGTTATGATTCATGAGAAAATACTGAAAATAGTCTCTTAGGGCTTGGCTCTCTACTAATACGAAAAAGATTGCAGTTTGGCTTTGCAGTTGGTGTGAGGTCCAAGTGGTGTGAGACTATGTCCTGGTGGTGGTCTCAGACCCTTTGCTTCATTGCGATCCCCAGTCAGATTGCCAGCATAACTCCCAAATTATACTACTGGTATCGGGCCAACGCACATTCCAGTACACTTTGCCTTGATACAAAACTGCGAGTATTATGGGCCCATTACTGCACATGGGCAATGAACAATGATGAGATGATTAAAATAATTACATTTCCCCACATTTCTTGTCTTTGCTTTCAGACCTTCCACCCTCTTTCCACCCCCCCCCACGCCCCTTGGCTTATTGAGGCAAGTTGTTATGTTAGCTGAAACTGTGACGTCGGTGACATACGTTTTGTGGCAGGTTATGAATGTTTAAGTTGGACTTTTTATGATTGTTTGGAAAAGTATTTTCAAGCAGTAATCTCTAATCTCAAAGGGGAGTCAATGATTAGAGTTCTCTTTATTTGAATCAGATGTCTGATTTTTTTAAAAAGCGCAGTAGGTTCAGTCTGCTCACTGAAAGAGGACACATTGAGAAAAAAGACAAAGAACACAGTTATATTTATAATCCTCTAAGCACTGAATGGCCCTTGCAATTTTCACTAGACACATGTCTTCTATAGTATACCAATTTATAAGAACATTTATGGAAAATGTATGTTTCTAAAACTAAATGTTATAAATCCAGTGGATTTGTTTGCTGGTCTCGAGCTGGCGAGAGTCGGGCCTGGCGAAAATAATGCCCGCAAGTCCGGACCAGTGCTGAACCCAGTCGAGTTTCCATGTTTGGCATAATATAGGCAAGCTGCGGCTACAAGTAGCACCTGGGATTGGCACCCAATAAAGCGGAGGTGGAAGAACTGTGCACTGCTGTGGGTCTTAAAGGATCGCAGCACCTTAAAAAGGCTTTGCACTTTTGCTGTATGTGGATCAACAACGAGTGTCTGGAACTGAATGATTCCCATAAGCAAGGGAATGGCAGACTGCTTTGGTTTCCCAATGAGGCAATGGAAGTCTCGGTAGGTCATGTTCGCGAGAGGAAGGGCTCTTTGCTCCTCGTGGATGGGCAGTGTGTCCTATAGTGCCTTGGGGGAAGCGGCCTTGCAGGGGGTTCCCCACCATGTTAATGTCTGCAGCATATACCCCAGGACATGCAGTCCACTCATATCTCTGATTGTTTCAACTGTGCAGGACATGACCCATAACCTCTACTTCTCCCCTAAGCTACCTATTACTTGGAAGCTTCTGATGGTTGCCCACTAGCCAGCAGGCAAAACATTATTGCCACTCCTTTCTGCTTTTCCTCACACTATGAAAAGCTGCTCCATCTGACAATTCATCTATCTGTTGTAACAGCATGATCCTTCTTCCTGTATTCATACACACCATGGCTAACAAGTTGGGATACGGTGAAAGTGGATCACCAATGTCAATTATTGACCGCTTTCTACTCTTGTTGCAATAGATACAGGAGGAGACTCTCCTCCTCCCCAAGTTTGTTCTCCGGATGTGGGCGATACTGGTATGGCTGTATTTATTACCTATCACTGGCGACATCACAGAGGTAGAATGTTGGGCAATGAAATTTGATGGCACTTCACTTGCATTGGTTCAGAATTTGTTTATGTGGTGGCATTGCAGATTGGAATCAGAGGTGAGATGAATCATCAGTTTGGCAGTTGTGGAGTAGTTGTTGCTTGTTATGTGGTAGTGTGCAAGATAGTTGGCAAGGCAGAGTAGAGGACTCGGAGTCATTACATGAATGGCTCAGTCATCAGATGAAGTTGGACAGTGCTGGCAGCTGACAATTGTTGCTCCCCAGCAGCCTCTTCAGCATCCTCCTAGTCTTATGAGTCTTCCCCATCATTAGGTTGAAGGTCCTGCTTCCCTGGCAACTCCATGTCCTCATTGCACAGTAAAGTTGTGCAGTAAAGAGAAAACCATGATAATGTTAAGCATTCTGGCTGGGCTGAGCTGACCAAACATTGGAATTGTTGTTTCGAGATTCTTATTTTTACTCTATAATGGCTTTAGTTGAAGAGTAGACATTTTTATACAAGTATTTGTGGGTGGTGCAAAGGTTTCTAAGCCAGGCCAGTAATGAGTAACATTGAACTCCAAGGAGCAAACCTGTATGATCCTATGCAGATGGTCGTAGATTAGCTGCACATTGTTGTGATCCATGAAGGTTACAGTGTTGGGATAATGAGCACGCAGGCCAACATGTGAAATCCACATGTGGGAATCCTGCTACCTTCACAGAACCCAGGGCCCTCTCCTGCTGTTTGTGGATGTCCACATATAAAGTGATGAAGGCGTTAGCTCCTTAAAACAAGCCATCCGGCACCTGCTTTGTGTTGGTATGCACTGCAGATTGCCTGATATCACTGATGTCTCCTGTGGCAGCCAGGAAGGAACTGGAATGAGAAAAGGTTGAGGGCTGCAGCAAACTGATGCAACTGGCAGTGCTCTGCTTACTCCAGACGTTGCAGCAGGCACCTCCAATCTATCGCTGCCTCCTGCAGAAGCGTGGCCTCATCAAACATTACTCCACCGTTAAGTGCAAGAATATTCACCATTGCATGCACACTTGAGTTGGAATGGTAAGGACGGGTGCACTCACGGTCTTCCTCCCATGTTCTGTTTCCTTCTTCCTGCTTCACCACCTTTTCCTGTTCCTCCTACAGTAAGACAAATTAGGTAGGAGCCCCAGAATATGTCTCATGGTGCAAAGGATGGACAGCTTGCAACAATGTCCTCACTAAAGTTACTGCTCTGAACAAACTTCATACAGGTGCCTACAATCATCAGCAAAACAGTTTTGATAGCCAAACAGAATCCAATTTCTAACACTATTGTCTATTAGCTGATGGGCCCTTTAAGTAGGTACTGTTTAAACCTCCTGAGTGAGTTAACTTAAAGCCCTGTTTTTGAGCCGAATCAGGACGTAGCATAATGGGGGCTTAAGAGATGCGAAATTGCAACTGCATCCTAACGACATAATTTTGGTTTAATTAATTTTTGATGTAGCTCCCACCTGGTTCCCCTGCCCACCTCAAAGCAAGCTAGAAAATCAGATGGAACACAACATTGGCAGAAGTCAGGCGAGACTGATTTCTGACATATTTCCTGGTCTGTTATACCCTGAAATCGGGTGGTAAATGGTATTTGGCCCCAACATTTCTTTATTCATGGCATTTTATGGAACAAGAAACGTAGAGATGGTACTATCACCTGGTGGCACAGTGTTCTGATAATAGTAATGTGTTGTGCCATGGAGTGACTGATTCTTCAGATTAGGAATTCCTGCTCATAGTCAGGTTGTGGGCAGAGCAATCAAATGAACATGAGGTGCTCTCCCAACAAAGGCAAACCAGAATCTAATGTTCCCTTTATCCCTGGCAGGGAATACAGCCTGCCACAGAGCAGCACATGAACTGCAGACATTCTAAAAAGTTTAGGCAGGGAAACGGAAATCAGAATTAAATATATTTTTGCATAGTAATGCTCATGAAGACTTAAAGGATAATCTTTGTAAAAAGCACTGCAGGAGCTGACAAATTAGAAAGCAGGCTTTTGAGGACTGGTAAAGTAGGTCTACTTGTCAACCGTGCACAAGGGTCAAGCATTTCCCTTCGTGAAATTTTTCACTCTGCAACTAGTAGATACGATAACTTGCATTTTACAGCAACACGCATTCCCTGTCCAGGAGGAACATTAGGAAGATGGAAGAATAGTCTCTTCACATTTTCATTTGGGGTATTTCATCAGCAATTTTATGTTTGATTTATATCATTATCATTACGCTTTGGTGAGCCCAGGCAACCAAATGCATGACCACTAAGTTGATAGTGCTCAATAAATCTGCTGCTTCTGCTGCTGTACAACCAGTAATAGTATTAGTCCGAGAAATCCAAGAAATAACTCTTGGCTCACCTACATTTTTCATGGATGAGGACCATAAATAAAATGTTCTTTGAACTGATTGCAGAGTCCCTCCGATTATTCACTGCAATCATCTGGTACCACTGTTCTGCAAATTTTCATGTTAGTCATGGACCGTTGGCACAGGCCACTGTTATTGTTGACTAAGTGGGAAAGCTGAATTTCAGAAGCAATAAGAGAAATGGATTGCATGCCCCAGTCCAGAGATTCCTTAAAAAAAATAACTGAATGAGAGAGTGATGCAAGAAAAAAACACACTTTGTTAGATGTTCTGTAGCTTTTCATACACGTTATTGCATGGATGTATGAATCGATTTAGAGTTTAGGGAGCTCAGTGAGCGATTTTCCCACAATGTGATCTGGGATTTAGAAACAAGTTTCAGTTTCACTGTGAGAATGTAGCATAAATCTTCAAAGATGATATCCTTGACTGCACAATGCAGTGTGTAAGTGCTCTGTATGGAAAGCAAATATATTGCAATTTAGTCAATCTCCTGATAGGCTGCAAAAACCTGATGGGTTCGATTTTCATCTTCAGGTTTAAGTCAGTTCTAAACAGTTAAGTACAGGTGAAATCGTGCGCTAAATCAAGTGCAAATAGACCTCAATTTTCCCATGTAACATGATTTACAAAATTGGAGATTTTGAGACCTTTGGCCATTGGAGATAGGGTGGTAGTGCCCCTAAAATGGTGGGGTACAGCTTGCTGCCCCGTTCCCACCGATGGGGTGGCCCATGCTATATTCCTAAAGCCCTAACACTGGGCGGGCAGACCGCCCGTCTGAGTCAGGAAGTTGTCCCTTTTAAGATGCAATTCGGGTTCGTATGACATACATAGGACCCCGATTGCCAGTTTAGGACATGACTGGGTGGAACGCATGCACAATCTGCGTGGTTTCAGCTGGCAAAGAGAAGCCCAGAAGATAAGTCTTTATTTATTTTTGTGGGGCCGGGTGGAGCAAGAGTGCAAGGGGTAGAAATTTATCTCGGTCGGCAGCGCAAAGCGCGCAGTATCGAATTGGCCGCCCGATATACGCCCCGCCCGGTATTCAGTTCTGTTGAAGCCCAAGATGAATTTCTACCTCCAGGGCATCTCAACCCATAAGTAGCCTTTATCAAGTCTGAAAGGACGGTAGATTAACAAGTGGCAGGGGAAGTGATGAAACAGCCCAGCATCCAGCCCCCTGTTTAATAGCTGGTGAAGTCAAGGTGATGCTGCATGAGGTCCTTGCATAAAGGATTGTGTACTGTGTCATTCTACGGCACCACCCTCTCACCCAGTTACAGAAGAGTGGTACCAGATGATTACAGTGTAGGTGGGACAAGACTTAAATCTTGGATACCTTGGACTAATACTATTCATGGCTGTACATTAGCAGTGGCATCAGATTCATTGGCTAATATCAATTTAGGGGCCAGCATTGCAACATGCTTGGCAGGAGGTGCAGCCAAATCTAAGTACACAGATGACCATTCCTGTCCCATTAAGCGGGAGGCGTTAGCGCCACCACGCCTGGGCGCTAGGTGCTTTGCACCTCCCATTAGCGCCAACCCAATTTTTCTCCCATAATTTTTTTTTCAAAAAAATTAATTTTTGTTTAAAATATTTAATTAAATGGCAATTTAATTAATTAATTTTAAATATGTAATTTTTAAAAAGCTTATTTCATGTGTTCGTGTATTTTTTAAGTGATCCCCATTCATATGTATGGGAGTTCCGTACGTACGGAATCCCCATAAGTATGAATGGGGATTCCCTTCTTTCATTGGTTGGGCCGGCCCACATGATCCCAGGGCACTTGCGAACCGCGTGCGCCCCTGGGATACACGGGCCTCTACCCGCGCGTACCCGGAGAGGCCCAGGATCGCAAATCTCCTGGACCAACAGGTAAATGAGTAGATTTTTCGCTAGTCGGAGGCATTCGCCCGCGGGAAGCCTCCGACCGCAAATTTTTGGGCCATTATTTTTCTCAACCATGTCCAAAGACACAGTAGCCCAGTCCTTTGCCAGCTCTGCTTATGGACTAATAGTACTGCAAGGGCAATGACAAATTCACACATCAGGAATGGGTGCCAAAACAAATGTTAAATGTGAGATAGTTCATAAATTTATTTGTGAAAATCCAAACTTGCTCCACCTCTGAGCATGCCAGATTCATTTGTTTAAAAAAAAATCCACATGATGAAATACCCCTGAGTCCCTAATCAATGGAACTGTTGTAATTTGCTTCTGAAGTGGAACCCATGCGAGAGACAAGTGGGTGAAATCATGTTGCGTGATATCAGTAAGGGACACATTCATCCATTTGTGTTACATTTCTCGCTGCATTGTTTTAACACGAAAATGAACCCATTTAAAATCAAGAGAATGTCACCTTTGTTCAAATTGTAGACAAAGGAATTTCGTACAAATACATAACATTCCTTACCAAAGCAGAAATGCCGATTGGTTCATGTTAACTATTACTTTTACGATCTTACCATTAATCTGATTATATACTTTCAACCACCACTGAAGGTGCACGTCTTTATTTATTTTCCAAAAATGTATTTCTTTTATTTATTTGCCATGCCTAGCGGCTCAGTGGTGCACTCTGGGATACACAAGCAGATACAATATACAATCACACACACAATTCTCCACTTGTATCGTTGACAACCTTGGCTAGGGCATTGGTGAGGGATACCAGTGGAGGGAAAATCTTAGGGTGAATTGTCTAAAATTACTCAATACCATGCAGTTTGTATTTCTAAAGCTGCATTAGTCATTGTCCGTCTACACTCTCAGTGTTCAAGGGAATAGTGGACCTAAAAAGGGGAGTTAAGTAATACCAAAGGAAAAACAGGAGAAAATTAACTAAGCTGCTGAGGTCCTGGGCAGCGTCTAATCCATTGTCATCTAGTGAGGCGTGAGATGAATCAACACTTTATACCAGACTAATAATGAATCTGTATTCCATTACTGGTATTGCAGAAATCTGGGATCCATATGTGTGTCTGATGGTCTAGTATTGAGTGTGTTTATTAGGGCAACACGGTGGCATAGTGGTTAGCACTGGTATCTCACAGCGCCAGGGACCCAGGTTCGAATCTGACCTCGGGTGACTGTCTGTGTGGAGTTTGCACATTCTCCCCGTGTCTGCGTGGGTTTCCTCCGGGTGCTCCGGTTTCCTCCCACAGTCCAAAAATGTGTGGGTTAGGTTGATTTGGCTATGATAAATTGACCCTTAGTGTTAGGGGGGGATTAAATATGTGGGGTGATGGGATATGTTAGGGGGAATTAAATACGTGGGGTTACGGGGGTAGGGTGGGATATGTGTACTGTGGGGATTAAAGCAGGGACAGGGTACTGGATTTGGATGATCAGCCATGATCGTATTGAATGGTGGAGCAGGCTCGACGGGCCGAATGGCCTACTCCTGCTCCTAGATTCTATGTTTCTATTATCACTAGAAGTGTAATGATGGTCTGTAATATGCATTGTGGTAGCACACTTGCAACTGATTCAGAAGATTGTGGGTTCAAGCCTTACTGCAAGATTCGAGCACAACATCTAGGCTGATACTTATCAGTGCAGTACTGAGGCAGTGCTGCATTGTTGGAGGTACTCTCTTTTGGATACGATGTTAAACTGAGGCCCCATCTACTTGTTCAGGTGGATGTTAAAGATCCAATGGTACTGTTTGAAGAAGAGCAGGGGAGTTCTCCTGGTGCCTTGGTCAACATTTATCTCTCAACTAACACCATCAAAACAGAGTGACTGGACATTCATCTCATCCCTGTTTGTGGGACCTGACTGTGAGCAGATTGGTTACCACAATAACCAACATAACAACGGTGACTACACTTGAAAAAGTAATTAATTGGCTCGGAAACACTTTGGGACATCCTGAGGACAAGAAAGACACTGAAAATATGTAAGTTTTCTTTATTGGTAACCCTTGCAGTTTACCTTGAGTGACCTCAGCTTCCAATTCCGATTTAAAGGGGGGTCTTTGGAAAACCAAGTATTGAAGTAACCTGAACATTGTCCCTCATAAAAGAAGCCTAAACTTTTTGATTCATCAGAGCGCTGTCCATCTCCAGCAAAATTACTTCTACAGTAATCAACTACATTTTCATTTTACCCCCGATGGTGATGTCTGTAACTGTTCATAGAGATATTTGTCCTCGCAACACAAACATCACAAGTGACATGAGTGGGTTGCAGGTTTTCAAAGCCCCCACTTGTCTTCAGCTGTTGTAACTCCAGTCCAGCTCAAGACGACCCGGCCCCAAAGGCTATTGAAACTGAAGCACTTGAGCTGCCAAAGGGTGAGAATGGAAAGGTCTGGAGGAGTTATGTAAGCAACCACTGTAGAAATTCTTACATATATTACTGCCATTTTTGTTCAAATGATGAAAAATAATGACATTCTTTCTGTAAATAATCCATCTTCGTGAACATATTAAAAGCATGTTTGAAATACCTGATCTCTGATCTCTGATGCTTTGGCACAATGAAGCAACATTCTTCTGCAGTGAGAGACTTAACTTTAATGGTCAGCCAGGTGTCTGATAAGCAGATATCCAGTAGAATGCTGGAAATACTCAGCAGGTCAGGCAGCATCTGTGGAGAGAGAAACAGAGTTAACGTCTCAGGTCGATGACCTTTCGTCAGAACAAGATCCGCAGTATTTTGCTTTTGTACTGAGAAATCTACACAGATAGAATTTCTGTTGCCTGATATGGAATGCACACTCTCTTGCCATAGGAATACACCCCACTTACCTAAATTCAAGGAGCTTAGGTGCAGGTGGCAGAGTGAAGGCTTAAATTATTGCAGGGATACTACTTATATTAACCAGTCAAAACCATGTGGAGTGCTGGTAAGCTTCCAGATGCTTGCCCGACAACCTTACCTATTTGGACATTGGGTTGAAGGGCTATCTGGAGCCAAGTGGGAAGAATCCTGGCACCAGTGATATGTCTAACCATCCAGATTGCACAGATAACTTCAATGGAAATGAAATCGGGAGAGGGGTATAATTGGCAGCCGATCCCATATTGTCCATTTTCTGCTATCGTTAAAAGTTAAAATTTACCCCCCATTAGTGAGCCAAACTGGCTGGTCAATCATCAACTATGCCCCTGCAGTACTGTAGAGCTGCTCGGCTCGGGTATTACCAATTCTATCGCAGAGGGTCGACTCGGTTCCAAGTTTCCATCACCAGGATTGTTATTCTCAAAAGGTAAAAGAAAACAAAACATGAAACCATATCACAATGTAACTTCTAAAACATATTCTGGAAGGAGGATTTCTGCTGCTTTTAAAGCAAAATCATAAATAAGCTGCTTATACACACATTAATGATTTCACTATACACATTGAAAAGCAGAAAATCTCCCCTTCCCTGATATTTTAAAAGCGTATTGGAAAGTTGAAAAGTTATTGCCCTGTTTAGAATGCAGGAACGGTTTCATCAGCAGAAGGGAGAGAGTGCAAGCCAACATGGCTATCAAGAATCCAACTGCCCCCTTAAGCTATTCGACTTCTCTCTGTGCAGCCATTAAACTCCAGTTTATCCAGCGCAGAAAATTAAAAATGGCCAATGCTCGGCCCATGGATGCGAATTATCACTGGCCACATGGCAGAATCATCCAGCATGCAGTTGGTGTAGCAATATTGTAACCTATAGTTTCATTTAAAATACCGGAAAATGATTCAAGGGTCGACGTACAATCAGGTTGACAAAACAGTTATGTCATTGCCTTAGAACTTCTGCCCCAATTAAAATATACTGCTCATTTAAGGCATGTTGTTGGGACAGCATAGAGGGAGTATTACTTTACATCTGGCTTAAGCTAAGCCTGATCTGGAAGTTGTTGAATCTAATGCCGGATGCCAAAAAGTGGCAATGTATTTCATTCTACAGCGTGGGTATTCCTGACCTTGATGAACAGAATCATCAGCCACTGCCAGAATCTCGGCTTTCTTACTCAGTTGGGACAGTGTGAAACCCAGTCCACAGATGCCAAGAATGCCATGGTTGATCTTATAAGGTCAATGTGGGAAGGGTTAAAGTCTTTAAACAGAAAAACATTGAGATTATTTGACCTCCAAGTTCACTAAGTACTGTGAATCTTTGTGATGAGCAATGATAGATTGGGTTTTTCATAACTAGATTAAAGTAGAACTATTATTATTAGCCTTTCCACCATCTACAAGGCACAAGTCAGGAGTGTGATGGAATACTCTCCACTTGCCTGGATAAGTGCAGCTCCAACAACACTCAAGAAGCTCGACACCATCCAGGACAAAGCAGCCCGCTTGATTGGCACCCTATCCATCACTTTAAACATTGGACTATAACCTGGTGTTGTGCAACTTCTCATTTTTGCCCACCCCAGTCCAACACCGGCATCTCCGCATCATGACTTTAAGCATTCACCGCGTACTGTGACTGCAGTGTGTACCATCTACAAGATGCACTGCAGCAACTCACCTAGGCTTCTTCGGCAGCACCTCCCAAACCCGCGACCTCCTCCACCTAGAAGGACAAGAGCAGCAGGCGCATGGGAACACCACCACCTCCAAGTTCCCCTCCAAGTCACACACCATTCTGACTTAGAATTATATTGCCGTTCCTTCATCGTCACTGGGTCAAATCCTGGAGCTCCCTCCCTAACAGCACTGTGGCTCAGTTGGTAGCACACTTGCCTCTGAGTCAGAAGGTTGTGGGTTCAAGTCCCACTCCACATAAAGCTAGGCTGACGCTCCAGTGCCGTGCTGAGGGAGTGCTGCACTGTCGGAGGTGCCGTCTTTCAGATGAGACGTTAAACTGAGGCCCCTCAAGTGGACGTAAAAGATCCCAAGGCACTATTTTGAAGAAGAGCAGGAGAGTTATCCCCGGTGTCCTGGCCAATATTTATCCCTCAATCCACATAACAAAAACAGATTTGACTAAGTTAACAAAACAAAACTGAAGGATTATGAGCAGGAATGGTGACTGGGAAAGAACAAAGCGACAAGGGCATTCTTCAGTAACATTTTCCACAAAGATAAAGTTTAACCCTTTAACCCTTCATGGTAGTATCGTATACATATTCATCAAGAATGGAAATTCTGTCAATAACGATGAAGAGTATGAGGAAAGTGCAGGGGAATGGGACAAAGTGAATACTGTCTGCTCTCTCAGTTGGACATAAAAGATCCCATGGCACTATATAGAAGAAGAGCAGGGAGTTATCCCTGGTGTCCTGGCCAATATTTATCCCTCAATCAACATCACTAAAACAGATTATCTGGTCATTATCACATTGCTGTTTGTGGGAGCTTGCTGTGCGCAAATTGGCTGCAACGTTTCCCTACATTACAACAGTGACTACACTCCAAAAGTACTTCATTGGCTGTAAAGCGCTTTGAGATGTCCGGTGGTCATGAAAGGCGCTATATAAATGGAATTCTTTCTTTCTTTCTTTCACCACACGGACTGCAGCGGTTCAAGGCGGTGGCTCACCACCACCTTCTCGAGGGCAAATAGGGATGGGCAATAAATGCTGGCCTTGCCAGTGACGCCCACATCCCATAAACGAATAAAAAAAAATGATTTGAATAGATTTTGCATAAACTGCTACGACCATAAAAGAAGCCCAACCCCAGTGTGAAAGGTTTAAACCCTCTCCGATCCCGCTGCCTTTGTGCTGGGTCCGAATAATAACCTGCTTTTTTAAGCAGGCGAGCAGGATACCCTCAGGAAGGCAGCGGGGTCCTCTTTAAATATGATGTCGCCATTGAGGACGGCTGGGCCGCCACGTCCCCGGACTCACCGAGCACGCCGTCCGCTTCGGGGCTCAGCCGCACCGTACCTGCCCTCCCCCTTTAAAACCGGGGCCACTGTGTTTATTCTTCCACTGCCTTAAGATTAGAAGAACACAAGGGGGTCTCGTGTCAATTCTGTGAGCGAATTACAGTTACAACAGTTTGTGCTTAGCCCCTGGGCAATGCTACATTGCCAGACATTGGAGTAAAATTGTCTGCAGTTTTGTAGGGAGTGAGAGCTTGATTTCAGCCGCGGTCTTTGGCACTGAACACAAGAGAAAATAACTTGCAAAGCCTAAAAATGTAACCACTTGAAGCACGATTGTTGTCCCTTAGCTTAAATCTGAGAGAAAACTTCATTGTATTAAGTACAAGGGTGAGATAGGCATAAAGATCATTCTGTAGGTTTGACCAGGGCTTTTGTTAAAATGCAGACCTATTGGTCTAATGAAGTCGTTAGGTGGATTTACACTACAACTGCAGGTTGGTACAAAGCAGCTTCACTTAGCGCTGATGCTGCAGTTATAACGGTCAACTTTTTAAGGCTCCATACTGCTGGCAGGGCCCGCACACCACGGGCGTATATTGTAAAATCATGGGCACACCTCCCTTGATCTTCCGGTATGCACCACATCTGCGTAAATGTGACCGGAATCTGGAATCAGGGCCTAGCCTGACACCAGAGCAAAGCAGAGGTGGTCTCATTCTATTTTGCTTGATTAGTCACTCTGGGCCTTAACGCCTAAGTTACGTTACGTAGGTTTAGCGTCAGTGCGAGGGCAAAGCTGCTGCGCACCGACACTGAACTGGCAGTGCAAATGCACTCATTGTCTATTGTATCTTGGTCTGTAACTGTGTTGCATCCGAACACTTTTGCCAGAAGCCTATCCTAACAAGTAACATATTTATCTGTCTTTCCCAGGTGTTCCAAGCTGAGCAGTTAAATCTACTGCAAACGTGAGAATTTCATCTCGCCCACTAACAACACAAAGGCAGATCTCAGCACTGGGTGGAATGGAATTCTGAAGCTGTTATGTATTTAGGTCAACAGTAATTCCCTGAAGAAAATGTTTGTGATTCTGTAAACAGTTTTTTTTTTCAAATGGAATACCGATTTGGGCACCAACATACCTTCTTTGGTCATAACACTTTTTGTTCTAAGAAAAGAAACGATGAGGTTAATTTTCAGGTCACAGTTTTCATGTCTGGACCAAGCCTTGTACAGCAGTGTTTGGCCGTGATATTCCCTGGAGAGAGTCTGACCTTGATGTGATGGGAATGCGCAGAGATCAATTCTTTCAGGATAAATTAATAAAGACGTTTTTCGATGAATATTTTAAATGGATAGGTACTAATCCTATCCAGCGTTCCAAACCAGTCATTGGAGGGTGCGGGTTCTGCCAAATGCAGTTTAGTTGTCTATTCTCATTCTTCAGCTTGCGGCCAAAATGTTCATGTTAAGGAATTGAAGGAACTTGCTCCGGTTTCTCAGAAGAGCTACATTCCATTGGCTGTTTCTCCATTTTTGGGCAGGCTTTCTTCCAGACAGAAACAGGCTTCGTCGGTTTGAAGGAAATCTTTGTATTCTTTAAAAATAATTTCCCGCCCAGCACTCTCCTAGGCATCTGGTCCTGTTATTTGTTTTTTTCTTTGGGTGCTGGTGTTTAAGCATTGATGTATGACCACTCCTGTTTGAGAGAATGCTGTGTTTGATCGCTAGTGTTTGGTCTTTGATCGCTGGTGTTTGGTGTTTGATCGCTGGTGTTTGGTGTTTGATCTCCGGTGTTTGGTGTTTGATCGCTGGTGGTTGGTGTTTGATCGCCGGTGGTTGGTGTTTGATCGCTGGTGTTTGGTGTTTGATCGCTGGTGTTTGGTGTTTGATCGCCGGTGTTTGGTGTTTGATCGCTGGTGTTTGGTGTTTGATCGCTGGTGTTTGGTGTTTGATCTCCGGTGTTTGGTGTTTGATTGCCGGTGTTTGGTGTTTGATCGTTGGTGTTTGGTGTTTGATCGCCGGTGGTTGGTGTTTGATCGCTAGTGTTTGGTGTTTGATCGCCGGTGTTTGGTGTTTGATCGCTGGTGTTTGGTGTTTGATCTCCGGTGTTTGATCGCTAGTGTTTGGTCTTTGATCGTTGGTGTTTGGTGTTTGATCGCTAGTGTTTGGTCTTTGATCGCCGGTGTTTGGTGTTTGATCGCTGGTGTTTGGTGTTTGATCGTTGGTGTTTGGTGTTTGATCGCTGGTGTTTGGTCTTTGATCGCCGGTGTTTGGTGTTTGATCGCTGGTGTTTGGTGTTTGATCGCTGGTGTTTGGTGTTTGATCGCCGGTGTTTGGTGTTTGATCGCTGGTGTTTGGTGTTTGATCGCTAGTGTTTGGTCTTTGATCGCCGGTGTTTGGTGTTTGATCTCCGGTGTTTGGTGTTTGATCGCTGGTGTTTGGTGTTTGATCGCTGGTGTTTGGTGTTTGATCGCCGGTGTTTGGTGTTTGATCGCTGGTGTTTGGTGTTTGATCGCTGGTGTTTGGTGTTTGATCGTTGGTGTTTGGTGTTTGATCGCTAGTGTTTGGTCTTTGATCGCCGGTGTTTGGTGTTTGATCTCCGGTGTTTGGTGTTTGATCGTTGGTGTTTGGTGTTTGATCGCTGGTGTTTGGTGTTTGATCGCTGGTGTTTGGTGTTTGATCGCTGGTGTTTGGTCTTTGATCGCTGGTGTTTGGTGTTTGATCGCTGGTGTTTGGTGTTTGATCGCTGGTGTTTGGTGTTTGATCGCTGGTGTTTGGTGTTTGATCTCCGGTGTTTGGTGTTTGATTGCCGGTGTTTGGTGTTTGATCGCTGGTGTTTGGTGTTTGATCGCTGGTGTTTGGTGTTTGATCGCTGGTGTTTGGTGTTTGATCTCCGGTGTTTGGTCTTTGATTGCTGGTGTTTGGTGTTTGATCGCTGGTGTTTGGTGTTTGATCGCTAGTGTTTGGTGTTTGATCGCTGGTGTTTGGTGTTTGATCGCTGGTGTTTGGTGTTTGATCGCTGGTGTTTGGTGTTTGATCTCCGGTGTTTGGTGTTTGATTGCTGGTGTTTGGTGTTTGATCGCTGGTGTTTGGTGTTTGATCACTGGTGTTTGGTGTTTGATCGCTGGTGTTTGGTGTTTGATCGCTGGTGTTTGGTGTTTGATCGCTGGTGTTTGGTGTTTGATCTCCGGTGTTTGGTGTTTGATCGCTGGTGTTTGGTGTTTGATCGCTGGTGTTTGGTGTTTGATCGTTGGTGTTTGGTGTTTGATCGTTGGTGTTTGGTGTTTGATCGCTGGTGTTTGGTGTTTGATCTCCGGTGTTTGGTGTTTGATCGCTGGTGGTTGGTGTTTGATCTCCGGTGTTTGGTCTTTGATCGTTGGTGTTTGGTGTTTGATTGCCGGTGTTTGGTGTTTGATTGCCGGTGTTTGGTGTTTGATTGCTAGTGTTTGGTGTTTGATCGCCGGTGTTTGGTGTTTGATCGCTGGTGTTTGGTGTTTGATCGCTGGTGTTTGGTGTTTGATCGCTGGTGTTTGGTGTTTGATTGCCGGTGTTTGGTGTTTGATCGCTAGTGTTTGGTGTTTGATCGCCGGTGTTTGGTGTTTGATCGTTGGTGTTTGGTGTTTGATCGCTGGTGTTTGGTGTTTGATCGCTGGTGTTTGGTGTTTGATCGCTGGTGTTTGGTGTTTGATCGCTGGTGTTTGGTGTTTGATTGCCGGTGTTTGGTGTTTGATCGCTAGTGTTTGGTGTTTGATCGCCGGTGTTTGGTGTTTGATCGTTGGTGTTTGGTGTTTGATCGCTGGTGTTTGGTGTTTGATCGCTGGTGTTTGGTGTTTGATCGTTGGTGTTTGGTGTTTGATTGCCGGTGTTTGGTGTTTGATCGCTGGTGTTTGGTGTTTGATCGTTGGTGTTTGGTGTTTGATCGTTGGTGTTTGGTGTTTGATCGCTGGTGTTTGGTGTTTGATCGTTGGTGTTTGGTGTTTGATCGCTGGTGTTTGGTGTTTGATTGCTGGTGTTTGGTGTTTGATCGCTGGTGTTTGGTGTTTGATCGTTGGTGTTTGGTGTTTGATCGCTGGTGTTTGGTGTTTGATCGCTGGTGTTTGGTCTTTGATCTCCGGTGTTTGGTGTTTGATCTCCGGTGTTTGGTGTTTGATTGCTGGTGTTTGGTGTTTGATCGCTGGTGTTTGGTGTTTGATCGCTGGTGTTTGGTGTTTGATCTCCGGTGTTTGGTGTTTGATTGCTGGTGTTTGGTGTTTGATCGCTGGTGTTTGGTGTTTGATCGCTAGTGTTTGGTGTTTGATCGCTGGTGTTTGGTGTTTGATCGCTGGTGTTTGGTGTTTGATCGCTGGTGTTTGGTGTTTGATCGCTGGTGTTTGGTGTTTGATCGCTGGTGTTTGGTGTTTGATCTCCGGTGTTTGGTGTTTGATCGCTGGTGTTTGGTGTTTGATCGCTGGTGTTTGGTGTTTGATCGCTGGTGTTTGGTGTTTGATCGCTGGTGTTTGGTGTTTGATCGCTGGTGTTTGGTGTTTGATCGTTGGTGTTTGGTGTTTGATCGCTAGTGTTTGGTGTTTGATCGCTGGTGTTTGGTGTTTGATCGTTGGTGTTTGGTGTTTGATCGTTGGTGTTTGGTGTTTGATCGCTAGTGTTTGGTGTTTGATCGCTGGTGTTTGGTGTTTGATCGTTGGTGTTTGGTGTTTGATCGCTAGTGTTTGGTGTTTGATCGCTGGTGTTTGGTGTTTGATCTCCGGTGTTTGGTGTTTGATCGCTGGTGTTTGGTGTTTGATCTCCGGTGTTTGGTGTTTGATCGCTAGTGTTTGGTGTTTGATCTCCGGTGTTTGGTGTTTGATCGCTGGTGTTTGGTGTTTGATCTCCGGTGTTTGGTGTTTGATCGCTAGTGGTTGGTGTTTGATCTCCGGTGTTTGGTGTTTGATCGCTGGTGGTTGGTGTTTGATCTCCGGTGTTTGGTCTTTGATCGTTGGTGTTTGGTGTTTGATTGCCGGTGTTTGGTGTTTGATTGCCGGTGTTTGGTGTTTGATTGCTAGTGTTTGGTGTTTGATCGCCGGTGTTTGGTGTTTGATCGCTGGTGTTTGGTGTTTGATCGCTGGTGTTTGGTCTTTGATCGTTGGTGTTTGGTGTTTGATCGCTAGTGTTTGGTGTTTGATCGCCGGTGTTTGGTGTTTGATCGTTGGTGTTTGGTGTTTGATCGTTGGTGTTTGGTGTTTGATCGCCGGTGTTTGGTCTTTGATCGCCGGTGGTTGGTGTTTGATCGCCGGTGGTTGGTGTTTGATCGCTGGTGTTTGGTCTTTGATCTCCGGTGTTTGGTGTTTGATCTCCGGTGTTTGGTGTTTGATTGCTGGTGTTTGGTGTTTGATCGCTGGTGTTTGGTGTTTGATCGCTGGTGTTTGGTGTTTGATCTCCGGTGTTTGGTGTTTGATTGCTGGTGTTTGGTGTTTGATCGTCGGTGTTTGGTGTTTGATCGCTGGTGTTTGGTGTTTGATCTCCGGTGTTTGGTGTTTGATCGCTGGTGTTTGGTGTTTGATCGCTGGTGTTTGGTGTTTGATCGCTGGTGTTTGGTGTTTGATCGCTGGTGTTTGGTGTTTGATCGCTGGTGTTTGGTGTTTGATCGCTGGTGTTTGGTGTTTGATCGCTGGTGTTTGGTGTTTGATCTCCGGTGTTTGGTGTTTGATCGCTGGTGTTTGGTGTTTGATCGCTAGTGTTTGGTGTTTGATCGCTAGTGTTTGGTGTTTGATCGCTGGTGTTTGGTGTTTGATCTCCGGTGTTTGGTGTTTGATCGCTGGTGTTTGGTGTTTGATCGCTGGTGTTTGGTCTTTGATCTCCGGTGTTTGGTGTTTGATCGCTGGTGATTGGTGTTTGATCGCTGGTGTTTGGTGTTTGATCGTTGGTGTTTGGTGTTTGATCGCTAGTGGTTGGTGTTTGATCTCCGGTGTTTGGTGTTTGATCGCTGGTGTTTGGTGTTTGATCGTTGGTGTTTGGTGTTTGATCGCTGGTGTTTGGTGTTTGATCTCCGGTGTTTGATCGCTGGTGTTTGGTGTTTGATCTCCGGTGTTTGATCGCTAGTGTTTGGTCTTTGATCGTTGGTGTTTGGTGTTTGAACGCTGGTGTTTGGTGTTTGATCTCCGGTGTTTGATCGCTAGTGTTTGGTCTTTGATCGCTGGTGTTTGGTGTTTGATCGCTGGTGTTTGGTGTTTGATCGTTGGTGTTTGGTGTTTGATCGCTGGTGTTTGGTCTTTGATCGCCGGTGTTTGGTGTTTGATCGTTGGTGTTTGGTGTTTGATCGCTGGTGTTTGGTGTTTGATCGCTAGTGTTTGGTGTTTGATCACTGGTGTTTGGAGTTTGATTGCCGGTGTTTGGTGTTTGATCGCCGGTGTTTGGTGTTTGATCGCTGGTGTTTGGTGTTTGATCGCTGGTGTTTGGTGTTTGATCTCCGGTGTTTGGTGTTTGATTGCTGGTGTTTGGTGTTTGATCGCTGGTGTTTGGTGTTTGATCGCTGGTGTTTGGTGTTTGATCGCTGGTGTTTGGTGTTTGATCTCCGGTGGTTGGTGTTTGATCGCTAGTGTTTGGTGTTTGATCGCTGGTGTTTGGTGTTTGATCGCTGGTGTTTGGTCTTTGATCGCTAGTGTTTGGTGTTTGATCGCTGGTGTTTGGTGTTTGATCTCCGGTGGTTGGTGTTTGATCGCTAGTGTTTGGTGTTTGATCGCTGGTGTTTGGTGTTTGATCGCTGGTGTTTGGTGTTTGATCGCTGGTGTTTGGTGTTTGATCGCTAGTGTTTGGTGTTTGATCGCTAGTGTTTGGTGTTTGATCACTGGTGTTTGGCCTTTGATCGCTGGTGTTTGGTGTTTGATCGCCGGTGTTTGGTGTTTGATCGCTGGTGTTTGGTGTTTGATCGTTGGTGTTTGGTGTTTGATTGCCGGTGTTTGGTGTTTGATTGCTAGTGTTTGGTGTTTGATCACTGGTGTTTGGTGTTTGATCGCTGGTGTTTGGTGTTTGATCGCTAGTGTTTGGTGTTTGATCGCTAGTGTTTGGTGTTTGATCACTGGTGTTTGGCCTTTGATCGCTGGTGTTTGGTGTTTGATCGCCGGTGTTTGGTGTTTGATCGCTGGTGTTTGGTGTTTGATCGTTGGTGTTTGGTGTTTGATTGCCGGTGTTTGGTGTTTGATTGCTAGTGTTTGGTGTTTGATCGCTGGTGTTTGGTGTTTGATCGCCGGTGTTTGGTGTTTGATCGCTGGTGTTTGGTGTTTGATCGCCGGTGTTTGGTGTTTGATCGTTGGTGTTTGGTGTTTGATCGCTGGTGTTTGGTGTTTGATCGCTGGTGTTTGGTGTTTGATCGTTGGTGTTTGGTGTTTGATTGCCGGTGTTTGGTGTTTGATCGCTGGTGTTTGGTCTTTGATCGTTGGTGTTTGGTGTTTGATTGCCGGTGTTTGGTGTTTGATCGCTGGTGTTTGGTGTTTGATCGTTGGTGTTTGGTGTTTGATCGTTGGTGTTTGGTCTTTGATTGTTGGTGTTTGGTGTTTGATCGCTGGTGTTTGGTGTTTGATCGTTGGTGTTTGGTGTTTGATCGCTGGTGTTTGGTGTTTGATCGCTGGTGTTTGGTGTTTGATCGTTGGTGTTTGGTGTTTGATCACTGGTGTTTGGAGTTTGATTGCCGGTGTTTGGTGTTTGATCGCCGGTGTTTGGTGTTTGATCGCTGGTGTTTGGTGTTTGATCGCTGGTGTTTGGTGTTTGATCTCCGGTGTTTGGTGTTTGATTGCTGGTGTTTGGTGTTTGATCGCTGGTGTTTGGTGTTTGATCGCTGGTGTTTGGTGTTTGATCGCTGGTGTTTGGTGTTTGATCTCCGGTGGTTGGTGTTTGATCGCTAGTGTTTGGTGTTTGATCGCTGGTGTTTGGTGTTTGATCGCTGGTGTTTGGTCTTTGATCGCTAGTGTTTGGTGTTTGATCGTTGGTGTTTGGTGTTTGATCGCTGGTGTTTGGTGTTTGATCGCCGGTGTTTGGTCTTTGATCGCCGGTGGTTGGTGTTTGATCGCCGGTGTTTGGTCTTTGATCTCCGGTGTTTGGTGTTTGAACTCCGGTGTTTGGTCTTTGATCACCGGTGTTTGGTGTTTGATCGCCGGTGTTTGGTCTTTGATCGCTAGTGTTTGGTGTTTGATCGTTGGTGTTTGGTGTTTGATCACCGGTGTTTGGTGTTTGATCTCCGGTGTTTGGTGTTTGATTGCTGGTGTTTGGTGTTTGATCGCTGGTGTTTGGTGTTTGATCGCTGGTGTTTGGTGTTTGATCGCTGGTGTTTGGTGTTTGATTGCTGGTGTTTGGTGTTTGATCGCTGGTGTTTGGTGTTTGATCGCTGGTGTTTGGTGTTTGATCGCTGGTGTTTGGTGTTTGATTGCTGGTGTTTGGTGTTTGATCGCTGGTGTTTGGTGTTTGATCGCTGGTGTTTGGTGTTTGATCTCCGGTGTTTGGTGTTTGATTGCTGGTGTTTGGTGTTTGATCGCTGGTGTTTGGTGTTTGATCGCTGGTGTTTGGTGTTTGATCTCCGGTGTTTGGTGTTTGATCGCTGGTGTTTGGTCTTTGATCGCTGGTGTTTGGTGTTTGATCGCTGGTGTTTGGTGTTTGATCTCCGGTGTTTGGTGTTTGATTGCTGGTGTTTGGTGTTTGATCGTCGGTGTTTGGTGTTTGATCGCTGGTGTTTGGTGTTTGATCTCCGGTGTTTGGTGTTTGAACGCTGGTGTTTGGTGTTTGATCGCTGGTGTTTGGTGTTTGATCGCTGGTGTTTGGTGTTTGATCGCTGGTGTTTGGTGTTTGATCGCTGGTGTTTGGTGTTTGATCGCTGGTGTTTGGTGTTTGATCGCTGGTGTTTGGTGTTTGATCGCTGGTGTTTGGTGTTTGATCTCCGGTGTTTGGTGTTTGATCGCTGGTGTTTGGTGTTTGATCGCTGGTGTTTGGTGTTTGATCGCTGGTGTTTGGTGTTTGATCGCTGGTGTTTGGTGTTTGATCTCCGGTGTTTGGTGTTTGATCGCTGGTGTTTGGTGTTTGATCGCTGGTGTTTGGTGTTTGATCGCTGGTGTTTGGTGTTTGATCGCTAGTGTTTGGTGTTTGATCGCTAGTGTTTGGTGTTTGATCACTGGTGTTTGGCCTTTGATCGCTGGTGTTTGGTGTTTGATCGCCGGTGTTTGGTGTTTGATCGCTGGTGTTTGGTGTTTGATCGTTGGTGTTTGGTGTTTGATTGCCGGTGTTTGGTGTTTGATTGCTAGTGTTTGGTGTTTGATCGCTGGTGTTTGGTGTTTGATCGCCGGTGTTTGGTGTTTGATCGCTGGTGTTTGGTGTTTGATCGCCGGTGTTTGGTGTTTGATCGTTGGTGTTTGGTGTTTGATCGCTGGTGTTTGGTGTTTGATCGCTGGTGTTTGGTGTTTGATCGTTGGTGTTTGGTGTTTGATTGCCGGTGTTTGGTGTTTGATCGCTGGTGTTTGGTCTTTGATCGTTGGTGTTTGGTGTTTGATTGCCGGTGTTTGGTGTTTGATCGCTGGTGTTTGGTGTTTGATCGTTGGTGTTTGGTGTTTGATTGTTGGTGTTTGGTGTTTGATCGCTGGTGTTTGGTGTTTGATCGTTGGTGTTTGGTGTTTGATCGTTGGTGTTTGGTGTTTGATTGCCGGTGTTTGGTGTTTGATCGCTGGTGTTTGGTGTTTGATCGTTGGTGTTTGGTGTTTGATCGCTAGTGTTTGGTGTTTGATCGTTGGTGTTTGGTGTTTGATCGCTGGTGTTTGGTGTTTGATCGCTGGTGTTTGGTGTTTGATCGTTGGTGTTTGGTGTTTGATTGCCGGTGTTTGGTGTTTGATCGCTGGTGTTTGGTGTTTGATCGTTGGTGTTTGGTCTTTGATTGTTGGTGTTTGGTGTTTGATCGCTGGTGTTTGGTGTTTGATCGTTGGTGTTTGGTGTTTGATCGCTAGTGTTTGGTGTTTGATCGTTGGTGTTTGGTGTTTGATCGCTGGTGTTTGGTGTTTGATCTCCGGTGTTTGGTGTTTGATCGCTGGTGTTTGGTGTTTGATCGCTGGTGTTTGGTGTTTGATCGCCGGTGTTTGGTGTTTGATCGCTGGTGTTTGGTGTTTGATCGCTGGTGTTTGGTGTTTGATCGCTGGTGTTTGGTGTTTGATCTCCGGTGTTTGGTGTTTGATCGCTAGTGTTTGGTGTTTGATCGCTGGTGTTTGGTGTTTGATCGCTGGTGTTTGGTGTTTGATCGCTGGTGTTTGGTCTTTGATCGTTGGTGTTTGGTGTTTGATTGCCGGTGTTTGGTGTTTGATTGCTAGTGTTTGGTGTTTGATCGCCGGTGTTTGGTGTTTGATCGCCGGTGTTTGGTGTTTGATCGCCGGTGTTTGGTGTTTGATCGCTGGTGTTTGGTGTTTGATCGCTGGTGTTTGGTGTTTGATCGCTGGTGTTTGGTCTTTGATCGTTGGTGTTTGGTGTTTGATTGCCGGTGTTTGGTGTTTGATTGCTAGTGTTTGGTGTTTGATCGCCGGTGGTTGGTGTTTGATCGCTGGTGTTTGGTGTTTGATCGCTGGTGTTTGGTGTTTGATCGCTGGTGTTTGGTGCTTGATCGCTGGTGTTTGGTGTTTGATCGCTGGTGTTTGGTGTTTGATCGTTGGTGTTTGGTGTTTGATCGCTGGTGTTTGGTGTTTGATCGCCGGTGGTTGGTGTTTGATCGCTAGTGTTTGGTGTTTGATCGCCGGTGTTTGGTGTTTGATCGTTGGTGTTTGGTGTTTGATCGCTGGTGTTTGGTGTTTGATCGCTGGTGTTTGGTGTTTGATCGTTGGTGTTTGGTGTTTGATCATTGGTGTTTGGTGTTTGATCGCTGGTGTTTGGTGTTTGATTGCCGGTGTTTGGTGTTTGATTGCTAGTGTTTGGTGTTTGATCGTTGGTGTTTGGTCTTTGATCGCCGGTGGTTGGTGTTTGATCGCTGGTGTTTGGTGTTTGATTGCCGGTGTTTGGTGTTTGATTGCTAGTGTTTGGTGTTTGATCGTTGGTGTTTGGTCTTTGATCGCCGGTGGTTGGTGTTTGATCGCCGGTGGTTGGTGTTTGATCGCTGGTGTTTGGTCTTTGATCTCCGGTGTTTGGTGTTTGATCGCTGGTGTTTGGTCTTTGATCGCTGGTGTTTGGTGTTTGATCGCTGGTGTTTGGTGTTTGATCGCTGGTGTTTGGTGTTTGATCGCTGGTGTTTGGTGTTTGATCGCTGGTGTTTGGTCTTTGATCGCTGGTGTTTGGTCTTTGATCGCTGGTGTTTGGTGTTTGATCGCTGGTGTTTGGTGTTTGATCACTGGTGTTTGGTGTTTGATCGCTGGTGTTTGGTGTTTGATCTCCGGTGTTTGGTGTTTGATCGCTGGTGTTTGGTGTTTGATCGCTGGTGTTTGGTGTTTGATCGCTGGTGTTTGGTGTTTGATTGCCGGTGTTTGGTGTTTGATCGCTGGTGTTTGGTGTTTGATCGCTGGAGTTTGGTGTTTGATCGCTGGTGTTTGGTGTTTGATCGCTGGTGTTTGGTGTTTGATCGCTGGTGTTTGGTGTTTGATCGCTGGTGTTTGGTGTTTGATCGCTGGAGTTTGGTGTTTGATCGCTGGTGTTTGGTGTTTGATCTCCGGTGTTTGGTGTTTGATCGCTGGTGTTTGGTGTTTGATCGCTGGTGTTTGGTGTTTGATCGCTGGTGTTTGGTGTTTGATCGCTAGTGTTTGGTGTTTGATCGCTAGTGTTTGGTGTTTGATCGCTGGTGTTTGGTGTTTGATCTCCGGTGTTTGGTGTTTGATTGCTGGTGTTTGGTGTTTGATCTCCGGTGTTTGGTGTTTGATTGCTGGTGTTTGGTGTTTGATCGCTGGTGTTTGGTGTTCGATCGCTGGTGTTTGGTGTTTGATCGCTGGTGTTTGGTGTTTGATCGCTGGTGTTTGGTGTTTGATCGCTAGTGTTTGGTGTTTGATCGCTGGTGTTTGGTATTTGATCGTTGGTGTTTGGTGTTTGATCGCTGGTGTTTGGTGTTTGATCGCTGGTGTTTGGTGTTTGATCGCTGGTGTTTGGTGTTTGATCGCTAGTGTTTGGTGTTTGATCTCCGGTGTTTGGTGTTTGATCGCTGGTGTTTGGTGTTTGATCGCTGGTGTTTGGTGTTTGATCGCTGGTGTTTGGTGTTTGATCGCTGGTGTTTGGTGTTTGATCTCCGGTGTTTGGTGTTTGATCGCTGGTGTTTGGTGTTTGATCGCTGGTGTTTGGTGTTTGATCGCTAGTGTTTGGTGTTTGATCTACGGTGTTTGGTGTTTGATCGCTGGGGTTTGGTGTTTGATCGCTGGTGTTTGGTGTTTGATCGCTGGTGTTTGGTGTTTGATCGCTGGTGTTTGGTATTTGATCGTTGGTGTTTGGTGTTTGATCGTTGGTGTTTGGTGTTTGATCGCTGGTGTTTGGTGTTTGATCGCTGGTGTTTGGTGTTTGATCGCTGGTGTTTGGTGTTTGATCGCTGGTGTTTGGTGTTTGATCTCCGGTGTTTGGTGTTTGATTGCTGGTGTTTGATCGCTGGTGTTTGGTCTTAGATCGCTGGTGTTTGACTGCTGCATATGTGGAGCTGAAGAAGTTTTGTTTCTTATAAATCTGTTCTCAGAATGGGCGGGGTTGGAGCTCTTCTATATGTCATTTGTTATACACGTTTCAAAGTGCAAATATTCTACCAACCAGGTTAGTATCTAATAAATCAAAGCCCACAATCAATGTTGGCAATATCAGCATACTAAATATTTTCATTAGATCCCTCTGTCTGCTACATTTACAGAATCTTTATAACTCATACACTAATATCCTAAACAGTAACTTCCACGCTTTTCTTATTTAAATAGCCACTAATATACTGTGGCTGTAAGATGAGTGGTATTAGAAGAAATCACACTTCTACCTTGAGCAGTTGTGTGGAGTGCAGTGTTGGCCCCGTGACATTTCCATTTTCCATGGTCTCCATTGTGAAGTCCTCCTTGAGAAAGATAACTGCAGTTAATCTAGGTTAAAGGACACATTTGTGCTGTGGACTCGCATCCACTGAGAATGGTTTCTCAAACTTATCCCTAAAAGATCTTGAATAGTTCTCACAGAAGGGGAACTATTGTCCCGTTGGTCTCAACTGGGGTCAAACTTAAGTGGCAGCCATAAACTGAGTCTTCCAATACAATTGCCCTGCTAGGAAATAAATAATGAATGTTTTAAACATTGCACAAAACTGAGAAGCATAGGTCTAAATAGTCAGAAGATGTTTGCCACAAATTTGAGGGTGAGGTTTGAGATAAGTGGTTTGAAACAGTGCACTGATTTGAGTAAGTTAACAGAAAAAACTGAAGGATTATGAGCAGGAATGGTGACTGGGAAAGAACAAAGCGACAAGGGCATTCTTCAGTAACATTTTCCACAAAGATAATGCTTAACCCTTTAACCCTTCATGGTAGTATCGTATACATAGTCTTCACCAAGAATGGAAATTAAGTCAATAACGATGAAGAGTATGAGGAAAGTGCAGGGGAATGGGACAAAGTGAATATTGTCTGCTCTCTCAGGTGGACATAAAAGATCCCACGGCACTATATAGAAGAAGAGCAGGGAGTTATCCCCGGTGTCCTGGCCAATATTTATCCCGCAATCAACATCACTAAAACAGATTATCTGGACATTATCACATTGCTGTTTGTGGGAGCTTGCTGTGCGTAAACTGGTTGCCGCATTTCCTATATTGCAGGAGTGAGTACACTTCAAAAGTACTTCATTGGCTGTAAAGTGTTTTGGGACGTCCTGAGGTAGTGAAAGGCGCTTTATAAATGCAAGTCTTTCTTTCATTCTTAGAGCTGGGATAGGTGCAACTGGCCTCCTTCTGTGCTGTAAGATTCTATGGCCGGAATTTTTCAGGGGTCAGCGGGGGCGTTTGGAGGCGGGTCAGCTGCGAAAATGTTTTTTATTGACAGCAGGTAGGAAACCCGCTGTCAACCCACCTCCACGCTAGTCTCCCAGATGTCGAGTCTGTCATCATAGAACAGACCTGACACGAAGCGGCAGGGGAGGCAATTGACATCATTAGATACATTGTTAAGAGTCAATTAACTAGTATTTTATGCCTTCCATTCAATTTTACATGTTCCCCCAAGGCTTCCCCGCTGCTCAGGGATCACATCAGGTAAGGAGGTCGGGCGTTGTGTCAGCATGGGATGATTTCTTTATTTGACAGCTGCAAATAGTCTATAAAAGCTTCCATTTCATAGGTCTTCACTTTGCAAGGTTAGAAGCTGTTACTTATTGCATTTGGAAGACATATTGAGCTTTATGCAACTTGCAAGTGTTTGGAGTAAACTCTCTATCCAGTGTCACCTCATTGGAACAACCTCTCTCACCATTGACAGATCGCTTCTGTCATCTCAACCTCACCTGCCATCTATTCCATCACCATCGGTGCCCTTGAAAAAATCTAATCTTGGTCCTCAGAATCCCTCAGAATCCCACCACGATCAGCCCCAACATCAGCAGCACCAGGCACACCAGTTGGTATGATTGGATGAGGATGAAGGTCAGTGTGAGGGGTGGCTAGTGAGATGGGGATGTGATAATGTAGATAGAGGGGGTTGGATGGAGGTGCAAGGTAAGTTGGTGTGAGTAAGGATGTGCAGGAGTAGGGTAGGGAAGGCAGAGTGATGGGGATGTGATGAGTGGCACAGCAAGATGAGGTTGATTGTGGCTTTGTAGTAACGTTTCATGATCTACTGAGATCATTGAAGGGGTTGTGCCACTGCAGCCTGGTCTTCCTAACGACATCTTTGCTTGTGCCCTCCTGTGCAATGTGCAACCAGGCTGTGTTGGTCTCCTGGGGAGGTCTCTTCCACCCATGGGCATAAGCATATGGAGGGAGTCATGGGAGAGGCTGGGTGCAGCCATGCTCCTCTGCGCAGTGCTTGTCAGTACTGCAATGCTGTAGAACGCTGACAGCATAACGATCAAAAACAATTTACGCATGGTCCCTTTAAGGAAACCGGCTGATGACACGTCATCAAGTGACATCATCAGACCCTCTTCCTTCAATTGGCCGGGGAACGCACTGGGTGGGCTTAACAAGCCCAATCAGCGTAAAATTCTTTTCACAGAGCGGGCTGGAGCCAGCAGCGGGGTTGCACCCCGCCACCGACATCGCCCGCCCTGGACCTGCCTCGGAAGGCAAAATCGCGGCCTACGATTCTATGTTGAGTTCCTGCGCATTATCATAAATCTTCTATTTGAGTTTCTCAGAAGAAAATTGTATTTGAATTCAAGCTACTGAAATACAATTTTGGATGCTTGCATGAACGTGATTTGTTTTCTGTTGCCATCATATTTCATATTCATTTCAGAATGAAAATTGCTGGCATGTTTTGTCCTGTCTTTGTTTGAGAGCAGCACCCCGCAGTCACTGGCTAGGTGGTGGGCATGTTGCTGTAGTTTCTAGAGCAAATAAATAATTGCAAATTGCATTGCCACAAGTTAATTCCAAAAGTATGCAGTTAATGTTTTCTTGTTGTTGCGTCCATATTCATTCCCTTCTCATCTTAACTTTCTTTGAACCTATCTTTAAAATTTGTATGCACATGGGAACTAGTTGATCCTAATTCTTTAAAAGAATTCTATCCCAGCTGTTAAAAATAACTTACTGCTCAGCAGTTACTTTGCTCTCCAAGGATTGCAATGTCAAAAGCATTTGAATAGCATCTGTTGTCACACAGTTCCATGAGGTGAAATTATTCTGAACAGTTGTAGTGTACAGATATGTTCACCTGAAATTCCTCTATCTGGTATTTTAATGAAGGAATTAGCCCGTTTCATATGAATGTGCAGCGCGATTTCAGCCCAGCCGCTCCATCAAAGGAAGATCCTTACTGCTTTGAAGAGAGGGGATGAACGGAATAGATGTCACATTGATGTCACCCACAAGTGATACCTCCAATGTTCCTCTAAGCTGTGTGGCTGCGCAGTTTTTTTGATTTGTTCCTGGGATGTGGGCATCGCTGTCAAGGCCAGCATTTATTGCCCATCCCTAATTGCCCTCGAGAAGGTGGAGGTGAGCCGCCTTCTTGAACCGCTGCAGTCCGTGTGGTGAAGGTACTCCCACAGTGCTGTTAGGGAGGGAGTTCCTGGATTTTGACCCAGCGACAATGAAGGATCGGCGATATACTTCCAAGTCAGGATGGTGTGTGACTTGGAGGGGAACTTGGAGGTGGTGGTGTTCCCATGCGTCTGCTGCCCTTGTCCTTCTAGGTGGAAGAGGTCGCGGGATTGGGAGGTGCTGCCGAAGAAGCCTTGGCGAGTTGCTGCAGTGCATCTTGTAGATGGTACACACTGCAGCCACAGTACGCTGGTGGTGGAGGGAGTGAATGTTTAAGGAGGTGGATGGAGTGCCAATCAAGTGGACTGCTTTGTCCTGGATGGTGTCGAGCTTCTTGAGTGTTGTTGGAGCTGCACTCATCCAGGCAAGTAATGGGAAAGCTCCTGTGCAGGCCGCTCACTGGCTTCTCCATTGTAAATACCACGCATTTGCGGAAATTTAAAGGGACTGCGCACTAAAAGAAACAGGCCACGCAGAACAAAGTGCAGCTTACAGGGAACGTTGAATACCACTACCTTGAAATTAGGCGGTCTAATTGATGATGGTGGTTTGTCCATCATTATTGATGATGACAACCGATAATTCATCTTCAATTAATACAATTAGGTAGTTTAAATATCAGTGTGTGAACACTTTGCATATTAATATAAAATTCCTCTCTTGTTATTTTGAACTGCTTAATGCCCCCATTAAAATAACAGATTAAGGCAATTTCATATAAATAAATAAAATGTTTGTACACTACTATTTAATGCATCTAATTTTAAGGCACGCGATGTTTTATGATGCATGTCTATTTTGGTCATAATTGCTACTCAAAATATTTTTAAAATGACAAACAAAACACTGACTCATCGGGATCTTTCTTAAGAATATAATCAAACTGCTAAAAATAGCTACTATTAATGTCCTATGGTTTTTTTTCATCTGCTTCTATTTGTTTCTGTTCTGTATTTGTTTAAACAATAAGTGACAATAACATCACGAGGGAAACTTGCTTTGGGAGAGTTACTGAGCCCTAAAGCTGGTTGACTGAAGAAAGTCGTTAAAGGCAGCCGAAAGAATCCCCGCACTTGGAGAAAGGTACTGAATTAAAGTCTGTGTATGTATTACTGACTCTGCACGGAAACCCCACCAGTCAAAGTCAAGTGATATATTTATACGAGGCTTATTTATCACAGTAATGATAGGTTCATGTGGTAAACACCCAGAGGTCGATCTTGACGTTGTGCGATAGGGTAAAATGGGTGATAGCATATCGGCATTCTGTTTTACATCTCTCCCAATTAACTGCAATGGAAATAAAAATGGGGAGCGATGTAAAAAGGTCTGCCAACTCGCTGCCACTCATCTTACACTATCGTACGAAGTCAAGATCTACCCCAGTGTCTTTTCCAAATGTAAATGTCTTCCAGGTATTTTAATGAAGGAATTAGCCTGTTACGTATGAATGAGCCGTTCCTTCAAAGGATGATCATTACTGCTTTGAAGAGAGGGGAGACCAGAATAGATAGGAAAAAATAATCTGAATCAACCTATAACCCTGTATTGTATAACACCAATGAAATGTGACAGCAAACCCTCAGAAACTGCGCTGAAAAATGTAATGAAGATTATCTGCAGAACTAAATTAACAAGAGTTGTGCATTTGAAATGAATGTCTTTCAGATAACATAGAATTACATAGAATTTACAGCACAGAAACAGGCCATCCAGCCCAACTGGTCCATGTCGGTGTTTATGCTCCACACGAGCCTCCTCCCACCCTACTGCATCTAATCCTATCAGCAAATCCTTCTGTGCCTTTCTCCCTTGTGTCCTTAGCTAGCTTTCCCTGAAAGGCATCTATGCTATTCACCTCAACTATTCCATGTGGTAGCATGTTCCACATTCTAATCACTCTCTAGGTAAAGAAGTTTCTCCTGAATTCATTATTGATTATATTATAGGTCAGAAATGGGGGGTTCGCTGATGACTGCACAGTGTTCAGTGCCATTCGCAACTCCTCAGACAATGAAGCAGTCCATGCCCACATGCAACAAGACCTGGACGACATTCAGGCTTGGGCTGATAAGTGGCAGGTAACATTCGCACCACACAAGTGCCAAGCAATGATTATCTCCAACGAGCAAGAGTCTAACCACCGCCCCTTGACATTCAACGGCATTACCATCGCAGAATCCCCCACAATCAACATCCTGGGGGTCACCATTGACCAGAAACTTAACTGGACCAGCCACATAAATACTGTGGCAACAAGAGCAGGTCAGAGGCTAGGTATTCTGCGGTGAGTGTCTCACCTCCTGACTCCCCAAAGCCTTTCCACCATCTACAAGGCACTTGCCTGGACGAGTGCAGCTCAACAACACTCAAGAAGCTCGACACCATCCAGGCCAAAGCAGTCCGCTTGATTGGCACCCCATCCACCACCTTAAACATTCACTCCCTCCACCACTGGCATACCATGGCTGCAGTGTGTACCATCTACAAGATGCACTGCAGAAACTCACCAAGGCTTCTTCGGCAGCACCTCCCAAACCCACGACCTCTACCACCTAGAAGGACAAGGGCAGCAGGCGCATGGGAACACCACCACCTCCAAGTTCCCCTCCAAGTCACACACCATCCTGACTTGGAAGTATATCGCCGATCCTTCATTGTCGCTGGGTCAAAATCCTGGAACTCCCTTCCTAACAGCACTGTGGAGGTACCTTCACCACACGGACTGCAGCAGTTCAAGAAGGCGGCTCACCACCACCTTCTCAAGGGCAACTGGGAATGGGCAATAAATGCTGGCCTTGCTGGTGACACCCACATCCCATGAATGAATAAAAAAAAAATTATATCTATAGTACAGTTAAATTGTTTTAATACTAAACCATTTTAGCATTTAAAGTATAATCATTTTCTAGCATTTCACAAGACAGCTATCAATCAAATGGTTAGATATTGAGCTTTTTTCAAATTGCTTTGCTAGTCTCATTTATAAAACTGCTCTTCCCATTAACACAAATGTCACTCTGCAAGATTGTGGGCACTGTCAGATCTAGCCTGCTGTCGCAGTTCTCTTCATAAGAGCTGAAATCATGACATCGTGGGGATAATTGTAATCACTCCAGCCTGGCAGAATGGGCGGTTAAAATGCCCTGCGTTACTTACCGGCTGGAAAGCTGTCTAGATGCTGATATGACAGTGACATTTACTACAAGGGATATTGCAAATGAACTGGAAGGCCATAACCATTACGGAGCATTTTCATTAGCCCTTGCTTTGCCTGGTCTTCTTTAAGTTTTTGTTTAAGTCTCTCTACGTTGTCAATATTCATTTCAGACATTGAATGGCTGCCCATAAGTGATATATTATATTTCATTATTAAATATACTTGCGCTGCGAAACTAATCCTTTCAGGTTTTCAGCAATACAGAGCAATCATCAGCGAATTCCTAATGAGAAGCAGGAACTGTTATGTTTCGTAGCCTTGTGGAGACTGTTGAAACTGGCATCTGTAATGAGCTCAAACAGGCAATAACAAATGAAGGGAAGTGGCCTGAATCTAAATGCTAGCAATGTTCTGGGAATTGCTGAGAGATTACCCAGGAATGTGTTAGCCAAGGAATCTGCTGCCGTGTGAGGGATCAAATCAGAGTCTGCTCCCCTCAGTGCGTTTTCTCCTAAATATAACCACCATCGCACGACTGTTCATACAAATGGAAAGTGCCCAGTCTTAATGAATCTTTTGCTGATACTGACAGGTAGATAACTGTCGTGTTCAATGTTGATAACAACACACGTAGAGCTGTCCACCCACACTCACACCCTGTTTTGATTAAGGACATACAGCTTGAAGCTATCCTGTGCAGATGGATGAAGATCTCCTTTTTTTAAAATGATGATCCCCAGTGAGGTGCTCAGTCCACTTTCCACAGGATTTGAGTGCAGATCACATCACTGTTCACAAATGCAGCATTGATACATAGTCAGCAATCTTTCTCAAAGGAAAGTTAGCCACAAAGTGTGGAAAATAGTATAGATGCAGTAATAACATCGGGGAAAATGCTACTGTACTTCACGTGTTATATATGCCCGAGGACCCACACTTACTGACCCCAACAATCCTTCCTGGGCATGCCGGAGGAGCCCTGTTTTTGGCACCTCCACTTCACAAAGGAGGCTGCCGCGTTGCTACGTCATCCCTTGGAGGCCAAGTTGCAGACGTGCACCATGGGGCTGGTTCTTCACATTGCGAGAATTAAGCTTGGCTGTCAACATATTCTTCCAAGCCACTGCCAGTGCCATGCCAAAGCCGTCAAAATCCAAGTGAACCTTTATAATTCACATTACACATACTTCAGTATTCCCCTGGTCCTACACTGCCTCCCAGTCTGTGATATTCCTAATGGCTTCCTCGTGGCAGGTAAGTTGTTTTATGGGCCCTGCATTTCTCCTTGCGTGTCAGTGCTTGATAAAAGCTGCCTTCTTCTGCGAGAAATTGCTGCAACAGAGGGCAGGCTACACAGCAATGTACATACTGCTAGGAATAGTGGAGTAAAATATCAAATACCTTGCCTGTCGAAGTTCTAAAAGCAGAATAAGTACTTAATGTTGTCTATCTGTGAATAGGGATAGTTAGTCAACCTAAATGCAACTTAGCATCTTGTAATACATGTGAAATATCCTCATTGCCTCTTTTTTTGTTCTGTGCTTCCAGTACATTCCTGGATAAGTTTGGGTTAACAATACTGTTTTGTGAATCTCGTCAGGCAAATATGGCTGACACCTACAAAGTCCCTCAATAGCCATTTACAGCCGTGCAAGATAATTGTATGTGCTTATCTTGGCCTTTCCATCAATTCAGATACCTTCTTCCTCACATCCTTCCAAACATTGCGGGTGGGAAATGCCACGTTCAACCTCCTCGCGGTGATGTTCCAGGCTTATCAGATCCTCTATTTATTGGTGGATTGTCACACAACTTCGACATTGCTAAACTTGATTCTGGTGTTTTGTTCAGTACATTCATTAAGTTAGACTGAAACATTAAGAAATGAAAGCTGGACAGGTGCTAGAAGATGAACTCAATTGAAACTCTGCCACCAACATCTTGACGGTAGTGAATTTCCAACAGTGTTGGTACCTTTACTCTGTGTCAAAAAAATCTTTTAAGTTCTCAGGTCCACAAATTAACATTATTGAAGGGCAACAGAAGATAAATCAAAATTTTTTAAGGAATGTTCATGCGCATAACTCTTTCATCTTACTTTGGCTCAGAAAATACTGGTGGAATAGTCCTAGGTGCACAGAGACCACGGGCTGGATTTTCTCAGTGGGAAGCTTTTGGAGGCGGGACTGCTGCTTGCCTGATTTCAATCCCACCTCCATCAGCTTCTGGCCAACTAGCGGGATTTTCCCCTGATTCACCTTGTTAAGCCAGCCCAGTAGGCCAATTAGAGGGAAGTCAGTGACAGAGCACATCAATGTCTGACGTGTCATCTGTAAAGAACTTTTGAAAGAAGAAATGTCATCGTTTGACAGCTCTGTGAAGCTGTCAAACACTGACATTCTGTGTAGTTTGATGAGTCCTTGTGTTCAGGATTCATCAAACCTTTCAACTTTGCAGAAATCACCTGGCTGTTGGTTCAGAGGATCTGTGATATCTACAATGGAGATGTTGGGACTCTGGCTCCACAGCGGCTGAAGGCTGTAGGCAGAAACAAAGGTAAGTGAACATTTTCTAACACTTTACACTCACCTTACATACTTACCACTCCACACTTGCACCCATCACTCACCTCTACATCACACTTTCAGACCCCTCCGACCCCCGCAGACCTCCTATTCATCTCCTATGCCCTGGCGGGGTTCCCCGAGGTCGGAAGCCTGCACTTCGGAACGAAAAATGGGGATAATCCTATTTTCTGCCTGTCAACTGCCTGTTAACTACCGGTTTGCCACCCGCCCCCAAATTCTGCAACTTTACCGGCAGTCCCGCCTCCATACCCGCCTCCTCGGGGCTGACAAAATCCAGCCCCACATTTATATCCCCTCCTCCAGTGTTGCAGTGAGCAAATGCACTGCAAACTATAATACTGAGCCATCAAGACCAGATCCTGCCCTGTGCTTATTTCCTTGGGGAGTTGGTTGAGGTCCTGAATTAGGAAGTGGGGGGTGGGAGAGGGGGGAAATCAACCAAAATTTCCAATCTTGATTCCAACCTTGGTGGTTTGAAGTGCACCTGTGTGGAATTCTGATGAGGATAGGACTGGGCTTGGTTGCGGTGTTTCCAGACCACCCCTATACCGCCTGATCTTATGCTCAGGTCATCCCAAGGTGCTGCCGACACTCGCTATCCAGGCTCGTGCAGGAAGCTTCATCACTTGTGTGAGGTACTGGAGAATTGCTGCTTCCAACTGAAGCATCCACCAGCAATCTTGATTCCACCAGCAAGTGTCATTGCCTTCGGGCGATGAGAGGAAAGAATTGGAGAGAAGTAGCAAGCAGATTTATTTATCTTTCTGCAGCTGGGAATGTAGGGCCAATAGTGACATGTGAGAAAAAAAAAGGGCGTGAATGCGAAACTGTGTGGATTAGCTTTGAAAAGCTTCTCTGTAAAATAAACCAAACTGAAAGGAAAACACAGCGGATCAACCAGGGAAATCGATGCGCACAGGTCTCATGCTAGGATCTGGATTCCTGTACAACCTATTCCTAAAAACCTTTGAACAAAGGAAGTAACTGATGTTGAGATTATATAGATTTCCAGTCCTATAATAAGGTTTGTGTAAAGTCGTATAATTTGACCTTTTGATGCTAAATATCCCTGAATTTTGACTTATTGAAGTTATAAATAATACAATTGTCATATGTTTATTTTCATGAGGTGTTTGTTCACCCTGAAGCATTTAGTTACATAATTTCAAGCCATTGATGCTCACAAAAATGGATCAGCCAACCACCATATGTCGCTGTTACTAATAAACTGCGTACACGTCACAACCTTGGCGGTTTCCACCAATCAGAGAACAAAAACTCCGACCATTCATTGCACTAAGTATTCATGATGCAACATTATCATACTTCTGCTTTGGTGCCTTCTGTAGTTTCGCTTCTGTTCTTTGAGCAGTTTTCGATTCTTCTCTTCTGTTTATGGCAGTTGCCACCCTTGATGTCATTTCCCACATGATTGGATTTGTTAACAAGCATTCCCTGCTGCACTCGTCCGTCAGATTTTATCAAAATAAACTTCTTAAGGGCTGTTACTTGGAACGCAGGCAGAAACAGATTGGTATCAGTAATACTCCGCTCGACAGTTTCCTTTCTGCATTGTAAGCAAGTGAGGCGTGCAGGGCTGTCCAGCATAAACAGGTCACACCGCGGGCATCTCTGCCCCCACTCCTTCTTAGCCACCCCCCCATCACAGCTGTGCTCACTTACCAGAACACCCTGACTGTATAACAATGATACATAAGTTGTATCCTCCCAGATTAAGATCAATTCTGGGGCAGATCATTCTGCTGTGTGGAAAGCTTACAATAACATTTCTGGGAAACTAGACGACTACATCAAGAAACAGCTCAGTAGTAGATCAGAGAAACTCAAATCTGTGTTGATCAGTTTATTGCTGTAGAAATAACAAAACTGTGGCTTTCACACTAAAGCTGTCTGACGTGGCTGTAAAAATCTAACGCCTGCTATTAATCTTTCTTAAAAGCATAGATTTGTGAAATAACAGTGCCCCACCTGAAAAGCTGATCCGTTTCATATGTTTGCATTTCACTTTCCGTTTCCTTTGTTAATGGGGTTGTATTATAGTTGCCATTTTACCACAAGCTTTAGTGTAATTTTTATTAGACAAGATTTCAAAACAAAGGATGTCACATCAACCAACTCCAATTTTGAAATTATTCCAGCAGTAATTTCTAAAAGCACTCCAAGTCATGTAGTATAAATGGAAATGTGGGATAACCAGATACAATGGCCCGGATTTTCCGATCCCTACGGGTGTGTATGAGGTGCGAACGCACCCATAGGGGCCTCGCAAGTGCCGGTTTCAGGCATGCCAAGCACATGCGCTGAAAACCGGCACTTCCGATCTGTCAAGAATTCTCTTGACAGATGATCCACCTGCCCTGGAGAAGGGCCTCTGCGGGTGGAGAGTTCCGCTTTCTGCAGAACCTCCGCCCGCTGAAAACCCTTAGAAATCTTATGCCTGGTAAAAGCGCATAAGGCCTGCTTTTACCAGCATAAGAGTTTAAAAAGTTAAAAAAATAATTTTTTTTCACTCATTTATAATTTAAAAATACTTTTAAAAAAGGTAAGTTTATTTTCAGCCCCGTAAAAAACTTTAATTATTTTTTTCAAAAAATTAAATTTTTGTTTAAAATATTTAATTTAATGTAATTTTAACTAATTTTAAATACGTGATTTAAAAAAAAATTATTTAATGTTTAACTGTGTTTTTAATGCGATCCCCATTCATACTTTTGACAGATCTATGTGGAGAGACCTGTCAAAAATGTGCAGGGGGATTCCCTTCTTTGATTGGTTCCCCATGGCCCACGTGATCCCAGGGACGCTTGCGAACCGCCTGCGCCCCTGGGATACCTGGGCCTCTGCGCGCGCGGACCAGGAGAGGCCCAGGAGCGGAAGTGTCGGGACCTACGGAGCAAGCAGTTAAGTTTGTAGATTTTTTCCGATCGGAGGCATCAACACGCAAAAAGGCTCCGATCGGAAAGTCTGGCCCAATATTTATGTCGAGGCAGACTTGTGACTGTATTGATCGTGTATTTAGGTTCAAAAACATGCACATATATAGCACTTCATCATGTCTCTCTGAAACATCCCAAAGAGCTTTACATACAGTGAATTATTTTGAAGTACAGAGACCTGCTACAACAGTAAAGTGTTATGTAGGCAAACTTTGATGGCATTTTGTACACAACAAAATTCCACAAACAGCAATGGAATGAATGGCCAGAGGACACAGGTTTAAGGTAATTGGAAAAGGAGCCAGAGGGAGATGAGGAGAATTTGTTTTTTGCAGTGAGTTGTTGTTTTGGAATGCACTGCCTGAAAGGATAGTAATGAGAAGTCGCACAACACCAGGTTATAGTCCAACAGATTTATTTAAAATGACAAGCTTTCGGAGCTGTCGCTCCTTCTTCAGGTAGGGTAGCTGTGAGAGAATCTCCCAGAATTCACAATATAAACACAGAAAAAATGTATTCAAATCTTTCCCTACATCAAAGACACACTAAGAGCACAGCCAAGACAATGAGATGTGTCCCAGGGGGTCCAACGTGTATAGTGGAAGCAGATTCAATAGTAATTTTCAAAAGGGAATTGGATAGATACTTGAAGGGGAGAAAATTGCAGGGCTATGGGGAAAGAGCAGGGGGAGTGGGACTAATTGGAGAGCTCTTTCAAAGAGCCAGCACAGGCACAATGGGCTTTTTTTCTGTGCTGTAAGATTCTATAATCTGTTTTTCTTATATTGGTGGTGCTTATGTTCATCTGAAGGATAAATATTCAATAGCTGCCTGATATCTTATAACCATGGAGATACTCTTCGTATTTCTTGAATTACAGTATAACAATCAAACTATTGTACATCCTGGTTAAGGTACAATGCAGTTGTTAGACAAAAAACAGCTATAAAAATCATTTTTAAAGGTAAACACCTTTAAAGGGCGTAGTGGGTTACGTTATGAGAACAGGTTGCATAAATTTGACTTGTATTCCCTTGACTATAGAAGATCGAGGAGTGATCTGACTGAGGAGTTTAAAATGTTAAAAGGATTCGATAGGGTAGACACAGAGAAATGATCTCTTCTGATCGGGGAAACAAGAACAAGATGACATAATATTAAAATTAGAGCTGGGTCATTTAGGAGGGAAATCAGGAAGCACTTTTTCACACAAGACTGAGATCAAGAGCTTCCTGTTATGTAAGGGTATTGTAGGCTTCGCAAAATCCCCCAGAAACTCAAACAGAACCCTAAAGGGAGTGATTTTTGGACCTTTCATACAAACTTGGGATGATGGGACCTAAGTGAAGTGATTTGAGGTAAAAACCTCAGTTTTGGACATTTTAAAGATCAGGGAAGAAAAACCCTGAGGAAAATGACTTTTGAATCTTACTGTTGGGAAAGACACCTTTCACAGACACAAGACAGGCTGCGGAGGGACGTGGCCAGGCAGTGGACAGCTTTGGGTATTGGGGCCCAGTCAAGCTGTCTGGGAATTGTTTACACTGCAATCCTACCAAGGAGGAAGAGACAAACCCAAAACCTCACACACACATCGAAATATGAATAATCCAAGACCCCTTTTGAAATTCCCAGGCCCAAACAGGATACCAGAAGCCTGAAATCAATAAAACATTTAGTACCCCGATTACTTCATCAAAAACCAATCAACCAGGTATCCACAGGGACAGATTTACAAGCCCGCCAAAAACCTAGGACAATAGGGACAAGATTTGGCACACAGATAAAGGCCCTGCCTAAATGGGAAACATCGGAAGCCATCAGGACATGTTTAACACCAAGTTAAAGCCATCGAAACTAACAAGCCCGCCAAAACTAAGACAATGGAATAAACAGGGCTCAATTGAAATCTAAAGGAAACCGATTTAGTACGGGGTTTTGGGCGCGAAAAGGACAAAGGGCCTGAACAGTATAATTGGGGGCCTAATCCCCCAAGACAGTCTCTCTGGACTCTCTGACAACGCTCTCAACGCTCGCACAGCTCTCTCTCAGCTCTGTTCCAGCAAGACACCACAAGCCACGAGCAGGAGGAGGAAAGAAGGCCAACAACTTCACAAGCAGACCAACACGCAAGAAGAAACCAGAGCGACTGCCTCAGTGACCATCGGACACCTCGCGGCAACAAGGGCCTTATAAAACCTTTTACTCAAAAGACTCTAAACCATAACTCTCAACTGTCAAGGATTCGTTTGGTGAGCATTATCCCTGATCTCCTGAAACCAAAACCTAGCTAGATAGTGGGATTTTTGGGAGGGATAAGGTTTTTTTGTATATTGTCATTCTCCCTCGCCTGTACCATGTGTTTCCCAACCTGTGTTTAAGTGTTAAGTGTGTTTTAAGTTCGTTACCTTTTTCTTTTAATAAAGTCAAAATTCTTTCATCAGAACCTGTTGTCTACTGCATCTTTGTTCACAACCCCTAAATAAGTCCAAAGTCTAGAACCAGGGGTGTGGGAGCGATTCGAACCGCTCACTGAGTCAGAGGTGAAGGCTGACCCCACACACCACCCCCTACAGTATCAAGGCATATGGAGCTAAGACGGGTAAATGGAGTTGAGATGCAGATTATCCATGATTTTATTGAATGGCGGAACAGGGCAAGGGGCTGAATGGCCGACTCCTGTTCCTATGTTCCTAACACAGTCCTGCAAGACTAATGAGTTGCCAAGTTAGTCCACTGGTGAAAATATTGGGTCATTTACACCCTTCTGTACAGCATTCTCTATTTATAATCTGTGACAATTAAATTGGTGGGCTTTGCATTCACTATACATGAAATTCAAAAGCTGTCACAGTAATAGTTAAGTTAAACTTGAATTGTTGCTTGTTCCATGTGAGGAAGGAATTTACTAATGCCCCATTATATGGCACCAATTAGTGCAGTATTGACTGCACTGTTAGTAGCAATGCGTACACACCCGCTATAGCCTTATGCCTCATTGCACTTCTGATGACTGGAGGAAAAACAGAGCTCCTCTCATGCAAACTTAACATGAACCCCTGACCAAGAACTTTTCATAGGAATGGAAGGAAAGCTAGAGGATGAATCAGCCTGAGCCAATCTTGTGCAATTACTGGTGGGCAGATCAAGAGCAACAATAGCAAAGGCCCAGGAGTAGGCCCCTGAGAACAGGCCTCTTGTTGCTATCTCAGCAGGAGGAAACTAATAACTGCAGAAAAACAACACAGCAAATAAGTAGCAAATGTTTGAACTCAGTGACTGAAACAGACCTGGAAGAACATGGAATTATTGTCAAATATCCAAAGAGAGCACTCAATGACTGATGATTCCTACAAAACTCCTAATATAAACATACGGCTCTGGATTGTGTGCGATTGTCATATCACTGACCTGCTTTTTAAGATAGATGAACTTCTTTTGAATTAAATTTGGAATTGGAAATTTAAGCAGGAAAATGGCTATCTTACTCTGAACTAGACCAATTGCTACTTAAGTGCAGTTGGTTGTAACTGCCTTACATTTGTTATTAGAGGCAGGTAGTTTTACATGTACTAGAGTTTGAAATGACGTATTTTGCTAACAATTTTACATTACTCTGCTTGCGGTAAGTACGTGAAGTACTGTTTGCCCATACTTAACGTCTGACACAACCCTAGAACTTACTGTGTGTGATATTAATGTACCTACGTTTTGCTTGACATTGCCCACTATTTTAACAGAGGCCTTAACCAATTTTAAATAAACGGGTCAATGCATTTAAATAGCAGGCAAATGAATTTCATGCAAACTTGTTCATAATTCGTGCTAATTCTGCATATAGTAAATTGCTAGGCTGCAATGGTCTGTTGATCTATTTGCGAATTCATTTGAAATATAAGGGCTGTATCCTGTTACATTGTGAAATGTGCTGAAGCAAATTCCTCCCCAGTCACTTCTGTGTATTTGAATGATTTTGATAATAAGTGCCAGATTTCCTGGAAAAGATTCTCTCAACGCTGTCTGCTCAGCTTTGGTTGGACACAGTAGCAGTCCAATACTATTGACAAGCGCGTCCCTGCCCGTCCAACTATGGCTGAATACAGTAGGAGCTCAACTGTGAGATGGAGGTCCATGAAGATAATTATTGGATGCACAATGTGGCTGGTGGTTTAGGCAAAATAAATTGCTGGCCACATAAGCTGACAACAATTTGTCATAATGGCAGCAACGTCAGTGGGTTTAGACAATTAATAATCCTATGTTTATCCTATTCATACAATGCATTGCTTCTTAATTTTTCTTGGAATATAAATGAATTGTTATTCTGTTCGTTGAACCTGTGTATACCTAGTGAGAGGATATGGTTTTGACCTGATGTGAAGCAGCTGGGAATCAGCAATAAACATAAAAAGAATGAGTTGAAGCATTATCATTTAAAAGAGAATGAGTTGCACCCAACCAAAATGTTCCAATACCTGAAAGTATTCCCACATGCTACGGGCACGCACCCAATCTTTGTGGGTGTGGGAACATTTTCGATTGTGCTCATAGGCACAAAGCATTGTCTTTGGCAATTGTTTCTCTGCAACCAATCAAAACATCTAACCATTTACTTCACTGTCACTCATCCCATCTCTGACAGACGAGAACAGCTTGTTCTTGCAGTGTTTGTCACATAATAAACGTCCCAGATTAGTGGACAGGAGATTGGGGGACACCGAGCAAGAAGTGGAACACAAGTTGCAGAATGTGATTGAAGAGGTGTGTTTTGAGGAGAGGTTTGAAGCTGACAGAGCAGTAACCATGCAAAGGGCCTCCAGAATCCAGGGGCATGGTGCTCAAAGGCTTTATCATTGACTCTGGAGTGGAATGGGTGGGGGGGGGGGGGGGCGTGGAATCACACCCCAGACCAAAGTCAGAAGAGTGGAAGCTGAAAGCTGAGGCACAGAACATAAGAAACGCAAGAAATAAGAGCAGGAGTCGGCCATACGGCCCCTCGAGCCTGCTCCGCCATTCAATAAGATCATGGCTGATCTTCGACCTCAACTCCACTTTCCCGCCCGATCCCCATCGGGTTGAATAAAATTGTAAAGTTACATATGAACAAGAATAGGCCATTCAGCTCTTCGAGACCCACCTTTTCTCCACATCCCCTGATACCCTTGCCCAACAAAAATCTATCGATCTCGGTCTTGAAAATGTCAGTTGACCCAGCATCCACAGCTTTTTGGTGAAGAGAGTTCCAGATTTCCACTATTCTTTTTGTGAAAAAGTGCTTCCTGATTCAATCCCTAAATGGCCTAGCTCTAATTTTAAGATTATGCCCTCTTGTTCTGGATTTCCCCACCAGAAGAAATAATTTCTCTGTATATACTCTATCGAATCCCTTAATCATTTTAAGTACCTCGATTAGATCGCTCCTCAACCTTCCAAACTCAAGGGAATACAAGCTAAGTTTACGCAACCTCTCCTTATAATTGAACCCTTTAAGCCCTGGTATCATTCTGGTGAATCTGCCATGTACCCCTTTCAAAACCTCTTTCCTGAGGTTCAGTGCCAAAAACTGAATGCAGTACTTCAGATGGGGTCTGACCAAGGCTCATTTCAACTGAAGCATCACTTCCTCACTTTTGAATTCCAACCCCTTTGAGATAAAGGGCCACATTTCATTTGCCTTTTTGATTACTTTCCTTACCTATGCACTAGCTTTTAATGATGTGTACATGGACACCTAAATCCCTTTGCTCTCCACAGCCCCTAGTCTCTCACCATGAAGAAAATATTCTGATTTGTCTTTCTCAAATCCAAAGTGGATGACCTCACCCTTCCCCACATTGAACTTCACCTGCCATAGTTTTGGCCACTCACTTAGTCAGGCTATGTAACTTTCTGCTCCCATCTGCACAACTTACTGTACCTCCTAACTTAGTGTCATCTGCAAACTTGGATAAACAACCCTCTATTCTACGGTGGTTGAAGGCTAAATATTGGCCGGGATTCGAGGTAAACTCCCCTGCTCTTCTTCAATTAGTGCCATGGGGCCTTTTACATTCATCAAATCAGACAAGGCCTCAGTTCAAGATCTCATCATCTAAAAGACAGCACCACCAGCAATACAACACTCCCTCAGTACTGCACTGAAGTGTTAGCCTAGATTATGTGCTCAAATCTCGGGAGTGGGGCTTGAGCCCACAACTTTTTGGCTCAGAGGTGAGTGCTACCATTGAGCCAAGGCTAACATAGGCCTTATTAATTGCCCCCATCCCTGAAATAATAGACCAGAAGCAGTTAAGTCCAGATAAATGCATACCTGATCCCAAATGGAGAATTCCAGTGCACCAAGCCATGTCTTATTAACTCCCATTGTATAGAATTCCTAATCCAAACATAACACTTAAATACAAAATCCCAACCCAAGCATAAAATATTTCCTAATTATCTGCTTCATAATACTTCGCACACCAAATATAATTAATCAACTGCTAAATTTTGCTGAAAAGCAGTGAAACATTGTCGAAATCAAGGGGAGGAATTTTTTGATTGGTGCACAGGGGAATAAAAGACATTCGGCCGAGCAGCCAAAAATAGGCCAGATTCAATGTTTAAAAACACCAAACTCTCTCTTGATTGTTGAGATTCCTTATTCTTCAGGTCCCTGTCCACTGAGTGCAAAGTTCCAGCACTGGTGTGGTATTGATATTTGTTTTTTTTAATTTATGAATGCTCCAATTCTACAACAGGATAATTGTTCTAAATGAGTCCTTAGCATCTGGAGTGTCAGTCAGCCATTTCAATTAATTATAGGGAGGCCTCCTAATTTAAATGTTTTCAGGAAACTCAACGATCCTTGCTGACTCCCACTTCCCAGTTGCTGGCCAACTGCATTGAGGTGTGCTGGGCGAGGAGTCTGCATCAGGCCTCTGCGCCTAATCATACGCAACATCACCACTGTCAACCCCCATATGATACACTGAGATCCTGAATTTTCTGATTTTTTGCCTTCAAGAATAAGAGAGAAACTTCAGTTTTCACCTCTTGGAGGTTTTATCTGTGGTTATTTGTATCCCACAGGAGGTTAAATAAGTTACAGTGAATCTATGGCAATTTAAAACAATGGTTTTGTGAATTGATAAACTGAGGTACCATTTACTTACTCACGTGAATGTTAAAGACTTGGGGGGAGAAATTTGGTATCGCCCCGTTTGGGGTGCAATTATCGGCCGGGCGCAAAGTTTAGAACCTGGCGCTAATTATCACCTCCAACTGCAAACTTGGCTTCTATTGCCCCTGGAGGTGATTGGAGCGCTAAATCAGGTGCTACACACCTCTCTTAATGCGCTAACGCCAAGGAGCGAGGCGCTACCTCAGAGCGCTGGTGAAGCTCATGTGATGTCAGTCAGCAATGGAACACAGACACACTGGCGCCGGCCAGTTCTTAAAGGGGAGGGTCAATCTTGCTCTCCATCCACAACCCTGCTCATTGCAGCCTTGAATCTCGGCCTGGAGAGACCTGTACATCAAATCTGTTGGAAAGAACAATGGAGAGACCCAGGGAAAGAGCTCAGAGTACAGCCCCCTTAGTCTCTTCTAAATCGATGCAAGGAAGATCAAATCAAAAAGAACCTGCAAAGTGCTGCTCAGTACCCAAAACTTTGAATCTCTCCTGCAGTCTCTCTCTCTCACTCAGAATGCGTGGTGCAAAAATTTTGCCGACAAAAAAAGGCAGGAAGCAGTCGCCTTTAAATAGCTCCCCTCAACCTGTCGCTGCTAGTGGCAGGCGGTAAGACGGGGGCTCCACTCAATATCCGGTCCGAAGCGCTACCGGGGTGTTGCACGCTCGACTGACGTCATGATCTGCGGGCGCAGGAGATCGTGGCGGTAGTGTTTAGCGCTGCCGCAAAATGTCTAGTCAATTTCGTGAGCGGCGCAAACATCGCCGCGCACGTGCGCTAGTTGCTTTGCACCCCATTAGCGCCCTCTTAAGGCGCTAACGGGAGGCGCAAACCAACCGAATTTCCCCCCCCCCATGTTTGGGGAGGTGATGTTTATTCGGCAAGCCCTATCGCGCCTGTGCTAAAACTTTAGCAGAATGGTTTGTAGACCATTTCTGAAAGTGAAAGCGCTGAGACCAGCACTAAAGAAAGCTCTGATGACAGTCTGGTGTGTGGCTTCAAAGAAGAACAGTGGAAACTTCTCAATTCAGAGAACAAGAAGTGATATGACCGGGAATTTCTCCTTGAGTTCCAGTTCATGACCAGCCACTGTCGAAAACCAGATGGTTTACCAGCAATCAGCGATGCTGTTCTTGACAAGATTAAGCAGACCAATCTAATGATAAGACCTTTGAAGCCCTCACAAATGCTGTCCAGGAGCCCAGACTTCACACCATCCTATCCAGATTTTTGAAGGCCATCACAAAGTGAACGAGAGGGAGTTCCTGAAATACAAAAAGTGCAGGAATTATTCCGCAGAGTGAGAAGCATCCTGAACAAGCTCACACCACAGATGTTTCAACAGTTAATGAAGCTGGTTCAGGAGCTGACAATTCTGTCTCCTGATTCTGTTGTAAACTCTCCAGAATGATTTCCGACGGAAGCTCTCAGACCTGATGGTGTTAAAACCGAACCTGAAGTTTAAATTTACTGCTCCTGTTATTAATCCCTGCTCACCAATTGTCAAACCTACTTGAAAATATTTTTAAATGTCAAGGAAACCTCCAAATCTTTTGTACTTGTAGATAGTTATGGATGCTATGGTTTATTTTGTTTATCACTTTATTATATGACGTAGTTGTTGAATTTCTTTAGTTAAACCAGGTTCATTCTTGAAGACGAGTATTGTCATTTCAAAATTCTGAGGTGGGGGGGTGTAAGCGATATATATATATATATATTGTACTTGCATATTGTTAGTAGAACACTAGAGGAACCCCTAGTGGGAGAACAAATACTGCAGTCCAGGGTCCCCTCCTGTTACCGAATGTAGCTAGTAGGATGGATAAGGGGGAACCAGTGGATGTAGTGTATTTGGATTTTCAAAAAACCTTCGATAAGGTGCCACACAAGAGGTTATTAAACAAGATTAGGACTCATGGTATTCGGGGTAATATAGCAGCATGGATTTAGGATTGGTTAATGGACAGAAAACAGAGAGTAGGAATAAACGGGACTTTTTTGGGTTGGCAGGCTGTAACTAGTGGGGTACTGCAAGGATCAGTGCTTGGGCCTCAGCTATTTACAATCTATATTAATGACTTAGATGAAGGGACTGAGTGTAACATATCCAAGTTTTCTGATGATACAAAGTTAGGTGGGAAAGTAAGCTGTGAGGAGGAGGCAAAGAGGCTGCAGAGAGATATAGACACATTGACTGAGTGGGCAAGAACATGGCAAATGGAATACAATGTGGGGAAGTGTGAAGTTATCCACTTTGGTAGGAAAAACAAAAAAGACAGCATATTTTTTAAATGGTGAGAGACTGGGAAATGTTTGCATTCAGAGGGACCTGGGTGTCCTTGTACATGAATCACAGAAAGTTAACATGCAGGTACAGCAAGCAATTAGGAAAGCAAATGGTATGTTAGCTTTTGTTACAAAGGGATTAGAGTATAAGAGTAAAGAAGTCTTACTACAATTATACAGGGCATTGGTGAGGCCACACCTGGAGTACTGTGTACAGTTCTGGTCTCCTTACCTAAGGAAAGACATACTTGCCTTAGAGGGAGTGCAACAAAGGTTCACTAGATTGGTTCCTGGGATGAGGAGATTGCCCTATGAGGAGAGATTGAGTAGACTAGGCCTATATTCCATGGGATTTAGAAGAATGAGAGGTGGTCTAATTGAAACAAATGAAATTCTTCAGGGGCTTGACAGGGTTAATGCTGAGAAAATGTTTCCCCTGGCTGGGGAGTCTAGAACACAGGGTCACAGTCTCAGAATATGGGGTTGGCCAGTTAGGACTGAGATGAGGAGAAATTTCTTCATTCAAAGGGTTGTGAATCTTTGGAATTCTCTACCCCAAAGAGCTGTGGATGCTCAGTCGTTGAGTAGATTCAAGACAGCGGTCGATACATTTTTGAGAACTAAGGGAATTAAGGGATATGGGGATAGTGCGGGAAGGTGGAGTTGAGGTAGAAGATCAGCCATGATCTTGTTGAATGGTGGAGCAGGCTTGAAGGGCCGAATGGCCTACTCCAGCTCCTATTTCTGATATTCTTATGTTCACTCTTGCCTCTGAGTCGGAGGATTGTGGGTTTAAATCCCACTCCAGAGACTTGAGCGCATAATCTAGGCTGACACTTCAGTTCAGTATTGAGGGAGAGCTGCATTGTTGGAGCTGCTGTCTTTAGGATGAGACTTTAAACCAAGGCCCTGTCTGCTCTCAGATGGATGTAAAAGATCCCATAACACTATTTGATGAAAAGCAGAGGCGTTCTCCTGATGTCCTGGCGAACATATATTCCTCAACCATCATCACTTAAAAAAAACCCCAGATCATTTGGTCATTTATCTCATTACTGTTTGTGGCTGCTTGCTGTGCATAAGAACATAAGAATTAGGAACAGGAGTAGGCCATACGGCCCTTTGAGGCTGCTCCGCCAATCAACAAGATCATGGCTGATCTTCGACCTCAACTCCACTTCGACCTCAATCTCCACATCCCTTGATTCCCCTAGAGTCCAAGTAAATAGCGTAAAGTGGCTGATGTATTTCCCTATGTTACAACAGTAGTTCATCGGCAGTGAAGCATTTTGGGATGTCCTGAGGTCATGAAAGCCGCTCAATAAAAGTAAGTTCTTTCTTTACTCTGTTACTTCATCATTTAATGCCTAATCCATATTCTAGATTTTTTGAACTTAATTTCATTAAATTCTTGTAATGTATTGCTTTTGAAATGTAATGTAGTGTCAGCTGTAGCTCAGTGGGAAGCACACTCGCCTCTGAGTCAGACGTCATAAAGCTAGGCTGACACTCCAGTGCAGTGCTGAGGGAGTGCTGCACTGTCGGAGGTGCTGTCTTTTGGATGAGACATTAGACCGAGGCCCCGTCTGCTCTCTCAGGTGGACGTAAAAGATCCCATGGCACTATTTCGAAGAAGAGCAGGGGAGTTATCCCCGGTGTCCTGGCTAATATTTATCCCTCAATCAACATAACAAAAACAGATTATCTGGTCATTTTGACATTGCTGTTCGTGGGAGCTTGCTGTGCGCAAATTGGCTGCCGAAATTTCCTACATTACAACAGTGACTCCACTCCAGAAGTACTTCATCAGCTGTAAAGCGCTTTGAGACGTCCGGTGGTTGTGAAAGGCGCTATATAAATGTACGTCTTTCTTTCTTCTTTCTTTTAAGAATTTGAGCTTCTGTTTAAAGCATCTTCATACAAATATTTACTGGGCTAGTCTCATGATGAGCATTGATGAGAACAAATGTCTACTCCAGATTTTCTTTAATTTTACAGAATGTTATTTCTAATTTGAAACCTCCCACCTCAAACATAAAACATATTTCTGATGACTGTTCGGCCAAAAGCAAATTATTCAACAATTTGCAGCCTAATTAACTTTTATCACTGTCGCATTCCTGAGTATAATAAATCTTGGAATTTCTCCCAGAGCCTGAAGGCTGTGATTAGTTTGTCTGTAAGTCAAAGAGCCATTTGGTGATATTATGAAGTGCCTGAAAGTAGGACAGAGGCTAAACATGACATTTTCCAGCAATTGTAGCTCACAAAGAATAATACAGTGCATTAAATGTCAAGGCCATGGTACTCGCATTCAATCCACCCACATAGTCTGGCTTTTGAGAAGTAGGTTAATTACTTTATATACAACAAAATGGAACACTGTAGTAGAGTAGGAGGCTGCATTTTATCTTCTGTTTTTATTTATTTATAGCAATCGAATTTCCATCAATTTCTTTTGTCTATTTCCCCCCCTTCCTTGGTTCAGTGGTAGCACTCTCGCCTCTGGGTCAGTAGGTTGTGGGTTCAAGGTTTGAGCACATAACCTAGGCTGACACCTCAGTGCAGTACTAAGGGTGCCCCACCGCTGCACTGTTGGAGGTGCTGTCTTTCAGACGAGACATTAAACAAAGGCCCCGTCTGCTCTCTCAGGTGGATGTAAAATATCTCATCGCGCTTTTCAAAGAGCAGCAGAGTTATCCTCCAACCAACACCACCAAAACAGATTATCTGGTCACTTATCTCATTGCTGTTTGTGGGACCTCGCTGTATGTAATTCAGCTCCTGTGCTTCCTAACATTACAACAGTGACTACAGCCCCAATTTTAACTCCAGGTGGATTCCCCGCTCAGGCCTGAGTTAAAATTACAGTCGGGTCTCAATGATGTCATCGGGCTGCTACATGCATATGTAAAGAAGGACCCTGTTGGCTCCGGGCACGTGTCCTTGCTGCCTGCTCAGGAGAGCAGGTTAAAATGACAGATGTTGCGATCATGGCGGCTTTCGGACAGGTAAGAGCCCAGGGGGGTTTTAACTGCCCACCCGCCAGGTTTCTGCTGAGCGAGTAGGGTTAAAATCACATTTCAATAGTACTTCACTGGCTGCGAATCATTTCATGATATCCCAAGGTTGTGAAAGGTGCTATATAAATGCAAGTTCATTCTTTCTTTCAATACAGAGCTTGTGCATTTTATTACATGGGCAGTTTCTGATTGGTATATCAATGTAACTTGCCAATTGTTATTTAATTTGCCTTTTGTTTTGGTCTTGTTTTGAACTTAACTGCGGCCAATTACCTTTCCATAAGCTCATCTCAGCCCTTTCAATACATGGCCATTCCAGTGGACTCCTGCCTGTAAGTTTGCAAACTCAGCCAGGATCCAGGTTATGCCTCGTGGGGGTGGAGCCTCCACCTGCCCCTACAGGACCATTGACTTAAGGCAGGGGGGAGACCAGGGATGCCCTAAGTCAGGAGTTCTCATTCCTAAGCCCTCACTCAGCACCTGGCGTACGATGAGCGCTGGTGCACCTGATCTCACCATGCGTACCTGGCCAAAAGCGGCAAAAGTGGGGCTGAGCGGGGTCCAGGTGGGGGTTGGAGCCTTGACGGAGCAGAATTTTTTGGGGGAGGGTTGAAGTAGCCCCCTTTGTAGATGGACACACAGATTGTTACTCTGAGGTGGGGGGCAATCTTTTTAAAAAATATTTTTGAAACAAATTTATATATGAGCCCATCAGCTGCAAGGATTTGGGCTAAAGTAAATTTGTCTATAATTAAATGTAACAGAAGAGCATTAGAGAGGTGTGACAGGAATTGTGACATGTATACACATGTACCGTTTTCTTTATATTGATAGATATGTACAATACTGGCATCATCTAACTAATAATGCTTGATTTACCTTGTCTCCATGGTATCTGTGGGCCTTAGCCCTTCACCTAATTTTATCAATTAAAAACAACTGATTTTTTTTTTGCAGTGAATTCACAAAATTCTGAAATCACTGGGTTGGATTTTCAATGACCCGTGGAGTCGGGTTTGGAGGCGGGGGGGGGCGGGGGTGTTAAAGTTGCAGATTCGGGGGTCCCGACCCCATCCCGTCTCCAACCCGCCTCCATGCCAGTTTCGCCGGTGGCGGGTACCCAACCTGTTCTGAGACCCGACTCCCCGAGGCGGGAAGGGATTAGTGACAATTAACTGCCTGTTAACAGGTAGTTAACAGGCAGTTTTTTGCATAATCCCTATTTTAAAAAAAAAGTGTGGGCTTCCCGACAGGTGGCAACCACACCAAGTTATCGGGTCGGACCGTGGGTCTGCAGGGGTTGGAGGGGTCGATATGTCCGGTGGGCAGGTGAGTGATGGGTGCATGTGTGCAGAGGTAAGTGTGTAAGGTAAGTGCTAAGTGTTGGAAAAAGTTTTACTTACCTTAACTTCCTCCTGCAGGTGTCAGCCCTTCAGTTCTCGGGAGTTGAAATCTCACCGGCACAGAAAGCAGGAAAGCCGTGGTCCTGTCAAAAACTGCAACCTTCTGTTTTCTGTGGTGGAATGATTTCTAACTCAGCCTGAGAGGAAGGACTGAAGTTAGAAATCATATTGTGAGTGTTTGACAGCTTCACAGAGCTGTCAAACGCTGATATTTCATCTGTCAGATGAAATGTCAGTCTGTGACGTCACCTGTTGCCAGGTGGCCCTTAATTGGCCTGTTGAGCCCACTGGGCGGGCTCAACAAGGTCAAGCAAGGGAAAATACAGTGGGTTGGCCACATCTCGATGGAGGCGGGTTCACAAGCCAGAATGTGTGATTCCCGACCCCAACCCGACTCCAACTTCAAAATCCAGCCCACTGAATCCGTGAATAGAAAAAGCTGAGACCTACATTTCATTGATGTAAATTAGCCATGCATTTGTTGCTGAAACGTGAATCATTCATTTAGTGGAAGATTTCCGCATTCTCTTAATATTTCCATTTCTTAAGATGAAAACTTATTTTATTGAAGGAATTGTATCTGGTATGATCTCCCGAACCATTAATCCATGATTTGGTTTTGTTAATCCGTAGAGAATGTTTGGCACTTCATAATCTAGTACTTGGACTTCTTATCCAAAGACTGCAATGTTACCATTATTCATACTACTTGGACATCTGAATAAATAATTTCCTTCTTTTCAAAGTGATGTGTACAGTATCAGTGCCTCTCTCCATAAATCACCAGTTCTACAAGCCCGTGCCTCGCAGTTAAACATCTAAATATAGGTAGAGAACGGTACAAATGGATTAATCTTCAATGATAGCAAAATACTGCAGATGCTGGAAATCCGAAATAACAACAGAAAATGCTGGAAAAACTCAGCAGGCCAGGCAGCATCCGTGGAGAGAGAAACAGAGTTAACGTTTCAGGTCAAAGACCTTTCGTCAGAACTGGAAAAAGGCAAGAAATGAAATAGATTTAAAGCAATCTTCAATTAATCTTCAATTGTTGTCAGACATGTTTAGATGCTAATATCTAAATAATATTTAGGAAGAGCGAAATTTCCAGGAGAAGCTGCAGTGAGGGAGGATTTCCGCTGTTCATTATTTGTAGTGAGATCATAACAACGTTGGGCCTGAATTTGCAGTCAGAGGCTTCCCACGGGTGGATGCCTCTGAACCGCAATAAATCTACCTGATAGTCCTGGATCCACGGAGACTCGCGCTCCTGGGCCTCTATGCATAGGCCTGCGTAGAGGCCCACGTATTCTAGGGGCGCAGGCGGTTCCCAAGTGCCCCTGGGATCACGTGGGCCGGCCCAACCAATCAGAAAGGGCCAAACATTCTCTACGGATTAACAAAACCAAATCATGGATTAATGGTTCGGGAGATCATACCAGATACAATTCCTTCAATAAAATAGGTTTTCATCTTAAGAAATGGAAATATTAAGAGAATGCGGAAATCTTCCACTAAATTAATGATCATTTACGTATGGAATCCTCATAAACTTAATAGGAATCATCCAAAAACTACATGTACACAACCTTGAAATTAAAAAAAATCATTACATGTTTAAAATTAATTAAAATACAATTTCATTAAACACTTAAAACAAAAATTAAAATTTTTTGAAAAATAAATGTAAACATTTTTTAAGGGGCCAAAAATAACACAAACTTATTTTACAGGTTTTTGAATGTTAAAATGATTTAAAAAATTTTATTTTAATATTTATTTTCACCTTTACACTGGTAAAAGAAAGCCTTACATGTGCTTTTACCGGGCGTAAGAGTTTCATGGGCATTCGCTGGGCAAGAGTTGGCCAAATGGCACAACTCTCCGCCAGCGAATGTCCATTTCCTGCGCATGCGGAGGATCTGTTAAGATTCTTGACAGATCGCAAGTTCCGGATTTTCGCGCATGCACAGCCCATCCGTAAACCCGGAACTTGCGAGGCATATACGGCCGCATACGCACCACCATTATTTACAGACGCTTTTACAATTTCACTACAAATATCAGAGGAAATTTTCCTTTACTCTAAAATGGAAAAAAAATAGGGGGAAAAATTCAGTTGGTTGCGCCTCCCGTTAGCGCCTTAAGAGGGCGCTAATGGGGCGCAAAGCAGCTATGTTTGCGCCGCTCGCGAAATTAACTGGACATTTTGCGGCGGCGCTAAACACTACCGCCACGATCTCCTGCGCCGGCAGATCGTGACGTCAGTCGAGTGTGCAACGCCCCGGTATCGCCCCGGAGCGGATATTGAGTGGCGCCCCCTGCCTTACCGCCTGACGCTAGCAACGACAGGTTGAGGGGAGCGTTCTGCAGTCATGAAGAGACTGGGGGAGTGCTATTTAAAGGCGACCACTTCCTGCCTTTTATTGTTGGTGCCATTTTTGAACCACACATTCTGAGAGAGAGAGAGAGAGACTTCTGGAGAGATTCAATGCTGTGTGAAGGAGTTTTGGGTACTGAGCAGCACTTTGCAGGTTCATTTTGATTTGCCATTCCTTGTATCGATTTAGAAGAGACTGTTGGGGCTGCACTCTAAGCTCTTTCCCTGGTACTCTCCATTGTTCTTTCCAGCAGATTTGATGTGCAGGTCTCTCCAGGCCGGGATTCAAGGCTGCAATGAGCAGGATGTGGATGGAAAGCAAGATCAACCATCCCCTTTAAGAACTGGCCGGTGCCATTGTGTGTGTGTTACATTGCTGACTAACATCACATGAGCTTCGCCAGCGCTCTGAGGTAGCGCCTCGCTCATCAGCCTTTGCGCCTTAAGACAGGTGTGAAGCGCCTGATTTAGCGCTCCAATCACCTCCAGGGGCGATAAAAGTCAAGTTTGCAGTCGGTGGCGATAATTAGCGCCAGGCGCTAATTTCTGCGCCCGGACGATATTTGTGCCCCAAACGGGGCGCGACTGAATTTTTCCCCCATACAGTTATTGCAAAGTGTTAAAGATTTTATTCATTTTTAAAAGCATAGTCTTTAAAAAATGAACTTGTATAGCAGCTTATCCTGTCTCTCAGAAACATCACATACAATGAAATGTATTGACTTTTGTAATACAGGAAAAGGCAATGGGGGAGAAATTCGGTACCTTAGCGCCTCCAGTTAGCGCCTGGCGGGGGCGCTAATGAGGCACTGAGGCAGTAGCGCCATGGCAAGGCGAATCCAGCGGAGCACACCAAATTCGGCCCCCCCCGAAGTGCCGCTGCTACGAGTTAGCGCCGGGGACTTCAGCGCCAGGCAGATTGTGACGTCAGTGAGCGTGCAACACTCACTGGATGCCCGATCTGCCAAATTGAGTATCGCCCCATGCCTTAGCGCCTCGCCCCAACAGCAACAGGGAGAGGAAGCTTGAAGCAGTCGGTAGCCGGCTCCAGGGACGCTACTCAAAGGGATCATGAGTAATGAGTCACAGTTCTCAGGTTAGTGCTGTTTCACTGCTTCCTTGTCAGTTTGACATTGTGCAACAGTTTAAATCAGTCATTTAAAGGTTGTTTAGTCTCAGGAGTGTTGTGGCTACTAAAAATGAGTTACATTTATTCTCACAAAATATCAAAATGCTGCACTTCCTTGCATTAATGGGGGCTGTACTGGCAGTCGTCCTCGCCCTCCAGGATCTACTGCGGAGGGAGCGGAGGCACCAAGAAAGATTGGAACATGTGGCTAGAGGGAGGAGGAGACCCATCAGGGCTCTCAACAGGAGGCCTTACCCTCCGAGAGTCTTCCGACAGTAATTCTCCTACCTTCAATTAAGCGAGGAGCAGTGTCTTAGAAGGCTCTGCTTCAGCAAGGAGGTGGTCTCAGAACTCTGCCACCTCCTCCAAACAGACCTCCAGCCTCACACCAGGATGACTTAAAGCCCAGATCCCCTTTGCTCATCACATCCCCATCATTCCATCCCTCTCGCAGGCCCTTTCACACCGCCTCAGATCAGGGCGACCATGGCTCTCTCAGTGTCAGTCAAGGTCACCATCGTCCTCAATTTCTTCACCAGTGGATCCTTCCAGTCTGCAACAGGAGATATAGGTAACATCTCGCAGTTCGCCATCCATCGCTGCACCCGGGAGGTCACAGAGGCTCTCTACAGTAGGAGAAGGGACTACATTTACTTCCCCATCACCAGAGAGAAGCAGGACGAGTGTGCATGTGGCTTTGCCAGGATACCGGGATTCCCCATGGTGCAGGGCGCCATTGACTGCACACACGTGGCTTTGCAGGCACTGCATAACAATCCTGAGATCTTCCGTAACCGCAAAGACTACCACTCCCTTAATGTGCAGTTGGTGTGCGACCACAGACAGCGAATCCTCAATGTGCCCGCTATCCTGGCAGCAGCCACGATGCCGTCGGCACCACATCAAGCTGGCTGGTCGGATACAAGGGGTATCTGCTCTCCACTTGGCTCATGACTCCCCTCTGCAACCCCAACATTCGTGCACAGCACTCATATAATGAGAGCCATGCCGCCACCAGGAACAACATCGAGCAGACCATCGGGGTGTTCAAGCAATGGTTCCGCTGCCTTGACCACTCACGTGGAGCCCTCCTCCTCCTCTTCTCCTGCATCACTCTCAATGGTGCCCTCAGGGACAGGCTGCTCCGTCCTTGCTCATTATCTGAAAGCACAAAGCCACGAGAGACGGGTTAAGGTGAGGGGATGGGGGCAGGAAGGGAGAAATGCATGCATACAGCATGATTAGCTGAAAAGTGTGAAATCCTTGTGGGGTGAGGGGGAAGTGGGATGTGAGAAGAAGGAGTCGGGATGAACTACCGTTGTTGTCCCCAAGGGGGTCAACGTCGCCGGTGGCCATGGCGCCCACCAGCTGGCGCCCAATGATTTGCAGCACTCTATTCTCCAGCGCAGACAGTGGTTGGGTGTCGGCTTGTCCCCCGCCTGTGCGCTCCTGCTCCCTGCTGTTGTGAGCCACCTTGGCCTGCAAAAGAAAGGAAAGTGTGTGAGTGAGTGTGGAGCAATGTGTTTGGGTGATGTGCCTGCCATAGGTGAATAGCTGTCATTGTGTGCAAGGTGTGCGATGTGGGTGTGACTATTGGTAGGTAGAGATTGTTGGTGGGTGAGTGCTGGGGGTGTGGTACTTTGGGCAGTGTGTGCTGACTGTGGTTCAGACTGTAATATTTGTTGAGGCATTGAGTCACCCTGACCACCTGAATGAGGTTGTTAAATTCCTTCCTGCACTGTGTGTGGGTCCTGGGGACCACAGTGCTGCCCAAGACCTGATGGGCAGCCTCCCTCCACATGGCATGGAAGACTTGCTGCGAGGGCCTCCTGCCACTTGTCGGGTAGAGCACCGCCCTACGTCTCTCCACAGCGGACACCAACTCCTCCAATGCTTGGTCCAAATATCTGCGGGCTCTCTCCCTGGGGCGTGGATCTGCCATGAGTACAGCTGGTCCGGCTCCTTGGACTTGGCCTGCTCCTGCTTGCTGACATAGGTTCACAGGCGACAATGCTGAGAATGAGGTTCTGAAGCATGAATGGTCCTCCCCTTTAAGAACTAGAAAGAGCCTGTGGCAATGATGTCTTGCTATTAGACTGCTGCTGATATTAATTAGCACTTTGAGTGTAACGCCACTGAGCTAGGCCGTTAGCGCTTGATTTAGCGTTCCCATCCTTTCTTTGAGCGATGACAATGAATTTTGCGGGCAGTGAGATTCATTAGCGCCTGGCACTAAATCTCAAACTTTTCCAAAGTTAGCGCCCATTCCTGGGCTATAATGAATTTCTTGCCCCATATATTTTAAAATGGCTGCCACTGGTTGACATTAACTACTTGACTTGTATTAAAGATTTGCTTCTGGTACCATTATAAATATTTACAATTTTAAAAATAACTTTTTGACACACTCTTCAGTAGAATTTTATCACTGTACGTTACATAGTTGGCCAGCATAGAAGAAATACGCCTCCAAGCATTTTTTAAAGCAAAGATCTAATTGACCAAAGTTGTGGTGTGCATTGTTAGATCACATCAATCGTACTGTGGTAACCTCAGTCTACTCTTCCACTGTTAATCGTCTGACTGTAAATAATAATCCTTTGTGCAGTGTTCCAATATCCATTCGTTTGCAAGAAAAATAAGGCTGGCAATTATTAAAGAATGTAACAATTGGGTTTCTCAACTTGTGTAAATCTCGCTTGCTCCTGAAGCCGCAAGAATACTTTTAGATAGTTAATAACATTGCACAATTGGCAAGCATTGTGCATTCACCAAACAACTGCAGGCAGGGGTGTTCACAGTTTGGCTTGTGTTGGGCATTAATCCACCAGAGACAGATGATGTACAATGAACAGTTATTCTACTGTATAAACAAACATTAATAATTCATTTCTAGAAAGTCTTAATTGGATTTCAATAATGGGATCCCTTTTATAAACCAATGTGCAGAGTAAGTATTTCTCTGAAGCGATGCCCCTGCAAACGAAAGAGAGGGATACCCCACATTATGCAGCTTATAATCATTTTTCCTAGCATGGTTGCCTCCAGTTGAGTGCTCAGAAACTGGGATAGAAAGGGATTGAGGGAGCATGTGGTGAGCTTCATTGATGAGATAAATCAGCTCAGGCTGAGTAGGAGATAAGGGAAAATGGGAATGCTGAGGGCATGGTTCAATGCAGCTAGTCAGAGGCAGTGACTGCAATCATAGAATCATAGAATCATAGTATGGTTACAGCACAGAAGGAGGCCACTCAGCCCGTCAAACCCATGCCGGCTCTCGGCAAGAGCACTTCATCTGGTTCCACTCCCCAGCCCTTTCCCCAACTTCCTTTTGAAAGCCGTGATTGAATCTGCCTCCACCACCCTTTCAGGCAGTGCATTCCAGATCCTAACCACTCGCTGAGTAAAAAAGTTTTTCCCTCATGTCGCCTTTGGTTCTTCTGCCAATCACCTTGAATCTGTGTCCTCTGGTTCTCGACCCTTCTGCCAATGGGAACAGTTTCTCTCTTTCTACTCTGTCCAGACCCCTCATGATCCTCTCAACCTTCTCTGCTCTAAGGAGAACTTTTAACAAATCTGTGCTGGCTTTCCTGAATTAATCTGCGCTTGTCCAAGTGACTGTTAATTTTTGATTCTGAGGTGATGATCGAGGGGGAGGTGAGGAAGGTCTGAGGAGGCAGTTAGAAGTGGCGAAAAGGAACCTAGAGTTGAACTGCTCTCCAGGGTGCTCCTGGAGTAGGAAGTGGTTTTGGCCAGGGAGAGAGTGATGGTACAATGTAAATGTAGGTGATGTATCGAGAGCTGCTGCTGGATGGCCAGGCGAGGTAAATATCAAGTCTGGTCAAGCTTATAGCCTGATGATTTGAAGCAACACAGGTGACCATTATACTAATGAGGGCAGTGGGAATAGGAGATTATATGGAATTTGAGGGCCGTGAGGGTGTTGAAGGCGGAAACAAGACGGTTAGGGAGCAAGAGGTATAAATGTCATTGATGTCAGGCGAGAGGTCAGGGAGGTCAGAGTTAAGGAGGCCATTAAAGAGTGAGTTTAGTGATAGTTTTTTCCCCAAAGGCAAAAAGTCACAGAGGAGGGGTTAGAGGAGGGCAGGGGGGATGTGTAGGAGAATGGAAATAAGGAAATGGTCAGAGGGAGTTTTGTCAGCAACAGATAGCATGACGGTGTCATCTCTACGTGTGATGTTGAGACTGAGGGGGTGGCCATGAGTGTGAGTAGAGGAGTTGATAGGACGAGTGAGGTTCAGAGAGGTGAGCAGAGTAAGGAATTAGTGGAGGAAGGGGAAGGTGACTTCAGGTGAAGATAGAAATCATCAAACATGAGGAGTCACTCATTATAAAGGCTGAGGTTGGACAGGAGGAGGATACTTTGCTCAAGATGGTGCCGGTAGGACATAGAGGATGATAAACACAGAGGACCTTTATTGAGAGATTGAGGGATGAATAGGCAGAGGTGTCCGAATAAGGAAAAGGAGGTGGAGGAATGCAAGGTAAATATCTGGCGGGATCTCTATACGAGCTCCAGGTGCCAGCATGGTGGATTAGGCAGTTGATATGGTATGATGTAAAGCCAAACAGGGTGACCTGGGTGATGGAATTACCAGTTAAGCCAGCTTTAACTGCATTGCATTGGAGGCAGTTCAGAGACGATTCACTAGGTTAATTCCAGAGAGGAGGGAGTTGTCTTATGAAGAAAGGTTGAGCAGGCTGGGCCTATACTCATTGGAATTTAGAAGAATGAGAAGTGATCTTATCGAAACATATAAGATACTGAGGGGGCTCGACAGGGTAGATGCAGAGAGGATGTTTCCCCTCGTGGGGAAATCTAGAACTCGGGGGCACAGTCTCAGAATAAAGGGTCGCCCTTTTAGAACTGAGATGAGGAGGAACTTCTTCCCTCAGAGGGTTGTAAATTTGTGGAATTCTCTGCCCCAGAGAGCTGTGGAGGCTGGGTCATTAAATACATTTAAAGTGGAGATAGACAATTTTTTGCAAGATAAGGGAGTGAAGTGTTATGGGGAGCGGGCTGGGAAGTGGCTTTGAGCCCAAGATCAGCCATGGTCTTATTGAATGGCGGAGCAGGCTTGAGGAGTCAAGTGGCCTATTCCTGCTCCGATTTCTTATGTTCTTTCAGTCAGCAATGTCTTTCCAGGATTTTCCCTCCAGGTTGTGGATTGAGAGGGCCTTGTTTGTGAGTTAGTGGATATTTTGCAGGGTGATATGGAGGGATGGGTTTCCAGATGATCTTTGGATATGATGGAGGGGATGAAGAGAGTTTTTTGTTGGGTGTAAAAAGGGTTGATGTTGGAATTGCGGGAAGTTTAGGTGATTGCCTTGGGGGAGCAAAATGAATGGAGAATGTGCCTGGATAGGGGAATGAGGCAGTGGTGAGTGCTACAGTGAGATGGCAGAGGATTCCCAGCTTGAGACAGAAGGATGCTATCTCAACACATTTTTCTTCCACTAAATTGTTGGATAAAATGTAAGGAAAAGCATTTTCTGGAGACAAGGAGGTGCTTCTGTCAACTAACTTCAAGAGGATCTTTGCAAACACAGTGGGCCATAATTTGCTGTCAAAATAACGGTGAGGCTAATGGCGCTCGCTGTTATTTATGCGCAAATGGTACAGCAACCTCAGGCGAGGAGCAGATGTGTGGTTAAACTCAAATATTTAAAGTTGCTGTCCGAGTTGCGTCGCTCTGCCGTTATCTTCACGAAAACAGCAGCTCGCTGTCAGCCTCACCATTGAAAGTCGTGAAGGTGCTGTTTTTGCACGGTAGTTGCGAACTAAACACGGCCCAGAAAGTTAAGTCTTGTCCATTTCAGTCTAAGTACTCTTTTAACGATGTGATAAGTGTTCATTACTGCCAGTCAATCTCTCTGGCATTGAAAATTAACTATTACAAGTGTGGTGTCTTATTCCTTCAGGTTATAATTGTTGGAGATTTAAAAAATTTAAAATTTAAAATTTAATTTTTCTAACTTATCCTTTCTGTCTCTATTTTCTTTCTCTTAATCCAATCTTTCTTTTCCTCCTTTTTCTTCTTTCTGTACCTGATTTGACATTGAATTCACCCATTCTAATTTACACTTCCTTCTCAGTCCTTGCGCTGTTAATTTCTCAATCCCTCAATCTAATTGGTTGAGGAGAGACACAGTTGCTTGCTCTGTTCACTCAGGTATCAGATGTCTGGTTTCCCTCGCTGCGACGTTATCAGCTCGCACTTTCAGCAGCTTGCCACGCAAAAAATGTAAAAACCTAAACATGCAAGGGCAAGTCTAACTGACGGCAGACGCTGTTAGTTGCCCTGCCACAGCAAATTATGGCCCAATGTGTTTCTAGTTGAGGTGTCAGCTTCAGCTACTTCAGTGGTAGTCATGTCACTGTAGTAAACAGGTTACGGTATGATTCAGCATTGAACGTATCCAGCGTCATTAATGTGACATCTCCTATTCACGAGAGTTTCTTACCCCGTGTCCATTTCATTCTTATATGTTGCATAAGATGAAGAGAAGATTGATGTGTCTTGCTCAGTAAACTTTGGGAGATAGCGGTGAAGATTCTATCTGACCTTCTGAAGGATAGAATTGCTCCAGTAATTATGCATAGCAGCATGGTAACCAAGTCATGAAGAATTCCTCTGGTCTGTATTTGTTTATGATGTCTCTACACACAGCAATTCTTCCCAACTGATGCATTCACACTCCTTCATTCAGCACCTTACCATTTATATTGAGCTCATTGGGGGGAGTTTTAACCCCAAAAAACGGGTGGGTTGGGGTCGGGTGTGAGGTTAAAGTGTTAAAAAACTGAATCCCGACCTCAACCCGCCTCCAACCTGCCCACTTCCGGTTAAATGGCAGTGGGATGGGGGTGGGGGGCGGCGGTCAGCCAACCCACTCCCAGGAGGCGGGTCGCCCATTTAAATATTATAATCAGGCTGGCGTGCCTCAGATTTAACCACCATTACAAATTTAACTCTGGCTGGTTGGATTACTCAGGCCTCGGGGAACCCGCCAGCTAAAGTAAAGCGAGGACTGCTGGATCCAGGAGGTAAGTGCCTTTACACTTAACTACTGGATCCATTGTCCCTTCCTCACCCAACCCCCCACCCCGAGACCTTCTATCACCCCCACAAGGTCTCTGATCCCCCCCCAAGGCCTCTGATCCCCCACCCCGAGACCTCCTATCACCCCCACAAGGTCTCTGATCCCGCCCCCCGAGCCCTCCGATCACCCCCCTCATGAGGCCTCCAACCCCCCACCCCGAGGCCTCCTATCACCCCCACAAGGTCTCTGATCCCCCCGAGGCCTCCGATCCCCCCCCCTCATGAGGCCTCCAACCCCCCACCCTGAGGTCCCCGATCCCCCACTCCGGCCCCCGTTCTTCCGGGTTTCCCAACCGCTTTCTAAGCCCCCAGCTTCCGACCCACCTTCAGATTAAAATTCCAGACATTATGATGCATACAAACTCATACCAGGAATTAACAGGAAAGCGAAATAAATAATCATAGTGCTACAAAAGATTTGACATTTTACAAAGGTTTATTTGACTACAAAAGTATTTACCCAGTTGTATCTGTCTTAGTCTTTGTCCTTCTCATCCCCGTTCTGATCTCAGCCCTGCCCTTCCCTCAGTTACAGCCCGTAACTATTCTTCTAATACGCGCTGTCCATTTCTTCTTCTTTGTGAGAAGTTCACTATGTTGGAGGCACTAGTCCAGAACAAAAATACGTCGATCTTTTTGAGCTATTAGATCCACATCCTGCCAACAAAAGACATTTCGGGTATATTAACAGCAGGAAGCTGTTAATCAGCTGCGGCATTACAAGATTTCAAGGTCCATTAGAGGTTCTCAAGGCTTCTTCTTGTGTTTTGAAACTGTGAGGTGGCAGCTGAGCACTTCTATAGAACTGAAGGAAGCCGATAATGTGTAATATTTATGATTGCCAAAATGTCTAGCCAGGAGAACGTGAAGAATAAACACTATTAGATTAAAAATGCTGTTTAAGCAGATCAAACTCGCTTGAGATTTGATGTACAAGCACGTTTTAACGTTAGGATTCATTTTTTACAGGTTCATCTGTGTGTTATATTTTCTGTAAACAATCAGTTCAATAGCAGAGTGAAACAGAACGAATAAATTACGAGTTAAACTGCATTTTCATTATTGTTAACGTTGAAGGTCAAAAAGTGATACAATAACTTGCATTTATGTGGTGCCTTTAAAGTAGTGAAGTTCTCACAAAGAAGAATTGGACAGCAAGCAGTTGAAGAGTTAGGGGGTGTGATTGAGCAAAAGTGTAGTCAAAAAGACAGCTGATGGCTTTGCTATTGATGATGGAGCAGAGGAACGAGGATGCACAGGAGGCCAGCATCCGAAGACTAGAGGGCATCAGTTAGGACATGGGCTGGAGGAGATTGCAGAACGATTTATAAATGAGGCTGAGGATTTTGAATTAAATGGGTTGGGGGATGAGAGATAGTGGAAGTCAATAAGACAGGGATGATGGGCAGACAGGATACTGGCAAGGAGAGTGTTGGAGAAGTCACGACTGGAGGTATGGATAAGGGTTTCAGCAACATGAAGCATGATTGAAGGGTAGGGATGGAAGTAAGCATTCTTGATGAGAGATAAGATTGCGGGGCGGGTGGGGGTGGGGGGCATTGCTAAAGCTCAGTTCAGGTCGAACAGATCACTGGGTTTGTGCACCATTGGGATTAGTCTGAACGAGCACTGGAAAAAGGGAGTCAGAGGCAAGAGTGCAGAGCTTTTGGTAGGAACAGACCAGGTTGGCTTTGGTCTTGCCAATATTGAGTTGGACAAGCTTCTACCTGATGCACAACTTGATATCTGACAAGCAATCTGACAGTACATGGTGATTGGGGCATTCAGGGTGATGGCAGAGATATAGAGCTGAGTGCCATTAGCATATATGTGGAAGCTGACTGCATGCTTACGGGTAATGTTATGAGTGGCAACAAGCAGACAGAAGGGAGACAAGGATGTAACCTTGGAGTAGTCTGAAGGTGACCGCACAGTGGTGAAAAAGAAGGCATTGCAGGAGATATATGGGATAAGTAGGAAGGGAACAAAGTGAGGGCACTGCAGTAAAGGTGAGAAGGTGGCTGAGGATGGATTGGTCAACTGCTGTGGAGGAGAGGTCACAAGAGCATCGGAACAGGTTGAGACCATTCAGCCCCTCGAGCCTGTTCCGCCATTCAGTTAGATCATGGCTGATCTGTATCTTAACTCCATTTACCCGCCTTGGTTCCATATCCCTTAATAGCCTTACCTAACTAAAATCTGTCAATTTCAGTGTTCTCATCTCCTGGCATTGACCTCCTCTGCAACTTCTGCCCACTGGCAAAGGAGGTGTTGCCTGAAGTGCTTTCTGCCCCCTGGGGCATAGGATCTCCTTCCTTTTGTCCATCGCCTGGACCAGGGCCTCCAAAGTGGCATCAGAGAACCTGGGTGCCCTCTCTGGACTTCTTCCAGCTATTCTTTCCAATCTTGGAAGTGTCCCTGTTTTCTGCAGCCAGAGTACACCTCTCCTTTAAGAGGCACTGGCTGCCTTTAAGTGACGCTAGAGATGCCCAATTTCCAGACCCCCAAACAGTCGCGCAGCCAATGAATAGCATGGTAAGCACTGGCTGCACTCCTGAATCACTATAATGAGCTGCCAGCACCAATTTCACATGGTCTCCGAGAACAGGCATGTGCAGCTCATGCCCCGCTCCCTGTGTGCCCTTTTCCAGCACAATCGAATTTCTAGGCCGTTAAGTTTACTGTTGATTCCTGCTGCAATCAGAGAAGCATAACAAGCATCTTAACAGCTACAGAGTGAGGACAGCATATTATTTTGTTCAGTGTTGCTATGCCTTGGCTCCTTGTCTAGTGCAGTAAATATAAACTGGGAAGATTTCTGTGTACTTTATGAATCCCTCTGCAGTTGTTTTTTCTAATTCCTACTGTTTATGCTTCAAGGTCGTGGGTTCAAAGGCACTGCAGAGACTTGAGCATATAATCTAGGCTGTCACTCCAGTGCAGTACTGAGAGAGTGCTGCACTGTCGGAGGTGCTATCTTTTGGATGAGACGTTAAACCGAAGACCCGTCTACCCTCTCAGGTAGGCGTAAAGGAACCCATGGTATTATTCAAAGAAGAGCAGGAGAGTTCTCCCTGGTGTCCTGGCCAATATTTATCCATTAACCAACATCACTAAAACAGATTATCTGGTCATTATCACATTGCTGTTTGTGGGAGCTTGCTGTGCGCAAATTCGCTACCTTGTTTCCTGCATTACAACAGTGACTACACTTCAAAAGAAAAAGTATTTCATTGGCTGTAAGGTGCTGTGGACATCCTGAGGTTGTGAAAGGAGCTACAGAAATGCAAGTTCTTTCTTTCTTTAAAAATGATTACTTCATGAGGTTGCAGGGACATCAATAGATTTTGTTATAATTAGCAAGCAAGCCAACCTTCATGCTAGGTACTTTTTTCTTGGCATGATTTGAGAGGAAACCAACCAAGGCTTCTTCCAAAACAGTTTTACATTGCTGGAGCAAGAGATGGGAACAAGTTACATACCAATCCTCTATCTATTCATTTGCGTTTCACCTTTCTTCCCTGTAGTCCCTTCATTTCTGAAGTGGAGATGCCGGCGTTGGACTGGGGTGGACAAAAATGAGAAGTCGCACAACACCAGGTTATAGTCCAACAGATTTATTTAATTTTACAAGCTTTCGGAGCTGTCGCTCCTTCCTCAGGTAAGTTAGCTCTCTCACTGCTAACTTACCTGAGGAAGGAGCGACAGCTCCGAAAGCTTGTAAAATTAAATAAATCTGTTGGACTATAACCTGGTGTTGTGCGACTTCTCATTTTCATTTCTGAAGGCAGTGACTCCTTCTGAAGTATGATCCCTCACCTGGACCATTCTTCATGGCTGACTGTTTAAAATTACAGCTAAGCCTGTTCTAGCCCTTACCTGCTGCCCAGCAATGCTCCTTTCTTAAGCAGGGTCACTTGATAGTGATCAATAGTGGGAAATTATGGCTGATTTTCCCTTTCTGAATCCAGGAGCACTGAAAGAAAGAAAGACTTGCTTTATATAGCACCTTTCACAACCACCGGACATCTCAAAGTGCTTTACAGCCAATGAAGTACTTTTTGAAGTGTAGTCACTGTTGTAATGTGGGAAACGCGGCAGCCAATTTGCGCTCAGCAAGCTCCCACAAACAGCAATGTGATAATGACCAGATAATCTTTTTTGTTTGTTATGTTGGTTGAGGTATAAATATTGGCCAGGATACCGGGGATAACTCCCCTGCTCTTCTTCAAAATAGCACCATGGGATCTTTTACATCCACCTGAGAGAGCAGACGGGGCCTCGGTTTAACGTCTCATCTGAAAGACGGCACCTCCGACAGTACAGCACTCCCTCAGCACTGCACTGGAGTGTCAGCCTAGCTTTATGTGCTCAAGTCTCAACCCACAACCTTCAGACTCAGAGGCGAGTGTGCTACCAACTGAGCCACAGCTGACACTGAGACCAATTGTAGTTCCCCCACAGCCGCCATTGTGCTAGCTGAGATAAGCTAACTTGGCACAGAACTGAAGAGGTGGCAATACAGTACGCAAAAATAAATAAGCTCAGGCCCAATAATGTTTTCAACCTTTAAGCAACATCTTCTGCTGAACTCTTTTGTTGCGATCTTCATCCTTGCTTCAAATTCCAGCAGAGTCTCACCTCATCTTACCTCAGCATGTTTCTCTAGCTATACTCTCCCACACAAACCAGCCACTCTTCCAACGTTTTGCTTATTGCTAATTGTGTCCTTCCTCTACTTTACCATTGATTGCAGTTCCTTCTGCTATTTCACCCCTCCCAAAATCCCTGTCCCTCGCCATCTCTCCCCCTGCTTTCAAAAGTCTCCAAAAAAAACCAACTTCTCTTGAGTGGGATTTCCACCCCTTGCCTTAACTTTATGCTTTTCCTTTATCTCCTCCTGCATGGTATCCACTCTCTTCAAGTGCCTTGAGACATCTTTTTCTACGTGAAGAGTGCTCCAGTTGCTGCCATCTTCCAATCATGGAAACAAAAAACCGTAAAACTTACTTAATGTAATTCTTCAGCCCAGAGTGGAGGCATAGGGGTAAAAATTCAGTTGGTTGCGCCTCCCGTTAGCGCCTTAAGAGGGCGCTAATGGGGCACAAAGCCGCTAACGCCCGGGCGCAGCGATGTTTGCGCCGCTCGAGAACTTAACTTGAGATTGTGCGGCGGCGCTAAAACTTACCGCTGCGACCACCTGCGCGCGCAGATTGTGACGTCATTCCATGGTGCAACGCCCTTGTGGCGCCCCGGAGCGGAAATTGAGTGGCGCCCCCTGCCTTACCGCCTGGCGCATCCAACGACCAGAAGACTGGAACGCTATCAATCGCTGTGGGGCTGGGGGTGGCGCTATTTAAAGGGGGCCTCTTCCTGTCTTTTATTGTTGGTGGCATTTTTGAACTATGCATTCTGAGAGAGAGAGGGAGAGACTTCTGGAGAGATTCAACGTTGTGTGAAGGAGTTTTGGGTACTGAGCAGCACTTTGCAGGTTCATTTTGATTTGCCATTCCTTGTATCGATTTAGCAGAGACTGTGGGAGCTGCACTCTGAGCTCTTTGCCTGGTACTCTCCATTGTTCTTTCCAGCACATTTGATGTGCAAGTCTCTCCAGGCCGAGATTCAAGGCTGCAATGAACAGGATGTGGATGGAAAGCAAGATTAACCATCCCCTTTAAGAACTGGCCCGTGCCATTGTGTGTGTGTTCCATTGCTGACTGACATTACATGAGCTTCGCCAGCGCTCTGAATTAGCGCCTCACTCCTTGGCCTTTGCGCCTTAAGACAGGTGTGCAGCGCCTGCTTTAGCGCTCCACTCACCTCCCGGGGCGGTAAAAGTGAAGTTTCCAGTCAGTGCCGATAATTAGCGCCAGGCGCTAATATTTGCGTCCAGACGATATTTGCGCCCCAAATGGGGCGCGACCTAATTTCTACCCCATAGAATTTTAACAGATGATTGCATCACGCAAGTGCAGTATAACACCTACAAGAGTAATTCAGTACAGCTCTGAGAAAGTTCAAATTAATTGGAAATATAATTTGTTTCTTTGGTGTGTAGACAACTCTAATAGCAGTAGAGACAAGGAGGCAGCAGTGACTGATTAGAACTATATATATATGAACATTATTATAATTGTTTGTAGACCTGACACATGGGTCGATTTTTACCCCCAGCAGGTTTTGTGTGGGTGGGGCAAGTGCAAAGCACACTTACAGGCCTAAGTTTGAGGCCTGGGCTATTTTAACTCCTGGGTCTCAACTGCATGCCAGCATCCGTTGCCCACCTGAAATGGGCAGAAAGCGGCAGCTGAATGGTGGGTAGATGTTTGGGCAGACAGAGACCACCGGACAGGACCAAAGGAAGCCTCACTGGCAAGCAGGTAAGTGGCAGAGAGGGCGTTTCGGGAGGGTCCCACGTTGGTTCAGGGGGTAGACCAGGGTAGGGGAGGCTGTGACTTTCCTTGTAGGGCCCTGAGGAGCTCTCCTGTTCCTCCTGGCCCCTCAAAGGTTTATCACTTACCTCGGAGGGCCTCTTCGTCCTTTCCGGAAGCTGCCGAGCGGCCTTCACCCGGTGAGAAAGCCGCGGTGCATTTCCTGCTTAGGCCCGGGTTAAAATGTAATCAGGGCCCCATTGATATAATAATTAATTCATAAGGCTCCCGTCTGCTTTTGGTAGGTGCTACAGTCACCGGCGCTGCGGTGAGCAGTGAAAATGGTGGCCAGCGGTACTTCGGCAGGAATGGGGCGATCAGACGGAAGGGTCCACATTAAAGGCCTCCCGCCTCGTTCCCGACGAGCGGGGTGGGTTAACATCGACCCTACAGGCATGGTTCTTGGTTCGCCTGTGAGACATGGTATGATAATGGCTCTGTTATCATGATTGCTGGGCTGGAATTACAGTTTGTTAGCACCTTAAGAGCTGTATCTTTCAGTGGACCTTAGATCCCCCTCTCTCCCAACTCGTGGCTCTAAGTGAGTAAACGAAGTATGAGATGTGGTGCCGCGTTATATACACCAGGAAGTATCTTGGTATGTGCTGAAATATTTCATCTCAGTTGGGGCCTCATTGTTTCCAGGCTAAGGTAAAAACAGGCAGAATTCCCACTTCTGATCTCTATCCGATAGTCCCTGTGCAAGTGTGGATGCCAGATGAGGACAGTTTCAGACTCAATTACATTGTCCTCACAGTAGACAAGGCATTGACACTCTCTGCTCAAGTTTACACAGGAAGAATCATCATTTGGGTGAGGTACTGGGACAGCCGCCATCTATGGAGCTGAGCCCCAACATGGCTGCAGAAGAGGAGGGTCCGGGGCCGGGGTTGGGGGGGGATGGTTGGTGTGGGTTGTGGGGAGAAAATCAAAGGGAAAAACACTTATCTTACTATGTTGTACATCATTCCTCCCCTTCTGCAACCACTTTACCTCCAGACCAGCAGGCCAGGTGAAAGGTCAAGGAGACTGAACTGTCTTAATTGTGACTGTTTATGCTGCAATTGATCGGTATTTAACCAGTGGGGAATATGCTTCTGACAGAACTCACAAGAGTAGGGCTTATTCTTTTCTTGAACTGAATTCTCCCATGCTCATGGATAGAGGGACTCATGTGAAGGCCCTTGAGAGGGTGCAGAGGAGATTTACCAGAATGGTTCCGGGGATGGGAGCTCTTAACTACAAGGACAGGTTGGAGAAGCTGGATTTGTTTTCATTAGAGCAAAGGAGGTTGAGGGGTGATTTGATAGAGGTGTACAAGATTATGACGGGTTTGGATAGGCTAGACGGGGAAAGGCTGTTCCCACTAGTTGATGGTACAAGGACTAGGGGACACAGATTTAAGGTTTTGGGCAAGAGATACAGGGGGGATGTGAGGGAAACTTTTTTACGCAGCGAGTGGTGAGGACCAGGAACTCGCTGCCGACGGAAGTGGTGGAAGCGGAGACACTCAATGTTTTCAAGGGGAGACTGGATAGGCATTTGAGGGAAATAAACTTGCAGGGCTACAGGGATAGAGCGGGAGAATGGGACTGACTGGATTGCTCTACAGAGAGCCGGCATGGACTCGATGGGCCGAATGACCTCCTTCTGTGCGTTACTCTATGACTCATATTGATTCACTCCAAATTTACCCAAATTCATCTTATAGCAACTGATAGGCCTCAATTTCTGCCGAACAAACTGAGCACCTAAACTACTAATGAAGTAGAATGTGCTACACAAAGGGCCAAAGTTTGCAGGCGGTGGCGTAGCTCCAGAGTACGTCGCCGACCTGCTAAAAGAATACGTACCTACCTCGTGCAAGGCCCGAACAGAGACTTCCTCTTCAGCGCTGCAGAGTTCTGTGCAGCCTATGATGTCAGGAGCGCAGCGTACAGCCGATGCGTAAGGGAAGACACACCCACAAAATCTGTCAAAACTAAGCCATGCCCACGGAAATTTCTCTCAGTCTTTTACATTGAAATTACATTTTAAAAACTTTTAAAACCTTCTGAAACCTTCAAAAACTTCTAAAAACCTTTAATTAAACTGTTACTTGGACTTATTTCAATATCAGCATTTTGTTTTATTTTTTTCATCCAAACTCACAATTTATTAGTCCCTGTGTAGGCAACTTCCTGTTTAGATAGTCAGTAAAGGTCTAACACTCCTACAAGTAATGTTGTTGAACTTCAGAAAGCAATTCCCAGCCATATATTCAAAGTTTATTTTCAGGATTAAAATTTATTAATGAGGTGAGTACAGGAGCAAGGATGTCTTACTACAGTTAAGAGGTCGCACAACACCAGGTTATAGTCCAACAGTTTTATTTGAAATCACAAGCTTTCGGAGCTATCGATCGCCCCTTCCTCAGGTGAAGTAGTTATACAGGGCCTTGGTGAGACCAAACCTGGAGTACTGTGTGCAGTTTTGGTCTCCTTACCTAAGAAAAGATATACTTGCCATAGAGGGAGTGCAGCTAAGGTTCACCAGACTGATTCCTGGGATGGCAGGACTGTCGTATGAGGAGAGATTGGGTCGACTAGGCTTGTATTCACTCGAGTTTAGAAGAATGAGAGGGGATCGCATTGAAACGTATAAAATTCTGACAGGGCTAGACAGACTGGATGCAGGGAGGATGTTTCCCCTGGCTGGGGGTCTAGAACGAGGGGTCACAGTCTCAGGATACGGGGTAGGACATTTAGGACTGAGATGAGGAGAAATTTCTTCACTCAGAGGGTGGTGAACCTGTGGAATTCTCTACCACAGAAGGCTGTGGAGGCCAAGTCACTGAATATATTTAAGAAGGAGATAGATAGATTTCTAGACACAAAGGCATCAAGGGGTATGGGGAGAGAGTGGGAATATGGTATTGAGATAGAGGATCAGCCATGATCATATTGAATGGCGGAGCAGGCTCGAAGGGCCGAATGGCCAACTCCTGCTCCTATTTTTCTATGTTTCTATTCTATGTTCTAGACTGGTAATAAATAAATCTCTTTTCCTTGTTATACATGCATTATATAGTTGGTTATGTTGTTCATTTTTGAGTTGAAAGGACAGAATTGGTCACTGAAATCTGATAGATGTTCGCTTTATTTAACTTTCTTATTCAACTTCCCAAGTAATTAAAATGAAACTCGACCGACAAAAGAAGTTCCCTCCACCAAAACGTACACAATATACATCTGCTATTAATAAATCAGCCTAAAACATATTGCAAGTTTAATTATCAGGTTTCTCTTTACAAAGCTATATCTGCCAATATTTCTTGGGAAAAAATAAGTAAAGGGCCAAAATATATATACTCCTAAAATTGCTTTGCAGCATTGTTAAGAAAAGGTGTAAGGGCAGCCTAATCATTTTGCAATGCATTTCCAATCAAAATCGATTGATAAGATTGTAAACGGTGCTATCCTGTGTTTATCTTGGTATCGGAGAATTGCAAAGTGGTGATTCTTCAACTGCAGATCTTCTTTTACGATGTGAAACAGGCTCCTGTGCTTGCTTTCAGCAACTGTAAGAGTTTTGTCCGTAATTGCTGGGCAGTTGGTGGGCAAATAGCCCAACTCTGCGGCAGCAATTGTGAGTTCCTCGGTGGTGCGGATGATCGCAAGTTCGGGATTCAGCGCATGTGCAAGCGGAAGTCCCGAACTTGCGGTGTATTTCAAAGGCGGTATGACGGCCTACTCTCGCCGTCATACCCACTGCAAAACCCGAGCCAGTATGTTCCTGATATATAATTTAATACTAATGAGGTCACAAAGCCCTGTTTTTAAAACAAAGGCATCTATTTGACGTTGGATTCTGACACTGTAAAATACTACAGTATTTCTCATTCTTGGCTATGAATTAGAAACTATTAACTGCAAATTATGCAAAAAACATGGCCACAAGTAGGGATTTATGATACTATAGGCAATTGGCAGGAGTAGCTGGTGGCTTTATCCCAGTCAAAACAAATATAGTGCATATCATGTCCTCTGTGGATCTGATAAGATCAACGCTTAACTTTGACAACTTACTAAAATGCAGACAAAATAATTTTTTCTTGCAGGAAGAAGAATTCCGCTTCAAAGGCATTGTAATTTAAAAAAAAGTGAATTTCCAAAGAAATGATGTTGGCACAATTGCAGGGGTTCTGTGTGCAAAAGTAGAACTTGAAAGCTTTGTTTGGCCATGTCCTCAAAGATGGTTTGCTTATAGCACTTGCGAGCTCTTTGAGACGAAGGGTGACAATGTTGGGAAATGGCAAATGTTTCCTCTTTGCCTCTAGTTACAGCATCAAGTACTCCCAGTTTAGGTTGTTTTTCGGGCTGCATATAATTCCCACATAGCTTAATCCTAATTTCGGAAGCGGCGCATCAGACATAAAAATGTATTCACTATGTTATTTACTTTTGGGATCTCTTAGTGGCAATTATTGGATTGGGCCTTCAGTTCCTTGTGAACTATTTGTAGCCATGTGGTTAATATGTTCACTTTTAACATCCTGCCTCTCCTACTTTAACAGTGCATAGGTAACCTGTTAATTTAAAATGAATTAAGAACCATATTAGAATAGCAGAGACAGGACGTTAATGCACAGTAACCAGCGCACTGAAAGTAGGGCACTTCATACATATGTGAATGAAGTTCAGTGGAGTCTTTAAAGATTTGAAATCTAATGAAGATTACACCAGAAACTTTTTTTTCACTTATCTTCCTTTCACTTGTGAAGCCGCTGATGTTTTACTGGGGTACAGTTCCACTGCATCTACAACCTTTCTTTATCTCATTCTTCATGTCTGAGTCTAAACAGCAAGTGTTAGCAGACAGTTTGTTAATACTTCTGATCCCATATCTTCTCCATCACCTACTTTCACCTCCCTAACATCGCCCGTCTCCATCCATCCTCAGCTCATCTGCAGCTGAAACCCTCATCCATGCCTTTGTTACCTCTAGACTCGACTATTCCAATGCTCTACTGGCCAGCCTCCCACCTTGCACCCCCCGTAAACTTCAGCTTATCCAAAACTCGGCTGCCGTGTCCTAACTCGCACCCAGTCCCATTCATCTATCACCCCTGTGCTCGCTGACCTACATCGGCTCCCAGTCCGGCAACGCCTCAAATTTAAAACTCTCATCCATGTTTTCAAATCCCTGCATGGCCTCACCCATCCCTATCTCTGGAATCTCCCCCAGCCTGACAACCCTCTGGGATATCTGCGCTCCTCCAATTCTGGCCTCTAACGGTTTTCATCGCTCCGCCATTGACGGCCATGCTTTCAGCTGCCAAGGCCCTAAGCTCTGGAATTCCTTCCCTAAACCCCTCCGCTTTTCTACCTCTGTCCTCCTTGAAGACGCTGCTTAAAACCTACCTCTTTGATCAAGCGTTTGATCACCTGTCCTAATATCTCTTTATGGGGCTCGGTGTCAAATTTTGTTTGATAATCGCTCCTGTGAAGCGCCTTGGGACGTTTTACTACATTAAAGGCGCTATATAAATGTAAGTTGTTCTTGTTCAGTTATGTAGGTGATCACAGTTGAGCCTGAGTCACAGACCTGAAACGTTAACTCTGTTTCTCTCTCACGGATGCTGCCTGACCTGCTGAGTTTTTTCCAGCATTTTCTGTTGTTACCCCGGTATGTTTTCCTCTTTTTACCAATATTAGCAAAAACTATGATGCGACGGGAAAACTCTATCCATGTTCACACTGACTTTTTCACTGCTCTGACCTGAGATATACATAAGTGCAGCCTCCAACCACGATCCACTGGGTAGAAATCTAGCTGGTAGGGAGCACCTGGAGATCAATCTGGTAACCTGGCTCAATTTCTTTTCTTCCTTTCCAATTCCAGGGTTGCTGAGGTCCACTGTACCGTTGTCCATCTTTAACACAGCTTAGAATATTTCAGGCCAGACAATTCAATGTTGTGTACACAGTATGCAAAGCTTAGAAAGTAACACCAGTACGTGTAGCTGGGAATTTCATCGGAGCTGCTCCCTCCCTGACGCCGTAACTTCACCAGAAGTTCAGCAGAAACCCTGCTGGCAAAGATATGGCGGCGGAGTTGGAACAGTTCCAAGGAAATTCCCCACTATTAAATATACATGGCAGATAGTTACTGCTTCATCTCAGAAAACAGACATATAACGGCAGATTTTATTCATAGAGGTGTACAAGATTATGACGGGTTTGGATAGGCTAGACGGGGAAAGGCTGTTCCCACTAGTTGATGGTACAAGGACTAGGGGACACAGATTTAAGGTTTTGGGCAAGAGATACAGGGGGGACGTGAGGAAAAACTTTTTTACACAAGGAGTGGTGAAGATCTGGAACTCGCTGCCGATGAAAGTGGTGGAAGCGGAGACACTCAATGTTTTCAAGGGGAGACTGGGTAGGCACTTGAGGGAAATAAACTTGCAGGGCTACGGGGATGGAGCGGGGGAATGGGACGGACTGGATTGCTCTACAGAGAGGCGGCACGGACTCGATGGGCCGAATGGCCTCCTTCTGTGCCGTTATGACTCTATGACTGTATGTGTGCGCCCGGTACAGAGCTTTATCTGCTCGTAACAGATATCAGAATTTTTTTTTTTAAAGTCTCATTTCCTTTTGACAAAGGAACCTCTGTAATCCTTTTCCAGTAGGTAGGCTGCATACCTGGTGACTTCTATGCGAAGCAAGAACAAAAGACCTGAAATCAGGCAGTAGGATAATAGCATAGGGATGATCAACAGAGTCATCTGAGACTCCTCCTTCCACTATCATAGCGGAAGCACCAATCCATCTAAAATAAATGGGGTAGTGCCTTTGCTCAAATAGTGGAGAGTGGAATTTCAGACAAAACATGTTGGGGGTAATTTTAACCTTCGCTGCCTGGGTGGTATCCTGGCACAGTGGGTTGCCTGCCCATTGGAGAACCTGTCCAAATGTTGCCCCGTTGAAATCAGGCGGAAAAGTTGAACAAGAAGCCCGTTCAACGTTCAGAAGCTGGTATCGCCCGGCATAATTTCAGATCCACTGAGAGTTGGAAACAAAAGTCCAAACACATTGAAGTTATTATCAAACTTGGGAGTTACTCTAGTTTTTCAGCTGGCTGAAACGTAGACCAATTGGCTGCTAGTTAGTTGGAAACTGAAATTTTCCAGCACTGTTGCATGCATAGAGTGTACAGGAGCTGGTTGCAAAACACACATGAATCATATTGTATACAGACACACTGGTTAGGCCTCAGCTGGAGTATTGCATCCAATTCTGGGCACCACACTTTAGGAAGGATGTCAAGGCCTTGGAGAGGGTGCAGAGGAGATTTACTAGAATGGTACCACTGATGAGGGACTTCAGTTACGTGGAGAGACTAGGGAAGCTGGTATTGTTCGCCTTAGAGCAGAGAAGGTTAAGGGGAGATTTGAAAGAGGTGTTCAAAATTATCAAGGGTTTTGATAGAGTAAATAAGGAGAAACTGTTTCCACTGGCAGGAGGGTCGGTAACCAGAGGACACAGATTTAAGATAATTGACAAAAGAACCAGAGGGGAGATGAGGAGATTTTTTTTTTTACGCAGCGAGTTGTTATGATCTGGAATGTACTGCCTGAAAGGGTGGTGGAAGCAGATTCAATAGTAACTTACAAAAGGGAATTGGATAAATACTTGTAAAGGAAACATTTGCAGGGGTCTGGAGAAAGAGCAGAGGGCTGGGACGAATAGGATAGCTCTTTCAAAGAGCTGGCACAAGCACGATGGGCTGAATGGCCTCCTTCTGTGCTATACGATTCTATGCATCTATCTGCCCTGGAGCAAAGCAGTGTGAATGGTTGCCTTTTATCCAATGTACACTGCAGCTGTAGTGTCAATCTAGATGATTTTGTGATAAAATAGTGAAAACAAAATGGGCCACACTGTGGGTGGTTCAATGATGATTCTCCTTTGGTTGGACCATCAGAGATAAAGCATGGTCCAGAAGTTGTCCCCCTCAGCCTTGATGTACCGAACATTGAGCAAGAAATGCCATCATTGAGCTCGGTGCTGGAGAAGTTAGTTCCATGATCTTTTCCCATTATGGTCTGCAATAAAAGAAGGTAACTTATAGAAACCAAGATCAAGCCACAAGTTTTCAATTTTAATTACTGTAGCACCGAGCATACCTGAAAGCACTCATAGGTAATACAGAAAGTAATCTGTTTGACCAGGATTTGCCTGCGGGCTAATGATGACAGTCTAATACATAATCCACATAATCCCTAAAGGAACATCAAGTTATAGGCAACAGGGGTAAGGAAAGAATAAGAGAAAAAACAGTAGAAAATGTGTAAAAGCATTGAGATTTTCCTGGAGAAACACTGAATGTTACAAAAGCAGCCTTTGTCCCTATCCGAAATAAATGGTTTCTTCAGACTATGTTCTTGCAAGTGTTGGAAAATAACAGTTGTTGTGGCCAAACATACTACAAATTAACTAGATTGAATTCATATGTTACACTAACAATCATCTGTTTCCTATTTGCTGTTAAGGAATTGGCATATTCTGGGCATACACATAGGACTTGTATTTATATAACTCACTCAGTGAGACCGCTGTGGCATGCAACTTTTACAATGAAATGGCAAGTGAACACTTAAATAAAGTTATGGTCAAGTTTGAACTCTTTTCTGAATGTGGTGTACTTCACTTGGAAACCAGGTGGGAGGAACTCTCTGAGTAAATTATTCAAGTTACCAATGAGGGTCAGATCCAATATCTAAATCGAAACTCGTCTGAATTGAACAACGTTATGGAAACATCTAGGGATGGGCAATAAATGCTGGCCTTGCCAGCGACGCCCACATCCTGTGAATGAATTACAAAAATTCAAATCAAATCTAGGTCTTAATCAAACCAATTTGAATTTGGAATGCTGGTCCTTTAGGATTTCACCAGAGTTGCTCCTTTCATTGTCCGGGCCATGCTATTTTTATAAGTTTCATCAAAAGCGTCCTGCAAATTCTGTTCAGAGTGAGTAGCTGAACGTAAAATTGGCAGGTGGCAGCAGTTGACTGGAAGCAGATGAGCTGGGTAGCTGAAATCTTTTCAACTTTTAAGGGGTTGAAGGGGAAATTTATCACCTCGGCAGAAACCGGCAGGTGGGCAGTTAATAACCCCCAGATTACTCACCTGCTGGAAAGCTGCCAGGATTCTGCCATTTCAGATTTTAATGGACACCTTTTGTACAGGCGTCTAAACCGGCCACCTGAAGCCAGCAGGGTCCTAATTCATGCATGCAAATCGGGGTCTGATGACAACATTGGGCCCCAAGAGCAATTTTGGCTTTGGCCTGAGCAGCTTTCCCGCCAGTTGATGACCAGCGCGAAGAGGATTGCTCCTTCAGGCCCCAGAAGGAAATTTAGGCCTACTCAGTCCTGAACTCCCCACCGCACCCTCCTCCTACTGTGAGACTGGCCCAGAACCCCTTTCTCCACACTCACCTGAGTGCTGGCGAGCGGCTAAAGACCGCCCGATTTTCTGGAGGCCAGCAGCCGCTTCCTGCCCATTCCAGGCAGGAGGTGGACCAGTTAATGAGGCCTGGCGTTTAAAATCACCTCATGACCTCATACTGCCGCGAGTGGGTGGGAGGGAAACTAACTGCTGGGAACCCACTTGACAGTTAAAATCGCCCCCTTAAATATTACCTACAATTTAGTGTCAGCCACCAGGTCTAATTTTAGGGGAGGAAGTGGAAGGAGATGTATCTGAGGGTGCAGTTATTTGCAAAGTGACAGTATAACTGGAACGCATGAGGCCCTTCGACTTCACCTCCAGTGTGGCGTCAGGCCCAGTTCAAAAAGCTTTCAGATGGTCCTTTATAATCTTCTGCAGAGCCACTGTAAAATGTTGGTGCTCTACGCTGTACTCTCAAAACATTAAACATTTCCAAGTCAGAAGCCAAGCTCTGAGCCTACATGTGAGCATGAAGCGCAGAATGTCTCCTGGCTGTCAGGGTGCGATTCATAGCTTGGCAACACTGTAGGAGTCTTGTCAGCTGTGAATTGTACTCTGCACTGTCCAGTCTTAGACCGGTAGCACCATATAACCATAGCTCGCATTGACCTTTTCCATGTTCACAGTAATCCAAAGGCTTTTCCTTAATCTTAGAGCAGAATTTTCATTGACCCGTGGAGGCGGGTTTGGAGGCGTGTGGGTGGTTAAAATTGCGAAAACTGGTGGGCGGGCACAAGCCCGCCTCCATCCCGCCTCCACGCAATTTTCATTAAATCGTGTCTGCTGGTCCCGACTCCGTCCTGCCTCCAAGAGGCGGGATAGACCGTTAAGGCTCTAAACAAGCACTAAATTGCCTCTACAATGCCATTTTGAAAGGCCTTTGTGATTTTAACCCTTTTTCCACGTGAAGCACGCCTGTTCTGAACCACGGATGTGAAACCTGGCGGGAGCACATTTGGATTGCTGACTATCAGCTGCAGCTCAATCATAAAGTGGTGGTGGTGGTGGCGGTAAAATAACTGGGAGTAGACTTAGGGCTCCTGCTGCTCATTTTGCCTCCAGGTCCTCTCACAGCAAAGGCCAGGCAGTCTTTGTAGACCTTCAATGCAGCAGCAATGATGACATCATCAGAGGCGACTTTCAGACTGAAAACACTAATTGGGTCATGGGTTCCCACATGCTGGAACTCAATTGCCCAATTAGGTGAAAATCACATCAATCTCCCACATCCAATTGGAGTCGGGTGGATAACACGAAAAATAGATGACACAACCCCAGCCCGCCCCAGTATCAAAATCCAGCCCTTAGTGTTTTATAAAGAGCAATGTCAACAAAAGATTTTTTCAAATGTAAGTGTCCAAAAATGCGATCTCCTCTTTTTACTATGCCTGAGGTTTACCTCATGGAACTTTTTTTAAGGAGGTGGAAATTCAAGAAAAGTGGCTTCATTTAGCAGACTTAATCAGAAAGTTCCAGACTGGCAAAGCTTCAAGGTTTTGGTCTGCCTCTCAGACTGACAATGCTTTTTTATTGGATATATGTTTCTACTCTTTGAGGTGAATGATGGCAATGTTAGGAAATGGAACTTCTGTCCACACTTGGCACCCAGTGTCAACATCTAGCTCTCTGGATCAGATATAACACAAGGCAAATGTAGAATAAAGTACAAAATTAATTATGTGTTTCCGTTTCACACAACAGTCATCCTTGTGACCTCTTTCAGTGAGACACATGATGTATTGTTGAATAAATTGAACCTTACATAATGACAACCGCTACAAAAGTAACAAAGGTAGAGGAGGCCTCGGCCCTCATTATCATCAAACCGGCAAGCTGCGGACACCTGATAGGCACACCCAGGCTCCTATTTAATAGTAGTTAAGTAGGTAGGTGTTACATCCATGTGAAGCGGCACCCTATGCTTGTTCCTCTAAATCAGCAAAAGGATCTGATGTGTGATTCTGGGCTGATGCCTGCGTCAAGCTATGACGACTCTGAATACTGTGGTGAGACTTGTTGCTTTTGGGGTTCTGACATGGCTGTAACAAGCAGGAAAGGGCACATGATAAATAGCATAGATAGCCATGTTGTTGCATGGATAATACACAACACATTTCTTGGTGCACCACAAGCATTGCTTTACACCTGATATAATTGCATCATACTCTTGAATAAAACTATGTATTTTAGGATACAACACCGTGTTCAGCTTACCTGATTGTAAATGATCTTGCCTACAGAATGTTTGCGAGCTGATTGAGTGCATTGTTAATTATACTATAAGATAGTTCTCAAATAATTAAAGTTATTCTTTCTCAGCTGCCTCTTTCTACATGATCTTTTATGCCCTTTTGTGTTGCAACTAGAGCAAGTTACTGGATCAGTCTGGGTTAAAGATACTAAGGTACTCAATTAAACTTATCTGACACCTGTATATTACTTTCATTGTCATCGTCCATATATTGTAACCTACAGTTATGGCTTTCTATTTATTCATTGATATTCTTCCATCTTCTCTGGCTATGTGACCCCTATGCTAATGCCCAGGGCAATGGCCTTCCATGCCTGCTTCACCCTCTAGGTATTAGTGGATTGCCTCTACTCATGGATAGAGCAATTCTTGGTGCTGCTCATCATCAGCTATTACTTGCTAAATCAATGCTCAATCTCTTCCCTTCCATGTTGACTCTTTCTTTACCACAGGCTGTTGCCTGTTTAAAGTTAAGCATGTGCCCCCTTTTTAAAGGGGCACAACCAATAAAGACTGTAAATTAACAAAAAACTTCAAAGGAAACTTAACAAATCAAATTAAATTTTTCTCCTTCCATGTTGCCTAGTAATTGCACATTCCTCAATTGAATTGTCACACAAGGTGCTCTTTATATTAGTTAAGTGGCTAGATGAGCAGACTTAATACAGGTGCTTTCAGATTAGCCATTCGGTTGTATGTTCGTTTTAATGCACTAATATGCATTCAAGCTTCCAGAAGGCACACAGAGTAAACTTATGGATCCCTCTGAGTGTGTTTATAAAAAGGGCGTAGGATTTATCTCCCATTCGATGCACTGTGCGGAATAAGAGGAATTTCACCTCATGCTGCCTTATAGCTTCAGAAGCTCAAGAGGTAACTGGAGGTGCAGCTGTTCATCTCTTCAGCTTCCTTTAGGACTGAGATGAGGAGGAATTTCTTCACCCAGAGAGTGGTGAACCTGTGGAATTATCTACCACAGAAGGCAGTTGAGGCCAATTCATTAAATATATTCAAGAAGGAGTTAGATATATTTCTTAAGGCTAAAGGGATCAAGGGATATGGGGAGAAGGCAGGGACAGGGTACTGAATTTGGATGATCAGCCATGATCTCATTAAATGGCGGAGCAGGCTCGAGGGGCCGAATGGCCTACTCCTGCTCCTATCTTCTATGTTTCTATGTTTCATTGCTGCCCACAAACTCCTCCAAAATTTCACTCTGGGTTAGGAAGCTGCTAAAATTGGACTTCAACATTGATTTTTGGGCTCTGGAGATCTGGACAGAAAAGGAAAAAGCGACAATGTCATGATGGGAAACCAAACCAGGTGTTAACCTTCACTCAGTGGTAGCACTCTTGTCTCTGAGTTAGAAGGCTGTGGGTTTAAGCCTTACTCGTACAGAGGAAGCACCATACTTTTGGAGGTGCCATCTTTCAGAAAGGATAGAATAAAAGGAAAAGGGGGTGGGGTAGTATTGCTGGTTAAAGAGGAGATTAATGCAATAGCTAGGAAGGACATCAGCTTGGAGGATGTGGAATCAATATGGGTCCAGCTGCAGAACACCAAAGGGCAGAAAACGTTAGTGGGAGTTGTGTACAGACCTCCAAACAGCAGTAGTGAGGTGGGGGAGGGTATGAAACAGGAAATCAGAGGTGCGTGCAAAAAAGGCACGGCAGTTATCATGGGTGACTTTAATATGCATATAGATTGGGCTACTCAAACTGGAAGCAATACGGTGGAGGAGGATTTCCTGGAGTGTTTAAGGGATGGTTTCCTAAACCAATATGTTGAGGAACCAACTCGAGGGGAGGCCATCCTGGACTGGGTGTTGTGTAATGAGGAAGGACTAATCAGCAATCTTGTGGTACGAGGCCCCCTGGGGAAGAGTGACCATAGTATGGTGGAGTTCTACATTAGGATGGAGAAGGAAACAGTTAAGTCAGAGACCATGGTCCAGAACTTAAATAAGGGCAACTTTGAGGGTATGAGGCGTGAATTGGCGAGGTTAAATTGGCAAGCGATATTTAAGGGGCTATCAGTGGAAGGGCAATGGCAGACATTTAGAGATCGCATGGATGAACTACAACAATTGTACATACCGGTCTGGCGTAAAAATAAAAAAGGGAAGGTGGCTCAACCATGGCTAACAAGGGAAATCAGGGATAGTATTAAAACCAAGGAAGTTGCATACAAATTGGCCAGAAGTAGCAGCAAACCCGGGGACTGGGAGAACTTCAAAACTCAGCAGAGGAGGACGAAGGGTTTGATTAGGGCAGGGAAAATAAAATATGAAAGGAAGCTTGCAGAGAACATTAAAATGGACTGCAAAAGCTTCTATAAATATGTAAAAAGAAAGAGGTTAGTAAAAACAAACGTAGGTCCCCTGCAGTCGGAAACAGGGGAAGTCGTAATGGGGAACAAGGAAATGGCAGATCAATTGAACAAGTACTTTGGTTCGGTGTTTACTGTGGAGGACACACACAACCTGCCGGAAATAAAAGGGGTCAGAGGATCTGGTAAGAGGGAGGAGCTGAGGGAAATCCTTATTAGTCGGGAAAAGGTATTGGGGAAATTGATGGGACTGAAGGCTGAAAAATCCCCGGGGCCTGATGGTCTGCATCCCAGAGTACTTAAGGAGGTGGCCTTGGAAATAGTGGATGCATTGACGATCATTTTCCAACATTCCTTAGACTCTGGATCAGTTCCGATGGAGTGGAGGGTGGCCAATGTAACCCCTCTTTTTAAAAAAGGAGGGAGGGAGAAAGCAGGGAATTATAGACCGGTCAGCCTGACATCGGTAGTGGGTAAAATGATGGAAGCAATTATTAAAGATGTCATAACAGACCATTTGGAAAGTGGCGACATGATAGGTCCAAGTCAGCATGGATTTGTGAAAGGGAAATCATGCTTGACAAATCTTCTGGAATTTTTTGAGGATGTTTCCAATAGGGTGGACAGGGGGGAACCAGTAGATGTGGTGTATTTGGACTTTCAGAAGGCCTTCGACAAGGTCCCACACAAGAGATTGGTGAGCAAAGTTAAAGCACATGGGATTGGGGGTAATGTGTTGACGTGGATTGAGAACTGGTTGGCACACAGGAAACAAAGAGTAGGAGTAAATGGGTACTTTTCAGAATGGCAGGCAGTGACCAGCGGGGTACCGCAGGGTTCGGTGCTGGGACCCCAGCTGTTTACATTATATATTAATGATTTGGACGAAGGGATTAAATGTAATATCTCCAAATTTGCGGATGACACTAAATTGGGAGGCAGTGTGAACAATGAGGAGGATGCTAGGAGGCTACAGAGTGACTTGGACAGGTTGGGTGAATGGGCAAATGTATGGCAGATGAAGTACAATGTGGATAAATGTGAGGTTATCCACTTTGGTGGTAAAAATAGAGAGGCGGACTATTACCTGAATGGTGGCAGATTAGGGAAAGGGGAGGTGCAACGAGACATGGGCATCATGGTACATCAGTCACTGAAGGTGGGAATGCAAGTGCAGCAGGCAGTCAAGAAAGCAAACGGAATGATGGCCTTCATAGCAAGGGGATTTGAGTACAGGAGTAGGGACGTGATGCTGCAGTTGTACAGGGCCTTGGTGAGGCCACACCTGGAGTATTGTGCGCAGTTTTGGTCTCCTAACTTAAGGAAGGACATTCTTGCTATTGAGGGAGTGCAGCGAAGGTTCACTAGATTGATTCCTGGGATGGCCGGACTGACATATCAAGAAAGATTGGGTCAACTGAACTTGTATCCTCTGGAGTTCAGAAGAATGAGGGGAGATCTTATAGAGACATTTAAAATCCTGACTGGTTTAGACAAATTAGATGCGGGCAGAATGTTCCCAATGGTAGGGAAAACTAGAACCAGGGGTCACAGTCTAAGGATTAAGGGGAAGCCATTTAGGACTGAGCTGAGGAGGAACTTCTTCACCCAGAGAGTGGTGAATCTATGGAATTCTCTACCACAGAAGGTTGTTGAGGCCAGTTCGCTAAATATATTCAAAAGGGAGTTAGATATAACACTCACAACTAAAGGGATCAAGGGGTATGGCGAGAAAGCAGGAATGGGGTACTGAGGTAGCATGTTCAGCCATGAACGCATTGAATGGCGGTGCAGGCTCGAAGGACCGAATGGTCTACTCCTGTACCTATTTTCTATGTTTCTATGTTTTCTATGTTAAATGGGGGCCATGTCTGCTTTCTCAAGTGGTTATATAATATACCATGTTACTAATTGTGAACAGCAAAGGTACTGGTCAATATTTATTCCTCAAGCAATATCACTAAAACAGTTTATTCAATCATTTACCTCATTGCTGTTTGTTGGACCTTGCAGACCACTAACTGACTACATTACACCAGGGACGACTGTGAAGCACTTTAGGATATCCTGTGGTCATGAAAGGCATTATATAAATGCAAAGTCTTTGTTCTATAATGCTTCTCCCTTATTCCTTAATGTGGCATATAGTGGAAAGTCTGCATCTAATGCCAGGGTTTCCAATCATTGTGAGCTCACCATATGTCTCCTGCTCATGTCCCTTTAAATTAGTGGTTTATGATTTCCTGGTAATCTTGGAGGGCAACTTCCTGTCATACATTTGAAATCAATCTACCAGTTAAGATAACCAAAAGAATAAGCAATGTAAATGTGAAATGGTTACTCATTCACGCAGATTATTTTACCATTATCTTCAGAAACCTAGAAAATACAATTGAAAGAGAGTATTTTCCTCACACGGTGTTAAATTCTTTCAAATGGACATTTTATTTTTATTCAGTTTCTCCTCTGTGCCTCATTGGCAACATTTTGAGAATTCTGCCCTCTCAGAAAGATTTTTCTATCATCTCACTCCTGTGGATCAAAGTACTGAAGCTTGACCGTGCCATGTTTTATACCATAGCGATTTAACAATTGCTGTCACACAATCCTGATATTGACGTGCTGCAGGCAGAGAGAAACTTCAATCTGAAATTACCTCCATTTAGATGGTAACCCACTGTTGTGTTTAAATTCATCATAAAACCAATTTACTGTTGCTTATTCATTGTTTGGAAACTAGAAAAAAGGGACCATAATAAATGTCACAATAGAAAAAAAAGAAAGACTTACATTTATATAGTGCCTTTCATGACCTCAGGATGTTCCAAAGCACTTTACAACCAATGAAATACTTTTGGAGTGTAGTCACTGTTGTAATGTAGGAAATGCAGCAGCCAATTTGCGCACAGCAAGCTCCCACAAACAGCAATGTGATAATGACCAGATAATCTGTTTTAGTGATATTGATTGAGGGATAAATATTGGCCAGGACACCGGGGATAGCTCCCCTGCTCTTCTTCGAAATAGTGTCATGGGATCTTTTAAGTCCACCTGAGAGGGCAGACGGGGCCTCGGTTTAACGTCTCATCCGAAAGATGGCACCTCCAACAGTGCAGCACTCCCTTAGCACTGTACTGGAGTGTCAGCCTAGAATTTTGTGCTCAAGTCTCTGTGTAGGACTTGAATAGAGTTGTTAACAGGCTGTTTGACTGTGGTGAGCTTTACAATCAAGCCTTTTCCAGTCCTCACTCAACATCCACATACAATATTGATGTCTAGCTTGACACCAATCAGGACTGGAAAACCATGGCTTATTCTTGCCCTCCCCATCCCAGAGGCATCAGGTCTATTGTACTACTTGTACTGCTGAATGGCTAATATTGACTAACTCAGCACAGACTGGGGATTGAACTTTCTGGTCTATATAGCCCATTACCACACAGGGGAGTTCATTTGCCTAATAAACTATTGAGGACGCTCTTGGTGCAGATTAAGGAAATGACATAATGACACCATAGCAGATGTAATATCTACTCAAAGAAATGAAAAAAAATTGCAGCTGGTCTTGTTGCCATGGCTGCAACTGCAGAGATGAGGTTCATTTATGCCAGTGTGGTTACTATGGCAATTTTTTTTTAAGTGGAATTTTCATTGGTTCATGCATGGAAGGCAGCAGGTAGAACAGTATGCCTATATTTTGAATGGAAATATTTTGTAACTCATGGACTGAACAATGCAGCCCATAGTGTACATACGTGTACACTCATCTCTTTAGTGTACCCTTAGATGCTGCTTCCGGTGGACAAAGCTTCTTCAGTTCGGAGGGCAGATTGACCTCATCCACAAACTACTCCATGAATGCTTACAAGGGTGCTCCACAACTGTCGGAGCATATATTAAGATCAGAAGAGCTGTGATATGAAGCTCTGAGTCTCAAACACATGACCAGCAACATTTGAGCAAATGCCCAAGCTTTGGGATGTACTTGAATCTTAGTGATAACTTTGCACTGGACTACCATCTATTAAGTAAAGAAAACAATGTAAACCATACCCTGAAAAATTGTCTTTCCAGCTTTTGGACCTCAAGTACTTTGCTCTGTGTAATATCTGGAATCCTTATTATCTGTACTTTCTAATGTTTATTTTTGCTGCAAGTTAAGGAAACAGAGAACATTTCTTAGCTCATAATATTCTTGGAATAAACAAGAGAATTAAATGTTGTTTGTGAGGCCCTAAAGGATTCATAATTCCCCCCCCCCCCCCTAATAATGCACTTGATAGTCTAATGAAATTCAGTTAATTGTTTGATTAAAATGAGTCAAGGTCAATTTAGTCTATGATTGAAACTCAAAAACTGTCGGTAACAGGAAAATGGCTGATACTGTAGAAGCAATCATGCAGAGAAATGCAAAATTATATTTATATGAATTAAAATTCTTATCACTGCCATTTTTAAAACTCAGTTAGGGAAAGGTTAATGATATGATGTTCATCTGAAGATTTCTGAATTTTATATTCTACATTTGAAATCATACTGATTGGTACTCCAGGAGTTAGGGGTCGATGGGATTTCTATGAAACCTGCCAATTTGCCTCATCACGGCACCCATTCTTACATGATGTTAGTGTTTTTGCCTCACTACTCTATCTGGAAGTCCATTCCATCTGTTAATCACTATTTGTGAACATACTTTCCTGATATCAGTCCCACATTTGTTTTTTCACTAGTTTGAATCTGAAGCTCCTTGTCCTATTGTCATGGTTGAGTTTGAAGTAGTGTTCTAGATCTACCTGTTTATTTTCTTATGCACCTCTATAAGGTCACCTCACAATTGCTTCCTTTCAAAGTTGAAGAGGACAACAAATTGAATTTATATACCTTTTAATGTAGCAAAAAGTCTCAAGGCACATCACAGGAGCGATTATCAAACAAAATTTAACACCGAGTCACATAAGGAGATATTCGGACAAGTGCCCAAAAGCTTGGTCAAAGAGGCAGGTTTTAAAGAGCAGCTTAAAGGAGGAAAGAGAGGTAGAGAGGCGGAGAGGGTTTAGGGTGGGAAATCCAGAGCTTAGGACCTAGGCAGATGAAGGCATGGTGGAGTCATGAAAATCAGGGATACGCAAGAGGCCATAATTGGAGGAGCGCAGAGATCTCGGAGGGCTGGAGGGTTGGAGGAAGTTACAGAGATTATAGGGAGGGGCGAGGCCATGGAGGAATTTGTAAACATGAATGCAAATTTTAAAATCGAGGCATTGCCGAACCGGGAAACAATATAGGTCAGCGAGCACAGGGGTAATGTGTGAACGGGACTTGGTGCGAGTTAGGATAAGGGCGGCAGAGCTTTGGATGAGCTCAAGTTTACGGAGCCCATATTTCTCTCGTTTTTCCTCATCACTGTTTTCTGCCTCTAACATTTAACCTTGTGGCTCTTTAAACTACCTCCAGGGTTTGAATGGCTCTGTTCTGCCTCAATGACCTGAACTGGATACTGTACTCAAGGTGCGATCTTACCTGGGTATTGTATAGACTTCCTCCAACTTGTATTCTACTGTTTTGACAGTACAGTTTATCATTCCATTTGCTTTGTTGATTGCTGCTCTCCAGTAATTGAACATGTTGAATGTTGATTCTACTAGAATTCCTAGATTTCTTTCAACTTCATCCTGAACTATTTCGACACATACATGGAGTACTTGAACTTCTTTGGTGTTTAAAGCGTTAAAATGTGACTTTTTTTCTGAGAATAGCAAAGTGTAAAATATAGGCAGCTATTGTATTTCAATATTATCAATTATTTTTCAGTTTAAAAAAAAACCCAAATAGCGTTTATTAACGATCTCTAAGTGCCAGATAATTCTAAACATAGTCAGACCAAATGATACAAGGCTAGAAATTATTGTCAGTATCAAATTCTTCTCTCTGCTACATAATCAAAAACAAGTTAATGGTAGAAAAGCAGCGAGAGATAATAGGGTGGCACAGTGATTTAGACACTGACCGTTCATCTCTGGACCCTGGGTTCAAATCAGCGCAGCCTGATCAGATGACATTCTCCTCCGTCCATTGGCTATAAGGGTCCTATGTGAAATGGGTTTGGCAGTCTCAGTTCAATTTTATGTGGGCATGGGTCTACAGCACAAATCTGCCCCTAGTTTGTCACTAATTGGTAATGTCAATCAGCAGGCCTAAGAATAGTTGACATGGGAAATGGATAAAATGCCACATTGGTGCAGTAGGGGTGCTATTCAGAGGTTGGTCCCATAACTCATTGTTGGGACAGAGTAGAGTTAACTTCACTATGTATCTAGCTGTGTTATTACCTGACATGGGATTGCTGGATGGTGACCCTGGCTGTGGCTGTACTGGAAAGTGTTCCCTTTCTCAACATTAAACATTCCTCAACTTCATGAGCATAAATTTTAGATAAAAGAAACAGGGAGATCTCGGAGTGTTGTAAGGCTGGAGGAAGTTACAGAGCTAGGGAGGTAACAGAGGTATGAATATGTTCGACTTTTGTTACAGTAATTTCCAGCTATAGTGTTTCATAATCCCAAGATATCAACAATTTATAAACAGCTTAAATTTTATTGCAATTTGTGTTTCTTGATTGACTGTTTCTGGATGAGCTTAATCTTGTAGTTAAGATGCACCAAGTGTAAAATAAACAGAAAAGTCAGCCATTTGTCAACCGACTTTTATTTCAGTCAGCCATGGAAGCACCTTTTCACACCCTGGCAATATGTCAAATGAAGTATTTTTGGAAGACCGTAAGTATTCCCATAAATATTCAGTGCATTTGGTCTTTCCTGGACTATTTATCTGAAGCTCAGATTAAGCAATCTTCACTGCATACCTACTTGAGGGTACAAGAGCTGCACATGGACCAGTCTTATAACCCACAGAGTATTGCTTCACTACTTCAGTAAGTGTCAGTGAGGTAGGTTATTTGGAGCTCACACTGTAAAGAATCGACAGCTTCTTATGTTTATTTTTAAAGAGACGTGCCTTTATTCCAGATGTTGCAGCTACTGAGAAGGAAAATCCAACTGGGAACATAATGCTCCATTGAGCGTTTCAGTTCATGGGAATATTGTGTGCCATTTTGGATCCATTGGAGAAAATTAGGAGAAGAACAATGAAGATAATTCTGAGACTTGGGATTCCTAGTTATGAAGAGGTACCTCAGGTAAAGCATGGTGGTAGGCCTAAGGTACCCGTGGGCACAGGTGGCACGCATGCAGCAAATGGAGGGATGGATTTTACAGGAAGTCTCCTCTTTCTCCAAGGTGAAGGCCCAGGTATCAGAAGGAGCGCACCATGAATAGCTAATGACCCCAGTCTCAGGAAGCTGGGCTGAGTCATGACGGGATGGGGCAGCAGATTAAAGTCCCGCCCCAACACTTTTGGGGCAGGACCAGGATATGTCCAAATATTTAATGATTGAGATAAAATAAAGAGGGAACAAACTCACCTCTTGGCAAATGCAGACATTTGTGAAAGCATATAAAAAAATTACATTTGAAAATTATAGTTTGATGCAAAATTATATATATTTTTTATTAATTCACAGGATGCGCAGCATTTATTGCCCATTCCTAATTGCCCTTGAGAAGATAGTGAGCCACCTTATACAACTGAGTGGCTTGCTAGGCCATTGCAGAGGGCAGTTAAGAATCAACCACATTGCTGTGGGTCTGGAGTCACATATAGGCCAGACCATATATGGACAGCAGATTTCCTTCCCTAAAGGACATTAATGAACCAGATGGATTATTACAACAATCCAGTAATTTCATACTCACTATTACTATTCTATATTTATTTAATTAACTGAATTTAAATTCCCCAGCTGCCATGGTGGGATTTGAACTCACGTCAACCAGATTATTAGTCCAGTTCTAGAGTGGATTACTAGTCCAGTGACATAACCATTATGCTATCGTACCCTGTGTGAAAGTGATTGTACTCACTGATAAAGGTGGTGGGGGTGGGGGGAGGGTGCAAAAATGTAGAATGTCTCTCCACTTTCTGATTCTGTCATCAAAATCATGAAGTGCTGTAACTCGTGCAGTTAAGAGTGCAAGAAAGGAGATTCAGGTTTGGTGTTTTGCCAAGTCAAATGCATTTAGGGATTAATCTAGTAAATCCCTTGTAAAATCAGACTAGACAATTTGACTGGGTTTTAAATGCTGTTGTGTAAATGATGGAAAGCAAGACTAAAGCTGAATTCAGATTGTCTAGTAACAAGTCATGTACTGTGAGTCAGACCTCCAATTAATATATCGTTATCTCGTTTGTATTTACAGTATAGTTCTTGCTACAGTAAAAGCCCTTTTAAAGTCCATTTCTGTGATATTAATGGAGTCCATTAAAGATATTTCCAATGCATCTGAGTTATTGCAAGTTAAATTTTGCTGATTTTGCCTAGTTAAGACTTCAGGTCTAGTCTGTGTTCCAGGAAAATTCAGCAACAGGTATAGCAACAGGTAACACACAATACTACCCATAAAGTGGATTATCAGCCGTGGCTCATTGGTAGCACTCTTGCCTCTGAGTTGGAAGGTTGTAGGTTTAAATCCAGTTCCAAAGACTTGAAGACAAAATCTCGGCTGATGCTGCAGTGCAGTACTGAGGGAATGCTGCACTGTCAAACGTGTCATCTTTCAGATGAGACCTTAAACTTAGGCCCTGTCTGCCCTAATGACAACTTCATGAGCATAAATTTTACGTCCTTAGGTGGACGTAAAAGATCCCATGGCACTATTAGTGGCTAAGTAAAGAAATTAAGGATAGTATTCGACTAAAAACAAGGGCATATAAGGTAGCGAAATCTAGTGGGAGGACAGAGGATTGGGAAAACTTTAAAAGGCAGCAAAAAATAACAAAAAGATTGATTAAGAAAGGGAAGATAGATTATGAAAGTAAATTAGCAAAAAATATAAAAACAGATAGTAAGAGTTTTTATAGTTATATAAAAAGAAAAAGGGTGGCTAAAGTAAATGTTGGTCCCTTAGAGGATGAGACCGGGAAATTAATGGTGGGAAATATGGAGATGGCAAAAACACTGAATGAATATTTTGTATCAGTCTTTACAGTAGAGGACACTAAGAATATCCCAACACTGGACAAACAGGGGGCTATAGGGGGAGAGGAGCTAAACACGATCAAAATCACTAAGGAAGTGGTACTCGGTAAAATAATGGGACTCAAGGCGGATAAATCACCTGGACCTGATGGCTTACATCCTAGAGTCTTGAAGGAAGTGGCGGTAGGGATTGTAGATGCATTGGTAATAATTTTTCAAAACTCCCTGGATTCCGCTAAGGTCCCGGCAGACTGGAAAACTGCTAATGTAACACCCTTATTTAAAAAGGGCAGTAGACAGAAGGCTGGTAACTATAGACCGGTTAGCCTAACATCTGTGGTAGGTAAAATTTTGGAGTCCATTATTAAGGAAACAGTAACAGGACATTTGGATAATCATAATTTAATAGGACAAAGTCAGCATGGTTTACGAAGGGGAAGTCATGTTTGACAAATTTGCTGGAGTTCTTTGAGGAAGTAACATATAGAGTGGATAAAGGGGAACCAGTGGACGTAGTGTATTTAGACTTCCAAAAGGCATTTGACAAGGTGCCACACAAAAGATTATTGCTTAAGGTAAAAAATCACGGGATTGGGGGTAATATTCTGGCATGGATAGAGGATTGGCTATCTAACAGAAAGCAAAGAGTTGGGATAAATGGTTCATTCTCAGACTGGCAATCAGTAACTAGTGGTGTTCCACAGGGGTCAGTGCTGGGTCTCCAACTCTTCACAATCTATATTAACGATTTGGAGGAAGGGACCAAGTGTAACATATCAAAATTTGCAGATGATACAAAGATGGGAGGGAAAGTAGTGAGTGAGGAGGACATAAAAAACCTGCAAGGGGACATAGACAGGCTAAGTAAGTGGGCAGAGATTTGGCAGATGGAATACAACACTGGAAAGTGTGAGGTGATGCACTTTGGCAGGAAAAATCCTAGAGCAATTTATTATCTTAATGGCAAGAAACTGGAGAGTACTGAAGTGCAAAGGGATCTGGGGGTCCTGGTGCACGAAACTCAAAAGGTTAGTATGCAGGTGCAGCAAGTGATTAAGAAGGCAAATGGAGTGTTGGCTTTCATTGCTAGGGGGATAGAATATAAAAATAGGGAGGTATTGCTTCAGTTGTACAAGGTATTGGTGAGACCGCACCTGGAATACTGCATACAGTTTTGGTGTCCTTACTTAAGGAAAGACATCCTTGCTCTCGAGGCAGTGCAAAAAAGGTTCACTCGGTTAATCCCGGGGATGAGGGGGTGGTCATATGAGGAGAGGTTGGGTAGATTGGGACTCTACTCATTGGAGTTCAGAAGAATGAGAGGCGATCTTATTGAAACATATAAGATTGTGAAGGGGTTGGATCGGGTGGATGCGGGGAGGATGTTCCCGATGACGGGTGAGACGAGAACTAGGGGACATAGTCTTAGAATAAGGGGCTGCTCTTTCAAAACTGAGATGAGGAGGAACTACTTCACTCAGAGGGTGGTAGGTCCATGGAATATGCTGCCACAAAAAGCTGTAGAAGCTACAACATTAATTAAATTTAAAACAGAAATAGACAGTTTCCTAGAAGTAAAGGGCATTAAGGGTTACGGGGAGCGGGCAGGAATTTGGACATGAGTCTAGGTTCGGATCGGTCATGGCCCTGTGGGTAGTGGAGCGGGCCCAGGGACTGTGTAGCCTGATTCTGCTCCTATTTCGTGTGTGCAATTCTGTTAGATGCAGGAGATGGTTCTGTGATAGATAGTAGATTGGCGGTTAGGATCAGATCAGCCATGATCTTATTGAATGGCGGAGCAGGCTCGAGGGGCCGATTGGCCTACTCCTGCTCCTATTTCTTATGTTCTTATGTTCTTATTTATGTTCTCCCTGGTGCCCTGGCCAATATTTACCCCTCAACCAACACATAAAAAAAATTATCTGGTCATTCCTGTTTGCAGGACTTTGCTGTGTGCAAATTGACTGCTGCATTTCCTATATTCCAACAGTGACTGCACTTAAAAAAAAAAAAGTACTTCATTGGCAGTAAAGCGCTTTGGGGCATCCTGAAGTCATGAAAGGCGCTATATAAATGCAAGTCTTTTTTTTTCTTTTAAGAAATGGCAAATTGATCCTTTAGGTTGACAGAGCAGACTTCTATTTTCTGACAAGCTCACATCTTAATCTTCATGAGTACTTCCTTCATACAGTGCCACACGATGATTTAAAGTGTGACTATCCGATATAGATTTACATTGATGGAGTAGATATACAGGAAACTCTTTATTAACCGGCACCGACGGGACCGGCGTGGTGCTGGTTTATCGAAAGTACCGGATAACGGAGAGTTATATCTACCGAGACTATTTTTAACAAAGAGACTCCAGGCAGCGCGGGAGAATCAACTCCTGCTACTGCAGTGTTTCGGACTTCCGACAGCGCCAGGAGGCCGAGTAGTGGCACTTTTGAAAACTACCCCTACTGACTAAATCGGCGTTCGCGGACTCGGACTCGGACTCGGGATCGGCAACATTGCCGGTTATTTGAGAGGAGTTTTCGGAGTACTCGGCGTTCGCGGAGACTCGACTGCGACTCGGCAACATTGCCGGTTATTTGAGAGGAGTTTTCGGAGGATGATTTTTGCCGGTTAAGCGAGAATTCCGGATATTTGGGTGCCGGATAAACGAAAGTTTCCTGTATATATGGTTGCACCTTGTACTAAGGCTGACTGGATCATCAGAATTTTCTCAGGTCCTCCAGTGCGTCCTCTGGTAACTAAAGAGCCCAGTCCGCAGATCTTCTCCTACTGGCCACAAAATAGAATGAAGAATGAAGAAAATAAGCATGCAGATACTTTTAGACTGATCCCAGGATATATACGATTTAGCCTACCCTAGCTAGCTCATTCAGAAAAACCTGCAGTCCTCTCATATCAGCTTCAAACTGTTTTTTCAGGTGCATTTACTCTACAACCATGGCATCAGTTTGCACCAATGATGTGGTTATAATGTAAGTACACCCTGAAGCCAGAGTCAGGGCCTAACCTGACAGTGGAACGAAACAAGGTGAGACTCTGTGGAGAAGGAAGCCTCACTCTGCTTTATTTCAGAGTCAGTTTGGACCTTAACACTCAATTTACTCAACAGAAGCTTAGCATCCGCAAAGCCGAAACTGATTGTCACCAAATCAACAAATGATGACATCAAATCAACAAATGGTTTACTTTACATAACAACAGATAAATGAACAGTATATAAAACAATGCATTAGAAACTTGACTATTGTCATGGTATACATCAAAATAATAAGGTGCCACTCCTTGGGCTATTTATCTCAACATACATAGGGGGAGAAATTCGGTATCGCCCCGTTTGGGGTGCTAAATTTTGAAATCGTGAAAAATTAGAGCCAGGCGCGAATGAGTCTGAGGTTTCCTTAAATTGACTTTTAACGCTCTTGGAAAGCGCTGGATTGCTAAATCTAGCGCTAATGACCTAAGCAGGATGCTAGAGGGACGCTACAGGGGGCGCTACCAGCAGAGTGATAATGAATTTTAGGTGCTATGCAGTCGGGAATGATCCTTCACACTGGCTCCTTGCAGCTCTTAAAGGGGAGGTTGCATCATTGTGCAGGTCCCCATTATCAGCATTGCTGGCTGTGAAGGCGACCTGCAAGGAACTCAGTCCCCTGATCGTGATGGCTGATCCCACTCCCAGGGAGAGAGTCTCGTCGTTTCACGGAAGAGGTATTGGTCGCGGGAGTGGAGCGAAGGAGGGCAGTGCTGTTCCTGAACACTGGATGAGGCCATTAGCCCAGGTCTTCAGTGTAATGTGGAGGGAAGTGGCCCAGGAGGTCTTGGCCAGTAGTGTGGTCGTACGCAGCCTGACACAGTGCCGCAAGAAATTCAATGACCTCAGTCGGGTGGTCAAGGTGAGTACATGCTTCAACAACTCCTACATACCAGCATCTGAAGCTCAGTCTGTGCACACTGCGCAAACCACCATACCCCCACCACTCACCCACCAAGCATCTGCACCTACTCAAACTCACATCCACATCTCACGCCTTGCCTACAATTACAGCTCTTCAATGACGGCAGGCATATCTCCCAAACACATAGCTGGACTCTGACTCACACACATTTGTTTCTCTTGCAGGCCAAGATGGCTCACAATAGGAGGGAGCAGCAGAGAACAGGCAGGGGTGATGTGCAGCTCCAGCAGCTCTCAGACCTGGAGGAGCGAGTGCTGCGACTCATTGGGCAGCAGGTGGCGGGCGCTGTGGCCGTCGGCAACGTCAACTCCCTGGGGGTAACAACGGTATGTTCATCCACTCTCCTTCTCTCATCCCACTTCCCCCTCACACCACAAACCTTCCCCAATTTCCAGCTCCTGATACTGTCTGCATTCCTTGCTCCCTTCCTGCCCCCCTTCCCTCACCTTAACGCGAGTCTTGTGCCTTTATGCTTTCAGAGAATCAGCAACCAGATGACCAGCCTATCCCTGAGTCTCCCACTGAGAGTGAGGAAGGAGAAGAGGAGGAGCAAAGCACCGCGTCACTGCATATTCCACCCGCAGGCACCACCTCAGATACGGGCACTACACGATCTTTAGAGGCAACTTTAGTAAAGGGGTCTGCACTGGGTGATGCACCGGGGACGAGCGGGCTGAAGCAAGGCCAGGGGGAAAGGGTAGCTCTGGAGCCAGCTCCCTGGAGGGCGAGTTCTGCTGCGCAGGATTCAGATGAGGACCTCAATGGGGAGGCGTTCACAAGAAGGGTGATGGCTATGCACACCAAGATGATAGGTGCAATGGCAAGGATGCCCGAGAGCCTGTCGACAATGGTAAGGAGCGTGGAGGAGTCCGCCTCCAACATTGCACAGAGCTCTGCGCACACCATGGAGCCCATCCTTGGCAGTCTGCAAGGATGGTGGACTCCCTGAAAGACCGTGTGGACCCAGACCTCATGCCGCGAGTCATGGGCGATGTGGCAACATCCATTTCAGCACAGGCGGAAGCGATGCAATGTCTTGGTGCTGTAATGCAGTCAATGGTTGATGCCATCCAGTCTCAGACTGCTCTCATACAGTCTCAACTTAATGCCACGAAAGCTCTGACTGCTGCCATCGTCGCTGGGACCACCACAGTCCACAGGGGATCTCACGGTGTCACAGCAGCCCAGCCCAGTGCGTCAATGGAGCAGGAACCTGCTGTCCTCTTTCAGGATGACAGCATTCCTGCTCCCACCACTGCCACTCCGCCATTGCCCATGTCGCTGCCTGTAATCCAGCCAGCCCAGACTGCCGCCAACCATGCTGAGGTGGCGCAGTGTACAGCCGGGCCTTCCAGTCCCAGAGCTGGTCGAGGACGTCCTGCAGGGCCATCTGTAGTTTCTGGGACTGACACTCAGCAGCCTTCCACCAGACCTGCTGCAGCCACTGGGGAGGCAATACGTAGGAGCACTAGATTAGGAAAAGGCACTGTAAAGAGGGCAAGTAAGGGTTTGCACAAGGGTGATTAGTTAATATTGTTGCTGTATATATGTGGTTGCTGAATTTGGATAAATTTCTTATTGGAATGTTGCAGAAATGGTGCTGTGTCTCATTTCAGCTTTGGGGTGTGGTATGGAATGAGAAATTGATGGAATGATGGGGACTGGATGAGCAACCAGGAGGTGGCCTCGAATTCATTGGAAACGCATTCTGATGAGGCGGTCACGGACCGCCATTCCACAAGGCCGATGGAGTGGCTGGCTCCTCCGTCGCTGCTGTTTGTGCTCCTATTCCTCCTCCTCATCCTCCTCCTCTTCCTCCTCCCGAGGTGGTGCGGCTATGCCTGGTGGCAATGGCTGTGCCCTCATGATGGCCAAGTTGTGCAGCCTGAAGCAGAAGACGAGGAAAAGGGACACCCGCTCAGCCGGGTACTGGAGGGCTCCTCCCGAGCGGTCAGGGCAGCGGAACCTTTGCTTGAGCACTCCGATGGTCTGCTCCTGGTGGCAGCATGGCTCTCATTGTATGAGCGCTGGGCACGAGCGTCAGGGTTGCGGAGCGGAGTCATGAGCCAGGTGGAGACCGGTATATCCTTGTCTCCCAGCAGCCATCTGCTAGATTGATGTGGTGGCTGGAAGACTGCTGGCACACCGATCTGGCGCAGGATGAAGGCATCGTGGCTGCTGCCAGGATAGCGGGCATTGACGGTCAGAATTCGCCGTGTGTGGTCGCACATCAACTGCACATTAAGTGAGTGGTAGCCTTTGTGGTTACGGAATACCTCAGGATTGTTATGAGGTGCCCGCAAAGCGAAGTGGGTGCAGTCAATGGCGCCTTGCACCATGGGGAAGCCCGCTATCCTGGAAAAGCCACATGCACACTCGCGCTGCTTCCCTCTGGTCATGGGGAAGGAAATGTAGTCCCTTCTTCTTCTGTAGAGAGCATCTGTGACCTCGCGGATGCAGCAATGGACGGCAAACTGCGATATGTTAGATATGTCTCCTGTTGCACACTGGAAGGATCCGCTGGCGTAGAAATTGAGGGCGACGGTGACCTTAACTACCACTGAGAGAGACGTGGTGCTCCTGATGTGAGGCTCGAGGTCTGGAGGTGGCAGAGCTCTGTGGCAACGTCCTTGGTGAAGCGGAGCCTTCTAAGACACTGCTCTTCAGTGAGATTGATGTCGGAGAAATGCTGCCGGAATACCCTGGGAGGGTAAGGCCTCCTGTTGAGAGCCCTGTTGGCCCTCCTCCCTCTGGCCACATTTTGCAATCTTTCTCTCTGCCTCCACTGCCTTCCACGATGACGCTGGAGGGCGAGGTCCAGTGCCAGTACAGCGCCCATTAAATGATGGAAATGTTGCACTATCAAATGTAACCCAAGTGAAAGTGATAAATTTTGCTCAGCCAGAATACTCCTTCAAGTTGAGAACGCTCAAATCGCTCAAAACGCCTGTTTGCCTATGTCAAACTGACAAGGCAGCATTCTTTGCCGACAAAAAAACCCCGGAAGTTGACGCCTTTATATAGCGTTCCTCCAGCGCTCATCCGACTGCATTCCGCCTCCTCTACCTGTCGTTGCTAACGGCAGACGCTCAGGCAGGGGGCGAGAGTGAATTTCAGAGCCGGGGCGCTGCCGAGGCTGCTGCGCACCCGGATAACGTCACGATCTCCGGCCGCAGGAGAGCGTGGCGCTAGTGGTCACCGCCGCTGCAAACTTCCACTTCAATTTCACGGGCGTCGGTACTATCGCCGCGCCTGGTCGCAAAGCCGGTAGCGCCCCGTTAGCGCCCCCGGAGGGCAATGGTGCCCAATTTCTCCCCAATAGACTTTGTAAATGGATGTTCACTTCTAATTTGACGAAACCTAGCAAAGCTTCAAAAGCAGTTCTGATGAAACACTATTGGGGGTAATTTTAAGCTAACTCTCCGGTCAGGAAACCTAAGGGATCGGGTGGAGCGCTGGTTTTATACACCGCCCAATATCAATCTCCAGTGACTTCAATGGAGAGTGAAATCAGGCCGGGTGTAAAACCAGCGTTGCACCCGATCCCGTCAGTTTGTGTAGGTGAAACATTGACTTGTCTGCCCTCCCTACAGATTCTGATTGACCTGTTGGGCGTTTCCAGCATTTTCTGTGTTTTTTTAAATTCACAAACAAGCTCAGTTCATCTGCTAGCTGGAAAACTCTTCAACTGACCAGAGCCTCTGCCAGGTGAAGGCAGATTGTAAGCAGCCAACTGTTCACCTGGGAAAAACTGACTTCCCAGACAAGCTTCCCCAAAGAAATGCAATTCCAAACCCTCTGAAGTTGTATCTCTGTTGGCAAGATTAAATGGTTAGCCTTTCTTTGACAATGACAGAAGATACTTTTGATTGAATGTGATGGCTCTGGCCATTCAACCAATGTCAAGGCCAACCTTACCCTTTCTGTTGCCTATATTCATCTGGTCTCTGAGCTAACCTGTTTTCCTCCATGTGATCCTGGGTTTTTAACCTCTCGCATGCTGTTTCTAGCAATAAAGGCCTGGATATTAACAGGGGCGGATTACGTAGGCATGGGGGCGGTGTTTCGGATGGCCGCATGCCCACCGTGCGTCTTTTGTCCTTGATAGGTTCCCAGCCCAGAAGTCAGCCTGATTGACAGGCTTGGCTTCCAGTCGGGCGGTTAGCACTACACAGCAGGCCGTAGGAGCAGGTAGGTCCGATCCGCGACCCCGGGAGGGGGCGGGGCGGGATTTGATCCCGGGGGGATCCGATCCCTGAAAATCAGAGGGATGGGTCCGATCCCGGCCTGGGGAGTTGTCCGATCCCAGGTATTGGGCCAATCCCCTGCCCTGGGGGGGGAGGTGTCTGATCCCCGGTGGGGGTGGGGGGGGTTTCTAATTCCCAACCATTGTAGGAACATAAGAACAGGAGGAGGCCATTTAGCCCCTCGAGTCTGTTCCGCCATTCAATGAGATCAGGGCTGATCTGCGACCTAACTCCATATACCCACCTTTGCCCCATACCCCTTAATACCTTTGGTTAACACAATTCTATCAATCTCAGATTTAAAATTAACAATTGATCTCGCATCAATTGCCGTTTATGGGAGAGAGTTCCAAACTTCTGCCACCCTTTTTGTGTAGAAGTTTTTCCTAATTTCACTCTTGAAAGGTCCCCTAGTCCTCGACTCCCCAACCAGCGGAAATATTTTTTCTCTATCTACCCTATCTGTTCCCCTGAATATCTTGAAAACTTCGAGCAAATCACCCCTAAACCTTCTAAATTCCAGGGAATACAACCCCAGTTTGTATAATCTCTCCTCATAATTTAACCCTTGGAGTCCGGGTATCATTCTAGTAAACCTACGCTGCACTCCCTCCAAGGCCAATATATCCTTCCTAAGATGTGGTGCCCAGAACTGCTCACAGTGCTCCAGGTGTGGTCTAACCAGGGTTTTGTATAGCTGTAGCATAACCTCTACCCCCTTGTATTCTAGTCCTCTAGATATAAAGACTAGCATTCCATTAGCCTTTTTAATTATTTTCTGTACCTGTTCATGACATTTTAATGATCTATGTACCTGGACACCCAAGTCTCTTTGGACCTCCACTGTTTTTACCTTTTCACCATTCAGTAAGTACCCTGTTCTACCCTTTTTAGGTCCACTGTGGATGACCTCACATTTGCCACAGTTTTGCCCGGGGAAGGTTTGATTCTCCCACCCTAGGAGTCTTTGTATGTGGGTGGGGGGGTCTGATGGGGGTGGGGAGCTTGGGGAGCCGAGAGAAAGCACTCCTGCTCCTCCTGGCCCACAAGGCGTGCTGTAAAGGCACTTAACTTCTCCCCAAAGCTGCCTTCGCCTCCCTTCAGCTGCCAGGTTTCCTGAGGCCTGGGAAACCCAGCAGGCCACAGTTAAACCTGTAAAACAGGTTAAATCAGAGGCTGCCAACCTCATTAAAATATTTAAATTGCCAACCAGCCTCTTGGGACCGGGTTGGCTGCCCGCCCCTTGTTCCACCTCCGGAAGTGGGCAGGTTGGAGGCAGGTTGGGGTCGGCTTTGAGATTTTAAAAATGTTAACCTCTGACCCGACCCCCAACCCACCCATTTTTGAGTATTAAAATCCAGCCCAAAGAATCGAAATGAAGAAGGTCGTACTGACAAAAATGAAATTGTCTCAGAATCCATAAATATTTGCAGGGTTCTTTCCTTCACAACCCTACCTGGAAATCCATTCCAGTCCATTTGAAAGGACTTCCTGACCAATTCTAAATTTGCCTTTTACTAGTTTGAACTTGTCCCCGCTTGTCCTACTTAATGCTCATGATTTATATTTTCTATACCATTTCTATACTATTTATTATCTCATGTATCTCTCAGGTCCCTCTCAATTGTGTCAGTCCAAGGTTGAATAACTCAGCATCTGCCATCTTTCCTCAGAAATCCTAATTCTTGGGATCAGTCTCATGGCTTTTCACTGCATCGGCTGCAAGCTTGAATATCTCCTTTGTGACTAGGTGACCAGCACTAAGAGTTTTCGAGGGCTTGCTGTCATATTGTCAGCCCACAGATTACACCAAGTTAACGAAACCATTAAATATATTCAGTGAAACAGTTACTGCCACACTCAACTCTCTTTTCCCTTTCTCTGCAAACATTTGGACTTCCTTTTCAATTAGCCACAGATAACCTGATTTGTCACACAGCCTGGCGAACCAGTAGAAAGTGGTTGACGTCTCCAAAAGGTGTTGTCACGTCATAAAACTGCTAAATGTCACGTTATTTTCGCCCTTTGCTACTTGATTTATATTGGGATGTTTATAAGGGTCCCTAATGATAAGAATATTAAGGGGGCAAAATTCCCCTCGTTTGCACCTCCAGTGGGAGGCGCTAACGGGGCACAAATGGCTTTTTGCACCTCCCGTGAAATTCCGCGCGAGGTTAGCGGTGGTGCTACCGCGTATCGCTCCGATCTTCTGCGCCCAGAGATCATGATGTCATCTCCGGGCGCAGCGCCCTGGTAGCGCCTCGGGAGAAAAATTCCCCCTCGCGCCCCGCAGCAGCGCCAGGTGATGTTACCGACTGACTGCAGGGGTCACGAACAGTGAGGCCGGCCGATCGCGGGGCACCATTTAAAGGCGCAGTGGCCGGCCAACATGAAAAAAATCGCCGATTTAAAAAAAAAAATTCTGAGCACCGGACGTGGGCTGATCACGCAGCACTCCTGCACCCCAGTGCTCCGGCGGATGCCAAAAAAAATGCAGAGCTCGCAGCGGGGAGTCCTTCCCTTTAATTGAGAGAAGAGCCCCAGCAATGTGGCATCGCCATGCGTGGCCATACGTGGCGCTGTTGAGCACATCGCCGCGAATCGGGACATTCCCCACCTCTTGCGCTCCAAGAGGCAAGTGAAACACTTGATTTAGCGCTCCACTTCCCTCTTGGAGCAAAAAATGGGAATTTCTCAAATGTTTGAAAAGGATAGCGCCTGGCACTAACTTTTCAAACATTTTTGACTTAGCGCCCCAAATGGCACTCATGGGGAATTTCTCCCCCTAAGACAACCTCCTGTAAATCCATAGAAAACTTCTGACAGATTTCACAACAATTCTCAGAAAGTTTTTTTTGACCCTGTTAATTTATTAAACGCGATTGGATTTCAGAGCTAGGAATCAGGAATTAAAATAGGTGTTAAAGTGGCAGGCGCAGTCAAATTGATTCGGCTGAGGCTGCGGTTGTTTTCTGTTCCAAACGGCAGGTACTGTATCCAAGGTTGACTTGTGGGAACCACCTCTTTAAATCGTTAAGACTGAAAAATTGGAACTGTGTGAAAATTTAGTGTTGTGTCAATACAAGGAGTGTTAGGTTACTATAACTAATCTGTCTGCCCTGGAGATTACAGTTCTCGAACTGAAACACATTTGTAACCAGAAGATTACAAGGAGTGCCATCCTGCAGTTTAGCTCCATGACAGTGCGCAAATGCAGAACTACAAGAGCAAGCTAGAATTACTCAGAACTGCAGTGATTATGAAGCTCGAAGCAAAACGCATCTGCGTAGAGCGCTGACTTTAGGAAAACATTTTTTGTACATTTTTCCCAAGTGCAGTGCAAGACCTCCCGAGTGCAGTCAATGGGAATTAAACATTTCCCGACGTTCTTTATTTCCTTTTTCCTAAAAATCTGCATTACGTGTCACAACGGTATAAAAATCACAAGCTCATTTATCATTTTAGTATCTATGTTGCAGCCCTTTATTTTGGGAATTTAAAAGCAACCCACAAAACTATGACTCATATAACATACAGCTGTTCACTGTATATCCCAGGGGATTACCCGCGGTGATGCTCACAGTGAGTCAGAGAATATACTGCTTTATAACAATAGGGTGTTTATCCTATGCAGCGGATAACTGATTTATAGTGAATGAACAAGTCAAATTCTGTTTTTATTACTCGGCATTCTGATATTTTTCTTAGTGCTTTAGGGATTGAATTCCATGACTGTGAATTAATCTGTTAAAACCATGAAAGAGTGGCCTTTATTTTATATATCCCTTTACCTATCTATTTAATTTTAATCCCTCACCATTTTTAAAGGCAAGAATACACAACATGTTGCTGTAAAAGATGCACCAGATGGAGGTGGATATCTGGGGCTCGAAAATCCTGGGGCCGGGGTGTGGTTTGCGGTCACACTGGTCGTGGGGAGGCGGGGGACAACACGAATTTGGAGCAGACTCAGTAACCCTGCTCCTTCTGGGCCCACCAAAAAATAAAGAATATTTCCTAGGCCGTTTTGTGAGCGGCCTCCGACCATCCCTTTAAGGACCGCTGGTTAGGCTGCTCACCGCCGGAGAGTAAATATATCAATGAGAATGGAGGAAACCTATCAGCGTCGGTCTTGCTCAACAGTTAGTGTGTTTTAAAGAAAGAAAGACTTGCATTTATATATCGCCTTTCATGACCACCGGACATCCCAAAGAGCTTTACAGCTAATGAAGTACTTTTTGAAGTGTAGTCACTGTTGTAATGTAGGAAATGCAGCAGCCAATTTGTGCACAGCAAGCTCCCACAAACAGCAATGTGATAATGACCAGATAATCAGATTTTGTTATGGTGATTGAGGGATAAATATTGGCCAGGACACCAGGGATAACTCCCCTGCTCTTCTTCGAAATCATGCTTTGCGATCTTTTACGTACACTTGAGAGAGCAGACAGGGCCTTGGTTTAACATCTGATCCGAAAGACAGCACCTCCAACAGTGCAGCACTCCCTCAGCACTGGAGTGTCAGCCGAGATTGTTGTGCTCAAGTCTCTGGAGTGGGACTTGAACCCACAACCTTCTGACTCAGAGGTGAGGGTGCTACCAACTGAGCCACTGGCTTTTAGTGGGCTAGGAGGTGATTATGAAGAAGTCTACAACCGAACCACTGTTCCGCCTCGAGATACAAACTCAAACAGAAGCAAGATGCTTTGTGAGAGGAGCTTTAAATAATATAAGAATAGCTTCTCAATCAAGCATTATAAAGAAAGAACTCGTGTTTATAGCACCATATCACATCTCAGGATGTCCCAAAGTGCTTGGTAATCGATGGATACTCTTGAATTGTGCTCACATGGAGGCAGATGTGGCAATCAATATGTACATAGAATTATCCCACCAACAGCAAAAGAATGAATGAATGGTGCTGGTTGAAGGAGGAACGTTGGCCAGGACAGCAGGAGAATACCCTGCTCTTCTTCAAGTAGTGCCATGAAACCTTATGTACATCTATCTGGGCAGGCAGACAGAGCTTTGGTTGAAAATCTCATCTGAAAGACGGCATCTCAACAACAACAACAACTTGCATAGAATCATAAAATGATACAACATAGAAGGAGGCCATTGGGCCCATCGTGCCTGTGCCGGCTCTTTGAAAGAGCTCTCCAATTAATCCCACTCCCCTGCTCTTTCCCTTTGGCGTGTAAATGTTTTCCCTTCAAGTATTTATCCAATTGTCTTTTGAAAGTTACTATTGAATCTGCTTCCACCGCCCTTTCAGGCAGTGCATTCCAGATCACAACTCACTGTGTAAAAATTTTTTCCTCATGTCGCCTCTGTTTTTATTGCTAATCACCTTAAATCTTCTGGTTACCAACCCTTCTGCCACAGTTGCTCCATATTTACGCTATCAAAACCATTTGTGATTTTGAATACCTCTATCAAATCTCTTAACCTTCTCTGCTCTAAGGAGAACAACCCTAGCTTCTCCAGTCTCTCCACATAACTGAAGTCCCTCATCTCTGGTACCATGCTAGTAAATCTCTTCTGCACCCTCTCCAAGGCCTTGACATCCTTCCTAAAGTGTGGTGCCCAGAATTGAACACAATACTCCAGCTGAGGCCTAACCAGTGTTTTATAAAGGTTTAGCATAACTTCCTTGCTTTTGAACTCTATTCCTCTATTAATAAAGCCAAGGATTTTTAACAGCCTTCTCGACTTGTCCTGCAACCTACAAAGATTTGTGTACATACCCCCCCAGCGCCTTTAACATAGTATAATGTCCCAAGGCGCTTCACAGGAATGTTATCAGACAAAATTTGACACTGAGCCACGTAAGGAGATATTAGGACAGATGACCAAAAGCTTGGTAAATGAAGTAGGTTTTAAGGAGCGTCTTAAAGAAGGAGAGAGTGGTGGAGAAGTTTAGGGTGCGAATTCCAGAGCTTAGGGCCTAGATAGCTGAAGGCACGACGCCCAATTGTAAGGCGAAGGCGAAGGTACAAGAAGCCAGAATTTGAGGAACGAAGAATTGTCGGAAGGAATAGAGCAATAATAGAGCGCTCCCTCACTAGTACTGAAGTCTCACCCTAAGTGATGTGTTCAAGTCGATAGTCAGACTTGAACCCATAACCTTGTGACTCAGTCAAGACTGCTATCAGTTGAGCAAAGATGATATTTATTGTGATTATTTATTGTAAATGTTGCGATTATTGTTTTTTATGTGGCATGTTAGCAATGCAATGATCATCCTTTATTTTCTTGGATTGGATAATGCACTGACCTTTCACCTCTGACTTTGGTTTGAACCAAGGCTAATTTGATGTGGTAATCTCCGGTTGTGTTCTGGGTGAACTAGGGACATTCTCCTGTATGAGTTTTAGTGAGTGCAAGTTGCAAGCACAAAATTGGCCATAAGTCAGCACAAAGTGCCACGACATTGACATAGTGTGGGAGTTGGAAATTACTCATTTTTGCAGGACAGCTTGCCTTCTGAGGTCAGAGTTAAGGGATATTGTTTGGGACTGAGCAGTTAAAGCTTTATGCTGACTGTGGATGTAAAGGCAGAAAATTATCTTTCTCACTAGGACTAGGACTGGTATTCCTGAAAACTTCAGCCTCCCAACCCTTGCCTCCTCCACAGTCAAAATCTGTTTTATTTTAAAAAAATACTGCCTGAGCTGTTTTTGATCATATTTATTTCCTGTTTAAATTATATAATCATGTGGGAGTTGGGGTGTTTGCCCAACTGGACAGCATTGGGACTGAATGCATAAATGTATTTATTTTACACCAATAACCATTTCCTACCAAAAGAGTCTCTATTAACCATCTGTTGCTGAGTAATTTTCCAGGGTGGTTCCTGGCCCCTCAGGATACACAATAAACTCAATATAGCCTCACAGATCTGCCAGCATCAAGTAAATAAAAACACCCCAAATATCTGACTTTACATTGGCCAAACAAAGCAGTACGATAAAACAAAAAAAGCTGGGAATCTGAAATAAAAGCAGGAAATCTGGAAATGCACAGCAGGTGAGTCGGTATCTGTAAGTGGAAAAGACACTTCAGGGATGTGAAAGCATAGAATTATATAGAATTTACAGCACAGAAACAGGCCATTTGGCCCAAGTGGTCTATGCCGGTGTTTTTGCTGCACACGAGCCACTCTAGGGAATTCGACTCAACTCCAATTGGATACAATTATACTTTATTTAAGACTTGTAAAACTTAACACATTACAGTACATGAGCGATCGTTTACAGAACCAAGCAGAAAGTATATCATCCGCTCCGTCTTGGATAGAAGTCTGCCTCTTGATGTCACACGATAGGTCTGCTACCTTCCTCTTGGATGCTTCCCATCACCGCTCGCCTCAAAATTCTTCTACACTGAACAGCCTTGGGCACGTGTCCTTTACACACCAGAAAACAGAACTACACACAGACTAAACCAATCAGCAGTTACCACACTTACTTTTTCTTAATGTTCCTGCACTGATCACAGCATATGCCTGCACCAATCAGATTTCTGATCATGTCCTGTCTTCCTAGCATTGTAACTGAGGTTTGTTCCGGCTTCAATAACAGGATACAGTTGGCTGACTTTGCTGTTCTCTACACAATAGCTGCTAACAATGTTAGTTAGTTAGTTACTTATAAATGCTATCGCCAAGCTTTCGAGCAAATTAACACTTTCTTACACCACATCCCACCCTACTTCAACTCACCCTATCAGCATAACCTTCTATTCCTTTCTCCCTCATGTACTGATTGAGCTTCCCCTTAAATCCTTTATCAGAATAAAATTGTACAGTTCAGTGATGTTTCAACTAAAATGATCAATAACCCATTAGGAGTACATTACGTGCTGTATAATGTGGAGTCCTGGTTTGAGCATCACATCCATCTAACGGTTTGTATATTTTTGTATCTTGGGTTTGATATTTGCGTATGCTTGTATTAGTGATGGTTATGAATATATTTGTATTAGTGATGGGTCTGGTTATGAATATATTTGTATTAGTGATGGGTCTGGTTATGAATATATTTGTATTAGTGATGGGTCTGGTGTTTGAATATATTTGTATTAAAGGTGGGCTGCTAACCTCTTAGTGTGACCCTGACCTACAGATGCCATCTACATTTGTGTGAAATGTCGGCTATAGGAACATGCCTATAAGTTACTTGGAGTTCTGATAAGTAACTGATGTTCGAATGTAACTTTAACAAAAATTTATACATGACTTAAATGTAGCTTAATTTACATCAGTGCCATCTATGCACTCTGTATGTGTTATATCCACACGTTGGATAGGCTTTAAGGGTCAGAGATAAAGGAATGGGAGGATGTGATGAAAAGATTTAGGTGTCTTGTTTTACTCTAGAACTCCCCTCCCCTCCCCCCCCCAAAAAATGATTCCTCTGTGGGTGCATGCTCTACATTTTCACTGGCCCAATCCAACATACGTTCAGTTCTGCATGGAAAATGGACACTTGGGGTACATTAATGAAGAATAAGTCCATACCCTTTGGCTTCCACCATCCCCATGCAGAATGAAATCAGGTTTTGGAAAGCCTTAATCCTTTGAATTTAAATCAAACTACATTCTTGGCTGCAATAGATGCTCCCCTCCCCTCCTTTGTATTTGAAACTTAAAAGCATTGCTTGGCAGAAAGGTTTTTGGCAGAGCATGTAGCAAAGACATGACTGTCCACACATGACAGCACAGATAAGGGAGCAGAATACAGTGTTGGCTTAAACAAAGTTTTCAAGGCAGTTGCCATCTCCTAATTTACTTCACTTGCTGATAGTGGGTCTACGTTTCCTAACCACTACGATTAACGAGCTTCTGCAGCTTTTATCAAGATTTGCAAAAGTGTAAAGATTTTATATACATTTGTTATTTTCGCAACAATTGAAAAATATGATTCTGTCTCAAAAGTGAAAGTAAAGTCTGCTAGTCTCCAAACAAGAGACATAACAGCAAATGGAAGCTACAACATTAATTAAATTTAAAACAGAAATAGACAGTTTCCTAGAAGTAAAGGGCATTAAGGGTTACGGGGAGCGGGCAGGAATTTGGACATGAGTCTAGGTTCGGATCGGTCATGGCCCTGTGGGTAGTGGAGCGGGCCCAGGGACTGTGTAGCCTGATTCTGCTCCTATTTTGTGTGTGCAATTCTGTTAGATGCAGGAGATGGTTCTGTGATAGATAGTAGATTGGCGGTTAGGATCAGATCAGCCATGATCTTATTGAATGGCGGAGCAGGCTCGAGGGGCCGATTGGCCTACTCCTGCTCCTATTTCTTATGTTCTTATGTTCTTATGAAGTGATGCACAGCAAACTGAAGTAACACTATTGAGCAAAACTGATACAAGATTTCCAGCCGTCCAATTTTCTCCCCATTTCACTCATTTCTTCTGTTGATTGTTGCTGGTGTACAATCCCACTGGTGTTGGCTGGCCTGTATTATCTCAAGGCTATTCTTCATCTGTGAGTCTGGTTAGTGAATGTTGACAGACTAGTCCACCATTGAGAGCATCACAGTCAAGCCCAATGCTGGGCTCGTCCAATGTCCACCTAAATGCACCTAACACCAGAGGACACTGGACAGCTAACAGGAGTAGGAAGCCTAGTTAACTTTTGCCCTGGTCAGCATACAAGGTGCTGAGGCCAATTTGTAGCACCGTAACTGCTGTGTTGGCTAAGGTCAATTGAATTAAGCAATAAATGGAACAGGCCTTGAGTTCACAAGGCTGTGTGAAATAAAAAGGGAAGGAAGCCACTATCAGTGAGTAGGAGTTGCTGATTAAACTGAAATCTCGCTCAATTTTGTTCATTTTGCAGGATTTATTTTATTTTTGCTGGGTGCTGCTGGTGTAAAGTATTGTCTCAGACCCTCGTGGCTTCCTTGTGAGAAATCAGTCATAGCGATGAGAGTCCGCAGTCCGCAGCATGCTGTTTGTTTTGCCTCATGAGATAATTTTTATTAGTTTAGCAGTTTTTATTGACTGGATCATAATCATATGCTTATATGACGAATGTGTGGAAAATAGAAGAGATATCCAGCCAGTATACTGGTTGTTGATGTGATGTAATGATATGGTTTAGAACAAAATTGCTCGGCTAAGTGATCACGTGATGTAGTCAGGTGATATGACGATCCACGATAAAGTCTGAATTTGCACTGTGTGATATTACTGTACAACAACAAAAATAAACAACTTGGGGGAAAAATTCCATATCGCCCCGTTTGGGGCGCAATTATCGGCCGGGCGCAAAGATTAGCACCTGGCGCTAATTATCGCCTCCGACTGCAAACTTGGCTTTTATCGCCCCTGGAGGTGATTGGAGTGCTAAATCAGGCGCTTCACACCTGTCTTAAGGCGCAAAGGCCGAGGAGCGAGGCGCTACCTCAGAGCGCTGGCGAAGCTCATGTGATGTCAGTCAGCAATGGAACAGAGACACAATGGTGCCGGCCAGTTCTTAAAGGGGAGGGTTGATCTTGCTTTCCATCCACATCCTACTCATTGCAGCCTTGAATCTCGGCCTGGAGAGACCTGTACATCAAATCTGCTGGAAAGAACAATGGAGAGAACCAGGGAATGAGCTCAGAGTGCAGCCATCACAGTCTCTTCTAAATAGATGCAAGGAAGGGCAAATCAAAATGAACTTGCAAAGTGCTGCTCAGTACCCAAAACTCCTTCACACAGCGTTGAATCTCTCCAGAAGTCTCTCTCTCTCTCTCTCTCTCAGAATGCATGGTGCAAAAATGTCACCAACAAAAAAAGGCAGGAAGCATTTGCCATTAAATAGTGCTCCCCCAGTCCCTTCCTGACTGCGAAACGCTCCCCTCAACCTGTCGTTGCTAGCGGCAGGCGGTAAGGCAGGGGGCGCCACTCAATATCCGTTCCAGGACGCTACCGGGGCGTTGCGCACTCGACTGACGTCACGATTTGCCGGCGCAGGAGATCGTGGCGGTAGTGTTTAGCGCCACCGCAAAATGTCTGGTCAATTTCGCGAGATGCGCAGATATTGCCACGCCCGGGCGCGAGTTGCTTTGCGCCCCATTAGTGCCCTCTTAAGGCGCTAACGGGAGGTGCAACTAACTGAATTTCCCCCCCCCCCCGACTCACCCAATTTGCAGCACTCTGTTTAAACCACACTCAGTGCAAAATCGCAGTTCAAACCTGTTTTTATAGGCCCTGAAACAAAGGAGACTTGCTGAGCCCAGCTACAGGAGAACCAGTTTAATCTAGTTTCCCTAATTAACTGCCTTCAGCTGCTCTGAACTGTAGGCCTTGTATATCACTTTATAACCCTGCTTAAAACTGGGAAATTTAGATTTTAAACAGTAAACAGTAACAGTAAATGTGAAACAAACAAAAGTTTGATTTCAGCAAACGGTTAAGACTCCCTGACTCACACAACTCGCAGCACTCTGTTTAAACCGCACTCAGTGTGAATCAGTATCAGTGTCAGCTGTGGCTCAGTGGGTAGCACACTCACCTCTGAGTCAGGAAGGTTGTGATAATAATTTAGGAATTTTGATATGAACATGCATGGGCCACCAGTAAATATGCAGCAGGGACAAACAGCACTTTGTGGTGTGTATAATCCACCCAGCTACTCAGTTTATGGTACTATTGGATATCTTCTCCTTGGTAGCTTCTTTACTGCAGCCATCTTCTTCCCCATCAGTTCCCCAACATTGACCCTGGCCAACACCCCCTTTCAGGCATTTTGCCTTCTGGGAAAGTTCTCTTTGAGTGCTAAACTCTCCTAACATCTCTCCAAACACCCACCTTGTGTAGCAGCACATGAACGTTCTCCCCCTCCACCACTGATGCACCCTGGCTGCAGTGTTTACCATCTATAAGCAGCAACTTGTCAAAGGTTCTTCAGCAGCACCTCCCAAACACATGACCTTTACCACCTAGAGGGACAGGGTAGCAGGCGCATGGGAACACCACCACCTGCAAGTTCCCCTCCAAGTGCCACACCATCCTGACTTGGAAGTATATCGCTGTTCCTTCCTCGTCACTGGGTCAAAATCCTGGAACTCTCTCCCTAACACCACACGGACTGCAGCGGTTCAAGAAGGTGGCTCACCACCACCTTCTCAAGGGCAACTAAGGATGGGCAATATATGCTGGCCTTGCCAGCGACGCCCACATCCCATGAACAAATAAATAAAAGCACCACCTTGCTATCCATCAAACTGGGCTTCAGGTCCTGTGCTATTTCATCACTTGACCAGAGACTCCTTTAACTGCCTCCACATTTTTTTGCCATCCATGTTCTTTTACCAGCCACTTTGTTTTGCCATCTGGAGATTCTTGCCATCCATTTTTTTTAATGCACTCCACATTTTGGCTACTTACCTTTAACATAGGAACATAGGAACAGGAGTAGGCCATTCAGCCCCTCAAGCCTGTTCCGCCATTCACTGAGATCATGGCTGATCTGATAGCAAGGAACATAAGTGGTCATCATTCCTTCAAATGACTGCTGCAGCCCTTTACATAACCACACAGCAGTGGAAATTCTGAAACCCCCCGCCCCTGACTCTATGAACTCCTAGGTGAAGGTGCATTCTACGCTGGGAACTCACACAGCATATCAAACTGGGCCGACCCCAGAAGTTTCAATGAGATCAGTTCTCCGGAATCCGGGCAGGGAAATAGCCCACTGCACACTGGTCCTGCCAATTGAGCACTGGGACTGAAAAATCCACCCCATATGAATTTGCATCTTATATCAAAGCCCTACCGATTTTAACTCCAAGAGGCCAGAGTTAAAATTACAGTCGGGTCTCAATGATGTCATCGGGCCGCAACATGCATATGTAAAGAAGGACCCTGTTGGCTCCGGGCGTGTGTTCTTGCTGCCTGCTCAGGAGAGCAGGTTAAAATTGCAGATGTTGCGATCATGGCGGCTTTCGGACAGGTAAGAGCCAGGGCAATTTTAACTGCTGACCCTCCAGGTTTCTGCTGAGCGAGGTGGGTTAAAATCGCCCCCACACTCACCAGGATCAACACCCCACTGTAGAGACTGACAAATTAAACAAGTCAGATGTCTGTATACAGACACAAATCCTAAGGTAATGTAAAAAATGGCACTACTTATTCTGGTAACATTTACCATATGTACAGATTTTATTTAAATTAAACTGGCTGGAGAAGATAATTTGTGCAGAGGACCCGTAATAAAGTTCAACTATGCAATTCATGTGTACTGGCCAAAATGAACACAAGCAACACTAGCTAGGATAGAACAAATTTAAAATGCAAGCATAGCCAGCGGCAAGCTACACGAACCAAACTCTGGTATATTTCAATAGAGGATGCTTAATGTACACTTCTTTTAACATCGGTTCTCAATTGCATAGAACATGTGTTGCGTAATTGCAAGTTATGTAGCTTGGGGCAGTGTTTATAAGAAAAAATATCAATTGAAACAGTCTTCAGTGAATATACCATACACATAGCAAAAGTACCAACAAAACTGTCATAGTGCGGAACAGTTTTTCTAAACTATATTATTCCTACCCCATAAACTATTATTATTTCCACGGAGGTGGATTGGCGCTTGGCATGGTCTCGGCATCCCATGAACACTGTTGCCAAGACACAAGTGGTTCCAGTGAGGTGTGGTTGCATTGTTGCTGAGGCCATATTTTCCAGTAAAGTTCCACATGTTGCTTTTCCTATTTGTGGCTGTCTGTCCCACACTCTGCAGCAGCAATCCCTTTGCATGCGGATCTTCAAATACTGTCACTTTAACACTTTTGTTTCCATTGGCGACGGCTGTCCCAGCAGTTAATCTCCGGGTTCACCACCAGTACCTCACTGCAATTTGTCCAAGGTCACCTGTGTTCCCACCAACCACCAGGGCGAATGTTACGAGCCATCCATGATACACTTTTTCTTGCCCTGCACCTAATACACACAGCGGCTTAGCGAGTGAAACGGTTAAATTAGATGTTTTAAAGTGGTATAACAGTTTGAGGTTTTATGCATTTTTACAATTTTGATTTTAGTTTTATGAGTCGTTGTTCTAGCAACCAGTTGTTTATTATCTTTGAAGGCAATTTTTTTTAGGGGGGATTTTTTTCCCCAAAAGAGTTCTGGGAACATACTAGCTCTATGGCTGGGCACATTGATGTGAGCAGCTTGTTCTTTGCTTTGTAGAGTGCCACTCATTGTTTTTAAATAGCTAAGGGATTTTGTCAGTTTAATATATATGGCTTTGCTGCCAAAGACAACACACCCAGACCGTTTTATCAGAAATGAATTAGTTGCGCAAGGTTGCTGAGTAAGCATTAAGAAGGTGGCGGGGTAGAGAACAGACAGTACCTCAATCTTGCCGGAACATCCAAAAGTATATATAAGAAAGAAAGACTTGCATTTATATAGCGCCTTTCACGACCACCAGATGCCTCAAAGCGCTTTACAGCCAATGAAATACTTTTGAAGTGGAGTCACTGTTGTAATGTAGGAAACGCGGCAGCCAATTTGCGCACAGCAAGGTCCCACAAACAGCAATGTGATAATGACCAGATCATCTGTTTTTGTGATGTTGGTTGAGGGATAAAAATTGGCCAGAAGGAACAAGCTGAATAGCTCACCAAGTCTGCGTTGTCGTGTGAAGTACAAGATATTCTATCCAAACAGTGCCTCAGCTTTCCATAGTCACAACAACGCAACGCTCCCAAAAACACAAAGCCCAGCTCAGTTCCCAGCAGGGTACTAGACAGAGACACAGTCAATAGGAAAATGTGGTGTAGATTGTGTGCCTAACTCTCAGAAATCAGCAGCTCTCAATTGTATTTCTTGTCTCTCCAGAATTCTCCTGATGGCCCGCTGAAACATAGGCCCCTATTTTAACCTCTTGCCCGCCCCGACAGGCTGAATAGGATCGGGTGAGGGGTAATAATTGGAAAATTTTAGCTCCCGGCTCCCACCCCCCCATTATTTTAATGACTCATGCCATCGGCAAGGCTCCCACTACAGGCAGGCGGCCTATTTAACATTCGAAGGTCGTGGCCCAATGACATCATCGGCTCCCCGGCTAAATCTTAACTAAAATTCAGGAGGAATCTCACACTGTCTGCAGCCCAGCAGTAGAACCAATGGCGGGATGCTCGGGAAGAGGCCAAGGTAAGTTTTAAAAGTTCTGTTAGAACTCCCTATGGGCCAGGAGTGTAACCCCCCCCCCCCACCTGGCCCCGCAAGGAGTCCTTGGGCTTCCCCAGCCCCTCCCCCATCACATTGGAAATCCCCCTCCCTCAAGATCGCCTCCAGACCCCTCCTCCCACTGACCGGTGCCGCGGGTTCCTGGCAGCGGCCTCCTGACACCAACCTGCTGCTCCCGCCCACCAGCCGGGTGGTGGATCTGGCCGGGTGTCGGGCGGGAGTCCCTGGATTTTTATGTTAATGAGGCCCTGCCATGAAGATCGGCCGGTGCTCCAGGTCCCCGGACTCTCCGGGTGTGCTGTCCGCTTTGCGGCTCGTGCGTTTCCCACCTCCCTCCCCCCGCTTTTAAAATCAGAACCATATGTTTTTCTTTAAAATAAATCAACGTCTGAATCTGCAGAATTCTGAACCTTTAAATTGAGCATCTACCTCAGGTAAAGTGTGTAGGGCCATATGACCACACTGCAGGTGTGTGACAGCGAATGTCAAAAGCATGTTTTTGTTTCTTGTTTCCTAATGGTTGCCACAGGCATGCAGTGGTTCCCATTAAAAAGCCCACTTTTTCCCAACCATATAACTGGAAAAGAACAGCTGTCATAGCTGGAGGATGATACTACTGTTCACAGTCTTTTACCCTATCCTGCACTGTGGTCCCTTACCTCCCATTAACAATGAAGATACAGTACCTATTAACCAACGGTGGTCGTCAAGCTCAAGATGATTCTATTAGCGGGTCACATGTTCAGCTCATTATACTTGTTTGACCCGGGTAGTCCATAATTCTCTGCTTCAGCACCAATTGACGGGATGAGTTGAAATGTGACGTAAGCTTGTAACAATGAAAAAAATTATGACAACTCATATGGAAAATCTACATGGGTTTCATTTTTAAAATTCATCCACGGGATGTGGGCGTCGCTGGCAAGGCCAGCATTTATTGCCCAACCCTAATCGCCCTTGAGAAGGTGGTGGTGAGCCGCCTTCTTGAACTGCTGCAGTCCGTGTGGTGAAGGTACTCCCACAGTGCTGTTAGGTAGGGAACTCCAGATTTTGACCCAGCGATGATGAAGGAACGACGATATATTTCCAAGTCAGGATGGGGTGTGACTTGTGCGGGAACTTGGAGGTGGTGGAGTTGCCATGCGCCTGTTGCCCTTGCCCTTCTAGGTGATAGAGGTCACGGGTTTGGGAGGTGCTGCCGAAGAAGCCTTGGCAAGATGCTGCAGTGCATCTTTAGATGGTACACACTGCAGCCACGGTACGCCGGTGGTGGAGGGAATGAATGTTTAAGGTGGTGGATGGGGTGCCGATCAAACGGGCTGCTTTGTCCGAGATAGTGTCAAGCCTCTTGAGTGTTAATTGGGTTGCACTCATCCAGACAAGTGGAGAGTATTCCAACACACTCCTGACTTGTGCCTCGTGACTTGTGGAAAGACTTTGGGGAGTCAGGAGGTGAGTCACTCGCCAGATGGTCCATAGAACTTGGTGCAAGGTCTAGTAGATTCTGAATTTGCTAATAACATCTTCTCAACAAACTGCTGCATAAATCATGAGTGATCTTTAAAAAAATTGCGTCGCAATCTATTTACGTTTATCCTGACATCACTTGCAGGTTTTCTGTTGGTGGAGTCACACGTTTATGCTACAGGGCAATTCCAGTAAAGATACTGGCCACAAAAACCATGTCAGGCATCAAATCCACTCTCTCCTAGATGCTTCTCGTCTTTACCCTCCCATTCCTCCTCCTGTCATCCCCAATGGATTTCAAAACACTTGCCTTGGCCACTGTACTGGGACTAGCTAAGAAATGTATTTTAAAAAATGGCCCATTGTTTTTTTTTGCAATTTATAAAAGGGCACACAAGGGACCAAGGTAAGTGGAAGAATATTGTCTCAGGAGAACCTAGTTTTTTTTAGATGTGCGAGATTCAGGCGTATTTAATGATCAGGACTCCAGGTTGGTCCTGATGGAGTTTCAGAGACCAGTGAGATCTGATACATTTAATATTCCAAACATTCCTCAGACTAATCAAAACTAGCATGCAAATCTGAGGTTGAATCAGGACATTAAACACATATCACAACCATGAACATTTTATTCTTAAATGCATCTTTTAATATTTATTTTCCATTTAACGACTGTAATTTATTTCTCCCTTACTTTTTGCCCCATAGATTATTTCTAAGACTTAAACCACGAAACGTTAAGTGGGGGAAGGGAGAATTAAAAACAAAACACAGTAAAATTAATGGATGTAACTGTGCCAGAATTCAATTAGAGAGAAAAATCTGTGTGAAACCGGACTCTGCTACCCTTCAGTAAACTCCTATAGACACCCGCATATTCAAAGCCCAATTCCCCCCCACCACCCACTCCAGCTCCCCTGGACCTGACCACAAGAAAAATATTACACCATCCGTCTACTGGATTTGAGTTTAAAAGAAGCCTGTGAGTGGAGAGGGATGTGTATCCAATCTGTTTCAAAATAAACCATGCCTCGTGGTGGAAGGATGTGACTTCACCTCCCCCCACCGCCCTTCTTACAGTAACACGCGTGGAGCTCTGACCTCGGCAACTCAATTAAATGCCCACCTGGGGCACATTTTTAACACCTGGCTATAGGGTGATGATATCACAACCTCAGCTCAGCACTAAATCTGGAACTGACTTCAGCGTAATCCGCAGGGATCTCAGCACTTGTTGTTTTTCCACCACAGTGAGGCCGGCTTGAACCGGGGCAGATCCAGTCACCTGGTTCCAGTCTTCTGAGTACTGAGGTAGCATTTTGGCAGCAACATTGTCGAAAATAAAACAGAGGTAAGCTTCACTGCTTGGACTGAGAGTGCAGTCCTTCTTGTCAGGAACATAGGAACAGTAGTGGACCATTCAGCCCCTCAAGCCTGTTCCGCCATTCAATTAGATCATGGCTGATCTGTACCTCAACTCCATTTACCCGCCTTAGCTCCATATCCTTACGCAACAAAAATTAAGGGCTTCATCTTGTTCACATTTGAACTAACCGACTGACTGTTACTTCCTTGTTATAACTGGATCTGGATAGAGCCAAGGTTCTTTTAGGTGACCCAGTTGTTTCCCTTCTGTCTTCTGTCTGCCACTCTCCCTCTTTTATTTTCAAGTTGGGTGCTGGACTCTGCTGTGGCAGAGATACCCAGTAGCTCTATCAGTAGACGTACAGGGGATTGGATCCCCACATGTCACAAAACCAGCTCTCTGAATCCACGGTACATGCATAGACTCACGTTTTCATGTGCCTATAATGTCACTGGTTCCCCATGTATAGGGTGGTTTATACTAGCGAGTGCAGCCAACAGAGGGAGACACGTACTTTATCAGGACTTCTATAATATAAAAGCACCATTTCACTCAGTAACAGTATGGGGAAAATGCACTGCATGGTGCAATGCTGAGCCTCGCTGATCGGAAAGATCCCGAGTTTTATTCCTTGGTCTGTGCAGAGTTAGCTGATCTCAGAGCCAGAGTACAGTGAGGGCACTTACAATTTAACTCAGCATCCTGGGTCTGGAGAGGGGAAATTCAGCCAAAACTCTTCTGACTGTTGTGTAGTGATTACCTGTTGGAAGGATTGTGCATTAGGACAGGATCTGCTTAGGTGTCTTGCCTCCCACTGCACCTCAACACTTTGGAACATACGTGGAAAATGCCCTTCAAGTAACCAACACTGCCTTCAGTAGAGGGGGGGAGAAAACTGATTGGGAAAGACACCAGACTACCACCGGCATAAATACCAGCATGGACCTGTTGGGCCGAATGACCTGTTTTTGTGCTGTAAATACTATGTAAAACAATCCCCTACATACCTACAGGCGCATTCTCTAACAACCTGCTCAGATATGCACCAGTAGATAGATATGTGGGAGCTTCAATGTGCGTAGATCTAACGTGCACACAGTTAGGTTATGCTGGCCACACAATCTGGTGTCCTGGCTTCCTTCGAGACCTGGAACACCTCTACAAGCATGCAGGCAATTACGTGACACACAATGGAGCACATATAGGCCTGCTCGGGTGTAATGGTGCTCTGAGCTTCGGAGGAACCAGTGTGTCCAAATGTTTTCAGCCAATATAACCGAGGCGATATCATTATCAATCCACCTCACTCATGCAAACAGCTTAGATATGACAAGAGCAAATAGAGTTTACACTGAAAGCAAAGCAATAGTTTATTATAATGAAATGTTTCTAATACCAGTTTGTTGTGACAAGCATTCCATGCCACAATAGTATGACCTTTTGTTGCATTCTCTGAATGTATTCTTTTAGAAAATTGTCCATAATTAAGCGTTATGCATTCTTTTTAGAGTGAAACACTCCTAAGTGGGTGTTACAGAGATTTTCCTGGTTCCTGGAGGTGATATTTCACACTGGTTAAATAAAATCACAATTGCACATGTGTGAAATTGTTACATAACCGCTGGGTGTAATTTTCTAACACTTGCTGAGAGAATTCTCTGTTCTTATTAGCCTGTGTGTTGAGACACTCTCACACTTAACAGTTTGCATTCTATAACATGTAAGAACTGACAAGATGTTCTCCAGAAAGCAGAGCCTGCACCCAGGCTATTCCCAGAATTTTTATGAACTCATGATGTTCTCCATTATCCTTTCTTCTCCAAACCAGCATTTAAAAAACTGATCATGCGTAATATAAGGATGGACTGTCTAAATATACAGATGTTGAATTGGCCTGAGAGTCTGATTTATCTCATTTCTGAGATAAATCTACTGATATACATTAAAGTCTTGAGACTTCAACAACAACTTGCATTTAGATAACGCTTTTAACGAAGTAAAACATTCCAAGACACTTCATAGGAGTGTTATCAAACAAATTTGACACTGAGCCACATAAGGAGATATTAGGACAGGTAGGTTTTAAGGAGCGTCTTAAAGAGGGAGAGAGAAGTGGAGAGGTGCAGAGATTTAGGGAGGGAATTCCAGAGCTTAGGGCCGAGGCAGCTGAAGACACGGCCGCCAATGGTGGAGTGAAGAAAATCGGGGATGCGCAAGAGGCCAGAATTGGAGGAGCGCAGAGATCTAGGAGGGTTGTAGGAGGAGTGATAGGGAGGGGCACGGCCATGGAGGGATTTGTAAACAAGGATGAGAGTTTTAAAATCGAGATGTTGCCGAACCAGGAGCTACCAGGGTTCTGATGAAAGGTCATCGACCCGAAACGTTAACTCTCTTTCTCTCTCCACGGATGCTGCCTGGCCTGCTGAGTTTTTCCAGCGTTTTCTGTTGTTATTTCAGGAGCTACTATAGGTCTGCAAGCACAGTGGTGACGGGTGAATGAAGTTTATCAAGTTTACGGAAGGTGCAAGGTGGAAGGCGGCTATTGGAAGCGCATGTGTTATACTTCAGGCATTACAGTGTGCAAACCACCAACAAGTTACAATCAAAGAAGATTCATATAAGAGAAAGAAAGCCAGCCTGCTGATTTTTCTGACCTTGAGATAATCTAGCCCCTTCCCAAGGAGAGGAGCCAAGCTGCTAGAACCACAACTAGCCCATAACTGACTTCAGGATGTGCCTCTTTCCACCACTTCCCTGCATGGAGAACCTGAGGAATGGCCTATTAGAGATAGGTCAAGTTAGCAGCAAATGTTTACAATCATGCCCCAGAACCCAGACTATCCGTGAACAATACCAGCTGATCAGCTAGTTCATCCTGCAAATGCTTACAATAAAGAAAAAAAAAGTAACGTCATCTTTAATTTGCTGTGTGTCCGATGTTCAACCTTTTATTCCATGAAAAGAAATGGTATTTTTCGAGAAACCGGTTTTTTTTTAACAAGAAGGTAGCATGCTCATCCATGAAATGTCAGGTCTGGATGTGAATTCCAGCCTTGAAAAACAATTGAATGTCTCGCCTCTTCCCAAAGCGGCAAGTGGACAATTTTGGCTGAAGACCCGGGCACGATACCACACAAGAGACTGGGCACTTAACCCTCGGGTAAGAAGTAAAACTAACAAGGTTTCCATTTCCAGCCATACATCAAGTTGTGAATTGCTGCGAGGTACTTATTCCGCAATATAATTAGTAAGACCTCCTCCAGTTTAAGACTGATCCTTTTGATGATTTATTTTTCTATGTCTTCTGTATATATGTCAAACTATTACTAGTTTGACTAAACCTTGCTTCTCATCAGAACGCTTAAAATAACTTTGACAAACTTTAAGCCTTATTAGGTAATTAAGGGAGGAAAGGCACTTGTAATAGAGGCCATATGCGGTGTTCCACCCAGTGATTAATTGGATACTTTTACTCCTTCAGGACCTCGGGGGTTTCAGTAACATTTTAAAGAATTCTTCACCCTTGGTAGATGCATTGATGCTGTCATCCATTTCCATCCTGATCAGCTATCATGTGAAGCAGCCTTGTAGACGGGTGCAATGTTGAATGGTTTGAAGTCTTGTTTACTTCACACAAGATGGAAACTGACATTTTTTTCCAGCTTCACACGTGTGTAATAGAAACATAGAAACATAGAATCTAGGAGCAGGAGTAGGCCATTCGGCCCGTCGAGCCTGCTCCGCCATTCAAGACGATCATGGCTGATCATCCAAATCCAGTACCCTGTCCCTGCTTTAATCCCCACAGTACACATATCCCACCCTACCCCCGTAACCCCACGTATTTAATTCCCCCTAACATATCCCATCCTATCCCCATAACCCCACATATTTAATCCCCCCTAACACTAAGGGTCAATTTATCATAGCCAAATCAACCTAACCCACACATTTTTGGACTGTGGGAGGAAACCGGAGCACCCGGAGGAAACCCACGCAGACACGGGGAGAATGTGCAAACTCCACACAGACAGTCACCCGAGGTCAGATTCGAACCCGGGTCTCTGGCGCTGTGAGGCACCAGTGCTAACCACTATGCCACCGTGTCACCAATCTTTATTGAAATGGACATTTCTTACGAGCTAAAGGCCACAGCTCCAATCGACATGCATTTTGATCCCATGCTGATTCCACCTGACTTAGATTAATTGTGGCTGGATGTGATAGAGGACGCTAGGTTACCTGCCGGTTTCAGCTTGATTCAAACCAGAATAAATGTGCAAACTCTTTGCTAGAGCCAAATTGTATGCCTTACTTTCCTTCGGCCAAGAAATAAAATATGTCACCTTATCTTGCCAAAACTGCCTAGATTACTGAGGTTGATGAATCACTGTCATTCCTTCCTGTGGTTTGCTTAATTTCTGTTTGGAACTGAATATCGCACTAATGGTCCATTGGTATCAACTGGTGGTAAGCAGTTCTGGGCTATCTCCATTGGTCTCGAATGGTGGGAAGCAATTCTGGGCTGAGTCCATTGGTCTCGAATGGTGGGAAGCAATTCTGGGCTGTATTTATTGGTCTCGAATGGTGGGAAACAATTCTGGGCTGTATTCATTGGTCTCGAATGGTGGGAAGCAGTTCTGTGCTATCTCCATTGGTCTCGAATAGTGGGAAACAATTCTGGGCTGTATTCATTGGTCTCGAATGGTGGGAAACAATTCTGGGCTGTATTCATTGGTCTCGAATAGTGGGAAACAATTCTGTGCTGTATTTATTGGTCTCCAATGGTGGGAAGTAGTTCTGGGCTGTGTCCATTGGTCTCGAATGGTGGGAAGCAGTTCTGCGTTGAGGTCAGTAGTCACGACTGGTGGCAAGCAGTCTGCTTTATTTTCATTCTTTTAAAATCAAAAATCACCACAGTGTAAATTTTCATCCTCCTGCAAATCTTGATGTGTTGGCAGTGAGTACCCAGATTTTGTTTTCACGAGTTTACATTCCCAAACGTATTTTATGAATTCATTGTGCATTTTGATTGCATGGTGTTTGGGAGAGAAGTACGCTGATACATTAGGGCTCTTGCTTTTGTTATGCATGTTCTGGGTGCAGTGGAGTTGAAGATTTGAAGTGATTTCTTTGTTCTTGGTTCCTGAGGTTCAGACTAGGTTGAGAAAACATGAGTTTCTGTGTACTAGCAGCCATACTGATTGCTGTTGTTGGCTTCTTACCCCTCCTGTGCTGGTCTGCTTTCTCCTGGGAGGTACTTTGAGTGATTGGTGGAAGGGGAGTATTGTACTTATACAGCTCAAAACACCATCTTTGAAATATGATTGTAATACAAAGAGAATTTGTGGGGGGGGACACACCAGTAAGTGAGTTTCGGCAATTTAAAAGATAAATAAATATCTTTTACTGTCTCCAACAATGAATGAAGGCGGTTTCAATGAACCTGGGTACAGTTTAGACTTGGTTACATAGGCTCCGAAGTTCCATGGGTATTGATCATGGTGCTGCATACCTGTGGGAGGGTGCGGGGGATTGCCCTGTACCAACCACCCCACCCCTCTCCCCCACCTGAATCCGATCAGCCCGAGTGAAGTGGCCAATCCAAGAAGTATTTTTTTAATTGTTCTCTTTGGGATCCAGGTTTTTTTGCCAGACATGGACCTCACCTGTGGGGACCACATGCGCTCTTGTGCACTTGAAGTGCCATAACCTACAGGGCTATGGACCAAGAGCTGGAAAGTGGGATTAGGCTGGGTATCTCTTTTCGGTCGGCACAGGCACGATGGGCCACATGGCCTCCTTCTGTGCTGCAAATTTCTATGATTCCATGATTCTTGTGGAAGCCGGTGTACCTCATCCATCTCAGCGTATCGACCACCACCGAAACGCTGGGTCCCAACTGAAGCTCACAAAAGGGTTTACTCCCTTGTAAAGGGTGGGTGGCAGTTCTGCCCCTTACAAGGCAATGTGGAAACTGGCAGAAAGGGTGGAGACATGACATAACAGGTCTCTCTAATTTCCTTGGTCCTCGGGGAGCTCCACCAGTCTCTTGCTGAAGTTACAGTGGGAGACTAGTGGAATTTCAGGACCATGGTTTTCAAACAGGAGAGACAAGCCCGTGATGCATTTTTCTCAGCAAGCTTTGTCCAGCAACCAGGTACAAAATTTACCTCATTGAGAGAAAACTGGTTCTTCCCGAGCACAGTCCTACTATCTGTGTCACAAATTAATGCCATTTGCTGGAAACGGATCATTTGTTTAACAGGAACGCAGTTCAAGCTATAACCAAAGTGCTTTATCAGGAGCTAACCATATGTGCAGGAACATGAGAGGAAGTGAGCAGTTTCCCAGGTAAGTTATTACTGTTATGCTTTCCTTCAGGCAGTTAATCACCTGCACTGCCAAATGATCCAGTGGTGTATCAAACCGTCACTGGAAATCCATTCTCTGCAATGCATGCTGAGAACTCCATGCTATCTAATGCTCATTCCATTGAATGGAGTTGGTAATGCCTTACGGTCCAGAGAATAACAGTGAGTGATAGACTGGTGAGAGCATGTTAAAGGTAGAAACATGTTTGGTTGATATTATAAACACCGATAGTGAAAGTTGATCAGCTTATGAAGTCGTCTGAACCTCAAGAGTATGTTACACCTTTGAACATGTTTATAGCCATCTATTGTTAATTAAAATAAGTAATACATATAATGTTTGTTTTATGCTTTGTATGCTTCTCTATTTGAGTTTACTGTTGAAATGTGACTCTTGTGTTACTGATGCCATTTGGGGTAAAAGGCTTATTCCCCATTTTTTCTGCCACACTGTTACTTACCCCACTTCTATGTTGCAATTATACTGAAAACAGAGTGGAAGTTGTCTCTCATTGTATTTATGTAGCACCTTATCACATCTGAGAAACGTCACAATGTGTCTCACTTTTGGGAGTAGATTTTACAATTGATGCTGTTTCCATACAAATACTTAACAAGCTTGTAAATGCTCCTCTGTATTATGTTATTGTATTATTAACCAACAAGCACATTACATGTTGATACAGGAGCAGCGCCAGTTAGAAAATCTACTCCTTATTGCATTATTTTGAAGCCCAGTGGTCATTCTGCAAACAAGCAAAACAGCAAATTTTCACAATGAACTAAATGACTAGTTAATCTGTTTTTAATGGTATTTGTTAAGAGATGAATGGGCAGTGGAAGAATTCCCTGGTCTTCTAAACATCTGGCAGCACAGGGAGATACAGCCTCAGTTCAACATCTCATCCAAAGGGTCGCACCTCTGACAGTGCAGCACTCCCTCTGAACTGAGGAAATGCTCCTTAACTATTCCAAAGGCTTATTTCTTCTGTCCTTCAGCTGAGGTAATAAACTGCAGTCTGTCTCCCTGCTCAGGTGGACTTTAAAAATCTCATAGCACTATTGAAAGAGCAGGGACTTCCTGCAGTGTCTCAGCCAACACCACTGAGAAACAGATTAACTGGTGATTTATAGCATTGCTGTATATGGGACATTGTTGGAGCAGAATGGCTGCCAAGTTTGCCAACATAACAATCACTGCACACAGTGAAAGTAGTTCACTTTGTGAAGTGCTTTGAAACATTTTCACATGATAAGGTGCAATATAAATCCAGGTCTTTCGTTTTCCTTAAAATTTGGATTATTTTTGGAATTTATTTTTCTGAATTATTCAATGATTCCATTTGGTTTTGGATAAACCATTGATTGGTTAACTTGCTCGACAGCAAATATTATGGGCCTGAATTTGCTGGAATGGCGTGTTTGCAGGAGTGTGCCGTTATTCGGACTTTTCATCTTCCCGTTCATATCGATCGATATTTATACCATCATTTGCTGGAACGTCGACCGTGTGGCGAGGACAATGGTGACTCAGGGACCTCACGGACTGCATCGCCAATGGCTTACGCTGCAGACCAACTACATGGCTATTAATAGTTGGGGGAAAATGGCCTAAGTCAGATTGAGGTGTGGCACAAGGAGGTAAGTGAGCTGCAAGTTCTGAAATCAACCTAACTTAACTTTAAAAAGTTAATTATGGTTAAATAAAAACTTCTTTTAAAAGTTGCTTGTTCTGGAAATGTTGTACTTAATGAAAGTTCAATTGTTTGCTTAAATCTTGCTTGTCCTCCTTTGTGTTTGTGTCGCCATGGGGATCATTCCATGGAAATACCACACCGTACTTCTTGATGCATCTCCATTCCGCTGGCCCTTGGACTTGAACTTCGGAGGGGGTGGGGCGCTTGGTGGGCAGTGGTGAGTCCGGGTGGGGGTAGTGATTGTCCAAACTCATGGGGGAATCTAGAACTAGGGGGCATAGTTTCAGAATAAGGGGTCGCTCATTTAAAACTGAGATGAGGAGGAATTTCTTCTCTCAGAGGGTCATAAATCTGTGGAATTCGCTGCCCCAGAGAGCTGTGGAGGCTGGGTCATTGAATATGTTTAAGGTGGAGATAGACAGATTTTTGAACAATATGGGAGTGAAGGGTTATGGGGAGCGGGCAGGGAAATGGAGCTGAGCCCAAGATCAGATCAGCCATGATCTCATTAAATGGCAGAGCAGGCTCGAGGGGCCAAATAGCTTACTCCTGCTCCTAGTTCTTGTGTTCTTATGTTCTAAACACTTGAGTCATGAGCTGATTGCTGGTCACCCTGGCTGTTGCCACCGTGCCTTCCTCTGGAAGGCCACCACCCATGGGTCCAGGAAGATGCAGGTTGGGATCATTTGGTTCCACTGGCATCTCATTTGCCAAGTCAAGGTCGAGCCCTTCCTGCAGGGTGAAATAGTGTAGTGCACAGCAGACCACTATAGTCTTTACCACTTTATCCAGGTCGTACTGTAAGACACCCCACAACCTATCCAGGCACCGGAAGCATGCTTTAAGTGACCTAATGGTCCTCTCTAACACTTGCTGTGTCTCCGTCTGTACACAATTGTATCTTTCCTCTGCTGCGATGTTGGTGATATCATCAGCCACAGCTTCAGTTCATAATCCTTGTCCCTTAGGATCCATCCACCTCCTTGTCCCTCCCTGCTGAATAAATCAAAGATGTTGGAGTGGCGAAGGACAAAGGTGTCGTGAGCTCTCCCTCGATGCTCTGAGTTTACATGTTGTATTTAATCAAGTTGGATGTCCTGTGGAAGATAGCAGCTGTCACCTGTTGAATGCAGGTCCTCACAGCTCCTTGGCTGATGTTACAGAGGTCTCTACTGCCTGACTGGAAGGATCCGGTGCTGTAAAAATTGAGGGCCATCATCACCTTAATTGCCACTGACAAGGCCCTGCGGGTGGTGTACCACGGAATTAGGTCTTCATGAAGCATCTCACGCAGGTAGCCAACCGCTTCCTTGCCGAAGCACAGTCTGCGCACGCAGAGCTCCTCTGACAGTGCCTCAAATGACATCGGTTCCCTGTACACTCTCTCTGGGGCGTCGTAGCGTTCAGTCTCTGACCTAGGTGCTTCAAGCGACACACCTGCTCCCTCTGCTCCTCCTCCATAATAATCAGCTACTGGGGAATGCCCAGTGGATAGGCCATTACAATGCTTTTACCTTCCTTACTTGTAGAAATAGGTGGGGGCCCTGAATGTAATTGCCTTCAGACGCTAACAGCAGTCTGGATGGCAAAGCTGGCAAGAATAACCTGCCAAAAAATGAGATTTAGGAAAAAAATACTCCTAGAACAATTTCCAGACTGTTGGGGTGAGGCTTCACAGCTTTAATGGTCCTTTTGTTGGCCTCCCGGGCTGAGAGTCATGTGTTGGCCATAAATCACATCATTACCAGGTCACCCACGCCAGTATTTTTCAGTTTAACTGACTGCGGTGCGAATAATGGCGTTAATCCAGCAAAATGTCGATCACCATTGACTACAAAGAAGGGCTGAGCGGTGAGAAAGGACTTTTATCGGCTTTGGCGAGGCTGATGGCGGAAGGCCGCAAATGTGCCAGCAATCTATGGGGCAACGCACCTCAATACATAACTCGCTCGCTCCATTATTTCCTGGAATGTTTCCGTGTTAACAATGTCACAAGCCGTTAATGCGTCATTACTGTGGCACGCGCTCCCGTCCGTACATTTCGTATTTCAACAGCACAATATAAATTGTGTGACAATGTTATAATTTACAAGGCATTTCGCAATATTTTTGCTGCACTGCAGACGTTTTGTTCATAACTGAAATCTGTTTGTGTGATGTGCCAAAGGGTCTGTAAAGGCTATAATAACCATTGGAAACAAAGAGTCAAAAAAATCAAGTGCCGATGCTTGAAACCTGAAACAAAACCAGAAAATGCTGGAAACGCTCAGCAGATCAGGCAGCATCTGTGGAGAGAACAGAGAAGTTAACCTTTTGGTGGCGGAATACACCGCAATGCATTTGGTGCAGAGAGTATGGCTCGCTTCACAGCTCAAGTTTCACGGCTGGTATCCTATCTGAAAATTATTACAAAGAACTGCGATTAATTCTAACTTTTTATTTGCATTTGGGAACATTTTTAAATAGTGAATTCTGATGACTGTTTTGGGTGATTGCCCATGAAGTGTTACTCAGCCCAGTGGAGTAAGTTGGCTGAATTAGCTTATGAACCACAAATGTGACAGTTAGTAAACAAGCCTGGGAGTGTAGCGTGCTCCATTGATAATAGTTAAACGACATAACTCCTTCCAGCCAATTCTTCCTCCTCATGCCACAGGACAGAAGTTTAAAGCGGACTCTTATCATATTTCTTCCTCATAGATTGATTTTCAAAAGGAGTCCCGCTGGTCTTATTCATATTTTAACTTCAAGCTGTGTGAGGTCAGCGTTTGTATGCATGGTTCTCCCCCAGCTGAGGCCGGCCTGAAATAATTACAGCAAAGTCGTTTTCCTTCGGGTATATCAGAACAAATCTGCTGAATTAAAATAAAAGCCAGTTGCTAGTTAACCAAACCGCTCATTTAAGGAGTGCCTTTGTTCAGGTGCCATTCATCTAAGCTTATCACATAGGAAAGGATTACAAAGGATATACAGCACAGAAACAGGCCATTCGGCCCATCCAGTCCATGCCGTAGTTTATGCTCCACTCGAGCCGCCTCCCGTCTTTCCTCATCTAACTCTATCAGCATAACCCTCTATTCCCTTCTCCCTCATTTGCCTCCCCTTAAATGCATCTATACCATTCGCTTCAACCACTCCCTGTGGTAGCAAGTTCCACATTCTCAACACTCTCTGGGTAAGGAAGTTTCTTCTGAATTCCCTATTTGATTTCCTGGTGACTATCTTATATTGATGGCAAATATAAAAGCAAAATACTGCGGATACTGGAAATCTGAAATAAAAACAGAAAGTGCTGGAAATACTCAGCAGGTCAGGCAGCATCTGTGGAGAGAGAAACAGAGTTAATGTTTCAGATCGATGACCCTTCATCAGAACTGGAAAAAGCTGGAGATTGAACAGGTTTTTAAGCAAGTGCAGGGGCAGGGAAAGGGGGGAGGGGAGGAAAGAACAAAAGGGAAGGTCTGTTATAGGATGGAAGGCAGGAGCGATTAAGAGACAAAAGGGATGATGGTGCAAGGCAAAAGGAGATGGTAATGGAACAAGTTGAGAAACAAAAGATGGCTCTAGATGAAGTGTAAATGGCACTGGCTGAATGAAAGACAGCTGCCATGTGAGAGAGAGAAAAAAAAATGGAAAAAAAGATAGGGGCAGAGGTTATGGTCTGAAATTGTTGAACTGGATGTTGAGTCCAGAAGGATGTAAAGTGCCTAATCGAAAGATGGCCACTAGTTTTGCTCTTCCCCACAAGTGGAAACACTCTGGGCAGAATTTTCATTGACCCATGGAGGCGGGTTTGGAGGCATGTGGGGGGTTAAAATTGCAGATTCGGGGGTCCCGAACCCATCCCGCCCCCAACCCGCCTCCATGCCAGTTTCACAGGAGGCGGGTATCCGACCTGTGCTGGGACCCGCCTCCCCGAGGCGGGAAGGGGATTGGTGCCAATAAACTGCCTGTTAACAGGTAGTTAACAGGCAGTTTTTTGCCTAATCCCTATTTTTAGCCCTGAAGTGTGGGCTTCCCGACAGGTCCGAACCACGCCGTTATAGCGAGGCAGACCGTGGGTCTGCAGGGGTTGGAGGGGTCGATATGTCCGGTGGGCAGGTGAGTGATGGGTGCATGTGTGCAGAGGTAAGTGTGTAAGGTAAGTGTAAAGTGTGGAAAAAAGTTTTACTTACCTTAACTTCCTCCTGCAGGTGTCAGCCCTTCAGGTCTCGGGAGTCAGAAATCTCACCGGCACAGAAAGCAGAATGGCTGTTGAGCTGTCAAAAGCTGCAGCCTCTGCTTTTTGTTCTGCAGAGATCTCTAAATCAGCCTGAGAGGAAGGAATTAACTTAGAATACAGATGGTCAGTGTTTGACAGCTTCAAATAGCGGGCTCAACAAGGTCAATCAAGGGAAAATCGATTGGGTTGGCCACAAGTCGATGGAGGCGGGACTACAACCCATAAAGTGGGAGTCCCGCCTCCATCACGTCCCCATTGACAAAATCCAGCCCTTTCTCTCTATCTACTCTATCAAAACCTTTCATACTTTTATAGACCTCTATTAGGTTACCCCTCAGCCTTCTCTTTTCAAAAGAAAAAATATTGGAGCTGTTATTTCAGTCAGCATCATATCCGATCCATTACCAGTAGTAAGTGCTTTAATCCTCAGTATTAATTGGAGTTTCATTGACATTTAGTTCACTAAGTGCAGCGGCTCTTTGGGATGAATGATAATCTGTTCATAAACGAAGAAAGTGTGACTAAGTAGATTTCACATCGCCGAACTGACAATTAGGCTGAATTGGTCCTCTGTTTTCAAAAAAGCGACTTTTGCTTTTTTTCTCTGATTTTAATGAGCCACAATCAAAACAATGCTTCCATCTGATTTTTCAGTGGATGATTTCATGAAAGATAATTTGATTAGAAAACTGGTCAATCATGGTACATCTATAATACGATCCATTTACACTTTGCAAGCAGCTAAATAGCCTTTTAGCTGGTAGGAATGTTAAACAGTTTGTCAATCCAGCTGTGAAGACTGCTATTATTGTGCAAAGTGAGTACTGATGCCACTGTATCAGCCAATGAGTTGGAGGTGGGGGCAGGACTTAGAGCAGTCTATTTTACAGCAAACAGTCTATTTAAACAGAGTCTCTATGAACTACAGCAAACAGAACTCATGACCAAAACTACAGCAAAGTCTCCCAATAAAAGCAAGATTATTTCTCCAGCAAATTGCCGTGAGTGGGGTCTAGTTACATAATACATATTATGTGCATAAAATCAATCCCAGTCACTTACAGCAGTGCGCTTTCCAGGCAAGATTGATGGGCGAATTACCCAATAATCTCCATTCTGGATCGGAATAGTGGTGTCACTATAGGCAGCCATTATTGTGTGGAATGGCTCAACAAAAAGTGTGAAAATCCTGCTTTACCTGTAAGTCCCCGCATGTAGTCTGAATTCCAGCAGAAATGCAAAAGCGATCTCTGTGTGGTTAATTTTAGGAAAGATAAACTCAATCTGGGGTAACTAAGAAAGGGAATTTGCACCCTTACTTGTAATTTGATTTTGCTTAAAGGCAAATAAATACTTTTTTTATTTTGTTTCTGTGATGTGGACAACGCTAGCAAAGCAGCATTTATTGCTCACCTCTGAGGTCATTAAGAGTCAACCATGTAATGCAGGACTAGAGTCATATTTAGGCCAGATCAGAGTAGGGGTGGCAGGATCCCCTCTCTCTGAAGGATATCGGTGAACCAGTTGGGTTTTTACAACAATCTGGCAGCTTTCACGATCATCTCTTCTGGAGCCAGTCAACAAATCACCAAATTTATTGAGTTCAATTTCACAACTCTGGGTTGCTAGTCCAGTACCATAACCACTAGGCTACTCTACCCTGTTATCCTTCACGGATCTTATTCTAAGATACAAAGCTTTAACGAAGTGGATCATCAAAGTCAAATCAACAAGGTTGTGCAGATTAACAATTGTACAAAAATCGACACTTGTGAAAACACAAATATGTCATCTGCATTGGTGCTTTAGGATATTTAGTTCCTCTGACCACACATACAGTACAGTCCATGCAGGGGTCCATCAAGCCTGCCCCACACTCATGATAGCTGGAGCATCATGATTGGACACTTTATACCCCTTGCACAAACCATGTAATCTCCTGGGAGAGGCAAAAAACCCCAGAAAAAAACACACGATCAATAAGGGATAAAAAAAACTCTGGAACATTCTCCTCAGGCGATTGAAACCAGTCCAGGAGATCACATTGACCATGTGTACATTAACTGTTAATCCACTTATCTTCTATAGGATGAGATCTCTGGCCCCAGTCAAAAAAAGTTCCAGCTCCCTCTTGAAGGCATGCAGAGGCAGCACATACCACACAAGGTGGCAATGCATTCCAGAGGCTCACTACTCTCTGCAAAAACTGCCTAACATCTAGCCTATTCATGCTTTTGCATAGTTTAAATACATTTCTCCTTATGTGCCACCCAATATTATCACCAATTCTGCAGTGGAAAGGTTCCACCTATCTAGGAAGCACCATATGACATGAAGTGAACCACAGATTGTTTAAAGCCAGTTTGTTTTGCAAGGCTCCGTGTGAAGCTATGGAATAATAGGAGCATTAAACTGGCAACAAAACATAATGGCCCTGAATTTCCGATCGGAGGCTTCCTGCGGGTGGATGCCTCCGATCGGAAAAAAAACTACGAACCTACCTGCTGGTCCCGTAGATCCTGAGGCTTCCGATTCTGGGCCTCTCCTGTTGGAAATGCACAGAGGCCCAGGTATCCCAGGGGCGCAGGCGGTTCGCAAGCGCCCCTGGGATCACATGGGCCAGCTCAACCAATGGAAGAAGGGAATCCCCCCTTCATACGTTTGACAGTTCTCTACGCACAGAACTGTCAAAAGTATGAATGGGGATCACATTTAAAAACACACTAAAACATTAAATAATTTTTTTTAATTACATAATTAAAATTAATGAAAATTCCATTTAATTAAAAAAAAATTAAATGTAATTTTTTGAAAAAGAAATTAAATGTTTTTACGGGGCTAAAAATAAACCTACTTTTTTGATAAATGAGTTATCAAATTTAATTTTTCAATTTTTCAACACTCTTAAGCTGGTAAAAGCAAGCCTTACGCGTGCTTTTACCAGGCATAAGAATTCTATGGCCTTTCAGCGGGTGGAAGTTGTGCAAAAAGCGCAACTCTCCACCCACAAAGGCCCTTTTCTTGGGCTTGCGGATGATCTGTCAAGAGAATTCTTGACAGATCGCAAGTGCCGGGTTTTAGCGCAAGCGCTTCACATGCCTGAAAATGGCACTTGCGAGGCCCCTACAGGTGTGTACACACCTCGTACGCACCCATGGTGGTCGTAAAATCCGGCCCAAGGTCTACAAGGCAATAGCTATAATGTCCTGACTGTATGTGTGCGATAGTGACTGTATGATAGCTGACCACTTACAGTTACCACATCAGAAAACTCTATCATCTCCATCTAGGTTGCCTCAGAAAGATCATGGAAATCTGATGGCGGTATAAGATTCCAGACACAGGTCCTCAGAAGAGCAAATATGCCAGGAATAGAAGCAATGATAGTAAAGGCACAGCTAAAATGGGCTGGTCACTTAGTCAGAATGCCTGATACTAGACTACTCAAGTGAGATGAAGCTTGGTAAATGCTCTCATGTGGTCAGTTCAAAAGATATCAGAATTGCCTAAAGACCAATCTAACATAATGTAGCATCTCATAGAAACAGAGGAACAAGAGTAGGCCATTCAGCCCCTCGAGCTTGTTCCGTCATTCAATTAGATCATAGCTGATATGTATCTTAACTCCATCTAACTGCCTTGGTTCCGTAACCCTAGCCTAACAAAAATGTATCAATCTCAGTTTTGAAATTTTCAATTGACCTAGCCTCAACAGCTTTTTTGGGAGAGAGAGTTCCAGATTTGCACTATCCGTTGTGTGAAGAAGTGCTTTCTGAAATCACCCTGAACGGCCTAGCTCTAATTTTAAGATTATTCCCATTTATTCAGGACTCTTCCCCCAGCAGAGGAAATAGTTTCTCTGTATCTACCCTATCAATTCCTTTGATCATCTTAAACACCTCAATTAGATCACCCCTTAATCTTCTATATTCAAGGGAATAAAAGCAACGTTCCCCCTAATTTTTTTTGGGTGTGTGACCCCTTTGCGAAAAGCCAGTCCCGGGCTGTGCGGGATTGGCAGAGAGCTGTGCGACCACGTAGCTTAGGGGTAACGTTGAATACAAGCCTAGTCTATGCAACCTGGCCTCATAATTTAACCCTTTTAGCTCCGGTATCATTCTGATGAACCTACACTGCAACCTCTCCAACTCATGCATGGGAGCATGACGCTTGTGACAGAAAAAAGTGGCAAATGATGATTCACGATGACACAACAAAACTTGAGGCAAGATGTATCCAGCAAGCCGAAGGAAAGAGAGCCCAAAGTAAGTCAAGGAAAGAAAAGCCCTCGGGTCAATCTGACATCCACTGTCCTGGTGTGGGAAAATATTCCTCATGAAGGTCGGACTTTACAATCGTATGAGAGCCCCACAACCTATATTAATTGAAGCTGAATCATAGGCTGTTATCATCGACAATGATGGACAAACCATCATCATCATTTTAAAATATACATCTTTCAGTATTAAGAAGGTTGCTCTTTGTGTCTTGAAGGAATTTGTCAGAGAAGATACGTGTCAAAAATATTGCTTATTCTCCAACATAGAATTGGTATGTAGAATTCGCAATATAATCGCGATTTTATAAATAAGGAGAAAACACATAGTTTCGTTCAAACAGCTTTATTTCAGCAGAATGCTGTCAGGTTTTCAAAGTGGACACAAGCAGCCTGTAAAATGGCCGCCACGCCTCGTGGCAGAACATTCTAGACTTTTCGATAAGCAGACAAGATGGCGCTCCAATAAACATTTGTGCGAGATCGATCAAGACTCAGCACATTTAAGATAATACACAGACATTATGGGTTTGCAGTATACACATAAATACTGAAATCGGTCTCCCAGGTGCGAAGAAGGGCTATTGTACCAAGCGATCAAGAACCCATCCAAAGACATTAATATGCAAAATCCCCACGACTCTACGATGAGAGAGCCGTTTGCGGGTAGTTACAGAAAACATTTGGAAGCCCCAAAACCCCTCCAGGGAGAATACTGACCGGTTACACAATGGGAAAAATATTAACAGGTATTCAGACAGTTACGAGTATCCCCGAAACCCATTAAAACGGAGATCACCTTATACAAGAAATTTGAGCGCCAAAACCCTAACAAAAGAAAAGACATTAAGGTTGGGCGGGAAAAGAAGAGTTTCAGCACTATAACTGTAAACTACAACCGTCCATCTCTCTCTTGTTCCTGCCTCTTGACTCTTGCATCTGCCTCTTGCTGCTCGACTATCGAACTTTCTGATCCGCCAGGATCAGCCTCGTGGCTTGCCGCGAAGATCTGTGTGGAACTGGGCTGTGAAGCCTTGAAGCGGGTACACCATCCCGAGAAGTCGGTAAACGGTGTTGGAACCGAAGGCCCGAGATGAGATGAGATGAGAAGAGAAGAAGACGACCATACGTATCGCCACGGTCAGTAAGCCCCGACCGCGCCTGTAGGTCGAATAGACATTTTCCTTGCCCAGGAAGACTATCTTTTGAGTTTTACAGAACTGGCATCGGAAGACTATTCTTCGAGTTTTATCGCATCAGGGCGAGGGCACAGGAAGACTCTTTTTTGAGTAGAGTCGGAACTCCGAGGACAACACAGATCTTCATGACAGCAGACGGTCCAGCCTGCTAGCCGGAGCAGAAATGAGTAAACAAGTGGGGTACAGAGACCCCTGATCAACACGTGGGTGATCAGGTGCTGCGGTAAAAACATCCGAGCAGAGTTTTCGGAATTCTCCGAGTTATCACGAGTGGTGAGCATGAGTCTCGATCCTACAAATCTAGTTTAGAGCAGGTATTGATAGGGGAGGGTTTAAGTTTTAAGGATAACTGTAATGTGTGCCCCCATTTACGATGTGTCGTTCGTTCCTCGTTTCCCTGAAATTAGTTACATAACTGCGTGTAAGATTGTACTGTCATTAATCTGTGCTTATGACATGTATTTCGTAATCTTGAATAATATGCAATAAAGATTTTCCATTTCGTACCATTCAACCGGGTCTACCTGAGTTTTCTCTCCATTATTGCTCTCGCATCTAAGTCCAGTGTCAGAACCGTAAGGGCGAGTGGGTCGAACCACTCACAGGTGTCTAGTGCTCCCAGACTGGCTGGAGACCAGAACAGGCAACAAGGCCTAACCTCGCACTAGCACCCAGGCTAAGCACAGAGCCACACACGTGTCAAAACCCTTACAGTAAATATACAAATATAACTCTTGGGAAAATCATTGTGGTTCGTAAATAATCCATTGAAGTTCAGCAAAGATTCACTATTTGTATCTTTGCAACAACAGCCCTGTTAATGTTGTCAGGCAATGCCAGGTACGGTCAAACGTTATTCCTTTTCTGTCAAAGTATTAGTGGACAGTGGGTTAGTGGTGCAGAAGACTGCAATCACAACATCGCAAATCCACAATCTTAATTAGACAGTCAGCACGAATAGCTGAGCAGAGCCAAGACTCTTCCCAGAGGGAGGGAGTGAATTTTAATTCATCTCACTCTGTGCACTTGCTCGTAGTTGGCTACAGAATGGTATTGGAAGAGACTTGGGAGTAGCTTATCTGCCCACCCTAAAGGTACATAGTTTGGGGAACCTTAAGGGAGAATAACTTTATTCTAAAATTAAAATGTAAATTTTTACACAAACTATTAGTGCAGAATGTCAAAGTTTTAGCAAATATAATCTTCCTCCTACTCGGGGATTTATCCTCTCTAATTTTGGTTATGTTCAACCTCCTACCCCTTTTAGGGCTGCCTGTACCTTTCACAATTTCTTGCACAAAATGGTGGAGATGTGATCTGCTCCTCGGCCTCCTTCTAATGACCTAGTTTCCCAAGGTTTTGTGAAAATGCTCTGAGATGAAGTGACTGTTGACCCCTATCTCCCCCTATGAGGAATCAATCTCAGTATCTTACCTATAAAACTTTACTTACCCCGCTACAGCTCAATTATATTTATCAGTTATCAAATTCCTGTCAAAATGTCCTGCAGACCATTATCCAGTGGTGTGCAGTAGTTTTGTTTTACTAAATTGTGTCATTGACTTTCCGTGGATTCAGACCAGGACTTCATGGATGAAATGAGCTAGCTGATTGAAAACAGGCTTCTTCATTAATTATCTTCTGTTCAGTTTGTTTACATTATAGTTCCAAGAAAAAGAAAAGACTCAAAGATTATCAAGGAGCCCCAGAGGGTTTTAAGGCATGTGAACAATTGTTGGTTGTCTCTACAGACTAAGCAATACAACAGTACCCTTCCCTTCACTCGTACTTTGCTTGAGGTGGTGATACTGAGAACATAAGAAGTAAGGTTTTCATGTGGCAAAAACTCTGTCAGATTCACTCATTTTTTCTCCTTATCAATTTTCTCTGCCAATTTTTGTCATCTTCCATTGTCTTCTAAAGCTGTTGACACTTTGGGCTGACTTTTCCGTGGTGGTAGTGGGCGCGATCGGTGGCGGGTTGGGTGAGAAATTTGTTTTTCTTGACAGCAGGTCACGAACTCGCTGTTATCTCGCTCCCACGCGCCTTTCCCACAGGCACGTCTGTCATCGTGGAGCTGGTCCGACTGGCAGCGGCGGGGGACCCAATTGAAATCATTATGAGGTACGTTACAGGCACTTAAGAGCCTTTTTCCCCCTACATTGTCACAGGATTCACACAGCTCGGGAACCACGTCTGTCAACCTGAGGCATGAGTTCCGTGGCCATTGCTCCAGCTGATTACTTGACAGCATGAACAACAAACCAAAATAAAAACATGTTGATTACATCAGCTAACGGACTGATGGAGATTCTGTTCTACTTGAAAAGCTACTGGTAAATGTTAATTCAGAAATTCCTAAAGGGATGTAAGTGCTACCCTGGATGGTGAGGGAAATACATTTTGCACTGGCCATTCTTGGCTGTTGCCTTCCAGCTCAACAGTAATTGCAGTGAATTGATCTGCACTATAAAAAATGACATATACCATTTAAATAAATGTTTGTGTTGTTTCTGGTCAGGTTTTTCTCACAGTATACTGTGATTGTCCAGTTACACATTAAATCAAGTCATCAACCGTAACAATTTCATTCTCATCACTCATTCCACTGGTTCAATTTGCTTTCAGTCCTTGAATATGACTAATTTAATTTTTCAGTCTAAGACTTTAGGGTGAATTTCTGCGGAGGTTCTCTCACTTGTCCATTGTTAACTTCAATGGAAGAGCTGCAGAAATCCCAGAAACACATAAGCACCACTTACACTGTTTGTCAGGGATTCTGCAGCTCTTCTGCTGAACTTGCATAAGATTGTAAATCCACCCCTTTACAATTACATTTAAAATCTGCTTAATTTTATGTATTACCTCTACACACACATCTTTTATTTGTACCAGTTACTGATACAAAAGTCTATAGATTTGTGACTAAAGCACCAATATCTTCCCAATTAATGTACTTTTTGAACTATCTTCTTGATCGTATTTGTAGATGGAGTCATATTACTTAATGATAATATTATTTAACTATTTCTTTGTCACTCATATATAACTTTTATTATATTATTGTACAGTAAAGATTCAGCACCCACTATGTTAGGTTAAACTTAAACTTTAATGTGGCCAGGGTCCCTTTAAAGATCCCGGCTGAAAACGTGCCATCGATGATGTCACCAGACCCGCTCCATCTAATTGGGCCGGGTAATGCGCTGGGTGGGCTTAATAGGCCCTATTAAGGTAAGTTCATTTTCTACAGCGGGATGGAGCCAGCAGCGGGGTCGGGACCCGCCATGGACACCGGCCACACCGGACCCACCAAGGTAAGGAAAATTCCGGCCTTTAGTTGGGGTACAGTCCCACATGCTTATGGAGCCCTTTGGTGCCTCATCCAAATGATTATTGCTCACTTGTGAGCCTTAACTGTGGGTGCTATTCAGCCATGGGAACCTGATGCCATCCTTACCCAATGTCCACACAATCACTTTACCAGCAGGAAACTGAAGGACACGAGTATAAAAATAATAACTCTCAAGAAGTTGGCATGTGGAAAACTCCCCAGGTAGAATCAATTAATGCTATGTTGATCAACTCTTGCAAAAACGTGTTGGATAAATATCTGTTTCAGCATGGGAATGAAGGTTACACCCATAAATACAGATAGGGATGATCAAATACACCATTGAAATATTATCTATGGGGCAACTAACCAGGGACTGAATGGTAGAGAGAAAGGATAGGTAAATAATCTTGAGTAAAAACAGAAAATGCTGGAAATACTCAGCAGGTCAGGCAGCATCTGTGGAGAGAGAAACAGAGTTTCAGGTCGATGACCCTTCGTCAGAACTGGAAAAAGCTGGAGATTGAACAGGTTTTTAAGCAAGTGCAGGGGCAGGGAAAGGGAGAAGGGGAGGAAAGAACAAAAGGGAAGGTCTGTGATAGGATGGAAGGCAGGAGTGATTAAGAGACATTAAGAGATGGTGCAAGGCAAAAGGAGATGGTAATGGGACAAGTTAAGAAACAAAAGATGGCTCTGGATGGAAGGCAGGAGAGATTAAGAGACATTAAGAGACATTAAGAGATGGTGCAAGGCAAAAGGAGATGGTAATGTGACAAGTTAAGAAACAAAAGATGGCTCGAGATGAAGTGTAAATGGCACTGGCAGAATGACAAATGGCATTTCAGATTTCCAGCATCCGCAGTATTTTGCTTTTGTAAATAATCTTGAGGTTTGTTTTATTACTTTTGAGAGTCAGGGAGAAATTTTGCAAAACTTTTGCTGGATAGGCCAAATAGTCCTTTTCTTTTTTTAATTATTCGTTCATGGGATGTGGGCGTCGCTGGCAAGGCCAGCATTTATTGCCCATCCCTAATTGCCCTTGCTCTCTTAGATACTTGTACTCTATGTACAAGGATTCTAGTAAAGTCGTGGGCTGGAGTCAGTACAAAAGGTGAATATCACTAGGAACTACCCTCCAGTTAGGCAGAGGTTTGCTATGGTGATGAAAAATTAGGATATGCAACAGTGGAGGTTGATGGAAGATTATGCCTAGCGCGCATTGATAGTTGAATACTCTCCCAAAATGTTAACCTACCCTTTTTAAAATTCAGATGCTATCAGGCACAATGTGCTAGGCCATGGAGTGCTGGAGCATAGGTTTACACCCACAGTTCCCACGGAGTGGCATGTCACAGAGAAGCATCGAGTACAGGCCAACTAGTTCCCTGCTTGGAGGAAGGGAAATCTGGATAGTGCTGCCAAGGTGTTAACAACCACACTGGATCTGATTTTCTAAGCATACTAAATAATGGCCCACATTGGACATTGCTGTGTGGTATTTTAATCAAATGGGATATGACTCAAAACCACTTACCAAAGAATTAGCTATTTCTAAACTCTGGATTTTATCAACCTATCAATTCTCTCTCCAACCACTGTTGTATTTAACTCTCAATGGACACTATCTTCCATCATCATAGTAAACCTCTGCCTAAATGGAGGGAACTTTTTACCTGTCCTTTCCTAGTGACATTCAACTTTTGTACTGACTCCAGCCCACGACCTTGTCTGAATCCTTGTACGTAGAGTACAAGTACCTAAAATAGCATGGAATGAGAAAAGGGCTATTTGGCCTCAATCCAGCAAAAGTTTTGCAAAATTTCTGCCTGACCCTCACTCAAAATCTAAAGCTTTTTCTGTTTTTTTTTTTACAGAAGGAATAGGCTCGGTGACATTAAAATGGTTTTGATGGTCAACGAGGTGCTGAAATGTGGAAAAAATAGTTTTGCTCCAGGAAGCATATCCAACTCTAACCTCCAAGGAAATACCTAACTGGTTGCAGTGCCATTATGGAGAACTACTTTATTCAAAGGTTGACAAACTTTTTAAATAATCTGCTAGGTAAATGATTTACAGACATTTGGGGGCATTCAAAATGCAAGTGGATGCCAGACTGGGAGAATTAGGACACTAGAAAGAGATAAGGGGTGACAGGACCAAATTGACTTTTTTTATATCCTTCTCTTTTCTTACTTTCTTAATTTATGACATCGTCAACTTTATCAGAGTGATGAGGATTTGCAAACAGGCTAGAAAACATTTAAATTGCCTGAAACATCCTTAAAAGACATTAGCTGTGAAATAGAAGGTGTATGGAAGAGGTTCCCACAAAACCGACTGAGCAAAACACTGCAGAGCAGCTCTCCCTAGAGTCCAACAGGGTGTGGAGAGAGTGAATGCAGACTTAGCAATTTCTCCTGAAGCTAAGGGTTCTGGGAATTTTGCCAACAAAAGTGTGGCCACATTTTTGGCATCATTTGATATCTGTGTGTTCAGAAAATGGTGCTCTTTTGATAAGTGGCCTCATGCTCTGAAGGTACACTCTGTCCACAAGTGTGCAATCGATGGCCTGCGGAACTTGGTGAAATCCAGCAATGTTACAAAGCTGTTACTGTGTTCTTTTCCTCTCTGCTTCTCGTTTATAGGAAAGCAGATGTATCTGTCTGCTTTCTTTTGCAGTGCAGCTGAAATCCGCTGGACAGTTCTGCACATGTAGACTCATTGATGCTGGGGCAATCACTACTCAAAGTCTGGTTGACCCCAGTCATGTAGAAAGTGCGAATGGCTAGAAAAACAATTACTTCATTCAAAGTCCTCCTGCAATCCATGACTGTGATGGCCTGTCCTGCTCAATTTAATACTTCTGATTCACTGTTGATCTGAGAGGATCAGGTAGAGCTTAGAGTTCCATTTTGAAAAGTTGGATTTTCTTGCAAAGACGTGCACAATGATAGCAGATATTTTCCACTACTTTCAAAGGGCAAGTGAGTGTGATTGTCATTCCAACCATTTTATAGACTACACTGTGAGGTAACACCACACTTTAGGAGCTTTATGAGTTTGTTCATTCTAAAAAGCAGTATGTAGTGAATTTGTTAAGTGAAATATGAGTTTTCTTCAATTAAATATTGGGAAGATCGAAGCCATTGGCTTCAGGCCCTGCCACAAACTCTGTTCCCTAGCCATCAACTCCATCTCTCTCCGTAGCATCTGTCTGAGGCTGAACCAGACTGTTCGCAACCTTGCTGTCATATTTGACCCTGAAATGAGCTTCCGACCACATATCCATGGCATAACTAAGACCACCTATTTCCACCTCCGTAACATTGCCCGTCTCGGCCCCTGCCTCAGCTCATCTGCTGCTGAAACCCTCATCCATGCCTTTGTTACCTCTAGACTTAACTATTCCAACGCACTCCTGGCTGGCCTCCCACATTCTACCCTATGTTAACTTGAGGTCATCCAAAACTCAGTTGCCCATGTCCTAACTCGCACCAAGTCTCGTTCACCTATCAGCCCTGTGCTCGCTGACCTATATTGACTCCCGCTTAAGCAACGCCTCGATTTCAAAATTCTCATTCTTGTTTTCAAATCCCTCCATGGCCTCGCCCCTCCCTATCTCTGTAATCTCCTTCAGCCCCACAACTCCCCCGAGATATCTGCGCTTCTCTAATTCTGCCCTCTTGAGCATCCCTGATTATCGCTCAACCATTGGTGGCCGTGCCTTCTGTTGCCTAGGCCCTAAGCTCTGGAATTCCCTCCCTAAACCTCTCCGCCTCTCAACCTCTCTTTCCTCCTTTAAGACGCTCCTTAAAACCTACCTCTTTGACCAAGCTTTTGGTCACCTGCCCAAATTTATCCTTATGTGACTCGGTGTCAATTTTTTGTCTTATGATACTCCTGTGACATTTTACTACGTTAAAGGCGCTATATAAATACAAGCTGTTGTTGTTGTTGTTGAAATATGAGTTTGCTCTTTACCAGTGCAGAAAGCTATTATGAGTTTCAATATTACTGTAGGGGAGTTTACCATCAAAATGTTTATTCTTGTGATTTTATGACAGCCTGCTGCAAACTGATAGCGAATAGATTTGCACCTCACAGTGAGTTAGTGATCTCTCAGTCATGTCTTTGTGGGGAGATGCCAGAGACTAGATACTTTCATCAAAGGAAGAGGAAAGAAGTTAGAGCTTGTCCCAGCTGCTTCTTTCTGGCAGGAGACGATGCCTTCAGGAGAAGATAAGAGGCTGATGAGTTGTTAAATAGTGAGAATAATGAGGAAAAAAAAAGATAAAAGCAGACTCAATACAATGCAATAAGTTTTAAAGCACGCTATATAAAAAAGTTTGCAGGTACAGAATTAGCAACAGTTAAAGAGGACACACGATTCACTCACATTTTTAAAACGGAGAAGGGCTTTTAACAGGAATTTAAATTAAAAGGGAAAAACAGTTCATAAGAGCAAATTTGTTCTTAAACAGCCTGAGCTTAATTTTATCAAATTTATCCTTAAGTGGAACAGTCTGTTGCTGTTCCTGGATAATCTGTATGGAGCTTCAAGTCTGGGACTGAAATTACAGGCAAGAACAAGGTTGCGTCATCTGGAAAAGGAAAGTCAGTTGTTTCCAGCTTTTGTGGCCTGAGAGATAATATAAATCGACAATTAGTCTTTCAATTCTCCAATGGATGTTTCATGCCAAACTTCCTGTACCGTTTCAGTTCCTATTGGCTACATTGAATGAAAAGTTGCATTAATTCTTCCAACTTTTCCTTAATTACGATCCAAATATATTCAAGTGCCTTCATTTAGCTGTTTTGATGAGAAGGTTGCTTAAATTAGAAATACCGCTCTTTCCAAACTTTCCACTTATTGTTCATAATGAGTTTCTTCTGAAAGCTTTTGTGAGTTCCAATTTACTTGTGGAAGTTAATTGCTGATTTTGCAGCTCTTGTTTCTTGTTTCTGCAGGGTTGAGTACATCATATGGTGCGTCAGTGAGGGGTGATGACTCTGTTCCCCATCAAATTCAGCTTGAATTATCAATTATATTCCCATTAAGCATTGTTCAAATGAAGTAAAAGGTATTTTCAGCTGCTTAGTAATTGAAGGGTGGAATTTACTGTCAGCAATGCTATCGTACAAGCACTTAACTCATTTAAAATAAACTGATTAATGCCTGCGGAGAGCAATTTGGCACAAACCTGTTAAATGTTTCTGCAGTAATATTGTCAACACTAATTTCTACTCGATAGTTTCTGTATGTTCCCTTGTGTCTTAGGTAAACAGCATTTGCTCAAAAGGATGAAAGAAAGCATGAAAAGAGAAAAGACCCATATAGTCCATCAAACCTGCCTCTTTCATAGACTAATCTACTCCATCGTGGACTTGACCCCACCAGTGCAATCTTCCAAAGAAAAATTCTGTCTAAATACACACTGGTCCCCACAGGTAATCGTGGAAAACTCCAGAATAGTCATTCATGCTCACATCTCCATTATTCAACTCCAGCCTGCTACTTTCCACATGATCTTCTTCATATCCATATGAACATACAAAAGATCATTGTGCACAGCAGTTTGTGTGTCTGATTAATATGTTGACTATTCCAATGCACTCCTGGCTGGCCTCCCACATTCCACCCTACGTAAACTTGAGGTCATCCAAAACTCGGCTGCCCGTGTCCTAACTCGCACCAAGTCCCGTTCGCCCAGCTCCCCTATATTGGCTCCCGGTTAAGCATCGCCTCAATTTCAAAATTCTCATCCTTGTTTTCAAATCCCTGAATGGCGTCGCCCCTCTCTATCTCTGTAATCTCCTTCAGCCCCACAACCCCCCGAGATATCTGCACTCCTCTAATTCTGCCCTCTTGAGCATCCCTGATTATAATCGCTCAACATTTGGTGGTTGTGCCTTCTGTTGTCTGGCCCTAAGCTCTGGAATTCCCTCCGTAAACCTCTCTGCCTCTCTACCTCTCTTTCCTCCTTTAAGATGCTCCTTAAAACCTACCTCTTTGACCAAGCTTTTGGTCACCTGCCCTAATTTATTCTTATGTGGATCGGTGTCAAATTTGTTGTCTTAAAATACTCCTGTGCAACGCCTTGGGACGTTTTACTATGTTAAAGGCGCTATATAAATACAAGTTGTTGCTTGTTAGGCTTAGCTCAATGGCAGCTCTCTTACCTCTCAGTCAGAAGGTTGTGGGTTCAAGCCCCAAACCAGAGTCTTGAGGAGACAATCTAGGCTGAACGGGCGCTGCACTGTCAGACATGCTGTCTTCAGATGAGACGTTAAACCGAGGCCCCATCTGCCCTCTCAGGTGGATGTAAAAGATCGCATTGCACTATTTGAAAGAAGAACAAGGAGTGTCCTGACCAACATTTATCCCTCAACCAACACCTTCAAAAAGGATCATCTGGTCATTTATCTCATTGCTGTTTCCACACATTACAACAGTGACAACACTTTGTTGGCTGTGAAGCACTTTGAGCTGTCCCGAAGACGTGAAAAGTGCTAAAACAATTTAAGATTTTTCTTTCTTTCTATTGACTACATTTATAACCAATCACTTTGCTCATCTCATGCCATGTTCCGTTGAAGTTAACTGTGCGTACAGATTGTAGACAGACTTATTCTAGCACTGAACTATGGAAGAAATTCAGCAGCTTATTTTCCTTGATGAATTGGAGAGACAGAACAGTGATAGAATGCAGTGGGTTTGAGGATGATACATAATGCAGATGTTTGAATGCATGAACTCACACTGGTAAATCCTTTAATTATGTTTATATATTTGTCTATCGTTCAGTTGAAACAATGTGACAGGAGGTTTAAACAAAACTGTACTTTGTCTTTTTAACTGAAAAAAAAATTCTTTATTCCTTTGAAAAAATACAAAATGTTTATTTGTCAGATATTGAATTTGTGGTTGGAGGCGTACCTCCGGAGTACGCCTCCGACCCGTGAAATATTTCTGAACTTACCTCCTGGCTCCACAGCTACAAAGAGTTCAGGTCCTGGGCCTCCAGGTGTACGCCTGTGTAAAGGCCCACAGATCCCAGGGATGCAGGCGGTTCGGAAGCGTCCCTCGGATCATGTGGGCCAGGTCCTCCAATGAGAATGGAGGATTCCATTTCCGAACGCAAATCCCACAAACCCTAACGGAACCCCCAAATTATTAAACAATTTAGACAACTGTAATAAAAATAAAAGTTCTCCTTTTCAAATTTAATTAAAAGTCCCTTCAATACAGCAAATACAATCAAAATTTAATTTTTTGAAAAATAATTTTAAACATTTTATTCCGGGCCAAAATTTTCATCAACTAATTTTAAGTATTTGTGCATCATTTTTCATTTTTTAATTTTTAATTTAAGATTTATATTAACCCTTACACTGGTGAAAGCAGGCCCTATGCCTGCTTGTACCAGGCATAAGAGTTTTGTGGGCATTTGCTGGGCAGTAGTTGAGCCCAACTCTACGCCAGCAAAAGTGAATTTCTAGTCGGTTCGGTAGATCTGTCAAGGCGTACCTTCACAGATCGCAAGTTCTGGGTTTTCGCGCCTGCACAGCGCCTGCAGAAACCTGGAACTTGCAGGGCCTTTCAGAAGGCTAACGATGGAGTACGCTGCGCCCATGCTGTCATCAGGACCGCAAATTCTGGGCCATTAGCTTTAAAAATGGTTATTTTAACATTACTTTAGAAAAAGGATTCACACAATATACCTCCGGTCTGTTTTTAAACAATCCCTCAGAATATGTTCACGCTTTTCTTTTGGCCGATTCCTCTGGACATTTGATGCCTCTCTATCTTCCAGAAAGAGGTGACTGCCACTGCTGCTGGAGATCTGATCAGAATTTATCACCGTCATTTTGAAAACATTGTTCATTTGTGAAGAGGCAACCATTTCAATAAGAAACTCAGGAAGGGTTTTATAGGCTCCAGAGATGTGTTCATTGAACAACAGGACAGATCAATTATCTTGCAGCACCTCAACTAAACTGCTGAGAGGCTGCCTCATCATAAGCCACCGTGTATCAACCAAGTGACAAGGTGTTGCAGAGACCATCTGCTTTGTCAGGAATATGTTTCACGCCTGCTATTTGAATATTGGTCAGGTTAGAAGTTAGATTAGTGAAATTATTATGCATTTGCCCAGACAGATTTTGCAGTTCTTTTTATTGTGGAAATTCTCTTCATGTGGGACGCCAGAAACTTTGGATTTAGTATCTTCTTCGCCTCAGGAGTGAACATAGGAACAGGAGTAGGCCATTCAGCCCGTCAAGCCTGTTCCTCCATTCAAGTTGATCATGGGTGATCTGTACCTCAACCCCATTTCCCGCCTTGGCCTCGTTTGATGTTTTTGGTAATGTGACACTGCCTCAAGCACCACTTCTCTGGTCTGTTAGATGCATCAAAATCTAGTGAGCTCCAGTCAACATCTTTCACATCTGTATACTTTTGAGATAAGACCATTCTATGTCCATAAGTCCATTTCACGGCAAAGCTGCTGTCCTCAATCAAGGCCACTGGATATGGCCTTTCTTAGGAAGCAAAGAGACATGACTCATTGTCTACGGTGTCTGGAGGAGGCCCCATTTTTTTTCGCGCTGGAAAATGTAGTTTTGTGGAGAAACTACTGGACTATTGTGTAGAACCCATCTCATTTGTGCCGAATATTGAAAAAAAGCTATTTGAAAACTCAAGGAAATGGCAGTAGTTTCTCAAGCTCATCATTGCCCAAATGTGCATCTGAATTCAATTATTTAATAATTAACCACAAGCAATTTCCAGCAGTGCTGTCGGCAGTGGCAACTCGGCCTGGTTTTCTGCCCTCCGTAGCCCAAGGGCACGGAGACCAAATGGAGGCTATCTGCTGTACAAACTGTGATCATAAACAGGGGATTGAACCTGGGATCTTCCTGGTCTGTATGGTTCAGTTCCACACTAAACAGAGCATTGAGAAGCTGTCAGAACCATTTCTTCTGACAGTTACTTTGATTATATTGACTAATGGCCTCCATGGCCTCACCCCTCCCTATCTCTGTAATCTCCTCCAGCCCCACAACCCCCTGAGATATCTGTGCTCCTCTAATTCTGGCCTCTTGAGCATCCCTGATGTTAATCGCTCAACCATTGGTGGCCGTGCCTTCAGCTGCTTAGACCCTAAGCTCTGGAATTCCCTCCCTAAACCTCTCCGCCTCTCTTTCATCCTTTAAGACCCTCCTTAAAACCTACCACTATGACCAATCTGCCCTAATTTCTCCTTATGTGGCTCGGTGTCAAATTTTGTTTTATAACACTGCTGTGAAGCGCCTTGGAATGTTTTACTACGTTAAAGGCACTATATAAATACAAGTTTCTGTTGTTGTTGTAATATTGAAAGATATGAAAACAGTTGAGACCCATTTAACAAATTGTCATTCAGGCCAAGAAGAACCTCCATTTGGGGTAACAAAGGTCAATGGCAAATATGCCAAAAAGGCACATGAGCATGTTTTTTCCTAAGTATTAAAGAACCTATTTAGAACTCATGGTGAAAAGTGAATATCTGTCACTCTTGGAGATAATGGGCCGTAATTTGCGGCCCCTACAGGTGCATACGCGCCCGTAAGGGCCGCGCAAGTTCCAGGTTTTCATGCGCAAAGCGCATGCGCGAAAATCCAGAATTTGCGATTTGTCAAGAATCTTCTTGACAGATCCACTGCATCCCTGGGAAAACGGCAGTCGCGGGCGGAGAGTTGGGCTATTTGCCCAACTTCTGCCCAGCGAATGCCCGTGAAATTCTTACGCCTGGTAAAAGCATAAATAAGAGTTTTAAAAAAACATAAAAGTAATATAAAAATTGCCCATCCGACTCCTTATTATTGTGCATCCAGTTTCATATAAAAAACTTTTCAAATGACACTTGTCAATTATAGGTCTTTCACACAAACAATTCCAGTGTGCCTTCCTTACGGCTCAATGGTTTTTCTCATTATACAGTAGTTTCAAGCCAGGTGCTTTTCCTGTAGCAAATAATGCTTTTCTCATGAATCTGATACACTGGTACTGCCAACGACCCATGTTGTACATTTTAACTGAGCATTTCAAGCCCTTCTCAAAGACTGCAGGGGTAATGCGCCATTACTGTATGACTGGGGTGATTCTTATGTTTCCAGCTGATATTTTTTTGCAATCCTTATGCCTTCACAACCGTAGGCTTTGATGCTCGCCAGCTCAGTAAGACAATGCATGTATTGCAGATTTGATCAGAGCCCATGGGTCTATGCCTACCCATTCTCTCATCCAGAATCTTGCTTGCACTTGACTTTCTGCGGGGGTTGTGGGGGGACTTTCAACTTGGGAATGCCTGCTTACCCGCAAAAATTGAGAGCTAAGTCATGACCTTGCACGCCTGTTTCGTGCACAGAATTCGCCTATTGTCACTTTGAATTGGGGCTTCATTTAGGTGTCCAGCGCACCCACCTGAAATCGGCTGGCACCTATTTAAGTATGCTAATTATGGTATGCTGTAATTGCTGGATTGTCGTTAAACACCCATTTGGTTCACTAATGCCCTTTAGGGAAGGAAGCCTGCCGTCCTGACATAGTCATACTCACAGAAGCATACCTTTCAGCCAAAGTCCCAGACTCCTCCATCACTATTCCTGGGTATGACCTGTCCCACTGACAGGACAGACCCACCAGAGGTAGCGGCACAGTGATATACAGTCAGGAGAGAGTAGCCCTGGGAGTCCTCAGCATTGACTCCGGACCCCATGAAGTCTGATGGCATCAGGTCAAGCATGCGCAAGGAAACCTCCTGCTGATTACCACCTACCGTCCTCCCTCAGCTGCTGAATCAGTACTCATCCATGTTGAACACTACTTGGAAGAAGTACTGAGGGTTGCAAGGGCACAGAATGTACTCTGGGTGGGGGACTTCAATGTCCATCACCAAGAGTGGCTCGGTAGCACCACTACTGACTGAGCTGGCCAAGTCCTGAAGGACACAGCTGCCAGACTGGATCTGCGGCCAATGTTCCCTGTAATTTTTTTGGGCCGTGCGGCTCCTTTAAGGGGCTGCGTGGCCACGCAGCTTAAAGGGAACATTGCCTGCGCCAAGTGGCGAGAGAACTAACACGAGGGAAAAACCTACTTGACCTCGTCCTCACCAATCTAACTATCGATGCATCTGTCCATGACAGTATTGGTAGGAGTGACCATCGCACAGTCCACTGAAGACACCCTCCGTCGTGTTGTGTGGCATTACCACCATGCTAAATGGGATGGATTCAGAACAGATTCAGCAGCTCAAAACTGGGGATCCGTGAGACACTGTGGGCCATCAGCAGCATTAGAATTGTATTCCACCACAATCTGTAAACTCATGGCCCGGCATATCCCTCACTCTACCATTACCATCAAGCCAGGGGACCAACCCTGGTTCAATAAGGAGTGTAGAAGAGCATGCCAGGAGCAGCCCCAGGGGGTAGCTAAAAATGAGGTTAGTTTCAAAATTAAATGAGATGAGCCAGAATTAGCAGTTGATAACCCTCTCCATAAATCACTTTACATGCTTAAAAGTCACTGAAATGAAAGGACATTTGAAAGTTTACTACAACGTAAGAAAACTCAATTTAACCTTTTTTAACAAAGGCTAGAAATAGTGTGGGTATAAGTGGAGAACTATTTGGAGCAGAAGTTCCTGCAAACAGCTGTGGAGTGCCTGAGAAAAGCATTTTATGTAAGTAGGCCTCTTCAGTCCTATTAGACATAGTCAAGGCTATTGTATTTTAGACTCTAAACTGTCGATATAAAAGTATCTCCTGGACAAAGGTCTTCCAACATGTAACGTGCCAAAATCTGGTGTTTTTTTAATCTGGAATAGTTGAATTGTTTTCTGATACCATACTATTAAAAGCACTAATTGCTCCCATGGTCGTCCTTATATACAGTTGCATCTTCCAAATCTCATGTATTACTCATGTAGTTTGCTAGCCTGTAGGGTGCAGTTAGAACAATGTTTCCTCAGTGACATTGTTGGGCAGAGTTTGTGAAACGCACACTTTGGTGTTTAACAGTCCTGGCTGTCAACAGCCTGACAATGCTGCTGTTTTTCTCATTTAATTGTGTCAGGTGTTGGGGAAAAAAATCATTAATTTTAACACGTGGCTTGTGTTTTTAATTAAATTTTTGCTCAAGAGAGCAAACATTTTAATTTTAGCTGTCCCATGTGATTTTGTTTCCTGGTCATTTGTTCAGTTAAAAGCACAACATCCCTTTCGTTCGGCCTAAATGGATTGTTTCTCAAAACTGCAGTGGCCCAATACCTCTGTAACTTGGGCTAGAGTATCTCAGCAGCAGCCACGTCACCGCACTATGTATGTACAGGCTAAATAGAGTTCAGGTTGTTGGGTCAGATTACTGTAATCGGGAGTGTAAACTTGGGCTGTAAAAAGGCTTTGATGTATGGAAGCATCATTCATTTAACATGGCCTAGCAAACCCCAGTGCCAGATTCAAAAGTTTTATTGCTGATTCCAATTTGTGTTTCTCCAGCTCAGTTACTTCTTTCCTTGCCCCAGTGCAAGGCGCCCGATGCGTTAAGCTTCAGAAAACATACAGAGCTAGCCTATGAATACGAGGCCAACCAGTGGGAACCTCCCCTGGTAGAATGCATCCAGGAGATGAAGAGATTAGAAGGTTATGCTGATAGGATTAGATGAAGAGGGGTGGGAAGAGGCTTGTGTGGAGCATAAACACTGATGTGGACCAGTTGGGCCGAATGGCCTCTTTCTGTGCCATACGTTCTATGTAAATCTCTGTAGATCATAAGTTCTCAGAATATCTTGGATGCGAATATTAGAAGATGGTGGGAGTGGGGTTCAAGAGCAATTGACCACCTTCATTTTATTTTCCTGTTCTTTGTCTGCAGGATGTCACAGTTCTAATTTCCTGCAAGTTTGTTGAATTTGGGCCAGTTTCTCGTGGTTGTGTGAACAGCCTGAATTTGGGCTGGCTGCTTCATAAGTCCATTGCACACCCCAATTTATTAATGAATCATAAGAAGAACTGTCATCATTTCTGACCTGGGGCTTAGAAATGTAGAGGGGGATCTGCTTCACAATAGCAGAGGTATCAGAGTGTAACTGCTTTCCGTATTCATTTAAAAATCATCAGTCGTCTGCCCTACAACAAATGATTGCTTTCCCATTTCAAATTGTAGTAAGATACATCTCATAAAAATATACTGTATTCACATTTAGGATTATAATTTGGATTAAATCCAATTTAAAATTGACTACGGACATTACAAAGTTCTAATTCTTCTAACTCAAATCTGAATACCAATTGCCATGGCAGTGGGGAGAATACCTAATGCTCTGCCAAGGCTTGGCTGATTTCTCTGCTCCCCCTCCAGACTTCTAGGGGTTGAATTCAAATCAAATCACTAGAGGTGCAAAGGACACAAATGCATGCTCTTTGCAAGTCTGTTGGGAGTCAGACATACCCTGTCACAGGAACAGCCTGGGAAAACACATCCATACACATTCATCGAAGAGCGAGACACTTCTGTGCACGTGACTCATCTGAGTGCAGCACAGTGGCCCAACTTGGATATTTCCAATAAAACTACATGGATCGAAATTGTATTTGGTCTGCAGATTTGCCACTCATTCCTAACCAGAATCTATACGTCTAAAATTACTGGATTACAAATACATAAAGAAAAGCAATCAGTTTAATCTGTTATTTATTTCAAAAATAACAGTGAATTACTGCTGATGGTCAGCCCAAGTTTTTCCTCATGAGTTAAATTATATTTCTGAATGTACTTTTTAATGTCTGTGAATACAGAGAGCGGAAAATAGGAAAATGACTCTCACCAAGGAAATAGGCAAAGTGCACCATTAGTGACCACAGATTGATGTGATACAGGTCACTGTGGCAGCACGCCGATATTTTTAAAATTTGTCCTTGGGATGTGGATGACACTGGCAAGGCCGCATTTATTGACCATCTCTAGTTGTCCCGAGAAGTTGGTGGTGGTGGGCCTACTCCTTGAACGGCTGCAGTCCTTGTGGTGATGGTGCTCCCACTATGATGTTTTGAGCTCGTGAAAATAATTTGATATGATAGGTTAAGTCGCACCAAAATACTTACGGAAGAGTGGAAATGATTTGATGTGTTATTGTGCTAAATTGCACCAAAATTTGTACAGAAGGTTAAGCTTTGTGACTGTGCGGCCCCAGCACTCCCAATGGAAGGGGCTCCACAACAGGAGTGCACAATCAGAAAACTTAGCCCAAAAAGCACAGATGCGTTGTCAGAAGTAGTGATTGTGAATGACTGCTATTCTTCCGTAATGGCAAAAATTGAAAGAAAAATTAAGCAATGGGATATTTTAAATGGTAAAATTCTTAAGTAAGTCTACTATCCCAGAAAGACTCAAAAAGACGTAGAAAAGGCTTCCAGACAATTGGAATTAAGAAATCAATTAGGGGTCCATTTTTCCAGTGTTGAGCAGTCTGAAACATTATTGGCTCTTTCACTCCTACAGAACCCCTCCTCGTCACCCCAGTAAAAAGGCTGCTGTCCCAGATTTGGATTGGCAACTTGCCAGGCTCTTGAACGTTCCATATTCTGGCCAACAAAGGTTTTCAAGATGATGAAAAGATTTGACAGAGTAGAGAGAGAAAAATTATTCCCTTTGGCGAGTGGGTCAATAACTAGAGGTCATAATCATTGGCAACAGATCTAGAGGGGAGAGGAGGAGAATTTTTTTTTCACTCAGAGAGTTGTCAGGATCTGGAACACTCGACCTGAAAAGGTGGTGGAAGCTGATTCCATCAATAATTTTAAAAGGGAGTTGGACAGGTACCTGAGGATGAGGAACTGACAGGGTTACGGACAAAAAGTGGGATTGTGGGACTAAGCACGACTGCTCTTTCAAAGAGCCAGCACAGACACGATGGGCCAAAGAGCCAGCACAGGCACGATGGGCCAAAGAGCCAGCACAGGCACGATGGGCCAAAGAGCCAGCACAGGCACGATGGGCCAAAGAGCCAGCACAGGCACGATGGGCCAAATGGCTGTAAGTTTCTATGATTCTATGAGTTCACTTCTTCCTAGTTCCCCACTGCGCTCTCTGTCGCCAGCTTTAAGAGAATGTGGTGGGTTCAAGCCTGAACGTGGTTTCAATTGTAAAAATGTATCAATATCAGATCCTGCAATATGCAGCATTTGCAACAAGTAATATCCCTGCAGTAACATAAACTATTATTGTTTGTGAAATGGAAATATTTATTTGATTCAACTGAGCAACACGTAGAGACAGAAATCTAATTATGTGCATTGTTGAGATTGCTTTTAGCATGGCAGGTGGCTTGACTGCACTGATGGACAATCTGTTTTTGTGTGTCTCAGTGAACTGCTTTTGTTCTATCCAGCTGTGTCTGATACTCCATCTGAACTTTGTAATGAAAAAGGAGGTCAGAGCCTGCCTTGGAGTAAAGAGGTCTATGTTGGAGGTGAGTAGGCCCCTGCTGCAGAAGTGTACTGAGATATGTGACATGAGCACTTCAAGTAGATTGTAAAAGACTCTCTCATGACTAAGTGAAGAGTAAAAATACATCACGGGAGGAAAGCTATTTTTTTTAAAACCGTCGACATTGGTTTCATTCTGGAACATGGTTGACCTTCACTGATGATTTATAATTTCACCTTAATGAATGATCAGATTGAAATTTATTTTTATCCCTCCATGAAACCTCACTTGAAAGAGCCAGAATTTTGTCACAACGAAAACTCAATCACTCTAGACTGAAGTACAACAGGTTCCACTTAATTTAAATCATCAATCAATTGACTTTGCTCATTAGCAAACCAATCTTTTTTTTTCCAAATGTCTTAAGTGTGAAATATAAACTTTGGCTTCACATATGATATATTTATCTTTGATTTCTTTTGTATTTTTGGGACTATAATTTAGCACAAAAGCCCTACATATAAATAATATTTATATAATATGAGCATTCTCCAGGAATCCTTGTGTAACTTGTCTTCAATAATCATTTCTAGAGGGTATTAAAATCCATTATTGACACTTCATCATCATTCTGCAGCTAATGTAATCTAAGATAGTTGGTCAAATCATTTTGAACTCATATCGGTAGCACTGAAGAAACAAAAAAGATTAAAATCAGTTCTGTCAATTTGTGTTTGTTTTAAGCGTAGGCACAGTGCATAGTTGTCACAAATAAAATTCATAATTTTCAGTGTACTATATATGTTATCATAAACTGTAAGTTAAGAAGACAACTTTTGAGCCTGGGTCAACCTGTTCTGGTGATCGAATTAGTAAGCAGGAGGAGCTATGAAGTGCTATTTATTTTTCTAGTATCTTGAATTGATACAGCAGGTTTACAAGCAGTATACACTTCCAGCACACAGACTGTGCAACTGCCTTGTAAATCCTTCCCTAGGGACTTGACCTTGAAGTGGTGGGAAGGCGTATGTGCTCCTATGAAAGCTATGCTGACTGGAGTACAACTCCTGGTAGGGCCACCCAAGCCAGATAGGTGGAACGGCAGAAATCAGACTACAGGTAGTCAATGGGTCCTCCTGGTCAGGGGTTGTGACTTAGGCTAATGACGTCCACGTAAAAATGCCTTTAGTTACAGAAACAACCTAGAGACAAGAAGCGTCTGTTACTGACTTTCCAATATAAACATCAACTGTGGAAAACTATCATCTGCTGGATGTACGGCAAGACGATGCTCCGACAGAGTCAAATATCTTGCTCTGGACAGAACACTGGAAGAAATGGGTTGTCTCACATGCCACTAGGCACAGGAGCCTAACTAACTAACTACCATATAAATCGAATACGTGTGTTATACATGTTACAGTTTATAAATGATATGATAGATCATATCTCAAACCTAAATCTTTGATTTAAGCAATGTAAATCTTGTACAAATATATTTCCATTATATCCACCATTCTTACTTACTAGCAAGCATATTACTTGTTGTAGATGCTGCATAAAACCGAACCCAGTACCAAAACATATCACTGATATGCTTTCAGAAAAATAAGTTTCTTACAGTCCTAACTGTATATAGTATTGTGTATTATTTGACCTGTTCTGGACTGTAATATTTTAGTGCTTATTACAGCACTAGCTTCTGTGGCTATTATACAGTGCCATGCTGGGAATGTCCTCTCTCAACTTCCTGAACAGTGAAAACCTTGGCCACTGCTGTGGGCTCATGTTGTGAATAAATTATAACAAATAGACGAGGTTCAACATCAGGAATTAATATATATCGAATACAGGATAGGCTCTTATGAAAATCTGCAGGTGATTTTACAATAGACTCCATTCAGTCCAAATCCGAGTAAATTAAGCTTATTTCTCTCAACCGCAATGAAGTTTAGTATTGATGGTAACTTGCAACTTAAAAGGTCTTGCTGCTAGTTAAATCTTACGTCAATTTTTTATTATTTTTAATTCTATGTAAATGATGCAATGAGGGGTTACTGAAAATTACATGCCAACATGAACATTTAAATGTCATTATACCCTATGAAGTGCTCAGTATGCTTGAATCCTAATGGATATGTACATAACAGGCATTCACTTCAGAGTAGTTCAATGTATATAACGATATTTCTGAGAGAAGTGGTAAGATGCTAAATAAATTATGATCTTTCTTTCTGAGCCAGGATTTTTCAACATAAAAGATATTCTTCACCAAGCTTTTAAATGAAAATTAATCTTTCTTTTCATAGAATGATAGCAAACACTGAAAAGTAACAACCTGTTCTAAAGGTACATGCTTTTAGGCAGAGTCATTTTTAAAATACAATTGTTTTTAAAGGGGCACAGTCTTTTCTGAAAAGTACTTGGCATTTTTTCTGTGCGTGCCAAACACTGAAGTGCAATGGCACAGTTAGCAATGTCACTCATGTCTGTAATGCATCAATATCATTATGTATTACATCGGATATACAGCACAAAAACAGGACATTTGGCCCAACCAGTCCATGCCGGCATTTATGCTCCACTCGAGCCTCCTCATGTCTTTCCTCAACTAACTCTATCAGCATAATCCTCTATTCCCTTCTCCCTCATATGCTTATCTTAGGACTGAGATGAGGAGGAATTTCTTCACCCAGAGAGTGGTGAACCTGTGGAATTCTCTACCACAGAAGGCAGTTGAGGCCAATTCATTAAATATATTCAAGAAGGAGTTAGATATATTTCTTAAGGCTAAAGGGATCAAGGGATATGGGGAGAAAGCAGGGACAGGGTACTGAATTTGGATGATCAGCCATGATCTCATTAAATGGTGGAGCAGGCTCGAGGGGCCGAATGGCCTACTCCTGCTCCTATCTTCTATGTTTCTATGTTTCTATGTTATCTAGCCTCCCCTTAAATGCATCTATACTATTCACCTCAACCACTCCCTGTGATAGCGAGTTCCACATTCTCACCACTCTCTGGGTAAAGAAGGTCCTTCTGAACTCACAATTTAATTTCTTAATTTACATGTGATGTGATTGCAATGAATACGAGAGGTGGCCATTTTACTTACTTCCAATGATCAATATTGTAGCTATCACCTACCTCCTTGGATTCCCTTTGAGCTCCCCTGATGGCACTCCATATCGTCTTACTGAACCAGATAGACCAGGTCTGATCCCTGCTTTGTCTCAAGTTAGCTAAGGCACTGGTGTGCACGCTACTGTTGGCCTTAGTGTCTACGGGGAAGGGAAAAATCAGTTCAATCTCCCCATAACTTATCATGATACATTTAACCCTACTGAACTGTGAGTCAAAGACTTCCCATTGCGATATTAAAAAAAAACCGAGCCTACTCGTTAAAACTGTCAACAAACAACCAGTGACAATTTCAAATCAGTAGTCAGGCCAGTTAAAAACTAAACAGGTGGCAACCCTGGCACCATAGCAGAGGATTTGATAAACGACAGCATTTTAAGTAATATTATTTTTGGAGATTGATGCAGTGATCATATAAATGGTGTTATTCTGTGATTTAAATATTGTGGGGCCAATTTCCATGACCTTTGCCTCTACCGGATGCCTATTCCTCAGGTGAAAAAGTCACAAAAATGGAGATTGAAACCTGTTTCAGCCAGAAGGCCCCAAAGTTGGTGGCTGGGTCTACAATTGTGGCCTCTAACTCCGCTCATCTTTCCCGTTTGTTTCAAGCTGGGGATAGCTCTACGCCAGGGGAATTGTTTGTGCAGTTAATTGTGATGTTGGAATTATCCAATAGTATTTGTGTTATATGATTGTCATGGAAGTTTCAATCTGAAGGAGTTAAAGTCAGTAAGTTTCGCAGCTGTAAAGCTGTGCTGTCATTTTTTTTTTTGCATTGATGAAGCAGTGCTGTTAAACACAGATGGCGGATCAGAGGCCTTTGTTTTATCAATTGTGAGGGACGGCAGTTCCAGAGAAACTGAAGATATATTTTCACTTTGTCCCTACTGTCCATATCTCTCACATCGGGCAAGGTCAGACTATGGATTAATGCCAAATTCAAGGGTAATCTGTACTGTGGCCTCCTATCTTCTAGAAACTGGACTGAAATGGCTTGAACTCATCTCATTCACAAACCCTAAAGCCTCTTCATAAAATAGGAAGCATTGTATGGCATTCGGAAGAGCCCAGGATGTTGCCAATAGTGACTGTGCCTTTTCAATGTCATTCATCGTTTCAGCAGTTGAAAAATTGGTCTTTGCGTATGTATACAAATGGTCAACACTCAGCAAAGATAGCAATCTCAAGAGCGAGGGCTCTCTCAGCCATGCTGCCTGGACTGAATCCAAAAATCAGGTCCTAAAGGTGAAAAGCTGAGTAGAAGAACACACTGTTCCACCCACGCTGGTGATTTTACAGTAACTTACAGCTTTTGTTACTAGTCACTGTGGGTGGCTGCAGGGGAGTCCATAATAACCTGTATATTTTATTACCAATAGGAGCCATTTACTTCGAACCTGATGAACCCACACAGTAATGTAATAGCAACTTAGATTACTCAGCTGTATATGACTCTGCAGAAAGGATATTAACTCGTGACTATATTGGGCTTTATAAACAACGGGTTCAAAATCTGACAGCTTATTCATTGGAACGACATTGTTCACAAGTACTAGCCCAACATCAAAACCTGATCCCTCAAGATACCAGTGGGCCAAAATCTGTGGCCATGTTGCCTTACCCATTCCTCACGGCCATGTACATAATAAAGGTGTTGATGTCTGCATGGATTTAATGCTAGATAACTATAACCTTCCAGGTCTTGCAGATGTATAACCAGACCCAAACACCACCGAGTCAGCCATCAGCTGTACTCTTGTGAGAAAGCCCTGAGCTGAGGCAGTAATTTCTCTGAGGGATATATATTCAGAAAGAAACTCATCCACTGGCTGCTCTGACTCTCTTCCTGTTAACCATTTCAGTATAACATTGGCAGAGGCCTGGCAGCAAGCTAGCTGCTTACTCTTTTTAAAAAAAATCCTAGATGGTGTCTAGCAGGAAGATCCACCTGAGGAAAAGGCAAAAGTATTATCCTCATCCATACTAGGATGCTTTCTCTTTCTCTGAGACTCCACTGTACTATGAATGAATCCTCAATCAAGAGAATGGGCAGATGAACTCTTCCAAACCTCTGCTGATACCAATTGGTAATCTGTTATTAGGAAATGGCCAAACATGGGTCACTCAGACAAAAGCAAAATACTGCAGATGCTGGAAATCTGAAATAAAAACAGAAAATGCTGGAAATACTCAGCAGGTCAGGCAGCATCTGTGGAGAGAGAAACAGAGTTAACGTTTCAGGTCGATGGGTCATCGACCTGAAACGTTAACTCTGTTTCTCTCTCCACAGATGCTGCCTGACCTGCTGAGTATTTCCAGCATTTTCTGTTTCTATTATAGAAACATAGAATCTAGGAGCAGGAGTAGGCCATTCGGCCCGTCGAGCCTGCTCCACCATTCAATACGATCATGGCTGATCATCCAAATCCAGTACCCTGTCCCTGCTTTAATCCCCACAGTACACATATCCCACCTTACCCCCATAACCCCATGTATTTAATTCCCCCTAACATATCCCATCCTATCCCCATAACCCCACATATTTAATACCCCCCTAACACTAAGGGTCAATTTATCATAGCCAAATCAACCTAACCCGCACATTTTTGGACTGTGGGAGGAAACCGGAGCACCCGGAGGAAACCCACGCAGACACGGGGAGAATGTGCAAACTCCACACAGACAGTCACCCGAGGTCAGATTCGAACCCGGGTCCCTGGCGCTGTGAGGCACCAGTGCTAACCACTATGCCACCGTTATGGGTCACTCAGATGCTGATATTAGTTCCTCCTTTCTGGTGGGAGAAGCACTTTGCCCGTCTGTCTCAATTCAGTCTTCAGCCACATTATGATGCCTGCTGGGATTAAGAACTCACCTTTGGGAAACTGCCAGCTCAAAGTCATGATCTATCATTCCATAGTACCCTGTAGATTAATCAGTTAAACAGTTGTTAAAACGATAAATCTTCTGGGTTAACTGTTCATTCAGCGCCTTGTACAGCAGCCTAGTGATGTTCTAAATAAATCTCAACTTGTTTGATCACATTTGTAAGCTAAAAAATTAGTTGCCTAAATAAAGACCAAAAACAACACATTTCAGTTACTCAAACAAGGTCAACACAAGACAGGCTTCTGAATCATCAAGTCAAATGCTCCTTTATATAGTATTGTAATATTCCTATGCAAGCTTGGTCAAAGCAGAGCCAATGCATCAATTACTACTAATTACAACCATTGAAGATTTTAATCAATGAATTTGGACAGCCCTGTATTAGACACTAAAGTTGAAGAGACATTTGTACAACATGAAAGCAAATATTTTACTTGTTATAGCCTCGACATTACACATTGCAAGCATTTTATTAAAACTTTCGCCGAGATTCAATAACAACAAAGGAAATTAAACTTTAGATGCAATAAATAGTAATTTAATTAAGTTTTATTCCAGTTAATTTCAGACAAACAAACAGCTGATCCCAGTATAATTCTGATCCAAACAGAGAATTCCAATCTACAAAACCACTTCCTATTAATTTCTTTTGTATATAACTTCAGATCCAAGCATAACACTTGGATACAAAATTCTGATCCAAGCAGAAATGTTCCCAATTATCTGTGTTTTGATGTGCGGCGCACTAACCTGTAGCCAATCGACCACCTAGGGGCTGCCATTCCTGTTTCCTCAAAAACGTGTGGAAAGCATTTTTGCCAGCAATCTAAATGAAATGCAAACACAATCATAGCAATGTGTGGTTCCGTGAGAACGTGATTTCATTCGCGGCAATGCAACATTAGCAGCCAATCACAACACCCCCGCAAGAATGATCTAACCATTCTCAGGTAGCTAATGAGCCATGTAACTGCTATAAATGCCAAAAAGTTTGATAATAGAGCTGCTGAGTGCAAAATAGTTGGAAGAAATGTCTGAATATCATCAGAGAAAAGGCCGATTTCCCAACAGTGCTCTGCCGGGAAATGTAATTGAGCAATGCAGACATATACTTGGTGCCCAGGAGATCCTCATGGCAATCCATGATGGCTAAGGACAAGAGTAGTAGGCGCATGGGAACACCACCACCTCCAAGTTCCCCTCCAAGTCACACACCATCCTGACTTAGAAGTATATCGCCGTTCCTTCATCGTCGCTGAGTCAAAATCCTGGAACTCCCTCCCTAACAGCACTGTGGGAGTACCTTCACCACACGGACTGCAGCGGTTCAAGAAGGCAGCTCACCACCACCTTCTCAAGGGCAATTAGGGATGGGCAATAAATGCTGGCCTTGTCAGCGATGCCCACATCCCATCAACGAATCAAAAAAATCAGGAGACACTGGCAGGAGGTCTGGAAGAAAGTTCACGATTCCAAGAAGAGCAGCAAGTTAAGGTGTGAATATTACTGTAATGTAGGAACACAAGGCCACGTATACATGTCACAAATTTCGGGTCTGCTTTAGACGTTCTCTTCATTTTGCATCACTGGTCTCACTGCCACACTGACTCTTTTAGTGGGCTAAATAAACATTCACTTTTCTGGTTAGAGTTGTCTCTGAAGCCTGACCAGCTGCTTAACCCTAAGCAAGCTTTCTTCTTAAAAGGAGACTTGACTCCTTCCTGCCTCATTCAGAAGTCTTTGTTGGGACTAATTCTGTGTCCACAGAAAGTGGGACGACTCAACCTCTGACCCCTCCCCTATTGAGAGGTTGGGGGCGATTTTGTTAATGGGGGCACGTTGGAGGCGGGACTGCTGCTTGGCGGGTCGATGTCCTGCCTCCATCAATTTGTGGCCAACCCACGCTATTTTCCCTTGATTGACCTTGTTAGGCCCGCCCAGCGGGCTTAGTAGGCCAATTAAGGGGAAGCCGGTTGTAGAGCACGTCAACATATGACGTTTCATCTGTCAAAAATTTTTGACAGATGAATTGTCATCGTTTGACAGCTCTGTGAAACTGTCAAACAGTGACATTCTCTGCAGTTTAATGAGGTCTTGAATTCAACACCTCATCAAACTTCTTTCTTTTACAGAAATGAGATGGTTGTTGCATCTGTTAACAGGCAGTTAATAGGCTTTAATCCCTTCCTGCCTCCAAGGAGACGGGACCCGGCGCGGGACAGCACCCGCCCCCAAATTCTGCCATTTTCCCGGCAGTCCCGCCTCCATACCCACCTCCCCAGGGCTGGCAAAATCGCCCCCGTTGTGTCAATAGAGTTTCTATTTAAACTGGTGCGGGCCTCCCTGAAACTAGCTCATCCAACAGGATGTGAAATTCCAGTTCTGAAGGAGTGATGGTTTCAGAGGAATATTTGAAATGAGATAACGAATCCCCTATTGTCCCAGACAATATACGTACCAGTTTCAATGGCTGGCTCATTAGTGTACTAATCCGCTCTTTAGATGCTTTCAACCTTTTACTGTGTTAAAAAAAGCCAGGAGGAGGCTGTACCTTTGTGAATTTACCCTTAAAATCCTGAACCTGAGTTAATATCAGAAACATGTTGGAGCTTAAAGCAAAAACCTCTTCTAGATCAAATAGCCAACACCTGAAATAAATGTGTAAAGATATATTCAAAATCACCATGATAGCAGGAAGAACTCTTCGCATCCTGACCTAGAACCATCAACGAGCACAAGTCCTTTTCCATTGGTGTAATTGTGGTGCAACTCACCATGTGGAAGTTGTCCCCTATATGTTTATTAACAGCCAGTGTTGGACTAGAAATTGAATTGTAGCTTTGAATTGACATTCAGAAAGGAAAATGATGCCAATCTCTACACTCCTGGAGCAGATGCTTGCTGTCTGAACATTGATATCCGCTGAATGAGAATGAATATCTCCACTCAATACAAAATGCCCTGGGACATGGTGTTGGCTTCATGTAAACGCCAAAGTTCATATGTGAATAATAATCACTTGTGCCAGAGGCTGGAGGGTAACTGATGGCTGAGGAAATTGGGACTCTTATCAACTCCTTTGGATATCTCAAAGCACTTCACATCCAAAGAATTGCTTTTAAAATGCAGCCACTGTTGTCAGCAGATAAAAATGCACCCAATTTGCACACAAGCTCTCACAAACAACAAAAGAGATGAATGATTAGTCAAGGTATTTTTTGTGGTGGTAAAGGGAGGAATGTTGCCCAAAACACCAGGTGAACACCCTACTTTTCTTCAACTAGATCAAAGTGATCTTTCACATCCACCTGAACTATGCCTCGATTTAATGCCTCAATTGAAAATAACATGTCTGACAATGCAGCAGTCCCTCAGTGCTGCCTTAAGTATCAACCTAAATTATATGGTCAATTCCTTAAGTAGCATTTGAACCCATAAAATTGTAACTCAGAGACAATGATACTACCAACTAAGCCAAGGTGACATCTGGTATAGAATTTGCTTTCAGTTATTGGATGTCACAACTTCACTCATTAAATGCCACATTTGCAGACCATTTTCACAATGCACTAATGAGATCTGGAGTTGGTTAAAGAAAGTGACATTGACATTTAATGAAATCCATGAGTGAGAAAGTTTTCCACATCAAGAAAATAACAGCCAATTTTTTTTGGTTTAACTTGCATATTGAATGTCTGAATATTGGACTTGCTCAGGCCATTGCAGTATTCTCTCTATAGAGTATCAAATCTTTTATTATCTGTACATCTAAGAGAGAGAGAAAAGACAGCAGACAGGATCCAAGAAATTGGAAAAGTTAGGAGGGAGGGAGACTGAGAAAACAAATGCTGGCACTACATTAATGCCCTAGGTTTTGCTCAGAGTTGTCAATCAAATCTACTAGGTCTGCCCACAAGGTAGTTCCTTTCCTTAGCCCATTCCCCACAGGATACAATGGCCTAGATTTTGCTGGAGTAGGGGCATCTTGTGGCATGTCATATTATCATAGAATCATAGAATGGTTCCAGCACGGAAGAAGGCCATTCAGCCCGTTGAGTCCATGCCGGCTCTCTGCAAGAGCACCTCAGCAAGTCCCACTCCCCTGCCCTTTCCCCATAGCCCTGCAAATATTTTTCTTTCAGGTACTTATCCAACTCCCTTTTGAAAGCCATAATTGAGTCTGCCTCCACCACTCTTTCAGGCAGTGCATTCCAGATCCTAACCACTCGCTGAGTAAAAATGTTTTGTCTTATGTCACGTCTTTGGTTCTTTTGCCAATCACCTTAAATCTGTGTCCTCTGGTTCTCGACCCTTCCACCAATGGGAACAGTTTCTCTCTATCTACTCTGTCCAGACCCCTCATGATTTTGAACACCTCGATCAAATCTCCTCTCAATCTTCTCTGCTGTAAGGAGAACAACCCCAGCTTCTCCAGTCCATCCACGTAACTGAAGTCCCACATCCCTGGAACCATTCTCGTAAATCGTTTCTGCACCCTCTCTGAGGCCTTCACATCCTTCCTAAAGTGCGGTGCCCAGAATTGGACACAATACTCCAGTTGAGGCTGAGCCAGTGTTTTATACAGGTTCATCATAATTTCCACACTTTTATACTCTATACCTCTATTTAGGAAGCCCAGGATCCTGTATGCTTTTTTAACTGCTTTCTGAACCTGCCCTGCCACCTTCAATGATTTGTGCACATAAACCCCCAGGTCTCTCTATTCATGCACCTCCTTTAGGATTGTACCCTTTACTTTATATTTCCTCACCTCATTCTTTCTACCAAAATGTATCACTTCACACTTTTCTGCATTTAATTTCATCTGCCACATGTCTGCCCATTCCACCAGCCTGTCTATGTCCTCTCGAAGTTTATCACTATCCTCCTCACTGTTCACTATACTTCCAAGTTTTGTTTCATCTGCAAATTTTGAAATTGTGCCCTGTACACCCACATCCAAGTCATTAATATATATCAAGAAAAGCAGTGGTCCTAGTACCGACCCCGGGGAACACCACTGTATACCTTCCTCCAGTCTAAAAAACAACCGTTCACCACTACTTTTTCCCTCACTCTTCAGCTCGAAATTTTTTTGCCCTGTAGGTTGCTGGAAGTGCAAGCTGATAATGGCATGGCGAGGACAACAGGGCATCTGAGACCTTGGTGAACGATGGGACCAACAGTGTATCTCCTTAACCAATGAGATTAAAGGATTGAGAAAGAAACAGAGGAACGACAGAGAAGGAGGGGGTGAATTAAAGTGAGTGAATTAGAGTCAAATCAAGTACAGGAAGAGAAATAAATAGGAGGGAAAGAAAGATTGGATTAAGAGAGAGAGAAAATAGCACATATAAATAGTAAAAGGGTAGTCAAAGGAAGGGTGGGGCCAATTAATGACCAAGAAGGAGATCTTCTTGTAGAGGCAGAGGGCATGGCTGAGGTATTAAATGAGTACTTTGCATCTGTCTTCACTAGAGAAGAGGATTCTGCCAATACAGCAGTAAAGGAGGAGACAGTAGCGATATTGGATAGGATAGAAATAGATAAAGAAGATGTACTTAAAAGGTTGTCAGTACTCAAAGTAGAATTGTCATCAGTCCGGATTGGGTGCATCCTAGGTTACTGAGAGAAGTAAGGGTGGAAATTGCGGAGGCTCTGGCCACAATCTTCCAAACCTCCTTAGATATGGGGGTGGTGCCAGAGGACTGGAGGATTGCAAATGTTACACCCCTGTTTAAAAAGGGGAGAGGGATAAACCCGTAAATTACAGGCCAGTCAGCCTAACATCGGTGGTGGGAAAACTTTTAGAGACAATAATCTGAGACAAAATTAATTGGCACTTGGAAAATTATGGGTTAATAAATGAAAGCAAGCATGGATTTGTTAAAGGTAAACGTGATCGAGTTCTTTTATAAAGTAACAGAGAGGGTTGATGAGGGTAGTGCGGTTGATGTTGTATATATGGTCTTTCAAAAGGCATTTGACAAAATACTTCATAATAGACTTGTAAGCAAAATTAAACCCCTGGGATTAAATGGACAGTGGCATATGAAATTGGCTAAGGGACAGAAAGCAGAGAGTTCTGGTGAACGGTTGTTTTTCAGACTGGAGGGACGTATACAGTGGTGTTCCCCGGGGCCACTGGGGTATTAGGACCACTGATCTTTTTGACCTAGACTTGGGTATACAGAGCATAATTTCAAGGCATGCAGATGACATGAAACTCGGAAATGCAGTAAACAGTGAGGAGAATAGTAAGAGACTTCAGGAAGGCAGAAGCAGACTGGTGAAATGGGTAGAGACATGTCAGATGAAATTTAATGCACAGAATTGTGAACTTTTTGGTAGGAAGAATTAGGAGAGGCAATATAAAATAAATGGAACAATTTTAAAGGGGTGCAGGAACAGAGAGACCTAGGGGTGTATGTACACAAATCTTTGCAGGTGGCAGGACAAGTTGAGAAGGCTGTTAAAATGCATATGGGATCCTTGGCTTTATTAATAGAGGCATAAAGTGCAAAAGCAAGATTATCTTAAACATTTATAAAACACTGGTTAGGCCTCAGCTGGAGTTGTGTGTTTAATTCTGGGCACCACATTTTAGGAAGGATATCAAGGCCTTAGAGAGGGTGCAAAAGAGATTTACTAGAATGGTACCAGGGATGAGGAATTTCAGTTATATGGAGAGACAGGAGAAGCTGGGGTTGTTCTTCTTAGAACAGAGAAGGTTAAGAGGAGATTTGATAGAGGTGTTCAAAATCATGAACAGTTTTGATAGAGTAAATAAGGAGAAACTGTTTCCAGTGGCAGAAGGGTCGGTAACCAGGGGACACAGATTTAAGGTGATTGGCAAAAGAACCAGAGGGACATGAGGAAAAATTTTTATGTAGTGAGTTGTTGTGATCTGGAATATATTGCTTGAAAGGGTGGTGGAAGCAGATTCAATAATAACTTTCAAAAGGGAATTGGATAAATACTTGAAGGGAAATAATTACAGGGCTGTGGGAAAGAGCAGGGGAGTGGGACTAGTTGGATAGCTCTTTCAAAGAAATGGCACAGGCACAATGGGCTGAATGGCTTCCTTCTGTGCTGTATCATTCTATGATTCTATGAAAGGAAAAATAAGAAAAAAATATAAGCATTTTAAATTAATTTTTTTTTAAAAATCTCTAAGAACAATTTACTACATGCAGGAATGAGACTCAATAGTTTAAATTGTTCCCTTTCTGGGCCAGAGAGATTGATTAGCATTGCATTGACAATTATCACGCCTTAAGAGTGTACTTACACTGCTATGCTAACTTTCTGCACCGAGTTTCATGGGTACTTAGTGAGCAAATCCAGCAAGTTCTTAAAAGTAATGGTGAGGTTGATGGCGAGATGCCGTTTGTGTGAAGCAAATGGTGGAGCGGCGTATATCAACGAGCAAGTTCTGGAGATTTGCAATTCATGGCTTATCTCTTATCCCCTGAACTTGCTGGCCAATTTGTCGATTATTAATGGCATATGTCGTGAACACGCCGTTATTTTTCAAGGAAGATTTGGCCCATTGTTTCTAGACATTTGGAGTTCCTAGCAATGGCTCTCTAGTGCTTCAGCTTAAAGCGAGGAAACTTCACCAATACTTTGTCTCCTGGCATTCTTACATAGATGTCTAGCACCATGCATGCCTATTCCCAAAGGTTAATGTGTGCAATCAACAGCTATTTTGAAAGGTTAAGTTTGAAATACCTCTTGGCCATTTTAAAAGTGTTTAGCCTAAAAATGACACTGTGCAACGTAAATAGATAAACACTGCATGCCTTCTCACCAAATTCCTTTGTCCACTATGTTAACAGAAGCGTTACCAGTTTATTTTAAAGAGATTAGCACCGTCCAAAATAGTGGATGGAAGAATTTGATCCAAATACGTGAAGCATTAATACAACAGAATTTCACAGTGTACGTGCCAGGACTTTGTTTCTTACAGACTGAACATTTAATTGAAATTACCATTGTCTAATCTTATATTTTTTAAACGTTTTTTTAAGTCAGCTAGCTCTTCACGTCAGTTTTACTTATTTTTGATTGCAAGTGTTCAATACTTGATTTGCAGCCACAAAAACCTCATTGCTTTTGCGCATTGATTTGGCCGACAGGCTATTGTGACATAGGCAGGAAGATGGAAAATTTGATCTTATATGGATGTGAATTAAAATTATAGCCTGAATAAACATGGATTTAAAGTAGAATTTGATCTCAAAGAGTTGGTCCCAACCACGATTTTTGACATTTCAGAGACTGGAAATGGTTTTGTGTGTTGAAATACTTTGCTCTCAATGGGATTTGATGCTAGCAGAGTTCAGACCAAATCAGTACAGATAGTTATTAGGCACTCGTATTGTAAATGTTACACTGTATATAATGTAAAGAGAAAAGTACCAGAGCAACGTTAAAAGTTTGCTATTAATAATTTCCCTAACATATTGCCATAAAGAAAGTAAGAGGTTCTCAGAGGTTATAGGAGAAGTAGGTAAAGAAAGAAAGATTTGCATTTATATGGCACCTTTCACGACCTCAGGACTTCCCAAAGCATTTTACAGCCAATGAAGTACTTTTGAAGTGTAGTCGCTGTTGTAATGTAGGAAACGCGGCAGCCAATTTGCACACAGCAAGGTCCCACAAACAGCAATATGTTGATGACCAGATAATTTGATTTGGTGATGTTGATTGAGGGATAAATATTGGCCAGGACACCAGGGAGAACTCCCCTGCTCTTCAAAATAGTGCCGTGGGATCTTTTACGTCCACCTGAGAGGGAAGACGGGGCCTCGGTTTAACCTCTCATCCAAAAGACAGTACCTCCAACAGTGTAGCACACCCTCAGTACTGCACGGAGGTGCCAGCCTGAATTATGTGCTCAAGTCTCTGTGTGGGACTGTGAACCCACAACGTTCTGACTCAGAAGTGAGAGTGCTACCACTAAGCCACAGCTGACACCAAGGGCTCGATTTTGCCAGGCCCGAGGAGGCGGGAATGGAGGTGTGTGGGGTGTTAAAATTGCAAAAAATGGCAGGCGGGCCCGACCCCGCCTCCATGCAATTTTCCCAAATGCGTGGTTTCTGATCCCGTCTCCATCCCACCTCCAAGAGGTGGGATAGGCCCTTAAGGCCCTTAACAACCACTTAATTGCCTCTATAATCCCATTTTGAGAGGCCTTTCTGATTTCAACACTTTTCGGACGTGATGCACGCCTCCACTGAAACACGACGGTGAAACCTGGCGGCAGCACACTTGGATTGCTGACTATCAGTTGCAGGTCCACCATTAGGAAGGGGATTTGATCTTTCTGCGTCCCTCCCCCTTTTAGCAGTCAAAAGTGAGAAGTCGCACAACACCAGGTTATGGTCCAACAGTTTTATTTGAAATCACAAGCTTTCGGAGCTGCTGCTCCTTCGTCAGGTGAAGTGAAGGAATACGAATCGGCAAAGCATATATAGACAGAGAACAGTGCCTGTGCAGCGTACAATGTCAGACGACTACATTGTACGCTACACATGCACTGTTCTCTGTCTATATATGCTTTGCCGATTCGTATTCCTTCACTTCACCTGACGAAGGAGCAGCAGCTCCGAAAGCTTGTGATTTCAAATAAAACTTTTGGACTATAACCTGGTGTTGTGCGACTTCTCACTTTTGTCCACCCCAGTCCAACACCGGCATCTCCGCATTTTAGCAGTCATGACCGTCGTGCTGCGTCCCTCCTCCTTTTAGCAGTCATGATCGTTGTTCTGCGGCCCTCCTCCTTTTAGCAGTCATGACCGTCGTTCTGCGTCCCTCCCCCTTTTAGCAGTCATGACCGTCGTTCTGCGTCCCTCCCCTTTTTAGCAGTCACGACCGTTGTTCTGTGGCCCTCCCCCTTTTAGCAGTCACGACCATTGTCGTCGTCTCCTCCGCCACCTCCGTCGCCGCCACAAAGGCCAAAAGCTTCCCAGTCTTTTCAGACCTTAAATGCAGCAGCAATGATGACATCATCAGAGGCGACTTTGAGACTGAAAACACTAATTGTGTCATGGGTTCCCACATGCCAGAACTCAATTGCCCAATGGGGTCGGATGGCTAACACGAAAAGTGGATGACACGACCCCAGCCCACCCCAATGACAAAAATCGAGCCCCAAGCGTCTGTTATTTTTCCAATGGAAGTGAAACATCACCTTTGACCTGCCAGTCAGCTATATTTATAGAGGAAAAAGTCAACACCCAGGAATGACTATGAGGCAGTAATCAGATCATTGAAAGTTCCCGATAATATCATGAGCCATGAAAACACAGTTTGAGAGGCTCATAACAGTGGTTATCTGAATCCAAAGATAAGATTACTACCTTGAAAGTGCTCCTAGAAAATAGCACAGTCACAATATAAATGAATCCTATGTATTTTCCACTATTCTTTAATGCCTGTTAATATGCAATATTTTAACAACGTTAAAATCTCAGCTCAGTGTTAGATCTACCACGAAGACATGAGCTCAGGAAGATGGTCTCCCCGAGGAATGGGATGGGTCAAGGGGTGGTGGGGGGGGGGGGGGGTGGAACTAAAGAAACCATAGATTTCTCCATCAATAAAGCCAATATAATTCATTGATCGTGTGACAGGAAGTGAGTTTTAAATGAAAAAAGTAGGAGTTTTCTATTCTCATTGGGGATAGAGCGGGGGGATGGGACTGACTGGATTGCTCTACAGAGAGCCGGCATGGACTCGATGGGCTGAATGGCCTCCTTCTGTGCCGTTATGACTCTATGGGCTGGATTTTCTCAATGGAGACGAGTTGGAGGCGGGTCTGCTGCTTGTCGTGTCAATGTCCCACCTCCATCATGGTCTGACCAACCAGAGGGATTTTCCACTGATTGACCTTGTTAAGCCCGTCCTGCAGGCTCAGCAGGCCAATTAAGGAGGAAGTCACTGACAGAGCACGTCAACGTCTGACGTGCTATCTGTCAAGACTTCTTGAAAGAAGAAATGTCAGCGTTTGGCAGCTCTGTGAAGCTGTCAAACACTGACATTCTCTGTAGTTTGATGAGCCCTTGTGTTCAGGACTCATCAAACCTTTCAACTTTGCCGATTTCAGATGGCTGTTGGTTCGGAGGATCCAACAGCCAGTCTGTGAAATCGACAAGGAAGATGTCGGGTCTCCCGATCCAGGGTGGATGAAGTCTGTAGGAAGAAAACAAGGTAAGTGAACATTTTTAAACACTTATCACTCACCTTACATACTTACCACTCCACACTTGCACCCATCACTCACCTCTACATCTTACTTCCAGGTGCCTCCGACCGCCGCAGACCTGCTTCCCGTCTCCTCCAACCCGGCGGGGTTCTCCGAGGTCGGGAAGCCTTCACCTGTGAAGGCAAAATGGCACTAATCCTTTTTTCCTGCCTGTTAACTACCTGTTAACAGGCAGTTAAATGGATTTAATCCCTTTCCCACCTCCAGGAGACGGGACCCGAAGTAACACATCTTCCCGCCTCCTGGCAAAAGGGCACGGAGGCGGGATGGGGGCGGGTTTGCCATCTGCCCCCACTTTCTGCTACTTTACCGGCAGTCCTGCCTCCATGCCCGCCTCCTCGGGGCTGAGAAAATCCAGCCCTATGACTCTATGACTCGAGTCCAGTAGGCTTTGCTATCATGGGGACCTTATTAAACTGCCAGACAGCTGACAAAACCCAGCTCAACTGTGACAGATGATGTTTGGTGACCAATCACCTGTTTTCTCAACCCATTGCTGGCTGGTTGGGCAGTCAGGGTTTCAACTGCTCAGCTGGAGTGAAGTAATCTTTTTAAGTCAAGTGCATCAAAGTACATTGAGTATTTCAATAAAGAGAACGGCATGCAATCTTAATTTTTGATAGTTGAACCTTTGCCCTGCTGAACAAACATGCACTCCTTGTGATTCGCGCAGAAAATGCAATAATTAACACTTTAGAGGTTTATCATTTAAATAACAAAAGGAACCCTCCCTGGCCACGAGATCTGTGCTGCGTATTGGACTACAAAGTAACAATTCATTCACATCTGCTGTCGGGGCTGGATTAAGGCGTAGGCAACCTAGGTATGTGCCTAGGGCACCACTGGAAGGGGCACAGCAAGATCAGCACAGATTTATGATGCTAGATGCAAATCTTTATGAAATTTGAAAATGTCACAGGATTTAGTGTCAGCCGTGGCTCAGTTGGTAGCACTCTCGCCTCTGTCAGAAGGTCAGTGGGTTCAAGTCCCACTCCAGAGACTTGAGCACGAAAAATCTAGGCTGACACTCCCAGTGCAGTGCTGAGGGAGTGCTGCACTGTCGGAGTTGCCATCTTTCGGATGAGACGTTAAACTGAGGCCCCGTCTGCTCTCTCAGATGGACGTAAAAGATCCCACGGCACTATTGCGAAGAAGAGCAGGGGAGTTATCCCTGGTGTTCTGGCCAATATTTATCCCTCAACCAACATCACTAAAACAGATTATCTGGTCATTATCACATTGCTGTTTGTGGGAGCTTGCTGTGCACAAATTGGCTGCCATATTTCCTACATTACAACAGTGACTCCACTTCAAAAAGTACTTAATTGGCTGTAACGTGTTTTGGGACGTCAGGTATTCGTGAAAGGCGCTATATAAATGTAAGTCTTTCTTTTTGGCAATCCCGAATGAGATGTAGATTTTACCCATTCATAATCAATGGAAAATCTAACCTATGTGTTTTTTTCTGAAATACTAATATCTATTGTTTTGGTATAACTTAATTTTGATTATTGTTTCACTGTTTTATTATAAACACAGGAAAATAGAACATTGGAACAGGAGTCGGTCATTTGACCCTCTAACCTGCTCCACCATTCAATCAGATCATGGCTGATCTGCACCTCAGCTCCATTCACACACCTTTGATCCATATCCCTCGATACTAACAAAAATTGAACTCAGTCTTAAAAATTTCACTCGACCCAGCATCCACAGCCTATTGGAGCAGAGAGTTCCAGACTTTCCCTGCTGCAAAGGAGTGCAGCCTGATTCACTTCTAAGTGGCCTAGGTCTAATTTTAAGATTGTGTCCCCTTGCGTTGGATTCGTCCACCTGAGTAAAAAAGAAAGACTTGCATTTATATAGTGCCTTTTACGACCACCAGACATCCCAAAGCCCTTTACAGCCAATGAAGAACTTTTGGAGTGTAGTCACTGTTGTAATGTAGGAAATGCTGCAGCCAATATGTGCACAGCAAGCTCCCACAAACAGCAATGTGATAATGACCAGATAATGGCCTGGATTTTCTGATCGGGGGCTTCCTGCTTGCGGATGCCGCCGATCTGGAAAAAATCTATGAACCTACCTGCTTGCTCCGTAGGTCCCAAGACTTCCGATCCTGGGCCTCTCCTGGTCCGTGCGCGCAGAGGCCCTGGTATCCCAGGGGCGCAGGCGGTTCGCAAGCGTCCCTGGGATCACGTGGGCCATAGGGAACCAATCAAAGAAGGGAATCCCCCTGCACACTTTTGACAGGTCTCTCCGCATAGATCTATCAAAAGTATGAATGGGGATCACTCAAAAAATGCACTAAAACATTAAATACATTTTTTTTTAAATCACGTATTTAAAATTAGTTAAAATTACAGTAAATTAAATATATTAAACAAAAATTTAATTTTTTGAAAAAAATAATTAAAGCTTTTTACGGGGCTAAAAATAAACTTACCTTTTTTTAAAAGTATTTTAAAATTATAAATGAGTGAAAATGTTTTTATTTTTTAACTTTTTTAAACTCTTATGCTGGTAAAAGCAGGCCTTACGCACGCTTTTACCAGGCGTAAGATTTTTAAAGGTTTTCAGCGGGCGGAGGTTCTGCAGAAAGTGGAACTCTCTGCCCGCGGAGGCCCTTCTCCAGGGCAGGCGCAGGATTTGTCAAGAGCATTCTTGACAGATCGGAAGTGCCGGTTTTCAGCGCATGCGCTTCACATGTTTGAAACCGGCACTTGCGAGGCCCCTACGGGTGTGTACACAGCTCGTACACACACATGGGGGTCGGAAAATACGGGCCAATCTGCTTTAGTGATGTTGATTGAGGGATAAATATTGGCTAGGATACTGGGGATAACTCCCCTGCTCCTCTTCGAAATTGTGCGATAGGATCTTTTCCGTCCACCTGAGAGAGCAGACGGGGCCTCAGTTTAACGTCTCATCTGAAAGACGGGACCTCTGTCAGTGCAGCGCTCCCTCAGCACTGCACTGGAGTGTCAGCCTAGATTTTTGCGCCCAAGTCCCTAGAGTGGGACTTGAACCCACAACCTTCTGACTCAGAGGCGAGGGTGCTACCAACTGAACCACGGCTGACACTAAATAGATTAAATAGGTTATGTGCAAAATCTTCTTTGGCTTAATTGAATCTGGCACAGAATATTTATTTTTGTGTCTTGAGATATGCCTAGAAGGTAAACTTGAAATTATGATTGGACAAAGGGCTGGGAGTCCTTCATTTCATGTTGTGCTCAGGGCCAAGTAAGTCCTTAAACTCATCCTGTTGGTAATGTATGATTATTGTACATCTAACAACAACTCCTATGTGGACCATGTACCTACTCTATAATGTGGATAGGCTGTGTGCCCATTAAATCAGAGGCAGTGGTGTTTATAAGTGAAGCAAATCATATTCGTGATGCAAGAATGAGCATTCAGGGTGAGACAGGATGCTTCAGTGATAGAAGTAAGTATTTGAGAGTTATGCAAGTTGTGTTACTAATGGAAGAACGGACTTCAAATACAGACAGTTGCATCGATTCGATCGCGCCCGAAAGTGGCATGCAGGGGGCAGGGGCAGAGGGCAAGGCCAGCGCTGTGCATGCCTCTTCAGAGAGAGTGTTGCATTGACACAGGGGTGGTCTTTCAGATGAGACATTAAACCAAGGCTCTACCTACTCCCTCAGGTGGATGTAAAAGATCCCATGGCACTAATCAAATAAGAGCAGGGTAGTTCTCCCAATGTTCTGGCCAACATTTATCCTTCAATCAACGCCACCAAAACCGCTTATCTGGTCATTCATCTTATCTCATAAAAATGCTCCACACTTGGAGTACTGTGAACAGATCTGGTCTCCATATTATAAAAAGTATATAGAGGCACTGGTGAAGGTGCAAAAAAGATTTACTAGAATGATACCAGAACCGAGAATTTGTACCTATCAGGAAAGATTGAACAGGCTGGGGCTCTTTTCTCTAGAAAAGAGAAGACTGAGGAGTGACCCGATAGAGTTCTTCAAGATTATGAAAGGGGTCGGTAGGGTAAACGCAGACAAAATATTTCCACTTGCGGGCAGGACCATAAATTTAAGAAAGTCACTAATAAATTCAATAGGGAATTATATATATCCACAGAGAGTAGTTGAGGTGATTAGCATCAAGGGGAAGCTAGATAAGCACATGAGAGAGAAAGGAATAGAAGGATATGAAATGGGGTGAGATGAAGAGGGGTGGGAGAGCCTCATGTGGGGCATAAACACCAGCATGAACCTGTTGGGCCGAATGGCCTGTTTTTGTGCTGTAAATACACTGTAATACTTTGTAACATTGTGGACAATTTAGTGATTTGGAGCGGGGCAATGTGATATAACCCATGCCAAAAAAATACAGAGATCATTTCTTCCTCATCAGTCTCCTCCAGCATTGCAGCTATGTAATGAATTTAGATAGCAAATGATTTCAGCCTAGAAATGACTATTTAAGAAAGTGTGAAGCTTTGACACATTTGCATGACATTCCTCCATCTGCTATTTTAACTGATGCATTAACCTTTTTTTAATCTTACCCTAGTTAACGCCTCCATTAAAATAATGGACAGAGGAATGTCTTGTGAACACCTTCAGTGTCTGGAACATGAATATTGCAAACACTAATTTCTAGGCTCTGGCATTTTTTTTTATTTTTATGCATTTAAACAGAAATATTTATGCAGTCGGTATTCACTATGGCAAAATTGACTGCACTGATGATTTGCAACAGGTTAACCATGGTTTGAAAGACCCGTGTGTGATGAGTTATTCATCTATGCAGAGTTAAACATAACTGCGCTTTGTCAACTGGTTTAAGATTGACCTAATTTTTTCGTGTCTAGTCATAAAACCCTAGAAACCAATAAGGATCCGATTGCAGTATCCCGTGTTGTCAGTTCCAGTGCGTGTATGTGGGCTGTTATATAACAGGTTTAAGCAGGATAGTAGACAAGCAAACACAGAAGCACTACAGAGAGGAAGGTGGGGCTGTAGGGAGGTTGCGGAGGTCAGGGCACCAGGGATTCAATCTTTGACTCGTGGCTGCTAAGCTTCTATCAAATGTTTACTTTATCTTGGGATTGTGTCTTAATTCCCATCTTAAAAAACAGTATTTTCTGTTGTTTAGTTTCCTGCTGATTCTGTATCTATATTTAATTGTAATGTTTCTGCCCTATATTTTTTTTAAATGAGACTAGTTGTAGTTTGAGAACGCTGGGAAGAAAAAAAGAATTGATGATTGTGTGTGCTTCTGAATTTCTGTTTCATGATATTCCACTGAAGAGTTTGTACAACATCCCTCTACTTGTTCCTACCAAGTGAGATGATAGGATAATGGCCCAAAAATTAGTGCCTCTAGGCGAGAGTACGCACTGTGTACTCTTGCGTATTCTGTCTCCAATTGCCGGTTTTCTGCATGCACTGCGCATGCGCTGAAAACCGGCAATTGATGATTTCAAAAGGGGGCGGTTCCTAAGTGAACCACGTGTGCGCTACAGGCTGCGCGCACGCAGTGCACTTAGTGCTTTGAACGCGCAGGTAAGCATGGAAGATTTTGCACATAAAGAAAGGAGGCGTAAGACCCTCTTTTAACAAGGTAAGTAGTTAATTAAGTATTATTTTGAATTTTTTTCAACAGGTATATCTTTTTTAGAGACTTTAAAGAAAGGTAAGTTTATTTTTATAACTTTTTAAAAGATTTTAAATTTTTTCAAAAATTTAATTTTTTGTTTAAAGTGGTTAATTTATTTAACTATACTTATTTTATTAATGTGATGGTTTTTTTAAATTTAATTGAGGTTTAGCTGTTCTTTTGGGGGGTATAGATTCATAGCTTTCACAGCACTTGATTGTGAAAACGATGAATGAAAGATGGTGTGCTGCCATTGGCTCTAACTGAATCACGTGATCCCACAGCTCGCACGAATTAACTGCGCCTGTGGGATACGCAAGCCCTGCACAGCTGATGTCTAGAACATCAAGTTCGTGCGAGCTGGGAATGAAAAAGCCGGCGCACAGTGAGATATCGCGGGGAAGCCTTACCCCCGCACGAAGGCTCCCTCACTAATTTTTGGGCCAATACATCTGGCTCAAGTGACTTTTGTTCTCAACGTACTCATGTACATCTTTTTCCTGGTAGAAGAAGCATCATCTTTGTTCCCCAAAAAAACTAAAACAAAAATTATTACATTATTTCAAGATGTTTTATTATTAACTGAGAAGTTTGGAGACCTGAGGTGTGGCAACAGGGTAGTGGTTGGGCGGGGGGGTGGGGGGGGGGGTGGGTGGGTAGGCCAGAAAGACCAAACTACACTGGGATTAGTACCCCAACAAGAATATTCATCAAGGGCGCCAGGTGAATCCTTATTTTCTTTTTACCTTAACTCCTCATCAAGGACCTCTCTGGGATTTACCATCCAGTCTATGCCTAAATTTGGCTCACCGAACTGTTTTACATCAACCAATTTGGATTATATTAGCATTTACACTGCCAACCTCCCACTAAGTTCCCCCTGGAGCCTCTGCTCTTATGTAAATTCACCTTCTGCACTGGTAGCTGTATCTGGACTAGCTGGCTTTAATCTTTCTCCCTTGATCTCAGGGAAACTTGTATGTCTATGCTAACGTAAGCTTTATTACGGTAACCTTCTCACTTATTTCCATGTCATGGCGTTTCAAAACTATTTATCCCAGGGAAAAAATCTGTTTCCTGGACTATTGGCAGCCTATGGGTTAATTGATCCAGTTTTCCTGAACTTAGGTTCATAACATTTGTTATTAAAGGGGACTCAGGTGCTTGTGCTGGAGATACATTTAGTTTACATCAGCTCAAGTAATGTTTGTGCTGTGGTGTCAAGGGGGAATATTAACCTTCTGTTGAAAAATAGGTTCTAAAATTCTGATCTATTTAATTAAGCTTATACACAAGTTGCTCATATGTTTCCCAGATGTCATATGCAGGAAATACGAGGGTATTTTTAAAACTGAGAAGAACATCCAGTACTTAAAGCATTAAACACCTCCCATCTATCACTGCTAATTAGATTTTGTGGATTGTTTTTCCATGTTGCATCATAATCGTGCCGACATGGAGCAATATGTCAATTATAAACATTTAGATTGTCATTTGTCATATTTGGGGAGATGAATCCTTGTTTTTAGTAAGTTTCTGACCTCCTGATAAGGATGGCTACCAGAGCAATGTGGGAGCTTGTATCTTAAGAAGACTGACAGCTTTATCACTTGTCACCTTCACAAGAAACTGAATGAATGGTAAAAGATGATGCCAGACAAATAACTGGGTATAATGTCCTTGTATCTTAGGCAGTTGATGAGGGCCAGATGACTAAACTATTGCCAAAAAGTGTCAGCTGTGGCTCAGTGGGTAGCACCCTCGCCTCTGAGTCAGAAGGTTGTGGATTCAAAGTCCCACTACTGAGACTTAAGCACAAAATTCGAGACTGAAACTCCAGTGCTGCACTGTCGGAGGTGCTGTCTTTTGGATGAGAAGTTAAACCGAGGCCCCGTCTGCCCACTCAGGTGGACGTAAAAGATCCAATGGCACTATTTCGAAGAAGAGCAGGGGAGTTATCACCGGTGTCCTGGCTAATATTTATCCCTCAATCAACATTGCTAAAAACAGATTATCGGGTCATTATCACATTGATGTTTGTGGGAGCTTGCTGTGCGCAAATTGCCCGCCACATTTCCTACATTACAACAACAGTGACTACACTTCAAAAAAAATGTACTTCATTGGCCGTAAAGTGCTTTGGGACGTCCGGTGGTCGTGAAAGGCGCTATATAAAATGCGAGTCTTTCTTTTTTCTTTAAAATGGCAGTAATAGAAAAGGACTTCTTTCATGGATCATGGAGTGCCTCGATATACTTTTTATAGGAGGCCAAAGGAATCCAGCCCTTCCTCAATTACAGTGGTCCTGGCACCTTCGTTTTCTAAACTGATTGCCTTGTTGGATTTAAATGCTCATAGGATGGCCTATTCCATGTAACTCTATACCTGTTGCGCATGTATGGATTTATGGATTTAGGTGAAGTCTGTCAGAAGTCAAAGGGGGAATTTTAACCCAACCCACACAGCAGGAAACTGACATTGAATGGGTCGCCTGTTTCACATCCCACATTGAAGTCAATGGAGAGCAAAACCGGGTGGGGTGTAAAATGGGCAGAAAATCTGATCCGGTCAGCTTCCTGCCAGCTGGGTTAAGATAAAATTACCCCCAAAATGACTCACTTGAACTTCCATAGTACTTGGTTTGGTCAAGAGCATTATGATAGATCATTTTTTTAAGTCTATAGTTACACACTCCATGTCCCCACGGTTAGCGTTTGTGGTGTTCTGGCCAATATTTATCCCTCAATCAACGGCCGGAATTTTCCGGGGTGTCAGCAGGCGGGATCGGTGGCGAGTTGGGTGGGATAGTGGTTTTTTTTGGACAGTGGGTCGAGAACCTGCTGTCAACCCGCTGCAATGCGCCTTTCCCAATGTCGGGTCTGTCAATGCTGAGCAAACCTGACAGGCAGCGGCGGGCGACCCAATTAAACTCATTATAATGTACTTATCGGACCCTTAACAAGCTTTTTTACCTTACTTTTAACTTTAACTTCATGGCTACGGGAACCACGCTGTTCGGTGACCACATCTGTCAAACTGAGGCGGGAGTTCAGTGGCCATTGTTCCAGCTGATTCCTTCACAGCTTCCAATTCACAGTAAAAGCTCCCACCTGACAGAAATCACTTTCCTCAGCCACAAGCTGTTCCTCACTGCATTTCCACAACAGATTCAGTATGCTGCAAATCTTTCCACAGGTCTCCATCCAGTCTTACCTCACTACCTCTCTCATCATTGACACATTGCTTCTGTCATCTGTACTTCGCCTTCCATCTATTCTATCAGCATGGGTGCCGTTTATACTGTCTCACCTTGGTCCTCAGAATCGGACCACGATGAGCTCCAACACCAGCAGCAACTGGCACACCAACAGCATTAACAACAAAACCAACCTGCTCCGCAATCACCTGATGCTACACAGGACAGAGGGCATCAACACCCGAGCACATTGCTGCCCGGGAGGCCAGGGATGGCCTCATCATGGCCAGATTTACTTCACTTGACGCTGTACACCCTGGTTGCCACATGATGCGCCAGGTTGGCACCACCCCACACCAACACCATAAAGCATCCCTACAATGACCAAGCCATTCCTTTCACACTCATCACCATTGCGGGGGGGGGGGGGGGGGGGGGGGCGGGGGCGGTACCGTTATCTCTCACCATTCACTGCAACTCACTAAGCCACTTCCAAAGGTGCACACAAATCTGTCCAATACCGTAAAGTGCTGAAAATAAAGATTTTAATGTTTGACAGCACATTAATAGAAACTTTACAATAACATTGGATAAAACACCCAAGTGCCTACCCTTGTGTGCTGTTAATTGGCATGATTGCACTAGGATGAGGGTGAGTGTGAAGGGTGGCTCGTGAGATGGGGAAGTGATAATGTAGATAGAGAGTGATGAGTGGAGATGAAAGGTAAGTTGGTGTGAGTAAGGATGTGCAGGAGTAGGGTAGGGAAGGCAGAGTGATGGGGATGTGATGAGAGGCACAGCAGGATGAGGTTGAGTGTGGATTTGTACTAACATTTTGTGATCTACTGAGATCATTGAAACGTTTGCGCCACTGCACCCAGGGCCTCCTGACCACATCCCTGCTTGTGCCCTCCTGTGCAATGTGCAACCAGGCTGTTTTGGTCTCCTGGGGAGGTGCCTTCCGCCCATGGGAAGGGAAGAGGACCTCCCTGCTTGCTGTGACTCCCTCCATAAGCATATGGAGGGAGTCATGGGAGAGCCTGGGTGCAGCCGTGCACCTCTGTGCACTGATTGTCAGTGCTTGCAGCACCTCAATGCTGTAGAATACTGACAGCACAAATGTCAAAAGCAAGTATGCCATGATCCCTTTAAGGAAACCAGCTGATGACGTGTCATGAATGACGTCACCAGACCCGCTTCCTCTAATTGGCCCGGGAAACACGCTAGGCGGGCTTAACAAGCCCCATCAACGTAAATTCATTTTAGACAGCGGGATGGAACCAGCAGCGGGACCGTGACCCGCCACCTTCATCACCTGCCCTGGACCCGCCAAGGTGAGCAAAATCCTGGCCAACATCACAAACAGATTATTTGGTCATTATCACATTGCTGTTTGTGGGAGCTTGCTATGCGTAAATTGGCTGCCGTGTTTCCTACATTACAACAGTGACTACAGTTCAAAAAGTACTTACTTGGCTGTAAAGTGCTTTGGGACGTCTAATGGTCGTGAAAGGTGCTATATAATGCAAGTTTTTTTTTCAGGCAGTGGGGGAAGGACGTTGAAGGGGATTTTCTCATTCTAACTTTATAACTTTATAATATTCTAACTGTATAATATTGGTAAAGTTATGAAATAATAAGGCTGCCTGATACGCATTGTAACCCTTTAAGGATATTGGTGACTGTTTTTCGCTGGTGGTTAACAGCAATGACCACAGAGACAATTATTAAAAGGAGGAAATGGGAGGTAAATGGAAATTAACAGTTTTGCTAGTTTTAGTGCTACTTCCTGCATGGCACTCTTCAAAATAAGGAAGAACAATAATCAATGAAACATTATAGAGGACGTGATGGTGATTGTGAAAGTGAATCAAGGTCTTGTCAATGACCTGCCAGCAACGTGTGCCATTTTCCACTAGTTGTTTGACTGCGACTAGGTGTCCTCATCTGCTGAAGTGCAGTTATTTTAATGACCGGCCATCAAGATACTGAAATAGTATCAGTGGAGACTGAATGAATGTTTAGGTGCAGAGGCAGAGTTACACATACAGAGTCGGGGGACGTAGAATGGAATCATACGCCGCGATCTTACCTGAGGAGGCGCGTTGGGGGCAGGACTGCTGGTTTCCGGGTTCTAGTCCCACCCCCAGCGACATCTGACGAATAAACGCTATTTTCCCTTGATTGGCCTTGTTAAGTCCGCCCTGCGGGCTTGCTGGCCAATTAAGGAAAAACCGGTGTCAGATGACATCAGTGCATGATGCTTCATCTGTCGGTTTTCTTAAAGGGACAGGCCCCATAATTTTTTGACATATGAATTGTCAGTGTTTGACTGCATTGAGGTGCTGTCAAACACTGACAATCACTGTCCAAAGGTCAGCCCTTGCACCCAGGCTCAACAATGACTCTCTCCTTAGGAGAAAACAGATGGCAGCTGCATGTGAGATTGCAGGAACCATCTGTCAATTCTCCCAATCAGATGAGGCATCACAGAAGCATCAAATCTTGTCACCTGCAGATACAAATAAACAGAATAAAAATATTTCTCACTACATTCTCTCACCTGTCATACTTACCTGTGCACCATTGCACCCATCATACTAACTCTGCAGCTGTTATTTGCACACTTACACTGCAGCAGACCCACAGCTCGCCTCGCTGACCCTGGCGGGGTTTCCCGCCGTCGGTAAGCACGTATTAGCAGGCGGAAAATTGTGAAAAGCCTCTTAACTGCCTGTTAACTGGCAGTTAATTGGCTCTAATCCCCTTCCTGCCACTAGGAGACGGATCCCTGCACAAGTCAGGGACCCGCTTCCCGGGAAGATGGTTCGGAGACGGGTCGGGACCCACTCCCAATTTTTCCCATTTTCCCAACAGTCCCGTGTCCAAACCCGCGTCCTCAGGGCTGGTAAAGGTTACAGCACGGAAGAAGGCCATTCAGCCCATCGAGCCCATGCCGGCTCTCTGCAAGAGCACTTCAGCTAGTCCTACTCCCCCGCCCTTTCCCTGTAGCTCTGCAAATTTCTTTCCTTCAGGTGCTTATCCAATTCCCTTTTGACAGCCACAATTGAATCTGCCTCCACCACCCTCTCAGCCAGTGCATTCCAGATCCTAACCACTCACTACGTAAAAAAGTTTTTCCTCATGTCGCCTTTGGTTCTTCTGCCAATCACCTTAAATCTGTGTCCTCTGGTTCTCGACCCTTCCGCCAATGGGAACAATTTCTCTCTATCTACTCTGTCTAGACCCCTCATGATTTTGAACACCTCTATCAAATCTCCTCTCAACCTTCTCTGCTCTAAGGAGAACAACCCCAGCTTCTCCAGTCTATCCATGTAACTGAAGTCCCTCATCCCTGGAACCATTCCTGTAAATCTTTTATGCACCCTCTCTAAAGCCTTCACATCCTTCCTAAAGTGCGGTGCCGTGAATGGGACACAATACTCCAGTTGAGGCCAAACCAGTGTTTTATAAAGGTTCATCATTAATTCCTTGCTTTTGTACTCTATGCCTCTATTTATGAAGCCCAGCATCCCTACTGCCAGCACATTGTACAAATAACAGGAATATCCAGCTCAGTTAATTATTCAACTATGCTTCAATCTTCTGCTGCAGAAGAAGGAATTTGCATTTATTTCTTGCCTTTAATGCCCTCAGAACATCCAAAGTGCTTCACAACCAATTAATTACTTTTGCAGTGTAGCTACTGTTGTTTTGTAGACAAATGCAGCAGCCAATTTGCACACAGCAAGGTCCCACAAATACCAAGAGATATGTGAGCCGATAATCTGTTTTCGGTGGTGTTGGCTGAGTGATAAATGCTGGCCAAAAGACCAAAGCAAACTCCCCGGATCTTCTTTGAATACTGCCATGGCATCTTTTACATCCATCTCCAACTCCCCGGATCTTCTTTGAATACTGCCATGGCATCTTTTACATCCATCTCCAACTCCCCTGATCTTCGTTGAATACTGCCATGGCATCTTTTACATCCATCTCTACAGGAAGATGGAGCCTCTGCTTAATATCTCATCAAAAGAAAACATCTTCAACAATGCAGTGCTCCGTTAGTACCACACTAAAGTGCCTGCCCCGATCATCAACTCAAGTCCTCAAGTGGGGTTTGAACCTTTGGGCTTGATTTTGATACTGGGGCGGGTTGGGGTCATGTTATCCACCCGACTGCAATTGGATGTGGGAGATTGATGCAATTTTCACCTAATTGGGCAATTGAGTTCCAGCATGTGGGAACCCATGAACCAATTAGTGTTTTCAGTCTGAAAGTTGCCTCTGATGATGTCATCATTGCTGCTGCATTGAAGGTCTTCAGAGACTGCCTGGCCTTTGCTGTGAGAGGATCTGGATGTAAAATGAGCAGCAGCGCTAAGTCTGCTCCCAGATATTTTGTGTGTGAGAGAGAGAGAGAATTTTGTTTTTGCACCAGCACTCCCAGATATGTCTGCTCCACCACTCCCAGATGCCTGCCAGCCACTCACTCACTGTCAGTCAGCTATCCAAATGTGCTCCCGCCAGGTTTCACAATCGTGGTGCAGAACAGGCGTTCTTCACGTAGAACAAGGGTTAACATCACAAAGGCCTTTCAAAATGGCATTATAGAGCCAATTTAGTGCTTGTTAAGGGCCTTAATAGCCTATCCCGTCTCTTAAAGGCGGGACACAGTCGGGACCAGCAGACACGATTTAATGAAAATTGCGTGGAGGCGGGATGGAGGTGGACTTGTGCCCGCCCACCAGTTTTTGCAATTTTAACCCCCCACACGCCTCCAAACCCGTCTCCACGGGTCAATGAAAATCCAGACCTTTGACTCAGAGTACTATCACTCAGCCAAACTGTCATTTACTAAGTGACGTGCTGTACCTCATCAGATGTAATCCCATCTATCATTTATTCATGAATGCAATGACTATGAAGTAGTGCTGTCCCTTTGGGCATTTATTCATCGACAAATGTATTTGTCGTCACATTTTTTTCTCCCTCAAATAAAATAATCTTTTACAAAAATTGCTTACATATGGATCTGACTGCAGTAAAATGAAGTGGCCAAGATTAATTATATTTACATTTTTCCCCCTCTTACACTAGAGGTGTTCACCTTCTCAGTATATATTTATTTATATACTGATGAATTTTCCGTGGTGATGCTTATGGTGAGTCAGATGATGCATTGTATTATAAAGGCAGGAACAATGTGAAATAGATTGTAGGTGCGTGCCCCTTTCGACTAGAAGATGTAATTGCTCTTCAGTCTTAAAATGAAGGTGGGTTCAGTTATAGGGTTGGTTGCAAGTGAAAAATGTAATTTGGTTTGATTGCCAGGTCACTGAACAAGTTGGACACCATGAGACCGCCTCTCCAGAGGAATTCTTCTGCTCTGATCCATCGAGCTGGTTTGTGGTCTCTGGGATGGTAATGTATTCCTCTCCAAAAAAGACTTTCCACGCTCAGTGTTTGGGTGAATATGTAATAGATCAGACTGCACTGAATCCTGGATGAGGCTGAGCTTGTTCAACAGGGCCTAACTTAAGCAGAGAAACAATTATTTGCAGGCTTCTTTTGACACAATCAAAGAGAGAGTTATGAATGTGACCTTTTTAGAGAATGTAATCTCTTTTGATGTCTTCTTGCTTCTTCCTAACTGTGAAATAATGATTCTTCAATCATATTCCCTGCACAAACATGGATTCTCTCTGTTTTGTTACTTTGGAGACTGTCATTCACAATGTGCAACAATCATTACAACAACAACTTGTATTTATATAGCACCTTTTTAACAACAACTTGTATTTATATAGCGCCTTTAACGTAGTAAAACATCCCAAGGTGCTGCACAGGAGTATTTTAAGACAAGAAATTTGACACCGAGCCACATAAGGATAAATTCGGACAGGTGATCAAAAGCTTGGTCAAAGAGGTAAGTTTTATGGAGCGTCTTAAAGGAGGAAAGAGAAGTAGCGAGGCGGAGAGGTTTAGGCAGGGAATTCCAGAGCTTAGGGCCAGGCAACAGAAGGCACGGCCACCAATGGTTGAGCGATTATAATCAGGGATGCTCAAGAGGGCAGAATTAGAGGAGTGCAGATATCTCGGGGGGTTGTGAGGCTGAAGGAGATTACAGAGATAGGGAGGGGCAAGGCCCTGGAGGGATTTGAAAACAAGGATGAGAATTTTGAAATTGAGGCGTTGCTTAACGGGAGCCAAAGTAGGTCAACGAGCACAGGGGTGATGGGTGAACGGGACTTAGTGCGAGTTAGGACACGGGCAGCTGAGTTTTGGATGACCTCAAGTTTACGTAGGGTAGAATGTGGGAGGCCAGCCAGGAGTGTGTTGGAATAGTCAAGTCTAGAGGTAACAAAGGCATGGATGAGGGTTTCAGCAGCGGATGCCAGGCCTCAGGCTGAGGCAAGGGCGGAGACGGGCGATGTTACGGAGGTGGAAATAGGCGATCTTAATTATGCCGCGGATATGTTGTCAGAAGCTAATGGAGTCAGTGGCTAGGAAACGGAGTTTGTGGCGGGGAGCGAAAACAATGGCTTCGGTCTTCCCAATATTTAATTGGAGAACATTTCTGCTCATCCAGAACTGGATGTCGGACCAGCAGTCTGACAATTTAGAGACCGTGGAGGGGTCGAGAGAAGTGGTGGTGAGGTAGAGCTGGGTGTCGTCAGCGTACATGTGGAAACTGATGCTGTGTTTTTGGATGATGTCGTCAAGGGGCAACATGTAGATGAGAAATAGGAGGGGACCAAGGATAGATCCTTGGGGGACACCAGAGGTAGCGGTGCGGGAGCAGGAAGAGAAGCCATTGCAGGTGATTCTTTGGCTACGATTAGATAGATAAGAATGGAACCAGGCGAGTGCAGTCCCACCCAGCTGGACGACGGTGGAGAGACGTTGGAGAAGGATGGAGTAGTCAACCGTGTCAAAGGCTGCAGACAAGTCAAGAAGGACAAGGAGGGATAGTTTACCTTTGTCACAGTCACAAAGGATGTCATTTGTGACTTTGAGTTACATTTGGGAGCTATCAACCTTTCTCCCAAATGGAAGTATTGTTTTAAAGTGACCAATTGAAACCCTGAATATGACAGATGGTAAATGCGAAAGTTACACTTGAAATACAGAAAGGCCCATTCTCATAAATCTTGCTTTTTGGAAATTCAGGACCAATTATAACTCTGTGGAGAGCTATATCTTTAAGTACTTTTGAAAATCATGTAACGAGAACTTACGATGAAACAATTGCCTCCAATCTTTTTTTACAAGAACAACGTGCATTTATTAGCCCCACATTTAGCATTTAAAACCTTTAATAAGGTTTAACAATTTTTCTAAGCGATAACTTTTAATTTCCTTACAGATGTCATGATCTGTACGAAAAAAAAATCCGAAATGGGAATCAGTAAATGAAAGAACTTGTATTTATATAGTGTCTTTCACGAACTTGGGGGGGGGAATTTTGCCGGCACTCAGGGGGCGGGTTTGGAGGCGGGACATCCGGCAAGATCGCAAAGATTGACAGCGGGTCGGAAACCCAGTCAACCCTCCTCCAGACAATCTTCCCAGGTGTCGGGTCCCTGATTTGCACATGGACCCGACACCTAGTAGCGGGAAGAAGATTATAGGCACTTAACTGCTTGTTAACAGGTTGTTAACAGGCAGTTAAGAGGCATTTTGCAATTTTGACAGGTCTACTGCGGGCTTCCAGACATCCGGACACCACGCCAGGTAAGTATGGTGTGCTGTGGGTCTGCTGTAATGTTTGTACATTGATGACAGCTGCAGAAGTGGTGTGAAGGATTCAATGGTGCACTGGTGAGTTTCAGAGGTAAGAAAATGTTGGGGAAATCATTTTTAATGTATTTAGACTTTTCTGTGGGTGACAAGTTTTGAATTGTTTGTGTAGTCCCACTTCATTGGGAGAACTTCTCTCACCAGTGACAGATCGCTTCTGTAACCTCACCTGCAGCTGCCATCTGTTCTAGCCTAATGAGGGAGTCACTGGAGAGCCTGGGTGCAAGGGCTCACCTTTGTACAGTGATTGTCAGTGTTTGCAACACCTCAATGCTGTCAAACACTGAAAAATCAGCTGTCAAAAAAAAGTGTGTGGCCCCTTTAAGAAAACCGGCAGATGACGCATCATCAACTGACGTCATCTGACACTGGCTTCCTCTTAATTGGCCGGCAAGTCCGCAGGGTGGGCTTAACAAGGCCAATTGATGCAAAATCGCGTCTGTGCGTCGGACGTTGTTGGGGGCGGGACTGGAACCCGGAAGGCAGCTGTCCCGCCCTAAAGCTGCATCGACCGGAAAAATCGCGGCCTTAGTATCCCAAAGCGCTTTACAGCTAATGAAATACTTTTGAAGTGCAGTCACTGTGCACAGTCAACTTAGCAAAGAAAATTGAGCTGTTATGACAGAAACTGTTTAGCAACAGAAAATAATATATTTTGTAACTTTAATTTGATAAAAGGGAATGACTTAATGTGACAGCAGTGGCTTAGCAACTCTTTAGGCGTTAATAATAAATTGGCACTAGGCCAGATTTTCAAAACTACCAGAAACCAAAAAATATAAACAAAGAGGATTTGGCTCCTTTCAGCAAGGCTGTTTATTTCAGTTTGAACACCATTTCTCCATAATTACATACTGTAGATTGTTCCGAACTCACCTCTACTTTGGATACAAAACAACATAGTATTTCCACAAAAGGTTTGCAAAAACCAGCAACACACTTAATGCAAACTGCATCAAGACCACCTGATGTCTTAAATAGAAATTGTTGCATGAAAATAATGTGCATTGGAACAGGTGGATGTAGGTGCGTAGTTTAAAAACAAATTGTTACCTCTTTCAAAAGTAATAGATCTGCGTAAATTTCGTGTGAAAATAAGCAATATGTTCTCCAGAGAATTTCAAAGGCTTTTGCCTGTAATCATACTACTATATATTTTAACAAATTGAGTTTATTCACGTCGCACCTCTACACATTAGAATGTCGATCCAGTTTCAAAACAACCATATTAGTGAGTCTGTCTGTCATTGCGAGTGTGCTCATCCAACTGTATGCACCATTGAGCAAATTATACTATTTGTATTCAGTTTGCAACTTATGCAGTTTGGCTGCCATTCAACTCACTTCTGAAAGGCACATGATTAGTTTAAATATAACTAACCTTCACTTAGTGCAAAATAAATGACAGATAATAGTTTTCTAATCATCTGGCAAAGGTTTCACATGTTACCAGAAAAATCCACATGGAACCATAGATGTGATATTCAATACAAATTGCAATACTCTGGCTGACTTCTGGGGCGCAATCTTGCCAGCCCTGGGGAGGTGGGTATGGAGGTGGGACTGCCGGGAAAATGGCAGAATCTGGGGGCGGGTGCCCATCCCGCCCCCATGCCAACTTCCCGGGAGGCGGGTAGCCGACCCGCGCCAAGTCCCGTCTCCTGGAGGCGGGAAGTGGATTACGGCCGCTTAACTGCCTGTTAACAGGTAGTTAACAGGCAGATAAGAGGATTATCCCCATTTTACCCACACAAGTGCGGGCTTCCCAAAGGCTGCGAACCCCGCCAAGGTCACCGAGGTGAGTAGTGGGTCTGCGGGGCTTGGAGGGGTCCAAAAGTGTGCTATGAAGGTAAATGATGGGTGCAAGTGTGGAGAGTTGAGTATGTGAGGTAAATGGAAAGTGTTAGAAAAAGTTTACTTTCCTTTGTTTCTTCCTGCAGGCTTCAATCGTTGGGGATGCGGAGAGTCTCGCATGTCCGCGGCAGAGATGACAGGTGGCTGCTGCATTCTCCAATGCAACAACCATCTAATTTCTGCTAAAGAAAGAGGTTTGATGAGTCTTGCATACAAGAACTCATCAAACTACAGAGAATGTCAGTGTTTGACAGCTTCACAGAGCTGACAAACGATGACAATTCATCAAAAAATTTTGACAGATGAAACATCATACGCTGACGTGCTCTGTCACCGGCTTTCCCTTAATTGGCCTGCTGAGCCTGCTGGGCGGGCTTAACAAGGTCAAGCAAGGGAAAATAGCGTGGGTTGGCCAGAAGTCGATGGAGGCGGGACTGAAACCCGACAAGTGGGAGTCCCGCCTCCAAAAGCTCCCCATTGGCAAAATCCATCCCCTGTACTTTCAGATGCAACTGAAATATCTCAGCAAGGCTGGAGAGGTGACAGTTCGTGTCACACACGTGGAGCAGCTGTGACAACGACAGCAGGTATCAACAGAACCAGCTATACGCATTTTCAGTTCCCTTGTAGTCGCTCTCGTCACCCGCTTGACATACTTCTGAACTTGTGATTTTCCCAGTCAACCCCTTTCTCTTCTTCCTGAAGACTTTGTGAAAGTCATTGGGGTAGAAATTGGCATGCGTTGCGCCCGTTTTTCGGGAGTAAAACTGACGCAAAGCTTACCAATTTAGCAGTGGGACGGCCTGTGTCCTACCTGCGCAGGTGTGTGGTCCCACAGCTAAATTCATGGGACGCATTTATTAGGCGTCCCGGGCAGATGCCTAAAACAAGCGTTAGGCCCCTTAAATATGTAAATTACAGCCTTATGCCCATTAAAGGGCCCCTTTTCAAATGGTTGGCGATGAGCAGAGTAGGCATCGGGCCTGCCTCACTCAGGATTCTTCACTGCTCCACGGCCACTGATGACAAGCAAGTGCAAACGTTTTTTAAAAATCCTTCCTCTGTTGGCATAAGGAGCGGTCGTGCTAAGTAGCCCACTCCAATGCCCCCTCCCGAGAACTATTTGAGGGCTCTGGCCAGCGAGCCAGGCAGTCTGACATTGATCTCTTAGCTCGGGCGAGCTGCCTGTGGAGGCAGTGACCAGCACCGGGTGTGCTGCTGAGGTCCAAAGACCAATTTCCATCGATCCTCCAACCCTCTCAGTTCGGGCATAGTTGGTCGCGCAGCATCAAGCCTGGGCCTGAAAACGGGCGCAGACTAATTCCTCGGCCATTTTCCTTTCTTGTCTAATTGCTGATGGTTCTGTTGAGCCATGCTGGGTTATGCTTATTGAGCCTATATTTTCCAATGTTGTGTGCTGGAACTTTGCAGTTTTAAATCTTTTAAATCAGGCCAAACCTGATCGTATTGTGGATTGTTTGAAGACCTGACCTTTTAGACCTGTTTGTTAATTAACCTGATCAGCTTGTTTCTCTGGTAGAGTATGCATAGATGTATGTTGTTAAATTTATTAAACATTTACTATTTAAAAAGCTTCAAGTTGACCTGCAACAACAACTTGTATTTATATAGCACCTTTAATATAATAAAAGGTCCCAAGATGCTTCACAGGAGTATCATAAGACAAAAAATTGACACCGAGCCATATAAGAAATGAGGGCAGATGCCCAAAAGCTGGGTCAAAGAGGTAGGTTTTAAGGAGCATCTTAAAGGAGGAAAGAGAGGTAGCGAGGCGGAGAGGTTTAGGGAGGGAATGCCAGAGCTTAGGGCCTAGGCAACAGAAGGCGTGGCCACCAATGGTTGAGCGATTATAATCAGGGATGCTGAAGAGGCTGGACTTTGAGGAGTGCAGATATCTCGGGGGAGTTGTGGGGCTGAAGGAGATTACAGAGATAGGAAGGGGCGAGGCCATGGAGGGATTTGAAAACAAGGATGAGAATTTTGAAATCAAGGCGTTGGTTAACCGGGAACCAATGTAGGTCAACGTAGGTCCTCGTACCCAACATCATTGTCCAGAAAGTGCTGAAACGCTCCTCTCTACTACATAAATATCCTTGAACTATACAGTAAGGTTTACCATTAACTTATCATGCTGCAATTTACGGTGCTGTTTTTTCCCCCACTCATTAAATGGGAAGAAGTGGGTTCATATCAAAATACAGCTACTGACAGCTGCCAAAACTTTTAGTAGATTGTCTTGCCAAATACTGACCGTTATGGGCTTGACAGACCCAGGTTACATTGGCTTCTACGTTTCTCTTTGCCCAGTGGCAATGGGATGTTAGCAGTGAGCTTCAGTTCCTTCAGCTCTGTGATAACATGAAAAATCTAAGTATAAAACGTTCGCAGGTGGACCTTAAGGTGACCTCACACATCCTGTCTCAGTTAGCTATTTCGCTAGACGTACAATGAGGCTAATTTCACAAGACCATTGCTTCTGATTGGAAATTAAATTAAATGATGTCAAGGTTGCTGATGAATGTAAACCACATAATGCAGCTATTTTAACCATCAGTCATTGTTGCCAGCATTGGTATAACACACAGTGCCACACTGATGTTCGAGTTAAGAACTAATCTGTTTTGATGAGTGGAACACGACACACAGTTGATTTTTGAACAAAGCTCGCCAAATTCAACAATCGATTGTACATCGAGTCCCACTTAAGTCTGAAAGAGATCAAAATCTTACTGTGGCACCATTATAAATCAAAGCTACGTCATGACTGGCTGAGAGATATGATAGATACCACCACATACTGATGCATAAACTTCCAGCAACAAAGTAGAGTTTAGCCTCATTAGTGGCGATATTTATCTCATTTATCATCTTTTATTGCTGCTTGTGACGTATCCCATTTAAACCACATGTTCAAATAACATTTTAGAATTAATTTAGGATGGAGATCAGAAGAATATGTTCACAGTTCCCAGCCCACACATGCAGTATTGATTTATCTCTTTCACTCACTTGATTGGGTGACCATGTCAATGCTGATGTCACATTGTTGATGCCTGTGATTGAATAGGTTTCTGCAGTAACTGATCTAATCAGCAGTAGTGAAAGCTAACTTCATGACTGTTATTTTCCTGTCTTCCAACAACAACCAATTTAAGTGAAAGAAATAAGCTTGTAACTCAGTTGACCATTATGTTGCTCACTCGGTTGTAGTCCTTTCAGTTACAAATCTTCAGCTTCTTTGACTCAGTAGCCATCGAGTAACCCAACATCAGTAGAAAGCTTGACCCTGAGCTTCTGGTCGCCTGTCATTTTGATTCGCCGCTCCACTCCCACTCTGACCTCTCTGTCCTCGGCCTCTTACACTGTTCCAATGAAGTTCAACGTAAGCTCGAGGAACAGCACCTCATCTTTCAAGTAAGCACTTAACAGCCTTCCAGACTCAACATTGAGTTCAACAATTTCAGATCATAACCTCTGCCCCTATTTATTCGTACGGCAGCTGTTGGTGAAGATTCTGCTATTCCCATTTACACCTCCTCTAGACCCATCTTTTGCTTCTTTAATTATCCCATTTCCATCTCCTTTTGCCTTGCACCATCATCCCTTTTGTCATTTAATCTCTCCTGCCTTCCACCCTACCACAGACCTTCTCTATTGTTTCCCCTCGCCTTTCCCTGCCTCTGTACTTGCTTAAAACCTATTACATCGCTAACTTTTTCCAGTTCTGACGAAAGGTCGTCAACCTGAGACGTTAACTCTGTTTCTCTCTCCACAGATGCTGCCTGACCTGCTGAGTATTTCCAGCATTTTCTGTTTTTATTTCAGATTTCCAGCATCCGCAGCATTTTGCTTTTGCATCAGTAGATAGCTGATCTATTCTGGAGCAATCATTTAAGTGGTGGAATTGTGGGAGAAAAGCAAGAATCCTCAAGGAGTCTGCGTCAGTGTTTTGCAAAGCCTATTTGCGTGTGGTGATGGAATGCTGCAGTCTTGGTTACTGGTTTGCAGAAGATTCCCACCTTTGACTCCATTCAGTCCAAAGACACATAGACCAGAGGATTTGGCAAGATGGCCGACTGCACTCTAAAGCATCAGAAATGAATGGCTGGCTGTCAGGCTTCTATAAGATGTAATACATGACTGGAGATGCACCACAATGCTTCTGCGATTAAAGCCAGGCATATGCAAGGAATACAGGAGTTGGTGCAGCTACAGCTCAACGGAAAGAAAGAACTTGCACTTGTATACCATTTTATCATGTCTCTGAGAAACTTTCCATCACGACATGGAAGTAGGTTTTGTAAAACAATGACGTAGATTCCTATCGGATGCAGGATGAAAACTCTGGGTTATCACAGAGTCATGAGAGCTTCAACATCCACCCAAACCATTGGAAAAGATAAAACCTGAGTTTAACATCGTATCTGAAAAGCAAGACCTAGAGTAATGCAACATTTCTTCAATACTGCACTGGCATATCAGCCAAGGTTACTTACTCAAGTATTGGAGTAATGTTTGAACCTACCTGCTATGGCGCAGAGGTAAGAGTGCTACTATTTTAGTCCAACTGATATTTTCTGTAGCAATATAAAACATTTCCAGAGCAGGCTAGTGTTAAAGCTTCCCACACTGCTACTCCTGCCTGTGGAAAATTCCCCAGACATTGCTGTTGCCTGAAACATTGTCCTGATAACTTCCTTTAGCAATTTTTTCTTTGTAATCTGGATTGCTGTAGGAAGCAGTAGGCTATGGAAAATTAGTGAACGGCCCATTGGTACCGCAAGTACAACATCTCTAATCTCACTCTTGAGGGATCTGTCCACATTGCCTCTGGTGTCACCAAATAAATACAATGGTTTGACCTGTCACAGCCTGTCAACACCATGGAGAGCTGGCATCACAAATCCATGATCACATCTTAACAGTCCCACTAGTGTGGTGCTGAAGGAAGCATCAAATATTACAGTAAAACAACATTACTTTTAACATTCTGGCAGCTAATATGTTAAAACGTTCCAAACTTCAAAATCCTGAATTCATTGCTTACGGTTTATCTTCCAAATGAAGGTGCTTCTCCCTTTTTCACACAAGCTGTTGCACTGAGCCACACCAGGAGTTCAACAAATAATTTAAGGCAAATGGCTGGAATTCAATCCATGATACCATCAGCAGAACAACAGAGATAACAACGGCACCCCAGCCACCACCTTAAACATTCACTCCCTCCACCACCGGCGCTGCAGTGTGTACCATTTACAAGATGCGCTGCAGCAACTCACCAAGGCTTCTTCGACATCACCTCCCAAACCTGCGACCTCTACCACCTAGAAGGACAAGGGCAGCAGGAGCATGGGAACACCATCAGTCCAAGTTTCCCTCCAAGTCACACACCATCCTGACTTGGAAATATATTGGCCGTTCCTTCATCGTCGCTGGGTCAAAATCCTGGAACTCCCTGTCTAACAGCACTGTGGGAGTACCTTCACCACACGGACTGCAGCGGTTCAAGCAGGCGGCTCACCACCACCTTCTCAAGGGCAACTAGGGATGGGCAATAAATGCTGGCCTTGCCAGCGACGCCCACATCCCATGAACAAATTAAAAAAAATTTAATAAGTGAGGATTTACATTTAATGTATTAAACCTCAGTGTATTATTGCTTTAATAAGATGCCCATTCCTTGTCAAAATTTAAAACAAAACACAATTGCTTTTATTAAGATTGGGATTTACTTTGATGGAACAATTTGTACTATAACAATAAATAAGTCACTAATTACCTCAAAATCCTTTGCTATGAATTTATTGTGAAGCCTGATGCTTAGAAGTTAAGCCTCTTATAAATGTTGTGGCATCCTCTGCCTCACAGGCCTCCACTGGAATGTTCTGGACATTACATTTATATTCTGGCCCTTTTTGTTCTTTGAGCTGCTTCTCTCTGTGGTCTACACCCTGGCGTGATGTCACGTTTAAACAATATAAGAGGCTCCGCCTGCACAGCTATTCACCCATTAAATAGTGAGGCCCATAAATTGTTTAACATGTGCAGACCAATCTTTCAGACCCTTCATCCCTGTCCTCCGGAATTCTCTCTTACAACCACCTTGCCTTGCTACCCCTTTCCCTGCCTTCAAAAGCCTCCTGAAAACCCCTCACTTTTGCCATGGGCCCTAGGGAGGTGGGGAGAGTGCAGTGAGACTGAACACAGCCAAAGAACCCGTTTTTGTTCTGTTTTCCACCCACAGCTGGCCAGATTGAAAGGTTGGCTGGTGAGTGGGAGGGAACACCAGCAGCTGGAGGCCGCAGGCGGGCACCCTTGGGGACAGTCCCCGGCTATCGGGGAGTGGGGGGGGCGGCCGGAGATCAGGGCTGGGGGTGGAGTGGGGGGAAGAGAGAGGAAATCGGAGCGATGGGGCCGGGATGTCCGGAGATCGGTGCTACGGGGTGGGGGGGCAGTGGGAAAGCCGGAGATCGGTGCTATTGGGGGTGGGGTGGGGGGGCAGTGGGAAAGTCGGAGATCGGTGCTATGGGGGGTGGCGGGGGGAAGTCCGCGATCATGGCAGGGTGGGGACAGAGAGGCGGTGATCAGCCCAGGCATCCTGGAGGGACCGAAGGGAGCACTCCTCATCCTCCTGGCCCACAAGCGCACTTACCTTGTGGAGCCGGCGGCTCCCGCCTCCCTTTCGCTGCCAGGTTTCCCAACCCCTGGGAAACCTTTGCGGCAACTGTTAGATTTAAATTAGGCTCCCAATTGCACTGAGGGAGCCTAATTTAAATATGTTAATGAAGTGTTCCTCCTTTCTACAGCGGGACACTCACCATGAAACCCGCCGCTGTAAAAACAACAATGAGTGCATACGCAATGGTTGGAGACGTGTTCCCTGTTTTTTTAATTTTTAACCTCTCCCACTCATCATAGGGGGCTAATATTGAGACCTTTGTTTCACATTAAAACCTACCATAAGTTAAAGAGAATGTCAGACTTAATGCACAAGGTAAGTGCCCCATATCACGCTATTCATTTTACTATTAAGTTAAAAGACTTTCTAAAAAGTAGAAGGCCTCTCCATTTTACTTATGTCCTACCAACAACAGAACTCTGCTCAATGTCGTACATCTAAAAAAAGGGGAGTGGAGGGACATTCACTATATTAACACAAGCTGCCAACCTTTGTTATTCTCACCATGGCTTAAGACTGAAATTGGTCTATATTTGGAGCAAAAAATAATCAGGGAGCGGTCACGATACGAAAGCTAGTGCATCTCTTAACCAGTCATCATTTCTTCACGACAGCAACACAAACTGTCTACCCTTCCTCAGCTGTCAGCTGTGGCTCAGCTGGTAGCAAACTTGCCTCTAATTCAAAAGGTTGGGGGTTCAAGTCCCACCCCAGGGACTTGAGCACATAAAGCTAGGCTGACTCTCCAGTGGAGTGCTGCACTGTTGGAGGTGCTGTCTTTCGGATGAGATATTAAACCGAGATATTAAACTGCTCTCTCAGGTGGGCGTAAAAGATCCCATGGCACTTTTTCGAAGAAGAGCAGGGGGAGTTATCCCTGGTGCCCTGGCCAATATTTATCCCTCAATCAACATAACAAAAACAGATTATCTGATCATTATCACATTGCTGTTTGTGGGAGCTTGCTGTGTGCAAATTGGCTGCCGCGTTTCCCACATTACAACAGTGACTACACTCCAAAAGTACTTCATTGGCTGTAAAGCACTTTGAGACGTCTGGTGGTTGTGAAAGGCGCTATATAAATACAAGTCTTTCTCTTTTCTTCCTGTTACTGGTTTACTGGTGATGGTGCTGGGGCAAGCATCAGTGCTGAGGTTTGAAGATTCTTTAAAGAATGCAACATAATCCAATGTTTTAATCAACTGCTCGCTGCAGATGTAAAAACAGACACTAGTAACAAATATGAAATACCACGTAAAACTTCAGTGACCAAATTAATGCTAAAAGCAAACAGTGAATTTCCAGAAATTTCAACCCTCATCTTTGGAAAAGGAAGGACAGCAGGAAATCGGGGATAAATCCTGAGCAAAAAGGAGTGGCCTTTTATTTGAACTGGCATGCTTCCTTACAAGGATGTTTAGTTTTATGACACATGGAATTTGCATGATAGTCCTCTGTTATTTTTGTCTGAATGATGTTTATTTATACAAGGATGGGACAAAAATTTGACTAAAATGATATTAAGTCGGTTGTCCTTTTGGTTTTGATGATTTTAGAAAATAAAGGGGAAATGCGAAGTCATTCAACACAAAACCTGTGTGAACCACATGGGCTTTGAAGTATTCAACAACAGAGGAGATTGTCCTATGAGGAGAGATTGAGTAGGCTAGGCCTATATTCCCTAGAGTTTAGAATAATGAGAGGTGATCTCATTGAAACATATACAATTCTTATGGGGCTTGACAGGGTAGATACTGGGAGGATGGCCGGAATTTTACCAGCGCTCAGAGGGCGGGTTTGGAGGCGGAGCCGCTGTCAAAATCACAAAGATTGACAGCGGGTCAGTCTCCCGCTGTAAACCCGCCTCCTTGTCAGTTTCCCAAGTGTCGGGTCTGTCATCCCTGAACCGACCCGACACCAAGTGGTGGGTCAGCCAATTTAGATAGTTAAAAGCTTATTAAAAGGTAGTTAAGAACCATTTTCCCATCTACTTACCATTTTACCAGGTTTTCAACGCGGTTCCTGGAGAGCGGCTGTCACGTCAGGTAAGTATGTCGGGTTCTCAATGACTGTGGATTGCTGTGAATAGGTGAAAGCTGCAAAAGTGGTCTAAAACCTACCATTTCACAGCTGGTCACTTCCCAATCTTAGAAGCTGGTGCATTAATGATTTGGAACCCACTTTTGAGCTTTATGCACTTTTGAAGTGTTTGGAGTAATCTCTCTATCCACTGTCACCTCCTTGGAACAACCTATCTCAACATTGACAGATTACTTCTGTCATCTCAACCTCACCTGCCATCTATTCCATCAGCATTGGTGCCCTTGAAAAATTCTCACCCTGGTCCTCAGAATCCCAACACGATCAGCCCCAACACCAACATCACTGGGCACACCAGCAGCACCAACATCCACACCAGCCTTCTCTGCAATCAACTGATGCTGCACTGGACACGCATTGCTGCCCGGGATGCCAGCCATGTCCTGATTTGCTTCACTTAACACTGTACACCCTGGCTGCCACATGATGCACCAGGATGGCACCACCCCACACCAGCACCATAAAGCATCCATACAATGTCCAAGCCATTCCTTTCATACTCATCACCACTGGTTGGGGGTGGAGGCGGGGGAGGGGGGGGGGAGACATAGGGGTAGAAATTAGGTCACGCCCCATTTGGGGCGCAAATATCGTCTGGACGCAAATATTAGCGCCTGGCGCTAATTATCGGCACTGACTGGAAACTTCACTTTTACCGCCCCGGGAGGTGAGTGGAGCGCTAAATCAGGCGCTGCACACCTGTCTTAAGGCGCAAAGGCCAAGGAGTGAGGCGCTACCTCAGAGCGCTGGCGAAGCTCATGTAATGTCAGTCAGCAATGGAACACACACACAATGGCACGGGCCAGTTCTTAAAGGGGATGGTTAATCTTGCTTTCCATCCACATCCTGTTCATTGCAGCCTTGAATCTCGGCCTGGAGAGACTTGCACATCAAATGTGCTGGAAAGAACAATGGAGAGTACCAGGCAAAGAGCTCAGAGTGCAGCTCCCACAGTCTCTGCTAAATCGATACAAGGAATGGCAAATCAAAATGAACCTGCAAAGTGCTGCTCAGTACCCAAAACTCCTTCACACAACGTTGAATCTCTCCAGAAGTCTCTCCCTCTCTCTCTCAGAATGCGTAGTTCAAAAATGCCACCAACAATAAAAGACAGGAAGAGGCCCCCTTTAAATAGCGCCCCCCCCAGCCCCACAGCGATTGATAGCGTTCCAGTCTTCTGGTCGTTGGATGCGCCAGGCGGTAAGGCAGGGGGCGCCACTCAATTTCCGCTCCGGGGCGCCACAAGGGCGTTGCACCATGGAATGATGTCACAATCTGCGCGCGCAGGTGGTCGCAGCGGTAAGTTTTAGCGCCGCCGCACAATGTCAAGTTAAGTTCCCGAGCGGCGCAAACATCGCTGCGCCCGGGCGTTAGCGGCTTTGCGCCCCATTAGCGCCCTCTTAAGGCGCTAACGGGAGGCGCAACCAACTGAATTTTTACCCCATTATGTTTTACCATTCACTGGAACTCACTTAGACACTTTCAAGGTGCACACAAATCTGTCCAAAAATTCAAAGTGGTGAAAATAAGGATTTCAATGCTTGACAAAACAATAACAGAAAGTTTACACGAACATTGGCTAAAACACCCAAGTGCTAGTTGGTATGATTGGACTAGGATTAGGGTGAGTGTGAGGGGTGGCTAGAGAGATGGGGAAGTGATAACATAGATAGAGAGGAATGGGTGGAGGTGCAAGGTAAGTTGGTGTGAGTAAGGATGTGCAGGAGTAGGGTAGGGAAGGCAGAGTGATGGAGATGTGATGAGAGGCACAGGAGGATGAGGTGGAGTGTGGCTTTGCAGTAATGTTTTGTGATCTACTGAGATAATTGAAAGGTTTGCACCACTGCAGCCAGGTCCTCTTGACAACATCCCTGCTTGTGACCTCCTGTGCAATGTGCAACCAGGCTGCGTTGATGTCCTGGGGTGATCTCTTCCGCCCATTTAAGGGAAGAGAACCTCCCTGCATGCTGTGACTCCCTCCATAAGCATATGGAGGGAGTCATGGGAGGGCCTGGGTACAGCTGTGCACCTCTGTGCAGTGCTTGTCAGTGTTTGCAGCACCTCAATGCTGCAGAACACTGACAGCAGAACTGTCAAAATGAGTGTGGACATGGCCCCTTTAAGGAAACCGGCTGATGACATGTCATAAAATGACGTCATCAGACCCGTTTCCTTTTAATTGGACGGGAACCTCGCAGGGCAGGCTTAACAAGCCCAATCAACGTAAAATTACTTGGAGGAGGCGGGATGAAGACGGGAGCGGGGTTTGAGGCCGCTGTCTGCTCCGGCCGCACTGGCCTCGCCACGGCTGGCAAAATCATGGCCGATGTTTCCCCTGGCTGGGAGTCTAGAACTAGGGGGTCACAGTCTCAGAATAAGGGGTTGGCCATTTAGGACTGAGATGAGGAGAAATTTCTTCACTCAAAGGGTTGTGAATCTTTGGAACTGTGTAATGAGTCAGGATTAATTAATAATGTCCTAGTTAAGGATCCCCTTGGAATGAGTGACCATAACATGGTTGAATTCCATATCCATTTAGAGGGTGAGAAGGTTGGTTCTCAAACAAGCATACTGAGCTTGAATAAAGGAGACTATGATGGTATGAGAGCAGAATTGATTAAAGTGGACTGGGAAAATAGATTAAAGGGTAAGACGGTACATGAGCAGTGGTGTTCATTCAAGGAGTTATTGTACAACTTTCAAAATAAATATATTCCACTGAGGAAAAAAGGGTGTAAAAGAAATGACAGCCATCCATGGCTAAGTAAAGAAATTAAAGAAAGTATCCAACTAAAAACAAGGACATATAAGGTAGCCAAAGTTAGTGGGAGGATAGAAGATTGGGAAGTCTTCAAAAGACAACAAAAAGTAACTAAAGGATTGATTAAGAAAGGGAAAATAGACTATGAAAATAAATTAGCAAAAAATATAAAAACAGATAGCAAGAGTTTCTATCGTTATATAAAAAGAAAAAGGGTGGTTAAGGCAAACGTAGGTCCCTTAGAGGATGAGACCGGGAAATTAATGGTGGGAAACATGGAGATGGCAAAAATGCTGAACAAATATTTTGTTTCAGTCTTTACGGTAGAGGACACTAAGAATATCCCAACACTGGACTAACAGGGGGCTCTAGTGGGGGAGGAGCTAAATACGATTAAAATCACTAAGGAATTGGTACTCAGTAAAATAATGGGACTCAAGGCGGATAAATCCCCATGACCTGATGGCTTACATCCTAGGGTCTTGAGGGAAGTGGCAGTAGGAATTGTGGATGCTTTGGTAATAATTTTCCAAAACTCCCTGAACTCAGCAAAGGTCCCGGCAGATTGGAAAACTGCTAATGTAACACCCTTATTTAAAAAGGGTTGTAGGCAGAAGGCTGGAAATTATAGACCAGTTAGCCTAACATCTGTGGTGGGTAAAATTTTGGAGTCTATTATTAAGGAGACAGTAACGGAACATTTAGATAAACATAATTTAATAGGACAAAGTCAGCATGGCTTTATGAAGGGGAAGTCATGTCTGACAAATTTGCTCGAGTTCTTTGAGGACATAACGTACAGGTGGATAAAGGGGAACCAGTGGATGTAGTGTATTTAGACTTCCAGAAGGCATTCGACAAGGTGCCACATAAAAGATTATTACTCAAGATAAAAAATCACTGGATTGGGGGTAATATTCTGGCATGGGTGGAGGATTGGTTATCTAACAGGAAGCAGAGAGTTGGGATAAATGGTTCATTCTCGGACTGGCAACCAGTAGCCAGTGGTGTTCCGCAGGGGTCGGTGCTGGGTCCCCAACTCTTTACAATCTATATTAACGATTTGGAGGAGGGGACCGAGTGTAACATATCAAAGTTTGCAGATGATACAAAGATGGGAGGGAAAGTAGAGAGTGAGGAGGACATAAAAAACCTACAAGGGGATATAGACAGGCTGGGTGAGTGGGCAGAGATTTGGCAGATACAATACAATATTGGAAAATGTGAGGTTATGCACTTTGGCAGGAAAAATCAGAGAGCAAGTTATTATCTTAATGGCAAGAAACTGGAAAGTACTGCCGTACAAAGGGATCTGGGGGTCTGGTGCAAAAAAATCAAAAAGTTAGTATGCAGGTGCAGCAGGTGATCAAGAAAGCCAATGGAATGTTGGCTTTTATTGCTAGGGGGATAGAATATAAAAACAGGGAGGTATTGCTGCAGTTGTATAGGGTATTGGTGAGACCGCACCTGGAGTACTGCATACAGTTTTGGTGTCCATACTTAAGAAAAGACATACTTGCTCTCGAGGCAGTACAAAGAAGGTTCACTCGGTTAATTCCGGGGATGAGGGGGTGGACATACGAGGAGAGGTTGAGTAGATTGGGACTCTACTCATTGGAGTTCAGAAGAATGAGAGGCGATCTTATTGAAACATATAAGATTGTGAAGGGGCTTGATCGGGTGGACACGGTGAGGATGTTCCCAATGATGGGTGAAACTAGAACTAGGGGACATAATCTTAGAATAAGGGGCTGCTCTTTCAAAACTGAGATGAGGAGAAACTTTTTTACTCAGAGGGTAGTGGGTCTGTGGAATTTGCTACCCCAGGAAGCTGTGGAAGCTACTTCATTAAATAAATTTAAAACAGAAATAGACCGTTTCCTAGAAGTAAAGGGAATCAGGGGTTACGGGGAGCGGGCTGGAAATTGGACTTGAGTTTGAGTGCGGATCGGTCAAGGCCCTGTGGGTGGCGGAGCGGGCCCAGGGGCCGAGTGGCCTGGTCCTGCTCCTACTTCTTGTGTTCTTTAGAGTTGAGGTTGGATCAGATCAGCCATGATCTCACTGAATGGCGGAGCAGGCTCGAGGGGCCGATTGGTCTACTCCTGCTCCTATTTCTTATGTTCTTATGTTCTTAACTCTCTACCCCAGCGAACTGTGGAGGCTCAATCATTGAGTATATTCAAGGCTGAGATCGATAGATTTTTGGACACTAAGGGAATCAAGGGATTTGGGGATCAGGCGTGAAAGTGGAGTTGTGGTAGAAGATCAGCCATGATCTTTTTGAATGGTGGAGCAGGTTCAAAGGGCCGAAATGGCCTACTCCTGCTCCTATTTCTTATGTTCTTAATAGCCCTAAAAACAGAACTGTCAAGATTAAGGAAATGTTAGGAGCAAGATTTATTATTCAAAGCAGCTCTTATGTGCAAAACTTTACAGCTCTGCATGAAAAAACATAGAACATAAAACGTCTGTGCTCAGTGATCTTTATAATGTCTAGCTGTGGCTAGTTTTTAAGTACCAGAAGTTAATGGAGCCTTAATGTGATATTGTATAAACATTTGGAAGAACAATTCAGAGAAATGTGTTAGGCAATAGTCACAGATGGACAGGCAGTAAAGTTACAAAAATTCAACAGAAAACATTTGCTGACTACAATATCATGTTGCACTTGATGCCTTCACCGCACAGATGCTCCCATTGACAAGCCTGTGAACCCTTCCATCACTGCCGCATGTAAAATTTGTTGTTTTCCAAACAACCTGTTGAGTATTTTGAATGATGTTTGATATTTCACACCATTTCAAATGAACAATTCATTCCTGTGAAGGAGGAGAAATATTAAATTTGGTTGTCTGTGACTGGGATGTCCAGACTATATGGCCCGCAGACCGTGCAGGACCTGTGAACTTTGGCTAGCTGGTCCTTGAAGCTCCAACAACTCAGTTTCTATTTGAGTTTAAACTTCTTCCTCAGCTTTTTTTTCTCCTGTTTGAATTTCACAGGCTCAGAGATTTGGAAAGGTCTCTTCTCAATACTCCTAGGCCGGCAGTGGCTCACTTTATTCTTGTGACGCCCCACACAAATCATTTCAGCGCTTACATTTTCGGGGCTCTTCTGCTGTCCTGCCACGGGAGCACTCATGGTGCACGTTCCACCAAGTAGGCAGTTAAAATGCCATTGGGGTCTCATGTACGTCAAAGGACCCCGATTTGCATAGATTAATGAGGCTCCCACCTGATTTAGGCGGGCGCCTCGGCAGCCTGGTGGAAAGCCCCGGGGAAAATGGCGGCGTAGCAGGAAGGCGCCAGTAAGTCCTCAATTTTAACACTGCTCCCGCCCTCTGGTGGAGGGAGTTAAAATCGCCCTCTTAGACTTATTAACAGTCTGCTATTTTAACTCATTCTTTTCCAGACTCTCAAGACTATGGAAGTCCCTCAGTTTTTCATTCCTCCTACAATCTCCTTCCAAGGTCTCTCCTTCTCTTACAATTTACAGGCTTTTAAAACCAAAGCTTGGCAACGCCAAATCACTACTTCCTGTTTTACCGCGTTTTCTCTTCTGGTTTTACAACCTTGGAGGTGTCCTACACAAGGGGCCTTGATCGTTCACCGAGGTTTCTCAATAGTTTAAAAAAGAGAGGCTCAATCTACTCACTTTATGCAACATTATAGTGATGGACAATTACTTACATTTGTATTGATGCAAATTTGGCACCGGACAGATCATACAGTATTCAACAACCTTAGCCATGAAAGTTATTTGTTTTTATTCAGTGACCCATAGTTAACTCGGATACCTTTAGAACTTCAGTAATGCAAAGAGAAGGCAAATTCCCAATTTAAATTGAGGATAAATAAGATATTCCTTGAATTATATTTGAAGTTTAATATCTAATGGTTTATCTTATCGATTCATTCAGTATCACTCTAACTTTGTGGTTTTTAAGGCACTTTTTTTTACTACCATGGACCACCTCAAGCTCAGAGGGTGGGCCTGCTCCCATGACACTGCCGGTGCTGCTCTTGTAACTGGCCACTAGGTGGTGCATGAGCGTGGCTTGAGGAGGGATTTTCCCCTTGAGATTCTCCTCACTCCATGTGGGAAAGCACCTGATCTCTGATGACATTCCCTCGTGGCAACTTAAGTAAAATAAGGAACTTGCTGTTTGAGTAATCACGGGATAGGAAACCTGTGTCCCACAGCGCTATGGCACCAATGAGCTGTGCAATCACGCTGCCTATAAAAAGTTTTTTATCTTGTGTTAATAAGTAATACGCCTGCCTGTGACTTGCAGGAATGAGCAGAAATGCAAGGCCAACCCTTCATATTGTTACTTCTACCCAGCCTTAACAGCTACTTGAGAGAGAGTGGGCAGGACTCAAAGCTCAAATAGTTTATGTTTGTTGTTTGAACCTGAAGCAATTGGGAGATTTTAAAAGGCAGAGAGGGAGAAAGAGAGAGTGCATTTTCTTTTTGTATAATACACTTTTTTTATGTTCGGATGATTCTGTGTTTTCCTTGGTATTTGCTGAGTATGTGTTAGAGGTTTGTTGTGTTTTCCATGACTGTATTTCTGTTGATAAGTAACATAGAACCCCAAGAAATATTGGGGGATAATTTTGGGAGCGCCCATTTTTGGGCACCTCACTCGCACAGTGTTAACAGCTCGCGCTGAAATGGGGAGGTACAAGGAGCCCCGGACCGCATCATTGGCCCAGAAATTGATCTCGCTCTGTTCCCGCGGGGGTAAGCCTTCCCCGCGATCTCTCACCTCGCTTGTGCTTTTTCAGATCCAGCTCGCACGAACTTGATGTTCCAGACATCAGCCGGGCAGTGCTTGCGTATCCCACCGGCGTAGTGAATTCGTGCGAGCTGTGGGATTATGTGACTCAGTTAGAGCCAATGGCAGCACACCATCTTCCATTCATAAGTTTCACAGCACGGCTGTAAAATCTATGAATCTTACACCCCCCAAAATAACAGCTAAACCTCAATTAAATTTAAAAAAAAACCATCACATTAATAAAATAAGTATAGTTAAATAAATTAACCATTTTAAATAAAAAATTAAATTTTTGAAAAAATTTAAAATCTTTTAAAAAGTTATAAAAATAAACTTACCTGTCTTTAAAGTCTCTAAAAAAGATATACCTGTAAAAAAAAATTCAAAAAAATACTTAATTCACTACTTACCTTGTTAAAAGTGGGTCTTACTCCTCCTTTTTACATTTCTAAAATCTTCAGTACTTACCTGCGCGTCCAAAGCATGAAGTGCACAGCGTGCGCGCAGCCTGTAGCGCGCACGCGATGCACCGAGGAACCGCCCCCTTTTCAAAAGAGCAATTGCCGGTTTTCAGCGCATGCGCAGGGCATGCAGAAAACCGGCAATTGCAGAGGGAATACGCGAGAGTACGCAGTGCGTACTCTCGCGCACCGGGATGAATTTTTGGGCCATAATGTAGATGGTGCTGCGCTAGGAGCCCGCACAGGTTAGTGCTCCAACTTCCAGGTAAGTGGCTTGGATCGAGGGGGTCTCGAGGAGGAACAGGTGGGCCTCGGAGTCTGTGGTCGGGGTTGGGTGGGGGATCGGGTCGGAAGATCGCAGGCCATGGGAGCACTGTTGGGGGTTCGGGAGTGCTGTTGGGGGCTAGGAGGTTGGGGCCGTGGGGGGAGTTTGGGGGGCCTGGAGATGGAGTCGGGAGTGTGGTCGGCGATCTCGGGACTGAGAGCGATGGTGATTATGGTAAGTAATTACCTTTTTCTTTACTTATGTGGTGTTTAGTGTTGGTTTTCTCGGCGTCGACCAGCACTGATGCTGGCTGCCTCAAAGTTGCAGCAGGGACCAGTTAGCAGGCCTTGGGGCCCTTCTTTGCATATGCGAATGGACTAACATCTGCTTCAGATATGGGTAAAGGACACCTCTTGTTTGTCCTTTACCAAGGTGATATCCTGTGCACTTCCCTTTGGTGGTGAGCGAAAGCATCACAAACCCCATTTTCGATCTTTATGTAGCTATGTATTGCCTAAATACGGGCGCTACCCGTCCCAGTTTAGCCCCCATTGGCTTTCCGACACAGTATCGGCAGCATTAACAGATGATTATTGAATCTGATATATAGAATGATTCACTATTATGTACATATATCAGCATGTATGACCTTCCCTCCATCATAAGATCAGAAGTGGGGATGTTCGCTGATGATTGCACAGTGTTCATGCTATTCGCAACTCCTCAGATAATGAAGCAGTCCATGCCCGCATGCAGCAAGACCTGGATGACGTTTAGGCTTGGGCTGATAAGTGGCAGGTAACATTTGCATCATACAAGTGCCAGGCAATGACCTCTCCAAATAAAGAGAGTCTAACCACCTCCCCTTAACATTCAATGGTATGACCATCGTGGAATCCCCCGCCATCAATATCCTGGGGGTCACCATTGACCAGAAACGTAACTGGACCAGCCACATAAATACTGTGGCAACAAGAGCAGGTCAGAGGCTAGGTATTCTGCGGCGAGTGACTCACCTCCTGACTCCACAAAGCCTTTCCACCATCTACAAGGCACAAGTAAGGAGTGTGATGGAATACTCTCCACTTGCCTGGATGAGTGCAGCTCCAACAACACTGAAGAAGCTCGACACCATCCAGGACAAAGTAGCCCGCTTAATTGGCACCCCATCCACCACCTTAAACATTCACTCCCTCCACCACCGGCGCACCGTGGCTGCAGTGTGTACCATCTACAAGATGCACTGTAGCAACTCGCCAAGGCTTCTTTGACAGCACCTCCCAAACCTGTGACCTCTGCCACCTAGAACAACAAGGGCAACGGGCACATGAGGACACCACCATCTCCAAGTTCCCCTCCAAGTCACATACCATTGGAAATATATCGTCGTTCCTTCATCGTCGCTGGGTCAAAATCCTGGAGCTCCCTCCCTAACAGCACTGTGGGAGTACCTTCACCACACGGACTGCAGCGGTTCAAGAAGGTGGCTCACCACCACCTTCTCAGGGGCAATTAGGGATGGGCAATAAGTGTGAAGCCCACATCCCATGAATGAATAAATTTAAAAAATGTATCTACCAATTTCTTTTGTGTCTGTAGTCATCTACTTTCTGTTTGCTTCAGTGTAGGCTCATTAGTAATTCCGTGGGGGATGTACCAGTATGTTATGCAAACGTACCTTCCTTCACTCGAGGTAGAAGTCTGAGCAGCATATACACATGTATTTCATTATATTTTTGCAGAATACATAGCAACCTGAAACAAGTCTTGATAGGACGTGAAAGAAAAAACGCCGATCCAGAAGTTGATTTTCAGCAGGGTCCTGTGGTGAAGTCATTGTACTGTTAAAGAACAGAATAAGAAATATCACATTTAATAGCACATCACAGGATTCAATAATAGATGATCTCACAAACTACTAAAATTAAAGCTCATGTCTCCAATAACATACACCCCCCAAAGAGAAACCGACAAAACATTCTCGATAATGATGTGATGCAATTTTTTAAATCAAAATAGTTGGACAAAACTTCACAAAAATTATTTCAGTTTAGCTTTTTCCAGAGAGAGTTGTTATTGGGGCAGAAATTCGTCTGTTGTTGGGTGAGTACGCACTGTGTACTCACCCATGGACGGAACGAAAGTGCCGGTTTCTTGCATGCACTGCGCATGCGCGGGAAACCGGCACTTCCGTTCCCCTGAGGAAAGGGGTTCAGAGGTTGAACGCGCACGCCGGAGGGCCAGCGCGTTCGCCTCGCTCTTCGGATTTTTTTTTTTACAGGTGAGGGTAAGCACGGAGAAGATACACTTTTAAAAAGGATGCGCAAGGCCTTCTTTCAACTAGGTAAGTGTTGATTTTATTAAAATTTAAACATTTTTTTTCCACAGATTTATCTTTTTTAATTCCTTTAAAGAAAGGTAAGTTTAGTTTTAGCCCCGTTAAAAAATGTAATTTTTTTCAAAAATTTAAATTTTTGTTTAAAATAGTTAATTAATGTAATTTATAGTTATTTTAAAAATGTGATTTAAAAAAAAAATATTTGTAGTTTTAGGGGTGTTTTGGGGCCGATCTGTATTCATAGATTTGACAGGTCTTCCTGTCCAATCTATGAATGAAAGATGGTCTGCTGCCAGTGGCTCTCCATGGCCCACGTGATCCCATGGGACGCATCGCACTAACTACACCCCTGGGACACGCAAGCACTGCGCGCCGGCAGCTGCAGGAGGCCCAGGAGCTGAAGTCCCCGTGGGTCCAGAGGTCAACGGCAGGCGCGGTAGGTAGGTGCTCGTGCGATTCTTGCACCCGTGGGAAGCCAGGGAGCCGAATTTCTGGCATCATGTTTTGAAGGGAATTCATGTTTCAGAGGTTGGCCCATAATTTGCTGTCAAAATAACGGCGAGGCTAATGGCGCTCACCGTTATTTATGCGCAAATGCTACAGCAACTTCAAGCGAAGGCAGATGCATTATTAAACGTGGAAATCCAAAAGTTGCTGTCCGAGGTGTGTCGCTCCGCCGTTAGCTCGCGAAAACGGGACATCGTTGTCTACCTTACCATTGAAATGCATTGACTGACGTAAAGTTGCTGTATTTGCTTGGTAGATATGAACTAAACTCACCACAGAAAGGTATAGCTGGTCTGAAGTGATGCAAGCAGCCTGTTTTGTAGCCATTTAAGGTCTGCGAATATTTAATTAAGCCTGGATTAAAAGAAAGACTTGCATTTCTATAGCGCCTTTCATGACCACCGGACGTCTCAAAGCGCTTTACAGTCAATGAAGTACTTTTGAAGTGTAGTCACTGTTGTAATGTAGGAAACGCAGCATCCAATTTGTGCACAGCAAGCTCCCACAAACAGCAATGAGTTCTCAGGTGACTGATGAGTCCAATGTGGGATCTACAGTCTCTGTCACAGGTGGGGCAGACTGTGGTTAAAGAGGCGGGTGGGTGGGGTGCTTGGGTTGACTTGCGCTCCTTCCGCTGTTTGTGTTTGGCTTCCTCTTGCTCCCGGCGAAGAGACTTGAGGTGTTCGGCGCCTTCCCGGATGCTTCTCCTCCACTTTGTGCGGTCTTGGGCCAGGGATTCCCAGGTGTCAGTGGGGATGTTGCACTTTTTCAAGGAGGCTTTGAGGGTGTCCTTAAAGTGTTTCCTCTGCCCACCTGGGACTCTCTTGCCGTGTCGGAGCTCCAAGTAGAGCGCTTGTTTTGGGAGTCTCGTATCGGGCATGCGGACGATGTGGCCCGTCCATCGGAGCTGATCGAGCGTGGTCAAAGCTTCAATGCTGGAGATGTTGGCCTGAGCAAGAACACTGACGTTGGTGCACCTCTCCTGCCAATGGATTTGCAGGATCTTGCAGAGGCAGCGTTGGTGGTACCTCTCCAGTGCTTTGAGGTGCCTGCTGTACATGGTCCATGTCTCTGAAGCATACAGGAGGGCGGGTATCACTACTGCTCTGTAGACCATGAGCTTGGTGCTGGGTTTGAGGTCCTGGTCTTCAAACACTCTCTTCCTCAGGCGACCGAAGGCTGCACTGGCACACTGAAGGCGGTGTTGGACTTCGTCATCGACATCTGCCCTTGTTGACAGTAGGCTCCCGAGGTATGGAAAGTGGTCCACGTTGTCCAAGGCCTCGTCATGGATTTTGATAATCGGGGAGCAGTACTGTGTAGCTCCAAGAACACTCAAGAAGCTCGACATCATCTAGGACAAAGCAGCCCGTTTGATTGGTACCCCATCCACCACCTTAAACATTCACTCCCTCCACCACCGGTGTACCATGACTGCAGTGTGTACCATCTGCAAAATGCACAGCAGCAACTCACCAAGGCTTCTACGGCAGCACCTCCCAAACCCGCGACCTCTACCACCTAAAAGGATAAAGGGAGCAAGCGACCACATCCTATAAATGAATATTAAAAAAAATCCCCCCATGGTAGTTTGAGAATTTGAATTCAGTTTAAAAAATCTCGAAATAATCTGGTATTAATAAAAGTGACCATGATTGTTGTAAAAATCGAACTAGTTCATTAATGACTTTTAGGGAAAGAAACCTGCTGTTCTCACCTGGTCTGGCCTATATGTGACTAGCAACAGCAGTTTCAAGATGGTCCACCACCACCTTCTCAGGGCAATTAGGAATGGGCAATAAATGCCAACCTTTCCAGTGACGCCTGCATCCCGAGAATTAATTAAGAAAAAGGTGCAGCATATTGGAGCCTCAACATGTTTTATCATAGTCGTTGGTGCCCGTCATTCTTCACTCCATGAACTGCTAATCTCTGCTGAGCTGTCAGAGGGAGAAGGAGAGGGCAAGCCGAAGCCAGAGCAGGAGGGACAATCAGGGTGAGCTACTCCCGGGTCTTGCACATCCCCCAGTGCGCAGTTCCTGAGCAGCATAATCAGAGGCCTCGGAGCAGATTGGCTGCCTACCCTCTTGACCATGGATGGCATGAATGGAGCTAAAAGAGGGTAGGGGGTGAAAATATTTATAACTTAGGGATAAGAAAGCACCATATAAAAATTTGGGCCTGCAAATACAAACTCTGGGCTGGATTTTGTCTTGGGGTCGGGTTGGGGTCGTGTAATCCGCATTTCGTGTTTCCCCCCCGACTCCAGATTAATGTGGATGCCTGATGCAATTTTCACTTAATTGGGCAATTGAGTTGCAGCATGTCGGAACCCATGAACTAATTAGTGGTTTCAGTCTGAAATCCGCCTCTGATGATGTCATCATTGCTGACTGACTGGTCTCATCGATTGTCTGGCTACTGGTGAGAGAGGACCTGTCTGCATTGCTTCTGATGTGAGTGGACCTGGATGTAAGTGTGTGTGTGTGTGAGAGAGAGAGAGAGAGAGAGAATGAGAATTTTTTGCATCCAAGTCCTCTCACAGCAAAGGCCAGGCAGTCTCTGAAGACATTCAATGCAGCAGCATCAGAGGCGACTTTCACACCTAATACTACTACCTTCATCACATCTCCGTTGTAATAGTGGACCTGCAGCTCATAGTCAGCTATCCACTTGTGCTCCCGCCAGGTTTCACTGGAGTGTTTCACACCAGGCGTACTTCACGTCAGAAAAGGGTTAAACTAGCTAAAACGTTTCAAAATGGCATTACAGAGCCAATTTAGGGCTTGTTAAGGGCTTTAAAGGACTCTCCCGCCTCTTGGAGGCGGGACGGAGTCGGGAACCCGCGACTGATTTTGTCAAAATTGCGTGGAGGCGGGATGGAGTCGGGATGGGGTCGGGACCCCTGACCCCGCAAATTTAACCCCCCACACACCTCCAAACCCGACTCCATGGGTCATTCAAAATCCAGCCGTTTCCTTTATGTTTGAGACTTTAGGAAGGCCATGCCTTAGCTTTGAGTGGTATATTCTATTGATGTTGGTCTCATTGCAGAAACAATTTTAACCCCCAAAAATGGGTGGGTCGGGGTAAGGTGGGAGGTTAAAGTATGAAAAATGTGAGTCACGATGCCAACCCGCCTCAAACCCGCCAACTTCCGGGTTTAATGGAGGCGGGGGGTGGGGGGCAGCCAACCCGCCACCCTCAGGTCCCGCCTCCATTAAACCCACTCCCAGGAGGCGGGTTGGCATTTTAAGTATTCTAATTATTATAATGAGGCTGGAAGCCTCCGATTTAACCTGCTCTACAGGTTTAACTGTGGTCGGATGGGGATTCCAGGCCTCGGGGAGCAATCCTTGTGGGCCGGGAGGAGCAGGAATGCTTCCTCACGGTCCCCCAAACCCTCCACCATCAGCCCACCCACCCCTGGCGTCGGGGTACAGAAGCCCCCCCCCCAACCCGGTTGGGGATCGGACCCCCCCCAGGTTGAGGCTCGCACCTACCTGTGGTTGCGGCCTCTTCTCCAGCGTTCCCTGCCCGACCGCAAGCCAGCCTGTCAATCAGGCTGACTTCCGGGTGGGGAACCCACCGGTGACATCACATGCACGCTATGGAGTTAAAACTCCACAGTGTGCGGAGAAACTCAGACTTGCGGGCTTTGCACTCTCCCGGGACACCCCACCACCGCTGCTCCGGGCAGGTCAAAAACTTAAAATTCCAGCCAATGCGTTGTTGGTTTCTGTCACCTTAAGCTGTGACCAGAGGGGAGTTTATCATTGGTTTGACTTTCCCGGAGGTGTTCTGATGGTACCCAGGCACTATTATGTCCGCTAAATGCAGTAGATGCCTGGTAATGACTGTCAAAGCAAATGATAGAAAACAAGAATGATTACAGAGCTAAGCGAACAGACCCATCTTTCCTTGCACAGTTTGACAAGCCAAAACCCTTTAATCTATCTAAAGAGTATGGCTGCCAATATGAGATGTTTTACTTTATGTTCAAAGATTGTTATACAAGAGTATCTGATGAGATTAGAGGTTTATTTGAGTCGCAGCGATTCTGGATCCCTTCTCTACACTCACATGGAGCACTGATTAAACCTATCAATTGCACTTGTAATGATGTTTGTATGAGGCACAGATTTCACCTAGGAACAATATGTTCTTTTGTAGCAGCTGGGATTTAAATAGGGTCAACTATGTTTAATAGCTGAGTGTGCAACTGGATTGAACGAGCCCTCTCAGCCACAGTATTGAGGTTGGGTGTATCACGTGAAGCTCAGAACTAAAACCATTGGCTGGAAAAGATGCCACCTGAGCATGTTGTGAATGGAAGATATTTAGATGTAATTTAGGTGTCGATCAGTTCAAATAAACACCCCCATATGTTTTGGCATTAAGTACCAGAACTGCTGGAAGGGATGAATGGAAGGGGTGAAAATTGATAGACAGGATGTACTCGAAAGGCTGGGTATGCTTAGAGTGGATAAGTCGCCTGGTCCAGATGGCTTGCATCCCAGGTTGCTAAGGGGATTGGGGAGGAGATAGCGGAAGGGCTTGCCATAATTTTCCAATCTTCCCTAGATGTGGGGGAGGTGCCTGAGGATTGGAAAGTGGAAAATGTGACGCCATTGTTCAAGAAAAGGTGTAAGGACTGACATGAATCTTGTCATTCATGTATGAAGTAATACTGGGCAGCCTGCTGGTGGCGCTGTCCAGGGAGAGTATAAATACTCGGGCATGGGCCCAGCTTGCTTAGGACATTCCTCAACAGGAACTAGTGAAGGACACAACTAGATCTCCATGTTGAAAAACAGTTGATTAAAGCTTTGTTTAATGCTTAGACCAAGTGCCTAGTAGTTTTCTTACATCAAGGACAATCCTAGTAACTACAGGCCGATCAGTTTAACATCAGTGGTGGGTAAAGTTTTAGAAACAATAATCAAGGAAAAAATTAATGGGCACTTGGAGAGGTTTAAGCTAATTAAGGAAAGCCAACGCGGATTTGTAAAAGACAGATCGTACTTGACTAATCTAATTGAATTTTTTGATGAAGTAACAGGGAGGATTGATGAAGGGAATGCAATGGATGTTGTCTACATGGATTTTAGGAAGGCGTTTGACAAAGTACCACATAGAAGGCTGGTTAACAAAATTGATGCTCGTGGAATAGGTGGGTCAGTGGCAGCTTGGATAAGGAATTGGCTTAAGGATAGAAAACAGCGAGTTGTGGTAAATGGCTGTTTTTCAGACTGGAGGATGGTAGACAGTGGTGTTTCCTGAGGGTCAGTGCTGGGGCCACTGCTTTTTTGATATATATAAAAATGACCTAGATATTGGAATACAGAGTAGAATATCTAAATTTGACAATGCCACCAAACTTGGGGGTGTGGCAAACAGTGAGGATGATACCAATCGACTGCAACAGGACATAGAAAGGCTAGCAGAATGGGCAGACAAGTGGCAGATGGAATTTAATACAGAGAAGTATGAGGTGATGCGTTTTGGCAGAAAGAACAGGGAGAGGCAATATACACTTAATGGCACAGTTTTAAAGAGTGTGCAGGGACAGAGGGACCTGGGAGTTAATGTGCATAGGTCCCTGAAGGTGGCAGGAAGTATTGAGAGAGTGGTTAGCAAAGCATATGGTTTCATAAATAGAGGTATTGAGTACAAAAGTAGGGAAGTTATGCTGAACCTTTATAAAGCACTGGTTAGGCCACAACTGGAGTATTGCATCCAGTTCTGGTCACCACATTTTAGGAAGGATGTGAAGGCCCTTGAGAGGGTGCAGAGGAGATTTACCAGAATGGTTCTGGGGATGGGGGATCTTAGCTACAAGGACAGGTTGGAGAATCTGGATTTGTTTTCATTAGAGCAAAGGAGGTTGAGGGATGATTTGACAGAGGTGTACAAGATTATGACGGGTTTGGATAGGCTAAACAGGGAAAGGCTGTTCCCACTAGTTGATGGTACAAGGACTAGGAGACACAGATTTAAGGTTTTGGGCAAGAGATACAGGGGGGACGTGAGGAAAAACTTTTTTACGCAGCGAGTGGTGAGGACCTGGAACTCGCTGCCAACGGAAGTGGTGGAAGCGGAGACACACAATGTTTTCAAGGGGAGGCTGGATAGGCACTTGAGGGAAATAAACTTGCAGGGCTACGGGGATAAAACGGGGGAATGGGACTGACTGGATTGCTCTACAGAGAGCTGGCATGGACTCAATAGGCCGAATGGCCTCCTTCTGTGCCTTTATGACTTGACTGATGATTATAAAGTTAAAATTTATTTTAATTGATTTAAAATTAGAACATAAAAACTACATTAGCCAAATGGTGTTGAAACTTATGAAATGATAGCACACATCTCCTCATATCCTCACACAGTGGGCTTCCAATCTGTCAGGGCATCTGGGATGAGATGCTCGGTGTAGTCAAAACACTTCCTAGAAGACGAGAGGGGAATTCGATGTGCGAGTCAACCAGCATTATCAACTCTGTTTCTCTCTCCACGGATGCTGCCTGGCCTGCTGAGTTTTTCCAGCGTTTTCTGTTGTTATTTCGGATTTCCAGCATCTGCAGTATTTTGCTATAGCATTATTCTTGTGTCTTGTCTGATAAAGGAAGGAGAGAGAATTTAATAAAGACCAGAAAATAATATAAATTTGAGAGGGAAAACACTGTCCTTGTGTTTAGGTCATTGCAATAAATCAATTTGAAATAATCTTCGGGACTGGATGACATAATGGGTTGGCAAGCTTTCATTTTGGAAACATCAATCTGAAACCAGCTTAGACTGATTGGATGAAAATCTCCACATGTGATGGTCCCATATGACTCAAATCTCAATCCAGTTCTTAATGTTCTGGAGCAGAATACTGCCCACAACTCAGAACAAATTGGCAACTAAACTTGTGTGGATAGCTTGGGAATTTACATCGATGTGCTTTTGGGTGTTCTTCTCGACCTAGCAGAAGGGTGCATTACTGGCGTAGAGGCAAAACAGTTTAGCTCTGCATGTGACCTGTGGTGTGGCTAATCTAGGAATGCATTATACTGACATAAGGTGACAATTGACTTCATTTCCGAGCACCAACATTGCTCACTTCGAAGACCAGAAAAACCTCAATTAAAGTAAATTTAAGTAAATCTTGCATTTTGGATTTAATTTACAAAATCAATCTGTTGATTCCCAATACTTTTAATAAGTGCCATAGGCGAAGGGCCACATCACATAATGCAGGACCCACCAAGGTTGGAAGGAATCGAAGAGGAGAGGTAAATCAGGAAGTAGTAATTAGCCAATCCAAGTTTGGCATTTAAAAACCTGAAGACTGTAGAAAGGAAGAAAAGGTTAAGGGAAGTAATGATTCTTCTCAGTTCCTTAAAACTGTGGCAATCAGTGATAGTAAAAGACAATGGCCGGAATTTTGCGGGGGGTCAGTGGGCGCGATCAGTGGCGGGTCCGGTGGGAAAGTGTCTTTTTTTGACAGTGGGTCGGGACTTCGCTATCAACTCGCTGCCACGCGCCTTTCCCAATGTCGGGTCTGAACAGACCCGACAAGCAGCGGTGGGGGACCCAATTAAGCTGATTATTGCCTTGTTGAGAGATCATTAAAAATACATTTACCTTACCTTTTCTGTTAACTGCTCGCCCACAGGAACCACGCTGTTCGGGGACCACGGCTGTCAACCTGAGGTGGGAGTTCACTGCCATTGCTCCAGCTGATTCCTTCACAGCTTCAAATGTAGAGTAAAAGCTCCCACCTGACAGACCTTCACTTTCCTCAGCCACAAGCTGTTTCTCAGTCCATTTCCAGCACAGATTCTGTAGGCTTTCCACTTTCCACTCTCCATCCAGTATCACCCCTTTGGAAGAACTCTCTCACCATTGACAGAATGCTTCTGTCATCTCTACTTCACCTGCCATCTATTCCATCAATATGGGTGCCCTTTATACTGTCTCACCTTGGTCCTCAGAATCGGACCATGATCAGCCCCAACACCAGCAGCACCAGGCACACCAGCAACAACACCAGCCTTCTCCGCAATCACCTGATGCTGCACAGGACACAGGGCATCAGCACCCAACCACATTGTTGCCCGGGATGCCAGAGATGGCCTCACCATGGCCAGACTGACTTCACTTAATGCTGTACACCCTGTCTGCCACATGATGCGCCAGGTTGGCACCACCCCACACCAACACCATAAAGCATCCCTAAAATGCCCAAGGCAATCCTTTCACACTCATCACCATTGCGGGGGGTACTGTTATGTCTCACCAGTCACTGCAACTCACTAAGCCACTTCCAAAGGTGCACACAAATCTGTCCAAGAACGCAAAGTGTTGAAAATAAAGATTTCAATGTTTGACAGCACATTAACAGAAACTTTACATGAACATTGGATAAAACACCCAAGTGGCTACCCTTGTGTGTTCTTAGTTGGTATGATTGCGAGTTGGTGTGATTGCGAGTTGGTGTGAGTAAGTATGTGCAGGGGTTGGGTAGGGAAGGCAGAGTGATGGGGATGTGATGAGAGGCACAGCAGGATGAAGGTGAGTGTGGCTTTGTACTAACATTTCGTGATCTAATGAGATCATTGAAAGATTTGCGCCAGGGTCCTCCTAATGACATCCCTGCTTGTGTCCTCCTGTGCAATGTGCAACCAGGCTGTGTTGGTGTCCTGGGGAGGTCATCTCTGCCCATGGGAAGGGAAGAGGACCTCCTTGCATGCTGTGACTGCCTCCATAAGCATATGGAGGGAGTCATGGGAGAACATGGGTGTAGCCCTGCACATCTGTGCAGTGCTTGTCAGTGTTTGCAGCACTTCAATGCTGTAGAACACTGACAACACAAATGTCAAAAGAAAGTTGGACATGGTCCCTTTAAGGAAACTGTCTGATGACGCATCATCAAATGACATCACCAGACCCGCTTCCTCTAATTGGTCCGGGAAATGCATTGGGTGGGCTTAACAAGCCCCATTAATGGAAAGTAATTTCACGGAGCGGGATGGAGCCAGAAGTAGGGTCGGGACCCGCCACCGACATCGCCCACCCCGGACCCACTGAGGTGAGCAAAATCCCGGCCAATGTGATGAGTCTTGATTTCAACACATTGAAGATGCTGAGAGGAGGACCTAGGGCAGTTTACGGTAGCATAGTGGTTATGTTACTAGACTAGTAATCCAGATGCCTGTACTAAATCCAGAGACATGAGTTCAAATCCCACTATGGCAGCTCTTCAGTTAATTAAATAAATTTGGAATTTAAAAAAAAGCTAATATCAGTATCATGAAGCTACTGGATTGTTGTAAAAACCCAACTGGTTCACTAATAGCCTTTAGGGAAGGAAATCTGCCATCCTTACCTGGTCTGGCCTATATGTGACTCCAGACCCACAGTTGACTCTTAACTGCCCTCTGACAATGGCCTAGCAAGCCACTCAGTTGTACCAAACCACTACAACAAAGTCAGCACTGTGGGAGCACCATCACCACAACGGTTCAAGAAGGCAGCCCACCACCACCTTCTCAAGGGCAATTAGGGATGGGCAATAAATGCCGGCCTTGGCAGTGATGCCCACATCCCGTGAATGAATAAAGAAGCAAAAAAAAAATACAGCTTAGCAGAGACAAGAAAGAATAAGTTCAGAGAAGCAGTGGCTTTAGTAATGCAAATAAAGTAATGAGAAACATGAAAAATTGTGATGGAGAGAGAGGTGTTGGAGGTTATCTGTGAAAGGGGGATTGCCCATCAGACAAAGGTTATTTTATTTGAACTCCTCTTGTGAACAGTTGACCTGCTTGGCTCCAGGTATTCAGTGTGTCCACAGTGCAATGGCAGCTTTAGATCAGCCAGAAAACATCAACGCAGCTTATTTCAGCCGTCCATAATAAGTCATTGGTAGGAACATATTTGGAATACTATGTCCAGCTTTTGATACTTTACCTTCAAAGGATGTAGCAGAAAGCTTTGAAGGAACATCAACAAAAAGATAACCCCATCAGGGAAGATCAACAAAGTTGATCCCATGGTTGAGGACTAACATATGAGATTGACTCCTCATGAATGAAGAAATAAAGCTCGCGAGAGAGAGAGAGAGAGAGAGAGAGAGGATAAGCTCTAAATGCTGAAACGTATGGGTATGTGGATGAAGACAGGTTATTTAATTTAAACTATGCTAACAAGACTAGAAGATATTACCAAGCCTCAAATAGTCTAGCCGTTGGAAGGCTTCTTTACCTGTTTCCCGCATAGTAGTAGAAATGTGGAATTGCTTCCATCAAATATAATTAATGCTCTACTAAATGGTTCCTTAAAAAGAAATTGAAATCTGGTTGTGAAAGGAATTTGAGGTTATAGGGATAAATTTAACCTTAATGATCATATGCTCTACAAAACACAACGACTTGACTTCAGGCCGGTTGGGATCATGGGAATGTCATTGTGGAATGTAATTTGTCATGGCTGAATAATATATTGTGTTAGAAATGATACCCCAGAGCATTTGATTAACTTCCTTTGGGACTCGGGGAGAAAACTCAAGAGTGTTCTCTTCTTCTAGGTTTTACTTGTGGTTATTCATTTCCTTCAGAAGATCAAATAAACTAGAGTGTCTCCATGGCAATGCAAATTGTACATGGCTCATTGAAAGGAGCAGGCTCAATAGCCCAAATGACCTTTCCTTGTTCCACACTTCTCTATGCTCTAAAGCAGATGGCAAATGTCATTCTCGTAATAAGTACATTTTGTAGGGAACCTTTAAGCACTGTTTTTGCAGGAAAATTGCTGCCTGTAAAACAGTAGCTTAACCATTAATATGGGAACTTGATTAGTGAACAGCCAGCAAATCTAGTTAAAGTAAGTAAATGTATTCTATTGCAGTTTCCTGACCTTTTTTTTTAATGCACCATTACAACACAGAAGAAAGAGTTAATACAAGTGTTATTTTTGAGATTTAATTAAAAACATAACGGGCCCAATTTTCTCTTTGCATTATGCAAGCACAAATATATGTGTAAAATCATGGCCAAGAACACACATGTGGAAATTTATTTTCTTCTGTGTGAGTTAACAGATGCATATGGAAATAATATGATTCAACTGGATAGTTGGCCATTTTGTTTTAGAAACATAGAAAAATAGGAGCAGGAGTAGGCCATTCGGCCCTTCGAGCCTGCCCCGCCATTCAATATGATCATGGCTGATCCTCTATCTCAATACCATATTCCCGCTCTCTCCCCATACCCCTTGACGCCTTTTGCGTCTAGAAATCTATCTATTTCCTTCTTAAATATATTCAGTGACTTGGCCTCCACAGCCTTCTGTGGTAGAGAATTCCACAGGTTCACCACCCTCTGAGTGAAGAAATTTCTCCTCATCTCAGTCCTAAATGTCCTACCCCGTATCCTGAGACTGTGACCCCTCGTTCTGGACCTCCCAGCCAGGGGAAATATCCTCCCTGCATCCAGTCTGTCTAGCCCTGTTTTCTGCATGCATAGGCTTTGAGAAGCACCTATCCAAGCAGTTGGCCTTGCCTTCTGTTTATAAAAATGTTGGCAAAGAATATTGAGTGCATTGCACCCAGACATAATCCACTTCAAATGTCTTTTAGAGGGGACTTTGTAACTAGACAGGGGAAATCCAGCCATGGGTTAGTAAGGTATGATTACATCCTGAAAATGTGCATTTTTATGTATTATTTAGGTGTGGGGATTTATAATTTGCCCATTACTGTGTTAACACTGTGGCTGGAATTTTCCTTACCTGGGCGGGTAAGGTGCGGGCAGTCGGCCGTGACCCCATTGTTGCTTCCATCCTGCTGCAGAAATCGACTTTGCGCTAATGGGGCCTATTAAGGCCACCCTGCGTATTACCCGGCCCTATTAAATGGTACAGGTCCGATGACATCATCGATGACCCGTTTTCAGCCGGGATATTTAAAGGACCCATGGCCACATTGCATTTGAAAGTTCATCTCGGAGTGTGCAGTCACTGCATTGGGGGCTTTGATTGCTCCATACAGTTGGAAACATGACTGCACAGAGGCAGAGGGCTGCACCCAGTTTCTCCGATGACTCCCTCCATATGCTTGTGAAGGGAGTCAGAGCACGCAGGGAGGTCCTCTTCCTTTCCGATGGGCGGAAGAGACCTCCCCAGGAGACAAAAAGAGCCCGGCTCCAAATTGCAGAGGAGGTGAACAGCAGGTATGTGTTCAGGAGGACCTGGGTGCAGTGCCGGAATCATTTCAATGATCTCATTAGATCACGAAATGTGAGTACAAAGCCACACTCAGATTCATCCTGCTGTGCCTCTCATCACATCCCCATCACTCTGGCTTCCCAACCCTACTCCAGCACGTTCTTACTCACACCAACATACCTTGCACCTCCACCCATCGCTCTCTCTCTATCTACATTATCACATCCCCAACTCACTAGCCATCCCTCACACTCACCCTCATTCTAGCGCAATCATACCAACTAACAACACACAAGGAGGCCACTCCATCGTAGTCTCCCTCTAAAGATGTAACCCATTCATTCCTTACACTCATTCCATCACTCTCACTCAACCTTCTCTTCCTTCCCTCCTTGCAGGAGAAGAGAGCCCACAATAAGAGGGAGCGGGAGAGAACTGGAGGTGGGACCCCATCATTTGCCACCCTCACAACAGCAGAGGAGGCTGCGTTGGAATTATTGGGAGTTGCCGAGAAGCAGCAGGTGGGAGACGGAGAGGGGGTGGGGGGGGGGCATCTCAGCAACCTGGTGACAGAATTACATATCGTACAGCTACATGGCATACATCAGTCACTCATACAGGGACTTATGTCATCAGCCACTGAATAGACATCATGTGCATAATGGTATATCTACCCATTCTTCATACAGTATATCTAACTCATCTCTTTACTCTCCAACAGGTCCATCAAGAGCCCCATCACTGTCCAGGAGGAAGAGGAAGATGATTTCGCAGAGGAGCCTTCAGCCTCTGAGGGCGCAGCGTCACCAGACATGAGTGCACCCAGCACCAGTGCAGAGACGCACACCTTGGTGGGTCCCAAACGAGATAGAGTAGTGTTGTCACCGGGTCCGTCACAAGTCACAAATGAGCAAGAGCAGATGGTTGAGACAGGGCCAGCAGTGGAGACTCCTCGCCAGAGGGTGCAGGACGCTCACAGCTCTGCTCAGCTGCATGCAGACACTGAGCCTCGGGGGCCATCCAGAAAGAGGGCGATCCTGGAGGTGCAGAAAGAAGTGCAGGAGGCTCTGACAGGTTTTGCGACCGTGATGTCTGCAAATGTTCAGAGAATGGAGGAGTCCATCTCCAACATGAGCACCACCGTGTCGCAGGCGATGGTGACTGTAGGCTCTTCCATGGATAGGATGGCCACCTGCACGGAGCAACTAATGCACCACTCACAGGAGCACATGGTCTCTATGGAGAATAGATGGCTATCTGTGGAGCATAGATGGTAGAGGCTCATAGATCTCCTGTCTAGGAGGGATGTCAGCATAGACGTGGGTCCTCATGGCCCCACTGATGTGCAGCAAGGTGCTCTCCAGCGGGAAGTGCGGGTGGCCCATGAGAGGGATGACAGTGAGAGGGAAGTGGGGGCTCCTCTCAAAGCGCTTACATTTCTCCCCCGTTGTCATCCCCTCCGTCAGAGCCCCAGATGCCTCCTCGGATCGCGATGGCAGAGTCCGAGTCTGCCCCTGCACAGTCGCAGGAGGAGCAGACTTTGGCGGGGCCATCACAGGCTCCAAAACCCAGAGGACGTCCGCCAAGAGTGTCTGAACGGTCGCAGCAGGGAAGTGAGCAGGCTGCCTCTACCTCTGCTGAAGCCACAGGGGTAGCACCTCGTAGAAGCATGCGTAAAAGAAAGATGACACACAAGTAGATTCACAGGGGTAGCCACTTGGGTGTTTTATTCAATGTTAATGCAAGATTCCGTTAATGTATTGTCAACCATTAAATACTTTATTTTCACCACTTTCTGTTCTTGGACAAATTTGGAAGTGGTTTAGTGAGTTGCAGTGAATGGTGAGAAATAACGGTACCTCGAGCAATGGTGGTCAGTGTGAAAGGAGTGGCTTGGTCATTGTAGGGATCCTTTATGGTGTTGCTGTGGGTTGGTGCCAACCTGGCGCAGCATGTGGCAGACATATGGATGTACTGTGTAACGTTAAGTAAATCTGGCCATGATGAGGCCATCCCTGGCCTCCCGGGCAGCAATGTGCTCGGATGCTGGTGGGATCTGACCCGCCACTTCCTCCAGCTCCTGCTCCTCCTCATCTTCCAGCTGATGTTCCTCCTCCTCTGAAGAGGCGTTGCGCTCAGTGCCTTGCTACTCATGCAGCGGTAATCCTCACTGCTGCGCTATGTTGTGCAGGGCGCAGCAGACCACGATGATTCTGGAGACCCTGGCTGGTGCGTACTGAACGGCTCCTCCAGATCTGTCAAGACATCTGAAGTGCATTTTGAGCAAGCCTATTGTCTGCTCCATGACACATCTGGTGGAAATGTGGCTTTCATTGTATCTCTCCTGGGCCTCAATACTTGGTCTCCTCAAGGGTGTCATGAGCCATGTCTTCAGTGGATAGCCCTTGTCTCCAAGCAGCCAGCCGGAAAGTCTGTTTGGAGGAGCAAAGAGCTGAGGGAGGGTGGACTGGCAAAGGATGAAAGACTCATGGCAGCTACCAGGGAATTTGGCGCACACACGCATGATGATCTTATTATGGTTGCAGACCAGCTGCACATTGAGGGAATGGAAGCCCTTGCAGTTCACAAACACTCCTGGGTGATGTGGGGATGCCCTGATGGCCACATGTGTGCAGTCGATGACGCCCGGCCCCCGTGGAAAGCCAGCCAAAGCGGCAGAGCCGAGCACCCGCTCAGTAACACTGGCTTCATCAGTGGCAAAGTTGATATAATTGGCTGACTTGTCAAACAGGGCATCGGTGACCTGTGTGGTGCATCTGTGGGCGGCCAACTGCGAGATGCCGCAAATGTCTACTGCAGATCCCTAGAAGGAGCCTGAGGCGAAGAAGTTGAGGGCACCCGCTCCTCTGGCCTGCAGGTCTTGCTCGAGCAATGTGCAAATGTTTGCGATGACCTGGCGCGATAGCCTGAGCCTCCTTTGGCACTGCTGCTTAGTCATGTTGAGGAAGCTCATCCTCTGCCTGTAAACCCTGTGTTGGGGGTATCGCCTCTGGCGTGGTGCAGCCCTGCGCTGATGCCCTTTGTCCTGTGCAGCATCAGGTGGTTGAGGAGAAGGTTGGTGGCATTGTAGTTGTTGCTGATGGTGTGCCTGGTGCTGCTGGTGTTGGGGCTCATCGTGGTCCGATTCTGAGGATCAAGGTGAGACAGTATAAACAGCACCTATGCTGCTGGAATAGATGGCAGGTCAAGTAGAGATCAGAGGAGCAATCTATCAATGGTGTGATAGGTTGTAACAATGAGGTGAGACTGGATGGCGACTTTGCTGGAAACACTTGTAGCCTGCAGAAAGCTAAATGTGTGCTGGGAATGCAGCCAGCAACAGCTTCTGCCTGAGGAAAGTGATCAGCTGTGAGGTGGGAGCTTTTATAGTACATTTCATGCTGTCATCTAATCAGCTGGAGCAATGGCCACTCACCTCCCGCCTCAGGCTGACAGGCGCGGTTCCCGAGCTGCGTGAATCCCGTAGGCAGCCAGGGAACTTTGAAAGGTAGGCTGAAAAAGGCGCTTAAGGGTCTGACAACTACCTGTTAATGATTTGAATATAGGTCGCCCGCCTCTGCCAGTCGGGTAGCTGCCACTCCGGCAAACGCGCCCGAGGGAAAGGCAGCTGGGGGCAGGATCCTGACCCACTGCAAGATATTTCAAATTTCCCACCCGGCCTGCCTCCAATCGCGCCCGCACATACCCCAGAAAATTCTGGCCTAAGTTTCTGCTATATTATAATAAAACTACAAAAACATTTGTTCAAATAAATCAGATCTGCTAGGGGACTCTGCATCTCATTACAAGGGGGAAAACAGTTACAAACAGTAACTAACAGAGCATGATGCGGTGAGATGGTTGCGATGGGCAGAAGATTAGTACTATCCTAAGGTGATGCAATGGATTCCAGCTGGGAAAAGGTGACCAAATTGCAGATGATCAGACCATGCATTGTGAAGACCTGAATGGACATGGAATGGTGACAATGGGAGAACAGGTGTAGGAGGTGGCAGAGCGGATGGCAAAGTGTTATGGTGTCTATGGCCAGCATAGTTATGATAAGTAATTGTTTTTATTGGTGGGAGGGGTGGCTACATCTACAATTTTGTTCTAGAAGTGGCCTTCAATACTGTTTAAATCTGGGCAAATAGTGATTGTATCCAATGTAAGAAGAAATTATTTTGAAAGAGGCTTCAGATTCATAAAATAAATGTTAACAAATCATAGAATCATAGGGGGTGATTTTGTCAATGGGGAGCTTTTGGAGGCGGGACTCCCACTTGTCAGGTTTCAGTCCCGCCTCCAACAACTTCTGGCCAACCAACGCTATTTTCCCTTGATTGACCTTGTTAAGCCCGCTGAGGTGGGCTTAGCAGGCCAATTAAGGGCAAGCCGGTTGCAGAGAACGTCAACGTATGACGTTTCATCTGTCAAAAATTTTTGACCGATGAATTGTCATCGTTTGACAGCTCTGTGAAGCTGTCAAATACTGACATTATCTGTAGTTTGACGAAGTCTTGAATTCAAGACCTCATCAAACTTCTTTCTTTTGCAGAAATGAGATGGTTGTTGCATTGGAGAATGCAACGGCCATCTATCACCTCCAACGCGGAGATGCGAGACTCTCCACATACCCACCGATTGAAGCCTGCAGGAAGAAACAAAGGTAAGTGACGTAAGAAAACTACTAGGCACTTGGTCTAAGTGTTAAACAAAGCTTTAATCAACTGTTTTTCAACATGGAGATCTAGTGGTGTCCGTCACTAGTTCCTGTTGAGGAATGTCCTAAGCAAGCTGGGCCAATGCCCGAGTATTTATACTCTCCCTGGACAGCGCCACCAGCAGGCCGCCCAGTATTACTTCATACATGAATGACAAGATTCATGTCAGTAAGTACACTTTTACTAACACTTTGCACTTACCTCAGATACTCACCTCTTCACATTTGCACCCATCACTTACCTTCACAGCACACTTTTGCACCTCCCCGACCCCCACAGACTCACTGCTCGCCTCGCTGAGCTGGCGGGTTTCGGAGCCTTCGGGAAGCCCGCACTTGAGGGCAAAAAGGGGATAATCCTATTTTCTGCCTGTTAACAGGCAGTTAATAGGCTTTAATCCCTTCCCGCCTCCAAGGAGACGGGACCCGGCACGGGACGGCTACCCGCCTCCCGGGAAGATGGCATGGAGGCGGGTTGGGGCAGGTTATAGAAACATAGAAGATAGGAGCAGGAGTAGGCCATTCGGCCCTTAAAGCCTGCTTCAATGAGATCATGGCTGATCATCCAAATTCAGTACCCTGTCCCTGCTTTCTCCCCATATCCCTTGATCCCTTTAGCCTTAAGAAATATATCTAACTCCTTCTTGAATATATTTAATGATTTGGCCTCAACTGCCTTCTGTGGTAGAGAATTCCACAGGTTCACCACTCTCTGGGTGAAGAAATTCCTCCTCATCTCAGTCCTAAATGGCTTACCCCTTATCCTTAGACTGTGACCCCTGGTTCTGGACTCACCCGCCATCGGGAACATCCTTCCTGCATCTAGGCTGTATAGTCCTGTTAGAATTTTATAAGTTTCAATGAGATCCCCTCTCATTCTTCTAAACTCTAGCGAATACAAGCCCAATCGACCCAATCTCTCTTCATACGTCATTCCTGCCATCCCAGGTACCAGTCTGGTGAATCTTCGCTGCACTCCCTCCATGGCAAGAACATCCTTCCTTAGATAAGACGACCAAAACTGCACACAATACTCAAGGTGTGGTCTCACCAAGGTCCTGTACAACTGCAGCAAGAGATCCTTGCTCCTGTACTCGAAACCTCTTGCTATGAAGGCCAACATACCATTTACCTTCTTAACTGCCTGCTGCACCTGAATGCTTACCTTCAGCGACTGGTGCACAAGGACACCCAGGTCTCGTTGCACTTCCCCTTTTCCCAATCTATTGCCATTCAGATAATAATCTGCCTTCCTGTTTTTGCCACCAAAGTGGATAACCTCGCATTTATCCACATTATACTGCATCTGCCATGCATTTGCCCACTCACCCAACCTGTCCAAATCATACTGGAGTTTCTCTGCATCCTGCTCACAGCACACTCGCCCACCCAGCTTTGTGTCATCTGCAAACTTGGAGATATTACATCTAGTTCCCTCGTCTAAATCATTAATATATATTGTGAATAGCTGGGGTCCTAGCACCGATCCCTGCGGTACCCCACTAGTCACTGCCTGCCACTCGGAAAAAGACCCGTTTATTCCAACTCTTTGCTTCCTGTCTGCCAACCAGTTCTCTATCCAAATCAGTACCTTACCCCCAATCCCATGTGCTTTAACTTTGCATGCTAATCTCTTATGCGGGACCTTGTCGAAAGCCTTCTGAAAGTCCAAATACACCACATCCACTGGTTCTCCCTTATCAATTCTACCAGTTACATCCTCAAAAAATTCCAGTAGATTTGTCAAGCATGCTTTACCTTTTGTAAATCCATGTTGACTTTGTCCGATCCTGTCACTGTTTTCCAAGTGCTCTGCTATTACATCTTTTATAATGGACTCCAGCATTTTCCCCACTACCGATGTCAGGCTAACCGGTCTATAATTCCCCGTTTTCTCTCTACCACCTTTTTTAAATAGTGGGGTTACATTAGCTATCCTCCAATCCATGGGAACTGTTCCAGAGTCTATAGAATTTTGGAAGATGACCAGCAATGCATCTACTATTTCTAGGGCCACTTCCTTAAGTACCCTGGGATGTAGATTATCAGGCCCTGGGGATTTATCGGCCTTCAATCCCGTCAATTTCCCTAACACCATTTCCCTACAAATACTGATTTCATCAGTTCCTCCCTCTCATTAGACCCTATGTTCCCCGACCTCTCTGGGAGGTTATTTGTGTCCTCCTTTGTAAAGACAGAACCAAAGTATGTATTTAATTGGCCTGCCATTTCTTTGTTCCCCATTATAAATTCCCCTGATTCTGACTGCAAGGGACCTACGCTTGACTTCACTAATCTTTTTCTCTTCACATATCTATAGAAGCTTTTACAGTCAGTTTTTATGTTCCCTGAAAGCTTACTCTCATACTCTATTTTCCCCTTCTTAATTAATCCCTTTGTCCTCCTTTGCTGAATCCTAAACTGCTTCCAATCTTCAGGTTTGCTGCTTTTTCTGGCCAATTTATATGTCTGCTCCTTGGATCTTATGCTATCCCTAATTTCCCTTGTTAGCCACGGTTGAGCCCCCTTTCCTGTTTTATTTTTATGCCAGACAGGGATGAACAAATTCTGTAGTTCATCCATGTGATCTTTAAATGTTTGCCATTGCCTATCCACCGTCAACCCTTTAAGTTGGGCACCCGCCCCCAAATTCTGCCATTTTCCCGGCAGTCCTGCCTCCATACCCGCCTCCCCAGGGCTGGCAAGATCGCACCCATAGAAATGTTAGTACAGAAGGAGGGTATACAGTGTAATGCATTGATTTAAGAACCAGCTCCCCCACCAGAACTAATGTTCATTTTCCTGCTTGTTCCCCTATCTGGTAATATCTTTCTTCTTAAAGTGTTTATGACTCTAAAATAGCCATTTGTGGTATAGTGTCTCATGTACAAAGCCCTAGTTAGACCACACCTGGAGTATTGTGTTCAGTTCTGGGCACCACACCGTAGGAAGGATATATTGGTCTTGGAGCTGAGTGCAGTGTAGATAATACCAGAATGATATCTGGACTCCAAGTGTTAAATTACGATGAGATATTACACAAAATAGGGTTATATTCCCTGGAATTTAGAAGGTTAAGGGGCGATTTGATCAAAGTTTTCAAGATATTATGGGAACTGATAGGGTAGATAGAGAGAAACTATTTCCGCTGGTTGGGGAGTCTAGGGCTAGGATCATAGCCTAAAAGTTAGAGCCAGGCCTTTCAGGAGTGAAGTTAGGATACACTTCTACAAGCAAAGCGTGGTAGAAGTTTGGAACTCTCTTCCACAAATGGCAGTTGGTGCTAGGTCAATTGTTAATTTTAAATCTGAGATTGATAGATTTTTGTTAACCAAAGGTATTAAGGGATATGGGTCAAAGGTATATGGAGTTAGGTCGCAGATCAGACATGATCTCATTGAATGGCGGAACAGGCTCGAGGGGCTGAATGGCCTACTCCTGTTCCTATGTTCAAACAACCATTTGCATGAAAAATTTCTGTCTAACCTCCCCCATTATGCCTCTAATGCGAACATGAATTTATGCCCCCATGTTACCAATTCATCAACCAGTGGAAATAACCTTTACTTTCGTAAAGTATTTAACATGCAACCTTAATTTTCTCGGCTTTAGTGTATACAGTCCTAGTTTTTTAAGTCTCTAATCATAACTATACCCTCTTATCACAGGGAAATTTGATTTGATTCCCTCTATCGCCTCCTCCTCTCCCATCCACGTCTCCAACTCTATTAAGAACAGTCACTAAGCTGGCCATATACAGCACAAGACTTTGGCAACACGCCATTTCTTCTGCCGAATCACATACATATATATATATATAGAACCAGAGAGGTCGCAACACAGATTCATGGACCACACCAACAGCTATATCCTAGCAATCCAAGAAACATCCAATTACTTCTACTTTCTATCCTTCAGCTATCCCTCTATCCATGCCACCAGTTTAACATCATGCGCCAAAATAACATCAACCAACATAACAAAAACAGATTATCTGGTCATTATCACATTGCTGTTTGTGGGACCTTGCTGTGCGCAAATTGGCTGCTGCGTTTCCCACATTACAACAGTGACTACACTTCAAAAAGTACTTCATTGGCTGTAAAGCGCTTTGAGACGTCCAATGGTCATGAAAGGTGCTATATAAATGCAAGTCTTTCTTTCTTTCTTAGTCTTTACATGGTCTTATGTGGTACTTTATCAAATGCCTTTTGAAAGTCTAAATATACCATATCTTCTGCATTTCTTCTGAAATATACAATGAAATTATATAACACATAACAAAGCATGACATTGTGCCACTTGTTCATGATGTCATTAGGACAACAAAAGCACTTCTCTCCAAGAAAGAAAAATATTCCCAAAGATTTTTTTGCATGAAACTAGCCTCCCTTTATGTAAAATGCATTACATTTGTTAACTTCAGAATACTTTGCACACATTTTCTGTTGCATCAAGACTCAGTATTGTTTGAAGCAGTTATTTAACTGTTCTTCGAATGACTGATCTTTGAAGCTATAAGCTGCAGTCACATTCGTGTGGCATTGTATTGAGAGTTTGTTATTGTGTTTTGAATGCACAGTGACATCATATGGTACGCGTTAATGAAATGTTATTTTTAATATAATTAGAAGCAAAAGGAAACACATAAAAGATTTAAAAATCAAAGTTTAATGTGCATTATATCAAACCCCTTTGTCCCCCTGTTTTAATTGCAATGTTGCTCAAGCACCAAGTGCCATCTGTTAGGTTTTAATTGTTCAGATTATTTGAAACAAGGACCCAGCAAGCACTTGTGGTACTGATTAACATTTAGCAATGGGTTCAATACAGGCTCTTGGCAGAGTGCATTTCCTCAGAGATTCTGCTCTGGGGCTTGCCAAACTTCATTTTGCCAGACAAATAGAACACATATACTAAGCGTATGCTGCTGAGTGAGCCAGAAATCCAAACCCCTCAAACATGGCTGGCTCAAGCTTTACAGTGAACGCACACATTGCCAAACATTTTTCACATCCATAAATGGTCTCAGCCTAAAAATGTACCTGTAGGTTTGATAGATTTTGGTATTTATGGAAAGTTTTTGCACTGGAAAAAAAATCTGTTTTCACTGAATGTTTTGAGTGAAGTAAGGCCTCATCGCCACAGTTGCGCTCTTATAATGTTTTAAGAACATAAGAATTAGGAGCAGGAGTAGGCAATACAGCCCCTCGAGCCTGCTCCGCCATTCAATAAGGTCATGGCTGATCATTGACCTCAACTCCACTTTCTCGCCCGATCCCCGTATCCCTTGATTCCCCTAGAGGTTTTAGTCCATATTGGCTGCCGACCGAGGCGGGCTAATTGCGGCCGAGGTCGGTGGCGGACGGCGACCCTGCTCCCGGCTCCATCGCGCTCTGTTGAAGTGATTTTGTCCTGATCGGGCTTGTTAAGCCCGCCCTGCGAGGTTCCCAGACAATTAAAAGGAAGCAGGTCTGATGACGTCATTTGATGACGCGTCTTCAGCCTGTTACCTTAGAGGGACCATGTGCACATTCATTTTGACAGTTGTGCTGTCAGAGTTCTACAGCATTGAGGTGCTGCAAACATTGACAAGCACCGCACAAAGGTGGACGGCTGCACCCAGGCTCTCCCATGACTCCCTCCATATGCTTACGGAGGGAGTAACAGCATGCAGGGAGGTTCTCTTCCCTTGCAATGGTTGGAAGAGACCTCCCCAGGACACCAACGCAGCCTGGTTGCACATTGCACAGAAGGACACAAGCAGGGATGTCGTCAGAAGGACCTGGCTGCAGTGGTGCAAACCTTTCAATGATCTCAGTCGATCACGAAACGTTACTGCAAAGCCACACTCAACCTCATCCTGCTGTGTCACTCATCACATCCCCATCACTGCCTTCCCTACCCTATTCCTGCACATCCTTACTCACACCAACTTACCTTGTACCTTCACCCAACCCTATCTGTCTACTTTCTCACCAGCCACCCCTCATCCTACTGCAAGCATACCAACTAACAACACACAAGTGTAGGCACTTGAGAGGTTTAGCCAATGTCCATGTGAAGTTTTTGGTAATGTGTTGTCATACAGTGAAATCTCTTTTTCCAACACTGCCCCTTATTGGACAGATCTGAGTGCACCTTGAGAAGTGCCTTACTGAGTTTCAGTGAATGTTCAGGCATAACTCCCCCCACCCCCCTGCTATAGTGATGAGTGTGCATGGAATGGCCTGGACATTAAAGGGATGCTTCACAGTGCTGGTGTGGGATGGTGTCAACCTGGCGCATCATGTGGCAGCCAGGGTTAACAGCATCAAGTGAAGTAAATCTGGACATGGTGATGCCATTGCTGGCCTCCCGGGCAGCAGTGTTGTCAGGGGCTGATGCCGTGTGTCCTGTGCAGCATCAGGTGATGGCAGAGAAGATTGGTGATGTTGGTGTGCCTGGTGATGTTGATGTTGGGGCTGATCGCGGAAGGATTCAGAGGCACCGATGTTGCTGCAATAGATGGCAGCTGCAGGTGAGATGACAGAAGCGATCTGTCAATGGTGAGAGAGGTTGTTCCAATGAGGTGGTTCATTGGAACAACCTCCAATAGTACAGGAGTCAGAGTGTGAAAGGCTTAGAGGATGCAGAATTCTTAAGGTGCATCCAGGAGAGCTTTTTGCGCCAGCATGTAGAAAGTCCTACAAGAGAGGGGGCAGTACTGGACCTAATTCTAGGGAATGTAGCCAGGCTGTAGAAGAGTCAGTAGGAGAGCATTTTGGTGACAGTGACCATAATTCAGTGAGATTTAAAGGTAGTCATGGAAAAGGACAAAGATGGACCGGAAATAAAGGTTCTAAATTGGGGGAAGGCCGATTTTAATATGTTAAGGCAGGATCTGGCCAAAGTGGACTGGGATCAGCTACTTGTAGGAAAATCCACATCAGAGCAGTGGGAGTCATTCAGAAAGGAAATAGAGAGAGTACAGCGCCAACATGTTCCTGTAAAGGTCAAGGGTGGGACCAACAAGTCCAGGGAACCCTGGATGTCAAGGGATATACAAGAATGGATTAGGAAAAAAAGGGAGGCTTTTGGCAGATACAAAGGACTAAAAACAGTGGAAGCCCTAGAGGAGTATAGAAAGTGCAGGGGGGTACTTAAAGAAATTAGGAGAGTGAAGAGGGGGCATGAAAAAACACTGGCAGGCAAAATAAAGGAAAATCCCAAGGTGTTTTAAAAGTATATTAAGGGCAAAAGGATAACCAGGGAAAGAGTAGGGCCCATTAGGGAACAAAGTGGCAATCTGTGTGTAAAGCCGGAAGATGTAGGTGAGGTTTTAAATGAATATTTTGCATCTGTGTTCACTATGGAGAAGGACGATGTTGGCATAGACATCAGGCAGGGGGATTGTGATATACTTGAACAAATTAGCATTGAGTGGGAGGAGGTACTAGTGGTTTTAGCAGGCTTAAAAGTGGATAAATCCCCAGGCCCAGACGAGATGTATCCCAGGCTGCTGTGTGAGGCAAGGGAAGAGATTGCAGGGGCTCTGACACAAATTTTCAGATCCTCTCTGGCCACAGGGAAGGTCATGATGCGGAGATGCCGGTGTTGGACTGGGGTGGACAAAATTGAGAGGTCGCACAACACCAGGTTATAGTCCAACAGTTTTATTTGAAATCACAAGCTTTCGGAGCTATCGATTTGCTCCTTCCTCAGGTGAAGTAAATTAGATACAGAATCTCCAAAGCATATATAGATGGAAAACAAAGAATGTGTACTTTACAATTGCAGACCAATAAATTAAATCATCCTGACTATCTGCCGAGGTGTGATAAAGTTAATTAAGTCAGCCAGGAAGGTACCACATCAAAGACATAGCAAGATACAACTGAGACAATGAGGTGTAGTCGCAGGGGTTCTAACGTGTCAAAAGCTGCCGTCTGTATGTAAAACGAAAAGCTTTAACATTTTTTTACTTTTTTACTGGGAAAATTTTTACTTTTTTTACTGGGAATCACATCTGTGAACAAGCTAACGACGACTCGAGTCCGGATCACGTCATGTATCGTGACATAAACCCAAGATCCCGATTGAGACCGTCTTCATGAGTGCGGAACTTGGCTATCAGTTTCTGCTCGATGATTTTGCGTTGTCGTGTGTTTCTAAGGTTGCCTTGGAGAACGCTTACCCGCAGATCCGAGGCTGAATGTCCTTGACTGCTGAAGTGTTCCCCGACTGGGAGGTAACAATCCTGCCTGGCGATTGTTGCACGGTGCTCGTTCATACGTTGTCTCAGTGTCTGCATGGTCTCGCCGATGTACCATGCCGCGGTGCATTCTTTCCTGCAACGTATGAGGTAGACAACGTTGGCCGAGTCACATGAGTATGTACCATGTACCTGGTGGGTAGTGTCCTCACGTGTGATGGTGGTATCTGTGTTGATGATCTGGCATGTCTTGCAGAGTTTGCCATGGCAGGGTTGTGTGGTGTCGTGGTCGCTGTTATCCTGAAAGCTGGGTAATTTGCTGCGAACGATGGTACTTCTGAGGTTAGGCGGCTGTTTGAAGGCAAGTAGTGGAGGCGTGGGGATGGCCTTAGCGAGGTGTTTGTCGTCATCGATGACATGTTGAAGGCTGCGAAGAACATGGCGTAGTTTCTCCGCTCCGGGGAAGTACTGGACGACGTAGGGTACCCTGTTGGTTGTGTCCCGTGTTTGCCTTCTGAGGAGGTCTATGCGATTTTTCGCTGTGGCCCGTCGGAACTGTCGATCGATGAGTCGAGCGTCATATCCCGTTCTTACGAGGGCGTTTTTCAGCGTCCGTAGGTGTCCATCTCGTTCCTCCTCGTCTGAGCAGATCCTGTGTATTCGCAGGGCTTGTCCATAGGGGATGGCTTCTTTAACATGGTTAGGGTGGAAGCTGGAGAAGTGGAGCATCGTGAGGTTGTCCGTGGGCTTGCGGTAGAGTGAAGTGCTGAGGTGTCCGTCTTTGATGGAGATTCGTGTGTCCAGGAAAGGTGCCAGAGGACTGGAGGACAGCTAACATAGTACCATTATTCAAGAAAGGTAGTAGGGATAAAGCAGGGAATTACAGGCCAGTGAGCCTAACATCAGTGGTAGGGAAATTATTGGAAAAAATTCTGAGGGACAGAATTAGTCTCCACTTGGAGAGGCAAGGATTAATCAAGGATAGTCAGCATGGCTGTGTCAGGGGGAGATCATGTCTAACCAATTTGATTGAATTTTTCGAGGGGGTGACTAGGTGTGTGGATGAGGGTAGTGCAGTTGATGTAGTCTACATGGACTTCAGTAAGGCTTTTGACAAAGTCCCGCATGGGAGACTGGTCAAGAAGATAAGAGCCCATGGGATCCAGGGCAATTTGGCACATTGGATCCAAAATTGGCTTAGTGGCAGGAGGCAGAGGGTGATGGTCGAAGGTTGTTTTTGTGACTGGAAGCCTGTGTCCAGTGCTGTACCGCAGGGATCGGTGCTGGGTCTCTTGCTGTTTGTAGTGTACATTAATGATTTAGATATGAATGTAGGAGGTATGATCAGTAAGTTTGCAGATGACACGAAAATTGGTGGAGTGGTAAATAGCGAGGAGGGAAGCCTCAGGCTACAGGACAATATAGACGGGTTGGTCAGATGGGCAGAACAGTGGCAAATGGAATTTAACCCTGAAAAGTGAGGTGATGCATTTTGGGAGGACTAACAAGGCAAGGGAATACACAATGAATGGTAGGACCCTAGGAAGGACAGAGGATCAGAGGGACCTTGGTGTGCATGTACATAGATCCCTGAAGGCAGCAGGACAGGTAGATAAGGTGGTTAAGAAGGCGTATGAGATACTTATATTCTATGCCTCGGCTGATGAAGGCAAGAGCAGGGAGGATATGATGGAGCTGTACAAAACGCTAGTTAGGCCACAGCTGGAATACTGTGTGCAGTTCTGGTCGCCACACTATAGGAAGGATGTGATTGCATTGGAGAGGGTGCAGAGGAGATTCACCAGGATGTTACCTGGGCTGGAGCGCTTCAGCTATGAAGAGAGACTGGACAGGCTGGGGTTGTTTTCCTTAGAGCAGAGAAGGCTGAGGGGCGACCTGATTGAGGTGTACAAAATTATGAGGGGCACAGATAGGGTAGATAGAAAGGAACTTTTTCCCCTTAGTAGAGGGGTCAATAACCAGGGGGCGTAGTTTCAAGGTAAGGGGCAGGAGGTTTAGAGGGGATTTGAGGAAAAACTTTTTCACCCAGAGGGTGGTTGGAATCTGGAACTACATGCCTGAAAGGGTGGTAGAGGCAGGAACCCTCACAACATTCAAGAAGAATTTAGATGAGCACTTGAAACGCCATAGCATACAAGGCTACGGACCAAGTGCTGGAAAATGGGATTAGAAAAGATAGGGCTTGATGGCCGGCGTGGACACGATGGGCCGAAGGGCCTCTTTCTGTGCTGTATAACTCTATGACTCTATGGCAGTGGACATACAGTTGCCTCTAAACACTTGCAAGCTAAAGAAATCTCTATATGTATTACAAATGAAGTAACCAGCATTTTCTGTGCTCTGAAACTGACCATCTGCTACATGGCATCCTTTACACTACTTCTGCAGCTGTCAGCTTATCAGAAACATCAGAGCAGACTCAAATCATGCCAGTTTGAGCTGGCGTGTTCCCCGAGCAGCGGGTAACCCGTGGGGGAGAACGTAAAATTGGAAGGAAGCCTCAAAACAGTCTTAAATTTGCTCTCAGCAAGCATTTAACAAGCTCAATTGTATCCCCTGCCGCTTGGTGTCGGGTCAGTTCTGCGCTGACAGACCCGACAGCTGGGAGATTCGCGTGGAGGCGGGTTTGACAGCCGGTTCCTACCCGCTGTCAATCTGTGCTATTTTGACAGCTGACCCGCCTCCAAACCCGCACTCTGAGCGCTGGCAAAATTCTGGCTACAGGGTACAATGGTCGTATAACAGGTTTGAAAAATGGTAATTTTGTAACAAATGGCCTTAGGTTTCTCGAATAATGATCTTTAGGAAAACAAAGCTTAAAAGAAGCTTTTAACAAATAGATTTCCGTGTTTGAAATTATTGTAGACTTTGTCGTAGGAAACCAAAAGAATTCCATTATTCACTCAAGTGTAACATTTCATCACATTAGTTCCTTATTTCCAATGGGTGCATTTTCCATTGAGGAATCAAAAAACATTTGTATTATGATCACTTACAATGCTAAATGCATTTTCTTTTGGCCACATTAAGAGTACCAGTCTAATCTGATTAAAAGAACATTGTAAAGGATCAACAATAAAGTTACATTTCGAACAGCCCCACCCAGGACCACACACAAAGTTACTCAGAGGTGGCCCTTCTACCCACCCACTGTGGACTATAAATCCAAAAACCATCAAATGATTTACTGTTCCACTCTCTGTTACTTTAAATTCAAATCCCAATTGTCCTTGGCCTGCTCCCTTTTGATAACCCTCATAAATTTGGTTCGTTATTTTAACATCAGAAAAATGTGGGTGTTTTTCTTCACCTCATTCTGGAGTAATTTTGAGCATAGTCCAACGTCTTGATTATCTGCTCGTGACATTCACACCTGCCACCATGAAGTGGCTTGGCTTTGCCAGCGTGTCAGAGGTCAGCCTCATTTGCATAATCATGGCAAGCTCCAAGTGTCAGAAACATTTTAGGAGCTTGCCAATGCTGGGACAGGAACTTGCATGCTCGTGCCAGAGTTAATGGCCTGCAGCACCTTAGGAAGTAGAACAAATGTCTGGTAAAGTTGTTTAATGGTAATCAACCTTTTTAAAATGAGCTGGACAAATACCTGGTTGTGAAATGGACTGAAGGTTACAGAGAACAACTACAGGTAAAGATAATCAGATGGTTGGTGGAACACTAACTAGTTCTGATCTGACCGTAGGCAGCTACCAACTTCAATGGGAGTGTGTTGCACATCTCTAATAATCTCCGGTCTTGCTTGAGGTGTATCAATTTTGTTCTTGTTCCTTTTGATTATTATCCCAGAGTTTTTAAGCCAATGTGAATAGGAGAAATATTATAGTTTTCTTGGAAGTGCTACTGGCGGTTAGTCATCTCTATTAGATAAAACTCACAGCAATACAAATGACCATGGTCCATCAGAAGGCGCAAACTTGCTGCATAAAGTAGCCTTTTCTTATTCCATACTTTTTTATATAATACCCTGTTAGTTTCATAGGAATAATTGGAGGCATTGCTGAGGAAACAATTCTGCCAAAGGGCAATTCTCCTTGGCAGTGAAAAACCTCTTTATGAAAAACAGAACAATACCAGTTTTGCTCCATAATTAATAACCCACTAGTGAAACTGTTCTCAGAAATCGCATGTTGAAAGGGCACATGTTCCCACAATTTTGCTAGCAGGCTGTCAGCTACAGAAAATGGGCATTCTGCCATGTTTTTGTTAAAAGACTAATTTCACCCCCATGGTGATTGTAGTGTCAGCTTTTTAACCTTCATCAGTGCACAATTCAAATGGGATAACTTGCATGGTGTGGCCAGTGGCCATGTAGCACAGGATGGCTCTCGGTGACTGTTACCAGATTTGCGTTCTCGGTACAAATTTTCTGAGTCCATGCCAAGGGTGAGGTATCACACTTGCTGCCAATGTATAATGGGGACTCACGGCAGCACGCCCGCGATTTTCTGTTATGCTCTGGCAGTAGGCAAGGCATCTCACTGCCAACGTGGACACAGAAAATGTTCCTCCTACTGTTATTCAGAGTTTACGATTAGAAGTCTTCGCTCTAGAATGACTTTTGAAAATATTGTGTATCCTACACACTAACTTCATGGCTCTGTTCCAAATTCTGTTTCATGAGAAAGATGACATTTCTTTTGATATAGTTAGTGTTTGTTAACAATAAACATATGATGATTGAATTGTAATCTAATTCCATCTAAATACTGACTGACTTCCTGTTTTCTTTTCCCAATGATATTTTTTTTAGTTAATTTTATTACGGAAGATGAAATCTGTAACAATTACAAAAACAAGCCTCGCTCAGCTCCATGTTTATTAACTCAGTGAGGACTACATTTTACAAGTGCCACTGCCAAACTGTTAGCCTGTTGCTCATTTTCCAAAGGTGCATCTCAGGAGTCTTAACTTTTATCTCAGATATACACCAGCCCCTCCCTCCCTTTCACTCTCTCAAATTAACTGCAGCTAGCACTTTTTAAGTGTTGGAGTAAAAATATCACACTTCAGTGTAGGCAATTACCAAAATGCATGGGGAGAGCAAATACGATTTAAAAATTGACTTCAATTTGTTTTTTTGCCCAAATTGAAAGAATTAACTTTTCTTGGGGTGCAGTTCCACAGCAGAAAACCATCCTCCAGTATCTACTGCAAATGGCTGCCTACACAATGGCAGCAGGATAGTTAAAATTGAGAGGTCGCACAACACCAGGTTATAGTCCAACAGTTTTATTTGAAATCACAAGCTTTCGGAGCTATCGATTGCCCCTTCCTCAGGTGAAGTAAATAGATACAGAATCGCCAAAGCATATATAGATAGAGAACAAAGCATGTGTACCTTACAATTGCAGACAACTAAATTAAATCATCCTGACTATCTGCCGAGGTGTGATAAAGTTAATCAGGTCAGCCAGGAAGGTACCACATCAAAGACATAGTAAGATACAACTGAGACAATGAGGTGGAGTCGCAGGGGGTCTAACATGTCAAAAGCTGCCGTCTGTATGTAAAACGAAAAGCTTTAAAATTTTTACTTTTTTACTGGGAAAATTTTTACTTTTTTACTGGGAATCACATCTGTGAACAAGCCAACGACGACTCGAGTCCGGATCACGTCATGTATCGTGACATGAACCCAAGATCCCGGTTGAGACCGTCTTCATGAGTGCGGAACTTGGCTATCAGTTTCTGCTCGATGATTTTGCGTTGTCGTGTGTTTCTAAGGTTGCCTTGGAGAACGCTTACCCGCAGATCCGAGGCTGAATGTCCTTGACTGCTGAAGTGTTCCCCGACTGGGAGGTAACAATCCTGCCTGGCGATTGTTGCACGGTGCTCGTTCATACGTTGTCTCAGTGTCTGCATGGTCTCGCCGATGTACCATGCCGCGGTGCATTCTTTCCTGCAACGTATGAGGTAGACAACGTTGGCCGAGTCACATGAGTATGTACCATGTACCTGGTGGGTAGTGTCCTCACGTGTGATGGTGGTATCTGTGTTGATGATCTGGCATGTCTTGCAGAGTTTGCCATGGCAGGGTTGTGTGGTGTCGTGGTCGCTGTTATCCTGAAAGCTGGGTAATTTGCTGCGAACGATGGTACTTCTGAGGTTAGGCGGCTGTTTGAAGGCAAGTAGTGGAGGATCTTGGGTTCATGTCACGATACATGACGTGATCCGGACTCGAGTCGTAAGGTACACATGCTTTGTTCTCTATCTATATATGCTTTGGCGATTCTGTATCTATTTACTTCACCTGAGGAAGGGGCAATCGATAGCTCCGAAAGCTTGTGATTTCAAATAAAACTGTTGGACTATAACCTGGTGTTGTGCGACCTCTCAATTTTGTCCACCCCAGTCCAACACCAGCATCTCCGCATCATGAGCAGGATAGTTACCCATGGGGAACATTACAACTATGCATGTTGCTGCCCTAGTTCAATGTCTCCACTCACACACTTTCCAGCTACCTCCCGAGCTCAAGGGTGCGAAGTCAACCCTACCACTGCACCAATTGACATCAGCTAACTACATAGAATTACATAGGATATACGGCACAGAAACAGGCCATTCGGCCCAACCAGTCTGTCATAAATCGCAAGTAACAACTCAGGAAGTACTACTGGGCGGCCAGCTGGGGCGCCGTCCAGGGAGTATAAATACTCAGGCATGGGCCCACCTTGGGCAGAGACAATCTGGAAACAGGAAGCTAGTGACTGCTAACTAGACCTCCATGTTTTGTTACAAGTTGATTAAAGCCTTGCTTTATGTTCAAGTGCGTAGTGAGTCTTTATTACGTCACAGTCCATGCCGGCGTTTATACTCCACATGAGCCTCCTCCCGTCTTTCCTCATCTAACTCTATCAGCATAACCCTCTATTCCCTTCTCCCTCATATGCTTGTCTCGCCTCCCCTTAAATGCATCTATACTATTCACTTCAACCACTCCCTGTGGTAGCGAGTTCCACATTCTCACCACTCTTTGGGTAAAGAAGTTTCTTCTGAATTCCCTATTGGATTTCTTGGTGACTATCTTATTTTGATGGCCTCTAGTTATGCTCTTCCCCACAAGTGGAAACATTCTCTCTCTATCCACTCTATCAAAATTTCTTATAATTTTAAAGACCTCTATTAGGTCACCCCTCAGCCTTTTTTTTCCCAAGTGAAGAGAGACCCAGCCTGATATGTATACCCTCTTTCCTGATATGTATACCCTCGCATTTCTGGTATCATTCTTGTAAATCTTCTCTGCACCCTCTCCAGTGCCTCTATATCCTATTTATAATATGGCGACCAGAACTGCACGCAGTACTCGAAGTGTGGTCTAACCAAGGTTTGATACAGGTTTAGCATAACTTCCGTACTTTTCAATTCTATCCCTCTAGAAATAAACCCTAGTGCTTGGTTTGCATTTTTAATGGCCTTGCTAACCTGTGTTGCAACTTTTAGTGATTTGTGTATTTGTACTCCTAGATCCCCTTGTTCCTCTGCCCCACCTAGACCCGCACCCTCCAAGTGATAAGTGACCTCCCTATTCTTCCTACCAAAATGTAATACCTCACATTTATCTGTACACTCATTACAGACTAGGGCTTGGGGCCTTCTTGTTGTGTATGGTTCAGTTCCACGCTGACCAATACAGTTATCAGTTGCACCAGAATTCTTATTTATTTTTTGTCAGCGAGGCCTGCTGCTATTTTCAGCTCAAAAGAAAGAGAAATGCAACCCGCAATATGAATGCATGAAAGAATTGGAACACTGAAGCCTTTAAGTAATTGTGTGTTCAAAGGCACAGCCTAACAGCCCTGGATGGCCAATTTATATGGGGAAAATTATGAAGTGTAGTTCTGATGTAAAGATTGGGAAAAGCTTTAATGTGTATATGATGTAACTTCCTCCATATTATCATGCTGTAACAAAGCTCCCACTTAATTTTGGTAGGACATTCTTGTACCTGACATAAACCCAATCACAAGTGCCATCATTTGCATTATGGGCAGAGATTAAGCATAGCATTTACCTATGTTACAACAGTGACATTAAAAGTACTTCTTTACCTGCAAAGTGCTTTACGACATTGTGAGGTCATAAAAGGTGCTATATAAATGAAAGATCATCTTTCTTCTAACTGAACGGCATTCACATTTCTGCTCCATTTTTCCCCTGACTGTGTTCAGTTATGTGGTACAACGGAACCCAAAATCTACCTTATACAGTCAGGCCTCACTTTATTTGCTTTCCTGAAGGTTTAGAATGACCTATTCACCAAAACTCCCAGATCTTTTTCCTGCTCTGCTTTCACAAGCACAGGCATTCCACATTCTCACTTCTACTCATTCTGTGACTATTTCCTCTGCTCCCTATTTCTAATGAAATTGTAAACTTTTCTTTCAATATGCTAAAGGTTAGTAGTTTGTTATTTTGGTTAGAAATAAGTTGACCAATGATCTTTAAAACCACAGCACAGTCATTTGACACTCTACATGTGATTGCGTTGAAAGGATTTATGTTTTGGTAGTAAACTTGCCAACATTTGTTGATCAAAACCCATGAGAGAGCAATGGGCTGCCCTGTGAAAGCTTAATGTTTTCATCATTGTGTTTCGAGGCAGTTACATTTAACTCTTCCTAAACAAACACCATGTTATTCCTTTACGTAGATGAATTTGCAGATTCAACATTTTAAGGCCCACTTTTTCAGTCAGGTAGCCATGGAAACAGAATAAAATTGGAAAAATCTGAGCGGGGAGTTTGGTGGGGGGCGAGGGAAGGTATGGAGACAAATTAACTGCAGCTAGCACTTTTTAAGTGTTGGAGTAAAAATATCACACTTCAGTGTAGGCAATTACCAAAATGCATGGGGAGAGCAAAAGCGCTTTAGGACGTCTGGAGGTCGTGAAAGGCGCTATATAAATGCAAGTCTTTCTTTCTTTCTAGAGCAGGGATATCCCCAAGCTGAGAGCTGCAATGCTGCAAAATGGCAGTCAAAGTCAGCAATTCATCAAACTGATGGGAACAAGGACTGAGATGGTTGAGGATTTTTAAAACGTTCACTGGAAGCTCCCAACGGAGGTTGCCACTGAGATGCCATCTTGCCCAACTATTACCGACCCAACTGCGATCAGCCAACTCAGCACAAACTGGGGTTGGAATCTGGAGGCTGTGCTCTGTAGGGCTGAGTTAAACTGAGCTACCGGGGAAGCTATGGGATTTGAGATTTAAAATAAGGACTCTTTAAATAAACCCGGATGGTTAGCAAATATGTGGTAACAAGAATAATTTTATTTGGTCCTTGGAGGGTTACTACTCCAGATGTTGACCCTTTAAGAGAGCTGCTAATTGTTCTGTAAGTCTGAGTGATTGATTTAAGAGGCCTGCACACAGGTTAGCTCAATGCGACTCAGTCCAGCTTGTGTCTGCTGTAATTAAGTTGTTCATTTTTCATGGCTTATTACCTTGCACACTACAGATAGGTCACAAGTAGAACCTGGGGCTGTTTTGTTTTACTTCCATTCATAATTCTACCAATGAAATTACAGAGAATGGTGCCGAGTCTGGAACTCACTGCCTGAAAGGTTGGTAGAGGCAGAAACCCTCATCGTATTTAAAAAGTTACTTGGAAATGCACTTGAAGTGCCGTAACCTACAGGGCAACGGACCAAGAGCTGGAAAGTGGGATTAGGCTCTTTTTCGGCTGGCACAGACATGATGGGCCGAACGGCCTCCTTCTGTGCCATAAATTTCTATGACTCTGTGATTCAATGATAAATCATAAATTGCAGTTTCGCTGCAGAAGGAGAATTCTCAGTAAATAGCTGGCCGTCTGTCAACTCAGCAGTTACAACAATGACAACTTGCATTTGTATAGCACCTTTCCATAGAATTACATGGGGTACAGCACAGAAACAGGCCATTCGGCCCAACTGGTCTATGCTGGTGTTTATGCTCCACACGCGCCTCCTCCCACCCCTCTTCATCTAAACCTACAGCATAACCTTCAATTCCTTTCTCCCTCGTGTGTTTTTCTAGCTTCCCCTTAAATGCATCTATGCTATTTGCTTCAATTACACCTTTTGTGCTAGCGAGTTTCACGTTCTAACCTCTCTCTGAGTAAAGAAGTTTCTCCTGAATTCCCTATTGGATTTATTACTGACTATCTTATATCTATGGCCCCTAGCTTTGGTCTCCCACTGAAGTGGAAACATCTTCTCTACGTTTACCTTTAAGTTAAAATAAAAGTCCCAAGGTGTTTCATGAATGAAAAAAATCATTGAGAGAACGGACGTTGAACCAGAGAAAGAGATTAGAGGGGTAACTGAAAGCTTGGTGAAGAAGATTGGTTTTGAGAATGCTTTTAAAGGGAGGAGAGAGAAGTGAAGAGGCAGCAGGTTTAGGAAGGGAATTCCAAATGGTCCGATCCCGTGGGTCCCTGGCCACGGCCTGCTACCACCCAAAGTCCCGCTCCTGCCCACCGGGCGGGAGTTGGGGAAAATTTAATGAAAATAAGGCCCAGCCGTTAAGATCAGCTAGGCCTCCACGTCCCTGGACTCCCCATGTGCGCAGCCCGCTTCGGGGATTGTGCGCACCATACTCGCAGCTCCTCCTCAACCCCATTAAAATCAGGGCCAAAGTGTCAGTTGTCAAAAAGCGAAACAAAGTAGCCAATTCCTCTAATGTTTCATAGGTGCCTGGAAGGTCCCTGTGATATAGAAGTTGAGGGCAGTGGTGCCCTCACTAGTGCAGTGTGGACGATTAATGGACCCTATAGGTCACTTAACTCCAAGATGCTCTGGTCAGACCTCAATCTGAATACTTTGTCCAGTTCTCATCACCAAGACATAAGAGTAGAGGCTGACATCTCAGTCACAGTTTTCCTGGTGAACTGGAGTCTCCTTAATGAATCATAGAATGTTTCAGCACAGAAATACGCTATTTCACCCACCAAGCCTGTGCTGGTGTTTTTATTCACATGAGGCACCTAGTCCAATCCAAGAAATGTAGATATCCGAGAAACCTGTTGACTGGTCCTGCTCAGTCCCTATACCTATTAATATTCCCATTTTCAAGTCAATATCTGATTCCCTTTTTAAATAATATATTCACTCTGCCTCAACAATGGTTTATGGTAGAGAATTCCACATTCTCACCACCATCTATGTGAAGAATATTTTTCTAATCTGCCTTTTAATTTGCGCTATAATTATCTTGAATTTGTACCGTCACACCGACCAATTGAAGGAATCTATCATTGCTTAACCTATTGTAATCCTTCCTAACCTTGAAGACCTCAATTAAGTAACCCTTAACCTTCTGCTGGGAAAACCCTAATTCCTCAAGTCTCTCTTCATAACTGTACATTTTTTCATTGTTTTAATGCCCTATAATGGGGTGGTCAAAGCTGCACATGATACTCTACAAGATCAGAACATAATTAGAGAGGAAGAAGGCTATTCGGCTCAACTTGGTTTATTCATCCAAAATGACTTTAAAGTACCCCCAGTGCAGCATCTAAGTGGTTCTTAAATGATTCCAGGGTTTTCACCTTCACCACTCTATCTGGGAATCTATTCCATGTGTTTAGCACTCTTGATGTGAAGAAAAATGTCTTGATAATGATCCCAAATTCACCTTTAACTTGTATGGGCCTGTGGCCCCTTGTCCTACCCTCACAATTTAATTTAAAGTACTTTTCTGGATTTACTTTTTCCGTACTGTTTACAATCTTATATCCCGCTACAAGATTACCTTACCGACACCTCCCACCTAAGGCTGAATAATCCAAGTTTCTTCAGGCTTTCCTCATAACTCAGACCTCCAAAACTAGGATTCAGTCTCTACGCCGCCTCCAATGTTTGAGTGTCTCAGCACTGGATGCAGCACTCAAAGTGCCATATGTACCAGAACATTATAGAGTTTGATCGTGACTTCTTTGGATTTGTATTCTACAGTTCTGGCTATATAGTTCAACACGCTATTGGCTGCTCTGCATTGGTTGAATCTATTAGCACTCCTGGGATATTTTCAGCTTTGTCCTTAGCCACTACAACACTATTCACGGAGCCCATGGGCCATCCATCTTTCCTTCCAACTGCACCACTTTACATTTGTCTGTATTAAATGTCATTTGCCATTAATCTGTAGCCTAGTCATATCTGGTAGTGCAATGTTACCCCCTTGTTGCTGTATTCCATGCCTCTAAATACTAAACAAGGATTCGGTTTGCCTTTTTTATGTCTGTATCTACTTGTGCCCTCATCTTTAATAACCTGTGTGTCTGCACACCAAGGTTCCTCTGCTCCTCTACTCTATTTAAAACTTTACCATTTGAGGCATCTTTCCTTTTTCTTTTCTGACTTTCAAAATGTATCACTTCACATTTTGTTTTTTTTAAATTGAACCAGATCTGCCACCTACCTGCCCATTCTGTCAGCTTAATTATATCTTTCTGCAGTTTATCGCAACCCTTATCACCATTTGCCATAGCTCCCAACTGCGTGTCATCAGTAAATTTTGATATTGTTACCCAAGTTCTTAAGTCTAGATCATTTGTATATAAAGTAAAGAACATCTCAAACCTCTCCGTCTCTCCTCCTTCTTTGACCAAGCTTTCAGTCAAGCCTCCTCATATCTTCTTTGGCTCAGCATCCATTTTTGTCTGATTACACCCCTGCGAAGTCTATATGAACCATTGTGGTGGCCAGTATACCTCGCCTTTCTCGGTGCGTCAACCGCCACTACTGTGCGGGGTCCCCGGTGGGCTCAGAAGCAGGAACTCCAGATTAGGGAGTTCCCATGGCTGGGGCTACAGTGAGAAATTGATAAAACCCCTATGAATTTCAGGGCCTGGCACTCAGCCATTGCACCAGAGAATATGATCTATATTGGCCCAGAATTTGCAGTGGGCAATGACGTTGAACTAACAGCATTTACCGTTAGTACCCCTCTGAAACTAGCCACAACTTCAAGATTTAGCGCATGCACAGCTAATCCTGAAGTTGCGGTAAGTCATTCACTGCTCAGACACCGGCTGCACTGTGCCCCACCCCTACACCATAGCCGGCAATCAGTGAAATCAGTGAAACTGATGAAAATTTGGGCTTTTCCGCAGCAATATCGCTGTTAAACGCCCCATTAAAAGTTAAGCCTTGTTGGAATAGGTATAACTGGGGTTTTAACAGCGTGTTGACTGTTAAACAAAGGTTATGGGCCTGAAGAACTGATTTTTATATTTGTGGAATGTCAAATTTCTCCATTATGATAAAAATTACAATCTTTAAAAAACTTTTTTTTTTTAAAGTTTGTTCATGATATTTCAGCTTCTACCTTAGCCTCATGTGAAAGTCCCGGGGGGGAAATATTCGGTTGCTTTGCGCAAAGCAACTAGAGCCCGGGCGCGGCGCCGCTAACGCCTCCCACAAAATTCGGCAGGAGGTTAGCGGCGGCAGTAGCCGGTAGTGCCCCGCGGCACTGCGCCTCTGGCAAACTTGGCTCGCGCCCCCTGACCTACCGCCGGACGCTATGTCCGACAGGGTCAGGGTGGCATTTTTGAGCCGGGGCAGCGATAATTAAAGGGCAGGTGCTGGGCGGCCTTTTTTTTTGGGGCCGCCTGCCAGCACCTGCCCCCTCTGGCCTCCTCCTGTGGGGTGTCGGCTGCGATCCGTCAGCCCGACACTCCTCGAGTGCCGGGCTCTTTTGCCAGCACCCCGCTCCCCGGTGGTCCAGCAGGGCCCCAGTGCGCACTGCGCTAGGCCCCTCGCCTTTAATCAGGGGAGGGAGGCCTGCAGTAATGCGGCGCTACGTGCTGGCACGGGTGGCGCTGCTGCACGTAGTGCCGCGATATTCAATGGGAGCGCCCCAAGAGGGAGGGGGAGCACTTGCAGTAGAGCCCCGCCTCCTGCTTGGGGCACTACCATTGAATTTCGGGCACGGGGGCGCTAACTTTTTCAGGGTGCTAAAAGTAGCACCCCATCGAAGTTATCAGCCCAAAGGGGGCACGGGCCAATTTCCCTCACCAAATCTTTATTTCGCTCTCTGTAACATTTTTAAAAAGTCTGGATAAAGGCAGCTTCTCATTTCCTGGTTTCCTGTCTGTTTGAATTCTGCAATGTGATTGGCTGCTTAGACAGCTTGCTGATGTCCTAGCAGCATTGCAGTAGGGATTTCCATTAGAGCGCTGAAATCACTTGAACATCGAAAAAAGGCAAACTTCTCACCACATAGATCGCGAGCTCTCTGTGGGCAGATTTCTTCGGGCCCAGCGGCGAAAGCCTTTGCTTCGTCGCTGACCACAAATTACAGGCTAATATCTCGCAACACAAAGCTTTATTTATTTCATACTTTGGACATCCAACTTAACATGGGCCACCACAGATTATTACATGAAAGGTAAGGATCACAAGTTGTCTGGGGTACATCAAACAAAACTGTTCCTGGCCTGGTTGTCAAATGCTCCATTACCTTTTAGTTTACCAAATTGAAATACTTTTGACTTTGTAACACTGCACTGTAACAGAACTCAAAGTTAGCATCTCTATATTTCCTGGGTCATGTACTGTGCACATGTGCACAAGGTGGCCATGGCTGTTAAAAGCTTTTTTTTTTAGAGACGCCTGTTGTAAATAATGGATATTTAAAGGACTAGCGAGATTAACAAAGAAATCTGTTACATCTGCAGTTCCATTTTTACGAGGTCCTGGTTCTGATTCCTTTAAAATCGAAGGACCTTCAACAAATCCTCACCTGCAACTTAGCAATAAAAGGTTTTAACCTTAATAATGCTATTCCATCTGGATACGGAGAGGACATTTAATAGGTAAGGAATTTGTTTGCAGATATTGTTATTAAGATCTAAGAGACCAATGGATATTTCACCCAGATACCATGATGCATTACTCCTTCCCATCTGATGATTTAGTTTCCATGTGTTCTCAAAGCAGGCTCCTTATTCTGTGAGGCCCTTCATCTGTGGTCCAGTGGTCCATCTGTACTGAAGCAAATTGACTTCTTTCCCTCAATTTTTAAGCCACTTAACTGATAAATGACCTTCAATCTTCAACCTAAATAAGTTTCAAGGTAGCCTGGCAGAACCAAATATGTCACCAACATGATTAAGTGAAAAAAAAACTTTATTATTTGAGGCTTTTGAAGGCAGTGTAGTGTGGTTTATTCTGCTCAGAGCAAGTTGCTTAAAAGCAAGTTCTCATTTGTATCCTTGTGACCAGCATGTGAATTAAACAATAAACCTGAAGGTGAAAGCTGTATAAATGCAATGCTCGGAATGAGCGCGGCTTCTCTGGGGGAGGGGCAGGGACGCTGGTAAATCATTCGCATTCAGAACAGTATATCCCTTGCAATTGTCGTGTGGGTGCAATAAGAACCAAACTAAAACCGCTTGACACCAACAAATATAATTTCATTTGCACTTCAGTTTCAATTTCACACCCACATTTACGGGCATTTTCGCCCACTCCTTCACTGAATACCGAAACCAAAGTGAAAATCCAGATCAGTATCAAATAGAGAAATTCCAAAGCATTCTGTGGCATCTAGATTTTCAGGTAGAGATTATATTCAATTTGACATTTTCACCACTTCTTTCAGCAGAAATTTATTGGAATAGATCTGATTAGGGTGTTAGTCCGGAGGATATGCTATTAGCACCTGCCCGACCATTAGTGTATTGACCCCTGACCTTATCAGATCTATCCATTGGGAGCTCACCTGATAGATCACGTAAGCAGCCTTAAAGGGGTGATGGGTAAATATAAAGGGAGACGGCCACTTAAGAGTTAGTGGACCCACATGGGGATAAAAGTGTTGGTAGAAATGACAAAAGATGCTAATATTTTTCATGCATATTTTAACTTTTGCAAAAGTGGCTGGTAAAACCCAATGGCTGGCACAATAAATATGGAGATAGGACACAGATTTGGTTTCAAGTACTGGGAAATTAAGTAGACTTCTAAGTAATCACATCGGGGGGGTGGGGGGGGGGGGGGGGGGTGGGGGGTGACTAATTTTAATATAATTTACAGCCACCTGGCAGATGCTGCTGCTATCAGTATAAAACCTGACCAGATAATTAGACAGGCAATAAATGGGCAGAAATCTAATGTTGCCTGTCTCCAACCTTTTTCTCAATTGGCAACACCCACTTTACGCCCATTAATCAGAATGAAAGCCTGATACAGATACACATCGAATGGAAGCCACAATGGCATTGGAATGAAAATCTGCAGCACATTTGCCAGCTTTGTACATTTGTACCTGACCTTTATGACTTGCTCACTTTATGAAACTGTTGTCATATGTGTATCACTCACAAAACTGACTATGACTAATAAGAACATAAGAACACAAGACGTAGGAGCAGGGGTAGGTCATTTGGCCCCTCGAGCCTGCTCCGCCATTCAATAAGATCATAGCTGATCTGATCTTGGCCTCAACTCCACTTCCCTGCCCGCTCCCCCATAACCCTTGACTCCCTTACCTTTCAAATATCTGTCTATAAGAACTAATAAGGAGAAATTTTAATAGTTAATAATTTTAACATGAGGAACCATTAGGACAAGTGAACAGCTTTATTCTAAATATCTGAAACAAGTCACAAAGTAGATATTGAGAGCGCAGTTTCTGTACACAATGGCCCAAAAATTCCTGGAAACAGTCAACGAATGGTGCCAGCCATTAGTTAGACTTTCCCTTGCCCGTTTAATCTAGATGATATTTTGTGCTGCAATTTGCTGTGAGTGGGAGATGGAAAGAGCGTGGTGCCCTCTACAGGACATCTGGGACCTGAGTGAACAGAGAAAGCAACTGTGTATCTCCTTAACCAATCAGATTGAAGGATTGTGAAATGAACAGCACAAGGTTTGAACCAGGAAGTTTAATTTAAAATGGTGAATTCAACGTCAAATCATGTACAGAAAGAGAAATAAAGAGAGAGGGAAAGAAAGATTGGATTAAGAGGGGAAAAAAAGACAGAAAGAAAAAATATATATTTTTTTTAATTTAATTCTCCAACAACAATTAAAACCTGAAGGAATGAGACTCCACAGTTGTAATAGTTAATCTTCAGTGCCAGAGAGGTTGACTGGCAGTTTATTAACACTTAGCACATTGGTAAAAGGGTACTTAGACTTGAAATTACTTGAATTAACTTTCTGTGGAGAGTTTTCTTCGTACCTACCACACAAATACAGCAACTTCCCGACATGCAATGCATTTGAATGGGGAGCCAGACAGCGAGATGCCGTTTTCGCAAAGCTAACGGTAGAGCGGTGCATCTCCCACAGCAATTTCTCGATCTTTGCATTTACTCGCTCATCTGCCCTCGCCTGAAGTTGCTGTGGCATTTGCGCTTAAATAACGGCGAGCGCGATTAGCAATATTTGAGCCATTGGTGGAAGGCTACAACCACATAGTCCCCTATCATCTTCTCCTACGTAAGCAGTTCCAAAAGCTGTTAATTTAATATTAACTATTTATTACTGTCTGTGTGGAAATGGATTATATCGAATTACTTTGCTAATTGATTGAAGGATCTGTTTCAGCAAATATCCACAGTTTATGAGAATACAATCACATTACAGGCTCATATATCTGAATACAAGTTCATTTATATTCTGCAGCACACATTCTTGTCCTGTGCAAGTAAGTGAGTGATTATGAGCAAAATGAAACATGAACATGAAATCTTTGAAGGTGGCAGGACAGTTTAACAAAGCAGTTAATAAAGCATATGGGATCCTGGGCTTTATAAATAGAGGCATAAAGTACAAAAGCCAGGAAGTTATGCTAAACCTATATAAAACACGAGTTCGGCCCCAGCTGGAGTATTGTGTCCAATTCTGGGCACCACACTTTAAGAAGGACGTGAAGGCTTTGGAGAGGGTGCAGCAGAGATTTACTAGAATGGTTCCAGAGATGAGGGATTACAGTTACATGGCGAGACTGGAGAAGCTGGGGTTGTTCTCCTTGGAGCAGAGCAGGCAAAGAGGAGATCTGATAGAGGTGTTTAAAATCATGAAGGATTTAGGTAGAGTAAATAAAGAGAAGCTGTTTCCAATGGCTGAGGGGTCAATAACGGAGGGCACAGATTTAAGGTGATTGGCAAAAGAACCAGAGACATCATGAGGAAAAACTTTTTTACGCAACGAGTGGTTAGGATTTGGAATGCACTGCCTGATAGGGTGGTGGTTACAGATTCAATAGTAGCCTTCAAAAGGGAATTAGATAAATATTCGAAGGAGAAAAAATTGCAGGGAAATGGGGAAAGAGCGGGGGAGTGGGACTGACTGAGTTGCTCTTCGAAAGAGCCGGCGCAGACTCGATGGGTTGAATGGTCTCCTTCTCTGCTGTACTATTCTTTCACTGTATTCCTTCACTTCACCTGACGAAGGAGCAGCAGCTCCGAAAGCTTGTGATTTCAAATAAAACTGTTGGACTATAACCTGGTGTTGTGCGACTTCTCACTTTTGTCCACCCCAGTCCAACACCGGCATCTCCGCATCATGGGTACTATTCTATGATTAAAACAAAACATGGGCAAGGATACAAGGAGTTAAGTAACAGTCCTGTCAGAAAGATGATGAACAACGCAAGGCACAAACATCCAATTTTTCCCAGATGTGCATCTGCCGTGTGATCTGCAGCTGGTGGCATTTTCTGAAAGCTTAGAGGATCCAAAAATCAAATGTCATAGATCCCCCAGCCCCAGGGAAATAAAAACACACCTCAAGAGAAGACAGGAGCTCATGGAGTGATGGGACATCTTAAGCACTGTGTGAGCACCATGGTTTATATAACTTTGTGAGCTTATCTCACACTGGGTGTTGATTCTCCCATCTCATTATCTCGAAAAGACAGGAAGCACAGTTAATCTACTTCAGCTGCGGTGTAATTTTCACTGGCCAGATTATTTCAAAGTAATTAAAAAATGACTTTGCCAGCCTGTGGTGTTTTCCTGAAAGGCCTTGTGTGGTGCTGCACTCAAGATGCTCAAAGTTTACTTGTGAGTTATTATTCAATGATTCTTTCCAAAAATACGGAGTCATTTTTGGTGAATTGCCAATTTTTGTGCCACCTTGAAGGAATACCACCCAAATGGATAACAAGCTAATTACAGGAAGAAGCTAAATGAGGTCAGTCTACTCTTCTTAATTCAAAGTTGCTTCATTCAAATGATTTGATAATTTGCTGTGTTATTTATGCTACTTAATTCAAATTATTGAACAATTCAAATTTTTAATGCAAAAATTGACTGAGTTATCAGAAATAGATGTTACTTACCTGCCACCTTGAATGCATTATTAAGAAAAAAAAACTACCAGCAAGGTAGTTGAGATGAGTTTATCTTTCTTCGTTGGTGAACACAAGACGAAAATGTTTTATTATCCTAGTTTCATACAACAACTGGTTACCAGTCAGGATATTTACTGAACTATTGACTTATATTGTGCACATTCTAGACCCTTTCAGCAAAAGAAGGAAAGAAAAAAATTGCATTTATATAGCGCCTTTCACGACCTCAGGACATCCTAAAAGTGCTTTACAGCCAATTAAGTACTTTTGAAGTGAAGATACTGTTGTAATGTAGGAACTTAACAACGCAACAAACCTGAGATGTATTTGAAATAACCCAGCTATGAATTTGGTACTGATGAAAGATCTCTACCCAAGTTGTTTACCTTTCTCTCCTCTTTCCAGATGCTGACAGGACATCTGTAAATTTCCATTTTGATTTCAGACTTTCAGCAGTTGTATTCAGTTTATTCCAGCTATGAATTGGTTAATCATCCTCTTGCTTTTTTTCGGATCCGAAAACATGTTTAATGTTATTCCAGTCTCATTCTGCCTTTCTGATTGTAATTGCTGGGTAACCTCTGTAGCAATGTCGAGCAGAATGATCATCTCTATGGTAATGAGTAACTTTAGCATATTTATGAAGGTGGTGAGAATTGAAGGAAGAATGCAATGCAGCACAGCGTAGGTGGTGGAAAGTTAGAAATAAAAAGCAAGAACTCCAATTGGGAATAAAGATCCACAACTGGGTTTTTCTGCATTGGTGCTCATTATCCTGTGATTTTCTTAGTGTGGAATCCATTATAAGAACATAAGAAATAGGAGCAGGAGTAGGTCATTTGGCCCTTCGAGCCTGCTCCACCATTCAATAAGATGGCTGCTCTTCTACCTCCACTTCACCTTCCGCCACTATCCCCATATCCCTTAATTCCCTTAGTTCCCCAAAATTTATCGACCTCTGTCTTGAATATACTCAACGACTGAGCATCCACAGCTCTCTGGGGCAGAGAATTCCAAAGATTCACAACCCTATGAGTGAAGAAATTTCTCCTCATCTCAGTCCTAAATGGCCGACTCCTTATTCTGTGACTGTGACCCCGTGTTCTAGATTCCCCAGCCAGGGGAAACATTTTCCCAGCATTAACCCTGTCAAGCCCCTTAATAATTTTATATGTTTCAATTAGATCACCTCTCATTCTTCTAAACTCTAGGGAATATAGGCATAAGTTTTATATAACTGTCTTGTTTGAAATCAAGAAAAGAATGTGGGGGTAAATGCAACTTTGGCAGGGGGGGGGCGGGAGGTGGGGGGACCACAAAATTGGCAGCAGTGGCTCGGCTGCCCGTTATACACCCCACCCAATTTTCCTATCCATCGACTTTGCCGCTGGGGCGGGGGAGGGTGCAGGAAATCCGACGGCCCCTCCACGAAACTAAGCTGGAAATAAGACCCTGAAGTATGTAAGTCATTGGGCCCCGCCCTGGAATGCACGGCTGGCAGCGCGGCAGGACGACTATTTCTGCTGGTTAGGCTGTTCAACATCTGGTACACGCCACCCATTGCAGCTGGCATAGGACGCAGACTTAAATATTTTAATAAGGTTCCCACCTGTCTTGGGTGGTTGTTCTTTTTCCTCTTCTTTTTATGTGATGAAGGAAAGGTCACTTAAAAGCAGTCCAGATAGGTACAAGTTGCACTTAATACACTAAATTTCAGCTCCTGCCATGGCAGGGGTACAGCAGCATAGTGGTTATGTTACTGGACTAGTAATCCAGAGGCATGGACTAATAATCTGGTGATATGAGTTCGCATAGCAGCTGGGGGAATTTAAATTCAGTTAATTAAAGAAATCTGGAATAAAAAGCTAATACCAGTAATGGTGACCATGCAACTACTGGATTGTTGTAAATACCTCACTAATGTGTTTTAGGGAAGGAAACCTGCCATCCCTACCCGGAATATTAGCTGATCACAGCCAAGGTGCTGGTAAGGGGGTGTTACAATTGGCCTCAGCAAAGTCAGGCAGAGTTCCCAGCCCTGAATGCCCATCTGAAAGTCAGAAAGTCTGCCATGCTCTACAGATGACAGATGGCTACTTTGGCAAGGTACTGGAGAGTGCCTGGTGCCCATATGCCATTTGCAGTAAGTAATTAGTGCCTTTAGGAGAGGGGGAGGGGAGAACGAGGAAAAGCAGTAAGTCAAGCTGTGTGATATGAATTTTTTTTCCTGCTTTGTTTTTTAAAAATCAAAGGCATTTTAAAGAAGGAGGAATTGTTACTAAGATCGCACCGTGCCATTTCAGTCTCTAAGTTTGCCCGTGTACTAATTTTTCATCAAGCATTCAACAGGTACATAACTCCTGAAACATGAAATTTATTCCTTGTACACATTTAATCCTTTGAGCTTGAGACACCGTCAGTATAACAGCCACACATCCTGTTCCACTACTCTATGGGGCTCATCCAGCCACAAAAGCAAATGACAGCAGTGGTGCAGTAACCTCGCCTATGCCAGATGATTGAACGGTTAACCACAGGGCATAAAAAAATTAGCCGCACGTAATGCACTCTCCTAAGCTTTTAACTTAAAGCTATCATGAGAAAAATCATAATTTTTCGAAGATTTAAGTGAAGCTTTCCTTTATATGTTAGGGCTGACATTTTCAGAGTTCGCACACTCGGCAGAGAACTTCACCCACCGGCCTCATGGAGACGATTTTGTGAATGGGGGTGGGCTGGAGGCGGGACTGTTGCTTGTCGGGTCGATGTCCCGCCTCCATCGATTTGTGGCCAACCCACGCTATTTTCCCTTGATTGACCTTATTAAGCCTGCCCAGCTGGCTTAGCAGGCCAATTAAGGGAAAGCCGGTTGCAGAGCACGTCAACATATGACGTGTCATCTGTCAAAAACTTTTGACAGTTGAATTGTCATCGTTTGACAGCTCTGTGAAGCTGTCAAACAGTGACATTCTCTGCAGTTTGATGAGGTCTTGAATACAAGACCTCATCAAACTTCTTTCTTTTACAGAAATGATATGGTTGTTGCAACGGCCACCTGTCATTCCCAACACGGAGGTCCGAGACTCTCCACATACCCACCGACTGAAGCCTGCAGGAAGAAGCAAAGGTAAGTACACTTTTAATAACACTTTGCACTTACCTCAGATACAGAATCACAGAATCCCCACAGTGCAGATAGAGGCCATTTCAGCCCATCAAGCCCATCCCACCCTATCCCCGTAACCCCACGTATTTAATCCCCCTAACACTAAGGGTCAATTTATCATAGCCAAATCAACCTAACCCGCACATCTTTGGACTGTGGGAGGAAACCGGAGCACCCAGAGGAAACCCACGCAGACACGGGGAGAATGTGCAAACTCCACACAGACAGTCACCCGAGGCCGGATTCAAACCCGGGTCCCTGGCGCTGTGAGGCAACAGTGCTAACCACTATGCCACCGTGTTGCCCGTTAACGAAACGATTATCCTGACTACCATATCCTTCACCACTTTGATAAGAGTTAATTACCTGTTAACAGGCAGTTAATAGGCTTTAATCCCTTCCCGCCTCCAAGGAGACGGGACCCGGCGCGGGACGGCTACCCGCCTCCTAGGAAGATGGCATGGAGACGGGTTGGGGCGGGTTGGGCACCCGCCCCCAAATTCTGCCATTTTCCCGGCAAAATCGCCCCCCATGTATCAGGAAATCGAGGGTGCGGATTTTTGATGCGTACTCCCAGCAGGTGAGGGTGGACACCTGGAATCGCAAAGTCAGTAAACAGCCCCATCGGGAATTTGGCGCGGCATAATATGGAAAGAAAGAACTTGCATTTTTATAGTGCCTTTCACGACCTCAGGACGTCTCATAGCACTTTACAACCAATGGAAACATGGTCACTTTTATAATGTAGGAAACACGCCAGCCAATTTGCACACAGTGAGGTCGCACAAACAGCAGTGAGATACATGACCAGGTAATTTGTTCTAGTGATGTTGGTTGAGGGATAAATATTGGTCAAGACTCGTCTGATTTCCTTCAAAAGATAGTGCCATAGGATCTTTTACGTCTGCCTGAGAGGGCAAACGGGGCCTTGGTATAACGTCTCATCCAAAAGACGGCACCTCCGACAGTGCAACACTTCCTCACTACTGAAGTCTCAGCCTAGATTTTGTGCTCAAGTCTCAGGAGTGGGACTTGAACCCACAACCTACTGACTCAGAGAGTGCTACCAACTGAGCCACGACTAACACCTTACACATTTATGATTCCGTTATACATTTCTCCTCTTAACTGCACATTGAAACTATCCTGAGTAACTCACTTGTCTTTTTTGTCGCTCATGAACTAAAGGCTCAGCTTCTCTCATTATTCCTTCAGTGTCACTGCAAGGGACATAGGACTGTCTACGTTTCTAATTGGAGTGTATCCTATATTTTTTTGGAAACTTACTTGTGCTGTGCTTTATAGGTTTCTCTACTTAAAAGCATATGGTTTAGAAGCAATTTCTCCCCATGGGATTAGTTAGCAACAGTGGAAAGGTGAGGTTCTGGCAAGAGCAACACCTGATAGAAGCATACTTTTTCTTGGCAGCTTGAGTCGGCTCTTAGCAGGAATCAACTGTAGTACTGAGAAAAAGCTAATAAAGATATGATGGTGGCCTTAACTCATTTGTGAAATGCATTGCGAAAGCCAAAATGCACTAAACACACCTCAGTACAGATATAAGGGCCTGGTAATGAACGGCATTCATAGAAACATAGAAACATAGAAACTAGGAGCAGGAGTAGGCCATTCGGCCAGTTGAGCCTGCTCCACCATTCAATACGATCATGGCTGATCATCCAAATCCAGTACCCTGTCCCTGCTTTCTCACACAGAATCCCCATCGAGCCTGCACCGACACATATCCCACCCTATCCCCGTAACCCCACGTATTTAATTCCCCCTAACATATCCCTTCCTATCCTATCCCCGTAACCCCACATATTTAATCCCCCCCTAACACTAAGGGTCAATTTATCATAGCCAAATCAACCTAACCCGCACATTTTTGGACTGTGGGAGGAAACCGGAGCACCCGGAGGAAACCCACGCAGACATGGGGAGAATGTGCAAACTCCATGGAGTGAGATGGGAGAATCCACGGAGTATTTTTACTTCTAAAAGCACCTCTGAATTGGAAATGAGTTGGAGTGAGACAAAATTCCATACATTGGCATACATTGGCTGATTTGTTCAATATTCAATATGTATGGATCAAGTGTGAGGTCATTATTCAAATCAGATCCAGTAATGCAAAGAGCTTATTTTGTAGAACTGGTGGAAGAACAATCTCTCAACACAGGTCTCAATTTAATAGTTAGACGCTGAAGGCCTGATTTTAACCTGGCGGAACAGGAATCGGGCGAGCGTAGGAGGGGAGGCGAGCATTGACTGTAAATCCCAGACGTCATCTGCATGCCCCCAACTGGCTGCGAAGTGGCCACTGGCTGGCAGGTGGGAGCGGAATGTCGGGTGGCATGAGGTCTCCGGCTAGGTCTGAAAACACGGCCCTGAATCCTCTTCCCGCTGTGTTCACCTGGCGGGAAAGCCACAATGGCGTCCCCGCTTAGACCACCTCATGGGTTTTCAGGCAACCGAGGCATTCTGGCTGCTGATCTCCATCCATAGCCAGAAGGCCCTGATCTTGGAGGCCTGACCTGCAGCTGCAGGCTTTCAGGCTCGTCCTAAACCATCATGGTGAAGCTGGGCCTCGTAACCCCATTGCCCCCACCCCTCCCCCACCTACCAGCAGCCACACAATCTCCTGGGAGAAGCAAAAAACACAAGAGAAAAAGTCCTATGCCAATTCTGGGAAGAAAATTCTGGGATATTTCTCTCAGACTCCCGAAGTCGATCAAAACGAGTTCCAGGAGTACACAGTAACCATGAGACACATTGCCCAATACCCCACAAACCTATAAAACCTACAAAACTTGTACAACTGCCTTTTGAAGATCAGCAGTAAATCTGCACTCACTGGACAAGCTGGCAAACTGTTGCAAAGGCCTATGGCCTCCTGCAAAGGGAAAAGCCTCCCGATACCTTACCTAGTTCTATGCTGACATAACTGACATGTGCCCCTTGTATATTTCACTCCTTGAAATGAAGAGGTCCAAAGAAGCTCTCGCGCGCTCTGACTCCTCCAAAAATTAGCAGCTAGCTGAATTTGACACCTTCCTAAATTAGGCCTTTGGGCCTACTCACTCAATTCACAAGGCATGCTTCCCAAAGTGTGAAAGTATGGACTGTGAGCGCATCATCACTGAATCAGTCCTAACATTTCTTGCCGAAATGCTATTATTTTATTGGTATTATATTTCTCTCTATTTAAAACATTTCAGTGTGTATACATATGATGCTGAAGTGGCATTGCCTTGGCAGGTTGTCCACATTCAAGTAGGGCTCTGAGATACCATTTCACACTGTCGACACTGCAGTGTTAATGTCATTACATTTAAAGAAATGCATTACTTTTTTTCTTTTTTTAACAACTATCTTGCCATAAATGCTGTTCCACACCCAGTCACATCACTCCCATCAACTGGAAGGGCAGGACAATCTGGTCCGAATGTTTTTACTTGACCAGTGTCAATGCCATGACCAGAGATTCGAAGCATGATTTAAGCAGAGTTCTTCTTCTGCCCAATGGAAAGTCTCTTTTCTGCATGGGGCTCCATCTTGTGGCCCGTTTCTGGACTGACTAAACAAATCCAACTCAGGCAAGGCACGTTGTTTTGACAGGCACCACTGGCCCTTGAATTCACAAGTCATGACCTTCCGAATGGGAGTTAAGCACTCAACCACTTGAGGTATCAGGCTCCTGCCCAAATTATTCCAATGTGAAATATCCTGCGAATACTTTGACCATTTCAATTTAGTTTTCCTCCAAAATTGTTTCCAGGTGTTCCTCCTTCTCTCCAAGGGCATTTGTATCTCAGTAGTTGGAGGAGGGGGACACAGAGTCACAAGCATAGTATCAAACAGCACAGAATGAGGCGATTTGGCCCATTGTGCCTGTGCTGGCTCTTTGAAAGAGCTATCCAATTAGTCCCACTCCCCTGTTCTTTCCTCATAGCCCTGCAATTTTTTCCTTTTTAAATATATATCCACTTCCATTTTGAAAGTTACTACTGAATCTGCTCCCACCACTCTTTCAGGCAATGCATTCCAGATCATAACAGCTCGCTGTATAGGATAAATTCTTCTCATCTTCCCCCTTAGCTTTATTGGTAATTATCTTGTGTCCTCTCGGTACTATTAAAACTATGATACTCAGACAATTGACAGTAATCCTCAGATACTTCCTACTTCATCACTCTCCCTCTTAATAAAAACCTTAGCTCATGTCACCCGTGGCTCAGTGGGTAGCACCCTCACCTTCTGAGTCTGAAGGTTGTGGGTTCAAGTCCCACTCCAGAGACTTGAGCACAAAAATCTAGGCTGACACTAGTGCAGTGCTGAGGGAGTGCTGCACTGTCAGAGGTGCCATCTTTCAGATGCGACATTAAACCGAGACCCCGTCTGCTCTCTCAGGTGGAGGTAAAATATCCCATGGTACTATTTCGAAGAAGAGCAGGGGAGTTCTCCCCTTTGTGTGTCCTGGCCAATATTTATCCCTCAATCAACATAACTAAAAAAACAGATTATCTGGTCATTATCACATTGCTGTTTGTTGGAGCTTGCTGGGCGCAGATTTGGCTGCCACATTTCCTACATTACAACAGTGACTACAATTCAAAAAGTACTTCATTGGCTGTAAAGCGCTTTGGGACGTCTGGTGGTAGTGAAAGGCGCTATAGAAATGCAAGTTTTCTTTCTTTCTTTCGTGGTCCATATGTAACACTGTAGGTCTGGCACCCAGTGCTTAATATAGTGAATTGACTCAGATTCTATTTATATTTCAATTTTCCTTTTCTTCTGTACTGTAATTTTTTCGTTCTATTCCAATACAAACCCTAATAGAATGAAGTATAAATGTTGCTTAGGAATTCCTCAAATACCATTTTTTTTATGGTAATTGATATTTTTTGCCCTCTATACCTGTAATACAAACCTTTTCCCCCTCTCTGAAAATCCCTCCCTGAAATCCTCAATTAAAGCGATCTTTCAACCATGTTGTCAGCCTACTCCACTAACTTTTCTGGTCCTCTTTCCTCCCTCCTGCTCCGTATCCATTTTTCCTCTCCCTGTAAAGCACTCAGATATCTTTCTGTAAATGAGGAAATGTAACTTGTTCTTTGTTACCCTTAAAGTACAATCCCAGTGTTTAAGTGAATCTTCCTGTAGACCAGATTAGCGATCATTTTTTAATTGAAAAAGACGTTACTATCACATTTTAGGTCAGAATCCTCCTGCCATGACAGAGAAATATTCTGGGGGAGAAACTCGGTATCGCCCCGTTTGGGGCGCAATTATCGGCTGGGCGCAAAGTTTAGCGCCTGGCACAAATTATCGCCTCCGACTGCAAACTTGGTTTCTATCGCCCCTGGAGGTGATTGGAGTGCTAAATCAGGCGCTACACACCTGTCTTAAGGCACTAATGCCGAGGAGTGAGGTGCTAACTCAGAGCGCTGGCAAAGTTCATGTGATGTCAGTCAGCAATGGAACACAGACACACTGGCGCCGGCCAGTTCTTAAAGGGGAGGGTCGATCTTGCTCTCCATCCACAACCTGCTCATTGCAGCCTTGAATCTCGGCCTGGAGAGACCTATACATCAAATCTGCTGAAAAGAACAATGGAGAGACCCAGGGAAAGAGCTCAGAGTGCAGCCCCCACAGTCTCTTCTAAATCGATGCAAGGAAGGTCAAATCAAAATGATTCTGCAAAGTGCTGCTCAGTACCCAAAACTCCTTCACACAGCGTTGAATCTCTCCAGAAGTCTCTCTCTCAGAATGCGTGGTGCAAAAATGTCACCGACAAAAAAAGGCAGGAAGCGGTCGCCTTTAAAAATAGCGCTCCCCCAGTCCCTTCCTGACTGCAAAATGTTCCCCTCAACCTGTCGTTGTTAGCGGCAGGCGGAAAGGCAGGGGCGCCACTCAATATCCGGTCTGAGGCGCTACCGGGGCATTGCACGCTCGACTGACGTCACGATCAGTAGGCGCAGGAGATCATGGCAGTAGTGTTTAGCGCCGCCGCAATATGCAGGGTCAATTTTGCGAGCTGCGCAAAAATTGCCGCACCTGGGCGCTAGTTGCTTTGCGCCCCATTAGCGCCCTCTTAGGGCGCTAATGGGAGGCACAAAGCAACCGAATTTTTCCCCCTCTGAATCTTCAATGCCTTTCTGTGATTGGCCAGTAGTGGGTGCCTTTTTCTAAATTGCCATGCAAGGGCCTAGCCACTTAAGAACCACCAAACTGATTTGACAATCTAACACTGTGCCACAAGAACTTCCCCATACCTGCCTATCACATGTTTAATAATTCTGGCCCTAAAATTACTCAGTTTGATAACAGTGTATGGAGACTTAGCATGTCTGTTTGAAATTTCTCTCTGCTGTTTTTAACTCCAGCATTAACCCATTTATTTTAAGTGGGTTAACTCTGCCATTAAAACAGCAGAGGAATGAATTGATGACTAATGTGCTGTCCTACCAAATTGAGTTATTTCAGTACTTCTGTGTTTTTCAATTATGCCTTTAATATATATCTGTGTACAAGTCTTCCAATATCCAATAAATAATTTATATTTGCAACTTGGAGAGGTTTAAGCTAATTTAGGAGAGCCAACATGGATTTGTAAAAGACAGATTGTGTTTGACTAATCTAATTGAATTTTTTGATGAAGTAACCGGGAGGATCGATGAAGGGAATGCAATGGATGTTGTCTACATGGATTTTAGGAAGGCGTTTGACAAAGTACCACATAGAAGGCTGGTTAATAAAATTGAGGCTCATGGAATAGGTGGGTCAGTGGCAGATTGGATAAGGAATTGGCTTAAGGACAGAAAACAGCGAGTTGTGGTAAATGGCTGTTTTTCAGACTGGAGAATGGTAGACAGTGGTGTTCCCCAAGGGTAACTGCTGGAGCCACTGTTTTTTTTTATATATGACCTGGATATTGGAATACAGAGTAGAATTTCTAAATTTGCCGATGACACCAAACTTGGGGGTGTGGCAAATGGTTACCGCCGCCACTAACCCCCCCGCTGAATTTCGCGGGAGGCGTTGGCGGCGCCGCGCCCAGACGCTAATTGCTTTGCGCCCCGTTAAATGGGAGGCGCAAAGCAACCGAATTTTTCCCCCTATGACTTTATTTGGCAGTTAAAAATAAACTTGTTAAAAGTCCATTAGATTTGGAAAATGTAAACAATGACGGTTAAAAATGCTTAACTCTATCAGATTGAGAGATTGGCCCAGAAATTGATCTCGCTCTGTTCCCGCGGGGGTAAGGAGCAGGCGCGATCTCTCACTCCGCGTTGGCTTTTTCAGATCCAGCTCGCACGAACTTGATGTTCTAGACATCAGCTGGGCAGTGCTTGCGTATCCCACCGGCGTAGTGAATTCGTGCGAGCTGTGGGATCACGTGACTCAGTTAGAGCCAATGGCAGCACACCATCTTCCATTCATAAGTTTCACATACGTGCTGTGAAAGCTATGAATCTTACACACCCCCAAACTAACAGCTAAACCTCAATTAATTTTTTTTTAAAAACCATCACATTAATAAAATAAGTATAGTTAAATAAATTAACCATTTTAAATAAAAAATTAAATTTTTGAAAAAATTTAAAATCTTTTAAAAAGTTATAAAAATAAACTTACCTGTCTTTAAAGTCTCTAAAAAAGATATACCTGTTAAAAAAAATTCAAAATAATACTTAATTCACTACTTACCTTGTTAAAAGTGGGTCTTACTCCTCCTTTTTTCATTTCTAAAATCTTCCGTCCTTACCTGCGCGTCCAAAGCACTAAGTGCACAGCGTGCGCGCAGCCTGTAGCGCGCACGCGGTGCACCGAGGAACCGCCCCCTTTTCCAAAGACCAAGTGGCGGTTTTCAGCGCATGCGCAGTGCATGCAGAAAACCGGCAATTGGAGACAGAATACGCGAGAGTACGCAATGCGTACTCTCGCGCAGCGGCATCAATTTTTGGCCCATTATATAAAATTTTAACTTTTAATCTGAATCAATCGCTTCATTGATTGTTCAAGCAATTTTACAGTTTACTACCCAAAAGCTGAAATATGATAACATAGGAACAGGAGTAGGCCATTCAGCCCCTCGAGCCTGTTCCGCCAGATCATACCCGTGATCATTACCTGTTTACAATCATTTTTAAATAGAGCCCCTGTACATATTAGACAATGTTTTATCTTTAAATGTAAATATTAACAACAGTCTTTCAGGCAACATTACCAGCACGGGAAATAAGCAACAGATTATGAGAGCAAAGCCCCAATTCCAGTTGGCTGACATTTTGATCTGTAAACAGCAAGCAGTGTGACATCTCGGATAGGAACTAAGATACTGCTGACTGATAGTTAAACACTGCCTGAAAGAAAAGCTTGTTATAATAAAACAGCTGGTGAGAAATATTACTGCAGCCTCTCCAGAGGATAGGACCAGCAAGAGAACATGCATCCCAAATGTGGAATGTTCTGCATCTGCTGGCAAACTATAAATGCTTTCACAGATGATAAGTCATCTCAATGTGATGGCACCAGTTACTGAGGTAGGTCCTGGGTTCCATTCGTGGATTATTAGGGTAAAGCTTTACGTTCCAGGGATGGCAACGCATTTACAATCTTATTACAGTTAAAACCTTGGGACTGATGTGTATCTGTAACTCGAGAATGTTTGGGACTCTCTTCTGTTATTATATACAACATTGAAATGATGGAAAGCAATTGTATTTCTGTGAAGCAACATGCTTTTAGATACAGGAAATGTCCAAACTTATCAAACAGACAAAATGCAATGCACTGGAGCACGCACTAAAGTGTAGTATTTTAAAGCCCACGAGGGGTTGAAAAACATGGTCCTGTGACACAAAATGGTGTCACTTACATTAAGTTGCCCATAATTCTGAGCGTTTACTCAATTAGATTGTCTGACACTGAACTGCAATTTAATAGTATGGCATAATAAAGGTATTACTCTAGCTCCAATTTTGCTGTTATCAAATCATTCATTCATTTGTTTCAAACCACAATGACATCCCCTATTGTATAGTGTAGGAACGAACAAAATACCACCAAAGAAATGTCTAATACTCTAAGGGGGAGAAATTTGGTGGGTTAGCACATCCCGTTAGTGCCCCGTTATCACCCCCCGGGAGGGGCTGACGACTTACGCCCGAGCGCGGCGCGATGAACGACTCCCGCGAACTTCGGTGACAGGTTTGCGGCGGCGGTAAGACTTCACGCCATGCGCATCGCCCCGGTAGCGCCCTGGACCCGAACTTCGGTTCCGCCCCCTGCAGCGTCGCCAGACGAAAACACCGGCAGCTGCAGGAGGCGTTGTTCAGGAGGCCGGACGCTTCGGGGACGAAAGTTAAAGGGCAAGGTTGCCGAGGTAAGTACCTAAATTTCTGAAATGTTTTTGTTCAATTTTGTTGACTTCTCCTGGGCCGCGGTCGATCAGCCCGGCACTCTGCTGGAGTGCATGGGGCTGATCGGGCCAGGTTGTGGCCGCTGTTGGGGACCAGCTAACTGGTCCCAATGCAGAGCCTGCAGCGATGGCCCTTCCCTTTAAGGGAGGGAAGGAGCCTCGGATCGGGGCAGCGCTGCACGGGACATTGAGCAGCGCTGCACCACTACCGCCCCGCCAGCATCCTCTAGTGCTCCAGGAAGGAAGTCGAGCACTTGATTTAGTGCTCCACTTCCTTCCTGGAGTGCTAAAACCCAATTTTTTAAAAGCTGCGTATCATTAGCGCCTGGCGCTAAGTCATAGAGTCATAACGGCACAGAAGGAGGCCATTCGGCCCATCGAGTCCGTGCCGGCTCTCTGTAGAGCAATCCAGTCAGTCCCATTCTCCCGCTCTATCCCCGTAGCCCTGCAAGTTTATTTCCCTCAAGTGTCTATCCAGTCTCCCCTTGAAAACATTGAGTGTCTCCGCTTCCACCACCTCCGTTGGCAGCGAGTTCCAGGTCCTCACCACTCGCTGCTTAAAGAAGGTTTTCCTCACACCCCCCCTGTATCTCTTGCCCAAAACCTTAAATCTGTGTCTCCTAGTCCTTGTACCATCAACTAGTGGGAACAGCCTTTCCCCGTCTAGCCTATCCAAACCCGTCATAATCTTGTACACCTCTATCAAATCATCCCTCAATCTTCTTTGCTCTAATGAAAACAAATCCAGCATTTCCCAGCTTTCAAAAGTTACCTGCCCCCAAACGGGGCGATACCGAATTTCTCCCCCTAATACTATAAGTGATGCTGTGGACATACAGATTCTACATCATTATCAGCATTAAACCGTTATGTCCCCATATCATATCACAACCAGCCACTGAGCACATGCTCTGCATAACAGCAAGGAACCCACATCATTTATAAAAACTAGTTAACATCTGATATGCATTGCATAAGATAACACTATTAGTCATTCAGTCCCGAGGGTTTTAATGGTGTTTGTACAGTTTAAATTTCATTATGCTTTAGCACATGCTCAGAATCCTTTGATTGAACTACATTGTGGTAAACTTGAGCTCATCCAAAAACTTTGCTGCCCGAATCCTGACTCACATCAAATCCTGTTCACCCATCACCCCTGTGCTCGCTGAGCTACAATGGCTCCCAGTCCGGCAACTCCTCGATTTTAAAATTCTCATCCTTGTTTTCAAATCCCTCCATGGCCTCACCCCTCCCTATCTCTGTAATCTCCTCTAGCCCTACAACCCTCCAAGATCTCTACACTCCTCCAATTCTAGCCTCTTGCGCATCCCCGATTTTAAATTGCTCTAACATTGACGGCCGTGTCTTCAGCTGCCTAAGCCCTAAGCTCTGGAACTCCCTTCCTAAACCTCTCCACCTCTCTCTCCTCCTTTAAGACGTTCCTTACAAGCTACCTCTTTGACCAAGCTTTTGGTCACCTGTCCTAATATCTCATGTGGCTCGTGTCAAATTTTGTTTGATAACATAAGCGCCTCTTGATATTTTACTGTGTAAAAGCGCTATACAAATGAAAGTAGTTGTTGTTGTATTTATATACAGTTATAATGGAAGCACAGTTTCCATCCATCATCAAATATTTTCTATATTAATTTAGGATTGGCAGAGTGAATGTTAATTCAAAATTGTTACTTGAGGGCAGAAAAAGAGTTCCTTTGTCTCTATTACCAAGGTTGGCCAATATGCTGTCTTGACATTTTCAATGCGTGTCAGCTGGCTGAATCATCCAAGGTTTCAAAGAGAGTTGGCTGGCTTCCTGTCTGCATTCAGAAAGCAATTAGGCCGAGTTTATTTCATGGTTGGGTCATTATTTCTTTGAAATGTTAACATATGCAAGTTTGGGGAGAAATGGACATTCTCTGTGATGGATGGCCCATCAGGGCTACCTGAAGAGGAACACAGCTAATGGCCCAAGATCAATACCTGTGGCACGAAAGGCATCTTATCATAAAAGCACAGCCAGAACTACTCACCTTTAAATCAGTATTCAAGTCCAGTTCAGTTTCGCAGCTCATTTTTCTGGAATTGACGCTCTAGACTCTATGCACTGAGCAGGAATGTACTCATCCACATACAGAGGTCACATTGGGAAGTCTACAAAAGACTGTATTCTCCAGAAGTCATGCTGATTATTGGACTGAATAAGAAATACGATCGATAGGAAATATTTTAGCTCCTTGAAAAATGATTCAATCTCTATTTTTTCCAGTACTTGTACCATCAACATCCCGCTGTATCTTTCTACTTCTGTGGAATTATTTGTAAATATATCTACTAGTTTTAACTTGAAAATAACAATTTGTCATGTGTGGTATTTAGTATTTTGCAGAATTGATAGGGGAACACAGTAGACATCCCAATGGGCTGCGGTAATTAAAGGATAATTGTTCGTCCTAAGGCTTGCTATTCCACTCTTGGCATCAATAAAGATTCAGGTTTCAGTTTATAGAAGTTGGCTTATGGCAGCTGTTTATTCCTGTGAATACAAGATAAAAATATTAATGACTGCCTACATGGAACTTAGTGTCATCATCACTTGCACATTGACTATTTTATATATGCGGTTGTCTTCTGTAATTCTGTCACTCGATATCAGTTATAATTTGCGATACAATTTTAACGTTCCTCTCCAAAGTTTAGCCTTTTCTTTAATTGCTCTTTAAGCCATCACCCTCTAGCTTTCCATTCATTTGCAGATTTCAGTGAAGCCTATTACACTCGGCATGGCAACTGAAATGTCACCTGAACAAATTGCTCAGTTACTGTTTGCATATAAAATAATTAATGAGCAAAGCTGTGAAGCTCTTGGGATTTACTCAGCAGAACCTCTTGTCTTCAGTCTGTTGTCAGAACATCTGAGCTAACCTGAAGCTGGCTGATTACTCAACGCCCACTCACACTAGTCCTGTAATGGGGAAAGTAAATTCACAGTCTGTCACAGTGGGTGAAGAACTGAAGAACTAAGCTAGAGTGCATGACAAACATGCATATGCCTGTTATATGCTTGTATTTTTGTTGTTTAGTCTTCTTCACAAAATGAAGCCTTGTCGGACAAGATGGGTAAGTAACCTGCTCCCAGTGACATTTTGATTCACTAAGTATCAGTTGCCAGGTGCTTGAGGGAAACTGGGCTGACTCACCCTTTTATTGTGCTTCCCTCCGTGAGGATATATCACTGCTAACCTTGCTGATTTCCCTCAGGAGCCTGGTCTTATTCATGCTTCTCAAGCTAAGGCAAATCAGCTTCCTTGATGGCTCAGCAAGTTCAACCAGTGAGTATCAAAGCTATGTAGACCAGGAGTTTTGATTCCTATGCCATGATGATTGATCTTAATTAGCTTTGCTGATTTCTGTGGTAAGGGTGCTACAATTAGCCTCAGTGTCTCTCTGTTAGGGAGGAGTGTCTCATCCAGGATTTCCACCCGTTATTACTATCCAGTGGTCCTTGCTGGACATGCACGTGGCCAATGGGTAAAGATAGGATAGGCCTTGTTTGTGATGCCCCTACGAACAAATGACCTGCTCATACTCACTATCAAGATTCATACATGAATAACAACCACTTGGGAGAGGTATTGGATGGCGCCAGCACTTATGAAACCATATTACAGCAAGGAATCAACATTTTTGGGGGAAGATGCGAGATAAGTGAGGTTACAAATAAAGCACTTGTTACAGCCTTGATTCTGGCAAGGACACGAGGGGGGGCCCCCCAAAGTCTTTGGGTCACAATCCAGATAGTGCCTTCCTGCACTGACCCAGAGGTTTCGGAGTCAGCAGGAGGGCACCTCATTAACGTGAGTCAGGCAGAAGCGAGTGTCAATCCGGGCGCATCTCTGGTGCCCACTTGCTGATGCCTGCTGGAAACTCTGGCACCTGTCCACCCGTGGTGCGGGGATGTTGTCCAGGATCTCCTGACACCAGCCATAATCCCCTTGGCACCAATGATCAAATGTTTAACTGGACAAGCCATACCAACAGTGTGGCTACAAGAAGAGGGCAGAGGTTGGGTATCCTGTGATGAGTGGCTGAAGTCCTGACCCCTCAAAACCTCAACATTATCTATAAGGTTCAAGTCATGAATGTGATGGAATACTCATCACTTGCCTGGATTGATACAGCTGCAACACTCGAAGCTCAACACCATCATGGACAAAGCAGTCAGTCTGATTGTCCCCTTCCCATCACTAGACTCAATATTAATCTCTTCCAGCACTGGCGTACTGCAACTGCAATATGCACAATCTACAGGATACACTGCAGCCACTCAACAAGTTACTTTGACTGCGCCTCTCAGCTTCACAAGCTCTACCACCAAGAAGGACAAGAGCAGCAAGATTATGGGAACTCCATCACCTCCAAGTTTTCCATGTCAACACATAATCCTGACTTGAACATACATTGACATTCCTTCATCGTTGCTGGGTGAATATCTTGGAATTCTGTATATCACACCATTGCGGGAACACCATCAGCACAAGGCTGCAGCAGTTAAAGGAGAAGGTCAACCACCACCTTCTCGGGGCAACAGGGGACGTGGCCTTGCCAGCAGAGTGGCTCAAAGGCACAGTGGGAGCATCTTTAATGACGCTACGATAGAAACTTTGATCTCAACATCAAAGATGCACTCATCACTAGTTTCAATATGTTTTAATAACAGATACAGACCACCTTGAGCAAGGGATTTATAAACATTATAGCTGTTCTGCTAGAACTTCTGTTGGCAAAGTTCTGCTCTCAGGCCAGTGAACATAGTGAGGGAATGCCTTGTGTGTGTACCGGTCACTCTTGGTACAATGTCACATCTGGTCCATCAATCATCCCTACACAAGTGATAGCCAGAGAGCACAGAGTAGCATGCAGTGAGACCAATAGCAGATGTGCCTGACTCAGATGCAGAGCCATCAGAGTTCACACCACATGGAGGTCTAGCGTCATTACAATCCCAACAGGCTGACAGTAAAACCCTGTAACCAACCAGCATAGCTCCTTCTTGCAATACAGAATCATTGAGAAGACATAGCAGGCTAAGTCGCACAGGCCACAAACAAGCCACAAGCACAGTGTGGCAAAACAGGCTGACAACATTCACTGAACACACAATGGTTGTACTTGGTTTACACGTGGTGCTGTGAATTTCTCAGAATAAAACAGCAGCTCAGCAAAAGATAGGAGTATATAATATTTGGGGGACTGGGCAGGAAAATGCAAAAGGTGGTTTCGGGAAGTTGACTTTGCTGATGTAGATTCGGGCAGCTCTGGCACTTATTGGCACCAGTCTCACTTGCTGCAAAGGTGAATCTCCAGCTAAGCTCTCATTGTGCCTTCCTAGATCTTCTTCCTTCATGGTGAGACCACTTTTCAGAGTGAAGTTATGGAGATTTAGCAGGAGACAATTATTTTTGAGGCCCCTGAGGGGCTGAACTGCAAGGCGGCCCTGATCAGTTTACACAACTGAAGCACTACTTCGATATTCCAAAGGTATATTCTGTAGTCATTCTGCTTGTAGCATGAGCTTTGTTGTAGCTTCACCTCTGTACGTGGTTATCGCCAGGGAGCCATAAGCCATGGCAGCTGAAGTGCCCTTGGTCTCCTAGGAGCCAACCTTCCACCTTTCCTTCTCTACCAATAAAGGTAACACAGATGACTGCCTTAAAATGAAGGCATCACAGGAACTTCTGCGAAGCATGTCTGCTGCATGCTTTATAACTTCGCTGCCCAACGACTCCCAAAGCCATAGTAAAGTAGGAAAACTTAATTACAGCCTCGCCAGTGCAGCAAGGGAAACCGTAGTGCCAGCCGCTAATCAAAGATAGCTTACAGTAAGTACCAAATCCACCCTGTTTGTAAACCTGCATTATCCACTGTTGGTGGCTGCAAACCAGCTGCACGTTGATTGACTAAAAGCCCTATAATTCATATGGAGCATTGTATTGTTTACAGAGGCCTCAGTAGCAGCAGGTACACAAGTAGTGACTCCCTGCACTCTTGGGAAGAGAACAAATCTATATAGCAATGCTGGTGCTGTCAGATAGTTGAAAAGTAATGAAATTGTTGGCCCTCCAAAAAAAGGCATCAGTAATCTACTTGATGTACCTGGCTGTTGATGCATAAGTCATCAATGTTTGCATAGAAGACCAGGGTCCCATAGAAAGTCAGGGCTGCAGTGACTTTAGTGAGCACTGGTAGTGGCATATGGCTACTTGATTGTGTTTGCAGGTCTTCATTGAGGAGGTGGTACAGCTCTGTCAGAGTCTCCTTGCTTAGCCCTAGCCTCAAAGGCACTGTTCCTCGGTCATTCCCAGGTGGTCATGTCTGGGACAGTAGACCTAATGTACTGCATAGCAGTGGGGCCTCACAGTATGCCTTGTACATCACCTTTACACCACAGCAGTGCCCTCCTGCTCTTGCCGGTCTACTCCAGCTAATCGCAATGCAGTGGAGCACAGGATGCAATACCCATTGTGGTCAGAATACCCCATGTTGTAGCTCAGTGCTGTAGTAGATCACCTGTCAGCACCAGCCAGCTAGTCGACAGGCTCTGCTAAAACATCAGTTTTATATGAGGCTTGTGAACCTGCTGCATTTGCAGAGTGTGGGCTTTGAAAATTGTTTCCAGTTAAAGACCAATTAGGCTGCATTGAAGAGATAAACAAAGCTAACAAATACCTCTAGTGTTATAATGCTGACAAGCCACTTCCTCTTGCCAGTAATTTGGCTACAGGCGATGACAACAGGTTAAATGTTCTACATTCCTGAAGTTAATGCAATCTAACCCATGAATAGCATAGGTATTCATTGTAACGTCAACACTAATTTCCATGCATTTGTATTTACATATTAAATTCCTCTATACAATTATATTTTGCTGTAATATAAATTTAGACGCTGATTTGGAAAAACCCTGTAATCTATGTTCTACTTCCTGAAGTGTTTGTATTATTTTATTTAATAAATATATTACCTTACATTTTATTATTACATAAACTTATACTTAATGTTGTCTTAACCTGACTGAATGGGAAGTCACCAGAACTGCTGGGCTGCCACTAATTTTGTTGATTCTTTTGGCCCAAATTGTTTTTATAGAGCTTAGACCGTACCTTAAATGTAAACATACGAGGTCCCATAGGACTCGGGAGTGTACATTATTAAACCATTGGCATAAGCCATTCGTTTTCACTCCCGGAATTCAGGTTGAAATCCACGTTAGGGGGGAAAAATTCAGTATTGCCCCGTTTGGGGCGCAATTATCGGCCGGGCGCAAAGATTAGCGCCTGGTGCTAATAATCGCTTCCGACTGCAAACTTGACTTTTATCGCCCCTGGAGGTGATTGGAGCGCTAAATCAGGCGCTACACATCTGTCTTAAGGTGCAAAGGCCGAGGAGCGAGGCGTTAACTCAGCGCGCTGACGAAGCCCATGTGATGTCAGTCAGCAATGGAACACAGACACAATGGCGCCAGCCAGTTCTTAAAGGGGTGGGTTGATCTTGCTTTCCATTCACATCCTGCTCATTACGGCCTTGAATCTCGGCCTGGAGAGACCTGTACATCAAATCTGCTGGAAAGAACAATGGAGTGAACCAGGGAAAGAGCTCAGAGTGGAACCCCCACAGTCTCTTTTAAATCGATACAAGAAAGGGCAAGTCAAAATGAACCTGCAAAGTGCTGCTCAGTACCCAAAACTCCTTCACACAGCGTTGAATCTCTCCAGAAGTCTTTCTCTCTCTCTCTCTCTCTCTCAGAATGCGTGGTTCAAAAATGTCACCAACAAAAAAAGGCAGGAAGCGGTCACCTTTAAATAGCGCTCCCCCGTCCCTTCCTGACTGCAAAACACTCCCCTCAACCTGTCGTTCCTAGCGGCAGGCGGTAAGGCAGGGGGCGCCACTCAATATCCGCTCCAGGGTGCTACCGGGGCGTTGCGCACTCGACTGACGTCACGATCTGCCGGCGCAGGAGATCGTGGCAGTAGTGTTTAGCGCCGCCGCAAAATGTCTAGTTAATTTCGCGAGCGTCGCAAACATCGCCGTGCCCGGGCGCTAGTTGCTTTGCGCCCCATTAGCGCCCTCTTAAGGCGCTAACGGGAGGCGCAACCAACTGAATTTTTCCCCCCGAGGTTTCTTTATACTGATGGCAGTCACTCAGAACAATTCTTGCAATGACATTCTCAGTCCAGCCCACACTTGATCTGATTGATCTACACAAATACAGGAAAATGGACAGCGTTAGGTGAGTGCAGCTTACTCAAAAAAACTTCCAAATTTGGACGGGGCTTAAGATCAGTAGTTCTTCCATGTTTAAGCCTCATCTCTAAATGCTTTTTCAATGTATCCTTGATGGGTGTAAATGAACACAAATAAATAACCTGAAAGTGGCATCTAACCCAGAGATTAAAAACCCAGAACAGAGAGCATTCAAAACCGAAAAGCAATTATATACTAGTTGACTTTGGTGGTACAGTATTACAAGGTTATTTCTACAAGCTATAACTGAGGGCATGAGCTCAAACCTAGTACTGAAGCCCAGTGCAGCACTACAAGAGACGTTGCAATTTTGGAAGGAATACCCCTCACATAAGACATGTCACTGATATTCTGATTAACTATCCCAGGACATGGTAAAGCTCCTTTAGCACCAATAATAAAGAGTAGAGGTAACCCCATTGTGCAAGTCTTTATAACATCAAGAAAACCATTCCAGTCATTTCTTGACCCTAAGCCCCCGAGAATAAATAAGTTGTGTAAAATTATTCAAGTAACTCAGTTAAATATCTGCAGATAAATTTTGATTTAGCAAGGCTTGCTCCTCTGTGAATTATGCTCAGTTACATTTTGAAGATGATGAATGTTCATCACTGACAGTACTTTCCATACCAGACACGAGATTGTCTATTACTGTACTGAATGCAAAGGTTGATGGCCAAGTTATTCTAAGTACGTCATATTTAATTAAAAAAGGACCAGGGCTGCAGAATCAGTTCATCCTGGTTACATGGCATTATCTTTGTGTTTTTTATTGCAACCAGTAATAAAGATAAAGTCCTAAAAATTTTGAAGAAATAATATAGACTCAAAATACAAGATCTGAGCAGAGGCTGCAGCTTCGTCCGATGGGAGAGGCAGGAATTTTGGGAGCGGCGAGTCCCATCACTATAGTCCCTTAGTGTCTCCAGATGGTCCACTATTTTGGGAATTACCAGAATGATACTGGGGCTTAGAGGGTTAAATTGTGAGGACAGGTTGCATAAATTTGGCTTGTATTCCCTTGAGTATAGACGATTGAAGGGTGATCTGATCGAAGTGTTTCAAATGTTAAAAGGATTGGATAAGGTAGAAACAGAGAAACTATCTCCTCTGATGGAGGCATCAAGAACGAGGGGCATAATCTCAAAATGAGACCTAGGCCATTTAGGATTGAAATCAGGAAGCACTTTTTCCACACACAGGTTGGTAGAAATCTGGAATTCTCTCCCCCAAAAGGATGTGGACAAGTGGAGCTTTCAAGATTGAGATCGATAGATTTTTGTTGAGTAAGGGTATCAAGGGATAAGGAGCTAAGACGGGTAAATGGAGTTGAGATACAGATCAGCCATGATCTAATTGAATGGCGGAGCAGGCTCGAGGGGCTGAATAGCCTCCTCCTGTTCCTAACTGGAGGTGCCCTTAGAGTGGCTGCCCACTTGGCTGCAGAAATGTAACAAGAAGATAATGAAGAAAGGAATAAAAGAAAGGGCAAAAATACACGTACGCAAAAAATAAATTGAAAATAAGAGAGCTTGATTATTAGAGATTGATATAAAATCTTGATCTGTGGCCTTTTTATCTACCAATAATTTTGCTTGATCAACAGAAAAGAGAAGTGCAGAATCTTGAGAAACCGGATACAGTATAATGCAAAAAGGGAATATATTATAAAAGTTCTGAATATTCTGCAGGGCTAAATTAATTTTCACTGAAAATATCAGAATTACATAACTCAAGAAATATTCTCATGAGTTATACAGCACATCTGAAAACATGGTGGAAAATTGCTTTCTTCCTGTGGGTTCCTTGAAATTAACTCCTGGTGTGAGTTTCAAACCCACACAGGGGGTTTGATGTTGCAACTACAGTATACTTACCTCATGGAGAGCTGCTATATGAAGCCAAAACAAACACAGGCCCAAACCATAGTCCTCTTGACATTCATGTCCACAGGTCAAAGACTATAGAAGCAGCCAAAAAATTGTGCTTTAGTGCTATCAAAGGCTCAATAGACCTCTTGTGAGCTGTGGTAATATTTCTTTCTAAGCTTTGATAAGAAAGATGTAGGCTTAATATAAGTCTGCTCTGCCTGCTGCATGGGGGTTTTCAATGGATCCAGCGTACTTCAGAGTGGAAATATGGTCAAAGCTCATTATGACAAGTACATAGGAATCAGCCATAATAGTTCCTGTCAGAGCTGTTGGCACAATTCTGGCCCTTTTAAGTCCTTCTCGACGCTCTAACTTACTACAAGCTGCAAGCAAATGCGGTCCTGTCCCTTCAATTTAAATAAGTACATGTGTGCGGGAAATTAATCTGCGACACTTTGATCATGTAAAATACTAGCGATCAGCAGAAATATCAAAGCTTTCAATCTCTTTTCACAAAATTAGAAGTTGAATGAGAATTTGTGCACAAAAACAGGCATTTAAAAATAAGAGGGACCAAAATACTTACCACAGCATCCTTAAAGGGGAGTGAAAAGTGAAAGCTATTTGCTCATCCTTCTTGCATGTACAACAAATCTATTTTTTTGTGTGTATATGTCATTCTAATTCAATCTAATCGGCACTGACAGACTCAACAATCTTGTTTGAAGCAGCCACTGGTCACAATATTATTATCTCATCAAAATTTAAACTCTATTGGAGTTTCAGTCAGGGATACGCAAATGAATTCCAACAAGATGTTTGCATTAACTGATTTTGTCAACAGAATGCTCGACTTTAAAAACAGTTTCAACTTCCACCATATTTTAATTGACTACTCAGTGTAGACATTTCGATCAGCGAACTTCATATATGAGGGCTTAACATGCTCATAATATAGTCCTGCCTGTGTGCATTATTTTTATGTAGGTTTAAATGGCTTAAAGCCTGAAAAAAAAACTACATACACAGATATGTAATAGGAGTGCATTAAGTTTTTGTACGTGATATTCGCCAATCATAACTTTGACCTCTCATGTCAAGGACCTTCATAGGACACTAGCAGATGTCCTGCGGCAATTCTCATGGTGAGTCAGAGCATCCGCTGTAGTTTCAGTGACTCTCAAGCCAACATAGGTTGATTTTTAGCTGAAGCATAGAAACCCAATTATTCCATATGCGAATCAGTACAAGAAGATCCCCTCGCAACATTTTCTTTCAGCCTTCAATCCTACTTCCCTCCAATAACAATTGATCTTGAAGTACAAAGTAAAACTTTCAAAAGGTATCATAGAAATAATACAATTTATCTCCAGCATTATTTTCATTGTTAATTGTGCTAACCCCTCCTTGTAGTATTTTATGATAAGTGTAGGCATCTCTAGCTCTACCTTGTACAATAGCTGAATCAGAATGAAACCAATTTGATGTTACATGGTGAATCATTGTCATTCCTAAGTAGTTCCTGCTTGATCAGCAAAATGGAAGTTGGAACATAGATGGACAGTTGTATAATCTCAGAATTACCTCAATCAGTTTGATTAAGTGGAATAATTTGGAAATTACTGAACTTAATTGCAAAGTTCTGTACAAAACAACAGTGACTACACTTCAAAGATATGGGCCCAGAAATTAAACATCGATGGTTCCCGCGGGTGTAAGGATTCCCCGCGATATCGCACTCCGCGCCTACCTTTTGTTTCGGGCCCACACGAACTTCAGTTTCAGGGCCTCTCCCTGTTGCCAGCGTGCAGTGCTTGCGTGTCCCAGAGGCGCAATTAGTTCGTGCGAGCTCTGGGATCACGTGATTCAGTTAGAGCCAATGGCAGCACACCATCTTTCATTCATAGTTTTGACAGCAAGGGCTGTCAAAGCTATGAATACTACAAGCCCCCAAAAGAACAGCTAAACCTCAATTAATTTTTTTTAAAAAGCCATCACATTAATAAAATAACTATAATTAAATAAATTAACCACTTTAAACAAAAAATTAAATTTTTGAAAAAATTAAAAATCTTTTTAAAAGTTGTAAAAATAAACTTACCTTTCTTTAAAGTCTCTAAAAAAGATAAACCTGTTGAAAAAATTTTAAAATAACACTTAATTAACTACTTACCTTGTTAAAAGGGGGTCCTACGCCTGCTTTCTTTATGTGTAAAATCTTCACCACTTAGCTGCGCGTTCAAACCTGAAAAAAAAACGAAGTGCACTGCGTGCGCACAAACTGTAGCGCGCACGCGGTTCACTTAGGAACCGCCCCCTTTGCAATACACGAAGTGCCGGTTTCCCGCGCATGCGCAGTGCATGCAGGAAACCGGCAATTCGGGACCTAATACGCGAGAGTACACAGTGCGTACTCTCGCGTATTAGGTCTAATTTTCGGGCCATGGAAGATGCTATTTCAGTGCAAGTTCTTTCTTTTCTAATGCCATTGCATTGCCCAATACAATACTTATGGTTAGCTGTTCAAAAACAGTAGCAAAGAACCGACAATAGCTGTCCCTGCCTTGTGCTCAAAGTTGATAGGACTGAAAATAATAGCCCGTATTTTCCGATCGGAGGCTTCCTGCGTGCGCAGGCCGCCGATCTGGAAAACATCTACGGACTTATCTGAGGGCTCCCGAGGTGCGTATACTTCTGCTCCTGGGCCTCTCCAAACTCGAAATATGCAGGGCCCACATATCCCAGAGGCGCATGCAGTTCGCAAGTGTCCCTGGGATCATGTGGGCCATGGGGAGCCAATAGGAGAAGGGAATCTCCCTTCATACACTTGACAGATAGACCTGTCAAATATATGAATGGAGATCACCCCAAAACCACTGTAAAACATTAAATAAATTTAAAAAACATCACATTTTTAAAATGAGTTGAAATTACAATAAATTAAATATTTTAAACAAAAATTTAATTTTTTGAAAAAAGTTATTAAAGTTTTTTACAGGGCTAAAAATAAACTTACCTTTTTTAAAAGTATTTTTAAATGATAAATGAGTGAATTTAAAAAAAAACTTTTTCAACTCTTATGCTGGTAAAAGCAGGCCTTACGCCTGCTTTTACCAGGCGTAAGATTTCTCAGGGTTTTCTGCGGGCGGAGGTTCTCCAGAAAGCGGAAATCTCCACCCACAGAGGCCCTTCTCCAGGGCAGGCGTCCGATCTGTCAAGAGCGTGCTTGACAGATTGGAAATGCCGGTTTTCAGGGCATGCACTTCGCATGCCTGAAACCGGCATTTCCGATGTTCCTACGGGTGTGTACACAGCGCGTACACACCCGTAGAGATCGGAATATACAGCCCAATATAATTCAGTTGAGTCCCATTCAACATATAAAAATGTATCTGGCATTGAGGAAGACCTCAGTAATTGAGTCATCAGAGTTACTGCATACAAATAAATTACCTGGACAGATGACTCTTTAAATGTATGAATTTATAAAGAACTCAGTTACATTTATGCAATCAGCTGATCAGAGTACAAATCCGCAGCCAATTGCGTTCAAAACAAATGGAAAGAGTCGTTGATTCCAGTTGGATGAGCCCTTGAATTTCCATCACAATCTGTAAATTATCAGCAATTTCTCAGGAGCTGGGGGTGATTTTGCAGCGGTAGTGTCCCAGTAAGGCGAGCAGTCATCTCTCAGACAAAAGTCGTGCAATAAAAGTGCTCTGGGGAATAAAGCCATATGGAGGAGACCCGACCGCTATCAACTCCAAGCTTGAAAAAAGGCTCTATCTGGTGTTACACATCAGAAGAGAACAATCTGTCATTATATAATTATAAGTAAAATTATAAAATTAGAAATCCTGTCTGAATGAGATTAAGACCATATGGACAATCATTAGAATAATTTAAATATCTGAGCATTTTGGACAGATTAATTCTGAATCGGAGTTTAATGCTGTCATGATTTCAAATCAGAAACATATGGATTGTGACTCAGTTTTCATACCAATAGTGTCTAGGGTCCATAACGTCAAATTGCGGATACAAAAACGCTGAATTAGAAGTCAAGGTTGCATAGTTTGATACATATGGTAAAATTTTATAGTAATTGCTTTGGTGTTGTGTATCACAATAAATTAGACCTGATTCAAATACCATCGTATGTTTTCAATTTTACACACATTGGATTATTGCTCAGTGTCTCCAAAACATAATGTTCTAAGTAAATATTGCCTGCATTTTCCTACCAATATTTTTAATTAAAACATTGAGACATTAACGAATCTGGCTGTGGCAATTTTTTTTCCCCCTGATTGGTTTCCTCCTGAAAGAGGCACAAAGTCCCAAGCAGACGCTTTCAATTGGAAGAATCTGGAACCATTCTCCAGGATTGGGAGGCAGCAGTTAGAAATCTAGCACAGCTAAACAGTTACACCTAGGAAAGTGGGTCAAGGATTGGGTTAGATACTTGGCTTTCACACCTGGGCCCTGGGTTCAAATCTAGTTCAAACTGATGGGAGGAAAGTCTCCTGTAAACTTGAGCTCGTCTAAAACTCTGGTGCCAGTGTTCTAACTCACACCAAGTCCCTTTCACCCATCACTCCTGTGCTTGCTGATCTACATTGTTTCCCGGTCCACCATTTTAAAATTTGGATGAGAATTTAAAATCTCATCCTTGTGTTCAAAACCCACCATTACCTCGTCCCTTCCTATCTCTGTAACCTCCTCCATCCCTACAACCCTCTGAGAACTCTACGCTCCTCCAATTCTGGCTTCTTTTGCATCCCCGATTTCCTTTGCCTCAACATAGGTGGCCGTGCCTTCAGCTGTCTAGGTCCTAAGCTCTGGAATTCCCTGCCTAAATCTCTCCACCTCGCCTCTCTCTCCTCCTTTAAGACGCTCCTTAAAACCTACCTCTTTGACCAAGCTTTTGGTCACCTGTTCTAATGTTTCCTTCTTTAGCTTGGTGTCAAATTTTGTTTGATTACACTCCTATGAAGCGCCTTGGGACATTTTACTACGTGCTATATAAATGCAAGTTGTTGTTCTATGTCTGCTGGATGTAAACATTCTATGTGAAATAAATTTGGACAGTCTCAATCCAGTTCTTAGGGAACACAAAACTGTCCCTAATGTGGTACTAATCTCACTCAAAGAGACTAAAGGAAGGGTGATGTCAAAAGGACTGTACCTCTGCCCGGCTGCACTGGTTAGCATAGATTAAGCATGAGTTGCATAATTTGACAAAGCTTCTTATTTTCATTTTCTCATGCAGGTGAGCCACCTTCCCATCATTCACAACCTCGAATGAACCACCATTTTGAAAATAGTTATGGTCCACCTTTGACTCTCTCCTGACCTTTGTTCATTAGTAAGTTCCTCTTCTACCACTCCCAGTTATTTTTCTATACAGTGCAATAGATCAAAGAGAATTTCACTTTCAGTTGTGAAGCAACGTGGGCTATTTTGCTACGTTAAAGGTACTATATAAATCTAAGTTGCAGTCACTGATAAACACACGCTATTTATTCATTTTGAAAGAAATATTTGCTGAACAACGACTTTGAAAAGTCTCTTTCTTATTCATTCATGGGATGTGGGCGTCGCTGGCAAGGCCAGCATTTATTGTCCATCCCTAATTGCCCTTGAGAAGGTGGTGGTGAGCCGCCTTCTTGAACCGCTGCAGTCCGTGTGGTGAAGGTACTCCCACAGTGCTGTTAGGGAGGGAGTTCCAGGATTTTGACCCAGCGACGATGAAGCAACGGTGATATACTTCTAAGTCAGGATGGCGTGTGACTTGGAGGGGAACTTGCAGGTGGTGGTGTTCCCATGCTCCTGCTGTCCTTGTCCTTGTCCTTCTGGTGGTAGAGGTTGCGCGTTTGGGAGGTGCTGCCGAAGAAGCCTTGGCGAGTTGCTGCAGTGCATCATAAGTGTACAAGTTGCATTGCAAAGGGATTGGATTAAAATGCCTGCATGGGTAACTTTTAGATCCATTTATATTTTTAGATTTTTCCACAGCTATATATTTCTCATTTGTTATTGTATAACTCAAATTTCTTCCTTGTGAAGTAACAAATCAATTTTCAAAAAGTATTAAAAGAAAATCAAATTTCCCTTTCCGTTCCAATTGTTTTTGTTCCCTTAGCTTTTTAAATTATGTTTATGACTGTCTTGTGTTCCAAGCACCAGCCTGTTCAGTATAAAAAGTTTGCAATTCTTTTCAAAGGATTACCTTGAAAACGAAGTTATAGCTTCATGTGTTTTCCTTGTTCAGTAAGATTGGGTGATGTTTTTCCGTTACGGACACTGTTTAAGGCAGGGACATTTTTCATTTATCATCATGGTGGAGATTGATCTTGATGTTTTGTTGGATACTGACAAACTACACAAACAGATTTTCTTGTTACAGCTCCCTCAGTTTCAAGGGGAGATTACATGTCATTATATTCCACTCTTAAAAATCAATCGCATCATGGATTTATATACAATCAAGATTAAACCAGATTTGTGTCCTAGAACTTTCCAACTGTTAATAGTTTGATATTTGAAATGTATATGGCACTCACTGTATCCTATATTAAAATGTCTGACCATCTTAAGAGTCATAGAAACTTAGAGCACAGAAGGAGGCCATCCGGCGTGCCTGTGCCGGCTCTTTGAAAAAGCAGTCGTGCTTAATCCCACAGCCCCGCTTTCTGTCCATGACCCTGTCAGTTCCTCATCCTCAAGTACCTGTCCAACTCCCTTTTAAAATTACTTATGGAATCAGCTTCCACCACCTTTTCAGGTACAGCGTTCCAGATCCCGACAACTTAGACGTCGTTCATCCTCTATTCAATGAAGCACTCCCTTCAGTCTTGCCCACCGTTGCCACAAATGGATGTTGAGGCAAAAGGTGGAAGAAAGCATCAAAGGAAGTGAGTGCAGTTAGGAAACAGCCAATCAGATGTCCATAACTCCAGATTACTACATTATTACATTATATCGCAAGCACACTGGGGTGAAATTTGTCTTTGGCAGTACCGTAAACGGGCGATAGCGAATTGGTAACCCGTTGTACAGTCCGTCTGATTTGCTTCTCTACTGAAGTCAATGGAAAGAAAATCCGGCAGAGTGTAAGACGAGCTGTCAATGTTATCTCACCTGTTTTGTGTGACTACCAAAGACTATTTCACTCCTAGTGTGGATTGAGCACTGAACTGTTTGAATTTGTTGATGATGATTCTTTTTACTTCACTAACAGCAACTGTGATAAAGAGCACAATATACCTATTGGCTAATAGCTGATCAGTTCTTAGTCAATAAGAACCTCTCTTTATCCCAGACTTGATTATAATCTCTTCATTCTATGTATGTGTTTGGTTACCAAGAATCGTTGATTAGCATTGTTGAATGCTTTGCCTACCACAGGTTTTGTGCCAATTGAGTAACAAAAAAAGGATCCTGGTCAGGTCAGTATGCAGTATTTGCTGACCAACCTAAGCTCACACTGATCCTGAAAATCTACTTCACTACACGTTCCAAGTTCAGCTGATATAGTAGCCACCACTCAGGATTCACACTACTGCTGCTATAGTGGAAATGCAGCCTACATCCATAATCAGGGTTCAACCAGATATTGGGGCAAAGCAGAGTGAGACTCCCTAAATGAGAGTCTCTCACTCTTGTTTGCTATAGAGTCAGTTTGGTTCTTGACATCGGATTGACAATATACAAGACAAAATTCCAAACCAAATGTACAGAATTCAGTATTAAATCAATTGATTACAACAGACATTAATGCCACTACCATCCATTGTAACATCCTCCCAGTGCGCTGTATCAACTGACCCCAAATCCTGATATAGCTCCTGCTGATAGCATAGAATCAGTGAATATTACAGCATAGATGGAGGACATTCGGCCCATCGCGTCTGCACCGGCTCCTTCGAAGAGTAATCCAGTTAGTCCCACTCCTCGCTCTTTGCCCATCCATCCCACTCGGCATGATACAGTTCTTCCCAAGCAACGTTCCCACTAAGCTGCATGGCCGCGCAGTGGTCTGGAGGTCCCGTGCAGGCCGCTCACCGGCTTTTATATGGGAGAAACCGCGCATGCGCGAAAATTTGAATGAGCCGAACAGCCACTTAAAGGGCCCGCGCAGCAAAAAAAAAGGAGGAAACATTGGTCCCAAGTACACTCAGCTACACATCCATTGAACATGCTACAGCTAGCCCCAAACTGTTCAGCAACATGGTGGCTGATCCCAAATATATTCAGCCATTCACCCACTCAGCATGCTATAGCTAAACCCAACCTACTCAGCAGTACTACAGCTTCAATTGATCCCACTGGCGTACAATTTAAGGCACTAGTATTACAACATTATCAGCTCCTATATCACCGTTAACATAGAAACTTAAAGTAAAGTGCGGGGATCAGCTGCAGCATTGACTGTCGCTGTAGCTGTAGAATGGTGTCAGTGCACTTCAGCGGAACCCAGTACTCCAATTTAAGTTTCTAGGTTAACTATGCCTTGAAGAATAAATCAGACAGATGTTTACAATCGATGAAACATCCCTGTACAAACCAATCCTTTATAAGCAGCTTAGGCTGTAGTGGAGATTTAACTGCACCACTCTATAAAACATGAGTGATATAAAAGATGATGCTTATTAGCTTTCTTGGGACAAACTGCCAAATGACTACTTGGAAATGTGTGAAATGGAAAATAGAGATCTACTTGAGCTGCCATGTTTAATCCAGAATTTTTATTCCACAGTTTTAAACGGTTGGTTGCAACACCACACTGTATAATGGGCAGTGATGTTGCTTTTTGACTTGTTTAAAATCTACCAGGTTTGACGTGCCTAGTTAATATGCCGTAAACCTGTTCATTGTATTCAGAAGTCTACCTGGCCATTTGTTATAGAGCAGACTGATGTTCTACTGGGACTTCCTGTTAAATTCCACCAGTAATTTAATATATTGAGCAGCAAACAGGTTCAACAGTTTACAGGAATGGGCTGTGAGAGCAAACCAGCAGTAGCAAGAGCTCCGTACAGATGCAAAAATTAAGGTCTTGTTTTAAATCTTTTGTGCGTAGGACAGCGTGATATTTTACTAATTAACTCTTGCTCATCAAGTAAATTTTATATTGTACTTTCTGTTTGTTCTATCTGAACACAGATGGCTTCCCAGTGGATTGTAAAAATGCTACTTTGTGCCAATTTCCACCTTTGTGTCCTGTAATTCCACATTCAGAATACTGTTTTGGCGAGATACAGGTGGAAATAAAAAGGAATTTTTATTGGGTTAGAGTCACACAGATTTGGTTTTGGCTCATACGCTCCATTAGTTTAATGACTGATATGCTGGTGTCTGCGCAAGGTTAAGAATGCTTCATTGGAATGAGTTGCATTGTGCGTGTTGACTTTTCAATAAGCCTTCTGTGGAAAGCTGGAAGGACTGATTTTAAAATATTCCTCAACAGGATTAACGCTGCCAAAAAATACCTCGGCCTTCTGCATTTTTGATTAATTTAAAAATGAGCAAGTTTAAAATAAACATCTCTAGATGTTGGTTGAAAAATACAGGTGTCATTTAATAGACCTGTTGTCATGGTTTCAAATTCTACTTCTTATTGGTTAAAACTTAATTGATGACTGATATCACCAATTAGGAGATAACTTTTCCCCCCTTCTTAAAGGGGGGACAACCCATAAATTGTAAATTAAATATAATTTTAAGGAAACTTAACAAAATAAAGTTAAAGTTTGGTTCCCGGGGCGGGGGTTTATGAAGCGCTCCTGTCCTTCTGGTACCCGGGTCTTGAGGAAGGCTTCAAGTGTGCCAGTGGACACCGCGTGCTCCATCTCAAGGGACACCCGGGTGCAAACATAGCTGCGAAAGAGAGGCAGACAGTCGGGCCGAACGACCCCCTCGAGCGCTCGCTAGCAGTCCTACGAGGAGGTCTTCGGACCTGCCCGCTCCCCTCCACACCGGGCGACCAAAGATCAGGAGCGTGGGACTGAGGTGCAGCCAAAAATTGAGGAGCAGCCCCATCAAATATTGGAAAAGGGGCTGCAACCTCTCACACTCTATGTATACATGAAAAACGGACTCCTCCAGGCTGCAGAAATTGCAGGCGGCCTGGGAGTCCGTGAACCTACTTAAAAGCTTATTGCATGGGATAGCCCAGTGCAACACTCTCCACGCCAAATACCCAATAGATAAGGGGAGGATCCCTGCATAGAGAACTGTCGACTGGGGACCCCCGCCACCTCTGGACTGCAAGATGGTTTCAAATTCTAGTTCTGACTAATACCTCACTGGCCACAAATGTGAGCTGAGATTGGGAGCAATGAGGATGCACAGAAACTGATATCTAATGCATTTTTAAAAAATAATCATTCACCGTAATCAGAGAGACCAATGTCATGCATGACCATGACACCTAAAGAGATATATGGAGGCGAGAAGATTTTGAACCTAGGAATATATAGAACTGGCCCACCACTGTAGGCAACATGACTGGTCCCAAAGTTTGAAAAATACCATACAATGTTCTATCATACCTCTGAACTGAGTTCTCTGCCAAGTATCTATCTAGTTCCCTAATGAATTTCCCAAAACTAACTGCTCCGCTGCCTCTCAGCCTCCTTGTAAAGTAATTAAGTCGAAATAGTCTGCCACCTTCAGTCTTGAGAATGATTGTGCGTGAAACTGCTGAGCCTTTGTGTTAATTAAAATAAAGTTTACATTAAAGTTCCCTCTTTAGACTAGATATCATGACAGTGAACCCTGCTCTTGCATTCCGAGGTCATGACTTACGGAATCTGGCAAATAGGCCTGAGTGCCTGCTCAACCCACGAGGTGCTGAATTCGACAAGCTAAACTTTTTGAAGACCTCACATGGCCCGTGCACGATCCTTATTAGGCCTCTTTAATTGTAGTCAATCATATGGAAAATGGCCCCCAGCCAAAATCAGTGATCTTTTTCACCTGTTCACTCTTTCAGCACGGCTTGCCCATTGGAAACAGATGTTACTGGAATTTCCTTCTGTGGCCATTAGGAGTTTTATTGTTAAAGGTGAGTGACAGTTTATTGTTGCGTTAAAAGATCTCTTTTTCTTTCAAGTCTTTCTTTCTTTCTTTTCATTGTGCTGTTGCATTACCTTTGGCGTGTTACCTGCTGGTTGCCACCGCGTTTTTGTGTCGCAAGCCTCCTTGTTGCAGATATTTTTATCCCACAGCACCGTTGCTGATTGCAGCTGTTTCACTTGCAGTGACTGTAGCATTCAGCACGAGGAATCCAGTAAACTCGGATGGATTCGGAGGAGGACAAGGACTTGAGGCAGAGAAAACAAAGGAAGGTGTTACTGCGCCTCAGGTGTCCGCTCAGCTTGGCCCAAGACTTATACACACATACTTGAGGATGTGTGAGGAGATCTGCCTTTACCATCTATGGGAAGCTTTCAAGGAGTTATTGCCATCAGCTCAAGTACTACCTACAGATAAGATCTACCACAGGGACAGTCCTGCCTGTGGACAGGGTAATTGCCGCAGTATTATTTTTTTATGCGACTGATTCCTCCAAGTCACCAGTAATGCTGCCACATTAGTCAGTCTTCAGTCCGCTGATAGATAAAACAACTGGAAGAAACTTTATTTGCTAGCAGAAAAACTTTCATCACTTTCACCATGGAAAGGCGGCAACAGCACAGGGAGCAGGACACTTCATCAAGAAGCAGGTTTTTCAAAGGTACAAGGCTTCATTCATGTAACCATCAGGACCCATTGCCCCAGTGGCATATATGAATAGGAAAGGCTTTCAGTCAATAAAGTAAAATAAAGTCAGGCTAGAGGAACAATATAATGAAAGTGAAAGCGCAAAGCCCTGGCAGTAGCCAAGATGCTTTCATCTTACTGTAGTCCAACACAAAACTAGCTACTAGTGACCAACATTACCTGGCTAATGATTCCATTGAGAAATACAAACAGAAAATGCTGGAAATACTCAGCAAGTCAGGCAACATCTGTGGAGAGAGAAACAGGTCGATCAGCTTTCATCAGAACTGGAAAATGTTACAGATGTAACAGCTTTTAAGCAAGTGCAGGGGCAGGGAAAGGGGGGATGGGAGGAAAGAACAAAAGTGAAGGTCTGTGATGGGGTGGAAGGCAGGAGAGATTAAAAGACAAAAAGGATGATGGTGCAAGGCAAAAGGGGGTGGTAATGGGACAAGTAAAGAAACAAAAGATAGGTCTAGAAGAAGTGTAAATAGGAATAGCAGAATCAGCAACTGCTGTCCGAAAAAATGGGGGCAGAGGTTATGATCTGAAATTATATTGAACTCATTGTTGAGTCTGGAAGGCTGTAATGTGCCTATTCGAAAGATGAGGTCCTGTTCCTTGAGCTAACGTTGAGCTTCATTGGAACAGTGAAGGAGGCCGAGGACAGAGTGGAAGTGGAGCGGAGAATTAAAGTGACAGGCGACCGGAAACTCAGGGTCACGCTTGCGGACTGAACTCCATTGAAAAACCTGAACAGTTGCAGAATTCAGATGCAGTCAATTAAAGTAAACCAAATTCTGATAGAACATACAATTGGCATGCTCAAGCAGAGATTCTGATGTTTGGACAGATCAGACAGGTACTGCCCTATAGCCCTGACAAGGGTCAAGACTTACCTGCATCTGCTGTATATTAAATAATTTTGCAACTGAGAGGGGAAACCATGAAACAAAAAGATTGGGATGACCAGTCTAAAGCCTTGGCAGAGGAAAAGGAGGAGGATAAAGAGGAAGAAGAAATGGTTGAAGTTGTACACGACCAGGAAGACTGATGCAGCAATCACTGATTGACAGGATTTTTACTTAACTCAATAAATGTGCCCCTTTAAGTCCAATAGTCCAGCCCAATGATCTTCATTATAATATACTGGTCTGAGGAACAACACATTCTGCCTAATAAACTCTGCCCATTGTCCTGTTGGTCTCTGGTGGCTGGGAACATCATCTCAGGAGACCCCTATGCAAAGAGGAAAGGAACTCTGTTAGCATGGTATGTACTTCAAATGGGTCACCACATAATACCAACGCCAATACATTGAGTGCCATTCTGATGCTGAGCAGATATGTCTGCGTGTTACTGAGTGCGTGAATTTGAAGGGGAAGCAATAAGAATGAGTTAAACACTTGACCTATTAGGTTGTCATTAAGCTCTCCCTGGCCCACAGCTTCTATTACCTTGTCTCCCATAATCTGAAAGCTGCCTCCTCATGGCGATTCAAAATTCAAAGTTGGCAGGTCCACCATGAGTCTAGTTTTTTTCTTTGTAGTAATGTGTAGCCTTCTCTATTAAAGACAGATAACACGTGCACTTTCAGCATTTGGAAATAACGGATTGCCACCCCAGTGTCCTGCCTTCATCCCGCATTGTATGCATTAATGACTATACAACATGCAACTATTTTTAGGTGGCATTCTTACTTGCTGGCACAATGTGCAAGTGACATTAGAAGCATTTTTCTGTGCTAACCATGAGGCTCATGCAACAAAGTTCAAGCAGAGACACGAGTGACATGAAAGCATTGGTGTGCAATGTGTGAGAGGTTACGCTAGTGCTTTCCATACTCTATTGCTGATGCTGCACAATGAGCACAGTGCTTATGGCATGGCATATTATGGGCATAGGCTTAATTTGAATCGTCAGCAACCTTAACTAGGAACTCTTCCTTAAACCTCAAAATTTCTTCCTTATCAGCTCTCCTAACTTATGGACATGAGAGACAGCATCCACCCTATTCATTATTTCTTGCCATGTTTACTGCACACTGGCTTGCATCGAGGGTTCCCCTCAGTGCCAGATATCACTACCCTCCTCTGTTGCACCTCTTCTAGCAAAGATACAAATTTGATCACTGGAAGGGACAACTCATTGCCTTGATGACGTTCCATTCCTGCTGATATGCACAGCCGTAACAAACAAGAAAGGGCGAACATGCTGGTTATTATAATGAGGTGACTGCTGAATCAGGTAATCTCAGCTCCCCACTCTCCATGTGCAAGGTATCACGCTCACTGGATGATCCCAGCTCCATGTTTTCTGGGAAGGCAGAATCTTCCCTTATGTTTGGAAGTATCTTACAGTGAGGGAATGAGCAGAATTTATATCCCATTTAGATTGGTCATTGCTTTAAAATTGGAACAGCTGAGCCAGTGCAATAGGTAGAAAGTTGATAGCAGCACATAGAATCATAGAATGATACAGCACAGAAGGAGGCCATTCGGCCCATTGTGCTTGTGCCGGCTCTTTGAAAGAGCTCTCCAATTAGTCCCACTCCCCCTGCTCTTTCCCCATAGCCCTGCAAATTTTCCCCCTTCAAGTATTTATACAATTCCCTTTTGATAGTTATTATTGAATCTGCTTTAATCACTCTTTCAGGCAGTGCTTTCCAGATCATAAAAACTCATTGTGTAAAAAGGTTTCCTCATATTGCCTCTGGTTCTTTTGCCAATTACCTTAAATCAGTGTCCTCTGGTTATCGACCTCTCTGCCTCTGAAAACAGTTTCACCTTATTTCTATCAAAACCCTTCATGATTTTGAACACTTCTATCAAATCTCCCCTTAGCCTTCTCCGCTCTATGGAGAACAATCGCAGTTTCTCTAGTTTCTATATATATTAATGATCTAGACAAGGGAACTAGATGTAATATCTCCAAGTTTGCAGACGACACAAAGCTGGGTGGGCGTGTGTGCTGTGAGGAGGATGCAGAGAAACTCCAGTATGATTTGGACAGGTTGGGTGATTGGGCAGATGCATGGCAGATGCAGTATAATGTGGATAAATGCGAGGTTATCCACTTTGGTGGCAAAAACAGGAAGGCAGATTATTATCTGAACGGCAATAGATTGGGAAAAGGGGAAGTGCAATGAGACCTGGGTGTCCTTGTGCACCAGTCGCTGAAGGTAAGCATGCAGGTGCAGCAGGCGGTTAAGAAGGCAAATGGTATGTTGGCCTTCATAGCGAGAGGATTCGAGTGCAGGAGCAAGGATGTTTTGCTGCAGTTGTACAAGGCCTTGGTGATACCACACCTTGAGTATTGTGTGCAGTTTTAGTCGCCTTATCTGAGGAAGGATGTTCTTGCCATAGAGGGAGTGCAGCGAAGATTCACCAGACTGATACCTGGGATGGCAGGAATGACGTATGAAGAGATATTGGGTCGATTGGGCTTGTATTCGCTAGAGTTTAGAAGAATGAGAGGGGATCTCATTGAAACTTATAAAATTCTAACAGGACTAGACAGACTAGATGCAGGAAGGATGTTCCCGATGGTGGGGGAATCCAGAACCAGAGGTCACAGCCTAAGGATAAGGGGTAAGCCATTTAGGACTGAGATGAGGAGGAATTTCTTCACCCAGAGAGTGGTGAACCTGTGGAATTCTCTACCACAGAAGGCAGTTGAGGCCAATTCATTAAATATATTCAAGAAGGATTTAGATATATTTCTTAAGGCTAAAGGGATCAAGGGATATGGGGAGAAAGCAGGGACAGGGTACTGAATTTGGATGATCAGCCATGATCTCATTAAATGGCAGAACAGGCTCGAATGGCCTACTCCTGCTCCTATCTTCTATGTTTCTATGTTTCTATGTTTCTCCATGTAACTGAAGTCTTACCTCCTGGTACCATTCTAGTGAATCTTATTTGCACCCTCTCTAGACCTCGACGTCCTTCCTAAAGTGTGGTGCCCAAAATTGGCCACAATACTCCAGCTGGGACCTAACCAGTGTTTTATAAAGGTTTAGCATAACTTTGGTACTCTATTCCTCAATTTATAAAGTCATGGGGCTGGATTTTGTCAATGGGGAGCTTTTGGAGGCGGGACTCCCACTTGTCGGGTTTTAGTCCCGCCTCCATCGACTTGTGGCCAACCCACGTTATTTTCCCTTGATTGATCTTGTTAAGCCCGCCCAGCGGGTTTAGCAGGCCAATTAAGGGAAAGCCAGTTACTGGTGACATCAGCGAGTGATGTTTCATCTGTCAAAGAGCATTTGACAGATAAATTGTCATCGTTTGACGGCTCTGTGAAGCTGTCAAACACTGACAATCTGTCCTGATGTGGAGATGCCGGCGTTGGACTGGGGTGGACAAAAATGAGAAGTCGCACAACACCAGGTTATAGTCCAACAGATTTATTTAATTTTACAAGCTTTCGGAGCTATCGCTCCTTCTGTCCTCTAAGTTCAGTCCAGTCACTCAGGCTGAGTTAGAGAGCTCTCCTGAGCAGAAAGCAGAAGGCTGCAGCTTTTGACAGTTCAGTGGCCATTCTGCTTTCTGTGCCGGTGAGCTGAGGGACTCCCAAGACCTGAAGGGAGGGAGCCTGCAGGAAGAAGTAAAGGTAAGTAAAACTTATTAAAACATTTTAAACACACCTCACACACTTACCTCTGCACACATGCACCCATCACTCACCTGCACACCAGACATCTCGGAATCTCCGACCCCCGCAGACCGACGGCCCGCCTCGCTGACCCTGGCGAGGTTCGGCCACCTTCGAAGGCTTGTGTACTATACGCCCAGGTGTCTCTGTTCCTGCACCCCTTTTAAAATTGTACCATTATGTTGCCTTATTTTTTTTTTCCTAAGCCTCAGGATGTTCTACACAACCAATGAAGTACTTTTGAAGTGTAGTCCTTGTTCTCATGTAGGGAGCTTTACACATAAACGGCAGTGAAATAAATGACCAAATAATCTGTTTTTGGTCATGCAGTTTGAGGGATAAATATTGGCCAGGACACCAGGGAGAACGCCCCTGCTTTTCTTCGAATACTGCCATAGGATCTATTCCATCCACCTGAGAGGTCAGACAGGATCTCAGTTTACTATCTTATCCGAAAGATGGCACCTCCAACATTGTAGCACTCCCTCAGTACTGGCACTGGAATGTCAGCTGAGATTTTGTGCTCAAGTTCCTGAAGTGGGGCTTGAACTTACAACCTTCTGACTCAGAGGCGAGAGTGCATTGGCTGACGCTGACTGATTCACCAGCAATTCACAGACCATTATGCTACAGGGTATGTGGGTGCCTACAAATTGTTGGCTAATTACTAATTTGTTAGCCTATATGTTATATTGTCTGCAGACTGAATCACCAGAGTTTTAAATGTTCTGGTTGCTCCTATTGTACAGATAAAAGAAACGTGCCTTTATACAGTGCTTTACAACATCCTCAGTGCTTCAGAACCAATTAATTACTTTTTGGAGTACAATCATGGTGCTACATCTTTAAATAAGGCAGTCAAATTGCACACGGCAAGATCCTACAATCAGCACTGAGATGAGTGACCAGTTAATTTGTTTTGGTATAAAGGCGGAAAATGCTGGGAATACTCAGCAGGTCAGGCAGCATCTGTGGAGAGAGAAACAGAGTTAACGTTTCAGGTCAATGACCTTGTTTTGGTGATGTTGGTCGAGCAAAGAATGTTGGAGACCTCCCGGCTTTCTTCAAATAGTGCCACGGGATCTTTCACAACAGTTGAACAAGCAGACAAGGCCCTAGATTAGCTCATCCAAAAAATACTCCGGCGATGCAGTGTTCTTGCAGTACTGCACTGAAGTTTCAGCCTAGATTATGTGTTTCAGTCCTGGAGTGGGGCTTAAAGCCACACCCTCTGACTCACAGAGGCAAGAGTGCTACCAACTGAGCCAAGCTATTATATCTTCCATTGAGTCTGACAAAAGGATAATTCAGAGTACTTCATGAAAAGCCGAACATCCAACAGAGGAACATCTAAGGTATGTTATTTTGCAGTCTATTTGAATAACTATTCAGTAATCTGAATAAAACTTATTTTTGACCATCCGCTCTGTTGTGCTTGGCTGATCTGCAGCATTTCTGCCCAAAAGAAGTCTCTCAGCAACTATATGGATTCTTATGTAAGTGCATGCTAATAAAACAAGGTCAGAGTTCACGCTCAGTCTGTACTGGCACAGCTGTAGCGTGAAGCACAGTTGATGGCGATTGAATGACACGGGGTTGATTTGATTTGAGTGATTCCCCTTCCAAATGAGTGATGGCTGGTATGTACGTAAGGCTCTTTACAACGGCAAATGCAGATGTCTGATTGGCTGGCAGCAGCATTCTGATGTGTAAATGTTATGGCAACAGTGTGAGGTGCAGATGGGAATTTATATAAGAAACACATTTATCAGGAAAATGGAAAACCTTGTCACTTGACCTTTAAATCCCACAGACTATAGTGAAATTCAACCTTCAAATTCCTATTAGAATGAATGCAAATAATTATTCACATTGTTGGCTTTAGTTATTCGGACCATGATGCACTGCCACATGTTGAAGTTATATCGAGCTGAGAAAGCAGAACAAAGACGGTAGAAGTTTTTCGACTGTTCCCGGGAGACAGATACCAGGCTGCAGGTGTAGTGCTTGAATGGTCTACAGGGGGGTGAATAAGGGGGCTCATTTTCCGACTATCAGTTCAGAGGAACAACACCAAACTTTAATAAAACTGTGCCACACGGGAGGTGGTTGAGGCGAGTGCCAAGTCTCTTAATCTCTGTCCTCTCGTCCCTCTGAAAATCGCTGTTATTTCAGACACCTGGAGAGAGCCGTCACATAATTACATTCCAAAGCCACCCGTCCACTACATGTTCCTCTTGGCAGTGCTCGGAATTCACAGCAGAGGTTTAACTGTTGCTCATCCGCTGGTCTCATTGGTGCGAATGATTCAAAGCCGGGGAACTTTTTTTTCTTTGGTTTCTATTTTCATCCCCTTCTGAAAATATTCCTGCTGGGGTTTGGTTCCATAGGCGCCAACAGACCTCTGGTGCCTTCCCCAAGCAGCCATTCTTCATGTGTGAGTCTAGACGGTGAGTGTCAGCAGATTATTCAACTGTGGAGTCTGATCCTATCCTCACTTGACATCCAAATGCACACACACAGTGTTGGATTTTCTGACCACTGTTAACTTAATACTGGCAGTAACCCTATTTAAAATAAAGCAAATGGGTTACTGCTGTAATTAAAATGCACCCTTGCTCCTCCTGGCCCCACAGGAATCCGAAAAAGAACCCACAAAATTTACCCTTTTGCCAAGGCCTACAGAGGTCCCTTTAAGGATCGCCAATTAGGCCCCTCGTCATCTGGAGAAATGGAACCAGCATGTACATGCATGCTCCGCCCATTTCTCTTTCAAAGTTACAATCGGGGTCCTACCACAGGCAATGGACCCCGATTTGCATAACTGAGCAGGCCCTGCTGGCCTGTTTTGGGTGGGAGCACTGGATGCCCATTGAAATGCTTGCCTGAAAGTTGACTCAGGCAGGCAAACGGGCGCTCAAGCCCCAACCAGAATTTCAACTGCCTGTTTTTTCAGGCAAGAAATGGGCAGCCAGCAGTTGAAAGTCTCCCCCACAAAATTGGAATTAATTCTAAATTAGTCAATTCTCATTTATAAATGGGTTAAATAAAAGCAAGTTACAGATTTGGATTCAACTGGATTGTTTTCACCCCTTCCTCCAGCAGGATCTTGCTTCCTGTCAGAAAGGCCTATAAGAGGCTTTATAGATTGCTCCATGAGTAAATGAACTGTGGTACTGAGCCATGGAGACCAGAGAAGGCCCAGGTTCAATCCATGGACTGTGCTGAATTGGCCAGCCTCAAATGGAAGTTGATGGAGTGCTCCAGTTGGCTTCAGTGTTCCCAGGCTAGAGAAGGAAAAAATATGGACAGGGTTTCTACTGCTGACTGCTGTTCAGAAACCCCTGCTGAAAAGTTCACATCTACGGATGTGAGATGAGGACAGTTTTGGGCTCAACTATGAATTCCCATTACTCACGGCCGAGGTGCCCAATGAGGTGTGGTCAATTAGGTTCAGCGCTGGAGGTCTGTATGCAACTGTGCGTCTTGAGGAGCAGGGAAAAAAATCATCACATGAGTTTTGTCATTTTTACTTTCCATAGCTTCATTTGTGACATGTGCAGCTCCACAGTTAATGTCAACTTAGAACCTCTGTCTGAAAGTTGGGCTGACCTCACTTATCACTTCCAATATCGTTGCTTTTCCAGGCAATGTGCAATAATGTCATTGCCTTGTCTGAATTTCTGTAACTTTTTATCCTAATTACTTTTTTCCTTACTTTTTTGGGTTAACATTCCCCTATTTTCCCAGCACACTTCTATTGCTATAGAACTGCCAAGGTCAAAGCATTGGATACAGTGGGACTGAGAAAAACAATGACTAAAACCTATTGAAATGAATAGATCTACAGTTATTTGGATAACTACAGTGCAGTGTGTTAGCACACTGTCTTTTCAGTCCCGAGTATGTGGTTTAAATCCAGCCCTGACTAATTGAATTATATTCTCCTCAGTCTCCCTCTGCACCTGGAAGAGTCTGATATGAAATGGTTTTGGACAATCTCAATCCAGTTCAGAACAGACATAGGTCCACAGCACAAAATAATCTACAATTCTCTACTGATTGATAGCAAAGTGGGATTCAGGTAGAACACAAGGATAATTAGTGTGGACAATTAAAGGAAATGTCACTTTGGTGCAGTAGAGGGCACCCTTCTAATGTTGAGGCAGACGCACAAAAGATGCTCCATTTTTCACAAAAGACAGTCCTGGTTATTGGGATTAAGTGAGAGCTGTGATGCTATTTTCTGTGGTTAGCTGATCGCTTTAGTGGTAATTTCATGAACTTTGTTCCCACTGCAGAGCATCAGAGATGCAAATTCATGAAATGATCCCTTATATTTCCAATTGAAGAAGCCTGCATAGAGAACGGCCGTCCATTATAGCGCGCATACCAAGCCTGTGGGAAAATCTATCGGTATTAGTCTCCCATTGTATGTTAACGAGCATTTCACGTATTCTTCCAGCTGCAGGCAAGGCTGTCTGAGTCACAGGTGTCTCCATGATTGCGCTGTCTACATTCAGCCAACAGGAAATACGAATCAAGGAAGGGAAGTTGGATGACACAGGTTTTCTCCATCTCTCTCCCGAGGATGGAACTCTCTTATTGTCTACAGTATTCCTTCTTGTTCTTGAGCCTAAGAACATGCAAAAGCGCAAATTAGATAATGCCCTTTGGCTCATCTAGCTTACCCCATTCTTCAGATTAATGTTCTGGCTCCAACAAGGACATATCTCCCTCCTGTCTCACTGCCAAGTCTGTATTCCTCTATTCCCTGCTGAATTAGGAATTTGTCCAATTCTTTTGTTGAACAGTTTGACTGTGTCAACATCGCCTGCACTCTGTGGCAATATATTCCATAGATACAGAAATGCAAATAACAGAGAACAGGATTGCCAAAGAGGACCTTACAGGGCAGGATTCAAGCATTCAGTCCGTTCATTAGCTATCAGCCCTTGGTCAATCCTCACGGAGGATATGTAAGCAACATTATAGAGGGCCATTCAAAAAATTATAGATTTATGACTGTTTAGAAAAAAGCTTACGTAATATCTGCTGCAAACTCATTTATTTATTGATGTGATAAGAAAGCCAACTGTCAAAACACCTATTAGTAATAATGTATGTTTCTTTGTCCTCTACAGGTTTACCTGAGAGATTCTGGACAAACTAAACCAGATGGCTTGATTGTTTTTTTTTATTACTATAAGGGAAGATAAATAGTTCAGGGGATCTAACTTCAAGCATCAGAGAATTGTTTTTGGATTAAGTAAGTTGTAGATAATCGAAGTAGCAATGTCTTTGCTGGAATCTATTTTTGGTTCTATAGACAACCTGCAAATCAGTAACACAAAGAAATGGCACCATGTTCCAATTGGTAAGATGTCCAATCCAGAAGGTTGTGCAGATGATTTATTTAAATTCCACATTCCACACACAATATGCAGCATATTACTATTTAATAAAATAAGTGTAATAAATAAAATATGTCTAATATTCTTTTTAAATGTGAAGGAACTGTATTTTCATGATTTCCTAGGATGCTTGTCCAATGTATTTTTTGTTCAATGTTATATTTAATATTTGCTCTTGTTTTTTTTCTTTATTCGTTCACGGGATGTGGGCATCGCTGGCAAGGCCGGCATTTATTGCCCATCCCTAATTGCCCTTGAGAAGGTGGTGGTGAGCTGCCTTCTTGAACCGCTGCAGTCCATGTGGTGAAGGTGCTCCCACAGTGCTGACTTCTGTCGTAGCGGTTTGGTACAACTGAGTGCCTTGCTCGGCCATTTCAGAGGGCAGTTAAGAGTCAACCACATTGCTGTGGGTCTGGAGTCACATATAGGCCAGACCGGGTAAGGACGGCAGATTTCCTTCCCTAAAGGACATTGGTGAACCAGTTGGGTTTTTCCGACAATCCGGTAGTTTCATGGTCACCAATACTGATACTAGCTTTTTAATTCCGAATTTATTAACTGAATTTAAATTCCCCCAGCTGCCATGGTGGGATTTGAACTCACGTCTCTGGATTATTATGTCAGCTGTGGCTCAGTTGGTAGCACACTCGCCTCTGAGTCAGAAGGTTGTGGGTTCAAGTCCCACCCCAGGGACTTGAGCACATAAAGCTAGGCTGACACTCCAGTGCAGTGCTGAGGGAGAGCTGCACTGTCGGAGGTGCCGACTTTCGGATGAGACGTTAAACCGAGGCCACGTCAACTCTCTCAGGTGGACGTAAAAGATCCCATAGCTCTATTTTGAAGAAGAGCAGGGGAGTTATCCCCGGTGTCCTGGCCAATATTTATCCCTCGACCAACATAGCAAAACCAGATAATCTGGTCATTATCACATTGCTGTTTGTGGGATCTTGCTGTGTGCAAATTGGCTGCCGCGTTTCCCACATTAAAACAGTGACTCCACTTCAAATAGTACTTCATTGGCTGTAAAGCGCTGGTCGTGAAAGGCGCTATATAAATGCAAGTCTTTCTTTCTTTCTAATTAGTCCAGGCCTCTGGATTACTAGTCCAGTAACGTAACCACTATGCTACCGTACCCTGTTTACCGTACTTGTATACTCGAGCCCAGCTTGTTCATCTTCCTCCAGATCAGTGAGAATGGCAGCTGATAGTGGGCCTATCATTATTACTGCCTGACTAAAATTGGGTAGTAACATGCAGCTCTGTTCTGCTCAGCTGTCCATACTTAAAATGGCAGCTCTGACAGGGCAGCAGGCGAGACTTTTAAAAGGCAATACTGACAGTATTAGAGTTGCAATATCAGTGACTTGGTGCTAACAACATTATCTAAGGCAAAAAGTTCATGCAAAGGTATCTATTTAATTCTCTATTTCAGCTATGCCATTGAAAGCAAGAAATGCAATGGTTCCTGACATGCCCAGACAATAGTATCCACTGAGGTATTCGCTCACTTTAATCCTGTCTATAAAATGCTATTTATCTCCTCAAGGTTACAAGTTGTTCCACGCTTGAAGATAATGTTTCATTCGCCAGACTGTTGCAAAGCTCATCCAGAAATACAGCAGGTATAAGGTTCAGAGTTAGGATCAGAGCTAAGGCATAGTTGGTGCTGCATTCGGGTGAGGGTCAAGGGATTAGGAGTTAGTTATCCTAAAACACAGAACATTCTGCACAGGTGCTGTTGATTTTTTAACATCTACATCCACCCAACCCCCCCCAAAAAAAACTAGAACATACAATATTATTTTTCTTCTTACCTGATTGGATCTTCTGGTTAAAGCCCATCATTGAAATGTTTTCTCCCCCTTAAACTCAAATTAAGTTCATTCATGCTTATGCACTGGATGGTTGCAATGGGAATTTGAGATAAGTGAAGAGATACAGATGTTTCTCAGCCATGGGGTGGGAATAAACAATAACTGCGGATAAACATCAGAGCAAACCTGAAATCCAAGGACATCATTTGGTGGTGGTGAGTGGTGCTGGAGGGGACAAGTGCATATAAGAACATCATTTCTTTTTTTAGAAAGAAGGACTATTTGGCCCAAACAAGCCTGTATACCTTTCATTGATCAATCCCACTTCTCACCATAATCCTTTTCTCTCCAGAAACATATCTAGTTGTTTCTTGAACTGATTTATATTGCCCGCTTCAGTGTCCTTCTCTGGTAACTTACTCCAGAACTCAACTATACTTTAGATGAAAACCTCCTGTTGACTTCCCCTCTTAATTCTAATGTCTTAATCTTTTACTTGTGTCCCTGGTATTTTAAACTTTTAGCATAATGCACAATTTTATTGGAACAAAGTTCTCAATTTCCTCTTCCTAATCTTCATGCGAGAAGTGTGAAGTGATACATTTTGGCTGAAAAAATGAGGAGAGGCAATATGAACTACATGTTACCATTTTAAAGGGGGTGCAGGAACAGAGAGACCTGGGGCATATGTACACCAGTCTTTGAAGGTGGCAGGACAAGTTGAGAAGGCTGTTAAAAAAGCATATGGATCCTTGGCTTTATTAATAGAGGAATAGAGTTCAAAAGCAAGGAAGTTATGCTAAACCTTTATAAAACACGGGTTAGGACTCAGCTGGAATATTGTGTTCAATTCTGGGCAGCACAGTTTTTAGGAAGGATGTTCAGGCCATAGAGAGGGTGCAGAAGAGATTTAATAGAATGGTACCAGCGATAAGGGACTTCAGTTATGTGGAGAGACTGGAGAAACTAGGGTTGTTCTCCTTAGAGCAGAGAAGGTTAAGAGGGGATTTGATAGAGGTGGTTAAAATCACCAATGGTTTTGATAGAGTAAATAAGGAAACTGTTTCCAGTGGCAGAAGAGTCGATAAACAGAGGACACAGATTTAAGGTGATTGGCAAAATAACCAGAGGTGACATGAGGAAACATTATTTTATACAGCGAGTTGTTGTGATCTGGAATGCACTGCCTGACAGAGTGGTGGAAGCAGATTCAATAGTAACTTTCAAAAGAGATTTGGAAAAATCCTTGAAGGGAAAACATTTACAGGGCCATGGGGAAAGAGAGGGCGAGTGAGATTAACTAGATAGTTCTACCAAAGAGCTGACACAGGCACAATGGGCCAAATGGCCTCTTTCTGTGCTGTATCATTCTATGATTCTATGATAATCTTGAAACCTTCAATTGGATAAATAAAAAATCTGCATTTATATATCACGTGTCCAGACATCTAAAAGTACTTTACATAATGAATTGTTTTCTGAAGTACAGTGAATCAGGCACATGTGGCAGCTATTCTGCACAAACAATGTTCCACAAACAGCTTTGGCCTGAATGACCAATTTGTTGTTTGATGGCATTGGTTGGGGAGTGAATATTGACCAGAATACCTACAGAACTTTCTGCTCTTCCTTCTAATAGTGCCCCAGAATCTTACACATCAACTATCATAACAGAGAGATGGAACCTTTGTCTAATATGTCACCTGAAGGACAGCACATCCAACAATGCAGGACTCCCTTAGCACTGCACTCGGGTGTCAGCCTAGATTATGAACTTGAACTTTAGGGTATAGATCAAATTCACAACCTTTTGAGTGTGAGAAAACTGAACTAAGGTGACACCTCTCAAAGTCTCCTCTCTTCCAAAGTAAACAAGCCCAAATTCCTTAATCTTTCATCATAACTTGAATTTGTGATACCTGAAATCATGTTTATTGTTTGCCTCTGTACCCCTAGATAGCAATAATATCCTTTGTATGATAGGATGACCATGACTGCACACAATACTTCAAGAGGGGTCTGGTCAATACCTTCTATAGCAACAATACAACCTCTTTAGATTTAAACTCCATGCCATTACCTCATTTAACATGTTATAAACCCCAAGATCTCTGTTACAATCTGCACATTACACTCCTGTTCTATTTAACACAGACTGGCCTAAATTTTCCCCCTTTCCCACTAAAGTTTCCACTGGAAATGCATCGAGGCAAAAGACTCCCGCCCACCGGTGGGTGACCCTGCTCTGACCCTGCTGAATTTCTCATGTTCAGGTTAATTAAAATATTGCTGGCAGGCTCACGATGTTATTAGCACTCTCTTTTGGGAGTTTACCTCTGGCGAGAGGAGGAAAATAGCAACGTGTCCAGCAGTGTTGACTGAAGAAAAAAAATTAATTTCAATTGCCTGATTGTACAAGACAAGACAGCCCTTACATTTTGTAGCCCCTCTCCGCCTACCTGTCAACACTGGATACAAGACACAGAACAGCATTCCTGACTCCCAGCATTGCTGAGGCATTAAAGAGAGGAAATGAATTGGATGATATTTTTCTGTCACTATTTTGTAATTTGTATATTCTGACCCAAGTGGAGGCAAGCCTATTCAAGGTTCCCGTTATTTATAGTGGAAAATAGCAACGGTCTCAAGACTGACACTGCACAGTCTGAAACGTTTCAATTCATGCCTATTCTGTGTTTTCTGTTTTTAAGCCTCTTTCTATCCAAGTCCATGCTTTACTTCATGGTCCTTAACTCCTTTCCTTAGTCATCAGTTGCAAACATGAAATCTTGTCAAAAGCTTTCTGAAAATCAGTTATATAATACTAACTGATTATGTCCCGTCCATCTTGAGCAGCAGTATCTTAGATAAACTACACCAAGTTAGTTCAATTGAATGAGCCTGTTCAAAGCTGGATCTCTGTTGGTTTCTACAGATCACAAAGATAAGTATAGATGAAGGAAGCCGTTTGATGTGTCTACTGGTGCATTAACACAAAACATTTAATGGTTCCCGCTTCACACTAACACACAACTTGTGGAAGGTAAATTGGTGTCAAGACCCGAACTGACTCTGAAATGAAGCAGGGAGCGAGTACCTCCTCCATCAAGTCTTACTCCTTTTTGCTCCCGTGTCAGATCAGATCCTGATTCTGGATTCACGTTGCATCTATATTGTTTTCTCTCATCTGCTTTCTTTCAAGTCCGATGACTCGGCGTTTTTCCAGGCTTTTTTCATGACGCTTGTCTTCTCGGGGGTATCTTCACCACCTGAGTTGAAGAAAGAAAGAATTATTTTAAATCATTTGCTCGATTGTACAAGACAAGACAAGAGAAAACTTGCAGACTGGGCAGCTAAATGGTAAATTAACTTTAGCATAGATACATGTGAAGTGATGCACTTTGGTAGGAAAAATAGAAACCTCATGTACACCTGAGAAAATAAGAATGGGGTAGAAGAGCAAAGGAATCTCGGGATACAGGTGAACAAATCATTAAAAGCAGCATCGCAGGTCAGCAAGGCAATTCAAAATGCTAACAAAGCACTGGGATTTATTTCTAGGGGTATAGAATTCAAAATTAGTGAAATTATGTTAAACTGGTATAGGACCCTGGTCAGGCCGCATTTACAGTACTGTGCACAGTTCTGGTCTCCATAGTATAAAGAGGATATAGAAGCACTGGAAAAAGTGCAAAAAAGATTTACAACGATGGTACCAGAACTGAGAGATTACCGCTATCAGGAAAGATTGAACCAGTTGGGGCTTTTTTATTTAGAAAAGAGACTTAGAGGTGACTTGAATGAGGTCTTTAAAATTGTGAATGGGTTGGACAAGGTAGACGTGGATAGAATGTTTCCACTCATGGGAAAACCCAAAACTAGGGGCCATAAATACGAGATAGTTACTAATAAATCCAATAGGGAATTATGGAGAAAGTTCTTTACTCAGAGAGTAGTTAGAACTCGCTACCATAGGAAGTGGTTGATGCAAATAGGTTAGATGCTTTCAAAAATGAAACTAGATGAGTACATGAGAGAAAAGGAAATAGAAAGATATGCTGAAAGGCTGAGATGAGGCAGATGAAATGGAAGGAGACTCATGTGGAGTATAAACACCAGCACTGACTAGTTGGGCCAAATGACCTGTTTCTGTGCTGTATATTCTATGTAAAGGCAGCCCTTTCATTTTGTAGCCCCTTTTCGCCTACTTCAAAACATAAATCATTGAATGAAAATCGGGGTGGGGTGGGGGGTGGGGGGTCTATATTGGATGGGTGGTCCACTCCACCAGGCAATGAAGAGAAAAATCTATTACTAGGGATGAATCTTGTGCCCCTCTTTTGCACCACTTGAAGGGTTTGGCTATTTTGCTTGTGCTTCAATGAAACAAACTGAATGCAGTACACTTAGGCATGCCCTGACTGGAGGACTATACAGTTTCAGCATAACAGCCTCAGACTTATACTGTACTGATCTGATGATACAGCTGAGTAGTCCACTCATTCTGTTAAGGCTTCTCTGCAATAATTGGACATCATCAGTGTTGAGTGTATAGTCACCCTCATATCTCTTTCAGCCTCTTTCCTAGCCAGTACAGCAGTATTCTTTCAACAAGTATAGCCGCCATTTTTTCTTGCAGTGTGTGACACCTTGCCCTTATCTATGTTGAATTTCACCTGCCATAACTCTTCCCACTTGTAAAGAGCTGAATTCCAGAGGTGAGGTGAGGTGAGTGACTGTCCTTGATATCAAGGCAGCATTTGACCAAGTGTGACATCAAGGAGCCCTAGTAAAACTGAAGTCAATGGGAATTGGGGGGGAAACTCTCCACTGGCTGGAGTCATACCTAGCACAAAGGAAGATGGTTGAGCTGGTTGGAAGTCAATCATCACAGCCCCAGGACATCGCAGCAAGAGTTCCTCAGGGCAGTGTCTTAGGCCCAACCATCTTCAGCTGCTTCATCAATGACCTTCCCTCCATCATAAGGTCAGAAGTGGGGATGTTCGCTGATGACTGCACAGTGTTCAGTGCCATTCACAACTCCTCAGATAATGAAGCAGTCCATACCCGCATGCAGAAAGACCTGGATGACATTCAGGCTTGGACTGATAAGTGGCAGGTAACAATCGTGCCACACAAGTGCCAGGCAATGACTATCTCCAACAAGTGAGCATCTAACCACCGCTCCTTGACATTCAATGGCATTACCATCATCGAATCCCCCACCTTCAATATCCTGGGGGCCACCATTACCAGAAACTTAACAGGACCAGCCACATAAATACTGTGGCAACAAAAGCAGGTCAGAGACTGGGTATTCTGCAGCGAGTGTCTCACCTCCTGACTCCCCAAAGCCTTTCCACCATCTACAAGGCACAAGTCAGGAGTGTGATGGAATACTCTCCACTTTTCTGGATGAGTGCAGCTCCAACAACACTCAAGAAGCTCGACACCATCCAAGCAAAAGCAGCCCGCTTGATTGGCACCCCATCCACCACATTAAACATCCACTCCCTCCACCACCAGCGTACCGTGGCTGCAGTGTGTACCATCTACAAGATGCACTGCAGCAACTCACCAAGGCTTCTTCGGCAGCACCTCCTAAATGCGCGACCTCTACCACCTAGAAGGACAAGGGTAGCAGGCGCATGGGAACACCACCACCTCCAAGTTCTCCTCCAAGTCACACACCATCCTGACTTGGAAGTATATCGCCGATCCTTCATTGTCGCTGGGTCAAAATCCTGGAACTCCTTCCTGACAGCACTGTGGGAGTACCTTCACCACACGACTGCAGCGGTTCAAGAAGGCGGCTCACCACCACCTTCTCAAGGGCAATTAGGGATGGGCGATAAATGCTGGCCTTGCCAGCGACGCCCACATCCCATGAACGAATAAAAGAAAAATGTTCTCTAGGCCCTTACTTCCTTGACAGTTACATCAGACTTAATTTGGTCGGTCTGTAATTTAGGACAATTTGCAAATTTGATCAACTTGCACTGTGTTTCTGAAACTCAGCTATTTGTGTAGATTTAATATAATTAGGTTTTAAAAAAACAATAATTGTAACTTAGCATGCATGGAGTGTTGCCATGACCAGTTGGGTTTGTCAAGCGCCCAAAAAGTGGAATTGTGAAGCTTTGAATCTGAAAACTAAACCAACAAAAATACACATTGATTGTAGATGTAGCTGTTCCAACCCAAATAGTCCAGTGAGATTACTGCCATGCAAACTAGATACACATGAAGTGAAACTTTAAAATACTAAAATAATCACCGCAGGGCTGTTGTTGCGATCCTGTGCTCGCAGAAAGAGCATCATGGGAATTGGTGAAGCACTGACCGTGATTTTCCATATTTTAAGATTAACAGTGAGATAATAACAGGCCGTGTGTCCACAATGTGCTCCCTGGGAGTATGGGATCATGGCATCAGCTTTTATATTTAAACACGTATTAACATAAAATTTAGTTAGAAACTATGTTTTAAGCATCCATAGCGTTTTGAACCTTTCACATTTGAAAGGGAAATATGATTTTCTCTAATTCCTTGTCATGTGTGATAAGCTTCATAGAAGTACAACTTCACAAAAGATTATCAGATCTGAGTGCTTCCAAAAATATTGAGATGTTCGAGATATGAGAAACCTGAGTATAATCTAATCCCTCATTATTTAACACAAATGCTCAGGTGGCTGGTGGATGGGTTTGGGATTTGCAAGTGAGAGTGGAGACTTACAGACCTACCTTCAGAGGAAGCTAAAGTGTGGCTGATTGAAAGGTCCTGCTGCAGAATCAAGGCATTGGCCATTCCCCACTGACACAAATGTGCGGACTGAGAGACAGCCAAACCTCTGCAAGACTTGTAATACAATGCTTTTCTGGCAAAGTATTGACAAGCATTGTGGTGGCTCAGGAAGTCAGTAATTATTAAGAAGGGTTTCTCGTTCCATAACAAATACTGCTTAATGTTATTTTATGGTTTATATGCATCCTTATCTACATCTGAATTTCTTAATGAAACAAGATGCCCTAAGTCACGAATATTTTTCATACTTAATCCAACTGAACCTACAGAATTTTTCAGCCTCTTCCACCAGAAAAATATTACAACATAAGTAAATACCAAACCTAGAAAATTCTCTGAATTGGAGTTGTGCATCTGCTGTCTCGGGATACTTCAAATATTTCCAACTTTAGCCCACTCAGTTTGGGAGAATTTAAAATATACAATTTTGAATTGAACTGAACATCAGAACTGAGCGTGAATCTCTTACACCACATATAGCTGCCACAAAACTTCCTTCAGTCCCCCTTACAGGCCATATTATAACCAAGTCGAAAAAATGGATCTGATTAACTGAAAAAGGATAACACAATAATTGGTGATTAGTTGCTTTAATGAATGGTTTAATGACCCAGTTGAAGACTTTACCCCAAAAGTGAAATATCCGATGGGAGTTCAAAACTTAGCATCTGTAAAGCATTGATCCCTGTTCCTTATTCTTTATATGCAGTGGGTGGGTTAGGCTACATTATTGTCACAAAAGCTTATTAGTTATTTTACAAAGATTCGTATGAAAAGCAAATGGGCTATAAAGTTCAAAAAGGACAAGTTGTGGATCTGTAGCTGTTGCTTTGTCACTCGCTTCTGCATTAGAACTGTCCTGTCTTTAAATTCTAATTTGAATCATTAATATGCACAAAAGAAGCAAACAAATCAATTTGATTTAAACGGTCTTGATATTTTGTTGCACAAGCCAATGTATGAAGTCACAATTACTGGGTCAATTCAGCTATCCTGCACGCCCAGCGGGAACCATGCGCAAAGGGAGCTCAAGTCGGAGAACTGGGGCTATATTATTGTAGCTATATGTCCAATCTACGTTCTTTTCAAGCAAGGCTTCCCCATTGAGAGCGCAGGATAGCTGAGTTTAGCCTAACTTTTTAAATTGCTTAGCAGAACTTGTGCTAAAACTGGACCGTTTTTGGTAATAATGGTTTTGTTTTAGGTCAGTGGTTTGCAAACTGGGGTCCGCGGACCCCTGGGGGTCCATAGAGACTTTCCGGGGGTCCACGGCCGGAGGTGATTTCAAGCCTGCTTGAAATTGGAGAGACTGGATAGGCACTTGAGGGAAATAAACTTGCAGGGCTACGGGGATAGAGCAGGGAGTGGGACTGACTGGATTGCTCTACAGAGAGCCGGCATGGACTCGATGGGCCGAATGGCCTCCTTCTGTGCCGTTATGACTCTAAGACGCTTTATTAAACAAACACTGATTCAGTTCTTGCGACTTATTCTCAAAGGTTGGGCCTGCCTCCACAGAGGCGCACAGCTCTCACTCACTTTGCAACCAACGCCCCCTGCCGGCCAAGCCGATTCCTCTCCCTGGCGCTGCGACCCTGTGCCATCCTCCCGACACGTGATCAGAGCGCCTGCGGGGCCCTTCAAACACGTGCCTGAACATGTTCACGCAAACACGTACAATCCCATGGTGCAGCTGTCACAGAACACGCCAGTGGGACAGTACGGCGGTGAGTCGTGCTTCCAGCAGCATCCCAGCACGTGCACGGGTGCTCGTGCCCTCACTCACCTTGGCCAGCCTGCTGACGGCTTTAAAAATTGGCCAGCACTTAGTGGCTAATTGTAGCCATCTGTTGCTGCGGAGTACCCAGAACTGGTCAAACATCGCACCAAGGATAGACAGACTCTGCAGTGAGAAGCAGGCACACCCACCTCACTAATATCTGTAAGTAAATACCTGTTTTCTTCAAAGCATTATTGAAACACTCTTTACATGCAGCACTTTCATATTATGAGTATTATATAGTATTAGAATTTAGATGGGGGTCCGTGATTACTAATCCATTTGAAAAGGGGTCCTTCAACCAATAACGTTTGAGAACCACTGTTTTAGAACGTTATTAATGTTTAAGCTGCATCACAGGGAGAGAAGGGCACATCCGCTTTGTTCTATGAATCTGGCTGTTTCAAATGGATACTCTGGGTTGTGCTCTTCAATCATTTCCTTTCCTTCCTCTACAGTCTCTCGCTCTCACTGAATGTGATTAGAAACAACGTTTTGTCACTGAAGTCATTTCATGAAGTTGGCCAATTGCAGACAATTAGAAGGTAAGCATTTGGCAACATAGGCTTATTGAGAAATATTAGGCGTCAGATTTAGCTCAGTTATAGCACTTTCACCTCTGCGTCAGAAGGTTATGGGTTCAAGTACCACTTCAGAGACCTGAGCACAAAATCTAGGCTGACTCTCCCTGTGCAGTATGCAGGGAGTGCTGCACTGTCGGAGGTGCCGTCTTTCGGATGAAATGTTAAACCGCCCTCTCAGATGGACGTAAAAGATCCCATGGCACTATTCAAAGAAGAGCAGGGGAGTTCCCCTCAGTATCCTGGGCCAATATTGATCCCTCAACCAACATCGCTAAAAAACAGATTATCTGCTCATTATCACATTGCTGTTTGTGGGAGCTTGCTGTGTGCAAATTGGCTGCCGCGTTTCCTACATTACAACAGTAACTACACTTCAAAAGTATCTCATTGCCTGTAAAGTGCTTTGGGACGCCCTGAGGTTGTGAAAAGCATTATGTAAATGAAAGTTCTTTCTTTCTTTCACTAAACCAAATGTCATAGGCATTAAATAATCTGTTTTATAATTTACATTGACATCTGAGGATAGGTATTCTGACTGGTAAGGTTTATGCATGGATACTTAATGCACTTGTATTACATTCCTGTGTGCACTATTGTTATGCTGGTATTAACCCATTTATTTTGTGAACATCACTGATTTGAATTTCTACCCTGATTTATTTTCCCCCCTGAACTGTTAAAATCTCTCAGCAGAGTTAAAAGCAACATTATAAGAGTGTTCATTTCAAATCCCTGCTTCTAACCTGGATATGATTCCAATGAGCTGCCACTGCACCAGCCAATCAGTTTCTGAGCCCACAGTATTGTCTCAGACTCCACAAAGCGGTCTCTGACCCCATCATTGCCTCCAATTTGAACATACAAGGGAGCACCTTCAAGACCACAGAGCTAGCTTCAACCCCACCAACCTGTCCTGAGATAAACTAAGCTTTCTTAGCTGTCTCCAATACTTCCCTCCCAGCGACCCACTGACATGAAAGGAAAGAAAAGAAAAATATATCTACCTTTTACAATAAGCAGCTTCAAGTTGTAATGGCAAAGCAGGACTCTGCAGTTGAGATATGTTTGATTGAAACATTAAACCTGCGGTCTTGACCTGCTCTCAATTACAACCTACTGTACTTCTCACATCTACTATTACTTAATTGATGTACTCAGCATTCTTTTTAAAGAATGCATGAGTTTTACACTTTAGTCACATCAGGGTTTTAAGCCTAACATAATCTAGAAAGCATGCAGTGTGAATAATCTACCATTTGAGAACCATGGTCGACACATTAAAAAATCTGGGTGTAAGTAACAGCACCTTCCTGGTGGTGGTAGGAACTTGCAAGGCCTGTTTTCAGATGCTTGCTAAATCAGTAGTGCAGCCACGAATGAACAATAGTTTGGAGAAAAAAAATAACCTAAAGCAAAAAAAACCCCAGAGATGCTGGAAATCTGAAAGCAAAACAGGAAATGCTGGAAAGACTCAGTGGGTATCTGTGGAGAGAGGAACAGACATTGATGTTTCAGATGTGGACCCTTCATCAGAAGATTGGGTTATAATGAAGGGATCACACCTGAAACGTCAACTTGTCTCCACGGATGGATGGCTGATCTGATGAGTGCGTCCAGCATTTTCTCCTTTTGTTTCTTAAGAAGCATAAATAAAGGGAGGAAGAGGCACTCGGCCATTGCTCTCCATGCAATCATTCTTCCCTACGTCCAGTCGGCCGAATTGCACCGAAAAAACCAGCGCAATTGAGCAGAAGCTCCAGGCTATTGGCCCTGAGGTTGTGGTGTCTGTGACAGCGTATGCCGTTGTAATCCCTTTGAAATTCCCCACAAGTTCCGGATTTCCGCATGCGCGAAATCCGCAGAACTGGCGGCCTGTAAACGTATGCGTTGACCGGCCATCTGCGGGGGGTCCGAAAAAACAATCGCTGGCGCAGCGTTGGGCTATTTGCCCAGCGACTGGCCAGCAATTGCCCACGTAAGTCTTACGGTTGAGGCAAGCAGCCATTGTGCTTTGCGAATGGGTGCCAGTGGGTTACACCAATGTGGGAGTCGTGCCTTTTTTATTTATACAGAAGTACTTTGCAAAGTCATAACTGGAGTTCTATTCTCCTGATGACGCAATCCCACTGCCATGAATTGACATAACCCTGACATACAATTCAAGTGCAGTAAAAATGTGGAAGTGGATTCCAGCCATAAATGAATTAAGAAAAACGATTAGAATTAATATGAAATATATTCATCAATTAATTTGAAAGATCATTTTATATAATGAAGATAACTAATTTGTCAAATAATGGCCAGTTTACCTCTAACGTCAAATTTAAAAATAGGTATCTGAGTATGGAGAATACATAAGAGCAGGCATGTCTGTCTGATTGCAAGTGAAGTTCTTTGCAGAAAAGACTGCACGTGGTATTCATGCAGGAAGTGTTACATAATCAGGTGGCAGAGTATTCTAAACTTGTCTCAAGCAAGCTTGATTTGCAATGATTTATTCATCCAGAAATATCTCCGGCAAAACAAAATTAATTCTGCTTAAGGCTGTGCTAGTTATTTTCCAATATTATCTAGTCAATTTCAGGTCAGTTTCATAAATATCAATAAGGCCATGGCAAATGCAGTTAATATTGCAGAGTCCACAGTAATTCTGATATCATGGCAAGGGGTTTAATTTACTCGGATTCCACCTCAGCTTTCAAAACTGCAGGCGGTTGTGAAACTCAATCAGGTTATTTAACCCCCGTGACCAGTCCATGCGTGAATATATTTGCCCCCCCCAAACAAAAACTGATTGTAATGATAAGTGGTCTTTGAGTTGAGCAAGGCTGTTAGCGGGGATTGAGTTCTCCCTTTAAGACTGGTCCCAGAAGAGTGAAAGTCAAATTGTGGGCTAGATCCAGAAATCCTTCTGCCATCATTTTACTCTTATTAATAACATATTTCAGTTTAACAACAGCAATTCTGGTTTGGAGCTCATTCTAAAAATCTGTTCCTTAAGTGCTTGGTCTTAATATAACAATTTTTCATTTCCAGTAAACTGATTTGATCACTGATATTGAACAATAATGAGACTATTCAAATTCAGTTTGTGTAGTTGAAAGCCATAATGAAAATAATTGCAAAATGACTATAGGAAATAAGCATTTAGAGACTTGTATCTTGATTTTCTTTTGTTAGCTATGAGATTTACATCTTAGGGCTGAAGGAAATGATCTTTAAAGGGATGTTCTCTTCTAAATTGTCATATTTTCAAGGTGCATTAGCATATTGCATGATCTGATTAGTGGTGCAAAGCACAGATTGGTACCCCATTAGTAACGCTATGTAATATTTGATGTTATTGGATTAATTGGGTCTCCAAATTTTCCCTATTATCGGTGAATGCCAGAGGTAGGGCTGCAACAGTTGACAATGACACAAGTAAAAGTATTCCCAAGTCACTGTCCGATTGCTTGCTTTTTGCTTTTGTCCATTGGCGAAGATAAGAGACTAAAGTTTATTGTCTTTGCCCTGGTGATAAAACCCCTTATTGTTGAGTTTTTGGATCTGAAAAGACTTGCTTGGATGTTGCATATAGAAAGTTTCCCTCCAGTTGAACACTATTGAAGGAAGCCTGAATCAGTATTCTTGCCACTCCTCGATGCCAATCCATTGTTGAAACAAATGAGTTATATTTGGCAGCATTTTCCATGGAATGAAGTTTTCCCTGAAAGAATGTTGATGGAACGATGAAGAGGGATCTTGACCCCATATTTTAAGGTAGGATTACTTAATTAAGGTGTGTTTGCTTCTGTCACTTTATGCAAATGTTCCATTCACTAGCGCTGATATCCTACATCTTGCAAAACAAACAATTCATAGGTTTAAAAAAAACACATCTATCCTGTTATTTCCACAGATCAATGTTAATTCGCAAATTTCTTGGTTTCTTACTTTGTCTTTTGATGGTAGCCAATCTTTGTCAACTTCACTTCTCCCTTTCCACACCCATGCACGTTTCCGAATCCTACCTCACAGTTGACAGTAACCTCCACTCAACAAAAGCACTGACCTAATATTTTTTTCTTCTTTCTCCAGTGATCCCACCACATTCACTTGTTACTGGAGGGCAGAAGTGGGATCAACACGTACAGTTTGAGGATATTAAGTTTGCTTATTAGATCTGGGACAAGTACAAATGAATATCATAAACTCGTTTCGCTTATCCGTGCTCGGAGTCTAACACAGAGAATCGAGTCACTGAATAAAATATATACAAACTTTTGACATAGCTCAACAAGGAAGATAAATGCATCCTCTTTTATGAGTCAATATTGTATGTCAAAGCTACTGTGTCGAGGAGACATTTTCCCAATTATGATTTACTTTGCTTGCAATTCAGAAATGTTGCGAATTACTTCTGCTGTAAATGTTGTACAGTCAGATTAACAAGATTAACGCATTCAATTCTTAATTGAGGATTGAAGCTGTATTGCTTCCTAGTATTCACAGAATAAACAAAAAATATCAAATATATCAATAGGAGCGAAGGCAGCCCAGCAATTATGTAAAGTGCCTTGGGATATTTTCTACTTTAAAGGCACTGTATAAATACAAATTGTTGCTGCTGCTGCTTCTTTCAGCAGATGGCCGCACTTTGAAGTTCAATCCAGGCAACACTTGTATTTGGACATTATGTGGCATTCATTCAGAATGCTTTTATTTTCCATTTTGTAAAGGATTACAACACTGGTTATTGGAATGTTTTCCACTTTGGGCAATGACAGCATTGAAACATTCCCAAATAAGGTACAGAAAAGAAAAAAAATGATCAGCACAGTCCAAAAAAATGAAATAAGATTGAGCTATTGAAAGGAGAAAGAAAATTGATTCCACACGATGCTCGTGGCAACTTCCCCGCCCCCAACTAACTGGCTCAAAGGCAATGAACTAGGATTATTCTGCTACATGCTTGTTCAAAGAATGCGCATTATATCAGGAACTGGGCCCAGTGACACTTGTACATATATTTGTTTTAACCTGTTTTTCTCTTTTCTTCTCTTCCAAGCTGTTGTGTCATTCCCAGTGGGAAATAACTAATTCCAGGTGTCTGTCAATGCTGTTGTTTATCATTCACTAGAAAGTGTACAAGGCCAGCCCAGGATGATACAGTGTAATGGAACCACCACACACAGTGCCACTGCTCCATGCTTAAACTCAGCCAAATTTAACAGACAGAGCAAGGAGGCTTTCTTCTTGTCCACAGTTTGTCACTCTAACAAGGAGTTCCACCATCATTGAAATATTTGTATCAGTAATGTGGATAGACTGGAGAAGCTGAGGTTGTTCTCCTTAGAGCAGAGAAGGTTGAGAGGAGATTTGATAGCGGCGTTCAGAATCATCAGGGGTCTGGACAGTGTAGATAGAGAGAAACTGTTCCCATTGGCGGAAGGGTCGAGAACCAGAGGACACAGAAGAAGAACCAAAGGCGACATAAGGAAAAACTTTTTTACGCAGCGAGTGGTTAGGATCTGGAATGCACTGCCTCAAAGTGTGGTGGAGGCAGATTGAATTGTGGCTTTCAAAAGGGAATTGGATAAGTACCTGAAGGAAAAAAATTTCCAGGGCTACAGGGAAAGGGCGGGGGAGTGGGACTAGCTGAAGTGCTCTTGCAGAGAGCCGGCACGGGCTTGACAGGCCGAATGGCCTCCTTCTGTGCTGCGTAACCATTCTATGATTCTATAAACAATAATTGATTTAGCACATACTGATGTGCAGCAGTCATGGATTTAAAGAGACCGTGTTCTTTTTCGGGGTAAACTAAAGGGACGAGTAATTGGGGCAAATAATAAATAATGCAAATGCTGGAAATCTGAAATAAATTTATAAAATGCTGGAAAACATAGTAGGTCCATTTTGGGTATTCAGCAGGAAAAGGATCTATACCCAAAACATTAACTTGTCTTTTTTTCTTCATAGGTGCTGGAGGACCAACTATGTATCTCCAGCATTTTTTGATTTTACTTAAGTAATTATGGTGACAGCTAAAACCAACCTAGCGAGCATAAGAAATAGGAGCAGGAGTAGGCCATTCAGCCCTTCGAGCCTGCTCCGCCATTCAATAAGATCATGGCTGATCTTCTACCTTATCTCCACCTTCCCGCACTATCCCCATATCCCTTGATTCCCTTAATATTCAAAAATCTATCGATCTCTGCCTTGAATATACTCAACGACTGAGCATACACAGGCCTCTGGGGTCGAGAATTCCAAAGATTCACAACCCTTTGAGTGAGAAATTTCTCCTCATCTCAGTCCTAAATGGCCGATCCCTTTATTCTGAGACTGTGACCCCTGGTTCTAGACTCTCCAGCCAGGGGAAACATCCTCCCAGCATCTACCTTGTCAAGCCCTGTAAGAATTTTATATGTTTCAATGAAGTTGCTGCCTCCAATTATCTCATCTTCTTGGGCATATCTGATAGGGTATTAAACAGAAAATTTAAAAAGTGAAGAAGACTTGGTTTCCATCAAACACCAGAACACAAGAAAAAAAATGCAACATTAAGATCAGTCACCTTAATGAGTACAAAATTCACCAATAAATTCTACCTGGCTCAAACTTTTACTTTTTTACTGCCGCAGTCTCCCGGGAAGCTCTCGGTTGTGTTGCAGTCACAACCTTGATATTCTCCTCAGCCATCTGTTCAGTGCCCTGCAGTTGAGATGCACCTCTCATTCCCAGTACCATCCGTCGCTCCTCCAGTCTACATAAAGCTCACCTCAACAGTTAATCTTCCAGTGAGGAATAAAATAAACACACTGCTGCCAACTTCTCTCTCAGGCTAAGGATTCCATGTTTTGAACTGTGGCTGCATTTTCAGGAACTTTTTTTTAGGCTGGAATATCATTGGTCATTTTGCTGGTGTGGAAATAGCCAACCAGAAAGCAGAAAAAACACAGACCCTGCAGACACTTAGCCAATCAGAAAGCCACAGTACTTACAGATACGAGCGACAGAAACAAAAAATGCCGATCAATTCAGCGAACTATTAGTTTTGCATCATACAATATCACATTAATACAGTAGGGAGCGATTCCAGGTTGCTGCCAGTAATATTCCTTACCAGCACTAGGAAATACACGCTAGCAGCCAGGAACTGGCTTTCACTGTGACAGTCTACAAAACTGTGGGATTATCAATTGACATATTGGAGAGGGACGGCACTAAATTTTATTAGTGTCACTCTTCATTCAAGATCCTTCAAAGAACATAGTAAATGGGGAATATCATGCAATGTTCATTGTTAAAATAGGGAATATTGTACAGTGTTTAATTCTATTGTATTTTTTGTGGATCCCAGAAAGGATGGTTCTTTAAGCAGAGTATGGTATTCAATATAATTGTTTGTTGGAGCAGCTCCCCGCTCTGACTTGGCTGGCTGCGTTGCTATGTAACATTCACTGATACTTTAATTACTCTACATATGCTCAGATTAGGTTTCCCACTTTCAGCATTCCAGGTCCAATTCCTGACTGGCACAATCAGAAAGTTAAACAATGACTGAAACCATAGTGATGGAATGTTCTGACATCATCCACCTCAGTTTAAAGTGTAACCACATTCCTTTTCCCTTCTGCACTGATGAAAGGCCAGCTATGGCCACAAAAGCAGAAAGCTGGTGTTGAATTGTATCTCAAAGTCCAATTAAAATGAGAAAGTGGGTATTAGGGGCGTGTGAAGTATGAACAAGTGTTGTTGGGGGGGTTTGAAATGAGCAGTTTCCTGGAGAGATCTATACTATTCGCTTCAACCACTCCCTGTGGTAGCGAGTTCCACATTCTCACCACTCTTTGAGTAAAGTAGTTTCTTCTAAATTCCCTATTGGATTTCTTGGTGACTATCTTATATCGATGGCCTCTAGTTATGCTCTTCCCCACAAGTGGAAACATTCTCTCTGTATCCACTCTATCAAAATTTTTCATAATTTTAAAGACCTCTATTAGGTCACCCCTCAGCCTTTTTTCAAGAGAAAAGAAACCCAGCCTTTCCTGATATGTATACCCTCGCATTTCTGATGATTGTTTTTTGGGGGGTTTTAGTACTGTTGCAGCTCTGATGAGAAGTCCAGTATTGGATGTATTACTGCTTAAATATTCCCTAAATGAGGACATTCTTATTTTTGATTCTCCTTCTCTCTCAGACTTTAATTCTACACAATCGATAATTATTGTTGGCACCTTCAGAATTGGACTTAAAGCAACACTTTAGATCCCCAACATCTATTATTTAGTGTTATTTTCAATCCTTTGTGTTTTGCTAATTATTCACTGCACCAATAAAAACAATTTCAGGAGCAGGCAGTTTATGCATAACCTGGGGCGTCACGTGACACGGGCGAGAGCTGATCAGTCCCATTTTCACATTGGTAACAACTTAAGTTATGCAGAATTCTAGAAGCTGAAAAGAATAAGAAGCATTGATGCGCCTCTGTGAGAACAAACAATACAGGCAATTAAGGAGAATATGGTACCATTCATAACTTTTCATACTCGTGAATTAAAAGCCACAGCACATTAGCATGAATGTGACACTGGTTTTAATGTATTGAACACACTCCCAGCATATGCCAGGTATCAACCCTGAAACCTCTGATCTATATGGCTCAATGATATGCTGGCTTTTCCAAGAGAACCACTAGGGTGATATGGTAACAACTCTTAGCTGTTTTCAGAGATCTTTAGCAATCTATTCTGACCAAATGATGGTGAGGACACACTGTCAACTTGGCTGAAATATACAGAAAACTAGGAAATTCAACTTAAGATTGCTGTTCATTTGGAGACTTCATTTAAAATGGTGTCAGTGATTAAACAGAGGTTTCCTTTATACTAATCCCGCATTCTTTTGAGAGGCAACAAAGAATTTAAGAAGCATTTAAATAAAATCACATAAAAATCATGTGATTTCCCACTTATTGCAGCCAGCAGATCATCAAATGCCATCGTTGTCTTTGAACAAAAATTGCCACCAATCATTACAAAATAGTTGGCAGTATTAGATAGGCACAGAATGTTGACTTTAAAACATATCATACTGTGTAGATAAAATAACCAAAACGAACTAATGAAAGGAGCTAAAGGACTATGGGAATTTATAGGTATTTGAAGATTATTTGATCCAATAATATAAATTTATAGGACCTTAAATATCCCGTTAATATGTTGAAAGACAGCAGCAATATTGTTGACCTAAATGAACAGATGAAATGGCTGACATGGATTGAGTCATTTATGGTGATGTTGAATGAGGAAATATTTAATGGATTGGAAGGCACATAGTTATCTACTGAGGCCTGCTGCTGATTGTAAACTCAGTGTTGGAGGATAAACGATGGTATGTGTGGGGCCAGAGTTAAACAGAGCCCTGTATTCAGCAGCCGCCTTATCGAAAAGAAGAAAAGCATTCTGTGTAGGGATCAACTTTGCCTGTCTGTGCATTTTCTGGCTTTCACACAAACTAGTGGTCATTTGTCTTGCAGACTGATAATACCAGGCATTGCTAATAGGTGCTGGAATTGGTCAACATGCTCCATGGTTTCTAAAGTGGCCAACTGCAAAAACCATTACCAACCACGTATGCATTTTTCAAATTATTGTCAATGTTCAATGGAGTGTGTTGATTATTGAAAAATTCCAATAATAATTAACCACAAACTGTAATAAACTGTTAAACCCTTCCAGTCTGCTGTTGTTCTCAACTGGAAACTTCTCAAGTCTAGACTGGTAGTCACTTTTGGAGCCTGCCTGTGCAACATAGTGACCTGATTCTTAACCACCGTGATGATGCAGTATCAAATAGCGTGCAAATCAAATGAAAGTTAATTTAAAGGATTGCCTTAATTCAGAGTGGAGCTAACCTGACAAGTGCAGCACCAGAACCATGCTGCAAGATAATGGAAAAACAGTTATTACTTACGTGTGTACAGGTACACTTAATAATGACCCAGAGATTGTGATGAGAATAACGGAGAGGCTATCAGCGCTCACCGTTATAATGGAGGAAATCTGACTGCAACTTCTGGAGTACGCACATGCGCAGTTGAACGCGGAAATCCAGAAGTTGCTGTCAGAAATACCCTGCTCCTCCACTGTTGCAGTCCTCGCCGATAGACTCGGCATTGAAATGACTGCATCGGCATGAACTTGCTGTATTTGCCTACTAGTTCCGCACTAAAAATGGTTGAAAAAGTTAGGGTTGTTGCATTCAGGAGTGAGTGAGATTTTAATGGTGTAATAATTGATAATTACTGCTAAACAGCATCTCTGGATCTGAAAAAATAATTTTACAAATGTGGTGTCTCATTGACTCAGAGGAAAATTCATGTTGGAGATTTAAAAAAAAATGAAAGTAATATTTTTTTAGTTTTTCTGTCTGTCTCTTATTTTTCTCTCCCTTAATTTCATCTGCATTTCTCATCTTTATTTCACTTTCTGTACATTATTAAAATCTAATTTATATTTCCTGCTTTATACTTCCTGGTTTGGACTCTGCGTGTCTCAGTGAGGATTCTTCAATCTGATTGGTTGAAGAGCCTCGCTGTTCCTTGCCATGCTCACAGATTCCCTGTAGAGGGTGCTGCGTTGAAACAGTTGCCGGATTATAGGAAATCTCCACTGACAAGCCCGCAAAAACACTCTGCACAACTGTCAGCAAGGTGAGCAGCGAGTTGCTGAGAGCAAAATCCGGGCCAATGGGTCTTGAGCATTGTTCCTTGAACGCTTCCAGTATTCCAGCTCAGACAGAGTTGTCTCGTCACTGACAGAATTCCCTTTAATTTTCAGTGGAAAACTATTTTTACTGAATTTAGGCAAGAGTTAAGCTTTTGAACTTCTGGTCCAAGTTGACTAAATTGGCCAGTTTACAGCTTTTTGTTCATCCTAAGTTTAAATTATATAAACTTTATGTTCTGGCTTTCCTAATGCTAAACAAAAAAACATGAAACCTGATGGAAAATCTCTAAATATTAATTCTTAGTCCCAACATTCTGAAGCTTCCAATCTCAATGTTTGTCACGATAAATTTTACCATGAAGTGTTCTTGAATGGTTTGAGTGTAGTGATTCTATGAAATATATCAAAAGACAAAGAGTGCACCAGAATTTTTTTTTAATTAATGCTTGTGAATTTTCAGATATGAAAGATCGTATAATAAACTAAAAATAAGACTTACCAAAACCTTTAGGAGGATACTGAAATCAAGACCTTCTACTCTAGATCAATATTTCCAAGGACCCTCAAATTGTGGAACTCTTTCAGCCTCAATTTCCCCTTCCTACAGGTCATAAAACCCAAACTTGATGTCACCTTACTGCAACTGCTTGAGTTTTGATTTTTTTCTCTATTCTTTTCAATCTTGACAATAGGCCTTGACCCTTTATATAGGTTTCCCCACGAAAAATAATAGTTAATTCAAGGTGCTCCAATGATAGGCAGAAAATAAATGCTATATAAACTATCACTGATTTCAAATGATAAATGAAGGAACCAATGTAATCCAAACGTTTTGCCCATTCCGACCCTTGTCAATGTACAATTTGGGGATATAAACCATCAATTCAAGAACATCCCTAGAGTTGATTTGTTGATTAACAGGCTGAGATAAAGAGAGGTAGGGTAGAAGTAGATGCCTACATGTGGGAATTCAAAAACAAAGGCTGGAATTGGTCCGGTGCGGCCAGTGTCCGTGGTAGGTCGTGACCCCGCTGCTGGCTCCATCCCACTGTTGAAAATAAACTTACCTTAATTGGGCCTATTAAGCCCGTCCAGCGTGTTACCTGGCCCAATGAGATGGAGCGGGTCTGGTAACGTCATTCATGATGCATTTTCAGCCGGGATCCTTAAAGGGACCATGGCCACATTACATTTGAAGTTTAATCTAACATAGTGCAGTCAGTGCACTACAGCATTGGAGTGCTGCAAACACTGACAATGACTGCACAGAGGCAGAGGGCTGCACCCAGGTTCTCCATCTCTCACACTCACCCTCATCCGAGTGCAATCATACCAACTAACAACACACAAGGGTAGCCACTTGGGTGTTTTATGCAATGTTTATGTGGTGTCAAACATAAAAATCTTTATTTTCAACACTTTCCTGTCTTGGACAGATTTCTGTGCACCTTTGGAAGTGGCTTAGTGAGTTGCAGTGAATGGTGAGACATAACGGTACCCCCCGTAATGGTGATGAGTGTGAAAGGAATGGCTTGGTCATTGTAGGGATGCTTTATGGTGATGGTGTGGGGTGGTGCCAACCTGGTGCATCATGTGGCAGCCATATGGGTGTACAGCGTAAAGTTAACTAAATCTGGCCATAATGAGGCCATCCCTGGCCTCCTGGGCAGCAATGTGCTCGGGTGCTGATGGTCTGTGTCCTGTGCTGCATCAGGTGATTGCGGAGAAGGTTGGTGTTGTTGTAGGTGTGCCTGGTGCTGCTGGTGTTGGGGCTCATTGTGGTCCGATTCTGAGGACCAAGGTGAGATAGTATAAAGGGCACCCATGTTGATGTAATAGATGGCAGGTGAAGTACAGATGGCAGTAGCATTCTGTCAATGGTGAGAGAGTTCTTCCAATGAGGTGACACTGGATGGAGACATTGCTGGAAACATTCGCAGCCTGCAGAATCTGTGCTGGGAATGGACTGAGCAACAGCTTCTGCCTGAGGAAAGTGATCGTCAGGTGGGAGCTTTCACTGAACATTTGATGCTGTCAAGTAATCAGCTGGAGCAATGGCCACTGAACTCCTGCCTCAGGTTGACAGATGTGGTTCCTGAGCTGCGTGAATCCCATGGCCATGCAGGGAAATTTAAAAAGTTAGTGGGAAAAGGCTCTTAATTGCCTGTAAACTACCTGATAATCATCTCAATTAGGTCACCCGCCGCTGCCGGTCGGGTCGGCTCCGCGATGACAGACGCGCCTGGGGGAAAGGCGCGTGGGAGCGAGATGACCAGCGGGTTTCCGACCCGCTGTCAAAAATAACAACTTTCCCACCCGACCAGCCGCTGATTGAGCCCACTACCACCCTGGAAAAATCCGGCCAAAATATCTTTGGATTACAGTTTGATCCATCTCATAAGAAATCCTGAAGCTAAACTTAACGCCCCAAAGTAGTTGGAGATGGATTAACTGAAAGTCTTACCACAGGGCTAACCAAATAAAACTCAAATGATCGTATTTTTCATTGCTACGGCACTTCCAAGAACTTTGGAAACAGCAGATAATGGAATGCAATTCAATTTTGCATGACTGAATTGGGAACATTAAGAACACATTGCCGTATGAACGATCTGCTTATATAACAAAAGGTGTGCTCAACACTTTCAGTAAAATCTTGGATCCTTCAGATCACTAGTTGTTAGTCAATTCCAAGCATTTATCCCAAGATATTGTTAATTATATTTTCAAATATGAACAAAAATGTAAGAAAAATGTCTTCCCCCCTTAGTAACAGTTCATATTTTCAGTACCATTGCTCAAGGAAATCACTATAGTAATGGAGTAAAACATGAAAGAACAAGGTACATATACATGGAGAAAGAAAAGAAAGACTTACATTTATATAGCGCCTTTCACGACCACTGGCCATCTCAAAGCGCTTTACAGCCAATGAAGTACATTTGAAGTGTAATCACTGTTGTAATGTGGGAAACGCGGCAACCAATTTGTGCACAGCAAGGTCCCACAAACAGTAATGAGCTAATGACCAGATATTCTGTTTTTATTATGTTGGTTGAGGGATAAATATTGGCCAGGACACCGGGGATAACCCCCCATGCTCTTCTTCAAAATAGTGCCATGGGATCTTTAAGTCCACCTGAGAGAGCAGACAGGGCCTCGGTTTAACGTCTCATCCAAAAGACGGCACCTCTGACAGTACAGCGCTCCCTCAGCTTAGCTTTATGTGCTGCAAGTCCCTGGTGTGGGACTTGAACCCACAACCTTCTGACTCAGAGGGGAGTGTGCTACCAACTGAACCACAGCTGACACCTTAATTGAATAGCATTCTGATTCTGTGACTGAATTAAGGACATGTTAGAAATAGTAATATAAGAAATATCTGCTTAATAAAAGAGAACCTTCCTAGTTTGGCATTAGTAGCAATAACAGTGGAACTAAAGTCCAGCCCATGGTCTATCATCTAAATATTCTCAGAACATATCACAATACAAAGTTAAGTTAAAAATGTGTGAAAGCGCCTAAGTTCGGAATGTAAATACATTTTAATCTTTTAAAAATGCAGACAAAGATGGTCACATTAAGAAATCCTTGGGAGACTTTCTGCTTTAGGCTGCAACTATATAATTCTGCTTTTGTTAGTTAAGATCAATGCTGTGCTACATTAGTCATAGTGCATGACGTGATAAAGACTCACTACACACTTGGTTGAACATAAAGCAAGGCTTTAATCGACTTGTAACAAAACATGGAGGTCTAGTTAGCCGTCACTAGCTTCCTGTTTCCAGATTGTCTCTGCCCAAGGTGGGCCCACGCCCGAGTATTTATACTCCCTGGACAGCGCCCCAGCTGGCTGCCCAGTAGTACTTCCTGAGTTACTTCTTGTAGAAGTTGCGATTTATGACAGTGCAGTTTAGCCAAAAGCTTGGGGATGCTCATTTAAACTGTGGTTATCCATTAAAGTTCATGATATTGATAGAAAGCAATGTCCTTAAGACAGTTTCCTACAGACTTCACACTGCTTTAAAATGGATTAAATAGTGCTCATCAGCCTGTGTGGCGAGATTCATCCCCAGTTACTTATATAACATAACTTTTGAATTCTAAAACAGGAAGAGATCCTGAACACAGATGTGCTAGCTCAGTGACACAGGTGCATTCATCCAGAGAATAATCCAGGAGAGTGACCAGAAGGAATGTTTAGGACATACTTGGCCCCTCCAACCTGCTGGTCCAGTGAAAATTGCTTTAAGTGCTTGACTGGATTTCTCCATGCAGTTTATCAAGGTTAATTAACCCGTGTTCCTTCATTCAAAAAACAGGTTTTGCAATAATTGCATCAAACAAGTTTTGCAATAACAGAATCTTTTAAGGAGCAATCACTGAGTAATATTGACACAGACATGGTATATGACTAAAATAGATGTAATTTGCACGCTTTTATCCATTTTAATAGAGTGAGAATATTAAAAAATTAATGAAGTTTAAAATGATGGAAATCTTTAAAATTGCAATTACTGACTTACTGAAATGTTATTTATTTGGAATTGTATAAGCTTTTCATCATTTCTCCTCCATTTAAAGTGAATGGGACTCTATATTCCATACATGGCATCCTTGTCTTATTGGCAATATTATGATGTCCTAAAAATCATTATTTAGCCCTTCACGTGGGCAGTGATTAGTGAGCTTAACATTCTATTAACGGCAAGTGATAATCAATCACCACCCACATGCCAGCTCCTATGTGGCATCCAAAAGACTTATGTAAATGAAAGATAGGATGGCAGCAATCACCACCCACTCTCAATTTCGCAGTGTAGCTTCAAAATCAGGATTAAGGCTAACTTAAAGCATCATGAACATAGCTCCAAACACTTGAAAAAAATTTTTTTTTAATGTAGTGGCCAATGTTTCATCTTCAGCAGTTTAGGACTCAAGCTATACGCTGTTCTTGTAATAAAGGACATTATTTATCTTCGAAAAATATCTGCCCCAAAGTTATTACCCTGACCAGCAGTTATTGCTCATCTTCATCAGAGAGAAAAAAAATCATTTCAGGCAGAAGATACTTGATTCTTGCGCATGGTTACTACCAATCATTGTGGAAAAGAATAGGCAGGCACCCACTCAGCAGAAGATTGGCCATAATAGGTTTGTATCTATTGGCGCCAGCTGTGGACTGGATTGTTCACTAACCTAAAGAAAGCCTCAGAAAACTAAGCAGTCTGCGAGGAAAGGGATATAATAATAAAAGAAATTTAAACCATTGGCTCTGCCATTGGGCCTATCTTCTGCTGTGTGGTTGAAAATCCTTAGCACCAGTGTAAATTAGCTTGGCTTTCTACCCAGGCTATCCTTTTCCCCACTGACTGATAGTAGCCACATATCAAATGTACACTTGGCAGAAATGAGGTAATCTGAAATCATTTCCCCACTTGGGATAAAGATAAACATTAGGTGGGGGCGATTTTAACCCTACTCGCTCAGCAGAAACCTGGCGGGTTGGGCAGTTAAAATCGCCCTGGCTCTTACCTGTCCGAAAGCTGCTATGATCGCAACATCTGTAATTTTAACCTGGTCTCCTGAGCAGACAGCAAGGACACGCACCCAGAGCCAACAGGGTCCTTCTTTACCTGTGCATGTTGCAGCCCGATGACATCATTGAGACCCGACTGTAATTTTAACTCAGGCCTGAGCGGGGAATCCACTTGGAGTTAAAAGAATCAATTGTAAGAACAGTGGGATCGATACCCTGAGAGGGACATTCATCAAGGGCACCAGACGAATCCTTAATCCCATCACCTAAACTCTCCATAAAGCAACTGTCTGGGATTTACCACCCAGTCTATGCTTAGGAGTTAATGATGCCTAAATTTGATTTGTTGAACTGTCTTACGTCAACTCATTAACCTTTTCCTCCAGCAATTTCCCATCAGCTTCAACACAAGCTATTAAGTGAATGAATTAACCCTTTCTGGCCAATTATCAAAGTTATCAAACAACAAAGACAGGAGCTAACAATTGTTTACTAATCTTAAAATCATACTTGGCAGCACTTAAACTTCAACATTGCGGCCTGGACTTTCCTCCTTGGGTGCAACCCAGAAGTTAGATCCGAAAAGGTGCCCAATGTTGGATCCATTTTGCCAATGTCAAATTATGCCCAAATATCTTCCCAATCTCATTAGAATTCAGCCAAACTTAAAACAGGTCTAAATCAGTGTAAACAATCAGAGCCCAAAGAAAGTGCCGAAGCCACATTTTGTTTCAACTCATTTCACCATCATTCATGCACATCAGGCACAGCATGTTTGCGAACCTGCAATCAGAGAAGCTTTTCAATTTTTAACGTGACCTACATACGCCAGGAAATTGCATTCAAAGAAACTGAAAACACAGAGCAGGTCTCAGTCAGGATAATGTTTTTTTTAAATGCTCAAAAATGACAATTAAAAGACCAGAAAAATGACTTTGTTTCCGACTGCGCCGAAAAATCTGCTCGCAATGTTGAGAGACACCACCCCACCACCCCCCACACCGAGCAATCGCAATTGGAGGATACTCGCATTTGAGAGTTGAGGGCGTGGCCAGTTTTGTGGGCGGAGATTCATTCAGAGAAAGGGTTTGATGGAACAACGTTAAAAATTGAGGAGACTTGCACATATTGGCCCGGATTTTATGGGGCCGATGATGACATACGCGCAGCGTACGTCGTTGTAAGTGCTGTGAATGGCCCCGTAAGTTCTGGGTTTCCGCATGCGATGCATATGCGCGAAAACCCAGAACTTGCGATTGGTCGAGGTTCGGCTTGACAGATCGCTCGCATCCGCTGTAAATTCACTGTCGCTGGTGTAAGGCCTTTTACCAGCGTAAGGGTTAAAATAAATGTTAAAATAATTTTTTTTAAATGATTTAAACATTCACTTACATTTAAAACTAGTTATTTTTGTCCCGTTTAAAAATGTTTACATTTATTTTTCAAAAAATTACATTTTTATTTTAAATGTTTAGTTAAAGGGTATTTTAATTAATTTTGAACCTGCGATCATTTATTTTTATTTCAGTGGTGTGAAATTTTATTTATTAGGTGATTTCTATCATGCTTACGGGGATTCCGTATGTAAATGGAATCTCCATAAGTATAATCGGAATCCCCCTTTGTCATTGGTTGGCCGGGCCCACGTGATCCCAGGCACGCTTGCGAACCGCGTGCACCCCTGGGATGCGTGGGCCTTTACGGCTGCAAGAGTCTGAGGCTCCGGAGATACAAGGCAATTGCATAGTTTTCTTGTGGTTCGGAGGAGTACGCGGGCGGCAAGCCTCCGACCGCAACTTCCAGGCCATTGTAGTTAGGCGGGTAACTTACTTACGGAAAAAATTCCGCGATCATTTAAGTCTCGTCATTTGTTTGCGCCCAGATTACGGGTTTATCTGGGTGCAATTGTGGCGGAAACTCCAGGCCGGATTATGCAAATAATTAGCAGTTAGGGTTAATTGGCAAAATAAATAATTACAAAAGGCAGTTCAGTTATGTCACAGTAATTCAGCATTAACTGCTTGCTGATTATAAATTTACAAGAGATCAGTGTCTGAGGTCGATATATATTGGTGCAATTAATTTAGGATTCTTCTCCTTTGATAGCTGACAACTTAACAGCACTAGGCAGCCACTCTACTGAATAGATTAAAGGCTGATTCTAACTTTCAGTGGTGGCGGATAACAAGTGTGAAGACAACAGGTTGAGGATCTGGGAGCAGAAGAGGCCATTTAAGGTCATTTTTTTTACTTTCCTTGATGGGTCAGGGGGAGCAGGAGTGCTCCTCTGCCCCATTCTCTCCCTTCCCTCCCGTGAGACCCTCACAAAACCCCTTCCCCGCTACTTATCTTCTGGCGAGCCTTCCTGATCTGGCGGCCTCCTGCTGCACGAACCTGCACTCCCCCCTGCCAGCTAGCTGCCACTTCCCACCCATTACAGGTGGCCAGCTGACCGGCAGATGAGGCCCAGGAGTTCAAATTACCCGGGTGAGCTCATCCCGCCCAAACCCCACTCCAAGTTAAAATTGGGGCTGAAGTGTCCTGTTGTGAGCTATTATCCACAAATTAAATAAAAAGGTATCCCTGAACACACTTCAGGAAACTAGTTTTCACAACTGCTTTGATAGAAAGAACTTGCATTTCTATAGCACCTTTCACCACCGCAGGACGTCCCAAAGTGTTTTACAGCCAATGAAGTACTTTTGAAGTGTAGTCACTGTTGCAATGTGGGAAACGCAGCAGCCAATTTGCACACAAGCAAGCTCCCACAAACAGCAATGTGATAATGACCAGATAATCTGTTTTTGGTGATGTTAATTGAGGGATAAATATTGGCCAAGGACACCGGGGATAACTCCCCTGCTCTTCTTCGAAATCGTGCCATGGGATCTTTTACGTCCACCTGAGAGAGTAGATGGGGCCTCGGTTTAACGTCTCATCCAAAAGACAATACCTCCGACAGCACAGCGCTCCCTCAGCACTGCACTGGAGTGTCAGCCTAGATTTTTTGTGGTCAAGTCTCTGGAGTGGGACTTGAACCCACAACCTTCTGACTCAGAGGCGAGCGTGCTACCCACTGAGCCGCAGCTGACACCTAATGCAGCTGCCATTTTATTTGTTGCTAATTCAGCCAAAAATTGTTATTAAATATTCATGTTGACTGCCAAAGTATTTTTTTTTCTCAGGGGTTAAATCTACTGAGGATTGAGTTCTGTGTTCAATATAATGGTCCTTCCACAGGAACTGGGAAAATATTAATGTAATGTGAGGTTTGGGATACATTTACATTAATGGAATTGCACTGTATTTCTTTTTCTAATGAGCAGAAACAGGATTGATCGGAAAATGAATTCATACAGATGTGAACATGAAATGTTTACGATGCTTGATTTACAGTCTAACCTGGAATCAATGTGTTGTGCGTCAGACTTAAATACTCTCTGAGATCACATACAAGGAAAAGTGGTTTACGATGTGAAGCCAGTTGAAACATCATCAGATCTAAATGTTTCTAAGCACAATGTTTTGATTTGGGGGAGGGAAACTGGGAGACCCTATTAACCCCTTTTCATCCAACCCATTTTGTAGAGAGATTACAAAATGCTACAGTTCAGAGGGACCTGGGGGTCCTTGTGCATGAAACACAAAAAGTTAGCATGCAGGTACAACAAGTAATCAAACAGGCAAATGGAATGTTGGCCTTTATTTCAAGGGGGTTGGAGTATAAAAGCAGGGAAGTCCTGCTACAACTGTACAGGGTATTGGTGAGACCACACCTTGAGTACTGCGTACAGTTTTGGTCTCCTTATTTAAGGAAGGATATACTTGCAATTGAGGCAGTTGAGAAACGATTCACACGGTTGATTCTGAGATGAGGGGGTTGACTTATGAAGAAAGGTTGAGCAGGCTGGCCCTATACTCATTGGAATTTAGAAGAATGAGAGGTGCTCTTATTGAAACATATAAGATACTGAGGGGGCTCGACAAGGTAGATGCAGAGAGGATGTTTCCCCTCGTGGGGAAATCTAGAACTCGGGGGCATAGTTTCAGAATAAAGGGTCGTCCTTTTTGAACTGAGATGAGGAGGAATTTCTTCTCTCAGAGGGTTGTAAATCTGTGGAATTCTCTGCCCCAGAGAGCCATGGAGGCTGGGTCATTAAATACATTTAAGGTGGAGATAGACAGATTTTTGCAAGATAAGGGAGTGAAGGGTTATGGGGAGTGGGCAGGGAAGTGGCTTTGAGCCCAAGGTCAGCCATGATCTTATTGAATGGCGGAGCAGGCTGGAGGGGCCAAGTGGCCTATTCCTGCTCCTATTTCTTATGTTCTTATGATCTTATGTTGAAAGCAGATGAAGACTACTGGGGAGATTCATTGGCTATGCTAAGTTATATGATCTCAGCTGGGAACAGCAACTAGGATGTTGCAGTTGGCCTCAGCACCTTTGAACTAAGGATAAGAGAAATTCACTCAGGGTATGGCTTTTGAGTGAAGGTACAGCTGGGCTACAGTCCAACAGCCAGTTGGCATTCACTATCAAGGCTCAGCATCTGAAGAAATAGCTTCTAGGGTGAGGTATTGAAGAACATTGGTAGAACTATATGGGCAATTGTGCGAGGCTTCCATCCCAACGTGAAACCTCAACAGATGCGAGTGAGGCCTAGAGGTCGGGCTACAGCACATAGGAAATGGAGCCTCGCAAAATTAGCCTTAATATCTCAGCATTGTTCAGTACCTTCAGAAGAGGGGAGAAATCTGAAAAAAAAACAATTGTACTAAGGGACCCATCCTGCACAATCAAAGTGCACATCCTGTTGGCCTATTTATATCAGCATTGATGGTAGCAACGACTAAGGAAATCACATCCCATAATGTGGAGGTGGGACAGCAGCAAAGGTGGGATTTACAAGGAGAAAGGGAAATTGAAATAAGAGTTATATGTCAAAGCAGACGCTTGGCTCAGGGCTCAGTTATAGGTAAGTAAACAGTCAGCGGGACGGAATACAAATTGTAGGGGGGAAATAGTTTCAGGCTTTGAAATCTTAACTGAGTTATTCTTTTATCTCTGCAGTGAATTATGTGGCTCAGTCATACATTCTAGAGAGACTGAGGCTGCACGGATGGGAAACAGCTGCTTTTGAATGAAGATGTAATCTGGATCTCCAGTTTTCTAATTGTATAACAATGTTTTGAAACTGCAGGAGGATTCCCCTGGCCGTGGAGTCTTTTTAATGTTTGTTGGGGTTTGTCTTGCTTTATCTTCCATAGCTTTCAGCCGCTGGAGGAATAGACACAAAATGAAAAGTTTTAGTAAACCAAAGACTTTATTACAAATGACTATTTACTTTCGATAGCTCACCTAAATAGAGTAGAGAGTGCAAAAACGATTACAGAAGAAAGCAGTGGGGAGGTGAAGTATGTTCCACAGGATGGCTCTCTGGAGTGGAAGTTCATTATGTCCCCTGTAGGAGCTGCCAAGTGGAAACCAGGCACATCTCCATGGGGGGAGATGGAAAACGAGACGATGAATTGTCAGGGTCATTGGCATGAACTTCCTCATGAGCTATCACAGAACACCACAGACAACCTATCGTCGGCTTTGCTTCTTCACCTGGGGTACAGTTTTCAGCATGAAAAACAGGAAAGGGAAGAAAGGAGATCTGCCTTCAAAGAAATTACAGTAATAAACACAAGGGGGGGAAAATTCGGTTGGTTAGCGCCTCCTGGGGGCGCTAACGGGGCAGTAGGAACTTAGCGTCCGAGCGCGGCGATTTTAGCACTGCTCGCGACATTGACCAGTCGTTTTGCGGCGGCGCTAAACACCACCGCCACGATCTCCTGCGCCCGCAGATCGTGACGTCAGTTGAGCATGCAACGCCCTGGTAGCGCCCCAGACCGGATATTGAGTCGCACCCCCTGCCTTACCGCCTGCCGCTAGGAACGACAGGTAGAGGGGAACGTTTTCAAGTCGGGAAGGGACTGGGGGAGCGCTATTTAAAGGCGGGCACTTCCTGCCTTTTCTTGTTGGCGAAATTTTTGGAACACGCAGGTTGAGAGGGAGAGAGATGTCTGGAGAGATTCGACGCTGTCCTAAGGAGTTTTGGGTCCTGAGACCCACCTTGGAGGTTCCTAAGCGCCGAGCTCTTTCCCTGGGCCTATCCATTAGTGCTTCCAACACAATTGCTTTAGAGGTCTCTCCAGGCTGAGATTCAAGGCTGCAATGAGCAGTGTGTGGCTGGCCAGCAAGATGGCCCTTCCCCTTTAAGAACTGGACGGCGTCAGTCTGTCTGGCTTCCATGGTAACTGACATCACCTGAGCTTTGGTAGCGTTCTGAGGTAGCGTCTCGCTCCCCGACATTAGCGCCTTAAGAGAGGTGTGTAGCACTTGATTTAGTGCTCAAATCACCTCCAGGGGCGATAGAGGCAAATTTTGCAGTCGGAGGTGCCCAGCTGATATTAGCGCCCCAAAATGGGTGATACCCAATTTTTTCCCCCAAGGTCCACACAGTCTACACCCTTTAGGTTTCAAGAAAATCAAAAATTACCTTCTATTCTGCCTGAAATCTCTCCATGGCCTCGCCCCTCCCTATCTCTGTAACTTCCTCCAGCCCTACAAGTCTTCGAGATCTCTGCGCTCTTCCAATTCTGGCCTCTGTGCATCCTAGATATTAATCGCTCCACCATTGGCAGCTATGCCTTCAGCTGCCTTGGCCCTAAGCACTGCAATTCCCTCCCTAAACCTCTCCGCCTTTCTACCTCTCTTTCCTCCTTTAAGATGCTCCTTACAACCTACCTCTTTGACCAAGATTTTGGTCATCTGTCCTGATATCTCCTTCTGTGGCTCAGTGTCAAAAATGTTTTTATTGATATCGCTCTTGCTAAGCACCTTGGGACTGAAGGGGTTAAAAGTTAGATTAGCGACTTAACTGACTAGCTGGCTGATGTAATAATGGAGAAGTCTGGCAGAACAAAGAAAGTTGCTGACAGTTGGAAAAAGCATATTACACGATGATTGGGGGAGTGAAAGAAAGCGAAGAGGCCATGCATTGAACAATGGGCTGCCAATGTGATTTGCAAAGATGTGGTTAAGTGTATGAAATTGGATAAGAGCTAAAACATAGAACAATGGCAGATGTGGAAACAGGTCAAATGAGATAAACAAGATGTGTTTTGTGGAGATGTCATTAAGTGTACGTGACTTGGACAATTAATTAGCCAAGTCCCAAAGATGTGAAGGAAACAAGATTTATGATTATATATAAGCCAAATGCTCGAATGTAAAAATTAGACTCCCGTCTCATGCTCAGACTGAGAGGGCCTGTCCCTGCCAGAACTTGAATAAAGATCGCTTGGAACCAGTACCCGCTCATATCCGTCTGCTTTGGGGCAGAGAGAAATCCCACAACAGGACGTTTTGCCAGTTTAATTGTGCTATATAAATGCAAGTTGTTGTTGAAAATAATAGAGAATTCTTCAAAATTCTGCACAGGAATGCCTTAAATAAAAATAGAAAATGGTGGAAATATACAGCCAGTTCATCAATATTTGGCAAGACAAAAGAAAAATTTGCATTCCAAGCGTTCTGATGAAAGATCCCCATCCAAAACATGAGCCTCTTTTCTCTCTGTAGATGTTGATGGCCTGCTGTGTCTTTCTGGCATCTTGTGTTTTTATTTCAGATCTCTTCTATTCTTGTTGTTGTCTCTTAAGGCTAATTTAAATAAATACGAACAAGAAGTTGCCGTGCCCTGCAGGCTGAGTAGATCATTCCTCTCTTTAGGTTCGAACAAGATTCTGTTAGTTTATTGTCTATCCAAGGTGGCTGTCGGCCCAGTTTCCAGTTTAGTTGACAACAGACTCCCAGTGCGTCTTTCGTTAGCAGATACTGTAGATAGCATTTTTGGTCAAATTTCCCAACCGCAAATAAATAAGTAATTGAGTTTGTTTACACATTTGAACGGTGGGGAATGGTCATGGATGGATGGATAAAAATACCACTCTTGACAATCTCCATTTGCATCCCAACAACTTGAATGTTAAAAGCCAGAAGCAAGTTCCAGCCTCAGTCTCAATGACATCCTGTGAACAGTGACTGGAATAGCTCCTTTTTGTTTCCTGCTATATGCTACATGGAGCTCCTGAGGTCATAAGTGACATTTTCCTGTCGGATTAATGAATCAGGACAGTTTTCATATTAATGATCACACTTACTGTGCAGTAGAGCAATAGGACTAAACTAGTGCGACTTCTGGCCTTTGAAAATTCATCTACGAGAAGTGACCTTTAATTTTTGTCCCTCAAAGCAAGATTTGAACTCTTGCTTCCACAAGAACAGGGATTGCTTCGGGTGATTTGTCCTCCTCTATTGCGATCAAATAGCCTTTCTGTTTCCACCCACCATCTGTCTGGTGGTTGGCAATGGGCTAATTGTATTATAAAGAAAATGGGTATAATTTTCAGAATTTTGAATTTTGGAGGGAGGGAAAATACAAAATGCAAAAAAGGGTCTCATTTTAAATCTGTCACAAATCCACAGATCCCTTCGTGCTATTTTCTGTCTAGTGGTTTGCTCATACAGTAACATACAGCAGTAGAAAGGGAGAGGAGCTTGTACTTAGTATTGCTTGTTAAATATCGCTCACCAACTCACCTAAATACAATTGTCGAATTGCAGATCACAAATACCAATAGGGTCAGGAGTGATGAGGAAGATACATCCCTGCACCATATACCATACTTATGCATCTTCACAAATCAGCACATTAAAATGAATTTTTCTTTCCTATCTCTGTTTCCCCCTCCAGCAACACTTTCCAGCTGAGAGAGAAAGCAATCTTCTCCTTGGCCTCTGGCAATTCCAACCTGTAACAAGCCACCTTGGAGGGCACCAGAGCAGCTCAGGATGACCCATGATGGCCTGCCTGCTGATATTCGCTCCAAACCTGCAGGGGAAGCATCTGATTCGGATGACCTGGGCTGAGATCAGGAAGCTGCTATGTGAAGACTACTATACCAAGGTGCAGGGCTTTTGAACACAGATTGCCTTCAGTGCCCTTTTTCCTTAACTGTATGGATGATAAGATGGGGCAGAATTTACAGTAACCAGTCAACAAACGGCGCCCACCGTTCATTAGACTTGCTCTTCCCATTTAATTTCCATGAGCTTTTACACAGCAAGTTGCTGTAAATCGGAGATGGAAATGGCGCGGCGGCCTCTACAGGGAATCTGGGACCTGTGTGAACAGGGCAAGCAACTGTGTACCACTTTAACCAATCAGATTGAACGTATGTTAATGAACAGCACAGCATCCAAACCAGGAAGTGTAAGTTAGAATAGTTAATGCAATGTCAAATCAGGAACAGAAAGCAAAATAAAGAAAGGAAAGAAATATTGGATTAAGAGAGAGAGAGAAAATAGAGATAGAAAGAAAAAGGTGAAGAAATTCATTAAAAAAAAATCTCCAACAACAATTAAAACCTGAAGGAATGCGACTCCAGACTTGTAAAAGTTAATTTTCAGTGTCTGACAGGTTCTTTGGCAGTATTTAAGACTTATCACGTTGTTAAACAGGGTACTTAGACTTGAAATGAACAAGCCCTAACTTTCTGTGGCGGGTTTAGTTCATATCTTTAGTGCAAGTACAGGAACTTCACGCTGTTCAATGCATTTGAATGGGGAGCCAGGTTTCAAATGATCAACAGAATAAAAATTAAAGCTAGAAAGTTCCATTCTCTGTTGCATTTCCAAGCCTAGTTGAAATGGACTTAATCTGGCTTTTAATATACTAAGAACAAAAAGGTGCAGATTGAACACATTCACACACACACACACACACAATGACAGCTACAGGCAATATTTCTACATGCTTAGTCACATAGGAACTTTCCAAATGTGTTCTATCACAGTTGAGGGTGATTATTCTATGAGGTATCCCACTAGAAGCCCAAATGAAAACTGCCCTAGATGAACTATGCATACTAGAATCCATCATTTAAAACAAATGGTTGCTTTTTAATCAAGCCATTACAGGCATATTTTGTTTCTCACTTGGTACATTTAAAGTTCTCACTAGACCTTATTGCTGAACCAGCCCTAGTATCTCACATATAGTGGAGTAGGTGACCATCACATTCACACATGTGTTCAATCAATTCTTGCCTGATTACAGACCTGTGAAGCGTCTTACATAGAATTACATAGAATGTGCAGTACAGAAATAGACCATTTGGCCCAACTGTTCTGTGCTGGTGTTTATGCTCCACATGGGCCTCCTCCCACCCTACTTCTTGTAACCCTATCAGAATATCCTTCTATCCCTTTATTCCTCATGTACTTATCTAGCTTCCCCTTAAATTCATCTATGCTATTCATCTCAACTATTCCATATGGTAACGAGTTCCACATTCTCACAACTCTCTGGGTAAAGACGTTCCTCCTGAGTTCCTTATTGGATTTATTGGTCACTATCTTATAATTATGACCCGTCATAATTTTAAAGACCTCTATTAGCCTTCTCTTTTCGAGAGAAAAGAGCCCCAGCCTGTTCAACCTTGGGATGTTTTACTATGTTAAAGGCACTATATAAGTGAAAGGGTTCTTTTGGCATTCCACCGACAAATAGTGAATTCTTTATTACATGCTGACGGTATTTGACTGTCACAAACACCGGTTTTGTCATTCTGGTTTAATTGTGTAGATTATTTATGTCAAAGAACATTAAATGGACTGCAGCCATGGATCATTTTACCAAAGGAAGAGATAAGCACTATTTCTGGAGCCTAGACGTTAAGGCTGTTTAGATCAATGAGTTTTGTGATGTTAATAAGCAGGCCCAGAAGGTGGTACATGCATGTTTGGTTATGGTACAACTTGGATTTCCTGTTTGTAATTAGTGCCTTGTCCAGCCAGAGACATTACTGCCTAAAATGGTTGGAATGTACTGTCAGGCATGAATTAAAAGACAAACTAATCAGTTCAGACACAGTCCACTTAGTTCATTAATTCTGGGTTCGGGACATGAACCGTTACATTTCAGAACAAGAATGTCCTGATCTTTTTCCAGCAATCCTCCCTCCTCAATGTCCAGGAAGCTTCACTGACATTCTGATTTGCACCTCATCCTTGGCACCATTGCATGTGGGATAGGAATGATTACTACACAATGGCTCATTCCACAGCTGCTTTCAGGAAAAATGATACTGTAAAAAATTGGACTGGAATCTGAGGGATTACAAGGCCCTGTGAAAATGAAATTCTTCTCTTTTAATAGTGATGTTGTGAATGAATTCAATACCACAGTGTGCGCCGGCGCGAGTGCATTTGTATTTATTGCTGGAGTTAGAGGACAACAACAGTAACCCCAGACAACGTTTCAAAAAATATTACGTCAACAGAAAGGTAATGGGAGTGACTGGACTTCAGAGATATTTCCCCTTAGGAAATGGGATCAAAAAGACTTGGTATGACATTCTTCTGAGGCATAGGTGGCATGAGAATGAACAGATCTTTTAACTCTTTCACTTGAGTTGGTTAAGATAGAGTTTTAGACAGTATAGCTGTGAAGAGTAGTCATTGCAGACATGATTACTGCTGTTACTAGACTCCTCCTCATTAGGTATCAGCAATGACATAGTCCACCACTTCAAATAAAAAATGTAACAAAGTTGCAGCAAGTATTTTATTTTGTTTAAATTTTCTGTGACTTTTTAAGCAGACCTGATTGATTACTTATTCTACTCATTAAAAACAGACCCGATGATAGCAACTCCCATAATTTCTTCGTCAGTAACTAGAGTGCCCAGTGTGATACTGAGCCGCCCATCTTAAACAGATTCAATCTCCGGTTGCTGCTAAATGAGATCACCTGAGCCAGGGTGACAGTACGAACACTGCAATAAGTAACACAGGCCTGGCTGCTGAAGGGGAAAATAGAAAACAGCTCTTACGCTTGAAATGAAAAAAAGGAAAGACTTGCATTTATATAGCGCCTTTCACGACCACCGGACGTCCCAAAGCGCTTGACAACCAATGAAGTATTTTTAAAGTGTAGTCGCTGTTATAATGTAGGAAATGTGGCAGCCAATTTGCGCACAGCAAGCTCCCACAAACAGCAATGTGACAATGACCAGATAATCTGTTTTTATTATGTTGATTGAGGGATAAATATTGGCCAGGACACCAGGGATAACTCCCCTGTTCTTTTTTGAAATAGTGCCATGTGTAGGTGGTTTGCCTTGGTGGTTCGAATCACCTCTCCTACTTAGTTCTATACGACAGGAATTACAGTGAACAGGATTGGGACACAGACAAGCTTTTCGGACTCAACTGTACGGTGTTTAATAAAGTTAATACACACACCCGCCTCCAGTATGTAAATTGCCTGGTGGCGTAAAACAAACAGTACAACAATACAACTTGGCCCGTCAAACAGGCACCTGCCTCGTGTTAAGACACCTAAAATCACACTGTGTTGCTATACAGAGTATAACATGGACTTGTCCCACAAACCCCAGAACATACACTATATAATACACACAGAACCTCCCCACTAAACCCCTCTGGATTGGTTGGGACACACAACAGCCCCTCACACAGTACTGGTGGTCTTAAGGATGCGTGGGCTTGGACAATGCTCACCCCGATTGTCCGTTTTCTTGCTCGCTGCTCCCCTGTGTAGAACGTGTCTCCTGGTTCCGTATCGCCGATGCAGTATCCAAGTCCCAGTTTCGAAGTTCGTTCCTACAGTCGAAGAGCAAGGCAAGGCTCTTGTCGCTCGTGGTGGTTTAGAGCAAGCGACAGAGAGAGCGAAATGGCCAAAGCTGCCTTCTCTATATCCTCTCAGGTCTGTGTAGTTGCAGTGATGTCTTTTTAATCACCCTTCTTTGTCTTCTTTGTCTGGTTTCCCGCCTTTCGGGCTATCTCATCTAGGTGCTGGTGATAATGGCAGATGATGGGCCGCACTTCTCACCTGATCCTGGGTTAAGTGGCTTACCATTGATTTACAATGGCCCCCTTTTGTCCAGTTCCCGCCTTTCGGGGCTATCTCATCTAGGTGCTTGTGACCGTATGAGTCATCTCCCCGGACCCATTGTCTTCCCAGAGAATTCTATCTGCCCAGACATTCTCCCATAATTAGTTTGTAGACCTGGCTGGAATCTCCTGGGCCCCTCCCATCTTCTCCAAACAGGCTGTTGGTAACAATCATTCAAAAAGTCTGAAATGAACTTGGGGCCTGCGTTCGATGCTTACACATGGGATCTCTATTACATCCACCTGAGGGAGCAGACGGGGCCTTGGTTTAGCGTCTCATCCGAAAGATGGCACCTCCAACAGTGCAGCACTCCCTCAGCACTGCACTGGAGTGTCAGCCTAGATTTTTGTACTCAGTCTCTGGAGTGGGACTCAAACCCACAACCTTGATTGCTAACCAGTGCCTCCTGCTGGAAAGATTGGATGTGTGGACATTGGATGAGGACAGGATTATAGATATCCTTGTGGTTGAATAATCTGCTGATATTCATGGCCTAAACTCATATCTGAAGAGTGGCCACCAAAATGCACCTGGCATAAGTGGAACTGTGCCCAACAAAGACCACCATGCTCAGTAGATAAAGGGAAGACTTTTTTTTTTAAAAGGCCATAAAATTACTATGATTGTACATTTAAATTTTAGACAGTGAGCACATTTAGATTTGCCCTAGACTAAGCCTGTTTATTAAGTTTATTTGATGAGAACACAAGAATTAGGAGCAGGGGTAGGCCATTCAGCCCTTCAAGCCTGCTCCGCCATTCAATAAGATCATGGCTGATCTTCTACCTCAACTCTACTTTCCTGCACTATCCCCACATCTCTCGATTCCATTAATATCCAAAAATCTATCGATCTCTGTCTTGAATATACTTAATGACTGAGCATCCACAGCTCTCTGGGGTAGAGAATTCCAAAGATTCACAACCCTTTGAGTGAAGAAATTTCTCCTCATCTCAGTCCTAAATGGCTGACCCCTTATTCTGAGACTGTGACCCCTAGTTCTAGGCTCCCCAGCCAGGGGAAACATCCTCCCAGCATCTACCCTGTCAAGCCCCTTAAGAATTTTATGTTTCAATGAGATCACCTCTCATTCTTCGAAACTCCAGAGAATATAGGTCTAGTCTACTCAATCTCTCCTCAGAGAACAATCCCCTCATCCCAAGAATCAGTCTAGTGAACCTACATTGTACTGCCTCTAAGGCAAGTAGATCCTTCCTTTGGTAAGGAGACCAAAACTGTACACAGTACTCCAGGTTTGTGGCAATTGTTTGAACAGCTATTATATTACCCTGGGCTAAGTATCTTGAATACTTTCATGCCACAAATGTGCCATGTTTGCATAGTATGGGTGCCTTTGTATATTATACTTGGTGGTTCTATAGTATACACTGCATGTAACACAAGAATATGTCATACTAGATCTATATACCATTTGTACAGCAGCTGTACATTACTTGTACTGGAGATTTATACCATATATGTGTGAACTGGAAAGCAGCCCTTTATTTTCAGTACTTTATTTCACCACAAGCATGACTTTGCAACAATAACTGTTATATGAGGTGAAATCATGCTGGGTGATATTAGCGATCATTCATGTGAAATTTCGTTGTCGGTCATTTCAGTAGAAGCTTAAACCTCTTCATAATAAAAGCTTTTCTCTCTGACGACTATTGCTCAGGGCCAGTTTCAGCTCAGTTTCTAGAGGTGCTCAATCAGTAACACAAACGTATTCGTACTTGGGACTAATTGCTAAATTGGATACAGAAAGAACAATATCACACTGAGGTTGGGATTGAGATGTAGGGTGGAAGGAGTGGAAGGGAGCTCTGTGCTGCATCTGAATTGTGCAACTTAAGAATAGCCAACAGTAACTATGAAAGCAGAGCTAAACATTTATGTTCAGTACCACCTTCTCTCATTTAATGTTGAGCTGCACAAAATTCACTACAAGTTTAGATCGTAATAAAAAGGAATTTGTAATAGATGTGTTAGCCATGTGTTAGTTGGTAGCATCCTTGCCTCTGAGTCAGAAGTTTGTGGGTTCAAGTCTCACTCCAGGTACTTGAGCACACAAAGCTAGGCTGACACTCCCAGTGTAATACTGAGGGAGCGCTGCACTGTCGGTGGTGCCGTCTTTCAGATGAGACGTTAAACCGAGGCCCCGTCTGCTCTCTCAGGTGGACGTATAAGATCCCATGGCACTATTTTGAAGAAGAACAGGGGAGTCCTGGCCAATATTTATCCCTCAATCAATATCACTAAAATAGATTGGCCCAGAAATTAAAGACTGAGTGTTGACGCGGGTGTAAGGCTTCCCCGCGATCTCTCACTCCGCGTTGGCTTTTTCAGTTCCAGCTCGCACGAACTTGATGTTCTAGACATCAGCTGGGCAGTGCTTGCGTATCCCACCGGCGTAGTGAATTCGTGCGAGCTGTGGGATCACGTGACTCAGTTAGAGCCAATGGCAGCACACCATCTTCCATTCATAAGTTTCACATAAGTGCTGTGAAAGCTATGAATCTTACACACCCCCAAAATAACAGCTAAACCTCAATTAAATTTAAAAAAAAACCATCACATTAATAAAATAAGTATAGTTAAATAAATTAACCATTTTAAATAAAAAATTAAATTTTTGAAAAAATTTAAAATCTTTTAAAAAGTTATAAAAATAAACTTACCTGTCTTTAAAGTCTCTAAAAAAGATATACCTGTTAAAAAAAATTCAAAATAATACTTAATTCACTACTTACCTTGTTAAAAGTGGGTCTTACTCCTCCTTTTTTCATTTCTAAAATCTTCCGTACTTACCTGCGAGTCCAAAGCACTAAGTGCACAGCGTGCGCGCAGCCTGTAGCGCGCACGCGGTGCACCGAGGAACCGCCCCCTTTTCCAAAAACCAAGTGCCGGTTTTGGAGACAGAATACGCGAGTACGCAGTGCGTACTCTCGCGTCGCGGGACTAATTTTTGGGCCAATATCTGGTCATTATCACATTTCTGTTTGTGACATTGTGCAAATTGGCTGCCGCGTGTCTTACATTACAACAGTGACTACACTTCAAAAAGTACTTCATTGTAAAGCGCCGGTCAGGAAAGGCGCTATAGAAATGCAAGTCTTTCTTTCTTTTTAAAAGGTGAAGACTTAGCAGCAAAGGGTTAAGTTTAGGGGCGCTGACTGAAACCTTCAAACTGTAGCAGAGCTCCAGAAATTGTATTAATGGAACTGATCCTTTCCCTACTGACTTTGTCACCATAGTAGCTAGTCTTGTAAACCTAAATGAATGATTAAAGTTTTCCTCCAACATACAACTGACCATCTTGATGGTATAATGCAGCCAGGGCCTGACCTCGCCTCGCCTACACTTGTTAAATGTACTCTTATCCCAAAAGTATCTCCACCGACCAGAGAAAGCAGAAAGCAGCGTACATGGAGAGACCTTTGGATAGTTGAGAAGAAAGGACAGAGAAAGTCCAGCCAGATTCAGAGAGTCAGGATTGATATAATTGGGTTAATCTCATTTCCATTTTTGTAGTGTCTACGTGAGGCTGAGAAGTCCTTTTTGAAACATGATTTTAGACATGGAAGCTAACTGAAAGGGACAACATTAACTCAACTTCATTAATGGCAGGATGCTAAAAAAGGTCAATGTGGAATGCATTATGTTGGTTAACATCACACAGGCCCTTAAGCTACGATAATTGCCAGTGGTTGCGAAGCTCAGTGTCAGACAAGGAGGACTCTGAACCCTGTAGGTACTTTTTATAAAGAGTAACAATTCTGAACACTGATATACTGAGTGTTTTCAGGGATTAATGATTTTAACACCCTCAAGCAATTTCATTTTTATTAAAGGAGGTTGTTATCCCTAAAATGAAACTGTGTTTTTTGTGATAATTCCATTTTCTACAGTGATTTTTAAAAATGGCCCTTTTGTAAATCTCCCCTGAAAAACTGTTCCAAAACAGAAAGATCAACCAACCCTGCTCTCTTCTGTCAATTAGCTCCTGTTAATTCCACACATTTAGTAGGTGAAAGTGTTAGGGAGCAGGCCCTTGGAAAGAATAATGCAGAAAAATGCTTGTTATTAAAATATGTTTTAAATAGCTAAGCTGTGCTAAAGAAAGAGTAGAGCTCTATAATTGGCCACGGAGCCATTTGACTACAAGAGGGCCAAAATCAATCCGGGCTCCTGCTCCTGATTGCTGACCAAGGGCCCGTGCTGGAAATTACAAGTTTAAGGACATTGGGCAAGGCCAGGAATGGGTTTGACATTGATGTTTTTATGGCGCATTAGGATGAAATCAAGTACTAACTGGGAGAAGTAACTAGAGATGTCTACTCCTGAAATAATTCTTACAAGAGATCTTGGGGGAGAAATTCAGTATCGTCCCATTTGGGGCGCAATTATCGGCCGGGTGCAAAGATTAGCGCCTGGCGCTAATTATCGCCTCCGACTGCAAACTTGACTTTTATCGCCCCTGGAGGTGATTGAAGCGCTAAATCAGGCGCTACACATCTGTCTTAAGGCGCAAAGGCCGAGGAGCGAGGCTCTAACTCAGAGCGCTGGCGAAGCTCATGTGATGTCAGTCAGCAATGGAACAGAGACACAATGGCGCTGGCCAGTTCTTAAAGGGGAGGGTTGATCTTGCTTTCCATCCACATCCTGCTCATTGCAGCCTTCAATCTCGGCCTGGAGAGACCAGTACATCAAATCTGCTGGAAAGAACAATGGAGAGTACCAGGGAAAGAGCTCAGAGTGCAGCCCCCACAGTCTCTTCTAAATCGATACAAAGAAGGGCAAATCAAAATGAACCTGCAACATGCTGCTCAGTACCCAAAACTCCTTCACACAGCGTTGAATCTCTCAGAAGTCTCTCTCTCTCTCTCTCTCTCTCAGAATGCGTGGTTCAAAAATGTCACCAACAAAAAAAGGCAGGAAGCGGTCGCCTTTAAATAGCGCTCCCCCAGTCCCTTCCTGACTGCTAAACGCTCCCCTCAACCTGTCGTTGCTAGCGGCAGGCGGTAAGGCAGGGGGCACCACTCAATATCCGCTCCGGGGCGCTACCGGGGCGTTGCGCACTCGACTGACGTCACGATCTGCCGGCGCAGGAGATCATAACGGCAGTGTTTAGCGCCGCCGCAAAATGTCTAGTTAATTTTGCGAGCGGCGCAAACATCGCCGCGCCCGGGCTCTGGTTGCTTTGCGCCCCATTAGCGCCCTCTTAAGGCGCTAACGGAAGGCGCAACCAACTGAATTTTTCCCCCAGAATATTTGAAAGTCTTCTCGCGCACAGGTCATCAGAATTACATATGTGTACAATAGGAGAGAGCTCATGGTGTGACTGGAGAAGAGAACAGGAAAAAAAACACAGCAAAGGTTAGAGGGAGTTGAATGAGGCTGGGAAGTTTCTAATAAAGATACCACAATTGTAGGCCTGGGAAGCAACTGGAGAATCATTAATCAGAAAACACATTGGGAAGAGGCCGAATATGTCAAAAATTATGCTGAAGACATCAAGGGTCAGGTCATTACTTAGATTCAGGGGTTAAGTCTAAATCACTTAGACCTACCTGACAGTTGGATGCATTGCAAATGGATTCAATTGGAAAGAAATGAGGCTTTGGGGCAATAAGACATCTGTTTGTTAAGGTCTAAATTGTATGTCAGATGTGTCCATGTTTTTGTCATCAGGAAGTTTTGACTTAAAGAAAGAAAGACTTACATTTATATAGCGCCTTTCATGACCACCGGACATCTCAAAGCACTTTACAGCCAATGTAATACTTTTTTGGAGTGTAGTCACTGTTGTAATGTGGGAAACGCAGCAGCCAATTTGCATACAGCAAGCTCCCACAAACAGCAATGTGATAATGACCAGATAATTTGTTTTTTTTGATTGAGGGATAAATATTGGCCAGGACACCAGGGATAACTCCCCTGCTCTTCTTCGAAATAGTACCATGGTGTTGAGGCTGCCGCGAAACACGAATGGAGGCTGAATCCATATGTGGAAAACAAGAAACTTTTATTCACTGCATGCTATAACAAAATGGCTGCGAGAGCTGGTCCCAGAATCCCCTGGAAAATTCCCAGAATTCTCTGGGTAAAACCCGAGGCCCCCGCCCCCTTCTGCCTTAAAGGTAATGTGCCTTAAAGGGGAGGGGCTGGAAATTTGTCTACAGACGGAAGAGTGGATTATGCCCGTTTTAGGTGGCGATCCGCCACACAGCTCCCCCCGGAATCCGCTCAGGAGGTGTGGACGAGACGGTGCGGCGGTCTGATGGGCCGGCCGGAGCGGCTCTTGTAGGACGCCGGTGGACGTGGAACGGCCGGGCGTGGAGCAGCCGGGTGAACCGGCTTGAGGGCAGGTCGGCCGCGTGGAGGTGGACGAGCTACAGGGACCTGCTCCCCGGGCTCCGAGTGTGCTGGCTTGAGTCGGTCCACCGACACTTTTTCGGTCCTGTCGCCCACTTGCAGGGTGAAAAATTTGTCCCCAGCCTGTAGCACCTTGTAGGGCCTGTCGTACGGGGGTTGAAGGGGTCCGCGGTGGGCGTCGTGCCGGACGAAAACAAACCGTGCCTGGTGCAGGCTTAGTGGGACGTGTGAGGTGGATTCGCCGTGTCGGGCAATGGGCACCGGGGCGAACTGCAGCGCCGGTGAGGCGAAGTTGTGGCGTTGCTGGTCGGCTGACCAGGGTGTCGTGGCGGTGGGCAGGAACTCGCCGGGTACGCACAGCGGCTGACCGTACACGAGCTCTGCTGCCGATGCGTGGAGGTCTTCTTTAACCGCGGTGCGCAGGCCGAGGAGGACCCACGGAAGTCGGTCGGTCCAGGCGCCGTCTTGGAGGCTGGCTCGAAGAGATGCCTTCAAGGATCTGTGGAACCGCTCACACAGTCCGTTGGCTTGGGGGTGGTACGCTGTGGTGCGGTGAATGGTCACCCCGAGATTGCGTGCGACGGCGGTCCAGAGTTCAGAGGTAAATTGCGGACCTCTGTTCGACGTCATGTCGGAGGGGACGCCGAACCGTGCGACCCAGGTGCTGACGAAGGCTCTGGCAATGTCGGCGGTGGTGGTAGAGGTCAGTTGAATTGCCTCAGGCCAGCGTGTGGTGCGGTCAACGATGGTCAGCAAGTGCGTGTGGCCTTGCGACGGCGGCAGGGGCCCGACGATGTCCACGTGGATGTGGTCGAATCTCCGCGAGGGGACGGTAAACTCCTCGAGGGGTGCTTTCGTGTGTTGCTGTACCTTGGCCCGTTGGCAGGCTAGGCAGGAGTTGGCCCAAGTACGCACATCCTTGCGAAGGCCGCACCAGACAAAGCGGTTGGCTACCAATTTGATGGATGCGCGGGCGCCGGGGTGGGAGAGGTTGTGGAGAATGTTGAATACCCGGCGGTGCCAGGACGCTGGGACGACGGGCTGAGGTTGACATAGGGATATGTCGCACTTGACCGTGACTGCGGTCGGGCCACAGGCAACGTCGGCCAGGCGTAGCCCTGGTAGGTTGGTGGGTGCGGAGAGCAGATCAGGGTCGGTGATCTGGTCTGCTGCGAGTTGAGCGTAGTCGACTGCTAGGTGTGTGGCGTGGATGGCGGGGTGGGAGAGGCAGTCGGCTACCACATTGTCTCGGCCGGAGACGTGTTGGATGTCCGTGGTGAACTCGGACACTGCCGCGAGCTGGTGCTGCTGCCTGGCGGACCAGGGGTCGGTTGTTTTTGCCATTGCGAATGTCAGGGCTTGTGGTCGACAAACGCAGTGAAGGGGTGGCCCTCAAGCAAAAACCGGAAATGGCGGACCGCCAGGAACAGCGCAAGGAGCTCGCGGTCGAAGGTGCTGTACTTGACCTCCGGGGGGCGTAGTTGGCGGCTGAAGAAGGCAAGTGGTTGCCAGGCGCCGTCGACCCACTGCTCATACACGGCGCCGACCGCGTGGTCGGAGGCATCCGTGGTGAGCGCTACCCTGGCATTGGGCCGTGGGTGCGCGAGCAGGGTGGCATTGGCGAGCGCGGTCTTGGTGGAATCGAAGGCGGCGGACGCGTCTGCCGTCCATTCGACCACCATCTTGCCGCTCCTGCCCCGGAGGGCTTCATACAGGGGCCTCATGAGGGACGACGCCGCTTTGGGGATGAAGCGGTTATAGAAATGCACCATCCCGAGGAACTCCTGGAGGCCTTTGATGGTGGTGGGGCGGGGAAATTGTTGGATGGCCTGCACCTTGGTGGGCAGGGGAATGGCCCCAGCATGGGTGATGTGGTGGCCGAGGAAGTCGATCTTGTCCAGGCCGAACTGGCATTTGGCTGGGCTGAGGATGAGCCCGTGGTCGCTGAGGCACCCGAACAGGATGCGAAGGTGTTCGAGGTGTTCCTGCTTGGAGAAACTGGCTACCAAGATGTCGTCCAGGTAGACGAACAGGAACTTCAGGTCCCGAAGGACCGAGTCCATGAGCCGTTGGAATGCCTGGGCCGCGTTTTTGAGGCCGAAGGGCATCCACAGGAACTCGAACAGGCCGAAGGGGGTGATTACGGCCGTCTTGGGGACGTCCGCGGGGTGGACGGGGACTTGGTGGTAGCCACGCACCAGGTCGACCTTGGAAAAGACTGAGCGGCCGGCCAGTCTAGCCGAGAAGTCCTGAATGTGCGGCACGGGGTACCGATCAGGGGTGGTGGCGTCATTGAGGCGGCGGTAATCCCCGCAGTGGCGCCAACCTCCGCCTGGTTTGGGGGCGATGTGGAGTGGGGAGGCCCAGGGACTGTTGGAGCGGCGGATGATGCCGAGCTGTTCCATGGTGGCAAACTCGGTCCGCGCGATCTCCAGTTTGGCCGGGTCCAGCCTGTGGGCGTGGGCGTACACTGGGGGGCCTGTGGTGGGGATGAAGTGTTCCACCCCGTGTTTGGCGGCCTCCGCGGAGAAGGTCGGATTGGTAAGGGCCGGGAATTCGGCCAGGAGTGCCGAGTAGTCATCCGTGGCCCGGGCGTGGCACTGTGACGCCATGTCGGCGGGTTGACGGGGGGCCATGGCGCCCAGGATGGGGGACATGGTGTTCATGTCCATGAGGCGGTGACGAGGGATGTCTACCAGTAGGCTGTGGGCGCACAGGAAATCTGCGCCGATGAGAGGGGAGAGCACCTTGGCAGTGATGAACTCCCATCGGTAGCGGTGACCAGCGAGGTCAAGGGTGACTGTCCGGGTGCCATACGTCCGGATTTCCGAGCCATTAGCAGCAGCCAGCGCCGGTCCTCGTTCACCCTTTTGGATGTCGAGGGCGGAGGCCGGGATGATGCTGTGCTGAGCCCCAGTGTCGCACAGGAACCGGCGGCCAGTTTTGTCATCCGTGACGAACAGCAGGGAGCCCGCGTGGCCCACGGCCATCGCGGGGGCTGGAACGGGGGCGGACTTGAAAGAGCAGGGAGGTGTGCACCGTTGTGCCCTGGCGCCGAACCGTGTGTGGTAGTAACAGTGGCCCGGGTTAGTGGGGCGTGAAGGCCCCGTGGGCCTGGTGACAGGCCCTTGTAGCCGTGTGCTGGATGGTGAGGGGCGCGCCCAGGCATTGGCTGCCAGGTCCGGAGTGACGTCGCGGCTGGAGTGAGCGGACAGCAGCTTGTCGGCCTCATCGGCCAGGGCTTCCAGGTTCGTGAGGCCGGACGCCACGATCGCTGGGCGGATGCTGAGAGGGAGCTGGCGGATGAACAGCGTGCGGAAGAGGGATCCGGGTGGGCTCTCGTCGGTGAGGGAGAGCATGTGGGAGAGGAGGTCTGACGGTGAGGCATCACCGAGGCCTGGAAGGTCGAGGAGGTGGCAGTTTCGCTGATATGCCGAGGCCGTAAATTTTTTAAGGAGCGCTGTTCTGAGATGTGCGTACTTGCCTTCCTCTGGTGGGTTCTGCAGCATTTTCCAAACCTTGGAAACTGTGGCGTTACTGAGTGATGTGACGAGATAGTCGTACTTCGTCCCATCTGTGGTGATATTTCGCAGCCGGAAGCGAGATTCAGCTTGGAGAAACCAGGCTTCGGGCTGGTTTTCCCAAAACTCCGGCAGTTTCACGGAAACTGCGTTCGTGTCCGCCATTGCAGTGCTTGGAATACGTTCTGAGCGTCGGGGTCACCAATGTTGAGGCTGCCGCGAAACACGAATGGAGGCTGAATCCGTATGTGGAAAACAAGAAACTTTTATTCACTGCATGCTATAACAAAATGGCTGCGAGAGCTGGTCCCAGAATCCCCTGGAAAACTCCCAGAATTCTCTGGGTAAAACCCGAGGCCCCGCCCCCTTCTGCCTTAAAGGTAATGTGCCTTAAAGGGGAGGGGCTGGAAATTTGTCCACAGACGGAAGAGTGGATTATACCCGTTTTAAGTGGCGATCCGCCACACAGGGATCATTTACATCCACCTGAGAGAGCAGGTATAATGTCTCATCCGAAAGACGCCACCTCCGACAATGCAGCACTCCTTCAGTACTGCACTGGAGTGTCAGCCTAGCTTTACATGCTCAAGTCTCTGGAGTTGGACTTGAACCCACAACCTTCTAACTCAGTAGGTGAGTGTGCTACCCACAGAGCCACAGCTGACACTTAAAGTTTTACAATACAACAGAACAAGGTTTTACATATAAACAATATGTATTCTTGTAATAATGGCCCAGAAATTGATCTCGCTCTGTTCCCGCGGGGTAAGGCTTCCCCGCGATCTCTCACCTCGCTTGTGCTTTTTCAGATCCAGCTCGCACGAACTTGATGTTCCAGACATCAGCTGGGCAGTGCTTGCGTATCCCACCGGCGTAGTGAATTCGTGTGAGCTGTGGGATCACGTGACTCAGTTAGAGCCAATGGCAGCACACCATCTTCCATTCATAACTTTCACATACGTGCTGTGAAATCTATGAATCTTACACCCCCCCAAAATAACAGCTAAACCTCAATTAAATTAAAAAAAAACCATCACATTAATAAAATAAGTATAGTTAAATAAATTAACCATTTTAAATAAAAAATTAAATTTTTGAAAAAATTTTAAATCTTTTAAAAAGTTATAAAAATAAACTTACCTGTCTTTAAAGTCTCTAAAAAAGATATACCTGTTAAAAAAAATTCAAAAAAATACTTAATTCACTACTTACCTTGTTAAAAGTGGGTCTTACTCCTCCTTTTTCCATTTCTAAAATCTTCCGTACTTACCTGCGTGTCCAAAGCATGAAGTGCACAGCGTGCACGCAGCCTGTAGCGCGCACGCGATGCACCGAGGAACCGCCCCCTTTTCAAAAGACCAATTGCCGGTTTTCAGCGCATGCGCAGGGCATGCAGAAAACCGGCAATTGGAGTGGGAATACGCGAGAGTACGCAGTGCGTACTCTCGCGTCGCGGGATGAATTTTTGGCCCAATGTATTCTTGTAATAATGGCCCTAAAGAGGTACTAGCTTTAAAATGCTTAACGTGTTTGAATTTCCTCTCTTACTTTAGAGGAGGCATTAACTCATTTGAAATAAATGGGTTAACTACTCCACTGAAATAGTTATGAGTTTATACACTACAAAAACAATTTGCATTTATATAGCGCCTTTAACGAAGTAAACGTCCCAGGGCGCTTCACATGACCGCTAGCAATCAAAGTTTGACACCATGGCCCATATTTTCTGATCGGAGGCTTCCCGCGTGCGGAGGCCTCCGATCTGGAAAAAATCTACAGACTTACCTTAGGGCTCCCGGGGTCCGGACACTTCCGCTCCTGGGCCTCTCCAAACTCGAAATGCGCAGGGCCCACGTATCCCAGAGGCGCATGAGGTTCGCAAGCGTCCTTGGGATCATGTGGGCCATGGGGAGCCAATCAAAGAAGGGGATCTCCCTTCATATACTTGACAGATGGACCTGTCAAATATATGAATAGAGACCACCCCAAAAACACAGTAAAACATTAAATAAATTAAAACAAAATCACATTTTTAAAATGAGTTGAAATTACAATAAATTAAATATTTAAACAAAAATGTAATTAAAAAAAATAATAATTAAAGTTTTTTATGGGCTAAAAATAAACTTACCTTTTTAAAAATATTTTTAAATAATTGAGTGAAAATTTTTTTAAAAACTTTTTTCGACTCTTATGCTGGTAAAAGCAGGCCTTACGCCTGCTTTTACCAGGCGTAATATTTCGAAGGGTTTACTGCGGGCGGAGGTTCTCCAGAAAGCAGAACTCTCCAGGGCAGGCGTCCGATCTGTCAAGAGCCTTCTTGACAGATCGGAAATGCCGGTTTTCAGCGCATGCACTGGGCATGCCTGAATCCGGCATTTCCAATGTCCCTACGGGTGTGTTCACAGCTCGGACACACCCGTAGGGATTGGAATATACAGCCCCAAGTCACATAAAGAGTTATTAGGACAGGCTTGGTCAAAGAGGAGGGTTTTCAGAAGCACCTTAAAGGAGCAGAGAGAAGTAGTGAGGCGGAGAGGGTTAAGGAGGGAATTCCAGAGGGCCTAGACGGCTGAAGAAACAGCCACAGAAACAGTGAAGCAAAATCAAGGATCTACAAGAGGCCAGAATTGGAGGAGCGCAGAGATCTCGGAGGGTTGTAGGGCTGGAGGAGGTTACAGAGATCGGGAGGACCGATGGCGTGGAGGGATCTGAAAACAAGGATAAGAATTTTAAAATCATTCGCCTAGAAATTTGTCTCAGGCGGTGGCGAAAAACAGGCAGTATCGGATCGGTCGCCCGTTATGCGCAGTGCCTGATATTCAGCTCTATTGACTGCAATGGAACTGAATATCAGGCACTGTGTATAACGGGCGGCCGATTCGATACCGCCCGCATTGCGCCACCGCCCAAGATGAATTTCTAGCCCATTAATGTGTTGCTGGACCAGGAGCCAGTGTAAGTCAGAGAGCACAGGGGTGCTAGACGAATGGGATTTGGTGCAAGTTAGGTTACGGGCAGCAGAGTTTTGGATGAGCTCAAGTTTATGTTGGGGGGAAGATGGGAGGCCGGCCAGGAGAGCACTGAATAGAGTAGCATCAGAGCCATTATCTTGAATCCATGGTCGTGTGTTAGAAATCTAGCAACACTCTGGATTGAGAAGAGGATGAAGTGAGTGACCATGGCAATCAAATCAATGCAGAATAACCCTTCAAGAAAAGTACAGTGTATGTTACTGGTGAAGAAGGAAACATTAGTAAGAATCAGACAGTAAAGATTTTACTGTCCCTTGGGGACCGTAGCAAATTTTTTCTAAGGGATGGCAGTAATTTAAACCACACAAAGTTTCACAGGAAATGGCAGTTAGAGAGAGGAAGAAAGCATGATTTTGAAGAATAGTAAATGTAAAACAGGTTTATGAGCTTGGCCCCACAACTGAGCCTTCTAGGTTGGGTTCGAGGACTGACCCAGGGAATTCTCTCTGGTGAAACACTTTCACAGGTGGAAAGCATTTACTATGAGATTTATAAATTGCTTTTCTTTGAAAACTGTAACGTTTCAGTTTAACTGAAGAGGTACCTTTATAATCTTTCTTGTCAATGAACCTTATAAAACCATCAATGACTTCAGTCTTCCAAGTTAAACAGAGCTTGAAAAGTGCAATGTTTGACAGTATTAAACATGCAGCCCTTACTGTCGGAAGCTGCCCATGGATCTGGTCAGAAGCTGCTGGGCAAGCTAATGGTGTCAAAACACAAATCTGATCATGTTGACCAAATACTGGAAACGCTTAATGGTTTGAGCATCTTAACACAATTCTTTTTGGGCACAATCTCAAATGTATAAAACCATACTCACTCAATAAATCAATCTTAATTCAGGAAGCCAACTTTGTCTCTCTCTTATTGGTAAATGCTCGTAAAAACCATGCTTTGAAACAATACTTGGTGGACAAACGATTCAAACAGAGCTCCTTGATACAGTTAAAATAATATATGAACCAATCTAAGTTTACATCAAATCTTTCTCCATGTTGCAGCGACATTTCACGGACAGAGGCTGAGAAACTGCATTGTTATTGAATACCATAGCAATGTCTTTTTTAGGCTACATTCTTATTTTTCCATTTGTGTACGTAATTTATCTTGTTTCGTTCCCTTTCCCTGTCTTCTCATTTCCTTGCTATCATCCTGCTACTGGCAGCCAGGGTCAGTAGAAATAGCCACTGAACCTGACATTTAATTTTTCAGAGATCTGAAAGCATTGGGCCGGTTCAGGTTAATTTGATGAATTGCCTGCAGAATTAATGGCTCCTGATTGTTGGGTGGAGTATATTTCTGATCCTAGCTATTTTTAAAAAACTCTACAGCCAATTTGGGCACTCCAAGCGAGGAGCAGAACTCGCTGGCCTTGTTTTTCATTCATTAAATGATTGGATGGAAAATCACAGGCTATAGACCTGCAATATCCCAACCAGCTCTCCCTGTGAGTACCGTTCCTTGTCAGGAGCACGCCCTAAGGGAATTACCCCTTACATGTATTCCTGATAGACTGGTGCAGATATGAGAACACAAATCATAGGAATGAGAAAAAGCCAATTCAGTGCATCTAACTCACTCCCATCATCCAGGTGCTGTTTTGGAACTCTATCTAGTCATTTCCCTACTTTTCCCTCTCGCAAACCCATATCAAATGTGCTGAAGTACCTTCTTCATCCAAACTTACCTAATGATCTCTTTACTATTAAATCAAGAATCGATAGGTATTTAAAAAGGAAAAGATTAGTGAAAGTAAATGTGGGTCCCTTACAGGCTGAGACAGGAGAAATTATAATGGGGAATAAGGAAATGGCAGAGAAATTAAACAAATACTTTGGCCGGGATTTTGCAAATGGATGCGGCTTGGGAGCGGGTCAGCTGGTTTCCGGGTTCCAGTCCCATCCTCAACCTCATCAGGCCCATGGACGTGACTTTACGTCGATTGGCCTTGTTAAGCCCACCCTGCGGGCTTGCTGACCAATTAAGAGGAAGCCGGTCAGATGACGTCATTTGTTGACGCGTCATCTGCCAGTTTTCTTAAAGGGACCACGCACAATTTTTCTTTGACAGCCCATTTCTCAGTGTTTGATAGCATTGAGGTGCTGCAAACACTGACAATCACTGTACAAAGGTGAGCTCTTGCACCCAGGCTCTCCAGTGACTCCCTCCATAGGCTAGAACAGATGGCAGCTGCAGGTGAGGTTACAGAAGTGATCTGTCACTGGTGAGAGAGGTTCTCCCAATGAGTTGGCACTAGACAGCCAATTCAAAACTTGTTACCTACAGAAAAGTGTAAATGCATTAAAAATGATTTTCCCAATATTTTCTTACCTCTGAAACTCACCAGTGGACCATTGGATCCTTCACACCACTTCTGCAGCTGCCATCAATGCAGAAACACTACGGCAGACTCACAACACACCACACTTACCTGGCGTGGTGTCCGGACGTCGGGGAACCCGAGCAGAAGCGGCAAAATTGAAAAAGAGCCTGTTAACAACTATCAAGTACCTGTTAAGAGCCAGGTAAGTGGCTATAATCCTCTTCCCGCCGTTAGGTGTCAGGTCCATGCACAAATCGGGGACCCGACACTTAGGAAGATTGATTGGAGGCGGGTTCACAGCAGGTTTCCTACCCGCTGTCAATCTTTGCCATTTTGACAGCGGTCCCGCCTCCAATCCCGCACTCTGAGGACTGGCAAAATTCCGGCCTTTGTGTCTGTCTTCACGGAAGATACACAAAAAACTTTCCGGAAGTAGTGGAGAACCAAGGCTCTAGCGAGAATGAGGAACTGAAATAAATTAGTATTAGTAAAAAAATAGTACTGGAGAAATTAATGGGACTGAAAGCTGCTAAATCCCCTGGACCTGATGGCCTACATCCTAGGGTTTTGAAAGAGGTGGCTATAGAGATAGTGGATGCATTGGTTGTCATTTACCAAAATTCCATGGATTCTAGAACGGTTCCTGTAGATTGGAAGGTAGCAAATCTAACCACACTATTTAAGAAAGGAGGGAGAGAGAAAACGGGGAACTACAGACCAGTTAGCCTGACATCAGTAGTAGAGAAAATGCTAGAATCTATTGTTAAGGACGTGGTAACAGGATAATTAGAAAATAATAATAGGATTGGGCAGAGTCAACACGGATTTATGAAAGGGAAATCGTGTTTGACAAATCAGTTAGTGTTTTTTGAGATTGTAACTAGCGGGATAAGGGGGAACCAGTGGATGTGGTGTATTTGGATTTTCAGAAGGCATTCGATAAGGTGCCACTCAAGAGGTTATTAAACAAAATTAGGGCTAATGGGATTGGGGGTAATATACTAGCATGGATTGAGGATTGGTTAACGGCCAGAAAACAGAGAGTAGGAATAAATGGGTCATTTTTGGGTTGGCAGGCTGTAACTAGTGAGGTACCGCAAGGATCAGTGCTTGGGCCTCAGCTATTCACAATCTATATCAATGATTTGGATGAGGGGACCAAATGTAATATATCCAAGTTTGCTGATGATACAAAGCTGGGTGGGAATGTAAGTTGTGAGGAGGATGCAAAGAGGCTTCAAGAAGATATAGACAGGCTAAGTGAGTGGGCAAGAACATGGCAAATGGAATATAATGTGGAGAAATGTGAAGTTATCCACTTTTGTAGGAAAAATAGAAAGGCAGATATTTTTTAAATGGTGAGGGATTGGAAAATGTTGGTGTTCAGAGGGACTTGGGTGTCCTTGTACACGAATCATTGAAAGTTAACATGCAGGTACAGCAAGCAATTAGGAAAGCAAATGGTATGTTGGCCTTTATTACAAAAGGATTTGAATATAAGAGTAAAGATGTCTTACTGCAATTATATAGGGCCCTGGTGAGACCACACCTGGAGTATTGTGTACAGTTTTGGTCTCCTTACCTAAGGAGGGATATACCTGCCATAGAGGGAGTGCAGCGATGGTTCACCAAACTGGTTCTTGGGATGGGAGGATTGTCCTATGAGGAGAGATTGAGTAGACTATGCCTATATTCTCTGGAGTTTCGAAGAATGAGTGGTGATCTCATTGAAACATACACAATTCTTACAGGGCTTGATAGGGTAGATGCAGAGAGGATGTTTCCCTGGCTGGAGAGTCTAGATTGAGAGGTCGCACAACACCAGGTTATAGTCCAACAGTTTTATTTGAAATCACAAGCTTTCGGAGCTATCGATTGCTCCTTCCTCAGGTGAGTCTAGAGCCAGGGGTCACAGTCTCAGAATAAGGGGTCGGCCATTTAGGACTGAGATGAGGAGGAATTTCTTCACTCAGAGGGTGGTGAATCTTTAGAATTCTCTACCCCAGAGGGCTGTGGAGGCTCAGTCGTTGAGTATATTCAAGACAGAGATCGATAGATTTTTGAATATTAAGGGAATCAAGGGGGATAGTGCAGGAAAGTGGAGATGAGGTAGAAGATCAGCCATGATCTTATTGAATGGCGGAGCAGGCTCGAGGGGCCAAATGGCCGACTCCTGCTCCTATTTTTTATGTTCTTATGTTCAATCTAATGTCCACCTAAATGCTTTCAGATGAGACGTTAAACTGAGGACAAGTCTGCCCTCTCAGATGGACATGAAAAATCCCAGGGCACTATTTCGAAGAAGAGCAGGGGAGTTCTCCGCATTGTCCTGGCCAATATTTATCCCTTGACCAACATCGCTAAAAAACAGATTATCTGGTCATTATCTCATTGCTGTTTATGGGACCTTGCTGTGCACAAATTGGCTGCCACGTTTCCTACATTATAACAGTGACTACGCTTCAAAATACTTCATTGGCTGTAAAATGCATTGGGACGTCCTAAGGTTGTGAAAGGCGCCATATAAATGAAAGATTTTTCCTTCTTTGCATTAGATGTCACTTGATTCCAAAAGTCAACAACTAAGCATAAGTTTTATTTCTTAAATTAAGTTTCACTTTTGTCTTCTTTACTACCTGATCATCTCTATGGCCGCGATTTTGCTGGCGCTCAGAGGGCGGGTTTGGAGGCGGGTCCGCTGTCAAAATCGAAAATGATTGACAGCGGGTTGGGAACCCACTGCGAACCCACCTCCATGTAAGTTTCCAAAGTGTCGGGTCTACGATTTCAGAACAGACCCGACACCAAGCGACGGCGGAGGCATTTAAGATACTTAACTACTTGTTAAGTGCTTGTTACCTACTATTTTGCCAGCCTTTTTCTATTTTACCACATTTTTGATGGGGTTCACATCGTTCGGAGATCACGTCAGGTAAGTCGGTCGGGTTCTCTATGTCTCCCCATTGTTGTGAACAGGTGACAGCTGCGAAAGTGGTATGAAAGCTACCATTTCACAGCTGTTCCCTTTCCAATGTCAGAAGCTTGAGCCTTCAGGACTTGGAAGACACTTTTGAGCTTTATGCAGTTTGGAAGTGTTTGGAGTAAACTCTCTATCCACTGTCACCTCCTTGGAGCAAGCTCTCTCACCATTGACAGATCGCTTTTGTCATCTCAACTTCATCTGCCATCTATTCCAGCAATATCGGTGCCCTTGAAAAAATCTCACCTTGGTCCTCTGAATCCCTCCACAATCAGCCCCAACACCAACATCACCAGGCACACCAGCATCACCAACAATACCAACCTTCTCCGCAATCACCTGATGCTGCACAGGACACAGGGCATCAGCACCCAACAACATTGCTGCCCGGGAGGCCAGCGATGGCATCACCATGGCCAAATTTACTTCACTTGACGCTGTACACCCTGGCTGCCACATGATGCGCCAGGTTAACACCACCCCACACCAGCACCATAAAGCATTCCTACAATGAGCAAGCCATTCCTTACACACTCATCGCCATTGCATGGGATACCGTTATGTCTCACCATTCACTGCAACTCACTAAGACACTTCCAAAGGTGAGCATAGATCTGTACAGTAAGGCAAAGCGTTGAAAGTAAAGATTTCAATGTTCGACAACACATTAACAGAAATTTTACATGAACATTGCATAAAACACCCAAGTGCCTACCCTTATGTTTTGTTAGTTGGTATGATGCACTAGGATGAGGATGAGTGTGAGGGGTGGCTAGTGAGATGGGGAAGTGATAATGTAGATAGAGAGGGTTGGGTGGAGGTGCAAGGTAAGTTGGTGTGAGTAAAGATGTGCAGGAGTAGGGTAGGGAAGGCAGAGTGATGGGGATGTGATGAGTGGCACAGCAGGATGAGGTTGAGTGTGGCTTTGCAGTAACATTTCGTGATCTACTGAGATCATTGAAAGGTTTGCGCAACTGCAGCCTGGTCCTCCTGACGACATCCCTGCTTTTGCCCTCCTGTGCAATATGCGTTGATGTCCTGGGGAGGTCTCTTCCGCCCTTGGAAGGGAAGAGAACCTCCCTGCGTGCTGTGACTTCCTCCATAAGCATATGGAATGAGTCATGGAAGAGCCTTGGTGCACCCGTGTACCTCTGTGCAGTGCTTGCCAGTGTTTGCAGCACCTCAATGCTGCAGAACACTGACAGCACAATTGTCAAAATGAATGCGACCATGGTCCCTTTAAGGAAACCGGCTGATGATCAGACCTGCTTCCTTTTAATTGGCCGGGAGCCCCGCAGGACGGGCTTAACAAGCCCTATTAATGGAAAATCCTTTTCACAGAGCGGCTACAGCTGGGAGCGGGACCAGAACCCGCCAACCACCTCTCCCGCTGGGAACCCGCCTCCGCTGGCAAAATCCTGTCTCCTGTCCTTACTTTCTACCAAATGTTGCTCCACATCTGTTTCATCATCTCCCTTCATTATTTTAAGCATTTATGATCATGATCCCCAAGTCTTCTCTTTTCCAATGAGAACAAATTTAATTTTCTTCCCTTCATATTTCAATAATCAAAAACCTGGAATCATCTTTATGAATCCTGTTCACTATCTCTGTATCGTTATACAAGTACAACGGCCATAACTAGACATGGAACTCTATGAACGGGTCCCCTTAAGCTTTATAAACTGTTGGTGTCACTCCCTTGAATATATTCTATAGATCTACTTATATAGCCCAAGATTTTATTTGCCTTTACAACCATTGTCCTCCATTGTGATGCCACTTTTCAGCCTAGAAATTACTGTTTGAGATATTAGCATTGGAAGATCCTTCTGCCCACTATATGAATGGAGACATTAACCCATTTAGAATAACCCATTAAAATAGTGGACTTCTGTTTACAAGTTAATATTGCAAACTATAATTTCTCGGTATAAATGTTTTGCCAACTATTACAATTGAGGTCTTCCCGACTGGTCTTAGGTAATATAGAATCATAGAATTATTTTAGTGCCGAGATGTATATTAGAATTTAATAAACATTTGTGATTTATCCGTCCACTTGTTATGTCCTGTAGACTTCTATTCATTTTATTGTTTTCCTCTATGCAACTTGCTTCCCTCTATGCACCCCCACACAACTTGGTGTAGTCTACAATCTTAGTCTTTCTACTTTTAATAGCTTCACTGAGATCATTTATAAATATAGCAGAGATCCCAGAACTGGTTGGCAGTGTGTTTTGCTGGTCATAGCTCTCCAGCCAGAACTGCCACCATTGAGCACTACCCATTGTTTTGCATTATATAGCCAATTTAAGAATTCAATTTACTACTTCCTCCTTTCTCCCAGGAGCTTTCAATTCAGCTGCAAGTCTGTTGTAAGTCATTTTTATCAAGTGCCTTCGGAAAGACAAGACACGTAACATCCGCTATATTACCCAGTTCTGTTGTGTCCTCAAAGAATTCTTCTGAATGTGCTAGGCTTAACCTGATTTTCATAAGCCCATGTTGGTTTAGAATTACTGACTTTGCTCTTGTTAAGTGTGCTTGAATTGCCTCCTTTTTAATGTTTTTCCTACCATAGATGACGAGCTAACAGAGCCATAATTCCCAGGATCGTGATTCTGACCTTTCTAAAATATTGTAACATCAATTATTTTCCAGCTTTCTGGTACTCCTGCACTTAATGAGCTGTGAAAAACTTCAGTTACAGCTGGCCTGCGTCTAATGGCTTTCTGATCACTGGTGCTCAACAGTTCATTTACCATTATATTTTCCATCATCTCAGGCTCCTCCTACTAGTGTTAAATAGTAGATCAAATATAGTTTATTTTAAACATGTCAAGAAGCAGTTCTGCCTCCTGAACTGATGCCTCTCTTTGGTAAGAGACTCTCTTCATTCCATTTTAATACAGGGTAACCAAAAGCTCCTATAATTATTACCTTCACTTTCTTCAGGCCCAGTTTTCGACTTATTTAGATGTAGTGCACAATTCATGGCGCTTCTACAAAAATTCAGGCGCTAGCCAGTCACCCTCCACTACCTCAGCCCTATTCATGTGTGAGCCTTGGCAAGGACTGCCAAGATATTCAACCAAAGGAGATGTCATAACTAAGCCCAATCCTGTCCTCATCTGACATCCCCACAATGCAATTCCAGCAAGAACCTTGGCCTATTATCCCCTCTCTAACCCAAGAGCGCGGAGACCCTTTGCAGCACTCTCTGCCCCCGACTCGGCTAACATCGATAAATCAGCTTGACTTTAATGGCGCTTCACGAAAATCAACATGCATTTCTTGGGCAATATAAGCCTCCGTTATGATTTTTGCTTTCCCCGAGGCAATCCATTTTGATGCTGTGAGGTTCTCCATCTAGCAGCCTGCATGAGTAGCAGTATAACTTGCCTGAACAGACAAACTCACATCATATATTAGTCAAGATTGGTATTTAAGTTTGGATCCCCTAAATAGGGCCAACTTTCTTGCAGGCCCCATGCCTGGGCGTTAGGCAGGTGGGGTACGCTCAAAGTGCAGTCTACCTGCAATGATCTGAACCTACCTGTATTTACTAGTTTAGGTTATTTAAATGGCTGAAACGGTCCCCTCACACAGGCCCACCTTAGCGCTTGGATATGGGTAGAATTGCCAACTCTGATTGAAGGTATTTCTGTAGATTTCATCACATGACCTTCTGCCTCCAACCGTCTCTCCCCCACACTCCCACCATTGGTCGCCCGACAGGCCCATCCTCACGGCACTCCGCTGTCCTACGCCGATTGGGAGACAAACTGACTCTTCAGCACCCAATTGGATGATTCTTGACTGTCAGCCAAACAGCTTTTATTCCTCCTATCTCCAATACTTTTACAACTAATAAGCGAAAGTGTTCCAAGAAAATGGAAAACTTTTGTTTTAATACTCCCTATGATTTTTCTCCAGGGTTGGTCACAGCAGGCGACTCCAGGCCAATCCTAGAGAGTTGACCACCCTAGATCTGGGGGAGGAAAGTCTTGAATTTGAGTTTCCTGTCAGGAGGAGAGTCAGAAACACAAGCAAGTTTGAAATTCAGTGATTTCTTTCATTGCTTAGTTTTGTCAGTGCAAATTAATAAGCTCATCAGTTTTTTTGCAAGATCTGTAAAAAATAAAGTAATGGCTAAAGGAAAGCATTTGAAGTATCGCTCACTTGGAGGGAAAAATTGATTTTCTCTAGTTTGGTTTTAGCAAAGTTCAAAAGGAATGCCTTTACATGCACTCTTACTCCTCCTGGATCCACATGATTTAAAAAAAAATTTAAACTTACCTAACCGATGTTGGCCGGTTCCGAGGCTTCATCCGCTCCTAGAACTCTGAGTGGACCAAGCCCGTTACCTGCTCCACTGAGAGCAGCCTAATTTCTCAAAGAAGACCTAAAACAGGCGTTTGGCCCCTCATCAACACATGCAAGGGGCCTAATACCTGTATTAGGCGGCCGCCCCAGACATCTAAAAATCGTTCAAGGCCAATATGATGCTGAACGTTTTCAGGCCTCCTTAGGATGCAGTGCAAAGCCCAGTGAAATTGGTCATTTGTACCCCTGTCTTCCATCCAGAAAATGGGCGCAACCATAACCAATTTCTACCCCACAATGTAGATGCTCCTAGCAGCCAGTGCGATTCTGCCGCAATGATCTGGAGTAGTGAACTGCAATCTGAACAAACAGGGCAAAGAAATGATACAATGTGAGGAAAACAAAGTACAGGAAACTCTTTTGTATCTGGCACCAACGGGACCGGGATGGTGCCGGTTGATTAAAAATTCCGGATAACCGAATTAGTGCAGCCAGTTAGCGCCCGGCGCGGGAGTACCACCCCGGCCGCTAAATTGGGCTTACCGCCCCGGTGAGGAAGCAGAGCGCTATCTCGGGCGGTCCACTTCCTCTCGGGGCGGTGTCTGGAGCGCAAAGCGCTGGAGCGCAAAGCGCGGTAGCGCCGGAGCACTACGCGGCCACTCCACATAGCGCTGGTGCGTTTCATCGCCCCGCCCCTTCCACTAAAGGGGAGGGATGCTGCGCACTCTGCAGGCCGTTTGACGGCCTCCACTCGCCCCCACTGACTAACTCGGCCACCGCGGGAGACTCGGACTCGGCAACATTTCCAGTTATTGAGGTGTTGTTTTCGGAGTATGAATTTTGCCGGTTATTAGAGAATTCCGGATATTTAGGTGCCGTTTAAACGAGAGTTTCCTGTAACGTGCAGTGAACAAACATTTGAAATTGATCTGTTACTCAATCAAAGGCTTCCAGAAAATGATCTTACCATCTGTTGTGTTGATTATCTGAACCACGCTCCCTTGGAGTGAAGCTCACCGTTGAGACCATAGGATTGATTAACTTAACCTAACTAGCTTCCTTGAATGTTTTAATGAGAATTCACTGTGAACTGAGACTGAACTCATAATTAACCTATTCCCTTCCTCTATTAGTTTCAGTTATTTTCTAATACTAGAAGCTGATACGGAAAAATTGACTTAAAAAACCAACACATTTCTATATTGTAGAGTCTGATGTTAAACATTTTAAAAGTCTCAGAAACCACGCCTTATACCTGAACTAATTTGGCCTTGTTCAGACGAAAGGTCATCGACCTGAAACATTAACTCTGTTTCTCTCTCCACAGATGCTGCCTGAGCTGCTGAGTATTTCCAGCATTTTCTGTTTTTTATTTCAGATTTCCAGCATCCGCAGTAGTTTGCTTTTGTATTTGTTGTAGTCTGGCCTTGTGCCAGGCTAGTACGAGGCTAATAAACTGACCAGATCACCGTTAACCTTATCCTTTGCTAAGACAGCAATATTATAGAGGCTCCCGCCCTGGATTTTATCTGGCTGTTATAAGCATGATGTCACAATAATTAGGTTGTCTGTGAGATTTTGATTAAAAAATTGTTAGTATTTTGACTGTTCCTGGAGTCAGATTTATCTCATGTTCAGGAGCCAACACTTCACTACACTTAGTCAATGCAGATAAGATATTAGAGTGGTTAACAGTCTGCTTGGGAATAGTTTCCCCATCCAATCCTTTCTTACAAGCCAACACCAAATGACCTTTCCATCCCAGTCCATTTCCATGAATTGCAGTTGCCTCCCTTCCCATATTTTTGCAGGAATGGGAAATAAAAACGATTCCCATGCAGGACTTCGATTACAGGCAGAAAATTGAATTCACGCGCAGGATATTGTGTCAGCAAACAGATACAAGTCTGGAAGTGAATGGAACCATAACCATATCTTCGCTCTCAGTAGTCTCTGAAGAATATAATCAGAGTGATTACTGTAATGGGAATATTTTTGGAAAGTAGGTAGCTTCCTATAATGACTCCACTTTTGATATCCTCTGATTCTCTCCCATTTTCTGGTTGACGGTGGAGTGGCTTCCAGGATATTACTATTGCTGATCTAGTGGTCACTCCCCATTTCCTTTCCCCTTCCTCCCTTATCTGGAGCTCTCTGTAGCAGGGTAGCTGTGATTGGAAACTTGGGGGAGTTGGGAATCTAAAAGCATTCAAGCGCACCACGTATTACTTCATCACTACATGTCTCATAGTCTGTGTCTAAAAGTGCCGTGCTGAAAAGGTTAACATTTTAATTAAAATAATCCACATCATCTCAAATCAATACGTCATTTATAATGCTGTTTAGTTCCATGTTCGATTTTCCTCTGCTGGTAAAATTGATCTCAATGGAGTTTGCAATACAAAGCTATACAGGTCCATTGTACCTTATCTTATTTAAAGGTGAATATTTTACAGACACACAAAAAACTATTTCTTGTGCAATCAATCTATTAATGCCACATGTATATAAAACAAAAAGAGGGCAAGTGATTGTCAGCTTTTTCTGTCAGACTACACTTCATACATTGGCTGCTTTGGGATGTCCTGAGGACGTGAAAGATCCTGTATAAATGAAAGTTCTTTCCTTCCTCTCTCTGTTTGCTGTATGTTCCCAAGTGAAATGAGGTTGGACAGTCTCAAACCAGTTTTTAAAAATTCATTTATGGGATGTAGGCGTCGCTGGCAAGGCCAGCATTTATTGCCCATCCCTAATTGCCCTTGAGAAGGTGGTGGTGAGCCACCTTCTTGCACCGCTGCAGTCCGTGTGGTGAAGGTACTCCCACAGCGCTGTTAGGGAGGGAGTTCCAGGATTTTGACCCAGCGACAATGAAGGATCGGCGATATACTTCCAAGCCAGGATGGTGTGGGACTTGGAGGTGGGGGTGTTCCCATGCGCCTGCTGCCCTTGTCCTTCTAGGTGGAAGAGGTCGCGGGTTTGGGAGGTGCTGCCGAAGAAGCCTTGGCGGGTTGCTGCAGTGCATCTTGTAGATGGTACACACTGCAGCCACGGTGCGCCGGTGGTGGAGGGAGTGAATGTTTAAGGTGGTGGATGGGGTGCCAATCAAGTGGGCTGCTTTGTCCTGGATGGTGTCGAGCTTCTTGAGTGTTGTTGGAGCTGCACTCATCCAGGCAAGTGGAGAGTATTCCATCACACTCCTGACTTGTGCCTTGTAGATGGTGGTAAGTTCCTATTGAGTACAGGTCCACAACATAAACTGGTTGGAAGAGACCAAAAGAAACTTGTGTGAATAGTGGAAATTTAATACTGGTGTAGTAGGGAGTGGTCTTCTGTGGTTAGGGTTAAGATGCAGAGTAGAGTGACCTTTGCTCTGAACTGCAGATGAGCAGGAAGTTCTAATCCTGAAACAGATGATTCTGTTAATGTTTTGGTTCAACTCAAATCATTTACTTACAGTCATCATTCACACAACAGTTAAAAGTATAGGAGAAATAATATTATTGATTCATGAAAAAAGTCATTAAAAGCAGCATCAACCCAAATATACTGCAATTCCCTTATAGAAAATTCAGGTTTAAAGAAATTAACTTACATCGTGAAAAATTCAATGTGTTAAAAATGATAAAATGCGAATATTAAAGTATGAATGTTTAATAAATTTATAGGAAATTCATTTTAAATTCCACTGTTTAAATAGATATTAATCCAGTGCCTCCATTGAAGTAGTGGACATGGGAATTTTAGATGATTACATTAAGCTTTTGTAGATTAATATTGCACCGTTTAATTTCAATGCCATTAGACTTTCATCTGGAAACATAGAATGAGAAAAGATCAGTGTTTCCATGTACAATTTGTGTTACCATGGACTCTACCCAATCTAGTTAACCTTTCCACGACCACAGAGGAGGTTCCTTGCACAGTCATTGTTGGATGATTTTTCAAGTGCTTTGGAATTAAATAACAAAAGTGTGCGGGCACTGCAGCTTCAGTGGCCTTGAATAACAGGTTTCCTTTGGTCTCCGCGTGGCCTCTGCTTCCATGCTCTGTGTCTGCCTCTAAATTAATGTATGCCTCTGACATCACATGTACCTCTGTCAGCCAGCTGCTGATAAAAGTAAAATTGTGTCATAACAAACAAGATTTCATTATAAAAGGGCATCACTGTACAATGGTTTAATCCAAGCCTGGGGGTATTGTGCTGAAACCCAAAAATAGATTTATGACAGGAAAAGGGTCAACATACTATATCATAATAAAAAGCAATCTCTCTGTAATTGCATTAGAATTCATAAAACATAAAAGCCGATTTCTTTGACATTGCTTTCATGTTAGTTTATGATACAGTAAACTTTATTATACTGAAGATTAAGTATCCCAGACATAGCCAGACTTGTCATAATGCCCAAGCTATTTTAATTCAGTTTAGCTAATGAGGCAAGCCAATGAAAAATTACTGCAGAATATTTAGAACAATGTTTTTATGTTGAGAAACTTGAGATTTGATCTTTGTCAGTTCTGAACTTGCTATGTAAGGTGACTGAGTGTGTTTTGATAACTTTTTGATCCTTAAAAAATTATTGCTACAGAATATTCATTCTTGTGGGAGCACCTTCACCACACGGACTGCAACAGTTCAAGGAGAAATCCCACTCTCAATTTTTCATGGCAACTAGGGATAGACAATAAATGCGGGCCTTGCCAGCGATGCTCACATCCTGAGAATTAATTAAAAAAATTAATGAGAATGTTTCTGAATGTCTGCTGCTCTGCCTATTTCAAGCTATTATAATTGGTAATGATGCTGGGGAATAATGGCCTAGAAATTCAATTCAGGCGAAAAACGAGCTTTGCAGGACCCAATATGGCATGCGTGTATCCTTAAAGGAACTGCTGGAGACTGCTACTCAAAAAGTAAATTAAACCATTGTTAGGAGGAGCAGGAGCGCAGAAGATCAACTATACTCAGTGAGCTGAGATATAGGGCAGAATTCTCCGGGGGTCAGCGGGCACGATGGGTGGCAGGTCGGGTGGGAAAATGTTTTTTTTTGACAGCGGGTCAGGAACCCACTGTCAACCCGCCGCCACACGCCTTTCCCAAATGTCGGGTCTGCCAGCGCTGAGCAGACCCGACACGCAGCGGGGAGGCAATTGAAATCATTAGTGGCTTGTTTACAGCCACTTAATAATTCTTTTTTCCCAGCTTTTTGATTTTGACAGGTCGCCCACCGGTTTCGCACTATTCCTAGACCTTGTCAGTGAAGCTGAGGCGGGATGTCACTTGCCATTGTTTCAGCTGATGAGTTGATAGCTTCAAATGTCAAGTCAAAGCTCCCAGCTGATTGAGGAATGTTTCCTTAGGCACTAGCTTCTCTAAACTGCATTTCCACTACAGATTCAGAATGCTGCAAGTCTTTACACAAGTCTCCATCCAGTCTGACCTCATTACCTCTCCCACCATTGACCAGATCACTTCTGTCATCTCTACTTTACCTGCCATCTATTCCATCAGCATCAGTGCCCTTAAAATTATCTCACCTTGGTCCTCAGAATCCCACCACAATCAGCCCCAACACCATCATCACCAGGCACACCAGCAGCACCAACAACAACACCAACCTTCTCCGCAATCACCTGATGCTGCACAGGACAGAGGGTATCAGCATCCGACTAGATTGCTGCCCGGGACGACAGGGATGGCCTCACCATGGCCAGATTTATTTCACTTGACGCTGCACACCCTGGCTGTCACATGATGTGCCAGGTTGGCACCACCCCACACCAACACCATAAAGCATCCCTACAATGCCCAAGCCTTTCCTTTCAAGTCTTGGACCAATATTTTACATTTCAGTTGTGTCAGGATCAGGAATTCTGTACAACAGGAATGAAGTTGAACCAGATGGTTTGCAACCTTAGTGTCGTATTTGAGATGAGCTTCTGACCACATATTCGCGCCATCACTAAGATGACCTATTTCCACCTCCATAACATTGCCCGACTCTGCCCCTGCCTCAGCTCATCTGCTGCTGAAACCCTCATCCATGGCTTTATTACCTATTGAGTTGACTATTCTAACGCACTCCTGGCCAGCCTCCCATCTTTCACCCTTCGCAAACTTGAGGTCATCCAAAACTCTGCTGCCCTAACTCACACCAAGTCCCATTCACCCACCACCCCTGTGCTCGCTGACCTACATTGGCTCCTGGTTAAGCAATGCCTCGATTTTAAAATTCTCATCTTATTTTCCAATCCCTCCATGGTCTTGCCCCTCCCTATCTCTGTAACCTCCTTCAGCCCTACAACCCTCCAAGGTATCTACGCACCTCCAATTCTGGCCTCTTGAGCATCCCCGATTTTAATCACTCCACCATTGGTGGCCGTGCCTTCAGCTGCCAATTCTCTAAGCTCCTGAATTCACTCCCTAAATCTCTCCACCTCGCGTTCCTCCTTTAAGACGCTCCTTAAAACCTACCTCTTTGACCAAGCTTTTGATCATCTGCCCTAATATCTCCTTATGTGGCTCGGTGTCAAAATTTGTTTGATAACGCTCCTGTGAAGCGCCTTGGGACGTTTTGCTACGTTAAATGCGCTATATAAATACAACAGTGACTACACTCCAAAAATACTTCATTGGCTGTAAAGTGCTTTGAGATGACTGGTGGTCGTAAAAGGCACTATATAAATGCAAGTCTATCTTTTATATAAATACAAGTTGTTGTTGTTGTTGACTAGAAAGGTTCAGCAAATTGGAATTCTATGTTTAAATAAGAACTGTGCTTGTATTGGATATGTAGTGACTTGCGACTAACTGCACTGGCAAGGTGTGAAAGGGTTCATCCATGTGTTATAGACACTTGGGTGGAATTCTGCTTTTAATAATATTTGTATTCTTGTTGCCAATTTAATTCTACAAATACAACAATGTATTGTAGAAGTTACAGTCAGCACATTGTCCATGAGTCGATAAAAAGGCTTTTTACTTCCATCTGGACACCATTCTTATCTGACCATGTTTTAATAAGTTTAGTCACTAACAAAACATTAGCAGAAAGTGGAAGTCTGTGATTACTGTAATAAATGGTGTGGATTTAATTTGACGAGGTTCAGGCATGCCAAGTTTATACTGAAGCAGTTGTTTATATATGAGAAAATGATCAAATCCTTTAAGGCAACAGTGTCAAGGGATTTGGTGGCATAGTGGATTAGCACATTACCCTTTCATGTCTTGGACCTAGTTTCAAATCTAGTCCTCAAGGATGAAAGCTGCAAGGGATGGATCAATGTGAAATAAGATTGACAATCTCATTTAGTTCCTAGTGGGCATGGGCTTACAGAACAATACTGCCTCTAATTTGGAACTAGAATCATAGAATCATAGAATGGTTACAACACAGAAGGAGGCCATTTGGCCCTTCGAGCCCATGCTGGCACTCTGCAAGAACACTTCAGCTAGTCCCACTCCCTCGCCCTTTCCCCGTAGCCCTGCAATTTTTTTTCCTTCAGGTACTTATCCAATTCCCTTTTGAAAGCCACGATTGAGTCTGCCTCCACCATCCTTTCAGGCAGTGCATTCCAGATCCTAACCACTCGCTGCATAAAAAAGTTTTTCCTCATGTCGCCTTTGGTTCTTCTGCCGGTCACCTAAAATCTGTGTCCTCTGGTTCTCGACCCTTCCGCCAATGGGAACAGTTTCTCTCTATCTACTCTGTCCAGACCCCTCATGATTTTGAACACCTCTATCAAATCTCCTCTCAACCTTCTCTGCTCTAAGGATAACAACCCCAGCTTCTCCAGTCTATCCACGTAACCGAAGTCCCACATCCCTGGAATCATTCTTGTAAATCTTTACTGTTCCCTCTCTAAGGCCTTCACATCCTTCCTAAAGTGCGGTGCTGTGAATTGGACATACAGACCCCAGCACCTGCCACATTGTCTTTGATGTAATGTTTTCCTGACTGACCTGTTTGGACACCATCCACACCTTTGATTGCTGTGATTATCTCTCTGCCGAGGTGTGATAAAGGGCAGTTGGAAAGATTAACTGTAATCATCTGGCAGTGTTCTCTGACTATATATGCTGTGCCTATAGGCATCTCTTCACTTCACCTGATGAAGGAGCAGCGCCCCAAAAGCTTGTGATTTCAAATAAAGCTGTTGGACTATAACCTGGTGTTGTGCGACTTCTCACATCTATTTATGAAGCCCAGGATCCCGTATGCTTTTTTAACCACTTTCTCAACCTGCCCTGCCACCTTCAACAATTTGTGCACATATAGCCCCAGGTCTCTCTGTTCATGCTCCTCCATTAGAATTGTACCCTTTAGTTTATATTGCCTCTCCTCGTTCTTCCTACCAAAATGTATCACTTCGCATTTTTCTGCGTTAAATTTCATCTGCCATGTGTCCACCTATTCCACCAGCCTGTCTACTTGATACTTAGGGCTGGATTTTGATACTGGGGCGGGTTGGGGTCGTGTCATCCACTTTTCGTGTTATCCACCCGACTGCAATTGGATGTGGGAGATTGATGCGATTTTCACCTAATTGGGCAATTGAGTTTCAGCATGTGGGAACCCATGACCCAATTAGTGTTTTCAGTCTGAAAGTCGCCTCTGCAGTGAACAGAGACTGTCTGGCCTTTGCTGTGAGAGGACCTGGATGCAAAATGAGCAGCAACAGCCGAGAGAGAGAGAGAGAGAGAGAGACAGAGACAGAGAGAGAGACAGAGAGAGAGACAGAGAGAGAGACAGAGAGAGAGACAGAGAGAGAGACAGAGAGAGAGACAGAGACAGAGACAGAGACAGAGACAGAGACACAGAGAAAGAGACAGAGAGAGAGAGAGAGAGACAGACAGACAGAGAGACAGCGAGAGAGAGAGAGAGAGAGAGAGAGACTCTGCCTTTTGAGAGGACCTGAGGGCAAAATGAGCAGCAGCAGCCCTAGGTCTGCTCCCAGATATTTTTCCTCCTCCTACTACTACTCCATTGTAATAGTGGACCTGCAGCTGATAGTCAGCTTTCGAAATGTGTTACTGCCAGGTTTTACATTCGTGGTTCAGAACAGGCGTGCTTCACGTAGAACAAGGGTTAAAATCACAAAGGCCTTTCAAAATGGCATTATAGAGCCAATTTAGTGCTTGTTAAGGGCCTTAACAGCCTATCCCGCCTCTTAAAGGCAGGACGGAGTCGGGACCAGCAGACACGATTTAATGAAAATTGCGTGGAGGCGGGATGGAGGCGGACTTGTGCCTGCCCGCCAGTTTTCGCAATTTTAACCCCCCACACGCCTCCAAACCCGTCTCCACGGGTCAATGAAAATCCAGCCCTAAGTCTTCAGTCTTAATTAGGCAGACGAAAAGGAGGGTTACTGTGGAAATTAGGAATAGCACACTGATACAGTAAGACTCCTCTGAAACTGGGACCAAGACACATTGTGGAGGCTAATAGAGGGAAATAATTTACAGCTGTGTTAATTGACCTGGCAGTACTTCCTGCTGGTAACTCATTCAAAATGTGAAAATATCTATTCTTAGCTTGTACCTTCCAAGACGTTAAATTTGAGAAGGTCAACTTCCTGGTAGAATATTATTTCCGGATATAAATGTTAGCATTAGCTGCGGTTATTCAGCTTCTGACATTATCTAAACCACTTTCAGGTCAATTTAAATTGTTCTTGTTTGAAAACATAAACAATTTCACTCTAGAGTTTCAGAACAAGCTTGCTTCATGTATGGATATTTCTTCTTCTTCTTCTTAGGCAGTCCCTCGGAACCGAGGATGACTTGCTTCCACACTAAAAATGAGTTCTCAGGTGATTGATGAGTCCAATGCGGGACCTACAGTCTCTGTCACAGGTGGGGCAGACGGTGGTTGAAGGGGCAGGCGGGTGGGTGGGGTGCTTGGGTTGACGTGCGCTCCTTCCGCTGTTTGCGCTTGGTTTCCGCTTGCTCCCGGCGAAGAGACTCGAGGTGTTCGGCGCCTTCCCGGATGCTTCTCCTCCACTTTGAGCAGTCTTGGGCCAGGGATTCCCAGGTGTCGGTGGGGATGTTACACTTTTTCAAGGAGGCTTTGAGGTGGCTGCAATCCTACCTCGCACAAAGGAAGATGGTTGTGGTTTTTGGAGGCCAATCATCTCAGCCTCAGGACATTGCTGCAGAAGTTTCTCAGGGCAGCGTCCTAGGCCCTACTATTTTCAGCTGCTTCATCAATGACCTCCCTTCTTTCATAAGAAGTGGGGCTGTTCACTGATAATTGCACAGTGTTCAGTTTCATTCGCAACTCATCAGATAATGAAGCAGTCAATGCCCACATGCATCAAGACCTGGACTGATAAGTGAAAAGTAACATTGATGCCACACAAGTGCTGGGCAATGGCCTCTCCTACAAGAGAGTGTTTAATCACATCCCCTTGTCATTCAATGGCATTACCATTGCCGAGTCCCCCACCATCTACATCCGGGAGTCACCATTGACTGGAAACTCAACTGGACCAGCCACAAAAATGGCGTGGCTACTAGAGCAGGTCAGAGGCTGGGTATTCGTGTGGCAAGTGCCTCACCTCCTCACTCCACAAAGTCTCTCCACTACCTACAAGGCACAGGTCAGGGGTGTGATGGAGTATTCTCCACTTGCCTGAATGGGTGCAGCTGCAACAATACTCAAGAAGCTTGACACAGTCTGGGAAAAAGTAGTCCATTTGATTGGCACTTCATCTACTAGTCTAAACATCCACTTTATCCACCACCAGTGTACCGTGGCTGCAATGTGCACTATCTGCAGGATGCACTGCATCAACTTGCCAAGGCTTCCTCGGCAGCACCTCCCAAACTCGCGACTTCCACCACCTAGAAGGACAAGGGCAGCGGATGCTTGGGAACACCATCATGTTTAGGTTCCCTTTCAACTCACACATTGTCCTGACTTGGACACATATCATCATTCCATAATCATCGCTGGATCAAAATCCTGGAACTCTCTTCCCTTCAGAATTATGGCAGCACCTTCACCTCACAGGCTGCAGCGGTTCAACAGCAAAGCCTTCTCAGGGCAATAAATGCCAGCCTTGCCAGTAACGCTCACATCCCAAGAATGAATAATTAATTTCAATGTGACCAAACCCCTGATAAGAATGAGTCGTGAGCAGCTTGTCTCCTCATTTCTAATATTTGTGGTGGTAAGGAAGTTTGTACTGACTGACTCTAAGTGCTAAAGTATCAAATAAATTTGGTATTTACAAAGTTATTGCACAGTGTTTTAGAGGTTTCTCCACAGAAGGGTGTGGTTTTGTAGCCTTTAATCCCCATATATCAATTTTGGAATTATTAATAACAGGTCAAAAGGAGGAATTAATTACAAGAATATATTCTTTATCTCCACACATCTGCTTGCTGATAACAAAAGTTGAATGAAAAGGCAAGTATTTACTCCAGTTAAAAGCAAGTGCAACACAGGTTCCACTTAAGAGAAATTTGACCAATGTAAGGCTACTTTTCCAATTTCTTTATACTTCATTTGCTGAAAAGTTTATTTTCCCCATTATTAAATACTTGTCACTAGTTCACCATTCAATGTGTTGGAAAAGCCGAACCTTAAGAAGTACAACATATGGAACTGATGGTGGTATGAGTCAGTACTTGATAAAAATAGATGGCATATTGCAACACTTCAAAGATCACAACAGTACGAGAATTGTTGACAAAGATGGTAACATGTGAGGGAAGGAGCATTTCAAGCAACACACTTCGGAGCATTCTAACTGGTAGCTGGTTTTCAGTATGCATTTGTGAGAGAAGCTGCCCATCGCATATTGACCTTTTCAGTCATGTACGTACCTCTGAATCAAAAATCTAAGAGGTCAATGGGCACCCTTACCCAATAGTCATTGTCAGTCATTGTCTGCCATGACTGATCACACCAGATATGTTAAGTTTTAATGATTGTATACTTCTATTGTCCTTGATCGAAGAGGTGTGTTTTAAGGCAAGTCTTATAGGACGAGATGGTCATACTCTGAGGAGAGAGAGGTCAGAGTGTTGGAGGGTGGGGGGAGGGGTGGGTTTGTAGCATTGGAGGAGGTTACGGAGGTGGAAGAAGAGAAGCTTTGAAGGTATTTAAACACGAGAAGTTGGGAATTTTAGATTTGAGGCATTCGGGGACTGGGAGCAAGGATAGGCAATAGATGTCAGCAAGGACAGGCATGATGAGCTGGACTAGGTTTGAGAAAGGATATGGGTAGCAGAGTTCAACAACAAGTTATGCTTTCTATGGTCTCAAGTCCAAGCAGGAGTTGCAGGGAAATTAGTCAAGGTACCTAATGGTGGAGTTATAAACGTGGGTTATAAAGAGGTTTTTGAAAATGGGGAGGGATGAAGCAAGGCATAGGGGGTTTGGGGAGGAAGTTCCAGAGTGTGGAGGCAAGGTGGAGGAAGATTTTGTCATCGATGGTTAGATGAGAGGAGGATGTGAACATGGACACAGAGAGGAGTGAGGCCATGAAATGATTTGTAGATAAGGATGAGGATTTTGAAGGCAGCGGATTGAAGGATACAGATCCAGTGGAGATTGGCAAGGACAGAGGTGGAGGTAATTAGGACTTTGTGCAGGATAGGATGCAGGCAGTGTATTTCTGGATGAGTTGGAGTTTACATAGGGTAGAGCTTAGAAGGCTGGTGAGGAAGGTTTTGTAGAAATCGGGTCTGGAGATGAGATAGGCACGAATGATGGTTTCAACAGCAGTGGAGATGAAATAGGGACAGAGATAGGCAATATTTCAAAGGCAAAAGTAGGTGGTCTTCAAGATGCACTGGATGTAGGGTTTGAAGTTCACCTCACACCCAAGTTGCACATCTAATGGTTGGACTTCCTGGAATCAGGGCCGAGAGCATGAAGTTTCTGGTGGGGCCCAAAAGAGACAAACAAAAAATCATATAGGTTTATTCTTGTTGAACTCCAGTGTTTAACTCAGCATTTGACATTGTTATGGAAAGTATATAAAATTGCAGCCGTTTGACCTACTTGAACATTTTTCTGAACATATCAGTGACATTTTGGAGCAATATTTGCTGTTTTCTTTTATTTTACAAGCTGTAGGTTGTTGAGCCAAGAAACATGCAGTGTTTCTCATTACAGTACAGTCACACCCAACAGGCGCTCTCAGCAAAGTTTGAAGTTTAACTCTTTTCCAGGAGATTGTACAGTTGCGCTGGCTGGCCCCTCTTTTATTGGGGTGGGGTGCATTTCTATGGGTAATCACGCAGTATGGGCCTCTAAGAAGGTGGATCAGATTGCAAGCTAATTCCTTAGCTTGAAGTGAAGTTTATGCAACATCCACTTGGACTGCTGTTCCTACATGTATTTTATGCAACCAGAGTACTGAAGTCAGAAATCCTTCCCTTGCCACAGAGACAGGGCTACAGACAACAATTTCCCCCAATCCTTCTACAGTCAATGCCATCCAAGCACACGCAGTCGCGTCAGCACTTTCAATGGGTTTGTGTGCGATATTAGTGCATTTAATACCAACTGAACACAGTGTAGACTGACAACACATGACAAATAATCACATGTGAATGCTTCTTGTGTTTTTCTTTGTTCTGGAAAATAATTATTTAAAACAATACGGGGGTAAAAATTCAGTTGGTTGCGCCTCCCGTTAGCGCCTTAAGAGGGCGCTAATGGGGCGCAAAGCCGCTAACGCCCGGGCGCAGCGATGTTTGCGCCGCTCGAGAACTTAACTTGAGATTGTGCGGCGGCGCTAAAACTTACCGCTGCGACCACCTGCGCGCGCAGATTGTGACGTCATTCCATGGTGCAACGCCCTTGTGGCGCCCCGGAGTGGAAATTGAGTGGCGCCCCCTGCCTTACCGCCTGGCGCATCCAACGACCAGAAGACTGGAACGCTATCAATCGCTGTGGGGCTGGGGGGGGCGCTATTTAAAGGGGGCCTCTTCCTGTCTTTTATTGTTGGTGGCATTTTTGAACTACGCATTCTGAGAGAGAGAGGGAGAGACTTCTGGAGAGATTCAACATTGTGTGAAGGAGTTTTGGGTACTGAGTAGCACTTTGTAGGTTCATTTTGATTTGCCATTCCTTGTATCGATTTAGCAGAGACTGTGGGAGTTCAGTCTGAGCTCTTTGCCTGGTACTCTCCATTGTTCTTTCCAGCACATTTGATGTGCAAGTCTCTCCAGGCCGAGATTCAAGGCTGCAATGAACAGGATGTGGATGGAAAGCAAGATTAACCATCCCCTTTAAGAACTGGCCCGTGCCATTGTGTGTGTGTTCCATTGCTGACTGACATTACATGAGCTTCGCCAGCGCTCTGAGTTAGCGCCTCACTGCTCGGCCTTTGCGCCTTAAGACAGGTGTGCAGCGCCTGCTTTAGCGCTCCACTCACCTCCCGGGGCGGTAAAAGTGAAGTTTCCAGTCAGTGCCGATAATTAGCGCCAGGCGCTAATATTTGCGTCCAGACGATATTTGCGCCCCAAATGGGGCGCAACCTAATTTCTACCCCTACCAGTTTTAAAAGGAATATAGCACACTGCCGAGAAAATCTCTTACTGACTAGACGAACCGATTCCCATACCCATTGCTTAATCCTATTTCTGTCAGAGTTGCTCCCAACTTTCACCTGCCTATGTAACTATGTCTGTGACTGATAACATTTTCTATGACCTTTCTAGTAAGCAGAGAATACTTGATTTTAATCTTCTATACAGCCATACAAAATCAATATAATTAATTTACTAAGTTTTAAACCACTTTGAATATGTTATCAGTAGTGCAGATATGTAACTAACAGAAAAAGCAGTCCGCTTGATTGACACCCCATCCACCACCTTAAACATTCACTCCCTCCTCCACCGGCGCACCGTGGCTGCAGTGTGTACCATCTACAAGATGCACTGCAGCAACTTGCCAAGGCTTCTTCGACAGCACCTCGCAAGCCCGTGGCCTCTACCACCTAGAAGGACAAGGGCAGCAGGTGCATAGGATCACCACCACCTCCAAGTTCCCCTTCTAGTCACACACCATCCTGACTTGCAAATATATCACCGTTCCTTCATCATCGCTGGGTGAAAATCCTGAAACTCCCTCCCTGACAGCACTGTGGGAGTACCTTCACCTCACGGACTGCAGCGGCTTAAGAGGGCAGCTCACCACCACCTTCTCAAGGGAAATTAGGGATGGGCAATAAATACTGGTCTTGCCACCGACGCCCACATCCGATGAATGAATAAAAAAATATAATACGTTAAAGTATTTATGACTTGTAAATTGACAGCCTGCAACTATGGATCTGGATAGATTGATTCAAAAATGTATGAGTATAAACAATGAATAGTTCAGAATATAGTATTGTGACCGATAGTTATGTAGAATGGACCCAAGTTTGGCATCATCTAAACAATACTCTTGATTTGTCCCATGTTATTTCCTAGTCATTTGAACCATGGTGGTATCCTGTCTTTGCCCTGGGCCTTTTACCTAGGTTCCCCAATGATAATAGATCTGTTCTTAAATTCTTCCAGTTTCAGACAATATAGTAGGTTATATGAGGTCAATGTAGTTTCAAACTGGCAACACAAGTTGAGAATACCACATGCTTTGCAGGGGTACCAGTGAAAAACAATATGGAGTAAATATTGGTATTGCACGTGCCCCAAAAGGCCGACCCGAAATGGCTCCTTGGGCCGGAGTATCATTCTTCGGACATGTCTCCACAGACAGCTTAACCCTTTTCTAAAGGTGAATGATGGGTCGCTTGCCTTGCCAGCAGCAGCCCGAAGGTAGGTACCTGGGGGGTGGGGTGGGGATGGTGGGAGCGGACGGGGGCGATTGTAAGTGCCTTGGAGTCGGGGGAAGCACTCCTGCTCCTTTTAGTTCCATAGTAACGATTTCTGAATTAAAAAAAAAAACTTATCGTTCATTGGCGGCCTCACGGGCCACTCAAGAATCCCGAACGGCACAGGCCCAGCTGCTGTTCCACTCATTGCCAACCAATTTCAGCAAGGGGGTCCTAAAACCCTCATTTACATATGTAAGAGGCCTAATGCGTGTTTTAGGCAGCTTCCAGGGATGCCCGAAAAACAGCCTGAACGCACACGCAGTTTAGGTGCAGGCTATCCCATCGCTAAATTTGTCATTATTGCACCTGTTGTACACCCAAAAACCAGGCACAACGCAGACCAATTTCTACCCCAATATGTTTCTAATCAGTCCATTCTTTATGGTGCTTCTGCCAGGTTTCCATTCACAAGATCACAAGACAGGTTGAGATGAAGAAGGTCCTTCAGCCTATTTGACTTCAGCCTTCTGGAATATAAACCCTATCTGACTGATTTTTGAAAGCGTCCAGCATCCTGGTCTCAACCACCCTTCCTGGCAACCTGTTCCAGTTGTTGATCACCCTCTGTCTAAAGAAATATTTTTGTGATATTTGTCCTAAATTTGCCCAACACAAGCCTGATCCTCTGCCCTCTTTCCCTGCGACCCTGGTGCATCTGAAAGTATTGTTGCAAGTTTATTTTCTCTATGCCCGAGCTAGGTGAATGAAAGATAACAGGAATTTGGAAACAGGGTGGGTAAATATGATTAAAACTATTTGCTTGTGTGGAGGGTAAACATCGACAAGGACTGGTTGCACCGAGTAGCCTCTTTCCGTGTTGTAACTTCTATATTTTTCTATGTATCCTTTATGAATAAAAACTAACTGAAAAGGACTGGGAGAATTTAATCCTCATAAATAAACATGAATTCAAAAATGTTGCTCTCAATAAAAAGTTTAAACTACTATGTGGACCACTGTTAGAGTAAGGAAATGTAATTATTATATAATGAATGGTTGTAATATAATTACAAAATATTTCTGCTATAATACTGAAATGTAACAATCAATGAGCCACAGGAGATGTGCTTGTGGATAAAATGTATCAAATGTGTTTGAGTAATTACAAAGTTTGGATTTTTTCAATGTACAGTGGGGCTGAACAGCTGCATGCGTTCATTTTTATTAGACATAAATGCAAACAAAAAGCCTTCAATTTCTGCTGTCGTGGTAATTTTGTTTATATTGGCTGTGATAGCAATAAATTAATCAAGTCCACATTGAAAAAAACATCTCCCATAGTTCAAAAGACTAAAGGCAATATAAACACTCTGAAATGTGTTTCTTCGAACTCTTCTCTGCACTTAAGGATCTATGTTAGGAACTGGTGCCGGAAATCTGCTGAATGATCCGTCTCAGCTCGCCCAGGACCTGTGCCACTGACTCCACCAAAGGTTATGGAGTCACACGAAGATCCCTTGATTTGCCTGCCCGCAGAAGTGGTAGCAAAATGCATATTTGATCTTATCCTTCCAGAATGCAAACCCTATCTAATTGTTCCTTTAAAAGATGTCTAGTATCCTTGTCTCAACCACCCTGCCTGGGAATCTGTTCCAGCTGTTGCAGCAGATGTGGGCTGGGCCAGGGGAGGTGTCGATCCGACCCCCACCTTACCCAGCGCCCCCTACCCCACCCACTGCTCCCCACCCCACCCAGTGCCCCCTACCCCACCCATTGCTCCCCACCCCACCCAGCGCCTCCTACCCCACCCATTGCTCCCCACCCCACCCAGTGCCCCCTACCCCACCCACTGCTCCCCACCCCCCCCAGCGCCCCCTACCCCACCCACTGCTCCCCACCCCACCCAGCGCCCCCTACCTCACCCACTGCTCCCCACCCCACCCAGCGCCCCCTACCCCACCCACTGCTCCCCACCCCACCCAGCACCCCCTACCCCACCCACTGCTCCCCAACCCACCCAGCGCCCCCTACCCCACCCACTGCTCCCCACCCCACCCAGCGCCCCCTACCCCACCCACTGCTTCCCACCCCACCCAGCGCCCCCTACCCCACCCACTGCTCCCCACCCCACCCAGCGCCTCCTACCCCACCCACTGCTCCCCACCCCACCACCACCTGAGTGCCCCAGAAACCCCCTTTGTGAGGCAGCTACATTTATTAATTTTAAATTAAAGTACCCCTTTTTCTTTGGGCTCCATTTGGCAGTTCAGTATTCCTGGTCTCACCAGGTGGATAGTTACATCTCACCAGGTGTACCACAGTGAATCCTATCCTACCTCCTTCTGGTAGCTGGGGATGGGGGAACTCCCAATGTTGGAAGTCCCTGCCCGCTCCTGCATTGATGGCCTTGTTTGGGATAGAAGCAGGCTTCGCCCCCCACAAGGCCCCTGGGAAATTTGATGTTAGGCTAAAACCCAGCGTGTCTGGGTCCTGGCCTAATATGCAGCCCTTCCAGCTCACCGCTGTGTACTTATGTGGATTGGGCAACATTTCAGGGGCTAGAAATTCATTATAGCCCAGGAATGGGCGTTAAAATTAGAAAAGTTGGCGAATTGGCGCCAGGCGTTAATGCTTTAGACTGCATGCAAAATTCATGCTCACTGCTCAAAGAAATGATTGGAGCACTAATTCAAGTCTTTAAGCCCAAGCTCATTGGTGTTACACTCAAAGGGTGGACCAATATCAGGTGCAGTCGAATCGCAAGTCATGATTGCCTCAGGCTGTCTTCCGTTCTTAAAGGGGAGGTTCATTGATGCTGCAGAACCTCATTCTCAGCATTGGTGGCTGTGCAGCTGCCTCACCAAGCAGCAGCAGGTCAAGGAGAAGAAGCCAGAGGACTGAAGCAGCTGTACTCACAGCAGATCCGCGTCCCAAGGAGAGAGCCCACAGATTCTGCGATCAAGCATTGGAGGCTTTGGTGTTCGCTGTGGAGAGATGGAGGGCAGTGCTCTACCCGACAAGTGGTAGGAGGCCCTCGCCGCAAGTCTTCCGAACCATGTGGAGGGAGGTAGCATTGCACAACTCGGCCAGCACTGTGATCCCCAGGACCCACACACAGTGCAGGAAGAAATTTAATGAACTCACTCGGGTGGTCAGGGTGAGTCAATGCCTCAACAAATGTTATATACCACCGTCTGTGACAAAATCTTCACACACGGCCCAAAGCACCACACCTCCAGCACTCACCTACCAACAATCTCTACCTACCAACGCTCACACCCACATCTCACACCATGCACACAATGACAGCTATTCAACTATGGCAGGCACATCACCCAAACACATTGCTCCACACTCACTCACACACATTCCTTTCTCTTGCAGGCCAAGGTAGCTCACAACAGGAGGGAGCAGGAGCACACAGGCAGGGGACAAGCCGACACCCAACCACTGTCTGTGCTGGAGAATAGAGTGCTGCAGATTATTGGGTGCCAGATGGTGGGCGTCATAGCCACCGGTGACCCCCTTGGGGACAACAATGGTATCTTCATCCCTACTCCTTCTTCTCACATCTCACTTCCCCCTCACCTCACAAGCGTTTTGCACTTTCCACCTAATCATGCTGTATGCATGCATTTCTCCCTTCCTGCCCCCCTCCCCTCACCTTAATCCAATTCTTGTGCCTTTTTGCTTTCAGATAATGAGCAAGCATCTGAGCAGCCTGTCCCTGAGGGCACCGTAGAGAGCGAGGCGGGAGAAGAGGAGGAGGAAGAACACACCACGTCACTGCATGTCTCACTCGCAGGCACCAGCTCAGATACTGGCACTACGTATTCTTTAGAGGCTGGTATAGTAGCGGGATCTGCACAGGGTGAGGCACCGGGGACGAGTGGGCTGCAGCAAGGCCAGGGGGAAAGGGTAGCTCAGGGCCCAGGTCCCCGGAAGGCAAGTTCTGCTGCACAGGACTCAGATGAGGACCTCGATGGCAGAGCCTTTAGAAGAAAGGTGATGGTTATGCACACGGAGATGATAGGTGCAATGGCAAGGGTGCCCGAGAGCCTCTCGGCAATGATAAGGAGCATGGAGGAGTCCACCTCCAACATTGTACAAGGTTCTATGCACACCATGGAGCCCATCATTTCCAGTCTGCAAAGGATGGTAGACTCCCAGGGAGACCATGGCGACCCAGACCTGGTGCCACGTGTGATGGGTGATCTGGCAGCTTCCATTGCAGCACAGGTGGAAGCGACGCAATGTCTTAGTGCTGCAATGTAGTCTATGCTTGGTGCCATCCAATCTCAGACTGCTCTCATGCAGTCTCAGCTTAATGCCACGCTCTGACTGCTGCCAACGTGGCTGGGTCTACCACCGTTGACTGGGGCTTTCACGGTGTCTCAGCAGGCCAGCAATCTGTGCTGCAACAGATAGGGATGCTGAGGTGCTGCCCCGGGGGAGTGGCAGTGGGTCAGTGGAGTAGGAACCTGCTGTCCTCTCTCAGGATGACAGCATTCCTGCTCCCACCACTGCCACTCCGCCATTGCCCTTGCTGCCCTTGCTGAGGTGGGTGCAGTCTACAGCCGGGCCTTCCAGGCCCAGAGCTGGTCAAGGTCCTGCAAGGCCATCTGAAGTCTCCCACACGGACACTCAGCAGCCTTCCACCAGCCATGCTGCAGCCACTGGGCCAACACTTCGTAGGAGCACTAAAGTAGGCAAAGGCACAGTAACAAGAGGCACAAAGGGATTGCACAAGGGTGAATAGTTAATATTTTTGTTGTAAATATGTGTTCACTGATTTTTGATAAATTCATTAATTCAGTTTGGATTCTTTTGTGGTGTGTGTCATTTCAGCTTTGTGCTGTGATATGGCCTGCGACAGTGATGGAATAATGGGGATATGGTGAACAACGGGGATCTGGGGTTTAATTCATTCGAACTGCAGTCTGATGAGACGGTCACAGACCGCCCTTCCGGAATGCCGATTGAGTGACTGCCTCCTCCCTCGCTCATGTTCCTCCTCCTCCTCATTCTCATTGTCCTCCTCATTTCCTCTTCCTCCTCATCCTCCTCTCCTCCTTCTCTCCCTCTTTCTCCTCTTGAGGTGTTCCTCCAATCCCTGGTGGCAAGGGCTGGACCCTCATGATGGCCAAGTCATGGAGCATGCAGCAGACCACCACAAAATGGGGCACCCACTCAGCCGCGTACTGGAAAGCTCCTCCCGAGCTGTCAAGGCAGCGGAACCGTTGCTTCAGCAGGCCGATGGTCTGTTCGAAGATGTTCCTGGTGGCAGCATGGCTCTCATTATATGAGTGCTGGGCAGGAGTGTTGGGGTTGCGGAGGGGAGTCATGAGCCAGGTGGAGAGCGGGTAGCCCTTGTCTCTGAGCAACCAGCCAGTGCTGGCACACCAGTTTGGCGCTGCCAGGATAAAAGGCATTGACATTGAGGATTAGCTGTCTGTGGTCGCACACCAACTGCACATTAAGTGAATGGTAGCCTTTGCGGTTACAGAAGATCTCAGGATTGTTATGTGGTGCCCACAAAGCCATGTGGGTGCAGTCAATGGCGCTCTGCACCATGGGGAGTCCCGCTATCCTAGCAAAGCCACATGCACGCTCATGCTGCTTCTCACTGGTGATGGGGAAGGAAATGTAGTCCCTTCTCCTACTGTAGAGAGCCTCTGTGACCTCCCGGATGGCGAACTGCGAAATGTTAGCTATGTCTCCTGTTACAGACTGGAAGGATCCGCTGGTGAAGAAATTGAGGGCGATGGTGACCTTAACTGCCACTGAGAGAGTCATGTTCACCCTGATCTGAGGCTGGAGGTCTGGTTGCAGGAGGTGGCAGAGTTCTGTGACCACCTCTTTGGTGAAGCGGAGCCTTCTAAGACACTACTTGTCGCTTAATTGGAGCTAGGAGAAGTGCACTCGGAATACCCTCAGAGGGTAAGGCCTCCTGTTGAGAGCCCTGATGGCCCTCCTCCTCCCTCTGGGCACATGTTCCAGTCTTTCTCGCTGCCTCCGCTCCCTCTGCCGTAGATCGTGGAGGGTGAGGTCGACTCCCAGTACAGCCCCCATTAATGTAACCAAGTGTAGCAGTTTGATTTTTTTAAGAATAAATGTAGCAACTCCTGATACAACACTCCTGATACTATATAACCTTGAAATTATGGAATCAGACTGTTGGAATATGTGAAACTGACAAGAAAACACTGAAACTCCACTAACCTACAGCTGCGACTCATTACTTACGATCCCTTTGAATAACGTCTCTGGACCCGGCTTCCTGCTGCTTCACACCAGCTCTCCCTGTCGCTGTTTACTCCAGGCACTAAGGTAGGTGGTGTCAATCAATTTTGCAGATCGGGCGCTCAGTGAGCGTTGCAAACTCACTGACGTCATGATCCACCTGGCGTTGAGGCTCCCAGCGATAACTGTTAGCGGCGGCACTGCGGGGGTGCGGGGGGTCGGGGGGGGGTTTGGCTTGCGGCGTTGGATTCACCTCACCCAGGTGATAATCCTCTTGTGCCCCGTTAGCCACATCTGCTGGCACTAACGGGAGGCACTAAAGTACCAAATTTTTCCCCTCAGGTTTTCATATAAAAGGGTGATTAAGGTCCAATGTCACCATTTAAAAGGTGTGGCAAATTCTTTTAAAACTTTTGGAATTCTGCAGGTATACATTGATGCCCAGTCCTGGTATAATCTTGTTCATTCAGTAGTTTCAAAAGTTACACATCACTATTGGTGTTGATGGACCGTCTCATTGAACCACAGCAATCCTTGTGGTGATGGTGCTCCCATGATGGTATTAGGGAGGGAATGTCATTGAGTTTGAGTGTTGTTGTGGCTGCACCAATCCAGGTGAGTGGTGAGTATTCCATCACAGTCTTTACTTGAGTCTTGTAGATGGTAGGGAGGTATTGTGGGTCAGGAGGTGAGCCACTCGTTGCAATATAGCCAGCCATCACCTTCATTTGTAGCCACGATGTTGATATGGCCGGTTCAATCAAGCTACTGGTCAATGGTAACCATTCTCACCCTCCCAGATTTTGATTGTGGAGTCTCAGTGATGGTGGTGCCATTCAAGGTCAGGAGAAGGCAGTTGTTTTTTTTTTTGTTGGGGATAATCATTGCCTGGATCTTATGTGGCACGAATGTTACCTGATATTTGTCAGTCCAAGACTGGGTGTTGTCCACGTAGACTAGCTTGGGCTGCTTCATTATCAAAGACGTTGTGAATGGAAATGAAAACTATAGAATTATTAGCAAACAGTCCCACTTTTGACCTTATGATAGAAGGAAGGTCATAGGTGAAACAGCTGAAGATGGTTGCGCCGTGGACACTGCCCTGAGGAACTCCACTGCAATGTACTGGGCTTATGATAATTGGTCTACAATAACCACAATCATCTTTGAGTGTGTCAGATATGACTCCAGCCACTGGAGGGTTTTCCCATTGACTTCAGTTTTGCTGGGGCTCTTTGATGCCAAACTTGGTCAAATTCTGTCTTGATATTAAGGCCAATTTTTCTCACCTCTTCTTTTGAATTTAGCCCTTGTGTCAATGTCTGGATCAAGGCTATGCTGAGGTTTGGAGCTGAGTGGTTTTTGTGGAACCCAAAACTGTGCGTCAACGAGCAGGTTATTGGTGAGTACTTATATTTTTCATTCTGAGGATTTGGGCATCGCTGGAAAGGATGGCATTTGTTACTCATCTTTAGTTACCCTGAGAAGATGGTGATGGGCCTTCTTTTTCAACCGCTGCAGTCCATGTGGTAAAGGTGCTCGGCGGTTTGATACAACTGCTAAGCCATTCAGAGGACATTAAGGGGGAGAAATTCAGTATCGCCCCATTTGGGGCGCAATTATCGGCCGGGCGCAAAGATTAGCGCCTGGCGCTAATTATCGCCACCGACTGCAAACTTGACTTTTATCGCCCCTGGAGGGGATTGGAGTGCTAAATCAGGCACTTCACACCTGTCTTAAGGCGCAAAGGCCGAGGAGCGAGGCGCTACCTCAGAGCGCTGGCGAAGCTCATGTGATGTCAGTCAGCAATGGAACACACACACAATGGCATGGGCCAGTTCTTAAAGGAGATGGTTAATCTTGCTTTCCATCCACATCCTGCTCATTGCAGCCTTGAATCTCGGCCTGGAGAGACCTGCACATCAAATCTGCTGGAAAGAACAATGGAGAGTACCAGGCAAAGAGCTCAGAGTGCAGCCCATACAGTCTCTTCTAAATCGATACAAGGAATGGCAAATCAAAATGAACCTGCAAAGTGCTGCGTACCCAAAACTCCTTCACACAATGTTGAATCTCTCCAGAAGTCTCTCTCTCTCTCTCTCTCTCTCTCAGAATGCGTGGTTCAAAAATGGCACCAACAATAAAAGGCAGGAAGCGGTCACCTTTAAATAGCGCTCCCCCAGTCCCTTCATGATTGCAAAACGCTCCCCTCAACCTGTCGTTGCTAGCGTCAGGCGGTAAGGCAGGGGGCGCCACTCAATATCCGCTCCAGGGCGATACCGGGGCATTGCGCACTCGACTGACGTCACGATCTGCCGGTGCAGGAGATCGTGGCGGTAATGTTTAGCACCACCGCAAAATGTCTAGTTAATTTCGCGAGCGGCGCAAACTTCGTCGCGCCTGGGCGCTAGATGCTTTGCGCCTCATTAGCGCCCTCTTAAGGCGCTAACGGGAGGCGCAACCAACTGAATTTTTCCCCCTAAGAGTCAACCATGTTGGTGTGGCACTGGAGTCACATATAGGCCATACCAGGTAAGGACAGGAGGGAATTAGTAAACCAGTTGGGATTTTATGACAATCTGACAGCTTCATGGTCACTTTTACTAATACCATCTTATTGTCAGATTATTAGTCCAGGCCTCTGGATCACGAGTCCAGTAACGTAACCACTACACTACCTGTTGATAACTTCTTCCATTATCACTTTGCTGATAATTGGGAGAAGACTGATAGGATGGTAATTGATGGCTTTAGATTTGTCCTGTTTTTTCTAGATAGGATATAGCTGGGCAATTTTCCACATTTGTTGAGTGGATGCTACTGTCATCGCTGCACTGGAATAGCTTGGCTAGCATCGGGCTAGTTCTGAGGCACAGGTCTTCAGCACTACAGAAGGGATGTTGTCAGGAGCTGTAGCCTTCACTGAGTCCAGTGCATTCAGCCATTTCTTAATGTCACATGGACTGAGCAAATTGTCTGGACATCGGAGACTGTGATAGTGGGAACCTCAGGAGAAAGCAAGTAGGATTGTCCACTTAGCACTTTTGGCTGAAAATACTTGCAAACACTTCAACCTTTTCTCTTGTAATCATTTGCTGGGCTCTACCATAGTTGGGGATAGAACCTGCCCCCCCCATTAGTTGCCTAATTTTTTACCACCATTCTCGACTAGATGTAGTTTGCTCCAATAGTAAGAGCTTCTACAGGTATATAAAAAGGAAGAGGGTAGCTAAAGTAAATGTTGGTCCCTTAGAGGATGAGACTGGGGAATTAATAATGGGGAACAGGGAAATGGCAGAGACTCTGAACAAATATTTTGCATCTGTCTTCACTGTAGAAGACACAAACAACATCCCAATAATGGATAATCAAGGGGCCACAGGAAGTGGGGAACTAAAGACAATCACTATCACTAAGGAAATAGTACTCGGTAAAATAATGGGACTAAAAGACGACAAGTCCCCTGGACCAGATGGCCTGCATCCCAGGGTCTTAAAAGAAGAGGCTGCAGAGATAGTGGATGCATTGGTTGCAATATACCAAAATTCCCTGGACTCTGGAGAGGTCCCAGCGGATTGGAAAACCACCAATGTAACACCCCTATTTAAGAAAGGAGGGAGACAGAAAGCAGGAAACTATAGACCAGTTAGCCTAACATCTGTCATTGGGATATTGCTGGAGTCTTTCATTAAGGAAGCAGCAGCAGGGCATTTTGAAAAACATACTGCAGTCAAACAGAGTCAGCAAGGTTTTAGGAAAGGGAAATCATGTTTAACAAATTTGCTGGAGTTCTTTGAGGATGTAACAAGCAGGGTGGACAGGGGTGAGCCAGTGGATGTGGTGTATTTGGATTTCCAGAAGGCATTCGATAAGGTGCCACATAAAAGGTTACTGCACAAGATAAGAGCTCACGGAGTTGGGGGTCATATATTAGCATGGATAGAGAATTGGCTAACTAACAGAAAGCAGAGAGTCGGGATAAATGGGTCATTTTCTGGTTGGCAAACGGTAACTAGTGGGGTGCCACAAGGATCGGTGCTGGGGCCCCAACTATTTACAATCTACATTAATGACTTGGATGAAGGGACCGAGTGTAATGTAACCAAGTTTGCAGATGATACAAAGATGGGTGGGAAAGCAAGTTGTGCAGAGGACTCAAAGAATCTGCAAAGGGATATAGACAGGCTAGGTGAGTGGGCAAACATTTGGCAGATGGAGTATAATGTGGGAAAGTGCGAGGTTATCCACTTTGGCAGGAAAAATAAAAAAGCAAACTATTATTTAATTGGAGAGAGATTACAAAGTGCTACAGTTCAGAGGGACCTGGGGGTCCTTGTGCATGAAACACAAAAAGTTAGCGTGCAGGTACAGCAAGTAATCAAAAAGGCAAATGGAATGTTGGCCTTTATTTCAAGGGGGTTGGAGTATAAAAGCAGGGAAGTCCTGCTACAACTGTACAAGGTATTGGTGAGACGACACCTTGAGTACTGCGTACAGTTTTGGTCTCCTTATTTAAGGAAGGATATACTTTCATTGGAGGCAGTTCAGAGACGATTCACTAGGTTAATTTCAGAGATGAGGGGTTTGACTTATGAGGAAAGGTTGAGCAGGCTGGGCCTATACTCATTGGAATTTAGAAGAATGAGAGGTGATCTTATCGAAACATATAAAATACTGAGGGGGCTCGACAGGGTCGGTGCAGAGAGGATGTTTCCCCTCATGGGGAAATCTAGAACTCGGGGGCACAGTCTCAGAATAAAGGGTCGCCCTTTTAGAACTGAGATGAGGAGGAACTTCTTCTCTCAGAGGGTCATAAATTTGTGGAATTCTCTGCCCCAGAGAGCTGTGGAAGTTGGGTCATTAAATACATTTAAAGTGGAGATAGACAAATTTTTGCAAGATAAAGGAGTGAAGGGTTATGGGGAGTGGGCTGGGAAGTGGCTTTGAGCCCTAGATCAGCCATAATCTTATTGAATGGCGGAGCAGGCTCGAGGGGACAAGTGGCCTATTCCTGCTCCTATTTCTTATGTTCTTATGTTCTTTATCAGTTTGTTGTGGGGCCGCTTAACTCTGTTTATAGTCTGATGCTTTTGATGTTTACCATGCAAGTGGGTCTGTGTTGTAGTATCACTAGATTGGTGCCTCATTCTAAGGAATGCCTGGTGCTGCTCCTTGCATGCCCTTCTACACTCCACATTGAACCAGAATTGTTGTCCTGGCCTGATAGTGATGGAGGAGTGAGGGATGTACTGGACCATGAGGTTACAGATTGTGATGTACAATTATAGTGTTTTTGTGACTGGAAGGCTGTTTCCAGTGGGATTCCGCAGGGCTCAGTACTGGGTCCCTTGCTTTTTGTTGTATATATCAATGATTTGGACTTGAATGTAGGAAGTATGATTAAGAAATTTGCAGTTGATACAAAATTTGGCCGTGTGGTTGATAATGAAGAAGAAAGCTGTAGATTGCAGGAAGATATCAATGGACTGGTCAGGTGGGCAGAAGAGTGGTAAATGGAATTCAATCCGGAGAAGTGTGAGGTAATGGCCCAGAAATTCGGGTCGGAGGCTTCCCGCGGGTGCAAGCCCCCGGCCTGCACTTACCTACCGCACCTGCCGTTGAGCTGTGGGTCCGCATGGGATTCCGTTTTACTGAAGATGATTCCCGGGCAGCGTCTGACGTCACACCGCCCAGAAGCGCAGCATGCGCGGAGCCTGCGGCGCGGAGGGTAGGGGAGACCCGCCCTCAGAAGTCGCATTTGCATAGGCCACGCCCCCAATTTTTTGCAGATGCAGAACAACATGGTAAGTAGGTTCTTTGTATTTTTATGAAACTTTTGCTAACTTTTAGAAACTTTTAAAGGCTTTTACATGAATTGGAAGAATCTTAAATAGTTTTAAAGAGATTTGAAGCAATTTAAAGAGTTTTGAAAGCCCTGAAAGCATTTTTTTCATTCATTTTATTTAATTAGCAAAGTCAAATGGCTGGAATGAGCACAATTCACATCATTAAGAGAATTCAGAATTTCAGTGACGATGACCTCAGCACACTCCTCAACGAGGTTGAGGCGAAGCGCCTGCGGATCCTTGGGAATGAGAAGTCCAGGGCGCCGCGAAAAGGACAAATGATAGCTTGGTCAGAAGTTACCCAGGCTGTCAGCGCGAACTCCACCATTCCACGGACGGCGGAACAATGCCGCAAGTTTTTAGTGATTTATTGCGATCTGTCAAGGTTTGTACAGTTATTAGAAAAGTCAACTGTTATATTTCTTTAAATTTAACTGAACTAGTTTTAAAAAGCTAATCAATGCATGTGTGCAGTCAAGTGACTGCAGGCACCTGAGCTTGCCATAACATTTTATGGCTTTGGGGCCAGTTCAGGGTCATCCATTATGCTCGTATCTTCATTCCACTGGTTTGAGTTGTAAAATTTCAATTAGTGAGTGAAAAAAAACCCCTGTCTGCAAAGCAGGCTGTGCCCATGTTTCAAAAGCAGGTGGGTGTGATTTGCAGAAAAGGCTGACGTTTCATGACGTTTCATATTTTCTGTTTTCATTTCAGAGTAAAACTGCTCACAACGCCAGAGAACATGCACTGACAGGCGGTGGTGTTGTCACGCTAAGAGATTTATCCGAACATGAGGAAAGGGTCGAGCAACTGTATGGATTTAGTAGCGGTTGCCCCTTGGCTGGTGTAGAATCAGACATTGGTATACATCAACGTGAGTTGCTCTGGCCAGCTATATGTTTAAAAATGTTAGGTGTGTGTTGAATATCAGCTTCTGTGATGTGGCAGATCATTTACCTTTGTAAATGTCTACTGTTTCCTTTCCACAGGTGGACAGCATACCTCTCACATAGGGGATGAGCAGTGCGTTGAGTCTGCGACCGCAGAGGGCATTGGGGAAGGGGTTGCTGATGCAGTGGGAGCAGTGAGTGAGGTGGTGGTGCTGGAGGAGCAACTTGCGCTTTGTCAGCTAGTGGAAGAGGAGGGTATGGACCCTGGGTTGCTGCACAGTACCTCTCCATCTCCTGGCCCCTCTGGCTCTGTGCGAGGCACAGATGACTGTTGTTTCACGGACAGACACCAGCTTGATACTGCAGAGCAGGTGGGAGAAGCAGAAAGACATTCAACAGTACAGAATGACTTACAAGCTCAGGTGCAACAGATTGAAGGGATGAGGCAATCGATGTGTTCTCTTACTGAGAAGAAAGTTGACTCTCTTGCCTCCATCAGGCAGGGAATTGATGATCTTGGTAATGAGATGGTATTGCAATTGCAAAAACAAGAAACGGCGCTTAATCAGATAGTATTGCAGTTGCAAAAACCAGATCATGTCACAATGGCGCTTAATCAGATAAATGAGTCTCTCGTTCGGCTCTTGCAGTTGCTTGAACCACTTTCTGCTGCCATTACTTTGACTCCCGCGGAACCGTCCTTACCTGCTCCCAGCGCAGAAACAGTGCCCGCCCAAGAGGCAGCTGCTCCGCCAGTCGTGATGCAAGCAAACATTGGCCCAGAAATTGATCTCGCTCTGTTCCCGCGGGGGTAAGGCTTCCCCGCGATCTCTCACTCCGCTTGTGCTTTTTCAGATCCAGCTCGCACGAACTTGATGTTCCAGACATCAGCTGGGCAGTGCTTGCGTATCCCACCGGCGTAGTGAATTCGTGCGAGCTGTGGGATCACGTGACTCAGTTAGAGCCAATGGCAGCACACCATCTTCCATTCATAAGATTCACATACGTGCTGTGAAATCTATGAATCTTACACCCCCCCAAAATAACAGCTAAACCTCAATTAAATTTAAAAAAAAACCCATCACATTAATAAAATAAGTATAGTTAAATAAATTAACCATTTTAAATAAAAAATTTAAAATCTTTTAAAAAGTTATAAAAATAAACTTACCTGTCTTTAAAGTCTCTAAAAAAGATATACCTGTTAAAAAAAATTCAAAAAAATACTTAATTCACTACTTACCTTGTTAAAAGTGGTTCTTACTCCTCCTTTTTCCATTTCTAAAATCTTCCGTACTTACCTGCGCGTCCAAAGCATGAAGTGCACAGCGTGCGCGCAGCCTGTAGCGCGCACGCGATGCACCGAGGAACCGCCCCTTTTTCAAAAGACCAAGTGCCGGTTTTCAGCGCATGCGCAGGGCATGCAGAAAACCGGCAATTGGAGAGTGAATACGCGAGAGTACGCACTGCGTACTCTCGCGTCGCGGGATGAATTTTTGGCCCATTGCCTTGCAGCAGCAGCAGCAGCAGCAGCAGCAACCCTGTCAGGAGGCAATTGCTGAAGGGCAAGAGATGGCAGACGGGGGCCTTTCACTTGGCAGCAGAGGGCTCCGGTCATGGAGAACGGGAAAGCGCAGGAGACAGCAGGGTGCCACCTTTTGCACAATCCACCTCCTTTGACCCTCAGGCACAGATGCGAGGGGGCTAATTGTTCATTTGTTTAATTTTTCATTTTATTTAAATGTTAAATGTTGTCGTTGCTTTTTTTTATTGAAATATATATTTGTGACTGAAAGTGTATGTAATCTTTTCGTTTAAAAAGTACAGCCGCTAGTCACTTTGAAAAAAAATTAAACTTTTTTATTTGCAAAAATAGCTCGTTTCCATCTTGAATGTCTTTATTGCACTAGGAAACCAAAATAGTCATTTAAACTGTTTACAAATGTTATTCTAAACTATTTATGTTTGCGAATGTTTGAAAAGTAGAAAATAGCTAGTTAACATTTAAAAGTTATAAACTATGTACGTCAACACTGAACCTCAAAAGTCTTTGATGCTTCAATAAAAATTCACAGTTTCACTTTAAATTGTGTCTGTTCCTTTCTTTGCCTTGCTGGGGGAGGGGGAGGTACAAGGCGACACTACCTCGTGAAGGTGTTGGCTACTAGCTGTCCCCGAGCAGCACTTGGCTCCTTCCCATCAGGCCTGGCCACATTCACATTGGCATCGTCCATGTCCTCCATTTCAGCAGGGAGCTCCTCTGCAGGGTTAAGGGTCAGTCCTTCCCGCAGGGCAAAGTTATGCAAAGCACAACAGGCCACCACAATCCTTGCCACTTTCTGTGGAGAATACTGCAAGTTCCCCCCCTGACCTGTCCAGGCACCGGAAGCGTGATTTCAGAACCCCGATTGTCCTCTCCACCACTTGCCGTGTGGACACGTGTGCCTGGTTGTATCTCTCCTGAGCCTCATTATTGGTCTTGCGGTAGGGAGTCATCAGCCATGGTCTTAGCGGGTAGCCCTTGTCGCCCAATATCCATGCGGATCCTGGAGGCAATGTGCTGAGGGCGCCATATAAGTTCGAGTTACGGAGGACGAAGGAGTCATGATTACTTCCCCGGTGCTCTGCATTCACGTTTAGGATCCTGAGGTGCGCATCACAGACTATCATGACATTCAATGAATGAAACCCCTTCCTGTTGATGTATGTCACAGGTGCATCCACTGGTGCCTTCAATGCAACATGGGTTCCATCGACGGCCCCAATCACTTTGGGGAATCCAGCAATGGTATAAAATGCAAGGGCCATCTCCTTTTGATGGCGAGTGGACAAGTCAAAGTCAATGAACTCTGAAGCCCTATGGAAAATGGCATCTGTGACCTGGTGAATGCAGGCCCTCGCAGCATTCTTGGAGATGTTGGTAATGTCACCGGTGCTTGCCTGAAATGACCCACTTGCAAAGAAGTTCAGTGCTGTGGTTACCTTCATGTTCACTTACAAGGCAGTGCAGGTCTTCGAGCGTGTTTGAAGGTCCTCCTTTAACATGTCACATAGTCGGCCGATTGCCTCTTTACTGAAGCGCAGCCTCCTCGCACACAACTCCTCCGACAGCATCTCAAATGACAGCCTCTCACTGTACATGCTCTGGGGTGGGTAGTAGTTCCTCCTTATCAGGAGACGGTTATGGTTCCTCAGTCTTTCTTGTTCCCTGGCGTTTCCAATTCTCTGAAGCAAAATCGCACCGAGGATCAGGGCAGCATTCTCAAAGGGCATGTTTCTCCCTCACAGGCTTCCTCTTTAAACAGATGAAGTACTTGTAAGGAAAAAATGGAAAGAGTTGTTAAAGTAATTTTAATAAAGTGAATGGCTAGAAAATCACGTCGGGCTATGGTGGGAAACGTGCGGTGTCGGATCGGGAACACGTCATACCCGCCTGATGAATATCACGGCCCGAGATGATTTTCCAATAACTGCAACATTTTCAGAAAGTCATACATACAAACATACATACATACTTAAAAGGAATATAATTGATCATTTTCTTTTTTTAAACTTTTGTAAATGTTAAATAATTCATTTTTAAACAGTCATTTAAGAACAACATCTAATTCAATTAGGCCTTGCACACAGCAAGAGTTGCTCCTTAATTTGACTCTCAACACCGAGCGATTGCACTGGAGGTTTAGTGGTACCCGGCCGTTGTAAGGTGTGTTGTCGGTACACCCAATATTACTTCACTTGTATCGGAATAAGCAATTTTCAGTATTTCTGCTCCCAATGCTGAGCTTTGCCCTCCGGGAGCACATATTCAGGTCCCATAACTTTTGTTAATCTAATGTTGAATTTGTAAGCATCAACCCTCATAGGTACTTGAAACCCTACAATTGTTGAAGGTTGCAAGATTCATTTTTTGGGGGGCTCTCTTAAAAGTTTTGATTTTTTTAACACTATTTGGTGCGTTTCCCAGTATTTTGAAGACGACAGTGATCACAGCATTGCTCTTTTTAAAAAATCTAATAAAATGAAAATTACTCGCTACTTGCCGTGGTCCAAACCCGTTTTTAACAAATTTTTAAAGTTGGAAACTTACCTCAGACTTTCTGAAAATAACTTTGCTCCCTTTCACAATTAAAAGTGTTCCATTTAGTAGCCCCACTGCTGAAAGAGTTCTTCTTCCTGATCGTTCCGGAGCTTCTGCCAAGGCTTTAATCCTGCTTTTTACAAGCGCAGCTGCTAGGGACTTACCCACATTTCCCCAACTGAGAAAATCACGTAAGTTCGATGCGTGCGCGCTGCCTCTCCGGCGCATGCGGTTGACCTCCGAACCCGTTCCTGCAAGAGAACGGAAGTTCCGGTTTCCAGCGCATGCGCAGTGCATGCACGAAACCGGCACTTCCGTTGGCCCTACGGGTGAGTACACTGCGCGTACTCACCCGTGGGGACCCGAATTTCTGGGCCATTTGGGGAGGCAAGGGAATACACAATAAATGGTAGGACACCGAGAAGTGCAGAGGATCAGCGGGACCTTGGAATACATGTCCACAGATCTCTGAAGGTAGCAGGACAGGTAGATACGGTGGTTAAGAAGGCATATGGGATACTTGCCTTTATTAGCCGAGGCATAGAATATAAGAGCAGGGAGGTTATGTTTGAACTATATAAAACACTAGTTAGGCCGCAGCTAGAATACTGCGTGCAGTTCTGGTCACCACATTACAGGAAGGATGTGATTGCAGTAGAGAGGGTGCAGAGGAGATTTATGGGGATGTTGTTTGGGCTGGGGAATTTTAGCTATGAGGAAAGATTGGATAGGCTGGTGTTGTTTTCTTTGGAACAGAGAAGGCTGAGGGGAGACCTAATTGAGGTGTATAAAATTATGAGGGGCCTAGATACAGTGGATAGAAAGGACCAATTCCTTAGCAGCGGGGGTCGATAATCAGGGGACACAGATTTAAAGTAATTGGTAGGAGGTTTAGAGGGGATTTGAGGAGAAATTTTTCACCCAGAGGGTGGTGGGGGTCTGGAACTCACTGCCTGAAAGGGTGGTAGAGGCAGAAACTATCATCACATTTAAAAAGTACTTGGATATGCACTTGAGGTGCTGTAACTTACAAGGATACGGACCAAGTGCTAGAAAGTGGGATTAGGCTGGATAGCTGTTTGTCAGCCGGCACAGACAAGAGGGGTCGAATGGCCTCCTTCTGTGCTGTAAATGTCTATGATTCTATGATTGATATAGAATTCCACTGATGATGATGGCCCACAGCACCTCATGAATGGCCACTTTAGGACTGCCAGATCTGCTCTTAATCTGCCCCACTTAACACAATGATAGTACCACGCCACATGTTAGAGAGTGTCTTCACTCGGACTGTGCGGTGATCACTCCTACCAACGTTATCATGGACAGATGTGTCTGCAATAGGTATGTTGGTGAGGATGAGGTCAAATAATCCACTTTGGTAGGTAAAATAGAAAAGCAGAGTATTTTTTAAATGGTGAGAGATTGGGAAATGTTGGCATTCAGAGGGACCTGGGTGTCCTTGTACACGAATCACTGAAAGTTAACATGCAGGTACAGCAAGCAATTAGGAAAGCAAATGGTATGTTGACTTTTATTACAGTAGGATTTGAGAATAAGAGTAAAGACGTCTTACTGCAATTATATAGGGCCCTGGTGAGATCACACCTGGAGTATTGTGTACAGTTTTGGTCTCCTTACCTAAGGAAGGATATACTTGCCATAGAGGGAGTGCAACGAAGGTTCACCAGACTGGTTCCTGGGATGGGGGGATTGTCCTATGAGGAGAGATTGAGGAGACTAGGCCTATATTCTCTAGAGTTTAGAAAAATGAGAGTGATCTCATTGAAACATACAAATTTTTTACAGGCTTGACAGTGTACATGCAGGGAGGTATTTCCCCTCACTGGGGAGTCTAGAACCAGTGGTCACAGCCTCAGATGAAGGGTCCCAGACCTGAAACGTTAACTCTGTTTCTCTCTCCACGGATGCTGCCTGGCCTGCTGAGTGTTTCCAGCATTTTCTGTTATTATCTCAGAATAAGGGGTCGGCCATTTAGGACTGAGATGAGGAGAAATTTCTTCACTCAGAGGGTGGTGAATCTTTGGAATTCTCTACCCCAGAGGGCTGTGGAGGCTCAGTCGTTGAGTATATTCAAGACAGAGCTCGATAGATTTTTGAATATTAAGGGAATCATGGGATATGGGGATAGTTCAGGAAAGTGGAGATGAGGTAGAAGATCAGCCATGATCTTATTGAATGGCGGAGCAGGCTCAAAGGGCCAAATGGCTGACTCCTGCTCCTATTTCTTATGTTCTTATGTCCTTATGTAAATAGGTTAGTTTCTTGGCTACCTCACCACCTGACACAGTCCAAGTCTGGCAGGTATGTCCTTCAGGACTTGGCCAGCTCAGTTAGTGGTAGCATTACCAAGCCATTCTTGGTGGTGGATATTGAAGTCCCCCCACCCAGTGTACATTCTGTGCTCTTGCTTTCCTCAGTACTTTCTTCAAGTGCCGTTCAACATGAAGTAGTACTGATTTGTCACTTGGGGGTCCAGTGGTAATCAACATCGGGCAGTTCAGTTCGGAAATAAACAATATATTATTTTTTGGGTTTTGTATGTGATGCAATGAGTTGATAATGTATGTAATCTGTTCACCATTGTCTATTGAAAAGCTTGAGTCAATATTTGATTTGGCCTGAGAAAGACAGGAATTGAGATTTCCCAGCTTGGATGCCTTTGACATTTGCTAGGTTAAAAACTTAGCAGTTCTTTCCAAAATCTTTGGGGATAACTTTCAACTTCCCTGCCTGGGCAGGAACCTGGTGGAGTGGTCCGCCGCCCATTGGAGAACCCGCCTGATTTTATTTCCATTGATTTCAGTAGAATAAAAATTGGGTGGGTCCTATCAGGGATGAGTGATCTGCTCTGCCAGATTACTGTCCAGGGTATTGCACATTTTGCGCATTCGCTAAAGGCCGATTTCACCCGCAGATTGTCTGTTTCGTTATTTCATTGCTGTTTGTGTGCCAATTAGATGCCTACAAAACAATAGTGTCTACACGTCAAAAGTAAGTCATTGCCTGTGAAACCTATTGGGACATTCTGAGGATGTAAAAGGCCCTATACAAATGCAAGTTCTTCTTATACAATATGCCATTATAGGAACTACCATGTGAAGGCCAGGCCTACTGAACTTGCCACTCAAACAGAATTTTCTGAGGTCATTCTTCTATGGGGTAGCTGACCCATTACAGGCATTTCTGTTGTATGCAAAACAAGCAACACTCTTTTTACTTCTTGTGTTTACTGAAGCTTTGCACTTCATACCTCATTTGTTTGCAAGTAACTATAACAGTTGCTTCTGTCTGTAAACCATTGGATCTGAGTGTAATACACTGATCTGAAGAGAGCTTCATAAACTAGCACAAGACTACATTCAATAAACTAATTACTTCAAATATGATAATTATTAATCCCCATGGTGTGCAGGCTTGCAAGACAGATTACAGAAAAGATACAACATCTGGATATAATGACAAAGTTTACTTATGGGAGCCATTGTTAGACTGTTGAATGAATAAATGACTAAGAAACCCAAAACTGTAACACCCCTTTACAAAAGTGTTGACCTCTCTCCATCCTTTTTCAGCACAACAAATTATCGTGTTTGTTCATCACTTTTATTGGCAATAACTTCTGTTAATCACTTCACTTATGCAAATATACAGTGTATATAGATTGGAACAACATCTATTCATATGTTGAGGGCAAATGCTATTTCAACAATTAGCAGAGAAACTGCGACTGATGAAAGGATTAACAGTAAATTACAAATATTTGTTCAGTAATCATTAGTGCTTGTGAATAAAGATTGTGTTGTGATGTTCCACTCTGTTGAGAGCCATATAGTTCCTTTTATAAAAATAAAGTGCAAAAATAAATAGGCATGCACTGCAAAAGAACGATAGGGTTGAGTCGGATATAACAATTGCACTCTGTTGATAGAGAATCAACCAACTACATCCCATAATGGAAGCAATCTAAACATTCCGTACACTGTTCAGTAAGACAGTGCATGAGTCTATTCTAGTATAACAACTTACATTTACATAGCGCCTTTAACATAGTAAAATGTCCCAAGGTGCTTCACAGGAATCTTATCAAAAAAAGCCAGATGAGTTATTAGGACAGATGAAAGCGGTAGGTTTTAAGGAGTGTCTTAAAGGAGGTTAAGAGATCATGATGTGGAGATGCCGGCGTTGGACTGGGGTGGACAAAAATGAGAAGTCGCACAACACCAGGTTATAGTCCAACAGATTTATTTAATTTTACAAGCTTTCGAAGCAGTTCGCTCCTTCGTCAGGTAAGTTAGCAATGAGAGAATCTCCCAGAATTCACAATTTAAACCCAGACAAAATCTATTCACATTATTCCCTACAACAAAGAGCACAGCCAAGACAATGAGATGTGTCCCAGGGGGTCCAACGTGTCAAACCACCTGCTGGCTGCATATCCTGTCAATTTGTGTTCTTGTGTTAGTCTTTTTAAAAAAAAAAACACCTGGGAAGACCGGCCATGATGTCAAGTCACGTTCTGTATCGTGACATGAACCCGATATCGCGATTGAGGCCATCCTCATGAGTGCGGAACTTGGCTATCAGTTTCTGCTCTATGATTTTGCGCTGTCGTGTATCTCGAAGGCCGCCTTGGAGAATGCTTACCCGCAGATCCGAGGCTGAATGCCCCTGGCTGCTGAAGTGAGGTTAAGAGAGGTAGAGAGGTGGAGAGGTTTAGGGAGGGAATTCCATAGCTTAGGGCCTAGGCAGCTGAAGGCACGGCCACCGATGATGGAGCGATTAAAATCGGGGATGCGCAAGGGGCCAGAATTGGAGGATCACAGAGCTCTCAGAGGGTTGCAGGGCTGGGGTAGGTTACAGAGATAGGGAGGGCCAAGGCCTTGGAGGGTTTTAAAAACAAGAATGAGCATTTGAAAATTGAGGCGTTGCCAATGCAGGTCAACGAGCACAGGGGTGATAGGTGAACGGGACTTGGTGCGAGTTAGGATACGGGCAGCAGTGTTTTGGATGACCTCACCCTTATGGAGCCATTAGTGGCAGTTATGATAACCATAAAAGGGCATTCATTCCTTGCTGTAATTTTGTCTGTAATTGTGAGACTGTGGTAAAAATCGTAAACTGTAAAAGAACAATGAATTCTGACAAAGGGTCTTCGACCGGAAATGTTAACTCTGTTTCTCTCTCCACGGATGTTGCCTGGCCTGCTGAGTTTTTCCAGTGCTTTCTGTTGTTATTTATGATTTAATTGCTGATCGTTCCATTCCATAATTCAAAAAGTGTCAGAGCTTTTCCAAAATAATTGTTTACGAGGCTGCTTACACTTTAACAATTTTAAATAATGAAAACAAATATACAGCAAACATTCCACAAACATGCTTTCTTTTTACCATTTTGTGAACTTTGACTCATCAAGATGAGAGATATTGGCCCGAAAATTAAACCTAATACGCGAGAGTACGCACTGTGTACTCTCGCGTATTAGATCCCGAATTGCCGGTTTTCTGCATGCACTGCGCATGCGCGGGAAACCGGCACTTCGTGAATTGCAAAGGGGGCGGTTCCTAAGTGAACCGCGTGCGCACTACAGGTTGTGCGCACGCAGTGCACTTAGTTTATTTTTCAGCTTTGAACGCGCAGGTAAGTGGTGAAGATTTTACACATAAAGAAAGCAGGCGTTGGACCCCCTTTTAACAAGGTAAGTAGTTAATTAAGTGTTATTTTAAATTTTTTCAACAGGTTTATCTTTTTTAGAGACTTTAAAGAAAGGTAAGTTTATTTTTATAACTTTTAAAAAGATTTTACATTTTTTCAAAAATTTAATTTTTTGTTTAAAGTGGTTAATTTATTTAACTATACTAAATTTAATAATGTGATGGCTTTTTAAAAAAAAATAATTGAGGTTTAGCTGTTCTTTTTGGAGTTTGTAGTATTCATAGCTTTGACAGCTCTTGCTGTCAAAACTATGAATGAAAGATGGTGTGCTGCCATTGGCTCTAACTGAATCACGTGATCCCAGAGCTCGCACGAACTAATTGCGCCTCTGGGATACGCACACACTGCGCGGTTGCAACAAGAAGAGGCTCTGAAACTAAAGTTCGTGTGGGGCCCAAACAAAAAGGTAGGCGCGGAGTGCGATATCGCGGGGAATCCTTACCCCTGCGGGAACCATCGGTGTTTAATTTCTGGGCCAATAGTGCCAGGGAATTACATTTTCTATTTTGGCCAGCCAGTGTCAGCATCAAGTGCTCCATAGGGCAGATAAAGTAGAGAAAAACTCCCTCTATTCTGTCTTAATGATGTGCCCAACCTCAGAAGAACAGAACCAATGTGACATTTTTTCATTTCACACTTGACCCATGCTGAGTGAGATTGCCAAGTTAGTAGCAATTTTTTCTGAATTAGGGGCAGTTTTGTGCAGTGGGATCATGACTATCCAGAATCGATATGTGATCACCCTAATTACACTTAATTTATGAATCCTCACAGCCATCAGACAAAGAGGATTCCTCATCCACTTGATCCTACCTGGAAGTTAAAAGCATTTTAATATTTAGTGCCCATTCCCTCATTGATTCCCCTGTGAAAAACACTGGCTTGGCATATATCATTCATCTGATGGCAGATTTGTTAAACAAGAACAGAGAAAACGCAATGGAACGAAATTTGGGCGGATTCTACAATGGATGGGGAATCTGCTGTGCCAGGTTACTGCCAAGGCATCGAAGTTGAAAAGTACCCTCAAAGTAGAGTTATGCTGATTCACTGCAAAAATATCCTCCCACTGTGAGTGTCACATAAACAAGGCTCTCAACTTCTGGTGGTCATTGCAGATAAAACATTCGCAAACCAGATATACTGGGGGAGAAATTCGGTATAGCCCCGTTTGGGGCGCTAAAACTTTAAAAGTTGAAAAATTAGCACCAGTAACTAATCATTCTCGCCTCCCGCAAAATTCAGTTTTAGCGCTCCAAAAGGGAAGTGGAGCGCTAAATCAAGCGCTAACCACTTCTCTTAGGGCGCTAAAGTCCGAGAGCGGGGCAGTAGCGGCAGAGCACTAAACAATTTCGAGCGCATTGGTAACGGCACTCTTTCATCACAGAGGTAGCTCCCCTCGCTTAAATGGAAGGGCCAATGATGCTGCACAAGCTAGTTGTCGTCAGTTCTGTTTCGCAAGGCGACCTGGGCGACTGCCATCACAGCCCCCAAACACTCTCACAAAGTGGAGGGCTCGGACATCTTGCACCAATGAAACATTAAAAACTTTGCAAAGGCACCAGACTGGTGCAAATAAGAAGGGGTAGAAATTAGGTCGCGCCCCATTTGGGGCGCAAATATCGTCCGGACGCAAATATTAGCGCCTGGCGCTAATTATCGGCACTGACAGGAAACTTCACTTTTACCGCCCCGGGAGGTGAGTGGAGCGCTAAAGCAGGCGCTGCACACCTGTCTTAAGGCGCAAAGGCCAAGGAGTGAGGCGCTAACTCAGCGCGCGAGCGCAGCGCAGCTGCTGCCAGTTAGCGAGGGAACACAGACACACTGGCGCCGGACACTTCTTAAAGCGGGGGGGGCCACTTGCTCCCCAGCCACACCCTGCTCATTGCAGCCTTGAATCTCAGCCTGGAGAGACCTGTGAATCCATTTTGCTGCCAAGCATGGAGAGGGTGAGAGAACGCGCTCATCGCTTCACCGAGCGGGCCTTGGATGCTCTGGTTGATGCAGTGGAGCGCAGACGATGTATGCTGTTCCCTGAGAGTGGCAGGAGGCCTTTGCCACGCGAGTTCAGAAGAGTGTGGAGGGAGGTGGCTCAGAGCGTCTCCTCCAGGAGCATGGTGCCCAGGACCCATACTCAATGCCGCAAAAAGTTCAACGACCTCACTCGGGTCGTCAGGGTGAGTGGCTTTTTCTCAATACCTCTCCATCCCTCCATTTCAACCTCACTCTATGGCCAGAGGGTCTTAAAACCCCAATGCACAACACTCATCCAACACCTATGGCCCTTTCATCAAACACACACACACATTCCACACTTTGCATACAGTAAGGGCTATTCACCTATGGGAGGCACATCAGGCAAGACCATGGCTGCATATTGTAAGGGCTATTCACCTATGGGAGGCACATCAGGCAAGACCATGGCTGTATATTTACTCAGATGCTGTCCTTTTTCTTGTAGGCTAAGCTGGCTCATAATAGGAGACAGCAGCAATGGACAGGTGGAGGGCGGCTTCAGCTGCAACCCCTCAGCGATCTGGAGGAGCGCGTCCACAGGATTGTGGCAAGCCGGGTGATCGGTCCCGTCGCCACTGGAGACGCCGACCCCGTTGTGGACAGCAATGGTAAGGTCATCACCTTTTTGTCCTCTGTCCTTCCACTTGTCCCTCACAATACCAGCCTTTGACACTTTCAATCCAACTTGCTAACTCGCTGCACTTATTCCTCCCTTACTGCCACCCTGTCCTCATGCTAAAGCCACTCTTGTACCTCCCTGCTTTCAGATGGTGATTCACCAGCTGAGGAGACGGGCCCTGAAGCTGCCACTGGGAGTGATGCTGCAGCTGAGGAGGAAGAGGAAGCCAGAGCATCAGTGCCACCCTCTCCCGAGGAAGCCCATGCCCACACTGGGAACACGCCTTCCCCGGAGGGGAGCAGGGGGGAAGGGGCTGATGATGGTGAAGCTCCAGGACCCAGCGGGCTGCAGCAACGCCATGGGGGGGTAGGGAAGAACGGGGGCCTTCTCCCCAGAGGGAGAGTATGCCAGACACTCCTACTGCAATGGACGCAGAGGAGGAGCGGCTGATTGCAGAAATGAACACCCAGGCGGTGGGCATGCACACTGAGCTCATGGGTGCAGTGGGAAGGGTGCCCGAATGCATTGAGTCACTGGCAAGGAGTGTGGAGCACTTCGCTGTAGCACAGGCGGATGCCACACTAACGCTTAGTGCTGCAATTCAGTCACTGGCTGCCGTGATCCCACCTCTGACTGCTCTCATACAGACTCAGATGGAGGCCACGCGAGCACAGACTGCTGCCAACCTCGATGGTTCGTGCACATGTCCCTGGGGCTGTCACCGCGCCGCAGCAGGCCAGCAATCTGTTCTCCGGCAGATTGCTCCGGATGCTGAAGTGCTGCCCCGTGGGAGTGCCAGTGTGTCGGACGAGCAGGGAGTTGCTGGCCTCTCTCACGATGACAGCATTCCTGCTGCCAACACTGTCACTTCTCCACTGCACTTGCCACCGCCTGTAGGACAGACTGCTGCCGCCCATGCAGAGTTGGTGCAGTCTGCAGCCGGGCCCTCCAGGCCCAGAAGTGGTCGAGGCCGTCCTTCAGGGGCATCTGCAGTGTCAGGGTCTGACGAGCAGCAGCCTTCCACCAGCCTTGCTGCAGCCACTGAGGTCCCATTACGGAGGAGCAGTAGGGTTAGAAGGGGGGAAGTGCGCAAGGGAAGGAGATCACCCTCGAAGGGCAAAAAGTAGGAGGTGTGACAAAATGCTGGTCATTTTTTTATTAAAGGCCGAGGTTCATGGTCCAACTTTTGTTTAGTGTTTTGGACATTATCTCCAGGTTGTGAGAACCAGTTATGTTATTGACTGTTTTTTTGTGTTTATTTCTATGAGTTTGTCATGAGGAATTGACACACACAGAGTTTGTAAAATAAATAAGTTTCTGTATTCAAAATATACATGTTTGGTGTTTGGAATCATTGGTGCCTTGGCCGGCTTAGGGGTTGCGTGCTGGGTTGATTAGTGTTTGTAGCAATGGCAGGGGCCCTAGAAGCGGCTTGCTATTAGTCGTTGACGAACGGCCCTTGCAGTTTGACCATTGTGGGCCGCCCTCCTGCCTTGGTGCTGCTGATGATCATCGTCCTCGTCCTCTTCCTCCTCTTCCTCCTCCTCCTCTGGTGGTGCTACAAGGCCTGGTGGCATTGGCTGGGTCCTGAGGATTGCCATGTTGTGCAACATGCAGCACACGACTACGAAGTTCGAAACTTGCTCAGGCGAGTACTGCAGGGCTCCTCCGGAATGGTCCAGACAGCGGAACCGTTGTTTCAGCACGCCGATTGTGCGCTCAGTAATGTTCCTGGTTGCTTGATGGCTTTCATTGTACCGCAGCTCAGCAGGGGTGTTTGGCGTACGGAGCGGTGTCATCAGCCAGGTGCTCAATGCGTACCCCTTGTCCCCCAGAAGCCAACCAACTGGCTGATGCGGTGCCTCGAAAACTTCTGCCTCAGTAGTCTGGCGCAGGATGAAAGCATCGTGGCAGCTGCCCGGATAGTGGGCATTGACAGCGAGTATCACCTGTCTGTGGTCACAGACCAACTGCACATTCAAGGAATGGAACCCCTTTCTGTTCCTGAATTCCTCTGCATTCTCTCGCGGAGCACGCAAAGCCACATGCGTGCAGTCAATGGCGCCCTGCACCATGGGGAAGCCCGCTACCCTCGCAAAGCCCAGAGCACGGTCACGCTGCTTGTCTGGGGTCATAGGGAAAGAGATGAAGTCTCGTCTCCTTCTGAAGAGGGCATTGGTGACCTGCCGGATGCAGCGATGCACCGCAAACTGGTAGATATTGGCGAGGTCCCCAACAGCAGCTTGGAATGAGCCAGTGGCGTAGAAGTTCAAAGCCACTGTGACCTTCACTGCCACCGACAGAGACGTCCTGGACCTCAGCTGAGGCTGCAGATCTGGCTGCAGCAGGTGGCAGAGCTCAGTGACCACCTCCTTGCTGAATCGCAGCCTTCGCAAACACAGCTCCTCGGACCTATGGATGTAGGAGAGCTGTTCACGATATACCCTGGGAGGGTAAGCTCTCCTGTACATGCGCCTGATGGCCCTCCTCCGTCTGGCCATCATTGCCACTCTCTGTCTGCGTCTCACTATCCTCCGATTCAGCTGGAGCAGGACGACGCCCCCAATCATTGCAGCCCCCATATTCTCTTTGCCAGAAAAGTAATGAGGTACAGCAACTAAAGTAGCAACAAAGTTAGGATGAATAGGCAAAACTACCTCACAAAGCGTCGAGTCAATGTAGAAGTCTCTCTCTCTCTCTCTCCGAATCTCTCTCTCTCTCTCAGAACGAGTGGTGCATAAATGTCGACCACAGAAAAAGACAGGAAGAGGCCCCCTTTAAATAGCGCCCCCCCCCAGCCCCACACCGATTGATAGCGTTCCAGTCTTCCGGTCGTTGGAAGCGCCAGGCGGTAAGGCAGGGGGCGCCACTCAATTTCCGCTCCGGGGCGCCCCAAGGGCGTTGCACCATGGAATGACGTCACAATCTGCGCGCGCAGGTGGTCGCAGCGGTAAGTTTTAGCGCCGCCGCACAATCTCAAGTTAAGTTCTCGAGCGGCGCAAACATCGCTGCGCCCGGGCGTCAGTGGCTTAACGCCCCATTAGCGCCCTCTTAAGGCGCTAACGGGAGGCGCAACCAAGTGAATTTTTACCCCTAAAGGTTGCGCTAGCTGAAAAGCATTCCCTTTAATTACCGCTCCCGAAGCAGCCAGCCGAGTTCACAAAGCCTCCTCTTGCTGGCGTTGGCGGAGCGAGGCGATTAAAGCCAGGGCCGTGAGTCAATTTTCCATTGGGGCGATAATTGGGCGCTGCGCACTTTATGACATCACAATCTGCGAGGCGCTAGAGGCCCAGGAACTAAGAGTTAAACCGGCACTGAAGTTTGCGGGTGTTGCTGCATTCGCCGCGCCCAGGCGCTAACCCCTTAACGCCCTATTAGCGCCCCCGCCAGGCGCTAACGGGAGGCGCTAACCTACCGAATTTCTAGCCCATTGTTTCAATAGGATTGGCCAGTCACAATTCTGATGAATTTCATCAGTTATTAGCTGCACTTCTGTACGAGCAGCCTTCCCTCATGGGAAATTTGTAGCATGCCATGATTGAATGACATAGGCCCAGAAATTCCGTTGGCAGGCCTCCCGCGGGCGGAGGGCTGCGATCTGGAAAAATCTGCGCCTGGACCGGAGGGCTCCCGGGAGGCACTGAGTTCCATTGCTGGGCCTCTTTAAACTGCCGGTGCGCAGGGTCCACGTATCCCAGAGGCGCAGGTAGAACGCAGCGTCCCTGGGATCACGTGGGCCATGGGGAGCCAATCAGAGAAGGGAATCTCCCTTCATACATTTGACAGGAAGACCTGTCAAATATATGAATAGTGATCACCCCCAAAACATAGTAAAACTTTAAATAAATTTTTAAAAAATCACATTTTTAAAATGACTTTAAATTACAATAAATTAAGTATTTTAAACAAAAATTTTATTTTTTGAAAAAAATAATTACTGTTTTTAACGGGACTAAAATAAACTTACCTTTCTTTAAAGTATTTTTAAATGAAAATCAGTGGAAATTTTTAAAAAAAACTTTTTTCAACTTTTATCCTGGTAAAAGCAGGCCCGTCGCAAGAATTGTAAGTGTTTTCTGCAGGCGGAGGGTCTCCAAAAAACGGAACTCTTCACCCGCAGAGGCCCTGCTCCCGGGCAGGCGGAGGATCTGTCAAGAGCTTTCTTGACAGATCGGAAATGCCGGTTTCCAGCGCATGCACTGTGCATGCCTAAAACCGGCATTTCCGTTGACCCTACGGGTGAGTACACAGCGCGTACACACCCGTAGGGAACGGAATTTCAGGACCATATAAAATTTGCATCACCCAGTGGCAAACACATCTGCTGTTCTAATCTAGAGCTGCACAGACAACAGTGTGGTGAAGCCTGGAGCCTCATTGCTTAATCAAGAACCAAATCCAACTGACATTAGTGCTATTATATTATTCATTCTAATTTTCACTTAATTAATAAAATGTTTCTCCACTATTTATTTTCTGATCGAAGCACGTTGTGCTCACTTGTCTCCAGAAGATATCCTATTCCTGCCAAGAATTAAGGGTGAATGCGGCCAACAAGGTTCTATAGTTCCTTTCTAAAGCCCACCTTTTCCCGTATAAGCAATGGTTATTTAAATGATGATTATGTACAGGAGGAGCTGAAAATCTATGATAAAATCATTTTCCCCACAAATGTTAGGGAAAGGATAACCTTGGCAAATAGGATGACCAAAATACGGCAGCAGAGGGTGCCCTGAATAGGGAACAAAAAGCAGAGGAGAAACATTCAATGTAATTGAAGCGAAGGAGAGCAAGCAATTTCATAAAAGCTTCTCCACCTGGGTTTCGTTTCCCTGTAACCATTATGCTGCTGAACCAATTTGATTGATAGTGTGATACAGTTACAGTTACTTTTAAATCCCTGCAGCTTTTACATTTCAGCAAAACTAAAAGACTCTTCCCCAAAAACCTTAATTAATATGAGGTCTTGGACAGGAGAATCTTACATGCTGCAAGACATTGCCAAAATCAAGATACTTTAGGAAACTTTAAGAAGTATCGCTAACCAAATTACTGCGTAAAATATGATGTTGAAAAATCCCACGGACTCCTAAGCATTTTGAGGAATTCTGAAGGACAATTTGCAAGCCATATGCAATTTAAAGTGTCTCACGTTAATAAGATTCTATCGCAGAAATGTACTTTCTTGCAGAGATTTTTGGGTGGCTCCAATGCTGAACAAATAGTTATGCAGAACAACTGAATGGTGTTCCCCTCAATGCTGTCAACCTTTCTCAATCTAGAACTGGTCTTCATCAGTTCAGACTTGTAGCAATTTAAAGATTTGAGAAATTCCCCTTACCACCCATTTTACTTGAATTAAAAGTTGTAATCCGTGTAAAACTGAACATTACATCTAAAGTTAAGGCTTCTCATCTCACCTTTACTTCCGATTGGTGTTTTAGTTCTCCAAATTTACACAGAGCTTACCTGAGCGAAAAAGAATTATCTGCATAAATTGGCGACACATAACTATCAGACCGTTGAGGGTCATCATGCTAGCACTGCATTCATTTTTCCAAAGATCATCAAAGAGTTCGGAAAATAAATTTTTAAGCTTCAGAAGATAATTTTTAACTATATTAGGTTTCTGTGGAATGTCGTTATATAATATTTATGGCCCTATAATAATGAATGTACTCAAGCCTGATGCTGTCAGGTTTTAGGATTGCATTAGCTCTTCATTCTTCATATGGACAATAAGTAACGCACATGTTTAGTTGTGTTCCGCCTATGAAATTCATTCAAAAAAAATGCCTCGTCTCCCTCTCAGACAGCCTGTCTCAGCTTCTCTCTCTAAAGAAAATGCAGGGGGGTGGTTGGGGAGAGGGGGGTGGTGTTGGTGTTTGGAACTGAGAAGAGCTGTACAGCCCCAGTGAAATAATTTAGAGAGAAGTTTGTTACAGTTCTGCCAGAGAGCGTGAAGCAAGTGTTTTTAATAGGTAAAAAAGGGCAGGTGCTGTAATCATCTTCCTCCCAGTCGTCCTCCCTCAGCCTCTGTATGAAGTTTTAAAAAACAGTTGAAAATAGTTTTCTTGCCGATCTTACCTCAAAAATGGTTCTAAAATTCATGCTCCAGCTTCTTTTGAAATCATTTGGAAAAACAAAGGTGTAATTACTTGTATAGCCTGCAGTATGACGTGCTTTGAGTTGTTACACTAAGAAAATCATATTAATGCACGCTAGAAGATTCCCTATACTCCCATGCTCAGACTGTAGCACCTTGGGAACTGGAGATGCAGATATATTTGTTACCTTCCTTCAGCTTATAGAGTGATACGTCTGGGAAGAATATCAACTTTAGTTCTAAGCTTTTGAGAGAGGCTGAAGAAACAAAAGACAATTTTCATCAGATTATTGTGAACAATGCAATTTTTATGTCTTTATTATAGCGCAGATCTTATTATTATTTTGTAGTTGGCTGGCTGTAGCGGAAGATTGGTGACCAAATATAAAATGCTCTTTTGAGATTCTTTAGTACTGAGATCTGATCTGTTACTGTTTTATGAGTATGAACTTGAGTAATCAAAGTGTCACAGCTGAAATGTGACACAGGAAATGTAATATAATGGACAGGAAATAACAGCGATTGTACAATTTTTATCGTATCAAGTATAGATATAAGGAGATTGTAGAAAACTAAAGTTTTGCTAGTGGTCTTCTAGTTTTCTCTGTGTTAACAGTTGCAATGGAGTCAACTGAAAGAAGAATCGTGAATCTAAAGCTTATAAAACCTCATGCTTTTGAAACATCAGAAAAAACTGCAGTGTGATGTGACCATCTAATGCCAAATGTAGACTGACTAACACCAATGCAGTTAATGCACGCCATTAGACAGATAGGAACGCTGCCTCCGCAAGATCCTGCAAATCCATTGGCAGGATAGGCGCACCAATGTCAGTGTTCTCGCTCAGGCCAACATCCCCAGCATCGAAGCTTTGACCACGCTCGATCAGTTCCGATGGACGGGTCACATCGTCCGCATGCCTGATACAAGACTCCCAAAACAAGCGCTCTACTCGGAGCTCCGACACGGCAAGAGAGCCCCAGGTGGGCAGAGGAAATGCTTCAAGGACACCCTCAAAAGCTCCTTGAAAAAGTGCAACATCCCCACCGACACCTGGGAAACACTGGCCCAAGACCGCACAAAGTGGAGGAGAAGCATCCGGGAAGGCGCTGAATACCTCGAGTCTCTTCGCCGGGAGCAAGTGGAAGCCAAGCGCAGGTAGCGCAAGTCAACCCAAGCACCCCACCCACCCGACCCTTCAACCACCATCTGCCCCACCTGTGACAGAGACTGTAGGTCCCGCATTGGACTCATCAGTCACCTGAGCACTCATTTTTAATGTGGAAGCAAGTCATCCTCGGTTCCAAGGGACTGCCTAAGAAGAAGAAGGAACTATCCAACTGAACACTTGTTTCGATTTTATATTGCGTAGGTAATATGATGAAAACAAGTTCATGTGAGCAGCTAGGATCTTGAGGAATATTCTATGATTAAGTTTACAGAAAAAGCTTTTTATTACAGGCTTATGCAGACCAATGGAATAATGATTCTTAGGGAGGTTTGCAGTTTTATGTTAATGGAGCTTCTACTGCAACCAGGGGAAAACATGATTGTTATAATAAAGAAGGATTTGTAATAAGTGTTTGTAATAATGATTACATTTATTACAGAACCTTTTTCTCTTTGAATGGTTTAAAAGCAATTCTTATAAGTGGATCTTTTCCCTCTATAGACCTGAAGCTGTACTTTGCCTGAACTCTTACACCTGAAGGATTGACAATTGCCCCTCTTGCACTGTGCTGATTTTTGACTTAAACTTGTCTATGCTGCAAAACTCTCTTTGAAAGGGTAGCTATCACCGCATAGACCAAAGGTTTACAGACTAAAGAAACTAATCACAGGGGTTCGGCAGTGGAAGATCAGCAGTGGAAAAGACACCTAACAGACCTAATGAGTTAAAACAGGAGATGGAACTCGTGCAGCTGAAAAGCTATAAATGGCCACTTATTCTAGTTCCCCAATGTTTCTCTTGATCTTCCATTGCAGTTACAGCAAGAGATTGGGACAATCCCATGGCAATTCAGGGTGAATATCTACAGTTATGAGATACAAAAATTGGAAAATACTTTAAAAAAATGTGAATTAACATATATATACTGAAACGTTCCACAATGGATCAACTACCCTTTGTAAGAACATCTTTGGTGGAAATGTAAAGGTCCCTGTAATTTCAATAAACAAAGGTCTGTTTTCTGATATGGTAACATAAACTTGTCTGGCCTTGCAGAATTTTCTAGATCAATATATTATATTATATTATCATCCTCAAACAGGGAGAAAAATAGAGCAAAAGCAAAATACTGTTGATGCTGGAAATCTGAAATAAAAACAGAAAATGCTGGAAATACTCAGCAGGTCAGGCAGCATCTGTGGAGAGAGAAACAGAGTTAACGTTTCAGGTCGATGACCCTTCGTCAGAACTGGAAAAAGCTGGAGATGGAACAGGTTTTTAAGCAAGTGCAGGGGCAGGGAAAGGGGGAAGGGGAGGAAAGAACAAAAGGGAAGGTCTGTGATAGGATGGAAGGCAGGAGAGATTAAGAGACATTAAGAGACATTAAGAGATGGTGCAAGGTAAAAGGAGATGGTAATGGGACAAGATAAGAAACAAAAGATGGCTCTAGATGAAGTGTAAATGACACTGGCAGAATGAAAGACAGCTGCCATGTGGGAGCTCTTTCTTGTAATAAGTACCAGAATTTGGAAGTGTTCAATCTCCTATTTTAACTCATTAGGTTTTTTAGGTGTCTTTTACCTATTGGTGCTATTAATGTCGGCCAAACCTAATCATGATTTATATATAAGTACAGTTGCCTATATTATGCATTATATAGGCAATAGTTAGAATTTGTACCATACCAGAAAAGGTTACACAAACCAGTCTGCAGAGATACAAAGACAATTCACACATCTGGACTTATTACTTAAATGGATTAAGTTCATTTACAAAGACATACCAGATCTTTTGACGAGAGAAAGTTTCTGTTGGTTAAGTCAGCGGAGCATGCCACTTTGATCTCTTGTTCAAAAAGCACAGTCTGATCTTTCAATAAATGAAACAAGGAATACACACTTTGTGAAATTTGACTAGCTTTTTTTGAATCTCTCCAATCGGGTTTCTGTCCCCACCGTGTATTTTTGGGGACATTGTTGAAAAAAGGTACATTTATGAAAATGAGAACTATTTTAAAATTATCCCATAAAAATCATTTTGGAAGATAAAATCAAAAAGCGTTTTAGAATGCTAACACAAAAAGAAACCGGAGCACTGTAGCTATATTTACTTAATAAATTAATGAAGTAAGAAGGAAGTGAGTAATGAGTTTTAGCATTCCATTGTGATTTTTCATTCAGCTGTTACCATTTATTTTTTTTCTCAAATGGGTTCTTTGATACCCATCAACCATGTTTTGAATCTGTTTCAAATTTGCTTTACTTTAGCTAAAGTCTGTTTTACCTTGACCATTCTTTGAAGAATATTATTTGGTTTATTTCACGGATTTTCAACTGCTGGCTCCTTAAATCTACATTTCATACTCTTTACAATTCATACTCAAGGATGCTGGTTCTGTATTACTGGAGTTCAGGAGATCAGATGCTACCAGAGCTTAGCCCACAGTTAGCATTTACAAAAAAGCGTATATAGGTGTAGTCACGATTGATACATTAAGTGGAATGCATATTTATATAAATGCACAACAAAGATTTAGCAACCTGACAGTAACTGGCATAGAACACACAATTCAATTGGCCAATTAATAATCTAAAACAGTTTACCAACAATTACTGCTTTGCATCCATTCTTCATAGAGATTTTATAATCATAATCAGGTGATACGTTTTGGTAGGAAGAATGAGGAGAGACAAGACAAGCTAAATGGTACAATTTTAAAGAGGGTGCAAGAACAGAGAGACCTGGGGGTGTTTGTACACAATTCTTTGAAGATGGCAGGACAGTTTAACAAAGCAGTTAATCTTCTTCTTCTTAGGCAGTCCCTCGGAACCGAGGATGACTTGCTTCCACATTAAAAATGAGTTCTCAGGTGATTGATGAGTCCAATGCGGGACCTACAGTCTCTGTCGCAGGTGGGGCAGACGGTGGTTGAAGGGGCGGGTGGGTGGGGTGCTTGGGTTGACGTGCGCTCCTTGCGCTGCCTGCGCTTGGCTTGCGCTTGCTCCCGGCGAAGAGATTCGAGGTGTTCGGCGCCTTCCCGGATGCTTCTCCTCCACTTTGTGCGGTCTTGGGCCAGGGATTCCCAGGTGTCGGTGGGGATGTTACACTTTTTCAAGGAGGCTTTGAGGGTGTCCTTGAAGCGTTTCCTCTGCCCACCTGGGGCTCTCTTGCCGCGCCGGAGCTCCGAGTAGAGCGCTTGTTTTGGGAGTCTCGTATCGGGCATGCGGACAATGTGACCCGTCCATCGGAGCTGATCGAGCGTGGTCAAAGCTTCGATGCTGGGGATGTTGGCCTGAGCAAGAACACTGACATTGGTGCGCCTATCCTGCCAATGGATTTGCAGGATCTTGCGGAGGCAGCGTTGGTGGTACCTCTCCAGTGCTTTGAGGTGCCTGCTGTACATGTTAATAAAGCGTATGGGATCCTGGGCTTTATAAATAGAGTACAAAAGCCAGGAAGTTATGGCTAAACCTATATAAAACACTAGTTCGGCCCCAGCTGGAGTATTGTTTCCAATTCTGGGCACCACACTTTAGGAAGGACGCAAAGGCTTTGGAGTGGGTACAGAAGAGATTCACTAAAATGGTTCCAGGGATGAGGGATTACAGTTATGTGGAGTGACTGGAAAAGCTGGGGTTGTTCTCCTTAGAGCAGAGAAGGCTAAGAGGAGATTCGATAGAGGTGTTTAAAATCATGAAGGGTTTAGACAAAGATAATAAAGAGAAACTGTATCCAATGGCTGAAGGGTCAATAACCAAAGGGCACAGATTTAAGGTGATTGGCAAAAGAACCAGAGGCGACATGAGGAAAAACCTTTTTCTGCAACGAGTGGTTAGGATTTGGAATGCACTGCCTGATAGGGTGGTGGAAACAAATTCAATAGTAGCCTTCAAAAGGGAATTGGATAAATACTTGAAGGAGAATATTGCAGGGATATGGGGAAAGAGCTAGAGAGTGGGACTAACTGCATTGCACTTCAAAAGAGCCGGCGAAGACTTGGTAGGCCAAATGGCCTCCTTCTGTGCTGTACTAGTCTATTATTCTATAAAATCTTAGAATTTTAAAGAACAGAAAGAGGTCTTTTAGGCCATAATGTCATTTGGCATGACATGTCTGTGTTTCCTAATCTCTCCCCTTGTTCCTTGAGTAATGATCTTAAACTTATGCTCTCTAGTTACTGACTCACTAACCGGTAGAAATAGCTCTTCTTTATTTAGCGTATCAAAGCTCTTCATAATTTGAAGATCTTCTCTTAACATTCACTAATGTAAAAGATCCCCAGTTTTTCTAGCGTGTAGAAGAAGGAAGTAGTATAACTAGTCTAACCCCAGAGAATGGTGTCGCCTGTGGGCAGAAACACAGAGCAGTTTGGTCAATGTATATGGGGCTGCCCACACAATGGTCAGCGTGTTCTTCTAACTGAAGGACAATGCTTGGAAGCAGGAGGTAGAATTGAGAAAGTTGAGGAAAACAATGGGGTGGGGGGGGGAATTCCACTTCTTAAAAGTGTGGATATTATGATTCTAGACAAGCATTCACAAAATCACTTCAACTTCAATGAGAAGTGGGCCTGAAAAGTAAAAATTAATATCAGCAAGATGGGCTGGATTTTGCCAGCCGAGTCGAGTTGGGGGTGGGACTGCTGCCTTCCGGGTTCTAGTCCCGCCCCCAGCGATGTCTGATGAACCCATGCTATTTTCCCTTGATTGGCCTTGTTAAGCCCGCCCCGCGGGCTTACCAGCCAATTAAGGGAAAGCCGGTGACAGATGACGTCAGTGTATAACGCTTCATCTGTCGAAGCATCTGTTCTAAGGTGAGCCCTTGCATAAAGGCTCACCAAGACCTCTCTCCTCAGCAGAAAGCAGATGGCTGCTGCATCTGAGAATGCAGCAGCCATTCTGTCATCTCTGCCGTTGAGATGAGGCACCTCCGGATCCTCAACGGTTGAAGCCTGCAGAAAGAAGCAAAGGTAAGGAAACTTTTTCCAACACTTTACACTCAGCTCTCATACGTACCTGTCCACCCTTGCACCCATCACTCACCTCTACAGCTGACATTTCGACCCCTCTCACCCCCGCAGACCCACTGCTCGACTTGCTGACCCTGGCGAGGTTCGCAGCCGTCGGGAAGCCCGCACTTGCAGGCGTAAAATGGGGAAAAGCCTCAAAACTACCTGTTAACAGGCAGTTAATTGGCTCTAATCCCCTTCCCGTCTCGAGGAGATGGGTCCCTGCGCGACTCGGGGACCCGCCTCCCGGAAAGATGGCACGGAGGCGGGTTGGGAGCGGGGTCGGTACCCGCTCCCAGTTTCTGCCATTTTCCCGGCAGTCCCGCCTCCAAAGGGCTGGGAAAATTCCCCCCGTAATGTTCCATCGTCATTTTGATAGTGGTCAGGTTGAAGATCCCAGTACCCATGTCTAACTATGCCTCCTGCTCATATATAGCACAAATCCAGTTACAGAATTGCAGCAACAAAAACAGTTCTGGTGTTTCAGCCTCTAATCTTTAAACAAAAATGTCAATTTGTTGCATGGGTGTATTTGTCTGTATTGCAAGAGTTAAAAACGCTTAATTTCAAATTCGGGAAAACTGTGCATCTTTTCCCCAAACTACTCTCCTATTACTTGCATCAGGACTGAGCTCATCGTTTGGGCATCGCAATGACATTTTATCACTTGTGTAAATATTCTGGAACTCAAAACAGAGCTTAAATGATTTTTTTTTAGAAAAGTAAATAATAAGAGGCAGCAGGAAATGATACATCGAGTACCAGCTGATTGGAGAGTGTCAGGGACTCAGGAGGCACAGCAGCCTGTTTCAATTAGCAAATGATGTTACTCTACAATGCTTCACATTTTTAACCTTTCAACCCCTTTGCTTGCAAAAAATAACGTACTTTACTCTCAACAAGAATTGAGTGGAGTTTGATGATTTACACTGGAGAGTTCCTGTCTCTTACTAACATTTATTGATTTTTATTAATTCAGTAATTTGATGATTAAAATCGGACTTAAATTTATGTTTCAAATTTCAATTGTTTTAAACCTTCATAATATTTGTCTAAAAAGCTACACACACCATTTTTTAAAAACGGACTAAAGCGGACGATTTCCTCTATGTTTATACATAACTAGTTTAGGATTTTGATATGCAGCAGAATTTTCCTTCCAAATGTGCAGACTCTGCTTAACGTGTCGTAAAAACAGTAAATGCTGCAAGCGCTCAGCAGGTCTGGCAGTGCCCGTGGAGAGAGGAAGGTTGGGTTAACGTTTCAGGTCAACGACCTTTTTATTAGAACCCGATGAAAGGTCGTCCACCAAAAACGTTAACCTGACTATCTGCTCTCCACAGATGCTGCCTGGCCTGCTGAGTGTTTCCAACATTTTCTGTTTCAAATTCAGATTTCTAGCAGTTGCAGTATTCTGCTTAGTGTTAATCTGGGGGGGGAGAAATTCAGTATCGCCCCGTTTGGGGCGCAATTATCGGCCGGACGCAAATTTAGCGCCTGGCGCTAATTATCGCCTCCGACTGCAAACTTGGCTTCTATCGCCCCTGGAGGTGATTGGAGCGCTAAATCAGGTGCTACACACCTCTCTTAAGGCGCTAACTTAGAGTGCTGGTGAAGCTCAGGTGATGTCAGCTAGTAATGGAACACAGACACACTGGAGCCGGCCAGTTCTTAAAGCGGAGGGTCGATCTTGCTCTCCAGCAAAACCCTGCTCATTGCAGCCTTGAATCTCGGCCTGGAGAGACCTGTACATCAACTCTGCTGGAAAGAACAATGGAGCGGCCCAGGGAAAGAGCTCAGAGTGCAGCCCCCACAGTCTCTTCTAAATCGAAACAAGGAAGGGCAAATCAAAATGAACCTGCAAAGTGCTGCTCAGTACCCAAAACTCTTTCACACAGCCTTGAATCTCTCCAGAAGTCTCTCTCTCTCTCAGAATGCGTGGTGCAAAAATGTTACCGACAAAACAAGGCAGGAAGCGGCCGCCTTTAAATAGCGCTCCCGCAGTCCCTTCCCGACTGCAAAACGTCCCCCTCTACCTGTCATTGCTAGCAGCAGGCGGAAAGGCAGGGGGCGCCACTCAATATCCGGTCCGGGGCACTACCGGGGCGTTGCACGCTCAACTGACGTCACGATCTGCGGGCGCAGGATATCGTGGCGGTAGTGTTTAGCGCCGCTGCAAAATGTCTGGTCAATTTCGCGAGCGGCGCAAACATCGCTACGCCCAGGCGCTAGTTGCTTTGCGCCCCATTAGCGCCCTCTTAGGGCACAAACGGGAGGCGCTAAGCAACCAAATTTTTCCCCCCTGGTGTTTTATTTAACAAGTTTTTAAAAAATTGATTTTATTGGCCTGTTCTCTTCCTGACACTGTCAAGACCACCATTTTGAAAATGGGAATCCAAATAGCCAGATAATCCCATCATGCATTTCGTACAGCACCATGACAATGTAAACTTAAAAAGAGTATCATGATTGATAAAGTTTCAAAACAAGAAGATGCTGGTGGAAAATGCAATGGGTTGCAGTGATCAGTCAAAAATTGAGTTTTTTTCGCTATATCTAAGGATGCATTTACACTGCAGCTAGTGGTCTCACAACAGGAACTGGACTAGGGGTTCCAGGATCAAGGCATTGCATACAGGGTTCTGCTTGGCTGAAATCCAAACTCCAGCTACTGCTGTGAGGCTGCTAACTGCAGTGTAACTTTAACTGCGCTGTTTAGAAGGGAGCTCTGCACATTCCTGAATACATGCATGCTCTGAATTCCCAAAAGCTGGAAACTGAAATGTTTAGAGAGCGGGAAGTGGAGAATTTGTGCTTTCTAAACAATTCGATTCAGATCAGTTAGGTTTACAATGTGTACAGGAGCCTCCAACCGACCTTCCGAACATTTGCAAAACCAGGTTTGGCATCCATCACACTGGATATATGTTCCATGTGGTGTCAAACCAAAGCAATGTGAGACTAGCCCTGTCCAGCCAGTCTCAGTTAACTTTGCTCCTGAGTAAAGTCCGACCCTAACTCAAGAATTACACGGCTCACTTTGCATCAGCGTGAAGCTAACCAGGTATTGCGACTGTACCTATGGCAGGCAAGAGTAAGAGCTTCTCTCTCTGCTCAGTCTACAAGATGCACTGCAGCAACTCGCCAAGGCTTCTTCGACAGCACCTCCCAAACCCGCGACCTCTACCACCGAGAAAGACAAGGGCAGCAGGCGCATGAGAACACCACCACCTCCAAGCTCCCCTCCAAGTCACACAAGATCCTGACTTGGAAATATATCACCGTTCCTTCATCGTCGCTGGCTCAAAATCTTGGAACTCCCTCCCTAACAGCTCTGTGGGAGTACCTTCACCACACGAACTGCAGCAGTTCAAGAAGGTGGCTCACCACCACCTTCTCGAGGGCAATTAGGGATGGGCAATAAATGCTGGCCTTGCCAGTGATGCCCACATCCCAGGAATGAATAAAAAAAGTGTAGCAACATCGTAAATACATATATGAAGATTTTCTCTATTCTGCATTTGAAATGAAATCTGTTAGAATATGTTTGCATTTTAGGTAGAAATACTCAACTGAGGAAATCTTCAACAAGAAACAAACAACGTCGGCAAACATGGTGACCAGATGAATTCTTACCCCGTGGCTCTTTAGACAAGAAAAAGATTGTACAAATTGCTATTAATTTTCACTAGTCAAATCGTGGTATCTTCATTCATTTCTTCTTTTTTTTTTAGGTTTCAATTCAGTCATTATAGTTAATGTTATCTCATATTGTTTTCTGTTTTTGGTTCATTCATTCTGCAGATGCGCTCAAAGCATCAACTACTGCCCTTTACACAAAATAAAATTGGCAATCATTTACAATATTAACCATTCTGTTTTCTTGACCTTATAACTGACTTTGAGGCCGACTGCAACATGTGGAGCTTTCGAGCTGAGCCTCTCAGGCAGAGACGCGCAGCTTAATTATTTTAAACGATGCAGAACCTGTTGAATGGCACGACTGAAATCTCCAAATTCTCGTTCATAGTATTTTTGAAAGAGTGAGCAAATAAATAAGGCAAAATCCAGTGTTAAAGTCACTGTAAAGCCTATCACTTTTGCACTAGCTGCCAAATCATTATCTGTGCATTACTGATAAGTTTTCAGTAGTGATGTTAACGGGGATCTGTGACTTCATCACCTTCTCACCAATAGGGGAAGACAGAGTTCTACTCACATGCAATGAGAGCTGCCTCTGTGGTGTCAGTGCCCGCCAACTGAAAAGAGCTGATGGGAGAATCAACAACAACAACTTTCATTTGACAATAAATAAAGGTCCCAAGGTGTTTCACAGAAGCATATGAAAAAACTGAATGCAGAGCCAAAGAAGGAGATATTAGGAGAGGTGACCAAAAGTTTGATCGAAGAGGTGTGTTTTAAGGAGGGTTTTAAAGGAGGAGAGGGAGGTGGACAGACGGAGGGGTTTAGGTCTCACTGACCAGGACAATGGAAGGGAGCATTGGAGGAGCATGGTGTGCTCAAAAGCTGCAGAGCGGAGGATGAGGACCGATAAAGCACCATGGTCACAGTTTACAGAGGATAGTATTTGTGACTTTGGGTGGGACGTTGCTCTGGTGGGGACAGAAACCCGATTGGAGAGATTCAAAGAATGGGACTTTGGAGAGGAAACGCATATTAGAGATAGGGCAGTAGTTTGCAAGGACAGAGGGTCGAGGATGGCTTATTTGAGGAGGGGTGTGATGGCGGTTCTTTTGAAAGGGAGGGGAACAGTACCTGAAGAGAGCAAACCATTTAAATTGCCAGCCAACATAGGTCCAGAAAGGAAAGTTGGGTGGTCAGCACTTCAGTGGGAATGAGGACAAAGGGAGCAGTAGGTGGGTCTCATGGATGAGATGAGCCCAGCCACGGAATGAGGATTGATAGAAGAGAAGCCAGAAAGAGACAAGGTTCAGGTCTATGCAAAGGGTGCAGGTCGATGCAAAAAAAAAAGACTTGTATTTATATAATAATTTTCACAACCACTGGACGTCCCAAAGCGCTTTACAGCCAATGAAGTACTATTGAAGTGTAGTCACTGTAGGCAACGCGGCAGCCAATTTGCACACAGCAAGCTCCCACAAACAGCAATGTGATAATGACCAGATAATCTGTTTTTTTAGTGATGTTGATTGAGGGATAAATATTGGATAGGACACTGGGGAGAACTCCCCTGTTCTTCTTTGAAATAGTACCATAGGGTCTTTTATATCCACCTGAAAGGGCAGACAGAGCCTTGGTTTAATGTCTCACCTGAAAGACGGCACCTCCAACAGTGCAGCACTGGAATATCAGCCTAGATTGTGTACTACAAGTCTCTGGGGTGGGACTTGAACCCACAACCTTCTAACTCAGCAGATGAGGGCGCTACCAGCTGAGCCACAGCTAACACTCTATGCAGGAGGAAGCCTGGGGGGAGGTTTGGTGGGGAAGGGAGGGGAAGCAGCTGAATGGCTGGTCTCAACCTAAGTGAGGCGGGGGGTGGAAAGCCTAATGCAAATTATTAACCAATTTTGTTCCAAATTTGTTTGAACAATAAATGCAAATATGCTGAAATCTGTTTGATTTATCAGGATATGCTCGTGAACATTCAATAGCCCTGAAGTTGCGGCCTCCTTGATGGTGTACTCTCAGAGTACGTCATCGTAAGCCATTTGAAAGGCTCTGCGACTTCCAGATTCGCTGCTATGCTCGCGGCGGCGTACTATAATCAATTCTACAGCAAATTGTGGCATAAATTCACCACTGGAGGATCAGGGGGCCCAACAGTCTGTCATCAATATCACTATTGCAGTGAATTCTGGACCAGTAAATCATCAGACATAAAAGATCCCACGGCAACATTCAAAGAAAACAAGGGAATTCTTGCGGTGTCCTGCCCAACATTTATTCCTAAACTAACACCACTAGAACAGATTGACTGGTCACTTAACTCATTGCTGTTTGTGCATAAATTGACTGCCATGTTTGCCTACATGAACAACAATGACTTTATTTCAAAAGAAGTTCATTCGCTGTGAAGCACTTTGTGACATACTGAGGCCCTGAAAGGTGCTACTTAAATGCAAGTTCTGCCATTCATATGTTGCTCAAAATATCTCTTACAGCAAGTGATAGCCCTGTCGCTCAGCTCCACATGGTACTGTTTCAAATTCCAAGTACTACCATTTCTTTTTTCATGCCAACTTTTTCCATGCTGACCCACCATTCCCTCCCACCACCTCTGACCTCTTTCAGTCTTCCCGCACATCTCACATCCCACATTTTACAAGACACGGGCTACCACTGCTACCGCCCTCACTGCACCAGTTGCGCAAAGGGGAGGCAAATATCCGTATCTACATATAACGCTCTTTAGTGACTGCCTTGTAGCAAAAAAAGTAACACAGGGCAGTCTAAAGCCAAGTCCAGTAACTTTAAAGAGTTAGCCTCAAAGCTTAGAGCCACATGATGAATGGGACGCTGTAGTGTATCAAATGCTTATAAATCTCCCATCCCTTTACATAGAGCTTTGAGGCCACAGGGCACACCTTCAGAGGAGGACTGCTCCCCCCATCAGGAAGATGGGTTAAAAAATTCATTAGTAGCATTTAGAACAAATGTATAATTCACTCTACAAGGTTTTAATGAAGACGGATCCAACTGTTTCTTGGTCCTCAAGTTTCAGCACGGCACACTGGCAGTCACTTACACCACTTAGTAATCTGTTTCATTGATCTTTTATCAGGCTCTGTTATCAAGAGCTTCCTATAATACTAATGACAATCAAACAAGGGCAATTAATCTAGAATAGTGAAACTGTGCTCTTAGGGCACAATTAGTGACACATGACGCAGGATATTGTGTTCATATTAATATTTGTTTAGCAGTAATGATTGCCTGTGGTACTGGCAGCATGCAATTGGAAGTCAAAAGGACATTGTGCCCCAGAAATATTCCGAGATCCTGATACAGTGAATTGCTGTAATGAGACAGCTTATTTTTCCCAAGAAGAATGCTTTATCTGGGACTTATGAAAGAAGATCCTTGGAAACAGCCTGTTATTATAACAGATCTTGTGATTGGCTTTTTACTAGACCACTTGCTTAACTACTCTTTGGCACACCTGCATTTTTCCTCTAATTTTGGGGGTGTTTTTTGGTAGTTTCCCGTTCACACACATCAGTGAAATGTTTTTTTTATTCATTCATGGGATGTAGGCATCGTTGGCAAGGCCAGCATTTATTGCCCATCCCTAATTGCCCTTGAGAAGGTGGTGAGCCGCCTTCTTGCACAACTGAGTGGCTTGCTTGGTCATTTCAGAGGGCAGTTAAGAGTCAACCACATTGCTGTGGGTCTGGAGTCACATATAGGCCAGACCAGGTAAGGACAGCAGATTTCCTTCCCTAAAGGACAGTAGTGAACCAGATGGGTTTTTATGACAACCCGATAGTTTCATGGTCACCATTACTGATACTAGCTTTTTATTCCAGATTTATTTAATTAACTGATTTTAAATTCCCCAGCTGCTGTGGTGGGATTTGAACTCACATCTACCAGATCATTAGTCCAGGCCTACTGGATTACTAGTACCAGTAACATAACCACTATGCTACCGTTCCCAAGTAGAAGTATGAAGACATTTAAATCATGTGCGTAAAGCAGAAAGGTATGCAGAAAAAAAAATCACCACCATAATAGGAGAAACTAGAAAAGGACACTATCTTTGAATCTTGTTCTTCAATATTCTCTTTGCTGGACCACCTTTTTCCTTTGTTGTCATATTTTGCTAATATTATTATTGCCGGCTTGTTCTGCTGTTATTCTGTGCTGATGTTTTCCTGAAAATATGACAATCAATTTGAAAGGAGGTAGGAAACACAACACAAAATCCTGTAAATTATCAAGAGTATGTTTATCCTGACCATATTTGGCTTTGAATGTGAGTTAAGCACAGGAATCTTCATAGTTCTGGAAAACGTGTTGGCTGAGACAGGTTTCTCTTCCAAGAACTTGGGTGTTATGTCCAATCACTTTTAGTTAGATTCTATTTTAGAGTTTCAAAATATCACGCAGAGCTTTAAAGAATGCAAGGCAACAATAACCTCTGCCAGTTAAGTTTGTTCTTTATTATGTAAACCTTAAGCTTTACACGTTTGTTCTATGCAGATCAAATCCAGGCAGATCACCAGGGAAATCTTTCACCTTTGATTTAAAACAGGTTTATAACAAAAAAAAATAGCATCTCATAGCTTTTGACATCTCTGCTCCTCATAGTTGTATGTTGGCCAAAATGTATGCAAGAAAGCATAGAGTGAGATAAAGGTATTGAGCCCATTAAGCCAATCGGCGCCATAGACCATGTACAGTCTATCCTCTCCTGGCCTCTAACCCACCCATGAGGGGAAGTTCTGCATAAATATTCTCTTATTCCCTAATGGCAATCAACCAACACCTCCATCCTCAAATCCCTAGTGCAAATCCTGGCTTGCTGCTGTCCACTGTACAGTAGCCTAACGGATCAGCACCCCAGAGGCCATCAGTTCAAATTCCACCATGGCAAATTGTGAAAATGAATTCAACTAATCTGGTAGTTTCTGGGCTCGCACTGGGAAAATAACCATAAAAGCAATGGAATATTTGATCATTCCAATGTTACCTAGTGTCAGCTGTGGCTCAGTGGGTAGCACCCACGCCTCTAAGTCAGAAGGTTGTGGGTTCAAAGTCCCACTCCAGGGACTTATAGAGCCATAGAGTCATAACGGCACAGAAGGAGGCCATTCGGCCCATCAAGTCCGCGCCGGCTCCCTGCAGAGCAATCCAGTCAGTCCCATTCCCCCGCTCTAGCCCCGTAGTCCTGCAAGTTTCTTTCCCTCAAGTGCCTATCCAGTCTCCCCTTGAAAACATTGAGTGTCTCTGTTTCCACCACTTCCGTCGGCAGCAAGTTCCAGGTCATCACCACTCGCCGCGTAAAAAGGTTTTCCTCACATCCCCCCTGTATCTCTTGCCCTATACCTTAAATCTGTGTCCCCTAGTCCTTGTACCATCAACTAGTGGGAACAGCCTTTCCCCGTCTAGCCTGTCCAAACCCATCATAATCTTGTACACCGCTATCAAATCACCCCTCAACCTCCTTTGCTCTAAAGAAAACAAATCCAGCTTTTCCAAACTGTCCTTGTAGCTAAGATCCCCCATCCCCGGATCCATTCTGGTAAATCTCCTCTGCACCCTCTCAAGGGCCTTCACATTCTTCCTAAAGTGTGGTGACCAGAACTGGATGCAATACTCCAGTTGTGGCCTAACCAGCGCTTTATAAAGGTTCAGCATAACTTCTCTACTTTTGTACTCAATACCTCTATTTATGAAGCCCAAGATTCCATATGCTTTGCTAACCACTCTCTCAATAGTTCCTGCCACCTTCAGGGACCTATGCGCATTAACTCCCAGGTCCCTCTGTCCCTGCACACTCTTTAAAACTGTGCCATTAAGTGTATATTGCCTCTCCCTGTTCCTTCTACCGAAATGCATCACCTCATACTTCTCTGTATTAAATTCCATCTGCCACTTGTCTGCCTATTCTGCTAACCTTTCTATGTCCTGCTGCAGTCGATTGGTATCATCCTCACTGTTTGCCACACCCCCAAGTTTGGTGTCATCGGCAAATTTAGAAATTCTACTCTGTATTCCAATATCCAGGTCAGTTATATATATCAAAAAAAGCAGTGGCCCCAGCACTGACCCTTGGCGAAGACCACTGTCTACCATCCTCCAGTGTGAAAAACAGCCATTTACCACAACTCGCTGTTTTCTATCCTTAAGCCAATTCCTTATCCAAGCTGCCACTGACCTACCTATTCCATGAGCCTCAATTTTGTTAACCAGCCTTCTATGTGGTACTTTGTCAAACGCCTTCCTAAAATCCATGTAGACAACATCCATTGCATTCCCTTCATCAATCCTCCCTTTTACTTCATCAAAAAATTCAATTAGATTAGTCATTCACGATCTGCCTTTTACAAATCCGTGTTGGCTCTCCTTAATTAGCTTAAACCTCTCCAAGTGCCCGTTAATTTTTTCCTTGATTATTGTTTCTAAAACTTTACCCACCACTGATGTTAAACTGACTGGCCTGTAGTTACTAGGATTGTCCTTACACCCTTTCTTGAACAATGGTGTCACATTTGCCACTTTCCAATCCTCAGGCACCTCCCCCGCATCTAGCGAAGATTGGAAAATTATGGCAAGCCCTTCTGCTATCGCCTCCCCCAATTCCCTTAGCAACCTGGGATGCAAGCCAGCTGTACCAGGCAACTTATCCACTCTAAGCATACCCAGCCTTTCTAGTACATCCTGTCTATCAATTTTCACCCCTTCCATTGCTTCTACCTTTTCCACTTTTACCGATATTTTGTCAGCATCCATCTTCTTAGTAAACACCGATACAAAGTACTCATTGAGTATTCGAGCCTTGCCCTGTGCCTCTAAGCATATATCACCTTCTTTGTCCCTAATAGGCCCCACCCCGCTTCTTACTACCCGCTTACTGTTTAAATGCCGGTAGAAGATTTTTGGGTTCCCTTTGATGTTAACCGCCGTTCTACTCTCATATTCTCTCTTTGCCAATCTTATTTTCATCTTCACATCCCCTCTCAACTTATTGTATTTGGTCTGGTTCGCCCTTGAAGAATTCACCTGACATGCATCATACACCCTCTTGACTTGAGCACAAAAATCTAGGCTGACTCTCCAGTGCAGTACTGAGGGAGTGCTGCAGTATCAGAGGTGCTGTCTTTCGGATTAGACGTTAAACCGAGGCCCCATCTGCTCTCTCAGGTGGTTGTAAAAGATCCCATGGCACTATTTCGAAGAAGAGCAGGGGCGTTATCCCCGGTGACCTGGCCAATATTTACCCTCAATCAACATCACTAAAAAAACAGATTATCGGGTCATTATCACATTGTTGTTTCCTACATTACAACAGTGACTACACTTCAAAATAAATTACTTTGTAAACCACTTTGGGACAACCGGTGGTCGTGAAAGGCGCTATATAAATACAGGTCTTTCTTTCTTTCTCCCTAACCACCAATCCTGTTCATAATAAAGTATTTATCTAGCTCCCTTTTGAAGGAGTTAATCAACTTAGTCTCAAGTATTTTTGTTGGGAGTGTGTCCCACATATTCACTAATCCAGGAAAAATGTTTTATCCTAATGTTTAGTCTTGCAATTGCACTCTTTCACAGTTTCCTTTAGTTAGAATATCTCAGTAATATATACAGGCAGTACTCTCGCACTGGAGATACCCTAGAAATGAACATACAAATAAATCACTGGCTGGGATTACATCAGTTCATTGTGAGGCAACTGATATTCAATAGAACTGAATATAGTACACATATAAATAACATGCTGGTCGAATCAGTAGTTAATGCCCTTATTATACATGCCTAGGCGGGTGGCAGAATGATCTTTCTGTTCATTTTATTGAGTTGCTTTGATTGATGTGGTATTTCTATCAATATATTTATCTGAATCTGTCCCTTTGTGGAAGCATCAAACACGATGAAATGGAATGGTTCAACATTTAATACCTGACCGATTGTCATTGTGCATTTTAAATATCACGTTACACTGCCATTACTTTTAATGGGAGAAATTTATACTGATGGATCTTAGGTAGAGAAACACTCAAAGGAACAAAGAAGTCCTCTGAAATCTTTAAACATTCAAAACCAAAATAGGTGTGAGCCAGTCTGGTGGGCAGGAAAGATCATGTTCATGAAAAATTACCAAAAAGGGTGAGACAGAATTGCTGAAAAGTGGAGAATGATAAAAGACAGAATAGAAAAAAAAGGCTAACATGGAAAACATGATGTATATTTGACTTTTTACATTCTTGTCTTTTTGAGTTCTCACTTTTCAGTAATTATGTAAGCAGTAGGGTATAACTAGGCTTTCTGATTTTTGGGTTTTAATATTCATTGAATTTGGGTCATTGAAAGTCAGGTGAAATCAGTTGGCAACAAATCCGTGCTTTGTTCAGGTCAAAAATGAAACAGAACATTCAAAAGGAAAACATTGGGTTTAATCTGCAATACAATTTTGGAACAAATAAATAGTTCTCTTCGCAAAGTATAATACTAAAAAGAGCTGAAACGTATCATTAGCCATATCGCCAGCACCTCCTTGCCTATGGAACTTTGGTTAGCCATCTGCCAATGATGAAGGTGGTCTCTGTGAGGTTGTTGCCTCTTTGCACAGAGAAAGGATTAAGTGCTCCTGCACCAAACAGGGAAAGTGACTGCATACGTCACATCAGGACTGCTCTGCTAGAAAGGAGCCCACAACTTCTCCTGGAGTGCTACAAGATGAAAAAGAGGATCGTTTACAGCTTTCAAAACTATTCCACACAAGATTGATTGCACGCGTCACCCGAATGAATACTATGATGTGCTCCACTTCCTGGAGTAGGTACTGATGATCATTGTTTTACAACTACCTCATTTACTTGACGATAATTCGTCATGCCTGTAGTGTTTGAGGCTGAATGTGACCCTGGAGCATGACGCCCTCTCAAGGCAAATGACTGATTGTATGAGGGCTCACTATCCATAAATATTTTCTTTAGGAATTGTTGAAGCAATTTTTCTTAATTAAATTGGTTAGAGTGAGCGGAATGGGAATCTTCCAGGAGGCAATAATGTATGTTTATTGTATTAATTTATTATCAAAAGGAGGCTTGTTTATAACATCCTGGCAGGTGATACCCCCTGGAAAGCATGCGTGATAATGGCCATTCTAAAATAGAAGCATGAGCCAAAAAATATGTTTTTAATAATTTTCAATTTGATTGCTCTAAAAGTGGGAATTCTTTGCCAAGCGTAACTCTAATCAGACTTCCTTCTGCTGTTGCACTTTCCTGTAACATATCTAAAGTATAAAAAAAAATCTTACACATCTGTGCACACTTCCTGTCAACATTGGTCTGGAATTTGCGGTCAGCCGCGAAGTGAAGGCGTTGGCTGTTGGCCCCGAAGTATGCTCCTCACAAGGATCTCGCAATTCCTGTGTTGAAAACTTCAGGTTTCCCGACCTTCAATTCAATTCAAAGGAGTATAGTGGGGATTCCCTTGTGCGAGCTGCAGTGACGTCAACAGGCTGTCCAAGCAGCCAATCAAAAGGCAGAATTCTCACAGCGAACAAGGAAGTGAGGAAGCTCATAAAATTTTAACCTTTAAAATAGTTAGAGAGAGCAAAACAAAGATTGGGGCTCTCACATGGCAAACCTGAAATAAAGATGGACAAACTTTTTTTTGAAAAGTTTCTTTAAAATTTAAATTTTTATTAAAATGGACAAATTTCACACTGCACAAAATTAAATTAGTTTTCTAGGCCCTTAACAGTTGTTTAGAAGTCAATACGTTGTTAAATCCCCAGATACACCGAATCCCTTTGGGTCTAACTTTGAGTGGGGAATTTAACAGCGTAATTACTGTGGAAGAGACTAATTTTCATCAGTTTCAATGATTTGGTTGATTACACAGATTGCCGGTTCTGTGGGGGGTTGGGGGTGGGGGGCGCAGCGCAGCCTGTTTCGGACATGTCAATTACAGACCGCAACTTTGGGATTTCCGCATGTGCCAAATCCCGAAGTTGCGGTCAGTTTCAAAGGCAGAATGACGGCGAACGCTGACAGTTCGCCATCATCCCGACTGCAAATTCCAGGCCATTATAAATTCCTATGTAAATTTGTCACATTGCAACTACAGCCCGCTGTCAGTGGAGGCACTCTGGTCCAATTAGCGCCCCCAGCCCCACTTCTACTGCTTCACTTTAAGACTACACTTGGTCTCGACACTTCGTGTGCAACGTCACAAGAGATCAGCTCATTTGTTCTATTTCTGCTTCATTGCAAATTCCAGAGAACTTTAGTTTCGAAGTAATTGGTGACAACATGCTGCCAAAACAATTACATTTGAAAAAAAAAACATTTGCAGTGAATTGTTTTTATATTTGTTTTTTTGCCGTCGAATTTACAGACCCATTCTGCAGCTCCTTACCTGAAGCTGCAGACTTCGGTACTGCCATTTTACAGAGATTTTATACCCACTACACTGAGTTAACTCCCAGTTGCAAATCCCTTCCTCACTTTTCTTCAAATTACGAGTCTGTTACAAAAAAACAAAATCATCCTGAAACCATTTAAAAAATGCAACTTATAATTCATTCTCCTGTTAAACAGGCAGTCAGAGCTCAAGAGGACAGGGGAAAAAAATGTGGTCTCCAGACGGGATGATTCCTGCACACGCACTCACGCTCTAGTTGTTTTCAAAGGGAGAATCAAGTGCAGAAGTGAACCTTCTTCTCAAACACTTTGCCAAACACACAAGAGAGTTCTGTTTATTTTTGTACATGGAGTATGTTAATTTTATACTCAAGTCATCATCTTCCACATAAAACGGGATGTACAATGGCTGCTCTGTACACCACTTCGAGGGCAGTGCTTAGATCGTGGAACCTGCAGTATGTCCTAGTTTCCAAACCATCTTACCTATTTGGGCTCATGACCCAGGCTCATTATTCTGCACAAGCAGTGAAGATGCTTTATTAATATTGTTAATCCTGTTGGTTCTAAGGTCGGGTAGTTGCAGGGTGTTATATTCTTTGCATTCTCGAGATGTGGGCATCACTGGCATTTATTGCCGATCCCTAAAGCCACTTCAGAAGGCAGTTAAGCGTCACATATAAGCCAAACCAGGCAGGGACGGCAGGTTTCCTTCCCTGAAGGGCATTAGTGAACTTGTTGGGTAGAAACTAGGAAATACTGCAGTAGGATTTTATGACATTCGAACAGCTTCATAGTCACTTTTATTGATGCCATCTATCTTATTTCCAGAGTTTAAAAAAATCTCAATTCAAATTTTCAAATTGCCATGGTGTGGATTTGAACACTGTCCATACACACGTTATACAATGCATGTGCTTCTGTGTATGAGTGAAACCATATAACAACTGTATGGGCATGCACATTTTGGGTTATAAACAAAACTATTACCCCAGAAAGGAGAGCAAACAAAATGCTCAGAAATTAGTACCCTGCGTGGTATAGACAGTTAGAGGGATCTGCACCGGGTGATTTACAAAACACTAATGAGCTGGAGTGGGTGCAGATGCAAAGGGGATCCCAGGAAACAGCTCACTGGAGGGCTAGTTTGTGTCCTAGCTCTGCTGAACAGGACTGAGATACAGACTTTAGGGACCAGCCTTTAAAAGAAAAATGCTTTCTACGTATCAGCAATTGCTGAATGCATTGGACTGCCTGCCAGAGTGCTTCCATAAAATGTCAGAGAATGTGGAACAATCCACCACCAACATGTGTGCGATGTTCCCTCTAGTTTTTTTTTTCCTGTGCGGGCCCTTTAAACTTGCTGAGCGGCCACACACGCGCCGTATCTCTTCCAGCGGAACAGCGGGTGAGCGGCCTGTGCGGGACCTCGTGATCGGAGCGCAGCCCCGCGCACCTTAAGGGAAACATTGCTTGTGTGGTGTTCTGGCTCATGGTATTGATAGTTTGCAGTCAACCATGGAGCATGTGGTCACCTCATGGGGTGCTGGACCCTCCTTGCAGGAGTCTCCGGCACCAGTAGTAGCACGTCTATGGATGCTCATTCTGGCACCATTCCGGTTCTGGACTTCACCATCTCCTCCACCTTGGACATGCTGAGATATCTAATGGATAGGGACTTCAGTTGGATCACAGATGTTCTACAGATCAGTGGAAGCGCTGAGCTCCTGTACGATACAAGAGCAGTTATGCAATTGGAGTGGAGCATGTTGTTCGCTCTCAGGATGACAGCACATCTGCATCCTCAACCAATTCCTACCCTGGTGTCAGAAGGCCAGCTGGGCAAGACTATTCTGCAGCTGCCAAGTTGCTGCAGCCTGCAGCTAGGACCGAGCTCCTCCAGGTTGCCTACCATGATCATCTCAAGAGCCTTGACTGAGCCACAGAAGTCTTCCACCTCCCATTCTGAAGCCACTGGGGGAGCGACTTGTAGGAACACTAGAGTAGGTAAGAGAGTATTTAAGACAGGCAATCTGGGCTCACAGCAAGGTAATAATTAGTGTGTAGCTATTTGTGCAAGTAAGCAAACTGATGAACCTCGTTGAAATCTTTGTGTGCAAGAGTTTTCCTGCAGCAGCTGGTGACCATCCAAAGTCAGGTGACATGACTAACAATGTTGATCTTTGGGCGGATGCAGTTTATTCGAAAGGACTGGGTGAGAGGTTGCGCATGACTTGTTAATGCAGGGCAGCAGGGACTGTTCAGCTGAAGCACCCTTTAATGGTTGGTGTTCTTGCGAGGTTTAGGGAGTACAGATACATTATTGTGACAGTGTACAAGGATTAAACCTTGATTCCAAGCTGTGCTTTAAGCTGGGAGTCTGTAACCACCGTCCTCACCTCCCCCCGCACCCCGTGCCCGATGCGAATGGGGCATGTGGAGGTTTCAAATATAGGCAGCATGGCATTGCACAAGTGCCCCGCGCCATTTTAATAGTTGCATTTTGGGCAGCGTGTGAGGCCCTTGCCTCATTGTCATTCAGACCCCGACAACGTTGTAACCTGCACCAGGGAAACCTGGCACCAAGGAGCAGTAGGACCAGAAGAGGCCCAAGAAGGTAAGTTCATTTTATTTTTAAAGGTTTCCTTGGGGGCCAGGAGGACCAGGAACACTCCTCTGAGCCCCACAAAGAATCGTTGGGCTTCCCTTGCTCCTGGCTTCCTTCAATCGCCTTGGATTCCCCGCATCACTTACCTTGCTGTGGACCGTTTCCATGGATCCCCAGCGGCAGCCTTCCACCACGCTCGCCCACTTCCGTCCGTTGGCCGCATATTAGGCAGGTGTCGGGCCTGGTCTTTTTAAATGAGGCCTGGGAGTTAAAATGGCCTGGGCCTCACTTCGGACGAGCCAGGGTGAGCCTGACACTTGCCCTACTGGCCCACCGCTTGTCCCGAGTTAAAAATAGGGGCTTTTCTTGTCTAAACTGTATTAAAGAATTGGAGACAGTTCCCAATTATCAGCAATGGTTTTCCTCATCTTGATCGACACAAATCCCACCCCACCCTCCTATCCCTTTAAAAAAAAACACTCCAGTGAAAATCATTGCCAGTGCATTCCATGAAGCAAATCAGAAACCTGATTCCATTTCCAAATAAAGGCAATATTGTCACATAGTTATTTCTCTTTCTGAAGTAAAATGACTGAAAGCACAGCCCCTCAGTGAAACCTTTTGATTCAGCACCATTGCCTGCCTGCATGAACGTATAACCACTGGAACACTGCTGACTTTGGTGTAGCTCCTGAGGAGACCGTACTCTGAAAATTAAATACATCACTAATAAAAAATACATACAAGTGGTTTTCAAAAATCTTTTGCACTGCTGAGGTAACAGTGATTAAAGGAAAGTGGAAAAAGAAACGCACTGTACGGATTTTTAGACATAATTTAAACCACACATTTAAAACATGACATTCAATCGAAGCCTCAAAGGCCTCCTTCGAGCTGCTCGATGCTGATCTTCCTGGCAACTAGCCTGCACGTCTGTACAAAATCACATCATTAAATAATATAAACCAGTTTTGTCCAATTCCCTGACAGGGAAACCAAGAGAAAGTATCACTTAGATGATGCACGCTGATTGAAGATGACAAAAATCTCCATGGTTTGTGGCCTGGCTGCTTTTCTATGTTTTGGTTAAAGCCATTGATTCTGGAAATAATGTTTACTCGCCCACATTTGATAATTCAGCCGTGCAATAATAGTGCAAATCCACGACATATTTTCAGGCAAAATAACAGAGACTCTAGGTTGTAACATGGAGGTGTCCATTGGGAGAGAAAATCATTACTTTACGGTCATTCAATACTTTCTAAAATAACACCACTGCACCTGGATTGAATCAATCACCCAATAAATAGCTCCATGCCTGTTCTAAAATCAATAATTAACAAAACTTTTAAGCAACATAAACATTTTCTGAAATAGAGTACCCTGGCACAAGTATCACATGGAAACTAGGCCTTTTGGACACTTGATAGGCACAGGAAGTATTCAGTATTGCTACATCTACTGTTGTGTAAATGTTTATTCCATGAAAAGATAAGCCTGATTTGCTACTTGTGCCCATCTAGTATATTTACATCTAGTAGATTTTTCAGGGAGTTGGCCAAAACATTCTGAATATCATAGAATGATTTAGCACAGAAGGAGGTCATTCAGCCCTTAATGCCTGTGCTGGCTCTTTGAAAGATGCATCCAATTAATCCCACTCCCCTGCTCTTTGCCCATAGCCCTGCAAATGTTTTCTTTTCAAGTATATATCCAATTCCCTGTTCATATCAGCCCATATTTTACCTTCTGCAGTTTCTGTAAGTAATGCTGTAAAGTTGCCGAAATCTCCTTATGTGGCTCGATGTCAAATTTTATTTGATAACGCTCCTGTGAAGCGCCATGGAACATTTTACCACAGTAAAGGCGCTATAGAAATGCAAGTTGTTCTTGAAAGCTGTCACTGAATGTTTGATGCGACAGTATAGGTTTGTATCCAGTGTTCCCTGTGAAAGTTCATGGCCATGATTCCTGTTTTCACTGCCTGGTAATAATTTTCCGCTCATCCCTGTGACCTTGTGTCAATTCCCAGCTCTTATCCTTCCTGCCTAGTCCCAGACCAAGCTGCATGGAGATGTTGGCATGGATAAAGGACCAGATAAGGCAAAAGAAAATCACCTGATTGGTTGAAAAAAATATTTTAAATAAGTAATTGCGATGGAAACAAGGATCTATCCTGTTTTAAATAATAGACATTTTCATTTTTATTCAAATGCGGACCAATTTAAATTGTTTTCCATTCACTGCATTTTTAAACCAGAAATAACAGATCACATAGCTAAACACTTCAAATCCAAATGTGATGAAGTTAAATCTTCTTTGGTGAGGCTCAGTATTTGTTGAATTTGTTTACATCTGTGAGTTCCTTTATGGTTCTGGTCTGTAGGAAGTAATTCAGAGTGGAACAGTTTTGATTAATTTTGAACAATACCTTTTTAACTATAATTCTGCCAACTGGGACATCGAACGAATTACTGGCCTATAACCAGGTTGGTGCCCCATGTTCTCCAGTTTCCTAGTTTGCTGTGCTGGATCAGGGGCTAATAAGGACTCTGAGGGTTCACTCTTCATGTGAAGCTTTTTCATCAATGGATTCATGTTCTAAAGTTACTGGAGAACAGCTAAGATTTTTGGAAACAGATTAATATAGTCACAAAAGTTAAGCTCTGTATTGGAATTTTTATCTGCAATATAACTTGCAGCTGCGTATGGTTCTTTTTTGTAATAAACTATTCGTGATTTAGCCTGAAATATGAATTCTGTCCGCATGAGATTAGGAGGATATAGCAGCTACTTTTGCACTATATCTGGTATGACCCAACAGTAAAAGAGTAGATTGTTAATTTCAAGGCATGCTACATCCCATTCACTATAACCGATAAGGATATGTTTCAGTACATAAGACCCACAGGCCTGCTTATCGAAACTACCTCTTGGCCTCAATGGAAATAAAAATCAGGAGTGATCTATAACAAGAAGCTGAATCGATATCGCCTGGTTTACACTATCACTCATAGTCAGAATTACCCCCGTACAGTGCAAACCGATTAAATAAATAATGATCTTGCCGAGTAATTTTATTCACAGAACCATTTTATTCTTTTATCCATTTTAACTGTTAAATCAAGTTTGGCAAGAAGGTGCAATGGAATGCAAACTAGATTGCAATTACAGTACTGTAAATACAGTCACACTATTGTTATGGGTAACTGAAAGTGTACACAATACAGTGTAGCACAACAAATCTTTTCAAAAAAGGACCTTTAGGAACAGGTTAATCACATCTAGCAAAAGTGCACACTAGAAAGAAAGAAAGAAAGAAAGGAAGTTTTGCATTTATATAGTCCTTTCACAACCCCAGGACATCTCAAAGCACTTGACAGCCAATGAAATATTTTTGAAGTATAGTCACTGCTGTAATGTAGTGTGGCAGCCAATTTGCGTACAGCAAAATCCCACAAACAGCGATATGATAATGAAAAACAGTAATGTGATAATGCCCAGATATGTTTTAATGGATAAATATTGGACAGGATACCAGGGAGAACTCCCCTGTTCTTCTTTGAAATAGAAATGAGAAGTCGCACAACACCAGGTTATAGTCCAACAGTTTTATTTGAAATCACAAGCTTTCGGAGCTTACGTGGCCCCTTCCTTCACCTGAGGAAGGGGCCACGTAAGCTCCGAAAGCTTATGATTTCAAATAAAACTGTTGGACTATAACCTGGTGTTGTGCGACTTCTCATTTTTGTCCACCCCAGTCCAACACCGGCATCTCCGCATCATGACCACTATCTTTGAAATAGGATCTTTTATGCCCACCCGAGAGGGCAGATGGGGCCTCAGTTTAATATCTCATCGGAAAGGTGGCACCTCTGGAGTGGGACTTGAACCCACAATCTCCCGAATCAGAGATGAGAGTGTTACCACTGATCCACGGCTGACACCTGAAACATGGTTAAACACACACTAAAATATGGCTAACTTATAAACATCTCAAAGCTTGAGCATTAGCACCTGATGATGGTTTTCATATCGAAGCAAAAGCCCCCCTCACATTGATTGTCAAAAGTGCTTGAGCCCCAGCAGCTTAGCAGGTGAGAAAGATGGAAGCATCACTGAATTGGCTACAAGGCGATTTTCACACCTCGACAAAAACACTTGTAAAAAGAGCTTAACACATTGATTGGCAAACAGTTCTCAACACATTGGCTTTAGTGAGTCAGTACAACAACAACAACAACTTGTATTTATATAGCACCTTTAACGTAGTAAACCGTCCCAAGGCGCTTCACAAGAGTATTAAAAGACAAAAAAATTTGACACCGAGCCACATAAGGAGAAATTAGGGCAGGTAACCAAAAGCTTGGTCAAAGAGGTAGGTTTTAAGGAGCGTCTTAAAGGAGGAAAGAGAGGTAGCGAGGTGAAGAGGTTTAGGCAGGGAATTCCAGAGCTTAGGGCCGAGGCAACAGAAGGCACGGCCACCAATGATTGAGCGATTATAATCAGGGATGCTCAAGAGGGCAGAATTAGAGGAGCGCAGATATCTCGGGGGTTTGTGGGGCTGGAGGAGGTTACAGAGATAGGGAAGGGCGAGGCCATAGAGGGATTTGAAAACAAGAATGAGAATTTTGAAATCGAGGCGTTGCTTAACCGGGAGCCAATGTAGGTCAGCGAGCACAGGGCTGATAGGTGAACGGGACTTGGTGCGAGTTAGGACATGGGCAGCTGAGTTTTGTATGACCTCAAGTTTACGTAGGGTAGAATGTGGGAGGCCAGCCAGGAGTGCATTGGAATAGTCAAGTCTAGAGGTAACAAAGGCATGGATGAGGGTTTCAGCAGCGGATGAGCTGAGGCAAGGGTGGAGACGGGTGATGTTATGGAGGTGGAAATAGGCGGTCTTAGTTATGCCATGGATATGTGGTCGGAAGCTCATTTGAGGGTCAAATATGACACCAAGGTTGCCTCAGACAGATGTTAGGGAGAGGGATGGAGTCATTGGCTAGGGAACGGAGTTTGTGACGGAGACCGAAAACAATGGCTTCGGTCTTCCCAATATTTAATTGGAGAAAATTTCTGCTCATCCAGAACTGGATGTTGGATAAGCCTTCTGACAATTTAGAGACTGTGGAGGGGTCGAGAGAAGTGGTGGTGAGGTAGAGCTGGGTGTCGTCAGCGTACATGTGGAAACTGACGCTGTGTTTTTGGATGATGTCGCCAAGGGCAGCATTTAGATGTTAAGAACATAAGAACATAAGAAATAGGAGCAGGAGTAGGCCAATCGGCCCTTCGAGCCTGCTCCGCCATTCAATAAGATCATGGCTGATCTGATCCTCACCTCAAATCTAAAGAACACAAGAATTAGGAGCAGGACCCGGCCACTCAGCCCCTGGGCCCGCTACGCCACCCACAGGGCCTCGACCGATCCGAACTCAGCCTCATGTCCAATTTCCAGCCCGCTCCCCGTAACCCCTAATTCCCTTTACTTCTAGGAAACTGTCTATTTCTGTTTTAAATTTATTTAATGATGTAGCTTCCACAGCTTCCTGGGGCAGCAAATTCCACAGACCTACTACCCTCTGAGTGAAGAAGTTTCTCCTCATCTCAGTTTTGAAAGAGCAGCCCCTTATTCTAAGATTATGCCCCCTAGTTCTAGTTTCACCCATCCTTGGGAACATCCTTACCGCATCCACCCGATCAAGCCCCTTCACAATCTTATATGTTTCAATAAGATCGCCTCTCACTCTTCTGAACTCCAATGAGTAGAGTCCCAATCTACTCAACCTCTCCTCATATGTCCACCCCCTCATCCCGGGAATTAACCGAGTGAACCTTCTTTGTACTGCCTCGAGAGCAAGTATGTCTTTTCTTAAGTATGGACACCAAAACTGTATGCAGTATTCCAGATGCAGTCTCACCAATACCTTATATAACTGCAGCAATACCTCCCTGTTTTTATAATCTATCCCCCTAGCAATAAAAGCCAACATTCCGTTGGCCTTCTTGATCACCTACTGCACCTGCATACTAACTTTTTGATTTTCTTGCACTAGGACCCCCAGATCCCTTTGTACTGCAGTACTTTCCAGTTTCTCGCCATTAAGATAATAACTTGCTCTCTGATTTTTCCTGCCAAAGTGCATAACCTCACATTTTCCAATATTGTATTGCATCTGCCAAATTTCCGCCCATTCACCCAGCTTGTCTATATCCCCTTGTAGGTTTTTTATGTCCTCCTCACTTTCTACTTTCCCTCCCATCTTTGTATCATCTGCAAACTTTGATATGTTACACTCGGTCCCCTCCTCCAAATCGTTAATATAGATTGTAAAGAGTTGGGGACCCAGCACCGACCCCTGCGGAACACCACTGGCGACTGGTTGCCAGTCCGAGAATGAACCATTTATCCCAACTCTCTGCTTCTTGTTAGATAACCAATCCTCCACCCACGCCAGAATATTCCCCCCAATCCAGTGATTTTTTATCTTGAGCAATAATCTTTTATGTGGCACCTTGTCGAATGCCTTCTGGAAGTCTAAATACACTACGTCCATTGGTTCCCCTTTATCCACCCTGTACGTTATGTCCTCAAAGAACTCAAGCAAATTTGTCAGACATGACTTCCCCTTCATAAAGCCATGCTGACTTTGTCCTATTAAATTATGTTTATCTAAATGTTCCGTTACTGTCTCCTTAATAATAGACTCCAAAATTTTACCCACCACAGATGTTAGACTAACTGGTCTATAATTTCCAGCCTTCTGCCTACTACCCTTTTTAAATAAGGGTGTTACTTTAGCAGTTTTCCAATCTGCCGGGACCTTTGCTGAGTCCAGGGAATTTTGGAAAATTATTACCAAAGCATCCACAATCCCTACTGCCACTTCCCTCAAGACCCTAGGATGTAAGCCATCAGGTCCAGGGGATTTATCCGCCTTGAGTCCCATTATTTTACTGAGTACCAATTCCTCAGTGATTTTAATCGTATTTAGCTCCCCCCCCCCTAGAGCCCCTAGTAAATAGGAGGGGACCAAGGATAGATCCTGTAAGGGGTTTCGGGTGGCTCTATGCTTAGCCTGGGTGCTAGTGCGGGGTTAGGCCTTGTTGCCTGTTCTGGTCTCCAGCCAGCCTGGTAACACTAGACACCTGTGAGTGGTTCGACCCACTCGCCCTTATGGTTCTGACACTGGACTTAGGGGCGAGAGCAATAATGCAGAGAAAACTCAGGTAGACCCGGTTGAATAGTGCGAAATGGAAAATCTTTATTGCATATTATTCAAGATTACGAAATACATGTCATAAGCACAGATTAATGACAGTACAAACTTACATACATTTATGCAACTAGGTTTAGGGAAACGAGGAGCGCACGACACATCGTAAAAGGGGACACACATTATAATTATCCTTAAAACATAAACCCTCCCCTATCAATACCTGTCCTAATCTAGATCTGTAGGATCGAGACTCATGCTCACCACTCGTGATAACTCGGAGAATTCCGAAACTCTGCTCGGATGTTTTCACCACAGCACCTGACTATCCACGTGTTGATCAGGGGTCTCTGTACCCCACTTGTTTACTCGCTTCTGCTCCGGCTAGCAGGCTGGACCGTCTGTTGTCATGAAGATCTGTGTTGACCTCGGAACTCTGATAAAACTCAAAGAAGAGTCTTCCTATGCCCGGCACCAGTTAGCCGGTAAAATTCAAAGAAAAGTCTTTCTGGACCGACACCAGTTGTGGAGTAGCCGATAGAATTCGAAGAAATGGTTAATCGATTTTCGGGCGCGGTCGGGGTTTACTGACCGCGGCGGCACGTGTAGTCGTCTTCTTCTCTTCTCATCTCATCTCATCTCATCTCCTCTCGGGCCTTCGGTTCCAACACCGTTTACCGACTTCTCGGGATGGTGCGCCCGCTTACCGGCCTTCGCAGACCAGCTCTCCACAGATCTTCGCGGCAAGCCACGAGGTTGACTCCCGGAAAATCCACGGATCAGAGAAGCGAGTCAAAGGAATAAGAGTTGAGCGAATAAGAGCGCGAAATAAGAGAAAGATGGACGTTTGAACACTACAGTTATAGTACTGTAATTCCTTGTCTCCCGCCCAATCTTAATGTTCATCTTTTGTCATGTTTTTGGCACTGAAACTTCTTGTATGGGGTGGTACTTGTCGTTAATGGGTCTCGGTGATACTTGTAACTGTCTGAGTACCCGTTAATATTTCTCCCATTGTGGAACCGGCTAGGAGTCTCCCTGGAGGGGTTTTGAGGGCCTCCGATTCTTGTTGTGAGTACCCGCGAACGGCTCTCATCGTAGAGCCGTGGGGAATTTGCGTATCAATGTCTTTTGGATGGTCCCCTAATTGCCCAGTACAATAGCTCTCATTTGTGCATGGAAAAACCCGATTCCTAGCACTTATATTCCTGGCTTGGGTGTTAAAATGCAACATCTTTTGTCATGTTTTATCTCAATATGCTGAGTCCTGTCCGATCTTGCTGAAATGTTTATTGAAACGCCATCTTGTCTGCCCGCTGAAAATCTAGAACCTTCTGCCACGAGGCGTGGCGGCCATTTTACAGGCTGTTTGTGTCCGTTTTGAAACCTGACAGCATTTTGCTGAAATAAAGCTGTTTATACGAAACTATGTCTCCTTCTCATTATTATGAAATCGCGATAATTTTGCGAATTCTACAATCGTTGGGGGACACCAGAGGTAACGATGTGGGAGCGGGAAGAGAAGCCGTTGCAGGTGATTCTCTGGCTACGATTAGATAGATAAGAATGGAACCAGGCGAGTGCAGTTCCACCCAGCTAGACGATGGTGGAGAGGCGTTGGAGAAGGATGGAGTGGTCAACTGTATCAAAGGCTGCAGACAAGTCAAGAAGGACGAGGATGGATAGTTTACCTTTGTCACAGTCACAAAGGATGTCATTTGTGATTTTGATGAGAGCCGTTTACTGTGGCAAGGGCGGAAACCTGATTGGAGGGATTCAAACAGGGAGTTGCGGGAAAGATGGGCACGGATTTGGGAGGCTTACTAAATAAATAAATCTAGACGTCTGCAATTCATTTAAACGTTTTATTCATATAACAAACTTAATTATTTAATAGGGACAGCTATCATTGGAAAAGATAGAAAAAAGATATGTGCATGGAGATTTTCGTTCTCTTAAACATTTAGGGGGAAAATTCAGTTGGTTGTACCTCCCGTTAGCGCCTTAAGAGGGCGCTAATGGAGCGGAAAGCAACTAGCGCCCGGGCGCAGCGATGTTTGCGCCGCTCACGAAATTAACTAGACATTTTGCGGCAGCGCTAAACACTACCGCCACGATCTCCTGCGCCAGCAGATCGTGACGTCAGTCGAGTGCGCAACGCCCCGGTAGCGCCCCAGAGCCAATATTGAGTGGCGCCCCCTGCCTTACCGCCTGCGCTAGCAACGACAGGTTGAGGGGAACGTTTTGCAGTCAGGAAGGGACTGGGGGAGTGCTATTTAAAGGCGAACGCTTCCTGCCTTTTTTTGTTGGTGACATTTTTGCACCACGCATTCTGAGAGAGAGAGAGAGGGACTTCTGGAGAGATTCAACGCTGTGTGAAGGAGTTTTGGGTACTGAGCAGCACTTTGCAGGTTCATTTTGATTTGCCCTTCCTTGTATCTATTTAGAAGAGACTGTGGGGGCTGCATTCTGAGCTCTTTCCCTGGGACTCTCCTTTGTTCTTTCCAGCAGATTTGATGTACAGGTCTCTCCAGGCCGATATTCAAGGCTGCAATGAGAAGGATGCGGATGGAAAGCAAGATCAACCCTCCCCTTTAAGAAATGGCTGGGGCCATTGTGTCTCTGTTCCATTGCTGACTGACATCACATGAGCTTCGCCAGCGCTCTGAGGTAGCGCCTCGCTCCTCGGCCTTTGCGCCTTAAGACAGGTGTGTAGCGCCTGATTTAGTGCTCCAATCACCTCCAGGGGCGATAAAAGCCAAGTTTGCAGTCGGAGGCGATAATTAGCGCCAGGCGCTAATCTTTGCGTCCGTCCGATAATTGCGCCCCAAATGGGGCGATTCTGAATTTTTCCCCCTTATTCTTTTATCATAGAATCATAGAAATTTACGGCACAGAAAGAGGCCATTTGGCCCATCGTGTCCGTGCTGGCTGAAAAAGGGCTATCTAGCCTAATCCCACTTTCCAGCTCTTGGTCTATAGCCTTGCAGGTTACGGCATTTCAAGTGCATATCCAAGTACTTTTTAAATGCGATGAGGGTTTCTGCCTCTATCACCCTTTCAGGCAGTGAGTTTCAGATCCCCACCACCCTCTGGGTGAAAACATTTCTCCTCAACTCCCTTCTAATCCTTCTACCAATTACTTTAAATCTATGTCCCCTGGTTATTGACCTCAGTTATTCACTTAAGTGGGCTTGACTGTACTAACCTACTCCTCAATTCAAATTCACTGTTTTAATTTTTTTTTAATTTACACACATACACAAATTCTTATCACCTTTCGAATACTGTTCCACAAGACACTTCTATAGATTATAGTGCTGAAGTACTGAATATTGTCTGTAAATAATACTCAATGGGGTCGATTTTCACTGCCTTCGCCTGGTGTTAACAGGGTGGGAACGGCCTCAAAATGGGGTCAGTGGCCTTACCCATTGATATCGGGTCTTTTGACGTAAATAGGACCCCGATTGCCATTTTAGGTTAGAATATGCATTGCAGGCTCCAATCAATTCCACGGGCGATGGAAGAGAAGAGGCCCTCTAAAGGCAAGTATTGAATTATTTTTGTGGGCCCCAGAGGATCCGGAGCCCACAAAAATAATCTGGGCCAATGCCGCTCCGGGAACCCCACCCTTGGTGATCGCCCCTGCGACTTAGCTTCCTGCCGGCACACTCCGGCCCACTTTCCTGTGCTGAATCCAGCCAGCTACATTGGGATGCCTGTTTGGCAGCCTACAGCTCGCCTGTGGAATATAAGTGAAGCCGGAGCCTCAAAACCACTGGAATGGGCAGCTGGCTAAAAGTTAAAATAGCCCCTTATATATCCAATTAAAATAAATATTGCTTGTGCTTATTTGTTACTTGCCATTTCTAATTCTGGTTTTACATATATCCTAAAATAATGCTTTCTTTAAATATATGGATAAGAGATATGTTTTCAACACAGATAAATGTGAGGTATTACATTTTGGTAGGAAGGATATGGAGGTCACTTATCACTTGGAGGGTGCGAGTCTAGGTGGGGTAGAGGAACAAAGGGATCTCGGAGTACAAATACACAAATCACTAAAAGCTGTGCCATAGGTTAGCAAGGCCATTAAAAATGCAAACCAAGCACTAGGGTTTATTTCTAGAGGGATAGGATTGAAAAGTAGGGAAGTTATGCTAAACCTGTACCGAACCTTGGTTAGACCACACTTAGGGTTGGATTTTGTCAGCCCCGAGGAGGCGGGTATGGAGGCGGGACTGCCGGTAAAGTTGCAGGATTTGGGGGAGGCTGGCAAACCTGCCCCCAACCCGCCTCTGTGCCCTCTTGCCAGGAGGCGGGAAGCATTCCTGCTCTGGGTCCCGTCTCCTCGAGGCGGGAAAGGGATTAAATCCTATCAACTGCCTGTTAACAGGAAAATAGGATTATCCCTATTTTTAGCTCCGAAATGCAGGCTTCCCAACCTCGGAGAACCCCGGCAGGGTGTAAGAGACGAGAAGGAGGTCTGCGGGCGTCGGAGGGGTCTGAAAGTGAAATGTAGAGGTGAGTGATGGGTGCAAGTGTGGAGTGGTAAGTATGTAAGGTGAGTGTTAAGTGTTGAAAAATGTTCACTTACCTTTGTTTCTGCCTACAGCCTTCAGCTGCTGTGGATCCGGAGTCCCGACATCTTCATTGTAGATTTCATACTGGCTGTTGGACCCTCCAAACCAACAGCCAGGTGATTTCTGCAAAGTTGAAAGGTTTGATGAGTCCTGAACACAGGGACTCATCAAACTACACAGAATGTCAGTGTTTGACTACTTCACAGAGCTGTCAAATGCTGGCATTTCTTCTTTCAAGAAATCTTGACAGATGGTATGTCAGACGTTGACGTGCTCTGTCACTGACTTCCCCCTAATTGGCCTGCTGAGCCCGCTGGATGGGCTTAACAAGGTCAATCAGGGAAAAATCCTGCTGGTTGGCCAGAAGCTGATGGAGGCGGGATTGAAAGCCGGCAGGCAGCAGTCTGCCTCCAAAAGCTTCCCATTGACAAAATCCAGTCCTTTGAGGACTGCGTGCAGTTCTGGTCAGCCATATTATAAAAGGATATGGAGGCACTGGAGAGGGTGCAGAGAAGATTTACAAGGATGATACCAGAAATGCGAGGGTATACACATCAGGAAAGGATTAACAGGCTGGGTCTCTTTTCTCTTGAAAAAAGGCTGAGGGGGTGACCTAATAGAGGTCTATAAAATTATGAAAGGTTTTGATAGAGTGGATAGAGAGAGAATGTTTCTACTTGTGGGGAAGAGCATAACTAGAGGCCATCAATATAAGATAGTCACCAAGAAATCCAATAGGGAATTCAGAAGAAACTTCTTTACCCAAAGAGTGGTGAGAATGTGGAACTCGCTACCACAGGGAGTGGTTGAAGCGAATAGTATAGACGCACTTAAGAGGAGTGAAGGGTTGGGATTTGAACCAGTTGAATGTTGCAGTCGAGCGACACAGCATGACAACCTAGTCTCGGTTGAGACTAGTTGAAACCACAAATGGAACATATGGTCAGAAACTGAACTACAAAAGTGATTAAGCATGTGGAGATATGAGAAGCTGCAATAACAAGGTTAAAATTTGCAGAACAATGGGGTTACGAAGTAACAACTGTCACGCGGATGTATGTAGGGTTTATTTGATTAACCTTTGAGCCATGTCCAATCACGAGTCACTGACTCAGATCGGCCGAAGCCACGATGAAGCAAGAATGGACCCTGCTGTCCAGATAACTGGATAAACTTAGATAAAAGACAGAACTGAAAGAAGGGGCTTAGCTAACGATGTAAAGTTATAATTAGGTTGTTTTTGAAGGAATATAATTGGGGGGCGGCTGTTGCCACGGGGCTGGATTAGCCAAGGAATAAGTAATGTAATAACGGCTATCGGTGTGCTCCAGTCTTGTACTGTATATAAGCTTGTGAATTTTGCTGATCGGGGAGAAGGTGCTCGCACAGACCGCGGGGGTCTGAAACCTTCTCCCAGAGCTCTGTTTTCAATAAACTGCACTTCTTACTTTACCACAGATTAGATGTGAACTTATTTTCGCCCAACAGGGAGGCTGGACAAACATATGAGGGAGAAGGGAATAGAGGATTATGCTGATAGATTTAGATGAGGAAAGACGGGAGGAGGCTCGTGTGGAGCATAAACACTGGCATGGACTGGTTGGGCCGAATGGCCTGTTTCTGTGCCGTATATCCTATGTAATGTAAGTTGACAAGACCGTAGCCTGATTGCTCAAGAAAAAACAATGTATATTAAACTAGACGGGAGCATTCAATGGAATGATAAGCCTTCTTGCATCTTTACTGTTGCAACCATTTTTAATGCAGCTAGCTGGGGTCTCTACTGGGCCTTATTAAAATATTACACTTACCAACAACTGGACGAGGAACGGTGATTTATTGCAAAATATGGAATAGGCGATAGAGCAATAACATTTAAAAATTAAGGAGGTTGTTTCTGGTTTCTACATAAAGTCTAAAATGTATTCTGATGAGTGGAGAGTTGCAACTGCCATCAAAACAGCCCTCAGCAGAAAAATCAACAGAAAAAGCTTTGAAGGATGCCCAAGAGCACATTCACTTATAATAATGGAGGTGCTGACTGAGAGTGGAAGCATTTTATATAGATCATTATCACAGCAGTAGTGTAGTGTTTGCCTGATACCCACCTGCTAATACATGGAAGAGGAGGAGGAGGAAGACCAGTGAAGATTTTAAGGTAGACTTCCAGCAAAATTCTCAATAAAAGTTTTTAAAACAAGATATTTTCCAACATGGAAGGTTTTCAGGGAATCTGACTGAGAAGACTGAGATCGATAGATTTTTGGGCACTAAGGGAATCAAGGGATGTGGGGATAGTGCAGGAAAGTGGAGTTGATGTAGAAGATCAGCCATGATCTTATTGAATGGCGGAGCAGGCTCGAGGGGCCGTATGGCCGACTCCTGCTCCTATTTCTTATGTAAACATAATTTGAAATGGTTGGAAAATAAGTTTAAAAGATACTTAAGTTTGAATTCAGCATCAAAATTTCATTTAACATTAGGAGGCTTTAAAAAAAAAAGCTTATAATGGTCTTTAAGAGAGATCTGATTATACCATCATTGATTATAAATGGGTTTCCCTGAATTTATAGTGAATCCAGATGACTGGAAGGATGGAATGAAGTGTTCTACTTTGCACAATTGTCCACAAGCAATGAGAATATAATAGGAAACAAATGGAGGACATGACAGAAATTGCACTGACGAATAATACAATTTGCTGGGGATGGAATAGCTATTTGCAGATGCTTCTGTGCCAATTGCACCCAAGTACTAGTCGCAGGTCTGAGTGAAGAAAATGGCAAGGATTTTCTAATATCTGTGAAGTGCAGAAATGGCAGCATTAAATGTCTACACATTCAGAACCCTTGAAATGCATCCACAGTAAATCCTGCCACCACAGGCCCGCATGTTGTCCTATAGATTCCTGTTGGAGCCAACATGACTGATTAGCAATCTTCTGGGTTTCCCAGCTTTATAGAATCCTATAAATTTGTTTGCCAGCCTTGGGAATTGCCAGACGGTAATTTATTGGATATTGTAACAGGGCTGCGGACTCAACTTTATGTTATTTTTAAAAATGATTATTATGCAGCTCATGAGCTTACTGACAGAGTGCCCTGCCAGATTCTCTGAGCCGTATATTGCTGTGCTATGTAGAAATGCAGCTTCTAACAGTTCACTCCACCACTAACAAGAGGAATCCTTTTGCATCTTGCAATACAATTTCATCTGATTTTGATCTCACTTTCAATAGGTCACTGATGCTTCAAAGTTCATAGAAGTACTGAGAAGATCAACCAGATGGATCCTTAGTCCCAGTCCTTCTGCTAACACAGCAAACCTCTTTTGACAACAGAGGTGAGTGGAGGGGCATAATACAATACTAACCTTCACAACACTCAGATACAACACACGTTGCTTGTGATTTCCGAGCTGATATAATGCACTGAATCTTTAAAGTTGCTTGGCGAGACAGCATTATGTTGAAATTGTTGGTATTGCTTCAGAGAGAGGAGAGTTAAAATGTGGAATAAATTGCAAACTGGTGCAGTGAGAGCTAAAAGAGAGAATCATTTGGAAAAAAAGGTTCAAATATTTTTCACACATGAAGAAATAGACATACAAACCGAGGGTAAAATAAGGACATCCAGATGTCCATTTGAGTTTGAAAAAAAGTTTGTTCTGCAGCAACAGTGATGTTTGGGCTGAGAATGGAAAGAAAGCATAATAGCTCTACTCTACATCCTTAACACAGACGTCTGGATTTAATGGATAACTGCCTTATTTCCATTTTATCTTTTATTTTCTTCTTCATGTCTAATGTTGAAATCTTATAAGATTAGTGAAGAGACTATCTGATGAGGTGTTTTGTTGTGGGTAATTTTTTGCCATTGTGATTATTCTAGTTCTGATTTTACTTTTCATTTTTACTCCTTGCAGCTATCTTTAGGATGGAGCATGGGGGCGTTCCAGGTAACCGAGAATTATATGGCCATTCCAATTGAAAGTGTTTTTGTGTTAGTGGTTATGTCACTTTTCCTTTCCTTTGGAGATGGAGTGTACTGATGTTGTGTGGTGAGTCAGAAGGCTGTGGGTTAAAGTTCCACTCCAGAGATTTGAGCACAAAAATCTAGGCTGACACCCCAGTGCAGTACTGAGGGAGTGCTGCACTGTCAGAGGTGCCGTCTTTCGGATGAGAGTTAAACCGAGGCCCCGACTGCTCTCTCAGGTGGATGTAAATGATCCCATGGCACTATTTTGAAGAAGAGCAGGGGAGTTATTCCCGGTGTCTAGGCTAATATTTATCCCCCAATTAACATCACTAAAAACAGATTATCTGGTCATTATCACATTGCTGTTTGTGGGAGCTTGCTGTGCGCAAATTGGCTCCCACGTTTCCTACATTACAATAGTGACTACATTTCATAAGAACATAAGAAATAGGAGCAGGAGTAGGCCATTTGGCCCTTCGAGCCTGCTCCACCATTCAATAAGATCATGGCTGATCTTCTACCTCATCTCCACTTTCCTGCACTATCCCCATATCCCTTGAATCCCTTAATATTCAAAAATCTATCGATCTCTGTCTTGAATATACTCAACGACTGAGCCTCCACAGCCCTCTGGGGTAGAGAATTCTGAGTGAAGAAATTTCTCCTCATCTTAGTCCTAAATGGCCGACCCCTTATTCTGAGACTGTGACCCCTGGTTCTAGACTCCCCAGCCAGGGGAAACATCCTCCCTACATCTACCCTGTCAAGCCCTGTAAGAATTTTGTATGTTTCAATGAGATCACCTCTCATTCTTCTAAACTCTAGGGAATATAGGCCTACACAGATTCATCAAACACAATTTCCCTTTCATAAATCCGTGTTGACTCTGCCCAATCCTATTATTATTTTCTTAGTGCCCTGTTACCACATCCTTAATAATAGTTTCTAGCATTTTCCCTACTACTGATGTCAGGCTAACTGGCATGTAGTTCCCCGTTTTCTCTCTCCCTCCTTTCTTAAAGTGTGGGGTTACATTTGCTACCTCCCAATCCGCGGGAACCGTTCTAGAATCTATGGAATTTTGGAAAATGACAACCAATGCATCCGCTATCTCTATAGCCACCTCTTTCAAAACCCCAGGATGTAGGTCCTTTCAAAAGTACTTCATTGGCTGTAAAGTGCTTTGGGGCTTCTGGTGGTCGTGAACGGCGCTATATAAATGCAAGTCTTTCTTTCAGGTGCATAAATAGTAGTGAGTTCCCAATCCTCACTATGCTACCAAGGAAAAATTCTGAGCAGGGCAAGGTATGAACGCATGTGTTCATATGTTATTCTGTTGTCTACTATTTTAGCAAAGGTTATTTTTCAATAGTGGACAGAAGGATTTCATTTGAACACACATATGCATTTGTTACCAATATAGTACAGAGCTATTTCAGCATTGCAAGATATATTACTCTTTATACAACATGCCAAAGGAGGCTTCTGGTCAAAGATGAGTAATGTAGGATGTAGTGTTAGGAAAATATCCTGGATTTCACTTGATTTACCTTTGGGAAGAGGCACAAGAAAACTGCAAAGAACCTTTCCTCAGGAGGTTGAAGGGCTGGAGTTATAGCAAAGCAAGTTCTAATTGTAGCCATTTAGTGGCCCATTATGTTATCAATGATGCTTTTCTAAATACAATGGCCTGCAAATTGGTTGATGCCACGCCCATTCTACAGGTGTTAAACGGGTGCCAAAACATCCAATATGGCGGGCGGTAGACGCTCGCTCATTCTGAGCTGGAAGTGCGTCGCCTGCCATATTGGTAAAGGCAAAAAAAGAGGTTTCCAGGGCCCACGCCTGAAGTAGGCGTTAAGCCCTTTGCATGTGCAAATGAGGGGCCAGACGCCCTGCACATGAGGCCCCCTTTGCAAAATTGGTCTGCCCTGAACACAGCCGGCGCCTGACCGGCTGTGTTTAGGAAAACATGGTCCACATACGGCCTAACTGGCAGTCCTTAAAGGGCCCGCTGAAGGCCACCACCAAAAAGGTAATTGAAAAAAACAACTTAACTGGGAGTGAAGCTCCCAGCTCCACTGTAGTGACGAAGACCATCGCAGGCTCCTGCTTGGCCCCCTCTCAATCGCACCCCCCTCTCCCGATAGCCTCCGTCCCTCCTGACCATTTCCCTTCCTCTCGATCGCCTCCTCCTCTCTCGATCTCCACCCCCAATACCCAGGCCAACATTTAGCTGATATTATTGCTGAGCGCAGTTCGAGTGCTATCATATGCAGATTTTTAGAAAGAGTTTCAGGCACTTAAATTTGAAACAGATGCTGCATAATCCATCCAACACATGGTCTTCCGATGGCATTAGATGATTTCTTGTGTGTCTGCAGTGATCACACTGCAGCTGGTTGAATAAACAGCTGGATGCAGCGCAGACATTAGAATAACTTATTTTCTCTCTGGCTCAAGATTTTTTTAGATTGAAGTGAATGCCTTTAGTTCAAAACAATAGAACGAATACAGGCTAACTTTATAATTGCTGCACACCTCATTGCATTTTATCCCCACTTTTTAAAAATGAACACTTATGGTAAGGCCAGAAAATTATATATTAGAATCATAGAATCATAAAATTTACGGCGCAGAAGGAGGCTATTCGGCCCATCGTGTCTGTGCCGGCCGAAAAAGAGCTATCCAGCCTAATCCCACTTTCCAGCTCTTGGTCTGTTGCCCTGTAGGTTACAGCACTGCCAATGCATATCCAAATACTTTGTAAATGCGATGAGGGTATTCTGCCTCTGCCACTCTTTCAGACAGTGAGTTCCAGACCCCCACCACCCTCTAGGTAATAAAAGTTCTCCTCAACTCCCCTCTAATGCTTCTACCAATTACTTTAAATCTATGCCCCCTGGTTATTGACGTCTCTGCTAGGGGAACTAGGTCCTTCCTATCCACACTATCTAGGCCCCTCATAATTTTTTACACCTCAATCAAGTCTCCCCTCAGCCTCCTCTGTTTCAAAGAAAGCAATCCCAGCCCATCCAATCTTTCCTTACAGCTAAAATATTATTTGGGATTAAAACAAACACTCCCAAACTTAATTTGTTTTATCGTCTATGGAACAGTTCCAGTGAGGCTTTTTGCAGATTGTTTTGTTCACCTCAATTTCTCAATAGTCAGCAAGCAAGTCCTGCTGAGAGGGTCAATGATTAAACACTGTCGCAAGTGTACATGTCGCAGAGTGTGGTGAGCTCAATATGTGCGCGTGTAATGTGGTGGAGGTCAATGTTCTTGCTGTGTGCATCTGTACTGCGGTGGGAGGGCACTGACCTCAGTGCACATGTTCATGTAGGGGTATGCGCGAGTTTACACAAGCTCACAAATAGGTTTGGACGAGGTTAAATAAATAGGCAGCTAATGTGGATGCCAAGATGACATTGACCCAAAAGTTCTGTTTCTTTGTAGGGTACAGAGTGAAGTGACCTTAAGTATGTATAAATCAGGGTTGCAGAATTTTTATTCACGTAACGAAAGAGTTCGGTCAGCAACAGTCACTTTACAAATCAAATCAAAGTTAAGAATGACAATTATATTATCATTTCTTTTTTGCAATATTTTTGTTTGAAAGCAAATACTGAAGACAGCACCAGGGGAACCAATTTGGAGGAGTTACTAAGCCTGACAGTAAGAAGATTCTGATTTATCATCAATAGATATCATCGTGAACTCTGAGTGCACCAGTGAATCTTGGCATTTTAACATAATCTACTTCTTTACATTATTCAGTCAGTTCTCCCGATTACGTCACCAGCACTTAAATTATATTTTAAAACTTAGTAGGTATAAACAGCAAAAGATAAATCAAAGGTTCTGAAAGGGGTACTATCACTGTTTTACAAAGGAACTATAAGTACAACACCCACAAGAGATACGATACCCTATTATCTCATCCATAAGTAACATGGTGTTTTCAAAAAACACTTCGCAATCCAAATTATATCACCATGCCTTCTAAAGAAAGTTTTACCAATTACATTTCAGAATCATTGTTGCCTTTTTAAAATAAATCAGAGTTCTTTTTAACAATTCTGAATTCTACAAAGGTGAGGCTCCTTATTTAAGAGGAGTGCGTGCTACACCTGAACCATGCTGGGACCAGAGTTCTAGCGAATCGAATAACTAGGGAGGTAGATAGGGCTTTAAACTACATAAGTGGGGGGAGGGTCCCGGTGGAGAGAAATCTAGAATGCTAAAGAGAAAAGACAAGAAGCAGTGCAGGAAAGTGATTGGGGTAAGGATAACCAGATTGTGTCAGGAAGGGACAGAGCAAACAAAAGAGTGCACTAACAAATAGGGTCCGGGTAAGAAAAAATGGTAATAAGACAAAGGGCCATAGAACAAAAAAATGTTAAGATGTCTAAAAATGTTAAAAAAAAATCTAAAGGCACTGTATCTGAATGCACGAAGCATTCATAATAAGATAGATGAATTAACAGCGCAAATAAATGTAAACGGATACAATATAATTGCGGAGACATGGCTGCAGGGTGACCAAGGCTGGGAGCTGAATATCCAAGGATATTCAATATTTAGGAAGGACAGGCAAAAAGGAAAAGGAGGTGGGGTGGTGTTGTTAGTAATGGGTGAAATCAGAGCAATAGTGAGAAAGGATATTGGCTCAGAAAATCAAGATGTAGAATCAGTCTGGGTGGAGCTAAGAAGCACCAAGGGGCAGAAAGCATTGGTGGGAGTTGTCTATAGGCCTCTAAACAGTAGTGGTAATGTAGGGGACAGTATCAGACAGGAAATTAGAGATGCATGTAACAAGGGTACTACAGTAACCACGGGTGACTTTAATCTACATATAGACTGGCCAAACCAAATTAGCAATAATACTGTGGAGGATGAATTCCTGGAGTGTGTGTGAGGTGTTTTTTTAGACCAGTATGTTGAGGAGCCAACTAGGGAACAGGCTATCCTAGATTGGGTATTGTGCAATGAGAAGGGGTTAATTAATAATCTTGTTGTGCGGGGTCCTTTAGGGAAGAGTGACCATAACATGATAGAATTCTTCATTAAGATGGAAAGTGAAGTTGTCCAATCCGAAACTAGGGTTCTTAATCTAAACAGAGGAAACTACGAAGGTATGAGGAGTGAGTTGGCTATGATAGATTGGGGAGCTTCATTAAAAGGCATGACGGTAGATAGGCAATGATTAACATTTAAGGAACGAATGCATGAATTGCAACAGCTATATATTCCTTTCTGGTGCAAAAACACAAAAGAAAAGTGGCCCAACCATGGCTAACAAAAGAAATTAAGGCTAGTGTTAGATGCAAAGAGGAGTCATATAAAGTTGCAAGAAAAAATAGCAAGCCTGAGGATTGGGAGCAGTTTAGAATTCAGCAAAAAAGGACCAAGAGATTGATTAAGAGGGGAAAAATAGAATATGAGAGTAAACTTGCAAGGAACATAAAAGCGGACTGTAAAAGCTTCTACAAGTATGTAAAAAGAAAAAGATTAGTGAAGACAAATGTAGGTCCCTTACAGTCAGAAACGGGAGAATTTATAATGGGGAACAAGGAAATTGCAGTGCAATTAAACAAATACTTTGGTTCTGTCTTCATGGAAGAGGACACAAATAACTTCCCAGAAATGCTAGGGAACCAAGGGTCTAGTGAGAAGGAGGAATTAAAGGAAATTAGTGTTAGTAATAAAAATAGTGCTGGACAAATTAATGGGACTGAAAGCCGATAAATCCCCAGGGCCTGATAATCTGCATCCCAGAGTACTAAAAGAGGTAGCCATGGAAATAGTGGATGCATTGGTTGTCATCTTCCAAAATTCTATAGATTATGGAACAGTTCCTGCAGATTGGAGGGTGGCAAATGTAACCCCACTATTTAAAAAAGGAGGAAGAGAGAAAACAGGGAACTACAGATCGGTTAGCCTAACATCAGTAGTAGGGAAAATGCTAGAGTCTATTATAAAGGATGTGATAACAGGACACTTAGAAAATATCAACGGGATTAGACAAAGTCAACATAAATTTATGAAAGGGAAATCGTGTTTGACAAACCTACTGGAGTTTTTTGAGGATGTAACTGATAGAATAGATAAAGGAGAACCAGTGGATGTGGTGTATTTGGATTTTCAGAAGGCATTTGATAAAGTCCCACATAAGAGGTTAGTGTGCAAAATTAAAGCACATGGGATTGGAGGTAATATACTGGCATGGATTGAAAATTGGTTAACAGACAGGAAACAGAGAGTAGGAATAAATGGGTCTTTTTTGGGGTGGCAGGCAGTGACTAGTGGGGTACCGCAGGGATCAGTGCTTGGGCCCCAGCTATTCACAATATATATCAATGATTTGGATGAGGGAACCAAATGTAGTATTTCCAAGTTTGCTGACGACACGAAACTAGGTGGGATTGTGAGTTGTGAGGAGGATGCAAAGAGGCTTCAAGGCGATTTAGACAAGTTGAGTGAGTGGGCAAATACATGGCAGATGCAGTATAACGTGAATAAATGTGTAGTTATCCACTTCGGTTGGAAAAACAGAAAGGCAAGAGTATTAATTAAATGGTGATAGATTGGGAAATGTTGATGTACAAAGGGACCTGGATGTCCTTGTACACCAGTCACTGAAAGCAAACATGCAGGTGCAGCAAGCAGTTAGGAAGGCAAATGGTATGTTGGCCTTCATTGCAAGAGGATTTGAGTACAGGAGCAAGGATGTCTTACTACAGTTAAAATTGAGAGGTCGCACAACACCAGGTTATAGTCCAACAGTTTTATTTGAAATCACAAGCTTTCGGAGCTATCGATTGCCCCTTCCTCAGGTGAAGTAAATTAGATACAGAATCGCCAAAGCATATATAGATAGAGAACAAAGCATGTGTACCTTACAATTGCAGACCACTAAATTAAATCATCCTGACTATCTGCTGAGGTGTGATAAAGTTAATCAAGTCAGCCAGGAAGGTACCACATCAAAGACATAGCAAGATACAACTGAGACAATGAGGTGTAGTCGCAGGGGTTCTAACGTGTCAAAAGCTGCCGTCTGTATGTAAAACGAAAAGCTTTAAAATTTTTACTTTTTTACTGGGAAAATTTTTACTTTTTTACTGGGAATCACATCTGTGAACAAGCCAACGACGACTCGAGTCTGGATCACGTCATGTATCGTGACATAAACCCAAGATCCCGGTTGAGACCGTCTTCATGAGTGCGGAACTTGGCTATCAGTTTCTGCTCGATGATTTTGCGTTGTCGTGTGTTTCTAAGGTTGCCTTGGAGAACGCTTACCCGCAGATCCGAGGCTGAATGTCCTTGACTGCTGAAGTGTTCCCCGACTGGGAGGTAACAATCCTGCCTGGCGATTGTTGCGCGGTGCTCGTTCATACGTTGTCTCAGTGTCTGCATGGTCTCGCCGATGTACCATGCCGCAGTGCATTCTTTCCTGCAACGTATGAGGTAGACAACGTTGGCCGAGTCACATGAGTATGTACCATGTACCTGGTGGTTAGTGTCCTCACGTGTGATGGTGGTATCTGTGTTGATGATCTGGCATGTCTTGCAGAGTTTGCCTTGGCAGGGTTGTGTGGTGTCGTGGTCGCTGTTATCCTGAAAGCTGGGTAATTTGCTGCGAACGATGGTACTTCTGAGGTTAGGCGGCTGTTTGAAGGCAAGTAGTGGAGGCGTGGGGATGGCCTTAGCGAGGTGTTTGTCGTCATCGATGACATGTTGAAGGCTGCGAAGAACATGGCGTAGTTTCTCCGCTCCGGGGAAGTACTGGACGACGTAGGGTACCCTGTTGGTTGTGTCCCGTGTTTGCCTTCTGAGGAGGTCTATGCGATTTTTCGCTGTGGCCCGTTGGAACTGTCGATCGATGAGTCGAGCGTCATATCCCGTTCTTACGAGGGCGTTTTTCAGCGTCCGTAGGTGTCCAACGCGTTCCTCCTCGTCTGAGCAGATCCTGTGTATTCGCAGGGCTTGTCCATAGGGGATGGCTTCTTTAACATGGTTAGGGTGGAAGCTGGAGAAGTGGAGCATCGTGAGGTTGTCTGTGGGCTTGCGGTAGAGTGAAGTGCTGAGGTGTCCGTCTTTGATGGAGATTCGTGTGTCCAGGAATGAAACCGATTCTGAGGAGTAGTCCATGGTGAGTTTGATGGTGGGATGGAACTTGTTTATGTTATCGTGTAGTCTTTTCAGTGATCCTTCGCCATGGGTCCAAAGGAAGAAAATGTCGTCAATGTATCTGGTGTACAGCGTTGGCTGGAGGTCCTGTGCAGCGAAGAAGTCTTGCTCGAACTTGTGCATGAAGATGTTGGTGTATTGGGGTGCGAATTTGGTCCCCATGGCTGTTCCGTGTGTTTGGGTATAAAAATGGTTGTCGAAGGTGAAGACATTGTGGTCAAGGATGAAGCGGATGAGTTGTAGGATGGCGTCTGGAGATTGGCTGTTGTTGATGTTGAGTACTGAGGCTGTTGCAGCGATGCCGTCATCGTGGGGGATACTGGTGTAGAGTGCCGATACGTCCATCGTGGCAAGGAGTGTTCCTGGTTCAACTGGTCCGTGGGTGCTGAGTTTCTGTAAGAAGTCTGTAGTGTCGCGACAGAAGCTGGGGGTTCCCTGTACGATGGGTTTCAGAATACCCTCGACGTATCCAGAGAGGTTCTCACACAGGGTTCCATTGCCTGATACGATAGGACGTCCGGGTGTGTTGGCTTTGTGTATCTTTGGGAGGCAGTAGAAGTCTCCCACGCGGGGAGTACGTGGGATGAGAGCGCGTAGGATGTTTTGAAGGTCTGGATCGAAGGTCTTGATCAGTCTATTGAGTTGGCGGGTGTGTTCTTTGGTCGGATCTGCGGGTAGCTGTCTGTAGTGTTCCTGGTTGTCCAGTTGTCGGTATGCTTCTTTACAATAGTCCGTTCTGTTCTGTATGACGATGGCTCCTCCTTTGTCCGCTGGTTTGATGACAATGTTGCGGTTGGTCTTGAGAGCGTGGATGGCGTTGCGTTGTGCTCGGGTGACATTCTGGACTGTCTTGTGAGTGCGGCTGATGAATCTGGCGTTGATGCATCTCCTGACAGCTTGAGCATACATGTCAAGCTTGGGGCAGCGACCCTCCGGAGGGGTCCAGTTTGACTCTTTTTTCTTCGGTTGCTGCACTGCGAGTCCCTCTGTCTGCTGTTCTGGATCATTGATTGTCTCATTGGGTTTGTTGCTGACATCTTGGGATTTGTGGAAGTATTCCCGGAGCCTCATTCTCCTGATGAATTCCTCCGTGTCTGCCGCGAGACCGATGGGGTCCATTTTGGTGGTTGGGCAGAACATGAGCCCTAGGGCGAGAACTTCGATTTCGTCTGGTTGAAGGGTGTGGTCCGACAGGTTGACGATGGACTTCCCTGTGGTTGCAGCCGTGGTACCGGGGGAGGCTTGGTTGCTGCTGGTGGTGATGCCGAGTTTCTCAAGCTTCCTGTTCTTGATGCGCATGTAGGCAGCGTAGTTCCGTTGCCTCGTCTGTTTGGTGGTGTCTCGTAACTGGTCTGCTGTGTCCTGAGCACAGGCTGAGAGCATGGACTCTATCTTGGTTTCGAGGTTGTGGCGTTTGCTGTAGAGCTGGTGTACGAGATGGTTGAGGAGTGTGCGAGAGGTACGACGGCAGAGTCTCTCAGCGTAGTCTGTGTTGTATGTCGACTTGAGTGGGTTCGTGATCTGTAGTCCTTTCGGGATCTTGTCTGCTTTCTTGCATCTCTGTAGATACTTGATGTCGGTGTCGATATGCGCGATCTTCTTGGCGATTCTCTCCACTTTGAGCCAGCAGTTTGTGGTGTCGATAGTGGTCATGATGCGGAGATGCCGGTGTTGGACTGGGGTGGACAAAATTGAGAGGTCGCACAACACCAGGTTATAGTCCAACAGTTTTATTTGAAATCACAAGCTTTCGGAGCTATCGATTGCCCCTTCCTCAGGTGAAGTAAATTAGATACAGAATCGCCAAAGCATATATAGATAGAGAACAAAGCATGTGTACCTTACAATTGCAGACCACTAAATTAAATCATCCTGACTATCTGCCGAGGTGTGATAAAGTTAATCAAGTCAGCCAGGATACTACAGTTATACAGGGCCTTGGTGAGACCACACCTGGAGTACTGTGTGCAGTTTTGGTCTCCTTATCTAAGAAAGGATATACTTGCCATAGAGGGAGTGCAGCGAAGGTTCACCAAACTGATTCCTGGGATGGCAGGACTGTCATATGAGGAGAGATTGGGTCGACTAGGCCTGTATTCACTCGAGTTTAGAAGAATGAGAGGGGATCTCATTGAAACGTATAAAATTCTGACAGGGCTAGACAGACTGGATGCAGGGAGGATGTTTCCTCTGGCTGGGGGGGTCTAGAACAAGGGGTCACAGTCTCAGGATATGGGGTAGGACATTTAGGACTGAGATGAGGAGAAATTTCTTCACTCAGAGGGTGGTGAACCTGTGGAATTCTCTACCACAGAAGGCTGTGGAGGCCAAGTCACTGAATATATTTAAGGAGGCGATAGATAGATTTCTAGACACAAGGGGCATCAAGGGGTATGGGGAGAGAGCGGGAATATGGTATTGAGATAGAGGATCAGCCATGATCATATTGCATGGCGGAGCAGGCTCGAAGGGTCAAATGGCTTACTCCTGCTCCTATTTTTCTATGTTTCTATGTTTCTAATAAATTTACTTAGAAAGACAGACTCTGCTTAAAGCGTGATACTTGCACTGGTTACATTCTGGTAGCTAATGAGATACCAAGGTGGCCGATTTTGATTAAAAATGAAAAGATTAGCATTTACGGAGGTCAAAATGTACCAGCTCAGCAGTATCAGAATGCCTTCTGTACATGGGCTGCAAAATAATGATAATTATGGAAAGAACCCATATTGTCACAGTAACTGAACTGGTTTCCACAGAAATGAATGGGAAATGTCAAATATATATTTGTTTAATAAATTGAGCAGTTGTGAATTTGTACAGAGACATACAAAGAAGTGGTACCATTATAATTACTCAGCAACCGTTTTGCTTATGAAATGATGGGGCTGGATTTTGATACTGGGGCGGGTTGGGGTCGTGTCATCCACTTTTCGTGTTATCCACCCGCCTGCAATTGGATGTGGGAGATTGATGCAATTTTCACTTAATTGGGCAATTGAGTTCCAGCATATGGGAACCCATGAACCAATTAGTGGTTTCAGTCTGAAAGTCGCCTCTGATGATGTCATCATTGCAGTTCAGAGACTGCCTGGTCTCAGAGATTGCCTGGCCTTTGCTGTGAGAGGACCTGGATGCAAAATGAGCAGCATCTCACAGAGAGAGAGAGAGAGAGAGAGAGAGAGATTTGCATCCAGGTCCTCTCACAGCAAAGGCCAGGCAGTTTCTGAAGACATTCAATGCAGCAGCATCAGAGGCGACTTTCAGACCTAATACTACTACTACCTTCATCACATCTCTGTTGTAATAGTGGACCTGCAGCTGATAGTCAGCTATCCACTTGTGCTCCCGCCAGGTTTCACTGGCGTGTTTCACATCAGGCGTGCTTCACGTCGGAAAAGGGTTAAACTAGCTAAAACATTTCAAAATGGCATTACAGAGCCAATTTAGGGCTTGTTAAGGGCTTTAATGGCCTCTCCCGCCTCTTGAAGGCGGGACGGAGTCGGGAACACTGCACACGATTTTATCAAAATTGCGTGGAGGCGGGTTGGAGGCGGGATGGGGTCGAGACCCCCGAATCTGCAACTTTAACCCCCCACACGCCTCCAAACCCGACTCCACGGGCCATTGAAAATCCAGCCCCTGGTGTTTGATGCAGCCAGAAAATGGTAGTTGTGAATTTCCTGTGCAGAACCGTCACTTATTGTCCTAGAAATCTGTTTGTGTTCTTCATGTGAGCTAAGCAAAAATTTCCCTCTTGAACTTGGTGCAGAAGTATCAGGTGGCTCACAATCTCCTGATTGAAAGCTGACAAGGGTCTGGTTGTGCGGGTGTTTGTGGTCAGGTTGACATGCGATTGTTAATGCTTGATTCACGGGGGAACATGAAGTTCATGGCACGGTAATGTAAGACTTGCAAAGCTTTCTTCTCACTGACAGGCAGCTGGATCAATAGCCCACAAGTACAGTGAGCTCTGTTGGTTCTCAACTCGTGACGCGAATCATGACTGGTGAGTTCAAACCCCACTGTGGAAAGTTGTGCAACTGAATTCAATAACTCTGCTAAACTTGTGGGCTGACACCAGCAAAAGAATGAGCTCGAAAACTTCCAGATCGTTATTAAAAACCCAACTGGTTCACTAATGTCCTTCAGGGAAGGGAACCTGTCACCTCTACCCACTGCCCTAGAACAAATATCAAAATAATTGGAACTGTCACATTCTATATTTTTGGAGAATGCACATTCTGTTGTTAGATTTGCCACCACCAAGCTCCCCATTATTCCAGGCAGCAGCACATTTGTATAGCACGCTTTTCACACCTCTCCTTTGAAACTCTGCCTGACGAAGCCTCACCTTGAATGGAAATCAAATAGTTAATGTATGTCTCACTCTGCAGTGAATGGCTGGGTCGGGAGCTGAACTGCTCCTAAAACTGTGCTGGGTGCGGGATAAGACCCCTCCAGCCAGCAAAGGAGAAAGTCAATTCTAATGGGAGACTGGGCTTTCAACAAAAGCCATTTAAGAATGAGATGAGGAGGAATTTCTTCGCTCAGAGGGTTGTGAATCTTTGGAATTCTTTACCCGAAAGGGCTGTGGATGGTGAGTCGTTGAGTATATTCAAGGCTGAGATCGATAGATGTTTGGACTCTAGGGGAATCAAGGGATATGGGGATCAGGAGAGAAAGTGGAGTTGAGGTCGAAGGTTAGCCATGATTTTATTGAATGGCGGAGCAGGCTCAAGGGGCCGTATAACCTACACCTGCTCCTAATTCTTATGTACTTATGTTCTTAAAAGAACTGGGCACAAAATAAATGAAATCGAGGCCTCAAACCAGTTTTGGATTCACTGTACCAGAAAGCCTGCAAGTACATTGTGACTATGGTCGATCTATAATCATTTCTGCAGTCGTTAAATACTCAAATGAAATGAAAGTTTGGCCTAAAAGTGCCTCCTAATGGTTTAGCTCATCAAGGAGGTAATCAACTGAGCTGCATAGCCCAAGGCCAAGAACCTTTGTTCTATTGCCGCTGATGCTGGTGGTAGGGACACTACAATTGTGATGGGGAAGGAAAAAGAGTAACAGTCAGGGTTCCCATTCTTGATGCTGTACAGGGATTCCTGCTGGAAGTGTACGCATGTGGATATCAGCTGAAGACAGGATTAGGGCTGGATGTGATGCCTTCACAGTCAAATAGCCGGTCAACACACACTGCCACAACTCATTCACGAATAATCACCACTTAGGCAAGGTACAGGAGGATGCGAAATATCAGGAGATACCGCTTTCAAGAAAGGAAAGTAGAGGAGAAAACTGGCAGAGAAAATTGAGGAGGAAAAAAATAAGGGGACACGAGTTACGGTCAAGATAGTTTGAATTGGATTTAATTTGGGAAATAATTACTTTACACTTGGAAGTACTAACGTTTAGAACAGATTACCGTCTGGGAAAGTGAATTTAGACTTAGTTGAAACATTCAAAAAAGGAGTGGACAGATGTGAGTTAGTGGAGGGAAAAGGAAGGAGATGAAAATAAACTGGTCAAGTCCATCCATCAACTTAAACACAGGCCGAGTGTGCTTTTCTTGATTCTATATTAATGCATACTTATATCGAACATAATACAAAATCAAAGTTTGGTATTTACTTTAGGAGCTGCTGGGGTGCATTTATACTGCAATGTTCATTTCCACTTGAGTATACAGTATAACTTGAGAGTTGAGGCCCACATAACTCCAAATCTGGCTTTTAAAAACGTAGTGTGAGGTTTGTTGGACCTTCCTAGTACTTTTTAAACTTATTGAGAGTTGATTTAAATGTGTATAGCAAGTGCAGATATTCCAGTTCGTGCTCTCAAAATGTCTCGGTTTAGACCATAGGGAGGGAGCTCTGCACTCGTGTGTAAGCAATGCATACAGCTCCCTGGTGAGGAGGACGCTGGCAATTGGAGCCAAGCAGTGTAAGTGCAGTAGTGCTGGGCTGGTAGAATCACCCATCTCATTTCTAATGCACTGCTACTAGGCAAGGCTTTATTGTTACATAAAAGAATACTGCACTACAGTGAGAACAACTGTGGTAATGTCCCAATTCCAACAGCGTCGAAGTTAATAATTACCTACCTATATTAGTAACCTATTTGTAGCCAATGTGGTTCTTTTTTCCCCCCAGAGTACAGCAGAGAAAAGGCGCTCAACTGAAGTTCCATACGCAAGGATGGACAAGTGGGGAACTGCTGATGTGTTGAAATAAGGCAAAGGCAGAAACAGAGAGCGTGTGAGGAAAAAGGAGGTAGATAGACAGCGTTAGATAGAGTGAGAACAAAACCAGTGAGTTTATGTGTAAATGGGGCCTCCAGACAGGTTTCATTATGGATTGGCGTTAGTCCAGCTGGCTATATTTCTAAACTTGTTGTAATTTCATACATTGGTAAGATGGCACAGTGGTGTATAAAGAGTTAATCGTTTCAATCTCAGCTTGTACTTAAAGGGAACATTTGTGCAGATGGCTGGATGAAGAAAGCTGCACCGAAAGGCCTGTTCATTCCTTTAAAGGAAAAAGGTTGCAACAAGGTCATATGGGCCACAAATTATTTATACATTGAGCTTAAAAACCATCAAGCATGTCAAACGTTGTACAAGACTGATGCACTGAAACCCCACCTGAAGTGACACAAGATCTATGCATTGATAGATTTTGTAAATCTATATATATTCCTGGTTAGCTGGTTTGAATGAGTTTCCATTCAACATCCCAGAGGTCCTTCCCTCCGTCTTTAATGCTCCTTTTTTCTTGTAGACAATGTATGTTTTTACAAAATATTTTCAATATTCTTTTCCTTATTTACATCTGCCTTTAATTAAAGTTCTGAAAAATGCCTTATTTATTTAAACAGAAACAGGGCCTCAGCTGGAGTCAGGGATCACTGTGACTGTATGTACAAATAAAACCAGGTTTTATACAATGGTCTGAATTCAAAGGCAAGGCATTGTTTTCCATTCATTCTCTTTCTATTTTACTTTAATTCGAATGTCATTTTTCTTCTTCCAATGCATCTATCCTTCCATTTTCTTAGCTTTTCTTATTCTTTCCATCTCTTTGTTGTAGAAACAGGGGCAGGCTGGTAAGCCAGAAGATATCCGAATCAAAGTAGCATGTTATGAAAATTTTAAAAAGTAACTTAATATTTATAATTGTTAGGCTCGAAGATTGCATATGAATTTGGTGTTTTTTTTTGTAGTTTTCCGTTGTGGTGCGTTGCGGTTGTAGCTTTTGACGTGCTGGGACACATGAGTTTGGTTTTCCTCTTTCTGCTGTGCGATACTGATCAGGGAGTCAGCGGGCACTTTGTGTACTTGCTCTGTATTTATCATGTAAATTGTGAATAAACAGTTGGAACCTGAGCTCCCAGCGGTCAGCCTGCTTTCTGCCTCCACAAATGGAAACAGTTACTGACGATTAGAAATTAGCAAACCAGCTGCAGTTTGGAAGACTTGCTTCCGTTCAATTTTCAAACTCATCAATGCCCATTGAACTCCGAGCCTCCTCAGTCTGCCAACGTTACAATTTTTAAATAGAAAATCAATAAAAGAAATTAAATAAAAGTCAATTTTAGGGGCAAATTGTCGACAAGAATGAATAACATGATATTGGAGAGGTTACCATGCAAGGGTTTGTTTTGGCATAGAGCACAGCTTGAGTTCCAGCACAATTGCTGATAAAACCTTAAGATAAACACATCTTTGAGCTCATTATTGCCACTTAAGTTTGTTGTCTTACACAGGAAACCATATTGACGCACTCTATCAATGACTAGTCATACTGCCAATTTTGAGTTGGAGGCCCAAATAAAGGCTGGGAGTTGTAGCTTGCATCTCCAGCAGAGAGCGACAACTTTGGAAGCCCCATGAACTCCAAGCCGAGCTTCTGACCTCGGCACTGACCTCCAATGGTGAAAATAAAAAGGGTTTTCAAACACAGCAAATGCCATTGCATAGGTAAGCCTGATTTTCCTGCGTAATTTGTATTTTTATGTCTTTATTATGTTGCAAACCGAGTATAAATCCTCAGATTACAAAAATGACACAAAATGGCCACCAAAAGCATTGAAGAAAAACTTGAGCAAGTTGATTGGTTTGTATTCTCCTTTAACTGGTCGCTGTTGTTCACTGTCCATTTTTGATTCCTCGGGTTTCGAACTTCATAATTGGTAGGTTTCATTCTTGCTTGCTACTCGCTTATTAGCACATTGCTTAACGGTTCAGTTCTGATTTGTTGCTGCTTTATGAATATGAAATTTGAGCCAAATAGGTGCAAGTGCGACACCTACTTTCCATATGAAATGCGACAGTAAATATGACACCTGAAGTGTGAACAAAATACATTATATGAAATTCGGCTGTTGTCGGGTGAGTACGCGCTGTGTACTCACCCGTAAGGCCACCTGAAGTGCCGGTTTCCTGCATGCACTACGCATGCGCAGGAAACCGGAACTTCCGTTCCCCTGAAGGAAGGGGTTCAGAAGTCGAACGCGTGCGCGGGAGAGGCTGCGCGCACGCAGCGAACTTCGGATTTTTTTTCAGGTTTCTCCGGGAGGGTAAGTATTGAGAAGCTGCACTTTTAAAAAGGAGGCGCAAGGCCTGTTTTTAACAAGGTAAGTGGTAATTAATTACAATTTAAACATTTTTTATCTTTTTTAGATACTTTAAAGAAAGGTAAGTTTATTTTTAGCACCGTTAAAAAGTATAATAAATTTTTTCAAAAATTTAAATTTTTATTTAAAGTAGTTAATTTATGTAACTTATAGTTATTTTAAAAATGTGATTTTAAAAAAAAAATTATTTGAAGTTTAAGTGTGGTTTTGGGGCCGCTCTCTATTCATAGATTTGACAGGTCTTCCTGTCAAATCTATGAATGAAAATGCCCTGTTAGGATTGGCTCTCCATGGCCCACGTGATCCCAGGGGACGCTTCGAACTAACTGCGCCCCTGGGATACGCAAGCACTGCGCGCCGGCAGCTGGAGGAGGCCCAGGAGCCGAAGTCCTCATGGGCCCAAAGCACAACGGCAGGCGCGGTAGGCAAATACGCGCGCGATGCTTGCACCCGCAGGAAGCCGGAAAGCCGAATTTCTGGCCCATTATAATTGTGTACACCTCCAACCCCTCAAAGGCATTAAACACAGCATCATAGTTGCTTTTAGTGTATAAACATGGGTGCTTTTCCAGAAGAATGATACTTTGCAGCTACAAACTCTTTTTCTTTTTATACCCGCAAATACAGCATTGACTTCAAATAACTGCCCACAATCAAAAGGAAAAATCCTGTTACTCTCTTCTCTGCATTTTTTTTCTCTCTAAGGGCAAAGTCGTTTAATAAGAATGGCCATATTTGGCTCAAGAGAGACTTCATTGGAAATGAAAGCAGTAAAATACAAAATATTCTAGAACAAAAACATGTGAATTTAGCTGAATCATGGGTATATTAAACCAGCAAAGCCTCAGCAAAAGTGGATGCAAAATTCCATGTACATAATCAAGCAAAGTTAAAATCAAAATCAAAACAGAAAATACTGGAAATACTCAGCTGGTTAGGCAGTATCTGTGGAGAGATAAACAGAGTTAATGGGCTGGCTTTTAATGTGCAGGAGCGTGTGCGTTTGGGAGTGGGTGGGGGTTAAAAATCGGTGAAATTGACAGTGCATCGGGAAGCCGGCTCCAACCCATCGACTTCCGGGTTTCACTGGTGAGAGTTAGACTGCGTGCGAGCAACCCTCTCGGGAGAGGCAGGCTCCCACTTAACATATATTAATCGTTCAATTAGATAGTGGCTTCCACTCCATCGATGTGCATCTGGTGTGCAACCATAAAAAGATCTTTATGCAGATGTGCACAAGATTCCCGGCAGCTGCCATGATGGTTTCGTCCTGTGGCAGTCCACCCTCCCAGATGTCTTCACACCTGGAAGCAGAGTTACCAGCTGGCTGCTGGGAGACAAGGGATACCCACTTAAAATGTGGCTGATGACACCTCTTAGAAACCCGAGGAATGAGGCCCAGGAGCTCTACAATGAATGCCATATGACCACCAGATTTGTCATTGAACAAACCATAGGCATACTGAAGTGGGAACTTGTGCATGGAGTCAGAAGAGATAGGAGAGGTGATGAATGAATACTTTTCGTCAGTGTTCACCGAGGAGAGGGGCCATGTTCTTGAGGATGAGAGTGTGATAAAGGTGGATAGGCTGGAGGAGGTAGATGTTCTGAGGGAAGATGTTTTAGCAATTTTGAAGAACCTGAGGGTCGATAAGTCCCCTGGGCCAGATGGGATATATCCTAGGATTCATTGGGAGGCAAGGGAGGAGATTGCAGAGCCTTTGGCTTTGATCTTTGGGTCCTCACTGTCCACGGGGAAGGTGCCAGAGGACTGGAGAGTGGCGAATGTTGTTCCTCTCTTCAAGAAAGGAAATAGGAATTACCCTGGTAATTATAGGCCGGTTAGTCTTACTTCGGTGGTTGGTAAGATAATGGAAAAGGTCCTGAGGGATAGCATTTATGACCATTTGGAAAGATGCAACTTAATCCGGGATAGTCAACACGGATTCGTGAAGGGTAAGTCTTGCCTAACAAATTTGATTGAATTCTTTGAGGAGGTAACTAAGTGTGTAGATGAAGGTAGAGCAGTTGATGTCGTATACATGGATTTTAGTAAGGCATTTGATAAGGTTCCCCATGGTCGGCTCATGAAGAAAGTAAGGAGTTGTGGGATAGAGGGAAATTTGGCCGATTGGATAAGTAACTGGCTATCTCATAGAATTGAGAGGTCGCACAACACCAGGTTATAGTCCAACAGTTTTATTTGAAATCACAAGCTTTCGGAGCTATCGATCGCCCCTTCGGCGCGATAGCTCCGAAAGCTTGTGATTTCAAATAAAACTGTTGGACTATAACCTGGTGTTGTGCGACCTCTCAATTTTGTCCACCCCAGTCCAACACCGGCATCTCCGCATCACTATCTCATAGAAGGCAGAGGGTGGTGGTGGATGGAAAATTTTTGGACTGGAGACCAGTTACCAGCGGTGTGCCACAGGGGTCGGTGCTGGGTCCTCTGCTGTTTGTGATTTTTATCAATGACTTGGAGGAGGGGACTGAAGGGTGGATCAGTAAATTTGCTGATGACACCAAGATTGGTGGAGTAGTGGATGAGGTGGAGGGCTGTTGTAGGCTGCAAAGAGACATTGATAGGATGCAGAGCTGGGCCGAAAAATGGCAGATGGAATTTAACCCTGATAAGTGCGAGGTGATTCATTTTGGTAGGGCAAATTTGAATAAGGATTACAGGGTCAACGGCAGGGTTCTGAGGAACGTGGAGGAACAGAGGGATCTGGGGGTTCATATCCACAGATCTCTGAAAGTTGCCACTCAAGTGGATAGAGCAGTAAAGAAGGCCTATAGTGTGTTAGCGTTTATTAACAAGGGGTTTGAGTTTAAGAACCGTGAGGTTATGCTGCAACTGTACAGGACCTTGGTGAGACCACATTTGGAATATTGTGTGCAGTTCTGGTCACCTCACTATAGGAAGGACGTGGAAGCATTGGAAAGAGTGCAAAGGAGATTTACCAGGATGCTGCCTGGTTTGGGGGTGAGGTCTTATGAGGAAAGATTGAGGGAGTTGGGGCTTTTCTCTTTAGAGCGGAGGAGGATGAGAGGCGACTTAATAGAGGTTTATAAGATGATGAGGGGGATAGATAGAGTGGATGTTCAGAGACTATTTCCTCGGGTGGATGTAGCTGTTACAAGGGGGCATAACTATAAGGTGCATGGGGGGAGATATAGAAGGGATGTCCGAGGTAGATTCTTTACTCAGAGAGTGGTTGGAGTGTGGAATGGACTGCCTGCTGTGATAGTGGAGTCGGACACTTTAGGAACTTTCAAGCGGTTATTGGATAAGCACATGGAGCACACCAGAATGATAGGGAGTGGGATAGCTTGATCTTAGTTTCGGACAATGCTCGGCACAACATCGAGGGCCGAAGGGCCTGTACTGTGCTGTACTGTTCTATGTTCTATGTACTGAAGATGTGCTTCAGGTGCCTGGACAGATCTGGAGGCACACTTCATTATGCACCAGCTAGGGTCTCCAGAATGGTCGTGCGCTCTGCACAACATTGCACTGCAGCGAGATTTGAACCTGCAGGAGGAACAAGGCGCAGAGCACAGAGCCTCTTTGGAGGATTCCGAGGAAAAGGAAGACAAGCAAGAGGAGGAGGAAGACAAGGAGGAGGAGGAAACGAGGAGGCGGAAGGTGATGAGGGCAATGCACCACCAGCAGTGCACATTGCTGCCCGGGATGCCCTGATTATTGTAAGGTTCACTTAAGTTCCACCAGTGCACCCATCTCACAATCTCATACAGAAGTCACTTTTGCCACCACCCCCACCAATGCCACTAACACAAAGCAGTCCTACAAACAACCAAGCATCCCTTTCACATCCCCTCATTGGTCGCTGTCAATTCAGGTCTTCCCATTCATCATCAAACAACTGAAAAGGCCACTTGCCAACCAGAGTGGGCAACATGGGAAAGTGGTGCAAAACAATAATATCTTTGTGCATCAAATGAAGAAATTACACTTAACAGTATCAAATGGGTAAGTGACCCATGTGCATACCCTTGTGCAATTAAAAGTCTTTATTCTTCCTTTTCCTATTGCTTCTATGTTGTGCAAACCCTGCGGCTTCAGCAGAGGTTGAGGTAGGTGGCTCACATCCTTGCTCTGAGTGTGCCAGATGTAGAGGGATTTGGACAGATTGAGCCAAAAAGTGGAAGATGTTGGCTAATGTAAGAAAAAAGCTGAAGGAATCAAAGTGCACAATAGGAATCAACACAGAAGAGGGATCTGACCGTCTTAGTGCAAAACAGTCTAAAAAAAATCAGCATAATGTGCAGTGGTGGCGAAAATGGTTCATAGGATGTATAGCTTGAGCAATAGAGCAGAAATCCCAGCAAGTTAAGTTCGTTTGGACAAAGCACTGATCTGCTCTCACCTTGAGCACTGTTATATCAAAAATGGCAACTAGGAGGTGAGCTTGTTGGGATATTTATGATCTTTAAAGGAATAGACAAACTGGACCCCAGGTTAAGGTTCACTATTAGCACAAACTCTAAGACAAGGGCTCATGGAATCAAACAGATGAATAGAGAGAAAAGGCGGCAAAAACATGGAATTGTCTCTCGGGGGAGGCAGTAAAAGGGGAAAATGTTATGAATTTTAAAAGGGTGATACAGAGTACAACAGGTAAACTGGTGGAAGAAGTCTGCACCTTTGGTACCTTTTGTCTGACAGACAGTGATGGTCATTTCCTGTCCTGTATAGTGCTATGTTCCTATGGACATTGGGACATATGGAGGGATGGGGGGGGGGGGGCGCTAGTTAAATATGTCTAGTGATGAGTCATGGCTAAGATGATCTTTTGGTGCTTGCTTGATTTCCTTAGAGAGTTGGGGAACAATGCACTGGTCCAAATGATATTGGGTTCATCTTTCCTATTATTTACAACTTGCAGCAATATGACTTTAACTTTTTGGATTTGAAATCCTTCATTGGTCATTTCCTTGGAGCCATATTAAACCCTTGGTTAACATGTTCGCCTGTGCACTACAACCTATAAACATGAGAAATCTACACCAGTTAACTGACAACGGTACTGAATTTATGAACTAGGTGTGTATCACTTCCATGCATAGTCCTGATCTAAATGTAACATTTCCCAATCATTTTTGTTTTCTGCTGGCACCACCCTGAAACCTGTTGACTATTTACACTGCAATAAATGATGAAAGAGTCATCTGAATTAAGACTTTCAAAACAGAAGTTACATTCATTTTATTGACTTAAAATGTTTGCATCAACTTTAACCAGATTCAGTTGCAGAATAACTGGCCCAATGTACACATGTATTTTGTTACAAACATGCAATTTATTTGACAGCCACATTGCAGCATTGCTAACATTAAGAAATATAAACAGTCCCTCTTGGGCTATTTTGCTCTGTCCTACAACTAATACGATTAAATAGAAGCTCTTCATAAATTTAGGAATTAATTAGAAGCAGCCGTTGATCTCAAAGTTATGACAGCCGTTTCAATAACTATTAAAAGCAAGCTTAACCATAATTAAAATTATGGATTAGTTGACAGGCTGGTGCCATAATAGGAGATTTTGTCAGCGGCCTGCTGTTGTCATGTGGTTGTGCCAGAAACTGCGTGCAAGCTGAGTGTGCTTGAAGATTAGGTTGTAAAACTACTTCTTCTTCACATGTGACATAATTGCAAACAGAAATGGTTTTCTACATAAGAATTCCGGTCTTGGAGCAAGTCAAGCAAAACGGTAATTGAGGCGTTCATAAAAATAACAAGTACATCTGAAGATGATGAGGATTTGGACCTACTGTTGTCTGCAGAGAAGCCAATGTATCTATGAGAGTTATCTCTTTTCAATTATAGTTTGCACTTTTATTTTACAGCTGTTATAAACACGTCAATTAATTATATCATGTATGTCCTATTTAGCCAAATAAGTGTCTTCTAATTCTCTGAAGACAATTGACCACATTAGGACTACCAGAATGTAGTATAAAATTACATAACATGACTTAATATAAACATACCAAAGTATAATATAATTTTAATATAATTTTAATATATCCAAACATAACACACTATGAAATAATATTTACATTGCATAATGACATCAGCATTGCATGACATATATCATAGACACAATATAGCATAACAATAACATTATGTAATTATAATAAGAACATAAGAAATAGGAGCAGGAGTAGGCCATTTGGCCCTTCGAGCCTGCTCCGCCATTCAATAAGATCATGGCTGATCTTCTACCTCATCTCCACTTTCCTGCACTATCCCCATATCCCTTGATTCCCTTAATATTCAAAAACCTATCGATCTCTGTCTTGAATATACTCAATGACTGAGCCTCCACAGCCCTCTGGGGTAGAGAATTCCAAAGATTCACCACCCTCTGAGTGAAGAAATTTCTCCTCATCTTAGTCCTAAATGGCCGACCCCTTATTCTGAGACTGTGACCCCTGGTTCTAGACTCTCCAGCCAGGGGAAACATCCTCCCTGCATCTACCCTGTCAAGCCTGTAAAAAATTGTGCATTTTTCAATGAGACCACCTCTCATTTTTCTAAACTCTAGGGAACATAGGCCTAGTCTACTCAATCTCTCCTCATAGGACAATCCCCCCATCCCAGGAACCAGTCTGGTGAACCTTCGTGGCACTCCCTCTATGGCAAGTATATCCTTTCTTAGGTAAGGAGACCAAAACTATACACAATACGCCAGGTGTGGTCTCACCAGGGCCCTATATAATTGCAGTAAGACATCTTTACTCTTATACTCAAATCCTCTTGTAATAAAGGCCAACAGAACATTTGCTTTCCTAATTGCTTGCTGTATCTGCATGTTAACTTTCAATGATTCGTGTACAAGGACACCCAGGTTCCTTTGAACACCAATATTTCCCAATCTCTCACCATTTAAAAAATACTCTGCTTTTCATTTTTCGTACCAAAGTGGATAACTTCACATGTCTCCACATTATATTCCATTTGCCATGTTCTTGCCCAGTCACTTAACCTGTCTATATCCCCTTGAAACCTCCTTGCATCCTCCTCACAACTTACATTCTCACCCAGCTTTGTATCATCAGCAAACTTGGATATATTACATTTGGTCCCCTCATCCAAATCATTGATGTAGATTGTGAATAGCTGAGGCCCAAGCAATGATCCTTGCAGTACCCCACTAGTTACAGCCTGCCAACCCAAAAATGACCCATTTATTCCTACTCTCTGTTTTCTGTCCGTTAACCAATCCTCAATCCATGCTAGTATATTACCTCCAATCCCATGAGCCCTAATTTTTTTTTAATAACCTCTTGTGTGGCACCTTATCGAACGCCTTCTGAAAATCTAAATACACCACATCCACTGGTTCCCCCTTATCTATTCTACTAGTTACAACCTCAAAAAACTAACAGATTTGTCAAACACGATTTCCCTTTCATAAAACCGTGTTGACTCTGCCCAATCCTATTATTATTTTCTAAGTGCCCTGTTACCAGGTCCTTAATAATAGATTTGAGCATTTTCCCTACTACTGATGGCAGGCTAACTGGTCTGTTGTGCCCCCTTTTCTCTCTCCCTCCTATAGCATATATATAATAATATAGTCTATCTATTTTATCATGTCTCTAATGTTATGTCTTTAATTGGGAAACTAACGACATTTAACCTACTCTCCATAATTAGCAGTGTATTAGATAACAGAGTGACTGCTGCCAACGAACCGAAAGCTGTGCAGAAGGAATTCTGCGCATAATTGTTAAAAACCAATTCAACTCTTAATTTTTATTTTCTTCAGTTTGGAAGCAGATCACTTTTCCTCGATGTATAAATGTTAACTTTTTCTCTCGGCTCAGTTCGGCAATAGCGATCTCTTTCCCCCACCCCCTCCCCTCCTTTCTCTCTTGACTCAGTTCAGCAGCGCATAAATGTTAATTCAACTTTTAACTTTTATTTTCTTCTCCTGACAAAGCTCAGTTCAGCAGCAGCGATCAAACTTTTAATTTTTATTTTCTTTAGTTCGGCAGCAGCGATCTCTTTTCCCCACTCCCTCCCTTGCTTTCTCTCTCACCAATCTGTGGGAAGTTCGATGAGATAATCCTTCTGATCCATTGGCATAGCAGATCAACATTAAGCATCTCTAAATTTCCAGTACATATTCTCAAATACATCCTTAAGAGTTGTGTGGGCCCTGGAAATTGGTATGAATATTTTTGGATAACATTGCAACCGGGTAAATGATTCTGGATTAAAGTCTACATCTGTTTGTTATTCATAGCAAGCAGTCAAAAGACTAAATGAAAGCTTTACCCAAAGGCTATGATGCTTTCTAAAAAAGGCATAATGGCAATGGTTGGGAGGAAGGAATACTTTTGAGGGATGAGATTTGTGGTTATTTGTAATGATTCTATAAAGTAAAATCTATTGCGCCAGTTACAAATACATATAGCATAAAATCTAACGACTATGGAATGAACATCAAAACAGTTTGTGGATGGTATATGAATGTGTTGGCACTTACCAAGTCTCTTACAAAGTTTCCACTTGCTGGAGTATTCAATATGTCAACTGTTTTATATTGAAAACACTAAGTAAGTACAACATTTGGCTCCCAGAAATGGAAAATATTTGATCAAAAAAATAGTCAAACACTTTTACAATTCTATTTTTACTGTGCTGGTTTCTTTCTTGCTATTTTCACATTTCATTTAGAGAATAAAGTATGAGCCAGTTAATGCACAGTCAGTTAAAGGGGATGTTTGCTTGTGCACCAAGTGACCTACCATACATTCAGCTGCTGTATAGAACAGTTGCATTTGGCATTGCTGCTAAACAGGCCTGAGTCTTCAAGAATACTGCAACCGATCCATGACTGGATTATCAGATGCAAGTACTTTAAATAAGCGCAACAGTTAGATTTTATTTGTATGTAATTAACCATGCACTATGACCTTTTGTACTGAGTGCTCATTATATTTTTCATAAACAAATAATGGATGCCATGATGGATATCATGAGGTTGTGCAACCTCCTGTTATTGCAGAAGACTTGTGTCAGGAATTATGTGGCTGTAAATATAAGGAACTCAGTTGTATCCTTGACTCAAATCTGCTCCCGTTATCCAGAAGTGAGATGTGACAGCACCAAAGTTGCAGAGAGTGGGAAGTGATTTGGCATCATTGAGCACTGCCAACAGACCCACAGAGAGACAAAGCCAGAAAAATGAAAGGAAAATAAGCCACCAATTTTAAATTACATCGCTATCAACAGCTCACATCAACAAACCAACATTAGTCATGATACAGCATGCTTGTAGTAAAAAATGGAGAAATTATGGCATTGCATCAACATCAAAGAGATAGGATGAGATGGTCCATTAGTGAAAATCTGTGAAATTGGAGAGAGACTTGGCCCATGCAACAGAATCCTCTCGTACCAGCTGATAATGGCCCGCAGTATGAAATATGGCAATGTGGAAAATATACTGCAGAAACAGTACATTAAACAAACCTGTCTCATTAAACTGGCTGGAATGAAACAGAAGATGATAGACCATGAAATTGATCACATTCACTGATCACTAACCCATACCCTAGCCTGACCACTGGTCCCACATTACAATCATGTGATTCTTTTGCTTTCAAAGATGAAGAGATGATCCTGCGGGCCACCAGGAACAAGGGTATCTTTAGCTTCAGTCGGGAAAAGATAATGTTACTATAGAATTTGTCAATGGAGACTTGGTATATGGAAACATCTGCAACAGCTGGATATCTGCTGTGCGATGCCTTACTGAAAGAAATTCAAAGTTCAGGCCCTAATGGACCTCAATTTCTGATCTCACCAAGAAAGATAGAACATATTATTGGCAGACTGTGTGGGGACCAGAATGCTGCTCCATCTTAAAATAGAATGAAAGGAAATGGGCTACTGATTATCAATTCAGGTAGACTCTCTTTTACCTCTAAATAATCAGAAGTTTTGGCCATTGGTGACTGATAATGAAATAGTTTAGACTGCACTTGCTAGTTTTGTCACCTTCTTATGCAGTGTCAGTTTAACTCGCTATACCCAAATCATGAAAACTGTTAGAAGTTACAGACGTATTTTCTCTACTATTTAATCGACCACAACATCACACACCGGGGGTGGGAAGGTGCGGTCAGTTGAAATTAATGGAAATAAAAATCAGGAGAGATGTATATAGTGGGCAGCTGAATCGATAATGCCTGCTAACACTAACTCCAGGGGCCAAATGTAGGGGTCAGGTGAAGCAGAAATATTTGGACCAAGGTATGCAGATGTAATTCAGTCTATATTTTAAAGTCATACGCTCTTATTTTTAGATTTTCATTATACATTTTCCTATCCACATTTAAAATGGAAACTGCCCTTGTAAACTTATCATGCTGCAATTATACACTTTTGCCAGTGGTGGCACTGCAGAGGCTCCACTGGGGACAGGGTATAATTACAGTATGACCAGGTTGCATAGTCAGTTTCCATTTTAAATATAAATATAGAAATTTATGATGGAAAAAAGTCAACAGAAAGCAGGGGCAGAGCTAAAGTTGAAGGATTGGGGCGAGCGAAGTCCAGATTTGGCCGACTTGCCACAGCACAATTATTGACGACATCCTCCATTGCCACGATGGTGTTCACGTCAGACTCAAACAGCAACACGATTGTGATCGGTATTTTAAAGGTTAGGTGAGGAAATTATTTTCAGTCAGTTTTGGCCGAATCCTAACATACAAAATTGGCTAACCACAAAGTGATGGGAGGGTGGGGGGGGGGGTGGGGGTGGAGGGGTGGGGTCATGACCCCCTCTTGACACCCCCACTGGCTCTGCCAGACAGGTAGAAGATTTTTACTACATTATATAGATAGATGTAGTTTGGTGAGAATGTTTGACTTCAATGCTTAAGCTGCGAATAGTTCTTTCTAAGGGTAACATCGTCAGTTAGCTGTCATACCATAACATGGAGCAGCATGCTAATGCTATTCTTAATTTTAATTGTACCAAATTAAAGTTTATGTCGATCATTTTATACCTTATTTTATTCATTGAAGAGACTCTAACTAGATGCTTAACCTGTAGGCTATTACCAATTATTTATACAAGTTAATTGATGCCTTATGTTTATTTAATGATACATATATGACCTACTGTTTTAATGTATAACAATATAAAATATTGTAAATTCATCCTGAGGGAAGTTCCTGCCTGCTTTATTCCTACATACCCTCCCCAAATTCCAATTTCTCCTCTGCTGTTGGGGAGGGTGTCTTTGATCTGTTTACAACAACAACTTGCATTTATACAGCGCCTTTAACGTAGTTAAACATCCCAAGGTGCTTCACAGGAGCGTTGTCAAACAAAATTTGTCACTGAGCCGCATAAGGCGATATTAGGACAGGTGACCAAAAGCTTGGTCAAAGTGGTAGGTTTTAAGGAGCGTCTTAAAGGAGAAGAGAGAGGTGGAGAGCTTTATGGGGGAATTTAAGAGTTTAGGGCCTAGGCAGCTGAAGGCACGGCTGCCAGAGGTGGAGCGCTAAAAATCAGGGATGCGCAAGAAGCCAGAATTGGAGGACTGCAGAGATCTCAGACGTTTGTAGGGCTGGAGGAGGTTATAGTTTAGGTACTAATGAAGATTCAGTGGTCCATGTTACCTACACATTTACCTGTTAAAAGAACCATCAAAGGTAGAGCTATTTCACAACTATTTTAAAGTTTTTTTTGGCTTTTATTTCCTGTTTCATCATCAGGAAACAGGCACAAGAATTTGGGTCTTTTTGCTACTTTATGATATTTTGGAGTTTTCAGTTCTTTGTTAATCTTTTGTGCTTGACAAAAGAGCTCTGTAATTTTGTGTACAAATCAGGTCATATTGGGCATTGTGAGACAAAGGGAACCTTTCTAATGGAGGCTGTACCTTAGTATATATAAAGTAAGTATATTCTTCTAGCTCTATTGTGGGCTATGTTACATGTTGGAATAGTTCCAAGGAGTCATTTGAAAATTCACTTTCCTTCTCCATACCCTCCTAAGGGGTGGCAGGGCTGATCAGGCTCTGTCCTCCTTTCCCTTAATAGCAATGAATCGACCAAAGATTAACTAGCTGTTTCAAGAATTTTATTTCTCCCTGTGTAAGTCTGTGCAATCCATCATCTCAGGCCATCCAGGTGCTATTACAATTATTGTGTTCCCAAGAGCGCTAACTGACCAATAACCCACATTGGGTAGGCAGGTAACTGCACAGAAACTGATAGATTTGATATCTGATATGTTATGATTTTACAAAAGAACACTTGCACCACTGCTTTGTTAAAAAGTTATGTACAGTTTGTGTTACAATGATCCATAGAGTAGGGCAATGTTCCATTGGAATTCAATAGCTATTGGTTTATCTCCTTCATTAATATCAGTTACATGATCTATAATAAGATTCTGTCAGTGAAGCTGGAGACATCGTTCTGTTCTAGGCCTATTAGGACCATTTTGAGATCATATGGTAGATCTGTTAACAGTATATAGGGAGTCTGATCATTCATCTGTAGCCAGTTTGCTCACACAGACATGATCTTTCACATGTATGAGACACCATTTTTGTTTTCATATTTTAGGGATTTTGGTTAAATCCCTTCCAATTTTCTCCCTGGATTCGTGGGAAGTCATATCCACCATATCTAGCCCCTTGGCATTCTTTGAGAGATATAGAAGAAAGTAGCAGGAACACTCCCTTTTCTTTTTTGTTTACGCTGGACCAGCTCACTGTCTATGTCCGGGCAATCTGGATGTCAAAAGGATAATAATGGGCATCACATAATGCCTTGTATGTGAATCCTGCTTTTTATAGAGAGCATCCATCCTATTTCCAGGACTTGCAACTTAGTTGTATCCCGACAATTTTCAGATAGTACCAAGTAATGGAATGATGTTTCTGGATATTACCAATCTCTAAAATGTGGAGGAGGAGCAGGCGGAGCCAAATCTCTCATGTAAACAATAACTAATCTTCTGACATGGTCCTCTCTCTCTCTCTCTCCTAATGTGTCTCTGGAAAACTCTACCACCTAGATAGGCTGCATGAACATCTCTGTCAATTGTTTTTTTTTTAAATATTATGTATATGCTTTCCCAGTGGCAGTGGTGATAAAGATTGCCTGAATGTAACTTGGCAGGACTTAATGGAAAGCAGATTGGCAGGAGTTTGACCACTCCCCATTTTATTTTTATATTAAGTGGCATACCAGATGCATCCCCTGGCCTTGTGGGCTTCCCTTCCCTTAGCAACGGAGGAACTGGAGTGGTTGGCAATCAGCCCTAGTTGCATCAGACCTCCTTCCAATCCTCATCAGGAAACTTGCTCCAGCTATAACTATGACACATTTTAAGACACTTTGCAAGGTAGCAAAGAAATCTGCCCAATTGGCACAATGGCTTGACCAACACTGGGGAAGGAAAGGCGCCTATTTTATCTAATGTGGGTCTCCCCAAGTGTACAAATGATTTCAGATGTATTTCAATGGGGAAGGGGGTTGACTGCACATTTTAGCATCTCTGGGGCCTGCTGCATCTCCCCGAGAACTACACTTCCACATATTTCAACTTCAGGATCACTTAGAAAAGTATTGGGAGACATTGTCATTCGCCTTCTTGATTCAACTTGTTTAAATTTCTAGAAATATTTAGTAAGGACAGAGGTTTCACTTCCAGGCAATATAACATCTTCCTTGTAGGACAAGGTTCTGAGGATAACTTTGGAAAGAGTGTGAATCTTCAGATCTCTCAGTAATAGAGAGCAATCTGAGACATCTTTGGTTATAATACCATCTAATCTCCTTCAGATTGTTATATATTCTCTTTATATAGAAAATAGAATCATAGAATGGTTACAGCACAGAAGGAGGCCATTCGACCAGTCGAGCCCGTGCCAGCTCTCTGCAAGAGCACTTCAGCTAGTCCCACTCCCCCGCCCTTTCCCCGTAGCCCTGCAAATTGTTTTCCTTCAGGTACTTATCCAATTCCCTTTTGAAAGCCACGATTGAAAGCCTCCAATTCCCTTTCGAAAGCCTCCACCACCCTTTCAGGCATTGCATTCCAGATCATAACCACTCGCTGCGTAAAAAAGTTTTCCCTCATGTCCTTTATATCTCATTTACAGTCCTGAAATTACACCATGGGATATTAATGGACAAAATCTTACCAATGTATAAAGGCTTAACATGTTGTCTGAAGTTCTCTATCCCCTGCTTTAGTGGAGATCTCATTTATTTAAAAATTAATTTAAGCTTTAGGATAAGACATTAGGTCCCATATGTTTGTTCAGATGACAGTAAAAGATCCTATGGTCCTATTTGAATCATTGGAGGCAGTTCCGAGACGATTCACTAGGTTAATTCCGGAGACAAGGGGGTTGACTTATGAGGAAAGGTTGAGCAGGCTGGGCCTATACTCATTGGAATTCAGAAGAATGAGAGGTGATCTTATTGAAACATAAGATACTGAGGGGGCACGACAAGGTCGATGCAGAGAGGGTGTTTCCCCTCGTGGGGAAATCTAGAACGCAGGGGCACAGTATTAGAATAAAGGGTTGCCCTTTTAGAAATGAGATGAGGAGGAATTTCTTCACTCAGAGGGTTGTAAATCTGTGGAATTCTCTGCCCCAGAGAGCTGTGGAGGCTGGGTCATTAAATACATTTAAGGTGGAGATAGACAAATTTTTGCAAGATAAGGGAGTGAAGGGTTATGGGGAGCGGGCTGGGAAGTGGCTTTGAGCCCAAGATCAGCCATGATCTTATTGAATGGCGGAGCAGGCTCGAGGGGCCAAGTGGCCTATTCCTGCTTCTATTTCTTATGTTCTTATGTTCTTTTGAATCAAGCATCCTGGTCAATCAATAACACCAAAAAAAAGCCAGATGAACTGATCATTCGCCTCAATTGCTGTTTGTGGGGCCTTGCTTTGTGCAATTTGGCTGCTGTATTTATCTGTATAATAACCATCTATTCAAAGTTATCCATTGGTTGTGAAGCAGTTTGAGAAATCCTGTGATAAGATGCTATATAAGGGCAATTATTTTCTTTACTCCTTAAAATATATCAAGGGACTCCCTGTATCCTTTGTTAATCTTTCTATGTTTATATTCCATTGAATTGCTGAAGTATTCATATCAGTACATCACTGTTTCCATGGAGGAATGGGCTGGATGGGCTGAATGGACACTCCTATCTGTACTTATCTATGTAACATTAGCATAATTGAATCACTTCTATTCTTTTTGTGACTTTAACATTTCCATTTCAATGATTTTGATTTTTTGAGAAGCTATGTCGAAACTACCCAGATGTTGAAACGTGTCTGACGGTAGATGGAAAACTGGATCTGTGAAGATTAAAGAGATAATCAATCTATAAGTAACAAAGGTTTGTATTTCTCAATTCAAAAATGTCAATATTTTCATTGTTAAATCTTTTGTGTACAATTGTCAACATTTACAGCAATTTTTGAAATGGTTGTCACTCGTGCTCAGCATTGACACCTCTGGAACAAGTGAAGAGAAAGATCAGCGAGTTTTGAAAAGTTCATGAACTATATCTATGCTAAATTCAGAATTTCACTCTGTTTAATTCTTTAAAATAATATTTGAGTATAGCGGCACTAGATTAAATAGAAAGTGAAAGAATTAGCTAGTTAGGAAATAACGTGTCTGGTGCGGTTGCTAATTTTGCCAACATCCGCTTTTTCAGATCGTTAAAATGTAATTGCTTGTTCTCACTTAGGGGTAAACAAATTAAAGGTAGTCCCCTGTAATTTTACATTCTTTATTATTAAAAGCAGCAACACCCAGCACATCTCCAGATGTGTACTCCCCATCATGAACAACCACATAACTGTTCATATCATTAATCGTTTAACTGTTACCAAATATTTGGAACCAAGCTGGCCTTTCTAATTGTGCTGTGCCTATTAGCTGGATACAAACAATGCATATTTTTAAATTGCCAAGCTTTGTTAGCGTGGTGATCGACCATTCTGTTGCTGAGTTCCCAGGGGTTCCGAGAATGTGTTGATGGGCTTTAAATAATTTCCAGCCGCTTCACAAGAATTGAAAAATGTATTTTCTTTTGCATCCACCCACTCTCCCAAAAGCATACGGTCGAAAAGGATTAGACAGTACAAGTGTTCTTTAACCTCTCACCTCTGGATCTGCTTTTAAAAAAAAATGAGTTTCACAGTTTTGTTTCTTCTGATAGCGGAGGTGAGGAAATGTATCCCTAGCCTTGAAATGTTTATGAATGACAAATGCTTCACACAATTATATGACATTCCCTTGTCTGCTATTTCAATGGCTGGCGTCAACTTATTCATTTTGAATGGGTTAAAAATATCAGAAAAATGCATTGAAATTGCAAACAGTCATTTCTAGTATAGTCGGGATAAGCTGGAAAAGGACAGGAGCTGCACCTTTTTACATTCCATGGTTTAATGCAGGCCAACTGTACTGGAAATAAATTGATCTGGGAGAGAGTGGGCATGAAATTCGACTTCCGCTTGAAATGGGTACGAAGTTGGTGCAGGGGCCACGCTAGCCGCCCGTTTGCACCGGCGCAAGGCCCGAACCTGAATTGGGATTCAGGTCTCATTTAAATGCTGCCGGCAAGCTATGAGTGCCAGAAGGGAGCCCCATTGCACCTCACTAGTTGTGGGAGCGCAGGAATTCAGCCAGCTCCTACAGTGAGCCAGCCAACAGGTCAAGTCTTATGGGAAGGCAATCCTGGGGTACCGCAACCTCAAACTACCCGACCTAGTTCCCCTACGTTTCCTTTATGTTTAAGGTGGAATTCAAGGCTCTCATTTCTGGAATATCCTCTCAAAATATAATCGAGATAAAACTATTAACAGAAAGCGTGAATTTGAAATCATTTGTGAATTGGTTTTGAAATTGATTTGAAGATTTCAGTTTCTTTTAGGTATCTGTTACTAGTTTACACATTGATGATGCTACGGCATCATTAGCGTACTGAAATCCTCACTTCTTTCCTGAGATAAATCATTCTTTTTCCCACTTTTCTCCCCATCCCTCCTGAAGGTGGTGACTCGGGCCGTGGTACAATTCCACAGAAACTAGCAGTTCTCTGATACCCCAAATGGCCATTTGTCGTGTGTGAGTGTAGACAGTGAGGGGATGAAATTAGTCTACGCCAGTAGAACAAAACGGGCTCATAGCGATGCAGCCGCCTGTTGTACACAGTGCCTGATTTTGTTTTCCATTGAAGTCAATCGGTTGTGGTGTAAAATGGGCTGCCGATTCACTATGAGCCCGTTTTGTGCTACTGCCGTAGATTAATTTCATCCCGAGTGTCAACAGGCTATGCTGGTTGTGGGGGAAATCACAGGCAAGTTACTGTGTCCTTACCGGACATACACACATGTGCACTTTACAGCACACCGGTTAACAATTAGCACTGAGAACCCTGGTCGATTCCTTCCTTAACCCAGGAATATGGAGAACAACTGCATACTAAAACAATCCATATAAAAGTTTATTCTAGCTGGTGGGGGTTATGACTCTACAGTTCTGTCTGTACAAAACAACCTTCAAAATACTCAACATGAAGGCAATTGCCTTCAATTAGCAAATAAACAGCTACATACTATAATCATCTCAACATTTTCCTAAATTCCTTGGGGAACAGCTATTCTGCTGTAGATATAGATTTGCCAGAACTGATGATACATCACTTAATGCGTCCCCCAATAGTGAAGGGAATCCTAAACAGAATGATTTGTACAGGACCATATAGGTTGTAGCTTGTTTTTAGAGAAAGCTCATTAACAATTGGGAAATTGTCTGCTAACATGATTTACTTGGCACCCAGTTCATTGTCAGGTTAACTCTACTTATCAATAACATTCAACATTAAAAATAAATGGTACAGTCTGTACAGCTCAGCAAATATACATTGTTTGTTCTGGGAGTTTTCCCAGAGGACGAGTAGGCCTTTTGAAGTCACAGTGATCTTTATTTTAATCTGTTGTTGTGAAAGAAAAGACAAAATGCTGTACTTGCAATGCAGGGGTGCGGTAGCGGAGTAGTTATGTTACTGGACTAGTGATCCAGAGGCCTGGACTAATGATTCATCGACACAAGTTCAAATCCCACCACAGCAGCTGGGGAATTTAAATTCTGGAATTAAAAGCTAGTATCAGTAATGGTGTCCATGTCATTAAAAACCCATCTGGTTCACTAATGTCCTTTAGGGAAGGCAATCTGGCCTATATGTGACTCCAGACCCACAGCAATGTGGTTGACTCTTAACTGCCCTCTGCAGTTCAAGAAGGCAGCTCACCACTACCTTCTCAAGGGCAATTAGGGATGGGCAATAAATGCCGGCCTTGCCAGCAATGTCCACATCCTGTGAATTAATAAAAAAAAAGACATTTTACAATGGGGGGAGGGGAATAGAGTTTAAATTGGCTGAATGAGAACTCAGGATACAGGAAACTTTCGTTTATCCGGCATCGACGGGACCGGCGTGGTGCCGGTTTATCGAAAGTACCGGATAACGGAGAGTTATATCTACCGAGGCTATTTTTAACAAAGAGACTCCAGGCAGCGCGGGAGAATCAAATCCTGCTACTGCAGTGTTTCAGACTTCCGACAGCGCCAGGTGGCCGAGTAGTGGCACTTTTGAAAAGTACCCCTACTGACTAAATCGGCGTTCGCGGACTCGGACTCGGACTCGGGATCGGCAACATTGCCGGTTATTTGAGAGGAGTTTTCGGAGCACTCGGCGTTCGCGGAGACTCGACTGCGACTCGGCAACATTGCCGGTTATTTGAGAGGAGTTTTCGGAGGATGATTTTTGCCGGTTAAGCGAGAATTCCGGATATTTGGGTGCCGGATAAACGAAAGTTTCCTGTACTTGGGAAATTTCTCTTCAAATGCATTGTGCTTAGAGGGCTATGCGGATAGACACAAGGAGCATTCAAAAGGCAGACTGGGCTCTTACCCTTTCAGCCATATGATTTGAATCACCATATAGCTGAATACAGAACTAGTTTTGCCAAGAAATGTTCCGCTTGGATTAGCGGTTTTATAGGCTGCATATAAAAATGATCAATATTTGTACCCCTGCACATTTACCAGGTCATTCCGTAACGGAACAAAGACCAATGGAAACCACTTTGCTTAAAAAAAAATAGTAGCATTAATGTGTAAAGCATCCAATTCTGAACCTGACCTAATGCCTTTAGGTGCAATTAGCTGATGGATGGAAAATATTCACTGTTCGAAGCATTGAGTGAATGATGAATGATGGGGGGGATTTAGTTTTTGCTTGGAACAGGATTACGTATTTAAGTTTTATGCCTGGATTGGGAATTCTATATAATGGGTGTGAATAGGAAGTGATTTGGTACATTGGAATTTTGTGTTTGGATCTGGTGTGCGTTTATGTATGTTTAACTGTACATTCCTTGCAGGAGAGTAATCAGATTTATTTCCAACTATGAATATCATTTTCCAATATGGAGAGGTCCGTCCCATTATTGCTATTAGAGGTCATAGAGTCATAGAGGCACAAAAGGAGGCCATTCGGCCCATCGAGTCCATGCCAGCTCTCTGTAGAGCAATCGGTCAGTCCTATTCCCCTGCTCTATCCCCGTAGCCCTGCAAGTTTATTTCCCTCAAGTGCCTAACCAGTCTCCCCTTGAAAACATTGAGTGTCTCTCTGCCTTTATTTTTTCTTCATCTATTTACATTCTCACCACCTCGTTTGACCGGAAATGGAATTCCTACATCTTCGCCTAGTACATAGACTCCAGACCTAACTCTAGCTGAGACTTATGGATAGATCTCATGGGTAGTCAGACCCACTCCAATTTAGCCAGGGCCCTTCTAGTTTACAGGTTTAATATGGTTATATATATCATTTCTACGGTTTTAGTAATCACATTGTTTGAGGGGGGAAACAGAAGACAAAGCAAGATTATTTGTAATTTAATGGGAAAAATGAAAACTACAAAATTAAAATGATAAAATGGTCACCCACTCACCACAAGTTACTGGGGGATGTCCAAGTGCAAGTCCTCGGTGCCTCTATACTGGTGGGAGTGAATTCTGAACCCTTGGATATTGTTCATGCCTGGCCAAGAATACCGTAAGGATTTGTGAATGTATTAAAATGTAGATGTATTAAAACATCTGCCTCCTGCATATTGGTTTTGGAGAATACAAAATTTCTCTATGGGATTTAAAAGCACCAATCTAAGGTAAGACTGGATTTATTACATTCCTCCTTGTCATTAGCATAAAAACTTTTCATTGGTGCTTGGAGTTTTCCTTTAAATGTATTCAATATGAAAATTCACCAGCTGCAGCGCCGTTGAAATTACACTTTAATATCTTCCATTCCACTGAGGATTATTTAGCATGAAGTACAACAAAATAGGGCAGCAAGCAATGCTGCACCTGGACTGTACGCCAGTCACCAACAAGATTGGAAGCCAAGACCTGGGGCAATTGTGCCGATACAAAACAAAATTGCAATAATAATGTTTACTCTCCCAGTGCTGCCAGAATTGCATGAATGGCATTTTAATGATTTATTTTGAGGAAAAACATTCTTTCACAAGCTTACAGTTCATTGTAAACTTAAAGCATCTGGATGCACATAGTACATTGACTTAAATGCTATACGGTGAAGTTGTCTTTAAGCAGTGATACAAAGTGTCTTGTTCCAGATATCGATTGAAATAGGTTAAAGCAGTCAATCTAAACCCCTGGAGATAAAAGCTCTGTTTCCACAGTTTACAAACTGGCCAACAAATAAATTATGTTTCTTTTTAGAAGCGTTTTAACGATTTAAATGCTTGATGGTTTCTCTCTCTCTCTGTGTTGTGACAGCAAATGAAGCTGGGTGATTGTACTGCTCAGAAAATGAAACTTAGACTTTAGCTTCGGAGATTGAATTTCGATCTCTCAGCAGTACAATCAATCTTGTAGCCAGCTTCAGGCACTATTTGCTGCCTTGTCCCCCATTCCACGAACATGGAATGGACATAAAGAGATAGCATTTCAAGGCAAAATTAGCTTCAAAGACCCAAAGCAACAGACTTTTGAATTGGTCTTCCTCCAGCCTAGAGGTCTGCAAAAGACCACAGTGCGACAAAGCCCATGTGCTTCACGCAATCTGACAAACTTTACAAACAGCCCATAGCTTGGGATGAGCCCATCTCTGGCACCTGAGCTTCACCCGAATTTCCAGGCTTTTAGATGGATTGAATAAATCCACGTTCTGATCGCCTCCAATCCCAAAAGTATCAGGACCAGCACATGCTTGGGACCATTCACCGGATAAATGAGATCTGGAAAAAGATTGGAACTTTGTCCAGGTGCAAAAGAACACCTATGGGCAGTTTCATTTGTTTTGGGCAGGGAACAAGATTGGTCAGTTGATCAGGATCACACCCGTGCGGAGTGCCAATTTCGATGGGGGGGTGGGGGGAAGGCTTAACCGTCTACTAAGATTTGGTTCAAGCTCTGCTGAATGTGGGACAGTGGAATGGATATTAACCAGGGAACTGAATCAGTTGGCTCCATATCTGAAACAAAGATGGCAGCACCATCTGACGTAGGCATTTGTGGACAGATTGATTTATTCCTGTATATTTTGCCAGAGGGGAATTTGACCCAATTTTATAAAGTAGATAATTTCATAGTTTTCTCTCAAAAAGAATCCCCTGACCAGTGATTTGAACTGCATCCAGCAGTGCTGTGAAGAGGTCAACCTAGTAAAATTTTTTCACCACATGGGTGGAACAATTTTTCCTTCACTCTGCTAAGTTCATTTTGGACTGACTTGTTTATATAAAAGTGATCTCACGTGGATACATAGCACGAGTACTACATTATAAAATGCTGCTGCAATTAAATATTTTAAATAATACTTCCCACCAGGGGAAAGGGAGTATCTACTAGAATAAAAGGTACAATTTCTGATAAGGTGGCTTTATGTGATCTAGATAGGACTGTGTGCACTAGAAGTTGACCTGGAAGTGATAGCGTTCACCGTGTTTCCTGTGATCTCACATTATATTTCTATACTTTTATTAATTAAAAAAAAACTGCTGTAATCACACACATTAAGAAATAAACAGCCAAACCCCACGTTGGACCCAAATTGAACTTAACGAGCAGTCATTCAGCATGATTATGGACAAGGTGATTCTATATTTGGTTGTTTCTGGGCAGGCACCTATTACCACACTCAACTTGCTCTCTGTATCACAATCAGCTCCTCAGTACTTCAGGACTACTTGCAGCCTGACATCAGTGCGACAAACTGGGGCACTTGTGAGTGTGTTCAGAATGAGTACCGTACAGTTTGTTTAATCAATATGTAGACTCTACATAGCTGGCTTTTGAATGGGATTTAGTGGAGTTCCTTTATTGTGAATATTGAACTGAGCCTGCTAATCATGTGGGCTTTGAAATTACAGTAAGATAAGACGTCAAGTAGAACCTTATTTTCTCCTAGATTCTTTTGTCGATCAAAAGTAGATTTTACTTTCTGAGAATAAGCATATTTGTCATGCCATACTTGTTTCTGAAGCAATTATAAAAACTGAACAGAACACAATAATGAGCACAGTATAGGTGAAAGGTTAAGATACAGATGTGGAGAAATATTGCTGTAGTTGTGCAAGGTTTGTAGTAAAATTTGTAGATTAGTTTCCAGCAATTTTGTATTTCTGATGTCAGATATGGTGCGAATGACATCTCCTGCCCAATACTCTCTATTCGGAAGGGACTCTGGACTTGTGCAATCGACTGGTGTGTCACTTCATATTCTGCTGAACAGAAGTAAGGGACAGAGTGCCCTGTATATATTGTATAGATTAGAGGATGGGCAGGGATAAGTTACAGATGTTGATCAGTTCTCTTGCTAGTTTGAGGTTTTTGAACGTGTACAAGTGCTGCTGGCCTGAAACCAACTCACGACCGCAAACACATCTGTAATTCATCCCAACCAGCTGTTATTCTGATGGTCAACAGCAGCCATGGCGTTCCAGACTTCTTTAAAGTCACACTTAACAACCTGCCCAGAGTTGCTGGCCCATCGAATTCTCACAAGATCATCCCCTGAGGGATAGTTCCGGCATTCCTTTTATTCATGTTAAACTGTCATACATCTTTCAGACCCATACAAAGAAATTTGCTTTGGTACATCAACAGCAGTAGGATATCCTCTGTCCGTCATCTTCCAGTGAACAGCAACAGATGCATGTACAAACAAGAGAGATTAGAGTCTAGACAAAAGAATCATTTCTCATGCTGCATTTTCAGGTTCATTAAATAGGAACACAAACATTTCAAATACCATGGCGACTGGGCGCAGAGGCATTTAAAAATGAGCTGATTTTTGTGCTGCTTGATGTGGATGGTATGCATAGTGGAAGGGAGTGGTATGCAATGGCTTCCTTGGGAAGGGCAGCAGGCAGGTAGTCAAGGGAGGTTGCCTTAAAAAAAAAATCAAAGGCGATGCAGGCTTCTGGAGCTATGCCAGAATGTGCAATTCAATGCAACAAGAAGTTTAAACAGGATGATCGGCTTTCACTTTTTATTTGTCAATAACTCTTTGAAGTTAACACCCGAATCAGACATTACTAAACTTCGATATAAAAAAAGTTCTGACAATAGAGAATACAACACAGATGGAACCGTAGTAATAGGGAGCACTGCATGGATTGTATTTTCTATTCTAGCTCTATTCTGGGTAATCTTTCATCAGAAAATACCCAGATTTAAGTTTGTTTATAATGTTTATTGATGTACAAAATAAGGGAATTAGCATTCTCATGTTTAGCGGTTTTCTTCGAATAAAGAATACTTGAAACAGATGTAGTTCAACAAAGACTCCAAAGTGCATTCCAAACTGCATTCTTCTGAAAGCTCGACAGATAACAGATCTTGCATTAAACTCCAGGGCAAACTTCTGAGCATGCACATCCAAGTTGTCTGAATCTTGAACTGTTGTCCAGGAGACTGCGATAGGTTGAGGGGCTAATGTGAGGAGGATATACAAGGAAGGGTGAGGAAAGGCCATAGCTAGACAGTAGGTAGGGAAGTGCACCCTCTCCAAATGTTAGTCATTTATTATTAGTAGGACCAACGGTGGAATCCATTCAAGAAAGTAATCAGTGGATTACAAAACATGTATACACCCCTGGGGTAATACAACCATGGTGTACGAGAATAGTTAGGGCAAGTATTAAACGGAAGGAAAAGGTTTATGGGAGAACAAAGAATAGAGGCAAGAATAAGGACTGTCGGGATCACAGAAAGTAACAAAACTAGACCAAGAAAATAATAAGGTAGGCAAAGGGGAATATGGAAAAATCTTGAAGGCTGCATCAAGGGTAACAACAAAGGTTTGTAGAAGTACAGTCAGAAAAAAGAGAATAGTAAAGAAGGTATGGGCCTGTTAAAATGGATTCAGGGATGACAATAATAAAGGATAAGGACATGGCAGAAGTGCAAAATAAATATTTTTTGTCGGTCTTCACATTGTAGGAGGGAGATACAATACTAAAGACAAAAAGGAAATTGGAGATTAGTGAAGGAAAGAAGCTGCCAGTCAATAGTATGAACTGGAAATTTATAATAGATAAAATAATAAATAAATACTCAGATAATGAAGCAGTCCATGCCCGCATGCAGCAAGACCTGGACGACATTCAGGCTTGGGCTGATAAGTGGCAGGTAACATTCGCGCCACACAAGTGCCAGGCAATGACTATCTCCAACAAGCGAGCATCTAACCACTGCCCCTTGACATTCAACAGCATTACCATCGCCAAATCCCCCATCATCAACATCCTGGGGGGTCACCATTGACCAGAAACTTAACTGGACCAGCCACATAAATATTGTGGCAACAAGAGCAGGTCAGAGGCTAGGTATTCTGCGGCAAGTGTCTCACCTCCAGACTCCCCAAAGCTTTTCCACCATCTACAAGGCACAAGTAAGGAGTGTGATGGAATACTCTCCACGTGCCTGGATGAATGCAGCTCCAACAACACTCAAGAATCTCGTCGCCATCCAAGACAAAGCAGCCCGCTTGATTGACACCCCATCCACCATCTTAAACATTCACTCCCTCCACCGCCGGCGTACCATGGTTGCAGTGTGTACCATCTACAAGATGCACTACAGCAACTCGCCAAGGCTTCTTCAGCACCTCCCAAACCCGCGACCTCTACCACCTAGAAGGACAAGGGCAGCAGGCGCATGGGAACACCACCACCTCTAAGTGCCCCTCCAAGTCACACACCATCCTGACTTGGAAGTAAAACACCATTCCTTGATCGTCGCTGGGTCAAAATCTTGGGACTCCCTCCCTAACAGGACTGTAAGAGTACCTTCACCACATGGACTGCAGCGGTCAAGGAGACAACTTATCACCACCTTCTCAAGGGCAATTAGGGATGGGCAATAAATGCTGGCCTTGCCAGCGACACCCACATCCCATGAACGAATAAACAAAAAATGGAATTGAAGCTGGACATGTCAACAGGCCAAGATGGTTTCCACTCAAGGTTATTAAAAGAAACATAGAAACATAAACATAGAATCTAGGAGCAGGAGTAGGCCATTCGGCCCGTCGAGCCTGCTCCACCATTCAATACGATCATGGCTGATCATCCAAGTCCAGTACCCTGTCCCTGCTTTAATCCCCACAGTACACATATCCCACCCTACCCCCGTAACCCCACGTATTTAATTCCCCCTAACATATCCCATCCTATCCCCATAACCCCACATATTTAGTCCCCCCCTAACACTAAGGGTCAATTTATCATAGCCAAATCAACCTAACCCTGCACATTTTTTGGACTGTGGGAGGAAACCGGAGCACCCGGAGGAAACCCACGCAGACACGGGGAGAATGTGCAAACTCCACACAGACAGTCACCCGAGGTCAGATTCGAACCCGGGTCCCTGGCGCTGTGAGGCACCAGTGCTAACCACTATGGTGAGGAAATTGAAGATGCATTATTTATAATCTTCAAATATGCACTGGATTAGAGGATAGTACCAGAGTACTGAAAGTGATGCAACATCATTTAGAGAAAAAAAGGAGATGACTAACGATGATTTTCCCTCCATTAGAACAGAAAGTGGCCTCTGCACCCAAATTTTCAATATGTGCTCCTCCTTGTATCCATACAGTGATGGGATATAACAGCACTGTTTGCCAGACTGTATCCTTGGACTCAATCCATTTGACGGATGCTGACAAATGGATTTAATAACCCCCAAAATGAAGCTTATAAATGCTGTTTGATTCTGAAAAGCGTCTTCCATATGGACGTGGTTCTAGGAAAGCTCCCGTGGAATCTTACATTGCATTAGAATCTTTGTGGGTTAAAAGCAAAATTGTTATGTCAGTAAAATAACCAAACTTCCCCCCCCGCCCCCACCCTAAACATCTTCAGAGACTGTACAAAAATAAGAATCTGCATAAAATTACGACTGCGGGTCTTGTTAAAATAAAGATCAGTTGTGTTCATATTCAGCACAATCTCTTAATAACAGGGGGGAGACTTGCCTTTGAATGCTTGCATGAACATTTGGCCCTTTTGAAGATCATGGTGGTCCTTTAAAAAAAACGTGGATGACAATAAGTGTAATACAGTCAAACCCTAGTGCCATCCTCAATAATGACTGTTACCCAAGGAAGAATGCACAGAGCAGCACAACATGCAACGATCATTTTCATCAGCTCTTCCTGTGACCTCTGTCCAATTTCAATTCAGGTTAGACTGTACAGGTTGGGATGATAATTCTGCTATAGATGAATATCAGCGTGATTACTAAGAGCACAACTTTAATTACATAAACTTCATCATCTGTATTTACTTAAGTTTTGTAATATACTGTACTAGGATGTGGTATAAAAGGTTAGCATTTAGTACTAACAGTATAGGTTACTTTATAGGATTACACACAATATATTCATTCATTTTCAGTAAGTGTAATGAGGCTACTGAAGAGCTTTAAGTAAGAATTTAAAGTTGTACTTACCCACTTTAGCTCAGGACCTTTTCTGGAAACAGTTTTAATCAATTCAGACTTTGAACCATTAATGCCTCATCGTCTTGGCATTTGAAGAGGCTCCGTCTGACAAGAATTCACTGTTCAAAATCATGAGGGGTCTAGACAGAATAGATAGAGAGAAACTGTTCCCATTAGCAGAAGGGCCAAGAACCAGAGGACACAGATTTAAGGTGATTGGCAGAAGAACCAAAGGCGACATGAGGAAAAACTTTTTTACGCAGCGAGTGGTTGGGATCTGCAATGCACTGCCTGAAAGGGTGATGGAGGCAGACTCAATTGTGACTTTCAAAAGGGAATTGGATAAGTACCTGAAGGAAAAAACATTTGCAGGGCTACGGGGAAAGGGCGGGGGAGTGAGACTAGCTGAAGTGCTCTTGCAGAGAGCTGGCACGGGCTCGACGGGCCAAATGGCCTCCTTCTGTGCCGTAACCATTCTATGATTCTATGCAAACAGAATACTCATATTTTCATTTATATTACCTTAGAAAATCAGAATTGTCAAATGGTCAGCTGACCGGACACAGACTCAGAGTATGTGGTGATAGATTTTCCACTGCAATTGTAACCACTGTGCAGAACCATCAATAAAACACCAAAGATCAAGTGACCTGGCTTGCACATAGCCAGTGGAAAATCAAGAACCTCTCCGGTATCCGAGAGTTCTTTAAGAACTAATTATTGAAACCAGCAACACAGGAGTTAAATTAAGTAAAAGTTATTTAATCAACTTTCCCATAATGATTGTACTACTATTTAAAATGCAAATTTTGGAATGCTTTTTTTTCATATCTGACATTGATGGATGCACATATCCCAAATCAATATAATTTCTATACATACAAATAAGTTAAGCTAAAGAAAATATTTACCAGGTATAAGGTAAATAACTCTCAAGAGAATAGAGATACGTATGGGTCTTAGCTGATTGGCTAAAAGGGCAATGGAGAAGGGGATAGTGGAGAGGTGTGGTAGTGATAGCAAGGCCTTTTACAGTTATGTTAGGAATCAGGAGCAATTGAGGACTGTGTAGAGCCATTGAAGGACTATCTGCCCTGCAGAATCCTAAGATATGGCTATGGTTTTATAAGGCCACTTTGCATCGGTCTTTATTACAGAAATTGACGCCAAGTTGCCAATGCTGCAGCAGAGAGTTAATGCTAGAACTGAACATGTAGAAGTGGATGCAGAAAATGTCCTCACAAGAATCAGTGTTCTCAAAGCAGATCGGGCTGCAGGCCCTAATGGTACCCATCCTAGGGTGCTGAAAGAAGTGGGAGCTGTATTATGTAGACCAGTGGCTCATATATTTAAACACTCAGCTCACTGAGGTCTGGGATTGTTTCTCTATTCTGTGGTGTCTACATTTAAAAAGAGCAGTAAATCAGAACCAGTTAACTGCAGGCTATTAGAGGTGTGTTGTATAATTAACTTGAAACAGAAGGGCTATTAGGGATTTGCAGCAAGGCTTCTGGAAAAGGAGGTCCTGTCTCACCAACTTGAGTAAATTATTTGAGGAGGTCACAATGTTGATAATGTTGCGCCATTCACAACTCCACAGATAATGAAGCAGTCCATGCCCGCATGCAACAAGACCTGGACGACGTTCAGGCTTGGTCTGATAAGTGGCAGGTAACATTTGCACCACAGAAGTGCCAGGCAATGACTATCTCCAACAAGCGAGAGTCTAACCACCTCCCCTTGACATTCAACAGCATTACCATCGCCGAATCCCCCACCATCAACATCCTGGGGGTCACCATTAACCAGAAACTTAACTGGACCAGCCACATAAATACTGTGGCAACAAGAGCAGGTCAGAGGCTAGGTATTCTGTGGCGAGTGTCTCACCTCCTGACTCCCCAAAGCCTTCCCACCATCTACAAGGCACAAGTAAGGAATGTGATGGAATATTCTCCACTTGCCTGGATAAGTGCAGCTCCAACAACACTCAAGAAGCTCGACACCATCCAGGACAAAGCAGCCCGCTTGATTGGCACCCCATCCACCACCTTAAACATTCACTCCCTCCACCACCGGCGTACCGTGGCTGCAGTGTGTACCATCTACAAGATGCACTGCAGCAACTCGCCAAGGCTTCTTTGGCAGCAACTCCCAAACCAGCGACCTCTTCCACCTAGAAGGACAAGGGCAGCAGGTGCATGGGAACACCACCACCTCCAAGTTCCCCTCCAAGTCACACACCATCCTGACTTAGAAGTATATCGCCGATCCTTCATCGTCACTGGGTCAAAATCCCTCCCTGCCTAACAGCACTGTGGGAGTACCATCACCACACGGACTGCAGCGGTTCAAGAAGGTGGCTCACCACCACCTTCTCAAGGGCAACTAGGGATGGGTAATAAATGCTGGCCTTGCCAGCGATGCCCAGATCCCATAAACGAATAAAAAAAAATAAGAAATAGGAGCAGGAGTAGGCCATTCAGCCCCTCGAGCCTGCTCCGCCATTCAATAAGATCATGATGCGGAGACGCCGGTGTTGGACTGGGGTGGACAAAAATGAGAAGTCGCACAACACCAGGTTATAGTCCAACAGTTTTATTTGAAATTACGAGCTTTCGGAGCTCTGCTCCTTCGTCAGGTACAGTGAGGGAATACAAATCAGTTACAAAGCATATATAGACAGAGAACAATGTGTCTGCAGAGATACAATCCGTCAGGGAGGCATTACATCAAAGACACAGCAGAATACAGCTAAGACAATGAGGTGGGGTCACAGGGGGTCCAACGTGTCAAATGCTGCAGTCTGCAGTTAAGCTTTTTACTTTTTTTTAAAAACTGGAAATCACATCTGCTAACAAGACAACGACGTCGAGTCACGTCCTGTAGCGTCTCCAAGGCGGCCTTCGAGACACACGACAATGCAAAATCATCCAGCAGAAACTGATAGCCAAGTTCTGCACCCATGAGGACGGCCTCAACCGGGATCTTGGTTTCATGTCACGCTACAGGACGTGACTCGACGTCGTTGTCTTGTTCACAGATGTGATTTCCAGTTTTAAAAAAAAGTAAAAAGCTTAACTGCAGACTGCAGCATTTGACACGTTGGACCCCCTGTGACCCCACCTCATTGTCTTAGCTGTATTCTGCTGTGTCTTTGATGTAACGCCTCCCTGACGGATTGTATCTCTGCAGACACATTGTTCTCTGTCTATATATGCTTTGTAACTGATTTGTATTCCCTCACTGTACCTGACGAAGGAGCAGCGCTCCGAAAGCTCGTAATTTCAAATAAAACTGTTGGAATATAACCTGGTGTTGTGCGACTTCTCAATAAGATCATGGCTGATCTTCTACCTCAACTCCACCTTCCTGCACTATCCCCATATCCCCTGATTCCCTTAACATCCAAAAATCCAAGAGCAGCGGCGACAATAGAAGCCCAGAAGATGTTGTGCATTCTGATTTTGAAAAAGTGCAACACAAAAGGTTGCTAAGTAAGGTTGCATCTTGCACATCTTAAGTTGGACAGAGAATTGGTCGCAGGGCGATATTAAGGGTAGCAGCTCTGTATAGGGGCTGGTCAATAGTTAAGTTTCACAGGGATCAGTGTTAGGCCCATTGCACTTCACCATCTTTATTCCTATGTTTCATATGAAAATCTTCCTTATTGCATCAATTCTACCAGCACCGCTTACTAGTACTCCTGAGATTGAGAAACAGAAACTCATCCAACAAATTCACATCAAAAAAATAAATCCACAAACATGTCTTATAATTAAATATATTAGGGTTGTCAAATTCATTCAACAGAAACAGCTCACCCTTTGCCCTGGTCATTTATTCAGTGCACTGGAGCCATTTATTATTTTGCAAACTCGGTTAATCTCATTGTTATCATTCACATGAAACTGATAACCTTGGTATCTTTATCAGCTAGATTACACTAGAATTTCTGTCTAATGCCTAGGAATAGGTGAACCATCTACCATTCATTCTAATTTATAGATGGGATAATTGCAACAACTTAATCTGTTTATGTGTATTTGCTAGATTTGTTGAAGGTTGTTGACAAATCTCCAGACAAAGACGAGTCTTGAATGTCCTGATATCATGAAGTATACAGAAAGCCAGAAAAGGTTCTCAAACCTCAGGTCACAACAGAATCTGTCAGCAAACTTCCAGGATTATATGTTTACACAGAAACTTTTTTTTTTGTTTAATTTATCTTAAATGTTATTTTAATAACTAGGTCAGGGATTTGTTGACAAAAAAAAATCAACATTCTCTGGCACGTTGAAACTAACCTTTGGTGCTCCAAAGCTTATCAACAGTGCATTTCATTCAGTAGCTTCGCTCGGTTTTGCTTTACCAAACTCTGTTGAATGCACAATTCAGTCCAACAGGACTAGATAAAAAATGTGCGCATTCTAATAAACTCTGAATAACATTCTGCGGAGTGCGTGCATAGTCTACTTTTCACACAACATTAATTTGTAAATTGAAACAGATGCCAAAGTTACTGGTAAATGTTCCATAAAGGGACATTAAACCTATTTTTTCCTCTGGTTTATTCCTAATGCATCTACCTTGACCCAGCCAGAATGGAGCCAATATCCTTATATCAGATTCTTTACATACCCTATTCCCTTCAGTATAATTCTGATAACCTCGTGTTGCCTGCTCTGTAAGACAAGGACAAGTTGGATAGAATATTACCGTAATAGCCTATGGCATAGCTACAGTTTGCACAGGTCAAATGCGCAAGGTCACAGGAAGCAGAATGAGGATACCTACTTGACTGCTAATGCTTTCCTCATTCAGTCTGCCCAAATGGGACAGCCGGGTGACACTGGATAGGTATGCAGACTCAATGAGGAAAGCATTAGCAGTCTCAAAACTAGTGCACGGTTACAAAAAGTAATGAAAAAGGCTAATGGAATGTTGGCCTTTATCTAAAGAGGTTGGAATTCAACAGCGAGGAAGTGATGCTTCAGTTGTACAGAGTCCGTCTGGAGTACTGCATTCAGTTTTGGAGGCATTGCAGGAGGTTCTCTGGCTATGACTGGATACGTAGGATTGGACCCAGGAGAAAGTAGTCCCACCTAGCTGGACATTGGAGGAGGTTGGTGTGGTCAACCGTGTCAAAGGCTGCAGACAGGTCAAGAAGGGTGAGGAGGGATAATTTACCACAATCGCAATCATAGGATAAGGGCTGTTTCATTGCAGTGGCAGGAGTGGAAACCCTGGAGGTGTTCAAACATGGTGTTGCAGGAAAGATAGGCATGGATTTAGGAGGCGACAACACATTCAAGGACTTGAGGAAAGTGAGGTTGGAGTTGGGGCGTTAGTTTGCAAGGACATAGGGGTCAAGGGTGGTTTATTTGAGGAGGAGGGAGATGACGGCAGATTTGAAAGGGAGGGGGACAGTACCTGACGGGGTAGAACCGTTAACAATATCAGCTAACATGGGGGCCAGGGAGGGAAGTTGGGTGGCCAGTAGTTTGATGGGAATAGAGTGGAGGGAACAGAAGGTGTGTCTCATGGACAGGCGGGTTGAGAAACTATCCATTGCAATTGGCTGTCTACAGTCATTTATTTCAGTATCACTTATCTAGGTGCCAGAACAGACATTTCTTTCAATAGAGTTGTAAACAAAAATGTGCCACATGGCTTTGATAACAACAAAGCAGTGCAGATGTGTTTGTTTAACACAAAATGGCTGCATTAAATAGATCAAAGGAAGTCAAATGGTACCAATAATTGATCTGTATCCTCCATTGTCAGATATCTGGAACTGTTCAGCAAGTTTTACAGCTTTTTCCATCTCAGATTTGTCGGTTAGCCAGCTAATACATATGGTAGCTAGTTAATGGTTACAAAAGCCACATTGTACCCAATATATTGAAGAAATAATATTCATTTGCTGGACTGCAACCTGTTATTAATTGCTTTCAGAAATCATATCCATGCAGTATTCCCTTTTATACATGTAATTCTCTCATAGGTCATAATCTATTTTTTGTTTATTATTTTAATGAAAGCTTCTTATTTGAAGTTTGCAATTTCCTCTAAGATTTATTTTTTCTACAATAACTCGACATGAAACATAGTAAGTTTTTTTTATTGGACAGTGTGGCAGTGTAGTGCTGGTCCTTGATGCTGATCAGGAGGGGCCTAATTCGGAGAAATTTAGTAGTTGCTGAGTTATTTGTGGGTGCCCAACCAGTACTGTTTGGATGTGTCTTTATCAATTCCAGGCCCAGCCTGGATTCCAATAATTATGGTTACTTATGGAGCTGTTTTCTGATGCTCTTCGAGTCCATGTCAGATGAGTAATCTCCAAGATATTTTTAATTACTATTTTAAAAAAATTAATTAGATGGTTGTGGCAGTATTTCACATTAAATTGCTACCCCTCCATTTTCTTTTTTCTTTGAGGTACATTGATAGGATATTGAATATGATCTAAGAATATTATATTTACTCATTGCAAATATGTTGCGTCATCCTCATCTATCTAGTTTGGGTTACTCGAGATCCAAGGTGATGGGCTATATTAGAAAATGTGTAGAATACAGCAAAGGTGATTCCTGCACTGAAATCAATGAGCAATAAAGAAAAGGAAGAGAATTACAATTATCCCCTGTATGGATAGAGAGAAAATAGGATTCCAGTTTTAGAATATTAAGGGGAAAAACAGAACATGAAACCCAGTACTTTTTTTTAGAATTGAATCAGAAAGACTAAGCCACAATATAGTTTCAATATTAGGAAATCTCAAACTCAATTTAAAAATGTTTTCTTCTCACTTTTTTGGCCAGGGAAACCTGAAAGCTGAAGGGAAGCGAGAACTACCAGATCCAGCAGGTAAATGCTTTGCCAGCACTCTTTGTGGACCAGGAGTACTTTCCCCCGCCCCCAACCACCCCACTCCACCAAGCTAACCTGTTGCGATCTAATCCCTCCCCGCGATCTCCAAACCCTCCTCCCTATGATCCGATGTCTCTCTCCCGCAATCTCCTGCGCCCCACGATCTCCCCGCACCCCACTTGTGATATCTATCTTCCTCCCTCCCTCCTTTCCTATCCCCGGCTGTGGCCTTGTACAGCAAGTTTTCCCACCCAGCAGCCAGCTAGCCTCTCAATCTGCCTGGCTGCCGTGCAGGAAACCGATTAAAAACATTCAAATTAGATCCTTCCTTTAAATTCAGCGGGACCTCGGCCTTTCCTGTATTTCCGGGTTTCCCGGCCGCCGACCGTTGCCCCCGCTCCAACTATCGGGGCCACTGAATCGGAGTTAAAATAAACTTAAAGTGAGCAGCCACATTCCATGATAGATATTTCATAGAATGTAGACTTTCTTGTGCTATGAAATGTGACAAGTTTCCCTATCCATCACACTCCAGTTGGCTTCCTTGGCCTGCTACTTCCACAGTCCCATCAGCTCAGAAACCATCATATGCTATATATCATTTCATTATCTTTACTTTTGCAACTGAGATATTTATCCAGCTATTCTTTTAAGGTGTCTTAATTAACACAGCATCAGTTTCTTTACCTGAGTCTATTCCACATATCCACAAATCTGTGGAGAAAAAAATAATAAGCAATGCTTGAGACATCCTTTCCACTCATGTTCTGTAATTCTGGTGATTGCAGGGAATTTAAATAACTTACTTATCTCTACATTATTTGCATCAGTCATTACCATAATGATATTAATTATATGTCTATATATATTAGAACCCCCAAGTTCTGGAATCGTCCTTGTCACTCTTCTCTGAACCCTCTCCAAAGCATCAATGTCCTTTTGAAGGAACTATACCATAAACTGCAGCATTCCAAATGCGGCCTCGCCAATTACCTAAATAAGGTTCGAATAAATTATTTGAAGTTAACATAAAATATTTTTTAGAATAATCCCAGTGCATGATTAGACTTGTTGATAAGATATTGAATTCTCAGTGAATGCTCAGTAATCATCTCACTAGATTTTAGCTGGGATTTTTTTTTCATTCGTGGGATGTGGGCATTGCTGGCAAAGCCAGCATTTATTGCCCATCCCTAGTTGCCCTTGAGAAGGTGGTGGTGAGCCACCTTCTTGAACCACTGCAGTTCGTGTGGTGAAGGCACTCCCACAGTGCTGTTAGGGAGGGAGTTCCAGGATTTTGATCCAGCAATGATGAAGGAATGGCAAAATATTTCCAAGTCAGGATGGTGTGTGACTTGGAGGGGAACTTGGAGGTGGTGGTGTTCCCATGCGCCTGCTGCCTAGATGGTAGAGGTCGTGGGTTTGGGAGGTGCCGTCGAAGAAGCTTGGCGAGTTGCTGCAGTGCATCTTGTAGATGGTACACACTGCAGCCATGGTGCGCTGGTGGTGGAGGGAGTGAATGTTTAAGGTGGTGGATGGGGTGCCAATCAAACAGGCTGCTTTGTCCTGGATGGTGTCGAGTTTCTTGAGATGAAAATCAAGAAATGGCAATACAGTAACTGTAACATAATCACTGTTGGTAGATCTTAATCACTGTTGTTAGATCTTAATGCTTGACTTAGAGGTTTGATCCAATTGGACCAGTACCAGGCCTTTCAAATTAATTTAAAATTTTCAAGATTCTGGCCCACTCCTATCCTCAATTCAACTTGCAGGCATCTGGAAAACATCCAACATTTGAATTATGTAGATTACAATTAGAAATATATATTTTTTAAAGTAAATGGAAGATCAAAATTGCCCTTTTCCGAAATTCAAAAGCAATTTCAAATAAACCCATTTTCAAAATTAACTTGAAATCTTTTAAGTTTTCTTTGTTTGACAAATCCCTTTAGTAAATACTGCTCGATACAAGACTGGCGCTAGGTATCATTTATCATTGTGTGAATATGGTATTGATGATTGGAAACTATCTGACAATTATCAATGACAAGGTTTGCATGCATTGAGGGAGTTACCGTGCTGGGTATTGTTGGTGGGGGATTCGGCGATGGTAATGCCATTGAATGTGGTGGTTCGACTCTCGCTTGTTGGAGATAGTTATTGCCTGGCACTTCTGTGGCGTGAATGTTACCTCAGGCTACAGGACGATATAGATGGGTTGGTCAGATGGGCAGAACAGTGGCAAATGGAATTTAACCCTGAAAAGTGTGAGGTGATGCATTTTAGGAGGACTAACAAGGCAAGGGAATACACAATGAATGGTAGGACCCTAGGAAGGACAGAGGATCAGAGGGACCTTGGTGTGCATGTACATAGATCACTGAAGGCAGCAGAACAGGTAGATAAGGTGGTTTAAAAGGCATATGGGATACTTATATTCTATGCCTCGGCTAATGGAGGTTATGATGGAGCTGCACAAAACGCTAGTTAGGCCACAGCTGGAATACTGTGTGCAGTTCTGGTCGCCACATTATAGGAAGGATGTGATTGCATTGGAGAGGGTGCAGAGGAGATTCACCAGGATGTTACCTGGGCTGGAGCGCTTCAGCTATGAAGAGAGACTGGACAGGCTGGGGTTGTTTTCCTTAGAGCAGAGAAGACTGAGGGGGGACCTGATTGAAGTGTACAAAATTATAAGGGGCATAGATAGGGTAGATAGAAAGGAACTTTTCCCCTTAGTAGAGGGGTCAATAACCAGGGGGCATAGTTTCAAGGTAAGGGGCAGGAGGTTTAGAGGGGATTTGAGGAAAGACTTTTTCACCCAGAGGGTGGTTGGAATCTGGAACTCACTGCCTGAAAGGGTGGTAGAGGCAGGAACCCTCACAACATTCAAGAAGCATTTAGATGAGCACTTGAAACGCCATTGCATACAAGGCTACGGACCAAGGGCTGGAAAATGGGATTAGAATAGACAGGGCTTGATGGCCAGCGCGGACACGATGGGCCGAAGGGCCTCTTTCTGTGCTGTATAACTCTGAGGGCTGGATTTTGAAACTGGGGTCGGGTTGGTGTCGTGAATCACACATTCTGGCTTGTAAACCCGCCTCCATCGAGATGTGGCCAACCCACTGTATTTTCCTTGATTGACCTTGTTGAGCCCGCCCAGTGGGCTCAGCAGGCCAATTAAGGGCCACCCGGCAACAGGTGATGTCACAGATTGACACTTCAACTGTCAAGAGCTTTTGACAGATGAAATATCAGCATTTGACAGCTCTGTGAAGCTGTCAAACACTGACAATATGATTTCTAACTTCAGTCCTTCCTCTCAGGCTGAGTTAGAAATCATTCCACCACAGAAAACAGAAGGCTGCAGTTTTTGACAGGACCACGGCTTTTCTGCTTTCTGTGCCGGTGAGATTTCTGACTCCCGAGAACTGAAGGGCTAACACCTGCAGGAGGAAGTTAAGGTAAGTAAAACTTTTTCCCACACTTAGCACTTACCTTACACACTTACCTCTGCACACATGCACCCATCACTCACCTGCCCACCGGACATATCGACCCCTCCAACCCCTGCAGACCCACGGTCCGCCCCGATAACTTGGCGTAGTTGCCACCTGTCGGGAAGCCCACATTTCACCTGTCAAAATAGGGATTATCCAAAAAACTGCCTGTTAACTACCTGTTAACAGGCAGTTAATTGTCACTAATCCCTTCCCGCCTCGGGGAGTCGGGTCTCAGCACAGGTCGGGTATCCGCCGCCAGCGAAACTGGCATGGAGGTGGGTTGGAGGCGGGATGGGGTCGGGACCCCCGAATCTGCAACTTTAACCCCCCACACGCCTCCAAACCCGACTCCACGGGTCATTGAAAATCCAGCCCTATGACTCTATGACCTGCCACTTCTCAGCCCAAGCCTGAACGTCATCCAGGTCTTGTTGCATGCGGGCATGGACTGCTTCATTATCTGAGGACAGATGCTGCCTGACCTGCTGAATGGTTCCAGCGATTTCTGTTTTTGTTTCAGATTTCCAGCATCTGCAGTATTTTGCTTATTGATCTGAGGAATAGTTTGCGCCAAGAACTCTTAAAAGGTCCACTTACTGCTGACTGTGACTAAATATATTCAATTACTAAAGTTATTTTCAAGATTTGAAATTCAAATACCATCAGATTTCAGACCAGTCCATCATTATAATTTTCAGCTGACTATGAATACTTTCCCCCTAATGTGAAATGTATCAAACAGCGAGAAACCTGGCTCAGAATTGACCAATCTCACTCAGTCAACAACAGGTGAGTTTGAGCAACTGGCAGTCTCAGTATCGAATTACAAATCTCTGAATAATTGCATTTTCTCACCAGTGCTATTTGGCTGGGATGGAATTACTGAATTCTGATATGTTTATTTCATTGAATAGACACACAAACCTTTTCACCCTGAAATATTAGCTCACTGTGAATCAGATAAGTTATGCTTTACTCAAATTGAATTTCCTCTTTGGTCTAAAACCCATCAACAACTATTTTATGCTAGTCAGAACAAGTAGAGTCATCCTACTTGAAAAAAAGAGAACGGCTAAGATTCAAAATATAACATCCTCAGGGAAACAATACATTTACAGACTCTCCTTAAAACCCACCTTTTTGATATACCTTTTGACTCAGTGTCAGCCATGGCTCAGTGGGTAGCACTCTCGCCTCTCTGTCAGAAGTTTGTGGGTTCATAGGTCCAGTCCCACTCCAGAGACTTGAGCACAAAATCTAGGCTGACAGTGCAGTACCGAGGGAGTGCTGCACTGTCGGAGGTGCCGTCTTTCAGATGAGACGCTAAACCGAGGCCCTCTCTCAGGTGGACACAAAAGATCCCATGGCACTATTTTGAAGAAGAGCAGGTGAGTTATCCCCGGCGTCCTGGACAATATTTATCCCTCAATCAACATTACTAAAACAGATTATCTGGTCATTATCACATTGCTGTGCGCATATTGGCCACCGCGTTTCCTACATTACAACAGTGACTGCATTCCAAAAAGGACTTCATTGGCTGTAAAGTGCTTTGGGACGTCTGAGGTGATGAAAGCAAGTCTTTCTTTTTTATTTTGGCTCAACACCCATTTTTTCGTTTACGTCTCTGTAAAGCACCTTGGAAGATTCTTCTATATTAAAGGCGCTACATAAATGTACACTATTGTTATTGCCCATTCTCTCCACAGACAAGGAAAGTGTATTGTTTCTGTGCCAATGGAGATCAACACACATAATTGGCTGCACAATCAGACGATGACCACGGAAGGTGCGTGTCCTGAACTGATTCTCTGTCAACATCTCGGTCGGAATTGAATTAAATCAAAAGCTACTTGATTGCTAAGACTCGCTGTTTGACATGTTAACAGACCAAGGAATAGACTAATTCGATCACTCCGATTGCTGAACAATTTAATCAAGACATTTGTGAGTATGTTGTACTACCACAGCATTAATACCTTTCCCCACAAAGCATGAGTTCTGTTGAGCATTTGGGTTGCCTGCGAACCTGAAAAGGAAATGCTTGTAATATTGTGGCTGCCACGAAGCACGAATTGAGGCCGAGTCAATATGTGGAGCACATGGCTTTTAATTACATACTCCTTGGCAAAATGGCTGCTACAACTTCTCTCTGCAAAACCCTGCTGGTTGAGGGCGACGCCCGCTCTTTTTAAGTTCACACTGAGGGCGACGCCCACTCCTTTTTTCAAGCCTTAAAGGCAGCATGCGCCTTAAAGGCAAGGTGCCCGATTTATTGTCCACGGACGGAAAAGTGGATTGCGCCCATTTAGGTGGCGATCCGCCACAGTAACTTGAAAGATTTCCACATGACATAATCAGCTTTAATCAGCATTCACATTGATCAGAATTTTGTATCATCCACATATAATTTTACATAAGAACATAAGAACATAAGAAATAGGAGCAGGAGTAGGCCAATCGGCCCCTCGAGCCTGCTCCGCCATTCAATAAGATCATGGCTGATCTGATCCTAACCGCCAATCTACTATCTATCACAGAACCATCTCCTGCATCTAACAGAATTGCACACACGAAATAGGAGCAGAATCAGGCTACACGGTCCCTTGGCCCGCTCCACTACCCACAGGGCCATGACCGATCCGAACCTAGACTCATGTCCAAATTCCTGCCCGCTCCCCGTAACCCTTAATGCCCTTTACTTCTAGGAAACTGTCTATTTCTGTTTTAAATTTATTTAATGATGTAGCTTCTACAGCTTTTTGTGGCAGCATATTCCATGGACCTACCACCCTCTGAGTGAAGTAGTTCCTCCTCATCTCAGTTTTGAAAGAGCAGCCCCTTATTCTAAGACTATGTCCCCTAGTTCTCGTCTCACCCGTCATCGGGAACATCCTCCCCGCATCCACCCGATCCAACCCCTTCACAATCTTATATGTTTCAATAAGATCGCCTCTCATTCTTCTGAACTCCAATGAGTAGAGTCCCAATCTACCCAACCTCTCCTCATATGACCACCCCCTCATCCCCGGGATTAACCGAGTGAACCTTTTTTGCACTGCCTCGAGAGCAAGGATGTCTTTCCTTAAGTAAGGACACCAAAACTGTATGCAGTATTCCAGGTGCGGTCTCACCAATACCTTGTACAACTGAAGCAATACCTCCCTGTTTTTATATTCTATCCCCCTAGCAATGAAAGCCAACATTCCATTTGCCTTCTTAATCACTTGCTGCACCTGCATACTAACCTTTTGAGTTTCGTGCACCAGGACCCCCAGATCCCTTTGCACTTCAGTACTCTCCAGTTTCTTGCCATTAAGATAATAAATTGCTCTAGGATTTTTCCTGCCAAAGTGCATCACCTCACACTTTCCAGTGTTGTATTCCATCTGCCAAATCTCTGCCCACTTACTTAGCCTGTCTATGTCCCCTTGCAGGTTTTTTATGTCCTCCTCACTCACTACTTTCCCTCCCATCTTTGTATCATCTGCAAATTTTGATATGTTACACTTGGTCCCTTCCTCCAAATCGTTAATATAGATTGTGAAGAGTTGGGGACCCAGCACTGACCCCTGTGGAACACCACTAGTTACTGATTGCCAGTCTGAGAATGAACCATTTATCCCAACTCTTTGCTTTCTGTTAGATAGCCAATCCTCTATCCATGCCAGAATATTACCCCCAATCCCGTGATTTTTTACCTTAAGCAATAATCTTTTGTGTGGCACCTTGTCAAATGCCTTTTGGAAGTCTAAATACACTACGTCCACTGGTTCCCCTTTATCCACTCTATATGTTACTTCCTCAAAGAACTCCAGCAAATTTGTCAAACATGACTTCCCCTTCGTAAAACCATGCTGACTTTGTCCTATTAAATTATGATTATCCAAATGTCCTGTTACTGTTTCCTTAATAATGGACTCCAAAATTTTACCTACCACAGATGTTAGGCTAACCGGTCTATAGTTACCAGCCTTCTGTCTACTGCCCTTTTTAAATAAGGGTGTTACATTAGCAGTTTTCCAGTCTGCCGGGACCTTAGCGGAATCCAGGGAGTTTTGAAAAATTATTACCAATGCATCTACAATCCCTACCGCCACTTCCTTCAAGACTCTAGGATGTAAGCCATCAGGTCCAGGTGATTTATCCGCCTTGAGTCCCATTATTTTACCGAGTACCACTTCCTTAGTGATTTTGATCGTGTTTAGCTCCTCTCCCCCTATAGCCCCCTGTTTGTCCAGTGTTGGGATATTCTTAGTGTCCTCTACTGTAAAGACTGATACAAAATATTCATTCAGTGTTTTTGCCATCTCCATATTTCCCACCATTAATTTCCCGGTCTCATCCTCTAAGGGACCAACATTTACTTTAGCCACCCTTTTTCTTTTTATATAACTATAAAAACTCTTACTATCTGTTTTTATATTTTTTGCTAATTTACTTTCATAATCTATCTTCCCTTTCTTAATCAATCTTTTCGTTATTTTTTGCTGCCTTTTAAAGTTTTACCAATCCTCTGTCCTCCCACTAGATTTCGCTACCTTATATGCCCTTGTTTTTAGTCGAATACTATCCTTAATTTCTTTACTTAGCCACGGATGACTGTCCTTTCTTTTACACCCTTTTCTTTTCAGTGGAATATATTTTTTTTGGAAGTTGTAAAATAACTCCTTGAATGTACACCACTGATCATGTGTCGTCTTACCCTTTAATCTATTTTCCCAATCCACTCTACTCAATTCCGCTCGCATACCTTCATAGTCTCCTTTATTCAAGCTTAGCACGCTTGTTTGAGATCCAACCTTCTCACCCTCTAATTGAATATGGAATTCAACCATGTTATGGTCACTCATTCCAAGGGGATCCTTTACTAGGACATTTTTAATTAATCCTGTCTCGTTACACAGGACCAGATCTAAGGTTGCTTGCCCCCTGGTCGGTTCAGTTACATACTGCTCAAGAAACCCATCCCTAATACACTCAATGAACTCATCCTCAAGGCAGCCCTGCCCCATTTGATTTGTCCAATTAATATGATAGTTAAAATCCCCCATAATTATAGATGTTCCCTTATTACATGCCTCAACTATTTCCTGATTGATACTCCGTCCAATAGAGTTGCAACTGTTCGGAGGCCTATAGACTACGCCCACTAATGTTTTTTTCCCCTTATTATTCCTTATCTCCACCCAAACTGTTTCATTATCATGATTTTTTGACCCAATATCATTACTCTGTATTACAGTGATTCCTTCCTTTATTAACATAGCCACCCCACCTCCCCTTCCTTCCTGCCTGTCCTTCCTGATCGTTAAATAACCTGGTATGTTTAATTCCCAGGCATTGTCACCCTGCAGCCATGTTTCTGTAATGGCCACAATATCATAACCATATGTAGTTATTTGTGCCATTAACTCGTCTATTTTGTTACGAATGCTACGTGCATTCAGATAGAGAACTTTCAAATATGCTTTGTGGCACTTAGTTCCTGCTTTTTCACTTTTTACCAGTTTACCTTTTACTCCACACACTCTGTCCCTTCCTGCCACGCTCTGATTTGTGATTCCCCTACTGCTACCTATGTCTATGACCCTCTCTGTTGTCATTTTTATTTTTTGCTCTCTTGAAACCTCCCCCCCACTAATTAGTTTAAAGCCCTCTCCACAGCCCTAGTTATTCGATTCGCCAGGACACTAGTCCCAGCACTGGCCAAGTGAAGTCCGTCCCAACGGAACAGCTCTCTCCTGCCCCAGTACTGGTGCCAGTGTCCCAAGAAGCAAAACCCATTTTTCCCACACCAGTCTTTGAGCCACGCATTCAACTCCCTGATTTTATTTACCCTTGTGAATCTTTACAAAGGATTGATTCATCTTTTCTCACTTTTCCTTTCTTGCATGTTACATATGTCCACATACATTTATCTTTTAAAAACTCATTTTTCAATAAATTAATGATGCCATCTTTATCTGGCTGTAGACCTTTAAGCCTTCCCTTGTGTCCTTATTCTGCTTTTATTTTCTTTTACATTGTAAGTTCCTGTCCACAAAAATGCTCAAAAATGTATTCCAGCAAGCATTGGAAAACCATTTTCATTTAGTTAAGCACAAAGACAACAATGGGAAGGAATAGGGAGTTAAATTTGGCTAAATATGGCTTGGTTATGATCCAAGAAAAGCTTAAAGAAATGACACCAAGGTACATTAATTCCTGTTAATCGGGAAATATGATTCAATCGGTTGAAGGTTTTTCTTAATCTTTTATATTAAATCATTCTTACAATGCATTGACCTGTGTGCATCATTTCCAGTTATTGTTCAGTAATAACGGATAACATTGTTAAATAAATTATAAAACTAAGTTATAATTATTAACATTGGCTTTTGCATCAAGTCATAATTTCCTGTTTTGCTTTGGCGCCGAGCACATTATTGCAGTGTAGGAGTGGGAACGATAAGCTGTGCAAACAGTGGTGACAATAATAAATGTTATCACAGGTAGCCTATTAATGTTTAAATTAAAAGAAAGTGCGATGCATATAAATAATGGGGAGGAACAGGGATGGGCACTGCCAAACAAGCCATTAGAGACTTACTGGGGATGCACAGAGAGCAGGGTATTGGAGATAAACTGGGAACACGCAATACTTTGATTTAACTGTGTGAGCACTGAATTTCCTCAAATGTTTCCAGAATATGTTTTTACAAATTCATACGAATATAAGAAAAATCCACCAAGCCCTCACCATCACGAGTGATTCTCTCATGGACTTCCATCCCCAACACCACCTGTTGGCCCCTTACTTTAAAAAGGCACAAAATTCCTTCTGTTACCTTCCGTGAGAAATAATTAAGCAGTGCTCATAATGCCTCTAATAATGCTCATTCTCCCTTCTGAACAGATGGTGATTCAGTACCCTGGAGTAAATTGATCTTGCATCATCTACCCTCTCTTGGCACCTGTTCCACATTCAAATTTACAGTTATTCCACAGCTTAGACTATGATTTACATCCCCCAAAATTCAAGGCTAGCAATCAACGAGGATTACCACAAGAAGATTACCAACAATAATGTATTGAAGGTCAAAACACTATGAAGATAATGCAGGCAGTACAGGAAGTAAAGTTCTACAGAGGATCAATAGGTGAAGCACAACCAGTCATTATTATAGTTAAAGGGTCAATACAGAACATAATGGTAGATCTACAGCACCAAAGCAAAGTAGCCTAGAAATTACTGTTTGTACACTGTTGAAGGGTTAAGTGAGCATTGCTTATGGTTTTTGATTTACTAAACACTATGGTTAATTGCCCCCTCTCCATTTTACTGTTTCCTGGAGCAGTGCTAAAACATGTTCTTTAGCGTCCGCACAGCGGGCCATCCGATGAAGTGGCAGAAGCAATAATCCTGGTATTCAGCTGTACACTGCAATTAGGAGGTATTTCAACAGCTGTAATAGGCTGAGCAATCTTGCTGAAGATTGAAGCATTACAGACTGAGGAAAGCCAGGCACTGGAAGGAATCAGGGAGAGTCGTGGCACAGTTTATGGGACCGGTGGCTACTGCCCCACCCCCAGAGGCATCTAACAAAACAGGAAATGGGAGGAGATGGACTGGAGCAGTGAATGCAAATCCAGGCCCAGCTAGAACCGGACAGAACTTCAGAAAAATTAGTAGACCTCAAGAAATCTGCTAATTTAAGCCAACAGCACTGCTCTACATCAGGTACTTATTGTCCCCCGCCCACTCCACTCTACCATTGTTGGCCATTAATTCAACCACTGTACTCCTGCCCTCTAGAACCCCATAAAGGCAGTCAGAAAGATTAACTGTAGTCGTCTGACATTGTACGCTGCACAGGCATTGTTCTCTGTCTATATATGCTTTGCCGATTCGTATTCCTTCACTTCACCTGACGAAGGAGCAGCAGCTCCGAAAGGTTGTGATTTCAAATAAAACTGTTGGACTATAACCTGGTGTTGTGCGACTTCTCACTTCTGTTCCTTCTTGTCACCTTACTCTCTACTTTCAAAACCATCCTCAAATTCTTCTCTTTCACTGTGCCTTCAGCCACTCATCTGTTTTCTCTCTCACTTTCCCGCCCACTTTCCTCCTCCTTACTGTAAAGTCTATGGGCAGAACACTAAAGAAATGCAAATTGCGATTGTTGCTGTTGTTGTTTAATGTTGTCCAACTAAGTGACCGTCACAGAGACACACACTGTACTGGACTGGCGTCACTCAGAGTCTCATGCAATGAAAGCAGTGGTTAAAGATGCTGATTTGACACAACATTTTGTGCTCTTCTCTTTTCATACAATTGGAAGAACAGACTGCTGCCACAGCTGGTGCCCAGGCATGCCACAACTGCTGGGTACTCCCTCAACGTGTCCAGTGATCTGTTGCTATGAAGTCTATGAATCCTCGCCTCTATGCAATCTCCAAGCATGTTGAGGCCACTCAAGACAGCATCTTGGTGATGGTGATGCAGCACATTGTGAGGAGCAAGCCAGTACCTTACAGGACATTGGGCCACTATCAGCACCTCTGCCAAGCACCAACACAGCTAAACATACCCTAGAGGATATATGTAGCAAGGTTGAGGAGACTGTATATTCTATGTAATTCTATGTAGCATAGGGCAAATCACAGTGCATGGGTATGGAGCAGCAAGTGGTTTGGGCAGCTGAAGGCCAGTCACTTGCTGATCAGAGGTCCAGCAGAATTTCTGCCTCTGCTGCAATAACCAGGAGTACGGACCTCACATGGCTTACTTGCCAATCTAGATTGCCATCTGAACAAGATTGCTTGCAACAGTCACTGTGTCCATGCAAAATACACAAGATCTGGGGAGGAGTAATGGAGGAATCCACGACCTCCATCTGCACAGTCATTACTGAAGGATTACTTGCACTGCAATCTGCGATAGATTAACATTCCTGTGGCATTTGCAGCAGAGTCTAAGTGGTACAGGCCACAGGCAATCTCATGAATGCTCACACTGCTGCTATGGAGATCCTAGTTTTGGGACAGGCAGTGTGGCAAGTCTGTAGTAGACAAAGACCAGGTGGCTGGATTTCAAGCCGACGTCACATCCAGGCCATCAGCACCCTGTGCATGTAGAGATGCAAGAAGCTAGGCAGGACCAAGCAGTCACCACAGCACCAGGCATGGCTGACTCAGGTGCAGGGGCCATGAAATGTGCACCACATGTTGCTCCAGAGCTACAGGGATCCCAGCAGGCAGTCAGTGACACAAATGGGTTGTGGCACAGGGTCTCACACAGCAACATATGGCAACATAAAGAGATGCAAGTTTCATTCCTCATGTTGGACAATACCTAATCCCACCTATATTAATACAGGGCATATTGAGTGTTGCTGTCCCCACCTGTACAGGAAGGAGCACTGGAGGGAGAGCAGTCAGGGAACAAACACTGTGAAACATCTTCTACCTGATATATTAAGAGCGACATACATAGAGGCAAGATGGATTCTTGTTGCTCTCTAGTACAGCAAGTACATGGCCGGGCATGGATGAAAATGGGGGTGGGGGGCAGAGAAAGGTAACAGAACATTTGAAAAGACATTAATTGAACATTACAATTTTTCTATTTGAAGACTGTAGCGGGAACAGAATGAAAATTTCATTTTGACCTTTTTTTCCCAGAATGTACAGCTTTAGTTCTAAAGTTACTGCGAGTTCTATTTTTCATTTCTAGAAACCAGATACATGACAGACTGCATATGGAGCCTATCAACAATGGTAATGTATTCTGTTTTTCTGCGTATTCTACGTATACTAAATAAATTGTTTTCAACTCCTCCCCAAAATATAAATATGATAGTCTTTAGAACAATTAGGTGATTATAAATGATTATTTGGAGTATCTAACAAATAGGGACTAAAGAGTAGGCAGTACAAATATGGCTGTGTTGGATGCAATGGACTACAATAAACTTCTTGGCTAAAAGGCCTGGTCTTGTTCCAAATGCAACAGGAATAGTAGAAAACGTGGGAACAGCGAGATGCCCTGAAAGTGGAGGAAGTTAGTCATACACTGACATGTGTCAGCTGGAAACAGATGTGTTACTATTTTTCCTGTGAAGTGGCTCTTGCAACAGGCTGGATTTTTACTTAAAATTAATAGCTGTACTGTTCCCAGTGTAGAAGCACAGCAAAAGATTTATGCTTTGCGCTATTTCTTGTGCCAGCTGAATATTTTGCCCATTGTACATGTTGGTTTATACAGAGTCACATCAGAGTCTGTCAGCTTAGTTCTGCCTGATGTTGCCTCTAAACATTTTCTGGCTTGCACATTCCTAATAGTCACATGTGACAGAAGACTCTGTCGTGCAGTGTATTAGAAGACAGTGCGTTCAATTCTGGGGCCCCCAAGTACAAATCCGACACTAACACACAAGGATCAAAAGCTGCTCTATATAGATCTCAAATGAAATTAATTAGGGAAGTCTCTACTCAGTAGGCACATCATAAAACAGTCTAGTACTGTTCCTATAGTTCAATTAGCTCTAATGAATAATATTCATGCATTACAATATGCAAAGGATTACTTAGTAAGTGGTATTAGAAACCTGTGGGGACAGACAAGCCTGTTGTTATCAAGGGTTCATCCTGCTAAAGTTTCAGTTCCCCTGTTAATTTTAATGAAACTTCAGTTGGGACCAGGGAAACATTTTGTTATAATGAGCAGTTCAAGGTTTGATTTTTATAGCTTTCTTAATTGTAATCCCCATCATATTATGAAAGGTTTTGATAGAGTAGACACAGAGAGAGTGTTTCCACTTGTGGGGAAGAGCAAAACTAGAGGTCATCAATACAAGATAGTCGCCAAGAAATCAAATAGGGAATTCAGAAGAAGCTTCTTTACCCTGAGAGTGGCGAGAATGCGGATCTCGCTACCACAGGTAGTGTTTGAGGCGAATAGTATAGATGCATTTAGGGGGAGGCTAGATAAGCATATGAGGGAGAAGGGAATAGAGGGTTATGTCGATAGAGTTAGATGAGGAAAGACGGGAGGAGGCTCGAGTGGAGCATAAACGCCGGCATGGACTGGTTGGGCCGAATGGCCTGTTTCTGTGCCGTATATCCTATATAAAACATTGAATCAATGAGCTCCATATGGTTATACGACAAATGCTATGACCAGTGCTACAATTAGGAATGTGCAGGTGGTTTATTGTTTATGTGAAGTGCCTAATTATGGATGAACATACGTGATTAGCAAAAATAAATGAGCGCGTAGTTCATTGTTTTGCTTTATGAAAATATACACTTCCAGTTTGATTGGTGAAATTTTCTGATGAATGTGGCCATGGTAATTAGGAACTGAAAAAGTATTTACATATTTTTCATACAATTCAGTGTACATACAATTATTTTACTTTTCTCACTTCCCTGTGCAAGTTGTAAATCTCATGTTTCCAATTGTTTGCCAGTCATCAGGTTCTTTTGCTCTTTGTGCGCACATACTTGTCAACTTGAGGGATGATAGTGCCAGTGAAAGGAACAGTCTGTAATTCCCCCATGTCCAAGAATCAAGCAACCTTAGGCCATGTTGTGGGAAGGTGCAGTGCTCAACTCCCCTCGAGTCAGTGTGTTGTCACCATAACGCTCTACATCTGCAGAACCTGTATAAGATTCTGAAGGGGTTGACAGGGTAGATGCTGAGAGGTTGTTTTCCCAGGCTGGAGTGTCTAGAACTAGGGGGCATAGTCTCAGGATAAGGGGTCGGCCATTTAAGACGGAGAGGAGGAGAAATTTCTTCACTCAGAGGGTTGTGAATCATTGGAATTCTCTACACCAAAGAGCTGTGGATGCTGAGTCATTGAGTATATTCAAGGCTGAGATAGATTTTTGGACTCTAGGGGAATCAAGGGATATGGGGATCGGGCAGGAAAGTGGAGTTGAGGTTGAAGATCAGCCATGATCTTATTGAATGGCGGAGCAGGCTCGAAGGGCCGTATGGCCTACTCCTGCTCCTACCTCTTATGTTCTTATGTATCACTTCCTACACTATCTGGACACAATTGTCAAGCGAATGCTAACTTGGTACTGAATTTGAGGGCAGCTATGCAGAGAAGCACTGGTTGAGACCAATGAGTCTTATTTCAGTCAGTACTTGTAATAACTCTTTGGAGAGAATAAGGCTCTCATCTCATCTTGTCTGGGCTGTACCCACCCTCATGTTCCAGAGAAGGGGAAAAGGTTGCTGATACAATCAACTGCATTCTATTAGCAAAAGTTAGCTTGAGCCAACTGATTTAGGTTGAGGACCTGTTGAATACTGAAGTGCCTGCAAAACTTGGCAGCACTGTTCTACACTGAATCCTATATTTTCATACATGATTTATATTACCAAGTGCATCCCCTAATGTCACAAGCAATAAATCTTTCTCTGTGCCTGCAAAGCATAATCAAAAGATGCAGATAGGCTTCACAAAGTGGAACAATATCTGGTGCTTCTTTAGGAACTCTTAAAGACTTATATATCTCACCAGCAGAACATCAGGGCTGTGCAAGGAAATAGGCCCAGCAAGCTCTACAGGAAGACTGTGACTTGGCCTTATTACTATAATGAGGAATGTTTTTTTCTTTTTAGGTATCAGAAAATTACCTAAAATAATTTATATCTAAATTTTAAAAAGGGGCAATGATGAGGAAACTCAATCTCCGAGGATGATGGCAGGTGTAATTTGTGTCATCCTTTCGATTGAGACTAATGAACTTCCTGTTAGTATTCAAAAGAATTTGGAGACATTGTGAGGGAATATTTTCTCTGTGTTGTGTGTAGTGAAATTGAAAATGCTTTTAAGAAGAATTGATTTAGAATTTTGCTTCATCGAAGAAGAAATTTCCCCTCAGTAAGTTGACTGTTCTTTGAAACCAATGAAAAATTGGGTTACAGTGTTGTAGTCCTTCCCACACTATCTTAGAGCGCTTCTCCCCTCTAAGAGTACAAGATCGTGGATTCACCTCTATAATCTTCAGAAGAGAGTTAAACGGGGGAAAATTGGGAACAAAAAAAAATGGGCTCCGCTACAGGTTTTTTATGAGAGGGTAATTTTCAAGCAAATTGCCAAATGATGAGAGAACTGCATCTTACACAGTTAAATGTTATTGTAAGATTAGTCGATCTGCCGTAACAGTGCAAATGGGGGCAGTCGAAACCATGTGTTGTGCACAGGTTACAGGGTTGACTATAACGAGACTCGGACATTCAGACATAATTCAGTCCCCATTTTTTAGTCAAATGGCAGCTCATTTAATACAAATTTTTTGATAAAATTGTTTCATCTGACATGGCAGAGACAATAAAAGCCATCAGCAAGTGTTTATAATCATAGCAGTTCCACTCAGTCTGCCTGAGCAGACTTGAATACTGGGCCTAGTCAACAGCACACAGCTCTTGTGTTGCCATTGCACTGGGCAACAAAGAAAACTAAAGGACGCTCTGTTAATTTTTCCTCTTTCATCTCTAATTTTCCCTCCACAATGCTCTCCTTGTGTCTCTGGTATCTTGTCCAAGTGGCTATTCTTCAGGCGTCGGTCTTGCCAGCATGCATCAGCCGTCATCTTTGTAAAGATACTTGCTGCAGGGTCACTGGATAGTAATGTGGAACAGGAAGTCCAGCCAACTATTTTCTTTTCCCTAACCCTAACCCTAACCCGAACCCAATCCAAGTTGCCAAAGCAATGGTAGCACCCACCTGAGATCAGCTAACTCAACACTGACCAGGGATTGAACATAGGACCTTTCTTGTCGGTATGGTCTACCGGCACATCCCATAGTGCATTTAGCATCTAAGCCATAGCGAAAAGACAATCATATTCTGTTTAACTGCAAGATCATTTCTCTTGAGAGCTTATTCCAGTTCATTTCAAAAGCACGAGATTGCACTAAAGAAAGAGAGAACATGCACTTCTATAGCACTTTCATGTCCTCAAGAAGTCCCAAAGCGTTTCACAGCCAGTGAAGTACTTTTGAAATGTAGGCGGAGAAATTCGGTATCGCCCCGTTTGGGGCGCAATTGTCGGCCATGCGCAAAGTTTAGCGCCTGCCGATAATTATCGCCTCCGACTGCAAACTTGGCTTCTATCGCTCCTGGAGGTGATTGGAGAGCTAAATCAGGTGCTACACACCTCTCTTAAGCGCTAACGCCGAGGAGCAAGGCACTACCTCAGAGCACTGGTGAAGCTCATGTGATGTCAGTCAGCAATGGAACACAGACACACTGGCGCCAGCCAGTTCTTAAAGGGAAGGGTCGATCTTGCTCTCCATCCACACCCTGCTCATTGCAGCCTTGAATCTCGGCCTGGAGAGACCTGTACATCAATTCTGCTGGAAATCTGCTGGAAAGAACAATGGAGAGGCCCAGGGAAAGAGCTCAGAGTCTCTTCTAAATCGATGTAAGGAAAGTCAAATCAAAATGAACCTGCAAAGTGCTGCTCAGTACCCAAAACTCCTTCACACAGCGTTGAATATCTCCAGAAGTCTCTCTCTCTCTCTCTCAGAATGCGTGGTGCAAAAATGTTGCCGACAAAAAAAGGCAGGAAGCGGTCGCCTTTAAATAGCGTTTCCCCCAGTCCCTTCCCGACTGCAAAACGCTCCCCTCAACCTATCGTTGCTAGCGGCAGGCGGTCAGGCAGGGGGCGCCACTCAATATCCGGTCCGGGGCACTGGGCGTTGCACGCTTGACTGACGTCATGATCTGCGGGCGCAGGAGATCGTGGCGGTAGTGTTTAGCACCGCCGCAAAATGTCTGGTCAATTTCGTGAGCGGCGCAAACATCGCCGCGTCCAGGCGCTAGTTGCTTTGCACCCCATTAGCGCCCTCTTCTAACGGGAGGCGCAAAGCAACCAAATTTTTCCCCCATAGTCACTATTGTAATATACGAAAATGTGGCAGTCAATTTGCATAAGGTCTCACAAACATAAGAAATAGGAGCAGGAGCAGGCCATTCGGCCCCTCGAGCCTGCTCCGCCATTTAATGAGGTTATGGCTGATCCGATTTTGGCCTCAACTCCTTTCCTGTCTGCCCCCCATAACCCTCGACTCCCCTGTTGCTCAAAAATCTGTCTATCTCAGCCTTGAGTATATTCAATGACTCAGCTTCCACAGCGCTCTGGGGTAAAGAATTCCAAAGATTCACGACCCTCTGAGAGAAGAAATTCCTCCTCATCTCCGTCTTAAATGGGCGACCCCTTATTCTGAGACTGTGACCCCTGGTTCTAGACTCTCCAGCCAGGGGAAACATCCTCCCTGCATTTACCCTGTCAAGCCTGTAAAAAAATTTGCATGTTTCAATGAGATCACCTCTCATTTTTCTAAACTCTAGGGAACATAGGCCTAGTCTACTCAATCTCTCCCTGCGTTCTAGATTTCCCCACGAGGGGAAACATCCTCTCAGCATCTACCCTGTCCAACCCCCTCAGAATCTTATATGTTTCAATAAGATCACCTCTCATTCTTCTAAACTCCAATGAGTATAGGCCCAACCCGCTCAACCTTTCCTCATAAGACAACCCTTCCATCCCAGGAATCAACCAAGTGAAACGGCAGAGATAAATGATCAGATGATCTATTTTAATGGTGTTGGTTGAGGGATAGAGAGACGGACGTTTTAAATCCACCAGAGAGAGCAGACGGGGCTCTCTGTTGAACATCTCATCCGAAGGACGGCACCTCCGACAGTGCAGCATGTCCTCAGTACTGCAGTGCAGTGTCAGTCTGGATTGTGACTCAGAGGAGCGAGTGCGACCACTGAGCCAAGGCTGACAGTAAAAGTAAAATGCTCCACATCAGAATAATTCTCTGGGAAATCACCCTCGAGTGCCGCAGTCTTCCCACAAACCATGCATGAATGAGCCATGCTATGACAGGAACCTCAGAATGTGCTAATCTCTTCACTGTGTCAATAGCTTATTCAGAAAGGAGAAGATTAAACCGATGAGTAATTTTCCTTAACACAGATAGTCAATGGGTGGAGCATGTAACTAACATGCTGCCTATCTTTTTATTTACTTGTTCTGACCTCCTGATTGCAGACCCCATTTTTTTCCATTTCTTGGAGATTGGAGTCCCTATCTGACTTTGTAGAGCCGGTCAGTTTTGTGTCACCAGCTCCACTCTGTCCAGCAGTTTGGATAGGGCGTCTCTCGGTACAGAGAGGCATTGCAGACAGAATAGCTTTCAGAGCTACCCAATGAACTGAAAATTCACAGAAACGTTTTTCAGGAAACTATAAGATGTGAAGTTCCCGTTACTGAATTTGTTTTTTTTAATAAATAATTTAAAAATCGATGGTTTATAAAATATAGTTTTTGGTAACAATGTATTCTGATGTGATTGGGATGGTGCATAATTCACAGAGTGGAGGCTTTGCAATGAGTGGAACATGAGCGATGTAATAGCAAATCCATTGCCATTGCACTGCCTTCAAAACAGGCCACGTGTCAAACCTGCCCAACAAATGGGATTATTCTGATCTGCGTTTACATTGGCAGTTGGTTTGATTATTCATGCTAAAACCATCATTTTTAAATTTTTTATTTAAAGTGGGCCTATTGTGTGCTTGTGGGACGAGTACATTGATACATCTTATTTTCTTAGCATGACTGTTTGCACTGAGTCCAATGAGGGTCAACTGATTTGGCCTTAGTTTCTGTGTATTGGTTAAGCCGGGAGATAGAGTGACGGATTCAAAAACCTCCTGCATTAAACAATTGTTCTGGTTTAGTTCTAAAAGTGACCATTTAAAACAATCAGTAAAACATAACAGTTGAAATTTGCTTAACAAAACAACACTGGTTAAATGGTATGGAATCAAATAACATCAGTGTTCGAAACAATTACATTTGCTCCACAGGCCTAGCTGATCAATAGGAGTTTGCAGAGTAAAAACATGTCCTCTTGGAGGCCGATCTTCGTAAATCAACAAGTTTACTTTTGGATTGCTGTAGGCTGTGAGAGGCGTGACTGGGAGCCTGTGACCCCAGCTCCCCACTCAATGCAATATAGAAGCAGTTATAACCTCCACATCACACAATTTGCAAACTCCTCTGTTCTTTTGACAATGTATTCAAAATATATTGTAAATATATACCAAACTGCTCTATGTCTATACTTTTCTGCATACAAACACATTTGGTGTCATGGGAAGTGTGTATATATACAGGATTTCATCTTTTGTGATATTAGATTACACAGAATGCACAGCACAGAAACAGGCCATTTGGCCCAACTGGTCTATGCCGAAATTTATGCTCCACATGAGCCTCCTCCCAACCTACTTCATCTAACCCTATTAGCATAACCTTCTATTCCTTTCTCTCTCATGTGCTTATCTAGCTTCCCCTTAAATGCATCTGTGCTATTTGACTCAACTATTCCTTGTGGTAGCGAGTTCCACACTCTAACCACTCTCTGGGTAAAAAAGTTTCTCCTGAATTCTTTATTGGGATTATTAGTGACTATCTTATATTTATGGCCCCTAGCTTTGGTCACCCCTACAAGTGGAAACATCTTCTCTCTGTCTACTCTATCAAACCCTTTTATAATTTTAAAAGACCTCTAGTAGGTCACCCCTCAGCCTTCACTTTTCTAGAGAAAAATGCCCCAGACTGTTCAGTCTATTTTGGATCTTATATTCACTGCTACGTTGCTGAAAATGGAACACTATTTTTTTTTTACACCAAATGGCTTTATTTGTTACAATTTTAAATTCATGAAGGCTTTCCGCGCTGTAGCAGTACCGACAATGACAGTGTCTGGCACATGGTATGCACAGCCTCCTGCTTCACGTCATTAAATACGTGACAAGCAAATGAAATGATTTACCATCATCAGAATCATTGCATCTACCTGTTGCAAGGTAGAAAGGCTTGTTCTTCAAAGTACCCACAAGACTAAGCATTGCCTGTCTGCCAAAATTGCCTTGAATAAGAGGGCTTGTTGTTTGTGCAAGTGCAGGCAAGTTTCTCAGCTATGCTATTGTCTGGCAACATTTCTTTCAATAATTTGTCCCACATGAACTGAAACTTTCAATGGTTGATCACACTGTGAAATAAAACATGTCCAAAGTACTTCAGTTTTGCAACGACAATGTCCTTGGAGTTGCTGAGAAAATGTCAGCCAGTGGCTAGAGCCATAACAACAGATTAGAGGATGTGGATGATCTCCTTGTACATTTATCCCAAAATGCTGAATATCAATTTTAGCTACTGTAGACAGTAAAGTGTGCAAAGTTTGCCCCTTTGGAAAGACTCAATGCCCTGGGCGATGAATGCCTCTGGTCACTATGTGCTGCGGAATAATTAACATTTTTTTGTGAGCACATTTACAATGTCACTTTCCACAGCAATTCCCTCTCCCCATGTGAAATCCCATGTTAGCAGCTGCATTGGTATTTTTTTTTATGCGTTCATGGGATGTGGGCTACACTGGCAAGGCCAGCATTTATTGCCCATCTTAATTGCCCTTGAACAACTGAGTGGCTTGCTAGGCCATTTCAGAGGGCAGTTAAGAGTCAACCGCATTGCTGTGGGCCTGGAGTCACATATAGGCCAGACCAGGTAAGGACGGCAGATTTCCTTCCCTAAAGGACATCAGTGAACCAGATGGGTTTTTACGACAATCCGATAGTTTCATGGTCACCATTAATGATTCTAGCTTTTTATTCCAGATTTATTTAATTAACTGAATTTAAATTCCCAGCTGCCGTGGTGGGATTTGAACTCATCTTAACTGGAATCATTAGTCCAGGCCTCTGGATTACACGTCCAGTAACATAACCACTACACTACCGTTTGTGCTTCTTTTTGGTGACAGGCATGTCCATAGCACTCGCAAAACATTTCATCTCTAATCCTTCTTCTCAATGACCTGCAATGGTTTGATTTGCACGAGTGAAATAATGCCGCAGCAAAAATAGATGGCCTAATAAGAAACAATTTACTTTTCCTTCCTTTACTCAGTTTCATGTCTTTTGTAATTCATTGTTTGCATTCGTTATATAAAGCTGGATTTTTGTCTCCATTTCCTTCATTTTGTTCGTTATTCTTTCAACTAACACTATATTTGCTTCCATAGAATCATACAGCACAGGAAGAGGCCGTTCGGCCCATCATGCCTATGCCAGCTCTTCAAAATAGCTATCCAATTAGTCCCACTCCCCCCGCTCTTTCCTCCTAGCCCTGCAACTTTTTCCTTTAAGTATTTATCCAATTCCCTTTTGAAAGTTACTATCGAATCTTCTTCCACCGCCCTTTCAGGCAGCGCATTCCAGATCATAACTCGCGGCGTAAAATAAATTCTCCTTGTCGCCCCTCCAATCTTTTTATCGATTCCCTCTATTTGCTCCTTCATTTTAAGTATTTTTTCTTCACAGTTTCTTGGAAACTTGTATTAGTGCTCGCATGTTTCTTTTTTTTTGTCTGTTGCTGGTCTCAAGCTTGATTCAATATTTCCAGTATTTTCTTATCCTTTTCCAAGCTCGATAAATTGTTTCCATGCAACGTTTGTCTGAATCAGTCACCACCACAGCCTCCCTGAGTCTGCACACTCTGGCCTCTCCACACTACCCATTGGGTATAGACTGTGGCTGTGCAATCAGCAGCAGTCAACAGATCATACCAGCACTGTCTCAGCCCATCAGTGAAGTGTGGTAGAAAGTATGTGAAGAACAGACTGAGCCACCAGCCAACTACTTGTGGGTGCGAATATCGAGCATGGGCTGGCAACGGGCCACTGTATTTTTTGTGGAGTCAGGAAGAGCATTCCCACAAATATTTGCCCAAAAGTATTTCTGGGCCTTTTCTGAAGCAACCACAAATGGGAGGAGCACACTTCACCCATTTGTGCCTGAAAATTGCAAATGGCGTCCTACAACCGGCGTAGGACACTGATTTGCACATGTAAGCAGTCTCCCGCCTGAAACAGGGCAGATGGGCTGCTCGCCCATTTACAGGCCCACCAGGCTTTGGGCGTCAATGGGTAGGCCGAGGTGGCCCCTCCCCTCTCTGATTTTTCAAACTGGTGGGTGCCCATTTTTCAGGTGAGGAATGGGCAGTCAACCGGTTGAAAATTGCCCCCAATATTTTAGCTGAGATTGTGAGTTCAAATATCCAGGCAATATTATTTTCCGTTCAATCACTTTTAATTTTACAAATCATAGTCTGCACCAGCGGAGCATTCAGTCAGCACTGGACGTTGTTGCCAGTGGAGTAGCAGATTGATCAACTGGTAGAAGTTCAAACTGTGTTGGTGGATATTTTAAAGTCTGCAGTTCACCAAGTTGTGGTGTGCAGCTACTAATCTAGTACAGTACTGTCTATTTACTGGTGCCTTAATCCAGGACCAAAAGGAGCATTCCAATTTTTTCATGGAATCAAACTTACCACGCACAGGTTTACTTTAAGCCAATACCATTTCAGGGTGCAAATTTTGGGAGAGTTCATATTTGTAATTGCAACTCAAATTGAGTATCAATAAGGCCTAAATTGCTTATCCACAAAGGAATTTTTACCCATCTGATATCGGGACAAAGGTATTTTCGAGCTGATTTGTGCTGTATGAGGTCTGGGTTGGTTTTCTGAATCCAGACTGATTCTATTCACTTTAATTCGATTTACATCCAGCGCAAACCTGACAGACTAGCTCTTCTGTATGAGACTTGGTTTGGAAGCTACAACACTTGTATTGTAGCAGGTGTGCATGTTAAAGGGAGGGTGTTTTATATAATTTCTCTATTGGAAAAGGAAACTATAAAGAATGAGTATTCTGCCAACATTTGAGGTGAGCCAGAGATTATTGCGAAAGACTCCCTCCATTATAAAAATCACAAAACAAGACCAGCATGGTTACAAACTCATAATTTATGGCCTTGTTGTTGGCATTATGCATATCCAAATCTTTCTCTGCATTTCCATCCAATTTACAAAGAGCTGGAACAAACTAATGGATTCATAATTTCTGAATTAATTCTTGCGTAATTCAGATCCCAAAGGTTAAATAACACTGTTGAAGGAATTTATTTCTATGCCCTAGAACAAAATGTTAATGATAAAGCTTCAAAATATTAATAAAACCATCAACCTTTGCTTTGCTTAACCCGCGATTGTTGCCATCATTCATTTTATACAAATTTATAGAAATGCATTTTATAGCAAAGCAATTTCAGTTCCATCCAATTTCTATAAATTTCTGCAGATCTGAATGGATTCTTAAGAATGCTTGTAATTGCAAAGTTTTTAGAAATGCATTAAATTCTATAGGGGGTATTGTAACCCTCCTCACCTGGCAGAAAGCATGCAGGGGGCAATTAAAATGGAGCAGGGGGACTTAACCACACTCCTGTCCCACACTTCTTGGGTTTCCTTTCTGTTCATTTTGCCTGGCCTCTTCGCTATGCCCTGCTCCTTCCTTCAGCCTTGGCAAAGACTGATCATGGGTTGTGGTGTCTTTTGGAGGTTCTACCAAAGACTTTCAAAATTGTTGCCCCACCCACCTGCCCCCTTTCATGACACTTCCACCATAGCCTTCTCATTAGATCCAGTCAAATCTGCATCGGAAATTGTGCTAATGAGCTGACCAAGGCCACTTCAATTCGAGTCTGTCTAACATCCACCAATAGCCATTCTGATGGCAATTACTCCAAAAGAGGAAAATCCAGATGAATGGGTCAAGAAATTGTGCATTAGTGGTTTGTCAGGGACTTAATGGTCTGTGCCTTATGTTTATGCATCCAACATAAAGCCCAGTTCTCTGGTAACCAATTTATTGAGTTATAACAAGTTTTATTAGTTCCTTCCACAAATATATTGTGGTACAAAATTAATATTATGGCATTGTTCTTTTCTTTTATTTCCAGAGTAAATTTTTGTGCTCATCAAGTTAAGTGGTGTCAATCCCAGGGAATATTATATATTCCTTTGTTTTGCAACTTAAGTTAGGAGTAGCACAGGTTAGAGGCAGGATAATGCTCCGTCTAAATTGTCCCAACAGTGTGCCTTGATCGCAGCTTCAAAAGGGAACATTTTTATTTCCCACACCAGCTGTCCCCATGGCCTCCTTGTGTTATTTTATCCAATTATTGCTGAGCTATAGGCAGTTCTGTGCTATGGACTGGTGCCCATTAGGAAATGGATTGAAGCTGTTCAAACTCATTTCACTTAGGACCCTTACAGCTGTCAGAGACTTCCATCCCACTTGCCTGGGTTGGATTCAAACCCATGTCTCACAGGTGAACTAACATCATTGTAACTTGCCCAATCCCTTAAATGATTTTTCTCGAATTGAAAATACTGAATTACAAGAAAAACAATTGTGACTGGAGGGATATCAGTCATCTGAGTTCACAATGACTCACTGATTAACTATCGTGGGGTTTAAGTCCTAAGATTGCATTTCACAATTAGCCTGAGATTTGTCAGTCTTTGGTCAGAAAGCTAAGTGGAACACCTTGCAAGTGTCAAATAAATATGGAAATATGGTGGCCATCTTTACCTTCGGGTGCACTTATACGCAGCTTTATTCACATGCTTAAGTTGACTTTAGTTAACATTCAGAGTAGATAAATACATTTTCTCAACACCGATCCAGCCTCTAAGATATATATTAGTATAAGTGATACACAACATGCCTCACTCTGGGATATGAATTAAGTTATTAGTCAAAAATCCATAAAATTGTTACGGCCTTAGGTCAAGTTGGACAGAGATTTTAACGATTTATGTGGGGAAAGAGCCCTAATAGTAGCAACAAGTAGCTTAGCGTTTAAATGTTAAAATGTTAGTATTGTTTTGCTTCTTCAAATACTGCCAGTATGTACTCTGCTTTATCACTATAACCAAAACACAAGCTGTGCCCAATTAAACAAAAGGATCTGAGGCCAATTTTTGAGGTGAGTTTCTTAAGCCAGATGTAATTCAGATGTTGTTTATTTGCCCCATTTATGTACAATATGGTCTTTTTCCCCTGTTAGTTCTAGGAACTGCCCTGAGGTATAAACACAGCAGTTATTTGAAGCCATGGGTGGCGCATTTGAATGGTGCCAGTTCTGAGCAACTTACAATGAGTAGAATAACTTACAAGAAATGAATTGAATGAATGTGTGGATCAAATTGACACATTAAGGGCGCGTTTACACTCCGAGTTTACAGTCAATGAGAAGCAATGGCTCGGATTTTGCAGTCAGTGGCAAGGTCGGCGCTCGCCGTTCACCTCGCTGGCAGCTGCCCACAGACTATTCGCGGGCTTGTCAGCAAAGATTTCCTGCACTCTGGCGTCCTTTCCAGAGCGGCGCCCTCTACAGGGGATCTGTGGCGTCTGTGAACAGAGCAAGCAACAGCGAGGCCCTTCAACCAATCAGATTGAAGTTTCCTCACTGAGGCATGCAGGGGGTAATTTTAACCCCAAAAAAACAGGTGGGTTGGCGTCAGGTGGGAGGCTAAAGAGTAAAAAACTGAATCCCGACCCCAACCCGCCCACTTCCAGTTTTAACGGTGGCAGGACAGGGAGCGGGTAATCAAGCGCTGCCAGGAGGCGGTTCCATTTAAATATTGTGCTCATGGTGATCCACCATCACAAATTTAACTCTGGTTGGTTGGGTTTCCTGGGCCTCGGGGAACCCGCCTGCTAAAGGAAGGTGATGACTGCTGAATCCAGGAGGTAAGTGCCTTTCCACTGATCTCCTGGATCCAGTGTCCCTGCCTCACCCACCCCTCCGCGATTAGACATCTACCCTGAGGCCTCCAATCCCCCCCCCCCCCACGAGGTCTCCGATCTCCCCACCCGACCTCCCCTCGCCGAGGCCTCCAACCTCCCCCCCGCCCCGAGACCTGCAATCGCCTTCCCAGGCTCCCCCCTCCAGCCCCGATGCTGGGATCAGTAAACCATTATATTAACCCAAAGGCACCAAACATACCCTTAACTCCCTCACCTTAGCTCCTTGACATGTCACCACCTGGGGGTTACTGTCAATCTAAATTTGGCTCATCAAACAGTTACGATTATATCAACATTTATACTACCATCCCCCTCCTAAACACATTTAACTCTTTGATTGTCCTTTAACATCAAAGAAGACAGCCAGAATATCATCTCATTTTCTGCAGTGAGTTCTCTGATGACTGAGGAGACTGATTTTTGCTGGGAATGAGCATCTACAGAGTGAACAGTAGACCCAGAAACACCAGGTTGGGATCTTGATTTTTTCAAGTGAGACTTCTTCAGCTGGCATTTACATTCAGCATCAGCAATGCGACGGGCTTCATAGTAGGAGGTGCCTTCATGGATGGTTTCTTGCCATGCTTTCTTATCTTGAGCAAGTTGTTCCCACTTATAGACGTCTATTTTGCACTGTTTCTGAGTCGCTTTTAAGCAATGTTACATATAGCTATTGATTGAACCAATTAACCCCTGCTTATCAAAGCAAAGTCCAACCATGAAGTCATCAACTAATACTTCTTTATTAATACAATTATATAATTAGCAGGTGTGGCTAACTGACATGATTGTTAATTGTGGTCATAAAGGCAGTTCAGATATGTCTTTGCTGATTATAAGTGGATATTAAGCTCTATGTCCGAGAGTGATCTAAATTGGGCAAGATTAGTTTTTGATTAGTTTTGGTTAGTCTCTTTAAATAGCTAACAAGTTAACAGCTTTAAATAGTAAAGGATTTTGCAAGAGTTCACCCCTTTAGGTGTTAATCACTTTAACAGACATATCAGGTTATAAAAGAAACTCCCATAACTTCTCAGCCTTTAAGAACAAAGGGAGTATTCAGCTCCAGATAAAACGCGGTATGTTTTAAGTCTCCTGACGTGCTATCTCTAAGTTGGGATCTTGACAACTCAGGCCCACCAACTCTTGTGAAACTATGTTGCCTCCAAGCATTAGCTCTCTCTGCTTCCCAAAGTATAATCCGATTGTGGAAAACTCCATTTTGAGGACATGTCACGTCACTTTTTAGGACGTTTTCACTGCACTCCATCACGAAGAGCATCACCAATGGGCCAAGGTCCATAGTACAGGACACCACCACCAACATAGAAAGGGGAGGAGTGAAGATGAGGTAAATCAGCAAATGGTGGCTCCCGATTAAGCAACACCTCAATTAAAAAAATTCTCATCCTTGTTTTCAAATCCCTCCATAGCTTCGCCCCTCCCTAGCTCTGTAATCTCCTCCAGCACCTAAACCCTCTAAGATATCTGTGCTCCTCTAATTCTGGCCTCTTGAGCATCCCTGATTTTAATCCCTCCATTATTGGTGGCCATCCCTTCAGCTGCCACGGGCCTAAGCTCTGGAATTCCCTCCCGAAACCTCTCCACCTCTGTTTCCTCCTTTACGACGCTCCTTAAAACCTACCTCTTTCACCGAGCTTTTGGTCATCTGCCCTAATATCTCCTTATGTGGCTCAGTGGCAAATTTTGTTTTATAACGTTACTGTGAAGCGCCTTGGGATGTTTTACTACGTTAAAGGCGCTGTATAAATACAAGTTGTTGTTGTTGCAAAGCCAAGCTTGAGTCTCAAAACCCTGAAGATTGTAAAAGGAAGAGAAAACTAAAGGAGTTCTAAAGTTTTGAAGCCCTGGGAAAGAATGGGTGTGATGAGTTTTGATTTCAATACACTGGTGATGCATGGAGGTGAAAGGGCATGTAGCACAGAATATTAACAGCTTAGGAGGAACAAGAGTAAAGTTCAGAGTTAGGGACATATGTTCATTGCCAAAACATTAGGCCTCATGCCAATGAAGGTTAAAGATACTCTGTTCATTTAATGGCTTTTATACACTGGATATGAAAAACAGACACACAAAAAATATATATATCAAACCTACACGGTGTTATCTGGTTACATTCTAACATTACTGCAAAATACAGGCCAAAATTCTCTTTCATGAGCCTATAAAGGTTTGTTTAAAAGATGTAATGTATCTTCTTTGGAGAACTAAACAGATTTTACTTCAAGGGCTGGAATATCATCAACATTTGTGGGGACAGGATATATTTGTGCAGATATAAATATAGCCTGGGCAGCAAATAAAAAAGTGGAAGCACAGCATTGCTGTGAAACTGCTCAGTTTATTCTACAGACTCAATACTGTTAACCTTTAGCCAAAGTATAGCTTCAGAAAAGGCCTTATTTTCAGAAAGCTGTCATTAATACATCAGGTCGGTAGCATAAACTTTCAGCTGACAATACGAGAGAAACTATAGATCGAAGGACACAATAAAGTCCGATATATTAACAGCTAAATCTTCACCACATAGATTCAGTACATTGGCAGTACCTTTTTCTCTGTTTTCTCCCCTTCACCTCTAAAGGCACTGACTCAGGCTGGGATATGGTTCCATGGAACAACCTTCAGGAGTCTCCTTCAGGTGACCAATCTTCGTGCACAAGCCTATACCACGGGTTTTCAAGCCAGGGTCTCTGGACTCATGAAGTTATCAGATTTCTGTCTGTCTCATTAGATTGTTATATTTGTTTTACTTACTAGTATGTCATTTCCTTTGCTGTATACTAATAAATGCATGTTATTATAGCAGTATTTTCCTTTGGGAAGCTGTGCAATCCCAAGGAAAACCTGGGAATGTCTCAATATTAACAGGGGGTCCCATATACAGAAAATTCTGAAAGCCATTAGCTCGAATAATGAATATCGGCAGCTTACTTGGCCATGAACGTAGGTCTTGAGAACCATGAAGGCCATCATTGCAGAGCTGATTCTGTCCTCACACATATCCACATGCCACACTTTCCAACACAGATCACTGGACTGCAATCAGGTGCTTCACACCCTGGGCTAGAAAGAGAGAGAAAATATCAGCCAGGGTTCCAGGCCCGATTCCTAGTAGTTTTGAGAATTATGGGGTAAACTTTAAGAATTAGTCCTCCCAGCACAGAACTCATGTGACAGGGTGCATATTGGGAATTCGGTCGAGAAGGTTAGTGGACAGAAAATGATGCGGTCTATGAATTGACCGCATTGACCGTAACACCTGGATTCTCGATACGTGCTTCTATCATGCAAAAACCAGCAGTTCCACCAGACACATTAATAACAAGTAATTTCCCCCCTCTCCTGAGAGAGAGCATACTGTTAGTATCTCGTGATCTTCTGCACCCCCACTCAAAACTAAGGCAACATGGACAACACTGTTCTTTGTCAATGGAATCCAAGTTCCTGATATGGCAATCCAATGCTCTATAGCTGGAGATATTGGGAGAAAAATTCAGTATCGCCCCGTTTGGGGCGCAATTATCGGCCGGGCGCAAAGATTGGCGCCTGGCGCTAATTATCGCCTCCGACTGCAAACTTGATTTTTATCGCCCCTGGAGGTGATTGGAGCGCTAAATCAGGCGCTACACACCTGTCTTAAGGCGCAAAGGCCGAGGAGCGAGGCGCTAACTCAGAGCGCGGGCGCAGCGCAGGTGCTGTCAGTTAGCGATGCAACACAGACACACTGGCGCTGGACAGTTCTTAAAGGGGAGGGTTGATCTTGCACTCCAGCCACACCCTGCTCATTGGAGCCTTGAATCTCGGCCTGGAGAGACCTGTGCCTAAATCTTCCAGCCAAGGACTATGGAGAGGGTGAGAGAATGAGCTCAGCGCTTCAGCGAGCGGGCCTTGGATGCTCTGGTTGGCGTGGTGGAGCGCAGAAGATCTATACCCTTCCCTGAGAGTGGCAGGAGGCCTTTGTCGCGCAAGTACAGAAGAGTGTGGAGGGAGGTGGCTCAGAGCGTCTCCTCCAGGAGCATGGTGCCCAGGACCCATATACAATGTCGAATAAAGTTCAACGACCTCACTCGGATCGTCAGGGTGAGTGGCTTTTTTTCAATACCTCTCCATCCCTCCATCTCAACCTCACTCTATGGCCAGAGGGTCTTAAAACACCAATGCACAACACTCATCCAACACCTATGGCCCTCTCATGAAACACACACGCACATTCCACACTTTGCATACAGTAAGGGCTATTCACCTATGGGAGGCACATCAGGCAAGACCATGGCTGCATACAGTAAGGGCTATTCACCTATGGGAGGCACATCAGGCAAGACCATGGCTGCATACAGTAAGGGCTATTCACCTATGGGAGGCACATCAGGCAAGACCATGGCTGCATACAGTAAGGGCTATTCACCTATGGGAGGCACATCAGGCAAGACCATGGCTGCATACAGTAAGGGCTATTCACCTATGGGAGGCACATCAGGCAAGACCATGGCTGTATATTTACTCAGACGCCGTCCTTTTTCTTGCAGGCCAAGCTATCTCATAATAGGAGACAGCAGCAACGGACGGGTGGAGGGCGGCCTCAGCTGCAACCCCTCAGTGATCTTGAGGCGCGCGTCCACAGAATTGTGGCAAGCCGGGTAATCGGTCCCGTCGCCACTGGAGTCGCCGACCCGTTCTGGACAGCAATGGTAAGGTCATCACCTTTTTGTCCTCTGTCCTTCCACTTGTCCCTCACAACACCAGCCTTTGACACTTTCAATCCAACTTACTAAATCGCTGCACTCATTCCTCCCTTACTGCCCCCCTGTCCTCACGCTAAAGCCACTCTTGTACCTCCCTGCTTTCAGATGGTGATTCACCAGCTGAGGAGACGGGCCCTCAAGCTGCCAGTGGGAGTGAAGCTGCAGCCGAGGAGGAAGATGAAGGCGGAGCATCAGTGCCACCCTCTCCCGAGGAAGCCCATGCCCACACTGGGAACATGCCTTCCCTGGAGGGGAGCAGGGGGGGGAAGGGTCTGATGAGGGTGAAGCTCCAGGACCCAGCGGGCTGCAGCAATGCCATGGGGGTAGGGAAGCTCAGGGGCCTTCTCCCCGGAGGGAGAGTGTGCCAGCGAGTCCTACTGCACTGGACACAGAGGAGGAGCGGCTCATCGCTGAAATGAACACCCAGGCGGTGGACATGCACACTGAGCTCATAGGTGCAGTGAGAAGGGTGCCCGAATGCATTGATGCACTGGCAAGGAGTGTGGAGCACTTCGCTGTAGCACAGGCGGATGCCACGCAAATGTTTAGTGCTGCAATTCAGTCAATGGCTGCCATAAACCCATCTCTGACTGCTCTCCTGCAGACTCAGATTGAGGCCACGCGAGCACTGACTGCTGCTTTCCTCGATGGTTCATACACATTTCCCCGGGGCTCTCACCGCGCCGCAGCAGGCCAGCAATCTGTGCTCCAGCAGATTGCTCCAGATGCTGAAGTACTGCTCCATGGGAGTGCCAGTGTGTCGGTCGAGCAGGGAGTTGCTGTCCTCTCTCAAGATGACAGCATTCCTGCTGCCACCACTGTCACTTCTCCACTGCACTTGCCACCGCCTGTAGGACAGACTGCTGCCGCCCATGCAGAGTTGGTGCAGTCTGCAGCTGGGCCCTCCAGGCCCAGAGCTGGTCGAGGCTGTCCTTCAAGGGCATCTGCAGTCTCAGGTTCTGACAATCAGCAGCCTTCCACCAGCCTTGCTGCAGCCACTGAGGTCCCATTACGGAGGAGCAGTAGGGTGGGAAGGGGGGAAGTGCGCAAGGGAAGGAGATCACCCTCGAAGGGCAAAAAGTAGGAGGCGTGACAAAATGTTGGTCATTTTTTTATTAAAGGCTGAGGTTCGTGGTCAAACTTTTGAACATTATCTCCAGGTTATGAGAACCAGTTATGTTATTGACTGTATTTTTGTGTTTCTTTCTATTAGTTTGTCATGAGGAAATGACACACACAGAGTTTGTGAAATAAATAAGTTTTTGTATTCAAAATGTACATGTTTGGTCTTTGGAATCATTGCTGCCTTGGCCGGCTTAGGGGTTGCGGGTTGGTTTCATTCATGTTGTTCTCAATGGCAGAAGCCATTTACTCAGCAGGGGCCTAGAAGCGGCTTGCTATCAGCCGTTGACGGACGGCCCTTCCAGTTTCTACATTGTGGGCCTCCCTCCCGCCTTGGTGCTGCTGATGATCATCCTCCTCCTCTTCCTCCTCCTCTTCTTCCTCCTCCTCTGGTGGTGCTCCAAGGCCTGGTGGCATTGGCTGGGTCCTGAGGATTGCCAGGTTATGCAGCATGCAGCACACAACTACGTAGTGGGCAACTCGCTCAGGCGAGTACTGCAGGGCTCCTCCAGAATGGTCCAGACAGCTGAACCGTTGCTTGAGCACGCCGATTGTGTGCTCAACGATGTTCCTGGTAGCTTGATGGCTCTCGTTGTACCGCAGCTCAGCAGGGGTGTTGGGCGTACGGAGCGGTGTCATCAGCCAGGTGCTCAGTGGATATCCCTTGTCCCCGAGAAGCCAACCAACTGGCTGATGCGGTGCCTGGAAAAGTTCTGCCACAGTAGTCTGGCACAGGATGAATGCATCATGGCAGCTGCCAGGATAGTGGGCATTGACAGTGAGTATCAGCTGTCTGTGGTCACAGACCAACTGAACGTTTAAGGAATGGAACCCTTTTCTGTTGCGGAAATCCTCGGCATTCTCATGCGGAGCACGCAAAGCCACATGCATGCAGTCAATGGCGCCCTGCACCATGGGGAAGCCCGCTATCCTAGCAAAGCCCATTGCGCGTTCTTGCTGCTTGTCTGGGGTCATGGGGTAAGAGATGTACTCTCGTCTCCTTTTAAAGAGGGCATTTGTGACCTGACGGATGCAGCAATGCACCGCGAACTGGGAGATATTGGCAATGTCCCCAGTAGCTGATTGAAATGAGCCAGTGGCATAAAAGTTCAGAGCCACTGTGATCTTCACTGCCACCGACAGAGACGTCCTGGACCTCAGTTGAGGCTGCAGATCTGGCTGCAGCAGATGGCAGAGCTCAGTGACTACCTCCTTGTTGAAGCGCAGCCTTTGCAAACACTGCTCCTCAGACATATTAATATATGTGAATTGTTGGCGATATACCCTGGGAGGGTAAGGTCTCCTGTACAGAGGCCTGTTGGCCCTCCTCCGTCTGGCCATGATTGCCACTCTCTCTCTGCGTCTGTGTGTCCTCCGATTCTGGTGACGCAGGACGACGCCCCCAATCAGTGCAGCCCCCATAATCTGTTGGCAATCAAAGTTATGAAGGTCAAAAACCAAAGTACAGGAAACTCTTTATTAACCGGCACCCAAATATCCAGAAATCTCTCTTAACCGGCAAAATTCTTGAGTAGCTAACCGGGGTTTTCCTTCATCTCTCGTTTAAAATTAACTTAAAAAAAACCCCGAGGTGTTTGCCTTGTATCGGAGCGTGTAGATTGGGAGGGGAATGTGCAGCCCGGGTAGGCAGCGGACACGACAGATGGTCAGCTGGCGGTCCCCGGGGAGACGGAGCTCCGAATGCAGGCGCATGTCAATGTGTACGGGGCTCTCGTACGTTGGGAGATATAACTCTCCATTATCCCACCTTTTTGATTAACCGGCACCACGTCGGTCCCGTCGGTGCCGGTTAATAAAGAGTTTCCTGTACCTGCAAAGTTATGATCAGTAGCCAAAACTAGCTCACACAGCGTTGACTCAATGCAGAAGTCTCTCTTTCTCTCTCTCCGAATCTCTCTCTCTCTCTCAGAATGAGTGGTGCAGAAATGTCAACCACAGAGAAAGACAGGAAAAGGCCCCCTTTAAATAGCGCCCCCCCAGCCCCACAGCGACTGGGGAGCGTTCCAGTCTTCCGGTTGTTGGTTGCGCCAGGCGGAAAGGATGGGGGCGACACTCAATTTCCGCTCCGGGGCGCCACAAGGGCGTTGCACCCTCGTATGACGTCAAGATTTGCGTGCGCAGGAGATCGCGGCGGTAAAGTTTAGCGCCGCCACAAAATGTCTAGTTAATTTCGTGAGCGGCGCAAACATCACTGCGCCTGGGCGCTAGTTGCTTTGCGCCCCATTAGTGCCCTGTTAAGGCGCTAACGGGAGGCGCAACCAACTGAATTTTTCCCCCACTGAGTTGTATAAACAAAATTGCAAGATATTTATTATTAAAATCTGAGAATGTGATCAAGTGCTAAAATTGGCCTCAGCACCCTGAGGTGGGTGAGAAAAAAACAGTAAGAGTTTCTAACTGTTGGTCACTAAAGACTGTGGGGTTCCTTACCTCCTTCAGTCTTTCCTTCTTCTACAGCCTACAGGCTTTTAAAACCCAGGGTTGTCATCATCTAATCACATATTAACTCTCATGCAGAACTGCTACTACAGTTCTCAAGGCCTAATCACATCTCCTCGGTTATTTTCAACCTACACTATAGGCCTTGGTCTTTCACCTAAGTTTTGAAATTCTATTCCCTGTGACGTTAATCTCAAATTTTCACTATATAGCTCCTTTTTTAGTTTCTTCCACCAATGGAAATACAAACCCTTTTATGGGTTTAGAAGGAACAAATTATTTAAGCCACATCAGTTATTTTTGTACTTTTTACTTCAGTTTATTTTGTTACAAATGGTTTTCCATGGGAGTGTGTTAATTTTGTCGTGAAACTCTCTTCCCTTAGTGGGGCAAAGAAGAGGTAACTTTATCTTGAATTCATCTTGACACTGGTTGCCAAAAATAGAAACATTATTGTTAACCTAATACTAAATCATGGCTAAGGCGAGTGCTAATTCTCCAGCCTCTGATCCTGGATGGATTGGCTTGAGGTACTGTTGCTGCCCCATGGGTGAATCAAATAGTAAACTTCATCTATTTAAAATCTGTTTAAAACAATTACATTGAACCTAGGTTGACATCCGATGTATACATACAAGTAACAAAAGCATTGTAAGTAGTGAGTCTTCAATCTTTCTTCAGGTTTCAATTTAGTTTCTCCTTTGCTTTAGAGTTCATAAATTTGGCAGTATTCTCAAAGTCGAAATCTGAGGCTGATCTTGATCTTCATCACAATCCCACAAGCCAGCTGGCATGAAAGCCTCCCTTGGCCAATAGTAACTGATACATTCCATCCCTAGCCCCACTGTACAGTGCAGATACTTGCCTCTTCACGAAGGGTAATTGAACACAACATTGCACTACTAAGGATGAGAGGCAGACCCAGCTGAGACCAAACAGCCAACTAATAGTGCCAACAAAAGCAAACACATTTACACTGTTCCCTCCCCTCCCACAAACACCACGTATGCTAAAGCACACAACCAACAAGGATGCATACCCAACTGATACACTATGAGGCATTGGAGACTTTAAAAGGGCTAGAAATTCATTATAGCCAAGGAATGGGCAGTGTCAGTAGAAAAGTTGGAGGATTAGCGCCAGGTGCTAATGCTTTAGACTGCACGCAAAATTCATGCTCAATGCTCAAAAAAATGATTGGAGTCCTAATTCAAGTCTTAAAGCCCAAGCTCATTGGCATTACACACAAAGAGTGGACCAATATCACTATCAGTCTAATCGCAAGTCATGATTGCCACAGGCTTTTTTCACTACTTAAAGGGGACTGTGGTGACCCAGACCTGATGCCACGTGTGATGAGTGATCTGGCAGCTTCCATTGCAGCACAGGCAGAAGCGACGCAACGTCTTAGTGCTATAATGCAGTCTATGCTTGGTGGCATCCAATCTCAGACTGCTCTCATTCAGTCTCAGCTTGATGCCACGCAAGCTCTGACTACTGCCATCATGGCTGGATCTACCACCGTCGACCGGGTTATTCACGGTGTCGCAGCAGGCCAGCAATCTGTGCTCCAACAGATTGCTAGGGATGCTGAGGTGCTGCCCCAGGGGAGAGGCACTGGGTCAGTGGAGCAGGAACCTGCTGTCCTCTCCCAGGATGACAGCATTCCTGCTCCCACAACTGCCACTCTGTGATTGCCCCTGTCGCTGCCTGTCATCCAGCCAGCCCAGACTGCTGCCGCCCATACTGAGGTGGTGCAGTCTACAGCCGGGCCTTCCAGGCCCAGAGCTGGTCGAAGGCCATCTGAAGTCTCCCGCACGGACACTCAGCAGCCTTCCACCAGCCCTGCTGCAGCCACTGGGCCAACACTTCATAAGAGCCCTAAAGTAGGCAAAGGCACAGTAACGAGAGGCACTAAGGGATTGCACAAGGGTGAATAGTTAATATTTTTGGTGTAAATATGTGTTCACTGATTTTTGATAAATGTATTAATTCAGTTTGGATTCTTTTATGTGTGTCTCATTTCAGCTTTACGCTGTGATATGGCCTGCGACAGAGATGGAATGATGGGGATGTGGTGAGCAATGGGGATCTGGGGTTTAATTCATTCGAACCGCATTCTGATGAGGTGGTCACGGACCGCCCTTCCAGAAAGCCGATTGAGTGGCTGCCTCCTCCCTCGTTTCTGTTTCTCCTCCTCGTCTTCCTCTTCCTCCTCATCATCCTCCTCCTCTCCTCTTCCTCCTCCTGAGGTGGTCCCGCAATCCCTGCTGGCAATGGATGAGCCCTCATGAGGGCCAAGTTGTGGAGCATGCAGCAGACCACCACAAAATGGGACACCCGCTCAGACGAGTACTGGAGGGCTCCTCCCGAGCGGTCAAGGCAGAGGAACCGTTGCTTGAGCACCCCAATGGTCTGCTTGATGATGTTCCTGGTGGCAGCTTGGCTCTCATTATATGAGTGCTGGGCACGAGTATTGGGGTTGCAAAGGGGAGTCATGAGCCAGGTGTAGAGCAGATAGCCCTTGTCTCTGAGCAGCCAGCTGCGAGCTTGACATGGTGGCTGGAAGAGTGCTGGCACACCGGTCTTGCGCAGGATGAAGGCATCGTGGCTGCTGACAGGATAGCGGGCATTGACATTGAGGATTCGCTGTCTGTGGTCGCACACCAACTGCACATTAAGTGAATGGTAGACTTTGCAGTTACGGAAGCCACGTGGATGCAGTCAATGGTGCCCTGCACCATGGGGAATCCCACTATCCTGGCAAAGCCACATGCACACTCGTCCTGCTTCTCTCTGGTGATGGGGAAGGAAATGTAGTTCCTTCTCCTATGGTAGAGAGCCTCCGTGACCTCCCAGATGCAGCGATGGACGGCGAACTGCAAGATGTTAGCTATGTCTCCTGTTGCAGACTGAATGGATCTGCTGGCAGCAGCCACGATGCCCTCATCCTGCGCCAGACTGGTGTGCCAGCACTCTTCCAGCCACCATGTCAAGCTCGTGGCTGGCTGCTCAAAGACGAGGGCTATCTGCTCTCCACCTGGCTCATGACTCCGCTCTGCAATCCCAACACTCCTGCCCAGCACTCATATAATGAGAGCCATGCTGTCACCAGGAACATCATCAAGCAGACCATCGACCTGCTGAACCAAGGGTTCCATTGCCTTGACCGTTCGGAAGGAGCCCTCCAGTAGAAATTGAGGGCGATGGTGACCTTGACTGCCACTGGGAGAGCCATGGTCGCTCTGGCCTGAGGCTGGAGGTCTGGTTGCAGGAGGTGGTAGAGTTCTGTGACCACCTCTTTGGTGAGGCGGAGTCTTCTAATACACTGCTTCTCGCTTAATTGGAGGTAGGAGAAGTGCTCTCAGAATTCACTCGGAGGGTAAGGTGTCTTGTTGAGAGCCCTGATGGCCCTCCTCCTCCCTCTGCGCATATGTTCCAGTCTTTCTCACTGCCTCCGCTCCCTCTGCCATAGATCCTAGAGGGCGAGGTCGACTGCCAGTATAGCCCCCATTAATGTTACCAAGTGTAGCAGTTTGAATCTTTGAAGAATAAATGTAGCTACTTTTTATTTGCCACAACACTCCTGATACAAAAGAACCTTGAAATTACTGAATGAAACTGTTGGAGTATGTGAAACTGACAAGAAACCACTGAAACCGCACTAACCTGTGAGTGATTACTGATGATTCCTTTTAAAAATGTCCCTGGAGCCAGCTTCCTGGTGCTGCACGCCAGCTGTCCCTGTCTGTGTTTACTCCAGGAGCTAAGGTAGGTGGCAACAATCAATTTAGCAGATCGGGTGGTCAGTGAGCATTGCACACTCACTGACATCACGATCCACCTGGTGTTGATGTTCCCAGTGATAACTCTTACCACCGGCGCTACAGCGGGGGGGGCAAGATTTGGTGTGCATCGCTGAATTTGTCTCGCCCCAGCGATACTGCTCTAGTACCCCATTAGCGCCATCTGCTGGCACTAACAGGAGGTGCTAAGGGGACGAATTTTTCCCCCTTTAACCCTGAAACTCCCTCCTTCAGACTAGCGACTGTCACATTGCCCCCAACTTACTAGACTGCAGAGTTAAAAAAAAATACAAAGAAATCTACCTCTGTTGGTGTAACTGCAGCCAGGAACACCTGTCAGGATGGCTAACTATGGAAACAAAGTGTTGACTGATTGGTAATCAATGTCTATCTCTCTACACATATGGTACAATTGTTTTCCTCATCTTAACTAAGGCTGAATGCAGTAATTCTGATTACTTTCAGACAGATCCAAAAAGTAATTCTAATTTAATTGACTTCAGGGCTGGGGTAAGATTCATTACTAGAAAACATCTTTAGCCACTGTAGTTCAAAACATTACACTCTTAAGTATAACATTGCCAAGGAGTTGGAGATGAATTAAGTTTTTTTAGATATATATATATATCCTTCTCATTTTCCAACTCAAGGTTCTCCTGTGTCACAAGTTACTGTTGGGCTGAGATGATGGAAAGAAAATTTAGTGCCAGGCTTTGAGCAACACTCGTCTGTAACTGACTGATAACATTCCTTCAACAGAGGCTTAGGGTGCCATCCGTGCTGGACAGCACCCCGGTCCCTAGACAACATCTATCCTTCGTTCCTTCTTGACAAATCAGATACTATGCCACATAGGTAATCACAGCACACAAACAGCATCTTACCACTTCAAAGAAATTAATCCTGAGCTGAAGGGATAATTACTAGTCCTAGCCCCTTTAGGGCTACCCCGGATCAGGCGTATTTCTCAAGACATTCACTTTCAACTAAAGTTTGAGGTAGCCGACTCCTAAAGATGCTTAATTGGGTCTAAAGGTCCGGACTATCTCTCCCTAAAGGAAAGGAACAACCCGAGAATGTTACCGTCCTCCAGATAGCACTTTTAATAAGTTTAGCTAGACTGTAATGTTCCGGATATTATGAGGGTCCGGAAAACTCCCTCAGAATTCTGCAACTCCTCACCAAAGAGTGTACAGAGATTGAGTTCGCGAGATTTTGATACAGAAGTCTTATGTGAGACAATTCTAAAAATATATAGATTTATTAAAGAACCGACATATAATTTACAGTTGGTGAGTCAATCGCAACATTAACAGTTCCAAAAAGAGAACTTACAATCTTATTATCAGAGAATCTTACTTTTAAATCTTAACTTCACTACAGTATTACAGCTCTTAGTGTTCTACAGGATATCCACCAAAATCAAATACCTTTGATCCCCGAGGTACAAAGAGTTGGAGTCTTACAGAGCTGCCTCTGAAGCCAAGAAGCGTTTTGCCCGATTAAAGCAAGTCTACTATCCCATTTGAGAGTTCAATATTTATACCCTTTTCCAGTGGTATTTCCTTTAAGGTTTTCTGCTGATGCAAGCTAATTATCTCTAGTCATTTTTCTGCTGACCTCTGCAATTTTTACTGCCAGCTCAGCCAGACTCGTGTCTCATCACTAGGTGTTCTAAATTTACCATATAAAAAACGGTGTGACAGTAGGTGTTCCTTACTTTATGTTATCTTTACGAAGTGTAAATTAGAACACCTTATCCAAGGTGAACCATTGTTTCGTTCCAAAAAGTTCAGCCTGTCGGAGCCCTTAACCTTCTGTTTCAATAAGATTATTTATTCAGGGTCAATAACAATCTTATCTCAATAGCCAGAATGCTTTCACAGCTATTTCATAGTTAGGGTTCTAGATTTCCAAACCCAGTTTGTCATGTTTTAATAAGGCCAGAATTCTTTCATAAGATAGTGTATTTTTCTGAATAGGTTATATGGCTTATTCCTTCACAGATCTAGCTGGCAAGTGTTCATAACATCTATAGAATAGTGCAATAACATTACACAGTAAGAACGGTCTGTACCTGGTTATTGTGCTAATTTGGATTTTATATTTAATTTAAAGTGTGTCTTTTAACAAAAAATCTCTCCTCATCGATCTCAGTTGGAAAATGGGCAAAATGGATAATATTCATTACATGGTTTAATGTATAAAACAGAAGACCGACAACAGTAGAGACATAACATTCTTACCTACCTGATTGTATCTTTGCTATATTTGACAAAGAATAATACCAATGGATAAAGGCTGAAGAATTCATTTCCATCTGACTTCGTTATCCTGAATGTACCATTCAGGGCAGCCCAATTTTGGGAAGGAGTCCTGAAACAGGCATTAGGCCCCTATTTCCATATACAAAGGGCCTAACGCCTGGATCCGGCATGGATCCTGGATGCCTATACTTTAGGGCACAGCGCATCCAGTGTCAGAGCAGTGACCGACTGACCGCAACTTCAGGATTTCCGCGTTAGGATGCGCATGCGCTGCATCCTGAAGTTGCCGTCAGTTTCAAAAGGGTAATAACAGTGAACGCTGTTCATTCGCTGTTAATACCCACCGCAAAATCCGGGCCAAAAGCTATGGTTCAGATGACAGGCTACCCATGAGCAACACCACAGGAGATAGGCTAATGCATTATATGTGTACCAGTTTTATCTTTATATGTACTGTATATACAACAAGCTGTGCCCAGTCTATATTTGTTCATATTACAGGACACACCCTTCTTTGGAGGGTTGTTGATCTTAATGTGCAGGTGTTTCCCCCAATGACTATGAGAAAATAGGATAGTTCAGCCAATATCACTATATACAACAAAAAGATGTTAATGTCCTCAAATGCAAAGGGTATTGGTGTATTTCATCTTTTGATTATGTGACTACACACATTGGACCTGCACTGCCTGTAGCTGATTTTCTAGATGTATCAAACATTTATATTTACTATTTTGGTTAAATTCAAGGAACCTAGTTTAAAAATTGTGTATAATATAGTTTCAGTATTAAATTAAAATCACCACGTAGAGCTTTCTTCAAGGTGAAGCGATAAGTGAACTCCATATAGTCCCTGGCGCTTTTACTGAGACCAATTGCACATCCAGCAATGAAAGTAGATCATAATATTGGGGCAGTAATGGGGAAGGGCATGACTGGTCTATGAATCAGTGCTAAACCCTGTTAAAGTATATTGTAAAATGAGTTAGACATACGTGTCCCATATAATTTTTGTGCCGGCATTTCAAACGAGCTGTGTCCCTTTCACCCAGGATAGCTCAGTATTGTATCGCTTGACGGTATCGAGAATCACACTAATATCAGAGAGCTGATGCTCGTGTTAGTTTCGGTAGTTGCTTTCACTTGGAGTAAATTGCACATTTAATGAAGAGGTCAACAACTGGAACACAGTGAACTATCTAGTAATTGGATTCAATACTCTGAAAGCAACAGCATTTAATCGTTACTACTTGAAACAGATGCAACGATGTAAATCAGTGTCACTTGCTACAAGCACTAACACGGTGATCCTTGAACTGCCAGTGACTATGCAGCACAGCCTTGACAATACAGAATAAGCCAATTAAAAAAACCACATAGTTCTAGTTATTGTTAATTTATTTATTTTATAGCAGGCCTCCCGTGATGTCACTCACCGCTAGTCTGGATTCTGGAGCACAGCTGTGCGTTTAGTTGCAAAAATGTCCTGTTCCTTTAAAGCCACTGCTTAAGTGCTTCTTATAAGAACACAGATACAGTCCTTGTCACTTAAACCGTCCACCTTTAAATCGGGCCAATAGCGCAAACCAATTTCCATTATTGTCAATTACAACGTTGCGTAAAGTGCACCGGCTATTTCGGGCAGAAACAGGTGTTGAGTAAATAGTTTCCACCTCGTTAAGGTGTACCTCTAAATAAATTATATGACAATAACCCAACCCAGCAGTTCAGGTACTGCTAATCTAACCAGAAATCAAATAGGGAATTCAGAAGGAACTTCTTTACCCAGAGAGTGGTGAGAATGTGGAACTCGCTACCACAGGGAGTGGTTGAAGCAAATAGTATAGATGCATTTAAGGGGAGGCTAGATAAGCATATGAGGGATAAGGGAATAGAAGGGAATAGAGGGTTATGCTGATAGATTTAGATCCCCATCATACAATCCCTGTCTCACGGCGTATCACTGCGTCCTCATAGGTGCATAGGTGAAATGAGAGAGACCACAAAATATTCCAAAGGCCATTAATAACTTTATCTATAAACATATCACACATATCACATGAATTCTAATAACTAATGACCCTTGTGCCTGCCATAGTTGAATAGCTGTCATTGTGTGCAAGGTGTGAGATGTGGGTGTGAGTGTTGCCAGGTAGAGCTTGTTGGTGGGTGAGTACTGGGGCGTGGTGCTTTGGGCAGTATGTGAAGATTGTGGTACTGATGGTGGTATGTGTCATTTGTTGAAGCCTTCACTGATCCTGACTACCCGAGTGAGGTCGTTAAATTTCTTCCTGCACTATGTGTGGGTCCTGGGGACCACAGTACTGCCCGAGATGTGCTGCACTACCTCCCTCCACATGGTGCGGAAGACTTGTGGCGAGGGCCTCCTGCCACTTGCCGGGTAGAGCACCACCCTCCGTCTCTCCACAGCGAAAACCAATGCCTCCAATGCTTCATTGGAGAATCTGCGGGCTCTCTACCTGGGGCGTGGACCTGCCATGAGCACACCAGGTTCAGTCCTCCGGTTCCTTCTCCTTGTTCTGCTTTTGCTTGCTGAGGCAGCTGCACAGCCAACAATGCTGAGAATGAGGTGCTGCAGCATCAATGAAACTCCCCTTTAAGTCGTGAAAAAAGCCTGTGGCAATGAGTTGCGATTAGACTGCACCCGATATTGGTCCACCCTTTGAGTGTAATGCCAAGGAGCTTGGGTTTTAGGACTTGATTTAGGATTCCAATCATTTTATTGAGCAGTGAGCACAAATTTTTCGTGCAGTCTAAAGCATTTGTGCCTGGTGCTAATTCTCCAACTTTTCTACTGACACTGCCCATTCCTTGGCTATGACGAATTTCTAGCCTTTAATATTTTAGACCCAAATGCCCTATATTACACTGACAAAATGACTGAAGTTACTACTGCATATCATCCAACACATTTGAAGTCACACATATTCCTAAGGATGTTCTCTGCAGTAGTTCCTACACAGTTATGATTCGACAATAAACAACACAATGTGGCTACAATGCATTTGAGGTGAATTAAGAGTAAAGCCTAAACTAATGGTGAGAGGAGTTTTCTTTATTGCTAGATTAAAATTAAGCATTTTTTTCCATGCAATGAAGAGTGCAATTCCAAATAAGGACTGGAAAAGCAGGGCTTGATCTTTGAACACAGTCGATTAAAAATATATATGAAAAATTCAATCCTCTGGGGAAAAGAAAAAACAAGTAACAGAAACAAACCCATTAAAAGCAATCATCTGATATTTATAACAAAATTACAGGACCTCAACTACAATCTGACCTGCTTCTCCTGCGGACTGATCGGAAATATCCCTTTGTTATAAGATACAAGGCTCCCAATCAGTTTGTAATATTAATTTCAACTCACTTAGGCAACTCCAGTAGCACAAACTGAATCTAATGGAATCAAACCAAGCATGGCATTGTCCTTCACGCTGTTTATTAAAGTGACAGCACGTTATTAAGCTCAGTTAAATAGACAAAGAAACACACATTTAATTTGACAGTAAAAGTATGACAACTGTGCAAATTAATATTTTGAAATGGTCTGTGGGATTTTATTTTTACTTTTACAGGAAGCCCTTTCGTGTGAATTTCTTATGTCTACAAACAATACGAATTACAACGCACTGTAGTGTTAAAGAATTTAGCACAATAGTTTTAATAAAAAAACTTTTACTATCAGATACCCATTCTTGGATAACAATCGCTTACTCTCCAATAAGTATTTACTAATATAGCGGGTAGGTTTGGGAGGGGAGGAGTCCACAACAGCAAAAGTGGGAGAGTTAGAGGGTCATTTTAAATTCAATGGAGAGTAAAATCAGGCGGGGTGTGTAACCAGCTGTGCACTCGATCCCGTCAGTTTCCCAATGGACAAGTTAAGATAAAATTGCCCTCTTAGTATCTCCACTCTGCTGAGTTCATGGTATCAGGTTACTGTGAAGCGATCCCGAGTAGAGGCCAGGGGCCTCTCATAGGGAGACCAGGAACATTGGAGGGAAAGTATTGACACTAGTCTAGAAATGACTTTCCCATTCCCCTCCTCTCAGCCATTGAGAATGCACAGGAGAATGGTTGGCGTAACATGAAGCAACAATTCCAACAAGAAAGAATTGTTCCTTTATACTCTTATTAATCTACAGTTCCTACATTGTACAGAATTATATTCACATAACATTCCAGTAAGGTTCGTAGTGTACAGTTGTTTGTCTTGGTAATGGGAAAAGTGAACCTATTGAAAGAAAAACATAGTTGGTCTACCACCATTAGTGCTAAATGCAGGAAGACTACAGATTTTTGTGGTCAAGTAATTGCAATTAATCTGTGAATGAGGTCAGATCCCATTCAATTACTGAAACCAGAAGTATTTTCAAATGATTTCTTGTTCACAGTTTATTCATTTTAACCGATGGTAACTCGCCTTATTAGATTGGGGATTTTTTTGTCATGTGTTTAAGATGTGATATACGGCCTAATTTAAATTCTAATCTTGGTCAATTTTTCAGCACTTTCTGCTCAGGTACTTGGCTATGAAAGCAAAATATTAGGAGCCATTTTGAAACATCGTGGATCCAAGCTATATGGAGGTCATTGAAAGTTAAAGAACTACAGCCAACTGATAGAGATAAGATTTCATTTGGACTGCATATAGCACTTTGGAGCCATCCCCTAAACAAACCTTTTGGAGATTATCCCAAAATCCAAAAGATATTGCTGTTGTGTAAGTAAAATCCAAGGTATGATTCCCGGCCTGTACTGAGTTAACTGATTTCCGCTGGAGTGGCAGTAGAGCGTCTACATTTGACCTCAATATGAGTGTGGGCAACTGGTTAGGATAAGATTGGACTTATGTTGTCCTCTATAATTGAATAGCCTGCTAACACTCACTATCTAGCTCACTTCAGTGCGGTACCAGTGGGTAACCAGTGACCATGAGACTCAGAAAAACCTAACACTTAAGAGAGGATCACAGGAGCAAATTGGTTAAGAGAATTCTGTTGTTAAAAAAGAAAAATAATGCTTCAGGTATATGACAAATTTTTTAAAAACAATATATCTGGCTCGCTATTATGTGATAAACTCTTACGGTATCTTCAAAGATTGTTTCTTACAGGATTTGATCTTTGCACTCTGTTTCAATTCTTTTCTAAAGTATGTTAAGATTAGCCCTTTTCTAAAGGTACAGTGATGTAAGTATTGGCAATGAGATGAATGACCAATGTCCTTTTTCGGTGGTATCAGTTGCGGGAGGCATGTTGGTCTTGCTCTTCATTTACCTCAACCACTGGAAGTGGCAGACAGAACCTTAGTTTTATGTCTCGGTGAGAAAAATGAAGCTTTTATGTCTTTGATTGGCTTCTTTCTTGGGTTAAAACATAGAAAATGCTTGTTCTGATACACAATAACTCAAGAATAGATTTTAGGTCTATTCAGGTATCTAAGGGAGGAACCAAGCTATTCAGTCCCTGAGTTTTGTTTGAATATATGCTTGATTGTACTAGTCAAATTTTAAAGAGTATTTCTCAGTCTGTCACGTTCCAATTAAGGTGCCCAACTGAAGGCATCAGAGAACAATAGATAGGTCAGAGAGTCATCGGGAGAAAGGGCTCACCTACAGGAGTAGTCTCAAGTACTGGACCCAAGAAAAATATCAGGAGTAAAATCCTCAGCACATAACTTATCCACTGTTCCTTTCAAACTGAACACCAGAAAATGCACAAGAGTAGTCCAGGGTGACCATCCATCTGATCTTCCACCTCTCTCTTGTTACCCAAGGAAAGCACTTAGCTTTTGTTAAATAACTTCATAGTGGCACACTGAGATTAGCAGTTCAACCCATAGAAAATTGTGGGTGTAATTCATGACCTATCACCCCATGGTACAGCATGTTGGAGACCCAACCTGCTCTCTCAACACCCTGGTAAGCAATTTTTCTGGTCCTATTGTAGTTTCCATTATTTTTTCCCTTAGATGTTTTTTGGGTCAGAGTTTAATGAGGAAAAAAAGAGACACAACAAACTATTTCAAGTAAATTTATGTCTAGCATAATTTATACCATCAACAGTTTAACAAAATTTGGTACAACAAATTTTGCTATGTCTTACCCAGTCTCTCTCAGTCGTAACACAAGGACAGAAGCAATTAATAGGAATTGTGTGCTGTAGTGTGAAAAGATTATAAAAAGAGAGTGTCATTCAATTATTTTACTTCATAGTATTAGATACAACCAAGTGAATAGGCTGTTTGCTGCAATAACATATTCACCTATCAGTTCACAGGGAATCGTTGGTATTAATATTCCATGACATGGTCTCATGCCTGCTTTTAATTATAATGGAAAATTGCCCAACGTGTAAACTGCTATATATATATATGTATATATATATCTATAAAACTGCTTGTTAATACTTTTAATTTCCTGTCATTTAAAATATTGTTGAAACAATAGAAGCCTTGTAATAGGTGCTGTGAGCAATTGGAATTGCCATAATGGTAAAATGTGTCATGTACGTAACAGTGACTATTCAGTTAGCAGGAGGGAATGCTATGTGTACAGATAGAAAATGGCTTAGGAGTTTTCAACTTCCAATCACTGATTCGAAATACTCATCAACTATTTGACTAAAATGGAGTTAATTGCATTTACATCATTGAACCCGATGGCCTTCACTTCAAAGCAGTGAGATATAATCTGTATGTACACCTTATCTCACTGCTATGCTATCTCCTGGATTCCAAGCAATTGCTGCCTTTTGGAAACAGCCACGAGCCAGCTCCGATCAGCCTGAAATTATTTAGTTCATGTGAACATTTTCTCAGTCAGAAGGCAAAATATGCTCTTAAATCCTATTATCAGTGCAGATTGGCAATGTCAGGAATTGGTATAGCCAAGGCTGCTGTGCAACGTTTAGCAGAAAAGTGCTTCACAAATTGAAGGAACAAAATGTTCTCGACTACGTCAGCAATCAATTTTCTGCTGAGCCAAAGAAATTATTGTGGCAGAAATAAATGGACATGTGAGTTTTTGCGGTAGGATGTTATTGTACCAAACAAGTTAAGAAAATGCAAATCTTCCGGTTCTATAATTTTCTTCTTGGTTATTTCATTTCATTTCTGTCAAGCCAGCTGGATAGTTACATTAATAGGCATTTTTCTGATAAGATAACTAATAACTAGACTTCTTGGAACATGAAGAAGACCATTGATGTCATCGTACCAGATTATAACACTGACAAAAATTTGTTACAACAGAGATTCATTTCTCTTTCCTGCTAACTTGATTTTTTAGCTTGTTATTTTTATGAAGTGAGCCTATAATTTTTATGATGTGTGTTTATAATATCACACTTCCAGTTCCCGCTTTAGAAATCAAGCCGGGTTAGATCTTAACCACCGCTCCCATTTTCACAGACAGCAGGTTGCTGGTATTGGAGGGCGGCTGCACCAGATCCACAGGGAATGGAGGAGGTGTGGGCTGGTGCTTGAATGGGGATCCCCAATCATTACAAGGCCAGTGGGGTGATCCACACCCCTGGGGTCGACCCACCTTTCTCCGCCACATTCCCAGATCATGGGAGCCTTCTCCTTGCCAGATTTTCCATGCTTCCCTCCCCCTCTGCCATTCTGCTGTAACCATTTACACCACCTCTGGATCCAGTTTTGTTTCCTTACTTGTCCCAACATCCCTTTGCCATTTAATCACTCCTGCCACAAGACATTCCCCTTTGTTCTTTCCTTTGCCCTCTTCCCTACCCCCTTCTCCCTGGCTCTGTACTTGCTTAAAAACTGTTAATCTCAAACATCTTCCAGTTCTGAGGAAAGGTCATCGACCTGAAATGGTAACCCTGTTTCTCTCTCCACAGATGCTGCCTGACCTGCTGAGCATTTCCAGCATTTTCTGTTTTTATTTTAGAAATGAGAGGTGATCGCATTGAAACGTATAAAATTTTTAAAGGGCTTGGCAGGGTAGACGCTGAGAGGCTGTTTCCCCTGGCTGGAGAGTCTAGAACTAGGGGTCATGGTCCCAGGATAAGGGGTCGGCCATTTAGGACTGAGATGAGGAGAAATTTCTTCACTCAGAGGGTGGTGAATCTTTGGAATTCTCTACCCCAGAAGGCTGTGGATGCTCAGTCATTGAATGTATTCAAGACTGAGAACAATAGATTTTTGGGCACTAAAGGAATTAAGGGATATGGGGATAGGGCGAGAAATTGGAGTTGAGGTAGAAGATCAGCCATGATTTTACTGAATGGCAGAGCAGACTCAAGGGGCTGTATGGCCTACACTTGCTCCCATTTCTTATGTTCTTAATATCAAGCCACTTGGGCACACTGATACAGTAATTGGATCACCAGTAGTTTTTTCCCCAAAATTTTAAGAAGCAAAGAAACTTGAGTGAGAAAAAGCCATTCATCCCAGTGTGCCTACTCCAGCCAAACCATGTCCCCTCTAACCAGTTGGCCCCTCATGCTCACTCCATCCAATGTCCATATTCAATTATGTAACTCCCTCCCACATCATCTGTGAACCCTACCACAAGGGGCAATAAAGGGTAAATTCACTGATTCCTCATTCCCAACGGAGAGCCAAGCTCAAAGGAAATGTGTGTCAGAGAATCAGCACCACAGTGCTATAGGCCTATCCCCAGTTCACACTTCCTTTCAGCATGGCCCCCTGCTGAGAGTAGAGGATTCACAAATTTGCTTTAAGTTCCTTCATGGACTTCATCTAATAGAATTAAACACTGGATTGTGCTCTCAGTGGTTGTAGTGCAGCGATAAACTGCTTTTACATTGCGCACATTTAGTTTGGATTCTGGGAGACTAGCCTCTGTAAAATGGCTCCTCGCATATGAACCACTAAATCTACCTCTTACCTTGGCAGCAGGATCTAAGATCCACCAAAAGCTGGGTGCTTTTATTTTGCAGCCCAGATCTAGGGAGAGTGGCCTTAATGTACTGATCTCCCGCATTATATGTGGATAGTGCAGCTGGACTTCCTGTAAACTGGCTGCACTATGGGCTTTGCTGTGCTACACAAGTGCATACTGGCCATGACCGTTTGGCCACTCTGTAGGTAGGAAGCACTGACGTGGTATTGTGACCTTGTGTCACTACTAGTAAACGCGGCATTTGCTGCAGGAAGACCCGTGCCAGTCAGGAAGACCTGTGCCAGTCAGGAAGACCCAGTAAAGAATAGTAAAGGAATGAGCCAAACCTATTCAGAAAAATACACCATCCTATGAACAGACTTTATTAAAATATGACAAACTGGGTTTAAAAATCTAAAAGCCTCAACGACACAAAGCTGTAAACACCATACAAGCTTTTGAAATGGGAAATGGTTATTGACACTGAGACAATGACCTCATTGAAACAGAGGGTTGTAGGTTCCAAGGAGTCTGCAGTTTGGAACCAACACAATGGCCCAGAAATTAAACACTGAGCGTTCCTGCGGGGGTAAGGCTTCCCCGCGATATCTCACTGCGCGCCTACCTTTTCCCTCCGGGCCCACACGAACTTTAGTTTCAAGGCTGCAGCTGTGCAGTGCTTGCGTGACCCACAGACGCAGTTAGTTCGTGCGAGCTCTGGGATCACGTGATTCAGTTAGAGCCAATGGCAGCACACCATCTTTCATTCATAGTTTTGACAGGAGAACTGTCAAAGCTATGAATACAACTTACCCCCAAAAGAACAGCTAAACCTCAATTAAATTAAAAAAAAACCCCATCACATTAACAAAATAACTATAGTTAAATAAATTAACCACTTTAAACAAAAATTTAAATTTTTGAAAAAATTTAAAATCTTTTTAAAAGTTATAAAAATAAACTTACCTTTCTTTAAAGTCTCTAAAAAAGATAAACCTGTTGAAAAAAATTTAAAATAATACTTAATTAACTACTTACCTTGTTAAAAGAGGGTCTTACGCCTCCTTTCTTTATGTGTAAAATCTTCCATGCTTACCTGCGCGTTCAAAGCACTAAGTGCACTGCGTGCGCGCAGCCTGTAGCGCGCACGCGGTTCACTTAGGAACCGCCCCCTTTTGAGTTCACGAAGTGCTGGTTTCCCGCGCATGCGCAGTGCATGCTGGAAACCGGCAATTGAAGACCTAAAACGCGAGAGTACACAGTGCGTACTCTCGCGTATTAGGTCTAATTTTCGGGCCATTAGCTATACCCAGTTTAAAGTGTTAAAAGCTAACACTTCGAACAGAAACACAGAACATTAAAAAACCATGGGGGAGAAATTCAGTATCGCCCCATTTGGGGCGCAATTATCAGCCGGGCGCAAAGATTAGCGCCTGGCGCTAATTATCGCCTACGACTGCAAACTTGACTTTTATCGCCCCTGGAGGTGATTGGAGCACTAAATCAGGCGCTACACATCTGTCTTAAGGCGCAAAGGCCGAGGAGCGAGGCGCTAACTCAGAGCGCTGGCGAAGCTCATGTGATGTCAGTCAGCAATGGAATACAGACACAATGGCGCCGGCCAGTTCTTAAAGGGGAGGGTTGATCTTGCTTTCCATCCACATCCTTCTCATTGCAGCCTTGAATCTCGGCCTGAAGAGACCTGTACATCAAATCTGCTGGAAAGAACAATGGAGAGAACCAGGGAAAGAGCTCAGAGTGCAGCCCCCAAAGTCTCTTCTAAATCGATACAAGGAAGGGCAAATCAAAATGAACCTGCAAAGTGCTACTCAGTACCCAAAACTCCTTCACACAGCGTTGAATCTCTCTGGAAGTCTCTCTCTTTCTCTCTCAGAATGCGTGGTTGAAAAATGTCACCAACAAAAAAAGGCAGGAAGCAGTCGCCTTTAAATAGCACTCCCCCAGTCCCTTCCTGACTGCAAAACGCTCCCCTCAACCTGTCGTTGCTAGCGGCAGGCGGTAAGGGAGGGGGTGCCACTCAATATCCAGTCCGGGGCGCTACCGGGGCGTTACACACTCGCCTGACATCACGATCTGCCGGCGCAGGAGATCGTGGCGGTAGTGTTTAGCGCCGCCGCAAAATGTCTAGTTAATTTCACGAGCGACGCAAACATCGTCGTGCCCGGGCGCTAGTTGATTTGTACCCCATTAGCGCCCTCTTAAGGCGCTAACAGGAGGCGCAACCAACTGAATTTTTCCCCCCATGTGTCTTTGTAAAAGTAACATCAAATGAAAGACAGGAAACATAAGTTTGTAATACAGCCAATTGAGATGGCTTGGGAAACAAACAAGTGCTCGATTGAAGTGTTTTTGATTTACATATAGTAAAAGGTACAAACAGAAGACTTTGTAAATATTACATCAATAGATGTACCAAGCAATCACATTATTTATGTGTTGAACTTGGAACACAAGGAGACGCAAAGTCTGGCTTACAAGCAGTTAAAGTAATTTAAGAATTCAATAGGACCTTCATAAGAATAGCATCAAATAGATAAATCTGTCATAACCATTTTTAAGATAACTTTCGAACACCTAAACAGCAGACAGGATTCTGCAAGTTAACAGCTGAATTGACAGAAAGAATAGAAAGAAGTCAACAGAGATATGACTGGAGATAATTAGCTTACATCAACAGAAAACTTCAAAGAATATGCCACTGCAAAAAGGGTATACAAAATAGAGCTTTCAGATAGAAAGTCAGAAGTCGCTGGAAGGGGCAAAGCGATTCTCAACTTCAGAGGCAGGCTCTGTAAGTTTTTAACTCTTTGAGTCTCGGGGATCAAAGGTACTTTTATTTGATTTTGGTGGATATTCTGGATTAAGAATAAGTAGAAAAGTGGAAATGTAACAAAGTTAAGATTTGAGAATAAGGAGCTCTGATAAGAAATGTAAGCTATTTGTATTTTGAACTGTTAAAGTTGCGATTGACTCAACAACTGTTAACTACATGTCGGTTCTTTAATAAATCTATATATTTTTAGAATTGTCTCACAGAGTACTTCTGTATCAAACTCACAAACTCAATTTCTGTACACTCTTCAGTGAGGAGTTGCAGAACTCTGGGGGGTTTTCCGGACCCTCATAATATCCGGAAGGTTACAATCTAGTTAAACTTATTAAAAGTGCTATCTGGAGGACGGTAACATCTTCAAGTCGCTCCTTTCCTTTAGGGAGAGATAGTCTGAACCTTTAGACCCAATTAAGCATCTCTAGGATTCGGCTATCTCTAACTTTAGTTGAAGGTGAACGTCTGGGGAATACGCCTGATCTGGGGTAATTATCCTTCAGAATAACGCTTCAAAGCCACAGGTTTTGAAACTCCAGTGCATGTAGTTTTGGGATGCTGGGCCCACGCCTTGGAAGCTGGTGCACGGGAACAGCATAAAAGCAGCTACAGGGTCTAAGATTCTCCCGCCAGGATAAATAAGTGGATTTAGCAGTGAAAACATGAGGAGCAGGTTCACGGACACTAAACAACTATCATTGTAGAAGCAGCCATGGTTCGTTTGTTATTTGAGACACTACTTTCTGTAGTAATTGATCCTAATACCATGTGTCTGCAGATTACTGCTTAAAATGCCTGTTCCAGCTCTATTGCTTTGATTCTACTGCATGACGTTCCACATTGTTTGGTGGAATGCTGAGCTCCCCCAGAGATGCCATTGTTCGGACGTAAATAGCACTGATTTCAGAATAGGATCCATTGTTCATAAAGGAATAACAATTAATGCACAGAACCAATCTCGTTTGTTTATCCTAGAATTGTACCACGGGTAATCCAGACTGCTGGAGATCGTCATGTTGCATAGCAAGGCGTGCGCAGAGTGAGCAGGCAAGGTAATTTTTAAAGAGAAATCAAGCTGAAGGGCCAAAGCACATAATTCAGGACACCACTGTGATTGAAAAGGATAAAAGAGAAGTCAAGGTAAACCAGAAAGTTGTGATTCGGTAATGCCAATCTTGGGTTTTAAAAGCCTAAAGGTTACAACAACAACAACAAGGACAGAAAGACTGAGGAGGTAAAGAATTCCACAGTTCTAAGGCCTGGTAAACAAAGAGCAGGCTGGAGCAGGAGTCTTTGTGATAAGTCTTGTTCTTAATAAAGTGAGTAGGCAGGAGGAGAGTAGGTAAGACAGTATAGGGTCGATTTTGGTATGTGGCGTGGATGGAGTGGTCAGTGGGGGAGTCCATTGCCAACTTATATGGGGTTCTGATTCATAGCATTGACACATTGCAGTACAAGATGCACTGCAGCAACTCACCAAGGCTTCTTCGGCAGCACCTCCCAGACCCGCGACCTCTTCCACCTAGAAGGACAAGGGCAGCAGGCACATGGGAACACCACCACCTCCAAGTTCCCCTCCAAGTCACACACCATCCTGACTTGGAAATATATCGCTGATCCTTCTTCGTCGCTGGGTCAAAATGCTGGAACTCCCTCCCTAACAGCACTGTGGGAGTACCTTCACCACACGGACTGCAGCGGTTCAAGAAGGCGGCTCACCACCACCTTCTCGAGGGCAATTAGGGATGGGCAATAAATGCTGGCCTTGCCAGCAACGCCCACATCCCAGGAACTAATTTAAAAAAAATGATGGAGCGTGTGGTCAGTTAAATGGACGCTGCAGCCGGGTCCCCCTTGGGGGAGTTTATGGCACCAGTAGTAGCACATTGCTCATACTGAATTGTTAGGGGCTTCAACCAGGTTTGGATGTCATTCTCCAGCAGATCAGTGGGAGTACTGAGCTTCAGCTCGATAGCACGGGGCAGCATGCCAAGGGAGTGAAAAGTAATACCGTCTCGCAAGAATCCAACACTGGCTGCACCTTTGCCATCCAGACAAGCTGTGCCCACCCTGGCAGCAGGAAGCCAGTTGGGTCAGACTGCCCTGGTAGACACTGAGGGCTGGATTTTACCAAACTGGGCGGGTCCGTGGTGGGCGACATCAGTGGCGGGTCCTGGCCTCGTTGCTGACTCCAGCCCGCAGTCCAAAATGATTTTCCCCTGATTGGACTGGTTAAGCCCGCCCAGCGCGTTTGCCGGCCAGTTGAAGGAAACAGGTCTGATGACGTCATTTGATGACGCATCATCAGCCGGTTTCCTTAAAGGGACCATGCGCAAATTAATTTTGACAGTTGTGCTGTCAGTGTTCTGCAGCATTGAGGTGCTGCAAACACTGACAAGCACTGCACAGAGGTGCATGGCTGCACCCAGGCTCTCCCATGACTCCCTCCATATGCTTATGGAGAGAATCACAGCATGCAGGGAGGTTCTATTCCCTTCCAATGGGCGGAAGAGACCTCCCCAGGAGGCCAACGCAGCCTGGTTGCACATTGCACAGGAGGGCACAAGCAGGTATGTCGTCAGGTGGACCAGGCTGCAGTGGAGCAAACCTTTCAATGATCTCAGTAGATCACGAAACGTTAGTACAAAGCCACACTCAATCTCATCCTGCTGTGCCACTCATCACATCCCCATCACTCTGCCTTCCCTACCCTACTCCTGCACATCCTTACTCACACCAACTTACCTTGCACCTCCACCCATCCCTCTCTATCTATATTATCACTTCCCCATCTCACTAGCCACCCCTCACACTCACCCTCATCCTAGTCCAATCATACCAACTAACAACACACAAGGATCGGCACATGGGTGTTTTATGCAATGTTCCTGTGTAGTTTCTGTTAATGTGGTGTCAAACATTGAAATCTTTCTTTTCAACACTTTGCGTTCTTGGAGAGATTTCTGTGAACCTTTGGAAGTGGCTTAGTGAGTTGCAGTGAATGGTGAGACATAACAGTATGCCCCGCAATGGTCATGAGTGTGAAATGAATGGCTTGGTCATTGTAAATGTGAGAAGTCGCACAACACCAGGTTATAGTCCAACAGCTTTATTTCAGAGCGCTGCTCCTTCGTCAGGTGAAGTGAAGAGATGCATATAGGCACAGCATATATAGTCAGAGAACACTGCCAGATGATTACAGTTAATCTTTCTAACTGCAGTCTAGAACCAGGAGTCACAGTCTCAGAATAAGGGGTCGGCCATTTAGGACTGCAGCATTGAGGAGGGTGGTGAATCTTTGGAATTCTCTACCCCAGAGGGCTGTGGAGGCTCAGTCGTTGAGTATATTCAAGACAGAGATCGATAGATTTTTCGATATTAAGGGAATTAAGGGATATGCGGATAGTGCAGGAAATTGGAGTTGAGGTAGAAGATCAGCCATGATCTTTTTGCATGTCAGAGCAGGCTCGAGGGACAAATGACCTACTCCTGCTCTTATTTCTTATGTTCTTATGAATCCATGGTCATACAACTCCCGACCTGCTTACCTGACGTGATACCCGAGCAGCGTGGACCCCATAGGCGTCCTCGCAAAATGTAAAGGTGAGCTCAAAATACTTCTCAATGGGCTGTTAACAAGGTCATAATGACCTGAATTGCCTCCCCTGCTGCTGCGTGTCGGGTCTGTTTAACAGTGACAGACCCTAAATCTGGGAAAGGCGCGTGGCGGCGGGTTGACAGTGGGGTCCCGACCCGCTGCCAAAAAAGAAAATTCCCACCCGACGTGCCACCAAACAAGCCCACTGACCCCTCCGAAAAATTCCCCCCCCTGAGATGCTGCAGTCTGGAGCCAGACCTTCTCAGGCATGAGCTCTGAGACGTTCCCAACCATGATTGCCTCAAGAACCCTCATCTGAACCGCATCATTCTTCCACTTCCCATGCTGAAACCACTGAGGGTGCACCTCAAAGGAGAATAGAGTAGGCAAGAGATAACTTAAGAAATGCATTATAGGCTCACAACTGGGTGATATTAGTTTGCAGGTATTTGTGTAAGCGAGTAAAATTATAAACTATTTTGAAATCATTGTATGCAGAGTACTCATGTAGAAACTGGTGACACTTCAATGTCATGTGACATGAATATCAATGTTGCTCTTTGTGAAAGATTGGAAGGATTGGAACAGATGTTGAGCATGACTGTTAATGTGGGGTTGGTGGGTGGGCAGGGATTGTTCAGTGAGCTACTGCCAAAAAGCTCTGGCTGCAAGCACGTATTGGTGTCCTCCCACTTCCTATCCATCCTCAATGTCATCTCCCTCATTTTACTGAAGGGCCCCATCCAATGGTGGCTCCATCTATTATCTCCATTGCAGAGCAACATTATATAGCATATGACAAACCACCATCATATAGGACTCTCTTTCTGGTTTGTATTGCAAGAAGCCACCACACCTGTCCAGGCAGTGGAGTCATTATTTGAGGACTCCAATAGTCTGCTCAATGAGGGCTATAGTGGAGCCATAGGTCTGATTATAGTGCAGCTTAGCTGGCAAGCGTAGTTTCTGAGAGGTGTCATGAGCCAAGTGTGCAGGGGATAGCTTGTCCACATGCAGCCAACCTCTTGCTCGCTGTGCAAGGGCAAAGAGTAGAGGGGCAGAGGATTGGCATAAAAGCATCTTGGCAGCTGCTAGGAAGGCGGGCACAGACTTGCATGACACACTGCTGGTGATCGCACACCAATTGCGCATTAATGAAGTGGAAACCTTTGTGATTTATGAAAGCAGTGGGATCATGTGAAAGAGCTCACAAGGTAAAATAGGTGCAGCCAATGAGGCCCTGGACTTAGGAAAAGCCTACGATCTTTGTGAACCCCAGACTCTATCCTACTGCTTCTGGTTGTCCAGAAAGTGATTGCTCTAGCAAACGTGGCATGAGTCAACTCCTTAGTGCAGGTGGTTATGTTACTGGACTAATAATCCAGAGGCCTTGACTAATGATCCCGAGACATGAGTTCAAATCCCACCATGGCAGCTGAGGAATTAAATAAATCTGGAATGAAAAGCTGGGCCTGTATTTTCCGACCCCCACGGGTGTGTACGAGGACACCCATAGGGGCCTCGTAAGTGCCAGTTTCAGGCATGCAAAGCGCATGTGCTGAAAACCGGCACTTCTGATCTGTCAAGAATCCTCTTGACAGATCTTCTACCTGCCCTGGAGAAGTGCCTCCGCAGGCAGAGAGTTCTGCTTTCAGCACAACCTCCGCCCGCTGAAAGCCTTTAAAAATCTTACGCCTGCTTTTACCATCATAAGAGTTTAAAAAAGTAAAAAAATTAAAACATTTTCACTTATTTATAATTTTAAAATACTTTTAAAAAAGGTAAGTTTATTTTTAGCCCCGTAAAAAACGTTAATTATTTTTTCAAAAAATTTAATTTTTATTTAAAATATTTAATTTAATGTAATTTTAACTAATTTTAAATATGTGATTTTTAAAAGAAAAATGATTTAATGTTTTAGTGCATTTTTTGAGTGATCCCCATTCATACTTTTGAAAGGGCTACGCGGAGAGATCTGTCAAAAGTGTGAAGGGGGATTCCCTTTTTTGATTGGTTCCCCATGGCTCACGTGATCCCAGGGACGCTTGCGAACCGCCTGCGCCCCCGGGATACCTGGGCCTCTGCGCGCGTGCACCAGGAGAGGCCCAGGATCGGAAGTGTCGGGACCTACGGAGCAAGCAGGTAAATTCGTAGATTTTTAGATTGGAGGCATCCGCACGCAGGAAGCCTCCGATCGGAAAATCCGGCCCCTAGTGTCAGTAATGGTGACCATGAAACTATCGGATTGTCATAAAAACCCATCTGGTTCACTAATGTCCTTTAGGGAAGGAAATCTGCTGTCCTTACCCGGTCTGGCCTATATATGACTCCAGACCCACAACAATGTGGTTGACTCTTAACTGCCCTCTGAGATGGCCTAGCAAGGCACTCAGTTGTACCAAACTGCTACAAAGAGCTATACTCACTGTGGGAGCACCTTCACTACATGGACTGCAGCGGTTCAAGAAGGCGGCTCACCACCACATTCTGAAGGCCAATTTAGGGATGGGCAATAAATGCCGGCCTTGCCAGCGACGCCCACATCCCATGAATGAATTTTTAAAAAGCATGAATTGCAAACTGACTAATGTTACTGAGTCCCTTGTGGAAACCTGGAAGGAGCTGAAGGCAAAGAAGTTCAGGGCTGCAGTGACCTTGACTGCCACAGACAATACTGTCCAAGCTATGATAGTTGGTTACAGGTCTTGTCAACTCTATGACAGCTTCCCTAGAGAAGCACAGCTTCTTTATGCACTGCCCCTCAGCGAAGTGCAGGTATGTTATCTGGGAACTATAAATTCATGGGAGGGTAAGGCTTCCTGCAAGCTTGCCTCCTTCTAACTGGTCTTCCAGCAGTTCGAGCGCCATGTGTTCCTTCCTCCTATTGCTGTTGCTCTTCTTCCTCCTCTTCCTCTAGCCAGAATGGAATTGCTAGAAGACTATCCATTTAGAAAAAAGTGCCTTGCCAGTACCCCTTTCAGATTTCAGAAGATTGTCAAGCCACTGCAAGCACTTTAAAACCGTAACTTGTCAAAAGCCACTATAAACTGCCAGCAAAATGTCTCCCATATCTTTGCAGCATTTTAAATGAAAGCAGGTAAGTATCCCTTTAATTAGTACTGGAAATTGACATCTCCTGACCGTTATTGCAGGTGATTTGTGGGAGGTTTAAGCAAGTAGCAGCGGCAGTGTTGATTAACATGAAAATCTCATTGGGGCCTTAACTGTGTTACCTGACCCCCAGTTCAATATTTTCATTAGCCCCCCCACCTGTTTTTGGCCGGAGTGATGGCCAACTAAATCAAGGTCCACCTGAAAATTGGAATGAGTGCAGCTCCAGCAGTAAGTCAGTAGCGGGTTTTTTTATTGCAATTTTTGTCCTTCTACCCTCCAAATTAGAGCCATAAATAAGCAGCAGTGAGATGAAAAATCGGTCATATATTTCTAGCTTAGAAGGAACAAGGGAGAAAATTTCAATAGATCCATGACACAAGTGATATTGGTAAAATAGAGACAAGGAGGCTTCATTAAAGGGCCAAACACGCACTTAGCCGAATGTGTTTGTCGGAGCATCTTGTGTAAGATTTATCCTGCTGCACCGATGGCATTGCAGGGACTTCCTTTTGGTCAGTGTCTGTGTCCTACCCTGGCCTTAATTGTAGGTTGCCCTTCTCCTCCACAGTCAGAGCTGCATTCAGTGTAAAGTTATGATGATAAACTTGGAGATCTTAATGGGCTGTCATGCAAGATGCCCCCAAATTGACACACTGCTTCAAGATCCCTATAGTGTTCCTAGTAGCTGCATGGGTCAGATTATATCTCTGCCTGAGTTCTTGGCTGGTTGAAGGGGTCATTAACCATGTCGTAAGAGAGTAGCCTTGGAACTATCCTTGTAGTCTGCCTTCAAAGAATGATAGCAATGTAACTTCTGCTTATGAGCCAGGCATTAACCTACAAGATGTAATGTTGATCATCACAGACCAGCAGCACATAGATGAATTGGAACTCTTTTTCAGTTTATGCGGGCAAGAAAATTGTGTCTAGCAGTCTTGATGGTTATATGGACACCATCAATGATCCCCTGCACTCTGGGGAATCCAGCAGTGAAACTGGACAGTCCTTTTGTGTTGCTGTTCCTGATCAGTAGGAAAATTAATGAAAGCATCGGCCTTGCTGAACAATGAATCAATGACCAAGTTGATACATCAGTCCACTGCAATTGGCTTATATTGTAGATATCCCTGAAAGGAACCAGAGGCACAAATGTTGAGAGAGGTGGTGATCTTGACTGACACTGGCAATGCTGTCCCTATGGTCAAGGTTGTCTGCAGGTCCATTTGTAGCAGATGCCACAGCTCTGTAACTGCCGAACTGGACCCTGTGACTACAATTCTTCTCTGGCTTTGCTGGGTACGGGTAGCCTAGTCTGGGCCTGTAGAGACAAGTAATTGGGTAATGGTGTGCATGGGTAAGGGCACCATCGTACAATCTGATCTCCCTGGCATCCCTTCTTTGTCGTCTTCTATTAATGGGGAGCACCGAAATCTAATCCACATAACTTTGAACGCAATTCTATTTCAACAGTTTGGAGCAGTGCTGCTTTAAGAATCTTTTGCATTCAGGCCAGAACTAAATTGGCTTTGAACATCTAGTTTCAATGGACATGCTGAGTGCACAGCTGGTGCACATTGTAAACTCTAGGATTTTGCACATTGGCCAATCTGGCTTTCATTTGCTTACTTTTGAAGGTCTCTCATACATTCTGTGCAAGAGCAAGGAACGCTGGTGGACAGCTAGCCCCACAATTTCTGATGGTGCGTTATGGAAGCGACTTCATTAGCGCCCCAAATTCTTAACCCTCTTGCTCTCTTTACACCAGTGAATCCATTTCTGCCAGCTGGGATTTTACCCTAAGAGATAAGAGAAGGATCACATATTCAATGAGGAGCGTTTTATTGTCTATCCAGCACTGTGAGCTGTGTGTTAGAACAGCCTTCCCAGATACTGGAGTAACCTTTGATGGTATCATGTAGATTATCTCTGGAACTTAGTTTGAAGATAGCTGAAGAGGCAGGTTTCAGGCAACTTTCTACAATTGAAAGATCTTTAACAAATATTGCTTTATCTCAAGCCCATAACAATCTTGGCAAATGTGCAATTCCATTTAAAGCTGCTTGCCTTGGAATCTCTTCGTTAGTGTATAAAATCTTTCCCTAGAGTTGTCTTTGGCAAGTTATTGTACTGTTATCTAGAAAAAAAAATGTTGACTTTTCAATATGTTGGTCAGCTAGCACTAAATTCAACTTTTTATAACTATTGCATTATACACCGGTTTTCATGTTTTGTTCATCAGGCTAGTTCCCCAATAATATACATTTACCACCAACCCGAGACACCAGACAACAACCTGCTCCCATGGTTTGCTAATTCCACTCTATAGTGGAAGGATTGTTTGCCTTGTGTAATTTGACTCTCCCTTCTCATTTTTTTCTATCTCCCCAGTGACTTCAGGAGCTCCCTTTGTGGAAAATCTTTGGTTTAAACTTGAGTCTCAAACTCCATGGTGCAGTGTGTCAGTGCTCGAACCTGCTGTGCTACGAGGGTCTTCAGGCATAACATGCTTAAAGAGGTTTTAAAATCAAACAGAAAAAAAAGACATGCATTCATGAGGAACGTGTTCGAGATTGCCTTAACATATTTGATTTATAATCCTCAGTTTTCAGAATATGAAAACTCTAACTCTTTTTCCATATGTTTTAGAAGAGTGTGACATTGTTCTTTACACCTTGTCATTTGCTAGCTTGTATAACACTGTATATAATATATTGATTCTCTGTATTTTAAACAAAAATTTGTCCTCACTTCCATGAGGGATACATGTGGTTCTTTTAATGGCAGTGCTACTCAATGCCAATCAATTAACATAATCAATCATGCAACACCTTTGAAAACAATTATGGACTGATGCACACAATAGGTACCAGCTATCCTAAGGTTACCAAACTATTAGTTAGAATACTAAATTTATCATCAAGGTATAAAATGTCAGCATGTAAAATCTCTGGAACAGCACCTCATCTTTCAATTAGGCACTTTGCAGCCTTCTGGTCTCAACATTGAGTTCAACAACTTTAGATCATAACCACTGCTCCCATTTTCCCAGGTGCTGGTACTGGTACTGGTTCTGCTATAGCCATTTAGACCTCCTCGAGACCCATCTTTTGTTTCTTTGTTGTCCCATTACCACCCCCTTTTGCCTTGCACCGTTATCGCTTTTGTCATTTAATCACTCCTGCCCTCCACCACATCACAGAACTTCCCTTTTGTTCTTTACTCACTGCCCCACTTCATTTTTCCTTGGCTCTGCACTTGCTTGTAAACTGTTAAATCTCTAGCTTCTTCCAGTTCTGATGAAAGATCATCGACCTGAAATGTTGGGGGAAATTTTGCGGGGGGGGGGTCAGTGGGCACGATCGGTGGCGAGTCGGATAAAAAAAGATTTTCTTTTGACAGCGGGTCGGGACCCCGCTGTCAACCCGCTGCCACGCGCCTTTCCCAAATGTCGGGTCTGCCATCGCTGAGCAGACCAGACACGCAGCTGCGGGGGAGGCAATTCAGGTCATTATGACCTTGTTAACAGAGGATAAAGAACTATTTTCAGCTCACCTTCAGAGTTTACCAGGTCGCTTACGGGGTCCACGCTGCTCAGGGATCATATCAGGTAAGCAGGTCGGGAGATGAATGGCCATGGAATGATCTCATTACTTGACAGCTGCAAATGTGCTATAAAAGCTCCCATCTTACAGCTGTTCATTTTCCAAGCTAAGAAGCTGTTCCTTACTGCATTTGGAAGATAGATTGAGCTTTATGCAGGTTTCAAGTGTTTGGAGCGAATTCTCTATCCAGTGTCACCTCATTGGAACAACCTCTCTCACCATTGACAGATCACTTCTGTAATCTCAAGTTCACCTGCCATCTATTCCATCAGAATGGGTACGGTTTATACAGTCTCACCTTGATCCTCAGAATCCCACCATGATCAGCCCCAACACCAGCAGCACCAGGCACACCAGCAGCACCAACAACAAGACCAACCTTCTCCGCAATCACCTGATGCAGCACAGGACAGAGGGCATCAGCACCCGAGCACATTGATGCCCAGGAGGCCAGGGATGGCCGCCCCATGGCCAGATTTACTTCACTTGACACTGTACACCCTGGCTGCCACATGATGCGCCAGGTTGGCACCACCCCACACCAACACCATAGAGCATCCCCACAATGCCCAAGCCATTAGTTTCAGACACATCAGCATTGCGGGAGGTACCGTATGTCTCACCATTCACTACAACTCACAAAGCCACTTCCAAAGGTGAACACTAATCTGTCCAGGAACGCAAAGTGTTAAAAATAAAGATTTCAATGTTTGACAGCACATGAACAGAAACTTTACATGAACATTGGCTAAAACGCACAAGTGCCTACCCTAGTGTGTTGTTAGTTGGTTGGTTTGATTGAACTAGGATAAGGGTGAGTGTGAGGGGTGGCTAATGAGATTGGGATGTGATAATGTAGATAGAGAGGGATGGATGGAGGTGCAAGTAGGATGTGCAGGAGTAGTGTAGGGAAGGCAGAGTGATGGGAATGTGATGAGTGGCACAGCAGGATGAGGTTGAGTGTGGCTTTGCAGTAACGCTTTGTGATCTACTGAGATCATTGAAAGGTTTGTGCCACTGCAGCCTGGTCTCCTGACGACATCCCTACTTGTGTCCTCCTGTGCAATGTGCAACCAGGCTGCGTTGATCTCCTGGGGAGGTGTCTTCCGCCAATTGGAAGGGAAGAGAACCTCCCTGCGTGCTGTGACTCCCTCCATAAGCATATGGAGGGAGTCATGGGAGAGCCTGGGTACAGCCGTGCACCTCTGTACAGTGCTCGACAGTGTTTGCAGCACCTCAATGCTGCAGAACACTGACAGCACAACTGTCAAAATCAATTTGTGCATGGTCCCTTTAAGGAAACCGGCTGATGACGCGTCATCAAATGACATCATCAGACTCGCTTCCTTCAACTGGCCAGCAAACGTGCTGGGCGGGCTTAACCAGCCCAATCAGGGGAAAATCATTTTGGACAACGGGCTGGAGCCAGCAGCGAGGCCGGGACCCGCCACCAACGTCGCCCGCCACGGACCCGCCCAGGTTGGTAAAATCCAAACCGTTAACTGTGTTTCTCTCTCTCTACAGATGCTGCCTGACCTGCTGAGTGTTTCCAGCATTTTCTGTTTTTATTCTGTAAAATGTCAGTGCTGAGGTTTAAATACATTTCTAGTTTTAGCATATGTGTTATTCAGTCCTCACAGATCAGCTATTTATGGGTTAGATATAAAGGAAAACTCTTTACACTCTTCCCCAACAATGTGCCAAAAGTAGGACCACTGGTTTATGGTGATAGTATAAATCAAATACTGTTTTTAATGTATGGAATTCCAAGAATGTTATCATTTGAGTTTGAGAATCCCATTCCATGATTCTGTCTAATTATAAATATGGCCACAACTTATGGTTATTGAATAAGTCAAATTCATGGAATTATGGAATTTTAATTAGTATTTAGGAGATCATATTCCATGATTCTTTCCATTATTCCATTGAAACTGCAAATTATTGGTCTCAATCATAACTTCAGAATGGTGTTGGAGTCTGATGTACCACCCAATCACTTGAAGCACATTTCAAATGCTCGGAGCCGAATGGGAATTCTGCCTTTATTATCTTTGTTACGCGAGCAGTTTAAAGGAATGATAGTGTAGTGGTACTGTCACTGGGTTAGTAATCCCGAGGCGTGGACTAATGATCCAAAGAGGTGACTTCAAATCCCACCACGGCAGCTGGGGAATTTAAAATCAGTTAATTAAATAAATCTGGAATAAAAAGTGAGTATCAGTAAAGGTATTTTAAAAAAATAAATCTGGAATAAAAAGCAAGTATCAGTAATGGTAACCATGAAACTATCGGATTGTCGTAAAAATAACATCTGGTTCACTAATGTCCTTTAGGGAAGGAAATCTGCCGTCCTTACCTGGTCTGGCCTATATGTGACTCCAGACCCACAGCAATGTGGTTGACTCTTAACTGCCCTCTGAAATGGCCTAGCAGTTGTAACAAACCGCTACGAAACACAATCCTTCACCACACGGTTCAAGAAGGCGGCTCACCACCACCTTCTCAATGGCAATTAGGGATGGGCAATAAATGCCGGCCTTGCCAGCTGACGGTCACATCCCATAAACTAATAAAAAAAAATTGACCAGAAATGCTAACTTCCTTCCATCGCACTGTAGTGAACTCTGATTTTGTACCTAAAACCTTAATATGTTATAATGTAGAGCTCACCTCACTTTAATGCCCATATGTCTGTCGTGTGGTACATTATAAGAACTTGTGCACACTGACGCACACGTCTCTCACAGCCAGCAGCAGCTCCAAAGAAAACTTGCTTGATTTGCTGAGGAGGGCGGCTTGGAAGACCTGTATTTTTACTGGTTTAGGTGGTGTTGCCATTGGGTGAGAGAGAGCTGGGTGAAGGGGAACTAGCAGAGTGTTAAGCACATCATAAAAGCAGCTTCAATGTAACACTTCAACTCTAGTCTGACTCCACATGCTGTAGCTGCAAACCAATCTGATCCCAATACCTTAACCTACCTTTCTTCATATGCCTATTTGAGTGGACCCAGTGTCATCAACAGGAAAACAAATCTACTAGTGCCACCTCATGAGGAGGCGCACCTAAAATAATAATTCAAACATAAAGTCTAATTTAAATAAAAAGGAGACTCTTAAATCTAAATCATAATATAATATTTGTGTTCACCAGACACTCTATTCCCTGGGGAGACCAAACGCAGATTGAGCGACCGCTTTGTGAAACACCTCCGTTCAGTCCGTAAGGGTGACCCTGAGCTTCCGGTCGCCTTTCACTTTAATTCTCCGCTTCACTCCCACTCTGATCTCTCTGTCCTCAGCCTATTACATTGTTCCAATGAAGCTCAACGTAAGCTCGAGGAACAGCACCTCATCTTTCAATTAGGCACTTTACAGCCTTCTGGACTCAACATTGAGTTCAACAATTTCAAACTATAACCCCTGCCCCCATTTTTCATGCTGTATGATTTTGCCATTCCCATTTGCAACATTTTATCTTTCCTGCCTCTTACATAAGCACAGTGTGTTCCTTCAATTCCTTCCACCTCCCCCCCCACCCCCGCTGTCTCTGCACCTGCTTAATATCTGTTTCATCTCCAGCTTTTTCCAGTTCTGATGAAGGGTCCCAGACCTGAAACGTTAACTCTGTTTCTCTCTCCACGGATGCTGCCTGGCCTGCTGAGTGTTTCCAGCATTTTCTGTTGACTCTATTCCCTGTGATGCCCACCAGTGGTGGCAGGCTCTAAGCATACCAGCGGACTCTGTGTGCTCCCTCTCCAGGGTCACCCAGGCAAGGACAAGACCACGGAGAGAGACAGTGCCAGAGTGAACACTTCCCACCATTCCCCCCCCCGCCCCGCCCCCCAACAACCGGGGGCTGCGCTCACCCTGGACCCATGACTGACGGCCCTGCTGTGCATTTCAGAATCATCTGTTTTTATTTCAGATTTACAATACTCTTAAATTTTAATAATTATTGGTGTGATCAAATCAGCTGGTGTCATAGGTACTGGCTCCTGAACTCCAGGGAGTTCTTTCTCTGAATCATAACAGAAAAAGTGCTGCTGATATTCTGAAAGGTGAATAAGTGAGGCAGATTGGAGTGCCCGTGGGGAGACGGTTGCCTTCATATTCATTTTGTTAACGGTCGTGCAGAATGTACGACTTTCAGTAACAAGTAAAAATCTGCTTTTTACATGCTGATAAATTACACATTATTAAAATGCCTATCTCTGTTTATATTAATATACACAGGACAAAACCATGGTGAAATGCACCATGTCTTTTGTAGTATAATCTAAAGAGAGCAAAATGACTGATTTTTATGACATTTAAAATGTAAAATAGTTTGCTGAGCTAGTAGGAGAAGGTTGGAAGGTTTTGCCCTAGAGGAGGAGATCCTAGAGGGACTGGGAGAAGGTTGGAAGGTTTTGCCCTAGAGGAGGAGATCCTAGAGGGACTGGGAGGAGGTTGGAAGGTTTTGCCCTAGAGGAGGAGATCCTAGAGGGACTGGGAGGAGGTTGGAAGGTTTTGCCCTAGGAGGAGGAGATCCTAGAGGGATTGGGAGATGGTTGGATGGATTTTCCCTAGAGGGGGAGATCCGAGAGGGACTGGGAGGAGGTTGGAAGGTTTTGCCCTAGAGGAGGAGCCGTCAGGATTTGTGCTTAGATGGGGGAGTGAGTTAGTGTGAGTTGCTACTTTAGGAGAGCCAAAAGCAAGTTATACACTTTTGATTGTTACCTCCTGCCATCACCGGCCCTGCAACACAAATAAATGGCTTTAAGAGAGGAGCAAAAATTGGGAAGAAAGTGGAAAAAATGACAAATTCCATCCCTGCATCAATAAATGCAGCAATAGAAAACAAAAGTGGTTTTAGGGAACTGACAGGGTTACTCAATTTGTTTGTACATATGCATGTATGTATGTATATGTTAACTATATTCTGATCGAAGACAAGAATCCAAGGTTTGTATTTACAATGGCAATTGCACACAAGTTTTTGGCCTAAATACCTAAAACTCAATGGGAGTCTTGGCACTCAGCAACAGGTATAATTTCATGAATATGGGTCAAAATCTAACTGAAGGAAGCAGAATTCGGGAATGTTTTAAATCAACAGATGTTTTGTAACCCAGAAACCATTTTAAACGCTAGCTATTGTTTAATTTGTCTCTTTGTATAATAAAATCAAATCTGGATATGCTGTACGCTCAGATGCCCCCATTGCCTTCACTCCAAAATGTGTAGAATTGGTGTTGGACCTTTACACAAAGCACATTTTGTAGAATGGATGCACATCTTCAAGTGCCTCTACTTTCTCTAGTTTGGTTGTAATGCCCAAAGCAATTAAAACCACATTTTTTATAAGACTTAGCCTGCTGTGTTGAACTTGTTGTATTACAATGAGATTACTTGTCTGCTGTGATTCGGAGAGTTGGAGGACTTATTTATTTATTTGTATTTCAATCATTTCGAACATAAATTGGTGGAAAATTCATCTTGGCGCTAACAGTAAAATGCATTTGTTAGCTCGTGCTATAGAAACATAGAAAAATAGGAGCAGGAGTAGGCCATTCAGCCCTTCGAGCCTGCTCCACCATTCAATATGATCATGGCTGATCCTCTATCTCAATACCATATTCCCACTTTCTCCCCATACCCCTTGATGCCTTTTGTGTCTAGAAATCTATCTATCTCCTTCTTAAATATATTCAGTGACTTGGCCTCCACTGCCTTCTGCGGTAGAGAATTCCACAGGTTCACCACCCTCTGAGTGAAGAAATTTCTCCTCATCTCAGTCCTAAATGTCCTACCCCGTATCCTGAGACTGTGACCCCTCATTCTAGACCCCCCAGCCAGGGGAAACATCCTCCCTGCATCCAGTCTGTCTAGCCCTGTCAGAATTTTATACATTTCAATGAAGTCCCCTCTCATTCTTCCAAACTCTAGTAAATACAGGCCTATTCGACCCAATCTCTCCTCATACGACAGTCCTGCCATCCCAGGAATCAGTCTGGTGCACCTTCGCTGCACTCCCTCTATGGCAACAATTTTCACAGAGATTATATATTTAAGAGGGAATTAGATATATTTCTACAGGCAAAAGGGGTTAAGGGTTACGGAGAGAAGGCGGGGACGGGATACTGAATTGGAGGATCAGCCATGATCTCATTAAATGGCGGAGCAGGCTCGAAGGGCCGGATGGCCTACTCCTGCTCCTATCTTCTATGTATCTATGTATCTATGTATATGGAGTACAGTTTCTGCTCTAGGCATAATTGGGAAATTGCGTCCAAAATGCGCTCAAAATTGTGTTGGTTAGGTTACAGTTCAAGTTTCCGATAAAAATCATTTGCATAATCACAGAATCACAAGGAAAAAATCTTCCATGAACCAGCGCAATCAGGCAGCGTAATAGAACGTAATTGCTTTCTTTTCTTTCCTTTTAAAAAGTATTCATTGATGTCTTGAAGATAATATACAAGGCTATGGACCAAGAGCTGGAAAGTGGGATTAGGCTGGATAGCTCTTTTTCGGCCAGCACAGACACGATGGGCCGAATGGCCTCCTTCTGCGCTGTAAATGTCTATGATTCTATGAAGAGTGGTAACCTGGTCCAGTTTTATTAATAGAGCTAACAATGGGTTTATCACAAAAAATAAGCATTTTTAATAAGAGTATCCAGTCCTTCACCTGTGAGTAACATCACTGAAAATAACTTCAAAAGAAAAACTATACTGAACCGTATACTACTTTCATTGATGTACACTAGTCAGTTTCTTAGTAAATTAAATATTTTTTGATATGAAAAAACACGCCTTCTAGTGCCTGTGCGCCTAAGAAAATGAGTGCAATTTGAGGAGCCCTCCCAAACCAGCGCAATTGACAGAATCTCGCAATGTCAACCTGGGGGCGTGGCCAGTTTTGTGGGCAGGGCCTGATCTGGCGAATTCAATCTTAAACCAGCGTAAAAGATCGCGGAAAACACGACGCAAATGCTTTTGGGTGCAACTCACTTGCGTTTAAAATTCCCCGACCTTCTGCGCTGGTTCGGCCGATTCCGGTCGGATTGCGCTGATATTAATGCTGTAAATGAGCGGAAACTCTATCCCTTAGTGCTGAATCACATTAGTTGTATTCTCTAATTTCAACCCCTAGATTCTGCTCAGGGGTCCCAGTCAGGTCACCGTCTGCGGATGTGTTGACTCTCTGCGTTGGAATTATGCGCACCCTTTCTAAACACGATCATTTTTACTAACTGAAAATAGGCAATCAACAAATGTACAGATTCCAGGAGGATCATCATATCATTGTCCACTAGCTACTCAGGGCTCTCTCAAATCATTCATTTCGTCCCAATCTCCTGTTTGGTGATGCCAGAGAGCAGCCTGAGATTGTGGGAATAGCTGCTGGTATATTAAAGAAATGCTGGGTACAGGATGAGTACAATAGTGTTTCCACCAGGCTTCTCCAACAGTATGTCTTAATCACAAGCTTTTGCATTACATTATGCTTAGAAAAGGGGTCAATATATGTCAATGATTAAATAATAATATTTTACAAATGATAAATCAGAGTATTTAGTATTTATTTTGCAGTATTTGTCTTTTAGAATAGATATAATATCAGTAGAAGCCACACCTACCTACTTTTGCTATTGTAGGAATGGTTCCTTTAGTGATTGTAGCTCACCTGGGTATGTTGACTGTATGATTATATCTGACTTGGCTGTACTTAGCAGACGCTTCATGTTGCATTTTCTTTCGGATAAGACATTAAACAAGGTCCTGTCTGCCCTCTCAGGTGGATGTAAAAGACCCCATGGCACTATTTGAAGAGAAGGGGGGTTCTCGCAGTATCCTGGCCAACATTTATCCCGCAACCAACATCATCAAATCAGATTACCTGGTTATTCATCTCGTTGCTGTTTGTTGGACCTTGCTGTGTGCATATTGACTGCTGCATTTCCTACATTACAACTGTGACTACACTTCAAAAGTATTTGAATTGCTGTGAAGCGCTTTGGAGTATTCTGATATCATGAATATAAGTTCTTTCTTTCTTTCTGGTAATATTCTGTAATTATATTACACTTTCTATTTGGTACTTATTACACCTTCATACTTGCTTCACTTTTGTGGAGTCATATTTTATCACAACATGTCAGCGGACAGAACCTGATTGTACCCTCGAAAGACATATCAGGGCAGGTCATAAACAAGGACATGGAAATGGCTGATGACTTAGATATTTTGCATCTGTATTCACTTCTGAAGACAAGGGGGCAATCGCTGCTTCACAGATGAGGGGGTTATTTTGGTGAAAGGGCAAAAACAGGCGCTAAATGGGTGTTGTGCTAATAAGACACGGCCATTCGAAAGTTTGGATTTAGCACGCAATTTTGGTCCTAATTGCTGATTACCATAATTTGAACTTGCAGGTTTATCACTCAAGCGTTGATTAAACACAATTTTCGTGGAGCAGTATATGTGGGCAACACGGTGGCATAGTGGTTAGCACTGGTGCCTCACAGCGCCAGAGACCCGGGTTCGAATCTGGCCTCGGGTGACTGTCTGTGTGGAGTTTGCACATTCTCCCCGTGTCTGCGTGGGTTTCCTCCGGGTGCTCCGGTTTCCTCCCACAGTCCAAAAATGTGCGGGTTAGGTGATTTGGCTATGATAAATTGACCCTTAGTGTTAGGGGGGGATTAAATATGTGGGGTTACAGGGATAGGATGGGATATGTTAGGGGGAATTAAATACGTGGGGTTACGGGGATAGGGTGGGATATGCAGGCTCGATTGGGATTCTGTGTGAGGGGGCAGGGACAGGGTACTGGATTTGGATGATCAGCCATGATCGTATTGAATGGTGGAGCAGGCTCGACGGGCCGAATGGCCTACTCCTGCTCCTAGTTTCTATGTTTCTATGTGGGCTCCACTCACCCACTTCCACTGAAGGTGTGGAGTGTGCTGGCTGACATACAGCGGACCGAGTGAGAGGACGCACAGGTTCTCGGACGCGGCACTGGGAGTCCTGGTGAAGGAGGACCAGAGGAGAAAGGATGTCCATACCCACGCAGGGGGGGGAAGGAGTCCACCTTATCCTCCTGTCCCTCTCTCCTGCAGCAGCGGGCGCTGCGCTGTCTGGCCTCATGTCCTCCTCCCATTCCTCCTGCAGACCAACCAGGACCCCTAGCAAGATGCCAATGACCAAGGACTCCTTTCTCCTGGTGACTCCTATAAGGTGTCCAATGCACTTACTCTTTTTAAGTGAAGTCCTCAGAGAATTTCCAGAATAATTGGTGATAGAGTTTTGGTGAAGTCTTGACAAAGTGTCCTGGAAAGTCTCCCAATGTGTTTCAAAACTCCAGCAACAAATGAACAGGAAAAGGTAATATACCTCTAAGTAGTGCTGGAAATCTTCTGCAATTACTTGTTTGCTCCCAATCAGCTAGTCGCTGTTAGGAGAGGGCAATAGGTCAAGCGCTATCCACCAAAATGCCGTGCACCCTCCTTAATGAGCGCTAGCAGGCAATTTAAGTGGCAATTAGTCCCTTAACGATCCTTCGGTGGCCGTTTCTAGCGCGTGCTTCAACTCTTTACCAAGATGGCATCTTGCGGTAAACGTGGGCTAAATGGGCGTTTCAGCTTAAGACCCCATCTTGGCCACCTCGGAGGCTCTTTAGTGTTTAAAGTATCTGGGAAAAATCGCCCCCGGAGTATTGTGCCCAGTTTTGTTCTTCATATCTAGTTGTGGATATTGGGGTTCCAGACAGGGTACAGAAGGGAGCAACAAGGATGATACCTAAACGTAGATCTCTTAGTAACAAAGATGAGCTTAGAGAAGTGGGGTTATTCACTTGGATTTATGTTTTTGAAATTATGAAAGGACTAGATGTAATAAATTCAAGATATTCAAAACTGATGGTGCTAGTAGGATCAGAGAGGATCCCTAAAAAAATACTAAGGAAAAAAGTCAGGAGAGATACCCGGAGCCATTTCTTTTCTCAGGCAGTTGTCACCCTCTGGAACAGGTTACTGGTAGATGCAGTCAGCATTATTATATTACAGTACTTTAAGAAAGAATTTCACACGTTCCTGAGGGAATGGGGCTCTGGAGCATTTCAGTGGTATGTGGGCTAGTTCAATTTGACTGGTGATGCTTCACGGGTTCGCTTGATAATCTTAAGGGGTTAAATTTCCATGGGGATTCTCTTGCTCGTCTGCCATAGCTTTAGTGGAAGAGCCACGGAGACCCTGGAAAATGGCGTAAACAGCAGGGATTTGCAGGATTGAGGTTGCACTGTCTACTGGATAGGGTGCATTGATGTGCTGACAGTCTTTTTCACTCTTCTTTATATATGTTCTTATGTCTGTGACCCTTCTTTACTTTATTCGTGGTTTGAACATCCTGCTTGTAGTGGGTGCAACAGCACTTTCTGATATCTAGACATTACTGTATTCAATGAGTTGATGCTAACATTTCATTTCAGAATTTGAACTTCAGAAGCCCTCTTCGAGAGCCAATTGTCACGGTTGTCATAGCAATTTTCAAGCTCCAGCATAAACATCATGTTAGGTGCTGGAAGAGTTCAGCATCCACACATCAATCTGTCTTATCTAGTTTCAGTGTTAGGGAGCTTGAAGTCCCAGATGACATATTGCATTAAGGATAGATTGCATAAAAAGGTGGAAAACACTGATGTAAGTAACATTTATGGTCCGATGCAATTTATTGCTCACGCACATTTCCAGAACCTGACAGTGAATTTTTTTTGTGGTGTTTTATCTACGGAATAATGGAATAAGAACAGAAAATGCTGGTGATTCACAGTAGGTTCAGATAGAATCTGTGAAGAAAAATGGCAGGTTAAGACATTTCGGGTGTTATCATCAAAATCTCTTCAGTTCAGATGAAGGGTACACATGCAAAACGTCATAACATGTCTTTTCACAGATGCTGACTGACCTGCTCTGTAATTCCAGCACTTCAATTTTTTTCATTCCAGATTTCCAAATTGCAGTTTTTCCGTTTTACTTTATTGTTGGTAATGACCTTTTTTGAAGTCATGCTGAGTATTAGAATCCCCTGAGCTAAATGTTACATTCATGGTCTCATTTAACTCACAATTCTGTATCCAAGATACAGTATTTATTTACTGCGATGATACAGAACTAAAATTCTTTGGAGCTTTGATAAGGATGTTTGCCTTTTGAGTCATGAATTTTTGAGCGTATATGCCACTTTAAATCCGAGAAATTTGATTGGCCGGATGCTATGCCAAACCCACAAAAACCACACAATTTGGAAATTTTTCCAAGATCTGTCATATCGGGGAGGGGGTTGTACGGGGAGTACTGATGGTCTTTTAGAATTTGCATAGCCATTGTTTTGAACTTTTTTGACAAGGCTTGCAACATCTAATATGAATAATAAGCTGGGGATGCTGTAGAATACACTGGGCCAAAGGTAACAGTTCAAACACAGGCGGTACCATGCACTTAGCAATCTCTGCGGTAAGTCTGGTAAATTGTAAGCCCGCTAATGCCAAAAGAGCAGCATCTGAGAGTAGATGAAGCACGACGCCCCAGGCTTCTCCTCAACGTCTGCTGCGACTCCGGCAGCAGATTGGCGGGAACTCCGAAGAAATTGCAGAAGCATCTGTTTTGCACCATTTCTGCAGAGTTTCTGCCAGTCTGCCGAAGTTACAACAGGGACATTGGACAGTGTTTTTTGAGATGGAGGAGACGGTCGTCATCAAGAATTTTTAAAGGGTATAATAGCTGTACAAATGATGAGCATCTCCCTTCATAGTCATAGTACACATATATCTAGGTTAGTATGCAGGTACAGCAAGTAATTAGGAAAGCTAATAGAATGTTATCGTTTATTGCGAGGGGAATTGAATACAAAAGTAGGAAGGTTATGCTTCAGTTATACAGGGCATTGGTGAGACCACATCTGGAGTACTGTGTACAGTATTGGTCTCCTTATTTAAGGAAGGATTTAAATGCGTTGGAAGCAGTTCAGAGAAGGTTTACTAGACTAATACCTGGAATGGGCGGGTTGTCTTATGAGGAAAGGTTGGACAGGCTAGGCTTGTATCCACTGGAGTTTAGAAGAGTAAGAGGTGACTTGATTGAAACATATAAGATCCTGAGGGGTCTGGACAGGGTGGATGTGGAGAGGATGTTTCCTCTTGTGGGAGAATCTAGAATTAGGGGTTACTGTTTAAAAATAAGGGGTCGCCCATTTAAGACAGAGATGAGGAGAAATGTTTTCTCACAGAGGGTCGTGAGTCTTTGGAACTCTCTTCCTCAGAGGGCGGTGGAAGCAGAGTCTTTGAATATTTTCAAGGCAGAGGTAGATAGATTCTTGATAAGCAAGGGGGTGAAAGGTTATCGGGGGTAGGCGGGAATGTGGAGTAATCAGATCAGCCATGATCTTATTGAATGGCGGAGCAGGCTCGAGGGGCCGAGTGGCCTACTCCTGCTCCTAATTCGTATGTATCTGTTTCAAATAATGAGGAGAAAAGCTATTTTTTTGAACCTTTAACTTTTTGTTTGTTAAAATTTATAAATGTATTGGATTAGTTTCCTCTTTGGTTTACATTCTGCATGAGCCTCCACCAGTAATGTCGGATGATCATAGCAGCAAACCTCAGAAACAGGCAGAAGTTATTTACCATCTGCATTTGGTTATCCATAGAATGCTACAGCACAAACAGGTCAGTAGACCCCTTATATGTCTTTGCAGGCCGTTTGCTAAACAAAGGGCCACGTGATCTAATCCGACTCGTCTGCTCACTCCCCATATCTTTGCATAGTCCTCTGTTATACCTAATACCCACTGAAAAGAATTTATTGACTGCTTCAACATCAGCCTGTGGCAGAAAATTCCACTTTCTGACCACCCTCCGCATAAAGGCACTTTTTATAATCACCCTTTAATTTTTTGTGTGATTATCTTAAATAGTGCCATCTCATTATCATTTTACCGTCCAATGGAAAAGGTCGCTGTTTATTTTAGCCATAACCTTTTGTACCTTTTCCCTCACCTTTATATTCTTGCTGTAGTAGGGTGCCCAAAACTGTACACAGTACTGAAACTGCAGCCTAATGAAAGCCTTGTACAAGTTCAACATTATCAACAGGATGGGCAAATGTGATTCGAACTATTTGCTAATGTGGAAGGTAAACTGCAAGACTAGTTGGGCTGAATGAGCCTGTTTTTGTGTTGTAACTTGTATGTATGTCCTTGTTTTTGTGTTCTATACCTCTCGATACAGAACCAAAGGTAATGGGGCAGAAATTCGGGTCTCCATGCGCTGTGTACTCACCCGTAGGGCCACCGGAAGTGCCGGTTTCGCGCGTGCACTGCGCATGCACGGGAAACCGGAACTTCCGGTCTCGTGAAAGAAGGGGTTCGAGGGTCAACCGTGTACACAGCGAACTTCCGTTTTTTTTACAGGTTTTGGAGTGAGGGTAAGTACGGAGAAGCTGCGCGGGAAAAAAGGAGGCGCAAGGCCTGCTTTTAACAAGGTAAGTGGTGAATTAAGTAGAATTTAAACATTTTTTCAACAGGTTTATCTTTTTTACATACTTTAAAGAAAGGTAAGTTTATTGTTAGCACCGTTAAAAAGTGTAATTAACTTTTTCAAAAATTTAAATTTTTGTTTAAAGTAGTTAATTTATGTAATTTATAGTTATTTTAAAAATGTGATTTTTAAAAAATTTATTTGAAGTTTTAGTGAGGTTTTGGGGTTGATCTCTATTCATAGATTTGACAGGTCTTCCTGTCAAAATCTATGAATGGAGATTCCCTGCTCCGATTGGCTCTCCATGGCCCACGTGATCCCAGGGGACGCTTCGAACTAACTGCGACCCTGGGATATGCAAGCACTGCGCGCCGGCAGCTGCAGGAGGCCCAGGAGCCAAAGTCCACGCGGGCCCGAAGCACAATGGCAGGCGCGGTAGGTAAGTACGCGCGCGATCCTTGCACCTGCGGGAAGCCGGTGAGCCGAATTTCTGGCCCAATAGAAATGTGCCTTTTATATGGACTTACCTACTGGCTCTGCCATATTTAATGACCAAGGTGCATCTCATCCCTGGCTTCCTTTAAATTCTTACCATTTAAAGTATTTTCTTTCCCTACTCTTCCAAAATGTATTACTTCACAATGTTCTGCATCGGTTACCAATCCAGCTATCCTACTACCCTATCCATGTCCTCCTGTAGTCTTTCACAATCTTTGCACAATTCCCCATGCCTCCCCCCAATTTGGTGTTCCCTCAATTTCTAAGTCCAGATCATTTTTTATATCTGGAAAACAAGAGCAACCCTGGCACTGACTACAGTGAAGCACCACACACCACTTCCAGCGAATGCCCGTGAAACTCTTACACCTGGTAAAAGCAGGCATAAGGCCTTCTTTAACCAGCGTAAGAGTTTAAATAAATATGAATTTTTAAAAAAATGATTTAAACATAAAAAAACTTAAAAACTAGTTTAGTTTATTTTTAGTCCCTTTATTTTTACCCCCTTTGGGGGTAATATATTGGCATGGATAGGGGATTGGCTAACTAACAGAAAACAGAGAGTCAGGATAAACGGGTCATTTGGCAATCAGTAACTAGTGGGATGCCACAGGGATCAGTGCTGGGGCCTTAACTATTTACAATCTATATTAATGACTTGGATGAAGGGACCGAGTGTACTGTAGCCAAATTTGCTGATGATACAAAGATAGGTGGGTTAGCAAGTTGTGAGGAGGACACAAAAAGACTACAAAGGGATATAGATAGGTTAAGTGAGTGGGCAAAAATTTGGCAGATGGAGTATAATGTGGGAAAATGTGAGGTTATCCACTTTGGAAGGAAGAATGAAAAAGCAAATTATTATTTAAATGAAGCGAGACTACAAAATGCTGCAGTACAAAGGGATCTGGGGGTCTTAGTACATGAAACACAAAAAGTTAGCATGCAGATACAGCAAGTAATTAGGAAGACTAATGGAATGTTGGTCTTTATTGCAAGGGGTGTGGAGTATAAAAGTAGGAAAGTTTTGATGCAACTTTACAGGGCGCTGGGGAGACCGCACCTGGAATACCGTGTACAGTTTTGGTCTCCATATTTAAGGAAGGATATACTTGCATTGGAGGCAGTGCAGAGAAGGTTCACTAGGTTGATTCCTGGGATGAAGGGGTTGACGTATGACGAAAGGTTGAGCAGGTTGGGCCTATACTCATTGGAGTTTAGAAGAATGAGAGGTGATCTTATTGAAACATATAAGATTCTGAGGAGGATTGACAGGGTGGATGCTGAGAGGATGTTTCCCCTAGTGGGGGTATCTAGAACTAGGGGGCATAGTTTCAGAATAAGGGGTCTCCCATTTAAGACGGAGATGAGGAGGAATTTCTTCTCAGAGGGTCGTGAATCTTTGGAATTCTCTACCCCAGAGAGCTGTGGAGGCGGAGTCATTGAATATATTCAAGGCGGAGATTGACAGACATTTGAACTACGAGGGAGTCAAGGGGTATGGGGAGAGAGCGGGAAAGTGGTGTTGAGGCTAAGATTGGATCAGCCATGATCTTATTGAATGGCGGAGCAGGCTCGAGGGGCCGATTGGCCTACTCCTGCTCCTGTTTCTTTCTTATGTAACATGTTTAATTTGTTTTTCAAAAAATTACTTTTTTGTTTTAAATGTTTAATTTAATTGAATTTTAATTAATTTTGAACATGTAATAATTTATTTTTATTTAACTGGTGTGTAATTGTGTCTTTTAGATGATTCCTAGTAAGCTTATGGGGATTCCGTACGTAAATGGAATCCCCATAAGCATAATGGGGATCCCCCTTTCTGATTGGTTGGCCTGGCCCACATGCTCCCAGGGCGCTTGCGAACCGTGTGCACCCCTGGGATATGTGGGCCTTTACACGTAGAGGCCCAGGAGCGCGAGTCTACAAACCTCTGGGATGATCAGGTAAGCTCGGACTTTTCTTGCGGTTCGGAGGCATTCGTCCGTGGGAAGCCTCCAATAGCAAATTCAGGCCCATCCTTTTACCCTCACTTGTTGCTTTCTATTCTCTGACTACCCATCTGGCCAAGCAGCCACATTATCCTTAATACCATGCGTCATTATCTTTTCCACAAGTCAGTTATGTGGCACCTTATTAAATGCTTCATGGAAAGTCCATATATATCACATCAACTGTATTTCTTTCATCTATTTTCTCCTTAAAACCCAGAATCCTGGAGGTTTGGACAAGCATGACCTTTTTAGGTCCATGTTGATTGGAGAAACATGAATTACTCAGGCCAATTAATTATTTCATTCTGTACTGTAGACTCTAGTATTTAAGAACAACTGAAGTAAGACTAACTGGTCTAGAACTTCCTGGCTTATCCCAATCTCCTTTTATGAAGACAGCTGTCACATTTGCCCTCCTCCAATCCTTTGGCACAATTTCCCTCTCCACAGAATTTTGAAAAATTATAGTCAAGGGCTTTTTTATTTCTTCCCTAGATTTGCTCAGGATATTTGGATGTAAACCATCAGATCCTGGATCTATTTTGAGTTAGTATAGCTTCTTTAGTACCATTTCTCTTTAAATAATAACTTCCACTAAGTTCAATACCCATTTCTGGTGATTCTACAATCCCAATATCCACTTTCCTGTGACATCTGAAGCAAAGTACGTAATAGTATCTTTGCCATTCTACCGCTGCCCATTACAAATGTTTCACCCTTTATCTTTTAGTAGCCTTACCCGTAACTTGACTATCCTCTTAATACTACTAATGTACTTATAGAAAGCCTTTTTACTGCCTTAATGTGGTTTTTTTTCTCTCATACTCCTTCTTGGCACGTCTAACCTTTTTTATAGCTTTCCTCTATATATTTGTCCTGGTTTTCTTTTTTCATTACTATCTGCTCTGTAAGTGCTAAATGTATTTTCAGTTTGAGATCTGGTTAAGTCTTTCTATTCATCCATGAATCCCCAGATTTTGATACACTTCTGTTTTTTCCTCACTGGAATAGCTGGAATGGTTTATTTAAATAGTTCCTATGCTGATCTATGGACCTATCTGCCTATTTTATCTTCCACTTAATCTGAGCAAGGCCCCTTTGTATCCACCATAAATTAGTTTTTATTTCCCCCAATGAAGTACCCTTGTCTTCAATGTTTCTTTTCCCTTTTCTATTATTACACTGAATCTAACTATAGATTAAGTTTTTTGCAATGTTCGCTACTTTTAGGTTGCTTCATCATTACCCAGAACTAAATCAAGTCCTTCCTCTTGGAGTAGCAACATGTTGATGGAGAAAACAGTCATGAACCTATTGGGGGCGATTTTCGATTCGGGCAGATGGTTGTTCACACTGCACAATGTCACCAACGGAAGACTCAATCAATTCTGGTTTCCCCCCTACAAACCTTTCCTCTCTTTATGCCAAAATGTGTAGGAGTTATAAGCTCAAAAAATGTGCTCAATTCCAATGGTTTAGTCCATGGGCAAGTTATACATAAGTACTTTCAGAAATCTAATTTGGTATTGCCTTCCATATTATATGTGTTGTTAGATCAAATGTATGTCCTTAAATCACTTTGCCTAGGTAGGAGCACTTGCAATATAGGAGTACAATTTAATCTTTACAATTTGGGTTGTTTTCTCTTTCATTACCCCAAGTAAGCTTGGAAAATAGTCACAAATTAGTGAATAGACAAGACAAAATAGCGCAACAAGGAAGAAGGTTGATCTTTCACTTATCTAAGAGTTAAATGTAGCTTAATACAAAAGCAAAATACTGCGGATGCTGGAAATCTGAAATAAAAACAGAAAATGCTGGAAATACTCAGCAGGTCAGGCAGCATCTGTGGAGAGAGAAACAGAGTTAACGTTTCAGGTCGATGACCCTTCGTCAGAACTGGTTCTGACGAAGGGTCATCGACCTGAAACGTTAACTCTGTTTCTCTCTCCACAGATGCTGCCTGACCTGCTGAGTATTTCCAGCATTTTCTGTTTTTATTTTATGTTAAATGTAGCTTGTTGTGCAGGCACTTAACTCGTATTCTATGTACAATGCAATCATATTAATGAAAATGAATATTGACAAGTCATCCTTGTTTAAGTTAAGGGTAGGTCTACGATTAATTTGGCGGGTTTGATTATATTACATAGATATGTATCGGATAGATAGATAGAGGTAAATGGGTTTAGCAGCCAGTGTTGTTAGTTAGATATGTTTCTGGGCCATCCTACCTTAGACATTGAAAATTAACCCATCACTTCAAAGGAAAGGGCAGCATGCACAATTATGGAATATTTTGCAAACAACGAACATCAAAGAAAATCATGCAGATGTGTTATAAGGTTGGATAGTAGAGCATTTCTTTTGAAGTAGATGTTTAGGTCCCTACTACTCAGTTTCCTGAAGAGTAGGTACTATTTGTTATGTCTCTGTATAGGGACCCTTACTGTTCTTTCTATGTTATTTGTTCTGACAAGGATGTATTACTCAACAGGTTATAATTAACCATTCTTTTTAGGAACCTTCTTTCCTTTGCAGATAAAAGTGCCAGTTACCTGACCCCCCAGATGTTCCATTCCACAGAAATCTCTGATCTATTGTTTTCCTGTTAAAGGTCATGGACTGCATTATTTAAGCTGCTAAAGTTAGTTGAACCTTAAAAATGAACCAGCAATTTTTTCTTGTTGCTGTAAAGATAGGCTGCAGTTGTACTGCTATTTCCCATCACAAAGCAGTTTTGGATGCACATCGACACGAAAGTGGCAGTATAATTCAAGTTGTTCCTGAATGCAGAGTCTTAGCTGTGTAAGATCTTGCCCAGGAGGTAGTTTCAGTCTGCTTCTGATGAAAGGTCATCGACCTGAAACGTTAACTCTCTTTCTCTCTCCACGGATGCTGCCTGGCCTGCTGAGTTTTTCCAGCGTTTTCTGTTGTTATTTTGGGTTTTGTACTGGTTGGAATATAACTCCAGTACAGTGTGAGCAAGCTCTATAAGAACTTAGGTGTCCATTGGATTGTCTGGGTGCTTTACTAATTTAGAATTGACCCTTATGCGAAAGTAGAGGCTGCGATCTGCTCTCACAAGATTAAAAAATTGTTGCCTCAGGAGCATAAATCTGTCCATGTGTGGAAACGTACACGCACAAAGCTTCCTCCCAGTGAGTGAGTGGCAGCGCAAATCTTCTGGCTGCACTTCAATCTCTACAGTTACTATTCTCCGATCAGTAGTGCAGTGTAACTACAGGATAGACTTAAACGTATCTCTAGTGATTGACTATCTGACTCAAAGGCTGGAGCTCAGAAGGTGGGTTCAGAGGCAGGCCCGCTGTCAAAAATTGAAAAAGTTGACAGCGGGTCAGAACACCAACATCACCAGGCACACCAACATCACCAGGCACACCAGTAGCACCAAAAACAACACCAACCTTCTCCGCAATCACCTGATGCTGCACAGGACAGAGGGCATCAGCACCCCACCACATTGCTGCCCGGGAGGCCAGGGATGGCCTCACCAGGGCCAGATTTACTTCACTTGATGCTGTGCACCCTGGCAGCCACATGATATGCCAGGTTGACACCATCCCACACCAGCACCATAAAGCATCCCTACAATGCCCAAGCCATTCCTTTCACACTCATCGCCATTGCGGGGGGGGGGGGGGGGGGGGGCGGGGGGGTTACCGTTATGTCTCACCATTCACTGCAACTCACTAAGCCACTTCCAAAGGTGCACACAAATCTGTCCAAGAACGGAAAGTGCTGAAAATAAAGATTTCAATGTTTGACAGCACATTAACAGAAACTTCACATGAACATTGGCTACAACACCCAACTGCCTTCCCTTGTGTGTTCTTACTTGGTATGATTGAACTAGGATGAGAGTGAGTGTGAGGGGTGGATAGTGAGATGGGAAAGTAATAATGTAGATAGAGAGGGATGGGTGGAGGTGCAAGGTAATTTGGCGTGAGTAAGGATGTGCAGGAGTAGGGTATGGAGGCCAGAGTGACGGGGATGTGATGAGTGGCACAGGAGGATGAGGTTGAGTGTGGCTTTGCAGTAAGAGCCATGGGTGCAGCTGTGCAGTGCTTGTCAGTGTTTGCAGCACCTCACTGCTGTAGAACACTGACAGCACAACTGTCAAAATGAATGTGCACATGGTCCCTTTAAGGAAACCGGCTGATGATGCGTCATCAAATGACGTCATCAGACCCGTTTCCTTTTCATTGGCCGGGAACCTTGCATTGCAGGCTTAACAAGCCCAATCAGGACAAATTCGTTTCAACAGAGCGCGATGGAACCGGAAGCGGGGTCGCAGTCCATCACCTACCTCGACCGCACTGAGCCCACCTCGGTAGGCGAAATCACGGCCAAAGTTTGTATTTCAGCTGTGACTGTCATTTCAAGTTGAGTAATCTCAATTGCCACATGACTACATTCAGAGTTTTGTTCAAAGGGAGTAAAGACACTGGGATCGATACCCTGACAAGAATATTCATCAAGGGCACCAGATAAATCCTTAACCCCTTCACCACATCTCCTCATCAAGAGACTATCTGGGGTTTACCACCCAGTCTATTCCTAGGAGTTAATGATGCCTAAATTTAGTTCGCCTAACTGTCTTGACATCAACCAGTTTGGATTATATTAGTATTTACACTAACAACCTCCCATCAGGATTCACACAAGCTGAGTGATTGAATTAACCCTTTCTTGCCAATTATCAAAGGCAGACAACAAGGTCTTCAACTAACAATTGTTTATTAATCCCAGAATCATAGCATTAATTGCTTGGTTATAAATTTACACTTGAGATAGGTGTCTGAGATAAATTGGTGACATTAATTTAGGATTAGACTCTTTTAGAAAGCTAACAAGTTAACAGCATTAGATAGCCAGTCTATTGAATAGAGTAAAATCTATATGCTTGTAGTTAGCAATGTTTCCAGAACTTATACAACCTTGTTCATATGAGCTGGCTTGGATATATTGGTTGCCTCCGAGAGGATGGTGTTAGCTTTCTGAGACATCAGAGTAATGACCCCCTCCTCACCCCCAACCCGGTCTCTAGAGGGGATATCCATTCCTCCTGAATCCTCTACTCCTGGGTAAATTCACCTTCCGCACTGACAGCTGTATCTGGACTAGCTGGCTCAAATCCCATCTCCCTTGTTTTCAGGGACATTTTTACATCAAGTGACACACTTCTGCCTTTATCTGGCTGGGGGTATAACCATACAATCTTAACTTCTGTAACGTTCTCTCTTCCAGAGATGCACTAATTATATAGACACCATTCTACATTACTAGACAAAGAACTTCTGCAATTTGTACTATTAAGACTACTGTAAGCACTACTAAAAGAACCAGAACTAAACCACGGACTGAAAACTGAGGAGCTTTAGTATCAGAAACACAATCTAATATAATCTTAATTTCCAAAGAAACCACCTCAATCCTGTTGACCCATCAGAATGACACGTATGTTTGAAGAGTTCAGCCCTTTTATTGTCAATCACCTATTGGTACCCCACTAACCTTCAAATCAATGAATCACCCAGCACTTAGACATGCCGGGTTACTTGCTTATTCCCTAGATTCTGAGGACTTTGTTAACAAAGGGGTTGCACACAGGTCCAAATAATGTAGGGCATATATATTTTTAAATTTATTTTTTTAATGAGTTACCTCTGCGCTTGTGGTCTTGATTGCTTATTTTGTATCCTTAGTAAGGAATGTTCTGTTTGTATAAGGCTTCATGGTTTAATTAGCATTAGTCCTTTACTGTCCTAGCCTTCAGTCTGACTACTGACTCCATTTTGAGGATACATTTAAGGCAATACTTAAGGCATTTCTCCTACATTCCTCTCCACAACAAAAATAACGAATGTATTGCCCTTTGGGGGCAATTTTAACCCTACTCGTTCAGCAGAAACCTGGCGGGTGGGCAGTTAAAATCACCCTGGCTCTTACCTGTCCGAAAGCTGCCATGATCGCAACATCTGCAATTTTAACCTGCTCTCCTGCTCCCATAACATGTTACTGCTCTGTACAGTGTCTTGGGCCCATTGTGGGAAGACCTTGCATTGCTTGGTCCTAAATTCACAATCTGCCCCTTATGCAAAAGAATTGCACATAACAGTAATCCAGCATTGGTCAAGAGATGGGCTAAGTGCATCTTTATAAGTATGAAGTCTCTTGCCCCACAGTGTAATGGTTACGAGATTTGTTTCAATCTTCTGTGATTATGCAGAAACTAAGAGCAAAATGTAACTATCGGCATGTTTTTGATACGTTTAACTGATTCTAAATATGTTTTTTTCCCCACAATGATTTCCACCCCAAGGAAAACCTTCCTCTCTCTGTCTCGCCCCATGTTTTTGTGAAGAAGAAATGTGAATCACTATAGCAGATATTAGTGGACTAACTTTTATCCTGTTTGGTATTTCAATGGAGGTGTTAACCCATTCATTTCAAAATAGCAGAGAGGAAAGGCAGACGAAAGTGTTAAATGTTTGTCCGCTAGCATTACCTACAGCCATTTTTAAGCTCATAGGTGATCAAACTGACTCAATGAAAATCTATTATGTTTCTTCTAAATTGATAATAAGGTATTGTGCACATACCATCTACAGTGTGTTTTATCGCTGTGCTTTCACTTTTAGGACATGGATTTTAACTCTGCACAGAATAGTCTAAGTTTGGTGTCTGTGACTGTCAAATGTCACAGGGTAAATGAGTTCTGACAGTCCTGATTCGGTTCCCAGTGGACAGGGGTTAACAGCGTAGAACTGTTCCAGATTTGGCGCTAATGCACGCTAATTATCATTTCCAATGCGAAAAATCTCAAGGACAGAAAGTGTGGGTCATCAGGTAGCATGGAGTTGGTGGAACATCTGGCTACCACGGTCAGTTCAGTGACACCGGCCCCCTTGCTTTTTAGGATAATTTCTCTGGTATAAAAAATTATACAGCCCTGCATAACCTGATGAGAGATCAAGGCCCTTGTTTTGACAGGACATCCTTGTGAAGAAACAGATGCCTGAAACTTGAAGGCAAACAGCATCTGTGCCATCCTGAGGATTTAAAGATATTTGCGAGATCAAAGACCAGTTTGGCGTAGTTGGGTTCATATAATTTAGGGCTGTTTGATAACTGTGCATCAACATATCACTTTTTTGAGCCTAAAGTTGCCCATTAGCTTTTGCCATCGTCACCTTCCAAATTGGTATCTTTCATTGTAGAGCATGATGATCAACAGTTTATACACATATCATACACACATGACTGAGATAAATTACCACCAACAACTACACTTGGGTGGGGGTGGGGAAGACTGAGAACAGCCCACAACATGCAATTCCACCTGGCCAAACATATTACAGTCCCCACCACTTACATCGCCCGTGGTTATTGCAGCCAGCCGTTTACACCGGTCAACTAACATTGGCCATTTACCATTCCCGTAAGTGTCAATGGCAAAGTCACCGCTTATACCGTATTAAACTCTCCAGCTATTTTGGACAGACTGAGCTGTTTGCACCTTAAGGTGCGATTACCGTGGCCAATTAACCCCCCCCTTGTCATTAGTGCCGGGTTATAGTTTGCACCAACAGCACTGACTGCAACTGCAAAGGTGGCTAAAAAGAGAAATGCGATGAGCCTTAGCCCGAAAACCGGCCTCCTAAACAAGATGGATGAGCTGCTGACGATGAGCTAGTGCGACCTCAGACAGCACCTCACTGAACGGCATCACAATTCCAAATTGGACAGAAAGAGGAAGTGCGAGGGAAAGGATGGGGGAGTCGAGGAGGCACTTCTGCCCTGTTTTCATAATACCCTTCTAACACTCATCCCATATACAATTCTTTACAGACTATACAAATTCCAACAGCGATTGTGCACTTCATCCCAGCTGGATTCTCCTAACTGACGATGATGTATAGATTATGTTTATTGTTAGTTAAATTAAATCGTTTAAAATCAGATTTTGCTCTGCAAAGAATTTATTTACACTTCAAGTTCCAGCTAATGTGGAAACTGTTCAAAACAAATACAATTATAACAAAACAAGTAAATAAGCTTGTAATGAGGAATAGAAAACACATAAAATTACTACGAGAAACAATCTTTCAAGGGTTCATTTTCATTACTCAATACGGGACCCAGCACTGGTTACACATTTGATGCCTTGTCTGATGGGAGGCAGGAAAAATGGAGATCAGTGACCCACATCTGGTCTGAACTTTACTGTAACTATTTACAATCTCCATTTAAGGTAGGAAACAGAAAGCCGTTTGAAGCACTACTCTCCAGAACACTACAAATCCTATGCTGCTAAGACCATAGCAATGAGGTTGGTAATGACAGATTGATATCCTTGAGTTCCATAGGATTACTTTATGCAACCAGGAAAAATCCCACAGCCGATTCTGTCTTCCAGATTAATACCTGCTAGAGATCGCGCTATAGCCAATGGTACATAAATCAACGAGGGCGCAACTTCCAATTGAGTGCCCTTAAGACACTGGATCACATGGGCACTGCCCAATTTCTCTAATCTCCTCGGGAGATGAAAGTCTTGAGGGGAAAAGGGAAAAGTTACAAGAAGATAAAAGGGTCTGTGTAAATATTTCGAAGCACATAATGAAAATCAAGGATATCAATCTGACATAACAATTCAAATCACTGTAATCCGAGGAATTCTGGGGTTCTGAAGAGTATATGATTATCTACATACATACCTATTCTTATAACTTTCCATCCCATTGTAATCAAAGATGAGGCAGCTCTTTTTAAAGGAGTTACTCAATAAACTATTATTTATTGCATGGGAGTCAGCTGCACACAGCTGTTACTCTAATCAATACTTATCATCCCTTTCAGCATTTCACAGACCTGAATCACGGCTCCTCTCAGTCTTTTTCATCTGTAATGGAAAAACAAATTAAATGAGCTTCTTATAATTTAGAACTCTAAGTCCAGGAATCATCCTCACTAATCTGTTCTGGACCCTGTGCAATGCATTAACATCTGATCAAATCTATGATACCCAAAATGGAACAGAATACACCCAAAAGTGGTATCACTAATGAATTATGCAAGATTTATTTTTAAAACTTTGATCCATCGAGGTATTTTGAGCCTGTCCAACAGCGAGTGTGGGTTGAGGCTGCAGTGTTGCTCCATCACCACTACTGTGCTCACAGCTAGTGAGGCCTTGCACTGGGAGCGAAGCCTCACAAAATTACCTCCATAGTCAAATGCATACGAGATACAGCACTTGATTAGTTGAGAACAGGTTTATGTTGATTGAATACTTGAAGGTCAATAATCACATTCTATTAGCGAAAGAGGAAAAGATTTGAAAGAGAGAGATGGGTAATTAGTTAAATCAAAGGTTCTTCCTTTGAATCTCAACCTGGTTCACTTAATATTTTATCAGGCTTGCAGTTTTTTCCCCCCACCAAAATAGGATCCATTTATTGTGGACCAGTTCCATGATTCCTGTTCCAGTGTGTGTTAACATCAATTTTGCCATTTTTGAAGCCCAATCATTTTCTTGCCTCTTTCTTTGGGTGCCCTTCTCGCTGCTTTAGTTATTCACATGTTCTTTGTTGCTTTAATATCCTTAATCCTTCTTTCTGTTTTCTGATTGAGATGATCTTTTGCATACCTAATAATTTATTGCTTTTGTTTTAGTATTAAAAAGAGTCTATTCCTCCCCTCTTTTTCTCCATTTATATTAAAATGCTTGTTCATCTTTCATCATTCAGTTCTGAATGGGCCTGGCCTGAATTGTTGACCCTTTTGCTATTCATGTATGCTGACTGACCTGCTGTGTGTTTCCAGTGTTTTCATTTTTTGTTTCAGTTATGTTACCAACTCAGTGAAGTAGTCTTGAGCTGCTTTTACATTGCAGGAGACCCATGCTAGAAATGTTGGTTCTCAATGTCTGGTCCCACACAGCCAGCTAGAACCTGAACATAGGAACAGGAGTAGGCTATTCAGCCCCATGAGCCAACTATGCCATTCAATTAGATCATGGCTGATCTGTATCTTAACATGTGTGGGTTAGGTTGATTTGGCTATGATAAATTGACCCTTAGTGTTAGGGGGGATTAAATATGTGGGGTTATGGGGATAGGATGGGATATGTTAGGGGGAATTAAATACATGGGGTTACGGGGGTAGGGTGGGATATGTGTACTGTGGGGATTAAAGCAGGGACAGGGTACTGGATTTGGATGATCAGCCATGATCGTATTGAATGGCGGAGCAGGCTCGACGGGCCGAATGGCCTACTCCTGCTCCTAGATTCTATGTTTCTATGTTTCTATGTTAACACCATCTACCCACCTTGGTTCCATAACCCTTAATACCTTTGCCTAACAAAAATCTATACATCTCAGTTTTGAAATTTTCAATTGACCTAGCCTCAACAGCGTTTTGGGAGAGCGAGTTCCAGATCCCCACTACCCTTTGAGTGAAGAAGTGCTTTCTGACATCACCCCTGAATGGCCTCACTCTAATTTTAAGGTTATGCACTCTTGTTCTAGACTCCCCCACCAGAGGAAATAGTTTCTCTCCATCTACCTTATCAACTCCTTTCATCATCATAAACATCTCATTAGATTGCCCTCAAGGGAATACAAGCCTAGTCTATGCAGCATGTTCTCGTAATTTAACCCTTTTAGCCCAGGTATCAATCTGGTGAGCTTGGTAAATCCCAGTAACAACAACTTGCATTTATATAGTGCATTTAATGTAAAAAAAATCTTAAGGTGCTTCAGAATAGTAAGGGGGGAGAAAATGAATGCCAAGCAAAAGGAGAGATAAGGATGGGTGACCAAGAACTTGGCCAAAGGAGAGTTTTAAAGAGGAAAGGGAGACCAAGAGGCAGAGGAATTTAGGGAGGGGATTCCAGAGTTCGGACCTGGGCAGCTGAAGCCATGATTACTAATGGTGTGGTGAAGTGGAGGGATGCACAAGAGGCCAGTGTCAGAGGAATAGTGAGGTTAGGGCGGGTTTATGCTGGAGTTAGGGCGGGTTTATGCTGGAGAAGTTTACAGGGGTAAGGAGGGGTGAGGCCATGGAGGGATTTAAATGCAAGGACAAGAACTTGAAATTTGAGGTGCTAGAGGGAGTGGGAGCCACCAAGTTTACTTTTAGCTTACGGTCAACCGCAGGACACTTGTGGATCAGGAGTCAACACCATTAGCAAAGGTTCTAGTACAATACAAAAGCAGCTTAAATCACCCAAAGTGTGCTGAGCAAGACCATCTCTGGCAAGTAATCTGACACTGCTTTGGCTTCACAGCTGCTACAGTATAATGTCAGCAAGTATTAAATGAAATTTAAACATACCCAGTGAATGCCTGGAAACTTTGAGGTTCCTTTTAAAGCCTTTTTCTTGTTAATAAAAAACCGACATGCTAGCATTAAATTTGCTCTGCACTAGATACCAGAACACATGAGCAGAGGTCCAGCTTCCCTGGCATATGAACAACAAAGCAGCCAACAGTAGAAATTGTGTCTGACTGGCTCAACTTTGTCTAAATGAGCACCGATTTCAGGCTAATCCTGTCGTATCACAATACACTTCCATGTGTGATACCTTGATTGTTTTTAATTCGATTGTACTATATATATTTATAAAGCACTGGTTAGGCCACAACTGGAGTATTGCGTCCAGTTCTGGTCACCACACTTTAGGAAGGATGTGAAGGCCCTTGAGAGGGTGCAGAGGAGATTTACCAGAATGGTTCCGGGGGATGGGGGATCTTAGCTACAAGGACAGGTTGGAGAAGCTGGACTTGTTTTCATCAGAGCAAAGGAGGTTGAGGGGTGACTTGATAGAGGTGTACAAGATTATGACGGGTTTGGATAGGCTAGACGGGGAAAGACTGTTCCCACTAGTTGATGGTACAAGGACTAGGGGATTTAAGGTTTTGTGCAAGAGATACAGGGGGGAATGTGAGGAAAAACTTTTTTACGCAGCGAGTGGTGAGGATCCGGAACTCGCTGCCGGTGGAAGTGGTGGAAGCAGATACACTCAATGTTTTCAAGGGGAGACTGGATAGGCACTTAAGAGAAATAAACTTGCAGGGCTACGGGGATAGAGCAGGGGAATGGGACTGACTGGATTGCTCTACAAAGAGCCGGCACGGACTCGATGGGCTGAATGGCCTCCTTCTGTGCCGTTATGACTCTATGTTTATACATTATCTAGGTTGTGCCTGCACAACAGTGACTACACTTCAAAAGTAGTTCATTGGCCGTGAAGCGCTTTGGGATGTCCTGAGAGCAGCAGTTATTTATTTCTACCTATGTTACTGATTATTTTTTGATTCTGCTGCTTCATTACATAGATATAGAAGGGAATAAACTGAAATATTTTGCAAAAACCAGATATGTATTTCTTTTTTTTAAAAATACATTTTTTGTTTAAAAAGATACAAGTCTTTCAGTGTTGCTTTTGGAACAAAATGCATTTAGTCAGGCTGGCAGGAACTAAACTATTATCTTAAGCTGACATAATGATCCTGTATTATTCAAAAAATACCAGGCACTGTGAGAGACTGTAAGCACAATATAATATTCACTTGGCACACTGTGCACCAGTCTGGAACACCATTTAGATTAACTGAATCCACAAGTTTTGCAAATCTGGGGAGACTTTCTTGAAGTTTTCATTCTGTCCCACTCACTCTCTGGAATTTATGGGAATTGTCCGGTAATACATCCCAACTGTGTCCACATTATAACTGAAGAATTTTGAGGTTTTCAAAACTTTCCCCAGAGATGCTTCAAAAAGAACTTCTTCTTTCTTTCCCACCCTATTGCAGTCACACTGAAAGGTCGAAGTTGCTTAAAATCTATTTATGTAAGCAAAATGGGGCATTGCTTAGACTCCCAGCAGTGACCAGCTCAATTATACAGCAAAAACATCAGTGCCCTTTTTCATGCTACCACTCCGACATTCTTGATAGATCAACATATTACACACACACACACACAGACACACAAACATAAACGTGCTGTGCTGACTTTTATTCACGATCATTACTGGACCTGGGCAAATGTCTCCAACACATGGAGACAGCTTGTGCATTAAAGATGCTCTATGACAGTACACATGTGCAGGGATTTAAAGGTTTGGGGCTGGCTTCTGTCAGTTGAGTTAAAAGCAACTGAAGGTGGTCTTTTTCAAAAATGATGAGACACAGAGAATATGTTCACTTGAAAGTGGAAACTCAAATACGTAAATGTTTTATCACCTAGACTTGTATGATCTGCTTTAAAAAATCTTTGATCCATGTTTATTCCAATAAATTCGGATGAGAGTGAAACCATCAGGTGAAGGTCTATTATTATTAAACACCATGGGCTGGATTTATCCAACCTCGGCGGGTCCGGGGCGGGCAACGTCCGTGGCGTGTGGGGACCCCACATCTGTGTCAATTCTGGCCTCCAACAAGATATTCCATTCATTGGGCTTGTTAAGCTCACCCAGCGAGGTTCCCGGCCAATTAATAGGAAGCGGGTCTGATGACATCATTTGATGACGCGTCATCAGCTGGTTTCCTTAAAGGGACCATGTCCACAATCATTTTAACAGTTGCGCTGTCAGTGTTCTGCAGCATTGAGGTGCTGCAAACACTGACAAGCACTGCACAGAGGTGCACGGCTGCACCCAGGCTCACGCATGCAGGGAGGTTCTCTTCCCCTCCAATGGGCAGAAGACACCTCCCCAGGAGACCAACGCAGCCTGGTTGCACATTGCAGAGGAGGACACAAGCAGGGATGTGGTCAGGAGGACCAGGCTGCAGTGGCGTAAACCTTTCAATGATCTCACTAGATCACAAAACATTACTGCAAAGCCACACTCAACCTCATCCTGCTGTGCCACTCATCACATCCCCATCACTCTGCCTTCCCTACCCTACTCCTGCACATCCTTACTCACACCAACTTACCTTGCACCTCCACCTATCCCTCTCTATCTGCATTATCACATCCCCATCTCACTAGCCACCCCTCACACTCACCCTCATCCTTGTCCAATCATACCAACTAACAACACACAAGGGTAGGCAGTTAGGTGTTATCGTCAATGTTCATGTAAAGTTTCTGTTAATGTGGTGTCAAACAATGAAATCTTTATTAACAACACTTTGCGTTCTTGAACAGATTTGTGTGCACCTTTGGAAGTGGCTTAGTGAGTTGCAATGAATGGTGAGACATAATGGTACCCCCCCACACAATGGTGATGAGTATGAAAGGAATGGCTTGGTCAATGTAGGGATGCTTTATGGTGTTGGTGTGGGGTGGTGCCAACCTGGCGCATCATGTGTCAGCATCAAGTGAAGTAAATCCGGCCATGGTGAGGCCATCTCTGGCCTCCCGGGCAGCAATGTGCTCGGGTGCTGATGCCCTGTGTCCTGTGCAGCATCAGGTGATTGTAGAGAAGGTTGGTGCTGTTATTGGTGCTGCTGGTGTTGGGGCTGATCATGGTGGGATTCTGAGAACCAAAATGAGATTTTTTTCAAGGGCACCGATGCTGATGGAACAGCTGGCAGCTGAAGTTGAGATGACAGAAGCGATCTGTCAATGGTGAGAGAGCTTGCTCCAAGGAGGTGACACTGGATAGAGAGTTTGCTCCAAACACTTCAAACCTCCATAAAGCTGAAAAGTGTATTCCAAATCCTGAAGGCCGCAGCCTCTAAGATTGGAAAGTGACCAGCTGTGAAATGGTAGCTTTTATACCACTTTTGCAGCTCTCACCTATTCACAGAACTGGAGAGTTGTTTAAAACCCTGACACACTTACCTGGCGTGATCCCCGAGTGACGTGAACCTCATGAGAAACTTGGGAAAATGGTCTGTACCTGGTAAAATGCTGATTAAATTGCTTTAAACACACTCTTAACTATCTGAATTGCCTGACCCGCCACTTAGTGCCGGGTCTGCAAAGCGCAGGCTGAGCCGGCACCAGGGAAACTCACAAGGAGGCGGGCTTTGATTTTGACAGCGGACCCGCCTCCGAACCCGCCCTCTGAGCACCAGCAAAATTCAGCCCTGAATGTGGATAGTTGGGTCAAGTTCCCATGAGACTAAACCTATCTCATAGTTACAGTTATCAGGGCTGATTTTGTGAATATGTCCTCCTGGCACGGGGCCTCGTGCACTGGGAGAGCAGATCAGGAAACTTCAGGCGCAATCCCCATAATTTTTCATCCATTGAGCCTGCTCCGTCATTCAATAAGATCATGGCTGATCTTAGACCTCAACTCTACTTTCTGCCGATCCCCCTAGAGTCCAAAAATCTATCTATCTCAGTCTTGAATATACTCAAAGACTGAGCATCCATAGCCTCTGGGGTAGAGATCTCCAAAGATTCACAAACCTCCGAGTGAAGAAATTCCTACTCATCCTGAGACTATGCCCCGAGTTCTAGACTCTCCAGCCAGGGGAAACAACCTCTCAGCATCTACCCTGTCAAGCTCCCTCAGAATCTTTTATGTTTCAATGAGATCACCTCTCATTCTTCTAAACTCCAGAGAGTATTGGCCCATTCTACTCAATCTCTCATTTGTGCTCCTGGCAGGTCAGACTCCATGACCAGAGCGTACATTTGAAACTTGGTTCGATACTGCCACCTTTGAAATGATGTGAAGCAGTCTTGGACACACATCAAACTCCACTGAGACCAGTACTGCAGTATAACTGCAGCTTGAATGAATTAATGCAACCTTCTCAGAATGGAAAGCAGTTTCAGACAAAAGTGGGTTCAATATAAACCATGAACTGAGCCACTTGTTATCGAAATACTGTAAACCCATGTTAGCAATGATCTATTTTCATTTTTTTTAAAGTAAGTTGAATAATAAAACATGGTCAAAGTAAATGAGTGTTGTGAGCAAAACAGCGGAAACTACCTCAGAATAGCCAACTGAAGCATTGGGTTTTTAAACTGTTGCTTTTGAAACACACAGGACTTAAGAAAACATTCGCTGTAAACACAGTTCAAAACAAGAAGCAACAAAATCAGCCTTTAATACAAAGCATATTTTTCTTCTATTTTCCGTAAGTTTATGGGTATTTTTATTACTATTTAGTCCCAAACTAATGTTTCTGCTTTGACAAATTGCTTTTTGTGAAAAGCATTTACGATGGGGCAGAGGAAACCATTTGTTTTGTAGCCTTTGGCACATCACAGCTTTAACTTTCAAATGTTTGATTGCACAACGAGATAGACATTACTGGGGTGTGTTGAGGTCCGCGGCAGTCTACATTTAAAAAGGACAGATTTTCAACTGATTCAAAATTTGTTCCCAGCTCAACGTTCATAATAACATCTCTTCCACTTTTTCAAAAATACTGTATAACTGACATAAGAAGTCAAAAGTAAGAAAAAATAGCATGATCCATCAAAGCCTATCCTTGCAGCAGCCTAACAGTCCCATTTTTCAATGGACTTTATGTAATAGGTTGTCCTATTTTCTGCAATCAATCTGGATCATAGCTGTCTACATGCTACTATGCATCAGCATGATCCATGTTATACCCTGCAGAATGCTAATTTCCATCTATTTCAAATGAGAAGCAAAGCAATTGTATTTTACATCATGGAGATGTAGAGAAGAGAAAAAAACACTAAGCTCAACACCAATATTAACACCCAAACACAAAAAGAAAGAAAGACTTGCATTTATATAGCGCCTTTCACGGCCGCCAGACACCCCAAAGCGATTTACAGCCAATGAAGTACTTTTGAAGTGCAGTAACTGTTGTAACGTAGGAAACGCGGCAGCCAATTTGCGCACAGCAGGCTCCCACAAACAGCAATGTGATAATGACCAGATAATCTGTACTTTTTTTTTAGTGATGTTGATTGAGGGATTAATATTGGCCAGGACACCGGGGATAACTCCCCTGCTCTTCTTCGAAATAGTGCCACAGGATCTTTTACGTCCACCTGAGAGAGAAGAGGGGGCCTCGGTTTAACGTCTCACCTGAAAGACGGCACCTCGGGCAGTGCAGCGCTCCCTCGGTACTGCACTGGAGTGTCAGCCTAGATTTTTGAACTCAAGTAATAATCTCACTAAAATATAATACCACCTGCAGAGATAACAGGGAGAGCATGTTGGAAGATATCTGTTGTTGATGACTGTGACGGAGAAAGTAGCTGAAGAGCTCATGCATTCGTTGACAGTGTTGGAATTAGAGACAGACAGAGCGTATCTGCAGAAATTGAATGATGTATATCTAACCAGGAGCTATGAGAATTAAATATGTTCTGTCGATTTTGGTTCGTTTCAATCCTCCAATTTCCTTAAAATCGATTCTTCAGCAAAACAGGGACTTAAAAAATAGAATTTCAAAAATTGTGCGATTAAAAACTGACAGAAAAATGCACTTGTATAAATACAAAAAATACAAATAAAAACATAAGAAATAGGAGCAGGAGTAGGCCATTCGGCCCTTTGAGCCTGCTCCGCCATTCAATGAGATCATGGCTGATCTTCTGCCTCAACTCCATTCACCGGCCCTCTCGCCATATCCCTTGATACCCTTACTAGTCAGAAATCTATCGACTTCTGTTTTGAATATACCCAATGACTGAGCCTCCACAGCCCTCTGGGGTAGAGAATTCCAGAGATTCACCACCCTCTGTGTGAAGAAATTTCTTCTCATCTCAGTCCTGAATGGCCTACCCTTTATCTTGAGGCTGTGGCCCCTGGTTCTAGACTCCCCAGCCATTCTCCCAGCATCCATCCTATCAAGCCCTGTAATAATTTTGTATGCTTCAATGAGATCCCCTCTCATTCTTCTGAATTCAAGAGAATACAGGCCTAGTTTACTCAATCTCTTCTCATACGACAGTCCCGCCATCCCAGGAATCAATCTCGTGAACCTTTGTTGCACTCCCTCTATGGCAAGTATATCCTTCCTTAGGTAAGGAGACCAAAATTGTACACAATACTCCAGGTGTGGTCTCACCAAGGCCCTATATAATTGGAGTAAGACTTCTTTACTCCTGTACTCAAATCCTCTTGTAATGAAGGCCAGCATACTATTTGCCTTCCTAATGGCTTGCTGCACCTGCACATTCACTTTCAGTGACTCATGTACAAGGACACCCAAGTCCCTTTGAGCATCTGCATTCCCCAATCTTTCACCATTTAGGAAATACTCTGCCTTTCTGTTTTTTCTACCAAAGTGGATAACTTCACATTATATTCCATCTGCCATGTTCTCACCCACTCACTGAGCCTGTTGAGATCCCCTTGAAGCCTCTTCACATCCTCTTTGCAACTGACACTGCTACCTAGCTTTGTATCATCAGCAAATTTGGAAATGTTACATTTAGTCCCCTCATCCAAATCATTGATATAGATTGTGAATAGCTGGGGCCCAAGCACCGATCCTTGCGGTACCCCACTAGTCACAGCCTGCCATCCTGAAAAAGACTCGTTTATCCCTACTCTTTCTTTTCTGTCTGTTAACCAATTCTCAGTCCATGCTGGTATATTACCCCCAATTCCATGTGCCCTAATTTTGTTCACCAACCTCTTGTGTGGGACCTTACCGAAGGCCTTCTGAAAATCCAGATACACCACATCTACTGGTTCCCCTTTGTCTACTCCACTAGTTACATCCTCAAAGAACTCCAATAGGTTTGTCAAACAGGATTTCCCTTTCATAAATCCATGTTGACTCTGCCCAATCTTACTATTAGTTTCTAAGTGCCCAGTTATTGCATCCTTTATAATAGATTCCCGCATTTTCCCAACTACTGATGTGAGGCTAACAGGTCTGTAGTTCCCCGTTTTCTCTCTCCCTCCTTTCTTAAATAGCGGGGTTACAGTTACTATCCTCCAATCTGCAGGAACCGTTCCAGAATCTATAGAATTTTGGAAGATGACAACCAATGCATCCACTATTCCAATGGCCACCTCTTTCAAAACCCTAGGATGAAGGTCATCCGGTCCTTGGGATTTATCGACTTTTGGTCCCGTTAATTTTGCTAGTACTGTTTGTTTACTAATAATAATTTCTTTAAGTTCCTCATTCTCGTCACACCCTTGGTTTTCTCATATTTCTGGGAGGTTTTTTGTGTCTTCCTCCGTGAAGACAGAAACAAAGTATTTATTTAATTTCTCTGCCATTTCCTCATTCCCTATTATAAGTTCTCCCATCTCTGACTGTAAAGGACCTACATTAACCATCACTAGTCTTTTCCTTTTCACATACCTATAGAAGCTTTTACAATCCGTTTTTATATTTTTCGCTAGTTTGTGCTCATATTCCATTTTCCCTTTCTTTGTCAATTTCTTGGTCCCCCTTTGCTGATTTCTAAAAAGATCCAAATCCTCAGGCTGACCGCTTTTTCTGGCAACTTTATAAGCTTCCTCCTTTGACTTAATACTAGCTTTAATTTCTTTAATCCTGCTTTCAGAACACAATATCAGTCGAATGATATCACCAACAAACCACAATCATATTCCAGGCAAATGCAGTCTTTCATAAAACATCAGGACAATCTTATTTTACTTTAGAATCATGGAATCATAGAAAGTTACAGCACGGAAGGAGGCCATTTCGGCCCATCGTGTCCGCGACGGCCAACAAAGAGCTATCCAGCCTAATCCCACTTCCCAGCTCTTGGTCCGTAGCCCTGCAGGTTACAGCATCCCAAGTGCACATCCAAGTACTTTTTAAATGTGGTTAGGGTTTCTGCCTCTACCACGCTTTCAGGCAGTGAGTTCCAGACCCCCACAACCCTCTGGGTGAAGAAATTTCCCCTCAAATCCCCTCTAAACCTTCCATCAATTACTTTAAATCTGTGCCCCCTGGTTTTTGACCCCTCTGCTAAGGGAAATAGGTCCTTTCTATCCACTTTATCTAGGCCCCTCATAATTTTATACACCTCAATAAGGTCTCCCCTCAGCCTCCTCTATTCCAAGGAAAACAAACCCAACCTATCCAATCTTTCCTCATAGCTAAGATTCTCTACTCCCGACAACATCCTTGTAAATCTCCTCTGCACCCTCTCTAGTGCAATCACATCTTTCCTGTAATGTGGTGACCAGAACTGCATGCAGTACTCTAGCTGAGGCCTAACTCGTGTTTTATACAGTTCAAGCATAACCCCCCTGCTCTTGTATTCTATGCCACGGCTAATAAAGGCAAGCATTCCGTATGCCTTCTTAACCACCTTATCTACCTGGCCTGCTACCTTCAGGGATCTGTGGACATGCACTCCAAGGTCCCTTTGTTCCTCTACACTACTCAGTGTCCTACCATTTAATGTGTATTCCCTTTCCTTGTTAACCCTCCCCAAATGCATTACCTCACACTTCTCTGGATTGAATTCCATTTGCCACTGTTCTGCCCACCTGACCAATTTATTGATATGTTCCTGCAGTCTACAGCTTCCTTCTTCAGTATCAACCACACAGCTGATTTTAGTATCATCTGCAAACTTCTTAATCATACCCCTTATATTCAAGTCTAGATCAATGATATATACCACAAAAAGCAAGGGACCTAGTACTGAGCCTTGCGGAACCCTACTGGAAACAGCCTTCCAGTCACAGAAACACCCATCAACCATTACCCTCTGCTTCCTACCTCCGAGCCAGTTTTAAATCGAACTTGACACTTTGCCCTGGATCCCATGGGCTTTTAACTTTGTGACCAGTCTGCCATGTGGAACCTTATCAAAAGCCTTGCTAAAATCCATATACACTACATCAAATGCACTACCTTCATCTACCCTCCTTGTTACCTCCTCAAAAAATTCAATCAGTTGATATGCAATCCTCTTGCCTACTGCAAGTGTCAAACAGGCGTTCTCCTGCTACATTGTTGGAACAGTGAATCAACTCTACGTATTCAGGCAAGTGCATCAGCCTAGCAATAGGAATTAGTGGTTTAGATCCAGTGGGTTTGTAAGTTCAATATGGAGTTAGGTCACAGATCAGCCATGATCTCACTGAATGGCGGAACAGGCTCGAGGGGCTAAATGGCCTCTTCCTGTTCCTATGTTCCTAATATTTTCCAGATACTGTATTTGAATACTCTGTAGCAATTTTTTATACTAGTAATACTTAATGGAACTTCTGTAACTCATTTTGATCATCAAACTATATGCAATTTGTTGTCATTATCACATTTTTCATATCACTGCATATGGGATGTGTAACATAATAACACAATCTCACTCTTGGGCTGTTTTTCAACATATGGATGATGCAACTTTATTATGAATTATGAATGTTTCCATGACAGTATCTTATGGGAAATGATGTAACCTTGACAACAACCAGCCATTACGAATATATTGGCTCACTTACTGCATGTGCGATAGGGATAAAGAAATTGGACCCAGATGTCATTCATTTTACCATGAAATCCCAGTGTCGAAAACCAGTGACATTACATGAAGAATCACCGTGAAATGCATCTCTAATACAAGGTGACAAGTCTGACAAAATGCATAAAGACATATTCAGAGTTTAATCCAAGTCATTGTTAATGGTATCTACGAGTAACTATACACAAACCAGACTCTAGTTTAAACTTCCTGTTTTTTTGTGAAGTATGATAAATATCTTTGCTGTGATGCTCCAGACCATCTAGTTATCCATCATCTGTAATAGTATAGCTTGGAAACTCAGTTCAACATAGGCAATGCTCAATGAAATCTTGGTGAATCAGCTTGCTCCAGTTGGTAGCACTCTTGCATCTGGGTCAGAAATTTGTGGTTTCAGGCCCCATTCTAAGCACAACCTAGATTCTCGGCTGACACTCCAGTGTAGTATTGAAGAAGTGCTGCGTTGTCAAAGGTGTTGTGCGTCAGATGAGATAGTAAACCAAGAGGGTGGGCATTAAAAATCCTGTGACGTTATTCAAATAAAAGTAGTGACATAACAAGAAGTAGCACCAGGAAATTCATCTCTAATACCAGATGACAAGTCAGATAAAATGCATAAAGAATTATTCAGAGTTTAATCCAAGTCATTGTTAATGGTATCGAAGGGAAACTACACCCAAACCAGACACCCCAGTGTAAAAAATCTCATTTATCCTGAAGTCCGAGGAAATATTGCTCCCTCAACCAACACCACCAAAAAAAGGTTAACCTATTATTCATCTCATTGATATTTCTGGGTTTTGCTTTGCACCTAAACAAACAAACAAAAACAAAAACAACAACAACTTGCATTTCTCTAGTGCCTTTAACGTAGTAAAATATCCCAAGGCGCTTCACAGAGGCATTATCAGACAAAATTTGACACCGAGCCACATAAGGAGATATTAGGGTAGACTTGGTCAAAGAGGTAGGGGGGAAAATTCAGTATCGACCATTTTGGGGCGCTAACATCGCCTGGGCGCAAACTTTAGCGCCGGTGACTGCGAAATTGAGTTTTAGCGCCCCAAAAGCTTGATTTAGCGCTCCACTTCCTTCTTGGAGTGCAATCGGCAGCAGGCGGGGCGGAGACTTCAGCAGCGCTGCACACTGGACCGGGCAGCGTTGCCGCGTTCAAAGGGAAGGGCCATCGCTGCAGGCTCTGCAATAGAAAAATACCTACCTGGACCACCAAGGCAGCCATGATCCCACGCGATCAGCCCGGCACTCAAGTAGAGCGCCGAGCTGATTGATCGCGGGCAGGAACCTGCGACAAAAACTTCACCAGGAAAGGCAAGTTTTTTTTTTTACTTACCTCGGCTTCCTCGCCTTTAATCATCGCCCCTGAAGCGGCCGCCCGCCTGATGCACGCCTCCTGCAGCTGTCGGTGTTTTCAACCGGTGAGGCTGCAGGGGGCGAAAGTCAATTTCGGGTCCGGGGCGATGCGCACGGCAATGACGTCACGATCTCCAGGTGAAGGAGATCGGGGCCCATCGCTGTAGCGCCGCCGCAAAACTCCCGCCATATTGGCGGGAGTCGATGTCAGCGCCACGCCCGGTCACAAAGCCATTTGTGCCCAGGGATGCTAACGGGAGGCACAAAGGCACCCAATTTCTAGCCCATAGTTTTGAAGAAGTATCTTAAAGGAGGAAAGAGAGATAGAGTCAGCATTTTTGTTAGTTATTTGCTTCTAAGAGCATAACATGGTCTAGAACCCAGAAAAAACACCGATTACTAACAACTGAAGAGAATATTAAGAAATGGAAAACGCACACAAAATAATGGATAAAAGGGAGAAAATTACAAAATAGTAACACATTATGCATACCCCAATAATATTTTACAACCCAAGGGCTACTTTTGAAGTGCAGTCACTGTTGTATAAACAAATGCACAGCAAGATGTCACATCAACAAATGAATGGCCAGATAATCTGCTTTTGGTAGTATTAGTTGAGGAAAGAATGTAGCCAGGACACCAGGAGAACTCATGGTTATTCTCTGAAAAGTGCCGTGGGATTTTTTTTTCCTCAACACCCACCCTCGGTTTAATATCTCATCCAAAAGATGGTACCTTCCCAGTGGTTACTCAATAATGTGCTGAAATATCTAGTCTGATTCCATGGTCACGTCTGTAGTGGGGCTTGAAGCCACAACTTTTTGACTCGGAGGTGAGAGCTTTACAAGTGGAGCCAACCTGACACTTAATGAGTGGTATTATCCACTATTCATTGCGATCCATTTGGCTCTGCCATTCAGTGTAGTAGGTCTAATTTATCTGAACTTCAATCCACTTATGCAACAACTAGTTGCTAAAGAGTTCCACCCCCCTCCCTGCCCCACCACCCCCATACCATGCAAGGCTAAAACTAAACAGAATGCTGACTTTTCAACTGAATTATCTTCAATGCAATGACAGAAAATGACTCCCACTCAAATATTCACCACAAACCTCCTCCCCCTCCCCTTTTTGGTATCAGCATAATGTGTTTCTAATGAATTTTGACCACGTTCTTTGATGATGTTGCAAAAGGACTATGAGCTGTTTATCTAACGCTTGCACCACTTGTCATATTCAGCACATTTCTAGCTTGGACCATCAGTCAGGAGAATGGCCTTGTTATGATTATCTTTACCATAAACAGTATTCATATTTTACAAAACCAGAAGGCTAGTGTATCAAATTCCATTGATGTTACATACACTTTGGTTGTTCTGACAGTCCTTTTTAAAGGCGGCTATATATTCCTGCTTTCAAGTACATTGCGTGGCATTCCTAAAATTCTCAGCAAGAACTCCTCCAGCTTTTGAAACTTAAAGCATTGAAAAGGGAGTCAGCATATTGGCATGAAGCAAACACAGATTACCTTTGTCCTTGATGTTGTCTGTTATTTTTCAGACTAACTGTGACAAGTGCTTCAGGGAGTTTAGCCAGTTATAGTATCCATGGTTAAAAAGAGTTACAGAAGTAAAACAATGCACTTAAGCAAAAAAAAAACACACTAAGCTTCATCAAACGGTATCAATATACGTCCCGGAGAAAATAGAGACCAGATCACAGAGAAGGGAAATTACGGTCAGATCTGATTAGAAGCGCTGCATGCCTGTTCATTTTTTTTTTTATAAAGACAACTATATTAAATACCAACCAGTCCCGATCCACCGCCACCCTCCTCCGCCTGGCTGAACTTGTTCTCACATTGAACAACTTCTCCTTTGACTCCACTCATTTCCTCCAAATCAAAGGTGTTGCTATGGGTACCCGCATGGGTCCTAGCTATGCCTGCCTTTTCGTGGGATATGTGGAACACTCTTTGTTCCAGTCCTACTCGGGTCCCCTCCCTCACCTCTTTTTCCGGTACATTGATGACTGTATCGGTGCCGTTTCCTGCTCTCGCCCTGAACTAGACAATTTCATTCACTTTGCCTCCAATTTCCACCCTTCCCTCACCTTCACATAGTCCATCTCCGACTCTTCCCTTCCCTTCCTCAACTTCTCCGTCTCCATCTCTGGGGATAGGTTATTGACCAACATTCACTACAAGCCCACTGACTCCCACAGCCACCTGGACTACACTTCCTCCCACCCCGCCTCCTGTAAGGACTCTATTCCCTTCTCCCAGTTTTTCCGTCTCCGCCGCATCTGCTCCGACGATTCCACCTTCCATACCAGTGCTTCCGACATGTCTTCCTTTTTCCTCAACTGAGGATTCCCCTCTACCGTGGTCGACACGGCCCTCGACCGTGTCCATTCTATCTCCCGCACTTCTGCCCTCACCCCGGCCCCTCCCTCCCAGAACCACAATAGAGGGCAACATGGTGGCATAGTGGTTAGCACTGTTGCCTCACAGCGCCAGGGACCCGGATTCGAATCCGGCCTCGGGTGACTGTCTGTGTGGAGTTTGCACATTCTCCCCGTGTCTGCGTGGGTTTCCTCCGGGTGCTCCGGTTTCCTCCCACAGTCCAAAGATGTGCGGGTTAGGTTGATTTGGCTATGATAAATTGACCCTTAGTGTTAGGGGGATTAAATACGTGGGGTTACGGGGATAGGGTGGGATATGTGTCGGTGCAGGCTCGATGGGCCGAAATGGCCTCTATCTGCACTGTGGGGATTCTGTGATTCTGTGATTCTTCTGAGAGTTCCCCTTGTCCTCACCTTTCACCCCACCAGCCTCCACATTCAACGGATCATCCTCCACCATTTCCGCCACCTCCAACATGATCCCACCACCAAACGTATCTTCCCCTCACCTCCCCTTTCAGCATTCCATAGGGACCGCTCCCTCCGAGACACCCTAGTCCACTCCTCTATCACCCCCAGCACCCCTTCCCCCTCACCCGGCACCTTCCCGTGCAAGCGCAGGAGATGCAACACCTGCCCTTATACATCCCCCCTTCCCACTCTCCAGGGCCCCAAACACCCCTTCCAGGTGAAACAGCAACTTACTTGTACTTCTTGCAATCTAGTATACTGTATTCGCTGCTCACGATGTGGTCTCCTCTACATTGGGGAGACCAAACGCAGATTGGGTGACCGCTTTGCGGAACACCTCCGTTCAGTCCGTAAGGGTGACCCCGAGCTTCCGGTCGCTTGTCATTTTAATTCACCGCTCCACGCCCACTCAGACCTCACCGTCCTCGGCCTCTTGCATTGTTCCACGGAAGCTCAGCGTAAGCTCGAGGAACAGCACCTCATCTTCCGATTAGGCACTTTACAGCCTTCCAGACTCAATATCGAGTTCAACAATTTCAGATCATAACCTCGACCCCTACCACATATATATATATACATTTTATCCACCCTTTTGGTTTGTGGCTTTTCCCTTTTTTTTCTCTCTCTCCCCCACGGCAGCTGTCTTTTATTCTGCCAGCATAACACACTTCACACTTCTGAGCCACCTTTTGTTTCTTAACCTGTCCTATTACCATCTCGTCTTGCCTTGAGCATCTCTTAATGTCTCTACTTACCATAGACCACCCCTTTTGTTCTTTTATTCCTCCCCCCCAGCTTCCCACTTGCTTTTTTATCTGTTTCATTTCCTGCTTTTTTCTCAGTTCTGACGAAGGGTCTTCGACCTGAAACGTTAACTCTGTTTCTCTCTCCACGGATGTTGCCTGGCCTGCTGAGTTTTTCCAGCGTTTTCTGTTGTTGTTTCAATTTTCCAGCATCCGCAGTATTTTGCTATCGTATATTAAATACCTCCCTCTTAAACTGAATCTTAAACCCAGAACAGCCTGTTCTTTGATATCAAAGATGACAGCAAACACATGGATCTCCTCATAGGTTTTACTGCATCAGCATTTTCAACAACTTTAACAGTGAGATCTTCATGTAAAAACACATTGATTTGAAAATCACATTACTGAGAATGTTAATTATGGTGCTCACTGTAAAAATGACAATGCATTAGATTTACTTGTTGTTATCGTTGCAGCTTCATTAACAAATAAGTTGCTCCTTAAGCAGCAAGGTTGGACATATACATATGCGTTGGTTAGCAGAACATTCTTGCTTGTGAGCGAGATCATTTAACCACAAAGGCCTAGAAATTCAGGCACGCCTATTTTTGGGTACCGGGTGTGGATGGTGGGGGGGCGGGTGCGGGAGGGGGCAGGGATTGATTCCTGTGCCTGAATGGTGAGATCCGAGGTGCACCCAATATTGGGCCTCATGTTTAAATCGAGCCGGCGACCTGCGGACAGCTGCAGGCCTCTCGCTGGTGAAGTGGGATCGAATATCGGGCCGCTGCTGGTAAGTGAGGAAGTAAGGTGACCTAGAGGAGGGGGCAATTAGGTCGGGAAGGGAAGCGGTCAGGAGGTAGCGGTGGTGGTCGGGGGAGGTAGCGGTATCGATCAGGCCGGGCAGGGAACAGCGGCAATCGGGTGGGGGGGAGGGAGAGTGGTTACTGGTAGCAGTTTCTTTTATCAGTCCTGCTTCTCCCAGCTCCACATTCAGATCAGTATATTTTAAAATCTTACCTTGTTACTTGTGGCCTGCAGAGGTCCCTTTAAAGGCCGCCTGTAGGCCTGGTTTTCCTGAGTTCAGCCAGTGCCAGCAGACTCAGGACAAAGCAATCTTGCAGTGGGGGCCTGAAACAGGTGTTGGGCTCTTTGCATAAGCAAATAAGGGGCCTAACACTTGTTTCAGGTGTGGGCACCACATGTCGATATTTTGGCCTTTACCAATATGGCAGGCGGCACACTTTCAGCTCATAACGAGCGTTTGCTTCCTGCCCGCCATATTGGGGGCCCTTTAGCGCACGAGAAAAATGGGCGCTGCGCGACCGCATTTGTAGGCCACAAAGACACATAGAGCATCCAAAGTATAGTCTTCTCATCACGAAGCAATTTATATTGAAACTGAGATAGTGTCCAGCTTTAATTTCTAACGGCACTAGGTATTTCCCCAGGTGCCAAAACAATTAAAGCTACTCTCGATCAACTGAGCTAAAACTCATAACAAGTGGTTTGGAAGGACTGGATAATCTTTGGAAGTATGTTTTTCTCATAAGCCGAGCTGCCAGATTGAATAAACCTTAATATAACTTAACTGGGAAAAGTTAAAAATCTTGTTCTAATGGAATATTTGAAATTGCTAAGTTTTTTTTATAAATAATGTGCAACAGTGCATGGAAACTTCGCGTCACTTACTGTGATCATTGATGGCAATAGATTCCAAGCAAATGCAAACCTTACTCAGTTTTCATCCAAGATTTCCAATGCATTATGGAAAGTGCCCCATCCAGCTTGCAATATATAATCCTGAACCAAGCACATCGTTTTCAGAAATATTCTCATCATTGATGAAATATTGAAAGTTATATCATTTTAACTGAAGTTTACACAAATCGTAATCCTGAACATAGAAATGTATCTAGATCCATGTGTACAACTGCTGTACAGGAAAATAAACACTGATTTCAGTTGTTCCTCTCAGATCTGCCGCTTACATTTTCTACTATTGCGATGGAGTTTGGCCCGAACCATTTTTCATTACAATGTTCTTACGGCACTGTTTTCAGCTCATGCCAGAGGCTGTACTCTGTAGCTGCACTGGTCACCAGTGAATCATTTATTGCATTTAAGTGTCTTCAGCGGCACGCTTATATTTGGCCATTTAACTCTGCGTCACCTTTAATGCCCCCTAACTCATCTGAACTACCAGAATGTGCAGAGAAATGTTATGCATTCTTATGGAGTATCGTTAAAAAAAAGCAAGAATTTCACACCCTATTTGACATATTGCCCATAGAGCAAGAATAATTTCATCCTCTAAGTTTCCTCTTACAATGAAGTGATCTTAAGATTCAGTACCGAACTATTTTTAAAATCTCTCTTTGAACCTTTTCTAATAGCTCCAGGTTTTCCCCTACTCATCGCACCAGATTCGGATCAACATTTCCCTGCACGGGACTGCTCTTGCAAATAGCCCAGCTGAAAACTGAGGAAAGCTGTTCTCAAAATAAGGTGCAGACACTTCCGATTCATGCTCCATGATGACGAGGTGATTGAAACCGACCAGTTTAGCTTACAATCAGCTCATTGCAAATACAATCTGAATCTCTAAGCATAGGGGAAAAAAAGTAGCTACTTCCAACAAAGCCTTGCTGGAAGGTAACGGAGTCTGAAAAAGTCCAAACACATTATAGTTGCAGTCTGCTGAATTCAGCATCGAATTGACCCTGGCTATAAAGTTGGCCAGGATTGGAATGCTGGGTGAGAGTTTCTCTTAACAGTGTAATTAAAGTAAGATACCTTTACAATTGTGAAATCTCTCCGGCCAATTCCAGGGCGTTCTTCCATATATCATGTGACTATGGGCGCGATCTTGCCAGCCCTGGGGAGGCGGGACTGCCGGGAAAATGGCAGAATTTGGGGATGGGTGCCCAACCCGCCCCCGTGCCACCTTGACAGGAGACGGGTAGCTGACCCGTGCCGGGTCCTGTCTCCTTGGAGGCGGGATGAGGATTAGTGCCACTTAACTGCCTGTTAACAGGTAGTTAACAGGCAGATAAGAGGATTATCCCCATTTTGCCCACACAAGTGCAGGCTTCCCGAAGGCTCCAAACCCCGTCAGGGTCACTGAGGCGAGTAGTGGGTCTGCGGGGGTCGGAGGGGTGCAAAAGTGCGCTGTGGCGGTAAGTGATGGGTGCAAGTGTGGAGAGGTGAGTATGTGAGGTAAGTGAAAAGTTTACTTACCTTTGTTTCTTCCTGCAAGCTTCAAGAGTTGGGTATGCGGAGAGTCTCGCACCTCCGCGGCAGAAATGACAAGATGGCCACTGCATTCTCCAATGCAACAACCATCTAATTTCTGCAAAAGAAAGAGGTTTGATGAGGTCTTGAATTCAAGAACTCATCAAACTGCAGAGAATGTCAGTGTTTGACAGCTTCACAGAGCTGTCAAACGATGACAATTCATCTGTCAAAAATTTTTGACAGAAGAAACGTCATACGTTAACGTTCTCTGTAATCAGCTTTCCCTTAATTGGCCTGCTAAGCCCGCTGGGCTGGCTTAACAAGATCAATCAAGGGAAAATAGAGTGGGTTGGCCAGAAGTTGATGGAGGCGGGACTGAAACCCGACAAGTGGGAGTCCCGCCTCCAAAAGCTCCCCATTGGCAAAATCCAGCCCTATGTTTCAAAATGGTTGAGACGATGATAAAAAACCCTTTCCAAGTATTGCAATGCTTCTGAATACTTTTTGTGTGACTCTGCACCAAGTGAACTACAATCAGATTCCTAATAAATAAACTCTAATTTTACAACTAAAAGTTGATCTCAAGAAGAAAGTGAACTTTAAGGATGAAGAAATTGGGGCATCACAATGTTGATCTTCAGTGGACAATTCTGCTGACAAAGCTGAGGGCTGGGTGTTTCAGTGGATTTGGACATTTTGCTTTCACTTCTGGAACTTACATTCAGCTCCAGCCCAGACTTGAGCCTGCGTCTCAGCAATGAGTCAGTGGTAACACTCTCTGAGTCAGAAAGTCTAAGGGCTCAAGCCCTGTTCAGAAACTTAAGCACATAATCCAGGCTGACACTGCACTGCAGTACTGAGAACATGCTGCAATGTCGGAGGTGCTATCTATCAGATGAGACATTAAACCGGGGCCCCACCTGCCCTCTCAGATGGATGGTAAAGATCCCATGGTACTTCATGAAGAAGAGCAGGGGAGTTCTCCCTGTGCCCTAACCGACATTTATCCCCCAACCAATGTCACTAAAAACAGATTATCGGGTTATTTATCTCAATGCTGTTTGTAGAACTTGGCTGTGAGCAAATTGGCTGCCATGTTTCGATACATTATAATAGTGACTACATTTCAAAAAAGGTACTTCATTGGTTGTGACGTGCTTTGGAATGTCTTGCAGTTGTGAAAAGTGTTATGTATTAATACAAGTTCTTTCTTTATGGAAAGTCTCTTTCTGATGTATCTAAAGGGGATAAAATCTCTAAAAGTTCATAGTGGGCACAAGTTCACAAGACAAAATTGCCTAGAGTTGAACACCAATTAAAACTAAAAGATGTCAGCCCCAGAGAGATCACAAAAATGACTAGCGTGGGAAATGGTAACGTAAACATGGGGGTGAATTTCCTCATTTACACAACGCCCGATTTCCGCCTAGTGGTAAAAGTAAAGATTGACCCCATGGAATCTTTGGAGGTGGTTGAAATAAATTGTTGGGCCTTGTTGGAGGAGCTTTCGTCTATAAGCCATTGTATACCTGAGCTAGGAGTGCTAGATGCCAACATTCCTCAGCACTGACAACCACTCCATGTGCATGCCCAAACTATATTAGATAATTATACAGTACGTGAACCTGGGAGTTTGTTACAGCATTATCCATCAAGGGGTTCAGTTGATGTAATTAACCATAACAGTCAATCTCACATACCTTAACAACTGCATGTATATCCCACAGATTAGGATTGTCTTCAACATACTTTCTGGAATTATTTTGTATAATTTACTCTATGTAGGGTTGAAGTTACAATTGAATATTCTCGCAAATATTGCTGTTTCATAAGTGTTTCTGTCTCAATTCAGTGCTGAATGGTGTTCATAGAGGGGTATTATATTATAGTTTTTCCTTCAGGGATTTATTAGAAAATATAATTAGCAGTAGGTTACTAGGAAATTAAATACACCATTTATGTTAAAGTTATGCGCTGCATAATTAGTGTTATTATTCAACTATAATTAATATGAGACCATGTTCTAAAATAGTGCATATTGCCTAATAGAGCAGTTTTTTAAAATAGATTTATTGTCTGGATGCCTGATCTCATGTTTTTTAAAGAAACCTAAATGGCTCCATCAAAAAGCCTTAGAAACTGAAATCTTAAAAAATAAATTGTATTTTTAGTCTTCAGACTGGGATTTCAACTTTGCTTTGATTTTCTTTTTTCAGAAGCTGTATTGTTGAGCCTTGGTGTCTCTCTAGCCTCCAGATTCTGTGAGGATGGTAACTCTTTATCCGTGAGGTATTGTCCATGTAAAAAAATTACTGGGGAGATTGATGCAGCGTAAAAGCGCAACAAGCAAGTTTAAATATTGAAAATTTTAGTTTTGCCTTTGTTCAAAGTCAAACCACCCAAGTGTGCACAGGTTAGCTGCCAGAGGCAGTGACCTACACAGACCCAAGCAGGACATCCAAAACGTTTCTCAGTGAAAAATTCATTACACCAAAGCACTCTTTCTCGCTTTGGCTGTACTTAACAGTTGTTTAACCATGACCATGTATGGGATAGCTTGCTCAGGCTTACAATTAGACCCGAAGACTATTTGGGATGCTCACTATATTTTCCCACCAGCTTCAAAGGCACCAAAAAGGTTAACATTTCTTTACAAGGGAAATAATACACAAAGGAGGCAGCAAGATGCTAAAACAGAGTACTTTATAATTACTATGAAAACAACAAATTGCGAAACTAGTCCTGTTGAACCTTGGACTCCCACATAAACACACAAACTGAAGTGGACGTATAGCCTTGTCCAGTCAGCAAATGTTACTGGTCAGAGGAAAGCTGAAGTAAAGAGCAGTATTCTCATCACTGTTGAGTTGGAATGGTTAAAGTACTTAAAAACAGAGCATAGAGTGAGTTCACACAAGGGCTAATACAGTGTCCAACAGTTGGAACCATCAATGTGATTTCTTTAACGGACCCTCTATCAAGATGTTACACAACACGAGTCGCAGTTTCCCAAAGAGTTCATTGTCCCTTTGGCAGAGCTTAAAACCAGGAATTTCCTCAGTGCTTCTCCTGCTCCACTGCAGTAACTTCGACGTAAACCCCAATTACTTGCTCTTTATTTCAGCTTAACACCAACCTGCATCCCCCACCAGCGCACCGTAGCTGCAGTGTGTACCATCTACAAGATGCACTGCAGCAATTTGCCGAGGTATCTTCGGCAGCACCTCCCAAACCCACGACCTCTACCACCTAGAAGGACAAGGGCAGCAGGCGCATGGGAACACCAGCACCTCCAAGTTACACACCATCTTGACTTGGAAATATATTGCCGTTCCTTCATCGTTGCTGGGTCAAAATCCTGGAACTCCCTCCCTAACAGCACTGTGGGAGTACCTTCACCACACGGACTGCAGCGGTTCAAGAAGGCGGCTCACCACCACCTTCTCAAGGGCAATTAGGGATGGGCAATAAATGTTGGCCTTGTCAGCAATGCCCACATCCCATGAACAAATAATTTTTAAAAAATCTTGCATCAACGGGGTATAGGCTAAACCTCTGAAGTTACCGTGGCTAAACAAGAGAAACTCCAAGGAAATTCTCGCCGTCACTCGGACTTTTTAAAATTTAACTGGTATGACAGTGCAACACTGCTGCCCATCCTCTCTAAAGATTAAAAAATGTTACTACTGGGAAAGAAACTCTTTGCATCTGCTAAACCACTCCAGTACAGAGCTCTCTCCTAGGCAGAAAAATTGGAGATGCAGCCTGATCGGAATCCATCCTGCAGTCTGAGACCAGTAGCTGCAATATAAATGAGTTGTTATGATCTGGAATGCACTGCCTGAAAGGATAGTGGAAGCAGATTCAATGATAACTTTTAAATGGGACTTGGATAAATACTTGAAGGGGAAAATTTTGCAGGGCTATGGGGAAAGGGCGGGGGGGGAGGGTGGGGGAGTAGAACTAATTGGATCGCTCTTTAAAAGAGCCGGCACAGGCACAATGGGCCGAATGGCCTCCTTCTGTGCTGTATCGATCTATGATTCTATGAAACGTGGCATAAAACACAGTACTTTTGAGTATAATTATACTTTGCCATTTTGTGCCAGAAAAGGATCTCAGTAAGATCTTCCAAAAAATCATTGCAGCCGAGCTAAAACCAACAGTTAGTGTACTGTCTGTTCGGGATATGAAATAGAAGTACCAGCTTATTCAAACACAAAGCTACGCACAGTGCCAAGGCATTAGAATTCAAACACCATGGACTTGTTACTGCACAATAGCAAGCTAGTTGCAGTGCACTGACCCAAGTTGTCTACTAGCTCAGCAGAAAAACCGTTCCAATTCAGCAGTAATGAGAATACTGCTCTTTACCTCAGATTATCACTGGCCAGTAACATTTGCTGACTCGACCAGGCTGTACGTCCACTTCAGTTTGTGTGTGTTTATGTGGGAGTCTAAGGTTCAGCAGGACTAGTTATGTAATTTGATGTTTTCATAGTAATTATAAAGGCTTTTTGGAGCTTCTTGCTGCGCTTAAAAAGGCTGAACATTCAACAAGCAGTTTGTTTGAAAGATATCAATACATTTGGTCATTTGAAATGCAAACATTATCCGCTTCTTTCTCCTTTATACAAATTTAATGTTTGCTGATTAAAATAATCCAATTAAAGAATTTGGGGATTTTGCTGAAAGTTCTCCGATACCAGAGGCTTAATTTATTTGTACAATTTGCAGCAGTATGAGCCGTTTCCTGTACCAGCACTCTGCTGGGTTCCGTCTTTGTGCTCATTTGAATTTGGTTCTGTTGTGGTGCGCCAGCACAACCACAATCTCATATAACATGTCAATTCAATAGAAACGCATGTTAACTGGCCAATGTTTTGTGTGTGGTCGCAGAGTGCGACGCAAACCTGCTAAGTGAGCCACAGAAGGGAAAGTCTTACCTCAAAGAAAAACTCAATGATCAAGAAGTCGAATTCAGAACATGGATATACTACAGGAAACGTATACTAGGCATGTTTACACTGCCAAACTTCCTGAATAAAAATACTTCCCTAGTACAATTCCGTATAATACATCTACAAGGCACAAGTCAGGAGTGTGATGGAATACTCTCCACTTGCCTGGATGAGTGAAGCTCCAACAACACTCAAGAAGCTCGCCACCATCCAGGACAAAGCAGCCCGCTTGATTGGCACCCCGTCCACCACCGTAAACATTCACTCCCTCCACCACCGGCGTACCGTGGCCGCAGTGTGTACCATCTACAAGATGCACCGCAGCAACTCGCCAAGGCTTCTTCGGCAGCACCTCCCAAACCCGCAATCTCTACCACCTAGAAGGACAAGGGCAGCAGGCGCATGGGAACGCCACCACCTCCAAGTTCTCCTCCAAGTCCCACACCATCCTGACTTGGAAGTATATCGCCGATCCTTCATCGTCGCTGGGTCAAAATCCTGGAACTCCCTCCCTAACAGCACTGTGGGAGTACCTTCACCACACGGACTGCAGCGGTTCAAGAACATAAGAACATAAGAAATAGGAGCAGGAATAGGCCACTTGGCCCCTCGAGCCTGCTCCGCCATTCAATAAGATCATGGCTGATCCTGGGCTCAAAGCCACTTCGCTGCCCGCTCCCCATAACCCTTCACTCCCTTATCTTGCAAAAATCTGTCTATCTCCACCTTAAATGTATTTAATGACCCAGCCTCCACAGCTCTCAGGGGCCGAGAATAACACAGACCGTGTTTTCAGAATCCTCAAAGGGGAAGGGGAACAATCACAAGTCGTGGTACACATCGGTACCAACGACATAGGTAGGAGAAGGGACGGGGATTTAAAACAGGAATTTAGGGAGCTAGGTTGGAAGCTGAGAGCCAGTACAAACCATGTTGTAATTTCTGGTTTGTTGCCGGTGCCACGTGCTAGCGAGTTGAGGAACAGGGAGAGAGTGCAGATAAACACGTGGCTGCAGGGATGGTGTAGGGGGGAGGGTTTCAGTTATGTGGATAATTGGAGCACATTCTGGGGAAGGTGGGACCTGTACAAACAGGACGGTTTGCACCTGAACCAGAGGGGCACCAATATCCTGGGAGGGAAATTTGCAACGGCTCTTCGGGGGGGTTTAAACTAATTTGTCAGGGGGATGGGAAAAAGGGCTGTAGTCCACGAGCCAGTGGTGAGTGTAGGGAGGTACTGAGGAGGGTATCAAGGTCGCAGGAATGTACCGGCAGACAGGAAGATGGCTTGAAGTGTGTCTACTTCAATGCAAGGAGCATCCGGAATAAGGTAGGAGAACTTGGAGCGTGGATTGGTACTTGGGACTACGATGTGGTGGCCATTACGGAGACATGGTTAGAACAGGGACAGGAATGGTTGTTGGAAGTTCCGGGGTATAGATGTTTCAGTAAGAGTAGGGAAGTTGGTAAGAAAGGTGGAGGAGTAGCATTGTTAATCAAGGATAGTTTAACAGCGGCAGAAAGGCAGTTCGAGGGGGATCTGCCGTCTGAGGTAATATGGGCTGAAGTTAGAAATAGGAAAGGAGCGGTCACATTGTTAGGAGTTTTCTACAGGCCCCCAAATAGTAATAAAGATGTGGAGGAAGAAATTGCAAAGCAGATTATGAATAGGTGTGGAGGTCACAGAATAGTTGTCATGGGTGACTTCAACTTTCCAAATATTGATTGGAACCTTTATAGGTCAAACAGTTCGGATGGGATAGTTTTTGCACAGTGTGTGCAGGAGGGTTTCCTGACACAATATGTGGATAGGCCGACAAGAGGTGGGGCCACGTTGGATTTGGTACTGCGTAATGAACCGGGCCAAGTGTTTGATTTGTATGTGGGAGAGCACTTTGGAGATAGTGACCACAATTCGGTAACTTTCACTATTGCAATGGAGAGGGATAGGGCCATACGGCAGGGCAGGGTTTATAATTGGGGGAGGGGTAATTATGATGCGATTAGGCAAGAATTAGGGAGTATAAGATGGGAACAGAAACTATCAGGGAAAGGCACAAACGAAAAGTGGAGCTTTTTCATGGAGCAATTACTGCGTGTCCTTGATAGGTATGTCCCTGTCAGGCAGGGAGGAAATGGCCGAGTGAGAGAACCATGGTTCACAAAAGAGGTTGAATGTCTAGTCAAGAGGAAAAAGGAAGCGTATGTAAGGATGAGAAAACAAGGTTCAGTTGGGTCGATTGAGGGGTACAAGGTAGCAAGGAATGAGCTAAAAAAAGAGCTTAGGAGAGCTAGGAGGGGGCATGAGAAGTCCTTGGCGGGTCGGATCAAGAAAAACCCCAAGGCTTTTTACTCTTATGTGAGAAATAAAAGAATGACCAGGGTGAGGGTAGGGCCGGTCAAGGACAGTAGTGGGAACTTGTGCATGGAGTCAGAAGAGATAGGAGAGGTGATGAATGAATACTTTTCGTCAGTGTTCACCGAGGAGAGGGGCCATGTTCTTGAGGATGAGAGTGTGATAAAGGTGGATAGGCTGGAGGTGGTAGATGTTCTGAGGGAAGATGTTTTAGCAATTTTGAAGAACCTGAGGGTCGATAAGTCCCCTGGGCCAGATGGGATATATCCTAGGATTCTTTGGGAGGCAAGGGAGGAGATTGCAGAGCCTCTGGCTTTGATCTTTGGGTCCTCACTGTCCACGGGGATGGTGCCAGAGGACTGGAGAGTGGCGAATGTTGTTCCTCTCTTCAAGAAAGGAAATAGGAATGACCCTGGTAATTATAGGCCGGTTAGTCTTACTTCGGTGGTTGGTAAGATAATGGAAAAGGTCCTGAGGGATAGGATTTATAACCATTTGGAAAGGGGCAACTTAATCAGGGATAGTCAACACGGATTCGTGAAGGGTAAGTCTTGCCTAACAAATTTGATTGAATTCTTTGAGGAGGTAACTAAGTGTGTAGATGAAGGTAGAGCAGTTGATGTCGTATACATGGATTTTAGTAAGGCGTTTGATAAGGTTCCCCATGGTCGTCTCATGAAGAAAGTAAGGAGTTGTGGGATAGAGGGAAATTTGGCCGATTGGATAAGTAACTGGCTATCTCATAGAAGGCAGAGGGTGGTGGTGGATGGAACTTTTTCGGACTGGAGACCAGTTACCAGCGGTGTGCCACAGGGGTCGGTGCTGGGTCCTCTGCGGTTTGTGATTTTTATCAATGACTTGGAGGAGGGGACTGAAGGGTGGATCAGTAAATTTGCTGATGACACCAAGATTGGTGGAGTAGTGGATGAGGTGGAGGGCAGTTGTAGGCTGCAAAGAGACATTGATAGGATGCAGAGCTGGGCCGAAAAATGGCAGATGGAATTTAACCCTGATAAGTGCGAGGTGATTCATTTTGGTAGGGCAAATTTGAATAAGGATTACAGGGTCAACGGCAGGGTTCTGAGGAACGTGGAGGAGCAGAGGGATCTGGGGGTTCATATCCACAAATCTCTGAAGGTTGCCACTCAAGTGGATAGAGCAGTAAAGAAGGCCTATGGTGTGTTGGCGTTTATTAACAGAGGGTTTGAGTTTAAGAATCATGAGGTTATGCTGCAACTGTACAGGACCTTGGTGAGACCACATTTGGAATATTGTGTGCAGTTCTGGTCACCTCACTATAGGAAGGACGTGGAAGCATTGGAAAGAGTGCAAAGGAGATTTACCAGGATGCTGCCTGGTTTGGGGGGGAGGTCTTATGAGGAAAGATTGAGGGAGTTGGGGCTTTTCTCTTTAGAGCGGAGGAGGATGAGAGGCGACTTAATAGAGGTTTATAAGATGATGAGGGGGATAGATAGAGTGGATGTTCAAAGACTATTTCCTCGGGTAGAGGCAGCTGTTACAAGGGGGCATAACTATAAGGTGCATGGGGGGAGATATAGAAGGGATGTCCGAGGTAGATTCTTTACTCAGAGAGTGGTTGGGGTGTGGAATGGACTGCCTGCTGTGATAGTGGAGTCGGACACTTTAGGAACTTTCAAGCGGTTATTGGATAAGCACATGGAGCACACCAGAGTGATAGGGAGTGTGATAGCTTGATCTTGGTCTCGGACAATGCTCGGCACAACATCGAGGGCCGAAGGGCCTGTACTGTGCTGTACTCTTCTATGTTCTATGTTCTATGTAGAAGAAATTCCTCCTCATCTCAGTTCTAAAAGGGCAACCCTTTATTCTAAAACTGTGCCCCCGCGTTCTAGATTTCCCCACGAAGGGAAACATCCTCTCTGCATCTATCTTGCCGAGCCCCCCTTCTCAATTAGGGATGGGCAATAAATGCTGGCCTTGCCGACGCCCACAATTCATCTGTACACTTAGCGAGTGGAATCTTTTCATTTAAAGGCAAAAGTGTCCACTCAGTGTAGGGCACATTGATTGGTATGGAGATACAGTAGATATTGTCCAATCAACATTGCTTGGTATCCTTGGAAACCTGCAAAGGTAAAGAAGTTCATTTTGGTTTTCATCCACTACTGGGACTAATCAGTACAATAATGACTGAATAATATAGTGTGCTATTACTACCTGACTGGTGCCCACTGTTACACCATTTGGGAGCTATAATGCACTAAGGTTATGAAACCAATGGAAACACCTCACTTTCAGACCATTGTACAACACTACTCCATTGTTTGAAGTAATTGCCCTTCTCCTGTTTCTTCTCCTCAGTGTCCAAAAGCTTTCAGCCATTTTGGCAATTGAATTGACTTCAGAAACAGCCGGGCTGATTAATGCTGAAGAGGTGTTAATCAGGTCACATAAAATAGGTTATTAGCTTCCAATAGGTCAATAAAAAAATAATTGCCTAACAAATGCAGCCACAGAGCTTGACTAAAATGGAAATAGTTTTATTGGCAGGTGCCAAAGGCAATAAAATCCATTGCAAAAGGTTTGCATGAGAGTTGGCAAATATGTTGATTAAACATAAGCTCTGCCTAGGTGCTAGTAAGTCTGTTCAGGAATGTGGCGATATTCACTACTCTAACTAGATATTGGTACATTGAGATCATGTGAATTTAGCTGTAACAAATTTGGGTCTACCATAGATACCTTGGAGTTCAGTGGTCTTAGTCATTCAGTAAGTGGTCTGAATGCACACAAACTGCCAATATCTGCTTGACAAATAGCTGTGGTGCCATTATATTGAATTGAAGAGGAAATAAAGGCAAACTATACAGTTTTTTAAATTCATTCATGGGATGTGGGCATAGATGGCAAGGCCAGCATTTATTACCCATCCTTAATTGCCCTCGAGAAGGTGGTGGTGAGCTGCCTTCTTGAACCGCTGCTGTCCATGAGGTGAAGATACTCTCACAGTGCTGTTAGGGAGGGAGTTCCAGGATTTTGACCCAGAGACGATGAAGGAATGGCAATATATTTCCAAGTCAGGATGGTGTGTGACTTGGAGGGGAAATTGGAGGTGATGGTGTTCCCATGCATCTGCTGCCCTTGTCCTTCTAGGTGCTAAAGGTCATGGTTTTGATGAGGTGTACATAGATGTTTCACTGTACTTTGTGCATATGAATTGTTAGATTGTGTTACAGTACTCTTGATTAAGTTATCATTCAACCAAGCTAAATGAGCAATAGACGACTAATGTCACATCACGTTATATCTTTATCCTACTAGTACATGTTCTACAGCATTGCTCAGCAGCCAAGACACAGAGATCTGAAACAAGTTTGAGTGGAGGCCTTGGCAGCTTAAGGAGTTTTTTTTTCATTCATTCACAGGATGTGGGCATCGCTGGCAAGGCCAGCATTTATTGCCCATCCCTAATTGCCCTTAGAGTTGGTGGTGGGCCACCTTCTTGAATACAACTGTGGCACAGGGCAGTTAAGAGTCAACCACATTGCTGTGGGTCTGGACTCACATATAGGTCAGACTGGGTAAGGACGGCAGATTTCCTTCCCTAAAGTACATTGGTGAACCAGATGGGTTTTTACAACAATCCGGTAGTTTCATGGCCACCATTACTGATACTAGCTTTTAATTCCAGATTTATTTAATTTAATTTAAATTCCCCTGCTGCCGTGGTAGGATTTGAACTAGTCCAGTAATATAACCACTATGCTCCTACGTTAGCATGAGTATTACACATGGGAGTGAGTGTGGGGGGAAAATTTGGTTGCTTTGCACCTCCCATTAGCGCACTAAGAGGGCGCTAATGAGGTGCAAAGCAACTAGCGCCCAGGCGCAGCGATGTTTGCGCCTCTCGCGAAATTGACCAGACATTTTGCGGCTGCGCTAAACACTACCGCCACGATCTCCTGTGCCCACAGATCGTGACGTCAGTCGAGCGTGCAGCGCCCCGGTAGCGCCCCGGACCGGATATTGAGTGGCGCACCCTGCCTTTCCACCTGCCCCTAGCAACGACAGGTTGAGGGGAACATTTTGCAGTCGGGAAGGGACTGGGGGAGCGCTATTTAAAGGCGGCCACTTCCTGCCTTTTTTTGTCAGCGAAATTTTTGCAACACACATTTTGAGAGAGAGAAGAGAGAGAGACTTCTGGAGAGATTCAACGCTGTGTGAAGGAGTTTTGGGTACTGAGCAGCACTTTGCAGGTTCATTTTGATTTGACCTTCCTTGCATCGATTTAGAAGAGACTTTGGGGGCTGCACTCTGAGCTCTTTCCCTGGGCCTCTCTATTGTTCTTTCCAGCAGATTTGGTGTACAGGTCTCTCCAGGCCGAGATTCAAGGCTGCAATGAGCAGGGTGTGGATGCAGAGCAAGATCAACCCTCCCCTTTAAGAACTGGCCGACGCCAGTGTGTCTGTGTTCCATTGCTGACTGACATCACATGAGCTTCGCCAGCGCTCTGAGGTAGCGCCTCGCTCCTCAGCAGTAGCGCTTTAAGAGAGGTGTGTAGCACCTGATTTAACGCTCCAATCACCTCCAGGGGCGATAGAAGCCAAGTTTGCAGTCGGAGGCGATAATTAGCGCCAGGCGCTAAACTTTGCGCCCGGCCGATAATTGCGCCCCAAACGGGGCGATACCGAATTTCTCCCCCTGGGCGTTTGGCACAAGGCAGGCTAATGACTGAGCAGTAGGTTGCCAAGGCCTATTATAGAGCAGGAGGTTCCGGTACCATGTTGTAGGGAAGGAGGATGATGCTAGAAAGAGCCCTGAAGAAAGAACGGCAGGTTTAAAGGCCTTTGAGGGTAACTCAGCTGTATAAGTAAGTTCGGAGTTCTCTTACATAGATACATACATAGAAGATAGGAGCAGGAGTAGGCCATCCGGCCCTTTGAGCCTGCTCCGCCATTTAATGAGATCATGGCTGATCCTCCAATTCAGTATCCCGTCCCCGCCTTCTCTCCGTAACTCTTAACCCCTTTTGCCTGTAGAAATATATCTAATTCCCTCTTAAATATATTTAATGAGCTGGCGTACACTGCCCTCTGTGGCAATGAGTTCCACAGGTTCACCACCCTCTGAGTGAAGAAATTCCCCCTCATTTCTGTCCTAAATGGTTTAGCCCTTATCCTTAAATTATGTCCTCTAGTTCTGTTCTCACCCGCCAAGGGAAACATTCCTTCTGCATCTAGTCTGTCTAGACCTGTCAGAATTTTATACACTTCTATGAGGTCCCCTCTCAATCTTCTAAACTCCAGTGTGTACATCCCTAAACTACATAGTCTCTCCTCATAGGTCAATCCCGCCATTCCTGGTATCAGCCTGGTGAATCGCCGCTGCACCCCCTCCATGGCAAGAACATCTTTCCTCAGATGAGGCGACCAAAACTGTACACAGTACTCGAGGTGTGGTCTCACCAGTGCCCTGTACAGCTGCAGCAAGGTATCCCTGTTCCTGTATTCCAACCCTTTTGCTATGAAGGCCAGCATACCGTTTGCCTTCTTAATTTGCTTCTTTTTTTATATCTTTGCTGAGCTGTAAGTGGTGGCTGAAAAGCCGCTGAATTCCCCACTCCCGCAAAACCCAATTGGTTTACTGTTCCCACAATGAAAATAAATAATGGAGAACAGAAACTTAGGGGGTAATTTTAACCAAACTCACCACGCAGGAAACCCATGGGATCGGGTGGAATGCCGGTCTAACACCTGCCCAATATTACTCTCTATTAACTTCAGTGTTCCCACTGACAAAACCAACCAGAAAGTTAGGACGTGACTCTACACTGAACCAATCAGCTGGAATATCAGGCTTCAGATACAAAAAATTACATTGATTTTATTTTAAATACCTACAAGTCCCCATTTGTCGATTACGGGTCTTCACCAGCACCTCCCCTTGTCTAAGTGAAATGCTGTATACCAGTAAGAGCCATTTTCTTTGAACTGTACAGGGCTATATCAACATATGAGCTTAGTTCAGCAGCAGGGTAATGACCTGATTTTTCAGTTTGTTGATTGTTTATCAAAAAAAGGATCAGTTTATAATCTCGTTCACCAAATACTAGAGTCCTGCTAGTAAAATAACATACCAAGTTCTTAATCTCTGCTTTTTGTAATCTAAAAGAGGATTCTGTCTTTTTTAAAGTAAGTCAGACATACCAACAAGTACTGGGGCATCTGTAACTGAATAACATGGACTATTGCTGTTCTGGGAAAGCATTGCTGGATTGGTTTATACTTGAGGACTTCTGAAGGCAATTTTTACAATTTTTAATCATGAGTCACATTATCAAGTGTATGCTCTAACATCCAACACAGTTTTATTAAATACTTTTCTTATGTCTGCAGATAATAATGACACATAGATCAAAGGGACAAGTTTGTCTCAGTGGGAGCATCCCTTTGTAAACTTTATTATTATTAGTTATGTCTGCACCCTACCCTTTCACTGCTGTTCAGCAACATTCGGCCCTGCGCAATTGTGCGAGATAAAAATGAAAGGAGCTTTTGGACCATCCTATACTGTGCACACTCGTGGTTATACAGCACAGAAAGAGGCCCTTCGGCCCATCATGTCCACGCCGGCCATCAAGCCCTGTCTATTCTAATCCCATTTTCCAGCACTTGGTCCGTAGCCTTGTATGCTATGGCGTTTCAAGTGCTCATCTAAATGCTTCTTGAATGTTGTGAGGGTTCCTGCCTCTACCACCCTTTCAGGCAGTGAGTTCCAGATTCCAACCACCCTCTGGGTGAAAAAGTTTTTCCTCAAATCCCCTCTAAACCTCCTGCCCCTTACCTTGAAACTATGCCCCCTGGTTATTGATCCCTCTACTAAGGGGAAAAGTTCCTTTCTATCTACCCTATCTATGCCCCTCATAAATTTGTACACCTCAATTAGGTCCCCCTCAGCCTTCTCTGCTCTAAGGAAAACAACCCCAGCCTGTCCAGTCTCCTTTCATAGCTGAAGCGCTCCAGCCCAGGTAACATCCTGGTGAATCTCCTCTGCGCCCTCTCCAATGCAATCACATCCCTCCTATAGTGTGGCAACCAGAACTGCACACAGTATTCCAGCTGTGGCCTAACTAGCGTTTTGTACAGCTCCATCATAACCTCCCTGCTCTTATATTCTATGCCTCGGCTAATGAAGACAAGTATCCCATATGCCTTTTTAGCTGCATCCACGAGGCTAGTAGGCAGCTTGAGCCTTCTGCATTACACTATCGGGGTTTGTACAGATGAACCACTGCTCTGAGAGCATCAACCATCCTCCTACTGTATGGCCAAGGATCAATTGGAAGGCTGATTACTGCAGGATAGAGATTCCCTTCCCTATCCAACATTAAACCACTGGAACTGAAAGTTTTTGGATTTTTTCAAACCTAAATTTCAAAACTTTGTTGCTATTGCTTCAGTTACAGATGGCATTCATCATAAACTGGCAATCATAAAATAAAAGGCGAAAATGCTGGAAATACTCAGCAGGTCAGGCAGCATCTGTGGAGAGAGAAACAGAGTTAATGGGGGTGATTTTGCCAATGGGGGCGTGTTGGAGGCGGGACTGCTGCTTGTCGGGTTTTAGTCCCGCCTCCATCGACTTCTGGCCAACTCACGCTATTTTCCCTTGATTGACCTTGTTAAGCCCGCCCAGCGGGCTCAGCAGGCCAATTAAGGGGAAGCCGGTTACAGAGAACGTCAGCGTATGACGTTTCATCTGTCAAAAATTTTTGACAGATGAATTGTCATCATTTGACAGCTTTGAGAAGCTGTCAAATACTGACATTCTCAGTTGTTTGGTGAGTTCTTGTACTCAAGGCTCACCAAACCTATTTTCTGAGCAGAAAGCAGATGGCTGTTGCATCAGAGAATGCAGCAGCCATTCTGTCATCTCTGACATTGAGATGCCGGAGCCTCCGGATCCCCAATGATTGAAGAAACAAAGGTAAGTAAACTTTTTCTAACACTTTTCACTCACTTCACATACTTACCTCTCCACACTTGCACCCATCACTCACCTCCACAGCACACTTTTGGACTGCTCCGACCCACTGCTCGCCTCGCTGACCCGGGCGGGCTTTCCCGATGTCGGGAAGCCTGCACCTCTGATGGAAAAATGGGGATAATCCTCTTAACTGCCTGTTAACTACCTGTTAACAGGCAGTTAAGTGGCTGTAATCCCCTTCCCGCCTTCAGGAGACGGGACCCGGCGCGGGTCGGGTACCCGCCTCCTGGGAAGATGGCACGGAGGCGGGTTGGGGGCGGGATGGGTACCTGCCCCCAGATTCTGCCATTTTCCCAGCAGTCCCGCCTCCCCAGGGCTGGGAAAATCGCCCCCAACGTTTCAGGTCGATGACCTTTCATCAGAACTGGAAAAAGTTAGAGATGTAACAGATTTTTAAGCAAGTGCAGGGGCAGGAAAAGTGAGGAGGAGGGAAGAACAAAAGGGAAGGTCTGAGACAGGGTGGAAGGCAGGAGAGATTAAATGACAAAAGGTATAATTGTACAAAGCAAAAGGAGATGGTAGATCATATTATTACGATGGCATATACAAAGTGATAGCAAACCTGCACAGCAGGACAGTTTGTATTTCTGAATATTCTTAAAGGGGCAGACTACCCCTAAAATTGTTCAAATAAAATACAATTTGTGTATTGACAAATAAACCAAAAATAGCAAATACAATTCAGTTTGGTTCTAACTCAGTGTACACTTGAACTAAAGAAAAAGAAAGTCTACCGTGGCTCAGTGGGTAGCACTCTTGCCTTGGAGTCTGAAGGTTGTGGGTTCAAAGTCCCACTCCAGAGACTTGAGCACATAAATCTAGGCTGACACTCCAGTGCAGTGCTGAGGGAGTGCTGCACTGTCAGAGGTGCCGTCTTTCGGATGAGACGCTAAACCGAGGCTCTGTCTGCCCTCTCAGGTGGACGTAAAAGATCCCATGGCAATATTTCGAAGAAAAGCAGGGGAGTTATCCTGGTGTCCTGGTCAATATTTATCCCTCAATCAACATCACAAAAAAGATTATCTGGTCATTATCACATTGCTGTTTGTGGGACTTTGCTGTGCGCAAATTGGCTGCTGCGTTTCCTACATTACAACAGTGACTACACTTCAAAAAGATTGGCTGTAAAGCGCTTTGGGATGTCCGGTGGTTGTGAAAGGCGCTATATAAATTCACGTCTTTCTTTTCTTTTAGTAAGGTGCTTTCCCAGAGTTAGGCATTTCCAGAACAGCTCCCAGTCTGAACCTGATAGAAATTAAATGGATAGTACCAGACTGGTTCAGCAAACTCACACAAAGCACTGAAGGAAAGAGACCAAAAATGTAGTGTTTCCATTTGACATTGAAGAAAAGATTGTTCTTTTTATAGAAAGGCAAGAGGTGTATTTGCAAGTATAACCTTTTTCTACATAGGTGGGGGTGGGGCGGTGAAGTACTTCAAATAGAAGTACCCAGGGTTTCCTTTCTGTTTCACTTGGTGACATCTGCTCCCTCTAATTATAGTTTTCTTTAAAAAAAATTTACCACAAAGCATTAAGCTTGTCAAAACAAGGTTCAAGGTGGTTGTGAGCATGACTACCATCTGTAGCTGGAGTTACACAGAGTTTTTAAAATTTAAATTGCTTTCTGTCTGTCTAATTCAGCATAAAATGACTGACGCTCGGAAAATCGGGCCCTTTGTTTTTCAAAACTATGCTTCATTTGTCCAAAACATTTTCTGGCAATCATAGGTAGCTGTTATAATGTCATAGATTCATTATGTTTATCTGTTCATACCATCACCTATACAGAGGCCTGAACAAGAGATTCTTTGGTCGATTACGCCATAATCCACTGCTGAAACAGCAGTAAGTTAAGCATGAACAAATTACAGAGACTAATGCATGGCCCGTAGTCAGTGCTGGCCCTCCGAACCTGGCTATTCTAATCAGTGAATACTAAACCAACAGCCTGTTTCCAGGAAGACTAGATTTTTTTTTTAAAGTCTCTTCAAAATAAATGTCAGTACAGTGGAACATAATGTAGGTTAAAAACAAAAATCTTAGAATGACGCAATTACACCAATCAGATCAACTACATTTTCTCAACAGTCAGGAGCAACTTACAATTTAAACAAATACTAATGTCAAAAGAGTTGGAATTGGTGGACTGCTAAATCGCTAAAGTTGCATCCATCAGTTGTCCTAATTAAGTACAGTCTATCGGCCTATTATCTGTCTTTCTCCAGCTAGTGCAATGCCACAGTTGCTGCCTGTATACATTCATCTCTCACCGACTTGGTATCCATCCAAATAATTATATTTGCATAAGCAACTACTGCAGACCTTGCAGTTGATAAATTGTAACCAATTAACCATTTTGTTCATATGATTAATTTGGCTCATTTTGACCCTAATTGTCACACACAGTACATAACTCAGGAAATATCCCAGAACTAGATTATATGGTCTGCTAACCAATACGCGGCCATTTTACTTCTTAAATAAAGTACAGAGCAGCATGTTTAATTTTGCACCAAGGCATCAACTTCTATATTTTCAGATAAAATACAGTAAGTACACAGACATAAGCAGATGTAGAATTAAGCCAACTGCTAACATGAGCTGTGTTCATTAATTTCAGTTCAGTCCCAGTGTTTGGTTTCTTAATTGTGCCTCTTGAAAATTATTCTTGCCCAAATCGTGGATGAAAATATGAGCTTAATTACACCAAGTATAACTCAGCAAGTTTTGCTCAAGATGAAACCTGCTCCACGTATAGTTATTTCTATTTTCTTGTGTGCTATGGTACAGTATGCTGTACACTATCCAGAGTGCCTTTTAGTCCTGTGTATCAAATGTGTAACTTAGCTGTCAAGGCTAACTTAATTTTAAATTTTACTAGTCTATGTTTTTCTCCATTCATCCCCTGAAACGCTAATATCTCCACAGTAAATTATTTGTATTGATCCAAAACTTTGTACCAAGTAATGGGAATTCCTGATGAGAGTAAATCCTGTTGAGAAAACGTCTACAGTTGGAAAATACAACTTGCTATGAAGGCAAACGAACTATCGATTTCCCCTTGCCCACCCACCCCCCAACCCTTCAGCTGTAGCTTAATGGTGAATTATTAGCTTCTCTGTGATTGTAGAGATTCCACTGCACTTTGTAAGTACAAAAGCTCTGTATCAAATTAGAAAAATATTGAACTACAAGTCACTTTTCTTTCCCACAATGTTCTCCGAATAAAGTCTCAATCCAGTTCTACTTGTCACGGCACAAGGAAATCATCCAGGTTTTATAAATAGTGCAGGAGAGAGCAAGAAGGCTGATCCCTGGTGTCAGATGGAAGAGTAATGAGAACAGACTTGATAAGCTAGTTCTCTTTTGCCTCAAGAGAAGTTTCATGGACTACCTTATAGTCTATGAAATACAGGGGGCTAAATTCGGTTGATTTGCGCCTCCCGTTAGCGCCCGGGCGCTAATGGGGCGCAAATCAACTAGCACCTGGGCGCGGCGCCGCTAACGCCTCCTGCGAAATTCAGCGGGAGGTTAGCGGCAGCGCTAGCCGTTAGCGCCGCACGGCGCTGCGCCACCGGCGATGACATCATCGCCTGTGCGCAGCGCCCCGGCTGTAATATTGGGTGGCGCCCCCTGACTTACCGCCGGACGCTATGTCCGCCGGGGTCAGGGGGGCCTACCTGCGGCCGGGGGCGGTGCTAGTTAAAGGGGAGGTGGCGGGCGGCCCTTTTTGTTGCTAGCCGCCTGCCAGCACCTGCCCCCGTGGCTGTCCCTGGCCCCCCGTGAAGCCCCCCCGCAGGGTGCCGGCTGCTCTCCGTGAGCCCGGCACTTCTCTTGAGTGCCGAGCTCATTTGCCGGCACTCCCGATCCCTGGTAGCCCAGCTGGGCGCCGGGTCGTGCTGCGCCAGGCCCCTCCCCTTTAATAAGGGGAGGAAGGCCTGCAGTACCGCGGCACGTAGCGCTGCGATATTGGCTCGCAGCGCCCCAAGAGGGACGCGGGGCGCTTCCAGTAGTGCCCCCTCCCTCTCGGAGCGCTACCTGGGAAAATCGGCCGTGGGGGTGTTAACTTTTTCGGGGCGCTAAGGTAGCCAATTTTTACCCCACAGTATCTACAGAGATACTAAAATGGCATACATAAAGTAAGCCTGAAGTTATTCCAGAGCAGCAGGACGAGGGCACAGGTTTGGGTTTGCAAAAGGCATATTTAATTTAGATATTAGGAAGTATTTCTTTGTACAGAAGTTGGTCAACAGCTGTCATGAGTTCTCAGGACATTGGCCAGATATTAGAACCAAATAGATGCAGTGATTGGAAGACAATAGGGTTGCAGTTCTGCAAGGATGTTATCAAGTGGGCTGAACTGATCTTGTGATCTTTTAATTTAAAAAAAGGAAAATTTCACCCTTGTGAGATTCTGCAAACCAGTAACAAAAATGTTAAGTGTTTTCAAAAGACAATGTTCACCCCACCTGCACTCCTGAAGCTGCTTGCTGGACTGTACCTCACCAGAGTGCCCATTCTTCATGTGGGAGCTTAAGCAGAGTGCTAAATGCTATTCAAAAGTGAGGGTCATGACAACTCAGCTCAATCCTCTCCTCACCTGTGCACAAACACATTTTGGCTGGAGTCACCAGATCGTGATCGGGGTTGGCTGATTTTCAACCCCACCCTCCTGACCTTTATCCCAGAGGCCAAATGCAATTCCCTCGTTACTGCCTTGGCTGAGCTCAACCAATTTAACACTGGTCATGGATCAAATTACGGAGCTTCCTGCGTCATGTGGATGAGTGCACATCCTAATTGTTATCCACAACAGTAGTGATTAAATCTAAAGGGAGAAAGAGTCACTGATTCTCATTGGATCAGCTCATATTATCTTCCAAACTATTCTAGGAAATGAAAATAGATTTTTAGTAACAATCTAAAAACTGTGGCTCAATAAATTCATCATTCATGAGACATCTGAACACATGAAAAAGTAGAGTTGCAATTGCTAGTGGTCCCGCTTTATGTTGAAAAAGCATCATGGAAATTCTGTACTCTTTCTCATTTGCACATATGGCATCTGGCTTCTGCTCTGCAGGTTAGAAGCTAATAAATATGTTTTTAGCCTAACCATTTATGGAAAAATGTAAGAGACAGCTTGCCAACGAGAACATCTGGAGCTTCATCTGTAACACAGTTGTGTAGTTAGGTATGTGATGGCAAGACTCGGAAGTCTTCCATCCAAGAATCAGATTTAAGTTCTCGTAGTACTCATTCTTGGTTGCGTGAGCTTGCCTTTCAGCTGTATAAGTAGTATAAACTCTGCAATGTATATTTCTTGCACAGTGTATATATATATCCTCTTGGACACATAAGCATACTGCTTTGGAAAAAAATCCAATTTCACGGACTTTGGGTTGTTGGTCGATTCCATCTATAGCTATTCACACTGGAGAAATCACCATTTCCGAAAAAGTTCGCAGTAGGAACGTAATTAAGAATGCAGTTGCATTTCTTTCCCTCCTGTTTTCTCTCCTTTTCCTTCTCCGTCACTTGAAGGCGACGATTAGTGCTGGGGCTTGGGTCCACGGGCATCAGCAGCCAAGTAGAAGTTCTTCATGTGCGAGCCCAGACAGTGAGTGTTGGCAAGGTATTGAAAACCATGCAGAGCATCACAGCTGAGTCTCATCCTGCCCTCACCAGATGTTCACACGTTTGCATTTTCCACCAGGACTCACTAGATAGGGATCAGGAGAAGGAGCCCTGGCTTATTTATCCCCCTCCCTAACTCCGGGGTACTTATGCCACTTGCTCTGAGTTAGAACAATTAACTAGGATCAAACCTGGGATCTTCTGGTCAAAGCTGCTGCTAAACATGTCCGAGTAGCACACTGCACAGTACATTTAGCAGCATCTTTGAACAAAATGCATTAAAAAAAATCTTTGCTTCAATACATCTGTTTGATTTCATTGTCTGATATCTAGCTTTAGAAATTCCTGGTTATAGGTTATAGCTTTTATGTAAAAGAACTCTTCTTCTTAGGCAGTCCCTCGGAACTGAGGATGACTTGCTTCCACATTAAAAATGAGTTCTCAGGTGACTGATGAGTTCAATGCGGGACCTACAGTCTCTGTCACAGGTGGGGCAGACGGTGGTTGAAGGGGCGGGTGGGTGGGGTGCTTGGGTTGACGTGCGCTCCTTCCGTTGTTTGCGCTTGGCTTCCGCTTGCTCCCGGCAAAGCGACTCGAGGTGTTTGGCGCCTTCCCGGATGCTTCTCCTCCACTTTGTGCGGTCTTGGGCCAGGGATTCCCAGGTGTCGGTGGGGATGTTGCACTTTTTCAAGGAGGCTTTGAGGGTGTCCTTGAAACGTTTCCTCTGCCCATCTGGGGCTCTCTTGCCGTGTCAGAGCTCCGAGTAAAGCGCTTGTTTTGGGATTCTCGTATCGGGAATGCGGACGATGTGGCCCGTCCATCGGAGCTGATCAAGCCTGGTCAAAGCTTCGATGCTGGAGATGTTGGCCTGAGCAAGAACACTGATGTTGGTGCGCCTATCCTGCCAATAGATTTGCAGGATTTTGCGGAGGCAGCGTTGGTGGTACCTCTCCAGTGCTTTGAGGTGCCTACAGTACATGGTCCATGTCTCTGAAGCATACAGGAGGGCGGGTATCACTACTGCTCTGTAGACCATGAGCTTGGTGCTGGGTTTGAGGTCCTGGTCTTCAAACACTCTCTTCCTCAGGCGACCGAAGGCTGCACTGGCACACTGAAGGCAGTGTTGGACTTTGTCATCGACGTCTGCCCTTGTTGACAGTAGGCTCCCGAGGTATGGAAAGTGGTCCACGTTGTCCAAGGCCTCATCATGGACTTTGATAATCGGGAGCAGTACTGTGTGGCGGGGCAGGTTGGTAGATGACCTTTGTCTTACGGATGTTTAGTGTAAGGCCCATGCTCTCGTACGCTTCGGTGAAGGTGTTGACAATGGTTTGGAGTTCGGCCTCAGAGTGTGCGCAGACGCAAGCGTCACCTGCATACTGTAATTCGATGACAGAGGATGGGACGACCTTGGATCTGGACTGGAGGCGACGGAGGTTGAACAGTTTCCCGTTTGTTCTGTAGATTAGCTCCACTCCAGCGGGGAGCTTACTGAGGGTGAGATGGAGCATTGCAGCCAGGAAGATCGAGAAGAGCGTTGATGCGATGACACAGACTTGCTTGACCCTGGTCCGTACGTGAATTGGGTCTGTGGTGGATCCATTGGTCAGGATCACGACTTGCATGTCGTCGTGAAGCAGGTGGAGGATGGTGACAAACTTTTGAGGGCAGCCGAATTTGAGGAGGACACTCCATAATCCCTCACGGTTGACGGTGTCGAAGGTAAAAGAACGAGATACAATGGGGCAGATCTTGACTTTATGCGATAGTCCAAAATGGGTGATAGCAAGTCGGCAGCCATTGAAGTCAATTGGGAGAGATGTAAAACCGGCTGCCAACTCGCTATCACCTGTTTTACACGACCGCACAAAGTCAAGATCTACTCCAATGATTTTTAATTTCTTTTGTAATTGAATTTTGGGGCAACTCTTGAGGTTTCCAACTCCAGTGGGCGCCTTGCTCACGGGGAGCATAAGTCAGAGGCGGGACCTCAGCCCTGTAACCTGATTCTCCAACCATCATTTCCTGTGACTATGGCTTTTCGTTAGGAGCACGGGATCACAAATCTATATTTGTGGAATTTAATGATGGTGTTCAAGTAACATCAGAACCAATTATCCAATATGTCTTTAGTCAGGTTTGAGTAGAGAAGTAAACCAGAGTTTAGTGGTTTACAGAAAATAAGCCACTGAAAATGTTAGTCATCTAGCTCATTAATACGGAAGGTGCCAACAAACTCTACCAGCCGCAATAAGTCAAATTATCATTTAAAAATTATTCAGAAAACATAATTTTACATTGGTAATATTTATGATCTCAGAATAAAGCAGATACATCACCACCCTCTCCCAATAACCAGGGGGCCTAGATTTAAAGTAATTGGTAGAAGGTTTAGAGGGGAGTTGAGGAGAACTTTTTCACCCAGAGGGTGGTGGGGGTCTGGAACCTACTGCCTGAAAGGGTGGTAGAGGCAGAAACCCTCATCATATTTAAAAAGTACTTGGATATGCACTTGAAGTGCTGTAAACTACAAGGCTACGGACCAGGAGCTGGAAAGTGGGATTAGGCTGGATAGCTCTCTTTCGGCCGGCACAAACACAATGGTTCCCTCAAGGTAACATATAGAATTTAGGAATACAGACTAAAATGGTTAGAATGCATATTGTGAACTGGATTTTGGCACTGAATCAGTTCCCTACATGTAGTATGATCAGCTTTTCTAAATGTTCTAGCTTGCCTGCCATTTAGAAATATTTCTTACAAATTTGAAGGGACTTAAAGAATTGTATTACTCAGTAATGATGACACATGAACTACTTTTCACTGTAGGTAGGCCCATGGTTCAGTGCACAGTCTGTGCTGGGTTAGCTGATTTCAGTTGGGGCAGTGGCACGGGTGCTACGTTGGCCTCAGGATCTTGGGGGGCTAGCGAGGGGTTATAAAAAGCCAAGAGTTATGTGCTGCTGATCTCTGTCCAGTGACTCCGGTTGAAAAGTGCAGGTGTGTTGTTGTTAGACAAGGACTGGATTGACCTTGGCTGTGATACACCCCACAATCAAACGGCCCACTGACACTCACTGTCTAGACGACATATGAAGAATGCAAATTTAGGCATGTTACCAAAGGTGCATGTGGAACCATATCTTAGAGGGGGGTCAATGTCTTCAGGACAGGAGGAGAGAAAATTTGGAAGGGTTGGAAAAACATTGAAAACAATTGCCAATGGTGAGAGGAGCATCCTTGATGAGTGATGGGTTTCCACGCACAAGCCCAGTAAGTGACTGTAACCATTTGTGGTCATTTGTGAGCTACACATTAAATGCACTTGTAGAAATAAGAAGCATATCAAACAAACCACCATGAGGTACTGCTATTGAATGAACTGGACTATGTGTCTTTCAAAACTAAAGCTTCTAGTTTAAAAAAAAAAAGATTTTTCTTCTACTCAAAGTACTTTTCAACTATGTTTTGAAGTGATTGCATTTGAGCAATTGGGTCAATCCAGCCAAAAGAATGGCAAACCTCGAGCCAGCAGGTTTAAATCCTTTCCTGGCTCTTGTTGTGATAATTGCTACTAACCACTACTTTGTGTACTCATAAATTCTAAGCTTTTCAATGATGAATGCCAAGAACGGAAATATTCAAGCAAGCAAACTCGGTCAGGCAGACCGAACCATCAACTGGAAGATTTTTTCGGGGTGGGGGAAAGGGGGTGAGCTTGGAATCGGGACAGGGATAGATCCTCTTAACATCATGAAAATTCAGGAGATTCTCACAAGATACAGGAGATTTTGCAGGCCAGGTTAGGGGCATGAAGAATGCTATTCAGTGCACTCACTGAGTACAGGTCAAGCACCAGTACCTGCACTATTTACCTACAGGATCTTAAAACTGAATGAACAGCTGCACGTTTGTGTGACAATGTTTAATTACCTGAGACAAACCCTGAAAAAGAATCAGGCAGTAAAAATACATGGCAAACTAAGCATCCAGGCCTTGATGCCATTCATAGAGACAAAGCTGTTTTTGTAACAAACTACTCGAGTGATCCTTAAAGGAATTACTTAAAATTTATATAGAACCTGCAGGTGGGAATGTGGTGAAGTCAAAAGATCCAAATGGCTTGTGGTTAATGTTTAGCTGCTTCATTTTGCAATTCTACATGCTCTTCCTCCCTCATGTACCCTCATTATGTTGAAATCGAGATTCATTGCCTTGTCTCTCATTGTTAACTAATTCTGACCCAGAGGCCTTCAAACTGTAGAATTCCTTGCCTCCCTCAGTTTTCCCTTTCACTTATATTCCACAGGTTTTAAGATCCAAGCTTGTCATCAATTCCTCACTGCTTCTTGATTTACCTGAACTTCTCCAATCAATTCTGGTGGTGGCCTACATATGTTGTCATCTGTACATTCTTCTTTTATATTAGCCTGCAACAGTGAGCAGTGCAGCATCATCTAATGGCAGAAGGCTGCTAAAAATCTCTCAAATCCAGTAAATGCCTGTTCTCAGAAAACAGAAAGCCTTCCTATTGAAAGTTGTTTTTACTGTACAGGTGAAGTGCCAAAAATGAATTTATTCGGGAAACAAACATTGGGAGAGTGTTTTGTGTATTAAATAATGAAAAAAAGGGAGCCTGGAGTTTTCAAATTTATTACAATGTGAATTAAAGAACATTAGGGTAAAATAATGTGATATTACTGGCAAAAGAGCCAGAGGTGAGATGAGGAGACATTTTTTAAAACACTCCCTGAAAGGGTGGTGGAAGCAGATTCAATAGTAACTTTCAAAAGGGAATTGGATGAATACTTGAAATGGAGAAAACTGCAGGGCTATGGGGAAAGAGCCGGGGAGTGGGACTAATTGTTTTGCTCTTTCAAAGAGATGGCACAGGTACAATGGGCCAAATGGCCTCCTTCTGTGCTGTAAGATTTTATGGCGGTAATTTTAACCCCCAAAAGCAGGTTGGTTGGGATCGGGTGAGATGTAAAAATTTTAAAAATCTGAAACCCAAACTCAACCCGCCTATTTCCAGAGGTGGGGCAGGAGGCGGGACAGGGGGCGGGCAGCCATCCCGCTCCCATGAGTTGGGTTGGCTTTTAAATATTATAATGAGGCTGGGAACCTCACATTTAACCTGTCTTACAGGTTTAACCCTGGCCGGCCGGGTTTCCCAGGCCTTGGGAAACCTGGCAGCTCAAGGGAGGGGAGGACAGCTTCGGGGAGAAGGTAAGTGCCCTTACGGCACTGCTTGTGGGCCAGGAGGAGCAGGAGTGATTCCCTCTGACCCCCCAACCATACCTTATTCCCTGCAATCGGACCCCCTCACCATCAGACCTCTCTTCCCCCCCCCGCCATCAGGCCCCATTGCAGCCAAAGAGCCCCCTCCCACCACCCCGGTGTCAGGTATCAGACCCCCACCACGCTCCCATTAATGCAGCAGCAGGTTCCTTACCTGCTCCTGCTGCCTTCTCCGGAGTGCTCCCCGCCCGACAGGGAGCCAAGCCTGTCAATCAGGCTAACTTCCGGGTGGGAATCCTGCAGAAAACCGAACCGAAACTCCTCCCCACCGCTTGCAGAACCCACCCCGTCAGTATTGGGCCCTATGATTCTATTGTGTTAGGTTGATTTGGCTATGATAAATTGACCCTTAGTGTTAGGGGGGGATTAAATATGTGGGGTTACGGGGATAGGATGGGATATGTTAGGGGGAATTAAATATGTGGGGTTACGGGGACAGGGTGGGATATGTGTCGGTGCAGGCTCGATGGGGATTCTGTGTGAAAGAGTAGGGACAGGGTACTGGATTTGGATGATCAGCCATGATCGTATTGAATGGTGGAGCAGGCTCGACGGGCCGAATGGCCTACTCCTGCTCCTAGTTTCTATGTTTCTATGTTTCTATGAAATACAGAGGAAAATGTATACCTCTGAAAACTACAGCATATTTACCATCAGAATGAAGTCTCTGAACAAGTTAAAAAAATGTAATGCTAAATAGAGTTAATGATGGGCAAGTGTTACAAATTCAGGTCTGTCATCAATACCTTCTCAAGTTCAATGGCATCAGTCACTCCAATAAGTCATCTATCTGAGTGTCTTACTTTTATAAATGTTAACTCACACTTCCCTACAACTCCTTGTAAGATAGTGTAACTCGGGGTTATAAGAGTAGTATCCCCTCGTGACCCGAATCAGATATTCCATGTCTTTCACACATATTCTTCTTCAATCTCCCTAAAAGTGAACCAAGCAAACATTTGGTGACACAATGCGAGCTATAAATTGATAAGCTACTTTATTTCACAGGGAGGTGAACATGCAGAACATCAGTTATGATCTGACTCACTTAATTCAATCAGTACAACGTATCTTCATGTAATAATACAAAATAAAGAACACGCCACACTTCCCTATATCAGTTGGGTCATCTTAATTGACTAAAACAAGATGATTTCAAACTGTTGTCCAGCATTTCTAACTTTTACAGCCTCAGCAAAAGCCCTCACAGCTTTCACTTTAACAAGATGACTGAGTACAGGTGTTCGTGTCTCTGTACTTTATCTTCCTGTGTTCACAGGTGGAAAGGGAACGAAGATCTTCAAACAGAATGGGTATGAGGTGTTTATTGATTACCAAGGCAAGGCGATGAATTGCTTACTGTTTACAGTATTTGGGGAACACAATTTCCATCAGTATATTAACCATCTTTCATTAGGTGTTTTTTGTTTAAAAAATACTTGAGAATACATTTTGCATTAAAGTAATTGTTTTACCAAGTCCTTGCTGTGAAATATTGGTCAAAAAAAATCACAAACGGCAACGTAGTCAGATTAATTCAGTTCAGACGCCTGACAATTAAGACTTGGCTATTGACCTGTAACCACGGAGTCCACACAACATTCAGTTGAACTTCAACTGAAACAGCTTTTTTTTAAAAACAGGGAAATTAAAAATTAACTCCTAAAAAGAGTGCAGCAAACTCTATTTGGACTTTGGAAAATGGTACGATTTGTTGAGAGCACAGTTCTATGTGTAAACCCTTGTTAATGTACACGTGTGGAGGGTGAATTTAGAGAGCGCCAGCCTACCGGCGTGAACTGAGCACGGGGAAAGATGCTCGCGCCGGAACGGGTAGGCCCGAGGCACACTCGAGCTTGGGACTCGGGTCTCATTTAAATGAGACCGGCGAGCTGTGGATGCCTGCTGCATCTGCCCAGACAGCTCGACGTTGAAGCAAATTTAAATGTCGGGCTGCTGTATCACTGGCAGTGGCCCCCTGGTAGATCCCGGGAGAGTTGAAATTGAAGTGAATTAAATTTTGATAATTTCTAATTAAATACATCTGCATAAAACCTGATAAAGCAGATATGCTGACCTACACAGTCTGAAATTCCATTTTTTGTCAGAAAGGAGGATGAGGTGTATTATTATGGCCTGGCTGTATGGAATTGGTAACTGTTTAATGGACATATACTCCCAGAGTTCTCATATAATTTTTGGCTTTGCTTGTTGCTTGAACACGGATGGATCTCTCTCTCGTCATTTACTTTCAGTATAAAAGTTGTCCATATTTATTTTTCATTCATCTAGTCCCACAGACTGTTGGACTGGAGTATAATTGAGATAAATTAGCTGTTCCATCTGTGTTACGGAAATCTGCTTTTGCCCTTGCTAAGTAAACACTGATTAGACTTCCATGCCAGAACTGACAGAATCCATAATTTTCATTAATGGTCCGACAAAGAACTTGCGTCAAACAGACTTTATTTGGCCACAGGGATAGGTGATAGCCCTTTGTAACAAAATAGCTTCTTGCATGATTTACTGGTAATAAAGCAGAATTGCTTTCATTTTCTACAAAGCACAAACCAGTTAACAGACATAAAAACATAAGGGGTATGTGTCGTTTTACAGAATATGGCTTCAACAAAAGGTGTAGAAGGTTTTTGTTTTGGCGCGGCTGAGGTGAGCTCCAAGTCCATTCCTGCTCTCATTCATGATTTTTATGATTATTGAAAATAATTATTTTTAACCAACCAATCAACTCTTGCAATTCCAAAAGCAGATTAATTTCTATATTCAAATTTCTGCTCACCCTATGTTGTTGACACACATGTTTTCAAGATGTTTGCAGAATAAAAAGTGCTGTTGTATGTCAACATGTGTAAGGATAATACTTATAAGAGCCAGCAGGGTACGTATCATGGCCTCGAGTTTCCGCTCGATTGCACTGGGTTTTTTTTCAGCGCAATTTGCCCAAAATCGGCCAAACCAGCGAAAAAGATCACGGAATTTCAAGTGCAAATTACGTTCAGCGCAAATTGTGTTTCCGCGCTCTTTGGCGCTGGTTTAAAAAACATCGCGCTAGAAGTCAGCCCAGCCCACAAAACTGACCACACCTCCCCAGATCGAATTAATCACCATTGCGAGTTTCCGCTAATTGAGCCCGTTTGCGAGCCCTCAGGGAGGCTCTTAAAATTAAGTTGGTTCTTTTGGGTGCAAGGGCACTACTAGGCACGTTTTAAAAGTTTTTGAATTATATTTTTTAATTTACTATGAAACTGACTACTGCACACCAATATAACTAGCAAATGGTTCTGTAAAGTTTTTTAAAGTCATTTTCAGCTATTTAAAATCGGGTTACTCACAGATTGACACTGTGATTAAAAATGCTTATTTTTTGTGATAACCCTATTTTCAGCTGTATTAATCAAACTGCACCTAGTTACCACTCTTAAATATATCAAGGAATATTTTTAAAGCAGAACATTTTTTTTAAATTACATTCTAAAACACTGCTCGATTGCGCTAGTTCATGGCAGATTTTACGTTCGACAATATGTAAATGAGTTTGAGCGGAAACTTGAGAAAAAAATGCTTCTCAAAACTAGCGCAATATTTGGGCGCAATTTGCACCCGGATTGCCAATTGCGGCCAAAGGGGAAACTCTACCCACATATGTCACAAATAGATTTTAGAAATGATCACCTTAGTTGGGGAATGGTGTGAGGTGTGGGCAAGGGACCTAACATGGCAAAGTACCATAAAGGATAGTAAACATATAAATAGCTAAATGAAAGTATATGGCACATGTTAAAATTCAGTAGTGGATGTAAAAGATCCCAAGGCACTATTTCGAAGAAGAGCAGGGGAGTTATCCCCGGTGTCCTGGCCAATATTTATCCCTCAATCAACATAACAAAAACAGATTATCTGGTCATTGTCACATTGCTGTTTGTGTGACCTTGCTCTGCGCAGATTTTGGCTGCCGTATTTCCTACATTACAACAGTGACTACACTTCAAAAGTACTTCATTGGTTGTAAAGCGCTTTGAGACGTCCAGTGGTCGTGAAAGGTGCTATATAAATGCAAGTCTTTTTCTTTCTTTCCAATTTAGGTACTGAAGCCATATTCTAGGTAAAGACCAAACTGTCAGAAAAGGCTTCCTTTTGACTAAGGTTATTTTTATGGTTGTGTTTCCTACTAAACTCCACACTTAAAGCAGCCACTTTGGGACCAAAATAGAAGTGATCACACTTCCGGCTACTTGCATAATCCAGTGGGAATAGGATTAGCCATTTAAAAACAAACCAATTTCATCCCAAATCCTGCCCTGAATGTGTATTTACAGCCAATCGAGACTAGGTAGTAAAGAGTTTCACTACAGCAAAAGCTCCTTGCAACATATTTAAAATGAGTATGGTAATTCTGGGCCTCCCCTGATGACACAGTGGATAAATGCACCACATGGTTTATTGCTGTTCAGGAAAATCACAGGTTGGATCTTTGATCTGCGCTGAGCTACCTGTGTATGGAAACAAAAAGGTTTGAATTGTGCCTAGAGGTTTCTGTCAGCGCTATCAGCAAGAAAATGCTTAATATGGCCCTTTGACAATGGAGGCATTGAGCCACTTATTTGAAATGGGTTAAAGCCTCTGTGAAAATAGTGGACAAAAAGGCTCTACAAGCACAGTAAACGTTTGCCCATTACAGTTGTCTATGATGTTATATTTACGCTTCATAAATAGTGTATTCTTCAGATAAATATATAACAGTTATGGACACTGTACATTTACTTAAATAGTGCTGTTTAATAGTACTGTTTTAAGAAAAAAATACTAATTTCCTGCAAGGCACTACTGTCATAGAGTCATAGAGTTATACAGCACAGAAAGAGGCCCTTCGGCCCATCGTGTCCACGCCGGCCATCAAGCCCTGTCTATTCTAACCCCATTTTCCAGCACTTGGTCCGTAGCCTTGTATGCTATGGCGTTTCAAGTGCTCATCTAAATGCTTCTTGAATGTTGTGAGGGTTCCTGCCTCTACCACCCTTTCAGGCAGTGAGTTCCAGATTCCAACCACCCTCTGGGTGAAAAAGTTTTTCCTCAAATCCCCTCTAAACCTCCTGCCCCTTACCTTGAAACTATGCCCCCTGGTTATTGATCCCTCTACTAAGGGGAAAAGTTCCTTTCTATCTACCCTATCTATGCCCCTCAAAATTTTGTACACCTCAATCAGGTCCCCCCTCAGCCTTCTCTGCTCTAAGGAAAACAACCCCAACCTGTCCAGTCTCTCTTCATAGCTGAAGCGCTCCAGCCCAGGTAACATCCTGGTGAATCTACTCTGCACCCTCTCCAATGCAATCACATCCTTCCTATAGTGTGGCGACCAGAACTGCACACAGTATTCCAGCTGTGGCCTAACTAGCGTTTTGTACAGCTCCATCATAACCTCCCTGCTCTTACATTCTATGCCTCGGCTAATGAAGGCAAGTACCCCATATGCCTTTTTAACCACCTTATCTACCTGCCCTGCTGCCTTCAGGGATCTATGTACATGCACACCAAGGTCCCTCTGATCTTCTGTCCTTCCTAGGATCCGACCATTCATTGTGTATTCCCTTGCCTTGTTTGTCCTCCCTAAATGCATCACCTCACACTTTTCAGGGTTAAATTCCATTTGCCACTGTTCTTCCCATCTAAGCATCCCGTCTATATCGTCCTGTAGCCTGAGGCTTCCCTCCTCACTATTTACCACTCCACCAATTTTCGTGTCATCTGCGAACTTACTGATCATACCTCCTACATTCATATCTAAATCATTAATGTACACTACAAATGTGAGAAGTCGCACAACACCAGGTTATAGTCCAACAGTTTTATTTGAAATCACAAGCTTTCGGAGCTGCTGCCCCTTCGTCAGGTGAAGTAAAGGAATACGAATCAACAAAGCATATATAGACAGAGAACAATGCATGTGTAGCGTACAATGTCAGACGACTACATTTAATCCTCCTGACTGCCTTTCGTCACACCTCGGCTGTTGGACTATAACCTGGTGTTGTGCGACTTCTCACTTTTGTCCACCCCAGTCCAACACCGGCATCTCCGCATCATGTACACTACAAATAGCAAAGGACCCAGCACCAATCCCTGCGGTACACCACTGGACACAGGCTTCCAGTCACAAAAACAACCTTCGATCATCACCCTCTGCTCCTGCCACTAAGCCAATTTGTTTTTGAAACTGTCTTTTTGAATATTCAAATCAGTATTCAAATGTCCTTTCTGCCATTTAAGTATCCTACGCCTGTATTTCAACGGCCTGTCTATACAAGGTGACATCATAAAACAGACACACAGCCAAATCCTTGCAAAGGCTGAATATTTTTCATGAAGAGGAGTCAATCAACCATTAGTCAGTTGCCACAGCAACAGAATCTGAGTTCTCTGTGCCAGCAGATCATTATTAAAGCCAAGGCAGCGTTACTGAATATATGAAAACTATATTTATTATTTGTGACAGAAAGCAATAAAGATTCAAATGCCCTTTTTTTGAAATTAATTATCAGGATGTGAGCGTCACTGGCAAAGCCAAAGGACCAGCTTTTACTGTGCTTGTCGAGCCTTCCTTTGCCCATCCCTAGTTGTTCTTGAGACGGTGGTGGTGGGCCTGCTTTTTGAACCACTGCAGTCCATGTGGTAAAGGTGGTCCCACAAGGCTGTTAGGTAGGGGGTATCAGCATTTTGACCGAGCCCTCGGAAGTACTGTGGAACCAGAAGGAGAACTCCTGCTCCTCCCGGCTCCACATCAATAGTAAAAAAAAAAAATGTTTACTTATTTTTCGGTGGTGGCCACTGGCTAGGCCAGAAAACCCAAGCGGAGCAGGCCATTCAGGGAAGCCCAATTTCTGCAAAGGGTCCTTCAATAGGTGTTAGGCCCCTCATTAACATATTCAAGACTGTTCGGGCCCCATGAAGTTAGCAGTGGGACCTACGCCTGCACAGATTTGGTCCCACTGTTAAATTGGTATGCGTTATGCATCAGCTGTGGCTCAGTGGATAACACTCTTGCCTCTGAGTCAGAAGGTTGTGGGTTCATAGTCCCACTCCAGAGACTTGAGGACAAAAATCTAGGCTGACACTCCAATGCACTGAGACACTGTCTGCTCTCTCAGGTGGATGTAAAAGATCCCATGGAATATTTTGAAGAAGAGCAAGGGGGTTGTCCCCAGTGTTCTAGCTAATATTTATCCTCAACCAACATAACTAAAGCAGATTATCTGGTCATTATCACATTGCTGTTTGCTGAGTGCAAATTGGCTGCCACATTTCCTACATTACAACAGTGACTACACTTCAAAAGTACTTCATTGGCTGTAACGCGCTTTGCGACAGCCGGTGGTTGTGAAAGGTGCTATATAAATGCAAGTCTTTCTTTCTTTTTTTGCGACAACGCATCCCGATTTTTATCGGTTACAATGTCCAACTGGTGGGCTTAACACATCGATCATAGAATTAAAAGAAACCTCGTTCAGTGCAAGAACAGTTGAAGGAAAAGGTCCAAACAAAATTCCTTGATTCCTGTCTAAGAATCTTGTTCAACTAATCATATCTCATTTTGTTTATCTATTACTTACCTCATCAATTTTCTCCCTTTCCCTCAAGGCTCCTTGTTGGTACATGACTCTAGGGGCATGGCCACCCTCAGCTACTTAGCCCAAGTGGTCAATTTTCATGTGTGAATCTAGAAGTGAGGGTCAATAGATGATTCACAGCTGAGCCTGATTCTGTCCTCGCCTGACGTCCACACATGCACTTTCCAGGACCACTTAATGGATAGTGATTACGGTGAATGTCCACCCTGCCTTCCTCCATAGTCCAGGGGCTTTGAAGTCAATTGTACTGCCTCTACCATAGCCCTAGTGCTGTTTCTATTTTAAATGTAAAAGTTGGATAGCTGGGTGGTGAAGGACAAAATACTAGAGCCTAGTCTTTAGTTGCTTACATGCCTTTATTTACAGACCATGATGCAGAGATGCCGGTGTTGGACTGGGGTGGACAAAAGTGAGAAGTCGCACAACACCAGGTTATAGTCCAACAGGTTTATTTGAAATCACAAGCTTTCGGAGCGCTGCTCCTTCATCAGGTGAAGTGAAGAAATACAAATGGGCACAGCATATATAGACAGAGAACAATGCCTGTGTAGCGAACAATTCCAGACGACTACAGTTAATCTTTCTAATTGCCTTTTTTCACACCTCGGCAGAGAGACAATCACGGCAATCAAATGATCCAAAGACATTACATCAAAGACGATAGCAAAATACAACAAAGACAATTAGGTGGGGTCACAAGGGGTCTAATGTGTCAGATGCTGCAGTCTGTATGGAAAACCAAAAACTTTAAACTTTTTACTTCTTTTACTGGAAATCACATCTGTGAACAAGCCAACGACGACTCGAGTCTGGTTGACTCTACATCAGGTGGCGTGACATGAACCCAAGATCCCGGTTGAGGCCGTCCTCATGGGTGCGGAACTTGGCTATCAGTTTCTGCTCGATGATTTTGTGTTGTTGTGTGTCTCGAAGGCCGCCTTGGAGAACGCTTACCCGAAGATCCGAGGCTGAATGTCCTTGACTGCTGAAGTGTTCCCCGACTGGGAGGTAACACTCCTGGCCTGGCGATTGTTGCGCGGTGTCCGTTCATACGTTGTCGCAGTGTCTGCATGGTCTCGCCGATGTACCATGCTCCGGGGCATCCTTTCCTGCAATGTATGAGGTAGACAACGTTGGCCGAGCCCCTAACCCGCCTCCGTTGTAAGATCCGGATCACAGGCCACACACAGATTACCCAAAAGGGTTTTAGAAGTTGTAAGGCTTTTATTAAAGAGCTAGGGGGAAAAATTCAGTTGGTTGCGCCTCCCGTTAGCGCCTTAAGAGGGCGCTAATGGGGCGCAAATCATCTAGCGCCAGGCGCGGCGAAGTTTGCGCCGCTCGCGAAATTAACTAGACATTTTGTGGCGGCGCTAAACACTACCGCCACGATCTCCTGCGCCGGCAGATCATGACGTCACTCGAGTGCGCAACACCCCGGTATCGCCCCGGAGCGGATATTGAGTGGCGCCCCCTGCCTTACCGCCTGACGCTAGCAACGACAGGTTCAGGGGAGCGTTCTGCAGTCATGAAGGGAAAGGGGGAGTGCTATTTAAAGGTGACCGCTTCCTGCCTTTTATTGTTGGTGCCATTTTTGAACTACGCATTCTGAGAGAGAGAGGGAGAGACTTCTGGAGAGATTCAACGTTGTGTGAAGGAGTTTTGGGTACTGAGCAGCACTTTGCAGGTTCATTTTGATTTGCCATTCCTTGTATCGATTTAGCAGAGATTGTGGGGGCTGCACTCTGAGCTCTTTGCCTGGTACTCTCCATTGTTCTTTCCAGCACATTTGATGTGCAATCTCTCCAGGCCGAGATTCAAGGCTGCAATGAGCAGGATGTGGATGGAAAGCAAGATTAACCATCCCCTTTAAGAACTGGCACGTGCCATTGTGTGTGTGTTCCATTGCTGACTGACATTACATGAGCTTCGCCAGCGCTCTGAGGTAGCGCCTCGCTCCTCGGCCTTTGCGCCTTAAGACAGGTGTGAAGCGCCTGATATAGCGCTGCAATCACCTCCAGGGGCGATAAAAGTCAAGTTTGCAGTCGGTGGCGATAATTAGCGCCAGGCGCTAATCTTTGCGCCCGGCCGATAATTGCGCCCCAAATGGGGCGATACTGAATTTCTCCCCCCTACAGTTTTAAAGCATAATCATGTATTACATATGGTTTAAGCCGAGTATAATAGACATAGGGGTAAAAATTGAGTCGCGCCCCATTTGGGGCGCTAACCTCGCCGGGGCGCGACTTTTAGCGCCCCGAAAAAATTAGCGGCCCCGCGCCGGAACTTCAGTGGTTGCGCCCCAAGAGGGAAGCGGGGCGCCACTGGAAGCACCCCGCATCCCTCTTGGGGCGCTGCGAGTGAATATCCTGGCGCTACGTGCCGCAGCGCCACGCGGTATTGCAGGCCTTCCTCCCCTTCTTAAAGGGGAGGGACCCTGCGCAGCGCGAACCGGGGCCCAGCTGGGCCCCCAGGGATCGGGAGTGCCGGCAAAAGAGCCCGGCACTCAAGAGAAGTGCCGGGCTCTTGGAGCGCAGCCGGCACTTCACGGTGGGGGGGCTTCACGGGGGCCGGGGACAGCAACGGGGGCAGGTGCTGGCAGGCGGCCAGCAACAAAAATGGCCGCCTGCCACCTCCCCTTTAAATATCGCCGCCCCGGCCGCACGTACGCCTCCCTGAACCCGTCGGACATAGTGTCTGGCGGTAAATCAGGGGGCGCGACTGAAGATCACGGCCGGGGTGCGAGCGGGGTGCTGCGCACGGCGATGACGTCATCGCCGGCGGCGCAGCGCCACAGGGCGCTACCGGCTGCCGCCGCCGCTAACCTCGCACTAAATTTTTCAGGAGGCGTGGGCGGCGCTGCGCCCGGGCGTTAGCTGCTTTACGCCCCATTAGCGCCCTCTTAAGGCGCTAACGGGAGGCGCAAGCAGCTGAATTTTTCCCCCATACAACCCGTGACAGTAGAGAACGATCTACGACTCCCGAATCGGAATGCCACGACCGGACGGACGGGGAGGCAGTACGGTGGTCTCGGATTGGGTGGATTCCTGCAGTCTGCTGCAGCGGTCACTTCCATTGGGTCATCTCTCAAGCTGTTGGAGGTGTTAGGCCGTCAGCCACCTCAGAGGCTAAACTTGACCAAGGTGTTAGGCCGTAGCCACCTCGGGGAAGCCTTCGCCCCTAACTGCCTGATCTCCTCTCTCGGTCGTCTATATTTATAGTTATTTCGGTGGGCTGGTAATCACCTGGTGTCAATCATTTGATCCCCCATCCTATTGTCCAATTGTGAAGCGGGAAGGCATCCCTCACCGTCCCTTTCTGTATGGCTGACAAGGCCTCCCTCTTATCTTTCTGAGGAATGTTTTGTTATGTTTCTTTAAGGAAATTTTATGACTTTTCGGCTCCATTTTTGTCTATTATCCCCCACCCTGTGTTGTTTTGCATTTTACGATTCCCTTATCACTTCTATTTGTCTTTTGATGCTTGATACTCGACCTTGCTGGCATTTCTGCTATCTGTTCCCGGCTGCATGTTGTCAGTCTCTGTTCTAAGAATTAAAACCCATCTTTGAATCTAACAGCTATTTCTTACAATTCCCTTCTTTGCGAAGGAAATATCCTTATTGACTTCTCACAATCGGCTCTAGACTAATCTAGTTAGTTCTTATTGCTTTCTCAACTTGGGCGTTAGTTAGTAGGAAGTCTTGAAGATTTCTCCCTTCCTACAGTCCATTCCTTTGAGGAGAAGGAGCAACCTCTGACCCCTTACTCAAATTCAATTCACTGTTCCGGTGTTCCAATTCTGCCCCGCCTGGGGTATCCTCTGTTTCTTCTATCTTTCCTGATGTTACCCCGCCTGGGGTCTCCTCTACATTGCTTCGGATGTTCTCTTTCGGTGTGCTCAATTAATTTGTTAGTGCTGGTTAGGCATGGGCATGAGTATACAATTGGCTTATGTATCAAAGTCTTACTCCACACGTTACATATATCAAATACACTATCATTACAAGTTGGATAACTACCAGAGCGTGTGAAATAATATGAACGTAAGGGTGTGCTGATGTATTAAGCCCAATATCCCACCAGTGTGAGTTGTCCCCTATGCTGTCAATTTCAATATCTATTCTCGAGTTGTCTTGCTCCAAAACATAAAAATGCTTTAGGGAGGAGTTCAGTCGCATCACGAGCTCACTGAAGCCCTCAGACAACAGGGGAATGTATTACCCGAATTGTGCCACATAATTGTTCAGCTCATACTTAAGTATCTCATTTACTGTCAGTTTCACTTGAGTATAGGTTTCGATATTATGTAAAATGTGTTTAATGATGGGACAGGTCCTGTTAGACCCATAAAGCATGGTAGTTGCGGTAGTAGTGACACAGGAGGCACCACCAAAACCACCTCATACTGGATTCGCACTGGTTTTTCCCACGCTCTGTTACCTACAAAACACAATTATTACAGTCACAGTTAAATTCAGTCTTACAATCATTTCAAGCGACATTACAGTTTAACATCTAATCAACAAATCATGGACTTAAAAGATTCTCCAGATCTCTCTTTTACTCATATCCATCTTGTGGATAATTCTTACTAAACCTAATTTCTCCTTAGCCCTCAATTGTCCCAATCCAGATTCCATGTAACTCTCCACTTCAACTTCAATTTCAATCCCTCTAACAGGTACCAGTGTATTTAACTCTATTCTGATTGTTTCATTAATTAGATAATTTCTCGATGGAGTATGTGTCAATGCTTTAAAGGTTGTCTCGCTCTCCTGAACCACAATAACCATTTCATGTTTTGCTGTTGTCAAGTAACTGAGCAGACTGAGACCCGTTCTTCAGTGCAGATTCAGTATACATTCCCGGATGGTAATTGCCTCACACGTAACGAATCACATTTGCACACTCAATATCGTGCCACACATGCCATCCGATACAAGTCTTTCTCGGGCTTTCAGGTGATCTTATCAAAAAATTGTCTGGAGGTCTTTGTTCATCTTCCATGGTCCCGATGTCTTGGATAGTGGCCAGACTATCATTCAGTTTTCTTAAAAAGTTCATTATAGGCAGGGACACAAATGTCTCCTAGAGAAAGCTATCAATTTACTATTCTTAAATACACTTTCCTGACTTTCACTAGAAAGTTTGGAAAATTCCATTTGGTGGTGTAATTCTCCTGTTTCTATCTCACACCCTCAATCACTTCCTCTCTCCATTTTATACATCCCATTAATTACCATTCATATCTCATTCATGAGCCCTGGAGGAACTTTACTGTCCAGTACAATATTTAAGATTGAAAACATAGATCAAACATTCTCACTTGGTCCAAGTTATTAACACTTTTTATTTATCATTATTTTTGAGGATCTTTTATTTTCCAAAAAGTAACCCAATATATAGTGCCTGAGTCCATTTTGTTATTACAAAATTATCCCAAAATCCAAACAGCAGTATTGTTGAACTGACAGGTTTTGTCAATGTTCAATTTCATTTCTATCAATTTATCCTCCATTTCCAATTTCAGAAACAGGTGATTCCCTGGCTAGATGGCTTACACAATGTTTTAACATTAGAGACAGAAGTGCTGCAATTAGTTTACAAGGTAACTTCCATATAACAAAAGAAAGAACAGACTCCATTGTGACTCTACTTAGAGCCCAAGGGGTTAATTTATCAAATCATAATTTTCCTTCTGTCACTGTGGGGAAATATTAACTTAAAATTAAGAAACTTAAATTTAATAATGTCCAATATCTTTAAATTTCATACTAAAGTTGTTGATTGGTGAACTTAAACAGCTGTCAGTGGAAAGGGTTAACTCCTTTGCAGGTTTTTAAGAAGGTGGAGCGAAACATTATCAGGCGCACGCAATTGCGTCACTTCAGGTAAATTAAAAAAAACTTTCCCGATCGAAAAGACAGTTGTGTTTATACACTTTAACTAAACACGAACAGAACAGATACAACAAAACAAACTAGCACATGCTTGCAGAACCAGTAAATTACGTCATATTTCTTATTGTCCTTTCTTCAGATGTCTTTCCAAAATACTGTAAAAACATTGAATATAACTGGAGAAAAAAAAACTGGAGGCGTGGGTTCGTATCCCACTTCTGACACCACCATAAGATCCGGATCACAGGCCACAAACAGATTACCCAAAAGGGTTTTAGAAGTTGTAAGGCTTTTATTAAAGAGCTACAGTTTTAAAGCATAATCAGGTATTACATATGGTTTAAACCGAGTATAATAGACATACAACCCGTGACAGTAGGAGCGATCTACGACTCCCGAATCGGAATGCCACGACCGGATGGACGGGGAGGCAGTACGGTGGTCTCGGATTGGGTGGATTCCTGCAGTCTGCTGCAGCGGTCACTCCCGTTGGATCATCTCTCGAGCTGTCGGAGGTGTTAGGCCGTCAACCACCTCAGAGGCTAAACTTGACCAAGGTGTTAGGCCGTAGCCACCTCTGGGAAGCCTTCGCCCCTAACTGCCTGATTTCCTCTCTCGGTCGTCTATATTTATAGTTATTTCGGTGGGCTGGTAATCACCTGGTGTCAATCATTTGATCCCCCATCCTATTGTCCAATTGTGAAGCGGGAAGGCATCCCTCACCGTCCCTTTCTGTATGACTGACAAGGCCTCCCTCTTATCTTTCTGAGGAATGTTTTGTTATGTTTCTTTAAGGACATTTTATGACTTTTCGGCTCCATTTTTGTCTATTATCCCCCACCCTGTGTTGTTTTGCATTTTACGATTCCCTTATCACTTCTATTTGTCTTTTGATGCTTGATATTCGACCTTGCTGGCATTTCTGCTATCTGTTCCCGGCTGCATGTTGTCAGTCTCTGTTCTAAGAATTAAAACCCATCTTTGAATCTAACAGCTATTTCTTACACCGTGCCATCTTCCCAGGAGGCGGGTACCCGACCTGCACCAGGTCCCGTCTCCTGGAGGCGGGAAGGGGATTACAGCCATTTAACTGTAACAGGCAGTTAAGAGGGTTATCCCCATTTTTCCACCAGAGGTGCGGGCTTCCCGACGTCAGGAAACCCCGCCAGGGTCACCGAGGCGAGCAGTGGGTCTGCGGGTGTCGGAGGGGTCCAAAAGTGCGCTGTGAAGGTAAGTGATGTGTACAAGTGTGGAGAGGTAAGTATGTGAGGTGAGTGAAAAGTGATAGAGAAAAAGTTTCCTTACCTTTGTTTCTTCCTGCAGGCTTCAATCGTTGGCGATGCGGAGGCTCCAACATCTCAATGGCAGAGATAACAGATGGCTGCTGCATTCTCCAATGCAACAGCCATCTGCTTTCTGCTCACAAAACAGGTTTGGTGAGCCTTGAGTACAAGAACTCACCAAACAACAGAGAATGTCAGTGTTTGACAGCTTCTCAAAGCTGTCAAACGATGACAATTCATCTGTCAAAAATTTTTGACAGATGAAACATCATATGCTGACGTCCTCTGTCACCAGTTTCCCCTTAATTGGCCTGCTAAACCCACTGGGCGGGCTTAACCAGGTCAATCAAGGGAAAATAGCGTGGGTTGGCCAGAAGTCGATGGAAGCGGGACTAAAACCCGACAAGCAGCAGTCCCGCCTCCAACGCGCCCCCATTGACAAAATCACCCCCATAATCTCAAAGGCAACTAGGGATGGGCAATAAATGCCAGCCTTGCCAACAATGCTCTCATCCCGAGTAAACTTGGCAACTGCCACTGATGACACAGTCAATTAAATATATCACAATACAAACAAATGGCACAAAAGTGCATTCGTGAAATACACACATCCACACCAGGTCCTTGTGGTTAGAGGCAAGAAATGAATACTTTGAAAATGAGTTGGGTAAGTAGAGTTGTTGAAAGACTAATTATATAGGAACTGCTATAAAACTATTAATGGACAAGTTTGTTGAATTATTTATTTTACAAGCTCAGAACCCACAGCAGATTATTAGATGAAGTTTACTGCCATTGTGCTTCTCATGGAATCACATGGAGATCAGCTGAGTCCCGACAAAGAGCTGAAAATGTTATCAAGCATAAAACTCTATTACAAATAACAAATAGTTGGATGTAAAAAAGTTATCGAAGCCTTTACCCTGCTGAATAATTATTTTTCAGTTTCATTAATCTAGACAAGCTAAGTGCAGTCCACCTATAGGAGCCCTTGTTTTGCTCTGAACCATAATTATCTGCACTTTGTTTGAATTGCCTTTATATGATAGTCCAATTCTTGACAGTGAAGAGTTCCGTGTCATTAGACTACAGAAGGGGAAGGACTGTTTAAACACTAATGGATAAGGACAGGGTACCTCACCAGTTTTGCCAGAATGGCTTCTGTAATGTCCAACAATGAGCTCCAAAGGCATTTCCTAATTTCCAAATCCAGCCTGGACAATTTCAGTCTCCGTATAATTTCTCCAGCCTTATGCAGCTCAGATCAGTTTGAATTTAGATGTGTGTGGCTGATTGAAGTGAATACAACTGCATGTTTTGTGAATTCATATTTAGCTGTTCAACAATTTGACTGCACGTCAGGAAGTGGCTGAAGAATCCAATTTTCAATATCAGATTCAGGGATCAAGAAGAAGGAGTTCCAGATTGGAAACCTGGAAATCAAGGGGGTAATTTTAACCCAACTGGCCGGGGGGGGGTGGGCGGGGGGAACCCACGAGATTGGGTGGTACGCCCTGTTTTACATCCCATCCAATATTACTTTGACTTCAATGCAGTGTAAAATCGGGTGGGGTGTAAAATCAACGATGCATCTGATCCCATCAGTTTCCCAATGGGCGGATTAGGTTAAAATTGCCCCCAGGCCTGGGATTTGAATTCCCAGATTTGCCTCAATATAATCATGTCTACATATTCCTGATGTACAGGAGGACATATTTTATCTGAAGTTTAAAACCCAGCTCAGAGAGTTTGACAGACTGTGGTTACTGTAACAGAGAGCCAAGTTTGGATCACAAGCAGAATTATGACTGCTGTACTTATGCATCAATTGATTACTGTTAAAGTGCACAATGATGAGTCTGGTAATGGCTTAAAGAATATAAGAGTGAATGTGATATTGTAAATGTCTGCACAGCTTAGAATAGTCGAGAATATAAAATATGTATGGTTGAATAATGCTATGTGAAGTACATATAAGTGGGGGAGAAATTGGGCTCAGTAGAGCCCTTTTTTTGGGCACTAGGAGACCCCTTAAAGTGCCAAAATGGCGTCCACGGCGCACACTTCCAACGCAAAGTGCGGTGGACGCCATATTGTAAAGGGGTTAGCACGCGTGCACCTAACGTCCGTTGACAGCATGCAGAGCAGGAAGATCATGACATCACACGTTGATTTGACGCCAGCGTTGCCATTTTGGAGCGCCAGGCTCCAACCTCTGCCCTCTCGTAACCTCGCACAGCTGAACACGCATTTAACGGCATAAAGGACCGCCCCCCACCATCAGCGCTATTTAAAGTGATCATCAACTACTTACATGTTAGTTGCTGGTTTATTTTTTCTGGCTGTTGCTGCAATTCTACAAGTGTTGGGTGCTTTCTACAGTTGGTTAAAGTTTTAATAGTGCACAGGGAGTGGTCTGGCTGAAGTACTTCTTTGCTGATTTAAAGGCTTCCGCACAGACCAGTTGCTCCCAGACATGGGTGGACCAGTAGGCGTTGCTCTTGGTAATGAGCATGACTGGGAGAAGGAGCAGAGGCCACGCAGAGCAGGACAAGCTGCTAGAAGATGGAGGAGGAGGAGGGGGAGATGGACTCTCAGCAGGAGGCCTTATCTGCAGAGGGTCTTTCGGGAGCTGATCTGTTGGAGAACAGATTGCTGGAGTGCTGTGATACTGTGGAAGCTACTTTGCACACTGGTATCTAGAGCCATGATGGCAGCAGTCTGAGCTTCCATGGCAGCAAGCTGAGATTGCATGACAGCAGTCTGAGCTTCTACTGCAGCACTCAGACATTGGGTGGATGCTGCTTGCTCTGCAATGGGAGCTGAGCCATTGGCCATCAGACGTTGTATCATGGTTCATTCTACAGGTGTGCTGCTGGAGGTAGCCACCCATTCCATTTAGGAAAGGATGGGCTCCAGGTTCTGCACAAAACCTTGTGCCAAGTTGGTGCTGGACTCCTCCATACTCCTTGACATGGAAGGCAGGCTTTCCGGCAGGTTTCCCAGTGCATCAAGCATTTGGGTGTTTTTTTATATTTGTTCCTGGGATGTGGGCATCGCGGGCAAGGCCAACATTTATTGTCCATCCCTAATTGCCCTTGAGAAGGTTGTGTGAGCCGCCTTCTTGAACCACTGCAGTCCGTGCGGTGAAGGTACTCCCACAGTGCTGTTAGGGAGGGAGTTCCAGGATTTTGACCCAGCGACGATGAAGGAACGGCGATATACTTCCAAGTCAGGATGGTGTGTGACTTGGAGGGGAACTTGCAGGTGGTGGTGTTCCCATGCGCCTGCTGCCCTTGTCCTTCTAGGTGGAAGAGGTCGCGGGTTTGGGAGGTGCTGCCGAAGAAGCCTTGGTGAGTTGCTGCAGTGCATCTTGTAGATGGTACACACTGCAGCCACGGTGCGCCGGTGGTGGAGGGAGTGAATGTTTAAGGTGGTGGATGGGGTGCCAATCAAGCGGGCTGCTTTGTCCTGGATGGTGTCAAGTTTCTTGAGTGTTGTTGGAGCTGCACTCATCCAGGCAAGTGGAGAGTATTCCATCACACACCTGACTTGTGCCATGTAGATGGTGGAAAGGCTTTGGAGAGTCAGGAGCTGAGACATTCGCTGAAGAATACCCAGCCTCTGACCTGCTCTTGTTGCCACAGTATTTATGTGGCTGGACCAGTTAAGTTTCTGGCCAATGGTGACACCCCCCACGATGTTGATCGTGGGGGATTCGGTGATGGTAATGCTGTTGAATGTCAAGGGGTGGTGGTTAGACTCTCGCTTGTTGGAGATAGCCATTTCCTGGCACTTGTGTGGCGCGAATGTTACTTGCCACTTATCAGCCCAAGCCTGAATGTCGTCCAGGTCTTGCTGCATGCGGGCATGGACTGCTTCATTATCTGAGGTGTTGTGAATGGAACTGAACACTGTGCAGTCATCAGCGAACATCCCTACTTCTGACCTTATGATGGAGGAAAGGTCATTGATGAAGCAGCTGAAGGTGGTTGGGCCTAGGACACTGCCCTGAGGACCTCCTGCAGCGATGTCCTGGGGCTGTGATGATTGACCTCCAAAAACCATAACCATCTTCCTTTGTGCTAGGTATGACTCCAGCCAGTGGAGTGTTTTCCCCCCAATTCCCATTGACTTCAATTTTACTGGGGCTCCTTGATGCCACACTTGGTCAAATGCTGCCTTGATGTCAAGGGCAGTCACTCTCACCTCACCTCTGGAATTCAGCTCTTTTGTCCATGTTTGGACCAAAGCTGTAATGAGGTCTGGAGCCGAGTGGTCGTGGCAGAACCCAAACTGAGCATCAGTGAGCAGTTTATTGGTGAGTAAGTGCCGCTTGATAGCACTGTCGACGACCCCTTCCATCACTTTGCTGATGATTGTGAGTAGACTGATGGGGCGGTAATTGGCCGAATTGGATTTGTCCTGCTTTTTGTGGACAGGATATACCTGTACATCCATCAGCCTTCTTCTGTAGCCTGGCTCATCGCAGTCATCATCTGAGTCCTCTGCAGCAGAACTAGTGTGCGACGTTGCCCTCCGGCAAGCTGGCACCTGCACTTTCCTTTCCCCCTGCCCTGGCTGCAGTGCGCTTGTGCCTGGTGTCTCACCACGTGCAGATCCCGCCTCTGTCCTATCCTCTAAATTATGAGCAGTGCCAGTATCTGAGTTGGTGGCTGCGACTGTGACATCGAGTAACGATGTGTCTTCATCTTCTTTGTCTTCTTGCTCTTCCTCCACTGCCTGAGCAGCTTGCAGTTCTTGGGTATGTGAAAGGAAAAAGGGACACGGGTAGGGTTATCGTGAGGGGAGAGGAGAAAGTAAGAAGTGCACGCTTACACCATCAGCAGCTTCTCTGTCGGAAGAGATTGTGAGATGAGGGGAAAGTGGGATGTGGGAAAGAAGATTAGGTATGAGGATACCCTCATCGTCAGTGGTTTCAGCCCTACCGGTGGCCACAGCCTCAGCAATGGCCCGTCCCATAATGGCCAGCACCGTCTCCTCCATGGGGGTTAGAACATCCAGGCACGCCTCTCCCCCTCCGGTTCGCTCCTGCTGCCTCTGGTTGTGTGCCATCTTCTCCTGAAAGAGAGAGGGAAGTGTGTCAATGAGTGTCATGCAATCTGTGTGAGTGATGTGAATGTCATGATTGAATAGCTAGCAGTGTGTGCAAGCTGTGAGATGTGGGTTTGAGGCTTGCAACAGTGCTAAGTGTGTGAGGGCGAGGTGAAGCTTATGAATGTTGGGTATGAGTCCTGATTGATAGAGATAGTTGGTAGATGAGTGAAAATATCACATTTGAAATATAGCTTGTCTGATTTCAGTTGGTTGATTTGACTGTGATGCTGGATGTAGGTTGGAGCGTGGTACTCTACCTGCAAATCTGTAATTATTTTTTGATCAACTGCTTTTATCTTACTCAACTGTGCCTAGCACTCCAGTCGAACCTCATAATGAGAGGAGGGCCCAGATGTGCCCTGAAGGATTTGGGCTTCAGAGCAATGGGATCTTTGTTACAATAAAGGGATGAAAAGGCAAACCCACATAAACTTGGCTGGTTCAATCAGGCTGGGCCACAGCTTGACTTCAATCATCGTGGTTTGGGAGGGTTGCAATTGATGGAAATCGGTGCAAACAAACTTTCAGTAGGACCGTAATTTTACCTATATGATTGGTTTTGACTTAAATATTGGTTTGGTGTTGATCTTCTTTCAGTTTAAAGTGTTGGAGTCAGTTTGGGTTGGATCAAGGTTAGTTTGTTCATCCAACAGGCTTGTTTACTCATCGGACAAAGAAAGTATTATGTAATGTCAATGGAAAATCCAATAGCAACATTTTCTGCTTAAAATAGATGCCCAATAACTCATTTCACAGAATTCATGCTAGCAGAGAAACTAGTTCTGTTCACATTACTGCCATAAATGGATTAGGTTTTGTCTCCAATGAAAAGTGTAGTTTTTGTTGTTGTAAAGAATCTTAGTGTATTGCTGCTTTCAACCAGCACTACAATAGACCTTACTGGAAGCATCACAAGTAGATCTGAAGAAAAAAATGGCCTCACAAAAAGAGTTGCTAAAATGTGGTCTTACGAAACTCATTAGAAAATGCTTCCAGCATGCTCCATGGCACAGTTGGTATAGTACTGGACTTTTCTGGTCAGGAAGGTCTTAATCTGACTTTCAGTCCGAATTAATTGACCTCAGATAAGGGGGAGCAAATGGACACTACAATTGACCACATCACTCCTGGACTAGCGGGGATTAAAATCAGCCAGGATTCATGCTACTGATCTTTGTTCGGTAACCTCTGATGGAAGAATGAGCCCATGCAGAAATTGGGTGAGGACACAGTTGGGCTTGGCTGTGAAGAATAGCCTGCTATCACTCGCTGTTAGTGCCGATTGTAAATGGTTTTATGGTGTCGATTCATTAAAAAGTGCCTGACTCATTTCATGTAGGACCAAGATCTGACAAAGAGGGGCAGACACAGCCACAGGGTAAAGTTTCTGGTCAGGCCTAGGTGCCTTAGGACGTCTCACCTGACCTTTCGCCGAGTTATTCTTGATGTCTGGTTGTCACCGCTATGAAGTGCTTTGGGATGTTTTCTCAGAAGAAAGAGGCTATAAAAATGATGTCGTAACAGTTTGGCACTTTAATGTTTTGAAAATCTGAGTTGGTGCTGCAGTTCCACTGCATTTGCCGATGTTTACTTCAACATATGTTGTGGGCACATTTCAAAGTTTTACAAAGCTAACAGTACATAAAACTTGAAAAGTGCACATAACTCGAAGGAGGTTTAGGAAATTTTCGAGTACGGATGTGCAAAATTGGAACTGAAATTAGTTAAATGAAATCCAGCTACAATAACACTGGCTTATACCTCTATAAAAAGAGACAAATGGTCTAATTCTTGACATAAAGCATTGACTATCCGTTCTGTATTGTACATGCACCATGTCGGGAGCGCGGTTTATACAAACTAGTTTTGAAGCCACTGTATATTATTAATAACCAGGATCTGTAAAATAAATTTACACCAAGGCAGGTGTTACACCAGTAACCACTGCTAATCTGATTAAGATTTGTGAATGACTAGTTATTAGTAGACCTCAGGTTATATTTCAGCAATGCTAACAGTATGTAGAACCTTAGGTTTACACAGAGAATATATTTTATGAAGTAAACTGTTCAATCTTCACACGCATAGTATTGCTCGAAAACTCTCAACTTCCCAAAAGCATGATAACTGCGGTGAAAATAATATAACAGTGACTGCACTTAGCTGTTCTTTTAAGTTGAGTAATGTTGGTGAAAAGACCACAGTGCGGAAACTCCTTTAAGCTTGTTTTCGGGCCTGAAATAGGAGCCGTACGCTGAGTGCAGGCCCCAAACGGGAGGCTCAAGACGGCCCGAAATTGGGCTTCAGGCTTCATTAATATGCCTCCACAGGCAGCTCGTCCATTTTAAGATCAATGTCCGGCTGCTTGCCTCGACAATCACTGTAGAGTCGGGGGTGGGGGGACGGGCACACTGCTGCTCCTCCTGGCTCCACAAGAACGAATATTGAATCTTTTTCAAAAAGAAAACTCAATTTTTGTTGGTGGCCACACTGGCCACTGAAGAATCCTGGCCAGAGCAGGCCCAACTCCTACACCACTCACAGGTATCCAATTCCACAGAGGGAGCAGGATAAAACAGGCATTAGGCCCTCATTTAAATATGTTAGGGATGAACGTCTGCTTTAGACGGCCACAATGGATTCCTGAAAAATGGACCGATCCAATATCGGGCCTGACATTTTCAGGCGTACTTTGAGCGCGGGATGTTGGTCCCTGATATTGGCCTTTGATGCGCCTGTATTACAGACTTAAAACAGGCACAATAAGGTTCAATTTATGCACCCATAAGACCGCAATTCAGGACTTCACTGAGACTGGAAAGAGTAGGTGGGAGGAGGAAGTGAATCAGAAAGTAGTGACTAGATGCCACAAAGCTAGGGTTTAAAAGCTTGTAGTTGGTCGGAAGAAGGAAAAATTGAATAGTAAATAGTTCCTCAAATTTGAATCATGGAAAAGAATCAATTGGAGCAGGAACAGTACAATGAGGGTTGATTTGAACACTGATTTGTACCTGTACTGGTGATCACATCACAGTGCCTGTAAAATGAGCTGAAACTGTGCCAGACTGGGTTCACTTCATCTGTTTATATCTCTAGTACCAAATATGAGTAAATTATCAGCATTAAACCGTGGAATCAAGTCTCCCAAAGAGGCATACCCTCTTATTTTTCCTTCTCAATTATTTAAAGGGACACTGCCTTAATGAACAAATACTCAGCCGATCTTTTCTGCTTGTTTAAAAGTGCACAATGAAGTAATCCAGGTTGAGATGGATTATTGTTTTAATCGTGCAGCAATTCATTTTTGAAAAAAGTGACTCATGGGATCTTTCTCTTTTTCAAACAAAAAAACTTTAGCCCAACAGCGTTCAACAAAGATGCTGCCCCTTTAATTATTGTTTTTGCTACTCCAGAGAGGCGCATTGGATAATTACTAATCCATATGGACCAAAGTTAAGCCTTTAAGCATGTGAATGAGTCTTCTGAAAAACGTTGTAATTATTCTGGAGCAAAAGTTTCCCAAGAAGTTGCAGGGTGTTAACCCCGCCTGGACCCTTGCTAAACTGAGATTTTCTACCTGGACTAAAAGCTCTCTGAAGCCCTGAAAAGAAGGATTAGTAGATACAGTTAAATCAGTAACCATCTCACTCAGTGCTGGGCTACAGATTTGTCTGTGAATCAGTTTGCACTGATTGTTCCCACAGTTTTATTCACATTGCGCTATTTAAAGTGTCACTAAAGGTCAGAGAGCTATTTTTTAAAGCATTACCAATCATATGTTATTGTTATTTTTCCATGACTTGACCTTTTGTCGTTTCAGCGCCATAACCGAGCTGACAAACATAACTGTTGGTGATGTTGGCTTTTAACTTGCTTCCAAAATATAAAAAACAAAATCTAGTCTTAAAATCCTCATTGTGACCAAAAGATTGTGAAAGGGATTACATTTGGATGTACATCCTTAGAGCAGAGAAGGCTGAGGGGGGACCTGATTGAGGTGTACAAAATTATGAGGGGCATAGATAGGGTAGATAGAAAGGAACTTTTCCCCTTAGTAAAGGGGTCAATAACCAGGGGGCATAGTTTCAAGGTAAGGGGCAGGAGGTTTAGAGGGGATTTGAGGAAAAACTTTTTCACACAGAGGGTGGTTGGAATCTGGAACTCACTGCCTGAAAGGGTGGTAGAGGCAGGAACCCTCACAACATTCAAGAAGCATTTAGATGAGCACTTGAAAAGCCATTGCATACAAGGCTACGGACCAAGTACTGGAAAATGGGATTAGAATAGACAGGGCTTGATGGCTGGCGCGGGCACGATGGGCCGAAGGGCCTCTTTCTGTGCTGTAAAACTCTATGACTCTATGACTACATCTCTGTGACTGTTCTAAAACATTTGGTTAGATAACACACAGACTGCAGCGGTTCAAGAAGGCGGCTCACCACCACCTTTCCAAGGGCAATTGGGGATGGGCAATAAATGCTGGCCTTGCCAGCGACGCCCACATCCCGTGAATGAATTTTTAAAAAAAGCACCAGTGGGGTGGTCGGAATGGATGGAAGCTCGTGGTCATGTCACATATGAATTCCCACAAGGGTGTGGGAACTGCATGTTCAGTGAGTAAAACCTTCTACAAGTAGGTTGGAACGTTCATTTACCAGAATGTAATTCAGGATAGTGCAGTGGTACGATAGCAAAATACTGCAGATGCTGGAAATCCGAAATAACAACAGAAAACGCTGGAAAAACTCAGCAGGCCAGGCAGCATCCGTGGAGAGAGAAAGAGAGTTGACGTTTCAGGTCGATGACCTTTCATCAGAACTGGGAAGAGCTGGAAATCAAATAGATTTAAGGCCAGGGTAAAGCTGGGAAAAGGGGGAGGGGATAAAGGAACAAAAGAGGAGATGAAGAGACATTAAGAGACATTAAGAGATATGCAAGGCTAGAGGTGGTGTTAATGTGACAGATTAAGGCTGAATGAAGTGTGAAATCTACTGGCAGAATGAAGGACAGCTGCCAGCTTCTAGGAGGAAAAAAAAAGGTGGGGGGGACAAATAAAAGGGTGGATAAAATAAAATATAAATGTGATTGGAGCTGAGGTTATGATCTAAAATTGTTGAACTCGATATTGAGTCCAGAGGGCTGTAGCGTGCCTAAACGAAAGATGAGGTGCTGTTCCTCGAGCTTACGCTGAGCTTCCGTGGAACAGTGTATTAGGCCGAGGACGGTGAGGTCAGAGTGGGAGTGAAGCGGTGAATTAAAGTGACAGGCCACCGGGAGCTCGGGGTCCCCCTTACGGACTGAACGGAGGTGTTCCGCAAAGCGGTCACCCAATCTGCGTTTGGTCTCCCCAAATGTAGTGGGTTGATGTAATAACAGTCTCGTACCATGGTGTGGTAAGCTGCAGACTTCGTAGCATATGATTCCACACACAGCTAATTTTCCATCTCAACAAGGCACTTCCCACCATTAAGAAAGAGAAATCAAACATTAAGACATCCCCATGCGCTGGTTTACACCTCCTAGTGGCTAGTTGTCGAACGCCACTGGCAGAAGCCCAGGAGCAAGCCAGAGAACAGTTAAAACATGGAAAAACCCTTGAAGGAAGAGGCGGATGCGGAAATAAGTACTTAATCAACCATCTATAATATCTTAAAAGTCTTGCTTACTTTCCTCATCACACTTTATTCATAACACCCCCATTGTTAGAAAAACAGTGTATCCTCTGACTCACCATGAGGAAACCATGGAAGATTTATTATGAGAGTCAAAATCGTTCTGGCTTTAGAACAAATACCATAAAATTTTGTCAGACAGACTGTAAAACCTATATTGTGAAGTCCCACAGTTTGGGTTACTAGATAATTCAACTGTGTAGACTTTTGCACTCATTGATTATATTTTTGGGGGTAATTTTCACATCATCAGACCCAAGCTAAGCACTACATCCCAATTACCTCAGGGTAGAAACTACTGTTGGCTTAACGTAAAATAAATGGGCTAATTTCTGGTTTAAAATAGCAGATAGAGGAATGTTATGTGAAAGCATTAAGCATTTGTCTACTATTATCATTGACTGTAACTTCTACCATTTTCTCTTTGACCCTGGTCAACCTTGGTGGTGTCCTTTGGGCTTTGGCCCTTAACCCTTGACCTTGGTTGCTCATTAAAAAACAGTTGTTAAACTTGTTTTCAGACTCCCTGCTATACCGTTAAATTATCCACGATTGCAAATTGGAGCCTATATGCTACAAAATAAACTCCCATTATGTTCAATGTAAATTCTTATCACAGCTGGAAAAATGTTTTTTTATTTATTTCCATTAATATTTTTCGGTCTCCGAAAACAAAATTCCAGTACCTTAGTTTTAAGCATAAGAATTTAATCCTGAGAAGGAATCAAATTGACTTTTGCTAAAGATGGGGAGCCATTCTGAATAACAAGCTGCCATCTTCAGGCGTGTGATGCATCCTGGACAGAGATATATGTCAGATGCAACACGGTGGCATAGTGGTTAGCACTGTTACCTCACAGCGCCAGGGACCCGGATTCGAATCCGGCCTCGGGTGACTGTCTGTGTGGAGTTTGCACATTCTCCCCGTGTCTGCATGGGTTTCCTCCGGGTGCTCCGGTTTCCTCCCACAGTCCAAAGATGTGCGGGTTAGGTTGATTTGGCTATGATAAATTGACCCTTAGTGTTAGGGGGGATTAAATACGTGGGGTTACGGGGATAGGGTGGGATATGTGTCGGTGCAGGCTCGATGGGCCGAAATGGCCTCTATCTGCACTGTGGGGATTCTGTGATTCTGTGAGATGTATATTTGATGTTAATGCTACTCAGATAAGTTGGGATTTCCTGACGAATTTCTGAATGGGCTTCAGAGTCCATTTGGCTCATCGCTACGATACATAGGCGATGGCAACCAGAAGGTTAGAGCAGAAATCTCCGCAGTTTCATCTCAGTCCCTTGATACTCGAACTCTATGAAGTTCGCACATCTGCATAAATATAAAAACAGTAAATTTACTGTGTTTCACATCTCCAGAGCCTCTAATTAAAAACAGGTGTGGAGCTGTCTGTTGCAAAAAAAACCCGTGTCAACTAGATGGCGTTGTTCCAAAAAAATTACTAAGAGTTTTAAAAATAAGTTAATCGGTTGATTCTTTTTAAGTTGAAAGCCACAATTCCAATAAATTCAAAATCTCTCAACTTTTCTCATCCATGGTTTGTTAAGTTCTTGTCATCATTTGGCAACCTGTGCTTGTAGACTGTTGGGCTCCAAATGTCGAATAATTAAGTTTTTTTTCACACTTAAAACATTACCAGAAGCGGTGGTGAAATGAAGAGGCTCCCAAAGCATATGGGAGTAATCTCTCGTACTGCAGATTTTGACATGATATTAGGTGCCCGCACGAAACTTGGTAAAGAGGCATCATCCTGGAATAGTTAGAAGCAGCCTGCTTCAGAAACCCCTCCTAGGACTGACATGCTGGGTGCCTAGGAAAGTCTGTCCTGCAGTGAATGCTGTACCTGCTGCGGTACAGACTATTGCAATGCAACTTCTGTGTTTTATTTGAGTTAAATGTTACATAAGCTAGCAAGCACATAGTGGAAACAATTAGGGAGAAAAATTCGGTACCTTAGCGCCTCCAGTTAGCGCCTGGCCGGGGCGCTAACGGGGCGCTGAGGCAGTAGTGCCGTGGTGAGGCAAATACAGCATCGCACACCAAATTCGGCCCCCCGTAGCGCTGCTGCTATGAGTTAGTGCTGGGAATTTCAGCACCAGGCAGATCGTGACGTCAGTGAGCATGCAACGTTCACTGGGCGCCCAATCTGCCGAATTGAGTATCGCCCCCCTGCCTTAGCACCCGGTCTCGACAGCGACAGGGAGAGGAGGCGTCATACAGGTGGATGCCGGTTCCAGGGGCACTATTTAAAGGGATCATTAGTAATGAGTCGCAGCTGTCAGGTTAGTGGTATTTCAGTGTTTCCTTGTCAGTTTGAGATAGTTCAAGAGCTGAATTCAGTCAGTCAAAGGTTATTTAGTCTCCGGAGTGTTGCGGCTTCTAAAAGTTGTTTACATTTATTCTCACAAAATATCAAAGTGCTGCAATTCCTTACATTAATGGGGGCTGTACTGGCAGTTGACCTCAAACTCCAGGATCTACTGCGGATGGAGCGCAGACAGCAAGAAAGATTGGAACATGTGGCCAGAGGGAGGAGGAGGACCATCAGGGCTCTCAACAGGAGGCCTTAACCTCCGAGGGTCTTCCGACAGCAATTCTCCTACTTCAATTAAGCCAGTAGCAGTGTCTTAGAAGGCTCTGCTTCAACAAGGAGGTGGTCACAGAACTCTGACACCTCCTGAAACCAGACTTCGAGCCTCAGATCAGGGTGAGACGGGTCTCTCAGTGGCAGTCAAGGTCACCGTCTCCCTCAATTCCTTTGCCAGCGGATCCTTCCAGTCTGCAACAGGAGATTTTTTAAATTTGTTCATGGGATGTGGGCGTTGCTGGCAAGGCCAGCATTTATTGCCCATCCCTAGTTGCCCTCGAGAAGGTGGTGGTGAGCTGCCTTCTTAAACCGCTGCAGGCTGTGCGGTGAAGGTACTACCACAGTGCTGTTAGGGAGGGAGTTCCAGGATTTTGACCAAGTGACGATGAAGGATCAGCGATATACTTCCAAGTCAGAATGGACTTGGAGGTGGTGCTGTTCCCATGCGCCTGCTGCCCTTGTCCTTCTAGGTGGTAGAGGTCACGGGTTTGGGAGATGCTGCCGAAGAAGCCTTAGCGAGTCGCTGCAGTGCATCTTGTAGATGGTACACACTGCAGCCACGGTGCGCCGGTGGTGGAGGGAGTGAACGTTTAAGGTGGTGGATGGGGTGCCAATCAAACAGGTTGCTTTGTCCTGGATGGTGTCGAGCTTCTTGAACGTTGTTGGAGCTGCACTCATCCAGGCAAGTGGAGAGTATTCCATCACACTCCTGACTTGTGCCTTGTAGATGGTGGAAAGGCTTTGGGGAGTCAGGAGGTGAGACACTCGCTGCAGAATACCTAGCCTCTGACCTGCTCTTGTTGCCACGGTATTTATGTGGCTGGTCCAGTTAACTTTCTGGTCAGTGGTGACCCCCAGGATAATGATGGTGGGGGATTTGGCGATAGTAATGCCACTGAATGTCAAGGGATGGTGGTTAGATACTCGCTCGTTGGAGATAGTCATTTCCTGGCACTTGTGTGGCGCGAATGTTACCTGCCACTTATTAGCCCAAGCCTAAATGTCGTTCAGGTGTTGCTGCATGCGGGCATGGACTGCTTCATTATCTGAGGAGTTGCGAATGGCACTGAACATTGTGCAATCATCAGCGAACACCTCCTCTTCTGACCTTATGATGGAGGGAAGGTCAATGATGAAGCAGCTGAAGATAGTTGAGCCTAGGACACTGCCCTGAGGAACTCCTGCAGCAATGTACTGGGGCTGTGATGATTGACCTCCAACCACCACAACCATCTTCATATAGGTAACATCTCGCAGATCGCTGTCCATCGCTGAATCCGGCAGGTCACAGAGGCTCTCTACTATAGGAGAAGGGACTACATTTCCTTCCCCATCACAAGAGAGAAGCAGGACGAGCATGCATGTGGCTTTGCCAGGATAGCTGGATTCCCCATGGTTCAGGGCGCCATTGACTGCACCCACGTGGTTCTGTGGACACTGCATAACTATCCTGAGGTCTTCCGTAACTGCAAAGGCTACCACTCACTTAATGTCCAGTTGGTGTGCGACCACAGACAGCGAATCCTCAATGTGAATGCCCGCTATCCTGGCAGCATCGATGATGCCTTCATCCTGCACCAGACTGATGTGCCAGCACTCTTTCAGCCACCACATCAAGCTCGCAGCAGGCTGGTCGGAGACGAGGGCTATCCGTTCTCCACCTGGCTCATGACTCCCCTCCACAACCCCAACACTCCTGCACAACGCTCATATAATGAGAGCCATGCTGCCACCAGGAACATCATTGAGCAGACCATCGGGGTGCTCAAAAAACGGTTCCGCTGCCTTGACCACTCAGGAGCAGCCCTCCAGTACTCGCCGGAGCGGGTGACCATTTCGTCATGGTGTGCTGCATGCTCCACAATCTGGCTATCATGAGGGCCCGCCTTGCTAGCAGGGATTGCGGGACCACCTCAGGAGGAGAAAGAGGGAGAGGAGTAGGAAGAGGACGAGGAGGAGGACCAGGAAGACGAGGGGGAGGAGGAGCGAGAGAGGAGGCAGCCACTCATCGGCCTTCTGGAAGGGTGGTCCATGACTGCCTCAGACTGTTGTTCCAGTAAATTCAACCCCAGATCCCCATTGCTAACCACATCCCCATCATTCCATCCTTGTCGCAGGCCATATCACAGCGCAAAGCTGAAATGAGAGACAGTACAAAATTATCCGAAGTGAATTAATAAATTTGTCAATAATCAGTGAACACATCTTTACAACAACAATATTTACTATTCACACTTGTGCAATCCCTTAGTGCCTCTCGTTACTGTGCCTTTGCCTACTCTAGTGCTCCTACGAGGTGTTGGCCCAGTGGCTGCAGCAGGACTAGTGAAAGGCTGCTGAGTGTCCATGCGGGAGACTTCAGATGGCCTTGCAGGACGCCCTTGACCAACTCTGGGCATGGAAGGCCCGGCTGTAGACTGCACCACCTCAGCATGGGCGGCAGCAGTCTGGCCTGGCTGGATGACAGGCAGCAACAAGGGCAATGGCGGAGTGGCAGTGGTGGGAGCAGGAAAGCTATCATCATGAGAGAGGACAACAGGTTCCTGCTCCACTGACCCACTGCCACTCCCCCGGGGCAGCACCTCAGCATCCTTAGCAATCTGTTGCAGCACAGATTGCTGGTCTGCTGCAACACCACGAAAACTCCGGTCGACCGTGGTAGACCCAGCCACGATGGCAGCAATCAGAGCTTGCGTGGCATCAAGCTGAGACAGCATGAGAGCAGTCTGAGATTGGATGCCACCAAACATAGACTCCATTACAGCACTAAGATGTTGCGTCGCTTCTGCCTGTGCTGCAGTGGAAGTTGCCAGATCGCCCATCACACGCGGCAACATGCCTGGGTCGCCACGGTCTCACTGGGAGTCTACCATCCTTTCCAGACTGGAAATGATGGTCTCCATGGTGTGCACAGAGCTTTGTGCAATCTTGGAGGCAGACTCCTCCACGCTCCTTACCATTGCCGACAGGCTCTCGGGCACCCTTGCCATTGCACCTATGATCTCCGTGTGCATGCCCATCACCCTTCTTCTAAAGGCCTCCCCATTGAGGTCCTCACCTGAGTCCTGTGCAGCAGAACTCGCGCGCGAACTCGCCCTCCGGGGAGCTGGCCCCCGAGCTACCCTTTCCCCCTGGCCTTGCTGCAGCTCACTCGTCCCCGGTGCCTCCCCCTATGCAGATCCCACTACTATACTAGCCTCTAAAGAACGCGTAGTGCCAGTATCTGAGCTGGTGCCTGCGGGTGAGACATGCAGTGACGCGATGTGTTCTTCCTCCTCTTCTTCTCCTGCCTCGCTCTCTACGGTGCCCTCAGGGACAGGCTGCTGAGGTGCTTGCTCATTATCTGAAATCATAAAGGCACAAGGGTTGGGTTAAGGTGAGGGGAGCGGGGCAGGAAGGGAGAAAGGCATGCATACAGTATGATTAGCTGGACAGTGCGAAAGGCTTGTGGGATGAGGGGGAAGTGGGATGTGAGAAGAAGAAGTAGGGATGAACATACCGTTGTTGTCCCCAATGGGGTTAACGTCACCAGTGGCCACGGTGCCCACCACCTGGTGCCCAATAATCAACAGCACTCTATTTTCCAACGCAGACAGTGGTTGGGTGTCGGCTTGTCCCCCGCCTGTGCGCTCCTGCTCCCTCCTGTTGTGAGCCACCTTGGCCTGCAAGAAAAGGAAAGTGTGTGAGTGAGTGTGGAGCAATGTGTTTGGGTGATGTGCCTGCCATAGTTGAATAGCTGTCATTGTGTGCAAGATGTGAGATGTGGGTGTGAGTGTTGCTAGTTAGAGATTGTTGGTGGCTGTGGTGCTTTGGCCAGTGTGTGCAGACTGTGGTTCAGACTGTAGCATGTAGCATTTGTTGAGGCATTGACTCACCCTGACCACTTGAGTGAGGTCATTAAATTTCTTCCTGCACTGTGTGTGGGTCCTGGGGACCACAAGACCTGATGGGCAACCTCCCTCCACATGGCACGGAAGACTTGTGGTGAGGGCCTCCTGCCACTTGCCAGGTAGAGCACCGCCCTCCGTCTCTCCACAGCGGACACCAACTCCTCCAATGCTTGATCCGAAAATCTGCGGGCTCTCTCCCTGGGGCGTGGATCTGCCATGAGTACAGCTGGTTGAGTCGTCCGGCTCCTTGGACTTGGCCTGCTCCTGCTTGCTGACACAGGTTCACAGGCGGCAATACTGAGAATGAGATTCTGCAGCATGAATGAACCTCACCTTTTAGAACTGGAAAGAGCCTGTGGCAATGGTGACTTGCGATTAGACTGCACCTGATATTGGTTAGCACTTTGAATGTAACGCCACTGAGCTAGGCCATTAGCGTTTGATTTAGCGCTCCCATCCTTTCTTTGAGCGGTGACACTGAATTTTGCGTGCAGTGAGATTCGTTAGCGCCTGCCACTAAATCTCAAACTTTTCCAAAGTTAGCGCCCACTTTTAATGAATTTCTCCCCCTTGGTGCCTGGATGAACTTTAATATTTTCACATGGCCTTAGTTCACTATTTTACTGGAGGCATTAACCCATTTATTGGTTGTGTTGGTCCACTTATTTTAAGTAAGTTAATAGTTCTGTTAAAATTGCAAACAGAGGATTGTTATGTGAATGAGTTAAGCATTCATGCACTAATATTGTCAGCACTCATTTTTAGGCTATGATGAGTTCATTACATTTTTAATTGTCTGACTCAGTTTACCAACCTAGATGGCAACTGTGAAAAAATTCTGAAGCAAAATGGTAGTCTATGCAAATTAATGAGAAAATTAGGTTTATACATTCTCACTCACCAAACCCTCTTATTTTCCATTCCAATCTTCCAATCCTCTCCTAAACTACAACTACATCATTGTCCTTTCTGCATTCTTACTGTGTTGAAATCAAGACTTATTGTACCATCTCCTACTTTAACTAATTCATTCTTATGAGTCTTCCCTTTCTTCTACAATCTATAGACTTGTAAAACCCATGTTTCACGTAATCGCTACCTCTTGATTTGCTTCTTCTTCTCTCCTACTCGATTCAAATCCTACATTATGGATATAGTCCCTAGACTAAGGTGTTTTAATAATGAAAAAATAAAGTCTGTCCTTATCAAACAAGTGGTTTCCCCATGGATTTCCGTAATTGCACCTTAGCACGGAAGCAAGACTCAAAGCAGTGATAAAAATAGAAGAAAAGTCCATTAATGGATCGTACCCCTCACCTCTTTACTTTTCCACAGAGGAAAATATGGTTTAAATCCATGTATACAGCCAAAGAATCCAAAGTGCTCCAACAGCCAGTAACTGGAGCTGACACAAATTGAGTCAATTTGTCAAGGCCCCATGCCATTGGCTCACAGTGCACCCAGGATTTTCTGATTATGTACTGGCTGCTTGCAAAGGCTTGCCAGTGGTGAAGAGCTTCACAAAATCTACCCGAAATGCCCCATAATTTCATAGACATCTCATGACATCATCATGCCATGATGCACACATGAGTTCTCATTTACGCCTATCTGCTGGAATTAGACCAACCCCTCAGGCGAGTAGATGACACATTCCTCCTTAGCTATAACTACTTTGCAAACTGTATGTCTTGGCCACATTCTCTGGCAATTCCAACTTCTTCTGAAATTTGAGGTCCGGCAATGTGCATGCTCAGGTACACGTGATGTGTGAAGAGTGCATAGACTATGTGTAGTGATGTTCTTAATTTCAGAGGAAGCCAGACTCCCCAATTGAGTGCAACAAGCCAGGACCTGAGCATATAATCTAGGCTGACACTTTGGTGCAGTGCGGAGAGAGGAGTACATTGTTGGAAGTGCCCTCTTTTGGATGAGATGTTAAACCAAGGACCTGTCTATCTGTTCCATGAAAAAACTTCAGCGGAATTATTCAAAGAAGAGCTTGGAATTCTCCCCAAGTCTTGGTCGACATTCCTTCCTCAACCGCCACCACCAAAAGTAGATTATGTGGTCATTCATCTCATTTTGTGGGACTCTTGTGGAATTTGTTAAACACGCATTAGCTGCCACCAACTTAACAGTGATTTCTGTTCAAAAGTAATGCAATCATTGTGAAACACTTTAAGATGTATTGAATATATGATAAATTACTTTTCTTTCTGTTGTTGGGTGTGTGTCTGAACCCTGATGCTCCAGTTGAGATGGGCCTCCATTTCAACTCAATACGTAGACTTGTAAATATTAATTTCACATTCAGGTACAGCATTACAATCTTCCCTAGGGACTGCATCTTGTCATGGTGGGAAGGCGTGCATGCTCCTATGAACCTGAGAGCTATGCTGGCAGGAATATACTTCCTGGTAGGACTATCCAAGCCAGATAGGTCGAAAGGTAGGAGCCAGACTAAAGGTAGTCCACCGATCTTCTTGGTCAGGGGTTTTGAGTCAGGCTAATATCAATCCACATAAAAATGTCTTTTGGCACGGAAACAACTCTGAGACAATCAAGTCTTGTACACACTTGTAGATATAAACATCAACTGTGGAGATTATCTGCTGGATGTAAGGCTAGATGATAACTGATCCTTGTGGTACCCCACTAGTCACATCCTGCCAACTCGAAAATGACCCGTTTATTCCTACTCTCTGTTTTCTGTCCGTTAACCAATCCTCAATCCATGCTAGTATATTACCCACAATTGCATGAGCACTAAGTTTGGTTAATAACCTCTTGTGTGGCACCTTATTGAATGCCATCTGAAAATCCAAATACACCACATCCACTGGTTCCCCCTTATCAATTCTGCAAGTTACAACCTCAAAAAACTCAAAAGCAGATTTGTCAAACACAATTTCCCTTTCATAAATCTGTGTTGACTCTGCCCAATCCTATTATTATTTCCTAAGTGCCCTGTTACCACATCCTTAATAATAGATTCTAGCATTTTCCCTACTACTGATGTCAGGCTAACTGGTCTGTAGTTCCCCGTTTTCTTTCTCCCTCCTTTCTTAAATAGTGGGGTTACATTTGCTACCTTCCAATTCAAGGGAACTGTTCTAGAATCTATGGAATTTTGGAAAATGACAACCAAAGCATCCACTATCTCTATAGCCACCTCTTTGAAAACCCTAGGATGTAGGCCATCAGGTCCAGGGGATTTATTGGCTTTCAGTCCCATTAATTTCTCCAGTACTATTTTTTCACAAATACTAATTTTTTTCAGTTCCTCATACTTGCTAGACCCTTGGTTCTCCACTATTTTGGGAAGTTTTTTGTGTCTTCTTCCATGAAGACAGACACAAAGGGCTGGATTTTACCAGCCCTGAGGAAGCAGGTTTGGAGGCAGGACTGCTGGGAAAGTCAAAAAGAATGGGAGCGAGTCCCGAACCCACTCCCAACCCGCCTCCAACCAATCTTCCCGGGAGTCGGGTCCCCGATTTGCGCAGGGACCCGACTCCTAGCGGCGGGAAGAGGATTATAGCCACGGCTTTTTCCAATTTTGAGACTTCTGCTGCGGGCTTCCCAACGTCAGGGAACCCCGCCAGGGTAAGTGAGGCATGCTGTAGGTCTGTTGTACTATTGGTGTATAGATGACAGCTGCAGGAGTGGTGTGAAGGATGCAATGGGACACTGGTGAGTATCAGAGGTAAGGAAATGTTGGGAAAGTCATTTTTAATGTGTTTAGATTTTTCTGTAGGTGACAAGCTTTGAAGTGTTTGTGTGGCCTCACCTCAATGGGAGAAGTGACAGATCGCTTCTGTACCCTCACCTGCAGCTGCCATCTGTTTCATCCTAAGGAGAGAGTCACTGGAGAGCCTGGGTACAAGGGCTCACCTGTGTACTGTGATTGTCAGTGTTTGACAGCACCTCAATGCTGTCAAACACTGTCAAATCATCTGTCAAAAATTTATGGTTCATGTGCCTTTAAGAAAACCGGCAGATGAAGCGTCATCAACAGACATCATCTGATACTGGCTTTCCCTTAATTGGCCGGCAAGCCTGTAGGGCGGGCTTAACAAGCCAATCAGGGGAAAATAGCGTCTGTGCGTCGGACGTCGCTGGGGGCAGGATTAGAACCCGGAAGGCAGCAGTCCTGCCCCCAACGTGTCTCGGTGAGTAAAATCCAGCCCAAAGTATTTGTTTAATTTCCCTGCCATTTCCTTATTGCCCATTATTATTTCTCCTGTCTCAGCCTGTAAGGGACCCACATTTACTTTCACTAATTTTTTCCTTTTTACATGCCTATAGAAGCTTTTACAGTCTGTTTTTATGTCTCTCACTAGTTTACTCTCATATTCTATTTTCCATTTCTTTATCAATTTTGTGGTCCTCCTTTGTTGAATTCTAAAATCCTCCCAATCCTCAGGCTTACTACTCTTTTTGGCAACATTATAAGCCTCTTCCTTTGATCTAATACTATCTTTAACTTCTCTTGTTAGCCACAGTTGGACCACTTTTCCTGTGGGGTTTTTGTGCCTTAAAGGAATGTATATTTGTTGTAAATTATGTATTAATTCTTTAAATGCTAGACATTGCTTGTCTACCATCTTATTTTTTAATGTAGTTTCCCAATCTACCTTAGCCAACTCACCCCTCATACCTACATAGTTTGCTTTGTTTAGATTTAAGACCCTAGTTTCGGATTTAACTAAATCACTTTCAAACTCAATATAAAATTCCATCATATTATGGTCACTCTTCCCTAAAGGCCCCTTTACTACAAGATTAATAATTAACCCTTTCTCATTCACAATACTAGATCTAAAATAGCCTGTTCCCTAGTTGGTTCCTCAACATACTGATCTAGAAAACTATCTTGCATACATTCCATGAATTCGTCCTTCACACTATTTTTGGTTTGCCCAGTCTATATGTAGATTAAAGTCCCCCATGATTACTGTATTACCCTTGTTACATGTGCCTCTAATTTCCTGATTTATACTTTGCCCTACATTACACTGTTGTTTGGGGGCCTATAAACAACTCCCACCAATGTTTTCTGCCCCTTGCTGTTTCTTAGCTCCACCCAAACTGATTCTACTTCTTGATTTTCGGAGCTAAGATCCTTTCTCTCTACTGTCTTTATCCCATCCTTTATTATCAGGGCTACCCCTCCTCCTTTTCCATTTTGCCTATCTCTTCTAAAAATTAAGTATCCTGGAATATTTAGTTCCCAACCTTGGCCATTTTGCAACCACGTCTCCGTTATGGCTATTGGATCAAACCTGTTAATTTCTATCTGCGCTATAAATTCATCTATTTTTTTGACAGCTTAAGGAAAAAAAGATCACAATGATATCAGAGGGCAAAATTATAACCATTAGCCTGCATATTCGGCATCAAGAACACAGTGAATGAGAACAGAACTTTCAGTAATTTTAAGAAGTAATGTACATTATGTACACTTTTCTAACATCGCTCTCTGCATTATATTTTTATTTCCTTGCCAATTTTCTTCCTTTGTCTGAGAAGGCATAAATTCCTTGCTAGGCTTAATGAGATGCAATTCCAAAGATGCCCTCTGCGACTCAGTCCATTATTCATGTATGAGCCTTGACAGACAAATTCCCCATGGGGGACATCGCAGCCAAGCTTGACCCTGTCCTCATGAAGCATCGGCATTCCAGCCCCAGCATGCATCAAGTGAATTGCGATCAGGAGCAAGAAGACTGACTGATTTTCCCCTTCACTAACCAGGGAAACCTGAGGCCAATTATAATGCCCCCAAAGAATTACAGAAATTTACAGCACAGAAGTATATTCAAGACTGAGATCGATAGATTTTTGGGCACTAAGGGATTCAAGGGATATGGGGATAGGGCGGGAAAGTGGAGTTGATGTAGAAGATCAGCCATGATCTTATTGAATGGCGGAGTAGGCTCGAGGGGCCATATTGCCTACTCCTGCTCTTATTTCTTACATTTTTCAGTAGAAGGAGACCATCTGACCTGTCCTGGCTCTTTGCTAGAGCTGTCCCACTATGCTGCTCTCTTCCCACAGCTCTGTATCTTCCTCTGTTTCATATATTTATTTATTCACCCCTTAAAAGATGTAATGGTCTCTGCCTCAAGCATCCCATGTTCTAACAATTCTCTGTGTAAAGAAATTACTCCTAACCCCTTTCTGCACGCTCTTGGTGATACTTTTAAATTGATGACTCCTTGCTTCCCTGGCTGAGCCCAACCAACTCTGCTTCAAATGTTTGCTGGAGAGAAAACATGGGACCTCTCTATCTGGATTGCTCAGCTATTAACTGGATAAACTGCCTGAGATATCAAAGGAGCCCCTTCGCAATATGTTTAATAACAAGCTCAGATCATATCGTTGTGCAGATTGATTCAGATTTAGATTTCAGAGTTTATGTAGTTTGGAATTTCATTTCAGATTTTAAATAACCAGGGTGCTAAACACCCATACAAAACCAAAATACTGCAGATGCTGGAAATCTGAAATAAAAAACAGAAAATGCTGGAAATACTCAGCAGGTCCGGCAGCATCTGTGGAGAGAGAAACAAAGTTAATGTTTCAGGTCGATGACCTTTCGCCTGAGCTGAAAAAAGTTAAAGATGTAACAGATTTTAATCAACTGCAGAGGCAGGGAAAGGGGGGAGGGGAGGAAAGAACAAAAGGGAAGGTCTGTGATAGGGTGGAAGGAAGGAGAGATTAAATGGCAAAAGGTATGATTGTACAAAGCAAAAGGAGCTGGTAATGGGACAAGTAAAGAAACAAAAGATGGTTCTAGAGGAGGTTTAAATGGGAATGGCAGAATCATCAGCAACAGCTGCCATCTTGAAAAAATGGGGGCAGAGGTTATGATCTGAAATTGTTGAACTCAATGTTGAGTCCAGAAGGCTGTAAAGTGCCTAATCGAAAGATGAGGTGCTGTTCCTCGAGTTTACGTTGAACTTCGTTGGAACAGTATAAAACATAGAAACATAGAATCTAGGAGCAGGAGTAGGCCATTCGGCCCGTCGAGCCTGCTCCGCCATTCAATACGATCATGGCTGATCATCCAAATCCAGTACCCTGTCCCTGCTTTAATCCCCACAGTACACATATCCCACCCTACCCCCGTAACCCCACGTATTTAATTCCCCCTAACATATCCCATCCTATCCCCATAACCCCACATATTTAATCCCCCCTAACACTAAGGGTCAATTTATCATAGCCAAATCAACCTAACCCACACATTTTTGGACTGTGGGAGGAAACCGGAGCACCCGGAGGAAACCCACGCAGACACGGGGAGAATGTGCAAACTCCACACAGACAGTCACCCGAGGTCAGATTCGAACGCGGGTCTCTGGCGCTGTGAGGCACCAGTGCTAACCACTATGCCACCGTATAAGAGGTCGAGGACAGAGAGGTCAGAGTGGGAGTGGAGCGGAGAATTAAAGTGATAGGCTAAACAGGAAGCTAAACAGACTAAGCAGACCCTGTATGTGTCAGAAGCCAGTCCAATGCACTTCTTTGAATTCACTATTGTCACTAAAGGAAAGATATTTGTATTTGTGTATTTTTATTCCGATCTTTCCATATATAATTTCATTACTCTCTACAGGACCTTCCTGACTTCACAGCTCTCGCTGTGCTGACACTATAAAACAAAGGATTGTGACGCTGATTGACGCCATCTAGGCTCTCAGGGAATTAGAAACCTTCTGACTAATCTAATATTTGAAATGGTGAAAGTGTAGTTTTATTTTCTTTGTAATCACAGGATATTTTCCAAAATACACATTTCCCACAATTTTGATAGTGGGCTGTTTAAAACTGCACGACCTCCACACAATTTTCTGCATTTCACTCTAATTCACTTATCAGAATAACTGTAAATTGAAAATATTGGCCTCCATTTCTTTTAAAAGGACACCACTGATCAACATGGTTTAAGATCATTAGTTATTTGAGATCTTGTGTTGACTCTTCAATATCCAGTTCCAGCCTCAGTGACTCCATAGGAGGTACTGATAATACCCCAGATGAATTTATCTTGGATCCCTATCAGTCAGCAGGTAGTTGGAAGGCAGAAGGACAATCCTTCCTGGTGGTTTGCACTGTCATTGTCGCCACAGAGTCTGTGAGAAAATCAATGGGGGAGAAGTTCCTCTCTCCATGGCATTGTTCCCTCATTTAGGAGTTTGGATAAGAAAGGAGATGGGGAGGGAATAATTGTGTCAACACAGAAAGGAGATGTTTTAAGAAGCCATGGAAAATGTGAGGTCTCAATGAAAACATCCTGGAGTGGTTGAGGCGATCTCAAGCAGGAAACAGACTACACTAAGGTCACTTTGTCCTACGAAGGCATCCCCTCTTCAAGTTGCTAAACAACTGGAGCAGCAGCAAGGAAAACAGACTGCTAACAGTAGGAGAGCTGTACCTTTTGCTGCAGAAAGGCAAATAGCCGGCAGCCAAGAAATATAAATCAGTGGCTGCCATAACTGTATTAAAGTGGAAAGCAGCAGTGAAGAAGAATCAAGCAGAGGGACCACACAGATAGCTGAACTACAGGAGGCAGATGATAAGGAGTGATCTAGCAAGACATCAGTTGCAGGCCAAGGTGGGGAACACTTAAATGGCCAGAAATTTAAAAAAAAAGAATGGGCAGGAATCAAAAAAGTGAACCACCAGCTCAATCCCATCTCCCTCAGAAAATGAAGCAGCAGATCACAAAATGATCAAGAGCGCAGAAAATTATAGACCGCAAAGTCAATTAGTATTGCTCAAAGGGTTACATAGAAACATTGAAAAATAGGAGCAGAAGTAGGCCATTCGGCCCTTCGAGCCTGCTCCGCCATTCAATATGATCATGGCTGATCCTCTATCTCAGTACCATATTCCCGCTCTCTCCCCATACCTCTTGATGCCTTTTGTGTCTAGGGTTGGAGGATTTTTCTAGCCAGACATAGGATCAAAAAAAGTAAAAAAGAAAGAATGACTTGCATTTATATAGTGCCTTTCACGACCACAGGACATCCCAAAGAGCTTTACAACCTATGAAGTACTTTTTGAAGTGCAGTTACTGTTGTAATGTGGGAAATGCGGCAGCCAATTTGCACACAGCAAGCTCCCACAAACAGCAATGTGATAATGACCAGATAATCTGTTTTTAGTGATGTTGATTGAGGGATAAATATTGGCCCAGGACAAAGGTAAAAGCAGCATAGAAACATAGAAACATAGAAGATAGGAGCAGGAGTAGGCCATTCAGCCCCTCTAGCCTGCTCCACCATTCAATGCGATCATGGCTGATCATCCAAATTCAGAACCCTGTCCCTGCTTTCTCCCCATATCCCTTGATCCCTTTAGCCTTAAGAAATATATCCAACTCCTTCTTGAATATATTTAATGAATTGGCCTCTACTGCCTTCTGTGGTAGAGAATTCCACAGGTTCACCACTCTCTCTCTGGGTGAAGAAATTCCTCCTCATTTCTGTCCTAAATGGCTTACCCCTTATCCTTAGACTGTGAGCTGAGGAAGAATAGCAGGTAGATTGATCCCTATGCCAATGGGTAGACCATTATGGTAATATATGAGGGAACATGGTGGTATTTAACTAAAATATTCTGATCGTAATGCTATTAGTTATCGCTTTTGATCTACATGTTCTATGTTAGCTTCCTCAGCTTCGGGTAATGTTCTTTTGCCATGTGTCAATATTTTAAGATTCCAGTTCAGCTCTTTTCAATACTAAGACCAATGTGTCAATTTCTCCCCCAATGAATGCAGGATGGACGTCCATTTGGCCTCTGCCAACCAGATTTGCTCCCAACATCTTGCCTTGAACTGGGGCTGCCTCAGAGCACAAACGTTACAAAGCATTCAATTCAGTTGCATTTGTGGCTAAAGTGGTTGAAGTTAATCCCTGAATAAATATGATACAAAGTTACAGCAAAGTTCATTGTTGGCTAAGTCAGTCACCTAGTCAGCTTTTCATCTATTGCCACTGTGACTGAGGGAATTGGAGCTCTTTTATGTGAATAAATTATTGAATGGCCATAACAGTATAATCCCCTATGTGGCCGTTATACTGCTAACTATGTGACTACTGGCAACCCAGCAGCCTTATATTTGCTCTTCGGTTTGGTCTAGAATCTGTTAGATGAAACTCTTCAGAATGACGCTGGCAGACTGTGGCCAGTTAAAGTAAGATGATCCATCTTTTTCTATTCCAATTAAAGTTTTCATTGGCTCTGTTTTCTTGCCAACCATATTGGCAGAAGAAATTTGCAGAAAACTGCTACATCACCATTCCGATTTTTTTTTCTAAAAGCTAAGATCACAGTATAAAATTTAATGAACTTTTCTGTTAAGGGGAGGAATATTAAAAAAAAGTTTAACTACTGCAGGTAGAAACTGAGGCCTCAATTTTTATTGGGGGCGGGGGGGGGGGGGGCTGCGTGAAGGGTGCAGGGGAGCCCGGTATGGTGGGTGCGCACGGACAGTTTGGGGATGTGGAGCACCCCCTGCCTTGACCTTATCATCAGGCTGTGACTTTTGCATCTTAAGAAGGCCCCCCCAGTCTTTAGCAGAAACCTCATCGAGGGCCTGAATATTATGTTAATATTATGGCGGCTGGGATTTTAAGATTTTAACCCCTCGCACAAGCCTTCCTGCCCATTGAGGCGGTGTGGGGGGGGTGTGTTGGGGGAGAGGGTGGGTAAAACCGAGGCCTGAATTTGTCATCAAAGTTAAGGAGAGTAGTGACTGGTGCAAAACCAACTCATTAGGTCCCATGAAGACTATGAGGTGAGTCCACCTCAGCATCTGTCAAAATCAAAACTGAATTACCAATTGTCATAATCACTATTTGCCTGTGATTTGTAATCTCTGCATATTTAATATTTGTTGCTTCTAACAGATCAGTATGCACGTCACCATATATCTTTGCAATAATTAGAAATATACTATTTACACTGCTATGGAAAGAATCGGCTAGACTGGTGCCAATGCACAGCGAGGTCTGTCTCTGTCTCTCTTTCCTCTCACTCTCTTTCTTTCAATACCATTTCTTCTTCAATGTAATAAATTATCTGTAATTTTTGAATTAATTCTGTCTTCATTCTTTCACTCCAAGCCCTTTCCCCTCACCACAGAGGTCTATGTGCATGCTGCTTCCATTGTTGTTACAATACAACATGTGGGACTGTTCCCATTGCTACTACATGATTGTTTCCATTTGGTACGGTAGTGTAGTGGTTAAGTTACCGGAACTAGTAAACGAGAGGCCTGGACTGATAATTTAATGGAGATCGGGTGGGAAAATAGAGTTGAGGTAGAAAATCAGCCATGATCTTATTGAATGGCGAGCAGGCTCGAGGGGCCGCATGACCTACTCCTGCTCCTATTTCTTATGTTCTTATATTCTTAAGTACATTTTAAGCCTTGCTCTTTATTTTAACTGCCAACAACAATACAACTTTTATAAGTTTGCATTACCTGCACTTGAATAGGGTTCAAGCTTATTTCCTTGACGCTTGAAGCTGCTGGAGTCAGAGTAATACATAGAGGTAGAAAGAAGTGAATATGGCGTAACTTATAGGAACACACAAAAGTGATGGTGCATTATACTTTTTCAATTTTATGTCTAATAGTTCAGTCCAGTTCTGAGGAGTCTCACTCAAAACATTAATCAATCTTCCTGCTGCTAACTGACCTGCTGTATGTATCCAGCATTTTCCGATTTTATATCCAATTTCTGACTTTCTTTTGATATCCATTTTAGGGCTGGATCAAATCTAAAAAAAAGTAGAATAATAAATAAGTTGATATTAGCTGCAAAGAATATCCACACTGTCTAAGGCAACTCTGTGTGCTGCCTGGTCATTGAGTTTAAATAAGACCCACTGTAAATGTGGAACATTAAGAGCTGTGGCAGATGCCAGACAGGGGAACACGTTCTGCCAATGCCCTTGGAGATTGGATTTCAAGGAACAAAACTAATAGTTGGTGATCCTTGGTAGCATGTGGAGATATTTGTCTTAGGGCTGGTGGTTATCTTTCTGTTTGCTTACTCAAGTCTACTTTTAAGACTGGCGTTCGTCCATTCTAAATCTCTCACTTCAGCCTTTTTAATGCTTCCTTTAACAGTTTGAGTAGCTTATTTGAGTTGTTTCGTAGAACAAAGGTTCTTTATTATCCAGAGTATTTTTTTATATAAAAGAAATGATTGATATATTTCCTTTAATAACAATTATTGTCCTTAAAATATCCATAAGCTATCTTTTAACAGCATGTGATTATGGAAAGGCTCTTGAATGATGCTGTGTTCAGGCACTGATGGATTAAGGTTCCTTCTTTGATCATTGTCCATGACATATAAAGAAGCATCATGAAAATGCTGGGCAGACAGTCTTTGAAAATATGATTTGGAAATTGAAACACCAGTAAACAAAGACAGACTGTATACTGAAAAGCTATAACTTTCAACCAAAACCAGTTTATTGGCAGCAAAAGTGACTTTAAATGATAGTTCTTCTAGTTACTTCAATATAAGGTAGTTGATGTTGTTCCAGATAAATTCAATAAAGAGTTCTGTGGGGCTTCCACATCCCGATCAGACCATTTCTGATATATTTTTTCCTGTATTTTCAGAGTTTTTATGCTGTGTATATTTTCTGTATACACAGGTCCAAGCACATAAGGGGTTTCTTCTTACTGGTGTGCATATAGGAAAAATGTGATTTAGGATTCGAACATAAGGGTAAAAATCTCAGTTTTGATGAGAAGGGCAAACTGTGGGACATCTCACCACTGTGTAGCATATGCCCATCCCTGCCAGAACTTCCAGAACTAAATATTCATGGTGATCTCCCACCCACAGATTACCTGTTGAAATTTGTATGCTTGGTTCACAAAATGAAAAGTGCAGCTACAGCTGTTTAAAGGGCTGCAGCAGTGAAGCTACAATCTGTTTATTACTGGCACTTATGATGTCTGCATTTATTCTTCAGAGAATTAAAAATATAGAGATGTAAAGCAATGAATACTCTGAATTAAGCTCCGATTTATATGAACCAAAGGGAAGGATCTTAAAGATTCACACTATTTCTCACCAATGGAAGGCTCCTGAAAGTGCACAAGCTCATTAATGCCATTGCACTGAAAGCGCTGCTGCATGTAATGAGACAAAGGAAGGTTCCCTGGTTGATAGTCAAGAGCACCTCTCAGTGAAGAGTTACATGAGACTTGCTGGAAGAAGATAGATGGCAGGGTGTTTGCTCTCTGCAACCCCAAGAAGACCTGGCTGCAAATGTGGCATTCCCATGGTAAGCTCTCAAGGTAATGCTCCCCAGCATTTTCCTATAGCATGTAGCTGCCCTAAATTTTCATGCTACAAAGTGTGTCCCGAGAGCCAATTGCTCTTTTACTGCTTACCACTGCAAAACTTTTAGACAACCTTACACTGATTTGAATGCTTAGCATCAACATGCCACATATACAGGCTGCCGCTTACATCTGAAAATGTTGTCACATTAAAATCTTAATGCAGCTTCACACAACAAATCCTTCGAACACACCCTAGCAGCATTATACACTTTGATTTACTGACACATAGGAAGGGCTGCAGGTTGGGCACATGTCTGTCACTGTATGGGCTCCTTAAACCTATTGCATCTTAAGACTACTCTCTTTGCAGGACCAGATGACACATAACTTAAATTGTAGGAGGGCTGAGAAACTACAAGGGCCTGTATTTTCTGATCGCAGGCCTCCCGCGGGCGGAGGCCTGCAATCTGGAAAAATCTGCGCCCTTACCTGAGGGCTCCCGGGACGCACACGCTTCCACTCCTGGGCCTCACCAAACTTGAAGTGTGCAGGGCCCACGTATCCCAGGGGCGCATGTAGTTTGCAGTGTCCCTGGGATCACGTGGGCCATGGGGAGCCAATCACAGAAGGGAATCTCCCTTCATACATTTGACAGGAAGACCTGTCAAATATATGAATGGAGATCAATGAAAAAACATGCTGGGCCAAAAATTCGGCCCTTCCCGGGTGAGTACACAATGCGTACTCACCCGTAATGCGTCCCGAAGTGCCGGTTTCCTGCATGCACTGCGCATGCGCGGGAAACCAGAACTTCCGGTCTGGTGAAGGGGGCGGTTCCTAGGTGAACTGCGTGCGCGGTAGAGGCTGCGCGCATGCTGCAAACTTAGATTTTTTTTCAGGTTTCTACGCGAGGGTTAGTGAAGAACCTACGCTTATAAAAAGGAGGCGCAGGAGCCGTTTTCAACAAGGTAAGTGGTTAATTAAGTGTAATTTAAAAAAAATTTCAACAGGTTTATCTTTTTTAGATACTTTAAAGAAAGGTAAGTTTATTTTTATCACTTTTAAAAAGTATTCTAATTTTTTCAAAAATTTAAATTTTTGTTTAAAGTGGTTAATTTATTTAACTATAGTTATTTTATAAATGTGATGTTTTTTTTTAATTTATTTTAAGTTTAGCTGTTCTTTTGAGGTGATTTCAATTCACAGATTTGACAGTCTCCCTGTCAAATCTATGAATGAAAGATGGTCTGCTGCCATTGGCTCTCCATGGCCCACGTGAGCCCAGGGGACGCATCGCACTAACTGCGCCCCTGGGACACGCAAGCACTGCGCGCCGGCACTTGGAGCAGGCCCAGGAGCTGAAGTTCCCGTGGGCCCAAAACACAACGGCAGGCGCGGTAGGTAAGTGCGCACGCGATCCTTACCCCCGCGGCAAGCCGTAGAGGCGAATTTCAGGGCCAGTAAAACTTTAAATAATTTTTTTTTAAATCACATTTTTAAAATGACTTGAAATTACAATAGATTAAGTATTTTAAACAAAAAATTAATTTTTTGAAAAAAAGAATTAAAGTTTTTTTACTGGGCTAAAAATAAACTTACCTTTTTTTAAAAAGTATTTTTACTTTTTTCAACTCTTATCCTGGTAAAAGCAAGCCTTACGCACGCTTTTACCAGGCGTAAGAATTGTAAGTGTTTTCTGTGGGCGGGGGGTCACCAAAAAGTGGAACTATCTGCCTGCAGAGGCCCTTCTCCACGGCAGCCGGAGGATCTGACAAGACCATTCTTGACAGATCGGAAATGCCGGTTTTCAGCGCATGCGCTGTGCATGCCTGAAACCGGCATTTCCGATGTCCCTACGGGTGGGTACACAGCGCGTACACACCCGTAGGGATTGGAATATCTGGGCCAAGGTCTCTTTCAGGGCCTCACTCTGGATATCCCTGCCTGGAAGAGCATCGAGAAAGTGGAGGAAGGTGAAGCCAGAGACTTCTCCTAAGATCATTGCTAGTGCTATGATGCTCTTTTTATGTCTAGTGCCCTTCTCACTCACTGACACCTAACCACACAAACAGCTATAAAAATATCACACATGATAAATTGCAATGACGTCTGTTTGAAGGTGTTTATTGGAGATAGCGTTCTAACATATGTTCCTCTTCTGTTATTGTAGGAGTAGGACAGCAGCTTGTCAAAACTGTCAGTAGACCACAACGATATTTTCTCACATTACCCTGCATCAATCTCACTACTGTTTCCAAACACCAGCACAGCTACACACACCCTAGGAGATGCAGATAGCAAGCTTGAAGAGGTAGTACTAGGAGAGTCACAATGCACAGGTCAGGAGGAACAAGTGCTTGTGCTAGACGAGGAGCAGGAATCTTCTGCCCAGATGGCAATAAGGCTACCATGAGTAACCCCATGGGCTGGATTTTACCAACCTCGGTGGATTCGTGGCGGGCGACGTCGGTGGTGGGTCCCGACCCTGCTGCTGGCTCCATCCCGCTGTCTGAAAATATTTTCCCCTGATTGGGCTTGTTAAGCCCGCCCAGCACGTTTCCCGGCCAATTGAAAGAAGCGGGTCTGTTGACGTCATTTGATGACGCGTCATCAGCCGGTTTCCTTAAAGGGACCATGCAGAAATTTACTTTGACAGTTCTGCTGTCAGTGTTCTACAGCATTGAGGTGTAGCAAACACTGACAAGCACTGCACAAAGGTGCACGGCTGCACCCAGGCTCTCCCATGACTCCCTCCATATGCTCATGGAGGGATTCACAGCACACAGGGAGGTTCTCTTCTCTTCCAATGGGCGGAAGAGACCTCCCCAGGAGAGCAACACAGCCTGGTTACACATTGCACAGGAGGACAAAAGCAGGGATGTCATCAGGTGGACCAGGCTGCAGTGGAGCAAACCTTTCAATGATCTCAGTAGATCATGAAACGTTACTGCAAAGCCACACTCAACCTCATCCTGCTGTGCCACTTATCACATCCCCATCACTCTGTCTTCCCTACCCTACTCCTGCAAATCCTTACTCACACCAACTTACCTTGCACCTCCATCCATCCCTCTCTATCTACATTATCACTTCCCCATCTCACTAGCCACCCTTCACACTTACCCTAGTCCAATCATACCAACTAACATCACACAAGGGTAGGCACTTGTGTGTTTTAGTCAATGTTCCTGTGAAGTTTCTGTTAATGTGCTGTCAAACATTGAAATCTTTATTTTCAACACTTTGCGTTCTTTGACAGATTTATGTGAACATTTAGAAGTGGCTTAGTGAGTTGCAGTGAATGGTGAGATGTAATGGTACCCCCCGCAATGGTGATGAGTGTGAAAGGAATGGCTTGGACATTGTAGGGATGCTTTATGGTGTTGGTGTTGGTGTGGGGTGGTGCCTACCTGGCGCATCATGTGGCAGCCAGGGTGTACAGCGTCAAGTGAAGTAAATCTGGACTATGGTGAGACCATCCCTGGCATCCCGGGCATGAATGTGGTCGGTTACTGATGCCCTCTGTCCTGTGCAGCATCAGTTGATTGCGGAGAAGGTTGATGTTGTTGTTGTTGCTGCTGGTGTGCCTGGTGCTGCTGGTGTTGGGGCTGATCGTGGTGGGATTCTGAAGACCAAGGTGAGATAGTTTCAAGGGCACCGATGCTGATGTAACAGATGGCAGGTGAACTTGAGATGACAGAAGCGATCTGTCAATGGTGAGAGAGGTTATTCCAATGAGGTGACACTGGATAGAGAGTTTACTCCAAACACTTGCAACCTGCTAAAACATAAGAACATAAGAAATAGGAGCAGGAGTAGGCCATTTGGCCCTTCGAGCCTGCTCTGCCATTCAATAAGATCATGGCTGATCTTCTACCTCATCTCCACTTTCCTGCACTATCCCCATATCCCAAAAGCTCAATCTGTCTTCCAAATGCAGTAAGCAACAGCTTCTGAGCTTGGAAAATGAACAGCAGTGAGATGGGAGCTTTTATAGCACATTTGCAGCTGTCAAGTAATGAGATGATTCCATGGTCATAAAACTCCCGACCTGCTTACCTGATGTGATCCCCGAGGAGCGTGGACCCTGTGGGCAACCTCGTAAAATGTAAAGTTGAGCTCAAAATACTTCTTAATGGGCTGTTAACAAGGTCATAATGACCTGAATTGCCTCCCCCGCCGCTGCGTGTCAGGTCTGTTCAGCGCTGACAGACCCAACATCTGGGAAAGACGCGTGGCAGTGGGTTGACAGCGGGGTCCTGACCCACTGTCAAAAATTTTTTTTCCCACCTGACCCAGCACCGAACACGCCCGCTGACCCCCTGAAAAATCCCCTCCTATGTAGTTTGAGAAATCCACTTGTGTAGTGAAATTGGGCAGCTGTGTCATGCTGTTGTTGCGATTCAGTGGAAAAGGAGATAAAAGTGCTCAATAATGAACCAGTTATTTGTTTGATATATCTGTGAGCAGCGTATTGGCTAATTCTGCAGACGTTCCCTATACTAGACTGGAATGAGGCGAAGGCAGAACATTGGAGGGGGGAGGTGGCCTTGACTGCCTATGGTGGAGGTTGACTGTACTCTCCTTGCTGCAGATGCCACAGCTCTGTATCTGCCACCTTGCAGAACTGGAGGCAGTTCCCTTGGTCTTTGCCATGTAACTGCAGATAAAGATTTTCTATCATCCCACCTCCATGCACCCTACCATTGGTAGCCATACCTTCAGCTGCCTAAGTCCCATTCTCTAGAAATCCCTCCTCAAGTCTCTCTACCTCCCATTCCTCCTTTGACACTTGTTAAATCCCACCTCTTTGACTTAGTTTTTAGTCACCCCTCCTAATCTCTCATTGCCTGTTTTTCCTTGCACCTTTGTGAAGCACCTTGGGATTTTTTTCTCGGTTATAGCTGCCATATTTGTTGCTGTTGTAAGTGGATGGAAAATCCTGCTGCGGTTGCTGACCTCTGCATTAGACTATCTTAAATGTGGCACGATTGGACAAAAGCTTTGGGCGTGAATTCAGAAAATCTGCCCTTATATCTTGCTTCTAGGAACATAAGAACAGGAGTAGACCATTCAGCCCCTCGAGCCTGATTCAATTAGATATGGGTGCCTTGGGTACCTTGGTTCCGTAATCCTAAATACCCATGCCTAACTAATCTATTGATCACAGTTTTGAAGTTTTCAATTGACCTAGCCTCAACAGCTTTTTGGGGGAAGAGAGTGCCAGATTCCCACTACACTTTCCATTACATCCTTCTACATCCTGAACAGAACATCACATCTGAGCTCTGATAAAGGACCACACCTGAAACGTTAACCCCTTCTTTACCTCCTCCATGTGGACCAATATGCTGCACATTTCCAGGTTTTATTTGTGATGTGTGAATGGTTACAGTTGTTCTTGATGAACACAGATGAATTTATTAGCAGCTTTGAGCATCTTTGCTTGTGAAGGAATATTAGATGTTATTTTTCCACTTGTGTAGTGATTAAGATAATTATATGAAATGTTATTGAAATGAAGCACAAAAATTTGATGAAAGATATTTAAAAGCCCAAAGCTGACTGGGCTGTGTTTGTTAGAAATTGATTACTAATCAGTACAGAATGATTTAAACTGAAAGTATTAGATTCACCCTGCTTTGCTGATGACTTATTGCTTTTTTAATGCATTCTAGCTATACCTATTCCAGCTCCAATATTGGCCAGGACACCGGGGAGAAGTCCCCTGCTCTTCTTCAAAGTAGTGTCATTGGATCTTTTACGTCCACCTGAGAGTGCAGATGTGGCCTCGGTTTAACGCCTGATCTGAAAGACGGCACCTCCGACAGTGCAGCACTCCCTCAGCACAGGCACTGGAGTGTCAGCCTAGACTTTATGCTCAAGTCTCTGGAGTGGGGCTTTGAACCCATGACCTTCTCACTCAGATGGTGAGAGTGCTAGCACTGAGCCACAGCTGACACCTTTAAAACCAGGAAATCATAAGCCAATAGTTTTGCTCGCCTGCTTTCAGTTACCTTATTCCACCTCTTCAGTGTCAAACTGCTAGCACTGGTGCCAGTGAGTAATTGTTTTACCTGGCAGCAGCTGTAACCTGCAATAAAGGAAAATGCTCAAAAACTGGACTGTTTCCTTAATGCTGTGGGCAAGATCCAGACCTGATTTTGCACAGTACATCGTTCTTAAATATAATGCTCTGTGCCATTAGAATATGGCATATTCTGCAGTAAGCTGTTTATCTACATAAAATAACACTAGTCTGCGTGAGGAAAAAATGAATCCTGAAAATGTACTGCAACGTTTCTGAAATAACACAAAATATATGGAATAAGTGGTGTTAATAATTCTTCAACTTGAAAAGCCATTAAAGCACTGGGAACTGAGTAAAAACAGTTTTAAAAGTAAACTTTTTGACCATCACAGCTGCAGCAACACAATTTCCTTTATTTTCTTTGTAAATATAATTTTTTTTTCCTAAACTTTTCCACTTGCAAAGGTAGTAATACAGGAGTACATAAATACTATCTTCCTGTGTAGAATTAGGCTGTATCTAAAAGATTTATATAGGAAAATAACTATTAGCTACAACTATAAAAATAACTATAGCCTAGACCACAGTGATCGACAGTGCCCACTCAGTAAACCCAGCAGTTAAAAGTTAGTGAGGAGGGGTTGGGGGTGGAACGGGGTTCATCCAAGGCCTGCCTGATCCAATTTCCTGATCCTGTTTCCGGTGGGAGGCTGCTTAAATGCAAACCAGAGGCCTACGCGGTAGTAATATTGAGACCACGCACGGTCTGCCCATTCATACCAGGTGTTGAGCGGCCTAGCCAAAGGTCCTTAAAAGGACCACTGGTGCCAGCTCAAGAAAAGGCCCAGAGATGTTTTTGTGAGGCCAACAGGAGCCCCTGCCGACTCCAGAAAAATGCTGCGGCCTGCTGCCAGCCCGTGCTTGACCCCGCCTCTGGGATCAGCTCCTCCCTTGCCCAGCTCTGACCTACCAGTCAGCTCAGTATGGGAGCTGGCCATTCTTCCGCCCTCCCACAACCGGTTAGCTGCAGCTGGGCACCCATTTTGCACCTGCAGCTCGCCGGCAGCAATCAAATGAGTCCCGAGCCCGAAAATGATTTCAGGCGTCCTGACATTGGCATCGAGCGGGTGATGTGACCCCACTGCCAACTTCACACCTGGGAACCAGTGACTGTAGTATATTTGGATTTCCAAAAGGCATTCGATAAGTTGCCACATAAAAGCCTGCTACGCAAGATAAGGGCTCATGGGGTTGGGGGTAATATATTAGCATGGATAGAGGATTGATTAACGGACAGAAAACAGAGCGTAGAGATAAATGGGTCATTTTCTGTTAGCAGGCTGTAACCAGTGGGCTGCCGCAAGGATCAGTACTTGGGCCTCAGCTATTTACAATCTATATTAATGACTTAGATGAAGGGACAGAGTGCAATGTAGCCAAGTTTGCTGACGATACAAAGCTAGGTGGGAAAATAAGCTGTGAGGAGGACACAAAGGGATATAGACAAGTGAGTGGGCAATAAGGTGGCAGATGGAGTATAATGTAAGGAATTGTGAGGTTATTCACTTTGGTAGGAAGAATAGAAAAACAGAATTTTTTTTAAATAGTGAGAAACTATTAAATGTTGGTGGTCAGAGAGATTTAGGTGTCCTCATGCAGGAAACACAGAAAGTTAGCATGCAGGTACAGCAAGCAATTAGGAAAGCAAATGGCATGTTGGCCTTTATTGCAAGGGGCTTGGAGAAGTAAGGAAGTCTTACTACAATTGTACTGGGCTTTGGTGAGACCACACCTGGAGTACTTTGCACAGTTTGGTCTCCTTATCTGAGGAAGGACATACTTGCCTTGGAGGTGGTGCAACGAAGGTTCACTAGATTGATCCCTGGGATGAGAGGGTTGTCCTATGAGAGAGATTGAGTAGATTGGGCCTATAGTCTCTGGAGTTTAGAAGAATGAGAGGTGATCTCATTGAAACATATCAGATTCTGAAGGTAGATGCTGAGAGGTTGTTTCCCCTGGCTGGAGAGTCTAGAACTAGGGGGCATAGTCTCAGGATAAGGGGTCGGCCATTTAAGACTGAGATGAGGAGGAATTTCTTCACTCAGGGTTGTGAATCTTTGGAATTCTCTACCCCAAAGGGCTCTAAGGGATATGGCAGGAAAGTGGACTTGAGGTCGAAGATCAGCCATGATATTGAATGGCAGAGCAGGCTTGAAGGGCTGCTCCTAATTTTGTTTTGTGTGGTAGTCGAAAATCACCCACAATATGTCTCAGTGTCCACTTCCCATAATTGTTATCTGTTACAGGAACATAGGAACAGGAGTAGGCCATTTAGCCCCTCGAGCCTGTTCCGCCAGTCAATGAGATCATGGCTGATCTGCGACCTAACTCCATATACCCACCTTTTCCCCATATCCCTTAATACCTTTGGTTAACAAAATTCTATCAATCTCAGATTTAAAATTAACAATTGATCTTGCATCAATTGCTGTTTGCAGAAGAGAGTTCCAAACTTCTACCACCCTTTGTGTGTAGAAGTGTTTCCTAATTTCACTCCTGAAAGGTCTGGCTCTAATTTTTAGACTATGACCCCTAGTCCTAGACTCCCCAACCAGTGGAAATAGTTTCTCTCTATCTACCCTATCTGTTCCCCTTAATAACTTGAAAAAATCGATCAAATCACCCCTTAACCTTCTAAATTCTACGGAATACAACCCTAATTTGTGCAATCTCTCTTCGTAATTTAACCCTTGGAGTTCGGGTATCGTTTTAGTAAAACTACGCTGCACTCCCTCCAAGGCCAATATATCCTTCCTAAGGTGTGGTGCCCAGAACTGCTCACAGTACTCCAGGTGTGGTCTAACCAGGGCTTTGTCTAGCTGTAACATAAATTCTACCTTCTTGTATTCTAGATATAAAGGCCAGCATTCCATTAACTGTTTTGATTATTTTCTGTACCTGCTCATGACATTTTAATGATCTATGTACCTGGACCCCCAAGTCTCTTTGGACCTCCACTGTTTTTAACTGTGCACCATTTAGAAAGTACTCTGTTCCATCCTTTTGAGGTCCAAAGTGGATGACCTCACATTTGCCTACATTGAAGTCTATTTGCCACAGTTTTGCCCATTCACTTAATCTATCAATATCCCTTTGTAATTTTATGCTTTCATCTACACTGCTTACAATGCAGCTTATTTTTGTGTCTTCGGCAAATTTGGATATGTCGCTTTCTATCCCATCATCTAAGTCATTCATAAATACGATTATGGGCAAGTTGGCTTCTGTAACAGAGGAGCTGAACTTTGAAAACCAAACAAACTTGAAGAACATCAAAAATAGTTTTTAGTTAGCGTCTGCCAAACAAGTTGTTTACTAAACAACTTGTATTTTTGTAATGAAATGTTGTGGACTTAAAGGAATATTAGGGAATGATTTCCCCCTGTGCCATATGTAGCAAAGTCATAAACCTATATATGAAGAATGAGTTTGTGATTTTGTTGCATAACACAGAGGAAATTGGCCCCTACCTTCTCTGTTTTAGGCAGGGACGTAAAGAGAAGAACTGCTTATCATGGTGACGTCACATACAAGCAGCGTGAAGTGTAGGTTTAACAAGAAGGTGGCTTACCACCACCTTCTCAAGGGCAACTAGGGATGGGCAATAAATGCTGGCATTGCCAGCGACGCCCACATCCCAGGAACAAATTTTTTTTTAATGCTATTTTTACGACTCATAGGCATTGTGAGATGAATGATATAATTAAACCTTGGGGTAGAGTTTCCACTTTGGGTGCAATCAACGATTCGGGCGCAAGTTGCTCCCAAAATTGCACTAGTTTTGAGAAGCGTTTTTTTTCTCTCAAGTTTCCGTTCAAACTCATTCGCACACCGCCGAACGTAAAATCTGCCATGAACCAGCAAAACTGGGCAGCCTTATAGAACATAATTTTTTTTAATTTTTTGCTTTAAAAAATATTGCTTGATCTATGTAAGAGTGGTAACTTGGTGCAGTTTGATTAATACCGCTGAAAATGGGTTTATCAGAAAAAATAAGCATTTTAATCAGAGTGTCTAGTACACCACCTATGAGTAACCTGATTTTAAATAACTGAAGATGACTTAAAAAAAAATATACAGAACAATTTGCTAGCTATATTGGTGCACAGCAGTCAGTTTCCTAGTAAATTAAAAAAAAAATTACATTCAAAAGCTTTTAAAACGTACCTATTAGAGTCCTTGTACCCAAAAGAACCAACTTAATTTTTGGCGCCTCCTCGAATGCCTGCAAATGAGCACAATTAGCGGAAACTCCCAATGGTGATTAATTCGACCTGAGGGCATGGCTAGTTTTGTGGGCGGGGCTGGCTTCTAGCACAATGTTTTTTAAACCAGCGGCAAAGATCGCGGAAACTCGATTTGCGCTGAACGTAATTTGTGCTTAAAATGCCGCGATCTTTTGCGCTGGTTTGGCCGATTTTGGGCAAATTGCGTCAAGTAAAACGACGCAAACTGGCGGAAACTCCATCAGTTTACCAAACTCTTTAAAAAATATCCTTGTCAGTTATTTTTATAGGGGTGCTGATTCCTTTTCAACAAATCATCCCACAGCAAAGAAAGTGTGGTTTATAAACTATGCAATATTTATTCAATGTGTATGTATGAAATTAGATTGCAATTTTACTGGAAATATAATTAAAAGAGGAGCAAGTCACTACTTGGCTTCAGTGAGAGATAAAGGCATAAAAATAAATGGGCATACATCACCTAGCAAGTACGCTTTTACATAATCATTTTTTGTTGTGGATGATTTTGTATTGTAGGTCTTCATCATGTCAACTCTAACTGTGAAGGTATGGAGAGAAGGTATGAAGGCAGCATCAATTTTTCTTTCCATCTCCTTTTGCCTTGCACCATCATCCCTTTTGTCTCTTAATCTCTCCTGCCTTCCATCCTATCACAGACCTTCCCTTTTGTTCTTTCTTCTCCTCCCCCCTCTCCCTGCCACTACACTTGCTTAAAAACCTGTTCCATCTCCAACTTTTTCCAGTTCTGACGAAGGGTCATCGACCTGAAACGTTGGACTGGATATTGCCAGCCGAGACGAGTTGTGGGCGGGACTGCTGCCTTCCGGGTTCTAGTCCCGCCCCCAACGATGTATGATGAACCCACGCTATTTTCCCTTGATTGGCCTTGTTAAGCCCACCCTGCAGGCTTACCGGCCAATTAAGGGAAAGCCAGTGACAGATGATGTCAGCGTATGACGCTTCATCTGTCGAAAAAATTTTGACAGATGGATTGTCAGCGTTTGACAGCTTTGAGAAGCTGTCAAACACTGACAATCTCTGTTCTAAGGTGAGCCCTTGCACAAAGGCTCACCAAGACATCTCTCCTCAGCAGAAAGCAGATGGCTGCAGCATCTGAGAATGCAGCAGCCATTCTGTCATCTCTGCCGTTGAGATGAGACACCTCCGGATCCTCAAGGGTTGAAGCCTGCAGAAAGAAGCAAAGGGAATGAAACTTTTTCCAACACTTTACACTCACCTCTCATACTTACCTGTCCACACTTGCACCCACCACTCAGCTTTACAGCGGACATTTCAACCCCTCTCACCCCCGCAGACCCACTGCTCGCCTCGCTGACCCTGGCGAGTTTCGCAGCTGTCGGGAAGCCCGCACTTGCAGGCGTAAAAGGTGGAAAAGCCTCAAAACTGCCTGTTAACTACCTGTTAACAGGCAGTTCATTGGCTCTAATCCCCTTCCCGTCTCGAAGAGATGGGTCCCTGTGCGACTCGGGGACCCACCTCCCGGGAAGATGGCACGGAGGCGGGTTGGGTGCGGGGTCGGTACCTGCTCCCAGTTTCTGCCATTTTCCTGGCAGTCCCGCCTCCATACCCACCTCCCCAGGGCTGGAAAATTCCCCCCGTTAACTCTGTTTCTCTCTCCACAGGTGCTGCCTGACCTGCTGAGCATTTCCAGCATTTTCTGTTTTTATTTCAGATTTCCAGCATCACAGTATTTTGCTTTTGTATCAATATTTCTTGGTTCATTTGGTGGGAAATAGCAGATTGGTATGGATGTTTAGTTGATGCTAGCATTTCTGGCATTTCTTCAGTATGCTGAACGTATTTATACTTTGAGCATTTCTGTATCCTAATATTTTTATACAGTAGTTGGGACTGTTTATGCTCTACTACTGCTACTACGACAATAACAACAACTTATATGGTGTTCTTAATGAAGAAAAATGTCCCACGGCACTTCACAGAGACATAATCAGAAATAATTGGATGTCAAGCTAAAAAGGGAGACATTATGGGCTGGATTTTGTGAATGGAGACGTGCTGGAGGCGGGACTGCTGCTTGTCGGGTCGATGTCCCGCCTCCATCATGTTCTGGCCAACCAGAGGTATTTTCCCCTGATTGACTTTGTTAAGCCCGCCCAGCGGGCTCAGCAGGCCAATTAGGGGGAAGTCATTGGCAGAGCACGTCAACGTCTGACGTGCCATCTGTCAAGACTTCTTGAAAGAAGAAATGTCAGCATTTGACAGCTCTGTGAAGCTGCCAAACACTGACATTCTCTGTAGTTTGATGAGTCCTTGTGTTCAGTACTCATCAAACCTTTCAACTTTGTAGGTTTCAGATGGCTATTGGTTCAGAGGATCCAGTCTGTGAAATCGACAAGGAAGATGTCAGGACTCCCGATCCAGGGTGGATGAAGGCTGTAGGCAGAAACCAAGGTAAGTGAACATTTTTTAACACTCACCTTACATACTTACCACTCCACACTTGCACCCATCACTCACCTCTACATCTTACTTCCAGGTGCCTCTGATCGCCGCAGACCTCCTCCACGTCTCCTCCAACCCGGCGGGGTTCTCCGAGGTCGGGAAGCCTTCACCTGAGAAGGCAAAATGGCACTAATCCTTTTTCCTACCTGTTAACAGGCAGTTAAAAGGATTTAATCCATTTCCCGCCTTCAGGAGACGGGACCCGAAGCAGAACATCTTCCCGCCTCCTGGCAAAAGGGCACGGAGGCGAGATGGGGGCAAGTTTGTCATCCGCCCCCACTTTCTGCTACTTTACCGGCAGTCCCGCCTCCATGCCCGCCTCCTCGGGGCTGAGAAAACCCAGCCCTATGAGTAAAGTTCTCACTAAGCGCGGCCGTGCGGCGGTCTGGCGGTCCCGTGCAGGCCGCTCACCGGCTTTTCAATGCAAGAAACCGCGCGTGTGCGAAGATTTGAATGGACCGCACAGCCCGTTAAAGGGACCGCACCCCCAAAAAAAATTACAGGTAACATTGGTTATGATGGGTGACCAAAAGTTTGGTCAAAGAGGTGGGGTTTAAGAAGGGTCTTAAAGGAGGACAGAAAGTCAGAGAAGTGGCGAGGCTTAGGCAGTGAATTTCACAGTGTGGGGCCGTGGCGGCAGATGGCACAGTTGCCAATGGTAGGGCAAAGGGGGGGGGGGGGGCGGGCGGGGAATGCGCAATAAGTCAGAATTAGAGGAACGAGAGTTGGGGGACAGGCTGTAAGGCTAGAGGAGGGTACAGAGATAGGGAGGGACTTAAACATGGGGATCAGAATTTTAAATTTGAGGCCTGTGGGACCAGTAGCCAATGTAGATCAGCAAGGACAGCATGATAGGTGACCAAGATACGGGCAGCAGAGTTTCAGATGAGCTGATGTTTAGAGAGTGGAGGATAGGATAGGATAGGATAGACTGGCCAGGAGAGTATTGGAATATTCAAGTTTAAAAGTGACAAAGGTATGAATATGGGTTTCAGCCACAGATGGACTGAGCTAGGGGCTAAAGTGGGCGATGTTAAAGAAGTGGAAATAGGTGGTCCTTGTGCTAGAGAGCTCAGCTTGGCATCAAACAGTCTGGTTTAGCCTGACACACAGGCTGGGGAGGGGGATGGAATCGATGACGAGGGTATGGTAGTTTGTGATGGGGTCCGAAGGCGATGGGTTCCATTTTCTCAGTGTTTAGCTGAAGAAAATTTCGGCTCCTCCAAGACTTCTGTGAAGCGCCTTGGGACATTTTACCACATTAAAGGCGCTATATAAATTCACATTGCTGTTGCTGGCTGTCTGACAAGCGGTCTGACACCACAAGGCAGTGGCAGGGTCGAGGAAGGTAGTGGAGAGGTAGAGCGGGGTACCATCAGTGTACATGTGGAATCTGACCCCCGTATCTGAAGATATTTCTATCACTGATTCTGAGCATCTCCTCCAGTTTCACTTTCTGTGCTTCCTGTAGTAATTTGGGTTATCTGTATTATGGTTTATTTTCAGTAGTTGTTCACAGTCCATGCTTTTGAAAAGACACTGGCCTGGAATCTCCTCTGAATTACCACCCAGTTTGGGGTGGATTTGGGGGAGCGTCAACAGAAGAAAATGTGTTCTTAATGGCTACTGCCTCAAATCTGCCACAAAAAAACTACACCTGAATTCTCCACCCAAAAAAAAAGCCAGTTCCCTTTAAGGTCCACCACAAGCCTTTTTGCCAAATTTAAATGGGGTCAAGTGGGCATAGCTAACCCCTCTATCTCATTCCCCAAATAATTACTGCCACTATATCCATGTGCCGCAAGGTATCTCTCAGCTGGATACCACATTGAGGAAGCCATTTTGTGTGCTGCCAATGAAGGTTGGTGTTTCTTTGCATGTGTTCTTTTTAATACTTTGGGGGTTGAGGCAGGATTTTTGCTGCTACTTTTATTCAGCTCTGCTCAAAATACTGCATTGTATTCTAAACATGGAATTCTCAATGGGAATGCCTTACTTTGATGTTATGAAGAGATGGATGAACATGTGGAAGGGGCTAGGCTGGAGGCTCCTAGCATCAGGCATCACCAAAGGTATCTCTTCCCTACATGTAGACACTCACTCACTAGGGTCTGGAGACCAAGAAGGTCTTACTTAGGCATTCCCACAAGGCAGGTGCAAAAGAAGGAGAGGAAGTGGAACAGGAGAGCCAGCAGCCAGGTGCCAGAGCAAGGAGAGCACAAATGAAAGCCCAGAGCATTCAATAAATAAAGACTGACTCACCAAATAAAGTCACTTCACATCTGCCTGTTCTCCCTCCTATATGCCTTCACAAAGTCTCTCACTTTCCAGGACTCCTTCATGAGACAGAAGTCTACAACTCCCCTACCATCATCCAACTCCCAAAAGTTGAAAGCAGATACAGAAATGAACTCACAACACCATGTGATCAAACCGTGCTTATTCTAAACAATAATATTCACCAGGAAGTGCCACAAAAATCTATTCTCCCTATCTGCAACTTCTTCATAACACCATGACTAGCTTTCTGCCAGCTACCTTCCTTACTCTAGTTCCTAATCTACTGCTCCAATGAGGTGCTCCCTCAGTGGCATGACATTGAGTGGCCAGTATGGTTCCCCTGGAGCCTCAGAAACCTTGTGATGACTCTTGTCTCAGTGTAGCTGCTGTCCTAGAGCTTCTTACAGCCTGGAACTTGCAATAGCAGGAGGTGCTGGGCCCAAGTCTGAATCTCCCTCATGTGAAGGGAGCCTTAAGGAAGTGCACTCACTGCCACTCTCTGGAGAGGCAGTGACATCTGCGCCCAATCCTTGCAACCCACTGGTGGTGGGCACAGGCTCAGAGTTGCTGTTGTCCCATTTAGGTCTTGGAATCCATGTGAAAATGTTCAGTTCGAAGCATCTATTAAAGCATTGGTAACTGCCTCTCTGAAAGCCACCAATGTCCTTCGAAGCTCTTCCTGGTGGCTTGATGCTGCAGCAATTTCCAGCACTGTCACGGTCTCCAGAGTGTTCTGCAGGTCGTGAGAAACATTCTGCAATGTGTTGCAGATGTGGATAGTGGACTCCTCCCACTTATCCATCATCTCAATCATATGCATGAAACTGTCACCACTGCCGTCACATGGGAACAATGTTCCCAAATCAATGCTCTGCTGAAGTCTGTACTCCTGAAATCTGGGTCCGCAGGCTCCTCAGCTGATGGCAGTTGTTTCTTCCCTCCCCTATGGAAATAACACGCTCCCTCTCTTCCGCTCTCAGTCCTCATTCTAACTAGAGCTCAATGACTCAACCAGTAATAACCCTACCAAGTGCCTTAAATAATTCCTAGCGATTGGGTGTCTCTGTGCTGGTGCTTGCGATAGTAAGAGGCCAGGATAAAGTAGGTGACAACGTGGCAGCATCTGTTGCTCTAGAAGTGCCCGGGCGGTTATCAGCGTGGCTGGCCTCGTCCTCTTATGAGCTGAAAGACAGAAGGGCATGTTTAGCTGTGCACACAGTGACATTTTCCCTTGAAGAAATAGTAGCTGAGTGTAACTGAAATTACATAAGATGAGCCTTGCCCAGCCTTTACAAACTTTCCCTTGCCAGCTTGCCTACAATCTTGCCCTCTCCTACGTGCTCTCCTGTCCTTCTGCCTACTATACCTAACGCCTCCTCTTCCTGTATACTTAGGGTTTTCTGGAATGGTGGTCCTCACCCGGTGGCCCTTCTGTGGCACTGGTTATATGTCTTTCTTCCTTTGGAGGGATAGAAGGCAATGTTACAGGCTTGTAACTGTTATGGAGACTTTCCCTATAGGAGGTCAGGCCGAGAAACTCCAGGATGATTTGGACAGGTTGGGTGATTGGGCAGAAGCGTGGCAGATGCAATATAACGTGGATAAATGCGAGGTTATCCACTTTGGTGTCAAAAACAGAAAGGCAGATTATTATCTGAATGGCAATAGATTGGGAGAAGGGGAAGTGCAACGAGACCTGGGTGTCCTTGTGCACCAGTCGCTGAAGGTAAGCATGCAGGTGCAGCAGGCGGTTAAGAAGGCAAATGGTATGTTGGCCTTCATAGCGAGAGGGTTTGAGTACAGGAACAAGGATGTCTTGCTGCAGTTGTACAGGGCCTTGGTGAAACCACACCTTGAGTACTGTGTGCAGTTTTGGTCGCCTTATCTGAGGAAGGATGTTCTTGCCATGGAAGGAGTTCAGCGAAGATTCACAAGGCTGATACCTGGGATGGCAGGAATGACGTATGAAGAAAGATTGGGTCGATTGGGCTTATACTCGCTGGAGTTTAGAAGAATGAGAGGGGATCTCATTGAAACTTATAAAATTCTGACAGGACAGGACAAACTAGATGCAGGAAGGATGTTCCCGATGGTCGGGGAGTCCAGAACCAGGGGTCACAGTCTAAGGATAAGGGGTAAGCCATTTAGGACAGAAATGAGGAGGAATTTCTTCACCCAGAGAGTGGTGAACCTGTGGAATTCTCTGCCACAGAAGGCAGTAGAGGCCAATTCATTAAATAGATTCAAGAAGGAGTTGGATATATTTCTTAAGGCTAAATGGATCAAGGGATATGGGGAGAAAGCAGGGACAGGGTACTGAATTTGGATGATCAGCTATGATCGCATTGAATGGCGGAGCAGGCTAGAGAGGCCGAATGGCCTACTCCTGCTCCTATCTTCTATGATTCTATGTATGCCATAATGATGAGAGGTGAAGGTGCCTTATCCCTTTAAAAGAAGTGTTTTTGAAAACAGAAGCCCTTGTGTTGGACACAGTAAGTTGAGAGAGTAGATTTGAGTAAAGGTACTTGAGTGTTTGGAGAGATTGCCCTTACCAGAAGTGAGTTCCCTTGCCACAGCTGAGGGAGAAAGAGTAGGTAAAGAGGTGAGTGAAGCTGGTTGAGTGGTAGAGGATGTATATTGGCACCAGAGCCTTGACTTACCTTGGGCCATCCGTGTGAAGTCAATGAGCCCCTTTCTACATTTGTGGCAGTTATTGGGGTGCTGGAGACTGCACTGACTGCCTCTGCTGCCTCCCTCCAGACAACCTGCATTACTCTCCTACGGGGCCTCCTGCCCTCAGTGTCCATCAGATGAGCCCTTCACTTCTGCCAACAGCACCTCCATGGACTCATCGAGAAATCTGGGATCCCTTCCAGCTGCTCACATCCCTGAGGCTGTTGCTTCCTCTGCCAACCAGCCGAGAAATAATGTTGCCCTTTAAATGGTTACAGCCTTTTAAAGGCTGCACCAGAACTGCACTCTGCTCCCTCCCAGCAGTGGTAATCCAATGAAGGGCAGTTTTCTGGTCTTCAAACTGCCCTGGGTAGTTAATAAGGGTTCTGGGCCCAAACTGTGGCTGGCTCTCATCGGTGGGTGTTAAGGCCATCCCAATCGCAACGTGCCAACGGAGGAAAACTTAGGCTACCATTTGTTTCTAGGATGGCAGTAAGCCCTAGGTCAAAGTTCAAACTGTAATCTACTGTGGTTGGTGCTGCTTGAGGAAAGTTTGTGCTTTTGTTAAAATAGGTTTCAGTACTGTCTTGCATTCATTTTGAATGCTTTATCTGGTTTGTGGCATACATTCAAGCACAGGGCAGGGGACGAGGTTGATGAAGGAGACATGTCTTCCCCCAAATTGTTTCTGTGTGGGTTGTGCCCCTCTTTCCCTGCCACACTATAAATGCCAGAACTACAGCCTCTTTATAGTTATTTGTGTCTTTAGTTTGCTACATATTTTCCTTGGAAATGATAATACAAAATTAAAAGATGTTATAAGTGGACACTGGTAATTATCAGTAATGTGGCATGTGAAGGCATTGTTTTTCATTAGTTTTCATCATTTCTAATATTAATTCTACACCATAATTTTTCAAGTTTAAACTTTTTTGAGGTGCTTGCATTTTCAGCGATTTTGGGTATAGAGGAACAATGAGAAACCTGATCACATAGTTCAATAGATTGGGAACGGCTAGGATGTAATCACGTGAAAAAGTGGTTTATCACACAGATAAATAAATATTCAAGGGTTATTATGGTGAGGTACCAGAGGGTGGACCAATACCTCAGTTAAAGTCAACAGCTTTGGAAGAGGCAGGGAGATACAAGATGAAGTAGAGGAAAAAAAATATACTAAAAGAAAATAATGCATGCAGCAAATGTTGGAACAGGTTTTAAGCCAGATAGCTAAGTAGCAAAAAATTCATTTAATATAAATTGTGCATCTATCTCCACAGGTCATAGAAACCTGTGTAAAATCATCTTACATCTTGGATTTTACAGTAATTGTAAAGAAAAAATAATTGTTAACCTTTCATTTTGTGATGGGCGCCGTAACCAATTCTAACTTTTCGGTGAATGTTTTGTTGTAAACATTGACTAGAACTCACACAGAATATACAGAAAATGTAACCAAATGTTTAGAAGTAGTGAATATGTGGGCGTGATTGGAAGACAGCAGTCTCATGAAAGGGTTTTGTTGATCGCATAAGCCATGAGAGTGGAGTTAAGGCGTTTATAACCGTCATCTGAATCCACAGCCAGCTTGTGCAATCACTCCTATTATTCTTTCCACCAAATACTGTGATATTCATGAGGAGGTTTTTTTGCGTTTTGAAGGTACTTTTTGCCGATATTCATTGTCATGAGAGACATTGTCAACCAGTGCACTCATCATTGGTGTGTGAAGATATCCACAAAACGCTACGGCCTAGAAATTCATCTTGGCCGTTGGCGCAAAACGGGCAGTATCGGATTGGCCGCCCATTATGCGCAGCGCCCGATAGTCAGCTCTATTGACTGCAATGGAACTGAATATCAGGCACTGCGTATAACGGGCGGCCGATCCAATACCGCCCGTTTTGCGCCAACGGCCAAGACAAATTTCTAGGCCCACAGCTTTAGTCAAACACATTGGGCTGGATTTTGATACTGGGGCGGGTTGGGGTCGTGTCATCCACTTTTCGTGTTATCCACCCGACTGCAATTGGATGTGGGAGATTGATGCAATTTTCACCTAATTGGGCAATTGAGTTTCAGCATGTGGGAACCCATGAACCAATTAGTGTTTTCAGTCTGAAAGTCGCCTCTGATGATGTCATCATTGCTGCTGCATTGAAGGTCTTCAGAGACTGGTCTTTGCTGTGAGAGGACCTGCAAAATGAGCAGCAGCAGTCCTAAGTCTGCTCCCAGATATTTTTACACCACCACTCCTAGATATGTCTCCTCTCCATCCATCCCCATAGCCATCCATATATGCATCCCCATAGCCAGCCAGCCAGCCAGCCAAATGTGCTCCCGCCAGGTTTCACATTCATGGTTCAGAACTGGCGTGCTTCACGTAGAAAAAGGGTTAAAATCACAAAGGCCTTTCAAAATGGCATTATAGACACAATTTAGTGCTTGTTAAGGGCCTTAACAGCCTATCCCACCTCTTAGAGGCGGGACGGAGTCGGGACCAGCAGACACGATTTAATGAAAATTGCGTGGAGGCGGGATGGAGGCGGACTTGTGCCCGCCCACCAGTTTTCGCAATTTTAACCCCCGACACACCTCCAAACCCGCCTCCACGGGTCAATGAAAATCCAGCCCATTGACTACCAGTGAATATCAGAAATGAATATTTCTCTTCTGCGGCTTCAATTGAACTGCCACCGTATGTACATACTTGCCCTCAACAAACAATAAGACCACCAATTCATAGATATTTACAATTTTATTTGTGCACAATTAAACAGATGTATACATGGTATACAGAACAGCCAATAAATGGTATTTATGCCTTTTGCAATTTAAAAATGCAAAAGAGTAAAATAAATCCCAATAACATATGAACCATCTTTTAGATGGAAGAACAGTAACTGCAGTCCCTCCCAACCAGAACGCAAGTGAAAGGGTTACAGAGTTTGGCATATATGATGTGTTTTTAAAAAAAAGAAGCACTACCACAATATAAAGGGGGAAATGGAACAAACCATTAATACGAGGTGGCCACGCATTTTAGCGACTCGGCCATGATACATGAAGAATTCAGACTCTCTCATGATAGTAACGGGGCAGACGAAACAACTCTACAAGTGTTTTTTTTCGTAAAAGAAATTCAAAAATTTCCAAAAATTATCACAAATGTTTACAGGCAAGGTTATAAAATGTGCAAATGTGGACAAAACAAATAGCACCATAGTTACAATCCCACCACAAAAAAAATAATTAAGTTGTCAGTTTGGTTTTTGCATTGATGGTTTTGGAACCCAGTACACATAATAAATAATGTTGCCAGCATACAGAAAATGATTTATGCACCATGGAATATTGTCCCTCTCAGAATAAATTATTATATATAAAACATGGTGGTTTACTAAGAGATACTTGGAAGAGATCATTTTACAAACAGGCTCAGCTACCTACACTGTAATGCTCGAGTTTCGGATAACATCCAAATGTGTTTATATTTATACAGAACTGTACCACAAGCCTAATGTTCTACTTTTCTTTCATAAATACAGTTTTGTTAGAACGTAACACTTTGTAACTGATGACACCAGTTAAACTTGACTAAACGTCACTCAACATGTCATACTATAGTATTACTGGGTAAAATATTCTAATACATTTCACAAAGAACAGGTTATCTACCTAATATAGTTCATAAAGTAGCACATAAGATTGCCCGTTTACAAATAAACTAACTTCCACATCTCTGAAGTTAAGGATGGTCACCCCTTTTTTCATTGACCCATCAATATATTACATTAGGGCATATATCCCTGCATAATATTGCAGCTGTACCTACACTGGTCCCTGTATTATTTTGTGCTTAATGGTGAATAAAACACCATCAAGCCATTAAAATCTGTGACTGCTTCCAACTTGGTGACAATTCGCATTGCGTAAGTGCTCAATAGGCAGTCATCACTTCTTACTTATTCACTACATGGTCAATGAAGTCACCAAAACAGTTTAATACCAACTTACAAATGTCAGAGGTAGACTTCAACATGTAACTTTCAGGTAATTTCATGCACAATTATGCATCACAGATCTCCATTTTTCCCAATGTGGAGTAGTTCTTTTTTTTTTCAATATTCCATTTGGATTCAGCAGTAACAGATATAACTGTCACGAAAAGGTTGCTGGAAACCAATGATCGCCCGCCATTTCTAAAGACTACTCTATCTGAAACAATGTCCACTGATGACTCTCAGCAGGGTCTCACAGTACAAAAATCCAGCTCCTGTGGCTTCTTCCTTATACTGCAGTGTTCTCTGGGCAAAGCATGCCCGGTATCAGCTTTACATTTGATGAGACGTCTCTTGAAGCCTTTGCCACAACTCTTTGAGCATGGTGACCACCCGCCAATCTCCCACACTGGGCAAGGATCGCCACACTGCCGTATGACTTCTGGTTTCTGGGTGGTATCACAATCAAATGCTATTTTACCATGATTGTCTTCACACTCAACAGATCTATGTTGCAGTCCATTTCCACAAGAAACAGAACACTGAGACCATGTTCTCACCACCCATTTATAACTGGGTCTTTTATAATCTGATTGCCTTGTATCAATTTTATTTAATTTGCTCAAACTGTCATTGTTCAGCAAGATCCCTCTTGTGTCTTTTTTATTGGAACTATGTGAAGATTTATCTTCTTTGTTGTCCTTCGGTAGATAGAAGGAATAGCGAACACGAGGAGGAGTCATTTTTCCAACTGATAGGACTTCAATGACCAATGGTTCCTGGATGGGTCTAAAAGCTTGAAGGCTTTCAACAGAGGTTGCTGTTCCACTATACCTCAACAAGCTTCCCTTTATTACAATGTCCCGCTCCACTGCAGAAACGATGTAGTGGCCATTCAGTATATATTTGCCGTGCTCATTCTTAACTGCCAAATAGTTGTCATCATTGGTCATGCCTCTGTATCCTCTTTGCTTGACATCAATGCTGGTGGCTCCAACTGGTATCGTCACAATATAATTATACCCATGTCTGTTGAAAGGAAACATATTTTATTTTATATTAAGTACGCTAAGTATTGAAATATTTAATGGGCATCTTTCCCCTTCACCGACTCTCTGCTCCACCTTTGGTGGCCCCACACAAACACATTCTCTAAATCTTTTGCGTTGCTACCCCTCTTTCCTCCTTCAAAAGCCTCCTAAAAACCTGCCTCCTTGACTGATCATCTCCCTTCAATTTTCTCTACCCCGACAAGGTGTCCATTTCCATTTGTGTGAAGGACCTTGGGACATTTTACTATGAAGAAATTGTATAAATGCAAATTGTTGAATTCCCCTTGTCATTTCCAAAGAGTATGGCTATTTAGTTATAGCGCATATGTAGTAAGTCATACGGTTAAACATATGGCTGAGAATGAGAAGCATTCAATTAGTGGAAGATTGAGAGAGGGACAGGAAGTGGTGCTGTATCTGAGAGAATTATTCAGTCAGAACATCACCAACAGAGCGGTTTTCCCAGCCTGTTTAATATTAAATACTTTACAAGAAGCAAACACACTCTCAAATACAGACAAAGGCAATAGAACCTTTGGAGATAGCAATAAAATGAAGGCCATTAAACCTCATTTCCTTCAAAGTTTACTTCTTTTAATCTCTTTGGTAATTTTCTAGACTTAATTCCCTGTTGAGACTGCCCTTGAAACAGATAGATCCATATAAGAGCAACAATGGAGCAGCACAATGGAGATTCAACACTCTATGGCATGGAGCAAGGTTCAAATTCTCGCCCACACCTCCCCATATGGTGAGCTTTTGGTCCCAGTTGTGCCATTATGGGGTTTGCTATATGGATGCCTAGTGCTGCCCACAAGCAAGAAGAGAAAATCATCCAGGACCCTTAATGCTCCTTCCAGCAGCAAGCTATACAGCAATATTGGCAGAAACTTGCGAGCAAGTTACCTGCCACTCATTTTGCCAGGGATAATATAATTGGTGTGAGGAAAGCTTAAAATGAAAAGGAAAAAAATAATAACTAGTATTAAAAAAACAGCAACAATGTTGCTGCCTGGTATTGGAACAGGAGAAGGCCATTCAGCCCCTCGAACATGTTCTGCCATTCAATTAGATCATGGCTAATCTGTATCTTAACTCCATTTACCCACCTTGGTTCAAGATTCCTTAATACCTTTGCATAACAAAAATCTATTAACCTCAGTTTTAAAATTTTCAATTGACCTAGCCTCAACAGCTTTTTGAGAGAGAGTTTCATATTTTTACTACCCTTTGTGTGAAGAAATGCTTCCTGACATCACCCCTGAACAGCCTAGCTTTAATTTGAAGGTTATGCTCCTTTGTTCTGGACTCCCCCACCAGAGAAAATAGTTTCTCTCTATCACCCCTTACTCTTCTATACTCAAGAGAATACAAGCCTAGTCTATGCAATTTATATACATGGCCATCATGTTGTTGACATCCCAACATTAGTTTGCTAAGCTTGGGCTTCCCAGATCTCAATAAATGGAACTTTTGAAAAATTATGTACATTTTTTTTTGAAAGTGTGAAATTCTACCACTTTTTTTCCTTTCCAATTACCTTAACTCCCTGGGACACTTACCACCTGTGGTCAGAGCAAATAGGCAAGCTGGTCACAGGCCTTCAAATCTTGCTCTGACCTGACTGCTAGAATGTGTAAAAGCAACTCAGGGATGGCTTGCCCTCTGTTTTTTTCCCCCCTCCTCATGTGGGCACCTAGCTTCCACTCAGTGGGGGGAATTTTCCCAGCCCTGGGGAGGCGGGTTTGGAGATGGGACTGCCGGGAAAATGGCAGAAACTGGGAGCGGGTACCGACCCTGCTCCCAACCCACCTCCGTGCCATCTTCCCGGGAGGCGGGTCCCCGACTCGCGCAGGGAGCCGTCTCCTCGAGGCGGGAAGGGAATTACAACCACTTAACTGCCTGTTAACAGGTAGTTAACAGGCAGTTAAGAGGATTATCCCCATTTTACCACCACAAGTGCGGGCTTCCTGAAGTCGGGAAACCCCACCAGGGTAAGCGAGGCGAGCAGTGGGTCTGCGGGGGTGAGAGGGATCGAAAAGTCCGTTGTGGAGATGAATGATGGGTGCAAGTGTGGAGAGGTAAGTATGGGAGGTGAGTGAAAAGTGTTAGAAAAAGTTTACTTACCTTTGTTTCTTCCTGCAGGCTTTAATCGTTGAGGATCCGGAGGCTCCTCATCTCCACGGCAGAGATGACAGAATGGCTGCTGCATTCTCCAATGTAGCAGCCATCTGATTTCTGCTCAGGAAAGAGGTTTGGTGAGTCTTCAGTACAAGGACTCACCAAAGAACAGAGATTGTCAGTGTTTGACAGCTTCTCTAAGCTGTCAAATGACAATTCATCTGTCAAAAACTTTTGACAGATGAAATGTCATACACGGACGTCCTCTGTCACGGGCTTTCCCTTAATTGGCCTGCTAAGCCTGCAGGGCGGGCTTAACAAGGTCAATCAAGGGAAAATAACGTGGGTTGGCCGAACGTCGTTGGGGGCGGGACTGAAACCCGACAACCAGCAGTCCCGCCCCCATTGATAAAATCCAGCCCAGTGTTTCCTTCAGAGTATTGTAGCTCCACATTGGTGCTGCAATGTTTGACACCACTGCGACATCTATAGCATGTGTTTTGGGCGATTTTTTGACTCTCTACAGACAATAAAGCTTCCAGGGAGCAGTACCAAAATTACACCAGGAGCATGCTTTTGCTGGTTCTATTTTATCTTCAAACAAGTTTCACTTTCTGGGGAATTTCCAAAGGATTAATGGGCATCCTGTCACTATGAAAATTAATTTGCATAGACTAGGTCATTCTTCTTACATCAGGATTATGTACCTAATTATGGAAATGACTATTATCTTTTATATAACTGTGAAATTCTAATAGATGCTAATGGAATTTTAGTGGAAAAATATTAAAGTTAAAAGCAATTCAATTGAAATGTAATGAAAAAAGAAAAACGTACATGGGTTTACTGAATAATCCAGAAACCTTCTTGCAGCTTTTGTGATCACCTCCACATATTCCGCATTTGTCAAACTTCTTGTTGGAGCCAAGCTTTCCATCGCACCCGGCTTTTATACACTTTCCTTGGACACATACTGCTGAAGTGTCTGGCATACATGGAGTTCCGTCTACCACCTGGGTGTTTGAGAAAGACATTGTGAATTATAAACCATCAGTGACTCGACCCTTTATGTCTCATCCCCCGCAGACGGGGCCCCAGTTTTTCAAATTTAGTGTTGACAGATAGATCAACCATGACCTCATTGAATGGCGGAGCAGGCTCAAAGGGCCAAATGGCCTACTCCTGCTCCTATTTCTTATGTTCTTATAGTCAAGCACTGATTCTTTTGGTCTCTCTTTGAAATAGTTTCCTTTTTGGCGGTTGTCTACAATTGTGGAAGTGGGCTTATGATGGAATAGTGACATGAACATCATTGCAGCCGTCTAAATGGATTTTCCAAAAACCATTCATGCTATGCATCTTGCCACCTTTGCTGAAGAATGGGAAATAACGTTTTGACATGTAGTCCAGTGATATAAGGTGGTGCTTCATAAATACAGACATAATTGAAAAAATATTTCTACTGCCCAGCTTCTTAGGCCAGGTTGATAGTAAAAGCAAAGGGGAACGCAGGGATAGCCTAATTTTGTCTGGGACACAGTCTAAAGAGCTTTTTGTTTTAAAGTAGTGGGTTTTGTGACTGAGCTTGATATTATCCTATCAAAGATTGCTAAAAGAGCAATATTTAAAAGAATATATATTCAGTTCCAGAATAAAAAGTTGTCTCTAAATCGGCTAAAATGAAAATCAGATTTCAAAACAGATCCAGTTTGACGACGACCATGGCATAATGATAAGGTAAAGAAAGGCCTATTAATTGAGTGGTAAGAGGTTCCTTTCTTACCACCTCCATCTGCCAGCCATATGTGCTGGGCTCAGTAAGCTCCCTGCCAGAGTATTAGGCTGGGCATCCCGCCACAGAGAAAAAATAACACACTGTCTTGACCAAAGTACACCTCCTGTCAACTGGTCCACAGGGTGGCATTAGGCTCATTCACCCACACTTCCAGCCAAAGACAGGATTCCTAAAACAAAGTGAATTTGAAGGGAGCTGAAGAAGCCAGCAGAAAATTGGGGAAAATAACTAAATAGATGGGAGGCATGGTGTTCTGAAGGTTACCTCAATTGTGCGGAAAGTGTTTGAAACTTTGATGAGGGATCAAATGGAAGGACAGGTCCCTTTACAGAGAGACAGAATGGGTTCAGGAAGGGCAGATCACATCTGACCAATTTACTGGATTTCTTTGAGGAAGTTATAGAAAAGATTGAGGCAGTTACATAGAATTACATACAAATTCAGCACAGAAACAGGCCATTCGACCCAACTAGTATAGATCAGTGTTAAACTCAACACGAGCCTCCTCCCACTCTAATTATCACAACCCATCTGCCCTCATATCCTTCTATATCCTTTTATTCTCTTCTCCCTCATGTATGAATCAAGTCTCCCCTTAAATGCATCAATGCTCTCTGCTTCAACCACTCCATGTGACAGCGAGTCAACATTCTCCTAAATTCCACCTAAATTCTTTATTTGATCTGTTAGTAGCTATCTTATATTTATGCCTCTTTGTTCTGGACACATGCACAAGTGGAGGCAGTTTCTCCACTTCCACCCTATCAAACCTCTTCATATCTTAAGCACCACTATCAGGTCTCCTTTTAACCATCTCCTTTCCAGAGAAAAGAGCCCCAGCCTCCCAAACCTGTGACCTCTTCCGTCTAGAAGGACAAGGGCAGCAGGTGCATGGGAACACCACCACTTCCAAGTTCCCCTCCAAGTCACACACCATCCGGACTTGGAAATGTATCGCCGTTCCTTCATCGTCGCTGGGTCAAAATCCTGGAACTCATTCCCTAACAGCACTGTGGGAGCACCTTCACCACATGGGCTGCAGCGGTTCAAGAAGGCGGCTCGCCACCACCCTCTCAAGGGCAATTAAGGATGGGCAATAAATGCTGGCATTGTCAGCGATGCCCACATCCCATAAACGAATAAAAAAAGCCTACTCAATCTTTCCTGATAGTTTTATCCTCTCAATTCTGGTAACATCTGTGTAAATCTTTCCTGCACGTTCTCCAGTGCTTTAATATCCTTTTTGCTGTATGGGGACCAGAATTGCACACCGTACTCCAAGTGTGGTCTAACCAAGGTTCTATATAAACTTAGCCAACATTTTTAGTAAGAGTATAATAGAATTGTGGAACAGATCGCCAGCAGGGGTAGTGCAAGAGAAAGCCATGGCAGCTTTTAAAATAAGGATTGGATGAATTCCTTTTAGCAAAGGGAATATCTCGTTGAAACATATCAAATTCTTAGAGGGCTTGACAAGGTAGATGCTGAGAGGCTGTTTCCCCTGGATGGTGAGTCTAGAACTAGGGGTCATAATTTCGGGATAAGGGGTTAGGACGGAGATGAGGAGAAATTTCTTCATGCAGAGGGTTGTGAATCTTTGGACTTCTCTACCCCAGAGGGCTGTGGATGCTGAGTCATTGACTATATTCAAGACTGAGATTGATAGATTTTTGGACACTAAGGAAATCAAGGGCTATGGGGATAGGGCGGGAGAGTGGAGTTGAGGTATAAGATCAGCCATGATCTTATTGAATGGCAGAGCAGGTTCAAGGGGCCGTATAGCCTACTCCTGCTCCTATTTCTTATGTACTTATGTCTTAGACAGTTATTAGTGCTAGAATCATCGTAAGGAACTTTGATGGGAGGTTTGGAACAGTAGCCTAGATGGAAAAATGGTCTGCTCTTGCCTAATACAGTACCAAATGGAACTACCCATAGCTACAAAGAAACGGACTTTGTGTCCTTCCAGCAAACAAATTGCATGACAAATAGGTATGAATTTGCAATGCTAATGTTATATCATTACAATAAGTTTAGAATAATAGATTATCGGAGTGAAGTCTTATGAATTGGAAGCTGTGAAAGTTTTCTACGACAGTTCAAATTTAGAAAACTTGCAAAAATATCTATAATTCTAGAAATAAGCTTCCCCCATTATAAATGTCATGTGTGCACTGGTCTTAATACATAGCATTACAGTATTTGATATGCTTACCTTGGGTGCAAGAACATAGAAGTATCCAGTACCATTTGCTCTGCATACAAGTTTGCATTTGTCCTTGGGTGAAACCCCTGAATATTTGGGAACCCACACAACAGATGGCGCAAGTCTGTTTGTATTCACATTATATCCATTGAAGGATTCACACTGCTCCTCTCTGAAACTTTTACCTGTGATTCAAGTACAGACCAAACACAACCATAAATAGACAGTCAGAAAGGGTTAAATATAGGTGATCACATCTGTAGTGTGGCAATATTCTTCCTTCACCATAGGCATTTAACTCAGGATCTTTGCAGGCTCAAGAGGATTCTGAAGCTTTGTCATGAATGAAAGAACAATGGCTGGGGCTTGTAAAGCAGATGTTGCCATAAGTACACACAGACACACTGCTGTTGTGTTCAAAATGCTCTCACAGAGACTCTAGTGCCCATGACCAGTGTGATCGGGAGTCTAAGCTGTGCTGTCCATTAGCACTGTTGCCAAAATGACACCTGTAGCACTATAACGGGGCATTACTTTCTATATGTGAATTCAACCCCTTCACCCTGTAAGGATAAGCAACTTCTCCCAGCCAATGTCAATGGCACTTGCTGTTTAAACAAAACCATTTAAAAAAATGAACAGGAGTAAAGAAAAACAGGCATGTTGTTGTTTTGGTGGGGGGATAGTTTAAGAAATGTATATTTGTCATTTTTATGAGGTCCTGCACAATAATACAGACCTATTGCTGTATGACTGACTGGAAATAGTTGGGTCTGAGCCAATTATTTCAAACGGATCCCTCCATGCCATCTATGTTCAGTTTTATGACAGGGACAGTTTGAGTGTCATAAGTGTACTTTGCACACACAAATAAAAATATTTATTTAAATTATCTGTACTATTTGACATTAGAGGATACCTGTAGACATCCCAAGCACAGTTGTAGTATTATTGATATTGAATATAAAAATGATTGAGTTTATCATCGCACTGTTGAGAATTTTCTGGTCCTTCAATATTAACATCCCCACTGCAGTAGAGAGTTTTGGTTTCCATTGGTGAAAATGCTTCCTTCAGTGCCTGAGAATTTATCAATACCTACAAAATAAGGAAAGATTCTTCCCCAAACTATCTACCATCCGCTACTAATTTTCATTTACATCCACTGCTCTGAACAGAATAATACGCCTTGAACGGCCCGAGGGTATCACATCGTTATGCAAAAGATCCAAAGTCGCATGCTGTCTTCTGGCAAGTTACAGCAAAAAAATATCCAGCAACACTACTTTTAGTGAGAACAAGCTGGTGTGCAACACATCAAATACTTCCATCTTCTAACACTCCGCAGTCCTGATCCTGACACTTTAATCTATTCAGCGAATCAGGAATGATGCCATATTGGCTCACATCCAATTATACATCTAGCCAGAGTTCACACTATTTAAATGACCAGAGTATAAACTTTGCAATTTTGTAACCAGATTTACTGCGTCATCAATTCTCCATATTTGGGCACTTGCCCACACAAATTCATACGAGGAGGAGAAAGATATTTTCAAAGGTGTCACATTCCATAGCCTCTGAGCATCATATAGAATGCACAAAACAATGTCAGCACCTCTCAAGGAATTAAAATATAATTGCCAAGTCTTTTTTGACAGACATTAGCCATTTATATTCCAAAGGAAGTACAGAGATAAAAATAATTACTGAGCCTTTAAGGACATTTTTTTTTAAAGAAGAAACAACTTTTACTGTTTTTTTTTTTTTTAAATCTCTTCACCACACTGGATCCCTTCAGAAATGTGCCTGAGTAACACTGTTTAATTACATGAGGAAAGTTGTATTATAAGTAGGTAAAATAGGGAATGCTGTATCATTTTTCATGGATATAAGTCCAGCTGAGTAAGGCCATTCAGTCCCTTTAACTCATGTCCTACCCTTCTTGCAGTCATGGTATCTAACTACCACTTGAATGACTCCATATTATTTTGCCTACCTACCCAGAGGGTGTTCCAGGTATAACACACTGTACCTTCCATGTGAAAAGACAATGCTTTTTCTTTTGTTGTTAAATCCCTTGGCCTATCAATATCTTTCTAAAAAGAATCTCTTCTAGTGATGCCACAAGAATCTGCACAACAAACTCATCAGCCTTAAAGGCACCTATTAACAGTGATAAAGTAAAGGTTGGTGCAACAAATGGAAGATATGAACACCAATGGAAAAGCTCTTGCAGTTAATTATGTTAGTCCAATCTCTTGAGTATGCGAGAGTCTTGAATCAGATTCTCCACTATTTGTTATTCCATACTTAATGGGAATAAGGCTATTGGGCCTATGCTGCTAGGCTTCGTAGACCTTCGAAAGCATTCTTGAAGAGATCATTCTTTTCATTTTCTTTCACAGCTTAAGTATTAACTACTTCACATGAAGAGCTGTATCAGCCTCAAGCATCTCTTGGTCAGGTTTAGCATGACTCAGATACAAAATAAAGCTCTCTACTTGGCTCCCAACAATGTACCTCAACTCAAACTTCAGAACAGTGCCACGTACTTCATCAGTATGAATTTTCCTCGGCCTTGTTCTCCTTGGGGCCTCTCTGGGTGAGATTGCCAATTGATGTTGAATTATGGATAGCTTCACAATACAAATTCATATCAACTGAAAATTAGCTTTGAAACTATCTAAACTTTGGACTTAGCTATGAAATAGTAACTGTTTCTGCTATCAATATGGGCTAGAATCCCAATGGTGAAAGGCCAGCGTTCTTTCTAACCCCATTAAACCATTTAAATTAATAATTTCATTAAAAATGATCATTGTCAATTCAGAAAGGAGAGGGAAATTAACTTTGAGCCAAGGGAATAAGGCAATGAAAATGATTCGAGCTTTCTTGAGTAAGCTGTGGGGCAAACTAAATAGGCTTCATGATCCTTTTTTGCTCCGGCTCTCCTATAAACTTAGCACTATAGAATGTACACAACAGTATGGCCCTAGTATGCTAACATTATATGAAAAATGTAAACGTTATTAAAAGTTGGATAAAGTAACAACACAATATGTCTTTAATAACTGTCTTACCATTGTCAGGGCATGGATCCAAATTGCAGGATCGGTACTTGACACGGATCCCTTCACAATATCTTCCACCATTGGCAGGGATTGGTTTGTTACAATCCCTCTTGGCAAGCTGCACACCACCTCCACATGTACGTGAACATGATCCATAAGGACCCCACTTTCCCCATCTCCCGTCGACCTGTAATATGAAGTGGTCAACAGTATTCATTTAAACCTTCATCCTTGTACCACAAATTATAGAACTGAAGCCAATATTGCAAAATAATACAGGCTGACACCATTATTAACTTTAAATGAAACCCAGATGTAAGTGAACAATTTTTTTTTTGCCGTTTTAAAGCAGAGTTGATTGGGCTTGCTATTGCCAAATAATTGCAAATGCCAAAAGTTTGTGTGATACTGTGATCAATTACTGCATTATTTTCATACCTTTACACTCTAGATTAATAAACATCTAATATTACTGAAATGAGATTCTCAGGACTGACCATTCCGATTTGTTTTGATATGGACCCAATGCTAAGAAATAATGACCACTACATTCAGCCAACTGCAGCATGTCAAAGGCAATATTTCCATGTTGAAGAGCAATTTGGAAGCATGCCTTCTGTGGCCAATTATTGTTATTAGTGGTGCTTATCTATTCATAAGGGACTTTGACCCAGGAGTTCCAGAATCACACCAGCGAGAGTGGTTCTGGAGTGCACGTTTTCAGGTTTACCAGGAGTGGGAGATTTCTTAACCTTCTCATTATCCTATCCAAAGTGTTGTCAACTAAACATTCATCAACCTTTAATAAAATAAAGTACCATCTAGTCTATTTAAATGAATATACAGTTTAAATGTTTATCAAAAAACAAAATCCCTTATTCCCTTTCTTTTCTAGAAGCCTGTACTGTTGAGTGTGTAATTTTGCAGGCCACATGCCCACTCTACACTTAAGAGTGTTGGCTCCAATCTCACATTAGTAACTGTCAATGTGCTTATTGTTCACCGAGACACCTCAGTTCAACTAATTATTTGCAAACTATAGCCCAGCCAAACGATTATCATGCTTCTCATTTCAAACTGTCCTTTTGTTAATATAAAGTGAGATTTATTTTAATTTTTGTAGCACGACTACCTGTGTATATCTTAGATAGAGAAAATTGTGATGGCTCAGTCATACCCACATCTACACTTAATGACTGTTGCACAACACAATACTTACTGCGTGGTTATTTAAATTGTATTAGATCCATTTACTACTTTAAATCTGCCAACATTTTAGATATAAATTTTGAACGGTTGTTTACAAAGATAACTGATTAATTTTACTGTATCTTGCCATTATGAAAGGCCATTACATTGAAAATGCTTCTGCATTCTAAGCACAATATCAGATAAAATAAATCATGTTTTACTATATTTAACCACATTGCCTGCTGACAGTATAATAACGAGAAGAGCTATTTTTTGACATTATGTCATAAACAACTGCAAGGATTCGTGTCCATCAGGCATCTCTGCGGGATAACTGTAGGACTGTAAGACTGATGGGTTTCCATGCTTAAACTGTTAGATGCCGTGCAAGATTTCCATACTCATTAAATTTAATTGGTGTCTATTTTAGGAGTTATGAACTCTTAGCAGGTTAGCTGTCTTATGACATTAATGATTTAGCATTAGGACCATGTATGAAAACTTCCTGCCAACTATGATTACTGACATATTTAATGAAACTCAAATGTTCTACTTCCCAGATTTTCAAGTGCAATGCGACGCAAGTAAAAAGTAACTAATTTATAGTCATTTTAACATGTGCATATTTAATGGTATAACAAGTTGCGTCCAGAGGCAAGTGTAACAAGGACAGATATCTGTTGAAACTGAAATTGAAACAAAAATGATCTGAGGTCGGTGAAGCAAGGTTATTGATTTTCCAAAATTGAGAGGTCGCACAACACCAGGTTATAGTCCAACAGTTTTATTTTAAATCACAAGCTTTCGGAGTTACAACTCCTTCGGCAGCTGACGAAGGAGTTGTAACTCCGAAAGCTTGTGATTTAAAATAAAACTGTTGGACTATAACCTGGTGTTGTGCGACCTCTCAATTTTGTCCACCCCAGTCCAACACCGGCATCTCCGCATCATTGATTTTCCAGCCAACCATTGAGGAACTAGAGCGGGAATATTTTCTTACATGTTAATTACTATGTTCATTGTGAGTGAAGTGAAACATTGTAATCAAATGAAGCCAATAAACATTTATGGGCCTAGCACCAAGATTAGGTGCATATCATAAAATATCCAAGTTATGCCTCATTTAACATAATTTATATTTTATGAAATTATTGTACATAGATGACACTCATAAAATGTACTCTAGATAGATTGTATGATCTAAACTAACTACAACAGCAATTAGTAATAAGGACGATATTCATGTGAAGCATAAAAAGAGCACATGCCACTGAATGTCTGAATACAAATACCTAGCATGAAATGAAAAAAGAAAGTGAGCGTCGCACAGGCACAAAGTTCTCTTATAATGGTAATTATTCATCGACCTTACCTTGTACTTTGTCACATCATGGGTTGCTACACAGACACCTTTCATGCAGAACTTTCTGTCCCCACAGTTCGTTCCGTCTGCCCATGGGAAGTGTCTTGTCTGGCACACCAGCTGCCCACGGGCTTTCCCAGTGCACCACAGTTTCAGGCAAGGCTGCATGTATGGGCATGGCTTCGAGTTAATCCCGAAAGCTAGTTCACACTGTCTGTTCAAGTTATAGCTTTCTCCTGGTAAGCTATCGGGTAATGTAATAGGCTTCATCGGCTCATCTAGTAGGCAGTCACCTATGGATGGAAGAGATTAGCCACTGACATTCCATAGCCACATATTGTTACAATTAAAACTAAATTAGGCTTTCTCCTCGGGAAACTTAATACTACACAAAAACGCTAACAATTCACTCATATCTGCGTTGGTCGTGTATGACTCACAGTCAGGTATGTTTTAAACTGGGGAAGTGGTATACTTTTCATAACAGATGACCAAATCTATTTTGTAACTCATTCGGCTAGTGATGGAGGAACCAGTATTCATGTAATAAACATCTGGAACTACTACATCAACCATATGAGTTAAATGGTGTACATCACCTGTGTAAATAACATACAGTACTGATCTGATATATATATCTTTATGTACCAGTATCAACGTTTACATGGTGTTCACTGTATAGAAGGCAATCAAAAATTACATCTTGTTTATTTTAAGGAGGTGACAAACATTTATTCAATGTTTTGCAAATATTGAATGGTTCCATAAATTATTTCAACTAGCTACCATCAAAATAGTAAAAATGTAAGAACCCATTACAATCTTTATGATCTTCACTGTCACCCCCATAAGAGTTTCCAGATTCAGATTTTGAGTAACTTTGCCACTATCTTGAGTTCTGTCCCAATCATACAATTGTTGTGAACAAGAATTACCAACTACACCATTCTTTAATCCTTGTGGCGATCTACATCTCTCAAATCTATAACTTGAGATATGATGTAATGGTTCAATGCCTTTGAAATTCTCCGTGCTATTTTTCAAGTTTAAATAACATTCAAATTTAACTCCAATTCAATAACCTGAATAATTTCTACACACAAGGCAAGTAGAATCATACAGCACAGAAGGCGGCCATTCAGCCCACCATGCCTGTGCCCTCTCTTTGAAAGAACTATCCAATCAGTCCCACTCCCCCACTCTTTCCCCATAGCCCTGCAATTTGTTTTCTTTTCAAGTATTTATCCAATTCCCTTTTGAAAGTTACTATTGAATCTGCTTCCACCTTTCAGGTAGTGCATTCCAGATCACAACAACTCACTGCATCAAAAAAAAAAATTCTCCTCATCTCCTCTCCGGTTCTTTTGTCAATTATCTTAAATCTGTGTCCTCTGGTTACCGACCCTCCTGCCAATGGAAACAGTTTCTTCTTACTTACTCTATCAAAACCCCGCAAAATGTTGAACACCTCTATTAAATCTTTCCTTAATCTTCTCTGTTCTAAGGAGAACTATTCCAGCTTTTCTAGTCTCGCCACATAACTGAAGTTCGTCATCCCTTGTATAATTCTGGTAAATCTCCTCTGCACTCTCTCCAAAGCCTTGATATCCTTCCTAAAGTGTGGTGCCTAGAATTGGACACAATACACCAGCTGGGGCCGAACCAGTGATTTATATGAGTATTTAATATACAAACGGAAATAACATTATATAAATAACGAGCCTAAGACAAAGAAATCCATTGTTAGGACAACGTCGTAAAAAGCTACAACTGTCAGTGATCCGGCACAAGAGTGCTTCATAAAACCATGTTCCATGCTTTCCCTCCTTAGGAATGGAGAATCCTCTGCAAAATGGTTTCTGTTAGATTCAATATAATTTCCCCCTTATTTTTAATTAATGGAAATCTTATCCATATTTGATTTCTATAAAAGTTATGCTTACTTGGAATGTTTTTTTTTTAAATCCTGTTTTCTGATCCAAGGAGCACAGCTGCATATGCACTAATCCTTACAAATGAGCAATTGCACCATAAGGGATCTCAAATCACTTAAACTTTGAAACTATCTGGCTCAATTAGACTTTGAATTTAGACAGCTGTCCGTGTCAAGCAACCTGAACAGAGCCTCTGAACTCTGCCTGGTTCATTCAATCCGAAAACTATTAGCTCAGCAAATATTCCACCAGCAGCAATAGGATTAACAATATTGTGCCATGTGATTATTGCCAGACACACAGCAATAGCTGCTGCTGCCCCACCCTGCGGGTCATCAGTTGTTGTCAAGCATCATTGTAGTTACAGCTCTTACAACACTGGATGCTCGGCCAGCTCGTGCTTGTCACCGATCATTCTATCAGTCTCTGCACAGTCATCCTTGTCCTGATGAGCATGTGACGGTTAGCAATCCTGTTCATCACTCAATCGTCTCGGTTTCCTTATTCCCAACCAGAAGAATTTCTCCATCCATGCTCCCATAAATCCCCTACACCTTCCCCCTTTGACTTGAGTTAAAATCAATTCGAAACAATGGCCTGGAATTTGCAGTCAGCAGCAATGCGAAGGCATTCACTGCTGGCCCCGAAGTACGCTTCGCACAAGGATCTCGCAATCCCCGTGTCGAGAACTGCGCCAAAGTTGCGGTCAGTTGCCAGTTCGTCGTCATCCCAACCGCAAAATCCGGGCCAATATTACGTTTCCACTCTGACTCTTCACTTAGATACCAAGGTGTTGCAATATTATTGCTATACATGGTCATACTTCTTAGTTTCCATATCAAAATATGCATTCCAATCTAAACACTTCAATTCATGTTGTGTTTAAAATAATGGGATAATATGTGATGCTAACTAGATGCTTAATTTAACTCTGAATTCAAGTGCCTTCCATTCCTTCCCTTTAAACATGGTTGAGTGCCTGCTTAAAATAACTAGTTTAAAAATGTAAATAAATATAATTGATTGTTACTGAACAGAATACCTAATGTGTTTGTGTATATATAGTGCTACATGCAAGATGGAAGGTAGTCAAAGCAATCCCTTTATTTATCCAGATAAATAAGGTTCCCCTAAAATTAAGCCTTCACGATATCATAATGGTACTCGGCGATTTCAACAAAATCTCAGCTTTCAATCAAATCTAATTTGAAATGAGTCTGAGTGACTCCTTAGAAAACATGGATAATATAACTCCAGTGATTATGCTTTTTAGGCAAGTAATGCTGTTGTTAATTTGCACATCAGCCAAGATTAAATTGATGTAATAAAATTATTCAACTCCGTGACTAAAATCAGCAGAAAACAAAACTAGCTTGTTAAACTGAGTTTTAAACAGTCAGTTTCTCTACATATTTAAAAGATAACAGAGTAGAATTCATGGATTCAGCAATTCTACACCATTTTTAAAATTATACTCTGAACTTGCCAGTTACGTTTACATCGCTGTAAATTAGCATACTGAATTATTACCATGCACATTGAAAGTGCCAAAGTAGTGCCGAGTTTTGTGCTATGTGAACTCATGTCAATTAAAAATTTAGTTAAGACCGCCCAAATTAATTTCACGTAGGATCTTGTACAATTGCCAAAGGTAGAGAAATTCTTTTTGATCCTTCTAGTCTAGATCCAAACCCAAGGCCCAGAAGTGAATGACATTGTGCCATTCAATTCCCTCCAACCCTATCTTATTAAGTTACATATATTTGGCTAGAAAGTCCTCTGTAGATTACATTTATATTAAGTGCATGAAATGGATGTAATTTCATGAGAAATATCCAGCCAAGGGACTTGTGACAGGACATCATCATACAGTATTTAGTTTGAAATAGACAACATTACATTATTGCTTTTAATAGGATAAACTATAGTCAAAGTGAAATAAATAAGTAAAGATTATTGCAGCCAGATTGATAACCTTCCATATAGGACATTAGAGCTCCCTTATGCAATGGACTTTTCTGTAACAGGTCTCTTGTACAAGACTTTTGAGTATATAGAACTTCACTGATTAATACAAGTGTTGGTCTATTCACGTTTTTAGCATTCACTGTACAGAACTGAAAACAGCTGTGCAGAAACAAGAAGGGGAGAGGTGGGAAGAATTAAAAACCTCACTAAAAATACTAGTCGGCGTAGGTGTTTGAAAACCAATTTAATTCATGATGAATCTCAAGATTAAAATGTCCCATCAAGTATAAGTTGTGCAGCTTGCCCACTGAAGTGTCATTATTTTTCTGCCAAGCAGCAGAATGGAACCCTATCGTATTAATTATAATTTTAATTTTTCTGAAGGCGAATTCTGCAATTAGCAAAAAAAAGTCCTGCGTTTCTGGACACTTATTCTGGATTTATTCATGCATTTTTCTCAATGCTCCATAGTTCATTATGCTTGTGTTGCAATTTGCATTAATATCAATAAACGGCGTTGCTAATCTCCGAGGTAGTAACCCATTTAAAATAAGGATCACAGTATTACCCATATCATGAAATGAACCGTTAAAAAAAAGAATGTATTCACATTATTGCTGCTGACCAGAACTGGCCTATCAGGTGAGTGAGTTTGAAAGAGATAAATGATTGAACAGGACTTACAGCGTATTTTTTCTGATTGGCAAAGTCCAGTTATGAACCATTAGCATTTCATATTACATTTTTCTCTAGCCTTTTTTTTTAAAGACAGCTGCTAACCCATTTCAAGTTCAACGGCTGATCTCATACACCAAATCCCTACTCAAGGAGAATGGTTGGCATGCGGTGTGGTTATAATGCATTGTTTTCTGATTTTTTTGCTTCTCTACAATGGATCAATTGTTTGAGTTGTGAAGGACAGTGTGGCAGCTTTGTGAGGGTAACAGTTCAGCCCACAAAGAACAACATAGCAAATGAGCTGTATTGTTCTTCGTGAAATTCTGTTGCAAACAAAAAAAGTGGAAGAGGTGGGTTATTCATATAAGTAAACACATTTAAAATTCATGTAGGCTTTGCCACGCAGCAACGGTTTCCTGCTTACCATGACCACTATCCAAGAAGTCTGTGATGATCGCAGCGCTGCACACTGACCACGGTTTAGAACGATCAATATGTATGAGGGTTGGAGACATCATGTGATTGTCCTTCAGCTTCCCGAACACATTTTCACACGCCTTGACGTTGTCATGTGGCATATTAAACACGTGGCCTAAAACCCAAAGACAAAAGAATTTCAAATAAAAATGCGGTCATATAGATCCTGTCAGTTACTGGAGATCCTTCAGGATAAACCAATGCAAATAACTAGTTTTCTATCAAAGGAGACTGCAAAATATTGTAAGATAGTGTACGTCAAAAAGGACACCATCAACTACAGACTGGCACTACACTCAATTGTTTCACTATACCTCAGATAGATTTTGCCTCATCTCTATATATCCTTCATCACTGGGATATGTATATTCCCTAACTGTGCTATCAATAATGTTCAATGATCAGCTTTCAATGGCAAAAGAGTAGATAATCAGCTTTCGCAACTCTCCCACCAAACTCAAGCAAACTAAATGTCTGAAAGGTTTGTGCAGAAGCCAGCTTCTTCTGAAGGAAGGCCATTCAGCATGGTCACTCCACATTGTCATTGTGATATCGCTTGTAACAGGCTCCACTCATTCAGCACAGCTGCAATAAAGATGCTATCTGGCATCTCTCCAGGAACTTGAGGGAACAATGCCAACTGACGTCTAGCAGTGACTGGTGCATTCACCAGATCTGGACAGTTCAGTGACTAATCAGCAAAATCTCAATGACAATTTATTGTAATATCTAAGGGCAAATAGCTAGCAAACAGCGCTGTCTCTGGATTATCAATTCTCCTTTGTTTGGTTTCTCGACCGTAACAAATATCGGCACACGCCAGTTAATGGACACATTTTCTTCAACTTGGATCCATTTTCTCTCCCTTGATAAAAATAATTGGATGAAGGCAATATTTTGCCTGCATTCAAGTAAATGCATTAAAATGTTTTCACTAAATTTACAAAATATTTTACCCGGGCTGAATATCTGTCTTATTTAAGATTTTTTTTTATTCACGGGATGTGGGCGTCGCTGGCAATGCCAGCATTTATTGCCCATCCCTAATTGCCCTTTGATACAACAGAGGGCAGTTAAGAGTCAACCACATTGCTGTGGGTCTGGAGTCACATATAGGCCTGACTGGGTAAGGATGGCAGATTTCCTTCCTTAAAAAGGACATTAGTGAACCAGATGGGTTTTTAACTACAATCTGGTAGTTTCATGGTCACTATTACTGATTCTAGCTTTTTTAATTTTATTTTTATTTAATTAACTGAATTTAAATTTTCCAGCTGCCATAGTGGGATTGTGAACTCATACCTCCAGATCATTAGTCCAGGCCTCTGGAATACTAGTCCAGTAACATAACCACTGTGCTACCATACCCTCATGATGCGGAGATGCCGGCGCCAAGTTCCGCACCCAGAGGCCAGCCTCAATAGGGATATCGGGTTCATGTCACGCTACAGAACGTGACTCGACATCATTGTCTGTCTTTCCAGTTTTTATTTTAAAAAAAAACACAAAAAAAGCAAACCCCCCAAAAAACTGCAGACAGCAGGATTTGACACGTTGGACCTCCTGTGACACATCTCATTGTCTTGGCTGTGCTCTGGCGTGTCTTTGATGTAAGGACACCTTCCCTGAAAGATTGTATCTCTGCAGTTTCTGTGTTTATATACTGTGAAATATTGTAGATTCACTCATTGTACCTTTACCTGAGGAAGGGGCGACAGCTCCGAAAGCTTGTAATTTTAAATAAATCTGTTGGACTATAACCTGGTGTTGTGCGACTTCTCATTTTTGTCTACCGTACCCTGCCACTGTACAATAGGCTGAGAACTAAAACAAAATGGGGAGAAAACATACAGAAAGGAATGTTGGATATTGCTAAATTTAATGCAATGTAATCTATACCTAATTCATGAGCCGTGGTAAAGGCTGATGGGAGCCCATCGTCTTCAATGACAGAGCAGCTTCGCTTCGGGTCACACATCGTCCCCACGTCCGCCATCCCCAGCGTGTCACAGGTCTGAGCGCCGCATAAGTCCTAGAAATCAATCAAACACACACCCTTCATAAAGCAGCTGTGAGCTTGGCACGCTGGTAGCAGAAGTGTTAACTGGAAATGGAAAGTGCAGCCATTTAAAAAAATAAACTCTCCCACCATCCGCGTTTAAGGTTCCACAGAACTGCATGGTGTGCAAAGTCTGTAAGGCCGTTGGTAATAACTTCTAACAATGGTAGGTTTAAACAAAAAAAAAGGTGAGGGCTCATTATAGTTGCGAATTCATGAAATGTTTTCAGCTCAAGGTACAGACCGTCCAAGTACTAAAGTCACATCTGGCAAGCTAATGCCTGGTTAAATCATTCAGCGCGGAGTTTATCACTGCCAGTAGATTACATGTGTTTGCATTTTATTGCAAATGTCATGATTGAGAGGCTGGCTGACATATGGTAAGTATTTTTTTCCAAAAGTTTATTTCGAAGTAATTTTCTTTAAAAAGTCACCAACATATTTTTGCCAGCTAAATACTGAAGAGTAAGACCCTGGTTGGAAGCAGTCCTGCAACAGCTTGAAGACTGGTTGTCGTAAGCTGTGTGCCACTGTACAGATTTATAGCTCTTATATGCAATGAGTGTAAAGATCAGATTGAGTGCATCCCAAAGAATTGAAAGTGTACAGTGTGTGTTTTAGTTTCTAGTAGTATAATAAGCTCCTATTACTTTACCACACCAAAGGGAAAGTTGCATTTTGTATTACTTTTCCCCAAAGTTGTCTAAACACAAAGGCAAGTTTATCCCTATCTGATTTCATACAGAAAGAAAATTATTCTCCCCGCATTCCAGGGTAAATGAGAAGGGATCCCAGCTTTAAAGCATGGAGAAAGCTTGGACCACTTGTCATTTCCCCTGTCAATTTCTGGAAGAATGCAGAGTATATTTTACTCTCAGGAAAGCTTACCCAGCCTTCACTCCACCTTCTGTGGTGGGAGAAATGTTCCCCACTACATCATCTCTCATTCTGTCTGGTTGCACTAACAATGTACTTCACCGCAATGTGGTAGAAAGGGTTCTCTGTGCAACCGCCACCTACATTGCTTAGGAGGGGCAACATTTCTGAGGAGAATGCAGCTAGTAAAACACGCCAACCATTACACCACAGGAAAACTTCTTTTCCAAATCAACACCACCAATTATTCAGAGTGTTCCAGATTGACGCCACATGATCGTCAGAGTGATTATGTTTTGACACTGGTATATCTTTAAAAGTATGTTCAGTAGATCTAGTTTAAATAAAATGTCGCTGTAACCTAGATACAGTACCATAAACTTATGTACTCCTTGAAACTGTTCTGACAAATGGTTTATACTTGTAGTCCCAACACACTGAAGATGGTAATGCTAGAAGAGGCCAAACATTCAGCAAGATTTACCAGTTAAACAGTTCCCATCCCTGGTGAATCCTTTTTACCAACTACAGCACTGTAAGTGATTCCTTTCAATGTTTTGACTTAAAACAGCTGTAAATTAAGGGGGTAAAAATTCACATTCACAGCTGAATCATCAACTGGGATTAAGGTACTGCAGAAGATGGATTACTGATACACGGATCTGATAGCTTGTACATTGCTGATTGGTTATGTCTGTTTTGAAACATCAATGATAACATGATCCACTCGTCCCAGGGCTGTGCAGAGGGAGATAAGAGCTGGGGAGTGAATCAGTGAGTGGTATTAGGCTGGGCGCAATTTGGCTGCAGGGGCTGTTTGTTCAGATCGGCCCCAGTTTCTTCCTTCTCGGCACAAGCACAGATTCTGCTCCTGCTGTATCTCACTTTCACAAAAGTAATGGCCGCCGGAATTTGCGGTCTTGATGACCGCGAACTGGCAGCGTTCACCGTCAACCCGACCTTTGAAACTGACCGCAACTTCGGGATCTGGCGCATGACCTGAAGTTGCGGTCAGTCATTGACAGCTCTGAAACAGGCCTGTGCTGTGCCTCCTCCCCCCACAACAGAGCCGGCAATCTGTGCAATCAGCCAAATCAGGGAAACTGACGAAAACTTTGGCTCTCCCTCAGTAATTACGCTGTTAAATTCCCCACTAGAGGTCAGATCCAAAGGGATTAGGTGTAACTGGGATTTTGACATTGTTATTAATGCTAAACAAATGTTAAGGGCCTGGAAAACTAATTTTAATTTCGTGCAGTGTGAAATTTGTCCATTTTAATAAAAATTAAAATTTTTAAAGAAACTTTTCAAAAACATTTTTTTTTTAAAGTTTGTCGATTTTTATTTCAGGTTTGCCTTTTTCCCATGTGAGCGCCCCAATCCTTGTTTCGCTCTCGCTAACATTTTTTTTTTAAAGTTAGAATTTTAAAGAGCTTCCTGACTTCCTTGGTCACTGTCTGTGAGAATGCTGCCTTTTGATTGGCTGCTCAGACAGCCCGTTGACGTCACCGCAGTTGGCACAAGGGGATCCCCACTAACTTCCGTTGATTTGACTTGAAGGTCAGGAAACCCGAAGATCTTGACACAGGGATCGCGAGATCCTTGTGCGAAGCGTACTTCGGGGCCAGCGGCGAACGCCTTTGCTTCGCTGCTGACCGCAAATTCCGGGCCAATATTTCCTGGTTTTGTGAAAAGGTAGTTTAGTTTGTAAATGAGATGGCGAATCTGTTGTTTCGCAGGTTGAGTTTCTCGACACAAGATATCATTTCGCTACAATGCCCCTTTAAGTGTCCGCGGTAAAGCTAAAACCTGTTCTGATGAAGGGTCTCGCTGCCTTTTGTCATTTAAGTGCTGACTGACCTGTTGCCGATTTCCAGCATTTTTCCATTTTTATTTCAGATTTCCAGCAAAGTTTTTTTTTAATCTGTACGGCAAAATTAAAGGTACACTTTCACATAATTTATGACATCTCTGATTTATCTCCGAGAGCCCTCAGTTGCTTTCCTTTGTAGCACGGTAGGTAACATCAGAGGTGGCTCAGCCTGAGCTGTTTCAAGACTTTTATGTGAAATCCCTGGTGACAGGGTCTTTGTATTCTGCTAGCATCTAATGCTTCTCTTTATCAGGGATAGCAAAAGTGAGTTTCAAACAACTTAAAACAAAACAGAAGTAGCTGCTGTGATTGGTATATATCTTGCACCAGTGAAGGGTATGGCAAAATGCAACGTTTTGATTTCAATGTGTTAAGGATATAATTGATTAGATGAAAGCTGATGATGTGACTGAAAGGCAGATGTGGAAAAAAGCAGATCCTCATGTACAAGTACTCAAGCTGGTGGGAAACAGACCTGAATATGACCTTTGACATCAGAGAGCTCTGCAGGTGATTAATTAGACATCTCCAATACTGAAGCCATTTGTCACAGAACATAATGTCCCCATAGAGACTAGTAAGAGTTAAAAGGGAATGAGCTGAAAGATAAGACTAGAACATGGTGTAATTTCTCTCCCTGCATTGTAGCATTATGAAAATTTAAGATAATATTGTTCTGTCCACATAAACCAAATTCAAAACCTCTCTCTCGAGTCTGACCTGTTTCATGATCCTGTGAGATATATGTTCACAAAGAATGTTAGCCAGAAATGTAGCTCATAAACAGCAGAACGTGAATACCAGCCCAGCATACCGGAGGTACAGCAGGTCCAGATATTGGGTCTTTACCAGTAGCACCAGTGACGCATGTTCATGATTAAACTACAGCATGTTTTTGAATTGTTTGTGATTCTTCTGACCCATCAGGGACACTGTTTGCAAACACAAGATAAACATCTCAAATAACTGAGATCCACACTGATCCTATATTATTTTAAAAAAACACCTCCAGCCTCTACAATACCATGTTATGCTTGTTATGTTATCAAATAAAATGCACTTCAATAGTGGGCGAAGCAATGAATGAGAGTCTGAAGGGGCAGTGGGGCATTCGGAACAACTGATGGGTTTGTAGGAGGATTGACTGATAAACATTTTAAAACATTTTTTAGAGAGTCGATACCTCTTAGAAGGTAAAGAGACATTGGCTTCCATGGGGAGCGAACTCCCATGAACCAATGCTATATATCTGTGGTATCTTGTCTGCTGCTCTTACCCACCTCTACCCTGCCCTACAACTAGGACAGTTAGACAGAACATACAAACTTCAGTCAGACTGATGCCAGTGCGGCTCTGCACTATCCAAGGAAAGGGAGGTCGGCGGGATGGGGGTGGGGGGATTTACTATTTGTAGTGAAATTATAAACACACCCATAAAGAATCACAATTTTGCTACAATTAGCTAACAGAGGAAAGCTTTCCCCAGGATCAGAACACAAGTTTAAATCTAAAGGTTTGGATTTTTAGCCTTTCTTTTTCAGTTTTCCAATATTTTTACCTGGTAGAAATGTCAGATTTTGGTTTAAGATATGGCATTCAGTTCAATCTCCACTTACTCAAGCCCATTAAACTCAGCCAGAAATGAACTGCTAAAATATAAAAAAAACACCTTTAAATAAATGGTACTCCACCAAGGAGAATTTGACTCCAGTCCAAGTTTTTTTTTTAAACTGGCACGGGTTCAAATTCCTTATAATGGAGGATTTTGCTATTGTACAAGAAACTGGACCCTGAACTGATCAAGCCAATCAAATTCAGACCAACTCAGATTTCCTCCTTGGATAAGTGCTCATCACTATGACCTGTAACATATTAACCTGCCAGGAAACTTGAGATTTCCCTTGTATAGATCCCTCCCCCTGATACAGATCTGGTCCCCTGTCATCAGTAACTTATACTGCTAAAATTAAGTATTGCGAACTTTTACCAAGGTCATTGAAATTTAAACCCGCAAATCAAATTGTCAAGCCAAATTGGTACAGGTTACTGCAAAACAGAAATTCAATTTAAAAATTCTTAAACAAAGCGGACTTTTAAATTTGGATATCAATAGCCAGCTATACCCAAATATTGGAAGGGTGTATGCGTTTTTTCTTCAGGCTTTTCCCTTACCTTTTTGAAGTTGCTGACTCATGCTGGGTATTGTTCGACAGGCAATGGGAACCCTCTGGTACCATATACAAGTGGCTATTCTTGAGCAGTGAGCCCAGATAGTGAGTATTTGCAGACAGCGGGGGCAACACAACTGAGCCCAGTCCTGCCCCTATCCGATGCCCTTTCACACGCACTTTCCAACATGGCTACCTAGCTCGGAAATAAATGTGGGAGCTGTTTTTTCCTCTCCCTAGACAAAGATTTCTGAGGACACCCACCGCACCATCTAACTCAACACAGACCAGGGACTGAGCGGGAGTCTTCCCTGGTCTGTACGGTTCAGCACCACACGAGCGATGGGTTTACCCACCATATTATCAGGTGAGCTTCAGATGGGCATTAAGTATTTCTGTAATTTATTGCAGAGAAGTACTACTAATTCTGGTTCTATAACATATTGTGAGTGTCTTTGAGGAAGCCAGTATTCTGTTGTCCATGAGTGGGAATTGTGCGTCAACCACTTTGTTGACCTGAGTAGAACAGCAAATGGTGCATGAACGCTCAGGAGCTGGGTTCACCTTGAAATGTGGCCATGCTGTTCTCCCTCTCACTGAACGTTTATCATTGTGCAATTAGGTTCTTTCGTGAATCTCGTGCCGACCACCACAAACTCATTCCACATCTTATGTAGGTGTTTGTTCATATAACAGTCACCAAACTCCCAAAAGTAGTTCATTGTGTGAAGCACTTTGAAAGGTTCAGACATTCTGACCTGAAAAAGAGCTACACAAATGCAAGAGTTTCTTTCTTGATCATTCCAGCATCTGTGAGGAATAGTCGCAAATGAGAGAGAGACAGATAGAGAGAGAGAGAGAGAGAGAGAGAGAGAGAGAGAGCGCGAGTGGCAGAGACAGAAATAAACACAGGCCCAAAGACATTTCCTTCTTACTGGCAAAGCTATACTGAATACTTTAGTATCACAATTTTATTCCCATATATGGTGTTAGAACCTTATCTGTAGCTGCTGTCTACACAAAGGAGTCACAGAGCACCCAGGGGATGAATTACAATTGTGCAATGAGGCACTGTACAATATGCTTGCTTCTTTTGAAGGCTGGGGTTTGAACCTGGGGCTACATCCTAAAACCCATCTGCTATCGCCTTCTCATTCCAATCACTAACTGATTAGTTGGGTTCAAGCCATTGTTTCAGAACACTGTGTTCTGGTTTAATATCTCTTCTGGTGGCTAGCTGACAAGATTCTAAACTAACTTTCTATAAATCTTGGCTAACAGAAGTCCATTACTGTTCTTTAAGATGTATCAAAATCAGAATGTTTTTTTTAAGGTGATTTTTGATATGGCATTGGAAACCAAACCACCAGAAAACACAAGGCTATCTGGCCCATTATATGGAATGCCAAGGACGTAATTTGCCTCCCAGCACCTCACTTGTGCCACGATTTCCAATCTAGTTGACATATTTGATATGAATGACAATTATCGCACAATTCTTAAATAACTTGAGAAATTTCTGGAGGGAAAAAGTGGATATTACGGGGTATATTCCCCTCCATGTGTAAAGGTAAAAATTATTTTCCTAAACTATTAAAAACCAATTACATTTTTGCAAAAAAAGAATTGACTTTAAACAGAAAGAAATGCATCTCTGATGATTATACTTCGGTACAAGGTAACAATTCATCACAGAAATCATGAGCATTTACATCACTCCAGACAGACGGGGAAAGGCTGTTCCCACTAGTTGATGGTACAAGGACTAGGGGACACAGATTTAAGGTTTTGGGCAAGAGAAACAGGGGGGTGTGAGGAAAAACTTTTTTACGCAGCGAGTGGTGAGGACCTGGAATTCGCTGCCGACAGAAGTGGTGGAAGCGGAAACACTCAATGTTTTCAAGGGGAGACTGGGTAGGCACTTGAGGGAAATAAACTTGCAGGGCTACGGGGATAGAGCGGGGGAATGGGACTGACTGGATTGCTCTACAGAGAGGCGGCACGGACTCGATGGGCCGAATGGCCTCCTTCTGTGCCGTTATGACTCTATGGCTCTATGACATGATACCCCCATGTCAAGTACTTTGACCTGATCTAGCTGATAAAATCTTGATGTTTATATGACAAAGTTCAGTCTGAAAAACAAAACAATACACAGCAACCTGTATACATGGTGTGATTAAACAATGAGGACTAGTTCCACATGAAGCAACAGATTAAGTGATTTTGATGTGTTCATGTAATTAGAGCCATTATGTTAAAGTCAGGCGGTTTGCGCTAAGATTTCAGCCAAGATTCTCCCACTGAATGACTGAACCGTGCAATTAATATGAAATTAAAGGATCCTAAATGGTCTACAGAAATGACTGGTACATGTTCCGGCAAAATAGTAGACCTCAGAGAAAGAATGCTCGACTTAAAAGTTAGCGTTTAAGAAGATTGTAGGCAGCCTGCTTTAACTTTGTGATGTTAAACTGACCAAACAGTGGGCTTTTTTTTTGCAACATTAGAAATTCTACTGGTAGTCAGAGTCTAGTGAGCTGAGGGCACAATGAGAAAGGTAGAGGTCAACGCTGCTCATTTTCACTACTCTCAACTTCATGCAAGTATCAAAATGGTAGGTGCAGTATAACTGCACCAAAAGTCAACACTTATCAAGGCCTGGTGGAATATGTGAAGTGATTTTGGATAGTACTGTATATCAAATGTTAACAAAAAATTCACAAGCCTGCCTCCTGGTCTTTTACACATCAAAATGTGAAAGAATGTCAGATCTTAACAATACTGTGTAAATAGCAAAGAAGAAATATATAGTAGGTGTGTTAATTACACAGGCACAACTTCACCTCTTTTTATAATTTGCACACAAAAAGGATGCAGTACTTAGGAGTACAAGCATCAATTAGTAATACATGTTTTAGCATGTCGGATATATTCTAATAGCTTCCCATGGAATTGGTGTTAAGAACCTGACAGAAAGAGAGTTTCCAATACTATAACAACAACAACTTGTATTTGTATAGCACCTTAATGTAGTAAAATGTCTCGAGGCGCTTCCCAGGAGCGTTATCAAACAAATCTTTTGACACTGAGCCACATAAGGAGATGTTAGGGCATAATACAACAAGCTTGGTCAAAGAGGTAGGTTTTAAGGAGCGTCTTAAAGGAGGAAAGAAAGGTCGAGAAGAGGAGAAGTTTAGGGAGGGAATTCTAGAGCTTGGGGCCGTGGCAGCTGAAACAGGGCCGTCAATGGTGGATTTAAATCGTGGATGCTCACGAGGCCAGAATTAGAGGAGCGCAAATATCTTGGAGGGTTGTAGGTCTGGAGGAGATTACAGAGATAGGGAGGGATGAGGCCACAGGGAGGGATTTGAAAACAAGGATGAGAATTTTAAAATCGAGGCGTTGCTTAACCGGGAGCCAATGTAGGTCAACGAGCACAGGGGTGATGGGTGAACGGGACTTGGTGCGAATTAGGACATGGGCAGCAGAGTTTTATAATCATATGATTATTATGATGAGGAATTTTCCAGGAAATTCATATACATTAATATACTTTGATCCATTTGCAGGTTTACTTAATACTGAACCAAAAGTGAAGTAGATTCAAATTAAAAGTACTGCATGTTTAGCAGGTGGATTCACTGCACTAAGAATCACATAAACTTTAAGGGCACAGAGCTCTCCTGAGGTATGGGCCAACACTCCTCCTCAACCAATGCCACCAAAATAAACAGGTTGATTGGTCTTCTCATTGCTGGCTCATTCCTGGCACAGAATGGCTGCTGCGTTTGCCTACACAACAGTCACTTCACCTCGAAAGTGATTCCTTATGTGAAATGCTTTGCGATGTTGCGACATGATAAGTTACAATTGCAAAGAAATTCACCCACATCGAAGCTGGAATCAGGTTAGATTAGATCTAAATATGTGCTAGATTTGTATGTTGAGGTGACACAATTAGTTTTTTTTCTCCATCTATTGCGATGACGCAATGGAATTTTGATAACAACGTTTTTTTCCTATCTTCATGCAGGTGGCTCAGTTGCTTTTTTTTGAAGCTTTTTGTTTTTGTGATCTATTGAAATGACCAAACCCAGTTTGCAATTACTACAAATGGGCCAAAACACTTAGCAGGATCACCAAGGGCTATTACATGCTGATACTTTGTGATACTGTTAATTATTGGATAAATATAACAACTGGCTTAATGATTTGGGAAATGACTATCCCCATGTTTGGACCAGGATTGATACTTGAGTGAAGGAATAATCTCTCAGTTTCAAGGCTGTGTTTTCTTCTATGCACAATCATTCCAAATTAGATATAGCAACTAGTATTGTTTTTCTAACCCTGTAAATTGACTATTTGTCCACAATTCCTAAAACCTTGGCTCCTTTGCTAAGTTTCCACTGCTGCCCTTTTTGTTCAGCACTCCAGATAAAAGCTTCCTCTGCACAGCATCTCCTAAGTGGGGTGGAGAACTCTGAGACCCCTGCAATAAATTCAGATCAAGGATATCCAAATTCACTTTGAAGTCCCCACATTAGCAAGGTCAGAATAGCAGACGTGCCATCCCCTTATGGCTTCCGGAGGTCAAGAAGTGTGTAAACCTACTATGATCACTCAAACCCTCTCCCTGGGTCTGAATATCTTCCCATGAACAAAACACACTGTTGATTGAATTTAACTGCTCAGGTCAACTACCTCTTTTCAGTTCATAAGAAATACTGCAAGTGACCTGGTGTTTGAAAGGGACGCCATCTTGAGATATAAAACATATCGGCCCGGATTTTGGGGGGCTGATGACGGACTACGCTCAGTGTACGCCGTCGTAAGCCTGGTAAAAGGCCCCGCGAGTTCCGGGTTTCCGTGTGCGCTGTGCATGCGCGAAAACCCGGAACTTGCGATCTGTCAAGGTTCGCCTTGAGAGATCTACCGGACTGACCCAAAAATCACTTTAGCTGGCGCAGAGTTGGGCTATTTGCCCAGCTACTGCCCAGCAAATGCCCACAAAACCCTTATGCCTGGTAAAAGCAGGTGTAGTGCCTGCTTTCACCAGCGTAAGGTTTAATATAAATGTAAAATTAAAAAGTTAAAAATAAAAAAATCATCCACAAACATTTAAAATTAGTTTATGCAAATTTTGGCCCAGATTAAAATGTTTAAAATTATTTTTTTTTTATTACATTTTTATTGTAAATGCTTCATTAAAGGGGCTTTTAATTAAATTTAAAATGGGAACATTTATTTTTATTCCAGTTGTGTAAATTATTTAATTATTTGGGGATTCCTCATATGCTAATGGGGATTCCGTTCATAAATGGAGTCCCCATAAGCATCTGAGGAATCCTCCTTTCTGATTGGAGGACCTGGCCCACGTGATCCCAGGGACGCTTCTGAACCGCCTGCGTCCCTGGGAACCGTGGGCCTTTACGCAGGCATACGCCCACAGGCCCAGGACCCGAAGTCTCCGAAGCCCGGGAGCCAGCAGGTAGGTCCGAATTTTTTTTCGGGAGGCCTACTCCGGAGGTACGCCTCCGGCCGCAAATTCCGGCCAATGATGTGGCAAAGCTGTTCAGTAGTCACAAATGCAACATTACAGCAACTGTGCATGTGCAACGTTGGCATGCGCTGTTGCTCAACAGTCACGTTTGCAATGTTATGGGGTGAATAAAGTGGTTCCGCTGCTGTGCCACGGGAACCACAGCTCCTCGGGCGCTGTGCATGCTGCTTTCATGCTCACAGAGATGACTTTGTGTAATAATGTGAAGCCAACTAATTTGAACATTCTGTGCTGCTCCTGATGTTTACCAAATAAGATGCTGGAGTGCCATGGGGGTCAACAGCTGGAATCTAAGGTGCCAGCCGTTAAAGGGCTGCCCTTGACTTGCTGCCATTTTTGTCCCAGCCACAATGGAAGGGTGTCTATACCCTTCAGGCCAAAGAACAGGCCACCCAGTTGGCACATTTTCCTTTTTTCTTCTGGCCTCCCCTGAAGCACCCAACAATGGATGCCAAGCCTACCCAGAATGCCGCTCAGATGCTCCAACAGCATTGTGGAGCGATCTCCCTAATTTAAAACTAAATGCGGGGCCTTAAATGAACCTCGTGCACAGCCAATGTGCAGGCTTCCACTACGCACCCGCATCTCACTGCACTCATCACATTAAGGAACAGACCTCAGGGTCCCCATGCCTGATTATGTGGGGCGCTGGCATCCAAAATGCAGCAATGTTTCCAGCGCTTTACATAGCGTCGCCAGGCCTCGGTATTTTAGCCATAAGCATTCCTCAACATCAGTGTGAAATCTGCTAGCCTGTACGGGCAGGTTGATAGCTCAGCTACTCACAAGCAGAGTTAAATGGCAGCGCCAGCAATCAGCCACAACACAGATTTAGATTTGCCATCATTGGTGCTTCGCCTCCAGAACATCTAAAAGGTAGAGCTGCCTCTAGGCGCACTACGGTAATATAGACGAGGTATAGGTTTGCAAACACACAGTTCCGCCATTGTGACAAAAGTGGCACACAATTCTTCTGCATCTTCCCCCCCTATCACACATCATCCTGACTTGGAACTATATCACCGTTCCTTCATCGTCGCTGGGTCAAAATCCTGGAACTCCCTCCCCAACAGCACTGTGGGAGCACCTTCACCACACGGACTACGGCGCTTCAAGAAGGCGGCTCAGCACCACCTTTTCAAGGGCAACTAGGGATGGGAAATAAATGCTGGCCTTGCCATCGACATTCACATCCCATGAATGAATGGAAAAAAAAGTGAGTTGCAACAATTCCCCTGTAAAGAACATGAAAGTTTGTTAGTTTATGGTTATGCAATAGCTGCTAACTTAGGAGCGTTTTCAAGTAAGTGTACATTGGACAGTAGAACCGATTTTAAAAGGAGAGGTTGCCTATCAGAACACAATTTCACTTAGTCAGGAGCTATTTAAGTTACAGGTGAAGGTAGAGTCACATTTGTAGGAACTTCTTAAACCAAAGCAACTGATACTGCAGGACATCAAACTCTTAATGAATATAAAACATTTAAAAAAAGTAACCCTGACTATGGAAGTGAAAGTTAAGAGTTATCACACATCACAATTTCCAGGTTTATATATTATGGTAAAATCACTTAACACATTCCTTTGTCCAATCCTTTAACAGAAGCATTAACTTTTTAAATAAACCAGCTAACACATCTATTTAATGACAGAGGAATTTGACATTAATGCATTAAGCATTTTTATGATAATATCACACAGCGTAAATTCCAGGTTCCAGTCAGTGTGCAGACAGAAATTAAACACTTTGTGAATGGAGTTTCCACTGATCTGCGGCGTGCATTCCACAGCCCCTGACCGATTAAACAATGGAAAATTAATGGTCAGAGTTCCACCATAATGAGTTCGTTTTTTTGAATGTAACAGAAGCACAATTTAGTTTGGTTACACATGAAGTGAATTGGGAGATTGCCATTTTCCAACAGAAACTCAGTTCCACCATATCAGAATTCATTGTAAACCGATTCTACTGTACCTAAAGCAATGGCTTTGTGGTTATCCTTCGGTTAATAAGCTCATGCTTTATCTTTTTCATTGTGCCCATCTGGTAAGTGCTAGCAACCGATGTGGAAAAGATGGCAACACACGCCGACACAGGCTGGAGAATCGTCAACTTCCACCCTCAACGGGCGAGAAGTGGGCGGGTCACCTGCCCGAAACTGGCATCAGGAGGCCTGACCCACCTTGAGGTTCAGGCCTCGTCTGAACGTAGTTGGTGAGCTGCAACAAATGGGCACTCAGTTGTGGGAGGGCTGGAAATGGGCCGGTTACTATGCTGAGCCGGATGGCAGACCACGCCTTGGGGGTGTGGGAAGGAGCCAATCCCCGAGGGAGGGCAGCACCGGCCGGCAGTGAAGAAACATAGTTTGCAGTGGTCACCGGCAGTCCCTTTAAGGAGCGCTGGTTAGACCGCTTACCGCCTGGTTCAAATGGGCAGAGCGTGCGCAGCTCACGTTCCACCCGTCTGTACTTCAAATTACAATCGGGTCCTACAACAGCGTAGATCCTCGATTTGCATATTTGAACAGCCTCCCCACTGGAAACGGGCGGGCGTGCTGTTTGTCCATTTACTGGCCCACCTGAAAATTGCATTCGGCGAGCCTTGGACTGAGGTGCTCGCTCCCCCCCAATCGTCAGCTGCCATCCGCCCATTTGTCAGGTGAGAAATGTGCAACCCCCAGTGAGTGATGCAGGAACTAGATGCCTAAAGAATGTGCTTTTGGCCACACCAATTGCAGACTCGGTGGACCGAATGGCCTCCTTCTGTGCTGTACTAATCTATGATTCTATACTACAAGTTTTGAGAAGATGTCACAAACTCCATCCCAACTATCTCTTAAATCTCCAACCCCTCTAATACCATTTCAGCACAAAGAATTACTGCTCACGTTGAGTTGAGCTTTGCATATGGCCATGTATAATGACCAAACAACCTGGATGGTTCAAAAATCAGGTGATTTGACTAAAATAGGTGGTTCCGGCTGTAAATAGCATGGTTTTCTAGGGAGGTTCAGTAGACGACAATGTAGTCATGAACAAGGTTAGTAAACACTGCTTATACTCTAGTATATCGCAAGCAAACTACATCACATGGCTACTTACAAGACCTGATTCGAACATAACCAAGACTTAGACCTGAACAGCAGCTAAACGGATGACAACATTTTTTTTTTACTTCCTATGTTCTTACAAAGTTTATAGTTAGAGCATCTGCTCTCTTAAGTTTTAGAGAGTGAACCTTGGCTTTGAATGCATCAGAGGAAAGGACCCTATAATCGCAGAGTGGAGCTGCTTCAAACCTGGGAACAAAGCCAGTAAGGCATGAAAACAAGAGTTATGGAAAGGCAAGTGACCGTGGTATACAATAACAGAACAGAGCATGAGAAAGTAAATGGTGTCTGGTCTGGGAGGAGGAGAACAGAAATGCTGAAAACAGGTTAACAAATTATGCATTTCTAATTTTTCCCTGATATTTTGTGTCAAAAATAAATTTAGAAGTTAACAGGAAATGTAGAAATATTGACATGAGGATACATCTGGAGCTGAAGGGAAGCAGAACTCATGCACATCTCACCCAAAACCCATGTCTGCTGTGAAAGCTACATGTGTAAGTAGAGATACATTCAGAAAGCAAGTGCAGTACCATGGTGATTGGAGTTTTGAAATACCTGGTTCAACCTATCTCAGGATAGAAGGTTGGAATGTATCAGTTGATCTGTCCCTCTAAATCATAATAGGACTAGAAAAGCACATGCAAATACCTGTGATCATAGTGCATACAAACAAAGCTTGCAGCTCTGCAAAACCAATGATCTCCCAATAACACTAGTCACAGCAAGAATACAGACTTCTGCCAATAATAGCAGTCGTGGTACAATTTACCTCAGTGTCTTTGGGCTCGGAGAGTGGAAAATTAAATCAGGCAGGGTCCCACTCTTACGATAGCAAAATACTGCGGATGCTGGAAATCCGAAATAACAACAGAAAACGCAGGAAAAACTCAGCGGGCCAGGCAGCATCCGTGGAGAGAGAAACAGAGTTAACGTTTCAGGTCAAAGACCTTTCGTCAGAACTGGAAAAAAGCAGGAAATGAAATCTATTTCATTTCCTGCTTTTTTCCAGTTCTGACGAAAGGTCTTTGACCTGAAACGTTAACTCTGTTTCTCTCTCCACGGATGCTGCCTGGCCCGCTGAGTTTTTCCAGCGTTTTCTGTTGTTATTTAGGGTCCCACTCTTATTTGCTATCCAACGACCCCTGCCGTACACTTGCATGGGCATCAAAGAACAGAATCGAGCTCATCTTGTGATGCTCTCCATAAATGAATAGTCTGCTGACACTCATTGCGTAGGCTACTTCAGAATGACTCGTGTGGAGAGGTGCCAGAGGGCTGCTTGTACACTTGGAACTGTATCCGAGCAAAAGAAAAAAAAAGGGAGCAAAAAATGAAACAACATTTTTTAATGATTTCGATTGATTTTACTTGAGTCTGAATATCAAGAGCAAAAATGTAATCAATCTTGTTTCTATTCAGTTGGCTAGATCACTTCTCACAAACCCTGTTACGGTGTTTAAACATTATCTGATTGGATCAGGTTAAAGACTGATTTAGCGTTGCTATTTTCGTCTGACCTGGTATATATTTAATTGAGTAAGTGTCCAAACTGAACATGTGCCATTAATAACCAAACCATCAAAAAACTGGTTTTGTGAACCTGAAGAGACATTAGTAGTCAATGATTGACAGGATAAAACACACAAGCTGTCCAAATGAAGAAGAGCAGACACGAGTTTCAGGGTCAATGCTCCAGTGGTCTAGAAATAGAGCTGTTCTGGCATGTTGAATTTTGATCTATAAAAACAAAAATGCATGAGCCTGCATTGAATAGGACATGCTAATTAAAGAGCCAGTTTCGTCCAGCTCATTGCTAAGATTTTTGTACCTGGTACCTATCCTCCATAACAATAATAAGATGCATATGGAGCTATTGAAATAAATGGGAAGCAGAACCTCTTAAGCTGCAATAGCATAATGACCCCATCCTAACTCAGTCATTTCCCTTCAATGAATAACGCATTGACACAAAATATTATATAACTATGAATTACTAAAATTACAGTGGATTTTTTTTACTGTATATGCATAAGAAGAGCTGCACTAGATCCTCTCTGATACATTTTCTTTGGAAGCATTGTAAAATTATGGTATAAATTGGGTGCTTTACACATTTTCTTGTATTAGAGAAGGAACCACAGTGCGTGATATATTAGACATTAGCAGGTTATGCAGTGCAACACCGAGTGTATTTTGTCGCATGGCACAGAGATTAAACTTGTTGCATTTTAGTGACAAGTCAAATTTCTGATGAAGCAGGATGTAGGGAATGGAGCAGAAGGGGAGTGTTGTTTGAGCTGTCCAGGTGGAACTGACAGTACAGCCACGTCTTGGGCCGTAGAATCGTTCAGTATTCTAGCGAGGAAAGGTCTGTGCAGACAAGGAACATACGCTGATAAGACACCACCAAACTGGAGACTGACTTTTCAGTGCTCTTAATGGGTACTGACAGGTCATCAATCACAATAGAAAAGGGGATGAAGGAACATACCTGTTTTGTGAAAAGGACTGCAGTGTCATAGTACTCGGGATTCTTATCGCTGGCCTTGTTAAACTTCTTCTGCCACGCACAAAAGTTTCTCAGAGTTAGCGCTGCATTGCTGGAGATTTTCGGGCCCTTGTCTTCATGATTGATGACCATAAACTTCACCACCACAACGCTGACAGGGTTCAATATGCTGGGGTGTTTGTATAACCTGGCTGCCACTGCCATTAACATCAGGACGTAGTGTTTAAGGTCGTCACCGTGGAAGTTGGCCATGGACTCATCGGCCACGACTAAGGTTTCCACAAAACGGGGAACTGATGCAAAACGCTTGGATCTACCGGACTTTTTACCCGCAAGTTCCCCTTTAGGTGAAGGATCCATGGTATGGGATGCTTTAAAAGAGAAAATTTAAAATGTTAGCAGGCGTCTGATGCTGGTTATGCTAATGCTTACCTTTATTAAATAGACATTTGTTTTAAGAGTACAACTTAACCCACAAACAAAACAAGATCTTCATGTACAACGATAGAACTTGCACCTGAATGGAATATGCACCTGATGATATAGATACCCAGCCATAGGTACGACAGTATTGTAAAATTGCTTTTTTAGTGGATTTCTTGGCATACCAGTGCCACCAAGTCCCAAAATGCCCATCTTATAAAGCTGGCAGCAATACCAAGGTGAAGTTGCCAGATTGTTAAGCTGGGAGAATTTGTTAAAATGGCCAGCATTAGCAAATCTGGCAAATACACTTCGGGATAACTGCTGACAAGTGTGTCAAGAGCCAGCAACACTGGCATGCCCCTAAACTAAATACACAGTTTAAAAATACAAGGACATAATTACATTGCTAACCATAATGCCAATTAAAGCTGGGTTCAGTAGCTGCCTATCCACGGTCAGACTTGCCAAATCCCATTCATCAAAAATAATCGTTTTAAATAGCTATCCACCAATTATTTTACTGGGTTCAAGAGGCAATGAGATGCCTTTTTGTAGAGAGAAGAGAATGAAGGATATGCTGAGAAGGTGGGTATTGGAGTTGATCTATTTAAATGGCCCTAATGGCCCTTAATGTATTTACTATCTACCATCCACATCTATGGGAGATGGAGCACACAAAGTTGCAAGTAGAAAATTGCTTTAAAACAATGTTAATGTCAATGTTAATCTTGCTGATCTGTTGATCAATAGACTTTCACTTGAATTTAAAGAAAGTCAAATAACGAAATCCATTTTCAGTCAGCCGGTCAGCATGGAAAATAATTAGATAAGTGACAAATATAACAGTGCTGAATGAGCTAATGTACTGTGTGTTAGGTTTGCTAGTTATGGTGATCACAAAGCATGTGGAACAATATTGATAAATGCTTCATCATCATCTTCAGCACATTGAAACATCAAATCAGTATGAGCCATTATAGTGGCCCTTTTGGTGCTCCTGTAGCTCCAGATTTTATGAGCTCTCTGTAGTAAGAAAACCTCACATGTCTTGAAGTTGTTTCATTTTAAAAATGTAAAACTGGGCTCCATTTTTCTCTTTCTTAGGACCACAGGCCTGGTACCATTGGGTTATTGTATAGAACACAGCACATTGCATGTATAGAAACAATGAATTTGCCCAAACTGTTTGGTCTCCAGAGATCTGAATGGTGAGATGTTAGCCTTGGTGGAAGCATTGAACCCACCCATCCCCCCTGCATAGCTCTGTCCTTCTATAAACTGCTTACAATAAATTGATCTGGCAATGCTGTCAGCCAGGGTTGGTGCATGAGGTAGGACTCTCTCTGAAAAAGGAAAATAAGAAATGTTACAAAAAATTTTTATAGAAATGCATAGAAAGATGGAAGATTTATATTAGTAAAATAAATGAATGGAATCAAGTGACCTAATCAGCTATGTGAGCACCAAATGTGTCATAACATCCCCTTTCTTTAATAAAGAGCTGCAATACTGCATGAGAGTTCACTGCCAAGATCGATCCATCAAATTTAAAAACTGTCCTACTTACGAATATTATAATGGATATCCCAGTGCACTTTGTACTGGATAGAGAATGGAGATCTGTTTAAGTAACACGCTGTCCTCTACTCCAATGTAAATTATTATTTCACCCTCCTTTTCTCTTAAAGGTGCCAACTCTTACTGGGGTAAAGTTTGGCTGGACCTGACAGCCATCTGGGGGTAACTTGTCCAAATGGCCATTCTTCATGTGTGAAGCTGGACAGTAAATACTGGCAGACTATTCAAGCATCAATAGGCATCAAACTGTATCCAATCCGTTACTTACCTGATATCCATATACACCCATTTTCTGCCAGGGGATGCTGGACATTAATCGGGAACAGGGATTCCAGCTGAATTTTATTATCTCCCTAGGCCGGAATACTGAAGACAATTGTAGCATCCCAATTGCTAGTCCAGGCAAGATCAGCTAACTCAACATAGTTGAGGAATCGACCCGAGGCCTTTGACTCTTTATGGCTTAGCACCAAAAACACACACAGTGCATTTACCCACTAAGGTATCAGGGAAGCTACTGATCAGGTGATTCTGATAACCTCAGAAATCTCCAAATCTCAAGTGGTTCATAAACAGAATAGAATTCCATGATTGAATTGCACCATTTAACTCACTGCCAGTTAGTCATTAGTCCTGTTCAGTTAAGGGCAAGCTGAATTTGTCCAAAAGAGAGGTGACAAAAGTATTGTGTCACAAATTGTTCTCAGCAGAAATTACCTTATGATTAATAATTAATGTTCTAAGTGATATACAGTATAAGGAGAGTTTGTTTTTAATCCACCAGTGAAAGCTATAAGGCACAGCACAGTCATTTTCATAAAGCTACAGAAAGATCTTAATTAAGTTAGATAACCTCATTCCAATTGTCCTGGATTCCCTCGTATCCTAGGCTGTGCATTGAGGGTAAATATTGGTTACTAGAGGATAGGCTTAACCTTATAATTTTAGTCTAGTTGATATGAATAGGGGAGGAGAGATGCAATGTGCTCTTAAGCGGTTTTGAAGGCATTCATCAAAATGGTACTTACGCAGTCGCCAAATATGTTGAATAGTTTTCTACAATAAAGGTTTGTCTTAGATTTAATTATCATCCCACTTTGTGAGACAGTGGTAGAGATGGAGTAAGGGTGGGTGGGGTTGTTTGGGGGGGGGGGGTGAAGTGACAATAAAGCAATCCATCACGTATGATCTGAGCTACAACAACAACTTGCTTGCATTTATATAGCACCTTCAACAAGGAAACTGTCCCAAGGCACTTCACAGGAGCATGATAAGACAACAAACAAGTGATGCTGAGCCAAAGAAGGAAATATTAGGACAGGTGACTAAAAGCTTTGTCAAAGAGATAGGTTTTAAGGGAGGAGAGTGAGGTGGAGGGATGGGGAAATTTCAGAGTTCATGGCTTAGACGGTTGAAGGCATGGCCGCCAATGGTGGGGTGAGGGGATTGGTGCATGGACAAGAGGCCAGAGTTGGGGGAATGCAGAGATCTTGGAGGGTTGTAGGGCTGGAGGAGGTTACAGAGATAGGGAGGGGCGAGGCCATGTCGGGATGTGAACAGGAGGATGAGAATTTTAAAATCGAGGCGTTGGTGGGCCGGGAGCCAATGTAGGTCAGTGAGCACAGGGGTGGTGGGTGACCGGGACTTGGTGCGGGTTAGGGTGTGGGCAGCAGAGTTTTGGATGAGTTCAAGTGTATTGAAGGTGGAAGATGGGAGGCCGGTCAGGAGAGCACTGGAGTGGTCACATCTGGAGGTAACAAAAGCGTGGATGAGGGTTTCGACAGCAGATAAACTGAGGCAAAAGTGGAGGCGGGCGATGTTACCGAGGTGTAAGTCGGCGGCCTTTGTAATGGAAGGGATATGGGGTCGGAAGCTCAGCTCAAGGTCAAATAGGCTGCCAAGGTTGCAAACAGTCTAGTTCCACCTTCAGCCCGATAGTGGCCAGGGAGGGGGATGGAGTCAGCGGCAAGTGTACGGAGTGGCGGAGGCTCGGCTTCGGTCTTCACAACATCTGTAGAAAATTGCGGCTGATCCAAGACTGGATGTCGGAGAAGCAGTCTGACAGCACAGAGGCAGTACGGCAGTTCTGTGGCATGTAATACTGCAGCGTCATTTTTTCCCCCCTTTGGCTGCAGATTACGACAAAGTAAACGCTTGATATTGAAACTAAACATGGGTCTGAATTAACTAAACCGGGAAATGTGGAACGTCATTGTGCAGAACTGGTCCTACAGCCTCCAAAGGGTTAACAGCTAAAGCCATTCCAGTCATGGGGATACTGTTGGTCCGTCAATGATTCAGCTGCAAGATGTTTGACCCGCCGCCGCTGTTAAGGAGTGAAAGCTCATCATGGCTCTGAGAATCATAAAGAAGCGATATCACAATCACCAGAGCATTAGAAACACCCCACTCCCGCCAATGTGACAGGGCGGTAACAGATGTGGAGAAAATGCACAGCTGCAGTGCGGGGTGGGGGTCACACATGACAAGTTTGATCACGTGAAATGCAGGGTTCAGCCCCTCTGTCGATATACAGTAAGGGGGCAGAACACATGCGCACTGCATCCTGACATAACCAGTGCAAAGAAGGAGCTTAAAAACTTCAGCTGAATGTCAACTGCCCAGAGAGAAGGACTGGGGAGCTCGGGTGGGAAGGAAAGGCGAAGTTTCACTTTGCAGCAAGAAAAAATGGTTCTGGAAACCGCAATCCCGTTAGCGCCAAGTGTAATCACAGTGACTGCAGCTGCAGTTACAGGGTGCAACATCTTCTTACAAAAGGCACGTTGCGCATTTGCAGTGGTTGCCTCGGACATGTCAGAGAATGTGTTTTATTGCATTTGATAAATATTTTACCCATATAAAGTCAGAACTGCAGGAAATTATGCTAAACGGCTGAGTCTGCAGATGTGGAAGAGCAATGCGCACAATGTTGTTCCCGACTTCCTGATGTAACTGACCGGCTGGTCGCTTCCCGACCCAGTCAGTTGCCGAAATTGACAAATCCAAAAGTGCTGACTGCAGACAAAACCTACGTTAAATTAAAAATTAAAATGCAATTCAGTAAAATATAATCAGTTTAAAGGAACCCCAACATGTTTCAATGTCATTGCAGCTGCAATACAAATGTGTGACAGGGAATTCTGATGTAGATTTGACGTAAATCAGGGAAAGAGATTTTGACGCGCCTCCTAAATTTAAATGAATCTGCAATTGAAAATGCTCTTGCTAGCGAAATAAAAAAAAATCAGATCACCTTTAAATTTCTCGAGGACTTCTACATTGGCGTGGGTCCCACTCACGCCGCATCTGGAGGTGGCGTTAACCGAGGGGATGGGGGCGCTCCTGCGGCGGATAACGTGAGTGCTGTCGGCACCTGCGCCGGCCGGGGTCCCGCTCTGGTTTTTAAGCGGTTGGATGAGATACTCCGATCCGTTGGAACCAAAAGCTCCGTGCATCCCGTCGCACAGGCTGACAGCTGCAAAAGATCCCGGGTCGGCGTTGACAGAGCCCGAATAGAAACAGTGGCTGAGACTGGTACCCCAGGCGGGACTGGGAGGTGCGGCCAGCGCCTGCACGGTGAACGCCGGCGCCAGGAAATTGGAGTCGGGCACCAAATTCAAATAAAACTCCTCGTCGAACGCCTTGATTTTAAAAGCCACTTTCCGCAGCTGGACATCTTCGGTGTTTCTTTGCAAGAAGTGCTTCTCTCTGGATGCAGCGTGGAGCCGGACCGGAGTGACCAACTGACTTTCCATAGAGAGAGTGGACTCGGTGAACAGGAGGAAAAAATCCAGAATTATGATCGATCTAGTTACCGCTAACATTGTTAGACTATTCTTATTTTCTTCCAAACAAAAAAAGTGAGATTCCTTTTTTTTAAAACAAAAAAGTCCAACGCCGATTCTTAATCTAAAAAAAAGAGGGGGGAAGCGGGGGGAGTTCCTTTCTCATTAAAATAAATCCAGAAATATATTCTCTCAGCAATCTGTGAGCTCTGTAATGTAAAATCCTCGGCTGCTGGCAGGCTGCTCCATTACCTCTGGTACCTGTGTGTTGGAGTGTGGAGGGAGCCTGTGCTTTATATACATTCTGTCATGCGTAAACAGCCGTACAAATCAGGGCTGGGACCTCCTGGAAAATGCTTATTGGATGTGTGTGTGTGTGTTTTTTTTAATATAATGTAGTGTTTCAGCCACTTAGAGGCGGGTTTGCCCCCCTCCCCTCCAAATATTACCAGTGCACATCCTATCACGATAGAGACGTGTTGCATCCCACCCAGAAGAAGGGTTGACCGTGGCCGGGGTCCAGGGACCTGCTCTGTTATTTTAAGACGAAGTACCTGACAGGATGAATAACCGAATGCTGCACCAGCGCATCTCCACCCCACCCCACCCCGCCCCGCCAGTTAACTCCTTCAAGTCATTTCCAGTATTTCGCCGCATTTAGAATCAAGCTGCTTGCTAACTATATTCTGGCAATGGGATCGATTACAGATTGGCTTTCGGGATTGATCGGTTTTGATCGCTTTGAGATTGGGCTGGGATGCTGAAATATTGCTCGCGTCTCCTTCGGTGCTTTATTAAAGTCAAGCCGCTCTCACACAGGGATCGCAGATCATTCGCCCGCGTTTGAAGGACAGATGCTGTGAATAAAGGCGCTTTGCCCTTTTAATTGTGATCATCGCTTGTGTGTCCTTATTGAATGGAAAGCAGTCGATATCCAAACTAGAATTAGACTAGTGAATCTGATGGGCCACATTCTTACACACACACACATTCCACGGACAAGACATCTTGTGGGGGGGGGGGGGGGAGGAAAAGCACAGATAACAATCGCCCCAAGTGTCTTGTGGAGAGCGCAAGAGATACAGCTGATTGTTTGACATAAAGCGTCACAGCTGGCGTTAGTTCTCGCCCTGGATTCTCAGCCCTGTGCAACGCAGAATGCGCTTTCCACAGTGTAAAATGAAGCAAGTTTGGGAGAGAGTGTGTGTTAAATCATTGCATCTCCCGGCAATTTAATTCCGATTGCTCAGAAAACGAAGCACCAGGGCAGAGATACACCGAGACTCTGTATCACACACACACACACACACACTCGACTTGACGACCAGACCCTCGAAAAAGGGGACGCTCTCCAAGAATATCAGAGCGAGTCCCGGTCTTTCTAACATCTGGAGATAACCTTTAAGAATGATATTTCGCTCGGAGTCCTGCAGCAATCACTAGATCTTAATTGCCCCGCAATGTAGACATTTTTCCACACTCCACTTGTTACTGTTACACAAACATACCATTCTCTAAACGGTTTGAAACTTGCAGTGAAAGTATGCTGTAAACAAAGATTATTCCAATCGGACAGACCTGTGCCACTAACTGAATGCAGATGTTTACACCAATCTCCTCGTGTTAAAAGTAATTAAAGGCACACACACACACACACACACACAATCCTCTGATTCCTGCAGATCTGATTGTGTAACTGGCCAGTGGGAATGCGGGGAAACCATATACAGCCGCAACTTCAACGGTTTACTAAAGCAATTAGAAAAATGAGTGAAAGAAATTATTTATTTACATTCGAGATAATGATTGAAGCGAGTTGTTTATTGTTTGGGGTTCAGGGTGGTTTTTTAAAAAAAAAATGCTGCCGACCTGTTCGCTTCTTTTGGCGATTTGCTGGCCAACAGCGCCGACCTCGTCCTGTCTCTAAACCCGGGTACTGCAAGTGAGCTCGGCATCTGGTCTGAATCGCTGCCCGGGAGATCTCCCTGACCGCCTGGGATCCCAGGGGCAAAGGTCTTCACTTCAAGCGGAGAGCCGGAGCCGACCCCTCCCCAGGTCCCGCAGGGCCTGGGTTTATGTCAGGGTGGCTGACATCAGTATGGCCTTGTGGACTAGTCGCTGCTTTCTCAAATGAGCTGAGGGTATCTATCTGTCCCCAGCCCACAATATAACCTTCACATCGTCCACAATATAACAATGCTTATATTACATCGACCGGAAGGATGATTGAGAGAGAGAGAGGGATATATATATAAAGAGAGATGCGCCAGAGAACAGACCGAGCCAGCAAAATAAACATCTGACAACTCAGGCTGGGATCAGGGCAGCACTGAAGTTATCATCAATCAGGACGCTGCCCTCTTTGAATATATCATGCTGTTAACAGTTAATCTTAATAGGGAACAAATCAGGGGTCGTATTCTTCCTTGCAATATTTATGCAATGACGGCTGCAAAGACTTATTTTTGCATATTTCTTAACCATTACACTGAGTTTTAAACGAGTCCAATATTCATTATGTTCCCCTCCAAACCAGTGCTCCCCCATCTCCGACTTTCAGAGAAGTACTGTGTGATTGCGAAATGTTATGTTTCTCAAACTTAAGGGGGCCCGGAGGTGTTTATCTCCTTATCACATTTCCCCCTCCTCGTTGTATCCAGAGAGTTGTGTTTTACAGCAGGGCTTGTTTGAGATAGGATCTGATCTGGGGAGAACTCTGCTGGTGTCTAGAACAGGTGGGTCTCACTGTGCTGGTTGGAAGGTTCTGTTCAAGGCTCAGCGCCGCCACCTAGCGGTGACAACTGGTCTTGCCGTTCATTTCAACCAGTTAAAGTGCAATTTCAAAGGAAGACTTGCATTTATATAGCGCCTTTCACGACTTCCGGACGTCCCAAAGCACGTTACAGCCAATGAAGTACTTTTTGAAGTGTAGTCATGTAGGAAATGCGGCAGCCAATTTGCACACAGCAAGCTCCCACAAGCAGCAACGTGATAATGACCAGATAATCTGTTTTAGTGATGTTGATTGAGGGATAAATATTGGCCAGAACACCAGGGATAACTCCCCTGCTCTTCTTCGAAATAGTGCCATGGGACCATGCAGACACTGAGACAACGTATGAACGAGCACCGCGCAACAATCGCCAGGCAGGATTGTTACCTCCCAGTCGGGGAACACTTCAGCAGTCAAGGACATTCAGCCTCGGATCTGCGGGTAAGCGTTCTCCAAGGCAACCTTAGAAACACACGACAACGCAAAATCATCGAGCAGAAACTGATAGCCAAGTTCCGCACTCATGAAGACGGTCTCAATCGGGATCTTGGGTTTATGTCACGATACATGACGTGATCCGGACTCGAGTCGTCGTTAGCTTGTTCACAGATGTGATTCCCAGTAAAAAAGTAAAAATTTTCCCAGTAAAAAAGTAAATTTTTTTTAAAGCTTTTCGTTTTACATACAGACGGCAGCTTTTGACACGTTGGAACCCCTGCGACTACACCTCATTGTCTCAGTTGTATCTTGCTATGTCTTTTGATGTGGTACCTTCCTGGCTGACTTAATTAACTTTATCACACCTCGGCAGATAGTCAGGATGATTTAATTTATTGGTCTGCAATTGTAAAGTACACATGCTTTTTTTTCCATCTATATATGCTCTGGCGATTCTGTATCCAATTTACTTCACCTGAGGAAGGAGCGATAGCTCCGAAAGCTTGTGATTTCAAATAAAACTGTTGGACTATAACCTGGTGTTGTGCGACCTCTCAATCTTTTACATCAACATGTCTCATTCGAAAGATAGGAACTCCGACAGTGCAGCACTCCCTTAGTACTGCACCGGAGTGTCAGCCTAGATTTTTGTGCTCGTGTCTTGGAGTGGGACTTCGGACCCACAACCTTCTGACTCAGAGGTGAGGGTGCTACCAACTGAGCCACTAATACTCATCCCGCCCTGTTTAATTTTTGAGCCCTCCCCGGTAACCTTCGATCCCTGGAACCTTTAACAATGCCAACTCAAGCAATGCTGGCCTTCCTGGTATTGGTTTGTCGCATTCTAATTATAGAACTAATTCATAAGTACGTGTTTATATCAACGTAAATAGATGAGCTAACAAAATATTTACGTGATCTAATATGACAGTCTGAGTGTTACAATGAACAGGATCAAAGGTCCTGATTAGTACTCCAACATTTTACCACCATTCAATACAACTGTTAATCACTGTATTATCAAAACTTCAGTCTAGCAGTCTATCAACACAACATACAAAGGGGTCAATTTTTCCTGTCTTCACCCGGCATTAATGGGGCGGTAATGGCCTCAAAATGGAGTCGGTAGCCTTACCGCCACCCCCCGTTAACACCGGCGATGTTGCGACTCCATTTTGAAAGTGGCCTACGAAAGGTGTCCAAAGCGCCCACCAGTTTCAGGCGATAGGCCCCTTTTAACATGGAATCTGGGTCTTATAACGTAAATAGGACCCCGATTGCCATTTTTTTCAGAACTAGTGCCACGGACAATGGAATCAAAGATGCCCTTTAAAGGTAAGTGTCGAATTATTTTCGTGGAGTGGTCCTCTGGGACCCACAAAAATAATCTGGGCCGCTGCCAGCCCAGGACCCCCAACCTCCGAGATCGTGACCACCACCGCAACGTACGTTGTTGGCGGTTGCTCCGGCCTGATCTTCAGGCTCAATCCGGCCAGCTGCACCGGGACGATCTCCAGCTCACCCACTAAAATTAAATGAGGCTGGGGCCTCAAAAGGCCAAAGTGCAGTTTCCCAAAAGTCTAAATTGACCCCAACCCCTTTGGGCTGGATTTTGAAGCTTCTGACCCACTGAGAGTGGAGGGGGGGAGGGGGCCAGTGGAGCACAGGAAACCCGAAGTCTGGGTTTCCCCGCACGCTAACTCCACAGCGTGAGTGTGACATCATGGCCAGTTTCCCCGCCCATAAGCCAGCCTGACTGACAGGCTTGGTTTCCAGCCGGGCAGGGAACGCTGGAGGAGAGGCCTCAACCAACAGGTAGGTGCGGTCTTCGATTGGGGAGGGGGGATTCCTAGCCCAAGGGGGTCCGATCCCCGATCCTGGGGTTAATTCGATCCCCAACCCCGGGGATGAGTTCCGATCCCTGGGGGGAGGGGGCGGTCCGATCTCCGACCCCCGGGAATGGGGGGGGGGGCGGAGGCAGGCTGCTGGTAGGTGAGCTTGGGGGGGGGCTGCCGTGAGGAAGCACTCCTGTTCCTCCCGGCCCACAAAGATTGCTCCCCGAGGCTGTGCTTGTCTCGCTGCAGCTACTGGGAATCCCAAGCCCCGGGAACCCGGCCGACCTGCAGTTATACCTGCACAGCAGGTTAAAGCAGAGGCTTCAGGCCTCATTATAATATGTAAATTGCCAACCCACCTCTTAGCAGCGGGTTGGCAGCCCGCCTCCCCGTCCCGCCTGAGTAAAAGTTGTAAGTGGGCGGGTTGGAGGCGGGATTTAGGTTTTTAAAACTTTAGCTTCCCCCTCCCCCGCCTCCAACCCACCTGTTTTTTCATGTTAAAATTCCCCCATTAAGTCTAACCAATTGCAATCACTGAATGAGATTACCATGTTCCAAGTAAGAAACCCATTGGACTCCATGCAGTACCACTTATGAATGGAACATTAAACAGAACCTCCCCCTTCCTCATGTTCTGGTGGTTCAGGTGTATGTTAAAGACACCATGGCATTTGTCAAAGAATAGCAGAACGTGGCCAACATTTCTCCCCCAAACAACACCATCATAATTTTTTCATGGTGATGACCATCTCGAGCAAGAAAAGGCCCAGTCACCTCCCGTTGAACTTCAATGGCACCACCATTCCCAAGACCCCAACCATCAACATCTTGGGGGGGTCACCATTGATTGAGCTGAACTGGACCAGCCATATCAACACCATGACTACAAGAGCAGGACAGAGGCATGGTACTCTGCGATGAGTGGCTCATCTCCTAACCCCTCAAAGCCTCGCCACAATCTACAATGCTCAAGTCGAGAGTGTGATGGAATATTTGCCACTCACCTGGATGGGGGCAACTGTAACAAGAAGCTCAACACCATTCGGGACAGAGCAGTTTGCTAGATTGAAGGTGCTGCCACTGGACTTAACATCCACCCCTCCACTATGGACACACAGTGGTTACAGTATATACAATCTATAGGATGCACTGCAGCAAATCACCAAGGTTATTTTTAACAGTACCTCCCTCCCCTGCAGCCTCCATCACCAAGAAGAAGAACAGCAATGTTGTGAGAACACCACCACCTCCAAGTTCCCCTTCGAATCACACACCATGCTCACTTGGACATATATCAACCTTCCTTCATCATCGCTAAGTCAGAATCCTGGAATTCCCTACCTAGCAGCATTGTGGTAGCATCATCACCACAATGACTGCAAGGAAAAGACCCACCACCACCTTTTCAGGGCAAGTAGGGAAGGGCAATGGCTGCAGCCTTGTTAACAGCGCCCACATCCCAAGAACAAATATAAAAAAGAAACAGGTTAGCTGGTCTTTCATCTCATTGCTGTTTGTACAAAATGGCTGCCATATTTGCCTACATATGGCCCGGATTTTGCAGCCAGCGGTGAAGGAACGGCACCCACCGTTCACCTCGCTGACTGCAGCCCACAGGGTTTTCGCAGGCTTTTGAGGGTAGACTTGCTGTCATTCTGATCCAGCGTGGTGGGCATCTGTGGCGTGCAAGAAACAGTGAGGCTCTTCAACCAATCAGATTGAAGAATCCTCACTGAGACACGAAGGGCTCAATTTTCACTGGCCCGTGGAGGCAGGTTTGGAGGCGGGAGTGGTGTGAAAATAGCAGATTCGGAGGTCCCGAACCCATCCTGCCCCCAACCCGCCTCCATGCCAGTTTTCCAGGAGGCGGGTACCCGACCTGTGCTGGGACCCGCCTCCCCGAGGCGGGAAGGGGATTAGTGCCAATAAACTGCCTGTTAACAGGTAGTTAACAGGCAGTTTTTTGCCTAATCCCCATTTTTAGCCCTGATCCCGACAGGTCCGATTTAGCGAGGCGGACCGTCGGTCTGGAGGGCTTGGAGGGGTCGAGATGTCCGGTGTGCAGGTGAGTGATGGGTGCATGAGTGCAGAGGTAAGTGTGTTTGGTGTGTGTAAAGTGTTTTAAGAACTTTTACTTACCTTAACTTTGTCCTGCAGGCTAGCTTCCTTAAGGTGTCGGGAGTCCCTCACATCCACGGCACAGAAAGCAGAATGGCCGCGGAGCTGTCAAAAGCTGCAGTCTCTGTTTTCTGTGCTGGATTGATTTCTAACTGAGTCTAAGTACAGGGACTCACGTTAGAAATCATATTGTCAGTGTTTGACAGCTTCACAGAGCTGTCAAACGCTGAAATTTCATCTGTCAAAAGCTCTTGACAGATGAAATTTCAATGGCTGACGTCACCTGTATCCAAGGGACCCTTGATTGGCCTGCTAAGCCCGCTGGACAGGCTTAACAAGGTCAATCAAGGGAAAATACAGTGGGTTGGCCACAAGTCGATGGAGGCGGGACTACAACCCAAAAAGTGGGAGTCCCGCCTCCATCGCGTCCCCATTGACAAAATCCAGCCCGAAGAGTCTAAACCAGGAAGTATAAAACAAGAATTATAAAGTAGATTTAAATCATGTACAGAAAGCAAAATAAAGATTGGGAAAGAAATATGGGATTAAGAGAGAGAGATAAAAGAGACAGACAAAAAACGTAAAAAATTCGGAAAGAATGACACTTCACACTTGTAAAATTAAATTTTCAGGGCCAGAGAGGTTGTTTGGCAGTAATTATGATTGATCACGCCGTTAAAAATTCACTTACATCTGAATGTACCAGCCCTATCTTTTTCTGCCATGTTTAGTGGGTATCTAGTGGGCAAGTACCCCAACTTCACGCTCATACATTGATTACAGCGCCGAGTCTATCGGTGAGGTTCTGTTATAGCGCAGCCTGTGGAGGAACAGGGTAACTCGGACCGCAACTTCCAGATTTCCGCGCTTAACTGCGCACGTGCGGACTCCGAAGGTTGCTGTCCGATGTATTCCATAATAATGGTGAGCGGTGTTAGCCTCACCGTTACTCTCAATGCAACGTCTGGGTCAAAAATCACTGCCCTTCAAAAATAATTCATTGCATGTGAGGTGCTTTGAGAGGCATGATAGGACATCAGATAAATGCAAGTCTTTCTTTCCTTATACTTATTCATATATCCTTCAATATAATTGTTAACCAGAAATCTATCTGGCTCTTTTTTAAAGGGATTAATCAATTTAGCGTATTTGATTTTGCTGAGAGCTTATTCGTGCTTACATTGCCAATGTCACTTGAACACCTTTGCACCTTCCTATCGTACAACGCAGCGTGTTATCCCATTTGTAATCTGTAGTGGAGGTGCTGTTTTCACAACACAGGCCCTGTCCTGTGATCACCTCGTATGTCACTTAAGTAAAGCAATCATATCACCGATATTGTGTTAGGAAGTTCTATCTAACCAAAATCTACCAAGTAATTTACATTCTTCAAAGGATTGTTATACCGTCTGTGGGGCTCTCAATGACTTTGAAAGTTAACTCTGTGCTAACATTTTAATAACACTTTTTTAAGGTGTATATGGATATGTGCACTTTTGTTAAAGCAAGTGATTCATGTACTAAACTATAGTAGTGAGAAGTCGCACAACACCAGGTTATAGTCCAACAGCTTTATTTGAAATCACCGGCATCTCCGCATCATAAACTATAGAGACTGACTTTCCATACTTATGATGTGGAGATGCCGGTGTTGGACTGGGGTGGACAAATGTGAGAAGTCGCACAACACCAGGTTATAGTCCAACAGCTTTATTTGAAATCACCGGCATCTCCGCATCATAAACTATAGAGACTGACTTTCCATACTTATGATGTGGAGATGCCGGTGTTGGACTGGGGTGGACAAATGTGAGAAGTCGCACAACACCAGGTTATAGTCCAACAGCTTTATTTGAAATCACAAGCTTTCGGAGCGCTGCTCCTTTGTCACCTGACGAAGGAGCAGCGCTCCGAAAGCTTGTGATTTCAAATAAAGCTGTTGGACTATAACCTGGTGTTGTGCGACTTCTCACATTTTTCCATACTTAGAGCAAGACAGAGGCAACAACAAGCACAGTGCATCTACTTTTTTTATTCATTCATGGGATGTGGGCATCGTCAGCATTTATTGCCCATACCTAATTGCCCTTGAGAAGGTGAGACACCTTGTGTGGCTTGCTAGGCCATTTCAGAGGGCAGTTAAGAGTCAACCACATTGGTGTGGAGGCCAAACCAGGAGGTGGGTTTTTACAACAATCCAGTAGTTTTTAACTAACTTTTTATTCCAGATTTATTTAATTGAATTTAAATTCAACTGCCATGGGTGGGATTATGAACTTCAGGTCTCTGGATTACTAGTCCAATAACATAACCACTATGCTACCATACCATACTTGCAGTAAAGATCATGATGATTTGATCACACTCAACACAGTGCTGCAGTAAGTATTTAAAATGTTGGTTATTATAAAGCCATGGTGGGATTGACATGCCCTCTGCACTCGGTGCTACAAATAAATTTGATGCTGTGTCAAGGGTCAGGATCTCCAGACAGCAATGTTTGTCTTTCCCATTAAATGTCGCTGCATGACATTCATCACGTCAGAACAATACGCTGAGGGAAGTACGTTCAATCTCAAGTAACTCTCCCCATGAACAATGCACAAAAAAATTGTTTTTAATTCCCCCTACTGGGTAGAAATGCCAACCTTTCAGAGCAACAGGGTGCTAGCTAGAGACTTGCCGTGTGTGGCAGGTCTGTCTTCAGCCACCTCTTATTGTATCAGCATCTCAGAGCAAATCACAGTGCTTCAATGCGTGTGAATGTTCAGTATTGCCTGAGATTTAAGGATGGATTAAGGATGGATTCTCTGCATACATCACTCTGTTAGGCCTCTTCCAGCCTGGCTTCCATGTCATGCCTCCCACAGCAGCACAACTGAGATTGGAAGCTCAGAGGAGTTGGTGGGATTGAAACTGTCCCATCACTTCATACTCCCAAACATGACACTGGGGTGAAAGCCCTATTTTAATTAAAAAAACAACAGAATGTCTGCTTTTGTCTGTAATTGATGACCCACTAATGAAATTATAGAAATTTGGGGCTTTGAAATGCAATTTCGGAAATGTGATTTCATTAGTGGTCCATTAATTACAGAGAAACAGGCATTCGTGTTTATGCTAATAGAATAATTTCACCCTTACCTGATTTCTGGACCATTGTTCTTTTTAGAGGCAAGGTAACCCTTGATTCAAAGAAAAACAGAAAGACTTGCATTTATATAGCTCCTTTCATGACCTCAGGACATCCCAAATCGCTTTACTTTACAGCCAATGAAGTACTTTTGAAGTGTAGTCACTGTTGTAATGTAGGAAAGAGAAAAAGTCAAACCTTTCATATCCATGATAGCAGTGAACTACAAATAGTAATATCTTGGTCACCTGTTAATAACGGGGAGTGAAAATATACAAAGCGCTGAATTTCCCACAACTGGTCAGCAATTATCAGTAGAAACAGTAGATCTGCCCAGTACAGAATTGAACAGCAGATCTGTGCTCACTCATTGCAGAATGTGGCTTGACGTGGACCTGGGGAAAAACCAGACCTGTCCCACATTCACCTGCACCAGGCTGAAGACTTAGGGCTGGATTTTCATAGACCCGTGGAGGCGGGTTTGGAAGCGTGTGGGGGGTTAAAATTGCGAAAAGTGGCGGGCGGACCCGATCCCGCCTCCATTCCGCCTCCACACAATTTTGATGAAATCGTGTGCGGTGGTCCCATCTCCGTCCCGCCTCCAAGAGGCGGGAAAGGCCATTAAAGCCCTTAACAAGCCCTAAATTGGCTCTGTAATGCCATTTTGAAACATTTTAGCTAGTTTAACCCTTTTCCCACGTGAAGCACACCTGATCTGAAACACGCCAGTGAAACCTGGCGGGAGCATGGATAGCTGACTATTAGCTGCAGGTCCACTATTACAACAGAGATGTGATGAAGGTAGTAGTAGTATTAGGTCTGAAAGTCGCCTCTGATGCTGCTGCATTGAATGTCTTCAGAGACTGCCTGGCCTTTGCTGTGAGAGGACCTGGATGCAAAAAAAATTCTCTCTCTCTCTCTCTCTCTCTCTCTATCTCCTTAGAGCTGTTGCTTATTTTGCATCCAGGTCCTCTCACAGTAAAAGCCAGGCAGTCTCTGACCTGACCTGCAATGCAGCAGCAATGATGACATCATCAGAGGCGACTTTCAGACTGAAACCACTAATTGGTTCATGGGTTCCCACATGCTGGAACTCAATTGCCCAATTAAGTGAAAATTGCATCAATCTCCCACATCCAAATGCAGTCGGGTGGATAACACGAAATGCGGATGACACGACCCCAACCCGCCCCAGTATCAAAATCCAGCCCTAAGAGAGGGTATTGACCTGTAAAAGAGAGAACTTGCATTTATATAGCATCTTTTACGACTTCGGGATATCCCAAAATGCTTTACGAACATACGAACCAATGAAGTACTTTTGAAGAGTAGTCACTGTTGTAATGTAGGAATCGTGGCAGCCAATTTGTGTACAGCAAGCTCCCACAAACAGCAATGAGATAAATGACCAGATCATCTATTTTAATGATGTTGGTTGAGGGATAAATATTGTCCCCAGGACATCGGGATGGGGACAATGTTCCCTCTTATTTATTTTTTAGGTGCACAGCCCCTTTAAAGGGATGCGCGGTCCATTCAAAATACCTTGCATGCACGGTTTCTCGCATTGAAAAGCCAGTGAGCCAGCTGTGTGTACTCTTCTGATTTTGGGTGGTTAACCAAATAATCTGTAACTTAATAAAACTTTAAATAAAACTTAACAAATTAAATTAAAATTTGGTTGGCCGGGGTGATGATGCATTCCAGTCCCCACGGCGCCCACCGGTCGCGGAAGGCCTCAAGTGTGTCGGCGGAAACCGCGTGCTCCATCTCCAGGGCCACCCGGGCACGAACATGGCCACAGAAGAGAGGCAGGCAATCGGGCCGAACGACCCCCTCGACCGCCCGCTGCCCGGACCAGTTAATGGCCAATTTGGCCAGGCCCAGGAGCAGTCCTACGAGGGGGTCCCCCGATCTGCCCGCTCCCCTCCGCACCGGGTGACCAAAGATCAGGAGCATGGGACTGAAGTGCAGCCAAAAACCGAGGAGCAGCGCCAGCTGTGTGTAAGGTCCTGAGAGCTGCGCGGCTTAAAGGAAACATGGGGGGGGGGGCGGGGAACTCCTCTGCTCTTGTTCGAATAGTGCCACGGGATCTTTTACATCCACCTGAGAGAGCAGACGTCGGTTTAACGTCTCATCCGAAAGACAGCACCTCTGACAGTGCAGCACTCCCTGGAGTGTCAGCCTGGATTATGTGCTCAAGTCTCTGGAGTGGGACTTAAACCCACGACTTCCTGCCTCAGAGGCGAGGCTGTTACCCACTGGGCCACAGCTGACACTACCTGTAATAGTATGAACAGTGTTTCTGATGATGGGCACCATTAGGTAGCGTGGATTAAATACTGGGGTAATCAGTATAACGGACACTGTCCCTGGGTACTGTGAGTACTAACATTTGCCCCTTTTCTTCCCAGTCAGGAGCCGCTGTTCTTGTTTCAAGGCAACCTTGGAGGCCAGAACGCACCATTACAATGAACTGTCTTCACAGCTGATGGACATTAACTAAATGAATTGAAATTCCTCATGGGTGAATCAGTCCACTTGCACCCAAATACCATTCTTTTATCAGCAATAGTGAGCTACCAGGAATGATTATCTTATATACAAATCTCAGATATATGTGTTTATTTGCAATTTAAACTTTGCGACCTCATAATTTATCTGCAGTGCAATTCATACTGAGATTATCTGGGAAAAATGTAACAGAATGGTGCAAGACACAGGATTCCCCACAGAATCAATCTCTTCTTGGAGAATGCTCACTCTTAAAGGTGTGACTGCCTGAGAAAATATCTATCCTTCTCAGAATCTATTCAATTATACATCCTTCCAAGCTTTATGTTTTCTTAATTTACTGAAGCTTAAGCACAAATTACATATCATAATTTTTTTATACACTTGGTCCTCTTTCTATTTATTTATACTGGTGAACCTACAGGCCAATTGGCTGGAGAAAGTAATTCTCCGACAAAAACAAATATGCTGCCACCTGGTGGATAGTTTAAGTAAATGAGTCAAAAGCAAGAACCCTGTCAACACGGTGTTGGAAATAAGTAATTTATTTCAGCAACCTCTTTGACGATATTAATAAAAAGAGATATGACATTACATAGATGTAATAAATTAGAAATACAGCAATGACACATTTGAAGCTTTAAATTAGATGCAAATAAGTAATTAAAAATGCGAATGAAATGTTGGCCATTATCTCAAGGGGGCAGGAATTTAAAAGGGAGGATGTGATCCTTAATTTGTACAGAGCCTGGGTCAGACTCCCATCTGGAGTACGGCATTTAGTTTTAGGCACCCAACTTTAGGAAAGATATATTGGCCCTGGAAGGGATATAGCACAGATTCATCAGAATAATACCAGGGTTTAAAGGGTTAAATTATTAGGACAGGTTGCATAAACTTTTTTTTAAATTCCATTGAGTTTAGGCGATTGAGAGGTGATCTAATTGAGGTATTTAAAATAGTAACAGGATTGGATTGGGTAGATATGGATAAACTATTGCCTCGGGGGTGAACCCAAATCAAGAGGGCATAATCTTAAAACGAGAGCCAGGCCGTTTAGGAGTGCAATCACGAAGCACTTTTTCCACACAAAAAGGGTAGTGGAAATTGGGAACTCACTCTCCCAAAAGGCTGTGGTGCTGGGTCAATTGAAATTTTCAAGACTGAGCTCGATAGATTTTTGTTAGGTAAGGGCATCAAGTGATATGGAGCAAAGATGGGTAAAGTTGAGGTACAGATCAGCCATGATCTAATTGAATAGTCTCCAGGGGCTGAACGTCCTATACCTGTTCCTATGTTGTGTTATTTTTTTGCAAGATTAGACCAACACTGCCATCTGGCGGTATAAACTGGAGGTGTAACATAGTCTATCTGTAATAGTTTTGTATCTTAAATGATCAACATCTTTCAACGAAACAGAAAATTCATACTGCATAATAATTTGCAGTCTATTATTATAGTAAGTAAATTGCTTATGTTTATTTCTGCGCGTGAGTAGCCTGGGTTTACCTTCATAATCTACAAAAGCAGCATTTTTAATCTATTTGCAACTGTCTGCCAAAAAATTATATTAAAATATATATACTGTGCTATGAGGCTCTGTGCAATTATTTATTGAAAACACTTTGCAACTAATATTATAACGAAATCATAATACATTATAGATATTGCAGAATTCTTAGACAATACTGCCACCATGTGGCAAATTGTAGAACTCTTCTTCAGCGAAAGTCAAGTTCTAGTGGGAATTTGTGTGAAAGAAAGAGGCGGCGAGCAATGGGCAGGTATATAATAGTAAACACTTGAGGCACAAAGTAAAAACAGAAATATAGAGAAAACTGGGACACGGCGTCGAGGAGATTTCATTCATAAAGTAACGTGATTTCTTTTTTTTGTAAAGTGAAAGTTGGCAGGTGAGAGGCAGCCCAGCGCTTCCCAAATACCCAAGTCCCGTCTCTGTGAAGCTCCTGACTCGGTGCTCGCTTTGATCAATGCAGCCGCTGGAGAGATTTACAGCGCGTCGCCGGCCCAGGAGAAGTTCGCCTGCAGCCGATTAGGTTGAAGTAGACTGACCGACACGGAGCTTGGCTTCCACAAATTGAACCAGTCTGCCGGCAGTGGAGCCATTCTGGTCGGGGCTCTCAATAAAAAAAAGGTTGTCCCTCCCATATTGAAGTAATTTTGAAAGAAAGGGAAGCGCGGCGAGCAGTCACTGCGCCAGTGCAGGTGCTGTGTGCCACGCGAGCCTGTGTGTGTTTCACTGGTTAATGTCAGGAAATGATATCAGCATCAAACTAAATGAAGAGGAAATGTCTCAATCTACACCTGATCTTAATAAAGATACTCTGAGTTGACAGGTCACTGTATCTCAGTGCCGGGAGCCCCTTTCCCCTCTCAGTGACACACAGCAGAATTCTCAACTGTTTTATATTCTGATTACCATATTAAAGCGGTAGAATTGATCTGTGTTGAATGTTTCCTACATTACAACAGTGACTACACTTCAAAAGTACTTCAATGGCTGTAAAGCGCTTTGGGGCGTCCGGTGGTCGTGAAAAGCGCTCTATAAATGCAAGTCTTTCTTTCAATGGATGGATTGAATTGCTAACAGATAAGACCCAATGCTCCAAGCAGTTCCAGTTCTGAAGAAGGGTTCGATCTGACAGAGTCCCCCCGATCTCCACAGATGACTATGGGGAAAGAGCCGGGGCGTGTAGGACTGATGGGAGAGCTTTCTCAAAGAGCTAGCACAGGCACGGTGGGCCGAATGGCCTCCTTCTGTGCTGTGAGATTGCGGCCAGACCCGCTGAGCGTTTCCGGCATTGACTGTTTCCCTATTTATTGGACTATTTTTTTTTAACTTGGCGTGCTCGGTGCTGACCGTCGCAGAGGGAAATGGGGAACTCGGTCCTTTCTCTTCTGATCCCTGGAGCGGTCGAAGGGTTAAAGCGAGAGCGGGAGGGGGGCGTGGCGAGCCGGCCGCTGATTGGCGGAAAGTTCGCAGCAAAGTCAGTGCAACTTTCCAAGTGCGGGGAGGGCAAAGCTGGATCGCGAAAGTGATCAAAGCGAGGGGGTCGAGTAAAAATAAAACCGCTTATGTCAATGGAGGCGGTTGAGAAGAGTATAAAAGACGGTCGCTTTCCAGCCGCTCACTGGTGCTGCAGCCGCGGGAGATCCCAGTCACTACAGTGCATTGAACCCCAAGCAAAGACCTTCTGCAAATAAGGGAGACTCGTTATACCAACTGGTTGAATTATCAGGAGCTGCTGGGAGACAGATAGGATCTTCTGGAGCAGTGAGAGACTTTATCCAAGCCACAAAAAAAAGTGCATATTTGTATTTCTTATTAAATTGTTTTATTCGATTTGAATTTGAAACACTGAGCGAGATGTTCTGCAGAATCCCCTTGCTGCTCAGCACAGTTTCAGCCCTGCTCGCGTGTCGTTCGGTGGCTCTGGGGGCTCTCGATGCCTGTGTGGCCGAGGTGACTCCCATCAGATTGGAGGGCAGAGCCGGGCGCCTGGAGACGCCAGGCGCACCTGAGCTACAAGCGGATCTGCTGGTCTTCCAGCTCGGGGCTTTCGGCAGAAATTTTATCCTGAGGCTGGTCCCCGACTCCAGCTTCCTGGCCCCGGCTTTCACCGTCCAACGCATTGGCCGAGCCCGGGCTGGCCAAGCCCAGGGGGACACCGACCTAAGGAGGTGTTTCTATTCGGGAGAGGTCAACTCCAGCCCCGGCTCGATGGTGGCCGTCAGTCTGTGCCAGGGGATCCAGGGCGCTTTTTACACGGACGGGGAGGAGTACCTGATCCAGCCGGTGAGCCCTGGGGAGAGCCCGATCCGCCCTCACCTGATCCGGAGGAGGATCGACCAGGGAGCGGCGCAGGGAGAAGCAGAGAGATGCGCCCATCCTGGCCAACGTGCGCCCGACCACCCCAACTTCTTCAAACCCAGGAGCGAGATCTTGAGCGGGCAGCAGGAGGAGATGGACAACAGCAGCAGCCAAGGGCAGGTCCACCAGCCCAGAAGCAAGAGATTCGTGTCCGAGGCGCGTTACATCGAGACCATGCTGGTGGCCGACGAGTCCATGACGAGGTTCCACGGAGCCGGCTTGCAGCACTACCTGCTCACCCTGCTGGCGGTGGCAGCTCGGCTCTACAAGGACCCCAGCATCAGGAACCTGGTCAACGTGGTGGTGGTGAAGGTCTTGCTGGTGGAGGACGAGGGCGAGGGGCCGGCCGTCTCCAGCAACGCCGGTCTGACTCTGCGCAACTTCTGCAACTGGCAGCTGGATTACAACCACCCGAGCGACCGGCACCCCGAGCACTTCGACACGGCTATCTTGTTCACCCACCAGGTAAGGTATGGCTGAAGGAAGCAGAACCCTGCAGCGCAGGAGGGGGCGGCCCTTCGGCCCACCATGCCTGTGCTGGCTCTTTGTAAGAGCGATCCAAGAATCCCCACTCTCCCAGAGCCCAGCAAATGTGTTTTCCTTTTCAATCCACTTTTGAAAGTTACCATTGAATCAGTTTCCACCACCCTTTCAATGCATTCCAGATTCTAACAACTCGCTGCTTAAAATTTCCCTCCTGGACTTTTTTGCCAATTTTTGCCAATCTGTGTCCTCTGGTTGCCGACCTTCCCGCCAGTGGGAAATCTCTCCCGATCTACTCCCGTCAAAACCCTTCATAATTTGGAACCACCCCTATTAAATCGCCACCAGATTTATAATGGGGAGTCAAACCGGTGTGACACCGACTCTTGCAGGGCGGGGAGTTGGTCACACAGTCTCAGGGTCGTTAGTACACTTCATATTCTGAACGACACTGCCACCGTTGCCTTGCTGTGTGTCCCCAAACCACTTCACACCGACAGTGTAAACGCGGCCAGTTACAGCGAATCCCACGAACCCTGGTTCAAGAGGGAGATGCGGGATGGGACCTGAGTCCAAGGCAGCTTTTACCCGATGACTGATAGTATCGACCCGGCTAACGAACGGCTTTGGGAAAATGTGCAGAGCGCAATCATCTTAAATTTGAACTAATGCAGTGACTATCGGTCAGTGCAGCTCCCATTGCGCTGGGATGGACTTGTCAGTGATTCAGACAAGTGATCTATTCCGAACACTCCCGGGCTGACAGCTAAATGTTCACAGGTCAATGCTAGTCGCACATTTGCACCGTGCAGTGTGCAAGTGCCGTTGAAACTGACACTCCCCGGCCGCCCCGTGTTCCAGGGATGACATTGACTGGACCAGTTGCTTCTGATTCTGGGACTGCACAGGGCGCCTGTTTGGAAGGACACGTGGGTGGGTGGGACCGCTCTGGGCCAGAGAACAACCAGGCAGGGGGAAAAAATGTTTGGGAAGGGGGGGAAGGAATCATCAGATGCGATTTCGTGATGAGGGAGGGAAAGGGAGAGAGGAAGGAGAGAAGGTGTGGCAATTGTAAACCCATGGGGAAACACATTTGAACTGGCTTCTGCTTTTGAGAATTGTCGTTGTGTGCAGCGAAATTGAAATCTTTGTGTCGCTACCAAAGCAATCAAAGATTATCCGTACTGGCACCAGTTCTGTGGGACTGCAAGTAACCGTGGTGATGGGTGAGTGCTGGGTTCATGTCAATGGTGCTGAGCCCGGCTGGAGTCGGTCCCCACACTGACTGCAATATGTTTCCATTCCCACCCCCTGCTGCTGCTGGCTGGGGCTTTTACCTGCTCTATTGCAGGGAGGTGGGAAGGCTGCAAATCCCCGCCCCCTTGCTCCGGTGGTGGAATCGCTCCCTTAAAGCGGGGGGGGGGGGGGGGGGGTCACCTCACCAAGTTTCCGCCACGGATCTGTACAGGGAGTTCACAGCGGCTCCGGCAGAGGGAGGGGGAAATCACCGACCGACAGACAGACAGAGTTGTTTGTGTGGAATTGACAAAAAAGGCTCATTTGGAGAAGAAATTGCAGCTGTAATAATGTCACATGTCCCAGGCAGTTAGCTCCCCATGTCCTCAGTCTGTGTGCCTGTCTTTCTCTGTGTGTTGTGCTCAAATAAATTATTAATCTTTGAGCACCGGGTATCCTGTTCGGCAGGTAAATAACGCATGGCATGTAGTGTGATAATGAAGCAAGGAGGAAGTCAATATTTATAGCCCTGTTACTGGCCAGTGAGTGATGTGTCTGACCAGCTCCGATCAGCCCTGGTACAATACTTGTGCCCAGTAACCGAGATGTTTCCTTCCACACTCAGCTGCCGGCTCCTGTTGCTCTCAGCTCTGTGCTAATCGCAAATGAGGGGTGGGGCATAGTTCGAACAATCTCGCAGACAGTGAACTAACTGGTGGACTGGTGGAGTCCTGCCTCTCACTCTCCCCCCATTCACTATGGTTAAGTGGGAAACCCACAGAAGGTGAATTACAGGTCAACATTAACCGCCCCAAGAAATGGGCAAGTGAAGCAGAGTTTGGTTCAACAGTCGGGTTTAGGGAAGGGGTAACGGACTGTACAGTCAGACTGTACCATCACAGACCTAGTGTGGAAGCTATGGAGCTATTTTTCATATCTGTGATATAATAGAAAACTATGACATTTATTGTACATCGGATATACAGCACAGAAACAGGCCATTCGGCCCAACCAGTCCAGTCTAGTCCATTTCTAAGTTATGATTTGACAAGTTTATTAATAAAATCTTACAGCCAATGAGATGTTAATAACTGCAGTGGCAAGGATAGCTCTAATAACCCAGCACATGATTTCTGGATATAATTATCTTATCTCACTGCTTAGCCATGAGAGAGGGACTATTTCTGTCCTTGTGAAAATACTAGAAATGACAAGCCCTTTCGCTTTACGCCAGTGTGAAGTCTTAAGTCTAGGTTACGGTACTGGACAGGTAAAGATTTCAATGCAGAAACTCTACCTGGTCTTGAAACTGTTTATTCAAGGTTTCAGCAATCAGATCACTCGAGAGTGTTGGCAGCTGCTGTAAACTGCTACTCGTAAAGTTGTATAAACATTTCTCCTTAGGTGCTGCAGTCCAGGAGTATGTCCTTTGGGGAGAGTTGAAATGGGAGTTACTGAGCAGGAGGACGTACCAGAAGGGTTCTATAAAAATAGTAAACCGAACGCCTGGCACTAAATGATGGGACTGAGCCCGTATCAGAAAATGTGCAAACTTCTTTTCTAAAGTGACTTGGGCATACATTTGTGTTCATGTTAATGGATTAATATAAGCACCCAAATCTTCTCTTCTTCTTCAAATAGTCTTTTCTTAACTAATAGAAAGTTAATTGTGCTACTGTAAAGCAAACATTAAAAACCTTTAAATGCCAGTTATTTTTTCTCAATAGGTGATCCCATTACAGTGGATCTTCATTACAAACTCTTACCACATGCCACAAAACAGTAATAACAACAGAAAACGCTGGAAAAACTCAGCAGGCCAAGCAGCATCCGTGGAGAGAGAAACAGAGTTGACGTTTCAGGTCGAAGACCCTTCGTCAGAACTTTTGTTCTGACGAAAAGGTCTTCGACCTGAAACGTCAACTCTGTTTCTCTCTCCACGGATGCTGCCTGGCCTGCTGAGTTTTTCCAGCGTTTTCTGTTGTTATTTTGGATTTCCAGCATTTGCAGTATTTTGCTATCATACAAAACAGTAAAGTCATTTCTGCTGCTATTTTCCAAATATTCGGAGATTTTTTTTCATTTAAACTACAGTGACTGATGCAAAATGTTTGATGCTGATTGGGGGGGGGGGGGGACAGAAAACTAAAATATGAGGCCAGAGGAAAGTGTTTAATAGCTTGAATGTCCTCATTTCAATAAAACATTTGAAGAGTTTCAGTTCCGTTCATTAGAAATTAGGTATTTTAGATGAACACTTTTTTTTCAGCAAACCATGTAGAATATTAAATTTAATTCATTACTTTGTGTTCTCTATTTTGAAAGTTCAGGGATGTTAAATTTATCCACTGAGGGTTTTATTTTAATGTTGTCCTTTTAAGTATGTAGACGTTATTCTGTATACAAATGCATTTTCTAGGAATTTGTGACTGGGAGCCAACCCATGAAAAATCCAGATTTGAAAGAGAGGACAATTGAGTGTGACAGCAGAGATGGAGTTTATTCCATATGGGCTGAATTGAATTATCACTCAATGAGTTACATGTACTCCCAGCTGGTACCGCAGGTTAATTTCTTTTAATTAAAGATTTGTTCCTGTCATTTACTGGTTGTATATATGCAAACATTGGATTTGATCCACGGACGGACCTCCTAGTCATGTGAGAGATTTAGAATTTTGGTCTTGTGGTATTTTATTCACAAGTCTGTTGTAACATTTTTTTAATTTCAAAAATTGGTTTAATGCTTTTGTGAAATAAATGAGGCAGGTGTGAACATTATAAATATATTTCCTGTAGTAGTACAATTTGATTCAAGCAACTATAGCCTTTTTTTTTTAACCATTTTCAGTTTGGAGTGAGAATATTTGAGAAGTTGTCTCTTTTCCTTCCTCACAGGACATCTGTGGCCATGAGAACTGTAACACCGTTGGGGTGGCGGACACCGGGACCATGTGTGACTCAAGTAGGAGCTGTGCCGTGATAGAGGATGATGGACTTCAGGCAGCCTACACCACAGCACATGAACTGGGTACAGTGACAGCTATAGTCAATGCCCTTAAATGTATATCTGGAATGTGTATATTCCATGTAGGTGCGCACATGCAATCTTCTGTCAGCCATCTAAGTCTTAACCGCTGTATACATCTTGACCATCGAGTATGACCGTTTTCTTCCTCATTGGTTAAGTGTTTAAGTATTTGTGTGCTTTTTTCTAATTGATGAATAATGAAAGTAGAAAAATAACCAATCATATTGCACAAAATGTTTCTCCACATTTACATTTTAGCCAGTCACAGTTTATCCATTTTTTTTTGCCCAAACATATTCCAGAAAAAGAGAAGTAATATAGAAACCACATGACAGTTTCTAATCTACCCCATTTTATACTGTTAAAATTAAAATTCAGCATAATGCATATATTTGTAATTTTTTTTAACCTATAAACGTTGCTCAATAAGTTTCCTACCAAACAGCATGGTGCACTCACCTGGGCCTCTGAACGTTCAAGGCTCCAGATACACCATGCCCCCCTCCCCAAGTACTTCCCAATCTCCATTCCAGCCAGTTGACTACCTATATTTGAACTGTGTCAATGCGCCATCCAATGAAACCACAATTTCCAGGAGCTGTCATGTGTCCAAGGCTCCACTATGTGTCCAAAAGCATGTGTTTCTTTCAGTCGCCCACTCCCACCAGATTTCTCTGTTTCTCCCATGACCCGCTCCCTCCCAATCTTTATGCTTTTTCGGTGACCTACTCTTCACCTCCTGGAGTCTTCCTACATAACAATACAAGAGGAATACAGGCCAATTGTAGTGCCATAAGACTGGCTAATATCAGCTTACTTTGCACAGACTAGAAATGAAACATGGGAGCTCCTGGTCCGTATATTAACTAAGCTAGCAGGGATCTTGATTTGTTACTTCTAACCTATACTATACCTGACTTGAGAGGGCTGAATGTAACTAGGTACAGAGTTGAAAAATCATTTTCATTTTCTTCAGTACTTTATAACAATTTTCTACTTTCTTCTTATACTGCTTTTACTTTATTCAGCACTGAGCAAAACAGGCTAAAGTACAAAGACTTACACCTCAAGATATGAGGAACCAGAATATTACTGACTATCTAGGTTTAGTATCAGAACTGGACACAACTCGGCTGTCATACATGGGACTATATACTAGATTACAGCAGGGTGAAGCTGATAACATAAAGTGCCAAGTACTCCTGTATAAAAGACAGTATAAATGTAATGATTAAAAATAGTAGTATCTGCTTTAAAAGTGGCATAGAGTAGATCTCAGGATCTTGACCTTTTGAGTCCAGTTTTTGGACAGAGTTTCAAGCACTTGAGATGATCCAGAGACCTTTAGACTGAATCCTAGCATCAGAGATCTGTGTTCTGAGGAAAGACTGCAAAAGATTGGGCTCTTCACCCCTGAAAGCAAGAGACTAAGAGGGGACATCTTAAAAAATATATAAGGTAGTAAATGTTATAGAAAATTTAAATCTGTAACATAGCTAAATTGTGACAGTAGGACAAGGTTCAAACTAACAAAAAAAACAATTTTCAAACTGATTATCAGGAAGTTCTTTGCACAGAGTGATCAATACATGGAATGATCAAGAGGTAGAATGGGCTTTTGGGTAGAGTCAGGCAGGCAAAACTCCTGGGATCATTTTAAGACACCATTAGAATGCTGCATTTGGTGGAACGGTCGGTTCTTTCTGAGCTGAATTGCCGTCCCCATCCACATCTATCTCATGTGTAACTAACTTGCAACTTGTTTAGTTAGAAAACAGAAAGACTGATTCTCTGGCATCCTAAACTGTTTTTGAATTGTTTATCTTCTGACATGCAGCTTATCTGGAGAGTAGGCAGGAGAAGGGGAGAAAGACATTTTCTGGGAAGGATTTTCACGCTTAAAACATTTGGATAGGAAAACAAATATTTCTCATATCTTAAAGTTTTGGACATCAAGAAATCTTCAAACGCAACAGCGGCTGCACAGAGGAGTCTGATTTTTAATTTCAGTTGTATTTGTACAGCAGCAGGCAACAAGAGCCTGTGTGAAGGGCAATAGCGAGATGGGGATAGGATAGGATATGAGGGAATGTGTTGGCAGATAGCACAGTCTGGTCTGGTTAGGATCAGCAAGTTTAAAAAAAAATTCTGTACATCTTTTAAGTTGAAATTGTTAGTCCTTTCACCTGCCTCTACCCATATGCAAGTAATTACCAGACAGCTTGTTCCCAGGACAGAGGATCATAGATTATATTATTTGATTTCACTCAAATTTGTAGAGCAAAGATTGGATGGTGGGGTAGGGAAGGGAGAAAGACAGCAGCATAACAGAATACAATAGAAATTAAGTGGGCCATTGAGACACTGCGATGATTAACTTGCCTTTCTGCATGTAGATGCTTGAATCCTTGTAAACAGGCACAGTACTGTCCTGATTTTACCTTTAGAATATAAATAATGTATGGCATACAGTAGCACTAACCTGATTACTACCATAGAGACACAATACTCCCACTCTTAGAAAACGGCATGGCTAGTCATCTGTTAACTGTTAGAGGGTCAGATATTTGCAAAAATTTTATCTTCACCTCTTCGGAATAGTCCTGTTTTTTCTGGGCTTTCTCTTTTGTTTTGAATAGTAGAAAGGTGATTTTTTTTTTACATCAAATTTAAAAATTATGTATTTAAAAAAGATTAGTTACATTTCACCACTGAAAGTTATACACTCTAAAAATTCTTTGTTGCTTTGCTCAGAGAAGGTTTGGCAAAGAGCCAGTTTTGTACTCGGGAGAATTTGGCACATTTCCACCTTCCATGATCATAAGGTGCTGGAGACATCTGGAACACAGTAAACATTTTACGAGATATCATTTTTTTGTTTTACCAGTAAATGGTTCTGGACATTCCTGCTCTCCAATTATATTACACATTTTGCACCAATGTGAAGCAATTTTGACTTTGCAGGAAACAAAAAGTGTATAATGTAATTCGGGTGTGAAGTGATGCAAATTGAATTTAGACTGGCAGTTTGAGACCCGCTCGAGGAAGGCAGTCTCACAATACTTCAGTTTCACATCACCTGCAGTATAACTGCAATTCATGCAAAGTAAAATTTAAAAATTTGCAAATGGTTCATTGGGCTAGGCTGGAACCAGGCGTAAGAATTTCACGGGCATTCGCTGGGCAGAAGAACTCTCCGCCCACGGATGCCCTTTTCCCAGGGATGCGGATCGCAAGTTCCGGGATTTAGCACATGCACAGCGCATGCCTAAACCTGGAACTTGCGTGACCCTTACAGGTGCGTGCGCACCTCGTACGCACCCGTAGGGGCCACAAATTATGGCCCACTACCTTGCATCAGTGGAAATAGATACTGGTCTCAAACTGTTAGTATAGTATAACAACCTTCAAGTTGCACACTTGCTTTGCACCCCTCTTGGTGTTCCTCAACAAAAGCATTGGTATCCTCTAGTTCTCCAATTCACATATAGCGCCAACAACAAAAACCTGGAATATCTTAATCTTATTATCATTATATTGAATGAAGTCATTGGGCCGGATATTCCGATCCCTACGGGTGGGTACGCGCTGTGTACTCACCCGTAGGGACGTCAGAAGTGCCGGTTTCAGGCATGCAGAGTGCATGCGCTGGAAACCGGCATTTCCGATCTGTCAAGAAAGCTCTTGACAGATCCTCCGGCTGCCCAGGAGAAGGGCCTCTGCGGGCGGATAGTTCTGCTTTTTGGAGACCCTCCGCCCGCAGAAAACCCTTACAATTCTTGTGCCTGGTAAAAGTAGACGTAAGGCCTGTTTTTACCAGGATAAGAGTTGAAAAAAGTTTAAAAAATTTTTTTTTTCACTAATTTATCATTTAAAAATACTTTATAAAAAGGTAAGTTTATTTTTAGCCCCATAAAAAACTTTAATTATTTTTTTCAAAAATTTAAATTTTTGTTTAAAATATTTAATTTATTGTAATTTCAAGTCATTTTAAAAATGTGATTTTTTTTTTAATGTATTTAAAGTTTTACTATGTTTTGGGGGTGATCTCCATTCATATATTTGTCAGGTCTTCCTGTCAAATGTATGAAGGGAGACTCCCTTCTGTGATTGGCTCCCCATGGCCCACGTGATCCCAGGGACGCTGCGAACTACCTGCGCCTCTGGGATACGTGGGCCCTGCGCACTGGCAGTTTGGAGAGGCCCAGCATCGGAATTGTGTGCGTCCAGGGAGCCCTCAGGTAAGGGCGCAGATTTTTCCAGATCGCAGTCCTCCGCCCGCGGGAGGCCTGTGATCGGAATATATGGGCCGTTATATTGAGTGAGTGAATGAAAGACTTGCATTTATATAGCGTCTTTCACGACCTCAGGACATCCCAAAGCGCTTTACAACCAATGAAGTACTTTTTTGAAGTGTAGTCACTGTTGTAATGTAGGAAACGCGGCAGCCAATTTGCGCACAGCAAGCTCCCACAAACAGCAATGTGATAATGACCAGATAACCTGTTTTTAGTGATGTGGAAAAGGAAAAGTTTGTTAAAACTACCAAATATTAAAAGTGCAATGGATTCTGATATTTTTTAGGCAGTTTACATTTGAGTTTCATTATGCTTGAATTAAGATTTCTGTGAACTTCTAATTGGAATATGAAGCTTTTTGTTATATGCGTACCACTAAATCACCCCGCCTTGAATTTAATCTAAGTTCAAACACTATTATTGTACTTAATGTGAACTTTGTCAAGAGATGTTTAGTGTGCAGAAGGTATGCTGGGCTGGCCATATTCAACATAGTGAGTCATTAATCACAAATAGTTGGGAAGCATGTTTACACTTGGATTTGAATGATACATTTCAGTATTATTCCTGGATCTGGAATACTATACAATAGGGTGAATGGGAAATGACTTGATATAATGGAATTCTACACTTGGATCAACGACAACATCTTTTTATCTGAAGTCATTGATCAACAATTCTGATGGCTCTTTAGTTCTTCAGACAGGAAGTCTATCAGCAGCTAGCATGCTGTTTAAGTTCCAGTATGTCTTGTTAGTAACTATATAATGGAATGTAGCATGACTTTAGATTTCTAAAAAGATTTTTTTTTTAAATATAAAATATATAAGAGGTTTATTCTTGCCTATTCCCAAATGATCAGTTTTACCCTCTCAGGTGGACGTTAAAGATCCCATGGCACGATTTCAAAGAGTAGGGGAGTTATCCCTGGTGTCCTAGCCAATATTTATCCCTCAATCAGCATCACTAAAACTGGTCATTATCACAGTGCTGTTTGTGGGAGCTTGCTGTGCGCAAATTGGCTGCCGCGTTTCCTACATTGCAACAGTGACTGCACTTCAAAAAAAGTACCTCATTGGCTGTAAAGCGCTTTGGTACGTCTGGTGGTCGTGAAGGCACTCTATGAATGTAAGTCTTTTATTAAAAGTACTGTTCGATTGTTAAAAATGATACCATAACCACTAAAGTTCCCAAAATTGATCCATAATTATTTTAGAATGGCTTCATGCTATCAGTATATTTAGCAGGTTATAGTATAGTAATTGTACTGTTTTGGCTGTCTTCAGTCTGGATTTGAATAAATTAATATTTTCTCATTTTGACAGGTCACGAATTGAGCATGCCACATGATGACTCAAGGACATGTGATAAGCTTTTTGGTCAGATAGGGAAAAACCATATGATGGCTCCCTTGTTTGTCCGCCTCAACAGAACTCTGCCTTGGTCTCCTTGCAGTGCATTTTATATCACAGAGTTCTTTGACAATGGTCATGGTAAGTGAGTCAACTGCAATATGGTGGAGTGGTTGTCTTCTAGGCTTTGGTGAAACATGTGTAACTGCCGTATATCTCGTATTGAAGAACAGCTTATTTCCAGTTTATATGAGATATACCTTTGGAATCTATTGCAAAGTTCATTGGGACTTCTTTATATCTAAATATTGGTTAAAATCCCCCATATTTTGCAACCAAGGAAAAATGTAAATGTTGTTATGGTTGTTTGCTAGTAGTGCCATTACATGGTTAACAGAACTACATATCTTGATTCAGTTTCCAAATGCCATGGATTTTCAGCCTAAAGCCATCCTCAAATTTGCATTGATTGGCTCAAATCCATAAGCTCGCTCAGACAGACTATATCGATAGTAGTTTGGGAAACAAAAAAGTCATGCTGATACTGTGGAAAGTGGGATTTAGACCTAGTGCTAGGATAATGTGGGTCTGTGTACCTGGGGGAGCAAGATTAACGGAATTGTATCTTAGCCATGCTGTACCTAACTTGTGACTTTCGATATATTTGTGTGTAAATGGGAAGTAATTTTTCATTCCCAAACTGAGTATATGCACAAAAACAATTAAGTAAAAAAAGATACTGAACATACAAATTTAGAGCTATGTATAGCCAAAACCCACCTGTTTAAACCATTTTAACACAAATTATGCATGCATGGTTAACCATGCAATATGTGTCAGTAAACGCTTCAGATGCCATGTTCCCAGATCCCTAGTTGAATGAAGTTTGTTTTCCTGACTGCCAATAAAGTTGGCACAGGAACATACATGGACAGAGAAAAAAGAACTTGGCGCACAAGTCAATTGAATCCACTTACAACTGAGATTTATTTTCTTTGGCAGTCAGTAGGTGCAAATAGGTTGATCATTCTACAGAATGTCTAGTTCATAAACTGGGTTGTGAATATGCATCTTTATACACATCTTTATCCACAATTTGTAGTATCACAAAAAGTGTGCTGCAATTCTGTAAATACATTTTATCCTTTGATAGCTGCATATGATAAACAGGCTCTCTAAGATGAAAATACCTGGTGATAGCCATTTAGTGCACTGTGGCCAGGGGCAAAGCTGATGAAGAGAATGAACTTATAGCAAGCCTGATACCCTCCTTCAGAGCTTCAGACACTGGTTATAATAAATCATGGCCCAAAATTTGCGATCGGAGGCTTCCTGCGGGCGGATGTCTCCGACCTGTAAAAAATCTACGAATGTACCTGGTGGCCCGGGAGGTATGGAGGCTTGCGATCCCTGGGCCTCTCCGGGCACACGCGGGCAGAGGCCCACTTATCCCAGGGGCGCAGGCGGTTCGCAGGCGCCCCTGGAATCACGTGGGCCGCCCCAACCAATAAAAGAAGGGAATCCCCATTCATACTTATGGGAGTTCTGTATTTACGGAATCCCCATAAGTATGAATGGGGATCACTTAAAAAATACACGACCACATGAAATTTAAAAAAATTACATATTTAAAATTAATGCAAATGTAAATATTTTAAATGAAAATTTAATTTTTTGAAAAAAAAATATGCTTTAACGGGGCTAAAAATAAACTTAACTTACTGGACATGGTTTTTAATGTATAAATGAGTGATAAAATTTTATTTTTCTATTTCTATTTTTTAAAACTCTTATACTGGTAAAAGCAGGCCTTACGCCTGTTTTTACCAGGCGTAAGAATTTCACGGGCATTCAGCGGGCGGAAGTTGGGCAAATAGCGCAACTCTCCACCCGCAGAGGCCCTTTTCCCGGGGATACGGAGGATCTGTCAAGAAGATTCTTGACAGATCGCAAGTTCCGGATTTTAGCGCATGCACTTCGCATACCTAAACCTGGAACTTGCGCGGCCCCTACGGGCGCGTACACACCTCGTACGCACCCGTAGGGGGTCGCAAAATACGGCCCAGTATTTGTTTGCAAGTCCCTCTGAAGAGACTCCTCCCCATTTCTGGGCCCTAAAGTTACACTATGAAGTGATAGTGTTCGAATGCTTAATGTGTTCATCTGAAATCCCTTCCTCTGCTATTTTAGTGGAAGTATTAACTCATTTATTTTAAACTGGTTAACAGCTCTGCTAAAAAAGCAGAGAGGGGAATTTTGAACAAGCATGTTAAGTGTTGTATCCTATAACGCCATTTCAAGGCTGCAGTCTCCAAATTTGTGCTGTGCTATGGGATTGTGTCCACAGTTCAACTTCACCAGCTGGAGTTTGAACTTCCCACCTACACCATGTTATTTCTTAATTTCGCAGTAGTTTTTAATGGCACTGGTCTGGCGCCGACATACTGTAGCAAATCTAATGCTTAACATTGCAACTCAAGGCAGAACAAGGATATTGAGAATCTGCTAAAATGAGAGCTGCTCATACAATAATAGTTCTAACTGACCCCAGTATCTTCTAATCGATTGGGCATTATAGAAAAGCTGTTCAGATTGTACAGTGTGCTAATAGAATCAAAATGAAGTGTGATTCAGTATTAGTCTACTTACGTAATAGTGAAACAAAAAGGAAATTATGGAAATACAGAGCAAGACAAACGGGATCCAAAATAGAAAGATAGATAACTGTTTCAGTTATGGGGGATTCCGCCTAAAATATTTTTTCTCTTTCAGGTGCAATATTTTCTATTTTTATTTTAGTAAATACTGATACCATATTTATTAAGTATGCCAATATATGAGACCACAATACCATTACTGTAACCTTTTTTCCCCTACTGGAATTTCATGAGTCCAGTATTGGAATCTTGCAAGGTGAAATTGCTCGACAGCTGTAGCACGAAACGGGCTTGTAATGAATCGACAGCCCATTGACTTCAATGCAAAGAAAATCGTGCGCGGTGTAAAACTGGTGACCAATTCGCTATGAGCCCACTTCGTACTACTGGTGTAGACCAATTTAATCCCCTTTAATATTTGAAACAAGCATCTGGATTACTAGCTTGACAATCATAGATCTAATAATGGACACACGCTATCGGGAAGAGCTACTGTTGGTGCTCCCAGCCCTACCTAATTGCAAAAGATGCAAAAAAAAATGGTTTTGACAATTGAATGTTCAATTATTATTAGAACGCCAACTGATTTCCTTCTCCCCGGTATTTTCCTCTTTCCCTAGTCCATTCTGCAGCAACTCCCTGTTGGGGATATGGGGCTTCTGGGCTGAAATTACCCAATGGCCACTATCAGTGACATACTACAGTCAGTTATTCAATTAGGAAATGTACTTGCAGATGAGTGGGATGATGCAGTTTTGATGTTCCCTGTAGATGTCGGCATAGAAACAGGTGTAAAACGGGCGCAAAAAGGACTAAGTTCGGGGCATAATGTCATGCACTGAAAAATATCTGACCTATATATATCTATATAAAAATAAGTATTATTGTCAAGCTAGAATATACTCGTTTGGAAAAAATATACAATTCCTTTAAATATGCAAAGTATAAACAAAGTGCTTGATTGAATCTGGTGCTGTTCACAGGTGACTGTCTGCTCGACGCTCCTGTTAAATCCGTTCCATTGCCCACTGAGCTGCCAGGGCAGGCATACGACTTAGACATGCAGTGCCAGCAGATTTTCGGAGAGGAGTACCAACACTGTCCGAACACATCAGACTCCGATGTGTGTTCTCAGCTGTGGTGCAGGATTGAGGATCAACCTACTGAGTGCCATACTAAAAACGGAAGCCTCCTGTGGGGAGATGGGACTCCGTGTGGGCAGAACAGAATCTGTGTCGATGGCGCGTGTATAGGCACCGACGAGGTAACTCGCATAAAGGTAAGGTGTGGGTTTTTTTTTCCCGAGGTTATTTTTGACTGTGTTCCAGTTGGAGAAAAAATCATTGTTTTAATGAAAAGCATCCTGAATTTAAAACCTCAAATTTCAATGTTTTAATTGATTTTTTAAAGCATACGATTTTAAGTATATACAAATCATGATTAGAATAGAGAGCTGAAAAAGTAATAACAATAAAACACAGTCACAATTTATTCAGAACAGTAGTTCCTTTGGTCCCAGGGACGCTCTCATAGTACAAGGTGTGCTGCGGTACAATGGCATAGGGCCTCGATCTGCATATTTGAACTGCCTCCCACCCAAAACAAGCGGGCATGCTGTTCACCCATTTGCAGGGCTGCCTGGAAATCACATCAGGTGGGCCTGGGGCATCCAAGAGATGTCCAAGGTGCCCCTCTCCCCCCACCCCCCCCCCCAATTTTTAACAGCCTGCTACTTGTTTTTCAGGCAAGAAATGGGCAGCTGGCAATTGAAGATTACCCCCTCCCCCCCCCATACTGTTATCCACACAGGGACATTTGTAAAGTGATAGTAAGGTTGATAACTCTTATTTGTGTTTCACTTATATAGAGTGAATACTGAATTTTAAGTAATTGCAGACTTGTAAATTTCAATATTGTTGTATTACTTTGAAATTATATGTTGTCATTTGATATTAATGTACTGATCAGATAACGTAAGGTTGCAGCTATGAAACAGAATGAGCATAAAAATGAAAGACAGTCAGATAGACAGAGCAGCAGTAGACATTGGCTGGAGCAGTAGATTCACGTAATGTCCTGGTACTCAGTTTAAATCCAGTCCAAACTGATGGGGTGAAAGTCTTCTCTCTTTGCTTCCTGTAAGTGTCCCATGCAAAAGCTATTTAGCATCAACCTGTCACAGGTACACAGAACAAAACTGCCCACAGTTTGGCCCAAGTTCCCTCAAAGATATCTCTCTGACTCAGGAGGAAAATTCACACTGCTACAGTACCTGCAGATTTGAAATTATGACCTATAGTTGGGGCAGAGTACAGGGAACTTTAATTTGCATTGGACAATGGCCCTGAATTTGCGGTCGGTATGACGGCGTACTCTCAGAATACTCCGTCACACCGCCGTTGAAACTGACCGCAACTTCGGGATTTGGCGCAAGTTGCGGTCTGTCAATGACAGCTCCGAAACTGGCTGCGCTGTGACCCCCACCCCCTCCCCCCACACACACACACACAGCCGGCAATCAGTGACATCTCGTAAATCATTGAAACTGATGAAACTTTGGCGCTTCCGCAGTAATTACGCTGTTAAATTCCCCATTGAAAGTTAGACCCAAAGGGATTAGGTGTAACTGGGGTTTTGACAGCGTTATTACTGCTAAACAAATGTTAAGGGCCTGGAAAACTAATTTTAATTTTGTGCAGTGTGAAATTTGTCCATTTTCATAAAAATTATAATTTTTGAAGCAACTTTTCAAAAATATGTTTTTAAATGTGTTTTTTTTAAGTTTGGGCATCTTTATTTTAGGTTTGCCTTTGCCCCATGTGAGACCCCCAATCTCTCTTTTGCTCTCTCTGACTATTTTAAAAAGCTAGAATATTAAGAGCTTGCTCACTTCCTTGTTCGCTGTCTGTGAGAATTCTACCTTTTGATTGGCTGCTTAGACAGCTTGTTGACGTCACAGCACTTCGCACAAGGGGATCCCCATTAAGTTCCATTAAATTGAATTCAAGGTCAGAAGTTCTCGACTCAGGAATTGCAAAATCCCTGTGCGGAGCGTACTTCGGGGCCACAGCGAACGCTTTCGCTTCGCTGCTGCTGGCCATTATATTCTTGGCCGAGGAGTTCTTGATACTGACACAGTGTGCCATAAGTGGGAAGGTGTTTGGGTTGGATTTAAATCCCGTCTTAGGACAATGTATAAACCTACTGCTTCACCCAATTCCTGCTACATCTCGAATCATTATTCTCTGTTTCATAGCTGCAATCTTACAGACTTTCCTTTCCTCGATGTATATTTAATGGGGTGAGGGAGTTCAAGGCAAGGAACATCATAAATGATGGTGGGGAATCACTCGAAAAAGCACTATTGGAATACAAGGCAAAGTTAGTGATGCATTAAAAAAAATTGAAAACAACAGCCTTGGTAGAAAATTGGAAGTGCTTTGATGGGAGCTGCCTTCTTTAAGCTTCTGCTCAACTAATTGAGGTTTAATTACAAGATAATTCTTGTAATGCACGTAATTACATAATTTTACTAAAAATCTATAGGTGTGGCCTCCTGAAACCGCATGTAATCAGATAAGTGGGTGATGAGTTTTTGCATCTCTTGCAGACTGTTGTCCAGGGAAGCTGGGGATCTTGGAGTCCCTGGGGTGAATGTTCCAGGACTTGTGGTGGAGGTGTGCAGTATTCATTCAGAGAATGCAATGATCCAGTGCCTCAAAATGGCGGAAAATATTGTGAAGGACAGCGAAGACGGTACCGTTCCTGCAATACACAAGATTGCCCGAATAACAATGGTAAATGGATTATTTTAGTCATTTAAGAATACTTGTAGAATTGTCAGTATGGAATGGTGGACTATGGGATGTTAGTTGCAATGACACAAGGAAGATGAAATGTACAACCCGGAAGTGTAAATGGGTGACATGCTTCATGACATCAGGATTTGATTTATTCTTCCATATTCCACCACTCAATTCCAGGTTTTTGTGATATATAATTTCACAATAAAAAGTGGTCATGCTCATGACCCAAGGTCTTTGTTACAAACAAATACTTAACTGCAAATTAACCACATATGTAGTATCGAATCGATTGTGAGAGTTGAAATACTTTTGGTTAATTGTGCTCCTGAACTGATGGATGATGGTGCTGAGGAATGGGAAATGTTCGCATGTTAGACCCAGTTACAGCATCAGGTATTCAGGTCAGATATGGTAGGTGCAATGGAAAGTTCCCCTACATTGCTCTGACAGTCTTGAAATGGGGCTATTCGCATAAGGGATGCCAATGCTGTCTAGTAATGCTACAAATTAATTTGCATTTTGCTCTTTTCTAAAATGTTGCATTAGAGGTTTGAAAGGAGCAAGGCCACTTCAATCTTGTTCCTTACAGAAATATAAGCCCTTTATAGTTTTGTCTGGCACACAGATTGTGCTCTGAGAAGAAACCATGGTTTTGCCAGTTTGGATCTGAGTCACATTACAATAGAGTAAATATTTTAAAATAAGGATAGAACTCACTCCCAAAGAAAATAACTTTTAGACTCTGTTTATTTTACAATAGGGAAAAGTTTCAGAGAGGAGCAGTGTGAAAAGTACAACAGCAAAGACTTGGTTGTCAATGCTGATAAATGGATACCCAAATACTCTGGCGTGTCCCCGATAGATCGGTGTAAACTATTCTGCCGTGTCAGAGGGAGAAGCGACTTTAAAGTATTTGAACCCAAAGTAAGTACCTCCTTAGAATAGACTGTAATTTACAGATATAATAAATAAAAACTGAAAACGCTGGAAACACTCATCAGGTCAGGCAGCATCTGTTTCTCTCTCCGCAGATGCTGCCTGACCTGCTGAGTGTTTCCAGCATTTTCTGTTTTTATTTCAGATTTTGAGTGTCCGCGGTATTTTGCTCCTGTTTCAGTAATGTATGGCTATGGTTTCACCAAGTCTATCAATATAAGTTGAGTTACATTTGTATTTCTTTGAGATATTTTCTAGTATCTTACTATAATGTCGGATCCCAAAAATACTTCATCCCGATGATCCATTACATTCTGTGTTCGGAGCTGGCCTGTTAATTAATTATTATTTTTTAACCAAAGGAAATGCATTGCTCATTGCATGAATAGGTCATATCTATTGAAGGGCGACCTAAGACTTTTGTCTAATGTTTCAGGCTGACTGAATAGGTGCAATATCACCTGACAATAGTTAACCTTAGCTTTAAGCATCGTGGGCAGACAAGGAATATATTTTGTTTGCACAGAGTAAAAAGTCCATTAAAGTAGAAAGACTTGAAAGTGTTTCATAGAGGCTTGAAAACTGCATCCATCCGGGCAATAGGTTTTAATTATATCCCTATTGGCGTGACCAAGACTGAAATCGATAGATTTTTGTTAGGTAAGGGTATCGAGGGATAGGGAACAAATGTAGTAGAGGTACAAGATCAGCCATGATCTGATTGAATGGCGGAACAGGCTCGAGGGGCTGAATGTTGCAATGACCAGAAAGCAAACGCATTTGAATCTGGAAAGAAAAGGAGTTACTATCAAGCAGACACGGTGCAAGGTGAAAATAAAGTCATGTGTAAGTGCAGCAGGCACTGCAAATCATGACCAGAACTACTGGAGCATGCAGTGGGGAATCAGTGACTTGCCCATTAGTACTTCTCTATAATCTCAAAATATCACAAAATGTATGTCCTTATTACCTTGTCTCCAGCTGGATTCAGCTCTGCTGAAGGGATCTTCATCATGCCATATTTTTATGTTTAATTATGAGAGAAAATTAAGAGTATAATCCACAAAACACTGCAGCAATTCTGCTGAGGACCTTTACAGTAAGCTATGAGAATCTTTTAATACCATCACTTTCTTTATCTGGATGAGTTGTTTTATTTGGTGTTTGCCAGTGTTTACAGCATCTTTTAATTTTCACAGTCCATCACAAATTTAAAAAGCACAGACATGTACATACCAGCAATCAGTGACATTCCAGCCCTGGCATCACTCACTGCTGAGAATTCAAACATCCAGTGATGATTGGCAAGCCCCATTCTCAAGCATTTTTCTCCTTTGTGCAAAATAAAATGAAATAAGAAACCGCTGGATCTCCTTAACGTAACTCAGCTATGCACTGAGTTTTTAAAGGATATTGAAACGTTTTATGTTTAATTATTTTAAAATACTGCCCAGATTGTCAAGGATAATGGTCATGCTGTCAGCGCCTCTGTGCTCTGTTTATTGCAATGGTTGAATTATATCTATGAATCATTCTTTTGGCACCATGGAGATTTGATGTGATCAATTTAAGGCTTTTAACTATATTGTGGCATTTGCATTTAATTACTTTTGGAGACACTAATTTCACATCATAAAAATAAATAACATGCAAAGATCCTTCTGCTCTGTAATAAAGTGCCAAATAATTACATATGGGCTAGCTACAAAATATGTTGGGTCCTTTACAGTTTTTAGAAGAATAACACTGATGCCTTATAACAACTTAAAATGACAAGTTCTGAAAATCTGGTGGTTTGGTCAAATGGATTAGATTCCTACATCCCACAAAATAGTCAGAGAAAAAATCTAGTGCCTAGAAATTTTGCTTTCTGATATTAATGTACATTTAACATCTCTATGAGATTACTTTGTCTTCTATTTTAATTGAGGCATTAAAACTGGTTAAATGCATTAAGTGTTTGTACACTAATATCACAGTATAGTTTCTAAGGTTTGGATATTTTGAATTTGATAACAGAGGTGATCTGCTGTAAGGAGGCAGTGAGCTGGCAACTAAAGGGCATATATTTAAGATGAACACCAAAATAACAAAGGGCGAGGATAGGGGAATTATTATTTTTACACAGAGACCATGTTGGAAGCAGAGTCCAAAATAGCCTTTAAAAGTAGGGAAAATATTTTTAAAGGAAAAATTTAAAAGGGGTATAGGGAAAGGGCTGGGGAATGGGACTAATTGGAAAGGTCTTTCAGAAAACTGACAAAGGTACATTAAGACCAAATGGCCGCCTTCTGGACTGTAAACATTATGATGCTGTGGAAAAAAAAATTCTATAGAATCACAGCCCCATTTTGGCTACAGTAGTTAGCTAGCAGTATAAACTAGATGCAGGCAGAACAAGAAAACACTAATGGCAGCTAATGTTATACCCTAGTCATAATTTCTCTTTATCAAGGAAACAATTCAGATATGTATTCTATCAAATCGACAGAATGGCTATTTTTATACCAGTGCTGACTAATTTCTTGTTCACAGTAGCCAATTAACTTTTGTTGTCTTGTTCAATTAAATTCTTGCTGTTACAACGTGCTAAGATAAATTAACAAATATAATGGCACCAGTATGTACCATGATACCCAAATTCATAATTGAAAAGGTCTCTTTTGCGGAAGAAGATCAGCTATGATCATATTGAATAGTGGAGTAGGCTCGAAGGGCGGAATGGCCTGCTCCTGCTCCTATTTCTTATGTTCCTATGAAAATCCAATTCCCATCCTTTTATCCTTCAGCAAAGAATTACCACATTTCAGTCAGACTGGAATACACCACAGTGCTCTTTCCTAATAAAAGGATGTCCTACCCCAAATTCCTATGAGATTCCTACAGGTCTTGTCCTACATATTCAATCATACTGAGTGTTATATAAATTCTAATCGGATTGTATAAGATAACTTTCAAATTATGCAGGGTTTTGGATAAGTGGACAATGGTACAATAAATAATATAAAATATAGCAGGATACCACCCCCCTTTCCACCCCCCCCCCCCATCCCATTATCCCTGCTTAGATCAATGCTCCATAACAATCTTTCAAATGTTGGACATCAAAATATTTTTATGATGATGAAATGCAAACTAATTGAAATCAATTCTTGGTGTTACAGGTGATTGATGGGACGCCATGTGGTCCTGATACTACATCGATTTGTGTTCAAGGTCAATGTGTAAAAGCTGGCTGTGATCATGTCATTGGATCCAGCCAAAGATTCGACAAGTGCGCAGTGTGTGGCGGGAATAGCTCAACGTGCAGGAAAATAACTGGCTCTCTGAACAAGTCCAAGTATGTCCATTTCTACGAGAGGTTCTGTAATCTTCAAAGTTAAAATCTGTCAGCAAACCCATACGATACAGCAGGAGATGGGCGTTTAGTACTTTGGAAATATTTATTTTATTTTTATAGCTGGAGAAAGAAGTATTTAGCAAATGTAATAAACTGAATTTTACAAACTTTGATATCGTAAATAGTACTGGTTAACAATTAGAAGTCGCACAACACCAGGTTATAGTCCAACAGATTTATTTAAAATTACAAGCTTTCGGAGCTGTCGCCCCTTCCTCAGGTACAGTAACTTTACCTGAGGAAGGGGCAACAGCTCCGAAAGCTTGTAATTTTAAATAAATCTGTTGGACTATAACCTGGTGTTGTGCGACTTCTCATTTTTGTCCACCCCAGTCCAACGCCGGCATCTCCGCATCATGGTTAACAATTGTCTGCAGTGGCAGTAGTTAAAGCACTCGAGCATTGGATTCTGAATTAGGAACCTTGTTTGAATCCCGGCACTCAGATTTATTCTAAACGGTGAATTGGTCACTTTCAAGCTAGTTGCTTTGGGGAGGAAAGAAAACAAGCGTGAGGAGATGTCCACCCTCTTGACCAAAGGTGATGGTGTGAGTATAAGGAAGCCTAACAATAAGAGAAAACAGGAATTACCAATAGTAAACACATAACAGAAAGGTTAACACATATCTCTTAAAACATATATAATGGTTGGATCCATAATTACAGCATTAGTATGTTGGATCCTCATCTACAAAACTTGGATTCTAATTTTAGTCCTAAATGACTTTCAAACCTGAATTTCCTTTGGGGAGAACTATCCAGGGAGTGACATTATCAATCAAACATCCCTCTTGCTGGGTCAAACAGCATCTGTGAAGAAGTCAAAATGTACTCCAACATTTCACCCTTCTGACTAAGTGTGGATATCTGACAAATTTGGAGGAGGGTGGGGGGGGGGGGACAGAAATAAATTAAATCAAGTTTTATTTAAAGATACAGGAATGTAATTAAAATTAGTGGAGTTGAGTTGGTCTTAAATGTTTTTTAAAAGGTTGGTACAAAGAGTCGGTGGATAGACAGATGTTTTTCAGATTGGCAGGATGTGGGTCATGATGACTCCAAGGGATCTGTGCTGGGACCTTTTTCATTTTTGTTTCTTATTTTTACAATTGAGTTGGGCATAGGCACAAGAAGTTTGAAGTTTGTTGATCATATCAAATAAGGGGCAAGGCAATTTGTGAGGAAGAATGGAGGATATTGCAGGAGGACATAGACAGGTTAGCAGAGTGGAAAGATGAGTGGCAGATGCAGTTCAATACTAAGAAATGTGAAGTAGTACATTCTGGGGAAAAACAATGAAGGGAAGTATACCCTAAACAGTAAGACATGAGTGGTGGAACAGAGAGAGCTAGCAGTGCAGATATAGATGTATAAAAGATGGGAACGCAGATAGAAAAGGCCATAAAAAGGCAATGGGATTCTGGGTTTTATACATTAGGGCATTGATTTTAAAAACAAAGCAGTGATGTTGAATTTGTATGAAATAATAGTTAAACCACAGCTAGTGTTCTAGGGGCCCCATTGTTGGAAGGGAACTCAAGTTATGGAAAGGGTACAATAGAGAGTCATTGGAACAATACCAGGAAACAAAGTTTATCCTTATGAAGAAAGACTTGAAAGATTGAATCTTTTTCACTGGAACAGAAAAGGATGAGGGTGGACCTAATAGAGGTTTTCAAAATTATGAAAGGTTTTGAGCGGGTAAATAATCAAATATTATTTCCACCGGTTGGCGAATTGGTAATAAAGAGGAATAGACTCAGGAATATTATTAGAAGAACAGGCAGAGAAGTTTGAAATTTCTTTTTCCACACTGGTGGTTATTAGAACATGGAATGCTTTACCACAATTGGCTATTGAGGTACAGACTATAACACTATCTATTTAAAAAGAAAATTGGGTAAGAATTTGAAAAGGAAGAGTACAAAAGTATTCAGAGAAAGGGAAGAGAAATGGGACTATTGGAGACCGCTGTAGCTGAAGAGCTAGCATGAATACAGGTACAATGGGCTGAATGGTTCTATAACATTAGTAGTTCCTTTGCAGGGCTCCTACGCTACTTGACCAGTTATTTGTTAACCTCCTTCTGGATGGAGCTAAGGTTTTCAGGCAAGTTGGACCTCAACCCAGCACAGACACATTAGTGAACAAAAGGGAGACTTTTTTTTTTATCTCCACACCATTACTTAGTTGAGATTCCATTAAAAATTCAGGGACTGATGGAGATAATGGTGCCATAATTTCAGGGGCCTGAGGCTGCATTTCATGCATTCTTTGTTCATGTTATGAAAACCTTTAATTGTGTCAGAACCTCATATCGCACTGCAGCAAATAATGAATTTCTCATATCCAAATATTAGTTTTTATGGTGTTTAACTATGAGGTTTTGTCTTCCTAGGTATGGCTACAATGACATTGTTACAATCCCTGCTGGAGCAACCAATATAGATATCAAACAACGAAGCCACAAAGGGATTAAACACGATGGCAATTACCTGGCTGTGAAGTTGCTGGATGATAAGTACATTCTGAATGGAAACTATTCAGTGATAATAGTAGAACAGGATATTCCGATTGGAGGGGCTATTCTCAAGTACAGTGGCTCCTCTACCACTCTGGAAAGAATTCAGAGTTTCAAACAACTGCAAGAGCCACTGACAATCCAGCTGCTGTCATTTATCACAGATACGTTGCCTCCCAGGGTGAAGTACAGCTTCTTCATCCCCAAAGATGTCTTATTTAGCAAGCAGAAAGCCAAATCAAACAAGAAGTCCCCTAATGCCATCAAGCAATCCATCGCCTCTCAGTATACTCTTGGGGAATGGTCAGAATGTTCTCGTAGCTGTGGATCTGGTTGGCAGAGGAGGAATGTAGAGTGCAAGGACAATAATGACAAAGTGTCCTTGGATTGTAACAGGGCATTGAGGCCGGAGGACATCAGACCCTGTGCCGATATGCCATGCCCACTTTGGCAGCTAGGCTCTTGGTCCTCCTGCTCAAGAACTTGTGGCAAGGGAGAAAGGAAACGCAGTGCTTTATGTGTTGAATACACTGGCATAACTGCAGAAGAGGATAAGTGTGACCCTTCCAAACAACCCAAGCCCGTGACTGAGGAGTGCTTCCTACAGGAGTGCTAAACATGGCTACTTTTTATGTGAAAAGAAATACAATCTGACAGCCCATTACTAACCAGGCTCAACCTTGCTTAGCTTCAGGGTCATGTAGCCATAGGCAAATGGAGAAAATGCACTAACTGACCCAAATAGGTCAACAAAGTAGACCTGTTTGATGTATTAAGACAGCAAATACCACTGTATATCTTCTTTTTGTTGTTTTTGCCAGATAGTTATCTACCTCAGATGATAATGCTCAGAACGTTGCCTTTCAGAAGTTAGGCTAATATACTGTAATTGTTTCTTATATGCTGCTGTTTCAGTCTTAACTCTTGACAAGTCGGCCATTGCGAAGACGACAAACTTGTAATCATAGTAACTGTAATTTAATAATTAAGAGGTACTGCCTTTGGTGTGTCTATAATAGTCTGTTATATATCAGTCCCATACAACAGTGTGTATATTTTATGGAAGATTTTAAAACTAATTCAGATGTAGCATTCCAATACTGTATATAGAGTACCTGAGGTATCATATACCTTCAATGAAGGAGTGTAGTTATTTTTAAGCTTCCTGTTAAAGCTATTTATTTTTGTACAGTTTATATCTTAATGACATTGTACTTCAAATTGTTTTTTTTAGATGCTGCTGTGTTACAAACCAAGAGACTTTTTCCCCCTTTATCTATATAGATGCTTTACTTTGATGTACAACAGGTTATTAGCTCATATGTCAAACTGAGAGTACATTAAAATAAATCGACTTAATTTTATAAAACCTTTATAAAATCTTGATTATGTATGAACTTTGACACTTTAGTGAGTAATGCAGAATTTGCTCTGTCAACAGCCCTGTTTAATCTCGCACAATAAATCATGGATTATAGCTTTTATTCTACCCCCTGTTACTTTTTTTTATTTTTACCAGTAATTCTTTTTTCTCTCTGTCTCATGCATTATTCCTTCTGTTTCTTTTTTATTTTCTCTACACCCCCTTCATTCCATTTGTTTCTGGACGAGATAACTCAAAATCATCGGTTTTATCTGTGTGAATGCAAGTCTCTAAATTCTGCTACAAATCATTCATTCAAAATCTTGTTTCTTGAGGGGAGGGGGTTTGGTTGCAGAAAATCAGTCAAAGCAAACATACATGTTGAAATTCATTGATGAACCATCAAAGTGCTAGAGTTGACACTGTAATACTAGATAGGAATGCAATGGAATTTTCGTGCAGTTTAAGGCTGGGATTGCATTTTAAAAATGTCTCCACATTTTACTCCAGCTTTCATGAGGCATTCACAGATTTACAACTACAACGTCAATAAGAACTGTGCTGCTTCAAGCATGAAAAAGCTCAGCCACTCTCACCTTTCATCAACCAGTTATAGAACTATGTTGCCATATATCTGCTAATAAGTTGCTTGCCCATTATTTAATGTGGTCTGGGCAAAAAGGAAAAAAATAATACATTATAAAGGATTGGAACAAAAGGAGACACATTTCAGTTTTGAATTTCAAGAGAACTTCAATTTCAGGAATAGTGAGAAGTGAACTATTAATATTTATATCAAAGATTGATCTTATTAATTATACGCGGCAACTGCGTACAATTTTGGTCTCCTTATTTAAGGAAGGATTGCATTGGAGGCAATTCAGAGGCGATTCACTTGGTTGATTCCTGAGATGAAGGGGTTGACTTATGAAGAAAGGTTGAGCCTATACTCATTGGAATTTAGAAGAATGAGAGGTGATCTTATTGAAACATATAAGATACTGAGGGGGCTCAACATGGTAGATGCAGAGAGGATGTTTCCCCTCGTGGGGAAATCTAGAACCCGGGGGCATAGTTTCAGAATAAAGGGTCGCCCTTTTAGAACTGAGATGAAGAGGAATTTCTTCTCTCAGAGGGTCGTAAATCTGTGGAATTCTCTGCCCCAGAGAGCCGTGGAGGCTGGGTCATTAAATACATTTAAGGTGAAGATAGACAGATTTTTGCAAGATAAGGGAGTGAAGGGTTATGGGGAGCAGGCAAGGAAGTGGCTTTGAGCCCAAGATCAGCCATGATCTTATTGAATGGCGGAATAGGCTCAAGGGGCCAAGTGGCCTATTCCTGCTCCTATTTCTTATGTTCTTATAACCTATCAGTAGAACTTTTAACGCAAGGCTGTAAATTCAAATTCTTCCCATGACTAATACAGAATATTTCCTGCCTTTCTCAGAGTTGTTCAGCTAGCATACGATAAAGCTTGGAATGACTAAAAGACATTCAACTCCCAAGCCAACTCCTTTTACAGATCATGCACAATCCACCCTGGCTTGGATTGTACTTCATAGTTCCAGGAATAACCAATATTCAGAACTGGCCAGACATAATTAGCATGATCAATGATAAATGCCTGTCCTGAATGGATTTTCACTGTTTGTCTCAAAGCCTTTGTTCAAAAACAAAAGTTAAAAAAAAAATTGAAATTTTAATGTATGCAGAATGACAGAACAAGGAAGAGATGGATTTAATCTATTTGATCACTGAACCATTAAGAGAACTGTATGCAGGAAGATATTACCCAGTCACCTGAGAAGGTCTGCGATCTGTAAATTTGCAGGCATTTTTTTACATTAAGGAAATAGCTTATAACATGAAAGACATTTGACATAAATCATAGCTCTGGTTGTTCAGCTTTAGTTTGGGTAAAAGTTCCAAACTCCATGGGTGAACTGGAAAATTGGATTAGCATCATACCTTATTGCAGCATGAAGCATTGTGAAACATCATTTCATTCAGAAGTTATGTTGCTTATCAAACAGCAACAAATGCAATATAAAAAGGGTATTTTAACCCTTTATGGACTCACTTTTTTTATTTAAGTATTGTGTTGGTTCAGAATCCTGCTGTGTCTTAATGGCTCTGTATTATTTGATCTGTAAATAAATTTGACTTAGTAGCTTTTAGCCTGTGCACATTGGTTTGATTATGTGATATTTTCTACCTTTTGGAAGAGTCAGGAGAATGTAATAGGCATCCCATGTGGTCTTGTCTGTTTGATACTACACTGAGGAGTTAATGGTTAAACCTGGACTTGTTAACCCATACACAATATGTATAAGGGCACAGGTTTCAGTTCATCAGAAGTTTGGTCTGTTTATGGGAACAGCCCTTTTGCAGTGAACATAAAAAAGTTGGGAAAAATTCCAAATTGTATATAACTGGGATACACAAACACAAAAGAATCCAAAATGTGGGTATTTTTAATAAATCCATGAGAGCTGGTATATTTTCAATGAAAATCTATAAGCAGTTCAAAATCAATGAGACTTTCCAATAATTGGAGATTTTATATGTCTGTAGTGAGTTAGACTGGCTCTCTGCCAGTTCGGATGGCACTAGGACACATGTATGATAACTGTAATAGAAAAATCTAGTATCCACCCCACTATGGATCTAACCGGAGCAGTGTTCAGAGAGAAAGTGTTATTCATGCAGCAACTGCAGGTTATAAATTATTAACCTGCTTGTCCGACATCCAGTACTGGATGAGCAGAAATTTACTCCAACTAAGTATAGGGAAGACCAAAGCCATTGGCTGGAATTTTCCGGGGGCTCAGCAGGCGGGATCGGTGGTGGGTCAAGTGGGAAAGTGTTTTTTTCGACAGTGGGTTGGGACCCCGCTGTGAACCTGCCGCCATGCGCCTTTCCCAATGTCGGGTCTGTCAGCGCTAAGCAGAACCAACAGGCAGTGGTGGGGAACCCAATTAAGCTCATTATGACCTTATTTAGACATCATTAAGAATACATTTTAGCTTACCTTTTGACTTTACGTGCTCGCTGTTCAGGAATCACGTCTGTTAAGCTGACGCAGGAGATGAATGGCCATTGAATCAGCTGATTACTTGACAGCTTGAAATGTGCTATAAAAGCTCCCACCTCACAGCTGTTCACTTTCCAAACTCATAAGCTGTTGCTTACTGCATTTGGAACACAGATTGAGCTTTATGCAGGTTGCAAGTGTTTGGAGAAAACTCTCTATCCAGTGTCACCTCATTGGAACAACCTCTCTCACCATTGACAGATTGCTTCTGTCATCTCAACTTCACCTGCCATCTATTCCATCAGCATGGGTACCGTTTATACTGTGTCACCATGGTCCTCAGAATCTGACCACGATCAGCCCCAACACCAGCAGCACCAGGCACACCAGCAGCACCAACAACAACACCAACCTTCTCCGCAATCAACTGATGCTGCACAGGACAGAGGGCATCAGCAGCTGACCACATTGCTGGCCAGGAGGCCAGGGATGGCCTCACCATGGCCAGATTTACTTCATTTGATGCTGTACACGTGATGCAGCAGGTTGACACCACCCCACCCCACACCAACACCATAAAGCATCCCTACAATGCCATTCCTTTCACACTCATGACCATTGTGGGGGGCTACTGTTCTGTCTCACCATTCACTGCAACTCACTAAGCCACTTCCAAAGGTGCACACAAATCTGTCTAAGAACGCAAAGTGTTGAAAATAAAGGTTTCAATATCTGACACCACTTTACATAAACATTGCATAAAATACCCAAGTGCCTACCCTTGTGTGTTGTTAGTTGGTATGATTGCATTAGGATGAGGGCGAGTGTGAGGGGTGGCTAGTGAGATGGGGATGTGATAATGTAGATAGAGAGGGATGGGTGGAGGTGCAAGGTAAGTTGGTGTGAGTAAGGATGTGCAGGAGTAGGGTAGGGAAGGCAGAGTGATGGAGATGTTTGTGGCTTGAAGGTGAGTGCGGCTTTGTGCTCACGTTTCGTGATCTACTGAGATCATTGAAAGATTTGCGCCACTGCATCCAGGTCCTCCTGACGACATCCCTGCTTTGCCCTCTGCAATGTGCAACCAGGCTTTCTTGGTCTCCTGGAGAGGTCTCTTCCACCCATCGGAAAGGAAGAGGACCTCCCTGCGTGCTCTGACTCACTCCATAAGCATATGTAGAGAGTCATGGGAGAACCTGGGTGCAGCCCTGCATCTCTGTGCAGTCATTGTCAGTGTTTGCAGCACTCCAATGCTGTAGAACACTGACAGCACAAATGTCAAGATAAATTTGGCCATGGTCCCTTTAAGGAAACTGGCTGATGACGCGTCATGAATGACATCACCAGACCCGCCTCCTCTAATTGGACCGGGAGACATGCTGGGCGGGCTTAACAAGCCCCATCAACGTAAAATCATTTTCCAGAGCGGGATGGAGCCAGCAGCGGGGTCAGGACCCGCCACCGACGTTGCCCGCCCCGGACCCACCGAGGTAAGGAAAATCACGGCCATTGTCTTCGGTCCCCACCACAAACTCCATCCCTCTCCCTGGCAACTGTCCGAAGCTGAACCAGACTGTTTGCAACCTTAGTGTCATATCTGACCCCGAAATGAGCTTCCGACCACATATCCGCGCCATCACTAAGACCGCCTACTTTCACCTCTGTAACATCACCCAACTCTGCCCCTGCCTCAGCTCATTTGCTGCTGATACCCTCATCCATGCGTTTCTCACCTCTAGACCTGACTATTCAAACGCACTTCTGGCCGGCCTCCCATCTTCCACCCTCCATAAACTTAAGCTATCCAAAACTCTGCTACCCATGTCCTAACTCGCACCAAGTCCCCTTCACCCATCATCCCTGTGCTCACTGACCTACATTGGCTCCTGGTTGAGCTACACCTCATATTTTAAAATTCTCATCCTTGTTTTCAAATCCCTCTATGGCCTCTGTAACCTCCTCCAGCCCTACAACCCTCCGAGATATCTGCGCTCCTCCAAATCTGGCCTCCTGCACATCCCCAATTTTAATTACTCTACCAATGGTGGCCGTGCCTTCAGCTGCCGAGGTCCGAAGGTCTGGAATTCCCTCCTTCAACCTCTCCGCCTCTCTACCTCTCTTTACAGGGGTATGGTAGTGTGGTGGTTATGTTACTGGCCTAGTAATCCTGAGGCCTAGACTAACAATTTACATGGTAGATGAGAGTTCAAATCCCACTCCATGGCAGCTGGGGGAATTTAAATTCAGTTAATTAAATAAATGTGGAATTAAAAAGCTAGTATCAGTAATAGGTGTCCATGAAACTATCAGATTGTTGTAATAAAACCCAACTAGTTAATTAATGTCCTTTAGGGAAGGAAACCTGCCATCCTTACCCAGTCTGGCCTATATGTGACTCCAGACCCACAGCAATGTGGTTGGCTCTTAAACTGCCCTCTGAAAGGGCCTAGCAAGCCACTCAGTTGTACCAAACCGCTATGACAAAGTCAGCGCTATGAGAGGACCTTCTGCAGCGATTCAAGAATGCGGCTCACCACCACCTTCTCAAGGGCAACTAGGGATGGGCAATAAATGCTGGTCTTGCCAGCGACGCCCACATCCCATAAACGAATAAAAATAGAATAATACTTGACGTAAGAAAACTACTAGGCACTTGGTCTAAGCGTTAAACAGAGCTTTAATCAACTGTTTTCCAACACGGAGATCTAGCTGTGTCCTTCACTAGTTCCTGTTGAGGAATGTCCTAAGCAAGCTGGGCCCATGCCCGAGTATTTATACTCTCCCTGGACAGCGCCACCAGCAGGCCGCCCAGTATTACTTCATACAAGATTCATGTCAATACTCTTTTAAGGCGCTCCTTAAAACCTACCTCTTTGACCAAGTTTTTGGTCATCTTCCGCACTATCTCCTTACGTGGCTCGGTGTCAAATTTTGTTTGATAACGCTCCCGTGAAGCGCCTTGAGACGTTTAACTGCATTAAAGGCACTATATAAATGCAATTTCTTGTTGTTGTTGCTTCACCTAGTCCATTACACAAATGTAATGCTCACCAGGAACCTTTAGAAGCTTTATTGTAGACTGACTAGCCCTTGAAAAAAAAAATATTGAAACACTATTGTTTCACTGATTGGGTGCATGCACTGACCGTTGGCAGTCATACAGATCAGATAGATTCTATATTTGATGCCCAGTCTGTGCTGTGTTATCTAATATTAGCAGGGGCATCAGGAGGGATGATGCAACTATTCAGAGCACTCTAGTTTAGGAGGTTCCCACTCCTGATGTATTGGGTAAAAATAGGATCAGGCTTGACGGTAATAAACCCCACGAAAAATAGCCTACCAATCTTCACTCTTTGGCGTTCATGTATAAATAATGGGTGAGTTCCAGAGGGTGGCTAGCATGCTGGGAACCAAACTTCAGAATGAATGAGCTCCTTCAGGAGGAGAAGAGAAATTTAGGGGAAAAAATTCACACCCAAATATGTTGGGACGATGACAGCCCAAAAAAGAAACGTATATCAGAGTGGCATTAGATCACATCTATGTAGCTATATTGTAAGGCAAATGTGTACCTAGCCACAGCTTAGCATCCCAATGTATCAAACACGTCTCCTTAACTTCCATTCTATACTATTCCAAATCAAACCCTTTGATGCAAAATTCTGATTCAAACAGAAAATATTGCTAGTTGGGTGAGCTTTTAATGCTTAATTCAAATAAACTTGGTCCATTGCCAATATCACCTTGAAGGAACAGTGCATTCTAGACATCTGCTCATTTTTGTGTGAAGTATCTGTTTTGTGAAGTGCCTTTGATTAGATTGAATTACTGAATTAAGTCATTAAGGTGGATGTGGTATAAGGATTTGCAAATTGTCTCTTTTGATCTGACAATACGAATTCTAATCATACCACCGTTCTGGCTCAAGCAGAACAGTGGTTATCAAATTATTATATATCATCTTAAAAACATCGCTACACTTGTTTAAATGAATTTGTGACCCGTGTCACCCTTTATGAGCACAAATTTAACTTCCATCATTTCTGAGTAAATGTGCCTACTCGGATTCAATGTTATCTGTATTACTGCTGCTAATAATAGCTCAGTCCTCTCCATTTGCCTAATGGACTAGACTCAAACTGCCATAGAATAAAATCATATAACCTTCCCACAGAACATGTGAATGTTTGGAAAGTGCTAAGGTGAAACTTATAACATAACCAGGAATCAATATATTTTAAAAACACATATCTATAATATAATTAAAAATCTTATGCCTGTAAAGACTTTCTGTCAACTTTCCATTATAAATTCCTATGTCCACATTTGTAATGGAACTGCCATATGTAAATTTCCATAATTAACATTCATCTTCTTCTCTCTTCTTAGGCAGTCCCTCGGAACCGAGGATGACTTGCTTCCACATTAAAAATGAGTTCTCAGGTGACTGATGAGTCCAATGCGGGACCTACAGTCTCTGTCACAGGTGGGGCAGACGGTGGTTGAAGGGGCGGGTGGGTGGGGTGCTTGGGTTGACGTGCGATCCTTCCGCTGTTTGCGCTTGGCTTCCACTTGCTCCCGGCGAAGTGACTCGAGGTGTTCGGCGCCTTCCCGGATGCTTCTCCTCCACTTTGTGTGGTCTTGGGCCAGGGATTCCCAGGTGTCGGTGGGGATGTTGCACTTTTTCAAGGAGGCTTTGAGGGTGCCCTTGAAGCGTTTACTCTGCCCACCTGGGGCTCTCTTGCCGTATCGGAGCTCCGAGTAGAGCGCTTGTTTTGGGAGTCTCGTATTGGGCATGCAGACGATGTGACCCTTCCATCGGAGCTGATCGAGTGTGGTCAAAGCTTCGATGCTGGGGATGGTGGCCTGAGTGAGAACACTGATGTTGGTGCGCCTATCCTGCCAATGGATTTGCAGGATCTTGCGGAGACAGTGTTGGTGGTACCTCTCCAGTGCTTTGAGGTGCCTGCTGTACATGGTCCATGTGTGCTGTAATTACCATTACAATCAAAATGTTTAGATGTTTTGCTGATACCTGTAGTCTAATGGCACACATAAACTCAAAAGGTTTTTATTTATTCACGCATAATGCTTATTACATATTGCATATTTCTATAAATGTAGTACCAAATACAATACATTCTAAATAATAAAACTGGGTAGGGAGATTTGACAGAATGTAAAACCTGCTTGTTTCTGTGCAGCTTTGATCACTTTGCGGTTTCCCCCTCTATGAATGGAATTATACTCTCTTAATTAACAGTCAAACCACTTTGCAGTATAAACATAATCATTGCAATTGTCCATATGCTGGACCTCCCACCTAGTGTTCAACAGCCCCTTATATAGTCGCTTTACTGCCATTAATTTAAATCAATCACCTGGATACATGCTGCAGTACAAACCTACACGTAACCCTTCTCTCACTACCCATTGTACTGCACTGGGAGCAGCCTGTCATTTTTTATTTAAATTCAGATATGCTTTCAGTTTATGAAATCATATAATAGTCCCAGTGAACTAAACTTTAAAAAGAAAAGGTAAGACGCTAAAAGGACAAAGATTTTTTGACTCCTTTTTACCACGAATGTTTCCCCCTCCGCTAGAGGAGCTGATGCCTTGCTGGGGTTTGGTTCGATGTTAATTGCCCTGTAGAACCTGGTCCAAGTGGACATTATTCCTGTGTGAGCCCAGACAATGAATGCCAGAAGGCTACACAATCATATTGCATCTCAGTTGAGAGTGATCTTGATCTTGCCCAACATGCGCACGTATGTTCTGAAAAGCATCCAGGAGCAGGAACCCTGGCCTGTTTTCCCCAAATTTGGACACTATCTGGTTTGTATGACTCACCAACTCATTGTTTGTCTCAACCAGCTGGGCCATCAGGGAGTAGGCAAAGATTTGCATAGTATATTATGGAGAGATAACATTTGCATTTCTTCTATCATAGCAAATGCCATGTAAATAATCCTCTTCTACCACCACTGCCACCATCTGTAGGCTCTGGTTAGCTTTGTACATTTCAAGCACAAAGTTTGTAAAGAAAGAAAGAACTTGTATTTACATAGCGCCTTTCACAAAGTCACAATATCACAAAGCACTTTACAGTCAATGAAGTACTTTTCAATAGTAGTCACTGTTGTAATGCAGAAAATGCGGCAGCCAATTTGCACACAACAAGGTCCCACAAACAGCAATAAGATAATCTGTTTTTTATTGATGTTGGTTTGAGGGATAAATATTGGCCAGGACACTGGGCAGAACTTCCCTGCTCTTCTTCAAAAAAGTGTCATTGGATCTTTTATGTCCATCTGAGAGGGCAGACGGGGCCTTGGGTTAACGTTTCATCTGAAAGACAACACATCCGGCAGTGCAGCACTTCCTCAATACTGCACTGAAGTGTCAACCTAGATTATGTGCTCAGGTCTCTGGATTGGGACTTGAACCCACAACCTTCTGGTGAGGCGAGAGCACTACCTACTGAGCCAAGGCTGATGCCTAAAATGAAAACCTCCTGTCCATTTAACTACAGTGAATCACAAGTAGAGAATGTGAGGGCGATTTTCAACTGCTGCAGGCCCGTTCTCACATGCGGTTGTTGAAAATCGAGGGTGGCCCACCTTGGCAGCCCCATGGACGCCTAAAGCCCACTTGATGCAATTTTCAGGCAGGCCTTTAAATGGGCGAGCAGCAGTTATGTGCGCATCTCTGTCATTTAGTACCAGGCAGTGAGCGGCCTAATCAGCAATCCTTAAGGGGACCATTGGTAGCCGTTCCAGAAAAAAACCAACAATTTTGTGGGGAGGGAATTTATGTGGGAATTGGAGGAGCTGTAGAAGCTCGCATGCTACAGTCAAATGAGGATAGGATCCAAAAATGGTTCAGGCCTCCCGACGCTGGCTTCGGGCAGTTGGCACGACCGCTCCATCGACTTCACGCCCTGTGTCTTTTCAAACTCTACGAGACTTTTCCTGAAGACTATAACAACCTTAGACCTGTACTATCTATGCAGAGATTAAAAACCTGAAGTTCCCAGTACATCCACTTCAGCATTCACCTACACCTCCTCACTGTCAGACTTTGCCCTATAATTGGTGTGTAGTTAAACACAATAGTCCCAGAATAGAACAGACTAATCTGCTCGCAGTCTATCAATAACCATAACCTTGTACTTAATTTTAGATATTCTGGAAGTACATCTGATTCAATCCTTTCAGATTTAATTAAGCCTTTGAAAAGGCCACAATACTCTGACAATGTTCAAAGGAAGACATCTGTCATACAAAAACAGTGACATTTGAGAGTGAGTCAACCCGTGCCGCACTTTCACAGCTCCCCACAGCTGGTTAGAGAGCTCTATTGGCAGAACCTTTGAAACAGGATGCATACCAATCCTTTTCTTTAGGGAATTCTGCACTGTACTATACAATTAAGAGCACCAAAATGTGGGATGGGGATAATAATTATAAATCAATGAAGGGAATCATTCAAAAGTTTGAAGAAGTTAGAAAACGTTGCATGAGATGTATTTCCAGAATAAGTGCAGTTAGATAAGAACATAAGAAATAGGAGCAGGAGTAGGCCATTCGGCCCTTTGAGCCTGCTCCGCCATTCAATAAGATCATGGCTGATCTTCTACCTCATCTCCACTTTCCTGCACTATCCCTATATCCCTTGATTCCCTTAATATTCAAAAATCTATCAATCTCTGTCTTGAATACACTCAATGACTGAACATCCTTAGTCCTCTGGGGTAGAGAATTCCAAAGATTCACCACCTTCTGAGTGAAGAAATTTCTCCTTATCTCAGTCCTAAATGACCCCTTTATTCTGAGACTGTGACCCCATGTTCTAGACTCCCCAGCCAGGGGAAGCATCCTCCCTGCATCTACCCTGTCAAGCCCTATAAGAATTTTGTATGGTTCAATGAGATCACCTCTCATTCTTCTAAACTCTAGAGAATATAGGCCTAATCTCCTCAATCTCTCCTCATAGGACAATCCCCCCATCCCAGGAACCAGTCTGGTGAACCTTCATTGCACTCCCTTTATGGCAAGTATATCCTTCCTTAGGTAAGGAGACCAAAAATGTACACAATACTCCAGGTGTGGTCTCACCAGGGCCCTATATAATTGCAATAAGACGTCTTTACTCATATACTCAAATCCTGTTGTAATAAAGGCCAACATACCATTTGCTTTCCTAATTGCTTGCTGTACCTGCATATTAACTTTCAGCAATTCATGTACAAGGACACCCAGGTCCCTCTGAACACCAACATTTCCCAATCTATCACCATTTAAAAAATACTCTGCTTTTCTATTTTTCCTACCGAAATGGATAACTTCACATTTCTCCACATTATATTCCATTTGCCATGTTCTTGCCCACTCACTTAGCCTGTCTATATTCCCTTGCAGCCTCTTTGCAACCTCCTCACAACTTACATTCCCAACTAGCTTTGTATCATCAGCAAACTTGGATATATTACATTTGATCTCCTCATCCAAATCATTGATATAGATTGGGAATAGCTGAGGCCCAAGCACTGATCCTTGCAGTACCCCACTAGTTACAGCCTGCCAACCCAAAAATGACCCGTTTATTCCTCCTCTCTGTTTTCTGTCCGTTAACCAATCCTTAATCCATGTTTATATATAACCCCCAATCTCATGAGCCCTAATTTTGTTTAATAACCTCTTGTATGGCACCTTATCGAATGCCTTCTGAAAATCCAAATACACCACATCCACTGGTTCCCCCTTATCTATCCTGCTAGCTACAACCTCAAAAAACAGATTTGTCAAACACAATTTCCCTTTCATAAATCCGTGTTGACTCTGCCCAATCCTATTATTACTTTCTAAGTGCCCTGTTACCACGTCCTTAATAATAGATTCTAGCATTTTCCCTACTACTGATGTCAGGCTAACTGGTCTATAGTTCCCCGTTTTCTCTCTCCCTCCTGTCTTAAATAGTGGTACAAAGGTAATGCTGTAGTGTGATTAAACAGGGATAGGCAGCCGAATTTCTTCTTCAAACTCATGAAAATGCATAATATCAGGAGGTGAATCCATTACTATAATGGTTATGTTATCAACAGAATGGTAACAAAACAGGCTGGTATGTATGAACATTTTTTTATTTATATCACATCAGTTTTAGTTCTAAACTTCATGTTAGTATTAAGAGGGAGGAGAGGTTCTAACCTGCAGATCTAATTACAGATATTCACATCCAAATGTGAAATTAAGAAAACAATGCTTTAACTTTTAATCCCTGCTTTTCTGAAACATATACATACCTGTACTCAATACGTTCTATATTTAGAATGGCTTGCTAATAACCCTATATAATTAGCATTTTTTTCAGCTGAAACATATCCAAAGCGTCTATCGGGCTTAGGAAATTGTCCAACCTGTCCACAAGATGTGAAGTATGCTAATTGGCTCAAATTGCACATTCACAAAAAAGTAACAAATCATAAAACAATTGAAAACTCATAACTCTGTAATTTTTGATCTGCTTCCTTCAATTCTACTGCTCCTGTTGCTTTGGTATCATCTGCAAATTTGACTAATTTGCATTGAGTTTGACCGATTAGTGGTCCCAACACTGAGCCCTGAGGAACCCCCACTCACTACTTAACTGCACTAATAAGTACCCATTTTTTTCTACCCTTCAGCCAAATTCTTATCCTTTCCCTAAATTTACATTGAATTCCCACAGCTTTGAGCTTAACTAATAGCCTTTCATGTGGAACTTTAACAAATACCTTTTGGAAGTCTGGGTATTACCAAATTGCAGACTTTGCTACAGTCCACTAGATTGTAACTTTCTCAAAGAAATCAAGAAGGTTGGTTCTGAAGGATCTTCCTCTTCTGGAGCCACTTTGATTGTTGTGTACTAGGTTATTCTTGTTACAGATAATCCTCAAGTTTACTCCTGATAATCAATTCAGAGTGCTGCGAAGGTTCACCAGACTGATTCCTGGGATGGCAGGACTGTTGTATGAGGAGAGATTGGGTCGACTAGGCCTGTATTCACTAGAGTTTAGAAGAATGAGAGGGGATCTCATTGAAACGTATAAAATTCTGACAGATGTAGAATTCGCAATATATCGCGATTTTATTAATAAAGAGAAAAACACATAGTTTTGTTCAAACAGCTTTTATTTCAGCGGAATGCTGTCAGGTTTCAAAGTGGACACAAGCAGCTTGTAAAATGGCCGCCGCACCTCGTGGCGGAACATTCTAGACTTTTCGACAGGCAGACAAGATGGCGTTCCAATAAACATTTGTGCAAGATCGATTAAGACTCAGCACATTGAAGATAATACACGAGACATCATGGGTTTACAGTATACACATAAATACTGAAATCGGTCTCCCAGGTACGAATGAAAGCTATTGTACCAAGTAATCAAGAACCCATCCAAAGACATTAATATGTAAAATCCCAACGACTCTACGATGAGAGAGCCGTTAGCGGGTAGTTACAGAAAACACTTGGAAGCCCCAAAACCCCTCCAGGGAGAACACCGACCGATTAAACAATGGGAGAAATATTAACAGGTACTCAGACATTTACGAGTAGCCCCGAAACCCATTAAAAACGGAGATCACCCTATACAAGACATTTGAGCGCCAAACCCTAACAAAAGGAAAAGACATTAAGGTTGGGCGGGAAACGGAAGATTTTGTACTATAATTACAAGCTCCAAACCGTCCATCTCTCTCTTATCCCCTTATCTTGCTGGTGTTCATCCTCGTGGCTGCTCCTGTGTTCTTGACTCGCCGTCTTGTTCCTGCTTGCCTCGTGTCTCTTTTAAAAAGACTGTTGAACTTTGTGATCCGCTCGGATCTACCTCGTGTCGTGTCGCGAAGACCTGTGTAGAACTGGGCTCTGAAGCCTTGAAGCGGGCGCACCATTCCGATAAGTCGGTAAACGGTGTCGGAACCGAAGGCCCGAGATGAGATGAGATGAGATGAGATGAGATGAGATGAGAAGAGACCATACTTATCGCCACGGTCAGTAAGCCCCGACCGCGCCTGTAGGTCGAATAGACATTTTCCTTGCCAGGAAGACTTCTTTGAGTTCTACAGAACTGACACAGGAAGACTCTTCTTCGAGTTTTATCGAACCGGTGTGAGGGCACAGGAAGACTCTTTTTTGAGTATAGTCGGAACTCCGAGGACAACACAGATCTTCATGACAGCAGACGTTCCAGCCTGCTAGCCAGAGCAGAACGAGTAAACAAGTGGGGCCAGGAGACTCCCTGATCGACACGTGGGCGCTGCGGTGAAAAACATCCGATCAGAGGTTTCGGAATTCTCCGAGTTATCACGAGTGGTGAGCATGAGTCTCGAATCCTACGAATCTAGCTAGGACAGATATTGATAGGGGAGGGTTTCAAGTATTAAGGATAAGTGTAATGTGTGCCCCCATTTACGATGTGTCATTCGTTCCTCGTTTCCCTGAAATTAATTACATAACTGCGTGCAAGATTGTACTGTCATTAATCTGTGCTTATGACATGTATTTCGTAATCTTAAGTATTATGCAATAAAGATTTTCCATTTCGTACCATTCAACCGAGTCTACCTGAGTTTCATCTCCATTACTGCTCTCGCATCTAAGTCCAGTGTCTAGAACCGTAAGGGCGAGTGGGTCGAACCACTCACAGGCGTGTCTAGTGCTCCCAGACTGGCTGGAGACCAGAACAGGCAACAAGGCCTAAACCCGCACTAGCACCCGGGCTGCACAGAGCCACACGAATCTCACAGGCTGAGAGACATTCAGAAACCCTTACAGAAAATGGCGACCGCGGCAGGACACTGGCAGCGAGAGGGTAGTGTGTTAGACTTTGGTGTGAATGTACGAAATGTTATGCAGGAAAAGATAGCAGATTATGTGTTCGGAAAGGTAAATCTAACTAAGAAATGGATAAGTGACTTGTTAGCGGATAAGAGTCCACTAGAGGCAGCCGAGAGGTGGACAGATAGTAAGGAACATAAAAAGACAGTCGAGAAAGCAGTCTGGTTAATGTGTTACAAAAGGCAGGTCCAGATTTCAAACCAAGTCATTACAGCGCAAACAGCTCGGATCAGGCATTTAGAGGAGGAAATGGATGAGAAGGTCTCTGGAGGGGAGTTGCTCATTAGGAATTTAAGTGTGCTGCACCAAGAACGCCAGGAAATCACCAGTCACCATAAAACAAGAATAGGTTACCTCGAGTGCCAGGTCACTGAGGCAAAGTTAAGTGAGGGCAGACTAAAGGAACGATGTGCCCGCCAAGCTGCCCAGATAAGAACCCAGGAAGAGAGCTTAACGGGGGTTAGGGCGGCATATAAGTTGGCCCTTGAGGATAAGTTTCAGGGGGCCGATCATAGCGCCTGCCAACAGGAGATAGAGCACCTTAAAAGGGCCGTGAACAAAGCGCACGGCATGGTGTGCCTTATCAGTCCGTCAGCGCACCAGCCACTAGTAAATGAGGAGTTTCAGAAATCCCCACCAAGTAAAGCAAAGGAAGTATTAGCCACTGCGCCCTCCGCGCCACCCAGCTATTCGGAAACCTGGGTAAGGGAGGAAGTAGTAGAAGAAACGAAAGAGCCCACTGAGGGAGAAGTGGAAAAGGGACCGTTGTGTCCGGTTACGGGTATAAAAAGGGGCCCAAACAGAAACGGGGAGGAAGAAGGGGTTCTCCTCAACCAGCTTGTGTTGCCTCACAGCTCACACCAGCTGAGAGTTATGATAAATCACGTACGGAAGCTGACCGAGTCAGACGACCCTTCCGTACATTTCAGAGAAGTTGAGCAAACCGCAGCCATCAACGGCTGCGATGATGGGGAAACAGCAAAAATGCTGTTATTTTCGTTAGGCAGTTCAATCCTTCAGTGTCTCTCGGACGAGAGCAAGAGGGGAACCAAGACTTATGAGGCATTGAAAAATGAGGTCCTAGAAGTGTTGGGGGCGGACGATGAAGGTCCGTTTGCTAGAGTGGGACAGACAGTGCAGATGGAAGGAGAACCCCCAAAGGTTTTTGCCGACAGGCTGTGGCCAGTATATCAGCGCAGCTGTCCAGGTGCGCCAGAGCGCGACGCTGTGGACGGCGTCGGTTTAAATCATTGGCTCAGATATATAGTAGCCAACAGTTTGCCAGCCGTCAGAGAGCAGGCAAAAGCGTGGTTTGATCCCAATGACCCCAACATTACGGAAGAGTCGGTCTTGAATCGACTCACGATAGGATACCGTAATATCAGGGGTATGGGAACACGTCCCCTTAAGGGAAAAGTACATGAGGTACGACCCGCAGCCCCGGCTCAAAGGGAGTGGCATCAGGAGGGTAACCGCGCCCCGCAGGCAAGTAATGCTTGTTACGGGTGTGGGAGGACAGGGCACTGGCGCAAGAACTGCAGGAACCCTTGGAAGGATTCCAGGAATAAAAATCCCGCAGCCCGAGCCCAGATGCCTGTCTCTGCTAGGGAAGCTAGTGCACCCACCCCTCCCGACGACCTCGAATCAGTGTTGGGAGCCATGCGCAACTTCATGAGTGCACATGGAAAGGTGGCGGTTGCTACCGGCCCCGTAGGTGCCGCAGGACCGTCTAACCATACCCAATGACTAGAGCCCGCGCAGCCCGTCTACCTGTGTCCGCTCAGCTATGATGCGTGGAAGCGACCCTTGGTGGAGATGGAGGTAGAGAAACAGAAGGGTAGTTATTTGTTGGACACGGGAGCTTCTTGCACCGTGATTCATACAGATAGCCCTTTTGACTCACCGCTATCTACCAAGGTCCCATTCACATTAGCGGGGTTCACGGGAAAAGAACAGGCTGGCGCGTTCTCCTTTCCGCTATCCATTCGTTTGGGGGCACTTCACATCAAGTGGAAGTGCATATTGATGGAATGGCAGGAGGGGGGTGGAAGAGGTATCCTCGGGTCCGATCTCCTATCAGGACACGGGATCCTCGTGGACCTCAGAAATCATTGTCTCTGGGGGGCTAAGAGTGAAAAAGGCGAGGTAGTGGTAATTCCGGGGGAGGAAGAAACAGGGGTCCTGTGTACCATGCAGCCATCCGGAGGCTACGACCTCGGGCTCATGGTCGCAGATGTCCCAACGGACATGCAAACGTACGTGTCAGATAATATGCACGCGTTTGCAACCCACAAGCACGATTGTGGGAGGGTTACCGGGTTTGAGGTCAGCGTAGATGGGGACCCCATGACCCGGCCCCAAAAACAGTATAACTTCCCCAAAGAAGCAGAACCCGATATGGAGACAGCAATGTCCTCCTTGGTGCAGCAGGGCGTGTTGAGGCCGATAGCCACACACGTGAACTCCCCATTATGGCCGGTTAGGAAGCCGGATAATTCGTGGAGGGCCACGGTGGACTACAGAGTCCTTAACAGTAACATTCCCGCCTGCGCGCCCACGGTAGCAGCAGTTGCTGACCTAATAGGGAGTATCCCAGCGTCCGCGACCACGTTCACGGTGCTGGATATCTCGAACGGTTTTTGGTCCATCCCGCTGCGGCGAGAGGACCAGTACAAGTTTGCCTTTACTTTCAAAGGACAACAGTACACATGGAACTGTCTGCCACAGGGTTTCCACAATAGCCCCAGTATTTTCCATCAGTGTATGGCAGGAAGTTTAAAGGAGTTTAGTCAGCCCAATCAGATAGTGCAGTACGTGGATGATTTGCTCCTATTTACGGATTCAAGGGAGGAGCATGGACCACTGCTGGCCGAGTTATTGGAGCTGCTAGCGAGAAAGGATTTTAAAGTAAACCCTAAGAAAGCACGTATCGGTCAGCAGGAAGTAAAATTCCTGGGACTGACCATTCGCGCTGGGGAAAGAGCCATAGATAAGGCTAGGAGGGAGTCGGTGCAAGAGTTACCGATTCCTAACAACATAAGGGGTGTGAGGTCCTTCTTGGGACTGACCGGTTACTGCAGGGATTTTATCGAAGACTATGCGGCCACAGCGGCGCCGCTCCTCCGACTCCTCCATAAGGGAGTGGAGTGGTCTTGGGACGAGGGCTGCCAAGCAGCCTTCGAGAAGTTAAAAAGGGATCTGCAGACCGCGCCAGCTTTAGGGGCCATAGATGGGGGGAAGGAGTTTTTCCTGGAGGTAGCTGCCAGCGGGGACAGCTTGAGCGCTGTGCTGCTCCAAGAGCGTCACGGCAAGCTGAGGCCGGTTGTCTATTCGTCCAGGGTGTTAACGGATGTGGAGAGGAGTTTCTCCAATTGCGAAAGGCACCTTTTAGCCACGCATTGGGCTGTGAAAAGATCAGCGATCTTCACAGGGCTCTCTCCCATCACTCTCCTCACCCATCACACACCAACTAAGATGCTTTTAGATGGGAGAATTAAAGATGGGACAGTAAGCAGCGTGCGTATTGCACGCTGGACCCTTCTTCTTTCCCAGATGGATCTTAGAGTAAAAGGTCTTTGCGAGCCCAGGCTTGCGGCCAATTTGGTATACCCCGGTACAGCCCACCGATGTTCGGTGGAAGGGGTGTGGGACGTCAACATAGGTTTGCGGGCCGGGATACATCCCACTGGGCGCGAGATTTATGTTGATGGTTCTAGCACAGTATCTGCTGGCGAACGACTCACAGGGTGTGGAGTTTATGACCCTGCGGCAAACCTTGCCCTGGCGATCAAGCTCCCTAGCACCATGAGCGCGCAGCAGGCTGAGCTGTCTGCTGTGGTGTACGTTGTTACCCACCCAGACCTTTTCCCAACCCCATACACGATTTGCTCGGACAGTATGTTCACATGTAATTCGTGTACGGAATACCTGGCCATTTGGTCCCGCCGTGGATACACCTCCGCGGACGGGCGACCTTTAACGGTGAAGCCCTTGCTGGAAAAGATCCTAGCAGCAGTAGGGGAGGAAGGGGAGATTTTCATCCATAAGGTGAAAGCTCACTCCTCCACAGAGCCCCGTGGGGAGGGCAACCAGCAGGCGGATGCGCTAGCCAGGGAAGGTGCCTGCAACGGCATTTTCTGGGACCCCTATGGGACCCATGGCAGCGATCCAAGGCAGGGACGGGAATCCCGGGAACCCCAGGGTAGCATTGCCCCTAGACCTTAAGACCGTCCAAACCCAGGATCCCGCCCTAAAAGCAGTCCTCAAAACCATTGCTGAGGGGAAGCAGGTAGAGGGTCCGTACAGTACGGCAACCCTCTCAGTTAAGGAAGGCATGCTGTTCCGCGAGGAGCAGTGGGTTGTGCCGCAGCAGCACAGGAGAGAATTCCTCCAGTTGGCTCACGAGGGACCAGGGGCAGGGCACCCCGGGCCCGAGGTTACCTGGCAACGGGTAGAGCAAGCGGGATGGTGGCCAGGGCTCAGGGAACAGGTCCGAGAGTTCTGTGCAAACTGTCTTGTGTGCGCTGCAAACAACCCAGACCCCCAGAAAAGGAAAGTGCCCATGGGGCACGTAAGAAGGGTAGAGGGACCATGGCAGTCGATACAGATCGACTATATAGGGCCCCTGCCCACCACCCAGGGAGGCTATAAATACTGCCTCGTCTTGGTGGATGTGTTTTCCAAGTGGGTGGAAGCCTTCCCCTGTCGAACAGCTACAGCACTGGGTACTGCAAAAATCTTGGTCAGGGAAGTGTTCTCGCAGTGGGGACTCCCCCGTTTTGTGGAGTCAGACCAAGGGAGTCATTTCACCGGCCAGGTGATGCAGAACACCCTCATGCTTTTGGGCATTGAAGGGAAGTGGCACGTAGCACACAATCCCAAGTCATCCGGGATTGTTGAACGCATGAACCGGACCCTGAAGGAGAAATTGAGGAAAGAGACTAGGAACTCGCCCCAAAAATGGGCGGAAGTTCTGCCTTTAGTCCTCATGGGGGTCCGGGCCAGTCAGTCGAAAAGTACGGGGTATTCCCCGCACGAGGTGATGACTGGGAGGATCATGCGAACCCCCACCCATGTGCTAGCGCCGGTGCTCACTGAGGGTCAGCTCCAAGAGATAAGCAGGGACAAGTTCGTCCAGACCCTCTTGGAGCGCCTGAAGCAGGTTTATGAGCAGGCGGCTGGGAACATGGGAAGGCAGCATCAGGGCAATCGCCTGTTGCTGGAACCCCGCAAAACGCGGGAGTGGGAAGTAGGAGACCAGGTCATGGTCAGAAACTACGCCAGAGTAGGGAGTCTGGAACCACTGTATATGGGACCCTACAATATTGTAGATAAGGCAAGTCCCATGGTATACGCCGTAAAGGTACCTCGGCGCACTAAGTGGTTCCATGTAAACCAGTGCAAACTGTACAAGCCAGGTGCGCAAGGGAAAACCACAGGGGCAAAACCTGCGAGTGGGGACTCGCAGCCCCAGGTAGGACCACAAGGCACACAGGCAGGCAAAGCAGCTTGCATCAGGGGAGGAGACATCCTGGAAAATTGTGAAACATTTTTGTGGGGTTGGGAGTCAGATGAGGGAGAGTTCCTGGAACTCGAGTCAGATGAGGATAGTGATGAGGACGAGTGGGGATCGGGGAACGCAAGGGTCGCCCCCGATTCAGGTATAGGGAGGACAGGGGCTGCAGATAGAGATCCACACAGGGTGGACACCGAGGCTGCAGGTCCCGAACACAGGAGGGAGGAGCTAGGGGAGGCGGAGCCAGCCGCTGTGAGACCACAGGGAGTGACGGTGAAAACCTCAGAGCCCGAGCCGCCCACCTTGAACGTCCTGCCCTCGGGGGAGGTAGGGATTGCGAGTGAAGGGCCGCCTGCTGGGCCGAGCAGGGCAGTGCCACAAGCTGCAAGTCCCGAGGTCAGGGAGGCGGAGTCAGGGGAGGCGGAGCCAGCGACTGTGGTGGGACCACAGATCGTCCCGGCGAAAGTCTCGAACCCCGGTCCGTCGGCCCTGGGATTCCTGCCCCCGACAACTCCTCGTAGGTCAAGTAGAGAACCCCAGTCCAGGAAGATGTGGGTATGGCCCCAGACTGTCCCAAGGCGCAGACTCAAGGTTAAGGCAGCCCAGATAGAACCCGGTCCCATCGCAGCAGCAACAGGCTGCGGCAGATCAGAGGAAGGGGTCAGTGCAGCAACAGGCTGCGGCAGATCAGAGGAAGGGGTCAGTGCCCTCCCACCGTCGGGAAGAGCTCGCAGCAGCCTTCTCAGAATTTAAAGGGGGCCGCCCTGAGTACGGGCGGCGCTGTACAGTAATAAGTTTAGGATAGGTTTCTAAGTTTATAGTTTAAGGTTAAGAATAAGTTTATAGTTTTAAATAAGGTTAAGTTTGTAGTTTAATTTTAACAGAAAATGATAAATTGATGGGAGCTTTAGAGATAGGTTTAGTTAAAGTTTATTCAGCGAACATTGAAGTTTACGTGAGGCGAGGTCAGGGGACCCGCTCACCCTTCACAAAAGCCAGAGACTCTTGCGAGGCTGGCTACCTCATTCTATCTGATCACAGGAACCAAGGAAGGATGGAACGAATTCTAGTATTGCTCGCGGCAATCGGATGTGGATTGGCCTATCGAGGCCGCACCAAGGATGTCGTGGTGTTTGGATGCTCCGGGGACACAGCCCCCATCGCGGTGGATGGGACCGGAAGACGGGAGGCTGAGGAGACCACCACCTATTTCCACAAGGGAAGGTGGCCAGGATGGCTGGGAACGAACTCAACGGAGTATTCCAGCACATCGGGGTTTGCTTACCAAGAGACTTCTTTAATGTGCCCCAAAGTAAGGATCATCGCACCCAGGATCAGCGTCACCGTCGGCAAACGGATTTGTTTGACTTGTAATGGGAATGTCCCATTGAGCCGATGGTGGTGGCTGCGAAAGCTGAGCAAAAACATGAGGAACTCTTCGGTCGAGTGGGAACGACTGGGTAATAATACCCATCGGACAATTACGGGGACAAACGGACAAGTGAGAGTCTGTTGGGACAAATGGTGGGAACCGGATGAGGGAATTTATGTATGTATGTGGGGGTCAAAGTACGCTTGCCCCAAAGGCATCTCCATATTTTTCATTAATCAATGGCAGGATAACGGACAGGGGATGAGGTGGGATGCGAGCACCAGGGGGTGCGGAGCCCCATACTCGTCGATCCCGGTAAATGCCACTGAGCTCATTACGTGCCCACGCAAAGCCCCGCCCACGATTCCGGTGGTTCTAGCTGAAGAGGAAGGGTGCCCTAAAACTAGTAAGGGACCCGGGAATGGTTTGGTACTGGTCCCCACAGACCAGATACTATTTCAGGGGGTACATTACGCGGTGGCCTCGGTGATTTTAAATCTCACCGAGGTGCGGTTACCAGAGTGGTGCCCCAAAAAGACGGAACAGTTGTATCAGGTCCTGTTGACCAAGATGTTCAGACAATTTTACGAATTCGATTTCGCGGAAATTGATAAAACAAGTTTGTACACCGCACCACATGAAGTTTTGGATCAAGTAGGGAGGCAAAGAAGGGGTGTAGTGAACGACGCGTTCACTGCTTTTAACACGGGTACATCTGTGGTCAACGCTCTAGATAGTGTGGAGCTGCAGACCCAGATTAATGGTCTAAAGACGCAATTAAAAGACATTCTAACAGATGAGAATAAAGTGGTAGGGTCGGGTTTACACGAGGACCAAGCCATGACTCTCCATTTAAAGGAAATTATAGCAGAGTTGGAGAAACATGCAAAGACGGTAAATGCCCTGATTAGGGAAGATCGGAATGCATCCGATCAAGCTGCGCAGAACGAGGTGTGCGTGCTTTACGGGGCGTGGTTACTGGGCGAGGGCCGCAGTAATTTGGAGGATTTAAAACAAGGTTTGGTCCCGTCCTGGATAAGTAACAAACACCTGCGGGCGCTCCACCCTTTTCAGAACGCATTAAGCCCGTGCCAGCTCAGGCTAGCTTCAGAAGCTTACCCAGTCCCCGTGGACTGCGGACGATCAAACCATACTATCATGGGTATAGTATTACGTATGCCGGTTTTGGGCGACACAGCAAAGCCCGCCCCGGTGTATCGGGTAGAGAACATTGGTGTCATTCAGGGGGGAGCCCACATTCGCTATGCAGCGGTTCCACCCTACGTCATCCGCTGGGAGCAAACGATGACAGGTACAGATCTCTCTGGTTGTCGTGGCAGGGGAGCACACATAATACTGTGTCCCCAGCACTTGAATGCCTTTTTAACACCACAGTGCGGGTTCAGAACGGCTGGCGCCAAGTCCATGAATTGCACCATGGAGGCAATGGCACAAGATCATGTGCCTCCGCAGGTAGCATACATCGGGGGTGGAACATATTGTGTTACCACTGCAGCGCAACACTACCAGCATGGAAACCGTAGCCGGTGTCCGGTGAGTGACAGCAGTTTCTGTTTCAAACCCAGGGCGGAAGTTCAAGTAGCACAACAGCGAATTGTCCCAATCCCTGAACCATCCACTGTTCATCTAACGGTAAAAGAGAATTTCACCGACTTGCAGCGATTCGTCGCGCATTTCGGATACATCATTCCCCCTCTCCCTGAACACCTCACCAAGCTTTTAAAAGCCGTCACGGTGTCACAAAAACATTTTTACACACTAGAGCAGAAAACTGTCGAAATAGGAACAGACATTCTGGATATAGTAATTCCACCGTGGTGGAATCTGTTCACCAATATTGAAGTACCTTCATGGATCAGGATAGCCTCCCACATTTTAGTCGTATGCCAAGTTTTTATTGTAGTGTACCTATTGGTCGTACATTGTAAAAGAGACAAACGCCTCACCAAGCATGTAAACACGGGAGAGTGGCGAGAACGTTACGTGCGCGTGCACGATGAAAGCACCGTGTAATCGGAAAATGGCGTCACTCCCGCTCGCCACGTGCGCCGCGGAAGTTTGTACTCGATCATGATTTTCAAAGACTGTAAATACGTTTGGAACTCGACATATTTTAAGAGTTGGTGTTGATTATTTTTGGTAATGGTGTTGTAGTTAAAAATGATTGTTTGGTTTTGGGTTTTGTTTTTCCTTTCCCTGAATAAAAAATGTGAATATATAGGTGATACGAGAGGCATCGGCCTGGTTACGCCTGGAAGGAAAACAAGTGGTGTAAGTTTAAAGGCAAATAATGCCTACGGTACTATAAAATGTAATTTTCTTGGGAAATAAGGACGACGCAAAGACCCTAGATAGTTTAAGTTATGGGATTAAATTTTCTGGATTCGGAGAAAATCGAGATAATATTGCTCGCCACAATATTTTTGATACGATAAGCGGAGTTATTCGCATCAACAGGAGGGACTGTAGAATTCGCAATATATCGCGATTTTATTAATAAAGAGAAAAACACATAGTTTTGTTCAAACAGCTTTTATTTCAGCGGAATGCTGTCAGGTTTCAAAGTGGACACAAGCAGCTTGTAAAATGGCCGCCGCACCTCGTGGCGGAACATTCTAGACTTTTCGACAGGCAGACAAGATGGCGTTCCAATAAACATTTGTGCAAGATCGATTAAGACTCAGCACATTGAAGATAATACACGAGACATCATGGGTTTACAGTATACACATAAATACTGAAATCGGTCTCCCAGGTACGAATGAAAGCTATTGTACCAAGTAATCAAGAACCCATCCAAAGACATTAATATGTAAAATCCCAACGACTCTACGATGAGAGAGCCGTTAGCGGGTAGTTACAGAAAACACTTGGGAGAACACCGACCGATTAAACAATGGGAGAAATATTAACAGGTACTCAGACATTTACGAGTAGCCCCGAAACCCATTAAAAACGGAGATCACCCTATACAAGACATTTGAGCGCCAAACCCTAACAAAAGGAAAAGACATTAAGGTTGGGCGGGAAACGGAAGATTTTGTACTATAATTACAAGCTCCAAACCGTCCATCTCTCTCTTATCCCCTTATCTTGCTGGTGTTCATCCTCGTGGCTGCTCCTGTGTTCTTGACTCGCCGTCTTGTTCCTGCTTGCCTCGTGTCTCTTTTAAAAAGACTATTGAACTTTGTGATCCGCTCGGATCTACCTCGTGTCGTGTCGCGAAAACCTGTGTAGAACTGGGCTCTGAAGCCTTGAAGCGGGCGCACCATTCCGATAAGTCGGTAAACGGTGTCGGAACCGAGGGCCCGAGATGAGATGAGATGAGATGAGAAGAGACCATACTTATCGCCACGGTCAGTAAGCCCCGACCGCGCCTGTAGGTCGAATAGACATTTTCCTTGCCAGGAAGACTTCTTTGAGTTCTACAGAACTGACACAGGAAGACTCTTCTTCGAGTTTTATCGAACCGGTGTGAGGGCACAGGAAGACTCTTTTTTGAGTATAGTCGGAACTCCGAGGACAACACAGATCTTCATGACAGCAGACGTTCCAGCCTGCTAGCCGGAGCAGAACGAGTAAACAAGTGGGGCCAGGAGACCCCCTGATCGACACGTGGGCGCTGCGGTGAAAAACATCCGATCAGAGGTTTCGGAATTCTCCGAGTTATCACGAGTGGTGAGCATGAGTCTCGAATCCTACGAATCTAGCTAGGACAGATATTGATAGGGGAGGGTTTCAAGTATTAAGGATAAGTGTAATGTGTGCCCCCATTTACGATGTGTCATTCGTTCCTCGTTTCCCTGAAATTAATTACATAACTGCGTGCAAGATTGTACTGTCATTAATCTGTGCTTATGACATGTATTTCGTAATCTTAAGTATTATGCAATAAAGATTTTCCATTTCGTACCATTCAACCGAGTCTACCTGAGTTTCATCTCCATTACTGCTCTCGCATCTAAGTCCAGTGTCTAGAACCGTAAGGGCGAGTGGGTCGAACCACTCACAGGCGTGTCTAGTGCTCCCAGACTGGCTGGAGACCAGAACAAGCAACAAGGCCTAAACCTGCACTAGCACCCGGGCTGCACAGAGCCACACGAATCTCACAGGCTGAGAGACATTCAGAAACCCTTACACAGAGCTAGACAGACTGGATGCAGGGAGGATGTTTCCCCTTGCTGGGGGGTCTAGAACGAGGGGTCACAGTCTCAGGATACGGGGTAGGACATTTAGGACTGAGATGAGGAGAAATGTCTTCACTCAGAGGGTGGTGAACCTGTGGAATTCTCTACCACAGAAGGCTGTGGAGGCCGTCACTGAATATATTTAAGAAGGAGATAGATAGATTTCTAGACACAAAAGGCATCAAAGGGTATGGGGAGAGAGCGGGAATATGGTATTGAGATAAAGGATCAGCCATGATCATATTGAATGGCGGAGCAGGCTTGAAGGGCCGAATGGCCGACTCCTGCTCCTATTTTTCTATGTTCTATGTTTCTATGTAAGTTCATCAGCTTTCTCTCCTCTCTCATTCCACTTGTCCCTCACAACACCAGCCTTTTACACTTTCAATCCACCTTACTGTCTCCAGTCCTTGCTCCCTTACTGCCCCCTGTCCTCACGCTAAAGCCACTCTTGTACCTCCCTACTTTCAGATGGTGAACCACCAGCTGAGGAGCCTGGCTCTCAACCAACCAGTGGGAGCGACGCCGCAGGCGAGGAGGAAGAGGAAGCCGGAGCCTCAGCACCAGCGTCTCCCGAGGGAGCCCATGCCCACACTGGGAACACGTCTTCCCTGGAGGGGAGCAGGGAGGAAGGGTCTGATGAGGGTGAAGCTCCGGGACCCAGCGGGCTGCAGCAACGCCATGGGGGTAGGGAAGCTTGGGGGCCTTCTCCCCGGAGGGAGAGTAGGCCAGCGCGTCCTGCTGCACTGGACACAGAGGAGGAGCGGCTCATCACAGAAATGAACACCCAGGGGGGTGAACATGCACAATGAGCTCATGCGTGCAATGGCAAAGGTGCCCGAAAGCTTTGTTGGACTGGCAAGGAGTGTGGAGCACTCTGCTGCTGCACAGGCCGACGCTACGCGACAGCTTAGTGCTGCAATTCAGTCACTGGCTGCTTCAATCCAATCTCAGACTGCTCTCATGCAGTCTCAGATGGAGGTGATGCAAGCACTGACTGCTGCCATCGTCGCTGGTTCGGCCACATTGCCCCGGGGCTCATGGCTCATGGCGCCGCAGCAGGCCAGCAATCTGTGCTCGTGCAGATTGCTCCGAATGCTGAGGTGCTGCCCCGTGGGAGTGCCAGTGCGTTGATCGAGCAGGGAGGTGCTGTCCTCTCTCAGGGTGACAGCATTCCTGCTCCCACCACTGGCACTTCCCCATTGCACTTGACACCGCCTGCAACACAGCCAGCCCAGACTGCTGCCGCCCATGCAGAGTTGGTTCAATCTGCTGCCAGGCCCTCCAGGCCCAGAGCTGCTCGAGGGCATCCTTCAAGGGCATCTGTAGTCTCAGCATCTGACATTCAGCAGCCTTCCACCAGCCTTGCTGCAGCCACTGGGGCCCCATTACGGAGAAGCAGGAGGGTGGGAAGGGGGGAATTGCGCAAGGGATGGAGATCACCCTCGAAGGGCAAAAAGTAGGAGGTGTAAAGAAATGGTGGGATTGTTTTTATTAAAGGGCGAGGTTCGTCTGATAACTTTTGTTTAGAGTTTTGTGGCCTTTATCTCCAGCTTGTGAGAACCAGTTATGTTAATTAATGATTTGTGGTGTTTGTTTCTATTAGTTTGTCATGAATAAATGACACACACAGAGTTTGTTGAATAAAAAAGTTGTTGTATTCAAAAGTACATGTTTGACCTTTGTATCATTGCAGCTTTGGCCGGCTATAAGGGTTGCGGGTTGCTTTCCATCATGTTGTTCGCCATGCCAGAAGCCATCTTGTGAGTAGGGGCCTAGAAGCGGCTTTTTATCAGCCATTGACGGACGGCCCTTGCAGTGTCAACATTGTGGGCCTCCCTCCTGCCTTGGTGCTGCTGCTGATCATCCTCCTCCTCTTCCTCCTCATCCTCCTCCTCCTCTTCCTCCTCATCCTCCTCCTCCTCTTCCTCCTCCTCCTCCGGTGGTGCACCAATCCCTGTTGGCATTGGCTGGGTCCTGAGGATTGCCAAGTTGTGCAGCATGCTGCATACAACTATGAAGAGCCTTCTGGACTCAACATAGAGTTCAACAATTTCAGATCATAACCTCGGCCCCAATCATATATATATTTTTTATCCACACTTTTTGTTTGTGTCTTCTTTTCTTCTCTCCCACATGGCAGCTGTCTTTCATTCTGCCAGCGCAATTTACACTTCATCTAGAGCCATCCTTTGTTTCTTAACCTGTCCCATTACCATCTCCTTTTGCCTTGAATATCTCTTAATGTCTCTTAACCTCTCCTGCCTTCTATCCTATCACAGACCTTCCCTTTTGTTCTTTCATCCCCTCCCCCTTTTCCCAGCTCCTACACTTGCTCAAAAATCTGTTCCATTTCCTGCTTTTTTCCAGTTCTGATGAAAGGTCTTCGACCTGAAACGTTAACTCTGTTTCTCTCTTCACAGACGCTGCCTGACCTGCTGAGTATCTCCAGCATTTTCTGTTTTTATTTCAGATTTCCTGCATCTGCAGTATTTTCTTTTTGTATGAAGAGGGAGACTCGCTCAGGAGAGTACTGCAGGGCTCATCCTGAGTGGTCCAGACAGCGGAACTGTTGCTTGAGCATGCCGATCGTCTGCTGAATTATGTTACTGGTGGCGATATGGCTCTCATTATACCGCAGCTCGGCAGGGGTGTTGGGGTTACGGAGCGGTGTCATCAGCCAGGTGCAGAGTGGATAACCCTTGTCCCCGAGGAGCCAACCACTTGGCTGATGCGGTGCCTGGAAAAGGTCTGGCACACCAGTCTGGCGCAGGATGAAAGCATCGTGGCTGCTGCCAGGATAGCGGGCATTGACGGCGAGTATCAGTTGTCTGTGGTCACAGACCAACTGGACATTTAAGGAGTGGTAGCCCTTGCGGTTTCAGAATACCTCTGGATTTTCCTGCGGTGCCCGCAATGCCACATGCGTGCAGTCAATGGCGCCCTGCACCGCGGGGAAGCCCGCTATCCTTGCGAAGCCACATGCACGTTCATTCTGTTTGGTCCGGGTCATGGGGAAAGAGATGTACTGGCCTCTCCTTTTATAGAGGGCATTTGTCACCTGCCGGATACAGCAATGGTCGGCGATGTCCCCAGTAGCTGCTTGAAAGGAGCCGGTGGCATAAAAATTCAGAGCCACTGTCACCTTCACTGCCACCGACAGAGACGTCATGGTCCTCAGTTAAGGCTGCAGGTCTGGTTGCAGCAGGTTTCCGAGCTCAGTGACCACCTCCTTGCTGAAGTGCAGCCTGCGCAAACACTGCTCCTCAGACAAATGAATGTAGGAGAATTGTTCCCGGAATACCCTGGGAGGGTAAGGTCTCCTGTGCAGAGGACTGTTGGCCCTCCTCCCTCTGGCCATGTTTGCATCTGCGTCTCTGATACCTCCGAGTCTGAAGGTGCAGGACGACGCCCCGAATCATTACAGCCCCCACAGTCTCTTGACAATCGATGCAAGGAAGGTCAAATCAAAAAGAACCTGCAAAGTTCTGCTCAGTAGCCAAAACTCCTTCACACAGCGTTGAATCTCTCCAGAAGTCTCTCTCGCTCTCTCAGAATCTCTCTCTCTCTCTCTCTCAGAATGCGTGGTGCAAAAATGTCTCCCACAAAAAAAGGCAGGAAGAGGGCGCCTTTAAATAGCGCTCCCCCAGACCCTTACCGACTGCAAACCGTTCCCCTCAACCTGTCGATGCTAGCGACAGGCGGAAAGGAAGGGGGCACGACTCAATGTCCGGGGCGCTACCGGGGCGTTGCACGCTCGACTGACGTCACGATCTGCTGGCGCAGGAGATCGTGGTGGTAGTGTTTAGCGCTGCCGCAAAAACTCTGGTCAATTTCCCAAGCGACGCAAACATCACCGTGCCCGGGCGCTAGTTGCGTTGCACCCGGGCGCTAGTTGCGTTGCGCCCCATTATCACCCTCTTAGGGTGCTAACGGGAGGCGCAAAGCAACTGAATTTTTCACCCTATGTTTCTAATTCCATTATTTTCATTGCATTGAAGTAAGTCTAATGGGTTTGTAGTGGCCTGACTCTGTTTTGTCACCCTTTTTGAATATGGGTACCAAATTAGCCTGCATCCAATCTATTGGGATATCCAGTGATTCCCTCATAATGATTGCAATACTTCACAAATCTCCTCTATAGTCTTCTTCAACAGTCTGGGATAAATACTTTATATCTCTGGGATTTATTTATTTTGAGCCCTTTTAGTCTGTGTGGGACTTCTATCTCATTCATTATGAAGTGATTGATTTGACTTAGGTTACCTCTGTTCAGGGAGAGCATGTTGCTCATGTCTCCCCTACTAAATACTTGAAGGAAGTAATTATTCAGAATATTTACTGTCTTGTGCTCATCCTTGGTTTTGAGCCACTTTGCATCTTTTATAGTTCTAACCTCTTCTCTGATTGCCCTTTTGCTACTGTAGTACTGACAAACGGTTTCTGGATTAATTTCAGATTGGGAATGGAATTAAAGGTTATAGGGATAGGTACACTGAGATGATCAAATACTTCACGTGGCACATTGATTCCTGGAGTCGGGGAGAGGAGAAATCAAGGGTCGAAGAGTGGGGATGAATGAATATTCTGGAGTCTTGCTTTCTGGAAAATGTATCTTTTGATTAGGTAGAGCCCATGAGTAGATTGTACATGTACATTGGTCTGTGGAAGAAGCTGGACTAATGGGTTGAAGGACATTTTGTGCAACATTTTCCCGAATGTTCTTTGTTTGCATAATGGCAGAGGCAATGTGCACCATTGAAAGAAAGAAAAACTTGTATTTATATAGCATCTTTTATGTCCTGACGATGTCCCAAAGTGCTTCATAGCCAACAAAGCACTATTGTAATCTAGGGAAATATGACAGCCAATTTGCACATAACAAGGTCCCACAAACAGCAATGAGATGAATGACGAGGTAATCCGTTTTAGTGGTGTTGGTTGTGGGATAAATGTTGGCCAGGAAAACTCCCCTCCTCTACTTTTATGTCCACCGGAGAAGGTAGATGGAACCACAGTTTAATATTTCATCCGAAAGATAGCGCCTCTGTCAATACAGCACTTCCTCAGTGCCATCCTGTAATGTCACCCTAAATTATGTGCTCAAGTCTTTGGAATGGGCCTTGAATCCACAATCTTCTGAATTGGAGATTAGAGTGCTACCAATTAGCCAAAGCTGACAACTATGGTAATGTTAGGAATGTGAATTTTGTAATAATAATGGCTGCAGTCCTGTGCATATATGCCAAGGATGAATTCTTGGTCACGGAGTCAAACACTTGCTGTTTATTAATGGTTAATTGTTACATACTCAAGGCCAACAGATTACAGAGGATGCTTTGCCACAGAAGACATGCACATTATAGTTGGGTGAGCTCAACCCTCTAGATGTTCAGCTTTTGGGTTTTACTGAGATATTTATGTCATGTTCATTGTCAAGGATCATGTCTTAAGCCAGCCCTTGCTCTCTATGAGCTGAAGTGTGACCTTACACATACAATATCGGGTAACGTAGTGTGATAAGGAAATAGACACATACCCTGTTATTATATTTAGCTTTTTGGATATGTCACAACCCCCTTTGCAAACAGTAAAATAAATACTTTATCAGACCACAGCCTAGGCTGTAAACTATAGTAGAGGTTTATTAAAGCAGAAGCAATAGATCATAGAGGAGATTACATAGCTTACAGAACTTTACTTGCACCTTCTTGATCTGAATAATATCAAATGACATGACTCTTTCTAATTCCTCAGCAATACCAGACATGCACCAGCGTGCAGGAGTAACATAGGATTTTGTTGGACTCATAGGCCCCGATATTTACAGGAGGCAGGGAGGGTGCGGGTGAGACTGAAAACAGCCGAAGAACCCCCCTCCCCCCAAGTCCGGGGATGCAAAGGTCCTGCCGATTTTAGTGGCACGACCTCATTAACATCTTCTAAATCCATCTCCATCCCGGCAGCCGGCCAAATGGATAGCCTGGCCAGCGGGCGAGAGAAAACACCAGCAGCAGGAGGCCGCAGCTGGGGACCCTTGGGGACCGCCCCTGGCAATCGGGAGTTTGGGATGGTCAGCAATCGGGGCAGGGGGAGGATCAGTAATCGGGAGGCCAGCAATCAGGGGAATGAGAGGGAGACCTGTGATCGGGAGGAGAGGCCTGTGATTGGCATGACTGGGAGGCAGCTGGAGATCTGGGCTGGAGGGGGGAGACTGGAGATCGGGGCTGGAGGGGACGAGGCTGGCAATCGGGGCTTGGGAAGGCCAAAGGCCTCCTTGAAGGGACTGGGGGTAGCACTCCTGCTCCTCCTGGTGCACAAGGAGTGCTGAAGCAGCCCCTTACCTTGAGGAGCTGGCAACTCCTGCCTCCGTCACACTGCCGAGTTTCCCGACCCCTGGGAAATCTGTGCAGCAGCAGTTAACTTCAAATCGGGCTCCAAATTGCTCTGTAGGAGCCCAATTTAAATATGTTAATAAGTGTCCCGTCTTTCCACGCCCCGATATCCGCCGGCGTAAAAATGGCAGCGGACACATGCATGTTGGGGTCACCTTCTGCACATTTACTTTTTAACACCCCTCAACCCTCTCCTGCCCATTGTTAATTAGGGAGCTAATATCGAGGCCATGGAGTCTATAGCCCCTATCTCAATGGGTTTAAATCTGCTGGATTGGGAGCATGCACCCTGAATATTCCCCTGGGACCCTTTCAAATTCATTCTTTGGATGCTGAACACCAATGAGGTGTCATACCCAGATCATACGCACCAAAGGTTTGGAAGACAATCAGGCTCTTCATCCCAGAAGATGTCTTCCAAATGATAAACCAGTGATCTCCCAGATGGACTAATAATAATGCATACAACTAACAGGAAATATCTCCAAAAGCACCTAGTCAAAAACCCAAAACAGGCTATAGCTCATCCAATAGCTGCTAGAAACAACTGCATTGGTTACTTCCTTGTCAAACCCCCTACTCAGTGGAATATGCAAAACAAAGCAAGCAGATAAACGTTGCAGTTAAAGCATTGGCATTTAATGCCTTCCTGGCTCATATAACAGGCGGTTTGTCTTTGAGTCTCCTGCTGCTATTGTGTATTTAGTCAGACTGGCTTTTTGCAGTAAGAAAAAATGTCAATGAGCATCCAGCCCTCAAAGATAATTATAAATACTTCCTTATCATCCAAAATGTAATGAAACTCTTATGTGTTGCAGAGATAAAGAATGTGATAGGATGGAGTAGAGAAATAGCAAGGAAGATGATAGGTATTTATAAAGTTGTTGGAAGGTTTTGGTTCTAAAATTAAAAACAAGTAAGTAATGGTTTACCAGTAGCAATAAAAGTGCAATACTAATTTTATCCAAGAATGCCTTTCCACGTCTGTTATGATTAGAATAGTACTACCAGACCAAAAACAATTAAAACTCTTCAATTTAGAGTAATTATAGTTAAAAAGCAGTGGTTAGAATGAGTACAAGAGGTGCAGTTTGGGTTTACCAATTAGGAGTGCTAAGACTGGAGGGCAGGAAGGAGCAGCATAAGTGCCAGAAGGATGAAAAGGAGACTGAATACAAGCTTGAGGAGGAAATAGAATGCCACTAACTTAAGGAAGTGGATGAAAAGGAGTGTCAGCACAAGTTCAAGGCAGAGAAAAGGAGAAGCAACATCACGTAATGGCTTTATCCAAGTACTAGAAGCTATAAGGGGAAGGTTTAAGGTACCAGGTAGAAGAAAAGGCGAAGCATCAAAATTATGAGGTCGCAATGACTGGACATTTTGCAAAAACCCAATCCAAGTGAGGGAAGGTAGAGTTAATCGCACCCATATTCTGATACATGGTAGACTTAGTAAATCTAATCTGATTCCAACATTAATGAATGGAACAACATAAACGGATTTTTACAGGCATTTGAATTGTTAGCAGGACAGCACAAATGCGACTGTAGTACATGGGCAGACAGACTGGTGCCATCACTCAGTAGGAAAGATTTAACTGCATTTTTGCGTGTAGAACCTGAATTCTGTACAGACTATAATTTTGTGAAACGTATAATTCTTAATTTTTACAATCTCAGAAGCTTTAAGGGAAAAGTTTAAGACGGCATGCAAAGAGCCTAACTGTAATACAAAGGATTGGCTCTTGAGATGCACAATGCGTAAAAAAACAGGGTTAGAAGGGGAGAGTGCAGTACCGCCACAAGAGATACATGAGCTTATGTCAATTGACCAAATTCTGGGAGTTGTTCCAGGGGATTTACGCATGCGGTTACTAGACAACAAATGTAAATCCTAAGTGACAGAAAATGCAGATAGTTTTGTAGTCTTGCAAGCATTGGGAAACCGTTACGTGGATGGGAAGAGAGGTGTCCCATGCCATTGAACAGGTAGCTGAGCCTGTGCATTGTGAGCCTGTATTGGCACTGCCAATAGCGATGTTTGAATGATTGGGGCCCAGAAATTCCTAGGGCTTCAAGGGTGGTTTCCTGGCATGTTGGCAGTGGAGGGGAGGGAGTAGAATTTGTAGTTATCCATGCCTTTTGTTTCGGTGCAACGCCAAAGGATTTGGGATTGGATTTCTGTGGGAAGCCTGTGCTACCAGAAAGTGAGTCTTAAGCTTTCCAGCTGAAAAAGAGCTCGAGCATTTTAGATTTTCTGCTGACCAGCAGAACAGTTCTAACAAAAAAAATGACAACTTACTGCTGGAGGTCCACTGGTTCTGGTTTTTAGGCCCCCAGCACTCCCACCGGAAACAGGCAGGGGCCTAATTAAAATATTCAAACAGGGGTCAGTTGATATTCTAAGGACCCCCCAACATCATTTCCACGTCAATCAACGCTTGTGAAGGAATAAGCCATATAACCTATTCAGAAAAATACACTATCTTATGAAAGAATTCTGGCCTTATTAAAACATGACAAACTGGGTTTGGAAATTTAGAAACCTAACTATGAAATAGCTATGAAAACATTCTGGCTATTGAGATAAGATAGTTGTTGACCCTGAATAAATAACCTTATTGAAACAGAAGGTGAAGGGCTCCGACAGGCTGACCTTTTGGGAACGAAACAATGGTTCACCCTGGATAAGGTGTTCTAATTTACACTTCGTAAAGAAGCACATAATATAAGGAACATCTGCCCTCGTAAAGATGACATAAAGTAAGGAACACCTGCCGTCACACCGTTTTATATGGTAAACTTAGAACACCTAGAGATGAGACACGAGTCTAGCTGAAGTGGCAGTAAGAGTTGCAGGGGTCGGCAGAAAAATGACTAGAGATAATTAGCTTGCATCAGCAGAAAACCTTAAAGGAAATACCACTGGAAAAAGGTATAAATATTGAACTCTCAAATGGGATAACAGATTCGTTTTAATCGGGAAAAGCAATTCTCGGCTTCAGAGGCAGCTCTGTAGTCTCCAACTCTTTGTACCTCAGGGATCAAAGGTATTTGATTTTGGTGGATATCCTGTATAAGAATTTTAAGAACTGTAATATTGTAGCGAAGTTAAGATTTAAAAGTAAGATTCTCTGATAATAAGATCATAAGTTTTCTCTTTTTAGAACGGTTAATGTTGCGATTGATTCACCAACTGTAAATTGCATGTCGGTTCTTTAATAAATCTATATATTTTTAGAATTGTCTCACATAAGACTTCTGTATCAAAAACTCGCGAACTCAATCTCTGTACATTCTTTGGTGAGGAGTTGCAGAATTCTGAGGGAGTTTTCTGGACCCTCATAATATCCGAAACATTACAGTCTAGCTAAACTTATTAAAAGCGCTATCTGGAGGACGGTAACATTCTCGGGTTGTTCCTTTCCTTTAGGGAGAGATAGTCCAGACCTTTAGATCCAATTAAGCGTCTTTAGGATTCGGCTACCGCAAACTTTAGTTGAAAGTGAACGTCTTGAGAAATACACCTGATCCGGGGAAGCCCTAAAGGGGCTAGGACTAGTAAAAATCCCTTCATGCTGTCACTGCTACTTCCTCAATCCGCCCACAAACCATCAGCGGTGCAGATTGGGAGGTGGCCATTACAGCGCTATTTAAACGCCCCAAAACCAGAAGCCACAGACGAGACCAGAGAGGAATTCTACTCCAGCCTCGAACAGTCCCTGTCCCGAGTCCCAATGGGCGACTAGCTGATCCTCCTTGGCGACTTTAATGCCAGATTTGGAAAGGACACAGACCTCTGGGGAGGTGTGATTGGCAGAGAGGGGGTAGGGAAAGCCAACTCCAACGGTACCCTCCTCCTGTCGAAATGCTTAGAACATGGCCTTGTCATAACCAACACCTTGTTCCGTCAGAGAGACAAGTACAAGGCTTCATGGCAGCACCCTCGCTCCAAGCACTGGCATCTGCTGGACTACGTCATCGTCCGAGCGAGGGACCGCAAGGACGTTCGAGCGAGGGACCGCAAGGATGTCTGCATCACCATGACAGGAGCTGACGACTGCTGGACAGACCACCGCCTAATCCGCTCTGTCATCTCCATCAATGTAGCCCCAAAACAGCGGCGGCAACAGAAACAATGCTGCAGGAAAATCAACGCTGGAGCACTCAAAGACCCCGCTAAGAAAGCCCAATTCAGCCTGTGCCTCACAAACAACCTGACAACTCCCTGTGATACAGAGACACAGAGTGTCCACAGCGCCTGGTCTGCACTCAAGGCCTCCATAATCAGCACCTGTGAAGAGACGCTCGGTCACTCAACCAGGAAACACCAAGACTGGTTCGACGAGAACGACCAGGAGATCCAGGAGCTGATAAGCTGCAAGTGCAAGGCATTCCTGATCTGGAAACAGCAACACAACTCGAGAGCAAGAAAGCAGCTCTACAGACGCCTGAAGGCTGAGGTCCAACAAAAAACTCACGACCTAAAGAACAGATGGTGGGTGGAGAAAGCGCAGGAGATCCAGCAGCTAGCCGACAACCACGACGTGCGTGGATTCTTTAGCGCAGTCAAGACCATCTACGGCCCAAGCACCCAAGGTCCTACCCCACTGCGGGCCAAGAACGGAGAAGTACTCATCAAGGACAGAGAGGCAGTCAGTGCCTGCTGGAAGGAGCACTTCAAAGATCTCCTTAACCGAGACTCTGTCTTCGACGCGAGTATCCTCAACTTCATCCTGCAGCATGCTACCCGCCAGCATCTCAGCACAACCCCAGCCCGGCATGAGGTTGAAAAAGCCATCTGACAATTGAGAACAAGAAGGCCTCAGGAGCAGATGGAATCCCTGCCGAGGCACTAAAGCATGGTGGAGAAGCACTACTGGCATGAATTCATGAACTCATTTCTCTTATCTGGAAGGAGCAGAGCATGCCAGGGGATCTCAGAGATGCCGTAATTGTGACCATCTTCAAGAAAGGTGACAAGTCCGATTGCGGTAATTACAGAGGAGTTTCCCTGCTGTCTGCCACAGGGAAAGTCACCACAAGAATCCTCCTCAATCATCTTCTCCCAATGGCCAAGAGCTCCTCCCAGAGTCGCGATGCGGATTCCGCCCACTAAGGGGCACAATGGATATGATCTTCACCGCACGTCAATTACAAGAGAAATGCAGGGAACAGCACCAACCGCTGTACATGGCCTTCTTTGATCTCACAAAGGCCTTTGACACTGTCAACCGTGAGGGATTATGGAGTGTCCTCAAATTCGGCTGCCCTCAAAAGTTTGTCACCATCCTCCGCCTGCTTCACGACGACATGCAAGCCGTGATCCTGACCAACGGTTCCACCACAGACCCAATTCACGTACGGACCGGGGTCAACCAAGGCTGTGTCATCACACCAACACTCTTCTTGATCTTCCTTGCTGCAATGCTCCATCTCACCCTCAGTAAGGTCCCCACTGGAGTGGAGCTAATTTACAGAACAAACGGGAAACTGTTCAACCTCCGTCGCCTCCAGTCCAGATCCAAGGTCGTCCCATCCTCTGTCGTCGAAGTACAGTATGCAGGTGACGCTTGCGTCTGCGCTCACTCGGAGGTCGAACTCCAAACCATCGTCAACACCTTCACCGAAGCGTATGAGAGCATGGGCCTTACACTAAACATCCATAAGTCAAAGGTCCTCTACCAACCTGACCCCGCCACAAAGTACTGCCACCTGATTATCAAAATCCACGACAAGGCCTTGGACAACGTGGACCACTTTCCATACCTCGGGAGCCTACTATCAACAAGGGCAGACGTCGATGCCGAAGTCCAACACAGCCTTCAGTGTGCCAGTGTAGCCTTCGGTCGCCTGAGGAAGAGAGTGTTTGAAGACCAGGACCTCAAACCCGGCACTAAGCTCATGGTCTACAGAGCAGCAGTGATACCCGTCCTGCTGTATGCCTCAGAGACATGGACCATGTACAGCAGGCACCTCAAAGCACTGGAGAGGTACCACCAATGCTGCCTCCGCAAGATCCTGCAAATCCATTGGCAGGAGAGGCGCACCAACGTCAGTGTTCTCGCTCAGGCCAACATCCCCAGCATGAAAGCTTTGACCACGCTCGATCAGCTCCGATGGACGGGTCACATCGTCCGACTGCCCGATACGAGACTCCCAAAACAAGCGCTCTACTCCGAGCTCCGACACAGCAAGAGAGCCCCAGGTGGGCAGAGGAAACGTTTCAAGGACACCCTCAAAGCCTCCTTGAAAAAGTGCAACATCCCCATCGACACCTGGGAATCCCTGGCCCAAGACCGCACAAAGTGGAGGAGAAGCATCCGGGAAGGCGCCGAACACCTCGAGTCACTTCGCCGGGAGCAAGCGGAAACCAAGCGCAAGCAGTGCAAGGTGCGCACGTCAACCCAAGCACCCCACCCACCCGCCCCTTCAACCACCGTCTGCCCCACCTGTGACAGAGACTGCAGGTCCCGCATTGGACTCATCAGTCACCTGAGAACTCATTTTTAATGTGGAAGCAAGTCATCCTCGGTTCCGAGGTACTGCCTAAGAAGAAAAGAAGATTTAAAGGGATTCTTAGCTGCAGTCGGGAAAGCTGGAAGCAGGTCTAGCATTCATTTTTTTTCTTCCGTCTCTTGAGAGTTTTAAATCTTAAAGGCTTCCATAGGTTCATCTCCTTGCTGCAGTGTGTGCAAATAAAGGGCCGAAAATTGATCCCGGGACGCGAGAGTACGCACTGCATACTCTCGCGTATTCCCACTCCAATTGCCGGTTTTCTGCATGCCCTGCGCATGCGCTGAAAACCGGCAATTGCTCTTCCGAAAAGGGGGCGGGGCCTGGCTGCATCGCGTGCGCGCTACAGGCTGCGCGCACGCTGTGCACTTCATGCTTTGGACGCGCAGGTAAGTAGGGAAGATTTTGGAAATGTAAAAAGGAGGAGTAAGACCCGCTTTTAAGAAGGTAAGTAGTGAATTAAGTATTTTTTTGAATTTTTTTTTACAGGTATATCTTTTTTATAGACTTTAAAGACAGGTAAGTTTATTTTTATAACTTTTTAAAAGATTTTAAATTTTTTCAAAAATTTAATTTTTTATTTAAAATGGTTAATTTAATTAACTATACTTATTTTATTAATGTGATGGTTTTTTTTTTAATTTAATTGAGGTTTAGCTGTTATTTTGGGGGGGTGTAAGATTCATAAGTCTCACAGCCATGCTGTGAGACTTATGAATGGAAGATGGTGTGCTGCCATTGGCTCTAACTGAGTCACGTGATCCCACAGCTCGCACGAAGTCACTACGCCGCTGGGATACGCAAGCCCAGCACAGCTGATGTCTGGAACATCAATTTCGTGCGAGCTGGATCAGAAAAAGCATAAGCGAGGTGAGACATCGCGGGGAAGGCTTACCCCCGCGGGAACAGAGCGAGATCAATTTCTGGGCCATTATTTCCCTGCTGCTGAAATCTACTGCTCCTTTTAACTCCCGATGCTGCCAGCCCTTCCCTTTTAAGGTAATAAAAACATAAAATGCTAGACAGTTGTGACGACAGGTCATCGACCTGAAACGTTAACTCTGTTTCTCTCTACACAGATGCTGCCTGACTTGCTGAGTATTTCCAGCTTATTCTGTTTTTATTTCAGACTTCCAGAATCCGCAGTATTATGCTTTTTCTCCCCTTTAAGGTGCTGCTCTACCCAACAGATTTCCCTCCCTCCCAAACGGCAAGCTGCCTGTAAAATAGCAGGATTAGCACTGACAGCTGGCCTGTTCGACCACCAAAATCGATCGGGTCTCCTTCTCAGGCCATCGCGTGGGTAGAGTGGACACCCCAACCACTGCCAGTTTGATCTGCACTCCACAACAAAATCGACCCCACTGTTTTATATTGTTTGTATACTGTTTACTGTTCATTCATTAAGTAAATAAAATGATTTGTTGGTTCTGTGCCTGAGTGTTGGTCTGGTAAGTACCAAAATGGTTTTTAGTATAGAAATAGGCTATTCAGCCATTCTGTGCCTGAACTTTACTAGAGCAATCCAAAACTAATCACACTGCCCTTCTCACTCTTCATGAATGTATAATTAGTCCACCTTTCAAAGAGAGGACAATCATGTAGCAGCATATGTTACATTCTGGTAGCCAGTGTACAGAATAACGGTTCTCTGTTATGATCCCTGGGTCTCACAATCATTTACCTAGATATTGGGCAAAAAATGGTACACTCCAGATCATAAGGGACAAGAGGTCTGCTTATGGGAGTTTCTGGTAATGCTGAATCCTAGAAAATATCTACTGTAATAACCCAAAAAATATGATTGTTTTATTAACAAATTCTTATCTAGGTACTATTTTGTATGCATTTACAGCCTATGTCATAATCTGTTAAGAGTGTTTAATTTACTGCTTTCTAAAATCTAGGATGTCACAAGGGGGCTATCTAGTAAGCTCAATATACATTCAAATGCTGGGCTCACTACAATACCAGATTTTGTGCGTGTAATTTCCTGCAGGGATTATTAAGTGTTATTTTTACAAAAAAATTTATAAAACATGCCTCAGTTTTTCATGTGTACTTTACTCATAAAATATCACAGGGTTGATTCTGGAAACAGTTGTTTCTGCCCGAAATAAACGGAACACTAAAGACGTTATAACCGGCAACTTTGACACTGACGTTAATGCAAATGGCAGATGTTTCTCGCTTTTTGGGCGATACAGGCGACTGCCTGTTTAAACGTGGACATTTTAAGTGGTGGAGATGGTACCACAGTTCTCTCTTTTCTCTATCTTCACCATTATTTCCATCTATTTCCACCCGATTTAATTTCCCTCCCTTGCTCTATCCATTCCTACCCTATCTCTCCACTACGCAATCCTTCCTCACTCACCCTTTCTCTGTCACAATCTTCAACCCTCGTCCTTAGACATTCACATAGTTTGACTTTTGTTCAACACCTTCATCCCACACTAATGGATTGCCCCAGAATCTCAACATAGGAAAATTGATACTGTGAGATTCGGCACCTGTATAATCTGAACATACTTCAATAATAGCACTCAGTGTGGGGAAAGATCCTACAACAAAAACAGTCACATTGTCAATGATGTTGGCATTCTGGGATAGCTTTAAAATTGGTTTAAAATTTCATTGATTTTATTGCAAAATTTTCCACTTCTTTTACCAGAAAATACTGAAGGGACACAAATAAAGATAATGTCCCAATATGTACAAACAGAGTTTCAACATCTATAGAACACATGCATCCAAAGAACGTGTACATTGATATATTTCAATTACAAAAAGAAAATACTGCAGATGCTGGAAATCTGAAATAAAAACAGAAAATGCTGGAGATACTCAGCAGGTCAGGCAGCATCTGTGAAGAGAGAAACAGAGTTAACGTTGCAGGTCAATGACCTTTCGTCAGAACTGGAAAAAAGCAGGAAATGGAGCAGATTTTTAAGCAAGTGCAGGGGCTGGGAAAGGGGGGAGGGGATGAAAGAACAAAAGGGAAGGTCTGTGATAGGATAGAAGGCAGGAGAGGTTAAGAGACATTAAGAGATATTCAAGACAAAAGGAGATGGTAATGGGACAGGTTAAGAAACAAAGGTCTCCTCTACATTGGGGAGACCAAACGCAGATTGGGTGACCGCTTTGCGGAACACCTCCATTCAGTTCGTAAGGGGGACCCCGAGCTTCCGGTCGCCTGTCACTTTAATTCTCCGCTCCACTCCCACTCAGACCTCACCGTCCTCAGCCTCTTGCATTGTTCCACTGAAGCTCAGGGTAAGCTTGAGGAACAGCACCTCATCTTTCGATAAGGCACTTTACAGCCTTCTGGACTTAACATAGAGTTCAACAATTTCAGATCATAACCTCGGCCCCTATCCTTTATATATTTTTTATCCACACTTTTTGTCTGTGTCTTTTTTTCTTCTCTCCCACATGGCAGCTGTCTTTCATTCTGCCAGCGCAATTTACACTTCATCTAGAGCCATCCTTTGTTTCTTAACCTGTCCCATTACCATCTCCTTTTGTCTTGAATATCTCTTAATGTCTCTTAACCTCTCCTGCCTTCTATCCTATCACAGACCTTCCCTTTTGTTCTTTCATCCCCTCCCCCCTTTCCCAGCCCCTGCACTTGCTTAAAAATCTGCTCCATTTCCTGCTTTTTTCCAGTTCTGACGAAAGGTCATCGACCTGAAACATTGGCCCGAAAATTAAACCTAATACGCGAGAGTACGCACTGTGTACTCTCGCGTATTAGATCCCGAATTGCCGGTTTCCTGCATGCACTGCGCATGCGCGGGAAACCGGCACTTTGTGAATTGAAAAGGGGGCAGTTCCTAAGTGAACCGCTTGCGCACTACAGGCTGTGCGCACGCAGTGCACGAAGTTTTTTTTTCAGCTTTGAACGCGCAGGTAAGTGGTGAAGATTTTACACACAAAGAAAGCAGGCGTAGGACCCCCTTTTAACAAGGTAAGTAGTTAATTAAGTGTTATTTTAAATTTTTTTCAACAGGTTTATCTTTTTTAGAGACTTTAAAGAAAGGTAAGTTTATTTTTATAACTTTTAAAAAGATTTTAAATTTTTTCAAAAATTTTATTTTTTGTTTAAAGTGGTTAATTTATTTAACTATACTTATTTTATTAATGTGATGGCTTTTTTTAAAAATTTAATTGAGGTTTAGCTGTTCTTTTGGGGGTTTGTAGTATTCATAGCTTTGACAGCTCTTGCCGTCAAAACTATGAATGACAGATGGTGTGCTGCCATTGCCTCTAACTGAATCACGTGATCCCAGAGTTCGCACGAACTAATTGCGCCTCTGGGTCACGCAAGCACTGCACGGTTCCAACAGAGAGAGCCTTTGAAACTAAAGTTCGTGTGGGCCCGGAGCAAAAAGGTAGGCGCGGAGTGCGATATCGCGGGGAATCCTTACCCCCGCGGGAACCATCCATGTTTAATTTCTGGGCCATTAACTCTGTTTCTCTCTTCACAGGTGCTGCCTGACCTATTTCAATTACATATGGGTCAGAGTATAACAGTATTTTTAGTTATACAACTAGTGTTTAGATATGTTTTATGATTCATACAATGATTGTTTCACTATCCTTATCTCTATCAGAGGATAACACATGGAGTCTGAGCCTTTTTACCCCAACAGCAAAGCAACTAGGAAATTAAACAGAAAATCATATATACAAATGTGCAATAGTATACAACGATACAATCAGAAAATAAAAAGGTTGCTCCAATAAAAGAAAATACTGTAAAGCATAAATACAACCAGGACCTGTTGTATAAACTACATGCTTGATTAGTAAGAAGGTAAAGTCCAAGGTGGGATCTGTAATGAATAAAGAAGACAATGGTGCTTCTGTTTAAAATAATTCAAGTATATTGTGCATGTTGCTCATTGAACTAGCGTCATCAGCCATGTACTCCTAGCTTATACCTTCTTTAAATATTCCCCCTGCTTTTACCTAGATAACAGCAAATAATGATTAAAATACACTAAAGTTAATAGGATGGGTGTGTAATAACACGTGGAATAGAAGATGTCTAAATATACTACAGTGCCTAACTGACGAGGTGGAGAAATGGAGGACTGGTGATGGTGGTTGATTTATTAGTATTACAGAAATTATTCTCTTACACAGGTCCAACAGAAATGTACACTTCCTAAGGTAGACTCGTTTCGTCTTTTACAGATTTGGCATTGCTAAATCAGCAAATATTGATTGGCTGATGCACTCTCTGACTGGACTGAGGCAGCATTTTGATACATTATTACTGCCACTAAAATAGTGGGCAGAGTATGTTATGTGAATGTGTCTAATCATTTTTCATTAATGTTACTCACAGAGCAAGATAAACTGCTTAATTAATTTAAAGGAATTTGTTTCTTAGCACACTGATGTGCAACATGCTCAATGCAATGACCACACGGAATATTGATTAGGTTAAGCCCGATAATCTCCAAGGATTACTTGCTACATTGATGAGGGTAAGGATTGCAAGGCATTTAATTTCATCTCATGTAAAGCAGTTCGAAGATTCATCCATTTTGAAATATAGTGATGAGGGATTCCAAACAGCACTCCAGAGTGAGATCACTATTAATGTTAAGTGCTGTGTTCTGGAGCTGTTATCAGAAGTGTTGTATTCCCTTTTGGCTTGAGGTCTGGATGGCCACCTGTTTGTGGCTGTGAAGCGATGATGTATCTTCACGAAATGGAATGATCTAATCTTCTATGTCTGAATCTTTTTGGCTAGCAACTTGTGTGATGTTCCTAGGAGATAAAGTTGCATTAAGCATAACTGGTCTTTGACTCAAGTCCAGTATCAGGAATAGAAAAAGAGGAAGAAAGTTTGACCCATTTGTTTACCTTGTTTCGTTTATGCTGTGTCATCACCAACTATGCCATGATTTGTTCACTCTGTCCGTACAGGAGTCGAGATGGGGGAAGGTAAGGGGAGCTTCAATTCACTCTGTCAAAGATTTCTTTAGGTTTCCTCCCATAGGATGAAGTGCAAGTTTTTTAATATAGTGATGAGTCATCTAGTTTGAAACTGTCGCTTTTTCTGTAACATGTCGGTTAGTGCGTAAGCCTATTCCTATATTTTATCATTTTTGTCACGTATGTGCAAGATCATAAGTTCATGGTCAAGATTTCCCACAGTATATGTGCCAAATCTAAGTGTATTAAAGTTCCCATTTGGAACATACTATCTGACCGACTGTCCTAATGCTATTACCTATCTACTATTTCATATAATTATGTGTGGAATGGCATTTCATTTGCATTGCTTTATATTTTTGTTTCAGTTGTTCTCTTTCTTTTTCCTGCTCTCTTCATGCACCAATCTCCAGACTAGAAGGCAGTCCTGCTTCCAGACATCCACCATTTTTTCTTTAAAACCAATGCATGAGAGTGACCGAGGATGATTTTTCCTCCATTACTGTGGGGAACAAATCTGGCCTTTGTTTGCACTTTTGGAAAATGATGAGAAAGAATGTGCAGATCTCAACAAGTTGATGTTTCAAACCAATACACCACTGTGTGTCAATATTGCACAATTTGTTGTTTCTTTAAACATTTTTTTGCAGTCTCCCCACACCATAAATCTTCCACAGGCAATAGGATGAGCTGGAAAACTGTTCCAGAATTCTGCCAATAGTGCTCCGCAAGATACTAGAAAGTCTTTCTTTGTGTTTCCCCCATGGGGAACAATCTAATCTCTACTTGACGTCTCCCTCTGATGCAGCAGCTTATTGCAAGGTGGACAACATGGTGGTATCTTTCTTACCTTCCAGAGCTTCAAGGCACGGCCCTCTGGGGAAATTCTTTTCTACTGGCCTGTGCCTGTATTTTAACACCTAGGCCAATTAAACCCAAAATGAAAATAGGCTGTAAACCATGTTGTTTAAACTAACTTGCACAGTAGACTGATTTTCTAAACAGGAATCTGGGATGCCATCCAAGCCACTAATGTATGTTGTGAAAGTCTTGCAAGTCTGTTCAGACTATCCTTTGACCATGACATTGTGCAAGGATGAGTTTTTCTATGATTTCCTGCATTGAAGATCATAGGCATTGGAGATCTACTTTCACATCCTGTTGATGCAACAGAACTCTTTCTTATAATTGGGGCAAGAGGATAAGTTTACAATTCTTCCTCATCAGTTAAGGGGTTGGAAGAACTGAGGCGTGAGGGGTGAGAGGAGGAGGACCCAGGGATGGGAAAGTTAAACAAACTCAGGGCCAGAAGGCGCGAGACTCAATCAGCAGGACCAGTGGGAATGGAACAAGAGGAAAAGAAAGTGTGAGGAAGCTGAAGGGAGGAAAAAATTAAACCAAGTTTAGTGTGAGGACAGTGGGGTTTGAGTTGTTTTTCTTTTAAAAGTTAGAGAGGCTGGAGGAGTCCGAAAGGTAAAAGAAAAACAGTAGATTTTTAGCTATGGCTAGTAGAGCCTCAATAGCTGGACAATGAAATTGGCGGCTTTACAGCACCACCTACTAGTGGGAGGCTTGTTTTGTTACAGGTAACCATTACAGGTCAGCGTTACAAAGAAAGAACTTGCATTTTACAACATCATGACATCCTAAAGCACTTCACAACCAATGAACTGTAGGGAAATGCGGCAGCCAATTTACGCACAGCAATGTCCTACAAACAGCAATAAGATTATTGATCATTTTTTGTGATGTTGGCTGATTAATGTTGACCAGGGCACCGGAAGAACTTCCCAGCTCTTCTTCGAATAGTGCCATGGCATCTTTTACATCCATTTGAGGGGACATATGGAGCTGTGGTTTACTGTCTCATCCTGCAATTTTTAACATTAGAATTTTCATTTTAAATGTTTACATAACATTGTAAATGCTTTAATTATTTAAAATATCATTTTCTTTTGAATATTGTATCTAACATGTCATGTACTGAGTACTGTGATCATACAGGAAAAATGGCCACGAGGGTGAGGTGCTGGCGTCTACTGACCTGTGAAATTGGACCTCAACATGAATCAGCAGAGAGAAGGGGAGAAGATGGGATGAACAAGACACATGGCATAATGTTTGTGTAGCATTGATCTATTACTCAGCACCAAAAGAAAGAAAAACTTGAATTTATATAGCACCTTTCACGACCACCGGACGTCTCAAAGTGCTTTACAGCCAATTAATTACTTTTTGAAGTGTAGTCACTGATGTAATGTAGGAAACGCAGCAGCCAATTTGCACACAGCAAGCTCCCACAAACAGCAAAGTAATAATGACCAGAAAATCTGTTTTTAGTGATATTGATTGAAGGATAAATATTGGCTAGGACACTGGGGATAACTCTTCAAAATAATGCCGTGGGATCTTTTACATTCACCTGAGAGAGCAGACGGGACCTCGGTTTAATGTCTCATCCAAGAGACGGCACCTCCGACAGCACAGCACTCCCTCAGTACTGCACTGGAGTGTCAGCCTGGATTTTTTGTGTTCAAGTCTCTGGAGTGGGACTGAATCATCAGCAGAGAGAAGGGGAGAAAATAGGATGAAAGAAAAAAAAGAAAGACTTGCATTTATATAACGCCTTTTATGACCACCAGATGTCCCAAAGCGCTTTACAGCCAATGAAGTACTTTTTTTTTGAAGAGTAGTCGCTGTTGTAATGCAGGAAAGGCAGCAACCAATTTGCACACAGCCAGCAATGAGCAGATAATCTGTTTTAGTGATGTTGATTGATGAACAAGTAACACGCGAACAAAAGCAAAATACTGCGGATGCTGGAAATCTGAAATAAAAACAGAAAATGCTGGAAACACTCAGCAAGTCAGGCAGCATCCGTGGAAAGAGAAACAGAGTTAACATTCCAGGTCGATGACCTTTTGTCAGAACTGGAACAAGTTCGAGATGTAACAGATTTTAAGCAAGTGCAGGGAAAGGGGGAGAGGGGAGGAAAGAACAAAAGGGAAGGTCTGTGATAGGATGGAAGGCAGGAGAGATTAAAAGACAAAAGGGATGATGGTGCAAGGCAAAAGGAGATGGTAATGGGACAAGTAAAGAAACAAAGGACAAGTCTAGAAGAGGAAGAAATACGGGGTAATGTTTGTGTAGCCTTGATCCTAATTTTAAAAATACACACACACTCCAACTATTTCCATGCAAAAAAAAATGCCAATGGTGAGTTAGGTGCTGCTGGTGCTGGCCCCGCCCCCTTGGGGGGACCCCCACGGTTTGAGCGACAGCCGTGGCCCCGCCCCCTTGAGCCCCACGGTTTGAGCGACAGCCGTGGCCCCGCCCCCTTGAGCCCCACGGTTTGAGCGACAGCCGCAGCGGTGCGCGGGGCACGCCGGGAACAAAACAAACCCCCTCAGCTCGAGCGAGCGAGCGGGCGGCGGACAACCACGGCGGAGACGGCCCGAGTGTCGACACGGTAAGCAGCCGGGCTTCGGCCATTGCTAACGCGGTGTGTGAGTTGGAGGAAGAAGAAGAGGAGGAGTTGGGCCGCCTTTTCCACCTTGGGCCTCCCCATCTTCGAGCCCCGCTCGCCGACTCTCCTCAAGGCGGTGCGCCGAGCTGGCTTTCTCCCCTTCCCTGGCGTTGGGAAGGCCCTGAGGCCTCGGGGCTGGCGTGTTGTTTTCTCTCTCTTCCACCTCCTATTACTCCCGTGCGACTCCCCCCACCCCCCCTGCTGTGAGGCAGTGCTGCGCAGAGAGTGGGTGAGGCCTGCCAGGACTGGACTGGACTGGGCTGGGCAGAGCCGCACGAACCAACAGGTATGTGTGCCCGGCCAGCTCGCCCCAGGCTCCGCCTCAACAATGGCCCCATTCGGCCTGGCACATCGCAAGCGGACCCGGCCGTGCCAGCCAGGGTGGGAGCAGCCCGTGCTGAATGCCTTACGCTGGAGCAACACACATTGCAAACGTGTGTGAAATCTATTTGCAATGATTCATAAGACTTTTGGTACAAAAGCCAAGATACTGTGGATGCTGCAAATCTGAAACCCTGCACTTTTGAGTGCCTTGAAATGGTTTTCTATTTAAAAATTGTGCAATTGCCTATTTCACTTTTTCCTCTGTAATTCAGTGCTGTTTTCTAAATGATGAAATGTATTTGCAATGATTCATAACACTCAGTACAAAAGCAAAATACTGAGGATGCAGCCCCAGCATCTGTCTGTCTGTGCACCCCCTTTAGGATTGTACCATTTAGTTTATATTGCCTCTCCTCATTCTTTCTACCAAAATGTAACACTTCACACTTTTCTGCGTTAAATTTCATCTGCCATGTGTCAGCCCATTTCACCAGCCTGTCTATCACTCTCCTCCTCACTGTTCACTATACTTCCAAGTTTTGTTTCATCTGCAAATTTTGAAATTGTGCCCTGTACACCCACGTCCAAGTTATTAATATATATCAAGAAAAGCAGTGGTCCTAGAACTGACCCCTGGGGAACACCACTGTATACCTTCCTCCAGTCTGGAAAAACAGACGTTCACCACTACTGTTTCCTATCACTTAGTCAATTTTGTATCAATGCTGCCACTGTCCCTTTTATTCCATGGGCTTCAACTTTGCTGGTAAACCAATTATGTGGCACTTTGTCAAACGCCTTTTGGAAATCCATGTACACTACGTCAACCGCATTACCCTCATCAACCCTCACTTACCTTATCAAAAAACTCGATCAAGTTGGTTAAACACAATTTGCCTTTAACAAATCTGTGTTGGCTTTTCTTAATTAATCCACACCTATCCAAGTGACTGTTAATTTTGTCCCTGATTACTGTTTCTAAAAACTTCCCCACTACCTAGGTTAAACTGACTGGCCTGTAGTTGCTGGATTTATCTTTACACCCTTTTTTGAACAATGGTGTAACATTTACAATTCTCCAGTCCTCTGGCGCCACCCCATATCTATGGAGGATTGGAATATTATGGCCAGTACCTCCGCGATTTCCACCCTCAATTCCCTCAGCATCCTAGCATGCATCCCATCCGCTCCTAGTAATTTATCTACTTTAAGTACAGCCAGCCTTTCTAATACCTCTATCAATTTTTATTGGCCAAAGGTGGGTATATGGAGTTAGGTCGCAGATCAAACATGATCTCATTGAATGGCGGAACAGACTCGAGGGGCTGAATGGCCTCCTCCTGTTCCTATGTACAAATGAAATAATCTGTCTCCCAAAATACAAGATTTGTACAAATTTCTAGCAATCTTCTATTAAAAATCCAAGCAAGTAAACCACGGCACCCCAAATGTCTGAAATACTAAACAAAAGTGAATGTGTGTGTGTGTGTGGTGAGGGCTCAAGTTGTAGACTTTGTTCCTAAGTTCAAAGCTGCAAATGCTTTAAATCATTCTGCTCTTGTCCTGCTTCTGCCTCCTCTTTAATTTAGTTGATCTACCACCACCCAAATGTTCAAAGCTTTGGTGCTGTACATCAAAAAAAAACTTAAGTAAAATTGCTCAAATTTTAGTGGTAAATTATTACTGAACTATGCTTCATAGTACAATAATTAATAGCATTGTGGCCGTCACTATGTACACTGAAGAACTGCATTATTGTGTATAGTTCTATAATTTTAAAAAGTAAACATCAGAATGTCGCATTCACTAAGCCTCTGACCATAGATTCTGAAAGCAACGCTAAGAAGGCATTATTGTGGAATTACACATTTAACAGAGCATGAAAGTTAGATTTTTGTAGGAAAAACTTTTGAGTGCCTTTGTAACCATCCTATCAATTTGAGCTTTTGTTGTTTTGACATGGATTTAACTATTAAAACAATCACAAGCCAGCACGACTTGACAAAAGTTCCATGTGTGTAGTTGTATTTTATCAGGGTTTCTTGGATATGAGGCTCTTGTACCTTCTGAAACTCAAAATATATGTTCCACAAGTGTGTAGAAATCAAAGTGTATTAGTTCAGTAAATTTTTTAAAGTGGCTTTTCTAATATTTCCAATTTTTATTGACTATGCAATTGCCTATCAGTTTCTCAGTTGTATCTTCTCTCACATCACTCCAGCATACAGGAATTACCCATGCATCTGTAGGGCTGTGGTTACTAAATGGCACAGGTAACAGAGCTGGTGCTGAATTTGAAGGTTTGTTGCATTTTTTAAATAGAGGTTAGGGAAATATATAGCAGATGGTACAAACTGTCTCCTACAAGGTGAAGGGAGCACAAATAGTTCACCATCTTGAAATCCTGAGCTAAAATTTGTTGGAAATTAATCAGAGAAAACGAATAGTACCAGGTGGCAAAGTAAAATAGTAGACTTCCAATAAACTCTCAATTGTGTGCTGTTGGCTTTCTGTGCAGATCAATCCTTTGTATCCAGGTTTAATTAGATTAAATTGTCATTATAGGGACAACTGTGCTGAATTAGGCATTTAAAAAAATGAATATATGATACAGTAATGAAGTTGGTAGAAGTGCAAAATTGATTACTATGGTCAACATCAACTTATTTAATGTAAGGTTTGTATTGATAGCCAGCGGATGGGAGTTACTGTACTGTAAGGCAGTAAACTCCTGACATTTGAAATTATAAGGCAGAGAGTTACTACTTTATTAAATTTGCAAGCTCAAAATAAAATGTAAATTGTCTTTCCTTCAGGTACTTAGGATACTAGGTTATTGAACACAGCAAGGAGGACAAATAATGGGTGTAAAAACTTTTACACACAATTCTCCAGTCCATGGTCAAGAGCTTCTGGGAAAGTTAAACAAACTCCGTAATGAAGGACATTTCTGCGATGTGACAATTCGGGTCCAGGACAAGGTCTTCAGGGCCCACAAGGTGGTCCTCGCTGCTTGCAGTGAATTCTTCAGGGCAAAACTTGTAAATCAATCAGATACAGATGAGTGCATTTTGGATTTGAATCATGTCACTGTTAGTGGGTTTTCACCATTGCTAGAGTATGCATACACTGCTACACTTGCCATTAATACTGAGAACATTATTGATGTCTTGGCTGCTGCAAGCTATATGCAGATGTTCCATGTAGCAAACACCTGTTCAGAGTTCATGAAATCAAGTATCCTGTGGAATACAAGTGGTAATCCGCCGGGACCAGTTCCTCCACTCCCTCAAGAGAATAGTGGCGCTTGCATCATTCAATCCCATGATGACAGCCTATCGCCTGTATCATCAGAATGTAGTTCTGTTGAAAAAAGTAAGCCCAGGGAGTCTCGCAGAAAACGAAAGAACTTCATAATGATATCCCCAGAGAGTCCCACCGAATCAGCTGTTCAGCCCAACTGTTCGCAAGTTGTGAACCCCTCTGCGACCTTTTCTGACAACAGGACCCAGCAGTCTGTGGACTCGTCTCTGTCATTTCAGTGGACATACCCTTTGGGTGCTGATCGCCGGACCCAAACTGAAAAAACTAAACAAACAGAAAGTGTTAGGATCTTGGAACAGACCATAAACACAGAGGCGACAGGAAGGCTACCTGAGTACACTGCTTGTGAGAGCACAAAAGCAACATCACCCCCAATAATAGAAGATGACGTACGGATCAAAGTTGAAAGGTTAAGTGATGACGAAGGTCATGAAGTGGTATCGCAACCTGTCAGTGCTTCCCAGAGTTCACTTAGTGACCATCAAACTGTCCCAGGAAGTGAACAGGCTCAGGAGGATTTATTGATCAGTCCCCAGTCTTCCTCTATTGGTATGTACTACTAAACTTTTACCCTTTGTTATATGTACTAGGTTTAGTAAGCCACTATGATAAGGTAACACAAAATCTCCATGAAATCAAACTTTTTAGAATATTGAATGCCATATTTCTGCCTTGGTTCATGTGACTGGGATGTTGATTTGTGTTCCAGAAAGCAGTGCTGGTGTAATAGTCAATTAACAATACTTAGTTGCATTTGTTTAGTAAGGAAGAAAAATAATTTATATGTCGAATGATATTCGTTAATGGTAGAGTATGAGAATTCTTTTTTCTGGTTTATCTACTATACCTCCATTTTATCTGACCTCGTCTTCCTCCAAGTCAGCTGGAGTGACAAGTGAGCCCTTTGTTTTTGTCACAGTGCTGTTAGCTGCCTGAGAAATTGGGTCATGCTGCAGGTGTCTATGGATCTACAGTTGCTGTCTGGTCATCCTGCCCACATTTTAAGCAGTGACTGCTGGGGAAGCGGGAGTGCTGTTCTAGTTGAAATTTTAACTGTAAAAATTCTTAATTATTTTACCATTTTTAAAAATCAGCAAACTTAATTAAGCAATACTTCTTAAACTACCTTTTTTTGTAAAAACATTTAATGAAACTGAAATGTTAATCACTTTTCACTTGAATTGCATCTTTTCCTACCTTCTCTTTATTTGTATCTAAATATTTGTTATCTGCATTTCTGCCCATGTTGTTTCAATCTTTTTCAGCTTGCTTTCCTTTTTCATCCTCCCCTTACATCATCATCTTCCTCTTACTAGAGGGCAGATTGGAAAATAGAGATCCAGTATTAATGCTAATACTACTGCAGGTCTCTAAATTTTGTACTTTTATTTTCCCTTTTGTACTTTTATTTTCCCTTTTTGGTTTTATTTTAGTTAGCTAAGCTTAAAATGTACTTGTTTACCACAGATGTAAATTGTTATGTGGAGGTTATTAAACTGGCACAGTGTGAAGTTCCAATTACAAAGCACATTGTGTTTAAAAATGTTTACTTCCATTGCAAAATGCGTGTACAGCAGTTGAGACTTGAATTGTAAGTTGGTATCTTGTTAAATGCTCAGTGTCATTTCTCTTTAAACAGGTTCAGTAGATGAAGGAGTTACAGAAGGGCTACCAACACTCCAAGGCACTTCCAATGCCAACAATCACCCAGATGATGATGATAGGTAAGTAGTATCAGTATGTATTAAAGTTTTTCAGTAAATTAATATACAGTGACTAGAGTAATCTGATGAGATGCAGTGGCACTTAGTGGTTTCTAAACTGAAAAAATGCTGTTGGCAGTTGTGGAAAAGCTCTGTCTAAAAGCCAGTTTGTGTTCAATGGAAAAAGTTTTATGGCTAACATCTATACTTATGGTGACCGAGGGCTATGGCTGCTCACAACTACTGTCCCAGTGGAGATTTTATGTGGCCAATCCAAGCCATTTCCTTGTGCGTTGTAACGTATCTTAAACTCCATACCCCACAAGAAAGGTGACAAATTAGCTGCAAATCTGATGTACGTACTGTCATTCCCAATGAACATTTCTTATTGCTCGTGGATCTTGCACAGCATTGCTCACGATACATTTCAGTATGTGCTGTTGCACAACTACAGGAGTGTTATACCATGCAAAGCACAGTGTATATATCTTGTTAGCCCTTTCCTAATGCGCATAAAGCGACATTTTTAGGAATGCTGTGTTTAATCTAGCCTGACCCATTCGGACAACAAAATGCACTTGCTGTAGGGAAGTGATCTAACAGGTAATTAGGTCATTTCTTAAGTAAATTAGAGGATAATTACTCAGGGAAGTTCATCTCTTGATTGCCAGCTACTTGCAAATCCCTGGATTCACCCCTTGTGGAGAGACCAGATAATCAAGGTCAGAATAAAGTGGCAGCCTTTCCTTTTAAAAAAAAAAAAAACTGTTAATGGTTTGAAGTGTTGATGGGGTTAAGATAAAATATCATCTCTCCTTATAGTTTAGGGAGTGTGGTGCCTACGCAGTTGAAGGCACAGCTGCCAATGGTGAGGTGAAGGGGGAAAGGGTTGCAAAAGAGACCAGAGTCAGAACAATGGAGAATTTAGAGATGTGGGAGATGCAAGACAGGTAAGGGTTTTAAATACAAGGCTGAGATTTTAAATTTGAGGCGTTAATACACTGGGAAGCCAATGTAGGTCAGTGAGGACAGGGGTAATGGGTGAGTGGGACTTGGCATGGAATAAGATGCAGGCAGCAAGAGTTTTGGATGAGCTGAAGTATATGGAGGATGGGAGGCCAGCCAGGAGATAATTCTAGTAATATTGCGTCTGGAGGCGACAAAGACTTGAATGAATATTTAACCAGCAGATGGGCTGGGGTGGGTGGGGGGGATAGACAGGCAATTCTGTAAAGTTATTAACTAATTTTTATATATGCACGTATAAAATGCATATAAAATGTAAAGCTTGCGCTAACTGCCTTCAGGATGTATCAAAATGATTGTTAGGCAGGGGATTGCTTGCATTACATGTTTGGCAGTGTTTGGTCTATTGGATTTTGGTAATTCAGTTAGCATATTGGATTTGCCAGTAATTGCAGTATATTACATTGATAAAACATCTTCAGAGATTGTTGCTTTAGCACATCACAGCTATGAAATTGGACCAGGTATATAAGGTACAAATATTTCAACAGTAGTTAACACCTGATTTCAATTTGATGGGACTCAGTTCCACCTTATCTAGTAGCCCTTCTGACATTATGCCGGAAATGTGTGTTGTTTTGGGAAGTTGGGAGTAAACCTGCTACAAAGTGATAACTAAGTGTCAAAATATATTCCTAGTTCTGTAACCAATTAGTATGCAGTGTAACACTTATTTCATAGCTGCCATATATTGCACAGATAACACAGGTACTTGATCAAAGTGGTTGCTCTGTTGCACTGCAGGGAACTCTAGATAAATGTTTTGTACTTCAACAATAAGATCAAAGGGTTTATTCAGCTTTCCTTTGGGTGGTTATCATTTTAAATTGAAGTTCTCTGATTTTGTAGATTGGAGAGTGGACAGTACTCATACCAGCTATACATCAACCCTTCCACGAGTGGCACGGAGCGACCCAGTCCAAATGGTCCTGATAAACCTTTCCAGTGCCCTACGTGTGGTGCTAGGTTCACTCGCATCCAGAACCTCAAACAGCACATGCTTATTCACTCAGGTAAGCATTGTATAAGTTTTCATGTTCATATTTACTTGCTGTGTGTGTGAACGGCTGCAGGCTTAAAAATTTCCATGGCTGGAATAATCTCCCAAGTTCTACCTCCGTTCATTTTGGATATACACGTAGTTTATTAAAGATAATGGCCCTGAATTTCCAATCGGAGGCTTCCCGCGTGTGGATGCCTCCGATCGGAAAAAATCTACGCACTTTCCTGCTGGCTCCGTAGGTCCCGAGACTTCCGATCCTGGGCCTCTGCTCTAAGAAATGCAGAGGCCCAGGTATCCCACGGGCGCAGGCAGTTCGCAAGCGTCCCTGGGATCACGTTGGCCATGGGGAACCAATCAAAGAAGGGAATCACCATTCAGACTTTTGACTGGTCCGTATGGGCGGCTCTGTCAAAAGTATGAATGGGGATCACTTAAAAAAAATATTTAAACATTATATAATTTTAAAAAAAAATCATGTATTTAAAATTAGTTAAAATGAAATTAAATATTTTAAACAATTTAAAAATTTTTTACGGGGCTAAAAATAAACTTAGCTTTTTTTAAAGTATTTTCAAATTATAAATGAGTGAAAACATTTTATTTTTTAAAACTCTTATGCTAGTAAAAGCAGGCCTTGCGCACGCTTTTACCAGGCGTAAGATTTTTAAAGGCTTTCAGCGGGTGGAAGTTGTGCAGAAAGCGGAACTCTCTGCCCGCAGAGGCCCTTTTCCCGGGCAGGCGGAGGATTTGTCAAGAGAATTCTTCACACATCGGAAGTGCAGGGTTTTAGTGCATGCGCTTCGCATGCCTGAAACCAGCACTTGCAAGGTCCTTACAGGTGTGTACACACCCGTGGAGGTCGGAAAATCTGGCCCAGTATCTCTCTACCTCCCAAGTCTTCCTTACTTTACTGTGCTTGTCAATGAACTAATAATACAAATTATCATATGTATGAAGCTGGCTAATATAATTGGCGATTTGATTTGGTTGCTTTTTGACTATACTGACTTATTGAAATTAATCTGTGTGCAGATCCAAAATATTGGAAAAGATAAAAGATTTTTATCTCTAGTACTGATTGCACCTTATTCAAGTGCCATAATTAAAGCAATTACTACATTAAGTACACGATATATACATTTATTACAACAGAATATTGTAGATTGTTACCAGAGAGTAAGTCGGAGGTCCAGTGAAACCCAAATATTCTGGGAGGATTCTAAAGTTCATTAGATTGTAGCCACAAAGGAATTTATAATTGGAATTGGTGAGTATATTATGGCAAAACCTGCTTGATGTAGCAACAACAACTAAGTAATCCTACCTTTCAAGAAGACTAGTTCTTCAAAGGGATTCAACAGGGTAGATAAAGAGAAAGTATTTCCTCAATCCAGAATAAGAGGGCATAATCTTAAAATTAGAGTTAGGCTATTGTGGAGTGAAATCTGGAAGCACTTTTATACATAAAGTGAAAATCTAAAACTTGCTCCCCCAAAAGGCAGTGGATGCTGGGCCAATTGCAATTTTCAAGACTGAGATTGATAGATTTTTGTTAGGTAAAGGTATCAATGGGGTTGTGCATTTTGAAGGAAGATTGTCACATGATGGTTTTCACGCGCCTCCTTAGGGTGGAAGCTGTATGGTGCTAAGGGATGCCAGCTTGACTTCATTGGTAGCACAGTCAGCTCTGAGTCAAGTAGTGAGTTCAAACCCTATTCCACACTTCAGTATAAAATCAAGACTGATTCTTCAGTGCAGTACTAATGACTACATTCTTAGAGTTTTCCTTGGGTGGAATATTAAACCCAGGCCATGTCTGCCTGTTTAGGTGGGCTTTAAAGATCCTATGGTACTTTTTGTCCTGGCCAACTTTCTTCCCTCAACCAACCCTACAAAAAACAGATTAATTAGTCACTCATCATTGGTTTGTATGCTGCACACAAAATAGCTGCTATGTTTGCCTGTGTTTCAAAGCAGTTCATTGTATGTGAAGTGTTTTGGGACACTTGGAGATATAAGGCACTACCACGTAACATTAATGAAGGTTTTTTTTAAATGTAAGTTATGTTAATTTTAGTCTTCTGTGAATAGAAAATGGCATAATATGTCACTCATCGTTCATTGTGATCTTTTTCAACAAAATATCTAATATTGATGTTACAGAGCTCACTAGAAAATAATACTGAAGCTGTATTCATGAGTCTGTGCCACTTTGATGTTCATCTGTTTGTTGTCCAGCATTAGTGGATTTCAGACTACTTCATGTCTGATTCTAATAGTTAAAGGCAAGTGAGTAATGAGCAAGACTAATAGCTATGAGTATCCTTTATAGCATTCATTATTGCATTTCTGCATCTCTTAAGTTGTAATTTAGAATTGAGAATAAACACATTCTCGTCTGCTTCAAGTAAATGGTTCCAAATATGAGTTCACAAACAAATCACTATTTAGTTATGCCCTGTTTTACTATTCTTTCACTGTTGAGATACTTCTCCGTGAAGTATTGTATGCGCTTAAAAATATTGTGGTCTTATCATCTGTGCAGTTTAATTGTTAGAATTTTCCATTTTTGAGCATTTATGATCAAGCATAAGAATTTGCAAAAGAATGAGGAGAATTTAGAAGGTAGGGAACAAGGTAACAGTGGTGGGATTTCACAGTGTGTTCCGGAGTATAAGGTCTCCACGGATGAAGGTTCTGTCACTGAAGGTGGAGCATACAGAGCATGATGCAAAGGCAGCCAGAGTTTGAAGAATGAAAGGTCTGTTCTGGCATATAGGGCAAGATGAAACAAGATAGTCAGAACAGCATGTGGTGTTCCTCATTTGTGAAACACAGCTGACAGATTTTATTTTATGATTGATATAGTTAGTTATGTTTTGAATGTTAACTGTGATGTTTTCCAGCCTAAATACTTGCATTTCTAAGCAAATGTATCTATCTGATTTCCTTACCTAAGGCAATGGTGGTGGGGTGAACTTTAAATTTTTCTTCTTATTCGTTCATGAGATGTGGGCGTTGCTGGCAAGGCCAGCATTTATTGAGAAGGTGGTGGTGAGCCACCTTCTTGAACCGCTGCATTCTGTGTGGTGAAGGCACCCCCAAAGTGCTGTTAGGGAGGGAGTTCCAGGATTTTGACCCAGCGACGATGAAAGGAACGGTGATATATTTCCAAGTCAGGATGGTGTGTGATTTGGAGGGGAACTTGGAGGTGATGGTGTTCCCATGCGCCGACTGCCCTTGTCCTTCTAGCTGGTAGAGGTCGCGGGTTTGGGAGGTGCTGCAGAAGAAGCCTTGGTGAGTTGCTGCAGTGCATCTTGTAGATGATGCATACTGCAGCCATGGTACGCCGGTGGTGGAAGGAGTAAATGTTTAAGGTAGTGGATGGGGTGCCAATCAAGCGGGCTGCTTTGTCTTGGATGGTGTCGAGCTTCTTGAGTGTTGTTGGAGCTGCACTCATCTAGGCAAGTGGAGAGTATTCCACCACACTCCTTACTTGTGCCTTGTAGATGGTGGAAATGCTTTGGGGAGTCAGGAGCTGAGACACTCTCTGCAGAATACCCAGCCTCTGACCTGCTCTTGTTGCCATAGTATTTATGTGGCTGATCCAGTTAAGTTTCTGGTCGATGGTGACCCCCCCCAGGATATTGATGGTGGGGATTCAGCAATGGTGATACCATTGAATGTCAAGGGGCGGTGGTTAGACGCTCGCTTGGTGGAGATAGTCATTGCCTGGCACTTGTGTGGCGCGAATGTTACCTGCCACTTATCAGCCAAAGCCTGAATGTCGTCCAGGTCTTGCTGCATGCGGGCATGGACTGCTTCATTATCTGAGGAGTTGCAAATGGCACTGAACGCTGTGCAGTCATCAGCGAACATCCCCACTTCTGACCTTATGATGGAGGGAAGGTCATTGATGAAGCAGCTGAAGATGGTTGGGCTTAGGACACTGCCCTGAGGAACTCCTGTAACAATGTCCTGGGGCTGTGATGATTGACCTCCAACAACCACAAACATCTTTCTTTGTGATAGGTATGACTCCAGCCAGTGGAGAGTTTTCCTCCCGATTCCCATTGACTTCAGTTTTACTAGGGCTCTGTGATGCCACACTTGGTCAAATGCTGCCTTGATGTCAAGGGCAGTCACTCTCACTTCACCTCTGGAATTCAGCTCTTTTGTCCATGTTTGGACCAAGGCTGTAATGAGGTCTGGAGCTGTGTGGTCCTGGCGGAACCCAAACTGGGCATTAGTGAGCCAGTTATTAGTGAGTAAGTGCCACTTGATAGCACTAGCACTGTCGACGACCCTTTCCATCACTTTGCTGATGATTGAGTGTAGACTGATGGAGCGGTAATTGGCCGGATTGGATTTGTTCTGCTTTTTGTGGACAGGTCATACCTGGCTAGAGGCGCAGCTAGTTCTGGAGCACAAATCTTCAGCACGACAGCCGGGATGTTGTCGGGACCCACAGCCTTTGCTGTATCCAGTGCGCTCAGCTGTTTCTTGATATCACGTAGAGTGAATCGAATTGGCTGAAGACTGATGCTGTGGTGGTGGGGACCTCAGGAGGAGGCCAATATGGATCATCTACTCGGCACTTCTGGCTGAAGATGGTTGCAAACGCTTCAGCTTTGTCTTTTGCACTCACGTGCAGGGCTCCACCATCATTGAGGATGGGGATATTCATTGAACCTCTTTCTCCCGTTAGTTGTTTAATGGTCCACCACCATTCACGACTGGATGTGGCAGGACTGCAGAGCTTTGATATGATCCGTTGATTGTGTGATTGCTTAGCTCTGTCTATAGCATGCTGCTTCTGCTTTTTAGCATGCATGTAGTCCTGTGTTGCAGCTTCCCCAGGTTGGCACTGAATTTTTAGGTACGCCTGGTCCTGCTCCTGGCATGCTCTTTTTCACTCCTTATTGAACCAGGGTTGGTCCCCTGGCTTGATGGTAATGGTAGAGTGTGGGATATGCCGGGCCATGAGGTTACAGATTGTGAAGGAATATAAATCTGCTGCTGCTGATGGCCCACAGCACCTCATGGATGCCCAGTTTTGAACTGCTAGATCTGTTCTGAATGTATCCCATTTAGCACGGTGGTAGTGCCACACAACACAATGGAGGGTGTCCTCCATGTGAAGACGGGACTTCGTCTCCACAATGATTGTGCTACCAATGCTGACAGATGCATCTGCGACAGGTAGATTGGTGAGGATGAGGTCAAGTAGGTTTTTCCCCCCTCGTGTTGGTTCTCTCATCACCTGTCGCAGGCCCAGACTGGCAGCTATGTCCTTCAGGGCTCGGTCAGTAGTGGTGCTACCGAGCCACTCTTGGTGATGGACATTGAAGTCCCCCACCCAGAGTACATTCTGTGCCCTTGCTGCTACTCAGTGCTTCTTCCAAGTGGTGTTCAACATGGAGGAGTACTGATTCATCAGCTGAGGGAGGGCGGCAGGTGGTAATCAGCAGGCGGTTTCCTTGCCCATGCTTGACCTGAAGCCATGAGACTTCATGGGATCCGGAGTCAATGTTGAGGACTCCCAGGGCCACTCCTTCCCTGGTGGGTCTGTCCTGCCGGTGAGACGCTGATGGAGGAGTTTGGGACACTGAAAGGTATGATTCTGAGAGTATGACCATGTCAGGCTGTTGCTTGACTAGTCTGTCGGACAGCTCTCCCAATTTTGGCACAAGTCCCCAGATGTTAGTGAGGAGGACTTTGCAAGGTCGACTGGGCTGGGTGTGCTGCTGTCATGTCCGTAGCCGGTGCCGAGGTCAATGCCGGGTGGTCCGTCCGGTTTTATTCTTACTGTTTTCGTAGGTTTTTCTTTTACAACTGAGTGGCTTGCTAGGCCATTTCAGAGGGCAGTTAAGAGTCAACCGCATTGCTGTGGGTCTGGAGTCACATATAGGCCAGATCAAGTAAGGGCGGCAGATTTCCTTCCCTAAAGGACATTAGTGAACCAGATGGGTTTTTACGACAATCCGGTAGTTTCATGGTCACCATGACTGATACTAGCTTTTTATTCCACATTTATTTAACAGCTGCCGTGGTGGAATTTGAACTCGTGTCTCGGATCATTAGTCCAGGCCTCTGGATTACTAGTCCAGTAACATAACCACTATGCTACCGTTCCCTGTATTAGTTGATTCAGAGATTTAATGACATTTTGTTGACTACTTTCCCCAATTTTAATGCCAAAATAGCTAAATCTGGAAATTTTCATTTAACCTGTTAATAAAGTATAACTTAATTAACTGGGAACATGGTGATATAGTCGTAAAATAAGAAATACAAAGGGGTGCGATTTTAGAGTTTATTAGATGCAGTACTATGCCACATTGTCTAATGTTTTGAGTGACTACCTTTCCATACTTTTTGTTTAATATTTCTTACCAAGTTGCAACTTGTCACCGGAGTTTGCAGTGGGTAATAACAGCGAATAAACAGCATTCGCTGTTATTACCCCTTTGAAACTGACAGAACTTCAGGATTTAGCGCATGCGCATCCTAACGTGGAAATCCTGAAGTTGCGGTCAGTCATTCACTGCACCGACACAGGCTGCGCTGTGGCATCACCACCTTCCCCCCCCCCCCCCCCAACCACCCAATAGTCAGCAATCAGTGTAATCAAGGAAATCAGTGAAACTGACAAACTTGGGGTTTTCCACGGTAATATCACTGTTAAATACCCCATTAAAAGTTAGACCTTGTTGGATTAGGTGTAACTGGGGTTTTAACATTGTATTGACTGCTAAACAAATGTTAAGGCCCTGAAAAACTAATTTTAATTTTGTGGGGTCTCACATTTCTCCATAATAATTAGTTTGAAAGAAACTTAATTTTTTTTTTAAAGTTTGTTTATATTTATTTCAGAATTACCCTTTCCCCATGTGAGAGCCCCAATCTTTGTTTTGTGCTCGAACATTTTTTTAAAGTCAGAATAAAAGGAGCTTCTTGACTTCCTGGTTCCCTGTCTGAGAATTCTGCATTGTGATTGGCTGCTTAGACAGCTTGTTGATGTATGGAATTCCCACTACACTGATCTCGGTTGCACGTCAAAAAAGCCAAACTTCTCGCCACAGAGATCGCGAGATCTTTGTCGGCAGCTTTCTTTGGGGTCAGCGGCGAATGCCTTTGTTTCACCGAGTATATCTAATTCCAATATTTCTGGTATTTGAACTTCAATGCACCAGTTTGCAAAGCCCACAGATTTAGATAATTAAACCATGTTGTCTCAGAACATGATGGACATTGACAACCTAGTGACAAAAAGGTAGGAGATTAGTTTGCTTAATTATCAAGTTCCCAATTTAAGATCTGGCATCAGGGAGAGGTGACTGCCAGAGGCTAAGTAATATTCCCACAGTGAGAAAACACTATTTTGACAGCTCTTAATGTCCAGATCAATAATGCCAAGGACTGGGAGCAGGTTACAGGCCTGCTATCAAGTGTGGTTTAGTACATGGGACAGGGAACTAATTGCCGCATGGTAACTGTAAAGTGTTGAATAGTTCAAGGCTAATACAATAGTCAATACCGACACTTGTAAAATCAGGAGGTTAAAGTCCAAAACTTTTCAGTAAGAAAGATTATAGAACTCTCACATGTTTTTACCCTATGTTAAAATAATGAAAATCACCAGAAGTTCCAAGTGAGAATCCAAATGTAAATTGCAGTTAAGGATAAAAATGGCTTCCTGATCAATGAAAATATTTTGTATTAGTCAGTGACAAAACTTGAATAAGCCAGGTAATCCCTATACCGAAAAATTATCTGCTATATAACACTTTCATGACTGTGACAACTGTACTGTGCTAACCTCTAATTTGTTAAATGTAGAGACAAAGTCCAAAACTTTACTTGTAAATATTTGATTTTCCTGTAAGAATTATTAAATATCTCTTTAATTGAGCAATTTTTTGGGACAAATTATAAGTCTCTCTTTTTTTATATAGGACATACTTTATTTCAGTAGGGCTTAGAAGATAATGTGTACTGTATTGTGCTGTACTAGTATCACATGTTTAAGATGAGAAGGTGTGCACTTACCGCCACTTCTAGCATGCACCCATGGAGCCATTTCATGACATTATTTACTTAATTTAGGAGAAATGGCAAAATTGTTTTCCCTTTGCTGGCTTAGATTCTTCTGCCATCCCAGCAGCAGTTCTGATGGAGAGCAACTTCCGTAGCTGAGTGAAGTCGTATATTTATCATATGTTGTACAGTGGTTTTCAACTGAATTAAACCTTTCATCTCTACTAGTAATTAAAAGGCACCTTCAGCAAACAATGTATCCCAATTGGTTGCTGAATTCTAGTTGCAAATGTTAGATAAGTGGCTTTAACCCTCTGCTTAATAATGATATTGCTGGTTGTTAGTAAATGGGTTACATAATGGAATATGTTTCCAAATGTTACAAATCAGTGGTGAAATATTGATTGTGGTCTTATTCCTTTCTCTGGAACTGTACATTGGGTTACAGAGAACAAAATTAAATGAAAAGAAGCAGATTTAATCTGTATCATTAATGAGTTTTACATAAAAACAACCCTGGTGCACGTTTACTTATTTAGTTAAGACATAGTCGCGCATAGTATGCTTTCTAGCCATTGCAAAAAACACACTTTTCTTTAACACATCTAGTAAATTTCTTTATGAAACACCACAGATGGGCTACTTGTATTTTTTTCCTCCTAGTTTATTGCCAGGAATTTGATTAATGTTTGAGGGTAGGGAGATGGCAGCACAAAAAGGTATACAAATTCAGTTTTACTAAAAGCCCATTTAGATTACTAAAATAATAATTTGTCTCAATTTCTAATACCTGTAGTTTACATGTAGGGGAGTATATTTATCTGGTTTCAGGAATATTGAATGTTTGATGTAAGCAAGTAATTCCTGTTCACATTAAATATGTTGTCTTCTGATCGTAGAGTAAAATTTCACTGAATAACAATAGCTGCATAATCTTTCATTTTTTTGATGTTCAACATACAGATTGTTTATAATACTGCAGTCTGTAGAAATGCTACCATTTACCAGACTTGTACATTAATCAGTATTTAGTTATAGTTTTTTTCCTGATTCTTGCTGTAAGATGAGCAGTTTGTGTAGTTTATTGACAACGGGAACCGAGAGAATGAAGTGTAGTTACACCTTTTAGAATTATTAAGTTGGATATTGGAGATTGAAAACATTACTAATTTATGTTTTTAGGTATAAAACCCTTTCAGTGTGACAGATGTGGAAAAAAGTTCACAAGAGCATACTCCTTAAAGATGCACCGTCTCAAGCATGAAGGCAAACGATGTTTCCGATGCCAAATATGCAGTGCAACTTTTACTTCATTTGGGGAATATAAGCACCATATGCGCGTTTCGAGGCACATTATCCGAAAACCAAGGATCTACGAGTGCAAAACATGTGGCGCCATGTTTACTAATTCTGGAAACTTAATTGTACACCTGAGGAGCCTGAACCATGAAGCATCTGAACTAGCGTCCTACTTCCAGAGCAGGTGAGGTATAACGGTTGAAAATTTGTGCTTAAAAAGGAGCAGCCTGGTTGTAATGGACTAGTATTGGTTATTGCAAGAATAATCTGCAGTTGAAAAATCAATAGTAATGTCTTTAAGATTATGGAAGTGTTTAATAGGGTAGATGTAGAGAAAATTTTTCCACTTTGTGGAGACCAAAACTAGGGACTGTAAATATAAGATAGTCACTAATAAATCCAATAGAGAATTCAGGAGAAACTTTTTTACTCTGGGATTAGTTAGAATGTGGAACGTGCTACCTGAAGGAGTAGTTGAGGTGAATAACATAGATGCATTTAAGAGGAAGCTAGATAAACGCATGAGGGCGAAAGGAATAGAAGATTATGCTGATAGAGTTCGATGAAGAGGGTTAGGAGGAAGCTTGTGTGGAGCACAAACACCGACATGGACCAGTTGGCCCAAGTGGCCTGTTTCTGTGCCGTACATTCTATGTAATTTTATATGTAATTCTTTACTCCAGCATATAATATATAACACTATTGCAGTTGATGTCAATGCTGGATAATCTGTTACTGTTTGTAGTTTATAGAAGTGGCCGTATTGTTACAATTACCTGCAGCAGAAGTGGCTAAGGGGCATTTTGGCACACAAGAAACCTAGGCCTAAAAATTCGGGTGCTAACGGGGCGCAAAGCAACTAGCGCCCAGGCGCAGCGCCGCCAACACCTCCCGCGAAATTCAGCGGCAGCAGTAACAGTTAGCGACCCACGGCACTGTGCCGCCGGTGATGACGTCATCGCCGTGCGCAGCGCCCCGGCCGCGACCTTCGGTAGCGCCCCCTGACTTACCGCCGGACGCTATGTCCGACGGGGTCAGGGGGGCCTACCTGCGGCCGGGGCGACGCTAATTAAAGACGAGGTGCCGGGCGGCCATTTTTTGTTGCTGGCCACCTGCCAGCATCTGCCCCCGTTGCCGTCCCCGGCCTCCTGACCAGCCCCCCCGCGGAGTGCCAGCTGCGCTCCATGAGGGCTCTTTTGCCGGCACTCCGATCCCTGGTGGCCCAGCTGGGCCCCGGGTCGCGCTATGCAAGGCCTCTCCCCTTTAAGAAGGGGAGGAATGCCTGCAGCACGTAGCACCGCGATATTCACTCACAGCGCCCCAAGAGGGAGGCGGGGCGCTTCCAGTAGCGCCCCGCTTACCTCTTGGGGCACTACCGATGAATTTCGGCTGCGTGGGGCGCTAATTTTTTTCAGGATGCTAAAAGTAGCGCCCGGGCGAAGTTAGCGCCCCAAAAGGGGCGCGACTCCATTTTTTCCCCCCTAGTCTCCCGTTTCCTGAATGCCAATTTCAGCTGCAGGAAGATACAATCTGGGGATGAAAGCTACCTTCTGTAATGCTATGTGGATATTTGTAGATACTCCAATCCACTACACCACCATACTACAGTATTGGTTTTATATCTTTTTGACAATCTTTTTTCCCACAATTTATCTGCCTTTCTCTCCACCAGCCAGTGATTTGTGCTGGAGTACAGTTTCTGTGGATACCAGCAGCTTTCTGGCACCTTGCCCATGAGGCCATTCTTTATGTGCACTTTGGTCTGGAGTTCATGAAGTTGAATACCCTGTGAAATTTATTAATGAATCTCATATGTTTTACATTGATTATAGAAGATTATCAATTTCATGGGTTCTCTTATTTTGTATGAAACTTTATGGACTCTGGAACTAATGCAGCCCATGAACAGCTTATAGTTCTATTCATGTGTGCAACCTAGACACAGTGAGGGTAGCCTGTTCAACCATGGGGGGCATCATAGCCCAGCCACAACACCTGAATGGCTGGCTAATTTTGTTTGCTTTTCTTTGACGGTGTGGCAAAGGAGCTTGATTGGAGTAAGGCAGAGAATGTTGCGTACTTGGATTTCAGTAAGGTCTTTGATGCAGTTCTTCTGGAAAGGCTGGTACTGAAAATAAAGAAAGCGGGAATCCATGGGGATATTTTAAAATGGATACGTAATTGGTTGACTGATAGAACCCAGAGGGTAGTAGTACAGCGGTTGTCATCAGCCTTGCATTATGTTGCCAGTGGGGTCCAACAGAGCTCTGTTTTGGGATCTCTTTTGTTTAATATCTTTATAAATGATCTGGAGCTAGGAGTCACCAGCACAGTTTGCTAAATTTGAAGCTAATACAAAACTAATAAATGTTGTAGACTCCAAAGCTGAACAGGATAAGCTGCAGGATGATTTGAATGTACTTGGGTATTCAATGTAGAGAAGGGATTATTACTTAAATGGAAAGAAAAACAAATCAGATGTTGGGATGTATTAAAAGATAAATATTGTGCTGAAATAGTAGGTAATCCTGCCACTTTATCAATGATTGGTGCAACCTCACTTAGAATATTGTGTACAGTTATGGTCACCACTACAAAAAAGATATTCCAGCTATCGAAAGAATACAGAAGAGAGCAATCAGATGGTTGCGGGGATGGAAGGATTGGATTATGAGAAGTGATTATGTGAATTGGGCATGTTCTCGCTGGAACAGAGAAAGTTGAGAGGTGATCTAATTGCTGTTTTTAGGATTCTAAAGGGAGTGGATAACGTAGACTATGGCATGCTATTTCTCCTAATCCAGGACAGTAGAACCAGAGGACACGGCCTGTGCTTGAAGCGGGGTAAATTCAAAACTAATCTGCAGACTCAATATTTAATTGAGTGGTCAATCTATGGAACAGACTCCCTAGGGAGATGGTGGAAACAGTTGGAATGCATTCAAATATAAATTACATAGAGATTTCTTTCAGATAAAATAGCATTTTGGGATACAGTAATATGAGTAATTTGAGACATTAAATGAAGTAAGTGTAGCATGCTTGGGTGGGAAAAGGTGACTTTGGACCTTTGGTTTCCAAAGCGCTCCACCACTGGGGTTTTCCTCGTGTCATTTCTGGGCCTGTTGTAGATTATACTATGATTAGTCAATAACTTCATTATCGTATCATGTGACTACCAGGATGGCAGAAGGTGAACTAGATGAACTTTGTTTTCTTCTCGTCTAGCAATTCCTATGTTCCTAATTGTTTCTTAAATGATTCCAGGGTTTTCACCAACACTTTTCTATCTGGGAGTGCTATCCATGTTTTGATCATTCTATATCCTGATATATTCTATATCCAGCTTCCTGATATTATAAATTTGCATTTTACTAGTTTGAACTTGTAATTCCTTATCCAGTACCCCCAGTTTAGGGTTAAGTAATTTTCTGCATTTAAACTTTCCCATACAGTTTACTAACTTGTATACCTCAGATCACTTCTCGGATGTCTCCTTCAAGGCTGAAAAGCTCAAATCTCTTGTCTTTTCTCATAACTCAGATCTTTGACACTGCGGATCAGCCTAATGTCTGTCTCTCTGTGCACTGTCTCCAGCCCTTGAATCTCTCCCTTGTGTCTGGCGAGAACTGGACACAGACACAAGGTTTGACCATAGCGTTGTAAAATTTGATCGTGACTCTGTCGACCTATATTCTACTACTGATTTGGCTATATAATTTAACATTCTATTGTAAATTGTTCTATGTTGGTTGAACATTTTGAGCATTGATTTTTCTAAGACTCTGGGTTTCTTTCAACTTCATCTTGAGGTATTTCAGCACCATTTATTGAGTGTGTGTGTTTCTGATTTTTCCTTCCTATGTGCAGTGCTTCACATTTGAACACATTAAATTTCATGTGCTAACTAAAATTTCTGAGGTCCTCTGAGTCTGCTGCTCTCCTAGTTTGGTATCATCTGCAAATTTCATCAATTTGCATTGAGTTCTGAATCCAAGTATTTGATGTAAATTAGTGGTGGTCCCAACACTTGTCACTGTGACACGCCACTCTGTACATGCCACACATGCGCACAACCTTTTCCCCTCCTCTGACGTAAACATTTGTTTCCTACCATTCACCAAATTTTTATCCATTCCCAAGATTTACCTTCAATCCCTACAGCTTTGAGCTTAACTAATAGTCTTTTGTGTGGAACTTTGGCAAAAGCTTTTGGAGGTCTGGAAGCAGATTGCAGAAATGTAATAAAATTATGCTGAATTTGAACAAAACACTTTCTAGTTGCATTTAACCCAAGTTTCTGTTATTTTTCTGTATCAATTAAATTGTTGAAGATTACAAAGAACTGGTGGTTTAATTAAAATTTACAATGACAATTTAATCCAGTATTAAAAAGGAAGCTGCCTCACCCACTCCACCTTAATTACAGATATCAAAATACCAGTAAACCATTGAAAGAGTTAACACTTTAAACAGCATAGCTTATTTTGAGTTGGGAAAAAAAAAATACTTTCACAGAATACTCATTCCTTCCCTCCCTTCCATTGGGATGTCAAAATTTAATCGAAAAAGAAATGTTGCAATTAATGTCCAAAGTTTGAAAAATTCTGTAAGAATAAGGTTTGATTCTAAAATCAGTTAGATATATAATTGCATTTCAATGATCTTTTAAGTGAAATTCTTTCTTTCTACTTGATGGCTCCAATACTTGCAGCCTGTACCTAAAGCTCCCTCTATTCTACCCAACTGTCTGTCATTTACACCTCTTACTTTGTTCCATCCCCAAACAAAAGCTTCAAAGGCGCATCCTCTATTGCACTAGTATAAATTTAATATTTCCCATGATGCGCAACTTTGTGTTCTCTGAATGAGATTCCTATTTTAGTGCCAAATTGAGTGGTTTGTACTGTGGACCTGCACCCATTAGGAATGTGTGCTGAATTTGAATGCAGATCTCAACGATATCCACTTTTATATTTAACAATAGGATGGGTTTTCCAGTAATTCTGCTAACATAACCCATGACCGCATCTAGTTATTGCATTTTGTGGAAAGCATTAAGGTAGAAAGTACCCCGGTAGATAGGTGTGTCCCTATTGCATTGAGTGAAGTGCACAGGAAAATATAGCTAAAGACTTAAATACAATAAGAAGCATCTTGTGTAGTAGCCTAAATAGGCACACTCTTTCTCCCCCACCCCCAAAAGACAAACTGGGACTTCCTAGCAAAAATGTCAAAACTTGTTGGCAAAATTGAAGCCTGTGGGATTAAAGGGACAGTGGCAGTGTGGATACAAAATTGGCTGAGGGACAGAAAGCAGAGAGTAGTGGTGAACAGTTGTTTTTCAGACTGGAGAGAAGTGTTCCCCAGGGGTCAGTAATAGGACTACTGCTCTTTTTGATATATATTAATAGCCTGAACTTGGATATACAGGGCATAATTTCAAAGTTTGCAGTTGACACAAAACTTGGAAATGTAGTAAACAGTGAGGAGAATAGTAGACTTCAGGAGGAAGACTGGTGAAATGGGCAGAGACATGGCAGATGAAATTTAACGCAGATAACTGTGAAGTGATACATTTTGGTAGGAAGAAAGAAGAGGCATTACAAACTAAATAGTACAATTTTAAAGGGGGTGCAGATAGAGAGAGACCTGAGGGTGTATGTGCACAAATATTTGAAGATTGCAGGACAAGTGGAGAAGGCTATTTTAAAATGCATGAGATCTCCTTGGCTTTATTAATAGAGGAATAGAGTACAAAAGCAAATGCTAAAGCTTTATAAAACACTGGTTAGGCTTCAGCTGGAATTGTCCAATTCTGGGCGCCACACTTTAGGAAGGACGTCAAGGCCTTGGAGAGGGTGCAGAAGAGATTTACTAGAATGGTACCAGGGATGAGGGACTTCAGTTATGTGGAGAGCCTGGAGAAGCTGGGGTGGTTCTTCTTAGAGCAGAGAAGGTTAAGAGGAGATTTGGTGGAGGTGTTCAAAATTATGAATGGTTTTGATAGAGTAATTAAGAAGAAACTGTTTCCAGTGGCAGTAGGGTCTGTATCCAGAGACACAGATTTAAGGTGATTGGCAAAAGAACCAGAGGCAACATGTGGAAACATTTTATTACACAGTGAGCTGTGATCTGGAATGCACTGCCTGAAAAGGTGGCAGAAGTAGATTCAATAGTAATTTTCAAAAGGGAATTGGATAAATACTTGAAGGGGAAAAAAATTACGGGGCAATGGGGAAAGGGCAGGGGAGTGGGACTAATTGGATAGCTCCACCAAAGAGCCGACATAGACACAATGGGCCAAATGGCCTCCTGTGCTGTATCATTCTATGTAGCTGCCTTAAATTTGTTTGGCGTTGTTAAAGTGTGTGCCATCTTTTAAAGCATGTTATTTTTCCCACTGTGCAATGAATTCAAATATGGTTGAACCTCACTTAAAGTACTCTTTGTTCCAGTTAAGTGCCTTTTTAAAGCCAGAATTTCCTCCTATCATTTCTGTACATGTCATTTCCTGTTAAGTTTTTAAGAGTTAAATTTATTCCTATTCTCACCACTGCAAATACTAATGTTTCCATTTTTATAATCTTGCTGTAAATAGCATGCTATGAGATGTTTCAGTAGATTAAAAAAATACACACTATAAATATATAGGTTTATATGGACTCCTTAAAACTGTAGATCTAGTACTTGGCAAATTAAGTAGCTCTACCTCCACCAAAAACTTAATTTCAAATTCATTTAGAAATTGCAACAGCTTCCTGAATTGAACTTATTCCATTTTTCTGCACGGCTTGCACTTTACCTCCGTATTACTGTGCTACACATCTGGAGATTAGAGCCAACATCCATTTTGTTTGGAAAAGCTAGTTACAGGTTTCATTTTGGATTTCTGCTGTGAGCTCTGTGGGTGGCACTACATAACTATAGAGTTTTGGGGAGAGGAGTGAGTCGAGTTAAACTATTTTAAAAATTGAATGCATTTTTGGAATGCTCTAAGTGTAGTTTAAGTTAAACTTTTTGTTTTGGTTTTTATCAACATAAAGCATAATTATGGGGTAATAAGACTTTGCAGTAATACTGAAGATAAGGATATGAAAATCTTTTATTATATCCATAGACCAAAATCTTTACTATAACTGGCTGAGGAGAACTCCAGCGTCGATTTAACAATGTAAACACCAGTGTTTTTTTGCCAACTGCAGAAGTGAAGGCAAAGTGCAAATTGATCTTTCTAACTGAGGTGCCAAAACTATGTTTATCAGTATTGATTTTTATAATGTAGCCTGTTATCTTAGTTGGGTAAATTTCCCTCTGTTTTAAATATGTCTGAAAACTCTTGGATAATTCAGTCACACAGGCAACTAGCATCACTGCTTGGTTCTTTTGAATCCAGTATGAGTATAAATATGTATGCCATTCTATGCAAGGTGATATTTTTTTTTGTAGAATGCATCATTTATCTACTGACTAACTGGGGCAAGAGAGCAAGAAAAATGCATCTCTTCAAAGGCAGGGTCGCATTGTGCATGGTTAGTGGGAAAATCGCTACTGACGCTTGCATAAGGAGCAGGAGTAGGCCTTACGGCCCCTCGAGCCTGCTCCACCATTCAATAACATAGAAACATAGAAGATAGGAGCAGGAGTAGACCATTCGGCCCCTCGAGCCTGTTCTGCCATTTAATGAGATCATGGCTGATCATCCAAATTCAGTACCCTGTCCCTGCTTTCTCCCCATATCCCTTGATCCCTTTAGCCTTAAGAAATATATCTCACTCCTTCTTGAATATATTTAATGAATTGGCCTCAACTGCCTTCTGTGGTAGAGAATTCCACAGGTTCACCACTCTCTGGGTGAAGAAATTCCTCCTCATCTCAGTCCTAAATGGCTTACCACTTATCCTTAGACTGTGACCACTGGTTCTGGACTCCCCTGCCATCGGGAACATCCTTCCTGCATCTAGTCTGTCTAGTCCTGTTAGAATTTTATAAGTTTCAATGAGATCCCCTCTCATTCTTCTAAACTCTAGTGAATATAAGCCTAATTGCTTAAGGTAAAAAATCACGGGATTGGGGGTAATATTCTGGCATGGATAGAGGATTGGCTATCTAACAGAAAGCAAAGAGTTGGGATAAATGGTTCATTCTCAGACTGGCAATCAGTAACTAGTGGTGTTCCACAGGGGTCCGTGCTGGGTCCCCAACTCTTTACAATCTATATTAACGATTTGGAGGAAGGGACCAAGTGTAACATATCAAAATTTGCAGATGATACAAAGATGGGAGGGAAAGTAGTGAGTGAGGAGGACATAAAAAACCTGCAAGGGGACATAGACAGGCTAAGTAAGTGGGCAGAGATTTGGCAGATGGAATACAACACTGGAAAGTGTGAGGTGATGCACTTTGGCAGGAAAAATCCTAGAGCAATTTATTATCTTAATGGCAAGAAACTGGAGAGTACTGAAGTGCAAAGGGATCTGGGGGTCCTGGTGCACGAAACTCAAAAGGTTAGTATGCAGGTGCAGCAAGTGATTAAGAAGGCAAATGGAATGTTGGCTTTCATTGCTAGGGGGATAGAATATAAAAATAGGGAGGTATTGCTTCAGTTGTACAAGGTATTGGTGAGACCGCACCTGGAATACTGCATACAGTTTTGGTGTCCTTACTTAAGGAAAGACATCCTTGCTCTCGAGGCAGTGCAAAAAAGGTTCACTCGGTTAATCCCGGGGGTGGTCATATGAGGAGAGGTTGGGTAGATTGGGACTCTACTCATTGGAGTTCAGAAGAATGAGAGGCGATCTTATTGAAACATATAAGATTGTGAAGGGGTTGGATCGGGTGGATGCGGGGAGGATGTTCCCGATGACGGGTGAGACTAGAACTAGGGGACATAGTCTTAGAATAAGGGGCTGCTCTTTCAAAACTGAGATGAGGAGGAACTACTTCACTCAGAGGGTGGTAGGTCCATGGAATATGCTGCCACAAAAAGCTGTAGAAGCTACATCATTAAATAAATTTAAAACAGAAATAGACAGTTTCCTAGAAGTAAAAGGGCATTAAGGGTTACAGGGAGCGGGCAGGAATTTGGACGTGAGTCTAGATTCGGATCGGTCATGGCCCTGTGGGTAGTGGAGCGGGCCCAGGGACCGTGTAGCCTGATTCTGCTCCTATTTCGTGTGTGCAATTCTGTTAGATGCAGGAGATGGTTCTGTGATAGATAGTAGATTGGCGGTTAGGATCAGATCAGCCATGATCTTATTGAATGGCGGAGCAGGCTCGAGGGGCCGATTGGCCTACTCCTGCTCCTATTTCTTATGTTCTTATGTAATCGACCCAATCTCTCTCCATACATCATTCCTGCCATCCCAGGTAACAGTCTGGTGAATCTTCGCTGCACTCCCTCCATGGCAAGAACATCCTTCCTCAGATAAGGTGACCAAACCTGCACACAATACTCAAGGTGTGGTCTCACCAAGGCCCTGTACAACTGCAGCAAGACATCCTTGCTCCTGTACTCGAATCCTCTTGCTATGAAGGCCAACATACCATTTGCCTTCTTAACCGCCTGCTGCACCTGCATGCTTACCTTCAGCAACTGATGCACAAGGTCACCCAGGTCTCGTTGCACTTCCCCTTTTCCCAATCTATTGCCATTCAGATAATCTGTCTTCCTGTTTTTGCCACCAAAGTGGATAACCTCGCATTTATCCACATTGGGCAGATGCATGGCAGATGCAGTATAATCACCCAACCTGTCCAAATCATACTGGAGTTTCTCTGCATCCTCCTCCCAGCACACACGCCCACCCAGCTTTGTGTCGTCTGCAAACTTGGAAATATTACATCTAGTTCCCTCGTCTAGATCATTAATATATATTGTGAATAGCTGGGGTCCTAGCACCGATCCCTGCGGTACCCCACTAGTCACTGCCTGCCACTCGGAAAAAGACCCGTTTATTCCAACTCTTTGCTTCCTGTCTGCCAACCAGTTCTCGATCCAAGTCAGTACCTAACCCTCAATCCCATGTGCTTTAATTTTGCACGCTAATCTGTTATGCAGGACCTTATCGAAAGCCTTCTGAAAGTCCAAATACACCACATCCACTGGTTCTCCCTTATCTATCCTACCAGTTACATCCTCAAAAAATTCCAGTAGATTAGTCAAGCATGATTTACCTTTTGTAAATCCATGTTGACTTTGTCCGATCCTGTCACTGGTTTCCAAGTGCTCTGCTATTACATCTTTTAAGATTGTGGCTGAACTTCTAGAACAACTCCACTTTCCCTCCATATCCCTTGATTCCCTTAGTGCTCAAGAATCTATGGATCTCCGTCTTGAATATACTCTATGCTTAATGCTTCCTCCCTCTCCACTTTTCAAAAATAAATCTTTCAGAGATGTGATTCTACTTCATACAGTGTGAAAGCTCTCCCAAGGCTATTTACCGTGTCATATGTCCCATCTCACATAAGGAAGTAGATAGCAGATACATCTTTTGCCATTTCTTAACATTGAATGGAGATTGGCATTATTTCTCATACCAGATGTTGATTCCTGTTCAACATGGAGAGCTGGCTTTGGTTGGTGCGGCCACAATATTCATCCAGTGATCTTTTCTGGTCTCTAGTAGATTGATTTCTATTTATGAAAAGTTGAAACTTATCTTGGGTTGGAGAATTAGCAATGAGTTTTTAATGTTCTAGTTATTTACAAAAAGATTAGAATTATTCTGAAATTTAGATAAATAGCATAATTTTATTGATTTCTGAACGCACGCTCCACCCTACATAGCTATAAAGTATTGTTATATTGTATATCTTTTCAAGTGTCAGCCTTCATGATAGAATTCTCGCCCGAATCAGGAGGTAACCCCACCCCAGATAGCATATAATCTAGGCTGACAGTTTTGTGCAGTACTGGGCAAAAACTGCACTGTCAGAGGTGCTGTCTTTCAGATGAAACATTAAACCGAGGTCCCATCTGCTCTCTCAAGTGGATGTAAAAGATATCGTGGTACTCTTCAAAGACTACCGGGGAATTCTCCTGGTGTCCTGGTCAACATTTGTCCCTCAACCCATCCACTAAAACACGATGTATGGCCAATTATGTTGCTGTTTGTGCATCTTTGTTATATGAAAATCGGCCGCATATTTCCCTTTAACAGTGACTACACTACAAAAGTGACGTGCTTTGGGACATCTGGAGATTAAGTAGCACTATATTGATGGAATTTCTTTCTTTTATTAAATTGTAGCTAGTTCAGGGAATTTGAATTTTTAAATTAAAACCGTAGCTGCTGTTTCTGATTTTCCTTACAGAATTCTTTCAAGAGCCAATTCTCCAAGTGTGAAATTTTGAATGGCCCAGTAACTTTTGAATTATAGCTAACCAAATTATGAATCTCTTGAAGGATAAAAGGGATTATATTTCCAGTTTAACAGGTGTCAAAAATGTGACATGCAGCCATTGTCATTATCTCTCATGGCTGAGCATCAAGTATAAACTTTGTTTTACAGAAGCTGTCCAGGAGCACATTGTATCAGATGTAGCATTTCCTAGTAATGCAGATGTTGGCTGGCAGTGCTAATTAACATGGAATGCTAGCATCATCTTTCATTGTGTTTTTGATAGTTCCGTATCCAGGGTACCCTCAGGCTGGGATAAATACAGCAGGGTTTAAGCCATATTTTTAGTTTGCTTGTTTCACCTGTTTAGCTCCATGTTACAATAGTGAGGCAGAGCTCTGTGACTCTACACCCTTATTATAGTCAGCCATGTCTGATCTAAAGAAATGTAGAATTTTGAAATAATTCAACTTTGGTTTCTAAAGTGAAATTTAATTTCCATATTGCTTTTTGTCAGTTTTTTCATTTTTCTTTCTGTATACGTTTATATCTTGCAATAAACAAAATTATAGTTGAGCCTGAAATACTATACTCTGTCAAAGTTTAATCAGGCGACTACCATGGGTATCCCATAAAAATCCCCATTGTGTAACTGGAAAAAAGATTTAACTGTTAATCCTGCGGTATACTATCTATTCATTCCGCCAAGAGGTGTATTACGCTTCAGTTCATAACAGATGCTGGCACGCCCATGGTTCCTGCTTCATTGCTGTGCAAATGAATTGTGTGTTGGTGGAAGCTGAACTGTAACAATCCCTCTTTAGCCAACTAAGCTGTGTGCATGTAGTTGGTCAACTACTACAGTGCAGTGAAAGGTTCCTCACTGCAGTTGATGTTTTCAAGGTGTCAAAAGCTAATTTCCTCCTGAAGATTAAGACTGGGAATGGTGCATAGACCTGTTTTATAGTCCTTTGGGTTCACATCATCTGATAACAAAAAATTACTCCATTGCTATCCTTTTTCAAACATTATTTCAGAAAAATAATTTTTCCTCAAAGCTAATAAGAACTGTATCTGCAAAATATAGACAAATTTTAAAATCATAAATTCTATGTATTCTACTTTAAAGATATTGGGATGGATCTGGCTGTCAAAATAATGGCGTGTTCATGATTCACGTGTTAATGTGCAAATCGGCCAGCAAGTTCAGGGGATTAAGGGATGTGCTGAGTGGCGAACTTGCTGGTTGAACGCCACTCTGCTGTTTGCTTCGCATGAACAGTATCTCTCCCTTAGCCTCCTTGTTATTTGTAAGAACTTGCTGGATTTGCAAATTAATTGCCTATTAAACTCGCCACAAAGTTAAGTCTAGTAATTAAGAGCGTAAGTACCTTTTAACAGCATGATAATTGTTATTGCAGTGCCAATCAACCTCTCTGGCCTGGAAATTTAACAATTTAAACTGTGGTCTCTTATTCCTTCAGGTGGTAAATTGTTCTGGGAGATTTTTTAAATGCCAAATTTAATTTTTTTTTTTACTTTTCTTCTGTCTCTCTGTGTGTCTCTCTCTTTCTCTCAATCCAATCTTTCATTCCCTCTCTTTATTTCTCTTTCTGATTTAACTCTAATTCACCTATTCTAATTCACAGTCCTTCTCGGTCGTTCCTCTCAAAACATAAATAGGAGCAGGAGTAGGCCATACAGTCCCTCGAACCTACTCTGCCATTCAATAAGATCATGGCTGAACTTCTACATCAACTCCACTTTCCTGCCCTGTCCCCATATCCCTGGATTCCCTCCGTGTCCAAAAATCTATCTATCTCGGTCTTGAATATACCCATCAACTGAGCATCCACAGCCCTGTGGGGTAGAGAATTTAAAAGATTCGCAACCCTCTGAGTGAAGAAATTTCTCCTCATCTCAGTCCTAAATAGCCGACCCCTTATCCTGAGACTATGAACCCTAGTTCTAGACTATCCAGCCAGGGGAGACAGCCTCTCAGCATCTACCCTATCCAGCCCTCTAAGAATTTTATATGTTTCAATGAGATCACCTCTCATTCTTCTAAACTCCAGAGGGTATAGGGTCATTCTACTCAATCTCTCCTCATAGGACAGCCCTATCCTCCCAGGAATTAATCAAGTCAACCTTTGTTGCAACCCCTCTAAGGCAAGTATATCCTTCCTTAGGCAAGGAGGCCAAAACTGTACACAGTACTGCAGGTGTGGTCTCCCCAAAGCCCTATATAATTGCAACAAGACTTCCTTACTCTTATACTCCAACCCCCTTGCAATAAAGGCTAACATACCATTTGCCTTGCTAATTGCTTGCTATATCTGCATGTTAACTTTCAGTGATTTGTGTACAAGGACACCTGAATACCAACATTTAAAAAAAAAATATTCTGCTTTTCTATTCTTCCTACTGAAGTGGATAGTTTCACACTTCCATCTGCCACCTTCTTGCCCAATCACTTAACTGGTCTATATCCCTTTGTAGCCTCTTTGCGTCCTCCTCGCAGCTTACTTTCCCACCCAGCTTTGTATCATCAGCAAACTTGAATATATTACACTCGGTCCCCTCATCCAAGTCATTGATGTAAATAGCTGAGGCCGAAGCACTGATCCTTGCAGCACTCCACTAGTTACACCCTGCCATCCCAAAAATGACCCATTTATTCCTACTCTCTTTTCTGTTCGTTAACCAATCCTCAATCCATGCTAATATATTCTCCCCAATCCCATGAGCCCTAATCTTGTGTAACAACCTCTTGTGCGGCACCTTATCAAATGCCTTCTGAAAATCTGTTTATTTCTCAATCCTTAAATATCTTTGGTTAAGGAGATACATTGTTGGTCCCAGATGCTCTGTTGCCCTCGCCACGCCGTTATTAGCTCGCACTTCCAGCAAGTTACGGTGCAAAGAAAATTTGAGCTGAAGAGCGCATGAAAGAAGTCTTAACACTGCGTGATGCCCCGCTCCAGCAAGATCTGGCCCATTGTGTTCACACTGAGAAAATACATTAGTAGACGAGAATTTTTAGGAAAAGTTTATTATGCTCAAACAAACCCATACCTTTATGATAAATTATTCCTACCTATCTTATCGCTATATCCATCATTCTGTTTGTCCGCATCCCGAGTAAGGCATCCAATTGTGTCTCTAACCCATTTATACTGTTCACTTCAATGACTTTTCATAGCTTACTCCACATTGTTTATTATTCTTTGAGTAACAGAGTTGCGTCTGACTTCCCTTAGTCTCATCTTCCTAATTTTTAACTTGATTCTTGGTATTTGCGATCTTTGGCATATGGATCAATTTGTCTGGAATATTTTGTCAATTTCCCTCAATCATAAATTTAAATCGGATCATCTCAAAGTCTTCTCTGTTCCAAAAAATGCAGCTAACCTCATTAATCTTTTCTCGTAAGTTAAATTTCTAATGCCTGGAATCATTTTTGTTGCTTGTCTCTAAATAGTCTTAAGGACAGTAATATCCTTCCAATGTTTTAGATGACCAGAACTGCGCACATTATGCTGAATGAGATCTGACACTTGCTTTACAAAGCAACGATACAGCCTATTTTGATTTGTACTTTGTCCCTCTGTTAATGTAGCCATGCTGCAGTTGAGCATTATGTTGATGGTTTCATTGATTTATCCACTATAACTTCATGATCAGTTCTTGGTTCTTTGGGCCATAATAATTTCATACATGCCCACATTTAATTGCATCTGAAATCTATTGGCTCAGTTACCTAAAAGATCTAAATCCTGAATCTGGTTGCGTTGCTCTCGTTATTTGCTCCACATCCCATCATCGGTAAATGTGAAAATTTCTCAATATACTCATGTCCAAGTCGTCATTGTATATTCAAAATCAAATTTGATCTCTCTGGTACCCCACTAGTCATCTCATTCCAGACTGAAAAGTTCACAATTCTGTCTACTCTCCTGTACCTGTTTTTTTTTTTGTCACTTTCTTACCCAGCACCTTGTATTCACTGACTCTTCATGTTAACCATGAATTGCTGATGTAGAACCTTGTTGAAAGATTTCAAAATATCCAGTAGAATGTCAACCAAAATTGTATTTCTACTATTTTGTAGGAGATAATGGCGGTACTGATTATATATTGAATAAATGGCCATAATAAAGGCAGTCTGAGCTGTCGGGTGTAATTTTAAAACACTAAAGTAGTGTGGCAATGTAGTTCATGTAAAGCCAGTCACACTTTTATTAAGTTTTGTTTTATCTGTTGACAGAGGAGCTGTTTGCATTTTAAGTGGTATCAATGATTGCCAACACCAACGGATTTCTTCACTACACCAGTACTTGCTGTACTTCACTACACCAGTACTTGCTGTACTTCACTACACCAGTACTTGCTGTACTTCACTACACCAGTACTTGCTGTGCTTCACTAAGTTCAACTTAAAGTAAAGCTCATTAATGTTTACATTTTGACATCTTTAACATGCATTCAGAAATATATATGTAATCCGGTAAATTGGCCCGGATTTTGCTTGCAGTGGCGAAGGAACCGTTCATTTCACTGACAGCTGCCCACAGACTTTTCTGGGGCTTGACAGCGGAGATTTCCTTTAATGTCTTTTCCAGAGTGACGCCTTCTACAGGGGGTCTGTGAACAGGGCAAGCAACAGCGAGGCTCTTCAACCAATCAGATTGAAGTAGCCTCACCGAGACCCGCAGAGTCCAAAGCAGGAAATATAAATTGTTAATTAAATATTAATTACTGCCAAGCAACCTCTCTGGCACTGAAAATTAACTTTTACAAGTGTGGCGTCTCATTCCTTCAGATTTTAATTATTGTTGGAGATTTAAAAAATTTACATTTTTAAAAAAACTTTTTCTTTTTTTATCTCTCATAATCCCATCTTTCTTTCCCTCTCTTATTCTGCTTTCTGTACATGGTTTGACATTGAATTAAATATTCTGATTTACACTTCCTGGTTAAAACTCTGCGTGCCTCAGTAAGGAATCTTCAATCTGATTGGTTAAGGAGATACAGTTGCTTGCCCTGTTCACACAGGACCCAGATCCCCTGTAGAGGGCACAGTGCCAAAATGGCTTTCTAATCACCAAGTTCCAGTGCAAAACTTTTCAAAGTCTGCGGGTAAGTGTAATGAACGGCTGGCGCCGTTCCTTCGCCGCTGACCTGCAAAATCCGGGCCATTATCTGGATTCAATTTATCCTATTCCCTTACGGTTCTTGACTATTTGAATAATATTTCTCTGAGCCCTTTCTTCACTAGTCAGCCTCTTCAACCTCCCTTCATAGCTTGCATTTCTTAGCTGGGCATCAGTTTGATTGCCCTTTTTCTGCACTGCCTCTAATGTCTAGGTACCTTTTCTGTAGTTTGGCAACTAAAATTGCATACAGTGTTTCAGGTGACTGTGCTGATGCCTTGTACAGACTTGTCACATCCTGGATTTGTGCTCTATATAAAAAAATTCTTGGGATATGGGCATCGATGGCAAGGCTGGCATTTATTGCTCATCCCTAGTTGCCCTGAGAAGGTAGTGGTGCGCCTTCTTGAACCGCTGCTTTCAGTTTTGATACAACTGAGTGGCTTACCAGGCCACTTCAGGGAGCAGTTAAGAATCAACCCATGTTGATGTGGGACTAGTCACATATATAGGCTATTCTGGTTATGGGCGGTAGGCTTCCTTCCCTAAAGGACATTAGTGAACCCGTTGGGGGGTTTTACGTCAATCCGATAGTTTCCTTGTCACTTTTACTGATACCAGTTTTTTTGTAAATTATTTTCAGATTTTTAAACTGAATTCAAATTCTCAAACTGCCAACTCACATTGTCTGGATTATTAGTCCAGTAACATCATCACTACACTACCTGTACATTGTATCCCTATATTTTATCAAATTTTAGGATTCCAACTTGAGTTCATTAGAAAGTGTCAACTGTAGAATAAAATAGAATTTTCTACGGCATAGATCGCCAGTAGTTAGTTAAAAACAGATTTTCTAAATTTCTGTCTTTTATTAAACCGTTATCCAGCAAATGCCATGAGATTTTAAGGTAGAAAGCAGCAGTGTCATCTATGAGTTGCATTTGATCTAAGTGTAGCCGTGCAATGTACCACACCAATTCCTATTCATTCAGTCTTGTATAGAATTGGCGATCTAGGCGTTAAATATTAACTAGTTGTTCAGATTTCGTTGCTGTGCATTAAATATCAATCCACTGCTAAGTGTATCTAGAGAGAAATGTATTTTAAACATCTAATAAATGTTCTTTTCAGATGCATGTTTTTGTTCCCATGACATGGTGGATCAACAATAGAAAGTTTTACAATTTGCATATTGGCTGTTTTTAATCTGTAGTTTTAGAAATCCTGATCTAAATACACTAGATGTAAAATTTCGAGGTAAACTGTTATATATCAGGATTGAATTATATTTCAATATCCAGGATAAAATATTAAAATTACTTGTTTTCCAGTGACTTCATAGTGCCAGACTACCTGAAACAGGAGCAAGAGGAGGCCCTTGGTCAGTATGATATTGGAGACAATGGCTTTGATAACAACTCAGCAGTACAAATGCCAGTCATTTCCCAGGTGTCCTCCACACAGAACTGCGACAGTGCGTTCCCCCTTGGGCACTTGGCTGGACTTATGAACAAGGACGACGAAATAATAGAAGAGCAGAAGACGAATGGCTCAGATGTAAATGGAATCCTTGGTGTAAGAGAAGATCTGCATAAGAGAGGTTCTCCAGAGGAAGGACCTCATGTCCTTTACAATTAAGTTAGCCCTGGTAGTTAAACTTCAGTTCTTTTGGAGATAGTGCCTGGACCTGGGTCAAATGATTTGTGGAGCTTTTCTTCCAGACTCTGAACTTTTATTTAAAATAGGTCAACGTCACATTATTTGTTCATCAAAGGTTTCAGACATGTCAGTGGGCCATCACTTACTTACAAGCACATTAAACCACGCATTTCTTAATTCACACAGCAGGCACAAACCTTGGAAGAAGCTATGGTACAGCTTTTGAACAATGTATAGTGAACAGTACCCTCTCAATGTTTTACATTATACTTTAATAAAGCTGCCAATAGTACTTTCCTTGTCATATTGGCATCGAGGGACACATTTTAGGATCAACATTTGAAATGCTGCATTGGTGGACGACAAAAACTCATCTCTGACTTTATCTGCATCAAGTCACTGGAAACATATCAAATGTTTAAATACTACACAAGTGCTGTCTGCCTGAAATTATTTTATGACAGATATTCTAATACAACTAAATGATGTTCACAGGGTATGAAATTTAAAAATGTCCACCAGAAAATGGGATTTTTTTTCAGCAAAAAATAAGTTTGTACAATAATACGAACCTTTTTATCAATAAGAATTCAAAGTTGGCATTGTGAATAGAAATGCTAGTCTGGATATCTACTCCTGAATAACTGCTTCTTTTCATGCACTCCAAATTGTGCCATATTTCCTTCTGTATGATCAGATGGTTTTTGGTCACTCTTGTTCAAAGAACCACCTAGTAATGGGAATAGGGGAAGGAAAGAGTTGTTGAAAGCCATGAGTACCTTTCAGTCAGGCATCTGGCTTTCTGAAGAGCCATTTGACCATTGCATTCCTGGCTGAAAAGATTAAAGTTCCAATCGCTGTTTTTCCAGTTCAGGAAAGCAAAATATTACGTTCAGCATAGCACAGTGATATAATTAATGTCTGTTGAGTGTATAACTAATGTATAATTAGTTTCCTGGCCAACTGAGCTAGAAACGATGCGAAGGACCTTGAGAGGTCAGTCAGGAGTTGGTTTCAGAGCCATTAAGTATTTGGCTCTGACCGGGTGCCACCAAAGTGTGACCTTTTTACATCTACGTGATTTAAAACTGGAAATATTCAGATGTTTTCCAGTACATATTTTACTATTAATCTGAAGTAATGGTGAATGCATATTCCCTTCAGATGTGTTTAGCTACTTTTTAGTCTCTTGTAACTTGTGGATGTGCGTTAACATTGACACCACAGTTGGTGGCACGTTAGTGAAGAGTATTTTCAGGGAGCTTGTTTGCCTTGGCTGTTGTTGAATCAGTGGTTTATTGCAAACTTTTCTAAAACAGAAGTTTTTTGTGCTAACAAGATAACTGGTTTTAAGCTTAAATGTTCAGACTTAGATTTCTACAGCTGTTAAAGATTTTTTTTAAACAATCTACACAATTTGCTGTTTTGTGAAGTGTTCACCTTTTTTAAAGGTGTTAATTACAATTGTTGACCCCTTTGTTAATATGTGCATAGGATCATGTAATATTTTGACAATCTGAAGGCATGCTGTGATTGATTAAGGCATGTGTGTTTTAATTTTTTTTATTTTTAGTAACTTCTGTAGTCTTGGTATTCAAAATATTTAGAAAGTAGCACTCCTGAGGATAAAGCACAGATAACAGTGATGGTTTGGGCTTTATTCAAATAAATGTATTCAGTTATACATTAACCTTACCAGCAATACTGAAAGATTCCTGTCTGGGTAGCCAGAATAACTTGTAGAGAAATAGGAGCTGAAAGTATGCTGGAAGCATCGATGGAAAAGCCTCTATTACTGTGTTAATTTTGTATACAAGGGGGTCTGGATAAATATAACACTGATCAATGCATAGAATTTGGTGTTTTGACACCTTTTATAATAAAGATGATTAGACAATCCAAGTATACTATTTTTTGGCAGGTTAGTTATGTGGTGGTAAGGATTTTGTATTCCACTTAGTTATGTTGACTTGCATTCTGGCAATGTAGTAGTTTATATAAAGTCAAACTGCTCACCATCCCAAAAAACCCATGAATTAGTTGCAGAGATGTTTTTGATGAATATCTCTGTTCTTAAATATCAAAACCAAAGGTGGTTTATGTACTTCCAAATAGCACTACCTTGCCGCTTTGGTTTAATTTTGGCCTATTTATCATGTGATTCAAATCTTGAGCTTATGTTGTTTATCTTTAAAATATATGCATGTTAATTAAAGAGGTGGGTCATACTGCAGTGATTTTTCCATTGTAAAATCTGTGTAGCCAGCATAGTAGCAGCACCATTGGTTTAATTTTATCTTGATTTCAAAATACAAATAAATCAACGTATCACTCTGTTTATAGAGGCTTTTCAGTCCAGCCTTCCAGCAGTTAAGGCATATCCTTTTGCAAATCTAGCTGAGGCTTACTGCCATTAGGCAACAGAATTTTGCCCACTATGCCAATTTGTCAATTTCTGTACAGTGTGCAAAAATGAAAAAATTGAGCCCTTTCCTAGCTGTGAAATATTTTCATCCATTATATCTAAATAAAAACAAATTTCATTTACATATAAAGAAACATCCCAAAGCGTTTCGCATAAGGGAAGTGGACGCCTAAACGGGAAAATACTAGCAACAATAGATGTTTAAGAAACTGAGTTGCTATATCTTGTTACGTTTATTAATGTATCATTTTTAATTGTTTTCCATTACTAAAAGGTTCTGTTCTACCAGTGTGGGTGAATGGTTAAATCAACTGTAAATGTTGACCACTATTCAAAACTTAAAAGGAAATTGTAGGTACAGTCAATGATGCTACAGTAATTGTCCAGTTTGTTTACGTGGGCATGGTTGAAATTAAACATTTTGTGTGTATCTGTAGTACTAGATGCTGAAGTAGTTCCTTTGTCCTGTACTTCAAATGTGCATCTTTTAATTGTGTTTATATACTTCGCATTCTTGGAAAGCCCAGCACTTTGTCACTCTACATTTTGGTGATCTTAAAACTCATATTCTCATCACTGCCATAAACTATTTCAAGGACATTAATAAAGCTGAGCCAACAGTGTCCCTGTTGCGGTCACCTACTTGTATATACTGTATAGTCTGATGACTTGGAAATATTGCTAACCTGTTGAGCAAAAGGTTTCAGATGGAATTTTTGATAGTATGATTGCCAGTAAATTGGATATTTTTTTCTTTGAAAACCTTGTTTTCACCAGCATGACCCCATGGCAGGCTAGTATTGTAAAACATAGCAAACAATGGAAATGAGAAACCCCAGTTTCAATAAGTGAGTTGTAAATGTAAAGAACATTTTGTTCTGGCTATGGCTTTACTATACTTATCCTGTTGTGGGGTGGGCGTGTGTGTGTGCGCGCCTGTGTGTTTGTGTGTGTGTGTGTGTGTTTGCGTGTGTGTGTGTGTGTATATAGGGAAAAGTTCACATATTCTATTTTCATGCTCATATGATGGTCACAAGAGGCAAGTAGCATTGTATAAAGTTTGATAAAATAATACTGCAGTTGATAATCTGTGTGGAAATTATAAATAAAACTCTTTACCATTATATACTGCATACTGTGGCGTGCATGTCTTTGTAGAAATAAAATGTCTTCTTTCCACAGTGCAATATTTTTTAAAGTACTTGAGTTTATTGCATTGACATTCTTGACATTGAAACCATAACTACAGAAAAACAGGAGTCATTGTAGCTAAGTTTTTCCACAGTTAAACTAAACGAACAAAGTCAGATAACATTTACTACATCATGTGCCCAGTGTACAATTGCTTTTAATGTTTCACATTTTTATTAAAATTACTGATTTTTAGATAATAAAGGCTATATTACAATGTGATTTTTTTTTCCCCTCGTTAAATTCACTTTAAAACTGTTTAATTTTTTAAACCCGCTCCTTCAATTAAATTGACTTGCAAGCATTTAATGAACCTGTTCATGATGGTGTACTTTTGCTGCTTTTTCCAGTGATTCTCTTATGCTGTAATTTATTTAAGACCATTCTGGATTCCCTATTCGTACTTCTGCTATCCTGAATTAGGGAGGTACTGTCCTCTATCATCATTGCTTCTTAATTATGTCTGTTGCTGAATGCCTGACCAACCACACTGCAAAAGAGACCATTAAATTAAAATTTTAATTAGTTGTGTTAACTAAATCAAAATGTTTGAAAGCAATCTTAAATACAAGACAAGAGTGTTTTATGGATTGGGGTGGGAGGATGGAGGGAAATCATCAAACTACTTGTGATCTTCAGTATAATAGGTGGTTTCTGATTTATATAAGGCATTTTTAATATGTAGTTGAATGGAAGTTGTAATTTGCCAAAGCCTTTTTGGGAAAGTTCAGTTTAAACCTCCAAGTGCCCAACACAAGTCTGTTTCACAACTCCTAATTTGATTTAAGTTCAATTAGGCTTCCCCCCCCCCCCCCCCCCCCCCACACCTTCCCATGAGTTTTGGGAATCTGTTTAATAGTAAAGAACTTAGTGTACTTGTAAAGATAATTAATTCATATTACAAAAAAATAAAATGTGTAATTCTGCTTTACGTGGCCATAAAATCAAAGTTGGTTGTGGACATGGTATGCCTTTAATTAAAATATTTCAATTTTAAACCTACCAACGATGCTGGAATTCTCATCTCCCTGCTGGTTCTTTTGCCAATTACCTTAAATCTGTGTCCTCTGGTTACTGACCCTACTGCCAGTGAGAATATTACACATTCTTTCATTAATGATTTTGGCACAATGGGCACAGTAAATTATTTTCCTGGTATAGAAAATTGGGAGTATTATTTAGCTACTTGTTCTGCAGACTTCCTCCTTTGTCAGGAGCCGTTTCAGCTGCTAGTCCATGTGTTGAAATAGTTCCATTATGTCTTAGAATTTGTTGTAAATGAGCAGTATAGGAAAACTCTGCACTTCTTCCCTACCCACAAAGCTTTGAGCATTTGACATGGTTTTAAAATGGGTAGGTTGACCATAACTAAGCTCAGTTCCCCCCACGTTAAGAGTGACCTCAAGTGCTACGCACAAAGCAATGTTTTTCTAATCTAGTGAGGCTGGATCAATTGAAGGCAGAGATGGCTAATGGAAATGGCAATTCCAGAGATAAATTGGCCAAATTATACTTTGCAGAGACTTGTATGGAATAAGACATATGAACTTAAGAATTAGGAGCAGGAGTTGGCCATACCCCCCCCTCGAGCCTGCTCCACCATTCAATAAGATCATGGTTGATCTTCGACCTCAACTCCACTTTCCTGCCCGATCTCCATATCCCTTGATTCCCCTAGAGTCCAAAAGTCTACCTATCTCGGCCTTGAATATACTCAACGATTCAGCTTCCACAGCCCTTTGGGGTAGAGAATTCCAAAGATTCACAACCCTCTGAAGAAATTCCTCCTCATCTCTGTCTTAAATAGCCTGTGACTGCCCCCTTTTTTCTAGACTCTCCAGCCAGTGGAAACAACCTCTCAGCATCTACCCTGTCAATCCCCCTCAGAATATTTTATGTTTCAATACGATCACCTCGCATTCTTCTAAGCTCCAGAGAGTTTAGACTCAATCTCGCCTCTTAGGACAACCCTCTCATCCCAGTAATCAATCTAGTAATTTGGTGTCTTAAGGCCCAAGCTACATCCTTCAGCATCAGTCATAAGGCTATTAAGTTTTGGAACTGGTTACGTTAACCACTGCTGCTGGGTTACCAGCTCAATAGGTGCAACATTTGTTTTTGGTGAATGAAGTCCATTATTGGAATCATGTCTTATCTGAATTGATACTGATATCCATTGGCTGTCTACTGGCTCATCATTTGTCAATCTACAGAAAATACAGGAACAGAAGATCTGTCTATGAAGAAATTCTTGAAAGAATCTATTGAATATATAGTTTTGGCCATTAAAGACCATCTGCAAATGGATGGCTAATGTTCTAGGCATCGGCCCCATTTATTAATTTTTCCAGCCCCATTGTATGAAGCCTCAGAATTGTCTGATATTTGAAGCCAGTGATTATTCATGAAAACCAGATATTTATGATAAAGTATGTAAAAAGGAAAAGAGTAGCAAAAGTAAACGTTGGTCCCTTAGAGGCTGAGATAGGAGAAATTATTACGGGGAATAAGGAAATGGCAGAAACGTTAAACAAATACTTTGTATCTGTCTTCACAGTAGAAGACACAAAAAGCATACCAAAACTGGTGGGGAACCAAGGGTCTAATGAGGGTGAGGAACTTAACGTAATTAATATAAGTAGAGAAAAAGTACTAGAGAAACTAATGGGACTAAAAGCTGACAAATCCCCTGGACTTGACTGCCTACATCCTAGGGTTCTAAAAGAGGTGGCTGAAGAGATAGTGGATGCATTGGTTTTGATCTTCCAAAATTCCCTAGATTCTGGAATGGTCCCAGCGGATTGGAAGGTCGCAAATGTAACAACGCTATTCAAGAAAAGAGGGAGAGAAAAAACAGGAAACTACAGGCCAGTTAGCCTGACATCAGTTGTCAGGAAAATACTGGAATCCAGTGTTAAAGTGGTATCAAGTCACTTAGAAAATCATAACATGATTTGGCAAAATCGACATGGTTTTATGAAAAGGAAATCGCGTTTGACAAATGTATTAAGTTTTTTGAGGATGCAACTAGATAAAGGGGAACCAGTGAATGTAGTATATTTGGATTTCCAAAAGGCATTCAATAAGGTGCCACATAAGGTTATTACCCCCAACCCCATGAGCCCTAATCTTGTGTAATATAGTAGCATGGATAGAGGATTGGTTAACGGACAGAGAGTAGGGATAAACTGATCTTTTTCAGGCTGGCAGGCTGTAACTAGTGGGGTGCTGCAAAGATCAGGGTTGGGGCCTCAGCTATTTACAATCTATATTAATGACCTGGATGAAGGGACCGAGTGTAATGTATCCAAGTTTGCTGTTGATACAAAGCGAGGTGGGACAGTAAGCTGTGAGGAGAACACAGTCTGCAAAGGGATATAGATAGACTAAGTGAGTGGGCAGTAAGGTGGCAGATGGGGTATAATGTAGGGAAATGTGAGGTTATTCACTTTGGTAGGAAGAATCAAAAAACAGAATATTTTTTAAATGGTGAGAAACTTTCAAATGTTGGTGTTGAGAGATTTGGGTGTCCTCGTGCAAGAAACACAGAGCTAGCATGCAGGTACAGCAAGCAATAAGGAAGGCAAATGGCATGTTGACCTTTATTGTAAGGGGTTTGGAGTATAAGAGTAAGGAAGTCTTGGTACAATTGTACAGGGCCTTGGTGAGACAACACCTGGAGTACTGTGCACAGTTTTGGTCTCCTTATCTAAGGAAGGATATACTTGCCTTGGAGGTGGTGCAATGAAGGTTCACTAGCTTGATTCCTGGGATGAGAGGGCTGTCCTATGAGGAGAGATTGTGTAGAATGGGCCTATACTCTCGAGTTTAGAAGAATGAGAGGTGATCTTATTGAAACATACAAGATTCTGAAGGGGAATTGACAGGGTAGATGCTGAGAGGTTGCTTCCCCTGGCTGGAGTGTCTAGAACTAAGGGGCATAGTCTCAGGATAAGGGGGTAGGCCATTTAAGACTGAGATGAGGAAGAATTTCTTCACTCAGAGGGTTGTGAATCTTTGGAATTCTCTGCCCCAGAGGGCTGTGAATGCTGAGTCTTTGAGTATATTCAAGGCTGAGATAGATAGATTTTTGAAATCAAGGGATATGGAGATCGGGCGGGAAAGTGGAGTTGAGGTCGATGATCAGCCATGATCTTACTGAATGGTGGAGCAGGCTCGAGGGGCCGTATGGCCTACTCCTGCTCTTACTACTTATGTTCTTATATTTTATGAGGAAATGTAATAAAATATACTTTTCAGGCAGGCTGCATCATTGGCATCAAAAGCTATACAACCTGTATAGGCTCCATCCAGCAACAGAAGAGGTACTGTTTATGCAGTTCATCGATGATTTGTCAGTGGCTTTCCAGGAGCAACCAAGCCCAATCCTGGTGGTGTACCTGCATTTAAACAAATGGACTTGTTTATATAACTCAGGAGCGGCTAGGTCACAAATGGGCTGTGGCCGGCATCACACCCAGCAGAACAAGTGGAGTATTCATTTAATGCAACAGGTAAAAAGCGACTTTAGTATGTTTACGTTTGATAAACATTAGTTTCAATAAGCAAAGGAATAGCGCTGTCTCCAATGGCTCAGCTGAAGTGAAAGGCTGAGTAATTCAGATCAGGAAGCTCCCACGTTCGATCTCACGATTCTGAGAGTTAGCTGATCTCGGCTAGGAAGGTGATACGCAACGCAGTCAGTATCCCTCTCTACTCATGCTCCTCCTCACCTGTACATCCTGATGCAGTTTCTGGCATTTGTGAAATGTAAGTACATTTCACCACTATTAACTTTCCGTGTGCCCCAATTCAATGCAGCGATTGATGACCCAGGGTTGGATGCCCTGTTGCACACTGATGCATTTGAAAATAAGCTCTCTTCATGTAACCTGATGATTGAATGTTGTTCTGTCACTCTGCTAAATGTTGTATGCTTTTTTTTGTCTTTGCGATGGCAATTAACATTGACATTTGCCCAGCATAGTTTTTTTTGTAAATCCATTATCTGAAATCGGACGTGTCGGGTATGCCAGGGCAATTCTGCAATACAGCTAGATATTTTTATGTTGTGATTCTGGCTTTAATGGAGATGCTGCAAATTGTGATGGGTTGTGTAAGAATGTTAAAACATTTTAGGTGACAATAGAAATAGTTTACTATCTATTCTTTTGTATAAGGCACATCCCATTCTGTGAAAAAGCATTTCTGGATTACTAATCTGGGCTGATTTCTGTTTTGGAAAAAAAAAATTTCTCTTGAATATTCCAAAATAATCATGGATGGGATATCAGAAATTGATTCCAAATAACCTAAAATATGTTGTTTGTTAGTATCCCAACACTGTGATCAGTTCCATTTATGTTGTGTATGTGAATCTTGATCATTTTTATTTCAGGCACTTGCTGTTGGCATCAAGCACTCCCAGGTCAGGTACAGGATGATTATATTCAGAGTAAAGCTGCTTCTGCTCTGCACCAATAATGTGCCTCAGCCCCAACCTCAAGAACATTTCAGAAATGAAAAAATGATATTTTTCCATGTCCACACCTTTCCAAGTGAGATTCTCATTGGCTGTATACCTACTAGGATCTATACTAATTTCACATACTGCCAACATTAGTCTGGGTTTGGTTTGAACCCAGTTCACAAAGATAAAAGGTAAGAGTGTTTTGCTCATCAAGGTGAAGAATGGAACTCTTCCCATTTTAGGTAAAGCTCTAACTACTCTGCCCCAACAATGTGGCTCAGCCACAAGCTCAGAAGAACACCCTCTACTGCAGCAGTGTGACTTTTTTTCCATACCTCCACCCCGTCCCCACTGCATCAGTCACCTAATGGCCATTCTGAGCGAGATTGCCAATTGGTGCCGAATTAGGGACAGTTTGTGCTATAAACTGTTGTCATTCGGAACTGGATCAAGACTGCCCAAACACATTTCACATAGGACTTGTGATATCTGTTTTCTATTGTTGAGTTTATCTGGGAGCTTATGCATCAAAAAGTTAACAAAAATGTTAGTTTTGACACCTAACGTGTTAAAAACTTGGGTTTGAGACAGCACTGAAGTTCTTCCAAAAGCTCGTATTTATCAGGACAAGTCTCCATATTAGTCCCTGATAAGCTCATATAGGAGGCTCATGAAAAGAGGAAGTAGGTTGAATTTGCCATGCAGACGCAAGAGCTTTCTTTATTTAACTGAATCCGAAGCCAGTCTTGCAAATGGACTTGCTCACTATACTTATAGTATGTGCTGTTTTTCGTGCTTCATATTTATGTAAATAAGTTTTAGCCTATAAACTCCTGGCCTATATTAATACCTGCCATTTTGAATGTGGTGAAGTGTAGTGCAAGACTTGAATGCGGTGAGAAGATTATTTTAAGGGGTCTAATTGTTAGACCTTGGTTATGCACCTCTACGAGGGCAGAATATAGATGAGGTACAGCTTTCAGGTTGTACGGGATCAGCTGTTGAAGGAGAAGATGGTACTGGAAAAAAACGCAAAAAGAACAGATGATAATTGCTGCTGAGAGGTTTTTTAGGAGGCTTTTGAAAGGTTGGAGAGAGGCAGCATGAAAGTGGTTTTGGGAGTGATTTCTAGAGTTCAAGGACATAATAGCTGACATATTGTAGAGCATGTAATTGACAAGCTTGCTTTGTACTTCTACATGTAATCAGATTCCATCGTGGTTTGTCTATATCACATTTAAGAGCGAGACAATTCTGTTTTCCCTTTCCTCCAATTCGACCACTGAATTTGTCCTCCTGAAGACTGTGACTTAGGCTGCCGTATGGTTCTACGGGCACCACCGTCTGCTGCTCCCGGTGGAGTAAATGTTTGTTAAAAATTAATGGAAGAAATATTATGCATCAGCAGCAAAAAAAATGCATGCACTCTTCATTTAATTTTTCACTTGAATTTTAATAAAAAATGATTGCAGTGTAACAGTAAAGCAGGAAGAGCCTATAGAAGGTGTCGGGAAGGGGTTTCCTTATTTCTTACCTCCCCCCCCCCCCCCCCCCCTCTTTAATCAATCAATCCAACTTTGCATAAATAAAGTAGCTTAATTAAAACAATAGAAAATTAGTAAATGCTGAACACAGACTAATAGCACTGAAAATAAAACTTGTCACTGGGCCTGGCGGTTAATTTGCTTTTCCTGCATAAAAGGGAATTTACTGGATAAGTCAATGCTGTAACTAAAAGGAACATTCCTGGTGTTATATAACTGCAAGTTGTGGTGTTGTAATCGTGCCAGGAAATGCAAAATCATGTTGGACTTTAATTGTATAAATTGATATTTTAGAAAAAATATTCTATTATTGGTCAGCTAGGAACGTATGTGTGTTTTTAAAATAAGATCTTTAAGAACAATTTTTTTTTGCCTTGTACAATACTGCAATATGAGTAATCATATTTCATTGTAAAGGGTACTGAAAGTACTCAGTGGCTTCACTCGAGTCCAGGTTCTACAAAATGCAGTTATTTGAAGCCCGAATTTCATGACCGCGCATTTGATTAACTCATTTCGCAGTAAACAGCTCGGCCCAATGTCTTCAAATGTCAAACTCACCGAGATACTGTTCTAAGAACATAAGAAATAGGAGCAGGAATAGACCACTTGGCCCCTCGAGCCTGCTCCTCCATTCAATCAGATCATGGCTGATCTTGGGCTTAAAGCCACTTCCCTGCCCGCTCCTGGTTAATGCAGGGAGAGGAAAGAGAAGCGGGTGGAATCTTGTGTTCCTTGAGGTAAGGGATGTCTGTGCTGCAGAATGGAACTCTCTTCACTCTTGGCACCAAGTGTCAGAAGTAAGAAAAATGTTCCAAGATTAACCTAGGGGGCAAGTACACATCACCCATTGTACTTGCACAAAAGTTCCTTTGAAGTACTTCAGCCTGCTAATACACTTTTAAAGAGCTGGGCCGAGAAATTCATCTCTGGCCGTGGCGCAAAACGGTCAGTATCGGATTCGGCTGCCTGTTATACGCAGTGCCTGATATTCACCTCCATTGCAGTCAATCCATTGTGATCCAATACTGCCCATTTTATACCAGAGATGAATTTCTGGGCCCTGCTGTTTTCAAATATATTAATTTTTTTTCCAGTGCCAATGTATGCAGAAATTTAGATAGGCTGAGAGACAACTTATTAAAAATATGCTGTTTGCAGAAAATTAATGGGCTGTTTTGAAGAGCTGAGTGGAGGAGATAATGAGTCTAGCTCTTGACCTGAATAAATTATGCTAATATAACTCTTGGCTACACTTTTTTTCATTATCCTATAATCTACCTCTGCATAAGTAGAACATACAGCCTTATTACAATTTATTAGTTCAAACCAGAAGACCACACTTAATTAAAATGAACTTTATGAACTTTAATATGCTCAGACATTACAGCATTAAATCCTAGTGTTGTATAACCTGCTACACTTAAGATCAGTCTACATGTAATATTGGGTGGAATTTTAACTCCCAAAAACGTGTGGGTTTGAGTCGGGTGGGATGTAAAAAGAATTTTAAAATCTCAAACCCGAACCTGCCCATGTCGGGTTTTTTAACGGAAGCGGACAGGGGGTGGTGCTGTGCAGCCAACCTGCTCCCAGGAGGCGGGTTGCTCATTTAAATACTTTAATAAGACTGCGTGCCTCATATTTTAACTCCATTTTTAGTTTAAAATGGCAGCTAAAGGGAGGCGAGGACTGTTTCGTGGAAGAGGTACGTGCCTTTCTAGCATTGCTTGTGGGCCAGGAGGAGCAGAAGTGCATCGCCCCTCCCCAACCCCACATCCGCAATCGGACCCACACACCCCACCCCCCCCCGCGATTGATGGGGAGCCAAGCCTGTCATGCAGGCTGGCTTCCGGGCAGGAATCCTGTTTGGGGGAAAAAAAAATAACATGCAATCTGTGGAGTTGCAGCGTTCGAGGAATCCCGACCAGAACACCAACCCCTCGCTTGAAAATCCCGCCCCAGTAAAGATCATGGCCATAGATTCTGACCAATGCGTTTCAATTTGACTTAAATTCTGAACTAGCCAATTCCTCAGTCTTAATTTTCTGATGGTCAGAAAACCCCAATCACTTGAATGAGATGTGTAACCATTAACATTCTAATATTTTGCTGCAGTTTCATAATTTTTTAAGCACCAACCAGTAGCGAAGCATCTGCAGGGAATCCATTCCCGTGTTACATTGCACATTTGTTGGTGCAGGGTAATCTTTCACATCAAGCAATTGCCAACTAGCAATTTATTAGAAATAACAGTTTTCCATCAGTTCTGCGACCACCTAGAAGAGATGGTGGCGCACAGTTAGTGCAGCTGGCTCAAAAATAACTTTAAACATAAAACATAAGGGAGAAGAATTATTCTGATTTGCTACATGTGGCAATGTTGTGAACTCGTTCATGCATTTACCATGTGGCTACACATAGTATGGTGCAGCATCAATAACCAAGGGAAAAGTGAACTTCTCACAGCCAGACAAGAGTTAACAATGTTCTATACAAGGGGATCTCTAAGTGCCAATAATCCAAATGGCTGAATCCCATCAAAAATAATAATGTTCAGAATATAATCCCATGATGGTATACTTTCCAGTCCAGGGTCAGTGAGCTCGCTTCAGTTACTACTCCGATGATAGGAATTAAGATACACATTCACCACGTGGCAATCCTGACCCACAGAGCACCACAAAATTTGCTCGAATGTAAGGCAGACCTCTGTTTATGCTAGGAACAAAAGAGCTGTTGCAGCTGCTTCACAGCTATTTGTATCAATCCAAAAAAGTCCATATGGAATACCAGTGCTGAACCACCACCAATGTCTGTTGCAGATGGAACTCTCTCCCACACAGTGTCACTCCTTTAAACTCTGCCCCTTATTTGTAGGAGTTTGAATTTAAAAGTTAACCATCACCTCCTCGACCAGGGTCGTTGGAGCACAAACAAGGCTATTGCAACCATACATCAATATTGCTGTTGAATGTCACCACGCCAAAATTTTACTTTGATATTAGTTAATGTTCCCTCGAACAAAATCTCAAAGGAACAGCGTTGAAGCAAATATAATTTTTCCGCTGGTCTAACCTCTGATTTTCTTGGGGTTAAAAAAAAAGTTCAAAAATACTCTCTACCATTTTTTTTCAATCAACTGCTTAATGCAAAGTGTTTAAGTAGAATATCTCATGGCCAGAATTGAGCTATAATATGCTACTGTTAGGCTGACTATTAGTTAATCAGGAGATATCCATTCAATAGAGATGGTTCATCGGTGACCAGAACCGTTCAGCTGTTTATCAGAATGGAACTCCCGTAACCAAGGGCAATCATTCCAGCACTGCTTCCAGAAACCAAAGTTGGTGTTGTATTTGTTTTATTATGCCCGCGGACTGCTATCACACAGCACTATTCAGTCACCCACAACGTTCTAGAATTATTTTTCAGACTACACTAAGATTATAGGAATCATATTATTACTGAATAAACATAATATTTCAAAACAGGCAGTGATTTTTCAGCCTTTTTCATGCTTGTGTAAAGGACCATTATTGACTCACTTATAAAGAAAGCCTTGCATTTATATAGCGCCTTTTATGATCTCAAAGCGCTTTACAGCCAATGAAGTACGTTTTGAAGTGTAGTCACTGTTGTAATGTAGGAAATGCGGCAGCCAATTTGTGCACAGCAAGCTCCCACAAACAACAATGTGATAATGACCAGATAATCTGTTTTTGTGATGTTGATTGAGGGATAAATATTGGCCAGCACATTGGGGATAACTCCACTGCTCTTCTTTGAAATACTTCCGTGGGATCTTTTACGTCCATCTCAGATAGCAGACGGGGCCTTGGTTTTTAATGTCTCATCTGAAAGACGGCACCTCCAACAGTGCAGCACTCCCTCAGCACAGCACTGCACTGGAGTGTCAGCCTAGATTTTTGTGCTCAAGTCTTCTGACCCAGAGGCGAGAGTGGTGCTCACTGAGCCAAGGCTGGCACACTGTGCTTGTGAGGCATAAGCTTTTTGTACTTGTAAGCAAAGACGGATAACCCACTATCACCAGCAAAGATATCCCCTATTTATTCAGTACTGGAAGCGAAATGGCAGCTCGCAACAAATTAGTTTAAAAAAAAAATACGTGTCATTTAATTTGTAACATGATGGAGAAAACCACCTGATTATGTAAAGCTCCATTTTGATTGTTTATTGAGTTTTAATCTCTTTGTATTTATAAAAGAGCATTGCACAGATGTGCGATTGTGTTGATTGTCAAATATAACCGGATAGCCCTGCGGACTGAAATATTAGCAGTCTGTCTCCAAGGCATTTTACTCAGAGTGAAATGTTTATACTAGAAAAGAAATACATTTTTGAATAGCGCAACATTTTTTAATAGCTCAAGATTTCCCAATGAGGAAGCTTGACAACTTTTTATGCTTTTCTTCCCCTCATTGGCCCATTTGTGTGCAGGGATTGTGTAGTGATTTACATTTTGTTGGCTAATCATGATCGAATGACATTAATTAATCACACAAACCCCGCTTGTGTTTCATATACTTATTGTTCAATCAGCACTTTCCATTTCTGTATTATAATAACATAAATTGTATTTATCAGCCCAGAAAAAAATGAGTTGTCATCTTGGCACCGGGAAGCCTGCCTTGAGTGTTGGAACAAATTTAACATCTGGTATAATGAGATGTAGGAGAAAAACAACAGACTTGTTGACCTAGTTATTTTCCATCTGCCACAAACATAGTAATGTAAAACTAGAACCATAAGGGGGAAAAAAATTGAAATACTACTGTACAGAGTAATGGAGTCACAATGACTGCCATTGGAACTTTTAATATGACTTTTATAGACAGCCGGTACTGATCAAGGTTTTAAGTCAGAATTATTGTTGGGCTGATGTCTGTCAATGGCTATGGACTGGTGTCTCTATGAAGGTGATATTTAAGAAGCATTTCCATAGAGGTAGATTTTGATATGTTGTAAGTTAGAGCTGCTTTATAGTACTTTCTCAAAAGACGTAGAAAAGTCGTCTTTTAGGAAGAGGTGTATTATGAGATGTGTGTTTTATATGACTTCTGTACAAGAATGAACCTATCATGGAGCCTGGTTCCACTCTTACCTATCCAGTTGGAGCCAGAAAATCTCCTGCGATGGCTTCCCTACCCACCCTTGCACCGTTACCTCTGGAGTCCCTCAATAATCGATTCTCAGGCCCCTCCTATTTCTCATTTACATGCTGCCTCTCGACGACATCATCTGAAGATGTGACGCCAAGTTCCACGTATACGTTTAAGACGTCCAGCGCTACCTCGCCAGCACCCCTCTCAAACCCTCCACTGCCTCTGTATTGTCAAACTACTTGTCCAACATCCAGTCCTGGGTGAGCTGCAACTTTCTCAAATGAAACGCTGGGAAGACAGAAGCCTTTGTCTTCAGCCCTCGCCACAAACTCCGTTCCCTCACCATTGATTCCATCCCCTTCCCTGCCACTATCTCAAGCTGGACTAGACTGTTCATAACCTTGGCATCCTATTTAACCCTGAGCTGAGATTCCAATCCTATATCCTCTCCATCACAATGACCGCCTGCTTCCACCTCTGTAACATTGCCTGTTTCAGCTCCGCCGCAGCTTATCTGCTGCTGAAACATCTATTTCCTCCTTTAAGACGCTCCCTAAAACATAACTCTTTGACCAAGTTTTTAGTCATCCATCCTCGTATCTCCTTTGGCTTGGTGTCAATTTTTGTCTGATTATGCTCCTGTGAAGTGCCTTGGGATGTTTTACTACATTATACGCGCTAAATAAATGCACGTCGTTGTTCTAAGCAGTATGTCTCTTTTATTAGAGGATGTGTGGATCAGAGTTTACAATGAGCAGCTAATGTATTTCAGATTTCCCCAGCAACCTATTATCCTCCTACATTCTTCTGTATTCCTCCCTGTTTTCTTTGCTCAGCTGAGATATAAGCAACAACTTATGAAATACACAGTTGCACATGATGCCAGTGCTATTAAATGAACTGAGCAGAACAAGGTGCAGTTCTGTGCTGGGAAATCTAAAGAGACATGCTATCTGCAGTAACAAGCACAAGCCAAATTAAGTCAAAAGCACTCTTAACACACATTTATCTGCGAAAGCTATTGGGAGCAGCAACGAGAGCGGACCGACCTGTGAGGGAACAGGCGAAGGAGGAGCAAGGAAATAAAGCCCGAGGCTCGAGGCCCAGACCGAGCTATTGGGAGCAGTAGTGAGAGTGGATCTCAACAGGCAACATTCGAAAGTGACATCAGAGATTAAAAGTGACGTTGGCACAAGGGAAGGAGCTGATTGGTAAGTAGGACCTGGTGAGTATTTCTACAGTCCAGTCATTAAAGTAAAAGTAAGGTCTCTAGTTTAGAGTAAGTAGTGTTTAAAGTGAAGTGAGGTCCCTAGTGTATTTAATATTCTTTAATTTCAAGGAAGTAGAGAGAGTAAATTAAGGGCAGGGCAGCTCGGCAGCGTGGAATGCTCCTCCTGTGCTATGTGGGAAGTCAGGGACACTTTCGGTGTCCAGGGCGAACACTTGTGCAGGAAGTGTCTCCAGCTGCAGCTACTCGAAATCCGCGTTTCGGAGTAGGAGCTGCGGCTGGAGTCACTGTGGAGCATCCGCGAGGCTGAGATCTTCGTGGATAGCACGTTTAATGAGGTGGTCACACCGCAGGTAGAGTGCACAGGCAGATAGGGAATGGGTGACCGCCAGACAGAGTAAAAGAACTAGGAAGGTAGTGCAGGAGTCCCCTGGGTCCATCTCCCTCTCCAACAGATTTTCCGTTTTGGATACTGCTGGGGGAGATGGTTTCTCAGGGGAATAGAAACATAGAAGATAGGAGCAGGAGTAGGCCATTCGGCCCCTCGAGCCTGCTCCGCCATTCAGTGCAATCATGGCTGATCATCCAAATTCAGTACCCTGTCCCTGCTTTCTCCCCATATCCCTTGGTCCCTTTAGCCTTAAGAACTATATCTAACTCCTTCTTGAATATATTGGGCCAAAAATTCAGCCCTTCCCAGGTGAGTACACAGTCGGTACTCACCCATAAAGCATCCCGAAGTGCCGGTTTCCTGCATGCACTGCGCATGTGCGGGAAACCGGAACTTCCGGTATGGTGAAGGGGGCGGTTCCTAGGTGAACCGTGTGCGCGGTAGAGGCTGCGCGCACGCAGCAAACTTAGATTTTTTTTCAGGTTTCTACGCGAGGGTAAGTAGTGAAGAACCTACGCTATTAAAAAGGAGATGCAGGACCCATTTTCAACAAGGTAAGTGGTTAATTAAGTATAATTTAAAACATTTTTCAACAGGTTTATCTTTTTTAGATACTTTAAAGAAAGGTAAGTTTATTTTTATCACTTTTAAAAAGTATTTTAATTTTTTCAAAAATTTAAATTTTTGTTTAAAGTGGTTAATTTATTTAACTATAGTTATTATAAATGTGATGGTTTTTAAAAAAAAATTATTTTAAGTTTAGCTGTTCTTTTGGTGCCGATTTCAATTCACAGATTAGGCAGGTCTCCTATGAATGAAAGATGGTCTGCTGCCATTGGCTCTCCATGGCCCACGTGATCCCAGGGGATGCATCGCACTAACTACGCCCCTGGGACACGCAAGCACTGCGCGCCGGCAGTTGGAGCAGGCCCAGGAGCTGAAGTTCCCGTGGGCCCAAATACCAACGGCAGGCGCGTTAGGTAAGTGCGCGAGCGATCCTTACCCCCCGTGGCAAGCCGGAGAGGCGAATTTCTGGGCCATTTAATGAATTGGCCTCCACTGCCTTCTGTGGTAGAGAATTCCACAGGTTCACCACTCTCTGGGTGAAGAAATTCCTCCTCATCTCAGTCCTAAATGGCTTACCCCTTATCCTTAGACTGTGACCTCTGGTTCTGGACTCCCCCGCCATCGGGAACATCCTTCCTGCATCTAGTCTGTCTAGTCCTGTTAGAATTTTATAAGTTTCAATGAGATCCCCTCTCATTCTTCTAAACTCTAGCGAATATAAGCCTAATCGACCCAATCTCTCTTCATATGTCATTCCTGCCATCCCAGGTATCAGTCTGGTGAATCTTCGCTGCACTTCCTCCATGGCAAGAACATCCTTTTTCAGATAAGTCGACCAAAACTACACACAATACTCAAGGTGTGGTCTCACCAAGGCCCTGTACAACTGCAGCAAGACATCCTTGCTCCTGTACTCGAATCCTCTCGCTATGAAGGCCAACATACCATTTGCCTTCTTAACCATCTGCTGCACCTGCATACTTACCTTCAGCGACTGGTGCACAAGGACACCCAGGTCTCGTTGCACTTCCCCTTTTCCCAATCTATTGCCATTCAGATAATCTGTCTTCCTGTTTTTGCCACCAAAGTGGATAACCTCGCATTTATCCACATGATCATGCATCTGCCCAATCACCCAATCTGCCCAAATCATACTGGAGTTTCTCTGCATCCTCCTCACAGCACACACGCACACCCAGCTTTGTGTCGTCTGCAAACTTAGAGATATTACATCTAGTTCCCTTGTCTAGATCATTAATATATGCAGCAAGTGCCAAGTCCGTGGCACTACGAGTGGCTCAGCTGTGCAGGAGGGGAGGAAAAAGAGTGGGAGAGCAATAGTGATAGGGGATTCTATCGTAAGGGGAACAGATAGAAGTTTCTGTGGCCGCAGTCGTGACTCCAGGATGGTATGTTGCCTCCCTGGTGCCAGGGTCAAGGATGTCACTGAGTGGCTGCAGGACATTCTGAAGGGGGAGGGTGAACAGCCAGAGGTCATGGTCCATATCGGTACCACCGACATAGGTAGAAAGAGGGATGAGGTCCTGCAAGCAGAATATAGGGAGCTAGGAAATAAATTAAAAAGCAGGACCTCAAAGGTAGTAATCTCAGGATTACTCCCAGTGCTACATGCTAGCGAGAGCAGAAATAGGAGAATAGACCAGATGAATGCGTGGCTGGAGAGATGGTGTAGGAGGGAGGGATTTAAATTCCTGAAGCATTGGGACCGATTCTGGGGAAGGTGGGTCCTGTACAAGCTGGACAGGTTACACCTGAGCAGAACCGGGGCCAACATCCTCACAGGGGTTTGCTAGTGCTGTTGGGAAGGATTTAAACTAGTTTGTCAGGGCTGGGAACCCAAGTGTGGGCCCAGAACGGAGAGAAACAAAACTGGAAGTGCAAGTTAGAAAAGTAGTCAGCAAAACTAGTAGGGAGCAGAAACAAAGACCAACAGTAAAGAGGGTCAAAGTGCAGAAAAATATTAAACAGGCAAAGTTGAAGACACTTTATCTAAAATGCACGTAGCATTCGCAACAAGGTGGATGAATTAATGGCACTAATAGAAGTAAATGGGTATGATGTAATTGCCATTACAGAGACATGGTTGAAGGGTAAACAAAGCTGGGAACTGAATGTTCCAGGGTACTCAAATTTTAGGAAGGACAGACAAAAAGGAAAAGGAGGTGGCGTAGTGCTGTTAATAATGGATGAGATTGGTACGGTAGAGATAAAAGATCTTGGCTTGGCAGATCGTGATGTAGAACTGGAATCAGTTTGGGTGGAGCTAAGAAACAGCAAAGGGCGGAAAGCATTGGTGGGAGTTGTGTATAGGCCACCAAACAGTAATGGTAATGTAGGGCACAGTATCAATCAAGAGATTAGAAGTGCATGTAACAAGGGCAATATGGTAATCATGGGAGACTTTAATCTACATATTGACTGGGCAAATCAAATTACCACTAATGGTGTGGAGGACGAATTCTTGGAATGCATGCGAGATGGTTTCCTGGATCAGTATGTGGAGGAACCAACCAGGGAACAGGCTATTCTGGATCTGGTACTGTGTAATGAGAAAGGGCCAATCAATAATCTTGTGGTAAAGGGGCCTTTAGGGACAAGTGACCATAATATGATTAAATTTTATATTAAGTTTGAGAGTGATGTAGTCCAATCTGACACTAAGGTCTTCAATCTAAACAGAGGAAACTACAAGGGTATGAGGGACAAGTTGGCCATGGTAGATTGGGAGACTACACTTAAAGGTATGAAGGTGGACATACAATGGCTAACATTCAATGAAGTAATGCATAATTTGCAACAAATATATATTCCTCTAGGGCATAAAAACCCAAAAGGAAAAGTGATCCAACCATGGCTAACAAAAGAAATTAAAGCTAGTATTAAGTCAAAGGAGGAAGCTTATAAAGTTGCCAGAAAAAGCGGTCAGCCTGAGGATTGGGATTTTTTAGAAATCAGCAAAGGGGGACCAAGAAATTGATAAAGAAAGGGAAAATGGAATATGAGCACAAACTAGCGAAAAATATAAAAATGGATTGTAAAAGCTTCTATAGGTATGTGAAAAGGAAAAGACTGGTGATGGTAAATGTTGGTCCTTTACAGTCAGAGACGGGAGAATTTATAATGGGGAATGAGGAAATGGCTGAGAAATTAAATAAATACTTTGTTTTTGTCTTCACGGAGGAAGACAAAAAAAACTCCCAGAAATACGAGAAAACCAAGGGTGTGACGAGAATGAGGAACTTAAAGAAATTATTATTAGTAAAACAACAGTACTAGCAAAATTAATGGGACTAAAAGTCGATAAATCCCAAGGACCGGATGACCCACATCCTAGGGTTTTGAAAGAGGTGGCCATTAGAATAGTGGACGCATTGGTTGTCCTCTTCCAAAATTCTATAGATTCTGGAACGGTTCTTGCAGATTGGAGGATAGCAAATGTAACCCCGCTATTTAAGAAAGGAGGGAGAGAGAAAACGGGTAACTACAGACCTGTTAGCCTCACATCAGTAGTTGGGAAAATGCTGGAATCTATTATAAAGGATGCAATAACTGGGCACTTAGAAACTAATAGTAAGATTGGACAGAGTCAACATGGATTTATGAAAGGGAAATCCTGTTTGACAAACCTATTGGAGTTCTTTTGAGGATATAACTAGTGGAGTAGACAAAGGGGAACTGATAGATGTGGTGTATCTGGATTTTCAAAAGGCCTTCGATAAGGTCCCACACAAGAGGTTGGTGAACAAAATTAGGGCATATGGAATTGATGGTAACATACTAGCATGGATTGAGAATTGGTTAACAGACAGAAAACAAAGAGTAGGGATAAACGGGACTTTTTCAGGATGGCAGGCTGTGACTAGTAGGGTACTGCAAGGATCGGTGCTTGGGCCCCAGCTATTCACAATCTTATATCAATGATTTGGATGAGGGGACTAAATGTAACATTTCCAAATTTGCTGATGATACAAAGCTAGGTGGCAGTGTCAGTTGCGAAGAAGATGTGAAGAGGCTTAAAGGGGATCTTGACAGGCTCAGTGAGTGGGTGAGAACATGGCAGATGGAATATAATGTGGATAAATGTGAAGTTATCCACTTTGGTAGAAAAAACAGGAAGGCAGAGCATTTCCTAAATGGTGAAAGATTGGGGAATGCAGATGCTCAAAGGGACCTGGGTGTCCTTGTAAATGAGTCACTGAAAGTGAATGTGCAGGTACAGCAAGCCATTAGGAAGGCAAATGGTATGCTGGCCTTCATTACAAGAGGATTTGAGTACAGGAATAAAGAAGTCTTACTCCAATTATATAGGGCCTTGGTGAGACCACACCTGGAGTACTGTGTACAATTTTGGTCTCCTTACCTAAGGAAGGATATACTTGCCATAGAGGGAGTGCAATGAAGGTTCACGAGATTGATTCCTGGGATGGCGGGACTGTCGTATGAGAAGAGATTGAGTAAACTAGGCCTGTATTCTCTTGAATTCAGAGGAATGAGAGGGGATCTCATTGAAGCATACAAAATTATTACAGGGCTTGATAGGATGGATGCTGGGAGAATGTTTCCCTTGGCTGGGGAGTCTAGAACCAGGGTCCACCGCCTCAAGATAAAGGGTGGGCCATTCAGGACTGAGATGAGAAGAAATTTCTTCAGAGAGGGTGGTGAATCTTTGGAATTCTCTACCCCAGAGGGCTGTGGAGGCTCAGTCATTGGGTATATTCAAAACAGAAGTCAATAGATTTCTGACTAGTAAGGGCATCAAGGGATATGGCGATAGGGCCGGTGAATGGAGTTGAGGCAGAAGATCAGCCATGATCTCATTGAATGGCGGAGCAGGCTCGAAGGGCCAAATGGCCTACTCCTGCTCCCATTTCTTAGGTTCTTATGAATCAAGCAACCGCCACAGTTAAATAGGAATATTTTCAATGTGTTGCTGAAATATTGCATTACACTTTGAGTCGGTAATTTTTTTTCTATTCCAACTTGTAAAAGGGGCCTTTTGAACATGAATGACCAACAATCCAAAGTTAATGCAGTATTTTTTTATAAACTATAAAAACTAAAATTAACAATCAGCCTGTTGGTGCAACCTCTCTCCACTTGTCTCCTCAGCTTTGAAACCTGGCACCCATCTCACTTCCTGATCTCTGCACAGTGGATTGTATCAGCTCCTGATACTCCGGCCCATTCCATCACATCATCTAGCCACAATCTCCTGTTTTCTGCCTCTCTATCTATTACCATCAACTTTTCCAGACAGTAACAAGCCTAACAACTTTCCTTCTGATTCCTGCAAAATGTGCCTGCAGTATATTGATCCAAACTTTCCGCGTGAGTAGAAATCTCTCAACAGCTCATTCCAAATGAGCATTCAATGTCGGTTTTATATACACAGGGCAATGCAAAAGCGATTAAGAATGCATTGATGTACTGGAGCAAATCATTATGGCATTAATGTGGGCATATGCTTTATTGACTTTCTACTAGTTTTGTTTCCTATTCACAAAAATGCTGCTTCTTACAGATTTTCTCACATGGTTTTTCTTTTCTAAAAATAACTACTTGCAGTAAAATTGCAGAAAGTCTCTTTTTTTTGAAGATCCGGAAACCTTTGTCTGTGTCGAGGCTTAACTGCATTCACAGCTGAACCATTTTACCGTGGGAATTTCTCTTAGACGTGCAACTAACTTCTTACCTCTTTAACGTTTATTGTTACTTGCCAGATCTTGGGTTCATGTGCATATTAATTTACTGATTTATTGATATTTCAGAACGACTGTTCTTCCAGAGGAGGCGGTCAGTATTTTACTTCCTTCATGTGGTGGTGGAATGGAAACGAAACTGGGGAGAGATGTATAACGGGCGGTTGATCGATATCGCCCATTTTACACTAACGCCCAAAGGCACAATTACCCCCAGGGACTCGAGACCAAGTGCGTTGTTCAGGTTAAGTGGGGTTAGCGAGCAGGGTGGATAATTGTACCCAGCCAGGGAGAGCTGCAATGGGGAGGGTAAAGGGAGTGAAGGGGTGGGGGGGGGGGGGGGGGGGGGGGTGGAGGGAAGAGGAAGGAGTAAGTGGGATTGGGAGAGAGGAAGGGAGGGGAAAGGAGAGGAAAGGGATAAGAGGTGAGGGCAGAGAGGAAGAGAAGGTACACAAAGCAATTTTGCTACTCCATGGTGGTGGGAAAGATAGAGTCCAAGAGCTGATTTTCTTGTTGACAGGTAGGGGATGGTCTGCGGGCTGATTTTCTTGCTCAGTGGAGGAGGCAAGGTCAAAGGGCAGGGTTTACTGCTCAGTAGAGAAGGTGCTATGGCCTATTTTCTTTATCAGTGGGGATCGGATGCCCAAGGTCTGATTTTCTTGCTCATTTGGTGGGGAGTTGGTTCTGGGAAGACCTGAAGGTTGATAATCTTGCTGACTAGGAGAGGTGTCAACTATGTTGCTCTGTGTAAGGTGTACTAATATATAATAGATATGAACATGACTTAAGTGATATTTCACACAGATGGTGATTGCGTGGCATAGTGTGCAGGAAGATTTATTTAATAAACACCCTGTTAGTTAAAATGACTGACAATGTGTGCATTTGTTTAAGATATACTATAAATCTTATTTAAAGGAGCACTTTAGACCAGAGTTGCTAATTGTAGCCATTACTTTTAAAGGTAGAATAGGCATTAATATGGTACTTTGTCACATTTTCAGACTGTCCCAAAAAAATTCATACACTGGCCCTGATTTTGCAGTAAAAATAGCGGTGAGGCTATTAGCGCTCACCGTTATTAAGGAGTAAATCGGACAGTAACTTCCGGCGTCCGCACATGCGTAGTTAAACGCGGAAATCAGGAAGTTGCTGTCCAAGTTGCACTGCTGTTCCAGAAGCTTCACTGCGCCGGTATCTCACCGAATAAACTCGGCATTGAAATGCGTGAAGTTGCGGTACTTATGTGATAGATACCCACTGAAAACGTTAGGGCTTGTCCATTCCAGTGTAAGTACATTTTTAACGGCATGATAAGTCTTAATTACTGCAAAACAACCTCGCTGGCACTGAAAATTAACTTTTACAAGTGTGGAGTCTCATTCCTTCAGATTTTAATTATGGAGATTTAAAAAAATTAAAAAATGTAAATATTTCTTAACTTTTCTTTGTCTCTTTTATCTCTCCCCTCTCTCTTTCTTAACACCATCTTTCTTTCTCTCTTTATTTCACTTTCTGTACATGATTTGGCATTGAATTAAATATTCTAACTTACACTTCCTGGTTTAGACTCTGCGCTGCTCATTTAAGAATTCTTCAATCTGATTGGTTAAGGAGATACATGGTTGCTTGCCCTGTTCACACAGGTCCTAGATGCCCTGTAGAGGGCACATGCTGAAATGGATTTCTAATCACAGCAAGTTCCAGTGCAAAAGCCCGTAGAAAGTCTGCGGGCAATTGGGCTGGTGCCATTCATTCGCCACTGACTGCAATTATTTTGAAGTGCAGACACTTTTGATAGGTAAGCAAATACAGCAGCCATATTTTTGCAATGCCACAAACAGAAATGAGTAACCAGTTTGCTTATTTTGTGGTGGTGTTAGTTGAGGGAAGATGGTTGTTTCGGGGAACTTGATGCTCTTCTTTGAATAGAATGTTTAAAGTCCACCTAAACAGACACACATGTCCTTGGTTGAAAGACTCATCCAAATGACAGCACTTTCAACAATGCAGAACTCCCTCAGTACTGTACTGAAGTGTCAGTCTGGATTTAGTGTTCAAGCCTTGGCGTAGGACTTGAACCCACAACCTGCTGACTCAGAGGCAAGGATGCTACTGGCCAAGCTGGCATGTAATTATAAGTAGATCTCATCTAACACGGGTTAAAACAAATTAAATATAGCTAGTGGTTGAATACATTTTGAAAGATGGGACAGTTTTCATTGCCTTCTCTCCCACTTCAACCCTACTACTAGCAGGGGATAATGATATACGAGTGCTGACACGAGATGTCATTGTCAATTGGGATCATTAAAACTTTTTTTTTGATGTTTATTTAATAGAAGTATTTGGATAAAGAGAGAGGCTTGTCTGCTACCAAGGTATTCCCATTAAGAGGTTCGTACTGTATTATGATACTGTTCTTTCGACTCTGGATTCAAATCTAAATCCAGGGCAGTCATAGTTGATTAACGTCTCTTCTGTCTGCCAATTGTTAAGGATTATAAATTGAATATGTTTGACAGTTAATTGACTTCTTAACTGACACGAGGTGAAGCACAAATTTGGCACCAATTTCCGTTACTCTAGCTCTAACCCTGTGTCAGATTGCATGGACAGAGAGTGGGGCAACAGAAAGAGCATACTGTTGTTCTCCTAAAGCGGAAGGCAAAGTGGGTTGTCAGGTCATTGTAAAACAAAGCCCTGATCTGATGTAGGCGTTAACTGAACTGAAAGAGTTTGATGCTGCCTCTGGATTAAAACAAGAACATTTTAACTCTTATGGTGAATACACATGAACACAAGCAAATGATAAACAGGCCAGATTGCCTAATGTGCAATAATGGTTTCTGCAAAAGTAATTAGTCTGATTAATAGTTTTGTTAAAATTTCCCGCTTCATTCTCCGCTCACAGCTGCTTTCAGCTGGCACATCTCTTATTAAAACTAATTTGAGACCTGACAACTTTAGGCTGCTATGCACACATTGGTTTGGAAACTTGGTCTGAAAGATTGATTTATGTTTTGCTTTGCTACGACATAAAGGATTAAAAGATGCTGTAAACCAGTTTTACAAATAAGGCAAATGCACATTATGTTTATACCCTAATTGCATCATATGCATTAGTTGGGCTAAAACAAAAGTTAATTGAATTAGCTTTCAAACATTAATCAGTGACATTGAATTCCATTATGCAAGACTGTTTAGAAAACATAGCATCAGTGTTTTATCCAAGATTTTGTGCATAATCCTATTTTATACTACAGCTAATCCTGCAAGATGTTGGTGACGATTTGTTTTGAAGGGCATTTGCTGCCAAGTTTCTATCTTCAACTCGTGAAGGTCATTTATTTTCATGTATTCCAAACCTAAAATATAGGTTCTCCTGCCTGCCAAATAGCTGCATTACTTCTCACGAAATATATATATATTTTTTTACTGTGGTTGCTTCAAGACATGTAAGCTATGACTTTACATTTCTGCTGGACTCTAATGGATGACCATTTTAGTAAAGTTCATAATAACTCATCAACTTTGCTTCTAATTTCCACCCCTCCCTCGCCTTCACATGGTCCATCTCCGACTTTTCCCTTCCTCAACCTCTATCCCCATTTCTGGGGATAGGCTGTCCACCAATATCTGCTATAAGCCCACCGACTCCCACAGCTACCTTGATCAGACTCTTCCCACCCCGCTTCCTGTAAGGGCTCTATTTCATTCTCCCAGTTTCTCCAACTCAGTCGCACCTGTTCTGCTAATACCACCTTCTGCACCAGTGCTTCCGATATGTCTTCCTTTTTCCTCAATCGAAGATTTCCCTCGAAGGTTGACAGGGCCCCCAAAACGTGTCCGCCCTATTTCCTGCACTTCTGCCCTCACCCCTTCCCCTCCCTCCCAGAACCATGATAGGGTACCCCTTGTCCTCACCTTTCACCCCACCAGCCTCCAAATTCAACGGATCATCATCGGCCATTTTCGGCACCTCTTGTGTGATGCCACCACCAAATACATCTTCCCCTCACCTTTCAACCTTTCAGCATTCCCAAAGGGCCGTTCCCTCCGTGACACCGTGGCCCACTCTTCTATTACCCGCTCCCCTCCCCCCCCCCCACCCCCCCCCCACCAGCACCTACCCTTTCACCTCATCGACCTGAAATGCTAACTCTATATTATTTAAAAAAAACTTGGGTTTTACCCTAAAGATGAATGGGATGAAACGATGAACATTGGGGAACTCAAAACTCACATCATCAAACCCACGATAAAGGAAGGTAAATCTGTGCTTATACTGCTGATCCACACCTTCCTTTCATTGCCACCTGATATTTTCCCTCACTATCTACGAATCCCAGCAAATCATTCAACTCACTTCCTGCTTTGTTCAGACTAGGCAAAATGACACACCAAGACACTTTTTCAGTTCAAGAATCCTGTTTGAGAATGGGGAAATGGACAGCTATCAAGAGATTTCAAACAACATACAAGTTCTCCAGAGATCCTACACTGTGAGTGAAGCATAGGCAACCAAGAATCTTAGGGGGCGAAATTGGGCTTCGTAGCACCTGTTTTTTTGGGTGCTACGAGGCCCCTTAAGGTTCCAAAATGGTGTCTGTGGCGTGCAAGGGTGGCGGACGCCATATTGGTAAAAGGGTTAGTGCGCACGCACCTAACGTCCACCGGCAGCATGCAGAGCAGGCAGATCATGATGTCAATCAGTGTGTAACGCTGATTAACGCCAGTGCTGTCATTTTGAACCTCCACGCTCCAGCCTACACCCACTCTTATGCGCGCACAGCTGAACACGATTTTAAACAGCATGAAGGACCCCCCGCCACCAGCGCTATTTAAAGGGATCGTCAACTACTTACAGGTTCGTTGCTGGTTTATTTCTTCTGGCTGTTGCTGCAATTCTACATGTTTTGGGTGCTTTCTATAGCTGTTTAAAGTTTCAAAAGTCTACAGGGAGTAGTCTGTCAGGTGCTGAAGTACTTTTCTGCTGGCTCCAAGGCTTCTGCACAACCAGTTGCTTCCACACATGGGTGGACTAGTAGGCCTTCCTCTTGGCATTGAGCATAGCTGGGAGAATAAGCAGAGGCCATGTAGAACAGGACAAGTTGCTAGAAGAGGGAGGAGTAGGAGGGGGAGAATGGTGCCATTGACTGCACGCATATTCCTTTGTGTGTGCCTTATGCCAACTCTGCCATGAACCGGAACCGAAAGGGATTCCACTCCCTCAACGTGACTGTATGGTTTCCAAAATTTGCAGATCCCCAAAACCTAAGGAAAAAGGACTTTGGAACTACCCCAGAGTGATAAAAATGCATTTGGGCCTAACATAAGGAATTTAAGACCAAAAACCAAGTTTTGGCATTTTAAAAGACATATCTGGACCTGTAAGGGAGAAAAGGCTGCACAAGAGGTGGGAACGACCTCTGTAAAAGCAGTTTTGGGTATTGCAGTTAAATTGCATTGTCTGGGGAATCGGGATGACCTCATTCAAGCCCCAGCAAGCATTAACATTTTGACAATAGACCCTAGGAGAAGACAGTCTCATCCCATCAAAAACCAATCAGCCAAGAAGATCGACAGGATGCAAACCATCCCAAAAAAAAAAACCATTTGACACTTACAGAACCCATTAAAGACATGCATAAAGATAGGAGTCCTAGGCCCAGTCAAGAAACCCAAAACATGAGGACAATGCAAACTCCGATTAAACAACAGATCGACAGGATGGAGCTATCTTGAATCCACTTCACACATTTACAAAACCAATTAACATGCTAGTAAAGTTGTTACTGTTAACGAGGTCTTGCAATGACCAGGATTTGATTTGGTTTTGACAAGGCCACTTCAATTTAGTATAATTGAAGGCCCATCAAACAGTTACAGTTCAAGTTCAACAGAAGGCAGTTCTGCAGTTCAATTGAAAAGCCTGTTTTCAGCAAGAAGCCAGGGCTGGAGTTATAGAGTTCAGGACAAGCAGGCAGAAGGCAGTTTCCACAGTTCTGCAAGAAGGCAGTTCCACAGCTCGGAAGAAGACCGTTTAAACAGAGGCAGAGTTACAGCAAGAAGTTCAACAAAGAAGGCCAACAACTTCACAAGCAGACCGACTCGCAAGAAGAAACCAGAGCGACTGCCTCGGTGACCATCGGACATCTCGCGGCAACAAGGGCCTTACAAAACCTTTTACTCAAAAGACTCTAAACCCTAACTCTCAACTCTCAAGGATTTGTTTGGTGAGCATTATCCCTGGTTCTCCAGAGTCCAACCTAGCTAGTGAAGTGGATTGGGAGGGGTGAAGTATTCTTCTAATGTTATTTCCCTCGCCTGTACCGTGTGTTCCCCAACCTGTGTTTAAGTGTTAAGTGTCTTTTAAGTTTGTTACCTTTTTCTTTTTAATAAAGTCAAAATTCTTTCATCAAAACCTGTTGTCTACTGCATCTTTGTTCACAACCCCCAAATAAGTCCAAGGTCTAGAACCAGGGACGTGGGAGCGATTCGAACCGCTCACTGAGTCAGAGGTGAGGCTGACCCCTACACACCACCCCCTACAACATGCAGCTGGTGTATAACCATAGGCAGTGCATCATGCAGGTCAATGTCCGGTATCCTGGCAGCAGTCTCGATGCATTCATTCTCTGGCAGTCTACTGTGCCAGCTGTATTTCAACCACCACGGCAAACCAAAGGGTGGCTACTGGGCAACAAGGGCTATCCACTGATGACATGGCTCATGATTCCGGTCCACAATCCACGCACATGTGCATAGCAGGCATACAATGAGAGCCATGCTGCCACAAAATATGTGATAGAGCAGACTATTGGCATGCTGAAGCAATGATTCCGCTGCCTGGACAGCTCTGGAGGAGTTCTGCAGGACTCGGCTGAGCGGGTTTCAAGATTTGTCGTGGTAGGCTGCACGACCTTGCCATCATGAGGGAACAGCCCTTGCCACCATCTATCAGGTGAGAAGCTGAGGAGCAAGAGCACGAGGAGGAGAAGGCCGAGCTGGAAGAGGAGGTAGCGGAATAAGAGGAAGCGGGGCTGCAACCTAGACGGCCCCTTTCTACCCAGGCTGTACGTGAACAAATAATTCAAGAGCGATTCCAGTAACCTCAGTGGCGGAGACTGCAAAAGGCCTTGGAGGACGACCTCAAGCAGTTCTGGGCCTAGAAGGCCCAGCTTCAGACTGCACCATCTTGGCATGTGCGGCAGCAGTCTGGGCTGGCTGGCTGATGGGCAACAGCAAGGGCAATGGCAGAGTGGCAGGGGTGCGAGCACGAATGCTGTCATCCTGAGAGAGGACAGCAGGTTCGAGCTACACGGAGCCACTGCCACTCTCCCGGGGCCGCGCCTCAACAATCCTAGTAATCTGTTGGAGAACAGATCGCTGGACTGCTTTAGCACCCTGGAAGTCACTTTGAACACTGGTATCCAGAGCCATAATGACAGCAGTCTGAGCTTCCACTGCAGCACTCTGACATTGGGTGGATGCTGCTTGTGCTGCAATAAAAGCTGAGATATCAGTCATCAGACGCTGCATGATGGTTGGTTCCACAAGTGTGTTGACGGAGGTGGCCACCCATTCCATGCTGGAAAGGATGGGCTCCAAGCTCTGCACAAAGCCCTGTGCCAAGTTGGTGCCAGACTCCTCCATGTTCCTTGACATTGAACGCAGGCTTTCTGGCAGGCTTCCCAATGCACCAAATATTTGGGTGTGTACACCCATCAGCCTTCTTCTGTAGCCTGGCCCATTGAAGTCCTCCATCTGAGTCTTCTGCAGCTGAACTAGTGTGCGCCCTCGCACTCTAGTGAGCTGGCACCAGCGCTCTCCTTTACCCCTGCCCTGGCTGCAGCGCACTTGTGCCCGGTGTCTCACCACATGCAGATCCCGCCTCTGTCCTATCCTCTAAATTACACGCAGTGTCAGTATCTGAGCTGGGGGCTGAGAGTGTGAAATGGAGTGACGGTATTTCTTCATCTTCACTGCCTTCTTGCTCTTCCTGGGCAGGTTGCAGTTCTTGAGTATCTGAAATAAAAAAGAGATAAGGGTTGGGTTGTGGTGAGGGGAGAGGAGAAAGTAAGAAGTGCATGCTTACACCATCTGCAGTTTGTAAGTCAGAAGAGATTGAGCCATGAAGGTGATGTGGGAAGGAGGATTAGGTATGAGGATACCATCATCTTCAATGGCTTCAGCCCCACCGGTGGCCATGGTCTCAGTGATGACCCTCCCATAATGGCCAGCACCGAACATGCAGGCATGCCTCTCCCCCTCCGGTCAGTTCCTGCTGCCTCCGGTTGTGCGCCACCTTCTCCTGCAAGGAAGGGGGATGTGTGTCAGTGAGTGCCGTGCAATCTGTTTGGGTGCTGTGACTGTCATGGTTGAATAGCTACCATTGTGTGCAAGCTGTGAGGTGTGGGTGTGAGTCCTGCAACAGTGCAAAGTGTGTGAGGGTGAGGTAAAGCATATGAATGGTAGGGTTGAGTCTTGATAGAGATTGTTGGTAGGTGACTGATGGGGGTGTGGTGAATTGAGCAGTGGTGCAGTTGGTAGGATATGGCATTTGAAGATGCATTCGCTGACCTTGACCACTCGTGTGAGATCATTAAACTTCTTCGGTCACTGCATCCAAATCCTTGGGGCTATACTCCTGGCATTGACCACTACAGCTATCTGTTCCCACTGTCTTTGCATCATGTGTCTGGAGGGCCTCCTGCCCCCCTGAGGATACAGGACATCTCTCCTCCTTTCCACCTCCTCCACCAAGACCTCCAGTGCAGCGTTTGAAAACCTGGGTGCCTGCTCTCTCCCATGGTCATCCACTATTCACTCTTTCCCAGGCCAGATTCACTTGCAGAATGACTCCCAGCACCTGCTCCAGCCATAATGCACCTCCCCTTTAAGAGTTGCAGGCTAGCTTTAAGTAGTGCTAGTTAGTAATGATATTGGGCCGCCTGCTGATGCGTGCAGCCAATGAACAGCGCAGGGAGCGCTGGCTGCATGCAGAAATCAGTAATGAGCAGGCAGCACAAAGTTGGTGTGCTGCTTGCATTCCACTCAACGGGTGCAGGTTAATCGCGCATCGCAATCTCCGCGCCCGTTTTCAGTGACTAACCAATTTAACCCCCTTAGTTTATTCAAAGTTGACCTTTGTGGGTCAGATTGCCATTCCTTTTCTTCTTTTTACTTCTGAACCTTGTCAATCAGACATATCCGCCCCTCTCCACCTTCCCCAGTGAAAACATTATCATCATAAACTCTTCTTTGTCCTAAGACTAGCTCCTAGATCATATAAGTCAAGATAAAAGGAATTTGAAAAGAACAGGCAAAGTTGTGCTAAGAAGGCGTTGGTTGTACAAAGTAACCTAGAGTTGCAACCAATGTTCTCGCTAATTCTTTTGGGTGCGTGGCCCCTTTTTAGGGCCATTCAAATTACCGTGCATGCACGTTTTTTGCCATTAGAATGCCATTGAGTCAGCTGCGCGGGAGCTGCAGATCGCTGCGAAGCTTAAAGTGAACATTGATTGCAACTAGGGAATGTCCAGGATGAAGCTCAGGAACTCTATAGAGTGAACCCCAGTGTAGAAAGAACCAACTGCAATCTACAAACCTTTGAAATCCGTTCTTGGTGTAAACTAATCACTACTTCCTGATTTACCTCATCTTCCTTTTTTACTCTTGGTGATATTCTGCACTATGGTCCTTGGTCCTTCATATTGGGTTCTCATCTTCTATCTACAAAAAGATCCTTGTTAGTTTCTTCCAGGATATTCACCATGCTCCTCTAAATGGTGGCAGTGATGAGAATTCTGGACCCTTGTATTTTTAGTGTCTCGCTCGATCTATGCTATCATTCTTATACGTTTGGTCTTCACCTTATTGTGCCCATATGACCATACTGTTCAGTGACATCCCTCCTTCCTCCTTCTAGGAAGAAAACTGGTCTAACATCCCCAGAAATACAACTCCAGGATTAAAAACAATTGTACAACTGGGAGTGAGGTTCTCTGTTTATCTGTTTCACTGCTTCAGGGCTATTTGTTGTTATTCTTCTTTGGGACAATGACAAATAAGCCTCACTACAAAATGTGCATATATGTTTGGCATAGTTTTTGTACACATAGTGATTTGTACTTCTGGAGAGTGCTCCTGGATGTTTCTAGAATGTACTTCATAACCGGTGAGGTTAGACGATGTAACACCATTGTAATTAATACATGAATTTTTTTTTTTTATTCGTTCATGGGATGTGGGCGTCGCTGGCAAGGCCAGCATTTATTGCCCATCCCTATTTGCCCTTGAGAAGGTGGTGGTGAGCTGCCTTCTTGAACGGCTGCAGATCGTGTGGTGAAGGTACTCCCACAGTGCTGTTAGGTAGGGAGTTCCAGGATTTTGACCCAGCGCGATGAAGGATCGGGGATATATTTCCAAGTCAGGATGGTGTGTGACTTGAAAGGGATCTTGGAGGTGGTGGTGTTCCTATGCTCCTGCTGCCTGTGTCCTTCTAGGTGGAAGAGGTCGCGGGTTTGGGAGGTACTGCCAAAGAAGCCTTGGCGAGTTGCTGCAGTGCATCTTGTAGATGGTACACACTGCAGCCACGGTACGCCGATGGTGGAGGAAGTGAATGTTTAAGGTGGTGGATGGGGTGCCGATCAAGTGGGCTGCTTTGTCCTGGATGGTGTCGAGCTACTTGAGCATTGTAGGAGCTGCACTCATCCAGGCAAGTGGAGAGTATTCCATCACACTCCTTACTTGTGCCTTGTAGATGGTGGAAATGCTTTGGGGAGTCAGGAGGCAAGATACTCGCTGCAGAATACCTAGCCTCTGACCTGCTCTTGTTGCCACAGTATTTATGTGGCTGGTCTGGTTAAGTTTCTGGTCAATGGTGACCCCCAGGGTGTTGATGGTGGGGGATTCGGCGATGGTAATGCCGTTGAATGTCAAGGGGTGGTGGTTAGACTCTCGCTTGTTGGAGATAGTCATTGCCTGGCACTTGTGTGGCATGAATGTTACATTTCTGATGTCTAACAAGAGTCCACTTGAAGAATGTCAATTTGACAGCTAATTTGATACATAGCATGAGTGTCTAAACTGGAATTATACTAATACCATTCCCAGACCAGTATCTGTGATGTGAAATGTGTAGCCAGGAGACTGGAGTTAGAGTTCTAGCTGCATATGTATCTATATTGCAGTAAGTTCTGTGCATGCATGCTTGGGTGCAGAACTCCATTCCCCGGGCCATTAACTTTTAATGTTAGGAGAGCACAGGTAGGAGCCTCTGTTCTTTATAGCATTAAAAGCATTCCATACAAAGTTTAAAACTTTTGACCGTGCATGGATGCTTCTAGAATGTGGTTTCACAAGGTGAGTTATACCCAGTCAATACAAACTTAAATCTGTGTGAAATGGTCTCTTGGCTCAAGGTCACATAACGTGTGGGCTCAGTACACCAGAGTATCGGAGTGGGATCTTCCACCCAAGTTATAATATCACTTTTAACTTGATATTCTGCAATTATATCGGGCTTTGGTGAGACCACACCTGGAGTACTGTGTAAGGAATGATATACTTGCCTTAGAGGGGTTGCAACAAAGGTCCACTAGATTGATTTCTGGGATGATAGGGCTGTCCTATGAGGAGAGATTGAGTAGAATGGGCCTATATTTTCTGGAGTTTAGACGAATGAGAGGTGATCTCATTGAAACATATCAATTTCTTGGAGGGCTTGGCAGGGTAGATGCTGAGAGGTTGTTTCCCCTGGTTGGAGAGTCTAGAACTAGGGATCATAGTCTCAGGATAAGGGGTTGACCGTGTAGGACTGAGATGAGCAGAAATGTCTTCACTCAGAGGATTGTGAATCTTTGGATTTCTCTACTCCACAGGGCTGTTGGAGGCTCAGTCGTTGAGTATGATCAAGACTGAGAACGATAGATTTTTGGACACTAAGAGAATCAAGGGATATGGGGATAAGACAGGAAAGTGGAGTTGATGTAGAAGATCAGTCATAATCTTATTGAATGGTGGGGCAGGCTCGAGGGGCTGTATGGCCTATTCCTGCTCCTATTTTTATGTTATGAAGCAGCTTCACATGCGCACAAAAGTAGAAGTACAACCCTAGTTTTAGTGGTAACAGTGCAGTGGATCTGTATCTGAAAGCTAGTGGACAGGCACAAAAAGCAATCAAAAAGACTAATGGAATGTTAGCCTTTATCTCCAGGGGCCTGCAATATAAAGGGGTGTAAGTTATGCTTCAGTTGTATAGAGCCTTGGTCAGATCCTGCCTGGAGTCCTGCATTCAGTTTTGGACACCACACCTGAGGAAGGATATATTGGCCTTGGAGAGGGTACAGTGCAGATTCACCAGAATGATACCGGGGCTTAAAAGGGTTAAATTATGAAGACAAGTTGCATAAACTTAGCTTGTATTCCCTTGAGTACAAAAGATTGAGGAATGATCTAATTGAGTTGTTAAAAAATGATAAAACGGTTTGATATGTAAATACAGGTAAACTATTTTCTCTGGTGAGGGAATCCAGAACAGGGGGCTTAATCTTAAAATTAGCGCTAGCCCATTCAGAAGTGAAATTAGGAAGCACTTCTTCACACAAAGAGTAGTAGAAATCTGGAACTCTCTCCCCAGAAGCCTGTGGATGCTGGGCCAATTGAAACTTTCAAGACCTTCAAAACTTGAAACTTTTAGGTAAGGGTATCAAGGGATATGGAACAAAGGTGGGTAAATGGAGTTGAGATATAGATCAACCTGATCTAATTGAATCGCAGAACAGGCTCGAGTGGCTGAATGGTCTACTCCTGTTCCTGTTATTACGTAAATCTGTGGGAGGAATTTTTCGGAGGGTCATCGGGCGCGTTTGGTGGCGAGTTGGCTGGGAATTTTTTTTTTGACAGCCCGTAGGGAACCTGAAGTCAACCCGACTCCACGCTAGTCTCCCAGATGTCGGGTCTGTCCTCGCTGAACAGACCCGACACCAAGCGGTGGGGGAGGCAATTTAGATTATTAAGAGCTTGTTAACAGGCACTTAAAAAAACTATTTTAAGCTCATCTTTAGATTTTAAGAGTTCACCAATATCTCCCCCACTGCTCAGGGATCGTGCTGGGTAAGGAGGTCGGGTGTTGTCAGCATGGGATGATTTCTTAACTTGACAGCTGCAAATGGTCTATAAAAGCTCCCATTTCATAGCTGTTCACTTTCCAAGGTTAGAAGCTATTGCTTACTGCATTTGGAAGACAGATTGAGCTTTATGCAGTTTGCAAGTGTTTGGAGAAAACTCTATCCAGTGTCAACTCATTGGAGCAACCTCTCTCACCATTGACATCGCTTCTGTCATCTCTACTTCACCTGCCATCTATTCCATCAGCATCAGTGCCCTTGAAAATATCTCACCTTGGTCCTCAGAATCCCACCACGATCAGCCCCAACACCAGCAGTACCAGGCACACCAGCAGCACCAACAACAACACCAACCTTCTCCGCAGTCAGCTGATACTGCACAGGACACAGGGCGTCAGCAACCAACCATATTGATGCCAGGGATGGCCTCACCATAGCCAGATTTACTTTACTTGACGCTGTACACCCTGGCTGCCACATGATGCGCCAGGTTGGCACCACCCCACACCAACACTATAAAGCATCCCTACAATGCCCAAGCCATTCCTTTCACACTCCACCATTGCGGGGGTACTGTTATGTCTCACCATTCACTGCAACTCACTAAGCCACTTCCAAAGGTGCACACAAATCTGTCCAAGAATGCAAAGTGGTGAAAATAAAGATTTCAATGTCTGACGGCAACTTCACATGAACATTGGCTAAAACACACAAGTGCCTACCCTTGTGTGTTGTTGGTTGGTATGATTGGACTAGGATGAGGGTATGAGGATGAGGGTTGGCTAGTGAGATGGGGGAAGTGATAATGTAGATAGAGAGGGATGGGTGGAGGTGCAAGGTAAGTTGGTGTGAGTAAGGATGTGCAGGAGTAGGGTAGGGAAGGCAGAGTGATGTGGATGTGATGAGTGGCACAGCAGGATGAGGTTGAGTGTGGATTTGCAGTAACCTTTCGTGATCTACTGAGGTAATTGAAAGGTTTGCGCCACTGCAGCCTGGTCCTCCTAACACATCCCTGCTTGTGCCCTCCTGTGCAATGTGCAACCAGGCTGCGTTGATCTCCTGGGGAGGTCTCTTCTGCCCATGGGAAGGGAAGAGAACCTCCCTGTGTGCTGTGACTCCCTCCATAAGCATATGGAGGGAGAGCCTGTGTGCAGCCGTGCATCTCTGTGCAGTGCTTGTCAGTTTTTGCAGCACCTCAATGCTGTAGAACACTGACAGCACAAATGTCAAAATCAATTTGTGCATGGTCCCTTTAAGGAAACCGGCTGATGACACGTCATCAAGTGACTTCATCAGACCCGCTTCCTTCAGTTGGCTGGGAAACGTGCTGGGCGGGCTTAACAAACCCAATCAGCGTAAAATCACTCCACAGAGCGGGATGGAGCCAGCAGCGGTGTCGCACCGGACCCGCCTTGGTAGGCGAAATCACCGCCTGTATGTTTTGCTGAGAATAAGCTACAGCAATTTTCCTTAATAAAGCACTGGAATCAAATAACTCATTTAGAGCTACCTTTATTGGTGTGTGCTCCCTGTGAATGTTACAAGGTTTCAGCTATTTTTACATGTGGTGACAACTTTTTCTTTTCCATTGCCTGTTAATGGTCTTGCTTAGTTTATATGAAAGAATGTTCCTAGTCAGTGCTTTGAGTCTCTTCTTTGTTCTCCCAGACCTGCAGGGTTTCCAACCACAAGAGTGTAGAGTTTCCTGTCAAATACACTGGGAGTGACGCAACAACTTTTGTAAGCTTTGGATTGGCATACTCTAATTACTCAGGAATTCCCAAAACATCATCATAATAAGCACAGGTTCTCCCTTTTACTTAAACAGTAATTCACCTGAAGCCTCCTTGATAAATTGCTTAACCAGCTAATAAACCCTTTATTTAATTGCAACCATTACTGAATGTAACTTATTGAAGGAGTTAATTGTACTGGATTTCCATAATACATTGGGGCGATTTTCCCAGCCCTGAGGAGGCGGGACTGCCGGGAAAATGGCAGAATCTGGGAGTGGGTACCCATCCCGCCTCCGTGCCATCTTCCCAGGAGGCGGGTACCCGACCCGCACCGGGTCCCGTCTCCTCAAGGCGGGAAGGGGCTTAGTGCTAATTAACTGACTGTTAACAGGTAGTTAACAGGGCAGTTTTTTGGCTAATCCCTATTTTGAGCCCTAAAGTGTGGGCTTCCCGACGGCTCCGAACCTCGCCAGGGTCAGCGAGGCGAGCTGAGCCGGGGGTTGGAGGGGCGGAAATGTCCGGTGTGCAGGTGAGTGATGAGTGCAAGTATGGAGAGGTAAGTGTGTGAGGTGAGTCTAAAGTGTTTTGATAAGATTAATTACCTTTGCTTCATCCTCCAGGCTTCATCCCTTGAGGCTGCGGAGCTGCCTCATCTCACCGGCAGAGAAAGCAGAATGGCCGTTGCATTCTTAAATGCAGCAACCTTCTGCTTTCTGCTCAGGAAAGCTTTCTAAGTGAGTCTATGTCCTAGGTCTCAACTTAGAAGACAGATTGTCAGTGTTTGACAGCTTCACAGAGCTGTCAAACGATGACAATTCATCTGTCAAAAAATCTTGACAGCTGAAGCATCATACGCTGACGTCATCTGTCACTGGCTTTCCCTTAATTGGGTGGGCTTAACGAGGCCAATCAAGGGAAAATAGTGTGGGTTGGCCAGATGTCGATGGAGGCGGGACTAAAACCCGACGAGCAGCTTTCCCGCCTCCATCACGACCCCTTTGATAAAATCACTCCCATTGAGTATGGAATACATAATAATGGATATTATCTCCCACTTCTATTCTAATAAACACCACTAACTTTTTTTTAACATTGATCATTAAATACTTTTTCCAACTTTGAAATCTGTTGTGTAACGTCAGTACAAGCTATTTCTGCAAATTTTCAAGAATTCTTTTTTTTTTAAAGTTTAATCCTGATTGTTTTTATTTGTAGGAATACTGCTGCAGCCCTCAAAGGTTTAACATTGTTTTAAATGCATGATTACTCAAACTCAATGGGCTGGATTTTCATTGACCCTTGGAGGCATGTGGGGGGTTAAAATTGCGAAAAGTGGCGGGCGGGCACAAGTCCGCCTCCATCCCGCCTCCATGCAATTTGATATCGTGTCTGCTCGTCCCGCCTGCGTCTCGCCTTTAAGAGACGGGATAGGCTGTTAAGGCCCTTAACAAGCACTAAATTGGCTCTATAATGCCATTTTGAAAGGCCTTTGTGATTTTAACCCTTGTTCTACGTGAAGTACGCCTGTTCTGAAACACGATTGTGAAACCTGGCGGGAGCACATTTGGATAGCTGACTATCAGTGAGTGGCTGGCTGGGCATCTGGGAGTGGTGGAGCAAAAAAAAAAATTTCTCTCTCTCTCTCTCTCTCTCCTTAGAGCTGCTGCTCATTTTGCATCCAGGTCCTCTCACAGCAAAGGCCAGGCAGTCTCTGACCTGCAATGCAGCAGCAATGATGACATCATCAGAGGTGACTTTCAGACTCAAAACACTAATTAGTTCATGGGTTCCCACATGCTGGAACTCAATTGCCCAATTAGGTGAAAATTGCATCAATCTCCCACATCCTATTGCAGTCGGGTGGATAACATGAAATGCGGATGACATGACCCCAACCCGCCCCAGTATCAAAATCCAGCCCAAAGGGTCTGGAAACCAGGGGGTTTGGACCAAATGTCTTCATGATCTATTGATTGACAGAGACATACAAGATCAGGACAAGATAGATGCAAGTTAGTTTTATTCCCACAGTGGAACAAAGTTAGACATATACTGGTTGATAGGTTGGAGTCTCAGCTGCAATTTGAACTGTCGAGACAAAAGACAATTGGGACAAAAGACAAAACCTTTACCAATGGGCCATTTTTCTGAATGCACACTTCCAGCGTGGAGCCTTGCCCGCTGGGAGTGCATATCAAGAAATCTCAGGTGTTCTCCATGGGGGAAAAATTCAGTTGGTTGCGCCTCCCGTTAGCGCCTTAAGAGGGCGCTAATGGGGCGCAAAGCCGCTAGCGCCCGGGTGCAGTGATGTTTGCGCCGCTCGGGAACTTAACTAGACATTGTGCGGCGGCGCTAAACTTTACCGCCGCGACCACCTGCGCGCGCAGATTGTGACGTCATTCCATCGTGCAACGCCCTTGTGGCGCCCCGGAGCGGAAATTGAGTGGCGCCCCCTGCCTTACCGCCTGGCGCATCCAACGACTGGAAGACTGGAATGCTATCAATCGCTGTGGGGCTGGGGGGGGCGCTATTTAAAGGGGGCCTCTTCCTGTCTTTTTCTGTGGTTGACATTTTTGCACCACTCGTTCTGAGAGAGAGAGAGAGATTCGGAGAGAGAGAAAGAGAGACTTCTGCATTGAGTCAACGCTTTGTGAGGTAGTTTTGCCTACTGATCCTAACTTCGCTGGTACTTTGGTTGCTGTCCTTCATAACTTTGCTTGCAAAGAGACTATGGGGGCTGCACTGAATGGGGGCGTCGTCCTGCTCCAGCTGAATCGGAGGACACAGAGACGCAGAGAGAGAGTGGCAATGATGGCCAGACGGAGGAGGGCCAACAGGCGTATGTATAGGAGAGCTTACCCTCCCAGGGTATATCGTGAACAGCTCTCCTACATTCATATGTCTGAGGAGCTGTGTTTGCGAAGGCTGCGATTCAGCAAGGAGGTGGTCACTGAGCTCTGCCACCTGCTGCAGCCAGATCTGCAGCCTCAACTGAGGTCCAGGACGTCTCTGTCGGTGGCAGTGAAGGTCACAGTGGCTCTCAACTTCTATGCTACTGGCTCATTTCAAGCTGCTGCTGGGGACCTTGCCAATATCTCCCAGTTCGCGGTGCATTGCTGCATCCGGCAGGTCACAAATGCCCTCTTTAAAAGGAGACAACAGTTCATCTCTTTCCCCATGACCCTAGACAAGCAGCGTGACCGTGCTCTGGGCTTTGCGAGGATAGCGGGCTTCCCCATGGTGCAGGGCGCCATTGACTGCACGCATGTGGCTTTGCGTGCTCCACATGAGAATGCCGAGGAATTCCGGAACAGAAAGGGGTTCCATTCCTTGAATGTTCAGTTGGTCTGTGACCACAGACAGCTGATACTCGCTGTCAATGCCCACTATCCTGGTAGCTGCCACGATGCTTTCATCCTGCGCCAGACTACTGTGGCAGAACTTTTCGAGGCACCGCATCAGCCAGTTGGTTGGCTTCTTGGGGACAAGGGGTATCCATTGAGCACCTGGCTGATGACACCGCTCCGTACGCCCAACACCCCTGCTGAGCTGCGGTACAACGAGAGCCATCAAGCTACCAGGAACATCATTGAGCGCACAATCGGCGTGCTGAAGCAATGGTTCCGCTGTCTCGACCATTCTGGAGGAGCCCTGCAGTACTCGCCTGAGCGAGTATCCAACTTCGTAGTTGTGTGCTGCATGTTGCATAACATGGCAATCGTCAGGACCCAGCCAATGCCACCAGGCCTTGGAGCACCACCAGAGGAGGAGGAGGAGGAGGAAGAGGACGAGGAGCATGATCATCAGCAGCACCAAGGCGGGAGGGCGGCCCACAATGGTGAAACTGCAAGGGCCATCCGTCAACGGCTGATAGCAAGCCGCTTCTTGGGCCCCTGCTGTGGAAATGGCTTCTGCCATTGCTAACAACATCAATGAACCCAGCACGCAACCCCTAAGCCGGCCAAGGCACCAATGATTCCAAACACCAAACATGTATATTTTGAATACAAAAACTTATTTATTTTACAAACTCTGTGTGTGTCATTTCCTCATGACAAACTCATAGAAATACACACAAAAAAACAGTCATTAACATAACTGGTTCTCACAACCTGAAGATAATGTCCAAAACACTAGACAAAAGTTGGACCACGAACCTCGGCCTTTAATAAAAAAAATGACCAGCATTTTGTCACACCTCCTACTTTTTGCCCTTCGAGGGTGATCTCCTTCCCTTGCGCACTTCCCCCCTTCTAACCCTACTGCTCCTCCGTAATGGGACCTCAGTGGCTGTCGCAAGGCTGGTGGAAGGCTGCTGATTGTTAGACCCTGACACTGCAGATGCCCCTGAAGGATGGCCTCGACCAGTTCTGGGCCTGGAGGGCCCGGCTGCAGACTGCACCAACTCTGCATGGGCAGCAGCAGTTTGTCCTACAGGCGGTGGCAAGTGCAGTGGAGAAGTGACAGTGTTGGCAGCAGGAATGCTGTCATCGTGAGAGAGGACAGCAACTCCCTGCTCGACCGACACACTGGCACTCCCACAGGGCAGCACTTCAGCATCTGGAGCAATCTGCTGGAGCACAGATTGCTGGCCTGCTGCGGCGCGGTGAGAGCCCCGGGGACATGTGAACGAACCATCGAGGATGGCAGCAGTCAGTGCTCGCGTGGCCTCAATCTGAGTCTGCATGAGAGCAGTCAGAGATGGGATCACGGCAGTCAGTGACTGAATTGCAGCACTAAGCTTTAGTGTGGCATCCGCCTGTGCTACAGCGAAGTGCTCCACACTCCTTGCCAGTGACTCAATGCATTCGGGCACCCTTCCCACTGCACCCATGAGCTCAGTGTGCATGCCCACCGCCTGGGTGTTCATTTCTGCGATCAGCCGCTCCTCCTCTGCGTCCATTGCAGTAGGAGTCGCTGGCATACTCTCCCTCTGGGGAGAAGGCCCCCGTTCTTCCCTACCCCCATGGCGTTGCTGCAGCCCGCTGGGTCCTGGAGCTTCACCCTCATCAGACCCTTCCCCCCTACTCCCCTCCAGGGAAAGCGTGTTCCCAGTGTGGGCATAGGCTTCCTCGGGAGAGGGTGGCACTGATGCTCCGGCTTCCTCTTCCTCCTCGGCTGCAGCTTCACTCCCACTGGCAGCTTCAGGGCCCGTCTCCTCAGCTGGTGAATCACCATCTGAAAGCAGGGAGGTACAAGAGTGGCTTTAGCGTGAGGACAGGGTGGCAGTAAGGGAGGAATAAGTGCAGCGAGTTAGCAAGTTGGATTGAAAGTGTCAAAGGCTGGTGTTGTGAGGGACAAGTGGAAGGACAGAGGACAAAAAGGTGATGACCTTACCATTTCTGTCCAGAACGGGGTCGGCGTCTCCAGTGGCGACGGGACCGATCACCCGGCTTGCCACAATCCTGTGGACGCGCTCCTCAAGATCGCTGAGGGGTTGCAGCTGAGGCCGCCCTCCACCTGTCCGTTGCTGCTGTCTCCTATTATGCGCCAGCTTGGCCTGCAAGAAAAAGGACAGCATCTGAGTAAATATACAGCCATGGTCTTGCCTGATGTGCCTCCCATAGGTGAATAGCCCTTACTGTATACAGCCATGGTCTTGCCTGATGTGCCTCCCATAGGTGAATAGCCCTTACTGTATGCAAAGTGTAGAATGTGTGTGTGTGTTTCATGAAAGGGCCATAGGTGTTGGATGAGTGTTGTGCATTGGGGTTTTAAGACCCTCTGGCCATAGAGTGAGGTTGAGATGGAGGGATGGAGAGGTATTGAGAAAAAGCCACTCACCCTGACGACCCGAGTGAGGTCGTTGAACTTTTTGCGGCATTGAACATGGGTCCTGGGCACCATGCTCCTGGAGGAGATGCTCTGAGCCACCTCCCTCCACACTCTTCTGTACTCGCGTGGCAAAGGCCTCCTGCCACTCTCAGGGAAGAGTATAGATCTTCTGCGCTCCACCGCGCCAACCAGAGCATCCAAGGCCCGCTCGGTGAAGCGCTGAGCTCGTTCTCTCACCCTCTCCATCCTTGGCAGCAAAATGGATTCACAGGTCTCTGCAGGCCGAGATTCAAGGCTGCAATGAGCAGGGTGTGGCTGGGGAGCAAGTTGGCCCCCCCCCTTTAAGAACTGGCCGGCGCCAGTGTGTCTGTGGTCCCTCGCTAACTGGCAGCACCTGCGCTGCGCTCGCGCGCTGAGTTAGCGCCTCACTGCTCGGCCTTTGCGCCTTAAGACAGGTGTGCAGCGCCTGATTTAGCGCTCCACTCACCTCCCGGGGCGGTAAAAGTGAAGTTTCCAGTCAGTGGCGATAATTAGCGCCAGGCGCTAATTTTTGCATCCAGACGTTATTTGCGCCCCAAACGGGGCGCAACCTAATTTTTCCCCCCATGACTTTTGTCCATTAATTCTAATGAAGGGAAAATCATGGGGCTCGCACGTGTAATTTTCTGATGGGGGCTTCCAGCAGAAGTGTACGCTCAGCAAATCAGCTCAGAAGTGCCAATCAGATATTTATAAGCGCATACAAAGAAAGTTGGGACATTCTAAAGTCGTGAAAGGTGCTATATAAATGCAAGTTCTTTGCTTCTGTTCTCTGTACAAGCACTAATCTCTGCCTAACTCTCCCACAGTGGCTTGGTGTCCATTCCTTTCCTCTTCTGAGGAGGACCTTTGGGTTATTTTCCAGTGTTAAAGGCAAATGGCCCAGAAATTGATCTCGCTCTGTTCCCGCGGGGGTAAGCCGTCCCCGCGATCTCTCACCTCGCTTGTGCTTTTTCAGATCCAGCTCGCACGAACTTGATGTTCCAGACATCAGCTGGGCAGTGCTTGCGTATCCCACCGGCGTAGTGAATTCGTGCGAGCTGTGGGATCACGTGGCTCAGTTAGAGCCAATGGCAGCACACCAACTTCCATTCATAAGTTTCACATACGTGCTGTGAAATCTATGAATCTTGCACCCCCCCAAAATAACAGCTAAACCTCAATTAAATTTAAAAAAAACCCATCACATTAATAAAATAAGTATAGTTAATTAAATTAACCATTTTAAATAAAAAATTAAATTTTTGAAAAAATTTAAAATCTTTTAAAAAGTTATAAAAATAAACTTACCTGTCTTTAAAGTCTCTAAAAAAGATATACCTGTAAAAAAAAATTCAAAAAAATACTTAATTCACTACTTACCTTGTTAAAAGTGGGTCTTACTCCTTTTTACATTTCTAAAATCTTCAGTACTTACCTGCGCGTCCAAAGCAGGAAGTGCACAGCGTGCGCGCAGCCTGTAGCGCGCACGCGATGCACCGAGGAACCGCCCCCTTTTCAAAAGAGCAATTGCCGGTTTTCAGCGCATGCGCAGGGCATGCAGAAAACCGGCAATTGCAGAGGGAATACGCGAGAGTACGCAGTGCGTACTCTCGCGCACCGGGATAAATTTTTGGGCCATTATATAAATGCACGCTTTTGTTCTAAACTCCTCCACCTTGAAACTTCTTCCTCCACTTTCATAAACCTCTTCAAAACTGATCTCTTCCACCGTGCTGTCTGTCCCCTCCCTTAATTCTACTACTAAAGCTTGGGGTCTGTCTTTCTCCCTTTAAGTGCCGTCAGGTGTATATAATGTTAAATGTGCTATATAAGGTGTTGTTTGCTGTTTTAAAAAAAAGGGGCTTACTTATCTTTCAGTTTCCAGTTAATATATTTTTCTCTTTCTAATTGCTGTACTTTTCCAACATTTGCTATATATTGAAGCAGATAAAATTTCAGATAGATGGACAAAGAGTTTAAAGCTTGAAAAGTGCAACATTGTCAGTATTTAGTTCTAAAGTATTTTTTCAAAGTAATTTCCACATGAAAATAAAATTCACGTTTTATTTTGTTTAACAGTGATGTAAAGGTTGTTGTCTTTCATCAGTTCGAACACATGTGTTTAATGTTTAGATATTTCACAGCTTGTAGCCCTGGATCATATACTGACACTGTATACAATAGGGTCGTTCCTCTTTATCAAGCCACAGGCCCTTGTTTATAGAACAGGAATGGGAACAAACATCCTGATTTTTTTTGTTATTTAGGACAGAGATATCCATGATTCGCTCTGGACCATTCTTCAAAGCATTCTAATTCCTGCCTCGAACAGGTACTCACAGCTGATATCACAGCACAATGATACATTGACAACCAGCATATAAAACAAGATCCAATGACCTATCCATCAGCAGGTCCATTGGTATCTCTACTGGAAGACCACACAATCCTAATGTATTTTGTACTATTTTTTAATCCAACCCGGTATTGTTAGTTAAGTGGGCATGTACAATAACATTGAGATACAGTATATGAGTAATTTGAGACATGATGTGGTAAGTGTAGCATAATTGGGAGGGAAAAACTGACTTTGGGCCTCTGGTTCCCAAAGCTCACCAGCCACCGGGATTTTCCTCACCTCATGTCTGGGTCTGTTGTAGACTAATTGATAGAGATTGATTGCTATGATTAGTCAACAACTTCATTATCCCATCATGCGAGTACCAGGATAGAAACATAGAATCTAGGAGCAGGAGTAGGCCATTCGGCCCGTCGAGCCTGCTCCACCATTCAATACGATCATGGCTGATCATCCAAATCCAGTACCCTGTCCCTGCTTTAATCCCCACAGTACACATATCCCACCCTACCCCCGTAACCCCACGTATTTAATTCTCCCTAACATATCCCATCCTATCCCCATAACCCCACATATTTAATCCCCCCCTAACACTAAGGGTCAATTTATCATAGCCAAATCAACCTAACCCGCACATTTTTGGACTGTGGGAGGAAACCGGAGCACCCGGAGGAAACCCACGCAGACACGGGGAGAATGTGCAAACTCCACACAGACAGTCACCCGAGGTCAGATTCGAACCCGGGTCTCTGGCGCTGTGAGGCACCAGTGCTAACCACTATGCCACCGTGATGGTAGAAGGCGAACGAGTTGGAGCTTGGTTTTTTTTGTCTAGCATTTCCTATGTTCCATGTCTTGAGGACATGAAACAGCATACTGACCCTTTCGCCACCCAACATTTTATCCAACACAGCCAAGGAACTACAGCATTCCACCTATGGAGTATGAAAATGGTATTTCTAGAGTAGAATTTTAAATTGACCGTCATATAGCTGGCTGGAAATTATAATTTGGGAGGCCAATGTATGAAAGTCTTCTAATTTTTCCTCAGGAATCTCTTCCTACAGGATGCTCCGATAAGGCCTGAGCTCACTGTGTTGTTGAACCAAGGAATTCTGATTATCGTCAATAACACTTAATGATTAGTGACCAGAAAATAAAATTCATTTAAATTGGGTTTGACAATGTTAATCCCTACACCAGTGTGGAACAGCTTGCTTCCCAGCACTATTCTATTTAGGACCTTTGCCAAGGACTGACAAAACTCATGGAGACAGGTGGACTTGGCAGGTCTACAACTCAAAACCATATTCACCAGTCTGTCTCCTAGTTCTGTGCGATTTCTTTTTCCCCACAGGGGAACTCACTTAAAATGAGGTAAAATTCAACTTAACATCACATCTGTCATGTACAAAACCATTTCCACAGTTTGCGATATAAAATATGTTGTGCTCTTTTCTACTACCGCTGTGTACCCAGCCATTAACTGATTTTTCCTTCCTCAGTACCTCTCGGTTGGCCTCCTGGCTGCTATGGAGTGTTGACTCCCATCTGAGTAATGGATCTACTCCAAGGTGCATAAACTGACACCATAAATCATGCCTTCAGACTGGCTCTGGGTACTTTATACAGAAATACACTTTCATAGCCTTTCCTTCACTTTCAAGATCAATTTTTGGAACAAAATTCAAATCTGGTTATTCCCTGTCAAGATTCCTTCCCTGCCCGGCCTCCCATCACAGTACAAAATATTAATTAAACTTGTGTGAACAGTGTTTTTATGACCATAAATCTGGCCTTTAACACTGTCACTCAATCAAGATTAGCAACACAAATCTTTGGGAAAGGTAGAGGTGCAAAAATGTTAACTGTAACACTCGCACCCCATACATCCAGATAGACATATGGAAAGATCTGATGAAACAAAAGTCCTATTTGCCTCCGACTTTTCTCTAGCAAAGAGGAATTAACCTTAAGGGTTGAAGTGGGGTTTTGAGGATATAGTAGAAAATAAGTCAGAGAAGGTAGTGATCAAACTTTGTAGTGATCTGGTCAGACCATTGCCTTAAAATACTGTGTGCATTTCTGGTTAGCAAGAAACAAGAGAGATATTCAAGCACTGGAAACAGTGCAGTGAAGAGTCACAAGGCTGATCACTTGTGTCAGGGATCCGAGTTATGAGGAAAGGCTGGAGAAACCTGAGCATAGAAAGAAGACATCTGAGAGATGATCTTATAATGGTATATAAGTTTGCAGTGGGTAGAGAACAAGTTAACTCGGCATATTACTTTAAATTAAACTGCGCAGGTAGAACAAAAGGACCCCAATTCAAAATAATAAAAGGTAATATTGGATTGATATCAGAAAATTCATCTTCACACAAAGAATGATCAATGTGTGGACTAGAGTTCGGGAAAGATTACTGGAGGTAAAATCCCTGGATTCAGTTCAGAAACAATTGGATGCTACAATGTGGGGAGGGGAAGTTAGCATCTCTCTCGATGGAATAAATAAGATTGGCCGAATGACCTTCTTGATCTATAATTATCCTTTGATTTTGTGATTCCAACTTTAAATCCTATAGGGGAAACATTCGATATCGACCATTTTGGGGCGCTAACATCGCCTGGGTGCTAACTTTAGTGCCCGGCGCTAATTAGCGTCGGCGACTGCAAAATTGAGTTTTAGCGCCCCCAGAGGGAAGTGGCAGGGACTTCAGCAGCGCTGCACACTGGGCCGTGCACCGCTGCCGCGTTCAAAGGCTCCTTCCCTCCCTTAAAGGGAAGGGCCATCGCTGCAGGCTCTGCAATAGAAAAATTACCTACCTGGACCACCAAGGCAGTCGCGATCCCGCGCGATCAGCCCGGCACTCAAGCAAAGTGCCGGGCTGATCGATCGCGGGCAGGAACCTGCGAAAAAACCTTGAACAACAAAGGTAAGTTTTTTTTTTTTACTTACCTCAGCCACCTCGCCTTTAATCATTGGCCCGAAGCGGCCGGCCACCTGATGCACGCTTCCTGCAGCTGTCGGTGTTTTCGGCCGGCGCTGCTGCAGGGGGCGGAAGTAAATTTCGGGTCCGGGGCGATGACGTCACGATCTCCGGACGAAGGAGATCGGGGCGCAAGGCTGCAGCGCTGCCGCAAAACTCCCGCCGAATATGGCGGGAGTCGATGTCAGCGCCGTGCCCGGTTGCAAAACCATTTGCGCCCCGTTAGTGCCTCCAGGGCTGCTAAAGGGAGGCGCAAAGGCACCCAATTTCACCCCCTATATGCTCCTTGAAGGTCTTAGCAGCTGCCCATCCATCATAACCACCAAGCATACTCTACGCTGTCCGGGGTTGCATGCAGATTTTTTTCTCCTGCCACTCCCAGAGCCTACATTAATATTAGCAGGGAAAATGGTCATATTCTGTACCACTTTGATGCAATTGCCAATTCCGGTGCAAATGGCGCCCAAAGTTACGCCCGTTTTGAAAAGTGTTTTTCCCCCAAGTTTCCACTCGATCTCATTCGCATATCGCCGAACGCAAAATTTGCCATGAACCAGCACAATCGGGCAGCGTTTTAAAATGTAAATTTTTTCTTTTTGTTTAAAAAAAATTCCATCATATATTTAAGAATGGTAACTGGGTGAAGTTTGATTTAAAATAGCTGAAAATAGGTTTATCACAAAAAATAAGCATTTTTAAGCACAGTGTCAATCCACCACCTCTGAGTACCCCGATTTCAAATTACTGAAATCCACTTTTAAAAAAATATATGAAACTATTTTCTAGTTATATTGGGGTACATTCGTCAGTTTCTTACTAAATTAAAACAAAAATCACATATAAAAGCTTTTAAAACGTACCTTTTAGAGTCCATGCACCCAAAAGAACCAGCTTAATTTTTAAAACCTCCCTGAAGGCCTGCAAATGAGTGCAATTAGCAGACACTCCCAAAGGTGATTAATTCACCCTGGGGTGTTGGCTAATTGTGTGGGAGGGGCCTGCTCCCAGTGCGATGTTTATAAAACTGGTGCAAAAATCACGGAAACTCGAGTTGCACCGAACACAAATTGCGCTTAAAATTTCGCAATCTTTTGCGCCGGTTACGGCGATTTTGGGCGAATTGCGTCAAAAAAAGCAGCGCAATCGAGCTGAAACTCCAGGCCATAGGATATGCCATGTTCTCCCTCTGCTTGTGGATAGTACCTTTTTTTTTTTAAATGGCAAGCTAACCTGAAGCTATCATAGTGAGAATTGGAAAGTATTTGGGAATTCACAATCATCCTCACTTAAGTGGGATTATTTGGACTTTATTTGGATCTTTGTTTCCTTATATCTTTCGCGAAACCCCAGTTAATCTTCCAAAACACACTATCCTCCTCAGCTGGAGTTTAGGACTTCACCTCCTAGTGATGGCTCCACAGATGTCATCAATGTCACCCCTTGGTCAATCTACCAGGAGGCAGACTTGAGTTGTGTGGGAAGGACACCTTAGCCACATTTCTCTCCGTGCCCCAGATGACCTGGTTGCGACTGATGAAATGCCAACCTCCCTTAAACAAACTAAGGTGTTAATATCGGGGATTGGACATGGCTTGGGTGTTCAGCATTCTCCTTCTTCTTCTTCTTCTTAGGCAGTCCCTCGGAACCGAGGATGACTTGCTTCCACATTAAAAATGAGTTCTCAGGTGACTGAGTCCAATGCGGGACCTACGTCTCTGTCACAGGTAGGGCAAAAATGAGAAGTCGCACATCACCAGGTTATAGTCCAACAGATTTATTTAAAATTACAAGCTTTCGGAGCTATCGCCCCTTCCTCAGGTAAAGTTACAAAGTTGTAACTTTACTTGAGGAAGGGGCGATAGCTCCGAAAGCTTGTAATTTTAAATAAATCTGTTGGACTATAACCTGGTGTTGTGCGACTTCTCATTTTTGTCCACCCCAGTCCAACGCTGGCATCTCCGCATCATGACAGGTAGGGCAGACGGTGGTTAAAGGGGAGGGTGGGTGGAGTGCTTGGATTGACGTGCGCTGCTTGCGCTTGGCTTCTGCTTGCTCCCGGCGAAGAGACTTGAGGTGTTCGGTGCCTTCCCGGATGCTTCTCCTCCACTTTTGTGCGGTCTTGGGCCAGGGATGCCCAGGTGTCGGTGGGGATGTTGCACTTTTTCAAGGAGGCTTTGAGGGTGTCCTTGAAGCATTTCCTCTGCCCACCTGGGGCTCTCTTGCCGTGTCGGAGCTCCGAGTAGACCATGCCTGTTCAGCATTCTAACATTGTAGTTACTGGGTTCAACACACTTTTGCGTGATTAATGAAATGCTATTTCTGTCTGGCACTCCGTGAATGAGACAAATATGAAACAGATGCAAACTATTAAAACAATGAACACAGTAACAGCTTCGAAGTTTGAAAATAATTTTTAAAAATGAACAGTAATAAAAGCAAACAGTTACAAAGCTCAATATGAATTCGAAGGAAACTAGTTTTTCACAGAAAGTACTGTCTATTTATTTTCATTTCATTCACAATAAATGTTAGGGCAATAGTTAGTTTCCAGGTGTTCTCTGTTATTTCAGCAATGTTTTTGCACCGGGTGATTAATTAGAGAACTCTGTATGTGTTGTTCACCGAGGTTAACCAGAATCGGAGTCCTGCGGTTCTGCTTTAAACTTTTTGCAGCCTCGAGGAATGCAGAGAGCTGTGCATGTTGCCTACTGTGGATAACAAATAGCAAGAGTAAATTATGTGGGTAAAAAACAACCATGTTGTTTATTTTGTTTGACCTTGAAGTTCGAGCCGCCTGAACGCCAGTCAAAGTGATGGTTCCATGAAGAAGCTGTAAAAATACTTTGTTTATACAAATAAAAAGAACATCCCAATTTCTGTTGTGATGTAATTTGTTTAATGTGCTGTGCACGTATCTTCTAAACTACTTACGAATCTTATGGCTGGATAAAATTCAAAGGATTGCCTGGGAAAGTCCAAATGTTTGCTATAAAGTTGCAGCTTTTCCATTAGATTGCATGCGGAATTAATTGCAAACTGCACAGATGCACTTTCTTTCAAACCAACTTTCCCATTGATAGGATTTTACCAAATTGGCATGCACTGTATTGTTTGTTTAAATAAAGAGGTAATGCAATGCTCGTACCAAATAACAAAAGATTACTGTAGGAGTTGGAGCACAAGGATTGAAGAACAAGGGTATGTTACTCTCCTTTAGATATGGTAGTCATCATTTCATCAGATGAAGATGTACTAGAACTCCCTGACTCAAACTGTAAAGCTCATGCTAATATCCGTCCCTTTAAAAATATCAGATTGGAATCCTGTGATCTTACCGTCCAGCATTCCTTAAGGGGCCAGCTACACATAAATGAAAGTTGTTGTTTTTGATGTGCATCTGAAACTATCTTTCATAAGAGCACCGCCTTGGCAGCCCACGTCACTCGAACTCTAGGAGCCAATTAGCAATGAGACCATCCACGTATCATTCCCAAATGAGCAGAGAAACGATCTCCACAGAACAACAGCAGCAACTTGTCTTTATATAGTGCCGCGAATGTAGAATAACGCCCCCAAGGCGCTTCAGAGGCGTAAGGAAAATGAACTCGTAGCCAAAGATGGAGCAATTAGGAGGGGTGACCAAAAGGTTAGTCATAGAGGTGGTTTAAGGAAGGTCTTAAGAAGGAGAGGGAGGTGGAGAGATTTAGGGAGGAAATGCATTATCAGCATTTTATATGGACCAGACAACAGTTCATCTACAATTTCTACTAATGTTGATCATAACCATAAGATATAAGCTAACTATTCTGAAATTATGCCACGGGAAGGAGTCCACAAATGCTTAATGTATTTGCCTGAAACTCTCCTCTCCTCTCTATTTTAACAGAGCCATTAACCTGTTGAAAAGAAATGGGTTAATGCTTCCACTAAGATTGCAAAGAGAGGAATTTCAGATGTATGAAATGTTCATATATTAATATCACGTTGTAATTTCAGGGCCATTATCTTTAAACTTTCAACAAGTTTTGCTTTATCTAAATCTGACTAGGTAATGTTCCCTAACGGTTCTAATGAATTCTTATAAAAAGAGTGCCCAGGTTTTTTTGTCTTCATCTGCCGAATCACATACCCATGGAGCACATACAGCTTAAATGAATGCTCCCTGTAATTTACATATATGTCAAGCTGCTGATCGGATTTAGGAATTATTCACCAATTAAGAACAACTTTTTCCAAACCTCCAGGCCCACGCAAACGGGACAAACCAGCGTGTAAGAAATATAAATGCAAAATAACTAAGTGACCTTCATTTCCAGAGCTCATGGGCCACATGTGGCCCACAAGGCATAGTTTGGACTCCACTGAACTATGATCTATTATATTAAGCCAATTAGTGCTGAAATAAAGACCCCTAGATGTTCAAAAACAAAAGATGATTTGGGTTAAGTTTCTCACTATTTGTTCCTCAGTCTTTATCTGCTTCCTTGGCTAATGTTTATCACTCTGAAAGTAACGCTTTTCCTGACACTTTGAGGATAGAGTATTCCAACTCCAATTTACAAAGTATCAGATTACTCCTTGAGTTCAGTAATGATAAACTTACTTCTGTCTTCCTGTTCTGTTTAAAATTCTGGAAAAAAAATTACGGTAGAACGATCAACTAAGCATTTAAAGACCGAGCACTTCTTTCCTGTTGTCAATCACACTTCCATGCAAACACGTCATGGACAATGTACAAACCATTTGTTCAATGAGGCACACGGAGAGATATTAGCCAATCTCTTTCATTTGGCAACTCTATTAATCACACAATTCTGTATAGTAACCAAGTTAACTTTGACCTATCAGTTAATTGGTTCATTGACTGGTTGCAACCTTATATATCCAATGGCTGGGAGATTGGAAAATTCTGTTAAGTAGTTACCAATACAAGTTGAAACGAGGAGGTAAAAAGAAAATGTGAATGCTAGGAAACTAAAATAATAGCAGAAAAACAGCAATGAAAGGTAACAATACATTAACATTTCAGGTGGGACCGTTCGTCAAAAGCAGGATCCTCATCTCCAGAGTCCTATACTCTTTTCATTATTCTAGTTCATCATTCTTGCCTTGTTACTAATCTTCCTAAACGTAGTTAGATTATTAATATAGCACGTATTTATATATCGCAATTTACATTCTCAGGAAATCCCAAAGCATTTCACAACTAATTAAACGCTTTTGAGTGAAGTTACTGTTCTTAAGTCTGAATGCAAGCAGACGCTACTGTTTTATGCTACTTCTGAAAAATCAATTGAACAATGATTTGATTTCCAATCACAATATAACAGGCTCCACTCTTACTTTTGCACATCACTCTACACCAGGGCAAACTCTAGATGCCTCTTGTCACCAAGTTCAAGTCCTCAGGACGGAGTTGCATAAAGAGATAATGATTGCGCGACAGGAAAGACATCTTATCACTCAGAAAAGCTGGGCCACATACCATGCTGCTGATTTAATATACTCGGTGGGAAGAACTCTTAACAGCATACATAATCAGACCTGGTTCAGCAAGCTTCACTCCATATATGGTTATGTAAGGCAATTTGAATCAAATAAGTGCTTTTCCAACTTATCTGTACATTCGAGGTCACTGGCAAACACATTACTGTGTTACAGAATCTGGACATTACAGGACCTTATATCAGTATATACCCTCCAGCCTTAAACTCTCTCCTAGCATTCAAAGTCGGACATTTGTTTTTAATACCCAGTAACAACAATCATACTAGAAAGAGTATGAACTACCTAGAGATTAGCATAAATTAAGAAAGTACATTTCAAAAATTCCATGACAAACCAGTGTTTTTTTTCCTTAGGAGGCTGTCCTGGAATTTCTCCATCAAATTCTGCCAGATACAAGCCTTACAAAGATGCTACCCTCCCATAGCTCCTTACCAAATTTCACATTCTTTTGGCAATCTCTCTTCCCGGTAATCACCTTGCCCATATTAGATGGCTGCATGACTAAATCACTGGCCTGGTCCACTGAAATTGGTTTCTTAAGGCTAGGTTTCTTTTGCGAAAGTTGATACTAGGCTTAAGGTTTATTTTCAACAAAGCAAGGATATTTAGTTGCATTTTCCCCCTGCATTAATGTCTGTTACTTTCCTGCATAACAACATTTTTTTTAAATATATGCGTCTCCCTCGAATTGTTGCTTGCTGCAAGCAATTGAAGTTGAAACAAATAAAGTACTGAGGGTGGAAATTCTTCTAAACTGCATGAGAAAGCTGAGTTCAGCTGCGCTGAGACCTGAGGGGCGGGATCTTACCTTTCGGTGCAAGTTGGGAGCGGGTCAGCTGACTTGCGGGTTCTGATGCCGCCCCCAATGACGCCTGATGCACAGACGCTATTTTGCGTCAATTGGCCTTGTTAAGCCCGCCCTGTGGGCTTGCCGGCCAAGTAAGAGAAAACCGGTGTCAGATGACGTCAGTTGATGACGCGTCATCTGCCGGTTTTCTTAAAGGGGACACACTCATTTTTGTTTGACAGATGATTTTTCAGTGTTTGACAGCATTGAGGTGCTGCAAACACTGCCAATCACTGTACAAAGGTGAGCCCTTGCACCCAGGCTCTCCAGAGACTCTCTCCTTAGAATAAAACAGATGGCAGCTGCAGGTGAGGTTCCAGAAGTGATCTGTCACTGGTGAGAGAGGTTCTCCCAATGAGATGGGACTAGACAAACACCTCAAACCTTATTACCTACAGAAAAGTCTAAATACATTAAAAATGATTTTCTCAGCATTTCCTTACCTCTGAAATTCACCAGTGTACCATTGGATCCTTCACACCACTTCTGCAGCTGTCATCGATGAAGAAACATTACAGTAGACTCACAACATGCCACACTTACCTGGCGTGGTGTCCGGATGTTGGGAAGCCCACAGTCAACCTGGCAAAATTGAAAAAAGCCTCTTAACTGCCTGTTAACTACCTATTAACGGGCAGTTGAGTGCCTATAATCCTCTTCCCACCGCTATGTGTCGGGTCCCTGCACAAATCGGGGACCCGACACTTGGGAAGATTGTATGGAGGCGGGTTGACAGCGGGTTCGGGACCCGCTGTCAATCTTTGGAATTTTGCCAGCAGTCCTGCCTCCAAACCTGCCCCCTGAGCGCCGGCAAAATTCCCCCCCCGAGGTGTTATTTCCACACCCATCAATACCCCAGTCACTGTATTTACTGACCCAACACTCTTACCTTGTGTGACAGGGAATGAACTGTCTTCATCGCCTTGGATTCACTGGAGAGAATGTCACTAGAGCTATGTCCATCTGCTTGAGGCTGGTCTGTAGATTATTGCTACCATAGGCTCGTCCTGTAATTGTAGAGATGACCACAGCATGAAGCTTCCATGCGACTTGTCGCTCAGGTTGTTTTGGACTAGCTGCCCATTATAGAAACTGCCCAGTTTTAATTTTTAATGGAAATGAAAATTGGACGATTCCTATGACGGGCATTCGACCTGCTCCACCAGCTTTACTCCTGGTGGCAAGCTGACAATCTGCCCCACTCTCTTTATTGAGGAATAACACCTTCCTCACTTTCCCTGTAGAAAGGAGGAATCAGTAGGAACATTCACTAGGTGGCAGGGTTGCCAAGAATCCAAGGTGTAATAGATGGTATCAGAGCACCTCGCGTTAACGCCATTGCCTAGCTGGACAGAAAAGGACTTTCATCCAATTGGTGCTCAGCTGGTATCTGAGCACAAAAGCATCCCAATATAAGTAGATGCCTGCAATCCCGAAATCACCCAAGATGCCAGCATTATGCTCCAGTCCGTGGTGACTTTCTTGTTTGAAGCCTCAGACTGAATGGATGTCTGGTGGGAAACCTGTACGGCCATGGTTGCTGATCCCGTTGAGAAACCCCCTGAACAGCAGTGGAATATAAATACAATGAATTGCATGCTTCCATCAGAAAATTTGTAGAGCGCACCATTGGAATGCTAAAGCAAAAATTCCACTGCTTGGACCGTTCACGCAAGGTGTTCCTGTATAGCCCAGAAAAGGTGAACAAATTACTCATGGTCTGCCGTGCGCTGCTTAGCTTTACAATACAAAGAGGAGTAAGTATGCAGTGAGAGGAGCAAGTGTGGTGACAGGGGGCATTATGCCTCTGGGTACAGCGTCCCATTGGCCCTGCAACTGCCATATCCAAAAAGGCAATGCCTGCTGGTGCCTACTTGCTAACTGGCACTTCAATTCTTTGGGGGGGGGGGGGGAGGTAGGGTGGTGGTTGGGCGAGCAGGGATGGGCAGATGTGCGGTAACCCAGAGAAGAAGCTGCCTCATTCTATGGCCCAAGTGCTGGACATTCCTGCAGGATGACCCGCGATCTGCATGAGAGCAGACTGTAGTCGCCACTGAGGAGTGTGACACTTGCCACCATGACTCCCTGGAGCTGCTCTCCTAGCCAGTCAAATCCAGCAGTGACAGACTTTTATAAATTGGATGCCTAGGGTGACTTCCTCAAATATGAACGGCTTTCTCACATTGGGGAATTTCCTGTCAAGGTACATCCTCTTGCAGTGATTGTGTGTAGCTTGCTCCTGGAAACGTGCACAAAGCACCCAAGAGTCACAAAATGCCAGAGCACCCAAACAGCCAACCGAGTGGCCAATCTCGCCTTACGTGAACGCCTTCTAATGCAGCATGTATTTCAGTTCCAGCAGTATTATTGATTCTCTGTTGCAGTGAGAGCTGTTTGTGCGTCCCATAGAAAGTGTGGCCTTCAACTTTTCCGCAATGAACAAATGTGTAAAAGAAGATTATCATTATGCTTTTCCTGCTACCTCGCTGAGGCTATTAGAGCTTTCAAATATGTTTTGGCTCATGCAATTTATAAAATACTGTAAAATAATGTATGCAAAGGTGAGCACACTTGCTTTGTCACTCCTCTTGATACCACAAAACTTATTCCTCATTTGTTCTCGGGTCCTATGGGCCTGAGAGACTCATTCACTCTCTCTGCTGTTTCCATCCAAGCAGCTTTCAACTCTGCTTTGACCTCAGCTTTGACGGGAGGGTGACCTTGTGATCCTTTATTGCATTTTCTGCGGCAGGACCTCCAAGGCAGCCTCAGTGAATGGAGGTGTTTTCCCCACATTCTTACTTCCAGATGTTTTTCTTCTCTACATAGCTGTAGCTACTTCTACTGCAGCTGGTCACTGTTTTCTCCTCAAAGCTGAATTTTAGCTACAACAAAAACTCCCCCCCCCCACCCCCTCTTTAATGGTGAGCATTGTCATTTAAGAGGTGCTGCCTCACTGAATTCCTACCCCACCCTCCACCCCCCTCACCAGCCAAGTATATTGTTGGCCAGGCTCCAGGGAGCCGATTAAAATGACTAACTGCACAAAATTTGGCAACGTGAGCCACCCTTTCCATTGGCATAGGTTTACCTGCACCATTGCTGGATACAGTTCTGATTTTGTTAAAATTGCCATATTGAGGCCAAATGTCAATTGCATCATTAAACCCATTAACAGTCGCTTAAAGAAAATCCATTGCTCCTCCCTCCCATCACCCCCCCCCCCCATTATATAGATTTGTGTAGTTTGCAACTGCAATACTTCTGAAATATTATATTTCATATTCTCAACTGTTTCTTGATATTCTGGGCCATTACAACAAGATAGAATGTTCACTGAGAAGTGGTTGTCTGAAGAATTATCCATTACCTAATGTCAAGAAAATCAGTATCCTGTTGGTCCTAGTTAAAATTCCATAAATTATGGTGGTGCACAAATAGAACTCAAGTGGAACATATTTCTCATGTGAAATCCTGTATTAACTAAAAAGATACAGTTTCAGTACCAAACCGGAATCTATTTTTAATACATGTATAATTTTCTCAAAGTGTTGTTAATTTTAGAGTCATAAAAAACATATACTGATGGCATGAAAAGGCTCCTTTCACTGCCGGATATTTCAATATTCTATATTTATCCAAACTTACTCACCAGTTTCAGTAATATAGAATTGTGCCAGGTTTTGCAGTTTTGGCACTTGGTAACATGGCAAATGTTCATAAATTCTCAGTGTTCTAAAAATTTTTTTATAACCTTCCAATTAAATATTTGCCTGCTAAGATTGTTAGGCCAAATGGTGAAATTAGTATTCGCACTAGACAATGGTCCAATTTAAATTTGCACTCACTTACAAGTCTATTGGAGATGGATCCAGTTATACAGTAGCTCTTAAAGGGTGGTAGCCAGCCATAAATAGGGAGGTTGTGCTGGTGCCAGAAAAGTGGACAAAGTGTTCACCTTGGCACAGCAGAGATATGTGGACAACATTGCCCCCCTTAGATGCTGAGGGTTTGGAGATTCTGCTGCAGGAAGTGCACCAAAGGAGGACAGACTCATTTAGGGCTGGAAAGGCCACCCTCTAATGAAAGCACGGGTGCCAGCTGCACAGAGGGAGGTCACCAACTGAGTCAGTGCAGTTGCCCAGCTCCCTCATTGTTGGCAGCATGAGAAAGAAGTCCGCTGGTATCAGGTGCAAGACAAATGTAAGTGTTCTCTTCATTTTTAGCACACATTTCTTGAATGCAGCCCACCCAACCATGGCATAAACCCAAGTTGGGAACTGCCACACAAACATACGGAAATGATGGACAGGAAAAGACCAGCTCGTCCATCTAGCCTGCCCCACACAGTCGTGATGCCTTAAGCATCCTGATTCACAACATCCTTCAACCATCAGCAACCATGTAATCTCCTGGGAGAGGCATTACGTTTCAGTTACCCCTTAGGAGGTACCATATGAAGCATTATGCTTAACTGCTGCCCTTTTGTGCCCATTCTTTCATTATGCCAAATCTCCATGGCACACTTTTCTTGAAGGTGGCAACTGAGGAATAACAAATAGATGCTGAGGCATTAAGGGCAAGGTGATTCTCTGCTGTAAAGAGGTTTCTCAGTGAGGTCAAATAGCACTGTTCTCTGAAGAGCCATCCATTCAGTATTTCTTCTCCTTCAAATAATGCAGGCATTGTGGAATGCTGTATAATGAAGGCATCATGGCTGCTTTTGGATAATGGTTGCTGACACGACTAATGATATTTCTGTGGTCAGATTACACCAGAACATTAATGGAATACAAGTGTTTTCTGTTCATGGAGCCCATGGGTTTGATCTGAAGAGCTATGATGTCCACATGGGTGCCATCTATGATGCCTTACAACTATGGGAACCCTACCACCTTGTTCAAGATGTGCAGCCTGTCCAGCTGATGCCTCCTTTCCACAGCAGAAGTGTTGAAGCTGTAGCCTCATGTAAACGTAATGGTTGTTATTTTCTCAAAAGACCTATGGACTGCTTGATGCGGTGCATGGCCACAGGGGTGGTTTGGAAAGATCCAGGAGCGTGAAAACTACATTCTGTGGTAACCTTCACTTCTACAGGAAGAGCCATGCCTTTTCTAGATGTTGTTTAGCAGATGGCAACTCTATGGCACTTGTCTTCTGAAATGGAAGCAGCAAAGACAGGTCTCCTTTGATGTGTGGAGCAATGTATTAACACAGCTCCTAGCATAGTGAAGGATGTGGCTAAAATGCTTCAGAGACGCTGCACCTTTATTTGTTGGCCGATCCCAAGCTTCTCTTCTCATCCTAATTGTGCAGTGCATTCAAACCCCGTAAAGGAATATCACCTTCGCCTCTTTGTACGGTGCGATTTCACAGCGAGAAGCAACCAAGAGTTAAGCTAAGTATTAACAAGGAAGAAATCCCCCAAATAAAAATTAAGAGCAACCCAACAAAATCAGCTAATGCAGGGAGACAAATGCAGCAAGCGACAATTAAAAACAAAAATTACGTGTTTTTTTTAGCGCGAGCAAAAACCTTAAAGAGGCCTACTTGACCAGGTCGGGTGCTGGGTCTGCTCATAGTCTTTTTGTAGGCAATGAAAAATGTTGTGAGATTCGACATGGGATGAGACCACGCATCTCAATCTGTAAATCAGCTCTCCAGAACTGCAGCAAATTTGAGAGCAATTTGCTTTCAGTTTACTTTGTGTACATCTTTATACTGTACTACATTATTATGTGGAGCTGAACCCAGCTAATGTTAGGCTGTGGAAGTCTGGAACTAAGCTGTTGATTACAATGACAGTGATATTATCTTGCTTGCACTAGTGAAATAAAGAAAAATATTTTTCATATGTAATTTCCACCTTCACTGCCTGGGTGGTAATCTGGTGGAGTGGTTGCCCACCTGATTTTCAATGGGGTGAAAATCGAGCGAGATTCACAATGGGCGGGCAATCAACTTTGCCAGGTATCAGCCCAGGAGGTAAAGTCCTTGATAACTCACAGGTAGATAAGTGTTAAATGGCACCTCAAAAAATGTCAGGTGAAGGGACTTTGATCTTTTCATTTGAATCTGGGTTGTGATTTATGTTGAGGGATACAAAACAAGCTAAATCTGGCAGCCCATATAAAATGCTGGAGAAATGTAAGTTTTGATACTTCAGGGTAGAAACTTTGATTGGCAAAGTTCACATATGCATGCTGAACACACTAGTACCCATTCCTGTGTGTGTTATTTTTATGCAGAGATTATTCCCTTTCAAAATAATGCCTAAGTAAAAATAGCGCACAGGGGAATGTAATATGAACACATGAATGTAGTGTGTACATGAACTTCACCAGATGGAATTTCGACCCTCTCCTTTCCAACAATGACATGCATTTGAATGTTCTGTAACTCTGTGTATTCAGACATAAAGTGGCTAAAAAAATTGAAAAATTTCAAGTCTCGTTATTAATTGGACAATCCCTAAGAGTCTCTTATTTAATTGCATACTTCTAACGTTTTCATAATCATTTGTAACGGTTCATCGTATTTTTAACCCAATGGCCCAAATTGTTAATTCTGCATTTTACAGTCTTGCTGTGAGGTACCACCGAAATTACAGTTAAGCTAAATCAGGTTTTGTTCTCAACAATATTATGGTTGTGAATTATCCTCCTGAAAGACACCAACAGGAAGTCTACAGAGTAACAGTACCTTGAATATAGGGGGTATGATTAAGAAGTTTGCAGATGATACTAAAATCGGCTGTGTGGTTGATACTGAAGAAGGAAGCTGTAGACTGCAGGAAGCTATCAATAAATTGGTCAGGTGGGCAGAACAGTGGCAAATGGAATTCAATCCGGAGAAGTGCGAGGTAATGCATTTGGGGAGGGCTAACAAGGAAAGGGAATACACATTAAATGGTAGGACACTGAGTAGTGTAGAGGAACAAAGGGACCTTGGAGTGCATGTCCACAGATCCCTGAAGGTAGCAGGCCAAGTAGATAAGGTGGTTAAGAAGGCATACGGAATTCTTGCCTTTATTAGCCGTGGCATAGAATACAAGAGCAGGGGGGTTATGCTTCAACTGTATGAAACACTAGTTAGGCTTCAGCTAGAGTACTGCGTGCAGTTCTGGTCACCACATTACAGGAAAAATGTGATTGCACTAGAGAGGGTACAGAGGAGATTTACAAGGATGTTGCCGGGAGTAGAGAATCTTAGCTATGAGGAAAGACTGGATAGGCTGGGTCTGTTTTCCTTGGAACAGTGGAGGCTGAGGGAGACCTTATTGAGGTGTATAAAATTATGAGGGGCCTAGATAAAGTGGATAGAAAGGACCTATTTCCCTTAGCAGAGGGGTCAAAAACCAGGGGGCACAGATTTAAAGTAATTGGTGGAAGGTGTAGAGGGGATTTGAGGGGAAATTTCTTCACCCAGAGGGTTGTGGGGGTATGGAACTCACTGCCTGAAAGGGTGGTAGAGGCAGAAACCCTAACCACATTTAAAAAGTACTTGGATGTGCACTTGGGATGCTGTAACCTGCAGGGCTATGGACCAAGAGCTGGGAAGTGGGATTAGGCTGGATAGCTCTTTGTTGGCCGGCGCGGACACGATGGGCCGAAATGGCCTCCTTCCATGCTATAACTTTCTATGATTCTATGATACCTGCACTCCAAAGTAATTAATGTGAATGTGAAGCACTTTTGAGATGTTTCTGAGCTGTGATCAGGTGCCACAATGAAGTGAAAATCCTTTCTAAAATTATATGAAAAGTAGAAACTTTGCATTACAAAGGACTCCTTTTACTGGCACCATGAAGTGAACCTTTTTCCCTTGTACTTATACGAGACTTTTAGCACCAAACATGTTAGTCTAATTATAGGATATGACAATCCATGCAAAATTAGCTAGACTATCAGCAGAAGACTTCCTGGAATTAGGTATCAAAACCTCTTTGTTTCCAAGCCAGAAAGTTTGCTTCATTGGTACACTTAACACATGAGTCTCCAGGAGAGCCATTATAATTGGTAACCAGGGCTTTTTGTGAATATTATGGCGAAATGAAGATTGCCCTGACATTGTTTCTCCAGTGGTCACTCTGGGATTCAGGGAAAGTATAGAAATACACACTAGAATTTCCCAAACCACAGGAAGATGAAACATCCATCAATACTTATTGAAACAGAACAGCTCCAGTAATATGTTGCCACCTAAGGTAAGAAGTTCCACCTGTCGGTAGCACTATTCTAGAAGATCATGTAGACCACTGTTCTGTCTAGGATGAACTTATGGGGTAGGACTGTATTGTGACTGAAGAAATCTGCCTCTAAATTCTCCGTGCTGGCCTGGAAAGTTAGCTCGCTCCTCTTACACTACTGCTCTGCCTTCACTGCATTTGTTTGCACATTTCTTGATATTGTAGCCAGAAGAAGGCTACAACAACAACAACAACAACAACTTGTATTTATATAGCGCCTTTAACGTAGTAAAACGTCCCAAGGCGCTGCACAGGAGTATTTTAAGACAAAAAATTTGACACCGATCCACATAAGGATAAATTAGGGCAGATGACCAAAACCTTGGTCAAAGAGGACCTGAAAGGAGTCGGCAGCCCCGGAGAAGGCAGAGGATAATTCAGAGCAGCTGAAGGCAGTTAATTAGGGGAGCTAGGCCTATAAAAACAGGCTTCGCAGGGCGATCTGCACTGAGTGCGGTTTGAACAGAGTGCTGAGAGTTGGGTGAGTGAGGGAGTTAGGTGGGTGAGGAGTGGAAGGAGGAGCTCCCTTGCTTTGCCTTTGCTTTCCCTAACTTTTCACTCTGTAGGAATTGGTTCTTACTTTACACCCAGGAAAGAGTCCGAGAGCGAGAGCAGTCAAACAACAACAACAACTGCAAAATCGCTAAAGTGACGTCAAAACCAGGGAAGGAGCTGATTGGTAAGTAGGACCTGGTGAATATTTCTACAGTCCAGTCATTAAAGTAAAAGTAAGGTCTCTACTTTAGAGTAAGTAGTGTTTAAAGTGAAGTAAGGTCCCTAGTGTATTTAATATTCTTTAATTTAGAGGAAGTAAAGGGAGTAAATTAAGGGTAGGACATGGCAGGGCAGCTCGGCAGCGTGGAGTGCTCCTCCTGTGCTATGTGGAAAGTCAGGGACACTTTCGGTGTCCAGGGCGAACACGTGTGCAGGAAGTGTCTCCAGCTGCAGCTACTCAAAATCCGCATTTCGGATCTGGAGCAGCGTCTGGAGTCACTGTGGAGCATCCGCGAGGCTGAGATCTATGTGGATAGCACGTTTAACGAGGTGGTCACACCGCAGGTAAAGAGTGCACAGGCAGACAGGGAATGGGTGACCGCCAGACAGAATAAAAGAAGCTAGGAGGTAGTGCAGGAGTCCCCTTGGTCCATCACCCTCTGCAACAGATTTTCTGTTTTGGATACTGCTGGGGGAGATGGTTTCTCAGGGGAATGCAGCAAGAGCCAAATCCGTGGCACTACGAGTGGCTCAGCTGCACAGGAGGAGAGGAAAAAGAGTGCGAGAGCAATCGTGATAGGGGATTCTATCGTAAGGGGAACAGATAGACGTTTCTGTGGCCGCAGACGTGACTCCAGGATGGTATATTGCCTCCCTGGTGCCAGCATCAAGGATGTCACTGAGCGGCTGCAGGACATTCTGAAGGGGGAGGGTGAACAGCCAGAGATCGTGGTCCATATCAGTACCAACGACATAGGTAGAAAGAGGGACGAGGTCCTGCAAGCAGAAAATAGGGAGCTAGGAAATAAATTAAAAAGCAGGACCTCAAAGGTAGTAATCTCAGGATTACTCCCAGTGCCACGTGCTAGCGAGAGCAGAAATAGGAGAATAGACCAGATGAATGCGTGGCTAGAGAGATGGTGTAGGAGGGAGGGATTTAAATTCCTGAGGCATTGGGACCGATTCTGGGGAAGGTGGGACCTGTACAAGTTGGACGGGTTACACCTCGGCAGAACCGGGACCAATATCCTCACAGGGGGGTTTGCTAGTGCTGTTGGGAAGGATTTAAACTAGTTTGTCAGGGGGCTGGGAACCCAAGTGTGGGCCCAGAACGGAGAGAAACAAAGCTGAAAGTGCAAGTTAGAAAAGTAGTCAGCAAAACTAGTAGGGAGCAGAAACAAAGGCCAAAAGTAAAGAGGGTAAAAGTGCAGAAAAATATTAAACAGGCAAAGTTGAAGGCACTTTATCTAAATGCACGTAGCATTCGCAACAAGGTGGATGAATTAATGGCACTAATACAAGTAAATGGGTATGATGTAATTGCCATTACAGAGACATGGTTGCAGGGTAACCAAGGCTGGGAACTGAATGTTCCAGGGTACTGAACATTTAGGAAGGACAGACAAAAAGAAAAAGGAGGTGGCGTAGCGCTGTTAATAAGGGATGAGATTGGGGCGGTAGAGATAAAAGATCCTGGCTCGGCAGATCGTGATGTAGAACTGGAATCAGTTTGGGTGGAGCTAAGAAACAGCAAAGGGTGGAAAACATTGGTGGGAGTTGTGTATAGGCCACCAAACAGTAGTGGTAATGTAGGGCACAGTATCAATCAAGAAATTAGAAGTGCATGTAACAAGGGCAATACGGTAATCATGGGGGACTTTAATCTACATTTTGACTGGGCAAATCAAATTACCACTAATGGTGTGGAGGATGAATTCTTGGAATGCATGCAAGATGGTTTCCTGGATCAGTATGTGGAGGAACCAACCAGGGAACAGGCTATTCTGGATCTGGTACTGTGTAATGAGAAAGGACCAATCAATAATCTTGTGGTAAAGGGGCCTTTAGGGACAAGTGACCATAATATGATTGAATTTTACATTAAGTTTGAGAGTGATGTAGTCCAATCTGAAACTAAGGTCTTCAATCTAAACAGAGGAAACTACAAGGGTATGAGGGACAAGTTGGCCATGGTAGATTAGGAGACTACACTAAAAGGTATGAAGGTGGACATACAATGGCTAACATTCAAGGAAATAATGCACAATTTGCAACAAACATATATTCCTCTAGGGCATAAAAACCCAAAAGGAAAAGTGATCCAACCATGGCTAACAAAAGAAATTAAAGCTAGTATGAAGTTAAAGGAGGAAGCTTATAAAGTTGCCAAAAAAAGTGGTCAGCCTGAGGATTGGGATCTTTTTAGAAATGAACAAAGGGGGACCAAGAAATTGATAAAGAAAGGGAAAATGGAATATGAGCACAAACTAGCGAAAAATATAAAAATGGATTGTAAAAGCTTCTATAGGTATGTGAAAAGGAAAAGACTAGTGATGTTTAATGTAGGTCCTTTACAGTCAGAGATGGGAGAATTTATAATGGGGAATGAGGAAATGGCTGAGAAATTAAATAAATACTTTGTTTCTGTCTTCACGGAGGAAGACAAAAAACCTCCCAGAAATACGAGAAAACGAAGGGTGTGACGAGAATGAGGAACTTAAAGAAATTATTATTAGTAAAACAACAGTACTAGCAAAATTAATGGGACTAAAAGTCGATAAATCCCAAGGACCGGATGACCCACATCCTTGGGTTTTGAAAGAGGTGGCCATTAGAATAGTGGACGCATTGGTTGTCCTCTTCCAAAATTCTATAGATTCTGGAACGGTTCTTGCAGATTGAAGGATAGCAAATGTAACCCCGCTATTTAAGAAAGGAGGGAGAGAGAAAATGGGGAACTACAGACCTGTTAGCCTTATATCAGTAGTTGGGAAAATGCTGGAATCTATTATAAAGGATGCAATAACTGGGCACTTAGAAACTAATAGTAAGATTGGGCAGAGTCAACATGGATTTATGAAAGGGAAATCCTGTTTGACAAACCTATTGGAGTTCTTTGAGGATGTAACTAGTGGAGTAGACAAAGGGGAACCGGTAGATGTGGTGTATCTGGATTTTCAGAAGGCCTTCGATAAGGTCCCACACAAGAGGTTGGTGAACAAAATTAGGGCACATGGAATTGGGGGTAATATACTAGCATGGATTGAGAATTGGTTAACAGACAGAAAACAAAGTGTAGGGATAAACTGGTCTTTTTCAGGATGGCAGGCTGTGACTAGTGGGGTACCGCAAGGATCGGTGCTTGGGCCCCAGCTATTCACAATCTATATCAATGATTTGGATGAGGGGACTAAATGTAACATTTCCAAATTTGCTGATGATACAAAGCTAGGTGGCAGTGTCAGTTGTGAAGAGGATGTGAAGAGGCATCAAGGGGATCTTAACAGGGTCAGTGAGTGGGCAAGAACATGGCAGATGGAGTATAATGTGGAAAATGTGAAGTTATCCACTTTGGTAGAAAAAACAGAAAGGCAGAGTATTTCCTAAATGGTGTAAGATTGGGGAATGCAGATGCTCAAAGAGACCTGGGTGTCCTTGTACGTGAGTCACTGAAAGTGAATGTGCAGGTGCAGCAAGCCATTAGGAAGGCAAATGGTATGCTGGCCTTCATTACAAGAGGATTTGAGTACAGGAGTAACAAAGTCTTACTCCAATTATATAGGACCTTGGTGAGACCACACCTGGAGTACTGTTTACAATTTTGGTCTCCTTACCTAAGGAAGGATATACTTGCCCTAGAGGGAGTGCAACGAAGGTTCACGAGATTGATTCCTGGGATGGCGGGACTGTCGTATGAGAAGAGATTGAGTAAACTAGGCCTGTATTCTCTTGAATTCAGAAGAATGAGAGGGGATCTCATTGAAGCATACAAAATTATTACAGGGCTTGATAGGGTGGATGCTGGGAGAATGCTGGGAGAATGTTTCCCTTGGCTGGGGAGTCTAGGACCAGGGGCCACAGCCTCAGGATAAAGGGTAGGCCATTCAGGACTGAGATGAGAAGAAATTTCTTCACACAGAGGGTGGTGAATCTTTGGAATTCTCTACCCCAGAGGGCTGTGGAGGCTCAGTGAATGGGTATATTCAAAACAGAAGTCGATAGATTTCTGACTAGTAAAGGCATCAAGGGATATGGCGATAGGACTGGTGAATGGAGTTGAGGCAGAACATCAGCCATGATCTCATTGAATGGCGGAGCAGGCTCAAAGGGCTAAATGGCCTACTCCTGCTCCTATTTCTTATGTTCTTATGTTATGTTTTAAGGAGCGTCTTAAAGGAGGAAAGAGAGGTAGTGAGGCAGACAGGTTTAGGCAGGGAATTCCAGAGCTTAGGGCCTAGGAAACAGAAGGCACGGCCACCAATGGTTGAGCAATTATAATCAGGGATGTTCAAGAGGGCAGAATTAGAGGAGCGCAGATATCTCGGGGGGTTTTGGGGCTGAAGGAGATTACAGAAATAGGAAGGGGCGAGGCAAGGAGGGAGTTGAAAACAAGGATGAGAATTTTGAAATCGAGGCGCTGCTTAACCGGGAGCCAATGTAAGCCAGCGAGCACAGGGGTGATGGGCGAATGGGACTTGGTGCGAGTTAGGACATGGGCAGCCGAGTTTTGGATGACCTCAAGGTTACGTAGGGTGGAATGTGGGAGGCCAGCCAGGAGTGTGTTGGAACAGTCAAGTCTAGAGGTAACAAAGGCATGGATGAGGGATTTCAGCAGCGGATGAGCTGAGGCAAGGGTGGCGACGGGCGATGTTACCGAGGTGGAAATAGGCGGTCTTTGTTATGCTGCAGATATGTGGTCGGAAGCTCATTTCAGGGTCAAATATGACATCAAGGTTGCGAACAGTTTAGTTCAGCCTCAGACAGATGTTAGGGAGAGGGCTGGAGTCAGTGGCTAGGGAACGGAGTTTGTAGCGGGGTCCGAAAATAATGGCTTCGATTTTCCCAATATTTAATTGGAGAAAATTTTTGCTCCTCCAGAACTGTATGTTGGACAAGCAGTCTGACAATTTAGATACCGTGAAGAGATCGAGAGAAGAGGTAGTGAGGTAGAGCTGGGTGTTGTCAGCATACATGTGGAAACTGACGCTGTGTTTTCTGATGATGTCGCCAAGGGGCAACATGTAGATGAGAAATAGGAGGGGGCCAAGGATAGATCCTTGGGGGACACCAGAGGTAACGATGCGGGAGCGGGAAGAGAAGCCGTTGCAGGTGATTCTCTGGTTACGATTAGATAGATAAGAATTGAACCAGGCGAGTGCAGTCCCACCCAGCTGGACGACGGTGGAGAGGCGTTGGAGAAGGATGGAGTGGTCAACCGTGTCAAAGGCTGCAGACAAGTCAAGGAGGAAGAGGAGGGATAGTTTACCTTTGTCACAGTCACAAAGGATGTCAGTTGTGACTTTGATGTGAGCCGTTTCGGTACTGTGGCAAGGGCGGAAATCTGATTGGAGGGATTCAAACGTGGAATTACGGGAAAGATGGGCACGGATTTGGGAGGTGATAACATAGAAGCATAGAAGCATAGAAGATCGGAGCAGGAGTAGGCCATTCGGCCCCTCGAGCTTGCTCCGCCATTTAATGAGATCATGGCTGATCATCCAAATTCAGTACCCTGTCCCTGCTTTCTCCCCATATCCCTTGATCCCTTTAATCGAAGCATTGATCCCTTTAATAGAAGCATGTTCAAGGACTTTGGAGAGGAAAGGGAGGTTGGAGATGGGGCGGTAGTTTGCAAGGACGGAGGGATCAAGGTTTGGTTTTTTGAGGAGAGTGGTGATGACGGCAGATTTGAGGGAGAGGGGGACAGCACCTGAGGAGAGAGAACTGTTAACAATATCAGCTAACATGGGAGCCAGAAAAGGAAGTTGGGTGGTCAGCAGTTTGGTGGGAATAGGGTCGAGGGAGCAGGAGGTGGGTCTCATAGACAAGATGAGCGCAGAGAGGTCATGAGGGGAGATCGGAGAGAAACTGGAGAAGGATGTGAGTTCAGGGCTAGGGCAGGGAGGAACCTTAGAGGCTAGGAATACAAGAGTTAATTTATTGGATATTGTCTGACTGGTAGGCTTTCATTTAGTCAGTACTGTTTAATATAAGTAAAATGCTTCGGAAATTGTCGTAGCAGTAGGTTGATCTGAAGGTTGTTGTGACTTGAATACCCCTAAGAAAGTGTTTCAAGGGAAGCTTGCTTACAATAACCTTGTTCCCTTAAGGCTTGTGATTGAATGTGATTCAAATAGACAGTCCCTCAGTAATAGGCACCAAAACGATCTTACACCATGTTCTGAATTCCAGCAGCTATCCGAATACCTGTAGTTATATACATTGGCACAGAAAGTGAGGCCCGTTAATGAAAAAGCAGTTCCAAAAGCTGAAGAATGAGGGTAAAAGTTTGACAAACAGCCATTAAAAGCAGGTCCTTAGAATCTTAGACCTCCACTTTTCAAGTGGTCATATCCACTCTTGCTGTTGATTAGTTACCTCAGTCTAGATTACATACTTGGCAACCCTGTGAGATATGTCAAGCTGAAGAGTGCAGAATGCCCATTATCATCATTGTGCTGGCAACTTTCAATACTTTCACTTTATGAATATCAAGGTTTTGATTTAAGAATGCTGTATTCAAGGTGCACTCTCACGAGAACACTCTACAGTTTGAACATGACTTTCTTTCACTTGTATTCTGTTGTTTTGGATTTGTAGTTTAACATTCTATTGGCATTGTTGATTGCTGCTCTGAATCGGTTGGCAAGTTTTGTGATTTTTTTAAATTAGTTCATGGGATGTGGGCGTCACTGGCAAGGCCAGTATTTATTACCCATCCCTAATTGCCCTTGAGAAGGTGGTGATGAGCCAACTTCTTGAAGCGCTGCAGTCCGTGTGTTGAAGGTACTCCCACAGTGCTGTTAGGTAGGGAGTTCCAGGATTTTCACCCAGCGACGATGAAGGAATGGCGATATATTTCCAAGTCAAGATGGTGTGTGACTTGGAGGGGAACTTGGAGGTGGTGGTGTTCCCATGCGCCTGCTGCCCTTGTTCTTCTAGGTGGAAGAGGTCGCGGGTTTAGGAGGTGCTGTCGAAGAAGCCTTGTCGAGTTGCTACAGTGAATCTTGTAGATGTTACACACTGCAGCCATGGTATGCCGGTGGCGGAGGGAGTGAATGCTAAGTCTACTAAGACATCGAAGTCTCTTTCAGCTTAATATTGAGTTATTTCAACACCATTCATGGACTATGAGTGTCACCTATTTTTCCTACCTATGTGCGGTTCTTTACACTTGTCTCCATTAAATTTCATCTATTGTTGTTATGCCCATAAACATATCTTGTCCAACTCATTTTCTAATTTCTTAGTTGTCTCTGATTCCACTGCTTTCTTAGTTTGGTATCATTTGCAAATTCGACCACTGTTCATTGAGTTTCTGAATGCAGGTCATTTATGGAAATTAGAATCAGTAGTGCTCCCAATATCGAGCTTTTGGGCACCCTGACTTCCTCCTATCTCCTACTTCCTCCCAGCCTAACATAACTCCTCTAATGAGTACTTGTTGTTTTCTACCCTTTAGCCAATTTTTGGTCCATTCCCAGGGTTTACCGTGAATCCTCACTCCTTGAGTTTAAGTAATAACCTTCTTTGTGGAACTTTGTCAAATGCTTTTTGGACATGTAGGTACACTAAGGCTGAATTTAACTTGGAAATGGGGTGATAGCGGCCCTAAAATGCTACACTTGATGCCAAGTTCCCACTTCGATCCTGCCCACCGCCATTTTTCCCGGAGACTTCCACTGGGCAGCTGGGCAGGAGGCCACCTGAATCAGGAGGGAACCTCATTACTGCAGGCAAATTGGGGTCCTATGATGTATGATGTACATAGATAGGATCCTGATGTAATTTCAAGGGACAATTGGGCGGAACTTACATTCCCAGTCCGCCGAGTGGTGAAGCAGAAAAGGACTGAAAAGGTTAAGTATAGAATTATATTTTGTGGAGCTTCTACTCCTCCGGCTCCTCAAGAATACAGTGAGCTAATACCCCTTCTCCTGCCGTGCTCCCCCCTCTCTGCGATCAGTCCCCCCCTCCCCCCACCTCCCGATCTACCTTCCTGCCAGCCAGCTCGCCAGCTCCAGACCACCCCAATATTGTGCCAGCCTGGAGCAGGCGAGCTGCAGATGTGCAGCTTGCCGCTGGCGTGGAAATGGCTCGACCCTCTCGCTGGCAGGAATGGGCAGGCATTCCGCCCATTTCCACCTGCCCCGTGCCGGGAGTTACAATCTCCCCCACTAAATGACAGAGATTTCCACAGTCCAATTGGAACGTTCAAAGAAGCTGAGGAGGTTGGTCAGGCGGGATGCTCTCCTGCTGAATCCATGTTGACTGCTGTTTACTAGGTTATTGTTGTGCAAATAATCTTCGTTTACTGCTAATATTCAATTCCGTCATTTTACATGAAATGGAAGTGAGACTAATGGGCCTGTAGTTGCCTTTGTCCGTGTTGACACCCTTTTTCAATATGGGCACCACACTGACCTGTTTCCAATCTGCTGGTACCTACCCAGTGACCAGTTTCTCCCTCATATTGTACCAGTGCCTCAGAATTCTCTTCCTCTAGTCTCTTTCACTCTTTCGGCATTCTGAGATTATATACCATCAATCCCTGGGGATTTAATTGTTTTAAACGCTAGAAGAGGAGGCAAACATATAAACCAAATGGGCAATGCACAGGCACATGATATCGAACCAAACGTTACGTGTGAGGATAAACTTGAAGATTGTTTTCTGAGTGAATTACACTGTACAGGAAACTCTTTGGTATCCGGCACCGACGGGACCGGCGTGGTGCCGGTTGATCAAAAGTTCCGGATAACGGAGAGTTATATCTACCGAGGCTATTTTTAACAAACAAAAATAAAAAAATCAAGAAATGTGCAGTATACAGTATTTGGGTACTCACCTACAGAATGTTGTGTTAAATGGATGGTGGAAGATGCTTGATTAAGTACAGTACTGCCTGTTGAGGGTAATCCATAACTCTTTCATTACTTAACAGTAAAACAAAACTTACACACAGTAAAATGGCCGATCAGAAGAGACTCCCGGCAGCGCGGGAGAATCAGACTCCTGTTACTGCAGTGTTCGGACTTCCGACAGCGCCAGGAGGCCGAGTAGTGGCACTTTGGAGAACTACCCCCACTGACTAACTCGGCGTTCGCGGGAGACTCGGACTCGGCAACATTGCCGGTTATTTGAGAGGAGTTTTCGGAGTATGATTTTTGCCGGTTAAGAGAGAATTCCGGATATTTAGGTGCCGGTTAAACAAGAGTTTCCTGTATATGGTTTCCTAATTTGTGTAAAAATGGAATACTGAGCTTTCAGAACTCAATGTGAAATACATTCTCTTGTTCAGTAGTCAAGCACGTGCTATTTTGCTTAACCTTGAAAGAATTAGTTAAAGCATTTGTTGTGCTAGCCATATGGAGTTCACTTTTATTTGACAAGGCTCTGATTGTATAACGGAACAGTTCTTCCTGATATAAATCACAATGCAGAACACAGCAGTGTATGTTTTTAGAATAATCTAACAGGTAGTGCATACATTAGTGTAATTTGATACGATGAACAAGATTATACAGTTAAAGTCCTGTGGTTAAGTGAAGTGGATATAATGAGTAAAAATGTGTCACATTTCTCAGCAGTTTCTGCTGATCTGTTGAAGTGGCAACGGTTGATCGGAGAACCCCTGCAAAGGTTCGACCTCTCCATCTTTAAGAATCCTCTCAAAGTCCGTTTTGTCGACCGAGCTTTCAGTCATCACCCCCATCCACCCCTCACCCCACCCACACAAAATCTCTCCTCTAATGGTTCAGCATCTGTTCCTTTGCCTACTTTTCATCTCATGTTTTTCTTTCTTCGCTGACCCTTTATGTAAAGCACCTTGGGACATTTTCTGATTTGAGGGTATCACTTTTCTTCCACTAAGTTTTACATCCAGCAGATTGTGCTTTGGGTTCTTCCCGTAACGAAGACCCTTTTTCATATGGGCAGGTCATTAGCCTGACCAAGGAGGCGGCATAGAAATGCAAATTGTTGTTGTCCTCTTCATTAAATCCAGCATAGCATGACACCTCCTTAGCTGTTCTAAGCTGTCTACACTGATGGTCTTCAATTGCACCTGTGAGGTATATCATTCACTATTAACTCCCTGTGCTTTCAGCTCCCGAGAAGGCCTAGCTCAGATCAGGAACTCAGATATGAAAAATCACAGAGAGGAGGTTATGTTTTATACAAGTGTAGCAGGGGTTAATGGTAAATTCTGTGGATCAGCTTTTGCCCTCCACAAACTCAATCTGCATAAGTATTAAACAGAGAAACACTTTCCAAGTGTTGGAAAACTTACCTTGACAGAGGTGAGGATCCTTTAAATACTGCTTGTGAAAACTGCTTACCGCTCGTTCCTGCCATGATGTGCTGGGCCGATTAAGGAAGTAACATTTCCAGGCGTACGAGGACACCTGTTAAACAAAAGGGTCCTGATATGGTTAGCAACTGTTAAATCTAAAAGGCAGCTAAGATCTGAGGCACGCAGCCTTATTAGCATATTTAAATTATCGACCCGCCTCTCGAGAACAGGTTACTTGTGAGTCACCCTTATTATCAGATTTAAATGATGGCTGTGTTTGCTGCAGGCGGCCGCCGTGGACGCCCGGACCAATATGGCGTGCGTGCACTTCCAGTAGTCTTCCGACAAGGAACATTGCGCTGTTGCATTGGATTTTGATTGAGAGATTGAGAGGCCGGCTGGGTGTCGGGTGAGAAGGCCTGCTCTCGAAGGCCGCAGCCGAGAGGAGAGAGGAAGAGATTGCAGAGGGGGCAGCGGATTGCGAGGGGAGTTGGCGGATTGCGGGGAGAGAGGCCAATCACGGCAGGTCAGCCTGTGCAGCCAAGGGGAAGCACCTCCTGCTCCTCCTGGCCCAAAAGCAGCACTTACCTGCTGGATCCGGCAGTTCTCGCCTCCCTTCAGCTGCCGGCTTTCCCCAGGCCTGGGGAACGCAGCCCGCAGATGCTAATTCTAAAAGGCTGTTAAAATCTGAGGTACGCAGCCTCACTAACATATTTAAATTACTGACCCGCGTCGCGAGTGCAGGTTACTCGCCCACCCCGGGTTAAACTGGAAGTAAATGTGTGTGCGGCGGGTTGGTTCGGGTTTCCGACTCTTAAGAATTTAAACACCCCCCCCCCCCCCCGCGCGCCCCTCTCCCGCCCGTTCTGGGGGGGTTAAAATTCCCCCCATTGCGTGGATGTTGGCTGTTTAAGATCTCATCAGATCACAAATCTGATATGAACTATTTTTTTTACTAGTTTCCTGATAATTCCAAACTTAAAACTGGAGTAAACTTTCCTGCGACATAAGATGCCAAAGCATTTATTTGCTTTAAACAATCCAGAAAGTACAGTATTGTTCTAGAAATCCTTTTGGAGTATCTGCCTTTGCTAAACATTACATTAGATCTAAGAAACTGCTGAATGACAGTTTGCAAATTACAAGCCAATAATTGAATCAAAGGGCGCAGGTGACATCACAAATCCTGAGAACCAAGATGGAGCAGTTTATTTTTGTCTGCAGAAATCTCAGATCAGTTTACTCTACAATTCACAGACAAACAGGGGGAGAAGTTGGTATACATTGCACCCATTTTTCAGGCTTAAAATGGGCACCAATTTAGCCGTGGGACTGCCTGCACGCAATCTGCACAGGTGTTGGTCTCACTGCTAAATTAGTGGGGCCCTTTCTTCAGGCGTCTCAGGCAGATGCCTAAAACAAATGTTCGGCCCCTTAAATATGTAAATTAGGGGCCTAAAGCCTGTTGAACGACCCCATCGAGAAATGTTGCCGATGAGCAGGGCAGGCTCAGAATTCATCAGCAAAGCTGCGGTCGCCAACAAGAGGTAAGTTAAAAACAATTTGTTTTACTAAAACTATTCCTGTGTAGCAAAGAGGAGCAGGAGTGTTCCCCTGAATCCACAGCAGTCACAATCCGACATTGATCTCTTCACTCGGGGGAGCTGAGTTTGGAGGCGTGACCAGCGGTGTATGCTGACAAGGACGGACGACCAATTTCCAGCTCTCCTCGGGCCTCGATCTTCAATCCCACATTGTCTTACCTCAAAGATATTGGGGCTGAATTTGCGGTCGGAGGCTTCCCGCGGGCGGATGCCTCCGACCAGCAAAAAATCTACGAACTTGCCTTCTGCCTCGGGACCCACGGAGACTCGCGCTCCTGGGCCTCTGTGCGTAGGCCTGCGGAGAGGCCCACCTATCCCAGGGGCGTAGGCGGTTCGCAAGCGTGCCTGGGATCACGTGGGCCGGCCCAACCAATCAAAGAAGGGAATCCCCATTCATGGTTATGGAGATTCCGTATGTACAGAAACCCCCATAAGCAGGAATGGGGATGACATAAAAAATACATTTAACATTACAAATAAATAAAAACAAAATTACATATTTAAAATTAATTAAAATACAATATAATTAAATATTTAAAACAAACATTTAATTTTTTGAAAGTAAATTTAAATGTTTTAGAGGGCTAAAAATAACCTTACCTTATTGTACATGTGTTTTAATGTTTAAATGAATAAAAAAATATATTTTTTTGTTTTTTACAACTCTTACGCTGTTAAAAGAAGGCCCTATGCCTGCTTTTACCAGGCGTAAGAATTTCACGGGCATTCGCTGGGCAGAAGTTGGGCAAATAGCGCAACTCTCCGCCCATGGAGGTCCTTTTCCCGGGGATGGCTACGATCTGTCAAGATGATTCTTGACAGATCGCAAGTTCCGGATTTTAGCGCATTTGCTTCGCATGCCTAAACACGGAACTTGCGCGTCCCCTACGGGCACGTACACACCTCGTACGCACCCGTAAGGGCCGCAAATTACGACCCAATGTCACTAAAATAATATCACTTGCTGTGAAAGAAAGACTTGCATTTATATAGCGCCTTTCACAACCACCAGACGTCCCAAAGCGGTTTACAGCCAATGAAGTGCTTTTTGCAGTGTAGTCACTGTTGTAATGTAGGCAACGTGGCAGCCAATTTGCGCACAGCAAGCTCCCACAAACTGCAATGTGATAATGACCAGATAATCTGTTTTAGTGATGTTGGTTGAGGATAAATATTGGCCAGACACTGGGGATAACTCCCTCTGCTCTTCTTCAAAATAGTGCCAGAGGATCTTTTACGTCCACCTGAGAGAGCAGACAGGGCCTCGGTTTAACATCTCAATTGAAAGACGGCACCTCTGACAGTGCAGCACTCACTCAGTACTGCACTGGAGTGTCAGCCTAGATTTTTGTGCTCAAGTGTTTGGAGTGGGGACTATGAACCCACAACCTTCTGACTTAGAGGTGAGGGTGCTACCCACTGAGCCATGGTTGACACAGGAAATAATAGGATCTGGTAGCCATTTTACTAACTAATTCTACAAAACCTATCTTTGCCCTCTTACATTATAAAGCATCAATTTATCAATTTTATTTCCCTTTTTTGTTTCCTTCCATTTGCTGTCCCCTAAAGATCTGATAAGTCTTGAAACTTACAGCAGCTACCTTCACTTGCTCCAGTTACCACTGCTCGTGCTGCCATAAGTGCCTCAACAATATGTAGGCTCTTTTTGGTGCACTATCCAACCTATGATGGCCCTATAAGGCATAAAAGTAAATGGCACAAATGTGCCAGATGCCATAAACAAATCTCCAGTCTGGCACATTTATGGAAATCTGCCATCAAAATAACCTTGCATTTATATACATCTTTGAAGTAAGTGAATTCTACACAATTTTTCTTCCTTTTCTCCTGCTCTCTCTTAAAGATTCTAACGTTTGCTGTGAACGGTAGCACACATTGGTTTTTCCACCCAAGTAACCTTTCATTATGTGTGAGTCCAGGCAGTGAGTGTTGGCAGGCCATTTGATCATTGGGCAACGTTGCAGCCGAACTTGATTCTGTCCTTACCCAACATGCACCGTGCGCAGTTTCCAGAGGGAATTCCTCGATAGCGATAAAGAGCAGGAAACTTGGATGAGTTTTCCCCCTCCCTGCGGGCACTAATGGCAATTGTCTGTCCCCACTGATGTTTCAGATGAGACCAATTCACCCAGCAACTTTAAAACTGGGGCCTTTCTACTCTGTATTTTCAGTACCATATGAGCCAACAGGCAAACTGGACCAATTCATTTAACTTGTCCCAGCCTATTGGGTATGGTAGGATTGTACATTTAATGTTTCTAGACTTAGCTTTGTGGCAGTCATTTACTTTGGATACTTGTCCTGAGACAGATACTACTTTTACCAGTTACATTCCATAGATTGTTTTTTTTTTCCCTGCAGTCCACGAAGTTCTGACAGTCACTGTGAAGTATTTATATAATGAATTCCAGATGGTCCAGCTTTTCCAAGAGGAGTACAGGACTTTTTGTAAATAATCTGCTTCTCTAAATGGGCGTTCGTAGACTGTACTCTGAAGGCACGTAGCTGAAAATTGATGTGTTGAGCTCGTTTAACGGGGATCAGTGGCATTTTACTATTCCAGGACGGGATGAGAGGAGACAACACCCCCTTATATTGCTGACACAGGAGCATTTATCAACTATTTTCCTTTACAACTCATTATTGTAACCTATTGATAACATCTCCTGACTGGAGTCTAAAACTAGCAAGGAATTAAAAAGTTTCAGAGGGATAAATATTGAAATTATGCAATAGGCCAGGACGAAGGAAAAAAAAGGTTCCATGTGGCTAAACTGGCATGGAGCAGGACTAACTGCAGACATTACCCAGAGGGAAATTGGATAATAGTAACTGAGGAGATTGTCAGGAACTTACTTATGTCAAGATTACATATACAATGGCTGGGAGCTGGATTTCTACAATTACTATGTCCTGTTGCGGTTTGATAAACCATTTAAAAAGCAGTATCTAGTTCTGATGAGATTTTGAAAAAGCGATATCCCTGCTACTTAGATTGTGCCAATTATATAATCTTGTCACTGACATGCTGTAACGGGCTGTACTCTCCTAATTTAAATAAATAGGATATATAGGAATGAACCCCTTGTCTCCCTTTCCATTGCTCCCCATCCGGATAGTAGCCAAAAGCATTCCCTCAGTTCCTTTGGAAAAATAATGGAAATTCCTGGCATTTCTGGACAGGAAAATGCGTCATAAATATATCTTTTGAGGCGGAATCCGCAAGTGAAACATGTTACTTGCAATAAATAGTGACAAATTAAGAGACTTCGGGGGAGAAATTTGGTACCTTAGCGCCTCTGGGGTGTGATAACGGAGCGCTAACGACTTACTGCCCGGGCGCGGCAATAGTACCGCCGCCCGCAAAATTCACCTTGAGGTTTGCGGCGGCGGTAACCCCTAGCGCTACGATCTCCTGCGCCCGGAGATCGTGACGTCATCCGGCTGCGCAGCGCCCCGGTAGCGCCCTGGACCTGAAATTCGGTTCCGCCCCCTGCAGCATCGCCGGGCGATAAGACCGACAGCTGCAGGAGGTGTTGTTCGGGAGGCCGGGCGCTTCGGGCGTGGTAATTAAAGGTAAGGCCGCTGGTCTGCAGAAAAAATTTGTTTCCGTCCCTCAGGTTGCCGTTTGAAAATGTTTAATTGCCGTGATTGATCGGCCCTGCACTCTGTTAGAGTGCTTGGGGCTGATCGTCGCAGATCCCGGCTGCCGTCGGCGACGAGGGACATCGTTGAAATGCAGAGCCTGCATCGATGGCCCAACCCTTTAAGGGAGGGAAGGAGCCTTGGATCCCAGCAGCGCTGCACGGGACATTGTGCAGCGCTACACCTCTACCGCCCCTCCTGCGTGGTTTAGCGCTCCAGAAGGGAAGTGGTAGCGCTTGATTTAGCGTTCCACTTCCTTCCTGGAGCGCTAACACCTAATTTAGAGAAGGCTGGGAATCATTAGCGCCTGGCGCTAATTTTTCCAGCTTTCAAAATTTAGTGCCCCCAAACGGGGCGATACCGAATTTTTCCCCCTATAGTGTTTGTTAGATAGGGACAATTAATACAGAGAATAAATTGCTCCTCATGAAGAATTTCCATTCAGAGGATGCTTTTTTAAGACATGTCTTGCTATTTTTCTCTTGGTTTTCTGCTCATTTTCTAAGCCATGCACCAATTATGGGGGGGGAGGGGGTGGCAGGCAAGTAATCTGCTCCCAAGCCTCCACCAATGCCACTCAGCACCAGTTGCTAGGACATACTTCAAAGTGACCCAGTAATAACTTTACCTCATATTTTTCTCTCCCACCTAGACAGGCACTTAACCTGTATTTGGTGCTTTTTATAGCGATGTGGCTGAAATTGGGTATGCAACAATTTTGGGGAAAGCAGAGTAGAGCCCTCATCCCATCACTGCATGCCATGCTATTGGATGTTGACAGCTGTACTACCACACAGCCGACTTTGCGAGACTTGTACCAAACAAGCAGAAAGTTTTAACATTTTGGTTCTGTCCTCATCCTATGACTCAGACTTCTACTCTCTTTAAAGCAGCATTGGAACCCTTCTGAAATACTGAGGCTAGTTTTGTCATGTTTGTTTATAAATATATAATACCATTCAAGTTATAGAAACACCTTTGCATCAATGGCCTCTCCCAGGAGATTGTGTGTCTGGCTGGTGGGAGGTCATGGGGTGTATAAATGCAACATGTCATTATGGGATGAATTTGATGGACCAGCTGGTCTTTTCCCATCTGCCTTTTTTCTATATTCATATGTTCGTACATCATGTCTTGAAATTGGATTCTTCGGTATTAGCATATGATGCTCAAAGCATTTCTGTGAGAATCCTTTGGCTGTTGTTGAGTGTTAGCCGTGGCTCAGTGGGTAGCACTTTTGCCTCTGAGTCAGAAGGTTGTGGGTTCAAGTCCCACTCCAGACACTTAAGTACAAAAATCTAGGCCGGCACTCCAGTGCAGTACTGAGGGAGTGCTGCACTGTCGGAGGTGGCGTCTTTCAGATGAGACGTCAAACCGAGGCCCTGTTTGCTCTCTCAGATGGACGTAAAAGATCCCATGGCACTATTTTGAAGAAAAGCAGGGGAGTTATCCCCAGTGTCCTGGCCAATATTTATCCCTCAATCAACATCACTAAAAAAAGAAATAGATTATCTGGTCATTATCACATTGCTGTTTGTGGGAGCTTGCTGTGCGCAAATTGGCTGCCGCGTTTCCTACATTACAACAGTGACTACACTTCAAAAGCACTTCATTGGCTGTAAAGCACTTGGGGATGTCCGGTGGTCGTGAAAGGCGCTATATAAATGCAAGTCTTTCTTTCTATTTTAATAGGGGCATTTGTTCATTTATTTTACCATCTCTGTTACAATATTGAACAAAGGAATTGCTTGCATGTGAAGCCTTCACATGCTAATAATCAAAGAATTCCAAGGCAATAGTGGCTGAAGTGATGCTTGGTTCTTGTGGTGTGTTTGAAATCTCCTTCTTGAATTGACAATTATATCCCTTTAAACACTCAGGTTATGGTTAAATCTTCCTACTACGGAAGTGGTAAAGGTTTATTGTGGTTTGTCTAAGCACGTTTCAGGCCTGAAGTTTCCTATTTGCTGCTTGATGTTATTGCCTGAGTTCATGAACGCACCAATTGCAAACAAAGAATTGCATTATTTTCAAATATTCTCGTGGAGCACTTTCATAAGTAAATGTTTTTTCATGTTTAGGAGACTTTGTAGTTCAGCTTAGTTAGTGTGTTTAGTGAGAGCACAACTGTCAATGGCCCCAATTGATTCTATAGAGATTCCTAAAGGAATAAGCAGCAGGCCTGTCCCAGGGTGAGTTAGGCTTTTATCTTGACTTTACCTGTAATCTCCGTTAACATTGTCACTCAGGGCTAGCTAATCCTGCTCGCTGCTCTATTCACTACAAAACAGAGTCTACCCTGTAAAAAAACAAAGTGGTAAAAGGCAAATTCTCCAAATAAACACAAATCAACTAAAAGCTTACTTGAGGAATTATTTAAGCAGACGTTGCATGTAGGATTATTAAGACAAGCAGAACCATCCATCACGTGGAGTTTATGCTATGACAAAAGAGGTATTCCAATCATTTGGTTAAAATTTTCCCACGTTTCACAATAAGTAGGAATGCAGGGTAGAATTTTTAGAAAAAAAAAATTAAAAAGCGCTGAACGAATATTTTCGTTAATCTACTTGTAGCAATGTCATGCTGGACGTGGTCTAGACTTTTAATGCTGTTAGATACCCATAGTAAATGGAGTGAGAGTCAAAAATAGGATAACGGAAAAGCAGTTTATTTGCACAGATACACTTAGCCAGTTACTTTCCTCTTATCCCAACAGATATGTGATGCTGTGGCACAATTGTCGGTAACTACAAAGCATTTAAGCGACTACATGTACAGCATCAATACTACGCAGAGCATTGATCAAGTACTTACATTAATAGTCATTACATGCCCTTGGCTTGCTTAGTTGTAGTGAAGAGAGGACTAACTCGACCAAGATTAAATGCTTTCCATGATGTTTCTGTCCTTTTCTGGGAGGCCTGGTTTCCTCTTCAGGTGAGGTCTGCTGTCTCATTTTATTCAGTGTCTCCCACAAGCAAGCATAAGAGTGCGGAAGCGTTGCATCATCCTTTTTCCTTTATAAAATCCAGGACGCAGCAACTCAGACTTAAATTCAAACTCGAAAACCTGTTGGAGTTGATTTGGGAGGATTTTTCTGGTTCCCTGTTGAGGCAGCTCTATGGCAAGCTCTTGCTTATCAACATATCTTCAGCAGCCCTTCCCGGAAGCTCATCTATTTCATCTCATAGAATCAGAATTATACACCACAGTACGAGACTATTCGACCTATTATCCCTGTGAAGGCACTCTTAAGAGAGCTATCCACGTAGTCCCATTCCCCTGCCCTTTCCCTCCACCGTTATATGTTTTTATTTTTCCGCTCTTTATCCACTTCCCTATTAAATGCTGATATGGATTTTGCTTTCACCACCGTTTCTGATCGGGCATTCCATACCCTGACAAGCCTCTGTGTAAATCAAATCTCCTAACCTCTCCCTGTTTTCTGTTGAGGATGATCTTAAATTTAGAAAGCAGTCCTGGACACATTTTAAGAACTCCCCCGTCTTTGAGTAAATAAATCCACCCATTATTATGGCACTGTTATTTCTGGATATTTCCCTCATTTGTCCATATATCTCTTCCCGTATCTCTTTTCCACATAATAAAGATTTTAGCACTCAACACTTGCTTCGGATGAAATTTATATAGAATCTGTTTAATTTAATTTGTTTGAAATCGTGTATTATTCTGCTGCTAAGAAATAGCTGCGTGTAAATTTGGCCTGTCCCTTTGAGATTACAAAGTGTAATTATTGTAACATCTTGAGATCAATTAGAGATGAACTACTTTAAGAGATATCTTGAGTCCTGGAGTCTATTGGAAGGTATTTAATTATTGTTGGGCAGTTTCTTTGTTGATTGGAAATGATTAGTTTTCTTTCTATAGAATTACATAGAATGCACAGCACAGAATCAGCCCAACTGGTCCATGCCGGTGTGTTTATGCTCACATGAGTCTCCTCCTACCCCTCTTCGTCTAACCCTATTAGCATAACCTTCTATTCCTTTCTCCCTCATGCGTTTATCTAGCTTCCCCTTATATGCATCTATGCTATTCCACATTCTAACCACTCTCTAGGTAAAGAAGTTTTACCTGAATTCCCTATTGGATTTATTAGTGATTATTTTATATTTATGGCCCCTAGTTTTGGTTTCTTCCATAAGTGGAAAGATCTTCTCTACGTCTACTCTATCAAACCCTTTTATAATCTTAAAGACCTCTATCAGGTCACCCCTCAGCCTTCTCTTTTCTAGAGAAAGGCGCCCCAGCCTGTTCAATCTTTCTTGATAGGTATAACCTTACAGTTCTGGTATCATCCTTGTAAATCTTTATTGCACCTTCTCTAGTGCTTCTATATCCTTGCTATAATATGTAGACCAGAACTGTGCACTGTACAAGTGTGGTCCAGCCAAGGTTCTATAAAAGTTTATCATAACTGCACTGCCTTTCAATTCTATCACTCTAGAAATGAACCCCCAGTGGGTTTTTTTATGGCCTTATTAACCTGCATCGCTACATTTAGTAATTTGTGTATCTGTATCCCTAGATTGCTTTTCTCCTCTACTACATTTAGACTCTTATTTTCCAAGGAGTATGTGGCTTCCTTATATCTCCTACCAAAATGCACTAACTCACACTTACCTATATGGAAATTAATTTGCCAATTACATGCCATTTCTGGAAGTTTATTCAACTCTCATTGAACTTTAACTTCCAGAAGGTTGTGGATTCCATGGCAATTGGAGATTTCAAGACTGAGATAGACAGATTTTTGATAGGTAAGGGTATCAAGGAACATGGAGCAAAGGCAGGAAAATGGAGTTCAGGTGCAGATCAGCCATGATCTAATTGAATGGCGGAGCAGGCTTGAGGAGCTGAATGGCCTCCTCCTGCTCCTAATGTTCCTGTGGTTTTTCAGGTGCAACACAGAAATTAGCATGTGTAACAAAATCAGGCACCCGAAGTGTGATGGGATGCATTTTAAAATACACACACATATATATATTAAAATGTTTTATATGTATAATTAGTTTGACCATTGACAAAAAAGAAAAGAAAGAAAGACTTGCATTTATATTGCGCCTTTCACGACCACTGGACATCCCCCTTGAAGTGTATTCACTGTTGTAATGTAGGAAACGCAGCAGCCAGTTTGCACACAGCAAGCTCCCACAAACAGCAATGTGATAATGACCAGATCATTTGTTTAAGTGATGTTGATTGAGGGATAAATGTTGGCCAGGACATCATCTTCAAAATAGTGCCATGGGATCTTTAACGTCCACCTGAGAGAGCAGACGGGGCCTCGGTTTAATGTCTCATCCGAAAGACGGCACCTCTGACTGTGCAGCATTCCCTCAGTAGTACACTGGAGTGTCAGTCTCTGGAGTGGGACTATGAACCCACAACCTTCTGACTCAGAAGTGAAGGTGCTATAACTGAGCCACAGCTGACACTGGTGCAAGGGTGCACTGCTGGACTGCATGTGCATATTATTTATTGATATTCATGGCTTTGGTAAGAACTTTGTTTGGTCCTATTTTACCTAAGCAGTGCATATACAAGTTAGTTTCGGATTATATCAATGTCTGTATGTCATCTGCATTGAGGTTTTTCTTTGTTGCAATGTGAAGACTTATAGTTGTTGTCACAATGGAACTACCATGATTATTTAACAAGGTCATTGCTTCAAACAATTCTTTATTCAGTCAAGGTTTATGCATACATATCAAGTTGGAATGGCACCTGTAAAATAAAGCAGATCACTGAGACAAGAGCAAATCTGGTTATTACTCAGTGCAACCCCGGGCCATTTGCCATCCTTATAATCCTTTAAAAAGATGTGCTGAAAGCAGCCTTGGCAATACACATAATCGGGCCTGTTTTAGTAGGCTTTACTCTAACAATGATAAGTAAGGTAGGCTGAGTCAAGTTGCTGCTCCAGTATAGAAGCCAGACGAGAGCCCAAAATCATAGTCACCCAAAGCCCATGACTGGAGGCCAGACTGAAGACTTGGGCCACATTCCTCCCTACAGTCTGCAAAGTAATGATCCCAGCTGGCAGCGTTTTACTCCCAATTAAAATAAATGCTGTCATTTCAACTAGTACAATCCCAACCATAGAGAGACTTTCCTCTCAACCAGCACAGTCATGTTCTAAACCCCCCAGGAGCTGTCCTTCCTAGCCAACACAGTAAAGCTTCTAAATTCTCTTCTCAGCCAGTACACGATCATTTCTTAGGCCCATAAAAGCTGTCTTAGCAGCTACCACATTACCTCTTCTATGCTAAGTGGTGACTGTTTCCAGCCAATGCAGTGCCGCCTCAAGGCACATGATGTCTCTAACCAAAATATATTGCTTCTGTACCACATCTTCCCAATCCTCACAACTCCACATACTCTCTTTCACGAGAACAATCTTCCTCTCCTTTTTATAGAAAGAAAGAGTGAAAGAGAGAAAGAAAGAGAGAGAGAGAGAAAGAGCGGAAGAGAGAAAGAAAGAGAGAGAGAGAAAGAGAGAAAGAAAGGGAAAAAAAGACAGACTGACTGAAGAAAAAGACAGACTGACTGACTTGCATTTATATAACGCTTTCACAACCTCAGGATGTTCCAAAGCGCTTTACAACCAATGAAGTACTTTTTAAATCTAGTCACTGTTGTAATGTAAGGTAAAGTGGCAGCCAATTTGCAGTCAGCAAAGTGCCACATTTCAAGCCACATCTGAGGTGTGGGGAAGGGGCCCAGGACCCGGGAACTCCACCCCTCCCCCTCAAATGGTGGACAGGGGCCAGATGCATAGGCTAGGCGGGTGCCAAAGATCCACCCGCAGTAGCGCTTTCACCCACCTGCCCCACGCAAATTAGGCACCCTCCCACTGACCCCGCAAAATTTCGACAGGGACAGTGCTGGAGGGCACCTTGTGGGCACAATCCCCGCATAACCTCCAGGATCACATTCCGCAGATTTTCGGGATCATGGTTGAGTAATTCCTAGCTGCATATTAGATTTTCGTTTAACATTTTCCAATTGCATCACATATACATTACATTAGCATTGAAATGGTTCATGCTTTCTTAGCGTCACTCATTTATATTATTTTCGACCTGGCTGCTTTTCTGCTTACATTTTGAATTTGCTAAAATTTTTTACCTCAAGCCAAGTCGCCGTGTCCAGCATGAGTGAGAGGCAATTGTGTTCTCAGAAATGCTAATTTCTTTGTTCAAGTGCAAACATATGCCAGATCTTGGCACGGAGCACCACTTACAACCTGGCAAGTCGAGCCATTCCTTTCCTCCCCCTCCATTCAAACACCTACAGCTTTTTTTGCCTTTTAAGGGGCTCCAGCATTGTTCTTGTGCAATTATTGTGTTCCATTAGTACGGTTCAAACAGTCCGCAGTCTTGCTTTCTGGGGTTACAAAGATATCTTCCACAGCGAGGGATTGTGCCTCCATCTTCAAAAAAAACAAATGAATGTCGATCACACTTTTGGGTAGTCAGCTTTAATTTATGATTCATTACTGGAATAAAATGAATTATCTGGTACATAACTTTATTAGATGCAACTGGGAAGTTGGCAACGCAGTGTGGAAAAATGTTTTTTGCAGGGAGTTAACTTGTTTGTTTTAGCCATTTTTAGATTTTCCTTTACGCAAAAGTGATCACATCTTCAAAATCAAATTTTCAGTGCAGCTTATGAAAGAGTGCAGGTAGCACGACATTTACAGCCTGTGACATTGGCCGAAATAAATTGTGTTTCCTTCTTTTACACCCTGCTTATTCAAAAGCCAAATGTGTATTGCCTTTACTCATCTGGTAGGATCTGGGTACGCTCCCGTTCACTGCAGTCGTCTATCATTCGCTGAGAACCAATTCCTTCTGTTGATAAATACTTTTCAAGCTTTACGATGAAGGTTCCTAATTGCCATCTAGTGGTAAGTTACAGCTGATCTCTGCAGAGTGAATTAGCAGCTCAGTAATGTGAAGAGACGTTAATGCACATTCAAAACTCATATTACTGGTAAATCTCTCTGTGCGCCATGGACCTGAGTTAAGGAGTGTAGCCCAAGGGTGGACCAGCTCTCTCAAGTCAGTGAATATATTCAAGGCTGAGATAGACAGATAGTTGAGCTACAGGGGAGTCAAGGGTTATGGGGAACAGGCAGGAAAGTGGAGTTGAGGCCAAGATCAGATCAGCCCTGATCTTATTGAATGGCGGAGCAGGCTCGAGGGGCCGAATGTCCTACTCCTGCTCCTATTTCTTATGTTCTTATGAAACTATGGGAGATGCTATTACATCACTCCTGCAACATTTGAATATTATAACGAGCCCCTAGCTGATTCAGACAGAAGCTTTCTACCTGCCCCCATGTGTTGTGTGAAGATGGGGTGCAGACCCGACATCATGGGTGCGGGATTCTTCGGGATGCTCATGATAAATGTGCCGATAATACTGCACGATGGAACCATTAATGGGGGTACTCGGGAAATCTCCTGATTTCCCATATAGTCAGTCCACCCTGGTGTAGACCTTGGATCATTAGAAAAAGGATCAGCGTCCAAGAGTTTTAAATGAGTTATGATGTCAAACTCTGGATAGCCTGGGCGGGTTTTGATGACTACTGCCCCGATTTTTTTCTGGTGAAAGCCTTGGCCCAGAAATTGGTTTGCGCCCGACTTCAGGCACAAACCCAGGGCGACCGTGAACTAAACCGCCACGTCATAATTGATGTGCAAGATGGCCATGCAAAATTGGTCCCCATGTGCCATCAGGATGCGCCAGGTGTGCTGTGCTGGGGACGCCAGTCATGGCCCAAGAGGCAGTGTGCCAGTCGTGAAGAAGATGAAGATAGGCCAGCGGGGACAGCAGCAGTGGGCCTACCATACGTCCGGGTGGGGGGCTGGGGGAAGCGAGGAGATTGGGAGGGGGGGGCGGCAAATGGTGGCTGGCAACAGATTTAATTTGGAGCTGGGAGGAGCATTCCTGCCCCGCCTGGCTCCACATTCAGGTAAGTAAAAAAAAAACATTTACGCACCATTTTGCTGTTGTCAGAGGGATATGCCAGGCCACGAGGTTACAGATTGTGGTGGAATACAATTCTGCTGCCCCACAGCACCTCATGGATGCCCAGTTTTGAGCTGCTAGATCTGATATGAATCTATCCCATTTAGCACAGTGGTAGTGCCTCAGTGTGAGGACATGACTTTGTCTCCACAATGATTGTGCAGTGGTCACTGCTACCAATACTGTCATGGACAAATGCATCTGCAACAGGTAGATTGGTGAGGACAAGGTCAAGTAGGTTTTTCCCCTCGTGTTGGTTCTCTCACCACCTGTCGCAGGCCCAGACTGGCAGTTATGTCCTTCAGGAGGACTTTGCAGGGTTGACTGGGCCGTTGCCATGTCTGTAGCCAGTGCCGAGTGGTCTGTCCGGTTTCATTCTTTTTCATAGCAGTTTGTTGCAACTGAGTGGCTTGCTAGGCCATTTCAGAGGGCAGTTAAGAGTCAACCACATTGCTGTGGGTCTGGAGTCACATAGAGGCTAGAACCAGGTAAGGGCAGCAGATTTCCTTCCCTAAAGGACATTAGTGAATCAGATGGGTTTTTACAACAATCTGATAGTTTCATGGTTACCATTACTGATTTTAGTAATTATTCCAAATTTATTTAATTAACTGAATTTAAATTCCCCAGTTGCTGTGATGGGATTTGAACTCACCTCACTGGATCATTAGTCCAGGCCTCTGGATTACTAGCCCAGTGACACTACCACTACGCTACCGTTCCCTTGAAATAGGTGTTAGGCCCCCCGATTTGGATACGCAATGGACCTAATGGCAGTTTCAGACGAGCGCCCTTGGCAACTACAGGGCTCCCTAACCAATAAGGCATACATCACAAACCCAGAGTAGAATGAGTGCACATGCCACATGCCATATTGGAGTCTTCAGCGCCCGATTTGTGCCTGAAAAATGAGCGCCACGCGCTCCAAATTCTAGGCCCCTGTGTAAAACAGTTCATGTTCTTTTATGGCACAAAAAAAGGAATGGACAGCCATGATGCTGGGTCTGAACCCCATCTTCACACAACACATGGGGGCAGGTAGAAAACTTCTGTCTGAATCAGGTAGGGGCTCATTATAATATTCAAATGTTGCAGGAGTGACGTAATAGCATCTCCCATAGTTTTTTTTTCAGCATTTGTGCCAGACCTACACCACTTGCAAATTATGGCCATATAAATAGACATCCAGGGTTGCGAGGCGCTGATCTATATGTGGAAGTAAGTTTAACATGCCAGTGAGAAGATGCATTCAACAGTTTTAAGGCCATTTATGGCTAGTTTCTCCGATATGTTTTCTCTGCTTGCAGTTAGGTTCTCATGAGCCTTTGTTCCAATTATTTTGATTTTTTTTTTGCTCCCAGCACTATTGACATAAGAAAACATAAGGCACTTAGTCTAAGCATTAAACAAAGCTTTAATCAACTGTTTTACAACATGGAGGTCTAGTTGTGTCCTTCACTAGTTCCTGTTAAGAATGTCCTGCGCAAGCTGGGCCCGTGCCCGAGTATTTATACTCTCCCTGGACAGCGCCACCCGCAGGCCACTCAGTATTATTTCATAAGTCTTTCTTTCATGAATGACAGATTCATGTCAATTATTACTTGCAGGAATGGCTTTTGCAGTGGGAACCCCCCCCCCCCCCCCCACCATTTGAGGCGCTTGGAAGAAAAGGAGGAGGACCACCAGAGGGCTACGCGGCAAGTCAGGCTGCACACAAAGGCCTAGAAATTCATCTCGGGCCGTGGCGCAAAAACGGGCGGTATCGGATCGGCCGCCCGTGATACACAGCGCCTGATATTCAGCTCCATTACTGCAATAGAACAGAATATCAGGCGCTGCGTATCACGGGCGACCGATTCGATACCGCTCCTTTTGCGCCACAGTCAGAGACGAATAATTTCTAGCCCACAGTCTTCCTCTTTCCACCTGCTGGGACCTGCCCACTCAGTGCCGCTGACAGAGGTGAGCCTACCTCATTTTGGCAGACAACTCCTTTCACACGAGAAAGCCAGGAGTGCAAAGAAAGAGTCTTTGACTGAGTCTGTCTGAGGTTCGTAATTGTTCCACATTTCCAGTAATGTCAAGCCAGCACTTTTCCTGAAACACAATACAACATAACGTTTCACTGTTGGAAATATATATTTAGGAATGATTGATGATGTTTCTTAATGCTCAAGCCATACATAAAACAAACAGAACGTACAACTAATGAAAAGTCTGAAGTTAAGGCAAGCAACATTTTGCACATATTAACCATCAAAGTCTTTGGAGGTCTGGATTAGGACCCAGGATTATTGTTGCATAACCTGGAATGGGTTGCTTCTCTTGTTTGAGGCAACTGAAGTGGATTGGATGTCAGCCGTGGCTCGGTGGGTAGCACTCTCGCCTCTGAGCCAGAAGATTGTGGGCTCATAGTCCCACTCCAGAGACTTGAGCATGAAAATCTAGGCTGACACTCCAAGGCAGTACTGAGGGAGTCCTGCACTGTTGCCATCTTTCGGATGAGACGTTAAACTGAGGCCCTGTCTGCTCTCTCAGGTGGATGTAAAATATCCATGGCACTATATCGAAGAAGAGCAGGGGAGTTTTCCTTGGTGTCTTGGCCAATATTTATCCCTCAATCAACATCACTAAAAAACAAACAGATTATCTGGTTATTATCATATTGCTGTTTGTGGGAGCTTGCTGTGCGCAAATTGGCTGCCGCGTTTCCCACATTACAACAGTGACTACACTTCAAAAGTACTTAATTGGCTGTAAAGCGCTTTGGGATGTCCTGAAGTCATGAAAGGCGCTATATAAATGCAAGCCTTTCTTTCTGTTCATATACCGGTCAATTAATTAATACTGCTTTGAAGGTATAGGTGGTAAATTCTCATTGTTGATCATTGATTGTGTTGGCTGAAATACGGTTCCTACCCAGCTTGGACTTAAAATGAATGTTATAAATGCAATAGGAAGCTAAAGATAAGACAGAAAGAAATGATAAGTGCAATTCTGCATCTCCTGATTCCTCATCGGCAATCAATCACCTGGATTCACTCCAAAATTGAACTGCACCATTTTCACAGTCTGGTGAATTGTTCTCAATCCGACGACCAGTGCGACATGCTAAATATCTCCAGAAACTAGTTAATCCATTTTGCACGGGCTTGTAGCATTAGCCTTTCAACTAAATAGTTTTCAGTGAGAGCTGTCAATACCCATGTGTCGGCACTTTAGGAAAATACAATCACCATTTCAATCCAGTTTTCAGCATCGGTTTTAGTAAATGAGATAAATATATACCCGCTCTGCAATATAATCTTCCCTGTCAGGAAAAATACACATTAACACAACATATAGTTTGAATACAAAAGCAAAATACTGCGGATGCTGGGAATTGGAAGTAAAAACAGAAAATGCTGGAAATACTCAGTTAGGTCAGGCAGCACCTGTGGAGAGAGAAACACAGTTAACATTTCAGGTTGATGTTCTGATGAAAGGTCATCGACCTGAATCGTTAACTCTGTTTCTCTCTCTACAGATACTGCCTGACCTGCTGAGTATTTCCAGCATTTTCTGTTTTTATATATAGCTTGAATGCTCTTTTAATCGCATTTCTACATGGTAAATTATGAAATATGACTCTTGATAATACTGTAAACATGAATATAAATACTCATACTTGAACTAGATTGTCTCCAGGTTCTTTGTGACGCTATGATGTACCAGTGAATCTTTCAGCGTTGCTCATGGTATACCAATGCAAACGGCCTCTCTGTTTCCTATCTGTCATCATTTGGTTGCCAGTTCTCTCTGTGTCTCTCCTGTTTAGCTTGTGATTTTTTCCTTCGCTTGTCATTGGATTTTTCTCCCTTTTTCTTCTTCCTTCATTTTATTTGTGTCGTCTTCTACTGTTTTTTTGTTTTCTTTAATTATTGGGTGGAGGAGGGTGGGTGGGTGTGTTGCAATAGCATAAGAATTAACAGTTCTTTGTTTAGTACTGGGAACTGGCAGACAGAGAAGAGTATGGGTTGGAGCTGGGACTGAGGCCAATGCCAAACAACAAACCCGATGAAGGGTGGATGGCACCCGCACAGGTTGTGGTTGAGGCAGGAAAGAGAGCAACATAGGTAGAGCCTGGTGCCAGGGCCAAGTCTTGGCAGCAAGTAGGGGCGAGAATGAGGTAAGCGAGCTGGGCTGAGGACAATGGGTGATGGCGATGCAGGTTGGGGGAGGAGGGAGAACGCTATCAGTGTGAGGCTGGGCGAGGGAATGAGACTGGCGCGAAGCGGGACCAGGAACAGATGGGCAAAGTTGAGTGAGGGCAGCAGGGACTGTGAGACCCCTGCCTGCCCTGCCCACTCACCTCCTGCATCTCCCTGTCCCCCATTCTCCCAATAGTACCCGAACTAAAGCTGGTTCCCAGCACTGTTTGGCAATTTGTTTTTAAATTGCTAATAGCACTATAAAATAGACAGTGCAATAAGTGCTGTAAAAACACATTGTCAATTCCGAACTTAGTGTGGAGGGAGAACACTGTGGGTTGGAGCCAGCGTGGAGGTTGAGGCTGGGAGTCCAGCCTGGTGAAGAATGAAATGAAAGGCCTGGGTTGTGACCGGGCTGGGCAAGGACCATGGAGTCAAGTTGGAGCAGGTGGCAGGACAGCGGTTAGTACGGGCCAGGATTGTCACCTTGGTGACAAGTGGGAGCGGGTGGGCAGAGGCTGAGCAAGGAATCGTGTAAACTTAAAAGTGTATCCATTCAAAATGAGCTTGGATTGGAGTGGATACAGTGGATTCTGGCACATTAAGTTTTGATATATATAGTTTGGAACTGTTCCCTGACAGAGACATTTAATCCTCAAGTGTTCAATTAAAATGTGTATCTTATTACAATGCATATTAAAAACTTGACTAAGGGTATGTACGTACTAACCATTTCTTCTTCTCTCTTGCATACCTAGCGGCACACGAGGCAAACCATTCTTCCATTGTTTTTTACATCCAGCAGGTCTTGCTCTGGGTTGCTCCTGTGACAAATTCCTTTTTGATGTAGTCAGGTCGTCAGCCTGACTCACACCTCCCTCTGAGGAGAACAGGGCAGATGTGATGGGTGGGGTGGGGTAGGTGGGGTGGTGGGGTGGTGGGGAGTGGTAGTGGTTGTCACACCACTCCCATCGGTCACGAGCGCCCCACTGGATGTCAACCCAGTATTGAGAGGGCGAAGCTCTGATCTCCTGTCTACCGACCAGGGCTATGATGGGGAGGACCACTCCACTCCCATCAGAAGCAAGTACGCTGTTAGATGTCAACGCAGTATCCAGAGACCAGAACTCTCATCTCCGCTGTTCACTAACCCCTGCACAGATCTAATTTTTTTTTTCCTCACCAATTTTTCCCTCTCCTCTCCTGAAGGCATTAATTCCTTTCTGGCGTTCTGGAGTGCGGTTTTGCATACACCAGCAGCTATTATTCATGCGTGAGTATTGACAGTGAGTGTCGGCAGGTCGCTCACTGCCGGGTCCGATTCTTTATTCACCCAGTGTCCACCTAAGCCTTACTACAGTTGTACAGGGCCTTGGTGAGACCACACCTGGAGTACTGTGTGCAGTTTTGGTCTCCTTACCTAAGAAAGGATATACTTGCCATAGAGGGAGTGCAGCGAAGGTTCACCAGACTGATTCCTGGGATGGCAGGACTGTCGTATGAGGAGAGATTGGATCGACTAGGCCTGTATTCACTAGAGTTTAGAAGAATGAGAGGGGATCTCATTGAAATGTATAAAATTCTGACAGGGCTGGACAGACTGGATGCAGGGAGGATGTTTCCCCTGGCTGGGGGCTCTAGAACGAGGGGTCACAGTCTCAGGATACGGGGTAGGACATTTAGGACTGAGATGAGGAGAAATTTCTTCACTCGGAGGGTGGTGAACCTGTGGAATTCTCTACCACAGAAGGCTGTGGACGCCAAGTCACTGAATATATTTAAGAAGGAGATCGATAGATTTCTAGACACAAAAGGCATCAAGGGGTATGGGGAGAGAGCGGGAATATGGTATTGAGATAGAGGATCAGCCATGATCATATTGAATGGCGGAGCAGGCTCGAAGGGCTGAATGGCCTACTCCTGCTCCTATTTTTTTTCTATGTTTCTAAGCCCAATTCCAGCGGGAATCTAGCAGGGGCCTTTATATAGCAATCAGAAATGGGAGCCCTGGGCAGATTTCGCCACAGAACCTAAAAACACGAATGCAAATGAGTAGTTCAAATGCTGCGGCCCCAGCTGTGCTCAGCAAACTCAACTGTGGCTTGGTTCTGGAACCTTCCTGGACTGTATGGCCCAGCTGTTCACTGAATAAACGAACCGAACCATCGGGAGAAGGGCTCACGTCCAAAGCATTTAAGGAATGTAGGCCATTTCCTTTTATTTCTTCTGTCTACAGTGAGCCAGATTTGGATCTTAATGAGAATGTTCCCTTATCTCTTGCCTACTAACTGCACTAGTAGACCATTAAACTCACAAATTCAAATTCCAGGCTCAACCCTCATTTCAATGTCTTTACTCTCAACAGGTGGGTTTCAGCTATCTTCCTCCGGAGGATTAGATGGAATACTGTGCAGCTGAGGCTTGCTGCAATTTGGAGGAGGTGGCGATAAACTGGGCAGGGATAGTTTCTCCCTGAAAGAAGGCACCTCACTTTCACTTATTATAAAGTGATATTTTGACAGTAGTGGGCGGGGCTCCCCCTTGGAAGTGCGTATTTCGGAAAATCAGCGTTACAGTCCCCCCGGTATGCTATCAAGCACTTTTCAAATTGGCCGATGTTAAACACAGACCAGGTCTCACTTGCTGAAGCAACTGATATATTAATCTACAGACTTGGTAGCTGTTGTACCAATTAGTAAATTGGGGGGGGGGGGGGTCAGAATTAATGACACAAACCCTCTTTCACCACAGAGCTGGCCCCAGAAAAATAAAAGACCAGAAACTTTGAAAAGAGCACGTGAAAAAGATATTTATGCAGCTGACATTGTGAGACAAGTTTGCCAACGATGTGCTGTGCAGCTCTCCAGAATGATTGCAATTTTTCAACACCTGCATTTATGCTGATCATTGAGATCCTTCAGCTGCACTGAGATTCAACTAGTATTGTACTAGAAGTAGGTTCAGATCAGCTCCGCGCAGACAACATGATGTCTTACTCACGCCAAAGATTAGCAACTGATAGTGGCAACACCAGCAACCAGAAATGCACTTCCTCAATATCTTCCAACCATCCCAGAATCTTTGAAGATGAGCATTCCACCTGGTATAGCTCAGGAAAATTCTGGTCTCATCACTGATGTAGATGTCTTCGGGTGTGTATTTAGCATTTGTTCACCTAGTTGAAGTACACGCTGTATCAGCATTGTTTTTTTTTTCTCTCAAAGACCTCTTTTGCGCCCCCTGATTTTAACTGCCCCCTCCCAGCCCACTTTCTGCCAAGCGGGGGGCAGTTAAAATGAAGCCAGTCACTTGCCCCTTCTAATCATGCTGCCTTAAGTGTCAGCTGTGGCTCAGTGGGTAGCACACTTCGCCTCTGAGTTAGAAGGTTGTGGGTTCAAGTCCCACTCCAGGGACTTGAGCACATAAAGCTAGGCTGATGCTCCAGTGCAGTGCTGAGGGAGTGCTGCACTGTCAGAGGTGCCGACTTTCGGATGAGACATTAAACCGAGGCCCCGTCTGCTCTCTCAGGTGGACGTCAAAGATCCCATGGCAATATTTAGAAGAGTAGGGGAGTTCTTCCTGGCTAATATGTATCTCTCAACCAACATAACAAAAAAAAAATATTATCTGGTCATTATCACATTGCTGTTTGTGGGAGCTTGCTGTGCACAAATTGGCTGCTGTGTTTCCCACATTACAACAGTGACTCCACTTCAAAAGTACTTCATTGACTGTAAAGCGCTTTGAGACGTCCGGTGGTCATGAAATGCGCTATATAAATGCAAGTTTTTCTTTCCCGTTGTGTCCTGATCTTAACCTGCTCTTTTGAGCAGGTGAGCGGGACACCCACAGGAAGGCAGCGGGTTCTTTCTTTAAATATGCAGATCAGGTCCGATGATGCCATCAGGACCCGCTCTGCCATTGTAGCTGGAGGCCTGAGCTGGGGAGCAGTGGCGGCTTCCCCATCAGGCCAGACCTGCCAGGAGCCAGAAGTGGCCCAGCAGTGCTCCTCCTGCAGGCCTCACAAAGAAGGCTTGGGCCTCCCTGCCCCAGGCTCCCTTCCCTACCCCCGATTGCATCCTCAGCGCTTACCTGACTGCTGCTGACCAATCCCGTGGGTCCCTGGCTACGGGCCTACTGTCGCTCGAATTCCCACTCCCGCCCGCAATGGCACACATGTTGATGAGAATGAGCTGAAGAGCTTTCATGTCCTGTACGCTCATGGCTGTGCACCGCGGCTATACTGCACCTTTCAGAATGGGCTCTGCTATAAATTTAAGGATTATTATTAAAACAGTTAAAATTTATCACAATCCACTTAGCTGCATTCCACATTAACTGTAAACCGGAATGAAGACTGGTCCAATTTTTTAGTGTCAGTTCACTGGAGTGGGTAAGAAACATTGACAGGAAGCTTTGTTAAGCACACTTCTATTAGCCAGGTTGGACACTGATTGACAGGAGACTTTGCTGGGAAGATATTCATTTGCCAGGTGGTTTATTATGAAGAATAAGAACTCTCCTAAGAATTGCAGCACAGGTTGTAAACTGCCAGAATTGCATGCTAATAAGACAAAATGGATCACTATGGGCCTGGATTTTGTAGTCAGCGGCAGATGAACTGCGCCAGCCATTCATTACACTTACACTTGTCCACAGACTTTCTATGGGCTTTTGCACTGGAACTTGGGGTGATTAGAAAGCCATTTTGGTGCAGGGGATCTGGGACCTGTGTGAACAGGACAAGCAACTGTGTATCTCCTTAACCAATCAGATTGAAGAATCCTTACTGAGGCACGCAGACTCTGAACCGGGAAGTGTAAGTTAGAATATTTAATTCCATGGTAATTCATGTACAGAAAGCAAAATAAAGAAAGGGAAGGAAAGATGGGGTTAAGAGAGAGAGATAAAAGAGACAGAAAGAAAATTATTAAAATCTGAAGCAATGAGACTCCACACTTCTAAAGGTTAATTTTCAGTGCCAGAGAGGTTGTTTGGCAGTAATTAAGACTTATCTCGCCGTTAAAATTTTACTTACACTGGAATGGACAAGCCCATACTTTCTGGCATGTTTAGTGGGTATCTAGTGGGTAAGTACAGCAACTTCACGCCATTCCATGTGTTTCAATGCTGAGTCTCTCGGCGAGGTACCAGTGTAGCAAAGCTTCTGGAGGAGCAGGGCAACTCGGACAGCAACTTCCTGATTTCCGCGTTGTGCACATGTGCGATCGCTGGAAGTTGCTGTCCGATTTACCCCTTAATAAACGGTGAGCGCTGATCGCCTCCCCGCTAATTTTACCACAAAATCTGGGCCCATAAATAGGTATCCTCTTCACGACAGCCTAAAAGATTTTGTTGGCAATATTAGCAGAAAATTGTTTAATGTGTGTGTATGACATTCCTTCGTGAGGGAATTAACTCGTTTAAAATAAATAGTTAATGCCTGCACTAAAATAATGGAGAATGAAATATCACCAACTGAAAGTTCTAGGTTTAAATGCGTGACAGTTGAACATTCAGTTCTATTTTATTTTAGTAAAATTGAGATTTTGAGCTTCATGCACTATAAATGGGCATTTATTAAAAACTGGTTTGTACTAAGTGGCATCCACTATAACATTGTAACAAGGAATGTTATGGAGTGTTGCTTAGCATAGTTATGAGTAATATAATAATACCATCCCAATTAAAAGCAGCCCATTATTTACTTTAGTTACAGAGTGTTCTAGTTACCAATAGCCCATGAGTTATATTGTTCCATGTTACCAATTATGTGACTCGTGGCCAATCAAGCGTCTTCATCTGTTCATTCCACTAATTGACTCATGTGGATAATAATTATTTATGGGTACATATCAACCTCATGAGGTTAGACCTCTCACTGAAAGTTAGGATGTTTACTGTTAATGTCACAGAGAGTGATTTTTTTTTGCGAGGGTTGGTGAATATTAAGCTTTCCTACTTAGCTTTGACAATTTTGATTGGGTCAACGGCTGTCTGAAATACTGATGAAAGCGCACAGAAATTTGAAGGTCAGGAATTGAGTTATTAGCTGTTTCAAGGAACTACTGTTTCAGTGCTTAGGCATGCTGCTTACGCGCAAATGCTGCATATAGGCGCTGACGATTTTTGTACTTGTTTATAAAAGATGCTAAGAGATCTGTAATCTGTCTATGCACAAGGGTTACTGGAAATTGCAGTCCTTGTTCTTCCAGTTTAATGTATGTAAATGATCAGAGTAATTTAATTGAACAGGCTGGGCTCTTTGCTTTAGAAAAGAGAAGACTGAGGAGTGACCTGATAGAGGTCTTCAAGATTATGAAAGGGTAGACGTAGAGAAGATGTTTACACTCGCAGGCGAGACCAGGACTAAGGGCCACAAATATAAGAGAGTCACTAATAAATCCAATAGGGAATTCAGGAGAAACTTCTTTACCCAGAGTGTGGTTAGAATATGGAGCTTGCTACCACAAGGAGATGCATTCAAGGGAAGCTAGATAAGCACATGAGGGAGAAAGGAATAGAAGAATATGTTGATGGGGTTAGATGAGGAGGGGTGGGAGAAGGCTTGTGGGGAGCATAAACACGGGCATGGACCTGTTGGGCCGAAAGGCCTGTTTCTGTGCTGTGAATACTTTGTAATACTTTGTAATTCTCATTTTCAACAGTCAATAAGGTTAGAAATGGAACAATCAAAACTGCTTGCTTCTACGGTGCTTCCGACGAAGGGTAATCGACCTGAAACGTTAACTCTGTTTTCTCTCTCCACAGATGCTGCCTGACCTGCTGAGTATTTCCAGCATTTTCTGTTTTTATTTCAGATTTCAGATTTCCAGCATCCGCAGTATTTTGCTTTTGTGCTTGCTTCTATCATCAGTTTGTGTTATATACTGTGGCATTCCTTTACATCTTCTTTTGGAGAGTAAGATATGGAGAAGGGGCCTGAGGATGAGAAGCACACCAGCACAGTCTCCATTCATTTTGATGGAAATAATTTCTTCAGGTTTTCATTCAAAAAAAATCACATTGATGCCCATGCTCTGGCCTTCACAAACATACTCAAGATCACTCAGACTCACTTGGAGGAGTTTGAACTGACTGCATTCACCACAGGTTTTTTAAAACAAAACAAAAATTCCTTTGGTAACAAGTTTCACTAAAACAGCGTATATGCTCACAATATTCCAATGACGCACCATGGCTTTTAGGAGCACAGCACCCAATAGCTGTTATGCCACTAGATCCATCATCGCACAAGTGACTTATAGTAAAGACATGGGGGCTGTTGTAAAACATATGTTACACGTGCCATCTCTCAATTGAAAACAAAGGTACTGTGCAGCATGAACCATCTCTCAGCCTGGAAATTATTTTATAAGTGTGCTATTCTATGTGTATATCTGCACAAATAAGTGGCAAATAATTCGCTACTTAACCAAACAAATAGAAAACGGTAGCATTTATATTTAGGGAGATAGAAATTAACTTAAAGAGGATGAGGAGGAGTTTTGCCTACCCACTGTCTGGGTGTTGTTGCCAACTTTGCAGGAATTGAGGGCAAACTTTGGGTAGACGCATCAGTAATGGATCCGTTACAGAGTCTGCAGGCAAATGAGCCGGTGGCACTTGAGGCTGACTTGTCGATGTCGGCAGTTTAACTCTCTGGGCTAAAAATCGAGTAGAGCCCCGTTTGGGGTGCTAACTTCGCCGGGGCGCTACTTTTAACGCCCCGGAAAAATGAACAACCCGCGCCAAAAATTGAGTGGTTGTGCCCCAAGAGGGAAGCGGGGTGCTACTGGAGGTGCTCCGCATCCCTCTTGGGGCGCTGCGAGTCAATATTGCGGCACTACGTGGCACGTCGCGCCACGGTATTGCAGGCCTTCCTCCCCTTCTTAAAGGGGAGGGGTCTTGCACAGCGCGACCTGGGGCCCAGCTGGGCCCCCGGGGATCGGGAGTGCCGGCAAAAGAGCCTGGCACTCAAGAGAAGTGCTGGGCTCTTGGAGCGCAGCCGGCACTCCATGGGGGCGGGGGGCGGTTCAGGAGGCCGGGGACGGGAGCGCAGGCAGGTGCTGGCACGCAGCCAGCAACAAAAACGGCCGCCCCGCACCTCGCCTTCAAATAGTGCCTCCCCGGCCGCAGGTAGGCCCCCCTGACCCCGTCGGACATAGCGTCAGGAGGCGCTCCCGAAGATCACGGCCGGGGCGCTGCGCACGGTGATGATGTCATCACTGGCGGCGCAGCGCTGCGGGGTGCTATCGGTTAGCGCCACCGCTAACCGCCCGCTGAATTTCACGGGAGGCGTGGGTGGTGCTGCGCCCGGGCGCTAGTTGCTTTGCGCCCCGTTAGCGCCCTCTTAAGGCGCTAACGGGAGGCGCAAAGCAACCCAATTTTTCCCCCTCTGACTCTCCAGAGAGATTTAACAGAGAACATCTCTCGGAATCATGGAGGAGGGTAACTGGGCATGTTTGGCTAGCTGTTCCCAGCTAGCTACCAAATCAATGTATATATTTGTTAGGGTGTTAACCAGTTGGCTGAAAACCAATCAGGTTGTAGTTCTTATCTCACCAAAATAATCATTGATTCATTCCCAACGTATGATTGAGTTCTGTACATCATTGACAAGGATAATTAATGAAATATGACTATAAAACATATGAATAAGCAGACTAGCATTGTGCACTAGAAAATATCACAGAGAAATCACATTTTTTGGGATGCAATGATGTACGGCATAATTTATTTTAAGTCTTTCACACTGCAGCTCTGTTCAAGGTATGTCATTTACATTGCAATCGCTGCTGATAACGTTAGCATGACTGTATAGCTTTAAACGGAGAAAATGCCAGGATCTGGAGGCTGACTGCTGGTGGTTCCTTCCTTTCTTCGCATGCTGAACAGCTCAGCAGCTTTCTTCTCCACTGTGGAGAGCAATGTTTTCGTGGCTTCTCCCCTTATGCTAACTGTGGGAGTTTCTCTTGCTGGCAGCCCTTTTAACATTGCAAGTTCCTTGTGGCAATCCCACTATCCCTCGCTGCTTTGGAGACCGCATTCATTATTTGGCCTCCATCCACCCTGACCACAAGAGTCCTTGCACGTGCAAATGTGTAAGTTTGAAAAAATTAAATCCTGCGTTATTTTTAAGATTTCTATTGCCAGCTGCTCCACGCCTGTCTCTCTAAAACACGATCGTCTGGTCTTCGGCACCATTTTGCAGCTTTTTTTTGATCACTTTAGATTAGATTTTGTTTTCTCTGCGCCTCTTGGCTTTTTCTGGGGTGAGTTCCGTGGATCTCAGCTGCCCGCTGATACTTCACTCTAGTGGCCGGTCTTACATCGCACATCTAATTAGTAAGTGCCGGCAGCTATCCGGCTATAGGGGCATCACAAGCAAACCCAATCCCATCCTCACTCGATGCCCGCGCACTTGCACTGTCCAACAGGAATCACTGGAAAATAATTGGGAACGGGAACGTGATTCCGCCCCCCCACCCCCCCTCCCTGGGCCAGAGGTGCTGAAGCCAATTGCACTGCCCTTAGTTCTAAGCTCAGCTCGGTTGGGGACTGAACCTGGGACTATTGTTGGTCTGTATGGCTCAGTCGCACACCAGGCAGTCCAGTTACCTACTGAGCCGCTACTGGGGAATGATAATACAAAAGCAAAATGCTGCGGATGCTGGAAATCTGAAATCAACACAGGAAAGGCTGGAAATGCTCAGCAGGTCATGCAGCATCTGTGAAGAGAGAAACAGAGTTAACGGCCGGAATTTTCCCATCAAAAAACGAATGGGTTTGGAGCGTGGGGTCAGTTAAAGTGTTAAAAATGACCTGATCCCGCCTCAACCCGCCCACTTCCGGTTTTCCCGGAGGCGGGACGGGGGTGGGTGACCAACCCGCTCCCAGGGGGCGGAACCTCAATTTAAATATTGAAATGAGGCTGGAAGCCTCTTTTTCCCCCTCCATTTTGAATTTTACTGCCGGTGGATGGGTTTCACACAATTCGTGAAACCCGGCAGTTAAACAGAGGTGGGGACTGCTGCATCCAGGAGGTAAGTGGATTTATACCTACCTCCTGGATCCAGGGTCCCTGCCTAGCCCACCCCCATGATTGGAGACCCCCCTCACAAGGCCTCTGATCACCTCCCCCCCGCCCCCCTCCTGGCATCCCCCCCAACGATGATGATGAGGTTGGCCCCGATCCTCCAGCGCCCCCTGCCAATCCCCGGCTGACCCCCCCACCGAGCCCTGTCTGCCCCCTCCCCCATGATCCTCGCCGATCCCCGACCCTCCTCCCGCCGAGCCCCGACCCACCTACCACGATCCCTCCCCCAGACCGACCCCTCGCAACCGAGGCCTCACATTCAAATTAGGCCTCCCAGGTTTCCCGCCCGCCTCGGACTCCCCCCCCCCGCCCCCAACCTGCCTCCCCGAACAAAATTCTAGCCAACGTTTCAGGTCGATGACCTTTCATCAGAACTGGAAAAAGTTAGAGATGTCACAGATTTTAAGCAAGTATAATGTTGGACTTGTGGTAAAAATCAAGTGGCTCATTGGAGGGTTATTAATCTGATAAATGTACATAACTTCTATTTCCATTTCATCAGACAGTTTAATTTACCATGGTAAGATTATTGCTCTCACTAGAGCAGAGCTCCTGTGTGTGAGTGTGATAGTCTGCAGCAATAGTGCCAAATAACAGATACCTAGTGGAGCAAAATCTTAAGACAGTTAAATTACTTTTGGATACAGAGTTCTGTTTTTTCACTTTTATGATCAGATCTTCATCTACAACTGCATTCACGCCTTGTCATAAAAGTTTAAGTAGAGGTGTTCTTTCAACTACCAAGGGGCAGAGAAAGTATTTCAGTTAGTGGGATTTGTACGTCAGAGTCAGTGGTGGAAACATTTTTTGAATTCTATAGAAATCTGAGTGACATCCATTTCATATCATAATTTCTCCAGACTCATAACTCATTGATTGTTTTGCAGTAACTAGATCAGGCACAGACACACAGCTGCCCCATGGCACCAGCAGAGGTCAAGCACCTCGGAACAGTGTGAGATACTGAAAATATCCCAAAGCTTCTCTCAGCATATATAAAGAAAGAACTTGCATTTTTATAGCGCCTTTCATGACCTCAGGAGCTCTCAAAGCGCTTTAGAGCCGATGAAGCATTTTGAAGCGCAGTCACTGTTGCGAGTTGGGAAGCACAGCAGCCACTTTGGCACAGCAAGACCCCACAAACGGCAATGAGACAAACGCCCACATAGTCTGTTTTTGGTGGTGTTGGTTATGCATTATAAAGAATGGCATTATTTTGAAGTGTGTTACTGAGAAATGAATCAGCTTTTCGTTCAGATAGTAAAAAATCAGGCGGCAAGCTCGCCCTTTCCACAGATTGACGGTAGGTGCCTTGGCAGGTGTACTGCATTTCTTTGATAGCTTCATTTTACTCGAGTGATACATTACCGTGAGGAAAACCCTCATATCACTTTTAGGATCATCGTTTTCCATTACACAAAATATATTGGGTTTCATCCAGGAATTTCTGGTTCAGGAAAAGCTGTGCGTCAACCTCAATATGTGGAACAGGCATAAATAACAAGAAATATGGATATGGAGCAGATGAGTGGCTGTTTCTTATCAAAGAGTCTTACCGTAATGGAAAATGTATCCCTTTAGTTGTGAAATCCATGCAAGAATTCCAGAATGTTAAAGAGGGATTCTTGCCTTCAAGATCCTTTTAAGGAGGAGGATTATAGAACCAGGATCTCTTTTATCGAGGAAGTCTTGGTATCCAAACCTCTTTTCAAAATAGTTGCAGATTGTTTTGATTAACTTCTGCATCTTTTTTTTATTTTCTGTTGTGTGCTGATGATCTCATTGTGGCTAATAGCTCAGAAAAGTTATTGAGCCAACAGTTTGGATGACATCAGTATACACTTAAGAACCAACAGTGATAGTGTAACTTCATGTGCATTTGATAATCCAGCTCCTGCACACTGTCAGATTCAGCAACTCTCTCAAGTGAGTTTGCCTTCATGAACTCATCAGCACCTATTTTTAGAAAAAATATATTTAAAATATCCCTAAAGATAGACAGAGAACATCATTTGTTTAACATAAATCTGTAATTCTTTTGCAACTTTCTATATTTAAAGGGAGGATTGATAGTGGCACTTACTCTTTAAGTATTTAGCTTAACCAGGATAGAAAGAATCATAGAATGGTTACAGCACAGAAGGAGGCCATTCGGCCCGTGTATCACTAGAATCACTAGAGCCCCGTGCCAGCTCTTTGCAAAAGCACTTCAGCTAGTCCCACTCCCCTGCCCTTTCCCTGTAGCCCTGCAATTTTTTTTCCTTCGGGTACTTATCCAATTCCAATGCATCAAGATTTTTTTTAATCTTTGAGCATTATTAATATTTTCACATTCCTTGAAGGTAATATTCCACATAAGTTAAAGTGAAAATGCTAGGGCATAAGGTGTTCATTAAGAAAGTATCTAGTTAGCTGAAAGCCTTTGTAAAAAGCGCAGTAAATGCATGGTTTCAGTCAACCTCAGAATACGTCAGCAATCTCATATTAGAGTTGCTGCTTTAAAGGGATGACAATGACAATTGTAGAATAAGAAAGAAAGACTTGCATTTATATAGCGCCTTTCACGACCACCAGACATCTCAAAGCGTTTCATGAGAAACACAAACAAAATCGTGGCATTGGAAATGTAATGAATAGAATGGCCTGTGATGATCTATTTCAGTATGAATGGATTGGCTTTGGTATCCTACTCAACTTTTTTTTCTGCAACATTCCCTTGTGTTAAAACCCATAATAAACACAGACCATCTTATTGATTAGGGGCTCTACATTATTACATGTGGCAGAATATTCCCTAACACATCTGTGTTTTAGAACCATTTTAACCCAAGCCATGATGATCATGAATGGGCAGAGAGCTATACTGGGAAATGGGGAATTCTAATTGTTGTTCCACCCATTCGAAGGACACTCAAGCTTTTCCTGTGCCACTTATGATCATGGTAATTTCCTTACTCTAACAAATAGCAGTAGTAATGCAATGTCATTGGCGTGATATCTATTACTATTATTATTAGCACATACCAATTTTGTGACTTAAACTATGCTGAATTAATAGAACCTTTTTTTCGAATGAAGTCTTACATTCCACTATATCAGAAGTATCACTTGAGCAGGGACCTACTGATTTGAACACCAATGACAGGTACTTTCATGAAATGGTGAAAGCAGCTCATTTAAGTTCAGTTACAGTAAAGCATTAGTTTCAGAGCTGAAACCTTTTGATAAAATTCAATTTGTTTCACGAGGGAATCTTGACAAAGTTCCCAGGAATGACCAACCCCAAAGGATAAGATAACTCTCCAGCTCCTCACACAGGAGGTTATTCTGGACTATATGGAAAATAGACTTATTCTTAAATTACAGCTTTAAATTCACAATGAGATAAGTCAATAGCCTAGTTCATTAGCCACCTATGCTTACTTCCAAATTTAATATGGGCACTTTTTGCTTGGATACATACTGGGAAGCATATATTATCACATTTCCTATATTACAACAGTGACTATACTTCAAAAGGTTGTGAAAAGCGCTCTATAAATGTAAGTCATCCTTTCTTTCTTTCCATAAACACAGTAAACAACGCTCTGTATTAATTAACAACATCCTTTGTTTACAAGATAACACCTTATTGTAAACTTGAAAGGAAGACCATCTCAGGTCCAATTTTCCGGTCCTGACTATATGGGGCTGGGACGGGTTAGGTGCGAGTGCTAAAGTCAATGATGGTGCATGGAACTAAGCTCATGGAATTTTCTGAAGTCAGCTCATTAACATAAATATTCATGGCTTTCTGCAGAAATGTTGTCCTGTGCAGGGAGCTATCAGCTGGTGGTGGTGGGATTTCCCATGCAACAGCAATTTATAAAGAGCTGCTGCTGCCATTTAAAGACTTGCAGATAGAAATCTTTTTTTCTTGTTTACCAATAGTTAGAAATCTGAATGAAGTAGCAGAAGACAGAGGAAGAGATTGGCAAAGGTTGAAAGCTGTCAAAGCTCTCTGAATGATTTTATAGAACTATTGGGCCTACATTTTTCCCCAGGTCGGGATGTCTTCTTAAATGGCATGATCAAGTCAACCAGTTCTGTCATTGTGTTAGTTATCATGATGCGGAGATGCCGGTGTTGGACTGGGGTGGACAAAAGTGAGAAGTCGCACAACACCAGGTTATAGTCCAACAGTTTTATTTGAAATCACAAGCTTTCGGAGTGGCTGCTCCTTCGTCAGGTGAAGTAAAGGAATACAAAATCGACAAAGCATATATAGATAGAGAACAATGCATGTGTAACTTACAATGGCAGACGACTACATTTAATCCTCCTGACTGCCTTTTGTCACACCTCGGCAGATAAACAATCAGGTCAGCCAGGAAGGCACCACATCAAAGACATAGCAAGATACAACTGAGACAATGAGGTGGGGTTACAGGGGGTCTAATGTGTCAAAAGCTGCAGTCGGTATGGAAAACGATAAACTTTAAAATTTTTACTTTTTTACTGGAAATCACATCTGTGAACAAGCCAACGACGACTCGAGTCTGGATGACTCTACGTCATGTATCGTGACATAAACCCAAGATCCCGGTTGAGCCGTCCTCATGAGTGCGGAACTTGGCTATCAGTTTCTGCTCGATGATTTTGCGTTGTCGTGTGTCTCTAAGGCCGCCTTGGAGAACGCTTACCCGCAGATCCGAGGCTGAATGTCCTGAAAGACATTCAGCCTCGGATCTGCGGGTAAGCGTTCTCCAAGGCGGCCTTAGAGACACACGACAACGCAAAATCATCGAGCAGAAACTGATAGCCAAGTTCCGCACTCATGAGGACGGCCTCAACCGGGATCTTGGGTTTATGTCACGATACATGACGTAGAGTCATCCAGACTCGAGTCGTCGTTGGCTTGTTCACAGATGTGATTCCCAGTAAAAAAGTAAAAATTTTAAAGTTTATCGTTTTCCATACCGACTGCAGCTTTTGACACATTAGACCCCCTGTAACCCCACCTCATTGTCTCAGTTGTATCTTGCTATGTCTTTGATGTGGTGCCTTCCTGGCTGACCTGATTGTTTATCTGCCGAGGTGTGACAAAAGGCAGTCAGGAGGATTAAATGTAGTCGTCTGCCATTGTAAGTTACACATGCATTGTTCTCTATCTATATTTGCTTTGTCGATTTTGTATTCCTTTACTTCACCTGACGAAGGAGCAGCCGCTCCGAAAGCTTGTGATTTCAAATAAAACTGTTGGACTATAACCTGGTGTTGTGCGACTTCTCACTTTTGTATTAGTTATGACAGCTCTTTATGTTTTTAAGCTTAGTTCCTTGCCCTTATCTTGAAATTAAATAGTAACTTTCAGACTTTTGCAACAATAGTGTAATGGTATAGTAATTTCACAAAGGGTAGCGTCATTTCACTATAATGGTAGAGTAATCTCCCTATAATAGTATAATAATTTCACATAATGGTACAGCAATGTCATTAAAACAGGAGTGTTATTCTGATCAGTTACATTGTAAGTGAATTTAGAATTTGGAATGTATTTACCACAAAGGAAGATATTTATATATGTAGCTATTCCATATACCAGGCTGGTCGAAGCAACATTTTTCCCTAATTGTATAAATGGTCTGGTTTCAGCTCTGGTTTATAACATGAGTGAACCACACTGTAAACCAGTGAGCATTGACGCTGTGAGCTGGTTATGTTGGTTGGAATCATGAATGATATGTATTTATACCACTTTCCGGAGCTGTGTGCATTATTTAAACCACATGTGACTTTAGCACTAAGTTTGGAGACTTGTTTTGGAGACAGTAATATGACTCCATAAATAAGAGAAAGAAAGCATAAATTTGCTTACATCAAAGACAAGACCGTCTCTGACAAGGTCAGGTGATGCAGTCAACAAGGATTGTCAGAGGAAGTGGGATCATTTCTTGTCTTGTTAATGTGGAGTACTGCTATGTGGCAGAAGGAGACGATTATGTATATTAAAGTGGAAGAAAATGTATAGGCAAAGCTTGTTCATGTTGAGGAGGCCACCAGATGACTTGACAGTATTGGGTTTGCACTGTCTGTACATCGGAATGAGCATTACAACATTTCCATTTTGTTCTGCTTGAAGAAAGTGACTTTTGCAAACACCAATTGCCCATAATAAATGCAGAAAATACTAACATATAGGTCAGTCAGCATCTGAAAGAGAAGGATGGGTTAATATTTTAAATAAAATTTTGCATCAGAACTGGGGGGGGTCACACAAACAGAGTTAGCACAGTGTCCTTTCACCTCTCGGATCTAGGTTAATCCTGAGTCCATAGCACAAAACTGCCAACAGTGTTACAAATTGTGACACCTCAAAGGATGAATATTTTGGATATGTGAATTTCACACTGGTGCAGTGGGGATACTCTTCTGAAATTGGGGCTAAAGAAAACCGTTGGGATGGAAAGGAACAAACGCTGCTCTACTTCTAGCCTGTGGTACGCCTAACCTCAGAGGTGACACCAAAGTGGTAAACCTCTGCACGTGCACTGCAGATGCTGCCAGGAGTACATATTAGAAATGAATGGTCAGAAAATCATGTGCAGCAGCAGCCAACTTTCTGATATACGCTCCCAGCAAGTGCGGCTCCCTGCCCAGACCACAAAGAAAATTACCCTTTTGATGCCAAAACGATCCCATTTCCCAGCACTGACATCTCTGCATGTTGTTGAGAACAATTGATTTAATTTGTAGACCAATAGTATTACAACACTATCAATTAATAGTATTACAATACTATTGATTAATGGTATTAAAAGAAACATTTGCACTTATATGGCGCCTTTCACAACAACCGGACATCCCAAAGCGCTTTACAGCCAATGAAGTACTTTTGAAGTGTAGTCACTGCTATAATGTAGGAAACGCGGCAGCCAATTTACGAATAGCAAACTCCCACAAACAGCAATGTGATAATGGCCAAATAATCTATTTTTAGTGATGTTGATTGAGAGATAAATATTGGCCAGGACACCGGGGATAACTCCCCTGCTCTTCTTCAAAATAGTGCCATAGGATTTTTGACGTCCACCTGAGAGGGCAGACGGGAGTCCCGGTTGAACGTCTCATCTGAAAGATGGCACCTCCGACAGTGCAGCACTCCCTCAGTACTGCGCTGGAGTGTAAGCCGAGATTTTTGTGCTCAAATCTCTGGAGTGGGACTTAATCAATTAATAGTATTACAACACTATCACTGCCCTAAACACACAGAATAAAGAGGTTTCTGGTAGATGTTTTTTTCTGAAATGAAAGTAGAGAGATATTTAGGGGGAGAAATTCAGTATCGCCCCATTTGGGGCGCAATTATCGGCCGGGCGCAAAGATTGGCGCCTGGCGCTAATTATCGCCTCCGACTGCAAACTTGACTTTTATCGCCCCTGGAGATGATTGGAGCGCTAAATCAGGCGCTACACACCTGTCTTAAGGCGCAAAGGCCGAGGAGCGAGGCGCTAACTCAGAGCGCGGGCGCAGCGCAGATGCTGTCAGTTAGCGATGGAACACGGACACACTGGCGCCGGACAGTTCTTAAAGGGAAGGGTCGATCTTGCACTCCAGCCACACCCTGCTCATTGGAGCCTTGAATCTCGGCCTGGAGAGACCTGTGCCTAAATCTTCCAGCCAAGGACTATGGAGAGGGTGAGAGAGCGAGCTCAGCGCTTCAGCAAGCGGGCCTTGGATGCTCTGGTTGGCGCAGTGGAGCGCAGAAGATCTATACTCTTCCCTGAGAGTGGCAGGAGGCCTTTGCCGCGCGAGTACAGAAGAGTGTGGAGGGAGGTGGCTCAGAGCGTCTCCTCCAGGAGCATGGTGCCCAGGACCCATATACAATGTCGAAAAAAGTTCAACGACCTCACTCGGATCGTCAGGGTGAGTGGCTTTTTTTCAATACCTCTCCATCCCTCCATCTTAACCTCACTCTATGGCCAGAGGGTCTTAAAACCCCAATGCACAACACTCATCCAACACCTATGGCCCTCTCATGAAACACACACGCACATTCCACACTTTGCATACAGTAAGGGCTATTCACCTATGGGAGGCACATCAGGCAAGACCATGGCTGCATACAGTAAGGGCTATTCACCTATGAGAGGCACATCAGGCAAGACCATGGCTGCATACAGTAAGGGCTATTCACCTATGGGAGGCACATCAGGCAAGACCATGGCTGCATACAGTAAGGGCTATTCACCTATGGGAGGCACATCAGGCAAGACCATGGCTGTATATTTACTCAGACGCCGTCCTTTTTCTTGCAGGCCAAGCTATCTCATAATAGGAGACAGCAGCAACGGACGGGTGGAGGGCGGCCTCAGCTGCAACCCCTCAGCGATCTTGAGGCGCGTGTCCACAGGATTGTGGCAAGCCGGGTGATCGGTTCCGTCGCCACTGGAGACGCCGACCCCGTTCTGGACAGCAATGGTAAGGTCATCACCTTTTTGTCCTCTGTCCTTCCACTTGTCCCTCACAACACCAGCCTTTGACACTTTCAATCCAACTTACTAAATCGCTGCACTCATTCCTCCCTTACTGCCCCCCTGTCCTCACGCTAAAGCCACTCTTGTACCTCCCTGCTTTCAGATGGTGATTCACCAGCTGAGGAGACGGGCCCTCAAGCTGCCAGTGGGAGTGAAGCTGCAGCCGAGGAGGAAGATGAAGGCGGAGCATCAGCGCCACCCTCTCCCGAGGAAGCCCATGCCCACACTGGGAACACGCCTTCCCCGGAGGGGAGCAGGGGGGAAGGGTCTGATGAGGGTGAAGCTCCAGGACCCAGCGGGCTGCAGCAACGCCATGGGGGTAGGGAAGCTTGGGGGCCTTCTCCCCGGAGGGAGAGTATGCCAGCGAGTCCTACTGCACTGGACACAGAGGAGGAGCGGCTCATCACTGAAATGAACACCCAGGCGGTGGACATGCACACTGAGCTCATGGGTGCAGTGGGAAGGGTGCCCGAATGCATTGAATCACTGGCAAGGAGTGTGGAGCACTTCGCTGTAGCACAGGCGGATGCCATGCAAATGTTTAGTGCTGCAATTCAGTCAATGGCTGCCATGAACCCATCTCTGACTGCTCTCCTGCAGACTCATATTGAGGCCACGCGAGCACTGACTGCTGCCATCCTTGATGGTTCATACACATTTCCCCGGGGCTCTCACTGCACCGCAGCAGGCCAGCAATCTGTGCTCCAGCAGATTGCGCCGGATGCTGAAGTGCTGCCCCATGGGAGTGCCAGTGTGTCGGTCGAGCAGGAAGTTGCTGTCCTCTCTCAAGATGACAGCATTCCTGCTGCCACCACTGTCACTTCTCCACTGCACTTGCCACTGCCTGTAGGACAGACTGCTGCCGCCCATGCAGAGTTGGTGCAGTCTGCAGCCGGGCCCTCCAGGCCCAGAGCTGGTCGAGGCCGTCCTTCAAGGGCAACTGCAGTCTCAGGTTCTGACAATCAGCAGCCTTCCACCAGCCTTGCTGCAGCCACTGAGGTCCCATTACGGAGGAGCAGTAGGGTGGGAAGGGGGGAAGTGCGCAAGGGAAGGAGATCACCCTCGAAGGGCAAAAAGTAGGAGGTGTGACAAAATGTTGGTCATTTTTTTATTAAAGGCTGAGGTTCGTGGTCAAACTTTTGAACATTATCTCCAGGTTATGAGAACCAGTTATGTTAATGACTGTGTTTTTGTGTTTCTTTCTATTAGTTTGTCATGAGGAAATGACACACACAGAGTTTGCGAAATAAATAAGTTTTTGTATTCAAAATGTACATGTTTGGTCTTTGGAATCATTGCTGCCTTGGCCGGCTTAGGGGTTGCGGGTTGGTTTCATTCATGTTGTTCTCAATAGCAGAAGCCATTTCCTCAGCAGGGGCCTAGAAGCGGCTTGCTATCAGCCGTTGACAGATGGCCCTTCCAGTTTCTACATTGTGGGCCTCCCTCCCGCCTTGGTGCTGCTGATGATCATCCTCCTCCTCTTCCTCCTCCTCTTCCTCCTCCTCCTCTGGTGGTGCTCCAAGGCCTGGTGGCATTGGCTGGGTCCTGAGGATTGCCAGGTTATGCAGCATGCAGCACACAACTACGAAGTGGGAAACTCGCTCAGGCGAGTACTGCAGGGCTCCTCCAGAATGGTCCAGACAGCGGAACCGTTGCTTGAGCATGCCGATTGTGTGCTCAACGATGTTCCTGGTAGCTTGATGGCTCTCGTTGTACTGCAGCTCAGCAGGGGTGTTGGGCGTATGGAGCGGTGTCATCAGCCAGGTGCTCAGTGGATATCCCTTGTCCCCGAGAAGCCAACCAACTGGCTGATGCGGTGCCTGGAAAGGTTCTGCCACAGTAGTCTGGCGCAGGATGAATGCATCGTGGCAGCTGCCAGGATAGTGGGCATTGACAGCGAGTATCAGCTGTCTGTGGTCACAGACCAACTGAACGTTTAAGGAATGGAACCCCTTTCTGTTGCGGAAATCCTCGGCATTCTCATGCGGAGCACGCAAAGCCACATGCGTGCAGTCAATGGCGCCCTGCACCATGGGGAAGCCCGCTATCCTAGCAAAGCCCATTGCGCGTTCTTGCTGCTTGTCTGGGGTCATGGGGTAAGAGATGTACTCTCGTCTCCTTTTAAAGAGGGCATATGTGACCTGACGGATGCAGCAATGCACCGCGAACTGGGAGATATTGGCGATGTCCCCAGTAGCTGATTGAAATGAACCAGTGGCATAAAAGTTCAGAGCCACTGTGATCTTCACTGCCACCGACAGAGACGTCCTGGACCTCAGTTGAGGCTGCAGATCTGGCTGCAGCAGGTGGCAGAGCTCAGTGACTACCTCCTTGCTGAAGCGCAGCCTTCGCAAACACTGCTCCTCAGACATATTAATATATGTGAATTGTTGGCGATATACCCTGGGAGGGTAAGGTCTCCTGTACAGAGGCCTGTTGGCCCTCCTCCGCCTGGCCATGATTGCCACTCTCTCTCTGCGTCTCTGTGTCCTCCGATTCTGGTGACACAGGACAACGCCCCCAATCAGTGCAGCCCCCATAATCTCTTAGCAATCAAAGTTATGAAGGTCAAAAACCAAAGTACCTGCAAAGTTATGATCAGTAGCCAAAACTACCTCACACAGCGTTGACTCAATGCAGAAGTCTCTCTTTCTCTCTCTTCGAATCTCTCTCTCTCTCTCTCAGAACGAGTGGTGCAAAAATGTCAACCACAGAGAAAGACAGGAAGAGGCCCCCTTTAAATAGCGCCCCCCCCAGCCCCACAACGACTGGGGAGCGTTCCAGTCTTCTGGTCGTTGGTTGCGCCAGGCGGAAAGGATGGGGGCGCCACTCAATTTCTGCTCCAGGGCGCCACAAGGGCGTTGCACCCTCGTATGACGTCAAGATCTGCGTGCGCAGGAGATCGCGGCAGTAAAGTTTAGCGCCGCCGCAAAATGTCTAGTTAATTTCGCGAGCGGCGCAAACATCGCTGCGCCCAGGCGCTCGTTGCTTTGCGCCTCATTAGCATCCTCTTAAGGCGCTAATGGGAGGCGCAACCAACTGAATTTTTCCCCCTTATTGTCTTATATATCAAGTTGCTTTTCCTGCCCTAACATTTGATGGGAAAAACAAGTTCCTTGAGATGCATAAAACAAAGCCAAAGACATTGACTGGTATTATTCTGACATTATATAAATGATAGATGATCTGTGGAACAAATTATTTAATCACCTGCATTAAATAATCTGAACAGTTTAAGCACTGTGGAATTAATATTATCCACAATAATTTATAATCTTGCGGCTAGCCATCTAAATACCGTTTACTGTAATGTCATGTGTTGTGCTTCTGATGTGAATTATAGCTGGCTGCTGCTACTAATACAAACTCTTCGACTCATCCAGAAGTCTCCTCTTAGGAATTTTCTAGTTTTTATAAATGAAATTCTTCGCAGGGCAGCAAAGAAACGTCTAGACTTATAGAAGTTCATTTGAGTTTAGACCTTTGCCCATAAAGAGACAAAAAAAAAACTGCAAACGCTTAAAGCTTTAATGAAAAGCAGAAAAAGCTGGAAATACGCAGCAGATTGGTCATTTCTGATACGTAACCCATTCCCGAAATGTAGACCTAAATGCTCTGTTTAAAGATACAAACAGTCCTTTCTGTGATAGTGGAGGTTCAGTGCATAACAATCAGATTGCTTATCCTAGTTTCACTTATCACAAGGAATTTAAAGAAACAACTTTGCTTTTCAACTAGACTGAATATGAATGTCATAAGTTTTAAAAACAAACAAAATAGTTTAGTCCCTGGTTGGCTTTGTTTAGAAACACGATTGAATAAAATACTGCTGGTTACATTTACACTCCAATATTTGACGCAGCAGCTTGGAACATTCCATGCTTCCAGTGGGGAGCAATACTTGAAGGGAGCACTCTGAACAGTGTTCCAGCCCTCTCTCCTACCCGCACTTCCTTCTAGCTTGAAACTCCTCTGGGAGGGCAGGATTGCTGAATTTGCCCCACTGAGTGATGCCAAGAAGTGGTGTGACATGGATTGATGCCTGTGATGTCTCGCACACCCTGAGTTCCCAGTCTGAGCTTCATCAATGTGCACAAGCGCTAAGCAGAGGCCAGAAACTTACCAACAGGGAGAGTGGAGAATATCAGAGTGAGATTCATCCCTCAGCTATTCTTCTGCATTTTCTCATTGCCCTTTTCAAAGTTGCATTTGCACAGGCCTTAGAGCAGCGGTTCCCAACCTTTTCCTTCATGCGGACCACTACATCATCATCAAAAGCTTCTGCGGACCACCAGCCATTTAAAATTTTTTTAACAGCCTATGGCTGACGGGAGTCAAACTTATATATATTTTTTCACGGACCACCTGCAGTACCCTCGCGGACCACTGGTGGTCCATGGACCACAGGTTGGGAAACGCTGCCTTAGAGCACATGACTTGCCTGTCCTTCATGGGTTTCGATGATATATGGCATAGGGAGATCCAACTGAGAAAAGTGGGGACATAAATTAAAAGAAGCATTGGTAAGGAAAGAAAAACCCAAGAAAAAGTAACTGACTCTGATCAGCCTGTGGAATCCTCCATTTGACCCACCCATATTAATATGCGAACGTTCACATTTTATTGCTATTAAAATCATTTTTCCAAATGCTTTTTTCCAAAGGTTGCTGACATGTTTTTAGAGTGTCTCAAGCCTGAAAATGTTTGCAAATGATGAGACTTACTGCTTCCATCTAATTATCTTTCCCCAATCAAGTAAAACTATTAAGTAAGGAGACTGGGTTATGTGATGGATTGACTGTCGGTCTATTATGCCTTGAGCAGCACTGAGAACTGAATCAAAATTGCCCAACTCATTTCACACAGAACCCTTGCAAGCAGCAGAGGAGATTACATCCCAACAGTATTAGCTGAATTGAAATCCTAGTTCCCAGAAGTGAAGCAAGAAAATCCAACCTAATTTTCCTTATTAATATTTCTTTATATCAGCTCTTCAACCCAATTTTTGAAATATAATGGATGCAATTTTTCAATTTATTGTGAATAAAGAAATAATAGATTCCATGAAGATCAATCTCAAGATTGTGATTAGCTAAAGGCAGCGACTGCTGCCAACGAAGTTGAAGTAATTGCGCATGCGCAGTCTAAGTGTTTTTTTGGTCGTTCGCTTCGCGACTCAAGAGCTCTGTGGAAAAAAGCCGGGAAGGGAGCAGGCCTTCGGGACTGTAGGGAAAAAAGCCGGGAAGGGAGCAGGCTCTGTGAAAAAAGCAGAAACATCATCAAAATCAGCTTCCAGATTAATGCGCAGTACGTCTCCGCGCAGCTGCCGGCCGTTGGCAGCCGTCACTCCGTTAGCTAACACAGTTTGTAAAAGCGGAATGACATTTTGGAATTTCCTATTGTCTCCTGAATTAATCCACTGCCCACTGAAGACTGTCAGGAAACATGGATGATTCATCCTCCTCCACTGTACTGTATTTTCACCCTTACACCATCAGAAGTGAAATTCAGATAATTCCACTTACAACCCTGCCTGTGCTCCAGATGTTTAGCCCACCAACACCAGTAGAGACATGAATGCATTTTCCACTACCAGATGTCGGGGATCATGCATATTCTCCTCCTAGTTCACCGTGTTAAATGGATACACATTAGTCCATTGAGAATCTTGTTGACCCCATTACAACTACTTGGACAGACTAACAAAAGGAAACTAACTTTTATTGTATTGCGTCTCCAGCTGCAGACAGCGGGGAAATTTAGGATAACAGAGTAAATGGCACTGAACTTATGAAGAGGGATTCTTTTAAATGGATAAAATTAAATTAAAATCAAAATAATTGAAAATGGGCCAATATTGGTTTTCATTAAAGTATCACTAATTGCCAGCTTCAACAACAACTTGTATTTGTATTTATATAGCGCGTTTAACGTAGTAAAATATCCCAAGGCACTTCTCATGAGTGTCATAAAACAAAATTTGACACTGAGCAATGAGGAGAAATTAGGGTAGATGACCAAAAGCTTGGTCAGAGGTAGGCTTTTAGGAGCATCTTAAAGGAGGAAAGAGAGGTAGAGGGGCGGTGAGGTTTAGGGAGGGAATTCCAGAGCTTAGGTCCTAGGCAGCTGAAGGCACGGCCACCAATAGTTAAGTGATTAAAATCAGGGATGCTCAAGAGGCCAGATATCTCAGGAGGTTGTGGGGCTGGAGGAGATTACAGAGATCGGGAAGGCCGAAGGCATTTCAGGTCATTTCAGGTTCTGAATGAGGTTAAGCGTTCCCTTCAACGATCTCAGTATTGCACAATGGGTTGGAACCATCTAACAAACTGCTGAGATGCACTGAAGTTTCCTCACACTTGCAGCAAGAAAAATAAATTACGTTTTAAAAAGCCAAAGCTCTGAGACCTTGTGGAATAAGTGAAAATACAACAGAGTACTTGTACAGCTTTCTATTCCACAGGGAAGGTCCGTGGCCCCTGGCTCTCATAGTGGTCTACAGCCAATTCCCCTGGGGAGGTAGGAACTAGAAATGAGTTCAAAACATACAAGCTGTTTGGATCTGCTTGTAGCCTTTTTTTCCCCTATCTCTAGAACACATTTTGCCAAATTGGAAACTATTGCTAATTCATTAGATGTCTTTTAATTTCCTCAGTATTTTCCTTTGGACATTTGGTAGAAAAATAAAATGTTGAAAACAACACAAAAGTTCTACTTTTTCCAATTACACAGCTGTTTCTGGGTTGAGAGAGTCCCTTACAAAGATGGATTTATATCAACATTGTTTGGTTCAATCTGGGAGGGGAGGATTTTGTGCTTATCAAGGTGAGCAATGTTTATGCTGGTGAATAAAACAAGGGGTCAAATTCCTTCTGTCAATGATTTTATAGAAATTCTGTTTTGTTACTTACATCACTTTTTTCTTGCATAAAACTGCCAAAGGGCCAATTTTAACCCTACTTGCCCAGCAGAAAAATGTTTTACTGTTTTACTTTCCTTCCCGAATACAAAATCCCTGTGAGCCCTCCCCGCCCCACCCCACCACCCCAAACCGATCAGGCCAACTACCTGGTGTCCTCTGAGCTGTGCAATGTTCTGCCGCTTCCCGTCTACTTGCCACCCATTCCAGCAGGAAGACAGCCGGCAGGATTTCAATGAGGCCAGGAAGTTGAAATAACCATGACCTTATTTCTGGAGCAGCGGATCAGTTTCTAACACACTCCGGGAGTTAAAATTAAGGCTACTGTTCCAATTATACCACCCAGTGTTAGCATCAAGCAGCTCAAGATTATGTAAATCATATCAGATATAAAGGTGACTTAATGTGGATGCTCAGCCATTGAGGCTGAGATCGATAGATTTTTGGACTCTTAAGGGAAACAAAGGATATGGGGATCAGGCAGGAAAGTGGAGTCGAGATCAACGATCAGCCATGATCTTATTCAATGGCGGAGCAGGCTCGAGGGGCCGTATGGCCTACTCCTGCTCCTATTTCTTATGTTAATAGTATCTCCCAATTAATGAGCTATAAAGGGTGCTGGGACAGTGCAGAAACTTGATCAGGCCAGGAAAGCACTTCAAGGGGATCGGTCAGGATCCGGTACTGGCAATGGCTCTGTGAGCCAAATGCAGGCAACATCAATGGGCTAGAGTGTCGGCTTTTGTTTTAGATGTAGGAGAAACTAAATTGTGGTGCAATATGGAAGCTTGCACAGGGTTAATATGAGTGTTAGTGACAGTGTAGGGAAACTAGGAACACTGGTCCGAAACGGAGGGGAAGGAAAATGGAAGGAGGAAAGAGATAGTTCTCATCAGGGAAAGAAGAGATTGAGATTAAAATAGAAGGACTGTGGTGAAATATATAGAAGCTGAAAACAAGTGGAGACTGGAGTGGATTTTTGAATTAATGCATCTAAGTGGAAGATAAAGATCAGAAAAAAGGTGCAATAGGCACAACAAATGGAGAGGATATGCGGCCAGCAGGTGTTTTGACACGTTGGACCCCCTGGGACACATCTCATTGTCTTGGCTGTGCTCTTAGTGTGTCTTTGATGTAGGGAAAGATTTTAATACATTTTTTCTGTGTTTATATTGTGAATTCTGGGAGATTCTCTCACAGCTACCTTACCTGAAGAAGGAGCGAACAGCTCCGAAAGCTTGTAAAATTAAATAAATCTGTTGGACTATAACCTGGTGTTGTGCGACTTCCAATAGGATCTAAGGAGAATTCAGATAAAGACCCAAAAGGAACAGAGAGAAATCAAGTAAAAATAAAATAAAATCAAGGATGTGGTTTAGCACCAAGGAGGGTAACTAGGTTTGAAGCTTAACCTATCAGAACAGTCTGCAGCAAGGCAAATTAGTGCCAATCTTTCCTCAGCAGAATAAGAGAAAATTGTTGCACTGCTTTCATGTTCTTGACAATGGCTACACAACAATATTGGCAAAGACATGGAAGCAGGGAAAAACATCATATATAATTCAGGTGTGAGCTTGGCTCCATTGGAAATGCTCTTGCCCTCTGAGTAAGAAGGTTGTGGGTTCAAGTCCCACTACAGACTTGAGTGCCTAATCTAGGCTGACAGTGCAGTCCTGATGCAGCGCTGCTTTGTTGGAGGTGCGATCTGTCAGATGATATAAAAGATCCTACTGTACTAATGTTCTGGCCAACATTCCTCTCTTAACCGATACCACCAAAACCAGAAGATCTGGCCATTCATTCATTTGCTGTGTGGAATTTGCATATTTATATACATAGGTGACTGCATTTCAAAAGTAAGTGCCTTGGGACATTTTTTCTACATTAAAGGCGCTATACATTGCAAGTTGTTGTAATCTATTGATAGTAAATCACTTTGGGCCATCCTGAGGATCTGATAAATGCAAATTTTTGATTCAATATACCTTTTGATCCGGAGCTTATACTGTTAAACAACCCTGGGTTAACACCACAGTTATTCTCATGTGATACTGGCTGACTGTATGGAAAATCAAAGTGGTAATCATTATGATTGGTCCGGGAAATGTGGCCCATGCAATTCCATCCAGCTTTCAAGCAAAAAGCAATAGCTTATAGGGGAAGCAGCAGTCAAATTTAATTGTATTGTCATTTTTGTAAATGCTTTGGAAAGTTATTTGCCTGTTTTTCTTTTTCATTGAAAGCAACAGCAGTGAGCTGAGAGAAGCCATTTTTTTCACTGCTTCTTGAAGCAATAAATCAGTTTAAAACTCTTTTCTATTCCAGGATCTTAACGTGTTTCTTCATCTGTTTGCTCAAAAATATGCTTCAGTCAGGTCCAACCTGATTCGATGTGCTATATAATACATTCAAGTATCCATTCCATGAGATAAACATTCATACAATAATATAATTTGCTAAAGATTTCTTAGGATAAGAAAGCTATTTTATTAAACGGTATCTTCTGTATCATCTGCAGGGAGAATGCACTAAGGTTTTATTCTCTGTAGTCACACTCCATTTATTTTAATTGATCGTGAAACTTTTTATCTTATCCAAAGATTTGACAGAAGTCAAAGCAGAAAGGTTAGTTGCACTTCCTTTAATTAGCAGAAATACTCCCAGTCCGAAAACAGCGTTCGCTGTTATTACCCCTTTGAAACTGACCGCAACTTCAGGGTGCAGCGCATGCGCATCCTAACGCAGAAATCCTGAAGTTGCGCTCCGACACTGGCTGCGCTGTGGCCCACCCAGCCGGCAATCAGTGAAATCAGGGAAACTGACGATAACTTTCGCTCTTCTGCGGTAATATCGCTGTTAAATACCCCATTAAATGTTAGACCCTTTTGGATTAGGTGCAACTGGGGTTTTAACAGTGTATTGACTGCTAAACAAATGTTATGGCCCTGAAAAACTAATTTTAATTTTGTGAAGTGTCAAATTTATCCATTTTAATAAAAATTAAAATTTTTAAGAAACTTAATTTTTTTTTTAATTTTTAAAAAAAGTTTGTTCATCTTTATTTCAGGTTTACCTTTTCTCCAGGTGAGAGCCCCAATCTTCGTTTTGCTCTCTGTAACATTTAAAAAAAGTTAGAATCAAAGGAGCTTCTCCACTTCCTGGTTCTCGGTCTGTGAGAATTCTGCGTTGTGATTGGCTGCTTAGACAGCTTGTTGACGTCACAGCAGCTCGTGCTGCGGGATTCCCACTAAACTACGCTGCTCGCAACTGCGCATCGAAAAAGCCGAATTTCTCGCCATCGAGATCGCAAGATCTTTGTGGGAAGCTTACTTCGGGGCCAGCGGCGAACGCATCTGCTTCACCGCTGACCGCAAACTATGATCCCCGTTACTGGACAACTAGGATGGTATAGGTATCATTTTAAAAGGGGCAATTTGCCTCATTGTGATAAGATGTGTTGTTACAGCTGGATGCTAATTTATGCAATAGTTTTGACCATTTTAATGTAACTCGGGGTTCCTTGATGGAGAATCTTGTTTTAAACAGAGGAACCCCAGTGGTATCTTACTCGGGCAATGAGCACCACACTTGGCAAAACAATTTCATTTTAGCGCTGCTTTCAGGCTTCATTTTTGACCTTGCCTTCACAAAAATGACTGTGGTACTTTGCATAATAAAATAGTCACTATGTTGAGTCCACATTACAAAATATTCCTTTCCTTTTGATCTCCCCATTCCTCCTACTCAGTACCGCTGTCAGATGCCATTTCACTGTAGACTGCTACGTGTCGCTGATAATTTTCCTCTTCAGTTCTGTGTTTCTCCTCCGATTACCCTCTCCCTTCACTCCATTCTTTTACAATTCTCTTCTCTGAAACCCCACTCTATGAGGTTGATGCTTCTGGCCATTGCCACTCCACTTATTCCCCAGTGACAGAGCACTACTAAGTGCTTTAATAGGCAGAATATTGAGCCTCCCTAGTCTTATGAAAATGAAGAACCTGTATGACCAGGACAGTTTATACACAAACACTTCACCAGGCACAAACCAAATCTGACTCCCTCTTTACTGATATGCAGAGAAATTTCTAAAATACCCCTCTCCACCTGACAGGTGAATCTTTGCTGGGAGGAGGATGCAGGGTATCAGGTACCACTGTAATGTTTGATCACCATTCTGGAAACATTTTGCAAAGCACAGGAACATTTTCTATAAATCCGGTCAGAATCTGGAAGCTATGGAAATGCAAAAACAAGATTGTAATCATGTCGATATGGGAGAACTGGGAATCCCACATCCACTTCACCACAATCTTGTTTTACAGTCTTGGGATTCCTTGAAGTATAGTCAACTATCAGTATTACAAACTCTTGAGGGGCAGCCAGATGGTATCAAAGCCTGACCTCCTCTACTTTGGATCTTTAATTGGGAACAGCAAAAAAAACCCCCACATCTTTAGGATTTGTATTGGTTATTGCAAGATTTGACTGTATCTTTGGACATTCTGAAGAATAAAAGAATGTTGCAGGCAGTAATGTCAAAGTAGAAATCCTTTTACAATCAAACTTGCATCTCTCTGATGGCTTATCCAGTGAGTAGCTGAGCGATAGGTACCAGAAAGGCCCTAGTTTTGATCACCAGTCAGTGCTGAATTAGCAGAGCTCAGAGCCATGGTAGTAGGGACATAACAATGGGCCTTGATGCTATCTGGTTAGGGAGGAAAAGATCAGTAAGAATCTTATAACAATCCAGCGACCACCGCTGGTAAAAAGAAAAGAAAGACTTGCATTTATATAGCACCTTTTACGACCTCAGTTCTTCCCAAAGCACTTTGCAGCCAATGAAGTACTTTTGAAGTGTAGTCGCTGTTGTAATGTAGGAAACGCAGCAGCCAATTTGTGCACAGCTGCACAGCAAGCTCCCACAAACAATGTGATAATGACCAGATCATCTGTTTATTGGTCATGTTGATTGAGGGATAAATATTGGCCAGGACACCAAGGAGAACGCCCCTGCTCTTCTTCGAAATAGAGCCATAGGATCTTTTACATCCACCTGAGAGGGCAGATGGGACCTCGGTTTAACATCTCTTCCGAAAGACAGCACCTCTGACAGTGCAGCACTCCCTCAGTGCTGCGCCAGAGTGTCAGCCTAGATTACTGTGTTCAAGTCTCTAGAGTGGGACTTGAACCCACAAGCTTTCTGACTCAGAGGAGAGAGGGCCGCCAACTGAGCCTTAGCTGACACTGTGCACATGTGTGGGCAGAACGGCTTAGCTTTGATGCACCCATGGTCAACTGATTTGTGGACACACTTGAATAATGGCCACTTGTGTGAGTTATCGGAGGATGGCACAGTGCCAGTGGAGTTGCACCACAGCCAGGAGTCAATACCTTTAGATGAGGAAAGGAAGGGAAGAAATTTGGCAGTGTTCAGGAATCAAATACTAAGTTCAAGAGTCAAAGTGGAGGAAGAGTTTGCTATATGATGTGAGTCTCTTGATGTGTCCATGGAGGGGAGACTTTACAAATTAGCTTTCCTGTTTTAAAGCTTTGTTCCCAAAATAAAGTTCCTGTCACACAAAATTAACATGAGTGCTGGATGTTAAATCTGCCCTGTAATCTTAACTAAGTGTGCCAGTGACATTGAGTGACAAAGCATAGACTCTGTGCTAACCCTTGTTTTTATGATATTAGCAAGATGTCCGTGGCTACCTTTTGATCCTCTATAGCATCCAGCTGGAAGGTAATGTCAATGGATGTACAATCATGGGACTACATTTAATACAGGTGTACTGACGTGAAGTGGGATTGTTAAATATCTATGTTTGCGCATGTGCGTTGATTTTGTACAACTTTCTGTTGCTTAACAGGTTGTCTTGAATTAAATATAAAACCACATTATATATCTCTCAAGATCACAAGATAGATACAGTCAAGGTAAGCCATTTGGCTCATTCTAGCTCAGCCTCTCATTTTTATGTTCATCAAAAAAATAAATTAAATACTTTCCATGTCAAAAACAAGCAGTTCCATTTCATTACGTCTCTTTTTCCCTGTAAATACATTGGTAGGTTAGTTGCTGGTACACGCTGCTACATGAGGCCACTTATGAACTGGGAGAAATTTTCTGAGTAACAAAATACGTCAAAATTAAAAAAATGTTCAGGATTTTAAAAGTGCGCTATTAGTGGTGTTGCTATTTCCTTAAATGGAAATGGATACAGCACAGACTATGTCAAACTGACACTGGTGCACATATCTATTCAAGATGCCAAGCACATACAGTCTTGTTCCACTTTTTTGCACTGGTTGTCCCTATGTACAGATAGAGCTGACAATGAGATGTACATGAAAAATACCACAATGTGTACAACACTGCTTTCAATTCAAGTATTCTGTAGACATCAATATATCTGAGATTTTGCAGACCATGAAATATTTACCACTTAAGTATATTAGGAACATCTGTCAATCCACCTACAGATTATTTTAACATTATCAAAAATCAGCACGGAAGAATATGCCTCCTAACATATTTCTGGGTTTTTTTCTCCAGCTTTCTTTGTGACACATTCAGAGCATTGCTTACAAATGACACAGAGCCATTTCCTTCCTGTCTGCAGATCAAGGTTTGAACCTGTCAAGAAGTCTGGTTGCCATATCGACTCGGTTAGTTTTCAGTCTAATTTATAGCCCTATCGTACAAGGGCATTCCAGTGTAAGCTACGGCTGGCCGCTCAACCCATGCAGCAGACACCTTCCAAACTCAGTAACTCTCTGCAACTTCAATAACAAATGTTCCCCACTTTTTAAGTTATAAAGCAACTGGAGGATTTTTCAGAACGTTTCTGGAAGTCGCCTTCTCCACTTCTCTAAGGGTGCTGAAGTCCACTTATAAATTGAATAACCTCAACGTTCTTTGTGAATTTTCGTGAGTTTAGTCCTGAGCCAAAAAGGTGAAAGCAGTGTATACCCAAGTGACTCCAGGTAAAGTTTCCACTGTTGGAAACGTTGACTGCGGTTAAATAATGGGAAATAATAGGACTACAATGCCTTGATCTGCTGAAAGGATTGTAATATACAATGACTCTGCTGTTAATCTGTGCAGCCCAAATAAGTTTCAGATGTTACCTTGTACGGTGCAGCTCATTTAAGCGTAGAAGTGACTTTCCACATTGTAAAGTAGATTTGCAGTTATACAGTGACATATTGGCACATGCAGAATACATTTGGAGAAATAATGTTTTTCTTGTTTGAAAAATAAAACAACTTATGACTTGTTGAAGAATCATTTAAACTGGATTCTAACAGCAAGATAAATTATTAACAAGTTAGCATTTGTTAATAATTTGGGAAGTATGGGCTACGCACTTAATAGAAAATAATATTATGTACTTAGGGCAAACCGACTTCTAAATCAATGACCGGGGAACATTTGGCTTTTAATATACAATACCTTTAGCAGAGGCAAACATTTAACAGGTATGCGGTTTAGCAAAGTAAATGGTTTTTCACTGTTAAAGATTAATGTTTAACTCTAGAAATGTTTGTACTATACATGAATTGGGCAGCTGTTCACTTCTAGTATTTCCTGAATAAACTGAAAAATACCTGCTATGTTGACAGAATAACCCTGTCACAGTATTTCCGTATCAAATATATATCTTAAGGGTTAGGGGTTAATTCAGGGTTTTCAACGAGAACTTTGAAGGATATCACACTGTAATGTCCTATTTCCTGTCTGATGTGCAATGCAGGACCCCCTCGTACCTGTACACATGAAGAACATTTTGAATTTATAGAAGAGAGACGTGTTAATTTTGCTTTTATTTAATGCACCATTTCAAGGTTTTCAGGTGTGCTCCGTTCCATATTGTCGGCATCATTTTCAGAACTGTGGAGCCAATATCTGAAAATGAAATAGTACTCCCCTGTAATGATTAAGTTGCACCGTCCATCCCTTTACATATCAGAACATATTAGAGCGCAATCCAAATTCAAAGGGCTAGAAATTGGGCTCTATTGCACCTCCCGTTAGCGCCTCCGGGGGGCGCTAACAGGGTGCAAATGGGTTTGCGACCAGGCGCGGCGAAATCAACGCCTCCCGCTAAATTCAGCGGGAGTTTTGCGACGGTGGTAAGACGTTGCGCCCGGAGATCGTGACGTCATTGCCGTGCGCTGCGCCCCGGATGAAAAATTCCCTCTCACCCCCTGCTTGTGCGCCTGCCGTTAACAACGACAGGTAGAGGAGGCGGCTTTCAGTTGGATGTCCGCTGGAGGAGCGCTATTTAAAGGTGTCCACGTCCGGTGTAGTTTTCGTCGGCCAACAATGCTGCGTTGTTAGTTTCACACAGGCAAAGAGGCCTTTTGACCAATTTGAGCGTTTTGCATTTTAACGAGTGTTCTGGCACATAAAGATTCTTCAATTTCATTGCGGGGAGATTTGAGAGTGCAATATTTGTATCCTTTCATGGGGACTGTACTGGCACTGGACCTCGCCCTCCAACGTCAACGTCGGAGGCTGAGGCACAGAGAATGAGTACAAAATGTGGCCAGAGGTAGGAGGGCCAACAGGGCTCTCAAGAGGAGGCCTTACCCACCCAGGGTATTCCGGCAGCAGTTTTCCAACGTGAATTTCACTGAGGACCAGTGTGTTAGAAGGCTCCGCTTCAGCAAGGACGTGGTCACAGAGCTCTGTCACCTCCTGCAGCCAGACCTCGAGCCTCAGATCAGGGTGACCACAGCTCTCTCAGTGGCTGTCAAGGTCACCGCCGCCCTCAATTTCTACGCCAGCGGATCATTCCAGTGTGCGACAGGCGACATCTCCAACATCTCCCAGTTCGCCGTCCATTGCTCCATCCGCCAAGTCACAGATGCTCTGTACAGAAGGAGAAGCGACTACATTTCCTTCCCCATGTCCAGAGAGAAGCAGCATGAGCGTGCATGTGGCTTTTCCAGGATAGCGGGCTTCCCCATGGTGAAGGGCACCATTGACTGCACCCACGTCGCTTTGCGGGCACCTCATAACAATCCTGAGGTATTCCGTAACCGCAAAGGCTACCACTCACTTAATGTACAGTTGATGTGCGACCACACACAGAGAATCCTTAATGTCAATGCCCGCTATCCTGGCAGCAGCCACGATGCCTTCATCCTGTGCCAGCTCTCTTCCAGCCACCACATCAAGCTTGCAGCTGGCTGCTGGAAGACAAGGGCTATCCGCTCTCCACCTGGCACATGACTCCCCTCCGCAACCCCAGCACTCCTGGCCAGCGCTCATACAATGAGAGCCATGCTGCCACCAGGAGCATCACTGAGCAGACCATCGGAGTGCTCAAGCAATGGTTCCGCTGCCTTGACCGCGCAGGAGGAGCCCTCCAGTACTCGGCTGAGCGGGTGTCACTTCCTGTCATCGTCTGCTGCATGCTGCACAACTTGGCCATTATGAGGGCGCAGCAGTTGCCACCAGGCTTAACTCCACCACCTCAGGAGGAGGAGGATGAGGACGAGGAGGAGGAGGAGGAAGAGGAACAGGAGGACAAACAGCAGTGACGGAGGAGGCAGCCACTCAACCGGCATTCTGCAAGGTCGGTCCGTGACCGCCTCATCAGACTTCGTTTCCAGTGATTTCGAGTCCTCTTTCCGGTTGCTGGGCACGTCACCATCATTCCATCACTTTGTGATTCCATACCACACCCCAAAACCGAAATGAGACACAGCACCAAATCTGCAACATTCCAGTAATAAATTTATCAAAAACCATTAACCACATATATATAACAATATTGACTAATCACCCTTGTGCAAACCCTTGCCTCCACTCTTTACAGTCCCCTTTCATAATCTAGTGCTCCTACGTAGTGTCTCCCCAGTGGCTGCAGCAGGGCTGGTGGAAGGCTGCTGAGTGTCGGTGCCAGAGACTACAGATGGCCTTGCAGGATGCCCTCGACCAACTCTAGGCCTGGAAGGCCCGGCTGTACACTGCACCACCTCAGGCTGGGCGGTGGCAGTCTGGGCTGGCTGGATGACAGGCAGCGACAAGTACAATGGTGGAGTGGCAATGGTAGGATCAGGAATGCTGTCATCCTGAGAGAGGACAACAGGTTCCTGCTCCACTGACCCACTCCCACTCCCCCGGGGCAGCACCCCAGCTGAGAGTGAGGAAGGAGAAGAGGAGGAGGAGCAAAGCACTGCGTCACTGCATCTCTCACCCACAGGCACCACTTCAGATACTGGCACTACGCGATCTTTAGAGGCAACTTTAGTAGAGGGGTCTGCACTGGGTGATGCACCGGGGACGAGTGGGCTGCAGCAAGGCCAGGGGGAAAGGGTAGCTCAGGAGTCAGCTCCCCGGAGGGCGAGTTCGTGCGCGAGCTCTGCTGCACAGGACTCAGATGACGACCTCGATGGGGAGGCATTCACAAGAAGGGTGATGGGCATGCACACGGAGATGATAGGTGCAATGGCAAGGGTGCCCGAGAGCCTCTTGGCAATGATAAGCAGCGTGGAGGAGTCCGCCTCCAACATTGCACAGAGCTGTGCGCACACCATGGAGCCCATCATTTCTACTGTGCAGAGGCTAGTGGACTCCCAGAGAGACCGTGGTGACGCAGACCTGATGCCGCGTGTGATGGGCGATCTGGCAGCTTCCCTTGCAGCACAGGTGGAAGTGACGCAACGTCTTAGTGCTGTAATGCAGCCTATGGTTGGCGGCATCCAATCTCAGACTGCTCTCATGCAGTCTCAGCTTGATGCCACACAAGCTCTGACAGCTGCCATCGTGGCTGGGTCTACCACCGTTGACCGGGGCTTTCACGGATTTGCAGCAGGCCAGCAATCTGTGCTCAAACAGATTGCTAGGGATGCTGAGGTGCTGCCCCGGGGGAGTGTCAGTGGGTCAGTGGAGCAGGAACCTGCTGTCCTCTCTCAGGATGACAGCATTCTTGCTCCCATCACTGGCACTCCGCCATTACCCTTGTTACTGCCACATCCAGCCAGCCCAGATGGCTACCGCCCATGCTGAGGTGGCGCAGTCTACAGCCGGGCCTTCCAGGTTCAGAGCTGGTCAAGGGTGTCCTGCAAGGCCATCTGAAGTCTCCCACATGGACACTCAGCAGCCTTCCACCAGCCTGCTGCAGCCACTGGGCCAACACTTCGTAGGAGCACTAGAGTAGGGAAAGGCACAGTAACGAGAGGCACTAAGGGATTGCACAAGAGTGATTAGTTAATATTTTTGGTGTAAATATGTGTTCACTGATTGTTGATAAATTTATTAATTCAGTTTGAATTCTTTTGTCGTGTGTCTCATTTCAGCTTTGAACTGTGGTATGGCCTGCGACAGTGATGGAATGATGGGGATGTGGTGAGCAACAGGGATCTGGGGTTTAATTAATTCAAACCGCAGTCTGATGAGGCGGTCATGGACCGCCCTTCTGGCAGGCCGATTAAGTGGCTGCCTCCTCCCTCGCTCCTGTTCCTCCTCCTCCTCCTCTTCGTCCTCTTCGTCTTCCTCTTCCTCCTCATCCTCCTCCTTCTCCTCTCCCTCTTCCTCCTACTGAGGTGGTCCCGCAATCCCTGGTGGCAAGGGCTGGGCCCTCATGATGGCCATGTTGTGGAGCATGCAGCAGACTACCACAAAATGGGACACCCGCTCAGCCGAGTACTGGAGGGCTCCTCCCGAGCGGTCAAGGCAGCAGAACCGTTGCTTCAGTGGACCGATGGTCTGCTCGATGATGTTTCTGGTGGCAGCATGGCTCTCATTATATGAGTGCTCTGCAGGAGTGTTGGGGTTGCGGAGGGGAGTCATGAGCCAGGTGGAGAGCAGATAGCCCTTGTCTCCAAGCAGCCAACCGCGAGCTTGACGTGGTGGCTGGAAGAGTGCTGGCACACCGGCCTGGCGCAGGATAAAGGCATCATGCTGCAGCCAGGATAGCGGGCATTGACATTGAGGATTCACTGTGTGTGGTCACACACCAACTGCACATTAAGCGATTGGTAGCCTTTGCGGTTACGGAAGATCTCAGGATTGTTATGCGGTGCCTGCAAATCCACGTGGGTGCAGTCAATGGCGCCCTGCACCATGGGGAATCCCGTTATCCTGGCAAAGTCACATGCACGCTCATCCTGCTTCTCTCTCCTACTGTAGAGAGCCTCTGTGACCTCCCGGATGCAGCGATGGACGGCGAACTGCGAGATGTTAGCTATGTCTCCTGTTGCAGACTGGAAGGATCCGCTGGCGAAGAAATTGAGGGCGACGGTGACCTTGACTGCCACTGGGAGAGCCGTGGTCGCCCTGGTCTGAGGCTGGAGGTCTGGTTGCAGGAGGTGGCAGAGTTCTGTGACCACCTCCTTGGTGAAGCAGAGCCTTCTAATACATTGTTCCTCGCTTAATTGGAGGTAGGAGAAGTGCTATCGGAATACCCTCAGAGGGTAAGGCGTCCTGTTGAGAGCCCTATTGGTCCTCCCCCTCACTCTGGGCACACGTTCCATCTTTCTCGCTGCCTCCGCTCTCTCCGCCGTAGAATCCAGAGGGCGAGGTTGACACCCAGTACAACCGCCATTAATGTTACCAAGTGTAGCAGTTTGATTCTTTGAAGAATAAATGTAGATACTTTTTAATTGCCACAACACTCCTGTTACAAAAGAACCTTCAAATCACAGAATGAGACTGTTGGAGTATGTGAAACTGACAAGAAACCACTGAAACTGCACTAACCTGACAGCTGCGAGTGATTACCGATGAATTTCTTTAAACACGTCCCTGGAGCCAGCTTCCTGGTGCTTCACGCCAGCTTTCCCTGTCGGTATTTACTCCAGGCGCTAAGATAGTTGGTGACAATCAATTTAGCAGATCGGGCGGTCAGTGAGCGTTGCACACTCACTGAAGTCACAATCCACCTGGCGTTGAGGCTCCCGGCAATAACTGTTGCTGACGGCACTACGGGGGGTGGAGGGGTGGAATTTAGTGTGCGCCACTGGATTCGCCTCGCGATACTGCTCTAGCGCCCTGCTAGCGCCAGCAGATGGCGCTAACAGGAGGCACTAAGGGGACAAATTTTCCCCCTTTGAGCCAAATACCATTTTTGGTCTGTGAACAAAATGCTGTTTTGGAATGTTCATTTGTTGCTAAGACCAAATATATTCCACATAAATATAGGATGGTTCCATCTGCCGTTCCCTGGCACATGTCCAGGAATGTTTGATAAAGTACAGTGCTAAAATCAGATTTTTGGCTAATTCAGGCTTCATCTGGCAGAAGGAAGTCTGTTTACTGCTGTTTCTATGGAGACTATAAAAGTATTATCTGGTATATTTGATGCTATTGGGAAATATTACTCAGAATTAAGATTTGATCTATTGTCGCTGTGCATTCTCAATGTTGTATGAATAAGTTTGTCTTTGCATCTATTATCATCATAGTAACTTCTGCCTCAGATCTGGGAATGTGTCAATTTTAGATCAGTTTCATCGAAGCTATTGTATTTACGCTCCTGTGAAATGCTTTGGGACATTTGCCTGTATTAAAGACGCTATATAAATGCAAGTTGTTGTTGTTAATGGTCTCCCTAAATTTAGAAATGATTTTTGAAGCATCATAATATAAATTTAATGAAATAAAAATGTACACAAACAAAGAAAAATTAACAAGAGTGTAATATTGCATAAAAATCAGACAGAGACATTGGTCCTGATTTTCTTCCCCTGTCCTCACCCCAGCATAAGTTGGGTGGTCTGCATCTCACAAGACCCAACTTGACCAGCTGTCTTTCTGGGTTCCTGGATACATTGGGTGAGCACCTGGCCAGACTGTAAATTCTCCAAACTTTAGTGGTTACTGCTGCACTACTACAGGCCATAAAGGCATTAGCTTGGCCGTCTGGCTGCTGTCAGAAACAGCAGCCAAATGGCCTCCACGCTGCCGTGCAACTCCAGAAAATGACATGGGAGGCCTCACGATGTCACTCCCGTGTTAGGTGTATATTGCTAAATGGTGGGAGCTTCCTGCTCACACCCGGTGTGCCTCGGGGAATGTGTGTCTTGTTGAAATAGGGTGGAGATGCTGCATTACAGGCCCCGGTTGTACGTCCTCCCTGGAACACACCAGAAACTGGTGCAGATGGACGGTTAGGCAGAGTAAAATTGACCCCATTACTTTGTGATAGAAGGGGTGATTCCATGATCCTGAGCTATCAGCGGGAAGTCAAAGTCAACGGGAGTGCAGATCAGAGAATCTGGGCTATAATGTTGTAGGCTTATCTCCAACCATGCTCTTTTCCAGCCCATCTTCCTTGCTGGGAACACGGAATGATGGAATGACTCCTGAAGTTCATTAAAGTAAGCTTCCCCAATGGTGTGCTAGGTAAAAGTGCCATGTGATGTGGCACTAAACCATGTAGATCACAGGGCTCAGGTTCAATTCCCAGTCTGGGCTTAGTTAGCTGGTCTCAACTGAGGCAACAGTCAGAGTGCTACAATTGATCTCGACATCCCTAGACTAGGTTGGGGTAAAAATCTAGCAAGATTCTTGCGACTGCTCACTATTCAGTCACCCCCTGCTGGAACATACACATGTGTGGCCAGTGGGTGAGGACAGGACTGTTATGCCCTCTGACATGAATCTTGTCATTCATGTGGAAATGACTTATGAAGAATACTGGGCGGCCTGCTGGTGGCGCTGTCCAGGGAGAGTATAAATACTCGGGCATGGGCCCAGCTTGCTCAGGACATTCCTTAACAGGAACTAGTGAAGGACACAACTAGACCTCCATGTTGAAAAACAGTTGATTAAAGCTTTGTTTAACGCTTAGACCAAGTGCCTAGTAGTTTTCTTACGTCACCCTCCATGTTCAAACAGCCTTTAAACGCAAGTGCTTAGAATTTGCACGTGATGAGTTGCACCACTGTTACACCAATGGAAAAATCGTTGCACCCGCCGATGGTCTGAAGATGTATTTACATGATAATTTCCTGGGTCAGCTTATTAGCATAACCATTGGAGCAATGATTGGTGTAAAATGGGAGTAATCTGCTGAAAATTAGAGTGCCACCTTTAAAAAGCCAATTCTGGCTACAGCATCAGACTAAGGAAACAGCAAGCAAGTAAGGAATACTGCTTGGCTCACTTACTTTGACTGTCAGCTAATTTGACGACATGTCTAATGAATCTTTTTGTGCCACTTTTCAGGAATGCCTAACACAGGAGCAGCTGGTACAGGCGCCAAACACGGTGCCAGGGCATGGCGCACAGGAAGGGAAGAAGGTGCCAAAGCTTCACTGAGTCTGACCAGATAGCTTTCCTCAATGAGATTGAGCCCAGGAGACAGACCGCTGGGTGTCTGTGGCAGGAAACCTGCCAGAAATGTCACTCATCCCACGTGAAGACACTGGCATTGGCCAGGGTAACAGCATAGGTGCTTCATCATAGCACACCTTAAAAATTGAGACTGACAACTAAATTGTTTGAAGTTGAATTACGCATTGTGTAAATGTATATTGGCAGGTTGGAAAGATATAATTCTTTGGCACACCTTAACATAATAAAATATAATAACAACAGCAAACTAGATAGAAATTAAACAAAATGTTATGTGGCTGTTTCTGTTCTAGGCATTCTGTTTACCAACATTTCGACTCAATTAGAGCTTCACTTGTGGTCCTGATTAAGCCTGCAACTCTAGCAAGGCAGCTGCTACACATTTACAATTGCCGTCGATATCTTCTCGGGTACAGAGGTGTCACTTCTTTATGCAGTGTGAACACCTACTTTTTATGGAAGTTGGTTCCCACCGCCCTATATCTACCTGTGCGGTGGTGGGAACTTTGAGAGATGACAACAAAACTGCCTTGTGATCCGGACCGGATCTCCGTGTCTTACGCATGTACCCGCCTTCAACCTCTCCAAAAGTAGACCGAAGTAATACAGGGTGAGGTGAACTTTGGTTTGAATTGTAAGCTGCTATTCCACGATAGGTAGAACTCACAGAACAATGAGATTGACGAGAGTTTCTTTGATACAATTGGTACAATAACCATTCACGTACTGTTACAAAAAATGAAGATCACGTGAGCGCTCACCCCCTTCGATGAATCATCTTAGTCAACGTAAAAACACAGTCTCTCTCTCTAAACCCCGTTCTTCAACCCAGGACGGTGATATCCGCTGCTTTGCAGCCTCTCTTATTTTTAAAAGCGTCTCTTCCCGATCCACAGGGCCTTTGCAAGAGGTTATGCGTCTTCCTGAATGACCAGACATGTTAGTGAATTGGCCATTATTAATGTGTCTGAGTGAAGCAACTCCCCAACATGCATTTTAATCATCTCTCGTCTGCCTATGTCCCCATAGCCCAATGTGGGACTGTCTTGAGAAGCTAACCCCTTTTAGGCAAGCTTTGCTCAAAACACATTTTAAAGAGCTCTGGAATCTGTAATACGCTTACACTGTTTCTCCAGGGGCTCCACCGATCTTCTGCTGAAGTTACAGCGGGAGAGATTGAGAGGACACTACAGAACATTCCCACCCCCACCCCCCCGCTCAGTTTATTCTGTGGAAAAAAACGGCAAATTCCTAACAGTAACAGCAACAGAAACCAAATAGAATCTCGACGCTCTGAACTTATTTTAAAGGTAGACACTCAACGACAACAGCACCAACAATTTGCACTTGTACAGTAGGAGGGATTTTAACACTTGATCGGGGAGCTGGCAGGACACACTGGTGTCCTTCCCAGGAGCTGCAGTGGGAGGCCCGGTGGTCCATTTTAACAGCTGGATCTCAGTAACATCTGGTTGGCCAGCTGCCTGCACAAAATGGGCATCCAACAACAACAACAACGACAAAAGCAGCCATAGCAACTTGCATTTATATAGCGCCTTTGCCATAGTAAAACGTCCCAAGGCGGTTCACAGGAGCGCAATCAGACAAAGATTGACACCGAGCCGAAGAAGGAGCCATTAGGACAGGTGACCAAACGCTTAGTCAAATAGGTAAGTTTTAAGCAGCGTCTTCAAGAAGAAGAGAGAGATGGAGAGGCAAAGGAGTTTGGGGAAGGAATTCCAGCGCTTAAGGCCTAGACAGCTGAAGGCACGGCCGCTAATGGTGGGGTGAAGGAAATGGGGTTGCACAAGAAGCCGGATTTGGAGGAACGCAGAGTTCTCAGAGGGTTGTCGGGCTGAAGGAGGTTACAGAGACAGTGAGGACAAGGCCATGGAGAGATTTGGACTACTAGCAACTTTGGGCCTATGAAGATCGGCCAGCCTGGAGGCCACTGGATCGACAGTCAAATAAGCTGTTGGGAAGGGGGCGGGGGGAAGGTTTGGGATGGCCAGCAGCATTCCAAACTTTCTTTGTGGGCCTCAGAGGAGCATGTCCAGCTCCATTACTTGGCTTCTGCCTGGAACTGTAAGTGCCCTGTTTTGGTGAGGGCTTTGCACACACCTGGATACAAGCATCCACCGAGCTCTCGCCCAACAATTGGAAATTGCAGTGTTTTCACAGCAGGAAGGCAGAATGCTGGCTCTCTAAACATTTAAATTGAAGTAAGGTAGGTTTTCCAACTGCTAAGAGGTCCAAAAGAGTGCCCCCTGAGGCCTTTGTAAACCACATTTGCCACTAAACTGGATTTGCCCCGCATGTGGTGTGCAACCCAAGTGGTGTTACATTATTCCCTCCAGGGAGTCCTGCTCTTCTTTGCTCTAGGTTCAGGTTCGGCCAGTTTTCAGATTTACACTGCAAGTTCAGCATTAGCAATAAGCAGATATCACTACTTGCCAACACTAAACTTGCAGATTAAATGTGCCTTCAAACTACCCTCTATGTGAACCTTATATGAGGACCTGGAATTCGCTGCCGACAGAAGTGGTGGAAGCGGAGACACTCAGGGCTGGATTTTGATACTGGGGCGGGTTGGAGTCGTGTCATCCACTTTTCGTGTTATCCACCCGACTGCAATTGGATGTGGGAGATTGATGCGATTTTCACCTAATTGGGCAATTGAGTTCCAGCATGTGGGAACCCATGAACCAATTAGTGTTTTCAGTCTGAAAGTCGCCTCTGATGATGTCATCATTGCTGCTGCATTGAAGGTCTTCAAAGACTGCTTGGCCTTTGCTGTGAGAGGACCTGCAAAATGAGCAGCAGCAGCCCTAAGTCTGCTCCCAGATATTTTTACACCACCACTCCCAGATATGTCTCCTCTCTATCCATCCACATATGCATCTCCATAGCCAGCCAGCCATATATGCATCCCCATAGCCAGCCAGCCATATATGCATCCCCATAGCCAGCCAGCCATATATGCATCCCCATAGCCAGCCAGCCAGCCAGATGTGCTCCCGCCAGGTTTCACAATCGTGGTTCAGAACAGGCGTGCTTCACGTAGAACAACGTAGGGTTAAAATCACAAAGGCCTTTCAAAATGGCATTATAGAGCCAATTTAGTGCTTGTTAAGGGCCTTAACAGCCTATCCCGCCTCTTAAAGGCAGGACGGAGTCGGGACCAGCAGACACGATTTAATGAAAATTGCGTGGAGGCGGGATGGAGGCGGACTTGTGCCCGCCCGCCAGTTTTCGCAATTTTAACCCCCCACACGCCTCCAAACCCGCCTCCACGGGTCAATGAAAATCCAGCCCTCAATGTTTTCAAGGGGAGACTGGATAGGCACTTGAGGGAAATAAACTTGCAGGGCTACGGGGATAGAGCAGGTATGGACTTGATGGGCCGAATGGCCTCCTTCTGTGCCGTTATGACGCTATGACTCTATATAAAGGGCTGAATGCAATTTTGTAGCAGAATTCATAATTCAAGGTTCAAATAATCCACGCTCGTGTGCTCTGTGTCCTGCTCAGAACCCTTGGTAAGATAACTTGCGATTACTCCGAGGTAATCATAACCACTCTATTGGTCATCTTTAATTCTTCCCAAACAAAAGTGCTGAATAAACAAATAGGCAGATCATTAATGACTCAAAGTGAATCCTCAAACAGAACTTTGTGTACCTTTCATTTTTCAAACGAGCCATTAGATTCCAGGACGGTAAACACTTTCTTCACTTATGACAAACTAAGGCAGGTTCTAACATGTTTGTATTGAGCTGTTCTGGAGTTAAGGAAAAAAATTGAAAGGAAATGGGTTGATTGTCCCATTGATCATTGCTTGGCATGTCTTTGACATTTTCCAGACATTGTTGGCAGTTAAACGATCTATCCAAATATTCACTGCTCGGTTTCAATTATGTACAGGTGATTTATTACAAGGTTATGAAAACCTCATGCTGACAGGCTTTAGAATATCTTCAATATTATTACATAAGTTTATATTCATATTTTGAATTGTATTCATAAAGGCAGTTTTTTTTTCCCCCAAAATATATCTTGATACACAGTGTTATCTGGACATTTGAAATCAATCAACAAATGTTATGTCTGCTGCTCAGAGCGAAGGTTTTAAGTTTATTTAGTCAGTATAGATCTTGCATCGCCAGAAATGTAGTTTGGAGCCAGAAATTTCAGTTTATAAAATATGAGTGCACGGTGACATTGTTTTAGAGAAAGGAACCAATTGCATACTATCAAAGATGCCAAGCAGCTTAAATTTACAATGATCTCTTATACCATTAAACATAGTTTTACACTATTTGAATATTCATATAAAACCTTTTCCTGAAGCTTCTCCTGTGAAGATGATTTAAGGAGGGCGCCTCACTGATAGAGCTCTTGTGAATTGAAGGGTAAATGTTCTGCTTCCAGTGTGGAGCCTTACCTGTGGGGAGCACATATCAGGATACGTGCAGCCTGTGATTTTTCTGTCCGTTAAAATGATTCGATGGAAAATTGTGAACTGCGTGTGTAGTTTCGCAACACATGCTCCCGATGGGTGAGATACCACATCAGGAGCACACGGGTGGGAAATGTTTATGTCTCTTTGCTTCGTTCTGCCCATTTTGGTAAATACTTAGATTTAAACAGTGCGTATGGATAATCAGCATTACTGAGCCTGGCAATGCCAGAAATGAACTGACAAACAGAGTTATCGAAGCACTGCCGGGCTAGTGGCAGGTAGTCCTTGGTTTGTCGTGTTGCTTACAAATCATTCAAGTCATAAATGCTGAAAGTTGAGTGTAAACATTGCCAGCTCAATTCCAATTTTAATTGTGCTGACAGGGGCAGGAACGCGCTATGATGGTAATCTGGCAGTGGGTTTGAATGTAACATCAGGAACTGAGACACCTATAGAAATTATTCTCCATCGTTACATCGCAGAATTATGGTACAAGTCAGGGCTGTCCTTATATTTACCGACTAGGTCAATTGTAACTGCTCAGGTTGATAGATGATAGGCTTGTAGATCAGTGTTGCTTACACCACACTTATCCACTGTTAATATTGGCTTCACATAAAGGACATCCATCTTTCGTTAACTCACAAAGCACTGCCACTAACCATTGTTGTACACATACAATATGTGAGTGAGATGGTGCTTCGGGATTTGGATGAATGAGGGCAAGTAGCAAGGAAACCTAATCAGCCTAAGTAACTCCTTCAGGTCAACCTCCCCTGGGATGTGGTTGGTCGAAAGTTAACAGAATAAAAGTATGTTAGTCATAACTTTTATAATTGAGTTCTAAAAGTGGTCCTAATGGTGAAACTCTCTCAAAGTTGTCTGCCATTAGTTTTGATATTGTTCTAAACTGCCAGTATCCCCTGTTTCCAGGCAATGAACCACCTTCACATATCCCAGTTAATCCTGGCTTCTGGGCGATCAGAACAATTGCATTTAATGAGACTTGAGTTTTAGATTATCGCCTGGAATTTCCACAGGGGTCTCTCTGATGGCAGATCGGTGGAACCCCCACAGAAACGGTGTAAATGCTAAAAACGGACATTTACGCCATTTCGCCAGGGCTTCCACCAAAGTTATGGTGGGAGATTGGGAGAACCCTGCAGGAAATCCCCCCCAAAATGTGTTTTGTTATCTTATGCATTCTCTATATCTACGGTATTATTCCCGACAACCTCAGTGAAACAATATGGTAGAGCTTACTAGGAACCAGTAATGTTTCCAGATGAGAAGCAGAAGGCGAAAATGTTATATTTTACTTTTTGTGAGATTAGTAAAACCATCAGAAATAGGGAAGGTGCTCATTTGGTAACACAAACAAATGTTCAATGATAACGGTAGAGTAGTGGTTATGTTACTGGGAGTCAGTAGTTCAGAGAATGTGAGTTCTAAATCCCACCATGGCAGTTTGGGAATTTGAATTCAGTTTTAAAAAATTTGGAAATAAAACTGGTATCAGTAAAAGCGACCATGAAGCAGTTGGGTTGTCATAAAAACCCAACTGTCCTTTAGGCAAAGAACCTTATCTAAACTGGCCCACGTGTAAAAAAGTAAAGAAAGCATCTTTCATGACCTCAAGATGTCCCAAAGTGCTTTACAGCCAACTAAGTCGTTGTTGTAATGTAGCAAGGTCCAACAAACAGCAATGTAATAATGACCAGATCATCTATTTTTTTAGTGATGTTTGTTGAAGGATAAATATTTGCCAGGACACCGGGGAAGACTCCCCTGCTTTTCTTCGAATAGTGGCGTGGGATCTTTTAAGTCTCCCTGAAAGGGAAGACTGGGCCTCGTTTTAACATCTCATCCAAAAGACGGCACCTCCCTCGGCCTCAGTACTGCACTGGATTGTTAGCCTAGATTTTGTGCTCCAAGTCAATTATGTGATTCTAGTCCCACACATGGTTGACTCTTTAATGTCCTCTGAACTAGCCACTCAGTGGTATACTGCTACCAGTGGTTTAAGAAGAAGGCCCATCACCACCTTTTCAGGGCAACTAGGCCTTGCCAGCGACACCCTATCCTGAGAAGAACTTTATAAAACTGAGTTGAGTAATTCAAATTATTTAAACAAAAGTAACATTCTGAAGATCAAAATGTTCTAAGATTTGCATGCAATTATTTTTGACAGAAGTCCAGTTTCGCTCGATTCCTGTAACACACTAGACCAAACTGAGGTACCTTCCAAAGACCATACCGTGGCCTCGCAATGAGAACACGTTGGTGGTAGGTAAATTGTACATTTTATTTCACTGTTCTTATTAGGAAAATACTACTAAAAGCATGTTTGAAATCTGAATTGGCAGTAACATGCCCACGCGCTTCTGCCAATAATCTCCAACAATGTGTTTGTGTTGGGTAGTAAGGAGAAACAAAAATGTTCCATTTATTGCAATGGAATGGGATGTGAATTATGGCAATAAGACTGGAGTCTGGAAATTAGATCGAGCAGCGCCTGTTTTTTTCAGACGGAAAATGGGTGCTGAAGAGTCCAATATAACAGGAGCGCGCACCCAGTCAGCTCCAAGTATGCACACCATATTGGTTAGGGTGCATGCAGTCGTCCAGGGCGCCACCTGAAACAGGCATTGGGCCCATTGCCTTTGCAAATTGAGGGCCCAGTACCCATTTCAGGCCCCTTTCCAATATTTCATTGCAACTCCCCACAGCATGCGTCGTGCATGCTGCAGTCAGTTTTCTCAAGTGAAGTGAAGCCAAACCAGTGGTCTTTAAAGCTGGAGGCGGCCACCAAAAAATGTTTTACTTACTGAGGAGCCAGAAGGAGCAGGAGTGCTCTTGCTCGCTCTACGTTAAAACTGCTGGCTACCGCTCGCCCCCCCTCCTCATCTCCACCCATCCATGGACTCACGGTAGGTCCGGTGCTGGTGCCTCCGCCGGCTGACTTTCATCTTCTTCACGACGGGCGCACTGTCTCTTGGGCCACTACTGGGGTTCCCAGCCCAAAGTTGGGCGCAAAACAATTTCTAGGCCAAGGTTTGTGAAATCTACCCAATCACTAGTTATATTCAATCAGATCAATGTTGAAACAATAGCAATGAAACCAGTGACTCAATAAGGATAGAAATTACTGTTGACAATGTTATCGTCCAAACGTTTAACATACTTGTATCAAACTCATCTCCTCACTATTTTAATGAAACCATTAACCCATTTAAAATAAATGGGTAATGTCTTCATTGAAGTAATGGAGAGTGGAGTTGATATGACCATGTTAAGCATTCATATGATAACATTGCCAACAGTATTTCTACACTAATGAGGTATAATTCAGTGCGATGGATGGGTGTGATCTACTTTATATTAGAATTCTTCCTGTACAACGTTGGAGAGCTATGACTGGGCTGTGAATCCTCGACAGGAATATGCCGGGAGCAGCATCACAACATGTGTTAATGCTAAAGTGATGTTTACGCCAAAACCATGAGGAGATGCTGCGGCTACAGCTCAGGATTCTGTGCCAATCCAAAAGTCAGCATGGAATACAAGCAGCGAAGCTTCACAGACCACTTCTGGTGCCTGTGGATCTCACTCATGGCTTTGAGTTTTCAACTGCAACTTTGTTCCTTGATTGCCCATTGGCACCTTGGCACAATCTCCTTAAGTCTTTATGTGTTACCATCTTCTACCAGTGTTACATCGTGTGCCATCTAACCTCAGTACAGTTTTCTCCAGCTGCACGATGTTCCATTAATAACAGGAGGATGTTCATTTACTAGTGCCTCTTATTCCCACTGCTGACTTAAGTGCCATTTTTATTTTGAAATTTCTTGAACTATTTCATTGCAATGTATTCCTATGACATTTTCTGTTACTCTATCCCCTCCATAGTATTTTCTTGAATCACCAGTATCAATAGCTCATTCACTAACCCGTTTAGGGTAGGTTTTCCAATATGCATGTGGAGGTGGCTGGGACTTTGTGGTGCAGGTGCTGTGTCTACTAACGTTGTGAATGGCTGACCCCGATTAACTTGTCGGCTTCAGGCTTCATTAGACATTAAGTGTGAGCTCTCGGTGAGTAAACTGTCAGAGTTTGGTCTTTTGGGGGTAGGAAATCTGATGTTGCAGCTGGTACTTAAAGGGTTATGATTAGGTAAATAGTGATAGCTTACTTCCATTTTAGTTAGTGAAATCATAGCAAAAAGAACACAAATTTAAAATGATCGGAAAAAGAAAGGGGAGTTAGAAAAAATGGGGGAAAAATTCAGTTGGTTGCGCCTCCCGTTAGCGCCTTAAGAGGGCGCTAATGGGGCGCAAAGCATCTAGCGCCCAGGCGCGGCGAAGTTTGCGCCACTCGCGAAATTAACTAGACATTTTGCGGCAGCGCTAAACACTACCGCCACGATCTCCTGCGCCGGCAGATCGTGACGTCAGTCGAGTGCGCAACGCCCCGGTATCGCCCCGGAGCGGATATTGAGTGGCCCCCCCTGCCTTACCGCCTGACGCTAGCAACGACAGGTTGAGGGGAGCGTTCTGCAGTCATGAAGGGAAAGGGGGAGCGCTATTTAAAGGTGACCGTTTCCTGCCTTTTATTGTTGGTGCCATTTTTGAACTACGCATTCTGAGAGAGAGAGAGACTTCTGGAGAGATTCAACGTTGTGTGAAGGAGTTTTGGGTACTGAGCAGCACTTTGCAGGTTCATTTTGATTTGCCATTCCTTCCATCGATTTAGAAGAGACTGTGGGGGCTGCACTCTGAGCTCTTTGCCTCGTACTCTTCATTGTTCTTTCCAGCAGATTTGATGTGCAGGTCTCTCCAGGCCGAGATTCAAGGCTGCAATGAGCAGGATGTGGATGGAAAGCAAGATTAACCATCCCCTTTAAGAACTGGCCCGTGCCATTGTGTGTGTGTTCCATTGCTGACTGACATTACATGAGCTTCGCCAGCGCTCTGAGGTAGCGCCTCGCTCCTCGGCCTTTGCGCCTTAAGACAGGTGTGAAGCGCCTGATTTAGCGCTCCAATCACCTCCAGGGTCGATAAAAGTCAAGTTTGCAGTCGGTGGCGATAATTAGCGCCAGGCGCTAATCTTTACGCCCGGCCGATAATTGCGCCCCAAATGGGGCGATACTGAATTTCTCCCCCAAAGTCTTTTGTAGAAGATGGTTAGAATGTGGAATTTTCCGAAACAAACTATTGAAGCAGATTTCATAAATTCTTTCAAAAAAAGATATAAATAGTTCCTTGAGATTAGACTAGATGGCTCATGTGGAGACCGACATTGGCACAGACCTGATGGGTGAAATGGTTTGTTTCTGTGCTTTACCATTCTCAGATTCTCTAATATCAGCCTTGTCTCAGTGGAAGTATACTCGCCCCTGGGTTAGTACCCTTACTCCAGGATTTAAGAACATAATCTTGGCTGACACCGTAGTGCTACACTGTCAGAGCTGATGTCTTTTAGATGCGATGTTAAATCGAGGACTTGTCTGTGTTCTCACGTGGACATAAAAGATCCATCGCACTATCCCAAGAAGAACAGGGGAGTCCCGGCCAGCATTACTAAAATAGTTTAATTGGTCAGTTATCTGTGCTGTTTGTGGGACCTTGTGTGTAAATTGGCTGTGGCATTTCCCTATATTATAACAGTGGCTACACTTCAAAAGCACTTAATTGTCTGTGAAGCACTTTGGGATGTCCTGACTCGATGAAAGGTGCTATATAAATGTAAGTTCATTCTACAGTTTATATTTGAAGGGATATCGTGAAGCCAGCATTCTAATATTTGTGCCTCTTCTTTTTCTATAGTTATCCTACAAGAACCAATTGCAGGTTTGGGTGCCTCCTAAGAAGGCAGCGCAGCAGGTTGCGTCATTCATTCCACCCATCGCAAGCATTAGCATAGCTGCCTCCGCTCCAGGAGATTTCGTTTGAGGAGCGTGCACTGGGTGAATCGCAGAGCACGCATGAGCAGGAACATGTAATAGCATTGAGAGAACAGGAAACTGCTGGCCATTGAGTCAGCCCAAACCCTTCGTCAGTAAATGATGTCCTTGAGGCCGGCCATTGTAGCTTCAAAAGTGACACATAACCCAACACAGGGAAGCACCAGACCATGTCTGTTCAAGATTCTCCCAATGGCGCTCAGCAGCCAACCACTTTCTACTGCTCTGGGGAAGTATCTAGAAAGAGCAGAAGATTAGCGAACACAAAGTACACGCTATCACATTGGGGTAAAACAAACACAGAGCGTACATGCACTCAGCACTTGTGGCCAATAATATGGATTTATTTTATTACCACTTAGTCCAGAGAAGGTTTTTATCCCCTGCTGGTGCAGAATAAGATGCCAGCAATTGACTCCATTCATCTTGTACTAGTTAAAGCTTAAAATACTGCTGTTGGAGCACTTCAAAGCGAACCCCAGCAGTAAATTCACATTGCCAAATGGCAGTGCATTCTGTAGCTTGCAGTTAGATGCCCTGACACTCCTTGAGGTGTAATGAAAGTTGACATTGTAGCAGGCACTTTGTAGAACCCCTCTTCTTTAAGGGTCTCCATGTCCTATTGAAATCATGGAAATATTTTCTTAACATGGAGTCTCTTTCTGATATTGGAAACAATGATATGGCTGCTTGCCCAGTAACATAAACATTGCCCCCTTGATCTGATCCAAAAACAAAATAAAAGCTCCCAGAAAACAAGTAAAAATCCAACAAAACCTTGCAAAAAACTAGTTAATGCCCGACCAAAAATGTATCTAAGAAAGCTTGTGTCCCTTTACCAGCTGCCTCCTGCATGCAGCTTACCTTTAACACCCAGTGCGAACAGTTGGAAGTAATGCAGGAGAGTATTTCTGCCCAAAGGTTGGGAAGCACCAAAAGCCCCAATTTTGCATGCAATATACATGTGAAATAAAGCTCTTGTGCAGAATATGTGGGAGTGAATTACATGGACATAAAGCCTGATGAGAAAATTACAAGAGGGAGGGGAATTCCAGTGGGGGCTGGTAACATCACCGGATGCCCAGTTTGCCTGTTCCTGCTGGTAGGGACAATCCCGCTGATTGGAAAACGTTCCCTTCTGTTTTTCTATGATTTAAGTGTATGTTGCTCTGATGTGAAAATATCCAACATGATGGTGGGGTGTGTGTGTGTGTGTGGGGGGGGGGGGGAGGGTGGGGGTGCTCCTCATTACACATAGCACCATCATAAACACTTTTCCTTTCCACTTTACCAGAGCAGTTCTTCTCCCATTGCATTATTTTTAACCATGGGGTCAGGGAGCAGGACACCAATTATTCTCATTCGTCCAGTACATACTTGCTGGGAATGAAGTCACTGTGATTGGTCTGTGCTTTATCTCAAATTCTGATGCCAGTAAAAATGAAACCATTTGTAGTGTCACACTTTCTAATATATTCTCCTTCATGAAACTAAATAACAACCTCTTCAATCTTCACCCATTTCTATTAACGTTTACAGTCCTTTACTTTAGAAGAAAGCAATGGACTAGTTATTGATGGTGTCGTGCATCATAGTGTACTGTGATCAGTTATAATAAATTGTGGAATATGCCAATACACTGTAGAGGTTTCCTTAGAAATATCAAGGAGCTTCCATGTGCTCTGTGATGGACAACCTGGAGTGAATTTTAACATGTTGGGAGAATGTGAACTCAAACTTTGGATCTGCAACTTCAGTATTTAGATCCCCAACTGAAATGTATTTTTATTTTCCAATTTTCTCCCTCTTTGAAGCCAGTGACTCATTCTTGTATCTTCTTAGGCAGTCCCTCGGAACCGAGGATGATTTGCTTCCACATTAAAAATGAGTTCTCAGGTGACTGATGAGTCCAATGCGGGACCTACAGTCTCTGTCACAGGTGGGACAGATGGTGGTTGAAGGGGCGGGTGGGTGGGGTGCTTGGGTTGACGTGCGCTCCTTGCGCTTGGCTTTCACTTGCTCCCGGCGAAGAGATTCGAGGTGTAAGGCACCTTCCCGGATGCTTCTCCTCCACTTTGTGCGGTCTTGGGCCAGGGATTCCCAGGTGTCGGTGGGGATGTTACACTTTTTCAAGGCTTTGAGGGTGTCCTTGAAGCGTTTCCTCTGCCCACCTGGGGCTCTCTTGCCGTGTCGGAGCTCCGAGTAGAGCGCTTGTTTTGGGAGTCTCGTATCGGGCATGCGGACGATGTGACCCATCCATCGGAGCTGATCGAGCGTGGTCAAAGCTTCGATGCTGGGGATGTTGGCCTGAGCGAGAACACTGACGTTGGTGTGCCTATCCTGCCAATGGATTTGCAGGATCTTGTGGAGGCAGCGTTGGCGGTACCTCACCAGTGCTTTGAGGTGCCTGCTGTACACGGTCCATGTCTCTGAGGCAAACAGGAGGGCGGGTATCACTACTGCTCTGTAGACCATGAGCTTGGGGCCGGGTTTGAGGTCCTGGTCTTCAAACACTCTCTTCCTCAGGCGACCAAAGGCTGCACTGGCACACTGAAGGCGGTGTTGGACTTCGTCATCGACTTTGTCATTCTTGTATATGATTCCACTCGCAATGGGTACCCCACCACAATGGCTGGTCTTTGCGTTTGAGTCTGCGCAGTGAGTGATGGCACATGGAGGGTGGACATCCGAGGTCCTGGATATTGAAGGTTAATTGCAGCACCTTCACCACCACAACAACTGGGATAAACTAACTCAGCCCAGAGCAATGATCGAACCTGGGGACATCCTGATTTGTATGGCTCAGGATCACACATAAGTGTTTTTCCCACTGAGCAAATAGGATTTTCTCATAGTAACATCAGTTTTGTTAGAAGTTCCAAGCATTTTCTGTTGCAACTCCTGCCTGACTGCAGTTACTCAGAATGGGTGGAGTTCGTATTTCTAACCTGAAAGTTATGCAAGTTGGACACATTTTAGAAAGAAAAATCAGAAACAAGCTTGTAGTTTGTCCCTAAATTGCGACCATGGCGCCAACTCTGGCCACATTAAACATTTTCATTGACTCCAGGGACAAAAAGAGAGCTGCTGAATTGGCTCCAAGACAGTAAAATATAATTTCTGAAACTAAGCTCCTCTTCTGTTTCGAGTAATTGAATCTGAGTACAGCAGAGTCAAAGCCACTCAAACTTATCATGAAACTTACCCCCCTTTCGAATTCAAACAATACTGACATATTGTCACACTCAATTGTACAAACTAATGTAATGATGAGACGTCCCATTAAATTACTAGCTTCAGTCAAGTGGAGTGGAAGCCCAGCCAAAGGCAATCCACTGAACAGAGCATTGAAGAAAAATGTGATGGGATTCAAAGTAGGTACACAATAATTTCTGGAGCCAAAGATGGAATCTGCTTGCCTGCTAAAGAGGTCGACAGATTGCAGCAGATAAATAAAGCAGTTGAACATAGCAGAGAGATGTCAAGTTAGTTATTTCTTCATTGACAACGAATGTATCCTGATGCATTTTGATGGTTTACTTGGCAGATTCTTCTGCCAACCTCTTCATTTCATGGCGAATAATTGAGTCTGACTGCAGCAGAAGTTAATTGCGCTGATTATGGCTGCGGACAAGACGGGCTTTGGAGCTTTGCTAACCAGCAGAAAGTATCAAGTGTACTTCCTGACCCACCAGCTGGCAGGGTCAAAACTCACAGGAATGTCTGGTACTTGGTCGATTATGCATCAGATTATATGGCCAAGAAAGAACTTGCATTAATGTGGTGACTTTCATGTCCTCAGCACATCCCGAAGTGCTTCACAAGCAATTATTTTCAAAGTGTAGTCACCGCTGTTTTGTACGCAAACACAGTAGCAAATTTGTGCGCAGAAAGATTCCTTACCCCACAAACAATAAATGATATTAATAACCAGTTAGTCTGCTTTGGTGGCATTGATTGAGAGATAATTGTTGGACAGGATATTGGTGAACTCCCTGCTCTTCTTTAAATAGGGTTGTGGGATCTTTTGCATCCATCTGAACAAGAAGATGGGTCACAGTTGAATGCCTTATATACTCTGACAATGCAGCCCTCCATCAGTACAGTACTGCACTGCACTGCAGTGCCAGCCCAGATGATGTGCTCAAGTCTTAGTGTACGGCTTGAACCCACAACCTTCTGACTCTGAGGCAAGAGTGAGCCAAACTGATGCGATGAACAATTGATAAGATCCTTTTCTGAACAATACTGAATCTCATATCGAAATTGGTTGGTGCTTGACCATCATGTTGGTGCCAGAGCTGGGCGGACATGTTGGGTACAATTTAACGTGGGCTTATTTTTAGCGATAACTTTTTTACATTTTTAATTGATTACTCTTGAAGATAAATGTATTTGAAAATTAAATAATCTGTGTTGAATTAGTCTACAGTGAGCTATTACATTTGGGAATTCAAAACTAAATGTCATAGGCAATCCAAAACTAGAGGTCATAAATATAAGATAGTCACTAATAAATTCAATAAGGAATTCAGGAGAAACGTCTTTAGCCAGAGAGTGGTTAGAATGTGGAACTTGCTAACACATGGAATAGTTGAGCCAAATAGCATAGATGCATTTAAGGGGAAGCTGGATAAGTACATGAGGAAGAAAGGAATAAAATATTATGCAGATAGGGTTAGATGAAGTAGAGTAGGAGGAGGCTCGTGTGGAGCATAAACACCAGCATAGACCAGTTGGGAGGTAGGGCCTGTTTCTGTGCTGTGCATTCTATGTAATTCTATGTAATACATATAAAGGGATGGTCTATATAAGAAATACTATAGGGGTAATTTTCACCTTCACCACTTGGGTAGTAAACTGGTGGAGCGGATCGCCCGACCATTGTAGAACCTGCCGATTGAGATCAATGGTAATGAAAGTCGGGTGGGTTCTATAATAGCTGGGCGAGCCACTCCACCAGTTTACTACCCAAGTGGTGAAGGAAAAAATTACCCCTATAGTAACTGCCTATGATTAAACACCAGCTAGAATGCGAGAAAGAATAGCAGAACAAAAATGTAGCATGTGGACAGCATCAGGAGGAAGCAAATTTATTTTTGAGCTATGTATGAAGTGGATGGAATGTTAAAAGCCAGATAGGTCATTTAAGGCATAAGTTGGGTAATAATATTATGGGGGAAATCAGGAAATGGCAGATGTGTTAAATTAATTCCTCATCAATGATGACCATGGACAAATTCCAGATCCTAAGTGGTTGGGGAATCTGTAATACATCTAAAATTCAGTAAAGTATTTTGCTACTAAGAAATTCAGAGGATTTCGGGCCAAATACTGGTCATGCATAAAGATACTTTAGATCATTTTCCAGCAGTAACCAGATACACATTCTGCTGAGTCATTAATGTTGAATGTTCTGATCCAGTGAGATTGGTTGTTAAATTTTGGCTTTTCACCTCTTGAACCTGGGTCTGACTTCAGCCGAGACTGATGGGATGAAAGTGCCCTCTGTTTGCTGGCTATAAAATCTTGGGTCTGTGGCAAGTTCATCAGTATGCTCTTGCCATCAGGAACTAATACAGGAAGTTTGCCTGAACCTTGATGAGGTTATCACCCTCTGCACATGTGTTGTCATCTGTGATTAACAGCCAGTCTTATCAACTTAAACATATGGTGAGCATTCTTCTCTATAAATGTAAGAATAATTTTGTAGCCTAATCTCTTTACATTCTTCACTGTAAGGATTTCACAAAGACCTGCAGTTATGTTTAAATTTAATTCAGCAATAATTGCAATAATGGGTAGCTTCCAGAGGTTTAAATAAAGTGCCTTTCAACAAGGAGGAGGAACATGAAAAGGAAGAGAGGTATCCATCACCAGTGCCCCTGGCTGCCAGAGCTCTCAGAGAGAAGCTCATTAAAGAGCACTTCACCTGAACCATCCGTCCCATCCCTAATACACCAAGAGTCCCATAATCCTTATCGCCACTTTCCTCAATATCGATTGCCTTCCATCAATCCAATCTTATGTGTCTTGCCCTCACTTCACTACAACAATAAACAACAACACCAAAGCCAGATCAAAAAACAAATTTATCAAACAACTCAATTCCATCTCAATCTAACAGTTAACAGAAATAATTATGAATCACCCTTGTGCCCAGCCTTAGTACCTGTCTTGTGTGCTTGCTTATCTACCCTGGTGCTCCTACGAAGTGTTTCCCCAGGAGCTACAGCTTAGGAGGTGAAAGGCTGCTGAGCTTCCATTGAGGACACCTCAGACGGCCATGGTGGGCGATGTCGAGCAGGTCTGGGCCTTGAGGGCCCGGTTGTAAACTGCAGCATCTCAGCGTGCCCGGGGCAGTCTGGCCCAGCTGTCTGTGTAGCATTAACAAGGGCACTGGCGGCGTGGGTGGCAGGGGAGCAGACATGCTGTCATCCTGAGAGACGACAGCAGGTTCCTCTCCCATTGAGCCAAGGCCACTCTCCTGAGTCTGCACCTCAGTACTCTGTGGCTCTGCTCGAGAACAGAGTGCAGGAGTGAGGTGACACTCTAGAAGCCCCCAAATAGTGATCCCAAAGACAAGATGGCAGATATCTAAGCTACCATGGCAGCTGTGAGAGCTGTCAGGAGGCTCCATGATGGTGGGCGCCACTGTCATGTTGATAGAGCTGACCGCTCGGTCTATGTTGGACAGAATAGACTCTATACTCTACAGGAAGCCTTCACACAAGTTGGACCTATGCTCTTCCATTCTCTGCAATATTGTGCTCAAGCTCACTGGCAGGCTGCCCCAAACACTTAGCATTTCCTGGTATATATGCCAATCAGCTTTCTTCAGTAGTTTTGGCCCTCAAAGTCAGCATACCTTTCAGCCAATGTGCCAAACTCCTCCATCACCATCCCTGGGTATGTCCTGTCCCACCGGCAGGACAGACCCACCAGAGGTGGTGGCAAAGTGGTATACAGTCAGGAGGGAGTGGCCCTGAGAGTCCTCAACATTGACTCCGGACTCCATGAAGTCACATGGCTTCAGGTCAAGCATGGGCAAGGAAACCTCCTGCTGATTACCACCTACCACCCTGCCTCAGCTGATGAATCAGTACTCCTCCATGTTGAACACCACTTGGAAGAAGGCTGAGGGTAGCAAGGGCACAGAATGTACGCTGGGTGGGGGACTTCAATGTCCATCACCAAGAGTGGCTCGGTAGCACGACTACTGACTGAGCTGGCCGAGTCCTGAAGGACATAGCTGCCAGTCTGGGCCTGCGACAGGTGGTGAGAGAACCAACACAAGGGAAAAACCTACTTGTCCTCGTCCTCACCCATCTACCTGTCACAGATGCATCTTTCCATGACAGCATTGGTAACACAATCATTGTGGAGTCGAAGTCCTGTCTTTACACTGAGGACACCATCCATCGTGTTGTATGGCACTACCACCGTGCTAAATGGGATAGATTCAGAACAGATCTAGCAGCTCAAAACTGGGCATCCATGAGGCGCTGTGGGCCATCAGCAGCAGCAGAATTGTATTCCACCACAATCTGTAACCTCATGGCTTGGCATGTCCCTCACTCCACCATTACCATCAAGCCAGGGGACCAACCCTGGTTCAATGAGGAGTGCAGAAGAGCCTGCCAGGAGCAGCATTGGACACATTACATGCTGCCTGAGGCAACGCTAACAGGCCTGTCTCCTGCGCTACCGTTTTCGACCGTGGTCAAATTTCTAGGCTAGAGTATTCATGATGAAAAAATGATCCATTTCCTGTTGCTAACGCCCCTTACCTTAACAAACTTCACCAAGATGTGGAGATGCCGGTGTTGGACTGGGGTGGACAAATGTGAGAAGTCGCACAACACCAGGTTATAGTCCAACAGCTTTATTTGAATACGATAGCAAAATCTAGCTTTATTTGAATGCTTTATTGAAGCTGTTGGACTATAACCTGGTGTTGTGCGACTTCTCAAACTTCACCAAAGTAATGCTTTAACCAAAGTTCTAATTCTCTCCTTTTACTGATGTGATATCGACAGTAGCTCTTTATTACTCACCTGCCAGATGGCGATAAGCCAGGTGGCATTCATACAAGAGCAACATACAGTAGAGGGGCACGTTGCCCGCAAAGCGTGTGTGATTAAAGAAGCTCAAACTCAAACTCCGTATGATGTGAAGTGGACAGAGAATTTGTTACTTAATTTTCCTTATTTTAAGTTGAACGTTGAAGCCTGGCCAGCGTGTGCATAACAAGCACTCTCGCCTCGGAGTCAGATCGTTGTGGGGTCAAGTCCCACTATAGACTTGAGCGCACAATCCAGCCTGACGGTCCAGTGCAGCACTGAGAGAGTGCTGCATTGTTGGAGGTGCTAGGGGAGATTTGAAAATGGGCTGCCTGGTGTAACTGGAGTGGTCATGCCCCGAAACTGGTTCACGCCAGCGCTTTGGTGCCACGATTCTCAAAGGGGCCTTCCGCTGGGCACCTGAAGCGCCTGCCTGTTCTGACGGTAGGGCCTTGTAATATGCAAAGCAGGGTCCTAAGACATACATAGGACTCCGATTGCAATTCTGACGGACAGCTGGGCGGAGCATGCTCTGTGCAAGCTCCACCCACTTTCACCGGGTGATGCAACTAACGAGACACCAAAAAGGTAAGTTGAAAATTATATTTGTGAGGCCAGGAGGAGTCGGAGTGCAACTGCGAGTTCCGCAAGAATAATGTTGGCTGCTAATGTCCTGGGCCTCCCCCTCCCACCATGATCGCACCCCCAAAACCTTTCTTCCTGCTAGCCGGGTTGGCCTCCTGGCCACCTGATACTGCGTTGGCGCGGAGCAGGTGATCTGCACCCATTTGGTGCCCACAGGTTGCCAGTGGCATGGCAATAAGGCTCGGTCTTCAAAATGGACCAGGCCTCCCAATAGTTCAAATCTACCCTGCCATCTTCTGGATGAGATGTTAAACTGTGAGCCATCTGTTTGTTCAGATGAATGTAAAAGATCCCATGGCACTATTTGAAGCAGAACGGGGAGTACTATTGACATTCTGGCTAATATTCATCTCTCAACCAACACTGCCAAAATCAGTTTAACTGGTCATTCATTCATTTGCTGATTATGAGACCATGCAGTACACAAATTAGGTGCTGAGTTTGTCTACATAAAATAACTTGTTGTGTATGAAATGCTTTAGGATATTCTGAGGACATGAAAGGCACTGTGTAAATGCAAGTGTTTTCTTTTTCCTTTTCTTGGTCCTTTTCGTGGTCCAGTGTCAGCTGTGGCTCAGTGGGTACCACTCTCATCTCTCAAGTCAGAAGGTTGTGGGTTCAAGTCCCACTCCATGAGACTTAAGCACAGTAATCTAGGCTGACACTCCAGTGTAGCACTCAGAGGTGCCATCTTTCAGATGAGACGTCAAACCGAGGCCCTGTCTGTTCTCTCAGGTGGATGTAAAAGATCCCATGGCACTATTTCGAAGAAGAGCAGGGGAGTTATCCCTGATGTCCTGGCCAATATTTATCCCTCAATCAGCATAATAAAAACAGATTATCTAGTCATTATTGCATTGCTGTTTGTGGGAGTTTGCTGTGTGCAAATTGGCTGCTGTGTTTCCTACATTACAACAGCGACTACACTTTAAAAAGTACTTAATTGACTGTAAAGCACTTTGGGATGTCTGGTGCTTGTGAATTTTGCAATATAAATGCAAATCTTTCTTTCTTTTTCTTCTTCTTTCCCTCTTTCGTGAGTTGGCATCACAATGGTTTAAAAGTTGCAAACGTCTGATCAATCCCTAATTGCCTTTTGGGAGGTAGGGGTACTTGAGCTATCTGAATGTAATGGGACAGCAATGATGTTTGAAAAGCAATTTTTGCTGATCAAGTTTTCGGTCACGTAAGTATATCTGGATGCGATGGTGGGACCTGTTGTAAAAGTAAATGTAATCTATTTAAACCTCATTAAAGCAAGCCAGATGTTCATTAAATAAAAAATAGGATCCATGACAGTTTTGAAATGCTGGCAAACGAGCTGTAGTTTGAGCCCAGATCCAACAGTTAATGGAGATTTTGGTATCTGATGCACAATATTAACATCTGGGGAAGGTTTATGTAAATAGTCAAACTCCAAACATTCTTTCGTAAGATATTTAAACTTCAACTTCAACTATATGCATGCCCTCAGTTTGTGAAATCCCACCCCACTCATTGCTAAATACTACTGTATTATGCCAAATTCAATATACATTTAAGGCAGGCAGACTGATAAATGTATTACACAAGACCTGCTGAAAATGAAACATCCATTATTCCCACTGGAGTAATTATTCTGCTTTGCTATATGAAAGCCATATATATTTATAACCAACTGCCAACATTAATTACACACATCTGCAAAACAAAAATCCATTAACTGCGTAGAAATGAACCAGAACAGATTGGACTATTTCAACATTGTTACTCAATGCCATTTTTAAAGTGTGCCACATCATTTTTTTATTCGTTCTTGGGTCGTGGGTGTTGCTGGGAAGGCTGCATTTAATGCCCATTCCTAGTTTCCCTGGTAAGGTAGTGGTAAAGGTCTGTAGCGGTTTGATACAACTGAGTGCTTTTCTAGATTACTTCAGAGGGCAGTTAAGAGTCAACCATGTTGGTGTAGCAGTGGAGTCACATACCAAATATGGAGGCAAGTTTCCTTTTCTAAAGGACATTAAAAAGGAAGACTTGCATTTAGATAGTACCATTCACAATCTCAGGATGTCCCAAAGCACTTTACAGCCAATTAAGTACTTTTGAAATGTAGTCACTGTTGTAATGTAGGCAACACGGCAGCCAATTTGTACACAGCAAGCTCCCACAAACAGAAATATGATAATGACCAGATAATCTGCTTTTTAGTGATGTTGGCTAGGACACCAGGGCTAACTCCCCGGCTCTTCTTCAAAATAGTGCCATGGGATATTTACATCCACCTGAGAGAACAGAGAGGGCCTCAGTTTAACGTCACAACCTAAAGACAGCACCTCCAAGAGAGCAGCACTCCCTCAGTACTGTCCTGGAGTGCCAGCCTGGATTTTGTGCTCAAGTCTCTGGAGTGGGGCTTGAACCCACAACCTTCTGACTCAGAGGCAAGAGTGCTACGCCCTGAGCCACAGTTGACACATGAACTAGTTTTGTAACAATCCAACAAATTTGTGGTCACTTTTACTAATTTCCAGATTTAGAAAAAACTGAATTCCAGTAGTAAAACTGCCATGGCGTGATTTAGAACTCACATTCTCTAACTTACTAATCCAGTAACATAACCACTACTCTACTGCACCCATCATAAGCAAAACTCTTCATCCCACCACCTCAGTTAATGTTTGGATTCTCAAGCACATCTCAAAATCAAGCACATCTCAATGTGATTGGAGATACTTTTTTGGTAAATTGATAATTATAATAGGCCACATCTTTTCCATTTGAAAACTTGTGTTTTTTTTAAACTCATTTTGCAGTTAAATGAAAATAGTGCACTGCAGGAAGACATCAAGAGAATGTAACTTCAGTCAGAGAGTGCGCCTTCTAACCACTGTTTATATCTGTGTGCCTGGTTTGTTTCTAAAACAACTGGGAGACCTTCACTTCAGTTTTTTAACCTGATCCTCACTGCAATTTACTCACACGAGAGGTACCAACCAATATTTTTTCCCTTCGCCTTCCACTCTCCTGAAGGCATTGACTTCTTGCTCGAATGTAATTCCAGGGGTACCAACAATCCTTCTGGTCCAAGTGCCAATTCTTCATGAGCCTCAATAGTGCCTGTCAGTAGACTATTTCATCACAATGACATGACAGCTGACTCGGTATCCAATGTCTGCACATTTGTACTTCCATAAGAACATAAGAACATAAGAAATAGGAGCAGGAGTAGGCCATTTGGCCCTTCGAGCCTGCTCCGCCATTCAATAAGATCATGGCTGATCTTCTACCTCATCTCCACTTTCCTGCACTATCCCCATATGCCTTGATTCCTTAATATTCCAGCAGTGATCACTGGATAGTGATCAGGAGTCGGAACTCTAACCATTAGCACTGAAGTTACTACTATCACCTGAGCTATGTTAACTCAGTACAGACTAAGGATTGAGCCAGTACATTTCTGGATAAACTTGATGAGCTATCACAGTTGTCATCATTTTGTTGTGTGTTAGTAAAAGCTTGGTAGAGGCAGGGTTAAAAAGATGTTAAAAAGCCTTTGATCTCTCATAGATACTGGATAGCAGATGCATATATATCGTATGGCAAGAGACGTGAACAGAAAGAAAGAAAGACTTGCATTTATATAGGGCCTTTCACAACCACCGGACGTCCCAAAGTGCTTTACAGCCAATGAAGTACTTTTTGAAATGTAGTCACTGTTGCAATGTAGGAAACACAACAGCCAAATTGCCCACAGAAAGCTCCCTCAAACAGCAATGTGATAATTACAAGATAATCTGTTTTTGTGATGTTGCTTGAGGGATAAATATTGGCCAGGACACCAGGGATAACTCCCCTGCTCTTCTTCGAAATAGTGCTGTGGAATCGTTTACATCCACCTGAGAGGACAGATGGGGCCTCAATTTAACATCTCATTTGAAAGATGGCACCTCCAACAGTGCAGCACTCCCTCAGCATTGCACTGGAGTGTCAGCCTAGATTTTTGTGCTCAAGTCTCAGGAGTGGGACTTGAACCCACAAACTTCTGACTTAGAGGCAGAGGATGACTACCCACTGAGCCACTGGCTGACACATAGCAGAATTCAAATGTCCAAGCCTAGATTGATGAGCCAGTGGGTAGTTTTGGAAGTGGCTTAGTTTAAGTCTGAGATACCGCCAGCAAACAATCGAAGTGAGAACTGATTTACAATGTGGTCCATAGTTTGTGATTGGTGTCCACGGTCATATCATATGTTGTCTCTCATCTGGCAGAGGTATAAGAAATGATCGCATCTGCCATGCGATGTTCTGAAATGGTTCAATATGTACTATTGTTTCTGCTCTAGGTTGAAGCCTGGGGGTTCTTTTGTGGGGTCGGCATTCAGGTGTTTGTTTGGGATGTTAACATAGTCCCGGAACTATTTTCAATATGCCTCAGGATTAAATGAGGATGCTTTAAGAGCGTTAGCCCGATCCTAAAAAAGCCTACGAGATGTCAGGTGTATCTTCAGAAGATTCTGGAGGTCCTCATGATTTGGTAAGTTCAGGTTGGCCATGGTTTGATTGAGAATGGGATGACAACCTTCATGTGGTGCTCCTGTTACATGTTATCAATTAACACAACGAATGTCGTCAAAAGTGCTGTCACTGCCGCGGAGGGAGCGGATTGGTGGGTAACAGGTAAGTGTTAGTTTGTTAGTTTGATTCATTAAATTCTTCGTTTTTCATGTTGAAATTCACTTGATGGTAGTTTCTATTGTGATTTAGATTTATAGATATAAGTTCCAGTGCCTTTAGTTAACATTTAACTATTTTAGCATCTCAGTCTTTCAGAGGTCAGTTTCTTAGAGTTTTAGAGTTCAGTGCCAAGTGTTTTAGTAGTCAGGGGCTCAGTGATTTAGAGATCAGTGGATTGACTACCATGGCAGGCCAGCGGGGACCCATTGCATGCGCATCCTGTTCCATGTGGGAACTCCAGGACATGTCATGCGTCCTGGATAACCATGTGTGCAGGAAGTGCCGCCTGTTGCCCAAGCTCGAGCTCCGAGTTTCGGAGCTCAAGGAGAGGCTGGAGTCACTGCAGTGCATCCGAGAGTCTGAGAGTTTCCTCGAACGTACGTTCCAGGAGGTGGTCACCCCACAGCTACAGAAGGTACAGGAGGTGACAGAAAGGGTGACCACCAGACAGGGTAGGAGGAATACACAGGTAGTTCAGGAATCCCCCAAGCCAGTGGCACTCGCTAATCGGTTTTCAGTTTTGAATCCCGGGGAGAGTGATGACTCCTTGGAGGAATGCAGTAAGAATCAAACCCTCGGCGCCACCGGAGATTTGACTGCACACAGGGGAAAAGAAAGAGTAGAAATGCAGTAGTCATAGGGGATTTGATAGTAGGGACATAGACAGGCATTTCTGTACCCGCAAGCGTGATTCCCGAATGGTATATTGCCTCCTTGGTGGCAGGATAAAGGATATCACCGAGCGGGTGTAGGACATTCAGCAAGGGGAAGGGGAACAGCCAGAAGTCGTGGTCCATGTTGGAACCAATGACATAGGATGAAAAAGTATTGGCGTCCTTCAGGCAGAGATTTTTAGGAGCTAGGAAAAAGATTAAAAACCAGGACCTCAAAGGAAGAAATCTCAAGATTACTACCAGTGCCACATGCTAATGAGTATAGAAACAGGGGCCCCGATCTTATCTCAGAGCGTGGAGGGAGCGGCGGTGGGGAGGAGCAATTTTGCGGTCGGGAAACCTGGAAGTCGAGAAGTATGAAGTGATGCACTTTGGGAGGACTAATATGGAAAGACAGTGACGTAAGAACACTACTAGGCACTTGGTCTAAGCATTAAACAAAGCTTTAATCAACTGTTTTACAACATGGAGATCTAGTTGTGTCCTTCACTAGTTCCTGTTAAGAATGTCCTGCGCAAGCTGGGCCCGTGCCCGAGTATTTATACTCTCCCTGGACAGCGTCACCCGCAGGCCACCCAGTATTATTTCATAAATCTTTATGACAGATTCATGTCAGACAGTATATAAAAATGGAACAATTTTGAAAAGTGTAGTTGAGCAGAAAGAACCTGTTGTCCATATTCACACATCCTTAAAGGTGGCAGGGCAAGTTTGCGAAGGAATAGCCATATTCAGAAAAATACACCATCCTATGAAAGAATTCTGACTTTATTAAACATGACAAACTGGGTTTAAAAATCTAAAAGCCTCAACGACACAAAGCTGTAAACAGCATACAGGCTTTTGAGATAAGATAAGTTGTGAACACAAAGCTGTAAACACCATACAGGCTTTTGAGATAAGATGGGTTGTTGACACTGAAACAATAGCCCTATTGAAACAGGAGGTTGGAGGTTCCCGAAAGTCTGCAGCTTTGGAAAAAGACAATACCATACCCTAGTTAAAGAGTCTTAAACCAACACTTTGAAATGAATCACATAAATTAAAGAAACATATGCCTTTGTAAATATGACATCAAATGAAAAACAGGAGACATAATTCTTAATGCAACCAGTTGAGGTGGCTAGGGGGACAATGGTGCATCTGGTTGAAGTGTTTTTAATTTACATGTTGTAAAAAGATACAAACAGAAGACTTTCATAAATATGACATCAATAGGTCCAAAAGCCATCACATTGTTTTTGTGTTGAACTTGGAACACCTAGGAGATACGAAGTCTGTAATATAACCAGCTGAGGTGACTTAAGAATTGCATAGAAGACCTTCATAAAAAAGACATCAAATAGAACCACTGCTGTCACATTGTTTTTATGATAAGTTTTGAACACCTAAAGGTAGAGACACGATTCTGAAAGCTACAAGCTGAACAAATTGTAAGAATAGCAGGGGTCAACAGAAAAATAACTAGAGATAATTAGCTTACATCAGCAGAAAACTTCAAAGGATATACCACTGGGAAAGAGTATTAAAGATTGGATTTTCAAATAGGAAGTCAGAATTCACTGGAAGGGGCAAAGCGATTCTTAGACTTCAGAGGCAAGCTCCGTAAGTTTTCAACTCTTTAAGTCTCGGGGATCAAAGCTACTTGTATTTGATTTTGGTGGATATCTGGAATAAGAATAAGTTAAAAATGTAACGACATTAAGATTTGAGAATAAGGATCTCTGAGAATAAGAATTGTAAGCTATTTGTTTTTGGAATTGTTAAAGTTGCGATTGAATCACCAGCTGTAACTACATGTCGGTTCTTTAATAAATCTATATTTTTTTAGAATTGTCTCAAATAGTACTTCTGTATCAAACTCGCAAACTCAATCTCTGTGCACTCTTTGGTGAGGAGTTGCAGAATTCTGGAGGAGTTTTCCGGATCCTCATAATATCCGGAAGGTTACAGTCTAGCTAAACTTATTAAAAGTGCTATCTGGAGGACGGTAACATCTTCAGGTAATTCCTTTCCTTTAGGGAGAGATAGTCTGGACATTTAGACCCAATTAAGCGTCTTTAGGATTCGGCTACCTCTAACTTTAGTTGAAGGTGAATGTCTGGGGAATACGCCTGATCCGGGGTAGCCCGAAAAGGGCTAGGACTAGTAATAATCCTTTCAAGTTGATAAGGTGGCTAAAAAAAGAATATGGGTAACTTTGGTTTATAAATAGAGGAATAGAATATAAATGCAAAGATCTCTTGTTCACAATACTCCAGCGGAGGCCGAACCAGTGATTTTTTTAAAGTTCTACCCTCAGCTGGAGTATTGTGAACAATTCTGGGCACCACACTTCAGGAAAGATGTAAAGGCCTTGGAATGGGTACAGAGGAGGTTTACCAGGATGTCCCCAGGGATGAAGAACTTTAGTTATCAGGAGAGGTTGGAAAAGTTAGGACTGTTCTCCTTGGAACAGCGAAGGTTAAGAGGTGACCTAATGGAGGTTTTCAAGATGAAGAGAGGTTTTGACAGAGAATTATTCCCCTGTTGAGTGGGTCAATAAATAGAGGTCACAGATTCAAAATCATTGGCAACAGATCTAAAGGGGAGATGAGGAGAAATTTTTTCACTCAGAGAGTTGTCGGGCTCTGAAACGTTCTACCTGAAAAGGTGGTGGAAGCTGATTCCATAAATAATTTTAAAAGGGAGTTGGACAGGTACCTGAGGATGAGGAACTGACAGGGTTACGGACAAAAAGCGGGATTGTGGGACTAAGCACGACTGCTCTTTCAAAGAGCCAGCACACGCTCGAGGGGCCGAATAACCTCCTTCCGTGCTGTAAGTTTCTATGATTCTATGGGCTGGATTTTCCAAGCCCCGAGGAGGTGGGCATGGAGGTGATACAGCCCGTAAAATCGGAGAAAGTGGGGGCGGATGGCAAACCCGCCCCCATCCCGCCTCCGTGCCCACTTGCCAGGAGGCGGGAAGATGTGCAGCTTCGGGTCCCGTCTCCTGAAGGCGGGAAAGGCTTTTAATCCTTTTAACTGCCTGTTAACAGGTAGTTAGCAGGCAGAAAAAAGAATTAGTGCCATTTTACCTTCACAGGTGAAGGCTTCCCGACCTCGGAGAATCCCGCCGGGTTGGAGGAGACGTGGAGGAGGTCTGCGCCGGTCGGAGGGGCCTGGAAGTAAGGTGTAGAGGTGAGTGATGGGTGCAAGTGTGGAGTGGTAAGTATGCAAGGTGAGTGATAAGTTTAAAAAAGTGTTCACTTAACTTTTTTTCATTCTGTAGCCTTTAGCCGCGGTGGACTGGGAGAGCAGACATCCACCTTGTCAATTTCAGGTAAAGGCTGATGGATCCTCCGATCCATCAGACATGTGAAATTTACTTATACAGTCATAGAGTCATAGAGTTATACAGCACAGAAAGAGGCCCTTCGGCCCATCGTGTCCGCGCCAGCCATCATGCCCTGTCTATTCTAATCCCATTTTCCAACACTTGGTCCGTAGCCTTGTATGCTATGGCGTTTCAAGTGCTCATCTAAATGCTTCTTGAATGTTGTGAGGGTTCCTGCCTCTACCACCCTTTCAGGCAGTGAGTTCCAGATTCCAACCACCCTCTGGGTGAAAAAGTTTTCCTCAAATCCCCTCTAAACCTCCTGCCCCTTACCTTGAAACTATGCCCCCTGGTTATTGAGCCCTCTACTAAGGGGAAAAGTTCCTTTCTATCTACCCTATCTATGCCCCTCATAATTTTGTACACCTCAATCAGTTCCGCCCTCAGCCTTCTCTGCTCTAAGGAAAACAACCCCAGCCTGTCCAGTCTCTCTTCATAGCTGAAGCGCTGCAGCCCAGGTAACATCCTGGTGAATCTCCTCTGCACCCTCTCCAATGCAATCACATCCTTCCTATAGTGTGGCGACCAAAACTGCACACAGTATTCCAGTTGTGGCCTAACTAGCGTTTTGTACAGCTCCATCATAACCTCCCTGCTCTTATATTCTATGCCTCGGCTAATGAAGGCAAGTATCCCATATGCCTTTTTAACCACCTTATTTACTTGTCCTGCTGCCTTCAGGGATCTATGTACATGCACCCCAAGGTCCCTCTGATCCTCTGTCTTTCCTAGGGTCCTACCATTCATTGTGTATTCCCTTGCCTTGATAGTCCTCCCAAAATGCATCACCTCACACTTTTCAGGGTTAAATTCCAATTGCCACTGTTCTGCCCATCTGACCAACCCGTCTATATCGTCCTGTAGCCTAAGGCTTCCCTTCTCGCTATTTACCACCCCACCAATTTTCGTGTCATCTGCGAACTTACTGATCATACCTCCTACATTCATATCTAAATCATTAATGTACACTACAAACTGCAAAGGACCCAGCACCGATCCTTGCGGTACACCACTGGACACAGGCTTCCAGTCACAAAAACAACCTTCGACCATCACCCTCTGCCTCCTGCCACTAAGCCAATTTTAGATTCAATGTGCCAAGTTGCCCTGGATCCCATGGGCTCTTAGCTTCTTGATCAGTCTCCCATGCGGGACTTTGTCAAAAGCCTTACTGAAGTCCATGTAGACTACATCAACTGCACTACCCTCATCCACACACCTAGTCACCCCCTCGAAAAATTCAATCAAATTGGTCAGACATGATCTCCCCCTGACAAAGCCATGCTGACTATTTTTCCAGTAATTTCCCTACCACTGATGTTAGGCTCACTGGCCTGTAATTCCCTGGTTTATCCCTACTACCCTTCTTGAATAATGGTACAACGTTAGCTGTTTTTCAGTCCTCTGGCACCTCCCCTGTGGCCAGAGAGGTTCTGAAAATTTGTGTCAGAGCCCCTGCAATCTCCTCCCTTGCTTCACACAGCAGCCTGGGATACATCTCGTCTGGGCCTGGATCTTTATCCATTTTTAAGCCCGCTAAAACCGCTAGTACCTCCTCCCTCTCAATAATAATTTGTTCAAGTATATCACAATCCCCCTGCCTGATTTCTATGCCTACATCGTCCTTCTCCATAGTGAACACAGATGCAAAATATTAATTTAACACCCCACCTACATCTTCTAGCTCTACACACAGATTGCCACTTTGGTCCCTAATGGGCCATACTCATTCCCTGGTTATCCTCTTGCCCTTAATATACTTATAAAACACCTTGGGATTTTCCTTTATTTTGCCCGCCAGTGTTATTTCATGCCCCCTCTTCGCTCTCCTAATTTATTTTTTAAGTACCCCCCAGCACTTTCTATACTCCTCTAAGGCTTCCACTGTTTTTAGTCCTTTGTATCTGCCAAAAGCCTCCCTTTTTTTCCTAATCCATTCTCGTATATCCCTTGACATCCAGGGTTCCCTGGGCTTGTTGGTCCCACCCTTGACCTTTACAGGAACATGTTGCCGTTGTACTCTCTCTGTTTCCTTTCTGAAAGACTCCCACTGCTCTGATGTGGATTTTCCTACAAGTAGCTGATCCCAATCCACTTTGGCCAGATCCTGCCTTATCATATTAAAATCGGCCTTCCCCCAATTTAGAACCTTTATTTCCGGTCCATCTTTGTCCTTTTCCATGACTACCTTAAATCTCACCGAATTATGGTCACTGTCACCAAAATGCTCTCCTACTGACACTTCTACCACTTGCCCAGCTGCATTCCCTAGAATTAGGTCCAGTACCGCCCCCTCTCTTGTAGGACTTTCTACATGCTGGCTCAAAAAGCTCTCCTGGATGCACTTGAAGAATTCCGCACCCTCTAAGCCTTTCACACTCTGACTATCCCAGTTAATATCGGGGAAGTTGAAATCCCCTACTATTATTACCCTATTATTTCTACACTTCTCTGAGATTTGCCTGCATATCTGTTCCTCTATATCCCCCTGACTGTTTGGGGGCCTATAGTACACTCCCAGCAAAGTGCTTGCCCCCTTTTTGTTTTTACGTTCTACCCATATGGCCTCATTAGAGGAACCTGCTAAGATATCATCCCTCCTTACAGCAGTAATTGACTCCTTGATTAATACTGCGACACCCCCTCCTCTTTTACACCCCCCTCTGTCTCGCCTGAAGATTCTATACCCTGGAATATTGAGCTGCCAGTCCTGCCCCTCCCTCAACCATGTCTCTGTGATAGCAACAATATCATACTCCCATGTGTTCATCAACACCTTCAATTCATCTGCCTTACTCGCAAGACTCCTTCCATTAAAATAAATGCCACCCAGCCTTGCTATACTCCCTTGTGCCGTTACATATTTGCTCTGCCTTCCAGGCTGACTTGTTTTTTCCTCTATATTTGGCTGTGCATCACCCCCTACTATAGCTCCACTCCGTACCCCATACCCCTGCCAAGTTAATTTAAACCCCCCCCAACAGTACTAGCAAACCTCCCCGCAAGGATGTTAGTCCCATTCCGGTTCAGGTGCAACCCGTCCGACTTGTACAGGTCCCACCTTCCCCAGAAGCAGACCCAATGATCCAGGAAACTAAAGCCCTCCCTCCTGCACCAACTCTTTAGCCAAGCATTCATCTGCTCTATCCTCCTATTCCTATACTCACTAGCACGTGGCACCGGGAGTAATCCAGAGATTACAACCTTTGAGGTCCTGCTTTTTAATCTGCTACCTAGCTCCCTAAATTCTTGTTGCAGGACCTCATCCCTTTTTCTACCCATGTTGTTGGTACCAATGTGAACCACAACCTCTGACTGTTCGCCCTCCCCCTTCAGAATGCCCTGCAGCTGTTCAGTGACATCCTTGACCCTGGCACCAGGGAGGCAATATACCATCCTGGAGTCACGTCTGCGGCCACAGAAATGTCTATCTGTTCCCCTTACGATAGAATCCCCTATAACTATTGCTCTCCCAATCTTTTTCCTCCCCTCTGTGCAGCTGAGCCACTCGTAGTGCCACGGACTTGGCTCTTGCTGCATTCCCCTGAGAAACCATCTCCCCCATCAGTATCCAAAACGGAAAATCTGTCGTAGAGGGAGATGGACCCAGGGGACTTCTGCACTACCTTCCTAGTTCTTTTACTCTGTCTGGCGGTCACCTATTCCCTGTCTGCCTGTGCGCTCTTTATCTGCGGTGTGACCACCTTGTTAAATGTGCTATCCACGAAGATCTCAGCTTCGCGGATGCTCCACAGTGACTCCAGCCGCAGCTCCAGCTCCGAAACGCAGATTTCGAGTAGCTGCAGCTGGAGACACTTCCTGCACATGTGTTCGCCCTGGACACCTAAAGTGTCCCTGACTTCCAACTTAGCACAGGAGGAGCACTCCACGCTGCTGAGCTGCCCTGCCATGTCCTACCCTTAATTTATTCCCTTTAAATTAAAGAATATTAAATATACTAGGGACCTTACTTCCCTTTAAACACTACTTACTCTAAACTAGAGACCTTACTTTTACTTTAATGACTGGAATGTAGAAATACTCACCGCTGGTTCTCTGTCCCCTCTTGTGCAGCTTTTTAGCTCCTGCTCTCCTGGAAGCTGACAAAGATGGAAAAAGAAAGGAACACCTCCCACCCCGAACTCCCTCACTCACCAAACTCGCAGCTTCACACTCTGTTCCGATCTGCACTCCGTGACAAACTGCACTCTAGCCTCCCTTATTTATACTGCTGAGATTTAAGTAAGTGAGCTCTCTGGCAGTTTTCAATGTTTGTTGAGTCCTCACCACAAAGACTCATCAAACTAAGGAGAATGTCAGTGTTTGACAAGCTTCACAGAGCTGTCAAATGCTGTCATTTCCTCTTTCAAGAAGTCTTGACAGATAGCACGTCTGACCTTGATGTGCTCTGTCAGTGACTTCTTCCCTAATTGGCTTGCTGAGCCCGCAGGGCGGGCTTAACAAGCTCAATCAGGGGAAAATCCCTCTGAATGGTCAGGCAAGGATGGAGGCACGACAAGCAGCAGTCCCTCCTCCAACTCGCCTCCATTCACAAAATCCAGGCCTATGAGTCTAAAAGGCTATTGAGTCTGTTGATCTCTCGGTTTGATTAGCAATGTGAATTTGAATGTACTCAGTGAGGACCCCACTTGTTTGACATTATCGGATGTCCTGTTTTTGAGCTGTACAGAGAAACTGTTGAAATACAGATTGTAAGCAAGTGCACAAAAGAAGTAAAAACTGACCCTAATAGTGCATCTATTCTTTGAAGTCAGGCTCTTTGAACATTATTATACAATTGATCAACGTGTTCATATTACATTCCTTTGTCTGCAATATTAATGGAAGCATTAACCTGTTTATTTTAAATAGAATAAGGCCTCCGTTAGTATCGCAAACAAAGAAACTTCATACAAATACATTAAAGATTTATATCCTAATATTGAAAGAGTACATTTTCAAGGCACTGAGTTCATTAGTTTACACACAAAGTACTGAGTTGAAGTTTCCTTCTCTTCTAATCAAATCATTTATGACCGATTTCCTTTGATCTTTTAAATGATCCTATTATAGCTAATGATTTTGTACCATTTTCCAAATTCATCTTCATGACATTCTGCTCTCACATTTGAACATTTGTCGTTTGTATATAATGTGAGAGAGTATGGTTAAAATGAAAGAGTTAGCCAATGCATTCAAGTTTTAATAAAGTTGTATCATTTAGAAAAATGGTCAGAAGAAACATCTAGACATTTCTTGGTTTTGTGTGACAGTTTTTACTTTTAGGAAGAAAATATGTCAATTAGCAATTCTGAATTGAGGTTCAGGTTGTGCAATGCATGCACTTACCTGCAGTAGTTCAGGTAATTACTCTGCTAAATAACCTTAATTATTTCCCATTCATCATCTACAAAAGGCTTTCTTCTCATTGTTGTCTTGTCTTGTTGCAGTTTTGTTCTATCAGCATGTATAATTCCTGCATCACTGAGTGCTTTGCCTTGCCAATGGCGTCTTTAAGCCATGCTTTGATAATTACAGGTAGTATTATATGTAACCACCTGCTTAATAGCTTAATCAGAATTGCACTCCCATCCTGACAAGTCTAGCCCACACTCTTAGTCAGGACTATTGGTAAGGTTGTTATTTAAAATGTAGTCTTAAGGAAGCTGAAACATTTTTTTCTTTTCCCCAATTCCTTTTTCCAAAATATAAGCCTGGTCTGACCAGACATTTTTTTCCACACTAAGCAGATTAAACTTATATAGAACAGGTTCCTATAAAAATGAATGGGAAATTCTAGCTTTTGTAAGATGGTGTATATATTACACTGAAGTCAACTGTGTTACCTTTACTGCTGTGAGCATAATCTGTCAACAAGTTTAGTGCCTTGGTTTTCTGCTTTTTGTTTAATGCAAATAGCAAGCAATCTCTTTTTGTAATGTGTTGTTCACACAATAACACATGAGCTGCGCTGTCCATCCCTGTCTTTGAATCTATGCAGGATTATCTGGCAGAATATTCCACAAGAAACAAGAAAAGCCGATACGGAATAGTTTCTTGAGGGACAAAGAATTCCAGTGGTGAGTAAGCTGTACTTAGCTTTTCCCTTCTTCTTTTTGGGGAGATGCTGAATGTCAGAACTCTATGTAACGAGCCATGCTGCCTGATCATGAAAGACCGAAGAACAGCTGGCTTGACAAGGAATATACCTCCCACATTGCAATGTACTGGGAATTTGGGAAGAGTCAAGAGCATCTTCTGTGCAGGTGGTCCACCTGCACAGAAGATGCCATTGTTTGAAAGAGAACAACGTGGGCAGCACAACTGCTACAGAAGAAAAGTAACAGATTCCATATGGAGTCATAACATTGCTGATGTCTGTTAATAGTTCAGGACCGAGAATTGGAACTTATGCAGGAAATCTGGCTGAGACAGTTTGACCTTCTATGTCTTTTCCTTCTAATATTTCTGATTTAAAGGGACAGCTTTTCAGGACGTATTAGAAATGAAGAGGTATACTGGGATATTTATATAATTAAGACCATGACAATGTGCTTTATGTAAAATAAAGTATATATATAATATATATTCTAATATACAATTAGAGAAGTACTAAGTCATTAATGATAACATTCTGGGCCATAATCTGCTGTCAAAATAACGGTGAGGCTAATGGCACTCGTTGGCCCTGAAATTCGCCTCTCTGGCTTGCCGCGGGGGTAAGGATCGCGCGCACACTTACCTACCGCGCCTGCCGTTGTGTTTTGGGCCCACGGGAACTTCAGTTCCTGGGCCTGCTCCAAGTGCCGGCGTGCAGTGCTTGCGTGTCCCAGGGGCGCAGTTAGTGCGATGTGTCCCCCGGGATCATGTGGGCCATGGAGAGCCAATGGCAGCAGACCATCTTTCATTCATAGATTTGACAGGCAGACCTGTCAAATCTGTGAATTGAAATCGGCCCCAAAAGAACAGCTAAACTTAAAATAATTTTTTTAAAAACCCATCGCATTTATAAAATAACTATAGTTAAATAAATTAACCACTTTAAACAAAAATTTAAATTTTTGAAAATATTAAAATACTTTTTAAAAGTGATAAAAATAAACTTACCTTTCTTTAAAGTATCTAAAAAAGATAAACCTGTTGAAAATTTTTTTAAATTCTACTTAATTAACCACTTACCTTGTTGAAAACGGCTCCTGCGCCTCCTTTTTATAAGTGCAGGTTCTTCACTACTTACCCTCGCGTAGAAACCTGAAAAATAATCTAAGTTTGCTGCGTGCGCGCAGCCTCTACCGCGCACGCGGTTCACCTAAGAACCGCCCCCTTCACCAGACTGGAAGTTCCGGTTTCCCGTGCATGCGCAGTGCATGCAGGAAACCGGCACTTCGGGACGCATTACGGGTGAGTACGCACTGTGTACTCACCCGGGAAGGGCCGAATTTTTGGCCCGTTATTATTTATGTGAAAAATAGTACAGCCACTTCAGGCGAGAGGCAGATGCATGGTTAAAAACAAAAATCCAGAAGTTGCTGTCCTAGTTGTGCCGCTCCGCCATTAGCTTCGCTGAAAATGGAATCTCGCTGCCTGCCTCACCATTGAAATGCATTGAACAGTATGAAGTTGCTGTATTTGCACGGTAGATCCGAACTAAACTTCGCCTCAGAAAGTTAAGTCTTGTCTATTTCAGTCTAAGTACCCTTTTAACAATGTGATAAGTGTTAATTATTGCTAGTCAATCTCTCTGGCATTGAAAATTAACTATTACAAGTGCGGTGTCTTAATCCTTCAGGTTTTAAATGTTGTTGGAGATTTTAAAAATGTAAAATATAACTTCTATATTATAAATACTCAAATCGGCAGGCAGTAAGACAGTAATTCATTGTTAGAGTTGTATTTATGTTCCTAAATAATTTGTGCTTCAATGGTTTAGAACACCATCAGGACCAACCAATTGAGTCCCTGCATCGTAATATCATACGTTCTACATATAGAAAATATATGACTAAAGTATACATAACAAAAATATTATTATGTTTGAATATATTTTATATGATAAAGCTCTTATTTTTGTGACAAGGTCATAGCTTCAAAAACTCTTTTGTCTCAGGATTTGACATTTTAACTGGTAGTTTTTTAATATAATCACATTAATGGCTGTATTGTGCATAGGCTTAAAGAAGAACTGAGCTTTAAATAAAATGAGACCTGAGCTAGATGGCCCAATATAACCTTGGATTCCCAATTTAGAGGGTTGAGTTCAAGTCCCAGCCTTGACTGGTAATGATACTTGCCGGCCCCCATTGGAAGAGGTTTGGCAGTTTCCTCAATTGTTTTTCGATGGGATACTGTCCAGCAGCTGAGTGCTCCTATATCTCAAGAGGGAGGAAGAACTGCGAGGAACTGGTACATCGCTCAGAAATTCATATCCTGCCAGTTAGTCATCGTGCATCGCTGATGGTGGCCATACGTGTATGACACATACTGTTGTTTTTATGACTGAAGGAGGAAGTGTGATAGATGTGTTAAAACTTAATAAAAAAAAAAGAAAAGTCTAAATATAGTACGTGTCAATTACCGAATGTCTGTAATCAGGTTTTGATTCATTTCCCATGTGCTCTAAGATTAATTGCAGATCTGTAGGAACAGCATAAACTGGGTTGATATTTTATTGGTCTAAAGCACAGTAACTGGAAAAAGAGTGTATTTTGTTTGCGGGTGGAGCATTCCTTGTTAGGAAAGCTATACTAAGTGAGATTGTGTTTGGGTTCCATCTTGTGCTGAAGACTCTATTTGTGATTAAGAGACAGGAGCCGCGAAACTCCCGCTCTGAGCGCCGGCATTTAAGACCGGTTTTGACAGAAAATTGGCGGCTGCCTTGCTTCCGGCCAGGGCCGTGGCGGTCGCCATTTTGGGCAGGTCGGTATTGCGGCCGTTGCCTGTGTTTGGCAGAAGAATGCAAATGAAGCTGATTGTGACGTCAATCAGCGTGCATCGCTGATTTGAGGTACAACCTGCTATTTGGGCGTCGCCGCTCGACTGCACACCCTCTCCAAAACACGCACAGCTAAACGTGCGTTCAGCTGCATGAGGGACCCCCCACCAGCGAGATTTAAAGGGATCATCAGCAACTTTCCGTTAACTTGCTTTTGGATTTCTACTGGCTCTGTGTAATTTTGTGCAACTGTTTGGAGCTTTTTACAGTTATTTAAATTGGTGAGCTGGTGCTGCAAGTGGAGAAGGCTTTGCTTCTGAATTCAAGGGTTCTGCTCAGATCACTTGCTTCCAGTCAAGGGGGGTCTACTTGCAGTCCCCCTCGCACTGCAGCATGACAGGGAGATGGAGCAGAGGCAGCAAAGAGGACAAGCTGTTCGCAGAGGGAGGAGGAAGAGTGGGAGGAGGGCTCTCAGCAGGAGGCCTGACCCACCTAGGGTCTTCCGAGAGCACTTCTACCTGCACTTAAGCCAAGAGCATTGTATATGGAGCTCTGCTTCACCAAGGAGGCAGTCACAGGACTCTGCCAACTCTTGGAACCAGAACTACAGCCTCAGAACAGAGTGATGATGGTGCTGCCAGTGGCTCTCAAGGTGGCCATGGCCCTGAATTTTTTCACCACAGATCCTTCCAGACTGGAGCAGGCGACATATCTAACATCTCACAGTTCGCTGTCTATTGCTGCATCCAGGAGGTCACAGAGGCTCTGTACTCCAGGAAAGGGGACTTCATTGTCTTCTCTCTGAACAGAGAGAAGCAGGAGGAGCGTGCATGTGGCTTTGCCAGGATATCGGACTTCCCCATGGTGCAGGGCGCCATCGACTGCACATATGTGGCTTTGTGGGCGGCGCATATCAATGCTGAAATGTACCGTAACCACAAAGGCTACCCCTCACTTAATGTGCAGTTGGTGTGCGACCATGCCCGACACATCATGATGGTGAATGTTCGGTATCCTGGCAACAGTCATGATGTCTTCATCCTGCACCAGTCTGGTGTGCCAGCAATCTTCCAGCCACCACGTCGAATCCTAGGGTAGCTGCTCGGAGACAAGGGTTATCCGCTCTGCACCTGGTTGATGACTCCCCTCCGCAACCCCATCACTTGTGGCCAGCACTTATAAAATGAGAGCCATGCTGCCACGAGGAACCTCATCGAGCAGACCATCGGGCTGCTGAAGCAACGGTTCCAATGCCTTGACCGCTCCGGAGGAGCTCATGAACATGCCGGCGTAGGTGTCCCATTTCGTGGTGATCTGCTGCATCCTCCACAACTTGGCCATCATTCGGGCGCAGCCCTTGCCACCATGGGTTCAGGAGGAGGAGGAGGAGGAGGAGGAGTAATCCAAGGAGGAATCCCCGTTCCGGAAGGGCTGTCTGAGAGCGCCTTATTTGATTCCGTTTCCAATGAATTAAACCCCAGATCCCCATTGCTCAACACTTCCCCACCTTACCATCACGGAACATCGCAGTGTCCTCTTGGGCACAAGGCTAAAATGAAAGCCACCACAAAACAAACATTACAAACATAATTTATAAATAATAAAATCCAATACTACATAACAAATTCAACTAATCATGCTTGCACATTCCCTTAGTGTCTGTCTTTCATGTTCCTTTGCCTATTCTAGTGCTCCTACGCAGTGCTACCCCAATGGCTGCAGCATGGCTGGTGAAGGCTGCTGACTTTCTGTGGGGAACACTGCAGATGGCCTTGCAGGCCGACCTCGAGCAGCTCTGGGCCTAGAAGGCCCAGCTGTAGACTGCACCACCTCAGCATGGGCGGCAGCAGTCTGGGCTGGCTGGTTGACAGGCAGCAGCAAGGGCACTGGCGGAGTGGCAGTGGTGGGAGTATGAACGCTGTCATCCTGAGAGAGGACAGCAGGTTCTTGCTCCGTAGAGCCACTGCCACTCCCCCAGGGCGGCGCCTCAGCATTCCTAGCCATTGGTTGGAGGACAGATTGCTGGACTGCTGTGAAATCCTGCAAGCCCCTATCCACACTCGTAAACCCAGCCATGATGGCAGCAGTCTGAGCTTGCGTGGCAGCAAACTGAGCCTGCATGAGAGCAGTCTGAGCTTCCAGTGCAGCACTCAGACGTTGGGTCACTTCCGCTTGTGCTGCAATGGAAGCTGTGACATCGCCCATCCCACCCAGCATCATGGTTGGGTCCACAAGTGATCTAATGGAGTTGACCAACACTTCCATCCTGGAAATCATGGGCTCCAAGCTCACGCAAAGTCCCGTGCAATGTTGGAGCCGGACTCCTCCAAGCTCCTTGACACTGACAAGAGGCTCTTTGGCAGACCTGTCACTGCACCAAGCATTTCTGTGTGCATGCCCATCACCCTTCTTCTGAAGGCCACCTCATCAAAGTCCTCATCTGAGTCCTGTGCAGCAGAACTCGTGTGCGAACTCACCCTCCGGGGAGCTGGCACCTAAGCTACCCTTTCCCCCTGGCCTGGCTGCAGCCCATTTGTGCCCAGTGACTCACCACGTGCAGATCCCGCCTCTAAACTACCCTCTAAAGTTTGCGCAGTGCAATTTTCTGAGCTGGTGCCTGTGAGTATCAGATCGTGTGATGGTGCCTCTTCTTCTCCATCGCTCTCCTCCTCTAGTTGGTCGTGGACTGGCTGGGCTCCTGGCAGTTCTTGGGTATTTGAAATGAGAAAGGCACAAGGGTCGGGTTGTGGTGAGGGGAGGGGGGAAGCAACATGTGCATGCTTACACCATCAGCAGCTTGTAAGTGAGAAAAGATTGTGCGATGAGGGGGAAGTGGGTTTGTGAGAAGAGGATTAGATATGAGCATACTATCATCAGCAATGCTTTCAACCTTGCCGCTTGCCACGGCCTCAGTGACGGCCGCTCCAATTATCTCCAGTACAGTCTCCTCCAGCCCAGTAAGTAAGTAAGTAAGGAGTGTGATGGAATACTCTCACTTGCCTGGATGAGTGCAGCTCCAACAACACTCAAGAAGCTCGACACCATCCAGGACAAAGCAGCCCGCTTGATTGGCACCCCATCCACCACCTTAAACATTCACTCCCTCCACCACCGGCGTACCGTGGCTGCAGTGTGTACCATCTACAAGATGCACTGCAGCAACTTGCCAGTGTTTCTTCGGCAGCACCTCCCAAACCCGCGATCTCTTCCACCTAGAAGGACAAGGGCAGCAGGCGCATGGGAACACCACCACCTCCAAGTTCCCCTTCAAGTTGTAAGGGGTGAGACCTGTGGCTCTGTGCTTAGCCTGGGTGCTAGTGCGAGGTTAGGCCTTGTTGCCTGTTCTGGTCTCCAGCCAGCCTGGTAACACTAGACACCTGTGAGTGGTTCGACCCACTCGCCCTTACGGTTCTGACACTGGACTTAGGTGCGAGAGCAATAATGCAGAGAAAACTCAGGTAGACCCGGTTGAATAGTGCGAAATGGAAAATCTTTATTGCATATTATTCAAGATTACGAAATACATGTCACAAGCACAGATTAATGACAGTACAATCTTACACGCAGTTATGTAACTAATTTTTGGGAAACGAGGAGCGCACGACACATCGTAAAAGGGGGCACACATTACAATTATCCTTAAAACTTAAACCCTCCCCTATCAATACCTGTCCTAAACTAGATTTGTAGGATCGAGACTCATGCTCACCACTCGTGATAACTCGGAGAATTCCGAAACTCTGCTCGAATGTTTTTCCCGCAGCACCTGACCACCCACGTGTTGATCAGGGGTCTCTGTACCCCACTTGTTTACTCGCTTCTGCTCCGGCTAGCAGGCTGGACCGTCTGCTGTCATGAAGATCTGTGTTGTCCTCGGAGTTCCGACACTACTCAAAAAAAAGAGTCTTCCTGTGCCCTCACACCGATGCGATAAAATTCGAAGAATGGTCTTCCTGGGCAGGGAAAAATGTTTATTCGACTTACAGGCGCGGTCGGGGAAAGAGCTTCGCGGGCTTTTTCAAAGGCAGGGGGCGGGGCCAATTCATTGGTACCCGTATATAGGTGGAGCGGTTGCTAAACCCGAGACACTACACTAGTAGTGACTCCCACCCTCCCACCTCCTCTAACCTTTAGGGGTAGAGGGAATTTAAAAGGTAGGTTCGATTTTATATTTTGTTTTCAGGGACTTAACTCCTGGACCTAAGATAAATAAGTTTAAATTTTAGTAATAAAGTAACATAAGGGTTAAGTCATGACAGGAAGTCTCGGACCCGTTTCATGCTCCTCCTGTGCCATGTGGGAAACCAGGGACACTTCCAGTGTCCCTGACAACTACGTGTGCGGGAAGTGTGTCCAGCTGCAGCTCCTGACAGCCCACATGGCGGTGCTGGAGCTGCGGGTGGACTCACTCTGGAGCATGCACGATGCCGAGAACTCGGTGAATCGCTCATTTAGTGAGTTGTCCACACCGCAGGTAAAGGCTAGGACAGACAGTGAATGGGTGACCAAGAAGCAGGGCAATATCAGGAAGGTAGTGCAGGAGTCCCCTGTGGTCATCTCCCTCCAAAACAGGTATGCCGCTTTGGATACTGTTGGGGGAGATGGCCTACCAGGGGAAGGCACCAGCAGCCAGGTTCATGGCACCATGGCTGGCTCTGCTGCACAGCAGGGCGGGAAAAAGAGTGGTAGGGCTATAGTGATAGGGGACTCAATTGTAAGGGGAATAGACAGGAGTTTCTGTGGCCGCAACCGAGATTCCAGGATGGTATGTTGCCTCCCTGGTACAAGGGTCAAGGATGTCTCGGAGTGGCTGCAGAACATTCTGAAGAGGGAGGGTGAACAGCCAGCTGTCGTGGTGCATGTAGGTACCAACGATATAGGTAAAAAGCGGGAAGAGGTCCTACAAGCAGAATTTAGGGAGCTAGGAGCTAAATTAAAAAGTAGGACCTCTAAGGTAGTAATCTCTGGATTGCTACCAGGGCCACGTGCTAATCAGAATAGAGAGAACAGGATAGTGAGATTGAATACGTGGCTTGAGCAGTGGTGCAGGAGGGAGGGATTCAAATTCCTGAGGCATTGGAACCAGTTCTGGGGGAAGTGGGACCTGTACAAAAGGGACGGTCTGCACTTGGGCAGGACTGGAACCGATGTCCTCGGGGTAATATTTGCTAAAGCAGTTCGGGAGGATTTAAACTAATATGGCAGGGGAATGGGAACCTATGTAGCGAAACAGGGGGAAGTAATATGCAGTCAGAAACAAATGTTAGAAGGGTGAGAAACAATAGGGGAAGGCCGAGTAAACAAAGGCAAGAAACACAAAGGGCCATACTAAATCATAAGTCTAAAAGGACAAAGGATGTTAATAAAACAAGCCTAAAGGCTCTGTGTCTTAATGCAAGGAGTATCCGTAATAAGGTGGATGAATTGACTGTGCAAATAGATGTTAACGGATACGATGTGATTGGGATTACAGAGACGTGGCTCCAGAACAATCAAGGCTGGGAACTGAACATCCAGGGGTATTCAACATTCAGAAAGGATAGAATAAAAGGAAAAGGGGGTGGGGTAGCATTGCTGGTTAAAGAGGAGATTAATGCAATAGCTAGGAAGGACATCAGCTTGGAGGATGTGGAATCAATATGGGTTGAGCTGCAGAACACCAAAGGGCAGAAAACGTTAGTGGGAGTTGTGTACAGACCTCCAAACAGCAGTAGTGAGGTGGGGGAGGGTATGAAACAGGAAATCAGAGGTGCGTGCAAAAAAGGCACGGCAGTTATCATGGGTGACTTTAATATGCATATAGATTGGGCTACTCAAACTGGAAGCAATACGGTGGAGGAGGATTTCCTGGAGTGTTTAAGGGATGGTTTCCTAAACCAATATGTTGAGGAACCAACTCGAGGGGAGGCCATCCTGGACTGGGTGTTGTGTAATGAGGAGGGACTAATCAGCAATCTTGTGGTACGAGGCCCCCTGGGGAAGAGTGACCATAGTATGGTGGAGTTCTACATTAGGATGGAGAAGGAAACAGTTAAGTCAGAGACCATGGTCCAGAACTTAAATAAGGGCAACTTTGAGGGTATGAGGTGTGAATTGGCGAGGTTAAATTGGCAAGCGATATTTAAGGGGCTATCAGTGGAAGGGCAATGGCAGACATTTAGAGATCGCATGGATGAACTACAACAATTGTACATCCCGGTCTGGCATAAAAATAAAAAAGGGAAGGTGGCTCAACCATGGCTAACAAGGGAAATCAGGGATAGTATTAAAACCAAGGAAGTTGCATACAAATTGGCCAGAAGTAGCAGCAAACCCGGGGACTGGGAGAACTTCAAAACTCAGCAGAGGAGGACGAAGGGTTTGATTAGGGCAGGGAAAATAAAATATGAAAGGAAGCTTGCAGAGAACATTAAAATGGACTGCAAAAGCTTCTATAAATATGTAAAAAGAAAGAGGTTAGTAAAAACAAACGTAGGTCCCCTGCAGTCGGAAACAGGGGAAGTCGTAATGGGGAACAAGGAAATGGCAGATCAATTGAACAAGTACTTTGGTTCGGTGTTTACTGTGGAGGACACACACAACCTGCCGGAAATAAAGGGGGTCAGAGGATCTGGTAAGAGGGAGGAGCTGAGGGAAATCCTTATTAGTTGGGAAAAGGTATTGGGGAAATTGATGGGACTGAAGGCTGAAAAATCCCCGGGGCCTGATGGTCTGCATCCCAGAGTACTTAAGGAGGTGGCCTTGGAAATAGTGGATGCATTGACGATCATTTTCCAACATTCCTTAGACTCTGGATCAGTTCCGATGGAGTGGAGGGTGGCCAATGTAACCCCTCTTTTTAAAAAAGGAGGGAGGGAGAAAGCAGGGAATTATAGACCGGTCAGCCTGACATCGGTCGTGGGTAAAATGATGGAAGCAATTATTAAAGATGTCATAACAGACCATTTGGAAAGTGGCGACATGATAGGTCCAAGTCAGCATGGATTTGTGAAAGGGAAATCATGCTTGACAAATCTTCTGGAATTTTTTGAGGATGTTTCCAATAGGGTGGACAGGGGGGAACCAGTAGATGTGGTGTATTTGGACTTTCAGAAGGCCTTCGACAAGGTCCCACACAAGAGATTGGTGAGCAAAGTTAAAGCACATGGGATTGGGGGTAATGTGTTGATGTGGATTGAGAACTGGTTGGCACACAGGAAACAAAGAGTAGGAGTAAATGGGTACTTTTCAGAATGGCAGGCAGTGACCAGCGGGGTACCGCAGGGTTCGGTGCTGGGACCCCAGCTGTTTACATTATATATTAATGATTTGGACGAAGGGATTAAATGTAATATCTCCAAATTTGCGGATGACACTAAATTGGGAGGCAGTGTGAACAATGAGGAGGATGCTAGGAGGCTACAGAGTGACTTGGACAGGTTGGGTGAATGGGCAAATGTATGGCAGATGAAGTACAATGTGGATAAATGTGAGGTTATCCACTTTGGTGGTAAAAATAGAGAGGCGGACTATTACCTGAATGGTGGCAGATTAGGGAAAGGGGACGTGCAACGAGACCTGGGCGTCATGGTACATCAGTCACTGAAGGTGGGAATGCAAGTGCAGCAGGCAGTCAAGAAAGCAAACGGAATGATGGCCTTCATAGCAAGGGGATTTGAGTACAGGAGTAGGGAGGTGATGCTACAGTTGTACAGGGCCTTGGTGAGGCCACACCTGGAGTATTGTGCGCAGTTTTGGTCTCCTAACTTAAGGAAGGACATTCTTGCTATTGAGGGAGTGCAGCGAAGGTTCACTAGATTGATTCCTGGGATGGCCGGACTGACATATCAAGAAAGATTGGGTCAACTGAACTTGTATCCTCTGGAGTTCAGAAGAATGAGGGGGGATCTTACAGAGACATTTAAAATCCTGACTGGTTTAGACAAATTAGATGCGGGCAGAATGTTCCCAATGGTAGGGAAAACTAGAACCAGGGGTCACAGTCTAAGGATTAAGGGGAAGCCATTTAGGACTGAGCTGAGGAGGAACTTCTTCACCCAGAGAGTGGTGAATCTATGGAATTCTCTTCCACAGAAGGTTGTTGAGGCCAGTTCGCTAAATATATTCAAAAGGGAGTTAGATATAACACTCACAACTAAGGGGATCAAGGGGTATGGCGAGAAAGCAGGAATGGGGTACTGAGGTAGCATGTTCAGCCATGAACGCATTGAATGGTGGTGCAGGCTCGAAGGACCGAATGGTCTACTCCTGTACCTATTTTCTATGTTTCTATGTTTCTATGTTACTGACCGTGGCGATACGTATTGTCGTCTTCTTCTCTTCTCATCTCATCTCATCTCATCTCGGGCCTTCGGTTCCAACACCGTTTACCGACTTCTCGGGATGGTGTGCCCGTTTCAAGGCCTCACAGCCCAGTTCTTCACAGATCTTCACGGCAAGCCACGAGGTTGATCCTGGCGGATCAGAAAGTTCAATAGTCTTCCAGCAAGTCAAACAGCAAGAGCCAGAGGCACGAGGCAAGCGGCAAGGAGTCAGGCGGCAAGAGCAAGAGACAGATGGACGGTTGTACCTTACAGTTATAGTGCTGTAATTCCTCTTTTCCCGCCCAATCTTAATGTCTTTCTTTTGTCAGGGTTTTGGCGCTCAAACTTCTTGTATAGGGTGATCTCCGTTTAATGGGTTTCGGTGATACTTGTAACTGTCTGAGTACCCGTTAATACTTCCCCCATTGTGGAACCGGTCAGTATTCTCCCTGGAGGGGTTTTGGGGCTTCCAAATGTTTTCTGTAACTACCCGCAAACGGCTCTCTCATCGTAGAGTCGTGGGGATTTTGCATATTAATGTCTTTGGATGGGTTCTTGATCGCTCGGTACAATAGCCCTTATTCGCACCTGGGAGACCGATTCCAGTATTTATGTATAAAATGCAAACCCATTATGTCTTGTCAATTATCTCAAATGTGCTGAGTCTTGTCTGATCTCGCACAAATGTTTATTGGAACGCCATCTTGTCTGCTCATTGAAAAGTCTAGAACATTCTGCCACGAGGCGTGGCGGCCATTTTACAGGCTGTTTGTGTCCACTTTGAAACCCTGACAGCATTCTGCTGAAATAAAGCTGTTTGTACGAAACTATATGTCTCCTTCTTATTTTATAAAATCGTGATAATTTTGCGAATTCTACAAAGTCACACACCATCCTGACTTAGAAGTATTTCGCCGATCCTTCATCGTCACTGGGTCAAAATCCTGGAACGCCCTACCTAACAGCACTGTGGGAGTACCTTCACCACACGAACTGCAGCAGTTCAAGGAGGCAGCTCACCACCACCTTCTCGAGGGCAATTAGGGATGGGCACTAAATGCTGGCCTTGCCAGTGATGCTGACATCCCATAAACGAATAAAAAAATATATATCTGTCTGTTTTACAATCATATTAGGAGTTGCATTTACCTTTCCCTTAGATGTTGTTAGATAGGCAGTTTATACCAAGTCTTAAGACCATCATAGGATGAGTGAAGACTGTAGATCGCTACCATAGAGACAAATCTTTGGACTGCTGAGCTAATGGAAGTCAATATAAGCTAAGGGTAAAAGTCATGGAAAGTATATGATGTAATGGTTTACAGCTAACGGTATAATAGCAGGACCATAGTAATGAAAAGTTGGGCAAATCAAGGGTTGCCAACTGTTGTCTGCAGCCTTTGCATCATTGCATGTATTGTCTGTGAGTACTATTTCCTCCAATATATCTAAGCAAATGTCTAGAACTCTCATTTCTGGCACAGAGAAGATAACTCCAAACTTGTCCAAGTTTACTACCTGTTTGATCAGCACAAGGAATGTTAATTTTGGAAACATAATGGGCTGGATTTTCATTGACCCGTGGAGGCGGGCTTGGAGGCGTGTGGAGGGTTAAAATTGCAAAAAACTGGCGGGCGGGCACGAGCCCGCCTCGATCCCGCCCCCACGCAATTTTCATTAAATCGTGTCTGCTGGTCCCGACTCTGTCCTGCCTCTAAGAGGCGGGATAGGCTGTTAAGGCCCTTAACAAGCACTAAATTGCCTCTATAATGCCATTTTGAAAGGCCTTTGTGATTTTAACCCTTTTTCTATGTGAAGCACGCCTGTTCTGAAGCACGAATGTGAAACCTGGCGGGAGCACATTTGGATAGCTGACTATGGTTGGCTGGCTGGCTGATCGATCTGGGAGTGGTGGTGAATGGGAAACATATCTGGGAGTGGTGGTGCAAAAATATCTGGGAGCAGACTTAGGGCTGCTGCTGCTCATTTTGCATCCAGGTCCTCTCACAGCAAAGGCCAGGCAGTCTTTGCAGACCTTCAATGCAGCAGCAATGATGACATCATCAGAGGTGACTTTCAGACTGAAAACACTAATTGGTTCATGGGTTCCCACATGCTGGAACTCAATTGCCCAATTAGGTGAAAATCGCATCAATCTCCCACATCCAATTGCAGTCGGGTGGATAACACGAAAAGTGGATAACACGACCCCAACCCGCCCCAGTATCAAAATCCAGCCCAATGTATTGTTTTTTGGCCTAAATCTATGCAAAACTTTGAAAAAAATAGTTTGTGGATGCTGGAGAATGCAGTTCAATAGGCTTCTAGAAACTACTAAAAAAACTAACCAGTCTGTGGCGTGGGCCAGGTTCTTCAAACACTTCCTCCCTCTTGAGATAGTAAGAGTGCAATTGCTGGACCGTGTTCTATCTAAAAATACAAAGTTTGGAAACTGATGAATCACTTCCACTGGAGGGTCAGCAAGTATGATTAACAGTCAAGGCTAGGATTTGAACTCAGAGTCTTCCGTGTCGAGAATCCAAAGTAATACTGGGTTGTCTGGCTCAGTTACTGTTCCTGCGGTCATAGTTGTCTCTGCAGTATTGTTCAGTATCTTTGTCTATATCACTCCCAGTTTCCCTGCAATGTGCCTATGTTAAATGGATACTGAGAAAAGTAATTTGCCAGAGGGATTTAAGATCTGTGTAAATTTCCAGTAAATGTCATCTTATTTTTCAACATCTGTGTAAATTCCAGCAAATAATCTAGATTTTTGAATTGTCTAAGTTATGAGTAATGGGGGAGAAAGAGGTCCACCAGCTTAAGAAAAATATTAAAATAGTTGATAATGCATAGAGGCAGAAACCTTTTGCAATTGATTGAGTGCTTCTGTCTGGTTGGATAATCAATTGTAAGCATTTGTTTGAAAGTAATCATTTCATTTGATGCATAGACTAAATTCTATGACCCTTTGTGATAAGTGCTGTCAGAATATATAGCTAGCGTGATTAAATAGATTTTAGAGACTCACGTGTGAGTGTTGATCTCACTTTATCAGAACTAAAGCTTCTTATCAAATAATGCAAATTTACTACAGAGGATATGGTAATGATCTTCGTTCCTGGACATTTAGAAGACATGTTATTGCTTATGACAACCAAAACAAATATTTTTGATGTCATTGTTTAATGGAATACTTTCATAAAGGAAATATTTAGGCTAACATTGTGGCACAGTTTCTCATTCTACTATGAAATGAATTCACCAAGTAACTCCATTTATTGTTCATTCTGCTTATGCCCATTTATGCAATTTTGTTGGCATTATAGATTGAATGGAAACCATCCATTGGGAAGTTTACATTAGTGTTTAGTGTTACGTCAGTCAGCGTCATGAGATTTAAAGTGTCAGTGATTTATGGGGTAGAATGAAGAGTTAATTTAAAGTAAATTCAAGGCCTGAATATAAATATGATATTTATCAGGATGAATCTTTTGCTGTAAGAGCATGCTCATTGACTCTGGATGACTACATAATTCTGACAGTAAACAGGTTTCGCCTTCATGAAGAAAAATCTTTGAGAAGTTTTGCTCATTGGAGTTAGGAGATCTACATGTCAATTTGAATCTTCACAAGTGATGCAATGTACTTTGATGTGGGGGGCAATTTTATTAATGGGGGCGCATTGGAGGCAGGACTGCTGCTTGGCGGGTCGATGTCCCGCCTCCATCGATTTGTGGCCAACCCACGCTATTTTCCCTTGGTTGACCTTGTTAAGTCTGCCCAGCGGGCTTAGCAGGCCAATTAAGGGAAAGCCGGTTGCAGAGAACGTCAACGTATGACGTTTCATCTGTCAAAAATTTTTGACAGATGAATTGTCATCATTTGACAGCTCGGTAAAGCTGTCAAACAGCGACATTCTCTGCAGTTTGATGAGGTCTGAGAGTGCAACGGCCATCTGTCATCTGCAACACGGAGGTCCGAGACTCTCCGCATACAAACCGACTGAAGCTTGCAGGAAGAAACAAAGGTAAGTAAACGTTTACTAACACTTTCCACTTACCTCAGATACTCACCTCTCCACACTTGCACCCATCACTTACCTTCACACCACCCTGTTGCCCCCCCCCCCCCCCACCCCCCGACCCCCGCAGACCCAGTACTTGCTGGGCTGAGCTGTTAACAGGCAGTTAATTGGCTTTAATCCCTTCCCGCCTCCAAGGAGACGGGACCCGGCACGGGACGGCTACCCACCTCCCAGGAAGATGGCATGGAGGCGGGTTGAACACCCGCCCCCAAATCCTACCATTTTCCCGGCAGTCCCACCTCCATACCCGCCTCCCCAGGGCTGGAAAAATCGCCCCCGTGGTTTCTGTCAATATATTAGTTTTGCAAACAAAACAAAATTGTCAAACACTTTTTAATGACAACATTTCCCTTTAAGGTGCCTAATTGTGCCTGAATGGAGAGATAAGTGAACAGGAATGCTAGAATTTGCATTTATAAGGACATTTGGCTATGTCTTTATCCAATTGTTCCTAACATAGAACTGGAAGCTTTTCTCACATTGTTATATGACAACAACTCTTAATGCACATTGCTGTTTTTTTTTAAAAACAGCTCTTAATTTCAGATTTGGACCATCAATAATATACTCTGGTAACTCCATTCATGAACAATTCTGCTTGCTCAGTATGGCAAATAGTGAATACTGCTCTTTCCTTTCAATGTGAGAAGCACCAAATTGTACAGAATGTAAGTTGAGGCAAAACAGAAAGACTTGCATTCATATAGTGCCTCAGGATATCCCAAAGCGCTTTACAGCCAATTAATTTTGTAGAAATGAACAACAACAAAAAATCAAAGGACGCAATTTTTCTCTAGCAAAGGCAGAGGGGTGACCTAATAGAGGTCTTTAAAATTATAAAGATGTTTCATAAGGTAGATGTAGACTTGTGGGGGGGAATCCAAAACTCGGGGTCATAAATTTAAGATCGTCATTAATAAATCCAATAAGGAATTCAGGAGAAACTTCTTTACCCAAAGAGTGGTAAGAATGTGGAACTTGCTACCACACGGAGTAGTTGAGGCGAATAGCAGAGATGCATTCTATATTCTACTGCTAGACCAACAAGGAATTTAACCCATACTCACCACTAAACCATCAGGAAGTTAGACTCATACTTTCACTACCCAGATTTGGATTCTTTCCATTAACAGACTAACAAGAAGCTGGCCACAGAATCATTACTAAACCACCAGAGGTCATTATTTTCTGCGGGGTGCTAAAACAAAAGACAATGGAATGGTAAAATGCTGCAGCGTACATGCAGCTGGTGCCCTTGCTTTTGACTCTGACTTTTCTGGCTTTTCCATCCCTTCCTTACACTGAGTGCAAACATTCACAAAAAAAAATCAGGAAGAAAGTAAATGTTTCTTTATCAAGGTCTTTTAAAGTCTTGTTAATAATATTTCTCCGCTGGCGGAAATGGAATGATCAGGTAGAAATTTGAGCTGGAGTTAGGATCGCAACAGTAACAGACATCAGCAAAGTTTTCAGAAATTGATCTGTGAGACTTTAAAAATAGGTCAGGTATCTCACTGTGTGCCACTAGCGGCAGTGGTTAGCAGTCCAAGGGCATAGACTTGGTAGATGACTTATTACGCACTGCACTAACATTCCTAGAGCTCGGGTCTATCAAAACAGAAGGAATTACCTTGAGATGGAGGATCAGTGCCTGTTGAGTTTTCAATAGTGACTGTAGATGGTGGAATGTTTACTGTGCATACAGAATATTTTCTCAACAATTCTGGTATTCATTATCAAACCAATCTTTGTCATTTCTCCTCCCTCATATATACAATCGAGATCATTTACACCGAAGGCTTATAAGATTGCCCCATACATGTCTTCCATCCCCAGTCCAGAGTAATAATTACACCCTGAGTCTAAAAGTCTCTTGTCTCCAGCATTCTCTGGGGGTCTGGCTTCCCTAGAATTCCAGTGTTAACTCAAGTTTTCCAGAATTGATTATTGTGGTCAGAGTTCCCAGAATTCAGTACTATGGTTCCCGATATGCTCCAGCTCAGAAGGACATGAGAACCTTCCTGTACTGTGTTGCAGATGTGGGTTGTGTTCTCCTCCCACTTGTTCATAATCTTAACCATATGCATGGAAATCATCTCATGAGATGAATAATCATGATCTTTTGGACACTGGGTTTCTGAGATCTGGGTCCCTAGGCTGCTGCACCAAGGGTAGTCACTTTGCCTTCTAATCCCAGATCCTCATTCTCACTAGTGCTCAGTGCTTCACCTGGTGAAAACTCTTCTGATTTACTAACTCTTTCCTCCCAACTGCTGCCTCTGGGCTGGTGCTGGAGTAAGTGAGATATCATTAAGTGGCAGCAGTTAAAGATCTGGATGTGCCAGCAGATTTCGATCTGGAAATGTCAGGGTGGTCATTGGAGTGGCTGATGCCTTTCTGCAAGGCACCTCCTATGATGTGAAACACAGAGATTGTTTAGCTGCACCCACACTGACATTACCTTTTGAAGGAATAGCAACTAAGGCATTAGAAAAGTGCATAAAGTTGCCACTACTTATCATGAGCATTTCCCATAATTTACCAAACTTCTGTTGGTGCTTTGGCTCCAACCTCACCATCTTCCGCAGCCTCTCCTGTCTGTCTACCTGTGATTCCCAGCACCTCCTGCTCCTGTGTACTGAGGGTTTTCAGGCATGGTGCTTTTTCCCAGTTGCATTTCTCTGGTGTTGGTTATAGGCAAGATTTTCCTTTTGGAGGGAGAGAAGAGAAAGTTGAAGGCTTTGACACTCCCCTCATATGGGTGCATGTATTCCATGATGATGATGAGAGGTGGAGGTGCATTGTTCCTTTCAATTAGGTGTCCTTAAAGACTAGCAGAAGCTCTCCAGCAGACAATGTAAGTCGGCAGTGTGATGTTGAGTAAAGAGAGTGCAATAAAACCTTTACATCACATTGTTGCTGTTGCTGCATTCTTGTCCTAACACTGTTGAGTTGTTTTGTGTATCTGAATAACCTGGACACCAGGGGGGAAAAATTGGGTTGGTTTGCGCCTCTCGTTAGCGCCCCCGGTGCCCGGCTGTTTTCATGGCACCCCGCTCCCTGGTGGTCCGGCAGGGCACCGGTGCGCCCAGCGCTAGGCCCCTCCCCTTTAATCAGGGGAGGAGGCCTGCAATGATGCGGCGCTGCTGCACGTAGCGCCGCAAAATTCAGTAGTAGCGCCCCAAGCAGGAGGTGGAGCGTTTTCGGGGCGCTAAAATTAGCACCCTGGCGACGTTAGCGCCCCAAAATGGGTGGCACCCAATTTTTCCCCCCAGATCTATAGTTCAGTCATCTGCTTTCACCACATGGGACAAGCGTTGCACTGATTTTATGATCTTGGTAGTAGTAATCTGCAGACATCAAGCAATCCATCTTGATATAATGATGTATCCCAATCCTTTGTTCTTGTGATCAACATGAAGAAAGCAAGGTGGTGCTACTGATTTCCCATCAGGAAACTCTTTCATATCCGGCACCGACGGGACCGGGATGGTGCCGGTTGATTAAAAATTCCGGATAACGGAGAGGTATATCTACCGAGGCTATTTTTAACAAACAAAAATAAAAAAATCAAGAAATGTGCAGTATAATTGGGTACTCCCCTACAGAATGTTGTGTTAAATGGATGGTGGAAGATGCTTGATTAAGTACAGTAATGCCAGTTGAGGGTAATCCATAACTCTTTAATTACTTAACAGTAAAACAAAACTTATAAACGACTGTATACTGTAGTTTTCGGAGTATGAATTCTGCCGGTTATTAGAGAATTCCGGATATTTAGGTGCCGTTTAAATGAGAGTTTCCTGTTCTTTACCTGATATAATGGATCACATCAAAAATGTTGTATGTACCTAAAACCATTCTTACACCGTGTTGCTTGACCAACCATGATATCAACATCGACGGTGAGGTTTACCATGGACTATAGCCTGCTGATTACTGCTAAACACCTCTTTAACAAACTCGGAAAAAGTGGACTTGTCTCAATATCAATTATAAAGGATGTCAATCTGCACATCTTGTACGCCTCTGTACAGCTGTGAGATATGAGCTTCCAATTGGGAATTGAGTCCAGCAGATGAAAATGTTCCAAAATGGTTTCATGAGGAAGATATGCAGAGTTAGTCATCAGGATTAAGTTATAAATTCATAGTCACTTCAACAGCTAGGTCTCTGGTCATTCTCATGCAGAGCAGATGCTGTTTGGGTTATGTTCATTACATGACAAACTCCCACCTAATGGAGAAACGATTATTCATAGCCAGGAAGGAAAATCTGTAGGCAGATCATTGCAAGTTTGGAGAGAATTGCTGGAATTAGATCTGCAAGAGAGGTGTCCACAGATGGGAGAGAAATGTAGGCAAGTCTCTGTGGAGAAGACTTATTTGCTTCCAGACAGATCTATGCCAAATGATTATGATTATTTCGTAGAATACTAATGAATTCCTTGCGATGTTCCTCATGGACAGACCAGGACATGGAGTGTGGTTTCTGACGTTTACTGTAATCTTACAACAGTAGTTCACCTTTGCTATTTTACATCAAACTTACTGAAGTAGTTTATCGCATGACTGATGTAATGTAAACATATTCTGCACTTCACTGATGCTGAGAGATGCAGGCCTCAGATATACAGGAGTAAGATTCTCCTTTTCAGTGCCGGAGTGTAAGAGCTTTTTTTTTATTCGTTCATGGGATGTGGGCATCACTGGCAAGGCCAGCATTTATTGCTCATCCCTAATTGCCCTTGAGAAGGTGGTGGTGAGCCACCTTCTTGAACCGCTGCAGTCTGTGTGGTGAAGGTACTCCCACAGTGCTGTTAGGGAGGGCGTTCCAGGATTTTGACCCAGCGACGATGAAGGATCGGCGATATACTTCTAAGTAAGGATGGTGTGTGACTTGGAGGGGAACTTGGAGGTGGTGGTGTTCCCACGCGCCTGCTGCCCTTGTCCTTCTAGGTGGTAGAGGTCACGGGTTTGGGAGGTGCTTGCCGAGCTGCAAGTCCTAATTGCAAAATTGGGAACAAGCTGTTCATCTTAAGGGATGGAAAAGAATGAGCAGCTTGTGCCCAATTTTGTGATAAGGGTTTTGCCTCATCAAGCTCTAATACCCCAGTGCTGAATCACTTTACAGAACTCGCTTAAGATGCAATTAACTTTTTTCCCTCCTACTTCCCAAAATCTCTTATTCTTAGTTTTTTACAGTAGAATTTTGTTGCTCTACTCCCCAGTGTGAATTTGCAGTATTTAGAAACATAGAAACATAGAAAATAGGTACAGGAGTAGACCATTCGGTCCTTCGAGCCTGCACCGCCATTCAATGCGTTCATGGCTGAACATGCTACCTCAGTACCCCATTCCTGCTTTCTCGCCATACCCCTTGATCCCCTTAGTTGTGAGTGTTATATCTAACTCCCTTTTGAATATATTTAGCGAACTGGCCTCAACAACCTTCTGTGGAAGAGAATTCCATAGATTCACCACTCTCTGGGTGAAGAAGTTCCTCCTCAGCTCAGTCCTAAATGGCTTCCCCTTAATCCTTAGACTGTGACCCCTGGTTCTAGTTTTCCCTACCATTGGGAACATTCTGCCCGCATCTAATTTGTCTAAACCAGTCAGGATTTTAAATGTCTCTATAAGATCCCCCCTCATTCTTCTGAACTCCAGAGGATACAAGTTCAGTTGACCCAATCTTTCTTGATATGTCAGTCCGGCCATCCCAGGAATTAATCTAGTGAACCTTCGCTGCACTCCCTCAATAGCAAGAATGTCCTTCCTTAAGTTAGGAGACCAAAACTGCGCACAATACTCCAGGTGGGGCCTCACCAAGGCCCTGTACAACTGTAGCATCACCTCCCTACTCCTGTACTCAAATCCCCTTGCTATGAAGGCCATCATTCCGTTTGCTTTCTTGACTGCCTGCTGCACTTGCATTCCCACCTTCAGTGACTGATGTACCATGACGCCCAGGTCTCGTTGCACGTCCCCTTTCCCTAATCTGCCACCATTCAGGTAATAGTCCGCCTCTCTATTTTTACCACCAAAGTGGATAACCTCACATTTATCCACATTGTACTTCATCTGCCATACATTTGCCCATTCACCCAACCTGTCCAAGTCACTCTGTAGCCTCCTAGCATCCTCCTCATTGTTCACACTGCCTCCCAATTTAGTGTCATCCGCAAATTTGGAGATATTACATTTAATCCCTTCGTCCAAATCATTAATATATAATGTAAACAGCTGGGGTCCCAGCACCGAACCCTGCGGTACCCCGCTGGTCACTGCCTGCCATTCTGAAAAGTACCCATTTACTCCTACTCTTTGTTTCCTGTGTGCCAACCAGTTCTCAATCCACGTCAACACATTACCCCCAATCCCATGTGCTTTAACTTTGCTCACCAATCTCTTGTGTGGGACCTTGTCGAAGGCCTTCTGAAAGTCCAAATACACCACATCTACTGGTTCCCCCCTGTCCACCCTATTGGAAACATCCTCAAAAAATTCCAGAAGATTTGTCAAGCATGATTTCCCTTTCACAAATCCATGCTGACTTGGACCTATCATGTCGCCACTTTCCAAATGGTCTGTTATGACATCTTTAATAATTGCTTCCATCATTTTACCCACGACCGATGTCAGGCTGACCGGTCTATAATTCCCTGCTTTCTCCCTCCCTCCTTTTTTAAAAAGAGGGGTTACATTGGCCACCCTCCACTCCATCGGAACTGATCCAGAGTCTAAGGAATGTTGGAAAATGATCGTCAATGCATCCACTATTTCCAAGGCCACCTCCTTAAGTACTCTGGGATGCAGACCATCAGGCCCCGGGGATTTTTCAGCCTTCAGTCCCATCAATTTCCCCAATACCTTTTCCCGACTAATAAGGATTTCCCTCAGCTCCTCCCTCTTACCAGATCCTCTGACCCCTTTTATTTCCGGCAGGTTGTGTGTGTCCTCCACAGTAAACACCGAACCAAAGTACTTGTTCAATTGATCTGCCATTTCCTTGTTCCCCATTACGACTTCCCCTGTTTCCGACTGCAGGGGACCTACGTTTGTTTTTACTAACCTCTTTCTTTTTACATATTTATAGAAGCTTTTGCAGTCCATTTTAATGTTCTCTGCAAGCTTCCTTTCATATTTTATTTTCCCTGCCCTAATCAAACCCTTCGTCCTCCTCTGCTGAGTTTTGAAGTTCTCCCAGTCCCCGGGTTTGCTGCTACTTCTGGCCAATTTGTATGCAACTTCCTTGGTTTTAATACTATCCCTGATTTCCCTTGTTAGCCATGGTTGAGCCACCTTCCCTTTTTTATTTTTACGCCAGACCGGGATGTACAATTGTTGTAGTTCATCCATGCGATCTCTAAATGTCTGCCATTGCCCTTCCACTGATAGCCCCTTAAATATCGCTTGCCAATTTAACCTCGCCAATTCACGCCTCATACCATCAAAGTTGCCCTTATTTAAGTTCTGGACCATGGTCTCTGACTTAACTGTTTCCTTCTCCATCCTAATGTAGAACTCCACCATACTATGGTCACTCTTCCCCAGGGGGCCTCGTACCACAAGATTGCTGATTAGTCCCTCCTCATTACACAACACCCAGTCCAGGATGGCCTCCCCTCGAGTTGGTTCCTCAACATATTGGTTTAGGAAACCATCCCTTAAACAATCCAGGAAATCCTCCTCCACCGTATTGCTTCCAGTTTGAGTAGCCCAATCTATATGCATATTAAAGTCACCCATGATAACTGCCGTGCCTTTTTTGCACGCACCTCTGATTTCCAGTTTCATACCCTCCCCCACCTCACTACTGCTGTTTGGAGGTCTGTACACAACTCCCACTAACGTTTTCTGCCCTTTGGTGTTCTGCAGCTCAACCCATATTGATTCCACATCCTCCAAGCTGATGTCCTTCCTAGCTATTGCATTAATCTCCTCTTTAACCAGCAATGCTACCCCACCCCCTTTTCCTTTTATTCTATCCTTTCTGAATGTTGAATACCCCTGGATGTTCAGTTCCCAGCCTTGATTGTTCTGGAGCCACGTCTCTGTAATCCCAATCACATCGTATCCGTTAACATCTATTTGCACAGTCAATTCATCCACCTTATTACGGATACTCCTTGCATTAAGACACAGAGCCTTTAGGCTTGTTCTATTAACATCCTTTGTCCTTTTAGACTTATGATTTAGTATGGCCCTTTGTGTTTCTTGCCTTTGTTTACTCGGCCTTCCCCTATTGTTTCTCACCCTTCTAACATTTGTTTCTGACTGCATATTACTTCCCCCTGTTTCGCTACATAGGTTCCCATTCCCCTGCCATATTAGTTTAAATCCTCCCGAACTGCTTTAGCAAATATTACCCCGAGGACATCGGTTCCAGTCCTGCCCAAGTGCAGACCGTCCCTTTTGTACAGGTCCCACTTCCCCCAGAACTGGTTCCAATGCCTCAGGAATTTGAATCCCTCCCTCCTGCACCACTGCTCAAGCCACGTATTCAATCTCACTATCCTGTTCTCTCTATTCTGATTAGCACGTGGCCCTGGTAGCAATCCAGAGATTACTACCTTAGAGGTCCTACTTTTTAATTTAGCTCCTAGCTCCCTAAATTCTGCTTGTAGGACCTCTTCCCGCTTTTTACCTATATCGTTGGTACCTACATGCACCACGACAGCTGGCTGTTCACCCTCCCTCTTCAGAATGTTCTGCAGCCGCTCCGAGACATCCTTGACCCTTGCACCAGGGAGGCAACATACCATCCTGGAATCTCGGTTGCGGCCACAGAAACTCCTGTCTATTCCCCTTACAATTGAGTCCCCTATCACTATAGCCCTACCACTCTTTTTCCCGCCCTGCTGTGCAGCAGAGCCAGCCATGGTGCCATGAACCTGGCTGCTAGTGCCTTCCCCTGGTAGGCCATCTCCCCCAACAGTATCCAAAGCGGCATACCTGTTTTGGAGGGAGATGACCACAGGGGACTCCTGCACTACCTTCCTGATATTGCCCTGCTTCTTGGTCACCCATTCACTGTCTGTCCTAGCCTTTACCTGCGGTGTGGACAACTCACTAAATGAGCGATTCACCGAGTTCTCGGCATTTGCTCAAGATGCAGGTGCTTTATAGATCAGAGAAACATAGAGCAGGAGTAGGCCATTCGGCCCATCAAGCCTGCTCCACCATTCAATACGATCATGGCTGATCATCCAAATCCAGTACCCTGTCCCTGCTTTCTCACACAGAATCCCCACAGTACAGATAGAGGCCATCTCGGCCCATCGAGCCTGCACCTATCCCACCCTATCCCCGTAACCCCACGTATTTAATTCCCCCTAACATATCCCATCCTATCCCCGTAACCCTATACTTCTTTATGCTTCTCTCCTCCCTCTCCAATCCTTCCCTTTTCTCAGTTATGTACATGATTACAAAATACATTTTTCTTCTCCTTACTTTTCATGGTGGGCTGGTACTTCTTGCTGAAGCTTTCTTGGTATAGAACGGCATCAGGGAATTTCCTATTATTGAGTCTCCAATGACCAGCACCTTGTACAGGTGGCCATTCAGCATTGTCTGGGTTTGGCTCACTGATTCCAGCTGCAATGCTGGAGCTCAACATCAAAACCCTTTTTAGCTGCCCTCACTGGCATGGACACCAACATTAGTCCTTTTCAGCAACAAAATAGACCTCATCGCACACGCTCTTGTTAGCTTAGATTTTCCGGGGTTCTTTTTGACAGTTCACATCAGAGCCATTTGCAAAATTTCCGCTGGTTTGTGTAGTGACCAGGGTTGTCAGCAATGTTCCCGAGCAACCGGCTCACCAGCTTTTAAATGGGAAAAAAATGGAAATTTGAATGGACCACGCAGCCCGTTAAAGGGGCTGCGCACCCAAAAAAATGAGAGGGAACACAGGTTGTCACAATCCCTGCTGGATATTGTAGTTCCACAGAAGCGCAGTAACAACTACAATTCTCATGATCTCTCTCACACCAAAAGGAGATACAACTCTGCAATCCCGCGCTACCTGGCTGCCATGTGACATGAGTCGTGATCGAGCGCTCTGGGAATTCGACTTTCATGAGTTCAGCATGATAACTGCGACTCCCATGATGGACCTCTCTCTGTTACGTTGGGTAAACTTCTTGCAAACATTTGTGACATTTTAAATGACCGGTTTAATTGATAGGTGACCTTTTCAGAATTGTGTGATTTTTTTTTTTAAGGTGCTTGTTATGCTACAATTGTTATTATTCTGCTTATACAATGAATTGAGTGACAAAAGAAAATGGCAGACATAACAGTCAAAGGGATGTGTTAATCATTATGGTTATTTGAACCAGTCATAATTTTATCCCTATGGATGTTTGACATTTACGAAGTGTGATGCTTTTAAAAAAGCATGCTGTGAGGTGTAATGGTATGGACGTGTGCTAAATGGAGGATTTAAAATATATATATATATATATAGATTATTGGATAAGAAAAATATGGTGAGCTTGCCAGATTAAAGCCCACATCTGTGACCTTGTTGTTGATGTTTTAATGAGATATACATCAATGACGACCTAAGCTTGGTCAGATATTGTTGCACATGGGGGAAATGTAACAAAAGGAACAATATAAGAAGAAAGGGAATATTGTTCAGTTGTTTTCATAAACAGAAACTTCCTCATCCGAGGATAAAATTATTGCCTTTAATTCACTCCCCAACATATTTACTTTGTGTGATTTATACTCTGCTGTAAACATGTTCTCAGTATTTCTGGGTGTCTTTATTGATATGTTTGCTAGTAATATTGGAAAGATGAGTGTTATTTGGAAACAATGCAGTTATAATGTACTTCAAAGGTTAATGACCTTCCTTCATGCTCCATCCACTGTAATATAACATCCTGCTAATTTTCAGCCAGTAACTAGGGAGTAGAACGTGCAGTATTTCTTACAAATTCAGATAATGAACTGTAAGACAGTGATGGAGAGCATGCTGTGTGAATTTAAACAGTAGCGATGTCCAGATTTTCTTCGGTGCATGTGCCGAGAGAATACCATGAGCTGTACGTGCTAGACATGTACTTTGACACATCCACGAAAAGACATGCACACTTTATCTACAGCCCAGTCTTGTCCATCTTCTCTAAGCCACTTCCCACAGCAATATAGACGTAAGCATTGAAAACTGAATGAGTTTGTTTAAAGAGAATTGTGAGAGGTCCTGTTAAAGATGAAAGAAGAAATAAAACCCGAACATTCTTCACCATTTCAACCAGGTTTGATCATCAGGCCACCTGAGCAGGTCAGAGGCTGGGTATTCTGTGGCGAGTGTCTCACCTCCTGACTCCCCAAAGCCTTTCCACCATCTACAAGGCACAAGTCAGGAGTGTGATGGAATGCTCTCCACTTGCCTGGATGAGTGCAGCTCCAACAACACTCAAGAAGCTCGACACCATCTAGGACAAAGCAGCCCGCTTGATTGGCACCCTATCCACCACCTTAAACTTTCACTCCCTCCACCACCGGCGTACCGTGGCTGGAGTGTGTACCATCTACAAGATGCACTGCAGCAACTCACCAAGGCTTCTTCGGCAGCACCTCCCAAACCCACGACCTCTTCCACCTAGAAGGACAAGGGCAACAGGCGCATGGGAACACCACCACCTCCAAGTTCCCCTCCAAGTCACACACCATCCTGACTTAGAAGTATATCGCCGATCCTTCATCATCGCTGGGTCAAAATCCTGGAACTCCCTCCCTAACAGCACTGTGGGAGTACCTTCACCACATGGACTGCAGCGGTTCAAGAAGGCGGCTCACCACCACCTTCTCAACAGCAACTAGGGATGGGCAATAAATGCTGGCCTTTCCAGCGATGCCCACATCCCATAAGCGAATTTTAAAAAAATTAGTTAACAGGAGCAATGTTCCCTTTAAGTTGCGCAGCTGCATGGCACTCTGGAGCGCCCGCGCAGCTGGCTCACCGGCTTTCAATTGCAAAAACCGTCCGTGTGCGGATTTTTAAATGGGCCATGCAGTCCGTTAAAGGGGCCGCACAGCCCCCCCAAAAAATAAAGGGAACATTGAACAGGAGGAGAGGTAAGTGAGTATACAGCACTTGAAGGTGTCTCTCAAATGTAGACAGGAAAAAAAGAGAAAATGGCAATCAGTCAAAAACTGCCGTATTGTTGTGTATGATAATCTACAAGTTGTTTCGAATGGAATGGAGGAATACGGTGCAAAATGTAGATAACAGTGGCCTCTAGTGGTTACTTTTTATAATAGTTATTATTGATATATTCCTAAAATAAAGTTTAATTTAACAATGCATTAATAAAGAGATATATATAATATATATATATATATATTAATATATATATATTTATTTAAACAATTATGAAGTAAGTTTCTGTTTAATTTATTGCATTCTCCTGGGCTCTGGGTTTTCTTAAATATAGGTTGCTGTGCAGCTAGTGATATTTGATTAAGATTCGTTTAAAGGAGTTTGCCTTAAGAAACTCTGGCTTCAAAGTCAGTCATTAATATCAGGCGATTGTTACGTTGAGATGCCACTATTGTGATTATAAGTAGCAACATATATGAAAAAGGTTGTATCAAATGTAATTGCTGCTGTCAAATTCAGTATTACTATATCGGTGTCAGCTATGGTTTGGTGGGCAGCACTCTCGCCTCTGAGTCAGAAGGTTGTGGGGCCAAGTTCCCACTCCAGACACTTGAGCACAAAAATCTAGGCTGACACTCCAGTGCAGTACTGAGGGAGTGCTGCACTGTCGGAGGCCCCGTCTGCTCTCTCAGGTGGATATAAAAGATCCCATGGCACTATTTTGAAGAAGAGCAGGGCAGTTATCCCCGGTGTCCTGGCCAATACTTATCGCTTAATCAACCTCACTAACATAGATTACCTGGTCATTATCACATTGCTGTTTTGGCTGCCGCGTTTCCTACATTACAACAGTGACTACACTGTAAAAAAAAAGTACTTCATTGGTTGTAAAGCGCTTTGGGAAGTCTGGTGGTCGTGAAAGGAGCTTTATAAATCAAGTCTTTTTTTTAACTTATGTCCACTACTGTTAGAGCAGACAGGATCTCACATATTACTGGGTTTACATCCATACCAGTTCCAGTTTTGATGAAAGGTCATTGACCTGAATGTTAACCCTACCTTCCTCTCTCCACAGATGCTGCCTGACCTGCTGAGTGTTTCCAGCATTTTCTGTTTTTATTTCAGATTTCCAACATCCGCAGTATTTTGCTTTTTGTCTAATTCCTGAAATGCCTCTGCACTTCTACATGACCCAGCTTTCCCTCATTCAAAGTATAATTATTGGGCCGTAATTTGTGGCCCCTACGGGTGCTTACGAGGTGCGCATGAGCCCTCAGCATGCGCTAAAACCCGGAACTTGCGATCTGTCAAGAATCATCTTGACAGATCGTAGCCATCGCCGGGAAAAGGGCTTCTGCGGGCAGAGATTTGGGCTATTTGCCCAACTTCTGCCCAGTGAATGTCCGTGAAATTCTTACGCCTGGTAAAAGCGGACGTAAGGCCGGCTTTTACCAGCATAAGAGTTTTTAAAATATAAAAATATTTTTTTTCATTCATTTAAACATTAAAACACATGTACAATAAGGTAAGGTTATTTTTAGCCCCTCTAAAACATTTAATTTTTTTTAAATTAAATTTTTGTTTCAAATGTTCAATTATATTGTATTTTAAATATGTAATTTTGATTTTATTTATTTGTAATGTTAAATATATTTTTTATGTCATCGCTATTCCTGCTTATGGAGGTTTCTGTACAAACGGAATCTCCATAAGCATGAATGGGGATTCCCTTCTTTGATTGGTTGGGCCGGCCCACGTGATCCCAGGCACGCTTGCGAACCGCCTGCGCCCCTGGGATAGGTGGGCCTCCATGCAGGCCTACACACAGAGGCCCAGGAGCGCGAGTCTCCGTGGTTCCCGAGGCAGAAGGCAAGTTCGTAGATTTTTGCTGGTCGAAGGCATTCGCCCGTGGGAAGCCTCCGACCGCAAATTCAGCCCCAATATCTTTTTTTTCTTAACCAAGATGCGACACTCCAAACTGCCACTTTTTTGCCCATTTCACCATCTTATCAATATTCCTTTGCTGGCTCCTTTGGTCCTCAGAATGCATTAGGGTTAGAATTCTATTTTAGGCTTTTGTACAGGTTATTCGTGGGCTTGCTTACATATACTTGTGGGGTTTTATTTTGCCACAGTGTCTGTCAGGGACTGGATCTGTATGCACGCTGGCAGAAATCCGAGGATGCATTCACATTACTAGAGAGTCAGTGCGAAGCAGTTTCACTTTGCATTGGCACTGAAGTTAGAATTCAAATACAGCCTGAGGTCAGGGCCCGAACTGGCACCGGAGCGAAGAGAAACAAAACTCCCTGGAGGAGTAATCTTGTTCCACTTGGCTTTGGAGTTCCGTTCAGGTATTGACACCCAATTTACTCCCTCGATGGGGTTGATTTTAACTCACTACTGTTCTACTTTTAGGCATAAATGGGGCAGTAATGGAATTACATTTTTTTTTTAAATTGCCGACCTGCTGCTAGAGGTTCACCGTTTCCGATCTTTGGATGGACCTCAATTTAAGCGGCCAATGCACCCACCCTAGCCCTAGCCCCGGCCCCAGCCCTAACCCTAGCCCTGACCCTAACCCTAGCCCTAACCCTAACCCTAGCCCTCACCCTAATATAGCAAATATACGTAAATCAGGGTCAAATGACATTGTCCGGACCCTGACACTATTTGGTCTTACCCATGTTGCTATCACCAATTCCTCAACCCACCCACAAACCATGAGTGGTACAAGTCGGGATGTGGCCATTTTCAGTACTATTTAAACAGGTCCTCAGCTGCACTTGGGTAAAAGGCTGGAAAGCTTTGGGAGACGTTTTGCTTCTATTACATGGTGACGTTTGACTATCTAGCTGCTTTCAAAGTGCTTGGAGTGTCAGTAAAACAGTTTGAACTCTTAAGGCGCTTCTTACAGCACACTTTTTTCATCATGGGGGCATCCTTTTGGCAATTTCAGTCTGGCAGGAGGAGGAGGATCAGAAGGAAAGAGAAAACAGCCGCAGCTGCAGAGAGAGCAAACACAAGGAGGCATGCTCGCAGGAACCCATGCTTGACAGCCGAATCACGCTACAATCAGATCCATGGCTTGACTAGAGTCCACTTTAAACAGACCACTGAAGTCCTCAAGCAACTATTCCATTGCCTGGTGGCTTCCTGCAATTCAAAGAGTGGCCATATGATTGTGGTTTGGTTTACGCTGCATAACTTTGCTCTGCAACGGGAAAACACATGGAGCCGTCATTGGACGAGGTCCTTCAGGGTGATGAGGAAGACGAGGCTGATGACATAGAGGATGGTGGGGAAGTAGGCAAGCTCCAATTGAGCTCTTCTGCAGCAACTGATTGAAGAGCACTTCAGCGGAACAATCCCTGCTCTCATGTCCAGTAGCTCTCCGAGTCCTTCCCACTCTCAAACTGCATCTGCCAAACATTGCTGGGTCACCAACCTTAGGACCACTGTCTGCACACACAGATTTCAAAATGGATTATAATTGTCATGGCTTAAAACAATTACTAATACTTATTATCACTCGAGTGAGAACCCCTTAGTGCCTGTCTTAAGTGCTCTCTTACCTATTCTTGTGCTCCTTTGAGGTGCTTCCCCCAATGGCTACAGCATGGGAGCTGGAAGGCTGTTGTGGCTCAGTCCAGGGCCGCTGAGATGCTTGTGATCAGCTCACAGTTCTCAGAATCCTAATTAAAATGGCACCAAAAGAATGGGTATCCCTTTGCAGTGTAAAATCCTGGTCATGTCCCAGAACATAGTGAGCTTTAGGTGAACGTTTTCTGAGAGCATGTGCACACAGCTTTCCTCCCAATAGCTGATAATTATTCCCCCCTCCCTTTGCAACTCCCGTAAGGGTCATTTGACAAACGGACCATTTTGGGCAGCCTGCCTCAGTGGGACTTGGGACGCTGTCACCTTGATAAAGGAAAGACTTGCATTTATATAGCGCCTTTCACGGCCACCGGACGTCCCAAAGCGCTTTACAGCCAATGAAGTACTTTTTTTTTTGACTTGTAGTCACTGTTGTAATGTAGGGAATGTGGGCGCCAAATTGGACACAGTAAGCTCCCACAAACAGCAAGGTGATAATAACCAGATAATCTGTTTTTAGTGATGTCGATTGAGGGATAAATATTGGCCAGGACACCGGGGAGAACTCCCCTGCTCTTCTTCAAAATAGTGCGAGTGAAAGAGAACAAGACTTTGGATGGGACTGTGGATGCTGAGATGTGGAAGTAGTAACAAGGAGCAGCACACACTTCTTGGCATCCATCTAGTGTTTGAAAAATGACTGACCTCATCCTGCTGAGGTAATAATTTTAGCTGTCTTCCAGGAAACAACAGAGAAACACATTGATAGTATTCCACTTGAGTCACTGAGAAGAGGGAAAGGTTATCCTGTGAATGAGAGACTATAAAAAAATTAGTGATATTTTATAATTTAGTATTACCAAGAATATTTTTTTCCATGAGCGCATTTTATCTTATGCTGCATACCAGGATAAGAAGACTGGCTAAAATCCCACTATTAATTCTGTGGAACAGATAGCAGACAGTGACTCATTCCTCAAAATTCGTCATCACTGCTCCTGATGATTAATTGGACTTCTATTCCGAATAAAGCTCGAGGCACTTTGCATTTAAACCTGTGTAATCCAGACGAAACCAGACTCATTTAAATGAGTTCTTTTAAAATTAGCTCTCACCCCTTTCTTATATTTCAGCTGCCTTCATGAAATAAATGTACATTTTTATGTCCGTGTTCTGCTCTTTCATGAGCTGGGTATTATTAAAGGAAAAATGATTAGCGTTTTTATTGTACTGACATGAACTATCAGCATGAAAGTGCGATAACAAGCGTTGAACTTCCTTCTTGTGCATTTTACTTTACAGCTAAACTAATGAATAAATAGTGCTAACTCAATTAACAAGTGGTGATATAGCTAATCCCTTTCATAAGACAAGGATTTTCCGTCACAGGGGACGTGCATTAAACTCTAAATTATCACGTCGTGTCGCTCAGAGCCTTCACAGATCTTTAAAATTAAGAAACCTATATGAAGAATCAAGGCCTGTAGTGCAGGAATCCACCAAAGCTGAAAAGAGGAGCGATTAACAAGAATTAGAATGTTTTAGTTAGGGGACACCAGTGTAGATTTGCACCTGCCTCCGAGACGTAAGGCTGATGTTGCAGGTTGGCCAGCAGTTATGGAACACGCCTGAAAAGAAAAAAGAAAGACTTGCATTTCTATAGTGCCTTTCACGACCACCGGACGTCTCAAAGCGCTTTGCAGCCGATGAAGTACTTTTGGAGTGTAGTCACTGTTGTAATGTAGGGAAACGTGGCGGCCAATTTGCGCACAGCAAGATCCACAAACAGCAATGTGATCATGACCAGATAATCTGTTTTTAGTGACGTTGATTGAGGGATAAATATTAGCCAGGACACCGGAGATAACTCCCCTGCTCTTCTTCGAAATAGTGCCACGGGATCTTTTACGTCCACCTGAGAGAGCGGACGGCCTGATCCTCATTTGCAGCAAAAAATCAATGGAAATTAAAATGGGATGCTTTCTTTTGTGGGCGGCTGATCCCCAACGCCAACTTGAGGCCTCTGGCAGTAGGTTGACAATCTATCCCATCGTGTCTGGCTTTTAAAAAGCCTGTAAATTATAGGAGGACGAGAGAATTGAGGGAAGTATGCTTCCTGTGGTCTTGGGAAAGCATGAGTTAGAGCAGAAGAGGATGCCACAAAACGGTAAATGAAATGATCAGTTCGTCTGATTTTGGTGGTATTGGTTGAAGGTGGAACATTGGCCAGGATATAGGGAGAACAACCTGCTCTTCAAACAATGTCATGAGACCTTTTACACGCACCTGAACAGATAGGGCCTCCATTTAACATCTCATCTGAAAGTTGGCACATTAGACAATGCAGCAATGAAACGTCAATCTAGATTATGTGATTCAACAACATAGAAACCTAGAAGATAGGAGCAGGAGTCAGCCATTCGGCCCCTCGAGCCTGCTCTGCCATTTAATGAGATCATGGCTGATCATCCAAATTCAGTACCCTGTCCCTGCTTTCTCCCCATATCCCTTGATCCCGTTAGCCTTAAGAAATATATCTAACTCCTTCTTGAATATATTTAATGAATTGGCCTCAACTGCCTTCTGTGGTAGAGAATTCCACAGGTTCACCACTCTCTGGGTGAAGAAATTCCTCCTCATCTCAGTCCTAAATGGCTTACCCCTTATCCTTAGACTGTAACCCCTGGTTCTGGACTCCCCTGCCATCAGGAACATCCTTCCTGCATCTAGTCTGTCTAGTCCTGTTAGAATTTTATAAGTTTCAATGAGATCCCCTCTCATTCTTCTAAACTCTAGCGAATATAAGCCTAATCGACCCAATCTCTCTTCATACGTCATTCCTGCCATCCCAGGTATCAGTCTGGTGAATCTTCGCTGCACTCCCTCCATGGCAAGAACATCCTTCCTCAGATAAGGCGACCAAAACTGCACACAATACTCAAGGTGTGGTCTAACCAAGGCCCTGAACAACTGCAGCAAGACATCCTTGCTCCTGTACTCGAATCCTCTCGCTATGAAGGCCAACATACCATTTGCCTTCTTAACCGCCTGCTGCACCTGCATGCTTACCTTCAGCGATTGGTGCACAAGGACACCCAGGTCTCATTGCACTTCCCTTTTTTCCAATCTATTGTCGTTCAGATAATAATCTGTCTTCCTGTTTTTGCCACCAAAGTGGATAACCTCGCATTTATCCACATTATACTGCATCTGCCATGCATCTGCCCAATCACCCAACCTGTCCAAATCATACTGGAGTTTCTCTGCATCCTCCTCACAGCACACACGCCCACCCAGCTTTGTGTCGTCTGCAAACTTGGAGATATTACATCTAGTTCCCTTGTCTAGATCATTAATATATATTGTGAATAGCTGGTGTCCTAGCACCGATCCCTGCGGTACCCCACTAGTCACTGCCTGCCACTCGGAAAAAGACCCGTTTATTCCAACTCTTTGCTTCCTGTCTGCCAACCAGTTCTCTATTCAAGTCAGTACCTTACCCCCAATCCCATGTGCTTTAACTTTGCACGCTAATCTCTTATGCGGGACCTTATCGAAAGCCTTCTGAAAGTCCAAATACACCACATCTACTGGTTCTCCCTTATCTATTCTACCAGTTACATCCTCAAAAAATTCCAGTAGATTAGTCAAGCATGATTTACCTTTTGTAAATCCATGTTGACTTTGTCTGATCCTGTCACTGTTTTCCAAGTGCTCTGCTATTACATCTTTTATAATGGACTCTAGCATTTTCCCCACTACTGATGTCAGGCTTACCAGTCTATAATTCCCCGTTTTCTCTCTTCCACCTTTTTTAAATAGTGGGGTTACAACTTGTATTTATATAGTGCCTTTAACATAGTAAAAAGTCCCAAGGCACTTCACAGGAGTATTAGAAGATAAAAAAATTTGACACTGAGCCACATAAGGGGAAATTAGAGCAGGTGACCAAAAGCTTGGTCAAAGAGGTAGGTTTTAAGGAGTGTCTTAAAGGAGGAAAGAGTGGTAGTGAGGCGGAGAGGTTTAGGGAGAGAATTCCAGAGCTTAGGGCCTAGGCAACAGAGGCATGGCCACCAATAGCAATTATAATCAGGGATGCTCAAGAGGGCAGAATTAGAGGAACAAGTGTTCTCAGGAGGGGGGAATTGTGGAGCTGAAGGAGATTCCAGAGATAGGGAGGGGCAAGGCCATGGAGGGATTTGAAAACAAGGATGAGAATTTTGAAATTGAGGCGTTGCTTAACTGGGAGCCAATGTAGATCAGCGAGCACAGGGGTGATGGGTGAACGGGACTTGGTGCGAGTTAGGACACGGGCTGCCGAGTTTTGAATCACCTCAAGTTTACGTAGGGTAGAATGTGGGAGGCCAGCCAGGAGTGCATTGGAATAGTCAAGTCTAAAGATAACAAAGGCATGGATGAGGGTTTCAGCAGTGGATGAGCTGAGGCAAGGGCGGAGACGGGCGATGTTATGGAGGTGGAAATAGGTAGTCTTAGTTATGCCCCGGATATGTGATATTAAGTCCTGGAGTGGGATTAAACCAACAACTTTCTGACCCCGAGGCAATGCTGGGTTGCCCTGACCACAACTGATGCCGGGCCCGCTGCATTTAGGAAAATGTGATCGACATGCAGACTAACTAGCCGGCCGGAGACTGCCACAAGAAATGTAAGTTTTTAAAAATAAACTTACCTGAATGTGGAGTCGGGAGGTGCAGGACTGTTCCTCTCGGGTGCGCTGCAGTACCGAAGACCATTGCTGGCGCCCGCTCGGCCCTGTCCCGATTGCCCTCTCCCCCTCCCGTTTGACCCCCCTCCCTCCCTCTCCTGATCGCCCTCCCCTCTCCTAGGACCTGCCCGAGTGCTGCTCCTAGCAAAGCAGTGACTCAGAGGGGAACTTGCAGGTATTGGTGTATCCATGATGTTGCTGCTTTTGTCCTGCTCAGGTGTAGAGGTGATGGGGCGGGGAGGAGCTGTTGATGTTAGCTTGGCAAGTTGCTGCAGTACCTACAGCAGCCACCAGTGGTGTAGGGGGTGGATATTGAGTTCAGTGGTAGGGCTGCCAATCAAGCAGACTCCTTTGGCTTGATGCTATTATAGCTGCTTGAGTGTTGTTTCAGCAGCACCCATCCAGGTGAGTACTCCATCATTGCCTGCCTTTCGAAAAGGAGGAAGCCTTAATATGCTGAAATTATCAAATCACATTTGCATTTCTGCTAAATATTTTCCGATTGAAGCTGCCTTATCTCTGTTACCTGTGCAAAGTTATCATGATGCACCCAGATACAGTTGTCCTTTTACAAATAACGTTGACCCTGAGCGGAAGGAGAGGATCTGAACGGCATTGGATTCTGGCTCTGTGCCAAAGGACAGTGGTCAGCACACATCAAAGGATAATTATCTTCTAGTACAATGGATCTATTGTACAGATGGGAAGTTTCTGAGAAGTTTGCAGTGTCTTGCGAGGGGATTGGTACTACGACACGAGATATTCTCTCTCTTTTTTGGAATTACAGGGTTAATTCTGCGATCACAGCAGGAAAGCTGCACTTGAAAGGAATGCAGGTTGCAGACAAGACTACAAATCTGCAGTAATAACAACAGAAAGTGCTGGGAACACTCAGCAGGTCAGGCAGCATCGAGGAGAGAGAAACAGAGTCAACGTTTCGGGTCGAACCCTTCATCAGAACTGGAAAAGGTTAGGGAGGAGAGATGTTTAAGCAGGGGCAGGGAGGAGGGGAGGAAAGAACAAAGGGAAGGTCTGTGATCGGATGGAAGGCAGGAGAGATTGACTGACAAAAGGGATGATAGTGCAAGGCAAAAGGAGAGGTGATGGGACAAGTTAAGAAACAAAAGATGGCTCTAGATGAGGTGTGAATGATGATGGCAGCAACATTAACACCTACCGTGTGAGGAAACAAGAGAAAAAAATATATAAAGAAATACAGGGGCCAATTTATAGTCTGAATTGTTGAAGTCGATGTTAAGTCCAGAAGGCTGTAAAGTACCTAATAGAAAGATGAGGTGCTGTTCCTCGAGCTTACGTTGAGCTTCGTTGGAACAATGTAAGAGGCCGAGGATGGAGAGATCAGAGTGGGAGTGGAGGGGAGAATTAAAGTGACAGGCGACCGGAAGCTTGGGGTCACGCTTGTGGACTGAACGGAGGTGTTCCACAAAGCGGTCACCCAATCTGTGTTTGGTCTCCCCAGTGTAGAAGAGACCACATCGTGAGCAGCGAATACAGTATATTAAATTGTAAGAAGTTTCACCTGGAAAGTGTGTTTGGGGCCCTGGACGGTGGGAAGGGAGGAGGTAAAAGGGCAGGTGTTGCATCTCCTGCGCTTGCATGGGAAGGTGCCGGGCGAAGGGGAAGGGGTGTTGGGGGCGATAGAGGAGCGGACCAGGGTGTCGCGGAGGGAGTGGTCCCTTCGGAATGCTGAAAGGGGGGGGGGGGGGCGGAGGGGAAGATGTGTTTGGTGGTGGGATCACGCTGGAGGTGGCGGAAATGGCGGAGGATGATCCGTTGAATGTGGAGGCTGGTGGGGTGAAAGGGGTTACAAATCTACAGGCCTGCTTCTCTGACTCGCGCACGGCTCCCTGCTGGAAGTGTAGAATTAGACCTTGCACGCCATCCCTTGGAATCGTGACTCTATCATGTCCTGACGAATACTGACCAAATATCACAGGACTCTGCAGCTGTAAGACCTGACGGTAGGCCTATTGCTTCTGAAATGCATGATTTTTTTTTGACTATGCCTTTAATAGAGCCTTTGTGCACTTGGCATTTCCATGATGGTTCTCCCGATCTTCCACCATAACTTTGGATGAAACTCTGGAGAAATAACGTCAGCAGCCAGTCTGCTGCAATTATGTGATAGATCAAGAGAAGGAACTTCTACTCCACAGTCCTTGAGCAGCAATTTTTCTCAATAATTTCCTTTTAGTCTGCGAACAAAACTATCGGCTGGATTTTCCCAGCCCTGAGGAGGTGGGTTTGGAGGTGGGGCTGCTGGGAAAATGGGAAAAATTGGGATTGGATCCCAACCCCGCCCTCATCCTGCCGCCGAACCATCTTCCCGGGAGGTGGGTCTCCTCGAGGCAGGAAGGGGATTAGAGCCAGTTAACTGCCTGTTAAGAGGCTTTTCACCATTTTACGCCTGCTGATGCGGGCTTCCCGACGTCAGGAAACCCCGCCAGGGTCAGCGAGGCGAGCAATGGGTCTGCGGGAGTTTGAGGGGTCGAAATGTCAGCTGTAGAGGTGAGTGATGGGTGCAAGTGTGGACAGAGGTGAGTGTAAAGTGTTGGAAAAAGTTTCTTTACCTTTGCTTCTTTCTGCAGGCTTCAACCTTTGAGGATCCGGAGGTGTCTCATCTCAACGGCAGAGATGACAGAATGGCTGCTGCATTCTCAGATGCTGCAGCCATCTGCTTTCTGCTGAGGAGAGAGGTCTTGGTGAGCCTGTGTGCAAGGGCTCACCTTAGAGCAGAGATTGTCAGTGTTTGACGGCTTCTCAAAGCTGTCAAACGCTGACAATTCATCTGTCAAAAAATTTTTGACAGATGAAGCATCATACGCTGATGTCCTCTGTCACCGGCTTTCCCTTAATTGGCCGGTAAGCCCGCAGGGTGGGCTTAACAAGGCCAATCAAGGGAAAATAGCGTGGGTTGGTCAGACGTCGCTGGGGGCAGGACTGAAACCCGGAAACCAGAAGTCCCGCCTCCAGCACGTCTCCAGCCCTTAGAGTGGCAGCAATAATGAAGAGAAAGTCCATTTCCTTTTGCCTACCAGCCTTGCCCAGCTGTTTAAGTGCTTTTTTTTAGCACCTAGAGAAAAAATATACCTTTATAATGAGAAACTTGCAAGTTTGATTGGCTTTCTGCAGGTATTCAAGACCTTTAGTCTCAGGATAAGGGGTCGGCCATTTAAGACCGAGATGAGGAGGAATTTCTTCACTCAGAGGGTTGTGAATCTTTGGAATTCTCTGCCCCAGAGGGCTATGCATGCTGAGTCTTTGAGTATATTCAAAGCTGAGATAGATAGATTTTTGGACTCTAGGGGAATCAAGGGATATGGAGATCAGGCGAGAAAGTGGAGTTGAGATCAATGATCAGCCATGATCTTATTGAATGGCGGAGCAGGCTCGAGGGGCCGTACGGCCTCCTCCTGCTCATTTCTTATGTTCTTATGTTCTTAAGCTCTTGAATACCTGCAGAAAGCCAATCAAACTTGCAAGTTTCTCATTATAATATTCAGAAACAGGTAACTGGTTCACTGGAAACAAAACTTCAGTGTAAGTACAAGGAACCCCAGTGTAAATCACATGTTGTTAGTTTTGCCCCATTTTGTCGTGTATTTATGAAGCTTCTGGGGTGCAGCCCCTCACTGTCTCAGATTTACAGGCATTGAGGCTGCGATTCAGTGCCTGCTGAGCAGATAAAAAGGCTTGGCTCCTTTTAAACAGGTCTATAATGTAAAGAGACACTGTCTGCAAAGCTGTAAAGCAGGCTTGCTGCATTAGGGGACAATTTAACCCTACTCGCTCAGCAGAAACCTGGCGGGTGGGCAGTTAAAATCCCCCTGGCTCTTACCTGTCCAAAAGCCGCCATGCTCTCAACATCTGCAATTTTAACCTGCTCTCCTGAGCAGGCAGCAAGGACATGTGGCCGGAGCCAACAGGGTCCTTATTTACGTATGCAGGTTGCGGCCCGATGACATCAGGATGGTGTGTGACAAAGAGGGGAACTTGGAGGTGGTGGTGTTCCCATGCGCCTGCTGCCCTTGTCCTTCTAGGTGGTAGAGGTTGCGGGTTTGGGAGGTGCTGCAGAAGAAGCCTAGGCGAGTTGCTGCAGTGCATCTTGTCGATGGTACACACTGCAGCCACGGTACGCCGGTGGCGGAGGAAGTGAATGTTTAAATGGTGGATGGGGTGCCAATCAAGCGGGCTGCTTTGTCTTGGATGGTGTTGAGCTTCTTGAGTGTTGTGGGAGCTGCACTCATCCAGGCAAGTGGAGAGTATTCCATCACACTCCTGACTTGTGCCTTGTAGATGGTGGAAGGGCTTTGGGGAGTCAGGAGGTGAGACACTCGCCGCAGAATACCTAGCCTCTGACCTGCTCTTGTTGCCACAGTATTTATGTGGTTGGTCCAGTTAAGTTTCTGGGCAATGGTGACCCCCGGGATATTGATTGTGGGAGATTTGGCGATGGTAATGCCATTGAATGTCAAGGGGTAGTGGTTAGACGCTCGCTTGTTGGAGATAGTCATTACCTAACACTTGTGTGGCTCGAATGTTACCTGCCACTTATCATCCCAAGCCTGAATGTCGTCTAGGTCTTGCTGCATGCGGGCATGGATTGCTTCATTATCTGAGGAGCTGCAAATGGTACTGAACACTGTGCAGTCATCAGCGAACATCCCCACTTCTGACCTTATGATGGAGAGAAGGTCATTGATGAAGCAGCTGAAGATGGTTGGGCCTAGAACACTGCCCTGAGGAACACCTGCAGTGACATCCTGGGGCTGTGATGATTGACTTCCAGCCACCACAACCATCTTCCTTTGTACGAGGTATGACTTCAGCCAGTGGAGAGTTTTTCCCCCGATTCCCATTGATTTCAGTTTTACTAGGGCTCCTTGATGCCACACTCGGTCAAATGCTGCCTTGATATCAAGAGCAGTCACTCTCACTTCACCTCTGGAATTTAGCTCTTTTGTCCATGTTTGGACCAAAGCTGTAATAAAGTCTGGAGCGAATGGTCCTGGGGGAACCCAAACTGGGCATCAGTGAGCAGGTTATTGGTGAGTAAGTGCTGCTTGATAGCACTGTCGACGACACCATCCATCACTTTGCTTATGATTGAGAATAGACTGATGGGGCGGCAATTGGCCGGATTGGATTTTCCTGCTTTTTGTGGACAGGACATACCTGGGCAGTTTTCCACATTGTCGGATAAATGCCAGTGTTGTAGCTGTACTGGAACAGCTTGGCTAGAAGCGCGGCTATTTCTGGAGTACAAGCCTTCAGCACAACAGCCGAGATGTTGTTGGGGCCCACAGACTTTGCTGTATCCAGTGCGCTCAGCTGTTGCTTGATATCACGTGGAGTGAATCGAATTGGCTGAAGACTGGCTTCTGTGATGGTGGGGACCTCAGGAGGAGGCTGATATGGATCATCCACTCGGCACTTTTGGGTGAAGATGGTTGCAAACGCTTCAGCTTTGTCTTTTGCACTCACGTGCTGGGCTCCACCATCATTGAGGATGGGGATATTCATGGAGCCTCCTCATCCCGTTGATTGGTTAATGGTCCACCACCATTCATGACTGGATATGGCAGGACTGCAGAGCTTTGATCTAATCCGTTGATTGTGGGATCGCTTAGCTCTGTCTATAGCATGCTGCTTCCGCTTTATAACATGCATGTAGTCCTGTGTTGCAGCTTCCCCAGGTTGGCACCGCATTTTTAGGTATGCCTGGTGCTGCTCCTGGCATGCTCTTCTACACTCCTTATTGAACCAGGCTTGGTCCCCTGGTTTGATGGTAATGGTAGAGTGAGAGATATGCTGGGCCATGAGGTTACAGATTGTGGTGGAATACAATTCTGCTGCTGCTGATGGCCCACAGCGCCTCATGGATGCCCAGTTTTGAGCTGCTAGATCTGTTCTGAATCTATCCCATTTAGCACGGTGGTAGTGCCACTCAACACGATGGAGGGTGTCCTTAGTGTGAAGATGGGACTTCATCTCCACAATGACTGTGCGGTGGTCACTGCTACCAATGCTGTCCTGGACAGATGCATCTGCGACAGGTAGATTGGTGAGGACGAGGTCAAGTAGGTTTTTCCCTCGTGTTGGTTCTCTCACCACCTGTCGCAGGCCCAGACTGGCAGTTATGTCCTTCAGGACTCGGCTAGCTCGGTCAGTAGTGGTGCTACCGAGCCACTCTTGGTGATGGACATTGAAGTCCCCCACCCAGAGTACATTCTGTGCCCTTGCTACTCTCAGTGCTTCTTCCAAGTGGTGTTCAACATGGAGGAGTACTGATTCATCAGCTGAGGGAGGGCGGTAGGTGGTAATCAGCAGGAGGTTTCCTTGCCCATGCTTGACCTGAAGCCATGAGACTTCATGGGGTCCGGAGTCAATGTTGAGGACCCCAATGGGACAGGACATACCCAGGGATGGTGATGGAGGAGTTTGGGACATTGGCTGAAAGGTATGATTCTGTGAGTATGACTATGTCAAGCTGTTGCTTGACAAGTCCCTAGATGTTGGTGAGGAGAACTTTGCAGGTTCGACTGGGCTGGGTGTGCCATTGTAGCCGATGCCGAGGCCAATGCTAAGTAATAAGTAAACTCATCCAAGGCACTCGATGGTTAAATCTTTCAATGAGCATGTCATCAGTGGTAGAAACTCCACTTTGTACTATTTTTTAATGTATAGATGAATGCGTTTGGAATGTATCTGTTTGTGATTCTAATAAAGCCGCTGACTCTTAAAATAGCAAAAAGAGAAAATTTATATAAACAAAATCATGATAAACAACATGCAGAGGAGTATACCCCCATGCATCTCTGCTTTGAGTGCACGGATAGTTGAAGTCCAACTGACACACTTGACACAGAAAAGGATCCAAATTAATTGAATCCACTCTGCATAATATATAGTTGGTTGGAGTGAGTAATCTAATCTCGGGGATTAGGTGATGGTTATAAAAAGCTCAATCTTTGCTCTCACAGTTTACAATGTTATCTGAAATCCCTCAATTAGATTACTCCCTTGTAATCACTCACTGACATACATTACTTTATAATGTAAAAACTGCATTCGCTTTCCTTAGTGTAAATTCTAACACAGTGCCCCCAATTGTTAATGATGCCATTTGTGGAAACACATTTGAAAATTGAAATGGAGATTAATAAATACCACAAGCTGAGATACTGTTAATGGGGTAACTGCTAACAAAACAATAAACCATTTACTTAAATTACTCCGGTTAATGGAACACTTTAAAATCCCACAATATATCTATCTAATCTAACTGTCTGTCTGTCTATCTAATCTATCCATCTTTTTATATATAAAAGTTTTGAATGTATCCATAACACTTCAAAAGTATAAAGAGAAAGGATGGTAGTCATTTCTTGTCATGTTTTCCTAACCTGTTGCTGGAACTTTAAAGTACTTATCAATCTGCAAACTTCCCTGACCAAACAGCATCTCAGTTAATAATTTGTTAGATGCAAAAAGAAAGACTTGCATTTATATAGCACCTTTCACGACCACCGGACATCCCAAAGCGCTTTACAGTCAATGAAGTACTTTTTGAAGTGTAGTCACTGTTGTAATGTAGGAAACGCGGCAGCCAAAATTGCGCACAGCAAGCTCCCACAAACAGCAATGTGATAATGACCAGATAGTCTGTTTTAGTAATGTTGATCGAGAGATAAATATTCGCTAGGACACCAGGGATAACTCCTCTGCTCTTCTTCGAAATAGTGCCATAGGATCTTTTACATCCACCTGAGTGAGCAGACAGGGCCTCGGTTTAACGTCTCATCTGACAGACGGTACCTCTGACAGTGCAGCACTCCCTCAGCACTGCACTGTCAATCTAGATTTTTGTGCTCAAGTCTCTGGACTGAGACTTGAACCCACAAACTTATGACTCAGAGGTGAGAGTGCTACCCACTGAGCCACTGGCTGACACTGTAAAGAAGTATTGCGATACAAAAATATATATTTCAATTTTTTAGTTAATTGCTCAAATTTCCAAATTAAAAAATAAACTGAGTGCATAAATAAAGGAGGGAATGCAGGACCCAGATAGTGACACTAACTAGGCTAGGCAGGGAGAGGCCAGCGACTGTACAAGGAGAGAGGTTTTGGTATTTTAACATGTTTTTAATGTGTTTGGACGTACTGTGACTTTGCTAATCAGATATGGCACTACAGAGATGTTCTCTGGGATTTGATTGGTTGAAGTTCTGGGATGTGATTTATTGAAGGGACAATGACCTGATTAGTCGAAGGAATTCGACGCAGCATCACATAAACATGGGATTTTTAATAATGATTGACAGCATCTTGTAGTGAAAGGAGAAATGCAGAACAATACAAATCTAATTGTAGTAGAGCCTAAACATAGCCGTGTAAGTGTATTTTTTTCAAATTCTTGTAATATAGCTATTCATTTCATATACAGGTCTGATTCTAAGCATTCCCATCAGTTAATCTATTATTGATTATTTCCTTTTGTACAAAAAAACCCGATTGATTTATTCCCTTCTAATGGATGTCCTACAAAGATATGCTGCTTGATGGTGACCAATCTCACTGGCATGGATTAAGTCAGTGTTTGACCAGTATGGGTTCACTGTCTGTAATTTGTTGTATAATTGACTTGTATTCTCCCTATTGCAACATTATGGTGAAACAGCCACAGCAAAGTTCAAGAAGGACTTTTTAAATAACATTGTTGGCGAAGTAATAAGGGATGATTTATCATTATATCATCAGCCTCCCACCCATGCAGATCTCTGTATAATGCCAAAAGGCAGTTTTGTGTTTGGACTGGGAATTGGATTGAGACTGTCCAAACTCATTTGACTTATGACTTTTAATAACTTACAGAGAAAGGAGACCATTATGCGATCAGTCTGGCCTGAATATGAACCCTGATTTCAGAGGCGAAAGACCGTGTAACACAGCCCACAGGCTAGCTGATTACTCAGCCTATTGACTCTAAGCCCTGAATTAATGTCACAGCTGTGAAAATTCATCATCAAGCCACAAGACTCCGAAACCATAACTGTGTTGAATTACCTCGTGTCTTCATACTCATTCTTAGCATTTCACTTACAACTATACAGTAACTATTGTCACCAGACTTCAAATAAAGCCAAGCGCGGAATGCCACCTTAATGAGGAGTGGAAAGGGTTGTGCGCCGTCTCCGGGTCGATCCCAAATAACCACAAACCATGATGATGTACCTGCCTTGTGAGAGTGAACAACTGTTGTGTCAAAGCAGGCATCACTTTCAGACTATAACCCCTGCCCCTATTTTTTCAGGCAGCAGGTGTTAATGATTCTGACATCCCCATTTGCAACATTTAACCACTCCTGCCTTCCATCCGATCACAGACCGTCCCTTTTGTTCTTTCCTCCCCTCCCCACTTTCCCTGCCCCTGCACCTGCTCAAAACCTGTTTACAGCTCTGACTTTTTCCAGTTCTGACGAAGGGTCACCGACCTGAAACGTTAACTCTGTTTCTCTCTCCACGGATGCTGCCTGGCCTGCTGAGTGTTTCCAGCATTTTCTGTTGTTATTATCACTTTCTGGAGATGTTAATTGTAATGTTCATTCCAGCGTGTCCAATGACACAGTCAGGTTTTGCTTAAATATAGCAATGGGCTTGACACTATGGCTAGGATTAATTTTGCCTCATGCCCACTGCGTCAGATTCCGATAAAATAAAACAATTTTTAGCGCAGGCGGTTAAACAGCTGTTCTCCGTGCCAAACTTCACATCAATGAAAACTACCAGGGCCAGGAGTTTTAAATAAGGTTTATGTAACTGACAAAAAGAATATACAATCTGTCCGGTAGAATCTAATAAATAGAGTTGTAATATAATAAGGTGATCATGATAATGCGATCAGTGACATAGTTGCTTGACAGGCAAACAGGCACAGACCTACCCACATAATCTGCTTCTTCAGGGTTTACAGTCTCAATGATTTTAATCATCTTTGATAAATAGTTGTGTTAAGCAAGGAGCACAGTCCAAGCCAAGCCTTCTATTACAATAATAAGCTGGATGAACAAGGCAAGGGAATTCTATTCAATACTCTGGACTTCAGCTCTACAGCCCAAAAACAGGGAAAAATTATTTTTTTTTTTAAGTTATCAGCTATGACTTTATTACAATGGAATCCACTTGCGCTGATCCCCACTTGGAGGTGTCATGTGGATATCATTTACATTTTGTCCAGCAGTTGTACAGATAACTTGGCGCTGGAAATCCAGATTAGAAGCTATCAAATCTGGGAAAGAAGGTGGTAATCTTAAAATGCCCTGCGGGACAGCTGGCACTTCGAACAGAGTGCTGCTCAGCAGTTGGCCCACGCTCAGAACAGCCATTCACGTTAAACTGTAAATTAACTCGGGAGCCTTGATTTGCCACCAGCACCCAGAAGGGGACGGGATTTTGACTTGCTCCATTGATGCCTGCCCTTCGGTCCATACTCCTTTAAATACAGCGATTCTTTGCTTATTTTCTCTGGGTACTGGGGGCACATCAAGGGGCTGATTATAAGTTTAGATGCCCGCGGCCCACCCATTGTAGCCACTATGAGGCCTGAGCTATTTTGAGGCCTGGGCCTCATTTGCATGCAATTGGCACACTGCCAAATCAGCACTCTTAAGGCATCTCAAAGGATATACTTGCCATAGAGGGAGTGCAGCGAAGGTTCACCAGACTGATTCCTGGGATGGCAGGACTGTCGTATGAGGAGAGATTGAGTCGACTAGGCCTGTATTCACTAGAGTTTAGAAGAATGAGAGGGGATCTCATTGTAACGTATAAAATTCTGACAGGGCTAGACAGACTGGATGCAGGAAAGATGTTTCCCCTGGCTGGGGGTCTAGAACGAGGGGTCACAGTCTCAGGATACGGGGTAGGACATTTAGGACTGAGATGAGGAGAAATGTCTTCACTCAGAGGGTGGTGAACCTGTGGAATTCTCTACCACAGAAGGCTGTGGAGGCCAAGTCACTGAATATATTTAAGAAGGAGATAGATAGATTTCTAGACGCAAAAGGTGTCAAGGGGTATGGGGAGAGAGCGGGAATATGGTATTGAGAGAGAGGATCAGCCATGATCATATTGAATGGTGGAGCAGGCTCGAAGGGCCAAATGGCCTACTCCTGCTCCTATTTTTCTATGTTCTATGTTTCTATCTCAGGGGTTGGGGAGGTCAGGACATTGGAACCTGGGGCAAATGCAATCTCAGGGGAGCCGTGCACAAGCCAGCGGTAGGTCGGAGTATTTTTGTGTGGCCAGGAAGAACGTTCCTGCTCCTCCTGGCCCCACAGATATAAAAGTTAAATTTCCTTTGGGCTGCTTTTTTTGAGCGGCCTGCAGCAATCCCTTTAAGGACTGCTAGTTAGGCCGCTCAAGAAGGCAGAGGTTAAAGGACTGCAATCTGCATATTAAAAGTGACCTCCCACCTGAAAGCTCCGACTACCCTTCTCGGGACCCTACTCAAGATAGCAGTGACTGGAGCACCAGTGTAAATGGGCGATAATTGACCTGACGCTCTTTTTAGGCCACTACTGCCCTGTCAACGCCACGCAGAGGCAGTTAAAACCGGCACCCAAAGCTCTAAAAGTTAACGTACAGTTTAACAGCAGTTGCTGCTCTCGGCACCACTCGGCTGTTCAACACTGTTGCTCACGGGCGTTCGGGCTGCCCTCAGAGTGCCATCTTCCTGGCATGGCATCGTGCAATTCCTGCCCTTAGATTTAACGATCATTTGGTTGCAGTGATTGTTTGAAGGTTGTCCGAATTGACAATATTAATATGTTTCCACTGTATCTTGTTGCCAGTTTTCTAAAACTACAACATATATATTTTGAAGATTTTTTCTCTCCTCAGAACATCGGCCTGGAATTTGCGGTCTGGATGCATTCGCCGTCATTCCACCTTTGTCAGGAATGTCAGCTGTGGCTCAGTGGGTAGCACACTTTCCTCTGAGTCAGAAGGTTGTGGGTTCAAGTCCCACTCCAGGGACTTGAGCACATAAATCTAGGCTGACACTCCAGTGCAGTGCTGAGGGAGTGCTGCACTGTCGGAGGTGCCGTCTTTTGGATGAGTTGTTAGAACCGAGGCCCCGTCTGCTCTCTCAGGTGGACATAAAAGATCCCATGGCACTATTTCGAAGAACAGCAGGGGAGGAGTTATCCCCGGTGTCCTGGCCAATATTTATCCCTCAACCAGCATAACAAAACAGATTATCTGGTCATTATCACATTGCTGTTTGTGGGAGCTTGCTGTGTGCAAATTGGCTGCCGTGTTTCCCACATTACAACAGTGACTACACTCCAAAAGTACTTCATTGGCTGTAAAGCGCTTTGAGATGTCCGGTGGTCATGAAAGGCGCTATATAAATGCAAGTCTTTCTTTGAAACTGACCGCAATTCAGGATTTAGCACATGCGCGGGTGCATGCGGAAATCCTGAAGTTGCGGTCAGTCATTGACAGCTGCGACACAGGCTGAGCTGTGAATCTCTCAAATCAGGGAAACTGATGAAAACTTCGGCTCTCCGCAGTGCATACGCTGTTAAATTCCCCACTAAAATTTAGAGCCAAAGGGATTAGGTGTAACTTGGGCTTTTAACAGCATATTGACTGCTAAACAAGTTTATGGGCCTGAAAAATGAATGTTAATTTTGTGCAGTGTCAAATTTATCCATTTTAATAAATGTTAAAATTTTAAGTATTTTTTTAAAGTTTGTCCATCTTTATTTCAGGTATGCCTCTTCCCCGTGTGACAGCCCCAATCTTTGTTTTGCTCTCGCTAACATTTTTAAGAAGTTAGAATTTTAAGAGCTACCTGACTTCCTTGTTCGCGGTCTGTGAGAATTCTGCGTTTTGATTGGCTGCTTAGACAGCCTGTTGACGTCACAGCAGCTCGCACAAGGGAATCCCCACTATACTCCGTTGATTTGAACTGAGCGTTGGAAAACCCAAAGTTCTCGACACAGAGATCGCGAGATCTTTGTGGGAAACTTACTTCGGAGCCAACGGCAAACACTTTCACTTCACTGCTGACCGCAAATTCCGGGCCAATTGTATTTCATAAATACAATTGCTAAAATTAGTCAATGTTCAAACCTGTAATGAACATGTTGACCGTAAGAAAAGATCAATATGCATTACATCCAATTTATGAAGGACAGTGAATTTCTTACCATTCATTATCAAAAATAATGTAATCATGGGAGCTTCTACATCAGAATCTTACTTTATTTATGTATTTTACTTTTTTGTGTATCACTCACTTTTATGTCCTTGGGTTAATATTTAAATTCTAATTTTCAAATGCTTGGAGTGTACGTTTGCGTTGCCACCACTGTCCAAGTGATGGAGCGTCAGGTGAAATTGCTACACAGCACACTGGGAATTGAAGTGGTCATTCCCACTGATAGGAAGTTTAAAAAAAGAAATCAAATCCTATTCAGAAGCCGTCAAAATGGAAAATGGCCCGACATTATATTTGTGCTCCAACTTAAAGCACCATAAACTGGCAGGATGCAGATTTCAGGCTATGATTCTTGACACAGCAGATTTCTGATCTGAGTTCTACCGTCGTGGGAAAAATTCACTTGCGACCATTTTGGGTCGCTAACATCGCCTGGGCGCTAAATTTAGCGCCCCGCGAAAAATGGCGCCGGCAATTGGTAAATTCAGTTTTAGCGCCCCAAGAGGGAGGTGGAGTGCTAAATCAAGTGCTCCACTTCCATCTTAGAGCGCTAACCCCGAATATCTGCAGCGCTACGCACTGGGTCACGTAGCGCTGCCGCATGGAAGGGCTCTTCCCCTCATTAAAGGGGAGGGCCCAAGCACACAACTCTGCGGGGCCCTACCTGGACCACCAGGGAACGGGGAGCCGGGCCAGCAGCCAGGCACACAAGGGGAGTGCCGGGCTGCCAGATCGTGGCACGGGCCCCGCGTTCAAAGAGGAAACGGGCCGCGACAAGTAAGTCGGACGATATTTTTTTCCCCGCCTGCCACCTCCCCTTTACTTATCGCTCTGCGAGCCTCCTGCTGCTCCGTTGCAGCCCCCTGAATCGGTCGCTGTTATCGCCCGGCGCAGATTCAGGGGGCGCGGGCCAATTTTGCAGGCGGGGCGAAAACGGGGCACCGTGCACGGTGATCACCTACGCAGCGGAGCGGGGCACTACCGGTTACCGCCGCTGCTAAACTCCCGCTGAATTAGCGGGAGTCGTTAGCGGCACCACACCTAGGTGAAAAGTCGTTTGCGCCCCATTAGCGCCTCCTGGGGGGGCTAACGAGAAGCGCAAATGCACCGTATTTTTAGCCCACTGAGTGAAGGTCTTGTGCAACCCCACTGAAATGGAGGTCAAATCAGAAGGTGGGTCACCCAGTCCACTAGTCCACTCTTTTAGACCATCAAACACAGCAGCTGGTTTTAGAGCAAGAAGGACAGAGAGCTAGGAACAGGTCTCTAGTTCCTCGTCTCGGCCAGGGGGATGTATGGGAAAACGTTTGGAAGAAACGGGGAAGAAAATAGGAAATAACAATTTTCAGCTTTCGAAGCTCTTATGACACCAAAAAAAATTGTAACAAATGCATACTGCAACTCCACAACTGCACAAAAGGCAGATTGTAGGCAGCACAATAACAGAAAATTACTCAAAATTTTGAACCTGTGGTTTTTGTGATTCTGAACTGAGATTTGAAATGAAAGGTAAAGGACAGATCTTGCATTTGTATAGCACTTTGCACAACCTCAGAACAATCCAAAGTGCTTTACAGCCAGTGAAGTACTTTTGAAGTGTTGTCACTGAAGTCGCACTTAAAACTTTCCTTTATAGGACTGATTCTTGCTTTGAGAGTCTCCTGAATTAAATCCACAATATCACAGCATATGCTACAAATTACTTTGAACAGAATGCTGAAAACATAGGCTTCAATTTGTAAAAAAAAATAATAACCTGAAGCAGAGAAGGCGTTTGGTGAAATGGCAACTATTCTTTGACTGTCTGGGGGGCAATGCATCCTTTGAATTCAGCTCTATAATGTGACTGTTCATTCTATATGATAAATTTTGCTGTGCCCCATATCACTGGTGAGACCTCACAGGCAATCAGCACGTATGAGAAAATTACAGCCAGTGCACTCTTAATTTTCCAATATGCGCTGGCTGCATGTGAAACCCCAGCAATGGCGCAGGCCTTGTAGAGTTACTCTATACCTTGTATATTAAAACCAACTATAAAACTGCCCTTATTAAGATGCCGTGCCTGCTATGAGTGAGTATCTGTACACACTGAACTTTTCACACTCAAGAAAGAAAGACTTGCATTTATATAGCGCCTTTCACGACCTCCGGACGTCCCAAAGCTCTTTACAACCAATGAATTACTTTTTGAAGTGTAGTCACTGTTGTAATGTAGGAAATGCGGCAGCCAATTTGTGCACAGCAAGCTCCCACAATCAGCAATGTGATAATGGCCAGATAATCTGTTTTAGTGATGTTGATTGAGTGATAAACATTGGCTAGGACACCGGGGATAACTCCCCTGCTCTTCTTCGAAATAGTGCCACGGGATCTTTTACGTTCACCTGAGTGGGCAGACGGGGCCTCGGTTTAACGTCTCATCTGAAAGACGGCACCTCCGACAATGCAGCACTCCCATAGTACTGCACTGGAGTGTCATCCTAGATTTTTGTGCTCAAGGCACATTTTGTAGTTGTTCATGTTTTATTTGGGGGGAGTACGACCCCCTATATATATATTTTTTTGTGTCTTTATCTTATTAATGAAGGAGTTATGTCATTAAGTATATTCTAAGTTTGCTGAATGTTAACAGTTATCAGATAATCAGACCCAGATAGCACCCCAACAGCTGAGATGCACCGTGCCAAGCCTACAGGAAGTCGACATTTGCAAAACACAATCCTGGCTCAGGCCTTGAATTCCAAACACTGATTAAGGATGTGGAGCAAAGTTTGCACAATTTAACAGCAATTCCTGACACAGGGGACTTGTAACTTTGACTGTGCACTCAAACTTCTGGGCAGATTTTTCACATTCTTTCTGCAATTTTTTTTCCATTTCTTTTAACTCTCATCATATCTGATTGCTAAATATTGCTAATAGAATATGAAGTACTGTGAGTTGAAATATGAGTTATAATTAAGTGCAATGTAATCTATTAATGCATAAAATGGTTGGCATTATCACTATCAGAATGTATTCATGTAAAGTAACAGATATTAAGAATTGAAGTACAAAGTTTATAAGATGGGATTTCATTGAAGGGTTCTGGTACCTTACTTTATCAGTTGTGCTGAATGGCCCCACTAACAATGTTAACTTGTCTTTTCCCATCGTAGCCTGGAAGATTTTGGGGGAGGACTTTACATCATATGGCAGCTTGGTGTATGAGTACAGTCCCTTGTGTGTGTTGATGGTGAGATACTGTTGACTCTCTTTGTCAATATTCAGCTGAGCGTAAACGTGCAACAGGTCAAGATTGGAGAAAACCTTTAACCCAGAGAGTGCTGCATACAAATCTTGTGATGTAGGTAACGGGTACTGCTCATCGTCAACTGCTTGGTTGATAGTAACTTTGTAGTCACCGCACAAGCGTACAGTTTTGTCTGCTTTGGGCACTATCACAATCAGGGTAGACCATTCACTTTTGTCAGTTTTTATTAGCACTCCGTTCTCTCTCAGTTTCATTAGCTCTTCCTCCACCTGACTTTTCAACGCATAGGGGACTGGCCTTGCCTTACAATAGACAGGCTTCGCGTTGGACATGATGCGGATATGTGCGTTATACACAGTGATGCCCTCATAACTGTCTGAGAACATGCTTTCGTACTTGTTCAGCATTGTGTCGAGTCGCTTCTTTGAAGCACCTACACTGAAGATGTTTTTCCTTTCTAGTTTTAACTTTCTCAACCAGTCTTTGTCCATGAGGGTTGGCTTGTTGTTGTAGCAATAATAGGCAGCTTTACTGACTGGCCATTGTGCTGAACTCTACATTCCATTTGTCGATATGTCTCTAGGATTTCTCTGGAGTAGGTTTTTGACTCTACGGTACTCTTTGTAAGTGGTATTTGATTAAACTTACTCTCGTATGTGTCCTTACTCATGATAGAGCAGTCCGCTGCTGTGTCGATACACATATCAATATGTTGCTCGGTGAGCAAAAATTTTATACAAAGTATTTCTCATGACTGCTAGCGTTGCCGCTAGTGGCATAAATACTGTAGATGCCTAGTTCTTCAACATCAGGTGTGTTCACTACAATATTGTGAACTCCTCTCTTGTTGTCGCTGCTTTGCATTGCCACTAGAATGGTTCTTACTTCCTGCTTTTGATCTAGCTCTGCAAGCTGTTGAAATATGGCCTTGCTTCTGGCAGTGAAAACACTTCGCATTTCTGTATTGGCAGGACTGTGGTAAGTGATTTCCATTACAGCAATAACAATTCACTGAACTGCTCTCATCGACATGCTTTTGACTCGGTCTCTCAGCTTTAGGTTCGGTGGTAGCTTTGTGACTCTAGACCTCAGCTGCACTAGTCACTTGAGTTGGACAGAGCTCCCTAGCATTCTTAAACACCATCTCCATAGATAGGGCAATTTTGCATGCTATGTCAAACGTTAGGTTCGGAGTGTTCAGTAACTTGGACTGTGTGCGCTCATCCACCAGTCCACACAGAAACTTATCTCGCAACGCACGATCCAAAAATGTGCTGAAGAAACAATGCAAAGACAGGTTCTTAAGAGCTACAATGTGCTCACTGATGGTTTCACTTTGTGTTTGGTTTCTGGAACCAAACTTATAGCTCTCTGCTATTTCTAACGGCTTTGGGTCAAAATGGTCCTCGAGTTTCTCGACAATGTCTTCAAACAACACATCCTTCACTTTCCTTGGCGCGAGTAGGTTTGTCAACGTTCCGTAGACATCTGGCCCGATCTCTGTTAGAAAAATTGCTTTCTTCCATTCACAAATTACTTTATTTTGAGCTTGAAAATTCTCATCTGCACCTTCGGTCGCAATAATGTTATTGGCCTTAAAAAACATCTCCATTCACTCAATGTAAGAACTGAATGGTTCGCGAGCTCGGTCATACATGCCGAGGCTGCCAATGAAGCCCGTAGGCGTGGCCATGATTGTCCCGATCCCATCGAACAGTGACTCAGCACGCTACCTGTGTACCTGTGAGAATCAATGCCGCTGTTGCTGTGTACACATACACACGAAGGCGAAGCACAGACGATTCTGCATGAACATTAATGGTAAAACATCGCAAAAATTCAGTTTAAGAGTCACAAATTCACCTTAAACTTGTCCACTCGAAGGTTGAACACTGTGTCCTTCCATGATCCCTAAAAATGGCTTTGGGATCCCATTCTCGTCGCCAAAATGTAAAATATGTGGGTAGAACAAATGAAGGACAGAGACATGATGAGTTGCTAGTCCATGTGCTTGTTTATTAGGCCAGAGCGAACTGAGCATGCTCATAATAAGCCATGTGATAAAGCATGTGATAATACATTACAACCTAGGTGTAGTGAATAAAGAAAAATTTGATGGGGAGGATCACTTGCCCAAGAAGGAAGTTGCTCGATTTAACATCTATTTAAATGAATGAATGGAAAATTGGGTAGGATCTATTGTGGAATGTGATACTTCCCACCCCAATTTTCCTCTATTTGTTGCGCCCAGGAACAGGAAAATCGATCCGAATATCTTTTAGTTTAAGGCTTTGTTATTTAAATTCATGCCCAGTTCTTTTTGTTTGGTTTATCAAAGGTCTTGTCCATCCCACTAATTCCCTCCTTGATTTTAAAATAATTGCATCATGTAAACATATGGAAAGAAGGACGAGAAAAGGTCTCAGGCCAATCAAGCCCACCCCATCCAGTCAACAATGCAACTCACACACTGCTCGCGCACCGCCGAGCAACAGTACCTACCATGAAAGGCCAAAAGAGAGAAAGAAATGTGCAACCAATTCAGAATAAACTCTGGAAAATTCCTCTCTGACTTCCTAAAGTGATTAAGCAGGTTGGAGGAGACGGTACGTGTCCTTGACTCATCACAATCACAACTAACAAGATGTACTGCAGCATCTCTCCAAGACTTCTTTGACAGCACCTCCCAAACCCGTGACCTCTACCACCTAGAAGGACAAGGGCAGCAGGTGCATGGGAACACCACCACCTCCAAGTTCCCCTCCAAGTCACACACCATCCTGACTTGGAAGTATATCGCTGTTCCTTCATGGTCGTAGGGTCAAAATCCTGGAACTCCCTCCCTAACAGCACAGTGGGAGTACCATCACCACACGGACTGCAGTGGTTCAAGAATGGTGGCTAACCACCACCTTCTCAATGGCAATTAGGTAAATGATGAAAAGCAATGGTTCCAATAAAGAGCCCTGTGGAACTCCGCTTATAACTGGGCCCCAATCAGATCCACTCTCAATAATAACAACCCTCTGCTTTCCACCAACTATCCAATGTAATAACTGCCCTATAATCCCATGACATCTAATTTTTCCTAATGGTTGCATGTGTGGTACTTTGTCAAGCACTGTTTGGAAGTGAATGTGTACATCATATTCCACCATTCTTTCATTAATCAATTAGAACAGATTTGGCTCCATTTGCCTTTGATTAATAACCAGTGCCATCTCTATTTCCTTTCTTTGAACTTTCGGTGCCCTTTCATAAGTGTAGCAGCAAAACTGAATATACCGCTCCAAGTGAGGGCTCATCAATATGTTATAATGCTAAGATAATGTACTTAGACTTGTACTTTATAGACACTCATATACGGGAATATGGTATTGAGATAGAAGATCAGCCATGATCATATTGAATGGCGGAGCAGGCTCGAAGGGCCGAATGGCCTACTCTGCTCCTATTTTTCTATGTTTCTATGTTTCTATACAACCTGGTATTTATTTGCTTCGGCAATTGCTGCCATCTAATGTGATGACACACATTCCGTCAACCAGCTCATGCAAATATTATTCATTCGGCACTTTACTGAATAATATGCCTCTCATTATAGAATCATTTCTATTTTCAGCATCAATATGAATCATCATACATTTCTCAATGTTAAATGTAATTTTGTTATTTGTTTGCTCTGTTGTTAAGTGTTTACAGATCCCTTTGATAAATTTCTGTTTCCTTGTAACACTATGGAACGCACAAGCACTGCAGAACCTTGTGGTATCATCAATGACAGTACAACAGACTTCTAAACCAAAGGTACCAATACGTAAAGATTCAAAGAAAGATTTCTTCTGCTTGCTTTTTGTAGTGAAATCGTAACCATATGTATAAAGAATGCTACAAATAGTGAACAGAGGAAATCTCCCGTTTCTTACTTTCAAGGTCCTTTCTTGCCACAGGAGGGGAATGAAGATCAGGTGGCACTAAGAGAAGGCTGCTGGCAGCAAGGTAAGTTCAGGAGGGGGCTGTTGCAAAGGTCTCACTGCTGTGGGGCAGGAGGGGAGAGCTCAGGGCATCAAAGGCCTGGACTTTCCTTGGTCTGGAGAAGCATTCCTGCACCTCCTGGACTCTCTGAGATAACTTACCTTCGAATACCTTGCTGGCTTCGCGACAGCTTTACTTGGTGGGTTGGCTGTAGCTGGCCTCCCATTCAGAGCGGGTTAAAATGACATTGTGGTACCATGTATGTCATGTGACCCCGATACTTCATCTGCTACCAAGGTCAGTGGCGTTAAAATGGGTAATCGGCGGGAACGGAGCAGGAAATGGAGGCGTTCCATTGTAACTGGTTCCAGGCTCCTTTCCTGCCAATTAAAATTAAAATTCTTCCTTTGGGGTTCAGATAAACAAATCTTTAAAAATGGGAGGACAAGTTGATAAAGTATGTAAAAAAAAAAAGCATATGGGATCCTAGGTTTTATAAAAAGGCGTAGAGAGTGCAAAAGAAGAGGTAATTCTATACCGATTCAAGTTAATGTACAAGTTAGGCCACAGTTAGAATGTTGTGTCCCATTTTGAGCACCTTACTTTAGGAAAGCAGTCAAGGCCATGGAGAGAATGCAGAATAGATTCAATAGGATAATACCAGGGATGTGAGGCTTTAATTCTGAGGCAAGACTAGATAAATTCGAGAAGACGTATGATAGAGGTGTTTAAAAATGATTTCCACTGGTCAGTGAGTTGGTAACTAGAGCATAAGTTTAAGATCACCAAAAGGACAAAGGGAGAAGTTAGGAGAAACTTTTTTATTCAGGTGTGTATGAGAAAATGCAATGCCCTCCCAGAAACTGTGGTGGGAGCAAAATCTATAAGAGCATTTAATAGGGAGGTAGATAAATAGTTGAAGAAGAAGCAATTAAAAGGATTTAAGGAAAAGGCAGGGAAATAGAACTAAGTAAATAGCTTTTCATGCGTAGGGATGCATGAAACATGAAGAACCTCATCACTGACCCAACAGAAGAGGCCCCTGGCTTCGAGCTCCCTCAAAGACAGTGGACAGCGTTCAACCCAATCCTGCACAGGGCGTGGGCGATGCTCCACAAGTGGAAGATGAGGGACGACCCGAAGTGAGACTGTGGGAGGCACCTCATTTCTCCACTCGGCATCTCAGGAGGCCATCGAATGGATAGCCAAACTAGACATCCCATCATAAGCTTTGTCTGTCATACGAAAGTAGTAATAGCTCTTTCAGAAAACCAGCACAGGTGCAATGGGACAAATGACCATCGACTATACTGTAAAATTCTATCCTATGCTTCTATAAGGTATCAGATTTTTTTTGCTTAAAGCTTGGAAACCACTGTCTTCACAGGTGCTGCATATATTTTTCAGTTTCTATCTCCTATATGGTGATGCGTTTCTCCTGCAATTGATCCAAATAATATATGTGAAACAGTGTATTGTGTTCAGGTAATTCTGCAATATCCCTCAACCTAATGAAGCAATATGTTAAGTTTATAATCGTTCAATTATTTTAACGGAGTGACTGCTGCCAACGAACCGGAAGCTACCGACAACTGTGGAGAAGTATTCTGCATATAAATCATAGAATCATAGAAATTTACAGCACAGAAGGAGGCCATTCAGCCCATCTTCTCCGTGCCGGCCGACAAAGAGCTATCCACCTTAATCCCACTTTCCAGCACTTAGTCCGTAGCCTTGTAGGTTATGGCACTTCAAGTGCATATCCAAGTACTTTTTAAATGTGATGAGGGTCTCTGCCTCTACCACCCTTTCAAGCAGTGAGTTCCAGACCCCCACCACCCTCTGGGTGAAAATTTTTCTCCTCAAATCCCCTCTAAATCTCCAACCAATTACTTTAAATCTATGCCCCCTGGTTATTGACCCTTCTGCTAAGGGAAATAGGTCCTTCCTATCCACTCTATCTAGGCCCCTCATAATTTTATACACCTCAATTAGGTCTCCCCTCAGCCTCCTCTGTTCTAAAGAAAACAACCCCAGCCTATCCAATCTTTCCTCATAGCTAAAATTCCCCAGCCCAGGCAACATCCTCGTAAATCTCCTCTGCACCCCCTCTAGTGCAATCACATCCTTCCTGTAATGTGGTGACCAGAACTGCACGCAGTATTCTAGCTGCGGCCTAACTAGTGTTTTATACTGTTCAAGCATAACCTCCCTGCTCTTATATTCTATGCCTCAGCTAATAAAGGCAAGTATCCCGTTTGCCTTCTTAACCACCTTATCTACCTGTCCTGCTATCTTCAGGGATCTGTGGACATGCACTCCAAGGTCCCTCCAATCTTCTGCACTTCTCAGTGTCCTACCATTTATAGTGTATTCCCTTGCCTTGTTAGCCCTCCCCAAATGCATTACCTCACACTTCTCCGGATTGAATTCCATTTGCCACTGTTCTGTCCACCTGACCAGTCCATTGATATCTTCCTGCAGTCTACAGCTTTCTTCTTCATTATCAACCACACGGACAATTTTTGTATCATCTGCAAACTTCTTAATCAAACTTCCTACATTCAAGTCCAAATCATTGATATATACCACAAAAAGCAAAGGACCCAGTACTGAGCCCTGCAGAACCCCACTGGAAACAGCCTTCCTGTCACAAAAACACCCTTCGACCATTACCCTTTGTTTCCTGCCTCTGAGCCAATTTTGGATCCAACTTGCCACTTTGCCTTGGATCCCATGGGCTTTTACTTTCATGACCAGTCTGCCATGCGGGACCTTATCAAAAGCCTTGCTAAAATCCATATGGACTACATCAAACGCACTACTCTCATCGACCATCCTTGTTACCTCCTCAAAAAATTCAATCAAGTTAGTCAGACACGACCTTCCCTTAGCAAATCCATGCTGACTGTCCCTGATTAATCCATGTCTTTCTAAAGGAAGATTTATCCTGTCCTTCAGAATTTTTTCCAATAATTTTCCCACCACCAAGGTTAGGCTGACTGGCCTGTAATTACTCGGTCTATCCTTTTCTCCCTATTAAACAATGGTACCACATTAGCAGTCCTCCAGTCCTCTGGCACCACACCTGTAGCCAGCGAGGATTGGAAAATGATGGTCAGAGCCTCTGCTATTTCCTCTCTTACTTCTCTTAACAACCTGGGATACATTTCATCCGGGCCTGGGGATTTATCCACTTTCAAAGATGCTAAACCCCTTAATACATCCTCTTTCACTATGTTTATTTCATCTAATATTTCACACTCCTCCTCCCTGATTGCAATGTCTGCATCGTCCCTCTCTTTTGTGAAAACAGATGCAAAGTATTCATTAAGAACCATACTCATGTCTTCCGCTTCTACACACAGGTTACCTTTATGGGCCTAAAAATTTGGTTACTTTGCGCCTCCTGTTACCGCCGGATGCTATATCCGACGGGGTTAGGGGGGCCTACCTGTGGCCGGGGCGGTGCTAATTAAAGGGAAGGTGCCGGGCGGCCATTTTTGTTGCTGGCCGCCTGCCAGCACCTGCCCCCTCTGCCGTCCCCGTCCTCCTCTGAAGCCCCCCATGTGGAGCTCAGGCTGCGCTCCATGAGCCCGGCACTTCTCTTGAGTGCTGTGCTCTTTTGCCGGCATTCCGATCCCTGGTGGCACAGCTGGGCCCCGGGTCGATTGCGCAAAGCTCCGCCCCTTTAAGAAGGGGAGGAAGGCCTGCAGTACCGCAGTGCGACGAGCTACAGCGCATGGTGCTGCGGCACGTAGCACCGTGATATTCACTCGCAGTGCCCCAAGAGGGAGGCAGGGCGCTTCCAGTAGCACCCCGCTTCCCTCTTGGGGCGCTACCGATGAATTTCGGCCACGGAGATGCTAATTTTTTTGGGGCACTAAAAGTAGCGCCCTGGCGAAGTTAGTGCCCCAAAGGGGGCGCAACGCAATTTTTTCCCCCATGGTCTCTAATAGGCCCTACTCTTACTTTAGTTATCCTCTTGCTCTTAATGTATTTATAAAACATCTTTGGGTTTTCTTTGATTTTACATGCCAATATTTTTCCATGCCCTCTCTTTGCTTTTCTAATTTCCTTTTTAATTTCACCCCTGCACTTTCTATACTCTTCTCGGTTTTCTGCAGTATTGAGTCCTCGGTATCTGTCATAAGCTTCCCTTTTGTCAGGTTCCAAATGGACACCTTATCGCCTTATCTGAGGAAGGATGTTCTTGCCATGGAGGGAGTGCAGCGAAGATTCACCAGACTGATACCTGGGATGGCAGGAATGACGTATGAAGAGAGATTGGGTCGATTAGGCTTATATTCGCTAGAGTTTAGAAGAATGAGAGGGGATCTCATTGAAACTTATAAAATTCTAACAGGACTAGACAGACTAGATGCAGGAAGGATGTTCCCGATGGCGGGGGAGTCCAGAACCAGGGGTCACAGTCTAAGGATAAGGGGTAGGCCATTTAGGACTGAGATGAGGAGGAATTTCTTCACCCAGAGAGTGGTGAACCTGTGGAATTCTCTACCTCAGAAGGCAGTTGAGGCCAATTCATTAAATATATTCAAGAAGGAGTTAGATATATTTCTTAAGGCTAACGGGATCAAGGGATATGGGGAGAAAGCAGGGACAGGGTACTGAATTTGGATGATCAGCCATGATCGCATTGAATGGCGGAACAGGTTCGAGGGGCCGAATGGCCTACTCCTGCTCCTATCTTCTTTGTTTCTATGTCTATGACACCACTGCTGCCAATGTCATAAAGCGGTTGCGCATATTCAGTTCCAATGGTTTTTTGTTTGTTCTCACCGGACATCCCACAGATTAGTGAGAACGGTGAGGGGTGGAAATTTCAGGTATTGTGAGTTCTGTAATGTGACTTGAAGGTGATATTAGGATGTTGTCAGACTGTGAGAGTTTATTGTACTTTCACCGAGTGTGTTTATCGCTATCAGGTCCCCTGTCTGTTGTGGTTTGAACACACGGCTGGTGAACAGAATACAGGCGCAGGATGTTAGGATTTAATCGGCTGGGAAAAGGATCGTTGAGAAAGAGGGTAGAGGCAGTGCGGAGAGATAGAGAAAGGAGCGCTCGACAAAGAGACTGGGGAGGAAAACGAGAGGGAGGGTGGAGAAGGAACACAAGAAGAGAGAGAGTGGCAGCGGTGTGATTAATTCATCAGAATGAATGGCTAAAACCTCCAGTTCAATTTAACAAGGAAATGTGACTTGCAGGTGATATTAGGATGTTGTCAGACTGTGAGAGTTTTATTGTACTCTCACCGAGTGTGCTTATCGCTATTGGCTCCTCCGTCTGTTGTGGTGAACGTTACTGTTTCATATTTGGGATCTGACATTTATGCGCAGAATGCTTCTGCACAACTTCCACTTCGTTGGCAGCAGTCTTTTAATCATATTATTTCCCGAGTTTCACTTTTTTTCCTCTTTATATTAGGGACTGTGCATAAAGTTTACTTATAATGTTATCAAAAAAAAATGAATTGGTTCTCCAATAGTGAGTATGCCATTATGCCACAATTTGTGTTATCGTGAGAAACTGTTGTACTTTCATCTATTTTACTCTTTATTTCCTCCATAAAAGAACTTTCATTTATATAGTGACTTTCACATCCTCAGAATGTCCCAAAGTGCCTCACAGCCAATGAATTACATTTTTAGTATAATCACTGTTGTTATGTTACCAAATGCAGCAACTAATTTGTTCACAGCAAGGTCCAAGGCACAACAAATAAGATAACTGACTGGTTAATCTGTTTGGGTGATGTTGGTTGAGGGAGGAAAACTGACCAGGATACCAGGATAGGTCCTTTGCTCTTCTTCGAATGGTGCCGTGGGATCTTTAACATCCACCTGGGAAGCTTACGGGGCTTCAGTTTTAAGTCTCATTTGAAATAAGGCCAAAACCTCATGTCAAAAATGTCAATTAATCTTCTTTCAACTAGAAGCGGATAAGCAAGACCATGAATCACTCTTCCAACTGTTACGCCCAGTGCACTGCTCTCTGGTCAGAGACAGTTGTGGGGCAAGATAAAAGTTTGTTTTCTTTTCCACTCCTCTCACCTCAGTGATATCCTTCCAAAGGGTGCCCGAAGGTGCTGAATAACTCTGTGTATTTGACTGGAGGACGGGAGCTCTTGGCAGCGTTACAACACAATCCTGAAAGGAAAGGAATGTTATATAAGAATGAGTATTGAATGAATGAAGTATTCTACTGTTAGCATTTTGGTTTCTCCCTCTGAAAATAACTGCCAACATTTCAACTCTGTCATCAAAAAACATGAAGCAAAACAAAAGTGTGATGACTTGAACCAATCCAGGAAGAAAAGAATGGCACACTTGAAAACGTCAACACGAGCCACCACAGAGACACCGCCAACCCAAGAGAAGTCTACGGTTATCAGAGGCCAGCATTGCCTGCTTCCAATAGGAAGGTAACTTGGGTTAGAAGCGCCCTCTCTCGAGGAGCAGGAGTTGATGAGTACCAGTGTGGTAGTTACACTTTTTTGTAGGTTAAAATGAGAACAAGAAGCGCTTATATTTGATTTACTGCTCAGCATAATTTTGAAAGCGGGGAAAGCAATCATGAATAATTTGAACTAAAATTCAGCAGTGAGCAGCAAAATAACATGCATCTGTGTAAATGATATGCATCTGAAAATCCCTCTGAAATGATCACATATAAAAATTGTATAGAATCTCATTTCTGTAGCTCTGCAATAATGCACACTGCTACCTCCACCTAATGTTTCAACCGAAACATGTATGTTTTCGTACAGTTAAATCTGGTGCACAGATATTGAAGATTTATTTTCCTGAAATATTTTAAATCCTTGATTTACTCTGAGTCTTTACGGGTGTCTTGAAGGAACTGGTACTTCTGTAGAGACTTGTGCCAAAAAAATATATACAAAGGGGTTATTTCTTATTTAGACTTTGTCATGTCTTAAGGACAAAGGTGCTATTATAAAGCAGGTGATGTCTGATTCATAGAATTAGCATGGAAGTCTGATGTAGCTTTCATTGACAAAGAGTCTTTCTGAAGTGTGATGGAACTGTTCTTCCTGGCCATGATTTTTTTGTCTTTCATCTACAATACCTCTGTGTCTCCCTGACATAGTAATGAATAGGTTGCATGTATGTCCAAGGTTTGAAGGATATAAATTTGGCACAGAAGGAATAAAACAGAGAGAAGCCAAAGGGTACCTTTACTTCAAGCTCCTTATCTTATTTTGAAACATGTAGGATCTTTGAAAGCTGATACCATAGTCTGTCTAATTTTTACTCGGTACAAAACAAGACCTGCCATTGTCTTCAGTTGGTATCTAATATAAATTTCCCCAAAATGGACAGTACTGTTTCTTGAAAATTGTAAACTATTCATTAAGTCCAGGAAGTTCCAACTGAACTGTATTGTACATCACTTCATAACCAATCTCAAATAAGGAGGGCTGGAAACAGCTTTTGTAAGGCTTTGTAAAGTTGTGTATTAGAATGCTTCCAACACAACTAAAAAAGAAAAAGACTTGCATTTATATAGCGCCTTTCACGACCTCAGGACGTCCCAAAACGCTTTACAGCCAATTAAATACTTTTGAAGTGTAGTCACTTTTGTAATGTAAAAAAGGCATGGGAATTCATTAAAAATGGTCTTGAAATTGCACTGTGGGATAATAGCATTGATCTGAAATTCGGCTCTGCACTATTTAGTGGAGAGAGCAAAATAAACGAGTTAACATCTGTATTAAAATAACTGATAGAGGAATTTTAGACAAATGTGTTTAGTGTAAGTACTTATTATCCACAACATCATTTCTAGGTCAATGTTTTTAACCTTTGTTTATATTTTCAGTTCCGATGCATTCATTTAAAATGAACTGTTAATTTAACAAATGATTTTTTAAGGACAGCACAAAAGCCATTAGGCTCAATATGTTTGTTCCTTTTTAATCAAACCTACCTACTCACCTTCTTGCAATATCTCTCACCCCCTTCTGTCTCCAGAAACAGATCCAATTGCCCCTTTAAACCCACTTTTTTTTATTAGTTCCTGTGATGTGGGCGTCGCTGGCAAGGCCAGCATTTATTGCCCATGCCTAATTGCCCTTGAGAAGGTGGTGGTGAGCCGTTTTCTTGAAACACTGCAGTCCTTGTGGTGAAGGTACTCCCACAGTGCTGTTGGGGAGGGTGTTCTAGGATTTTGACCCAGCGACAATGAAGGAACGGTGATATATTTCCAAGTCAGGATGGTGTGTATCTTGGAGGGGAACTTGGAGTTGGTGGTGTTCCCATGCTGCCCTTGTCCTTCTAGGTGGTAGAAGTGGCAGGTTTGGGAGGTGCTGCCGAAGAAGCCTGGGTGAATTGCTGCAGTGCATCTTGTAGATGGTACACACTGCAGCCACAGTGCGCCGGTGGTGGAGGGAGTGAATGTTTAAGGTGGTGGATGGGGTGCCAATCAAGCGGGCTGCTTTCAATGAGCCTCCTTGGCAACTTATCCCTGAAGTCCATTGGGTGAAAATTTCTGCTTGTCTTCCCTTCTTAGTCCTAACTTCCTAATTTTTAACTTAGATTTCTTCTATTCATTATTCACACCAAAATTGCAAACATATAAATGCGTGGGAATATTTTTTGGTTGCTAAGGCTTGTGGCTCAGGAGCAGAAGAGGTGCAGGGGAACTGGAAAATCTGGCTTAGCTCTATGTAGCTGGATCTGCGGCACTTCAGCAATGAGTGTGATTGTGAATACTGTACACAGTGTTACCCTGAGCACCCCTCTTGCCAGACATACTACCTTTCTGTTCCCTGGGAAGTGTACCCTGACATGCCAAATTGGACAACCCTCCTCACCTTTACTTCATGGAGCAGCACCTGGACTTCATTACTCTATGGACTGGATTTTGATACTGGGGCGGGTTGGGGTCGTGTCATCCGCATTTCGTGTTATCCACCCGACTGCAATTGGATGTGGGAGATTGATGCAATTTTCACCTAATTGGGCAATTGAGTTCCAACATGTGGAAACCCATGAACCAATTAGTGGTTTCAGTCTGAAAGTCGCCTCTGATGATGTCATCATTGATGCTGCATTGAAGGTCAGAGTCTGTCTGGCCTTTGCTGTGAGAGGACCTGGATGCAAAATGAGCAGCAGCTCAGAGAGAGAGAGAGAGAGAGGATTTTTTTTGCATCCAGGTCCTCTCACAGCAAAGGCCGACTTTCAGACCTAATACTACTACTACCTTCATCACATCTCCGTTGTAATAGTGGACCTGCAGCTGATAGTCAGCTATCCACTTGTGCTCCCACCAGGTTTCACTGGCGTGTTTCACATCAGGCGTGCTTCACGTGGGAAAAGGGTTAAACTAGCTAAAACATTTCAAAATGGCATTACAGAGCCCATTTAGGGCTTGTTAAGGGCTTTAATGGCCTCTCCCGCCTCTTGGAGGCGGGACGGAGTCAGGAACACCGCACACGATTTTATCAAAATTGCGTGGAGGCGGAATGGAGGTGGGATCAGGTCCGCCCGCCACTTTTCGCAATTTTAACCCCCCACACGCCTCCAAACCCGCCTCCACGGCCCTATGAAAATCCAGCCCTATGAGTGGGAGTATGGGTGATGCTCCCTTCCATCAGTTACCCACATTCTGCCTCCACATTTATTTTGCTAGTCAATTTTTTGCCCCGTACAGGCTTTTGAGAAGGCTGAAACACTCTTTTCAAATACTACAGCCTTTGTTTTCTCCTGTTTATTGCACACATATCTTCAAGTGCCACATTCCCTTAATTTTTCACTGCAGTCTTTTAAGAGCTAGTGACATGCTTTTAAGAGCTAGTGACAATTTCTTGCTTCTTCCCCTCGGCCTTTTAGTGAGCTCCCAGCACCAAGCCAAGTATGGTCCAGAGCCCACCATGATTAAGTAATTAGGGCCAACGCTAGAAAATCCCTGGAGGTGGGCTCAGTGAGCAATTGATCAGCATTACCGCATAATAATTTCACTATAAATATAAAACAGATGAAGTCTTCTCCTTCGGACAGTACGTGAATCCTTCATCAGTGAGCAATTTACCTGGATCAATTTTGTCAATATCATTCATAATCTCTCAAAACTCCAATTAGGTCACTTTGAAGTTTCCTTGTTTTCAACATAATCAAGCCCAACTTCCTCAACTTTACCTCATAACTTAAATTCTTAATACTCAAAATAATCTTCATTGCTCAACTCTCAGAAATATAATGTTGTTTCTCTGACTAGGTGACTAGAACGCTACATAGTGCTCTAGCACAGCATTCTACAACAATGCAACCTCTTTATTGCTGTGTAGCTCACTATTAGAATGCAATATTCTCTTTATTTAGTAGACCTTGGTACATTTAATGCATTTGTGTGCAAATAAGCTCCTTGTTGACATTAAATCATATAGATCTGTACTATGTTAACTTTATGGGATTAGCTGTGAATAGGAAGCTCATATTTCTTGGGTCTCCACTTTGAGTGACAAACACTTAATTTGCCTATTATGTATGTACGTGCTAACTTTGCTTGAATATTGTTTCAGGCTATTGGGGACACTTTGAAGGCAGAGATTTCTTCAACTTAGTCTGTGATGATTTCATCATCACATGGGCGGTGAATTTCCTTAGGGCTTTTCCCACTCCGCTGCCATAACTTTGGCGGAGGTTCGGCAAAAACACCTGTTTACATATGTAAATGGGCTTTCCGATGAAGTTACAGCAGCGGAATGGGAGCAGCTTTGACGAAATTCAACCCATCGGCTTCTGCTGGCTCGAATAAATGTTTTGATGTTTACAATTTGTCCTTGCTAGTCACAACATAAAACTCATGGATCTTAGTATTTCAAACTTGTTTTCATGAGTACCACCTGTGTGCAAAAGTGCATTCAACCTGAGAAATACAACTATAGTATGTATTAGACAACTCTTTGTGTTAAAGAACTCTGGGGTCAAATTTGAGTCCCCTTGCCTTGTGTTGATGGGGCGATAACGGCCTTACAGCCCCAGTAACACCGGCTCCTTTTTAAAACATGCCTACGACTGGGTGTCCAAAGTGCCTGACAGTCTCGGGCGATAGGCCCTTTTTAATATGGAAATCAGGATCCTGTGACATATTGCCATTTTAGGTGGGAACTGGTTGGAGCATGTGCAGTGAAGGCTTCGATCAGTTCCTTGTGCAATGGAAGAGAAAAGGCCCTCTAAAGGTAAGTCTTGAATTATTTTTGTGGGCCCTGGAGGAGCAGGAGTGCACCTCCATGGCCCATAAAAATAATCTGGGCCGCTGCCACCCCAGGACCTCCACCCTCCGCGATGGCGACCCCCCCCCCCCCCCCCCCCGCCGGCTCAACTTGCCTTGTTGGCGACACATCCAATTTCCAGTCTTCAGTCCGGTGAGGTGCGTCAGGACGTCTGTTTGGGGGCCACTTCGCTGCCAGAATCGGTGTCTGGCCAACGCACTCCCCACCCAAAAGCCAAAGTCTAGCCCTCTGTGTCTATGAGATCTTAATGGATATTTTTTTAAATTGACAAATCCTTTGTGTGACCTCAATGGATGTACCTTTACAGAAAGAAATTCTATTTACTTCTAAGTATTTGGTTAAAGGATTTTGGAGTGTGATGACTCCTGTCTGTAATTGCGTATCTTGAGATGCTGAAGTTACCTGAGACTCTGTCTAGAATCTGAATTCAATACAGTCTGACTCCAGTCGTATATAAACTAAAGACAAAACAATCATAGAGGCACAGAGGTGAAGCAACTTCTTGTCACTATATTTATTGAACCTTTTCACTGGACAGGCCTGTGTCAATCAGGCAATTATTCTCTTAGACATGACTTCCCATTGAATATAAAATGACTTTGCCTTGAGTCAGAATGCCTACAAACAGTCCTTTTGTCTCTTGATTTGGACTGTTATGCTTTGCTTACATTTTTTTGACAGATTAGTAGTTCTGCATGAAAGGCAGGATTGATGGTCTAGAGGGTGCAGCTTGGAGGAAAGGGCCAACAGAGAACTGTTCAGGTGCCAGACACAGACTGTCAAAACACTGGGACCAGTTTGCTTCTCCTTATTTCCTTATATTTCACATTACAATGTGGTGCTGACAGTTGCATCTTTTGAAAAGAAACAACTCATGGACCCTATGGTGGGCTGTTATAAAGGAAGCAGTGACCCCCATATAACCATTCTTGACAGCAGTTCTTATTTTGGAACTGGAGGCTCCTAAAAATCACAGGAAATAAACATGTTTGCATTGCAGTGACTGATGGGACCCGGTTAATATTTCCTACCTTTTCGCCATCTTGAGCGGTTCCTACAATATTTTTCCAGTTTTATCCTTCAGGGAGTTCACCCCTGGTGTCCTGGCCAATTTTTTTTCCCTCAACCAACATCACTAAAACAGATTATCTGGTCATTATCTCATTGCTGTTTATGGGAGCTTGCTGTGCGCAATTTGGCAGCTGCTTTTCCTACATTACAACAGTGACTACGCTTCAAAAGTACTTTGTTGGCTGTAAAGCACTTTGGGATGTCCTGACGTCATGAAAGACAGTAAATAAATACAAGTTCTTTCCTTCTTTCTCTCCTTCTTTCTCTTCTTCCTTCTTTCCTTCTTTCTATCTCTCCTTTCCTTCTTTCTCTTCTTCCTTCTTTCTTTCTCTCCTTCTTTCTCTTCTTCTTTCTTTCTCTTCCTTCTTTCTCTCCTTTCTTTCTTTCCTTCTTTCTTTCACGCAGTCTCTGTTTTCTAGCTATCTAATTACATTGCCAATCTTTCTTTAAAAGAGGGGATATAACCAACAGTACTTTTAAAAAGCAAACCATAATATAGAATTATGATTAATTGCAACAAATGTTCCCTATTTCTGTTGATTTTCTTTTGAAAAAGAATTTTGATTAAATAGTGGGTGCAGATTATATTGTTGGGGGAATTGACTTGGAAGAGGTTCTGAATCCAACGTGATTAAAGCAATTGACTTGTCGTGCCAAGTAATTAGTTATCACTCAGATCTGGACAGAAACAACCTCTTAGACTTGTTATGCAGAATAAAGGTACTTGACAGCAAATTGTGCTGCAGTTTATAAATGTACAAGATTTGTCGTAGATTTCACACCATGCCATGTCACGCCTATCCATGTCACACCATTGCATGTCACGCCTATCCATGCCACGCCATTCCATGTCACGCCATGTGAAGTCACACAAGAGGAAGAATGAAGCTGAAACAACACACACAGTTGAAATGAGACCATCGCTGAAACATTTTCAGTCAATGTTAATTTAGCTGAGCTAATTCATTCTTCCAAAGCAGTCCCCTGGTTATGCACTCATTATTTTATATTGAATTTTGGACTATGTATGAACTGCAGGCATTCTTGCAATAAAGTAAATGGCTGACTTAAGCTCATTAAGGAAGTAAATTAGTTTCTATCCACCTCTCATTGGATGGTTTAATTTGCTGCTGGCAACTGTGATCTGAAAATTGAGAGGAGATTACAGCCTTGGAATCAATCAGTTATCTATTATTTTTATAATATAATTTTGTTAAACTATTTGATTAACTTTGTTCTGGGGTTTTTTCTCCATGCTTTTGCTAACAGTAATAGTGAAAGATGTTGGATATTGATGTTCAATGTACCCTGTATGATTGAGATATGATTATGTTCATGATTGTGAACTAGATTGTGTCCAATGGGCGCCACACTTTAGGAAGATGTGAAGGCTTTGAAGAGGGTACAGAAGAGATTCACTAGAATGGTTCGAGGGATGAGGGAATACAGTTACGTGGATAGACTAGAGAAAATGGGTTTGTTCTGCTTGGAGCAGAGAAGGCAAAGAGGAGATTTGATAGATGTATTTAAAATCATGAAGGATTTAGATACAGTAAATAAAGAGAAGCTGTTTCCAATGGCTGGAGGGCACAGATTTAATGTGATTGGCAAAAGAACCAGAGGCGACATGAGGAAAAACTGTTTTACGGAATGATTTGGATAGAGAACTGGTTGGCAGACAGGAAGCAAAGAGTTGGAATAAACGGGTCTTTTTCCGAGTGGCAGGCAGTGACTAGTGGGGTACCGCAGGGATCGGTGCTAGGACCCCAGCTATTCACAATATATATTAATGATCTAGACGAGGGAACTAGATGTAATATCTCTAAGTTTGCAGACGACACAAAGCTGGGTGGGCGTGTGTGCTGTGAGGAGGATGCAGAGAAACTCCAGTATGATTTGGACAGGTTGGGTGATTGGGCAGATGCATGGCAGATGCAGTATAATGTGGATAAATGCGAGGTTATCCACTTTGGTGGCAAAAACAGGAAGACAGATTATTATCTGAATGGCAATAGATTGGGAAAAGGGGAAGTGCAACGAGATCTGGGTGTCCTTGTGCACCAGTCGCTGAAGGTAAGCATGCAGGTGCAGCAGGCGGTTAAGAAGGCAAATGGTATGTTGGCCTTCATAGCGAGAGGATTCGAGTACAGGAGCAAGGATGTCTTGCTGCAGTTGTACAGGGCCTTGGTGAGACCACACCTTGAGTATTGTGTGCAGTTTTGGTCGCCTTATCTGAGGAAGGATGTTCTTGCCATGGAGGGAGTGCAGCAACGATTCACCAGACTGATACCTGGGATGACAGGAATGACGTATGAAGAGAGATTGGGTCGATTAGGCTTATATTCGCTAGAGTTTAGAAGAATGAGAGGGGATCTCATTGAAACTTATAAAATTCTAACAGGACTAGACAGATTAGATGCAGGAAGGATGTTCCCGATGGCGAGGGAGTCCAGAACCAGAGGTCACAGTCTAAGGATAAGGGGTAAGCCATTTAGGACTGAGATGAGGAGGAATTTCTTCACCCAGAGAGTGGTGAACCTGTGGAATTCTCTACCACAGAAGGCAGTTGAGGCCAATTAATTAAATATATTCAAGAAGGAGATAGATATATTTCTTAAGGCTAAAGGGATCAAGGGATATGGGGAGAAAGCAGGGACAGGGTACTGAATTTGGATGATCAGCCATGATCTCATTAAATGGCGGAGCAGGCTCGAGGGGCCGAATGGCCTACTCCAGCTCCTATCTTCTATGCTTCTATGAGTGGTTAGGATTTGGAATGCACTACCTGATAGGGTGGTGGATACAGATTCAATAGTAGCCTTCAATAGGAAATTGGGATCAATTCTTGAAGGAAAAAAAATTGCAGAGATATGAGGAAAGAGCAGGGGAGTGGGACTAACGGGATTGCTCTTCAAAAGAGCCAGCACAGACTCGATGGGCCGAATGGCCTCCTTCTGTGCTGTACTATTCTAGGATTCTTCTACATTTATTATATAATGATCAGCTGTTGAAACTGGTTTGTTTAATTTACAATGGAATCATTATTTTCAGGTGGAAGACAAACTAAAGAGCCCACTGCCCACGTTATATATCCTTCATATACCTTCTTTACATCTTCTTCATTTTTAGGACTAATCTTTGCACAATATTTTTATTGCTTTTCATTACCATTTAGTTCCTACTGTTCACTGATATACATGCACGGAGTAAAATTTTATGAAGAAACTGGTGATTAAAATGTAGGTACAAAATGAAAGAGAAAATTAGAGAATATTTACTCCCATAAGCAGTCTTAAACATTTAAATTCTAACAGACACTGAAAGGATTTTTCTTGGAACTGGTCCTCAGAGCCTGGGGGACTGTGCCCAATGTCTTTCCCAGGATTACCTTCGAGTCCAACCAGCTAATCCGATAAAAAGGGCACAAACTCCAGATATGAGAGGCTACATCTCTAATCCCCTTTTTACTGTGACAAGGCCTCCTCTGCTCCAGCCTAATTATGAGTATTAGAGATCAAGGGATTAATCAATTTGTCTGATTTAATCTATATTAGTTAAATCCTCAACTTTGACAAATCACATGTCACCTTCTGTACAACATCGTTGCAACCAGTGAAATCCTGCTTAGACCTCATGCCGTATACTTCACGATTATGGTCAGTTCCTATTGGTCAACATAAGAAAGACTTGCATTTATATCGAGCCTTTCATGACCTCGGTGTCCCAAAGCACTTTACAGCCAATGAAGTACTATTGAAGTGTAGTCACTGTTATAATGTAGGAAATGCGGCAACCAATTTGCACACAGCAAGCTCCCACAAACAGCAATGAGATAATGACCAGATAATCTGTTTTTGTGATGTTGGTTGAGGGATAAATGTTGGCCAGGACACCGGGGAGAATTTCCCTGCTGTTCTTCGAAATAGTGCCATGTGATCTTTTACGTCTACCTTGGTTTAGCATCTCATCCGAAAGACGACACCTACGATAGTGCAGCACTCTCTCAGTACTGCACTGAAGTGTCAGCCTGGATTATGTGCTCAAGTCCCTGGAGTGGGACTTGAACCCACAACCTTTTGACTCGGACACTGAGCCATTTGCTTATTAAAGATAGTTAATGTCACAAGAACTCAGAACTTGTTTATAATGAGATGTTACTCAACAGTGATTTACTGTGCCGCCCTATCACAACACACAGAGAAGATTGTGTGTGGAGCAAGAGGTGTTGTATTGCTTCGGTCACTGTCTCAAAGTCTCAGCTTTTGTTTTGTTGTGTGAACATTGAATAACTGAAAGTGAATTATTGTCCCACTCCCAGGATGAATAAAGCCTTGCTATAACTTATTTTCACCATCGAGACATAGCCATTATCTTTACGGTTTCTGTGACAGGGTGTGACGGCATGGTTATACTGTCCCACTGCCATTGGGCACCCTGAAACTTGTAGCAACGGTGCAGTGCATGTGCATGGGCAACTTGTACTTAATGGCCCAGAAATTTGACTCGGAGGCTTGCCACGGGGGTAAGGATCGCGCGCGATCTTACCTACCGCGCCTGCCGTTGTGTTTCGGGCCCACACGAACTTCGGGTCCTGGGCCTCTCCCTGGTGCCGGCGCGCAGTGTGTGCGTGTCCCAGAGGCGCAGTTAGTTCGATGCGACCTCTGGGATCACGTGGGCCATGGAGAGCCAATGGCAGCACACCATCTTTCATTCATAGATTTGACAGGAGAACTGTCAAAACTATGAATACAAATTGCCCCCAAAAGAACAGCTAAACCTCAAATAATTTTTTTTTAAACCCATCACATTAATAAAATAACTATAGTTAAATAAATTAACCACTTTAAACAAAAATTTAAATTTTTGAAAAAATGTAAATTCTTTTTAAAAGTTATAAAAATAAACTTACCTTTCTTTAAATCTCTAAAAAAGATAAAACTGTTGAAAAAAATTTAAAATAATACTTAATTAACTACTTACCTTGTTAAAAGGGGGTCTTACGCCTCCTTTTTTCTTGTGTAAAATATTCCATACTTACCTTCGCGTTGAAACCTGAATAAAAACCTAAGTGTGCTGCGTGCGCACAGCCTGTAGTGCGCACGCAGTTCACTTAGGAACCGCCCCCTTCGCCATACCGGAAGTGCCGGTTTCCCGCGCATGCACAGTGCATGCAGGAAACCGGCACTTCGGGACCGAATACGCGAGAGTACACAGTTCGTACTCTCCCGTATTCAGCCGAATTTTTGGGCCAATACGTGCCCTACATGTGCAATGGTGCTTCAAGTTTCGGAGGAAACTGGAGCCCCTAGTGTGCGTGGCCCATTTCATCCAGCCCTACGTACATAAATTTATGTTCTGGCACGGGTCTACCAAACTAAGGGAAAGACATCAGGCTCAAGCAGGCGAGTAGACAGGTTGACTTCAATGTAGATGAACACACGACTTCATCACTGATAAGCATTGCCATCTGTGCACTGTGCTGGCATCAGCAGTTAAACTGGAGCTGGATCAAGCTGTCTACTTAATTAGTTTCACTGGAAGTGGATTAGTTGAACCAGACTGGCTGTTTTATGCTAGGACCTTCATACAGCATTCAAGCCACTACTGGCACTCAGCAAGAATTTTCTTAATGGCGAGATGCTAGAAACTGTGGAGGAGCAGAGGGATGTGGGTGACCAAGTACACAAATAACTAAAAGCACGGGTACAAAAAGTAATTTTTAAAAAATGGCAAATGCAATGTTAGCGTTCATCTCAAGAGGGTTCGAATGCAAAAGGGAGAAAGTTGTACAGGGCCTTGATCAGACCCCATCTGCAGTATTGCGTTCAGTTCTGGGCGCTGGACCTTAGGAAGGATATATTGCCCTTGGATATATCGTAGGTACAGCGTAGATTCACCAGAATGATAACGGGGCTTGAAGCGTTAAATTATGAGGACAGGTTGCAAATACTTGGGTTGTATTTCCTTGAGTTTAGAAGGTTGAGGGGTGATTTAATTGAGGTGTTTAAAATGATAAAACGATTCAATAGAGTAGATACAAATAAGCTATTTCCTCTGGTGGGGGAATCCAGAACAAAGGGGCACATTCTTAACATTTGAGCTAGACCATTTAGGAAGTACTTTTCCACACAAAGGCTTGTGCAATGTGAATTCTCTCCCCTCCCCCCCCCCCCCCACCCCCCAAAAAAATAAAGGCTGTGGCTGCTGGAACAATTGAAAGTTTCAAGGCTGGGATTGACAGATTTTTATTAGGTAAGGGTATCGAGGTATATGGATCAAAGGTGGGTAAATGGAGTTGAGGTACAAATCAGCCATGATCTAATTGAATGGTGGAACAGGCTCGAGGGGTTGAACGGCCTACTCCTATTTCGATGTTCCTAGAAAATTGTAGCATATTGAGTTTGCAGCAACCAAATTTTAGAATAGCTGTACATTTTAGTGAAGAGTAATAATTAAGAACATAAGAAATAGGAGCAGGAGTAGGCCATTCGGCCCTTCGAGCCTGCTCCGCCATTCAATGAGATCATGGCAGATCTTCTGCCTCAACTCCATTCACCGGCCCTATCGCCATATCCCTTGATGCCTTTACTAGTCAGAATAAGAACATAAAAAGTCAGAATAAGAACATAATTCTTTAGTGAACAGCAGTGACTCTGACTTATAATGCACTGTAACTGTATATTTTAGCAGTGAATGATTGCAATCAAACTCATATTGAGGTTTGAGCTCTTCTACTGATTATAATGGAGCTTCAGATGGGACCAGTAAAAAAAAAGGTTTGCTGTACCACGAACTGTATAATAGTAGCATTTATCTTGATGAGGTTCAACTGTATTTGAACATACCATCTAGAACTCATCTCCACAATAAAAATGAACCACAATTAGTACATTGTATGTTATAACTGCCACCCTGTTCAGAGAATAAACTACAAATAAAATGTGCAATACTTTTCTCTCTTCGCGCCTACTCACACTATTTAAGTTGTGGATTTACCTAAGTCATGTGGTGTGGTGTGGTGTGTTATGGTATGGAATAGTACATGCTTTGGGGCAGCTTACCCTTTTTTAAGATTGGGAACTATAGCAGTGGTACTCATTTGTGCCCCAGGGCCATTTAGAACTCACATCCTATCTGTTGTGCACCTTAACAAACTTACTGTTCTCCACGTATCTCCGAGACGCCAAGCATAGCCCATTAGCTTCGGAATACAGCAGGAGCTGGGATTCAGGGAACAGAGAGAGGAGGAAGAGAGAGCAAGACAGGAAAATAAAAATCTAAAAATATAAGCAGATGGAATTATTTAATGGTATGGCTGTGAGGATCATTGACCTCAACGAAATGTTAGTGAGTACACTACTATAATGCATCCCTTTCTTTTTTGTTATATCTAATATGCAAATACGAATAGAATGAAGAATTCTTTGACTGGATCACAAGGAATGCAACATTGCCCTAATGTGTAACGTTGGCAACAAACTGATATTAATAAGATGCTGTTTTCCATTCACTGCAATTGGAAGTGTGGTGTTCTCACTTCAATATGTACCGTTTCCCCTTTCAGTTATTTCCCTTGTTTATTACGAAATAGAAGACTATACAACCCAAACCCAGTGGTCCCAGATGGCTGTAAAAATAGTTTTAATGAATTTTTTCCATTCATTTCAGTCTCAATTTGGCACAAGAGTTTAATAGCATCATTAACGCACCTAAGATGTATTCCAGAGAATGGAAAATGCTGTCTGCTTTTCCAGAACAACTGGAGATCCAAAGCAAACAACACCCTGCCAGTTTGTGTAGCTTACACATGCAGGCTCTGGCCAAGCTAAGGCCGTGGTTTCCAGGTAAAGTCTTTGAACACTCATCTGCCACAGTAAGATAGTCCCAAAATATATCTAAATGTAGATATTTTGAAATAGAGTCTCCACCACTTACACCATTCACGTTTATCATGGGCAGATGCCTATATCGGGCAAATGGCACTAACCCTTTGGCAGTACCATTTAGAGTCAATAACAAAGGCGCCTCTTATAACATATCAAGCGCGCCAGCTATTTCGGGCAGTTCTTCACACCTCATTAACCTCTGTACAGTATTTACCGATGTTCAGTTTTTATTCCCGACAAAGACTCCAGGAAGCAGCAGTGCTGCCATGCGTCTCTCTCACGATTTTCCCTTTGCTGGCAGACTGGCATTTTCTGTTGGCGCTTCTCTAGGTCAGTGCAGGAACTGACTGAAAGCTGCACCCCACCGCCAATCCATGTTTCAGTGGCCAATAGAGCCCTTAGGGGTGACCGCAGTGACGATTAGTTTTACCCCCCACCGCTTATAGCGAGTAAATCGCGTTAACACCAACGTACCCGCCATGAGTGGAGGGGACTGTATCTCAATGTTAAAAGAGAACTGAGATCATTTAGCTGAAAAGTTGAGCATTTGAAGATGTGAAGTCAGGTAATCTTTTCACAGATGTGATGGGAATTGACCCTGAGCACTCTCCATTGTAGCAGAGAAGCTGACATTATAGGTGATGGAATGTATTTTAAGTTCAAGCCCATTCCAGACAAAAAAAAGGGAGAAGATTCCCTCTGTAAGTTTGGCTGAATTAAATCATAAACCTAGGCCTTGAAAATCCATAGCCATTCCAGCAGATTCTCACCATACGTTAGGCGGGAGTCCACCAGAAGGCCACCAGCACAGCCGCAGTGTTCGAGATGGTCTTGTGGGGGCAGATCTTTTATGTAAGGGTGGGTGCGGGAACTCCCTAAGTCAGGAGTTCCCGCACTCCAGCCCTGGCGTAGCATTGGTGCAGCCATGCCAGGAAAATCTACCCCGACAGCTTTTAAAAATGACTCTTTAGAAACACTTTTGTTTATACAACATAACTTTAACTAAGAACGACAAATGCTTGAAAATGGTGAGACCAGAGATGCAGCGATCAGTTTTTGACTGCACAATAGTCAGTGCACTTCAACGTAATTCACTGAAGTGCTTTGAGACATTTTCGAGTGGTGCTATAAATTGAAGTCTTTGGGGCCGATTTTCATTCGCTCCACCAGACAGGTATGGGATGGTAGCATGATTAAATTGGCAGCCCAACACTTACCACCCCGTCCCCACCAATGGCCTGTGTTTTGATTGGATCCTTCAAATCGGCAGCCCACCGGAAACAGACCCATCCAAATCGAGGTCCTATGACCTCAATAGGAACTTGATGCAATTTTGAAGTGCCAATGAGCATTCCTTAAAGGGATCACTGCAGGCCTCTCCAAAACAGTTGAAAAATAAAAATAGGTTTGTAATTGGCACTCCTTCTGGCACCAGAACAATCAACCCCGCGATGCCCGACTCTCCACGGTCCTTCCTCAAGATCACCTTCCTCCCTTCCTTAACTTACCTGAATCGAGTGGGCTCCCCACTGGAGCTCCTGGATGCTCCAAATACACACTCGCCTCCCGCCTGATTCAAGCGGTCACCTGAGATCCTACCCCTTTATTTCTTAACCGAGTTCAGGTGCATGTTTTCACAGTATGAAGAGAGAAAGTTGCATAAAGGTATATTCACAAAAATGGCTAAAGAAAACATTGAGCATGTCTGAGTGTATTTGCCAATGACTACACACCTTAATATTGTCCTTTGTTAACTACTGGCAGACTTATGACAGTATGATCATTAGTTTCTTAGAGATTTCTGTGACAGCACTGAGCGACTCATTTAATCCTCTTCTTCAGGCTTTACAGCCACTGAATAGGCTTAGTGAATTACAAAGGGGAACAGTGACTGCTGTGGGTGGTACAGTTACTGCTAAGAATTTTAAGGACTTAGACAGCCCATGAAGGAGCTGGCTGCAGCTAGTGCCAATAATTTTCCCACATAATTCCTGTCATTTCTACCTTGTTTTTTTTAAATGGTTTTACGAGGCATGGTTATTTGTGGTGCCAACTATTGTTACATCTTATCACTGAGTGCAATGCTCAGGTTATTAGCAGTTCATTATTTTCTGTATGCAGGACTTATTGGCGATTAATGTAAAGTACTTTAACCCTTTCAGTACTGAACAGCTCCTACAAATAGAGGAACGAAGGAAAATCTGACAGGCTTAAATTAGTGTATGATTACACGCTGATTATATTGTTACCAAAACTTCAGAAAGCCTTCAAGGAGTTATTAAAGAATTTTTCGAGAGAGATTCCAGTGCCAAGAAATTGAATACTTTTGCACTCTGGCCCTGGGGTGGGACTAATTCGATAGCTCTCTCAAAGAGTCGGCACAGGCAAGATGGGCCGAATGACCTCCTTCAGTGCTGCATGATTCTATGGTCCTGGTCAGCTGTAAGCACTCCCTGATCAGCTACAGCAGAGCCTAGATGCAGAATAAAGGGTAGATTGTCCTACTATTCATGGGTGGTGAAGTATCTTGCACGGTGTGTGCTTGTATCAGAAAATTGCAGACCCATTGCCCGTGGTTTTCCAATGCACGCTCGCAGCACGTGAGGACTGGGACAATCTTCTCTTGAAGCTCCCACTACTCTTTCCCGACAATATGCCTTCACTCTAACTTGAGAATAACAGCAACGTGAATTTACAATGCTAATTGGTGACCAACTGTGGACAGCTAGTCATGTGTTGTAGAGTTGTTGATTGAGGCTTCTCCAAACTTAATTTAATGGAGATTCTTATAGAAAATCAGAGAGAAGATCCTTTCATCCCTATGCTGTGCCCTGAATTCAAGCTCAGGCCCAAGGCCACAGGGCAGCCTCTGATAGTTCCCTCCGTGCATTAATTTTGATGAATCTGTAAATAAGTCTGTGAAATATATTTATGGATTTGGTAGGACTAACTCATGGAGGAAAAGTTCAGGCAGTGTTGGCCTCACTTCTTCCATCCCAAGAGCTTAGTGTTAATCTTTGTTCACTGTTGAGTTCCTGGCCTCAGCTGTGTAGCTGTGTGAAGGTCTTGAGTAAAGGCCACATGTAGGAGAGGAAAACTGGAGAATTGCTTCAGCCTGTTGTCACTTACTTTTCTGCAGTTGGGACAGCGCAGCTTGGAAACAGGTTACCTGCCCACGACTGGTTAGCCAAAGGTGATATGTAACCTGGGGATGTCGGGTACACTGAGAGAAAAGTAAATATCATTTCGGGGCTGATTGAGTAGATCAGTGGTTGGGAGATCAGTGATTGGGAGATTTTTAAATTTCATCTGCTGATCACCCTGTTTTTCAGCATTAACAGGCCGCTGAGCGAACAAAAATTGCCCCTTATGTCCTTACACACTTAAAATCTAGATCAGGAACAAACTCGATAGAATTTATTAGTAAACTGCACCAATCTTGTCTGATCTAGTACATTTTTTTACTTAATATTCTTGTATGGAATTTTAGGTCAGGCTGTATTCAGTTGGAATGCATCTGTGATCAGTACTTGGAAAATCTGTCCCTCCATTAGCCCTGGTCATGATGGCTTGTAATGCTGGCTTAGGGACCAGAAAATAAGGTGGACAGCCATCTTGCTAAGTCTCTGCCATGCATGACCTTCTAGCTAACTTATAAGGCTGGCTATGAGATGCACTGGCTGAAAATAAGTGAGCACTTCATTTTCATGTTATATTGAATTAAAATCACATACACACATGTGCAGTATTTCCTGGCTTGCTCACTAGGAATGCACTGTGTACTGGTTTTACCCATATAAAATGAGTGGCAGGGACATTCTGGGCTGACAGGAAGTCATTGGCCTGGATTTTGTGGTAAAAATAACGGGGAGACTATCAGCGCTCACTGTTATTAAAGAGTAAGTCAGACAGCAACTTCCGGCGACCACAAATGCACAGTTAAACGCGGAAATCAGGAAGTTGCTGTCCGAGTTGCCCTGCTCCTCCAGAAGCTTTGCTGTACTGGTACCTCGCTGAGGGACTCAGCATTGAAACACATGGAAGGGCGTGAAGTTGTGGTACTTATGTGATAGATACCCAGTAAACACGCCAGAAAAAGTTAGGGCTTGTCCATTCCAGTGTAAGTAAATTTTTAACAGCGTGATAAGTCTTAATTACTGCCAAACAACCCCTCTGGCACTGAAAATTAACTTTTACAAGTGTGGTATCTCATTCCTTCAGATTTTAATTATTGTTGGAGATCTAAAAATTAAAAACATACAAATAATTTTTTAAAACTTTTTCTTTCTGTCTCTTTTATCTCTCTCCCTTAATCCCATATTTCTTTCTCTCTCTTTATTTTGTTTTCTGTACATGATTTTACATTGAATTGAATATTCTAACTTACGCTTCCTGGTTTAGACTCTGCGGCCGGAATTTTGCCAGCGCTCAGGGGGCGGGTTTGGAGGCGGGGCATCCGGCAAAATCGCAATGATTGACAGCGGGTCAGAAACCCGCTGTCAACCTGCCTCCAATCAATCTTCCCAAGTGTCGGGTCCCCGATTTGCGCATGGACCTGACACCTAGCGGCGGGAAGACGATTATAGCCACTTAACTGCTTGTTAACAGGTTGTTAACAGGCAGTTAAGAGGCTTTTTGCAATTTTGACAGTTCTACTGCGGGCTTTCTGACGTCCGGACACCATGCCAGGTAAGTGTGGCGGCTGTGGGTCTACTGTAATTTTTCTGCATTGATGACAGCTGCAGAAGTGGTGTGAAGGATCCAATGGTGCACTGGTGAGTTTCAGAGGTAAGATAATGTTGGGAAAATCATTTTTAATGCATTTACACTTTTCTGTAGGTAACAAGTTTTGATTTGTATGTGTAGTCCCACCTCATTGGGAGAACCTCTCTCACCAGTGACAGATCGCTTCTGTAACCTCACCTGCAGCTGCCATCTGTTCTAGCCTAAGGGGGGAGTCACTGGAGAGCCTGGGTGCAAGATCTCACCTTTGTACAGTGTTTGTCAGTGTTTGCAGCACCTCAATGCTGTCAAACACTGAAAAATCAGCCATCAAAAAAAAATGTCCTTTAAGAAAACCGGCAGATGACGCATCATCAACTGACGTCATCTGACACCGGCTTCCTCTTAATTGGCCGGCAAGCCCACAGGGCGGGCTTAACAAGGCCAATTGACGCAAAATCACGTTTGTGCGACTGATGTCGTTGGGGTGCGGGACTGGAACCCAGAAGGCAGCTGACCCGCTCCCAAGCCGCCTCGAAGCATAAAATCGCGGCCTGCGTGTCGCAGCAAGGATTCTTCAATCTGATTGGTTAAGGACATAGACAGTTGTGTGCCCTGTTTCCTCAGATCCCAGATCCCCTGTAGAGGGCGCCGTGCTGAAATGGATTCCGAATCACAGCAAGTCCCAGTGCAAAAACCCATCGAAAGTCTGCGGGCAAGTGTAAATGTAATGAACGGCTGGTGATGTTCGTTCACCGCTGACCACAAAATCCGATCATTATTTAAAGGGGAGCTGTCTGTTGGAATGCCTGCGTACATGATGTGGGCTTTATCTGTGCCTTTGTGAGCGCCCTCCACAGTAGCCACCAGATGTGGCAGCTTACTTGCCAAATTCTCTAATGACTGGAGGAAATATTGGTACTCAAAGAGAATCGGTCAGGCCTGAATTCGAGTGCTTTGCAACTGAGAGAGATTGCCAGCTGACTCTGCTGTTGCTCCACTGCCACCAGCACCTGCTCCTTTTCGACCGTGCTCTGTCCATCAGCCAGTGTACTCACTCAAACTGAATATCTGAATCATATTGTACCTGTGACAGTGGAGTGAGTGATATGGAATGCTGTGAAATACTGGCTTCCTGACTGCTATAGGGAACCTGGTTTTTTGAAATGCCAATAAAAAACACAAGGAGAACGCACGTTACTATGATGCGGAACAACAGGACCCCTGTGTCATGGTGCTTTGTTACAATGTACGACTGAGTGAGAGGATGTTACCCCCCCCTGGGATATGGGAAGGCCTCTGGTTTCACCGTGGCTCACTCCTTCCATGTTTTCATAGGACCGAGGAGATTGAGAATGGCCAGTTCAGAAAGGTCTATATGTAGGAGATCCTGTATCCAACCTGCATCCCAGCTTGTATGTCAATGGGGAGCTTTTGGAGGCGGGACTCCCACTTGTCGGGTTTCAGTCCCGCCTCCATCAACTTCTGGCCAAGCCACGCTATTTTCCCTTGATTGACCTTGTTACGCCCGCCCAGCGGGCTCAGCAGGCCAATCAAGGGGAAAGCCGGTTGCAGAGAATGTCAACGTATGACGTTTCATCTGTCAAAAATTTTTGACAAATGAATTGTCATCATTTGACAGCTCTGTGAAGCTGTCCAACACTGACATTCTCGGTAGTTTGATGAGGTCTTGAATTCAAGACCTCATCAAACATCTTTCTTTTGCAGAAATGAGATGGTTGTTGCATTGGAGAATGCAACGGCCATCTGTCATCTCCAACATGGAGGTCCGAGACTCTCCGCATTCACACTGACTGAAGCCTGAAGGAAGAAACAAAGGTAAGTACACTTTTAAAAACACTTTGCACTTACCTCAGATACTCACCTCTCTACACTTGCACCCATCACTTACCTTCACAGCACACTTTTGCACCTTCCCGACCCCTGCAGACGCACTAATTGCCTCGCTGAGCTGGCGGGTTTCAGAGTCTCCGGGAAGCCCGCACTTGTGAGGGCAAAAAGGGGATAATCCTATTTTCTGCCTGTTAATTACCTGTTAACAGGCAGTTAATAGGCTTTAATCCCTTACCGCCTCCAAGGAGACGGGATCCGGCGCGGGACGGCTACCCGCCTCCTGGGAAGATGGCACGGAGGCGGGTTGGGGGTGGGATGGGTATCCGCCCCCAAATTCTGCCATTTTTCCGGCAGTCCCGCCTCCATACCCGCCACCCCAGGGCTGGCAAGATCGCACCCAATGAAAATACATCAGGCATGTAGGTCATGTTATAAGGTTACTTTGTGAGCTCATCTTTCCAAATGATTGGGCGACAACGGCTCCTCTTTGAAATTTCAGTAATAACGTGGGCCAGGCTCTATAGTGGGCATCTACATGACGTTTGGAAAGACCTGGTTTGTGAGCTGGTTTGAAAATGCCTACCTTACCAGTAATGTCCACACCCCAAAAATGAAATAAATTAGCACTTCAAAAAGTACTTCATTGGCTGTGAAGCGCTTTGGGACATCTTAAGGTTGTGAAAGGCGCTATATAAAAACAAGTTCCTTCCTTCTCGTGCAGTGAATAGGAATGCTTGGGCTAGTTCAAAGTCAGAACATTTGCATATTCACGAACCACACAAACCCCAGTAATAATGGATTATGAGTCCCCAGTGTTCAGACATTCTCAGGTTTCCTCACAGATGATGGATGTAATTTGATTAAAACAGTTTAATTTATTGTTGCTGAAATCTAATAACGTAGCGGCATTTTCTAGAAAAAAGTCTTCAGTCATGTCAAGCACAGTTATCCAGTCCCATAGGATTGACTGCAGACTCAGCATAACATTAATTGCCACACTGTAGTTACAGAGTACACTACTGACATTTAGTGGTAGAAAAGTGCCATTATATCTGAGAGTTAGTCAACCAGAGTGTCTGAATTAAAAGGCAGTTTCAAAATTAAAAGCCAGCTTCTGATCCACATTTGTAAAGAAAGGAAAGAAAGACTTGCATTTATATAGCGCCTTTCACGATCTCAGGACATCTCAAAGTGTTTTACAGCCAATTAAGTACTTTTTGAAGTGTATTCACTGTTGTAATGTAGGAAACGCAGCAGCCAATTTGCGCACAGCAAGCTCCCACAAACATTTGTGTGTACAAACAGCGCTTGGAGCAAAGTACTGGAGAGGTACCACCAACGCTGCCTCCGCAAGATCCTGCAAATCATTGGCAGGATAGGCGCACCAACGTCAGTGTTCTCGCTCAGGCCAACATCCCCAGCATCGAAGCTTTGACCACGCTCGATCAGCTCCGATGGACGGGTCACATCGTCGCATGCCCGATACGAGACTCCCAAAACAAGCGCTCTACTCGGAGCTCCGGCACGGCAAGAGAGCCCCAGGTGGGCAGAGGAAATGCCTCAAGGACATCCTCAAAGCCTCCTTGAAAAAGTGCAATATCCCCACTGACACCTGGGAATCCCTGGCCCAAGACCGCACAAAGTGGAGAAGAAGCATCCTAGAAGGCGCCGAACACCTCGAGTCTCTTCGCCGGGAGCAAGCGGAAGCAGCACAAGGAGCCCACGTCAACCCAAGCACCCCACCCACCCGCCCCTTCAACACCGTCTGCCCCAACTGTGACAGGGACTGTAGGTCCCGCATTGGACTCATCAGTCACCTGAGAACTCATTTTTAATGTGGAAGCAAGTCATCCTCGGTTCCGAGGGACTGCATAAGAAGAAGAAGTACAAACAGTAAAAGCTCGCCTGCTGCTACTGACTGAGGGGTTGAAACTGTGCCGTGCGATATTAATAACAAACATGAAGTTTCCTTGTTCACTAGTTAAACAAAGGTATTAACACAATTAAATAAATGGATTAACTCTTTTGTTAAAATAGCTGATTAAGGAATTTCTTATGAGTGTGTTACTAATAATGCCAAGCAGCTTTAGTATTGATCAGAGTATATTGTGTCAAAAATGTAACGTTTATTTAACTTTTATTTATCATGGTATTGACTTCTTTCTTTCTGTCATCGAACATCTGAGGTTCAGAACCAAGCTCACTCACAGAAAATGGCCAGCTTGTTTTGATGCAATAGCCCCAGAATATAAGAAGGAGTGGCATGGTAAAGTGTTTCAGTTTGGTTTGTCACCAGTGCGTGAGTGAGAGAATAAGACGAGAAGAGCAGAAGAAATTGGTTAGCACAAACCCTATGCTGGGGCCAGCCCTCCTGCTTCCTCGTCTCCAACTCCCCCTGCAGCCTCTCCAGCATTTGCAGTGCTCCCTCCTCGTATGAGCTTAGTGCTTGAATGATAGTCGCCCTCCTCCCTTTGCATGCTTTCTTTCTTTTGTTATAGACTGTCTTCTGCAAACAGAGTTGAAGTGGAAGGTTGCAATTCTTATCATGATATACGGTAATACCCAAATATCAGCATGTGGCCTACAATGGGTGTAGTGACGGGTACATGCATCATCTAGCTACTTTAGATGGTATGATTATTGGCCTTAACGTGTGCAGGACTGTGACTAAAAGAACATTTGCTGATCGTGGTAAGTGTATCCTGTACATAATGGCCATTTATCAAGCACAGCAAGTTATTTAAGACAGTGTGAGAGGGAGGGAAGTGGAAGTGCCATAGAAGTGTAGTGACTGTGGTTATGTAGGCAAACGCTGCAGCCATTTTGAGCATAGCAAGATCCCACAAACAGGAATGTGACAAATGCGCAGATCTGTTTTTGGTGGTGTCGGCTGAGTGGGGAATGTTGGCCAGGATTCTGGGAGAACCTCTTACTTTTCCTCAAATAGTGTCATGGCATCTTTAATATCCATCTGAGCCTGGAGACAGGGCCTTAGTCTGGAGCCAGGGCCTCAGTCTAACGTCTCGTGAGAAGTGGGTCGTCCCCAACATTGACATTCCTTCAATATTGCCTGTTTTTGTGTCCTGTGGATGAGGAAGACCATTCAGCTCAACAGTCTAGAAAAACCTATTTCCTCCATCACAGCACCGCACTCCAAGGTTTTTACCTCCACTGCCCTGCTGAAAGTCTATTGGAAACACTCTTTTTGTGAAGAAGAATTTCCCAACATCAGTGCTATGTTTCCGTTCAATAGTTTCAACCTGTGCCCCTTTGTTCAACTGTTATGGGATGCTTTGAAGTAGTGCTGCAGATTTACTCTTTTATGCTGTTTAATTATTTAATATCCTCTATAAAGTCAAGAAAGCATTAAAATGTAACGCAAGTTGCCATAGAAATGGCTGAATGCGTGCATTCCATGTCCCTCATCAACAGTGCCTACTGTGGCTGACAAATTACACTCCTAATTGATGAAACCTAAAATAAAAAAGATGATGGAGGCACATTTAAAATCTGAAGTTCACTTGCACAAATCTAGTAGTTTCATTTTTATTGAAGCTGCAAAAAGGTCAAACATGAATCCTCGCTGCTATCAGAAGTTTATAAATTGTAAAAAAAAATCACAAGATTCTGAGTTGTCCAGTGCTGAAATGTGAAACCAATCGTCCTAATCACTCAAAGTTGAATCATGTAGCATTCAGCAATGCGTTCAGCCTGGTCAAGGTGGCCATCAACGGGTCCAGGCAGCGGGCGGTCGAGGGGGTCGTTCGGCCCGACTGCCTGCCTCTCTTCTGTGGCTATGTTCGCGCCCGGGTGTCCCTGGAGATGGAGCACGCGGTGTCCATTGGCACGCTTGAGGTCTTCCGCGACCAGTGGGCACCGGAGGCATCATCCTCCCAAAGAATAGTATTTTAATTGAATTTATTAAGTTTCCTTTTAATTTTTTAAGTTACAGTTTTTATTGGTTGTGACCCTTTATGCTTAACTTCCAATAGGCAACTGCCTGATATAAGGAGCAGATTCAACGATGCGTTCAGCAGCTTCCAAATGTCTTCAAAACAGATCAGTGCAGTAATTCTGTTTATTATTGTACATAATATAAAGAGAAACAATCAAGAGTTGTGTTGCAAGGTAACTCACACCTAGGGGCGTTCAGACACCATCAGACACCTGTCTGTGCTTCTCACTTGTGGTTTCTGATGCTATCTGAATTCCGACTTTGTGCCTTGAAGGTATCTAATATGCTACATGAACAGGATGTCGTCTGTAAGTAATTTTTTTCAGCAAATCACACAAAATCCTATTGGAATGTAATTCAATCCTTCCTTCACCTCTCTTAAAGCCACTGTCTCCCTTTGGTAGTACTGCCACCACAGGTACCGATCACCCACTCGTGCCTCACCCTAGTGGCTGTAATTCATGCCATAGTATCAGCAGGCAATTCACCGGCAGATGCACCACAGCCGAGCACAAACCCGTCCTTACCCGATGTTCACACGCTCACACTTCCAGCAGGGATTACTGCACGTTGGGTAGCAAGCGGCATGGATAATTATCCCCCCCCCCCCCCGCAACACAGGGGCACGAAAACCAGTTGGAGCACCCCAACCAACATTCCGCTGAAGATTAGCTAAGTCCGCACAGACTGGGGAACAAACGTGGGATCTTCCTAATCTGTATGTTTCAGCTATTCCGTATATGAACCCACTAAACCATTGGGGGAGCCTGGAATATGTAATGATAAAGAACATAAATCCAGAATGTCAAACAAAAAAACTGGAGACATCATTGCTTCTGGAACCAAGTAAGCCTGACTTGTCCTTGTACTCACTTACTGTAAATTACTTGTATCCTGTACTTCTGTATGTATCAGTGTAATCCTGTATTATTTGCTCATGGCTGTGATGGTACATTTGTTCTATATCGCTCTAATTTTGTGCCTGGTTGCCCTCCTCGTCTCCTGTTTATTTTTAATGCCTGTGCGGTTGATGTGGAAACAGAAGAGGGTTGAAATCGTGCTGCGCAATATTAGTAGCAAACACATTAGTATCTTCACTTGAGTTCTGTTGGAACCCGGTACCAGAGCTCTGACATTTCCCCAGAGGGAGAGAGAGAAAATGCAAAGGAGAGTCGCCACAGCCCATTCTCATTCACCTCCTAGTGGTGGGCAGTGAGCAACTCTGGCAGGGCCTGGGATAGGGTAAGTTGCAGGGAGACCAAACAACAGGAAAGGGAGAAAATATTAAAAGATGCTGTTCAATAATTTAAAAAAAAAATCTCAAACTAGGTAGCCACCATGGGAGGAAAATTGCTCTGAACACAGTTACTATGTCACCCTACACCCTTGCTAATGTTTTCCTGCTGTTGCTGGGGCTGGACAGAGCTGTTCACCAAGAGCAGAAGTCTCTATACAAATACATTGGGGTAGCGCCACTTTTGGGGCATTACCTTCGCTGGGGCGCAAATTTTAGAGCCCCGAAAAATTTAGCGCCCCCGCGGCCGATTTTCCCAGGTAGCGCCCCGAGAGGGAGGAGGGGCGCTACTGGAAGCGCCCCGCGTTCCTCTTGGAGCGCTGTGAGCCAATACCGCGGTACTGCAGGCCTTCCTCCCCTTATTAAAGGAGAGGGGCCTGGCGCAGCGCGTCCCTGCGCCCAGCTGGGCCACCAGGGATCAGGAGTGCTGGCAAATAAGCCCAGCACTCAACAGGCCTCACGGAGAGCAGCCGGCACCCCGTGGGGGGGCTGCACAGAAGGCCAGGGACAGCAACGGGGGCAGGTGCTGGCAGGCGGCCAGCAACAAAAATGACAGCCCGGCACCTCCCCTTTAACTTGCGCCGCCCCGGCCGCAGGTAGGCCCCCTTCATCCTGTCGGACATAGCGTCCGGCGGTAAGTCAGGGGGGCGCTACGCACGGCGATGACGTCATCGCCGGAGGCGCAGCGCTGCAGGGCGCTAACGGTTACCGCCGCCGCAAACCTCCCGCTGAATTTCGCGGGTGGCGTTAGCAGCGCTGCGTCCAGGCGCTAGTTGCTTGGCGCCCCATTAGCGCCCTCTTAGGGCACTAATGGGAGGCGCAAATCAACCAAATTTGTCCCCCATAGAGTCATAGTCTTAACTGCACAGAAGGAGGCCATTCGGCCCATCGAGTCCTTGCTGGCTCTCTGTAGAGCAATCCAGTCAGTCTATTCCCCCGCTCTATCCCCGTAGCTCTGCAAGTTTATTTCCCTCAAGTGCCTATCCAGTCTCCCCTTGAAAACATTGAGTGTCTCCGCTTCCACCACTTCCATCGGCAGCGAATTCCAGGTCATCACCACTCGCTGCGTAAAAAAGTTTTTCCTCACATCCCCCCTGTATCTCTTGCCCAAAACCTTAAATCTGTGTCCCCTAGTCCTTGTACCATCAACTAGTGGGAACAGCCTTTCCCCGTCTAGCCTATCCAAACCCGTCATAATCTTGTACACCTCTATCAAATCACCCCGCAACCTCCTTTGCTCTAATGAAAACAAATCCAGCTTCTCCAACCTGTCCTTGTAGCTAACCTCCCCCATCCCCGGAACCATTCTGGTAAATCTCCTCTGCACCCTCTCAAGGGTCTTCACATCCTTCCTAAAGTGTGGTGACCAGAACTGGACACAATACTCCAGTTGTGGCCTAACCAGCACGATATAATGGTTTAGCATAACTTCTCTACTTTTGTACTTGGGGGCAGAATTTTCATTGACCCATGGAGGCGGGTTTGGAGGCATGTGGGGGGTTAAAATTGCAGATTCGGGGGTCCCGAACCCATCCTGCCCCCAACCCGCCTCCATGCCAGTTTCACAGGAGGCGGGTACCCGACCTGTGCTGGGACCCGCCTCCCCGAGGCGGGAAGGGGATTAGTGGCAATAAACTGCCTGTTAACAGGTAGTTAACAGGCAGTTTTTTGCCTAATCCCTATTTTTAGCCCTGAACTGTGGGCTTCCCGACAGGTCCGAACCATGCCGTTTTAGCGAGGCGGACCGTGGGTCTGCAGGGGTTGGAGGGGTCGATATGTCCAGTGGGCAGGTGAGTGATGGGTGCATGTGTGCAGACGTAAGTGTGTAAGGTAAGTGTAAAGTGTGGAAAAAAGTTTTACTTACCTTAACTTCCTCCTGCAGGTGTCAGCCCTTCAGGCCTCGGGAGTCAGAAATCTCACCGGCACAGAAAGCGGAATGGCCGTTGAGCTGTCAAAAGCTGCAGCCTCTGCTTTTTGTTCTGCAGAGATCTCTAAATCAGCCTGAGAGGAAGGAATTAACTTAGAGGACAGATTGTCAGTGTTTGACAGCTTCAAGGATCTGTCAAACGCTGATATTTCATCTGTCAAAAGCTCTTGACAGATGAAATGTCAATCTGTGACATCACCTGTTGCTGGGTGGCCCTTAAATGGCCTGCTGAGCCCGCTGGGCGGGCTCAACAAGGTCAATCAAGGGAAAATCAAGTGGGTTGGCCACAAGTCGATGGAGGCAGGACTACAACCCAAAAAGTGGGAGTCCCGCCTCCATCACATCCCCATTGACAAAATCCAGCCCAATACCTCTATTTATGAAGCCCAAGATCCCATATGCATTTCTGAGATACCTCCATCGACCATTGAATACTGGGCACGAGGGTCTAACAGGCAGCCCCTGCGTCCAGCAGTCACAGCGAGTAAGATTTATTTAAGAGAAACTTTGCAATAAATTATTTGCTAGGTCACCGAGATCACAGCGTTGAAGATATAAACATTACAGAATGTAAAGCAAGTTTTGGGAAAGGCAACTTTATCTTTTCAAAAACGTCTTACTTGACTTGTAGCAGCAAGCACTAATGTTTCAGGTCTGCCAAACATGGCTGGTGTTGTCAGCAGACAACCCCCTGCAGCCCCTTCAGATAATGAATATAGTGCTGACAGAATGTGGAGACAGGGCTTGGGTTGGCTGCAAAACACAGGGCCACCAAAAGGCACTTTGTTCATAGCACTCACCTTAACAATAAAGCAATAGGGAGCCTCAGCCTGTTAAGCAACATAATTTCCCAAACGAGCCAACATTGTTTCCTATTAAACTGTTCAAATATCCTCCAGTGAAGAAAGAATGATTGATGGGGGGATATGAACAAAGTCTCTGTACATACATCAATTTGTCCAAAGACAGCAATAGGAAAGAGATGAGTAAAATTGCCCTACCATTGTATAATTATTACAACAGGCAACTCGTCACCTGCTGTGGCTAATGTTGCAAGATATTAGACATTTAATTTTCTTAATAAAAACAACAACAAAAAATTCATTAAAAAGTCACAGCAGGTCCACCAGCATCTGAAAGAGGAAAGATAAGTTAGTGTTTGAGGTGGATCCCAGATGATAGGTCTCCAGCAGAAACGTTCAGCTGCTCTTTCTCTTTAAGGGGTCAACTGTCCATGGTGCGTTTGCAGCATTTTCTGTTTGTATTCCAGACGTCATTGTTTTCCTTTTAACTAAAGTGCCCTTAATGGTTATGTAAGTGTGTAATACGCCAAAATAAAAAAAAAATTCCAAAGTACTTCACAGACTAAACTTAATTTAAAATATCTGGGCAGATTTTCCTTTGCTTTGAATCCAGGCAGCGACCGATTATATAGGAATAGGAGAAGGCCATTCAGCCCCTTGAACCTTTTCCATCAATCATTTACCTCATGACTGATCTGCTCCTCAACTTCATTTACCTGCCTTTGATCCATATGCCTTGATACCATTACTTATTAAAAACCTGTCGTTCTCAGTCTTGATAATTGCATTTGACCCAGCATCCACTGCCTTTTGGAGCAGAGAATTCCAGATTTCACAGGTCAGAAAAGGGGAAGCGTAGGATGGCAGTGGTCCAGACTTCCTTTGTGTGGCCTGAGCATCCTACAGTGTTTGTCTAATTTTTTTTATCATTAGAGCTGTGGATGTGGCTCAAATCTGATTCGGGCTAAAAGCCAGTCCTGTGATCTGGGTTCAGTGTTCAGATTTGTTGCTCTATGTCTCATGGAATTACTGCAGAGCAGCTCCTTCAAATGAATATGTGGCTAGAGGAATGGTGCAAGGGGGAGGGATTCAAATTCCTTGGACATTGGAACTGGTTCTGGGGGAGGTGGGACCAGTACAAACGGGACGGTCTGCACCTGGGCAGGGCCGGGACCGATGTCCTAGGCGGAGTGTTTGCTAGTGCTGTTGGGGAGGGTTTAAACTAAAGTGGCAGGGGGTTGGGAACCTGAGCAGGGAGACAGAGGAAAGGGAAATAAGGATAAAAGCTAAAGACAGGAAGGAGAAAAACAAAAGTAGAAGGCAAAGAACTCAACGGTTTAAATCAAACATGGTCATAGTAAATAATAATTCATATAGGTCTGAAAGTGTTAAAAAAACAAGCCTGAAGGCTTTGTGTCTTAATGCAAGGAGCATTCGGAACAAGGTGGATGAATTAGCTGCGCAAATAGAGGTAAATGATTACGATTTGATTGGGATTACAGAAACATGGCTCCAGGCTGTCCAAGGCTGGGAACTCAACATCCAGGGTTATTCAATATTTAGGAAAGATAGGCAAAAAAGAAAGGGAGGTGGGGTAGCATTGCTGGTTAAAGAGGGGATTAACACAATTGAAAGGAAGGATATTAGCTCTGATGACGCGGAATCTGTATGGGTAGAACTGAGAAATAATAAGGGGCAGAAAACGTTAGTGGGAGTGGTAGATAGACCTCCAAACAGTAATACGGAGGTTGGGGACGGCATTAAAAGGGAAATTAGAGAAGCATGCAGTAAGGGCACAGCAGTCATCATGGGTGACTTTAATTTACATATAGATTGGGCTAACCAAATTAGTAAAAATACTGTGGAGGAGGAATTCCTAGAATGTTTACGAGATGGTTTTCTGGAACAATATGTCGAGGAACCAACCAGAGATCAGGCCATCTTAGACTGGGTATTATGTAACGAGAAAGGATTAATTAGCAATCTTGTTGTACGAGGCCCCTTGGGTCAGAGTGATCATAATATGATAGTATTCTTCATTAGGATGGAGAGTGAAGTAGTTGAATCAGAGACTAGGGTCCTGAATTTAAATAAAGGAAACTACGATGGTATGAGGCGCGAATTGGGTAGGATTGATTGGGGAATGTCACTCAAGGGGTTGACTGTGGATAGGCAATGGCAAACATTCAAAGACTGCATGGATGAACTACAGAATTTGTACATCCCAGTGTGGCATAAGAATAAAACAAAAAGGGTGACTCAACTGTGGCTAACAAGGGAAATTAGGGATAGCATAAGATCCAAGGAGAGGGCATATAAATTGGCCAGAAAAAGCGGTAGCCCTGAGGATTGGGAGCAGTTTAGGATTCAACAAAGGAGGACAAAGGGATTAATTAAGAAGGGGAAAATAGAATATGAAAGTAAGCTTGCTGGGAACATAAAAACTGACTGTAAGAGCTTTTATAGATATGTGAAGAGAAAAAGATTAGTGAAATCAAGTGTAGGTCCCTTGCAGTCAGAAGCGGGGGAAGTTATAATGGGGAACAAAGAAATGGCAGCCCAATTAAATGCATATTTTGGTTCTGTCTTCACAAAGGAGGACACAAATAAGCTCCCAGAGATGTTGGAGAACATACGGTCTGATGAAAGGGTGGAACTGAAAGAAATCAGTATTTGCAGGGAAATGGTGTTAGGGAAATTGAAGGGATTGAAGGCCGATAAATCCCCAGGGCCTGATAATCTACATCCTAGGGTACTTAAGGAAGTGGCCCTAGAAATAGTAGATGCATTGCTGATCATCTTCCAACATTCGATGGAATCTGGAACTGTACCCATGGATTGGAGAGTAGCTAATGTTACCCCACTATTCAAAAAGGGTGGTAGAGAGAAAGCGGGGAATTACAGACATCGGTAGTGGGGAAAATGCTAGAGTCCATTATAAAGGATGTAATAGCTGAGTATTTGAAAAACAGTGACAGGATCGGACAAAGTCAACATGGATTTACAAAAGGTAAATCGTGCTTGACTAATCTACTGGAATTTTTTGAGGATGTAACTGGGAAAATAGATAAGGGAGAACCAGTAGATGTGGTGTATTTGGACTTTCAAAAGGCTTTCGATAAGGTCCCGCATAAGAGATTAGCGGGTAAAGTTAAGGCACATGGGATTGGGGGCAAGGTATTGACTTGGATAGAGAACTGGTTGGCGGACAGAAAGCAGAGAGTAGGAATTAATGGGTCTTTTTCCGAGTGGCAAGCAGTGACTAGTGGGGTACCGCAGGGATCGGTCCTTGGACCCCAGCTATTCACAATATACATTAATGATCTAGATAAGGAATTAAATGTAATATCTCCAAGTTTGCAGATGACACAAAGCTGGGTGGGAGTGTGTGCTGCGAGGAGGATACCGAGAAACTCCAGGATGATCTGGACAGGTTGGGTGAGTGGGCAGAAGCGTGGCAGATGCAATATAACGTGGATAAGTGCGAGGTTATCCACTTTGGTGTCAAAAACAGAAAGGCAGACTATTATCTGAATGGCAATAGATTGGGAGAAGGGGAAGTGCAACGAGACCTGGGTGTCCTTGTGCACCAGTCGCTGAAAGTAAGCATGCAGGTGCAGCAGGCGGTGAAGAAGGCAAATGGTATGTTGGCCTTCATAGCGAAAGGGTTTGAGTATAGGAACAGGGATGTCCTGCTGCAGTTGTACAGGGCCTTGGTGAGACCACACCTTGAGTACTGTGTGCAGTTTTAGTCGCCTTATCTGAGGAAGGATGTTCTTGCCATGGAAGGAGTTCAGCGAAGATTCACAAGGCTGATACCTGGGATGGCAGGAATGACATATGAGGAGAGATTGGGTCGATTGGGCTTATACTCACTGGAGTATAGAAGAATGAGAGGGGATCTCATCGAAACATATAAAATTCTGACAGGTCTGGACAAACTAGATGCAGGAAGAATGTTCCCGATGGTCGGAGAGTCCAGAACCAGGGGTCATAATCTACGGATAACGTTTAGGACAGAAATGAGGAAGAATTTCTTCACCCAGAGAGTGGTGAACCTGTGGAATTCTCTACCACAGAAGGTAGTTGAGGCCAAGTCATTAAATATATTCAAGGTTGAGTTAGATATATTTCTTAAAGCTAAAGGTATCAAGGGATATGGGGAGAAGGCAGGTACAGGGTACTGAGTTTAGATGATCAGCCATGATCTCATCGAATGGCGGAGCAGGCTCGAGGGGCCGAATGGCCTACTCCTGCTCCTATCTTCTATGTTTCTATGTTTCAGCAAGATGGCAGAAAATAAAATGGCTGCCCATGATCTCGACTCCTGCTCTCTTCTCACCAACTCCTGAACCATATTTCTCTCACCAGCAATCTACTCTGATGTTTCTGTTACGAGCCAGCTAAGTTTAAAAACAAAATTAAACACAAACAAGAGAAAGGTATCAGCAAATTGTAAATACATGTTGTGTCGGCCATTTAGCTATTGTACCTCTGCCAGTGCTAGCTCTTTAACTGGAGCTATCTACTTGAATTCTACTTACCTGCTCTTTCAACTGTATCTTTTTATATTCTTCCTTTTTAAATACTTCATGAATTTTCTTTATATATTATAGTCTCTGCGTCAATAGCCACTTGAGGTAGAGCTTTCCATGTTTTAATAACCCTCCTGTGTGAAAACATTTAATCTAATTTCCCCCTTTGTTCTTCCAGTGATTGTCCTGAGCCACACACCCTTGTTACCAATTTGCCAATGAATGGAAACAATCCTACACCCTCTTGAAACCGTTCGTAATTGTGAAAACCTCTATTAAACCTGCCTTAATTGTTTCTGTTTCAGTGTAAAAAGCCCCAATTTTTCAAGCATTGTTTCAAAACTATAACCTCTCAATCTCAGTCTCATTCGAGTGAATCTTTGGTACACCATTTCCATGGAGATAATATCCTTCCTATAATGAGGTGCCTAGAATCGCACATAATTCTCCAACTGCATACATCCATGTTCTTGTTAGCCCTCAGACATACCTTTGTCACCTCCGGACTGGATTACTCCAATGCTCTCCTAACCAGCGTCCCATTCTCCACCTTCTATCAATTTAATCTCTTGCAAAATTTTGCTGCCCATATCATATCCCACCCCAAGATATAGTCATCCAGCGCACCCATTCCCATTGATCTCCACTGGTTCCTGGTCCTCCAACAGCACAAATTTAAAATCCTTATCCTTGTGTCTAAATCTGTTCATGGCCTCACCCCTCCCTAACTCTTTAATTTCCTCCAGCGCTATAGCCCACTTTCCCAAACTTTCCATTCCTCTAACTCTAGCCTCTTGTGCATCCCACCCTTCCTTTGCCCACCATTGGTGGCCATGCATTCAGCAGCTAGATCCCACTCTCTGGAATTCTATCACTAAACTCCTCTGCCTCTCCACCCTCCCACCTCTGTGACCAACTTTTGGTCACCCCTTCTAATATCTCCTTCTTTGATTTGGTGCCCATTTTCCATTCTTGGGGTGTTTTTCTATGTTATAAACGCTATCTACATGCAAGCTTTTGTTGTGTACAGGTGATGCAGCAACCATCTAAAGGCTGCATATAACTTGCAGTACGAGGCCATTTTGGAATTAAACGATGTCCATGGTCAAAAGTAGCTGTAGTAAACATACATATTTTATTTACAACACACTGATTATTTCCCCTCCAAATACCCCAAAGCATCAAATATCAGCAATGGCCCATGACAGTCCTTATCCCTCACACCATACCGTTACACCACACGCACATCGATGAAATCCTTGAATGTGCGCCAACAATCCAGTGACCACACCTCATGGTGCCCTTTGGGCTGCCACTGATTCAGTCCAACAGTTTGGTGGGGGAGCAAATGTTCTGAATTTACAAATGAAGGGCTAGAAATTCGTCTGCTTTGCGCCTCCCATTAGCGCTGGCGGAGGGTGGTAACGGGGCGCTAAGGGGTTACCGACCGGGTGCGGCGAATTCAGCGACGCCCGCAAACATCCCTGGCGGTTTTGCGCAGGCGCTAACACTTACCGCCTCGGTCTCTAGCGCCCCGTAGATCATGACATCATTAAGTGCGCAGCGCCCCGTTACCGCCCCGGATGGGAAATTCGCTCCCGCCCCCTGTTGCATCGCCGGGCGTCAACAACAGCAGCGACAGGAGGCGTTGTCACCTCGGCTGGCCGCTTGGGGAGCGATAATTAAAGGCAGTGGTGGTCAGATAGGCCAAACTTTATTCTTCGCACCAGTCTGGTGCCTGCTGAAAGTTTTTGAAGCCTCATTGCTGCGCGATGCCTAAGCCCTCCACTCTCGGAGAGAGATTGGGGCTGTAATAGAAGTCGCGCAGGTCTCCTGGCCCCACAGAACTAAGAAAAAGAATGTTGCAAACCATCATTGGCCCTTCTCTTTAAGCGAGGGAAGGAGCCTCTGATGCCGGCAGCACTGCACTGCACATTCTTCAGCGCTCTGCCGCTACTGCCCCCTCACACACTTTAGCGCCCTAAGAGAATGGGGTAGCGCCTGATTTAGCGCTCCACTTCCCTTTTGGAGTGCTAAAACTGAATTTCGCAGGAGGCGAGAATGATTAGCGCCTGGTGCTAATTTTTCAACTTTTAGGGGGGGGCTACCTTCGCTGGGGCGCTAATTTTAGCGCCCTGAAAAAGTTAGCGCCCCCGCGGCCGATTTTCCCAGGTAGCACAGAGAGCAGCCGGCACCCCACAGTGGGGCTTCACGGGGGCCGGGGACAGCGACGGGGGCAGGTGCTGACAGGCGGCCAGCAACAAAAATGGCCGGCCGCCACCTCCCCTTTAACTAGCGCCGCCCCGGCCACAGGTAGGCCCCCTGACCCCAGCGGACATAGCGTCCGGCGGTAAGTCGGGGGGCATCACCCAATATTACAGCCGGGGTGTGAGCGGGGCGCCGCCGCTAACCACCCGCTGAATTTCGCAGGAGGCGTTAGCGGTGCCGCGCCCAGGCGCTAGTTGATTTGTGCCCCGTTAGTGCCCTCTTAGGGCGCTAAGGGGAGGCGCAAATCAACCGAATTTAGCCCCCTTAAAGTTTTAGCGCCCCAAATGGGGCTATACCGAATTTCTTCCTAGTAGGCTCCTGGTGCCCATCCTCTTCACATCACCTTCCGTCCATTAAAATGAGCGAATGGGAAATCATGGGGAGCACACCTGCCAGCTCCCATTATGCACTGCCAGCGGGCAAGGCTCAGTGCAGAATTGGCTCATTCACAAAATGGAACCCTTTAGTATCAAAATTATGGGGAGACACTCGCAGAACTGAACTTGTTTTTACTGAAGGATAGAAGCTTGAAAGAGGTATGATCCAAGTTTTTGATGAGCTCAGAGGATTAGTAATGTAAAGCAGATGATTTAAGTTGGACTGTCAGCAGAGCCAGAGGATACAAACATAAAATGAACCAATGGAAATAAGGATTCTTTTTTTCCCCCACTGCGCATATGTGAAGTAAACTGCCTGCCAAAGCAACTAATGTTTGCTTAAAAATAGTTGGATAAATGTCTGGTTAGGAATGGGAATGAAGTTTATAGAAATAAATAAAGATAAGGGAGGTCAAGTACTCGATGTAATACCATCATTCCTGAGCTGGTCGGGTCATGAAAATTAAAAGGATACTACAAGGAAAGCAATGTCAAATGGGAACGACGTAAGCTGTAAAATCAGATTGGTGTTCTGGTGTTTGAATCATATTGGGCCAGAATTTGCAGTGGGTAATAATGGCAAACTAACAGTGTTATTACCCCTTTGAAACTGACCACAATTTCAGGATGTAGCGCATGCGCATCTAAACGTGGAAATCCTGAAGATGTGGTCAGCTATTCAATGCTCCGACACTGGCTGCGCTGTGGACTCCCCGCTCCCGCCCCCCCCCCACCCCCGGCACTCCTGCACCATAGCCGGCAATCAGTGAAATCAGTGAAACTAATGAAACCTTGGACTTTTCCACGGTAATATCGCTGTTAAATACCCCATTAAACTTTAAGCCTTGTTGGAATAGGTGTAACTGGGGTTTTAAAGGCTTATTGACTGATAAATAAATGTTCTGGGCCTAAAAAACTAATTTTTATATTTGTGTCGTGTCAAAATTCTCCATTATGATAAAAATTACAATTTTAAAAAAACTTTTAAAACAACATTTTTTTGTAAAGTTTGTTCGTGATATTTCAGGTTCTACCATATCCCCATGTGAGAGTGCCAATCTTTGTTTCGCGCTCTCTAACCTTTTTCAAAAGTCCGGATAAAAACTGCTTCTCATTTCCTGCTTTGCTGTCTGTGAGAATGCTGCAATGTGATTGGCTGCTTAGACAGCTTGTTGCCGTCACAGCAGCATCGCGCTAGGGAATCCCCACTACCGAGCGCTGAAATCAATTACGCGTCGAGAAAGGCAAACTTCTCACCACAGCTTTCTTCGGGGCCAGCGGCGAACGCCTTTGCTTCGCCGCTGACCGCAAATTATGAGCCATTATCTTTGATGGCAGGGAGAAACGTTTCCAAATCTATCCTCAGGAGATTAAATGTGTTGGGCAGAATCCGTGAACAGGTTGTGCGCGTGGAGTGTGAAAGGAACAGGCGCGATGGGTCACACAACTTTTTATTATTCCATGTGTTCTATGTTCTTAACTGTAAACCTGGGTCTGGGCACTCACCCAAGATTAGAAACTGGTAGAGATAAAGGCATCAAGCAGGCCTGGTCTCTGTAAAGATGTGGGTCAGATATAGACACAGGTATGTAACCCTGAAATTAGGCTGTCTTTTATTGCAGATGTTTTAATTTCATTTCATTTTGTGTCTGAATCATTATGATGATTTTACAGCAACAACTTGTATTTATATAGCGCCTTTAATGTAGTAAAACATCCCAAGGTGCTTCACAGGAGTATTTTAAGACAAAAAATTTGACACCGATCCACCTAAGGATAAATTAGGGCAGGTGACCAAAAGCTTGGTCAAAGAGGTAGGTTTTAAGGAGCGCCTTAAAGGAGGAAAGAGAGGTAGAGAGGCGGAGAGGTTTAGGCAGGGAATTCCAGAGCTTAGAGCCTAGGCAACTGAAGGCACGGCCACCAAAGGTTGAGCGATTATAATCAGGGATGCTCAAGAGGCCAGAATTAGAGGAGCGCAGATATCTTGGGGAGGTTGTGGGGCTGAAGGAGATAGGGAGGGGCGAGGTCATGGAGGGATTTGAAAACAAGGATGGGAATTTTGAAATCGAGGCGCTGCTTAACATTAGATATAATGGGATAGATCTTGACTTTGTGCGATAATGTAAAACGTTTTACATCTCTCCCGATTTATATTTCCATTGAAGTCAATAGAAATAAAAATCAAGTGAGATGTAAAACAGGCTTCCGACTCGCTATCACCCGTTTTACACCATCGCACAAAGTCAAGATCTACCCCAATCAGTGTTAGTAGAAGCAGAGAGCGGGAAGGCAAGGGACAAAAGATTGAGCTGGCAATGGAAGGGAGAGAATGGCGGGAATCCATGTGTTCATTTTCTGAGATGAATTGGAGCTTTTGCAGTGCAGTCTGCCTGCATATTTATATTGGTAGAACTCCGTGCACCTCTGATTTGGCCCAGGTCTTAAACCTCCTCTTGAGGTGGGTCTCATTGATCCAAATGTCACGTTGGCAAAGGGCAGCTTTGGTTGTGTACAGTTGCGTACAGATTTTTCCATCCAGTTTGACTCCTGTTCTCCATTATAAACATAGACGGCATCACGTTCACCAGTCTGACAGCGCCTTGAGTCTCTCTCACTTACATGTGCTCTAATAATTAACAAATTCAATAAATTAGCATTACAGCTTTCCAGTAATTCCACAAAAGTGATATTCCGTGTTTTTTTCGGCAAGTAATTAGAATTAAATAGCAAAATTGCAGCATTTTACAGCTTTAATATGTTGTACAGTGACAGAAAATTAATTGGATATTAATGAACCGAAGGTGCGAATTTATCATAAGCATTACTACAATAGTCCTGGGAAAAAAACAAAGGTGGTTAATATTGGCCAAAAGATTCTGGTAACTGGTCAACAAATAGCACCGTTAGTTAGACTTGCCCTTGCCCATTTAATCTCCATGATATTTTGTACCACAATTGTTTGAAGTGGAAGATGGAAATGGTGCAGCGCCCTCTACAGGGCATCTGGGATCTGAGTGAACAGGGCAAGCAACTTTGTATCTCCTTAACCAATCAGATTGAAGGATTGTGAAATGACCAGCGCAAGGTCTGAACCAGGAAGTGTAATTTAGAGTGATGAATTCAAGGTCAAATCAGTACAGAAAGAGAAATAATGAGAGGGAAGAAAGATTGGATTAAGGGAGCGAGAAAAAAAGAGACAGAAAGAAAAAGTTAAAAAAAAAAATTAATTACTTTTTAAATCTCCAACAACAATTAAAACCTGAAGGAATGAGACTCCATACTCATAATAGTTAATCTTCAGTGACAGAGAGGTTGACTGGCAGTAATTAACACTTAGCACACCGTTAAAAGGGTACTTCGACTTGAAATGACTTGACTTAACTTTCTGTGTGGCTTGACGTAACTTTCTGCAGTGCGTTTAGTTCATATCTATCGCGCAAATGCAGCAACTTCACGACATTCAATGCATTTGAATGGGGAGCCAGACGGTGAGATGATGTTTTCATGAAGCTAACGGTGCATCTTGGGCACCTTCTCGATCTCCACGTTTAATCGTGCATCTGCCCTCGTCTGAAGTTGCTGTGGCATCTGCGCTTGAATAACGGCGAGCGCGATTGGCCTTCTCGTTATTTTGACAGGAGGTTTGGGTCAATATGTTAGCTGGCAGGACGCTTACTTCTGAATTCCATTCCTCTCCTCAACTCACTTGGTTACAGCATTCCACAATTTCACCCTTCACTTCATCATCTGCTATCCTCACAAACAAAGTCATTGCTTTTTCACTTTAAATCAGTGATGTGGCACAAGAATTACCACACTCAAAAGTGAATTGGAAAGCTTGCATCATACAGATCACAATTCCGTTGCCTGTAAACAATGCAATGGGGCAATTTGTTTTGTAAACGTGGCCCAGGAAAATTCGCGAGTGCATCTCTTTAACTTCTACAAACCTTTGGATTCATTCCATTTCTGAACTTCCAATAAATTCATTCACTTTTGCCAACTGGCTCTCCACCTTGCAGTGTCTCAGCTGCAAAGTGCTGATCCTTCCCCGTAGAGGTTAGCTGAGTTTGAATGAATGTCAATCAAAGCTGAGATTTGAATTCAGGCATTACTCAGTGATGAGAAGATCTTAATGATCAAGGCTTAAAGGGAAACTGTCTTCATGAAAAACTATTTTTTTTATTTTGAGGAGTAGAGGCCGGTAAACAATGCAATGATGTATTCTGAAGCTCTTTACATTATCTTAGATCACAGGCTAAAGTCACCAATTTTACACTTAAATAGAGTACAACTGAGAGAATCAGCGCTACAGTGTTGTAGCATTACCTCTGACCTACGCTCTCTCAGAGTGTGAATCCCTCCCAGGAGCACAGGATTGGTGAACTTATCCTTATGTGTCTTCATACAAGTAAAAAAAAAAGCTCGCCGATCCTTTGTCGTGAAAAGAATGGGGCTGATTTTCAGTTGAAGTGCACAACGGGTGGTCGGCAGATGAAGCAAGCTCGCCGCCTGCTCATTGTACCCACCTTGAGGCCTGAGCCATTTTTAGGCCTAGGTTTCATTTGCAGGCAGCCAGCGAGCTGCGCACACCAACCGGGCACTCTGAGGCAGCCCGCTGGTTGGGGAGGGCAGGAAATCGTCCAGCTCCTGATTAAAGCCAGCTAATAGTGGGAGCCCAGAGGGGAGGAGGGGATTCCAGTGGGCCCCTTGCACACGCCGGGGGGGGGGGGGGGGGGTGGCGGGGGGAGGCCTGAATATTTTTGTGGGACCCATTTCTTCAGGCTGTTTTATGAGCAGCCTCTAAAGACCCCTATAATTATTCTCTGACTGTTTTTCAAATTATTTTGAAGCTATTAACATCTGAAATTTTTCAGCAATTTATTACAAAAATGCAAACATGCATAATGGAAGCTATTTTGAGTTCAGTTAGACTTTAGGTAGGGCCGTCCGAAGTCCTTGGCAAAAGACCTGAGCCAGTTTGATGACCAGGCCTCATTTATTTAAAGCTGGTGAACTGCAAACGTTGAAGGTGTTTTCTCCTACCTTAGGGTGAGGTTGCTCTTTTATGTCCCCTTGCTGTCTTTGTTATTGTTCTGAGGTGGCAGTAACAGCAAGAAGAGAAGCCAACTGTCACTGCTGTCTGTAGTAAGACGTCAGAACTTTATAGTGAATGTGGTAGATGATGATCAGAAAGCAGATTAGCAGATAGAGGAGCCACTTCCTTGACCATTTTTGTTGTCTTTATTCTTCAGGTTAGTTTGATGGTATCTGATACTTGGACTAGTTCAGCTTCATTGTGTCTCATTGTTCAAGTCAGCTTTCATATCTTCTCCTTTTCAAAGGAAACTTTCATCAAGTGCTTATTGTACCATCTCGTCTTTTCTTACTATACCCTTCAAATCCATACATTTCCTCATGTGGAAAGAATCCGTCAGAGCACCTTACATGGCGGAGAGGTGAACAACAAGTATGAAGGAAGAATTAAGAGGGGAGACCAAAGGTATGTTCAAAGAGATAGGTTTTTAAGAGGATTTTGGTGCTGGGGGAGTGATAACGAAGCAACATGATGCTTATAGATAATTCCAAATTGTAGGGATAAGGCGGTGCCTGGGCAATGGAAGATTTCACCCTCACTTTATCTGCACTAGCATCTGAAGACTCCCATGTCCCACGACATGACATCTATAATAGGATCATAGAACTCTACAGCACAAAAGGAGACCCTTTGGCCCATCGTGCCTGCACTGGCTTTCCGAAAGAGCCCCATTTCCTTGCACACTTTTCAATGCAAAAGTCCACAACAACATTTAAACAGAACTAACATGGTCCTTTATCAAGCTCCCTTCACATCATCTGAATTAGTGTCAGATTTGTGTAAATTTTGCCTGGATTGAAATCTCATTGACATTTCTTATCCGATCCATCACCTTCCTTGACCAGTGTTAGCAGAGTTCCTCTCCCGGCTCTGTCTGCTCTGGCACTTCTCGTGGTACCTCTGACTTTGCCAGGTGATTGGCTTGTTTAAGCATTCATACATTGGAACTCCACGGTCGATATAACTCATTCTGTAAGGATAGGGAATAAATATGGAAGCAGTGGAAAAATTTGAAAGTGTTGTACTGCATCTTAATACGTGCTTGGCTTCGCCTCAAACAATGCCTTCCTGTCTCAAATCCAGGTGATTTATTACAGACCTGGGGCACAACCAGTTTTCACAGAATCCTATATGTAACTTTCTTTATTACTACATGCTGGATTACAGCCAGCTGTTTTTTCAATTGGCCCTGTGCTCGTCTGATTAAAAACAGTAATACAACTACTTTCTCCCGAGAACCTGATCAGGGTGAGTTATACCAATGGCGCCAGCTTGGAACCACATACAATGCAACTGCATCCATCCTGTGTTGATGTATCTGAACCTTGGCAAACTCCTGGCAGAAACAGACAATAGCCACGTCTGATACTGCAAATCACTGTTGCACTGTGGGTATTGCTGCTCCTTGATAATTGTTTTCCTTCCCAAAAACACAAAACCACATCCCCAAGCAGACTCCCAGATTCAGATAGGAAATTAAGCTCTCTATAGGGGCACATAATGTTCTCCTGGTAAAATCTGGCATCGGTTGGAAATATACTACCCCTGAAATGTGCCTCAACAGGCCAACTGCAGCAGTATGACATTTCCATCTCCTTCATTTAGGGCTCAAGTCAGCTGCGGCCCAGTTCGGAGCATCCCTCGCCTCTAAGTCAGAAGGTTGTGGGTTCACAGTCCCACCCCAGAGACTTGAGCACAAAAATCTAGGCTGATACTCTAGTGCCAGTACTGAGGGAGTGTTGCACTGTCGGAGGTGCCGTCTTTTGGATGAGACGTTAAACCGAGGCCCCGTCTGCTCTCTCAGGTGGATGTAAAAGATCCCATGGCACTATTTCGAAGAAGAGCAAGGGAGCTATCCCGGGTGTCCTGGCCAATATTTATCCCTCAATCAACGTCACTAAAAGCAAATTATCTGGTCATTATCACATTGCTGTTTGTGGGAGCTTGCTGTGCGCAAATTGGCTGCCACGTTTCCTACATTGCAACAGTGACTACACTTCAAAAAGTACTCAATTGGCTGTAAAGCGCTTTGGGACGTCCGGTGGTCATGAAAGGCGCTATATAAAAGCAAGTCTTTTTTCTTCTCTCTGTCAGCTTACTGACTCATTGCCAAATTACGAGTGGTAACCCCTAATATAGGTGGTAAATTCCAGTTTCACAACTCAAACAACTGTGTTTTAAAACCTTATTCTATCTAAATATATGTCAGCTTTCCTGATGGCTCAACGGGTGAATATTCTGCCTAGAGGAGCTATCTTACCGGACCAGGAAGGCCCCACTTTCAATCCTTGACGTGCGCTCAGTTGGGTGATTGCGGCCAGGGCCGTGATGGGGCAGAACGATTGGCTGCAGCATCTCTGAGCTAGCAAAGGAAAACTTCAGCCCCCTCCTGCCTCGGGATCACTATCTAGACGCCCCTGCTGGGAACGTGAACAACAGGTGAGGGCAGTTTTGAGATTGGCTGTGGTGGCCCCTATGACCAAATAGCCAGTCAATACCCTAGCCCAGATTTCCCACCATTTACTATCAGATTTTACAACAGTAAGCCAGCACTGGGAGCAGAAAATGAGAGTGAGTGGGAGCGGGGAATCTCCTCTCACTTTGCACACCCGCAAATTTTCTGCGACTAGTAGCAGTGGAAGCAACTGCCTCGAACAGGATGCTGCTTAGTTTAAGTATAGGTTTGAAGGTGCATTGATCCTGGTGGGCAGGATAAGCAGTGTGAATGAGGCGAAATGGGTGGCCAGGGTTGCTAGGCAGCGGAGGTCGTGGAAAGGGCATAGCAATATGAAAGGAAATGTATTTTAGCTATTTCTTAAACATTTTGTGGTTTTTTTTTACAAGCGGACATAACAGGGGTAATGTCATGAGTCTCCCCAATGACAGCACACGTCGGAAATACAGGCGCTCACCGCCCGCGATATTCCGACCAGCGCAGACCTGAATTTCTTGTACGCGCTGGCAGCGCGGGAGACGTCTCCTTGTCGTGCAGGCTTGTAAAATGACCCCAATGGTTTCCAAGCGGGGGAGCGTGCAGTGTTAACAAATAAAGCAAAGCAGACGGAGGAGTGCGTAGCATTCAGGGACAGGGGTGTGTCTCGGATTTACAGTAATACTGAAAAAGAGAGAAGTGTGCAACATTTGCAAGCTTACAAATTAAGGGCAAGTGGAGCTCCCAAATGGCTTTGCTTTAATAATCTGTCTGGGTCTAGTTGCAGCTGCATGACCTGTTGGGACTGTACTTCAGAAATAGAAGCACATTTTTAAATCATAGGCTTAGCACTAAAATCAGACAGAGGCCCAATACTTCTCATTACCATCTAGCAGCCTCACCTCACCAGCTGATTGTAGAATCTATGTTTGGGAGTCCGTCACCTATTACTTGCAGGGTCATGATATTAAAACCCTACATATTTAAAAAAAAATATTCATAAATGTGTCACAGAGCTTAGAAATGCATTCATCACCCATGCTAAATGACTTCAATGTAGTGTTTGTGCTGTGTGGACTGTGCTAGATGTTGAGCCTCAGGGGCTGGTAGCAAAATGGTCCAGACTGCTGGTGTAGAATAAATCATGTAAATGAGGAAATGTAGAATCATCAAAATTTATTCCACAGCGATCAGTATAAAAAGTTCCTTATTTCAGTGCTCGCATCTTTAAGAATGACACCTCTCCTCAATACAGCTGCCTATTCTGTAATTATGCATTATTATAGCTTTGACTTGTTTTTTTTAAATTTGTTCATGGGATGTGGATGTCACTGACAAGTCCAGCATTTATTGCCCATCCCTAGTTGCCCTTGAGAAGGTAGGTGGTGGTGAGCCGCCTTCTTGAACCGCTGCAGTCCGTGTGGTGAAGGTGCTCCCACAGCGCTGTTAGGGAGGGAGTGCCAGGATTTTGACCCAGCGATGATGAAGGAACGGCCGATATATTTCCAAGTCAGGGTGGTGTGTGACTTGGAGGGGGTGGTGTTCCCATGCGCCTGCTGCCCTTGTCCTTCTCGGCGGTAGAGTCTGCGGGTTCGGGAGGTTTGGTTTGTATTTTGCCATGGAAAATCTCAAATAAAAATGCTTAAAAATCTAAGCTCTCAAACGTCTCAGATAAATGTTACATCGTGAAGACACTTGAACGAAGAAAGTTACATGACGTATTGGCCCAGAAATTGATCTCGCTCTGTTCCCGCGGGGGTAAGGCTTCCCCGCGATCTCTCACTCCGCTTGTGCTTTTTCAGATCCAGCTCGCACGAACTTGATGTTCCAGACATCAGCTGGGCAGTGCTTGCGTATCCCAGCGGCGTAGTGAATTCGTGCGAGCTGTGGGATCACGTGACTCAGTTAGAGCCAATGGCAGCACACCATCTTCCATTCATAAGTTTCACATACGTGCTGTGAAATCTATGAATCTTACACCCCCCCAAAATAACAGCTAAACCTCAATTAAATTTTTAAAAAAACCATCACATTAATAAAATAAGTATAGTTAAATAAATTAACCATTTTAAATAAAAAATTAAATTTTTGAAAAAATTTAAAATCTTTTAAAAAGTTATAAAAAATAAACTTACCTGTCTTTAAAGTCTCTAAAAAAGATATACCTGTTAAAAAAAATTCAAAAAAATACTTAATTCACTACTTACCTTGTTAAAAGTGGGTCTTACTCCTCCTTTTTCCATTTCTAAAATCTTCCGTACTTACCTGCGCGTCCAAAGCAGTAAGTGCACAGCGTGCGCGCAGCCTGTAGCGTGCACGCGATGCACCGAGGAACCGCCCCCTTTTCAAAAGACCAAGTGCCGGTTTTCAGCGCATGCGCAGGGCATGCAGAAAACCGGCAATTGGAGAGAGAATACGCGAGAGTACGCAGTCTCGCGTCGCGGGATGAATTTTTGGCCCATTGTAAATTACTGTTCTGTTGTAACCCTTTATTGCCCTCTGCTGGACAAGATGGGAGCATCATTATTACTTCTATTCAAAATCACAGGGTGAATTTTTCCAATATTGGGTGCTAAAATGGCTAGACCACACAACAAAATTAGTGCTCGTTGATATAATGCTGGGCCTACCTTATGGGAGTTTCCAAGGTTGGCCTCACTAACTATTCGTAGCAAGTTCCTGGACTGGCCTACCTTTGAGAGGTTGCTTTAAGCGAGACACACTTTACTACTGTCATTTTAAACTGCAGCGATTGTTATCTGACCATTTGAAAAGGCAGGTCCACGAACCTTGACGTATGTTCAGCAACTCAGATCTAAGCTGGGATGCAGGGTGGATACTTGCCTGTCAGTCTATGTGTTTTTCAAACGTCCAACATCTCAACTTTGCTTTTGTCCTTGCAGGACAAGGTGGCAATGAACAGAAGGGAACAGACCCAACTAGCAGGATATGGTGGAAAGCAGGCAGCAGGCACCTGGTACATGGCACAAGCAGTTACACGGCTAGCTCATGACCCAAAATAAGGAGGCAGAGGACTACCTCAATGCCAGGAGGCTCCCACTGATACCTAGCAGCCAAGCATGCTCTGCCAATGGGAAGTACCAGGCAGGGGCACAAGGTTAAGTTCTAGAGGATGACAAATGGAAGACAAATGGTATACTAGTCTTTATTGCAAGGGGGTTGGAGTATAAGAGTAAGGAAGTCTTGCTGCAATTATATAGGGCTTTGGTGAGACCCCACCTGTGACAGAGACTGTAGGTCCCGCATTGGACTCATCAGTCACCTGAGAACTCATTTTTAATGTGGAAGCAAGTCATCCTCGGTTCCAAGGGACTGCCTAAGAAGAAGACGACACCTGGAGTACTGTGTACCTAAGGAAGGATATACTTGCTTTAGAGAGAGTACAACAAAGGTTCACTGGATTGATTCCTGGGATGAGAGGGTTGTCCTATGAGGAGAGATTGAGTAGAACGGGTCTATATTCTTTGGAGTTTAGAAGAATGAGAGGTGATCTCATTGAACCGTATAAAATTCTTAGAGGGCTTGACAGGGTAGATGCTGAGAGGTTGTTTTCCCTGGCTGGAGAGTCCAGAACTAAAGGTCACAGTCTCAGGATAAGGAGGTCGGCCATTTAGGACTGAGTTGAGGAGAAATTTCTTCACTCAGAGGGTGGTGAATCTTTGGAATTCTCTACCCCAGAGGGCTGTGGATGCTCAGTCATTGAGTATATTCAAGGCTGAGATCGATAGATTTTTTGGACTCTAGGGGAATCGAGAGATATGGGGATCGGGCGGGAAAGTGGAGTTGAGGGCGATGATCAGCCATGATCTTATTGAATGGCGGAGCAGGCTCGAGGGGCCGAATGCCCGACTCCCGCTCCCATTTCTTATGTTCTTAGGACAGCAAGCATACACTGTCACAAGGGGAAGCAGCAGAGCAAAAAATACCACGAGCCACATATACCGATCACTTTTGAAATTTGGTTGCAATTTATTCCAATTGTGTGCAGTTTTCTTGGGAACAGGTGGAAGTGTCTCGGAGAGGCAGCTGGCTACGGCAGGTTTTCTCCATCATTCCCAGGATACTTGTGCCTGAGTCTGCGCACAGCACTGTGCGGGCAAACGCAGATGTGGGCTGTCTGCCTTTGCTGTAAACAAACCTGCCCTGTCTCCCTGTTTTATTCTCTTGCTTCTCCTCCAAACATAAAAAGAGAGGACTAACCCTGTGATTACCCGTTTCCATATTATTTTTAATTGTAGCAAGGAAAATCCTGCTGATAAATATCTTGGACCGAAGCATCCAAAAAAAAGTAACACTCGCTCACAGATAATGTCCACCTTCAGAAAGGCTGGAATTCAAAAACAGCAGGTGGCTCCCCCTTTTAACGATGGCTTCCTGTCAGCTCAGAATGTGCCTGCCCCTCATCACCCATTTTATATGACCATAATGAGCTTACAGCAATCAGAAATAGCATAACACCACCACCTCCAAGTTCCCCTCCAAGTCACACACCATCCTGACCGTTCCTTCATCGTCGCTGGGTCAAAATCCTGGAACTCCCTTCCTGACAGCATTGTGGGAGTACCTTCACCACACGGACTGCAACGGTTCAAGAAGGCGGCTCACCACCACCTTCTCAAGGATAATTAGGGATGGGCAATAAATGCTGGCCTTGCCATCGACGCCCACATCCCATGAACGAAAAGAAAAAAAACAACAACTTGCATTTATACAGCGCCTTTAATGTGGTAAAATGTCCCAAGGCGCTTCACAGGAGCGTTACCAAACAAAATTTGATGCCAAGCCACATAAGGAGATTTTAGGATAGGTGACCAAATGCTTGGTTTTAAGGAGCATCTCAGAGGAGGAGAGAGAGGTAGAGAGACGGAAAGGTTTCAGGAGGGAATGAACACTTTATATGCATGTGATTTTAATAATTATACTATTAAAATGATGCTCTGGCTTGTTTTGGGTGACAGCACCTTAGACAGGTGTTATAGGTCACTGGAAGACTGCATGCAGTACACAATGGTGGAGATACAACTCTGCCCAATTTTCCAGTCCCCAAGCATTCATTCTAATCCATCACCACCAGCCACGGTGACCGGAAAAATAATCCTGCTCTTTCTTTTACAATCTCACCTTGGGTTCCTGCTCCTGGCCAGAGTCCAATGACCCCCTACTGGAAGCTGCATAGGTGTGGACATGACGGATTGAGCTTACCTGTGATGTCCTCTCCCTAGTTGAATAGATTGCCAACACTCATTGTCGGTATGAGGCACTAGAGGACAGCAGCATGAAGAGGGGAGAAAAGAGGAAGGGGCGAGCTTGGAGGTTGACTTATTCTGTCCTGCGGGTAAAGAAGTATTTAATAATATAACACAAATAATGGAAGTCAACATGTATATCATATTCTGTGATTCCCCTAAAAACGATAAAGTCACATTGAGCTTTTTTTAAACTTTCGTGTTTGTGTGATTGAAATCTCTACCGCTAATGGGACTGGTACTTCACACGTATGAAATAAGGATTGTAGAAGTAGAGTTTCCACTTTGGGCACAATCGGCGATTCCGGTGCAATTTGCTCCCAATATTGTACCCATTTTGAAAAGTGTTTTCCCCCTCCCCGAGTTTCCACTCAAACTCATTTGCATATCGCTGAACGCAAATTCTGCCATGAACCAGCGGAATCGGGCAGTGTTTCAAAACATCATTTAAAAAAAAAAAAATTTTGCTTTAAAAAATATTCCTTGATATGTTTAAGAGTGGTAACCTGGTGCAGTTTGATTAATACAGCTGTCAATCCACCACCTGTGAGTAACCCGATTTTAAATGACTGAAAATTACTTTTAAAAGATATACAAAACTATTTTCCAGTTAGATTGGGGTACAGTAGTGAGTTCCTTAGTAAATTTAAAAAGAAATCATTCAAAACCTTTCAAAACATACCTATTGGTGTCCTTGCGCCCAAAAAGTTCCAGCTTAATTTTTGGAGCCTCTTCGAAGGCCCGCAAACGAGTGCAATTAGCGGAAACTCCCAATGGTGATTAGTTCACCCTGGGGGCATGGCTGGTTTTGTGGGTGGGGCCTGCTTCTAGCGCGATGTTTTTAAAACTAGCGCAAAAAAATCGCGGAAACTCGAGTTGCACTGAACGCAATTTGCGCTTAAAATTCCGCGATCTTTTGCGCCGATTACGCCGATATCGCTGAAAAAACTAGCGCAGTCGAGCAGAAACTCTCAGCCATAAAGCGTAACTATGAAACAACACTGGCAGCTGGGAGTAACTAATCGTCACTGGTGAAGTAGCCCTTGTATATCTTGTGGCCAGTTGTGTCTCTTATTCCACTACACGCCCTCTTACGGCCAAGAGACTGGGACCGTTTTGATCTCAACTTTCTTTGTGGCTTCTCTCTACTTCATGATCAGCTACTGACTAAAACTCTAATCCCTTGACCTATTCTAATACACGGCTTATACACTCACACATGAAAGGCATAATAGTCTGCGTGCATTTTACTATTTATTGCACCTCACCTAAATGCAATTAACCTTACCTCAATATCTAAACCACACCGCTGCTGAATTTCTTATCAGCTAAAGACTGTCTCTGCTTTTAATTGAGTTTGACCGACTAATGCTTTTTCACTGCATTTGTATTACTAAAATGAAGTCTTATGATTATATTTTCATCCTTCTAATACATTACACAAATCACTAAATGTAGCAACACATGTTAATAAGGCTATAGAAAAAGCAAACAAAGCACTGAGGTTCATTTCTAGAGGGATAGAATTGAAAAGCAGGACGGTTACGTTAAACTTGTATAGAAGCTTGGTTGGACCACACTTGGAGTACTGTGCACAGTTCTGGTTTCCATATTATAAGAAGGATATAGAGGTACTGGAGAAGGTGCAAAAAAAGAATCACAGAACTGAGAGGATATACTTATCAGGAAAGATTGAACAGACTGGGGGTCCTTTTTCTAGAAAGGAGAAGGCTGAGGGGGAACCTAATAGAGGTCTTTAAGATTATGAAAAGAGTTTGATAGGGTAGATGTCAAGAAGCTATTTCCACCTAGGGGCCATAAATATAGGATAGTCACTAATAAATCCAATAGGGAATTCAGGAGAAACTTCTTTACCCAGAGAGTGGTGAGAATGTGGAACTCACTACCACATGGAGTAGTTGAGACAAATAGTATAAGTGCGTTTAAGGGGAAGCTAGGTAAGCACATCAGGGAGAAAGGAATAGAAGAATATGTTGATAGGGTTAGATGAAGAGGCTCGTGCGGAGCATAAATGCCGGCATAGACCAGTTGGGCCGAATGGCCTGTTTCTATGCTGTCGACTCGATGTAACTCTATGTAAAACCTTTATGACCTGGCCCAGCTACACATTACACTATTATTAATCTTTTGTAGTTAGGTAGTTAACAGGCAGTTAAGAGGATTATCCCCATTTTTCCAACAGAGGCACGGGCTTAACAAGGTCAATCAAGGGAAAGTAGCGTGGGTTGGCCACAAGTTGATGGAGGCGGGACTGAAACTCGACACGTGGGAGTCCCGCCTCCAACGTGCTCCCATTGACAAAATCGCTCCCTTTGTCCCTTGATAATCTTTAAATCTCACCCATTAAGAGAAACTTCGTTTATTCAAACCCTCTAAGTGGGAATTCACCTGCCTAGCTCTGAAACAACCGAGTCATCTGTTTGAAGATACATCTCTAGCTGTAGAAATTGAAACTTGTTGCGTCTGTTTCACAGGCTTTAGACAAACGCAACAAGGGAAAATTTTGGGCACCAATATTACGCACCCAAAGCACGCCTGAAAGACATCTGACCTGTTAGTGGGCAAGCCATTTTTCAGGCCTGTTTTAGGTCCCGTCTACCAAACTGGATGTCACAGAGCTGGGAGCAGGAGCCCGGCCTGCTCTGCACAAGATTCTCCAGCCACAGTGGCCACCAACGAAAAGTAAGTTTATATTTAAAATAAACATTTAAAAAAGGTCCTGTGTAACTAGGAGAAGTAAAAGTGTTCCCCCAATCTTACAGTACTAGGACTAAGCCCCCTCTCCCATTGCTGCTCCAATCTCCCTCATGGAACTTACCTTCAGGCGCTGCAAGTGGTCTGAAATTCATCTTTTTAAAATAACGTTAATGATGCCTGAAGCCCAATTTTGGGTCAATCTCAGGCCTCCCGGTTAGGGCGCACACCCATTTCAGGCCTGAAAAGACGCCTAAAGGAATTTTCCACCCCATAGACTTTATATACATGTACAACCAATTCCTTTAAAAAATAATTTAACTTTTTCTGTTGAAAAGGTTCTTCCCCAAATTATTCCATTCAAGCATTTATCTTTCTACTTAATGGATAGAAACAGAGAGTAGGAATAAACGGGTCATTTTCGGGTTAGTAGGCTGTAACTGGTGGGGCACCGCAAGGATCAGTGCTTGGGCCTCAGCTATTTAGAATCTATATCAATGACTTAGATGAGGGGACTGAGTGTAATGTATCCAGGTTTGCTGATGATACAAAGCTAGGTGGGAAAGTAAGTTGTGAGGAGGACGCAAATTGGCTGAAAAGGGATATAGACAGGTTAAGTGAGTGGGCAAGAACATGGCAAATGCAGTACAATGTGGGGAAAAGTGAAGTTATCCACCTTGGTAGGAAAAATAGAAAAGCAGAATATCTTTTAAATGGTGAGAGATTGGGAAATCTTGGTATTCAGAGGGATTCGGGTGTTCTTGTACAAGAATCACAGAAAGTTAACATGCAGGAACAGCAAGCAATTAGGAAAGCAAATGGTATGTTAGCCTTTATTACAAAAGGATTGGAGTATAAGAGTAAAGATGTCTTACTGCAATTATATAGGGCCCTGGTGAGACCACACCTGGAGTATTGTGTACAGTTCTGGTTTCCTTGCCTAAGAAAGGATATACTTGCCTTAGAGCGAGTGCAATGAAGGTTCACTAGACTGATTCCTGGGATAGGGGAATTGTCCTATGAGGAGAGATTGAGTAGACTTGACTTATATTCCCTGGAGTTTAGAAGAATGAGAGGTGATCTCATTGAAACGTAAAAAATTCTTAAGGGGCTTGACAGCGTAGATGCTGGGAGGATGTTTCCCCTGGTTGGGGAGTCTAGAACTAGGGATCACAGTCTCAGAACAAGGGGTCGGCCATTTAGGACTGAGATGAGGAGGAATTTCTTCACTCAAAGGGTTGTGAATCTTTGGAATTCTCTACCCCAGAGGGCTGTGGATGCTCAGTTGTTGAGTATATTCAAGGCAGAGATCGATAGATTTTTGGATACTGAGGGAACCAAGGGATATGGGGATATGGGGAAGGTGGAGTTGAGGTAGAAGAAGATCAGCCATGATCTTATTGAATGGCGGAGCAGGATCGAAGGGCTGAATGGCCGACTCCTGCGCCTATTTCTTATGTTCTTACTTTTTCAAGTTATTATTGCCAACTTTAACTGGGCCTCAGGCACTCAGTTTGGTTCAATTATGTAAAATCTGGACTTTTCTCGAACTTAGCCAGCAACTTAATACTAATCTGTAGGTGCAACATGTTCTAGGATAGTGTTTACTCAGTACTCCTCCATGATAAACACCACTTGGAGGAAGCACGGAGGGGTAGCAAAATACAGAACCTATTGTGAGTGAGGGACTTTCAATGTCCATTACCAAGAGTGGCTCGGTAGTGCGACCATTGACCGAGCTGGCTCCATTGAGCGGAGATGGGGCAGTAGCACCCCGAAAATCATGGTGAAAATCTTACTGCCCCGCTCCCACCCTGATACACATGACATCAGCCTGAAAGGGGCCAGAGCACCCGTCTGTTTCAGGAAGCGGGCCTTTTTAATATGCAAATTGCGGTATAATGATGTACACAGGAAGCTGATTGGCATTTTGGGAGACAACTAGCTGGAGTGAGCACTGTGCACATTCCACCCAGTGATGCCCAGCGGTTTAGTCGAAGAGGACCAAAAACAGTAAGGTTAAAATGACTTTTATTTTGCCAGGAGAATCAGGAGTGCTCCTCCAGGCGCCACAAGACTATTGTGGGCCGCTACTGTCACAGGCTTGCTCCTTCCCCACCCATGCAATCACAACCCCTCCTCCCCCCGACCTGCCCACTCCGGGCCTTCCTTTTCTAGGCCAGGTTAGTCTCCGGGTCCCCCAATTTTGCACCGGCCCATAGCTGGCAAGCTCTATTGGGACGTCTGCTTGGTACTCGAAGCCCACCTCAAAATGGACCAGGCCTTCCGCCGGCACTACACGCCGGCCGGCCTGCCAGCAGGCTTCACCCAATAGTTAAAATCTACCCCTCGCAGTTTTATTCTTTTCATTTGTCCATTAACTCAACTTCGATTTTAAAATACAAACCTCCTGCAGTCTATACTAAATGCTAATTGCACAACCATAAAGGGCTGCCCTTTACATAAAGCTTAAAACCAACAAAAATGAATGGGAAGCAATAGCAGCAGCGAGCTGGAGTTTTGTTTGCTGCTGTAGTGATAATTAACGTACAAGAGGTGGCGCTTTTAATCTTTCCAATGTAGTGAATCCTCGCCACTCATGCTCTGAGCGACTGCGAGTTTCCAGCTCTGGTACTTCAGACAAAACCTTTTTTTTAACCAAACTCCACACCCTGCTGATACAATGGCTGTTTTTCTTTTCTTAAAAGCGTATGATAACAGTACTTCTTCATTTCAAGGAGTATTATGTCAAACAGCTTTCCGAGTGCTACATAAAACAGCAGTTATACATTTCCTCACACACTGTGCCCTCGATGTGGGTATAAAACACAAATGTGCCGAGGTGCCGAATGACAAAACACATTTTTAGGTCGGAACACCTGTGACAGGAAATTGCTTGGGACTAGCTGTGTGTGTGAAAAGCAAGCGAATCTGGAAAATAATATCAATCGATTTATTTGGGGCCATTGGTGGCCGTGCCTTCAGCTGCCTAGGCCCTAAGCTCTGGAATTCCCTCCCTAAACCGCTCCGCCTCTCTCTCCTCCTTTAAAACGCTCCTTAAAACCTACCTCTTTGACCAAGCTTTTGGCCATCTGCCCTAATATCTCCTTATGTGGCTCGGTGTCAAATTTTGTTTGATAACGCTCCTGTGAAGCACCTTGGGACATTTTACAACGTTAAAGGTGCTATATAAATTCAAGTTGTTGTTGGATATCGGGTGGGTTTTTATTCTGCCTGCTTAGGTATGAGTAAAGTGGTATTACTTATATTTGCAATATAAGAAAACGTATGATATAAAACTTTAGGACCTTACCTGAGTTGAACATTGGAACTGACTGCAACAAAATCTGTAATTAAATCTGAGCAACTGATCACCCTGAATGATGTAGATTAACATCTTTGGTGTTTCAGTGCTGAAGGAAGCACATCATGCATTCTAACAGCTTTCATTTTGTCCCTTCCTGTTGACAAAAATCTTTCAATAAAAAAATCTCTGCAGTGCAATCTGACTTCTAAGTCAGAGTTTATCCAGCTCTTTTTCAGAAGTGAATTAAATGTGTTTATCTCCATTGCTTGTTATTTTGTTCCCTTTTGGTGTCAGCCGTGGCTCAGTGGGTAGCACGCTTGCCTCTGAGTCAGAAGGTTGTGGGTTCAAATCCCACTCCTGAGACTTGAGCATAAAATCCAGCCCGACACTCCAGTGCAGTACCGAGGGAGTGCTGCACTGTCGGAGGTGCCGTCTTTCGGATGAGATGTTAAACCGAGCTCCCGTCTGCTCTCTCAGGGGGACGTAAAAGATCCTCCGGCACTAATTCCAACAAGAGCTGGGGAGTTATCTCCAGTGTCCTGGCCAATATTTATCCCTCAATCAACATCACTAAAAAATAGATTATCTGGTCATTATCACATTGCTATTTGTGGGAGCTTGCTGTGTGCAAATTGGCTGCTGCGTTTCCTACACTTCAAAAGTATTCAATTGGCTGTAAAGCACTTTGGGACGCCCTTAGGTCGTGAAAGGCGCTATATAAATGCAAGTCTTTCTTTCGAAAAATATGGAGGTAGAAGTTGGATCTTGGCGAGCCCCTTTTATAGGTGTAAAACGGATGAAAAGAGGCTCAATTTCGGGGACCAATGTCCTGCGCTCCAAAGACGCCTGCATAACGAAATTTGGTCAGGACATTTTTCAAGCATCCCGAGTGAGCACCTAAAACAGGCATTAAGCTCATCAATTACATAGCTAAGAGACCTAACACCTGTTTTAGGTCCACTCACAGAAACAGCAAGGGGATTCTTCAGCGGCTGCTGCGCCAATGAAAGGTAAGTTTAACAAAACCTTCCTCTAGAGCCAGGAGGAGCAGGAGTGCTCCCCGACTGCACTGTTGTGATTGTCTCGCCGCCACGCACGCACCCCCCCCCACCCACCCACCCATTGCCCTCCCCAAAACCCCTCCCAGGACTTACCTTCGGGCCACTGCCAGTGAACTAAGCAGCCCAACATTTGTGCTGTTCAATGCGTGAGTGGCCTCTGGAGGTGCAACAGGTGCTGGCTGCTCACGCATAAAAAGTTAACGAGGCCCAATTTCAGGACGGGCTCGGGCCTCTCAGTTTGGGCCCTGGGGGAATTTTTACCCACCCGGTGATATTTGACACTTCCAATTTGGCATCTAAAAAAATTGAGGTTAATTATGAAGTATCAATAAATAGGATTTCATTTCCTCCAGTACAATGTTGTGTTCCCTCCAAGAATCGTTGCAATTAGTCACTTTGCAACAACACTGCTGTAAATTAAAATTTAAAACAATTTTCTACTTGGAATTGTAAACTAAAGTGGGAGTCCAGTCATCACAACAGTATTTGAAAAGTAAACAAATATAAAAACTGACCAATAACGCTCTCGAACCAGCCTCCAGTGGGTGCTTAAATCTGGTCTGGGCTACCTGCCAATTTTGCTCCCATCGAAGCATTGTCATCTCCACTCGCCACCTTTTCCTAGCCACATGAATGATATCAGGACGTTTCAATATGAGGAATCAAGTTAGAAATAAAGCAATTGAAATTAACTTTATAATTCTTTTATTCCAATCGTTGATTTTTACAATGCAGCACTGAAAGCTGATATATTTTGCTTTTGTATATGATTAAAGGAACTGACTAAGAAGAATTAACAGCTACGAGAATGTGGAGGGGCATGTTGGCCACACTGAATTCTGCAGCAAGAGGCCGCCCTTCTAATTTCAATAGATTACTGGCACTCGTTAGGGAGCATCTCGGGCCTCACTATTCAGGTGCAGGGATCAATCCCTGTGCCTCACCGTGCCCCCCAAAATGGAATTTCTATGCCCATATTCTCCAATTTTCTGTGTGCAACACCACAGAAGATCCACTAGTAACAAATAAGGCGACTGGGTATTTTTCAACTCTGGGGCCTAGATTTGAACTCACTCCCAACTGATGGGATGAAAGTCTCCTCTCTACACTGACTCTAAAAGCAAAGGATATTAAAGGAATCAAATTACTAGTCATAGAGTCATAATGGCACAGAAGGAGGCCATTCAGCCCATTGAGACCGTGTCGGCTCTCTGTAGAGCAAGCCAGTCAGTCCCATTCCCCCGTTCTATCCCCGTAGCCCTGCAAGTTTATTTCCCTCAAGTGCCTATCCAGTCTCCCCTTGAAAACATTGAGTGTCTCCGCTTCCACCACTTCCGTTGGCAGCGAGTTCCAGGTCCTCACAACTCGCTGCGTAAAAAAGTTTTTCCTCACATGCCCCCTGTATCTCTTGCCCAAAACCTTAAATCTGTGTCCCCTAGTCCTTGTACCATCAACTAGTGGGAACAGCCTTTCCCCGTCTAGCCTGTCCAAACCTGTCATAATCTTGTACACCTCTATCAAATCACCCCTCAACCTCCTTTGCTCTAATGAAAACAAATCCAGCTTCTCCAACCTGCCCTTGTAGCTAAGATCCCCTATCCTCAGAACCATTCTGGTAAATCTCCTCTGCACCCTCTCAAGTGCCTTCACATCCTTCCTAAATTGTGGTGACCAGAACTGGACACAATACTCCAGTTGTGGCCTAACCAGCGCTTTATAAAGGTTCAGCATTCTCTACTTTTGTACTCAATACCTCTATTTATGAAGCCCAAGATCCCATATGCTTTGCTAACCACTCTCTCAATATGTTCCGCCACCTTCAGGACCTATGCACATTAATTCCCAGGTCCCTCTGTCCCTCCACACTCTTAAAACTGTGCCATGAAGTGTATATTGCCTCTCCTTGTTCCTTCTGCCAAAATGCATCACCTCATACTTCTCTGTATTAAATTCCATCTGCCACTTGTCTGCCCATTCTGCTAGCCTTTCTATGTCCTGTTGCAGTCGATTCGTATCATCCTCACTGTTTGCCACACCCCCAAGTTTGGTGTCATTGGCAAATTTAGAAATTCTACTCTGTATTCCAATATCCACGTCATTTATATATATATCAAAAAAAGCAGTGGTCCCAGCACTGACCCTTGGGGAACACTACTGTCTACCATCCTCCAGTCTGAAAAACAGCCATTTACTACAACTCGCTGTTTTCTGTCCTTAAGCCAATTCCTTATCCAAGCTGCCACTGACCCACCTATTCCATGAGCCTCAATTTTGTTAACCAGCCTTCTATGTGGTACTTTGTCAAACGCCTTCCTAAAATCCATGTAGACAACATCCATTGCATTCCCTTCATCAATCCTCCCTGTCACTTCATCAAAAAATTCAATTAGTTGAGTCAAACACGATCTGCCTTTTACAAATCTGTGTTGGCTCCCTTAATTAGTTTAAACCTCTCCAAGTGCCCGTTAATTTTTTCCTTGATTATTGTTTCTAAAACTTTACCCACCACTGATGTTAAACTGACTGGCCTGTAATTACTAGGATTGTCCTTACACCCTTTCTTGAACAATGGTATCACTTTTGCCACTTTCCAATCCTCAGGCATTTCCCCGCATCTAGGGAAGATTGGAAAATTATGGCAAGCCCTTCCGCTATCTCCTCCCCCAATTCCCTTAGCAACCTGAGATGCAAGCCATCTAGACCAGGCGACTTATCCACTCTAAGCATACCCTGCCTTTCTAGTACATCCTGTCTATCAATTTTCACCCCTTCCATTGCTTTACCTTTTCCACTTCTACCACTATTTTGTCAGCATCCACCTCCTTAGTAAACATCGATACAAAGTACTCATTGAGTATTCTAGCCTTGCCCTGTCATAGTAAAGCACCAATTGTGAATGAGTGAATCTGCACAGTACAAATTGCTAACGTCTTTGTGCAGAAGCCTCTGCACTGCAAAGACATGCAGCAGTTAGCCCTGTTGATTTGCATACTTTGGTTCAACGTGATTGTTAACAAATTACTCCAGTGTCTGAGAAAGGTTCAAATAAAATCACAAAATGCTGGAAGTAGACACCACACCCATCGGTACGTGAAAAGAGAAAAAGAAAGGTTGGCATTACAGGTCGTGCCTTATCATCTGATGGGCCTGCTGCAGATTTCTAGAATCTTCTGGGTTTTATTTTTCAGATTCACCGTATTCATGGTTTCTCTTTTTGTCTGTCCTGAAGAAAGTTGTCAGGGTGTCTTTCACAATTCAGCTCATGTTTACATAGGATTACATACATAGGATGTACAGCACAGAAACAGGCCATTCGGCCCAACCAGTCCATGCTGGCGTTTATGCTCCACTCGAGCCTCCTCCCGTCTTTCCTCAGCTAACTCTATCAGCAGAACCCTCTATTCCCTTCTCCCTCATATGTTTATCTAGCCTCCCCTTAAATGCATCTATACTATTTGCTTCAACCACTCCCTGTGGTAGCGAGTTCCACATTCTCACCACTCTCTGGGTCAAGTAGTTCCTTCTGAATTCCCTATTGGATTTCTTGGTGACTATATTATATTTGATGGCCTCGAGTTTTGTTGTAAGGGGGAAGTGTATTGCAGATAATGAAAAGATTTAAGTTGAATGGAGGGTCAAGTAGATCACTTGAAATTCATAGACATTTTATGAAAGAACAGTAAATGTAAGATTAAATCTTAGATGAAAACATCTTGAGGTCTGATGGCACGGGGAGCTTCTGATGCACAAAAACCAGCCGTAGGTTGACTGCTGAACATCTCTCAATTCTTACGGACAGCCTGTTATTGAGCTGCACAGACAGAAACCAACAAGCAGGCCAGAGCTTAGTGTGTGTGGGAGGGCAGGAGAGTAACCACAAGGAGGGAGAAAAGCAATGAGAGCATGCAAGTGGAAATTTTCTTTTAAATGGGTCATACCACAAGCTTTTATTAGTTTGAAGATATTTAATTTATGAGTCAAACCACAAGGTAACATCATTGGAGCAGGCATCTTGTGGTGTGCCCTGTTAGACTTGTTTGTGCGCATTTAGGTTTTAAAAATGTTTGCCCACAAAGGAAGTGCAAGCTGATAATGGCACAGCGAGGGCAACAGGGCATCTGGGACCTTGGTGAACGACGGCACAAAGTGTATCTCCTTAACCCATGAGATGAGAGGATTGAGAAATGAACAGAGGAAGGAGTGAGAAGGAGGGTGAATTACAATGGGTGAATTCAATGCCAAATCAGGAACCGAAAGAGAACGTACAAACATACAAAACTGACGGATAGGAAAAGACCAGCTGGTCCATCAAGCCTGCCTCACACCATGATGGCTGGATCATCATGGCTAAACATTTCTTCCCTCCCCATCCCACACCTCACACCCACTCCTGCAGCCATGTAATCTCCTGGGAGAGGCAAAAGAACAGAAAAAACCCAGGGCCAATAAGGGGAAAAAAAATACTCTGTAAAATTCCTCTCCGACCCCCTCAGGCGATCAAAACCAGTTCAGGAGATGACATGGACCAAGTGTTACCTGTAAAGACACTTACCTTCGATATGATGCGATCTCTGCCCCGGACAGGAACCGGCCCAGCTCCCTCTTGAAGGTGTACAGAGAGTCCGCACCCATCACACCAGCCAGCAATGTATTCCAGAGGCTCACAATTATCTGGGAAAAGAAGAACCGCCTAATATCCAGTCTAATCCTACTGTTACATAGTTTAAACTCTTGTCCCCTGGTCCTACCCAATCTGTTAAACTGGAATAATCTATCAATAGGAACGGTATCCAGCCCTTTCATTATTTTAGAGACCTCTATCAGGTCACCTCTAAGTCTACGCTGCTCTAACGTAAATAGACCAAGGTCCTTGAGCCTATCTGAGTATTATTAAGCTAGGGATCATTCTTGTAGCTCTCCTCTGAACCTTTCCCAAGGCCACTATATCAACCATCATGTGGGGGGACCAAAACTGTGCACAGTACTCTAGATGGGGCTGACCAGCAACCTGTACAGTGTCAAATGGTGTCCTTTGATTTATACTGAATGGTTCTCTTAATATAACCCAGTACCTTGGAAATAAAGAGAGGGAAAGAAAAATTGGATTAAGAGAAAAAGAAAAAAAGAGACAGAATGGAAAAGTAAGAAAAAAAAAATAATTTGACATTTTTAAAATCTCCAACAACAATTCACAACCTGAGGGAATGATACTCCACACTTATAATTCACTTTCTGTGCAAGAGAGGTTCATTGGCAGTCATTAACAATTATCATGTCGTTAAAAGGGTACTTGTGCTGTTAATTACTAGACTGAACTTTCTGTGGCAAGTTTAATGAATAATTAATATGAAATGCAGCAACTTCATGAAACTCACGGGGAGGTTAAGGACGAGATGTCATTTTTGCAAAGCTAATGGCAGAGCGGTGCAAATCGTCCACAACTTGTGGTGGTTCTCTATTCACGGGGTAGCTCTTCCTCGCCACAAGTTGCTGGACAATTTACACATTAATAACAACGTGCATCGTTCACACGCCGTTATCTTTTCAGCAAAATCTGGGTCATTTAATTTGATAACAAATGGAGGAGCCTAATCGCCCAGGTATTAATCTATAAGAAACCCAACACGTAAAGGATGCACTCAGGCAAATAGAGAGATAGATAGAGAGATACCAAGAGAGAGATACAAAGACAGAGAAAGAGAGCGAGAAATAGATAGATAGAGAGAGAAAGAGAAATAGATTGATAGATAGAGAGCGAGAAATAGATAGATAGATAGATAGCGAGAGCAAGAAATAGATAGATAGAGAGAGTGAAATAGATAGATAGATAGAGAGAAAAATAGATAGATAGAGAAATAAATAGATAGAGTGAGAAATAGATAGAGAGCGAGAAATAGATAGATAGAGAGAGCGAGAAATAGATAGATATAAATAAATAAATAAATAAATAAATTGGAAGGATGTAGAAGGGCTGATTCCCCGTTTAGGCACTCTCAGCAGGGATCAGCACTCATAGGGAGCATCGGGAATTCACAGGCTCACAGTGCCTGAATTTCTGTCCATTCATTTAAATGGATGGATCAGGTACTCTAGCATCACGATTTCCTGACCAAGATAGGTTTAGATGTAGATGAATAATTGCCCTGTGGAACAGTACAAATTGACCAACATCCCCTGTGAGTGCAGGGAGTAGCTGACCATAGAATCAGCCCAAAAATCTCATCATCCTAAAATGTCAGACCAGCCCAATAATAGTGTGATAACTTTTAAAAAAATATGAAAGAGGAAATGATTTTTGGCCCCTCATTCCTGGTCTTTCTATCAAACCACTTACAGTTTACACAGATATAGCTCTTTTGAATCTGGTGATGGAGATGAATTAGCCAGTAAAATTTCTAAGATAAATTTTGCCTCTAACCCTGAATGCAAACTGTAGGATATCAGTCCACATTATAATCAGTATTATTCAACTCTGGCAATTAACCTTAACAGATCACATTTCTGTGGTCCTAATAGGCCTGATTTGTACTGCTCCACAGGGCAATTATTCATCTACATCTCTATCTTCACATCTTCAATCATATTCTCAACAGATAACCCACTGATTACTTTTTGCAAAGAATTAATCAATATTTCATCAATTACTCAAAATGGAAGTCTATTTAAATAATCTATGGGAAAAAATGTCACCTTGGAGTTAAAATCACACTGTGCAATATATAGTAATGATCAGGTTAACTTGTTTGTATGAAATTTTTCTCTCCAATATTTTAAGAAAAGTAATAACCTATTTAAAATAAATGGGTTTGTACCTTCCTGATAATAGAAGACAAAGGAATTTCATAAGAACATGTTAAAGCGTTTCTTACTAATGTGGCACAGCACAATTTCAACTCCCTAATTGCTAATCTCACTTAAGGCTAGACAACAGCTTACTTCTGTCCTCTAACTTTTGGAATAAAGAAAGAAACACAGGCTATGTCAAGATAAATCACGACACAGACAGCTCTGGAGCAAGCAAATGTATCACACAACTAGCCAAATGGTAGATCCATACGGCTCTTATCACACAGTAATAAGGAAAGAAAATGAGAGATACAGAGAGAAATACAAAGATAGAGAGATAGAGAAAGAAATAGATATGTAAGAGAGAGAGAGAGAGAGAGAGAGATCCAGTACTGGACGAGCAGAAATTTCCTCCAACTAAATATTGGGAAGACCAAAGCCATTGGGGGAAAAATTGGGTTGCTTTGCGCCTCCCGTTAGTGCCCCCGAAATTCAGCGGGAAGTTGTGGCGGTGGTAGCCGGTAGCGCCCCGTGGCGCTGCGCCTCCACTGTGCGCAGCGCCCCTGCTCGCACCCCGGCCGCAAACTTCGGTCGCACCCGCTGACCTACCGCCGGACGATATGTCCGACAGGGTCAGGGTGGCGTTTTTGCGGCCACAGCGGCGCAAATTAAAGGGCAGGTGCAGGCGGCCATTTTTTTTGGGCCGCCTGCCAGCAACTGCCTCCTTCCGCTTCTTTAAGTGGGGTGCCAGCCACAATCGGTCAGCCTGGCACTCCTCTTGAGTGCCGGGCTGTTTTCCTGGCATCCCGCTCCCTGGTGGTGCAGCAGGGCCCTGGTGCGTGCTGTGCTAGGCCCCTCCCCTTTAATCATGGGACGGAGGCCTGTAATGCCGCGGCACTACGTACCAATGCACGTGGCACTGTTGCACGTAGCGCCACGATATTGAATGGTAGCGGCCCAGGAAGGAGGGGGTGCGCTTCCAGTAGCACCCCACCTCCTGCTTGGGGCACTACCATCAATTTACGGCGCTGGGGCGCTAACTTTTTTGGGGCGCTAAAAGTAGAGCCCCGGTGAAGTTAGCGCCCCAAAGGGGGCGCAACTGAATTTTTCCCCCATTGTCTTCCGTCCCCGCTACAAACTCCATTCCCTAGTCACCGACTACATCCCTCTCCCTGGCAACTGTCTGAGGCTGAACCAGACCGTTCGCAATCTTGGTGTCGTATTTGACCCCGAGATGAGCCTCTGACCACATACCCGCACCATCACCAAGACCGCCTACTTCCACCTCTGTAACATCACCCAACTTCGCCCCACCTCAGCTCATCTGCTGCTGAAACCCTCATCCATGCCTTTGTTACCTCTGGACATAACTATTGCAATGCTCTCCTGGCCTGCCTTCCATCTTCCACCCTCCATAAACTTGAGCTCATCCGAAACTCTGGTGCCCATATCCTAATTCGCACAAAGTCCTGTTCACTCATCAGCCCTGTGCTCGCTGCCCTACATGGGTCTTGGTCCGACAATGCTTCGATTTAAAAATTCTCATCGTTGTCTTCAATGCCCTCCATGGCCTCGCCCCTCCCAATCTCTGTAACCTCCTCCAGCCCTACAATCCTCCGAAATCGTTGCGCTCCTCTAATTCTGGCCTCTTGCGCATCCAAGATTTTAAACACTCCACCATTGGCGGCCGTGCTTTCAGCTGCCTAGGCCCTAAACTCAGAAATTCCCTCCCTAAACATCTATGCCTCTCTGCCGCTCTCTCCACCTTTAAGATGCTCCTTAAAACCTAGCTCTTTGACCAAGCTTTTGGTCATCTGTCATAATATCTTCTTATGTGGCTCGGTGTCAAATTTTGTTTCATAACGCTTCTGCAAAGCGCCTTGGGACATTTTACTAAGTTAAAGGTGCTATATTGTTATATTGGTGGTTAATCTACAGACCAAGTACTTGCGGCACAATGTTACACATGGAATAATAAAGCATCAGTAGGCATTCTCAGCCTGTATCCAAGGCCAAAGCCTCAGGCCCCATTTTGCTACACTCCATTACAATTCCATAAATTAACAGAAAGGCAAAGAGAAAATCAAACTGAAAGAATGGTGAGTTCAACCAAGAGATAGAGGAGAATAGATGAAGGGTTACATACACATGTGTTCCTCTTGCTTTTTTCCCAAGCACCCTAAAGAGTTTGTGAATCAGTTATATTCAGAGTGGTGATCTCCCCTCTAAAAGAAACCTGGATTTTCTGTCTCCAAGGTTACTGCTAGCCTAGCTCAATGTGTGAATTGCCTGAGAAGCAGCTTCCACTTTTGTTACTGTAATAATAGTTATTAACGTTATTGGGACAAGAGCTTTCATTCTGCAATGAGTCTATTCAAATATATATTTTGTTTATCATACCATAGAAACTTAAGCTTCCTTTTCAAATTCAGGTGAAGAAAACTTCTAATTAAATTAAATTATTAAACAGTGCGCGGAAGCCCTCCCTTTTAACGGCGCTTTGCGCCCCACGTACCGCCCCGAGAGGAAGTGCAGCGCCTGAGATAGCGCTCCGCTTCCTCGCCCCGGCGGTAAACCCAATTTAGCAGCCGGGGCAGTACTCCCGCCCCGGGCGCTAAACGTGAGGCGCTAATTCGGTTACCGCCCCCAAACAGGACGTAACTGAATTTCGTCCCCTTAGAATTTTACAAATCTGTAGCCTCGATTTTAACTCAGCGCACATTCAGGGTGAGCTTGAAACCCGCAGAGAGAGTTGAGTGTGAGGCCTGGGCCGTTTTAACTCCCAGGCCTCATTTGAACTGTTCTGAAATGTCTCACACCTGAAGCCAGAGGGAATGATGCCATGGTCGACAGGTGAGAATTCACATAGGAGCTGGAGGCCGCCAAGGGAATGGTCCCCGGCATAAGATTAGTGCCGGGGAAAGGGGGGTGTTCCAAACAGCTGGAAGAGAGAGGGCAAGCTGGGGCGGGGGCGGCACTAGCATTCTTTACAGGGCCTGATGGTGCACTCCTGCTCCTCCTAAGCCCACAAGGGATACTCACAAGAATTATTTTTTAAAAACCAACTTACCTTGGCCTCTTCTGGCCACTCTGCAGCCTCCTGTCAGGTTTTGCTGGTGGCTTTGGTGCGAGGCTGGCCTCCCATTTTATGGAGTTAAAATCACGTACTGGCACCAATGACATCATCAGGCTGCGACTTCATCATGCTACGTAGGTCCCTGCCTGCTTGGGGCAGGCTGCCCTCCCGCACCTTAATTCTGCCCGGTTAAAAAGACAAGTGCGGGGTTGGGGGGGGGGGGGGGGGGAGGGGGGAAACAAGGTGTAAACCACCCCCCTACCCCCACCCCCGCCACCATTTTAACGACCACTCGCTCAATTTGTGGTGGGCGGGCTGGGTTAAAATCGGGACTTAGCATTCTGAGTTAAACCCACTTCTAGCTTATGATAATTGTGTGTGCGCGTGGGACCCACAAAGTGTAACATTGTTCACAATCTGAGTATACTCTTCACAGGCTTGAGAGCTTTGAGTTTGGAATGCTTTGTTTATTTTAATGTTAATTTAAGCATCTTAGCATGTGTCGCTGTGACTTTTAGACGCGACTAATCTATGGACCTCAGTTTCTAAAGCACTGTTAACTGGAGGCCACAATGCGGTAAAACGAAAGAAAAACAACCTGTTAACAATGAAGAGGTAAGAATTCATCCAGTTGCTATGAGTCACATCATGTACAGGTTTCCTGTTTGGTATTTCTACTGAAATCTAAACAAAACATGTTTATAATTTCAATAGAAACAACAAATAGAGCAGCTAAAATTCCCAATTGTTTCAGCCAGTAGGGTGGCCATTCGCGATGCACCTCCAATCATGGGCAATTTTCCAATGGCCAATGAGCCACTTAAGTGGTGGAAGTGCCACCATGGACCATAAAGGCAGCTGTGCCCTGCAGAAATCTTTAGTCGTCTTGAAATGTTGGAAGTTAAAGGAGTACATGTACAGTGACAGACGTATACCCAACCTGGGGGTCAGTATATGACTGTGCACCGTGCAGTCAGATTGAGGTGAGATGCCCTTGGAATAGATCAGTGGACACTAAGGGGGCAAAATTCCCCTTGTTTGCGCCTGCAATGGGAGGGGCTAACGGGGCGCAAATGGCTTTGCCCCCGCCCGAGGTGATAACGCCACCTCACGCAAAATTCGGCGGGAGGTTAGCGGCAGCGCTACAGGTTTTCGCCCCGATCTTCTGCGCCCGGAGATCATGACGTCATCTCCGGGCGCATCGCCCCGTTAGCGCTTCCGATGCGAAATTCTCGTTTTTCGCCTGCCTGTGCGCCTCTGTTTTTTAGCGACAGGTTCGGCAGGTGTTTTGCAGTCGGGAGGCCCGTGGAGGAGCGCTAGTTAAAGGCCTCCGGTTGTGGTTTGTGCCGGCCAGGACATCGAACTTTTTGCTGCTCAGAAGCAAAGAGCCCTTTTGATTGTTGGAAGAATTTTTGAGATTTCAGAGTTTGCTGCTGAATAAGGAATCTTCATTTGCATTAGGGTGTGATTTGTTGGTTATTAGGCAGTTCTTCTCAGAGCAATGAAAAGAGTCTGCAGTCTGGGTCTGTTCTCCCCGTAGCAAGCAAAGCTGCAAATGAGCATCTGGTGAATGATCGGACCTCCCCCTTTAAGAGCTGGAACGAAGCAGCGCGAATGATCAAATCTATTTGGAACTCACCTGAAATTCGGCAGCTCTCTGGTGTTAGCGCCCCACTGAGGACATTAACGCTTGATTTACCGCCCCTCTCCCTTCAGCGATGTCAGGGAAGTTAGGTGAGGCTCAGAATCATTAGCACCTGGCGCTAACTTTTCAAACTTTTTGCAGTCAGTGCCCCAAATGGCCCTCCAGGGGAATTTCGCCCCCATAATCTTTAATTTGTGCCGTTTGGAGGTATGGGTATGTATGAGATGATGAATGACCTCTAGGTTTATAGGAGGGGTTGATGTGGGCACGCAGTGAATGTGGAAGCGGTTGACAGACAACACTTTCTGGCATGCAATCTTGCGTTCTCTACTGGACACATGGGTACTGTTGAATAGTCTTATGTCGTCAGATTCCTTGAAGTGTTCCATTTTCTTCTGCATCAGTTCTTGGATCATACGGGGAGTATTGAGCCAGGACACCACCTCCTGTGAGGCATGGCGCACTGTTGTCCTCGCTGCCAAACTAGATAACCCCCTTCCCCTTGCATCCATCTCATGCAGAGGCTCCACTTCACTAACCATGGAACAAGGGGTTGTGGTACGACAGTACTCTGTCAATTGCCCACAGACTCCACCGTGTGCCTCCACATTGGATTTCCTTTCACTTTATTTTTTTTTCTGGCAAATACTTCCCCCCGGCCCCATCTCCCCACATACACTTTCAGCATGTTTCAGAGTGAAAATGCCTTTTGAACCTTACTAAAGGTTCTGAGAATTTTTGACCCCCTATATAGCTACTTAGTTTTAGGTGGCTTTAAATTTCAGCTGAGCCACAATAATGCAGTTCCCTCATTCGGCTAGCCTCCTGTGCAAAGCTAAATCTGCATGGACGGCTAGGAATAATTCTGCAAATAAAAGATGACTTCACAAAATTGCAGGAGTTGGCTCACTGTGCGGTTCGCTGGTTTTCCGCTGACAGCTAGGCATTCAATCCTAGTCTTAACCTGGACTCCAAAGTGCGTATTGTTGCTGCAAATGGAAAAAAAAAATCACATTGAAACAGTAGGAGTGATCTACTGTAAACTATAAACTCACAAAAAGTACCTACTCCCAACAGGATATGACTTTAATCTGATAATCTACTTTAGTCAGGTTAATCAGACTCTGTTGAAAGATATATTGCAACATTTGAGCTACCACTAAATAGTTAGTTATTATTCACACAAATGCACATAACAAAAAAAAAGAGGAGGAGGTATCACAATATTAATCAAGGAGTCAATTACTGCTATAAGGAGGGATGATAGCTTAGCAGGTTCCTCTAATGAGGCCGTATGGGTAGAACTTAAAAACGAAAAGGGGGCAAGCACTTTGCTGGGAGTATACTATAGGCCCCCAAACAGTCAGGGGGAGATAGAGGAACAGATATGTAGGCAAATCTCAGAGAAGTGTAGAAATAATAGGGTAATAATAGTAGGGGATTTCAACTTCCCCAATATTAACTGGGATAGTCAGAGTGTGAAAGGCTTAGAGGGTGCGGAATTATTCAAGTGCATCCAGGAGAGCTTTTTGAGCCAGCATATAGAAAGTCTTACAAGAGAGGGGGCGGTACTGGACCTAATTCTAGGGAATGTAGCCGGGCAAGTGGTAGAAGTGTTTGTAGGAGAGCATTTTGGTGACAGTGACCATAATTCGGTGAGATTTAAGGTAGTCATGGAAAAGGACAAAGAGGGACCGGAAATAAAGGTTCTAAATTGGGGGAAGGCCGATTTTAATATGATAAGGCAGGATCTGGCCAAAGTGGATTGGGATCAGCTACTTGTAGGAAAATCCACATCAGAGCAGTGGGAGTCTTTCAGAAAGGAAATAGAGAGAGTACAACGCCAACATGTTCCCGTAAAGGTCAAGGGTGGGACCAACAAGCCCAGGGAACCCTGGATGTCAAGGGATATACGAGAATGGATTAGGAAAAAAAGGGAGACTTTTGGCAGACACAAAGGACTAAAAACAGTGGAAGCCCTAGAGGAGTATAGAAAGTGCAGGGGGGTACTTAAAAAAGAAATTAGGAGAGCGAAGAGGGGGCATGAAAAAACACTGGCAGGCAAAATAAAGGAAAATCTCAAGGTGTTTTATAAGTATATTAAGGGCAAGAGGATAACCAGGGAAAGAGTACGGCCCATTAGGGACCAAAGTGGCAATCTGTGTGTAGAGCAAGAAGATGTAGGTGAGGTTTTAAATGAATATTTTGCATCTGTGTTCACTATGGAGAAGGACGATGTAGGCATAGAAATCAGGCAGGGGGATTGTGATATACTTGAACAAATTAATATTGAGAGGGAGGAGGTACTAGCGGTTTTAGCGGGCTTAAAAGTGGATAAATCCCCAGGCCCAGATGAGATGTATCCCAGGCTGCTGTGTGAGGCAAGGGAAGAGATTGCAGGGGCTCTGACACAAATTTTCAGAACCTCTCTGGCCACAGGGGAGGTGCCAGAGGACAGGAGAACAGCTAACATAGTACCATTATTCAAGAAGGGTAGTAGGGATAAACTAGGGAATTACAGGCCAGTGAGCCTAACATCAGTGGTAGGGAAATTATTGGAAAAAATTCTGAGGGACAGAATTAGTCTCCACTTGGAGAGGCATGGATTAATCAAGGATAGTCAGCATGGCTTTGTCAGGGGGAGATCATGCCTGACCAATTTGATTGAATTTTTCGAGGGGGTGACTAGGTGTGTGGATGAGCGTAGTGCAGTTGATGTAGTCTACATGGACTTCAGTAAGGCTTTTGACAAAGTCCCGCATGGGAGAATGGTCAAGAAGGTAAGAGCTCATGAGATCCAGGGCAATTTGGCACATTGGATCCAAAATTGGCTTAGTGGCAGGAGGCAGAGGGTGATGGTCAAAGGTTGTTTTTGTGACTGGAAGCCTGTGTCCAGTGGTGTACCGCAGGGATCGGTGCTGGGTCCTTTGCTGTTTGTAGTGTACATTAATGATTTAGATATGAATGTGGGAGGTATGATCAGTAAGTTCGCAGATGACACAAAAATTGGTGGGGTGGTAAATAACGAGGAGGGAAGCCTCAGGCTACAGGACAATATAGATGAGTTGGTTAGATGGGCAGAACAGTAGCAATTGGAATTTAACCCTGAAAAGTGTGAGGTGATGCATTTTGGAAGGACTAAAAAGGCAAGGGAATACACAATGAATGGTAGGATCCTAGGAAGGACAGAGGATCAGAGGGACCTTGGCGTGCATGTACATAGATCCCTGAAGGCAGCAAGACAGGTAGATAAGGTGGTTAAAAAGGTATATGGGATACTTGCCTTCATTAGCCGAGGCATAGAATATAAGAGCAGGGAGGTTATGATGGAGCTGTACAAAATGCTAGTTAGGCCACAGCTGGAATACTGTGTGCAGTTCTGGTCGCCACACTATAGGAAGGATGTGATTGCATTGGAGAGGGTGCAGAGGAGATTCACCAGGATGTTACCTGGGCTGCAGCGCTTCAGCTATGAAGAGAGACTGGACAGGCTGGGGTTGTTTTCCTTAGAGCAGAGAAGGCTGAGGGGGGACCTGATTGAGGTGTACAAAATTATGAGGGGCATAGATAGGGTAGATAGAAAGGAACTTTTCCCCTTAGTAGAGGGGTCAATAACCAGGGGGCATAGTTTCAAGGTAAGGGCAGGAAGTTTAGAGGGGATTTGAGGAAAAACTTTTTCAACCAGAGGGTGGTTGGAATCTGGAACTCACTGCCTGAAAGTGTGGGAGAGGCAGGAACCCTCACAACATTCAAGAAGCATTTAGATGAGCACTTGAAACGCCATAGCATACAAGGCTACGGACCAAGTGCTGGAAAATGGGATTGGAATAGACAGGGCTTGATGGCCGGCGCAGACATGATGGGCCGAAGGGCCTCTTTCTGTGCTGTATAACTCTAGGGGGGAAAAATTCAGTTGGTTGCGCCTCCCATTAGCACATTAAGAGGGCGCTAATGGGGCACAAAGCAACTAGCGCCCGGGCGCGGCGATGTTTGCGCCGCTCGCGAAATTAACTAGACATTTTGCGGCGGTGCTACACACTACTGCGCCGGCAGATCGTGACGTCAGTCGAGTGCGCAATGCCCCGGTAGCGGCCCGGAGTGGATATTGAGTGGTGCCCCCTGCCTTACCGCCTGCCGCTAGCAACGACAGGTTGAGGGGAGCGTTTTGCAGTCAGGAAGGGACTGGGGGAGCGCTATTTAAAGGCGACCGCTTCCTGCCTTTTATTGTTGGTGACATTTTTGAACCACGCATTCTGAGAGAGAGGTAGAGATTTCTGGAGAGATTCAACACTGTGTGAAGGAGTTTTGGGTACTGAGCAGCACTTAGCAGGTCCATTTTGATTTGCCCTTCCTTGTATCGATTTAGAAGGGACTGTGGGGGCTGCACTCTGAGCTCTTTCCCTGGTACTCTCCATTGTTCTTTCCAACAGATTTGATGTACAGGTCTCTCCAGGCCGAGATTCAAGGCTGCAATGAACAGGATGTGGATGGAAAGCAAGATCAATCCTCCACTTTAAGAACTGGCCGGCGCCATTGTGTGTATGTTCCATTGTTGACTGACATCACATGAGCTTCGCCAGCGCTCTGAGTTAGCGCCTTGCTCCTCGGCCTTTGCGCCTTAAGACAGGTGTGAAGCGCCTGATTTAGCGCTCCAATCACCTCCAGGGGCGATAAAAGTCAAGTTTGCAGTCGGAGGCGATAATTAGCGCCAGGCGCTAATCTTTGCGCCCGGCCGATAATTGCGCCCCAAATGGGGCGATACTGAATTTCTCCCCCTATGACTCTATGTAAAGGCTGGTCTGCTCTTATACCAAGTGATCTAGGATTTTTGCCCCTACTCCTCTCCCTGGAAGATCTTTCAATCATCCTGCATGAAAAATACCTGCATGACAGCAATGGTTCAGCGGTAGCACGTCTTGTCTCCAGGTTCAAGTCTCCAGAAACTTCAGCACATAATCTAGGTTAATTCTTCAGTGCAGTACTGAGGGAGTGCTGCACTGTCTGGGGTGATGTCTTTCGGATGAGACTTCTTTTTTTATTTGTTCGCGGGATGTGGGCATTGCTTTATTAGCCATCCCTAATTGCCCTTGAGAAGGTGGTGAGCTGCCTTTTCGAACCAATTGGTACAACTGAGTGGCCATTTCAGAGGGCAGTTAAGAGTCAACCACATTGCTGTGGGTCTGGAGTCACATATAGGCCAGACTGGGTAAGGATGGCAGATTTCCTTCCCTAAAGGACATTAGTGAACCAGATGGGTTTTTATGACAATCCATTAGTTTCATGGTCACCATTACTGATACTAGCTTTTTATTGCAGATTTATTTAATTAACTGAATTTAAATTCCCCAGCTGCCATGGTGGGATTTGAACTCATGTCTCCGGATCATTAGTCCTGTAACATAACCACTGTGCTACTGTACACCATCTGTCCTCTCAGGTGGACGCAAAAGATCCCATGGCAATATTTTGAAGAAGAGCAAGGGAATTATCCTCGGTGTCCTGGTCAATATTTATCCCTCAACCAACATCACTAAAAACATCATTATCACAGTGTTGTTTGTGGGAGCTTGCTGTGCACAAATTGGCTGCTGCGTTTCCTACATTACAACAGCGACTACACTTCACAAAGTACTTAATTGGCCGTAAAGCGCTTTGGGATATCCTGAGGTCAAGAATGGCGCTATATAAATGCAAGTTCTTTCTTTCTTTCATTCTTTATCAGTCCTAAATTGTTTTTCACCAGTTTGAACTTCTACTTCCTTGTCCTACTATCACAGATTGGTGCACATTGGAGAGTTTAGTTAAGTGATCGCTTTGCTTGGGGAGGGAGGAGATTTTCAACTGCCTGCTGCCCACTTCTGGCCAGAAAAACAGGTGGCCAGCAGAGGAAAATCTGGTGGGCACCTTGGACGCACATTTACTAGCTTGAATCATTTTTTTAAAAGGTGTTTCAAACATCCCCTTGGACAGTCTAAGAACCTGTGGCTGCTGCTCTTCTACTGCAGCCAAAAGGCCCCAAGGCCAGTGGCCAGGAACGTTAGAATTTTCTCCCCCTTTTTGCCAGTGCTAGGCCCTGCCAAGAGAAAGATCTACATTAATGGTGCTCCTAGACCACGTGAATGGCCCTTGACTTGCAGGGCTCCACCGTTGCCGGCTGTGCCTTCAGCTGCCTAGGCCCTAAGCCCTGGAATTCCCTCCCTAAACCTCTCTGCCTCTCTACCGCTCCTCCTTTTAAGATGCTCCTTAAAAACTACCTCTTTGACCAAGCTTTTGGCCACTTGTCCTAATATCTCCTTATGTGGCTCGGTGTCAAATTTTGTTTGATGATGTTCTTGTGAAGCGCCTTGAGATGTTTAACTACATTAAAGGTGCTATATAAATGCAGGTTGCTGTTGTTTTTAGACTAGAAAAGCAGCGCTCTTGGGCCTGGACAGAGGCAGTGCACTTTAGATGTCATCTCATCAGTCTCTAGTTCCAGCTCTGAGTTCTTCCACAATCTCCCAGCCGATCTCCTCACTACCCTTCAGCTGCATGCCTGCAAATTTTTTTTGCTCTGTTATTCTCAATTTTGAGATTTAGACCAGTTTACCAGCAGTATCCAAATCCATCCTCATGGCTATGTCACCAGTCTTCCAGCTGTCTTCACAGCCACCATTCAGTTCCATTCCTGCAATCTTCTGGATTTGTTCTCCACTTCATAGCTCTGACCCCATCATCCCTGAGCTGTCTCATCTGTCTTCCTCCAGCTCCAGCCCTATTATCTCCTGGTTCTGCTCTCCTCCATCCCCTGGATCTATTCCACAATCTTGCGCTGAGATCAATAGATATCAGTGTAACATCATGGCATCAACTGCAGCTGCTGCTGTAGGTACAGTAGTGCTATTATACTCACCACTAAATTACTATGGTAGAAGTGATTGAGAACTGGCAGGGCGTCAAGCGGTATGGATCAGATTTGGTGAGTGGTATCGGAAGTGGCAATGGCAGAAATAGGGCACACAGGTGGATACTGGTTCTAATGTATATTACTAGGTAACCTCAGAGTTGGGTCCCCTTTAAACCGGAAATGATCCAAAACACATGCACAACTTTCATTTAACACGTGAAGAAACAGTGTATATTTTAACAAATTGCAAATCATGGATCACACCACAGGTCAGTCAGGAGGTAGTTTAATGAAAAATCCTACCAAAAATGTTAGCCAAAGTTTCTCTTTCAAATATTGACTAATCTGCTGTGCCTTTCCAATACTTTCTGTTTTTATTTCATGTTTTAATGGACCAGTAGTTCCTGTAAAGTGCACCCACTGATATATTTCTTGTAGTCTCAATATAGTCCATATAGTGTCTTTATTTTGGCGACTGGCAATTCTGTAATTATGTTACAACTACACTGTTGGTGTCCAGAGGTTTTGTTTTGTGCTGGCCCTACCTTCATAAGGAACAATTTTACAAAACCGCACACTTGGCTAGAGGCTTCGCCACAGGGACTGTGCATTGAGAAATCACAAGTGTGCTCACCACAATTTCATGACACTAAAATTAATGGATGGAGAATTCTGGAGAGTGTACCCGTGATTTGCCGATACGCAGTCCCCAGTGGCTGAAGCTCCACGCCAGGGGTGTGAATTTGTAAAATCGGCCCTACAGGCCCTGGAGGTTTTCTGGGTCTCCCACCGTAACTTCAGCAGGAGATCAGCGGAATCCCCAGAGAAATGGCGTCAGTGGTCAGTGGGAAGTGGTTTCTCTGGGGGTTCCAGAGATCTCCCGTCGAAGTTATGGTGAGAGACCCAGAAAACTCTCATGGAATTTCAGAGCCTTTGGGTGGAGCTCACAACTTTGGCAGGGGTGTAAAGCGGGCGGCAACAGATCGGCCGCCCGTTATTCCATTATATTGAAGTCAATAGACAGGAAAGTCAGGGCGGGTGCCGCTAACGCCCACTTTACACCCTGCTGAAGTCGAAATTTTCACACGTAGGGTCCAGAATCAGGGCTAGGTACTATACCTGCGCAAATCAGAGTGAGATTCCCCGGGGGTAGAAGTCAGGTTGAGTCCTGACCCCAGGTTTACACTACACAAGTTTAGCATTGGTGGGAAATAACCACTTCACACCAATGCTAAACTTGTAGTGTAAAGGTGCCCTAAAACAGGCAAAGACACTGCAAGAATTTAACAGGTGAAGATCACACCACAGTTTATTAAACCCATGAAAGCAGGTCAATATATCATGCGCACTCTTTTTTTTCACTAAAATCTTGAAAGCATATCTAATTTTTTCCCATTAATTGATCTTATTGGATTAACATGCAAGTACATGACACTATAACACATATCGTCGTACCAGGCTGTCTCAGGGGATTCTACTACACTTCTCTGATTCTTGACAGGAGTGGCAGGCTATGTACCACACGAGGACAGTGCATGAAGTGCTTCCTTTTAAGCATCATTTGTCAGAATGCATCACTTGTTGTGCCTCACTAACGTGCAGTTACTCACAAGGAAGCATGTTAACATTAAGTGAAATTAATGCGTGTGTTGATTATAATGCATTTCTCGTGCATTATTAAAAGGAGTCGAGAAAAACTGGTGTAAGAGAAACAATACAATTGGTATGGGCAAAGAAAGAACTTGCACTTATATAGTGTTCTTCACATCCTCGGGACATCCCACTGCTTTTCAAAACCAACTAATTACTTTTGAAGTGTCATCACATTTGTTTTGTAGGCAAATAGTGCAGCCAAATTGCACACAGCTTGGTCCCACAAACAGCATGAGATGAATGACTAGTTAATCGGTTTTGGATCTGATGGTTAAGGACATAGAACTCCCTGTTCTTCTTCAAAGTAGTGCCATGGATCTTTTTACATCTACCTCAACAGGCAGATAAGCTCTCAGTTTAATGTCTCATCTGAAAGTCAACACCTCCGTCAATGCGGCACTCCCTCAGAACTTCACTGAAGTGTCAGCCTAAGGAACAACAACTTGTATTTATATAGCGCCTTTAATGTAATTAAACATCCTAAGGCGCTTCACAGGAGCGTTATTATAAAAAAATGACACCGAGCCATATAAGGAGATGTTACGGCAACTGACCATAGAAAAATAGGAGCAGGAGTAGGCCATTCGGCCCTTCGAGCCTGCTCCGCCATTCAATATGATCATGGCTGATCCTCTATCTCAATACCATATTCCCGCTCTCTCCCCATACCCCTTGATGCCTTTTGTGTCTAGAATTCTATCTATCTCCTTCTTAAATATATTCGGTGACTTGGCCTCCACAGCCTTCTGTGGTAGAGAATTCCACAAGTTCACCACCCTCTGACTGACCAAAAGCTTGATCGAAGAGGTAGGTTTAAAGGAGCGTCTTAAAGGAGGAAAGAGAAGTAGAGAGGCGGAGAGATTTAGGGAGGGAATTTCAGAGCTTAGGACCTAGGCAGCTGAAGGCACGACCGCCAAGGAAGGTATGTTACAAAGGTGCATTATGATTGGGAAAATTAAAAGAAGATCAGAAAGCAATGCTCTTTGAATACATACAAAATTCTTTTGTCTGCTATCTTAAATGAGGTGGTAGCCTGTTTATTTCAAACGGGTTGATATTCATATTAAAATAGTGGAGGAAGTAATTCCACACAAACACATCAAGTGTTCGCATGCTAATATTCAAAGAGCCCAGTGTCAAAGCACAAAAAGTATGTTCCAAAAACTTCAATGAAATTTCTTTCCCCAAGTCCTCATGATGGTATAAATTTGGGATCAGTACTAGAACCATTAAAGGGAAGGTTTGAAGATTTTTTTTCAGGCAAAGATTTATTACAATATAGAATACGTTACCTCTAATGGCTATGGAAGCCCAGTCAATCATTATATTTTGGATGTATTAGGTGAAGAAGAAACATATTAAAGGTTATTGGGAAAGAGCAAAGAAATGGGATTAGAGGGGATAGCTGTGATATAGGTCTAGCACTGGCACAGGCACGATGTGTTAAATGTTCTCTTGTTTTGAAATATCTATGGAGATTACGGGCTGGATTTTCTCAGCCCCAAGGAGACGGGTATGGAGGCGGGACTGCCGGGAAAGTTGCAGAATTTGGGGCGGGTGGCAAACCCGCCCTCAACCCGCCTCCGTGCCCTCTTGCCAGGAGGCAGGAAGCCGTCCTGCCCCGGGTCCCGTCACCTTGGAGGCAGGAAGGGATTAAAGCCTATTAACTGCCTTTTAACAGGTAGTTAACAGGCAGAAAATAGGATTATCCCCATTCTTCGTGCTGTAGTGCGGGCTTGCCGACCTGGGGGAACCCCACCAGGGCGTAGGAGGTGAGTAGGAGGCCTGCGGGGGTCAGAGGGGTCTGAAAGTGCAATGTAGAGGTGAGTGATGGGTGCAAGTGTGGAGTGGTAAATATGTGAGGTGAGTGTAAAGTGTTAGAAAATGTTAACTTACCTTTGTTTCTACCTACAGCCTTCAGCCGCTGTGGAGCCGGAGTCCCCGACATCTCCATTGTAGAGATCACAGACTGGCTGTTGCATCCTCCGATCCAACAGCCAGCTGATTTCTGCAAAGTAGAAAGGTTTGATGAGTCCTGAACACAAGGTCTCATCAAACTACACAGAATGTCAGTGTTTGACAGCTTCACAGAGTTGACGTGCTCTGTCACTGACTTCCCCCTAATTGGCCTGCTGAGCCCGCCGGGTCAATCGGGGAAATTCCCACTGGTTGGCCAGAAGCTGATGGAGGCAAGCAGCGGTCCCGCCTCCAAAAGCTTCCCATTCAGAAAATCCAGCCCTACATAAAAGAACGTGTGTAAGAGTTGATACAATGAAGTAACTGTTGATAATTTCAGTGTCTGCTGTCAAAATAGCCTGAAGTCAAAGGAAAATCAAAGCATTTTTGGAGCTACTCTGTGCAACAGGACTTCTATTCATGCTGGGATTTCAAAGGAAGTAATTCTATAATGATTATTTGGATGGAAAAGCTGAGTGTACACACTCAGTTGTTGAGGCTAGGTCAATTGAAAAATTCAAAACTGAGATTGATAGATTTTTGTTCGGTAAGAGCATTAAGGGATACGGAGCAAAGGCGGGTAACTGGAGTTGAGGTACATATCAGCCATGATCTAATTGAATGGTGGAACAGGCTCAAGGGGCTGAATGGCCTACTCCAGTTTCTATGTTCCTACCAGCCGGAGTGTCATCTCGCATGGCATCAGCACTCTGCAGTCTGCCTCGGAGAGTATGGCCTCTTCCAGGGACGTTGCAGTCAGACCCTCACAACAAGAATCCATGTTCACACGCTTTGGCCGAAGCTCAAACGTTTGCCATGCAGACTTTGGGCTCAAACCTTTCTTCTGACAGGCAGATGTACGCCTTGCAGAGACAGGCAGATTGGTGGCGCAAGTGGGCAGGGGCTTTCCAGGAGTCACTCATCTTCTGCAGTCTTCCCTCCCACAGATCAGTAGAAGTGATGAGCCCCAGCCCTATGGGAGTGACAGTAGTATCATGGGAGCAGCACATGATGTCAGCACTCATGCTTCCAGTCTCAAACCAATACAAACCAGGGTGCCAGCTGGGCTAGACTGTCCTGGCAGAAGCCAAAGTGCAGAAGTCTGCAGCCCGGCCATCTCAAGCTTGAGCAATCAAGCGTCACTGACCACAAGCATTTCAAGGGTCCACACATCAGCAACAGCAGCCTTCCACCAGTTCTGTTCAACAACAACAACAACAACTTTTATTTATATAGCACCTTTAACATAGTAAAGCGTCCCAAGGTGCTTCACAGGAGTATTACAAGACAAAAAATTTGACACCGAGCCACATAAGGAGAAATTAGGGCTGATGACCAAAAGCTTGGTCAAAGAGGTAAGTTTTAAGGAGCATCTTAAAGGAGGAAAGAGAGGTAGCGAGGCGGAGAGGTTTAGGTAGGGAATTCCAGAGCTTAGGGCTTAGGCAACAGAAGGCACGACCACCAATGGTTGAGCGAATATAATCAGAGATGCTCAAGAGGGCAGAATTAGATGAGCGCAGATATCTTGGGGGGTTGTGGGGCTGGAGGAGATTACAGAGATAGGGAGGGGCGAGGCCATAGAGGGATTTGAAAACAAGGATGAGAATTTTGAAATCAAGGCGTTGCTTAACCGGGAGCCAATTAGGTCAGCGAGCACAGGGGTGATGGGCGAACGGGACTTGGTGCGAGTTAGGACACGGGCAGCTGAGTTTTGGATGACCTCAAGTTTACGTAGGGTAGAATGTGGGAGGCCAGCCAGGAGTGCATTGGAATAGTCAAGTCTAGAGGTAATAAAGGCATGGATGAGGGTTTCAGCAGCGGATGAGCTGAGTCAAGGGCGGAGATGGGCGATCTTACGGAGGTGGAAATAGGCGGTCTTAGTTATGCCGCGGATATGTGGTCGGAAGCTCATTTCGGGGTCAAATATGACACCAAGATTGCGAACAGTATGGTTCAGCCTCAGATAGATGTTAGGGAGAGCAATGGATTTGATGGCTAGGGAACAGAGTTTGTGGCAGGGACCGAAAACAATGGCTTCAGTCTTCCCAATATTTAATTGGAGAAAATTTCTGCTCATCCAGAACTTGATGTCGGACAAGCAGTCTGACAATTTAGACACCGTGGAGGGGTCGAGAGAGGTAGTAGTGAGGTAGAGCTGCTAAAGCCACTGGGGAAGCACCTCATAGCTTAGGACTGTTTAAATATGTGCAGAAGATTCCCTGGATTGCGTGTTGATATTTGTAGAAGGGTCGCCAGGAGTGTGTGAACATTTGCAGGAGTTTCCTGGAATGTGTTAATATTTTCAGGGAGTTCTCCCACACAGAAAAGCTTGAAAGTCACTGATTTACATAAAGTAACTTCTATCTAACAACATGTAGTTCATTCAAATCCACAAGAGTGCACTCTCAGAAACGTCTGACCCCTGAAAATCTGCTCATGCTTAAACAAATCTAACTAGAATGATAAATTACTTTTATTTATATCCATGGTTATACAGAGTACTGCTGACCCTCGAATATTAATGACTGATTTTAAAAAATGAATCTTGTAAGTAATGTTGTGGTTTACACTCCATCACCAGTACAGCTTGCCCTGCTCATCTGTATATGTATTTTCAAAATGAAGTAGCTATCAACTAGGTATGTCCCATGCATGCTATTAACTCAAGTTGATAAGGGAGTACACGGTAGCTTTGCTCTATAAAGAATGAATGTGATTTATGTTGCAGAGAATATCACTGGTAATGCTAAAAAAAAAATGTTGTGGCCGGTGGAGATCATCGCAGAATATAAATATATTTCAAAATGACTATGGCCGGGATTTTCCTTACCTCGGCGGGTCCGGGGCGGGCGACGTCGGTGGCGGGTCGCAACCCCGCTGCTGGCTCCATCCCGCTGTCCAAAATGATTTTCCCTTAATAGGGCTTGTTAAGCCCACCCAGCGCGTTTGCCGGTCCAATTAGAGGAAGCGGGTCTGGTGATGTCATTTCATGACGCGTCATCAGCCGGTTTCCTTAAAGGGACCTTGGCCAATTTTGTTTTGACATTTGAGCTGTCAGTGTTCTACAGCATTGAAGTGCTGCAAACACTGACAATGACTGCACAGAGGTGCAGGGCTGCACCCAGGATCTCTCAAGACACCTCCCCAGGAGAGCAACACAGCTTGGCTCCCTAGCAACCGACTCCAAGCAACGCCTTGATTTAAAAATTCTCATCCTTGTTTTCAAATCCTTCCATGGCCTCACTCCTCCCTATCTCTGTAACCTCCTCCAGCCTCACAACCCTTATCTGTGCTCCTCTAATTCTGGCTTCTTGAGCATCCCTGATTTTAATTGCTCCACCATTGGTGGCCGTGCCTTCAGCTGCCAAGGCCCTAAGCTCTGGAATTCCCTCCCTAAACCTCTCTGCCTGTCCAGCTCTCGTTCCTCCTTTAAGACGCTCATCTGACCTAATATCTCCTTATGTGGCTTGGTGTCAAATTTTGTTTGATAACGCTCCTGTGAAGCGCCTTGGGATGTTTTACTATTGCTATTGCTGTTGCAGTACTCATCTGAGATTCTCGTGAAATAAAGACACAATTCATCACCAACACAGTTTATCTTGCTCTTAAAGCTCGGGTCTTGACAATGGTGGGTTTTCAATTTCTATTAGAGCTGATACTGAGGTGTACAGGATGTACGGAGGAGCACACATAGTTAAACCGTTACTGTTGGCCTTTGGTCCACACTTGGTGCCAACCTTGGGGGATTTCCACATGCAAATGAAGTGACTGGAATTGCATAAATTTCCTGTAAGTAGCATAAAATCAGCAAACTCATTTACACCTTAAGATAAAATAATCAATAGGTATAAAGCTACCTTTAACAATTCTCACTACATTAATCCTGTGCGCATATACAGCTGTAATTTTGTATCTACTCTGACCAAGAATGTGACGGCACCGATTTTCAATGACCAAGCTGCCCAGTTTAGAGAGTAAATTTAGTGGAAAAGTGTTGGACGAAGTGGGATATTTACAAATGGGAGCACTGAAACAAAACAAACTTTCCCCAGAGATGCTTTCCATTTATTTTATGTGGGATGATATTTAAAAAAAATACGAGTACAATGATAAGCACCGCTAAAAGATATTCTCAGTCAGCTCAACAGAAACACTCATTACTGACAGCAAAGCTAATGTGGGAAGACTTAAACCTTTTGGTGGGCCTGTATCCACGGATAGTACCCTCCACAAATGACTGCATATCACTTCCTGGGAAAGTCCGTAATAGTCACCGTAGACCTAATTCATGTATCTCTAAATTCCTGCTCTGTGATTTTCACCAGTCTCTGATGATATCATGCCTCACTGATTTTTCTCTTTACAGATCCACAGATCTCTCTAGCACTTACTTCATGTATTAATTACATAATGTGGCTCGGTGTCAAATTTTATTCGATATCGCTCCTGTGAAGCGCCATGGGACATTTTACTGTGTTAAAGGCGCTGTATAAATACAAGGGGGCAAAATTTGCGGTCGGTCTGACGGCGCACTCTCAGAGTATGTCGTCACACCGCCTTTTAAATGGACAACAAGTTTGAAGCGCATGCGCTAAATCCCTAACTTGCAATCCGTCAAGGTCCGACTTGACAGATCATTCACTCCGACATTGAAATCCTCATTGCTGGCGCAGAGTTGGGCTAATTGCCCACCAACTGCCCAGTAATTACGCATGAAAATTTTACAACTGGTGCAAACAGGTGCAGGAACCTGTTTGCACAGCGTAAGGGGACACCCGTCAAGATAAAAAATCTTCATCTGATGCTTTTTTTGTTGAAATTAATTAAATATGTTTGCCCTTGACACTGAGCCTGCCTGAGGGATAAGCAAACCCCAAAAAGTTCAGTGGAATATTATCCGAACATACATCTCTGCGTGACTAAATTACTTAAGCAGTCTGCAGTGTGGTGTGATTGCTTCTGGTCCATTGATAATTTTCCCCAAAATTCATTTCTATTTTTAAGAATGTAAATTCACATTGGAGTGAGTGAGAGACTGGGGGTGAATGAGAGACCTTCTGTTTCCTGATTGGAGCACCGCCCCACATGATCCCAGGTACGCTTATGCACACGGTGCGCCCCTGGGATCCGTGGGCCACTGCACTGCGCTCAACTCCGCAGCGTCTGACAGCAACTTCTCCAACAGCTAAGTGCACATTCCGTTCAGATGCCGATGGTGTAATCCTTAGTTACGCCGCCGATCGCAAAATCCGAGCCAAGTTGTTGATGATGTAGAATCTGTTCACAACTGACTACTTGAATGCACCTGGCTCTCATACCTAATCCATATTACAAACTTAATGTTTTCTGTATGGCTTATATGTTGTGGTAAAGAGAGTGTTTCACCCAAAGTTAAAGGGAAGCCCAGATATCCTAACAGAATATCTTATCGGATTGACTGTCACACTTCAAAACAGTATTACAACTCACATATTAATATAACTGCCATTCCCCAGCCAACATGGAAGAGATTTGTCACATCGAGCTCATCTGGAGCTGAGATGCACACATTTGGGTTTAAAAATGTTGCCTAACATCATCCGAAAACACGTCGGGTTCCACATGCTCGCTGACGACACCCAGCTGTACCTCACCACCACCTCTCTCGACTCCGCCACTGTCTCTAAATTGTCAGGTTGCTTGTCCGACATCGAGTACTCGATGAGCAGAAATTTCTTCCAACTAAATATTGGGAAGCCTTTGGGCTGGATTTTGATACTGGGGTCGGGTTGGGGTCGGGAATCACACATTCTGGCTTGTGAACCCGGCTCCATCGAGATGTGGCCAACCCACTGTATTTTCCCTTGGTTGACCTTGTTGAGCCCGCCCAGTGGGCTCAGCAGCCCAATTAAGGGCCACCCGGCAACAGGTGACATCACAGATTGACATTTCATCTGTCAAGAGCTTTTGACAGATGAAATATCAGTGTTTGACAGCTCTGTGAAGCTGTCAAACACTGACAATATGATTTCTAACTTCAGTCCTTCCTCTCAGGCGGAGTTAGAAATCATTCCAGCACAGAAAACAGAAGGCTGCAGTTTTTGACAGAACCACGGCTTTCCTGCTTTCTGTGCCGGTGAGATTTCTAACTCCCGAGAACTGAAGGGCTGACACCTGCAGGAGGAAGTTAAGGTAAGTAAAACTTTTTCCAACACTTAGCACTTACCTTACACACTTACCTCTGCACACATCACTCACCTGCCCACCGGACATATCGACCCCTCCAACCCCTGCAGACCCACGGCCCGCCCCGATAACTTGGCGTGGTAGCCACCTGTCGGGAAGCCCACACTTTTCTTTTTAAAATAGAGTTTATGCAAAAAACTGCCTGTTAACTACCTGTTAACAGGCAGTTAATTGTCACTGATCCCTTCCCGCCTCGGGGAGTCGGGTCTCAGCACAGGTCGGGTACCCGCCGCCAGAGAAACTGGCATGGAGGCGGGTTGGAGTCGGGACCCCCGAATCTGCAACTTTAACCACCCACACCCCCCCGCCTCCAAACCCGACTCCACGGGTCATTGAAAATCCAGCCCTTTGTCTTCGGTCCCCACCACAAACTTCGTTCCCTAGCCACCGAGTCCATCCCTCCCCATAACTTCTGTCTGAGGCTGAACCACACTGTTCGCAACCTTGGTGTCATATTTGACCCTGAGATAAGCTTCTGATCACATATCCGTGCCATCACAAAGACCGCCTACTTCCACTTCAGTAACATCACCTGACTGTCTCAGCTCATCTGCTGCTGAAACCCTCATCCATGCCTTTGTTACCTTTAGACTTGACTATTCCAATTCACTCCTGGTCAGACTCCCATCTTCCACCCTCCATAAACTTAAGCTCATTTAAAACTCTGCTGCCTGTATCCTAACTTGCAGCACATCCCGTTCCCCCATCACCCCTGTGCTCACTGACCTACATTGGTTCCCAGTTGAGCAATGCCTCGATTTTAAAATTCTCCATGGCCTCCCTTCCCTATCTCTGTAACCTCCTCCAGCTCTACAACCCCCTCGAGATATCTGCTCTCCTCCAATTCTGGCCTCTTGCGCATCCCCAATTTTAATGGCTCCCCCATTGGCGGCCGTGCCTTCAGCTGCCTAGGCCCTAAGCTCTGGAATTCCCTCCCTAAACCTCTCTACCTCTCTTTCCTCCTTTAAGACGCTCCTTAAAACCTACCTCTCACCTGCCCTAATATCTCCTTACGTGGCTCAGTGTCAAATGTTCTTTGATAATCGCTCCTGTGAAACGCTTTGGGACGTTTTACTACGTTAAAAGCACAATATAAATGCAAGTTGTTGTTGTTATTTCACTCTGAAAATTAAACCTGTGTTTAATTGAGTTTGCAATTAATTTTTGATTGTAAATTTTATTCGTAACACATATCAAATGCTGACAGATCTGACTGGTGCCTTCAATGATACCTAACATGAAAAAAGAACATGAAAAATTTAAATGGGATAAGGCACTTTTCTTAATTTAAATATCTCAGCCTATTTAGTGGGTTAATGTGGGAATGGCCAAGCAAACCATTTGTGGGAGATAGGGAGAAAGATAATTGTCCACACAATGAATGTTTCTGCTTAGAAGCAGGGGATTGCTCATACTGATTAAATATTCGTGTGGCTTATTGTTTAGTTATCACTATTTCCGCTTTTATGGTGTTTCATCGTTTTTATTTCAATTTGTGCCTTGAAATAATACTAAGAACACCGCGACCTGGATATTAACAGGGGCGGGTTACATAGAAACATAGAATCTAGGAGCAGGAGTAGGCCATTCGGCCCGTCGAGCCTGCTCCACCATTCAATACGATCATGGCTGATCATCCAAATCCAGTACCCTGTCCCTGCTTTAATCCCCACAGTACACATATCCCACCCTACCCCCGTAACCCCACGTATTTAATTCCCCCCTAACACTACGTAGGCGAGGGGGGCGGAGTTTCGGATGGGAAATCCGGAAGTTCCTGGTTTCCCCGCATGCTGTGGAATTTTAACTGCACAGGGTGCATCTATCGATCCTAACAAGTTCCCCGTTGGACAAGGCGCATTCCAAAGCCGGCTCAGGACTAGGCAGTTTTAATCCATGATCCCGGGGGAGCGGGGGATGGGGGGGTTCCAATCCCGGGGAGGGTGTCCAATCCCGGGGGGATCCAATCCCCAACCCCAGGGGGTGCCGATCCCCGACCCCAAAGCTGTGCTCACCTGACTTCAGCTGCCGGGTATTTAGGCTGCTATGCCCCTTAGTCCTAGACTCCCAAACCAGCGGAAATAGTTTCTCTCTATCAACTCTATCAGTTCCTATTAATATCTTGAAAACTTTGATCAAATCACCGCCTAACCTTCTAAATTCCAGGGAATACAACCCTAGTTTGTGTAATTTCTCCTCGTAATTTAACCCTTGGAGTGCAGGTATCATTCTGGTAAACGTACGCTGCCCTCCCTCCAAGGCCAATATATCCTTCCTAAGGTGTGGTACCCAGAACTGCTCACAGTACTCAAGGTTATGATGAGTAGATGTTTGGGGAGATGCCAAACAAAGGCAGTGTGCTTTGCTATGGTGAGGAGGAGCCATTCCTCCACTACTTTCCTACAGCTCTTAGTGGTCATGTGCAGCAGAGCAATACCTGAGACCTGAAAGGAGCTCGGCCAGCCAACGTCTCAGCGCTGTGTAGTCTGTGACATGGGTGTGAGGGGCACTAATGAGGACCAGAGGAGAAGGGGAGAAAACAACCTGGGAAGCAGAGAACCCTCCAAAAAGTTGACATAAAGGATATTATTCAGAGCAGCACACTAGGGATAGAAAAGAAAATCAATGTAGTGAGGAGTAATCTTCTAAAATAGAATGTCAGCACAGTTAAATGAAAATTACAAAGAAAGTATTTATTAGAATAGGGAGCAGCTTATGCAAAGATACAATGGCATTTTTTTTATAAAACAGTAACACAGGGGCATGTCTTGTAAGACAGATTTTACAGTAAGTAATAATTTTACACTTTAAAAATCATGTCAGGATGTTAATGGTTCATAGAGCATAATTTATCATAGAAAATAAATTCTCCGTTAAGACAGTGAAATAATGTGCTCAGGAAAAGATTATTGTGTCATTGGACAGTGTGTAAGACAGGTTGTCTTTTCTCAATTGTTTTCTAAATAAAATCTTTCCTAATGTGTATAATTTTGTGTCACACAAAATTAATCTTGAAATGACAATGTTATAATGTCGTACAGGGACATACTACATAGAATGATACAAAGCCAAGTGTTGGTTTATGCTAAATGTGAAGCTGCTATTCTGTACCACACCATAAAATTAACCGGGGTTAATTTTTGTGACAATGATGGCAACTTGCCTGGAATAGTCATATATAGTCCTCTGATCCTCTGGGCCCCATGTTAATTAATGCCTTAATTTAATGTAAGAAGTCGCACAACACCAGGTTATAGTCCAACAGTTTTATTTGAAATCACAAGCTTTCGGAGCTGCTGCCCCTTCGTCAGGGCATCTTCGTCTCCGCATCATAATTAATGTAGAAAATGGTTTAGCAGATGCCAGGCCAAATGAACAGTTTATTTTCTTCCCAAACATCCTTTCAGAGCATTGCAATAATATTGCGCAGTGCGTGTAGGTTTGCTACACCCACCAGACTGAACAGCAAGAGGGAAAAAAATAACTAGAATTGCTTCCTGATGAACCATAATCTACAAGCAAGGCTTGAACATTCATTTTATATTGGAAATTCAGTCATTAATAAAAAGTTAAACATATTGGGCCGGATCTTGCTGGAAAAATAACAGTGTGTTATCGTGCATGCCGCTATTAATGTACAAATCGGCCAGCAAGTTCAGGCAATTGAGAGATACGCCATAAGTTGCGAATCTCCAGAACTTCGCACAAACAGCATCTCGCCCTTAGCCTCCTCGTTATTTTTAAGAACTTGCTTAATTGGTCCATTAAACACGCCACAGAAAATTGTCCGGTAATTAACAGCGCAAGTACCTTTATAATGACACGATAATTGTTATTGCATTGCCAATCAACCTCTCTGGCCCAAAAATTGAACAATTTAAATTGTTTAAAAGTTTCATTCCTTCAAGTAGAAAATTGTACTTTGAGATTTAAAATTGTCATTTTTTCTTACTTTTCCTTTCTGTCGCTTTTTTTCTCTCTCTCTCCCTCTTAATCCAATCTTTCTTTCCCTCTCCTTTATTTTGCTTTCTGTACCTGATTTGACTCTAATTCACCCTTCTTCTCAGTCGTTCCTCTGTTTCTTTCTCAATCCTTAAATCTCATTAGTTAAGGAGATAGACTGTTGGTCCCGCAATTCACTGAGGTCCCAGATGCACTGTTCCCCCCCCCCCTCCCCACCCCCACCATGCTGTTATCTGCTCGCCCTTACAGCAAGCTATGGCGCAAAACAAATTTGAGCTGAATGGTGCAGAAAAAGTCTAACTAACTGGTCACACCACTCCAGCGAAATCTGCCCCATTAATTCTGTTGGCAGCAATATAAAGTTAGGTGTTGGTGTTGGTTTCCTACATTACAACAGTGACTACACTTAAAAAAAAAACATTTTGAGATCGTGAAAGGCACTACAAATCTTTTTTTTTTAAAGTTAGTTAGAATATGGCTCATCAAAAATGTAAGGGATCTCAAATATACAAAAATGGTGAATTTACTTTAGCTAATTGGATCCCCCTCCCCCCATGACGAGTTCAATTGGTGTTTTTTGTTCACTAATGGTAAGCATTTACCACTTTAAACCTGCAGTGCAGTGTTAAAACTGTCGAGAGGTACCATTGCTGCCCAAAGTGCTATTTTTTGTTTCACAGGTTGATACTTGACATGCCTCCTTTACAGCCTTTTTAGATATGGCATGTTGAAAACATCACAGAAATACATTATCTGTGAGTGCCATATTCTTCACAGACATAGAGGACTGAGCTGGAGGGTAGGAAATTCCATAGTAGTGCAACTTGAAATGAAAAATAAATGTGCAATATTTAGTAAAAGCTTGAGTTAAATCACCTTATATAAGGATCTACACACACCTATTAAAAATAGATGACACAAGTAATTTTATGCAAACACAGACATTACTGAGTTAGTACCCAAGTGAAGGTTCTTCCTGATCTCAAGCAGCTGTATCTACCCTAGCGTTTCGTATCAAATAGAGTGATGACTAAATGATTCTGCCTCAAATAGTTCTATTTTAAAGAAAGACTTGCATTTATATAGCGCCTTTCATGACATCCCAAAGCGCTTTACAGCCAATGAAGTACTTTTTTTTTGAAGTGTAGTTACTGTTGTAATGTAGGAAACGCGGCAGCCAATTTGCGTACAGCAAGCTCCCACAAACTGCAATGTGATAATGACCAAATAATCTGTTTCAGTGATGTTGATTGAGGGATAAATATTGGCCAGAACACTGGGGATAACTCCCCTGCTCTTCTTTAAAATAGTGCCATGGGATCTTTTACGTCCACCTGAGAGAGCAGATTTGGTTTAATGTCTCATCCGAAAGACAGCACCTCTGACAGTGCAGCACGCCCTCAGTACTGCACTGGGGTGTCAGCCTAGATTTTAAAGCAACATTAGTTGCATTAATAATAACTTGGAGGTTGTAGACAAGATAACATTTCCATAATGATAGAAATAATTAAGGAATCAAATATCATAGCTCCTGTTTATCAAAGGTGGAAGATCTAATACAAAGGGATAGACCAAATCTAGTAATTTACTGATCGGCCCCATAAAGTTTAGGTTGCAGAAATTCTAGGTTTTAGTATGATTTGTGGAAGATTCATTGCCATCTGTGCACATAAAAAAAAACTACAATAAGGTACTTTCATAAAGAAAATAACCAAGTCCTCATGATTCTACCTTGAAACCTACAAAGAGTAACAAAATTCTTTTGAATGGAACTATATAAAACCATCCATTATAATGCCATTCACAATGCTTATATTAGAGTATTTGATATAAGGAGGACCACGGGACTGCTATATTATTGAAATGGAAGCTTTTAAGAAGGTTTCAAGTACATTAAAGTGGTTTGGCCAGTTTATGCCCCGATTAGACAATCAATGAGAGACATTATGATAGGACTTGTAACCTAACAGCTGCTTTCAAAGATAGTGAAATATTGTCTGGTCTTGTCAATTTAAATTAATAAAGCTTTCTGGAGATCTCTGTAATGGATTTTGGTATATTTGCACAGGAGGCTTGAAGGCAGCTTGAAAAGCAGTGACTTCTGCAGCAGAAGAATCTGTCCATTTCTGCAGCCCACTAGTATATCTGACTTTGGAAAAGTACTCAATTGTGTTAGTTTTTAGATTATGCAGTTATTAAATTCAGCGACTATTTGCTGAATATCTTTAGTTCAACATTTGAAATATTAGCACGATATAATCCACAAAATGGCAGGCATCTGACGTAAATGCATTACCGGTGGCACGCAGAGGAAGTTAACCCCTTTGTGTCCATTTAACACATTATAAACTTCTTGACAACTCATCCGGATGGGCGGCAGCCCTACTGAGAGTACGAATAGATCATTTCCTCCTCGTGTCAGCCTTCGCAAAATGAGCATACTTCCTTGTATTCTGCTAAAAACACAACACCAGCTAACTATTTCCCCTGAGCCTGCCGTAGTTGACGCCTCATTAACAAAAATAACATACGCCATTTTCAAGGCCTAGCAACAACCAATTAAGGGAACAATGAGAGAAAGATGTTCCGCTGCCTCTTGATCAGTGTCGTGATCAGCACTTTGTGTAGCCGTTTTGTTCAAATGTGAACAGCAAGAATGGAGGCTTGAGATTGCAGGCCTCTGCAGTGCAGCATGTCACCGAATCATCACGCGCGGAGCTCTGAAGCAATTATTGCTTCAGAAACATGAAATTCCCTCACCCTAAATCCCTCCAGCTCCCTCTCCTCCTCTAGGATTTCCTAAAAACCCACCTGTGGCCACCCCTCCTACTCTCTCCTTCTTGAGCATGTAATCCAGGCTGACTCTTCCGTGCAGTGCTGCACTGTCGGAGGCGCCACCTTTTGGATGAGACGTCAAACCGAGGCCCTGTCTGATGTAAAAATTCCCACGGTGCTCCCACTTTGACTGCGGCCGGCAGTGTCATCCTTGTGCTTGATGTCTGTTTACACGGATGGAATAGCTCAAGGGGTATGGGGAGAGAGCGGGAATATGGTATTGAGATAGAGGATCAGCCACGATCATATTGAATGGCGGAGCAGGCTCGAAGGACCGAATGGCCTACTCCTGCTCCTATTTTTCTATGTTTCTATGTAACTGCCTCCCTGCTAAACCAGAGAATGTGAAAGCAGTTCTCCAGCACTGCCAGGTAGCTGTATCGATAGAGATGAGTAGTTGGGTATTGGTGGGTGCAATATGTTCTCCCTGGATTCCCTCCTTTGGTCTAATTTGCCTTGTTTTATCAAATCTAGTAAGATAGGAGCACTGCATTCAATGCAAAAATGTTTGGAGCAGTCCAGTTTTGACAGATCCCTCCCATCAATGCCAGAACATGACTTGTGTCGACCATCTACTATCAATTCTATCTGCTACAGAAAACAAGTTGGCAGGATGGTTCATTGAAGCGACAGCTCATGAACTTAGCTGAATGTGTTACAGATGAATCTCTGTTACAAGATTTTGCCGGGACCTCTTGGTCAGTGTGTATATTCTGTCCAGCAATGCCTCGATTTTAAAAATTCTCATCCTTGTTTTCAAATCCCTCCACAGTCTCGCCCCTTCCTATCTCGGCACTCCTCCAATTCTTGCTTCTTGTGCATCCACAAATTCCTTCGCTCCACCATTGGCGGCCGTGCCTTCAGCTGCCAAGGCCCTAAGCTCGGGAATTCCCTCCCTAAAGCTCTCCGCCTCTCCACCTCTCACTCCTCCTTTAAGATGCTCTTTGAAACCTACCTCTTTGACGGTCAGCTGTCCTAATATGTCCTTATGTGGCTCGGTGTCAAAGTTTGTTTGATAATCGCTCCTGTTAGAGGCGCTACATAAATGTTGTTGTTGCTGTGGCCTTAATTACATGTTGGCTTCCTCCTCGTCCACAAACAGACCTATTGCAGAGCCAAATTAAGCGATAAAAATTTAACAATCGTGAAAACTTTGGCTGGGTGTCCTGTAAAGCGTTTGCTGATCTATCTAAGCATCCGAAACACTGCTTCAAGTTCCCAGTCTTCAGCTCTATAATGATCCAGGTAGCTGGACGCCCCTCATAGTATCTGCACTCAGCTTGTGTTCATGGCTGGTACCCGGCAGTCTGCTTTTTGTCTTCAAATGAGAGTAGCCAAAGTGTACCGTAAAGCTCGGAATTTTTCTCGTTAACACGTTTAGGGGTAAAAATTCAGTTGGTTGCGCCTCCCGTTAGCGCCTTAAATGGGCGCTAATGGGGCGTTAAGGCGCTAACGCCCGGGCGCAGCGCTGTTTGCGCCGCTCGAGAACTTAACTTGAGATTGTGCGGCGGCGCTAAAACTTACCGCTGCGACCACCTGCGCGCGCAGATTGTGACGTCATTCCGTGGTGCAACGCCCTTGGGGCGCCCCGGAGCGGAAATTGAGTGGCGCCCCCTGCCTTACCGCCTGGCGCTTCCAACGACCGGAAGACTGGAACGTTATCAATCGGTGTGGGGCTGGGGGGGGCGCTTTTTAAAGGGGGCCTCTTCCTGTCTTTTTCTGTGGTCGACATTTATGCACCACTCGTTCTGAGAGAGAGAGAGAGATTCGGAGAGAGAGAGAGAGAGACTTCTACATTGACTCAACGCTTTGTGAGGTAGTTTTGCCTAGTTCATCCTAACTTTGCTGCTACTTTCGTTGCTGTACCTCATTACTTTTCTGGCAAAGAGAATATGGGGGCTGCAATGATTGGGGGCGTCGTCCTGCTCCAGCTCAATCGGAGGAGAGTGAGACGCAGACAGAGAGTGGCAATGATGGCCAGACGGAGGAGGCCCATCAGGCGCATGTACAGGAGAGCTTACCCTCCCAGGGTATATCGTGAACAGCTCTCCTACATCCACATGTCCGAGGAGCTGTGTTTGCGAAGGCTGCGATTCAGCAAGGAGGTGGTCACTGAGCTCTGCCACCTGCTGCAGCCAGATCTGCAGCCTCAGCTGAGGTCCAGGACGTCTCTGTCGGTGGCAGTGAAGGTCACAGTGGCTTTGAACTTCTACGCCACTGGCTCATTCCAAGCTGCTGTTGGGGACCTCGCCAATATCTCCCAGTTTGCGGTGCATCGCTGCATCCGGCAGGTCACCAATGCCCTCTTCACAAGGAGACGAGACTTCATCTCCTTCCCTATGACCCCAGACAAGCAGCATGACCGTGCTATGGGCTTTGCGAGGGTAGCGGGCTTCCCCATGGTGCAGGGCGCCATTGACTGCACGCATGTGGCTTTGCGTGCTCCGCGAGAGAATGCAGAGGAGTTCCGGAACAGAAAGGGGTTCCATTCCTTGAATGTGCAGTTGGTCTGTGACCACAGACAGGTGATTCTCGCTGTCAATGCCCACTATCCGGGCAGCTGCCACGATGCTTTCATCCTGCGCCAGAGTACTGTGGCAGAAATTTTCGAGGCACCGCATCAGCCAGTTGGTTGGCTTCTGGGGGACAAGGGGTACGCATTGAGCACCTGGCTGATGACACCGCTCCGTGCGCCAAACACCCCTGCTGAGCTGCGGTACCAGGAAAGCCAACAAGCAACAAGGAACATTATTGAGCGCACAATCGGCGTGCTCAAACAACGATTCCGCTGTCTGGACCATTCCGGAGGAGCCCTGCAGTACTCGCCTGAGCAAGTTTCCAAATTCGTAGTGGTGTGCTGCATGTTGCACAACATGGCAATCCTCAGGACGCAGCCAATGCCACCAGGCCTTGCAGCACCACAAGAGGAGGAGGAGGAAGAGGAGGAACAGGCCGAGGACGATGATCAGCAGCAGCACCAAGGCAGGAGGGCGGCCCACAATGGTCAAACTGCAAGGGCCGTCCGTCAACGACTAATAGCAAGCCGCTTCTAGGGCCCCTGCCAGTGCTACAAACACGAATCAACCCAGCACGCAACCCCTAAGCCGGCCAAGGCACCAATAATTCCAACCACCAGCCATGTATATTTTGAATACAGAAACTTATTTATTGTACAAACTCTGTGTGTGTCAATTCCTCATGACAAACTCATAGAAATAAACACAAAAAAACAGTCAATAACATAACTGGTTCTCACAACCTGGAGATAATGTCCAAAACACTAAACAAAAGTTGGGCCATGAACCTCGGCCTTTAATAAAAAAATGAGCAGCATTTTGGCACACCTCCTACTTTTTGCCCTTCGAGGGTGATCTCCTTCCCTTGCGCACTTCCCCCCTTCTAACCCTACTGCTCCTCCGTAATGGGACCTCAGTGGCTGCAGCAAGGCTGGTGGAAGGCTGCTGCTTGTCAGACCCTGACACTGCAGATGCCCCTGAAGGACGGCCTCGACCACTTCTGGGCCTGGAGGGCCCGGCTGCAGACTGCACCAACTCTGCATGGGCGGCAGCAGTCTGTCCTACAGGCGGTGGCAAGTGCAGTGGAGAAGTGACAGTGTTGGCAGCAGGAATGCTGTCATCGTGAGAGAGGACAGCAACTCCCTGCTCGCCCGACACACTGGCACTCCCACGGGGCAGCACTTCAGCATCCGGAGCAATTTGCCGGAGAACAGATTGCTGGCCTGCTGCGGCGCGGTGACAGCCCCGGGGACATGTGCACGAACCATCGAGGATGGCAGCAGTCAGTGCTCGCGTGGCCTCAATCTGAGTCTGCATGAGAGCAGGCTCAGATGGGTTCCTGGCAGCCAGTGACTGAATTGCAGCAGTAAGCTTTAGTGTGGCATCCGCCTGTGCTACAGCGAAGTGCTCCACACTCCTTGCCAGTGCCTCAATGCATTCGGGCACCCTTCCCACTGCACCCATGAGCTCAGTGTGCATGACCACCGCCTGGCTGTTCATTTCTGCAATCAGCCGCTCCTCCTCTGCGTCCATTGCATTAGGAGTGTCTGGCATACTCTCCCTCTGGGGAGAAGGCTCCCGTTCTTCCCTCCCCCCCCCCATGGCGTTGCTGCAGCCCGCTGGGTCCTGGAACTTCACCATCATCAGCCCCTTCCCCCCTGCTCCCCCGTTCTTCCCTCCCCCCCCAATGGCGTTGCTGCAGCCCGCTGGGTCCTGGAACTTCACCATCATCAGCCCCTTCCCCCCTGCTCCCCTCCGGGGAAGGCGTGTTCCCAGTGTGGCCATGGGCTTCCTCGGGAGAGGGTGGCACTGATGCTCCGGCTTCCTCTTCCTCCTCAGCTGCAGCATCACTCCCAGTGGCAGCTTCAGGGACCTTCTCCTCAGCTGGTGAATCACCATCTGAAAGCAGGGAGGTACAAGAGTGGCTTTAGCGTGAGGACAGGGTGGCAGTAAGGGAGGAATAAGTGCAGCGAGTTAGCAAGTTGGATTGAAAGTGTCAAAGGCTGGTATTGTGAGGGACAAGTGGAAGGACAGAGGACAAAAAGGTGATGACCTTACCATTGCTGTCCACAACGGGGTCGGCGTCTCCAGTGGCGACGGGACCGATCACCCGGCTTGCCACAATCCTGTGGACGCGCTCCTCCAGATCGCTGAGGGGTTGCAGCTGAAGCCGCCCTCCACCCGTCCGTTGCTGCTGTCTCCGATTATGAGCCAGCTTAGCCTGCAAGAAAAAGGACAGCATCTGAGTCAATATACAGCCATGGTCTTGCCTGATGTGCCTCCCATAGGTGAATAGCCCTTACAATATGCAGCCATGGTCTTGCCTGATGTGCCTCCCATAGGTGAATAGCCCTTACTGTATGCAAAGTGTGGAATGTGTGTGTGTGTTTGATGAAAGGGCCATAGGTGTTGCATGAGTGTTGTGCATTGGGGTTTTAAGACCCTCTGGCCATAGAGTGAGGTTGAGATGGAGGGATGGAGAGGTATTGAGAAAAAGCCACTCACCCTGACGACCCGAGTGAGGTCGTTGAACTTTTTGCGGCACTGGACATGGGTCCTGGGCACCATGCTCCTGGAGGAGACGCTCTGAGCCACCTCCCTCCACACTCTTCTGAACTCGCGTGGCAAAGGCCTCCTGCCACTCTCCGGGAACAGCATGCATCGTCTGCGCTCCACTGCGCCAACCAGAGCATCCAAGGCCCGCTCGGTGAAGCGATGAGCGCGTTCTCTCACCCTCTCCATGCTTGGCAGCAAAATGGATTACAGGTCTCTCCAGGCTGAGATTCAAGGCTGCAATGAGCAGGGTGTGGCTGGGGAGCAAGTGGCCCCCCCCGCTTTAAGAAGTGTCCGGCGCCAGTGTGTCTGTGTTCCCTCGCTAACTGGCAGCAGCTGCGCTGCGCTCGTGCGCTGAGGTAGCGCCTCACTCCTAGGCCTTTGCGCCTTAAGAGAGGTGTGCAGCGCCTAATTTAGCGCTCCACTCACCTCCCGGGGCGGTAAAAGTGAAGTTTCCTGTCAGTGCCGATAATTAGCGCCAGGCGCTAATATTTGCGCGCAGACGATATTTGCGCCCCAAATGGGGCGCGACCTAATTTCTACCCCTTAGTCTTTATTTGCATATATTTCAGGACTCTAATGAGGCACTCTCAAATTTTTCCTCATTAGAAGCTTGGCGCAAGGAATTTGAGTAACGATATTGAACCAGTGAACTCCCTCCCTGCAGCTTTTCCCTGTGCTTTTACTGGAGGGTAGCCTTCAATCCCAAATCAGTGTCCGCAATTTGACAATCTATATCAGTTGACCAGTTAGTCAACTATGCTGCGTGGTCTTTCTTGAACGCGACGTGTCTCCTCTGTGCCCTGTAGCTGCACATTTTACTCCCCTTCTCTTTATTTGCACATACGCTGCTTTCAAAATGGAGAATTTGAATCATTAATCTGCGCTAGCATTTTTTTCGTTCTTGCGATTTTCACAAATTATGGAAGTTCATTTACTCTTGTCTGAAATTGCAAAGGAGAAAATGTTATGATTTCCATGTTGCATCCTAAAAGATAATGGGGGGAAACTTCGTTAGTGACCTTTACCTGGGAGCTAAATTTAGCGCCCGGTGAAAAATAGTGCTGGTGATCGCTAAGTTCAGTTTTAGAGCCCCAAGAGGGAGGTGGAGCTCGAATTCAAGCGCTCCACTTCCTTCTTAGAACGCTAACCCTGAATATCGGGGCGGTGCGTTCAGCAGCGCTACGCACTGGGCCACGTAGCGCTGCCGCATGGAAGGGCTCTTCCCCTCATTAAAGTGGAGGGCCCAAGCCCACAACTCTGTGGGGCCCTACCCGGACTACCGGGGAGTGGGGAACCATGCCAGCAGCTCGGCACTCAAGAGGAGTGCCGGGCTGCCAGATCGCGACACGGACCCCGCGTTCAAAGAGGCAACAGGCCGCGACAAGTAAGTCGGCCAATTTTTCTTTCCCTCGCCCGCCACCTCCCCTGTACTTATCGCCCTGCTAGCCTCCTGCCGCTCCGTTCCCGCCCCCTGAATCGGTCGCTGTCATCGCCTGGCACAGATTATGGGGACGCGGGCCAATTTTGCAGGCGGGGCGAAAATGGGGACGCTGCGCACGGTGATGACGTTGTCATCGCCTGTGCAGCGGAGCGGGGCGCTACCGGTTACCGCTGCTGCTAAACTCCCGTTGAATTTAGCGGGAGTCGTTAGTGGCGTTGCGCCCGGGCAAAAAGTTGTTTGTGCCCCATGGAGTCGCTAACGGGAGGCACAAATGCACCAAATTTCTAGCCCCAAGAATTCTATGGGAAGAACAAACATTTGAATACCAGATCCCGAGTTCCTACTTGATACCCCCGAAAACAAATGCCACTGTTGTTGGGGTTACAGCACAGAAGGAGGCTATTCGATCCATCATGCCTGTGCCGGCTCTTTGAAAGAGCTATCCAATTAGTCCCACTCGATTGTTGTTTCCCTAGGGTTTGGAGGCTCAAGCCAGATTGAAATAGATTCCAAGATGTTTACCTGGGTATTGACTGCCAACTGAATCCTCTGTTGTACCTTGCCTACCTACTGTACTATGCACCTCCCCAGTTCCCCCTCCCATCTGGTGTTACAGATAAAACAAGAACAGAAATTTATGCATAACGCTTCCAAACCATGTCAACCAAAATGTTATTGTAACTTGTACTAAACTGTTTGGCAGAGTGTTTGCTAGTCATGGATTACACTGTGATTGTCACATTTCTGGCTCTGTGTTGTTGCTAGGAGAGAAATGGTAAGGTAGCATAGTGGTAGCATATCTTACTGGACTAGTAATTCAGAAGCGTGGACTAATCATTGGGAGACATGAGTTCAAATTCCACTATGGCAGCTGGGGAATTTAAAATCAGTTAATTAAATAAATCTGGAATTAAAAAGCTAGCATCAGTAATGGTGACCATGAAACTACTGGAATGTTGTAAAAACCCATCTGGTTCACTAATGTCCTTTAGGGAAGGAAATCTGCCACCCTTACCTGGTCTGGCCTATATGTGACTCCAGACCCACGGCAATGTGGTTGGCACTTAACTGTCCTCTGAAATGGCCTAGCAAGCCATTCAGTTGTGTCAAGGGCAATTAGAGATGGGCAATAAATGCTGGCCTTGCCAGCGATGCCCACATCCTGTGAGTGACTAAAAAAAAAGAGATTTCCAGGAGCGCAGGCTCAATCGGAGATGAAGTTTACTACCATCGAGGCTTTTAAACAATCTACAGCTCTGTGCTAAATTGCACTGTTTGTAAACCTCAATGTGCTGATCGGCTCTATATTTCATGGCAGATCGACAATATCAAGGTTTGGGAGTTTAAGATGAGTACAGAAGTTCAGAACCAACCAGGATGAATTTAAATACAATTTTTCCATGCAATCTAAACAAGCAGATTTAAAACTTGAATTGCGATGGTCAATTTCCTGACTTTGTGCCTACATTTCTGATATGTTCTCTCAGTGGGGGGAGGTCAGAAAATTGCCCATCTGATGTCAAAACTCAGAGATTGCTCATGCACATTACAGCCAATAATGAAGCAGGCACCCCATCTACTACTAATGCATTTAGATCAATGAATACGTCTTTCAAAACCCAGCGACTGTTGTGCTAGTGATCTGGTTGTACGGATTCACTGCTGTGCTCAAGTTCATGCAGTTACCTGATCTCCAGAGCCTGGTTAATGTCCTTGGTCAGTACTTGACTAACTAAGTAACTGACATACCTAACCTTGGTGAGTAAAAGATGAGAAATTGGACCTCGTTGTGTCTGTCGTCTGGGCCCAGATGTATTTCCATCCAAAGTTCCACTGGAGGGTCAGACCTAAAACATGGACAAGAGTCACTGCACTTCAAACTAATTCACTGTGAAGCACTTTTTTTTACGATTTAACGTTCCTGAGGCATTGTTTCACATGGCAGCAGTACACACTGGGAATTTGGGTGCAGAGGTGAATTCAGTCCATTTTTAAAAATTCATTCCTGGGATGTGGGCATCGCTGGCAAGGCCAGCATTTATTGCCCATCCCTAATTGCCCTTGAGAAGGTGGTGGTGAGCCGCCTTCTTAAACCGCTGCAGTCCGTGTGGTGAAGGTACTCCCACAGTGCTGTTAGGGAGAGAGTTCCAGGATTTTGACCCAGAGACGATGAAGGAACGGCCGATATATTTCCAAGTCAGGATGGTGTGTGAATTGGAGAGGAACTTGGGAGGTGATGATGTGACCATGCGCCTGCTGCCCTTGTCCTTCTAGGTTGTACAGTCTGCGGGTTTGGGAGGTCCTGTTGAAGAAGCCTTGGTGAGTTGCTGCAGTGCATCTTGTAGTTGGTACACACTACAGCCATGGTACGCCGGTGAATGTTTAAGAAACAAAGAAAGACTTGCATTTATATAGCACCTTTCACGACCAGCGGACATTTCAAAGCGCTTTACAGCCAATGAAGTACTTTTGGAGTGTAGTCACTGTTGTAATGTGGGAAACGCGGCCACCAATTTGCGCACAGCAAGCTCCCACAAACATCAAAGTGATAATGAACAGTTAATCTGTTTTTGTTATGTTGATTGAGGGATACATATGATGTACAGCAGGCACCTCAAAGCACTGGAGAGGTACCACCAACGCTGCCTCCGCAAGATCCTGCAAATCCATTGGCAGGATAGGCGCACCAACGTCAGTGTTCTCGCTCAGGCCAACATCCCCAGCATCGAAGCTTTGACCACGCTCGATCAGCGCCGATGGACGGGTCACATCGTCCGCATGCCCGATACGAGAATCCCAAAACAAGCGCTCTACTCGGAGCTCCGACACGGCAAGAGAGCCCCAGGTGGGCAGAGGAAACCCTTCAAGGACACCCTCAAAGCCTCCTTGAAAAAGTGCAACATCCCCTCCGACACCTGGGAATCCCTGGCCCAAGACCGTACAAAGTGGAGGAGAAGCATCCAGGAAGGCGCCGAACACCTCGAGTCTCTTCGCCGGGAGCAAGCGGAAGCCAAGCACAAACAGCGGAAGGAGTGCATGTCAACCCAAGCACCCCACCCACCCGCTCCTTCAACCACCGTCTGCCCCACCTGTGACAGAGACTGTAGGTCCCGCATTGGACTCATCAGTCACCTGAGAACTCATTTTTAATGTGGAAGCAAGTCATCCTCGGTTCCGAGGGACTGCCTAAGAAGAAGAAGATTGGCCAGGACACCGGGGATAACTCCCCTGCTCTTCTTCAAAATAGTGCCATGGGTTCTTTTATGTCCACCTGAGAGAGCAGATGGGGTCTCGGTTTAACGTTTCATCCGAAAGACGGCACCTCCGACAGTGCAGCACTCCCTCAGTACTGCACTGGAGTGTCAGCCGAGATTCATGTGCTCAAATCTCTGGAGTGGGACTTGAACCCACAACCATTCTGACTCAGAGATGAGAGTGTGACCCACTGAGCCACAGCTGACAAGGTGGTGGATGGGGTGCCAATCAAGCGGGCTGCTTTGTCCTGGATAGTGTCGAGCTTCTTCAGTGTTGTTGGAGCTGCACTCATCCAGGTAAGTGGAGATTATTCCATCACACTCCCAACTTGTGCCTTGTAGATGGTGGAAAGGCTTTGTGGAGTCAGGAGGTGAGACACTCGCTGCAGAATGCCCAGCCTCTGACCTGCTCTTGTAGCCACAGTACTTATTGACAGAATGATGTCTGTGCTTGAATTCCCGGTATGTATTCCCGCAAAGCTCTGTCCCATTTCCCAAAAGTGCTAATATTTTCAGATTTTCAGCATTTGTTTTCTTTTTATCCTGATCCAGCCATCACTGGGACTGATTGACGTTAAATACTAATTGTATCATTAATTCATCTTCAAAGCACTCTTCTAAGTATCAGACTTACAGAAATGATTCATGTCAGAAAAAAAAAAAAAAAAATCTACACATAACAGACTCAAAACCCTACAAAGCAACAGTAATTGTTCAACAAGAGAGCTTCTCTACAAACCTGCCAGAATTTGATTATTGCAAGAACCCAGTGTTTCAGCACTCTATCTTGCATTATCAAAAGGAAATGGGCTAACTCCTGACACACACGTTACTTTTGGTAATGTAGATGAACTTTGGTGCAACAGCACTAGAAAAGTGATGTTAAATTATTTCCCTATCATTCTGGTAAAATTGTTGGGAAACTCTTTCTATAACACGGTAGAGTCATTCATATTATGGTGACATTGTTTAAATTAGAAAACATCACTGTTTAGCAGAAATATTAATACTTGCTCAATATTTTGTAAACTGAATTAAAAATGTTGTCAAATTTAGATCAATGCCCATTCTCTTTTCCATAACATGTACCACTCAGTCAATATTATCAACTGTATGTATGCTGTCAATAATTTAACTGTGGGGAGGTAGAAATTGGAACACTCTGCGCACATTTTATGGGCGTAAAGCGGGAGCAATGAGACCCAATTTCGAGGACAAACTTAAGATGGCCACAGAAACATATCCCCTCCGATCCCGCTTGTAATTTTAACCTCCTCTTTTAAGCAGCTGAAAGCGACACACTTCCGCCTTGCCTTTTGCACTCACGTGCTGGGCTCCACCATCATTGAGGATGGGGATGTTCATAGAGCCTCCTCCTCCTCCCATTAGTTGTTTGATTGTACACCCATTCACGACTGGATGTGGCAGGACTGCAGAGCTTTGATCCGAGCTGTTGGTTGTGAGATCACTTAGCTCTGTCTATAGCATGCTGCTTCCTCTTATTGTCAGAAGTTAAGTGATACTGTCCAACTTGTTATACTGTGTACCTGTTAGGACCCCTAACCAGCCCAGTAACTTGTAAATAAGGTGGGTTTTTAAAAAAAAAAAGTTACCTAAAGAACTCTAGCAAAGAGTTAATGAAAAAGAAAAATACCCATAGAAAATGTTCAAGAAAAGAAAAATGAGGCCTGTTGTTCAGAACAACAGTGATTGCAATTGAAAGTTATTCATTGTATGTGAAGTATTATTCTGAGACAGGACACTGTATAAATGCAAGTCTTTTCATTGTTCCTTTTTTCTTCCTCCGTTGCTGTTTAACGGCAATCATCGTAGTGATGATGAATGTTGAGAGTGACATTTTTGTTGCCATTTCCACCGAAAAAAGGAGGCATAAAATTTGTAGCAGGTGTTTTTTTGAAAAATATGCTGCATAGAATTACATTGAATATCCAGCACTTATGCGTTTATCTAGCTTCCCTTTAAATGCATCTATGCGATTTGCCTCACTGCGCCACGTGGCAGCAAGTTCCGCATTCTCACCACTCTGTTCCTGACAGATGAGAAATGCCATTATGGAGTAAATGTTAGGATTTAGCGTTCCTGAAACAGAGTCTCACGTGGCAGGAATACACACTGGGAATTTGGGTGCAGAGGTCATTTCATGTCCCACATGATCTTCCGTCCATTATTGACAGAATGACCTCTGGGTCTGAATCCCTGATATTTACTCACACGAAACACTGGCCCAGAAGTGCTGAACTGTGTTTAAAAAAATCCGATTTTCTGCTTTTTTGTAGTTTTTCATTTTAATCCGGATTCCGCCATCACTGGGACTGATTGATATTTGCTACTAATTTTATCATTTTCATCATCTTCAAAGCATTCTTCTAAATATCAGGCTTACAGAAATGATTCATGTCATAAGACAAAAAGAACATATAACTACAAAGAACAGACACAAAACCCTACAAAGCAACAGTAATTGTTCAACAAGAGAGCTTCTCCACAAACCAACCAGAATCTGGTCATTGTAAGAACCCAGTGTTTCACCACGCAATCTTGCAATATCAAAGGAAATGGGATAATACCTGATGAACACACCTAGTTAAAGTAAGTTCCCATTTTGGTAATGTAGATGAACTATGGTGCAACATAACTAGAAAAATTTTGCTAAATTAATTTCACTGCCACGCTGGTGGGAAACTCGATGGTGTCATTCAGATTGTGGTGACATCCTTGAAGTTGTATCCAGTGCTCTTTGCAGTGAATCCCCCACCATCAACATCCTGGGGGTCACCATTGGCCAGAAACTTAACTGGACCAGCCACATAAATACTGTGGTAGCAAGAGCAGGTCAGAGGCAGGGTATTCTGCGGCGAGTGTCTGACCTCCTGACTCCCCAAAGCCTTTCCACCATCTACAAGGCACAAGTCAGGAGTGTGATGGAATACTCTCCACTTGCCTGGATGAGTGCAGCTCCAACAACACTCAAGAAGCTCAACACCATCCAGGACAAAGCAGCCCGCTTGATTGGCACCCCATCCACCACCTTAAACATTCATTCCCTCCACCACCGGCGTACCGTGGCTGCAGTGTGTACCATCTACAAGATGCACTGCAACAACTCACCAAGGCTTCTTCGGCAGCACCTCCCAAACCCGCAACCTCTTCCACCTAGAAGGACATGGGGAGCAGGCGCATGGGAACACCACCACCTCCAAGTTCCCCTCCAAGTCCCACACACCATCCTGGCTTAGAAGTATATCGCCAATCACTCAGTGTCGCTGGGTTAAAATCTTGGAACTCCCTCCCTAACAGCACTGTGGGAGTACCTTCACCACACAGACTGCAGCGGTTCAAGAAGGTGGCTCACCACCACCTTCTCAAGGACAATTAGGGATGGGCAATAAATGCTGGCCTTGCCAGCGACGCCCACATCCCATAAACAAATTTAAAAAAAATCCTCCATGATACAGCCTAGTAGGGAGGGAAACTATGAATATTATCAGCATTCCTCACAAGTTTACATGGCTCACTTCTTTCATACAGCTTTTAAAACTTTCATCAAACAACTATTATATGTAAATGGATTTTCATTGGTTGAATGCTATATGCTTGGAGGAAGAAGAAACAAAATGGTTGATTTTCCAGTCAGTTACTCCTAATGAGAAACCGTGTCAGCGGAATCTAAGCATGGCTCAGGCCAGACGGCAATAACAACAGGCAGGCAGCTGGCATGCTCTGCCGGCCGACAGCCTGTTGTGCACCTCAAATGAAAATTGGCTCCGATGCCTTCAGGAGAGGTACAAAAAAAGTCAAAATGTTACCAAATATAATCTGGTGGTTTGCCAAAAGCAGCATGAGATTTCTTCACTGATATGTGATGGTACAGAAAGCACTGGGAACATATAAAAACTGAACGAAGATGAAAAAATATTCAGCAACCTCTTCAGGTTGACCACTTGAGCACTAAGGAAACTGAAGTCAAAGGGCGAAGCTCACCCCAAGATGGAAAGTAACAACCCCAGCTCTGCTAACATCCCATCCTACAAAGTCTGGTCCATTTTCAGTCTCCTGTGCTGTTGTTTGCCACTTGGAGTACTAGCTACAATTTACTCATTTACGGTTGTTGTTTTGTTCTTCGACCCCTTGTATAAAACGGGCAATGTTTGCAGCTCTCAGCCCTTTCACTTAAATACAAACAAATGACTTGCGGTGAAATATAAATTGTAATTTCAGCTTTCGCTCTGCCTTAATTGGAGCTTCAGTTTAGACGCCCTAAGTTTGTTTTAGCAGAATATCTGTAAGACTTTGTTATAAATAGGTGGCATGCAGCAGACTATGCATTGCTCACACTTTCAGATAAACGTTTCTAAAAGATGCCATGCTGTACTTAATTAAGTTACTGTGACTCTTTTGTTTTAATTGGACTTTTTGTTATAGAAATCATGGAATAAGTTACTGTCAGCCTGCCTGAGGCTACAATAAAACTTTTAACCACCAATTACAAATTTCTACTTCAACAAAATAAGTGCCAACTTTTAAAAATGTTAGTTAAAGGGAAGGAAAGTGTAGGGGAAGAACTTTCTGACTAAACTAGCCCCATTTCTATCTGAAGGATACATAAGAATAAATATACCTATTAGTTATACTAAAATAAAACTGATTTTTGCAATCTCATCAAGACCTGGGATTTTGGATCCCTTTCTCTTCGGAGGCACTCCGGGGATTTCTGTTAAAGATCAGCAACTGGGCTGCACTAACATTCTGGTACTCACTGAAATGGTTAGGCATACAGCTGAGCAAACTCTTGAAGTAATTGAAGTCCGCTCCGTCGGGAAAAAGACCCGAAATGGTAGGTCTCCACGAGATAGTAAAATCAGTGTTATTCTAATCCAGGTAATTTTACTTATCCTTACTTTAGATAAAGATAGGGGAGAGTAGATTGAACAGATAGTACTTCCTCTAGATTTTCCTTACTCTCCGAGTGTGTTGATTTTGTAAAGGGCAATCTATTGTTGCATTCAATACCCAAATTATGTATGCCAGTACAATGTATAAAAATGTATCCTGCATTTCTTGCTAAGTGTCTTTTTGTTGAGTCCTGACTGGATTGTGATCGGTTCAATAGATTGAAGTTGTCAGTGAAACAGAACAATGTATCTAATCAAAGTGCAATTTAGTTTTCAGTCTGAAAGTGCTGCCAAGTCTGGAGATGTTACTGAAGCACAGAAATCATCCAACATCGCAAAGTACTTAAATATAGCTGCGTTGGTGATTGGAGTCATTCTTATCATAACGGTTATCTCCATCCAGGCTACAGCTATCTCAAAATATGGAAATTAAATAAACCTATTGAAAGAAGATGCAATTGCAATTAGGACTAATATGGAACGCGATTAAGTGTTGGTTCATTTAAGTTGAAACAAAATGTGTGTAAGAAAGCATTATCTGGTGATATAAAGAAACAAATGCCAACTAGTTTAATTATAAAATGTGTCTTTTATTCAGCTGAGAACCGTGCTTCACTAAACGCTAGTGTATGTTTCCAGTTATTGAGTACAAATCGATAAAGGCCAAACATTGGCTAAATCAATCTATCTGCTGTCAGCTGTGGCTCAGTTGGTAGCACTCTCGCCTCTGAATCAGAATGTTGTGGGTTCAAGTCCCACTCCAGAGACTTGAGCACAAAAATCGAGGCTGACACTCCAGTGGAGTGCTGCACTGTTGGCAGGTGCTGTCTTTCGGTTGAGGCCCTGTCTGCTCTCTCAGGTGGACATAAAAGATCCCATGGTACTATTTTGAAGAAGAGCAGGGGAGTTATCCCCGGTGTCCTGGCCAATATTTATCTCTCAACCAACATAACAAAAACAGATTATCTGGTCATTATCACATTGCTGTTTGTGGGAGCTTGCCGTGTGCAAATTGGCTGCCGCATTTCCTACAATACAATAGTGATTGTACTTCATTGGCTGTAAAGCGCTTTGGGATGTCCTGAGGTCATGAAATGCGCTATATAAATGCAAGGCTTTCTTTTTACTATACTGTATTGTTCTTTTATATCCCAGTTATGACAATTCATAAATAAATAAAAATTTCAGACTGCAAATTGAATTTGAATTGTTTCTATGGCCAGTAAGTACAGTGGAGTTCAAAAAGGTTCAGAGAATTCAAAATAAAACAGAAAATGTTATTTTGAAATTGCATGGTAAAATGGAATATAAAAATACCATGGGAACAAATTGGGAAGGGAAAGATCCAAAAAAATGTTCTTGGAGCGTGAATGGAGATAAAAAATTACTGGGGGGTGCTAACGGGTCACAAATCCCCTAGCACCCAGACGCAGCACCGCTAACACCTCCCACGAAATTCAGCGGGAGGATAGCAGCGGCGGTAGCCGGTGGCGCCCCGTAGCGCTGTGCCACCGGCAATGCCGGCAGCGCAGCGCCCCACTTGCGCCCCAGCCGCAATCTTTCCTTGCGCCCCCTGACATATCGCCGGACAATATGTCCGACAGGATCAGAGGGCGTCTTTGCAGCGGCGGCGGCGCTACTTAAAGAGGCAGGTGTCGGGCGGCCATTTTTATTTTGGCCAACTGCCAGCACCTGCCCCCTTTCCCTTTTTTATGCGGGGCGCTGGCCGTGATCGCTCAGCCTGGCATTCCTCTCGAGTGCCGGGCTGTTTTCCCGGCACCCCGCTCCCCGGTGGTCCAGCAGGGCACCGGTGCACGCAGCGCTAGGCCCCTCCCCTTTAATTTAGGGGAGGGAGGCCTGCAGTACCGCGGCACTACATGCCGATGTTGCACGTAGCACCACAAACTTCAGTAGTAGCGCCCCAAGAAGGAGGTGGAGCGCTTCCAGTAGGACCCCACCTCTTGCTTTGGGCGCTACTACTGAATTTACGGCGGAGGAGCGCTAACTCTTTCAGGGCGCTAAAATTAGGGGGGGGGGGCGGGGGCAGTAGCATGCGGAAAACCTGGTGGTCTGTTTTTTCCCACAAGTTGTGGAGATTTAACTCCACAGCGTGCGTCTTACGTCATTGACAGGTTCCCCAGCCGGAAATCAGCATGATTGACAGGCTTGGCTTCCAGTCGGGTGGGGAATGCTAGGGAAGAGGATGCAGAACCAGGTAGGTATGATCCCCAACCCTTGGGGGTGGGTCCGATCCTTGACCCTGGGTGGGTCGGATCCATGACCCCAGGGGAGACTGATCCCCGGGGGAGGGGAGTCCAATCCCCGATCCCAAGGGGGGTTCTGATCACCGACCCCGGGGGTGGTCTGGTTCCGGGGAGGCGGGTGTTTGTATGGGGGGGGCTGGGTATGATGGTGGGGGAGCTTGGGGGTCCAGGAGGAAGCACTCCTGCTCCTCCCAGCCCAAAAGGAGCGATCCCTGAATCTGCCCTCGTCTCGCTGCAGCTGCCAGGATTCCCGAGGCCTGTGAAACCCAGCTGGCCACAGTAAAATCAGCAAAGCAGGTTAAATCCATGACTTTCAGCCTCATTAACATATTTAAAATGCCAACCAGCCTCCTGGCAGCTGGTTGGCTGCCCGTCCCTTGTCCCGACTGAGTAAAAGCCGGAAGTCGGCTTCCCGACACGCTTCCATGTTTTGCCTAGTTAACCCCCCCACCCACACCCAATCCCACCCGCTCCCCCATGAGAATAAAGGCAGTAGGAATTATGGGAATGTGGGGTGTAAGTGAAATAGATTGGAAGGATTCTGTATGATTGGGGAAGAGTACACAGCTCTTTATAAAGAAAGACAGACTATACAAGCAAAAACGCCAAATATATAAGAATTCAAAAATTGGTTTAACCATTGAAATATAGATCTAGCTTCTATGTGATTCTAAATATGGTTTACTGATTTCAAGAAAAGAACACAAAAGAAGGAAAGACGAATAGGAAATTGTAGGAACAAAATGTTCTTTTGAAACCTGCCCTTTACATTGATGCAATTATTTATAAGATGAGAGTGGGCTACAGAGCAGCTGACAGCAGTGGCAGGAGCAGTGATGGGCCATAGAGCGACTGACTGGCAGTGGTAGGGAGCAGTGATGGCCACGAATGGGTCATAGAGCGACTGACTGGCAGCGGTAGGGAGCAGTGATGGCCACGAATGGGTCATAGAGCGACTGACTGGCAGTGGTAGGGAGCAGTGATGGCCACGAATGGGTCATAGAGCGACTGACTGGCAACGGTAGAGAGCAGTGATGGCCACGAATGGACCGTAGAAGGAAAAGAGGGTAAGCCAGGAAAGGCTGCTCGGTGACAGAAAGGAGACGAAAACTGGCAAGAGCAGGCAATAATGTTAATCTAGATTTTTTTTTGGGGGGGTGGGGGGCAGGTTATGGCTATCTTCAAGTTCTCCCCTCTGCATATATAAGAAAAGCAAGATGGAGGTGGAGCTGGGAGAAACAGCTGATATGATCCACAGAGCTGCCCAGTGGCCTCGGTGTGCAATTACAATCGTTGCAGTTGACAGCGCAAAATTGAATGGGAAGAAGATCTTAATTTATATTGGGAAAAGTTGAAACAAATTGTGCTCAAAAACATGGTAAGATTTGCAAACAAGTAATACATGCAGACCTAAGCTTTTTAATAAGAAATAGGGATGTATAGGTGGGGCTTCGCCTTCAATGGACAGATGGTTGGCACGTATGTTATACATGTTAAAGCAGATACTACCCCAAGAGCATGGATATTTGATTCAAATGGATATAGTCCAATCTGACAGAATTGTTTGAAGGGAAAGGTTGGATGGAAGGCTAACTCCTGGGATACGTGATGGCCCATGTCTGCTGAGAAGTGCTCAGTGTCGCTTTACACCTCTGTGGAGCACTTTGGAATGTTTTGTTATATTAACAAAAGAAAGGAAAGGAAGAAAGGCTTGCATTTCTATAGCGCCTTTCACAACCACCGGATGTCCCAAAGCACTTTACAGTCAATGAAGTACTTTTGAAGTGTAGTCACTGCTGTAATGTGGGAAACGCGGCAGCCATTTTTGCACACAGCAAGCTCCCACAAACAGCAATGTGATACTGATCAGATAATCTGTTTTAGTGATGTTGATTGAGGGATAGATATTGCCCAGGACACCGGGGAGAACTCCCCTGCTCTCTTCTTCGAAATAGTGCCATGGGGTCTTTCACATCCACCTGAAAGAGCAGACGGGGCTTTGGTTTAACGTCTCATTCGAAAGACGGCACCTCCGACAGTGCAGCACTCCCTCGCTAAAGGTGCTAAATAAATGAAATAGTGTGTCATTGAATCCCCGCACTTAACTGAAGCACAGATGCAGGTGGAAGATTTCCTCCCTATTCTAGCTGCAGCAAATTGATAAAGAACAGATTTATAATTTCACTACATCAAGCACAGAGGAAATCAAATCCATCAAAATGCCAAGGTGCTTAGCAGACGTACAGTGGCACTTCCAATTCTTGGATCACAGATTGTCATCAACAGAGGCCAGACATTGGCGCATCATAAGGAATAGCGAGCAGAGGAGGAGCAACTGCAGACGAGGATGATGGTGAAGAGCTAGTGCTAAAGGATAGGCAGTTGAATTCTGGCAGCAAGGTGCAGGAGGGTGTCATAGTTGCATTTCTTTTCAGGGACCTTTCAAATGTTTGAAAGTTTTTTTTTATTTGCATCTGAAGAAAAATATGTTTTTTTTCCTGTTTCTTAACAACAACTTGCATTTATATAGTGCCTTTAACATAGTAAAACATCCCAAGGCACTTCACAGGAGCTATTGTCAAACAAAATTTGACACCGAGCCACGGTAGGAGATAGTAGGACAGGTGGCCAAAAGCTTGGTCAAAGAGGTGGGTTTCAAGGAGCGTCTTAAAAGAGGAGAGAGAGGCGGAGAGGTCCAGGGAGGGAATTCCAGAGCTTAGGGATTTGGCAGCTGAAGGCACGGCCGTTAATGGTGCAGCGATTAAAATCGGGTATGCGCACGAGGCCAGAATTGGAGGAGCGCAGAGATCTGCATGTTTATTTTCTCTTCACAAACAGTGAAGTTAGACTTGTTAGGGTGATTCTGTGATCTGTTACAACCAATGGGGAATTGATGCTCACAGAAAATGAATCTTGAGAAATTGCTCCCTGTGAACATGACAGCTGGCTGGAGGTGTCAAATTGAGCAATCATCCCATAGTTATTTTCAGCCATATCATAGAATGCAGTTTATACTGAAAGTGATAAGTTTAGACTGATCTTTACATTCTAGATGAATATGTCCTTTATGTGTCCATGTTATCTCCTCAATGTTTTCTCCGAATACTGGAGTAGTGATTACCTTTGATGTCTCTCATAACTGCCAAAAGACTGTTATGTTTGAGTTGCTGCTGTGATATATCTGCTTTTGGAGGCACCTCTAGAAGGCACTTGTCCAGGACCTGATGTTGGCATTCAGTTTCCATTGAACTATCTGCCACTCGACTATTTTTTAATATAGAATTACATAGAATATACAGCACAGAAACAGGCCATTCAACCCAACCAGTCTGTGCTGGTGTTTATACTCCACCCGAGTCTCCTCCCATTCCATCTACCTCACCTCAGCCTTTCAGCAAGGAGGCCACTGCGAGAGAACATCTGCTCTTGGACCCACCCATCTGCTGGAAGACAGAAGACTGCAATCATTATGGTTGCTAAATTCTCCCTGAAGGAGGCCTGTGGCTCTCGTTGCATAGATTCCACTCTGTAGATACAGCAGTTCCAGATGGTCTTAGTTCCTCAGCAACAGCCAGTTAACAGTGCTGAACTTTCCGTTTACTATGTGAGTGAAACGTCTACACCCCGTTCATTTGTTCAATCTGCCTCTTCAGAAAGTCTATGCACTCCAGTTTGAGGACCCTGAGCAGATGGCTTCCTGTCCTAAACCTGCTGGCCCCTAATTAATGCCCATCTCTTTTGTCTCTTCTACACCACTGTGCTGTACAATATCTCGTCCTTCCTTATGTGTTTCACTGTCAATGAATTCTGAAAAGCTAATGTCTAAATTGCTGCTTAGTGATGCTGAGTGCTTTTGTATACTGTACACTTGCTAATTATCCATGTTTCACATGGCTAGTCAGCAGCAATAAACTGCAAGGGGTAAACAATAATACCAGTGTGATCTGAGGGAGGGAAGGGAAGAAAGCTATCAGCATGGACAATGGGGAAGGAGAGAATACTGAAGGATGAGGGGAGAGTCGAGTACCTCCAGGGCATTGAGGGGAGAGTAATGTGCCTCTTTGTCATTATGGGGGGAAAATTCAGTTGGTTGCGCCTCCCGTTAGTGCCTTAAGAGGGTGCTAATGGGGCGCAAAGCAACTAGCGCCCGGGCGCGGCGATGTTTGCGCTGCTCGCGAAATTAACTAGACATTTTGCGGCGGCGCTAAACACTACTGCCACGATCTCCTGCGCCGGCAGATCGTGACATCAGTCGAGTGCGCAACGCCCCGGTTGCGCCCCGGAGCGGATATTGAGTGGCGCCCCCTGCCTTACCGCCTGCCGCTAGCAACGACAGGTTGAGGGGAGCGTTTTGCAGTCAGGAAGGGACTGGGGGAGTGCTATTTAAAGGCGACCGCTTCCTGCCTTTTTTTGTTGGTGACATTTTTGAACCACGCATTCTGAGAGAGAGAGAGAGAGACTTCTGGAGAGATTCAATGCTGTGTGAAGGAGTTTTGGGTACTGAGCAGCACTTTGCAGGTTCATTTTGATTTGCCCTTCCTTGTATCAATTTAGAAGAGACTGTGGGGGTTGCACTCTGAGCTCTTTCCCTGGTTCTCTCCATTGTTCTTTCCAGCAGATTTGATGTACAGGTCTCTCCAGGCTGAGATTCAAGGCTGCAATGAGCAGGATAGGAATGGAAAGCAAGATCAACCCTCCCCTTTAAGAACTGGCCGGCGCCATTGTGTCTGTGTTCCATTGCTGACTGACATCACATTAGCTTCGCCAGCGCTCTGAGTTAGCGCCTTGCTCCTCGGCCTTTGCGCCTTAAGACAGATGTGTAGCGCCTGATTTAGGGCTCCAATCACCTCCAGGGGCGATAAAAGTCAAGTTTGCAGTCGGAGGCGATAATTAGCGCCAGGCGCTAATCTTTGCTCTCGACCAATAATTGCGCCCCAAATGGGGTGATACTGAATTTCTCCCCCTATGCCCTGCATTTTTTACCACAACCTTCTGCTATACAAGTGATGAAATGTTGAGTACCTGCGGTTTAAAACATGTCAAGGGCATGCCCCACAACATTCTCCGTGCTATATTCAGGCTATTCTTGTAGCACTCTTGCCTCTAAGTCAGAAGGTTGTGGGTTCAAGTCCCACTTCAGAGATTTGAGCACATAACCTAAGCTGACACTTCAGTGCAGTGCTGAGAGAGTGCTGTACTGTTGGAGGTGCCACCTTTCGGATGAGGTGTTAAACTGAGGCCCCATCTGCCCTCTTAAATGGATGTTAAAGATCCCATAGCACTATTCGAAGAAGAGCTGGGGAGTTCTCCCAGTGTCCTGGCCAACATTTATCCCTCAACCAACACCTAAAAAAAAACCCTGGTCATTTATTCATCACTGTTTGTGGGACCTTGCTGTGCGCGAATAGGCTGCCGCATTTCCCTATAATACAACAGTGACGACACTTCAAAAGTACTTAATTGGTAAAACACTTTGGGAGATCCTGAGGTCATGAAAGGTGCTATGTAAATGCAAGACTCTCTTTTACTGGTTTTCTAGGTTGATAGGTACGTACACTGTGGCTCTTTGGTTCCCACTGTGGATTACTGGGTCCTGCTCCATCATCTGTAAATACAGCAGACGGTACTTTTACGAGCACTTTAGCACCCTTCTCCAATTCACTATTTGTCTTTGAATGCGATGATTTGCAAAACAGTTCTTCTCAGTGTGAGAGTATAGACCAGCGGTAGGCACAGTGATGGTGGGAATGCGGCGATACGTCATTCCCCAACATTTTCGGGGCGCTACCGTCCATTTCTGCCGGGAAGCCTCAAAATCTACCCCAGTGAGTCGGCGGGCACGTCATTTTATAATCTTCAAAGAGGTATTTACCCCCTGTAGGGCCACTGACTGAATAAGTCAAATTCCATTTTTATGAAATGATATTCAGGGATTTTTACTGATGCTTTGGGGTTGAACTGGTAGCCCAACCAAAACTGTGCACGTGCATCTCACATTGCAGGTTTGAGGGATAAACCTCATGGTCAGTTCATTTAAATACTTATGCTGTGCTCACTCAGCAGGAACACGCGGGTCCCTCAGCAGCAGAGGAAGCCTGTAATGTTAGAAACAAATTCAGTTGCAGCAGGACTAGATCTGAGCAGATTCATAGGACGCGTTACTGCCATGGTTCACCAAACAAGCTCTTACTGTGACTTCTCTAAAATGGTTCATGTTGCTTAAAGTGATTTGCAATTAAGGACCAACAGGCTCATTTGTTTTTTATCTTTCACCACAGCAAGCACAATCAGAGTGTAACTGCATCCAACTGCAAGAGGGTTATTTTCACATTCGTGCAAATGTTAGTTAAGCATTGAAAGGAATTCCGTTTTATATCACCTCGAAAAACAAGCAGCCCTTCTCAATGTAGTGATGAGTGCAGCATTACATTCCTCTGTCATGCACAATGGCAGCAGACAACCCCTCAAGTCTTCCAGTATGCCGAGGCACAAATTCGTTCTTTGTGATGATACAGTTTTAGTATCATCATTTACATCAATTGGATCTACACCAGGCACTAATCATGCCCTGCAGTGGCATAAACTGAATGAAGTAGGGTGGGAGGAGGCTCAAATGGAGCATAAACACTGGCATAGACCAGTTGGGCCGAATGGCCTGTTTCGGTGCTGTAAATTCTATGTAAAACTGATTGGGACCTGAATAAGGACTTTTGCCCAACAGCTTCAAAAAAGTTGACTTAGCCCTCAAAAAGCTGACAACGCAATTATAAGCCCATGGCCCGTGAAAACAAGTAGTTACACAGATTTCGTCATTTAAGCAGTAGGTACACCCAATATTTCTTCACGTTTTTTTTTCTCCTCCAAACAAAAGTACATGAAAGCCTGTATCCTGGGGTATATTCACTGCAGAGAGCACTGGATATGACTTCAAGCCCACATGAGAGCTGAGCTGGAGTCATCTGAAAGAAAGACTTGCATTTATATAGCAACTTTCACGACCACTGGATATCTCAAAGCGCTTTACAGCCAATGTAGGAAACAAGGCAGCCAATTTCCACACAGCAAGCTCCCACAAACAGCAATGTGATAATGACCATATAATCTGTTTTTGTTATGTTGATTGAGGGATAAAGTTTGGCCAGGACACTGGGGATAACTCACCTGCTCTTCGAAATAGTGCCACGGGATCTTTTACGTCCAGCTGAGAAAGCAGACGGGGCCTCGGTTTAAAGTCTCATCCGAAAGACGGCACCTCCGACAGTGCAGCACTCCCTCAGCACGGCACTGGAGTGTCAGCCTAGATTTATGTGCATCAAGTCCCTGGAGCAAGACTTGAACCCACAACCTTCTGACTCAGAGGCGAGTGTATTACCCACTGAGCCACAGCTGACCCCAAGAAATTGCACTACAGCCGGGAATACAACTTTCTCCCAAATGTTTGGTGTCTACCAAAGCCTGGAGGTGGAGGTAAAGCAAAAGGGGCCATAGATTTAAAGTAATTGGTAGAAGGATTAGAGGGGAGTTGAGGAGAACTTTTTTCACCCAGAGGGTGGTGGGGGTCTGGAACTCACTGCTATGTTTAAGAAGTACTTGGATATGCACTTGAAGTGCCATAAACTACAAGGCTACGGACCAAGAGCTGGAAAGTGGGATTAGGCTGGATAGCTCTTTTCTTGCCGGCACAGCCACGATGGGCCAAATGGCCTCCTTCTGTGCTGTAAATTTCTATGATTCTAAAAGAGTAGCTGCAAGAAAATTTCCTCAAGTTCCATTACTATCCTCATTCCCATTCAAAGGAAAGCTCCATCAATGGCAATTCTTGTTTCTACAAAGAGATCAGCAGTCAGATCATGCATGCAGCTGCTAATGCTGCCCAAGTGCTATGTGTCTTGGAAAAAGGTTTCTATCATCACTGACATTCTGACTGGGTATTGATGTAAATTTGATATAAGATTCTGAAGGGGCTTGACAGGGTTGAGGGGGTTTGACAGGGTAGATGCAAAGAGGATGTTTCCCCTCGTGGGGGAATCTAGAACTCGGGGGCATAGTTTCAGAATAAGGGGTCGCCCATTTAAAACGGAGATGAGGAGCAATTTCTTCTCTCAGAGGGTCATGAATCTTTGGAATTCTCTTCCCCAGAGAGCTGTGGAGGCTGGGTCATTGAATATATTTAAGGTGGAGATAGACAGATTTTTGAACGATAAGGGAGTCAAGGGTTATGGGGAGCGGGCAGGAAAGTGGAGTTGAGGCCAAGACCAGATCAGCCATGATCTTATTGAATGGCGGAGCAGGCTCAAGGGGCCAAATGGCCGACTCCTGCTCCTATTTCTTATGTTCTTACAACGTTTTTCATTCACTTCACAAAATATTGAACAAGAATTAATATTTCTGTTAGCAGTGACATTTTCTGATTTATAGGACGTTGTTACAATCTGAATGACACCATCATGTTATAAGAAAGGGTTTCACGACATTTTTACCAGGATGACAGTGAAATAATTTAATATCACTTTACTAGTTTTGTTGCACCATAGCTCAACTACATTACCAAAATGGGAACTTTGATGCCTGTGTCAGGTATTATCCAATTTCCTTTTGACAAGATGGCAAGATAAAGTACTGAAACATTGGGTTCTGGCAATAACTTTCTGCTTCTGTTTGTAAGAAGGTCTCTGATTGAACAATTACTGTTGTTTTGTAGGGTTTGGGGTCTGTTATGTGTAGTTAGGTGGTTGCTTTTGTTTTATGACATGAATCATTTCTGTAAGTCTGTTATTTAGAAGAGCGCTTTGAAGATGAACTCATGATAAAATTAGTATCTAACGTCAATCAGTCCCAGTGATGGCTGGATCAGGCTAAACAAAGAAACTACAAATGCTGAAAATCTGAAAAAAGTTTTAGTATTTAGCACTTCTGGGACAGTGTTTCGTGTGAGTCAATATCAGGGATTCAGAACCAGAGCTCATTCTGTCAATAATGGACAGAAGATCATGTGGGCCATGAAATGACCTCTGCACCCAAATTCCCAGTATGTACACCTGCCATGTGAAGCTCTGCGTCAGGAACGCTTAATACTAACATGTACCCCATTATGCCTTATCACGTCTCTCAGGACTTCTTCAGAGTGAATAACATTGATATTACAGTGCAGTGACTGTTGTTCATGTTTCAGGTCTGACCCTTCAGCAGAACTGGGCATATTTTGCTCACCAAAGTGAAGTATGTCAGTTACTTAATTAGTCAAGTACTGACCAAGGACATTAACCAGGCTCTGAAGATCAGGTAACTGCATGAATGTAAGCACAGCAGTGAATCTGTACAAACAAAAGAGTGCACTGACAAATAGGGTCCGGCTAAGAAAAAATGGTAATAAGATAAATAGGGCCATAGTACAAAAAAATGTTAAGATGTCTAAAAATGTTAAAAAGACAAATCTAAAGGCACTGTATCTGAATGCACAAAGCATTCGTAATAAGGTAGACGAATTAACAGCGCAAATAGATGTAAACGGATACGATATAATTGCAATTACGGAGACATGGCTGCAGGCTGACCAAGGCTGGGAGCTGAATATCCAAGGATATTCGATAGTTAGGAAGGACAGGCAAAAAGGAAAAGGAGGTGGTGTGGCGTTGTTATTAAAGGATGAAATCAGAGCAATAGTGAGAAAGAATATTGGCTCAGAAAATCAAGATGTAGAATCAGTCTGGGTGGAGCTAAGAAGCACCAAGGGGCAGAAAACATTGGTGGGAGTTGTCTATAGGCCTCCAAACAGTAATGATTATGTAGGGGACAGCATCAAACAGGAAATTAGAGATGCATGTAACAAGGGTACTACAGTAATCATGGGAGACTTCAATCTACATATAGACTGGCCAAACCAAATTAGCAATAATACTGTGGAGGATGAATTCCTGGAGTGTGTACGAGATGGTTTTCTAGACCAGTACGTTAAGGAGCCAACTAGGGAACAGGCTATCCTAGGTTGGATATTGTGCAATGAGAAGAGGTTAATTAATAATCTTGTTGTGCGGGGTCCTTTAGAGAAGAGTGACCATAACATGATAGAATTCTTCATTAAGATGGAAAGTGAAGAAGTCCAATCCGAAACTAGGGTCCTAAATCTAAACTACGATGGCATGAGGAGTGAGTTGGCTTGATAGATTGGGGAGCTTCATTAAAAGGCATGATGGTGGAACGAATGCATGAATTGCAACAGTTATACATTCTTTTCTGGCGCAAAAACACAAAAGGAAGAGCGGCCCAACCATGGATAACAAAAGAAATTAAGGATAGTATTAGATCCAAAGAGGAGTCATATAAAGTTGCCAGAAAAAGTAGCAAGCCTGAGGATTGGGAGCAGTTTAGAGTTCAGCAAAAAAGGACCAAGAGATTGATTAAGAGGGGAAAAATAGAGTATGAGAGTAAACTTGCAAGGAACATAAAAGTGGACTGTAAAAGCTTCTACAAGTATGTAAAAAGAAAAAGATTAGTGAAGACAAATGTAGGTCCCTTACAGTCAGAAATGGGAGAATTTATAATGGGGAACAAGGAAATGGCAGAGCAATTAAACAAATACTTTGGTTCTGTCTTCACGGAAGAGGACACAAATAACTTCCCAACAATGTGAGGGAACCAAGGGTCTAGTGAGAAGGAGGAATTAAAGGAAATTAGTATTAGTAAAAAAATAGTGCTGGAGAAATTAATGGGACTGAAAGCTGATAAATCCCCAGGGCCTGATAATCTGCATCCCAGAGTACTAAAAGAGGTAGCCATGGAAGTAGTGGATGCATTGGTTGTCATCTTCCAAAATTCTATAGATTATGGAACAGTTCCGGCAGATTGGAGGGTGGCAAATGTAACCCCACTATTTAAAAAAGGAGGGAGAGAGAAAACCGGGAACTACAGACCAGTTAGCCTAACATCAGTAGTAGGGAAAATGCTGGAGTCTATTATAAAGGATGTGATAACAGGACACTTAGAAAATATCAACGGGATTAGACAAAGTCAACATGGATTTATGAAAGGGAAATCATGTTTGACAAACTACTGGAGTTTTTTGAGGATGTAACTGGTAGAATAGATAAGGGAGAACCAGTGGATGTGGTGTATTTGGATTTTCAGAAGGCCTTTGATAAAGTCCCACATAAGAGGTTAGTGTGCAAAATTGGAGGTAATATACTGACATGGATTGAAAATTGGTTAACAGACAGGAAACAGAGAGTAGGAATAAATGGGTATTTTTTGGGGTGGCAGGTGGTGACTAGTGGGGTACCGCAGGGATCAGTGCTTGGGCTCCAGCTATTCCAATATATATCAATGATTTGGATGAGGGAACCAAATATAATATTTCCAAGTTTGCTGACGACACAAAATTATTGTGGGATTGTGAATTGTGAGGAGGATGCAAAGAGGCTTCAAGGCGATTTAGACAAGTTGAGTGAGTGGGCAAATACATGGCAGATGCAGTATAACGTGGATAAATGTGAAGTTATCCACTTCCATAGGAAAAACAGAAAGGCAGAGTATTATTTAAATGGTGATAGATTGGGAAATGCTGATGTACAAAGGGACCTGGGTGTCCTTGTACACCAGTCACTGAAAGCAAACATGCAGGTGCAGCAAGCATTTAGGAAGGCAAATGGTATGTTGGCCTTCATTGCAAGAGGATTTGAGTACAGGAGTAAGGATGTCTTACTACAGTTGTACAGGGCCTTGGTGAGACCACACCTGGAGTACTGTGTGTAGTTTTGGTCTCCTTACCTCAGAAATACTTGCCATAGAGGGAGTGCAGCGAAGGTTCACCAGACTGATTCCTGGGATGGCAGGACTGTATGAGGAGAGATTGGGTCGACTAGGCCTGTATTCACTAGAGTTTAGAAGAATGAGAGGGGATCTCATTGAAACATATAAAATTCTGACAGGGCGAGACAGACTGGATGCAGGGAGTATGTTTCCCCTGGCTGGGGGATCTAGAACGAGGGGTCACAGTCTCAGGATACAGGATGGGACATTTAGGACTGAGATGAGGATAAATTTCTCCACTCAGAGGGTGGTGAACCTGTGGAATTCTCTACCACAGAAGGCTGTGGAGGCCAAGTCACTGAATATATTTAAGAAGGAGATAGATAGATTTCTAGACACAAAAGGCATCAAGGGGTATGGGGAGAGAGCAGGAATATGGTATTGAGATAGAGGATCAGCCATGATTATATTGAATGGTGGAGCAGGCTCGAAGGGCCGAATGGCCGACTCCTGCTCCTATTTTTCATTGTTTCTATGTTTCTAACCTGATCACTAGCACAACAGCCATTGGATTTTGAAAGATGTATTCATAGATCTAAGTGCATTAGAACCAATTTATTTGTGCATGAGTTTTGAAATCAGAAACAAAGATTACATCACGGAGCAATTTTCTGACCTTCCACCACTGACAGCACATCTCAGAAATTTAGGGATAAAATCAGAAAATTGGCCATTGCATTTCAAGTTTTAAATATGCATTAAATATCTGCTTGTTTAGTTTGCAAGGAAAAATTGTATTTAAATTAATCCTGGTTGGTTCTGACCTGCCCTGTACTCGTATCGATCCATTTTAAACACCCAAAACCTTGACATTGTTGATCTGCCATGAGGGAGAATGAAATATAGAGCTGAACAGTGCATTGAGGTTTGCAAACAGTCCTACTCATCTGTTAAATTGCCCTTTAGAACAGAGCTGTAGATTGTTTAAAAGCCTCGATTGTAGTAGATGGGGTGGCTGCTTCATCTCCGCTCGAGCCTGCACTCCTGGATGGCTCTGTCCTGGCAACAGCATCGAACCAGAAATGTGACAATCACAGAGTAATCCATGTCGAGCAAATACTCTGCCAAACAGTTTAACAGCTCCGTCATTACATTAAGTCCAGCTCAGTGGGTGAGTTAATAGCTACCTGGTTGTTTTTATTTTTCCCAGTCGATAATTGCCCCATCTTCCTCTGGATGCTCATAACAAGCAACAGAGTGGTTAGAATGTGGAACTCGCTACCACAGGGAGTAGTTGAGGTGAATAGCATAGATGTATTTAACGGGAAGCTAGATGAGTACATGAGGGAGAAAGGAATAAAAGAGTAGGCTGATAGGGTTAGATAAAGTAGGGTCGAAGGTGACTTGTGTGGAGCATAACCACTGGCATGGACCAGTTGGGCCGAATGGCCTGTTTCTGTGCTGTAAATTCGATATAATTCTACGTAAACTGATTAGGGCCTGAAAAAGGGCTTCTTATCAACAGCTTCAAAATAGTTGACATAGCCCACAAAAAACTGAGAACTCAAGAATGATCTTGATTATAAGCAGTGCTATCAAGCAGCACTAACTCACCAATAACCTGCTCACTGATGCCCAGTTTGGGTTCCGCCAAGACCACTCAGCTCCCGACCTCATTACAGCCTTGATCCAAACATGGACAAAGGAGCTGAATTCCAGAGGTGAGGTGAGAGTGACTGCCCTTGACATCAAGGCAGCATTTGACCTAGTGTGGCATCAAGGAGTCCTAGTAAAATTGAAGTCAATGGGAATCAGAGGGAAAACTCTCCACTGGCTGGAGTCATACCTAGCACAAAGGAAGATGCATGTGGTGCTTGGAGGTCAATCAATCACAGCCCCAGAACATCAACGCAGGATTTCCTCAGGGCAGTGTCCTAGGCCCAACCATCTATAGCTGCTTCATCAATGACCTTCCCTCCAACATAAGGTCAGAAATGGGGATGTTCATCTGCCAGTGTTCAGTGCCATTCGCAACTCCACAGATAATGAAGCAGTCCATCCCCGCATGCAACAAGACCTGAATGACATTCAGGCTTGGGCTGATAAGTGGCAGGTAACATTCACGCCACACAAGTGCCAGGCAATGACTATCTCCAACAAGCGAGAGTCAAACCACCACCCCTTGACATTCAACGGCATTACCATCACCGAATCCCCCACCATCAACATCCTGGGGGTCGCCATTGACCAGAAACTGAACTGGAGCAGCCACATAAAAACTGTGGTAACAAGAACAGGTCAGAGGCTCGGTATTCTGTGGCGAGTGTCTCACCTCCTGACTCCCCAATGTCTTTCCACCATCTACCAGGCACAAGTAAGGAGTGTGATGGAATACTCTCCACTTGCCTGGATGAGTGCAGCTCCAACAACACTCAAGAAGCTCGACATCATCCAGGACAAAGCAACCCACTTGATTGGCACCCCATCCACCACCTTAAACATTCACTCCCTCAACCACCGGCGTACTGTGGCTGCAGTGTGTACCATCTACAAGATGCACTGCAGCAACTCGTCAAGGCTTCTTCGGTAGCACCTCCCAAACCCGTGACCTCTTCCACCTAGAAGGATAAGGGCAGCAGGCGCATGGGAACACCACCACCTCCAAGTTCCCCTCCAAGTCACACACCATCCTGACTTGGAAGTAGATCGCTGATTCTTCATCGTCGCTGGGTCAAAATCCTGGAACTCCCTGACTAACAGCACTGTAGGAGTACCTTCACCACACGGACTGCAGCGGTTCAAGAAGGCGGCTCACCACCACCTTCTCGAGGGCAACTAGGGATGGGCAATAAATGCTGACCCAGATCCCATGAACAAATTTTTAAAAAATGTGAAAACAAGTAATTACACAGACTTTATAATGTAAGCACGGGGTATATCCAATATTCTGTCATGGGTTTTCTCAAAAAGAAATCCAAATGTTGGAGCTCTGGCTGCAATTTTTTCAGTCTTCCTTGGTAGTGCATTTCCTGCTTTCCAGGAACATTTTGAATTTTTACCTGAAAAGTGGCATATTCTGGTTAATTTTAAGCACTTTTACACTTGACAATTGATAGATTGTTAATCTTTAAAAAAGAGAAATAAAGTGGCATTTGGATTGTCCACAGACCAACTGGACCGACACTTTTCCAAAGCTACTTCGACAGTCAAACTCACACTTTTCTCCTTCCCCCACAATCAAGCTGTCAATCTTCTTCCCTACTCCCTGTTCAAGCTGGGGCTTCTTCACCCCAGTTTAAACTGGACGCCTCCTTTAACCTCCTCATTTCAAGTTGGTATTCCTCCTCCTCCCCCAGTTCATGTCGACACTCTTCCCCTCCCCTCCCTCAGTTCATGTTGGCACTCTCCTTTGTCTCCCATGCCAATGCATCACACCCATCTACTCAAGGTGGATAAACCAAAGAAAGAAAGACTTGCATTTATATAGCACCTTTCATGACCACCAGACGTCTCAAACCGCTTTACAGTCAATTAAGTACTTTTGAAGTGGAGTCACTATTGTAATGTGGGAAACGCGGGAGCCAATTTGCGCACAGCAAGCTCCAACAAACAACAATGTGAAAATGACCAGATAATCTGTTTTTGTTATGTTGGTTGAGAGAGACATATTGGCCAGGACACACAGGGATAACTCCCCTACTCTTCTTCGAAATAGTGCCATGGAATCTTTTACGTCCACCTGAGGGAGCAGACGGGGCCTCGGTTTAATGTCTCATCTGAAAGACGGCACCTCCGACAGTGCAGCACTCCCTCAGTACTGCACTGAAGTGTCAGCCTAGCTTTATGTGCACAAGTCCCTGGAGTGGGACTATGAAACCACAACCTTCTGACTCAGAAGTAAGTGTGCTACCCACTGAGCCACAGCTGACACGTGGCCATGATACATGCACTGTAGGGTTTCGAAGGACATCAGAGAGGAGATAGCAGAGGCTCTGACCACAATTTTGCAATCCTCCTTAGATATGCGATTTGTCATAGAGTCATAGATTTATACAGCACAGAAAAAGGCCCATCGGCCCATGCCGGCCATCAAGCCCTATCTATTCTAATCCCATTTTCCAGCACTTGGTCCGTAGCCTTGTATGTTATGGCATTTCAAATGCTCATCTAAATGCTTCTTGAATGTTGACGATTCCTGCCTCTACTACCCTTTCAGGCAGTGAGTTTCAAATTCCAACCACCCTCTGGGTGAGAAGGTTTTTCCTCAAATCCCCTCTAAACCTCCTGCCCCTTACCTTGAAACTATGCCCCCTGGTTATTGACCCCTCTACTAAGGGGAAAAGTTCCTTTCTATCTACCCTATCTATGCCCCTCATAATTTTGTACACCTCAATCAGGTCCCCCCTCAGCCTTCTCAGCTCTCAGGAAAACAACCCCAGCCTGTCCAGTCTCTCTTCATAGCTGAAGCGCTGCAGCCCAGGTAACATCCTGGTGAATCTCCTCTGCACCCTCTCCAATGCAATCACAGCCTTCCTATAGTGTGGCGACCAGAACTGCACACAGTATTCCAGCTGTGGCCTAACTAGCATTTTGTACAGCTCCATCATAACCTCCCTGCTCTTATATTCTATGCCTCGGCTAATGAAGGCAAGTATCCCATATGCCTTTTTAACCACCTAATCTACCTGCTGCCTTCAGGGATCTATGTACATGCACACCAAGGTCCCTCTGATCCTCTGTCCTTCCTAGGATCCTACCATTCATTGTGTATTCTCTTGCCTTGTTAGTCCTCCCAAAATGCATCACCTCACACTTTTCAGGGTTAAATTCCATTTGCCACTGTTCTGCCCATCTGACCAACCCATCTATATTGTCCTGTAGCCTGAGGCTTCCATCCTCGTTATTTACCACTCCACCAATTTTCGTGTCATCTGCGAACTTACTGATCATACCTCCTACATTCATATCTAAATCATTATGTACACTACAAACAGCAAAGGACCCAGCACCGATCCCTGCGGTACACCACTGGACACAGGCTTCCAGTCACAAAAACAACCTTCGACCATCACCCTCTGCCTCCTGCCACGAAGCCAATTTTGGATCCAATGTGCCAAATTGCCCTGGATCCCATGGGCTCTTACCTTCTTGACCAGTCTCCCATGTGGGACTTTGTCAAAAGCCTCACTGAAGTCCATGTAGACTACATCAACTGCACTACGCTCATCCACACACCTAGTCACCCCCTCGAAAAATTCAATCAAATTGGTTAGACATGATCTCCCCCTGACAAAGCCATGCTGACTATCCTTGATTAATCCTTGCCTCTCCAAGTGGAGACTAATTCTGTCCCTCAGAATTTTTTCCAATAATTTCCCTACCACTGATGTTAGGCTCACTTGCCTGTAATTCCCTGGTTTATCCCTACTACCCTTCTTGAATAATGGTACTATGTTAGCTGTCCTCCAGTCCTCTGGCACCTCCCCTGTGGCCAGAGAGGTTCTGAAAATTTGTGTCAGAGCCCCTGCAATCTCCTCCCTTGCCTCACACAGCAGCCTGGGATACATCTCGTCTGGGCCTGGGGATTTATCCACTTTTAAGCCCGCTAAAACCGCTAGTACCTCCTCCCTCTCAATACTAATTTGTTCAAGTATATCACAATCCCCCTGCCTGATTTCTATGCCTGCATCGTCCTTCTCCATAGTGAACACAGATGCAAAATATTCATTTAATACCTCACCCACATCTTCCGGCTATACACACAGATTGCCACTTTGGTCCCTAATGGGCCGTACTCTTTCCTTGGTTATCCTCTGGCCCTTAATATACTTATAAAACACCTTGAGATTTTCCTTTATTTTGCCTGCCAGTGTTTTTTCATGCCACCTCTTCGCTCTCCTAATTTCTTTTTTAAGCACCCACCTGCACTTTCTATACTCCTCTAGGGCTTCCACTGTTTTTAGTCCTTTGTATCTGCCAAAAGCCTCCCTTTTTTTCCTAATCCATTATTGTATATCTCTTGACATCCAGGGTTCCCTGGGCTTGTTGGTCCCACCCTTGACCTTTACGGAAACATGTTGGCGTTGTACTCTCTCTATTTCCTTTCTGAAAGACTCCCACTGCTCTGATGTGGATTTTCCTACAAGTAGCTTATCCCAATCCACTTTGGCCAGATCCTGCCTTATCATATTAAAATCGGCCTTCCCCCAATTTAGAACCTTTATTTGCGGTCCATCTTTGTCCTTTTCCATGACTACCTTAAATCTCACCGAATTATGGTCACTGTCGCCAAAATGCTTTCCTACTGACACTTCTACCACTTGCCCGGCTACATTCCCTAGAATTAGGTCCAGTACCGCCCCCTCTCTAGTAGGACTTTCTACATGCTGGCTCAAAAAGCTCTCCTGGATGCACTTTAAGAATTCCGCACCCTCTAAGCCTTTCACACTCTGACTATCCCAGTTAATATTGGGGAAGTTGAAATCCCCTATTATTATTACCCTATTATTTCTACACTTCTGAGATTTGCCTACATATCTGTTCCTCTATCTCCCCCTGACTGTTTGGGGGCCTATAGTACACTCCCAGCAAAGTGTTTGCCCCATTTTTGTTTTTAAGTTCTACCCATATGGCCTCATTAGAGGAACCTGCTAAGCTATCATCCCTCCTTACAGCAGTAATTGACTCCTTGATTAATATTGCGACACCCCCTCCTCTTTTACTCCCCCGTCTGTCTCGCCTGAAGATTCTATACCCTGGAATATTGAGCTGCCAGTCATGCTCCTCCCTCAACCATGTCTCTGTGATAGCAACAATATCATACTCCCATGTGTTCATCAACACCTTCAATTCATCTGCCTTACTCGCAAGACTCCTTGCATTAAAATAAATGCCATCCAGCCTTGCCATGCACCCTTGTGCCATTATATATTTGCTCTGTCTTCGAGGCTGACTTGTTTTTTCCTCTATATTTGGCTGTGCATCACCCCCTACTATAGCTCCACTCCGTATCCCATCCCCCTGCCAAGTTAGTTTAAACCCCCCCCCCCCCCCAACAGTACTAGCAAACCTCCCCGCAAGGATGTTGGTCCCATTCCGGTTCAGGTGCAACCCGTCCGACTTGTACAGGTCCCACCTTCCCCAGAAGCAGACCCAGTGATCCAGGAAACTAAAGCCCTCCCTCCTGCACCAACTCTTTAGCCACGCATTCATCTGCTCTATCCTCCTATTCCTATACTCACTAGCACGTGGCACCAGGAGTAATCCAGAGATTACAACCTTTGAGGTCCTGCTTTTTAATCTGCTACCTAGCTCCATAAATTGTTGTTGCAGGACCTCATCCCTTTTTCTACCTATGTCGCTGGTACCAATGTGAACCACGACCTCTGACTGTTCGCCCTCCCCCTTCAGAATGCCCTGCAGCCGTTCAGTGACATCCTTGACCCTGGCAGCAGGGAGGCAACATACCATCCTGGAGTCACGTCTGTGGCCACAGAAACATCTATCTGTTCCCCTTACGATAGAATCCCCTATCACTATTGCTCTCCCACTCTTTTTCCTCCCCTCCTGTGCAGCTGAGCCACTCGTAGTGCCACAAACTTGGCTCTTGCTGCATTCCCCTGAGAAACCATCACCCCCAGCAGTATCCAAAATGGAAAATATCTGTTGGAGAGGGAGATGGACCCAGGGGACTCCTGCACTACCTTCCTAGTTCTTTTACTCTGTCTGGCGGTCACCCATTCCCTTTCTGCTTGTGCACTCTTTACTTGCGGTGTGACCACCTCGTTAAACGTGCTATTCACGAAGATCTCAGCTTCGCGGATGCTCCACAGTGACACCAGCCGCAGCTCCAGCTCCGAAACGCGGATTTCGAGTAGCTGCAGCTGGAGACACTTCCTGCACATGTGTTCGCCCTGGACACCGAAAGTGTCGGGGGACTGGAAGACAGCCAATGTAACGCCATTGTTTGAGAAGCTGGTGAAGGTTAAATTGGATAACTATAGACCAGTTAGTCTAACATCAATTGTAGGTAACTCTTCGAATTCAAAATTTTGCATAAAATTAGTGAGCATTTAGAAATGTATGGGTTAATCAAGGCTAGCCAGCATGGATTTGTTAAACGCAAGTTGTGTTTGACATATTTAAGAGTTTTGTGAAGAAGTGACTGTTTGGATAGATAAAGGGAATACAGTAAATGTGGTATATATAGATTTTCAGAAGGCATTCAACAAGGTGTTTCACATGAGGGTTATTATAAAAATATGGTATAAGAGGAAGTTGCTTCACAGGCAGGACATAAAAGGTTAGTGTTACTGTGTGTTCAGACTGGAGTAGGGCCAGAAGTGGTATACCTCAAGGATCATTGCTAGGTTCACTTTTATTCTCAGTACTTTTAGATGATTTACACTTCAGCACACTGAGCACAATGTTGAAATTGCTAACGACACAAAAGTAGGAGATTTGGCGAACAACAAGAAGGACTGCAAAAGACTTCAGGTAGACATAGACAGGTTAGCAGAATGGTAGACAGATGGCAGATGTAAGTGTTAAAAAAGCAAGGAATGGAAGTATACACTCAATGAAAAGATTCTGAAGAGCGTGGATAAACTGAGAGGTCTAGAGGTTCAAATCTCTGATTCCTGAAAGTATGAGTGCAAGTAGATAAAGCAATAAAAAAGATCAATAGCATTTCAGGTTTTAGATATAGGGGCATAGAGTACAAGAATAAAGAGATAATGATAAATTTGTATAAGGCAATGGTTAGACCACAGTTACAGTACTGTGTGCAGTTTTGTTCCCCCCCCCCACCATTATAAAATAACCTCGCTAAGGCCATCCCCACACCCCCACTACTCGCCTTCAAACAGGCGCCTATCCTCAAACAGACCATTGTTCGCAGCAGATACCCAGCTTTCAGGAGAACAGCGACCACGACACCACACAACCCTGCCGTGGCAACCTCTGCAAGACATGCTAGATCATCAACACAGATACCATCATCACACGTGAGGACACCACCCATCAGGTACATGGTACATACTCATGTGACTCGGCCAACGTTGTCTACCTCATACGTTGCAGGAAAGGATGCATAAAATTGTATTTAGCTAAACTGGCACATAGAAAACTGGTGGCACGGTACATCGGCAAGACCATGCAGACACTGCGACAACGTATGAATGGACACCGCGCAACAATCGCCAGGCAGGAGTGTTCCCTCCCAGTCAGGGAACACTTCAGCAGTCAAGGACATTCAGCCTCTGATCTTCGGGTAAGCGTTCTCCAAGGCAGCCTTCAAGACACACGACAACGCAAAATCGTCAAGCAGAAACTGATAGCCAAGTATCGCACCCATGAGGACGGCCTCAACCGGGATCTTGGGTTCATGTCACGCTACATGTAACCCCACCTGACGTAGAGTCATCCAGACTCAAGTCGTCGTTGGCTTGTTCTCTCTACACAGATGCGGCCGGACCTGCTGTGATTTCCAGCAAAAAAAGTTTTTCCATACAGACCCCAGCATCTGCCACATTGTCTTTGATGTAATGTTTTCCTGACTGACCTGTTTGGACACCATCCACACCTTTGATTGCCGTGATTATCTCTCTACCGAGGTGTGATAAAGGGCTGTTGGAAAGATTAACTGTAATCATCTGGCAGTGTTCTCTGACTATATATGCTGTGACTATATGCATCTCTTCACTTCACCTGACGAAGGAGCAGCGCTCCGAAAGCTTGTGATTTCAAATAAAGCTGTTGGACTATAACCTGGTGTTGTGCGACTTCTCACATTTGTTCACCCCAGTCCAACACCGGCATCTCCACATCATTATAAAATAACATTAAAGCCATACAGTGAAGATCTTAATTTTATGTGTCAGCTTGCGTCAGTTGGTAGCACTCTCACTACTGAATCAGAAGATTGTGGCTTTAAGCTTCAATACAGCCTCAAGCACATAATCTAAGCTGACACTTCAGTGCAATACTGATGGAGTGCTACATTGGTGGACACGCTATTGATTGGATGAGGTATTAAACCAAAGTTTTGTCTGCCTACCTAAGTGGACTAATCAAAGAGAAGCACAAAGTTCTCCCAACTTGGCCAACATTCCTCCCTCAACCAACAGCACCACAGTGATGTACTTCAGAAAGTAATTAATTGACTTTAAAGCAGGTTCAGACATCATGAGGACATGTTAAGTAGAAACAGTTTTCCCCTCTTTATTTTATCAAAACTCCTCCAACTCCAAACTTCTCAGCCTTCTCTGTACAAAAAAAAGAAGCCTCAATAGCTTTCCTTGTTACTAAAGCCTGTGACATCCTTCCTGAAGTAGGGTGCTCAAAACTGGATAAAATATCCTAATTGAAACCTAACTAATAACTTATGGGGCAAAAATTCAGTCGCGACCCCTTTGGGGTGCTAACTTCGCCGGGGCGCTACTTTTAGCGCCCTGAAAAAGTTAGCGCCTGAAATTCACTGGTAGCGCCGCAAGAAGGAGGCTGGGCGCTACTGGAAGCGCTCCCCTTCCCTCTTGGGGCGCTGAGTGAATATCGCGGTACGTTGCGCCGCGGTACTGCAGGCCTTCCTCCCCTTATTAAAGGGGAGGGGCCTAGCGCAGCGCGACCTGGGCCCAGCTGAGCCACCTGGGATCGGGGTGCCAGCAAAAGAGCCCGGCACTCAAGAGGAGTGCCGGGCTGACGGAGCACGGCCGGCACCCCACAAGGGGGGGGGGGGGGGCGAGGGGGAGGGTGCTGCATTCGGTTGCTTTGCGCCTCCTCTTAGGGCGCTAACGGGAGGCGCAAAGCAACCGAATTTTGCCCCCTATATGTTTAGTATTACATTGTTTTTGTACTCTATACCGCTATTTATATAATCTAGGATGCGATACATTAATATCTCATCTGCAGACCAGCTCCTGTGACAGTGCAGCACTCCCTTAGTACTGCACTGAAGTGTCAGCATAGATTTTGTTCTCAAATCCTCGAATTCAAAAGTACACTTCTCACTATAGATACTCTTTAAAGTAGCATACAAATCACTAAAGAAGATCCACCTTAATGAGAAAGTCAAAATATAACATTTCACTCGTCCTTAACACTGAAAAGCAGCTGGAATTCCTCGGCTGAAACAAACTGAAAGGTCACATCCTGATTCACTCAAACTGAAAGGTCAAATCGAGAGATAACAAATCTCTTCTTACCCAGCATTGATTTCCTTGGTTTACAAAATATAAACTAGCTCGGTACAGATCTATATCACTGCCAACATCAATGAAGTAAAACTTCTAGTTGTCTCACTTACAAAGCTATACTGGATAAAGTTGATAAAAGCACACCTGTAAAATTCGCAAATTATCGCGATTTCGAAATAACGAGAAAGAGAGATACAGGTTCGTTAAAACAGTTTTATTTCAGCAAAATGCTGTCAGGTTTCAAAACGGACACAAGAAGCCTGTAAAATGGCCGCCGCGCCTCGTGGCAGAAGTTTCTAGACTTTTCAGTAGGCAGACAAGATGGCGTTCCAATAAACATTTCAGCAAGATCGGACAATGCTCAGCATATATTGATATAAGACAAGATGCGATCGTTTTGCATTTTGACACCTAATCAAGAAATATAAGTGCTGGAATCGGTTTTTCCATGCACAAACGAGGGCTATTGTACTGAGCAATCAAGGGCCCATCCAAAGACATTGATACGCAAATTCCCCGCGGCTCTACGATGAGAGAGCCGTTTGCGGGTACTCACAGCAAGAATTCGGAGGCCCCCAAAACCCCTCCAGGGAGACTCCTAGCCGGTTCCACAATGGGAGAAATATTAACGGGTACTTAGACAGTTACAAGTATCACCAAAACCCATTAACGACAAGAACCACCCCATACAAGAAGTTTGAGCGCCAAAACATGACAAAAGATGAACATTAAGATTGGGCGGGAGATAAGGAATTACAGTACTATAACTGTAGTGTCCAAACGTCCATCTTGCTCTTATTCTGTTATTCGCTTGGAATCGACTCTGGACGCCTGGCTCTTATCCCGGACGACCGTTCCTTGCGGGGTCGACCGCGTGGCCTGCCGCAAAGATCTGTGAAGAGCTGGACTGCGAAGGCCGGTAAGCGGGTGCACCATCCCGAGGGTCGGTAAATGGTGTAGGGACTCGAAGGCCCGACGAAACGAAACAAGACAAGAAGAAGAAGAAGATGACTACACGTGCCGCCGCGGTCAGTAAACCCCGACCGCGCCCGAAGTATAAAGAACGTTGTTAAGCTCTATAGGTTTTGAGCAGGAATCCGAGGTCAACACAGATCTTCATGACAGCAGACGTTCTAGCCTGCTAGCCGGAGCAGAGCAAGTAAACAAGTGGGGTGCAGGGACCCCTGGTCAACACGTGAACGGTCAGGTGTTGCAGCGAATACAGCCGAGCGCCGTTTTAGAATTCTCCGAGGTATTACGAGTGGTGAGCATGTTTCTCGATCCTACAGATCTAGATTAGAGCAGGCATTGATAGGGGAGGGTGACTTCATTAAGGATAATTATAATGTGTGTCCCCTTTTTCGATGTGTTGTGCGCTCCTCGTTTCCCTAAACCTAGTTTTATAAATGTATGTAAGCTTGTACTGTCATTAATCTGTGCTTATGACATGTATTTCGTAATTTTGAACAATATGCAACAAAGATTTCCATTTCGTACTATTCAACCGGGTCTACCTGAGTTTTCTCTGCATTACTGCTCTCGCACCTAAGTCCAGTGTCAGAATTGTAAGGGCGAGTGGGTCGAACCACTCACAGGTGTTTAGTGCTACAAGACTGGCTGGAGACCAGAACAGGCAATAAGGCCTAACCCCGCACTAGCACCCAGGCACAGCACAGAGCCGCAGACCCCTTACACACCATACAATTAATTTTAAAATGTGGAAAGGAAATTGGTGTAAGTTGTCTACTGAACATTGTTTGTGAATGATTTTGGAAACGTTCAGGCTGGTTTATATTGAAGAGAGAAAGGATTACCTTTTCCTGTAAGAATCAAAAGAGGACCACAACAATTATCTCTCTCCAACAATCAATTTGAAGTCTGTGATTATTTGGTACAAACCTGGGTCATCCAATCTTTTGGCCATCTTGACGAATATTTAGTGCAACAGTCAAAATGTCTTGTTCTCAATTGGGCACAAAACGTGCGTGAAAGGCCTTACATATTGTGCATAGCTAGGCCAGTAGCATTTGATGTCTGGGAGTTTAATTTCCTTTGTTCTCTATTTATAGAGTACTGGTTGATGAGCTTGTGTTAAATTCTTCTATCTGCCATTGTAATACACCCATAAATCCATTTATTTTAAAGCTGTCGAAAGGAGAACAGCTTGGAGATTCTAATTGACGGGCATTACTGCTACAGTGCTAGCTACCACAGAACAAACTGTATTTTGGCTTCTTACAGAAAATATTTGCTAAGGCTAGGTCACTGTTGATACCAATTGCTGAAGATTGGGGATGCTTATATTATGCATTTGTCCTCCCTTCGGTACACCATTGGGGCATGCACCTTCATCCACCTATATCCTACTTTATGGAACCTCGGGGGAAAAATTCAGTATCGCCCCATTTGGGGCGCAATTATCGGCCGGGCGCAAAGATTAGCGCCTGGCGCTAATTATCGCCTCCGACTGCAAACTTGGCTTTTATCGCCCCTGGAGGTGATTGGAGTGCTAAATCAGGCGCTTCACACCTGTCTTAAGGCGCAAAGGCCGAGGAGCGAGGCGCTACCTCAGAGCGCTGGCGAAGCTCATGTGATGTCAGTCAGCAATTGAACACAGACACAATGGCGCCAGCCAGTTCTTAAAGAGGAGGGTTGATCTTGCTCTCCATCCACATCCTGCTCATTGCAGCCTTGAATCTCGGCCTGGAGAGACCTGTACATCAAATCTGCTGGAAAGAACAATGGAGAGAACCAGGGAAAGAGCTCAGAGTGCAGCCCCCACAGTCTCTTCTAAATCAATACAAGGGCGGGCAAATCAAAATGAACCTGCAAAGTGCTGCTCAGTACCCAAAACTCCTTCACACAGCGTTGAATCTCTCCAGAAGTCTCTCTCTCTCTCTCTCTCTCAGAATGCGTGGTGCAAAAATGTCGCCAACAAAAAAAGGCAGGAAGCGTTCGCCTTTAAATAGCGCTCCCCCAGTCCCTTTCTGACTGCAAAACGCTCCCCTCAACATGTCGTTGCTAGCGGCAGGCGGTAAGGCAGGGGGCGCCATTCAATATCCGGTCCGGGGCGCTACCGGGGCGTTCCACACTCGACTGACGTCACGATCTGCCGGCGCAGGAGATCGTGGCGGTAGTGTTTAGCGCCGCTGCAAAATGTCTAGTTAATTTCATGAGTGGCGCAAATATCACCGCGCACGGGCGCTAGTTGCTTTGCGCCCCATTAGCGCCCTCTTAAGGCGCTAACAGGAGGCGCAAACCAACTGAATTTTTCCCCCTTTGACCAAGCCCCTCTGAATCTCCCTTTCTTTGGTTTGCTATCCATTTTCCTCATGCCATTGCAAAGCATCGTGGAACGTTTTCCGACATTAAAGACACAGTTTTAAAAGCAAGTTGTTTTTATATCGATAACCATCTTAATAATTGTCGACTAATACTATTGATTTCCCGTCCGACAGCTCAGCAGCGACGAGAGGGCTGGAATAATTGCCGACTAAAATATTTAAATCTATGGCGATGTGCATCACAGAATAGAAGCATTTAATTTGCACCTAAAAGGAACCCAGTTTAAATTCTGGTGCCTCACAGATGCCCGTAATTAAACTAACCTTATGTATGAGTTAATAGATACGGATAGCTGCCTCTGAAAACCCATTCACTGTTTTAACAGCTGTTTTTTAAGTTATTTAAGTTTTGGCTACAAAAATCAATTTCAGAACAGCACAGATTGCATATTTACATGATGGGATTTAGCTTCTCTTCCCCCAAGTCCCTGCCAATCACACAGCCAGAAGTCAGGGATGAAAAGTAGATTTCAATGGCACAACGGCAGAAATCATTGCATACTGAGCTCAAACTCTGTGACAAAAATTTAAATGACATTAAAACAGGAGGATACTTTCAGATTCAACTGCTCTAATGGGCTTCAACCATAGCTAATATCTGCTTCAGTGATTTCTACACAGAAAATTATTCAGTTGTACCTGCAAGGTATGGTTATGGTCATATCAAGCCACATGGAATGTTGAAACTGAACTGATTCGCTTTAAATCTCCAGCAGTTGCTATAGGAACCAGTAACTGAAGTGTCATTCTGAGAAAGATTTTGGGTTCAATTGTTATTGCAACATATAAATGGCAATTGGAAATTCAATTCAGTTGTTTGCAGAGCAGAATGAACTGAAGGTTTAGCACATTAAATTTAACAGCTTTAATCAAAATCATAATGTTCTTCATACCTGTATTCCTGCAATTAATATCTTACACAGACCTAGTTTTTAAGGGAAGTTACCATTACCATTCAATTATATCATTTTTGGCAGTATCTCACTTTGATTTTGATCTGTAAAATATTTTAGTTCTAATCCAATTAACAAACCCATATTTCTGCCTATGAAAAATGTCGGTTCTTGTTCCCTTCGATATTCTGGTTTAACATTAAAAAATAATTCTCTCATAATGCACAATGACAACATTATTTCATGATGTGGAGATGTTGGACTGGGGTGGACAAATGTGAGAAGTCGCACAACATCAGGTTATAGTCCAACAGCTTTATTTGAAATCACAAGCTTTCGGAGCGCTGCTCCTTCGTCAGGTGAAGTGAAGAGATGTATATAGGCACAGCATATATAGTCAGAGAACACTGCCAGATGATTACAGTTAATCTTTCTAACTGCCCTTTATCACACCTCGGCAGAGAGATAATCACGGCAATCAAAGGTGTGGATGGTGTCCAAACAGGTCAGTCAGGAAAACATTACATCAAAGACAATGAGGTGGGGTCACAAGGGGTCAAATGTGACAGATGCTGGGGTCTGTATAGAAAACAAAAGACTTATTTGCTGGAAATCACAGCAGGTCCGGCTGCATCTGTGTAGAGATAACAAGCCAACGACGACTCGAGTCTGGATGACTCTACGTCAGGTGGGGTTACATGTAGCGTGACATGAACCCAAGATCCCGGTTGAGGCCGTCCTCATGGGTGTGGAACTTGGCTATCAGTTTCTGCTCGACCTGTTTGGACACCATCCACACCTTTGATTGCCGGGATTATCTCTTTGCCGAGGTGTGATAAAGGGCAGTTAGAAAGATTAACTGTAATCATCTGGCAGTGTTCTCTGACTATATATGCTGTGCCTATATGCATCTCTTCACTTCACCTGACGAAGGAGCAGCGCTCCGAAAGCTTGTGATTTCAAATAAAGCTGTTGGACGATAACCTGGTGTTGTGCGACTTCTAACATTATTTCACAACACCCAAACAATACTTTTTAGCAAATTTACAGTGAGAATCATAATGGGATTATGTGCTACCTCGACTTTAACTAAGTCTGAAGCTTGAGCCCCGATTTTAACTCAAGACTCGAGTGTGGAGTTGGAGGGGGCGCAGAGTGAGCAACATACCCGTACTGCCACGCTGGCATGAGGCCCAGGCCATTTTAACCCCTAGGCCTCATTCTAATCTCTCAGGACTGAGTCCCGCCCAAACCCGGCGGGAATGGCGTGGAGGTCATCAGGCGGGAGTGGGAAATCGCGTGGCTGCAGACCCTTGCCAGAGACTCAAGGAAACGGTCCCAGACAGTCAGGTAAGTGCGTTGAGGTAGGGGAGGGGTTGTCAGGCAGTTGCGCTTAGCAGAGGGGAGGGAAGCACGGGGCCAGCGAAGGCCTTGTGGGTCTTGGTGGAGCAATGTTAACTCTCCTGGCCCACAACAAAATCTTAAAAACGTTAATTTACCTACTTGCTCGGCCCCCTTCTTGACCTGCTCCTGCGTGATGCCAAAATGTACACTTGCCAAAACGTGCCTGTAAAATTGGTGTGTGGCACAAAGTGGTTTTGGGTCCAGTGAGTAGGATGCTGCTCCAATTTTAACCCTCCGCACACCTCATTCTGGTTGGGCGCGGAGGGGGAGGGGGTTAAAATCGGGCCTTTAGTTAATGTATCATCACATATCACCAACCTGGAGAATATCCACCCATTGCAGGTTGTCACAAAAACACTTTGTTACAATTGACCTCACTGACCCATTTTAGGTCAGAGGAATTCGACTAGGTTTTGAGGCCCGAGCATCATTTAAATAGAACTGGGGGGCTTGAGGGATTCTGGTCGGCTCTTAGGCCGAGCGGGCCCACTGGTAGGTCCTTGGGGAGGGGGACAAGAGGGAAGCGAAGCAGAGGGGTGAGCCCAGGTTGGCAATGGCCTGCAGTATTTTTGTGGAGCCAAGAGGAGAACTTGATAAGCAATATCCAGCACCCACTGCTGAAAGTGTGTGTGTGTATGTGTGTGAGTGTGGAGAGGATCATTATTGGGTCAATGCCTTTGCAGTCAAGTAGGCTATCGACGCTCACAATCAAGGCTCATACCTAAATAATGCCTGTTCAGTGAGGGACTGGAAGGTCCTTGGCCCCTTGGAACTGAACTCGAGCAAGCAGTCAATACCTTCAGGAGAGGCGAGAATGTGAGAGTGAAAATTGATCATTAAAAAAAGACAGCCAACTAAGGCGGTGAAGCATGAGCCACAGGCAACTGTCGGAATCAAAACTTTGACCTATCTGTGAATAAAATGCTCAACCACATCTACATCAATCTCTTATTCAGTGGCCTAGCAAACACAATCACTTCAGAAGCCTGTGGTTAGGTTTCAAAATGATACGCCTGATTAGCACGCAGTACTGCTCATACATGTATGGTAGATTTCCCATAATCTTTATCTATTTATCCAAGAGTATAGAATTAAAAGTGCCACATAAGAATATCGGGCAAATTTTAACTTGCGGGTGGCTAACAGGCGAAGCGTGCCAGCTGCCTGCCCATTCCGGGTACGAAGCGGCTGGAGCCATTTTGAGGCCCGAGCATCATTTAAATGGAACTGGGGGGCCTGAGGAATTTTGGTCGGCTCTTAGGCCGAGCGGGCCCACTGGTAGGTCCTTGGGGAGGGGGACAAGAGGGAAGCTAAGCAGAGAGGGGAGGGTGGGGGGGTGCGAGCCCAGGCCAGCAATGGCCCGCAATATTTTTGTGGAGCCAAGAGGAGAACTCCTGCTTTTTCTGGCTGCGCAAAAATATAATGTTGAAAAATTTTGAGGACCATTTCTGAAGCGGTCACCAGCGATCCCTTTAAGGGCTACTGTTTAAGCTGCTCAATGTCAAAAGGATATATGACGGAGTGTGTGCACACACTATGCCCAAATGTCCCTTAAAATTGCAATCGGTATACTAACTACGTCATAGGACCCTATCTGCATAATTAAGTGGCCTACCACCTGAAACTGGCACGCATTCTGGTCACCCAAGGGAAGGCCCCTTACAAAATGGCAGAGGCTGGAGCGTCAGTGATAAGTCTACCAACCCCATTTTGAGGCTGTTACCACCCCATTAACACCGATTGTGTCCAGTTAAAATTGACTGTTATTGTTTTGCCTTGGCTAGTCTGATGGATGATGAATTTAAAATGAAACATATGAAGAAGCCATCGACAGATTAGCATTTACAAAGGAGAAAATTAAGGCTATTGATCTACTGTTTGGGCGTGTAATGTATACATGAAGTACAAGGCTATTCAGTTGTGATGATTCTGTCAGCTGGGCCATCAGATAGTACTGGTATTTGGGAATTACATTTAAAAGTAAGATGAGAAAAAAACTAGTATAGGACATCTCTTATCAGTTGACCATAACAAGTTATGATATAATCTTGAAACTTAAAGGAGGCAAGAAAAAAACTTAACAGAAAAGAACTGGCTGTAATAGTCTCTCTAAATCAAATCACAACTTGAACTATTAATTTCAAACTTTACTGTAAGACTTTAATAGATCTTATCTCTACTCAAACTCACTCTGGATAATTGGTAAAAACCCAAATGTAAAATGCTCCTGGTTCTGTGACAAGAAAAGCAGAATAACAGAATTGGAACTGAACTCTATATGACCTTCCAAATATTCCTCCATACATATGATGCAGAATATCGAGATTATAATAACTCGCTGTTCAGCTTTATATCCAGCTCTCCTAAGCCCAACTACAATTGAACTGGATGTCAACCCCAGTGTTAGAATTGGATGCAAACCAACACTGGACTATTATAGAATTAGATACAGATGACCACTGTCAGTGAACCAAATAAAGATCGCTGCTAGATCACAGGAGAACAGAACATACACACCGGGTTGCATACTTATCAGCAACGGGCGATTAAAGCACTGCATACAGACCACTATTAAACTGCTGAGACATTAAACAAAACACAAACACCAAAAGGCAACCAGGTGCATAGGGACGACAGACCTCCACAGAAATCAGTTGTGTAGCCACGAGTAATCAGTGAAAACATAACACAGGCAGGATGTTAGATTGGTTGGCAGTACCCTTGGCTTGGCCACCCCATTTCCTGGGCCCCTGATCTCACCACCCTTCCACTTGCTCTCCCAAAGGGTCTTCTTCTCCTTACCTACCAGCCCACCAGCCTCTGAATTTGCTAGATCATCTTCTGTTATTTCTGCTACCTGCGACATGACCCCACCAACAAACACCTCCCCTCCCCACAGAGCTTCTCTCACTATAATCCACTCTCTGTGCCGGTTTTTCAGTTGTCATGCAACCTGGACATCATAAGGCACCATCAGACCTGTGGGAGGAGGACAATAGGATCCTTAAAAATTGTTTGTGCCAGCTTCGTGCCACAGCCAGCTTGCCACCAAACCATGCGGTCAAAAAAACAAAACATCGATGGCGCTCACTAAAATGCACTATAAACCTTGCCTCCTGGATTGTTCATACTCTATTTGACAATGTCAATGGCCTCAACAGATATACACCTATACTTGCCAAGGCTTGCCAGATATATCAACACAATTTCTCTCCATGAAACCTGGCTCATGCTGCGATAGTCATCACAGAACTCATCTGTCCACCTCATCTGGCTTTCAATGCAATATGTGCGGCCGTGTGTGCGCGTCCAGGATTGGGCTCTTTGCCCATCAGCGCACCCACAATAACTGAGACCCATCCATCGATTCGATGGGAGACTTCATCACTGAAATATTTATGTATCTTTTAGTCTTCAGTTCTGATGAAGGAACTAAATCCGAAATGTTAACCTGCCTCTTTTCTTTACAACTGCTGACTAACTGGCAAAGTATTTCCATCATTTTCAGTTATTTCAGATTGTACGGAACTTTAAGATTTTGTAAGAATTCCTACATTACAAACTAACAGAATTAGCAACAGAACGGACCTCCAGAAAAGATACAAACTTTGATATCATTTACTAAATAAAATCATGATGGAACGCAGACAGGCAAAATATATCCCTTCACGTTCGAGCTTGTGATAAAGTACTATCATCCCTGGTGACATAGCTGACAATCACTTTGAGAGATAAAAGCAATCAATGCTGACATTTCTAATCTCATCCTACATCAGAAATCATTTCTAAGTTTAATGGAAAGGGATTAATTGGTTGGGTCTACAAGAAGCTAAATTTAGTTGCCACTAGGGGTCTTCATCTGCACACTAAAGATGTCCTGCTGTCAAACCAACTATGTCAAATTGGAAGAAGTAGATTCCACTCCAGCATTTCACCTCTATTGCTTTAGTGAACCCTTAGAGAGATCAGTTAAAATAAAAATGCATGTAAGATAAATATTTTCCCAATAATGTCCAAGAATTCTACGGCACTGAAGGAGGCCATTTGGCCCAATTGACATGTGTCGGCTCTCTGAGAAAGGTATCTACTGAATCCCATTTTCCTACCCTTTCCCCATATCCTTTTCAATTTTTCTTTTCAGATATTTATCCACTTCCTTTTTAAAAAAACTATTATGGATTCTACTTCCACTATTGTTTCTGCTGGATAATTCCATAGGTCGAGCAAACCTCTGCCTTAAAAAAATCTCCTAACCTCCCACTTTGTTTTTTGGTGATGATCTTAAATTTAAACCCTAGTAAGTGACTCACCGACAAATAGTTATTCCTTATTTACCTTAGTGAAACCAGTTAGAATTTTGAACATTTCTATTTGATCTCCTCTTAACCTTTTAATGAAAAGATTTGTGTATCTGAACCTCCGAATCTGCTCTACTCCTGTTAGTTTTACCATTTAGTATATATTTTCTCTCCTTATTCCTCCTCCCAAAATGTATCACCTCACATTTCTCCACACTAAATTTCAGCTGACATCTATTTGCCTAATCTACCAACCTATCTACATCCTCCTTAAGTCACTGACAGCCCTCTTCACAGTTAAACACACTTCCTATTTTTTCCACCATCTGCAAATGTTGATATTGTGCCTTCTGTACCCGAATTAGGATCATTTATTTCTACTGAGAAGAGCAATGGTCCCAACACTGACCCTGGTGGACACCACTCTTTACTTTCCCTCCAATCTGAAAAAAAATGCATCTCTCCTAATCAAACTTCCTATACAGGCTACCACGTTCCCTTTAATACCATGTGCCTTAATTTTCTCAACAGGCTTCCTACATGGTACGTATTTCTTCAGCACACCCCCTTCTTGCAAACCAGAACAGATTTTAAGATTTTATTGTATGATGCAGGCAAACGGCATCACTGATAGAAGTCCTGCACATGGGAGATGCAAGATGTTTATGTTGGGGACATTTTTGTTGTTTACTGGAGATAGCTCCATATCTGGCATAATAATTGTACAAATTTGGAAACTGATTTAGTCTAAAAGTTGCAGGAAAAAATGTTGATGCCTGGATAGAGTACAAGAAAAATTATATCCCCTCGATGAAGATAAGGACTTAAGACAGACAGCCCTTTTACACCAACAAAGAAATGGCCTCAGAGATTTATCCTTCCTACTCTCAAGCACATTGCTACTGCAAATATATAACTGGCCATGAAGGAAAATGTGCAGCGGAACAGATCAGATGCAATCAACATTTTCTTTAAATGCTTAGTAGTCCTTTCCAGCCACTGGCATCAAAAACACGTAGATAAAAAAGAGACAACTAGATGTATTTAAGGAGGAAAGAGCATTGAAGGACATTGTGAGATCAACCAAGAAAGGGTTAGCTCTTAAGACCATGTTTGTAAAATTCCTTCAAAACTATTGCACATGGACCATGTACAGCGGGCACCTCAAAGCACTAGAGAGTTACCACCAACGCTGCCTCCGCAAGATCCTGCAAATCCATTGGCAGGATAGGCGCACCAACGTCAGTGTTCTCGCTCAGGCCAACATCCCCAGCATCGAAGCTTTGACCACGCGCGATCAGCTCCGATGGACGGGCCACATCGTCCGCATGCCCGATACGAGACTCCCAAAACAAGCGCTCTACTCGGAGCTCTGACACGGCAAGAGAGCCCCAGGTGGGAAGAGGAAATGCTTCAAGGACACCCTCAAAGCTTCCTTGAAAAAGTGCAACATCCCCACCAACACCTGGGAATCCCTGGCCCAGGACCGCACTAAGTGGAGGAGAAGCATCCGGGAAGGTGCCGAACACCTCGAGTCTCTTCGCCGGGAGCAAGCGGAAGCCAAGTGCAAACAGTGGAAGGAGCGCACGTCAACCCAAGCACCCCACCCACCCACCCCTTCAACCACCGTCTGCCCCACCTGTGACAGAGACTGTAGGTCCCGCATTGGACTCATCAGTCACCTGAGAACTCATTTTTAGTGTGGAAGCATTCATCCTCGGTTCTGAGGGACTGCCTAAGAAGAAGAAGAGAAGAATAGGAGTTGATTTGAAAATACCCCAAACTCATTTTACATAGACTTATTAGAGAGAGAGACTTAGACAGAGACAGAGACAGACTCAAGGAGAAACAGAGTCAGAAAGTTATGACCTTCATCCCATTAGTTTGGGCTGGACTTAAGCCTAGTTCTCAAATAGGAATGGCAAATGTATCAAACAAATGTGCTTCCCAATACCATCCCACAGAGAAGAGAAGAGAAAGTGGCAAAATGGTCCATAGTGTTAGTTATACTAAAGGAACAGACCATCTAAATAATCTGTAATTGGGAATCACAATTGACCTAATTCACAGTTGAATGTTCAAGTCAGCTTAGAGCACATCCGTAAAATAAGTTATAATGCCAAACTTAATTTAGGAGATAAAATGAACTGACTTACACACAAAAACAAAAAACTGCGGGTGCTGAAAATCTGAAATAAAAACAGAAAATGCTGGAAACGCTCAGCACCTCAGGCAGCATCTGTGGAGAGAGAAACAGAGTCAACGTTTCAGGTCGGTGAGCTTTCATCAGAACTGGAAGAAGTTAGAGATTTAACAGTTTTTAAGCAAGTACAGAGTCTGGGAAAGGGAGAGGTGAGTGGAGGAAATAACAGAGGGGGATCTCTGAGATAGGACGGAGGGCAGGAGTGATTAATTGCCAAAAGGGATGATGGCGCAAAGCAAAAGGGAACTGTAATTGGACAAGTAAAGAGACACAAGATAGATCTAGAGGCAACAACAGAACCATTAACAGCACCTGCTGTCCAAACAAATGGGAGTAGTGGTTATGATTTAAAGTTATTGAAATCAATGTTGAGTCCAGAAGGTTCTAAAATGCTTAATCGAAAGATGAGGTGCTGTTCCTCTGTTGGAAGTTTTTGATATCACAGAATCACAGAATCCCCACAGTGCAGATAGAGGCCATTTCGGCCCATCGAGCCTGCACCGACACATATCCCACCCTATCCTCGTAACCCCACGTATTTAATCCCCCTAACACTAAGGGTCAATTTATCATAGCCAAATCAACCTAACCCGCACATCTTTGGACTGTGGGAGGAAACCGGAGCACCCGGAGGAAACCCACGCAGATATGGGGAGAATGTGCAAACTCCACACAGACAGTCACCCGGGGCCGGGTGTTCAAGAGTCCTATAATTGTCTAGATTCAGACCACTTCAGTTTACTGAAAAAGATGTACAGAAGTAGAATACATTCATCTAAACCTATGACTTGCTTTTTTCATAGTTTGCCAAATATTTCCATGGTGAGGAGTGGTGAATGACAGTCTTTGGATCGAGCTAAGAAAACAAAGGGAGATCCAGTAAAGATGACACACCCTGTCTCTAGCAATATGCAGAGTTATTTGGCTTAAACCTCATCAATACCAACACTGGGAATTTCCTTGGGGGTTCTCCCAATCAGTCGGGATAATCTCAGTGGAAGATCGGTGGAAACCCCGTTTATTCGGCGTGAATGGAGTTTCGGCCTGTCTTCCACCGAATATACGACGGCCCGAGAAAATTCCTTTACAGACTCCACAAAATAGAGCTAAACTTGAATACTTCCCTAATCTTATCAACTGTATTCTACTTTAATAACATTTCTGTCAGGAGTCAAACGGGCTAGGAAACCCACACTAAGAAAAAAAGTTTGTATATCACTGATTCTTGTTGTTACATAGAATGGCATAGATTCTACAGGACAGAAACAGGCCATTCAGCCCAACTGGTCAATGTCGGTGTTTATACTACACATGAGCCTCCTCCCACTCTAATTAACTCTTGCCACGCTGACCCCTTATCCCTTTATTTCCCTTCTCCCTCATCCAAAACTCGGCTGCCCGTGTCCTAATTCGCATCAAGTCCCAGTCACCCATCTCCCCTGTGCTCGCTCAACTGCATTGGCTCCCGGTTAAGCAACGCCTCGATTTCAAAATTCTCATCCTTGTTTTCAAATCACTCTGTGGCCTCGCCCCTCCCTATCTCTGTAATCTCCTCCAGCCCCCGAGATATCTGCGCTCCTCTAATTCTGCCCTCTTGAGCATCCCTGATTATAATCACTCAACCATTGGTGGCCGTGCTTTCTGTTGCCCAGGCCCTAAGCTCTGGAATTCCTTGCCTAAACCTCTCCGCCTCTCTATCCTCCTTTAAGACGCTCCTTAAAATCTTTGACCAAGCTTTTGGTCATCTGCCCTAATTTCTCCTTTTGTGGCTCGGTGTCAAAATTTTTTTTGTCTTATAATACTCCTGTGAAGCGCCTTGGGACATTTTACCACGTTAAAGACGCGATATAAATACAAGTTGTTGTTGTTTTTGTCTGCATCAAGCCTCCCCTTACATGCATCAATGCTATCTGCTTCAGTCAGTCCATTTGGCATCGAGTTCTACATTCTCACCACTCTCTACAAAAAAAAATCCTTCTTCATTCTTTATTTGTTCTGTTACTTGTTGTTCAAGCAGGGTCAAGGACAGTACCCTTGTGATTTTTCCCCTTTCTAGCTAAGGAACACCAAGACTAATTGTAGGACCCCCATCAATATCATGACACAGATCAGCCACCTCATAATAAGCCAAGTATGAAACTTGGGACCTTCTGGGCTGTATGGCTTAACTGCACAGTGGCTCCTCCCGCTGCGATATTGGGGAAAGCATCACCCTGTTTGCAACAGGGCCCACTCAAGCACTTAGGGAGTTAACTTGCTTTATGATTAGTTATGATCAGAAAATAGTGATGTTAATTAGCACCTTGTTAACTTAATCCAAAAACGTCACCGCACTACCATCCAGTAGATTAATGGACCATCTATGAAGCCTCAGTTTAATGTGAGGGCTGTGTGCTTTGAGCTCAAGTGCCACTGCACTGTTTAATTATGGTCTTATCCAGAATCCTCAGCAGAGAGGGTTATGTGACAATCAGATCTGGTATTGATGTGAAACCTCGCCAACAAGCTCTTTCTGTGGCTTATTGTCCTCAAGCACAAAGTTTCTACCAAACGACTGTTCCATCTGCGTCAAGAGTTGTTGCTAAGCAGTACCCTAGCCAGCTGCAGAGGCTTGTAACAAGACTTGATCGCGCCAAGTTGTAGCTATTTAAAAAAATCTTTTATTGGATATTTATAGAATATTGTTGCCCCGGTCTGGTATCACAGCTTTATTAGTAATGAAAATGACGGGATTGAATCTGCTTAGAAAACTTTAATATTGTGCCTGATTTTTGAATGTTGGAATTTCTTTCTTTTCCAGGCATGAGAAAATAACATCTAACTTTGCTTAATCTCCACTTAACTCCATCAAAGTATGATTCCAATTTTTTTAGCTCGAGTCTGTGTACTTCTTACAAACATAATGTTCCTTTAATCACTAAATAGGTTTTATTTTATCTTTCCTGAACTTTTTGTCAGTGTTTTTTTTTTTAAGGGTATTACTCTGTTACAAATTTCAGATGCACAGTAGAAATTCTCTTGAGCTCAGCACCACCGCTCACTCCTGTAAGCCCTTTATAAACTGCAGAGTCCTTTTACTACCCAGTATCTTCGAAATGATACTGTGACCCAGGGACCATTAGAATAAGACCCCTAGTTGTCTGTACTGGATTCTATGATCTCGGACACACCACCACATGCTTTCTCCCATCTTTTGGAAGGTGGGCTGATAGACACTCTAGTGAGATTAGGCCAAACTGTGAAAAAAAAAAACTGGTTTATTTTCCATGAATGAATAGAATACTGTTTTTTACTGAGATTCAATCAATTTACTACCATCAAGATAATAAAATTATGTGACTTTTCACTTTGGTCTACCTCACCACTTGAATCAACAATTTCTGAACTGACTTGCGCTAACCTTAAAAAGCAAGACATTCATGTCTCACTCTGATGGTTTAAATATCCAAAACAGAACAGGACTGCCTTTTTCCAGAGAGAGAAAAAAAGACAAAAGCTTGACCTCTGACCCCTGATCAGCTTGCTGCATCAAGGATTCGCTCTCTTAGCAGCCAGTGAAAGTCACGTTACGTTAAAGGCGCTATACAAATGCAAGTTGTTGTTGCTGTTGATTGGGAAACGTCCATCCTTGCTGAGGGAACCACAGCAATTACATTATCTGCTTGGCTAAGCCATCTCCTAGATATCTCTGAATCAAAACCATTCTAACATTAAAGACATGAACAGCACTGGTATGTGTTGGAATTGTCACATCGTCTTATTGTCACAAACTGATTTGGTATTCAGAAATACACAAATCTTAATAGCTGCTTTATCTGGGACTCCAGATAATGCTCCCAATCAACATCCAAGTTAACATGTGTCTCTGTCTAATAGTTAACGATTTGTAAAGTGAATCTATCTTCATAGTAACATCATAATACAAATTAAACAAATATCCTTGCAGGTCAAATTGGTAAAAATCTCAAAAATGCACACTGTTACCATTAACTGTAGACTCTTAATTGTACTTTATAGCGAGTTGCATCATCGCTGTGCTAGTATATTAAGTTAAGACTAACAGCCATGAAGATTAACAAAGTGTACTTTATAAATAAAATTCTAACTCATCATTAAATGAGGATAATTCTAACTTTGTTAACAGGCGTAAAACAGGCAATACTGAAATAGCCACCCATTTCACTCCGAGGATATTCTGCAAATGTAAAATTCTACTAGCCACATGATGACATTAGCAGTGCAAGTAGAAATATAGGATAACTTTATTGAAACTTAAATATAGGTTTGTGCCAACAAATCGAGTTAGCCACTTAGTAAAATCATAGAGATAATGGTCATTTGTTTTATTAATTCATGGGATGTGGTTGTCGCTGGCAAGGCAATAATGTTACTAAATTATGGGGAGTCTGATGAAGCAGGCAAAGAGCTACAGAAATGTAGAATTATGGCAGATGAATTTCAATACAGATAAGTGCAAGGTGTTACACATTGAAACAAAATGGAGTACGTACTTACGCAATCAATGATGCCTAGGAGAGAGGCGAGTGATAGTAGAATCAACACTGACCATATCCTGTAACTGCAGTGCAACAATGAACAAAGCAAAGGGAATGATGAGCTATATAGAGTATAACGTTGAGGCCGATAGGCTGGTACCTTGAGAAGGTGGTGGTGAGCCTCCTTATACAAGGCTAGGCCATTTCAGAGGGCAGTTAAGAGTCAACCACATTGCTGTGGGTCTGGAGTCACAGATAGACCAGACAAGGATGGCAGATTTCCTTCCCTAAAGGACATTAGTGAACCAGATGGGTTTTTACTACAATCCGGTAGTTTTATAGTCACCATTACTGATACAGGATTCCTGATTTATTTAATTAATTGAATTTAAATTCCCCAGCTGCCGTGGTGGGATTTGAACTCTTATTAGTCCAGGCCTCTGGATTATTAGTCCAGTAACATTACCACTATGCTACCGTTCCCTCTATTGTGGGGTAATTTTTTAATATGATTATGATTTACTGTGTTTTTAAATTGCATGGTATTTGAATAGATATGGGGAAATAAACTCATTAACTGACATTGAACTGATGTGAATTCTATTTTCCAGCATAGCTGATTTGATTGGACCATTCCAAAATCTGAGTTGATTCTATGTAATTTCAAGTAAAGTGGAGAGTAATTGTTTCAATTACTTCAACACATTGAATGAACAGGAAACTAAAAGTGTTCTTGTCATTTTTGGCATATCTTTCTGGAATATGGTTCTACAACTGTTGATTTCTCTTGCCAAAGTAATCATCTGTGTGAGCCTTGGCAGAATGCTTGACCATGGAGAACATTTACAGTTTGAGCTCTTTTCTAACACTTTTAACTTGTTTTCAGGAGGAAAGGTAATTTCTATAAGCATAACATGTTTCCAATGAACTATAACTTGCATTCTTATTCATGCTGTGAATAAGATAGAATGCCACAGCATTAACAATTACCCTTTTGATATGGTACATTACATCAGAGACCATGTGGAATGCCCACTATGATATCCTGCCCCCTTCTAAAGGCAATGAATATCACACCACTGCCATAACATTACATGCAGGCTAAAAATAAATGTCAGATTTATTTGCAAATAAGATTTACACAGAAGCGGAATACAGCAAGAAACCAGCAGTATAAGGTTTGACTTACAGAATACAGAAACTGCAAACGAGAGAAAGTCTGAAATCTCAGTAGCTTTTTCATTAGACTTATTATTCCACGGTGCCCCCCTTGGCCATCTCATGTGGAATAGGCAGTGAAAAGCAGCAAAATGAAGACTCCAGGGCTGCTGCCCATTATACATTGGGGGGTTTTCTTTGTTGAAGCAGGCACATTTTAGGTCAATCAAATTATTTTAATAGTCAGAAAATTAAATTATTAAGCATTAGATAGATAAGTATTAAATAGATAGAGTGTGAACAACAATCTCCTGCTGTCCAATGTTTCTTCTGACTTTGATATCTTATCACAGCAGAATCTATTATTATTATCCAATTTGAGTCTACAAATAAAATATCCATTGTCCTTCAAAGGACCTTTGCATGAAGAAGCGCTTCCTGACATCACCCCTGAATGGTCTAGCTCTAATTTTAAGGTTATGCCCTCTTGTTCTGGACCCCCGAGGATATAGTTTCTCTATCTACCCTTTCAATTCCTTTAAATATCTTAAACACCTCAAATTTTGACTATTATGTAGATACTAAATTCTGCTTCTTGGATGATCTGCGTATCAAACAACCTGCCTGTATTTTGTATAAAGCTTGTTTCTCATGGAAACTTGAATACTCTCAGGACATTTTTGTGTATTGTTACTCACCTAACTGAAAGACAAATCTCTTTTAAAGATATAGCTGTCCAAAGCCTGGTAGGAACCCTGGCTGAATTTCATCTCCTATACCCAGTGTCGTTGAATCCATTAAAGTATCCCCACTAGTGTTATAGCTGAGATCAGCTAACCCTTCACAGATGAGGAATTGAACCAGATTTTTGAAAGTTTCAGTGTGGGGCACTCCTGCAAGTTATTCAAGGGGCAGCCTCCATTGACTTTTCCAAAGCTGATGGATATTATGCAAAGGAACTTGATGTTTATTTTACTTCTCTTTCTTACAGAATTGCACCTTCTGTTGTTTTAAGAATTTGTTTGGTGAATTTTTGTGTGCTTCAAGTTGAGGCAAGTGCTGGTGAATGAAACACTTTCCTATTAGAGACATAGGAAGAGGAGTAGGCTATTCAGCTCCTCGAGCCTGTTCTGCTATTCGGTTAGATCATAGCTGATCTGTACCTCAACTCCATTTACCTGCCTTGGTTCTAGATCGCTTAATACCCTTACCTAACAAAAATCTATCAATCTCAGTTTTGAAATTTTCAGTTGACCTAGCCTCAACAGCTTTTTGGGGGAAAATGAGAAGTCGCACAACACCAGGTTATAGTCCAACAGATTTATTTAAAATTACAAGCTTTCGGAGCTCTACCTGAAGAAGGGGCAGGATAGCTCCGAAAGCTTGTAATTTTAAATAAATCTGTTGGACTATAACCTGGTGTTGTGCGACTTCTCATTTTTGTCCACCCCAGTCCAACGCCGGCATCTCCACATCAGGACAGCTTTTTGGGGGACAGAGTTCCAGATTTCCACTACCCTTTGTGTGAAGAAGTGCTTCCTGACATCACCCTTGAACGGTCTAGCTTTAATTTTAAGGTTATGCTCCTTGTTCTGGACTCCCCCACCAGAGGAAATAGTTTCTCTCTATCTACCCTATCAATTCCTTTAAACATCTTAAACACCTCAATTAGATCACCCCTTAATCTTCTGTATTCAAGGGATACAGTACTCTAGATGCGGTCTAACCAGAGCTTTATACAACTGTAGCATAACTTCTACCCCTATAGACAGTTTTTAATGATTTCTGTGCATAGGTCCCTGAAGGTGGCAGGACATATTGAGAGTGGTTAGCAAAGCATATGGGATCCTGGGCTTCATAAATAGAGGTATTGAGTACAAAAGCAGAGAAGTTATGCTGAACCTTTATAAAGCGCTGGTTAGGCCACAACTGGAGTATTGCATCCAGTTCTGGTCACCACACTTTAGGAAGGATGTGAAGGCACTTGAGAGGGTGCAGAGGAGATTTACCAGAATGGTTCCAGGGATGGGAGATCTTAGCTACAAGGACAGGTTGGAGAAGCTAGATTTGTTTTCATTAGAACAAAGGAGATTGAGGGTTATGATGGGTTTGGATAGGCTAGACAGAGAAAGGCTGTTCCCACTAGTTGAGGTACACAGATTTAAGGTTTTGGGCAAGAGATACAGGGGGCAAGAGATACAGGGGGCAAGAGATACAGGGGGGATGTGAGGAAACTTTTTTACACAGCGAGTCGTGAGGACTTGGAACTCACTGCCGACGGAAGTGGTGGAAGTGGCGACAATCAATGTTTTCAAGGGGAGACTGGATAGGCACTTGAGGGAAATAAACTTGCAGGGCTATGGGGATGGAGCAGGGGAGGGACTGACTGGATTGCTCTGCAGTGAGACGGCGCGGACTCAATGGGCCGAATGGCCTCCTTCTGTGCCGTTATGACTCTAGGGCTGGATTTTCATTGACCCGTGGAGGTGGGTTTGGAGGCATGTGGGGGGTAAAAATTGCGAAAACTGGTGGGCGGGCACAAGCCCGCCTCCATGCAATTTTCATTAAATCGTGTCTGCTGGTCCCAACTCCGTCCCGCCTTTAAGAGGCAGGATAGGCTGTTAAGGCCCTTAACAAGCACTAAATTGCCTCTATAATGCCATTTTGAAAGGCCTTTGTGATTTTAACCCTTTTTCTACGTGAAACACGCCTGTTGTGAACCACAAATGTGAAACCTGGCAGGAGCACATCTGGCTGGCTGGCTGGGAGTGGTGGTGGATGGGAGACATATCTGGGAGTGGTGGTGGATGGGAGACATATCTGGGAGTGGTGGTGCAAGGGAGACATATCTGGGAGTGGTGGTGCAAAAATATCTGGGAGCAGACTTAGGGCTGCTGCTGCTCATTTTGCATCCAGGTCCTCTCACAGCAAAGGCCAGGCAGTCTTTGCAGACCTTCAATGCAGCAGCAATGATGACATCATCAGAGGCGACTTTCAGACTGAAAACACTAATTGGTTCATGGGTTCCCACATGCTGGAACTCAATTGCCTAATTAGGTGAAAATCGCATCAATCTCCCACATCCAATTGCAGTCGGGTGGATAACACGAAATGCGGATGACACAACCCCAACCCGCCCCAGTATCAAAACCCAGCCCTATGACTTTATATGGACCCCTCAATCTCTCGGCTCCTCCACAGTTCCCAGATTCTCACCATTTAGAAAATACTCTGATCTATCTTTCTTAGATCCAAAGTGGATGACCTCATACTTCCGCCCATTGAACTCCATTTGCCCCAGTTTTGCTCACTCACTTCATCTCTCAATGTCCCTTTGCAACTTTCTGATCCCATCTACACTGCTTACTGTACTACCTAACTTAGTGTAATCAGCAAACTTGGATATACGGCTCTCTATTCCTTCATCTAAGTCATTGATAAATATAGTACAAAGCTGAGGCCCCAGTACAGATCCCTGGGAGACACCACATCCTGCCAATTGGAATACATATCCACTATCCCTACTCTCTGTCTCCAACCTCCCAACCAATTCCCTACCTATGTCAATAGGTTGTCTCCAATTTCATACACTTTCACGTTTGCTAACAGTTGCTTGTGTGGAACTTTATCGAATGTTTTCTTTTAGTCCATATAAATAGCATCCACAGACACTCCTTTATCTACCACGTTAGTAATCTCCTCAATTCAACTAGGTTAGTTAGACATGACTTATCCTTTACAAGTCCATGCTGGCTCTGTCTGAGCAGTTCATATTTGTCCAAGTGCTCAGTCACCCTGTCCCCAATAACAGATTCTAGTAACTTCCCCACAACAGATGCTAGCTTTTCCCCGGAACATAAGAACAGGAATAGGCCATTCAGACCCTCAAGCCTGTTCCGCCATGTAATTAGATCATAGCTGATCTGTACCTCAACTCTATTTACCTGTCTTTGATCCATATCCCTTAATATATTACCTAATAGTCTTGAAAATTTCAATTGACCCAGCATCCATAGCCTTTAGGTGGAAAGAGTTCTTTAGTTCCACTAACATTTATGTGAAAAAGTACTTCCTGATTTCACTCCTGAATGGCCTAGCTCCAATTTTAAGATTGTATCCCCATGTTCTGGAATCCCCCACCAGAGGAAATAGCTTATTTGTATCTGCATTATCAAATTCTTTTTATTATTTTAAACACTCAGACGACCAGGTCAAATATAACTTGGTTAGAGTAAATCGTCCTCTACTCTCGTCTCACATGGGCCTTGACATGAATCTGTCATTCATGACTTATGAAATAATACTGAGTGGCCTGCGGGTGGCGCTGTCCAGGGAGAGTATAAATACTCGGGCACGGGCCCAGCTTGCGCAGGACATTCTTAACCGGAACTAGTGAAGGACACAACTAGACCTCCATGTTGTAAAACAGTTGATTAAAGCTTTGTTTAATGCTTAGACCGAGTGTCTAGTAGTTTTCTTACATCAGGCCTCTTATCCCAACATCAGAAATGCAGCATATACTGCAGAGTGCGATATTTTTCCATTTCCCACATCAGCCATCCTTTGGTCTCTCTGTGTGATATTCTCACTTTTAGTGGAATTAGTGCGGAATTTAGTGGCTGTGAGACCTTGCCCACTGGGAACTAGCTTAAGACTGCTCAGGCTTTCATGTGGGATTTTACAGTCAACAGAGGAGACTTTCAGTTCATCAGTCAAAGTCGCCCATTGAGCTTTCATAAATCGTGTTTTACCTGTTTTCCCACTTAAATTGATGTTCCCTTTAATACGCAATATTTGTTTCAAATTGGTCAGATTGGCAATTGACTTAAATTTAATTGCTTAAATAGGCTCAGTACTAGACAGAAACTGTTACCAACTGTTCTGGCCAAGATGCATTTGCCACTAATATGACGGCAATCTCACATCAGAATTCTGCATGTGGTTTTCACTGCTCGTCACCGTGCCATGCAATTTGGGAACAGCATTTTGAAATTGTGGTAATCATAAAAAAACCTACTCAGCTGGTCTCAGCACCTAGATTTTATGCCGCCAGAGAAGAACAAGGACCATTTTTAAAATGCAATTGCATTATCATTTTTAATTGCAAAAAATAAAATTTTCAAATCAAACAGAACAACTTTCAAATGGGCAGGCCTGTTTTCTTACTGCTTTTTTTGTAATAAACTGCTCTCCTGTTTTCATATTTGCCATTTTGGTTAAAAATTAAATATTGTGCCAGTCACGCCTTTATTTTGAGAGTATAAAAATAAACTTGAAGGGGTGAATGGTTTAAAGTGCAAAATCTGCCCATGTATTCATTAATCTGTGTTTGTTTATTTCTTAGATTTTCATTCAAGTGAAGACTCTCATCCCTCATCTTGGTTCGTGCCACAGATCAAAACAACATTGTTATTCAGTTCTAATTGGACAATTTTCACTCAAACCAACCACTTGGCTGACTGATGTGAGAAGTGGAAAGGTCATGCTTCCATTGTACAATCCTGAGTTGATAAAATCTACCACAGCTGGCTACATGAGAGGACAGAAATGCGTGACCAACAGTTGTGTTTGTTCTGCATATTCAGCCATACAGGTCACAATCACTAGATGTCACCCTGCAACAGAGAGGCAGACTTGAATTCAAGCATTTTCGCACTTGTCACGTAAAAGCTATTCCTCAGCGTGCAAGCATATAAATGGGGTTCTGCACAATAGACACAAAAGAAGGTATCTGACAAATTCATTTAGCGATGCTGTACTTTATGTCTTCTTATTTGTTAAAAGTTGTCAGCCTCAATTCAATAAAGCAGAATTCGACAAACCCAGGACAGAATTGAAGGCAGACAATTTCTCGATCAGCACTTCGAGTACTGAATCTTATTTTATTCTCTGTCTTTGTTATGTCTTTATTTTTTGTTATATACTAGCTCGTTACCAGTGGCATTGTCCATGGATCATCTGGATTGTGAGGTTTAGGTGCTGAGGTAGAGCTGTGTTCAGCCTGGCCTGTGCCTTTAAAGCAACTGCTCAAGAAACCCCTCGAGAGAAGTGGTCTGAATAGGCGCACCCTAAGGTCAATTATAAGCTCATTGCTGCTGTTGTTGGTGTTCCTTGAGATTGGCAGCGGCTCAGCTTCTCTTTTTGGGGAAGAGCCAGGTTATCTGAAGGTCATAAACAGCAGCAGGAAATAATTAACTTTCTCTTTTGTGTACTGTGTACAGATTGTATATAACACCAACACATCGCAACTGAACAAAGCTTGATATCTGAAATGTGATGGGCATACTTTTATATAACATTTTAGAAGACCAGTAGCTGCAACCTCCTGTGAAACACTACACTGGAATCTTAATGTTTAATAGGCCTTTATGTTACACAGCATCAGTGCAATGCTATCTGGGACTCATTACGGTAAATATTGCACAGATTGGTGGAGAAGGTATCGTTGCAGTGGTAACAAAAGCGCCTGTTAAAGGTGATCTCACACTTGTGAGCATGCACATTGGCTGCAGTTTAAATATAATTGGCACCCATCCTAAAAAAGTAGTATGCTCTGAAAGTTATAAAAAAAAGTATGCTTACAGCAGTTCGCTATGCTGCCATTGACATTTTAAATAGTGAAAAGGACTAACTAGTACCTCCGATTTCTCAATAAGCTCATCCAGTGAGTACTTGAGCCACACAAACTAGCAAGGTCCCCCAAGTTTGATCCCTAGACTGTGCTGAATTAAATGATCTCAGCAGGCCTATCGAGCCCTCCATGCTTGAATAATCTGTCAGCACTCATTGTTCCAGCTCACACATTAACAACTTGGCCACTTGGAGAAGGGATTGGCAGAATCTAGCAAACCATAGCCCACAAGGAGTCAGTGCCTGCAGGAAAGGAAGAGGAGCAAAACTGGCAGAGAAAATTAGCAACAATTTTTATCAAAGAAGAAAAAAGATCATCATAAATTGCACCAACAAACGGAGAGTTAAGTAGGTTGCTATGCATGAATTTAAGTTTGGATGTGCACTCCCCAACCCAAAAAATATAACATAATCTTTTTGCTCATGTTAATGGAGTAGACAAATGTATTAAACAACCATTGAAAATACATATTTGACATCCTCTTTAGTAATCCGATTTCTGTAACGCACTTTCAATATTTTCTTTCAAACTTTTACGGCAGGAATGGGAGCATCTTGTGCGGTCACTTTTAAAGGGATGTTATATGCGACACAGAAAAAAAAAATCTGCCATTGGAAGGGAAAAATTGAATTACAATTCCTCCCCGCCTCCTCCCATTAACCACAGCAGTGGCCTTCAGTGCATCACTACAGGGGGTAACTGATCCAACATGGCACACAAGACCAACTTGGAAACTATGCCATCATTTCCATTTTCCAGCATCAAAACTGCAACACTACAGATTCTTGCAGCCTATTTGGCAGTGGTTCTCAAGACCTTTGTCCATCCTCTTGGTAAGACACTGTAATCATACATCAAGGATTTGGAGCATATTGATAGCCTGCATTCACACCAAAAGCCTTAGATGTACAAAAACTTGCCTATTATGGATTTAAATCTCCATAAAATTAAAATGCTATTAATAGGGATTCTAAAGGTCTAATGTGACTTCAGTAAATTTCTCCATCTGAATTAAATACCGGGCAAATTATCAGCACAATCACTCTGCACTCAATATATCAATAAACAGAGAGGTCCATAATACTATGGCAGGCACTTGTATTATTGGGCACAGAAGCCTTAGGCCTATCTGGGTGTCTGATCCCTCCATGGCCTCGCCCCTTCCTATCTCTGTAATCTCCTTCAGCCCCACAACCCCCCCCCCCCCGAGATATCTGCGCTCCTCTAATTCTGCCCTCTTGAGGATCCCTGATTATAATCGCTCAACCTTTGGTGGCCATGCCTTCTGTTGCCTAGGCCCTAAGCTCTGGAATTCCCTGCCTAAACCTGTCCGCCTCGCTACCTCTCTTTCCTCCTTTAAGACGCTCCTTAAAACCTACCTCTTTGACCAAGCTTTTGGTCACCTGCCCTAATTTATCCTTATGTGGATCGGTGTCAAATTTTTTTTTTGTCTTAAAATACTCCTGTGCAGCGCCTTGGGATGTTTTACTACGTTAAAGGCGCTATATAAATACAAGTTGTTGTTACACGTAATGTGCCCCAATGTGGTCAGGAAGCAACTGGAGCACTGGGAGCCTGAGCACAGCCTCATTAAGACCACACGAGCCTTACATTATATTAGGGGGGGGGCTCCCATTGTGTAAGTGGAACACTGTTCCTTTGCACCTCCCTCCCGTCTCTCCCTGCCATTAACTCCCGTCTCCACTCCCAGAAAAAATTGCCAGTGCACTACAGGAAGCCAGCAGCTCTGCACTAGCTGAGGATGTCTGAGATTCCAGCTTCAAACCCTCAAGAGATAAACCTGATAGGGTGGAAACAATGCAATATACTAGCAACACATTTTTAAAATGTTTTATAACATGTTTATATGTTATAGAGTGTTACTAAATGCTTATAAATTAATCATAGTCCTGTATTTGGCTTATACAATATTTACAATTATCAGTGTGTTAGAATGGAATGGATTAAATACATTAATGATTACCAGCAATGTTATTAAAATGCTACTCAACTTTCTTTAATCTACACTGTCTGATTTCTAAGTTAGTTACATGCATATTTATAGACCAGACACAGGAAACATTTTGCACAAACATACCACAGCACTTTCGTCAAGCATCTTTCACAATTTTAATTAGAGCAGCAGAACTTCTCCAGGTGCTGTGTAGCTGCAAAAATATCCCTGTAATATCTTTCTGGTATTTGTCCTTTGGTGGCTTAACTCAGCTCTGCACGACCTCTCTGTAGTGTCTGCCCCACTTTAAGCTCTTTTTTTTTAAAAAACATAATTTTCTTTTCCTTTCAAAGTCCCTTAAAACTGCAAACTTTAAGCACATTGGGACATTTTACCACATTGAAAGCAAGTTGTTGTTTAAATAAATCTCCGGTATATTGCTCTTTTGAAATATCGAAATTGGAAGAAAAGTTGCAGTAAAATGATTTGCCATGTATTTGTAATGGAAGGCCCAGTTTTATTGTACAGTTATATATAAAAATATAGAAACAATTGAGAGAAAAATCTTGTGCTTGTTACATATTGTAAGCATTATGTGAGGCTTAAAAATCCTAGAAATGTACTTTTCAATATATATGAAAATGAAGCCTCTAGAGTAAATGGAATTTCCCATTGTTCAATATTTTGACCTAAGCCCCAGTACCTCATAGTGATTTATTCTTGAAGCTTTGAACTGATACAGCAAACAGAATTATTGTCTTAATAACTATTTTTCAAAAGTGCAATCTGAATGAAGAGTGCTGGCGCCACTGACAAGATAACCTTAAAAAAATGCCTGAAATCTAGCTTCCAGAAACCGTATTTATACTTTAACCTATTCACATGAAACCCTGTACTGATAAATATCCTGATAAAGGATTAAAACAGATCTGCTTTCTCACCAGTTGTTTTTCTTCAATCATTTCTATGGCAGTAGCTAACAGGTTGTCAAGATTATTTTTCAGGTCACACTGCTTTTTTGCTTTACATAAAAGGGGATCTAAATTATGAATCTCACAATGTTATGGTTCAGTCACCAACGCTGTTATTTCTTGTTAAATCTTATAAAAGAGCTGAGCGCTGACCTAACCTGGCAGGAACAATCCGAATGTAGTGTCTTATCCTAAACAGACATTTCCAGTAACAGATAGCAATGTCGTCACACAAAATTCCAAAGGTGAAATTACTTGAAATGAAAACAGAAAATGCTGCAAATACGCAGCAGGTAAGTCAGCATCGGTGAAGAGAAAGGACGGGTTATGGTTTTGGGTGGTACCCTTATTCTGATGATGGGTACACGCCAGAAATATTGTAACTTTTTTTTTTACAGATAGAATCATAGCACAGGACAGAAGGAGGCCATTTGGCCCATCGAGTCTGCATCGGTTCATTCGAAGACCAATCTAGTTAGTCCCACTCCCCCGCTCTTTCCCCATACAGTTGCAATTTTTTCTCCTTCAAGTAGCTATCCAATTCTGACTGACCTGTGCATTTGTTGCAATTTCTGTTTTTATTTCAGATTCCCAGCATTATTTTTTGTGCATTGAAACGACCTAAAAATGGGACATTTTTGGATACAGTGGAAAAACATATACATTTTTGCACCATTGCGTGCTCCATGCTCAGCCTCCAACCATGCCACTTGGTGCAGAGCTGCACACGACCTAAAAAAACGGGACAGTTTTGGATACACTGGGAAACAGGTACGCTTTGCACCATTGCAGGCTCCACTTGGTGCGGAGCTCCCTCCTGGCGCCTGCCTGGTGCGCTGCGCGTGCGCGGGAGCCTGCCTGGCGCGCTGCGCGTGCGCCGTAGGGCGAGGGCCGCGATCGGCCGAGCGGTGAGTGAGCGCCGCCGAGGGCGCGTCAGTAAAAGGCTGAACAAAATGGCCGGGCGGTTTGTTTGTGGGTCGTGTGTTGTGCCAGCGCGCTTCGCCCCTTTTGTGGAGCCACCCGCGAGGACCAGGCTCAGATCTGTCACCAGGGACACTCCTCACCAGGCCCCTTCCCTCTGCTAACAGGCTTGGGGCGGGTCTTTGACATTTCAAGGCGTTTCAATCTAATGTCATGTTAGACTTAACAGATCCCCATGGTGCTTTACTGTGGGGGAATGTGCAACCCCTCAGTTAAATAGAGGTTTTCAAGATGACCTAATAGAGTTTTTCAGGATGACCTAATAGAGATTTTCATGATGACCTAATAGAGATTTTCATGATGACCTAATAGAGATTTTCACGATGACCTAATAGAGTTTTTCAAGATGACCCAATAGAGGTTTTCAAGATGATGAGAGGTTTTGATAGACTAAATAGGGAAAAAATTATTCCCTCTGGCGCGTGCATCGATAACTAGAAGTCGCAATCAATGGCAACAGATGTAGAGGGCAGATTAGGAGAAATGTTTTCACTGAGAGACTTGTCGGGATCAGGAACACTCTACCTGAAAAGGTGGTGGAAGTTGATTCCATGAATAATTTTAAAACAGAGTTGGACAGGTCATTGAGGATGAGGAACTTACAGGGTTACAGACATAAAGCGGGGGTGTGGGACTAAGCACGCCTGCTCTTTCAAAAAGCCAACACAGGCATGACACGCTGAATGGCCTCCTTCTGTGCCGTTAAGTTTCTATTCTATGATTTCTATAAATGAAGCTGTTACTTTTAGTGGGTTTTCACTTTTATGTCAGTATTTCCAAAGAAATCCTTGCTGCTTCAATTATTCTTATTGCCTCCTTTTGCCAAATGGAAAACCAAACTTGGGAGAGGCAGGAGGGAGCGCATGTGTGGGATCATGGCTTATGGTGACATTACATTGTAACATAGTAGCCTTAATAAATCATGTCTGTACAGTTATGGCTGAGTAGGGAAAAGCAAGGGGGAAAAAAATGTAAGTTTTTAAGAGCATTTTTGATACATGGTTTACATTTTAGATATTTCCAAGCAGGTCACTCATAAACTGGACTGTCCCTCTTAAATTAAATTGGTGGCAATCTTAGTTTGCTTTTGGCAATACTACAGCTTGTTAATGAACTTGAAGGCCAATCTGATTCCATCTAAACACAGCAATTGGAATATATAGTCGTTCCCAACCAGTAGTTTTTTTCCCCCATTACTTGGATAGTTATAGATAGGCCTCCAGGTTGGTTTAAAGTACCAGCTCTCATTGCAGTCAATGGAATTGCACAGGGATGCACACAGGTTGTACACATAATCTATGTCATTAGAATGGCTGAAGGGGAAAGGGAAACTATCACTTGAAATCTTGTTTTCCGTAACCTTGAAAATCTCCAAAACTTGAAAATAAGCTGTAAAACCAAGGATATTCCTTTCAAAAGATGGTTGCTTTGAGAAAATGCAGCATAGAACAACAACCATGAAAATGTATCTTAGGAGCACCGCACTTGCAAAAAGTATACCTGAGTACGTAGCATCTGTCCACTGCATTCAGGAATGTTTAGCATTATTGTCTGAAAGCCTGACTTCAAAAGAATTAAGCAGCTAAAAGCTGATCATTGAAACAGGACTAGAGTTACTTCCAAAATCTGGCAACTCGTCTCAGTTCTGTTTTCACTGTATACATTATGTTGCTTGTATGACAAAATGTAAAGTGTTTCACTAATACCAAAAACTGATACAAAAAGATAAAAGAAGGTGGAATTTGCCAGTCAGAAGCAGATTGTTTCCAACAGGTATCAGAAATGTTCTTTTAAAGGATGATTGTTCTATTGTAGACCTCGCTCATATTTACGTATAGTGTTGTTAGTATTTGTCAAACGAGTGCTTCATATTTCTATCTAATTGTAAATGTATTTTAATATCTACCAAAAGATATTTTTGACTATATTTAATGCAGTAAGCAGATTAGCATAATTGCTAATCCTTTAGATGCACAAATCTGTAAAGGCAGAATACTGAAAAGGTACAGCTTGCAGTTATTGTGAACAAGGGCCAGATATGGGAACTGTTGCAGAAGGATTATTCTAATAAAATTCTAATAAAACCTGACATTGTATGGTTCAGTGTATTAACCTCGAGTAAAAAAGTAGTGTAGTATGGGTAGAAACCACTGCTCTTAAGATTGCTAACTTTCCAGAAATTGATTAAGAAACAGTAGTAAAAAAGTGAATAAAAATCAAATTTCTATTTGTTTAAGGTCATGGATGGGGATGACAATCTACAGCTACACAGTTAAATTGAAAAGTTGAAAGGGAAGACCTAGTTAGTGAATTTAACAAAACAGAAGACTTGGAAGTAGCACCATAGCTGCAAAACAACCAATTAGCATAAAGAAGTTTTTTGGCCAAGAGCATGAATGTTTGGTGCCAATTATATTGCTGTGGTGCAGAAAGCAAAGCATTCTAAGAGCATAGAGGGCATAGGAAGGGCATGATTCACAGCAAGTACTAATCCAGGTGTCGGGTCTACTACTTTGGCAGGAAAAATAAAAAAAGCAAATTATTATTTAAATGGAGATTACAAAATGCTACAGTTCAGAGGGACCTGGGGGTCCTTGTGCATGAAACACAAAAAGTTAGCATGCAGGTGCAGCAAGTAATCAAAAAGGCAAATGGAATGATGGCCTTTATTGCAAGGGGGTTGGAGTATAAGAGCAGGGAAGTCCTGCTACAACTGTACAGGGTATTGGTGAGACCACACCTTGAGTACAGTTTTGGTCTCCTTATTTAAGGAAGGATATACTTGCATTGGAGGCAGTTCAGAGACGATTCACACGGTTAATTCCTGAGATGAGGGGGTTGACTTATGAAGAAAGGTTGAGCAGGTTGGGCCTATACTCATTGGAATTTAGAAGAATGAGAGGTGATCTTATTGAAACATATAAGATACTGAGGGGGCTCGACAAGGTAGATGCAGAGAGGATGTTTCCCCTCGTGGGGAAATCTAGAACTCGGGGGCATAGTTTCAGAATAAAGGGTTGCCCTTTTAGAACTGAGATGAGGAGGAATTTCTTCTCTCAGAGGGTCGTAAATCTGTGGAATTCTCTGCCCCAGAGAGCCGTGGAGGCTGGGTCATTAAATATATTTAAGGTGGAGATAGACAGAATTTTACAAGATAAGGAAGTGAAAGGTTATGGGGAGCGGGCAGGGAAGTAGCTTTGAGCCCAAGATCAGCCATGATCTTATTGAATGGCTGAGCAGGCTGGAGGGGCCAAGTGGCCTATTCCTGCTCCTATTTCTTATGTTCTTATGTACCACACCTGAGTCAGCTACCTGGGTGGAGGAGCAATTCCTAAGGAGGTTTAGGCGCCACTCATGGATTATGGCAGTGAATATCTGGGTACGGGACTCCAGACCACTTTCCATTGTAGTGTATATAGTGATAACTAACTATGCAATACATTGCTGCTGTAATAGCTGGTTACAAATTTCTGTCCAGAAACAGCAGCCAGAAGGCCTCAAGATCTCTGGGGAGGCTGAAAAAAGAGGGCGAAGTTGGCAGGTTCTCCTAGCGAGCTTTCTCTGTCACTTTGGGGGAAAATGAGGCAGTAGGGCCAGAAAACTTCGCTGGGTCAGAATCTTGGAACACCCCACCTAACAGCATTATAGGAGCATCTTCACCACATGGACTGCAGCAGTTCAAGAAGAAGTCTCACAACCACCATCTCAAGGGCATCCCGGGTGGGCAATAAATGCTGGCCTTGCCAGCGACGCCCACATCCGAAAAATGACTTAAAAAAACCAAATGAATCATGTATATCCCTTTGCTTGCATCTCTTGCTTGTGCAAGAATCACTTCCCCTCTGAGAAATCGCAGGGCAACCCAATGTAGCAGGTCTACGTTTCCTTTTTTCCTCCTTTGCATATGGGAACTGAACATTCTTCAGGGGTATTGGAGAGAAGCATCAGTCCCTGTATGATGATTAACCTGGTAAATTCCAGTAGTTCTGTGCACCCCTGCATCTTCTGCCAGACTCTTCCCCCACAAGTTAATCAGTTATGGTGTTCAAAATGTAATCTAATTTGCGAATGGCCATTTTTCTGCCAGCGCAATCAAAAAAGCAAAGAGAAACAAAAATAATCTGTCTGAAATCTCCAAGATCTGGCTGAAAACTGTAAATTCGACTTGGAAAAATGCGCACATTAGGATGGTATTTGGATTGACATTGTTGATAAAGACCTTCATGTTAAATCAGAGCTGATGACTGACACAGCTAACCATGTGACACATTACTCAGATAAAATGTCACGTAGCCGGTTAGAGGTCAACTAAAGAGTTAGATGAGGTTATACAATAGTCTGTAAGGCCCCTGGCTGTACAGTCCTTTTCTTCCTTGCTAACAGTCTGGAAGTGGAAGGACTCAGCTCTAAGAGCCAGAGATTTTGCCTTGATGTGGGATTTTGCATAATTGTTACTGGGAAGTGAGCTGAATACGCTCCACATGCTAGGGGGATACTATGGTTAATAAGATTTTGGAGTGCTATTATCATGGGATTATGTGTTCCTTACAGCAATGTCTCTGGAATTGGTGGTTTCATAGTATTGCTGGAAAGCAAAATAAATCTTTAGGTAAAGTCATCTAAAAGAGCAAAAATCTAAACTGGTTTCATTGAATTAACCTGATTTACGTTTTGGCTGTTATTTACAATACCACTATAAAATTATAGCATGTAGTGCAGAACACAAAGTCTGATGAAAATAGCACTTTAAAATATTGGTGCGTAACTTACCAGGAGCTAAAAGGCATGACTTATACAGTAACTTTACTATATATTTTTTATGCAGGTTTTGCTTTTCACACTTTACCAATTCATTTCGGGAAACAGGGAATGTTAGAACATTACAAAGGCTGACTGGAGAATCATTAGCTTACAGTTGACATTGTGTGGTAAACTACGTGAAGCAGCGCTGAAGAGAAGCCAAAATAACGCTGGGAAAAAATCGCTTGAAGATGGAAAATATACAACTACCCCAACCTGAACGAGTGCAAACTTATATGGGCTGGTCTGTTTTTAATCTGCTATGCTGCTTTTTTCCACTTGGGTTAGTGGCACTGATTTTCTCCTGCAAGGTTAGTTGAATTCCATGATTAAAATTTGAACAAGTATTGATAAAGGCTATGGCATTTATATAGAGAGTATCTATAGGTTTTTCATGTGGACTGCAATTAAAGTACAAGTACAATTTGCAGTAAGTTGGAGTTACCCTGTGAGACATCTCAATCATTCATTCTCTTCCCCAACTTGGTGAATCCAGAGAAAATACACTGCTTTCGATTTGGCCCCAGTCAGATCAGTCCATCCAAAACTTTGACTGAGCTTAGGACCTGCTGCAGAGAGTGGCCACGTTCCCTATGATGATCTGCAGCTGGATCTGGCATATGCAGCACTGCACAGATGTGGATTGTGGACTATTCCCTAGACCCTTCCAAACTTTTCAAGCTGCTTGGCACATTCTCAAATGAGTACATAAAATTCTGATGGTGACCTATCAAACTGCATTTGTAGGCAGATCCTGATTGGGCTAAAGCCCTGAAGTCAGCAACCAAGGGAAGCCTTGAGCGGGCCCTCTGGCCAACAGGTTCTGCTTCCTCCACTGCCACTTTCACTTGCTCCTTCTCATCCCAGAGTAAATATATCTGTGCTGGTGCTTGGTATTTTAAGAGTGGGTGATGCAGAGTACTGTGAAGTGCTCAGTTGGGGCCGGACATTCAGCTTGACCATTGCTTCTTACAGTCAAAAAGCAAAGTAGTAGGATTAGAGCAGAGAGCGCTCCAGTTGAAAAGCTTCCACAACTGATGGACTGAATGTCCTCCTCCTGTGCTATAAGTTCTATGATTCTTGGGCACTTAAGGGAGCACAAGATGAAAGGGCTGGCAGTAAGACACCCCACAGCTTATATGGCAAGATATTTTAGTATGTTATGCTCCAGCGCTGAAATGTATGCATTTGCTGGAGGGAGTAAATGAGTGAGTAAGAAGATCAAGGAATCAAAACAAAGGATAATACTAGCCATGGATTTGGAGGAGAACTCTGATCTCACCCTCCCTGAATCACTCTATTGCCACCAGGCCCAGAATCTCCAGTGCAGCCTTGTAAAGAATTAACGGTTTTAGATGATTGTGTGCCCTTATCCTGCAAACAGATAGAAAAAGGACAAATGTTGGAATGAGCAACATGAGAGAAGATGTGTGTCACCCAAGTGGCTGACCAGCAGCCACTAGATGAGTTTTTGAACATGTAGAGTCCAGCTACCTTGTGCTGCCAACGTGCTTGATATTTGTTGCTTGCCATATTTAATGCGTTACAGGGCAAACACCTTGGCAAGGCAGCAATAGAGCGTTCCCTGCTCAAACTTGGACATGCTTGTGCATTCGGAAAGTAGCTGAATAGTTGCCAGAATGCTTTGCATGCTCTCTCTCTCTGCTGTTCCGCCAAACTTACAGTGAAGACCTGTTAAGTTGCATTATAAGGCACGCTTGGCAACCTTTCGAAGACCTACCCCTAGGATCGGTGCACGGGTGAGGCAGTATTAAATTTTTCAGCTACCTCTGGCCAGCCTGCTCTGACTCTGCTCTTCAGTGGAGGATATCTCAAAACTCTGAAAAGAATCATACTTCTCAGCAGAACCTCCAAAGCATCCTGAAGTGTGCCATTCTGCTTTGTACCCTTGCTCCAGCCATTTCTCCCTCGGAAGCATGAGACAACTTTAAGGGCAACCAGCTGCCTTTTAAGAGCTGCTGGTGCCAGATAATGCACCCCGTAGCGCATCCTGTGTGTGCCAGGAACACTGCAATATGTAACTGAGATGATTTTGCATGCTAGCACAAGATTAGCCTCATACAATTAGAACTTCTATGTTCCTCAATGTTTATACCTGCAAGTATCACAGAGTCTGTAAGATAGCATGTACTTTGTATTAAACCATAACCTGAGAAAAAATTTAATTCCCTTGTGAAGAACAATAAAGAAATCCTTGGGGGGAAAACAACAACAACAATACCAACTTGTATTTATGTAACACCTTTAACATAGGAAAATGTCCCAAGGTACTTCAAGAAGTATAATCTGACAAAGATTGGCACCTAGCCAAAGAAGGAGATGTTAGGAGGAGTGAATAAAAGATTGGTCAAAGGGGTAGGTCTTAAGGAGGGTCTTAAAGGAGGAGAAAGAGGCATAGAGGTTTAGGGAGGGAATTCTAAAACTAGGGCCTAAATGGCTGAAAGCATGGCTGCCAATGATGGGGGATGCGTAAGAAACCAGAGTTGGAGGAATACAGAGTTCTTGGAGGGTTGTAAGGCTGGAGAGGTGAGACCATGAAGTCTCTACTAGTGTGACTTTTCTATTTTGCCCCACCAACCATCCTGTGGCCTTACTTTAATGCCAATTAGTGCTGAATTAATGGATGATTTTTGCTGTGGACCTATTTCCATTCTGAACTGGATTGAGACTTACTAAACTTATTTCATATGGGACCCTTACTCAGTTATTCAGAAACTAAATATTTCTCAAAAGATTCAACTAACAATATAGACGAGTAGTTTTTAATACAATGACTTTAAATGAAAAACATGGGACAAGAAATAGGGGAATAACTTGTAAATTTGACTTTTATACCCTTAGTTCTGTATTGGTCATTTGAATGGCTTTTTTATATTTTCAGGTTGACATTGCTTCTAGAAATGACGACCTAGAAAGTGCAAGTCGTTCATCTCGCATTGCCAGATTATTAAACCTAATATCAACAATAATTGGAATTACAGTCTTCATTGCAATAATAGTTTCTCGAGTATACTGGTCATAAAGGCCTAGAAATTGGTTCACGCTGGCGCGAACTGGGCACAGAGAGCATTCCCTGCGCAGGAACAGGTAGACCCAAGACACACCCGCTATTGGACCTCGGGCCTCATTTACACGAGGCCGGCAAGCTGCAGATGCCTGCTGGGCATCCCCAGGCTGTTGGCTGGCGAACGGTGTTTGATTTTTGGGCCACCACGTCACTAGCAGCGGCCCTCAGGTAGATCCTGGGAGAGGGGTTAAGCAATCAAGAGAGAGGGGGAGGCAGCAATCGGGAGCGGTAGACAGGCATTCAGGAGGGCTGCGAGCGGTGGCTGGCAGCAGCCTGTGGTTTTAATGTGGAGCAGGGAGGAGCACTCCTGCAGCTCCCTGCTCCACATTCAGGTAAGTATTTTTTGGAAATAAAATATACCTTTTTGGTGGCAGCCTGCAGCAGTCCCTTTAAGGACCATTGGTTAAGCCACATGTAGACCACATTTTCCTGAACGCAGCCGGCAGTCGGCCCAATTTTACAAAGGGGCCTCAACCTGGCGTTAGGCTCCCCTATTTGCATATGCAAAGATGTGGGCTCTGGATGTCTCTTTTTTGCCTTTACCTTACGGTGCACTTACGGCCATATTGGATGCTTGGGTGCCTGTTTTGCACCTGATAAATAAGCATGGTGCCATCGCATTTCTGTGCCAAAATTTCTAGGTGATCAACTGCACATTATCTCTGATAAAAATGCAGTAATGGCTTCACAATTATTAAGCCTCTTGAATTATCATCATACACGGAGGACGTGGAGTGCGCTGACAGCTCACAACTGCTACTAGTACAAAAGCTGACTAAAAGCAAGTAAAACCCACATAACTTTGAATTACAGAATGATAATACTATGAAGTGATATCAAAGCAGTGTTTGATTCCGAGGGCTCAGTTGATGGTTATTAACAATTTGAGATAGACTGTCACGATTTCATAGAAATTTTGGTACAGGTGATCATTTCTACCCATCGCACCTGTGCAGTGCTAGCTCCCGAACCAGAGCTACCTACTGCAATCCTAAATTCCTGCTTTTTCTTCTTCAATTGTTTAATTCCCTATTTGATGTTCTGATGAACTTCAATAGCCACTTGTGGTAAAGCATTCTATATCTTAATAACCCTTTCACGCTTCTAGTGCTGATCGTGAGTTTATGTCCCCTTATTATCAACTCACCAACTGGCTTGCTGGTTTTCCTCTTAAATCCGTTCATAATTTTAAACTTCTATTTGGTCCCCTTTATCCTCTGTGAATACAGCCCAACGTTTTCAATTCTCTCACCATTACTATATTCTTTCATTTCTGCGAATCCTCTTAGTAAATCTACATTGTACCTTTTTCTAATTACTTTTCTGTAATGGTTTCTGTGATGTTGTTTGAATCATTAAATTGCAGCCTTTAATCACTGTTAATCATCATTTCCTATGTAATGGACTTGACGAGGAAAAACTGCAAACATAAAATATGACCAATTACAATTTGTAAAGTTTGCAGATTATATTTGTTTAAAACAGATGAATAAAAAGGCTATTCAACATTTGTTCAGAATTTCTTTTGCAAATTTTGTGCTCATCAAGATGAATAAAGTTAGTGCTGGTGAATGGAAGCCTTTTCTTTTTAGGCTTTCATTGTCAGCATCAAGCACTCCCAGGTCAAGTATAGGATGGTTAGACACACCACCAACTACTCTGCCTAACCTCACTATAGCAGTCCTTTCTGCATAAGTGCGACATTTTCCACACCAGCTGTTCAATGACCTCTGAGTGAGATGCCTAATTCAGTGCCTATTAGTATCAGTTATTTGATGTAGAAACTGACACAAACTCAGTTCACAAAGGACCCATGTAGTCAATGGATAGAGAAAACTTTTCTGCTCCTCAAAGTTCAGTGTCTAATCTACTGTATCACCCAGTCCCAAAAGTTTCTTCCCTTCCTCTTCCTTATTTTGAATCTCCCTGCTCAGAAACAGACAAGTAGCTCCCAAGCCTCTATCAATGCCATTTGGTAACTTGTCCCCACAAGGTGCACAGCAACTCATCCTCTGGTTTTCCTTCCCTGTGAATGCTTCTTTTTAGGCTACATTTGGCACTTCCCTCTAATAGCATAGCTCACATTGGTAACTCACCTTTTGGGAAACCGTCAGTGTGTTTTACTGGCATAGAGTTATTAACTATTGTATTCTGTATCTCATGTATTTTATTCCAACTTTTTGTAATGTGCATTTGCAACTTATTAAAATACAAATTCCAGAAATACATAATGGCAATACAATTTTTTTTCAAAAGGTATTTTCTCTTTAGTGTAACTAGGAATGTATAAAATGTTCATGATGTGATAATTGTAGGAAAATACATTACAATTTTTAATGTATCATAATATCTGTTTCATACATAACCCTTGACAAATCAGTATTTGGTCTTCCAAACACTGACTTTCTGGGTTTCAATCTGCTTGTACACCTGATTGGAAGACTTTAATTAGCAAGTGTTTGTGAAATGTTACTCATGCAGTAGAAATGAATGGCTTGGTTTTCTGCAATTTTGGAAAAAAAACAAGTCTAATTTCAAACTAGGCTGTTGTCCTGAGGCCAGCACTAATTAATTTTTCATGTCAAGCTCTTGGCTGATCTAGTGCCGAATGCTGGAACTGCAAAGGGCGACTGGGAAAATTTATAGGGATGCAGCCATCTATATGTAACCTTTTTTTTAGCCTTTACAAAGGCTTAATTATTTTAAATAGCAAAAGGCTATTTTATGCAAAAACAAAGTGGCTGACAAAACCAACAGCTGGCAAAATAAATGTGGAGGCAGGAAATGAAGTCAGCCAAATCTACTGTTTCATGGTTGAAGGTTCTGTGCTGCTGTATAAAAGAGGAGTGCACTATTTGGCACTCAAGGACCCCTTCCCATGAAACTTCCTTTGACTTACTGAAATCAATGGAATGAAAATCAGGCAGATTCTATAAAGGGCGGGCGATCCATCCCACTAGATAACCACCCAGGCGGTGAAGACATTACGACTTTTCTAAACTTGAGTGTTATTCTGAAAATAGCTGAAGATTTAAGCAAAGCACCTCCTTCCACATGTAGTATATTTAAATCAAATAGTTATCGAACCGGACTCAGTCACTGATACTTTTCCAGTTTTTTTTTTGTCACGCCTGCACCAGTAGCAAGGAGGGCTGGCATCACCACATCTTTCAAGGCAAGCCCCTCCACTTCATTGAATTGACTTCTTGTGCATGAGAAGCATACATAGGCAGGCCTGGAAAATGGATGACTCTTTGGATTACATGCAAACTTGGACGAGCCAGCCGTTCTGAAAGGACTGCAGTTTGCCCTTAAAGGGGAATTCCCTGAAATTGTTCTACTAAATGGGCCAACAGATTTGGCAGCAACATATGTGTGATGACAGCAGCGGCAAAGACTCCCGCCTTCAGTAACAATTTATTAGAGATGTTTCTTGAATGAAGTATAACAGAGGAGGGTGATCCAGTTTGGTGCTGAAGGGTACCCACCTGTAAAGTCCCAGGTGCAAGCTGCATGAAGAGAATTGGCTGAGCAAGTGAATGCAGTCTTCCAGATCTACTGTACTTGGGTACAAATGAGGAAAAGGTTCAGTGGCATCAGGAAAAAAGCCAAGCTAAGTGTAGACACTTTTTTCCACACATGCACACTCTTCCTTCATACATAGTATGAACCCAAAGTAAATGCTGAACTATTCATCTACTGCACTGTCACAGAGATAACCTGCAAAGCATGCAGAGAATTTTTGCAACAACCGTTTATTCAATACAGGCTGCATGGCACATTTGCAGTTGGAGACAATAATACCCTACACAACACTTCACAAGTCAGATTCAAAAAAGAGTACTGACAGGAAAAATACCATGCTAGCTAATATGCTAAGACCTGGCACAGGGAGGGAGGTTGTCAGGGCACGGTTGCTGCTTGAGGTACTAAGGCACTTAATAACATCATCATAAAAGTGCTGTGCTTGCAGACCAAGGTTGCTCGTAGCCATCAAGAGGGAACCAGGACAGGCAGTGGGCCAGTCATGGCCGTTGTCAGAGTTTGAAGAAATGGCCCTCAGCCTTTTTGGCCGTGAATCACTTTCTAAATACTCATGACAAAGTCTGCATTTGCAAAGCAGCTGTAAGACACACGAAGGAGTAGAGTTTCCACACTTCTGCCATCTAATTTTGGGCAGTTGCAAGGTGGGTGGGGCAGGAAATGATGCAGGGATCCGTTTCATCTGCTCCCAATGGTCCAGCACAATTTTGGGATTTCTCACCGGAAGTGACGGCAGACGTTGAATGCATCCACCCGAACATGGCAGGCATATTCAAATCATATGGGAATACATCATCACTAGCATCATAGCAACACTGGATGCCAGGAGGACTAGTGGGTTCCTGGCATCCAAATTGCTCTCTTGCCCACCACCCCCATCCGCTGTCCCAGAGGTTTCTGGCCACACTACACTGTGGCAAGACTCCCACCAGAAGCCCACCGCCACTGATCTGGCCATATACCTCATTGCTGTTTGTGAGACCCTGCTATGTCCAAATTAGCTGCCACATCTGCCTACAGTAACAACAGTGACTGCAAACACTGCCACCCCCCACACACATTCAATTAATATTTAAAATGTAATGGTCCTGAAATTATGCCATGTGAAACTATCCTACAAACACTTGTGCTTGCTTAAATTTCCTCTCTCTGCAAATTTAGCAGAGGAGTTAGCCTGTTTATTTTAAATAGGTTAATGTCTCCATTAAAATAGCAGGAAGGGTAAATTCAGATAAATGTGTTAAGCTTTCATTCTTTCAGAGTGCGATTTCAGGACCCCAGTGTATTTTATATGTGTCCAAAGTCATTATATGCTTATGGCCTCTATATGTGTTTATTACCAATAATCATACTGATGCATAAACAAGTTATGATTAATTCATTAAAAAATATATTTTTCATTGCCACTGATAGCTCTGTAAGTCATTATACAGACTTGTGTGGTGTCCAAAACATACCGGGTCTCTGCCTCTCTCTCTGAAAGTGAGAAGTCGCACAACACCAGGTTATAGTCCAACAGCTTTATTTGAAATCACAAGCTTTCGGAGCGCTGCTCCTTCGTCAGGTGACGAAGGAGCAGCGCTCCGCAAGCTTGTGATTTCAAATAAAGCTGTTGGACTATAACCTGGTGTTGTGCGACTTCTCACTTTCGTCCACCCCAGTCCAACACCGGCATCTCCGCGTCATCTCTCTCTGAAAGGCATCTCTACTTTATTTTTAATTAATTGATCATTGAGCAGAGGGGAGAAGGCCCCTCTGCCATCCAATCAACAAAGGGAGAGGTGTGCCTTCATTTAACAACACCCTCTGCTCTGAGAACATAAAATCCAAGGCCTAATTACCAACATCCAGCCTGAGACTTGGGTTGAGTGTAGCCCTTAAAGAAAAGACACACCCTGATATGGCGACCCCATCTTCGCCAGTGGCGGGGTCAGCAAGGACGTATGCAAGCGTGGCAGCCACAGCCACTCCCGCTGCCCCATCAGCATTTAAACTAATAACTCAAAACAGACCAGGAAGGTATCAAGTCTGATGCCTGGTTTGTACTGTTAGGTGATCACATCCCAAATTGCTTCACAATCAATTAATTACTTTTGAATTGCAGTCAGTTATATAGATAAACAAGGTCTCAAAACCAGCAAATGAGTTGAATGGCCCCAGGTCTATTTTGGTGGTTTTGGATTGGGAGAGGAATGTTAGCCAGGATACCAGAAGAGATTACTGCTCTTCAAATAATGCTTTGGGATCTTTTACATCAACGTGAACTAGAAAAACAGGCACCCAAGGATCCAGTTTAACATCTCACCTGAAAGAGACACCTGACAGTGCAGCAAGTCCTCAGTATTACACTGAAGTGTCAGACTAGGTTTCTGCTCAAGTCCTGGATTGAGGCTGTGAGAGAAGAGTGCTACCAACTTAACTAAACTAACCTGAAGGTGATGCAATTGCAATTGATGTCAATTCCCCACTGCTGATTGCTGTTAAGTGACTTCTGTGGGAAAGTATGCGTGTGGATGTCAGGTATGGGCAAGATCAGCCTCCAATGTAATGCCCCGCCCCCCCGTGAAATACAAGTTTTTTACAAATATCATAAACTTAATCTTTTTCAATGTGATGTTGATTTACGTCAGATAAGATGTTTGCAGATTCCTCCACGAGGTGACATCTTGCATAAGGCTTTTTCTCTCAATTTTTGGCTGATAATCAGGAGGTTGGATAATTGGAGCATGAATAAGTGATGTAATTAATTGCCATTACATTAATCAGCTTATTTATCGTAAAGTTAATTAAAACTGAAGCAATACATTGAACACACATGTTTCCTCTATATAGTCTGTTTTGGACAATTATTTATGATGTTGCTTTAAAAATTATTCAACTATGCTTTTAGACTAATGGTGCTTCTGATCATGGGAAGATGGAAGAAGCCGGGGCACTGGTAAAACTGTGAAGTAATTAGCTGTAGCAACAACCATATTTGGAATAATTATTTTTGCAGTAGTATATGTCACTGCTAACAGTCTCCCAGTCTCCGGATTTTGCTGTCAGCGGCGAAGGGACGACGCTCGCTGACCTCAAAGAAAGCTGCCCACAAAGATTTAGCGGGCTCTCGAGCATCGATTTCCCCCATTCCAACATGACTTTCAATCTGGCGCCATCTATAGGGGATCTGTGGCGTCCAGAAACAGTGATATCATCAAGCAGGCTAACCAGCCAATCAGATTGAAGAATTCTCGCCGTCAACAAACCAGGAAGTAAAAAGCATGGATTCACTTTTTAATCTGTTTACAGAAAGCGAAATAAAGATTTGGACATACACATGGAATTAAGGTAGAAGCTGAAATATCATAAACTTTAAAAATATAAGATAAAAATTAATTTTTGTTTTAAAAATCATGGAATTTTTATCATGGAATGGAGGGAATGACACTCCACACTTGTAAAATTAGTTTTTCATGGCCAGAGAGGTTGTTCAACTGTAGTTATGACTTAGTACACCATTAAAAACTCAGTTATACCTCATTCAACAAGGCTTAACATTTTCAATAATAACAACAGAAAATGCTGGAAAAACTCAGCAGGCCAGGCAGCATCGTGGAGAGAGAAACAGAGTTAACGTTTCAGGTCGAAGACCTTTCGTCAGAACTGGAAAAAGCAAGAAATGGAACAGATTTTAAAGCAAGTTTAGGGGCTGAGAAATGGGGGAGGGGATGAAAGAACAAAAGGGAAGGTCTGTGATAGGATGGAAGGCAGGAAAAGTAAAGAGGCATTAAGAGATATTCAAGGCAAGAGGAGATGGTAATGGGACAGGTTAAGGAACAAAGGATGGCTCTGGATGAAGTGTGAATTGCACTGGCAGAATGAAAGACAGCTGCCATGTGGGAGGGAAGAAAACAAGGCACAAACAAAAAGTGTGGTTAAAATATATAATAGGGGCCGAGGTTATGATCTGAAATTGTTGAACTCTATGTTGAGTCCAGAGGGCTGTAAAGTGCCTAATCGAAAGATGAGGTGCTGTTCCTCGAGCTTATGCTGAGCTTCCGTGGAACAATGCAAGAGGCCGAGGATGGTGAGGTCTGAGTGGGAATGGAGCGGTGAATTAAAGTGACAGGTGACCGGAAGCTCGGGGTCCCCCTTACAGACTGAACGGAGGTGTTCCGCAAAGCGGTCACCCAATCTGCGTTTGATCTCACCAATGTAGAGGAGACCACATCGTGAGCAGCGAATACAGTATTCTAAATTGCAAGAAGTACAAGTAAATCGCTATTTTACAGATAGTTTCCTCTGCCATTTGTTTTAAATGTGAGAAGTTGCACAACACCAGGTTATAGTCCAACAGTTTTATTTGAAATCACAAGCTTTCGGAGCGCTGCTCCTTCGTCAGGTGAAGGAGCAGCCGCTCCGAAAGCTTGTGATTTCAAATAAAACTGTTGGACTATAACCTGGTGTTGTGCGACTTCTCACATTTGTCCACCCCAGTCCAACACCGGCATCTCCACATCATTTGTTTTAAAGATTAACATTTTCAATTGTTTTTACAGCGAGAATAGCGCGTAAATAGTTGAAGTTCACGTCAAATCATTGATTCTGTGTTGATTGCATCTGCGAAGACTGCAACAGCACACCCTGTGGAGGAGCAGGGTATCACTGACAGCAACTTAGAGTTTCCACGTTTAACTGCACGTGTCGACACCAGAAGTTGCTGTCAGTGTTACACAGTAATGACGGCGCGTGCTGACAGTTTCGCCATCATTACAACCGCAAATTCCAATACGTATAAAATATTTTACAGATAGTTTCCTCTGCCATTTGTTTTAAAGGTTGTTCGAAAGAGAATTTGTCATTTCTTATTTACACCAAATAGTCTGTATTATGAAAAATATAACTATCCTAAAGTTGCATTTTAACAGATGTGCCGACTGGAGAACAATCATGGGAGATTTGACTGCATATTTAATTTGGTGATTGTTTGAGGTCTTTCGTATCAATAATGTTTCAAAACAAATAGGCCAATAATACAAATTAGTTCAGTCACTGTAACATATGTGATAGTTATAACCAAATTACAAAAAAAAGGAAAGCATATTATAACAGTTTGTCGTATCAGGACAGCAAGGCAATACTTAAATTAGCATAGGAATTTTTGATTCACCGGTGTTTCTGCTTTGTACATAATTTGTCCCTTTTGTAATATCCATGTACATTGGAATAGGAATAGGCCATTCAGCCCCTTGAGCCTTCTGATCTGTACCTCAACTCCGTTTACCCACCTTTGCTCCATATCCCTTGATACCCTAACCGAACTAAAATCTATCAATCTCCGTCTTGAGCATTTCGATTGACCCAGCATTCATAGGCTTTTGGGGAGAGAGCTCTTTTTCTTATTAGATGTGAAAGGCATCTCAGTTAACAATAACTATCTAATTTAAGTATTGCCTTGCTGTCCTGCAAAGATTGATTGGACAAACTGTTATAATATGCTTTGTAATTTAGTTATAGATATCACATATGCACAGTTAAAGTGATTGAATTAATTTGTATTATTGGCCTATTTGTTTTGAAACATTATTGATACTAAAGACCTCCAACAATGCAGTTAAATCTCCCATGATTATTCTGCAGTCAACACATCTGTTAAAGTGCAACTTTGTAAAATATATAATGCTGATACAATTTTTTTAGAACCCCTTGTGTTCACTTTTTTGTTTAATGTTTAATTAGGTAAAGAGAAAGAAAGACATTAATAAAGTGCCTCCTCACAACTTTCAGAAACATCTCCAAGCTATTCACATAGAATTAATTATTGTGCAGTGACTGTTATGTAGGATAATGCAGCAGCCATTTTGCACACAATAAAATCCCATAAACAGTAATAAGACAGATACCTAGATAACCTGTTTGTTGAGGGGAAAATGTTGGTGTTCCACAATTTTAGAGGTGCCATATTTTTTAAAGACGAAAAATTAATCTGAGGCCCAGTGAAAGTAAAAGATCCAATAGCACTATTTGAAGAAGAGCAGAGAGTTCTGCTAATGTCCCGACCAACAGTCCTCCCTCAACCAAAAGCAGATTAAATGGTTATTCATTTCATTTGTTGTTTGTGGAATTTTGCTGCCATGTTTGCCTACATTTCAACAGTGATTCATTGGATGTGAAATGCTTTGGGAAATCCTGAGGATATGATGAGGCACTTTATAAATGTAACTGTAGGCTTCAACTCCTTTACCATGATGGCGTTTTGCGCTAAACGCAGGCTGAAACCAGTGTTTCAGCTCAAGACCCCATCTTGGCCACTTCAGATGATCGTTAGCACCTGAACTGAACGCGCTGCCGAAGATCGACGCCACTGTATTTGTGAACAGATATGAACTAAACTCGCCACAGAAAGTTAAGTCTTGTCCATTTCAGTCTAAATACTCTTTTAGCAACGTGACAAGTATTAATTACTGCCAAACAAGCTCTCTGGCACTGAAAATGAACTATTATAAATGTGAAAAGAAGGAAAGAAAGACTTGTATTTTATATAGCGCCTTTCACGACCACCAAAGCGCTTTACAGCCAATGAAGTATTTTTGAAGTATAGTCACTGTTGTAATGTAAGAAACATGGCAGCCAATTTGTGCACAGCAAGCTCCCACAAACAGCAATGTGATAATGACCAGATAATTTGTTTTAGTGATGTTAATTGAGGGACAAATATTGGCCAGGACACCAGGGATCACGCCCCTGCTCTTCTTCGAAATAGTGCCATAGGATCTTTTAAGTCCACCTCAGAGGGCAGACTCTGTTTAATAACTCATCCAAAAGACAGCACCTCCAACAGTGCAGCACTCTCTCAGTACTACACTGGAGTGTCAGCCTAGATTTTTGTGCTCAGGTCTCTGGAGTGGGCCTGTGAACCCACAACCTCTGACTCAAAGGTGAGGGTGCTACCAACTGAGCCATGGCTGACACAAATGTGGAGTCTCATTTCTTCAAGCTTTAATTGTTGTTGGCGATTTTTTTAAATTTAATTTTTTTTTTTACTTGTCCTTTGTCTCTTTTTTTTCCTCTCAGTCTTAATCCAATCTTTCTTTCCCTCTCTTTATTTCTCTTTTTGTACCTGATTTGGCATTGAATTCGCCCACTCTAATTTGCACTTCCTTCTCGGTGCTTTGCTGTTAATTTCACAATCCTTCAATCTGATTGGTTAAAGAGATATGCAGTTGGTTGCCCTGTTCACTCCGGTCCCAGATGTTCGGTTTCTCTCGCTGCGCCGTTGTCAGCTCGCACTTTCGACACAAAATATCATCCCGATTAAACGGGCAGCAAGGACAAGGCTAACTAAGTCAACCGTTTGTTGCCCTGCTACAGCAAATTATGGCCCAATGATGAAGTTATACAAGACATCAGTTAGGCCACAGTTGAAGTACTGTGTACGTTTTTGGGTGCCCCATTATAGAAAGGACATTAAACCCTAAAGAGAAAAACAACTCTCCTGAGTCTGATTGTACCACTTCGCTTACGTCTATTAAGGTTCAAATTCAGATCAGATTGACCTGAGGTTTTAAGATCATGTAGATAACTATTTACCACAACTGCTGTAACATCGTCATAAATGGGACAGGAAATGAGCCCCTTACCCACCATATTTCACAATTCATCTGCTATTCTTGATGTGCTGAATAGAAACTTAAGAGCTGTGGCTCACAAAACCTCAAAAAATGCCTATCTGGTGTACATCGAAGTACATTAAGTAGTGGCCTGAGGGTGATGATTTTCAGTTTTGGAATGAAAACAAAGAACATAGTACTCGTGGTTTAAATAACCATTTTTGCTTTTGTGCCTCAGTATAAGCTTTGCTGACTAGAAATTTAACAGCAAGTTCAAGTAACAACACCAGAATTAGAAAAGAAAGCAAAAGAATAAGTAACAACAAAATATTTTAAATATATTTTTTTTAAAGTCCATCTGGCAATATATGAGCTGTGACACTAGGAGAGCGAATAAAAGAATTTGAATACAATTTATTTGGTATTATCTGTTTCTTTTCTCATTTTCATTTAAAATGGGTTGCGATGTAGCATACAGCATTACTACATCACAATACATTAGACTATTTTAAAGATAGAACTTGCATTTATAAAAGAAAGATTTGCATTTATATAGCGTCTTTCACGACCACCAGATGTCTCAAAGCACTTCACAGCCAATGAAGTACTTTTGAAGTGTAGTCACTGTTATAATGTAGGAAACATGGCAGTCAATTTGCGCACAGCAAGCTCCCACAAACAGCAATGTGATAATGACCAGATAATCTGTTTTTCTTATGTTGATTGAGGGATAAATATCAGCCAGGACACCAGGGATAACTCCCCTGCTCTTCTTCAAAATAGTGCCATGGGATCTTTTACATCCACAAGAAAGCAGACGGGGCCTCGGTTTAACGTCTTATCCGAAAGACGGCACCGCCAACAGTGCAGCACTCCCTCAGTACTGCACTGGTCAGCCTAGATTTTGGTGCTCAGGTCCCAGGAGTGGGACTTGACCCACAACCTTCTGACTCAGAGGCGAGAATGCTACCCACTGAGCCATAGCTGACACTAAGTTGATATAGCGCCTTCATGATCTCAGGACGTCCCAAAGCGCTTTACAGCCAATGAAGTACTTTTGAAGTATAGTCACTGTTGTAATGTGGGAAACGCGGCAGCCAATCTGCGCACAGCAAGCTCCCACAAACAGCAATGTGATAATGCTCGCATAATCTGTTTTAGTGGTGTTGGTTGCAGGCGAAATATTGGCCATGACACTGCGGAGTACTCCCCTGCTCTTCTTCGATATAGTGCCATGCAATGTTCCCTCTAATTCAAAATTCCGCACATGCGCAGATTTTTCCATTCGAAAGCTGGTGAGCCAGCTGTGCAGGAGCTCCAGGGCGCTGCACGACTGAGCAGCTTAAAGGGAACATTGGTGCCATGGAATCTTTTGCATCCACCTGAGAGGACAGAAAGGGCCTCAGTTTAACGTCTTATCCAAAAGACAGCACCTCCGACAGTGCAGCACTGCCTCCGTACTGAACTGGAGCGACAGTCTAGATTTTGTTCTCAAGCTTCTGAAGTGGGACTTGAACCCACAACCTTCTGACTCAGAGGCGAGAGTGCTATCAACTATGCCATGGCTGACACCTTTTATTATTTTGGCTGTGCTATTTCTTAGTTTTTTTTTATTCGCTTATGGGATCTGGGCATCGCTGGCAAGGCCAGCATTTATTGGCCATCCCTAGTTGCCCTAGAGAAGGTGGTGGTGAGTCGCCTTCTTGAACCGCTGCAGTCAGTGTGGTGATGGTACTCCCACAGTGCTGTTAGGGAGGGAGTTCCAGGATTTTGACCCAGCGACGATGAAGATCAGCGATATACTTCTAAGTCAGGATGTTGTGTGACTTGGAGGGGAACTTGGAGGTGGTGGTGCTCCCATGTGCCTGCTGCCCTTGTCCTTCTAGGTGGAAGAGGTCGTGGGTTTGGGAGGTGCTGCCGAAGAAGCCTTGGCGAGTTGCTGCAGTGCATCTTGTAGATGGTACACACCGCAGCCACGGTACGCTGGTGGTGGAGGGAGTGAATGTTTAAGGTGGTGGATGGGGTGCCAATCAAGCGGGCTGCTTTGTCCTGGATGGTGTCGAGCTTCTTGAGTGTTGTTGGAGCTGCACTCATCTAGGCAAGTGGAGAGTATTCCATCACACTCCTGACTTGTGCCTTGTAGATGGTGGAAAGGCTTTGGGGATTTTATTCTTAACTATTAGAAGCTAATATAGATGAAACAAGGAATGAAACAATATGGTCTAGACAAATCTGCCACTGAAATATATGCCATCAACTCTTGTCAAATAGGATTGGTGAGTTCAAATCTCTTGCGTCTGTTTGTACTGAGAGTAAGGCAGCTAAATGAGTCAGAGGACAGTTCACACTGACAGTTAATGTGCGTCCAGATGACATGTTATAAACATCTTGCAAAAACCCAGCTGCTGACATAAACAGTTGTTCATGGAGTAGAGTACTGATGTTTGAAATTGGCAAGTTCTAGAATGTGGGGAATAAAGGGGGCCAACAAGTGACAGTTTAGGCAGTCGAAGGAATGCATCTGTAAAGGCAGGATGAAGGTGGGCAGATTGAAGAGTGTAAATGGAAATCAGCACAACAGTGAGAGACAAACCCAAAAGATTAGGAAGTATTTTTGTAATAAAAAGAGGCAGAAAATAGTTTGAAACTAATATAAAGGAGAGTAAGGGTCATATTTTCCTCTAGGGTTTAAGTTTAATGAAAACCAGTTGGACCAATAGAAAACAGTAACAAACTCGTCGCCTGTTATTTTTACTGCTATGCGTTTTCTCTCAACCTTAAATAGTTGCAAAGAAATTAGTGGGTACAAACAACAAAAAAGGAACTTTGCTTATTCAGGGCTTGTTACAGACTGTGAAAGCCTTGTTAAAGGCAAATTATGATAAGATTGTACAGCCACACACTGGAAATACTAGAAATGAAAAAGCTGAACTCCTATTCAGAATAGGGGGTCAGTCAAAAAAAAGCAGCAAGATTTGGAAGAATGTGCATAGCTACATATGTATAAAACATAATAACATCATTATTGTTTTAAAATAGTAAGTTCACATTACAAATGTCCATTGAAAAATGTATCCACATTATCACTTTCTACATTGCTTCATCAAATCGGCCTGCAATTCTGTTTGGCAGTTGTGGATTCTTCTGTCTTCATTATTTCTTAACAAAAGAGGAAAATACCACCTAAGTTACTTCATTTAGGTATTTTACTATTGTGTTAAAGGAAAATATTAATACAATCAATTGTAGTAGTTCAGGGAATTAGGTGTGAATTATAATATTAGTCCATTCTACCCAAAGTAATACAGTTAGTGTTAAAGACTTGCATTTATATAGCACCTTTCACAACCACCGGACATCCCAAAGCGCTTTACAGCCAATTAAGTACTTTTTGAAGTGTAGTCACTGTTATAATGTGGGAATCGCAACAGCCAATTTGTGCACAGCAAGCTCCCACAAACAGCAATGTGATAGTGACCAGATAATCTGTTTTGTTATGTTGATTGAGGGATAAGTATTGGCCAGGATAACTCCCCTGCTCTTCTTCGAAATAGTGCTATGGGATCTTCTACATCCACCTGAGAGGGCAGACAGGGCCTCGGTTTAATGTCTCATCCAAAAGACGGCACCTCCGACAGTGCAGCACTCCCTCAGTACCACACTGGCGTGTCAGCCTAGATTTTTGTGCTCAAATCTCTGGAGTGGGACTTGAACACGGTGGCATAGTGGTTAGCACTGGTGCCTCACAGCGCCAGGGACCCGGGTTCGAATCTGACCTCGGGTGACTGTCTGTGTGGAGTTTGCACATTCTCCCCGTGTCTGCGTGGGTTTCCTCCGGGTGCTCCGGTTTCCTCCCACAGTCCAAAAATGTGCGGGTTAGGTTGATTTGGCTATGATAAATTGACCCTTAGTGTTAGTGTGGGGTTATGGGGATAGGATGGGATATGTTAGGGGGAATTAAATACGTGGGGTTACGGGGGTAGGGTGGGATATGTGTACTGTGGGGATTAAAGCAGCGACAGGGTACTGGATTTGGATGATCAGCCATGATCGTATTGAATGGTGGAGCAGGCTCGACGGGCCGAATGGCCTACTCCTGCTCCTAGATTCTATGTTTCTATGAACCCGTAACCTTCTGACCCAGAGGCAGAGAGTGCTACTCACTGAGCCACAGCTGACACTAAATGACAGTCAGTATGATTAAACCTTTCTATTGGCATTTGTAATGGGAACTAGTTTATACAAATAGTATTAAGGTTTTAGAAAACAGCAAATGTAATACCTATATGTAAAAAGGGGGGCAAATCTAATCCACCAAATGTAGGCCCATTAGCCAAAAATCAATAGTAGGTAAAATAATGTAAACTATTCTAAGGAGTGAGAAGTCGCACAACACCAGGTTATAGTCCAACAGTTTTATTTGAAATTACGAGCTTTCGGAGCACTGCTCCTTCGTCAGGTAGAGGTAGAGGTACCTGACGAAGGAGCAGCGCTCCGAAAGCTCGTAATTTCAAATAAAACTGTTGGACTACAACCTGGTGTTGTGCGACTTCTCATTTTTGTCCACCCCAGTCCAACACCGGCATCTCCGCATCATATTCTAAGGAGTGGTTTGGAGAACTACCTTTGCAGCAAGAGCTTAATACAAAATGCCCAGCATGGATTTTGAATGTAAAGATCCTGCTTCTCCCTAGATGCTATTACAAGTAAAGTAGATCGTTCAACTTTGAACTTCCAGAAAACATTTGACAAGGTCGCACATGAAAGATTTTGGAAAATACTTAAAACCATGGTGCTGGTCTAGAAATTGATCAAGACATAGAAAGCAAAGATTACTCATGAGGGGTGTAATGCATAGTGTCAGAACGGAGGAAGATAATGGCCCAGAAATTAGGCTCCCTGGCTTTCCGCGGGTGCAAGGATCCCGCGCGCACCTACCTACCGCGCCTGCCGTTGATCTCTGGGCCCACGGGGACTTCAGCTCCTGGGCCTGCCCCAACTGCCGGCGCGCAGTGCTTGCGTGTCCCAGGGACGTAGTTAGTGCGATGCGTCCCCTGGGATCACGTGGGCCATGGCGAGCCAATGGCAGCAGATCATCTTTCATTCATAGATTTGACAAGACCTGTCAAATCTATGAATTGAAATCGGCCCCAAAACAACACCTAAACTTCAAATAAATTTAAAAAAAAACCATCACATTTTTAAAATAACTATAAGTTAAATAAATTAACTACTTTAAACAAAAATTTAAATTTTTGAAAAAATTAAAATACTTTTTAACAGTGCTAAAAATAAACTTACCTTTCTTTAAAGTATCTAAAAAAGATAAAGCTGTTGAAAATTTTTTTAAATTGTAATTAATTAACCACTTACCTTGTTGAAAACGGGTTTTGCGCCTCCTTTTTAAAAGCGCAGCCTCTTCAATACTTACCTTCCCGGAGAAACCTGAAAAAAAACCTAAGTGTGCTGCGTGCGCGCAGCCTCTACCGTGCACGCGGTTTACCTCTGAACCCCTCCCTTCACGAGACCGGAAGTTCCGGTTTCCCGCGCATGCGCAGTGCATGCAGGAAACCAGCACTTCAGGAGGCCTTACGGGTGAGTACACAGCGCGTACTCACCCGGCAAGTGCCGAATTTTTGGCCCATTGAGTGGCGTACCACAAGGGCCAAAACCCTGACATGTTTCTTACCTCTATTTCTGTGGAATACCACACGAGATTCTCAATAATAACCTGAACAAGCAAAGAGTAGCTTTTTCACAGTTCCTGCCAATGTTCATCAATCCATTTTTGAAAGTAGGAATCATTAGAGCCACACTAAAAATGGACAAGTAGTGTGTTCTCTACCCACTTTACACCACTATTTACTCATGTATCTTATTTTGCTAAGATACAACAACCCCAATAATTCCCTAATTTTTTTGTTCTGCAGTCATCATTGTATACCAAAATATATACCCAAACTCAACAAAGCAATACAGAAAAAAATATATTTGGTACTATGCTGGAAAAGTTGAATCTTAATCTAGGAACATTGAACAGCCATTCTCTAATAGAGAGCAGTGTCGGCAACATTATTAGAGGAGGTTGATTGCCCGCTACCCTTTTAGGTGGAGCGATGCAGTAGAATCTTAAAAAGGGGAGGAAATACGTACATTGAAAATACAAATTCTCGCAGATTTAAAGAATAATAGACCCACAGTAGGACAGTTGAAAATAATATCAGGAAAATAGCAAAATCCTTAATATCCTTATAGTCTTTTGATCAGAAGGAAATTTATATTATTTAGCTATATTTCCTTGAAAACTTTTCTTCCCCTTCCTTTTAGGTCTTCCAATGTATATACAATTTCAATGGTGGGGAAGGTGGGTAGCTGACCTGCTTCCTGAATTGTATCATAAAAACATAAGAACATCGGAAATAGGAGCAGGAGTAGGCCATATGACCCCTCGAGCCTGCTCTGCCATTCAATAAGATCATGGCTGATCTTTGACCTCAACTCCTCTTTCCCGCCCGATCCCCATATCCATTGATACACCTAGAGTCCAAAAATCTATCTCAACCTTGAATATACTCAATGACTGAGCATCCACAGCCCTTTGGGGTAGAGAATTCCAAAGATTCACAACCCTCTGAGTGAAGAAATTTCTCCTCATCTCAGTCTTAAATGGCCGACCCCTTATCCTGAGACCATGCCCCTAGTTCTAGACTCCCCAGCCAGGGGAAACAACCTCTTAGTATCCACCCTGTCAAACACCCTCAGAATCTTACATGTTTCAATTAGATTCATTTCCATTTCCAGTACCATTTCCACTCCTGTGATAGGCATTAGCAGAAACAGCTCCAGCGTGACTGGGCTTCCAATTTTCCCTCCCTGACATCCTTACACTTGAGAAGCACTAGTCCTCATTAGGGGTTACACTTGGATGACATGAGCAAGATCCAGAACATGGGTATCATGAGCATAAACCAATGAACCACCATTTTTTCGAGAGTATATTGATAACCACAGATTACCATATCCTTAATAATCAAACTATTTTGACCTTAAATTCAGAGTTTGTCCTGGTTTTACTGCAGGAATGTCCAAGTTTTATCTCTTGGGCCACAAAGGTGCATAGATTGGAACCTAAGGGCCACGTAAATTTAAATGCATGTTCCCATTAATCTGCATATATCTCAGGTTGATGATACTAATAGGACTTGGAGTTATGATTTAGGATGTATCTACCAAGGAGACAACAGTGTTAAACAGATCTTTTCGAACTTCAAGGCATACAAAATTCAAGTAGGACAAAATAACAGAGAAAAAATATGAGTGCAAATAAGAATGAGTTACCTGGGCTTTGAGGGTTACAAGTTGTATACCCCTGCTTTAGAGAGCCACACAATCCTAGACTATATTTTTATGCACATTTCTGCTTCCAGGGACTACCCACAATCATAGGAAGTGGAATAATTTAAAGACTCACTGAAGAATTATTTGCTTAATCAAGCACTACTGTAGAACCCAGAAAGACTGAACTCCACACAACTTCATTGGAGCCTGAAGATGAAGAGCTCACAAAAACCCAAGGATGAGCTGGTGGCAACCTACTTAGGCTGGTCCATTTTCAGCACAATCTTTTGTTGTCTTCCACTTGGACTAGCAGCAGTGGTTTATTCCTGTAAGGTTAGTTGTCCATTTGTATGACTTTGGTAAACTTCAGACTGTAGCCATGGAAAAAAAAGACTGAAATCTAAACATGTTTAAACGTTTTGCATTCACTGTTACTTATACCTCAGCATTTTATTTAGTTTAGGTTTTTCAGGAAAATTACAAAATGAAGAATATAGTTGTACTTCATAACACATCAACTGACATTTAACGAAAGTTTTGTAAAAAAATAAGAAGTTTAAATTCCTGGATATCGTCCATTAGGGTCTCTATTGGAGATATTCATTGTACAATATACAAATATGCAAGAAGGCATATCTGTACATTGACAGATAATTCAGCTGCTTGTAAAGTTCTGCAAACTTCAAGTAACTACTCATAGCTGTAATCATAATTGTTAGATTTCCACTTTAATAAAGAGCAAATGCGTGTGTGTACCCTGAAAGGAAATAACAATCGAGGTTGCTGATCAGTAACTTTGGAAAGGTGCCTAAAAATGAAGAGAAAGATGTATTTCAGCAGTGCACTAGAAGAGGTATTGGCCTGGATGGTAGCAATATTTAGCCCTGGCTGGAGCTCTCCCTCCAAACCCACTCTCGCTGCAATCGAAAGGCAAGATATTAAGTTTGGAAGGAGATCACCAGCTAGATCACTGCACTGTTTACTATCCCTAAAACCTGTCATGAAGTCTGCATAACACCAAGAAAAACAAGCAAAAGCTAACTTTTACCACTGGAAGGTTCTTGGCAGTCGCCTATGGGAGATTAAAGTCCTGACCCACCAGAAACAATTCCAGAGTTGTTTATCCTGGAACGTTTTCATAATGTAGCAGGAACCAATATGGGAGTGTCCACGACTGGTTGCAGTAAATGTTCTCTCTTCAATGTTGTGATTTCCAATGCACATTACTGGATAGGAATTCTAATGCACAATATAAGTTAGAAAACATACAGTCACTAGCACAAGAAGCTGAGAAGGACAGTAATTCACATTTTAATGATTGAAAAGAATGTGTTAACATCACAGCAAGAGGCCAAAGAGCATTGTTCCATGCATACGCCTAACTTCCGAATGATACACCAGCCAGTAAAATCGTGGCTCTGTATTTGAATCACTGTGAAATTAGAATAGATGCTGTATCTCTCTTTTTCTGGCATTCTCTGTTTTCTCTTTCTATTCTCTCTTCCTTTATTCTTTTACCACCTATTTTTTGTGGTTTCTTTTAGCTCAATAGTCCTAAATCTCTAAATCTGCAACCATACCAGCACCGTGGGGGAGTGACCCAGTTCAAAGGATTTGGTTTCTGACTGGGCCTGCCTTCAGATGGGAATTAATACAGAAGCAAAAGGCATTTGCAACCAGCCTGATATCCACCATGAACAGCCTACAATGGCTGTCGGACTATATGCAGCAGTGCACTTCTTCCATCACTGTTGTGATGTAGAAAAGAGTTATTGACATGTTGAAGACCATGGAGCAAGTGACATCTTCATAGTGCTTTGCAAGGGAGCTCCAAAGCAATGATGGAGCAAGCAGAGGGCAGAGCTCTCTCATCAACCCTGTGACTGGTGCGACTGAGACATCGAGCACTCAGTTAGAGGACGCTGTTACTGCTGGATTTGATGCACCGGGCGAGCACTTGGAAAGAACAGTTACAGCAGATCTCACTCGTATGAGAGACACCATTTGAACTGCTCTCATGCAAATCATAGGACATCCAGCTGGGAGACCCAACACCAAGGTTATGGCAGGAGAAAGATCCATGGAGGTAGCCTCCTCTCAAGGAATTGGCATAAGTTCTTACTATAGCCAAGCTCCTCAAGGGAGTGAGGAACTGCCAGAGAGTTATCAGGCAATGTTGGCCACTGCATCATCAAATGTGTTGACATTGCATAGCTCTGCACCCAGAGGTTCTGGGCTGTGACCATCTAAATGGGACCACAGCATCCCAGAGCAGCCTACTACTAGAGTTACTTCCTCTCACACTGGGAGTATGTTGTCCCAGTGTAAGGTTGTGGAATCGGACAGACACACAACAGAGGGAAAGCACAGGTAGAACAATTAAGAACAGTTAGCACAATGGAAACAGAACACGTTAAATAGAGATCTTTGGGTCGATTTTAACTCTCAGCAGGTTTCTGGCAGAAGTCAGTTAATTTCCTGCCCGCCCGTGGAAGAATGAGGCTATGACGACATTAACCCCCTGGAACAGGTGGGAAGCAGCTGCTGGTTTTCTGGATAATCGAGCGGCCCTTGGTTACCTGCGGGTAGGCGGGTATGTGTGGGGACAGGAGGTAGCTCATGGTAGGAAAGGGGCGGTGGGGGGGTGCCTGGGGCAGGGGAGGCCAAATCTTTCCTTGTGGGGCCCAGAGGCGCACTCCTGCTCCTCCTGGCTCTACCAAGGAAAGTAAAAGAACTTACTTTGAATGGCCTCTTCTGCTTCTGATCCTCTTCTGACAGGACGTCATCTGGTGGGAAAACTGCAGCGGCTTCTTCGCTCAGGCCGGAGTTAAAACTATAGTCGGGGCCCAATGATGTCATCAAACCCCAATCTACATATTTAAAGAAGGACCCCACCCGCTTTGAGTGGGCAGCTTAACCGACTGTCCAAAAGTGTCTGTAAAAATCAGCAACGGCGGGATTCAGGTGGACATCAACAGGTACGTTTTATTTAAAAATTCATCCTTTTTTATTCCTCATGTGTCTGGCCACAGTTTGGTTGTTGAGATCATGGCAAGGTTGTAAGTGCTCATTCAGGGCAGGAAGAGGGTAATGCAGAATGAGTGGTGGGAATGTGCATCATATTTACGTGTTTGCTTTGAAAGCACATCCACAGCTGGCCAGTGGCAGAACGTGTCCATTGCTGAAAGTAGTTGTCAAGCAGTGCATTTCACTGCACTCTGCCCACCTACATATCAACTCCCTCCCTCCCTCTATATGGGCCTCCTCTTACTGTGGGATCTACCTCCTCTTGGACTGCTGCAAATCCTCTTCTGATGGCTACAATATAAAACAAGACCATCAGATGCCATCCATTGATGCTTTTCGGTCCCTCACATAGTTGCTACATGGTAAACTTCTGTAGAAAGAGGCATGTCTACTCCCAGGAAAACAGGCATACAGGATATATATTTTTATTAGTAATTACCACCACATTGTTCGTAGAACATGGGGTTTCATGTAGAGTCCTCATAGCCAACAGCAGAAGTCCCTGGCTTTGACCTCCCCCAAAGACAGTGGATAGCGCTCAACCCAATCCGCACAGGGCACGGATGATGCGGCCACCTGCTCCACAAGTGGAAGATGAGGGACGATCCAAAGTGTGACTGTGGCCATGAGTCCCAGACCATGGAACCCATCACATCAACCTGCCCACTGAGATCTGTTGCAGGAGGCACCTCATTTCTCCACTTAGTATCTCGGGAGACCAACAATCGGGTAACCCACAAGTGGTGAATTAGACACTCTTGATTTAAAATGCTTTTTTTTGGTGATAAACCCGTTCTCAGCTGTATTAATCAAACTGCACCAGGTTACCACTCTTAAATATATCAAGGAATATTTTTAAAAGCAACATTTTTTTTAAAAATTGCATTCTCAAAACGCTGCCCGATTGTGCTGGTTCATGGCAAATTTTACGTTTGGCAATATGCAATGAGTTTGGGCTGAAACTTGAGGAAAAACATACTTCTCAAAACTGGTGCAATTTTGATTGCAATTTGCACCCGGATCGCCGATTGCGCCCAAAGCGGAAACTCCAGGCCACTGCTTCTTCTCCACATTAAATTCTGGATTTGCCAAACTTAGCACTGTGGCTCTCTACATGAGTTCCTGCATACCTTCACACCTCATCGATTACACGTCTCTGACACTTCTTAAACTAATCCACGAATGAACTGCTATAAGTGCAATGTCCTATATTTATTTTACAGATATACATCCTTAATAGCTCACCTGAAAATAGCACAAGTTCTCATTTAATCACTTGAGGACTTCTCATAAAGTTTATTCTGAATTAATGGGCTGGAAATTGCGGTCGGAGGCTTCCCGTGGACGAATGTCTCCGAACCGCCAGAAAAATACGCACCTACCTGGTGCCTCCGTAACTTCGGACTCTTGCGGTCCTGGGCCTGCAGGCATACACCTGCAATTATATAGGGCCCTGGTGAGACCACACCTGGTGTATTGTATACAGTTTTGGTCTCCTTACCTAAGGAAGGATATACTTGCCATAGAGGGAGTGCAATGAAGGTTCACCAGACTGGTTCCTGGGATGGGGGGATTGTCCTATGAGGAGAGATTGAGTAGACTAGGCCTATATTCTCTAGAGTTTAGAAGAATGAGAGGTGATCTCATTGAAACATACAAAATTCTTATAGGGCTTGACAGGGTAGATGCAGGGAGTATGTTTTCCCCTGGCTGGGGAGTCTAGAACCAGGGGTCACAGTCTCAGAATAAGGGGTCGGCCATTTAGGACTGAGATGAGGAGAAATTTCTTCACTCAGAGGGTGGTGAATCTTTGGAATTCTCTACCCCAGAGGACTGTAGAGGTTGTGTATAATCAAAACAGAGATCAATAGATTTTTGAATATTAAGGGATTCAAGGGATATGGGAATAGTGCAGGAAAGTGGAGATGCGGTAGAAGATCAGCCATGATCTTACTGAATGACGGAGCAGGCTCGAGGGGCCAAATGGCCTACTCCTGCTCCTATTTCTTATGTTCTTATTAAAGGCCAGATGGGCGTGCAGTTCGCAAAGCATCCCTGGGATCACATGGGCCGGCCCAACCAAACACAAAGGGGGATTCCCATTATGCTTATGGGGATTCCATTATGTACGGAATCCCCATAAGCTGAATAGGAATGACATAAAAAAACACACTTTCACCCCACGTAAATAAAAATAAATCATCACATGTTCAAAATGAATTAAAATACAATTTAATCAAACATTTAAAACAAAAATTTAATTTTTTGAAAAATAAATTTAAACATTTTTAAAGGGGCCAAAAATAACCTAAACTAATTTTAAAGGTTTTTGAATATTTAAGTCATTCAAAAAATTTATTTTAATATTTATTTAAATCCTTACACTGGTAAAAGGCCCTACATCTGCTTATACCAGGCGTAAGAATTTCATGGGCATTCGCTGGGCAGTAGTTGGGCAAAGCGAATGTCCATTTCCTGCGGATTCTTGCGATCTCTCAAGCAGAAACATTGCATGCGGTTACCCGGAACTTGCGGGGCACTCACAACCGCGCACGTACGCCGTCATGGGCCCCATAAAATCTGGGCCAATATAAATCAAAAAAGTTGCTTTTTTTTTATCTGTATTTTTTTTTAAATAACAGTAATCACTACCTCCACTGATGGCTCTGTAGGAATACTGTCTGGTGTGATACTGAGAAATGCAAGATAGGTACTAGGTTTGACTTTTGGTTTGTGATGAACTAGCTGATCTCAGCCCAAAGGTGGTGGAGTTTCGGCAATTGATTTCAAGAACCTTGCACCCAGGAGCGGATGTATTAGTCGGCAATTTCACACCCGATTCTCCTGATCGCTGCTGGGAAATTGCGTGTGTACAAGTTGAGTGCCTGATTGGCCTCGGTTGTGAAATGTTTCAAGCAGCCTGCCAGCACTCACTGAACAAAGCTATTTTTGAAGAACGGCCATTTAGACAAGCTACAGAGGCCCACCAGCACTCACGCAGCAATGCTGCAGCATAAGTCACCACCTGTAGAGAAGGTGGGGAGAAAATTGAACAAAATAAAAGAGGAATCAGAGATCACTTGGATCACAATGTGCAGTGTAATCTGAATAATGAATTGCCATCATATTTACTGATTAGCTTATTATTGTGAAGGTAATTAAAATCTTGGCACAAACACATAGGAGATACGTATTTAAATTACTTATCATCTGTCAGTAACATTTATTTAACTGTGCTTTCAGGCTAATGGAGCTCTTGATTATGGAAACGTGGAGGAAGCCAGGGGTGCCTCGAAGACTGCCAAAAGATTAAATATAGCAGCATCTGCATTCGGAATCATTATCATTGGAGCAGTAATCATTTATGTAGCTGTTCATAATCTCCCAGAGAAAGCTCATACATAAAGCATTTTACAGATACTTTATTTTGCTATTCCCTGTTTAAAAAGTATTGTAGGAAAGAAAACCTATTACTACATACACAAAATAATTCTTCATTGTGAAAAATATGCCTAGGAACTTCTGATTTTTGATTCACTGTATTGTGTATGATATGTACTTAATTTGGCTCGACTGTAATATGTATGGGCATCTGTGAAATGCAACTTCATGAAATATATAATGGCGATACAATCTGGTTTAGAACTCTTGTCTTTTATTTTGTAGTTTAGTAATTGCGAAGAGTAATACACAAAGCAATAAAGTAATGTGTAGAACATAAAGCAGTCATAAAAATAATAAAGTAATTGTTATTTGCACACATAGCCAATGATCAAATTGTAGTGCTAGTTACCTTCATTTTACATTTGCCTGGTAATTGAAAATAATACTTGACTTGTAATAACAGTATAATAGTTAAAGTGCTGCAGCTGGGACAAGTTTTGATTCAGTTCCCTTGTTTAGACTATCAGATACATTGTGCATGTGAATTCTTGGGACTTGTCAACAATTGTACGAGAATGGTAACGTCCCCAAATCCACTAATGGTGGGCATGCTACAGAGAGAGAGATAACTTGATTATTGTACAGCTTTAAAGACATGTGAATTTGATACTGTTGTTTGGTTCTTAATTGGATATTCTAAATTGATGGATAAATTGTTAATTACATTTGACCGGATTATCTGAATTCTAATTTTCGTTTCAATAGTTTAGCTATCAGTTCAAAGAAAGTTCTGGCGAAAGGTCATCGACCTGAAAAGTTGGCCGCGATTTCCCCTACCTCGGCGGGTCCGGTGTGGCCGGGGTCGGTGGCGGGTTGCGACCCCGCTGCTGGCTCCAGCTCGCTTTCCAAAGTGATTTTACGTTGATTGGGCTTGTTGAGCCCGCCCAGTGCGTTTGCCGGCCAATTGAAGGAAGCAGGTCTGATGACGTCACTTGATGACGCATCATCAGTCTTAAAGGGACCATGGCCAAATTTATTTTGACAGTTGTGCTGTCAGTGTTCGACAGCACTGAGATGCTGCAAACACTGACGAGCACTGCACAGAGGTGCACGGCTGCACCCAGGCTCTCCCATAAGAACATAAGAAATAGGAGCAGGAGTAGGCCATTCGGCCGCTCGAGCCTGCTCCGCCATTCAATAAAATCATGGCTGATCTTCTACCTCATCTCCACTTTCCTGCACTATCCCCATATCCCTTGATTCCCATGGGAAGGGAAGAGGATCTCCTTGCGTGCTTATGGAGGGAGTCCTGCACATCCTTACTCACACCAACTTACCTTGTACCTCCACCCATCCCTATCTACATTATCACTTCCCCATCTCACTAGCCACCCCTCATACTCACCCTCATCCTAGTCCAATCATACCAACTAACAACACACAAGGATAGGCACTTGTGTGTTTTAGCCAATGTTCATGTGAAGTTTCTGGTAATGTGGTGTCAGACATTGAAACCTTTATTTTCAGCACTTTGCATTCTTGGACAGATTTGTGTGCACCTTTGGAAGTGGCTTAGTGAATTGAAGTGAATGGTGAGGCATAACGGTACACCCCCGCCCCCACAATGGCGGAGTGTGAAAGGAATGGCTTGGGCATTGTAGGGATGCTTTATGATGTTGGTGTGGGGTGGTGCCAACCTGGCATATCATGTGGCAGCCAGGGTGTACAGAGTCAAATGAAGTAAATCTGGCTCTGGTGAGGCCATCCCTGGCCTCCCGGCCAGCAATGTGCTCGGGTGCTGATGCCCTGTGTCCTGTACAGTTGATTGCGGAGAAGGCCAGTGTTGTTGTTGATACTGCTGGTGTGCCTGGTGCTGCTGGTGTTGGGGCTGATTGTGGGGGGATTATGAGGGCCAAGGTTAGAGAGTTTCAAGGGGCTGATGTAATAGATTGCAGGTGAAGTTGAGATAACAGAAGCGATCTGTCAATGGTGAGAGAGGTTGTTCCAATGAGTTGACATTGGATAGAGAGTTTACTCCAAACACTTGCAACCTGCATAAAGTTCAATCTGTCTTCCAAATGCAGTAAGCAACAGCTTCTGAGCTTGGAAAGTGAACAGCTGTGAGATGGGAACTTTTATAGCGCATTTGCAGCTGTCAAGTAAAGAGATGATTTCATGCTGACACAACTCCCGACCTGCTGACCTGACGTGATCCCCGAGCAGCAGGGAACCCGTGGCCGACCTCATAAATTTAAAGGTGAGCTCAAAATAGTTTTTAAGTGGCTGTTAACAAGGTCATAATGACCTAAATTGCCTCCCCTGCCGCTTGGTATCGGGTCTGTTCAGCAATGACAGACCCGACATCTGGGAAACTAGCGTGGCGGCGGGTTCACCTGCTGTCAAAAAAATTTTTCCCCACCTGATCTACCATCAAACTTGCCTGCTGACCACCCCCCCCAAAAAAAACTGCCCCCGTTAACTCTGTTTCTCTCTCCACAGATGCAGCCTGACCTGCTGAGCCTTTCCAGCATTTTCTGTTTAATATTTCAGATTTCCAGCATCCGCTGTATTTTGCTTTTGTTCGAAGAAAGATAGCTTTTTAACACCAGCTTCAAAGACACATCTGTTTAGATGAACATTTAAACAGGCATTCAGTTAGATTGTTTTAAATTGATGCATAGGAAAACTTTGCAATATACTTATGGAGAAAATAATTTATGGTTTGCACTGGCTCAAGCTAAGTCAACTTCTACATGACTATTATTAATGAAGGCAGTTAAAATTGCACTCACATGATAGAATCTTTCAGAGTTGTATGAAGGGTGATAAAGAGGCAGCAAGTTCATTCCTACCTGTGTTTGAAATCGGTTTTGACTCTCCAAGGTCAAACTCCAAGGTCGGGGACACAGTTGCTTACTTCTCCCAAGATCGGTGTTCTGGGGCTGGGGATGCAGTTTTCAGAAATCTGCAGGAGGAGCCTTTGGCCTCAAGGTCATACCAGGTGGCAGTGGGAGGGGCCCATCCACAGCAAGGGAGAGCAACTGTGGCGGAGGGGCAATTTATTGCAAGGGCTTCCCCTGCCACTACCACACCGTCCCTCACCCACTGGAACTGGATCTGTCCCTCACCCCACCTGCCCTTGAGGCTGACTCAGGGTCTGATCGAGGGAGGAGAGGTTCGTGGTTGGGGAAGGAAAGGCAACAGGCAAAAGGAATAGATTATTTAAGAGGGTTTCTTTAGCCGTGACCCAGCTGTATTTTAAGTCACTGCACCAGCCAGGATTAGACTCCCCTGCCCCCACTGCCAGGACCAGATGCACCTGCCTTAAGCACCATGACGCTCCCTCCTCCCCACTCCTTCTTCTTCTTCTTATGCAGTCCCTCGGAACCGGGGATGACTTGCTACAACATTAAAAATGAGTTCTCAGGTGACTGATGAGTCCAATGCGGGACCTACAGTTTCTGTCACAGGTGGGGCAGACGGTGGTTGAAGGGGTGGGTGGGTGGGGTGCTTGGGTTGATGTGCGCTCCTTCCGCTGTTTGCGCTTGGCTTCCACTTGCTCCCGGCGAAGAGACTCGAGGTGTTCGGCGCCTTCTCGGATGCTTCTCCTCCACTTTGTGCGGTCTTGGGCCAGGCATTCCCAGGTGTCAGTGGGGATGTTGCACCTTTTCAAGGAGGCTTTGAGGGTGTCCTTGAAGCGTTTCCTCTGTCCACCTGGGGCTCTCTTGCTGTGTCGGAGCTCCGAGTAGAGCGCCTGTTTTGGGAGTCTCGTATCGGGCATGCGGACGATGTGACCCATCCATCGGAGCTGATCGAGCGTGGTCAAAGCTTCAATGCTGGGGATGTTGGCCTGAGCGAGAACACTGTCGTTGGTGCGCCTATCCTGCCAATGAATTTGCAGGATCTTGCAGAGGCAGCATTGGTGGTACCTCTCCAGTGCTTTGAGGTGCCTGCTGTACACGGTCCATGTCTCTGAGGCATACAGCAGGGTGGGTATCACTGCTGCTCTGTAGACCATGAGCTTAGTGCCGGGTTTGAGGTCCTGGTCTTCAAACACTCTCTTTCTCAGGCGACCGAAGGCTGCACTGGCACACTGAAGGCGGTGTTGGACTTCGTCATCAATGTCTGCCTTTGTTGACAGTAGGCTCCCGAGGTATGGAAAGTGGTCCACGTTGTCCAAGGCCTTGTCGTGGATTTTGATAATCGGGGGGCAGTACTGTGTGGCGGGGGCAGGTTGGTAGAGGACCTTTGTCTTACGGATGTTTAGTGTAAGGCCCATGCTCTCGTACGCTTCAGTGAAGGTGTTGGCGATCCTTTAAGGAGCAGGAACGAACATGGCTAAATGGGCCAGCCATCCAGCACCTGTTTCAGTGCTGCTCAGGCGCTGAGACTGCAATAAGGGGAAAAGACATCATTAACGTTTTTTGCGGTCTTAATGAATTGGCACACGCCTGTTGCACAGGCCTCAGGCAAACTGCACAATTTAAGAACATGTGAACTTGCAGCAGTTTCTTGTCAGCGGGGCTGCGCTACCTGCCGTTCGGGGTTTTAAGCCACTAATCACGGTTTAGTACCTTTACAAGTGAGACAAAGAATTGGGGCTGTTTACCCCTTTGACACATCATTCGTCTAATGCAATGTGCAAATCAAAAAAGACAACTGTGACTCCATAAACCACAGGAAAAAGACCTTTTCACAGACAATGAAGTTCTCTTCCATTGTCATGGCGTACTGACTTGCAGGGTGGAGGTTTTCAGCTGAAGAACACCCCCTGGGAATCACACAGCAGGAAGCTTCCCTGGGAATCAATAGCCAGTTGAAAGAATGCTGTCTCTGCCATTCCCTCAGGAAAAAGAGAACATCCCCAGTTTGATGAATCGCCTTCAACAGCAGGAAGCACAGAAGGGACCTCCACAAGAAGAGGTCCTGAGGGTATGAAGGAGCTCATAGGTTTCACAGGCTTACATTCCTATTCTGTTTCCACCCTGCTTTACGACCAATTATTCTGCTGCCAGATCCCTATTACTTTCATCCATGCTTGCTTTATTGCCACTCACTGCCACCTTCATTTTGCAGCATATGCCACGGGGCGAAGGCTGCCATAATGCCAGGTCATGAATACCAACCCATAACGCCAACCTTTCACCCAGGAAACACATTCTCCAGTCACTTGACGAGCACAGATTGTTTTAAATCACCATCTGTCCATCTGTCCTCGCTGTTCTAAGCATTTAGTATTGAAGCAACAATAAATTCAGATAATGGGAACAGGTGCTGTTGTGCCAAAAGGAGAAATAGAAAAATAGAACAAAATCAAGATCAGAATTACTTTTTTTTTTAAATGGAACATAGTTCATTCAATAATATATTATCTGTGATACTGGAGGAGGGAGAATACAGGAATTTTAATACAATGTAATAGGACATTTCTGCTCTTTCCATTTTCAGTTTATTTCTGTACTAAAAATGGGTGTAATACAATTACAACACAGCTACATCACAGTGCCTTATTAACCCTTGAACTGCCAGCGGTCTCGGGGAATTCATCCTCCATGGGCTAGTCATTTATTACAATTTTTCATTCATACCCCATGGGCTGGATTTTCAATGATCCGTGGAGTCGGGTTTGGAGGCGGGGGGGGCGGTTAAAGTTGCAGATTCGGGGGTCCCGACCCCATCCCGCCTCCAACCCGCCTCCATGCCAGTTTCTCTGGCGGCGGGTACCCGACCTGTTCTGAGACCCGACTCCCCAAGGCGGGAAGGAATTAGTGACAATTAACTGCCCGTTAACAGGTAGTTAACAGGCAGTTTTTTGCATAATCCCTATTTTAAAAAGAAAAGTGTGGGCTTCCCGACAGGTGGCAACCACTCCAAGTTATCGGGGGCGGACCGTGGGTCTGCAGGGGTTGGAGGGGTCGATATGTCCGGTTGGCAGGTGAGTGATGGGTGCATGTGTGCAGAGGTAAGTGTGTAAGGTAAGTGCTAAGTGTTGGAAAAAGTTTTACTTACCTTAACTTCCTCCTGCAGGTGTCAGCCCTTCAGTTGTCGGGAGTTAGAAATCTCACCGGCACAGAAAGCAGGAAAGCCGTGGACCTGTCAAAAACAGCAGCCTTCTGTTTTCTGTGCTGGAATGATTTCTAACTCAGCCTGAAAAGAAGGACTGAAGTTAGAAATCATATTGTCAGTGTTTGACAGCTTCACAGAGCTGTCAAACATTGATATTTCATCTGTCAAAAGCTCTTGACAGATGAAATGTCAGTCTGTGACGTCACCTGTTGCCGGGTGGCCCTTAATTGGCCTGCTGAGCCCACTGGGCGGGCTCAACAAGGTCAATCAAGGGAAAATACAGTGGTGGCCACATCTCGATGGAGGCGGGTTCACAAGCCAGAATGTGTGATTCCCGACCCCAACCCGACTCCAGCTTCAAAATCCAGCCCCATGACTCTAAAACAAACACGAATATTTAAGTTATAAAGTTGCTCAAATATCAAACACATTTTTATTTCAGTAATATTAATGGTAATCCTAACGGCTTTACCAGTTTTCCCTTTTATTCCACAATCTCTCTTCCTCGTTCTCGCCCTAGTTTTTTTGTGTAATTTTAACTTTACCATTGTTTAAGGGGTGATTTTCACCTGACCTACGGGTTGGGTGGGCCGTTAAAATTGCCTGGGAGACTTACCCACCGACATCCCACTTCGTTCCCGCAGTCTTAACCTTCTGAGCAGCTGGGGTCCTTCTTTAAATATGCTGATCCAATTACATCATCGGGCCCCAACTGTTATTGTAACCGGAGATCTGAGCGGGAAGGCCATTGTGGCTTTCCCACCAGGTGAAGATAATGGGAAGAGGAGCTGGGGTCAGAAGAGGTCCAAACAGGCAAGTTTTGAAACTTTGTTTTTTACTTTCCTTGTGGGACCAGGAGGAGCAGGAGTGCTCTTTCTGGCCCCACTATACCTTTCCGGCCTGGGCCTCTTCTCCCCCCCTCCCCCTTCCAACCCACTTCCCAAGCACAAGATCCTCCTGGAACCCACTCCCTGCGACTTAACTGAGTGCTGCCGACTGAAACATAGGAACAGGAGTAGGCAATTTAGCCCCTCGAGCCTGTTCACCATTCAATGAGATCATGGCTGATGTGTGACCTAACTCTATATACCCACCTTTGCCCCATATCCCTTAATACCTGTGGTTAACAAAAATCTGTCAATCTCAAGAGTTAAAATTAACAATTTATCTAGCATCAATTGCTGTTTGCGGAAGAGAGTTCCATACTTTGCGTTTAGAAGTGTTTCCTAACTTCACTCCTGAAGGGCCTGGCTCTAATTTTTAGACCATGCCCCCTAGTCCTAGAATCCACAACCAGCAGAAATAGTTTCTTCGGTTCTGGCTGGCAGCCTCCTGGTGCCCAAAACCCTGCTGGTCAACTGCCAATTCCCGGTAACTAACCGGGGACATGCAGATGAGACCCCAGCAGTTTTCAGTGACAGTTAAGAGAAAGGAAGTTGGCCAGCCTGAGGGTGACTCTCACTGACAGTTAACCTGACAGTTTGGACTGGGTTTTCCATTGGGGGGAGAAAAAAACACCCATTTCCCGGTGGTTTTGCATCAACAAAAGTAATCCAATGTCGTCACCACAATCCATTCGAAAACTGCTCACCAAAATTCTCATGAAAAATCGCCAGTCCAGTTAACTGGAGCTCCTTCCCCCCCATCAAGTATAAATGTCCAGCTAGTGTGTGATGCCAATCACCTTAACACGCATGTTAATGCCCGCTACCTAGGAAGCGGTCATAGCGCTTTCATCATGTGATCATTCGCCATGCCAGTCTTGATGACTCAGAACTGTGTGTCAGGATGATTGTTTGGTGATCAGGGATATCGCCTGCAGTCCTGGCTGTTACGATTCCCTTTTGGCATCTGCAGGCAGAGGGGGAGAATGAGACCCATAGGATTACACGGATTTTAATAATGTCGACTGTAAGCCCAGGTCTGAAAGTGCCTCAGGTGCTGGCATAGGAGGAGGCCTTAAAGACACAGACACCCTGGAGGAGAAATTGGTTTAGGCCCATTTTTGGACCTGAGATACGCAATGCCCTCAGAGTGCTACAGGTCGAAGGCTCGTCAAAAATTGGGTTCGGCCTCTCCTGAATAATTCCGGTAAGCTGTGGATGCCAATTGGATGATAAGCCCGCATGACTTTTTTAACATGAGGCCCAGGCAATTTTAACGCCTGGATCTCATTTCCATGTTGGATGTCTGACTCCCAACCGAATCTGGTGGCAATCACTAACTGGCTGGTAGGCAGGAATGGGATATATCAAGCGGCAGGAGGCCGTCACCGGGTACCTGAGGGAGCAGCCCCCATCACTAAAGTAAGTGGTTGGTGGGGTGCGGAGGGTGTCCGGAGGGGATTGAGGTTGGGGGAGAAGAAGGGAAGCAAGGTTTCCTAGTGGGGGCTTGAAAAGAACTTCTGCTCCTCCTGGCCCAGAAGGAAAACAAAACAAGATTAAAATCACCTACCTTCCTAGGCCTCTTCAGGCCCCACTCCTGCTTGCCAGCAAGTTTCACTGGTGCATCTGGCACCGTGCATTACTTGCGCATTCGGAGTTAAAATGTCATCAGGTCCTATTGCAACACAGGACCCTGATGCCTTTCTGGACCTCATTTCTGCTAGAAGGACATCCACCAAAGCATTAATAAATCTGGGAGCCCTTTCTGCTGCTGACCAGCCCTCGATACCCCTCCTTCATTGCTGTACGGTTCTGCCCTTCCGTGCCACAAAAAAACACGTCTTCCTTTAATCAGCTGCAGTATTTTAAACACAGCAACAGAACTCAATTTCCCTCCCTCAAAGCAGTGATAAAAAAAATTACCATCCTGTTCAACTGTGGCTCAGGTGGTACACCCTCGCTTCTGAGTCAGAAGGTTGTGGGTTCAAGTCCCACTCCAGAGACTTGAGCACCAAAATCTAGGCTGACACTCCAGTGCAGTACTGAGGGAGTTTTTCGGATGAGACGTTTAACCGAGGTCCCGTCCGCTCTCTCAGGTGGATGTAAAAGATCCCATGGCACTATTTTGAAGAAGAGCAGGGGAGTTCTCCCCGGTGCCTTGGCCAATATTTATCCCTCAATCAACATTACTGAAACAGATTATCTGGTCATTATCACATTGCTGTTTGTGGGAGCTTACTGTACACAAATTGGCAGCCGCGTTTCCTACATTACAACACTGACTACACTCCAAAAATACTTCATTGGCTGTAAAGCGCTTTGGGACGTCCGGTGGTCATGAAAGCCCCCTTTTACATATAGGTATTACATTTGCTGGTTTCTAAAACCTTAATACTATTTTGTACAAACTAGTTCCCATTACAAATGCCAATAGAAAGGTTTAATCATACTAAATGTCAATTAGTGTCAGCTGTGGCTCAGTGGGTAGCACTCTCACCTCTGAGTCAGAAGGTTGTGGGTTCAAGTCCCACTCCAGAGACTTGAGCACAAAACTCTCGGCTGACACTCCAGTGTAGTACTGAGGGAGTGCTGCACTGTCGGCGGTGCCGTCTTTCGGATAAGACGTTAAACCGAGGCCCCGTCTGCTTTCTCGTGGACATAAAAAATCCCATGGCACTATTTCGAAGAAGAGCAGGGAGATATCCCCAGTGTCCGAGCCAATATTTATCCCTCAATCAACATAACAAAACAGATTATCTGGTCATTATCACATTGCTGTTTGTGGGAGCTTGCTGTACACAAATTGGCTGCTGCGTTTCCCACATTACAACAGTGACTACACTCCAAAAAGTACTTCATTGGCTGTAAAGTGCTTTGGGACGTCCGGTGGTTGTGAAAGGTGCTATATAAATGCAAGTCTTTATCAGTTTATTTACTCAGCAAACAGCAAAGCAACCAGAGTCTATTACAGAGTCTACTTAAAAAGAGTCTCTATGAACTGCAGCAAACAGAACTCATGGCCAAAACTACAGCAACTTCTCCCGATAAAAGCAGGGTGATTTCTTCAGCAAAATTCAGTGAATGGAGGATAGTTTCACAATACAAATTATGTGCATAAAATCGATCCAAGCATCATTGACGGGGGAATTACCCAAACATCTCCATTCTGGCCGGAAATAGCGGAGTCACTATATGTAGCTTACTTAATGAAGTCCTTCAAAGGAAACTTGACCAGGTTAGCGGTAGAGTCATGTGGGCGGGCGGAAATCCCAGCCTGCCACTAACTCATCAATGAATGGAGAATCTAGCCAATTGTTGTGTTAAATCAGCAACGGAAGCAACTATTGCTGTCAAGTCAATCGTCATAAAGGATGGACTTCTGATTTGAAGTAGCCATGTTCTAGAATGTGGGCGGAGGGAGGAGGGGTGGTGGGAGGTTAGTGACAGTTAGACAGTTGAGAGATGCATCTGTAATGGGAAGATGGAGTTAGTCAAACTGAAGAGAAGTGAAAGCCACAAGAACAGCTGAGGAAAAACCAGAAAGATTGGGGAATATTTAATCAGAAAAGGAGAGACAAGAAATAGAGAGAAAGTAAGAAACTAATAGAATGGAAATAAATGGATAGCAATTCCTTTTTATTTTCTGCGAGATATAGCTCACGTGCTGGAATGCATTATCTTCCTGAATGGGACTCGTGAGCTTGAACTTATTGTAACAACTGAAGAACATACCTCCACAAGCTCATCAGCAAAGTAGCCACTTAATTCCTACATACATACATATATAAAATCTAGCTGTTGAAGGAGTAAGTTGATGCATTCATGGAGCAAAGGAGGCAGCACAAAACGAGTTTCATGATGACAATCTTGATGTTCCTGTCAAGGGTATTACACAGCAATGATATAATTTACAGGGTGGACGGAGACCTCCTCCTCCTCCATCCCTTATGTACGGAGCAAGGCAGCCATGGCTAGAAATAAGCAAGAAGGCCAGCATGGTGTCACACACGAGGAAGTCCAGAAAAAGATGTCTGATGTGAATAAAATCTAAAGGTGAGAAATTAATACTAATTTAAATGGCATAAACATGCAATATTAATCAGTATAGTTGAGTTCCTTTTGTTATCATGTGAACACATTTTTATAAACAAAAGCAAAATACTGCGGATGCTGGAAATCTGAAATTAAAAGCAGAAAATGCTGGAAACACTCAGCAGGTCAGGCAGCATCTGTGGAGAGAGAAACAGAGTTACTGGGCTGGATTTTCCAAGCCCCGAGGAGGCGGGCATGGAGGCGGGACAGCTGGTAAAGTAGCAGAAAGTGGGGGCGGATGGCAAACCTGCCTCCGTGCCCTTTTGCCAGGAGGCGGGAAGATGTGCTGCTTCGGATCCCGTCTCCTGGAGGCGGGAAAGGCATTAAATATTTTTAACTGCCTGTTAACAGGTAGTTAACAGGCAGAAAAGAGGATTAGTGCCATTTTACCTTCACAGGTGAAGGCTTCCCGACCTCAGAGAACCCCGCCGGGTTGGAGGAGACGTGGAGGAGGTCAACGGCGGTCGGAGGCACCTGGAAGTAAGGTGTAGAGGTGAGTGATGGGTGCAAGTGTGGAGTGGTAAGTATGTAAGGTGAGTGATAAGTGTTTAAAAATGTTCACTTACCTTGTTTTCTTCCTACAGCCTTCATCCTCTCTGGATCGGGAGACCCAACATCCTCATTGTCGATTTCACAGACTGGCTGTTGGATCCTCCGAACCAACAGCCATCTGAAATCGACAAAGTTGAAAGGTTTGATGAGTCCTGAACACGACTTGGGCTGGATTTTGTCTTGGGGTCGGGTTGGGGCCGTGTTAGCCACATTTCGTGTTGCCCCCCCGACTCCAGATTAATGTGGATGAATGATGCAATTTTCACTTAATTGGGTAATTGAGTTCCAGCATGTGGGAACCCATGAACCAATTAGTGGTTTCAGTCTGAAAGTCGCCTCTGATGATGTCATCATTGCAGGTCAGAGACTGCCTGCCTGGTCTCAGAGACTGCCTGGCCTTTGGTGTGAGTGGACCTGGATGCAAAATGAGCAGCAGCAGCAGTGACAGAGAGAGAGAGAGAGAGAGAGAAATATTTTTTTTTCCATCCAGGGCCTCTCACAGCAAGGCCAGGCAGTCTCTGAAGACAATACAGCAGCATCAGAGGCGACTTTCAGACCTAATACTACTACCTTCATCACAATACTACTACCCTTCATCACATCTCCGTTGTAATAGTGGACCTGCAGCTGATAGTCAGCTATCCACTTGTGCTCCCGCCAGGTTTCACTGGAGTGTTTCACATCAGGCGTACTTCACGTCGGAAAAGGGTTAAACTAGCTAAAACGTTTCAAAATGGCATTACAGAGCCAATTTAGGCCTTGTTAAGGGCTTTAATGGCCTCTCCCGCCTCTTGGAGGCGGGACGGAGTCGTGAACTCCGCGACCGATTTTGTCAAAATTGCGTGAAGGCGGGATGGAGTCGGGATGGGGTCAGGATCCCCGACCCCGAAACTTTAACCCCCCACACGCCTCCAAACCCGACTCCACAGGTCATTGAAAATCCAGCCCAAGGTCTCATCAAACTACAGAGAATGTCAGTGTTTGACAGCTTCACAGAGCTGTCAAACGCTGACATTTCTTCTTCGAAGAAGTCTTGACAGATAGCACGTCTGACGTTGACGTGCTCTGTCAGTGACTTCCTCCCTAATTGGCCTGCTGAGCCCGCAGGGCGGGCTTAACAAGGTCAATCAGGGAAAAATCCCTCTGGTTGGTCAGACGAGGATGGAGACGGGACATTGACACGACTAGCAGCAGTCCCGCCTCCAACTCGTCGCCATTGAGAAAATCCAGCCCAATGTTTCAGGTCGATGGCCTTTCATCAGAAACGTTAACTCTGCTACTCTCTCCACAATTTATAAACTTCTGCCAAAGGGCTTCCATCAAAAGGGAAATCCCTCGCACTACTTGCTCAAATCCTAATATGGCATGTTTATGCTGTTCACATTAATGTTAATTTCTTACTTTAATGGTTTAATTCATGTCAGACATCTTTTTCCAGACCTCCTCCCAAGTCTAGACTGGTCAAGCAGCAGTTTTGAACATAGGCAGAAACAACCTAGAGAGGATAAAGGCGATGAAGCAGGAGGAGGTGACCGTGGTCAAGGTTTATGCTATTATGCTCACTTTGTGCATCATTGTTATTAAACAAAACAGCCATCTGGACATATTAATAGGGCAACGGCACTGAGCATAGCATGTCCTGCCAGTGCTGCTGCTAGGAATTTCTGAGGCAGTGTACTCAAATGTCACCTTCCTCTTTTCACAGAAATTCCAGAAATCTGAACCTGGTCTCTGCCAGCAAGCTCACACAGCACTAAACCATGAATCCTCATCACCAGCACTTGAACCAAGCATCAGTTCACAAAGACATTGGAGGGTCTTAACACATAGTCCGAGGAAGGATCTCAGGATAGGGATAGGGCTTGGAGTGTGACTGAGGGAGGAAAAGTGCTCTAGGGTTTTTAAAAAAAAAAATCAAACTGCTGCTGGGTTGAGGTCAATCACAGTTATGAGCAGTGCTCTACCACCTCGGGAGTCATACCCAGCGCAGGTTTCATGCAAATGGATGATGCTGCAAGAGTTAGAACTTCTTAATGAGTCTGTTGTCTCCATCAAGTGCATGCTACAAGTTCAGAGGGCTGCTACCGGAGGCTGTGCAACTCAGTTGTGTACATTCAGGGAGGACCAGGTGTTTACACTGAAGTGTGCCATGGAGCAGAAATTCACTTTTATTGGTTAAAATAGCAGAAAAAGAATTGCTTTGATATATTTGGATGCTGATATTACAATGCACAATTTCACCCCAGCATTATTAAAAACAAGTTGGACTTTAATGCTTTCGTAGGTGATTTGGCAAATTCAATCTCGGTCTTTATCCAGTTTTGTATGTTTGTCTTTTTGGTGCTTTACGGCAATGTATGACTGTTGCCTCCACCATTTTATTGAGCATACTTTTCTTTACAGAATCCATTCACAGCAAAAGAAAATTGAACAACTGTGAAATCATATGTCAAAGACTACAATTGTAAAAGAGCTTAGAGCAACAGAATTCAAAACATGGCACTCAACAACATTGGACGGATCATCTGAAGATGTCCCAATCGTCGAACACCCAGAATTATGCAGTTCCACAGCTGAAAACCTATTTAGGCTGGTCCATTTTCAATTTGCTGTTTTGTTGTTTTCCAATTGGAATAGTTGCAATGTTTTACTCCTGTCAGGTTAGTGGTCCATCTGTATGACTTTACTAAACGTTAATGTCATGAAAAAGGAATGAGCCAAAATTAAGCCTGAGTACATGAACTATTACTTATCCAATCGTTTTATGTAGGCTAAAAATAAGAATCAGAGTTGTACTTTGAACAAGGAGGGCATTGATCGGTGTGTTTTGTTTAGAAATGCGATGGAAGATCTTCATTTCTGATATTGTGAACAATATGAAATACTAGCTGCATTAGAGAACAATTTCTGAGCTGTTCTGGTAGACCTGACACTGAGTTGAACTTCATATGCAGTCTGAGCCTCTTACTTTTCTTCCTTTCTTGCTTCTTGAATCCTGAGTGCTCTCTTTTCATTTTCTCTCGGTATGCTCTTGTTCTGCTAGCAGCAAAGTTACTAGTTGAAAATAACAATCAAGAATTGTCAAAACAGATGTAGTGTAGAAAGAAAGAACTTGCATCTATATAGCGCTTTTCACAACCACAGGACTTTCCAACGTGCTTCACAGTCACTGAAGTACTTTTGAAGTGTAGTCCCTGTTTAATGTAACGTGGTAGCCAATTGGCACACAGCAAAGTCTTGCAAATAGCAGAGATAATTGATCAAAGAATCTGTTTTAGCAATTTTGACTCAGAGATAAATATTGGCCAGGACACTGGGTGAACTCCTCTGCCTTTCTTCAAATAGCCCATGGGATCTTTTATGTCCACCTGAGAGAGCAGATGGTGGCCTCGGTTTAACATCTTAACTGAAAGACGGCACCTCCAACAGTGCAGAACTCCCTCAGTACTGCACTGAAACCATCAGCCTAGAATATGCGTTTAAGTCTCTGGAGTGTGGCTTGAACAAATATCCTTCTGACTAGGAGGTAACAGTGCTACAACTGAACCAAGGCTGACAGCTTGAACTATAAAAAGAACATTTCAGTTTATTTGAATTAAGCCTCGCTTTGCTGTATGCAGAGTGCAATTTGTGTTGTTTCCCACTTATGCTACTGTAGACTAATAGGTACAATTCAGTGGGTGCTTGGAGTGAAGTCTCATTGTACTGTATGCAGATTGCAATGCGTATGTTAGTTGCTTGTTTCCCTGATGCTTTATTTTAGGAAGCTCTCATTTTTTTATTCGTTTATGGGATGTGGGCGTCGCTGGCAAGGCCAGCATTTATTGTCCATCCCTAATTGCCCTAGAGAAGGTGGTGGTGAGCCACCTTCTTGAACCGCTGCAGTCCGTATGGTGAAGGTATTCCCACATTGCTGTTAGGGAGGGAGTTCCAGGATTTTGGCCCAGCGACGAAGAAGGATCGGCGATATATTTACAAGTCAGGATGGTGCGTGACTTGGAGGGGAACTTGCTGGTGGTGGTGTTCCCATGCGCCTGCTGCCCTTGTCCTTCTAGGTGGAAGAGGTCGCGGGTTTGGGAGGTGCTGCCGAAGAAGCCTTGGCGAGTTGCTGCAGTGCATCTTGTAGATGGTACACACTGCAGCCACGGTACACCGGTAGTGGAGGGAGTGAATGTTTAAGGTGGTGGATGGGGTGCCAATCAAGTGGGCTGGATGTGGATGGTGTCGAGCTTCTTGAGTATCTCTCTTAAAAAAGATTATTAAGTGTTCAAACATAAAATAAATGCTAGATATTACACCTGTACATATTGGAAGTCAAGGGAACACAACCTATTATCTTATTTCCATGTTTTTAACTCAGGTAGTTGATGATGTCTTATACCTCCCTCACCTTTATAAAACAGGAAAAGATGATTTTATATGACATTTCGCCTTTTATCTTCTGTATGCTTAACTTAGAGGGGCGAAATCCCCTCGTTTGCGCCTCCGGTGGGAGGCACTAACGGGGTGCAAATGGCTTTTTGTCCCCCCAAAGTGAAAACCGCGCCTCCTGCAAAATTCCGCGAGAGGTTAGCGGCGGCGCTACTGGGTATCGCCCCGATCTTCTGCGCCCAGAGATCATGACGTCATCTCTGGGCGCAGCGCCCCGGTAGCGCCTCGGGAGAAAAATTCCCCCTCGCGCCCCGCAGCAGCACCGGGCGATGTTACCAACTGACTGCAGGGGTCACGAACAGTGAGGCCGGTCAATCGCGGGGCGCCATTTAAAGGCGCAGTGGCCGGCCAACATGAAAAAAATCGCCGATTTTGAGTGCCGGGCTGATCGTACGGCACTCCTGCACCCCGGTGCTCCAGCAAATGCCAAAAAAAATGCAGAGCTGGCAGCGGGGAGCCCTTGGGGGAAAAATTCAGTTGGTTTGCACCTCCCGTTAGCGCCTTAAGAGGGCACTAATGGGGCGCAAAGCAGCTAGCGCCCGTGCACGGCAATGTTTGCGCCGCTCACGAAATTAACTAGACATTTTGCGGCAGCGCTAAACACTACCGCCATGATTTCCTGCGCCGGCAGATCGTGACGTCAGTCGAGTGCACAACGCCCCGGACCGGATTCTGAGTGGCGCCCCCTGCCTTACCGCCTGCCGCTAGCAACGACAGGTTGAGGGGAGCGTTTTGCAGTCAGGAAGGGACTGGGGGAGCGCTATTTAAAGGCGACCACTTCCTGCCTTTTTTTGTTGGTAACATTTTTGCACCACGCATTCTGAGAGAGACTTCTGGAGAGATTCAACACTGTGTGAAGGAGTTTTGGGTACTGAGCAGCACTTTGCAGGTTCATTTTGATTTGCCCTTCCTTGTTTCGATTTAGAAGAGACTGTGGGGGCTGCACTCTGAGCTCTGTCCCTGGTTCTCTCCATTGTTCTTTCCAGCAGATTTGATGTACAGGTCTCTCCAGGCCGAGATTCAAGGCTGCAATGAGCAGGATGTGGATGGAGAGCAAGATCAACCCTCCCCTTTAAGAACTGGCCGGCGCCAGTGTGTCTGTGTTCCATCGCTAACTGACAGCACCTGCGCTGCGCCCGCGCTCTGAGTTAGCGCCTCGCTCCTCGGCCTTTGCGCCTTAAGACAGGTGTGTAGCGCCTGATTTAGCGTTCCAATCACCTCCAGGGGTGATAAAAGTCAAGTTTGCAGTCGGAGGCGATAATTAGCGCCAGGCGCTAAACTTTGCGCACAGCCGATAATGGCACCCCAAACGGGGCGATACTGATTTTTCCCCCCCCTGCCTTTAATTGAGGGAAGAGCCCCTGCAACGTGGCAGCGCCACGCTTTGCCATAGGTGGCGCTGTTGAGCACAACGCCCCAGATCGTGACATTCCCCGCCTCTTGTGCTCCAAAAGGGAAGTGGAATGCTTGATTTAGCGCTCCACTTCCCTCTTGGAGCAGAAAATGGGAATTTCTCACCTGCTTTTACCAGGTGTAAGATTTCTAAGGGTTTTCAGCAGGCGGAGGTTCTGCAGAAAGCGAAACTATCCGCCCACAGAGGCCCTTCTCCAGTGTAGGCGTCTGATCCGTCAAGAGCATTCTTGACAGATTGGAAATGCCGGTTTTCAGCGCATGCGCTTCGCATGCCTGAAACCAGCATTTCCGATGTCCCTACGGGTGTGTACACAGTTCGTACACACCCGTAGGCATCGGAAAATACGGGCCAATGTAATTTGTTTATGCATGTAGCTGTCTAGTTATGCTTATTTTCTATATCAAATTATTACCAGTACGCATACAGTTGTGTGAATGACTTATCATAATTTCTATAAAAATAATAATCCTTCTTGCCCGATAGCTTTTTTAAAAAAAAATTTAATCTTGGGATGTGAGCATCACTGGCAATGCTGACATTTATTGCCCACCCCAAGTTGTCCTGACTGAGTAGGCTTGCTAGGCCACTTTAGAGGACAGTTAATAATCAACCACATTGATATGGGACTGAAATCACAGATAGGCCAGACCGGGTAAGGACGGCAGGTTTCCTTCCCTAAAGGACATTAGTGAAACAGTTGGGTTTTTACGACAAAACAACAGCTTCCTGGTCACTTTTACTGATACTAAATTTTACTTCCTGATTTTAAAAAACATTCAAATTCTCAAACTGCCTTGTACTCACGTTCACTGGATTATTAGCGCAGTAATATAACCACTACACTACCAAACCCTTCTTGGGTGAATCCACTGCATAGTGTGATACTAAGCCGTGTAGAACAGGAAGGTCCCAATCTAAGGACTATGCTGAATTAACTGGTCTCAGCCAGGGCGTCGGGGGTGCTACAATTGGTCTCAATTTTCCACGGCCAAGTGGTAAAACAAATCACCACAGGTTCAAACTTATCGCTATCCATTGACCCCTGAATAACTATCTGGAGGACAGTATCAGGCTTGGCTGTGATGCCCCTCTATGAATGAATAATCTGGCATGATTCTCTGGGGGGGAATTTTCTGGGGGGTCAGCGGGCAGGATCGTGGTGGGTCGGGTAGGAAATTTGATTTTTTTGACAACGGGTCAACGTGCATTTCCCACAGTTGCGTGTGTGATCTCCGATCCGACCCGATTAAACCAATTATTGCGTTGTTGACAGACCCTTAATAATGCTTTTAACCTTACCTTTCACTTTAACTGCTTGCCCGCGGGGTCCACACTGCTCGGGGATTACGTCTGTGAACCCGAGGCAGGAGTTGAATGGCCATTGCTCCGGCTGATTACTTAACAGCTTCAAATGTACAGTAAAAGCTCCCACCTGACAGATCATCACTTTCCTCAGCCACAAGCTGTTTCTCAGTCCATTTCCAGCACAGATACTGCAGGCTTTCCACTTTCCACTCTTATCTCATTGGAAGAACTCTCTCACCATTGACAGAATGCTTCTGTCATCTCTACTTCACCTGCCATCTATTCTATCAATGTGGGTGCCCTTTATACTGTCTCACCTTGGTTCTCAGAATCCAACCACGATCAGCCCCAACACCAGCAGCAACACCAGGCACACCAGCAGCACCAACAACAACACCAACCTTCTCCATAATCACCTGATGCTGTACAGGACACAGGGCATCAGCACCCGACCACATTGCTGCCTGTGAGGCCAGGGATGGCCTCACCATGGCTGATTTACTTCACTTGACGCTGTACACCCTGGCTGCCACATAATGCGCCAGGTTAGCACCACCCCACACCAACACCATAAAGCATCCCTACAATGTCCAAGCCATTCCTTTCACTCACTACCATTGTTGGGGGGAGGGGGGGGGGTACCATTATGTCTCACCATTCACTGCAACTCACTAAGCCACTTCCAAAGGTGCACACAAATCTGTCCAAGAACGCAAAGTGTTGAAAATAAAGGTTTCAATGTTTGACAGCACATTAACAGAAACTTTACATGCACATTGGATAAAACACCCATGTGACTATTCTTGTGTGTTGTTAGTTGGTATGATTGGACTAGGATGAGGGTGAGGAAGGGGGGCTAGTGAGATTTGGATGTGATAATGTAGATAGAGAGGGATGGGTGTAGGTGCAAGGTAAGTTGGTGTAAGGATGTGCAGGGGTTGGGTAGGGAAGGCAGAGTGATGGGGATGTGATGAGTGGCACATGAGGATGAGGTGGAGTGTGGCTTTGTACTAATGTTTGTTGATCTACTGAGATCATTGAAAGGTTTGTGCCACTGCAGCCAGGTCCTCCTGATGACATCCCTGCTTCTGACCTCCAGTGCAATGTGCAACCAGGCTGTGTTGGTGTCCTGGGGAGGTCTCTTCTGCCCATTGGAAGGGAACAGGACCTCCCAGCGTCTCCCATGCTTATGGAAGGAGTCATGGGAGAGCCTGGGTGTAGCCCTGCACCCCTGTGCAGTGATTGTCAGTGTTTGCAGCACTTCAATGATGTAGAACACTGACAGCTCAAATGTCAAAACAAAGTTGGCCATGATCCCTTTAAGGAAACCGGCTGATGACGCGCCATGAATGTTGTCACCAGACCCGCTTCCTCTAATAGGACCGGGAAACGCGCTGGGCGGGCTTAAGAAGCCCCAGCAACGAAAGTTCCTTTTAGGCAGCGGGATGGAGCCAGCAGCAGGGCCACGACCCACCACCGACATTGCCCGTCCCAGACCCGTCGAGGTAATGAAAATCCCGGCCTATGTCTCAACTCAAGCATGAGATATTGGAGGGTCTCCAGTTCTCTTGGAAACACAAGTCACAGCCTTCAAGGGAGTGGGGGGGAGGGGGAACTCCTGCAAAAGATACAGTAGTCAGGGATTACTTTTAATATTTAGTGCAATGCAAACTGAATAACAAACTTAGATAACGCACTGGTTCAATTGTTACTGTGGAGTTCAATCAAAAACTGGCATAAATACATTGAACATTGAATGTGTTTCTGTATAAAATGTGCAGTTATTTATCTTCCATCATTGAAAATGATTTGTGTTTTCAGGTTCGCAGTTCTATCCAAATGGGAAACGTGGAAAGAGCGATAACTGCCTCTAAGATTGCCAAATTTTTGAACATTGCAGCGACTGTAATTGGACTAATAATAATTTTATTTTTTATAATTTTTTTTATTCTTAGCAGTCTGAGATTGTTTTCTCGTCCACGTTGAAAAGGATAACATAGAAGATTAATGATCGTATCAAATTTATACCAAATAAATCTGTATTATGAAGTACATTATGTTTAGAACATTTTGCTTCCTTTATTCACCTGTGTTGTGCTATATATTTCATTAATTCTGTTCCTCTATAATGTACATACATATCTGTTGACATGCAACTTTATGACATACATAACAGTTACATTATTTGTTTAGATATTCATGTGTTCCCAATGCAATACTCAAAATTATAATATGATGTCCCTCTTTCCATTTACATAGTAAATAGACTCTTTTTTTATAAATAGAGAAAAACACTGATGTCCTTACTGACTCACCATTGCTTTAAGTGAATGTTGATCTTTGAAGGAAATAACTAGCCAGGCAAATGCCACCTCCACCAGTCCCTCACGACAAATAGGTAGTCCCCATTTGGACGAGCTATCTTTCACCAATGGTACCACTACTAGCAGGAGAGCACAAAGGCCACCTTCACAGGAATTGAGCCACAGGGGAAGAAGTAGTGCACAGTTTCATGGGTTCGGATCTCCCATACCACAGCCTCCCCCATGTGGGGTTCAAAATGATCCTCCTGTCAATTTCCACATTCCCACCGGTTCTGTAGCCATTCTCTGCCAGTTTGACTGTACAGTGAAAGGGTATGCATGGTGGTAAGGCTCTGCTAATGCCAGACTGGAAATACCAAACCATCATGCCAACCTTTCACCCACATTAAACATTGCATGCTGTACCTAATGACTGCAGGATAAAATACACACAGTACACACAGTGGACACATTCAAAGAACACAATAAATTATGCGAAGCCATCATCTTTGTCCTTGTCCCCTATCTTTTATACATTACTGACTCGGTATAGAGGCAACAGTACATTCAGCTATTAGGATCAGATGATGAGGTAACAGAAAATAACGCAATAAAGGGAACGATTGATTTTTTTAAAAAGTAGCTCATCCTGAAATATATTACTGATATTGGGGGGAAAAGGAATTCTAATGGAATTTATTATTTTCTAAGCAGTCTTTCATTATTACTGCTGAAAACATAAGGGTCAATTTTGATTGCCCTCGCCTGGTGATAACGGCCTCAAAATGGGGTCGGTTGCCTTACCGCCCCGTTACAACCAGCAATGTTGTGTCCAAAGCACCCGCCTATTTCAGGTGATAGGCCACCTTTAATGTGGAAATCAGGGTCCGAGGACATAAATAGGACCCTGAATGCCATTTTAGGTCAGAAATGGTCAGAGATCAGTTCCATGGGCAATGGAAGAGAAGAGGCCCTCTAACTCTAAATCTTGAAACATTTTTAGGGCACAGTGTTACACCAAACTGTGTAACAATTCTATACATCATGGAGACAAGTAATTAGTGCACCAATTTGTGCTTCTAAAGTATCTTTCTCTTCATAGCTGACTCCATGAGGTCTTGACCGCAAAGGAACTCAAGAGGGACATTAGACCTATTTTAGTGCCTGATTGTGCCCCTTCCAAACCACTGTGAAGTGACTCACCCTTCCTGAATATCTTTCTCCTGGCTGGTACCTACTTCAAGTGATGGTGCTTAGTTCTTAGATGATTATGGTGTCTTCCGTCAAATTGACGAATGGGTCTCAGTTGTTGTGGGTGCGCTAATGGGCGAAGAGCCCAATCTTGGACGCACACATACAGCTGCACATATCGCATTGAAAGCCAGATGAGGCAGATAGATGATGAAAGGTCATCGACCTGAAACGTCAACTCTCTTTCTCTCTCCACGGATGCTGCCTGGCCTGCTGAGTTTTTCCAGCGTTTTCTGTTGTTATTTCGGATTTCCAGCATCTGCAGTATTTTGCTATCAGATAGATGAGTTGCCTTGTGTGACAGATACCTGGCAGCCAGACCTTGCAACCTCACAACCTTAAATTCATTCAAGCCAACCGAGCAGACATGCTGCTATCGTGGTCTGTCGGTGGCTGTAATTTCCCAGGTATCAGGGTAAATATGCAAAATTTCAAGGTGGCCTTTAGTGTGTCTTTATAGCATTTCATCTGTCCACCTCTTGCAATATCCGGACTGTAGTTCATCATAGAGGACAGCTTTGGGAATTCTATAATCAGGCATGTGAATGGCATCTCCAGACCAGCACAACTGGACCTTATTGATCATGGCCTCAATTCTAGTTATATTGCTGTGCTTGGCTATATATTACTAGGCTCTGGATTTCTCTCCCTCAGTCTCTCCACCTCTCTCCTCCTTTAAGATGGTCTTTAAAAACTACCTCTTTGACCAAGCACCTGTCCTAATATCTCCACATGTGGCTCAGTGTCAAACTTTGTTTGATAACGTTCCTGTGAAGTGCCTTGAGAAGTTTTACTACGTTAAAGGCGCTATAGAAATGCAAGCTGTTGTTGTTGTTGCTTGAGGACGTCAGTGCAAGGCACCCAGTCCAGCCACTGGATGCCAGTGATACACTGTAGACAGCGCAAGTGGAAGTGGTCAAGTCGCTTGATATGGCAGCGACTCCAATCCCTATAGTAGGGTGGTGAGGACAACAGCTTGGTATATCGTGACTTTCATTAACCCATCATTTCTGCCAGAGTCTCTGCTCAAGTTTGCCAAAGTTGCAGTTGTCAGTGATGTCGTCATCAGGAAAGGACACAAGATGTGCTTAGTTAGGGATATTGTTGGTTCACAGATGCATGGCACATTTCATGGACCACTACAGCCACTGCTTCATGTCTGATGAAACAAGTGCATATAACATATATCATTATAATTGTACAAGGCAGAAACATGTTCTTCTCCCTTAGCACATGCACCATAGAAGCTATGTACTGCCTCCCCTTTGATGGTCTTTGATATTATACCTTTAATGTGCGTGAGGGTTTTAACCTGCTAAATCCCTCCACCTGCCTGTACCCAGTACTTTCTGTTGTATGCTGCCTTTTTCTGTAAGGAAAAAAGCAGTCATTGAATGAGCGAACGTTTTATCATGTTTTCTTCATTACAGCAGTGACTATATTTCAAACAATACTTCTTAGGCTGTAAAGTGCTTTGGCACATCCTGAAGTCGTGAAAGGCGCTGTCTAAATGCAAGTCTTTCACTATGTGTATTTTAGGCTGTAGCACTATGCAGAAATGTATGCATAGTGTACCTGTATGTAAAGTACCTTATCTACAGAATGGTTGAGAGCTGACTGAGTCCATTGTCAGTGTATGTGTAAATAATTAATGCTTCAATCTTTCTCAGCTGCATCTTTCAACATTGGTTTGTTTTGGCCGGCTGCACTAGCTTTGTCACCAATAAATCCAACGGAGGATTCAGGAGAAACTTCTTTGCACAGAGTGGTAAGAACGTGGAACTTGCTACCACAAGGAGTAGTTTTTTTTATTTGTTTATGGGATCAGGGCATCGCTGGCAAGGCCAGCATTTATTGCCCATCCCTAGTTTCCCTTGAGAAGGTGGTGGTGAGCCGCCTTCTTGAACCGCTGCAGTCCGTGTGGTGAAGGTACTCCCACAGTGCTGTTAGGTAGGGAGTTCCAGGATTTTGACTCAGCAACGATGAAGGATCGGCGATATACTTCCAAGTCAGGATGGTGTGTGACTTGGAGGGGAACTTGGAGGTGATGGTGTTCCCATGTGCCTGCTGCCCTTGTCCTTCTAGGTGGGAGAGGTCGCAGGTTTGGAAGGTGCTGCCGAAGAAGCCTTGGCGAGTTGCTGCAGTGCATCTTGTAGATGGTACACACTGCAGCCACGGTACGCCGGTGGTGGAGGGAGTGAATATTTAAGGTGGTGGATGGGGTGCCAATCAAGCGGGCTGCTTTGTCCTGCATGGTTGAGGCGAATAGCATAGATGCATTTAAGGGAAAGCTAGATAAACACATGAGGAAGAAAGAATTAGAAGGTTATGCTGATAGCGTTAGAAGTGGGGTGGGAGAAGCCTCATGTCGAGCATAAATGCTGGCTTAGACCAGTTGGGCCGAACAGCCTGTTTCTGTGCTGTAAATTCTATGTTAAAAGTTGGAGTTTTGACATTTAAAACTGGCAAGTTCTAGAATGTGGGGGGAGAAGTAATAATAAGGGGAAGGAGTGACGGTTGGGGAGTTAAATGGATACATCTGTAAGAATGAAGGTGGGCAGACTGAAGAGAAGTGGAAACCAAGAGGGAAAAACCAAAAGATTAGGAAGATTTTTTATTAAGAAAAGGAAAGACAGAAAATAGAAAGCAAGTATGAAACTAATAGGAAGGAGATTAAATCCAATAATTAGAGTGGAGAAACAACAATGAAACGTAAAGCTGCCATTTCAGAGGCAAAATATTAAACTGAAAAGAAAAAGGAAATATTGTGTGAAACAGATTAGAACAAAAGATTATATTGAAGTATAGAATAAAGGGATAAATTTTATGTAACCAGAGAATATACTAGAGAATAGAAATAATACAGAATGTGTTTGATGCCTCAAACCTACTGTTGCCTAGTTTAATTTAAGTTAAGGAAAATATTACTATGATCAGTTAAACGTGAATTTAAAGAGAAACATGAATTAAATATTAAAATCAATACACTAGCTGAGGTAATATAGAAAGTGATGTTGCGGTTAAACCTTTCTATGGACATTTGTAAGGAAACTGGTTTATATATTGCCTCTATAACAATAGTTAAAGGTTAAGGAGGAAGGAAAGACTCTGAGAGCCTCCATCTCCACTAGGATGCTCTGTTGACTTTAATTATGGGAAAGCATCCCTGTCCTTCTGGAAGCAGCTCTGCTGCAAACTGTGGGAGGGCAACTTCAAACCAGACTGAGGTAGTTAATCCCGAGTCGGCAAACAACAGGAAATTTGCATTCCCAGTCATTGGAAGGTTTCCCAGCTCGGGTTCTTCCGGAGTGGCACTAACGCCAGTTTGAAGCTGGTTGAGCATACCCTCAGAATTTTCAACACTGCAACAGGAGGGAAAGTGGGTGATCATCACCCCCCTCCTGCTCCAGATGGGGCAAAAAGGGAGAAGGTGTCAGTGCAGGGCGCCCCCATGAGTATCAAATTGTCAATGGGTTTACGGGTATGGGCGATCTAAGATGTGGACAAGGATGGCATCTCAGGGGAAGTCAATCATAAGCAACACTATGTGGAGCAAGAGAAAAAGGAAATGTAGTAAAAAAAATTCTAGTTATAGAAGATTCTATGATTAGAGGAATAGACAACCTCTTCTGCATCCACAACTGGAAGTCCCAAACCTGTGTTGGCTCCCAGGTGCCAGGATAAGGGATATAATAACATTGTGGAAAAGCCTTTCCATAGTCACGATGGCCATCTGCCCTCCTTCCAAGCTGCGATCTCAATCATTCAAGGTGAGACCCAAACTGTAAAACTGGCCTTGATTAACTGAAAGCCATCTCCACAAGCTAGCTTTTCAGTCAATCAAGTTCTCAAACTCTAATTGAATTAGTTGTATTTTTTGAGGCTAACATTTCGCATATTTTTACATGTTGAGTCAGGAATGGATGCTCCAAGACAAGTTACCTTGTCCATGGTGCTGGAAGCCCAGTCTTGCCTGGAGGTGATGACACATTCACTGTGCAGGAAAGGTTAATAGAAAACATAATTTCTTACTTTTTCTTCCTGTTGTGTGCTCACTTTTCCTTTTCACAGAAAATGTACACAAATCAACAAAGCAATACCAGAAAAATGTGTGTGTTTGGTAGTATACAGGAAAATCAAGCCTTAATCTGGGAATGCTGAAGTTATCACAGCTATTGGGGATTATTCTCACCTAACCCACCCACTGGGAAACTGACTGATTGGATTGGCTGCCTGTTTTACACCATGTTCGATTTTACTTTTTGCAATGGAGGAAATTCACGCGTAACTGATTTATGCCAGTTTTACATCAAAACATTGGTACACGCGAATTTCCTTGATCGTTTGCACTACTCCCGAGATACATCCACTGACACCCTCCGCTGCTCATTTACATAGCTCCGCCCCATGCAAGAGATCATCTCGTGAGTTTCCTGCATGTGCTGGCATAGGTTGACCCCCTCAAAGGTGGATCCGCAGCACAACCCGAGGTCGCCTGACATCTGAGATTTCTGGAATTTGATAGCGATTTTCTTCACGATTTAAAAAAAACGTTTTCTTACCGAGACCTGCACTACACTTAACAAAAGTACTGTCAGTCTTAGTACACCCAAACTATTTTAAAACCTTCGTCCCGCCCCAGTCACTTAGAAGGACTCAGCAACCGTCCTAATGGGCATACCTCTGTTCTACATAATAATAATGAGAAGTCGCACAACACCAGGTTATAGTCCAACAGATTTATTTAAAATTACAAGCTTTCGGAGCTGTCGCCCTATTCCTCAGGTAAAGTTACAATGAGTGAATCTACAATATTTCACAGTATATAAACACAGAAACTGCAGAGATACAATCTTTCAGGGAAGGTGTCCTTACATCAAAGACACACCAAGAGCACAGCCAAGACAATGAGATGTGTCACAGGGGGTCCAACGTGTCAAATCCTGCCGTCTGCAGTGTTTTTTTTGTGGGTTTTTTTGGGGTTTGTTTTTTTTGGTGTTTTTTTTTAAAAACTGGAAAGACAGACAACGATGTCGAGTCACGTTCTGTAGTGTGACATGAACCTGAAATCCCTATTGAGGCCGTCCTCATGGGTGCGGAACTTGGCTATCAGTTTCTGCTCGATGATTTTGCGTTGTCGTGTGTCTCGAAGGCCGCCTACATAATAATGGCAGAGGAAGAGGAGCAGCAGAGGCAAGAGGCTCCGAGAGTAAGACGCCATGGCAGAAGACAGCAGCCCACTCGCTATTACCCCTACTGGTGGCGCTGTACTTGCACTTGTTTTGTGCTGGTTTTTATGCTCTGGCGTTGGCAAATCAGCTCCGCGGGAAATGTTGGCATACGGTCCCATCGGTAAGTACAGGGTAGCAACTGGCAGAAATTCTGGTGTAATTTCTGCGTAAGTGTGATCCAGGAAATGTTGGGTTACAAATTCTAACAGACATAAATTTGATTAAAAAAATGATATGAACTCGTACAAGGATAGTTGAAAAAGAAGGAAAATTTATTTGACTTTGGATTATTTTAAAGCTCTCTTTAATTTTTCTACCCCCACTCCTTTCAGGTCTCCAGTGCCCCTGCACCATTCCTTGAGTACGAAAGTGGGTGCCAGATCTGCTCTCTGGCTTCTGTCTATTCCACTCCTGACATAGCCACTAGCACAAAACAGCATCAGGGTTTGCAATTTTCCCCTCCTAACTCCCTTCCTTACGGGGAAGTACTCAACTTTCACTGGATGCCATAATTCGATGACACAAAATGAAGGGCTTGCCATGTGCATTTCCCGGGTAGATCCCAAAGTCGACCATTTTACGGCTCGTTTTCGTGGTGGCATCACTCGATTAACCTTGCCCTACCACATTTTTAACCATTCAATCTTAAAATGTAAGTTTGAACTTAAACTCTGTATGTATTTATCGGAGTTAAGCAAATCTAATCTCAATTTTTGTTTTCCTTTTTATAGGTTTGTCTTTTTATTGCTTTAAAAAGTTGCATGGCCACTGTCTGCACCATGTTAAGCACACCTTTCTTTTCAGAATCCAACTGTAGCAGCAGGAAATGGAACAATAGAAAGAGTGACTGGAGAATCACTTCCCAAAGACTAGAGTTGTAAAGAACCTACTTAGAGCAAAAGAACTGAAACGTGGCACTCAGCACATTGGGAAGATCATCGGAAGATGAAAAGCTCAGAAAAACCTATAGATCCACCGGTGCAAACCTATTTAGTGTGGTCCATTTTTAATTCGGTGTTTTGCTGTTTCCCGATTGGACTAGCTGCAGTGTTTTTCTCCTGTAAGGTTAGTGTATGTATGACTTTTCTAAACTTTAGAGTGTAAATATGAAATAACTGAATGGAAATCGAACCTGCATGCTTGAACTGCAATTCACCTAAGCAGTTAAGCTTTTTTTGATCAAATTATAGAATAGAATTGAATTCAGTAAAGAATAGAATTGCAGTTTGACACAATTAAAGCATTTGAAGTGATGTTTAAGGAATGTATAGTTAAAGAAGGTAATCCTTTAGTTTAGTCTTATCAATTAATTTCAAATGCTCTCATCTGCCCACCCTGGTCACGTATCAGTTTATTCCCTTTCCTTTAACCACCCAACCAACCGATTCTTAAATATTGACATGGTCTCTGCTTCAATCAACTTTGGTGGAAAACTGGTGGAAACCCTGGAGAAATGGTGCAAATAGGAACATAGGAGTTGCTAGACAAAAAAAGACCAAGGTCCATCTAATCTAGTTTGCCTTCTACCATCTTGGTAATCGCATGATACAACGATAATTGGAATAGTTGACTAATCATGGCATTAACTCTCTATCAATTAGTCTACAACAGACCCAGACATGAGGTGAGGAAATCCCCCAGTTGTTGAAAGCTTTGGGAACAATAGGTCCAAAGTCATCTGTTCTTCCCAAGAATGCTACACTTACCAATTGGCCGTTTACACTGCTTCTCCAGGGGTTCTGCCGATCTTCCGCTGAAGTTATGGCAGATGATCGGAAGAAATTAGATGGAAATTGCAGGTATCTGTTTTTACAAATCTATTAGTCGCTCTAGAAACTCTATCAAAGAAAGTATAAAAGCTAAAAATATTAGATGTGGATAAAATGTAAATTTGTATAGAAAAAAGACTCCTGAAAGACTCACAAGATGTTTTGAGATACAAGTCCAGAAATTACTGTTGCCAATATTAGCAGACACTTAACGTGTGCATATGACATTCCTTTGTCTGTTACTTTCCTACATTACAACAGTAACTACAAGTACTTAATTGGCCGTAGTGCACTTTGGGAAGTCCTGTGGTTGTGAAAAGCACTATATGAATGCAAGCTCTTTCTTTTTCTTCATTTCTTTATTTTAGCAGATGCAAGAACCATAGGTTAAAATAACAGAGAAAGGAAAGTTATATGTACCCGTTAAATGTTCATCTCCTAATATTGCAACAGTAATTTCTAGGTTTTAATGAAGTTAAGTTATGGGATAAATGTTGGCCAGGACACCAGTCAAACTCCCCTGCTCTTCTTCAAATAGTGCCTTGAGATCTACCTGAGAGGGCAGGTGAGGCTTTGATTTAAGGTTGCATCCCAAAGGTAGCACCTCCGATGTTTCGGCACTCCCTCAGTACTGTACTGAACTATCAGCCGAGATTATATGCTCAAGTCCTGGGCTAGAGACCTTCTGACTCAGAGGCAAGAGTGCTACTACTGAGCCAAGGCTGACACCTGTAACAAAAAACACATCACCATGTAAATTCCATAACAAATTGAGGTTGTACTTAAAGATTAGCTTATTACTTGTGACATTAATGTTAAACTGGCATGAATACATTGGCCATTGGAATATATTATATGTAGGTTGTGTAGGTCAATTATTTATCATTTGTCATTAAAATGGATTTAATTGTGCTTTCAGGCTACCAAGTCTCTTGATAAGGGAAACAAGGACATAGCCTATAGTGCATCTCTGACTGCCAAGAAATTGAACATGGCAGCGACTGTGACTGGAATATTTCTTTTAGTGATGCTATTAATTTTTGCCGGTCTTGGTGGCATGAAGATATTTGCTCATTCATAAAATGTTTCCTCTGTTAATCTCTTTTTAAAAAGGATTACTATATTGAAAGGAAAGACTCACATCTTACTTATTACATCAAATAATGCACATTATGACATATATTTTGTCCAGGAACTTTTGATTCACCTGTGTTATGCCTGCTATATACTTTATTAATTCTGCTCTTCTACCTGTTAAAATACAAAGAAAGAAATAAAGAAAGCCTTGCATTTCTATAGCGCCTTTCACGACCTCAGGACGTCCCAAAACACTTTATAGCCAATTAAGTACTTTTTGAAGTGTAGTTACTGTTGTAATGTAGGAAACGCGGCAGCCAATTTGCACACAGCAAGCTCCCATAAACAGCAATGTGATAATGACCAGATAATCTGTTTTTTAGTGATGTTGATTGAGGGATAAATATTGGCCAGGACACCGGGGATAACTCCCTTGCTCTTCTTCGAAATAGTGCCATGGGATCTTTTACGTCCACCTGAGAGAGCAGATGGGGCCTCGGTTTAACGTCTGATCCGAAAAACGGCACCTGCGACTGTGCAGCACTCCCTCAGTACCGCACTGGACTGTCAGCCTAGTCTCTGGAGTGGGATTTGAACCCACAAACTTTTGACTCAGAGGCGAGAGTGTTGCCAACTGAGCCACGTCTTAAAATACTTCATGAAATACACTGGCCTTGATTCTGGTCTCTCTACCACCCTAATTTTCAGTGGGAATGTGGCGGTAGCAAGACCAAAATCGCAAACTAACGCTTGCCTCCCGCTGCCAGAGCCCCCGCTGGAAACAGGCCTCATTAGGCCATGCAAATGAAGGTCCTACGACATCAATAGGGCCACAATGCCATTTTAGTCTGGGAACATGCAGCACCCACTCAGTGCAGGACCACCCCGAGCAACCAGAGTTCCTTAACGAGATTGGTGGAGACCTAAAAAATAGGTTTGGTGAGGATCTTTTGGTGGCAGGATGAGTATCAGTGCAAAACCATTGTCTCACTAAAAATCCTCCGAAAATATTAACCCCACCCCACCCCCCCACCCCCACCCCCTCCCAATTGGCCTGGCCTTCCCCTTTAATAGATTTATGCTGGCTCAGCACAGTGGATGAGCTGCTGGATTTTCTGACCCCTGTCCCCCTGCAGAAAAACAAACTGCCTATCAGCACTCGGATTGCACTGGCACCTCACCGCTTCTATGTAAATGAGGCCCGGCCATCAAAATGGTTCCAGTCTCTCTCTCTCCAGGTACGTCGAGTGGGCATTGCGATTGGTCTGCCCACCGCCAGCCTGATGTACGCTCCACTTCAAAATCTGGTCTCTTTCTGTACTACAACAGACGTATGTTAATTGATCTGTGCACATGTAGGAGATGTACAAATTACAGTGGTAATTACCTCTTGTGTAGTAATTGGGGATCATTTTTGTTCTAAGCATATGATGGTTAAGGTCACATGATGGCAAAAGGTTGATTCATTTACTTTGCTTAAGGCTATCAGTTAATGATATACATGTGAATCCTTGAAACTCATTGTTAAATTCAAAAACATGCGAGCAATTTATGGAGATACAGGTAACTTGATTGTTATATCATTTTAAACACAAACATGATAGGAAACATTTAATTTCATTTGCACTTTCATCTAGAGCTAAAAGCTAATATAGAGGAATAGTTGATTATGATTGGCCAGATTGTCTAAGTGTTCGTTTCAATTCTTGTAGTTCAAGGAATTTAAGTTTGATCATTTGGGGAAATATGAGCTTTTGAGACGAGCTTCCAAGACACGAGTTTGGACAATTAGTTTGGAGGTAAATTTGAATAACCAATCAGAAAAATGAGATGGAGATTGTGTGAACCATAGGAACATAGGAACAGGAGTAAGTCATTCAAACCCTCGAGCCTGTTTCAGAGTATCATAAATTAAGTGCTTTTGAAGTGCGGCCACTGGTGTAATGTAGGAAATGTGGCAGCCAATTTGTGCATAGCAAGGTCCCACAAACAGAAATGAGATAATGACAAGAGGATCTGTTATAATGATGTCGGTTGAGGGATACATATTGGCCAGGACACTGGGGAGAACTCCCCTGAACTTCTTCAAATAGTGTCATGGGATCTTTTACGCTACCTGAAAGGGCAGAGAGAGCCTCGGTTTAACATCTCATCCAAAACATGGCACCTCTGACAGTGCAGCACTCCTTCAGTACTGCACTGAAGTGTCACCTTAGATTATGTGCTCAGGTCTCTGGAGTGGGACTTGAACCCACAACCTTCTGACTCCGAGGCAAAAGTGCTACAGCTGAGTCTAGGCTGACACCTAGGCTTAATAGCCTCAAATGCAAATCTTCATTATGGCATTTGAAATGCTTTTTAATCAGATTTGAAAAACAAATAATAGCTCCAAAATAACTGAAATTATTAGAGAGTAAATGAACAATGACCTTGGCCGCAATTTTCACTGTCCGACGCGCTGGAGAGTTTGGGGAACCCAGATGTTTCAGCAGGGCGTTTGTCAGTGGCTTTTTAATGAAGCCACTGCATTTGCATCTGACCAATTAACACGAGCGGGAGTGATGACGTCATGCATGAGTCTATTTCAGCTCAACTATTTAAAGGGACCCTGCGAAGATGACTGTTGAAGGATTGTCCAGGTGGGGGAACAGAGGAAGAAACTGCATTAATGGAGTCTCAAAGTGGCAAGGCTGCTCCTCGCTTAAATGATGCCTCCCTGGAGCTGATGTTGCATTCTGCGAGGGCCCGCAGGGAGATTCTCTTCCCACGCCGACTCCAGCACATCACTCCTCATATGTACTTACCTTGCAGGTGTACTCATCCCTATCTGTCCAAGCACGTCTTCAGCAATCTGATTGCTTGCTCGATGGCAGTTCTCGTGGTCATGTGGCTTGGATTGCATCTCTCCTGGGCCTCATTGATTGGGCTCCTAACAGGTGTCATCAGCCATGTCTTCAGGGGGCAGCCCTTGTCTCCAAGGAACCAGACAATAATTCTCCTTCAAGGTCTGAAGAGCTGTGGGAGGGTGGACTGGCGCAGGATGAAAGGATCATGGCAGCTGCCTAGGAATCTTGCACACCCCTGCATGATGATCTTTTTGTGGTTTCATATGAGCTGAACATTGATGGAGTGGAAGCCCTTGTGGTTGATGAAGACTCCAGGGTGATCTGGGGGTGCCACGATTGCCACATGTGTGCAATCAATGACTCCTTGGACCTGTGGGAAGCCAGCCAGAGTCGCAAAGCCATTCTGACTGGCCTCATGTGTTGCAAAGTGCACCTAACTGCCGGCCCTGGCCAACATGGCATCGGTCACCTGAGTGATGCATTTGTGGGCAGCAGATTGCAAGATTCTGCAGATATCTCCTGCAGATCCCTGGAAGTAGCCAGAGGTGAAGAAATTGAGGGCGGTGGTGACTTTGACAGCCCCTGGCAAAGTGTGCCTACCAGTTGCACTTGGCAGGAGGTCTTCTTCCAGGAGGCTACAAATATCTGCAACCACCTGATGCAATACCCTGAGCCTCCTGAAGCAGTGGCGTTCGACATGTCCAGGAAGCTGATCCTCTGCCTATATACCCTGTGTTGGGGGTATCGCCTCCTTAGAGCTGTGCCCCTGTGCTCATCCCCTCTCTCCTGTGGAGCAGCAGGTTGGTGAGGAGAAGGCTACTGCTGCTCCTGCTGGTGATTCTCCTGCTGCCGATGCTGTTGCTGCTGATCCTGATCATTATCTTGGTTCTCATCTGAGGTCCAAGGTGAAGCTGCATGAGTGGCACCAATGCTGAACTAATGCTTGACAGATGGAAAGTGCAGATCAGGCTCACAAAAATCCAAATTAGCAGAAATGACCTCAAAAGTTGTGGAAGTCATAAAATGGTTACAGCACAGAAGGAGGCCATTCGGTCCGTCGAGCCCATCTGGCTCTCTGCAAGAGCACTTCAGCTTGTCCCGCTTCCCCGCCTTTTCCCCATAGCCCTGCAAATTTTTTTCCTTCAGGTATTTATCCAATTCCCTTTTGAAAGCCACGATTGAATCTGCCTCCAACACCCTCTCAGGCAGTACATTCCAGATCATAACCACTCGCTGTGTAAAAAAGTTTTTCCTCATGTCGCCTTTGGCTCTTTTGCCATTCACCTTAAATCTGTGTCCTCTGGTTCTCGGCCTTTCTGCCAATGGCAATAGTTTCTCTCTATCTACTCTGTCTAGACCCCTCATGATTTTGAACACCTCTATCAAATATTCTCTCAACCCTCTCTGCTCCAAGGAGAACAACCCCAGATTCTCCAGTCTAGCCACGTAACTGAAGTCCCTCAGCCCTGGAACCATTCTTGTAAATCTATTCTGCACCCTCTCTAGGGGCTTCATATCCTTCCTAAACTGTGGTGCCCAGAATTGGACACAATACTCCAGTTGAGGCTGGATCAGTGTGTTATAAAGGTTCATCATAACTTCCTTGCTTTTGTACTCTATACCTCTATTTATGAAGCCCAGGATCCTGTATGCTTATTTTAACTGCTTTCTCAACCTGCTCTGCCACCTTCAACAATTTGTGCACATATACTTGCAGGTCTCTCTGTTCATGCACCCCCTTTAGAATTGTACCCTTTAGTTTATATTGCCTCTCCTCATTCTTCCTACCAAAATGTATCACTTTGAACTTTTCTGTGTTAAATTTCATCTGCCATGTGTCTGCCCATTCCACCAGCCTGTCTATGTCCTCTTGAAGTCTATCACTATCCTCCTCACTGTTCACTATATTTCCAAGTTTTGTATCATCTGAAAATTTTGAAATTGTGCACTGTACTCCCAAGTCCAAGTCATCGATATATATCAAGAAAAGCAGTGGTCCTAGTACCGACCCCTGGGGAACAGCACTGTATACTTTCCTCCAGTCCGGAAAACAATCATTCACCACTACGCTTTCAGCCAATGTCCCAAACTTCTCCATCACCATCCCTGGGTACGACCTGTCCCACCAGCAGGACAGACCCACCAGGGGTGGCGGCACAGCGGTATATAGTCGGGAAAGAGTGACCCTGGGAGTCCTCAACATTGACTCCGGACCCCATGAAGTCTCGTGGCTTCAGGTCAAGGATGGGCAAGGAAACCTCCTGCTGATTACCACCTACCGCCCTCCCTCAGCTGATGAATCAGTACTTCTCCATGTTGAACACCACTTGGAAGAAGCACTGAGAGTAGCAAGGGCACAGAACGTACTTTGGGTGGGGGACTTCAATGTCCATCACCAAGAGTGGCTCGGTAGCACCACTACTGACCGAGCTGGCCAAGTCCTGAAGGACATAACTGCCAGTCTGGGCCTGCGACAGGTGGTGAGAGAACCAACACGAGGGAAAAACCTACTTGACCTTGTCTTCACCAATCTACCTATCGCAGATCCAGTCGTGAATGGTGGACCACTAAACAACTAACGGGAGGAGGAGGCTCCATGAATATCCCCATCCTCAATGATGGTGGAGCCCAGCACGTGATTGCAAAAGACAAAGCTGAAGCGTTTGCAACCATCTTCAGCCAGAAGTGCCGAGTAGATGATTCATATCGACTTCCTCCTGAGGTCCCCACCATCACAGAAGCCAGTCTTCAGCCAATTCGCTTCACTCCACGTGATATCAAGAAATGGCTGAGCGCACTGGATACAGCAAAGGCTATGGGCACCGACAACATCCCAGCTATCGTGCTGAAGACTTGTGCTCCAGAACGAGCCGCACCTCTAGCCAAGCTGTTCCAGTACAGCTCCAACACTGACATCTATCCAACAATGTGGAAAACTGCCCAGGTATGTCCTGTCCACAAAAAGCAGGACAAATCCAATCCGGCCAATTACCGCCCCATCAGTCTACTCTCAATCATCAGCAAAGTGATGGAAGGTGTCATCGACAGTGCTATCAAGCGGCACTTACTCACCAATAAACTGCTCACTGATGCCCACTTTGGGTTCCGCCAAGACCACTCGGCTCACGACCTCATTACAGCCTTGGTCCAAACATGGTCAACGGAGCTGAATTCCAGAAGTGAGGTGAGAGTGACTGCCTTTGACATCAAGGCAGCATTTGACCGAGTGTGGCATCAAGGAGCCCTAGTAAAACTGAAGTCAATGGGAATCGGGGGGAAAACTCTCCACTGGCTGGAGTTATACCTAGCACAAAGGAAGATGGTTGTGGTGGTTTAAGGTCAATCATCACAGCCCCAGGACTTCGCTGCAGGAGTTCCTCAGGGCAGTGTCCTCGGCCCAACCACCTTCAGCTGCTTCATCAATGACCTTCCTGTAGTGTTCTCAAAATTCCCACATTCCCCAGAGTTATTAATAAGGGGTACCCTAGACAAAGTGACTTCTAGACCTCGTGGCAGAAGCCTGCGACATTGAACAGAAACCAGGGCCCTGCAAAAACAGCAGGCCAGGTGACATGCCTGGGTCTGTAAGAGAGTTGCAAAATTCCCAGACCCCCAAAAGACTCAGAGGAAAAGAGAGAGACCCTAAGAAAAAGGGGCTTTGGACATTTTAAAACCAATTGAGTGTATTGGACCAGGGACATTTTAAAACATGCCTGGGCAGACCTCAGTACAAGCTGCCAAAGGAGGCGGGGCTGGCCTCTACAGAGACAATGTTGTATATTACAGGTGGTTGACCGGTCTGGGGAACCGGATGACCCCACTCCAGCCCCATCAAACTGCTTAGCATTTATACAAAGAAGTAAAGGAATGGAGTCCTCAACACAAATGAACAACCATCAGACCAGCAATCATCCTCCACTTAACAAATATTTAATATCGTTAAAGGCTATCTCCTGCCATTAAAGTTAACGACCTTAACGAGCCCACCAGAATTAAACAAAGCACTGGGAAGATTTGGCGGGCAGATAAGGAACAATCCAACAGTATAACTTTAGAAATAACAACAGAAAACGCTGGAAAAACTCAGCAGGCCAGGCAGCATCCGTAGAGAGAGAAAGAGAGTTGACGTTTCAGGTCGATGACCTTTCATCAGAACTGGGAAGAGCTGGAAATCAAATAGATTTAAGGCCAGGGTAAAGCTGGGAAAAGGGGGAGGGGATAAAGGAACAAAGGAGGAGATGAAGAGACATTAAGAGACATTAAGAGATATGCAAGGCTAGAGGTGGTGTTAATGTGACAGATTAAGGCTGAATGAAGTGTGAAATCCACTGGCAGAATGAAGGACAGCTGCCAGCTTCTAGGAGGAAAAAAAAGTATAACTTTAGACCTGTGCTGGAACAAGCCAGGGTTCTACAGAGACAAGACTGGCAGTTTTGCAGACTAGCAGTTTAAACAAGCTGTTCAAGTCACACAGACAGACCACAAGCAGGACAGCTGAAGCACAGGAGTTCTCCAGTACACAGTTCAACAGAAAACAAGACCGTTCAACAAAGAAGGCCAGCGGCTCCAGAAACAGACCGACACGCAAGAAGAAACCAGAGCAACGGTTCCAGTGACCATCAAACACCTCGAGGCACAAGGGCCTTATGAAACTTTTTACTTAAAAGGACTTTAAACCATATCTCAACTGTCAAAGGATTTGTTTGGTGAGCATTATCCCTGGTACTCAAGAGTCTAACTTAGCTAGTAAAGTGGGGTTGGGAGGGGTGAGGTATTGTTCTACTGTCATTTCCCTCGTTTGTACCAAAGTTAAGATTGACATGTTATGTTTCATCTCTCTTAAATAAACATTGGTTTTCCTTGCACCAATCCACGGGTCTGTTTGTTTGTTCTTATCGCCGCTCGATAAGTCCTGGGCTCAGAACTAGGAAGGGTATAGCGATTCGCAACCGCACAGCGGGCAGGACAGCCCAGGAAAACATAACTGGCTGACGTACAAATAAGCCCCTGAGACAAAAACCCCTTACATCCCTCCAACATAAGGTCAGAAATGGGGATGTTCGCTGATGATTGCACAGTGATCAGCGCCATTCACAACTCCTCAGATAATGAAGCAGTCCATGCCCGCATGCAACAAGCCCTAGACGACATTCAGGCTTGAGCTGATAAGTGGCAGGTAACATTCATGCCACAGAAGTGCCAGTCAATGACTATCTCCAACAAGCGATAGTCTAACCACCGCCCCTTGACATTCAACGGCATTACCATCACCGAATCCCCCACCATCAACATCCTGGGGGTCACCATTGACCAGAAACTGAACTGGACCAGCCACATAAATACTGTGGCAGCAAGAGCAGGTCAGAGGCTAGGTATTCTGCGGCGAGTGTCTCACCTCCTGACTCCCCAAAGCCTTTCTACCATCTACAAGGCACAAGTAAGGAGTGTGATGGAATACTCTCCACTTGCCTGGATGAGTGCAGCTCCAACAACACTCAAGCAGCTCGACACCATCCAGGACAAAGCAGCCCGCTTGATTGGCACCCCATCCACCACCTTGAATATTCACTCCTCCACCACCGGCGTACCGTAGCTGCAGTGTGTACCATCTACAAGATGCACTGCAGCAACTCGCCAAGGCTTCTTCGGCAGCACCTCCCAAACCTGTGACCTCTTCCACCTAGAAGGACAAGGGCAGCAGGTGCATGGGAACACCACCACCTCCAAGTTCCCCTCCAAGTCACACACCATCCTGACTTGGAAATGTATCGCCGATCCATCATCGTCGCTGGGTCAATATCCTGGAACTCCCTACCTACCAGCACTGTGGGAGTACTTTCACCACAAGGACTGCAGCGGTTCAAGAAGGCGGCTCACCACCACGTTCTCAAGGGCAATTACAGATGGGCAATAAATGCTGGCCTTGCCAGTGAGGCCCAGATCGCATAAACGAATAAAAAAGGGAGAAGATTTTGCCTAACAAGTTGCCAGAGGATTTGGAAGCATGGTACACAAGGACTTGGAAAGGGAAGTGAGAAAGTGGTAGATGTTTAGGTGCTCAATGAAAGAGAAAGTATCAGAGGAGTAAGGAGACAGGTTGAGCTGGGTTCTGACCCGCAGAAGTGATCTGAGGAGGGAGATCAGAGGAAAGAGGAACAGAAGGTTGGACAGCTTTATTCCCAAATAGATAGGCTTTGCATTGAGATGGGGGATTGAGATAGAATGGATGCTGCTGTGAAAGAGCCAGTAGTGGGTGCAGTGGAAGATGTCTACAGTGGAGCAGAGGGAAACCTTGGATCCATCCAGAAGAGAGTCAATTCTGGGGCTGTGGCAGGAGAGAAGGCCAGCAGACAATTGGTTTTGAACATGAGGCAATGGGGTTGAGAAATGGGAAGTGACCGATGAAAGGGGCCAAGAAAATATGCAATGGGGAAGGCAATTGAGGAAATAAATGGAGGATTGGGGAGAGAGCTCAGTTCTAGGTCAGAAACCAGAAAGGACACACAATGGACGTAGATAATTGGTTATGGGTTACTTATAGAAATTGGGTTACTTACGCATGACTATGAGAGTGTGTGATGGGTACCAAGCACGTTCCAAAGCCTGCAGTTGGTGGAAGGAGGCTGCAACAAGGTGTTTGTTGATGAGGCCGGAGTATGGTGGCATACAGAGAAGGAAAAGAATCCAGAGGCTGGTGGTAGAGTCCAAGTTTGAAGGTGATCATCTGAAAATACTGAACTCACAGAATCCAAGGGCTGAAAAAGAGTCCAAGACCTGGTGGTGGTCGACGTAGATCTGGGCCTGGTGGTGGTAGTTGTAGAAAGCCATGGTTCAGGTGTCAATCAAGGACGATCCACACCTCAGCTGCCTGCCTGGTTTGCACTCAGGGTTGGAGCATGGTAGACAGGATAGAGATCAGGGTCTAGGGTTGACTGGAGGCAGGGTCTGGCTGACTGGCTGCTTGAAATAGCTGCTGAATCTTCACATCTGCTGCAAAATCTGCTTATATAACCACAGAACATGAGGCAACCACAGAAAATGTGTTCACATTTCTCAAGGTGAATTTCTCTCTCCAACCTTTTTTCCATCATTGTAATTGCTGTTGTGATTCCCGTAAAACATTTTGTAAATAATAAGCAAAGAGCTTAAAATTGCATATTACTTTTTTTTCTGAATGTGGCAAATAATTCCTGTTTTTCTTCCCTTTTTATGCTTTTATCTTTTCAAAGGTTAACGACCATTTGTCCCAATTTTTTATGCAAATCTTTAGCCGAGCCCACTTACAACAGGAAATTACTTGTTATAAAGACCAACCATAGTGCCATTTCTAAAACTGGTGCTGCAGAAAGAAGACTGAAAACTACTTACTCTGCATTGCTCACAAGATCATCAGAAGATGCAGAACTCACAGAGATCCAGTGTGCCAGTCACAACCTATATGGGTTGGTCTGTCTTTAATCTGTTATGTTGCTGTTTGCCTCTTGGAATAGCAGCTATAGTGTACTCCTGTCAGGTTAGTTGTTGAAGAATATTATTTTCTTTCTCCAATATTGTTCTCTCTCCTTCTTTTCCAAAGGGTGTTGACTCCTTACTGGGGCACAATTCCACAGGTGGAAATTTAAACACAGTGCACCCCCTCTAGAAATGCTGAACAGAAATCAAGTCTGCAAACATTTATGATTGCTTATCTGACATGTTTTAATTTGATTTTTTTGAAAAGAAGAAAGTAGAACTCTGTAGAATTGTCACAGCTGAATTAAACGTTTTGAGAATGTTTTGTTCAGGGATGGTTTGCAGAATTGGTGAAATGTTGAGAAGGTGGTCCATTCCTCTGACATTAATACCAAAGGTAAGCTTCTATTGGTCCCCAGCTATTTCTAGCAATCAGAGAGGATTTATTTTTTTGGTCTACCTGCAGTCGGGTATTAAGATATGTTTATGAACAGAAAATGTGGGACATACACAGCAGGTCAGGTAGCATCTGTGGAGAGAGAAACAGAGTTTTTTTTAAAAAAAGTTTTGCCAGAACTGGAAAATGTTGCAACAGGTTTTAAGCAACCACAGAGGCATGGAAGAAAAAAAAACAAAAGCGAGGGTCTGTAGCATCTGGAACATTTTCCAGTTCTGACGAAAGATCACCGACCTGAAAGGTTAATGTGGTTTCTCTCTCCACAGATGTTGCCTGGCCTGCTGAGTATTTCCAGCATTTTCTGTTTTTATTTCAGATTTCGATGTATTTTGCCTTCGTATGTGTGTTGCGTATTCTCCTCCTCCTGTGCTGCTGGATAGTATTCAGAGGGTGTTTTTTTTGCAGCGTTGAGTATTCGGAACGTGTGACCCCCCGCCGCCTGCCCATGTGTACTGGCGTTCCGATCAAGAATCGGCCAGGATTTTTTTTCAAAATTGTAATTTTTTTTTGGGTTGTTTTTTTTTCCTCTCTCGTGGAGCAGAAGTGTTCCTCCTGGCTCCAGGGAAATACTCGGCCGGCCTTGGCAAATCCCCCCGCCCGCTCTTACCTGCCGGTGTCCCAGCCGGCTGACGGTGGAGCCCGAAGAGCAGCATCGCCACGCCGGTTTGGCGCTTGCCCATCAAATTCCGCGGAGGTCGGCGCCTCAAATCGGCCGCCCGAAATTCAATGGCAAAGTATTTGCTTGCATTAACATCTATTAGTTTTGATGAGCGCAAAGTTCATCAAATAAAATTATTTATTTAGCGCAACAAACTAAATCGAGCTACGGAAACAAAACGTTTTCATTAATAACTTTGTAAGTTTTTTTTTTGTCTTTGGCTGAACCATTTGTTTTTAATACAAAAGCAACCTCCCCTGCCCCTGCATTTGCTTAAAATCTGTTATTTCTCGATTTTTTTCCCCTTCTGAGGAAAGGTCATCCACATGCAACGTTGGAGGGGGAGGTGGGGGCATTTTTTTTAGGGGCTCAACCGGAGCCTTCGATGGTAGGTCGGGTGGGAAAAAAAATGTTTTTGGCAGCGGGTGGGGAACCCGCTGCCACGCGACTTTCCCAGCTGTCAGAGCTGAACAGACCCGACACGCAGCGGCGGTGGAGGCAATTCAGGTTGTTATGACCTTGTTAACAGCCCATTAAAAAGTATTTTGAGCTCAGCTTACCATTTTACCACGGGGTCCACGCTGCTCGGGGAATCACGTCAGGTAAGGAGGTCGGGAGTTTTATGACCATGGAATCATCTCATTACTTGACAGCTGCAAATGTGCTATAAAAGCTCCCATCTCACAGCTGTTCACTTTCCAAGCTCAGAAGCTGTTGCTTACTGCATTTGAAAGACAGATTGAACTTTATGCAGGTTGCAAGTGTTTGGAGCAAACTCTCAATCCAGCGTCACCTCATTGGAACACCCTCTCTCACCATTGACAGATTGCTTCTGTCATCTCAAGATCACCTGCCATCTATTCCATCAGCAGCGGTGCCCTTGAAACTCTCTCACCTTGGTCCTCAGAATCCCACCACGATCAGCCCCAACACCAGCAACACCAGGCACACCAGCAGCACCAACAGCAACACTAACCTTCTCCGCAATCAACTGATGCTGCACAGGACACAAGGCATCAGCACCCGACCACATTGCTGCCCGGGATGCCAGGGATGGCCTCACCATGGCCAGATTTACTTCACTTGATGCTGTACACCCTGGCTGCCACATAATGTGCCAGGTTGGCACCACCGCACACCAACACCATAAAGCATCTCTACAATGCCCAAGCCATTCCTTTCGCACTCATGACCATTGCAGGGGGTACCGTTATGTCTCACCATTCACTTCAATTCACTAAGCCACTTCCAAAAGTGCACACAAATCTGTCCAAAAACGCAAAGTTTTGAAAAATAAAGATTTCAATGTTTGACAACACATTAACAGAAACTTTACATGAACATTGGCTAAAACACCCAAGTGCCTACCCTTGTGTGTTAGTTGGTATGATTGGACTAGGATGAAGGTGAGTGTGAGGGGTCGCTAGTGAGATGGGGAAGTGATAATGTAGATAGAGAGGGATGGGTGGAGGTGCAAGGTAAGTTGGTGTGAGTAAGGATGTGCAGGAGTAGGGTAAGGAAGGCAGAGTGATGTGGATGTGATGAGTGGCATAGCAGGATGAGGTTGAGTGTGGCTTTGCAATAACGTTTCTTGATCTACTGAGATCAATGAAAGGTTTGCGCCACTGCAGCCTGGTCCTCCTGATGACATCTCTGCTAGTGTCCTCATGTGCAACAAGGCTGTGTTGATCTCAAGGGGAGGTCTCTTCTGCCCATGGGAAGGGAAGAGAACCTCCCTGCGTGCTGTGACACCCTCCATAAGCATATGGAGGGAGTCATGGGAGAGCCTAGGTGCAGCCGTGCACCTCTATGCAGTGCTTGTCAGTGTTTGCAGCACCTCAATGCTGTAGAACACTGACAGCACAACTGTTAAAATCAATTTGCGCATGGTCCCTTTCAAAAAACCGACTGATGATGCATCATCAAGTTACGTCATCAGACCCGCTTCCTTCAGTTGGCCGGGAAACGCGCTGGGCGGGCTTAACAAGCCCAATCAGTGTAAGATCACTTTGGACAGCGGGCTGGAGCCAGCAGCGGGGTCGCACCCCTGCCACCAACCCCGGCCGTACTGGACCCGCCGAGGTAGGGGAAATCACGGACTCTGTCCTCAAAACAGATTGGAAAAAGATTCGTAAAAGCAAGTTTGCCATTATCTTGATCACACTGTGCAATGTAAACCTAATCATTAATTTCTATCATATTCATTGATCATCATTCTTCCTGTGACATTTAAACTACTAACATAAATAGGTTGGACATCTACATTTCTTCCAGATAGACTGTGCAGGTCAGTCCTTTACCATTTCTCTTTGTATTTTCAGACTAGCAATGCTGATGACTTGGGGAACATGGAAAAGGCCAGAAAAGCATCTGACACAGCCAAATATTTAAACATAGCAGCAACTGTGTTTGGAGTGATTTTTCTAGTAATAATAATTGTCCTTTATAGTAAACCAGCTGTGCAATAAGTAAGACTGCCTATTTCTACTTCCGTAACATTGGCCGACTCCGCCCCTGTCTCAGCTCATCTGCTGCTGAAACTCTCATCCATGCTTTTGTTATCTCTAGACTTGACTATTCCAACGCACTCCTGGCCAGTCTCCCACGTTCTACCCTCTGTAAACTTGAGGTCATCCAAAACTCTGCTGCCGGTGTCCTAACTCGCATCAAATCCCATTCACCCATCACCCGTGTACTCGCTGACCTACACTGGCTCCCAGTTAAGCAACGCCTTGATTTTAAAATTCTTATCCTTGTGTTCAAATCCCTCCATGACCTCATCGGTCCCTAGCTCTGTAATCACCTCCAGCCCTACAACCCTCCAAGATATCTGCACTCCTCCAATTCTGGCCTCTTGAGCATCCCTGATTTTAATCGCTCCACTCAAATTTATTACACAAAAAATTCAGCTGCCAAGGCCCTAAGCTCTAGAATACCCTCTCTAAACCTCTCCGCCTCTCTAGCTCTCTTTCCTCCTTTTAAATAGCTCCTTAAATCCTACGTCTTTGACCAAGCTTTTGGCCATCTGACCTGTTATCTCCTTATGTGGCTTGGTGTCAATTTTTGTTTGATAATGATCCTGTGAAGCGCCTGGGACGTTTTCGTACGTTAAAGGTGCTATATAAATACAAGTTGTTGTTGTTGATGTTACTGTGGTACATATAACGATTTGCAGAGCCAAAACAAATGAATTGAATAAGAGAGCAATTCCTACTAACACAAAATAATTCTGTTTTGATATGTATTACCTGCAAGTACTTTTCATTTTTAATTCCCTGTGCTCTTTACAATAAACACTTTATTAATTGTAATTTCCTGCAAATATGCATTTGTTAAATGCAGGTTTGCAAACTATAGTTTGTTTTCTTATATATAGTTTGTTCTCTTTTTTTGTGTAAAAAATTTGAATTAATTGGTATGCACGCGTAGGAGATATTCCAGAATGTAAATCACCTTTGTTTGATATTTGTTAAATAATTGGAAATAATTCTTGACCTGTAAAAGATATTGTGATGACTAAGGTGATGTGATGGGGACAAAATTCTCTTTTGCAGACTGTCAGATAACATTGTGCATGTGAAACTGTGGAACTTCTTTTGTCAATACTGCTTTGCTACCCTGAGCATTCTCCCAAATATGTAAACAAGTTAGAGGAACAGGTAATAAAAACAGAAAATGCTGGAAATACTCAGCAGGTCGGGCAGCATCTGTGGAGAGAGAAACAGCATCTGTGCAGAGAGAAACAGAGTTAACATTTCAGGTCGATGACCCTTCGTCGGAACCTGAAACGTTAACTGTGTTTCTCTCTCCACAGATGCTGCCCAACCTGCTGAGTATTTCCAGCATTTTCTGTTTTTATTTCAGATTTCCAGCATCTGCAGTATTTTGCTTTTGTATTAGAGGAACAGGCAATGTGATTATTATACAATATAAAATTGATCAGTTTATAAGTAATTTTGTCAAATTTAATTGGATATTGAAAGCTAAATAGTTGATTATGACTGACAAATTATTTGACTGAATTAAAGATGATTCAAAGTAAAGCTAGTTTTTTTTTAAATGGCTATGAAGGTAAACATGGTGAAATGCCTCACAATTTTCACAAAGGAGTTCAAAACTGGATTTCCAATTTTGTGCTCACACAAACGTATCTGCTAAAATTATCAACAGGCTTAATTTCAACCCTTCCATGGCCGAACGTTGAACAAGCATTCAGAGAGAAATGAGATGAAGATCTTTACACTGACTAAACACACAGGGTCTGAGGAACGAATAGGGTAAACAGCCTACAAAGCTTTTGACAGCACCTCCCAAACCTGCGACCTCTACCACCTAGAAGGACAAGGGCAGCAGGCGCATGGGAATACCATCACCTCCAAGTTCCCTTCCAAGTCACACACCATCTTCACTTGGAAATAGATCGCCGTTCCTTCATCGTCGCTGAGTCAAAATCCTGGAATTCTCTCCCTAACAGCACTGTGGGACTACCTTCACCACACAGACTGCAGCGGTTCAAAAAGGCAGCTCACCACCACCTTCTCAAGGGCAACTAGGGATGGGCAATAAATGCTGGCCTTCCAGTGACGCCCAGGAACGATTAAAAAAAATTACAGCATCAAAAAGACTTTATATGAGACTTATAACTGAGAAGTAACTGCAACTTCAGAGGCTAAAACCCTGATATCCTTGGAATCTGGTTTATCAATCACTCCTGAGGAACATGCGTCAGATCAAGCTGGTGAACATCAATCATCAATTGCCACCAAGGGTCCGGAAGAGGAACTCACCTGTACCTACATCATTCATTTATCAACAACGTAAACACTTCGAAGCTACTGCACTTGTAGAATATAGATTCTGTTACATTATGCTATCCTGATCAAATTTATTATCATATTATGCCTATTATGACAAATAAATTGTGCTTTGTTTAATAGTAGCCAATTTTCTGATTATTTCTGTGCAGTGTCCTAACTGGACTTTAAGTTAAGTCGTAACTCTTATCAGTGCTATTATAATTGTATTTGTTGCTGTCCATGAGTGCTTTTATTCAAGTGACTATTATGTAGTGGAGACTCAGACCCTAAAAACATTTGGCACCACAATACGATTAATCATAAATATAGATCCAAATCAACTGCTCCTACATGTCCAAGGGGGTAAAAGACACTTTCACAGTTTTGTTACATTCCTACCTCTCTATTAGCTTTTAGCACACAGGAACCTCTCCTCTCTCTCATTTACAATATGCACAAACAAACAATTAGCCATGGAATTCAACTATTTGCAATTTTAAAAACGACTTTTATTCAGCCACACAGGTGGTTTAATCGAAGCCAGGTCGACAATACTATGTCATCTGTCAAATCGATAGACTGATTAGAAAACATGATGGCCTAGAAATTCGCATGGCCGGCTTGCCGCGGGGGTAAGGATCGCACGCGCTCTTACCCACCGCGCCTGCCGTTGTGTTTTGGGCCCACAGGAACTTCGGGTCCCGGGCCTCTCCCAAGAGCCGGCGCGCAGTGCTTGCGTGTTCCAGGGGCGCAGATAGTGCGATGCGACCTCTGGGATCACGTGGGCCATGGAGAGCCAATAGCAGCAGACCATCTTTCATTCATAGATTTGACAGACCTGTCAAATCTGTGAATTGAAATCGGCCCCAAAAGAACAGCTAAACTTCAAATAAATTTTAAAAAACCATCACATTTATAAAATAACTATAGTTAAATAAATTAACCACTTTAAACAAAAATGTTAATTTTTGAAAAAATTAAAATACTTTTTAAAAGTTATAAAAATAAACTTACCTTTCTTTAAAGTATCTAAAAAAGATAAACCTGTTGAAAAAAAATTAAAATTATACTTAATTAACTACTTACCTTGTTAAAAGGGGGTCTTACACCTCCTTTTTATTAGCGTAGAATCTTCAATACTTACCCTCGCGTTGAAACCTGAAAAAAAATCTAAGTGTGCTGCGTGCGCGCAGCCTCTAGCGCGCACGCGGTTCACCTAGGAACCGCCCCCTTCACCATACCGGAAGTTCCGGTTTCCCGCGCATGCGCAGTGCATGCAGAAAACCGGCACTTCGGGAATGAATACGGGTGAGTACGGACTGTGTACTCACCCGGGAACTGTAAAGTTTCACAATTATCGCGATTCAAAATAACAAGATAGAAGCAGATTCATTTGATCAGTTTATTTAAACGAAATGCTGTCATGATATAAAGGACACAGAAGCCTATAAAATGGCCACCGCGCATCGTGGCAGAAGCTTCCAGAATTACAGTGGGCAGACAAGATGGCGTTCGAATAAACATTTCAATATAAGACGGGATCATACTCGATAAGCACTGATAAAGACAGGATGCAACCTGTTTGCATTTGTGACAATAGCAAAAGATATGAATGCTGGAATCGTTTTCCATGCACAAGTAAGGACCATTGTACTGGGCAATCGAAGGCCCATCCAGACACATCAATACACAAATACCCCCACGGCTCTACAATGAGAGAGCCATTCTCGGGTGATTAAACCAGTATTCGGGGGCCCCCAAAACCCAGCCAGGGAGGCTCCTAGCCGGTTCAACAATGAGGAAAACATTAACGGGTAGTTGGCCAGTTTCAGGTGCTACCGAAACCCGTTAAAGACAAGAATCGCCCCATGCTGGGAGTTTTGAGCGCCAATATTTCACAAAGGACAAACATTAAGATTTGGGCGGGAGATAAGGGAACACAGCACTATAACTATAGTGAACAAATGTCCATCGGTCTCTTATCTCTGCTGACTCTTGACTCGGGCTGAACTCTTATTCTCCTATTCTGATCCTCGGGTATCGCTCTGCTGGACGAGCAGCCTTCTGTTTCTCTGGACTCTGTTGACTCTGGACTTTAGCCGCACTGGACGGTTATTCGAATGTTGGGTGGAGCTCAATCGGAACGAGCCGCCTCGCCAAAGGCAAGTGACCGGGTGCACCATCCCAAGAGTCGGTAAACGGTGTTTGGACCCGAAGGCCCAACAAGACAAGACGAAAAGACAAGAGAAGAAGAAGAATCCACGTGCCGCCGCGGTCAGTAAACCCCGACTGCGCCCGAAAATATAAGACCCATTTCTTGAACTCTACAGGTTATTGCACGAACCGGTCAAAGACTCTTCTTTGAATTCTACCGACAACTGGTGTCAGTACAGGAAGACTTTTCTTTGAGTTCTACAGCCGGGCCCGAGTGCTGTCGAGTTCTTCATGACAACGGGGAGCCCAGCCTGCTTGCCGCAGCAGCGAAGATAAACAAGTGGGGTACAGAGACCCCTCCAAACACGTGACAGTCAGGCGCTGCAGCGAAACGAGCCGAGTGCCTCACTTTTACAATTCTCCGAAGTATCACGAGTGGTGAGCATGTTTCCCGATCCTACAAATCTAGATGTAGTGTAAGTATTGATAGGGGAGGGTGGTTTTATTAAGGATAAAGTATAATGTGTTCCCCTTTTTACGATGTGCCGTGCGTTCTTCATTACCATAGACCAAGCTTTATGAATGTATGTATACTTGTACTCTCGTTAATTTGTGCCTATGACATGTACTTCATGATTTTGGATGCTATGCAATAAAGATTTCCATTTCGTACTATTCAACCGGGTCTATTTGAGTTTTTCTCTGCATTACTGCTCTCGCACCTAAGTCCAGTGTTAGAACTGTAAGGGCGAGTGGGTCGAACCACTCACAGGTGCTTATTGCAACAAGGCTGGCCGGAGACCAGAGCAAGCAGTAGTATTAGGCAACGAAGGCCTAACCCCGCACCAGCACCGTCTGCGATACAAGCACGCCGCAACCCCTTACAGAACGGCCAAATTTTTGGGCCGATATTTCTCAGAAAACCGAATCACAGATTAAATGTAAAAAAAAAACACATTTATCGCATGAAGCATAGCTCACTGTGTGAATCAGAAATTATTCTTTCAATTTTAAACCAAACTTTAAACATTAATATCCTGCCTTCAGTATGTGTTGTATTTTCTTCATGATTAGTGGTATGTTTTGCACAGATATAGTACAAATTATATTTGCTTTCAAAAGTTTTCTTGAGAGTGATCACAGGATCTCCTTACCTATGAGATGTAATGCTCCGTCTACCCCATCCATCCAAGGTATGGGTTTTATAGCAAGGACCAAGAAATATAAAACATAAGGAAAGATTAAACCAATTTGCATCTTTACTAAATCTCTTCAGTAGTTCTTAATGTTACTGCAAGGTTCAGCTTTCATAAAGCATTAACTTCTTGTGGATGGTTTGTGTGCCTGTTCCTAGCACACAAAGTACTACTGGATCACATACTAATGCCTGGGGTTTCTCCAGCTATTATACAGGGTACTTTGAGTGCTTAATATCGTACTATCCTCCTGTATATAACACTTTATGCCACTCCCAAACATTCATAGTCGGGATGATTTTATGCCCTGCAGAATTAGTTATGATTCCTTTCAATTTGGCCTAAAGTCATAACAATATTCAATGAGATCAGTTCCTGTAACAAGACTGCACAGTGCACTCAGCCCCACTCACATGAAAGGTGCATAAAGGGAAGCTCAAAAGAGTTCTTATAGGAGAAAAGGCTTCTTGTCTGAATTTTTCCTGACCTTTTGTTTGTGAGTTTTTGACTTTTTCTCTGTATTTTCTGCTTTAGAAAGTATAGGGACGGTGCATGCTGATTCAAAAATAGTTAACTATTGTCTGCAAAATCACCAGAAAGCCAAGTGTAAATTAAATATCAACAAGAGTTCAGCAGAACAGGAAAGTGTTAAAGAAGAGAGGATCTGAAAAGGAGTGATTAGCCTTGAGCCTAAGGAGTGGCATTTAACTTCAAGCTAAAGACCCACATGTCAGTTGGCCATTCAATTTAAAATTAAGGATGGAAGTTCCTTTTTGAAATATCCCAATTGTGGTATTTAATGGCTGATGTGATACACGATAAAAGAGGAGGGAGATCAGCTGGTGCCAACCTAGACTGCACACACCTGCTATTATGTCACCGACTAAATTTGCCAGCCTTGGCATACCTATCTGGCAATGCCTCCGCATGCTCCAGGACAGCAGGAGACCAAGTATAGTGCTATGCCATGTATTGCAAGGAGATCAGCAGCCAGCCAGCAACATGGGCATGGCATGGCCAGTAGTAGTCAAGGTCACTGCCCCCTCAGCTTTTATACATCCAGGTTCTTCCAAGTGAGCATAAGGTTCATCTGCAGCAGCAATAAATTTGCTCCCCACCAATGTATCAAAGAGGTAACCAACATATGGATCAGTATGGCCAACACTTGAATTTTCTTTCCCACTGAATAGCAACAAGAGCACGACTTAGCTGCCCAACTTCAGCAAACTGTAGATATTCACAAAGTAGGGGGAGTCATTGATGGCAGCTATGTGGTCATCCAGACATCAGTTTCCTGTACCTCCTTGCTCTTCTTGTGTACCGTGACTCACCCTATGCTACCTCCTTAAGCCCACTAACCACATGAACCAAGGTGTGTGTAAACTGTGTTGGTGCTAGCAAACATTGGTAAGAATGACACCGGGTTCTGTGAGGTGTCTCCTTCATCTGGAGCATTGGCAGTGCTGCCTTGCTGTCCATCCAGCTCTACAATGACAGAAAATGCTTAAACGCTGTTCCAAGAGCATTGATGTTTTTGTGGTTGTGTGTACGCGCAAGCAAATCCATAAAATCTACCCATATGTGCCATCTTATCATGCAAACAGGGAAGTAGAGTTCAGACATTGGAAGTTGAAGGAGCACAGATTATATATCAAACCTGTAGCCCACCCTGTCTGTCAGTGACTGACCATTATGTTAGAATGATTTTCTGCATCAAGTCATTTCAAGTTGCCAAGAATTTCAGTTGTAAGTTTCAGTTTGATTGTGTACCCTTCAGGAATGTAGGCATGGTAAATAAGAGTTATAAGCCGAGCACACAGGGCAGCTATGCATGCATAGCATTTTTTTAAGGAACGTTTTGTGGACCATTTACCTGTCTTAAAGAATTCTTCAGGTCTGCCATCTTCTATATCTGTTCCTAGGTCCTGTAGGTTCTGTGTACAGTTTTAGCCTAGGCTGCCACCTTCTGCCAGGCATGCTACACCTCTAATCCTCTGGGGAGGATGCTTGATAGTGCCAAATAGAGCAACCCTCCTCGCATCAACTCATGCAGCAACATTTCTACCACCACCCATCAAAGAGAGGCTTAGGTCTGCTGCATCGCTTGCCCACATGGTACAGGGTATAACAAAAGCAAAATACTGTGGATGCTGGAAAGCTGAAAGAAAAACAGAAAATGCTGGAAATACTCAGCAGGTCAGGCAGCATCTGTGGAGAGAGAAACAAAGTTAACATTTCAGGTCGACGACCTTTCATCAGACTGAAAAAGGTTAGAGATGTAACAGGTTTTAAGCAAGTACAGAGGCAGGGAAAGCGGGGAGGGGAGGAAAGAAAAAAAGGGAAGATCTGTGATAGGGTGGAAAGGCAGAAGAGATTAAATGGCAAAAGGGATGATGGTGCAAGGCGAAAGAGGATGGTAATTGAACAAGCAAAGAAACAAAAGATGGGTCTAGAGGAGGTGTAAATGGGAATAGCAGAATTATTACCAACAGTTGCTGTCGGAAAAATGGGGGCAGTGGTTATGATCTAAAATTGTTGAACCCGATATTGAGTACCTAATCAAAAGATGAGGTGCTGTTCCTCAAGCTTATGTTGAGCTTTATTGGAACAGTGTAGGAGGCTAAGGACAGAGAGGTCAGAGTGGGAGTGGAGCAGATAATTAAAATGACAAGCGACCGGAAGCTTGCTGACTGAACGGTGGTGTTCCGCAAAGCAGTCACGCAATCTGTGTTTGGTCTCCCCAATGTAGAGGAGACCACATCGTGAGCAGCAAATAGAATATACTAAATTGAAAAAAGTACAAGTAAATCGCTGATTCACCTGGAAGGAGTGTTTGGGGCCCTAGATGGTGGGAAGGGAGGTGGTAAAAGGGCAGGTGATACTGTGAAGGAATAAGCCATATTATCTATTCAGAAAAATACACCATTCTATGAAAGAATTCTGGCCTTATTAAAACATGACAAACTGGGTTTGGAAATCTGGAAGCCTCAACAATCTAAAGCTGTAACAGCATACAGGCTGTTGAGATAAGATAGTTGTTGACACTGAATCAATAATCTTATTGAAGCGGAATGTTGAAGGCTCCCGACGGTCTGAATCTTTGGGAGCAGATAATGGTACACCCTGTACAAGGTGTTCTAATTTACACTTCGTAGAGAGCACAAACAGAAGGCCTTAGTAAAAATGAGATCAAATAGAAACACCTGCTGTTACACCATTTTTTATGGTAAGCTTAGGACACCTAGGGTAGAGACACGAGTCTGTATTGCTACCAGCTGAGGTGACTAAGAATTGCAGAAGTCAGCAGAAAAATGACAAGAGATAATAAGCTTACATCAGCAGAAAACCTTAAAGGGAATACCACTGGAAAAGGGTATAAATATTGAGCTCTCAAATGGGATAATAGATTCGCTGTAAAGGGGCAAAGCGATTCTCAGCCTCAGAGGTAGGCTCTGTAAGTCTACAACTCTTTGTACCTCGGGGATCAATGGTACTGTATTTGATTTTGGTGGATATCCTGAATAAACTTTAAGAACTGTAAAACTGTAGCGAAGTTAAGATTTGAGAATAAGGATCTCTGATAATAAGATTGTAAAAGCTTTCTCTTTTTGGAACTGTTAATGTTGCGATTGACTCACCAACTGTAATTACATGTCTGATCTTTAATAAATCTATATATTTTTAGAATTGTCTCACATAATACTTCTGTATCAATCTCACGAACTCAATCTCTGTACACTCTTTAGTGAGGAGTTGCAGAATTCTGGGGGAGTTCTCCGGACCCACATAATATCTGGGACTTTACAGTCTAGCTAAACTTATTAAAAGTGCTATCTGGAGGACTGTAACATCTTCAGGTTCAATAGCAAAATACTGCGGATGCTGGAAAACTGAAATAACAACAGAAAGCGCTGGAAAAACTCAGCAGGCCAGGCAACATCCGTGGAGAGAGAAACAGAGTTAACGTTTCAGGTCAAAGACCCTTCGTCAGAACTGAGAAAAAAGCAGGAAATGAAACAGATGAAAAAGCAAGTTGGAGGCTGGGGGAGGGAATAAAAGAACAAAAGGGGAGGTCTGTGAGAAGTAGAGACTTTAAGAGATACTCAAGGTGAGACGAGATGGTAATAGGACAGGTTAAGAAACAAAAAATGGCTCAGAAGTGTGAAATGAGCTGGCAGAATGAAAGACAGCTGCCATGTGGGAGAGAGAAAAAAAAAAGGAAAAAGGCACGAACCAAAAGTGTGGATAAAAAATATATATATATATATATGGTAGGGGCCGAGGTTATGATCTGAAATTGTTGAACTCGATATTGAGTCCGGAAAGCTGTAAAGTGCCTAATCGGAAGATGAGGTGCTGTTCCTCGAGCTTACGCTGAGCTTCCATGGAACAATGCAAGAGGCCGAGGACGGTGAGGTCTGAGTGGGCGTGGAGCGGTGAATTGAAATGACAGGTGACCGGAAGCTCGGGGTCACCCTTACGGACTGAATGAGGTGTTCCGCAAAGCGGTCACCCAATCTGCGTTTGGTCTCCCCAATGTAGAGGAGACCACATCGTGAGCAGCGAATACAGTATACTAGATTGCAAGAAGAACAAGTAAATCGCTGTTTCACCTGGAAGGGGTGTTTGGGGCCCTGGAGAGTGGGAAGGGGGGATGTATAAAGGCAGGTGTTGCATCTCCTGCGCTTGCACGGAAAGGTGCCGGGCGAGGGGGAAGGGGTGCTGGGGGTGATAGAGGAGTGGATTAGGGTGTCTCGGAGGGAGCGGTCCCTACGGAATGCTGAAAAGGGAGGTGAGGAGAAGATACGTTTGGTGGTGGGATCACGTAGGAGGTGGCGGAAATGGCGGAGGATGATCCGTTGAATGTGGAGGCTGGTGGGGTGAAAGGTGAGGACAAGGGGAACTCTATCGTGGTTCCGGGAGGGAGGGGCCGGGGTGAGGGCAGAAGTGCGGGAGATGGAACGGACACGGTCGAGGGCCGTGTCAATCACAGTAGAGGGGAATCCTCGGTTGAGGAAAAAGGAAGACATGTCGAAAGCACTGGTATGGAAGGTGGCATCGTCGGAGCAGATGCGGCAGAGACGGAGAAACTGGGAGAAGGGAATAGAGTCCTTACAGGAGGCGGGGTGGGAGGAAGTGTAGTCCAGGTAGCTGTGGGAGTCAGTGGGCTTGTAGTGAATGTTGGTCAATAACCTATCCCCAGAGATGGAGACGGAGAAGTCGAGGAAGGGGAGGGAAGAGTCGGAGATGGACCATGTGAAGGTGAGGGAAGGGTGGAAATTGGAGGCAAAGTGAATGAAATTGTCTAGTTCGGGGCGAGAGCAGGAAACGGCACCGATACAGTCGTCAATGTACCGGAAAAAGAGGAGAGGGAGGGGACCCGAGTAGGACTGGAACAAAGAGTGTTCCACATATCCCACGAAAAGGCAGGCATAGCTAGGACCCATGCGGGTACCCATAGCAACACCTTTGATTTGGAGGAAATGAGTGGAGTCAAAGGAGAAGTTGTTCAATGTGAGAACAAGTTCAGCCAGACGGAGGAGGGTGCTGGTGGATGGGGACTGGTTGGGCCTCTGTTCAAGGAAGAAGCGGAGCGCCCTCAGGCCATCCTGGTGGGGGATGGAGGTGTAGAGGGATTGTACATCCATGGTGAAAAGGAGGCTGTTGGGGCCAGGAAACTGGAAACTGTTAAAGTGGTGGAGGGCGTCAGAGGAGTCGCGGATGTAGGTAGGAAGAGACTGGACAAGGGGAGAAAAAATTGAGTCGAGCTAGGAAGAGATAAGTTCCGTGGGGCAAGAACAGGCTGAAACGATGGGTCTACCGGGGCAGTTCTGTTTGTGGATCTTGGGAAGGAGGTAGAAGCGGGCTGTGCGGGGTTGGGGAACTATGAGGTTGGCGGCCGTGGGGGGAAGATCTCCAGAGGAGATGAGGTCAGTGACAGTCTTGGAAACGGTGGCTTGATGTTTGGTAGTGGGGTCATGGTCCAGGTGGAGGTAGGAGGAGGTGTCGGAGAGTTGGCGTTCAACTTCCGCTAGGTAGAGGTCGGTTCGCCAAACAACAACAGCACCACCCTTGTCAGCAGGTTTAATGACAATGTCGGGGTTGGATCTGAGAGAATGGAGTGCTGCAAGTTCAGAGGGAAGTAGGTTGGAGTGAGTGAGGGGAGCAGAGAAATTGAGACGGCTGATGTCACGGCGGCAGTTAGAAAAGATCTAGAGAGGGTAAGAGGCCAGAGGGAGGGGTCCAGGTGGAACGAGAATTCTGAAAGCGGGAGAAAGGGTCAGCCGTGCGGGGGGAAGACTCCTGGCCAAAGAAGTGGGCACGGAGACGAAGGCGGCGGAAAAAGAGCTCAGCATCGTGCCGAGCTCGAAATTCATTGAGGTGGGGGCGTAAGGGGATGAAGCTCAGGCGTTTGCTGAGGACTGATCGTTCGGGGTCAGAGAGGGGAAGGTCAGAGGAGATAGTGAAAACGCGGCAGGGGGTGAGATTGGGAGAAGGGGGGTCAGAGGAAAGTGAAGGGGAAGAAGGTTCCGGAGGGGCGTTGGTGTTGTTCCTTTCCTTTAGGGAGAGATAGTCCGGACCTTTAGACCCAATTAAGCGTCTTTAGGATTCGGCTACCTCAAACTTTAGTTGAAAGTGAACGTCTGGGAAATACGCCTGATCTGGGGTAGTCCTAAAGGGGCTAGGTCTAGTAATTATCCCTTCAATACATATCCTGTGCTTGCACGGGAAGGCGCCGTGGGAAGGGGAGGCTGTGTTGGGGGTAATTGAGGAGTGGACCAGGGTATCGCAAAGGGAATGGTCCCTTCGGAATGCTGAAAGGGGAGGGGAGGTGGTGGCATTTTGCTGGAAGTGGTGGAAATGGCAGATCCATTGAATGTTGAGGCTGGTGGCGTGGAAGGTGAGGACAAGGGAAACCCTATCATGGTCTGGGAGGCAGGGGAAGGGGTGAGAGCAGAAGTGCTTCGGTGACACCAGTAGATTATGTGACTTGGCTGGTTATTGTCTTCCGAGGGATTTTTCACATGAAAAAAACAGGTGTGTTGGAGGCGGGGGGCGGGGCGGTTAGTGAAAGTTGTAAAAATCTAAAACCTGACCCCTACCCGCCCACTTTCACCTTTTACTCAGGCAGGACAGGGGGCGGGCAGACAACCCGCTGCCAGGAGGCGGGTTGGCATTTTAAATATTATAATGAGGCCCTGAAGCCTCTGCTTTAACCTGCTGTGCAGATATAACTGCAGGCGGCCGGGGATCCCAGGGCTTGGGATGCCCTGTAGCTGCAGTGAGGCGAACACAGCCTCGGGGAACAATCCTTGTGGGCCGGGAGGAGCAGGAGTGCTTCCTCCCGACCCCCCAAGCTCACCAACCATTTACCCGCCCTTCCCCGAGGTCAGGGATCACCTCCACCCCCACCCCACCCCCACCCCATGTCGGGGTTTGGACCACCCCTCCCCCCCCACCCCCCCCGGACAATAAAATCCTTATAATATCATAGGACCTCAATTTATTCATCAGGCTCCCACCTGTTTCAGGCGGATGGCTGAGATGCCTAATAAAGCTGCGCAGTTAAGATGACGATGGGTGGGAATCAAGCGGAAATGGGGTAGTAAGTCTCCCAATGCGATTTTAACTCCACTGCTACTCCATCTCGCCAGGTGCAGGGGAGTTAAAACCGCCACTAATGAATTTGGATGGTTCACAGAAAGATCTAAATGGCTTCCTTTCCCTAAGGCTGGAGTGGTATGCATGAAGCATTAGTCTCCTAATTCTTTGGGTGAATGACTTTGAAAGAATGACATCAAGTAAGAAATACCTGTCGTAAAATAGTTTTATGCTAAACTTAAAGACAGGAAACACGATTAAATATGCAACCAATAGAGATAGCTAGAAAACAAGTAAACACTGAGAGAAGTGTTTTCAATTTGCATATTGTAAATATGATACCTACAGAAGGCTTTGAAGATATGACAACAAGTAAAAGAGATGCCTGCTGAACAAATAATTTTAATGTTAAGCTTGAAAGATGGAGTCCCAAGGTCTGATAAAAACCAATTGAAGTAAATTAGAAATGCATGAAGATACTAGAGAAGTGGTTTTAATTTACTAAGTTGTAAAAAGTACACAAACAAGACGACTTTGAAAATATTACTTCAATGGATACACCAAGCAATTACATTGTTCTTGTATTGAACTTGGAATATCACGGAGTCACAACTTCTGAGAATAACCAGTTAAAGTAGTATTAGAAATTCAATAGAAAGACTTTGATAAGAATTGCATCAAACAGAAACCATTGCTGTCATTGTGTTTATGATGGTTTTGGAAACACCTAAACAGGACACAAGTCTAAAAGCATTCAACAGAGATATCAATAAAGAATTGAACAAAGTCAGCAAGAATGACTTGATACAAATTAGCTTACATCATTAGGAAAACTTCAAAGGATAAGCCACCCAAAAAAGATATAAAAATAGAGCTTTTCAGACAGAAAAGTCAGAAGTCGCTGGGAAGGCAAGCGTTTCTCAACTTAACAGACATTCTCTGTAAGTTTTTAACTTTTGAGTCTCGGGGATCAAAGTACTCTTATTTGATTTTGGTGGATATTCTGGATTAAGAAATAAGTAGAAGTGTGGAAATGTAACGAAGTTAAGATTTAAGATCTCTGAGAATAAGATAATGTAAGCTATTTGTATTTTGAACGATTAAAGTTGCGATTGCCATAATAAATGTTAACTGAATGTCGGTTCTGTAATAAATCTATATATTTTTAGAATAGTCTCAAATAGCATTTCTGTATCATCTTGCAAACTCAATTTCTGTACACTCAAAGGAGTTGCAGAATTCTGGGGGGTATTCCGGACCCTTATAATATCTGGAAGGTTACAGTCTAGTTAAACTTATTAAAAGTGCTATCTGGAGTACGGTAACATCTTTAGACCGTTTCTTTCCTTTAGGGAGAGGTAGTCTGACCTTTAGACCCAATTAAGCATCTTATGGGATCCGGCTACCGCTAACTTTAATTGAAGGTAAACGTCTGGGGAATACTCCTGATCTGGGGTAGTCCGATAGGGCTAGGACTTGTAATTATCCCTTCAACAGCTACTTACTCATCTTGTCATTGGATGGTTTGTTTGTTTTGTGTCACGAATTTGGTTCATTTGCCAGAAATATAATATTAGGTATTGTTCAGTCTAACTCTTGGAAATGGCCTAAACCTCCAGGGTTTATGAAACCTCATTAGATCTCATTCGAGCTGGGCAAGACCCAGCTTGTTTGCATGAGTGTACCAGGGTCCTTACAGCTGAAGTAAAATGTGCTTTTTAACTAAGGATTTGTTCACAACTCTTTAGGCCGCGATTTTGCCAGCGCTCAGAGGGCCGGTTTGGAGGCGGGTCAGAGGGTAAAATCGCAAAGATTGACTGCGGGGTCCGACCCCGCAGTCAACTCGCCTCTGCACAACTTTCCCAAATGCCGGCTCCCAGACTCCCGATCGGTCCGGCCACCAAGCGGCGGGAGAGGCCCTTAAGGCAGTTAACAGCTTGTTAACTGCCTGGATAAGCCTATTTTCACAGCGGTTTTTGATTTTTCCACATTTTCTGCGTGTTCCACGCCGTTCCCAAAGCACACCAGCTGATTGTGCCGGGTTCACCAAGTGGCTGCCTTCTTGACAGCTGGAGCATTAGAACGGAGCTCTCAACAAGGCTCACTTACAGATGACAGAACTTTGTTTTTTCAGGTCTTGGAAATCTTTTTGCAGGTCTACTGATCTTGTAAGAGGTGAAGCTGAGATCCATCTCCACTGTGACCTCCTGGGAAAACCCTCTCCCCACATTGACTGAGCTCTTCCTCAACTGAGTTATCTACCAGCAGCATGGGAACCATTTATACCCTGTCATCCTGGTCCTCAGATTCGGAGGAAGAGCAGCTGCGGCAGCAGCAGAACCAGGCACAACAGCAGCAGCAACAACATAGAAACATAGAATCTAGGAGCAGGAGTAGGCCATTCGGCCCGTCGAGCCTGCTCCGCCATTCAATACGATCATGGCTGATCATCCAAATCCAGTACCCTGTCCCTGCTTTAATCCCCACAGTACACATATCCCACCCGACCCCCGTAACCCCACGTATTTAATTCCCCCTAACATATCCCATCCTATCCCCATAACCCCACATATTTAATCCCCCCTAACACTAAGGGTCAATTTATCATAGCCAAATCAACCTAACCCACACATTTTTGGACTGTGGGAGGAAACCGGAGCACCCGGAGGAAACCCACGCAGACACGGGGAGAATGTGCAAACTCCACACAGACAGTCACCCGAGGTCAGATTCGAACAGGAGCGCCAATCTCCTCCTCACCCACCTGATACTGCACAGGACAGAGGGCGTCAGCGCAGGGCTGCACGTCGCCGCAGGAGATACCCCCAACACAGGGTTTACAGGCCGAGGATCACCTTGCTCAACATGACTGAGCAGCAGTGCCAAAGGAGGCTGAGATTTTCACGAGAGGTAGTCGCTGACATCTGCGCAATGCTGCACCAACACCTGGAGCCCAGAGGAGCGGGTGGACACCCCTTACCAGTGGCTATCAAAGTCACCACCGCACTCAATTTTTTTGCTTCAGGGTCCTCCCAGGGCTCATCAGCAGCACACACTTGCATCACGCAGGCTACCGTTGCCCTCTTTGCAAAGGGGCACAATGACATTCACTTCTCCACGGATCAAGCAAGTGTAACCGTGCGTGCGGTTGGCTTTGCAAATATGGCAGGCTTGCCAAGGATGCAGGGCGTCGTAGACTGCACACATGTGGCCATTAGGACACCCCATCACAACCCAGCTGTTTTTGTCAACCGCAAGGGCTTCCACTCCCTTAACGTCCAGCTATTGTGTAACCACAGGAAGGACATTATGCATGTTTGCGCAAAGTACCCTGGCAGTTGCCATGACTCGTTCATCCTGCGGCAGTCTAGTGTGCCTCCACTCTTCAATCCGCCAAGACAACTTTCCGGATGGCTATTTGGCGACAAGGGCTATCCCCTGAAGACGTGGCTGATGACGGCGTTGAGGAGGCCATTGAATGAAGCTGAGGAGCACTACAATGCCAACCACATTTCGACCAGATCCATCATCGAGCAAAACATCGGCTTGCTCAAAATGCGATTCAGATGCCTTGACTGATCAGGTGGAGCCCTACAGTACTCAGCAGCCAGGGTCTCCAGAATCATCGTGGTCTGCTGTGCACTGCACAACAACGCACAGCATCGTGGCTTGCAGCTGCCTGAGGAACAAGTGGCTCAGCGCATAGCCTCCTCAGATGAGGAGGAGGAAGACCTTGTGGAGGCAGATGAGCCAGCTCCAGCAGCACGCAAGCACATTGCTGCCCGGGATGCAAGGGATGCACTAATCTTTGCCAGATTCGCTTAGGTAGATGAATCAAACACATGTGGCTGGCACCTTCTTATCACACCATACACAATGTACAAGAACCTGTGGGTTCCTATCACTCTCACCACCATCATTACAAATGCAAGTCGCCCTGAGCCCTCAATGTGCAACTTCCATTTCCCAGATCACATAGGCCAGAACTTCAACTGTTTGCCATCACTTCTGTTTAATACATGCACAAAAGGATGACAATGCCAAATAGTAAAGACAACAAAAGACAACAGAACAGAACACCCAAGTGACTACCCTTGTGACTAATTATGCTTTATCTTCCTCTTACGCGTGCTTCTACGTGGTGCTTCCCCTGTAGCTTCAGCAGATGTGGCGGCACCTTGCTCACTTTCATGCTGCTCCTGCTTCGACACCTTTGGCGGGCGTCCTCTGGGTTTGCAAGCCTGTGAGGGATCGGCAACAGTCTGCTCCTCCTGCAGCTGTGCAGGGGCTGAGACGCCTATCTCAGTTGGGTGAGGACTCTGGTGGGGCTCTGACCGAGGGCTACACTGTGGCATGGGAGTGTGAACGCTTGGAGAGGAGCCCACACTTCCTTGTTGCCTGCCACCAACATCCCTCTCATGGGTCAGCCCCACTTCAGTGCGAGCAAGTGGCTGGACAGCACCTTGCTGCACATAAGGGGGGCCATGAGGACCTGTCTCTGCACTGGCAGTCCTCCATGAAGCTTTGGTTTCTCTGCTCAATAACTGCCCATCGCTCCTCCAGAGATGTCAATCTATTCTGAACATTCACCATGTTTTCCTGCCTCTGCTGACTTATTTCCTCCATGAACATAGCCATCCTTTCCACGGAGGTTGCCATCCTATCCGTGTTGGTGCGTTCATGTGCCAATGCCTCCACAAAGGCACTGCTCATGTTAGACATAGACTCCTCCATCCTCTCCACACTCGCAGTAACCCTGGATGCAAAACCTGCCAGAGACTCCTGCACTTGTTCCTGGAGTTCCAGCACCGCTCTCTTTCTGGATGGCCCCAGAGGCACAGGGTCCACATGCAGCTGAGCAGAGGTGGGAGCGCCCTGCAGCTTCCGACGAGGACTCTCCACTGCTGTCCCTGTCTCCACCATCTGCTGATGCTCACTTGTGAGCTGTGATACACCAGGTGACAACAGTACTCTATCTCACGAAGGTCCCACCGAGGTGTGAGTGTCTGCGCTGGTGCTGGGTCTGCTTAATTCTGCTGACGCTGTGCTCTCAGAGGTTGCAGGTTCCTCTGAGGAGTCTTCAGGCTCAGGCTCTTCCTCCTGGACAGTGGGGAGGGGGGCTGTCGATGGTCCTGTGGGGGAGTAAGGGCATGAGTTAGACATCTGATATTAACGTAGCACGCACATCGAATTGTGCAGATGATCATAAGTCAATCTGTATGAGCATCAGAATCAATATCAGTCACTCATGCAATGTCAATGAGAGAGATGCAAATCTATTCTGTCACCAGCTTGCTCTGCTGCGCCCGTCTGACCGTCCCCCATGTCCAGGTCCTCATCACCTCCGATGATTTTGAGTGCCACCTCCTCAGCATTGGTCAGATTGGAAATGGAAGGTGGCCCTCCTCCTGTCATAGCCCTCTCCCTCTTATTGTGGGCACTCTTTTCCTGCAATGAGGGACACAAGTGGAGTTTGAGTGAGAATGATGGAGTGAGTGTAGAGAATTCATGGCATAGATCCTTAGAAGGAAACAAAGATGGAGTGAGGTCATTAAACCTTTTCCTGCACTGGACTCAGGATCGTGTGCACAACAATCTGGAGCTGACCTCCTCTGCAATTTGCAGCCAGGCTGCTTTGCTTTGCTGAGGAGGCTTCCTCTGTCCAGAGGATGGGAATAGTACCTCCTTGTACCCTCTGACTCCCTCCACAGGAGCATGGAAGGAGTCACCATCAAAACGGGGTGAAGGCCTTGGCTCTTGCAGCAGTCATGGCAGCAGTTGTTAGCACGAAATCCAGCCACAAAGAATCAGACAATCAAACAAGTCTGCATGGGCCTCTTAAATGCAGCTGGCTGACAGATGTCAGCCGAGGCGAGCAGCAGACCCAAAACCACTAATTGGCCAGGGTAGCGCGCGCGCAGGGACTCAATAGCCCAATTAGGGTAAAATTTCATTTTCTGACTGGCTGAAAGCGACGACGGGATCGGAACCCGCCGACCACCTGACCCGCACCCAACCCGTCACCAATGAGAAAATCGAGGCCTTATAATTTGTTCTTTTCACACATTTCCTGAACTGCTTTAGCCTTTTATATCTTGTGTTTTCAAAGTTGTTTTTAAAAGCATTAGTCTGTATTTATTTGTTCTGAATTTGCCAAATAAAATCTTGTTTCTTTACACTTTCTATAAGTTTGTCCTTTTCTGGGCTTGAAAGAAACTGACTAGTCCTTGCCAACATTTTTCGTATGCATGTCTTTGATCAGGAACCACCCACAATAAGAAGTGGGACAGTATAAAGAGTGACTGAAGGACTGAATAAAGATAGCACTGCGGAATAACAGAAAGAAGACAGAGAGTTCAACAGTGTCGGGCAGGTCAACGAGATGCCGAGCTCACAGAGCAATTCATATCTGCCGTGGTCCATCTTTAATTTGCTGTGTTGCTGTTTACCTCTTGGAATAGTGGCAGTGATTTACTCCTGTCAGGTTAGTATCCATGGGTCTGATTTACAGAATTTTAGAGAGTTATTGGCCCAGAAATTGATCTCGCTCTGTTCCCGCGGGGGTAAGCCTTCCCCGCGATATCTCACTCCGCTTGTGCTTTTTCAGATCCAGCTCGCACGAACTTGATGTTCCAGACATCAGCCGGGCAGTGCTTGCGTATCCCACCGGTGTAGTGAATTCGTGCGAGCTGTGGGATCACGTGACTCAGTTAGAGCCAATGGCAGCACACCATCTTCCATTCATAAGTTTCACATACGTGCTGTGAAATCTATGAATCTTACACCCCCCCAAAATAACAGCTAAACCTCAATTAAATTAAAAAAAAAACCCATCACATTAATAAAATAAGTATAGTTAAATAAATTAACCATTTTAAATAAAAAATTAAATTTTTGAAAATTTTTTAAATCTTTTAAAAAGTTATAAAAATAAACTTACCTGTCTTTAAAGTCTCTAAAAAAGATATACCTGTTAAAAAAAATTCAAAAAAATACTTAATTCACTACTTACCTTGTTAAAAGTGGGTCTTACTCCTCCTTTTTCCATTTCTAAAATCTTCAGTAATTACCTGCGCGTCCAAAGCATGAAGTGCACAGCGTGCGCGCAGCCTGTAGCGCGCACGCGATGCACCGAGGAACCGCCCCCTTTTCAAAAGAGCAATTGCCGGTTTTCAGCGCATACGCAGGGCATGCAGAAAACCGGCAATTGCAGAGGGAATACGCGAGAGTACGCAGTGCGTACTCTCGCGCACCGGGATGAATTTTTGGCCCATTATGAAAAGAAGACTGAAATTTGAACAGGATGTATTATTCTGCATGTGTCACCTTTAAACAAAAAAAATTAAGCCTATGTGCATTTACTGTATGTTATTTTCTAAATTAATCAAAGTACAAAACAAAGTTAATAGTTCTTGTACAACTTTTGCATCGGTTTCCTCTTATTGTATTTGGGCATCTTTAAATCTAATCTCCTAAATTATCAGGTCTTGTTTACTCAACCATTATACATTTTACCCTGTAAAATGCATCTCCAGCAACATAATCTATACCTCGTCTATAAATGCAACTGGAACAAAAGCATGTGTGATTTAAATCACTGTTCTGAGCAATTTCTCAAATCAGCTTGTTATAAAATGTATTGCTATAACGTTTTAACAGTGTTCAAGCCATTGAAACGACGTTATGGAATCTAACTAGAATATTCAGCGTTGCGCTGAATACAATGAAGCCTTGTTACTGCAAATCCTGTTCTTGCAAACTTCCTGTTGTAACAAACTATCTCCCCGGTGCCAGTAGGAAATCTATTAAGGAAAAGAATTCAAAGTCCTTCGACAGCTACATTTCTAATGTATGAAGTGTCTGGATCAATGATTTACTATCTGTTATTAATAAATGTTAAATTCTGCTTGCAGGCTAAAAATGCCACCGAACAGGGAAACGCTGAAAAAGCCAGGAGCGCATCCTCGACTGCCAAAAAATTGAACATAGTGGCAACTGTATTTGGAATCATTCTACTAATAACAATCATTGCTATTGTTGCTACCACGCGTTAATAGTAAAATGCTTTGCAGATTGGCCAAGGAAACAATTTTTATTTAGAAAGAAATGTATGGAAGAATAACAGCCATTTTATTTCTGAGTGACACCGAATAATTTTGCGCTGTGGAATGTATTATATCGCAAACTTCTGATTTTTTAATTTGCCTGTGTTGCTTGTGGCATGCTCTATTCATTCTGTACTTGCATAAAATGCACCTGCATCTGTTAAATTGTAAATCCATCTGCTGCATCATGCTGATATGACTTCAAAACTTTTACTGCTGTATAATTATGTCTAGCTACTATTGGCAATGAATGAGTTGACATCTTTGTTAAAATGGTTTACAGAGGCATATCATTTGAATGTTTTAGGAGTTGCTCACTCGTATCATCAGCTGTAATAGATTTAATTGATATGTGCGCATGTACAGAATATTCAGTGTATCGTGCAAGTTACTTTAAGTAAACATTTACATAATGATTGTAATAAATACTTGATTTATATTTGATGTGGCTGGGACCAAGTTGATTCCGTTCCCTTGTTCAGACTATCAAATAATATTATGTGCGTGACTTCTTGGGAATTCTGTCAACAATGTTACACAGCGCTGACCAGTCCAAACCCAACCCCACCCCCCAAATATGTGAGCAACTTACAGAGGTGCAGGGAACTTGATTAGTATAGAATTTTAAAATCATAATAACCTGATCATTTTATTGGCATTTTCATCTATTATTTAATTGGATATTCAAAGCCGCAGAGAGGAATTGTTAATTATGATTGTCCAGATTATCTGGATGCCAATTTTAATTCTAATATTAGAGGCTAATTTTAACCCCCTGCTCCCCCCCACCACCCGCACTGAGCGACAACAGACCGGCCAGTGGTTTAAAGTCACATCTGTGGATCCACCACGCACCTTTCCCACCCCCGCCCTCCCCTCCCACCATTTTAACTGACCGGTTTGTGGCTACATGTTAGATGCCTGCCTCAGGCAAGCGGGGTCTTAATTAAAAGGTAATTGTTGGGGTCCGTGACATCATACCCGCCCCCCCCGCCCCCACTGCAAATTAACACAAATTTACGAAAGCTCCACCAATTCTCGGACTTGCCAACAAAACCTGGCGGGATTGGTGCCTGACAGCATCTGAATCACAATGAAAAGAGGCTCTCAGCTCCAGCTCACTGGATCACAGGACCTTTTACTGTCTGGATCGGCAGCAGTGTTTCCAGCTTCCAGACCGCGACCTCCAGACATGGTTTGCATTACATCCCTTTGGTCAGGTGGCTCTTATTATGGGAGCTGCTTCTTTCTTCTGGATGGAGGGAGACTTGGAGCAGAAGCAGCAGCTTTAGGTGAGGAGGGGAGGGGATGGCAGGAGGTCATATCCAGCACATAGAGTCTACAGACCAAGAGTACCTGAGAGGTAATCCACCTAACTGAGGAGCAGCGCAGGAGGAGGCTGCACCTCTCCAGACAGGCGGACACAGACCTCTGCAACCTCCTGCAACACGGCCTGCTGCCTGCTGGATTGGAGGGGGGAGGGGTGGCATGCCATGCCAGTGGCCCTCAAAGTCACCACAGCCCTGAGTTCATATGACACTGGATCATTTTGGTCTGCAACAGGGGGGGTGAGCCGTATCTCCCAGTCTGCAGTTCACAGCAGCAAAAGCAGGTGACTGATGCCCTCTTTGCCAGGGTTACCTTCCCCACTGACCTCAGCAGTCAACATGACAGAGCTCTAGGCTTTGTGGCAGTTGCTGGATTCCCTGGCTGAGAGTGTGGAGGAGTCTGCATCCAGCCTCTATGGCGCCATCTCGCATGGCATCACTACCCTGGATAGTGGCAACCTCCAGAGATGCTGGAGCTGGGCCCTCACAGCAGGAGTCCGTGCTCGGACAATTTGTAGCTATGGTGGAAGCTCAGGTGGCTGTCTTGCAGACCGTAGGGGGTGATTTAACTTGAGGTGCACAACAGACGGTCAACGAGCAGAGTGCACCTACTGCCTGTCTGTTCTTACCGTAATGAGGCCTGAGCCAGTTTTAGGCCTGGACCTCAATTACGTGCAGCCTGCGAGCTCCGTAACACTCCGAGGCAGCTCACTGCTTCTGGGCAGGTGGGAAATTGACCAGCTCCCAAGTTGACTCGGCCGACAGTTGAAGCCGGAGGTGGGGGTGACCCTCAAAAATAAAAGTTAAAGAGACTTTGGCTGTTTACTGAGCGGCCTCCAATGGTCCCTCTAAGGACTGCTGGTTAGGTCATTCAACATTTGGTACAAATGGGCAGAATGTGTGCCATGCACGCTCTATGCATTTGTACCTCAAGAGTGTAATCAGGATCCGATGTACCTCACAGGATACCAATTTACATATTACAGGCCGTCTCCTGTCTGAAACAGGTGGGCGTACCAACCACCAATCTCAGAACCCTACCCAAAGCGACGGCGGCCAGAGGGGTTAGTGACCTGAAGCCATTTTTAGTCCACTCCCACACCATTTACACAAGGTGGGGGCCCTTAAAATTGGCCTGAGCCTCTCAGTTAGAGAATTTCATCTGAAATACATGAGCAAACTCTCAGGGATCTCTTCAGTTTGAATAACTTCATGAACCTAACAAAAACTGGAGAACATCAAAAGATCCATTGCTTTAGGACTGTCAATTGTAATGAGGTCATGATGTGGAGATGCCGGCGTTGGACTGGGGTGGACAAAAATGTTGTGCGACTTCTCATAATTGTAATGAGAGCAGAATTATTATTTTGACATGCATAGATTCTCTTCCTATTGCCCTCTGGTTAGATTACAATATAGTGAACATCTCCCTTCCCCATGGGCACTTCAGTGTCTGCAGCCAAGGAATTATGATACCTTCTAACAAACCCCCACCTTACCCTAGCTCACAATAACCTAAAATGCTTAATTCAATTCAGACCTACATCAAATGGTTAAGTAGCTGGAAGGCAGATGAAGTCTCTGTGCCGTCAGTTTAGATTTAAGAATGCGACTGGAATCCACCTCAGATCTGGATTACCACCATATTTAAAAATAGGTACAAATCTAAAAGACAACGGAGCGAAATTCCCATCGTTAGCGTCGCTGGTGTGAGGCGCTAACGGGGCACGAATGGCTTTTCGTCCCCCCGAGACGCTAACCGCGCCTCCTGCGAAATTCCGCAGGATGTTAGCGGCGGCGCTACCGGGTATCGCCCCGATCTTCTGCGCCCGGAGATCATGACGTCATCTCTGGGAAGCGTCCCGATAGCGCCTTGGGAGAAAAATTCCCCCTCACGCCCCGCAGCAGCGCCGGGCGATGTTACCGACTGCTGCAGGGGTCGCGAACACTGAGGCCATCCGCTCGCGGGGCGCCATTTAAAGGTGATTGCCGCGATTAGTCAGCCCGGCACTCAGCGGGCTGATCCCGCTTCACTCCTGCACCCCGGTGCTCCAGCTGATGCCCAAAAAAATGCAGAGCTTGCAGCGTGGGGCCCTTGCCTTTAATTGAGGGATGTGCCCCAGCAACGCGGCAGCGCCAGGCGTGCTGCTGCTCACCACATCGCCCCAGATTAGGACATTCCCCGCTGCTGCGCTCCAAGAGGAGTGGAACGCTTGATTTAGTGCTCCAGTTCCCTCTTGGAGCAAAAAATGGGAATTTCTCAAATGTTTGAAAAGTTTAGCACCTGGTGCTAACTTTACAAACATTTTTGACTTAGCGCCCCAAATGGCCCTCTAGGGGAACGTTTCCCCCAACATTCTTGTATTCGTCGCAAAAGAGATGGAGATTCTCACGAAAAGAGAATCTGAGGCTAGAAGAGGTTTAATAGCTCAAAATGCTGATTTTCAACATAGCATTAAATACATTTTATCAAATGTGAAAAATGTTAATATAACTATGAAGCATCCACAACTTCATTAGAGATTAAGGCCACGATTTCGTCGACCGAGGCGGGCTCAGTACGGCCGAGGTAGGTGGCGGGTTGCGATCCCGGTCCCAGCTCCATCCCGCTCCATGAGCAGAATTTTCCATTGATTGGGCTTGTTAAGCCCGCCCTGTGAGGTTCCCGGCCAATTAAAAGGAAGCGGGTCTGATGTCTCGTCATCAGCCAGTTTCCTTAAAGGGGCCATGTCCACCTTCATTTTGACAGTTGTGCTGAGTGTTCTGCAGCATTGAGGTGCTGCAAACACTGACAAGCACTGCACAAAGGTGCACGGCTGCACCCAGGCTATTGCTTATATGCTTATGGAGGGTGTCACAGCACGTAGGGAGGCAGAAGAGACCTCCCTAGAAGACTAATGCAGCCTGGTTGCACATTGCACAGGAGGGTACAAGCAGGGATGTCGTCAGGAGGACTAGGCTGCAGTGGCGCAAACCTTTCAATGATCTCAGTAGATCACGAAGCGATAATGCCAAGCCACACTCAACCTCATCCTGCTGTGCCACTCATCACATCCACATCACTCTGCCTTCCTCGCAGTAGGATGAGGGTGAGTGTGAGGGGTGGCTAGTGAGATGGGGAAGTGATAATGTAGATAGAGAGAGATGGTTGGAGGTGCAAGGTAAGTTGGTGTGAGTAAGGATGTGCAGGAGTAGTTTAGGGAAGGCAGAGTGATGGGGATGTGATGAGTGGCACAGCAGGATGAGGTTGAGTGTGGCTTTGCAGTAACGTTGTGTGATCTACTGAGATAATTGAACGGCTTGCGCCACTGCAGCCTGGTCCTCCTGACCACATCCCTGCTTGTGCCCTCCTGTGCAATGTGCAACCAGGCTGCATTAGTCTCCTAGGGAGGTTTCTTCTGCTCATTGGAAGGGAAGAGAACCTCCCTGCGTGCTGTGACACCCTCCATAAGCATATAACCATAAGCCTGGGTGCAGCCGTCCACCTTTGTGCGGTGCTTGTCAGTGTTTGCAGCACCTCAATGCTGCAGAACACTCACAGCAGAACTGTCAAAATGAATGTGGACATGGCCCTTTTAAAGAAACTGGCTGATGACGCGTCATCAAATGACGTCATCAGACCCACTTCCTTTTAATTGGCCGGGAACCTCGCAGGGCGGGCTTAACAAGCGCAATCAATGGAAAATTCTTCTCACGGAGTGGGATGGAGTCGGGATCGGGGTTGCATCCCGCCACCTACCTCGGCCGTACTGAGCCCGCCTCAGTCGACGAAATCGCGGCCTTAATCTCTAATGAAGTTGTGGATGTTTCATAGTTATATTAACATTTTTCACTTTTGATAAAATGTATTTAATGCTATGTTGAAAATCAGCATTTTGAGCTATTAAACCTATTCTGGCCTCAGATTCTCTTTTCGTGAGAATCTCCATCTCTTTTGCGAAGAAAACAGGAATGTTGGGGGAAAAGTTCCCCTCGAGGGCCATTTGGGGCGCTAAGTCAAAAATGTTTGGAAAGTTAGCGCCAGGCACTAACCTTTTCAAACATTTGAGAAATTCCCATTTTTTGCTCCAAGAGGGAAGTGGAGTGCTAAATCAAGTGTTCCACTCCTCTTGGAGCGCAGGAGGTGGGGAATGTCCCGATCTGGGCGATGTGGTGCTGACGCGTTGCTGGGGCTCCTCCCTCAATTAAATGGAAGGACCCCCGCTGCAAGCTCTACATTTTTTTGGGAATCTGCTGGAGCACTGGGGTGCGGAGTGTCGCGAGATCAGCCCGCTGAGTGCCGGGCTGACCGATCGCGGCAATCAGCCCACGTCCGGTGGTCAGAAATGTTTTTTTTAAATCGCCTTTAAAGGGCGCGAGGGGGAATTTTTCTCCCGAGGCGCTACCGGGGCGCTGCGCCCAGAGATGACGTCATGATCTCCGGGCGCAGAAGATCGGGGCGATACCCAGTAGCGCCGCCGCTAACCTCCTGCAGAATTTCGCGGGAGGCGCGGTTAGCGTCTCCGGGGGACGAAAAGCCATTCGCGCCCCGTTAGCGCCTCACACCGGCGACGCTAACGATGGGAATTTCGCTCCGTTGTCTTTTAGATTTGTACCTATTTTTTAAATATGGTGGTAATCCAGATCTCAGGTGGATTCCAGTCGCATTCTTAAACCTAAACTGACTGCACAGAGACTTCATCTGCCTTCCAGCTACTTAACCATTTGATGTAGGTCTGAATTGAATTAAGCATTTTAGGTTATTGTGAGCTAGGGTAAGGTGGGGGTTTGTTAGAAGGTATCATAATTCCTTGGCTGCAGACACTGAAGTGCCCATGGGGAAGGGAGATGTTCTCTATATTGTAATCTAACCAGAGGGCAATAGGAAGAGAATCTATGCATGTCAAAATAATAATTCTGCTCTCATTACAATTGACAGTCCTAAAGCAATGGATCTTTTGATGTTCTCCAGTTTTTGTTGGGTCAATGAAGTTATTCAAACTAAAGAGATCCCTGAGAGTTTGCTCATATATTTCAAATGAAATTCTCCAACTGAGAGGCTCAGGCCAATTTTGAGGGCCCCCACCTTGTGTAAATGGGGTGGTAGTGGACTAAAAATGGCTTCAGGTCACTAACCCCTCTGGCCACCATCGCTTTGGGTAGGGTTCTAAGATTGGTGGTTGGAACGTCCACCTGTTTCAGACAGGAGACAGCTTGTAATATGTAAATTGGGGTCCTGTGAGGTACATCGGATCCTGATTACACTCTTGAGGTACAAATGCATAGAGCGTGCTTTGCACACATTCTGCCCATTTGTACCAAATTTTGAATGACCTAACCAGCAGTCCTTAGAGGGACCATTGGAGGCGCTCAGTAAACAGCCAAAGTCACTTTAACTTTTATTTTTGAGGGTCACTCCCACCTCCGGCTTCAACTGTCGGCCGAGTCAACTTGGGAGCTGGTCAATTTCCCACCTGCCCAGAAGCAGTGAGCTGCCTCGGAGTGCACGCAGCTCGCAGGCTGCACGTAACTGAGGTCCAGGCCTAAAACTGGCTCAGGCCTCATTACGGTAAGAACAGACAGGCAGTAGGTGCACTCTGCTCGTTGACCGTCTGTTGTGCACCTCAAGTTAAATCATCCCCTACGGTCTGCAAGACAGCTGCCTGAGCTTCCACCATAGCTACAAATTGTCCGAGCATGGACTCCTGCTGTGAGGGCCCAGCTCCAGCATCTCTGGAGGTTGCCACTATCCAGGGTAGTCATGCCATGCGAGATGACGCCATAGAGGCTGGAGGCAGACTCCTCCACACTCTCAGCCAGGGAATCCAGCAACTGCCACAAAGCCTAGAGCTCTGTCATGTTGACTGCTGAGGTCAGTGGGGAAGGTAACCCTGGCAAGGAGGGCATCAGTCACCTGCTTTTGCTGCAGTGCACTGCAGTCTGGGAGATACGGCTCACCCCCCCTGTTGCAGACCAAAATGATCCAGTGTCATATGAACTCAGGGCTGTGGTGACTTTGAGGGCCACTGGCATGGCATGCCACCCCTCCCCCCTCCAATCCAGCAGGCAGCAGGCCGTGTTGCAGGAGGTTGCAGAGGTCTGCGTCCGCCTGTCTGGAGAGGTGCAGCCTCCTCCTGCGCTGCTCCTCAGTTCGGTGGAGTACCTCACAGGTACTCTTGGTCTGTAGACTCTATGTGCTGGATATGACCTCCTGCCATCCCCTCTCCTCCTCACCTAAAGCTGCTGCTGCTGCTCCAAGTCTCCCTCCATCCAGAAGAAAGAAGCAGCTCCCATAATAAGAGCCACCTGACCAAAGGGATGTAATGCAAACCATGTCTGGAGGTCGCGGTCTGGAAGCTGGAAACACTGCTGCCGATCCAGACAGTAAAAGGTCCTGTGATCCAGTGAGCTGGAGCTGAGAGCCTCTTTTCATTGTGATTCAGATGCTGTCAGGCACCAATCCCGCCAGGTTTTGCTGGCAAGTCTGAGAATTGGTGGAGCTTTCGTAAATTTGTGTTAATTTGCAGTGGGGGGGGGGGGCGGGTATGATGTCACGGACCCCAACAATGACCTTTTAATTAAGACCCCGCTTGCCTGAGGCAGGACTGTTCTCGCTCAGTGCGGGTGGGGGGTTAAAATTAGCCTCTAATATTAGAATTAAAATTGCCATCCAGATAATCTAGACAATCATAATTAACAATTCCTCTCGCGGGTTTGAATATCCAATTAAATAATAGATGAAAATGCCAATAAAATGATCAGGTTATTATGATTTTAAAATTCTATACTAATCAAGTTCCCTGCACCTCTGTAAGTTGCTCACATATTTGGGGGGTGGGGTTGGGTTTGGACTGGTCAGCGCTGTGTAACATTGTTGACAGAATTCCCAAGAAGTCACGCACATAATATTATTTGATAGTCTGAACAAGGGAAAGGAATCAACTTGGTCCCAGCCACATCAAATACAAATCAAGTATTTATTACAATCATTATGTAAATTTTTACACAAAGTAACTTGCACGATACACTGAATATTCTGTACATGCGCACATATCAATTAAATCTATTACAGCTGATGATACGAGTGAGCAACTCCTAAAACATTCAAATGATATGCCTCTGTAATAATTTTAACAAAGATGTCAACTCATTCATTGCCAATAGTAGCTAGATATAATTATACAGCAGTAAAAGTTTTGAAGTCATATCAGCAGATGCAGCAGATGGATTTACAATTTAACAGATGCAGGTGCATTTTATGCAAGTACAGAATGAATAGAGCATGCCACAAGCAACACAGGCAAATTAAAAAATCAGAAGTTTGCGATATAATACATTCCACAGCGCAAAATTATTCGGTGTCACTCAGAAATAAAATGGCTGTTATTCCTCCATACATTTCTTTCTAAATAAAAATTGTGTCCTTGGCCAATCTGCAAAGCATTTTACTATTAACGCGTGGTAGCAACAATAGCAATGATTGTTATTAGTAGAATGATTCCAAATACAGTTGCCACTATGTTCAATTTTTTGGCAGTCGAGGATGCGATCCTGGCTTTTTCAGAGTTTCCCTGTTCGGTGGCATTTTTAGCCTGCAAGCAGAATTTAACATTTATTAATAACAGATAGTAAATCATTGATCCAGACACTTCATACATTAGAAATGTAGCTGTCGAAGGACTTTGAATTCTTTTCCTTAATAGATTTCCTACTGGCACCGGGGAGATAGTTTGTTACAACAGGAAGTTTGCAAGAACAGGATTTGCAGTAACAAGGCTTCATTGTATTCAGCGCAACGCTGAATATTCTAGTTAGATTCCATAACGTCGTTTCAATGGCTTGAACACTGTTAAAACGTTATAGCAATACATTTTATAACAAGCTGATTTGAGAAATTGCTCAGAACAGTGATTTAAATCACACATGCTTTTGTTCCAGTTGCATTTATAGACGAGGTATAGATTATGTCGCTGGAGATGCATTTTACAGGGTAAAACGTATAATGGTTGAGTAAACAAGACCTGATCATTTAGGAGATTAGATTTAAAGATGCCCAAATACAATAAGAGGAAACTGATGCAAAAGTTGTACAAGAACTATTAACTTTGTTTTGTACTTTGATTAATTTGGAAAATAACATACAGTAAATGCACATAGGCTTAATTTTTTTTTGTTTAAAGGTGACACATGTAGAATAATACGTCCTGTTCAAATTTCAGTCTTCTTTTCATAATAACTCTCTAAAATTCTGTAAATCAGACCCATGGATACTAACCTGACAGGAGTAAATCACTGCCACTATTCCAAGAGGAAAGCAGCAACACAGCAAGTTAAAGATGGACCACGGCAGATATGAATTGCTCTGTGAGCTCGGCATCTCGTTGACCTGCCCGACACTGTTGAACTCTCTGTCTTCTTTCTGTTATTCCGCAGTGCTATCTTTATTCAGTCCTTCAGTCACTCTTTATACTGTCCCACTTCTTATTGTGGGTGGTTCCTGATCAAAGACATGCATACGAAAAATGTTGGCAAGGACTAGTCAGTTTCTTTCAAGCCCATAAAACGACAAACTTATAGAAAGTGTAAAGAAACAAGATTTTATTTGGCAAATTCAGAACCAATAAATACAGACTAATGCTTTTAAAAAGTTCTTAAAAAACACAAGATATAAAAGCCCAAAGCAGTTCAGGAAATGTGTAGAGAAGAGAACAAATTATAAGAGTTGTGATCAAACCCTTAGTTAAAATAATACATTTCACTGTAGTTGTAAGGACCCTGTTGCACTCTTGCACACAAGCTGGGTCTTGCCCGGCTGAAATGAGATCTAATGAGGTGGCATAGACCCTGGAGGGTTAAGCCATTTCCAAGAGTTAGACTGAACAATACCTAATTTTATATTTCAGGCATATGAACCAAATTCGTCACACAATACAAACAACCCACCCAATGACAAGATGAGTAAGTAGCTGTCACGTTCCAGGAATCATGGCTGTTTCATCACAGAAGGGCTGGATTTCTTGAACAAAGGACAATATGCATTAAAGTCAATGAAGCAATTTGGAGACTAATGCTTCATGCATTCCACTCCAGCGTTAGAGAAACAAAGCCATTTAGATCTTTCTGTGAACCATCCAAACACATTAGTGGTGGTTTTAACTCCCCTGCACCTGGCTAGATGGAGTAGCAGTGGAGTTAAAATCACATTGGGAGACTTACTACCCCATTTCCGCTTGATTCCCACCCATCGCCATCTTAACTGTGCAGCTTTATTTGGCATCTCAACCATCCGCCTGAAACAGGTGGAAGCCTCATGTATAAGTTGAGGTCCTATGATATTATTAGGATTGTAATACAATTTTATTGTCCGGGGGGTGGCGGGGGGGGGCGGTGGAGGAGGTATGGGTGGTCCAATCCCCGACCTGGGGTGGGGTTGGAGGTGATACCTAACCTCGGGGAAGGGCGGATAAATGGTCGGTGAGCTTGGGGGGGCAGGGAAGAAGCACTCCTGTTCCTCCCGGCCCACACGGATTGTTCCCCGAGGCCGAGGCCACCTCGTTGCAGCCACTGGGAATCAGAGCCCCAGGATCCCCGGCCGCCTGCAGTTATACCTGCACAGCAGGTTAAAGCAGATGCTTCAGGGCCTCATTATAATATTTAAAATGCCAACCCGCCTCCTGGCAGTGGGTTGGCTGCCCGCCCCCTGTCCTACCTGAGTAAAAGGTGAAAGTGGGCGGATTGGAGGCGGGTCGGGGTCAGGTTTTAGATATTTACAACTTATTTGCTGCTCACGATGTGGTCTCCTCTACATTGGGGAGACCAAACACAGATTGTGTGACTGCTTTGCGGAACACCACCGTTCAGTCAGCAAGCGTGATCCCAGGCTTCCGGTCGCTTGTCATTTTAATTATCTGACCCACTCCCACTCTGACCTCTCTGTCCTCAGCCTCCTACACTGTTCCAATAAAGCTCAACATAAGCTTGAGGAACAGCACCTCATCTTTTGATTAGGTACTCAATATCGGGTTCAACAATTTTAGATCATAACCACTGCCCCCATTTTTCCGACAGCAACTGTTGGTAATAATTCTGCTATTCCCATTTACACCTCCTCTAGACCCATCTTTTGTTTCTTTGCTTGTTCAATTACCATCCCCTTTCGCCTTGCGACATCATCCCTTTTGCCATTTAATCTCTTCTGCCTTTCCACCCTATCACAGATCTTCCCTTTTTTTCTTTCCTCCCCTCCCCGCTTTCCCTGCCTCTGTACTTGCGTAAAACCTGTTACATCTCCAACCTTTTTCAGTCTGATGAAAGGTCATCGACCTGAAACGTTAACTTTGTTTCTCTCTCCACAGATGCTGCCTGACCTGCTGAGTATTTCCAGCATTTTCTGTTTTTCTTTCAGCTTTCCAGCATCCACAGTATTTTGCTTTTGTTATACCCTGTACCATGTGGGCAAGCGATGCAGCAGACCTAAGCCTCTCTTTGATGGGTGGTGGTAGAAATGTTGCTGCATGAGTTGATGCGAGGAGGGTTGCTCTATTTGGCACTATCAAGCATCCTCCCCAGAGGATCAGAGGTGTAGCATGCCTGGCAGAAGGTGGCAGCCTAGGCTAAAACTGTACACAGAACCTTCAGGACCAAGGAACAGATATAGAAGATGGCAGACCTGAAGAATTCTTTAAGACAGGTAAATGGTCCACAAAACGTTCCTTAAAAAAATGCTATGCATGCATAGCTGCCCTGTGTGCTCGGCTTATAACTCTTATTTACAGTACCATGCCTACATTCCTGAAGGGTACACAATCAAACTGAAACTTACAACTGAAATTCTTGGCAACTTGAAATGACTTGATGCAGAAAATCATTCTAACATAATGGTCAGTCACTGACAGACAGGGTGGGCTGCAGGTTGAATATATAATCTGTGCTCCTTCAACTTCCAATGTCTGAACTCTACTTCCCTGTTTGCATGATAAGATGGCACATATGGGTAGATTTTATGGATTTGCTTGCGCGTACACACAACCACAAAAACATCAATGCTCTTGGAACAGCGTTTAAGCATTTACTGTCATTGTAGAGCTGGATGGACAGCAAGGCAGCACTGCCAATGCTCCAGATGAAGGAGACACCTCACAGAACCCGGTGTCATTCTTACCAATGTTTGCTAGCACCAACACAATTTACACACACCTTGGTTCATGTGGTTAGTGGGCTTAAGGCGGTAGCATAGGGTGAGTCACGGTACACAGGAAGAGCAAGGAGGTACAGGAAACTGATGTCTGGATGACCACATAGCTGCCATCAATGACTCCCCCTACTTTGGGAATATCTACAGTTTGCTGAAGTTGGGCAGCTAAGTCGTGCTCTTGTTGCTATTCAGTGGGAAAGAAAATTCAAGTGTTGGCCATACTGATCCATATGTTGGTTACCTCTTTGATACATTGGCGGGGAGGCAATTTATTGCTGCTGCAGATGAACCTTATGCTCACTTGGAAGAACCTGGATGTACATGCCTATGTTGCTGGCTGGCTGCTGGTCTCCTTGCAATACATGGACTAGCACTGTACTTGGTCTCCTGCTGTCCTGGAGCATGTAGAGGCATTGCCAGATAGGTATGGCTGAAAGAGGGGCCGGTATGGCAGCTCAACATTCCTGGTTGCAGGATTTTCAGATGGGATAGAGAGGGAGGTAAAAAGGGAGGGGTGGTCGTGGTATTGATTAAAGAAACTATTACAGCTGTGAGGAGGGATGATATGTTGGAGGGAATCATCAAACGAGGCCATATGGGCCGAATTGAAAAACAAAAAAGGGGCGATCACACTGCTGGGAGTGTACTACAGACCCCCAAACAGTGAGAGGAGATAGAAGAACAAATATGTAGACAAACATAGAAACATAGAAGATAGGAGCAGGAGTAGGCCATTCGGCCCCTCGAGCCTGCTCCGCCATTTGATGAGATCATGGCTGATCATCCAAACTCAGTACCCTGTACCTGCCTTTTCCCCATATCCCTTGATACCTTTAGCTTTAAGAAATATATCTAACTCATTCTTGAATACATTTAATGACTTGGCCTCAACTACCTTCTGTGGTAGAGAATTCCACAGGTTCACCACTCTCTGGGTGAAGAAATTCTTCCTCATTTCTGTCTAAATGGCTTACCCGTTATCCTTAGATTATGACCCCTGGTTCTGAACTCTCTGACCATCGGGAACATTCTTCCTGCATCTAGTTTGTCCAGACCTGTCAGAATTTTATATGTTTCGATGAGATCCCCTCTCATTCTTCTATACTCCAGCGAGTATAAGCCCAATCGACCCAATCTCTCCTCATATGTCATTCCTGCCATCCCAGGTATCAGCCTTGTGAATCTTCGCTGAACTCCTTCCATGGCAAAAACATCCTTCCTCAGATAAGGCGACCAAAACTGCACACAATTTCTGAGAAGTGCAAAAACTATACGGCACTAATAGTCGGGGATTTCAACTACCTCAATATTAACTGGAATAAAATTAGTGTGAAGGGTATAGAGGGTGCGGAATTCCTAAAATGCATCCAGGAGAACCTTTTTAGCCAGTATGTAGCAAGCCCAACAAGGGAGGGGGCGGTTCTGGACTTAGTTTTAGGGAATGAAGCTGGGCAGGTAGAAGGCGTATCAGTGGGGGAGCATTTTGGTGCTAGTGACCATAATTCTGTTAGATTTAAGGTAGTTATGGAAAAGGACAAGGATAGACCAGGAATAAAAATTCTAAATTGGGGAAAGGCAAATTTTGCTAAGCTCAGAGGGGATTTAGCCATAGTGGACTGGAAACAGCTACTTGAAGGTAAATCAGTGTCAGAGCAGTGGGAGGCATTCAAGGAGGAGATCCGGAGGTTTCAGACCAAATATGTGCCCTTAAAGAAAAAAGGTGGGACGAACAAATCTAGAGCCCCCTGGATGTCTAGGGACATACAGGGTAGGATAAAGAAAAAAAGGGAGGCGTATGACAGATACCGAGGGCTAAATACTCCAGAATCTTTAGAGGAGTACAGAAAGTGCAGGGGTGCAATTAAAAAGGATATTAGGAAAGCAAAGAGAGAGCATGAAAAAATCTTGGCAAGTAAAATCAAGGAAAACCCAAAGATGTTTTATAAATATATTAAGAGTAAGAGGATAACTAAAGCCTATTAGAGATCATGAGGGTAATCTGTGTGTGGAGGCGGGAGACATCGATAGGATTCTTCATGAATACTTTGCGTCTGTTTTCACAAAGGAGAGGGGCGAAGCAGACATTGCTATCAGGGGGGAGGAGTGTGAAATATTAGATGAAATAAACATAGTGAGAGAGGAAGTATTAAGGGGTTTAGCAGCTTTAAAAGTGGCTAAATCCCCAGGCCCGGATGAAAAGTATCCCAGGCTGTTAAGCGAAGCAAAAGAGGAAATAGCAGAGGCCCTGACCATCATTTTCCAATCCTCTCTGGCTTCAGGTGTGGTGCCGGAGGACTGGAGGACTGCTAATGTGGTACCCTTGTTTAAAAAGGGAGAAAAGGATAGACCGATTAATTACAGGCCAGTCAACCTAACCTCGGTGGTGGGAAAATTATTGGAAAGAATTCTGAAGGACAGGATAAATCTTCATTTAGAAAGACACGGATTAATCAAGGAAAGTCAGCACGGATTTGTTAAGGGAAGGTCGTGTCTGACAAACTTGATTGAATTTTTTGAGGAGGTAACAAGGAGGGTAGATGAGGGTAGTGCGTTTGATGTAGTGTATATGGACTTTAGCAAGGCTTTTGATAAGGTTCCACATGGCAGACTGGTCATGAAGTTAAAAGCCCATGGGATCCAGGACAAAGTGTCAAGTTGGATTCAAAACTGGCTCGGAGACAGGAAGCAGAGGGTAATGGTTGATGGGTGTTTTTGTGACTGGAAGGCTGTTTCCAGTGGGGCTCCGCAGGGCTCAGTACTAGGTCCCTTGCTTTTTGTGGTATATATCAATGATCTAGACTTTAATATAGGGGGTGTGATTAAGAAGTTTGCAGATGATACTAAAATCAGCTTTGTGATTGATACTGAAGAAGGAAGCTGTAGACTGCAGGAAGATATCAATAAATTGGTCAGGTGGGCAGAACAGTGGCAAATGGACTTCAATCCGGAGAAGTGTGAGGTAATGCATTTGGGGAGGGCTAACAAGAAAAGGGAATACACATTAAATGGTAGGACACTGAGTAGTGTAGAGGAACAAAGGGACCTTGGAGTGCATGTTCACAGATCCCTGAAGGTAGCAGGCCAGGTAGATAAGGTGGTTAAGAAGGCATACGGAATGCTTGCCTTTATTAGCCGTGGCATAGAATACAAGAGCAGGGGGGGGATTATGCTTCAACTGCATAAAACACTAGTTAGGCCTCAGCTAGAGTACTGCGTGCAGTTCTGGTCACCACATTACAGGAAAGATGTGATTGCACTAGAAAGGGTACAGAGGAGATTTACAAGGATGTTGCCGGGAGTAGAAAATCTTAGCTATGAGGAAAGACTGGATAGGCTGGGTCTGTTTTCCTTGGAACAGAGGAGGCTGAGGGGAGACCTTATTGAGGTGTATAAAATTATGAGGGGCACAGATAAAGTGGATAGAAAGGACCTATTTCCCTTAGCAGAGGGGTCAAAAACCAGGGGGCACAGATTTAAAGTAATTGGTGGAAGGTTTAGAGGGGATTTGAGGGGAAATTTCTTCACCCAGAGGGTTGTGGGGGGTCTGGAACTTGCTGCCTGAAAGGGTGGTGGAGGCAGGAACCCTAACCACATTTAAAAAGTACTTGGATGTGCACTTGGGATGCTCTAACCTGCAGGGCTATGGACCAAGAGCTGGGAAGTGGGATTAGGCTGGATAGCTCTTTGTTGGCCAGCACGGACACGATGGGCCGAAATGGCCTCCTTCCGTGCTGTAACTTTCTATGATTCTATGATTTTATGCCAAGGCTGGCAAATTTAGTCGGTGATATAATAGCAGGTGTGAGCAGTCTAGGTTGGCACCAGTTGATCTCCCTGCTCTTTTATCGTGTATCACATCAGCCATTAAATACCACAATTGGGATATTTCAAAAAAGAACTTCCATCCTTAATTTTAAATTGAATGGCCAACTGACATGTGGGTCTTTAGCTTGAAGTTAAATGCCACTCCTTGGGCTCAAGGCTAATCACTCCTTTTCAGATCCTCTCTTTAACACTTTCCTGTTCTGCTGAACTCTTGTAGATATTTAATTTACACTTGGCTTTCTGGTGATTTTGCAGACAATAGTTAACTATTTTTGAATCAGCATACACCATCCCTATACTTTCTAAAGCAGAAAATACAGAGAAAAAGTCAAAAAACTCACAAACAAAAGATCAGGAAAAATTCAGACAAAAACTCCTTTAAGAACTCTTTTGAGCTTCCCTTTATGCTCATTTCACGTGAGTGAGGCTGAGTGCACTGTGCAGTCTTGTTGTAGGAACTGACATGGAAAAGTACCATTTACATATAATTGAATATTGTTAAGACTTGAGGCCAAATTGAAAGGAATCATAACTAATTCTGCAGGGCCTAAAATCATCCCGACTATGAATGTTTGGTAATGGCATAAAGTGTTATATACAGGAGGATAGTACGATATTAAGCACTCAAAGTACCCTGCATAATAGCTGCAGAAACCCCAGGCATTAGTATGTGATCCAGTAGTACTTTGTGTGCTAGGAGCAGGCACACAAACCATCCACAAGAAGTTAATGCTTTATGAAAGCTGAACCTCGCAGTAACATTAAGAACTACTGAAGAGATTTAGTAAAGATGCAAATTGGTTTAATATTTCCTTATGTTTTATATTTCTTGGTCCTTGCTATAAAACCCATACCTTGGATGGATGGGGTAGACGGAGCATTACATCTCATAGGTAAGGAGATCCTGTGATCAGTCTAAAGAAAACTTTTGAAAGCAAATATAATTTGTACTATATCTGTGCAAAACATACCACTAATCATGAAGAAAATACAACACATACTGAAGGCAGGATATTAATGTTTAAAGTTTGGTTTAAAATTGAAAGAAAAATTGCTCTCGTTTGTTTTGGCTCTACAAATCGTTATATGTACCACAGTAACATCAACAACAACAACTTGTATTTATATAGCACCTTTAACGTACGAAAACGTCCCAGGCGCTTCACAGGATCATTAGCAAACAAAATTTGACACCAAGCCACATAAGGAGATAACAGGTCAGATGACCAAAAGCTTGGTCAAAGAGGTAGGATTTAAGGAACCTCTTAAAGGAGGAAAGAGATCTAGAGAGGCGGAGAGGCTTAGGGAGGGAATTCTAGAGCTTAGGGCCTTGGCAGCGGAAGGCAGGGCCGCCAATCGTGGAGCGATTAAAATCGGGGATGCTCAAGATGCCAGAATTGGAGGAGCGCAGATATCTTGGAGGGTTGTAGGGCTGGAGGAGATTACAGAGCTAGGGACCGATGAGGTCATGGAGGGATTTGAACACAAGGATAAGAATTTTAAAATCAAGGCGTTGCTTAACTGGGAGCCAGTGTAGGTCAGCGAGTACACGGGTGATGGGTGAACGGGATTTGATGCGAGTTAGGACACCGGCAGCAGAATTTTGGATGACCTCAAGTTTACAGAGGGTAGAACGTGGGAGACTGGCCAGGAGTGCGTTGGAATAGTCAAGTCTAGAGATAACAAAGGCATGGATGAGAGTTTCAGCAGCAGATGAGCTGAGACAGGGGTGGAGTTGGCCAATGTTACGGAAGTAGAAATAAGAAGTCTTACTTATGGTTCAGCTGGCTTACGTTAATAGAATAAATGCAATTGTTATTACTCGAAAAATCACTCCAATCACAGTTGCTGCTATGTTTAATTGTTTGGTTGTTTCAGATGCTTATCTGGCCTTGTCCATGTTTCCCAAGTCATCAGCATTGCTAGCCTGAAAATACAAAGAGAAATGGTAAAGGACTAACCTGCACAGTCTATCTGGAAGAAATGTAGATGTCCAACCTATTTATGTTAGTAGTGTAAATGTCACAGGAAGAAAATTATCAATGAACATGATAGAAATTAATGATTATGTTTACATTGCACAGTGTGATCCAGTTAATGCCTAACTTGCTTTTTCTAATCTTTTTCCAATCTGTTTTGAGGACAGAGTCCGCGATTTCCCCTACCTCGGCGGGTCCAGTACGGCCGGGGTTGGTGGCAGGGGTGCGACCCTGCTTTGTCTCCAGCCCGCTGTCCAAAGCAATCTTACAATGATTGGGCTTGTTAAGCCCGCCCAGCGCGTTTCCCGGCCAATTGAAGGAAGCGGGTCTGCTGACATCACTTGATGACGCATCATCAGCTGGTTTCCTTAAAGGGACCATGCGCAAATTGATTTTGACAGTTGTGCTGTCAGTGTTCTACAGCATTGAGGTGCTGCAAAAACTGACAAGCACTGCACAGAGGTGCAGGGCTGCACCCAGTCTCTCCCATGACTCCCTCCATATTCTTATGGAGGGAGTCACAGCACGCAGGGAGGTTCTCTTCCCTTCCTATGGGTGGAAGAGACCTCCCCATGAGATCAACGCAGCCTTCTTGCACATAAGGACACAAGCAGAGATGTCATTAGGAGGACCAGGCTGCAGTGGCGCAAACCTTTCAATGATCTCAGTAGATCAAGAAACGTTACTGCAAAGCCACACTCAACCTCATCCTGCTGTGCCACTCATCACATCCCTGTCACTCTGCCTTCCCTACCCTACTCCTGCACATCCTTACTCACACCAACTTACCTTGCACCTCCACCCATTCCTCTCTATCTACATTATCGCTTCCCCATCTTACTAGCCACCCTTCACACTCACCTTCATCCTAGTCCAATCATACCAACTAACACACAAGGGTAAGTACTTGGGTGGTTTAGGCAATGTTCATGTGAAGTTTCTGGTAATGTGCTGTCAAACATTGAAATCTTTATTTTCAACGCTTTGCGTTCTTGGACAGATCTGTGTGCACCTTTGGAAGTGGCTTAATGGGTTGCAGTGAATGGTGAGACATAAGGGTACCCCCCCCCGCAATGGTGATGAGTGTGAAAGGGATGGCTTGGACTTTGTAGTGATGCTTTATGGTGTTGGTGTGGGGTGGTGCCAACCTTGCGCATCATGTGACAGCCAGGGTGTACAGCGTCAAGTGAAGTATATCAGGCCATGGTGAGGCCATTGCTGGCATCCTGGGCAGCAACGTAGTCGGGTGCTGATGCCCTGTGTCCTGTGCAGCATCAGGTAATTGCGAAGAAGGTTGGTGTTGTTGTTGGTGGTTCTGGTGTGCCTGGTGATGTCGGTGTTGGGGCTTGTCGTGGTGGATTCTGAGGACCAAGGTGAGATTTTTTCAAGGGCACCGATGCTGCTGGAATAGATGGTAGCTGAATTTGAGATGACAGAAGTGATCTGAAGAGAGCTTGCTCCAAGGAGGTGACAGTGGATAGAGAGTTTACTCCAAACACTTCCAAACTGCATAAAGCTCAAAAGTGGGTTCCAAATTATGAAGGTTCCAGCTTCTAATATTGGAAAGTGAACAGCTGTGAAATGGTAGGTTTTATACCACTTTTGCAGCTCTCACCTATTCACAGCAATGGAGAGTCATTGAGAACCCGACCTACTTACCTGACGTGATACCCGCTCTCCGGAAACCTCGTTGAAAACCTGGTAAAATGGTAAGTACATGGGAAAATGGTGCTTAACTACCTTTTAACAAGCTTTGAAGTATTTAAATTGGCTGACCCGCCGCTTGGTGTCGGGTCTGTTCAGGGATGACAGACCCGACACTTGGGAAACTGACAAGGAGGCGGGTTTACAGCGGGATACCGACCCACTGTCAATCTTTCTGATTTTGACAGCGGATCCGCCTCCAAACCCACACTCTGAGCGCCGGTAAAATTCCGGCCAATGCTTCAATATCCATGGAACTTGTTTTTTTTTTCATCATTATTGAAGGACAGACTGTCAAGTCAACCATGCACGGATCGATCATCAGTTGTTACCAAGGCACTGGAAAACTAACTAAACTGTGCCCACAAGTCATCCATTTATCAACAACTTGATCAGATCACATGCTAATCGATATCACTGCTCCTGCAGGATTTCAATTCTGTAACCACATTTATAAAATTGTTACTATGATAATATATCTATCACAATAAATAAATTGTTTATTCAAACACAATATAAGATCTTGGGATCTCGTAATTGAACAAAGAATTAAGTAGTGCTTTTTAAATGTGCGCTGCATTATGATTATATTAACAGCTGAATCTGACCATTCATTTTATTTGCCTCAGTAATAAGAATGGCAAGTATCCTCAAAGGTGATGAGTTATTTTTTGAGTGCGGCACAATTATTGCCACAAAAGTAATTATACCTTGGGAATCACCAGCTGTTTGGATCATCGCTATTGACCTGTGTGTGTCCATTTGAACCTGACCACTTCATCAAATAATGCCACTCAGATAGACAGATGGGGCATCTGTTCAACATCTCATCCACAAGATAGCATCTCTGGCAATGCAGTACTCCCTCAACACTACACTGAAGTATCAGGCTCGCTCATATGCTTTAGCCAACAACCTTCTGATTCAGAGGTAAACGTACCACCACTGAGTCAATTGACAAGCTGAAGAAAGGTACCACATGAACAGTACTGGTACAGCAGAAAATCAACCTGTTTCGACACACCCAAACCATTAACTCATCTGATAGCTGTCATTAGATCAGCCAGCCTACTAATAAGTGGGACACATATCCATTGGAATATCAACGGCCTAGAAATTGGTTGGCGCCGTGCCCGTATTACAGGCATTAAATGGGCAGCAATGCATCCAATTTGGCGGGTGGTGTGCGCAGGCACATTCCGCGCTGGAAGTGCGTCGCCCACCATATTGGTAAAGGTAAGGCCTTGCCTGAAACTAGCGTTAGTCCCTTTACATGTGCAAATAGAGGCCTAACAGCTGTTTAAGGTCCCTTTTGCAAAATTAGTCGGCCCTGAACGCAGCCAGCGCCAGGTTGGTTACTTTCAGGAAAACGTGGTCTACATGCAGCCCAACCAGCTGTCCTTACAGGCTCCAGCATCGTGCCGAAGACCACTGCTGGCCACTGCTCGGCCCTCTCCTGATCATCTCCCTACCTCCCGATCGCTTACCCCCCTCCCGATAGCCCCCATCCTTCTTAATCGCTTCACCGCTTTATTTGTTTATTCACAACTTTCCATTCAGATCCACCCACAGTAATAAGGAAACAAACCGTATAAAGATAGATTGGGGAATCATTTGCCCAAAACTAGCATTGAAAAATAAATCTGCTTAGCGTATTAGAAAGACTGTGAATTCCACATTCAGCATCACTAGGAAGAATATCTAAAGATGCAAAGCTTACAGAAAGCCTGACTGTTCCAATATACACCCAACTAGGCTGGTCCAGCTTTAATTAGCTCTGCTGTTGTTTTCCATTGGGATCGCAGCAGTGATTTACTCCTGTGAGAGTAGTTCTCTATTTACATGAATTTTCTAAACTTCAGGGTGTTATGAAAAAAAGACTTTCATTTAAACTGAATGCATCCGTCATACTTTTAATTAAGTCTGGATATCTTTATCATTAATTAAGTCATCTTTTTATTTAATTTGCAGTTTAAAAAAAGTTACAAGTGAAGGAAATAATATTTTGAACGTGTGCAGCCTTTGAGCGCAATGCTCAAAAAATATTTGATAAAGAATGTGAACGCAACTAGAATATTTCAATTTATCCCGGGGAAAGAATGGTTTTCTTTGGGCAGTTGGTGCAACAAAATAGTAACATGTTCTTCATAAACACGTTTATGATTTCACTACACTGATCACACAGAGTAAATCTCTCCCTTCCTATTGGTAAAATGATGAGTAGGTGATCCATGCGATTATTAATATGAAGCTATAGTTTATTGTTTGAGAATTTCTTCTGATCTGTATATTCTATAGAAGCATGGCGTTGGTTACTGTCAGCTTAGCTTTTTTTTTTATTCGTTCATGGGATGTGGGCGTCGCTAGCAAGGCCGGCATTTATTGCCCATCCCTAATTGCCCTTGAGAAGGTGGTGAGCTGCCTTCTTTAACCGCAGAGGGGCAGTTAAGATTCAACCACATCGCTGTGGGTCTGGAGTCACATATAGGCCAGACCGGGTAAGGACGGCAGATTTCCTTCCCTAAAGGACATTAGTGAACCAGATGGGTTTTTACGACAATCCGGTAGTTTCACGGTCACCATCACTGATACTAGTTTTTAATTCCAGATTTATTTAATTAATTGAATTTTAATTACCCAGCTGCCTGTGGTGGGATTTGAACTCACGTCTCCAGATCATTAATCCAGGCCGCTGGATTACTAACCCAGTAACATTACCATTATGCTGGTTTGTGGTTTCAGGCCACTATTCTAAATGGCCAAATCCAGGTAATTGTAGCTACAAGGTGTGGCCAATAAATGCTGGCCTTGCTAGCGACGCCCATATTCTGAGACTGAATAATAAAATCTTTTGGTGTAAGGGCCTTGCAAATGTTACCCCAACTGACTATTTAACGCCATGGGTATGTGGTTTTACTTTATAGTACTTCCAGTTTTTAGTTACACTTGAATCCAGTCGAAACTTCATTATTTTAATTTGTTTTTGTTTCATTTAGTTTAGGTTGCTGGCCATACAATATGTTTGTACAGCAGCCAACCGTAATATTCAGCCATCAACCTTGAGTGCCTGAGTGAAACAAATCCTGTAATTGCAGACAGGGACTCAAAATGAGGCACCTCGGAGCACTAGTTTAGAATTTGATTGAATAAGTGCATGAGGCTGGCGAGAAAAGGATGGAAAGGTTCCAAAGTAAGGGGGAAAACATCGACATATTAAAGTGAATGCACTCCATTGTAGTTCCATCATTGGTATTTTGTAAAAACTCCCACTGACATTTTACAACAGGGAAAATAAAGATTGTACAATACGCTCACTGTTTCCATCACAAGCTATGTTACCGCCATTAAAATGATCTCACAATGGTCAAAACATTCTAATGTCCTCAAGAACCCGATGAAGACTTTCTCATGTTAATCCTCTCACAGCACAAATAGAACATTAATGGAGCAGTTACATCATCACTTTGGTATCTCCACTAACATTGGGCTGCTCCTGGAGAAAGAGATAGAATTTATTTTCCTCATCACTATCCAGCAGGCCCTGATGGAAATAGGAGATGGTTGTGCTCGCTGGCCTACATTGGCGCCCGGTTGAGCAACACCTCGATTTCAAAATTCTCATCCATGTTTTCAAATCCCTCCATGGCCTCACCCCTCCCTATCTCTGTAACCTCCTCCAGCCCCACAACCCCCCCAAGATATCTGCGCTCCTCTAATTCTGGCCTCTTGACCATCCCTGAAATTAATCGTTCCACCATTGGTGGCCGTGCCTACAACTGCCAAGGCCCTAAGCTCTAAAATTCCCTCCCTAAACCTCTCCACCTCTCTACCTCTCTTTCCTCCTTTAAGATGCTCCTTAAAACCTACCTCTTTGACCAAGCTTTTGGTCATCTGCACTAATATCTCCTTATGTGGCTCGGTGTCAAATTTTGTTTTATAACACTCCTGTGAAGCGCCTTGGGATGTTTTACTATGTTAAAGGTGCTATATAAATACAAGTTGTTGTTGTTGTGGACAGGATCAGATTTGATCATGATGAATCTCTAATTTGGAAAGCCTTCTATACATCAAAGATGGTTACTTGGACAAAGTATCTGGGGGTGACTACACCAGTGAACTATGGGCGCGATCTTGCCAGCCCTGGGGAGGCGGGTTTAGAGGCGGGACTGCTGGGAAAATGGCAGAATCTGGGGGTGGGTACCCAACCCGCCCCCGTGCCATCTTCCCATCTCCTGGAGGTGGGAAGGGGACTATAGGCAGTTAAGAGGATTATCTCAATTTTTCCACCAGAGGCGCCGGCTTCCCGACTTCGGGAAACCCCGCCAGGGTCACCGAGGCAAGCAGTGGGTCTGCGGGGTGCAAATGTGCGCTGTGGAGGTGAGTGATGGGTGCAAGTGTGGAGAGGTAAGTATGTGAGGTGAGTGGAAAGTGATAGAAAATGTTTACTTACCTTTGTTTCTTCCTGCAGGCTTCAACAGTTGGGAATGCTGGGCGGGCTTAACAGGTCAATCAAGGGAAAATAGCGTGGGTTGGCCACAAGTCGATGGAGGCGGGACTAAAACCCGACAAGCAGCAGTCCCGCCTCCAACGCGCCCCCATTGACAAAATCGCCCCCTAAATCTTAAAAAAAGAACCCAGGAGAGCAAGGGATTAGAGAAAAGTGGCAGAGACAAAAAATAAAGTAGCAACTGAAATGACAGGGGTTGTTTAATACTGTAGTGTTCACCTTCGATTCAAAGTCACTTAATTTGAATTATCTGATAATACATTTTTAAGTGCTAAATTACTACTTTCCTAAATTACATTCATGGCCTAATTTAAATTATTGGATAGTTTAAATTTTTATTGCAAAAGTGACTTTGAATTATCAGAAATAGAATATATACCAATATATAAAAATAAAAAACATCGCTTCCACTTACCCTCTCTATTACTCCTTTTTCTAACACCCATTGAACTCATTCAACCATCTCTATAATATTAAAATTCTACTGTGCAGTGCGCACATCCTGTACGTGTCACACTGCTGCAACACCACTTGTTCATATCCTCGCACTCACTGTCAGCAATACCACAGGAGAGTTACTAGTTTTGTCATTTTATTCTGGCTCAAAAATAAAATTCAAACATATTTTGAAGGCAGGACTCGCATTTTATATTTTTTTAAATCACTGATTGGCACAAAGTAGGCATTTCAAGCTAGTTTTTCCGCCAATCAAGTGCACAAAAGTGTAAAGCATGTTTTGAAAAGGGTGATTTTAACTCTAGTCACCCAAAGGAAACTGGGCAGGCAATTAGAATTGGCCGGGAGACGTGCCCGCCTATGTCCTGCTGTGTTCCCGTTGACTTTTTCTTAACCTACCCTTCTGAGCAGGCAGCAAGGACACCTGCCTGAAGTCCCACTTTAAATATGCAGATTAGATTCAAATGACGTCATTGGGCCCTGACTCCTATTTTAACCAGTGGACTGAATGGGGAGGCCTTTGTTGCTATCGTGCTAGGTGAAGATTGTGGGAAGAGGAGCTGGGACCAGAAGAGGCCCAAACTGGTAAGTTTATTTTTTTTAAACTTTCCTTGTGGGGCCAGCAGGAGAGGGATGTGCTCCTCCAGACCCCACATGAAAAGTTCAGGCATGGGCTCCCACCACTTTCCCGAACGCAAGGTCCTTCCAAGACACCCTCCCCACGACTTACCCGAGTGCTAATGATAGTTCCTTTGGTCCCGGCCAGCTCCTGCTGCCCCAAATTATGCGCCCGCTGTAGCACTATCGCCTCTGAGTCTAGGAGGTTGTGGGTTCGGGTACAAAATCTAGGCTGATGCTCCAGTGCAGTACTGAGGGAGAACTGCAGTGTCAGAGGTGCCGTCTTTTGGATGAGACGTTAAACCGAGGCCCCGTCTGCTCTCTCAGATCCTGTGGCACTATTTCGAAGATGAGCAGGGGAGTTCTCCCCAGTGTCCTGGCCAATATTTATCCATCAATCAACATCACTAAAACAGATTATTTGGTCATTAGCATATTGTTTGTGGGAGTTTGCTGTGCGTAAATTGGCTGCCGCGTTTTCTACATTACAACAGTGACTACACTTCAAAAAGTATTTCATTTGCTGTAAAGTGCTTTGGGACATCCGGTGGTCATGAAAGGTGCTATATAAATGCAAGTCTTTCTTTCTTGACCCAGGTTAAGAAGCCAATTCCCGCTGGTCTTAGGCAGACAACTGTCTGGGGGCATGTAGATGAGACCTGTGGAAGTGCATTTTGTCTCGGACACAAAATGGCTTCCTAGACACAAAGAGTGATCCAAAATGGCCGACTCTGACTTGTTTGGAAAAAGAAAGAAGTTGTTTATGACTTCTCATGGAAATGAAATTAAACTTTGCAGACTATGTTGTTTTCATAGTACAGAACAAAAAGGCTTCTTCTAATCAACTTGAGATAACCAAGGGCTAGTGAAGTAAACAGCCAGGTGCCTTGGCCTTGGTGGGAGAAGAAGAACAGACAGACAGACTCCAATTACTGTAGAGATTAGCTAGTCTCATCGTAAGGCATTTCTATTTTTTTAACTTTTAACTTAGCTTACCTTAAACAACATGTCATGTGATATGGGAAGCTTGTGTTTTCAGTGTATAAGATCTTCCATTTTCTGTGATTCTTCAGTGTGTCATCGTAGCTATTTGGCTATGGTTGCATTCTCCTTGCAAGTAAAGTAAATAATAAAGCCTTCTTTGACGATATTGTTTCAAGAGTCTTACTCGGAAGTCGAAACTTCGACAGACCCAGGGCTCACAATCGTCTGGGCACTCACGCTGCCGAGGTCAGTAGGGTTTGGTAGTTGTGTCAGCCCCTTGGGTTTAACTTGGGTTTAAAATTGAAGTATCAAACCTGGAATCTCTTCCCTCAGGAACTATCCAAGAGTTAACAATTTATTTAATAAGGTGTTACCTGTAAGGAGAAGGACCTGTTTGGGTGACTTGCCTGGAAAAAAGATCAAAGACCATGCATAATTGATAAAATGTTCTAACGCAAATTATTTTACACAATTCACTTTACATATATACAAATAAACTATTGTAGTGTTGAGGTATTTAAGTTCAACTTCTTGTGAAACGTTCTTGATGCTAATGCAGAATTTTTACAAGATACTAAGATGGTGATCTTAATAATGGGATACAATAGCTTTATTGTTGATTGTTGTATTTTAGTCCTGCGACCTTACTGAAAATTCCATTTTATGCAAATATGTTTGCATTTTATGCAAATGGGTCGCTGCAAAACACATTTGGCATTCATTAAGGAACTACTTATAGACAGCTTGTGGTGCATAGTTTGGGTTGATGTGAAGCAGCTTCAACTTTGCACTGATGCAGACTGCACACTGTGGGGGGAATTTTCCCAGCCCTGGGGAGGCGGGTATGGAGGCGGGACTGCCGGGAAAATGGCAGAAACTTGGAGCGGGTACCAAACCCGCTCCCAACCCGCCTCCGTGCCATCTTCCCGGGAGTTGGGTCCCCGAGTCACGCAGGGACCCGTCTCCTCGAGGCGGGAAGGGGATTACAGCCATTAAACTGCCTGTTAACAGGCAGTTAAGAGGCTTATCCCCATTTTGCCCCAGCAAGTGCGAGCTTCCCGACGGCTATGAACCTCGCCAGGGTCAGCGAGGCGAGCAGTGTGTCTGCGGGGGTGAGAGGGATTGAAAAGTCCGCTGTGGAGGAGAGTGATGGGTGCAAATGTGGACAGGTAAGTATGAGAGGTGAGTGTAAAGTGCTAGAAAAAGTTTACTTACCTTTGTTTCTTCCTGCAGGCTTCAACCCATGGGGATCCGGAGGTGCCTCATCTCCATGGCAGAGATGACAGAATGGCTGCTACATTCTCAGACGCAGCAGCCATCTGATTTCTGCTGAGGAAAGAGGTTTTGGTGAGCCTTCAGTACAAGGGCTCACCTTAGAACAGAGATTGTCGGTGTTTGACACAGCGTCTCAAAGCTGTCAAACGCTGACAATTCATCTGTCACCGGCTTTCCCTTAATTGGCCGGCTAAGCCCACAGGGCGGGCTTAACAAGGTCAATCAAGGGAAAATAGCATGGGTTGGCCGGACGTTGTTGGGGGCGGAACTAAAACCCGAAAACCAGCCGTCCCGCCCCCAACGCGCCCCCATTGATAAAATCCAGCCCAGAAATTCAGGTGCAAAGGCATCTATAGCACAAATTAAATTAATTGGTGCGAGCTGGGAAGCTCAGGCAAAAGATGCAAAACCACATCCAACGGGTTGTCTTTCTTTAATTCATTCTCGGGGTGTTGGCGTCGCTGTCAATTCCAGCATTTATTGCCCATCCCTAGTTTCCCTGAGAAGGCGGTGGTGGGCCTTCTAGCGGTTCGATACAACTGAGTGGCTTGTTAGGTCCCTTCAGTGGACAGTTAAGAGTCAATCACGTTTGGTGTGGGACTGGAGTCACATATAGGCCAGACAGGGTAATTACAGCAGGTTTCCTTCATGAGGGAGAAAGGAATAGAAGGACATGCTGATAGGATGAGTTGACGAAGTGTGGAGCATAAACGCCAATTGGGCCGAATGGCCTGTTTCTGTGCAGTAAATTCTATGTAAGGCTATGTAAAAAGGACATTAGTGAAGCAATCCGACAGCTTCATGGTCACTTTTACATCTATTTATTTCCAGGTCTTGTTTTTATAAATTAAACCAATTTCTCAAACCATCATGGCTTGGCGCTACTGTTATACTGTCACCAGCTGTCGATGTGTGGATTTTTGTAGCTGGTAGCTACCCCAGATTCAGCTCTCTACTAACATTAACATTTTTACTTGGATGCCAATGGAGCGTTCTGCTTGGCAGGCACATGTTACAGAGCTCAGGTTCAAGATGCCCAACACACAAGATTCACCAACTTTTTCTGATGCTTAGAAGTCACGCAAGAGGTTAAAAGTAAATCACCACTTTCCTTTTTCTCAGTTTTCACGAGTTCCCAGAAAATATTTTTTTTTAATTGACTGAACATTCTGGTATGTTTGCCAAAACTGATTCCGTTGGTCAGGAAGCAAAGCAGAACTGGAAAGTGTGATGTCCCCTTTTGGACTGCAGAAAAGTTTGTGGAAAATAAGGCCCAAATTAACTTGCAGATACATGCCAGATTGTGCTCACCCCCCACAATGTCTTTCTTGATTTCATAACTTAAATCGCACTTCAATTGAATATAGGAACTGCCACTAAGCTACACTTGCAGACCATAGAAAATATTTCAAAGATTATTTTCACACTTACAGTACAATAATAGTTTTTGAAATAATTTAGTTTTTCTCTCTCTCCATTCAATGGTCTGCTTTCGATCTGCAAGTCTTTGGCCGAGAAATTCGTTTCGGATGGTGGTGCAAAACGGGCCGTATCGGAGCGGCCGCCCGTTATACACTGCACATGATATTCAGTTCCATTGATTGCAATGTGTACAAAATCTGCTTTACGGCGAACTCTAACAAACACTGAAAGAACAGACAAAAAATGTAATAGATGTTAAAACTGTGTAAGGAGAGGCTGTGTGAAGGAATATGCCATATTCGGAAAAATACACCATCCTATGAAAGAATTCTCACTTTAAAACATGACAAACTGGGCTTGGAAATCTGAAAGCCTCAACAATCAGAAGCTGTAAACAGCATACAGACTTTTGAGATAAGATAAGTTGTTGACACTGAAACAATAGCCTCATTGAAACAGAAGGTTGGAGGTTCCTAGAAGTCTGCAGCTTTGGAAAAAAGACAATACCATACCCAGTTAAAGTGTCTTAAACCAACACTTTGAAATGAAACACAGAAAGATAAAGAAACATATGCCTTCGTAAATATGACATCAAATGAAACACGGAGACACGAGTCTGTAATACAACCAACTGAGGTAGCTAAGAAGACAATGATGCACCCGGTCGAGGTGTACTAAATGCAAAAGATACAAACAGAAGACTTTTGTAAGAATGACATCAATAGATGTACCAGCCATCACATTGTTTTTGTGTTGAACTTGGAACACCTAGGAGACACGAAGTCTGTGTTGCAACCAGCTAAGGTGACTTAAGAATTAAACAGAAGACCTTGCTAAGAATGACATCAAACAGATGCACCTGTTACAACCGTTTTTTTTGATAAGCTTGAGACACCTACACAGCAGACATAATTCTGCAAGCTACAGCTGAACTAACTGTAAGAATAGCAGGGGTCAACAGAAAAATGACTAGAGATAATTAGCTTACATCAGCAGAAAACTTCAAAGGATATACCACTGAGAAAGAGTATAAATATTGAACGTTCAAATAGGAAGATAGAGTCGCTTGAAGGGGCAAAGCGGTTCTCAGGCTTCAGAGGCAAGCTCTGTAAGTTTTCAACTCTTTAAGTCTCGGGGATCAAAAAGGTACTTATATTTGATTTTGGTGGATATCCTGGAATAAACTAAGAACTGTAAAAATGTAACGAAGTTAAGATTTGAGAATAAGGATCTCTGATAAGATTGTAAAAGCTTACTCTTTTTGGAATTGTTAAAGTTGCGATTGAATCATCTACTGTAAACTGCATGTCGGTTCTTTAATAAATCTATATATTTTTAGAATTGTCTCAAATAGTACTTCTGTATCAAACTCGCAAACCCAATCTCTGTACACTCTTTGGTGAGGAGTTGCAGAATTCTGGGGGAGTTTTCCGGACCCTCATAATATTCAGAAGGTTACAGTCTAGCTAAACTTATTAAAAATGCTATCTGGAGGACGGTAACATCTTCAGGCAGTTCCTTTCCTTTAGGGAGAGATAGTCTGGACCTTTAGACCCAATTAAGCATCTTTAGGATTCGGCTACCTCTAACTTTAGTTGAAGGTGAACATCTGGGGAATACGCCTGATCCGGGGTAGCCCGAAAGGGGCTAGGACTAGTAATAATCCCTTCAGCTGAACATTGTTAGGTTGGTCTTATTTCAACTGCAATTCTGCAAAATTTCTTGGTGGAGAATACAAGTATCGTCCTAGGGTTTTATGCTCAGTAATCTTTGTTACTTCGGAAGAAATGTTGAGTTGTTTACCTTTATTTATTTATCTTTTTTATTCTCCCTTTTCATATAGCCCTGTAACTTGTAGCATATATACAGTTTTCAATATCTCTTATTTGACTTATTAAAATGAAATATTTTAAAAAACAGTGCAACACCAAGAGAGACAATATTGACACATGAAGAACATGCAGAGGTTTTGACTTTCTATAGATTACACAGCCCTGATTTTACAATAATGGGAAAATTGAGGTTGAGCTGACCTAACACATAAGCTCCCTGTTCCCTGTAATTGGTCTAGCCCAATTTTCCAGCGGGAGCCCCATCTCCTAATTTAAATAGGCTACGGGCGCAGGAAAAGCTTCCTCAGAAGAGATTGGCCTGTAGGATGATTGGCTGGGGTCAGAAAAATCGAGCCAGGATGCAGGCCAAGGGTCAGCAGTCTTGGAAGCAGAGCTTAGCCCTGATCTCTTAAGAAACATTCAGCCTCCAAGTGTTTCTTCTCATTCCAAAGATTGCAGCCAGCAGGGACTGCTGCTTACTGACAACATCATACCTCCTTCCTGGCTAACGTTCATTGCTCCTTCGCTGTCTGCAATGAAGATAAAGCTTTCCTGATGTTGCTGCCAATTTAAGCTGAAACTTAAGTTGCTGCAGCTCCTCGGAGACTGACCGCACAACCTGCATGTAGATACAATATTCCTTGAGCATCCTTCCTTTCAGGCAGGTACCCATGAGTTCTGGGTCTCACAACTCCAAAACCAGCCTTCTCCTCAATTTCCGCTGGGATGGTGATACATTCTCACCCATTTCCCACTCCTCTGGCTCCCCATGCTCTGTGAATCATACAGTTCCACTTCCTCACTAATACTATTTCATTGCCCACCCTCTTGTGGTGAAAGTATCTGAGCTGATGCCTCAGTGATAAAGCAAGTGATGCAGATGGTGACATTGAAGGGGTTGGGACAGAGGAACGTGGGGCAGGATCATGCTCCAAGGACTCCCGTGTGGTCTTCATAAACTCTTTGTCATCGTCATCATAGTTGACGAGAAAGACATTTCCTCCCTGCTTCTCCTCCTTCTCTGGCCCCTGTTGCCATGATGGATCTCCAAGAAAGGAGGATACAAGCTAAGAATGGATGAGCATTACCCCCATGGGATTAGGAAGTCAAAATTGAGAGGTCGCACAACACCAGGTTATAGTCCAACAGTTTTATTTGAAATCACAAGCTTTCGGAGCTATCGCTCCTTCCTCAGGTGAAGTAAATTGGATACAGAATTAGGAAGTCAGACATGGACCTGGAAGCTTGTGGCTGTGTTGTGCTTCACAAGGTTGCCACGGCGACAGTGTTGGTGTTCAGTTAGTACCCTGGCACCAGTAATATGCCCTGACCTTGTCAACTCCCACGGCAAGAGCAGAGTGCCGCCCCATGAGCTCCATGGCCTTCTTCTCGTAGGGCATGAGATGTTTCGGATTGAGGATGCCTGGGGCCTGAGTGGCCTGGTCTTGCAGGCATGGTGTGCCATTTTCTCCTGCAACAAGATTGAATAAGTTAGGGGAAGTTTGGCAATTGAGAAGTGTGTGCCAAGTGGCATGAGAGAGCTGCAGTAAGAGATGTGGCGATATCAACCCAATAAAGTGGAGGAAAGGGGATTAGCATTTTTCACACAAGTACTTGCTATGGGGGAGATAGGTAACCATACTGTTATTTATTGATTTATTGCCCCCTTAACCAAAGTGCATTGTGAAGGGTTAGTTGTACACCTGTTACTTTTAGAGGGTGCTGGTGCCCAGGTTGCCCAAGGAAAAAAAGGGAGAGTGCCCGGCGTGTTACCTTGCCTGCCCTGGTCAGGTCATTGAACTTTTTGTGGTACTGGTCAGCAGTCCTGGGGTTGAGAGAGTTGGCACTCAGTACCAGTGCCACTTCCCTCCACATTGGACTATGTTTTTCAGAAATATCCTGCCACAGACATCCAGCAGTTTATCTCTCCTGTGCTGCATTTCATCAAGGAGGGTTTGCAGGTCGGATTCTATAAAATTATGGCATCTGCTTCACTGTCTCTTGTCCCTTGTTTAATTGTCTCTGCCAGGTTGTCCTGTGTTAAACATTCTTGTATAGTGGCACAAAAATAGTTATCAGACATCCAGTTAAGCTAATCGATGGTCAATTGACTGAACCAAACACTGTCTCTTACTTACCTGCTGCTCCCTCAGCCTGCTACTGCAAAGATTGGTGGCATAGTAAGTAGTGTAGACTGGAGCAAAAATTACAAAGAGACATTGATAGATTAAGTGAGTGGGCGAAACTGTGGCAGATGCATTTCAACACAGTTAAGTGTGAAGTCATCCATTTTGCACCATAAAAGAGTAGATCCGAGTATTATTTAAATAGTGAAAAGGTAGGAACAGTGGAGGTCCAAAGAGATTCAGGGGTCCTTATACACAGATCACTAAAAAGTAGTAGTCAGGTACAAAAAGTAATCAAAAAGGCTAATGGAATTTAGCCTTTAACTAGAGGACTAGAATATAAAGGGGAGGAAGTTTTGGTAAAGCTATACAAAGCCCTGGTTAGACCAGATTTGGAGTACTGTGTACAGTTCTGGGAACCACACCTTAGAAAAGATATATTGGCCTTGGAAGGAGTGCAGTGCATATTCACCAGAATGTTACCAGGGCTCCAAGGGTTAGATTATGAGGAGAGATTACACAAACTCGGTTTGTAATCCCTGGAATATAGAAGGTAACTGGGTAATTTTATTGAGGTTTTTAGTATTTTGAAAGGAATTGATAGGGTAGATAGAGGGAAACTTTTTCAGCTGGTGGGGGAGTCTAGGACAAGGGGACATAACCTTAAAATCAGAGACAGACCATTCACGAGAGAAGTTAGGAAATACTTCTTCACGCAAATGGTACTGGAAGTGTGGAACTCTCCCACAAAAAGCAGTAGCTGCTAGCTCAATTAATAATTTTAAATCTGAGATCAATAGATTTTTACTAGACAAGGGTATAAAAGGATATAGAGCCAAGGTGGGTGGATAGAGTTACGATACAGATTGGCCATGAGCTCATTGAATGGTGGAACAGGCTCAAGGGGCTGAATGGCCTATTCCTGTTCCTATTTGAAGCCTGCGCTCTAATTTCCATGCACCCCAGCCAATCATTACTCCAATAGATATGCAAATGAGCTGACCCAGGAAATTCTGCTGTCAATACCTCTCCAGACCATGAGCGGATAAAACTCAAATTTCATTGGTGTAAAAGCAGGGCTGAAATTCTAGTCCGGGTGAGTAAGAGAGATTCATTCAAATGATTTCAGTGAGAAGTTGAGCTTTTAATGTAATGGTGTTTGAAATGTGTTTCTCCTCCAGATTTGTTTGTGGTAAACTGATAGGAAACAGTGCAATTTTGCATTCACGGGCAGCTATTTAAAGACTTTTACAATATTAGTCGAGTTCAAACGAAAACATCTGTGGTTGGTTAAAGGGAAAGTTGCGTGCCTGGCATTCTTGGCTAAAAGGAATGAGGAAATGAATTGAAACTACAATGCAATTGCCTTTATTATAGAGATAAAAGTAAGAGTAACCTTGTGACATTGATTGAAAGAAATAACAGAGAGCTATTAGAAATGCATTCAGAAAAGAACATTGTGTGCAAAAAGGTTTCTGAATGGGAAATCTCTCTGAGTGCTCTTATGCAGCTCCCAGCTCTGGCTGAAGACAGGCAGATGCAAAGGCATGGGAACAGCTCAGATTACTGCCCTCAGTGGAGAGGCATGAAGGAAGAACAAATAAATCAGGGTCAGGCAGAGGGTTGACTTACACTGCTGAATTCAGCAGTGGGCATTAAGTTATTACATACTTTTCATGTGGATTTTACCTGGCTAATAGTGTCAGCTGTGGCTCAGTGGGTAGCAGCCTCGCCTCTGAGTCAGGAAGGTTGTGGGTTCAAGTCCCACTCCAGAGACTAGAGTACAAAAATCTAGGCTGACACTCCAGTGTAGTACTGAGGGAGTACTGCACTGTCGGAGGTGCTGTCTTTTGGATGAAATGTTAAACCGAGGCCCTGTCTGCCCTCTCAGGTGGACGTAAAAGATCCTATGGCACTATTTTGAAGAAGAGCAGAGGAGTTATCCCCGGTGTCCTAGCCAATATTTATCCCTCAATCAACATCACAATCAACTGTTTGTGGAAGCTTGTTGTGTGCAAATTGGCTGCCGCATTTTCTACATTACAACAGTGACTATACTTCAAAAAGTACTTCATTGGTTGTAAAGCGAATTGGGACATCCGGTGGTTGTGAAAGGAGCTATATAGATTACATAGGATATGCAGCACAGAAACAGGTCATTCTGCCCAACCAGTCTATGCCGGTGTTTATGCTCCACTCGAGTCTCCTGCCATCTTTCCTCATCTAACTCTATCAGCATAACCCTCTATTCCCTTCTCCCTCATATGCTTATCTAACTGCCCCTTAAATGCATCTATACTATTCACTTCAACCACTCCCTGTGGTAGCGAGTTCCACATTCTCACCACTCTCTGGGTAAAGAAGTTTCTTCTGAATTCCCTATTTGATTTTGGGGGAATTCAGAAGAAACTTCTTTACTCAGAGAGTGGTGGATATAAAGAGTGGGAGAATCTGCTGAGAGGAGCGTATATAAAGAGCGGGAGAATCTGCTGAGAGGAGCGGATATAAAGAGCGGGAGAATCTGCTGAGAGGAGCGTATATAAAGAGTGGGAGAATCGGCTGAGAGGAGCGGATATAAAGAGCGGGACCTGAGCAGCGACTAAAAAAAAACAAGGAGTGATGTCACAGGACAGCAGGTAGGTGATTGGTGGGTGAGTAGTGCAGTTTTTTTGTCTTTAAACTAAGAGCCGGGGAAATATAACTATTACTTTATTGAATGTTACCTCAACTAGATAAACTAAATAATTAATATAACTATAAATAATCGTTTGATTAAAAACATTAACTATTTAACTATTTAATTAAGCAAATAAATAAAGTCTGGAGATGGCAGGGCAGGCTATGTGTCAAGACTGTAGTATGAGGGAGTTTGTGGACAGCGAGACCGTCCCGGATTTCCACATCTGCAGGAAATGACTCTGCCTTCAGTCACTCCGGCTCAGAGTCATTGAGCTGGAGTGCGAGTTAGAGACACTCTGAAACATTGTGAAGGAATAAGCCATATAACCTATTTCGAAAAATACACTATCTTATGAAAGAATTCTGGCCTTATTGAAACAGGACAAGTTGTTGACCCTGAATAAATAACCTTATTGAAACAGAAGGTGCATGGCTCCGAGAGGCTGACTTTTGGGAACAAAAACAATGGTCCACCCTGGATAAGGTGTTTTAATTTGAACTTCGTAAAGATGACACATAAGATGACATAAAATAAGGGACACCTGCCCTTCACACCGTTTTATATGGTGAACCCAGAACACCTGGAGATGCAACAAGATCCTGGAATATTACAAGCTGATGTAGCAGAGGTCAGCAGAAAGATGAATAGGGATAATTAACTTGGGTCAGCAGAAACCTTAAAGGAAATACAACTGAAAAAGGGTATAAATATTGAAGTCTCAAATGAGATAGCAGACTCGCTTTAAACAGACAAAGCGATTCTTGACTACAGAGGCAGCTCTGTGGTCTTCCACTCTTTGTACTTCAGGGATCAAAGGTATTTGATATTGATGGATATCCTGCATAGAAAACTTTAAGAACTGCAATACTGTAGCAAAGTTAAGATTTAAAAGTAAGATTCTCTGTTAATAGTAAGATCATATTTTTTCTCTTTTTAGAACTGTTGCGATTGACTGATTTACCAACTGTAAATTGCATGTCGGTTCTTTTAATAAATCTCTATATATTTTTAGAATTGTCTCACATAAGTCTTCTGTATCAATAACTCACGAACTCAATCTCTGTACACTCTTTGGTGGAGAGGTACATGTCTGAGGGGAGTTTTCCGGACCCTCATAATATCCAGGACGTTACCGTCTAGCTAAACTTATTAAAAGCACTATCTGGAGGACGGTAACATTCTCGGGTTGTTCCTTTCCTTTAGGGAGAGATAGCCCGGACCTTTAGACTCAGTCAAGCATCTTTAGGATTCGGCTACCTCAAACTTTAGTTGAAAGTGAATGCCTGAGAAATACGCCTGATCTGGGATAGCCTTCAACATAAGGGAGGGGGGAGGAATTTCTGGATAGTTTTATCCAGAATACCATCACACCCTAGAGGAAAGCACAGGTCCAGGAAAGGGAGGGTGTGACTGTTAGGGAACCGGGTAGCGGGGACTTAGGTGAGGTTGAGAAGGAGGTCCCGCAGACACTGGTCCTGTCCAACAGGTACGATGTATTCGCTACCTGTGAGGACAAGGAGAAAGACTGCAGGGAGGACAGCCACAATTCAGACCAAGGCACCGTGGCTCAGAAAGCTGTCCAAGGGGGGAAGAGCAGATTAGAAATGTGGTAGTGATAGGGGATTCTATAATTAGGGGGATAGATAGCTTCCTCTGCAGCCAAGAACGAGAATCCCGAAGGTTGTGTTGCCTAGCCGGTGCCAGGGTAAGGGATATCTCGAGGCGGCTGGAGAGGAATTTGGAAAGGGAGGGGGTAAATCCAGTTGTCGTGGTCCATGTCAGAACAAATGACTTAGGTAGGAACAGGGAGGAGGTCCTGCTGAAGGAGTATCAGGAGTTAGGAGCAAAATTAAAAAGCAGGACCTCGAGGCTAATAATCTCTGGATTATTTCCCGAGCCACATGCAAATTGGCATAGAAACAGTCAGATCAGGAGAATTAATACGTGGCTAAAGGGCTGGTATGGGAAGGAGGGGTTACTTTTCATGGGACACTGGCACCAGTACTGGGACAGGAAGGAGCTGTACCGATGGGACGGGCTCCACCTGAACCGGGATGGGACCCGTGTCCTAGCAGAAAGGGTAAATAGGGAGGTGGCAAAGGCTTTAAACTGGTAAGATGGGGGGGAGGGATGTACAAGAAATGAAACCAGCCTAAATATAAACAAAACAGGAAAGGAGAGCACAGGAAAGAGTAAAGTAAGGGAATAAATAGTTATAGAACAGAAGTTTAAAAAGATGGTTAAAAATAAAGTGAGAGGAACTGCTATTAAAAATGAGTTAATCTATCTGTACAGCAATGCACACAGTGTCCGTAATAAAACAGGGGAGCTGGAGGCAATCAGACATTGCGAGGAACCAAGTATAATAGGGATTACTGAGACATGGCTACAGAAAAATCAGGACTGGGAATTAAACATTGCAGGGTATAACATATTTAGAAAAGATACAGAGGGGAAAAGGGGAGGTGGAGTAGCTGTACTTATTAGGGATAACATAATGGCAGTAGAAAAAAGTGACGCAACTATCAGCAAGACAGAAATAGAATCCATGTGGATAGAGATAAAAGATAATAAAGGATTAATCACACTAATAGGGGTAGTCTACAGACCACTTAATAGTGGAAGGGAGGTGGAGGAAGAAATATGCAGACAAATTAGGGAAATGAGTAAAAAACATAGAATAATAATTATGGGGGATTTAAACTACCCAGATAGTAATTGGACAGAAGAGGTAGGTAAAGGGGATAAAGGGAATGGAGTTCCTACAATGTGTACAGAACTTCTTTCTAACCCAATATGTAAAAAGCCCAACAAGTGAAGATTCGCTATTGGATCTAGTAATGCGGAATGTACCAGAGCAGATAAGAGAAGTAAAAGTAGGGGAACATCTAGGCAATAGTGACCATAATATAATACGCTTTAAGATAATAATTGAGAAGGACCTAGGTATGACAAAGACTAGGGTAATAGTTTGGAGAAAAGCTGATTTTGAGGGGCTGAGAATAGAACTTGGGAAAATTAAATGGAAAACAGTATTGGCAAACAATGATGTAGAACAGCAATGGAAAACATTTAAAATGGTGTTCAACAGAGTCCAGGGAAAATATATTCCGCTAATAAACAAGAACAAGCTAAACAATAATGAGACACAGTGGATGAATAAAGCCATAAAGGAAAAATTGAGGGTAAGGAAAGAGGCATACATTAAGTACATGGACAGCAGGGGAGAGCATGATATGGGAGAATATGAAGGGATTAGGAGAGAAGTCAAAAAAACAATTAGGAAGGCAAAGAGGAACTATGAAATTAAATTATTAAGGGACATAAAACAAAATAGTGAAATATTTTATAGGCACATAAATTTAAAAAAGGAAGATTGGGATGGGAATAGGGCCACTAAGGGATGGAGATGATAATACCACAGGCAGCAACAGAGAGATGTCAGAGATATTAAATAATTACTTTGCTTCAGTATTTACCAGGGAGATAGAACAGGTGGAGATGACATCGGATGATGAGATGCAAGTCTTTCTTTTTGTTTTGCATTCCCCAGGCTAAAAAGAAAACATTTTCTTGTCAGTGCCCTAATGGCTATAATGATTTGCCACCAGTCTGAAATAGGAAAATCAGGTGCTTAAGAAAGAACTTGCATTTATATAGCATCCTATCTGATCATCAGGACTTTACAACCAATGGATTACTTTTGAAGGGCAGTCACTGTTGTTATGTAGGAAAATACAGCATACAATTTGCACACAGCAAGATCCCACAAACACCCAATGAATGTATGACCAGCGAATCTGTTTTGCTGGTGCTGTTTGAGGGAGAGATGTAGGCCAGGACAACAGGATAATTCCTTGATCTTTGAATAGTGCCGCAGGATCTTTTATACTCACCTGAATAGGCTGATGAGACCTTGAATTAACTTTTAATGCAAAAGACAGCACTTCTGACAATGCAACATTCCCTTAGCACTGCACGGAGGAGTGGCAGCTTAGATTATGCGTTGAAGTCTATAACGCAGCTTAACCCCACAGATACAAAAGTACTACCAACTGAGCCAAGTTCACACCGAGAAACACTGCATGATTTTCAACACAATGTGGCGCATAGCCAAAAATTTGCATTTTTTTTAAAAAAGGAACTATTTCTTAACACACAATAAGAATTGTATCCTCAATGGGTCAGAACTGCAGTCCTGTATTCAAGGAAGGCATTGTGATGGGGGAGGGGAAATAACATTATTTATTTTTTATTAATTGTTACATTTAATCCCCTCCAATAGCACTGTCCAGTAACCAGACACCGGTGGATCAATAGCTCATTTCCCCTCTCCACTGCCCTTGCTCCCCAGGACCTGATCCAGTTAGGCACCTCCTCAGTCAGTGGTCCAGTTTAATTTGCTGGAAAGCAACAGTTCTGCTCTGAACAGTGCAGATTCCAGTAATTCTACGGATTCTAATCTTCATCAATTCTCTTAGATATGTGGCTGTTCTGGTAACAACGACATCCATTTATATATCACCTTTAATGTAGTAAAACATCCCAAGGCGCTTCACAGGAGCGTTATCAAACAAAATTTGACATTAAGCCCCATAATGAGATCATAGGACAGGTGACCTAGGTCAAAGAGGTAGGTTTTAAGCAGCGTCTTAAAGGAGGAGAGAGAGGTAGAGAGGTGGAAAGTTTTATGGAGGGAATTCCAGAGCTTAGGGCCTTGGCAGCTGAAGGCACGGCCACCAATGGTGGAGCGATTAAAATTGGGGATGCACAAGAGCCAGAATTGGAGGAGCGCAGATATCTCGGCGGGTTGTAGGGCTGGAGGAGGCTACAGAGATCGGCTGGGGCGAGGCCACGGAGGGATTTGAAAACAAGGATGAGAATATTAAAATCGAGGCTTTGCTGGAATGGGAGGCAATGTAGGTCAGCGAGCACAGGGGTGATGGGTGAATGGGACTTGGTGTGAGTTAGGATATAGACAACAGCATTTTGGATGAGCTCCAGTTTACGGAGGGTGCAAGGTGGGAGGCCGGCCAGGAGAGCGTTGGAATAGTCGAGTCTAGAGGTAACAAAAGCATGGGTGAGGGTTTCAGCAGCAGATGAGCTGAAGCAGGGGTGTAGACACAAGGGACAATCCACTCACAGATTACAGATAACAGAAACAACACTATTTGCATTCGTTCAGTCCTATCGAAACATGATGCCAATATGCAAAAATGCACTATTTCCAGGCAGTTCGTTAATCAAAGAACATGCAGCAGTTTATGCTGTGCTCAAAATTCTAGCTTTATAACTGCATAGCTCAGTACTGTAGAGCAGCGTTTAAACCGCGCTTCAGATTTTACTGGAAATCTACTGCTTAATTAGCCAAATATGTCCCTTATACCTCATCTGGAAGGATTTAAGAATAAAAAAGTACCGTGAACTTTAACAAAAAGAAACTCCCTTGCTTTATTTATAGTGAATTTCCTTTCCTTCTAGCAATAGATTTATGTGATAATCTGAGCCATGCTTGCATTGCGGCCAAATTCATGGGGCTTTTTCATAACCAGACTCTCTTGCTTTTCTTGCCTGCAGGATATGGTGCGCAATATTATTTCACTGTAGAATCACTTTGATCTCTGCCAGTGTTATAGCTTTCCACATAAACATGGCTGGTTGAAATACAGTCTTGTAAATCAGCCACAGAGTCCAGAATTATTGAATGTTTAGCTTCAACTTGGCTCAATGTGTTCATCTAACGAGTAGCTGAGCTATACAAACGGCTCCTAAGTTTAATTCTTGATGTGTGTGGTGTTAGCTGATTTCGCGAAGGGGTGTGCCATGTATATGAAATTGCCCTGAACGCCCCAGGGTAGGGAGAAAGAACTCCTGTTCCAAATCACTATTCAGCATTCACAGGCAGCTAGTCCTAAGTGTTTATTATGCTTGCTAAGTTTATGCAGAAAATGCTATGGTTAAATAAAGGGAAATTGCAGACCCAGTATTCATGGCCAAAACCAATGAGAAAATAAGCTAAAACTACAATGCAATTGATTATCTGATAGAAATATAAGTAGATGCCACTACGTGACATCAAGTGAAAGAATGGGGAGCCAGTAGAAGCGCATTCTGAAAAGAATGTTGTGCAAAAAAGAGTTTTGGATGGTTTTATCCAATGTGTTGTCAATCAGATAACAGGTGGCCTCTTGAACAATGAGCTGACGGTGGTGCAGAGTTGAAATGTAGGACACGGGTTCTTAATTACTGTGATAAAATTGCAATTTCTGGCAAGTTGTCATGACAGGAACTGAGCTGAGGCCAGGTGGTTTGTTACTAAAAGGGAGGAGAAAAAGCAAGTCGCGCTGGACTGTTCTTACACGACTCCTAGCACTGGCTAAAGGACAGAAGATGCAGAGGCATAGGGGCAGCTCACCTAAAGGAGGGGAGAATTAAGTCAGGTTTGACGTTGAAGACTGACTTACCTTGCTGGATTTATCAGTAACATTACAGTTCAGCTTTTAATTAGATTTTAATTGGCAGAAATAGTGTCTATCAAGTAATCAACAATTCTTTCCACTACCCACATGGCTGTTATGAGTTACTGCCAGACTTGAATAGGGTAATCAGGGCAATATTTTCAACTTTAAGTTGGCCTCCACACTACAAAGCCATAAACCTTATTTTTTTTTGAAAATGATTTCCAAACACACACAAAAGTCCTGTTCTTTATAGGTCAAGACTCCTTGACGAGTGTAAGACGTGCGGAATTACCCCTCGCCCCGTCCAACAGGTTAGAGAGTTCGGACTTGAGACTTATGAGAAATTACACCAGACACACTGGTTCTGTCTTTAACCGTTTATTGTTCCTAAGACAGATTCAAAACCCCAACCACTATTCGAGCAGTTCACCAATAATGTTACAAGAAATCATACATACAACCACCCGCTGATGATCAGTCCAGCGTTGATTGTAGGTCCTCGTAAGCGAAAAGACTGGCCAGGCCCCTCCTTCCTCCAACTGCAGCTTGATCCTCATAGGCGAGATGCCTGCAGTGCTGATTTTCTTTAGCCACCGTGCATGATACAGCTTTCCTTGTCTTTTGTATTAAATCATTCATTCAGAGATAGTGAAATGTTCCTTTAATGTTGGTCTGAGCTGTTTGAGCTGTCAAACGTTTACACTCACACATCCTGTGTGGCTATTATTCAGTTTGTCCTTATCACAGCCCCAAATTGTTCATTCACTCCTAAGGTTTACAAAGGTGGCAGAAAACCACTTGGTTCAGTTCATGAGTTACGTCGTATTCTGCATTTCAAAACTCAAAGGTTTGACTTCTCACCTCAGAAAGGTCACCAGAGACACCGGGCTGGATTTTGTCAATGGGGATGTGATGGAGGCGGGACTCCCACTTTTTGGGTTGTAGTCCCGCCTCCATCGACTTGTGGCCAACCCACTGTATTTTCCCTTGATTGACCTTGTTAAGCCCGCCCAGCGGGCTTAGCAGGCCAATCAAGGATCCCTTGGATACAGGTGACATCAGCCATTGAAATTTCATCTGTCAAGAGCTTTTGACAGATGAAATTTCAGCGTTTGACAGCTCTGTGAAGCTGTCAAACAATGACAATATGATTTCTAACGTGAGTCCCTGTACTTAGACTGAGTTAGAAATCAATCCAGCTCAGAAAACAGAGACTGCAGCTTTTGACAGCTCCATGGCCATTCTGCTTTCTGTGCCGTGGATGTAAGGGACTCCTGACACCTTAAGGAAGCTAGCCTGCAGGACAAAGTTAAGGTAAGTAAAAGTTCTTAAAACACTTTACACACACCAAACACACTTAACTCTGCACTCATGCACCCATCACTCACCTGCACACCGGACATCTCGACCCCTCCAAGCCCTCCAGACCGACGGTCCGCCTCGCTAAATCGACGTGGTTCGGACCTGTCGGGAAGCCCACACTTCAGGGCTAAAAATAGGGATTAGGCAAAAAACTGCCTGTTAACTACCTATTAACAGGCAGTTTATTGGCACCAATCCCCTTCCCGCCTCGGGGAGGCGGGTCCCAGCACAGGTCGGGTACCCGCCTCCTGGGAAACTGGCATGGAGGCGGGTTGGGGGCAGGATGGGTTCGGGACCCCCGAATCTGCTATTTTCACACCACTCCCGCCTCCAAACCCGCCTCCACGGGCCGGTGAAAATTGAGCCCACCATGTCTACAATCTAAGGGGGTTTGTTTTATCTCTGTTGACTATCACTACCCCCTGCAGTCACAACCATGATTCCTGCCTTATCAGTGAAAGACTGCTTGTTACATTCACCAATTTTATTTCACTTTGAAAAACCTTTTTGCCTGGCAAAGCATTTTAAGAAATATTAAAATTAAGGGTCTGTATATACTTATTACACGAGAGAAGGAAGGGGGAATAAAAAAAGACGTGCATTTATATAGCACCTTTCATGACCTAAGGATGTCCCAAAGCATTTTATAGCCAATGAAGTACTTTTGAAGTGTAGTCACTGTTGTAATGTGGGAAACACGGCAGCCAATTTGCCACAGCAAGCTCCCACAAACAGCAATATGATAATGACCAGATAATCTGTTGTAGTGATGTTGATTGAAGGATAAATATTGGCCAGGTCACTGGGATAACTCCACTGCTCTTCTTCAAAATAGTGCCGTGGGATCTTCTACGTCGACCCGAGAGAGCAGACAGGGCCTCGGTTTAACGTCTCATCTGAAAGACGGCACCTCCAATAGTGCCGCACTCCCTCAGTACTGCACTGGGAGTGTCAGCTTAGATTTTTCTGCTCAAGTGGGACTTGAACCCACAACCTTCTGACTCAGAGGTGAGAATGTTACCCACGGCTGAAATGCATTTGTTTTATGTCTAATCGAACATTATAGCAGGTTACTGAATGAAACATATTTAGAGGAAGTATTTTGTATTGGTGCCCTAATGGTCGTTTTATGGTAATGATGTGTGAATTGTATATATTTGCCGTTGAACAGAGCTAATAGTGAGAACCCCGAGTACCACAGGTCATTGGCCATTGAACTACCAAAATACTAAACTTCAAGGGTAAAAAATATATATCAGAGAGAGACTGGTCCATTCACCAAGGCAAGGTCTAGTTAATATCTATATATCGCAATTTATCCTCAAAAGTGCTGGAAAGTTGATGCACTTTTGCTACATTTCTGTTAAACAGGGGTTATGTGCAACATAATTCAGGTTACTCTCTTCAGTTCAGTCCCCTCCGAATCATTTTAAAGGAAAAAAGCCACTCTCGGCCCATAGGAGACTCAGTACTGTATAGCTCCTGTTGGAAAACATGCCCCACCAAGCTAGTTCAGCCTACTGAAATAAGATACTAGGCACAGAACACCACAAGGAAGACACCACTCGTCCAGATCACCAGCTATTCAATAATTGTCTTAATAAATTAATTACTAGTTGTTTTTTTCTGTACAGTTAAAGTTTATGGGGGAGAAATCCAGTATCGCCCCGTTTGGGGGCACTATCTTTTGAAAGCTGGGAAATATAGTGCCAGGCGCTAATGATTCCCAGCTTTTTCAAAATTTGGTGTTTGTGCTCCAGGAAGGAAGTGGAGCACTAATTCAAGCGCTCCACATCCTTCCTGGAGCGCTAAAGGACGCAAGCGGGGCGGTAGTGGTGCAGCGCTGCACAATTTCCCATGTAGCGTTGCCGCGATCCAAGGCTCCTTCCCTCCCTTAAAGGGAAGGGCCATCGCTGCAGGCTCTGCATTGGGACCAGTTAGCTGGTCCCCGACGGCAGCCACGATCCGGCTCGATCAGCCCCATGCTCTCCAGCAGAGTGCCGGGCTGATCGATCGCGGCCCAGGAAGGATCGAAAAAAATCACTTGAAGCGTTGCTAAAATTTTTCTCCAACATCGCCCTTTTATTTGCGCCTCCGAAGTTCCCGGCCTCCCAAACAACGCCTCTGCAGCTGTCAGTGTTGTCGCCTGGCGATGCTGCAAGGGGCGGAACCGAAGTTCGGGTCTGGTGCGCAACCGGGATAATGCACACAGCAATGACGTCACGATCTCCGGGCACAGGAGATCGTGGCGCAAAGTGTTACCGCCACCACAAACCTCGCGGCCAATTTAGCGGGAATCGTTCATTTGGCCGCGCCCGGTCGGTAAGTTGTTAGCGCCCCATTATCGCCCCCTGGAAACGATAATGGGAGGCGCTAAGGTACCGAATTTCTCCCCCTATTGACTTCTCTGCCACCTGGTCCTCTCCAGCAGTTTACAAGTGGCTCAAATTGGCTGTAAGATTGGGAGTTAACTGGCCAATTTAGTAATCTGATAGGATAGCACATCAGTGCATCAAGAAAGTATGTTAATATATTAGGAGTAGCCTAGATATATTTAACCAACATACCTGCAGGAGATAACTGCACCTAGTTAAAAAAATTAGAGCACTGCAAAATACATTACAGCCACAATTCCCAATAATATTAATATATAATTGGCAGATATAGAACTGGACAATTTAATAGTAATGAAAGAACCAAAACTGTGGTAAAGTATGAATTGGTAATTGTTGCTAGGGCAAAGCAGCATAGTATAGTTTACAGGTAGGTTGTTAAGGACAACAGCAAAGACATGAACAAGCAAGGGAAATGTACCATCTCCTGCAGCCAAGAATATGTTTCAGCACGCCAGTAGTGGTAAAAGTGATTAGAGCACTTGTGATTATCTCCTTCCAGGAAATGCCAGAAGACACGGCAAATAACAACCAAATGTAAGTTAATCACTCACTCGTTGAAAGAGAGCATTTATGATCTCCGTTCACCACTACATAACTGAGATCACAGCTGATCTGCTTCAACATGTCGATGATTAACTTAAATTCAGCACTAGATAGAATACAGCCGCTCATAAGCTGCTGTATTTTTTTAAATTAAAGATGTGACATTTCCAGGATACAGGAAATAAAGAAAGACTTGCATTTCTATAGCGCCTTTCACGACCACCGGACGTCCCAAAGCGCTTTACAGCCAATGAAGTACTTTTTGAAGTTTAGTCACTGTTGTAATGTAGGAAACGCGGCAGCAAATTAGTGCACAGCAAGCTCCCACAAACAGCAATGTGATAATGACCAGATAATCTGGTTTTTTTTACATTGATGCTGGTTGAGAGATAAATATTGGCCAGCACACCAAGGAGAACTCCCATGCTCTTCTTCAAAATAGTGACTTGGGATCTTTTACATCCACCTGAGAGGGCCTTGGTTATCTATTTGGCCATTTAAATTTTTTTAAATTCATTTACGGGATGTGGGAATCACTGGCAAGGCCAGCATTTATTGCCCATCCCTAATTGCCCTTGAGAAGGTGGTGGTGAGCCACCTTCTTGAACCGCTGCAGTCTGTGTAGTGAAGGTATTCCCATAGTGCTGTTAGGTAGGGAACGGCGATATATTTGTAAGTCAGGACGGTGTATAATTTGGAGGGAAACTTGGAAGTGGTGGTGTTCCCATGCACCTGCTGCCCTTGTTCTTCTAGGTGGTAGAGGTCGTGGGCTTAGGAGGTGCTATTGAAGAAGCCTTGGCGAGCTGCTGCAGTGCATCTTGTACACACTACAGCCACAGTGCGCCGGTGGTGGAGGGAGTGAATGTTTAAGATGGTGGATGGGATGCCAATCAAGCGGGCTGCTTTGTCCTGGAGGTTGTCGAGCTTCCTCTTGAGTGTTGTTGGTGCTGCACTCATCCAGGCAAGGAAATTAAAATGGGGGAGAAAGGATTTATGTAATAGTAAAGTAATATCCAATTAAACATAAAGGCATACCTCAAGGGAGGAACATTTCATTTAGAGTCTGGTGACTCTGTGCTGCTTCACACAGCGACTTCTCTGGAAGCTCCTCATCTTCCTCTCACTCCTGACTTGCGCCTTGTAGATGGTGGAAAGGCTTTGGGGAGTCAGGAGGTGAGTCACTCACCACAGAATACCCAGCCTCTGACCTGTTCTTGTAGCCACAGTATTTATGTGGCTGGTCCAGTTAAGTTTCTGAGCAATGGTGACCCCCAGGATGTTGATAGTGGGGGATTCGACTATGGTAATGCCTTTGAATGTCAAAGGGAGGTGGTTACATTCTCGCTTGTTGTATATGATCATTACTGGCACTTGTGTGGCGCGAATGTTACTTGCCACTTATCAGCCCAAGCCTGAAGGTCTTGCTGCATGTGGGTATGGACTGCTTCATAGACTGTCTGAAGAGTTGCATTCAAGCATCTGTGCAATATCCATGGTGTTCATTAAAGAAAAGTATACCAATCCAAGAATGTTCAAATGGGGTATGGTCACTGCCAAAGAATTGTATTTGTTAATATTCGTTAATGTACAGTATCCAGGCAGTGCCCACAATAGCCATATCATATGAAAGTCCTACTTATTCCAAAGTAGCAACAAGTTGCACAGTGGCCTTTTGGAGAGATGGGTTACTAGTTCAAAATGTGGCTTATGCTTTCGCTCTGTAACCCCAGTACCCCTTAGCAAAACACCTACAACAAAGCATGTGAAAGGCAGGAACCTCATCAAAAGGACATTTGAAGTGCTGAAGCAATGGTTCAAATGTTTGGTCTGTGCCACGGAAGCTCGACAATATATCCCAGATACTGCACAACATAGCCATGGAAAGGGGCATCCACCTGTTTGTGGTTGAGGAGTAGCAAAAAGCCACAGTTCAAGAGGAGGAAGATGAGGAGCTTCCAGAGAAGTCGCTGTGTGAAGCAGCACAGTCACCAGACTCTAAATGAAATGTTCCTCCCTTGAGGTATGCCTTTATGTTTAATTGGATATTACTTTCCGATTACATAAATCCTTTCTCCCCCATTTCAATTTCCTTGCCAGTTACATTCCCCTGCAAAAAAATTCCAGCCTTTATTTTTTAAATAATTACAATCCAGGAAAAGGAATTCCCTGATATATAGCAGATATGCTAAATATCCTATTTATATTATAACACAGCAATTCAGAAAATTGATCACAACTTTATCCAATCACTCTTAAAAACTTTTCCCACTCAACCCATTGAATCCTGCCAGACCTCGAGCGCCTGACCTCAGGCATACATTCCCCTGATACATCAGCAACCAGCCTGACATGAGCAATCTATCAAGGAAGAACACATGTTCAGAGGGATCTCATTATTCCCTTTCCTGGCTTCCTGCCTTTTAAGCTTATATGAGGAAAATAACATGTCAATAAAGAACTTCCATATTACATGGTCATCCCAAGTACTTTTAAGCAGCTTCCTGCTTCTACTTGACCAGCCTAGTGGTACCAGTCTCTGCCTCTGAAGGCTTATGCCACGAGCCTCACTCTTCCTAATTTTCTCCACATCTTCGTAACAGCCGAGAGGAAATGAGAGTGCAAAACATATCGAGAATAGACAGGCTCACAAGCCCAGAAAATGCTGTCGGTGCAGGTTATCAGGATTTGAGTTTTACCCGCAGTTGTGGAGAAGGTGGGGTGGCAATTCATTGATGCTCGCATTTGGGCGTAAGGATGGCGATGCGACATCAATGCGCGCCCAAAAAAGGAGGCCCAAGGCTGGCCTGAAATTGGGCCTCAGGTTGCATGTAAATAATGTGGGCGAGCTGCGTGCGAGTGTCGCGCTTTCACAGGCAGATTGACCTTTTGTAGCAGCAAATTTCAGGCTGTCTGGCTCTCCGGCAGAGGCTTCATAAGCGTTGGAGGGGATGGGGGGGAGGTGGGGGAGGACAGCAGGACGAAGGGCCAGTCGCTGTCGGCAGCGGCTGTCAGGAATGCAGTGAAGCTGGGAGGAGTTCCTCCTGGCTCTGCAGGAAAGCTTTGAAATTGTGTGTTAAAATAAGCTTACCTTTCCTTGGCAACTGTTGCTTACACTGCAGCGGCTACTGAAGAATCCTGAGCAAGGCAGGCCCGACACCTGCACCGCTCCTCACAGACCATTGTCCGAGAGCCGACCTAAAATAGGCCTTAGGCCCTTTATTTACATTACATAAGGCTAAATTAGGGCAGGTGACCAATAGCTTGGTCAAAGAGGTAGGTTTTAAGGAGCGTCTTAAAGGAGGAAAGAGAAGTAGAGAGGCGGAGAGGTTTAGGGAAGGAATTCCAGAACTTATTCACTGCCTTAAGGTCATAACTTGCTTTTCACTATTTTTCTCAGAATTGTGTGGGTGGCTGAGTGTAGGAGAAGGGGCGAGATGTTGGTAAAAGACCACTAACATGATGCTTCAATGGGGCCTAAAGATATTATCGCACTGTGTGGTGCTGCATTATTAGCCCTCCTTTGACCGCTGCCACTGCCCTCCCTCCCGATTGGTCCCCTCCAGGTCACCGCCACAACCCCGCCCCCCCTCCTCCTCCGATTCATCCACAGACAACAACAACAACAACTTGTATTTATATAGCGCTTTTAATGTAGTAAAACGTCCCAAGGCGCTGCACAGGAGTATTTTAAGACAAATAATTTGACACCGATCCACATAAGGAGAAATTAAGGCAGGTGACCAAAAGCTTGGTCAAAGAGGTAGTTTTTAAGGAGCGTCTTAATGGAGGAAAGAGGGGTAGCGAGTCGGACAGGTTTAGGCAGGGAATTCCAGAGCTTAGGGCCTAGGCAACAGAAGGCACGGCCACCAAAGGTTGAGCGATTATAATCAGGGATGCTCAAGAGGGCAGAATTAGAGGAGCGCAGATATCTCGGGGGGGGGGGGGGTGGGGGGTTGGGGGGTTGAAGATTACAGAGATAGGGAGGGGCGAAGCCATGGAGGGATTTGAAAACAAGGATGAGAATTTTGAAAACGATGTGTGCTGAACGCCTTGTTCCTCCTGCAGCTCCAATCCTCCCTGCTGTGCATTATTAGTCCTCCTTTGACCGCTGCCACTGCCCTCCCTCCTGATTGGGGGGTTGGGGTTGTGGCGGTGACCTGGAGGGGCCCAAAGTCCCGATCGTCCTCCCTTTACTGGTCACCCCTCTCCCGCCTGATTGCTTTCCCTTTAACGACCTATTCGAGGCTGCGGCCGACGATGCAGTGGCACGAAATTCGAAGCCTCTTCCCGGCCAAGCTGCCTGGTGGATGCCCAGCAGGTGTCCGCAGCTCGTGGATCTCATCTAAATGAGGCCTGAGGCCCAATATCAAGTGTGGAGGAATCATCCAGGCAGGCGCGAACGAATCTCTCGGCCAACATCTTCAAATCAGCTTGGAGGGAAGCTGCACCAAAATGCTTGTCATCTTTAATTATTAAGTCAGATTGTTGCCTTGTAGATGATGTCAAGAGTGGTCTTCTACACATGGCCAATGCACAAGTCAGTGGGAGCTGTAACCGTTCTAGTTGGTCCTGTCTTCTCTGGGAGTAACACAAGTAGGGACATGTCACTACCCAATTTGCTAACCTCTGTGTAGTAAATGATTTACCCAAGGTTTTGTTCCATAGGAAACCAAACACTGACAAAACTTTTGCATCCTAACTACCAAAAAGGACAGTACCCATTAAATAAATTCTTCCTTTCAACAGACTTTTGTTTCAATCATGGTGAATGTGTCTGGAAGGGAAAAGATATCCATCTCCTGTATGGAAGCAGAACCCTATAAAGTCAGATCTTGCAGGGACACAATTGGGATTTCTTCGAGTTGATGACCGATCCTAGTTGTCCCACCAACGCTAGGGGGCGCTCGAAAACCTCAATGTTTGCTTCTGCAGAGAATACTGGTACTGGGTGGGCAGCGACAGATAGATGTTTAGTCCTTGCTGCCTCACAGAAGCTGCTACCAGGCTGGGCTGAACAGAAATACTTAGTACTGATAGCTGTCGGAGTCAGAAGGTTGTGGGTTCAAGCCCACTCCAGTACTGGAGCATGTAATTTAGGCTGCATTTAGTGCAGTACTGGGAGAATGCATTGTCAGCGGTGCTGTCCTTCAGGTGGTTCAGGTAAAAGTTCAAGATCAAGTAGCATTATTTGAAAAACAGGGAGCTCTCCAGCTTTCTGCCAACATTCGCCCTCGGCAACCATCAAAAACAGAACAACAGATTATTCATCTCACTGCTGTGGGATCTTTCAGTGTACAGTTCTCGCATGTAGCAACATAACAGTTACTGCACTTGCAAAATAATTCATTGTATGTGGAGATGTTGAGAGAGAATACTAAGACACTATTTAAATGCAAGTCTCGCTTTCTTGTAAACCCCTTTGAATCTGTGGGCTGCTCTTATCCTGTAAGTGCCATTCAGATTTACTGCGGCTAGCCAGTCTCCTGGCCATATTGCTCGCAGGATCTGTGTATTGGTGACCATCTTGAATTTTACCTTTAGGATGAAGGTAGACAGAGCCCTGCGGTCCAGCATCAACTATAATGCTTACAAACCTTTGGGTGTAAGCGATCACAAATGTGAAACCAAATCCCACCGCTCTGTCTCCCTTATCCCTGTGATGTGCATATTTGGTTCTACTTCTGCTGATTTCGAGAAAGAATACTTCTGGTGACATCAGAGGTACTGGCTGAGTGGAACAACTGGGCCCTACACATGTAACCTCTTTCAGCCAGTTCCTGTGATTCTACATCAGTTTTCACTACTTAAATAAAAAAAAAATCCCCAATGCAAAAAATGGGAGTTATTAATTTTTTTCTTTAAAAAGTAGTCCTGATGGCAAAAGTCCTTCATTAAAGAGGATACAGATGGTGAGACCGCCTCTTTAAAAGGAGCAGAGATGATAAGGTTATTAAATTCCATTCCATTATAGGTTTCAGTACTAGTTGTCTTGTTTTCAGCTCTTCTGACGAGTTGGTTCGTTTAGGCAGTGAGTAGCTGAACCATATAGGCCAGGAATTTCTCAGGATCGACCCCTGATGTGAGCCAGGGTCCCAGCAGAGGTGCTACCCCATTCGCTTCCGAATCAGAGAAGGAAACATTTGCTTAAAACATGGACACAGCAGTCACCATCTTATTTTGTAATTTTTATTGAACACAAGTATCTGACATAATGCAAAGTCAAAAATCTCGGTTAGTAGTCAGTATTTACACCAGTGACAGTGGAAAGGTGGTTTAATCTTCACTCAATAAAAAGTTCTGTAACAGGAGAGAAGGCCCTAGATGCAGGGTATTCTAATTAGGGGTGACAGTGGAGGTTGGAGGCTTTAATCATTATAGGGTCGAACAGATGAAGTCCAGCCTTTGAGATTTACAGTAGGGAGTCGTAAGGCCATTTTATATGTGTCTCCTTATTCGTTCAAGGAACAAGGGCTGGGCTTTTCCTCTTCTGCACTCGATGGCCAGTGATTTTCTGCCAATTGATGTGACTAGGGAGGAAAGTCACGGGTGAGTGCGGAAGGTGAATACCTCGGCCAGTGCACCTACAATGTGAACTGTGTTCGAAATTCTAAAAGGGGATCTGTGGGATGATTTCCTCTACTGGCTATTTGAAGCAAAATGGTAAATGTGTTCTTTAGAAATGCATTTATGATTTTACTACACGCAACACAGGAGAAAATCCTCTGCCCTAATGATTCTATTCAGTTATCCGATCGCTGAAGATTTGTTTGATGGCACAGTTAAGACAACAAACATTCATTCCTTTCGCTACGAGATCATGGTTACAATGATCTGTGTAAACTTGGTCCCATTTTAATGCCAGCACAAATATTACAGCAAGTAATGGGTTTAAATATCGCTGGGTAATTATATCAGGGGTAGGGCTTGATTTAAGGCAGCATTGGAATAAAAATGCCATTTCTTTTTGCTGTGTTACTATAGTAGTAGATGAGTCCAAAAGCTAATCTGATGCAGCCTCAAGTCACATTTGTGAAGCCTTATAGTTATTGACTGTGCGACTTAAAAGGTGCCTCCAGTGTCATCCCTAAAGTTGAATATATGCAAACACTTGAAGCAAATGACAAGACCAGTATTTCACAGTTTGAACTTACAAATTAGCAATGCGATCATTACTGGACTGAGACTGCACACAAAATAAAAGTACATGAAAGAGTAAAGCCCCATTGGATTGTGCTAATGGGGAATGCTCCCAGTCTTACCATCATTGTTAAACATTACAGGCAATAAAACTTATAACACATGGAATTCATGCCCAAACATGTTTGCCTCCCCTTATTTATTTTTTTTATTTCCCCCCACCCCCCCCCCACAGTGATGGCAATTTCCCACACAATCTTCAGAACTACCTGCTACACCTTTCACAACCAAGCTATGCTGAATTTCTTTGAAATACTATGACAAAAACACACTATAATATTCACGCATTCACAGTGCACAAGCTTGCAGTCTAAAAAGTTGAAACATTGCTTCAGAAACAGAAATGCGCTACATAATCCCTTTCATAGCTGCAAGAATGGAAGGCGTTTTGCAGTGGAAACAAGCAGGAACAATTAACATAAATGTATATCAGACTTCAATGGCGTAAACTGGTCTTAATATGGTGTGCAATCATACGGCATAACTAAGGTCTTTTATTCTGATAGCAGATCAAATAAGCAATGCGTATTCTAACCAAGAGTAACAAGGGAAGGTCATGTAAACACTTCCATTCAACAAAAAATCATGGCAAAAGCAAGCAGGCTAAACTATTGTCATTTTAAACAAGCCTTGAAAAATAATTACAAAGCCTGTTACATTTACACACAGTTATAACATGTAAAGGTTAAACAATTATGGTTTGCAGTCTTAAACCAATAAACACTGAAAATAAAAGTTGGCAAAAATTAATATTCATTTCATAAAATTGAATACTGCAAATTGAAATATACTTCACATATGCAAATTTACAAACCTTCTGTTTAGTCAAAAGCTAACTCAGGATCAAAACTTGCAAATAAAAAAAATTATAAACAGGTTAAGATAGCAATGCTTTGTGCACATAATGTACTTGTATGAACAGTGAAGCAATCACATTTCTAGCCTTACAACGGTAATTTATAAAGCTGTGTTTTAATCAGTAATTTTTTTTTTTTAAACTTTGAAAAAAGTAAGAGGATAAAAATCAGTTGTGGCCGTTTCTACAGGTATGTACCGAAAACTCTTCCTTTTGTTTCAACTATTCACTCTACTAACATAGGGAGAAACTGAAGGAGTATCTCAGTGCTTTCTAACTGAAGAACTCACACATTATCTAAAAATCACAATTCTTACTAAGCGCAGTGAAAAATGATAACTACAATTAAAGTACCCCAGGTAATTTTTTTTTTCAACAAGTACCAATTTCAATTATGTGGTCAACCCTTTAATGAAGGAATTTTACAAAAAGCAAGTGTGCCACAATTGATCCCCTTTTCAGCTGAAATCTACAAACAGGAAAACATGTTCAAAAATAATAAGAGAGACACTGAAGGGAAACCGGTTTCGGGGTTTTTGTTGATCATGCTTTGCTTTCATTCTCATTTGTTTGTGTGGCTTCATTAGGAACCGTCTTTACTTCTGTCCCTTCTTGTTTGGGCTTTTCCTCTAAGGGGACCTTCCTGTCGAGCAGAAAGCGAGTAAGAACATTAATTACTATGATGCAAGTGGGAATAGAAAGCACACAGTACTAGGTGAAAGCATCAGAAACCATAAATGATACTGTAACTCTTCCCTGACCAGGAGATATATTATGAAGTATACGAGACTGTGGTGACTGTGCAATCCATATCTTACACTAAATACAATTTCTTGCCACAGTATTACTACAAATACTCTGGGCACTATGCTCAAAAACTACTTTTGCAGTCACCGTACAGTGAATTTGGTCCTCGTGCACATTTGCAAAGTATCAGTAAATGGAACCAGCAAGGTACCGCCACAACTCACTACTTTTTGTGGATCTTCAAGTTTCCCAAGTTCCTGAACAAGGATGTTCCCAGAATCGGAGGAGAAGAATTGTGTTACATTATTAAAACAAGCCTTCTGCATTAATTTCTGGTAAATAGTTTCAACACCAAGTATATAAAACTGTTCCAAAACAATATGACCAATGAAAAGAAACAGAACAAAATGTGTTACAGCATTGTATCAAAGGTATCTTGTATTTCTAAACACTTGCTACTTAAACATTAAGCATGCTTAAAATATGAACACAGCACAAGACTTGACTTACAGAAAGAATGATAGTTATGGAAGCTACAAACTCTCCAAAGTAAAACACAGGTAATAACAAATGCCAGTTAGTGCAATTGAAGTGCTGCGCTGCTTCGTTTCACAGCTTCAAGGGTGTGCACCAAAGCAATCTTCCTGTAGGGTAACTCTCGTTAACTGAATAAAGGAGAACGAGGTGTGAAACATTACTATAAAACCTAAATATAAGCAAATCTAGCCTCTCTTGGAAAAAATCCCCACTAAAATATCTGGTTCTTTCAGTTCATTGCGATTTTTCCTCAGGCTTGTAATTAGGAAAAATGTATTTACTCAAAACGTGATAAATATTTGGGAGAAGATACCAAACAAGATAACAAGGATCCTTTCTTAAGTTTTTAGGTAGGATGCTTATAGATATATGGGTCAACATACTGACAAGATCCATCATGACTGTTTTAGACAGGAGCCCAGGATGTAATTTAACTTGACAATTTGCTTTAACAGTAGCTTCTTCAATGGACTGTATGGTGTGGAACTGGGCCCCATACATACCAGGAAAGTCACAGGTTTAATCCTTAGTGTCTCTTAAATTACCAGATCTCAGCCAGGGCCGAGTTGAGGAGCTACAGTTCATGGGAGCTTTCTGCTCCTAATCAATATTCAGTAACCATTGGAAGTGTCAGGTTGTCAAGTGAAGACAGTGGTGGTCTTGGCTGCCATGTTGCTCAGTCTGGTAACATTCACTGACTAGACTTGCACCTAAAGAATGGGTATTGGGCATGAGGTACCAGTGAGCTGCAGTTATGTGAAGAGGCTCCTCTTTCAGGAGAGGAAATGGGAGGGGCAGATGAAAGCACACTGGAGGAAATAAAATCGTTGCGGCTCCAACTAGTTAATTCTTGTTACTGAGGTGATTACACATATCTTAAGTGGGACAAGTGAACAGTTTTAGGGTGTCCATTTTATAGAGCAGAGTTTGATGATGCAAAAACACAGAGGAAGTTTATTTAGAATTTGGTGAAACACTTTTAACTGATTGAGATGGCAAATCACTTTTTATAAATGGACATTAGTGTTCACAGAGACACAACTTTCTCCCCTTCGCTCTTTCTCTTTAATACAATCATGCATGCTGGAGTAGAGTTCCATATCAGGCCTAAAGCATCTCACCCAAGTGATTATTCTTCGTGTGTGAGGCTTGACAGGAAGTGGGAAAATGTGCATGCATGTAGAGTTGGCTGAAGACACGAACACGCGTGGCTATATTGTCGACTTGCCTTACAGCTTTTAACAACTGAACCTTCCAATAGACACAAGCCCATTTCATTGGAAACTTTAGATTGGAACGTGCAAACAGAACAAAATTCCATCTGTCTCATTGGATATTTGGGGGTAAAAATTCATCTGGGCTCGTTTTTTTGCCCGATGGGAAATGTCAATTTAGGACCGCCTGCCTCACAGGCAGTGGCCCTTGATTAAGTCCCGGGAGAGGAGGTGGAGCGGGCTGTGGATGGTGGGGGTGATTGTGGCGCCTGTGCAGTCGGGGGGAGCACTCTGCAGGGGCCGCTGAAGAACCCCGAGTGGGGCAGTTCGGACACCGCTCATCCGGAACGGATTTTTCCAAGGGGTCCTTCAACAGGCGTTAAGCCCCATATTACACATTCAAGGGACGCCTAAAAAATGGGCGCAAGACATGCTAATTTCAACCCCCATGAAATCTTTACAAAAAAAGGTTTCTACTGCTGGATAAAGCTATTATAGGTGTATTTATTTATTTATTAATAGACTACTATATTGAAGGGGGAATAACGCAAAGATTAATCATGGCGTCTTATTTACAAATCTTAATAACTGGACCTATGCATTACCTACATCTAGCCCAAAAAGAAAAGACTAGAATAAGCCACACAGCATTAATGAAAAGGTTTAGAATTACTGCATCTTATCATATGTCAGTGCTTACAATGCCTTAAGGGTCAACACTTGGGTTCACATTTAAAGATTGGTTTACTGCACAGTCCTTGTATGCAGAAAATTAGATTCTGAAGGAACATAAAATCATTGCAGTAACTGGCCAGCAGCAAATGGAAAACAACACATTAACTAGATCTTTAAAAAACAGAAACCCCCCAAAGCAGAAAACTATCTCTTGTATAAACAAAACGCATGCACATTAAAAAAGACACTCATGCATGAAACTTGGTCATCATTAAGAAAGATTCAGTGAAACCTGAGGGAGGTTTCACTTGAAATACTTTAATCTTCTAAACAAACTTTAAAAAAAAAGTGTGCAGAATCACATGGCACTCAAGCAAACCTTTGATCAAAATCAGTGATGGTGCCATGTAATTGAAGAGCTAGTCTGCCTGAAAACCTGGCAAATTTGGAGCTGATTACAGTCATTTTCATTTGGATTCATCTCACTTTATTGGTCTAAAAAAAACCCAGATTCTATTGACCTACTGGTGCAGCAGGTCTGAAATTACTTTGAAATGTTGATTTCTCAGTTGAACAAAAAAAAACTGCAGTTATCAGAGACTGGGCTGAGTTGCATTTCAAAGGGACATTTGCTAGCTCTGAAGTGGATGTAACACACGGTTGAAATGATGTGATAGCTACAGCGCTTGGAGTTAATGATTGGTTAGGACATTGGATTGTGGATTGTGATGTTTCTAATAAATCTGTACAGTGCTGTGGTGTGTCGGAAGGATGTGAGTTTGCTGCAATGGTTCCCTGGCCTTGGCCATGAAGTTAAGGGGAGATGCAGAATGGAGGCTAAGCCCTACTCCATTATAGGAGGGTTAGGGGGGGGGGGCGGGGGGAGAAACATCCATGGCCGAGTCTTCTCGGTGATTCTCATGTACTTCCCAGTGACCCCCAGGTCAGCTGTGGCTCAGTTGGTAGCACCCTTGCCTCTGAGTCAGAAGGCTGTGGGTTCACGCCTCACTCCAGAGACACGAGCACAAAATCTATGCTGACGCTCCAGTGCGGTACTGAGGGAGTGCTGCACTGTCAGAGGTGTCGTCTCTTGGATGAGACATTAAACCTCTCGGGTGGACGTAAAAGATCCCATGGCACTATTCGAAGAGGAGCAGGGGAGTTCTCCCCGCTGTCCTGGCCAGTATTTATCACTCAACCAACATCACTAAAACAGATTATCCGGTCATTTATCTCACTGCTGTTTGTGGGACGTTGCTCTGTGCAAACTGCATTTCCTACATTACAACAGTGACTGCACTTCACTGGCTGTGAAGCACTTTGTGACATCTTGAGGTCGTGAAAGGTATTATAGAAATGCAAGTCTTTCTTTATTGACCCAGGTTAAGAATGTTCACGGAGCAGGTGGTTTTTTTGACCATGTGATGCGAGTCAAACTAAAGATGTTGTGGTTGGTGCAGGAATTTTCTGTAAAATGTACAGATAAAAGATAAACACATTTACATAGTTTCTATCAACCTGGAAATTATTGAATATCAGGAAAGAGAGAGTAAGTATATTAAGTCCTGTTATCAATTTGTGCTGCTAGTGCAGAAACTAGAGTCTTTACATTCCGCCTCAGCGACTAATTCTTCCTTTGGTGCAGTTTTGAGGTCAGCACAACATGTGCGCAAATTTATTTAGGTGGCTAGAGTCACACTGCAGCACTGTTTGGAAAATGCAGTACCAACAAGTAAAGGCTCACAATGCATTACGGCCCAGAATTTGCGGTGGGTAATAACAGCGAACGAACAGCGTTCTCCGTTATTACCCCTTTGAAACTGACGGCAACTTCAGGATGTAGCGCATGCGCATCCTAACGCGGAAATCCTGAAGTTGCGGTCAGTCATTCACTGCTCCGACACTGGCGGCACTTTGGACCTACCCACCCCCCACTTCACCCCCCCCACAGCCGGCAATCGGTGTAATCAGTGAAACTGATGATAACTTTCGCTCTTCGCGGTAATATCGCTGTTAAATACCCCATTAAATGTTAGACCCTTTTGGATTAGGTATAACTGGGGTTTTAACAGTGTATTGACTGCTAAGCAAACGTTATGGCCCTGAAAAACTAATTTTAATTTTGTGGAGTGTCAAATTTATCCATTTCAATAAAAATAAAAAAGTTTTGAGAAACTTAAAAAAAATTTTTTTTTAAGTTGGTTCATCTTTATTTCAGGTTTACCTTTCCCCCATGTGAGAGCCCCAATCTTCGTTTTGCTCTCTAACATTTTCAAAAAGTTAGAATAAAAGGAGCTTATGCACTTCTTTCTTCCGGGTCTGAGAGAATTCTGCATTGTGATTGGCTGCTTAGACAGCTTGTTGACGTTACAGCAGCTCGCGTTAGGGATTCCCCATTAACTGACACTGATTTCAACTGAACGTCGGAAATGCCAAACTTCTCACGAGATCTTTGTGGGAAGCTTACTTCGGGGGCCAGCGGCGAACGCCTTTGCTTCGCCGCTGACCGCAAATTACGGGCCAATATTTTTTTAATCAGACACAAGGATTTGAAATGTATTTGCTGGTTGTTTGACTCGTTACTTCAGAAGTGGGAATCCATTAAAGTGCTATTCTATTTTTGTTCAAGGGGAAAAAAAACAGTGTCTCACAGTGTAATACTCTGGCTGTGCCACCAGATTCTCTGGTCTTAATACGGTGAGCAACCAGATTCTATTGCAATTCATTTCCCACTAAAATCGGTAGCAGTGCTTAAAGGGCTGAATGTTATCATCCCACCTAATCTGCTGTGTTGGTTAACATTGGGCTAAATTTGAATGAGAGGCCAATTAAAACAGAACTGGGTACTATTGGGGTGAACAGTGCCAATGGCAATGTGTAAATTTAGAATGGCTGCCATTTATATATCTAAATGTATTCCCTGCTATTGCAAAGGGCAATTGATTTAGAAGGCAGATCTACTGTAGGAAGCATATTTGCTGTTCTCCAACAATGAAGAGCTGTACTCATTGTTGGTAATCATTTTAATCACATTGGTCTCTTCAAACCAGCACACGTGAACTGCAAAATTGTTTAAAACAATGTAACTAAAAATACTGCCTGTATAATTAGACACATTCCTTGTCTCCATACAATTTAAAGTTAATTTGAATTTTGCAATTCAATTGGAGAGAGGTTCATGCTGAATAAAAAGGTAAATAAGTGCAACAACGTGTGGTTTAATTGGAATGATTCTTGCAAATTTCAGTTACAAGTTTTCAGAATTTCGATCATTTAAGGAAGCCATCAAACTCATCACATGATCAGACCCATCTGCCATATCTAAACGTCAAATAATGTTGGATTTTTCTCTAAGCACGTTAAAGCGAGTTGCAACCTTAACAATCTATTCGAAAAGTATCCTTTAAATTGTCTTATTTCTTGTAAAATTAGCAATGTTAGTGACCAGGTTTTATGCAGGAGCCGAAAGGACATGAAAGCACAGCTGCATCACAACAAAGACACAGTGACAAGCAAGTAGCATTAGTGTGAAAAATGCCCATACTCTTCCTTTGCTGGAGCAGATGGTAAAGCGGCGTCTGCAATGGAAGGAGCAAGGTCAGCAGCTTTCCCACCAGCCATAGTGGGAAGAGAAGAATTGCCAAGAGCTGCAAAAACATCCTTTGCAAGGTCAATGTCTGAGGTCTTGAAGGTCCCTCCGTCATTTGGAAAGTCCTCGCCCTGGGAGGGTTTTTTGCTGCTGTCTGTAGCAGCCGCGTTCTTCACACTGGTGGAGTTATTTGTTGGCTCCATGGGGCTCTTCACTGGGTTAGGCTTTGCAGCTTCTGTTTCTGGGCTCTTGGTAGTCGTTGGAGCTTCTGGCTTGGGCTGCGGCTGCGCTGATGTAGCTGGGGGACTGGCTGGGTTTCCAGGGCTGGGAACTGGGCCAGAAGGCTTGCTATTGGTGGCAGGAGCTTTTGTGGCCTCCTCTCCTGCTCCAGCAATAGGAAGAGGGGCAGAGGCTTGGCTGGAATTGACGTTTGAGACCGGATTACTAGAGACTGGGGCAGAAGAAGGAGGCGAAGAAACAGAGACCGGGGCATCACTGAGGTCAACAAGGGGGGCAACTTTGGGGGTTGCCTCAGCTGGAGACACGGTGGAAGGTGAGGTGGGAGATGCGACAGCTGCCTTGGGTGGGTGAGGTGGAGCAGCTGAAGCAGGTGATGGCTCAGGTGTAGTTGAGGCAGGGAGTGCAGCGCTGGAAGTGAGTGTAGTCGTTTCACTCGTTGGACTGTTTTGAGCAGTGGCAAACGTTTCAGTGATAGTGTCAGAGTTAGTGGTTACTGTGGTGACAGAAGGCAACATGTCCTCGACAGTAGCCTGGGTATCTGCTGCGTGCCTGTGAGGACAACAGGAGTAGAAAATGGATAGAATAGACAATATAGCAATAGTGACAGAAAGAAGCAAAAGCACACATAAAGACTATATCATGCTGCCACATATGCAACATATAACATTAAATAAGCACCATATATTGGGTTTGAAAATAGGATTGTCTTACAATAACATTCCTAGCCAGTATAGTAAATGGCTAAGATTTTACAGAAAACTGACAGGAAGTGACTTAAGCTTCAATAATCCTGAACACCAACATCAAAGCCATAGTAAGTCACAATGTTAGGTGGCTGCATAATTCCTTTCTTTCCCTGAATTAATTTAAAGCAAAGTTCACAATGGAATACTTTTATTGTTTCAGTATGTCTTCATACAAAATTGTAAAAAGATTCATGTTTCGAGTTATGTGTGTACAACCATGTAACTTCACACTGCTGTTTGTTAAGCAGAAAGAAGCTTGCTTTTTGCACTGATATTCATGCATGTGTAGCCAATCATAAATAGAGATCAGAATTTTAGTGATAAACTTACTTTAAGGTTATTTTATTAGCACCTGTTAAACAGAAATCATATAAAACTTGATTCATTTCTCTCAGTTTTGACTCGGTTCATTTTGAACTGTATTTGCAAACCCTTAATGATTCCTTGAAATTCATGACCGACTATGACTCTTAAGTTAATAAGTTATGGACCTTAATTTTCCTCATTTTGGCTTGGTCCTTCAAAAACATTCAATAACATTATAAGGTAACTCTGGGTTGGGAAGCACCATCAAGAAAACAGAAGCCAAATTAGACTCAACACTGCACAGTAACTCACAGAATTCACAGAAGTCATAAAGCAAGCAGAAATTATCAACCAACCATATAAACACAAACGTGAAGCATAAAACCAGCTGAGAACACAGTACAAAGCAGCCACATTCTCAAACACACTGCGACTTACTCAGGCTCTGTCAATGGAGTGGTTTCATTGGGTTCTGTTTGGCTTCCACCATCATGATTGGGAGTTCGTTCTTCCTCAGTCCGCACCTCCACAATGGGCTCCTTTGATTCGTCTTTCCTGAAAGCAAATGCAAGGCATCAATTTTCATACTGGCGGGCAAGGACAGATTTTGATATGCTCTTAGTGGCCAATTAGTTACCAACAATAAATGCTATAGCAAAGGTGGAATTATTGTGGGTATTCTATCAACCAGATGGACCACAATGAAATTGTCACCAAGTGTGAGGAACAGATTCCAGGCATGGGTGGTGGCACAAGAAACCCTAATGGGTTTCAAGTAGGAAGCAGAACAGGTTCTTGTCAACAAATGGAATTCATGGTTATTAGAAACATACCAAGGGAATACTATGGATAGGTGGGCTAGATGGACCGAAGATCTTCTCCTGAAACTATTACTATGTTACTATGAAAGAAGAATGTTGGTGTAAGTACAAGGAATGAGAATAGCAGCACTGTAAGGGACTCTCCTTGCCTTTGACAAACATTCCATTAAAATAAATGGTTTTCAGGCCTCTGTTGAGCTCTGTAAAGTCTGGAAATAATTAAAGGGCACCGATAATTTACTAAACAGCAAAGAAATACAATTTGTTAAGTATGTCCAAACTACTTAGTCAGACTATGATATCATTTGTGTAGCACAGATCTTGTGATGTAATTCTGTGAAGAAAATAACAGCACCCCAAGATCTTTTTGATTCAATGGTGTGACTTTTTTTTCCCCCTTCCAGTACTCAACTTGGGCACCTTACTTCAGAAAAATCTCAGAACTACTTTACATGCTGTGATTTCCAATGAATATTTACTTGTTTTGTTGGTTCATTTACTTGGATCTGTCAACATGGTTTCCAGTACAGTAAGGCAAAATGATTAATGAAAGGCACAAAACCGATTCAGATGATGTTGCAAGTACAGTAGTGCACCGATCACTAGACACTTAAACTTTGCTGCTCTAATACAATCATGACATTTCAGGGATATTACAGATTTAAGCTACTTACGAGAAAGCAGCTTTTCCTTCTTCAATGTCCTTGCCCTTAGATCCTGGACCAGGTTGTCCACAGAAATTGACTGCAATGCACATCAGCAGGCCACACTTATTAATGAAGTAGCAGGTGACATCTACGGCAACCAGTAAGATGAGGAAGATGACGATAAGAATGCCAACAATGGCACCGGTCCCCAGACCTGAACCATTTGATGGATCAGCTTCTAGAAGAAAGGGAATCAATTAACCACTAAACAACACTCAACAATTACCTCATTTCACTACATTTAAGAATTCAAATTTTATGTTTTGAAAATTTAGATTTATTTAAATCTGCAGTGTCCCTTGAAACCACCATTGTCCTGTTATGAGGAACCTTTTACTAATTCTTGGGGAGTGCCAGTGGCCAACAAACTAAGACAAACATAAAAAATCTCCACTCCAACATATCTGCTGAAATAAACTGAAGGTTTTGCTGGCTATCAGGTAAAACATACATAAATTGATCTACAGGTAGAGATACTGGGAGAGTGTCCGCACATACTTCCTAATTGCAGTAACCCTACCCAGAGTTCTCGTTACAAGGCAAGTCAACCAATGTCATAGATAGCAGATGCTTCAAGTAAATCAACATCATTGCACAATGCTATGTAATGTCCCCTTTAAGCTGCACGGCCGCACAGCTGTCTGGAGGTCCCTGCGCAGCCGGATCTTGAATAGAAAAACCTGCGCATGCGCGGAAATGTGAATGGGCCGTGCACCCAAAAAATAAATTAAAGGGAACAACGGTAATGCCCCTTTCAAAACTCTGCTTCGGAATTTCAGCTCAAGTCCACCAATTCCCAAACTATGGTAGATTATCTTTGTCTGGAGAGGGGTTAGGTGGGGGGTTAACAAATCCACAATTTATGGGATAGCGAGAGAGATAACTGCAGATAAATCCCAGTTTCAGGTGTGGCCTCTGAAGTACGTAACTGTCTCTTGAGGTTTTAATATGCATCATTCTGATATCTGCATAACTCGTTCCAAAGCAGAGAAATAAAGTGATCTTTGGAAAGAAAATAATCAGCATGAAATAATTACAGAAATGCGAATAATAGGGTGGATTTTGGCTAGTTTTGCAGTGTAAATTGGGTAGGTGGGGGCAGAATACTGGCTGGGAGCCATTCCGCCCACTCCCCACTACTTCCAGGATTTCCTCTGAAAAGGACAGTGGCTGTTGAATACATCTGCCCAAGTATGGGCGGTTATACTTAAATGATGTAGTAACAAGGTAATGATATATATAAAATGATATATTTCTCATTACTGCCATAGCAATCCTGGGGTCTATTTCAGTTTATCAAAATGACGATAACAGTACGGTAACCGCCTCAAAATGGGGTCGGTAGACTTACTGCCCAGTTAACACTGACATTCTGCCCATTGCCACTCTTACAGGGGGCCTGCCACTGGTCGGCCAAAGTGCCGGTCTGTTTCATAGAGCACCAAGTTAGGACAGAACTGGTGAGTGTGCACACAGTGCACTCTCCAACCAGTGGCTATGGAGCTGAAGACGCCCCAGAAAGGGGAGTTTAAATTATTTTTGTGGGGTCTGGAGGAGCTCTCCGGGCCTCTCAAAAATGATCTGGGTTGCTGCTGTGCCAGGCCCCCCCCCCCTTCCTCCATGGAATTTGATCTCCACCAGTTTACTCTGCTGCTGGCCAGGCCGCCTCTGGGCCTCCCAGTTATTGCGCCAGCCTGAATCTGGTGGGCTGCTTTGGGACGCAGTTTGTCGCCCACAGCTCACCAGTTCCATTTAAACGAGGCCCAGGGCCTCAAAATGGCTCCAGCCTCTGCGCTGCCAGAATAGGCCAGTCGGCGGCCCAAAGGTTAACATCGATCATTCCTACCAGCCCCACAACCCACCGACTCTCTGACAGGGATTGCCTATTTGCATTTATTTTCGTGCCAAGTGTCAATGCCCAATAGGAACTGGGTTAAGACTGTCCAAGCCTACTTCACTTAGGATCCTCAGTCAGCAGAAAAGGGAGGTGCTCATTCCATCAATTTGCGCTTTCATTTCTATCTCTGAGGTGAGAGGTGAAAGACGAGTATACTAACCCCAGTGGTCTATCCAGTCACCTAGCAGAGACTATTTGATAATAGGCCTACAGAAAGGTTCAAGAGAAGGGAGACTGCACATTTACCAGGTAATGCATTACGTTTGGTAAATCATAAGACAAATTTACTACATAACATAGATTGTTAATGGGCTTGGTATGTTGTCGTGAGCTAGCCAATGGCATTATCAAATGCACTTCCTTCTACAGGATTTGAAAAAAAAGTCACACTATCCCTTTACGCCATCACTTCAACAACCTAAACAGGACACTCACCCATATAAAATCTGTGTTTTAAATGTTTGTAAGTTATTTCTGAAACGGATTATCTGGTCATTATCACATTGCTGTTTGTGGGAGCTTCCTGTGCACAAATTGGCGGCTGCATTTCCTACATTACAGCAGTGTCTACATTTGAAATATATTTAATTGGCCGTTAAGCAGTCTGGGACGTCCTGAGGTCGCAACATAAATGCAAGTCTTTCTTTCTATTTCATAAATCGAAGCTTCAAACAACCACCAACTAACCGCGAGGCTTTGGGAATTCACTAAATCACAGCCAGAGGTAGCTGCTCCCAATACAATTCCAACACATACTGAGGTCTATTTTACCTTTTATACGCTGGCCAACAGAGTGTGCCAGCAACCCACCCTTTCCAGCAGCGAAGATGCTCGAGCCAATTGAGGCCCAGGCCTTATTTTAATAGAACCTGGTGAGCTCCAGACGCCAAATGCCACTGGGTTGGCAGCAGCCCAAATTATTTTTGTATGGGCCGGAGGAGGACTCCTGTTCTTTTGTCCCACAAAAATAATTTAAAACGCACCTTATCAGGGCCTCTTCGGCTCTATCGCCAGTAAAACTGGTTGGAGAGCGCGCGCCGCACTTTCCGACCAGCTCTGTCCTAAAATGGCAATCGAGTTCCTACGTATGTCATAGGTCCCCTATTTGCATTTTTTTTTAAAAAGGGCCTACCTCCTGCAACAGGTGGGTTATTTGGGTGCCCAGCTGTAGGCTGCTGCAAAAAGTGGCAGCGGGCAGAGCGTCGGCAGTAACGGGGTGGCAAGACTGCCGACCCTCATTTTGAGGCTGTTACTGCCCTGTTAACACCGATTTCGGCAAGTTAAAAATCGACCTCATCGAATACAATTCGTGGAAATACTGCATTAACTCAGTTCGAGGATCATTAGACAGGAGCCAAGTTAAGCGAGCTGCTGCCAAAATAAACGTTCAAGGGATTTTTTTTTCTTTTTTATGCTATTACAAAAGCAGAAGGTGGCACAGCCAGTGTTCTACTGGAACTGCAAAACAGCTAATTTAATAAACATAAGTCTTCCAGTACCACAGCTGGCACTAATGGTAATGGCAGCGCTGAGGGAGTGCTGCACTGTCGGAGGTGCCGCCTTTCGGATGAGACGTTAAATCGAGGGCCTCGTCTGCTCTCTCAGGTGGACATAAAAGATCCCGTGGCACTATTTTGGAGAAGAGCAGGGGAGTTATCCCCGGTGTCCTGGGGCCAATATTTATCCCTCAATCAACATAGCAAACACAGATTATCTGGTCATTATCACACTGCTGTTTGTGGGAGCTTGCTGTGCGCAAATTAGCTGCTGCGTTTCGCACATTACAACAGTGACTCCACTTCAAAAGTACTTCATTGGCTGTAAAGCGCTTTGAGACATCCGGTGGTCGTGAAAGGCGCTGTAGAAATGCAAGTCTTTCTTTTATACTACACAAAAGAATACCACAGCTTTGTATGTCTCAAGTTTAGAGTTTGCGCATAATTAAGTATATTATTAATAATATTTCATACACTGGCTGCTGGTGATCCAGGTGCTGCTGAAGGGAGGGGGGTCAGGATTATCAGAAAGAGAGGGAGAGTCAGCCCAGATCACTCTCCCCTACCTCCTAACAGCCATTTGTAAAGTGTCATTAGCGGAGGCCTGGGAGCAGGTCCAGTAGCTGTCATCTCAGCTACGGATGGTGGATGGCGCAGTGGGACTAAAGAAAAAACACACACAATACAGCATTGGTATCTAAACAGCAGCTTGCAATGCCTCATCTGTAAAATGAGTCACGGAAATCTAGCCCATAAAGCCCAGGCAGCTCAGTTCTGCTTGTACTTTTTCCCCACTCGCTAGTTTGTAGTTCACGGGACTCAGTTTTAAAAGGGCTGCACTGAATGCTATTGCTTCACGGGTGAATAAATCGTGATTCAAAGCGCCTAGATTTGTTAGTATCTGTAAGCTTGAGATACAGGCAGCTTAATGGCAACATTACTTCAAACATTATGTTGCCCACAGGGAGTTTTGGTATGCACCTAAGCAGCTTCTAGAAAAAAACAAAAACGCTTGGACACTCCTGCCATTCAGACTGATATAGGAGTCACGTAACTATAATGTACTAAGAGGTTGAGATGATTTCTTCAGGCTAGCCGACGTTTGAGAATGTTTAACTCAGCACACTCAGACCTAGCTATTGTTTATTATGTGCAGCATCTTCCATTTGGATATTTGGGTTTGTGTCCTTTGGAGCTGTCGTGGTCATTTTGACACAAGCACTCACGTACACCAACAGAGAGAAGATAGGGACATAAAGGCTAATGTTCCATTAGCTGTTTTGATTACTTTTTGTTCCTGTGCACTAGCTTTTGTGATTTGTGCACATGGACATCTAAATCCCTTTGTTTCTCCACAGCTCCTAGTCTTTCACCGTTAAGGAAACATTCCAATCTGTTTCTCAGATCCAAAGTGGATGATCTCACACCTCCCCTCCCCACATTGATTTCCATCTGCCAGAGTTTGGCCCAGTCACTTTGTCCTCTATTTCCTTCTGCAACCTCCTGCTCCCATCTACACAACGTACTGGCTTTCTAACTTAGTGTTATCTACAAACTTGGCCTCCCGTCATGCAAGTCAGCTGATGCCCGAATACAGATCCCTGGGGAACGCCACTTGTCACATCCCACCAATCAAAGAATGAATCCTTTATCCCTACTTCTGTCTCTTACATCCCAACCAATTACCACCCATGTCACAAAGCTATCTCCAATTCCATGCGCTTTCATTTTTGCTAATAATCTCGTGTGGAACCTTCTCAAATGCCTTCTGGAAGCCCACACAGACAACATCCATAGGCACTCCCCTATCTATTATGCTAGTGACCACCTCAAAAACTTAAACTGGATTAGTCAGACATGACCGACTCTTTACAAATCCATGCTGACTCTCTTTCACCAGCTCATACTACTTCCCCTTGACATTCAACGGCATTACAATGATTGAATTCCCCACCATCAACATCCTGGGGGTCACCATTGACCAGAAAATTAACTGGACCAGCCACATAAATACTGTGGCTACAAGAGCAGGTCAGAGGCTAGGTATTCTGTGGTGAGTGACTCACTTCGTGAATCCCAAAGCCTTTCCACCATCTACAAGGCACAAGTAAGGAGTGTGATGGAATACTCTCCACTTACCTGGATGGGTGCAGCTCCAACAACACTTAAGAAGTTCGACACCATCCAAGACAAAGCAGCTGGCGTGATCGGCACCCCATCCACCACCTTAAACATTCACTGCCTCCACCACCGGGGCAACCTGGCTGCAGTGTCTACCATCTAAGATGCACTGTAGCAACTCGCCAAGGCTTCTTCGACAGCACCGTCCAAACCCGCAACCTCTAGCACCTGGAAGGTCAAGGGCAGCAGGCGCATGGGAACACCACCATCTCCAAGTCACACACCTGACTTCAGAATGTATTGTCGATTCTTCATCATTGCTGGGTCAAAATCCTGGATCTCCCTGCCTAACAGCACTGTGGGAGTGCCTTCACCATACTGACTGCAGCGGTTCAAGAAGGTGGTTCCCCACCATCTTCTCAAGAACAATTAAGGATGTGCAATAAATGCTGGCCTTGCCAGCGACACCCACATCCCATGAATGAATAATTAAAAAAAAATTATCCAAGTGCTTAATCATTCTGATAAAAATTCCAGTAACTTCCCCACCATTTGCGTCAGTACCAGCAGTAAGCATCTTAATAAATTAAATAAATTAAAGCACCTTGATCCCAGTCCAATTCTTGGTAAGTGTTTCTCTGCTTAAGTAGAGGTATGCACAGAACAAGTCATAATTCCAGTAGATAATTCCTTTGACAAAAAGGAAACAATAAATTCTTATGGCAATGGGCACAAATGCTCAAAATGAACTGGTTTAGCTTTCTAATGTTTAGAGGGATCCTCTTCATAGCGCAGCACAATGAAGTTCTCATCACTGAACTATTTTGTGCTTCATAAACACCTGGGCTTTTATTTTCCTCTTCCATCAAAAACGTGTTAAGGTGCTTATTGTTTTCAGAGATGTTGTGCCATCCTATTTTGTTGACGGGAACAAAAAAAAAAATGACCAATACCTCTGTCATACTTCTCAAGCAGTTAATGAGCCACTTAGCTGGTATAAATGATGCAGAGTTTGCTAATTCAGCTGTGGAATGCTCACAATGTTACTGACACAAGGAAACACAAGAAACGTCTGTGTTACTGGTCACGCCATAGAGGTTCTCGTCACTGCATACTGGAGAGATGACCTAATGTGAGAAGCAGTCTCGCGGCTTGAAAAGATAGAACCAAGGTAAGAAAAGAATATCACATCATACAATATGAGGATGAAGTTAGGTCTAAATGGTTTTATACGTATGTAACGCAAGTAAATGACAATACTCACTCTGAGAACACAGCTTGATATATTGAACTTTGATATATTGAATCTCAATATATCAATGTTTTGGTTTAGTTGTCGTACCTAGCATCAAATTATATTTCATTTTACTTCAATATTGAAGTAAAACCTCAATATATCAGAAGAATTTTGTGGCTCCACTCAGCTGCTCTTACCTGTTCCGAGCCCAGTCCTGCTCTCCTGGACTTTGAAGTAACCGCCTCCTGCCCTCCTTTCACTGATCGCACGCTGCCTGCATTTTCCTCACATACCTGTATTCCTAACTCAGCCGGAGTATAAATTCAGTGGCAGCATCTTGCACTGGTGTCCGATTGCATGAGAGTGGGAGATAGAATGACCATCACCGTGTCCCTTGTGCTGCTCAGTTCAGTTTTGGCAGACACAATGGCAGAGAAAACATCTGCTCTCAGCACTGCTGCCTCATTCACAGAGTTAATGACTTCTCTTCCCATACCCACGCAGTTGCCTCTGAAGGGCCCCAAGGATCGATCCTCGACCACCTCCTATTTCTCATCTGCACGCTGCCCCTCGGTGACATCTCAGCCCATCCGTTGCTGAAACTCTCATCCGTGCTTTTTTTTTTTTACCTCCAGACTCGACTATTCTAACGCTCTCCTGGCCAGCCTCTCATCTTCTACCCTCCATAAACTTGAACTCATCCATTACTCTGCTGCCCATATCCTAACCTGAACCAAGCCCCACTTACCCATCACCCCTGTGCTAGCTGGCCTACATTGGCTCCCGTTCCACCAATGCCTCGATTTGAAAATTCTCAGCCTCATGTTTAAATCTCCCAATGGCCTCGCCCCTCCCTATATCTGTACACTCCTCCAAGCCCTACAACATTTCAAGAACACTACATTCCTCTAACTCTGGATTCTTGGGCATCCCGCACTCCCATTGCCCCACCACTGGTGGCCATGCCTTCTGCCATCTAAGCCCTAAGCTCTGGAATTCTCTCCCTAAACCTCTCCTCCTTTAAGACGCTCTTTAAAATCTCTCTCTTTGACCAAGCTTTCAGTCACCCATTCTAATATCTCCTTCTTTGGCTCATTGTCATTTTTTTGTCTGATTGCGCTCGTGATGTGCCTTGGGGAGTTTTACTATATTAAAGGTGCTACAAGCTATTGTAACATTCTATGGTTCTGACCCCTATGGATGCCAGGAACACCCATGCAGTATAAATGTTAAGGGCAGTGGTGATCTTTGCTGCTACTGGTAGTGTACTGCAAGTGGTTAACTGGTTCTGTAGGTCTTTGTGGACGAGTTGCCATATCTCAGTTGCATTATTCTTACTGCTAACATGCCAACATACAAAACGCAGTAAAGCTGATGAACAACTTCCAAAAAAAACTGACACAGACCCCAAAAGGCTGACAACTTGAGAAACAAGGCACAATTGAAAAACAGCCCTGAAAAAAGGCCTACGACCAAGGCCACTGCTTCAAAATAATTAAATAAGCCAAATTCCTCTTTATTATGTTGGATTTCAGAATTTTCGTTAGCTTTTGTTGCTCTGAAAACTGGAACCAAAAAGCCTCATGCACGACATATGAAAAGAAGCAGTTACGATGGGAGCGCAGTGTGACATGTACAGTGCTTACCATGATTTAAACTGCAACTATACCCAATGTACTTTGTAGTGGTGAATTCAGTCATTTTTGAAGGGGGGAAATGATTTCTGATGGTATGAAATGTATTTTCTCGGGGGTCGCGGCCATTTCTGCTCCAATTTTTTTTTTTAAACGCTTTTTAATGCATTTTCCAGTATTTTTGAAGTGTATTGCGATTCAGCATTAAGAGCCAACATTTAATTCTGCCATGGTTTTATAGATGTGAATAGAGGTGAACATTCAATTATATTCAGAATTTAGTTTGAGTAGAAAATTCAGAACCACAGAATCTAGATCCCAAGTCCAATCAATGAAAGTGGCCTGTGGGGAGGCAGCTTTCACTGGGCTGCAGGGGACACTTATTGGGCTCAATACCGTCAGAGTGCATGCTCTATTACCTCCTCCAATGGATTATTGGGTATCAGGGACCTAGCAGTTTGATGTTTTACACTCAAATAGCTCTAAGAGAGGCTATGCAAGCATAGAAAATGCCACGCATTTACACAGGAAATCAAATATTCTCTTTTACTCAAAACCATTATCCATCTCTTGATTCTTCATCTTATTAACTCTGAGAAGGGCTATTTCTTTCGGTGAGATAAAATACTGAGAAAGCAGAACTAATTAGTTCAATCTATATCTGGCGCTTCCTTCAGGTCTAACACTGTTACATCTATATTGTTATAAATGCAATGCAATTTAAACGAGCTGCGATTAAATTAGATCAATTGATCTTCAGCAATATTGATATGATTAAATTTCCACCAAGGATTGCTATAAGCCTACTGGTTAAATTATTTAAATGCGATAAATAATTATAAACTTCATATTTGTGTGACTTTGGTGGAGCTTAAAACAACTGAGGACGAATATCTTGAATAACAATCTCACCAACAATAAGATGTAGTCCTCCAAAGGAACTTCCTGATGGCTTCCTGACAGATTTCGATGTTGCACTGCGTGTCCTGCCAAGGCACAGTATTGCAACCAAAACAAAAACCCATCACCTCGGCCATAAACAGTGGTTCTCGCCCTCCAGCACATTACTCGTCTTGTCCGCAACGCTGGCTGTGCTTGTAATATCGCCCCACAATACCTTGTGACTCATTTCTTCTGCACATGCACGATGTGCAATTTGGCCAAATTTTGTCTTGCTTGGCCTCAAATTAGACTTTAACAGTCCTTAAACAAGGCTAATTTCATTAACACATTTTAGGATTGGAGCAAAAAAAACGCAGAATGGCAGTAAAGTTACTTTCTACCAGTCTCGCTCTCCTGTTGACTCATGTCTATTGTTCTTTAAAAATGAACACAGAGGAAAGCATAACCCCTGAAATTGCATTATCAATGTAATTGACATTTACCAGCTCATTTTGATTAAAATTTTAATGCTTGTACTTAGACAATTGTGAAAATTGTATATTAAGCAACACTGGCATCAGGTAATGGAAAGTAATTAAAAGCTTAGTACTCGTAAAAGCCAAGTTCAGGAAGATGTCAGGAAGAATTTCTTCACATCAAGGGTGATTAATACCTTGAATGGTTCTCCAGGCAGAGGCAAAAACTCTGGAACCATTCAAGAGAATGGTACAAATACAAAGTTTACTTGTTTTCATTTAGGGTGGATTCTTGTGCAAGTATGAAAGTGCCAAAATAGCGCTCAGCCTTGAACGTACTGGATACTGGTCCAGTGGTTTTACCGGGAAGAATACACTGTCACAAGGTGCGGAGGCTACCATTTGGGAGGTTAGAATGATCGCTGCTGGCCGTGCAAGACATTTTTTTCATGATTATTAGCAATCTTTGTCAAATCAGATAAAAAATGGCTTCCTAAAACATGGTGATTGCCAGAAGGGAGCTGTGAGGCTCTGTTAACATTTCTTGGTGAAATAATGACAGTAAGAACATTACATGATGGTGAGGGAGCAGAACAAATTGTCAATTTAAATGTACACAAGCTCATTATGACTTTCCTTCTTAAAATTGGATAATATACATCATTACTGAAAGTAGACACGGTGCATAAATTATATTCATATTTAGCAATGGCACATTTGTCAGGACAATTATGACTTCTACCTGTGCCATAATGTGCTGATTAATGAGACTAAATATACAATAGCAACTTGCATTTATGTAGCACCTTTAACTTAAAATCTGCCCCAAGATTCTTCACAAAGCAGACAGGAAAATGGATGCTGAGGGTGTGGGAAGGATGCAAGGCTGGAAGAGGTTCCAAAGATAAGATAGAGGAAGCAGTCGAGGCATTTTGAAGACAAAGATGAGGATTTTAAATTTAAGATGTTGGGAGGGACACAGAGCCAGTATATGCCAATGAGGACAAGGGTGATGGGTGAGCAGGGCTTTGTGTGGGACAGAATACTGGCAGCTGAATTTTAGACAAGAGTGGAGGCTAGAAAGAGGACACTGTAATAATCAAGTCCAGAGGTGACAAAGGAAAGGGTAAGGGTGTCAGCGGGGTGAGGTTGGAGTGGAAGTGGACAATGATGCACCGGTTGAAATGGGCAATCTTGGTGATGAACAGGATGTGGGGTTTGAAGTTTAACTCATGGTCAAATAGGATCTCAAGGTGTTGCATGGTTTGGTTCAGCCTGGCGGCAAACAAACAGGAAGGCAAAGGACTCAGAACGTCCCAAAGCAGTTTACATCCAATGAAGTACTTTTGAAGTGTAGTCACTGTTGTAATGTAGGGAAACGCAGCAGCCAATTTGCTCACAGCAAGCTCCCACAAACAGCAATGAGATCATGAGCAGATAATTTGTTTTTAGCGGTAGAATCACTGAATCTTGCAAAACAGAAGGCGGCCATTCAGCCCACCGTGTCTGTGCCAGCTCTTTGAAAGTGTTATCCAGTTAGTCCCACTCCCTTGCCCTTTCCCCAGCACCGTGCAAATTTTTTCCCTTCAAGTATTTATCCAATTCCCTTTTGAAAGTTATTATTGAATCTGCTTCCATCACCATTGCAGGCGGTCCATTCCAGATCATTAGAAATTGCTGTTTAAAGAAAATTCTCCTCATCTCGCCTCTGGTTCTTTTTCCAACTGCCTTGTGTGTTGATGGATTAATATTGGCCAGGACAACGGGAAACTCTCCTGCTCTTCTTCAAATAGTGCCATGGGATCTTTTATGTCCACCCGCAAGGGGAGACGGGGCGTTGGTTTAATGTCTCATCCGAAAGATATCACTACCGACAGTGCAGCACTCCCTCAGTATTACACGGAAGAGTTGACTTGAATTATGTACTCAAGTCTCTGAGGTTGGGACTGAAACCATGATCTTCTGACTCAGAGGTGAAAGCACTTCCACTGAGCTAAGGCTGACGTCTAATAAGTTTTTTTCCCCATTTGAATAAACATTACAGATTCTTTTTTAAAAGATCTGGATTAAATACTTTCACAGATATATTGGGAAAGAAAATTGGGAAATAGTAGAGTGAATCTGAATAATGTACAGAGAGAGTTGTTGGAAAACAAGCTCCTCTCATCCCTTGCAAAATTTTACTGCATCCACATTCACGGAATCGATTTTCCAGCAATAATGAATGAGGCCAAAAAGTCAAAGCTCAAAGCTGCTTGTGCCAAGAAGATCCAGCTGCTCCAATAAAGAATTTCAATTTTGGGTTTTTTCTTGCCTAAAATGGGGTCCAGCCACGTGCGTGCAACATGTGCACCAATTTTCAGTGAGGAAAAAGAGAATTCGGGTTTTTTTTTAAATATAAGATTCGGAAGACAATCAGTTTTACCAATTCTGCCAATTACATGATTCAGCACTTGAGGAACCCAGGAGTACCCGCACAATAGAAAGGCGAATTAATCTGTTGCTTTCAACAAGCTCAACAATTAAATGGTCAGATACAGCTCAGTTTGTTCACAGCAAACGAACAATCAGCAGTTCTGATGAAAGGTCAGCGACCTGAAACGTTTAGCGGTAGAATTTGTCTTGGACAGTAGCGAAAAACGGGCGCTATCGCAGCGGCTGAATGTTACACACCCCGCTTGATATTCAGTTCTATTGACGTCAATGAAACTGAGTATCAGGCGCAGAGTATAACGAGCAGCCTATTCGATACCACTCATTTTTAGTCACCACCCGAGACTAATTTCCACTCCTAACTCTGTTTCTCTCCCCAGAGATGCTGCCTGACCTGCTGAGTGTCTCCAGCAAACTCCCATTTTTTTGTTTTTGAACAGGGGTGTGGCATTTACAACCGTCTAATCGTCTGGCACCACTCCCATATCCAAGGAGGATTTTTTATTTGCTCCTGGGATGTGGGCATGCCCATCCCCAATTGCCCTTGTGAAAGTGGTGGTGAACCGCTGCAGTCCGTGTGGTGAAGGTACTCCCACAGTGCTGTTAGGGAGGGAGTTCCAGGATTTTTGACCCATTGCGGCCAGAGCCTCTGCTATTTCCACACTTACTTCCCTCAGCAACTTAGGATGCTTCCCATCCCTACTGGGTGACTTTTCTACTTTGAGCAATGGAGCCATTTAGGGTCTGGATAGAACTAGGTGGATCACATGACCAGGCACCAGAAAATGGGGTAAAACTCAGTTTCACTAGGATTTTACCCGGTGCTTTCTGGTGTGTGGCCATGAACAGATTTTTCGCCCACCACCACCCCTCATGGAGCTGAGAGCTATTGTGAATCTTGCTGAGGCCCAGAGAAAGGCCTCGTTCATAAGGTTGCAACACTCCAGCATTGTCCCGGAGTCTCCAGGAAGTAAAGTTTAATTTCCTGGACACTACTATGAGCAACCCAGGAAAACAAATCGTAGGGGGATTCATTTTCTTTGAACGCTTTCATTTATTAGTTATAAAAATATTCAAGATGGGAAGTGTTTGACTGGGCAGGGTGGTTGGAGGCGGGAGATCATGCGATGAAACCTCCAGGAATACATCCAACCTGAGTTAGAAACCCTCGGGCCCCCAAAATGTGGCTGCCAAAGGTAATCGATGCCAGAGAGAAGTGATTCTCTTCAAGAAAATACCCTATAGCTCCCTGAAGAGCTGAAGATTGAGAACAAGTGTCATGATGCATTAGGTTCTACTCAGGCCTTCCCTCTGTAGTTGGATAAGTAACCACCAGAGGAAATACTGTGGGGACAATTTTCAACTGGAGCTTATATCACGCAGGCAGCGGGTGGAGTGTTTGCACTGCCCACTCGATGTCCCCAGCAAGATGCCCGAACCATTTTATGGCCGAGCCACATCTAAATATTTTTGGGCAAGATGCCATCACACATCGAGTGCACACCAGCAGCTTGCCGCATTGGGGGAGGGGGTGGGGGGGGAGGAAGGGGGAGGAGAAAGAGATGTCCTACAATCGGCACACAACCCCGATTTAAAAAGTTTAATAAGGCGCTCACCTACTTTTGAACGGACACGCTAGCCGCTCATTTTGAGGGCTACTCAAAAAGTCTTTGTGTGTTATCGGTAGCTAAGGGTAAGAATCTCTCATGACAGGCTGCCCACTCCAAGTCCCATTCAAGTATCTGACTGGTCAATCATCAACGGTTTTCTGAATTACTCTCTAATTTAGGTTTCAGATTACTAAACCTGCCACAGAGGTTTAACTTGGCTCCAGTTTTTCACCTTCGAGCTGAGTAGACTAGGCCTATATTCTCTAGAGTTTAGAAGAATGAGAGGTGATCTCATTGAAACATACAACATTCTTATAGAACTTGACAGGGTAGATGCAGGGAAGATATTTTCCCTGGCTGGGGAGTCTAGAACCAGGGGTCACAGTCTCAGAATAAGGGGTTGGCAATTTAGGATTGAGTTGAGGAGAAATTTCTTCACTCAGAGGGTGGTGAATCTTTGGAATTCTCTACCCCAGAGGGTTGTGAAGGCTCAGTCATTTGAGTATATTCAAGACAGAGATCGATAGATTTTTGGATATTAAGGGAATCAAGGGATATGGGGATAGTGCAGGAAAGGGGAGATGAGGTAGAAGATCAGCCATGATCTTATTGAATGGCGGAGCAGGCTTGAAGGGCCAAATGATCTACTCCTGCTCCTATTTCTTATGTTCTTAAAGAGGTCCCATTTACCCCCAAAGGAGGTAGTCGCTACTTAGTTATTAGAAACTGATAAGGTCTGAGCCCTCAGTTGGGCAGAGGATGCAAGGAACCCCTCATGAGGAACATGGTAAGCAGCACAATTCATCTGATTACAGAAAGGACACACTATACCCCATTGAATGGTAGTTCCAACATTTGGAGCTTCAGCACTAACTGCATTCTTCTCTGCAATCCATGCTAACCAGCAAAACTTAGTTCTATGAACATGTATTCTAATACACATCAACTGGGTAACATCTTACAGCAGCTAAATCAAAAGCAAAAATACTGCGGATGCTGGAAAACGGAAATAAAAACAGAAAATGCCGTAAACACTCAGCGTCTGTGGAGAGAAACAGAGTTAACATTTCAGGTCGTTAACTCTGTTTCTCTCTCCTCAGATGCTGCCCGAATGGTTGAGTGCTCCCAGCAGTTTTCTGTTATTTTATCTTATAACAACTGTTGTCCCAAGACTTAGTTTGCTCATTTGTTACACGAGGGACAACTGGTGGAAGGTCCAACACAGGACAGTTTGTGAATGCCAGCTAACTTGGTGTTCTAGATATCCCAAGTCCAGTCCTACACATGGAAAAGACAATATTTAACTTGTACATGGAGGCTGAAGAAATTAGGAAGAATAAAGTAGTCTTGTGCTCTTTACCTTATTACATTTCCCATGCAAAATGTTCAGATTTGGTAAAATACCGCCTGGCAAAATTCTTAGATGACTGATTTTTGAAATATGATGTGTACGTCTCTGAAAATGTTACCAATTCACATTAAGAATTAATATAGTCATTCATGCTAAGTTCTGCTCAGTCTGGGTGTCTTCCTGTGCAAAATGAAAGCAAGATTTTGTCAGGGTTTAAATCGCTTATAATCTGCCTATATTCACACCTGAATCCTGCACTGGTTTTGGGAAACATTGTAATATCTAGGTGGGCAATTTAAAAAAGCCCTGACAATGGGGTAATATTTGTTCCCTATAGGGAATGCTATTTCTCTATAGCATCCAGTGAAATCAAACATTGTGCCACTTCAATGAAGCCATCCAATAGAACAACTCTTCAGTTCAAATCATATGATTGCACAGTAGGAACCTTGTTATCTGTTGCTGATCGCTCCCACATCCATTACTGGTAATAAAAGAATTGTGGGCAATGGAGCAAAGTTGTCCTCTTTGCCTACAGTATGAAAATGTGTACATCGGTTTTGAAGGTTTAGCACAACTCAGGGCTGAGATGACACTAATAAGTTATTTGAGCTTTTCTCTCATGGTTTATGATTGATCTCTACCTCTGAATACCATGATTCAGTGGCATCCCGTATAAACATGCTTTGCGCAGTCTTTTTATATCCGCAGACATGTCGTCAGCATTCATACGTATGTTAATGACACCTAGCTCTGCCTCTCAACCACCCCTCTCAATCGCTCCACAGCCTTGATGTTGTCAGATTGTTTTTACGATGAGGTGCAATTTCCTCCAGTTAAACACTGTAAAGACCAAAACCATTGTTTTTGGCCCCCGCAACAAACGCCACACACTTACCAACCCCCTCCCTGGTCATGGTCTCGGGCAGAACTAGGCTGTTCACAATCTTAACAGCCTATTCGAACCAGAGATAAGCTTCTTCTCCATCACCAAGACCACCTACTTCCATCTTCGTAACATTATGTTTCCATCTCTCGCTCAGCCCCTCTTCTGCTGAAACCCTCATTCATGTCTTTGTAACCTCCAGATTCAACTATTTCAACACTCTCCTGGTCGGCCCCCTCTCCACCCTCTAAACTGCTCCTGCCCATATCTCATCCCGCACCGAGTCCCGCTCACTCATCATCCTCGTCCTCGCTGGCCTTGTTGGCTTCCGATCCGCCAAAGCCTCAAATTTAAAATGCTCATCCTCATGTTTAAATCCCTTCCATGACCTTGCCTCTCCTTATCTCTCTAATGTCCTTTAGCCCTACCACCATCTCCCCCAAACTTTTTGTTCCTCCGATTCTGGCCTCTTGTGCATCCCTCCCTCCCTTCACTCCACCACTGGCAGCTGTGCCTTCAGCCACCTAGTCCCACTCACTGGAATTATCTCCACAAGTCCCTTTGCATCTCCACCTCCATTTCCTGCTTGAAGACGCTCCTTGAAACCCACCTTTTTGACCAAACTTTTGGGTACCCCTCCTAATATTGCCTTCGATGGCCTGCCGTTCATTTCATTTCTGATTTTGGCTCTATGAAGTGCCTTGGGATGTTTTTCTGCTTTAAAGATGCAATATAAATGCAAGTGTTGTGGTTGCTCCAACCAGTCTTGTTTTTAAAAAGAGTTTGGCAATATATTGTTGAACAGCCCAGTGGGTACTGGCCTCAAAATAAATACAGTAACACAAAGTTGACTCAGCATGTCTAGAATCTAACTGTATAGTTTCTTGTCATTTTTCTCTTGCATTCATCTCTCTCTCTGCACCAGGCATCATTCCACCAGCTAAGCGAACAGACCGATGACCATCCCTTTGGCTTTTGCTAATGCCAGGGTTGTAGCTACCTGCTAAGAAGTGTGCAAAAGATAACTGACCCTTTAGTTTTTTAGGTTCATCTCCATAGGAAATAGTCTGCCTCTGCCATCTGGGGTATAACCAGTTCCAAGGTGCTTCTACTACTCCAAAGGCACCTTCTCTGAATAGTCCTACGATTGGGAATTTGATTTGTGAGGAGTCGCTGGTGCAAGCTATTACTTTCTGCCCCAGTGTGCTGCAATGTCAATATGTGTTGCCAGTTGAATGTGCTGTGACTCATAGCCAGCCTTTCAACGGTAAATGTATTTTTCATGATTCATTATATTGAGAGTCAAATATTAAAACACACTGAACAACGATCTTTGTGCATTTTCATCACACTTATGTAAAACCTTCCAGTGTGTTAGAATTTGCTCAATATTGCCTTTTCAAATCTATGTCAGCATTTTTCAAAATTCACCGTCAATCATCTTAGCAAGGAATGTTAAAATATTCACTTGAGGGCTTTGAAGATGATTTGTTTGCTTCATACTATACCCTTTTTTAGTGAAGAAATTATCTAATCATTCTGCATTAATAATTCACTAGGTTAAAAACCTTGGGGGAATATTTCCTCAGTGCACTGTGTGGAGCAAAATTGCAAACGTGTTTATAAAGAACGTGTTTAGGATTTTGCAACACATAGGGCAGAGATCTTTCTCCCGACAGTTTGATAAAACAGAAATGGATTTTAGCTCTCTTTTTAATCACCTTAAAGTGACATAGAAGAGGTTGTTTTACAGTAGGTCACTGTTTGCAGTATTTTGGACTAAAATTCCCTTTTGAACAGTGGATGCAGACCCTTTTCACTTACGTTAATAGTGCCACCTGTTGTTCAGTTTGATTCCGCAACACTTGACTGTTGTGAAGCCGCCAGGTAAAATCTGGGAACTTTACTGAGTTTCGCATCCATTTAGATTTTTAGCTCGCTCTGTTTCTGAATAGTGAAGGATACATGAGCAGCTTTCTAGCCCTATTCAGCTGTAATCAAAAACCTTTTTCTTTCTGGTTTATTCATATTATTGCAATAATGTTTTAAACTATGCCGTTGCACATGTGCACAGTCTTTTTCTTTTTCTTTATTCATTCGTGAACCTCGCTGGCAAAAATCAGCATTTATTGCCTATCCTTAGTTGCCCTGAGAAGGTAGTGGTGGGCCTTCTTATTGAACCACTGCAGTCCCTGTGGTGATGGTGCTCCCACAATATGCTGAGTGCTTTTGACACAACTGAGTGACTTGCTAGGCCACTTCAGGGGGGCAGCTAAGAGTCAATCGCATTGGTGTGCAACTGGTCACCAATATAGGTCAGACTGGGTAAGGGCAGGTTTCCTGCTCTAAAGAACATTAGTGAACTGTTTTTTTACAACAATCTGATAGCTTCAATCTGATTTCTTTCTTTCTTTTCTTCATGGTCACTTTTACTGGTACCAGCTTTATATTTCCAGATTGTTTCTAAAACAGTATTCAAACTCTCAAGCTACCACGGTAGGATTTGAACTCGTATTCATTGGATTATTTAGTCGAGGCCTCCGGATTACTAGTACAGTAATGTAGCCACTATACTACTGTAGCCCTAAAGTAATGTCTTAGAGGAAATGAAATATGAGGCTGGAAAATCCCTTCTTCCACAATACATTTTTCCAGAGATCTGATGACAACAAGTAAACAATTCCAATGAGAGGTGTAACTGGAAGGAAAAAAACGTGTCAACAGATAATCTGGGCCACTTTTGTGTTAATTAGGTATTCAATTACTGTGCTTATCTCAGTTTTTCCATTCATCACTCTTTGCACCATACAAATGTAACAAAGCTTTCATCGCAAGAAAAACTATTGTGTACATCAATTTGGAGCTATAATAATTCCGTGATTCAGGAAGTCTTGTTGGTTTCTAAACTATCTAATAAAGTATTAACAAGTCAGGGATGGAGGCAGCCAATTTCAAATCGTGAGCAATTCGTCCAAACTGCACTGGTCCTGGTGGGGCCTAGAGGAACGACGCCCCGGAAAAATTTAAATTTATATTAAAGATCATGCATTCTGGTTAATTTGACAACATATTTTAACTTCACAGTTGATGTAAAATATAACAATTTGATATAATGCATGCACCTTGAATCAGAATTTCAAGGTTATAGGGCCAGAGGGTGCTTTTGTCAAGAGGCTGAAAAAAACCAGGGAGCATAACGCTATAGACACAAATATTTAACATGAAATCAAAGGGCTGGATTTTCTCAGTGGTGTCGGGATAGCTGTTTGCTGGTCCCGCTCCCAGCTGCAGCCGCTTTGTCAACGGGATTTTCCCTTGATTGGGCTCGTTAAGCCCGCCCTGCGGGCTTCCCAGCCAATTAACAGGAAGCGGGTCTGATGACGTCATTTGATGACGCGTCATCAGCTGGTTTCCTTAAAGCGACCACGGCCACATTGAGTTTGACAATTGTGCTGTCACAGCATTGAGGTGCTGCAAACACTGACAAACATTGCACAAAGGTGGACGGTTGCACCCAGGCTCTCCAATGACTCCCTCCATATGCTTATGGAGGGAGTCACAGCACGCAGGGAGGTTCTCTTCCCTTCCAAGGGCGGAAGAGACCTCCCCACGACATCAACGCAGCCTGGTTGCACATTGCACAGGAGGGCAAAACCAGGGATGTTGTCAGGAGGACCAGGCTGCAGCGGCGCCAACCTTTCAATGATCTCAGTGGATCACGAAACGTTACAGCAAAGCCACACTCAAACTCACCCTGCTGTGCCACTCATCACATCCCCATCACTCTACCTTCCCCACCCTTCTCCTGCATATCCTTGCTCACACCAACTTACCTTGCACCTCCACCCATCCCTCTCGATCTACATTATTACTTCTCCATCTCACTAGCCACCCCTCACACTTACCCTCATCCTACTGCAAGCATACCAACTAACACACAAGGGTAAGCACTTGAGGTTTAGCCAATGTCTATGTGAAGTTTCTGCTAATGTGTTGTCATACAGTGAAATCTATATTTTCAACACTGCCCCTTATTGGACAGATCTGTGCGCACCTTGAGAAGTGTCTTACTGAGTTCCAGTGAATGTTGAGACATAACTTCCCTCCCCCCCGACTCCCCCTGCTATAGTGATGAGTGTGCATGGAATGGCTTTGACATTAAAGGGATGCTTCACGGTGCTGGTGTGGGATGGTATCAACCTGGCGCATCATGTAGAAGCCAGGGTTTACAGCGTCAAGTGAAGTAAATCTGGCCATGGTGATGCCATTGCGGGCCTCCCGGGCAGCAATGTTGTCAGCGGCTGATGCCCTGTGTCTTGTGCAGCATCAGGTGATAGCGGAGAAGGTTGGTGTTGTTGTTGGTGCTGCTGGCGTGCCTGGTGATGTTAGCGTTGAGGCTGAGCATGGAAGGAATCAGAGGAGCAAGGTGAGATAGTTTCTAGGGCACCGATGTTGCTGTAATAGATGTCAGCTGCAGGTGAGATGTCAGAAGCAATCTGTCAATGGTGAGAGAGGTTGTTCCAATGAGGTGGCACTGGACATACAGTTGGCTCTAAACACTTGCAAGCTAAAGAAATCTCTATGTCTTACAAATGCAGTATCCAACAGTTTCTGCACTCTGAAACTGACCATCTGCTACATGGCATCCTTCACACCACTTCTGCAGCTGTCAGCTTATCAGATACATCAGAGCAGACTCAACTCATGTCAGTGTGAGCTGGCGTGTTCCCCGAGCAGCAGATAACCTGTGGGGGAGCACGCAAAATTGGAAGGAAGTCTCAAAAGAGCATTAAATTGGCGGTTAACAAGCCATTTAATGAGCTCAATTGTCTCCCCCGCCGCTTGGTGTCGGGTCAGTTCTGCGCTGACAGACCCGACACCAGGGAGACTCGCGTGGAGGCGGGTTGACAGCGGGTTTCTTACCCGTTGTCCATCTTTGCTATTTTGACAGTAGACCCGCCTCCAAACCCGACCTCTGAGCGCCGGCAAAAATCAAGCCCAAAGTCTGAAATACTTTCATCTTGCGGTAAAAGAATAAAATGAAAGGAAAACTTTGATGACACCACAAAATGTGCTCCCTTCCTCTCTTTCACTCATTCTTTCTCTCGTTCTTGCTCATCAAGTATTTTTTCCCTTGGGTTTGTTGTAGAAACGGCAATGTGTTTTAGAGGGCTAAGAAACCCACAAATATTTCATTTCTACTGACAAAGCATCAAAATGTGATGGATTTCTATGACAAACCTAGTAACACTAACTTAGTATTGTATTCTACGATTGAAGAGGTGACGTAATAATTTAATGATGTTGAGATTCGAGAAGATTATTGTTGAAACAAATTTGAGGAATTACAACACTGATGCTGTAAATTATCACGTTTAAATAATTCTTTAGATTTCTTTGATGTATAATATTGACATTAAAATCATGTTAAAAATATTTTTTATAAAGTGCTCCTATTTTTGTGCAATAATAGAAGGCTGGGAGTGTGTAACAAAAGGTTAGGTGACTTCATGAAACACAAAGGGAAAGCTTGAATTGTTCAGCCTCTGAGCTCACTGATTCCACTATCATTTTTTTTTTTACTTTTATTTTGTAACTTTCCTGCTGAAAGTTCAACCCTCCCTCCCTACCCATCCGTCACCTTCAGGTTACTCTTCTGACATGAACATATATTGCTGTTCCTTCATCATTGCCGAGTCATAATCTTAGCACGCTCTACCTAAAACCATCACTATAGGGACTGCAGCGGTAGAACAGAACCACCACCTTCTCAGGGCAACTAGGCATGGGTAATAAATGCAACATTGCCCACAACACAGGAACAAATTTAAAATCCATGCCAAGATCCTTGGTCAAGTTCATCTTCATGGATGCTGCCAGTATCAGTCCTCTGCTGTAATATCAAGAAGAATGCTTACATAGTGAGTTAAGGGATTTTTTTTTTTTGACTCAACCAAGACTGACACAATGGGCCAGAAATTCGGCTCTTGTCGGGTGAGTACGCGCTGTGTACTCACCCGTAAGGCCACCTGAAGTGTTGGTTTCACGCATGCACTGCGCATGCGCGGGAAACCGGAACTTCCGTTCCCCTGAAGGAAGGGGTTCAGAAGTCGAACGCGTGCGCGGGAGAGGCAGCGCGCACGCAGCGAACTTCGTTTTTTTTCAGGTTTCTCCGTGAGGGTAATTATGGAGAAGCTGCACATTTAAAAAGGAGGCGCAAGGCCTGTTTTTAACAAGGTAAGTGGTTAATTAATTACAATTTAAACATTTTTTCAACAGGTTTATCTTTTTTACATACTTTAAAGAAAGGTAAGTTTATTTTTAGCACCGTTAAAAAGTTTAATTAATTTTTTCAAAAATTAAAATTTTTGTTTAAAGTAGTTAATTTATGTAATTTATAGTTATTTTAAAAATGTGATTTAAAAAAAAAAATGTATTTGAAGTTTTAGTGTGGTTTTGGGGCCGATCTCTATTCATAGATTTGACAGATCTTCCTGTCATGAATGAAAATTCCCTGCTAGGATTGGCTCTCCATGGCCCACGTGATCCCAGGGGACGCTTCGAACTAACTGCGCCCCTGGGATACGCAAGCACAGCGCGCCAGCAGCTGCAGGAGGCCCAGGACCCGAATTCCTCGTGGGCCCGAAGCACAACGGCAGGCGCGGTAGGCAAGTACGCGCGCGATGCTTGCACCCGCAGGAAGCCGGAGAGCCGAATTTCTGTAATCTACAAATGGTCTGACTGAATTCTTGCATTCAGAGATCAGTCTAGGTTGGCTGTGGGTGATTAGGGTAGGTGAATCTGCAAGATGTGCTTCTTTTATCTAATTAATACTGCATTCTGATGGCAACAAAGAGACAGATCATGTATATTACAAGATTAATGCTTGCAGTCTGATCCTGGGTTTCTCACTCCATCGTATGTTATGCTAAAAATATCAAATTTTAGTTTTATATTATAATGTTACGTACAAGACATTCTGTAGCAGTGAATGAAAGACAACGGCTATCTAATAAACCATTAGAAATGGATCATAGCTCTATTAAGTAAATAGGTCTATACATAGAATATTGTTTGATACTGAAAATTTAAATTTTCAGGCTTAATTGTGAATGCTTGTCACAATGGCAGTGTCCAATTAGACATCAAGCACATTAACCAGAGGCTTAATCCAACCACTCTCAAATTCTCTCACAGCAACTATCAATAATTCAACGATGCTTGGTTAATTATAACCAGCATTGAGTTGAAGGTAACAAAATGTCAAGCAATAACATTCAGAAATCCTTTTACAAATTTTATCAGACTGAATTTTCTAAGACCTATTGATGAAACAAGACGACTCCTGGAGCGCAACATTATCTTTGATTCTTCACTCATTCCAGCTTTGTTCAAATTTGGTAAACAAAACATTCCACTGTCACTGATTAGATCATCATGAATTACATTACTGGGATTAATTAGATTTCAGTCGATCAAAATGTAAGGTCTGAATAATTCATTGCGTGCGCGCCAAAACAAGTCATGAAAGATGATATTACCGTTATATCCCTTTTGACCTTACCAATCCATAATAACCCCAAGGTGTAAGTAATCAAAAATGCAATGACATCTGGTATTTGGAGGCACAAAACAGAATTCCATCTATTCCACTTCATTATTTACCCTGATAATTGAGCCAAATACAAGGTCCTGTCTGGATAAGCGGTCTATTACTGTGGGTGGCTCTGAGCTTTACACTCTCTATTTACCAACCCAAGGCATCACTGCATAATAGAACAAACTGCTACAAAACCAAGTCTTCGCTTTGGCAGAGCAATTTCACCTTCATTACAAGGCATCTTCCTATTTAAGTGAACAGCTGAATCCTTGAAGTGCTTTGGGTTGATACGAACCCTTGGGTTACATCACTAAGAGGGTTTGACAGCCTATTTGGGAGGATCAGCACTTTTAAAAAGACATACACGGCGGCCGTTTCTAATGTGATGTACATATGTGTATAACAAGTACCTGGGTTGCACCCATGTTCTATGCAAAAAGCACTTCAAAGACTATTTTTGTACAACTTGGGCCAATTTCTCAATGGAAAATGCATATTACATGTAAATAATTACAACACAGGCTGTACCTTTTAAAATGTTGCCAGCACTGGTGTAACAGTCTATCTTTAAAGAACATGACTAATATATTACTAAGTTTATGTAGAGAGATAAGAAACCTTGGATAAAGCAGGATGTTATTCAGCTGGCCAATGGCAGTGCCTGGTGAGCAAGTGTGCTGTGGAACTCTTTTTGGATCTCCTGTTATAGCTCTCTCACTCTGGATGGATTCACTCTCAATCAACGCAGATTTTGCTAGATGGAAAATATATACAGATTTCAAACCATTGGCAGGTCAATTTGTAATGTTTTCCACAATTGTGGTAATCTGATATTTCCCTGGCAATGAACTTTGAGTCTGGTGAGTGAAGGGACGAAGAACCAGTCCTACTGCCAACTTTTATGAAAAAAAATCCATCAACAAGGTGGTGACTTTGAAAAAACAAAACTCCAATGAAGCGATTTCTGAGTTACAAAGTTTCTTCCATCTGCCGAAGGTGCCTTCTTTGTATATTAATCTTATCATTTAATAATAATGAATCTCTTTTACAGCATGGGATAGGCAGCCCATATGTACAGCAGGAAGGACCTTTGTAAATAAATTCATGATCACTGGAAAGCAATACAGCACACCTTCACCTATACTCACGCTTAGGATGGCAGGTTTGGCTCAGTGGCAACATTCTAACCTTTGAGTTAGAAGGTTACGGGCTCAAACCACACTCCAGGACTTGACAACATAATCTAGGCTGACACTTCAGTGCAATAATGAGGGAGTGCTGCACTGCTGGAGGTGCTGTCTTTTGGATGAGATGTTAAACCAAAGTCCTGTCTGTTCTCGCAGATGGATGTAAAAGATCCTGTGTCACTATTTGAAGAGCAGTGATGTTCGCATGGTGTACTGGCCAACATGTATCCCTCAACCAACACCACCAAAACAAATCATCTGGTCATTTATCTCATTGCTGTTTGTGGGAGCTTGCTGTGCGCAAATTGGCTGCTGTGTTTCTTACATTACAACGGTGACAAAACTTCAAAAGTACTTCATTAGTTGTAAAACACTTCGAGACATCCTGAGATCGTGAAAGGCGCTGTATAAATGCAAATTCTCTCTTTCTTTATTCATCTGAGAGAAACCCAAGTTACCACATCTCACATATCATACTTAAGTGATAGGACCCCAATTTGAATATATTTATGAGGCTCCTGTCTAAGTAAGGCAGGTGCCTCAGCCAACGAACAAAATAGTTGCGTAAAAATGGCTACGGGGCAGGAAATGAGTGGTAATGTGTACTGCTTGCATTTTAACTCCTGTTACACCGGGCGGAGGGAGTTAAAATTCACCCTTATGTTCCTGACTCCCTATCGCATGCTCTCCAAAAATATATCTAGTTGCATATATTTACCTCATTGGACTTCTCCAGTAACATGTTCCATGAGTTTTATTTTCTCAGTTTGTGCTACCTTCAGCGAGCCTCGAACATTGCCTGTGCATATGGGAAATCACAGGCGTGTTGCTTCTGATTTTCTGCCCATTAATTTTAGTCAATAGAAACTGTTGGGTAGCACATCAACGATTGCCTGATAAATAGCAGGTAAGTCTATCCCTTAGAGCAAACTCAGGCCTCATATGCAATTTTACCTTGTTCTGAAGTAGTTCTGCCTGAAGCTGTTTACTACTGCTTTTTAAAAAAAAAAAATCATTCTCGGGATATGGGCATCACCAACAAGGCCAGCATTTATTGCCCATCCCCTAGTTGCCCTTGAGAAGGTGGTGGTGAGCCGCCTTCTTGAACCGCTGCAGTCCATGTGATGAAGGTACTCCCACAGTGCTGTTAGGTAGGGGGCTTCCAGGATTTTGACCCGCTACGATGAAGGAACGGCGATATATGTCCAAATCGGACTGGTATGTGACTTGGAGGGGAAATTGGAGATGATGGTGTTCCCATGCACCTGCTGCCCTTCTCCTTCTAGGCGTTGGGAGGTTGTGGGTTTGGGAGGTGCCGTCGAAGAGGCCTTGGCGAGTTGCTGCAGTGCATCCTGTAGATTGTACACACCGCAGCCACAGTGCGCCAGTGTTTACAGTGGTAGATGGTCTGCAGATCATGCAGCATGCTTTGTCCTGGATGGTGTTGAGTTTCTTGAGTGTTGTTGCAGCTGATCCCTTCCGGGCAAGTGACATTCCTGACTTTTGCTCTGTAGGAGAAGAAAACTTTGGGGAGCCAGGAGCGGAGCCATTTGCTGCAGAATACCCAGCCTCTGACCTGCTCTTGCAGCCACAGCATTTATGTGGCTGGTCCAGTCGGTTTCTGGTCATTGGTGACCCCCCAGAATGCTGATGGTGTAAGATTCGATGATGGTAATGTCATTCAATGTCAAGAGGAAGTGGTTAAACACTCTCTTGTTGGAGATGGTCATTGCCTGGCACTTGAGTGGCGCAAATGTTACTTACCACTCATCAGCCCCAGCCTGGGTGTTGTCCAGGTCTTGCTGCATGCAGGCATGGACTGCTTCATTACCTGAGGAATTGTGAATAGAGTTGAACACTGTGCAATCATCAGCGAACATCCCCACTTCTGACCTTATGATGGAGGGAATGTCATTGATGAAGCAGCTGAAGATAGTTGGGCCAAGGCTGCTGCCCTGAGGAACTCCTGCAATGATGTCCTGGAGCTGAGATGGCTGGCCTCCAACAACCAGAACCACCTTCCTTTGTGCTAAGTATGACTCCAGCACTGGAGTGATATCCCCCATCCCCTTTGACATCAGTTTTACTAGGGCTCCTTGGGGCCACACTTAGTTGAATGCTGACTTGATGTCAAGGGCAGTCACTCTCACCTCACCTCTGGAAGTCAGTTCTTTTGTCCATGTTTGGACCAAGGCTGTAATAAGGTCTGGAGCTGAGTGGTCCTGACAGAATCCAAACTCAGCATCAGTGAAGCAGGTTATTGGTGAGCAAGTGCCACTTCTTAGCATTGTTGACGACCATCATTATCATCCTTCCATCACTTTGCTGATGATTGAGAGTAGGCTGATAGGATGGTATTGGCTGGGTTGGATTAGTCCTGCTTTTGTGGACAGGACATACCCGGGCAATTGTCCACATTGTCGGGAAGATGTCACTGTTGTAACTTTCATGGAACAGCTTAGCTAAAGACGCGGCTAGTTCTGGAGCACAGGTCTTCAGCACTACAGCCAGGATGCTATAGGGACCTAAAGCATTTGCTGTGTCCAGTGCATTCAGCCATTGTTTGATATCACGTGGAGTGAATCGAATTGGCTGAAGACTGACATCTGAGATGGTGGGGACCTCAGGAGAAGTCCACGAGGGATCATCCACTTCGCACTTCTGGCTGAAGTTGGTTGCGAAAGCTTCAGCCTTGTCTTTTGCAGTCAAGTGCTGGGCTCCACCATTATCGAGGATGTGGATTTTCATGGAGCCTCCTCCTCCTGTTAGTTGCTTAATTGTCCACTGTTTAGCATGCATGCAATCCTTTGTTGTAGCTTCACCATTTTCAAGTATGCCTGGTGCTGTCTCTGGCATTCTCTTCTACATTCCTCATTGAACCAGGGTTGGTCATCTCGCCTGATGGTGGAGGAGTGAGGGATATGCCAGGCCATGAGGTTACAGACTGTGGTGGAATTCAATTCTGCTTGCTTCTAATGGCCTACAACACCTCATGGCTGCCCCGTTTTGCGTTATTACATCTATTTTCAATCTAACCCACTTAGCATGGTGGTAGTGCCAGACAACATGATGGAATGTGTCTTCAGTTTTAAGATGGGACCTGGTCGCCACAAGGACTGTGCGGCGGTCACTCCTACCAATACGGTTATGGACAGATGCATCTGCAACAGCTAGAATGGAGAGTATGTGGTCAAGTAAGTTATTCCCTCGTGTTGGTTCGCTCACCACCTGTCACAAGCTCAGACTGGCAATTATGTCCTTCAGGTCTCGGCCAGTGGTGGTACTACCGAACCACTGATGGACATTAAAGTCCCTCACCCAGAGTATATTTCCCTTGCTACCCTCAGTGCTTCCTCCAAGTGATGTTCAACATGGCGGAGTACTGATTCATCGGCTAAGGGAGAGCAGTAGGTGGTAATCAGCAGGAGGTTTCCTTGCCCATCTGTGACCTGAAGCCAAGAGACTTCATGGGGTCCAAAGTCATTATTGAGGACTCCCAGGGTGACTCCCACAAAACTATATTGGGTGGGAGTCGCCCTGGGAGTCTGGTGGGTCTGTCTTAGTGGTGGGACAGGTCATACCCAGGGATGGTGATGAAGGAGTCTGGGACGTTGGGTAATGAGTATAATTCCTAAGTATTAAATGATGTCTTCTACTTTTGAAGCCTTCAGCAGTACGAATATACTTTTGGATTGACTTAATGAATTCCCGTCATAATTTTCGATTAGTTAGCCTTGAATTCTCTTTCCCAATGAGAACATGCACAATTTCTTTAACCTTTCATTAGATTCCAGAGAACTCGTCATCATTTGGGTTGCCTTACACTGTACTCTCAAAGCCAATAATATGATTGTATGCTATAGTAATTAATACTGCACACAGTGCTCCAAGTGAGGTCTAACCAGTGCCTCACATAGTGAGTTTGCCTTTGTTGATTTGTAATTGATCCTTTTGCTAATGCAATTCAATACCTTGTTTTCCTTTTTCACCCGATATGCACAGTGCCAAAGAATTTTCCACAAGAACCTCCACACCTTTTCCTCACCATTCTGCTACATGACTCTTCCATTCAATATCACGCCCCCTTTTTATTTCTTGCTCTAAGGCTAATTATTTTATTTGATTGCAGGTAGAGCAATATTGGAACTTTAAATTGAAAAGTGGGTTTGCTGGTGTGGAATTTATCAGGGAATTAGACTTACTCATGGTAATATTATTGCAAGTGTACAGAGTAATAATTTGCAGTAGATTACAACAAGTTTAACCTCCACTGCCTGTAGTGAGCTGCTGTTGGTACAACAAAATTAAATCCCTGCATAAAAATAAATCTGTAATATATATATATTATCAATAAAAACAGATTCTAAGAAACAATTTCAAGGTTGTCATTTAATATCAGGGTTCAGGTGGTTACATTCAGCCATTTATGACATAACATAAATGCCTCAATTGATTTTGAGCCTTGCACTCAACACCTTGAGATTCATTTTGCTACATTATCACAAGTTATTTCCAAATGTTTTCTGTTAAACTTGGGTAGAAATTACCTGGATGTAGACTGTGGCTAGGTTATGTCCATTTAAAAACAGGTTGATCCAGGAAAAACTATTGCAATGAGTGTAACCTTCAAAAAAAAAAATCTTTTAATACAAATAAGTTGTAAAGACATCTCTCTAAGAATCTGGTATGAGGGGTATTTTTGTGGCTCATTTCAGAATGAACTCACCAGTGCGACAAAACCTTATCAGAATAGCACAGTGCACTCCTATGATCAGAATGCACTAATAACTCCAAAGCAGCTGCAAAAGTTGATAACATTCTTTTGTCCTTGGGTTTTATGTAGGTGTATGTCCGAGATATTCCTACTATGAATGAAATACACCACCTAAATTTCCCCCCCACCCCCGTAGTGTTCATGTAGGAGTGGCCATCTTGTGCCACTTCTTCAATCACTGTGCTAATTTCACATGGGAAGTTCGGTCAAGAGGCACATCTGAAAATGGGGGTAAGATTTTCTTTTGGTACAAATGTTGAGAACAAAAAAAAAAGAAGCAAATCCAGAGCTACAAATAATGAAACGACGATTCATTCTGCAAAAGGTGTTCCAGCAGGGAGATGCCCGCTTTGTAAAATAATGAATCTTGGGTGAAAATCACAGTGGACAGAGGAAAGAACCAAAGAAAGAAACCTGAAATTCAAGGCAAAAGAAATTGTTAGGTCGCCAGAAACTTTGTTTTCTGCTGACTTCAGTTTTACACAGAGGTTGACTGAACTGGAACAGATAGACCTAGTGCTCTGAACACTCCTTTTACTAAGACCGAAAACCATATACACTTCAAACTTTCTGATTTTCCGTTGAAGGTGATATTCCCTGTTTAGAACTATTTATGTTTTCCTGCTTTGCGCCTCTCTCCACTTCTCTCGCCAACAGCATGAGTGGCTGAGCTGCTTGCAAAGTACAACAATACAGGTCTGTAACTAGCCAGAAAGAGGTGCATAGGAGCAGCTCAGCATGACAAGAGCTTGTCCTCCACTCCTTGTGCCCCCATGACAGCATGGCTGAATTGATAGTTCAACGTATGGACATTGTAGGAATAAAACCTGCACTCCACCACTGACTGGAGCAGTATTCGTTTTCATGTCACCCATCCCTTTTGCCTATTATTAATAGTGATTTAGTTATTGCTTGGTTTCTACTAAGCTTTATAAAGGGGATCTCTGTTGTCTCCAACCATCAGTTCTTCCTTTCTAAAGATCCTTTAAGCATTGTTGCTACCTAGGTCAATGCTCAACTTTTCCACTGCTTCCTGTTCAAATGACTTGAGTTTAGTTTCCACCTGCTGACAGCACCAAGACGTCCCTGCTCAAAGTCACCAACTTTGACTGTGACCATGACCTCTCTATGGCCTTTGATATGGCCAATCACTCTATCCTCCTTCCCCACCTCTGCTCTATGGTCCACCTCCATGTTAATGCCCTCTTGATTCCATTCCTAACTGTTCCAACACAGTGGCTTTTCCTCTTTCAGCCACATGGTCACCTGCAGTGCGCCCCAAGGTTCCACGCTTGACCCTTTTCTATTCCTGGTCTACAGGCTGCCCCTTGGTGTCATTATTCATAAGCATGGAGTCGGCATTCATATATATTTTCCTGACACCCAGCTTAAACTTTCTGGCACTACCTTTTGTGAGTTAACCAATATTAATTGTTTAAACAAAACTACTGAAGGACAAATCCAAGGCAAAGACAGAAATAAACAAAAGGATGCTAAAGTTAATCATATTCCTCGATTTTTGGCTGTTGGCAAAGCTCACTCCTAAAATTTTTTGGTAGATGGTAATTTTTCATGCAACTAACCCTGAATTATTCTGCCTTGGGCTGCAAAAGTTGTGCTATCTGGGCATAGGGGAATGGATTTTTTAGGGCAGGAGTTAGTTATGCTAAGTTCCGCCTTTTTCCACCCGTCAGAAAATCTGGTGGAAGCGGGGGGGCAGATACATAATGCATCCCACAAATGAACACACCAGGCATTTCTTACCTTTGTGCTGGTGCAAAGGATGCCTTTGCATTCCTGGCACAAAGCATCGTCAGAGGCTTTCAGACAACCAGCTCTCGGCAAAAACACCTCCATTTTAAACTGTCGTTAGCATCTTGGGTCAGCAGATCGCTTATGCTGCTGCACAGAAGCCACAGCTAGATCCCTGCCCCCTACAGGCATTCCATTTATGCCGCAAGTGGCATTGGCAGTATGCAAATGACCTAGACCCTGGAATTTGGGATGGAACACGTCCATGGGACAGACAGAAGATCTTCCCTGCCCCTAATTAAGTCCTCTGTTTTTCTTACTCAAACCAAACCAATATCATGGGCATTAGGCTAATTATTCTCAGGATTGCAATTATCCTTACGTGCTTGGGATTTTGTAAATGTTATTAACTGGTTGTACTTCGTGCTGATGGGCGCACTTAGTGGTGCAACCGGCTGAAGCAATAAACTAAAAATGCATACCCATATAACACATACTAGATAGCTATTTTCTGGGAGTCCACTGTTGCTTGTGTTGAGATGCCATATTCATTTAGGTGCTAAATCATGATTCGCTTGATTACCCTTGTCATTCTACATTGGCCCAGTTCTGTTGCACTCAGACTGTCTGGTGCGTAAAGGTTCGAAAAGCCACAAAAATGCATTCTTTCAAAATACATGTATTAATATACAGAATACTAAATAACGACCTCTCGCTCGAGGCTGTAATTCAATATAGGTGGCTCTGTGGGTATTCATAAACTGTCTAAGCTTGACTCTTGCTTATGGTATCATCAGAACTGCCGCCTTGTAACTCACTTTCAGAGATCCATTTTCGGTATGTAATATAGGCAGTGGCACTTCAACAATATTATTATTGTGTCAACAGATTGCTCTGCGCAGTCTTGGCTTAACTGATAAATAAAAACAAATACCAGAGCGGCCAGATTCTAGTGAGGACGGTCAAGTGGATAGAAGCATCATTGGTATGGACATCTGGATTGTACGGTGGGATGGACCGACTAAATGACCATTTCCATCTTTTTCTTGTGAAAATGCCAGGAGGCCAACTAAACTCAATTCACTGTGTAGACCTGTAATGCTTGAAATAAATCTGAATTCAAATATCTGGTAAATATACACATCAAAAAGTCTGTTAAGTGTGTACTTTATTTTGTAATAAAAATCTGCAGAACTATTCATCCGTTGGCAGGAACCTGATGCGACACATTTCAAAGCTTTCCCCAAAGATAGTGCAAACAAAGTCTTTTAGACAATTAATGCCAACTTTGTTTTACAGTTAGAAAGATTAGTACAATTTTAACAATTTTCAAGCCTTAGTATGAAAATTCTGCTTTTTTTGTAACCGTATTTCATTGAAAATTTAAGGTTGGGTCTATCCTGCCAATGTCAAGAATGCTGAAACTGACAGAGCATAAGAACTCTAAAATTCTGCAATGAATGTTTGGATATATTAAATTTTGGGCTATCAAATCTCTACAATTTGTCACCAGAGACTTTTTTTTTTTTAAATGAATTATCTCTGAAAGGAAAAACAGAATCAAATTCTGGAAGGAGACCAGCACTGCAATCTTGCAGCAGTTTTTAAAGCCACCGGTGGGATTCGCTCTCTGTCTGTTTTATGAAGTACAATCCGACAGGTCCCAAATACGTTGGGCTGCATATTACATATTCAGCACAAATAAAAATATTCAACTTTAGCCTAAAGAAATCTTAAAGGTGAATCTGATCATTTCGCATTCATTTTTCAAGCTGGACTCACTCTCAAATTCATCAGACTTTCAAGGAAATACAGTATTTTTAAATACCTCCAATAATCTTTTCAATGTTGTTCGTGCTAGTGCTACAAATGAACTTAATGCACAAAATGGGGCATTTATTGAGAAGCTAAGTTTGATCACCCATCTAACAGTTCACTGCTGATGTCATAAAGTACGAAGCAATATTTAGTGCCACATCCAACAAAACCATTCAACTCAAAGTGGAATAAGAATTTGTTCCAAATATATATCTGATGGTTTAAAAGCTAAAACATGTTAGTTTGGGGTTGATGATCATGTGAATGCAAAGCTCAGCTTTTACTGCACAAAATTCCTTATGAAGTGCAGTGTGCTATATGCAATACAGTTCATTAATTGGGGCATATACTCAATAAAGTTTATGGTGTTCACATATTAAATCACACAATTACTGCACAAAGAAAAGCCTGCAGTAGCATATTGATAATGTTAGTGCAGCTGTGAGATAAAGTGGCTTTGGAAAAAATGCTGCACTATTCTCTGTGCAGGATCTATGTAGCACGGCCATAACGATAAATAAATGGGAAGAAGGTTTGCTCGTGCTTATTAGTGCCAGCTACAATGATCGTTTCAAACCATTTCAGAAAATAGGGGATAGCGTTGCTCTAAATGCAACAAATGCATGATGACGCTTGCATGAAGTTTCTCTGTACTATTTAACGTATTTGTTCATTTGTTTACTTTAAATGGGTTACTGAATACGTTAAAATAGCACACAGAGGAATTTCATCTGAAGGCGGCAATACCAATGACAATTTCACCCCGACAAGTTCTACAAAGATTTTGCAATAAAGGCACACACAGTGAGGAGACATAAAGGACAGAGAAGGATAGACCTAGGGGCATGACAACATGCAAAACAAATGAATACCTTCAAAACCAAGCAAAAATCAAGCAGCAAAATTGATTTTGGTGCTAAGCTCTCATATGTTCATTAAGTACAGCATCTACAGGCCTGACTCCATGGTAATTTACCTCATACATAAGAAACATCTTGTGTTTAACTGATTTGTATAAAACAGAGCACAAATATTTAACAAGGTTTTGTATGCCAAATGCAAATTTATTTTCCATTCAAGCATGGACATTCCTCAACTGAGGTTTGTTTTAGTAACTAGTAAGTTCCATCTTGTTTAATAGCAACAAATCTTGCCTAGTAATAACAAAATATGGACCAGATACAGCTCATATGTAGCAAATGAATGAGATTTCACCACAAAAACAGTGGCCACTTCTGTGGCAAAGGTACTGAATCATTTCAAACTAATACCATTGCCAACTTCAGTATGTGCACCTTCTTTGCCAATAATAGAGGAAAATGGCAGAACACGATATCTGGTTGAACTGTCCTGCCATACCCGGACCTATCAGACAATTCAAACAATAGCAATCAACAGGGACTCCACTAGCTTTTGGTTTCCTTAGTGTATTAAATTTATTGGGTGCTATATAGGAATTAGTTAAAGAAGTACAAGTATTGTGAGAACAAGTACCACTTCAAAATATTGTTACATTCATTAGCATTGAATGCCAGACCGCCAACGAGACTCTTCCTGTCTGGTTGTCGTGTTTAGTTTAGCTTTCTAGTGTTTACCGTTTGCATTCCCTGTGAAAATGTGCAGCATGAAAAGCTTTTATCAATGAAAAACAACTTTAAAAAGTTACTGGTGACATACTCTGTAAATGTAAACAATGCAGATACAGTGCGTGGTGATTACAATGCATAAATGGGTACATTTTCTAATGCATTACCAATAAAATTGTAGTTGCTTTGACTACATCCCACATTATATTTTAATTATAAACACAAAATTACACAGCAGGCTTGTCTGAAGCCAAAACATGGGTGAATATTTCAGGGGAGAACGAACCCAAATTCTCCCTTCACTTTGTTCAGTTCTGTAAAGGGGCTTGCTTATTTTCCAGTTCTGATTGAAGGGTTTACATCCACATGTTAACACAAACCATCAGATGCTGACAGGCCTACTGTGTCTTTCCAACGTTTTCTAATTTTTATTTCACATCGCTGTGTCATATTTTAGAGGAAATTGAAAATGTAATTCTTGACCATATAAAGTAGGGTCAACATAGATGCAAATTATGAAGCAGAAAAAATAAATGTGTATAAAAAAAAATTAACTTTCTCCTTAATGAAAACTGTTTATTTAAGGAAATAGAATTTAGTCAATTGTGTTTGTCCTCAGGAAATCGTATTTTCTTGGTTACCTATGGCACATTTTTTTTTACATCTGTATAAACTACGATTAAATTAAAATCTCTATATTTAAGGCAATGCTACCATACTGCAGTCAGACCTTATAGGAGTCTACATTAATTTGCTTACAAATGGCTTAGTTAGAGAAAGTACTGGGAAAGAAAAAACACTGTCTGGAGCCATGACCTACACACAACACTTTCAGGAGTCTCCTGTATACGGTATGGTGCATGCTAGCATAGCTGTATAAAATTAAACATATTCAACCAAGCTGTGCGCTTGAGATAAGCTTTCTTTGCATGTGCTTGCATTACCACTAAAATATCAAATGGCAAAATACAGCAAAAAAACCTAGGTATCATTTTTGGAACTAGATTCTCAAGTCAAAAATTACATTTTAATTTTTGTTCAATTAAACTTTAAATTGACAGTAACTTTTTTTTGTATGAAATTCCTTTGTAGCTGTTCCAGATATACAATATACAATATTTATACCACGGTTTTACTTCAGTTCACACACATACAGTTGCTAATTCCTTCGAGCCATGGTTCCATTCATCAGGCTGCCAGGCTATAGTAATGACTTGTTGGATGGAAGAGGAAAAGGAAGGTGATAGAAATTTAAAGAAATGACAAACAGTAGACTGAAGCGAGAGGGAGCGACAGATCCTCGCAAAACAAGGTCAACAGAAATAGCCTGCTAAAGAGATTGTAGAAATTGGCAGACAGTCTTAGCTTAGATAAAATGAAAACTAAATGTACATGCACAAAGAAAGAACTACATGAAAGAGAACAGATTTTAAATTGACATTTTGTTTAAACAGCTCATTTGTTTTGAATAAAAATGGTACAATTCTGTTTCTGATTAACACTCAAATACACTTGAAGCAACTGCAAAGGCATAAAATTGTGTGTTGAACTGTCTGGGGAGAATACAGCATGCCTTTATTGAGGGTCTAAGACAGCAAAACAACCAGAATTGCAGAGAAGAGTAATGAGAAGAGTGTGCATGATACTGATGAACCACCCAAAGTTGCTGTTGTAGCCAAAGTATTTCCATCCATGGGCAGCAAAGAGTTGTGAAACAATATGGCCAGTCCAATCAGTGTTCATAGAAAACATAGGGGTAATGGAAACATGTGCATATGAAGACAGACAGGTGGGGGAAAGGGAGGGAGGGAAAAGGGGTGGGGTAAGAGAGAGAGAGAGAGAAAAAAAGGTCATAAATACAAAACCAAATTAAGAATTTAAGGTAAACAAATAAAGTGTAAATGTTAAATTGAAATAAAACAGATTAGAGAAATATTTGTGTAACATAAAAGAGTAAGTATGCTTCATTTTAAGCAGAGTATGAATAGCACACTAGGTCAAAGGTCATATTTCATGGTTACAGGGTTAAAGGGCACAAAACTAAGCTGGGAGAATGGAAATGAGCACACAATGGGCTGCGAGTACAGAATAGAGCAAAAAGAAACAGTAAGTAGTTTCAATGAAAGACAAACATGAAGCGGGAATAAGGCTGGTAAGAAAGGATTTGAAATTAATACTATGTTCTATTTTTACTGCCATATGTTAGCTGCATTCAGTTAAATGACTTGCAACTGTTGCATGGAAAAGCAGTTCCCTCGCCCATGCTCCAAGCTGTTGGTGTGAGTAACTGCCTTTGTGATGTAATAGGCCAGTTAACATTTGCAGGCTTGTCATGCAAACTGCAGCACTCTCTGCTGCATCCCCATAAAACATTCATGTGTTAATTCAACAACCACTAAACACTAGAATACATCTACAGAACAGTTGCAATATTCAAAAGTCCAATTAATCACTTCTTGTGTCATTAATGAGGTGAGTCAGTCCAGTGTTTTCATTGAGACTATCAAAGAACGAAGGAAGCTTTATGTTGCAAAAATGCTGCAATATATTTGACATTTCAAAATGAATATTTATCGGGGAAAAAAATTACTTTGGCCTGCGTAAGCTTATATCTAAACATTTAGGACCATATTTTCCTCTTTTTGCAAATAAAGTGTTAATTGCTATTATTCCATCAACCTAATGAACCAAAATCGAAATGGAAAGGTATTTTTTGCTGCAATAATTGTGCCTCATCATAGAATGATACAGGACAGAGGAGGCCATTCAGCCCACTGTGCCTGTGCCGGCTCTTTGAAAGAGCTCTCCAATTAGTCCCACTCCCCTGCTCTCTCCCCGCAGCCCTGCAAATAATTCCCCTTCAAGTATTTATCCGATTCCCCATTGAGAGTTATTATTGAATCTGCTTCCATGAATGAAAGAAAACCAGCCAATCAGAATGCTGGTGTTCCAGGAACATTGACCCTGAAACCAACAGAGGGCCAGTTTTTTTTTTTGCAGAGTAGTCAGCATTTAGCAAAGGAAAATTAACTTTAGGGCACAATTAATCTATAATGCAGATCGTGCTGGGAAGCTTCCATTATCTTACATGGCGATTACCCCTATTACATGAGATGCTCACACTTTTTGGAATTTATTCCATCCTTTTACAAAAGTTTCGATTATACCCTTGATGGATATTTCATGGGCTATTCAAAATGTGACATCAGAGAGCTGGCATATTGCCCCTCAAGCCAGCTGTATGTCAAAAGGCAGTCGCATGGCATATCTTGGTATTCAGGTAAATATATATGGATCATTTGTATGTTATCGCTAGTTACATATTGCAGTTATTAAATTCTATTGAAACTGGAAATGAGAACTACAATTAGTAAAAGAAACCCAAACTCTCAATGACATGTTACAACAGAGCTCCTTAAATTTTCCTTTTGGGAAAAATACTGTTTATTCAAATATTTAATTAGTTTCTAAAGTTAATTATTCCAAAATGGTTTCTTTACATTCTGGTCTAATACAAAGAAATCTTGCCCTCTCTTTATATAACTAACTCACCGCTCTATGTGCTAATTCTAAAATAATTTTACACGGTTGATCTTCAGCAGCTATTTTTGTTGCTAATTTTCATAAATATATTTTTCCATAGGAGCAAAACTATAGCAGCAAAAAAAGCAGAACAGACTGTTACCATTTTCGACTGGTCTTACTCTCGTGTTGACTTAAATCACCTGGTTTGTTAGATTTTATATACAGAGGAAAATATTGTCCTTAAGGAAAGCTTGCATGCACTCAGATTATCCAGGCACAGTGTAAACTTCTCAAATAATAATCAAATTATCTTTGGTCTAATTCTGTCAATGAAAATGCTGCGATCTGATTCACAGATAACCAGTAGTGGTGGGCAGATAAACAGGAACAATAGCTAGCAATCCAAGGGACTGAGACAGCAGCCATTAATGTGCGATGAAACTGCAATCTTAACATTTACTGTGCGTAACAATAAACATTCCAGTAGGTTTCAGGTTGAAACGGGAATCCTCAGCAAACCAACTAAAGCATGAGGTGCAATTTGCCATTTCCTATGTCAGAAACAGCACACCCCAGAACATTTATTATTATAATAGATTATCAGCTGGATGCAGCGCTGGTGACTCTGTAATGTTCAAACAGTACAATCACCACTGAAGTACCATTAATACCCTTGGGTGGCATCAGGAATCAGTAACTACTAGGAGGTCTGTAGAGAATATAAAACTTGCCATGCATAGCACAACAGAGGCTTCATATCACAGCAAGATTCTATTGATCCTATTACCATTAGCAAACTACAGTTCAGTGAGACGAGGGAAAACTGCAACATTAAAATCTGGAATGTCACAGCAATTAAATTTCACAAAAAAGTACTTATGATGATTATTACCACTGATGGCAATTTAGAAATGGAAAACAATATGCTGCACACAGCATATAGTAATTACAGGTTTCGCAAATCAGGAGTTGCCAAAAAAAAATCTTGATCTTGCAAGTTTTTATCAACACTATCTTACACCATACGTGTAGATTTAAAAAAATCTATCCTCGGTTTATTCTTTTGAAACATATAAGATACTGAGGGGGCTCGACAAGGTAGATGCAGAGAGGATATTTCCCCTCGTGGGGGAAATCTAGAACTAGGGGGCACAGTTTTAGAATAAAGGGTCGCCCTTTTAGAACTGAGAGGAGGAAGAATTTCTTCTCTCAGAGGGTCGTAAATCTGTGCCCCAGAGAGCCGTGGAGGCTGGGTCATTAAATACATTTAAGGTGGAGATAGACAGATTTTTGCAAGATAAGGAAGTGAAGGGTTATGGGGAGCGGGCAGGGAAGTGGCTTTGAGCCCAAGATCAGCCACGATCTTATTGAATGGCGGAGCAGGCTCGAGAGGACAAGTGGCCTATTCCTGCTCCTATTTCTTATGTTTTGCCAGACAACTACTTTCTTCCTGCTACTACTGTAGAGAATAGAAACACTCCACCACCTCAGGGGAGTCTGTTCCTTTACTGCTCCCAGTCATGTAGACGGTAATTAAACCCAGAATTTTGAGAATCCCGCCTTACTTGCTTGTACAGGCCTCAGACATGGGCCTTAAACCAGTATCATTTTATACAGCTGCTATCTGGGATTTTGCTGTAGAAATTTAGATGCGATTCACACACAAAGGTGTATAAATCACAAGTGGGAGAATTATAAATGGCTAGAGAAAGCCGAATTGTCAATGCACTGAAGGATATTACGGTTTGTGGCAATTTTCCCTCACTGCACAGTTCTTGCACTCAGTCCGAAAGTAAGATTCCAATTCCATATTGTGTTAATGGCTGCACCCATGATATTGCATTGCAAGCCAAAGTTTCTAGTTGTAAACCAGTCGGGAAGAGCAAAAAATGTCATCTGAAAATTAATTGCTTTTATTCATTTATTTTAAAACATGTATGGAACAGTACAAGCTGGTACAAATTTTTCCAAAAGAAAGAAATAAAATTGAATATATCTGACACACAGACAGCTGAATACCATTTAATGTAGTATTCAATTTTTGCAAGCATGACTAGATTTGGGGATGCAGCGTCTTTGCAGGACTTAATGCAAATAATATTTGAAAGCAGCCTGAAGTCGTACCTGGAATGACAGTGGGTTCTACCGAGGTCCGGAAAGAGACGGAACCAGGATCTGATCGGCCTTGCTGGTTCTCAGCCACGACATAAACTTCATACTCCGAGTTCCAGTCCAGGTTTCCGAGAATAACATATTCACTATCAGCTGGTAATCTCATTTCAGGTTTCCAGTCCGAGTGATGTTTCTGTGAAATAAACCATGGGTGAACAAAGAGCTACCAGAGCTTCAACCTAACTGATTTGTGGTAGGTAAATATACACAAGTTAACGCTATGGTGTCGCTGTACTAGCTCGCTGCGAATTTCTAGTCAGTTTTAGAAAAGGTAAAATCCGCCAGTGATTGACCTTTGCACTTTTGATTTGGAGGCAGAGATAAATGGTATACAGATTTATCAGGTAAACTCCAGAGAATGAGATATTGCAGATTTGAATCTCAGGGATAATTGTCACCTTTTCCACTGTATTCTGAGCTTGTCCATTACATAACTTTTTGGATAGAAGTGGTAGTATCGAGATCTTGGGTTCAACAATGAAAGCAATGTACTCACACAAGCTAAAGCAGCTTCTAAAAGCACATAGGCCAGAAATAAAATTAAGGGGTAAGCTTGGTAGGAAAGGGATGGAAGATTGGTATGTGAAAGTTAAACTTTTTCCAAAGAATATAAGGCCACTTTAGGCAAAATGAGATACTTTTCATTTGTTAAACCTCGATATAAAAAGGGGTTGGAGTACAAGAGTAAGGAAGTCTTGCTACAATTATACAGGGCTTTGGTGAGACCACCTGGAGCACTGTGCACAGGTTTGGTCTCCTTATCTGAGGAAGGACATACTTGCCTTGGAGGCGGTGTAACGAAGGTTCACTAGATTGATCCCTGGGGTGAGAAGGTTGTCCTATGAGGAGCGATTGAGTAGATTGGAGTTTAGAAGAATGAGAGGTGATCCCCATTGAAACATATAAGATTCTGAGGGGGATTGACAGGGTAAATACTGAGAAGTTGCTTCCCCTGGCTGGAGAGTCTAGAACTAAGGGGCACAGTCTCAGGATAAGGGGTCGGTCATTTAAGACTGAGATGAGGAGGAATTTCTTCACTCAGAAGGTTGTGAATCTTTGGAATTCTCGACCCCAAAGGGCTGTGGATGCTGAATCAAGGCTGAGATCGATAGATTTTTGGACTCAAGGGGAATCAAGGGACATGGAGATCGGGCGGGGAGGTGGAGTTGAGGTCAAAGATCAGCCATGATCTTATTGAATGGCAGAGCAGGCTAAAGGGGCCGTATGGACTACTCCTGCTCCTAATTCTTAGATTCTTGTGTTCCTAAAATAAATCTATAACAAAGAAATGCAGGAACTGGCAATAGGATTCTAGATCTGCGTGCTTAGGGCACGTTGGATCAATGGAGCTCCAAAGATCCATTCAGATCTGTCAAGTGAAGGTGGCAATGTTTGGTGAAAGCATGCAAACTGCACCACCTGGTTGGCCTACAGATAACTTAGGATGTCACTGTTTAGATCTGATGTTACATCATGGGACATGTACTGCTCGAGAACAAAACAAAAGGCTAGCATTCAGTTACCAATTTTGCTAACTTCTTTTAAGTGATGGTTTATCCAGGGCTTTGTTCCCATAAGAAACAAGCATTTGTCTCATCCATTGTGAACTTTTCTTTCCATCTTTGTAAACACAATGGCATAAACAGCAGACGATGGATAAAACTTAAGTACCTTGAATTCCAGATGTAAAATTGAGATACAATTTTTGGTGAATACAATGAATGGGATCTACGTTGCCTGTATGCCAAAGTAGGTCCACCACCAAAGCCACTTAAGATCATACAAATCCAAAGATTCAAATGGTTTTGACGTAATCTTGTTTAAAATAAGATTCAAATACTTGAGAAGGAGAAAAAATTGCAGGGCTACAGGGAAAGAGCGGGGAGTGGGACTAACTGGATTGCTCTTCGAAAGTGCTGGTTGAGACTCGATGGGCCGAATGGCTTCCTTCTGTGCTGTACTATTCTTTGATAAATACCACCAAAGGAAAGTGATAAGCAGAGATAGTAATAACATGAACTCTCAAAGTGCTGGAAGAGATCTTAGTCTAGCATTATGTCCAGGCAAGACAAAATCATTGGGACATCATGCTTCAGTGAGTTCTAGTTGCATTCTTGGGAGGAAAGTACAAGCATCTTCCACATAGAATCACAGAAATTTCAGCACAGGAGGAAACCATTCAGCTCAGTGTGCCTATACTAACTGCACATTGAAGATATCTACTCTGATTCCATTTCCTTGCTATCTCCAAGTTCTCGTTAATATTTTGTTCAAGTGTTCATCTAATTCCCTCTTAAATGATTGTGGTAGCTACAGTTCTCCAATTTGAGAAACAACCATTTACTTCTGTTCTCTGCTTCCTATCCTTCAACTATCTCTATAGTGATGCTGCCGCTTTATCTTTAATACCACAAGTCTTAATCTTTGCAACATGTCTTTTATGTGGCACTTTATCAAATACTTTTTGAAAGTTCAAAAATAACAACTCCATTTCAATCTCTTTGTCCGTGTGTTCCATAGTGCCTTTAAATAATTTGATTACATTAGTCAAGCGTGACCTGCCCTTTACAAATCCACGCTGACGGTCCCTGATTAGCCCTTATCTTTTTAAATTTTAATAATGTTATGCCTTATTATGTTCCTAGCACTTTTCCTACTACTAACATGAAGCTAACGGAGATGAATGACTCAGGATGCTTGGCAGGAGGTAGCAACACATATCAATACTCAATGTACAATTCAGTGGACTTGGCTGTAATGCTGCAAAAAGTTAATTATCTCACAAGTTGTGCCAAGGTAGGAGACTGCACCATTACCATATCTTAATGCTGTGTATTAAGAATGCACGGCATGTGTATGCATCCATACAGTCTTGCAACGTTTTAAATGCTAGCAACTCCCTTCCCCTCCAAGTGCTCCTTCCCCATGCATTCTCTGCATAGAAGATGGTGTTGAGCCACCTTCTTGAACTGCTGCAGTCCATGTGAAGGTACTCCCACAGTGCTGACTTTTTTGTAATGGTTTGTTACAACTGAGTGGCTTGCTCGGCCATTTCAGAGGGCAGTTAAGAGTCAACCACATTGCTGTGGGTCCGGAGTCACATATAGGCCAGACCGGGTAAGGACAGCAGATATCCTTCCCTAAAGGACTGCTGTGACCCCGACATATCCTTCCATCGACTTTACCTGCACATTGCATGTTTATGCAATCACACCACTATGAGCTGAATGCTGATACATGGGCATTCCGCTTGATGACACAAGAAATCAAGAGCGGTGGGGATGCAGAAGCAGGAGGTTTGGCCTCAGCTCATAGTTCCTTCCAAATTCCTCTGGCTCCTTTTCCTCATCCTATTCCTCCAATGGAACCAAACCATAAGCTGAAGTTTTTTTAAAAATGTATTCGTTCATGGGATGTGGGCGTCGCTGGCAAGGCCGGCATTTATTGCCCATCCCTAATTGCCCTATAGAAGATGGTGTTGAGCCACCTTCTTGAACCGCTGCAGTCCATGTGAAGGTACTCCCACAGTGCTGACTTTTTTGTAATGGTTTGTTACAACTGAGTGGCTTGCTCGGCCATTTCAGAGGGCAGTTAAGAGTCAACCACATTGCTGTGGGTCCGGAGTCACATATAGGCCAGACTGGGTAAGGATGGCAGATTTCCTTCCCTAAAGGACATTAGTGAACCAGATGGGATTTTATGACAATCCAATAGTTTCATGGTCACCGTTACTGAGACCAGCGCTTTTTTTTAAATTCCAAATTTATTTAATTAACTGAACTTAAATTCCACAGCTGCTGTGGTGGGATGTGAACTCACGTCCCTGGATTATTAGCCCAGGCCTCCGGATTAACCACTATGCTACCGTACCCCAGAAGTGCACTTCCATATCAGTCATTTTGCAGAATTCTAAATCTCAAGAGGTGTCATCAGGACAGCTTTGCAACACTTGTCCCTATTCTCCTTTACTTGGTGTGCTGCATGAATCTGAGTTACAGTCCAGGGAACCAGCACCTCACAGCAAGCGTCGTCCCTCACTCGAACTGCAAAGTAGCAGCTGAGGTACATCCAGCGTGATGGATTTTGAATTGTTTAGTGGGGGTGGGAGAAAGAGTGCATTAGGTGGTACGCAGAGCATGAGTGGGCAGGAGCAGGAGGTGATGGCGAGCGAAGAGGCTGAACCAGCGCGCGTTTGTGCACAGCTGATGAGGGTCAGGCATCTGGACCGGAGATGCTCTGATTTTAAAAGGAGCATCAAAGATTGCTACAGTCATTGTAGACCCCAGCCTCGGCCTCCTGTAACCGCCTCTGAGAGATTCATGTTGATTCCTCATTGTACTGTGAAGTTGTGGAGAATGCAGCAATTGACAACTCAACAAATGATGACATACAAGATTCTGAGGGGGATTGACAGGGTAGATGCTGAGGGGTTGTTTCCCCTGGCTGGCGAGTCTAGAACTAGGGGTCATAGTCTCAGGATAAGGGGTCGGCCATTTAAGACTGAGATGAGGAGGAATTTCTTCACTCAGAGGGTTGTGAATCTTTGGAATTCTCAACCCCAAAGGGCTGTGGATGCTGAGTCGGTGAGTATATTCAATGCTGAGATCGATAGATTTTTGGACGCGAGGGGAATCAAGTGATATGGGGATCGAGCGGGAAGGTGGAGATGAGGTTGAAGATCAGCCATGATCTTATTGAATGGTGGAGCAGGCTCAAAGGGCCGTATGGCCTATTCCTGCTCCTAATTCTTATGTTCTGTTAGTCCTATTAAATCTATATTTACCAGTGACATAATATGTGATATCACTGAACTATCCTGCCATTGGGAGAGCATGTAGGAGAAGCATTAGATCAAGTCCCGAGACCATCAGTCACATATTGTCACGAAGGGGAAGCACCGGGATGTCATACAGTAGCAGTTCGGTTGTACTGTGTCCAGAAAGTGTTCTTGACACAGTGTTAGATACTGTATTATCAGGTGACAGGAATAGTTATATTTGGCAGTTCAATTGGAGGTGAAACCAATGTAGGTAAAAGCACATTTGTTGAGAGCATGGTGAAGATTACTTTGAAATTATAACCTGGAAATAGGCCATTTGGCCCAACCAGTTTGTGCTGGTGTTTATTCTCCACCAAAGCAGTGGTCCTACGCACTTTCCATTTCCCATCTTCAATTAGGGGGTCTGTAGTGCAACTCCATTAATGTAATAATCCCTTTTATTAATCTTTGATCTCTAATCTGTCGGAACCTCTTTTTTCTGTACATCAGTTCTCTCGATAGCATGTATTCCCTTCTTCACCAATATTGCCATTCCTCCTCCCCTTACCTATTCTGCCCTCCTAAAAATGTTTATTTTCCACTTCTACCCTCGTGTCTGTTGGTGCTATTAAATCTAGATTTTCCAGTGACATAATGGCTTCCAACGCCACCAATTTATTTCCTATACTCTGAGCACTGCAGTATGTGTATTTTATATTTTTTCGGTTTGTATTTAAAGCTACTCCTTTTCCCTGGATTTTATTTGCCAAAGACAGCACCTTGTTCTTTTATCTGTCTTTCTCCTGCTTATAACTGATTTTCCTCCTCTACCATTTTTATTCCTTCTGTATACTAACCTCACTGAGACAAAGGGAAAAAAACACACACGCACCAGAGATCATTGAGGGCAGATTCCCTATGTATCAGATGTGATCTTATACGGGTATATCAGATAGTAAATACTATGGAAAATGTAAAACTGGAAAAGTACCTCAAATTAAACTGCGAGAAGAAGACAAGAGGGCACAGGTTCAAATGAGTAAATTGCAAATTTAGGATTCATGTTAAAGTTCTTCTTCACACAATGAGTGATTTAGCACATGTTGTGTGACATTAGAAGACAACTTGAACAAGTATCCTGGACCTTGGACATTGGGAAGGTCCCATGATAATCAGCGCAAAATTTGAAACCGAGAACGTAGATCTCCTGGAGGCGGAGGAAGAGTTGTCAAGTGTGATCGATCCCAGTGGGCTGGTAGTAATGTTAAGGAGCATACTGTCTGCAGAAATTTATGATTAAGTAAAAGTTTTTTAAAAATGGTTACAGGAAGATTCACAAGCTGTAAGCTTTCAAAAAACCCACTCTTACAGCATTATTAGTGTTAGCCTTGGCTCAGTGGTAGCACTCAAGCTTCTGAGTCAGAAGGTTATGCATTCACGCCCCACTGCAGAAACTTGAGCGCATAATCTTGACAGAATAATGGTGCCAATTTCAGTGGAACAGTGGGGTAAGTTTTCAACTTGCGCCTGCATGCAAAACGGGCATTGTGGATAAGCTCGTTATCGAACTCACTTCAGGTTCATTACCATTGATTACTATGGTAATGAAAATCGGGCAGCTTCTATAAAAGGTGACTGATAATGTAATGCGTAGGTGGCAAGTTAAAAATCTACCTGATTTTTTTCCCTTGTCTGTGAGATGGTTGTAATTCTTAATTGTACATTGAGGTTGAAAGAATGCTTTTATATTATTAAGTACGCAGGACCCAAATCCAATGTTCCCTGATACAACAAATGTTGATTACAGCACTCTTTCACTCAAATTGTAGGAAAGTTTCTCTTATTACAAGATTTCTCTGGCTCCAAAAGTCACTTTTACTGAGCAGATGTTTGAAAACTAAATCCAATTATCTTTATAAAAATACTCAGACCTTCTAATGAATATTAAGCTTTATGTGGGAAATTTTCTACTGTTAATGAATAGAATATTGGCCCTGAAAGTGCGGTTAGCAGCATACCTCCGACCTGCGAAACATTTCCGCACCTACCTGCTGTCGTCCAAGCTACGGAGAGTTCGGGTCCCCAGGCATATGGCAGCGGAGAGGCCCACGGATCACAGGGGACGTAGGCGGTTCGGAAGCGTCCCTGGGATCACGTGGGCCAGGTCCTCCAATGAGGAAGGAGGATTCCATTGCAGTCATTTTGGAACGGAATCCCCTAATGACATGCGATGGAATCCCCAAATAATTAAACAATTGAGACAATTAATAAATAGAAATGTTCTGAATTTCAATTTTACTCAAAACTCCCTTCATTACACCAAATACAATAAAAATTGCATTTTTTGAAAAAAATAGTTTTCAACATTTTAATCCGGGGCCAATATTTGTATAAACTAATTTTAAGTGTTTGTGCATCATTCTTTTAAATGTTTAATTTAAGGTGGTTGATAACCCTTACGCTGATGAAAGCAGGCCCTATGCCTGCTTTTACCAGTGGCAAGAGTTTCATGGGCAATTGCTAGGCAGTTGGGCAAATAGCCCAACTCTGTGCCAGCGAAATGGAGTTTACTTCTGGCTCGTATGATCTGTCAAGGCGTACCCTGACAGATCACAGGTTCTGGGTTTTCGCATATGGCTTTGAGCCCAAGATCAGCCATGATCTTATTGAATGGCGGGGAGCAGGCTCGAGGGGCCAAGTGGCCTATTCCTGCTCCTATTTCTTATGTTATGTTCTTATGCACGCGGAAACCTGGAAGTTGTGTGACCTTTCAGAAGGATTACGATGGCGTGCGCTGAAGATACCGTAATTTCAGGGCCATAATTAATGAAAAAAAAATCATAATAGATTAACATGTTTTCCTGTAATATTTTGGTGTGACGTTTTATATATATATCTATATATATAATATATGTCACATCTTTCAAATTCCACTGCACAGAAAACAATGTTTATCCTCCATTTCAGAATTCAAAGATTTAGGTCCTTTGCATAATCTCTGTACTTACAGCTTTGTATCTGACCAGGTAATGTCGGATAGGGGAGCCACCATCATCCTGCTTGATCCAGTTCACTTTGAAGATATTTCCACTTCCGAGTACTTGCCCTTCAAGTTTAGGTGGACTTGGCTCTCCTACAAGTTAATGTTGGTAACACCACATTTCTTATCCAGTAATCCAAATGTTCTTCTCTAATAACATCACTGCATTTACTCAGAAGACATCATTAGCTTTATGTCGATCAATAATTTTTTTTAAACAATGGTCTTGCAAAAAAAAATTTTTGGATTCAAATAACTTACTGAGAACAGAACTGCATTTAAATGATATGTAATGATCGTGTTTGCTGCGTTGCAGTAATTGGTTTAGTTAGTTACTAATGTATAAGGAAGGTAACTGCGCTTCAGACAATGCAATGCTTGGAGGTTTTTTATCTAATTAAAAATATTCAAAACTGCCAGGATAAATTTAAGTTTCCAAGTTCCCACTCATTAAATCTGAAAAGTACTTGACACTGAGTTATGCAGTTCACAGCTGGTAATATATTAACAGAATAGAGTCTGACATTAAACTGAAACCCCCCCCCACTCATCTGTTCCTGCGCTATATGCAAAGGCTCTAAGATGAGCAGTTCAAAGTTGTAGTTGGCTGCTGTTGATCATTAAGGAGGTCATACTTTTGATTTATTGCGGTATATTATCTAAAGAAAAATCAGGCAATCAGGTTATAGTAGTTCATAGAACGTTTTTGCTGCAGCATCCGGATACTGCGAGACTGTCTACAGAGATGACCCTGACCATTGGTTTCTGGATGTTTATGTTACTATCTTTGATCAAAGTCAGGAAAATAATATTGATTCTATTTTTGTTTTCTAACATATTACAGCTGTCAGAGACATCATTGAGGGTTCGAAGAATAAAATGGAAGTGTCAGGAGAAAACCATAACATAACTTTTCCTATAATTTGATGATAAATGTATAATTTGATATATTTAGGGTAAAATTAATTTTAAGTGTTATTCTTTAGAGGGGGAACAATTAAATCTTGAAAGTTGTCATCCTCCCAACAGTATGAAATCAGATTGAAATCTAGGAAAACAAAGTTTAATCTCTGGGCATCAGCACTTGAGGTACCGAAATTTCACGTGACTGCAAAGTAAAAGAAATAAAATCTGATTTTTTTTTTTAAAAAAGGTCTAAAGTTTTGTGCCAAATAGATCACTATTGTGAGACATTGATCAAAAGCAGCAGCTAATCTACAGTGTCTTGGAAACCCGATAGGATGGGGAAAACATCAATAAGTTATCACATACGGCTGGTGAAAGAGAGGAAACTGAAAGCTACATCTTTATTTATAAATTACCCTTCAGCGCTCCAGATTGCGTGATGCATTACATCAAAATGATAAATTATTAAGTTACTAAAATAATAATGCAGTTCTGCTCAATCAGATCAGTCATGTGGAGTGGTGGCTCTTGTAAGGAGACCAGTTGTTATGAAGATCCTTGCAACATAAATTAAAATAAATGTGTAAGTGACAACTTCATAGTTTCATGCACTGAAATGTAGTTCTATATGCTAATTTGATGGTAAACTTGCTCGGATCTTCTCCCGATTCCCTGGTTTTCCTAGAACATAAATCAACCGCTCTCTAATAGGCAGATGTGACCTTTTTCTTGGCCTCTATTGAATCCTGCCTACACTGACCACTAGGGGGTGTATGGAACTGGCACACAGATGACCCTCCTATTCTTCTTACTTACTTAAGGGAAAGCACCTGGTTTTTGCTAAATACCTCACCACAGTTCGGCAGCTGAAATACAGACGCGAGAGAGATCGACACTGTCAGGATGGCAAAGGTTGATCAACAACTTGCATTTATATCGCCTTTTTCTGTAGAAAAACATCCCGTAGCTCTTCACAGAGGTAGTATCAAAAACACATCGAGCCAAAGGAGGGGATATTAGCAGAGGCAAGAGGTGGGTTTTAAGGAGGATCTTAAAGGAGGAGAGAGAGAGAGGTGGAGGGGTTCAGGGCATGGGGCCTAGGTGACTGAGGGCATAGCTGGCAATGGGGAGGTGAAGGTAGGGGAGAATGCACAAGTAGGTGTAGCCAGTGGAACAGAGTTCTGGAGGGGGGAGGGATGTAGACACCAACCCAATGCCGTAACATTTACTGAGAACTATATATTCTTTCTGTGCAAGCACCAGTCATGTTTTTATTTTAATTTTAGATCACTGCTCATCAATCCAATGGATATTAGATAAATTTTTTTGTACAATAATTTATTTTCAATAAATGTTATTTGCAGGTTGTGCTATATGAAGAGTGATCAGGACACTGCAATACATGTGATCATTAAATATGCATTAAATTAAAAAAAACAAATGACTATAAGGCTGTTATGACTTCACTGAGTCTTCAGTATAAGAGCCACCACCAAATATTGACTCTGCTGTTAGTGTCTACCTTAAGTTAGGCTATCATGGGTAATAATACTCAAAATATTATACTTTCATAAACATCATAAAGCTATGAACATATATTGGTTAACTTATCAAAAAATAGTTTTGCAGTCCAAATAAATACAGAGTTATGCTGCAACTTAACAGGTTAGTGACATTCCAAAGGAAGAAACAGAAAAACAGTTGCTCCTTGTGAAGGCTGATTCCAAATGGGACGACAATTCTACACAATCCAATCACTAAGTGTAGCTTTACTCCTTTTCTGGGCAAAATAAAGAAGTTAAAGAAGAAGAAAACACCAGCACAAATCATGCTCAGTCATGCAACACTTTTCCGTACATCATATTGGCAAGGATTATGTAACTACATGATTTTCTGGCTCTAAATGAAGAAAAAGACTCAGTTAGCATGCATGTGACAGTCCCATTTACACCGAGTGCCTTCTCATATTCACCAATAGCTCTTTGCTTAATGCAGAGATTTTGAGCTAATAATCTTGGTTTGGCATTCTGCTGATTTTACCAAATCCCATTCTCTGGCCAAAGAAATACATCCTATACACTAAGCAGTGGCTTAGGTCTAATTCATTAATCTATAGAATGTGAATGGGATATTTTACCCAGAGGAATGTCCAATTTCTCTCAGGTAGCAGCATTTAATTTGGCACCAAGTCACAGCATAGCACCACGACAGGTATAATAAAAGTTCAATCCTTTCCATCCTGCTTCATGTCAAACACACCGAGTGTAAATGGTACTTAAAAACTTCAAAGACAATGCCTAAATGAAAAAGTGTCGCTTATTGTTTGCTGAGCGCAAGGAAACTATTCAGCCGCAACTGAATAAATGCAAAAGGAAGAAGTGAAAGACACACAGGTGAAAGACCCATGGCAAAACCAGCCTGCATCCTCTACACAAATGGCATGCATGGGGAAATACAAATCTCAGCCTCTTTTTAACCTTCTGGATGTCGCCCAATAGGCTTCAGGAGGGGAATAAAACTACTTGCATACATGCAGTAATGCTTGTGAGTTACAAGTGTTAGTCTTGATCTGTGTTCTAACCCGCCTAGATGCTTCCCTCTTAAAAACCAAAAAGAGGATTAAGAAACAGAAACTACGGAAACCAACGCAATCAGCTAACAAGGTTAATGACTGTACAGGAAATTACGTTTAGGAAACAATCAGAATTATTAAATTTATTTTTTTTAGCAGGGAAGCAGTGCAGAAAAAGAAAAATCATCTTTGCTCGTCCAGTGTTTGTACAGCTTAAGCCAGGTGTTAGTGTTAGTAATATTAAGGTATCACACATATTTTAACCCTGTATACTCGGCACCAGCACACGGCTTTACTTTGTTTTTTGTGCAAATACAAACAACATAGGATCAACAATTTGCTTGAAATGACAACAAGATTGAAATTTATTTTTTGTGCAAACACAAAGCAGTCAGCAGGGCAGAACTCTCATTAGGATCAATTTATTCATTTGCATCTTTATTAACCTACTAACATGGGCATAAATCGCAATGTCTCGTAACATTTAGCTTCAAAAGATGTCGACTTTTTAAGCACTATTTTATAGGGGCCGACACATCTCTGAACTTAGTTTAATATGACATCAAGTCCTTATTAATCTAATTATCACAACTGACGATTTTCTTTTGTATTTTTTAAAATTATATTTGCTTAAAATGGCAACAAGATTGAAACTTCTTTTTATGTCTCTAAATATTTAGCTCCAGATGTTTACGATTGAAGCACTTTATCTTTGTATTCTTTATATTACAAAATCTACTTATCAATACTGAAATCTGCATAAGTGGGTGAAAATAATAATTTAGGAAATTAAAACCAGCACTAAAGTTAATTCTTGACAAATTACATCAGTTATTTAAATCTACTTTAGCACATTACGGTAAAGTAGATAGTAAAACAAAGTCAATACTACAGTGGTGGCTACTTTATTCTACATGATTTTCACAGAATTTGTAAACATCAAATATAATTCAACCGTTTAAAGGGGGATTATTTTTAATAAGACTAGGTTTAGTGGCAAAAAAAATTACATTGTGTTACATAAGACCTTACACTGCCAATCAGTCCCAGGAAATTCATGTCTGAGTAAATTAGTGGTTTGTGATGTTAACACTGAAAGAAACACTAATATTATAAGCTGCTCAAATGTCAGATAGTTCTATAACTATAATATTAACTGTGAACTAAAGTAAACAATTTAAAATAAATCTGACATTCTTTCTCCCTCGAAGATGCTGACTCCTCTCTGGGGTAAAGTTCTTCATGTGTGAGCCCTTACACTGAGTGTCAATAAACTATTTGATAGAGGGTGGGGTGGGGCGGGGGGGCTTCACAACCAAGCCATGCTTCTATCCTTATCTGATGTTCACACACATACCTCTAACAAAGGTCACTGCATAGCAGAGATCAAATGTAAAGCTACTACAGCCGCCATGGCCGAGATGGCAGAGACCAGATCAAATCTAGGCCCTGATTTTAACTCCAGGTGGATTCCCCGCTCAAGCCCCTGTTAAAATTACAGTCGGGTCTCAATAATGTCATCGGGCCGCAACATGCATATGTAAAGAAGGACCCTGTTGGCTCCGGTCGTGTGTCCTTGCTGCCTGCTCAGGAGAGCAGGTTAAAATTCCAGATGTTGCAATCATGGCAGCTTTCGGACAGGCAAGAGCCAGGGCAATTTTAACAGCCCACCCGCCAGGTTTCAGCTGAACGAGTAGGGTTAAAATCATCCAAGTCTCTGCAAGTCTGTATGGTTTAGTTGGTGGATAAATTCACTAATTCTTTGGTGGAGTCACTAAAATACAACTTTAAATAGAAACCAAAACATTTAAACTCCAGTGCGTGCTTGTTACACTTTGTTTCCCCCCCCAAAAAAAAAATTATTCCTACTATATCTCCATCCTAGTGGCCAGTAATTCCGGTCCCCGCGGGTGAGTACGCGCTGTTTACTCACCCGTAGGGCCACATGCGGGAAACCGGCACTTCCGATCTCTTGAAGGTAGGGGTTCGCGGGTCAAGCGCGTGCGCGGGAGAGGCAGCGCGCAGACCTGGAACTTCCCCTTTTTTTCAGGTTTCTCCGGGCGGGTAAGTCCCTAGAAGCTGCGCGGGGAAAAAGCAGGCGCAAGGCCTGCTTTTAACAAGGTAAGAGGTTAATTAAGTAAAATTGAAACATTTTTTCCACAGGTTTATCATTTTTAAGTACTTTAAGGAAAGGTAAGTTTATTTTTAGCCCCGTTTAAAAACTTAAATTAATTTTTTCAAAAATTTAAATTTTAGTTTAAAATAGTTAATTTATGTAATTTATAGTTATTTTTAAAATGTGATGTTTTTTAAAAAATGTATTTGAAGTTTTAGTGAGGTTTTGGGGCCGATCTCTATTCATAGATTTGACAGGTCTTCCTGTCAAATCTATGAATGGAGATTCCCTGCTCCGATTGGCTCTCCATGGCCCACGTGATCCCAGGGAACGCTTCGAACTAACTGCGCCGCTGGGATATGCAAGCACTGCGCGCTGGCAGCTGGAGAAGGCCCAGGATCGGAATCCCACACGGGCCCACAGCACAACGGCAGGTGCGCTATCTACGTACAGTTCGGGGGCTTGCACCCGCGGGAAGCCTCCGACCGGAATTTCTGGCCCTAGATCTTTATTTTTTTTTACTTAATTACCTCCATATAATCTATTTTACCTATTTAAAATGTTGTGTTCATTTTGTTTTTCTAGTTAAATAATTTGCATTACTTTTTTTTCTTCTGCCTCTCTGCTCCAGCAGTCTATTTTGGAGGTAGGAGCAAATCAATTGCCATTTTATTACTTAAAAACCAGCTGCAAAGGCTTGTTTTGAACCAAACAAGTAGCAAATAAACGTACGTGTGGCAGCGGCTCAGAAAGAGTGTGCTCAGACGAGGAAACTGGTCTGTGGCGTGTTAACAGTTAAACTCTATTAATTGAATGGCAGGCTAATAAACTAATGGCTTAATTTCTTACCAAGATAAAAGCAATTGGTTAAGGCCTTTATAGATTACAAGTGGTTGGCTGGTTCAATTGAACATTTTTCCATTTTACCTTTCATCCCTCTGCAATTTTGTTACCATGGCATTTTTTGTTTAAAAAAAGCAGATTTCCTACGCAACATTTTAATTAATACAGAAATATGTATTTTAGCAGGCAATTATAAAATTTCTGTGATGCTCAACTATATTGAACCCTTTTAAGAAACTTGTTCAGTGTGTTCAATTTATTCAACCAATCAGAACAAAGATTTTACCTTCTGTTCACCAGCGTGGACGACATCATCAGCACCATGCAAGCCACATGACAAAGTCACATGATACGCACGTACATGATTGGTTGAAAGGAAAGTGGAGGAGAGCACATGAAAAATACAAAATTAAAACTGATGTAAACATGGGCAGGAATAGAGTTACAGACTGAATAAAACCAAAATCAAACCAAAAAACATTAAAATACAAATGGGACGTTGGGAATATTTAAAATCAAGCTCTCTGGTAGCAACACAGATCAGCAGTATTTCCTCTGGCTGTAATTGTAAATGAGAATGTTTAGTTGTTAACAAATTTTTTTAAATATTGCAAAGCATTGTAGTAGAAATGCAATTAGTATCAGGCAAAGCTTGATCATCGTCTGTAGTAAAAGTGATCAAAATGGAATAAAGAGATTTTTTTTTCTCGAGGAAGCACCTGTCTGTGCTCTCCCCACACAATCGTAATTCAGAGGAAACTCTGCAGGTTTACAAAAACAAACAGCAGCACCTCTTTTCACAAACACTTTCTAAGCAGACTTCCATCGCATGTTGTGAATGTAATCATCCCCAAAGCTCACAGCAATGTCTTGAATTTTATATGTTTTCAGCACCAGCAATTTCCATTTGATTCGGGGGAAAACGACAAATGGAAAATGGGCATTAAGACATAAATTTTATTCCTTTACATAGTGTGACGCTAGGGTAACGATTCAGCAGTTTTGTGGTATGAATGCGAGATGATGTGGAAAAGGTTTAAACAAAAAAAACTGCAATGGGAGTCTTGGTTTTGCTGCAGTCTGGAACATCTGGTGGTCTACAAACAATGTTCATTGTGGGGCACACAGTAGGCTAATAGTCGACAGGTACGAGGCCCTCGACAGTCGAGTCCTGCAGGCAAGCCCCGCAGAAGTCTATTGAGAGAATGAAGGATCAATTTCTGGATTTTGAGTGGGATCACTGAACACAAACATTTGGGTGGACAGGCTTAGAAAGAGATAAAAGAAATTGTGTCGACTCTGGTGTTGTTTTCTGAAACTTTGTTTTTTTAAGACCCTAAACAATCGATCAATAGGTTTCTGCTGCAGCTTCGATGTGAATAAGAAACAAGAATGTTTTTCTTTTTAGTAACAAGTTGCATCCAAGCACATTGTGCTGCTTCAAAATAAAGTTGCATTAATATTCTGCTATCTTGAAATAAAAATGGTATTAGTGCCGCATTAAAATAAAAATCGCATTAATATTCTGCTACCTTGAAATAAAAATGGTATTAATGCTGGATTAAAATAAAAATTGGATTAATATTTTCTTCACTAAAAGAAAGGTGGCATTAATATTGTGCACTAAAATAGAAATTGGATTAATATTGTGCTGCATTAAATTAGAAGTCATAACCGCACTGTGAAATAAAAGTCATGTTTTGTAATAAAATAAGTTCCCTTTCTTTTCCAAAGCTTTAAATTACTTTTCACAAACTAAGCATCCCATAATAGTGATTTTTCCATTCAACTATCTTTGGAGCTAATTACATCTTCCATGTTTAAGTGATTACAGTTAATGAACAAACTAAATCCTTAATTGTCATGTAGAATGATCACCTTTTCTCTCGATTGGGGAAAAGGGACATTTAAAAAAAATCATACATTTCTGAATATGGAATCTTGTGCGGAGTGTCAATTAATGTTTAGCTGGAGATAAGTTATCAATTGCTTACACAGTAATAGTGTTTGTAGAGTTTGTGTAAGTGATGAATGAATGACGGGTGATTCTGTAGCAAACTGCTGTGGTTCCACTTTGAACCTGCATTGGTTTTTCTCGCCCGTGTTCTCTCCTCCCCTCCTAAAGGCGTGACTCCTTGCTAGGTGTAGTTCTACAGGTATCAGGGGCCCTGCAGTAACTCAGCCAAGTGACCATTATTCACAGGAGAGGAGGACACCATAACCAAGGCAGTTCTTGATGTCTTAAATCATGGACACAGCAAGGGTTGTTGACCGGGAGCAGGATACCTGGACAAACTTACCCTCCCTAATCTAGGGCCACCTGAGGCATCTTGTAATACCCCGACTACAAACCCATGCTAAGACCAGCCAACTCAGCACAGACCAGGGATCAAAGCAGTGACCTTGCTAGTCTATATTGCTCAGCTACTCATAGAATAAACTTGCTGAGCCTTTGAAGGAGCGAATCATGTCAAATCTGAGGCATTTGCTCAGGGTGAAATAAGTGAAAATTTTAAATCACTTTCTTGGCAAATCGCTATCAAAAAATAATGTGTGTTGAGCCCTGGCTGACAATTTCTCATCTTGTAAATGGAGTGCACTCTCCCCAATTCAAAGTTGCTTAAGCAGAATTATCAGACACTGTAATTGAATTTTTGAGCACAAAATTCTCAATTTGCTATTGTATTGATGTTGCTTAATTCAAATGACTGGATAATTGATGTTTTTAGTGCAAGAAACAACTCAACTATCTACCATCTTATTTATGGTATTTCAAGGGACAGAAAAGAGCACTGAACCAGATACACTCTACCCATTTAACTGAAGCAGTATTAGCATTCCCAAAATCTGAGCAGCATATAGGAAGACCCTTTCACATGATTACTAGTTGACATTTGATTTCAAGTTTCACACATCTTTTTTTGAAATTAAACTGATGACAGGAGATATTTTGGAGCATGCAATTGATGCCCTGGAACCCCTTCTACAAAGATGCTGTTACAAATGTAAGATGGTTAAGACATTGTTCATCTAATTTCTCACCTGCAAGTAAGAATTTATATATAGGATTTTCTTTTTACATAGGGGGGACAAAACCATTTTAAACCACACATTGTTGCATCAGACCATTCAACTTTAACAGTAGCAATCTACTTGCTGTTAATATTTTTTGACAACATGACCACTCAATATTTGTGTGACATGTCTCGAGTGTTATGGGAACAAAAACAATTTTTCATCACAGTATCAAATATACTGTGAACAAGCTTCGCAAATCCTCAGAGCAAGAGATGCAACTATTGCATTCGATTTAGCTTTGCATCAATAAGCTCACCCTTCATTTTTTGCTTGCTTCGATTCAACTATATTCCATAAACAACACACCAAATGAAAAACAGAACTGACCCTTAATAAACTAATGCTTATGCAGTCAACATGTTTGATAAAATTCAGTCAGAAACCAATGCAACTATTCCAATGCAGACACCCAAGTATTTATCACTAGCGACAAATAATGAACAGGGCGTCTAGCAGAGCTGGAGCATGCTAGAAAATCTAGTGCTAGTATTTCATTCAAACAGAATTATTGCTGACTTCCTCAAAAGTATATGCATAAAATTTGGATTATAAATTGAACCAGTGCATAAATTGCTTGCATATTTTATCTTCTAAGCTACATATGCATTTAAGTTTCCCCAATCTTTACAGGACATAATAATGAGCATGAAGATGTGACTTATATACCAGATTTTACAGCAAATTCAACACAGATGAATTAAGGCACCAAAAGAAGTCAAACATTAGACAGACACATGGATGTTAGATGGTATCACTGCATTTCTCTTTTTAGTCAAGGCTGAGCTATAAAACATTGCTGATGCTTGTTTTTTATTTGCTCTGAAAACATTGGGCTGGATTTTGCGGGGCGCGGGGCGGTCAGTGGGCGCGATTGGTGGCGGGTCAGGTGGGAAAGTGTTTTTCTTCCCCAGCGGGTCGGGACCCCGCTGTGATCTCACCACCACGTGCCTTTATCAAATGTCGGGTCCGTCAGCGTTGAGCAGACCAGACACGCAGTGGTGGGGGAGGCAATTAAAATCATTAGTGGCTTGTTTACAGCCACTTAACGATGGTTTTTCCCCTGCATTTTGAATGTGACAGGTCACCCATTGGTTTCCCGCTGTGCCTAGACCTTTTCTGTGATGCTGAGACAGGAGGTCATTTGCCATTGAATCAGCTCATGTGTTGACAGCTTCAAATGTCAAGTCAAAGCTCCCAGCTGATTGAGAAATGTTCCCTTAACCACTAGCTTCTCTAAACTGCATTTCCACTAGAGAGTCAGGATGCTGCAAGTCTTTACACAAGTCTCCATCCAGTCTGACCTCATTACCTCTCCCATCATCGACAGATCGCTTCTGTCATCTCTACTTCACCTGCCATCTATTCCATCAGCATGGTTCCCTTGAAACTCTCTCACCTTGGTCCTCAGAATCCCACCACAATCAGCCCCAACACCAGCATCACCAACACCACCACCAACCTTCTCCACAATCAACTGATGCTGCACAGGACAGAGGGCATCAGCACCCGACCACATTGCTACCCGGGAGGCCAGGGATGGCCTCACCATGACCAGATTTACTTCACTTGACGCTGTACACTCTGGCTGCCACATGATGCGCCAGGTTGGCACCACCCCGCACCAACACCATAAAGCATCCTTACAATGCCCAAGCCATTCCTTTCACACTCGTGACCATTACAGAGGGTACCATTATGTCTCACCATTCACTGCAACTCACTAAGCCACTTCCAAAGGATCACACAAATCTGTCCAAGAACGTAAAGTGTTGAAAATAAAGGTTTCAATGTTTGACACCACATTAACAGAAACTTTACATGAACTTTGGATAAAACATCCAAGTGCCTACCCTTGAGTGTTGTTAGTTAGTATGATTGCATTAGGATGAGGGTGAGTGTGAGGGGTGGCTAGTGAGGTGGGGATGTGATAATGTAGATAGAGAGGGATGGGTGGAGGTGCAACGTAAGTTGGTGTGAGTAAGGATGTGCAGGAGTAGGGTAGGGAAGGCAGAGTGACCGGGATATGACGAAAAGCACACGAGGATAAGGTTGAGTGTGGCTTTGTACTAACGTTTCATGATCTACTGAGATCATTTAAACGTTTGCGGCACTGCACCCAGGTCCTCCTTACCACATCCCTGCTTGTGCCCTCCTCTGCAATGTGCAACCAGGCTGTGTTGATCTCCTAAGGAGGTCTCTTCTACCCATGGGAAGGGAAGAGGACCTCCCTGCGTGCTGTGACTGTGACTCCCTCCATAAGGGTGCAGCCCTGCACCTCTACAGCACTGAGGTGCTGCAAACACTGACAGCACAAATGTCAAAATAAAGTTGGCCATGGTCCCTTTAAGGAAACCGGCTGATGACGCGTCATCAAATGACGTCACCAGACCAGCTTCCTCTAATTGGCCGGGAAATGCGCTGGGCGGGCTTAACAAGCCCAATCAAGGGAAATTCATTTTAGGCAGTGGGATGGAGCCAGCAGCGGGGCCATGACCCACCACCGACGTCGCCCGCCACGGACCCACCGAGGTAGGGAAAATCCAGCCCACTGAAACCTGCTAACTGCATGTCTATTTTATCACCTCTAAATTAAAGAGAATAACTTCTTCTATCACTCTGGTTATAGGAGGCTGATTTGAAATTATTTATGTTCAAATTATCCTATCTGAAAATATGCAGTTCACATTAGATAGGTACATTATTTGAAACTAGTATGGCCAAAGTTAGGTAATGCTGATGTCAACAAGCGTATGCCACTTTAATTCTGAAAACACAAATTTCCCTGCATAAATGAAATGATGAAAGCTGTTTTCTTTTAAAAAGGTAGTTATTTCTAGGGCCTTATTGGAAAATGTTAAAATGAAGGGAAGTAATTATTTTATTAACATCCCTCGCTATTTATGAAGTTCATAATCCTGATGAGGAAATCTAAACAACAAATAAAATATTAACAGAATGGACCATTACTGTTGCTTGGGATCTTTTTCAAAAACTCCACTTTAACAGAAGTTGGAGATAATTGGGAACCTTAAACAAGAAGGTTGTAGATTGGCAGCTGCCTATAAATTTTCAGCTTCAAGTCAGTTAAAATCAGCTTTTTTAAAAAAAAAGCTTTTATAATTTTAGTACAATTGCTGCTCAAAATAATAAGATTGCAGATCTAAGTGATTCTTATGGTGTAGTTAATTTGTTTGAAATAAGTAATTCTAAAGAATATGCACAAAATTCAGAAATTTTACCTGTTGCATCTACACATTCATGTTCAATCCAAGTTTACATGCACCGACCAAAGATTACAGTGAAACTGGGCAACTATCCTACAGCAGAAGTACATGAATGCTAATTATTGACTAATTATTTCTACTGGAAGGAATAGTAAAGAATGGATCTCTATGGCAACACAAATCAAGAGGAACGGAACAGTCCAAAGTAAGAACTTCTCTGAGGTATTAAACTATTCTCAAATGAAAGAATGTTCAGCACGTATTATTTTAAATCAATTAAGCTGGTTAATAAACTATGCATACCTAAACTAGAAATGCTATGTGTATCGCTGATTCGAAAGTAAAGCAGTGTTTGCAGATTAAACGTCATCCTCTTCATTAACGCAGCACTCAGCTGAAACCAAAACCATGCCAACAGAGATTTTTCAGGCTTAGCCCTTCTAGATCAAAATTATACTTTTAATAGGGGAAAAATGTAATAATAGTCTAAGCATCAAATTCATGCTATCAAATTTCAAACCTCTTATTTCCTATTATGCAAAACAAAATCACTTTCTTAGCAGTCAAATAAATATAAATTGCAGTGACTGATTTTTACTGAACCTGACCTTTAACAGTACTTGGACACGACTGCCGTTGAGCGCTCTGTTGCAAGCAGCTACTGAGGGGCAAATACCAGGGTTTGGAAAAACAAAGAGCTGCATGCAAGAATACTCACTAGCTGAATCAAGTGTTGGAAAAGAAGATGGAGACAGAGTAGCTAGAGAAAGAAAAGGCAATGAGAAATGAATTAATGATATGATTTGAAAGCACAAATGGCACATGAAACCCTAATATGGGCAGTGGTGTACGTGATGGGCATCAGCAAGCAGCAGCCTCAGATGTAATTTAAAGCATGTACTTCAATAAAATGCAGGTAACCGGCTGCAGATTTCTAAAGCAATTGGCAAATCAAGATGATGTATTGACGCGAGCAGCAAATCTAGGTCAAAAGTCAGCTGCACACTTAGAAATAACGTCTACATGAGCCACGCGATGAGTTGTATCCAGGTTCATTATAGCAGAGTTAAGAGCACTTGGTTAACAAAAATATATACACAAATTATTATCCACAGATCAACAACTTTGCAGCTCAATAAACCCTTTAATCATTCGATTCAGGTTGGTAAATGTCAGAGACATACTTGCTCATGAAGATGCTTGCGGAGAAATCCGCAGAAACTGGATCTTTGTCAGAAAAATCCAAACCAAAAAACTACCCCCTACCATAGAGCTTTTTCACAAACTCTTAACTGTGAACCCACTGCCAGAACAGTAATGTTAATGCCAGCAAATGTTAAGTTCTTACTTGCATTTAACCCCCTAAATTAAATACATTTATTTTGAATTTATCTTTGGGATGGATTTTCAGCCTTTTTTTTAATCTAAAAGAGATTCCTTGTACTAACTGCTATCTTAATTTCTTAAAATGAACTTCTGCCTGTAATTTCTAGGTCATTCCTGCAACTTATCTTGTGGGGGGAGATTTGCTTTGATCATTATGACATCGCTAAAGCATACTAAAAGAATGATTTTGCTGGAAACAGCAACCAGAGAAAAACCTCTCTTCTGATCAGGGGAAAAGCAAAAATATCATTTTTGAATAGGCTAGGTTTAGATCAACCAGTAATCGCGATATTCACTACAGTGTTATATTCACCATTTATAAAAACCTTAGAATCAGCAACAAGGCCACTTATCGAGAACTGCTTTTTTCCCCCCCCCTCGGGTGCACTGCTCGACTCTGAGCTAGCACAGTATCTGTATTGATTAAATATTTTATCTTTAATTACAATCAACACAATTCTAGGTTCTGTAGCTGAACAGATTTTCCGCTCTATTTCAAATGAAGCATTTTTACAAGTAGATATGATGCACAGATATATAAACACATCTAAATCATATTGCCCGAAGCCCAGTTTGTACATTTGTTGAGCATGCAAATTACCAGCGATATTAATTTTACTTTTGTTTTCCTAACAAAACCCTGCAGCAAAAAAGAAAAATCTGTTTATTTGCTTCAAATTTAATTTGTTTTTATTGCAATTTCCCCATTCAATTAAAATACCAGATAGAATCAATTTGCATTCCCATTTTGATTAGGCCACAGTAACAATATTTCACTCACTGTCTTCTGCACAGGAAAATTACAAGATACATTTCCCAAACTTCGCTAGGTTTGCAATAATACCGTATAATGATTCCCAACACGTCAAACAACGCACTTAAATTAGGGATCAAACAAAGTATGAAGTGGTTACGATAATAGAACTTAACCAAACTTGGGGAAAGGTGGGAAACACCAGTACCTGTGGGCTTGAACTCGAGCTATTGGGCTGGTAGTCAACAATTCAGTAGATACTGCGGGTCGTTTTAAGAGTCCACACTGACAGCAGTGAGCCTCCCCATTTTGGAGATTCTGCCACCCCTTGCCCATGATATTCTGACCATTTCCAAGTCAGCGAATTGTGGGCAGTATGTGCCCAAGATTTCCTATTTGTGCTGTTGGGAGACTGGGGCCGGAATTTTCAAGAGGTAAGAGCGGATGAGTTGGAGGAGGTGTGTGGGGAGGGGGGGGGGGGGGGGGGGGAGTGAAAGTTGAAAAAACGTGAACCCCGACCCCAAGCCGCCCACTCTCACCTTTAACTCAGGAGGGACGGGGGGGGGAGGGGGGCGGGGGGCGGGGGGCGGGCTGCCAACCCACTGCCAAGAGGCGGGTTGGCAATTTACGTATTATAATGAGGCCCGAAGCCTCTACTTTAAACTGCAGGCGGCCGGGGATCCCGGGGCTCAGGATTCACGGTGGCTGCAACGAGACGGCCTCAGCCTTGGGGAGCAATCCTTGTGGGCTGGGAGGAGCAGGAGTGCTTCCTCCCGGCCCCCCAAGCTCCCCCACCAGCAGCCTGGCTCTCCCTGGGGTCAGGGTTTGGACCCCCTGGGATCGAATACTCCCCCACCCCCGGATCGTGACTTGGACCCGGGGATTGGACACCCCCCCTTCCCCCCTAACCATCCTGGGGCCAGCACTTAGCTTGACTTGCAGCCTCCTTGTCATTGTTACCTGCACGACTGGAAGGCAGCCTGTCAATCATTAATCCCTGATAATCATATATTCTGTTTTCTTTATGATAATTGCAAAGTAGAATAACTCTAATAACCATGTTGGTCAAAAAGAAAATCTAGACAATAAACTTAGTGTAAATATTTTTTAAACTGGTTGAAGAAAGCTCAAGTTCCAGTAAATAGATTTCCCTGAATAATTGATGCGTTATAAATACTTTTTGAACTAATTATCCCACCATCGGTAAATTGTACTGTGACATCCCTACTTGACACACTGGTCCCAAATTTCCTTGGGACCTGAGGCCAATTCTGAGGTAAAGGGAGGACTGGCTGAGGTGAAAAATTAGGTGGAAGCCAGAAATACCAGGTTTCCGCCCGAATCAAGTGTCCAATAGTGAAATGAGGCCTGTGCTAGTTTCTGGCAGCTGCCAGGGTTCACCCAAAAATAAGGCCCCAACCAATTTAAAGAAAATAATCTATTAAGCTGCCATTGGCTTACAGTGACAGTTTAGTAAAAGAATTCTCTAACTTTACATGAAAGATAATTTGCCTTTTATGATTACCTGAGGACATGAACACAGTACAAGGACTCTTGGTGGCAATAAAATGCCATTTGGCCCAACAAGCCTGCCCTGTTCAATAGATAAACCCAACTACCTGCCTTCTCACTACAGAAATCAACCTTCCTCTCTCCAAAAACAAATGTAATAGTCTCTTGAATCCACTTGGGGACAGAAAATATAACCGTTAATCCATCAAGAGGATCTTTATGCTTGTTATGATTATGTTTGTTCAAAAGATAGAGCAACAACAATTCAGGCATCCGCAGAGTTTATCAGATCTGAGGCAATACAGGTATTTCCAGTGGAAACAACTGTAGAAAGACACTTATTTTTCTCCCCTCAGTTGTTGGATATTCTTTGTGATCTTAAATTGATAAATCAGCAATGAAATCAATAGATGCCCTGATAGAGTTTCTATGGTCAGCAGAATCAATACCTATTACATCGACATATGTTGAGTGTAAATTGTATTTGATGTGTTGGAATGTGCATGTTTGAGGATCTAAATGTATTTTCCTGTTCTATACTTTGTGCTTTTTCAGTCTTCAGCAAGACCTACTCTTGGTTCGCTTTTCTTCCGGCTTTCCTGTGCAGGCTTGGGTTCTGGTCACAGGCATTACAACACACTAGGGAATGCTGGTCTCCTTCATTCATGTAATCAATTTCTCTGAAGAAATCAGCCACTGAAGTCAATATGCCATTCAGTTAACAGATAAGAATTGGTGTCTGGTGAATAATTCTGCTCAGTAGTTGGTCTAAAATCTTTTCAAATGCGACAATCTACAAAACTGTACAGCACACTAGGAACTACTTTGTAAAACTCCTTAGGTGCTCATCTACCCTGTTATGTGCCACAAACATTTCTATCTTAAACTGTCTGAGATATGTGGGGGTACAGTAGCATAGTGGTTATGTTACGGGACTAGTAACCCAGAAGCCTAGACTAATGATCCGGAGACGTGAGTTCAAATTTAAATTCAGTTAATTAAATAAATTTGGAATACTAGATGCAGGAAGGATGTTCCCGATGGCCGGGGAGTCCAGAACCAGGGGTCACAGTCTAAGGATAAGGGGTAAGCCATTTAGGACTGAGATGAGGAGGAATTTCTTCACCCAGAGAGTGGTGAACCTGTGGAATTCTCTACCACAGAAGGCAGTAGAGGCCAATTCATTAAATATATTCAAGAAGGAGTTAGATATATTTCTTAAAACTAAAGGGATCAAGGGATATGGAGAGAAGGCAGGGACAGGGTACTGAATTTGGATGATCAGCCATGATCTCATTGAATGGCGGAGCAGGCTCGAGGGGCTGAATGGCCTACTCCTGCTCCTATCTTCTATGTTTCTATGTTTCTAGTATCAGTAATGGTGACCATGAAACTAGTGGATTGTCATAAAAACCCATCTGGTTCACTAATGTCCCTTAGGGAAGGAAATCTGCCGTCCTTACCCAGTCTGGCCTATATGTGACTCCAAACCCACAACAATGTTGTCGACTCTTAACTGCCCTCTGTGGTTCAAGAAGGCAGCTCACCACCACCTCCTCAAGGGCAATTAGGGATGGGCAATAAATTCTGGCCTTGCCGGTGATGCCCACATCCCATGAACGAATAAAAAACAAAATAAGGTTGGGTGGGTGGGGTGATTTTCAACTGCTGGCTGCCTGTTTCTTGCCTGAAAAACAGGCAGCCAGCAACTGAAACAGTCAGCTGCTTAAATATACAAATCAAGGTCCTGCAGCAATTGTAGAATCCCGATTAAATTTTTAGTTACATCTGGGCGCAACGTGTGTGGTGCATGCTCAGCCTATTTATACCAAGTGCTAAGCAAGTCTAACCAGTTGCCCTTAAGGGGACGGCTGCAGGCTGCTCAAAAAATGGCCCAGGAAGCTTTCCAATTTTTTTTATCGTGGGCCCAGGATGAGCAGGGATGCTACTCCTAGGCCTTCTAAAAAAAAATACTCCAGCCCAATCAAGGCCCCCTTCCCTCCCCCCCTCAGGATTACCTCTCCACCACAACCTTGACCTGCCAGCCGGCTTGGCATGGTTGATTCCCCCTCCTTCCAGAACCGGTGAGCTGCAGTGGGACAATCGCAGCACGCTGGCAGCATGCTAATGAGTCTCGGCCCTCAAAATGGCTGGGGCCTCATGCCAGCATGATACTACGGTACCAGCAGACAGCAGTTCCAATACAGCTTTTCTCATTAGTACCAAGTATTGCAAAATTAGCCATGTATGCAAAGTTTCTTTATCACAATTAATCCCAGTCTTTACTGACACAGCAAACATCAAGAACCGTCCCGGAAAATGAGAATCAATTATTCAACCACACGATTGTAAGTGGAAGAGGTATTACATGGAGAAGAAATTAAGACAGCCATTAAATATGAAACATTATATGAAGCAGAAGCAATTAAATGAAATAACGGCAGACATCTGCTGCATGATTCCATCTGCTTTTCAACTGTTATCAGTTGCAAGTGAATAGATACACACTGCTGCGATTGCAGAAGTTCTGCTCAAAACCTAGGATGAGCGGTGTTCGATTGGTATCATCTTGTTTGGATTGAAGTCTGGCAGAATTATTTTTCCATTTCATTGCATTGATATCCGCACTACAGGCTATTGATACAATGAATGCAATTGTGCATTTTCCCCATTTGTACATATGTAAATAGGAAACACAATAATCGCTCCTGAGCAGTGAGTTTCAAGGCTGTAATTTACGTGAAGAGTTTCAATATTTTGCGGTGGTAAGGATGGCGAACTGTCAACATTCACAGTCATTACTCCTCCGAAACTGACCGTAACTTCAGGATTTAGCGCTTGCGCAGCTAAACGTGGAAATCCTGAAGTTGCGGTCAGTCATTCCCTGCTCTGCCACAGCCTGCACTGTGGAACTCCCCAAAGCCGGCAATCAGTGAAATCAGTTGAACTGACGAAAACTTAAGCTTTTCCAATCTAATATCGCTGTTAAACACCCCATAAAAAGTTAAGCCTTGTTGGAATAGGTGTAACTGGTGTTTTAATGGCATAATGATTGCTGAACAAGTGTTCTGGCCCCGAAAACCTAATTTTGTATTTGTGGAATGTCAAATTTCTCTATTATGATAAAAATTACTAGATTTCTAAAATAATAAAAAATGTTTTTTTAAGTTTGTTTGTGATATTTCAGCTTTTACCTTAACCCTATGTGTATGTCCCAATCTTTATTTCGCTCTCTAAAATGTTTAAAAAGTGAATTGATAAACAGTGCTTTTTATTTCCTGGTTTGCTGTCTGTGAGAATTCTTCAATGTGATTGGCTGTTTAGAAAGCTTGATAACATCACTGCTGCTCTGTGCTACAATCAATGTAACGTTGAGAAAGGTAAAGTTATCGCCACTGAGAACGCGAGATGTTTGTGGGCAGCTTTCTTTGACGTCAGCGGCAATCGCCGTCGCTTCGCCGCTGACCACAAATTCCAGGCCAATGTTATTATAACTACCAGAGGAATAATAGCAAAGATTTCATCATATACCATTTTTCCGCTCAGGTATTTGCTTTACGTTATCTATAGCTATATGCATGTATTTTAACAGCTTTTGTGTCATTGTTGCTGTGTAGAAATTCTTCACAGTTGGTTGTACTCAATATTGAATATTCTTGTTTCTAACTGGGTTTCAGTAACACTGCTTGGCTTATAAGCCATTTATAAAACCTATGTGCTCCTTATTTATCTTCTGAAACTGGCAGTGGGTTTCCACGATAAATGTTGTGATGCTACCCAAACTTCTGTGGCACCCACTTGAGATGTTGCTCCCCAGACGCTGGAGGTGCAAACTGCAGCTGTCTACAGAGGCAGAGGCAGCAAAATAACATGGCCACTGCTAAGCTGAGTGGCTAAGGCCCTCCTCATACAGGAGCTTGCCCAGCTATTTTGGATCTTTTACAGGCTGTTTTCAGCCTTTCATGGTAGAGAAATACTTTTTGGGGAGAAGAGGGTTGAAAATGCCTTGGGAACAAAGACCATTCATATTCCTGCACCAGTGGGAAATCAGGTTCTGTATGTCATACTGAGAGCTTTCCAATGACATTTGTCCCTATTCCCAGTATCTGAATATAGTTGTATCCATCAGGCCTATTATTTTGCTATCTGTTGTGGATGATTTGTGACTTGTACTTGAACATCTTCTACGCAGATATCAATTTAATTTCCCTCTATCAATAACATCGCAGCAGGGGCACAAAGAGCAGGTTCTCTGTTTTACTCCCTAGAGACTTCATCACTCATTCAGGTTACCACTGCTACTTTGAATTATGCAGTCATTAGAGCAGCATTTACTGAAAGCTGGTTTCTAGAACAAATAAATTAGCAACTAATTGACAGATAGATCAGACTGCACAACTTTTACATATCAAACTAGATACTGAGGCACGCTGCAAATGCAAACATTAAAAAACAAATTACCTATAAAAGTTTCTTGCAAGATGCATATAAAGTTGGTACATTTAGTAAGTGATCTGAAAATTTGCGGAAAGTGGAAATGGTTTTTACTTTGACATTAAAGCAGTCTGATTACCACATCAGAAGAAATATCATCATATTAGTTAATGCATGATCAGTTGTGCATTACAGGATATAACTGTGGGGAGGGTTCTGAGCAGTTATGGCCTACAAAGAAGTCATCATGATTAAAGTGATTTGTCAAATGGTTCCTTAGAACCAGTCAATCAAATTCTGCACCTCCAGCAGTTAACTGAATTATGCTAAAATGCAGTGGTTTGAAAACTTCCACACTATAGCATTTAATATAATAGTCTAGAAATTACTGTTGGTGATATTAGCGGACAAATGCTTTAAACATGCATATAACATTTATCTGTCTGCTATTTTAATGCAGACGCTAATTAAAGAATGAAATTTGGCTCTGCCGTGTTGAAGACCTGATCACCACTTCACCATGCCTCCCCCACCCTGCTCAGAGGATAAAACTATAAAACCAGTCACCATAACCCCTCCAGCCCCTTCCTGTAAAGAAATGAGAGTCTGGAACAAGGTCTGATCCTATGCGGAGATGAAATTCTGTGCTTGGGGGAGGGCAGGAGAACATTTTGACAGAGTTTCCCAGCCTCCTTCTCCAATTTGTTCACTCTAATCCTATCCTGCATTCCACCCCCCCCCCCCACCCTCCTCCCCGTCTCCCTCCCCTCCTCTCTCGCTCTCTCCCACCATCACCTTCCCCCTCTCAATTGCCACGCAAACCACTGCTCTTCCCCTGCCTCAGTCCAATTATCCCCGGTCCTGTAATCCTGCACACTGTACATGATCTTGTCTCCCAATGCCAAGGGGGATCGACTGGTTTATACAAGATTTTGAGAGCACTCGTCAGGATTCGGATCCCCCACTTTATTTAAAGCACCAATAACTGAACACTATTTTTCAAAAAAGTACGCAGCGTAAAAAAGAAAAAATGATTTCCTGCTGTTTTTTCTGACCTTGATATAACGTGGAAAGGAGTCAAGCAGCTGCCAATCTAGAGAAGCTTTCAACGTCAATAATTAGTAAGTATAGGACCTTTTTAGCTCACTTCCCCACAGGGAGTTCCTACGCAGTAGCTATAAAAGGATAGCCCAAGTTAGCAACTAAACATTACGATCATTCTGCAGACCCCCGCCTGAGAACAATGCAAATCAGACAGCAAACATGGGTAAACTCAATGGCGAGATTCACATTACAGTTCCAGCAGTACAATCACTGGTAAACAACTCCACTGATTCTGCTTTCCCTCTGTATTTCTAAGTACTGTCCTAAGCTTCGATGCTGGGGATGTTGGCCTGAGCGAGAACACTGACGTTGGTGCGCCTATCCTGCCAATGAATTTGCAGGATCTTGCGGAGGCAGCATTGGTGGTACCTCTCCAGTGCTTTGAGGTACCTGCTGTACATGGTCCATGTCTCTGAGGCATACAGGAGGGTGGGTATCACTACTGCTCTGTAGACCATGAGCTTGGTGCCGGTTTGAGGTCCTGGTCTTCAAACACTCTCTTCCTCAGGCGACCAAAGGCTGCACTGGCACACTGAAGGTGGTGTTGAACTTAGTCATCGACATCTGCCCTTGTTGACAGTAGGCTTCTGAGGTATGGAAAGTGGTCCACGTTGTCCAAGGCCTCGTCATGGATTATGATAATCGGGGGGCAGTACTGTGTGGCGGGGGCAGGTTGGTAGAGGACCTTTGTCTTACGGATGTTTAGTGTAAGGCCCATGCTCTTGTACGCTTCGGTGAAGGTGTTGACAATGGTTTGGAGTTCGACCTCCGAGTGTGCTCAGATGCAAGCCTCGTCTGCATAATGTAATTCGACGACAGAGGATGGGACGACCTTGGATCTGGACTGGAGGCGATGGAGATTGAACAGTTTCCCATTTGTTCCACGCGCGATCAGCTCCGATGGACGGGTCACATCGTCCGCATGCCCGATACGAGACTCCCAAAACAAGCGCTCTACTCGGAGCTCTGACACGGTAAGAGAGCCCCAGGTGGGCAGAGGAAACGCTTCAAGGACACCCTCAAAGCCTCCTTGAAAAAGTGCAACATCCCCACCGACACCTGGGAATCCCTGGCCCAAGACCACACAAAGTGGAGGAGAAGCATCCGTGAAGGCGTCGAACACCTCGAGTCTCTTCGCCGGGAGCAAGCGGAAGCCAAGCGCAAGCAGCGCACGTCAAACCAAGCACCCCACCCACCCACCTCTTCAACCACCATCTGCCCCACCTGTGACAGAGACTGTAGGTCCCGCATTGGACTCATCAGTCACCTGAGAACTCATTTTTAGTGTGGAAGCAAGTCATCCTCGATTCCGAGGGACTGCCTAAGAGAGAGACTGTCCTAACCTTGCTGGTGCTTTTGCTGCCTGGTGGTTCAAATGGGTATTCTGCTCTTTGTATCTTATTCAAATGTAATGGAGATTAAATGGAAGAAAACATTCAATTAAAGCCCTTCAATTGTGTCTGTTTTTTTCTTGGCTTATTATTATTATTCAAAAGTCGAACGGCATTCCGTGGTGACAATAGGCAGGTTAAACTTAATAGGACAAGGATCAGCATTCCAATTAAAAGGAATGTAACTTATCCTACCACTGGACATGAAGCTCGTGAAGCCTATTGAACCAAAACACAGCTTGTGCTAATTTTCAGCTAAAGCTTCCTCCCCACCACCATCAGCATCAGACACACTGCAAACTGCTGAAAATGATATATTTAATTGCCATCCTGGTGTTTACCAATGTAAATAAAGATGTTGATTGAGAATGAAATGAACCAGACACCACATAATTTTTATCAAACATAAATCACGGTCTCTGTTGTCCAAGATGTTTATAATGTAATGAGATAGTAAATTATGCTTCAGTAAAAGCTAAGAAATATTCACAACAGACCCATCTTTGAAACATAACTCATTTACACTGACAGATAAATGGACATTAGTGCCAATAATAGCATTTAACTATTCTGACACTGGCAGGACATATGAATTGATACAGTTTCATGGTTATCTCAAATGCACATTTTAATGGCTTGTGCTGCAGCATGGACCTGCATCAAAATATTTAGGACTTGATCAGTGTGTTCCAGCTTTCATCACAGTTCTATAAACACAAAACCATTTCCAAAATGCCATTTGATAGTTTACTCGTCTGACACAAACGTGGGCCTTCAGAAAATAAAAACGAGACCTGGATGTGTGTGTGATCTCCATGTTAATTGCCCAGTTTTGGAATGGTTTCACTTCAACATTTAGCAGATAAAGCATTTACTGTTCGCCATATAGTCTGAGTGGGCTGAATAAGACCACCAGGATTTTGCAAGTTACAAGGAAAAGTATTCAATTTTTTTTGATTATTTACATCCAGTTCACATTTCATGCCTGGGTCAGACATACCTCCCTCTTTATCTTTGCTCTGGTGGTAGCAATGCCTGAAAACCACGAGCAAGAAGTTAAAAATCTCTAAAACTATGGGCTGATCCTTCAGTAGTACAAAATACTGCACCAGCAGTAGTTAGCTTCATTGTTTACCAATGTGAGAAGTCACACAACACCAGGTTATAGTCCAACAGGCTTATTTGAAATCACAAGCTTTCGGAGCACTGCTCCTTCGTCCAGCAAAAAAAGTTTTTTGTTTTACATACAGACCCCAGCATCTGCCACATTGTCTTTGATGGAATGTTTTCCTGACTGACCTGTTTGGACACCATCCACACCTTTGATTGCCGTGATTATCTCTCTGCCGAGGTGTGATAAAGGGCAGTTGGAAAGATTAACTGTAATCATCTGGCTGCGTTCTCTGACTATATATGCTGTGCCTATATGCATCTCTTCACTTCACCTGACGAAGGAGCAGTGCTCCGAAAGCTTGTGATTTCAAATAAACCTGTTGGACTATAACCTGGTGTTAACATAGAAACATAGAATCTAGGAGCAGGAGTAGGCCATTCGGCCCGTCGAGCCTGCTCCGCCATTCAATACGATCATGGCTGATCATCCAAATCCAGTACCCTGTCCCTGCTTTAATCCCCACAGTACACATATCCCACCCTACCCCCGTAACCCCACGTATTTAATTCCCCCTAACATATCCCATCCTATCCCCATAACCCCACATATTTAATCCCCCCCTAACACTAAGGGTCAATTTATCATAGTGTTGTGCGACTTCTCACATTTGTCCACCCCAGTCCAACACCGGCATCTCCACATCATAATTGTTTACCAACAGCAGTCAGCCCAGTCCACTCACCGCAATGAAAATCAAGGCCAAAAGTTTTGAACCTTGTCCATGTGCAAGTCTAAATTCTACCACCGTAAGCACGTATATCCCTATTAAACTTTTGATCCTTTCTTTTCATAGCAAAGTTATTGCGCATAATGGCCTGGATTTTGCGTTAATAATAACGGTGAGCGCTGACTGTTATTACGGAGTAAATCAGACAGCAACTTCCAGAGTACACACATGCACAGTTAAACACAGTAATCCGGAAGTTGCAGTCCGAGTTACCCTGCTCCACCACAGGCTGCGCCAATAGACTCAGCATTGAAAGACATGCAACGGCATGAAGTTGGGGTACTTACCCACTAGACATGCCAGAAAAGTTAGGGCTGGTGCATTCAGGAGTACATGAATTTTTAATGGCGTGATAAGTGATAATTACTGCCAAACAACCTCGCTGGCCCAGAAAATTTACTTTTACAAATGTGGAGTTTCAACTCCGTTCCAACAGCCATGTGAAATTTACAAATTTGAAAGGTTTGATGAGTCCTGAACACAAGGACTCAAACTAAAGAGAATGTCAATGTTTGACAGCTTCACAGAGCTGTCAAACGCTGACATTTCTTCTTTCAAGAAGTCTTGACAGATAGCACGTCTGACGTTGACGTGATCTGTCAGTGACTTCCTCCCTAATTGGCCTGCTGAGCCCGCAGGGCGGGCTTAACAAGCTCAATCAGGGGAAAATCCCTCTGGTTGGTCAGGCGAGGATAGAGGCGGGTCATTGACACGACAAGCAGCTGTCCTGCCTCCATTCACAAAATCCAGCCCTGCGTGTCTCAGTGTGGATTCTTCAATCTGATTGGTTGAAGAGCCTCACTGTTTCTTGCTCACAGACACCACAGATCCCCTGTAGAGGGCGCCAGGCTCGATCAGACGCTGGATCAGAGGAAGTCCGCTCAAAAGCCACGAAAGCTTTGCGGGCAGCTGTTAGCGAGTTGAACAGCGCGCACATTTCCTTCGGCACTGACTGCAAAATCCGGGCCACTATCTTTTACCTAGTAGGGTACACACAAAACCTTTACCTCTCTCGTGTAGGCCTCCATTATTTACTCTCCTTGATCAGTCATACAATAGGAGAAAAATGAGAAGTCGCACAACACCAGGTTATAGTCCAACAGATTTATTTAAAATTACAAGCTTTCGGAGCTATGGCCATTGTAACTCTACCTGAGGAAGGGGCGATAGCTCCGAAAGCTTGTAGTTTTAAATAAATCTGTTGGACTATAACCTGGTGTTGTGTGACTTCTCATTTTTGTCCACCCCAGTCCAACGCCGGCATCTCCGCATCACATACAATAGGAGATAAGCCTTCAGGATACAAGACACATGGGGGCTAGTTTTTTTTCTACAATAGTAACACTTGTTGGTCTTGCTGAAAACTGACATTCACCTCACTTTAGATTATAAACTCATGGTGTGACTTAAAATTCACCTACTGGAAGAGTGCAAAGTTACTGCAGACACTCTGTGCCAATTACCTATTGTCATTCGAGGATGATGATTATGCCCCAGAAGAATAAATAACTGGACTAGGCATGTCAAATATTTATAGTAGTACTTCATTATTTCCGGTAGAAAGAAATATGTATCTTCTGCATCTATAGGTCTAAAAAAGTCATCAGCTAGTCCATACTTATTGATTTCCATTCTTATGTCGGGTCTTTATAACAGCTCGTAAGTGTGACATAGTGTGGGTTGGGGCATAAAGTAAATGAAGGGATAGAGCGGAAGTTACGGAGTCAGATTTGATGAGGGTTGGCTGTGATTTTCCATAGGAGCAGGAGGAGGCCATTTAGCCCCTCAAGCCTGTTCCGCCATTCAATGAGATCAGGGCTGATCTGTGACCTAACTCCATATACCTTCCACCTTTTAGAGTGTAAGCCTGCTGATCGTAAAAGAAAAATAATGACAATAGCCAGTCTGAATGTTGTGCTGCATGCTCCTTTATAGAAAACCATCAATTAACTAGTTACTTATAACAAGACATTTCCCTCTAATTACTTTTAGGATGCATTAGTTATGCTTTTCATGTGTTTGCAAAGTTTCTGACACCTGCACAAATTCAGTAAAAAGAGATCCATGATGAGGGATGAGTTCAAAGCCTAATTAAAGACAATCATCATTTCCCTGAGGTAGCTACACAAGCAAGGTCATGCTAATTCATTGCAAGGTTAAGTGTCTACCTTCAGAATCCCCATCAATATCTGTTTCTGTGCTGGTCTAGTTACAAACATGCATGTTAAGTGAAAGCAGATCCAAATTATTCTCCCACATACTGATGACTCAGATATTCCATCTTCTTAATGTTCAGTTATACTACAGCAACTCCCACTGCTCTCAGAACAACATTAAATAAATCAAATATATTAAAACCGGTTTGCTGTGTGCATAAATATTAACCTAAAATGCAATGCCTGCACTTGGTATCTATGCATATTCCTCTATGCTAACCCATAGGCAAAGCAGAGTGCTGCAGTCACTTGACAAAGAAAATATTCTTTTGGCTGCTGCATCCAAGTTAATACATCGTTTATCGATGTGCTTCATTGCATTCAAGCTTTTTACATTTGTGTGTCTGGCTAGGCCATGTACTTACACAAAATGAGTTCCTTATAAAGACTATGGGGTTCATTTTAAAATAACCTGCTCAGTGGGAAACCAAGAAGATCAGATCGCCCACCCATTTTACTTTCCATGGACTTCGATGTTAAAGTTAGGTTCGGGTTAGGTTAAAATTGCCCCCTAGTATTTCACTGCTACCCTATATGGTCAACATCATTACTATTCAAAACTGATAGTATGAAATAGTCATCATTGTTCAATGCAAACCCTAAATGGGAGCAAACTACATTAGTAGAAAATCCATAGTTACAACTTGAGGTTTGGTTTGTTAAAAAAAAAATGGGTTGCCAAATGTATAAATTAAGACACTGGCACATCACCGCAGAAGAAACAAGGTCTTCGCTTTCCAAAAATATAGCCAATTCAAGAAATCGGACAGTCGCAGCCACAACTAGATTTGGTGTCACGGGGGCTAAATTTCCACTGGGGTTCTCCCCCTTGTCCGCTGTAACATCGAAGTTAAGGTGGATGAGTGGGGGGGGGGTTGAACTCCAGCAGAAGGTCACTCCCTTTGCTTTTCACCTTATGTTATTTTCTGAGCTGACCACCAGTAATTGTTTACTATTGTTTAAAATGAAAGAGAGAATGCTGAATTACAGCAAAACACAAGAAATATCCATTCACATTCAGCAGTGACCTGTTGACCACAGAGATACTGAAGGGAACCAATAATCAGGTGAAAATTTAAGGTCAACCTGCCATGCTGGCACGTGGATCAATAGAGTGCATTAGAGTTGATCTCTTCAAAGGTTGATGCTGCCGGCTGTGATGTCTCCCATACCTAAAAATATTAAAATGCAACACTGCTGCCATCAAGCCAGGGCCCTCTCTATTACTTTGCTGCTTTGGCACCTGGTACAAGTTATCCCAAATGAAAAAAAAATGGTTACTTTTGATTTTGACAAGAATTATAGGAGGAATTCTTGGTGAAAATGCTCAAGATAAAGAACAAGAAAACATTTATCAGCAAAAAACATCAAGAGTAACAGACAATTGTAAAATACGATCGTTCTCAAGACAACTATTGTTACGCCTATGCATATTTGCAGTGATCAAATGATAATTCGTACACTGTTGGAATTTGTTTGTATTTTTTTGGTTGTTCGTTTATCGCCAAACCACACATTGATCATGGGCCAAAGGGCAGGCAGGTGACCTGCTGACTGGCACCGGCTGATGCTGCTCTGTAACTTGCCTCGAAGAAGGCATGGAAGCAGCCTGGAGAACTTTCTTTCCCTGGGGGAACCTGCCTGGCTTCTGTTCAACACACCGCCGAGTGGAGCAGGCCAAGGCAGGAGCCTGACCGTCTGAGAAATGGCGGAGTGCCAACCCACTCCATGGCACAGCACATTGGTATGCCAACCTGCTGTGCGTCCAAGCCCCATGACGTGCTGTAAGCATAGTCTGAAAACACCATAAGGCTAACAAGTAAAAAATTAACAACGAACAGAGACAGGATTTAGGGATGAACTTACTTGGCTCACCAGTGAACACTGCTTCCATTGTAATGGACACAGATGAGAAGAGAATAGAGGAATGGAAAGAAAAAGAAAAGGTGTAAAGAGGGATGAAGTACAAATGATCAAGACCAAAGAGTGAAGATTTAAAGACGGAAATGAAACAGATTTTATCACAATAACTGGGAGGTCAGCAGTGATTACAACAGACAGATTTACTGTTTGTTAGCCTAGGACAACTGTACTGACAATTGCGGCTTTGAATATACACTAATGGTGCTAATAAATTGGAGGAAAACATTTTTATGTATTTAATTAAAAGCTAAAATATAAATTTTAAATAGGACTCGGTTTAGTTGTACACGACACTCCGCAGCACCAGTGGAAACTAAAATTATAACGCACATGTGCTCGTCCCACCAGCTACTTTCTCCACGTGTGTCACTGTGATTAACAAAGGGCAGGAGAGACTACTTCACCTCAGGCTCAGGTGTCTGCAGCACATAGATGTCACAAGAAGAAAAGATTACCAACAAAACTGAAACCTGTGCACATTTTTCCTCACTCTTTGTGCTCACACGTCAAATTGGTGATCAAATTAACATTGTATAATTCTTTAAACCTGCGTCTTACCATCCCCTTTTCATACAATTAACATCAATGCATAAATGGGAAGATTGCACCAGCAGCTTTGCATTACTGGGTTTATTTCACTTTCTGCTTTCATGCCAGTAAATTATGAGATTTTCATGCCCATAAAATATACCCAGTAAAACAAGTAATGGTGCAGTCCTATCTCTATAATGCATAACTAATTTTCTGCCCCATTTTTTCTTGAAGTGTTGAAAAAGGTATTTCTAGCAATTAGCTAATCACATACTTAGTTTTTTTTAAAAAAAAACTAGATTTACTGTATTCAATAGTAGAAACAAAAAAAACCCACTGGAAGCAGTTCTTTTGTTGGCTGTTTTTACAGCATGCCATCATTGCTAAGTAATGAACACTTCCTTTGTGTAATTACATGCGTTTGTCAAACGAATTGAACAGAGTTTTCAACAAAGGAGGAAACCTGAATATTGTTCTTTTTTTTAAAAAAAGGCTACAGAATGCATTGAATTTATTGGTCAGTTGTAACACAGATGAATGTCAATGCTAGACTCCTCAAATTTCAGACGCATGCACTTTCTTGAAGCAGCACAACACTGCCATTTACACATTTAAAACTTTGCATTTCTCAGAGCTAAACCTGCCAAATTAGGTGTGAAATTAGAGCTAGCAATCAGTGCTCTCAATTTTGCAATTCATTTTCATAAATTATTCTACATCAGGGAGGAAAGTCCTTTATCTCCTTTCTCAAGACTGGTTATAAACCAGAATCCCAAAGGCGGAATGATAGTGACTTCAAATCGCTGCTTATTTCGAGCACCTAAACCACAATCATTTGAAGTCTCCCCATCAATAAAATTCTTTCAAGGCATTTATGACACACAGCAAATATCTTATTTATACAAGCGATATGCACATATAACAAAGAACATTTTCCATCCATTCCAATGGCTGTAGGCTTCAGTCTTCACTCTCTTCTGATCTCTTAATAGAAAAAAAACCTCACTATCTTCAAAGGGCTAACAGTTTAAACATGAAAAACACTGAGCTAATTCATCTTTAAATAATGCAGGTAAGATAACAAACCATTATCAACACATTTTACTGTATTATATTATGATTGAAACAGTAACATTCTGAGCTGTATTTGATACTACAATGCAACATCAATTAATTGGGGAGGAGTCAAATCTATCTCGGAGTAATGATCCCTAAAATATCTTTTTTCAAGAACAATGATAAAGCTAATGAGTCCAAAGGTTCAATTCTCATTTTCTTATTGATTCAAGGCAACAAGAAGTTTAAACTGTGTGATGAAAGAACCATCTTGTACTTACGGACTGGCTCTGTCTTGAACTTGGTGATCTGGCTGGCATCACCAATTCCCTTTCCGTTGATAGCAGATAACCGCAGGCTATACATGGTTTCTGGAGTTAGTCCGCTGATCGTAATGACATTGTCTGAGCCTAGGACTGTCAAATATTAAATATTGTTATGCAATTATGCATCATAACTCTGAATGATAGCACATTTCCTAGATCTACCACAGTTATTAAAAAGCTTGAAGGAATTTCTTTGAGAATTGAATGCTAACAGATGGACACAGGAAAAAGTATACAAGTAGGCACCTCCCTGCATGTTCTTTGGGTATGGGACAAATAAAATATTATGGAGAAGGATAAAAAAAAAAATGACTGGCTGTGAAGCACAATAGAAGTATATGTGAGTTCAACAATTTCAGACCATAACCTCTGCCTCTATTTTTTCACATGGCAGCTGTTGATGATTCCCATTTATACCTCTTCTGGACCCATCTTTTGTTACTTTACTTGTCCCATCACCATCTCCTTTTGCCTTGCACCATCATCCCTTTTGTCATTTAATCTCTCCTGCCTTCCACCCTATCGCAGACCTTCCCTTTTGTTCTTTCCTCCCCTCCCCCCGCACTTGCTTAAAACCTGTTACATCTCCAACTTTTTCCAGTTCTGACGAAAGGTCATCGACCTGAAACGTTAACTCTGTTTCTCTCTCCACAGATGCTGCCTGACCTGCTGAGCATTTTCTGTTTTTATTTCAGATTTCCAGCATCCGCAGTATCCTGCTTTTGTAGAACTATGTGCAAGTTATGTTTTGATTCATTCTCAATTTCAATGTGGAACATAGTTTTCAATTTATCCGGTTTGCACATGAGCTGAAAACAAGGCAGATCTGGTTAGCCTAGGAAGTAACCTGCCAGTGGGGTCAATAATTCAGACTATACAATAACAAATGTGCTGTTAATAATACTTTCATTAAGTTATATAATTGGATAATATTAACTGAAACAAATCTCTTTTATTTTAACAAATTTGTAAGGTGGCAATTGGTTTATTTCAAGTGAAGAAAGATGTGTCTTTGAGAAAAGGTTATTACAAACTACAAATCTTAATAATCTAACGCTGCTACTTACATTTTAAATGGAGTGTTTTTTTTTTATCTTGGCAGAAAAAGAAAACTTTTAGGCAGCACAGAGAGAAGCACAAAGCAATTCTAATAATTCTGATCAAATCATGAAGAAAACAGCTGCCTTCTTCCTTTTTTGCTGGGATTGCCAACATCTAGCGTACCTCTACCGCATTCAAACACTCAACTGCTTTCATCTCGACCACCCACTTGTTAGGGATCAAAAGGCTTACCAATCCTGCAAGTGATTGGATGCTTTTATTAGGCTGGCAGGGAGCAACAACATAAAAGGATTTGTACAAACACGCCCTTGGCATCGGGGCCCTCAAAATAGCATTATGTACATGCAAAAAGTACTCTGTCCTTTTACTTGTGCATGCCACTGACTTAAAAAAGACTGAAGTTGACTTGAAAGTGATGCAACCTGGATTTCACTTTGTGTTCATACTTCACTTTAGTGTAATCACAGATGGGGACCGTTATATTTGCCTGGGAAATACTTGTTTCTTTTCAATCTAAATAGAGAAAGAAAAACCTGACTTCTATTATTTACAGCTCAAAAGATCCTTTAAAAATTAGATTCAGGGAAAATGTTTCAACTTCAGGCATTGTGCTTGAAACTTTTATGGATCACAAGAGGCAGAGAGAATTTTATGGTGGCACCAGTAGAAAGCTTTGTCTGACAGCACCACAAAGGGGAAATTTAGGGGCATCGTGCCCATAATTTTCTATTCATTCAGTTTAAGCTTTTTTCAACATTTAAGAACATTTTAGATCAAAACTTTCTTTCATCAACCAGAGCTCGCTGTACTGTCAAGAGAACAGATAACCGATCTGCAGACTGATTTAATAGCAGACGGCTGAAATGCATCATTTCTTTGAAAATATCTGTCTACAAAGCAGTCAGATTGAATTGCTGAACAGAGTGCATCTTATTCAAGTTTGGCGTGTCTGTATGGGAATTGCATCTAATGTTTGTTGCCAGAGATATGAACTAACCTAGGCCTCCTTAAGGCATCTGATAAGATTTGCCGAGATTGGTCACTTCTGGGTTAAAGCTTTTGAAACCTTGTTAACTTTATTGAAGATTTATATCCTTAACTTATTCAGCAGCAGTGATGCGAGGCAATCTGTTTAATGCACTTGGCTTAAGATACAAGGTACGATTTCTGTTGGTTAGTCCAGTTGCCAAGAAAACTATTCCAATGAGTTGGAAAGGACAGTCAATGCAAAAAGCAGTAAACATATCAGTATTAGATAATTAGTTACCAGGATGACTGAAGTACATTTTAAAACTATGGGCCTGTTCAAATGTTATTCAGATTATTTCAGATCAACATAACCTATTGCTGCTCAGCTCTCCTTATGACATGGACCTCAGGAGCTATGCATTTTAAGCTTTATAATGAGGTGTCACTGAGTGTTCTAGGTCAATGCCCAAAAAAACCCAGAACAAAGTAGCAGACTAACTGAAACAGCTATGTGACAGAATTACTTTATAATGGAGAGCTTTATAATGAGGATTATTTGAATTGAACTCCCATCTCCTGAGTTGCCTTGAAGTAATTTGCTTCTTTTCTTGAGTATATAGGATATTATCTTTTATTGCCAAACAGAAATTTCTTCATAACTCACTAGAATGATGATACCAGATATGTTTGTTTACAATTATATAACTATCCCCATTATTCACTACATTATTCCTTGTATTTCCCATCAATTATAGGCTGCATTATATTTCTTGCAAATGTTAAAAAAATGAAATATCAAGTGTTCTCATTTTAGAGTCAAAATCAGCCCCATTGAATATTTATATCATCTTTCTATTTAATCATTTATATTCCATTATCTCAATGTGCCAATAATCAAATGTATTCATTGAGAGTATACCGTACATATATTTTTATATATATTCACATGTATGTATAGGCTTAAGAGTTAAATATAAATTGGTTATTTAAAAACAATGATTTCAATCGGCAGTGTACAGGTGATAAATTCTGAGCCATTAGCAACCTCTCATTTATGGAGATCAAGAGTTACAACATGGCATCCTGTGAGTTCATCCCTCCTGCTCACAAATATCCTGCATTGATAATAAAATTAACAAGCGTGCATGTCCCACTACATGCAGTACCATTTTGTGCTTTACAAGAATGCTTCATTATATTTCACTAATCAAAAGATATTTTGCAGCGCTTCAAAAAATTCAAACAGTTTGTCCAGGCAGCAAATGAGCATTACAGTCAAGAAGGACTCGGGAATGATCCCTGGTCTACACTGAGCTCGCCGATCTCAGCTGAGGCTACAATAGAGACACTATTTTTAGCCTCATTATTCTCAAGGTAGCGAGGGAGAATCCACCAAGGTTCCTGTTCCTGTACACTTTCCAGCAAATCTCTGCTGGAAGTGCGTATGTGTGGACTTCAATTAAATTCAAGATTGGGCTTGGCTGCGATGTTCCCCCAAGATAGGCTTCCAACATGGTGTTTAAGGCTCACACACGAATAATGCCAACCTAGGGCCTAGAAATTCAACAGCATCCCAAAAACGGGCATGCAGGGAGGGGAGGGGGAGCAAGGCAATGATCCCTGTGCCTGAATGGATAGACCCGAGGCGCACGTAATATTGGGCCTCAGGCCTCGTTATCATGGAGCCAGTGAGCTGCAGGCACCTAATGGGCGTCCTCAGACAGCTCGTGGGAGAAGAGGACTCGAAGATCGGGCCGCTGCGACGCAAGCAGCAATGCTCACGAATGGCCATAAAGGGGACCGGGAAGGAAGGGTAGCAGTGGCCAGGATCGGGAAGGGCAGGTAGTGGTGACTGGGATCAGGAAGGGTGGGCCCCGTTGACTGAGCCCTGTGCTAGGTGTGTTCAGGGTAATCCAATATCAGATAGTCTCCTCATTTGAACATGCAAAGGGTCTAACTCCTGCCTGCTATATTAGAGGCTAGGGCACCCATATAGGGCCCAAAAGACGGGTGTGGTTCCATTCAATTTCTAGGCCCCAGTGTACTATAGGAGAGTGATTGGTGCATGTGGAACCATGCCCCAAGCAAGGAATCAGCACCTTCAGTAGAGATGCAGGGAGAATTGACAATAAAAATATTTTCTGCCCTTTTAGAACATCTCTAGCTACATACAATTTGGCAGGTGGATTGGTAGACAGGAAACCTGCTTCAAGGCTTTTTCCAGTGCCGATAGGAGTCGGCTTTGCATAGGAAGTATGAGAGAGCAATCGGGGATGATTCTCCAACTGATATTCTCTCCTGTGCTGTGCAACAGTGCCTTTCATTCAGGACCTCCTTCAGAGGAGGATGCGAATGTGTGTAATCAAGTTCACAGCCCATCACTCCATGTTCCAATTGTCTTTCTCAACTTACCTTCCCTTGCATCAGCATTCTTGGTGAACCATTCTTCGGTATTCTTGACTTTCCATTCCACTAGGTATTTCAGAATTGGCACACCACCAGTTGATTCAGGTTCTTCTACCTCGATCTGCACAGAGCTGGAATAGGGTATCGTATCCAGGACTGTTGGAGCAGATGGGGTCTCTGGAACAGTAAGAAGATTGTTATAAAATACTTGCATTACTGACAAGAGTCTCTGAAGACGAGACACATCGACACGTTCTTATTTCTAACACTTGTACAAAACTCACGCAGAGTCCCCTCATTTCACTCACCTTCTGCGTAAAACAGAATATATATTTCCATTAAATAAATATCAAGTTAATTTTGCAAGTTGCCATGATCAATCTCACCCAGCATTTATCAACTTTGTCTTTGTTGCGAAAGGATGTAAATGGAGCCTTAAGATCAAGAAGGTGATAAACTGGGAATGGTAAGATTTAGATTACCAGAAATTTGCTTGGTATCTGAAACAGTTGTCTGAAAACTCTAATGGAGCGAGCCTCTGGCTTAGTGGTAGCATTCCTGCCTCTGAGTCAGAAGGGGTTCAGACTCCGCTTCAGACAGTCCCAGCGAGCGATTCGGGCTTGACATCCAGTGGGATACTTGAGTCCAGTGGGTGTGGATGGGCTCCCTCATCATGAGCTGTGGAAGCCCATACAAACCCACCCGCCGATAGGACGAACCACCCTATGTGCTGGTGTAAAGATGGTTACGGCCATGGAAAAGCATTCACGTCGCGGCCTGTCAGACATGTCAATCAGCCTGTGAACCTTTCCACCACTTTACCCCCTTCTCCAAGGTGAAGACACAATAACAACCTTGACTCTAATCCAAAGTTAATGGCAACGGTTAGGAAATTACTTACTCCACACAACTGGTGCGTTGACATTTGCTGAATAATCCATCAAAAAAAGCATGTCACTGGTGCTGAATACTTTTAAGGGACTTACTACATTTCTAAGAAAACGGAGGTCTATTTTCTTCCATTTGTTAATTTCTGTGATAAAGAAAACATGCGTAGAAAGTGGGAAGACCACTTTCTACTCATGCAAAGGGAGAAAAATCTATTCCTAGATATTGGTTACTGACAAAACAGTTGATAACTTGAACATATGCCTCAATTATTTTGTTTTTCTAAAAGGTAAGAGCAGGCAATAAGTAAATCTCTATACACAAACTTGAAGATGACATACCCGAATATTACTGCATTATCATCTGCAGAACAAGGTGCTGAGCAAGAAAGTCATGGTGTATCAATTGACAGTGCTCGCAATAGTTAAGCTTCAGTGGTCTTGCTGCTGACAAGCAATTTTTCTTCCTGATGTGATTTTGCATGTCTGGTTTACTTACCAACTCTTGCGTATTGTATGAAATCTCCCCACAAGCATAAATGTGGGCTCTATATAGCACTGAAATAACAGCAGCATTTGAACTAGGCACTGCACACAGACATTTCTAACTGAAAATAAACATTTTTCTAAAGCCCTGCTGTGTCCATTCTAAATGAGCTTTTGCATAATGCAGACGCACCTTATCTGCTTTTATGCAGTTTAATATTTAAATCAAGCTGGATGCTACCCTATGTGCTTAGAAAGCTCACATCCTTTAATTAAACAAAGAATGCACAAGGGAATGAGTTCTCCTCTTTAGATGAAAAGAGCTGTTCATCTGGGCAGCCATTTGATTGTCACATATAATTGCCAGTAGATTAGATCTCTGTTGTTTGCACCAAATAATCATGTTTCATTTCGTTCCATGCACAATTTTTCTTGAAATATTTTGCACACTCATCTCTGCGATTTTGAGTACTGTACCACCGAAATGTCTCATTCTCCCCATTTCCCTTTGTTTATAATAATAGCCATCTTCCCTTCACTCTACTTACAACGCTACCCAATACATCACCATTTGGTATCATTACAAATCTATTTTTGAAAGTGCATTACATCGTGAGTTTAGGCATTCATCGCTAGACCTGGCTTGTCCACCTCGAGCACTATCGGGCCATGCTCACCTCTGCCAAAATTGCTCGCTACTCCAGGATCATCCTGGAATGCAAAGACAATCCCCGATTTCTTTTCTCCACTACCTACCGTCTCCTTAAATCCATCTCCCCTCCTCCCTCCACTCCACTCCAACAAGTGTGAGGAGCTCATCAACCTCTGTCACTAAGATTGGTCATCAATTCAGCTACCTCTGCTGCATCCCTCCCTTCCCCTTGCCCACCAAGAAAAATCTCCCTCAAGGTACCACCCTGCATTAGTCCTGACACCGCATTTTTCTCTAGTTTCTCTCCAATCTCCCCTCATGTCCTCTCTGGGCTCAGCTTGCCCATGAGACAGACACCTGCTGCTCTCATGACTCTAAAAAGAAAAGAAACTCTATCCCTACTATACTGATGGCCATCCAACATCCCTTCCTGGCCCCCGTGCTAGCCGACATTATAAATGGTTGCCTCTCCTCAGGTACTGACCCCCTCCCTTTTAAATCTGCCATGGCACCCCATCTACCACCTTAAACATTCACTCCCTCCACCACCGGCGTACCGTGGCTGCAGTGTGTACCATCTACAAGATGCACTGCAGCAACTCGCCAAGGCTTCTTCGGCAGCACCTCCCAAACCCGCGACCTCTGCCACCTAGAATGACAAGGGCAGCAGGTGTGTGGGAACACCATCACCTCCAAGCTCCCCTCCAAGTCACACACCATCCTGACTTAGAAATATATCGCCGTTCCTTCATCGTCGTTGGGTCAAAATCCTGGAACTCCCTGTCTAACAGCACTGTGGGAGTACCTTCACCACACGGACTGCAGCAGTTCAAGAAGGCGGCTCACCACCACCATCTCAAGGGCAATTAGGGATGGGCAATAAATGCTGGCCTTGCCAGCGACACCCACATCCCATAAAAATGAATTTAAAAAAACCACCCCCTCTTCAAAAAAAAACTCACTATTGGCCCATCTGTCCGTGCAAACTACTGTCCCATTTCCAACCTCTCTTTCCTCTCCAAAGCCCTTGAACGTGTTGTTACCTCCTAAATCCATGCCTATCTTTCCCGCAACTCCATATTTCAGCCTCTCCAATCAGGTTTTGCCCATGCTACACCACTGAAACAGCCCTAGTCAAAGTCACAAATGACATCCTCTGTAACTGTGATCGTGGTACACTATCCCTCCGCAGCCTTCTCAACCCCTCTGCAGCCTTTGACAGGGGTGACCACACCATCCTCATCCAACGCCTCTCCTCTGTTGTCCAATTGAGAGGGACTTACCTTGCCTGGCTCCACTCTTACCTATCCAGTCATAACCAGAGAATCTCCTGCAATGGCTTCTCTTCCTGCCCCCGCACCATTACCTCTGGAGTCCTCCAGGATCTATTCTTGGTCTCCTCCTATTTCTCATTTACATGCTGTCCCTCGATGACACAATCAGAAGATATGACATCAGGTTCCACGTGCACGCTGACAACACCCAGCTCTACCCAGCAATCATCTCTCTCGACCTCTCCACTGCCTGTGCTGTCAGACTGCTTGTCCAACATTTAGTCCTGGATAAGCTGCAATTTTCTCCAATTAGACATTGGGAAGACTGAAGCCACTGTCTTTGGCCCTGGCCACAAACTCCGTTCCTCACCACCGATTCCATCCTGCCCCTGGCCACTGTCTTGAGCTGAACCAGACTGTTCGCAACCTTGGCGTCATATTTGACCTTCCGACCCTATATCCTCTCACAAAGACTGCTTACTTCCACCTTCATAACATCGCCCGTCTCCAACCCTGCCTCAGAACATCTGCGGCTGAAACCCTCATCCCTGCTTTTGTTTCCTCCAGCTCAACTATTCCAATGCTCTCTTGGCTGGTCTCCCATTTTCCACGCTCCATAAACTTGAGCTCATCCAAAAACTCTGCTGCCTGTCTCCACACCATGTTCTGCTCACCTATTATCTCTGTGTTTGCTTACCAATGCCTCAGATTTAAAATTCTTATCCTCGTGTCCAAATCCCACCATGGCATCACCCCATCCTATCTCTGTAACCTCCTCCAGCCGTACAATCAATGTTCCCGTGGTTTGCCGGTCTCGCGCAGCTCGCGACTGGCTTTTTCAATGTTAAGTTTTGCGAATGCACGAAACTGTGAATAGGCCACGCAGCCTCTTAAAGGGGCCGCGTACCCCCCCAAAAATTAGGGGAATATTGCCTATAACCCTCCAAAAACACTGCATTCCTCCAACACTGGTTTTTACACATCCCCCACTCCCTTCGTCCCACCATTGGCAGCTATGCCTTCAGCCATCTAGGCCCTGACATCTGGAATTCCCTCCCTAACCTTTTCTGCCTCTCCAATTCTATATCCCCCTTTAGGACCTTCTGAAAACCTACCTCTTTGACCAAAGATTTTGATCATCTAATATCTCTTTCCTTGGCTCGGTGTCAAATTGTCTGGTTATGCTCCTGTGAAGCGCCTTGGGATCTTTTCCTACGGTAGGCGCTATGGAAATGCAAGTTGCTGTTGTTGTTGTTGTTATTGAGCACCAGATGCACAATGTGCGATAGACTAATGGACATTTAAGTGATTGAAATGCACATCTTTAAAAAAAAAAAAATTGTTTTGCCACAGTCACCCTTGCATTTTGAAAATCAAGACAACACACAACAAATTTAATGATCTTGGCCGGGAAGTCGACAATCCACCCACAATATGGAATGCAACAGGGTCATCAGATTCAATCTTTACACGAAAGAAAAGAAGATTGAAAGAGATCACCAGGTGCTTCAACTTGAACTTTGACTGCTTCATAAGGGACAGGAGGTACAAAATGAGCAAACCTCAAGCATAACTACAGATCAGCAAATCTTTTCCTTCAGCCACTTAGTACACCTGCGGAAGAGATTTCGGTGGTTTCAATCCTTTAAGAAGATGCTGATAAATATCTGGTTAAAAACATGCTGAGATAACAGCAATGTCCTGCGTGGGATGCAGCCAGCCAAGATTGAAATTGTAATTTTAGACAGGTGTCACGGTGCTCTCAGTTAACTATCTTTAGGGGGTCAGGAAAAAAAAATAAAATCGCAATTTTCTCTGGAGTTTTACTTGTGATTATTTAACTCCCCCAGGAAATGAAATAAGTTGCAAAGGAAGCATTAAATTACAAATTAGAGATGGTTTATTAAAAGAGAATGACTTGATGGGCTTAATGTTTTAACTTTCCCCCCCCCCCCCACACTTCCTTATGTAATAACCTTTCACAACTTGCCAACAAGATGTACATTGGAGTATCTCCTATTCTCAGATTTCTGAAGCTATCAGTTTGCATTCACATGAAGTGCATTTTTGAAATTGAAATTTTTGTTCTCATCAAGGTTGTCACTTTTTCCCCACTGTCTCACCCGGTATCAGCAGTGAGCCGTTCTATTAAGAACAGTCGAGACAGATGCAATACAAAGCATTTTCCTCCGCCTCACTGATGTACCTCAACTTCACCCTCAAGAACTATATACCCACCGACTCCCACAGCTACCTTGACTGCACTTCCTCCCACCCCGCTTTCTGTAAGGACTCCTTTCTATTCTCCCAGTTTCTCTGTCTCTGCCGCATCTGTTCGGACGATGTCACCTTCCATATTTGTGTTTCCGATATGTCTTCCTTTTTCCTCAATTGAGGCTTATCCACCGTGGTTGACAGGGACCTCGACAGTGTCTGTCCCATTTCCCGTACTTCTGTTCTCACTCCTTCGCCTCCCTCCCAGAACCACGATAGGGTTCTCCTTGACCTTACCTTCCAACACATCATCCTCCATATTTAATGGATCATCTTCCGCCATTTCAGCCACCTATGATGTGATGCTACCACAAAATACATCTTCCCCTCCCCTCCCCTTTCAGCACTGCAGAGGGAACGGTCCCTCTACAATACCCTGGTCAACTCTCCAATCACCAACACCCCCTCTCCTTCCCATGCAAACGCAGGAGATGCAAGGCCTGCCCTTTTAGCTCCTCCCTTCCCACCATCCACAGCCCCAAATACTCCTTCCATGTTGGGAAGACCAAATGCAGATTTGGCTTTGCGGAACGCCTCCGTTCAGTCTGCAAGCGTGACCCTGAGCTTACTGTCGCCTGTCACTTTAATTCTCCGCTCCGCTCCCACTCTGACCTCTGTCCTTGGCCTTCTACACAGTTCTAATGAAGCACAAGGTAAGCTCGAGGAACAGCACCTCATCTTTCAATTAGGCACTTTACAGCCTTCCGGACTCGACGTTGAGTTCAACAATTTCAGATCATTTTTCCCAGACAGCAGCTGTTGGTAATCATTCTGCTAATGCCATTTACTCCTCCTCTAGACCAATCTTTTGTTTCTTTAATTGTCCCATTAACATCCACTTTTGCCTTGCACCATCATCCCTTCTGTCTTTTAATCTCTCCTGCCCTTCGCCCTATCACAGACCTCCTTTTGTTCTTTCCTCCCTGCCCCCGCCCCCCTTTCCCTGCCCCTGCACTTGCTTAAAACCTGTTACTTCTCTAACTTTTTCCAGTTCTGATGAAAGGTCATCGACCTGAAACATTAACATAGCTTCTCTGTACACAGATGCTGCCTGACCTGCTGAGTATTTCCAGCATTTTCTGCTTTAATCTCAGAGGAACACACCTTTGCACCAGTGTGAATTTTTTCCACTTTCAATGACACTCTAAATGACATACCCAATTTAGTGCCACAACATGCCAAATTATGTTCTGTGGTTGGCAACTGAAGCCTGATTTTAGAGAGTCCATTAAAGAGGATCCGTACAGTCAGCAGAGAAGTTCATCTCATCAATCTGGACAGTCCCAGAAATTATAGGACATTGAACGAACAGTCTACTGCCCAGATCCCAAAGACGTTGTTAAATGCATCTCAACCATACAAGGTTATCTGGAACAAGATCGCATGTGCCAATGGTAACTATAACTGCTCACCAAAATGCGCTGGACAAAAAGGTCCACAAATTCATGCAGTACACTATTTTTATTTTACTCCAATGAGCTGTTGCGGAGAACCCCCAATAAAAATATGGTTGGAATGGTTGAAATTTCTCTGAGCAAGATAGCAGCGAAACCAATACCTACCAGCTTGCACTAGGATAAACTCTTTAGATTCCACACCTACACGATTGCTAGCTGTACAGTTGTAGGGACCAAAGTCATTTTCTGAATCGGGTGTGACCTAGAGGAAGGATATGCAACTACATCAGTAATTAAATACAAATGTCACTGTAATTATCATGGACCACATGGATCGAAGTTCACTTTTTTAACCTACGATTCTCCCCCCTTACACCTGCTCTCCTGAAAACATGCGAGGGGTTTGTGAGGGGGGATTGTTCAGTTTCTCAGGCAATTGCAGCTCCCAATACCTTACCCAGGTGACCATTCTCCATGCATGGCCAGGGAATGCTGATGGGCTGTTTGGCCACTGACTAGTCCATTATAACTGCGCCCAACCATGCCCTCATCTTGCAATTCCATCAGGAGTTGTTGAGAAAGATTCAGAACTGGGTATTCCAAGGCCCAGTCACAACTATAAAATCACACTCTAGCTTCCAGGGCTTGCTGTCACTGTAACTTGCTTACCTTAACTGCGTGTCTGGATAGAGTGCCATGTGGATGGCAGCCATTTCAGAGTAGCCAGAAGTCAAATGCTAACAATAACATACGCATCCTGCTTAGTTGTGCCCGTCTCTAGCTGATTACGCAATGGCACTGAAAACAATTAGGGTCTTCAGAACAATGTGCAATGTTCCACCAGTCACAGAAGGTTGCATGGCTGCCAAAAATGATCTGAAGAGAATATCTTGAGTGTATTTATCCCCCCATTTGCTAATTTTAGCAGAAAAGTAGACTCAGCCATCTTTTCAATAACATTAGTGAACAGGGAAAGGTAGAGCCTGAAAAACTGTTAATCGATTTCTAAGAGAATCAACACCTGACTTCACCTGACGAAGGAGCAGCGCTCCGAAAGCTTGTGATTTCAAATAAAGCTGTTGGACTATAACCTGGTGTTGTGCGACTTCTCACATTTGTCCACCCCAGTCCAACACATTAAGAGAATCAAGTGTAAGTTCCATTCAAGGTTTATCATAGTGAAATCACAGTGTGTGTGCTGATGTGCTAAATTCGCAGAGTGAAATTTCACCACATTCGCGTTTTAGATATTTCAACAACCACAAAATATCGAGTAATGTTTTTAAAATACACATTTGACCAGCTTTTTGATGAAACATTTCAAAAATAATTTGGTACATCTAATGTCATATAAAATCTGTAGTGATTTAATCTTGAATATCAATCCCATATTTCAGAACTAAATTTTCTTCTTGTTGACTGAGTTTGTTTTTTTTTTCCAAAATAATCTTCAGAAGCATACAGTAAAATCTTGAGAATAATTTGCATCCTCAAACCACCCACCCCAGCCAAAAAGCATAAGCATTTAAGCATGAATCTTGCCATGAAAGCTTTCGGTTTTAATTCTCTTACCTGGAGGTAGTTGGTGGATCGTGTGTTATAGATCTTTATGCTGCTGTAGTTGGAGCTCGGCAACTGTTGTCCATCTCTAAACCAGGTTACAAGAGCATGAGGATGCGCAAGAACCTCACAGGTGATATTTACAGGGTTTCCCTCCCAAGTATAAACAGTCACGGTGCCCTGCAGCTTTGGTGCATCTGAGAAAGAGAAACAGATTGGCAAGTTTTTTTTTCCAGCACTGAAGTTTTTTGTGTCCTGTCACTTAAAAAAGAGCTAATTTTCCACTCTGATTGATGGTGCTGGTGTGGAATGGGCGAGAGAGGGCATGGAACCCAGCTGGTGGCCCACATCATGGGTCTCCGCCTGATTCACATCAGCGTATTATCTTCTGGGTGGCCTTTTTGGCCGCCCTGAAGAGATCTCAAAAGTTAAACATCAGATAAATTACTGAGAATGTAATGGAAAGAGTAACAGGTGAATTTTAATCAAGCTTTGCTGTTGCAGTTTATAATGTCAATAGACCAGCCGTATCGAATCGTGCCATGTAACTTTCGACCAATTACCTCTTCCATATACATATATACACGATATAGATAGAGCTAGTTTTAATTGGTAGAATCTGAGTGTTGCCAGTTCACTTATGTGATGTCAGTTTCCCTATAATAAAAAGGAGCGACAATAAGATTTTTTTTTTTTTAAACTTCTTTTTGTGGTTGGCTGGGTTTTGGCTACTATAATTTTCCCTTTTAATTGTTAATGAAAATAAAATCTTGCTCACTCCAAGACTGCTGATACTTGCAAACATATAACTGAAGCACTTTAAAAAGCCATACCCTAACGGTGCCTCTCGCATTACGTAACGGGGCAAGTTTGTGTTATGATTGCCTTCTGATCAAAATGTAATCGAATCATACAGAAATGAGTGCATTAAATAATCTACGTGATCAAACAGTGCTGGTAAATGTGATGAGCTGAGTTATTGAGTTTGAAGTCTAAACCAGATATATTTAAAAAATAAGTAATTTCAGAAATGATAAATGTATTGGGTGGAAATATGTCTGATTAATTAAAGCAAATTTTAAAACACATTGTAAGCCTGTTCGTTTAAATTGATGATAATTTTGTATTTAAGTCTACTCCAATGTTTGCTTATACCAGACCTTGCAGTGATGGTGCCTAGTACTAGAAGGCCATACCAGCTTCCAAAAGCTCCCTTACATTGAGGCATGAGCCATGTTATGTGCATACAACGCATCTTACAGATATCAAGGGGTAACTGTCCAAAATTAGGAACTGATATTCCAAGACAGATTATGTTCAACATAAGAAGATAAGAATTAGGAGCAGGAATAGGCCACTTGGCCCCTCGAGCCTGCTCCGCCATTCAATAAGATCAGGGCTGATCTTGGGCTCAAAGCCACTTCCCTGCCCGCTCCCCATAACCCTTCACTCCCTTATCTTGCAAAAATCTGTCTATCTCCACCTTAAATGTATTTAATGACCCAGCCTCCAACAATAGACCATCTGCGCTGGAGAGGGCTATAGCAAAAGCAAAATGCTGCGGATGCTGGAAATCTGAAATAAAAACAGAAAATACTGGAAATACTCAGTCGGTCAGGCGGCATCTGTGGAGAGAGAGAAATAGAGTTAACGTTTCAGGCGGTGACCTTTCGTCAGAACTGACCGACCTGAAATTTCCACCTATTTCTGTTTTTATTATAGTGATCTGGAAATGTGTTATGAATACTACAGAACTGCAGTAGCACAGACAGAGATCTCATGAAAAAGCAGCGACACACGTGCTGGAGAGACAACATGAAGGCAGATTTTTATCACTCTTTGGTTTACCATGATGCAGACCTCGTCTTGCGGTTGCCAAATTTACTTTCTGGAAACGCATCAATGATATCTCTGTTCTGCTTGATCAAATTGGAACAGGACTGTAGTGCTGTACAGTTCTATTCGACTGCTTGTGGTCTAATGTTACGACGTTCATTGAAATAAAAAAAAACAGGAAGTATCTCCTTCAAAGAGTTACTTTCCAAAAATGTTTAATTCGTGCCAACTTTTACGTGTCCTTTCCTGCACTACATTAGCAATATTTATTGTTACTGTCGCACAAAGATCAGAAGCTATATTAATTTCTTTAATTATATCCCAATTTAGACTGCAAAGTGAAATATGAGTTGAAACTTCATTAATAAGTACTGTAATTAAGCACGCATTATAATTAAGCCAAGAAATTTTCTTTGTGCAGATAAATTACAACATAGGTAATTAGATTCATTTTGTAGTTTGCTCGCCATAAAGTCCAGATGTCCCATTCACTAGTTTGTTTTACTACTTTGGTTAAGGTACAACTGAACTGACTGGTGCCTTTAAAGAAGCAGAATAAGGCAATAAATTTTTTTTTTTCTTAAAATGTCACGCCAAAACTTTGAAGGTTTGGGCATCATAGCATGGGATCCAATTGAGCTAAAGGGTGCAATCCAGACATATTTAATGGCTTTAGGCAACTGAACATCTGAAGTAGAGAAATCAGCTTAATTACAGTAGACTTTTTATATTCAAGTGGATGGAGTTACACTGGGATTACGGTGCAGAGTCTGAGGCGCCCTTTCTGCTGCAGTGATACAAGCAGTCAAACCAGGTTACCATAAACCGATGGCCACTGGAAAGGTTGTTTTAAAAATCAGGAATGCACGTGACTCAAATTTAAGCTCATCCTGATTTTAATTGAGCTTTATGGCGGCTCATGGGGTAGAAATTGGTACATGTTGTGTCCGTTTTTTGGGGCGCAAAGCATACCAATCTAGCTGTGGGACGGCCTGTGCCCAATCTGCCCAAGCGTTGGTCCCACTGCTAAATGTGTGGGGCCCATTTTTTCGATGTCCTGTGTAGATGCCTAAAACAGACACTCGGCCCCTTGAATATGTAAGTTAGACCCCTTTTCAAAATTTGTTGCCGCTGAGCAGGCCTCAGGCCTTCCCCGCTCAGGATTCTTCAGCAGCTCTGGCAGTTGCCAACGACAGGTAGGTAGAATTTTTTTTTTTTTTAAAGAAAGAAACATTCCTTTGGAGGCTGGAGAAGCAGGAGTGCTCCCCTGACAGCGTGGCAGGCTGGCCAACATTGAAATCATCACTTAGGTGAGCTGTCTGTATGCTGATGAGGCCCGAGGACCAATTTCCATTGATTCTCAGGCCTCTTGGCTCAGGTTCACGTTGGTTGCGTAGCAGTGAGTCTAGACTAAAATCTACCCGCATGACTGGGGATTTCCAGTCTTGGGAGGTAATCACGAGCGAAATCGAAGTGCTTTGCTAAAGGGAAATGGAAAATAAACAGGGGCATCACTCAGACTGCTCACAAACACCCTCTATTTGCACATTTAGGAGTGGCATTGACAGAAGCCAAGTAGAAGTCTTTCTATCTGAATTCTGGCACAGGAAACTATCTGTTGCAGCGAGAATGTATGAATAGGGTGAATAATTGGGAAGGGATTTTTGACAAAAAACTAATAAATACCAGCTATTGTAAGTCATAGTGCATTATTGAAAGGTAAAACTATACAACTGTAGTAAGAAACACAGTGAATTGTTCAGTGTTCTATAGGTATTCAGTTTCACTCCCCTGTTCACGAGTTTCCCATCCAATGTTAAATCAGCACTTCAATAACCAATACAAACGCTAACAAGTGGCATTCAAATTGCATTAAATTCTAACTTACACTGAACTTCCAGGTACATAGACTCCGAGTCCTGGCCAATTGAATTTTTAGCTTTGCAGACGTATTCACCAGAATCTGTGTGCTGAATGTCCTTGAGAGTCAGGGAAGAAACTCTTGCATAGCTGTGAACCTCAATTCGTCCATCCATAGTCTGCCAGATAAAAAAGGAGGATATTAAGTTAGAGAAATGTTTGTGTTGAGGCAGTGATCACATACTACAGGTTAGTTACAGAAACAGACCCATACAGGAAGCCCTCATTTTGCCTTTTTACATTTCTCTGCAGTATTCTATACCGAGTCATTATTTTCAATACAATAAAGTCACATTGATCAATGGCCCTTTTAACACGTTGCTTTTAAGTTCCATAATATTGGTAAAAGTAAGCACTTTTTCCAACAACATTTGGCATAATATTAAATCCCGTTTTATTTTGGTCTATCTATATAATTAGAAAATACTAAAGAATTTCTTGTGGCGTTGCTGATGGTAAGTCAGAAGATAGGCTATTTTATAATGCAAATGCACAATACCATGAAACTTTAATCAATAGTTTCTTTTAAAATGCCGGTGTTCTGTTTCTCTCAACCTGCCTAAGAGTGAAGGAAGATTCCAGCTGGCTACGAGAACAGCTGCTTGTCTAGTCGGCACGTGCTCTGCTTACCAACAATTTCATCCAAATTGTAAATTTTAAACATTGAGCTCAGTACTACCTGACCGTGTAGCTAATTGTTATCGTAACCCGTTGGAAACCCACATCAATGTTAGTCTGGTACAATGCAGGCATTTAAATACATTGAGTAAAATTGGTATCTTCTCTGACTCACTCTCTCATTCTCCTTTCGTGCTAGTCTCTCTTTAATTTGTCTCCTGTCTTCTGTATGTGTCTTTACACATTTATATGCTTATCTTTCTTTACGCATGTCATGCCTTCATTATATCTTGCACTCTATATTTCTCTCGTACATTTTTTTTCTTCCTGCAGTAGTAATTGTACAAAACTGAGCACCTGGCTCAGAGTCTCAAGTGAAAAATTGTTCACCTGATTTCCAATCCTAGTGTGTGATCCTCCGTGTTGATTTGATAACATTATCCCTTATACATCTCTCTCTCCCCCTCACTCACACTTCATGGCTATTTGTGAATCGCTGTTTGTATGTCCATCTCTCAGGCAACCTTTACTGTCTCAGCCAGCATGTCTCAGGCTCTTTCTCTAAAGTAAAAATAATTTTCTTGTCAAAACTTACCTCAAAGAAGGATCAAAAGTTCATGTTTGAGCTTATTTTGATGTGATTTGGAAAACAAAATTTCACATCTTGGAGTGGTAGAAACATCCTTAAATCCTACATAAGTTCCCACTTTCAATTGGGCCATCGTAGGGAGGTGAAAGAGTCGGGGTTCAAGTGCTTTCCCACATTGGGTTGAGAAAGTTAATATATTTTTATTTTAAACCACAGTACTTGGGCAGGAATTGGAAAAACACAGTGAAACAATCAACTCAGTTAGCATGCACAAACCTCATCAAAGACATACAGTAGCATTAGGAACATAGGAGCAAGAGGAGGCCATTCGGCCCCTTGAGCCTGCTCCGCCATTCAATGAGATCATGGCTGATCTGCAACCTATCTCCACGTACCCGCCTTATCCCTTAATACCTTTGGTTAACAGAAAGCTATCAATCTCCGTTGTAAAATTAATTGATCTAGCATCAACTGCCATTTGCGGAAGAGAGTTTGCATAGAAGAAACTTCTACCACCCCATAGCATTGATGAAAGCCCAGGAATAAGTGAGTTCCCCTACCCACTCAACCACAGTCTGAACAATGGGAAAACCAGAGTGCAAACAGGAGGAAAATAGTAACGGAAAAAATTCTGAGCTAAAGCTACTTCAAAAATCTCCAAATCTAGGATGCTTAATTTCATTTCCTGTCACTATTCAAAAAGTTTTGTGGAAAACATATTAGCCACTTAAATTCAAAAGATTTTCTTGTGAATGGACCAGACAATATTACATATAGTTTTTGAAAATGCAGGAACTTCAGTACTGCACATTTGATTGAATTATTATTGTCTCGTTGTAGTTAAGTAAAGTAAGATGAACGCCTAGCTGATGTCAGCAGGAAAAGGTAAGCATATTAATCAAACTGGTAAGATTGTTTATGAAAATGTGCTAGAAATATTACATAACATTAAATACAGTTAATGGCTGAAGTGGTAAAACTATTGCTCTGAAGTGGTCAAGTGATCTGTTAGAATTCTCCAGACTGAGGGAACTTCTTTGGACCTTCTCTTGCTGTTAGTGGTGTTCTGTTGTCCTCTCTCAACTTTTTAATCATGTTGGGCACCAAACCTTGGATATATGAACATGTTCCCATACCCAGCTTCCAGATACACAAAGCTATACCCTGCCAAAGTCAGGTAAAATAAGTCCACCTCAAATTGTTAGCACTGCAGTTCTGCAGCAGTTTAGAATCTTTGGGGCTGTGAGGAGGAGGAAGGGAATCACCACTAGAAAACAAATCAGAAGAAAATTGCAGCTTTGTTTGAAACTGTTTTGAAAGGAAGTGCATTCCGATGTACAAAAACAAAAGACCCAAGGCAACATTGCCTAAATGAGGTCAGGAACACCCTAAGGGCTAAACAAAATTATTTTAAAAAAGAATTGTACATGGAACCAAACGATGCTGAGTCATGCAAGCGTGAGCTGGAAGTAATCCGAAATCTGAGCCAAAGTAGCTCACAGAACTCTGGTGCACTATTGAGGATATGACCAATCAGCCTAGCTCAGTCTTGTTTAATACATTAGTTGCTACAAGATGCAATGCAGCAACTCGCCAAGGCTTCTTAAACATCACCTCTGAAACCGGCGACCTCTACCAGCTAGAAGGACAAGGGCAGCAAGCTCATGGGAACGCCAGCATCTTGAAGTTCCCCTCCAAGTCACACACCATCCTGACTTGGAAATATATTGCCGTTCCTTCATCGTCGCTGCATCAAAATCCTGGAACTCCCTCCCTAACAACACTGGGAGTACCTTCACCACACGGACTGCAGCGGTTCAAGGCGGCTCACCACCACCTTCTCAAGGGCAACTAGGGATGGGCAATAAATGCTGGCCTTGCCAACAATGCTCACATCCCATGAATTAATTTAAAAAAATGTGGTGAATTAGCAATCCAGATGTGGCTAATTGAATTTCTGATTAGTAAATAAAAAATAAGTAATAGACACACAGTCATTGAGCATATGCTCTCAATACTCATATTCGTAAGGTCTATGCACCTGTGCTTTAACCTTTTTTTCTATATTTGTTGTTAAAATGGTACAGCAAAACTAGAGTGAGCGAGTATTTTTTAATTGTTGAGTGTGCTTTACTTCCTTGATTACTGAAAGTGGTAGATGTTTGTTAAGTAAATATAGAGATGTGAAGTACATTTACCTGTATTGTGTGAGTATATGTCAGAAATTTTGTTCCCTCGCTACTGATTCCATCCCACTCCCTGGCCACACTCTCAGGCTGACAGAGACTATTGGCAATCTCAATGTCCTAATTGACCCTGAGCTGAGCTTATGACCCCATGTCCTCTACACCACAAAAAACATCTACTACCAGCTTCCTAACATCACCCATCTCTGCCCATGCCTCAGCTTATCTGCTGCTGAAACCCTCACACAGACTCAAATATTCCAATACTCTCCTGGCCAGCCTCCCATCTTCCACCCTCCATAAACTTGAGCTCATCCAATACTCTGCTATCCATATTCTAACCCGCATCAAGTCCCGCTCACCTATCACATCCTGTGCTCGCTGATCGACATTGGCTCCCAGTCCACCAATACCTCAATTTTTAATTTCTGGTGCTTGTGTATAAAACCCCCCATGGTCTCGCCCCTCCCTATCGCTGTAACCTCATCCAGCTCTATAACCCTCCAAAATCTCTGCGTTCCTCCAACTCTGGACCCACTCCCTTCGCCCCACCATTGGCGGCCGTGCCTTCAGTTGTCTAGGCCCTAACATATGATAGGGTACCGTAGCATAGTGGTTATGTTACTGGACTAGTAATCCAGAGGCCTGAACTAATGATCTGGGACAGGAGTTCATAATCCCACCATTCTGGAATCCCAAATCTGGAATAAAAAAACTATCAGTAATGGTGATCATGAAACTACTGGATTCTCGTAAAAATCTGGTTCACTGATGTCTTTTAGGGAAGGAAATCTGCCGTCCTTACCTGGTCTGGCCTACATGTGACTCCAGATCCACAGCAATGTGGTTGACTCTTAACTGCCCTCTGAAATGGCCTAGCAAGCCACTCAGTTGTACCAAACCGCTACAAAGTACAGGAAACTCTTTCGTATCCGGCACCGACAGGACCGGGATGGTGCCGGTTGATTAAAAATTCCGGATAACGGAGAGGTATATCTACCGAGGCTATTTTTAACAAACAAAAAATCAAGAAATGTGCAGTATAATTGGGTACTCCCCTACAAAATGTCGTGTTAAATGGATGGTGGAAGATGCTTGATTAAGTACAGTAATGCCAGTTGAGGGTAATCCATAACTCTTTAATTACTTAACAGTAAAACAAAACTTATAAACGACTGTATACTGTAGTTTTCGGAGTATGAATTCTGCCGGTTATTAGAGAATTCCGGATATTTAGGTGCCGTTTAAACGAGAGTTTCCTGTAGTATCATGGACTGCAACAGTTCAAGAAGGCGGCTCACCATCACCTTCTCAAGGGCAGTTAGGGATGGGCAATAAATGCTGGAATCCCACATCTCATGAACAAATTAAAAAATTAAAACATCTGGAATTCCCTCCCTAAAACTCTCCGCCTCGCCACTGCTCTCTCTTTCTCGAGACGCTCCTTAAAACCTACCTAATTTGACCAATCTTTTCGTCACCTACCCTAACATCTCCTTCTTTGGCTCCTTGAGATATTTTCCTACGTTAAAGACACTGTAAGGTGTTGTTATGCTAAAGTAGTGTTGCCACAGCCACACTTGTGGCTAGTCAGCGATTTCTACTGAACACTGGCCTAGTAATAAAGCTTGGAGGGCTAAATCTGTCACAAGGGCAGGAATTCCTTCCACTCAGCTCAAAATGGCCCTGCAAGCCAATGCCCCAACAGATAGGATGGTCCTGGCTGGACATTCAGCAGGAAGCTTATTAGTGTTCTGTGTTGGTAGGCCGAACAGTTTCAGCTGATTAAATTGCAGAAATACTCCAATGTACACTTGGGATCCCCAAGCCTTGGCTTTCTCAACCCGTGCCTGACCTGTAGACTTAGTTAAGTAGAATGTGTCCTTGTAGGGAAAACATGTACGCTCTACATTGGCAAAACAGAAACCATCTGTGTAGATTTCTCAGTAGCTCGATTTGGGGGCTCTTAAACATGGTGGTGGGTGTCAGACAATTGACAACATAAAACTGCCACAAATTTTAATTTGCCAATTTTTCCACTGTTCACACTAGAGAAGGCAATATTGAGAACTAATCACCAATGGACAAAAGAAAACAACCAGATTATAATGGGAAACAAACTTTTAAAAATCTACAGTCCTGGCAAAAAAATCAACAATTCATTTTATTAGAAACCAACAATGTGAGAGTTAGTACTGAAATCTGAAAATACAAATTTTTGACCCATTACATTCCAAGAAATTTATTGGTGTAGAAATCGGTCCTGGTTTCTCCTGCGTTCCAGAAGGACAATTGGGGCAAAAATTACCAATTTTGCAGGGCTATGCCCTGCACCCTACGGGCGCTTGAAAATCGCCAACTGACAATTGGCTTCAGACAATATTCAGGCGTCTGAAGTGGCTGCCTAAAACAGGCTTTGGGCTCCTTCCACATCCTAATGAAGGAGCTATCGTCTGTTGTGTGTCCCCTCTGAGAAACTGGACTGCCCTGAGGGGACTTGGTGCCAGGCCGACTCATTCAAGCTTTCCCGGCCTGGATGCCACCTAGCAAGTGGCCACCACCAAAAAGGCAAGTTCATTATTGTTTGACGTGGAGCCAGGAGGAGCAGGCCCTTCCAGGTCCACAGCACTTACGAGGGCCGCTGACGGCCCACAATCGGCCTCCTTGCATCAACAACAAGTATTTATATAGCACCTTTAATGTAGTAAAACGTCCCAAGGCGTTGCGCAGGAGTATTTTAAGACAAAAAACTTGACACCGAGCCACATAAGGATAAATTAAGGCAGGTGACCAAAAGCTTGGTCAAAGAGGTAGGTTTTTAGGGGCGTCTTAAAGGAGGAAAGAGAGGTAGCGAGGCATCCTCTTTCCTCCTTCTCCTGCTGGACATACATGAAGGACATTCATGAATCAGAAATGAGCGAGCTGCCGCTGGAGGCATGACAAGAACCAGCAGCTTGCTCAAATTATTGAAATGAGGCCCGAGGCCCAATTTCGGGTGAGCCCTAGTCCTCCCGGTTGAGGAGCGTGCTGTTTGCGTGCCACTGGTTATGTGCCCAAAACGGGACATATCCAATCTCTACCCCATTTTCTTAAACTATCACTTTAAAGCAAACTTAAGTTAGAATACCAAGGATATTCCTTTATTTATCATGAATCGGACGGACAGCAGTTATGAGATATATCTATACAAGACCCTTTCACGCCACACTGTGTGCAGCTGCACAATGTTTGTCTCATTTAAAGCACATACTTGGTTGTGTCACCAAGCATAGTATTGAGCTGAACACTTCATACACTTGACATGGTCTGAGCTGTACTTGGACCGCTTTTTTCACGTGAGCGCAATAAAATATTGGGAGTACCAATCGGTGAGGCTTAATGCAGGAAGAATGTTAGGTGGTCACTTTAAACAAGTAGTCTTCAGTGTACAACTGGTTTTTAAAATGGGATTTGTTGGATTTTTGTAGCGACATTTGCAACGATAAGAAAAGTCGCATTCAATCACAGCTTAGCATCATTGTCAGTGTGCTATCAACTTATAGCCAGCAATTTGTGAAGTTTGCCAAATTAGGATTGATATCGCATTGATACATCTATATTAACCATTGATATATTAAAATATCTTACTTTTTTGGAATAAACTGCAACCAGCAATTATTTAAAAAAAGGTTCCGTGCTTAGTTATGTTTCCTGGCACACATCCAGAAAATGCTAAATCAATTAGTCTATAAAGAACATGCAATCACATGTATTATTTTAAAATCTTACATCAGAATCAATAATTTGGGGTTTGTAAATCTGTACTAGCACCATATGAAATATGGAGGAATCGGCACAACATAACATCGGATGGCAAATGAGGGGCTGGGGTGCTAAATTCCCTGATTATATGCTCCTTGTGAGCGCAGTTTAACTCTGGGGGTGCTGAAATGAAAATCCTCCCTTGTTTCAAAGATTAGTAGCTTTATATGGGATGTTTTCCATTTTGTGTCAATCTGCTGTGGCATTAGAACCGGGGAATCAAGATCAGGTGCAGCATCTAGGACAAGCAGAATTTGAGGGAATGGGGGTGGAATAATTGGACCCAGTTAGGGTAGGAAGGAAAGGGTGGCAAGAAGAAAAGGGGGGGGGGGGGAAGAGCGAGGTGGAGGAGAAGGAAGGAGGGCGGCGTTGGAGAAGAGGTGGAGTGAGAGGGTGAGAGGAGAGAAGATACAAGGTCTAGGGGGAAGAGGGGAGGGGAGGGGAGGGGAGAAGGATGTTGCTTGGCTCATTTTAAATTCTCAGTGGGGGGCTGGAGGTGTTTCACAGATGCGTAATAGTAGGGAAGAAGAGGGAGTGTTCTGACGATCAGTTAGGAGATGGGGTGAACTGGTGTTGCACAGACCATTATAATGCTTTGTGTGTGGTTTCACAATACGTATTGATGCTCAGTTCTGGGGTACCAATGATTGGGTTATCCATGCCATTACAATCCTGCCGAGAGAACACCCAATGGGTATTGAGGCAATTTTTGGGGAAAGCATAAGTGAGGGATTGACTGTATGGTACCTCACTTTGACAGACAGATATCACAGCAGGCTACTAACGATGCACTAAAGATTCCCAAATAGTGAATTTTCAATGAGACTGATAAATCTATGCTGCTCGTGTGAATCACACAGGACTTCAAAGAAAGTTTCTGCACCAAGAGATGAACATTACATTGGACAAGAGGACTGAAAAAGGAGACAAAAGGTGTTTGACTGTGCTAAGTGCTGTTTTTTTTTTATGCGAGGGTGACAGCTTACAGAAGAAAGAGGGGAAACAAACTGAAGTGAAATGTCTTTTCAATATTACAACAAAGGATTCAAAGAGCGAAAGGAAAATGTAAGGGTTAGTGCAGTGGCCTGCCATGTAATGATAGCTGAGCTGCCCTGTACTTAATGGATTACACAATGTCACCCTCACAGCATCACCTACAGGGGCAATGCCAAAGGAATGTGACCACATCATTTTCATTTATATAGTAAATATATAAGAGTGTGAAATATTTACAGGATACTTTACATCTGTATTTTCTGAAAATTGTCTCTTATTTGTGCCATATGCTATAAAGTACATATATTTTATTTTATTAGCCCTTCAACATCAGATGTTCATTGTGCTGAGACGTCTAACATCATTAACCGACTTTTCTTCATTATTGCCTCTTTGCCTTTAAAGTTCACTTACTCGACATGAACCATTATTTTCATAAAAGGAAAAGAGAGGAACGAGTACTTTATATATTAAATAAAATAATAGATAGTTGAGGGAGGGAATCTCTGAGTTACCAATGTTTCTGGGCCAGTCATAGTTATCGACCAAAAAAACCCACTGCAAAATAAAGAAAAGGTGAAGCTAAATATTATACTCTTTAAAGGTACAAACTCCACACAGCAGCAGTAACCAACACTCTGGGAGGCCAGGACCAAACTAACTGTGTTATCCCTAGATTTATGCATTCTGAAAGCGTAGCTGCTTGAAGTGAAGCTGCAAGAAAAAGTGTCTGAAATCTCCTGACGGCAACATTTTGGAATTGTGCCCATTATAGTTTGCATTTTGACGCAGTTTGTCATGAAGTAACTTTGTCAAAATTTGTATTTACTTCTGACCATTTTACAACATTTAACTTTTTTGTTCACGTAACAGTCTATAGAAAGAAAAGACAGAATTGCATTTATATAGCGCCTTTCACCACCTCAGGACGTCCCAAAGCACTTTACAGCCAATGAAGTACTTTTGAAGTGTAGTCACTGTTGTAATGTAGGAAACGCGGCAGCCAATTTGCGCACAGCAAGCTCCCACAAACAGCAATGTGATAATGACCAGATAATCTGTTTTTAGTGATGGTAATTGAGGGATAAATATTGGCCCAGGACACCGGGGATAACTCCCCTGCTCTTCTTCGAAATAGTGCCATGGGATCGTTTACATCCACCCGAGAGAGCAGCCGGGGCCTTGGTTTAACGTCTCACCCGAAAGACAGCACCTCCGACAGTGCAGCACTCCCTCTCAGTACTGCCCTGTGTCAGCTTAGATTTTTTGGTGCTCAAGTCCCTGGAGTGGGACTTGAACCCACAACCTTCTGACTCAGAGGCGGGTGTTACCAACTGAGCCACGGCTGGCAGCTGGCACATTACCAGGTAGGAGCGAAATGTAAAGGCATCTGAACCTGAGGAGAACAGTGCAAGAATATGAATAGAAACATGGGGGAGGAATTCATTCTAGCCCCTTTTGGGGCACTAAAACTTCGAAAGCTGAAAAATTAGCGCCAGACGCTAATGAAGGTAGGCTCCCGCGAAATTCAGTTGTAGCGCTCCAAGAGGGAAGTGGAGCGCTATATCAAGCGCAAACCACTTCTCGAAGGGCGCTAAAGTCGGAGCGCGGGGCGGTACCAGCAGAGCGCTAGACAGCTTGCAGCGCATTCCAGACGGCACTCTCCAATCATAGAGGCTGCTTCCCTCATTTAAAGGGAAGGGACAATACTGCACCAGAAGCTATTTGTCGGCACTGCAGTCTTGCAAGGCGAGTGCCAATACAGCCCCAAACACCGTCACCAAGTGAGGGCTTGGACATCCTGCAACAATAAAAGAGTGAAAACTTTGCGCAGGCACCAGACTGCTGCAAATAATAACGGTTCAGCGATCTGAAAAGCATTCCCTTTAATTACCGCTCCCGAAGCGGCCATCCGACTTCAGAACGTCTCCTCTTACTGGCGTTGTCAGCGCGAGGCGACACTGCAGGGGGCGAAAGTCAATTTCACATCCGGGGCGGCAACGGGGCGCTGCGCGCTTGATGCCGTCACGATCTACGGGGCGCTAGAGACCGAGGCGGTAAGTGTTAGCGCCAGCGCAAAACCGCCAGGGAAGTTCGCGGGCATCGCTGAATTCGCCGCGCCCGGTCGGTAACCCCATAGCGTTCATTACCGCCCCCCGCAGGCGCTAACGGGAGGCGCAAAGCAGCCGAATTTCTAGCCCATAGTTCTTTAATGCTTTTATTTCCAACAGTAACCCAATATGAAAGCTAGTGAAATTGAAGTGACTGTGATTGAACTATACAACTGTGTTTTGCTGTGCCCCTACTATAGGTCACTGTGCAGTGACATGAACAGTGGGAAGGTTAATTAAAAATCTCTCTGGGTTCACCCATGTAGACTGATGATTTTGTTTTTCCACACTCAGGTTGCAGCCCTGCCTTGCTGAGTAGAATGGAACATCTTATCATACAGATAGCTTTTACACTTTGAAATTACAACTTCCTGTTGCCCTACACATGTACCATGAATCAGTAACTACAGAACATACAATTTTGATTTTTTAGTCTGCAGAAACCCCTTTTTTTTTTAATGTTTGTGCCATCTTTGTAAACGTGTTCACACAAATATTTTTTTTAATTACATATACATAACCTCATCTGCACATGCATTTGACCAATTATTGGGCCAAAAATTCGTGAGTGAGCCTTCGTGCGAGGGTAAGGCCTCCCCGCGATCTCTCACTGCGCGCTGGCTTTTTCAGTCCGAGCTCGCACGAACTTGATGTTCTGGACAGCAGCTGTGCAGGGCTTTCGTATCCCACAGGCGTAGTTAATTCGTGCGAGCTGTGGGATCACGTGACTCAGTTAGAGCCAATGGCAGCACACCATCTTTCATTCATAGCTTTCACAGCACGGCTGTGAAAGCTATGAATACTATACCCCCCCAAAAGAACAGCTAAACCTCAATTAAATTTAAAAAAAACCATCACATTAATAAAATAAGTATAGTTAAATAAATTAACCATTTTAAACAAAAAATTAAATTTTTGAAAAAATTTAAAATCTTTTAAAAAGTTATAAAAATAAACTTACCTGTCTTTAAAGTCTCTAAAAAAGATATACCTGTTAAAAAAAATTCAAAATAATACTTAATTAAGTACTTACCTTGTTAAAAGAGGGTCTTACACCTCCTTTCTTTATGTCTAAAATCTTCCATGCTTACCTGCGCGTCCAAAGCACTAAGTGCACTGCGTGCGCGCAGCCTGTAGCGTGCACGCGGTTCACCTAGGAACCGGCCCCTTTTGAATTCACCAAGTGCCGGTTTTCAGCGCATGCGCAGTGCATGCAGAAAACCGGCAATTGGAGACAGAATACGCGAGAGTACACAGTGCGTACTCTCGCGTAGCGGCACTAATTTTTGGGCCATTATTTCTTTAACTTGTTGCTATTTTGCTCAGTTTTCACCAACACCATAGAAACATAGAAAAATAGGAGCAGGAGTAGGCCCTTCGAGCCTGCTCCACCATTCAATAAGATCATGGCTGATCCTCTATCTCAATACCATATTCCCACTCTCCCCCCATACCCCTTGATGCCTTTTGTGTCTAGAAATCTATCTATCTCCTTCTTAAATATATTCAGTGACTTGGCCTGCACAGCCTTCTATGGTAGAGACTTCCACAGGTTCACCACCCTCTGAGTGAAGAAATTTCTCCTCATCTCAGTCCTAAATGTCCTACCCCGTATCCTGAGACTGTGACCCCTCGTTCTAGACCCCCCAGCCAGGAGAAACATCCTCCCTGCATCCAGTCTGTCTAGCCCTGTCAGAATTGTATACGTTTCCACGAGATCCCCACCATGTTTTTAGGTTTTATATTATAATTCTGTCTAAACATTAAACATGAGAAAGCTGAGATTTCAGCATTACTGGTTACTTGACTTTGCTAATGTTCCTAAACATAATAAAAACAGAAAATGCTGGAGATACTCAGCAGGTCAGGCAGCATCCGTGAAGAGAGAAACAGAGTCAACGTTTCAGGTCGATGGGTTCTGACGAAGGGTCATCGACCTGAAACGTTAACTCTGTTTCTCTCTTCACAGATGCTGCCTGACCTGCTGAGTATCTCCAGCATTTTCTGTTTTTATTTCAGATTTCCAGCATCTGCAGTATTTTCTCTTTGTTTCCTAAACATAATCATGCTTTCACTCAAGTCAGTTGCTAAATTAAAGTCGTGTTACTGATGTGTCTATCTTCAACTTTCCATCAACTCACAACCTGCCCTATTCCCACAAAGGAGACCCTTGCTATGGGATTTGGTCCTGGTTGGCAGGGAGGTTGGTGTGCCATGGGGTGCTCTGATTTTAGAGCTATTTTGTACAGAGCTGCTCAGGTATTTAAAGGGTGCTTGAGCTTCTTTGTTCATATTGGCTCCTTTAGACCAGATGTTGCAGTCACATTTGTTCCAAAATAGAATAAATGGGCATTTTTAACAGCGCACTAATTGCTTAAAAGAAAAATATAACTCATAGTCGAGGTGCTGGGAATGTTTACATTCCTCACTATAAGGAGTCAATGATTATCAGTGATCACTCTCTCTGTGTTTGGTTGATAATTTAGACCCTCTGAGTCACTTATAAGCTGCCATGAGTGGAAATTTTCCGAATAGCATTAAAGCTGTTTATATTTTTTTGCCTACAAAGCTTCTGAATAAAATTAGATATAAAGACATCAAAAAAGAGTGACTGTCGCTAATGTTTTATTCAGAAAGTACTTGGAAACTGTGGTAAACATCCCGTTTCTCTACCCTTAGTGACAATTACAATCACACTTTTAAGCATTTGATTATTAAATGACTTGATACACATCTTTCACTTTCAGTGCTAATACAAACCAAAAAACAATGATAGAAAATAAAGGGCCAAGCAATGTTTTTGAACTTAATGTTCAATGAATGAACTAAGTTACTGACCTAAATATTTTTGTACAGAAGTGCTGCTTTAGTGCAGATTAATGAACGAAACAATTTAGTTAAAAGGAAGGAGTTACTATAGGTTTACGATTAAAAGCCGTTGTGTATGGGCCTGTCAAAATCTGTGACCTACTGGAAATCACACTGGGGGAGACAGCCACTAGCTTCCATACTTTTTGGGACTATGACAAAATGAAGCACTCCTGGAAGGAGATGTGCGCTCTAACTCAACAGGTGATAGGTCTCGGGATGACCTGGAGATATGTCGTCACCACACCCGCATCTAAAGGTGAAGGAGCCATATCAAACGACGGCTGGTTGCACATGAATGCGTCACACTCAAAGACAAAGAAATGAACCACTAAGAAAATGGCACAGCACTAGCTGCTGTTTGAAGCCATCATATTAGATAACATCACATTTCGACAGCCCCTTGAAATTTTAACAATTAGAAGATCTTTGATGGTGTTCTGCAGGGCTCCAGCTGGCACACTCACCCAGGTATAGAAGCTAAATATTGGCAATAAAGGATATCTTTTATCATTTAACATGCAGCAGAAAGTGAGCTGCCCTAGACTGTCAGAGGAATGAGTTTGCAGGGAGCGCACTCTTGTCTGCAAGGAGACAAAGAATATAACTTCCAAAAGAATGACCAGATGTCAGCATCTCCTCATTCTCCTTGGTCCCCACCTGCTATGATGAGTGAAGGTAATGTTGGTGCAGATGCTAATGAAAGGAAACCAACATTGGGGAGGGGATCCATTCTCTTCTCTTTTTCATTGCTCATATCCACTTATGTGTCCAGCTGTGGCTCAGTTAGTAGCACTCTCGCACTCTGAGTCAGAAGGTTGTGGGTTCAAGTCAAACTCCAGGGACTTGAGCACATAAAGCTAGGCTGACACTCCAGCGCAGTACTGAGGGAGTGCTGCACTGTCGGAGGTGCCGTCTTTCAGATGAGACGTTAAACTGAGGCCCCGTCTGCTCTCTCAGGTGGATGTAAAAGATCTCAAGGCACTATTTTGAAGAGGAGCAGGGGAGTTATCCCCGGTGTCCTGGCCAATATTTATCCCTCAATCCACATAACAAAAACAGATTATCTGGTCAATATCACATTGCTGTTTGTGGGAGCTTGCTGTGCGCAAATTGGCTGCCGTGTTTCCCACATTACAACACTTGGAAAAAGTACTTCATTGGCTGTGAAACGCTTTGAGACGTCCGGTGGCCGTGAAAGGCGCTACAGAAATGCAAATCTTTCTTTTCCTCTTTTATTTTCTAAGGTGCTTATTGTAGCTCAGTTGAAACTTCAGAAAGCATCAAACCCCATCTGTCCCACCTATTACTAGAAGAAGTCACCTCGGACTCTTTTACCTCCCATTTTTAAGAATGAATTTTACATAACATAGCAAAACATAACAGCTGCCCACCACGTCCACAGAATTCTTATATTTCTCGTATTCATAATAAGTTGCGATGGTGCATGGTTGTTTCTCGTGCACTGGTGGCAAACATGTATTCACTTGAAAGACGCAAATAATGCATGCTAGTTAGCTCGAGCATTGTGTAAGGGTTTTATTACATCAAAAGCCTACATAAAACCCAAACCTTTATTTCTTCCCCTGGGATTAAGCAACACCTCGATTTCAAAAGTCTTATCCTTGTTTTCAAATCCCTCCCTATCTCTAATCTCCTTCAGCCCCACAACCACCCCCCAAGATATCTGCGCTCCTCTAATTCTTCCCTCGAGCATCCCTGATTATAATCGCTCAACCATTGGTGGCCGTGCCTTCTGTTGCTTTGACCCTAAGCTCTGGAATTCCCTCCCTAAACCTCACCTGCCTCTCTTTCCTCCTTTAAGACACTCCTTAAAAACCTACCTCTTTGACCAAGCTTTTGGTCACCTGCCCTAATTTATCCTTATGTGGCTCAGGTGTCAAATTATTTTGTCTTAAAATACTCCTGTGCAGCGCCTTGGGACGTCTTCCTGCATTAAAGGCGCTATATAAATACAAGTTGTTGTTGTGATATCAAAAAATTCCAATTTATCCTGACGGTGTTAGGCTATCCCTCCTGCTCTCCTGTCTCTTCTATGCTTCCTGAAAATCCTCCACCCTGCATAGTGAATTCACTGCCATCTCTTGAGGTTACCTATTTTTCTGGAATCTCTGTAAAGTGATCTAAATGACAGCTAAATGATTATGATAGATTGTAACAGCTGGCCTGCCCTATATCTAAAAAGAGCTCATTGTTTGCACACACCTCAGTACCAACCTGCGTGGAAAATCATTTGTTTCATTAAAATTCTTTGCTCAACTTCACAAATAACAAAAGTTTTTTTTGGGGGGAGTGTTCCCACATATTTTTCTTCAATTAATGCAAGAATGAATCATTTCAGTCATTAGTACTGCATAAAATTGTCATGGAATGGTTTTCTTTCGAATCCATTCCTTTAAGCGTAGGCTACTAATGTAGAAACATTTTAGTGGGATTTAATTTTCAATGCATTTTAATTGTTGTTTTTATTTGATTTTAATTTCATTGAGTAAGAGAGTTAGCAGCAAACTGTTGCGAAAATATCAATGACATTTTAATTTTGCAGTTTCACTCCTGAAAAGAGCAAACCTAGCGTCTCCGTGGAAATAAAGTGTTGAGAGTAATTTGGTTGCTTTCAGAATTATGCCAAAAGACGACATTTAGGTATTTCAATTTTGAAAAAAGTTGCCCGAATGAACACTGTAAATGAATGCATTCTTTAATAACGGTTGCTGCCTCAAAACACTTCAGGGAACTTATTCTTTCTCCTCATTGCTCCATGAAATAACATTTCAAGTTCGTACAAGATGAGCAGACATTAGGGATTGTTTTAGAAGGCCATGATAAAAATCACATTTTCTCATTTCGTGCACCCAAGAGGACCCACATCAGTTTATGTACAAAAAGAAAATACTGCAGATGCTGGAAATCTGAAATAAAAACAGAAACTACTGGAGAAACTCAGCAGGCCAGGCATTATGCCTATTGTAACATTTCTTTGTGGCCACTTGGAGTGACCTTGCTTCGTTAGGGCCACATGATGAATAGTTTTCTGTCGAGTTGAGCATAGTTAATCACAAATGAATCTCATCATCAGTATTTCTGATTTTATGCTACAGGGTAAAAGGTGAAACTTCTTATACTTTTGCTCATGTCGAGTTCTGTGCTGTGGACTCATATGTGCTGAACTGATGTGAGACTGTCCAAACTAACTCCACTTCAGATCCTTCACAACCATCAATTGAAGAATTTACTGACCTCAGTCTCAGCTAGATTCTAACCAAATATCATTGTCACCCTTGGGTACCAGTGACCCTCGAGTTTATAAGAACATAAGATAAGAACATAAAAAATAGGAGCAGGAGTCGGCCATACGGCCCCACGAGCCTGCTCCGCCATTCAGTAAGATCATGGCTAATCATCGACCTCAACTCCACTTTCCCGCCCGATCTCCATATCCCTTTATTCCCCGAGAGTCCAAAAATCTATCTATCTCAGCCTTGAATATACTCAAAGACTCAGCATTCACAGCCCCCTGGGGCAGAGAATTCCAAAGATCACAACCCTCTGAGAGAAGAAGTTACTCCTGATCTCGGTCTTAAATGGCCTACCCTTTACCCTGAGACTATGCCCCCTAGTTCTAGACTCCAGCCAGGGGAAACAACCTCTAAGCATCTACCTTGCCAATCCCCTTCAGAATCTTGTATGTTTCAATGAGATCACCTCTCATTCTTCTAAACTCCAGTGAGTATAGGCCCATTCTACACAATCTCTCATCATAGGACAGCCCTCTCATCCCAGGAATCAATCTAGTGAACCTCCGTTGCACCGCCTCCAAGGCAAGTATATCCTTCTTTAGATAAGGAGACCAAAACTGTGCACAGTACTCCAGGTGTGGTCTCACCAAGGCCCTGTACAATTGTAGCAAGACTTCCTTACTCTTACATTCCAATCCCCTTGCAATAAAGGCCAACATGCCATTTGCCTTCCTTATTGCTTGCTGTACCTGCATGCTAGCTTTGTGTTTTTTGCACGAGGACACCCGCATTTAAAAGTTTCTTACCATTTAAAAAATATTCTGTTTTTCTATTCTTCCTACCAAAGTGAGAAGTCGCACAACACCAGGTTATAGTCCAACAGCTTTATTTGAAATCACAAGCTTTCGGAGCGCTGCTCCTTCGTCAGGTGACTCCTACCAAAGTGAATAACCTCACATTTCCCTACATTATACTCCATCTGCCACCTTACTGTCCACTCACTCTGTCTATCTATATCCCTTTGCAGACTCTGTGTTCTCCTCACAGCTTACTGTCCCACCTAGCTTTGTATCATCAGCAAACTTGGATACATTACACTTGGTCCTTTCATCTAGGTTATTAATATAGATTGTAAATAGCTGAGGCCCCAGCACTGATCCTTGCTGCACCCCACTAGTTACAGCCTGCCAACCTGAAATAGACCCAGTTATCCCTGCTCTCTCTTTTCTGTCCATTAACTGATCCTCTATCCATGCTACTTTACTGCCCCCAACCCCATAAGCCCTTATCTTGTGTAATAACCTTTTATGTGGCACCTTATCGAATGCCTTTTGGAAATCCAAATATACTACATCCCCTGGTTCCCCTTTATCTACCCTGCTAGTTACATCCTCAAAAAACTCTAATAAACACGATTTCCCATTCATGAAACCATGTTGTCTCTGCCTAATCATGTTATGATTTTCTAAGTGCCCTGATACCACTTCCTTAACAATGGATTCCAGCATTTTCCCGACGACTGATGTCAGGCTAACTGGCCTGCAGTTCCCGGTTTTCTCTCTCCCTCCTTTCTTGAATAGCGGTGTTACATTTGCTACTTTCTAATCCGCTTGGACCGTTCTAGAATCTAGGGAATTTTGGAAGATCAAAAGCAATGCATCCACGATCTCTGCAGCCACCTCTTTTAGAACCCAAGGATGTAGGCAGTCAGGTCCAGGGGATTTGTCAGGCTTTTAGTCCCATTAGTTTCTCTAGTACTTTTTCTCTGCTTATATTAATTACGTTAAGTTCCTCACCCTCATTAGACCCTTGGTTCCCTACCATTTTTGGTATGCATTTTGTGTCTTCGACTGTGAAGACAGATACAAAATATTTGTTTAACGTTTAGGAACTTTTAAAAGGGAATTGGAGGTGTACTTGAAGAGGACTAATTTACAGGATTATAGGGAAAAAGCTGGGGTGTGGGATTAAATTGGACAGCTCTTTCAAGGTGCCGACACAGGCACGACGGGCCGAATGGCCTCCTTCCGTGCTGTAAGATTCGATGATTCGATGAATATGCACAGCTATTAGGCGTATCTAAAATGCTCAAGATCAGAGCAAGATTAAAAGACAGTAAAAAAATGATAAGCAAAAAGTTACAAAGGGATTAGAGTATAAGAGTAAAGAAGCCTTACTACAATTATACAGGGCACTGGTGAGGCCACACCTGGAGTACGGTGTGCAGTTCTGGTCTCCTTACCCAAGGAAAGACATACTTGCCTTACAGAGAGTGCAGCAAAGGTTCACTAGACTGGTTCCTGGGATGGGGAGATTGCCCTATGAGGAGAGATTGAGCAGACTAGGCCTATATTCCTTAGAGTTTAGAAGAATGAGAGGTGATCTAACTGAAACATATAAAATTCTTAAGGGGCTTGACAGGGTTAATGCTGGGAAAATGTTTCCCCTGGCTGGGGAATCTAGAACACGGGGTCACAGTCACAGAATAACAGGTCGGCCATTTAGGACTGAGATGAGGAGAAATTTCTTCACTCAAACGGTTGTGAATCTACCCCAGAGAACTGTGGGTGCTCAGTTGTTGAGTATATTCAAGACAGAGGTCGATAAATTTTTGGGAATGAAGGGTTATGGGGATAGTGCAGGAAGGTGGAGATGAGGTAGAAGATCAGCCATGATCTTATTGAATGGCGGAGCAGGCTCGAAGGGCCAAATGGCCTACTCCTGCTCCTATTTCTTATGTTCACTTGTAACATAAATGTGGAAATGGCTCCAAAATCTCATTACCAAAGAGGCAGAGGAAACAGTACTTCAATAATACAGCTTTACTGGAATACGTGACTGGGAATCTAGAACTTTCTGTGCATTGCCTGGCTTGTCAATCATAACTCAGCCTTAATAGGAATGCACCAGCATTTAAGCACCAGGAGTCTGCAAACTATGTTACTCAACAGAAAAAAAGTGTATTATAATTAAAATATTTAAATAACAGTTTATAAGGCTTTTCATACAACCATGGAGGAAGTGATGAAGAACTCATGGTTGAGCAGACAGGTTAGTGGTAATTGTGAGGATATGGCTCCAGCAATGTCACACGTGAAGAAGCCAGCCAGTCATGTATGTCATGGGCAACTCTGTGCCACCACATAAATAAAAATAAACACCACACCGAAAGCAATAAGCTTCTAATGCCAGCAGCAAAGGCACTGATGCAGTACATCAGGGTTAGTCACAGTAATGGGCAGCAAGCCTCCTGTATTTGATGCAAGCTACCAGTTTGGCTTTGCAGCATCTCACCCTAGGGAAGCACTTCAACTCCCACAGCTAAGAGAACACTTAGAACTTGGTAAAATGCATATACTGTACTATGCTGAGCTAGACGTTCACCAGTCAACAAGAAGTAAGCAAAGCAGATCTAGAATGAAACCTTTGCATAACATGCACTGAAGTACAAAATGGGCTGATGTGCCTCATTATATTTATTTTCTATTTGGGTAGACTGGTTATCCAAAGGAATCACATGGTTCTACTGCATAGCCGGCATCTCTAAAGAGCAGTCATCCATCCATCCTTCTTTCTGCTTCAAAGAGCTGTGCAATGTTTGACAACCTCAGAATGAAAGCAACATTTGTGCCCCCTAGGGAGCATCCACTTCTGTGCATTATTTTCTGGCACAGTTCACATGCGATTGCATGTTGGAGAAACCGCCCTTTCTACTTATGCGTTCCAGAGAATGGTCAGTTACATGAACTTGCATATGGTTCAATTTGCCCTAATTTGGTAGCATCTTATTTGCCTCTGCTGCTGAAGTGTATACATGTTGGTCATAGGTTTTAGTTATATCCTTAATGGTATAATTTTTCTTCTGTTACCGGTTGATGCTGGTAGTTTAATAATTAAACACCGCCCACAGCACTTCTTACTGGCCAAGTGATTTGTATGGTGCTGTAGTACCATCACAATCTTTGCACAGGATGTATTTCACCTTACAGTCAAATAGTACAACAGCTTGCATTTATATAGCGCCTTTAATGTAGTAAAATGTACCAAGGCGCTTCACAGGAGCGTTATCAAACAAAATTTGACACTGAGCCACATAAGGAGATATTAGGACATGCTGAACATAAGCTTGGTCAAAGAGGTATATTTTAAGGTGTGTCTTAAAGGAGGAGAGAGAGGTAGAGAGGTTTAGGGAGGGAATTCAGAGCTTAGGGCCCAGGCAGCTGAAGGCACGGCCGCCAATGGTGGAGTGATTAAAATCAGGGGTGCACAAGAGGCCAGAATTGGAGGAGTGCAGAGATCTCGAAAGCTTGTAGTGCTGGAGGAGGTTACAGAGATAGGGAGGGGTGAGGCCATGGAGGGTTTGAAAACAAGGCATTGCTGGACCAGAAAGAAAGACTTGCATTTATATAGCACCTTTCATGACCACCGGATGTTTCAAAGCGTTTTACAGCCAATGAAGTACTTTTGGAGTGTAGTCACTGTTGTAATGTGGGAAACGCAGCCAATTTGCACACAGCAAGCTCCCACAAACAGCAATGTGATAAACATAGAAGATAGGAGCAGGAGTAGGCCATTCGGCCCCTCTAGCCTGCTCCGCCAGTCAATGCAATCATGGCTGATCATCCAAATTCAGAACCCTGTCCCTGCTTTCTCCCCATATGCCTTGATGACCAGATAATGTTTTTTTGTTATGTTGATTGAGGGATAAATATTGGCCAGGACACCGGGGATAACTCCCTTGCTCTTCTTCGAAATAGTGCCATGGGATCTTTTACATCCACCTGAGAGAGCAGACATGGCCTCGGTTTAACGTCTCATCCGAAAGACAGCACCTCCGACAGTGCAGCACTCCCTCAGCACTGCACTGGAGTGTCAGCCTAGATTATTGTGCTCAAGTCCCTGGAGTGGGACTTGAACCCACAACCTTCTGACTCAGAGTGCGAGTGTGCTACCAACTGAGCCACAGCTGACACAGCAGCCAATACAGGTCAACGAGCACAGAGGTAATGGGTGAGCGGGACTTGGTGCGAGTTGGGATACAGGCAGCACAGTTTTGGATGAGCTCATGTTTATGGAAGGTGGAAGATGGGAGGCCGGCCAGGAGAGTATTGCAATTGTCAAGTAGAGAGGTAACAAAGGCATGGATGAGGTTTTCAGCAGCAAATGAGCTGAGGCAGAGTTGGAGTCGGATGATGTTACAGAGGTGGAAGTACAGCAAATTGGGGGGGGGGGGGGGGGGGTCTATTTACACTAGCAGCAGTAGAATTACAAGGTGCTTAACCAAGAGTTGAACATATTAAAAGGGGATGTATGGCTGCTCCACATCCACATATTTGTTTTCCTAAGGCAATAGAGGGATTATTGACAGGTACCGTATGCATTTTCAATGTAGCATGATTCTGTTCTAATGTAGAGAACACAGGGCACCGTGTTTCACCAGTAATTATTGTAATTATTTCACTGGTAAATTCACAATAATGACAATTTATGCAGCAAGGTAATAAGTGATGAACTTAATGTTGAAATTTACAAGTCTATTAATGGAAATACAGAACCAATTAAAAAGTTGGACTGAGAGAGAAACCCGAGTGCCTGATGCCATTAATAAAGAATTTGTACTGGTTCCGGTCCAATTTTCATGCCTGACTCTTGGCAAAAACTACTACTGCACACTTATGGGAACTTCAACTATATAGCGGTTATATTAGAATGTCATTCGATGTCAAATCAATCTTGTTTGCTGTAATACAATTCACAAAAATTTGCATGTGGCTGGATTATTTCCAAGTGACTTATTATATTCAACTAAAGGAGAACAGGCAACAACCATCCTTTTCAATTCTGCAAATAAAAGCACCTTCTAGATCATTAATAACTCATACTGCATTCAATGTGTCACTTCCTGTCTTCATTGCACAGGGTTCCTGAAATATTAAAACGAATAATCATTTATCTGATTTTAATACTCTTCAATATTTCCCAGGATCAAATTAAAAATTCTAACGAGTAGGCATTCTGGATGCTTTGGAAAAACTGTCACAATAGATTTCTAGTGCTTCAATGACACAATGGACTTGAAAATGCACTGTGGGGATTCAAAAGGACAGACTCTTAATGTACTTGCCAAAAATATTTTAGCAGAGATGTTTAACCATTTTGTTCACACAGGACAACCCTCCGCTAAAATGAATTTCAGGTAAATATGCCAGTGTTCGAATATTTATATCTCACACCATAATTTCAGGGTCATAAAAAATAAAATAATCACAGCAAATGGCAAGGGGTTGTGGTCCTGTCAGAAACAAAAATATTCATTACACAATGATATTATTAAATATCCCTTCAATGTTTAATAGGAGCACCTCGAACACAAGCTCATTTTCCTCAGGTGTTAATTTCACACCATCTCACTGTGCCATGTCTTAACTCTCACTGCTTTGGTCAGTACCACTTCTTCCCTGCATAACATGGTGTACCAGAAAGACTGTGGAGGGTCGGTTTGGGACTCGGAGGTAAAATAATTCCATTGACGAAGCTGAAAGTGCTCCTTTTCTGGCTCCCATAGAATGTGTTATTCTGCTGGTGAAAATTTAAGGCAGCTGTTACATTTTGGGGTTTTTAACCCCAGATATTTTCCTTAGGTTCAGCATCACTGAACATTCCCATAAGCGGGCTTCACAAGCCTTGCAAACCAGAGAGTGCCTGATATCTAGGTACATGGAGTAAACCCCAGCTACTGAACAGACCTGGTCAGTCTCCTCCAGTTTACTGGAATATATCACATACAATCTACCTATCTCTGGTAAGAGCAAAAATATACATTAACAGGCTAAGGCTCATCATCTAAACCACTAAATAAATGTATTGACTATTGAACAGGTAAATGAATAGTTTTTAATACAAGCGGTAGATTTACAGTAAATACAGATTTCATGATTCTCCTCAGAATCAAAACAACAAAGGTGCTTCCCCTTCACTAACTCTCAACGTAAAACCAACCTTTGAAATACTGTTCCTTTATTCATTATGTATCTGTATGTTACACGGGCCTGCTGACATGCCCATTATCTCTGCTAGCTTCAGGCTGGCGGCTGTGCTTGTGCAAGATGCAACTCCAAATTTCTTTGAAGATACCCAGAACAGAGAACATGAAACTGTATTTCTTATAACCACACTCTGATAGAGAGATTCGCAGGATTCAGAACGGCATTTGCCCGCACAAATAAGGCTGCCAAATGGTCCGCAGGATGCTTTTAATTGAATGGATTGAGTTGAAGCATTGATCAGTTCCAAACATTTCAAATGATGTGTGAAATGAGCACCAATCCAAGGACAATAGTAGCAATCAATGTACACATGTCAAGGCCTTCCTGCACGATGCATTATCTCTGTCTTGTAGGGATGTATATTAGCTGGTCTGGGGTATGCATATTCACTGCAGTTTATGCTGGCAGTAAGCAATTTTAACCCTCTTTGTACTGTGATCAACAAGAATGAACGGGCAACACGGTGGCATAGTGGTTAGCACTGGTGCCTCACAGCGCCAGAGACCCGGGTTCGAATCTGACCTCGGGTGACTGTCTGTGTGGAGTTTGCACATTCTCCCCGTGTCTGCGTGGGTTTTCTCCGGGTGCTCCGGTTTCCTCCCACAGTCCAAAAATGTGCGGGTTAGGTTGATTTGGCTATGATAAATTGACCCTTAGTGTTAGGGGGGGATTAAATATGTGGGGTTATGGGGATAGGATGGGATATGTTAGGGGGAATTAAATATGTGGGGTTACGGGGGTAGGGTGGGATATGTGTACTGTGGGGATTAAAGCAGGGACAGGGTACTGGACTTGGATGATCAGCCATGATCGTATTGAATGGTGGAGCAGGCTCGACGGGCCGAATGGCCTACTCCTGTTCCTAGATTCTATGTTTCTATGTTTCTATGAAAATCCAATAATTATCCATCATAGACGAAAATGGTTTATTCTCGTCACAGCACTCAACTATCTGTTAATATGCATAATCACAGTTAAGCACTTAAACAAGCCAGAAATAACTTCTGTAAGTAACAAAGTGGTGATACCACTGCCAGGATTGATGAGAAAAAAAAAGTCATCCTTGACTTTTTGATAGATAAAATGAGGCACACCCAAATCTTAGGCAGTGGATTTAATGTCATCAAACCAAGTTTCAATTAGGAGCTATTGGACAAGATCATAGAGTCCCCCATACAAGGATTATCATCCAATAGAATTCTCAATCTTTCATGAATACAGCCACATAATGGTCATGTTGCAAACTCTTCTCCTTATCGCTGGATTTCAGATAGGGTCAACTTTTAGAACAGCTCGAAGAGCTAGGTTTACAGAAATTAAGAGGCCTTGCAGTTATCAATAAGTAACATTTTTGCAGAGTTGAGGGGTGATATGCAAACTGGTCAAGTCAGATGATGACAACATCCAATTTCAGCAAAAGAAAATCAACAACCAAAACGGTGGCCTTGCCGCCTACAATTTAAAATTATATTCGGCCAAATTGGGCCGGCAGACCCACTCCATTGTAACTTACGCCCCCCCCCCACCACCCAATTTGTTTCCTCCAGAAGGGGGCAGTTAAAACAAGCCCATGCTTTCTAGAAGGCAAGTTCATTTCCAGCTACTCCTGTGCTTTGGTTGTGGTCAGTTATATGTCACTGCCAATGAAGTAGATAAAAACATGTCACATGGGTAACAAAGTATGGCTTCAAACCATGTATCTACCCCTCCTTCGGTGAAAGTGAAGTGAACATGGCTATTGCTGAGAACACTGGTGTGTAATATGTGCTTTGAAATATTTCATTCAAAAAAGAACAATGGGCAGGTAGTGCACAAGGAATTCAGGATGCATTAACTAGAGTTTGCTTCAACATGAAATTTCATTCAATGAATTTGTCCCTCATCTCTTTTGTCAGTGCAAAACATGCCCTCCCCAAAACTGGCAGCAGCTTCGCAATCCCTTGACATGACCCAGATATGTTTCTCCGAGGTCCAGATGGACATGTATTGCAATAGCAGCGTTTTACATAGTGCAGCATAACACTGAATTTTCCCAACTTCTCTGGATCACACTGCACAACTGCTCCACAGTGATTCAGTCGCTGGAATCTTTGTTTTAGGAAAACAACAATGTGGTTGCTGATAAAGTCTGTAGTTATGAGTGCTTGGCTGTACTGATGGTGATGGGAGGTTGAACAATGTCGTCATCAGCCATAGTTACAATTGATAACCATGGTTGGCCAAAAGCCAGCAGTGCAGTTGGTCATGCTGCAAAACTAACTGGGAAATCCATGTCTTGTTCAGGATCAGGTCAGTTTTCAACTGGAGGGCATTTTGCTTAGCACTGGAAATTGCCTGCATTTTGAGAGAATATAAGCTCTTACGGTTGATGTATGCGCTTTCCAGATCCGTCCAACCGAGCTCAAGCAAACCCCTGGGAAAACCAGCAACAGCATAAAACTCTCAAGATTTCTGGCAAAATAAAACAACCTGCTGTGGCGGATCGCCACCTAAACGGGCGCAATCCACTTTTCCGTCCGTGGACAATAAATCGGGCACCTTGCCTTTAAGGCGCATGCTGCCTTTAAGGCATGAAAAAAGGAGTGGGCGTCGCCCTCAGTGTGAACTTAAAAAGAGCGGGCGTCGCCCTCAACCAGTAGGGTTTTGCAGAGAGAAGTTGTAGCAGCCATTTTGCCAAGGAGTATGTCATTAAAAGCCATGTGCTCCACATATTGACTCGGCCTCAATTCGTGCTTCGCGGCAGCCACAACACTGCCAGCTTTCCAGAATAGTTCATCAGTCACGTGTTGAGTGCAGGGGGACACAGTGCTCTGATTAATGCTGGCAAAGTCACCTCCTGCATCTGGAATAACCCAGAGTCAGGAAACTGGTGCAGTCAGTTTCACATCCACAAGCAGAACACGTGGAGGCACGAAGGACCCCATCGGTCACAATCATATTGACACAAAACTATCATATTCTAAGTGGGCCTGAAGCACCTTCCACACTGCTACTCCAACACATCCAGAAAATTCAACTTTGCCTGGTATCCCCTTTTCTTGGCGATAATGTCTTTGGTTCTCCTCCTCTTCCACTGGCCCACCACTCTTTCCTCCTCCAACCTCCTGGAATGGATTCATTTTTGCAATGCCCAATGCCATAACATCTACAGGAAACTCTTTATTAACCGGCACCGACGGGACCGGCGTGGTGCCGGTTTATCGAAAGTACCGGATAACGGAGAGTTATATCTACCGAGGCTATTTTTAACAAAGAAAAATAATTAAATCAAGAAATGTGCAGTATACAGTATTTGGGTACTTTGGAAAACTACCCCTACTGACTAAATCGGCGTTCGCGGACTCGGACTCGGACTCGGGATCGGCAACATTGCCGGTTATTTGAGAGGAGTTTTCGGAGTACTCGGCGTTCGCGGAGACTCGACTGCGACTCGGCAACATTGCTGGTTATTTGAGAGGAGTTTTCGGAGGATGATTTTTGCCGGTTAAGCGAGAATTCCGGATATTTGGGTGCCGGATAAACAAAAGTTTCCTGTATTTTGTGTGGACACAAGGTCTACTTTCTTCAGGTGCAATGCTAAACCTGTGTTGTAATTTGACTGTTTTGCTGGATACCATGAAGCTTCTGTATTATTTGACATTTATTGCAATAGCAGCATTTTACATAATGCAGCATAACACTGAATTTGAGTGACTGCCCTTGACATCAAGGCAGCATTTGACCGAGTGTGGCATGAAGGAGCCCTAGTAAAACTGAAGTCAATGGGAATCGAGGGGGAAAACTCTCCACTGGCTGGAGTCATACCTAGCACAAAGGAAGATGGTTGTGGTGGTTGGAGGTCAATCATTACAGCCCCAGGACATCGCTGCAGGAGTTCCTCAGGGCAATGTCTTAGACCCAACCATCTTCAGCTGCTCCATCAATCACCTTCCCTCCATCATAAGGTCAGAAGTGGGGATGTCCGCTGATGACTGCACAATGTTCAGTGCCATTCGCAACTCCACAGATAATGAAGCAGTCCATGCCTGCATGCAGCAACACCTGGACGACATTCGACTTGGGCTGATAAGTGGCAGGTAACATTCGCGCCACACAAGTGCCAGGCAATGACCATCTCCAAAAAGCGAGCATCTAACCACAGCCCCTTGACATTCAATGGCATTCCCATCGCCGAATGCCCCACTATCAATATCCTGGGGGTCACCATTGACCAGAAATTTAACTGGACCAGCCACATAAATACTGAGGTAACAAGAGCAGGTCAGAGGCTGGGTATTCTGCGGTGAGTGTCTCACCTCCTGACTTCCCAAAGCCTTTCCACCATCTACAAGGCACAAGTCAGGAGTGTGATGGAATACTCTCCACTTGCCTGGATGAGTGCAGCTCCAACAACACTCAAGTAGCTCGACACCGTCCAAGACAAAGCAGCTCGCTTGATTGGCACCCCATCCACCACCTTAAACATTCACTCCCTCCACCACCGGCGTACCGTGGCTGCAGTGTGTACCATCTACAAGATGCACTGCAGCAACTTGCCAAGGTTTCTTCGGCAGCACCTCCCAAACCCACGACCTCTACCACCTAGAAGGACAAGGGCAACAGGTGCATGGGAACACCACCACCTCCAAGTTCCCCTCCAAATCTCACACCATCCTGACTTGGAAATATATCACCATTTCTTCATTGTCACTGGGTCAAAATCCTGGAACTCCCTCCCTAACAGCACTATGGTAGTACCTTCACCACACGGACTGCACCACCACTTTCGAGGGCAACTAGGGATGAGCAATAAATGCTGGCCTTGCCAGCAATGACCACATCCCATGAACAAATTAAGAAAAAGCACTAATATTAGTTATTTCAGTAGATTGGTTTGAGCCCATTAATTGGCTCAAGTCTACTTGCATAAAACTCTCTAAACATGAGAAGATCAAGGCTGACACTTCAGGACAGTACTGGAGGGAGTGCTGCATTATTGGAGGTTCTGTCTTTTGTTGACACATTAAACCAAGGCTCTGGCTGCCTGCACAGGTGGAATTATCCCATAGCACTATTCAAGTACAGCAGGGAGTTCTCCCAGTATCCAAGCCAACACTTCTCTCTCAAACAATACCACCAAAAACACATTCATCTGTTGTTTGTGGAACCTTGACTAAACACCAATGTTAAACCAGTGCTTTTGCACACAGCTGAAATAAGGAGAGAATCTAAGACCATGGCAAACTAGTTACAGATATGTCAATAAATGTCTACAAACAATCTTGGGCATTCACTGGACAGAGACAATCAATACTGAAGAACAGTGGGAAAACACAGGACAGGTGAGAACTGAGTTGTAAATAAAAGAAGAAAATAGAGTTGGATTGGGCATACCCTTAGAAATTCCAAGTTGTTGTAATGGAATCCTCAAGGAAAAGGAAGACCAGGCAGTCTAATAAAGAGTTGGTGCAGAACTCTGGGTGCTGAATTTAAAGAGCAGGCTACACATGGGACCAGTTGGAAGTGGATGCCCAAAAGAGAATTCAATGGCAAATCACAGTACAAGACGTATAATCCACAAGGAGTAACACGACTGAATGATGAAGATGCTTTGCACAAATTATCTGCTGTGTTTGCTGCATAACAAAAGTAACTGCTCTTCAAAAACAAATCCTTTTGTTTGTAAAACATATTGGGATGTCCTGAAAAAATGTAAGGCATTACATAAATGCAAATTCTTCCTTCTCCTAATGCTGTAAATTTGATCAAAAAATAGAAATTGACATTAACATATAGACACTCTTTTATGTCAAGTCTCCTATTTTCTTATTTCAGCATAAAAATTGCCAACATTCAGAAAATAGCCTTCCGACATCCTTTGGCGTCATAATTTTGTTGTCATCTGATGAAAATCATATTTATTATACAAGAAAAATAACATATTATTGACGACAGATTTTTAAGCTTTGTAAGCGGAGTAGTACTTCTTAAAGAATCGGCAAAGGCTGGACAGGTACAATTCCTTTCAATGGTGCTCTGAACAACAAAAATCTATCTGCTCGAGGCGTCACTCTAAATTCAACCAGGGCAAAAATTCTGTCGGGCATGCACCCATCCGAAACCTCAGCCGCTGACCCCACCAAAGTTCACAAGGTCCACAGGAAGGTCCTCAATTAGCGTGCCAATGACAGCTGCCCGTGTCACCAGTGCCACATCGAGAGCGCCTACCTGCCTTCCTCAACAGACCTCCTACTGTGGTGTAAGTTGCTGGTTCTGAGGTTCCTGGACCTCCCGCCCAAGAGAGATGATGTAATAATAAGGTTGCCACTTAACAAATAGACCTTTCAAGGTAGGAATTTTTTTTCTAACCGGTCCCAGTTTAATTTCCGGCCTTTCTAGCATAAGCCTACTGGAGTTACAGCAGGCGTGCCACCAATTTTCAGCCCATCTACAGTCCGTTAACTGTCTATTAATAAATGAGTATCAACAGCAAAATTAGGAGTGAAATGCTGCCAATGATGTGTTGCTGTAAACCTGAATGTAATTGAGTAAAACATTCTTGAACCATCCGATTTGTCGATATGACAAGTTAAACTCCGCAAAGTCTCAAGATTTTCTACAAGTGAATGATTTTAATCAATGTGCTCTGTGACCTTTGCTCTTTTTAAGATAGCTTCTTTTTTTTTTACCCTCGGTGACATTTTTCATTCCACCTTAATGAATTATTAAAGAGACACTACTCCTATTCAACAACAATGTTTGTCTTTTGCATCAGTGTTTCCAGCACAGATTTCTAACCCATGTCAGCAGTGAAATCTATCTCGTGGCCTTTCAGAGAGATATCTACTTAAAGATTACATTACCAAACCCTGGCAATCATTTAACTGTATTCCTATCTGGGCCGAATGAACTATCCTTGTACCCATGTATAAAGCCACTGTTCTGGAGATCATAGTTGAAATAGTTGAGGCGATGTTTGGGGGGAGGAAGGGGGAAATATGCATCACACTGCACCAAAGGACCACCTGACAGCATAAATAAAGAACAGTAATCAAAGCAAACTAATGAAAGAAACTGGTTATCAAATATTTCCTCCAAACATCTTACTGTAGATCAATGAAAAATAAATTAAATTTATATCACTGTGTCATTCTATAAAACAACTTGTTCAAACAAATTATTTTGAGGTCAGTTTACAAGGTTACCATTTGCATGGCTATTGTAGCAGTTTAAGTTCTTGTAAGAGGCTGAACTTAATGGTCACCAATCCAGCCAATTATTAGGTAGTAAATTCAATTAAATTAAGAACTCTTATCTATTTCAACAGTTCAAATTTCTATATCACCAACTCTGAATTGACAGATTTATTTCAATCTGTTTCATGCCTTTTCCTTTTTAATACATGAACATGTTCCCTAGTTTAAATCATAAAGATGCAATACAACATTAAACAACACTAAATACATTTCTCAATACTGCTGCGTCTTCCAATATGTGCAACAAACCTATTTACATTTTTGCGGTGCAACGCAGCACCTTCAATGTTCTGAAGGGAACGTTAGGAAAAATTTGTAACTGCTGCATTTTAAGGAAATTATTTTTGTGCAGGAGTCAAGACAACCTCCACATGAATAAAGAAATGAAAGCATGACTCGTAGAATAAAACAGCACCACACGTTGACAAAAAACTCCAGAGACTGCAAGAGCTACACGGAGTAGGACGAGTAGGCAACGTGATGTAAACTTATACAGTTGTACAGGGCCTTGGTGAGACCACACCTTGAGTACTGTGTGCAGTTTTGGTCGCCTTATCTGAGGAAGGATGTTCTTGCCATGGAAGGAGTTCAGCGAAGATTCACAAGGCTGATACCTGGGATGGCAGGAATGACATATGAGGAGAGATTGGGTCGATTGGGCTTATACTTGCTGGAGTATAGAAGAATGAGAGTGGATCTCATCGAAACATATAAAAGTCTGACAGGTCTGGACAAACTAGATGCAGGAAGAATGTTCCCGATGGTCGGAGAGTCCAGAACCAGGGGTCATAATCTAAGGATAAGGGGTAAGCCATTTAGGACAGAAATGAGGAAGAATTTCTTCACCCAGAGAGTGGTGAACCTGTGGAATTCTCTACCACAGAAGGTAGTTGAGGCCAAGTCATTAAATATATTCAAGAATGAGTTAGATATATTTCTTAAAGCTAAAGGTATCAAGGGATATGGGGAGAAGGTAGATTCAGGATACTGAGTTTGGATGATCAGCCATGATCTCATCGAATGGCAGAGCAGGCCTACTCCTGCTCCTATCTTCTATATTTCTATGTTTCTATGATCTGTATATGAATTGTCAATAATGGATTGACATTGAGCAGAAGACAACTCTGGATGAAGAATTAACTAAATAACCCATTTAGTCAATTGAAAATTAAAAAATGGATAAGTATCTACAAAACTATCCTACTAACTCAATGTATATACATAAAATGCTAGCTTACCTACTATACATCTTCCTTGTTCTTTGAAAGAAGCTTAGCTTCAAAAGCGATAGCAATTCTTGCCATCACACGAACAAAAATCACTGCTGATTTTTTCCATGTGATATGAAATTCATATTTGCATGCAGAGGTTGAACAAATGAGGAAAAACCATTATAACCCCCACTACATTATTTGGTAAAATAAAAACACATTGCACTAAGGGACAGTTGTGTTTATTTTTTCACAAAGTGTACAAAACAATTAAAGGGGATGGCGTTTAAGGAGTGTAATAGAATTTTACATTCCTTTGTTCCAAAATTTTGTACATTTTTTCCAATTTACAAAATCCAATAAGGACTGGTTGCTGAATTCTACAAGGAACAGTCACTGGAAGGATTCTCTACAGGGTCGTACTCTAAATAACACATCACAGTCAGCCACAGAATAGCCAAATGATGACGGTACGATCTTGCAGGGTGGCCTTCAGAAGACAATAAGGAGCTCTGGATGGCCACAATCTAGAGCTAGTTAAGGTTTCTGATCAGCACGGCAAGCAGATTAACCTGACACCCAACCTGCTCCGCCATCTTTGCCTATGTTCACTGCGACAACTTGATGTGATTAAACTATACAATGTCACTGACAGTTTGAGCGACTTGAAAAAGCAGGCAAGTAGTGAGCAATTGAGTATACCTGGAATGGTAAAGTGCCAGCACCTGTCCACTGTGGTTGACCTGGCAAGCTCATAATTAAGGGTTTTATTAGCACGGCTAATGATTAACTTTAAAAAGAAAAGTTCACAACACTTACCAGGATAAGACGATTCTATAGAAGTGACGACTCTCTGATGCAGAAAAATCACTGTATTGCGCAATTTTGTTCTGGCCAACTGAGTACTCTTTTGGGGACTATGTGGGTTCTGTTGGTTGATGATTTTTATTGAACTCTATTTGCAATTTAAATCCACATTTGAATACATCGATACAGTTCCTATAGTCCCTTGTATTGCTCAGCACTTTAGAAAATGTGTTTTTTTTGGGGGGCAAGCTGGTCCAAGCTTTTCAATGGCCCTCTGCTGTGGGCAAAGCTTACTCGGTGCCAAAAAGACGTGTTTGAACATGATGTACTGTTTCACTAAAATATTATTGCCTGTGTGACTTCTCTTTTCCTTTGCCAGTGTGCTAAACATCATACTCATTCACAAAGGTCAAGTCGTTGATATCTGCTTGCTGAAGTGGTAAATTTGAATAAATTCAACTAACACCTGATTAAATGTCTTAATTTATTGCCAGCAATAGATTAAGATGCAGTGGATCAAATTATTAAAGTGCTAAATGGATCACGCTGTCATCACAAGAAAATTGCTCAAACTGCCTTTATACTTGACACTCCGAATGTCAGCCCAATGCAGATTAATGCAGAATAGTGTACTGCTGTACCAACACACCATGCTATGGAATGGTAGATACAGATTAGCACTGGTGATTCCCAACCTCAGGCACATCGCTACGCAGAGGATACCGTGTGGAAGCTTGTGTTTTCTTCCAAGCACAGAAGCAAATTAGTGGCTCAGTTACCCTCAACCACTCTCGTGCACTCACCTCTTACAGAGTTAGTTATACAGTCAACTTGACCTCGTCCTGGGAGCAGGTATTCTACCTGCCCTTACAGCTGACAAGAGATGCATAATAACAACAGAAAATGCTGGAAACACTCAGCAGGTCAGGCAGCATCGAAAGGGGCAACATATATACTCTGTGAATGGTGTTGAAATAGCAATGGTGAAGTCAAAAGCGAGCCAGAGACGTCAGTGAATTTGGTGCTTAACAAGTCCAATCACTGTACAGCAGCAATCAATGAAGCAAATAGAATACTGAACTACATGGTCTGAACAGCGTACATCAGAGGAACCTTTGCTTAAACAGTGCCGTGAGCTTGTCAGACCACACTGGAGTACTGCGTTCAGTTCGAGCCACTAAGACACAAGGATGATATTTAAGTCCTGGGGCCAGTGCAGAGAAGAGCCACAAGACTAACATCTTATTTTTTTTTCTCTTGTTTTCTCACATGGCAGCTGTTAATGTTGCCGCCATCATCATTCAGACCTCATCTAGAGCCATCTTTTGTTTCTTAACTTGTCCCATCACCTCTCCTTTTGCCTCGCACTATCATCCCTTTTGTCAGTCAATCTCTCCTGCCTTCCATCCTATCACAGACCTTCCCTTTGTTCTTTCCTTTCCTCCTCCCTGCCCCTGCTTAAACATCTCTCCTCCCTAACCTTTTCCAGTTCTGACGAAGGGTTCGACCCGAAACGTTGACTCTGTTTCTCTCTCCTCGATGCTGCCGGACCTGCTGAGTGTTCCCAGCATTTTCTGCTGTTATTTCAGATTTCCAGCATCCGTATTATATTGCTATTGTAAGAGATGTATAATACCTGGATGACCTTCACGTACTTCTCTAAAATGATTTTCTAAAATCTCGAGTGAATTTGCTTTTTAAAAAAAAAGTATATTATCCTATAAATACAATATTATTTACTGAACACTGAAGATTTACCATTTTTACACAATGTGGTATAACTTTCAAAGTGTCATTTCAATAAGTAAAATTAAACATTTTAAGATCAGTAAACTAAGAGAATACAACTATGATCAGACCTAGCCTTGTACAGTGGCTAGTTATTTGATCATTTTTAAACCTGATGTTTATTGTATATAATAAATATATATACACAGACACTATTCCACCACAAAGCTCAGGAGGTAGAAGAAGGGAAATGATCTAAATTAATTTACTTCTCTAAATAGGGTGTGTATGAGTTTTAACCAAATGCAGGAGATAAAAGTGAGGAGTTTCAAAACTAAATCTGAAAAGTCCTTGGATTGATGAACGCACAGCCCAGTCGGAAATAAACCGTAGGATTTTAATAATAATCAACTTCTTTAAACTGCTTTATAAATAACGGCGTCTGGCAGTAGCATGTCAGCACCGCCTCATTTTCTTTCAAAATATACGAGCCTTGCAGCAACACTGTCACAACGTGAAAAATTACAAACGTCAGCCTGAATTTTTAAACTTTCAATTCTGTAAATGCTAGCCATTAGTTAACCTCTTCTCGGTTATAATCTGTATCGAAAGGGTTAGTTTGGTTAATTTTAGTGACTATTTGTTTTTAAACTCGCTCTCTGTGCTAGTGCTTGTTAAGAGTGTTAGAGAGTTTGGCTACAAGTGAGTAGCCATACCTTTAGCGTCACGGGCCGTGTCCATGAAGCCTGGAGAAAACAAACATGAAACACAAGTACTTTAGATATATGTTAACATAATGAACATGCACAGCCAGCTACACGTGTTACATTTAAAGATGCTTTGTGCAGGCAACAATGTCTATAAAGGCTATGCAAATACAGTGGAACCTCATTACTTAAAAAGGTGATAAGTCCTCACCACAAAGTTTTTTTCCCTTGGTCTTGGCAGAAATTCCATTAAGGTCGGTAAAGATGCCCAAACCTTGGAAGATAAATAGTGTGTGCAATAACCAGGCTCAACTGTAGTAATAAGAGTTTTATTAACACATGAAATTCAGTTAGTATTTAAAAATTGATGTTATAGGATTTTACGAGCAGAATATTTTTGAAATGGCAAAAAAAGCAAAGCTGCTCCCACAATCGTTAGAATTTGTCCCATATTCTGCACATCCTTTGACGTGAACTTTATTCCTCATTTCCTCCGTAAAACTGTATCGTGGGACCGATAATGTGACCCGAGTGCAGCGCGCTGATCGTTAAGCAGAAGCAATGTGGTCCAGAATTGGGCTGACGTTACTGGGTAACGCAAGGTCAGACCATTTGCACAATTTACTGGTGTTCCTTTCAATGATGTGCTGGGAGTGCTAGGAATACGTTATCAGGTGTTGGCTGTTGGCTGCCAGTTCTTTGGCAGCCACTTTCCTAGGGAGAGGGGGGTGCAGGTGAGGAAGGCGGACACACCATGCACTGGAGGCACTGGAGCCAGAGGTGCCAGCGTGAAAAGGCAGAGGTGTCTGATTTTTAAATGTATATTTACAGACTGCCTCCCCTTCAGCGTCCATACCTAATATAAAAGAAAGTTGGGGGCCGCATGAGCTGAGCACACAACAGATTCCCAGCCCTGTGCACTTGCTGACGACATTGGAGCATGCTGTGCATCTCGGACATTTTGTAGGCCTCAGGCTTCCGTGCCCTATTTTCTGGGCAGCAGCATAGTGGGCAATGTATAGCTGGCCTCACTCTTTACCTATAGTTTACACACAATATGCAAAATGAATTTTTCTGGCACAAAACAAGCGTTAGCTAAAAACAACAAAATCCACTAAAATGATTTAACAGCTTCTTTTGGTTTTGGTAAATCGAACCAGACTAGGAAAAGTGCTTCTGCCAATGTTAACGTAGTTTTACACTCTGGGAAGGCTAGTGGTCAAGGCTGCAGTGATAACCACTTCAACCCTTTTTGTGCGAATGTAATTACCAGAGGGCATAAGAACAGTCCAGGTGGAACCTTGTTCGAGGTCAGGGGTTCTAATTTGTCGGATTGCTTAAGAAACACATACCACTTGATGACTTGTCAGTCCAATGCATACCGTTAGTGGACAAGCAAACTGAAAGATGCATTGTCACTTAGACCAATGCGTGAATATTTTCTATTCGGAGCAACAGGATAAAAACAGCTTCGTCTTTCACCAGCTGATTTCCTTTCAGTACTGCTGGCAGAAAATCTGCTTTCGCCCACTCGAGGGAAAAGCAGACCAGATTACTTTCACTGGGCTAATTTAGGGGCTATAATAAACAAGCTTCTGAAATCATCGCAATCTCAGCATTTCAGGAGAAATGACAAAAGTAAGGCTAATGCCTAGCAACACATTTGTGCCCATCAAAATAGCAGGTGAAGACTATTATCTTCGTTGGCATTTAGTGCAGTGCCACTTGCCACCACACAATTAAGGATGGGGGTAATTTTCACTTGTGCGGGAGTGAGGAAATATGGGCGGGGGTATAATAGGCAGCCAATCCGCTACAGCAAGTTTACCACCCCCACCGCAAGTGGAAATTACCCCCCTCCCCACGGATTATCTGAGTTTAGAAAGAGGCGGTGTGGTCTCGTCATGACAAACATTTACTGTGAAAATGTATGAATAAAAAATGCTGTGTTATATGTGTTCACTGCACTTGAGTGGTGCAGAGCCTCTCATTGCTGAAGTGTGGAATTCCCATTAATTGTTTCTGTCGCTGTGGAACATCTGTCAGATGTTTATGTGGCTGACGATTCAAAACGGAAATAAAACTGCTCCTATTTTCCCCAAGAACTGGCAGAATTTGGTAGAATTTAACAGGCTGCTAGCAAAAATCACAGGAATGCAGACAATTGAAATGAGCAACTCCTGAGTGAGCAATTTTGTTAGCGGCAATGAAACTGCGTCAGCCAATCACAATGCACCCGTAATAATGAAACTTTAATGCTTCTCAGGCAGCTAACTAGCCAGGGAAACAGTATAAATGTCAAAAAGTTTGTTCATCAAGATGTTGAATTCTTGCAAAGCACTGCTTATGTTGATCCTGACAGTGACAGCCCTGATTCTCCGATTCAAGAAAGGTTTGGTGTGCGGGAATGATGATTTTTATCAAACTACTTTTACATACTATATTTTTTATGTTTTAATTTTTAAGCTGCATCTTTTACTATCTCGCAAAACTGGCACTTGCACGTGAGTTAAAGTTAATTAGCGATGATAACTTCAGGAAGTATGGTACGATTGCAAATTAAAAGAAAGCTTCATAGAGCTTGGAAAATTTTTAATTTACTGCTATCCTGGTTAAATGAAATAAGAACATAAGAAATAGGAGCAGGAGTCGGCCATAAGGCCCCTCGAGCCTGCTCCGCCATTCAATAAGATCATGGCTGAACTTTTACATCAACTCCACTTTCCCGCCCGATCCCCATATCCCTTCATTCCCCTTAGCGCCCAAAAATCTATGGATCTCAGTCTTGAATATACCTAATGACTGAGCATCCACAGCCCTCTGGGGTAGAGAATTCCAAAGATTCACCACCCTCTGAGTGAAGAAATTTCTCCTCATCTCAGTCTTGAATGGCCGACCCCTTATCCTGAGACTGTGACCCCTGGTTCTAGACTTTCCAGCCAGTGGAAGCAGCCCCTCAGCATCTACCCTGTCAAGCCCTCTAAGAATTTAATACGTTTCATTCTTCTAAACTTAAGAGAATATAGGCCCATTCTACTCAATCTCTCCTCATAGGACAGCCCTCTCATCCCAGGAATCAATCTAGTGAACCTTCATTGCACCCCCTCGAAGGCAAGTATATCCTTCCTTGGGTAAGGAGACCAAAACTGTACACAATACTCCAGGTGTGATCTCACCAAAGCCCTATATAATTGCAGCAAGACTTCCTTACGCTTATACTCCAACCCCCTTGCAATAAAGGCTAACATACCATTTGCCTTCCTAATTGATTGCTGTACTTGCATGTTAACTTTCTGTGATTCATGTACAAGACATCCAAATTCCTCTGAATCCCAGTATTTACTAATATAAAAACAGAAAATGCTGGAAATATTCAGCAGGTCAGGCAGCATCTGTGGAGAGAGAAACAGAGTTAACATTTCAGGTCTCTCCACAGATGCTGCCTGACCTGTTGAATATTTCCAGCATTTTCTGTTTTTATTTCAGATTCCAGCATCTGCAGTATTTTGCTTTTGTATTAATACCTAATATTTACTAGTGTCTCATCTTTTTAAAAAATATTCTGCTTTTCCATTCCTCCTATCAAAGTGGATTGTTTCACACTTTCCCACATTATACTCCAGCTGCCACCTTCTTGCCAACTCACTTAACTGGTCTATATCCCTTTGCAGCCTCCTTACAGCTTACTTTCCCACCTAGCTTTGTATCATCAGCAAACTTGGATATATTACACACGGTCCCTTCATCTAAGTCACTGATAGATTGTAAATAGCTGAGGCCCAAACACTGATCCTTGAGGCACCCCACTAGTTACAGCCTGCCATCCTGAAAATTACCCATTTATGTTTTCGGTCCATTAACCAATCCTCAATCCATGCTAATATATTACCCCCAATCCCATGAGCCCTAAACATTTACCTTTTGACCCTACCTCTTCTATAGATGGACATCAGACCCCAAAGTACTAACCATGATCGAAGCACTGGAGCAGCCTAGCAGAGAGCAAGACTTGGTTCACAGGTCTCAATCCCAGTAAGAAGGCATTTTGAACAAACCTTCAAATATTTTCCCCAACTTTTTTTTAAGCAAAGATGTACTTCCCCTAATTCTCCCACCACTTTAGTAAAAATGTATTTTCACCAGTAACTGGTTTTGTGTCTATGTCTAGATCATAAAATTAATTTAACTTTTAAAAGTAATTCCCACATTACAACAGTGACTACACTCCAAAAGTACTTCATTGGCTGTAAAGCGTTTGGGACGTCCGGTGGTCATGAAAGGCGCTATAGAAATGCAAGTCTTTCTTTCTTTAATAAGATGCCAGACTGACAAATTGAAGTTTTTAGATATCAAAGTTTAAAGCCTTAAAGCTTGGGGCTTGAAACCTGGCTATACGACGGATTCCTCAAAGCAAATTTTATCAATCGAGTGAGTGATGCTGAAGAAAGTGGCAGACATAAAGCTCAGCCAGAATCTAAGCCACAGCTACTGTCTGGTCTGGGCAGCAAGGTCCTGATTTACACAGTGAAACTTATCACAGGTGGCATTCAAGTTTTTAACCCAGAAATAATATATCGGGGTTATATAATATACTGGTCTGATATACAATAGTAAGGCTTTGTCCTGGCTTATCATGTAAGAATCGGCCACATGATATTGTTTGACAAACGAATTAAATCTTGGGGTAGATTGTAACTTTCACCATCGGGCGAGTCAATGGAAAGGCAAAACCGGGCTGGGTGTATAACAGGCGGCCAATCCACTACCACCAGTTTTCTGTCCCCTTGAGTTACTTTTACTATCGCTGTAGCAGCGGTCTGGTTAATTTGGTGGCCCCACTCAATTTATGTAAAATACTCAGAGGAACAATAAACCATCTGAAAATAGGGCAGTGAGCAGGAACACTAACCTGAGAATTCCACCAATTAACGTCTTATGAAAGGAGAGAAGCAATTAATGGTAACTTCACATTATAGCACAGAATGGCTCCACAGTAAACGTTCGAAGCTAGATTTCGCTCCACCTCCAGAGATAACTAGACTGAGACTGACAGACATGGTCCTCCCAATTCAGGAAGGTCAAGTGTAAAAGCCATTATTAAACATTCCTACAATGTTTCCTAATGTGGTGGAAAGTGTGGATTTAATCTGATTGCAAATTTTAAACTTTCAAACCTACCTTGATATTTCTGACTTTAACCTGGTAGTTACATTGTGCAAAATCAGCCCTTCCTGCTATTTTAGTAGAGATTTTAGTAGCTGTTCCTCTGCTAAAATAGCAGGCAAAGGAATTTGATATGAACATGATAAGTCTTCATACGGTAATAGCACACAACATAATGTCCAGGTTTCAGTTCTTTGACTATTCTCCCTACAGGAAGCCACATGTTGGTTAATAAATGACCAAATAAAAACATTTTGGTTTCCATCAGGTCCTCCAGTCTAAATTTAAACTTACATCTATTACAGGGAAGATTCCCACTGTTCACTATTTGTAGCAATATCATAAAGACATTCTTTATAAGGGAATTTATGATTTTGCTACAAGTAGCCAACCTACTTTTCATCAAATTCTATATTAGTAGCACTCCTATTCCAATAGGGTTTCTATCATTACAAGATTTTGACTCCAAAATAATATACTAGATGGCAAATTAAGAATTCCTAAGAAGAAATCACTAATTCCTACACGGAGAATAAACTAGTTTCTACAGCATTCTATGACCCTTGCCGTAAGAGCATATGAATGTCAGAAGGCATACAACCAGGGACGAACAGAGGTAGTTTTGTGAAAGAAACTGCAACCAACTGCAATAATCTCAGGGTCTGCACAAGGGAAACAAAAACAGCAGCAAAGAAGAAAACAGCAGATACGAGACACAAAAAGAGCACAAGAAGAAAATGAAGACACAAAACAAGGAAAAGTGATATGAGAGAAAACAAAGTCAGAAATATTTTTCCATAACCTCAGATTTAAAGAATTCCTGTGTACAAGGTGTGAAAAAGCAAGTAAAATACAAATAAGGATTCCTTTATATTCTTTCTGGCCACATTAGGACTAGTGCTCACACCACAAATACACAGGAAAATGTACAGTAATACATGGATGATTTATATGATATGTTTGATGAAGATATGCGAGCATTCATTTCACAACTCATTGCATTATCACGATATTGTGGAACCATTTTTCACTATTGGATTCAAGCAGATACAAGCGTGTACGATAGCATCAAACAGCGCACATGATCAGTTAATGACTAAACAGTCAGATGAACACGAAGACCAAGCAACAAAAAAAGAGATGAAAGACATGCTCTGATTGCCTCATTTACCTCAGCAATATCTGTCACTGACATAAATTAAATGTATTTTGATTTTAGCATATTAGAAGGCAAACAACGTACCAAACAGACAGTGTAGTAGTGTGCAAAGGAAGTGGAGTGAGTGTGTATGGCTTATATAATACAACTTATTCTTAAATAGCCTCTCTCAGTCCTTGGAGGTGTTGATAAGGGCAGGATGTGATTTTACTGACCCCGTGCAGTGGGAGTGATGCAGAGTTTGCAGTCCAATTGGTCTGAAGCAACACATCATTTTGACAGCTTCTTTTTCCTCTTGCTTGTAAAAGCAAACTTGAAAATCGTTAGCCATTTTCTGAAATTGGACTTGTCCATCACCAGCTTCAGCTAACAACTGAAATGCAATCATTAGCCAAGCTGGCTAAAAGATCACAAGAGGTCTTAAAAAAAAAAAGTGGAAATTGGTAGCATTTTGCTAAGATGCTGACAAATGCTGTATGGGACTTTATCGCCAGTGAGTCTAACATGTAGGATAAAAGAACAGTTACATTACTGTAGCTTTTTCCAAGTCTCACTGTTTCAGTTTAATAAGTGATTCGGTGGACTAAAAATATTCTGCATGTTCAAGATTTTTAAACAGATAAATGCACTACTGTCTATTGTTCTACTTCTGACTTCTCTTTGGAGAATTCATTAGAATCTGATTTAAAAAAGGAATTTCGGCTTGTTTAAAATTGTCAGTGTATTGTAGCATTGCCTGTTCTCCTCAAAGTCACACCTAAAGCTGTCAAGCAACTTCCAAAAATAACAGTGTGCTCCTGAACACGCTCAGAAATGTGGAGAGAAACAGAGTTAACGTTTCGGGTCGATGAGCCGTCGTCAGAACCGATTCTAACGAAGGGTCATCGACCCAAAACGTTAACTCTGCTTCTCTCTCCACGATGCTGCCTGACCTGCTAAACGTTTCCAGCATTTTCTGCCATTATTTCAGATTTCCAGCATCCGCAGTATTTTGCTTTTGTACGCTCGGTCATGTATTGGATTGAATGGCCTTGGGCCTAAACTTCGGAAGCGTTATTCTAGGAAGAATTATGGACTGGGAAGGACTAACTAAGTGCCTAGGAATTACAGTAATGGCAGTTAAATATCATGAAACGGATGAATCCAACGCGGAAACAATAAGGGGACATTTCACAAATGTAAGAGATTTTAGGTAACTACAGAAACTCCATTATGTATAAAGCCTATTGACCCAACATTGGTATGAAGTTGAATTCACAAACTAAATGCATTGAGGCGGACTTCCCCATTGAGCGCTAACATCAGATTCACAAGTCAAACCTCCTGCCTTTCTTCACAGATAAACATCCAAGTTTCTGTTCTTTATGCTAATTTCCAATACCATTCATTGTCTACTAAGTGTCTTCCACTACAGCAGTTATTGTTCTAGGAAAATTACTTGCAGCTGGCACTGTTCCAAAATAAAAGCTATTAACATTTGGATCTGTGCCCATTGCATACCAAAGTAGGACATTTTTCAACATGTACTAGTATTTTAATTCCACTTTACATTAATTATGTAAAATGCATGCTAATTTTACTGGTGAAAGCAGGCCTTTGCATACACGAGAAATATATGGCTCACCAGAGCGGCAATGTGCATTACACTAGTTTTATTAAGTTGATATCAAGCACTTGTGAATTTTTGTATAATCTCAGGCATTCCACTTTCAATTTTTAATTATCTGTATTATCCAGCTTAATTAAGACTTAAAATTAATGAAATCCAAATGCCATAATGGTAAACACGTAATTACGGTGATGATTCTTTATTAAATCACTCTAAGCTGTTTGTCTTTGTCGTTCACATGAATTATTAGATCGAAAGTACAAAACAGTTTTAATGAAATGGAGGAACTCAATACCATGTGGCATTGAAGTTACATGGTGGGACAACAACATATGAACAGTTAGCAAGTTTGCCTGAAATTCCTTGCTCCTAAAGGCTAAACTAGTGAGAGGTGGAACTTCGTATGATTTCAGCAAGTGCTCATGCATTAGTATCCTTGGAGTAATTTCAAGCCTTGTATATGTTTAGAAAGACTGGATGGGAAACATTAAAAAAAAATCTATTTTGTCAGTGAATGGACACAAAGTTTTAGAAAGCTACAGATTTTTGTGACTCAGATTTGGAAATGCAGATGATGTCTCTTCCTGCTTTTGTCTACAAGACTGTGCGAAGAGGCAAAGATATCTAGCAAATATAGATCTTCAAAATTTGAAATTATAATTAAAGGACAATTAGGGGCAAATATTTGTTCTAGGCATGCTAGGTGTTGCAAAATCATAAAAGGTTCTTTATAAATGGATTTCTGACTTTACTACAACTAGCGCACAGAGGAATTCTTTACCCTACATAAATATATTGTTTATGTTCATCTACAAGGCCGAAACACATGCCATGGTGACATGTTCAACAAGATAACATGTCTGGATACATATTACTTTCCAGTTCTTTATAATTTTGACTGATGAGATGGGGCCACAATCCAGAATATGACAATATCAGTAATTACATGGGTTAGAAGGTTCCACACACAGAATAAGCAACATGGAAAGGATGGGTGGACTTAAGCATGCATCATCCTTTTTAGAATGAACATCCTGCATGCTGTTTAATGGCACACAGGTATGTAAACTGATTACAAACATGGGTTATAGTGGAGTATTGTCATCAATTGAAGACGCCCCTTTTCCAGCACCAAGCATATGGGAATGTTCATTATGAGCATTTGTGGATAGAAAGTGATATATCTATTCAGTTGCAACAGCAGAGCATGTTGTGAGAATGTGAGTTTACACCATGCATTAATACCCACACTCAGACAATGGAATCACAAGGACTAACATGATATATCACAGCCCTAATGAAAGGGGCTTGATTTCCAAATACTTTTTGTAGCATCATCAGAGCACACATTGAACAGGGAGCACAATTTCATGATGACTGCCACTGATGATTGTATGTCATTATTCAATCTTAGTCTCTACCTCGTGTTGCGTTGCACTAAGTTTTTAACTGCAGAAATCAAATAATCTTGCTACTTTTCAAAGATAGTGTACAGTGAGGAGAAGTGAACATTTGTTTTTTTTTGCAAATTTAGTGGGCTATTTTTTTCTCTCGAATTGGGTAACCTGCTAATGTAGTCAACATATTTGCCACCCTACCAGCAAATAGCACAACACAGTGTGTGTAGTTCCCCTGAAGACTTAATCAATAAATGCACTGCAGGGTTTGGTATGAAGCCATACAGTCCAAAAGGTGGCAGGTTCAATCACCAGTCTGTACTAGGTCAGGTGCTCTCTGCTGGTGCAGCAATTCGAGTGCTATAATCGGCCTCAGCACCAATGGATGTGCGTGTCGGTGCCGGGTGTGCGCGTGTCGGTGCCGGGTGTGCGCGTGTCGGTGCCGGGTGTGCGCGTGTCGGTGCCGGGTGTGCGCGTGTCGGTGCCGGGTGTGCGCGTGTCGGTGCCGGGTGTGCGCGTGTCGGTGCCGGGTGTGCGCGTGTCGGTGCCGGGTGTGCGCGTGTCGGTGCCGGGTGTGCGCGTGTCGGTGCCGGACGTGCGCGTGTCGGTGCCGGACGTGCGCGTGTCGGTGCCGGACGTGCGCGTGTCGGTGCCGGACGTGCGCGTGTCGGTGCCGGACGTGCGCGTGTCGGTGCCGGACGTGCGCGTGTCGGTGCCGGACGTGCGCGTGTCGGTGCCGGACGCGCGCGTGTCGGTGCCGGACGTGCGCGTGTCGGTGCCGGGCGTGCGCGTGTCGGTGCCGGGAGTGCGTGTCGGTGCCGGGTGTGCGTGTCGGTGCCGGACGTGCGTGTCGGTGCTGGATGAGGACAGCATCAGAAAAGAAATGTGCTTAAATCCGTCTGTTGAAACTGGTGATTCCAAGCAGTTGCGAGCTACAGTTCAAGTTCCTTAAAGTCCTCCTCGGGACAGGCAGGCAATAAATCATGCACAACTTAACCACAAACATGGAGGCAGGCAAGAGACAGTGGGCTGCTAATTGTGCTTGATCTTTGTGAGTAAGTGGATGCGATTAATGACATACAGATGAAGTTTGTGCTCATCTCCGTTCGGGTGAAGAAGGCTCAATTTCATCCACATTTGGGTCAAGCTAGATTTCATTTAATTTTTCTACCTGTTCTCCATCCTTGTAAGTATGGGTGCCTTTCGTCCAGATGATGGTTGGGGTGGGGTCACCCTTAGCCTCGCAGGTCAATGTAATCTGTTCTTCAAGCTCTACTGCAGTCTTGTTTTCCACGTATGTAATTTCAGGTTTCACTAAAATCAAAAAGAATTGGAAATCCTGGTTAATGATACAGCAGATACCAATTCACAAGGAGTCGTTGTAAACTGAAATTTTAGTTAGTGATTACGGTGCTTCAGCGATTAAAACAGGGGCTGTATTGAAGTCCAAACTTACAACTAAAACAACTTGACTTTTACTGAAATTGCCCTGATCAGGATTTCCCTTTCCATTGTCTGATCCAGAAATTAGTACATACAACTCCATTACTGGTGAACCAATTGTCCCCAAGTGGATTAACCTGTAAAACACAGCTATTAAAAAATGAAAATCGTAACTACATTTTATAGTTGACAGATATCCAATTGGGGACATTCTAGGAATATGCAGTTATGAAGTGAAACAATTAGGCTATTATCATGTTCAGAAGCTTTTAAGTAAAAGTGGATCATTAAAATTATTATTCGGGAGGGGGAACACTTACAATGTTAAAAGCTTCCCTGATGTGCACTTTAATAATATTTATTAAAACTTCCACGATGTTAGGAAAAATATTAATTTCTAGCACCCCTCTGCACTGAGCTTTTAAGTCAGTTGGAGGCCCTCACAAGCGGTCAGACATCTGGTGTGAAGTTCTGCCATTTCTTGATTTGTCAGAAGGTTGTCGGTTCAAGTCCCACTCCAGGGACTTGAGCACAAAAACTAGGCTGACACTCCCAGTGCAGTACTGAGGGAGTGCTGCACTGTCGGAGGTGCCGTCTTTCGGATGAGACGTTAAACCCAGGCCCTGTCTGCTGTCTCAGGAGGAGCTAAAAGATCCCATGGCACTATTTTGAAGAAGGGCAGGCAGGGGAGTTCTCCCCGATGTCCTGGCCAATATTTATCCCTCAATCACCATCACTAAAAAAAACAGATTATCTGTTCATTATCACGTTGCTGTTTATGGGAGCTTGCTGTGCACAAATTGGCTGCTGACTTTCCTACATTACAACAGTGACTACACTTCAAAAGTACTTCATTGGCTGTAAAGTGCTTTGGGACGTCCCGACGTCGTGATAGGCGCTATAAAAATGCAAGTCTTACTTTTTTCATTCTTTAATACTGATTTGACGTGGCCAGTCATTAAAAACTCAACCGCAGCGGTGAGGCAAAATGGACAGCAACAGAATGGCCGCCCGTTATAGACCCCGCCCGAAGTCAATGGAAAGGGAAAATCGGGCAGTGTGAATAACAGGCAGCTGATCTGCAACCGCCTGCTTTGCTCCACCACCAAAGTTGAATTCTCCCCCCCGCTCACCCCCCGTATCTTAACTTGACCGATCTCAGCCAAGGTGCCACATTATAGCAGTGATTTTGCTTCAAACATACTTGATTAGTTGTAAAGTGCTTTGGGACATCATGAAAGGTGCTACAGAACTGCAGGTTCTTTATTTCTTGAATGCTATCTGATGAATGCTGAAAAATGTAAATGTGTAGATTTTGGGGAAGGCCAGGATCAGAAAGTGGAGGAGGAAATATAAACTCCATCAGTAGAGTACAGATCCTCCACTTCACAAGGAAGGTCTCTAGGGTGATGCAGCCTTGGGGCAAGAACTAATATATTTTCTAACATTTCAGGGATCATTAATAATAAATGTAGAGATAAATTTTCAGACGCCGCACTCTCCCTCGCACAACGGTAGTGCAGATTGGGATTTCGGGGCGAGATCATTTACACCCGATTCACAGTCGCACAATGTTCCATCCTTCAAAATTATTAATTAAAATTAACGGATGAAATTGTGCAGGACACAAGTACCGACCTCCGCACCCGAATTCTTGATTTGTGCCCCAGTTGTGCCAAGCTGTATGTCGGGAGTATTAAATCGTAAAATTTATCCCAAGGCTGAGTTGTAAGTTCTTCTCCATAAGATACTCCCTTCTTTAATGGGTGATGAATGATACAGGCTACCAATAGATGTCAGGTTCCATTTTATCATTGAAGTACATTCCAATTATTTTTTTTAAAATCCCCCCCCCAGCAAACTGCTTTATAAGCAAAACTATCTGCGCTTAAAAGGACTGCTGTCTGAAGATAAAATATTTGTCAAACACTTTTTCGTGGAGAGTGACCCAGTTATTTTTGACACGTTGAGTCATAACACAGGTGACACGACCATCAGTTTGAATGCAATTTGTGTCAGATGTGCTTGTAAACAAATGGAAAAGAAAATTTGCCAAACACCAAAGTGAAGATGCTTCTTTCATCGTGTGTTGCTCAAATGGATAGGAAATCAATCAATCCCTGGGCTAAAGTGAACTTTTCATATTCCGCCACTAGAGGGAGCCTTGCTATTTTCAAAGCTCGCTTTGGGCCTCTAGTGGCAGAGGACCGGTATTGCAGATGTTCACTTGAAGGCAAACACAGCTAAAATGCTTAAAGACCCTGATGCTTTGACCCTGCCAGGGCATGGACCAGTACCCTGTACAAATATGCTCTAGGCTTTCATATTTGGGGGCATCTCTGGCAAGGTGGGCTTCCACCTGCTCTGGAGATGCCCCACAGACCCCAACGTATCTCAGACTCCAGATTCATTTGCAGGCAGGAGGCAGGCTCCCTGGACTGGTGAGGAGTTGTTCTGGATTGGCTGTGCCACGCCTCAGGGGTCTGCCACAGCAGAAGAGGCAGCCATCATGCTGCTTGAGTAAAATATATTTGCTTTGCGCGTCAAAATTTGCATTGCTCCTGCTGGGGCCCGCACGCAGAGCACTTGTAGAGGCCAATTCCAGATCGGATCCCCTACGACACCTCAACTGCCCAGTGGACTCTGATCAATGTTCAAACCAGGCAAATGGCATCAGTCCACGATTTGTATGCGTCCAAGTGCACGCCATGCTGCTGAGACTACCGTCTGCATAATGGGGATGGAAGGGTGGCGGAGTGTACCGCCAGATGCGCTTCCAGCCTTGTCCGTCATACACCTGTTGGGAAATAGGCAGGAAGGGGCCAGTTGTCAGATGACTACCCTGGTGACATGGGCTTTACACTTAGTCTCGTTAAAATGCGAAGAGCTGTACCGAAAACTCTGAGGGTGATCTCCACCTCGACGTCTCCAGCCTTGTTCTGTGCAACGCAGATGTATTCTCCGTCATCTCTTTTTCCGATTTTGTTTATTGTGAGCTCAGAGCCGTCCTCATTCATGATGTATTTATCGCCGTCGACTTCAATTACCACATTATCTCTGAAAAAGAAACGGGAAAAATGAGCTGTGTCGGAATAGTAACTACTTATCAAAAGTTCCGCAAAGAATATCCAACCGCAAGATCAGAGATACAGCTTTCTAAAAAACATTAATTTTACACTCAATGGATATCACCTCGTTATCTATGGGCATGAGCATGATTTAACACAGCCATTATTAAATCGACACAAATCAGCCGTGCCTTTCTATGTGTGGATCTCTCTGATGAAGAACTAAAGTGGATTTTACAGAAATATCTGAAACAATACCAGACCCAGTTTTCATAATGTTTTACTGTAGCAGTAAAAAAAAATCAATTTAACTCAACTCATGTACCAGGGAAAAAACATTTCAACAGAATAGATCTACTTTACAGCATTCAAAGATATTTTTACCTTTTTCTTTCAACACGTTATATGTAAAAAAAAAACTCTTGAGCATCATAAAAGCAAATCAATTGCAAACAAAGCCTTTTTCTGCTTCCTATTCTCAGACAGCTTTCCAAGGAGAATGGCATAGAATAAAACTGGTTTGGAATTAGGTTAGATTTACTGAGGTGAATTTAAAGAGGAACTATTATTTATACTTAGCTAAATAGAGTGATTTATGCTTTTGACAGCGATTAAGTATTGTGTGCAATTTAATGAACTAGGCACAATGCATAAAGCTAGTTTCTGTAAAAAGCATGTGCTTCTGACATAGAATACATAGCAACCATTCAATACTAGAAGGTCTTCTTTCAGTCTTCAGATGACTATATATTCTATAAACCCAAAAAAAAATCCGTGTGTATTTCTAGTGACAGGTATTATAAACAGAGTACCTAATGACTTGGAGATTTCAAACTACGCATCTTCTCTGTTAAGTAACAAAAACAAAATAATTTGTTGAATATACCTCAGGATGAGGGGACTGTGTAGAACCCCAGATCATTTTATCACAGATTTTCTTGTCACAACATGAAAAAATAACCTTTACAAAACACTGGTTCGGCCACAACTGGAGTATTGTGTCCAATTCTGGGCGCCGCACTTTAGGAAGGATGTGAAGGCTTTTGAGAGGGTGCAGAAAAGATTTACAAGAGTGGTTCCAGGGATGAGGGACTTCAGTTATGTGGATAGACTGGAGAAGCTGGGGTTGTTCTCCTTAGAGAAGAGAAGGTTAAGAAGAGATTTGATAGAGGTGTTCAAAGTCATAAGGGGTCTGGACAGAGTAGATAGAAAGAAACTGTTCCCATTGGCGGAAGGGTCAAGAACCAGAGAACACAGATTTAAGGTGATTGGCAGAAGATCCAAAGGGATCCATGAGGGGAAACTTTTTTATGCAGCGAGTGGTTAGGATCTGGAATGCACTACCTGAAAAGGGTGGTGGAGGCAGACTCAATCGTGGCTTTCAAACGGAATTAGATAAGTAACTGAAGGAAAAAATTATGCAGAACTACCGGGGGGGGGGGGGGGGGACGGGGGACGGGACTAGCTGAAGTGCTCTTGCAGAGAGCCGGCACGGGCTCGACGGGCCAAATGGCCTTCTTCTGTGCTGTTAACATTCTATGATTCTATATTGGCCCTGAAATTATGGTGTGAGTTACTAGCAGATGGACGCTTAGTAAATGCATCTGAAATTCCGCTCTCCCCTATTTTGTTTATTACCTTAAATTAGTTAATTCTTCGGCTAAAATGGCAGATTTCAGATAAGTGTGTTACACATCTCTGCGCAAATATCCACCAGTGTAATTTCAGGGCTTCAATGTATAATTTTAGTTTAAGTGTACAAAAGTTGCTGCAGTCCTCAAAAGGTTAAAAAAAACTACTTCCAACACTGCAATTATGTGATTGCATCCATTTAAAGTCATGTTAGTTCATGCTTACACTATACTTTCTTAATAATTTTAGTGGTGTTTAATGAAGTAGAAAGAGGAAAAACATGATTTCAAGGCACACAAAATGTTTTTAGCACTTGACTGCAATTAAGACAGCTGCTGGGTCAGGTCTCATCCTTTACACACTGAATTACCATTCTTGAGCTTGAATTGAACAGTGCAAGGCCAAACAGCGATAGTAGCCGAAAAAATATTGCCACTCTTCAAAAGAATTAACCACCTGCATTGGCGAAACGAGAAATGGAATTTATCTTTTTCCTTCCGGTCTCTGCCTGTAAAGTAGTGCCCTGTGGTGAGCTGTGTTGCGTTGCAACCAGTCAATCTCACAGGCCATGGGTCTGTTGTTCAGCGCACTGGCCTCAGTCTGGCAAGTCAGTGTTCATTTCAAGCCACAAGCACAAGTATTTTTTAAATATATGCCAAGGTTTGTATTTAAATTCTTGTCCTGTCTTCTTTTTTTTTTAAAAAGAAGCTACTTCATGTTACAGTTAAACAGCATTTTTCTAAAAAAAAAGCCAAGCAACTTTCTCAATTAACAATAATACTGTGGAGGATGAATTCCTGGAGTGTGTACGAGATGGTTTTTTAGACCAGTACATTGAGGAGCCAACTAGGGAACAGGCTATCCTAGATTGGGTATTGTGCAATGAAAAGGGGTTAATTAATAATCTTCTTGTGCGGGGTCCTTTAGGGAAGAGTGACCAAAACATGATAGAATTCTTCATTAAAATGGAAAGTGAAGAAGTCCAATCCGAAACTAGGGTCCTAAATCTAAACAAAGGAAACTACGATGGTATGAGGAGTGAGTTGGCTCTGATAAATTGGGGAGCTTCATTAAAAGGCATGACGGTGGATAGGCAATGGCTAACATTTAAGGAACGAATGCATGAATTGCAACAGTTGTACATTCTTTTCTGGCGCAAAAACACAAAAGGAAAAGTGGTCCAACCATGGCTAACAAAAGAAATTAGGGATAGTATTAGATCCAAAGAGGAGTCATATAAAATTGCCAGAAAAAGTAGCAAGCCTGAGGATTGGGAGCAGTTTAGAGTTCAGCAAAAAAGGACCAAGAGATTGATTAAGAGGGGAAAAACAGAGTATGAGAGTAAACTTGCAAGGAACATAAAAGCGATTGTAAAAGCTTCTACAAGTATGTAAAAAGAAAAAGATTAGTGAAGACAAATGTAGGTCCCTTACAGTCAGAAACGGGAGAATTTATAATGGGGAACAAAGAAATGGCTGAGCAATTAAACAAATACTTTGGTTCTGTCTTCACGGAAGAGGACACAAATAACTTCCCAGAAATGCTAGGGAACCAAGGGTCTAGTGAGAAAGAGGAATTAAAGGAAATTAGTATTAGTAAAAAAATAGTGCTGGAGAAATTAATGGGACTGAAAGCTGATAAATCCCCAGGGCCTGATAATCTGCATCCCAGAGTACTAAAAGAGGTAGCCATGGAAATAGTGGATGTATTGGTTGTCATCTTCCAAAATTCTATAGGTTATGGAACAGTTCCTGCAGATTGGAGGGTGGCAAATGTAACCCCACTATTTAAAAAAGGGAGAGAGAAAACCGGGAACTACAGACCGGTTAGCCTAACATCAGTAGTAGGGAAAATGCTAGAGTCTATTATAAAGGATGTGATAACAGGACACTTAGAAAATATCAACAGGATTAGACAAAGTCAACATGGAATTATGAAAGGGAAATCGTGTTTGACAAACCTACTGGAGTTTTTTGAGGATGTAACTGGTAGAATAGATAAGGGAGAACCAGTGGATGTGGTGTATTTGTATTTTCAGAAGGCCTTTGATAAAGTCCCACATAAGAGGTTAGTGTGCAAAATTAAAGCACTTGGGATTGGGGGTAATATACTGGCATGGATTGAAAATTGGTTAACAGACAGGAAACAGAGAGTAGGAATAAATGGGTCTTTTTTGGGGTGGCAGGCGGTGACTAGTGGGGTACCGCAGGGATCAGTGCTTGGGCCCCAGCTATTCACAATATATATCAATGTTTTGGATGAGGGAACCAAATGTAATATTTCCAAGTTTGCTGACGACACAAAACTAGGTGGGATTGTGAATTGTGAGGAGGATGCAAAAAGGCTTCAAGGTGATTTAGACAAGTTGAGTGAGTGGGCAAATACACGGCAGATGCAATATGACGTAGATAAATGTGAAGTTATCCACTTCGGTAGGAAAAACAGAAAGGCAGAGTATTATTTAAATGGTGATAGATTGGGAAATGTTGATGTACAAAGGGACCTGGGTGTCCTTGTACACCAGTCACTGAAAGCAAACATGCAGGTGCAGCAAGCAGTTAGGAAGGCAAATGGTATGTTGGCATTCATTGCAAGAGGATTTGAGTACAGGAGCAAGGATGTCTTACTACAGTTGTACAGGGCCTTGGTGAGACCACACCTGGAGTACTGTGTGCAGTTTTGGTCTCCTTACCTAAAAAAGGATATACTTGCCATAGAGGGAGTGCAGCGAAGGTTCACCAGACTGACTCCTGGGATGGCAGGACTGTCGTATGAGGACAGATTGGGTTGACTAGGCCTGTATTCACTCGAGTTTAGAAGAATGAGAGGGGATCTCATTGAAACGTATAAAATTCTGACAGGGCTAGACAGACTGGATGCAGGGAGGATGTTTCCCCTGGCTGGGGGGTCTAGAATGAGGGGTCACAGTCTCAGGATACGGGGTAGGACATTTAGGACTGAGATGAGGAGAAATGTCTTCACTCAGAGGGTGGTGAACCTGTTGTCGTAAGAATGAGCCTTATGCGTGGTGAACTTAAAGTAAGCTTTAATCAACTAAAAAGGTGCTACATACAAAAGAGGTCTTACTCTATGCCTCTCCAGGATCCAACTGATCAGTCCAGTATTTATCCTGGACTAATCACAGGAAGTGATGCAATAAAGTTCGAGTCACAGGAAGCTGTATTGTGTTACCACATTCTCCCCCCCAAAAAGATTAGGAGGCCGGGATGCTCCCTCCATTTCGTAGCCGCCGGACGAGGGAGAGCCGCACCCGTTTGGGTTCTCGTAGCGGTAGAGGGCCCCTAGCCCGTTTACCCGCCGCGGGCCGTGGACTAGAGTCCGAGTGATCCAGCCCGCTCTGTGAGGGGTCAGGACGATCCTGACTGTGTACTGGTGCCCGAACGGGTGTCGGGCAGGGCTGTGGCAGATCCGTTTCCGAGCGTATGGTACGGGGTGGATCGTGGCTGCGCGTGCGAGCCCCGACGGGCTCATAGTCAGTCTGCCCCAGGTCGGCACGCTGGAGTGAGGTACCAGCCGGCGTCAGATCCAGATCGTGATGAGAGGCACCTGGCGAGCCCAGAGATGTGCCTGGTACAATATCATCCCCTGGTGTCCCTCTATGTTTCGGCGGGCAGGGAGCCAGATCCCGCAATGACACAGTAGATTCCCGACCGTCAGGATACCGAATATAGGCATAGGTAGGGTTGACGTCAGTGAGCTCAACCTCATCTATCAGGGGGTCATTCTTAGACGCCCGGACATATCTTCGGAGTAGCACTGGTCCCGGTGCAGTCAGCCACGACGGGAGAGATATCCCATAGGATGAGCGACGCTGAAATCGGAAGAACCGTTCATGAGGCGTCGTATTTGTGGCGGTCGAAAGGAGGGACCGTGTGGAGTGTAATGCGTCTGGAAGTACTGCTTCCCATTGCTGGTTGGGTAGGCCACGAGATCTCAAAGCCAGACGTACCGCATTCCAGATGATAGCGTTAAAACGCTCGACTTGCCCATTCCCGACCGGATGATAAGGCGTCGTTCTGCTGGCAGCAATACCCCGTTCCGAGAGATAGGCCTTGAGTTCTCCTGACATAAAAGAAGGGCCCCGATCCGAATGAACATAGGATGCCATGCCACAGAAAGCAAATACCTGCTCAAGGCAGCTGATAACCGTGGTCATCAGCATATTGGGGCAGGGAAAGGCAAACGGAAAACGGGAATACTCATCGACCATGGTCAATAGATAAGTGTTGCGAGTTGAAGAGGGCAACGGCCCCTTAAAATCGATGCTAAGCCGTTGCATTGGCTGGGTCGCATGTATGAGTATACCACCCGAGGGGCGGAAAAACTGAGGTTTCAATTCCGCACAGACTCTGCAGTCCGAGCACATCTTCTTTACATCCCCGGTAGAGAATGGGAGATTTCGGGACCGCACGAAGTGTAGCATGCGAGTAACGCCCGGATGACACAACCCATCATGGATGTCTACGAGCGTAGAGGGTGCCATGGCGGAGCAGAATGCTCGTGTGAGGGTATCCGGAGCCACATTCTCCTTGCCAGGTCGATAGTGGATGGTGTAACCAAAAGAGGCCAATTCCAGCCGCCAAAGCTGGATTTTATTATTTTTAATTTTGGTCCGTTTTCGATTATCGAGCATGAAGGCGACCGATCGCTGGTCCGTGATTAAGGTAAAGTGCTGGCGAGCTAGGAGATGAGTCCACTTCCGTACTGCCTCTATGATGGCTGTAGCTTCTTTCTCGACTGGAGGATAATGTAGCTCAGCCCCTTGAAAAGTCCTGGACAAAAATGCCACCGGACGACCTTCCTGATTCAGAGTGGCCGAGATCGCCACCTCCGAGGCATCACACTCAACAACAAAAGGAAGACTCTCATCGATGGAGTGAAGAGCCGCTTTCTCCAACTGTTTTTTCAGGAGGTTAAAGGCTGCAACAGCCGCTGTGTCTAGTGGGAATGTGCTGGCCTTCAGTAGAGGTTGGATTCGGTCCGAGAAGTTAGGAATCCATTTAGCATAGTATGCAAACAGGCCGAGGGCCCGGCGCAAGGAGGCCGGATTCTTAGGTGGCGGGAGTTCTTGGAGTGGGCGAAGCCTTTCAGGGTCAGGTTTAATGATGCCATTGCCCACACAATAGCCAAGGATGTTGATGGTTGGTTGTGACTCAATGGATTTAGCCGCATTTAATGTCAAATTACGGTGCTGGAGTGCATCCCAAAATCGTTGGAGATTGGCGTCATGTTCCCGCTGATTGCGACCTGCGACAGTAATATTGTCCAGATAAGGAAACGTATCCTTCAAGTCTTCCTGTTTGACCAGGTCATCCATTGCTCGCTGGAAGACAGCCACTCCATTAGTTACCCCAAAGGGGAGGCGACGAAATTGATACAGCCGTCCATTGGCTTCAAAGGCCGTATACTGCTTGTCTGAGACCTTCAAGGGTACCTGATGATAGGCACTTTTCAGATCATATGTTGAGAACACCGTGTACTCAGCCAGTTTATTAACCATATCATCGATGCGCGGCAATGGGTATGCGTCCAAGTCCGTATATTGATTGATGGTCTGTGAATAGTCAATGCACAGCCGTTTCTTGTGAGGTTGTAGAGGGTTCTTAACAATAACGACCTGGGCGCGCCATGGCGACGAACAAGGCTCGATGATATCCTCTGCTAAAAGCCGAGAAATCTCAGCCGCAATAAAAGACTGGTCTTCCTGACTGAAACGTCGTGACTTTGTTATAATCGGTTTGCATCGAGGAGGGATACTGGTAAACAGTGAGGGTTCATCCAGTGAAGCTGCTGACAATGCACAGAATGGTAATCGAGGTCGTATATTAGAAATAGTGAGTTCAGGTTTGGATCCGCCGAACTCAATGGTGAGCTTCTTATGCTGCTTTTGAAAATCCAGCCCTAAGATAAGATCACTACATAAGTCCTTGAGCACCGAAAGCCGGGTGGAGGGATACCTGTGACCATTAAGTGTTATTTCAACCATACAAAAGCCAGAAATTCTGGTATTAAGTGATGACTGAGCCATCACAATTGCCTGGTCCGATGGGAAAACATGTAGCTTTAACTCTGCAACAATCTGTTCCCTAATGAAACTATCAGTGCTACCTAAGTCAATTAAGGCATCTAAAGTATGTCCATTAATTGATGCTTTTGTAGCTGCATGGAATAGGTTCTGAGGACAAGCAGCTGTAATTGGTGTCGTTGCACAAAGAGTGGCTGAAACTCTAGGTGTGTTTCTTCGAGAGAAAACCCGAGAGGAAGCACGATAGATTTTAGCCGGAACATCTTGATAGGCCCTTACCGGGGCAGTTCGGTAGGACTTAGCTTGATAAGCCCTCGTAGAGGCTCTTGATAGGCAAACCTTTGCAAAATGACCCTTTTTGTTGCAATGACTGCAAAACGCATTGCGAGCAGGGCAGAATTTCCGAGGGTGAAACTCATCACCACAAAAGAAGCATTTCTTAGATTGCCAAGAGGCTGCCACAGTGGGGTCATCATCCTCTTCATCAGTGAAGTCATCAGATTGATCGTCAGGGATAAAGTCCTCCCTAATAGAGTTCACCTGTGGCCTCTTAAATTGCCTGACTGTAGTTAAGGCAGCAGACCGAGGTCTGGGCACTGTATAAAGGTCTGCATTTCTTTTTGCCAGATCTAGAGAGCAAACCATGTCATAAGCTCTCTGAAGCTCAAGTGTCTTACTTTCCAGTAGACGCTGGCGTATAAATGGGGAGGCAAGCCCGCAGATGAAAGCATCACGGATCATTTCTTCACGGTACAGCTCAGCTGAGGCCGCCTGAAAGTTACAGTCCATACTAAGTCTGCGAAGCTCTTGGAGGAATTTATCAATGGATTCCTCCGGCCCTTGTTGGGCTGTAGCTAGTAGATGTCTGGCATAGACCTCATTCGGTGTCTTAGTATATAGTCTTTTAAGCGTCCGAATTGCTTCCTCGTAACTGCCCCATTCCTCGACATACTGAAATACATTCGGGGTGACACAGTTGATGAGTATCCGCAACTTTGTGTCATCATCAGCCTTGCAATATTCGAGAAAATTGTCAAACGTGCGATACCAGTGTTTCCACACCTTACCGGCTGCTGGGGTGTTTGGGTCCAAGTCAAGACGCGATGGTTTAAGGATGTTTTCCATGACGGGTGATTCCCTGGATCCTTAGTTCCGAGTTCGTCCAAAAAGTTTGAGTGCGAAGTTTTTCAAAGTTGATTAAATTGTCGTAAGAATGAGCCTTACGCGTGGTGAACTTAAAGTAAGCTTTAATCAACTAAAAAGATGCTACATACAAAAGAGGTCTTACTCTATGCCTCTCCAGGATCCAACTGATCAGTCCAGTATTTATCCTGGACTAATCACAGGAAGTGATGCAATAAAGTTCGAGTCACAGGAAGCTGTATTGTGTTACCACACCTGTGGAATTCTCTACCACAGAAGGCTGTGGAGGCCAAGTCACTGAATATATTTAAGGAGATGATAGATAGATTTCTAGACACAAAAGGCATCAAGGGGTATGGGGAGAGAGCAGGAATATGGTATTAAGATAGAGGATCAGCCATGATCATATTGAATGGCGGAGCAGGCTCGAAGGGCCGAATGGCCTACTCCTGCTCCTATTTTTCTATGTTTTTCTTTGTTTCTATGATTAGGAGTTGTGAAGGAGCAAAGGGATTTAGGTGTCCATTTCACTGTTAACTCAACAGCTGTGATCACTGATCCAAAATCAGCAGGAAACAGGATCAACAAATCATGGGAACTGGTCACCGAACAAATGAATAGGATGTGTTTGTATTGCAGTGTTTTCTGGCTTCAAGTAGACAGCAGAGAAAGAGAAATTCCTGAATTGGTCAATAATTGATGTAACAGAGCAACAAATTATTTCCTGATGCAAGAGCAATTGACAAAAACATTCACGAATACAAACAGAAAAGAATATTTATTGGATTCAATATGATCAAAGAAACCAATACTGCTCATTTCATAGCAAACTCTAAACATGTTCAGTGAAATCATTCAAGCAAAGTTCAATTCATTATATATCGAAAGCCCGTCAAGTTAGAACCTGTTCAAATGAAAAGGTCCATCACACCCCAGAGTGGTCTCTGGTACCACAGTGAGCCAGTCATCACTGGCTGAACAGACACGACTTTCGAGTTGCTAGGGAGAAAACAAAGAGAAGATTGAAGCAATTGGAATAATCTGATTCTCGTTGGAATTCTTAATTCATCTTACCTCTGCCAGGTCACCTCTGGCTCTGGGAAGCCATCCGCATCACAGGCCAATATGACAGACTGACCACTATGTGCCGTGGCATTCACCACCATTTCCCGGGCACGGATGCTGGGAGGAACTGTAACACAAATACAAGAGGAGGCATAAATACCAGATGAGGTGTTAATACAAGGCATCTAACCAAAGTCCTGAATGCCATCTTCTGTGGTGCATTATCCCTCATCATCAGCTGAAGGGTTCAGTATGTTTCGCCACGACGTCCTCCTCCATAGCCTGTCAGTCGTCCAGCTCCAAGTGACTGTCCAGTCCATGGTTTCATTCCTACCTATCCACGCACACCCAGTGCATGCACAGCAACTGCTTCTCTATCTTCCCACACCATTACCTTCGCAGTCCTTCAAGGATTTCTCCTTGTATCCCCTCCAGGGTGTTCTGTTTCTCTGCCGCCAGTCTTCTTTTCATCACTCCTATTTATGATGTGCTATGTAAATGCAAGCTGTTATTAACTAAACCATTTTATACATGAAACAATGTGGAAATGAGATGAAATGGCAAGTAACAACTGCATATAGTCACATCAGCTAGTATTTTTTTTTAAATCAAAGGGACGTACGATTCACCAAACTGGATCAATGACGACAGTATTGAGAATTAAAAACTTACCATTAACAATAACCTTTATATCCTTGAATTTGATTTCACCACGGGCAGCGATTCTTCCTTCACATCTGTAAGTACCTTCATCTGTCTTCCTAATGTTGCGGATTTGCAAGTAGTTGTTGGGCAACATAGTGAAACGAACTGAAGGCAATAAAAATGGAGACCATCAGTACTTGCACTTAAAAAAATAAAATAAAATCGGGTTAAATAATAGAAGTAAATCAACTCAGGAAATCTATAGCCTGTAGATGCCCGCTTGCTTAACTTTAGGACTTTCTCCAGCAGAATCTTTATCCTTTTCCATCTATACTGTTATTCCTCTTTCTCATTCATAGACTTGGTTGCGATATCTGCACTTTCCCCTTTAATTACAGGTTGTTTCTGCTCTAACATTCCCAAGAATTGCCATTGAGTTTCCAGATGCGGGTGATAACGGGAACAGAATTGCAATACCACTAGTTTTAAATTAGATAACCCGAAGGGTGAAATTCCTCTGGCTGACAATTTTATCATGAAAGTTGGTATGGGCACTAACACAAAATCCTATTTGTGCTCACACTGACTGTTTTTTTTTGCTCCAATTATCGACAGGAGAAATTTCATTCCCAATTACCTCTTCGAGTGACATCCTCACGAAGGTCACAGTTAAAAATACTTCACTTGAGCACAAAGTCTACAGACAAAAGCATTCAAGCAACGAAGATCTCTTCTACCCTCGAAGACAACGCCCAGTTCGCTGCTTGACAAGTCCTGCAATTATTATCTTGAAATTAGCCTGCGTCTTTCTGACTCGGTGAGCATTTTGTTTTCTAGCTCACTCACACCACTACTTCATAGCCCACAGTACCAATCATTTTTTTGACAGCTTTGTCCCATTCCGTTACTGTACTGCATAAATAGAGCAAGCAAATAAGTTTCCCATGTTGTACTGAATTTTCGTTTCCATTTGCGTAATTCCTTTTACACATTTCAAGCTCGAGACTGATTATAGGAATTTACTTTAGTTACAAGTTTGATAAATGCTTCTTTAAATCCTCTGTGAAGCACCTCAGGTAATTTTCTACATTAAAGGCACTATACAAATACAAGCTCTTATTGTTAAAACCTGAACAGAATCTGCAAAGTCTGCTCCCTTTTTGGCAAAGTGTATGAATGACTATCTCAATTAAGTCAGGCGATTTCAAAAGCAAGGAATAGCACATTTTATAGGAACAGGAGTAGGCCATTTAGCCCCTCGAGCCTGTTCCGCTATTCAATGGCTGATCTGCGACCTAACTCCATATACCCGCCTTTGTCCCATATCCCTTAATACCTTTGGTTAACAAAAATCTATCAATCTCAGATTTAAAATTAACAATTGATCTATCAATTGCCATTTGTGGAAGAGAGTTCCAAACTTCTACCACCCTTTGTGTGTAGAAGTGTTTGCTAATTTCACTCCTGAAGGGCCTGGCTCTAATTTTTAGACGATGCCCCTTAGTCCTAGAATCCCCAACCAGCAGAAATAGTTTCTCTCTATCTACCCTATCAGTTTCCCTTAATATCTAGAAAACTTCGATCAAATCATCCCTTAACCTTCTAAATTCCAGGGAATACAATCCTAGTTAAATCTCTCCTCGTGATTTCACCCCTGGAGTCCGGGTATCATTCTGGTAAACCTCCAAGGCCAATATATCTTTCCTAAGGTGTGGTGCCCAGAACTGCTGAGAGTCCTCCAGGTGTGGTCTAACCAGGACTTTGTATAGCTGCAGCATAACTTCTACCCCCTTGCATTTTACACTGTTTTCAATAGAAGAAAGTGCCCATGGCAGGTGCCTCTTCAACCCAATGGTTTGAAAGGTAAAACAGTTCCTGCACTAAACATATGAAAACACAAAAGCAATCACAGAAATGCTACATATCATTTACCTGTACCAATCATGCAACATCTGTGCTAGAAAATATCACTGATTGACAAAATGCCTTTAGAACCATGGGTAGACAGTGTAAAAGTGTCGCACTGCTCAGTCCCAACACACACACAATCAACTCTTAGTCCCAAAACTTAATAATTTGTTACTGCATGATATACGAAGTCAAGCTAATATTTCTTTACAACAATCTGGCAGTGCTCAGCGCCTTGGCTGATACTGCAAACAGCTTCAGAAATACAGGCCTGGAACTGATCCCTATCTGTTCTTATTCATTCTTCAAATGATATGCATACTTCACACATCGTAAGAGTATAGCTTAGCTCGATAGGCTCTGGAGAAAATACAGGCTAACCAGGCACATGAAAAGGTTATCATAATGTAGCACATAAACTGCGTTTCCGCCACACTTCCGGTGAGGTTACAGCAGCGGTGGGGGACAAGCCCCGAAGGCACTCAGCCATCACCATATACTACGGCTAAATCTGGACAGTAATGCTTGGTGAATGTGACAGTTACTGCGTTGTGTATGGTATCAATTGGAAGCTGATTGAAGGATGCCCAGGAAGCAGGTGTAAGAGGATAGAATGACCCTCAATCTTCTCACTGGCCTTCTTCCTTGTAGGATGATAGCAGGGTAAGTTGCATAGAGCCATCCATTTAGCCATCTGCTGCTTAAATACCACTTTGCCTTGGGTCTTTGCATTGCAGGAAGTGAATAGCTGTCAAGACTTCCTAAATTGCTCTGTGCAAGAGACATAATAAAGTAGAGCTCTGTGAACATTTACATCAAGGAAACAATGTGTCAGCACTGACTTAGCAGTGGATAAAACAATGGGACACAATTTCTTGCTCAAATTATTTGGGACTTCAAATAAAATCTCTGGCTGGGCCGTAAGGATGCCCTGTCAAGATGGAAAATCAAATACGGCTCATATACAAGGCGGCCTGCAAGCAAAACTAATGCTGACAACATGTAACAAAAAAATCTCATGTTCACAGGGGTTCAATTGGTGGGAACATTCACTTGCGCAGAACTAAATTATGGTCTCAATTAGGAACCAACAAAGGCTTAACTGGCCGCAATTTCCAAACATTTTGTGTAAGACAGGAAACCGACAGGTGATCCCCAACAATCCAAGCACAAAAAGGTCATGAAGACGCTAACAGAAATACAAACAGAACTAGATTTTACAACCCATATTGAATAGATGCTGAAGACACTGCGCAATCTGCACGACAACACACAAGATAGGACTAACTGACTTAATAGAATACCAATCTACAAACTTCTTCCATTTCGTTTTTTAAATTCTATTATTGGATGCACGGCGGTATTTAATCAAGGTATCTACCACGAGGGAGGAGAGGCCCTACCAATTGGTATCTTTCAATAACCATACTGCTAGCTGGAAAGTTTCTGGGTTCGAATGCAGTATTGCACCCCTCAAGTGTAAGTGAAGATCCCCTCTGAGATCCTGCCTCTACATGTGGCTTGTAGAGCCAAAAAGCAGTTAACAGTGTAAATGTAATTCAAAAATTCAGCGTAAACTCGAGGAACAGCATCTCATCTTTCGATTAGGCACTTTACAACCTTCTGGATTCAACATAGAGTTCAACAATTTCAGATCATAACCTCAGCCCCTATCCTTTATATATTTTTTATCCACACTTTTTGTTTGTGTCTTTTCTTCTCTCCCACATGGCAGCTGTCTTTCATTCTGCCAGCGCAATTTACACTTCATCTAGAGCCATCCTTTGTTTCTTAACCTGTCCCATTACCATCTCCTTTTGCCTTGAACATCTCTTAATGTCTCTTAACCTCTCCTGCCTTCTATCCTATCACAGACCTTCCCTTTTGTTCTTTCATCCCTTCCCCTCTTTACCCAGCCCCTACACTTGCTTAAAAATCTGTTCCATTTCCTGCTTTTTTCCAGTTCTGACAAAAGGTCATCGACCTGAAACGTTAACTCTGTTTCTCTCTTCACAGATGCTGCCTGACCTGCTGAGTATCTCCAGCATTTTCTGTCTGTAAATATAATTCTGTCTGCTTATATCTTTAGAACTATTCCTGGGATCAGGAGAAAGGAAGGAAATGCATGTCCCAAAAAAAGGGGAGGCTGTTCAACCTCTACGCTGATGGGATCTCGGGCCACAAGTAGAAATACTGGAGTTGATCGGTGCCCGAGACAGAAATCTATTTCCTGATGACCACACATCTTAAATAGGTGCTGAAATACTTCCAGGTGGATCTTCCGTTCGAGGATGGACTGTGATATGATTGAGCACACCTGCTACTATGTTATCTACCCCTATTAAATGCAGAGTCAAAAGCATCATTTTGCGATGATAATATTGCACTAGTAGGATCACATTCTGACAAATGGGAGCAGGAGTGATTCCCTCCTTATTCAGCCAAACTCAGACCAACTGATCCTGCACGGTCATGTGGAAGTGTTCCAAGGCTAATCTGACTAATCCAATTACCCTAAGGCCAATTTCTTTGCAATCTGTCAAAGATATATCTATTACCACTGCTAAATACATGAAAGGTTTTGTAACAGATTTGGTACGTCGCCTTGTCTTTTTCTGTGACTACCACGGTTGGAGCCTAGTCAGTTTTTAGTGGCTGAGAAAGAAGAGCTCAGTGGAGAGACCACCAGCTGAGAAGGTTTAGCTGAATAGGTTTCATGTAAAGACAGGCTTTGGGAGCTATAAAGGTTGGCAGCTGCCTTTTGCTCGGACATAGGATGCTTCCTATAATCAGGATATTAGTGTTGCAATTTGGGTTTTTTAGCAATACTTTTTACTCAATGTACTCAATGCAAAAAGAACCAGCTTCCGTAACACACTTGCACTCCCTACAAGCTGAAACGACTTTACGCTTGAAGCATCGGCGCTAGTGTGCCACAGGGCAAATAATGAATTCTATTACCATTGGGTATACATCAGAAAAGTAAAGCCTACCAACTGTGTCCTCCAGCTCTCTGAATTGGTGGAAACACTACGGTGACAGACTTTATGCCGCAAGCTAGAAACTGCTAATCATGTTTATTGTATGAAGTAAAATTACACTGGTGCAAAAATAAATAATCAAATCATACAGAATGCAATACTTGAGTTAACTTTTTCCACAGGATCGGCACTGCATTTACACACCAAACGCGTTTCCATATTGAAAATAAATTGGAGCCAGAAAGCTCTCGTCTGAAATGGCGAGAAACTGGAAAGTACTGCAGTACAAAGGGATCTGGGGGTCCTAGTGCAAGAAAATCAAAAAGTTAGTATGCAGGTGCAGCAGGTGATCAAGAAGGCCAACAAAATGTTGGCTTTTATTGCTAGGGGGATAGATTATAAAAACAGGGAGGTATTGCTGCAGTTATATAGGGTATTGGTGAGACCGCACCTGGAATACTGCGTACAGTTTTGGTGTCCATACTTAAGAAAAGACATACTTGCTCTCGAGGCAGCACAAAGAAGGTTCACTCGGTTAATCCCGGGGATGAGGGGGTGGACATATGAGGAGAGGTTGAGTAGATTGGGACTCTACTCATTGGAGTTCAGAAGAATGAGAGGCGATCTTATTGAAACATATAAGATTGTGAAGGGGCTTGATTGGGTGGATGCGGTAAGGATGTTCCCAAGGATGGGTGAAACTAGAACTAGGGGGCATAATCTTAGAATAAGGGGCTCCTCTTTCAGAACTGAGATGAGGAGAAACTTCTTCACTCAGAGGGCAGTAGGTCTGTGGAATTTGCTGCCCCAGGAAGCTGTGGAAGCTACATCATTAAATACATTTAAAACAGAAATAGATAGTTTCCTAGAGGTAAAGGGAATTAGGGGTTACGGTGAGCGGGCAGGAAATTGGACATGAGGCTGAGTTCGGATCGGTCAGGGCCCTGTGGGTGGCGGAGCGGGCCCAGGGGCTGAGTGGCCGGGTCCTGCTCCTACTTCTTGTGTTCTTTAGATTTGAGGTTAGGATCAGATCAGCCATGATCTTATTGAATGGCGGAGCAGGCTCGAGGGGCCGATTGGCCTACTCCTGCTCCTATTTCTTATGTTCTTATGTAAACAGGTGGCAGCTTCATAATATTAAATTAAGTTGGGAGATACTATTTCAACCTGCAACCAATTTCCCCGACATTCTTTCATGCCCATTTATCATGGGCATCCAGTCATTGCTTGGTGCTGAGCTGTACATGGTAATCGGTTGGAATGTCTTTTCCCCCTTCTCCTCCCATTAGCATTAGTGCCACCAATGGATTTCCCTATAGGAATCCCTCTATGTATTTTTGAAAGAAAAATAGGAGGATTAAAGGAAGGATGCCAGGCACCAGAGCTGTTAAATGCTGATCTACTGGTACCCTGATGCCAACATCTATAGACAGAGGTACATATACCCACTTTCAGAGGATTAGTAGATGCTGAGGCTCATTTTCCCCAAAGTATGTGGTGACAGTACCTATGGTACAAATAGGTGAAGGCCTGACTAACCATAATGCTGGAAGATCCTTCAGAAGGAGCCCAATCACAATTTGTCATTCCTTCAGTGTTACTGCATGTAAAAAGAATGCCAGGGTGATTCAAGAGCCAGTAAAGCCTAGCCTACTTGACTAACATGAGGAACTGCCTTCACAGGTTCTGGGTCAGCAACTAAGCAGGTGCAGAGCTGTGCCATCTGCTGCAAGGACACCTGCAGCCAACATCAGCGACCATCAGCTGCAGCTTCCACCTGCCTCCACAACCTTCCAGCAAGCTGTAAAACCCAGATTATGGGGATGGTGCTAAGCAGGGCCACTCTTCTGCAACATCTCATGCAGCATCACCTTCGCTTCAGCGCCCATCAGACAGGTGCGGGTGCTGGGACACTGTCTTGCCTGCTCATTGGGTTTCCTTTCCTTTCATTTTTGCCTAGAACTTAGTCGGCTCCTGCAAATTGGTCCAAAAATGTTCGAAATTCTCCTCAGTAACTGCTCAATGAGTCCATAACTAAACACATGATGAATTAAAAGATACTTTGAACGTCTCAGAGCCCCTAACTCGCATGGCTGCACATAAAACTAGGAAAACTAAAGAACATGGGGCACCAGTCTTGTTAAATCTCTCTCTTTGCTTTGATATCCAAGCTGGCACGAAGGAAGATTTAGAAATGCAGTCTTCCATATTAATCAAAACTAACCCACTTTGAATTATTTCTGGCAATGAAAGACCAAAGACAAAAGGAATCCACAGATGTAAACAATTTCAACCAGCACTGAACCTCGCAAAGCAAAATTTGACTTGATTAGATTCGGGGTCCAAACAGTTTCTTTGTATACTTGCCTCTTATGACTCAGAAATGAGTCACATCTATTTAACAGTGTAGTTAACAGTCCCAATTAATTTGTCATTAATATACAATGCTCCCAGACAGAGATTTATATTTCGCTTTGGCTGCTGGCCCTCAAGTTTAGGCAAATGAACTCTGAACGATCACAGCTGCCATGATTTCCACATTAAACATTCCAATGCCTTGACCAAGTTACAAATATAGAATTCCTTCTTAATTGAAACTGGACAGATTTGACATTCCACCAGATTACTTCGCCACGCAGGGAGGTGGTCCACTTTTTGGCACCATTGAAGTGGGGCTGACGAGAACCATACTTACCATATTCTTCATATCCTTTCCTCCCAGTCCTCCGTTTATGACCACAACATGTCTCGCTTACTTTCTGCCCTGCCTATGTAACCCGAAATTCCCTTAGTGTCCATTTAGAATCATAGATACTTACAACACAGGACGCGGCCATTTGGCCCGTTGTGCCTGTGCTGGCTCGTTGAAAGAGCAGCCGTGCTCAGTCCCACATCCCCGCTTTTTGTCCGTAATCCTATAAGTTCCCCATCCTCAAGAACCCGTCCAACTCCCTTTTAAAATTACTGATGGAATCAGCTTCCACCACCTTTTCAGGTCGCGCATTCCCGATCCCGACAACTCAGTGAAAAAAATTCTCCTCATCTCCCCTCTAGATCTTTTGCCAATAATTTTAAATCTATGACCTCTGGTTATTGACCCACTCGCCAGAGAGAATCGTTTTTCTCTATCTACTCTACCAAAACCTCTCATCATCTTGAAAACCTCTATTAGGTCACCTCTTCACCTTCTCTGTTCCAAGGAGAACAGTCCTAACTTTTCCAACCTCTCCTCATAACTGAAGTTCTTCATCCCTGGTAACATCCTGGTAAACCTCCTCTGTGCCCTTTCTAAGGCCTTTTATATCTTTCCTGAAGTGTGATGTCCTAGGATTGTCCACATCACTCCAGCTGTGGCCTAACCAGTGATTTATAAAGTTCTAGCATGATCTCTTTGCTTTTATATTCTAATCCTCTATTTATAAACCCAAGTAACCCATATACATTTTAGCCACCTTATCAACTTGCCCTGCCACCTTTAAGGATTTGTACATATGGACACCAAGGTCTCTCTGCTCATCTACACTTTTCAAAATCGTGCCATTCATAGTATACTCCCCAAAGTGCATCACTTCATACTTCTCCACATTGAACTCCATCTGCCATGCTTCTGCCCATTTCACCATCCTGTCTACGTCATCCTGAAATCTACAGCTATCCTCATCACTGTCTACTACTTTGCCAAGATTTGTATCATCTGCAAACTTTATAATGCTGCTCCCTACACTCAAGTCTAGGTCATTTATAAAAATTGAAAAGAGTAATGGACCCAAAACTGACCCTTGGGGAACACCACTGCAAACCGCCTCCCTGTCCGAAAAATATCCATCCACTACCACTCTTTGCTTCCTGTCACTGAGCCAATTCCGCATCCATCCCGCCACTTTCCCCTTAATTCCATGGGCTTCCATCTTATTAACAAGCCTCCTGTGTGGCACTTTGTCAAATGCCTTTCCGAAAGTCCATGTATACAACATCTACTGCACTACCTGGATCAACCTTCTCTGTTTGTGTGCACATTTTGGCTGTTGCTCTGGACACAAGTCTATTATCTCTATCTTCCTGTTTCTTTACCACTCTCTCCCCTTTCCGTCATTTTTAATTACTCCCCCTGAGGTACTTTGATTCTCTCTGTCTTTCTTCTCTCTTGCCACCATCCCAAGCATAAATCTCACTTGAACAAGCCCATGGTTACCCTCTGGGCCTGTCCTGACATTCTCAACAGACCCATTGTGGCACCCATTGCTGCTTCCTTAAGAGCAGTAACCTCCCAAATGCCCCACCCTCCCCTCTCACCAATCTCCTCACCCAGCACACCCACTAGGGTTAACTGTGGATGATCGTATTGACGTTCTGGCTTTGACTGAAACTTGGCTTATGGGTGGCAATACCATACCTTTACCAAACCTGCCTCACTTGGTTATACTAACTGAGGCAAGACCGGGGGGGGGGGGGAGGGGCGGTTGGGCAGCCAATCCGTTCCCAGGAGGCGGGTTGGCACTTTAAATATGTTAATGAGACTGGAAGTCTCGGATTTACCCTGCTGTGCAGGTTTAACGGTGGTTAGCCAGGGTTCCCGGGCCTTGGGATTCCCGGCAGCTGCAGCGAGGTGAGAACAGCCTTCGGGGAACAATCCTTGTGGGCCGGAGGAGCAGGAGTGCTTCCTCCCAGCTCCCCTACCATCGCCCCCCACACCCCCATACAAACTCCCTCCCCGCAACCCCCCAGAGTCAGGGATCACACCGCTCTGACCGGGGATTGGACGGCCCCGCGGTCGGGGTTTACGGCCTCCCCAGTGTTCCCCACTCAACTGGAAGCCAGCCTGGAGGAAAGAAGACTCTAATATCTATCCGTGATGTCACACGCACGCTGTAGAGTGCCGTGCAGGAAAACCCGGATTTACACGCTCTACCGGCCCCCCCGCCCCCGCTTCCAGCGGATCCAAATGTAAAAATTCCACCATCATCTCTCAGCCTGTACATTGAGTGACTTCAATATTTATCTCTGCTCCCTTTGCCCTCTAAAATTCACAGCCTTCCTGCTGGCCCTAAACATCCCCCTCCATAGAAATTCACCAAATATATACACAGCCACCCCTTGGACCTCACCATATCTCACAGCCTCTCCACTCCTGTGGTCTCAATCATCGGGGAGGCTGTCTATAACCACTTCCTTGTATCATTCATCATCCACAACCCCTAACCTCTTGCAACTCCACTTCCTTCTGTATCCACCCCTAGAAACAAACTCTACCAAAAGTCACTCACAACAGCACTCTCAAACTCTCAACTGTCTAGTGTTTGGCCCTCCATTTGCCATAATACCTCTGTAGGTGTTTATTTGCTCAACCACTCCTTCACTTCCACCTTCAATGAATTCATTCCCATCAAAAGCTTAATTGTCATGCTCCCCGCCCTCCAATAAGGTCACCATCTTCATTTACAAGTGCAAGGAACGCAAGCTTGATCATATCTGCACACAACTCTCAGCCATCGCTCATTGGATCTGTTTAGACCACATCAAGCTCTCTTGGTCCTCACTCTCTGTCACACCGAACACTACTCTAAGATCATGTTCAAGAACAAAGATATTAGAGTCTTCTTTCCTCCATTACCTTAAACCCCCCTCCTCTCACCTCTAACAAGTGCAAGAAGCTCAGGTTTCTTCAATAGCAAGAAAGAGACTCTCCATTTAGCTGCCTCTGCAACCTTTCTCCTTGCACACCAAGCCAAGCCCCCATTCATAACTCCCGACCACCTAGTTTCCCTTCCTGACCCCTATGCTAGCTGACATTGTTAGCTAACTGTCTCCCCGTTCAAAACCACCATCATCAACCATGTCCTCAAAATATCCACCATGCCCCTTCTGTCCTTGTAAACTACCACCCCATCTTCAACATCCCTTTCCTCTCTGAAATCCTAGAACATGCTGTCATTAAAGGCTAAAGTAAAGGAAGAACTGCAAGTAGTGGAAATCTAAAACTACTGGAAATCCACAGTTGTATGGCACTTTAAGAGGTACATCCCTTAGGGCCATCAATACCGACACCTTGCAATTTCTGGTAAGACTGAAAAATAATACCTTGACTGACCGGTTTAGATACAGAATATACGATGTATACTCTGTCCAATCTAACCTATTTCTTCGGAGAGACTAGAAATTTTGTCCCAAACTGTGGTAACCAGACATGCAATGCAATGAGCAAAGAACCTTTAGCTGGGGAAATATCAACGGCTTTATACAATGCAAAGGGGAACACTGCCAATCTTTAACATCATGACAACATTTTCATGTGATGGTTTACCCAGAGCCTATTAAGTCCTAATGTGTGTGGAGAATGCAAGACAAAGTCATTATTTACTGGTTATTCAACAGCTATTTTAATCAGAATCAACCCTGATTAGAAATGAACCCAGCCCAAGAAGCAGGATGAAGAAATCAAATTGAATACTGCACCCACAAATATTTGAGAATGCCAGCCAGATTTCTGAAAGTGAACACTCGCAGTGAGTCGGTCAGTAACTAATCAGAAACGTGACTATGGAAACATTACTTAACCATCTTTACAGATCGCAAAATAGCGATCATTGACTATTTTTAACTCACCATCTTTCTTCAGTGAAACATCTCTACCTCTGTGCTTCCAGGTGATGGTAGGTGGAGGTGAGCTGACAGAATCACAAATGACAACTGCATCATCACCCACTTTGAACTCCTGTGGTGAAGGGGCATTCCTGAACTCAAGTTTTTCTGTTAAAAAAATAAACCAAAAGGAGCAAAACACTGAGTAAGGACACATTTTTCTTATTTATTCCTCCTCCCCGGGCCAATTTTTTCACCCTTTCTTCCTCTTACTCGGTGACTCAGATGGATTCTTTTTTGATTTTCAATATTTAACTATGTTGAAAACTTACTATTTCATTATATTAAAAAAACCACGACAACCCCGAATAGGTTAAATAACGGTATGCTTAAGAAAGAAAGCAGACGACAATCAGGATGGCAGCTTTGTGTCGGCCCAGATATTGAGAAGTGCGCAAAACTATTTTCAAAGGGCGTATGCAGAATTTTTCATAGCCACCCTTGAACTGTTCTTCAAGGAGAACTTCATAACTGTTACTTTTGGATAAACAAAGCCTTCAGCAATCTGTCTTCCTGTACAGCGGCAATCAGTGGGGTTTAAATTCGGGAGCGCCCCCACACAGCGTTATTCCCCCGTGCACAAATGAAAATGTCCGAGGAGCTCTGGATATCGGGTCTCAGACCTCATCGTATTGATGATGGTGCTGCGAGAGGAGGCAGCATCAGGTAAGAGGTCCAGGTTTGAGCTGACTATAAATGTTAACTGATTTATTTTTAAAGTAATCCTATCGAAAATAAATACAAAAATAATTGCTGAGTGCCTTACGATAGATCTTGACGTTAACCGTAGCCTCGGATTCATTCCCGTCCTTTGAAGTTGCCACACATTTGTAAATGCCAGCGTCATCGATGATGGCACCGTAGAGGGTCAGACTAGAAGACATTTCATTTACTGTTGCAACAGCGATGCGTTGTTGATTTGGATCAATTTTGTCACCGTTAGGCAGATACCAGGAAATGGTGCTGACATCTCCAGTCACTGAAATAAAAAAAATAATTAGTTGATGACGTACACATATTTATCAGTATATGAACACGTGGCTGTTTAAAAAAAAATACAACTCTTTAAAAGTTCGGTTGGCACCAAGCTCTAGGGTTTATTAGCCAGGATAGATGGGCTATATCCTTAACAAATGTCGCCTGCTAGGTGGATGTGCAAATCAAATATATCCATTAAATAATCAGAACCATCAAAATCTGAAGGTTGGACATCTCCACCACCAGATTAACTTCTCACAGAATATAGATGATTTGATTCTAGCCTATCTCAGAAAGTCTTTCTGCTTTCTAAGTTATGGATACTTATGAGAGGGGTTTACTTGATGGGTTTCAATGAAATGCACAAGGTCCAAGGTCCACAGCCAACTTGATAGCCCCAAAATATACACATACATAGAAACATAGAAACATAGAAACTAGGAGCAGGAGTAGGCCATTCGGCCCGTCGAGCCTGCTCCACCATTCAATACGATCATGGCTGATCATCCAAATCCAGTACCCTGTCCCTGCTTTCTCACACAGAATCCCCACATCGAGCCTGCACCTATCCCCGTAACCCCACGTATTTAATTCCCCCTAACATATCCCATCCTATCCCCATAACCCCACATATTTAATCCCCCCCTAACACTAAGGGTCAATTTATCATAGCCAAATCAACCTAACCCGCACATTTTTGGACTTTTTATGCTAATAATTGATGTGGATGTGCTCAAAGCATTTCATCAGATAATTATTAATTGCAGAGGAAACAGATTAGAAATAATACATAGCTTGGAATTTTGGTCCATCTAGAGGTATCCACAGTATGTAAGTTGCTTAGTTTCAATTACTTATTACTTACACGCAAGAACAGTTTCATAGTTTGTTTTTATTACATACTGTTCAAACTAAAGAATGTAGACTAGAAATTGCTGTTCGTGACATCAGCAAACATGTGCTTAATGTCTTTGTATTACAATCCTCTGTCCACTATTTTAAAGGACTGGTCAAACCATTTAAATTGGAGAATAGAGAAACGTTCATTTGTTGATATCACCAACAATAATCTCTAGGTTGCAATCTCTCATATTTTGATATTGTTAAAAATACAAATACCTAACTTACTAGTGAAGGTGCCACATTACAATTTGAACACCGATTAAAGTTATCTCATTCTAAATATTTTGAGAGATTCACTGAAAACATCCATCTGTAGAATGCTAATATGATCCTGGAATCCAACCAGTGAACCTAACCAGGCACGTGTTGTTTATCAATCTACATTGATAAATCTTCTCTGGGCTCAACCATGGGCCATTCAATATTAGTGGAAATAGAAACTGTTTGCTGCTAAGAATTGGCAGTTCTCTTTACTCCTCTTCTTCAAATGGGTTAAATCTGTACTTTCACTGGACTAACGTATTGTAGATTTGATGGATAAGCACACAAAGGAGACAAATTCACATCTATGTAGCAGTTGTTGGAATCATTTTCTAGTAAAGCAATTCTGTTGTCACAATTCCACATCTACAGAGGTACCAAGAGACCATCACTAAAAGAGATGCCATATTTCAGGCTCTCTGCTTTGAGAGTGTTATATAGCAACAGTCCAGATATCTGGGATTTGATGGTGGGCCTGATACAACTCAACTTGCCCATGAATGTTTTACACAGCAGAGGTATATTTCTGATGGATACACAACCAGTTTTAAATGGAATAAATTAAAATGCAATATAAATGTAAAATTCTGGTGGGAAAAGCAGCGACAGTATAATAAACTACCATCAGCTCTCCCCATGGCAAAACAAATAAATGGCATCATTGCCATGGAAACCAAGCAGAGGCCCCATTAATCAGAGCTGAAATAATCATATGGCAGTGCTGTTAGTCTCACGTCAAGATATGCACATGAAAGCAAACTCAGCATATTATAAATAAATAAGCATATTTAAAAAAAAAGTGAAGTCCTATGGAAACAGTCCTAAATATGTAAGGTATGAGAGGCCAGTAGTACTGAGCTGTTAACGAGGAGAAATGGTTTTTAATTCCAGCCTCCATCCAGTAGAGGGAATTGCCCAGGTGTAGTCTCTCCCCCAGGAGGTGGAGATGCCCATCAGCTAGGTAGGCCATCTGTCCTGATTTAAGAAATACAGATGATTGAAAAAGGAGATAGAAGAAAACCAGCAAAGTAATTTATGGCTAAAAATTTTGCTAGCTAGCAGGACTCCCAACACACTGCTCAATCAATGAAAAATATCTGCACAGAAAAGGTAATAAGGCTGTTCAGCTTACTGTTTGTATCTCATTGTTACCAAAGAAAGTTGTGCTTCTTTGTTGAAAGGCTCATTAGTTCTATTCAAGAAATTCATAATTAAGTAGCAGCAAAAATCAACCTCAGTTTTCTTATTTCCTGTGGTTCTTGTTTTCAGGCATAAGAAAGCCTACCAAGTCTAAATTAGGTACCAGATTGATCACAAAAGACCTGTGTTTAATTTGGTGAGAAGTCATGTGAGATTTAAACAGAGCACAGCATAGCCACACGAGCAAAGGCCCTGGGCATCGTATGTAGATCTCAGCGTGCTAAAGGCTATTTTAAGCAAGAGCGATGTTTAATATGTTGCAAAGCAAATAGTAATTCAACAGTAATTTGTTTACTCGATATACTCGTTACACTGAATTTATTATTTTATTTAATGACTGGAGATCATGAAACAAAATAAAGACCACTCACACCTTGTTAACTTGCCCTCTGTTCTGAACAGTACTTAAGGATAGTTTCATAGAGGTTGTGAGAGGGGCGGAAGAGAGAATAAGAAAATCACATTTATACAGTGGAGTTTTCACAATAATTTATATAGTAAACAATCTATAGCAAGATGCACAGGCTAACACTGTCTAGCAAGGTGCACAGTAAACAAGTTAAAAAGACACAAACCACCATTTTGTAAGTACACAAATACCACATTGTAGTGAGGTGCACAATCAGATAGCATGCTATGGTGAGATGCGCAGTATGGAAAGAATCTGAGTTACTCTAAACTTCACGTATTTGGGAATTCAATGGGACTTTTCTTATGCAAGAGTGCTACTTTTTTTCTTAATGTAAATTCAGCCTTGACTGATGATTTCTCGTAGATTCGCGATGACATTGCTGGTGGATAATTAGGAGAGGAGAATGCAGTGTTTCGTCTAGGTGACCTGCACTGAGCAGATGTTACTGCTCGGTTTCTCATCAAAGTCTTTCAGTTATTTTTTGAAAGCCTCATTTATCTGCTGGAAGTGGGCATGGAGCCTGGAAGCACTCGGGGGTGCGCTGCAGGCATGCTAAGCTGAGGTTGGACAGTTCAGCTGTATTGTTTGTGGAGCACTTTGTGTTTTCTAGATGGAACACTTTTGGGGGTCAAGGAAACTTCACTGCTGTTGCAGCTCATATGCCCATGTTGGGGGTGCCTAGTATACATTACAGTGTGAAGTGGGTGGAGGTCCATGGACGAGCTACACTATGGTCATTGAGCGTCTCATTGTGATTGTCTCTTTGTTACTTTCTTATTGTGTCTATAACTCTCTTTTTTGTCTATTTTTCTCTCTCTCTTACTCTCTCCCTCTGTCTCGCTTGCTGTCCCTGTTTCTGTTTATCTCTCTGCTAACGCTCACAGGTTTCCATTACTCTGTGACTTTTGCCAGCTGTATCCTTTTCACCCAGTGACCTCTCACAAAGGGACCAGAGTAAGAGAAACTGGAGGGAGGGAGCACAAGAGCAAGGAGCATCCAAAGCCATTACTGAACGGAAAGTATCTGGGGAGTGCACAGCAGCAGGGTGATTTACATTTACACATTCCTAATTTTTTTTAAATGAGTTAATTATGAAATAAGTTATTTTTAGGCGTACTAATGGAATTACTGAGGAAGTGTCATGGTGGCTATATGTTATTTATAGATATATAATTTTTTTTGAATATGATTAGTCTGTGTTGTGACTGAACCAATTAGGAATTTCACCAGGGAGATGGTTCTTGGATTGAACTGGTTGAAAGAACAGTGTCCTCTAGCATCTATACGATAGCAAAATACTGCGGATGCTGGAAATCCGAAATAACAACAGAAAACGCTGGAAAAACTCAGCAGGCCAGGCAACATCCGTGGAGAGAGAAACAGAGTTAACGTTTCAGGTCGAAACCCTGCGTCGGAACTGAGAGAAGAGCAGGAAATTAAACAGATAAAAATGCAAGGGGGAGGCTGGGGGGAGGAATAAAAGAACAAAAGGGATGGTCTATGGTAAGTAGAGACATTAAGAGATGCTCAAGGCAAGACGAGATGGTAATGGGACAGGTTAAGAAACAAAAGGGGAGGTGTGAAATGCTGGCAGAATGAGAGACAGCTGCCGTGGGGGGAGAGAGAGAAAAAAAAAAGGAAAAAGGCACGGACTAAAAGGGTGGATAAAATGTATACATATGTGGTAGGGGCCGGGGTTATGATCTGAAATTGTTGAACTCAATATTGAGTCCGGAAGGCTGTAAAGTACCTAAACGAAAGATGAGGTGCTGTTCCTTGAGCTTACGTGGAACAATGCAAGAGGCCGAGGACGGTGAGGTCTGATTGGGAGTGGAGGGGTGAATTAAAATGACAAGCGACCGGAAGCTCGGGGTCACCCTTACGGACTGAACGGAGGTGTTCCGCGAAGCGGTCACCCAATCTGCGTTTGGTCTCCCCAATGTAGAGGAGACCACATCGTGAGCAGCGAATACAGTATACTAAATTGCAAGAAGTACAAGTAAATTGCTGTTTCACCTGGAAGGGGTGTTTGGGGCCCTGGAGAGTGGGAAGGGGGGATGTATAAGGGCAGGTGTTGCATCTCCTGCGCTTGCACGGGAAGGTGCCGGGTGAAGGGGAAGGGGTGCTGGGGGTGATAGAGGAGTGGATTAGGGTGTCTCGGAGGGAGCGGTCCCTACGGAATCCTGAAAGGGGAGGTGAGGGGAAGATACGTTTGGTGGTGGGATCACGTTGGAGGTGGCGGAAATGGCGGAGGATGATCCGTTGAATGTGGAGGCTGGTGGGGTGAAAGGTGAGGACAAGGGGAACTCTATCGTGGTTCCGGGAGGGAGGGGCCGGGGTGAGGGCAGAAGTGCGGGAGATGGAACGGACACGGTCGAGGGCCGTGTCGACCACGGTAGAGGGGAATCCTCGGTTGAGGAAAAAGGAAGACATGTCGGAAGCACTGGTATGGAAGGTGGCATCGTTGGAGCAGATGCGGCGGAGACGGAGAAACTGGGAGAAGGGAATAGAGTCCTTACAGGAGGCGGGGTGGAAGGAAGTGTAGTCCAGGTAGCTGTGGGAGTCAGTGGGCTTGTAGTGAATGTTGGTCAATAACCTATCCCCAGAGATGGAGACGGAGAAGTCGAGGAAGGGGAGGGAAGAGTCGGAGATGGACCATGTGAAGGTGAGGGAAGGGTGGAAATTGGAGGCAAAGTGAATGAAATTGTCTAGTTCGGGGCGAGAGCAGGAAACGGCACCGATACAGTCGTCAATGTACCGGAAAAAGAGGAGAGGGAGGGGACCCGAGTAGGACTGGAACAAAGAGTGTTCCACATATCCCACGAAAAGGCAGGCATAGCTAGGACCCATGTGGGTACCCATAGCAACACCTTTGATTTGGAGGAAATGAGTGGAGTCAAAGGAGAAGTTGTTCAATGTGAGAACAAGTTCAGCCAGGCGGAGGAGGGTGGCGGTGGATGGGGACTGGTTGGGCCTCTGTTCAAGGAAGAAGCAAAGCGCCCTCAGGCCATCCTGGTGGGGGATGGAGGTGTAGAGGGATTGTACGTCCATGGTGAAAAGGAGGCGGTTGGGGCCAGGAAACTGGAAACTGTTAAAGTGGCGGAGGGCGTCAGAGGAATCGCAGATGTAGGTGGGAAGGGACTGGACAAGGGGAGAAAAAATAGATTCGAGATAGGAAGAGATAAGTTCTGTGGGGCAAGAGCAGGCTGAAACGATGGGTCTACCAGGGCAGTCCTGTTTGTGGATCTTGGGAAGGAGGTAGAAGCGGGCTGTGCGGGGTTGGGGAACTATGAGGTTGGCGGCCGTGGGGGGAAGATCTCCAGAGGAGATGAGATCAGTGACAGTCTTGGACACGGTGGCTTGATGTTCGGTAGTGGGGTCATGGTCCAGGTGGAAGTAGGAGGAGGTGTCGGAGAGTTGGCGTTCAACTTCCGCTAGGTAGAGGTCGGTTCGCCAAACAACAACAGCACCACCCTTGTCAGCAGGTTTAATGACAATGTCGGGGTTGGATCGGAGAGAATGGAGTGCTGCAAGTTCAGAGGGAGGTAAGTTGGAGTGAGTGAGGGGAGCAGAGAAATTGAGATGGCCGATGTCACGGCGGCAGTTAGCAATGAAAAGATCTAGAGAGGGTAAGAGGCCAGAGGGAGGGGTCCAGGTGGAACGGGAATTCTGAAAGCGGGAGAAAGGGTCAGCCGTGTGGGGGGAAGACTCCTGGCCAGAGAAGTGGGCACGGAGACGGAGGCGGCGGAAAAAGAGCTCAGCATCGTGCCGAGCTCGAAATTCATTGAGGTGGGGGTGTAAGGGGATGAAGCTCAGGCCTTTGCTGAGGACTGATCGTTCGGAGTCAGAGAGGGGAAGGTCAGAGGGGATAGTGAAAACGTGGCAGGGGGTGAGATTGGGAGAAGGGGGGTCAGAGGAAAGTGAAGGGGAAGAAGGTTCCGGAGGGGCGTTAGTGTCCAAGAGTTGTTGAAGCTTGCGATCCTTGACATCGGAAAGGAAGAAGAATCTGTTTGATTGAAGTTTTGTGACGTGATTGCTGAAATGCATAGCAGCCCATTGTTATCCAGCCTGATCAGAGTGACTTTAAGACGCACTACCACACAGATGCAAGGGCCCTGAAATTCCTCAGGGGTTAGCCAAAATCTCTCGAGAACTCTGGCGAGAATCTGACAGAATGCACTGGTATACAGCAGGGACCCAGTTGCACCAAGTCTCTGTTCTGACGAAAGGTCATCGACCTGAAACGTTAACTCTGTTTCTCTCTCCACAGATGCTGCCTGACCTGCTGAGTACTTCCAGCATTTTCTGTTTTTATTTCAGATTTCCAGCATCCACAGTATTTTGCTTTTGCACCAAGTCTCTACCGTTTCCAGGATTTTCCAGGCAGCCTTGTAGGGGTTGGAACCTTTGCCCGTCCTTTGTATAGCAAATGATTTCGGGAGCAGGGACTCCCTATGCTGGGAGATACCATTTCTCTGGTTCAGTCGGGACCTAGTGTAGGACTGGAGGCCAGTAATGCCGAGTGAGAGGAGGTGTACTGGCCTCGTGATGGGTGGAAGTGGGCCCCACCAGGGCAGGCTCATTGCTAAGGAAGCGGCTGGACCCATGAACACTGGGAAATGGTTTTTTTTCCCCAAAAGTTGGAACCAGTCCCTTAATTGCGGGGGAGGCGGGGGGCATGGCGGTAGGAACTGAGAGGAGATTCCATGAGGGTGGTGAACCTGTGGAACTCATTGCCACAGAGGGCAGTGTACGCCAGCTCATTAAATATATTTAAGAGGGAATTAGATATATTTCTACAGGCAAAAGGGGTTAAGGGTTACGGAGAGAAGGCGGGGACGGGATACTGAATTGGAGGATCAGCCATGATCTCATTAAATGGCGGAGCAGGCTCGAAGGGCCGGATGGCCTACTCCTGCTCCTATCTTCTATGTATCTATGTATGAGGTCGGGAAGGTGGGGCGGGGGGAGGGAAGTGCGTGCTGAGTAATCCCGGCTCCCATGGCAGCCAGGCATTGGATTTTTGGGGCTGAGTGGGGCAGGTGGACACCAAAGATACGCAGATAGTATCTTAAGCACCCATTGGCCCCATGCAAATTGGGTGACCTCCAGCAGGGTCAGCACAGGAGGGTGGGGAGTCCACCAGCACGATCCTAGAGTAATTGGGATTGCAGCCCGCGGATCTTCGAGGGCAAGCTTTTTGATAATATAGCTCAGTGCCGGCGGAGCTATGAAGGAGCGAAGCATGGCTGGATCTTAGAACACTTCAGTGGCAAAAGCAAACTACAATTTCTGAACCTCCCCCCGAGACTTGCTTAGTTTTCATCTTTGAACTATCCAGACTAGCCAATTTGCCACAGAAATTCGAATTGTTCAGCTCTTGCAAAGCAATTCTTTCTGTCTCCGATATTAAAGCACTGCATGGAACCCGATTTAGAATTCCTGGAGATGTTGTTTTTTGTTAAATAACTTCTAACGTGGAAGTAGTGCTGTAGGGTCTGGAGGTGACTTGCATAACGGGAACCTCATTTTACAAGTTTCCAGAAATATTTTAATTACATTACTATAAAACGTTTTGTGTCCAGTATGCAATTATATTATGAAGCACATTTTCACACAACATGTAGGGAAATCTGGAATTATTTCCCCTAAAAGGATGTGGATGCTGGGCTCAATCGATAGATTTGTGTTAGGTAAGGTTATTGAGGGATATGGAACAAAGATGGGTAAAAGGAGTTAAGGCACAGATCAACCATGATCAAACTGAATGGCAGAGCAGACTCGAGGGGCTCAATGGCCTATTCCAGCTCCTATGTTTGAACACCCTAGTGTATGTTGGTGTGTGCATATTCCTGTGTTACATAAGATACTTTTTCTCCCTCACAACAGAAGCAATTAGCCAATGCAATTTTCTCTAAAGATCTTCTGTCCTCTCCCAAAAGTGGTGACTCAGACAGCAGCACGAATCCACTGCAGCATGAATCCACAGGAGCCATCAGCCTCCCAGCACCTCGCCCAAGTGACCACTCTTTGTGTATGAACTTGCACGATGAATACCAGCAGGTTGTTTGATTGTGGGAGGGAGGGCGAGCCCTGACCTGTCCTCAGACGAATGTCCAAACACACACATTTCCATCAGGATCATTAGGCAATGATTCGGACTGGCTCACTTTTCCCGCCCTGGTCCACTGACATCCAGATCAACTCTTGTGCCGCCACCGCACTCTGTTACAGACCAGAGATCAAACTCCGGACCTTCTAGTCTGTATTTCTCAGTGTTACATCTTTCCTCTAATCAATGAAATTCTGCAGCATTGTTCAGTGTGCTCTTTTTATCTTTTGTTAAGTTGGAAATCTGAAATACTGATGCCTAAAGACACACTATTTGATGCTGCACTAGTAGTTGGTACAAAAGTTTTCCTTTGATCTTCTATCGGCGTATGACAGTGAAGATCAAAAGAAACATTTTGATTCTGACACGAATAGCACTATGACTAATGGTATTATAGCAGCAGTCCAAAGTATTCTGAAAATTCTGAAGCAACTTGCTAAACAATGGTTAAGTAACCAAGAGAATAACAATTACTTACATATTTGTCAGTAAATTTCAACGGCCCAACAGTATTGAGGTCATCCAAAACTCGGCTGCCCGTGTCCGAACTCGCACCAAGTCCCGTTCGCCCATCACCCCTGTGCTCGCTGACCTACATTGGCTCCCGGTTAAGCAGTGCCTCGATTCCAAAATTCTCATCTTTGATTTCAAATCCCTCCATGGCCTCGCCCTCCCTATCTCTGTAACCTCCTTCAGCCCCACAACCCCCGCCCCTCCCCCGCCACCCCGAGATATCTGCGCTCCTCTAAGTCAGCCTTGCGGAACACCTCCGTTCAGTCCGTAAGGGTGACCCCGAGCTTCCGGTCGCCTGTCACTTTAATTCTCCACTCCACTCCCACTCAGACCTCACCGTCCTCGGCCTCTTACACTGCTCCAATGAAGCTCAACGTAAGCTCGAGGAACAGCACCTCATCTTTCGATTAGGCACTTTACAGCCTTCTGGACTCAACATCGACTTCAACAATTTCAGACCACAACCTCTGCCCCTATCTTTTTTTCCCCATTTTTTTTCTCTCTCTCACATGGCAGCTGTCTTTCATTCTGCCATTGCCATTTACACTTCATCTAGAGCCATCCTTTGTTTCTTAACTTGTCCCATTACCATCTCCTTTTGCCTTGCACCATCATTCCTTTTGTCTCTTAATCTCTCCTGCCTTCATCCTATCACAGACCTTCCCTTTTGTTCTTTCCTCTCCTCCCGTCCCCCCGCACCTGCTTAAAAACCTGTTCCATCTCCAGCTTTTTCCAGTTCTGACGAAGGGTCATCGACCTGAAACGTTAACTCTGTTTCTCTCTCCACGGATGCTGCCTGACCTGCTGAGTTTTTCCAGCATTTTCTGTTTTTAATTCAGATTTCCAGCATCCGCAGTATTTTGCTTTTGTATTCTAATTTATCCTTAGGTGGATTGGTGTCAAATTTTGTGTCTTAAAATACTCCTGTGCAGTGCCTTGGGACGTTTTCCTACGTTAAAGGCACTATATAAATACAATGGGCCGGATATTCCGATCCCTACGGCTGTGTACTCATCCGTAGGGACATTGGAAATGCCGGTTTCAGGCATGCACAGCTCATGCGCTGAAAACCGGCATTTCCGATCTGTCAAGAAAGCTCTTGACAGATCCTCCGGCTGCCCTGGAGCAGGGCCTCTGCGGGCGGATAGTTCCGCTTTTTGGAGCCCCTCCGCCCGCAGAAAACACTTACAATTCTTGTGCCTGGTAAAAGAAGGTGTAAGGTCTGCTTTTACCAGGATAAGAGTTGAAAAAAGTAAAAAAAAAAATTCCACTGATTTATCATTTAAAAATTCTTTTAAAAAAAGTTTATTTTTAGCCCTGTAAAAAACTTGAATTATTTTTTTCAAAAATTTAAAGTTTTGTCTAAAATAGTTAATTTATTGGACTTTCAAGTCATTTTAAAAATGTGATTTTTAAAAAAAAATGTATTTAAAGTTTTACTATGTTTTGGGGGTGATCTCCATTCATATATTTGACAGGTCTTCTTGTCAAATGTATGAAGGGAGATTCCCTTCTGTGATTGGCTCCCCATGGCCCACATGATCCCAGGGACGCTGCGAACTACCTGCACCCCTAGGATACGTGGACCCTGCGCACCGGCAGTTTGGAGAGGCCCAGCATCGGAACTGTGAGCCTCCCGGGAGCCCTCAGGTAAGGGCGCAGATTTTTCCAGATCGGAATATCTGGGCCAATTTGTTGTTGTTATTGGAAAAAAAACACAGAATCTTAGACTAAGTCCTGCGGAACCTCTAATACAATCAGAAAATACTGGCCTTCTGGAGTAAGAGATCAATTAGCGGTTGTCACCCATATATCCGGCATGCCACCTGCCATTTAATTTTCAAAATAGGCCTATAGATTGTCAGAGAGCATTTGAAAAATGCATTGTGCTGATGAATATTGTAAATTAAAATTAGATACATTCAAAAATACAGCAAAATAATTTACTGTATACTCACAAAAGTAAATTTTAAAAATGATATAATTTTGGTGCAAAACTTGACTCAGAAGCATAACATGCACTGAGTAAACGGAGGGATATTTGGAGAAGGTGATGTTCAATTGAAGATCGTTTCATCAACAACCATCTAACATTCAATCTAAAAACCTTCAAATGAATGAGCAATTTCCCTGATTTAATCATTTCATTTAATGTGCAAAATCACTGTACTTTCTTTCTAATTAAGTCGCTGAACATTTAACACAGACTTTGTTCAATCAGAAGCAAGCATGTCAGTTGAAATTTGCCAGTCATTTTTCAAACTGCAGTTCTGTTGTGCCTATTTTTAATTCATCCCATATTGAAATAAGCATAATTCACTGCATGTTTGTTTTCATGGAATCTTAAACTTATGATTTTTAAAAAAAATCTCTTCTAAATTACACTACCGGATCAATAATAAATTAAGCTAAAATCGCTCATGGCCAGTCTGATTCCTTGTATTAAATCTAATTACATGTACTGTCACTAGTATATATATATATATATATATAAATAAATAAATAAATAAATAAAGGAACATTTTCCACTTCAGCACATCTGGCACACGCTAGGAATGCATATCTGGCAATTATGCACCCCAGTTGATGGTTTTCCACCCATTACTTTTAGTGACCGGAAGATCACAGGCTGGAGGCGCACTTGATGTGCGTTCCCAAGCATGCGTTAGGAATGCCAAAGCAGAAAATCTCTGCGACAATGTGATTTTTCAGGAGTCTCAAGTTTGTGTTTTTTGATGTGAATCAGTTATTACATCTGGTTCAATGCAGGATATATATTGTGGTATCAATGAGCCAAGTGACTGTTGTGAAATCTCACAGTATGGCACTGTGTTGTGATCTTGCCTGGTACAGCACTCAAAAGCACAAAAGAAAATCAAACTACAACAGATGGAGACAGAAGAGAAAATGTCTTCTTTAGGTTCTCATTAGTCAATGCTGCAGAGGAAGCCTCACTGTTAAATGTTGGGTATTCCTCGAGGAGTGCAAATGATCCATGACTCATGAATTATGGTCTTGCATGGCTATAAAAGTGCCTGTAAATTACAATCCCAAGTGAAATATTTGGTCGATGCTATAGGTCTGTATTCCCTTGCAGACTCTTGACACGTGCGTGGAATAGCTTTATGTGCTAGAATGTCACATGCACTTTCTGATTAAGTGCTAAATATCACATGTGAGACATCATTCCTATTTTTGCCTGCGCAAAGGATAAATCATTTCAGGAATGGAATGGTGTTCAAGAACAGCCTGCTCTTTCCTGGGTCTCCTCCGCTCACTCATTTCACTGTAGGTTACGAAGATTAGACCAGCCTAGAGTTTAAACATTTGGTTCAGATCAAGTGTGCAAAAATCTGGATTGCATCAAACCATATTAAAACCACCAGTATAAATCCTCAGGATCCTGGCAATGGTATTCTGTATAGGCTTAGGAGTTTGTAGCTTGCGAGCAAAGATCTGTCCATTCAAGTAAAGTGATCCACATGAAACAATCGGATTGGACTATGATATAAACTTCTAACAATCTTGGGATCAAAATGACATACACTACAATAGTGAAGCTTGTGGTATTAGTGAACATCATATGAATCCAAGAATTGTGACATCGTCCACAACTCACTCCAACGCAACTGTTTTATAGCACTTATAGTGCTGTTCAAGGAGAAAAACAAGTTGATCTGATAGTGTTATTGAAGAAAATTGAAGAATTTCTTTGCTGGTTGAATGATGGATGTTTCTGCTTTTTTATGTGCCTATTTATTTCTCCATTTGATGAGGTATCTCTATTCTGGCCTAAGCAAGTTATTTTTTGTCGTTGTGGTGGCCTGTATGTGTTATTTGCTTTACTAGCTTTTGGAGCCTTGAACCCATTTATATTATTGTGCTTTTCATCTAGGTCTATGATTAATAATCTGTGTTTTATCTGTATTGTCTTCTCTCCATTAGTGTCACTTAGGCTGTTGTGGGAATCTGTGTGACTGGACATGTTGCTGTGAATTATCTTGAGAAGGTTCTCTCACTGTATCCTTCGTCTTTATATTTTTGGTGGCAGTGCTTACCTGTACAATCAGAATGCAATGAGTTATATTGCTGTTAACGCCTGTTAGGGGCAGGGTGAATGATCTATGAATTCAATAAAATGTAACTGAGGCAACTGAGAAAATGAATGAGAGTGCGAGGAAGGAGTTAAAAATGGTCAGGGCAGCATGAGAAGTTGGCGTGAGTTACAATAAGTGGGTTGAAAAAAAGACTAGGACCACAGGGGAAACATAGAAACATAGAAGATAGGAGCAGGAGTAGGCCATTTGGCCCCTCGAGCCTGCTCCGCCATTCAATGCGATCATGGCTGATCATCCAAATTCAGTACCCTGTCCCTGCTTTCTCCCCATATCCCTTGATCCCCTTAGCCTCAAGAAATATATCTAACTCCTTCTTGAATATATTTAATGAATTGGACTCAACTGCCTTCTGTGGTAGAGAATTCCACAGGTTCACCACTCTCTGGGTGAAGAAATTCCTCCTCATCTCAGTCCTAAATGGCTTATCCCTTATCCTTAGACTGTGACCCCTGGTTCTGGACTCCCCCACCATCGGGAACATCCTTCCTGCATCTAGTCTCTCTAGTCCGGTTAGAATTTTATAAGTTTCAATGAGGGAAGTTGCCAGAATGCCACAGTAAGGAAGCCGAGAGCACCACGGGCCACAAGAAGTGATTTATAAGTGGACGGCCCAAACTAAGTGAGGTAGGAGAGGTTGGGGATCACAGAATGCGGCAGAAGGACCCAAGGGCTATATGGAATCTTTTTTGAAATAAATTAATTTTATTTGAAGCTGGATAAAATTATTGATCATTTTCAATTCAACAGCTTAGTTCCCATTGGTTTGGTGTACCTAATGCTAAGTTGGAGCTTGGAGATGAACTTTGCGAGGGCCGGGGCTGGGAGTTAATCATGTGCCAGGATCAGTCAAATTGATAAGTAAAATACATTTGATTGCATTAGTTGGCTATGATTAAGAGCGATCGAGAAATGTGACAAAAAAGAGCCGACAGGAAGGACTGTAGCAGTTGCAGGATTACAGGAAATACTTGCTATATGCAAAACTTCCAATTTATAACAAGCAAATTTCCCATGGGGTTGCTCACAGTGGCTCAGAGAATTCAGCAAATTGTAGAAGTTTGAAGTGTGACAGTTATAGTGTAACAGGAAGTAAGTGCGACACTAACCAGAAGTAGGGGCTGTATGTAATACATATGATACATTTTATATATATTTTGGAGATGCGAATGTCTTCAGCCACAGTCTTCTGAGAACTAAGTCATGAGACAGGACGAAGAAGTGCAATAGTAGTTTTGGAGAAAGTCTTTTTGGCCTAGAATTTGGATCATCTAGCGTCTGCTTTTTGGGCAAATAAAAGGTGCTGATGGGCCCAATAGGGTCTGTGCGTGTTCATTCCACACCAGGAGAGCACTGGCCTGCCTCGGTTTGTGACCGCTGTCCCAGCCATTGCTGCTGTCACCCCCTCCGGCAGGAGGAAGAGGTTTGGCCACTCGAGTCCTTGCCTTATGGATTCGCACGCTCGGCCTGAGCCGGGCTCGAGCTCCAGCTTGTCCCTGGCAACCGCCGCCATTGGAACACGAGCCCCAACGACCGCACATGGCTCCCACTGACAGCGCACTCCCAGTTGCGGGAGAACAGCAGCAAGGTTCACCCTTCACTGGATTGTGATCCTTCCTGGGCGTGGGTCTAACCGTTTATCAAATGCACCCAACTGACGTTTGTTCAGGCCCGGCATCCTCCTCGCTCCCCCCACCCCTCGGGAACCTCTGCCCTCGAGAGTGCAAAGAACAACAATGAGGCACATCTGTGATGTTAGAGGGAAGTACCATTAGGAATAACTTGTTAAGTTACAGCTCTTCAGTCTTCAAAACAGACATCTCAGAAAGAACATTGTAGAAGTACACAAGTTGCTTAATGGGGTAGAGAAGATAAACCCAGAACAGTACTTTGAGGTGTGCTGGGGCAGTAGGATATGAATTGTTTCAAGGTTGTGAAGGGAAAATGTAAGAGAGACATCAGCAAGCATTCCTTTACAAAGAAAGATCAATTGCAGCAATGGGTTGTCAGGAAGAGTGGTTGGGACCAGGGCAATGGATTCATTTAAGAAACATTGAGACACAGCTGTGGAAGAGAGTAAGGTTAGTATTCTGGAAGGATAAAATCAAATGGGCTGAACTACCTTCTTCACCTTAATCTATCTTGTGATCTTGTGGTTATAAAGTAAAAGTGTGTGTCAGTGTGTCGAGCCAGAAGGGCGGCGCAGCACTATAATCAATATCTCTATACTGAAATTACACGGAGCTGGTTATTGACGATACTAGTGCTGTCCATCAATCTACAGCATGTACACTGTGATGAACAAGTGCTGATAAACAGTGCCTTGTTATAGTAGACAGCACTTGTTAAGCACTCTGTTAAGATTCACAGAGTGAACACTTCATTGTGCAACAACATTATAAACCCATTTGTTACAAGAATTTGAAGATGTATTTACACATAGTGCACAAAGGATGTCCTTCCCATAGTGAACTAAGTAGCCCTGGGTTGGTAAAAATCAGCAACACATACACATCAGGAGGCATCAAACAAAAGAGTAGGTGGTTCACTCACTGGAGCAGGGCAGACAGGTCTCATCCCGCACTAACGTAAATTTTGTGGTGCTTACCAATCTGTCACCTCATTATTTAGGGGAATGTTGCCCAGATTTTTTGATCAGCTGCTCTGCTTGATTTTTGCTACTGTAGAAAGTATCTGTGCAGTTATAATAATCTTTTTGTTATTGTGTGCTACACATTTATTTGTTTTGCTCACCTTACTGTAAATGATTGATATGGCTCAGATAACTTACCTGTGCATAGAAAAAATTTGGACTCTCCCACACTGACCTCTCCTTGGGGTGGCATGATATCAACTTGCAGTGCGGCTGAAAGAGGAAAAACAAAAGTGAGAAAACTCAGACTACCAGTGTGTCACATGGGCATGCACAAACTACGAGTGCGACACATGAACACACACACACACGATCAGCAATTATATGGTGCCTTTAATGTAGAAAGACGACATCAGAAGTATCGCGGTGAATGAAAAGCAAAAGGCTAGACACATGAACTCACGTACCAGTGTGGCGTGAAGATACGAAGACTACCAGTTTGATAAGTACACAGACACACAAATACACAAACTACCAGTACAATGAGCAAATGCAACTCTTCAGAAGGGCAAAAAAAAGACATAAACCACTGTAAACAGCCAGATGGTCTTTATAGGGCTACAACACTTCTCTGGGTCATCTCTGACCCATGCTCCCTTCAAGCTTGACTTCATACAGGGAACTCTGGATCAACAAATTTACACATATATGTTCAACTTAAAGACGTTCATTCGTATTTCATATTTTATTCCACTGGTGTGACTGGTAATTTCACTGTCCATAGATTTGTTATGTTGCACATGGGAAATCAAAACAAATTCTTTCTACCATAAACAGAAGCAGTGCATTATGTTAGACGTCATGTAAAGATGCTCCTTAGGAGAGAATGTTTTCCCCCACTTACTATATATAGGCCCTGAAATTCTGTAGGATTACATAAAAACATAAGAAATAGGAGCAGGAGTAGGCCATTTGACCCCTCGAGCCTGCTCCGTCATTCAGTAAGATCATGGCTGATCTTCTACCTCAAGTCCACTTTCCTGCACTATCCCCATATCCCTCGATATCCAAAATTCTTCTGATCTCCTGACAAATCTCCCAAAGCTTGTCAAATATTCTGGAGAAATGGCATAAAGGGCCATTAACAACAGTTTCTGGGAGTTCCATCAATCTTTGAAATTCCAGATGATATACGCTTCCCTCCCACATACTACTGCCAGGTCTAAAAAATGGGCTGGGGATTTATCGGCAAATCTCTGCAATCCCGCTCTGTAACAAGAGCACGAGCACAGCAAATAGTGACCTTTAATAATCTGGGCAACAGACCTCTGCCAACTACATCACTCCCCCTTCTGGGTGAAACACCATTGTGTGATGTCAAACCAGTAGAGTAGGGGGATATAAAAATGACAAATATTATTTATAAAACAAAATTCTGCCATATTAATATATTCAGCAAACGGCCGATCAAATTATGTTTTAACACCTTGGTGCTTAACTTCTATGTTACTCGATATAAGCTTCACGTAAAAGTGACTTAGGAATTTTATTTCAAATGTCAATCCTTTTTTGGGTTGGTTCCTTTCGTTTCTTTATAGGTAGGAGGCTGGGTTTGATATTGAGGAGATACTGTGATCAAATCTAATACTGTTGAACCAACTGAAGACAACTCAGGCCAGATAATGTCGAAAACATCCATTACACAGCCTGGTGTACCAGCAGTGTGCGGCTCAGCAATCTTTTTCTCTTTTGTTTTAAACATTCTCAAAATATCTTTTTGAATTAAACATGATTTTTTAATTCATTAAATCTATCTTAATATTCCGAATATAGGTGGCAGAGCTCAGCTGCAGCATGAGGAGTCTCAGTCTGCTCAGATGGATCTACTTGTGAAGCATACCGTTCAAATGGACAGATTCAAAATACCATTCAGCCTGCGTGGGCAGACTGGAGGGATATTGCTCCCTTCCGTGACATCTAAAATGTCTTCTGCTTTCATTTCATCATACCGGCTCTTTAACCAAGGCAACGGGGACAGGCATGACGCCTTTATTTCTGAGATACAGCACAGGGAATGTGTAATGAGGGCCTGTGTACATTCTCCCTTGGGTAAAGCGATTCTTCAGTGCTGCTGGTTGCTGCAGTGGCTGTCATTTCGACCTGTGCAATGAAAGGACTCGGTCTCTGATCTCATTTATCTGCAGGGCAGCTACTTTCCTCAGCTAAGTACTGTAATTAAGTTCTACTCAGAGAGGCTAAGATAGCAATTAGGCATCGACAGTCTGTTCAGATTCCAAATCTAACATGGACAAATAAAAAAAAGAATTCTTTGCAATTCATTGTAATTTCAGGTTATTATAATGCTTCAGCCGTCAGTATATTTCATAAAGTGTTCTATTACGGTGAAAACTAACTACATCTGAAATGATATTAGCTATGCTGGGTCATGAACCCTTGTATTAATAAATGTTACGGTAGGTTCAAATAAAAATAACTTTTAATATATGTTTAGAATTACAAAAAGGCAATTATAAGCACATTGCCTGCAAGATACAATAGCTGCTCTTCATTTCCATACTGCTTCCAAATAGTCCACAAAAACAAGCAGAAACTCAACTCCAAAAACAAAATGAATCATTCTGAAAATTTGCGAGGATTTGCACGAACAGGAAGGTTTGTTTGAATGGCGACATTTAGCACTGCTGTCAGTTGATGTGCAATGGCTTTGCCCCGTGATTCCCCCACGTACCGAGTTCCTGATCTCTGCCGCATGTGCAGGGCGAGGCTCCACGCAGAAACTACGGGGCTTCCGTATAGAGGAAGAAAAGGAAATATTGAAGCACTACTCGCCCTCCCCCCAGCCACATGTCACGATTTTTTATTGCAAATTGACCATGAATTGGTATTTATCATCTGTTGTACAATGATAAATAACACACACTGACCAGCAGTTAAGCTACTATAGAATACGTTCATTTAGTTGGATTTAGCATTTGTCGTCATCTTAACTTGTCGACACACTAAAATGTGTTGTATTAACAATCTAATTTATTTATTTTTACGAAGAAAACAGTGTTTCATTCACAAATTTAATAAAACTTGCAATTCCATAGATACAGCAGCCTAGAAATGACTGAGTGACATTATCATGAGAATGCTCAACACCTTCAAGATAGTGGAGAGAGAAATTTCATGTGTTTGTTAAACATTTGTATGATAACATCACTCAGTAATTTCCAGGCGACTTGACATTCAAAAATGTACAGCAGGTAACAATTGCATTTTCTGGTTACCGGCGTTATTTCTTGAATTGTAATCAACCACAGAATTTTCAATGAGTTAAAAAAAGGTTTGATCAAATCAGTACCACCACCTTATACACGTGCTTTTCTATATAATTACTGCAATATAATATATATATATTGGAATTTATTAGTCAGTTAAACATTACACTCCATAACACACTCCCCGTCAGCTTGCCCCATGTTAGCGTTTATATACTGTGTAATATTGTAGATTCACTCATTGTACCTTTACCTGATGAAGGGGCGACAGCTCCGAAAGCTTGTAATTTTAAATAAATCTGTTGGACTATAACCTGGTGTTGTGCGACTTCTCATGTTAGCATTGGCTGAGTGCCAAGAAAAGGTATAACATCCTACCCCTCATCCGATGCAATGCAAAAACCACAATCACAGTTGCAATGAAAGAATCCAGAGACAGCTTATTTAGCACTTTTAAAAATAGGAAAGAAATCCCAAGCTACTTCACAGAGGAAGAAAGGAACAAGCCTTTAAGGGAGAGTTAGTAGAGGTGACCAATAGCTTGGTGGAAGAGATGGGTTTTGAGAAGGATTTAAAAGGTGGATGGAGAGGTTTAAGAAAGAGCTTTGCAGAGGGCTGAATGGTGGAGCAGAAAGAAGGGGATACACACAAGACCAGACTCAGAGGACCACAGAGCACGGCAGGAGGCTTAAAACTGGTGACGGTTGCATAAGTTGGGTGGGTGAGGCCATCGAAGGATTTATAGCTAAGGATGGCAATTTTAAATTGGATGCACTGGGTGACCGGAAGCCAGTGTAAGTCAGCAAGGTGATAGATAGGTGAGCAAAGCTTAATACAAAATGGGACCAGTGTGGCAGAGTTTTGGACGAGTTTCAGTCTGTGGAGGATGGAGATCGGGAAGGAGGGCACTGCATGTTGTTGTAAGAATTCATATAGTTAAAACTGCTTGCAGCTAGGGAACAAGTGGAATGATGAATAGTTTATTTTGCTAAAAAGCAGACAGTTTTATATTTGTGACTGTCTTTATGTCAAACAATGTCAGAATTCCTAAATAAATAGGATGAAAGACTTCAACAATATACTAAAGGTTGCCTTAAAATCTTTCAATATTAACTCCGACACCTGGGAAGAAACAGCCACTGACCGACCACGATGGTGTTAGGTCAGCCAGGTTGGTGTGAATGAATTTGAGGTTGTGAGGTTGCGAGATCTGACTGCCAAGCACCTGGCACATAAGGCAACTCATCGATCCGCCTCATCTGGCTTTCAAGGCGATATGTGCAGCCGTATGTGTAGGTTCAGGATTGGGCTCTTTGCCCATCAGCACATCCACAACAAATGACACTCGTCCACTGAATCGACAGGACACTTCATCAATAACAGTTCGCAATGGACGATACCTCTTGTTTCACCACTGTTTTAGGGTTTTCAGAAGGAGAGACTCTGGAATTAAGATGGTAGGCTTTCATTTATTAATTATGAATTCTTCATGTCTGTAGCCACAAACTATCACAAGAGCACAGTTTGATTTACTCTCAAGAGGGTAGTGTTGTTTTCTATGCATAACATATATTCTGTGCTTGTTCCTTTTTATTTGATTATTCAGCATCTATTTTGCTATGTCCTTACTTTCTTTGTTTCAGTTTTGTTTACAGTATATGCAACAATTTTTACTTCATTTTTTCCCTTCTCATTGCTTTCTTCAGCTTTGGGTTTTTTTTGGGGTAATTTTGCAAATTTTCTCCTGCACACAGGTCATTTTGAAAGTTCATTTCCTCCTCTGTAAGCTGCCTCCCATTTCACAACACGCATTGCTTCCGCTTTGAGGGGACGCGTTGAACAAGTATTTGACCTGCTCCTGGGCTTCTGCCAGTGCATTACTGAGGCAGATACCACGAGTCACACGGGATTTGCCTTCACTCCTTTCAGGGATGTGTGTACCCTTTTTGTTAAACTGTCCAGTTCAAGCTGGGAATGCATACGGGCTAGAAAATGCAACAGGGAACATTTTACGTGCAGGTGAAAACACTGAAGTGCCAATAGAGCACTCAATGTGCTATATCAGAGTGCTGCAGAGAAAGATGTACAGTGTACAATGCACAATGACTGCAAATGTTGCTACACAAAGAAACCGGGTCCATTTCTACTTTTTCACCATTACTGTCATCTTATTGATAATATGTATTATGTAGACTTCAAACTCAAAGAAAACAAATGGTTCAAGGCTTTGTTCTCTGAGTGTTTAGAACCTTCAGTCAAGTATTCCAGAACATCTTTCACCTGATGCTATCAGCATTCCCTGAGGATACCATACACACTTACAAGCCCATCACGGAACAGTTTTGAATGGATGGGATGCTGTTATTACAGCAGGTACACAATAGATATTGTTTCGAACTGTAAACCTCAAAAGTACAAAGAATACACGTGCATTGATTCTCGCCTCTAAACTCGACTGAAAGAAAATGTATATTCTTTCAGCTATATATTGAGAGATATTCATTCTCTTAAAATGGGTGAGCTGTCTGTGGAGGCACGACAGGTGCCAACAGCTCACCCAAATACTGTAGTATTAATGAGGCCCGGGCCCAATTTCAGGCCAGCCTTGGACCTCCCGGTTGTGGAACACGTTTCATGTGCAGAGCCCATTTCAGGCCTGAAAACGGGCCGAAAGGAATCTCAATCCCTTTAAATTTAAGGCATTGAGGGATAGGGAGCCGGTGTAGTACTGTGAGGACAGGGATGGTGAGATACATGCAGTGGAGATTTGGACAAGTTAGATTTCAAGGAGAGGCCAGTAAGGAGAGCACAGAAAAAAAAAATCAATTTTGGAGGTTACAAAGGCATGCATAAACGTTTAGTGATGGAGGGGGGCTGAGGTTGGGGTAGGGACGGACACTATTGCAGAGGTTGCAGTAAGCAGTCTTTGTGATGAATAGGATAAGAGCATTTGATTTAATCTTCACCTGAACTCGCTCTTCCTTGTTTCCACCAATTCCTTTGCCCTGGTTGCCTCCCTCAATCTCACCCTCCAACACGGACCACTCCCTCAACTCGGTCATCCCACACAGCCCGTGGTGCTCATCGACAGGGCTCTCTCCAATGATTTCCTCAATGTCGCTCTCCTACACAACCGCCTGTGCAACAATCCTGAGGAGCTGTGGGAAGGAGTTGTGGCTCTTCCCACCTCTGGGGAAGGGGGAGAAAGAAGCTGGATATATAAATCAAATACCATAATCTTATGAAGGGAAGATGATGTGCTGTTGTGCTGACCTGTAGCACAGTTCCTCAATATTATTATATGACAACTGTCCTGGTAAACTAATTATACCGCAATTACACCCTCCTGCCAGTGGTCTCACTGTTCACCTCAGTTTTGCATCCCCCAGTTTTGGGGTCTATACTGCAAAGAAACTCTTATGTTTCAACCAACTTTCCCTCCCAAACTGTTGTAGGTTTTGATATTTAAAATAAATACTGTAAAATAAACGTATTGTACAAAAATAAGGACAGAATATATGACTTTAAAATGCTGACTGAATTATGACTGAAAGCTGTGAATGATTCCCTGACCGCGAGCCCCACTTCACCTAAATTCTGCAACTGGTCGAAACAATTCATTCTGAAAGTATTATTCTATTGTTAACTAATAAAACAAATGGTCAAAACGGGACTAAATATCAAAAAGGTAACAGAAGCAATTTAGATTATTTCTTTCACAAAAATGAAATGAGTTTACCTGTTCGAGTAAGGTTGCTTAATGTAAAATCTTTAATACATGAATGCTAGATAAGCATAGGTTTTAAACAATGTAAACTAAGCTTGACCCATTGTTGCTGTCTGTGGAGGGCACTTTGCTTTTGGCAACAGGTGTCATTCAATTGATGTGCGATTATGTTCTCACTGAAAAATTACGGGAATTAATCATTGTGTATTACAGGAAAAAATCCTGCTCTGACCCAGCCTGCCAAATTGTACTAAATTATCAATTGTTTTGAGCTACAGATTTGCGCCAACCAGGAACTGCTTTGAGACCGCCCAAACTTATTTCACTAAGAACCCTTACATTCAACAGAGAGAGAAGGCTTTCATTCCATTAATCTGGGCTGGATTCAACCCAAGTTTGGAGGTGAAAGTACCCAAACTCCATTCAATATAATTTAAAGGATAATCACTTTTACAAGAAATATCCCAGGCTAAGTTCCAAATTGGCCTTACCCTCAATTTTATGTCTATTTAAAAAAATCAATGCATTTTTTTTTAAATCACAAAGTGTACGGGTTCCAATTTCAGAATTTTTTGTACATGGACTTTCATTTGACAAGGTGTCACACAGGAGAATATTGGAGACGATGAAGGGGTATCGAATTCGGAGAAGGGCAGCAAATTCAATTAAAAACTGGCGAGAAGGGAGAAAACAGAGAGCAGGAGCTAAGGGCAGTTTGAGTGTTTGGAAGTCGGCAGCGGTGTCCCAGGGGTTCAAAGTGTACATCAGTGATTTGGATGTGGGGATTTGCAAATAAAACCCCAAGTCCTACCACTCCACGACACTGCATCATTGCACCAATACATTGTACTACTGTGTACAACTGTTATTCAGAGCACGAGAACTGTAGGTTGTCCAGATGCGAAGATTTTTCATTCGGAATTTCAGTGTCTCTCCTGCAGAATTAGGATATTTCTCACCGATAGCTCCAATATAATATAGTAGTGAAATTTTTCCACTCCCAGCACTGCAATTTTAAATCTCAAACATCTCAGTACAGAGTTCGGACTGAGTCTCTCCTACACGCATCGATTGCTGGGTCTCATTCACAAGTTTACTATCTAATTCCCCAAATTGAGTTGCACTGTAATTGTACTTGAAGCCCTGGGTGTCGGTTGTTTTTTCTTTGCAAGTTCGGTCAGCATTCAACAGAATGGTGAAGCATTACTTTTCTGTGGCTTACAGCAGCATATTGGTGCAAAGTTTTTTGCCTTTGATAATGCACTTTGAAGAACTGCAAACTAAATAAATTAGTAAAAAGCAAAAGGGAGAACTAGTTGCTGTTATCGCCCTTTGTTCTACATGCTAATTAACATTTCTTCTTGTAGGGGACTTCAACTGCTGAGCTGGTTGACCATTTCTCCAATTCTGGCCTATTGGATATCCACAATTTTAATGGCTCCACCACTGGCGGCCGTGCCTTCAGCTGCCTAGTCCCTAAGCTCTGGAATTCCCTCCCTAAACCTCTCCGCGTCTCTACCCCTCTCTCCTCCTTTAAGACGCTCCTTAAGTGGAGTTGACGTAAAACTTCAGCCATGATCTTATTGAATGGCGGAGCAGGCTCGACGGCCGGAATGGCCTACACCTGCTCCACTTTCTTATGTTCTTAAAAACCTAACTCTTTGACCAAGCTTTTGGTCACCTGTCGTAATATTTTCCGAATAAAAACAGGAAATGCTGGAAATACTCAGCAGGTCAGGCAGCATCTGTGGACAGAAACAGAGTTAACGTTTCAGGTCGATGACCCTTTGTCAGAACTGGAAAAAGCTGGAAATGTAACAGATTTTAAGCAAGTGTAGGGGCAGGGAAAGGGGGGAGGGGAGGAAAGAACAAAAGGGAAGGTCTATGATAGGATTCTATCACAGACCTTCCCTTTTGTTCTTTCCTCCCCCCTTTCCCTGCCCCTGCACTTGCTTAAAATCTGTCACATCTCCAGCTTTTTCCAGTTCTGAGGAGGGTCATCGACCTGAAACATTAACTCTGTTTCTCTCTCCACAGATGCTGCCTGGCCTGCTGAGTATTTCCAGCACTTTCTGTTTTTATTTCAGATTTCCAGCATCCGCAGTATTTTGCTTTTGCAATATTTCCCTATGTGGCTCGGTGTCAAATTTTGTTTGACAGTGATCCTTTGAAGCACCTTGGGACGTTTTACTGTGTTAAGGGCGCTATATAAATGCAAGTTGTTGTTACAGCTATATTTTAACAAATGCTTCAAATAAGATTTCTAAATGGAAGAGAGAACTGGGGAATGATGCACAGGAATTCTAAGGTTTTAGGAACTGTAACCTGAAAATTAATTTAAGAATATTAGTGTACAAATGCTTAACGCAGTCATCTCAAATTCCTCACTGCTATTTTTAGAGGTGTTAACCTATTTATTTTAAATAGGCTAACACCTCTGTTAAAACATTGAGGAGGAAAAATTGATTCATATGTGTTAAGCATTTGTACAACAACAATGCTTACAACAGTTCCCAAGCTTGTATTGCAAGCATTTGAACATCAGTATGCTAACAAATGTCTTAGATAAATAAAGTTATAGTTAATTGCTTCACCTTTCATTTCATATAATGAAAGATATTATTAGTTAGCTTCACTAGATGTTTGTGACCACTAAAAATATAGAGGGGGAAGATTACCTCAGTGTAACAAAATCATAAACCTGGGGTTATGATCTCCTTATACACGGTATACAGAAGAAATCTTCTCCATGGTACTTACACAATAAGAACATAAGAAATAGGAGCAGGAGTCGGCCATTTGGCCCTTCAAGCCTGCTCCGCCATTCAATAAGATCATGGCTGATCTTCTACCTCATCTCCACTTTCCTGCACTATCCCCAGATCCCTTGATTCCCTTAATATTCAAAAATCTATCCATCTCTGTCTTGAATATACTCAACAACTGAGCATGGACAGACCTCTGGGGTAGAGAATTCCAAAGATTCACCACCCTCTGAGTGAAGAAATTTCTCCTCATCTCAGTCCTAAATGGCCGACCCCTTATTCTGAGACTGTGACCCCTGGTTCTGGACTCCCCAGCCAGGGGAAACATCCTTCCTGTATGTACCCTGTCAAGCCCTGTAAGAATTTTGTATGTTTCAATGAGATAAGGAACAGGAACAAATATCATATTTTAGCTCCAGACCTCAGACATCCAAATTCCATAAAAAAGAAAATTAAACAGATGTGAAAGTATGTGTGTGTTCCGACTGTCTCCATAGTGCTGTATTTCATTTCCCTTTTATAATTAAAACATGAAAATATTAGAAAGCTTGCTGTGATATTTATGGTACAGGAAATCATTTACAACAATACAATGGCCACAATGCTGATCACAAACAATAACCAAGAAGAACAGGTTCACAAGCCGTTTGTCTGAATAATAGATCTCAGAGCCACAGAGATTTACAATACAGAAGGTGGCCATTTGGCCCATCATGTCTGTGTTGGCTCCTTGTTAGAGCAATCCAGAACTAGTCCCACTGCTCGTGTGCTCCCCATGGTCCTGTATCTTCATTTACTTCATACGTTTAGCCATTTTTCCCTTAAAAGGTGCAATGGTCTCGGCCTCAACTACCCCCAATGGCAAGACATTCCATGCTGTAACAACTCTCTGCATAAAGGAAATTCTCCCAACCCCTGTCCTCACACTCGGTGACCATTTTAAATTGATGATCCCGTGTCACTGCCTCCCCAACTGAAGGAAATAGTCTTTTCCTATTTACTCTATCATAATTCAATCTCCTCTGCTCCAGTGGAAAGAGTCCCAATAGTTCAAACCTTTAGAAAATGTTCGAATGCTTGTGTTGTCCTTACCTTAGTACTAAATTTTGAATAAGGAATATAGTAAAATGCACAGTTGGTTAGATGAGCTGATAATCAGTTAATATTTGAGTTAGAACAATCAGTGGTCTCAATTTCTAAGCTAATGAAAGGAATCTTCTCGTAGTTTTTAAACCAACCACAAGTTGCATTTATTGGCAGCACAATCAGCAGACTGATTATATATACACACACATATATTTATAATCCAGGACCTTTGTAGCCTGATTTCAGAATATCATCTCTTTTTGGTAGCAGCTATTGTCTTGTCTATTCATTTTCTTTTTGATCCATATTGTAAATTTCTGGGGCGCACTTTGATGTCAAACAGATAAAAAGGTAGTATGTTTTGCAATTTTGTGATAGCCATGCAACAATAGTCGATGCTACTGTGTATATTCTTCAATAATCACAAAGGCGCATCTTATTCCATTAAAGCTAATTGGGCACTTTAAAGAGATTTTGAGGAACAAAAGAAGAGTGCTCATGTCCCAGCTGCCAGGATAGCTCCGCAACTAATGGAACTATTAGCAGGGGCCGGCAGGATCAATTCCCACCTCATCCTCACTTATAATTGCACTGTAGACTAATAGAAATCCGAGGCACAGGTAAATTAAATTGACAACTTCTGTGCATTACAAATGCATTGCGACGATCTGAGTACATTGTCCACATTCAGCCTCGAGAGTCAAGAGGCTGAAAAGGCAAACTGAGCAGGAAAGAGATATATAACATGGCCTTTTTTGCTGAATACATAGGGAGCACAGCATCAGTAAATGTGACTATGTTGGAGGTTCTCGGGCCTTAAACGCATTCTTTATTCTACAGGAACATTTGTTTCACACAGCAGAATTTATTGGGAGTGAATGGGAAATAAAGGGACTGCACAGAATGCTGGAAATGAACAGTAGGTCACTCAGTTCCTGAAAAGAGATAGCTTCGTGTTTCAGGTTTCCACTAGAACCAGGAAATGTCCATTAGGGGCACGACTAAACAAAGGGAGAAAGAATTAAACAAAACTTCTGGCCGAAAAAATCTCAGCTCTATCTTACTTTACAATGTGTCTTATTCTATCACTCTTGTTCCATCTACACGGATGAGTCTATTGTTAAAGCTAGAAAACCAAAATAAATGTCTTCCAATTAATTGAATTTGGTTCGAGGTGAAGTACAATGGCTGGGTGTGTGGTACCAAAGTGTGGTTTCAAACTGCCACAGTGCAGGCTGTATCTGCCCTCATTAGCAATGCTGTGAGCAAAGGACTGTAAATTTCTTCTGCTCAAAAGAGATTGAATTTGACAGCAGCTTCACATGGAAGCACTGGAAAAAAAATTCCTCGTTAATCATTCTTTTGTCCAACTCAAGGGATAACTTTAAATATCCTTTCAACGCAATGTATGGTCTGTCTCTGAACTCATTAGGTGCTGTTTTCACAGGTGTTGTGTTTGGAAGCAAATGCCGCGAGCACGCAATCAGCGATTTAGGGAATATTCAGGCATGGCGGCCGAGCCATCCATGCCACGTTATTTAAGGCATATCTGTGGTAGGGCGGAACCTGTTGTCCACTTCTGAGGTGCTCCCCTGATCCCAGATATTTCCGGGCCAAGGGGTCTTGTAAATATGGCGGGGGGGGGGGGGGGCTCTCCAGTCTCTGGCGGGGAGTTGCGCCAGTCTGGGGCCAGAGAGTTGCTGTGATAAGCCTCAAGGGCAGGAGAAATAGGTGGCCAACGAGCTGCTAAACGCACATTTCCGCGATCTTTTAACAGTGCCAATCTATGCCCATCAAAGCCCCTCAGAGCTTAAGAACATAAGAAATAGGAGCAGGAGTAGGCCATTTGGCCCTTCGAGCCTGCTCCGCCATTCAATGAGATCATGGCTGATCTTCTGCCTCAACTCCATTCACCGGCCCTATCGCCATATCCCTTGATGCCTTTACTAATCAGAAATCTATCAACTTCTGTTTTGAATATACCCAATGACTGAGCCTCCACAGCCCTCTGGGGTAGAGAATTCCAAAGATTCACCACCCTCTCTGTGAAGAAATTTCTTCTCATCTCAGTCCTGAATGGCCTGCCCTTTATCCTGAGGCTGTGGCCCCTGGTTCTAGACTCCCCAGCCAAGGGAAACCTTCTCCCAGCATCCACCCCATCAAGCCCTGTAATAATTTTGTATGCTTCAAGAGAATACAGGCCTAGTTTACTCAATCTCTTGTCATACGACAGTCCCGCCATCCCAGGAATCAATCTCGTGAACCTTCGTTGCACTCCCTCTATGGCAAGTATAACCTTCCTTAGGTAAGGAGACCAAAATTGTACACAATACTCCAGGTGTGGTCTCACCAAGGCCCTATATAATTGGAGTAAGACTTCTTTACCCCTGTACTCAAATCCTCTTGTATTTTTTCCTTTGCATAGCTGCATTGTACAAGAACACAGACGTTTCCCATGTTTACGCCGCTCCTGTAATCGGTGTTAAATTACTAATTACAGGCTTCCCAGGAACATTTTTTAACCACTTCTTTCACATTTTTTAAATCACCAACACCTGCACTTCATTTGGTGCCCTTACCAAGAATATAGTAAGGAGGGTTAGTAATGTGAATCGTGCTTTAAGAGGGTAAAGACTGTGGTGGAGGCCAGGGTGGGCAAGGAGGAAAGGGAGAGAGAGTGTGCAGTGAAGTCTTAGTCGGAAGGGTTGGGAGGTCTTAATCAGAGACGCGCTTGCGTTTCTTCTACCCGATGCCCTGGCAAAGTGCTCGGTGGGCACAGCTGGCACTGATGATGTCAATCTGGACTGATGCTTTGGGCGAGCGATGCTGTCAAGTGATTCGGTGGAAATTGTCGCAAAACAACTTGTCAGGTGTTTACCTTGCTGTCAGATAGTGCTCGGTGGCTGTGAGCTTGCAGAGCACTTATTAAGGGGGTGGGGAGGGAGGGGGTTCAACAACTTACTGTAGATACATTCACGTTATACCAGAGATGCATGAAAAAATATTTGATGTAGCTTCATTCAGGAAACTTGTGTGTAACTCCCTCTGCTGGTGAATGGCATAACTTTCCGGCACAACTAGAGCGTAACTGACATCGATGAAATTCAGGGCGAATGTTCATTTTTAATTGTATGCGAGGAGGTGGCTTGTGAAGATGGTGCGGTTATGAAAGAAAAATAACTATTTTTATCCTCTCCTTCCGTTTAAAAGCGCCTCATCAGGCAAAACAGAGCAGCATTCATGCTGACTGGAGGGAAGGCTGCAGATCAGTGTCCTACCCGAGGACATGAACGAGGTCACGTGGCGGCAGCAGCCCATGAGGAAATGAACGAGCACAAACCAGCAAGCAAGAAAGAAGCACGGAACTGGTTTCGAGTGAGTTGCAGACACACTTCCAACACAACTACCTTCCCCTTTTCTAAAGTCACTGGAAAAGGAAATTCAGTTTTGTTCAAAATGTGAAAAAGCCCCATTGTGTTTTTTGACCATTTTACATTCCCACAAACTGTTTTGCTCTTGGCATTGCCTGCAGTTGCGAACCCTGAACAAGGGGCACAGAGCCCTCTTTATGATTAATACAGCTTCACTCTGTGAGGCTTTCCACGGAACTCGGAGTCTGAATATGAGGACAGTGATCTCATTCAGCAAAGCAAAAGAGTAGCAAAGAAAGGAAGAGGAGAAAGCTTACAGCGACCAGATCTACAGTATGCGTATCATTCAGATACAACTGATATAAAAAAATAATCCTGGTGCCTTCTCACAGTCTGAAACTTCAGTAAAGATGCACCCTTTTGTAAAGATGCATCTCATAGTGAACATCTCTGACCAGTGTGTGGAAACTCATCCTATTGGTGTTACAAATTAGACAGTGAAGAGAGAGTCACTTCTTCATGTCAGCAGCTGGAATGGTTAAGGTTGGTTAAGCAGGCGGGGTTTCTGGAGTGTTATTTACTCATCTATATTTTGAATTTATTGGCAAAATGTATAAATGAGTTTCTCTCTGTGCTTTTTTCCTCACCTATTTCCGCCTTTGCTCTCTTCTACTGAAGTTGTTCATTCCTTTCTAGGGCATGGTTCTACGAGCCTTCGTTGCCATCCTCATCCATACTGATGTGCATCTTCTTCTTAGGCAGTCCCTCGGAACCGAGGATGACTTGCTTCCACACTAAAAATGAGTTCGCAGGTGACTGATGAGTCCAATGCGGGACCTACAGTCCCTGTCAAAGGTGGGGCAGACGGTGGTTGAAGGGGCGGGTGGGTGGGGTGCTTGGGTTGACGTGCGCTCCTTCCGCTGTTTGCGGTGATCAGTCTCAGGCGACTGATGCGCATGCCTTGACACTGAATGTTGATGGGATGTTCAACACAGCAGAAGCCAATCCTGCCCCCACACATGAGCACTTCCAGCAGGAGATGCCGCATAGCGATCAGGAGTGGGAACCCGGATTGATTTCTCACCCCATTATCCAGGGGTGCTGAGGCCAATTGTAGCACCCCTGCTACTACACAGCTGACATCGGTTACCATAGCACAGACCTGCCACACCCGTGTGCCTCAGTTACGCACTGGATAAACATGCGGAGTCATTCCTGATCCACTGGGGAAGCGCTGTCACTTGGCTCCGAGCAGCCAGCTAAAAGTGGCACTGATGGAGGCTCGAGAGAAAAAATGTTCTTCCAACCTCTTGGCTGCAGTTATTGCATGACCCAAAAAAAAGGGCAAGAAAATGAGATGAGGGGCATTTGTATGGTCGTTAAAAAAAATGATTGTACAGGAATAACTCCTAATATAGCGTAAGAAATAAAGGCCCAGATAATGAGATAGTGTAGCACTGTGCAGCTCCAACTTATTGGGGGGAATTTTCACATGAAAAAACGGGTGGGTTGGAAGTTAAAGGGCGCGAAATTCGGCTGGCCTCCGGGGTGCTAACAAGGTGCAACTGCATTTTCGCCCGGGTGTGACAATATTAGCGCCCCGTGCTAAATTGGGCCAGGTTTTTGTGGAGGCGCTAAGAGTCAGCGCCCCGCTCCTGTAAGTACCGCCCTGCTCAGCCGCGCCCGGCGACGATGATGAGGTCATCGCCGTGCGCAGCGCCCCGGATGCAAAATTCGGCTGCGCCCCCTCACTTACCGCCTGGCGCTAACAACGACAGCATCAGCTGTCGAGTTGTAGTTGGGAGTCGGCGCCGTGCGTGCTATTTAAAGGCGCCATCTTGGGGAAACTTTTTTGTCGGCCATAACTCTGCCGAGACATTGTCAGACAAGCTGCTGAATATAACCAATTCCACATCGCTGAATCAAGTAGCCCTCTCCCTCGCAGCAGCCACAGCACAAAGCTGTCTCCGTAGTTGAGAGGTCGCACTCAAGTGCAGCAGTGCTGATAATGAGCAGCTGCATCTTGAAATGACCTCCCTTTTAAGAGCTGGAATAAGCTCGAGTCAAGGATTGAAGGCTGATTGTGAATGCAAGTCAGCTGAAATTGGGTAGCGCTCTGGCAATCGCGCTCCTGCAGCGCTCCACTGAGACCGAGACCGGTAGCGCCTCATTTACCGCCCCACTTCACTCCTGGAACAAAAACGCCCAATTTTGCAACATTTTTCAATGGATTTCGCCGGGCGCTAACTTTTCAAAAAGTTATAAGTTAGCGCCCCCAAACTGAATTTGGTGCCCATAATTTTAAAATCTAAATCCCGACCCCAACCCGCCCACTTTCAACTTTTACTCAGACGGGAAGGGGGGCAGGCAGCCAACCCGCTGCCTGGAGGCGGGTTGGCATTTTAGATATTATGACGAGGCCTGAAGCCTCTGCTTTAACCTGCTGTGTCGGTTTAACTGCAGGCGGCCGTGGATCCCGGGCCTCGGGATTCCCGGTAGCTGCAGCGAGGCGCGGGCAGCCTCGGGGAGCAATGCTTGTGGGCCGGGAAGGAGCAGGAGTGCTTCCTCCCGGGCCCCCCAAGCTCAGCCACCACCCCACTCCCCCCCCACCGGGGTCGGGGATCGGACCCCTCCCCCACACCGGGATTGGACCCCCTCCCCCCCACCCCCACGGATCCCGCACCTACCTGTTGCTGCGGCGTCCTGTCCAGCGTTCCCCACCCGACTGAAAGCCAGCCTGTCAATCAAGCTGGCTTCCGGGCGGGGAATTTGCCCATGACGTCACACGCACCAGTCTACCGGCCACCCCCCTCTCCAGGCAGGTCAGAAACTTCTAACTTCAGCCCATTGTGTTAAGGAGTGTTAAACAAATTCAGAATTACAACTCCCTCCAAAATAACCTGAATCTCAGTTTGACCATCAGTAATATACCGAGAACAGGCAGATCACAAGAGGCATTTCCTCCAATTCAACATGAGCAATGCCACGGGACATCTGTGTCTTTATATTTATTAATTATTACTAGCAAAGGTGCAAACAGAACAATCAATGATTGAGGGAGCTTTTTAAGGCGGTCACTCAATCCAGACAATCAAATTAAGAGAGTTACGAAGCTGGTAGTTTTAGCTTTGAGATTTTATGGCCAATCCTCGAAGCATCCAGCAAGGAAACAAGCTCACAGCTCGCTACAATAATATCGAGGTCAGGAGACTCTGAACCAGGGGCATTCAAATACCAGGACCATAAAAGAGAATGAAGCTTCAAGTTAAATCTTCAGTTATTGAAATAAATGAATGGAGCATTGCAGGTTCCACTACATTACTACATTTATAAATGAAGTGAAGCTGAAGAGAGATATATATATATATAAAATTGTTAGGCCTTTTAAGACAGTATGCTCCTGGTGGGAACTTTGCCTGCTGGCAGGAAATTGCAAGCAAACTCCCCACGGTTTGCCATCAGCATTACTTCAGCTTTAATGGGCCAAAAATTCATCCCGCTGCGCGGGAGTACGCACTGCGTACTCTCGCGTATTCTCTCTCCAATTGCCGGTTTTCTGCATGCCCTGCGCATGCGCTGAAAACCGGCACTTGGTCTTTTGTAAAGGGGGCGGTTCCTCGGTGCATCGCGTGTGCGCTACAGGCTGCGCGCACGCTGTGCACTTCGTGCTTTGGACGCGCAGGTAAGGACGGAAGATTTTAGAAATGGAAAAAGGAGGAGTAAGACCCACTTTTAACAAGGTAAGTAGTGAATTAAGTATTTTTAAAAAATTTTTTTAACAGGTATATCTTTTTTAGGGACTTTAAAGACAGGTAAGTTTATTTTTATAACTTTTTAAAAGATTTTAAATTTTTTCAAAAATTTAATTTTTTATTTAAAATGGTTAATTTATTTAACTATACTTATTTTATTAATGTGATGTTTTTTTTTTTTAATTTAATTGAGGTTTAGCTGTTATTTTGGGGGGGGTGTAAGATTCATAGATTTCACAGCACGTATGTGAAACTTATGAATGGAAGATGGTGTGCTGCCATTGGCTCTAACTGAGTCACGTGATCCCACAGCTCGCACGAATTCACTACGCCGGTGGGATACGCAAGCACTGCCCAGCTGATGTCTGGAACATCAAGTTCGTGCGAGCTGGATCTGAAAAAGCACAAGCGGAGTGAGAGATCGCGGGGAAGCCTTACCCCCGCGGGAACAGAGCAAGATCAATTTCTGGGCCAATATGTCTCCCGACGATACACAGCTTTACTTCAGTGCCACCCTTGATTCTACCCGAACCATGCTGCCTGACTGCCTGTCCGACATCTTATGGATGAGCCACAACTTCGAGGCAGGCAAGACTAAAACTATCTTGTTTGACTCCACTAAAAAGTCCATGGCATAGCCTCTGATCCTCTCCATCTTTCTGGACCTCAAGCGCACTCTGATGGTGCACAATCCTCATGGCTGGCTCGACCCAGCAGTTGAAATGTTGCATCCAGTCCATCATCTAGACTGCTTACTTCCACCTCCGAGGTATAACCTCTGTCCCGAGCTTACGTGCACTGTGCCTTTGTCACTTCCAAACTCAAAATTTCCAACAGCCTTTTTGCTGGTCTCCTCATCTCCACCCTGCATAAATTCCCACTCATTCGGAACTCTGCTGCCTGCATCTTATCCCGTGTAAAATTCCACTCATCTATTTCCCTATCCTTCCTGAGCTTCATTTGCTCCTCATCCTGCAGCGTACCAATTTCAACATCCCTGTCCTCATTTTCAAAAATGTACCAGTGATAAGAAAAGCTGAGGGTTAAGAGGGAGTGAGGGGCTCAGGCTAAGAGGTTGCGGGAGGTAGGGGCTGGGACCTAGGTTGGAGAAGCTAGGGCTAAAACATGGAGCTGGAGTTCGGAGTCAGCAAGAGATGGAGAAGAACAGGGCACAGGGACATAGAGATGAGACAATTCTGTGCTCTTGGTGAAAAATTGTGCACAGTTCATAATATGATATTCTTTCCCTGTAAGTGAAGCAAATTCAGAAAAAAGTTAATATAATTTATTTTGTTTAGTTAGTTCATACCTCTGAAATATTTCTAACTAACTTTATAGATGGCTTAGGGATATTTTAAAGAATTTTTAAACATTTATTATGCTATATATTGAATTTTATGGGGTGAACTGTGGGTGTGTGAGGAAATAATATGGCTGCTGAAAGCAGTTTAGAAGATTTAATTGATTGCTTTTGTGTTGGTTCGCAATTGAGAGAGAAAGTGAGCAAATGGTTTCAAAGGTTTTTTTTTTAAGTAAATGGGAGATTTGAGCCGATGAGGTTGCTTTGTTCCGTACCAACATCATTAGCTTGACACACGTAAAACTTTGGTGCACAGTTGTGAGTGAGTTGTGTGGGTAAGTTGTGTGGGTGAGTTGAGTGAGTTGGTGGGTCGGTGAGTGAGTGGGTGCACACCACGTTCATGCGAGAGTCAGACCAAGAAAGAGTGAAAGAAAGAGACAGGACCCTTATTTATAGGTTACTTATGATAATATTGTAAAATTACAGGAAATGAATCTCCAGTGAACTACTGAGAAATTACACTGCTCTATTTGGCATAAAGATATTGTCCTGTGGTTTTAGTTACTTGGGATCTTCTCATTGCTCTAACAGAAACCTGATATTTCTCAATGGAAAAGACAGCAAGATCAATGCTTAGCCTGGGACACATCTCATTGTCTTGGCTATGCTCTTTGATGTGGGAAAGATTTGAATATATTTTGTCTGTGTTTAAATTGTGAATTCTGGGAGATTCTCTCACTGCTAAACTTACCTGACGAAGGAGCGAACTGCTCCGAAAGCTTGTAAAATTAAATAAATCTGTTGGACTATAACCTGGTGTTGTGCGACTTCTCATTAGTTTCTCTGTGACACTGTTTTCAGAAAAAGTTCATTAAATAGATCATGGATATTAGAAAGCAATCTCATCAAAGGCTTAAGACCACATTAACAAATAAGGGCAAAATTCAATTAATTTATAGTTGCCATCTGAAACCCAAGATTAAATTACAGCTTCAAAATCTCAGCCAAGATTCGGATTTTTTACATGCTCTGGGCTTCTGAGGAACTCGGTCTTTTCACTGTGGATTTGTTTTATGTACCAGCAGTTGTTGTCATGGGGGATGCTGATTGCCTTTGTTCTTCCTGCACTGATGTGTTACGATTCCCACAATTAAAGGTTGTCACAATCATTACATGTTTATTGAATGTCATAGCTTATCAATAAACAAAGGGGGAGAAATTCATTATAGCCCCGTTTGGGGCGCTAAATTTTAAAAGCTTGGAAAATTACCGTCAGGCGCTAATGTTTTCTAAACTTTAAAAAAAATTGTTTTTGCATTCCAAGAAGGAAGTGGAAGCGCTCCACTTCCTTCTTGGAGCGCAATCAGCAGCAGGCGGGGCGGAGACTTCAGCAGCGCTGCACACTGGGCCGGGCAGCGCCGCCACGTTCAAAGGCTCCTTCCCTCCCTTAAAGGGAACGGCCATTGCTGCAGGCTCTGCAATTGAAAAAGTACCTACCTGGACCACCAAAGCAGCCGCGATCCAGCGCGATCAGCCCGGCACTCAAGCAGAGTGTCGGGCTGATCGATCGCGGGCAGGAACCCACGAAAAAAAGTGGAAGAAGAAAAGGTAAGTTTTTTTTTACTTACCTCGGCCACCTCGCCTTTAAGCATCACCCCCGAAGCGGCCGGCCACCCGATGCACGCCTCCTGCAGCTGTCGGTGCTTTTGCCCGGCGCTGCTGCAGGGGGCGGAAGTCAATTCGGGTCCGGGGCGCTACGCACGGCGATGACGTCACGATCTCCGGGCGAAGGAGATCGGGGCGCAACGCCGTAGCGCCGCCATAAAACTCCCGCTGAATATGGCGGACGTCGATGTCAGCGCCATTTGGGCCCAGTTAGCAAAGGCACCCAATTTCGCCCCCAAAGTATCTATCTACATATTATTAAAAACTTTGCATAGGCACACACTATCTAGGTCACAGTTTTACATTGTAAAATGCTGTGAAATCATTTCTAATGGGAATGTTTAAATGTCAACACTTACCTGTAACACCACTAGGTGGCATGCCAACATGAATTTCAATGTTTAATGACAAAATTGGCCTTTAAAACTACTTGTCACACCATTAGATTGTGCTTTATATATATGTTTATAATAAAAGAACCAGGTAAATTTCTTTTTTTTACTTTTCTGCAGAGTAAACCATGAGAGATTAGTTAGTACAGATATTTTAAAAACCCTACCTTCAGCACGTTTCTCACACTTCAGATGTCACATTTTGTTACACGTACGTATTTGTAGAGGGGGGAGCTCTCCCGGTGTCCTGGCCAATATTTCTCTCTCAATCAATGACATTAAAACAGATTATCTGGTCATTTATCTCAATGTCATTTGCGGGACCTTGCTGTACGCAAACCAAACGCTGCGTTTGCTTGTATTACAACAGTGACTAAATTTCAAAAGTACTTCACAATCTATATTAACGATTTGGAGGAAGGGACCAAGTGTAACATATCAAAATTTGCAGATGATACAAAGATGGGAGGGAAAGTAGTGAGTGAGGAGGACATAAAAAACCTGCAAGGGGACATAGACAGGCTAAGTAAGTGGGCAGAGATTTGGCAGATGGAATACAACACTGGAAAGTGTGAGGTGATGCACTTTGGCAGGAAAAATCCTAGAGCAATTTATTATCTTAATGGCAAGAAACTGGAGAGTACTGAAGTGCAAAGGGATCTGGGGGTCCTGGTGCACGAAACTCAAAAGGTTAGTATGCAGGTGCAGCAAGTGATTAAGAAGGCAAATGGAATGTTGGCTTTCATTGCTAGGGGGATAGAATATAAAAATAGGGAGGTATTGCTTCAGTTGTACAAGGTATTGGTGAGACCGCACCTGGAATACTGCATACAGTTTTGGTGTCCTTACTTAAGGAAAGACATCCTTGCTCTCGAGGCAGTGCAAAAAAGGTTCACTCGGTTAATCCCGGGGATGAGGGGGTGGTCATATGAGGAGAGGTTGGGTAGATTGGGACTCTACTCATTGGAGTTCAGAAGAATGAGAGGCGATCTTATTGAAACATATAAGATTGTGAAGGGGTTGGATCGGGTGGATGCGGGGAGGATGTTCCCGATGACGGGTGAGACGAGAACTAGGGGACATAGTCTTAGAATAAGGGGCTGCTCTTTCAAAACTGAGATGAGGAGGAACTACTTCACTCAGAGGGTGGTAGGTCCATGGAATATGCTGCCACAAAAAGCTGTAGAAGCTACAACATTAATTAAATTTAAAACAGAAATAGACAGTTTCCTAGAAGTAAAGGGCATTAAGGGTTACGGGGAGCGGGCAGGAATTTGGACATGAGTCTAGGTTCGGATCGGTCATGGCCCTGTGGGTAGTGGAGCGGGCCCAGGGACTGTGTAGCCTGATTCTGCTCCTATTTCGTGTGTGCAATTCTGTTAGATGCAGGAGATGGTTCTGTGATAGATAGTAGATTGGCGGTTAGGATCAGATCAGCCATGATCTTATTGAATGGCGGAGCAGGCTCGAGGGGCCGATTGGCCTACTCCTGTTCCTATTTCTTATGTTCTTATGTTCTTATGTACTTCACTGGCTGTGAAGAACTTTGGGACGTCATGAAAATTCAAAAGTACTTCACTGGCTGTGAAGAACTTTGGGACGTCATGAAAATGGCTGTATAAATGCAAGTTTGTTCTTTTTTACTATGCTACACTTAAAAGTATAAAAAGAGAGAAAAAAGGCCAGCCATTTTGAGTCGAGAGAGAAAATTCTCCAGCAACAGAAAATACCTCTGGGCCTTAAAAGCCAGAATCCCCAAGACCAACTTGCCTCTAATCAACCTTAGGATCTTAGAGAATTATTACAAGCACTTTCAATCTCGTAACCCAGTGCTGAGAACTTACACTTGAAGGGTCGAGAGTTAAGATGTGGACTACCTCAGCTGGGTATATAGGGTGACTTTGTTGGTGTATTTTTGTGACCTTTAAGGCACAAGACTCTTGGCAGCAGAATAATGCATTGTGCATTATACGGTATTAATGTTTGTGGCCTTATGAAACAGCATAACCTTCAAAGTATCGTGAGCAATGCCATGGGAGAACTGCCAAAAAATATATACTGCAAATATCTTCTGTAAACAGTAAAAGGGCTGTTCTGGGACAGTAGGATTCGCGAAGAATCGGGATCCTTTGTTAATTCTCTTGTATTTTAACTTGACATGATTTTAGATAACCAGAAAGCATAGCCAATTACTACTTATAGCAATGCTACTGATGATTGGTTAGTCCTGTGGATAATTCAGAAAATAAGTAAATTATGGCAGATGCACATGGCTTAAAAATGAAGTCAATTTGCCACAGAAAATGTACCGAATTAATGTCGGATGGATCAGCACGTAACAAATGGATTAATACAACACCAAAAATGTTTGCTGTGGCTATGTATTAATGTTCAGACATTGTAAGATCATAACCTACAGTATCTTTGATCTTTCATCAAATAGATCAGAAAAAGCTTGCACGGGGAATTTCCCTAACAAGGCTAAATGAAAATCAATTTTGAACATAACTCATAGCAGCATACTCTAGGCTTGAAAGAGGCGACTAGTGAAATGTAACATGGTTTTGGAATATCCTCCGTGCTACATCAATCAACCAATTTTACCGCAGTGACATACTGCAACTCAACACGAAAGAATTTTTTTGCCAAGATACGAGATGGAACATCTAGTTTCAATGAGTCCCTTTAGACACTGAAGGCCGGAGTCTGTAGTTTATGGAGGAGCACACAACTGACACAACAAAGCTGTAATAGAAAGATGCTGAGAGTGTGTTCCAAGACCGTAATACATTTTGGATAACAATATAATACACAGGAATAAAAGCCAAGCATTTTATAAACAAACACTTAAATCTTGATTTTCCAATAATGGCAAAAATGGGCTTGAGCTGGCATATGGCACAAGTGCTCCAATGCCAGCAGCTCAGTGGGTTGGCTGAGCCTTTTCAAGAGGAGTCTTTCACCCCCACCTTGAATAGGCTGATGGTACATGATAAACTTGCCCAGAAAGCTTGGCCTGCAGCATACTTGGCTGGGAAACAGAAAATTCAGCAACGCAGCAGCTTTTAAAGGGCTGCAGCTCACCATTAAAATAGAAGTTGTGGTGGTAACAGGAAAGTGGACAAGTTGTTTATCATGGTGCAATGGAGACGTGTGAGCAGCACTGCTACTTTTGATGCCGAATGGATGGAGATCCTGCAGTAGAGAAGCATCAAAGGAATGTGGCCTAATTGGAGCTGAAGGCCACCCTCCAGTGAAAGTATGGTTGCAAGATGCATGGCAGGGAGCCACCAACAGTCAATGCATTCACCCAGGTCCCTCATGTCTGGTACGAAATAATGAAGAAGTTTGAAGGTATCAGGACAAAGCCAAAAGCAAGTATACTCACATTTCTTGAGGGGCTCATAAACCATGGCACAAATCCAAGTTGGAAACTGTCGCACCTTATGGGCATACCATTTGAATGATTGTACACAACCACTACCCTTTGGCACACAATAGGAGTAATTTAAACTTTTATCACCGAGTGAAAAATGGGTGATAGTGAACCGGCAGCCCGTTTTACACGTTGCCCGATTTTTTTTTCCGTGGAGAATTTAAAACGAGCTGTTGGTTCACTTTCACCTGTTTGTCGCCCGCCGATAAAAATAAAAATGACCCCTAATCTTTCAGTAAACCAAAGCTGCATGGCACACTTCGCTTGAAGGTGGGGTTTGCGTTCGATGAAAAGCAAACCGAAGCGGAGTCATCCAGGCCAAGGTGGTGGTCCTCTGTTGTTAGGCAGTGGTGCCAGCAGCCATCGATGCAGAGGACAGCACTGATTTCTTTCCTAAGAGCTATCCACGCAGTGCTTCTTCTCTTACAAATAAGGTGAACTGCTGCACAATAAAGGCATCGTGGCTGGTTCCTAAATAATAGCCACTGGAGGTACATATGATGTTTCTGTTGTCAAATACACTTGAACAGTAACAGAATGCAAATCCTTTCTGTTGATGAAAGTCGTGGGGTTGCTATGAAGAGCTGTGATGCCCAATGGATGCCATCAAGAACACTCTGCACTCGAGGGGACATGCTACCCAGTGATAGCTGTACATTCTGGCCAGCTGATGTCTCCTTTCGACAGGAAAAGTGATGAAGGTGTTGCTCCTGGCAAACATACCATTTGTCAACTTGATTGGTAGAGGTGTGAACTGCAGATTACCTGATGCAGAAGATGTCCCATATGGCGATTGGGAGGAATGTGGTACCATGAAAATCTCATGATCTGGTAACCGTCCTTTCTATAGGAAGAGCTGACCCTGCTCCAGATGTCAGCGATCTGACAGAGGTTTCCTCCATGCCGGGACTTCCACTGGCTGCTTCTTCCCTGCCGCATACATATGGTGGCAAAGCATGTGTCCCAGTTGCCATCACTTCCCAGGGATGTCGTCTGGAAGGTGGTGGTATTCCCCTGGAATCGGTGTTAAAGGGCTTAACTTCCTTTCAGTGGAGGGAGGGGGCTTGATAGCGATCTCCTCTTCCTCCAGTTGGCTCCAAACACTTAACCACTGAAGGTCCTGATCTCTGCTCTCAGTGGGAGCCTTCATTCTGGTCTTAGGCCTCTCACGCATGCTGCAGCTCCAACGGACTTTCTTTGATCGCACTGGCAGGCTCCTTCTGGAAGGAAGAATTCCTGTTGGGAGCTCGCGCTACATATCCAATGAGTCCTGACCCAGGAAAATGGGTTGGGGTTGGGCTTGGGCAGATATGAAGAGATGGCGGAAGTCCCATCCGACTGGAGTTCCTCCCCCCTCACATTTTGTATTTGTGCCATCAGGGCTGCTGTCGGTCTTTCTTGGGAAGTGAAGCCTCTGTGTGCATTGATCCTCTGTAGATGCAGATGTGGGGGTACATGCGAGTGGGCACAGAACACTTTTGTTGCAGCCTGACCCACCTGCCCTTCCTTACATTGCTCCTCTTCTTTCTCCAAAATAATTTCAATGTAGGGGATTCCCACTGGGAAACTCAATGAGGCAGTAATGGAGCTGTAGGAAAAAAGGCAACCATCAAGGCTGCTGGAAACCCAAGGGTCAACAGAAAAAAAAAGCCAAGGAAGAATAGTGCTGAAAATTGTTCACTAAATCTTGGTCTAAATCTTGGTAGTATGCTCTTCAACTGAACTTCAATATACAACCGATTGCCCTACCAACCCTGGATGGCCATTATATGTGACCAAGATCATGAGGTGTCCAGCACACAGCAACATTGGCATATAGCATGCAGGGCAAAATGATGTCACTCTGCATTCATTTACATATTTCAATGGCAAATGCAATGATTTAATTGTGCTTGTTTATAGACCCCTTCATATAGAAATAAATACAGTCGATAACATTTACCATAATAAAAATCTAGGGAACAATTCTCAGGTGCTGTTAAAGTGATCACCTCTTCTGTTTCTATGAGCATAAGGCATCTTCTCTACAGTACCCAAGAGAAATCCTTCAGGTGGGCCAACTTATGAAATAGGCTATCCACTAAGGTAATAACAAAACTCCAGGCCTGTGAGGCAACCAATACCATGTGAACATTCAGCTTCAAAAGCTCAATTACAACCTTTTCCAGTCCTTTGTTGCATTTCCTTTCAGTTCCCGAGACTGCAATTCAGAGCTCCCCGTTGGCCACCATTGTCAACAGTGCTTTGAGGCTTCAAAGGCTCAGGGTAATGAAACTATAAGGAGCTGAAAATATCAGTTTTATTCTACACTTACTTCCCTACCTGGGCTGTATCTCATCATCTGTAGTCTGGATCCATAAGGTTTTCTTTTATAGACACACCTATTACAGTCATTGATATATTTTGTATGCACAATCGTTATATTTTCCTTGGGCACCAAATAAAAAAATAGACTTGCATTTATATAGCGCCTTTCACGACCACCGGACGTCCCAAAGCGCTTTACAGCCAATAAAGCTTTACTTTTTGAAGTGTAGTCACTGTTGTAATGTAGGAAACGCAGCAGCCAATCTGCGCACAGCAAGCTCCCACAAACAGCAATGCGATGATGACCAGATAATCTGCTTTAGCGATGTTGGTTGAGAGATAAACATTGGCCAGGACACCGGGAATAACTCCCCTGCTCGTCTTCGAAATAGTGCCATGGGATCTTTTACATCCACCTGAGGGGGCAGACGGGGCTTCGGTTTAATGATTCACCCAAAAGACGGCACCTCCAACAGTGCAGCACTCCCTCAGTACTGCACTGGAGTGTCAGCCTAGATTTTTGTGCTCAAGTCCTGGAGTGGGACTTGAACCCACAACCTTCTGAACCAGAGGCGAGGGTGCAACCAACTGAAGCACTGGCTGAGACCTGAAAAAAATCAGCTGGAAGGCCATTGGTGCTCTGAAGGGGGTTCAAAGTATCATTGTTTCATGCAGTGTTTACAACGCACATGTAAATTGCACTGAAATATTCTGAAAATGTGAACGAGTACTTTGCTGTAATTGTTTATGGTCCTTAATCTCATGCTACTGAATTTGCTTGGGATATGGGGATCAGGCGGGAAAGTGGTGTTGAGGTCAAAGATCAGCCATGATCTTACTGAATGGTGGAGCAGGCTCGAGGGGCTGTGTGGCCTACTCTTACTACTAATTCTTATGTTCTTATTCAGAGTAACAGCTAAAATTTGACATTTAGGTAGTTAAGCCAGATAATCGCGTCAGGAGTAGCGGAGTGCATCACAGTGCTGCCTCCTTCGTGTTTGTGAATCGGGCATTGAGGCGTTCTATGTTCCATGGTCTGTTCTGGGTGACCACAGTCGCACACTGGAGAGTTTTTAATTCTCCATTTGTGCGCCAAGTATCCGCATCTGCCGTGGTCTGTGCGGATGCAGTTTAGGTTTGCCCATAAGCTTGGCGGAATATCTTCGTGCTGAGGCTGAATAATTGAACGAGAAAGTGAGGAGGCAAACGTGTCAACCTATTAACTTGCTGTGAAGCAATCGTGACAGTTGTTAAGAGTAACTAAACTGCTTCGACCATAGAAAGATGTATTTAAAAGGGTTAACTGCCAATGATTTATAACTTGCATAAGTTCCATTTTCAATATTAAATGAACTGCATCCCTCAGAGGTTAGCTTTAACGGCTCTATGCATTCCATCAACATGGTTAACTGGACTTCACGGTAAAAGACAGAAATCTATTAATTAAAGTTGTTGAATTTATTAAATTGTGGAAACAACAAAAATTAAGTGAAGGCCAACAATGTGTCATTCCAGACAGCCACTTTTGTGATTCACTTGGTCTCATTTCATCAAATTTCTCCACTAAAAAGGTCTACAAAATTGACAGTAGACTATAACTACCGTTTAGTGCTAGAGTTTTGGTTCGTTATGAATCTCTCCGTATTGCATCACTATGGCTGGATCATAGCATGCCAGCAAAAAATTCATCAAGTGAACCAAGCCAAGAAAGCTGATAAATGATCAAAGCTGTATGTGAATTATTGATTTTAAGTAGTTTTTTTTTTAAATTTAAATAATTGGTGCGATAAATGCAAATGTGCCTGTGGACATGATATATTCTCTTCACCACCCCAAATAAGTATGGGGAGAGGAGGGGCATATGATGAATTCCTGAGGTTCGTCAGTGCAGTTTCATAACTAGCCTGCAGGAGGCGCAGAACAGCGGGCACCGACGTTCTCACTTTCCCTTGAAGAAGCATGGCGTATTCCCACCTACCTTCCTCAGGACAAACTCACACCCCATCACTGAATGCATTGAGGTAGATTTTTGCCTTCACTGCCTGGGTGGTAATCTGAAAGGGTGGATTGCACGCTATTTGTGGAACCCGTCTGATTTTCATTCCATGTCAGCTGTGGCTCAGTTGGTAGCACACTCGCCTCTGGTTCAGAAGGTTGTGGGTTGTGGGTTCAAGTCCCACTCCAGGGACTTGAGCACATCAATCTAGGCTGACACTCCAGTGCAGTGCAGAGGGAGTGCTGCACTGTCAGAGGTGCCGTCTTTCGGATGAGACATTAAACCAGGTGGAGAATATCCCATGGCACTATTTCGAAGAAGAGTAAGGGAGTTATCCCCGGTGTCATGGCCAATATTTATCCCTCAATCAACATAATAAAAACAGTTTATCTGGTCATTATCACATTGCTGTTTGCGGGACCTTGCTGCGTGCAAATTGGCTGCTGTGTTTCCCACATTACATCAGTGACTACACTTCAAAAGTACTTCATTGGCTGTAAAGCGCTTTGAGATGTCCGGTGGTTGTGAACGGCGCTCTAGAAATGCAAGGCTTTCTTTCATGGATTTCAACGGAGTAAAAATTAGGAGGGATCTGTCCCATCAGATTACCGCCCTGGCAGTAAAGATGAAAATCTACCCCGCTGAGTTGGCATGCCACGTATTGAGACTTGTTGTGCAGACCTTTGTAAATCTTCAACCTTTTGGCTGTGGACATCATTTACAGGTTTGAACGTAACCTCCCCTCATGCTATCATGTAACATATTCAAACAAATATTGCCTCTTTACAACTAACTGTACCTGTGAAGCTGGATCATATTTCCTATGTCAACACAGAATAGAAAAACAAAAATAATCGAGAGAGAAAATCTGGTGCAGAAATAATACTGCATTCCTTTAAGGGTTTAACATTAATGCAGACACAATCATGTTACTTCATTACCAGTCCTAAATAAATAGTTTATTAACAGGTTGCATCCATCTTTATGGTCACTGTTATAATCATATTACTAAAGAGACAATCCTTCCACCAAAGAAGAATGATTTTTGTTTTAATACAGCTATCTAAAAACTGATGGCTCATTACAAAACCTGCCTTAAGAATCTATCGATTCTGCTTTGTGGCTTTTTGCAGCTTAATATAATTGATTGCTATGCAGTGTATTTCTGTCAGCAGCCTAATGCTTTTAATGCCAATGTTCGCATCACTCTGGACACAGGCAACGAGTAAAATAATGTTTCTGATTTTGGACTCTATAATGCAAAAATAAAATCTAAATAAAATCTCGGCAGCAATAAATTAGTTCAGTTGCCGGGTGAGAAAATGTCAGCTGCGCTCAGAGAACATTAGGAAAGACAAACTACCATGTTTTGCAGAATAGTGCTGCAGCCATCTACATCCATGGCTCTTCTTGCACATCAGTGGATTGATTCTGCAAGCGCAAGATCATCAACTTTGCAGCAATTTTGCTGTCAATGACATTTACATTAATCCATATTCTTTCTGTGCTGCCTAAGGGGTTTCTGCAATTGGCTGCGACACCCCTGGGACAAGGACGTGGAATAATTCAGCCTGGGTGCTTTCTCCGAATCGTTAGTCAGTGACCCTTACTGGAAAGTGTGGGCGTGCACGCACGTATGTGTGTATACAATGTGTGAACAGGATCGGGCTCTGCTGTGATGCCATCTATTGTTCAATAGCGGTCCCTCGGGCAAGCTACCAGAAGCTGCCAGCACTCGGAACCATACTCCAGCAAGAATCAAGTGTTTTCAGGAGAAGGAAGATATGGTGGGTGAAGTAATGGCCATGGAAAAGTTTCAGAGGAGAGTTACAAGAATGATTCCGAGCTTAAAGAACCTTAGTTACTAAGATAGCCTTTAGAGCAGCATAGAGGTGTTCAAAATCATGAGGGGTCTAGGCAGAGTAGGTAGAGAGAAAGTGTTCCCAGTGGCGGAAGGGTCGAGAACCAGAGGACACAGATTTAAGGTGATTGGCAGAAGAACCAAAGGCGGCAGGAGGAAATATCTTTTTATGCAGCGAATGGTTAGGATCTGGAATGCACTGCCTGAGGGTGGTGGAGGCAGACTAAATCATGGCTTTCAAAAGGGAATTGGATAAGTACCTGAAGGAAAAAAAATTGCAGGGCTACAGGGAAAGAGCGGGGGAGTAGGACTAGCTGAAGTGCTTTTGCAGAGAGCCGGCACAGGCTCGACAGGCCGAATGGCCTCCTTCTGTGCTATAACCATTCTATGATTCTATTCTACGATTCTAGACTTAGAGACGACCCGATAAAGGTAAATAAAAGAGTGAAAGAGCTGGACTGCGCACCTATTGATAGATTCTCACAGTTTGACAGATTAGAGAGGACCACGGGACATGCATTTAAACTACGCAAGAGTAGGAATAGGTAAGATATTGGGCGGTTTTTCTTTTCCCAGAGAGTAGTGATCCTCTGGAATGAATTGCCAGCTTGTGCGGTGTGTGCTGACTCTCCGCAAGCCTTCAAAAAGGAGCTGGACCAGTTCTTGGCTGGGGCAGAGAGCACATCAGATAAAAGGTAAGTGGTTTAACAGTTAATGTACACATGGTCAATGCAATCTCCTGGAATGGTTTTGATCACCTGAGGGTGTCAGATAGGAATTTTCCAGATGTGTTTTTTTCCTGTTCTTTTTTGCCTCTCCCAGGACATTATGTGGCTGTTGCAGGGTAGGAAGTGTCTCGCCATGATGTTCCAGGCATCATGAGTGTGGGTAGGCTTGGTGGACCAGCTGGTCTTTTCCTGCCCGTCATTTACGTATGTTCTTGTACGAAAGACTGGTATTTAGAGGTCCTCAGTAGATGAGAATCATATATGTATAAATTTAAGTGCAGCCATTGACCAACTAATCTTACCCGTAATTCCCTGCGGGTATGGAAACATTAAGGCTTGTTCGAATGTAGCCGCAAAGTCAGTCAGAAGCAGTTTTGACTAAGCTCTGATAACAAACAGCCACAGGCTGCGAGTGAAGGTTAAATTGTTAAATAATATATTATAATGCTAAGTAGGAATTATAGTTCGCTTAACAAAACTAATTGCAAAGATAATTAAAAGTTAATTAGTATAAGGAACATAAAATGAGAGAGATCATGGGAGTTAAGGTATCCATCTGGTAGATTGAAGTGAGATAGCCTGGCTACCTCAAGACGAGTGAGACAGCGCTGACATGGGTCCCTTGGTATAGAAAGGCCTTGTACTGCTTGTACCAGGGAAGCTAGAAATAAGAGAGATAAGGTAAATTCCAATGAGGTGAAGAACATATAAACAAGCTAACGATGAACCGGGTAGAGTTGTCAGAAGAATACTGGAGCCAGGAAGGGCCAAGATGCTAACCTTAGTCTGAGTGACAATGGTATTTTGACCATTAGAACCAATTAAAAAAAGGTCATTTCATTAAAGACCATATATGGACACTGGCCAAACAAAATTTTGATAAGAAAAGGGTTAAAACCTCGATACTCAAAGAACAACTTCACACAGACCTACTGCGAGAACAAAGGAACAGACTGAAGACGACGTCACCTGTGTCCGAGAGGCTCCAGGGACCAAGGGCTGCGAGCTACTCGTTAAAGCATCGCCTGTTGTTAAGTATATTACGCTGTAAGCTTAATAAACTCTTGATCTATTGCTCAAACATTCTGGCTGCTGCCTATTTGTGTCTTGTCCAAGAACTCTCAGAAATCATTAAGATCTTACATTCTTATGAAAGGAGAGGCAGCAGTTCACGTTATATTTCATTGTCAAGCAAAAGCAATTGTGAGCAGAATAAAGTTTAACATCACCATGCACACTAATTGCTTATTGCTGTATTCATGGAATCTTTGGAGTCAGAGCTGAAATCAGTGTTGGTTACAGATAAACTACTTCACTAGGTTTGCTCCAGTTTTCCTCTCTCACTAATTACTGTACTTCATTTGCTAATTTATCTTGTAAGGAATGAGCACAGGTGGTACCCCTGAAAATGCATTCCCAGATACATTGTCTCAATTAAAAACATAAATGACAAAGTTGTTGAAAAATGAAAAATCTAATTAGTGCGGGTAAGTTAATATTCTTCAGATGTTGGTCACAAATAATCTGGTTATAGGAGAAGAAATGCAGTATTTCTCAAAAGCATCCCGATTTACCAAACCATCACAAATGCCCTCATTTCGACAGGAATACAAATCCACCATCAGACAAGAAGCAGAGAAGAAAGATTAATGCTTAAGGGTCAGCAAGGTTCTTCAAAGCAATCCTGCAGAATTTATTTCCCGTGTGATGTTTTCATTAAGAAAATAGCATCAGGCTCACAGGAATTGACCGAGCTGCAGATGAAGTGCTAAATTACATTGAAGTTTTATCCGAACTGTACCAAAGAGTTATGGAACAGCCGAGAGGAAGCAACACCAATGGTACAGGGAAGAACACTGTAGATCATACTCTATTGTTGGTGTTTTCTAATGCAAAAATGAGAAGTCGCACAACACCAGGTTATAGTCCAACAGTTTTATTTGAAATTACGAGCTTTCGGAGCTCTGCTCCTTCTTCAGGTACAGTGAGGACTATAACCTGGTGTTGTGCGACTTCTCATTTTTGTCCACCCCAGTCCAACACCGGCATCTCCGCATCATTTTCTAATGCAAGCAGTATTCTACTGTATTTGGCTACATAATCAAAGGAAAGAAAAGCAATTTAAGTTGGGAAATATAAAAGGAGAAATATATCCAGAACAGAGGAGAATAAATGGGGGTTATTTTGCCTTTGTGCAACAGTGTGAAACAGGTGATAGCATATCGACAGCCCTATTTTCATCTCTCCTAAATTTTATTTCCATTGGAGCAGCCACATACATACTGCAGCAACAAAAGCAGGTCAGAGGCTGGGTATTCTGCAGCGAGTGTCTCACCTCCTGACTCCCCAAAGCCTTTCCAACATCTACAAGGCACAAGTAAGGAGTGTGATGGAATACTCTCCATTTGCCTGGATGAGTGCAGCTCCAACAACACTCAAGAAGCTCGACACCATCCAGGACAAAGCAGCCCGCTTGATTGGCACCCCATCCACCACCTTAAACATTCACTCTCTCCACCACTGGCGTACCGTGGCTGCAGTGTGTACCATCTACAAGATGCACTGCAGCAACTCGCCAAGGCTTCTTCGGCAGCACCTCCCAAACCCGCGACCTCTACCACCTGGAAGGACAAGGGCAGCAGGCGCATGGGAACACAATCACCTGCAGGTTCCTCTCCAAGTCACACACCATCCTGACTTGAAAATATATCGCCGTTCCTTCATCGTCGCTGGGTCAAAATCCTGGCACTCCCTATCTAACAGCACTGTGGGAGTACCTTCACTATACGGACTGCAGCGGTGGCTCACCACCACCTTCTCAAGGGCAATTAGGGACGGGCAATAAATGCTGGCCTTGCCAGCGACGCCCACATCCCGGAACGAATAAAAAAAAAGTTCACTATTACCTATTTTACACTATCGCATACAGTCCAAATTATCCCCAATGTGTCTTCATCCAGTTACTACATGCAGCTTTTGTGCTACTGATGACGATAGACAACCCAATTTCAAAGATTATCCACTCGGAAAAATAAAATAAATTCCGGTTACGGTAAAGCCTGACAAATGTGCAAGAAAGGGGAAGAAACTGGAACAATCAGCACACGCTTACGGTATAGTCTCAAATAACAGATTTGCTTCTCTAGGTCAAGTCAAATCAGTAAGATTCACTGAACTTTCTGCCTGTGATCGGACAACTTGAATATGGGTACGCAGCATGTGCTACCGGGCCTTGTACAAACCATCCGAGCCAACAAAGAGAGTGAAGTCTAAGCCAATGCGAGATTGAAACTAGTTTGCTGATCACTTTTCCACATTTGTTAAGACATCATTCACTGCAGATATTTTTGTCCTGATGGGTATAGTACACTTCCTCAGTGTAAAGGCTCCACTATTGTGTTTAGCTTCAGTGTAATTATGTGAAAGGCCGCAGATTTGTGGGTGAAATTTTCCACAAAGTGAGCTACTGATCTCCGCTATGGGGAGGCACTGAATGAAGGCCAGGGGTCTCCTCACAGAGAGGGAGGGGAAAGAAAAATAAGAGGCGGAGTCTCCCCGGTCCACTCATGCACACCTCCCAGGTGTCAGTTTTGGATCAGCATCGGCCGAGACCTGGAACCAGTCACCTCGTCTCTCGGCCAGAAATGGCAACTACTTTGCATAGGAAAACCAGAAATAGAGCAACAGAGGAAAACACCAAAAAACAGGAGCCAATTAAAAAATGTCAGGTAGAGCTGGTCATTGTTTATCTCTCCCAACACAAAAAAGTGTTTTTGCTCATTAACATAGAAGATAGGAGCATGAGGTAGGCCATTCGGCCCCTCGAGCCTGCTCCGCCATTTAATGAGATCATGGCTGATCATCCAAATTCAGTACCCTGTCCCTGCTTTCTCCCCATATCCCTTGATCCCTTTAGCCTTAAGAAATATATCTATCTCCTTCTTGAATATATTTAATGAATTGGCCTCAACTGCCTTCTGTGGTAGAGAATTCCACAGGTTCACCACTCTCTGGGTGAAGAAATTCCTCCTCATCTCAGTCCTAAATGGCTTACCCCTTATCCTTAGACTGACCCCTGGTTCTGGACTCCCCTGCCATCGGGAACATCCTTCCTGCATCTAGTCCTTCTAGTCCTGTTAGAATTTTATAAGTTTCAATGAGATCCCCTCTCATTCTTCTAAACTCTAGCAAATACAAGCCCAATCGTCCGAATCTCTCTTCATACGTCATTCCTGCCATCCCAGATATCAGTCTGGTGAATCTTCGCTGCACTCCCTCCATGGCAAGAACATCCTTCCTCAGATAAGGCGACCAAAACTGCACACAATACTCAAGGTGTGGTCTCACCAAGGCCCTGTACAACTGCAGCAAGACATCCTTGCTCCTGTACTTGAATCCTCTCGCTATGAAGGCCAACATACCATTTGCCTTCTTAACCGCCTGCTGCACCTGCATGCTTACCTTCAACAACTGGTGCACAAGGACACCCAGGTCTCGTTGCACTTCCCCTTTTCCCAATCTATTGCCGTTCAGATAATAATCTGCCTTCCTGTTTTTGCCACCAAAGTGGATAACCTCGCGTTTATCCACATAAGACGGCATCTGCCATGCATCTGCCCAATCACCCAACTTGTCCAAATCATACTGGAGTTTCTCTGCATCCTCCTCACAACACACACGCTCACCCAGCTTTGTGTCGTCTGCAAACTTGGCGATATTACATCTAGCTCCCTCGTCCAGATCATTAATATATATTGTGAATAACTGGGGTCCTAGCACCGATCCCTGCGGTACCCCACTAGTCACTGCCTGCCACTCGGAAAAAGACCCGTTTATTCCAACTCTTTGCTTCCTGTCTGCCAACCAGTTCTCTATCCAAGTCAGTACCTTACCCCCAATCCCATGTGCTTTAACTTTGCACGCTAATCTCTTATGCGGGACCTTATTGAAAGCCTTCTGAAAGTCCAAATGCACCACATCCACTGGTTCTCCCTTATCTATTCTACCAGTTACATCCTCAAAAAATTCCAGTAGATTAGTCAAGCATGATTTACCTTTTGTAAATCCATGTTGACTTTGTCCGATCCTGTCACTGTTTTCCAAGTGCTCTGCTATTACAGCTTTTATAATGGACTCTAGCATTTTGCCCACTACCGATGTTAGGCTTATAATTCCCCGTTTTCTCTCTCCCACCTTTTTTAAATAGTGGGGTTACATTTGCTACCCTCCAATCCATGGGAACTGTTCGAGTCTATAGAATTTTGGAAGATGACCAGCAATGCATCTACTACTTCTAGGGCCACTTCCTTAAGTACCCTAGGATGTAGATTATCAGGCCCTGGGGATTTATCGGCCTTCAATCCCGTCAATTTCCCTAACACCATTTCCCTACAAATATTGATTTCATTCAGTTCCTCCCTCTCATTAGACCCTATGTTCCCCGACATCTCTGGGAGTTTATTTGTGTCCTCCTTTGTGAAGACAGAACCAAAGTATGTATTTAATTGGTCTGCCATTTCTTTGTTCCTCATTATAAATTCCCCTGATTCTGACTGCAAGGGACCTACACTTGACTTCACCAATCTTTTTCTCTTCACATATCTATAGAAGCTTTTACAGTCAGTTTTTATGTTCCCTGCAAGCTTACTCTCATATTCTATTTTCCCCTTCTTAATTAATCCCTTTGTCCTCCTTTGCTGAATCCTAAACTGCTCCCAATCGTCAGGTTTGCTGCTTTTTCTGGCCAATTTATATGTCTTCTCCTTGGATCTTATGCTATCCCTAATTTCCCTTGTTAGCCACGGTTGAGTCAACTTTTTTGTTTTATTTTTATGCCAAACAGGGATGAACATAAGAACATAAGAAATAAGAGCAGGAGTAGGCCAATTGGCCCCTCGAGCCTGCTCCGCCATTCAATAAGATCATGGCTGATCTGATCCTAACCACCAATCTACTATCAAAGAACCATCTCCTGAACCTAACAGAATTAGACACACGAAATAGGAGCAGGATCAGGCTACACGGCCCCTGGGCCCGCTACGCTACCCACAGGGCCATGACCGATCCGAACCTAGACTCATGTCCAAATTCCTGCCCGCTCCCCGTAACCCTTAATGCCCTTTACTTCTAGGAAACTGTCTATTTCTGTTTTAAATTTATGTAATGATGTAGCTTCTACAGCTTTTTGGGGCAGCATATTCCATGGACCTACCACCCTCTGAGTGAAGTAGTTCCTTCTCATCTCAGTTTTGAAAGAGTAGCCCCTTATTCTAAGACTATGCCCCCTAGTTCTAGTTTCACCCATCATCGGGAACATCCTCCCCGCATCCACCCGATCCAACCCCTTCACAATCTTATATGTTTCAATAAGATCGCCTCTCATTCTTCTGAACTCCAATGAGTAGAGTCCCAATCTACCCAACCTCTCCTCATATGTCCATCCCCTCATCCCCGGGATTAACTGAGTGAACCTTCTTTGTACTGACTCGAGAGCAAGTATGTCTTTTCTTAAGTATGGACACCAAAACTGTATGCAGTATTCCAGGTGCGGTCTCACCAATACCTTGTACAACTGAAGTAATACCTCCCTATTTTTATATTCTATCCCCTTAGCAATGAAAGCCAACATTCTATTGGCCTTCTTAATCACTTGCTGCACCTGCATACTAACCTTTTGAGTTTCATGCACCAGGACCTCCAGATCCCTTTGTACTTCAGTACTTTCCAGTTTCTTGCCATTTAGATAATAACTTGCTCTACTATTTTTCCTGCCAAAGTGCATAACCTCACACTTTCCAGTATTGTATTCCATCTGCCAAATCTCTGCCCACTTACTTAGCCTGTCTATGTCCCCTTGCAGATTTTTTATGTCCTCCTCACTCACTACTTTCCCTCCCATCTTAGTATCATCTGCAAACTTTGATATGTTACACTCGGTCCCCTCCTCCAAATCGTTAATATAGATTGTAAAGAGTTGGGGACCCAGCACTGACCCCTGCGGAACACCACTAGTTACTGATTGCCAGTCTGAGAATGAACCATTTATCCTAACTCTCTGCCTTCTGTTAGATAGCCAATCCTCTATCCATGCCAGAATATTACCCCCAATCCCGTGATTTTTTATCTTAAGCAATAATCTTTTGTGTGGCACCTTGTCAAATGCCTTTTGGAAGTCTAAATACACCACATCCACTAGTTCCCCTTTATCCATCCTGTATGTTACTTCCTCAAAGAACTCCAGCAAATTTGTCAAACATGACTTCCCCTTCATAAAACCATGCTGACTTTGTCCTATTAAATTATGATTATCCAAATGTCCCGTTACTGTCTCCTTAATAATGGACTCCAAAATTTTACCTACCACAGATGTTAGGCTAACCGGTCTATAGTTTCCAGCCTTCTGTCTACTGCCCTTTTTAAATAAGGGTGTTACATTAGCAGTTTTCGAGTCTGCCGGGATCTTTGCTGAGTCCAGGGAGTTTTGGAAAATTACCAATGCATCCACAATCCCTACCGCCACTTCCCTCAAGACCCTAGGATGTAAGCCATCAGGTCCAGGTGATTTATCTGCCTTGAGTCCCATTAATTTACCGAGTACCACTTCCTTTGTGATTTTGATCGTGTTTAGCTCCTCCCCCCCACAGCCCCCTGTTTGTCCAGTGTTGGGATATTCTTAGTGTCCTCTGCTGTAAAGACTGATACAAAATATTCATTCATTGTATTTGCCATCTCCATATTTCCCACCATTAATTTCCCGGTCTCATCCTCTAAGGGACCAACATTTACTTTAGCCACCCTTTTTCTTTTTATACAACTATAAAAACTCTTACTATCTGTTTTTATATTTTTTGCTAATTTACTTTCATAATCTATCTTCCCCTTCTTAATCAATCTTTTTGTTATTTTTTGCTGTCTTTTAAAGTTTTCCCAATCCTCTATCCTCCCACTAGATTTGGCTACCTTATAGGCCCTTGTTTTTAGTTGAATACTATCCTTAATTTCTTTACTTAGCCACGGATGACTGTCTTTTCTTTTACACCCTTTTCTTCTCAGTGGAATATATATTTTTTAGAAGTTGTAAAATAACTCCTTAAATGTACACCACTGATCATGTATCATCTTACCCTTTAATCTATTTTCCCAATCCACTCTACTCAATTCTGCTCGCATACCTTCATAGTCTCCTTTATTCAAGCTTAGCACGCTTGTTTGAGATCCAACCTTCTCACCCTCTAATTGAATATGGAATTCAACCATGTTATGGTCACTCATTCCAAGGGGATCCTTTACTAGGACATTTTTAATTAATCCTGTCTCGTTACACAGGACCAGATCTAAGGTTGCTTGCCCCCTGGTCGGTTCAGTTACATACTGCTCAAGAAACCCATCCCTAATACACTCAATGAACTCATCCTCAAGGCAGCCCTGCCCCATTTGATTTGTCCAATTAATATGATAGTTAAAATCCCCCATAATTATAGATGTTCCCTTATTACAAGCCTCAACTATTTCCTGATTGATACTCCGTCCAACAGAGTTGCAACGATTCGGAGGCCTATAGACTACGCCCACTAGTGTTTTTTTCCCCTTATTAGTCCTTATCTCCACCCAAACTGTTTCATTATCCTGATCTTTTGACCCAATATCATTTCTCTGTATTACAGTGATTCCTTCCTTTATTAACATAGCCACCCCACCTCCTCTTCCTTCCTGCCTGTTCTTCCTGATCGTTAAATAACCTGGTATGTTTAATTCCCAGGCATTGTCACCCTGCAGCCATGTTTCTGCAATGGCCACAAGATCATACCCATATGTAGTTATTTGTGCTATTAACTCGTCTATTTTGTTACATAGAAACATAGAAACATAGAATCTAGGAGCAGGAGTAGGCCATTCGGCCCGTCGAGCCTGCACCACCATTCAATACGATCATGGCTGATCATTCAAATCCAGTACCCTGTCCCTGCTTTAATCCCCACAGTACACATATCCCACCCGACCCCCCGTAACCCCACGTATTTAATTCCCCCTAACATATCCCATCCTATCCCCATAACCCCACATATTTAATCCCCCCCTAACACTAAGGGTCAATTTATCATAGCCAAATCAACCTAACCCGCACATTTTTGGACTGTGGGAGGAAACCGGAGCACCCGGAGGAAACCCACGCAGACACGGGGAGAATGTGCAAACTCCACACAGACAGTCACCCGAGGTCAGATTCGAACCCGGGTCTCTGGCGCTGTGAGGCACCAGTGCTAACCACTATGCCACCGTGTTACGAATGCTATGTGCATTCACATGGAGAACTTTCAAATATGTTTTGTGACACTTAGTTCCTGCTTTTGCCCTTTTTATTACTTTACCTTTTACTCCATACCTTCTGCCCCTTCCTGACATACTCTGGTTTTTAATTTCCCCACTGCTACCCAAGTCTATGACCTTTTCTGTTGTCATTTTTATTATTTGCTCTCTAGGAACCTCCCCCACACTAGTTAGTTTAAAGCCCTCTCTACAGCCCTAGTTATATGACCCGCCAGGACTCTAGTCCCAGCACTGGCCAAGTGAAGCCCGTCCCAACGGAACAGCTCCCTCCTGCCCCAGTACTGGTGCCAGTGTCTCAGGAAGCAAAACCCATTTCTCCCACACCAGTCTTTGAGCCACTCATTTAACTCTCTAATTTTATTTGTCCTAGCCAAATTCGCTCATGGCTCAGGTAATAATCCACAGATTACATAGATACATAGAAGATAGGAGCAGGAGTAGGCCATCCGCCCCTTCGAGCCTGCTCCGCCATTTAATGAGATCATGGCTGATCCTCCAATTCAGTATCCCGTCCCCGCCTTCTCTCCGTAACCCTTAACCCCTTTTGCCTGTAGAAATATATCTAATTCCCTCTTAAATATATTTAATGAGCTGGCGTACACTGCCCTCTGTGGCAATGAATTCCACAGGTTCACCACCCTCTGAGTGAAGAAATTCCCCCTCATTTCTGTCCTAAATGGTTTAGCCCTTATCCTTAAATTATGTCCTCTAGTTCTGTTCTCACCCGCCAAGGGAAACATTCCTTCTGCATCTAGTCTGTCTAGACCTGTCAGAATTTTATACACTTCTATGAGGTCCCCTCTCAATCTTCTAAACTCCAGTGTGTACATCCCTAAACTACATAGTCTCTCCTCATAGGTCAATCCCGCCATTCCTGGTATCAGCCTGGTGAATCGCCGCTGCACCCCCTCCATGGTAAGAACATCTTTCCTCAGATGAGGCGACCAAAACTGTACACAGTACTCGAGGTGTGATCTCACCAGTGCCCTGTACAGCTGCAGCAAGGTATCCCTGTTCCTGTATTCCAACCCTTTTGCTATGAAGGCCAGCATACCGTTTGCCTTCTTGACCGCCTGTTGCACCTGCATGCTCGCCTTCAGTGACTGGTGTACAAGAACACCCAGGTCTCTCTGTACTTCCCCCTCTCCCAATTTATTGCCATTTAAATAATAATTTGCCCTCCCGTTCCTGCACCCAAGGTGGATAACTTCGCACTTGTCCACATTATAGTGCATCTGCCATTTATCCGCCCAATCACCCAGTCTGTCCAAATCGCTCTGGAGCTTCCTGGTCTCCTCCTCTGAGCCCACCCCCCTCCTAGTTTAGTGTCGTCTGCAAATTTGGAAATGCTGCATCCGACTCCCTGATCCAGGTCATTAATGTAAATTGTGAACAGTTGGGGACCCAGGACAGATCCCTGTGGTACCCTACTTGTTACTGCCTGCCATTCAGAAAATGAGCCGTTTATTCCAACTCTCTGTTTTCTATCTGACAGCCAGTTCTCTATCCACGTCAATACTTTCCCCTTTATCCCTTGAGCTTCAATTTTCCATGCTAATCTTTTATGTGGGACCTTGTCGAAGGCCTTTTGGAAGTCCAGGTACACCACATCTACTGGCTCTCCCCCATCTATTTTACCAGTTACTCCCTCAAAAAATTCCAATAGATTAGTCAAGCACGATTTACCCTTTGTAAATCCATGTTGACTCTGTCCTATCCTGTCCCCATTTGCTAAGTGCTCCGCTATTTCATCTTTAATGATGGACTCCAGCATTTTGCCCACAACTGATGTAAGGCTTACAGGTCTGTAATTACCTGCTTTTTCCCTACCCCCCTTTTTGAATAGTGGGGTAACGTTAGCTACCCTCCAATCCATGGGCACTGTTCCCGAGTCTAATGAATTCTGAAAAATCATACTTAGTGCATCCGCTATCTCTAGGGCCACCTCCTTCAGTACCCTAGGATGCATGTTATCAGGCCCTGGGGATTTGTCCGCCTTCAATCCCTTTAGCTTCCTTAACACCATATCCTTAGAGATATTGATTTGCGTCAGTTCCTCCTTTGCCAATGTCCCTATTTTTCCCGATATCCCAGGGAGGTTTTGTGTGTCTTCCTTCGTAAAGACTGACCCAAAGTATGCATTTAGTTGGTCTGCCATTTCCTTATTTCCCGTTATATATTCCCCCGTATCTGACTGCAATGGACCAACTTTGGTTTTCACCAGTCTTTTCCTCTTAATATACTTATAAAAGCTTTTGGAGTTAGTTTTTATATTTTCCGCCAGCTTGCTTTCGTAAGCTATTTTGCCCCTCTTGATTAAGCCCTTTGTCCTCCTTTGCTCTATCTTAAACTGTTCCCAATCTTCCGCTCTGGCGCTTTTTTTGGCTATTTTATACGCCCTATCTTTGGATTTTATGCTGTCTCTAATTTCCCCTGTTATCCACGGTTGAGTCACCTTTTTAGATTTCCTTTTATGCCAGATTGGTATGAACAATTTTTGCAATTTTGTCATTCTATCTTTAAATGCTTGCCATTGTTTATCTACCTCCAGTCCTCCCAGGAACATTGTCCAATCAGACCTACTCAGTTCCCGTCTAATGGCATCATAATTACCCTTGAGGTTCTGTTTTTTAATTTGACCCCTAGCTGCTCATACTCCTTTAACAGAACCGGCTTCCTTGTCCTATCTACGTCATTTGTACCAAAATGGACCACGACAACTGGATCCACCCCCTCCCACTGCAAGTTTCTTTCCAGCCCAGAGAAGATGTCCTTAACCCTGGCACCAGGCAGGCAACACAGCCTACGGGACTCTCGCTCTCGGCTGCAGAGAACTCTATCTATCCCCCTAATAATACTATCCCCTACCACTACAACATTTCTATTTACTCCCCCCTCTTGAATGGCCCCCCGTTCCACGGTGCTGTGGCCAGGTTGCTCATCCTCCCTGCAGTCCCCGCTCCCGTCCCCACAGGGAGTAAGAACCTCAAACCTGTTGGACAAGAGCAAGGGCTGCGGCTCCTCCAACACTACCTCCTGGATCCCCGTACCTGCCTCACTCGTAGTCACACCGTCCTGTCCCTGACCATGGGCTACATCTGAATTAATTAACTTCATAGGTGTGACCACCTCCTGAAACTCAAAGTCCAGGTACCTCTCCCCCACCCTGATGTGTCGCAGTGTCTGAAGCTCAGACTCCAGCTCATCAATACGGAGCTGGAGTTCCTGTAGCAGCAGACACTTGTCACAGATGTAATCACCGTGAGCCTCAATGGGGTCCACCGGCTCCCACATCCCGCAACAGTAACACATCACCTGCTCCATTCTATGTAATTAATTAAATTTTTTATTGTTAGTTATGGACACTCTCTGCCCGATTATAGATGCTGGTATCCCCTCTAATTAATTGGATTTAAATTAAATCAATCCCTCTAAATTACACCAGTTAAATGGTTTACCAACGGTCACTCTGCACCAGAAAGGCCTTATTAACTACAACCCAGAGTTAAAGTTTGAAAAGAGTACCCTACACTCCACTCCACTCCACTCACCCGAACTCACACTTACCCAAACTCAGCACTCTCTGCTGACTTGCACTCAATGCTGGCTCGCACTAGCACTGGTCTTTTTATACTGTTTGTTTGTTTACAGTCAAATGAGTCACCCCTGCTGATTGATTAGAAAACTGGTTTCCACTGCCTGCTGTGCCAATTTACTCCTACTGCAGTGTAACCTTGTTTTACTCTTCTTAAACCAACAGAATCCCAAATAGTTAACTTTTCCCCTTCACTTAAACTGCTTAAGTACTCTTATCAAGAATGATCTAAAGAGAACTAACAATTAAAGAACTACTCACACTTACCCAAACTCAGCACTCTCTGCACTTGCACTCAAATTCTGTAGTTCATCCATGCGATCTTTAAATGTTTGCCATTGCCTATCCACCATCAACCCTTTAAGTAACGTTCCCCAAACCATCCTAGCCAATTCGCGCCTCATACCATCGTAGTTTCCTTTATTTAAATTCAGGACCCTAGTCTCTGAGTCAACCACTTCACTCTCCATCTTAATGAGGCATTCTATCATATTATGATTGCTCCTCCCCAAGGGGCCTCGCACAACAAGATTGCTAATTAATCCTTTCTCATTACATAATACCCAGTCTAAGATGGCCTGATCTCTAGTTGGTTCCTTGACATATTGGTCCAAGAAACCATCCCGTATACACTCTAGGAATTCCTCCTCCACAGTATTGTTACTAATTTGGTTAGCCCAATCTATATGTAGATTAAAGTCACCCATGATAACTGCTGTGCCCTTATTGCACGCGTCTCTAATTTCCTGTTTAATGCCATCCCCAACCTCAGCATTACTGTTTGGGGGTCTGTATACAACTCCCACTAACGTTTTCTGCCCCTTGGTATTTCTCAGCTCTACCCATACAGATTCCGCATCATCAGAGCTAATATCCTTCCTTACTATTGTGTTAATCTCCTCTTTAACCAGCAATGCTACCCCACCTCCTTTTCCTTTTTGCCTGTCTTTCGTGAATATTGAATACCCCTGGATGTTGAATTCCCAGCCTTGGTCACCCTGGAGCCATGTCTCCGTAATCCCAGTTATATCATATCCGTTTACATCTATTTGCGCAGCTAATTCACGAGATCAACATGTGGGAAGTAAAATCCTGGCTTTACCCACCAGATTGGCCCAGTTTAAATTAATTTATTTTCTCCTTCAGGAACCAGCAGGTATCCTGGTCAACATTCCAGCCTCAACCCAACACCACCAAAATAAACCAGATGAACTGGTCATCCCTCTCACCGCTGTTTATGGGAACTCACTGGGGCGAGCAGTGGGCCGCCTCATCCACCCGTTTGACGTCCAAGGCCCACTCGATGTGATATACCGGCAGTCCTGTAAATGGGTGAGCTGCCGTACGGCTGCTTAAAGATGCAAATCAGACCCCTGCGCCGGTTGTAGGACCCCCCCCCCCCCCGCACCACCCCCGAATGAAATTCAGGTACAAATGGGCAGAGCTTGCACTGTCCACACTCCGTACCAGGCGCTGAGCAGCCTAACCAGCGGTCCTTAAAGGCACCCCTGCAGGCCGAAGCCATTTGTTATTTTAATTTTGTGGATCTATGAAAAGTAGGAGCGCCCCTCCTGGGCCCACACAATAACTCTGGCCTGCTTCTAGTATGTTCGTGGCCCCCCCCCCACCCCCCATCGAGATTGCCTACCCACCCCCCCCACCTCCAGTGCCGACTTGCTGACCGGCTCTACATGAAAGCTGTGCGATTTCCTGCCCTCCCCGAACGGACGCATGGAGCTGTCGCTTCACTGACTTTGTGCTGATTTTGGATGCACGTTGAATTCCTGGGTTGTAAAGTTTTGCTTAAACTGCACAGGTACATTAGTTCGGAGAAACTGTACGGCACCCTAATGTCTGGCCCCAAGTGTGCAACATCTAGGAGAAGCATTTTTCTTTATGCAACACAATAAACTAATAACAGGTTCCAAAAATGTCATTCAATTGTCCTAAAAGACTGGAAGGCTAAGTTTGCTTCGGATTATTCTGTATCATGGCAGGTTATCGCATGCAGAACACGGATGCCATGAGCATTGTATAATTTTGATTTTTTTGTTAAGTCTTCTGTCAAAGAGATCCTCACAATCTACTTATTTTATAATCCTCTCCTACAAGCATAAAGCTATAAATCAATGAATAACAATCTTGCATTTTACTTTCAAGTGTTAACATAAAGTAGTTTTATGATCTGTATGTCACGTTAATTTTTTTCCCCAATAAATCTCGAGTATATTTTTAGAAGCTTCTGAGTAGCATTTGACTCCATTTAATAAATTGTTGATTGAAAAATGTCATCAGGATTCATGTATTATCTTGAAGGCAAGAAGCACTGTAAAGCTATGATGTCTAGTCTTTTGTTTCAGCTCTTTTCAAAGTAACTATAGATGAAGGAGGAGAGGCACAATTTCCACATTAACTGAATTTCTCAGATACAGCAATATAAAGTTTATTGCAGTTCATTACCGTTAAATCCTCAAGTCAACCACGTGGGTGTGATTCCAGAGGCTGGTGTGATTCACTGACAGCTCCATAAGGGAAATAGCTAATCATAAACAGCATATTACTACATCTCTAACACAATGGAATTAGAGGCCTTTCAATCAAAGTTGGAGTTAGTTGGGGAAATACTTTATGAAATAGAAACATGTGACCTTAAAGCTTTAGTCCTCTCTTGGAAATACGAATACATTAATTTTAAAAATCATCAGCAACTTGTCCTGCTAGACTTCCAAATTAGGTGATTATTTCCCATGCTGAAATTTTTTGACAATTTTCTTCCTTCCCCTTCTCTTCTGAAGCTGTGTGCTGCTTCCTGGAGTACAATTTTATGAAACCACACCCCCTCCGGTGATCATTATTCACATGAGCCACAAGGGGCTTCACAGTTGAGCTCGATGCTGTATTTACCTGACATCCACACCTGTACACTTCCAGCATGGCAAGTAGGAGTGAGAAACTTGACTGATTTCCCCCACCACACAACCCTGAGTTGCTGTTGCAGTCCCTACAGTGGTTCCAGCCAAGATCAGCTAACTCAGCAAGCTGGAGTTTGAACCTGGGACATCAAGTCAGTATGGTACAGCCACCCACAGGATAAATACCACGTCATTGGGAAAGCTTCATCCTGTGATTTTAATCAAAACAGGGTGTGCAAAGTATTTGTCAGCTAAACACTTTTTTATTCGTTCATGGGATGTGGGCGTCGCTGGCAAGGCCGGCATTTATTGCCCTCGAGAAGGTGGTGGTGAGCCGCCACCTTAAACCGCTGCAGTCCCTGGGGTGAAGTTACTCCCATAGTGCTGTTAGGGAGGGAGAACATAAGAACATAAGAACATAAGAAATAGGAGCAGGAGTAGGCCAATCGGCCCCTCGAGCCTGCTCCGCCATTCAATAAGATCATGGCTGATCTGATCCTAACCGCCAATCTACTATCTATCACAGAACCATCTCCTGCATCTAACAGAATTGCACACACGAAATAGGAGCAGAATCAGGCTACACAGTCCCTGGGCCCGCTCCACTACCCACAGGGCCATGACCGATCCGAACCTAGACTCATGTCCAAATTCCTGCCCGCTCCCCGTAACCCTTAATGCCCTTTACTTCTAAGAAACTGTCTATTTCTGTTTTAAATTTAATTAATGTTGTAGCTTCTACAGCTTTTTGTGGCAGCATATTCCATGGACCTACCACCCTCTGAGTGAAGTAGTTCCTCCTCATCTCAGTTTTGAAAGAGCAGCCCCTTATTCTAAGACTATGTCCCCTAGTTCTCGTCTCACCCGTCATCGGGAACATCCTCCCCGCATCCACCCGATCCAACCCCTTCACAATCTTATATGTTTCAATAAGATCGCCTCTCATTCTTCTGAACTCCAATGAGTAGAGTCCCAATCTACCCAACCTCTCCTCATATGACCACCCCCTCATCCCCGGGATTAACCGAGTGAACCTTTTTTGCACTGCCTCGAGAGCAAGGATGTCTTTCCTTAAGTAAGGACACCAAAACTGTATGCAGTATTCTAGGTGCGGTCTCACCAATACCTTGTACAACTGAAGCAATACCTCCCTATTTTTATATTCTATCCCCCTAGCAATGAAAGCCAACATTCCATTTGCCTTCTTAATCACTTGCTGCACCTGCATACTAACCTTTTGAGTTTCGTGCACCAGGACCCCCAGATCCCTTTGCACTTCAGTACTCTCCAGTTTCTTGCCATTAAGATAATAAATTGCTCTAGGATTTTTCCTGCCAAAGTGCATCACCTCACACTTTCCAGTGTTGTATTCCATCTGCCAAATCTCTGCCCACTTACTTAGCCTGTCTATGTCCCCTTGCAGGTTTTTTATGTCCTCCTCATTCACTACTTTCCCTCCCATCTTTGTATCATCTGCAAATTTTGATATGTTACACTTGGAGGTCTAGGATTTTAACCCAGTGACAATGAAGGAACGGCGATATATTTCCAAGTCAGGATGGTGTGTGACTTGGAGGGGAACTTGGAGGTGATACCGTTCCCATACACCTGATGCCCTTGTCCTTCTAGGTGGTAGAGGTCGCGGGTTTGTTGTGGTTTACATGTGTTTGAGATGTTCATATGAACTCGTGTACAAGGCACACTTAAGTATAACTCACTCTCTATTTTATGGTTACCACTGCAACAAAAGCTCAGTAAGTCGCCCATGTATGCTTAGATGTCATAAAACCGCGCAAGCAAGACTAATTTATACAGCAGGTTTATCTTGGTCATAATTTTGGACTGTGACACCCGTCTTCTGCTGCATGCTGTTCAACAGAAGCAACTATTGAAATGAGATGTTACAGCAAAAGTCTCTTAGGCTCCTGGACTTAATTTAAATAAAATTCAAAGAGTTATTTTGGAACACTGGTATTGCCCAGGAGCCCTAATGTGAACAGCAGACTTTGAGGGTGAAAAATGGCAATGATTAGACATGAAAAATGAGAGCTGACAAAATAGGTTAGATATTGCTGGGGAAAATCTAGTTGAAGCAATATGACTTTTCAAAGCTAAAGTACTAAAGCAAACGTACTGGAGTTTAAGTCATTCTGCTTGTAATCCTTTCACTTAAAAAGGACAAGAGCAAGTAGGTTTGTTCAATAAACCCTTAGGCCGCGATTTTGTAAATAGATGAGTGTTGGGAGCGGGTCAGGTGGTTTCCGGCTTCCAGTCCAGCCCCCAACTACATCCGGCCCACAAACGTGATTTTACGTCGATTGGCCTCGTTAAGCCCACCCTGCAGGCTTGCCGGCCAATTAAGAGGAAGCCGGTCAGATGACGTCATTTGATGACGCATCATCTGCCGGTTTTCTTAAGGGGACCACGCACAATTTTTCTTTGACAGCTCATTTCTCAGTGTTTGACAGCATTGAGGTGCTGCAAACACTGACAATCACTGTACAAAGGTGAGCTCTTGCACCCAGGCTCTCCAGTAACTCCCTCCATAGGCTGGAACAGATGGCAGCTACAGGTGAGGTTACAGAAGTGATCTGTCACTAGTGAGAGAGGTTCTCCCAATGAGGTGGGAATAGACATCGATTTTAAAACTTCTTACCTACAGAAAAGTGTAAAAGCATAAAAAATGATTTTCCCAACATTTCCTTACCTCTGAAACTGACCAGTGGACCATTGGATCCTTCACCCCACTTCTGCAGCTGTCATCAATGCAGAAACACTACAGCAGACTCAGAATACGCCACACTTACCTGGCGTGGTGTCCGGATGTCGGGAACCCCGAGGCAGAAGCGGCAAAATTGAAAAAGAACCTGTTAACTACTATCAAGTACCTGTTAACAGGAAGTTAAGTGGCTATAATCCTCTTCCCGCCGCTAGGTGTCGGGTCCATGCGCAAATCGGGGACCCGACACTTGGGAAAATTGTTTGGAGGCGGGGTTGATGGCGGGATTGAAACCCGCCGTCAATCAAAACGATTTTGACCCTTGACCCGCCTCCAAACCCGCCCCCTCAGTGCCGATAAAATCGCGGCCTTATACTCTGAAATGTCATGATAAACCCTCGCACTTTTTACAACAATGCTCCCCACTGTTATTTGTACAAAAAGTTGGATTGCTTCTTAAGCACATATTATGACAACAGGATAAAAAGAGATGAATTAATGCTGTTCGCTGGCAGTAACGAATTTCTTTACGAGTTGCAAACTGATTTTCACCGGTTGGATTATTATAAATCTTCCAACAGACAGACATGACCATCCAACTGCTTTCAAAGTGCCTTCAAATTCACGTTTCGATGAAGTTATCTCTAAATAGTTGCTTCTGTCTACAAATGACAGATTTTTAAATTTATTTTTTAAAAGCGATTCACAAAACAGAAATTGCATTTTAAAATTATAGAATCCTAGAATAGTACAGCACAGGAGGAGGCCATTCGGCCCATCGAGTCTGCGCCAGCTCTTTCGAAGAGCAATCCAGTTAGTCCCATTCTCCCGCTCTTTCCCCATTTCCCTGCAATTTTTTCTCCTTCAAGTATTTATCCATATCCTTTTTGAAGGCTACTATTGAATCTGTATCCACCACCCTATCAGGCAGTGCATTCCAAATCCTAACCACTCGTTGCGTAAAAATGTTTTTCCTCATGTCGCCTCCGGTTCCTTTGCCAATCAAAAGAAACAACATCCTTGCAAATGGAAATGTAGGTTAATGAAGCTGCACATACAGTTTGTTCAAACCGAGGTTTGTGTTGGTTAAAGCATCAAAATAATACTTTTTAAAATAATACTCTAATAATAGAACACTTTAATAAGCCATTTGTTTATGAAAGTGGCCAGGATAGGCCAGCATGGTGCTGTTGATGAGGCAAGGCTAAACAACTGCAGCATTAGACTGTTTTGCTAAATGAATGTTCAGCTTTAAACAAAGAACAGGGCCTAAAAATTCGGTTGCTTTGCACCTCCTGCAACGAGCACCCGGGCGCGGCGCCGCCAACGCCTCCCACGAAATTCAGCGGGAGGTTAGCGGCAGCGGTAACCGTTAGCACCCCGCGGCGCAGCCGGCGATGACGTCATCGCCGTGCGCAGCGCCCCGCTCGCGCCCGGCCAGGATCTTTGGTAGCGCCCCCTGACTTACCGCCGGACGCTATGTCCGACAGGGTCAAGGGGGCCTACCTGCGGCCAGGGCGGCGCTAATTAAAGGGAAGGTGCCGGGTGGCCATTTTTGTTGCTGGCCGCCTGCCAGCACCTGCCCTCTCTGCCGTCCCCGGCCTCCTCTGAAGCCCCCCCCCTCGGAGTGCCGACTGCGCGCCGTGAGCCCGGCACTTCGAGTGCCAGGCTCTTTTGCCGGCACTCCAGTCCCTGGTGGCCCAGCTGGGCCCCACTGCGCAAGGCCCCTCCCCTTTAAGGGGAGGAAGGCCTGCAATACCGCGGCACGTAGCGCCGCGATATTCACTCACAGCGCCCCAAGAGAGAGGCGGGGCGCTTCCAGTAGCACCCCACTTCCCCCTTGGGGCGCTACCGATGATTTTTGGCCACGGGGGGGCGCTAATTTTTTTGGGGTGCTAAAAGTAGCGCCCGGCGAAGTTAGCGCCCCAAAGGGGGTGCGACTCAATTTTTCCCCCCAAAACTCTAGCCTCTGATGTCAGACTCTAGTGCTGTACCACAGAAACTACATCTAAAATGCTCTTCCGCCACTTAATGACACTGGTTGTGCACACAGTTGGGGTGAAATTACCCAGTGCTACATTAGTAATAAACAGGTCAAGCGAACACATTAATGTGCTCAATACTAATATTGCAGAGCATGATTTCAACTCTTATTTTTGTAGATGCTATGCACACTAATTCTAAGGTTTAATATATAGCAAAATTAGCCACTCTGTCATAACAGCTCAACCTACAAGAATTTGCTATTATGTCTTCTCAGGTCTCACATTTTAATATAACTCGAGTATGAAATATAATATTCCCAAAGTTACAATCAAACTTTGGAAAGAAAAAACTGGAGATGGTGTCTGGATAGGTGATCTCATCCCAGATGGTGCCCCTGTTGTGTAAAAATGATGCAATTTCCAGGAATCTACAAGGCTGATTTTGCAAATGCTCGCTGCTCCCAGTGTGCAGCTTTTCCCACCGGGGCCACATATTGGGAAATAGCAGGTGCACTCCCCACAATTTTCCATCCATAATGCACGGAAAGTCATGGAAGCGCACCCATGATTTTCCAAAATGCACTCCCAGCACGCGAGGCTTTGCGCCAGGAGAACACATTTGGAAACTTGGCCCTCATATGCCATCCTTTCAGGCAGTGCAATCCAGATCATGACACACTGCTCGTTAAAAAAAAATCGTCTCCCCTCTGGTTAATTTGCCAATTATCTTAAATCTACGACCTCTCGTTACCAACCCAACCGCCAGTGGAAACAGTTTCTCCCTACTTACTATCAAAATCCCATATAATTTGGAACACCTCTGTTAAATCTCCCGTTAACCTTCTCTGCTCTAAGGAGAACAATCCCAGCTTCTCTAGTCTTTCCACAGAACTGAATCTCGTTCCTGGTATATCTCCTCTGCACCCTCTCCAAGGCCTCTTGACACCCTTCCTCAAGTATGGTGCCCAGAATCGGATGCAGTACTCCAGCTGAGGTCTAACCAGTGATTTATAAATGTCTAGCAAACTTCCTTGCTTTTGTACTCTATGGCTATTAGAAGGCCATGGATCCCACATGCTTTTTCAACCTGTCCAGCCACCTTCAAAGATGTGTATATGTAAACCCTCAGGTCTTTCTGTTCCTGCACCTCTTTAAAATTGCACCATTTCATTTATATTGCCTCTCCTCATTCTTCCTCCTAGAATGCGTCACTTCACACTTCTCTGCATTAAGTTTCATCTGCCCATTTCACCAGTCTGTCTACGTCCTCCTGAATTCTGCTACTAGCCTCCTCACTGTTTTCCGTATTTCCGAGTTTCGTGTCATCTGAAAACTTTGAAATTGTGTCCCCTATAACCAGGTCCAGGTCATTAATATATATCAAAAAGAGCAGTGGTCCCAATACTGACCACTGTCTTACTTGCCTCCAGTCTGAAAATCAACATGTCCTTTTCCCTGTCTGTACAGGTCCGTTCTCCTGCAGACATTTGTAAACTATGCATTTGCAGAGGCAAAAATTAAGCTGATGAAAAGGCTCCATAGCTGTCAAAGCACATTTCAGCTCGTTACAGACGGAGGAGTTACCTCATTCATGCAGTGCATGAATCTCCAGCCATCTGCAAACTCGTCTGTCTACTCAGTGCCAGTGAAGAGCAATCAAATACTACTTAATCATCTTACAGGCTTGCATCAAGGTTTGCGCCATATATATAGGAACAAAACATTATTCTTTTCCATATTTGTCCCATATCAATTCAGGAATTGTTCATTCAGTTAACTACAGACGTTTGCTGTATACGTATTTCCAATTCAGAAAGTTCAAGTTATTCTATTGCAAATGGACAAGTGATTTTTTTTCTCAAGTGCTTTAAATGATGTTGTTTGAAATTACAAACACATGGGAGTACTTACCGCCCTATTCTTTCTCGATTCGCGCCGGCGCCATTTTAGCCATGCACTTTTTTTTTTAGGCGGCTGGAACACCAGCCAGAAGTAGGTGAGCGCCTCATGAATACATAAGAACATAAGAAGCAGGAGTAGGCCGTTTGGCCCTTCGAGCCTGCTCCGCCATTCAATAAGACCAAGGCTGATCTTCTACCTCAACTCCACTTTCCTGCACATAATAACCGGGGTCCTAACATGTCATTAGGAACCCGATGACATTTCAACGGACTGCTCAGTAAAAGCTGGCGAGGAAGAAGAGGAGGCCCTCTTAAGGTAAGTCAAAAACTTTCCTTAGTGGGGCCAGGAGGAGCAGAAGTGCACCTCCAAGCCCCACGGAGAGAGTCTGTGTCTCGGCCGTCCCGGGCTACCCCCCCCCCAACTTTCTACCCACAAAACAGGCCCGATTCCCTTCCCCACAACGTACCTTGGTCTGACGGGCCCTGCTATTTTGGCTGGTCCGAAGCTGCCTCTTTCTGCCCGTTTCAGGCAGGCAGCTGGCCGGTGAGATGTAAATGAGGTCAGACCGTTACAATTGCCGAGGCCTCCCACTGAGGTTCCCAGGCGGGACGGACATCGGCTCCCCAGCCTTCCCGCCAGCGAGTTAAAATGTACCCTCATGGTTTCATTTGGAAAAAAGTAAGAAAAAAAGCTATTTACTGTTAGCTGAATAAAACACAGGTGTAATATGCATCTTAACTCTTTCTCTTAAAAAGAAATTGAAATTTGGTACCGTTCCAACTGCAATGCCAGGTCCTGAGGAGCAAGCAGATGGAGTTATTGCAGTTGTGGGGAGCAGACAATTACTGGAGCAAGTGGCAGGGCAATAAAGTGTGCACCAAATGAATTTCTGGCCCAATGGGTGGCACTTATATATAATGATGCGGCTATGGAACAATCTCTTAGGTGGGACTGGAGGACATAGGATGTGAAGACATATAACTGTATTAACAAGCTTGAGATCGTCCTATTCCTCTATCGACCCGGTTGTAGACTGCAGTGTTGCTATTAACAGATACGGATCTGTCCTTTAATATACAATTACAGGTTTTGTTTGCATTCAGTATCATAAGGTCTTAGACTGTAAAAGTTTTGGGTCGATCCAATATTAATTTAGTGCTCATGAACACAAAATCGGCAGTGCAGCCCAAAAATTCCTGGCACCTAACCTTTGTTTCATTAAAAAATAGTTGACAGAGTTTTGAAGCAGGTTTTATGGAGGGATTTCAAAGTAGATTTATGGAGGATTTAGTTGTTCGATCAACAGCTCTAAGTCGGACTTTTCATCATGAGCCATTCAGCAGTATTATGATTATGAAACTATTTACAGTACTGGTTTAGAATTCAAACAGCCTTTTAGAACGTGGGCCTTGTTGATAATTGATGATGGCTGGCCAGCCAACCAAAACACATTAAGTCTATCGACTGAGGATATTTCTTTGTCTGTTTTGCGTGTACAGTACATACTGTAGTAAGAAAGGAATAGTAAGCGGCATCCTATCCAGGCAGCTTGACTGAGAACCACGGTCTTGAATTTAAGATCGTTATACAGTCTCCTGCTTGAACCCATTCTTTTCCAGGATCTCAAGTTGTTGAAGTTCTCCGTTTTTGGGGCCAATTTTAGTGCCTCTAGTGCCCCGTGACCAAAACCTTTACGTAGTATCACATGAAAGAAGGCATGCCTGGATGTTCAAGAGACAACATTGCCTGACTGGCCATTCTTACCAAGATGCCACCAACCATTTCTGCAGGCCATGGCACACCTACCCAAGGGGATGGTACCTTTGAAATGGCAACCCTCTTTGCAAGCACCTCAGAGAATACCACCTTCGGCAGCCATCAAACACAGGGGCCGGGTACACAGTCGCTGTATGATCGAAGACCTACTGGCATGGCAGCAAATGGAATTCAATCTGGAGAAGTGCGAGGTGATGCATTTGAGGAGGAATAACAAGGCAAGGAAATACACAATAAATGGTAGGACACTGAGAAGTGCAGAGGGTCAGAGGGACCTTGGAGTGCATGTCCACAGATCCCTGAAGGTAGCAGGACAGGTAGGTAAGGTGGTTAAGAAGGCATACGGGATACTTGCCTTTACTAGCCGAGGCATAGAATACAACAGCAGGGAGTTTATGCTTGAACTGTATAAAACACTAGTTAGGCCGCAGCTAGAATACTGCGTGCAGTTCTGGTCACCACATTACAGGAAGCATGTGATTGCATGAGAGACGGTGCAGAGGAGATTTACGAGGATGTTGCTTGGGCTGGGGAATTTTAGCTAAGAGGAAAGATTGGATAGGCTGGGGTTGGTTTCTTTGGAACAGAGGAGGCTGAGGGGAGACCTAATTGAGGTGTATAAAATTATGAGGGGCCTAGATAGAGTGGATAGGAAGGACCTATTTCCCTTAGCAGAAGGGTCAATAACCAGGGCGGCATAGATTTAAAGTAATTGGTAGGAGGTTTAGAGGGGATTTGAGGAGAAATTCTTTCACCCAGAGGGTGGTGGGAGTCTGGAACTCACTGCCTGAAAGGGTGGTAGAGGCAGAGTCCCTCATCACATGTAAAAAATACCACTCCCCTGTCTTCAAACTGTAGGATGCCACTCCAAGATTCTGTCTGCACTACTGGGCTGGTGTCTCTGTTGTGCTGCGATGGCATGGGAGCCCACTAAAAATCCGACCTTCTGATTTCATTTCAATGTCAATTACTGAACTGCTTCCTGCCTCACAGCATCACATAATTTGAAAAGCCATTTGATTCTGTTTAATTTCAAACCTTCATTGCAAATTGTAGATAATCCCAACAATTTTTTTTCCCCCCCCAAGACCTGTCTTTATTTGTATTGCTGATCAAAAATGAATTCAATTTCAGTATGAAGCAGTTTACACAAATACTGAAATAAGGTAACAAATCCTGGAATCCAGCACAGCAAAAATGACTATTTCTTCAACGCTATTTACTTAGTAATGGCACATAAGGATGTGATTTCAGCCCTTAATTTATGGATTACAAGACATAGCACAAAGGGGAAGAAGATCCCAGCCAAAAATGTGTCATAAATGATTGACAAGAGTGACAAGTATTCTAACTACATGTAAAGACATTCCTGAAGTTGTCGGCTCAACTATCAACATATGATGTAGTTGTACATTTATGAATGAAGAATACTAAATGTACCAAAGAGATTCGCACTGGCTGCCTGTTACACGTGCCGCCCAATATTTACTTCCATTGAAGTCTCTTGAAAAGAGAATACTGAGAGGGGATATGATAAAGTGCTTAAAATTATGAGGGGCTTGGACAAATTGGATCCAAGTAAACTTTTCGGCATTTAAGAGTCATATTTACAAATTAAGGACGACAAATGAAAATAGGGATTAAAAACAGAAAATGCTGGAAACACTCAGCAGGTCAGGCAGCAGCTGTGGAGCGAGAAACAGAGCTAACGTTTCAGGTCGATGACCCTTCGTCAGAACCTCAGAGGTTCTGACAAAGGGTCATCGACCTGAAACGTTAACTCTGTTTCTCTCTCCACAGATGCTGCCTGACCTGCTGAGTATTTCCAGCATTTTCTGTTTTTATTTCAGATTTCCAGCATCGGCAGGATTTTGCTTTTGTAAAAGAAAATAGGGCATTTAAAAAAAAAACTAAAATGGTAGCAAATATGTGGATTACCAGCACAGGTGGTGGAACAAGAAACTTTAGTGGGTCTCAAGAAGGAACTAAACAGGCTCTGGTCAACAAATAGGATTCAGGGTTGTTAAAAATGCATCACGGGAATACTGTAGATTGGCGGGCTAGATGGACCGAAGGGCTTCTCCTGTCTGAAACGGTTACTGCATTACTGTTATCTTTCACCATGTTATCCGCTGACTTAGAAGTAATTCCAAGTTACAGCTGAGTGGGTGCTCAGCGGTAGAGCTACCTAGTAAACCTAGACAGAAAATGGTGTCGCTGGCACAGCAGCAGGACTGCTTTTGATTTGTTGCTAATTAATGGAACTACTAACTGTAAAAAGAGGCAGTTAACATTGTAAACAGAAGGGATATTCAGCTCAACACTGAGAACATCATTCGAATGAAAGTGCAAATGATTAAATTGATTAAATATATGTCTAACTTTAAATCTCAATTAAATGTCGACAGGATGTTTGCGCCACAAGCAGGACTTTCAATAGGAATCTTAGTTTACAGGAAGCGCTAGGTCCTCCATTATTCCTGCAAGAGGACTATGCATGAGTCCCACTATTTGCTGCTTTGATATGATGTATACCGTGGGATTTGCCTCGTATTCTCCGCAGAATCATCCTGTCAGAACTGGAGCAATTATGAGGTTTACAAAAATAAGACGATATACTAGCTGATGTCCTTTTTATAAGGAGGAATAGAGCTCGAGGTGCTTATCTGCGCCTGAGTCCAGGAGCATGGCACCATAGCTGTAGTTCAAGAGCTTGATGCATTCAGCAGTCAGCTGCCTGCTCAATAATCCAAGGTAGTCATTACTTATATATCTGCATATTTCAATAAGTAGATGGTGTGAAAAGACCATCTCCTTGATGGGTTGATTTGCGCCTCCGCAAATCCCCTTGCGCCCGAGCGCGGCGCTGCCAACGCCTCCCGTGAAATTCAGCAGGAGGTTAGCGGCGGCAGCAGCTGGTAGCGCCCTGTGGCGCTGCGCCGTCAGCGATGACGTCATCACCGTGCGCAGCGCCCCAGCCGCAAACCTCCCTTGTGCCCCCTGACCTATCGCCACACGATATGTGCGACAGGATCAGGGGGCGTTTTTGCAGCGATGACAGCATTACTTAAAGGGCAGGTGTCGGGTGGCCATTTTTATTTTGGCCAACTGCCAGCAGCTGCCCCCTTTCCTTTTTTTTTTCCGGGGTGCTGGCCGTGATCGCTCAGCCCGGCACTCCTCGAGTGCCGGGCTGTTTTCCGGCACCCCGCTCCCCGGTGGTCGGCAGGGCCCCGGTGCACGCAGCGCTAGGCCCCTCCCCTTTAATCAGGGGAGGAGACCTGCAATGGCGCGGTGCTGTTGCACGTAGCGCCACAAAATTCAGTAGTAACGCTCCAAGGAGGAGGTGGAGCGCTTCCAGTAGTTCTCCACTTCCTACTTGGAACGCTAATACTGAATTTCCGGCAGAGGGGTGCTAACGGCGATGTTAGTGCCCCAAAAGGGACGCCACCCAATTTTTCCCCCAAAAACCTCATAAGGTGGGGATAAAACTACTCCACACAAAACTATGATCAGTTTTAATCGTGAACGTACTAAAGTTAACACAGCAGAGAAATTCTTTACTTTCTACAACCGTCCTCTTCCCTCATACAAACTTCCTGTATTAAAGAGATTCTTGCCATCTAGTTAATTAGAATATCTTAATAGCTCCATAAAGTCTATTCTCACTCAACATTCCAAAACCTCTTCTCATTCAGTTTAGTTGGTGTGTACTTTGTGCCCATCAAGGTGGCATATGTTGGTGCAGTAGAATACTACACTCTTCAAACCAAGTACCCAGTGTCAGCATTGAGTACTATCGAGTTCAGGAAAGCACAGCACAGAGTAAAGCTCCTTCGATTCTGTCCCAACCATGTACCATAGCTAAACCCGAGAAGACCGCAAGTGGATTATTTTTAATTTCCAAACAAATTTGTGTGACCTTTGAGGGAGACTGCCAGTTTGTATCAATTAGTGTCAAACTGCAGCCAGTTTTATCCTGTGGACCGACGAGGAACTGGATTAAGGCTACCCAAATAATTTTTCCCAGGACTATTACAGCCTGGTGAAATAGCAAACTCTGTATTACTGTCTGATCATTCTAAAGAAGTAGTATATTGTTATATGTAATGTTATATATTACTGAAAATAATATTCACTGTTGAACAATTCAGTAGTGCTGAGCTCTGTGGTTTGGAGCCACATAGTATAATTAAATCCTTTCCATGTATTAGGTCCTTCTCTGTATCAACGCAACGCAAATCGGCATTCAAATGTTATCATTTTTAAATGTTGCCCAGGATCTAACAATATGAGTCATGCACTTGGGGGACCTTTCAAAACATTAAAATGAATATCAGATGCCGTGGAGACAATAATCAAGTGTCTGTGGTGCTCTAGATAAATACTGAGTAAAATTGTCGGAATTATAATGTTACTGTAATTTGTGACAAAAAGAATATAGCAAGACATACAATACCAAAAACAGCCAATTTTTGCTAGCTCTATTCTCAAACCATCAAGAATGATTTCTTGAGACTTACAACCATAAAAGCTGAACATGCAAAAAGCATATCATCCTCTTCAATCTTTGTGTGTACTTTGCAATAGTCACAAAAATGATTGAATAGCATGCTAATAAAACCTGTGCTTCTCCAATATGTATTTGGGAGTATGTAGGGGTAAAATAAACTCTAATATTTGTACTGGAGACGTCTCAATTCTCCTTTAATGCTAATGCAATATGGACCTGTCCAAATAGACTTCCAGGTCACCAAAAGGATGCTGCTATAAATGCCTTGTTGCTAATGAGCAGAAATGCCCTTGTGATTCTTCCAGCTCCTTTTAGATTCATATAACAGACCAACTAAATGACTTCCTGTGAAAGAAGTCCAGAAGAAAAAGTGCAAATTGAACTCCAAAAAAGAAATGTGCCCGAGACCTCTTGGGATTCAATTTTAAATGGAAACATAGGAAGGGCTGCACAGGAGAAGGTGAGGCATTTTTCTCAAAGGTCTGAAAGGGTTTTGGACATCAAATTGTTGAAGTTATAGCTCAAATAACACTGTTTGCAGGCTGGACAGAATGAACATTTTTTAATTAGTGTTCTATTGTCTTAAAAGAAAAGGGAAAAAATAAAACATTTTTGTTATACTTCACAGAGGTAGACTCACTATCCAATATTGAAATGGTTAAGTCATTACAACCAAAGATCCCCAAAGATTTCATCTGAATAAACAGCTACTGCCATCTGTTCTAACTGGTTGGGCCTAATTTCTTCTCCCAGCAGGCTATCAGGCTCTAACAGTGCATGCCCAAGCACATTTCACTGTCGATAGAAAAATGGCCTTTTTACAACAACAAATATGATTTGTGTGTGGGGAGAAGTACTTTATATTAATCCCAATGTAAACCTTGATTAAACATTTTTTAGTCGTAATCAATAGCAGCACTTGTATTGTGCTGACTGAAAATGACAACAACTGCAAGTAGTGTTCTGATCAGTTAGGTTAGACCGTGCAACTTGCTGGGGTTTGCATCTTTCATTATACATCATTATGTGAGCAACTGCGAGTCACATTACTCCTATTGCTGGAGCAAGCACACATCTTATTGCCATACAAATCCAACAGTCAAAACATTCTGACTCTAAACTACTCTCTCCGCATCCTCTCCGCACTATTAAGCAGCCGGGCCTGGCGTGTGCGGTGGAAGCAAACAAATTCCACGTATAAATTTGTATGAAGTAAGAATGATTTTAAAAATGCTAATATGTGAGGAAATGGTGCTCCCTGCAGGGGTAAGAGTATAATCTTTTGCGGTCTGCGTGACTGCTAATACAAGCCTGGGCTGAGCCACAGAGATTTCGTCTCTGTTTGGTTCAGCACAGTAATTCGTATTCAGAGCAGTACAGCTGCCCACAAGTGTGATCTCTCACGCTCTTGTTACACGAGGATTTTTTTTTTTGTGACACTATAGGTGTACATTCGATATTGGATTCTTGTTAGGAATGTTTATTACATGATTGTATCTGATGGCATTGCTCTGCTGAGACTGCTCTGCAGTGATGGTCTGGCAAATCCCAAGATCAGGGGATTTATCGGAGCAGACCAGGAATCGAGCCTCCTTCTAACCTTTCCCATGTACACGCTCACAAGAAAATACAGCTTCTTAGTTTTGAAGTTACTCTCATATCTTCACAAGAAAATACTCAGGAACAAATAAGCTTTAAAGGCATATGTCGCAGCAAATATGCACTTAACAATAGAGAATACGAAGCTGCACAGTTGTTGGTATTTAATTGTCAAAAAATTATGACACCTGAAAAATAGTACAGTGGCTCAACTGCTGCTAATAGTTCTGAAGTCTCAGAAAATGTGCTGCTCCCAATTTGCTAAAACGCACCTCAATGTGAGAGTAATCCAACCTGACGTGGGCCACAATGTTCCAGAGCAATTGTTAGTAATTGCCAAATCTTTTCTGCCGTCAACCCTTCTTTTTCTCATGACTACATAAATTAAGCATTACTTCTGAAAAGGCTTTTAGGATAATCTGCAGCCTTTGTATTATCTGACGAGCATTTGAAAAAGTGTAGTGCATTAGAGATTAAAAATGTACTGACAACCATTACCCTTCACAACTTAACCCTTTCCTGCAGGACGTCAGCCATGTGAATCTTCGAATGCGAGTCATCAATCCAAATATTCCACATAACAGACATATTTTTAAAAATTATTTTGCAGTTTTATTTTATTTTAATTACCGTGTTCAATTTACCCATTTATGGTATATAGATCTAGTAAGTTAGCAACAGTGTATTCAGTATCTTCTATTACAAGGCTGAGCCAACAAGACAGGGACTTGAAAGAGAATCAAAAAATAGATGGAAGTGTCATAGCAGCATCAGTTTATAGCTAAAACCAATACCTTTATCATTTTTACTGTAAATCATATTTAATGTATACTAACTGTTTCGAGTTTATTACATTATAGAATTATGTACTGATATTAGCTAGGGAATTTAACGAATATTCCTGATCGACTTTGTCCCACAAGTTATTTTATTTAACTAGAGACCACAGGCCAGTGATGTGATATATAATTGAGTCGTAGTTCCTCAGTTATTCCTTGTGATTTTACCAGAATCCCCAATTTGAGCTGAGCAATCTGCAGGAGAAGCCATGACACCAGGTACTTCCACAAAAAGGGAATAAAATATGAGCCAAAGTAAACTTCCATGACTGCTGTCTCACCTTAAAGGCACTGGTAGAGACCCTGGAATAGGCTGGCTGGCTAACAGTTGGGGAATCACACATGACTTACACAAGCTTAAAACTGGATATCTTTTCACTGTTTCATATCATAAAAATACAACATACTGAAATATAAGTAGGGAGAAAATTAACTTATACAATGGGAAGGGGGAAATATATAGAAATAAGCTATTGGGGCAGAAGTTAGGCTCGCCACGGGTGAGTACGCGCTGTGTACTTACCCGTGGACGGAACGAAAGTGCCGGTTTCTTGCATGCACTGCGCATGCGCGGGAAACCGGCACTTCCGTTCCCCCGAAGGAAGGGGTTCAGAGGTCGAACGCGCACGCCGGAGGGCCAGCGCGTTCGCCTCGCACTTCGGGTTTTTTTTTTTACAGGTTCCTCCGTGAGGGTAAGCACGGAGAAGATACACATTTAAAAAGGAGGCGCAAGGCTTTCTTTTAACAAGGTAAGTGTTGATTTTATTAAAATTTAAACATTTTTTCCACAGATTTATCTTTTTTAATTACTTTAAAGAAAGGTAAGTTTAGTTTTTAACCCCGTTAAAAAGTGTAATTCATTTTTTCAAAAATTTAAATTTTTGTTTAAAATAGTTAATTAATGTAATTTATAGTTATTTTAAAAATGTGACTTTTTTTTTAAATTTATTTGTAGTTTTAGGGATGTTTTGGGGCCGATCTGTATTCATAGATTTGACAGGTCTCCTGTCAAATCTATGAATGAAAGATGGTCTGCTGCCATTGGCTCTCCATGGCCCACGTGATCCCAGGGGACGCATCGCACTAACTGCGCCCCTGGGATACGCAAGCACTGCGTGCCAGCAGTTGGAGGCGACCAGGACCCGAAGTCCTCGTGGGCCCAGGGGTCAACGGCAGGTGCGGTAGGTAGGTGCGCGCGCGATCCTTGCACCCGCGGGAAGCCAGGGAGCCGAATTTCTGGCCCATTATAATATATGGATGGAGCTCATGCCCTGACCATGATTTTTTTAAATTCAATATTTTTCCATTGTACCTGAAAAATATTATGACATCTTGCTAGCAACAGTGGACTACACAACTAAGGAGTTATGTTAGTTGATAGCAGAATACATGCTACATAAATAGCAGCGATTAGCTTTGCATTGTGTGTGGAATGACTGTTCATTTGTGCAATGTTAGGGTTTATATGTAATTAACTTCCACATCTGATAACATTTGAAATGTTATTTCTGGTCACAGAATAATCCACCACAGCACTGTGGTACATTAGCAAAACAATTACTTGCCTCGTTGCAAATGAGCTCATTTCCGGGAACACGCGATAAATTCTGTTGGATTGTAAACCTTTACAGGACCATTGCAGTATCTAACATAGTTATTGCTAACTAACCAACCTTGGGACTTAAGATAACAGGAGTTGAGTAAAACACATCCAAAACTAATTTGAATCTTTGGCTGAAGCTGAAATGAGCTAACTTCTGGAATTACCAAAATATTACAAGTGCCTGTCCATTTTCAAACTTCGTCTGCATTTTTGAACCTTAAAGATAAAAACAAGCCTGCAGTATTTCTCTAAGTAATGTCAGGCTTTGGCATGCAAAAGCAAAGCTGGTGACACTCGAAAATTCTAGCCCACTTAAGGCTGTGCGCAGACCAGTGTAAGAAAACCTTCATGTCCACACCACGAGGTGTCTGCTCAGTTCCTGCATGCTGTGAATAAAATGGACGACAGTTAAATTTCAATACTAACTCTACACTGCCAATAAGAGGATTCCTGAGTTACTATACACTGGGTTCATATTTGGTCTTTTATTACTATGACTAGTGGATTGCCCAGCACAATCTTCTTTCTTTCATATGGTAGTAGCAAAACAAACCAAATGACACTATCTAAGTCATATATCCAGGCCAAAGCTTCCGGTGTAACAGTATGGATATCTTGAAGGCTGCCTGCAAATTTCCTCTGAGGGCAGTGAAATACTGCACAATTTGAAATAATTGTGTAAACTTGACTGTAAATAGATATTCAGCTTGAATATTAGGATATTTGAGGTATGAAATATGAATTTGACTCATAACTGAGATGTATATATGCTATACTGAGATCAACTAACAAAATGACCTGGATTACTGTGAAGTAGAAACCCTCTTTCCAAATACAAATTAAAATTACCACAATAATTCAAACCGACATGCATTATGAGACGATAGTGCACTACCATGGGGTGGCACTGCAACAAGGGGCTGTATTTGATCCATACCATCTAACTTGTTGGGAGAGAACAACAAGTATATTATCTCAATAATTCAACCAGGCAAGCGAGGATTTGATCTCCAAGAAGTTAATGGTGAGTTCAGTTATGTGAGATGGGCTTCTATGATTCTGCTACCAAGCTCACAACAATGCATTGCAGCAGTACAATTGCTCATGGTCATCAGTGACAGTTCAGTCTCTTTGATGCCCCTCCACTTCATTGCAACTCCAAAAAGTAGTGGCAGAAACAATAGCTTCAAGGCATTTATTAAGCTCCAACCACTAAGTTCAAAGTACAGGCACCCTGTAAAAAAAAATATACAAATGTTCCATTTCAGTGTGAGAAAATATACTACATCTCATACATTTCAACCAAGCCCATCACACTCATATTTGCATGCTGAACTCTCATGCAACATACCATTAGTCATCAAACAGAGTCATATTAATACAAGCCCTCCATTGTCCAAGACAGAAAGACAGCAGCTGTGACTGACTAGCAACATAGCAAGGACTAGAGTCCAGGACAGAGCAAACAGGGACAATCCAAAGTCTGGCACTGAAACGCTGGCCCAAGTTAGGAGAACCATGCAATATCCAGTTCCACATGTAAACTGATGATACCCAGCTCTACTTTTGTACCACCTCCCTGAAGCCTTCCACTGCCTCTGTTCTGCCAGATTGCTTGTCCAACACGAGACTTGGATAAGCAGCAATTTCTTCCAGGTAAACAATAAAAAGACTGAAGCCATTATTTTCAGCTCCTGCCACAGAGACTGCACCATTGCCATTGACTCAATCCCCTTTCAATGTCTCAGGCTGAATCAGACTGTTCACAACCTCAAGGACCTGTTCAAATTCTGAACTGAGTTACCAACTACATATCCTTTTCATCACAAATACCACCTACTTCCAACTGCATAATATCGCTCATCTCCATTCTTCCAGCAGTCCATCTGCTGCTAAAACTCTCATCCATGCCTTTGTCACTTCCAGACTCGACTGCTCCAATGGTCTAACTGTCTGGCCTTCCATCCTCCACCCTCTGTACCTTCAGTTCATCCAAAACCCGAATGCTTGTATCCGAGCCAAACTAAGTCCCACTCGCCCATCACCCCTATCCTTGTTGACCTACACTGGCTCCCAGTTCCCCAATGCCTCAGATTTCAAATGTTCATATTTGTGTTTCAATCCATCCATGGCCACACCCCTCCCGGTCTCGGTAACTTTCTGCAGACCGACAACTCCCACCCAAAGGGCTGGATTTTGAATGACCCGTGGAGTCGGGTTTGGAGGCATGTGGGGGGTTAAAGTTGCAGATTCGGGGGTCCCGACCCCATCCAGCCTCCACGCAATTTTGTTAAAATCGTGTGCGGTGTTCCCGACTCCGTCCCGCCTCCAAGAGGCAGGAGAGGCCATTAAAGCCCTTAACAAGCCCTAAATTGGCTCTGTAATGCCATTTTGAAACGTTTTAGCTAGTTTAACCCTTTTCCCACATGAAGCGCGCCTGATGTGAAACACGCCAGTGAAACCTGGCGGGAGCACAAGTGGATTCTCTCTCTCTCATATCCAGGTCCTCTCACAGCAAAGGCCAGTCAATCTATGAGACCAGACCAGGCAGTCTCTGACCTACAATGATGACATCATCAGAGGCGACTTTCAGACTGAAACCACTAATTGGTTCATGGGTTCCCACATGCTGGAACTCAATTGCCCAATTAAGTGAAAATTGCATCAATCTCCCACATCCAATTTCAGGCAGGTGGATAACATGAAAGGCGGATGACACGACCCCAACCCGACCCCAAGACAAAATCCAGCCCATACTCTCCATTCCTGTCACATCTGCCTCATGTGCAACCCTGTCGCTTCACTTCACCAATGGAGGCCATGCTTTCAGTCAGCAAAGTCCTCATGCTCTGGAACTTCCTTCCCGAACCATTCCGCCACTCCACTTCCCACTTCTCCTTTAAAACCCTCCCAAAAACCCACCTCTTCGACCAAACTTTTGATCGCTCCTTCTCCTTTCTTTGGCTCAGTGTCAATGTTTTGCTTATACCTCTGAAGCAGCTTGGGATGTTTTTCTATATTAAATGTGCTATAGAAATGCAAGTTGTTGTTGTTGTTGTCATTGCTGTTGGAGACACCTTTCAACTTTGCTGAGTTCTATGAATAAAGCCCAAAGCATTACAGTTTGTTGATACTCAGGGCTCTCTTCAGAATAAATAGCAATTTAAAAGCCACCTGTAATGTTAAACATTACAATTTGAGCTAAACAGATTCAAAACACAAAAAGATCATGAATTAGTGCAGAAAAATTACAATGATGTCATCCCAATACAAAATAAAAAGGATGATTATTCACCCAAACATCACATATAAACAACCATTCAAGCTGTACATAAATACAGACTCTCCCACAGCATAACACAGATAAGATCCCTTATACAAATATTCCACAGATAACATTTACTTTGATTATACAGAAAATAACAGTGGAGGAAAGGGCAGCAGGCATCTGACCATGAAAGTAGTTCCTTAAATTCCAAGGATGTGTTCACACATCATATACTTTAGTGGTCTAATATAGAGCACCTCCACAGTTTTTAAATATAACATAGATAAACAGTGACGTTCGTTTTATTCCCAAACCTGTTAACCAGAAGCCTACTCACCAGCATATTTTACAACTTGTTATGGTTGAGATAATTTATCTAATTTAATAATCAAAAGGCTAGTTTGTCGGACGCCTTTCTGAGGCAACTGATTATCATGTTGGTTCAAGGTTTCGAGCAGTCCTGTAAATGTCACTGCTCTCTAATGATTTCCTTGAGCACAGTGGTCTTTTCTATTGCATTTAATATACTGAACAGCAACAGCCATTCATTTAGAAAAGTGAGAGAGGAACAGAGGAAAAATGACTGATGAATCTCGAATATTTTTTCACAGCTTGTCCACATACATAACAGGGCAGTAGAATTTGACAGCTATCATCTTCGAACAGTGCACAGGATCCCTGTCTGCTATTCATCAATTCCAGCCAAATCTAGTGAGACTACCAGAGACTCTCCTACAGCAAAAATCCACTGAAATACAGGCCGAAAGACACATCTCAGGACCAATGATTCACACTGGTTATTCTGCTCATCATTCACAGGGTTCAGTTCAGCAACACTCCAAAAACTGTCTACCTAGTAACTTGCAAGGAATGGTTGGAAACTTGGGTGCTATCCCACCAGTACTGGCAGTACAAAGAAGGTTCACTCGGTTAATTCCGGGATGAGGGGGTGGACATACGAGGAGAGGTTGAGTAGATTGGGACTCTACTCATTGGAGTTCAGAAGAATGAGAGGCGATCTTATTGAAACATATAAGATTGTGAAGGGGCTTGATCGGGTGGACGCGGTGAGGATGTTCCCAATGATGGGTGAAACTAGAACTAGGGGACATAATCTTAGAATAAGGGGCTCCTCTTTCAAAACTGAGATGAGGAGAAACTTTTTCACTCAGAGGGTAGTGGGTCTGTGGAATTTGCTACCCCAGGAAGCTGTGGAAGCTACTTCATTAAATAAATTTAAAACAGAAATAGACCGTTTCCTAGAAGTAAAGGGAATCAGGGGTTATGGGGAGCGGGCTGGAAATTGGACATGAGTTTGAGTTCGGATCGGTCAACGCCCTGTGGGTGGCGGAGCGGGCCCAGGGTCCGAGTGGCCTGGTCCTGCTCCTACTTCTTGTGTTCTTTAGAGTTGAGGTTGGATCAGATCAGCCATGATCTCATTGAATGGCGGAGCAGGCTCGAGGGGCCGATTGGTCTACTCCTGCTCCTATTTCTTATGTTCTTATGTTCTTACTGGTGGGGAACATAAAAGGATTTTGATTAAGAAAGGATCTTGCGCCGTTTTTAGAAAAACAAATTAGATGATCGTAATCACTAGCATCGCATTCACACTGTGGGGATAGATTTTCATCTGTACTGCCTGGGTGGAGAGCAGAGAGGAAAATTGGGTGGGGAGATTGCACGCCTGTTACAAAGCCCGCTTGATATACCTTCCTTTAAATTAAATGAATGGAAAATGGAGGAGTTCTGTCAATGTTGTGCGATCCTCCAGAGACAGATTTTCCTCTGTACCTCTACACCCAGGTGATGCGCAACACCCAGACAGTAAAGACCAAAATTTACCCCTATACGTTCAGTACCAGCGCAGCGAAGGTTCACCAGACTGATTCCTGGGATGGCAGGACTGTCGTATGAGGAGAGACTGGGTCGACTAGGCCTGTATTCACTAGAGTTTAGAAGAATGAGAGGGGATCTCATTGAAACGTATAAAATTCTGACAGGGCTAGACAGAGTGGATGCAGGAAGGATGTTTCCCCTGGCTGGGGGGTCTAGAACGAGGGGTCACAGTCTCAGGATACAGGGTGGGGCATTTAGGACTGAGATTGAGGAGAAATTTCTTCACTCAGACGGTGGTGAACCTGTGGAATTCTCTACCACAGAAGGCAGTGGAGGCCAAGTCACTGAATATATTTAAGAAGGAGATAGATAGATTTCTAGACACAAAAGGCATCAAGGGGTATGGGGAGAGAGCGGGAATATGGTATTGAGATAGAGGATCAGCCTTGATCATATTGAATGGCGGAGCAGGCTCGAAGGGCCGAATGGCCTACTCCTGCTCCTATTTTTCTATGTTTCTATGTTTCTAAAAGCGCCCATCCCGATCCGCTGACCGATGCTGGAACAGCACCCAGCTGCTCCAACAGACCCCTGGTAAGTTCAGCAGCTTCTGAGGCCTTTGCTGCACTCGCACAGCTCTCAGGGTGGAATTTGCCTGGGAAGAGCAGGAACTCACTCAGGCACACCTGCTTGACAGAGGGGAAGGGCAGAGGAGTGGTCCACAGCCCCTCTCCAGGAATTTAAAGGGCTAGTGTGAAGGGGTGAAAACTCAGCACAACCAGGTCCTGTTCCAAACTCCTGACCGCCCCCCCCCCCCTCCCCCCACCCCCCATCGACCCCTGGGGGAGAAATAACGCTTTCTTCCCTCTCTGGCCCCACTAATTTTGGGGCTGTCGAGTTTAACTCGGGTGTATGGACCCGAACTACTTCTGAAGTACAGTGGAGTGAAATAACTTCTTTTCACGGTGATGTCAGGATGGGCACCAGCTCCGGATTCAGACTGCATTTACATTATAACCACTTTGTACCAACAGTACAGTTGTGGTGTAAATGCATCCTTAAAACAACAATCAAAGGATCAACGCCTGCTGCAGCTGCAATGAGGACGACATTGGATTTAAGCATGCAAAATAATGGCCCAAAAATTCATCCCGCGACGCGAGAGTACGCACTGCGTACTCTCGCGTATTCCCTCTGCAATTGCCGGTTTTCTGCATGCCCTGCGCATGCGCTGAAAACCGGCAATTGCTCTTTTGAAAAGGGGGCGGTTCCTCGGTGCATCGCGTGCGCGCTACAGGCTGCGCGCACGCTGTGCACTTCATGCTTTGGACGCGCAGGTAAGTACTGAAGATTTTAGAAATGTAAAAAGGAGTAAGACCCACTTTTAACAAGGTAAGTAGTGAATTAAGTATTTTTTTGATTTTTTTTTTTACAGGTATATCTTTTTTAGAGACTTTAAAGACAGGTAAGTTTATTTTTATAACTTTTTAAAAGATCTTAAATTTTTCAAAAATTTAATTTTTTATTTAAAATGGTTAATTTATTTAACTATACTTATTTTATTAATGTGATGGTTTTTTTTAAATTTAATTGAGGTTTAGCTGTTATTTTGGGGGGGGTGTAAGATTCATAGATTTCACAGCCGTGCTGTGAAACTTATGAATGGAAGATGGTGTGCTGCCATTGGCTCTAACTGAGTCACGTGATCCCACAGCTCGCACAAATTCACTACGCCGGTGGGATACGCAAGCACTGCCCGGCTGATGTCTGGAACATCAAGTTCGTGCGAGCTGGATCTGAAAAAGCACAAGCGAGGTGAGAGATCGCGGGGAAGGCTTACCCCCGCGGGAACAGAGCGAGATCAATTTCTGGGCCAATAACTTATTTTAATCACCATGGTCGAATACTCCAGTGTTGCAGGTAACAACAAATATCTTTCATGTCCGATTACCTTCACCCCATTTTAAAACCGTTTCTATTTCAAAGATCTGTACTTGGCACGGGAAGTCTGCATTTTAGAGGTACTGTCCGCTTGTCAGCATTTGCGGATGAAAATCAGCACTACACTTGGGCTACCATCTCCTGCTGTTGCTTTTGCTCCTCCAGCTTCAGACACCACTGCAAACTGTGTCAGGTATTCTGAGGAGATCAGGATATCCCACCACAACATGCTCAGGATCAGAAGCAACAAGAACAGGAGCGCCTTGGAGCAGCACTGCTTGGAGGGCAGGTTGAAAGGAAAGTTTAATTGATGCTGTGGGGGATTGAAAAAGAAACAGACAATGGTGGCTGAGGGGGCCTGGAAGAGAAAGACTGAAGGAAGGTCCATCAGTGGAAGCATGACCTGAAAGCCAAAGAATGGCGCTGGAGAAGCAGTGGAGAACAGGGAGAGGAAAGTTCAAGAGCAGAATGGGAGTGGATAGAGGAAAGGGGAGAGGCAAAGGGAGCCAAGAAGTAGCGCAAGAAAATTGAGAGATTAGGACGATAGTAACATGAACATTGTCAGGGGGTAGGAGCGTCAGCCTGAATTCAGTGATGGAGAACTGCTCAAAGACTGGTGAGGTTGGAGGAAGAGAGTGTTTCTGAGAACTGCAGGTTGTTGGAGGAGACAGTGTCTGTGAATTGTTGGGTACTGGATGGGAACAGTGTCTGTGAATTAGGGGCTGTTGGAGTGGGACAGCCTCTCTGCAACTGTGGGCCGGGGGGGGAGTGTCTCTGTGAACTACAGGAGGGGGTTACAGGGAGTGCCGGTGAACTATGAAGGAGGAGTTGCAGCAGGGAAGTGTCTGTGAAAGGTGAAGAATGACTGTTGAGGTAGCTATTGGGGAAATTATAGTCTGGTTACACAAAAATGCATAGAAGTTACAACATGGCAACAGTTAATTCAGGCCAACCAGTCCATGTTGGTATCGGTGTTAACGCTCCATGTAAGCAAGTAGTCCTAATCGCATTTACCTGCCTTGTTCCAACCTCCTTTTATTCCCTTTTTCTTCATCGATCGATCTAATCTAATCTTCAGAATTGACACGGTTTCTGCTTCAACCATTAACCCTGGAAGTGAAAACTCAGGGGCCTCACCCCTCTCAAAGTCGACATTGCAGTTGAAATTCTTCCCAGAACCTTCGGTGTATCAGCTGACGAGTGTTACCAACTACACCTGCTGATACAAATCCCAGGATGCTGGGATTGGAACATGTGCAGTGAGAAGAGTCTTCCCTCATGCATCATTATGATTCACTCGGGCAACAATTGAAAGTCGGTCTTTCCAGGCTGTAATAGTATTTTCATGTTTGTTTTTCCAAATGATTTAAAAACAAGTTGCCGTCTGAATTTTACAGCCTTTTTGAAGTAAGGTTTCAAATAAGAGAGACCGCTGAGAAAATCAGATTGAGAGAGATCAGATGACTGGCACTTTATTTGAAACATATATATCCATTTATCTGCACACACACGCAAGTATGCGTTGTCTGAATGCAGCAGTCTGAGATTGTTGCTGGGACTTTTTGTGAAATTAATTGACGTTTATAAAGAAGCAGAATTATCTATATATTTAAGAGTATTGTGTTCAGTTCTAGGCACTGCGTCTCAAGGAGGATAGGTTGGCCTTCACCAGAATGATACCTGGGCTAAAAGAGTTAAATTATAAGGACAGGCAACAGAGACTAGGCTTATATTCCCTTGAGTATAGATGATTAAGGGGTGATCGAATTGAGCTGTTTAAGATGATTAAAAGGACTTGATAAAGTAGAGAGAGAGAAACTATTTCCTCTGGTGGGGGACCCCACAACACGGGAAGAATAACCTTAAAATTAGAGGTAGGCCATTCAGGGGTGATGTCAGGAAACACTTCACGCAAAGGGTAGTCGAAATCTGGAACTCTCTTCCCCCAAAAGTCTGTTGAGGCTCGGGCTATTGAAAATTTCAAAACTGAGATTGACAGATTTCTGTTAGGCAAGGGTATTAAGGGCTACGAAACCAAGGTGGGTAGATGGAGTTAAGATGCCAATCAGCCATGATCTCATTGAATGGCAGAACAGGCTTGAGGGGCTGAATGGCCTATTCCTATGTTCCTAATTGAACTTTGAGAGTCAGTTTAATGGCACTCAAAGTGCGTGCTGTCTTCCTCATGGCCTTGGAACACAAAAGTCATAAAATGCAAATTGTTTCTCACATGCTCAAGACATTTTTACGTAACTGTTTTACATTATGACCTTTTAAATTTTCAACTGTGGAAGGACCCCAATTACTTTTAATTGGAGGAAACAATCTCTCAAACATTCTCTAAAATACCCCTGTCCCTTTATGGACTTTTAAAACACAGTGTTTAACTCTAAATTATTGTATTAGGTACTATTCTGTTTCACTGCTCCTGGCGTGTTAAACAAAAATGTTAAATTATTGCATACCATTGATTAAATAATAAATCTCCATAGACATTTAATCATGATGATTAGTCATCCAAGAAAATTAAATCAATTTTATCTTGTAATAGTAAGCAAATACCTGGGTGATAAAAACCTGTCACAGTCTGTTTGCATTATCTAAGTGCACTGCTGCAGTTACAGTAGAATGAATTATTTAAACCTTCAATGGCAATTGCAGGGAGCAATTTCATTTCAAGGCATCAGTGTGGCTCGAACTGTTTGGGGGGAAAAGCAGCATTATCCGCTAACATAGAAATATGTGAATGATATGGTTTCAGATAATGACTGCAAATATTGATTTTAGGGGTCTATAGCCCTCATATTCCCACCACCCAAAGTGTGCTGCACCCGCCCTGACCTACACTCGCCTGGATTTTCAGGTTCACGATATGTGCGTGGCTTGGACGTGCCTAGTTTCTGCCTGCACCCAGAATGAGAAGCAGAAAGTCAGTTGCTGCTGCTGGCCTGAGAGGCTGGCTCTCTGCCGGCTGTGGGGCATTCTAGCTGCTGTTCAAAAAGAGAGAGAGAGAGAGAGAGAGAGCTAAAAGGTCTCCAGCCCCGAGGTTCTGATGGTTCCTGTTACGATAAAATGCTATTTCTTTTTTGGGCCGTTTCTCTGCCTTGCTACCCGTCCCTCTCAGACTCTCCAATCTGAGGAGAGTCCAGGCACAAGGGCTGGCGACAGTTTATTCGGGCACCCCTGCATCTCCAACGAACCTTCCGGAAAATGAGGTGGGAGGGCCTTGAACTCCTTTCCCACCTCATTGAAAAGAGGACTTCCATCCTAGTCATCTGTCCAGAAAAAGTGCCAAAACCCAGAGATGAAACAAGAGTGTGCAGGACCCTGTCCCCTCAACACAACAGCTAATGACACATTTCATTTGATACTCAGCATGAGAACTTTTCAAAATAGTTTTTAAAATGGATGCGCGTTACTCTGCTAATTAACAATGTCAACACCCTCTAATCACATAACCAATCACATTTATCTTACAATGTCTTCCTACCTCCTTCTCATCTATAACTTAAATATTACTCAAATATTCCATTTGATCTATCCATTGATAAAAGTGGTGCAACAGAGAAGACAGTACAGTTCAGCATGACACTAATGTTAAATAAAAGCTGCTCATTAATTGAAGAAACTTTAAGAATTGTTTGTGACAAATACTTCCGACGCTTTTGTACTGTACAATCGATAATCAGAATTGAAATATAGATCACGAGATTACTCGTTTGCCACAGATACAATACTTCAGCATTGATTTTGGCTTTTACTCAAAGCAGCCTAGTATAAAAACAATAAAACTAGTAGACTTACCAAACCGATTTGTATTCACTTCATAAAACACTTGAAAAAGGAAGAAACCTACAAATGTGCAGTTGTACGAATTCTAATTACTTCAGAGCTAAGACGAAGCAATCATTTCCATGCAGTAGCTACTACTGTGATAAAATACTAAATTTTCAATTTCACTCAATATTTTTTTAATTAAATTGCCTTTTTAAATTAAATGCCCTTCTATTTCATAGATATCTGAAACATATGCCCACATAATTTGAATTCAATCAGTTTTAAATTGAAGTTTTTGAGAAATTTCTCCTCCCTTCTTGTTTCCTGGGTCTCGGCATACCATCTTACAGCCGAGAGGGTGGGCAGCCACCATTTGAAAATTGGGTGCTCGCAGGCAAACAAACTGATTTCACCTCCTGTCTGTAGGCAAATGATTAGCCTCGGCTCAGCAGCTTCCCATAACAACATTAATGAGATCGGGTTGTCAGCACGCAGAGCTGCGAATGCAGACCCACAACCCAACGTTACACCGAACGATCAGTCCTCGGCAAGGGCCTCAGCTTCATCCCCTTATGCCCCCCACCTCAATGAATTGCGAGTTCTGATGAAAGGTCATCGACCTGAAACGTTAACTCTGTTTCTCGCTCCACAGATGCTGCCTGACCTGCTGAGTGTTTCCAGCATTTTCTGTCTTTATATCGAACATTACACATGGCATATTAGTGACCCAACAGCAACATTTGCCCGTGTGCGCGCGCGCATGTTTGCAATTACATTTTCCCTCCACCCTAACAAAAAAACTCAGACCGGATCAATTAACTTCCTTTTACAATTGATTTAGAAGTTTGCTTTCAAAGTAGATTTAGACATTAGTGATATATCTGTCATTCCAAAGAAACTGATAATCTTAAGAGATAATCTTAATTCAAATTGATTTGTATGTGTAGCACACAACACGAATTCTGTTGGCTGAAGCGCTAATATATCAGTGTCTTCAGTCTTCTTTCAGCATCAATAACAACAACTTGTATTTATATAGCACCTTTAAAGTAGTAAAACGTCCCAAGGCACTGCACAGGAGTATTATAAGACAAAAAATTTGATACCGAGCCACATAAGGAGAAATTAGGGCAGGTGATCAAAAGCTTGGTTAAAGTGGTAGGTTTTAAGGAGCATCTTAAAGGAGGAAAGAGAGGTAGCGAGGCAGAGAAGTTTAGGCAGGGAATTCCAGAGCTTAGGGCCTAGGCTACAGAAGGCACGGCCACCAAAGGTTGAGCAATTATAATCAGGGATGCTCAAGAGGGCAGAATTAGAGGAGCGCAGATATCTCGGGGGGTTGTGGGGCTGAAGGAGATTACAGAGATAGGGAGGGGCGAGGCCATGGAGGGATTTGAAAACAAGGATGAGAATTTTTAAATTGAGGCTTTGTTTAACCGGGAGCCAATGTAGGTCAGCGAGCACAGGGGTGCACGGGTGAACGGGACTTGGCGCGAGTTAGTACACGGGCAGCTGAGTTTTGGATGGCCTCAAGTTTACGTAGGGTAGAATGTGGGAGGCCAGCCAGGAGTGCGTCTAGAGGTAACAAAGGCAGTACTTTTAAACTTGGGAGATAACTAAATTAATGTCCAAGGGCAAGCAAGTCACGGTACAGTTTGATGAAGAGCCTATTCAGTTACAAATTCAACATTCATATGTGCAAGTCATTTTGTGTACATACACAGCCAGCCATAAAAATAGTTTATCACTCACCATGGTTATTTTGAGTGTCAGCAGCACATATGGCACAGCAGCACATATTGGGAATCGGGGCATGCTTGATTTATGGTCTCCCTGATTGTGTGACCATAATGATGGAAAATCATGAATTGAACTCATGCTTGAAACTTCCATATGCGCTTCTAGTGAGTGAAGCCCTCACAGAGGCACTAAAGACAAAAAACTCATCTTTGGGCACGTAAGCCATTCCCTACATAGACAGTAATCTCTGGAAAGACAATGTTCATTGGATCCAATAGTTTGATGAGTGCATTGTCAAGTTTGCTTTTTTTGTTAATTGTTCTGCAAATTTTCTCCAATTATATGGACACTAGCTTGGATGTTCTGATGTACTTCGACATCTTTTACATTACCTTATATGAGCAGTTTACAATTGACAGATTGCTAGTGGAGCAGATTCTCCCAAACTTGCAATTACTGCCTGTTTGCAGAATCCACTTTGCATGGATATGGGCACTTCAAAAGTGTCATCCTCAGCCCATCTCAACAGGAGGCATTATAAAGTGTGCAACGCAGTCAGTTGAGAGAAAGTCAGTTTGTCAAATTTAGTGAGAACTAAACAATGAATTTTACCCAGCTAACATAAATTAAGATTCAGTCCCGGATTTGTTTTTTTTCATTGTGCCATTGTAATTCCCGACACACCGTGCTCCCAGTCTAAGTGAAGCCCCCCCTGTTCAAAGGTACTAAGGTGAAGGCCTGTCCATGAAGCTGTGAGCAATTGGATGGAAATGAATTCTTGAAAAAGTCATTCTAAATGAAGGTTATTTGTTTCTTCAGTGGCCTTTAAAGCAAGTGTGGGTGTCCATCCTATATTGAGTGTGAATCAGAAAGGCAAGACCACAGTTCAAGTGCATACAGAGTGAGTTATTACAATTCAAAAGACTTGTCTGCTACTTGAGAAAGTCGGTGTTCTGCTGTTCCTTTAGGGCTTTCAAAAATCACTGCCCGTGTCCAAATGCCAATGGAAAACGCTGGACTGTCAGCGAAATACTGAAGGGTTTGATTAGCGGCGTTTAACATGTGATGGATGTTAACCAATCAGCAAAGAGGCCTGCACGTCCTCAAATTGTGCTTAAATTTATAGCGGCCTGCTAATCAGAAGATCCTATTCTCAAACACTGAATGGGTATTCAGGGCGAAAGGATGCAGATGAATTTACTGCTAAATGTTTATACCATGCTGAGGAATACAGCACTGTCTCATTATCTCTCTCTGGCAGGCTTTGTCATTAAGTGCACCAGTGACACTGAGCAGCAAGCTGCTTAGGCATTGCCAATTGTAATACAAAAAAAAAACGACAAAATTAAAATTCCATTCCCGGGCATTTCAGTTAAATTCTTTAAACATGAAATGAGTCCACATTATGACACATGATCAACGAAGAATCCACAATTCTAATTACAAATGCCATCAAAGTTTCCACTGTACTATTTCATTTACCCACAGCAAATAAAGTGAGAAACTATATATTAATACTGTCAGATTTTATTAAATCACCCAAATCCAGCTGGTCTGGCATCCTCTAGGATATCTAAAGGATTCTGCCAAATTAAGTTATCAAATTAAAAAATCAAAAGCATCTAACATCATTTCTAATAATACACAAATTAAGATGCCTGAAAGCGTGCACTGCTCTTTCGTGTTAAATGTGAATCTTATTTAGGTATAAAGCTCTAAATGAAGGGAAATTATTTTCTGCCAAACTTTTATGCATTCCAAATTAGGTGCTTTTAATAGCCTTCATTCTCATTGCCCCCTCATGCCATCATTGCAGAAGTTGATTTGATTTCCAGTATCGTGTATAACTATTTAAAGAAAAGATAGAATGACTTTTCTGTCTCCTCTTCCAACTAGGTTTCACCCCTCCATTCCTCCTCTCCCAAAGGACCTGACTCCGAAGCGGTCAAATTCTTTGGGATGTGGTCTAACCAGTGGGACCACTACAGGCTGCCGCGAAAAAGCTCCTCCCAGCTCCAAATTAAAATCACGGGCCACTGACCGTTTTTACTTTCTTTATTGTGCAGCCACGTTATAACTACAGCTGCTGCCGGTCGCTGCACCCTATTTGGTTGTGACCACAAAACTATAACCTAATCAAGATATGTTACTGTACAATAAACCAAGAGCAGAGCTGCAATGGATTCTAAATATAATCTGATTGCAACCATGGAATCACTTTCCAATATTATATATATATATATATACATACATACACAGTTTTGATAGTAGATTCTTATCTCTCTGCTTACATACAATCACTTTTTGTGCAGACAGTAGCTGTCAGTACACGTCCTTGATGTGTGATAGCATTAACAGGTGGTATTAACAGTCTGTGATATCATTAACTGCAGGTTATCAAAAAATAGTCTGCAGTTGACTGCTGTCAAATCCTCATGCCTGGTATGTATTATAGCTAAATATACATCAGTACAGAAGCAATTTGTCCTTCATCAATGGAAATAAGATTTCTAACAAAACTGTAATCTCAAAATGTACACAGTGAACTAAACGAATGAGTTACTGCAGCTCGAACATGTCAACCCATAACAGAATTACTTGTTTTTTGAAGCAGGCATGGCATTGATTTGCTAATAATTGTTTACTGCACAACTGTGACAGGATATTGGTTGCATTTTTCTTTCTGTTAAGCACAACTTAGATCATGCATACTGTAGCTGTGCAGATCAATAACCCCATTATGCAACGCCATAATCAAAACTCTCATCCTTGTTTTCAAATCCCTCCATGGCCTCGCCCCTCCCCATCTCTAAACTCCTCCAGCCCCACAACCCCCCGCCCCCCCCCACCCCCCCCCCCCTTAGACCCTCCTTAAAACCTACCTCTTTGACCAAGCTTTTGATCACCTGCCCTAATTTCTCCTTATGTGGCTCAGTGTCAAATTTTGTGTCTTTTAATACTCCTGGAAAGCGCCCTGGGGACGTTTTACTCCGTTAAAGGTGCTATATAAATACAAGTTGTTGTTGTTGTTGTTAATTTAATAAATCAAAATGAACCCAAACAAACTAATGTTAGTGGATGATATCCCTCTGATTTGTATCTTCTTTAAGCTGTAACTAGTGAGAATTCAATAATTGCAAAAATGTGAAGCCTCTCTTTTTGCCCACTTCCATAACTCCTTTTTTTGTTTCAATTCAACATGAAAATTTGCTATTATCGTAAACATATCTACAAAATTTCTCTGCCAGCATTAATTCTACATTGCATGAACTGAACATGCAGTACTAAAATGCCACTGAGCTCCTCTTCCATGGATATTCATTAACTTCAACAAATTTTTCAGTAAACAAAATTAATTTCACACAAAGTGTGGAAACAAGAGGGTTAATAAGTTCTGACTCAACAGCTTTGTTTTAAAGAATAAGCTGTCCGAATACAAAAGCAGAGAAATAGTAATTATAGCACGTCAAATTACAAATTATTTAGTGGTAAAATTCAATGTTCCTATTTATTTCTTTAAATAACTTCCACACCCTTGTACTACCAAACAATAGAGCTGACATCACTCTCTGTGACAGCAGTAAGGAAATCATACACGTTGCATTTTAATTACTCATCTTCTCTCCTATTTTTAATGGTCCCCCAGTGCCACACATCATTCCCCAGACAGGAGAGCAGGCAGGTGATCTGCTCCAAGCCTCTGTCTGTGCCACGAGAAGGTGCGTGATACTGGCCTGGGATGATTCCGCCTCCCTGTGGGGAAAATTCCAGCCTGCTTGGCGCCTTCTCTCTCCGAACTTGCTACGCTCAAGTGAATCGTTAGCAAATACACACATCTCTGCACCACGGCAATCCAGGCAACAAGGTAAATATTAGAAAACTCAATAAATCTAGTGAGATGTGTTTTTCGGTGGTATGAAAATAACATTGCAATCCTAAAAGGGTAAGAATACAAAAAGTAGTTTGAAGAAACTTATCATAATTACAATCACTAAAACTTTTATTTGATGTTCAGACTCTTCCTACACAGTAAGTGTCAAAATATCAATTGATAGTAATTCTTTGAAAAATGATCTGAGAGATCTCAACATTGCCAGGTCAGAGCATTTTGAAATTAGCACTCAGATTTTTTTTTAATGTATTTTGTCTCAGCATGTGGGCAAAGCATAATTTATTGCCATCACTAGTTGCCCAGAGAGAGTGTTAGTGAGACTTCTTCTTGAACCACTGCAATCCGTGTGTTGATGATGCCCCATGATGGTGTTAGATAGGGAATGCCAGGATTTTGACCCAACAGCAATGAAGGAATGATGACATGTCTCTACGTCAGGATGATGTGTGACTTGGAGGGGACGATGTTCCCATGATCTTGCCGCTCTTGGCCTAGCTAGTCTACCCCATATATGCATTTAGTACCACGCTAACATATATTTTAATGTAACTTAAAAAATATATATATTTTAATTGAGGGGATGAAATTACACTGTGAGGATCTGCCATCTATACAGGTCCTAAGTTTGGCCAGATTTCTAATGAACATATGAGCCTAAAAGTTGCATTGCACCTGGATTGGGGCATGATCCCAGAGCTGCGCACACTACACGCACTTAATGAGGTCGGTGGCAAGACCACGGCAAGTAGATTCGACAGCCTCATTAGGATAGAATGGCAGACGCCATTCGCAGCCCCAGTGGCAGCTCACCAGTCACGAGGGAGCAGCAGGAGATTCCGGGGAGGCTGGGGGGGTGGTAGGGAAGGGAACAGCATTCGGGAGGGGCGATGAGCGGTGGTTGACAGCGGCTGTAGTTTTAATGTGGTTGCACAATACGGTAAATAAAAATGCTCAACTTACCTTCAAGGTGGCAGCCTCCATAAGTCAGTTTAAGGACTAGTGGTTTGACTGAAGAAAATGACTGCAGTATGCATGATGCATGCTGCGCTCATTCACAGACCAATTTGGCAAAAGGGCCTGAAACAGCAGTTAAGCTCCCGATCTGCATATGCAATGGGCCCGACCATCAGTTGCAGACGCTGTTCCTGGGTGTCTGAGCAGTCCTAGCCAATATGGTGCCCGGTGCACTTCCAGCACGGAATGAACGCACGCACGCCAACCAGACTGGAGCCATCGGCACCTATAAAATGGGTAGAGTGCCATCGAATTTCTAGGCCACTCAGTTTGGCATGCAGATAAGTCCCAGGCCTCACAGCAGTAACAACTGCCCAATGACCGCCCATTGTGCAGCTAAAACAAAAATCAACCTCGGTTTCCATCATCCATTCATACTTGAACAAATAAGAACTGCGGGGGTGATTTTGCCAATGGGGAGCTTTTGGAGGCGGGACTCCCACTTGTTGGGTTTCAGTCCCGCCTCCATCAGCTTCTGGCCAACCCACGCTATTTTCCCTTGATTGACCTTGTTAAGCCCGCCCAGCGGGTTTAGCAGGCCAATTAAGGGAAAGCCGGTTACAGAGAACGTCAACGTATGACGTTTCATCTGTCAAACAGTTTTGACAGATGAATTGTCATCGTTTGACAGCTCTGTGAAGCTGTCAAACAGTAACATTCTCTGTAGTCTGATAAGGTCTTGAATTCAAGACCTCATCAAACCTCTTTCTTTGGAGAATGCAACAGCCATCTGTCATCTCTACCGCGGAGGTGTGAGACTCTCCGCATACCCACCGACTGAAGCCTGCAGGAAGAAACAAAGGTAAGTACACTTTTTCTAACACTATGCACTTACCTCAGATACTCACCTCTCCACACTTGCACCCATCACTCACCTCCACAGCACACTTTTGGACCCCGCAGACCCAGTACTCGCCTCGTTGACCTGGCGGGTTACGGAGCCTTCGGGAAGCCCACACTTGAGGGCAAAAAGGGAATCATCTTATTTTCTGCCTGTTAACTACCTGTTAACAGGCAGTTAATAGGCTTTAATCCCTTCCCGCCTCCAAGGAGACGGGACCCAGCGCGGGACGGCTACCCGCCTCCTGGCAAGATGGCATGGAGACGGATTGGGCACCCGCCCCCAAATTCTGCCATTTTCCCAGCAGTCCCACCTCCATATCTGCCTCCCCAGGGCTGGCAAAATCGCCCCCTGCGTGTCACTTCCACTAATGTGGACGTAGAACAAATGGCCCAGATTCTCACGTTTGCTCACCACATACAGGAAACTTTCGTTTATCCGGCACCCAAATATCCGGAATTCTCGCTTAACCGGCAAAAATCATCCTCCGAAAACTCCTCTCAAATAACCGGCAATGTTGCCGAGTCGCAGTCGAGTCTCCGCGAACGCCGAGTGCTCCGAAAACTCCTCTCAAATAACCGGCAATGTTGCCGATCCCGAGTCCGAGTCCGCGAACGCCGATTTAGTCAGTAGGGGTACTTTTCAAAAGTGCCACTACTTGGCCTCCTGGCGCTGTCGGAATCCGAAACACTGCAATAGCAGGAGTTGATTCTCCCGCGCTGCCTGGAGTCTCTTTGTTAAAAATAGCCTCGGTAGATATAACTCTCCGTTATCCGGTACTTTCGATAAACCGGCACCACGCCGGTCCCGTCGATGCCGGATAAACGAAAGTTTCCTGTATTGGCATGAATTCACTGGTGTAGTGCATCCCTTATGCAAGCTAAATTTACTATCTATGATACCTTACACACTCCCATAATCCCTTATCCATTAAATCATCCCCCTGTGAAAAATGAGTAGGTTACCATTGTAATCCAAATACTGACTAAAATTTCATGGAAGAAAAGCTATGAGCAAGGCCAAATATATTCAAGGTTGTGTTATCAGCCTTTCTCCAAGGTCTGCCAAAATAGTTGATAATTAAACAACATTCCTGAGCATATTGCTCGATATACTTGTGCCACATTTTCATATTATGTTCATCCTACATTCTCAAAATTGTAATTAAGGCCTGCATAGACAACACCTCAGCCTCTGCCACATCCTGAACTACTGTATGCACGTTACAGATAAAGCTCAAAACATTGTGCAACGTGAAGAACAGCAAAAAAACATCCTATTAAATGAGCCTGGTCACAGTGCCATAAGCTGTGATGCTGCTCGGCGATAGCAGGGTGTTGATTCCTCAGTTACATCGGCCAGCGCTCACTCACCGTTGCCATGGAGATTCTCGTGATTCTATTCTAATGATTGGGAAGCAACTGTACAGCTCGAGGGAATAAGCTCAACATGGCTGAAGGTTGAAGCAACAGACCAGTGACTGCTGCGCCCTCGAGAATGAATGAGAAAGGGGAGACAGCATTACCGCTACACAAGGGAGTGATGTTATTACAGTCTTGCAATTAACTAAACAATTCAGTGCTGACTTTGTACAACCATGTCAACTTGTTAACCTTTTAATTTCATTTGCATAGAGGCACTGACAGAATCGCCAACAATACAGCAGCTTTTTTCCTGCAATCAAGGAAACTATACTTTTCTTAACCAAGGGAATGTCAAGCTCTAGATGTACAGTAGTTCCCCTTTTGCTCCATAATTGCCTGATATTATTTACACCAATGGAAAAAGGGAACATAATAGCCTTTCCATTATGCAGAACAAAATATAATCAGCTTAGGCTCTGTAAGTGAAACATTTTGGCACCTTATTGTGCCATTAACACATACTATAAATTACATGAATTAAAAATGTAAAAAGGTTACATAGCTCATTAAAACACTATTGCCATTAGCCACAATTGACATTGTTATTACCATAAAGGCTATCATCTCATTTCCTTCCCCCATCAAAATGTTGCACAAAGCATGTGAGCCACCCCAATTCCAAAACCACACAGGATTATTACACCGCTTTCGCAAAATCCAATAGCTGTACTTGTTCAAGCGACCGCCCAAACAGAAAGTCTTTCCCTTCAAGTGTCACACAAATCTCCTTTCCTGCTTTGGCCAAGCTAGGTCTCAGCTGGACGAGAGCTGTGCCGATGAGCATGTTTTTCACCGTGGGCCGAAGACAAGGTGCATTTGGCTCAACTTTCCCATTTTTGGCAAAACTAGCCAGTTAACCAGCCCTACCGAGTTCCCAACTTTAGGAGCAGGGAAATGATCATTTGAGGCCAGGTTCCTCCTACTTCCGAGAAAGGAAAAATCAGGTGGGAAGTCTCGACTAGGTTGTCCTTGTGTGTTTGCCATTGGTTGGCTAAGAGTCGGTGCTATGGCCTCAGAGACCTCTTGGGCGCAGGTCGTGTGCGGCTAAGAGAACGCGGGAGAAACTGGAGGTAAATGAGGGGAACATAAGCGTGTTGCACGATCTAAAGTAGTCAATAAATATTAAGCCCCAGTTAAGAAAAATATATATATATCGATTGCACAATAATCTATGTTTCCATTCAATATAATTTCTACTGCAGCTCACGTTACAATTCTTGCATTGTTGTCTTTTTTGTATATGTTTCCCTTGCTCCTGTGTTTACAACCGATAATATTATACAGCAGATTGGATGCTCCCTTGTAAAGTTTTTCAGGTCCCTTTCATTGTCTGACTAGAGTGACCTGAAAAATGGAAAAACAACTTTTTTTTTGCAGTTAACTATCCTGCCCTAGGCATCTTGGGTTTTTATTTATGCATGTCTGAGCACATCTCATCCAAATGGTAATGGTTGAGACGCTGGCCAACCATCCAGCTCTTGAGCAAAGATCTGGCTGCACATTTTATTAAACAGTGTTGACAGCAATAATGCTCTTGTTCTGAAAGAGATGTCTCCCTGCATCTTTTCATCAGACCTTTCTCTGTGCTAACAAGCTGGGAGCTCTAGAGCTGTGTCACAATGAGGTCACTGTCTCCATAGACCTGTCATTCCCTCATCCCATATGCATTGCACTAAACATAGAAAGCAACACAACCAGAATCAACACTCCCTACAGCCGACAGTCTTTCATTTATTAGAGGTTAGCCGTGTCTCGTCAAAACATTCTCAAAATCTGAAACATTGTAACATAATCTAATATTCTCAACCATTAACTAATTTAACTACACTTAATTCCTTTTTGCTGTTTGAAAGAGCAAGGGGGTTCTCCTCACCATCTGATTTTAGGGTTAGCCCATAAAAGATAAATTCCAATACTAGGGTTAAATTTGATAAAAGCATGTAGTGTCAATATTGGCACACTGCAATTCTGATGTGATGCATGCAAAAGCTTCCCTTGTTTGGCAGAGGAAGCATTTCATGTTCTTTCCATATCGACAGGCACCACTGGCATAGAGCACATCTTCAGTCACCTGCATTATGACCAGACGCCTGGGATAATTTCCATGGGGGAGGACTCTTGAAGACGTACCTAATAATGCATGCCAAGCCTTTCAATATATATCTTGTGAAGATGGTTGTCTTTATTAGTTAATTTAATTTGTCCCGACCCAACGCGTTTTGTTGATTTAACCCAAAGTGTTCGGATTATGAACATTTTGCTTTAGTTTTGACCTGGAAAGGCATGTATTGCTCACAGCGGAACTCATGTGATGGTTTGACCCCATTGCATGAAAACATAAAAGCTAAAATTCAGAATGCCTAATCACAGTCTAAGTAAGACTGCCAGTTGTGATGAGTAGACTTACTTAATACAGGTGACTCAACTTATGTTTGTTCCATTTGTGGATTGCTACCCCTTCCTCCAATTTCTAGAGTTTTGAAATTATGCCATGGGATATTAACACTCAAGATATTCATATGAACTTCTTTTAAAACAGAGGCATTAACCCATTTAAAATAAGTGGGTAAGCACCTATGTTAAAACAGTGAAGGAATTTCAAACAAACGCATTAAGTATCTGTATCCCAAAGTCTATGGCCTAGATGCTGACACCCAAAAATGGGTGGGTTGGGGTCAGGTGTTAAAATTTTTGAAATCTCAAACCTGATCCCAACCCGCCTCCAACCTGCCCACTTCCGGGTTTAATGGAGGCGAGACAAGGGGTGGGCAGCCAATTAGCACCCAGGAGGCAGGTTGCCAATTTAAATATTTTAATGAGGCTGGCAGCCTCTGATTCAACCTGTTTTACAGGTTTACCAGTGGCCGGCCAGGTTTCCCAGGCCTCGGGAAACACGGCAGCTTCGGGGAGAAGGTAAGTGCCTTTACAGCACTGCTTGTGGGCCGGAAGGAGCAGGAGTGCTTCCACCCAGCCCCCCAAATACCACATCAGACTGCCCTCCCCCATACAAAGACTCCCAGGGTCGGAGGGTCAGACAACATCCCCACCCCACCTCGATCGTGGATTGGACCCCACTCCCTTCGGGTTCAGGATTCAAATTCCACCCCCCACCCTGGGATCAGACACCCCCTCGCCCTCCTGGTCATGGATCGGACCTACCTGCTCCTGTGCCCTGCTCCGGAGTCCTCCCCACCTGACTGGAAGCCAAGCCTGTCAATCAGTCTGACTTCCGGGCGGGGAACTTGAAAAGGACAAATGTCATATGCAGGGAAACCGGACATCCGGGTTTCCTATACGAAACTCCCCCCACCCACCTACTTAACCCACCCCTGTTAATATCCAGGCCTATGTCACTAAATTCCTGTTACAAACAAACTCTTCTCATTCAGAGTGCATCCTAATAATCTATGCTCACCTAGCACCCTTACTTCCTGTTAAATAAGGTAGGCTGTGAGCCATGTAGCAAAGTTCAGTTTTACTTTAAAGGTGATGTTGTTCTACAAATCTCTGTTGAAGACAAATGACTGAAGAGCAATTTAAAACTATGAGAAAATGTTGGGTCAATAGAATTGTGACGTTCAACTCTTAGTTTGATTTCCTTGACTATTGCAAGTTTGCAGCAGAAAGCAGGCGTGGAGTCAGCTGAACTTTTCCCATTGATGGAGCTTTCATTTGCTGCTATAAATTAGGTATTAAAAATCCAATTATGGCATTGTTAATAACAACCTCAACTATCACTCTGGCAGGCGTCATTGCTTCTATGGTCACTTAAAATTCAAAATATTACAGGCAACTGGGACAGCTGAAGACGAATGTTTAAATCATCCTGGAATTTACAGGATCCTGGAGTGAAAAGTAGGCAGGTGGTATAAACGGCAACTGCTCGCCATCTCATATTCCTAAAATTTAACAGCTAACTTTATGAGGTCATTTTAACATAACAGGTGGACAATTCAGTCCTGACATTCAATTTATATAGATTTATTAAAGAGCCTGATGTATTGAGCCTATAAAACTTCCATTCATCTGTTTTCAGACAATTCTAGCTGAGAAGCTATAGAGTGTGGATATGCGTACGTGCATTATTTGAATATATGGATTGCTTTTTATCTTTCATATTCATACCTTCTCCACAATGTCACAACTTTTCAGCATCCAGGTACCTCATTACAGTTCTAAAGATTTAAACTTAAGCAGGGTGATCAGTCGGCAAATGCATGTCTATAAACCGATAAGAAATAAGCACTGTAAGTGGTAGAAGGTCCGATGGTTTGACCATCAAAGGCTCAAAAATAGAAGAATTATTTAACTTCATTTCTAATTAAACTTGCCACAGACTGATGCATTCCAGGAATGTTGTTTAACCTTGTGGACATTGTGCAGGACTGGAGCATCCTAAAGCTGCATTTTAGCGCATCAGAATTGAAAAGATCCAGCCTGCTGGGGTAGAATCAGAGAATAGTACAGCACAGAAGGAGGCCATTCAGCCCATCGAGTCTGCGCCGGCTCTTTCGAAGAGCAAAATTCAACTCTCAGCCATCCAGTTTGAGCCTAAACAAGGGACCCTCCCTTTGGCGCTCGAGGCCGACCAGATACAATATTCAGATGGACCTGTAAATGGACGAGCAGCCTGCCCACCTGAAAGTGGTGTAAGGCTGCTTAAATATGCAAATCTACATATTACATAGCAGATAAACAGGCTATCCGGCCCAAATGGTCCATTGCAGGCATTTATGGTCCACATGAGCCTCCTCCCACCCCTCTTAATCTCACCCTATCAGCATAATCTTCTATCCCTTTCTCCCTCATGTACTTATCTAGCTTCCCCGTCCGACTCCAGCTATAGGACTCCAATTGCAAGAGCTCAGTGTGGGAGCCAGCCAATTCCCTGCCCTCTCAGCGGGGCCCACAGCTTTCCGGCAGCACTTGAGTCAGGCCCGAACCCAAATTTGGTTTGAACCTCACGCCAGCACCAATCAGCAGGCAGAAGAGCCACTCCGCCGACTTCACGCCCGTTTTGGGTGCAAGTCGAGTTTCTCTCCCGCTGTCTCTCGGAATATAATGATGTACATTCTGTTCGCAACTCTTCACTATTTTCCACATCGTGAGCTTTCAGTCTCAACAAGCTGCTATCAAGCGAAGGGGAAATACTGAGTCAACCATCACCACTCTTCCACACGCCCTAGTGACCAGCAGAGGTGATTTTCTCCGGTCACTCGGTGTACTGACATTGTAGACAAATGCAGAACGATATCCTCGGGTCAGCCTTTCTCAATGTGAGGTGGGGTGAGGAATCTGTGTGGTGATTCACACAGCTTTTAGTTAAAAGAGTAATGGGGATTATATTCTAACCATTAGCAATTTTGTTGTTGACATGCTACGACATAGATGATGGCAGTACTTCTTTAGGTGGTGTTAACATCATTTTGCATATTGCAAACATGTTTAAACCAGATAATGGAAAAATACCAATCCAGCCAATTATCGGGGAGGATGAATCAAGATAGATCCAATTAACTGAAATCATGCTGTGTATTCTGAACTTTAAAATTTCACCTCAAGCAACAGGTCAAACTGTGCTCTATTTCTACCAATAGACTTTGGATAATAGGATTCTGTGCACTACACCTATTAGCATCATATTATTGTATTACTATAGCTCATTATTCCGAACAGAGACAACAGTTACATGAAGAAAATAATTTATCTGTTGTAACTGGCACAAGCCAAACCTAGCTCTAATATTTGAATGATAGGAGAGCCCACAGGATAAAAAAGCACAACGTCTGAAGATTTAGGCAATTAAAAATGTTGTGTTCACATAGGCACAGGGACGATGGGCCAAATGACCTCCTTCTGTGCTGTATCGTTCTATGATCCTATGATAATGGCGAAGAGTCATGCATGCTCAAGGTCAAAACAACTGATTTAGCCTCCACTGACACTCCTCTTGCGCATCCCCGATTTTAATCTCTCTACTATTGGCCGCCGTGCCTTCAGCCGCCAAGTCCCTAAGCTCTGGAATTCCCTCCCTAAACCTCTCCGCCTCTCCAGCTCTCTTTCCTCCTTTAAGACGTTCCTTAAAACCTTCATCTGCCCTAATATCTCCTTATGTCAAATTTTGTTTGATAACGCTCCTGTGAAGCGCCTTGGGACGTTTTATTACGTTAAAGGCGCTATATAAATGCAAGTTGTTGTTGTTACAATTTTGGTTGGCACCGATGCCGAGACGTTGCAGCATAAATCAAGAGTCAGCTTCCGACCCTACTCCGGAGTGAATGGGAGGAGGATGTCTCACTCTGCTCCAGAGCAGAACATCTCAGTCTTTGGCTCCAGAGTCAAGTCAGGCCCGGACTCTGGATTTATAAGTCCACTTAACATCAGTGTAAAGCAAAACCATTTCCCACCAATGCTACAGTTGTAATGTAACACACATGGACCTCAAACAAGCAGAGGAGCGAAAAATGACACTGGACAAAGGAGAAAAAAAAAGTTTTGCAACACTTCTGTAGTTGGCAATACAGTTTAAGACTAAAAAAAATATATTTGATAAATCGTTTGAACCATAAAAATTTAGTGGGCGAAATTGGGTGCCTTTGCGCCTCCCGTTAGTGCCCCCGGGGCCCAAATGGCTTTGTGACTGGGCGTGGCGCTGACATCGATTTCCGCCATATTCGGCGGGAGTTTTGCGGCGGCACTATGGCGTTGCGCCCTGATCTCCTTCACCCGGAGATTGTGACGTCATCACCGTGCGCATCGCCCCGGACCTGAAACTGACTACCACCCCCTGCAGCAGCGCCGGTCGAAAACACCGACGGCTGCAGGAGGCGTACATCGGGCGGCCGGCCGTTTCGGGGGCGATGATTAAGGGTGAGGTGGCCGAGGTAAGCAAAAAAAAAACGTACCTTTCTTGTTCCAGTTTTTTTCGCGGGTTTTGCCCGCGAGCGATCAGCCCGGCACTCTGCTTGATCGTGGCTGCCTTGCTGGTCCAGGTGGGTAATTTTTCTATTGCAGAGCCTGCAGCGATGGCCCTTCCCTTTCAGGGAGGGAAGGAGCCTTTGAATGCGGCGGCGCTGCACGGCCCAGTGTGCAGCGCTGCTGAAGTCACCGCCCCGCCTGCTGCCGATTGCGCTCCAAGAAGGAAGTGGAGCGCTTGATTTAACGCTCCACTTCCCTCTTGGAGCGCAAACGGCGAATTTTTCAAAAGTTTGAAATCGTTAGTGCCTGGCGTTAACTTTTCAAACTTTTAAAAATTAGCGCCCCAAGCGGGGCGATAGTGAATTTCTCCCCCATGGGATTTGTTGTTTTACTCTGGCCATCATATCCTTCCCTATATTACCACCAAACCACAGCATTCACTATTACCATAGATTAACAAACTTCCTCTTTGATTGGGGGCCATCTTTTTCTCTGTTTGACGAAAATAGAGACATGTACATTTTTTAAAATCGATATTTACAGCCCGCTAATGAAACGTGCAGTGCAGGGACGCTGGATTCCTGAGCATGCAATATCATTGGCTGCGTTTTGCTTCACTCCAGCTAATCAGAAAGCGCCTGCAACAATGATCCTTTTCTAACACTTTTCACGCAGCTGATGAGCCATTTAAGTGGTTCAAATATGAAAGTTTATTTATCCAGCTGTGGAGTGCGCCCGCTTTATGAAATATGGATCGATGCCAAAGCCAAGAACCCATTTTAAAGAGCACAAACAGATTTGTGATGGAACGACGGATTCCAACAAAGCCAAGAAGCAACTGATGAGGCAGGAATGAACAGAATCAATGATTCCGTGATTCTGAGGCCCTTACAGCAGATCCAAAAGAACCTGCACAACGTTTTTTTAAAAAGGACAAAGTAAGCCATAGTACTAGAAATTAGCAGCACAGAACACACGTACGCTTGAAGGAAAGCAGCAGTTGTTGCAGATATTTGCAAAAAAGCCTTACTCGCGTAGAAATGTTAGCAAGAATGTCACCAGTAAGAAAGCAGCGTTGTGAAAATGATGCTATATGTGCCATGATGGCAAGGGGTAGATATTCAAAATTAAGCTGTCATGTAGCCAGAGATCTCCGCTTGCAGCACATGGTGGAGCCTCTGACATGTACCTACAGGAAAGCCATTGTTCAGTTGTTCAAGAGGGAGAACTAGGAAGCTATGGAGATTGGGACAGAGTACACGATCTTGGTAGGCATTGTATTACTCAGATATTCTATGATTTACACAATATGTTACATCAGCTTAATCACACACAGTGAATACATGTGGATAACAGTGGATGTAATAACAATGCATCACCCAACTGGAAAAGTGTGCTTTTGTGTCATAACATATGATCCGCTCTCGTCGAGTAAGGAGAACCCAGTCACCCTGGAACTGAAGCAGAAGAGCACGGCTCCGTACAGCAGAAGGCCGTCACTCCCACTTAAAAGAGACAGCTACAAAGATCCATACATTGCTGGAGATTTTGAAGAAGAAGCATAGAGTGTATCAGGAGTGGATGAGGAGGAGCCTCTGTTGCAGTGGATTTGCTATATAGGGTTATTTGTTCCACAAATGGTTTTCTTCCTATGCCCTGTACTCTCCTAGACAACCTTTTCACGCTCTTCCTGTTGCCTCAATGAATGACAACAAGCAATGGCCAATTGTGTGTCAGCTGTGGCTCAGTGGGTAGCACTCTCGCCTCTGAGTCAGAAGGTCGTGGGTTCAAGTCCCACTCCAGACACTAGGCTGACACTCCCAGGTGCCATGTCTTTCGGATGAGACCTTAAACCAAGGACCCGTCTGCTCTCTCAGGTCGACGTAAAAGATCCCATGGCACTATTTTGAAGAAGAGCAGGGTAGTTATCCCTGGTGTCCTGGGGCCAATATTATCCATCAATCGACATCACTAAAAAACTGATTAGCTGGTCATTATTATATTGCTGTTTGTGGGAGCTTGCTGTGCACAAATTGGCTGCCGCGTTTCCTGCATTACAACAGTGACTACACGTCAAGAACGACTACATTGGCTGTAAAGCACTTTGGGACGTCTGGTGGTCATGAAAGGCGCTATAGAAATGCAAGTCTTTATTTCTTTCTTAAGTACCCATGATTTCAGGCAGAAAACTGCTCTGACATTATTCTTCTGTCACTTAAAAAGCTTGCCCTTCAATGAACTCAATAATGCGTGGTGTGACTTGTAGTTAAGTATTCACTTTTCTCCCCCCTTCCACTATTGCGATTATGCATACATTTCTTATAATTGACTTTCAATAAGATCTTAACAAGCACCAAAGAGCTATTTTTCTAAACTTTTTGATGATGTATGCTAATCGATTTTTGAAAGGGAAGGAATGGTAAAGACAGATGAACAGTCACAGGAACGTAGGAACAGGAGTAGGCCACTGAGCCCCTCGAGCCTGTTCCGCCATTCAATAAGATCATGGCTGATCTGCGACCTAACTCCATATACCCGCCTTTGGCTCATATCCCTTAATACCTTTGGTTAACAAAAATCTATCAATCTCTGATTTAAAATTAACAATTGATCCAAATTTGTGCTTTCTACCAGTAATGCACCATTAAAATCAGTGAAAACAAAATATAACACTGGATGTCCTAACTCTCTTGGCAGTAGTAAGTTAACATCCTGTGTTTCAGAATATGCAGCATCACTGTTGGGTGAGAAGTGTATATACTTACCACTACAGTGGCTTTACATCCATCAGCCAAAATAGGTCCCGAAATATTTAAATTCTATTCCCCGCACCCATTAATATCAACTATGTTTAATGTTCAATGATCTTTTTATTTCAAGATCTTCGGCAATGCCCAGTAACACGGACTTTCCACGATCAGGTCCAAATGCAGCTCTTTACAATGCTGTGTGCTAGCTTGTAAGAAATGTCTCCAAACCCATTCTGCAAGCACTGACCCCTGTTGTTAAGTAATGCTTTGATAAATCATACAGCGGCAGTTGTCTAAAAAATGTGACGGGCAACAACCGCTTGTCACTTGACCTTTTTTAAGAGCTTTATTCCAGTGCTGATTCACACATGTTCGAAAAGCATAAATTGCGTAACAGACGCCTGTGGGATTCGCACTGGATTCAGAAGTTGCAAATTAAGAGCTCCAGGCATTTTTTATATTAAAACCTTGAGATTTATCAAGCAAGGGCAGCATCACATGCATTGGGGCCATACGTGTAGTTCTTGTATGCATGTTGCTATTAACTGTGGCCTCAGTTTGAAGTCTCATGTGAAAGACATCGTCTTTGATGGTTGTAGCACTCCCTCAGTACTGGACTGAAATGTCAGCCGAGATTAGGTGCTCGGGTCTCTGGAATTGAGCTGGAATCTATGGCCTTGACTCACTGAGCCAAGGCTGACACTTTAAATTGGTTTGAACATTATATTTAATGCAAAACACAGCTTTAGGATTAATTTAGCAGCTTTCAATCATTTAAAATAAATAATAATCTTGACAATTGATGTAAAAGAATGCTGCAGTATTGCTGGGAGCAAAAGCAATTATTGTGAGGTCCCATGTGTTTATGTTGGTGAGCTAACCCAAGGCTCAATGATAAAATTACAGGAGAACTGGATAGTGGCAGAGCACTGGAGAAAGGGCTGAAAGATTATCAGATTGTAGCATTGAAAAGGAACAACAGTGATCAGAGAGAAATAAAGGCCATTGACCTCAATGGAACTGGCTGTCGGGCGGGGCGCATAACGGGCAGCCGATGTGATATTGTGCCATCACCCAAAACATATTTCTACCCCATTATTTAGTCACTTATTTTGTTGCTGTTTGTGTGACTTTGTTGCGTGCAAATTGTCTGCCGTGTTTGGCTACACCAGTATTTCATTGGCTATGAAGCACTTTGGGCTGTCCTGAGGTTAGGAAAGACGCTATATCATTGCAAGTTCATTCCTCCTTCTTTCACAAATTACTTGAACCTATTGAAGGCATTTTAAATCAGATGGACAATAGCGGTTTAAAAGTGAGTCCTTTCAATCCTCACTGGATCAGAACATATCAATCTGGATTTTCTCTCTGGATTATGTCCGTATTACCTCAAGCCTCACAATTAACAAGTAATTACAAAGTGGACCAAAGGCCCTCCAGAGATTTCAAGTGCAGAAATAATGTTATCGCAATGAAGATAATCATCAACAATGAAAACCAAAAATGGTAATTGCGGATTATGTTTCAATTGAATCCTTGCAGGGCTGTCAATTGTCTTTTATAGCCGCCAAAACAACTCATCAGTAGGGATGGCTTTAAGCCGTAAACTACTATAAACAGTATGTATGATGCTAGTTAAACGGTGTTATCTTGCTCGGTTTTAGTCACTGTCGCAATCTCAATCCCAAGCAATTTCAGTGTGATATCCCGGGCGGTTTAAAATTGAGTCACCACTGGATTAAAGTGTAAATTGTCGAACATCTGTTAAATGTGCACTCCCATAAATTCACAAAATATCTATACAAGTAGTGCATGATTCAAGAATTTTAGCAGACGGCAATTAGCAGGAACACACCCAATTGAAAGACTTGTGTGAAGGGATCACTGGCTCAGGGCACTGATTCATTTCCCTGTTCTTCCTGATGATAAAGTCACTGTTCAGTCTGGAATTGTTCATTTTTAGGCACAAATCTGAGAGTAATATGGTGACCGACACTCAGTATCTCCAATCTGCATAGTTGAATGAGATAAAGTCTTCTGTTTATACTGAGCCCTCTAAGCAGAGAAGCTCCACAGCAGATTTACAACCCATATACACCAGTACTATTTTTTTCTTTTCATTTAAGCAGCAACTAGGAAAAAATAAAGACGACAGTGGCAACACGAAGTATAGGAATGGGTTTGGTAAGCTAATTTAGTAGATCCAATTTGGCTAATTCAGCACCGATTCTGCCAGTTGGTTACAGTTCCATAGATTTGTGGTGACTGGCGATTAGGTTTTGCATAAACTGATTAGGTTTAGTTACAGTTTTTGAAACTCTTGCTCTTGCCTTACAGTAGACAAGTCACAAGGAATTCTCTCTTCATAAAAGTTTGCTGTTAGAGATGAGTTATGATTTTAGTGCACTTTAGGGGAATTACTGCTAGTCTGGAACACTTCACAAACAGGGAATTCAGAAGAAACTTCCTTACCCAGAGAGTGGTGAGAATGTGGAACTCGCTACCACAGGGAGTGGTTGAAGCGAATAGTGTAGATGCATTTAAGGAGAGGCTAGATAACCATATGAGGGAGAAGGGAAATAGAGGGTTATGTCGATAGAGTTAGATGAGGAAAGACGGGAGGAGGCTCAAGTGGAGCATAAACACCGGCATGGACTGGTTGGGCCGAATGGCCTGTTTCTGTGCTGTATATCCTATGTAATCCTATGTAAAAACAAATATTAAGAACTCTTTACTATACGAGTTTATCCATTACTAAGCTTTTGTAATACTTGCATTTACAATTTTCGGGGCTGCATCGTTGGCGGCCGTGCCTTCAGCTGCCTCGGCCCTAAGCTCTGGAATTCCCTCCCTAAACCTCTCCACCTTTCTCTCGTCCTTAAGATGCTCCTTAAAACCTACCTCTTTGGAAAAAGCTTTTGGCCACCTGTTCTAATATCACCTTCAGTGGCTCGGTGTCAAATTTTGTTTGATAACATTCCCGTGAAGTGCCTTGGGACTTTTTAACCACGCTAAAGGCGTTATATGTTGTTGTAACATTTTTATGATTATAGTTTTTAAAAAAAACTGTAGTATGGGTAAGCCTGGTACCTCAAGCTGTTGAGTACTTGACTATCAGCTAGTCGGTCAAGAGCCTGAGTTCCAAGTTACCGATCAGTTGCTCCAGTTGGTCAAGTCTTGCCAGTTCTCTGCTAGACATGGCAGCACACAGACATGACACGTTCCAGCTCGTGGGAGAAAACAAGACAACAGAAATTCAATTTACTCTACATTAATCAAGCCCCCAACCCGCCCGTCGGCTTGGAAGGGAGCGCGCGGTGAAAAGCAGCCTGCTAAGGAAAGAGAACGAAAGAAAAATTAAATTGAGAGCTAACAAAGTGGGGCAATAGTAATAACTGCCACAATGCTGCGCTTAGGTCAGAAAGTTAAACATATAAAAACAAATGGCTTTGTGGCACTTTTCCATCTGGCTACTTTGAGTGAGAAAAATGAACTGTGGCCTATTTCCATAATCATTTTCTGCTTCCTTCTTTTTGAGCTGTCAGTAAAATGGAGCTCTATTTCCATAGCGCAAAGAGGGTCATGTGATTAACCCCCGTTGAGATATCCTTCCTAAGCAATGCTATCATAAAGCTGCAAATGGATTCATATATTATATTAGCTGTCCATTCTTTTTATTACACATTACTTGGACCAGGAACTGGGCACTTCAAAGTTCAAAGGGTATGAAAAGGCTGATGCAGCCACAGATTGGGATGAAGTGCAGAAACAATGAACGTGGCCTGCTGTTTCTTTGTCTTCACTAGCTGCTGGTGGAGTGAAATTTTCTCCGCAGACTCATGGGAAGAACACTGCTGCAGGAGCCAATTTGAATAGTGCATTTGCATTTCTATCACTTTGCTTCAGTAACCCATGCCTTTGTTTCCTGAGCACACAGCAATAAACCTGCAATTTCTTTGCACCACAGTTCAGTGCCGTTACATTCAAAACAAGATCATTTTCTTGACGCAGCCTTTGTTTCATTTGAACAAATGATCTAATTTAAATAACTTTTTATCCCCCTTGGTTTTAGCAAAGGATATATATGATTCTTGAAATGCCAGTCTTACCCAATGCATATCATTACAACTATTATTGTCTACAGGCTTGTTTAGATACTTACACAATGTGACTTATTTGTTTGCTCAGTTTCATTTGCTCAGATGTAGATAATTTGTAAAAGATGGCTTGATTTAGGCATGCCACATTTTCATGTGTCATGGGTTTGTTACACTATGGCATTGTACAGTAGGCTTCCATAATTCAGTCTTTCATTTTGTTCTTTTAGGTTAGATTTTTTTGTTGTGTAGAAAACACTCAGTAGCGAGCCACTGATACACAACTAATTATATAACTCATTCATGCCTTCCTATTCTATCTGCTTCACTCATGGTTATTGATGTAGAAGACTATGGTCATTTAGTTAGCCCACATGCTTCAAGGCCAGTCACACAACTTAAAACTGTAAACCACAGTCCGGTCCACACAGTAACATTCTGTGACCACCAGCGAAGGCCACTGAACACACTGATCTATGATCAGCCCTTGGGACCAATATGTGTTAAGGATCAGTTGTAGGAAGAGCATGGATAACCATACATACATCAGCCCAAAGAGGGCTAAGTTACATGGGCCATGCCAGTGCCCTTGACCATGCTTGAAAAATGAGCATTCCACTTGAACGATTTTAAATCTATCTGGAGGCAGGGAGGAACTGATTCACTATCTGGAAGCTCGCTCCTGTGTCACGCACTATTGGGACTGCTCTTCATTGATCACAAAACGCAGATGTTGCACATTTTGCATCAACTTCCCATTTGGCAGAGAGGTTGAACACTTATCTGAAAGGGGCAGTGCTTTCCTGTTACCAGCACTTCACTTGTCCAACTGGAATTACCCCAGATCCATGTGCAAATGACAAAATACAATTCTGATAGCACAGTATTTAGTAAAAATCTCAACAGCTAACTGAACAAGGTAGACAAGATATACTGGACTGAATCCATTTTAATGACTTGCAGGAATAATTGGGATAATTATCAGAGCTGCTCTAAGACACTGAGGTAGAAATTTGGATCAAACAGAGATTCACAGACATGGAGGAAGACTTCCTCTGTTAATTACTGAAGCACATTTATAAAGAATATGTTTAGGATTTCACTACAAATAGGGAATAGAATCTCAACCAATTGGGTTTTAATGGGTCAATTTAATGAGTACTAGAATCAACAGGCTATTGACACACAGGTAGACCCCCCACTGAATTCAGAAAGTCACTTTAATATTCACAATTGTTCCTCATATAATTTGCCACCCCATCTAACTTCCTCTAGAGTGTCTCTTCTTTCTTATTAAGTGCTTTTGATTAAGTTCCAAGCCTTTGTTTAACAAAGAGGTGTGGCACTCCATTTTCGGTGGCACACTGGGATCTATTAAATCAGTTTAATCATCTCAGGCACATAGGCAAAATCATGAATTACTTCATACTTGGTGCATCTGGCCCATGTATGGTCTACAGGGCATCACTTATAACTGCTGTATTACATCAATTACGTAAAAGATCAAAATTTACATTTTAAGTTCCACAACGTGAGGTAGTATTAAGTCAAGTTAAGCATTTTAATGACTATGAACACATGGTAACATACTTCTACAAAACATTAGTGTTGTTTCCAATTACAAAATAAAACTGACTTTTCTCTCAATTGTTACTCTTTCCAAACCCCGTTACCATATTCTATCGCAAACACAGTTAAGTGAATAAACAAGAGGTGATATGAAAATCAAAGAGTACAGTAACAATGTATGAAGAACCATATTCTAGTTTCACGGTATACACACACCACCAGATTCAACACCAGAAACAGCAGCGAAAGAATGATATGAGTTCTAGGACATTTTGACCTGACTATTGTGTGTCAAGTTTCTGGCTCTCTCCTTCCCCAAATTTATTTTACAATCATAAATTGTACATGTCATAAATATATCCATGTCTAAGATTTTAGGCTTCTCTGATAAGACAGGTAGTTAACAGGCAGTTAAAGAGGCTTTTTCCAATTTTGTGCCTTCTGCTGCGGGCTTCCCGATGTCGGGAAACCCCGCCAGGGTAAGTGAAGTGTGATGTGGGTCTACTGTAATTTTTGTTTATAGATGACAGCTGCAGAAGTGGTTTAAAGGATTCAATGGGACACTGGTGAGTATGAGGGGTAAGGAAAAGTTATGAAAGTAATTTTTAATGTGGTTAGATGTTTCTGCAGGTGACAAGCTGTGAAGTGTTTGTGAAGGCTCATCTCATCAGGAGAAGTGACAGATGGCTTCTGCAATCTCAGTTGCAGCTGCCATCTGTTTTATCCTAAGGAGAGAGTAATTGGAGAGCCTGGGTCCAAGGGCTCTCCTTAAGACAGTGATTGTCAGTGTTTGACAGCACCTCAATGCTGTTAAACACTGTCAAATCATGTCAAATAAGTGTGGTGCATATGCCTTTAAGAAAACCCGCAGATGAAGCGTCATCAACTGACGTCATCCGACACCGGCTTTCCCTTAATTGGCCGGCAAGCCCGCAGGGCGGGCTTAACAAAGCCAATCAGGGGAAAATAGCATCAGCTCGTTACTGGAGGCGGGACTGGAACCCGAAAACCAGCAGTCCCGCCTCGAGCTCAGCCTTTCAGGTAAGATTCCACCCTATATCTCCCAAAGAAATCTCTTTGCTTTACAATTTTCAACAACATGCATTTATTGAGTGCCTTTAATGTAAATAAACATCCCACAGTGCATCACAGAGACAAAATCAAAAGAATGGATGCCAGGCCAAAGGAGGGCATATTAGGGGGGGGGGGGATGACCAAAAATTGTGTCAAAAAGGTGGACTTTAGAAGAGTCTTAAAGGAAGAGAGGGAGGTGGTGGAGGGTTTAGGGAAGGAATTCCCAGGTGTGAGGTTTGGGCAGTTGAAGGCGTGGCCACAATTGGTGGAGCAAAGGAAGGGAAGATGCGCAAGAGATCAGGGTTGGAGAAACAGAGACTTTGGGCGAGGTTGTAGGGCTAGAAGAGGTTACAGAGATAAGAAACGGCAAAGCCTTGAAGGGATTTAAACGAGGAGGAGAATTTAAAATTTGAGGCATTGGGGAGTTCAGGAGTCAACGCAAGTCACAGCTAATGGATAGCAGGAGTTGGTGCAAGATAGGCTATGAGCAGAGTTTTGGATGAGCTGAAGTTTATGGAGGATGGGAGGTTGACCAGGAGGGCATTGTAAAAGTCAAGTCTGGAGGTGATAAAAGTATGAATGAAGATTTCAGTACAGGCAGAGCAAACAAGATTAGGAGGTGGAAAGAGACAGTTTTTGTGATTGAGGATATGGGGTTGGAAGTTTACATTATGGTCAAAAAGGACACTGAGGTTCCGAGCAGTCCGGTTCAGCCTGAGGTAATGGCTGGCGCGGGGGATGGATTCATTGGCAAGAATACAATGGTTGTGGTGAGGACCCAAGATGAATGCTTCCGTCTTCCCAATGCTTAGCTGGAGAATATTACAGATCATGCATGACTGAATGTCAGACAAGCAGTCTGACAGCACGGAGGTAGGTATTGGAGGGGTCAAAAAAGGTGGTGGAGAGGTAGAGCTGGGTGGCATCAGTGTACAAATAAAAGCTGACTCCCGAGTCAGATGATGTCACCAAGGGGTAGCATGTAGAGGAGGAAGAGGAGGTTAAAATCGACCCCTCTGTAAAACAAAATGTTAAATCTATTTACTTTAACATACAATTTAGCAAAAGTTTTATTTCCATGAAGGCAAGCTGTAAATTTGCAACTCCTAATAAAAGCAGGTTATGGAGGAAATCGAATGCAGCTGCAAAACTGCAGTGATTTCAAAAAAGACTAAATTAATCAAAGAATGCATTGCAAATTAAAGTTATCCAAAGTTTCCCAAGATATTATTGATCATACACATATCCAACAAATCAGATTTATACACGATGGTATTTTTTGGTAAATACAGGAAGACTTTATAAAGCAGAGGTATTTATATTCTTCGGCACCAATTTAGATTGCTGCTTAGAAAATGTTTTCAGGTAAATAAAATGTATTTTACTACTTCAACTCTCTTCATATTCCGCACAACAGCGATGAAACAAGGGATTGCTTGCAGCTGAAAACAGAATTATACTTAATTTCCAAAGGACTATGACCTTGGATATTTTTATAACTTCACATAGAGAACAAAATACTGCTTAGCTGTGTGAATTACATCAACTGTCACTGTGAAGAGTGCCCAGACTCTTTCTAGAATTAATTACAATAAATCATAGTGCACCACAGAAAAATGTCTACAATATGTCCACTTTTACTGAATTTTTTTAATGGCCTAGTTATAAAACTGTAACACTATGCCAGCATTAAATTCTTTTATTAATTCATCCATCAACATGGATTCCAATTACAGCTTTACCTATATCTGACCTAAATGTATCCAAAGCCATTATTGCTACGATAAAACGCCAATTAATTTCTTCCCTTCTGAAGTCAGGAAAAAAATATTGGTTATGCCACCAAGACCCCAATCACCAGCAAATATCATATTCTGTCAAAATATGGAGGGGGTAGGATACTCAATTGTGTACATGATGTTTGCTGCATGATTTAACCTTCATCTTCGCTGACAATAATTATAGCCAACCTTCATAAATGGCTAAATGAAATACCCTTTAATGGTGATAAATGAATGCAAACTGCAATATTGCATTCTTCAGTAACACCAAACACGTTTTGAATTTTAACCCTGAATTTATTTTGGAAGCATCATTTAACAAAATACCACCAATAATCAGACGAGATTTACTGTTGAATTTTCCGCAGCAGCTGTTTATCGAGCTTTCTTCAGTTAAGATGCTAAGTTGGACCATGCCACAATCTCGCCATCAGTGTCAATCCTGCTTCTATTTCAAAACATCAAGAGCCACACAGGAGGCTTATTATGAAGATGGAAGCCCATGGAATTAAGGGGAAAGTGGTGGTATGGATACAAAATTGGCTCAGTGACAGGAAGCAAAGGGTGGTGGTGGATGGATGTTTTTCAGACTGGGAGGTGGTTTGCAGTGGTGTTCCCCAAGGGTCAGTTTAGAGTCCCAATTGCTGTTTGCAATTTTTAAAAACGACCTAGGCTCGGGTGTAGGGAGCAGCATTATAAAGTTTGCAGAAGATACAAAACTTTGTAAAGTAGTCTATAGTGATGAGAATAGTTATAGGCTTCAGGATGCCAGAGACAGGATGGTGAAATGGGCAGAGGCATGGCAGATAGAGTTCAATGTGGAGAAGTGTGAAGTGATGCACTTTAGGACTAATATGGAAAGACAGTACACAACAAGTATTTATATAGCGCATTTAACATAGTAAAACATCCCAAGGCACTTCACAGGAGTGTTATCAAACAAAATTTGACACCGAGCCACATAAGGAGTTATTAGCGCAGATGTCCAAAAGCCTGGTCAAAGAGGCAGGTGTTAAGGAGCGTCTTAAAGGAGGAAGGAGAGGTAGAGAGGCGGAGAGGTTTAGGCAGGGAATTCCAGAGCTTATGGCCTTGGTAGCTGAAGGCACGGCCGCCAATGGTGGAGCGATTAAAATTGGGGATGCTCAAGAGGGTAGAATTAGAGGAGCGCAGATATCTCGGAGGACTGTAGGATATTACAGAAATAGGGAGGAGCGAGGCCATGGAGGGATCTGAAAACAAGGATGAGAATTTTAAAATCAAGGTGTTGCTTAACTGGGAGCCAATGTTGGTCAGCAAGCACAGGGGGTGATGGGTGAACAGGACTTGGTGCGAGTTAGGACACGGGCAGCACAGTTTTGGATGACCTCAAGTTTAGAGGGTAGAACGTGGGAGGCAGGCCAGGAGTGCGGTGGAATAGTCCAGTCTGGAGGTAACAAAGGCATGGATGAGGGTTTCAGCAACAGATGAGCTGAGGCAGGGGCAGAGTTGGGATGCTACGGAGGTGGAAATAGGCGGTCTTCGTGATGGCGCGGATATGTGGACGGAAGCTCATCTCGGGTCAAATATGACACTAAGGGCACGATCTTGCCAGCCCTGGGGAGGCGGGTCTGCTGGGAAAATGGCAGAATCTGGGGGCGGGTACCCATCCCGCCCCCGAGCCATCTTCCCAGGAGGCGGGTAGCCGACCCGCGCCGGGTCCCGTCTCTGGAGGCGGGAAGGGGATTACAAGCAGTTAAGAGGATTATCCCCATTTTTCCAAGAGGCGCGGGCTTCCCGATGTCGGGAAACCCCGCCAGGGTCAGCGAGGCGAGCAGTGGGTCTGCGGGGGTCGGAGGGGTGCAAAAGTGCGCTGTGAAGGTGAGTGATGGGTGCAAGTGTGGAGAGATAAGTATGTGAGGTGAGTGCAAAGTGATAGAAAATGTTTACTTACCTTTGTTTCTTCCTGCAGGCTTCAACAGTTGAGGATGCGGAGAGTCTCGCATCTCACTGGCAGAGATGACAGATGGCTGCTGCATTCTCCGATGCAACAACCATCTAATTTCTGCTCACAAAAGAGGTTTGATGAGTCTTGAATACAAGAACTCATCAAACAACAGAGAACGTCAGTGTTTGACAGCTTCACAGAGCTGTCAAACGATGACAATTTATCTGTCAAAAATTTTTGACAGATGAAACGTCATACACTGACGTTCTCTGTAACCGGCTTCCCCTTAATTGGCCTGCTAAGCCCGCTGGGCGGGCTTAACAAGGTCAATCATGGGAAAATAGCGTGAGTTCGCCAGAAGTCGATGGAGGCGGGACTGAAACCCGACTAGCAGCAGTCCTGCCTCCAACGCGTCCCCATTGGCAATATCAGCCCCTAAGGTTGCGAACAGTCTGGTTCAGCCTCAGACAGTTGCCAGGGAGGGGGATGGAGTCAGTGGCTAGGGAACGGAGTTTCCCAATATTTAGTTGAAGGACATTTCTGCTCATCCAGTACTGGATGTTGACAAGCAGTCTAACAATTTAGAGACAGTGGAGGGGTTGAGAGAGGTGGTGGTGAGGTACAGCTGGGTGTTGTCAGCATAAATGTGGAAACTGATGCTGTGTTTTCGGATGATGTTGCCAAGGGGCAGCATGTAATAGAGAAATAGGAGGGGGCCAAGGATAGATCCTTGGGGACACCTGATGTAACTGCAGGAGCAGGAAGAGAAGCCATTGCAGGTGATTCTCTGGCTAGGACTGGATAGATAAGAATGAAACTAGGCGAGTGCAATCCAACATAGCTAGACGACGGTGGCGAGGCGTTGGAGGAGGATGGTGTGGTCAACCGCGTCAAAGGCTGCAAACAGATTGAGAAGGGGTAGTTTACCTTTGTCACTGTCACATAGGATTTCATTTGTGACTTTGATAAGAGATGTTTCGGTACTGTGGCAGGGGCAGAACCCTGATACTACAAATGGCATAATTTTGAAAAGCTTGGATGAGCAGAGAGACCTTGGTGTCCATAAACAAATCCTTAAAGGTGGCAGGGCAAGTTGATGAGGTGATTTAAAAAGCCTATGGGTTGCTTGGGTTTATAAATAGAGGAAGAGAATATAAATGCAAAGCGATCATGCTGGAACTTTATACAGGAAACTTTCGTTTATCCGGCACCCAAATATCCGGAATTCTCGCTTAACCGGCAAAAATCATCCTCCGAAAACTCCTCTCAAATAACCGGCAATGTTGCCGAGTCGCAGTCGAGTCTCCGTGAACGCCGAGTGCTCCGAAAACTCCTCTCAAATAACCGGCAATGTTGCCGATCCCGAGTCCGAGTCCGCGAACGCCAATTTAGTCAGTAGGGGTACTTTTCAAAAGTGCCACTAGGCCTCCTGGCGCTGTCGGAAGTCCGAAACACTACAGTAGCAGGAGTTGATTCTCTGTGCTGCTTGGAGTCTCTTTGTTAAAAGTAGCCTCGGTACATATAACTCTCCGTTATCCGGTACTTTCGATAAACCGGCACCACGCCGGTCCCGTCGATGCCGGATAAACGAAAGTTTCCTGTAAATCACTGGTTAGGCCTCAACTGGAGTATTGTGGACAATTCTGGGCACACTTCAGGAAAGATATAAAGGACTTAGAAAGGGTACAAAGAAGGTTTATCAGGAGGTTACCAGGGATGAGGGACTTCAGTTACCAGGAGAGGTTGGAAAAGTTAGGATTGTTCTCCTTGAACAGAGAAGGTTAAGAGCTAACCTAAGAGAGGTTTTCAAGATGATGAGAGGTTTTGATAGAGTAGATCGAGAAAAGCTATTCCATCTGGCGAGTGGGTCAATAACTACAGGTCATAAATTCAAAGTCATTGGCAAAAGATCTAGAGGGGAGATAAGGAGAAAGAGTCAGCACAGGCATGACAGTCCGAATGGCCTCCTTCTGTGCTGCAAGTTTATGATTCTATGATGCTCTTGAGACACAACACTATCAGGCATTTTCCTGCTGTGAAATGGAATGCACCACCACAGCACAGTAATCGTACATCCACAGTACAACTCCATCTTGACCCCTGACATGAATCTTGTCATTCATGTGGAAATGACTTATGAAATAATACTGGGCGGCCTGCTGGTGGCGCTGTCCAGGGAGAGTATAAATACTCGGGCATGGGCCCAGCTTGCTCAGGACATTCTTTAACAGGAACTAGTGAAGGACACAACTAGACCTCCATGTTGAAAAACAGTTGATTAAAGCTTTGTTTAACGCTTAGACCAAGTGCCTAGTAGTTTTCTTACGTCAACCCCCATCTGAGAACTGATGATCCTCTCTCACAGTACTAGTAGACATACAAGTGATAGGCAACCCTAGAAGTCAGACCGAGGATTACTCTGTTGTTAAGTACACACTCCATTTATGGTGCCAGACGACTTTGCAACAAAAAAAAAATCCAATTAAAAAAGCTTGTAACACTGGACTTTGCACTATACCGAAATCCATCAGGAATAATTTCTTGTTTGCTACTGCTTAATTTCAATCATGAAAAATAATTATAAAATATTGATGAAAAACAATGTTATCATTTTAATTTTTCCCACTGTTCAACACAATGTAGAACTACTAACAATTCAGCGTAAAATATTAAAGTGCAGCATGCCTTCAGTGAGGGATAGAAAGGTTAATTATACTCATTCACGTTGAATAGCTGAAATGTTCAAGAACAGACAAATAAACATCATGGGGTAGATTTTCCACCAGGTGGAAGCAGAGGGGATGCCCCTAAAATGGTGGGAAAAGTTTAGCTCCCCGTTTGTACTCCGGATCTGTCCAACACTAACTTTGGAATGGCCTGCCTCTGGATGGCCAGAGCACCTGTATGAGTCAACATGCAAATCGAGCCTATGACATACATCGGAATCAGTCGGCGGTCCAGCCAAAGGGGAGCTCAGCAGCTAAGTTTTCATTTATTTCTGTGGGGTCGGCAGGAGGAGGAGTGTTCCCCCGGGCTCCACAAAGACAACCTGGGCCTCTGCCGCACCGAGTTCGCTCCCACCCCCTCGGACCTACCTTTCACTGGCTCGAAGACCGGCCGGGACACCCAACATTGCAGCAACACGGAGTCGGCAAGCTGCTCGGGTGCTTCTTTTCCACCGGCATGCCTACCAGCCCTATGCTAATGAGGCCTGGCCCTCAAAATAGACCAGGCCTCGCTTCGTGCCTGTTGGGCGGTCGGACGGCTGCCCGATAATTAAATGCGACCCCATGTATTTCACTATACTTTAAGGTACAATAAGTTCCACAGAGGTATTTACAGTGTTCATTTATAAGTTTTGCTGAGCCGCTAACACATTCGGGCAATCCACTTACACTTTCTCATACATTGGATATATGCCATGCCCATAAAAAGTGAAATCAATGACACTAAATTATGTATCTTATGCACTTTCTGTTCATGTCACATATACATGAATGATTTTTTTCTGCACAAAGGCAGAACTCTTCTGATTGCTCCTGCAGACATTAACCTGATATTATTTTCTCAACATAATAGTGGCTGCATCTGTACAGTAGCAGTAGCGCTGTATTACTGAATTTATTTTACTCCCGAGAAAGATCATATAATTCATTCCTGTCTGTAATGCTTGTGGGTATTTCTCAGAAGTGAAATAAAGTTGGCAGTGCATCGATACTGGTGCAACATCCATTATTCAACTACACAATTTAAATGTGGGGGTGGGTGGGGGAAGTTTTAAAACAGTTAAATGTTAAATTGTGCTGAATTATTTTATTTGCATTTTAGCAGTAATGGTGGTTCCACTGGAGATACAGCTGCACATTATTTGTTCGGTGTGTAGCCTTTCTTTATTCTGAAAACATTATTTTTCGCCAAGAGTTCTCAGCTTCTTGAGGTTGATTCGAGTAGTGTGTGGTGATTAGCGGTGGCTTTACAAATTTGCACTCCCAGCACAGAGCTTTGGCGGCCAGCAATGTATGCCGTGATTTCAGCCACTGCTTCAGAATTTTCTATTCATTTAAACTATAAATTTAAATGAATAGCTGGAAAATAGTAGGGACACATTGTGGCTGAATTCTTGGTTATGATCTCCTGCTGGGCAAAGCTCTGCATCGGCAGCACGAATGTATAAGATTATCATATGATGGACACATTTAACCTTTGAGATTGCAGCAGCGGTCAATGAAACAAAGTACATGTAGGATAATAGACTATTAACAACAAGACATCGGGCAATAACTGAATTAAGGGGCTCTGATTATGTCTTCAGAACCCCAGCATTCAATTACCCTCTGGAACGTTTGCCAGCCATTATTTTTTTTTTTAAATATATGGGGGGGAATTCCATGATCCCAGTTTCCAGCAAGGAAGCCACGCTCACAGGTGAGTACATAAGTCTACACCACTCCCCAAGTCCTATGAAGCTGGCTTCCTCAAGGGAGCACAGGATCGGCCATTATATCTCATTTTTTTCTGATGTTTTTCCTCCCATTCTCTCCTGAAGGTAATGACGCTTATTAGTTCCCTGGGTGCCAGAAGCCCCTCTGCACATTTGCCCAGGTAGACAATCTTTGCAGATGTACAAGGACAGCGAGGACCAACAGGCTGTTCAACCAGAGACAACAACAGCGCCAAGTGCAGCCTTGCCCTCACCCAATGTCCAACACGTGCAGCATTTGACACCACTCACTGGACACCGATTGGAGATGCTGCTCTTGGCTGATTTTGCTGCTCCTGAGGCAGTGAGGCCAATGGTTTTACCCCAATTGATGCCCTAGCTGAGAGTAGCTAATTCAGTGTGGATTGGAAATTGAAGCTGGAGCCTTGGGCTGCCCAACGTAAACAAGGTTACTAGAGGCCCAAAAAAGGATTACCGCCCTGTTTTCGCTGGTCTGTATCAAGCAGTGGGCCCCTTAAATATGCAAAATGGGATCCTATGGCATACGTAGGACCCCGATTGCAATTTTGACAGACAACTGGATGGAGTGTGCAACATGCACGCCCCAGCCACTTTCACCGGGCGGTACAGCCGAAGAGGCACCAAAAAGGTAAGTTTGCAATTATTTTTCTGAGGCCACGAGATGCAGGAGTGCTCCTCTGGACTCCACAAGAATAATGTTGGCCCCCTGCCTCTCGCCCCACCCGCCAACCGATCTACCTTCCTGCCAGCTGGGTCGGTCTCTGGGCTGTCTGTCCCTAATGTCAAATGACAGCATTCCCACAATGTGGGATGAGCTCTGCCCCTTTCTCAATCGGTTGCCAGGAGTTCTGCTCCGCTGCACTTCTATCTGTGGAGCAGGTCTCCTGTAATTTTGGCCTGGAGAATGAAATGCTGCTGGGTTTTAAAGTATTACCAGGGTTTTTTACGGTGGCAGAATGCAATTGAATACAAGCAGCATCTAATAGGATGTCAATATGTACATTTACTCAAGCATGTTACAGGCCTATTATCATTTCGGTTTAGTGCTGAGAAATATTGTTGATGGGGGCTGTAAAATAAGAATAGATCTATGCAATAATTTTAGCATCCTATTACTACTTACATATATAATCATGCTTTGCAAAATTATGGATTTTGACGATAATGTTGACAGCTTAGCAGATTTGTATTTCAACTCTTAGAAGACCAGCATAATACAAAAATACACAAGATGTATGTCAAGATGCACCAAAGACGACACTAACTGGCAATACCATTGCATTTCAATTTAGTTTCCTAACCAGGAAATTAACTCCAGCTAAGGTCATACAATATTATTGCTCCTGTCAATCCCTATCACAATTTGTAAACAGTTCTATCTGGAACCTTGCTCATTGCACTAATCAGGCTTGCTGTGAAATCATACCTGTGATAGAACAGTAATAAAACTGTAGTAAATATAAAAAACATTGCCTACATATTGTTACTTCTGACATGATAACTTGCATCTTAAGGCCAACTTTTCTAGATGTCGTGTCCTATTATTTATAATCTAGTTTCATCCCCAATATATCAAATCCCTTAAGATGATCTAATTTGTTCACAATTCAGCTATAAGAAAGCAGCAGCACAGTTACATATGTCTCCCAGGTTTATAAACAGCCCCCAGTTTCACATTACTTCATACAGAGTTTAAATGGTGATATAGATGGGAAATGACAACTTATTCTTTTTTAAATCGCCAGCACAGCCTGATGCCACAACAGCTCTATCTCAGAGGTGGCACAGTGGTGACGCTATACTTCCATCTTCCTATTGTACGATGCCTGATTCGTGTATGCATAATATACATAGGATTAGGATTTGTTTAATCTCATATGATTACGGTTTTTTGCCTTCTTTTAACTTGTGCATTTGTACTGCAGCTAGAAATAGTGAAATGATTAAATTGTTCATTCCTAGGATGCTTTAGGGTTTAATGTAGCAGTGTACAATAGCAGTGACTGCGCTGCTGGTGTGTAGGATGTGAGGTGTAGCATGTGAGATTCGTGCCGGTTGACTTCTTTTTGTCAATATATTGGGAACCGAGATAGTCTTGAGATAGGAAATGGGACAATGGGCACAAGATGTTTAGTTACACGCTTAACGGTAAACAAATTAGCATCTGGTGTTTTGTAGGAACTACCTCATTTCTGGGGGGGGGGGGGGGTCTTGTTCACAATAACACTTGTCATGCCATAATGAATCATCAAGGACAGTATGCATGACTAGAGGCCTATAAAGATCTTGAGCTTTCCTTCACAATTTGTAGAGAGAGACAAGAACAAAAGGTTCAATGATGATTATGTCATTACCCAGCGGAAAAATGGGGTAATTGCGTTTATTTCTCTGTATGACTGCTGCTTCGAGACATTGCATGTGTGAAGACTTGGTTGAACACGATAAAAGATTTAAGTTGCAACCATATTTGGTGGCAGATTCAAATTCTCTTACACTATTAACTTAAGAGCATGTGCGACCATTCCTCCGTGGCAACCAGTGAAGACAAGACTTATTTAATATAGGATTTTAATCTTCATACGTGCCAGGCTGAATACACAACAGTAAAAAAAATTCTACATCTCAAATTGCATCAGTGATATCAGTCCAGTGGTGGAGCAAAGATATCACCCCTTTTTGTTAAACCCCATCAAAGATATGTTGTCCTATATCATCACAAAGGACAAAGATGTAACTGTTCTTAATAAATTCTATAGCTTAAACTCTAGGAAATAAAATGGTAAGTTAGGAAATCTACAGCTGCAGTTGTGCAATCAAATGTAACTGAAAGTTGCTATGTGCATTATAAAGTAGAAAGAATCTTATTTTTTTTATATATATAAAACACTGTTAAATGTGTTTGAATGTAGATATGATACAAGGAAGCAAATACAAGCCTGGCATGGGTTTTACTGACCTTGCAGTCTTATTATAAGCAGCTTTTTTATCCCACCCAGTCAACTGCACACAACAGTGTTCTACTGTGCTAAGGATTTTACAGGGTTCCCTGAGAGGCCTGTATAATTCTTTTTATTTGAGGCTTTAAAGATTGAATGCAATTCTGTCCTCTTTAAAGTGAATTCATCAAAGTCAGTTACTTATCTACCCTCTCTAGTCATTATGTGGTCAGTACTACCGATCAAAATCATGGACTATATGTGGTCAACCAATCTACAGTCTCCAGAGAGCTATAACATTAACTAGTCAGGTCTTTCCATTTGGAGATGTCCCATTGCAGTTCGATGATGTGGTTTAGACTCTAGTGATTTCTAGATCTTAACCATTAGTCTGCTGGATAATTCTATCCTTATGTTCAAAAAGTACTGACATTGACATTGAATGTCTGGATCTGAATATGGAAATATTGGCCCAAAAATTAGTGTCTCTACGCGAGAGTACGCACTGTGTACTCTCGCGTATTCTGTCTCCAATTGCTGGTTTTCTGCATGCACTGCGCATGCGCTGAAAACCGGCACTTGGCGATTTCAAAAGGGGGCGGTTCCTAGGTGAACCGCGTGCGCGCTACAGGCTGCGCGCACGCAGTGCACTTAGTGCTTTGAACGCGCAGGTAAGCATGGAAGATTTTGCACATAAAGAAAGGAGGCGCAAGACCCTCTTTTAACAAGGTAAGTAGTTAATTAAGTATTATTTTGAATTTTTTTCAACAGGTATATCTTTTTTAGAGACTTTAAAGAAAGGTAAGTTTATTTTTTATAACTTTTTAAAAGATTTTAAATTTTTTCAAAAATTTAATTTTTTGTTGAAGTGGTTAATTTATTTAACTATACTTATTTTATTAATGTGATGGTTTTTTTTTTAAATTTAATTGAGGTTTAGCTGTTCTTTTGAGGGGGTATAGATTCATAGCTTTCACAGCACTTGCTGTGAAAACTATGAATGAAAGATGGTGTGCTGCCATTGACTGTAACTGAATCACGTGATCCCACAGCTCGCACGAATTAACTGCGCCTGTGGGATACAGAAGCACTGCACAGCTGCTGTCTAGAAAATCAAGTTCGTGCGAGCTTGGAATGAAAAGGCAGGCGCGCAGTGAGATATCGCGGGGAAGCCTTACCCCCGCACGAAGGCTCCGTCATTAATTTCTGGGCCATTATATGAAACACAAACCAAGACCAATTACCAACATTTTCAACAGTAGTGTAAATTCATGAAATTTGGTGATGGCCCATTGTTTATTTCTGTTCTTAGAAATGGATTAAAATAGAAAGTGGATTACATTGTGTGAAATACTGACCAAGTCTGGAAGTGAACCAATGCAAACCTCCTCAATCTGGTGAACTTCACATTTTTGTTAAGCTTTGCTTTTAATTTATCTAACAATAGCAATGATACCACCAACATGTCCCTCAAACATCCAACAAGTAAGAATGCTGAAAATTTGCAAGACTGGAGGTCTTTTGATCCTTCTCACACTGCGTGGTTAGTTCTAATGGAACTATTTGTCATGGCATGCAGTCAACTTAGACCAAACACACCCACGGGCATCGTTTATAGCCTCTAATAAATCCTTAAATGACACTGCACAAAATTCAATACCGTAACTATACTGCTGTGGCCATGTTGTTTCGATTATGGATTTTTTTGATCAACATAAAATGTGGGAAAACTAGAAGAAAGCCAAATACTGTTAATTTGCTCCAGGATTGATGAAAAAACATCCATTGCAGAAACTGTCAGGATTTCATATACTTAAAACATCAGGTCGTGAATGAAAAAAAATTGTGAGGATTCCATATCTGAATTGGGACTTTAAACCTTATTCACATCTCATTTTCCTTTGTACAAAAAACACAAGCTAATGCGTCAAAGTGGTTTCTAAATAAATCATAATTGAATATTCATATTATGAAAAAGCAGTTACGGCATGCTCTTTGTATCACTACAGTCAAGGTTGAAGATAAGAAAATGTAAAAGGCAGATAATTTTACAAAAAAACAGTAGCATGTAAATAATATTTAAGGGCGATAAACACAATGAAGAGTGTTTATCTATGTTTTGCTTTGACGGGCGCCCTGGCAAGTAAACAGGATGCAACACTATCTGGAGTGAAGGAGTAATGCATTCCTTATGTTGTTGAAATACTTGCTGACAAGTGCTTATGAAGCCCTCTGTAATGATTACCATACAGTCATTTCATAAAAGTGCTGCCCAGATTGCAAAAATGCCTCAATACTTTTTGAAATAGTAAAATGTTAGCTTTATAAACACTTCTGGCTCCATGACTGACCACAGGGATTTTTTTTTAAATAATTGAAAACAAGAAAATGCCATCAAGAACTTCGCTCATTTTTCAAGTAATGTCTCAAGCACACACCACTGAATTTCATTTCCATCTTCTATTCAGGTTAATTTAAAAAGGAAGAAATCTTTAATTTAAAACAAACTTTTGTCAGTGCTTGCACTGTTTCTCTGTTCTTGATTTGTAGCAAAATTGTAAATGCGTTTTTTACAAACATATTTATAATTTTGGTACAAATAACGCACAGAATAAATCTTACACCAATTTTACAAAATAATAAACAAAAATACAATTAGCTTTAATATTATATTTTTTAATTCTTCTTTCTTCTGTTCAATATTTTTGTTGAATAATAAGTACTGATGGCACCATTAGGAAGCTGTCTTGGAGGACTTGCTGATCTTGCCTGCATGATGGAGCTGAATTATGAGCAGAAACCCAGACATTAACCCAGAATGTCTTGGAAATTGTGTCATTTCATTTGTGTAGGACATTTCACCTCCCACACATTGTCAGGCTTAATAACTGCTCGAAACTAGATCTCTACTCATGCTGTAGGCGGTCACTATTTAAACAAAAATATTTCAGAAGGAGGAAATCTGAAGAGAGTCAGAACACAAGACATAAAAGGATGTCGTGCTAACCCTATCCTGTAAATGTTTAATTTTTTAGACATGATAAACCGTCTCTAGAAAACTGCCACCAAAAGATTTGTTGCTGTGGAGTCAGGAGGAGCAGCAGTGCTCCACAACTCCATAATATTCCAACTGCCACCCGCCCCCGCCCCGGGATTTACCTTCAGAGCGGTGCCGGCGATGCAAGTGGTACAATATTTATCCCTTCAAATGGCCAATCTGTCTGTGGGGGTGCGACAGGAGGCAGCAGCTCGCCCAATGAATATTAACAAGGCGCGAGGCCCAATTTCAGGGCCGGCCTCGGGACTCCTGGTTCGAGCGCTCGTTGCAGCTGAATCGCCGCCTTCGCATCTGAAACCAGGCCGCCGACAAATTTATACCCCATCGTGTTTAACACTGTATTCCATGAACATTGAGTCAAATCCTTTTTTTTTACAAAGACAAATCCTGCAGAGATTAACATACACAATTCTGACATTTAGTCAGCTTTGTTTCGCTCCATCAAAAATCTAAAACTATATTCCGTATGTTTTATTCCAGATGCATATTGTAGTTACATCCATCAAGGCAATGGAAATGTTGTTCTACAGATCAGCCAGTCATATTTTCAGGAACTAAAATAAGGTTGAGTAGTACTGGAAATTTATGGTGCAATTATACTGTTGGCACCATACATTGCAGAATTATAGTGCTCGCTTGCACTGATCTCTAAACATATGTTCAACTCTCTACTCACCAGCCCAAGTTGCCAGCGAAATTTTTTAGATTAGGAAAATGCTGACTATCCAGTCAGTTCCTTTTGCATCCTTAGAGAGTTCCAGCATTTGAATTTCAAAATTATAGTTAGATATGCTGCAATCTCTTGGAAGTTGGAATTGGGTGTGACACCACCTCTGCCAGATGGTCTCACAGCACTAGGAGAATACCTAACTGATGCCAGGTAGGTGTCAGGTGTACATTGCATTATATGACTCATCTTGCATCAATGCAATTCAAACATGTCTTTTCACTGATGCAAGTTTTGCAGTGTAACTGTCCCGTTAGTGTTGACGGCGAACCTATGACTGCCTATAAATCTTACACTACGATTGCAAAGTCACTGCAGTGATTTATTAGCTGAGCCCCCTTTAATAAATCTGTGTCATGCCCATCTTAAAAAAAAACTTACATGCAAAAAAATTTCTGCAAGAGAACACTTAAAAAGTACATGATGTGCATCAAATAACTCCAGTAGCATGTTCAATTATGGCCTTCCTGCAAGGGTCAGAATTAAACATGCAACTGAAGTTATTCGATGCATATTAAGTATTTGAGCTCATCGACTTCTGGAGAGCACAGAACGATGCGCAAGCAGGTCATACAGAACAAAGCAGAAACTGGAGTTCACCCCGCAAACTGGGAAAGGGTCACAAGTTCATATTTTTCCAGAGAGACTGAAATTCTAATCTACATGATTAGATTATTAATTTGATTGCTTGTGATTTAACATTTTTAAGAATGGCGACTTAAAGCTGCTCCACATCACACATTGCTGAAGATTGGTAGGAACATAGGACGGTCATCTGGACGGAGGTGCTGAAGCTTCTGACTCATGTATCCACTTCAGTCACACTGATAGCGGACAAGAGAGAAGAAATAAGTATTAAATGAAGGACAGAAAGGAAAAGAACCAGCATAATGGAATGTAAAAATCGCCAAAATTACAAAACTAATGGAAAACAAGGACGGACAATCTAAGAAAGAAATCAAGATAAGAGAGAAGCAAAAATGAAAGGCAATTTGCTTCGATTAGAAGAAAAGTAAACCTCAATACAGGTAATCTGAAACAGAAACTAAACATACTGGAAATACAAAGATCTGTCACCTCTGTAATGAGGTCTACACCCACAACATTAACCAATCTTTCCCTTTGCGGTTGCTTACGGTTCCCTCTGCGTGTTTCCGGGATTTTTCTGTTTTTAAGGCCAATTGCTGAAGCTGGAATAAGACATTAAAACAAAAATATAAAAGAAAGACACCCCCACAATTAAATGGAAAATAAATGTTAAAAAACTTTCCCTGTCTTTAGTTACAGGGTAGCTGCGCGATACCCTCGTCCCTCTACCCCATCTGACATTTAACTTCACATTCAGGGCAGGGAGTGGACCGGCAGCATTTAAATATGGCCCGGTGGTTAAAAATCCACACAGCCTCCTGCTGCCTCTGGCTGGAGCGGAATCCCCCCGCTCCAAGTCAAAATCCACCCCGGCCAATGCATCTTGAAAATTATTTGTTTAGAAAATGAAGCGCTTCATTATTCATCAATTTGTTTTGCAAAATTGTCAACTACATCTCCTTACCATCAAGCTGGAAAACTAGCTATATTAAATTATTACTAAGAAACAGGCATTAAGACTGTATAGACATGGATTCATTAAGCCCCAAAATAAAAGATTTGAGAAAACTTGCGTCCATTTTCCTTAAAAGTGGGTAGCGAGTTATATGTGAGAGTTGATTAAAAAAAAAAATCAAATTAAACCAGAGCATATCTGTCTGGATTTCTCTTTTGAAGCAATCGCAAATTAGGTTGATTGGACCTTCTAGGAGTTAAACTTGCTATCAAGAATCTGAAAGGCTCTTAATTTTAATTTCTCAAACATAAAAGAAATCAATTGAATGCAACTGGCGGCTTAAGAATCAAAATTATCAAGTGATTTTGACGCCGTCTGGATCACTGATCCAAAGTATGTATTGATGACATTAAATGTTTGTCTCGTTCAGTACAAAAGTAATGCATTACTTCGCCTCAGGAAAGTCCTGAAATGCACTTGCACTACCCCATTTGACATTTAACTTCGCAGTGCATCAAGCAAATGTCAGAAACTGTCTCTTTCCCCATTTTAGATAGGCACCCATCAATACTAATGGGCTTTATAGATTTATTTTGTCAAACTTCTACTTGGAAGCAAAACTAAAACCCAACTACAAATACTCCTAGCCATCTGATTACTATCTACTGCAATTTTTTCCCCAATCAATGAAAAAAATCTATACATATATTAAAACTATTGTGTAGGGCTTGCATCTTCCTGTCCATAAACATTACTTCCCACTGTCACAATCTTTGGTCATGCTTTTGTCAACATTTGCCACTGTAAATTGTATGTTAACATTTCCCATTCAATTTTGCTATGTCAACTCTCACGATATAGCCCCAAGCCTCTGGCCACTAGGTGGCTCTGAGGAACAAATTTCTGACGTCGCTCGCCCAACTCTGTCACCATCCTGTATGTTTAAAAAACAACTTATTGACTGACTGTGGGAAATGCCACCGGCATTTTACTAGTCCATTCTACATTGTTAATGCAATTTGATCTCCCGCGGCTTTGCTCACAGACCTAACAAGTGTTTCTTTCCTCATTTATCTCTGCTCATCGCCCTTTCCCTAATTCTTATGGGGTAATTTTAACTTGACCTCCTAGGCAGGAATTAACTGATTTGGATCTGCCGAGCGTTAGAAAATGGAAAGTAAAATTGGGCGGGGTGCAGAAGGCATGGCCGATCCGATCAGATCCGGGCAATTTCCCGCCGGGTGGGTTAGGTCAAAAATACCCCTTTTGTGTCTCTCTTTTTCACTTTGCTGTCAAATCTTCCCTTTCCCTCTCTGTCTCACTAAAAACAGAAAATAGAAACACTTTGGGCAGTATAAGGGCAGCTGATTTAATGCACACTCAAAATGCTATCAACAAATTAGATAAAAAAACAAAATAATTATAAAATTGTACACTGGTCCCTGCAAAATAAACACTCGGGATCGATATATAAATGGGTAAGTTATCTAGAAATTTTACAGACTATTTGAAATACACAAAAATGGTCAGAGACAGTGGCTTCTGGTTTTCTGGCAGAAGCTGGTATCAGTGTACAGGAAACATAAAACTACATAGTATTGCATAGTATTTACTGCACAGAAACAGACCTTTCGGCCCAATAGGTCCAGGCCAGTGTTAATGCTCCACCCGAGCCTCCTTCCACCCTTCTTCATCTCCATCAACGTATCCTTCTATTCCTTTCTACCTCATGTGTTTATCCAGCTTCCCCTTAAACGCATCTATGCTATTCACCTCACCTACTTCCTGTGAGAGCGAGTTCCACATTCTAATCACTCTCTGGGTAAAGAGGTTTCTCCTCAATTCCCTATTGGACTCATTACTGACTATCTTATATTGATGGCCCCTAGTTCTAGTCTCCCCCGCAGGTGAAAACACCTTCTCTACATCTACCCTATCAAACCCTCTCATAATCTTAAAGACCTCCATCAGTCTTTTCTTTTTCAGAGAAAAAAGCCTCAGCTTGTTCAATCTTTCCTGATAGGTATAACCTCTCAGTTCTGGTATCACCTGAGTAAATCTTTTTTGCACCTTCTCCGGTGCCTCTATATCCTTTTTATAATATGGAGACCGGAACTGTTCACAGTACTCCAAGTGTGGTCTAACCAAGGTTCTATACAAGTTTAAACATAACTTCTCTGCGTTTCAATTCTATCCCTTTCGAAATGAACCCCAGAGCTTTGTTTGGTTTTTGTATGGCCTTGTTAACTTACGTTACTACTTTCAGTGATTTGTGTATCTGTACCCCGAGATCCCTCTGCTCCTCCACCCCATTGAGACACTTATTTTCCAAGGAGTAAGTGGCCTCCTTATTCTTCCTACCAAAATGTACCACCTCATATTTATCGATATCGAAGTTCATTTGCCAATTATATGCTCATTCTGTAACTTTATTAATGTCTTCCTGTATTTTATCGCCGTCCTCCTCTGTAATAACTACACCCCCCAATTTGGTGCCATCCGCAAATTTTGAAGTTGTACTTCCGATTTCCCGAGTCCAAATCGTTTGTGTAAATGGTGAACAGTGATCCCAGCACCGATCCGTGTGGAACACCACTTCCTACCTTCTGCCAATGTGAGTAACTACCTTTAAACCCCATCTCTGTTTTCTGTTTTGTAGCCAGCGTGCTATCCACTGTCCCGATTCATCACGTTCTGACCGTAGTCATGAGTCTACTCTGCGGTACCTTATCAAAGGCCTTTTGAAACTGTTCTGAATTCGAGTAGGAAAAAAACGTACAGAAAAAGGATTGTGTACAGGATACTTTGCACTGATATTTGAATGAAACTTGAATGGATATTATCTTCATTTAAAACGCTCCATGGTCTCACCCCACCTCAGAAACTTTCTCCAGCCCTCTGCTCTTCCGACTCTGGCCCGTAAATATATCTCGGCGCTCACTTTCTCTCTCTCGCTCCCCTCCCCCAGGGAAGGGTATGTTTGAATATTTTGTTTAAATAATTTTTCTGGAGGAGGAAAAAGTACTTTAGATTGAAAGTAGTATTGCTAGCTTGTAAAGGTTATATCTTTAGGGTCAATCTGAAGATTCAGAGATTAAGGGCTCAATTTTAATTGCCAGGTGGGTTGGAGTCGGGTTGCGTGGTGCGTGGGTTCCGGAGCCACTTCTGACGGGATCAGCTGCTGATGTCCGATTTTGATTTAATGAGCTTGTTTATTTCAATGGGGTGCGATCGGGTTGGCAGGCCGCCTCTGATGATGTCATCATAGCAGCTGCTTTTAAAGCTGCCATCCAGCCTAAGCCTTTCGCTTGTGGATTCCTGGACTCAGTGATATTGATCTATACACAATTACTTCTTCCAGAGGCAAGGCAGCTCCTCGATTTAATGATGAGTCCCTCAGTGCTCTTGTGGATGTTGTCAGAGGACGCAGGGAGATTCTCTTCCCTCCTGATGGCCGGAGGAAGCCTCCTCAGCAGACCAAGGCAGCCTGGCTGGATATTGCTGGGGAGGTCAGAGCAAGGTCCATATGTTCACGCTCCTGGATCCAGTGCAAGAAACGGTTTAATGATCTTGTGCGAACATCAAAAGTGAGTATCCCATCACACTTACCGTGAATTTGCTTCCCTTCTCTTCTCATCACCAGCACTCTGCGTTGTAAGCCTGCTCCTCCACATCCCACCTTACTCTTACTTCCCTTGCACCCTTACCTATCCATCTCTGTCACTGCACTGAACCACTTCAGCATCCTGTCTATGCACCCCTCACACTCGCTCTCACTGTCATGCAGTGACAACAGCTAACGACGCACAGGGAGCTAGCTTCCTCTTGGCACCTTACCCCATTTTCATCTCATTCAAAGCTTCTATGGTAGGGATTCTTCACACTCGCTCCATCACTGTGGTTGAAACTCCACTTATGTCCGTCCTTGCAGGAAAAGATAGCCCACAATAAGAGGGAGAGAGCACTGACTGGAGGAGGTACACCTACCTTAGCAACATTGAAAAGTGCTGAGGAGGCTGCATACGAGATTGTTGGAGGTGGCGAGGACCTGGAAGTGGGCGATGGAGAGACGGGCACATAATAGAGTTTCATCCCTCTCAGACTGCAATGGCATATGATGTTCAAAGAGAATCGCGTTGTATATCTGCTCAAAAGGATGTGTCTGCTACATCAATATCAGATGTCTAAATCATGCCTTTACTCTCAAGCGCCCCCCTCTCCACAATCCAGGACGAAGAGCCGGACAACTCCTCAGAGGAACCTGAAGCCTCTGAGGGAGCAGCATCACCAGGACTCAGCGCACCCAGCACCAGCGCATACCTCGGTGGGGCCCTCCCGAGTTAGAGGAGTGTTGCCACCTGGTCTATCACAGCACACAAGTGAACATCAGCAGATGGTGGAGACAGCGACAGCAGTGCCGAGTCCTCGGCGGAGGTCGCAGGACGCTCCTAGCTCTGCGGAGCTGCATGCAGACGCTGTGCCTCTGGGGCCATTCAGGAAAAGAGCGGTTCATGAAATACAGGAACAAGTGCAGGAGTCTCTGGAAGGTTTTGCCTCCAGGGTTAGTGCGAGTGTGGATAGAATGGAGGCGTCCATCTGTAGCATCAGCACTGCTGTGGTGGAGGCAATGGGGCATGAACGCACCACCATGGATAGGATGTCAACCTCCGTGGAAAGGCTGGCATCCTCCATGGAAAGGATGGCTACCGCCATGGAGGAAATAAGTCACTAGAGTTAGGAAAACATGGTGACTGTTCAAAATAGAATGTCATCTCTGGAGAAGTGATGGGCAGCTATTGAGCAGAGAGACAAGAGCTTCATGGATATCCTGGTGATGAAGACTGCCAATGCAGATACAGGTCCTCATGGTCCCCCTGATGTGCAGCAAGGTTCTCTCCAGCCACTTGCCAGCACTGAGGTGTGGCTGACCCATGAGGGGGATGTTGTTGGCAGGACACAAGGAAGTGTGGGCTCCTCTCAAAGCGCTCACACGACCATGCCACTACGGAGCCCTCAGTCAGAGACCTACTTTGCGGAGACAACGGAGATGGCCGTTTCAGCCCCTGCACCGCCGCAGGAAGAGCAGACTGTTGAAGAGCCCTCCCAGGCTCCCAAACCCAGAGGACGCCCGCCAAAGGTGTCTAAGCAGGCGCAGCATCCTAGTCAACAAGGTGCCTCCACATCTGCTGAAGCCACAGGGGAAGCATCATGTAGAAGCATGCGTAAGAGAAAGATTAAGCACCTATAGTCACAAGGGGACTCACTTGGGTGTTTTGTCTTTTTTTTCTGACTGTTCTTGGTTTATTATCCTTTTGTCATGTGTAAAAGAAAAATTATGGCAAACAGTTGATTGTGTGGCCTGTGTTCTAGGAAATGGCAAAAGCGCATTGAGGGCTCAGGGCGACTTGCTTTTGTAATGCTGATGGTGAAAGCGATAGGAAATAACAGGTTATAGCAGAGATGATGTATGACTTTGGACAAATGTCGCCTGCAATTACAGAGCCATATGGTAGCCACCTATGGTTGAAGAGTAAGCTTATGCTAATGTGGCATGGCAGTGTGCATACCCTGCTTGACGGGCAGCAGTGAACTGGAGGGATGCTGCATTGGTCACAACAGGACATGCAAGGCCCCCTCATCCTCCTCCTACTCTTCTTCCCAGGAAGATCTGTACTGAGCCACACGGCTGCTGCTCCTCAGATTATGAGGACCAGGATGAGAGGGTGTGAAGGAATAGCCAGGATTCAGAAAAAAATACGATACTAAGAACAGATTCCTGAAATTATTAATAAATGACATACTGGGTTTAAAAGTCTGAAAGCCTCGGCGACACAGGCTGTAGGCACAATACAGGCTTCTGAGATAAAGATCAGTTATTCACAAGTTGTAAAACACCACAGGCTTTGAAATGGGAATGGGTTATTGACCAAGAAACAAGCCCTATTGATAAAGCAAAGGTTTGCTTCCAGAGCGTCTGGACATTGGAATCAAAACAATGGAATGACTCAAGTAAAGTGTTATAATCGAACACGTCAAACAGGTGCACAGAACACTAAAAAAACCAAGTGCCTTTGAAAAAATGACATCAAGTAAGAAATACCTGTCGTAAAATAGTTTTATGTTAAACTTAGAAATAGGAAACATGATTAAATATGCAACCAATTGAAATAGCAAGAAAACAAGTAAACACTGAGTTAAAGTGTTTTCAATTTACATATTGTAAATGTGATACCTACAGAAAGCTTTGAAGAAATGACATCAAGTGAAAGAGACGCCTGCTGAACAAATAGTTTTAATGTTAAGCTTGAAAGATGGAGTCCCAAGGTCTGATAAAAACCAATTGAAGTAAATTAGAAATGCATGAAGATACTAGAGAAGTGTTTTTAATTTACAAGTTGTAAAAAGTACACAAACAAGACGACTTTGAAAATATTACTTCAATGGATACAAGCAATTACATTGTTCTTGTATTGAACTTGGAATACCACGGAGTCACAACATCTGATAAAAACCAGTTAAAGTAGTATTAGAAATTCAATAGAAAGACTTCGATAAGAATTGCATCAAACAGAAACCATTGCTGTCATTGTGTTTCTGATGGTTTTGGAAACACCTAAACAGGACACAAGTCTAAAAGCTGACAGCTGAAATGACAATAAAGAATAGAACAAAGTCAGCAAAGAATGACTTGACACAATTAGCTTACATCAGCACGAAAACTTCAAAGGATAAACCACCCAAAAAAGATATAAAAATAGACCTTTTCAAACAGAAAGTCAGAAGTCGCTGGGAAGACAAGCGTTTCTCAACTTTACAGACATACTCTAAGTTTTTAACTTTTGAGTCTCGGGGATCAAGGTACTCTTATTTGATTTTGGTGGATATTCTGGATTAAGAAATAAGTAGAAGTGTGGAAATGTAATGAAGTTAAGATTTGAGAATAAGGATCTCTAATAAGAAAATGTAAGCTATTTGTATTTTGAACAATTAAAGTTGCGATTGCCATAATAAATGTTAACTGAATGTCGGTTCTGTAATAAATCTATATATTTTTAGAATAGTCTCAAAGAGTATTTCTGTATCATCTTGCAAACTCAAATTCTGTAAACTCAAAGGAGTTGCAGAATTCTGGGAGGTATTCCGGACCCTTATAATATCCGGAAGGTTACAGTCTAGTTAAACTTATTAAAAGTACTATCTGGAGGACGGTAACATCTTTAGACCGTTTCTTTCCTTTAGGGAGAGGTAGTCTGATCTTTAGACCCAATTAAGCGTCTTATGGGATCCAGCTACCACTAACTTTAGTTGAGGGTAAACGTCTGGGGAATACGCCTGATCTGGGGTAGTCCGAAAGGGCTAGGACTTGTAATTATCCCTTCAAGGGCATAAATTTTTCCCATCCCCTTGCTATAGATTTCATTTGAGGCAACAAGCTTGCAAGCGCACAGTCGAAGTGGCCTGAAATTATTCCATTCAGGTCACACTGCAGATGGGTGTCAGCTTGAACAGTCACAAGGTCAGTATAAGTGCAAAATCTTATCCCATACCGACAACAGCAAAGTTGTTGCATTTGAATGTCAGCCGTGTTTCAGGGTGCTCCACCAATGCATATAAATCACGTCCTCCAGCAACTCGTCTCCTTGAACCTGGCCTGTTTCTGACAAGTCGGGAAACAGGAGCCAGAAGCACAAAAATGGGAAACAACTATAAAAAATAGGATTAGCAAGACAGTTAACAGGCTGTTAACTACTTTAACTATCTGTCCCACCGGTTCCAGTCGGGTCAGGTTGGGAGCGGCTAAACAGACACTCACGAAAATCGGGTGGAGGCGGGTTGGGTGTCTGAAGCCATTTTTCCCGATTTTTGCTATAGACCTGCCTCCTCAGGGCATTTAAAGTTGAGCCCTCAGACTTAGGATTTTGTCCATTTCAGATGACAGAAGAGCATACTTGCACTGATCTAATTTGTTGCAAGTATAAATAAATAGTGAAATCTGTCAACAGGCCAGCATGGCACGTACACATCAATATAGAAACTGTCTCTTTATATTGTTTACTTGTACTCCTCAGTAACAGTGAGGATGCTACAGTTGGTCTCAGTGCCTCGGGGCGACAGAAAAATGGAAAATAGAATTTGCCATGGTTCCCACTCCGGATTGCTGTGCAGTGACCTCTGCTGGAAGTATGCTTATGTGAACATTATATGAAAATGATAGTGGACTTGGCTGTCTTGTCCCATTTCCCCATCTCCAACTAAAATAGTTTGCTGATAGACACTGTCCATCAAAGTCTTCCATACATGAGAAATGGCCATTTAGGCATGGTTCTGGAGTGCAACTGATATCCACACCCTCCCCCTCAACATTTCTCTAAGATGAGTCACTGCCTTCAGAAGTGTTTAAAAAAGACACACTAGAACAGCCCACAGTAACGTCCAGTCCTCCCTACGAGGAAATGTCCATGCTGTCTGTGTTTGCACAGAGAACCACCAACGGCACAGAGACAAACTCAGACTAAACTATAAATTAGCTGTAGACATTACAAAAGTAATGGAGTGATTTCAAGGCAGTAACCTGATCCGAAGGGTTTAGATGTCAGTTCATAAACCAGTCCAGCTACACTCGTGGTTTATGACATCATCGGAACCCCTCAAATAGATTCCTAGTTAGTGTCGACTTTAGAATTTAAAATGTTGCAGAGGCTGACCAGCAGCCTTTCCTGTACAGCGTTACACTCTGAACCAGAAAGTGGACTGTTCAAATCACAGCCTCGCCTCCAGAGTGATTACACTTTTCCAGTTCTTGGTTGAACTGCTAAGTGCCATTGCATGTCAGCAGGAGGGAAGATGGCTGCAACACATCGACGAGAACAGTATACACACGCACACACACACACACACACACAGACACAGACACACCTTGCGTTAACCAGCTACAGAACAACACTTGAAACATCCATCACCCAGACTACACTGCCCGTCTGTCTAAAAATGGAGCCACGGCCTCAAGAAGGAATAATGTAGCAAACAACTAAAATGGGGGGTGTGGAATTTTAAAATCAACCTTTAAAAAAAATTGCTACAGGTACTGCATTGTGTAGTATTTATGGTCAAGCAGTTATCAAAGCACTTTACATGTTCATATTAAATAGATGTTTTCTTTTGTCAAATTTGGCTAGATTTAAATATTTTTATTTCAACATTTTAAAAAATGATTTGTCTACTTACAAAACATTTCTGCTTCAACATACTCAAGTGCTCAAGGCTGAAATAAGCTTCCACTGCAAAATGTTGAGAGTTAAGCACAATTACCAGGAGACCCAGCACCAGTTTACTTTGGCCTCATCAGTATTTCGATATCCCACAGTTGTCAACAGCACTGCTCGTTAATTACTCAAGAGAACTGAACTGAATGAAATTAATTTCTGCCATTTTTTGGTAGTTGCTTCACACTCATGCTCACGCATTTAGCGCACTATTTGCTGCCCTGTCTGCAGAGCAATTGGGCATAATTTCCTTCCCACCAGAAATAACCGACTGGTTCCCAATTTCAGAAGGACCGTTACAAACTTTAATAGCCAAGATAATTTATTGGAATTCGTCTTTTTTTTTTAATATTAAAAAGTCCCCAAAATGGGTGACATTGCTGCTTAAAAAACTGGATCTTTCATACAGCCAGTGTATGCTGCTAATTGGCATCTGATATTGGAGTGTCGCACTCAACAACAAAAGCCCGAATCCCTCTATACTGTACTACAGCAATACTTTCCTATTTGACTGGAATGCTAAACAATTGAAATTTTGATCACATCATTTGTTGTGCTAACTGAATGGAGCTCATTATTTAATAGGATTATGGATCATTTCAATACAGACTGGTGATTTATTTTTACATGTTTAGTAGTTCTTGAACACCCCTTTGCCACACATCTATTATTGTTGGCACAAGTAAAGAAGGTTCAACTGTACTTCCAGCATACAAGCAAAATGAAAGGTATGGACACCCAATACAGAAGATGCATGACTGATCAGTACTGCCCAGTAATATTCTACAGTTGACCCTGACTGCTATACAGTAACAATTCTCCCAGTACACTGATTTGAGAACATGTGCAACAATAATTCTCTGAATACACTAATTTGAAAACATATCTTTTGGCCTTGACATTATGTCATGAGATACCAGCCTACAAATGCTTAATGTGCTCATCTGAAATATCTGTTATTTTAGCAGACTTGTCAACCCATTTGCTTTAAGTCGTTTAATGCTACTGCTAAAATATTGGAGAGAGGAACAAACGAGTTAGGAGTTCATATGCTCGTATCCCATGGCATATTTTCAGAGTCTTTATGAATCAGGTAAAATTGAACACATAGACAGAGTAAATAATCTAATTTCAAATGATCTTCTCCTTTTCCTGCATAAAAACAAATAAGTGACAATGATTCACAGTCGTCATTATTAAATAGATTATTTTTAATTAGCAACGGATCAATAATCAGCTTCCAACACTTGTTATGTTCGTCTGATGTTTGAGTCTGTCAGCATACAGAATATTGGTTTTAATGTAGAAATCCTATAGGGCCAATCAATTCTGATGTAACACCGAGTTTCAAAAGCTATCTTTTGAAAATAAAATGAGAAAATCTGAATTACACTGACAGAAAAAATTCACACAGCTTTCAAGATCATTCAAGCCTGTGAGGCACATCTCATTCTTTTGCCACATTATGATAGAAATCAAGTTTCCCCCCCGCATCAATCCTGCTGACTTCATAGTCTGAGAGACACGAAGCTGAACTAAAAAGAGCAACTCCTAGTCAACATCAGCGTAAGGAGGAGGTCCTGTCATTTCCTAGGAAATGAATAGCTGAGGAGAAGCGCCAAAACAGAGTGCATAACAAAGACCTTCTTCATTGAAAAGGGAAAGATTTACTGTTCAGGTTATCTATAGCAGGCTCTTGCAGGTTTTATTGCAATGTGACAGTGGACTTCACAAGCCACATCTGTCAGCCCTAAAATGTCTTGAGGAGGTCCAACTTCAGTAAAAACTACGGCTTTCCAACAAAGGAAGAAGAAAAAAAGCAACCTGACTAAATCAGAACGGCAGAAAGTGCATTTTACAAAGAAAAAGAAAAATAACGTATTTACAATAATTATAAATTATTGCAGAATTCACTTCAATATCTAGTAATCGTAAATGGCAAACAACAAAAAAAACATCAATGCCAGCATTACACTTAAAGGCAACTGTCTGTTAATGCACCAATAAGTGAAAGTCAGTAAGCATAGCCCAATATCTCTAGTAGTGGAATAGGAAGCTCCCATTAAGCAGCCCTAGCTTCAAAATCAACTTCAATAGTCATTCAAACCCAGTTATAGCCTCACTGATTTAAAATAATTATCGATTAGACTGTCCTGTGATGATCAATTAGGTGGCGTGGAGAGAAATACTCACTCCAAATGCAAAGGACAGCAGCAGTTTTGGGGTACGGTAGTGTAGTGGATATGTTACTGAACTAATAATCCGGAGAGCATGAATTCAAACCCCGCCATGCCAATTTGAGAACATGAGAATGTTGTAAAACCCAACTGGTTCACTGGTATCCTTCAGGGAAGGAAATCTACCACCTTTATCTCGTCTGGCCTATATGTAACTCTAGTCCCACATCAACACGGTTGGCTTGTAACTGCCCTCTGAAGGTGACCTTGTAAGCCACACAAGTTGCATCAAACTACTCCACCACCACCTTCTCAGGGAAACCAGGGATGAGCATTAAATGCCAACTTTGACAGTGATGCCAAATCCCAAGAAGGAATAAAAAAAAATGTAGTATTGACCCTCTTAGATGAATGTCACGGCAGAGGCTGTAACGTGCAACATGGAGAGATGCACTTAGCCTTCAGACAATTTATAAATGTAAAATGAACACAAATTCTGTTCAAGTCACAATACAACAGGCTCTTAAGAATAGTTGTATAAAGTACATTTCACTCTTGATCAGAAAGTTTGGAAAAATGTACAGCTGTAATAAACTAACTGTGATTCCTAAATTCACTACCAAGCTCGACATTCTTGGACCGTTTCCAATACAGTGTGGCAAAAAGCAGATGTGAATCCCCATCACAAGGCACTCCATTACAAGAATCCTGAAATGTTTGGATGAGAAAGTTGCATACTTTGGCTACATGAAACATACGTTCAAATCTTCTGCCAGCTATTATCTAAATGCATCTGACGGCCTCAAAATCGGAGCACTGGTTAATCTGGACTCTTCCTCTTATTTGTACAGTAAACTCTTGTTTAAACGGCACTTAATCATCCGGAATACTTTAATAACCGGCAAAACAGATAACCGGTAATCTTGCCGAATCCATCCAGCACTCGTTTTGCCGAGTCCGAGTCTCCCACGGTGACCGAGTTAGTCGGTGGTTTTTATTTTTGTTTGTGTTAAAAATTGCCTTGGTAGGTATCCCTCTCTGTTATCCAGAATTTTTCATCAACCGGCACCATCCTGGTCCCATAGGTGCCGGATAAGAAAGAGTTTACTGTATATGGAACATATATTACTGGACTGCCACCAATGATGATGGTTTGTAATGTGCAAAAGGTAAGAATGAAACAAACTCAAAATCTTCATGATAGCTACCAAAATATGTGTCTTTCTTTCAAATCTATGTCACGATAGAAAATGTTAAATATGTACATTTGAATATAAAATAAAAAAGGTGTCAAAGCTACAGCTTCTTCCTTATATCCTCAGGAAATAACTAAGCATCATCGCCTTCTGGTTAATGATAGAGTTTTCTTATACAAAATCAAACTGAAGTATCTAGCACTAACTAACAAAGACTGTCCATAACTTGGTCATTAATTGTCAAGAAAATACCTTTATGTTTGCAAAATAACGAGAAAAATATAATGAAAGTGTTTTCGTTTTTTTCTACCGACCCTCATTGCGGATTTCCCTACGGTATGCACCAGCCTTGGCCAATCTTTTCCCAGAACTTCACAAATGCCACTCTAGATATGCAAATGTGACCCCTGGGTGACCGTTTCTTCTGATTTCCCCTCCATTCACAAGGAGAAGCCTCTGTCTCTCATTCCACAACTCCCCACGCCAGCACAACTAAGATCAATTACTGTGCACATGAGGAATTACAGAAAAGAATCAGTATACCAAAATTCCTCGTCATAGCATGTTTGCTGTGTAACCCTTAAAAGGGAATGTTAAAATGTCGTGCATTGGTGAAAATACTGTCTGCTACATTGTGCTATTTATAAATAGTATAATGTTTTCTGACTCCGGGATCTTGTCACTGGATAGAAAACCTACCCTATGAATGTGAGAGTTTTAAGATAAGAATCCTCAGATTAGGAAGGAAGGTTCCAAATGTGTGCCTGCCTGTTCTTTCTCCTCACTCCCACTGCACCCCAACTGTGTGCCCTAGAATAAATAACTAGGCCTCAGAAACTGTATTTTCTTACAACCTGAATTGATATATTGAGAATCTGTAGTTTCCAAACTGAAAGAGTGAGTCTGGCACAATTGCTTTTATTATACCAAACTTCCCTTCCTGCTCCCGCCCCCCCTCCCCCCTGCGAAGCTGACATTCTAAATGGTTCCTTCTCCTTAGATACTGCCCCTCCCCAGTCAAAACCACCCTCATCACTGATCTCTCTGCAGCTTTTGACGCAGTCGATCGCACCATCCTCTTCCAATGGCTCCCCTCTGTTGTCTAGCTCAGTGGAACTGCCCTCATTTGGTTCCACTCTTACCTATCCAATCAGAGTCAGAGCACCTCAAGCAATGGCTTCTCTTCCCAACCCCACACCATTACCTCTGGAGCCCCCCCCCAAGGATCTATCCTTGGACCACTCCTCTTCCTCATATACATGCTGCTCCTTAGCCACATCATTCGAAGACCTGGGATCAGGTTCCCTATGTACGCTGACAAAATTGAGTTCTACCTCGCCACCCACCTTTCTTGACCCCTCCACTGCCTTTGCATTTTCAGCTTGCTGGTCAGACATCCACTCCTAGATGCATCGCAATTTGCTCCCAGTTAAACGCTGTTAGGACCAAAGCCATCATCTATAGCCCTCAGCACCCGTACCCTCACCACCGATTACATTCCCTTCACCAGCTACTATCTCAGGTTGAACCAGACTGTTCGCAACCTTGGAGTCCTATTTGTGATGGAGAGTATATAGGGTCATAAGCTCGGCACAGGGTCAAAGGCCACCCACTTCTACCTATGTAATATTGCACGTTTCCGCCAATGTTCCCTGCAGGGAACCCGCGCAGCCAGCTTGTCGCTTTTCAATGTAAAAACTGCGCGTGCGTGTTATTTTGAATGGCCTGCGCAGCTCCGTAAAGGGGCCGCGCAGGGCCAAAAAAATTACAGGGAACATTGGTCTCCACCCCACCTCAGCCCATCTGCTGACAAAACCCACTACATGCGTTTGTCACCTCTAGCCAACTATTCCAATGTTCTCCTGGCCAGCTTGCTATCTTCCATAAACTTCAGCTCATCCAAAACTCTGCTGCCCGTATTTAACTTGCACCTTGTCCATCGCAGACTTACATTTACTTTTAGTCCCCCGAAGCCTCAATTTTAAAATTCTCATCCTATTGTTCAAATCCTTTCATGGCCTCAACCCTCGTTATCTCTGTAACCTTCTCCAGCCCTACAACCCTCCAAGAACGTGGTGTCCCTCCAATTCTGGTCTGCTGTGTTTCCCCCTCTCTCTGCACCTCACCATTGGTGGCTGTGCCTTCAGTCACCTAGGCTCCAATCTCTGGAATTCCCTTCCTAAACCTCTCTGCCTCTTCACCTCCCTCTCTACCCTTAAGACCATCCTTAAAACCCAACTCTTTGACCAAGATTTTAGTCACCTGTCCCAAGATCTCCTTCTTTGGCTCTGTGTCAATTTTTGTCTGATTGTGCTTCTGTGATGCGTCTGGTGATGTTTATCTACATTAAAAGGTGTGATATAAATGCAAGTGCTGTTTCTGTTGTTTATTAAAATGAGACAAATTGATGGTTTCCACACAAGATGATTATTAGACAGATCCTTGAATAGTAACATCAAATTCACTTAATTCGCAACCTGAATTTGTGCTTTATCTCGTTGCCAGATGCGACTGAAAAAGTAGTATTGCAAAATAAGTAGCGTCAAACAAGTTAATAACCTTCCTTGCTTGATGTGACAGCTCTGGATAATCAGGTGCCTTATTGAGCCAAAACATTACCCAAAGGCATCATGAACTGGGATGTATATTCCTTAAAAGTATATTATTACCAAGTTTAATCAACTCCTCCACTTCTTACAATGTTAGACTGAAATCTGTATCAATTTTGTCAGACGAAACAGAATTTCTCATCCATTTTGCTTTATTTCTCGGTCACTCTCGATTTAAGAAAGTACATTTTTAATTGTTGATTGAGGGGGCACAGGTGAGTAGATTGATGCCTTGGCATTCAAGGAAACTAAGTTGACAATCTCCAACAGCTCTGACAGGCAAGAACTGGATGAGTTGATTGCAATCTTCTCTATTCTTTTCACTTCAATAGTCTTTTCTTAAAGACTGCAACTTTGTCCATTAACTGCAAGATATTGGATTCTATTCCCTGTATACTAGTACTCAGCTTTGGTTCTGCTAACAAATCAGCAAGATTAACAAATATTATTGGCCAGTTGCCAGGTTGAAAGCATTCAGAAAAGGGAGATATGCATTTTAAGAACACAACATTGTAAAAGTCCAGTGTCAACATTCCTTAAGGTAAGCGTTAGCTCATTATATCCCACGTCATTAACCACAATTATGCGAACTCAGATCAACCTTTTGTGGAGATTGCAATCTTGTTTTTAAGACCACTTAATTCATAAGCCTGAAGTTCTTGGAGAAAATTTTAAACACCCGTTCCATTAATTGGTATTGCTTCACAAAGCCCCCCAAATTCTTATGATTTTGATTGGTTATTCCTCCATTTAAACATTGGGAAGACCAATGCTACTTGTCTTCGGCCCTCACCACTGAATCAATCTCCCTCTCTGGCCAATGTCTCAGGCTGAACCAGACTATTCGCAATCTCGGCGTCCTATTAGACCCTGAGCTGAGCTTCCGCCCCCACATCCTCTCCATCATAAAGACCGCCTACATCCACCTCTGTAACATCACCCACCTCTGCCTCTGCTGGTGAAACCTTCATCCATGCTTTTCTTACCACCAGACTCAACTATTCCAATGCTCTCCTGATCGGCCTCCCATCTTCCAGCCTCCATAAGCATTAGCTCATCCAAAACTCTGATGCTAACTGTAGTCTAACCTGCACCAACTCCCGCTCACCTATTATCCGTGTTCGTTGACCTACATTGGCTCCCAGTCCATCAACACCTCAATTTTAAAATTCTCAACCTCACGTTCAAATCCCTCCACGGCGTCGTCCCTCCCTATCGGTTACCTCCTCCAGCCCTACAAACCTCCAAGAAATCTGCGTTCCTCCAACTCTGCCCTCTTGTGCATCCCCCACTTCCTTCACACCACCATTGGCGGCCGTGCCTTTAGCCGTCTAGGCCCTAAGCTCTGGAATTCCCTCCATAAACCTCTCCGTATCTCTCCTCATTTAAGACCTTCCTTAAAACTTACCTCTTTGAACAATCTTTGAGTCACCTATCCTAATAAATCCTTCTTTGGCCGAGTGTCAATTTTTGTCTCATTATGCTCTTGTTAAGCACCTTGGGGTGTTTTCCTACATTAAAAGAATCTATATAAATGCAAATTGTTACTGTTCATTACAAATACCAAACAGATCGAGGCATCTGGCTGCATTGGAAACATCTGTGCTCTTATCAATTTGTATCATATAGCCAGATATTTCCAAGTCTCTTAACTTAGCTGGCTTTCAACATTTCCCATTAGTTTTTCAATTCTGCTGCAAAAAATGTTGTCTAAAAGGGAAACGTGTTAGTTTTTCAGACACCCACTTATCCACTGTCATTTCCTAAATGGTCATGCCCGTGGCAAAAATCTGGGACTTGCAAATGTTATGTGTGTTTTAACTCTGCACTTTGCATAGGCAGGGTCCAAGAGCTGTTTTAGCCTTTGGATCATTTTCCGTCCTGATTTGCTAATTATCAGTGCAAACACTTCATTGAGTTTCCATAACATCTTTCACATTTCATCTCCAAATTCCTTTTAAGCTTTGATGGTATTGTCCATTCATTTGAGAAAAATAGCTTCCGGACACAGCACACACTGTGGCAGTTGTTCATTACTTACTCAGTTCGTGGCAAGTGAATCTACTGCGAACATAATTCATCAAAATGTCCTAAATGTTTGTTCTTTGCTTTTAATAAAGTCCTCTTATTTAACATCCTGTGACCCAGCTACAGGTTGCTTTCTTGTTAAGAAATGATTTAGGAGTAATCTGACAAAAGGTTCAAACCATGATTTAGATATTGGGACCTAATAAAAATGTTTCTCTGTCTGGCTTGAGTTATTGGTTATTTATTGTTTGTTTTTATTAAGGTTTTTAGTAGTTTGCTCTATTAACAATACTTACAGTCCACAGACTGGCTAGTTTGGGGTTTTTGGTATGATTTTAGTTTAGTTTTATTCTTTGACTACTCTGCTCTGATTTAAGATTGAGAAGTCGCACAACACCAGGTTATAGTCCAACAGTTTTATTTGAAATCACAAGCTTTCGGAGCTGCTGCTCCTTCGTCAGGTGAAGTGAAGGAATACGAATCGGCAAAGCATATATAGACAGAGAACAATGCCTGTGCAGCGTACAATGTCAGACGACTACAGTTAATCTTTCTGACTGCCTTTTATCACACCTCGGCAGAGAGACAATCAGGTCAGTCAGGAAGGCATTATATCAAAGACATAGCAAGATACAACTAAGACAATGAGGTGGGGTCACAGGGGGTCTAATGTGTCAAATGCAGTCTGTATGGAAAACCATAAACTTTAAACTTTTTACTTTACACATGCATCTCCGCATCATGGCCACTGATTTAAGATAACTATCAGCAGATCAATTATTTTGAATTGATTCTATTTAGGAAATAGGAGTTTTACTTTAAACATTAGTGAAATCACTACACTCTAATCTCCAACTTTGAAAACAAATCTAGACTTTCTTTGTAAACAGCAAGTGAACTCTTAATAGCCAACTCCTCAAACTCAATATAAATCATGTTGAGTTTTCATCTCCTCCAGTTTTCTGGGAGCTTATGCTAGAATATGGATCCAGAGCGCTGGCTCTTCAGTACAACAGACAATCAATCATCTATTCCTCATGTGCAAGCCGGGTTACAGAATATCAGCATGCTATTCTACCACTGAAGCCATGACAGACACAACCAACCCTGTCTTCACCTGCACATATAAAATGTGCACTGTCACAATGTTTTATACTGGTCAAGGGTAGGATCTGCAGACTAGTTTCTACCTCATCAGTCCAGAGACACTGGACCACTTTCTTCCACCTCTACAGCATCAACCACCATGTCCCGACCTCTGTCCACCACTGATAAAAACCTCAATCCACACCATTATCACCTCGAAGGTCAACTTCTCAAAGACTATCCTAGCCAATGTCCATGTATCCACTCTCCATAGATTACAACTTACTTAGAACACAGAGCTCCAAAATTGTCCTCGTGATTAAAATCTGAGCATTCATTCTAACAATCTGCGGTTTTTCAACAGTTTCCAGAGGTCGGACAGATCTCAATGTGATCCGTCAACGAATGGTCCTTTGGCACAGTACCTGGTCATGATGTTCACTAGTTTCAAGCATACATTTATCCTTGAATTTTCTAGTAGTGATAATATGTTAACAGAGTGGTTGTTCTGTCTGTAAGAAATCCATAAAAACATGCTCTTCAGCTTGTTTGCCTTTGTGGTTAAATTATCGCAGATTAAATCTAAACAAGTCCATGTACGCTGGAGTCACATTTTTGAAACACAGCCAACATGTTACATTCAGTGAACTGCAATGCAGAAATTATGCTGTTAGCATCTTTTCAACAATTTCAGGAAACAATTCAGGCTCTAACTGTTGTGGGGTTTAAAAAAAAACCTTTTTCTTGGCTCCTGACTAAGATTTCTCGTCTCTTTTGTTGTTTTTTCTGACACAGGAGTTTCCAATTTTCCACAGAATTGTAGAATTGGGGTTGTTCATTAACATCTTTCTTTTACTTTGATTTACCAGTAAACAGCTTTAATAAATGGCATACTCAGTGCAGTTAGTGACATCGTCCATCTGGGATATTTAAGATTCTAGCACTGATTTTTTTTATATTTCTACTTGTATTCAAATTGTGGAAATCATCGAAAGATTGTTGGCGAATGCCAGTCCGGAACAGAAAGCAATAGTCAATTGAAGTCCATGAATTTGCTAAGCTTTGATTTGGTACTTTTCATTCACAGTGTGGTTCCTCTATTGTGCTGGCCACAAAGCAGAAATCGAGTTTCATAGCAATGATCATCACTTCTCAGACAACAAAGAAATGATTTAATGCAATTACAAAATTAGACAGAGAAAGTATTCTCTAAATAAGAACACCTTCTAACGATGAACCAATTCACTAATTTAATAGTGGCAATGTAGCACTTAGGGTTAAGAAAGAAAGAAACACTTGCATTTATATAGCGCCTTTCACGGCCACTGGACGTCCCAAAGCGCTTTACTTCATGGCGATAAAGCATCGCTTGGGTGGAGCACAGAGGGGGAAATCGGTCGACAGGATCACACACCCGTAACAGAGCCTGTCCAATTTTTCTTCCACTTAAATTAATAGAAGGACATTGGCCAGTTGCTGCTATGGGTCTGCTATCCTCCCCACCCGATTAACCTCTCTGCACTCCCCCAGCCAATGCTTTGCACCTAGGCCATAAAGTTGAAAATCTACTTTTAGATTACTGTATTTATACTTTTGTTTCAGAAACCTAGAAGGCCCAAGGCCATAATGCAGGGCATTACCACAGCTGAAATATTTGTGGAAATGCAAGGGAAACCATGGCAACTGATATTTCCAACCATTCATCCAAGCTCTACAGTTAAACCTGGCTCCAAAAGTCACCCTTAAAATAATTTTGGAACAAGCTAGGAAGACAGAAGATCTTGTATTACAGGCTCAAGCTGAAATTCTTAATTTATTGTTGAAATGACAGCAGATAGCCAGTCTGTAGATAGGAGGCAGGGATAATTTTTAAGGGAAATTTCACTAATCCACAGCTGAAATATGTAAATGTCCATTTTACACTCTGCACAATCCTTATGGGAGACAGATTAACTTGAAATTCAGGATACAGCATTAATGTGACTGGCAATTAATGTATTAGTTAAAAAACATGAAATATGTAGTTGGTACAAAAGTCAACCTTGCAAATACTTAGATTTAATCAGGACACAGCTCAAAATGCATTTTCAGCTCTCCTCAATGACCAAAAGGTGTTTGAAGATGCAAATTTAACATTTCAAATTACAGGTTAGTGAGCAGATTTTCTATGCTATTAACTGATTGGTGAATCATAATTGCCCAACAAATTATGAGCGTTACCAAGTCATAACATTGTCTTATCTTGAATTTTCACAAAGAATGGATTTAAAAGGGCTTCCAATGAGCTCATTATCACGTTCAATTGTGATTCAAGAAACAGCGAGTAATTTGTTTTTTTTTCCCCATTTAATTGTAGCTAAGAAACAAGGGGAAGTCACATTGCTAATTCTTCACTGTGAAAACTTAATGACATCTTACAAGACAAATTGAGAAACACTGCTATAATTTAAAAAGTTTCATAACATAATTAAAATTACCTTTGTCTCCTTGGAGAACATAAGGCAAACTCAATAAAGTCATAGTACTGACTGCTAACAATCACTGATGTGTGGTGGTATAATCATGGTACTGAAGCAAGCTTAAGCTGTTGGCGTAAAATATTTTTGCTTCCCTCATTTTCTTCCCCACCCCCTTCAAATCATGCCGAGATATGGTTCGAAAGGCCATGTAACCCCTCCCCTCCCCATATCTCAATAATATACCTAGGGGGAAAAATTCGTTTGATTTGCGCCTCATGCTAACGGGGTGCAAAGCAACTAGCGCTGCTAACGCCTCCCGCGAAATTCAGCGCGAGGTTAGCGGCGCCGGTAACAGTTAGCGCCCCGCGATGCTGCGCCGCTGGCAATGACGTCATCGCCATGCGCAGCACCCCGCTCACGATCTTCGGTAGCGGCCCCTGACTTACCGCTGGACGCGATGTCCGACAGGGTCAGCGGGGCCTACTTGCGGCCGGGACGGCGCAAATTAAAAGGGAAGGTGCCGGGCGGCCATTTTTGTTGCTGGCCGCCTGCCAGCACCTGCCCGCTTTGCCGTCTCCGGCCTTCTGTGCAGCCCCTGCCCCGCGGAGTGCCGGCTGCGCTCCATGAGCCCGGCACTTCTCTTGAGCGCCGGGCTCTTTTGCTGGCACTCCGATCCCTGGTGGTCCAGCTAGGCCCCGGGTCCCCCGCCCCTTTAATAAGGGGAGTAAGGCCTGCAACACCGCGGCGTGACGTGCCGCAGCACGTGGCGCTGCGGCACGTAGCACCATGATATTCACTCGCAGCGCCCCAAGAGGGAGGCAGGGTGCTTCCAGTAGCGCCCTGCCTTCCTCTTGGGGCGCTACCGGTGAATTTCGGGCACGGGGGTGCTAACATTTTCGGGGCGCTAAAAGTAACGTCTCAAAGGGGGTGCGACCCAATTTTTCCCCCCCCGTTCTTTATACTTGAGGTTTCACAAGAATGTCAAAGCATTATTCCACACATCACAGTCAAGACCCGACATATCCTCACTTATATCCAATTTAAAGCAGTTTCCAGCAGGGATCATTAGATAGTGAACATGGAACTGCCTCCCCCAGGTACACAGAGCAATTGTAGTCCTCCTGCTATAAAATCAGACAACTATAAACCGATCTGATCTCAAACCTTGCCCCTTCTTGGCCTGTGATGCCCAATATCAGAAAACACAGTGCATTTACCCACTGAGCCAGGCATTTTCCTATAAACAGAAGTATAACTCACTTGTGATCATTTATACTGGAGGAATGCTGATATGTCTAAGTTGCTTCTACAAGTGTATTGGCTAGGTGTCCTATTACAAATTTGCCATCAGTCACTAAACTAACAGTTAGATTTCACAAAATTGTGTAATTGGAACCTTGAAATCACTACCTATGAAAACAATTCTGAAGTATTTCTCCTGTAATTACATTTGTAATCGTGCCCAACAAATGGCTTCTTTTTAATTCTATTTCATGATCTGCAATACTGAAAATAGTACATGATGCGGAGAGGCCTGTGTTGGACTGGGGTGGACAAAAGTGAGAAGTCGCACAACACCAGGTTCTCGTCGAACAGTTTTATTTGAAATCACAAGCTTTCGGAGCTGCTGCTCCTTCGTCAGGTGAAGTGACCGATATGAAGCATATGCTGTGCCGATTTGTATTTCGTCACTTCACCTGACGAAGGAGCAGCAGCTCCGAAAGCTTGTGATTTCAAATAAAACTGTTGGACTATAACCTGGTGTTGTCCGAAAATAGTAGTGAGGCTTTATTGCGATGTCACTGTAATAGATTTACCAAGAGACAATTCACAGTTGATTATTTTATTTTGAGTGCGCGCACGGGGTGGATGAAAGCGAATTAGAAGCCAGCAATCTAATTGAAGGGTTTGGATGTCACAAGTCATGTGGATGAAGCCTGATTGGCTAGTTCATTATATGAACCGTGTTTCCAGCCAATGGTCCTCAAATAGACATCTTGTAATTTCATTTGAGGTTGAACCTCAATTATCCATGCTCCCATTATCTGTAATCTCTCTTACACGCAACAATTTATGGGAGTTGGGAGACAAGCGGTCTGCATTATAGGGAGCAGCAAGAGAGAGAACTGTACTGATCAACAGTTTATGAAAAACAGAGGAGGCTTTCATTGATCACTTTCCTTAAATTCATTCTCTTTTCAAATGTTTTATTGAGTACTTCTTGAACTGGCCGTCAGTACAAGCCCACCACTTACTAGACTACAAAGAGCCTTAGAAATGCACCATCGCAATCCAATTTTAATACTGCCCCTGTTCAAACAATATACTTTATGGCTACCAGTGAGATAATATATTTGTGTAAACTGTAAAACACAACACCATTACTACCTCAATGTCCAGGAGTTAGCCCAGTGGTCTCCAACCTATGGCTCTAAGGCTATAAACGGCCACAGAGCACTGGCAATCTGGCCTCAAAGCCCAGGCAACACATTCCTGTTTGCAGTTATACTTCTTATTTAGTGGTTTGCTAATTTTTCTTTTCTTTCATGGGATGTGGGTGTCACCAGTAAGGCCAGTATTTAGTGCCCATCCCTAGCTGCCCTTGAGAAGTTAGATGGCCTAAAATCACACCAGTGAGCATGAAATATTCTCCATTTGGATACCCTTCTTGAACCGCTGCAGTCCGTGTGGTGAAAGTACTCCCACAGTGCTGTTAGGGAGGGAGTTCCAGGATTTTGACCCAACAACGATGAAGGAACAGCGATATATTTCCAAGTCAGGATGGTGTGTGACTGGGAGGGGAACATGGTGGTGTTCCCATGTGCCTGCTGCCCTTGTCCTTCTAGGTGGAAGAGGTCGTGGGTTTGGGAGGTGCTGTCGAAGAAGCCTTGGCGAGTTGCTGCAGTGCATCTTGTAGATGGTACACACTGCAGCCACGGTACGCCGGTGGTGGAGGGAGTGAATGTTTAAGGTGGTGGATGGGGTGCCAATCAAGCAGGCTGCTTTGTCCTGGATGGTGTCGAGCTTCTTGAGTGTTGTTGGAGCTGCACTCATCCAGGCAAGTGGAGAGTATTCCATCACACTCCTTACTTGTGCCTTGTAGGTGGTTTGGAAAGGATTGTTCCCATTGGTAGATAAATCCTCAATCAGAACACCAAGATCAGTTAACAGCAACAACTTTGACTTATATGCAAAATAATCCGAACATAGATTTAAACTTTATTTGTAGCCTCGGTGGCGCCACTGTAAATATCAACATGGCTCGTGAAGACAAAACTTTGGAGACCCCTAAGTTAGATGGCCTAAAATCACACCAGTGAGCTTGAAATATTCTCCATTTGGATAGCCGATTTGGGGGTACTACTGTTACACCCCTAGGCCAGGCTATTATGCAAATAAAGAGCAGCACAAGTCAATTCCCATGAAGCAAGATGCTCAAACCGTTTATAGGAGCAACTGACACCACCAAATGCAGAAGGTAACTGTGGCAGACACGAGGTTATAACACTGTGGGAGATCATCCACCCGCCCACCCTCTCTTACATACTTGAGTGATTTGTGGACACTCGGGAAGAAAACACAGTTAAAAATGAGTGTGTTCACCCACCACTAAGATCACAGCTAATGTTGAGGTAACAACAACTTGTATTTATATAGCACCTTTAATGTAGTAAAACGTCCCAAGGCGCTGCACAGGAGCATTTTATGACAAAGAATTTGACGCCGAACCACATAAGGAGAAATTAGGGCAGGTGACCAAAAGCTTGGTCAAAGAGGTAGGTTTTAAGGAGCGTCTTAAAGGAGGAAAGAGAGGTAGCGAGGCGGAGAGATTTAGGCAGGGAATTCCGGAGCTTAGGGCCCAGGCAATAGAAGGCACGGCCACCAAAGGTTGAGCGATTATAATCAGGGATGCTCAAGAGGGCAGAGTTAGAGGAGCGCAGATATCTCGGGGGAGTTGGGGCTGAAGGAGATTACAGAGATAGGGAGGGGCGAGGCCATGGAGGGATATGAAAACGAGGATGAGAATTTTGAAATCGAGGCGCTGCTTAACCTGGAGCCAATGTAGGTCAGCGAGCACAGGGGAGATGGGCGAACAGGGCTTGGTGCAAGTTAGGACACGGACAGCCGAGTTTTGGATGACCTCAAGTTTACGTAGGGTGGAATGTGGGAGGCCAGTCAGGAGTGCGTTGGAATAGTCAAGTCTAGAGGTAACAAAGGCACAAATTCCACAACTTGCACTAGTAAGCTCTGGAAAGACCAGCTACAGGCCACATCAATAATGAAGTCACTGAGCTGAAAAGCTCACATCTGTAACTCATTAGAACCATACAAAACTGTTTGAGCAGGGATCGAGACAAGGTTCAGCATTCAAAAAATAATAAATGCTCTTTAATCTACTTGTGATAAATATGGTTTGTAATGTTACACCACTATAATTCATGGGGGAAAATAATACTTCACCCAATCAGTTAAGATCTGTTTTCAAGTTGCAAAAGATTTATAACAGCGCCGAGCTCCAAATTACTCGTGACAGAAGACTGACACTCTGCTTACATTGTCTCCAGACAGTAATAAAAATAACTCCAAACAAACTGTAATAAATACGAGTAAAATTAACACATCCACACTATTTGTCAAGGCCACTCTTTTGAACCATTCTGCCATGCTTGGGTGGCACTACCAATCACAAACAGCTGCCCCTCCGGCATAAAGTGAAGAAAATGTGGATTTATGCTTAGTGATTTATCCTCTCAATAAATTTGGAAGTAGGAGGGAAATGTAGAAGAAAACTATAGTCTGCTCTGGCAATATTAATTGCGGTGCGATTCCATTTCATATTACATGCCTTGTGATCTTTATTAGAAAAGAAATCCATATTCTTCAGAGTAGATTCAACATCAGGTAAAAAAAAGCGCAGTGTCAACAGGTCACCAGTTTGATTAATGTTGGCTACTATTTTCATTCCATTTTAAATCCAAGAGACGAGAGATTAGTTCCAGTCAGTCAGAGGGGCTCCAGGGTCCATCTGTGCTGCTCATATTTAGGTCATATGGTATCACAGTGTGGGAGATGTGGTGATGCCCATGTAGCAATGCGACTAGATGATTTTTGAATTTCAAGTCTGTTGCAATGGGAAAAAAATGGGAATTCATGTTGTTGTAAAAACTAAAGTTGCTTTCCAATCAAAAGAATCCCTAGTAGCTTGAGTGACCTTCATTGTTTTTTTCTATCTCTGCGGTAAGTGGAAGGGGCACTATGGACCACTTACGAGAAATGAAGTAAAACATTTATATGAAAAATTTGATGGCACTTAGTAAAATTGCCCATTTCTTATTGTGCACCATGACTATTTTATTTACTTTAGTGTATAGTAAAGCATGACATTTAATCTCATCAGTTATGTACTCAGCAGAAAGATGGACTAATACAAAATGCCAGGGGCTGAAGAAAAAGGCCATCTTTGAAAAGAGCATTCTGTTCCACCCAACCTGGCTGACAACAATCTCTTTCTTGTCCCATCGTTCCCACCCATCCAATGCAATCCGTTTTACTCCTCATTTGGGATGACTGGGCGTTTAGCTCACAAATATCTACACTGATGGTATAACTGCTACTTCAAGATTGATAAGACACCTCCATGGAGAACACAAATATTGTTCCACGATTATACCAATCGACTGCAACAGGATATAGAAAGGCTAGCAGAATGGGCAGACAAGTGGCAGATGGAATTTAATACAGAGAAGTGTGAGGTGATGCATTTTGGCAGAAGGAACAGGGAGAGGCAATATATACTTAATGGCACAGTTTTACAGAGTGTGCACGGATAGAGGGCCTGGGAGTTAATGTGCATAGGTCCCTGAAGGTGGCGGGACATATTGAGAGAGTGGTTAGCAAAGCATATGGGATCTTGGGCTTCATAAATAGAGGTATTGAGTACAAAAGTACAGAAGTTATGCTAAACCATTATATCGTGCTGGTTAGGCCACAACTGGAGTATTGCATCCAGTTCTGGTCACCACACTTTAGGAAGGATGTGAAGGCACTTAAGAAGGTGCAGAGGAGATTTACCAGAATGGTTCGGGGGCTGGGGGATCTTAGTTACAAGGACAGGTGGGAGAAGCTGGATTTGTTTTCATTAGAGCAAAGGAGGTTGTGGGGTGATTTGATAGAGGTGTACAAGATTATGATTGGTTTGGATAGGCTAGACGGGGAAAGGCTGTTCCCACTAGTTGATGGTACAAGGACTAGGGGACACAGATTTAAGGTTTTGGGCAACAGATACAGGGGGGGATGTGAGGAAAAACTTTTTTACGCAGCGAGAGATTTAGGACCTGGAACTCGCTGCAGACGGAAGTGGTGGAAGCAGAGACACTCAATGTTTTCAAGGGGAGACTGGATAGGCACTTGAGGGAAATAAACTTGCAGGGCTACGGGGATAGAGCGGGGGAATGGGACTGACTGGATTGCGCTACAGAGAGCCAGCACGGACTCGATGGGCCGAATGGCCTCCTTCTGTGCCGTTATGACTCTATGATTAAACTCCCAACAGGTAAGTTTAAGTAGTACCTGAGCTGTGTTTGTGTGACATCATTTAGCCATACTTCTCAGCAGGAAAGAATGATGTCATAGCAATCCAGTTGCCATAAATAACTGAACAGGGAATATTCTATCCAGAGGAATAAGAAACAGCTGAGATGCATTCAGAATAATTAAATGGAGAAAAGACCAAATGAACATAACATAAATAATGCCTCTCCCCTTTAAAGCTGCATTACCTTGCTTGGCAGTCGAATCTAATCTTGCTTTCAAAGTTTCTGATCTCATTCCAGTTCTAACATGGACCACAGGCAAACAATCCAGGCCCCACTAATGTATTGATCTATTAGCCCTGGTGGGATGTCACAATCCGCAGCCAAACAGAAACACGCTGAAGCTTATCTCAATTATCTGAGCAGAAGACCGGTGTGTCAACTTTCACGGAGATTTATATCTTTAGCCACTGAGGAGTGAAATGATCTCGTCCTCTGTAACATTGTTCACTTCTAATCTGAAATTCTCTCCAGCTGAAAATCAGTCACAGCCTTCCTCCATCAACAGATTTGTTCGAGCTTACCAGTAAGACAAAACTTAACTCTGCTTTTACTTTCTGGACATCCAGGTGAACCAGTGACATGATTGAAAGTTAGGTATGTTGCCCCTCATCCAATTCTTCCATAGTTACGTAATCAGCTATGCTGAGTCGCTACTTAAATTTGGAGATTGAAGCTCTACATAAAATCCCTAATTTTGCCAAAAAGTAAACATGCTTAATCATTTGTAAAAGGCAGTTATTGCATGCTCTAGTAGTGACAAGAAAACTCAGATGTTAATACAAAAAAACCCCAGGAAATCAGACATTATTTCTTTCAAAACATGAACTATTTCTTCCTTAAACATCAGCCTCTTATATTTATCTTTTGGTCCCATCAGCATCCGTATCAATTGGAGCTTATCTCTAATTTATTCAAAAATCATTTGAAATGTTAATAACCACTTTTAAAATTGGTCATCTGCATCTAATGAGCCAAAAGTGAGTTATACTTAATGTAACAAACACTAATCAATGACAGAGAAATTGGTAAACACAATCTTCGAGGCACAATATTTGGGACAATTAAAAACACGGATTCTGTGAATGCCTTCTATGGCAGTAAAAGCATACTTAACAAATAAAATTCATAATTCACAAAATCTAGAAACAGCCTAACTCCCAACCTTCACGACTAATTTTATGGGCCCGCAAAGCTTTCAATAGGCTTAGTTTAACATTTTCATTTTGCTTGCAATACCATTTACTGAAAGTTGTTAGGTAAGGGTGTTGAAGTGATCTAGAGTAAAAGTGAGTAAACAGAGTTGAGGTACAGATCAACCATGAGCTAATTGAATGGGGAACAGGCTCAAGGGGCTCAATGATCTACCATATTCCTTTGTGACATGTATTCAGAAGCTGATCATTTGCCTTCTTCCCTCTGAATGCATCATTGCACCAAAGCGCCTACAAAGCCATTCTGAACAGTTATTTCTAACTTTGGATGACCTTCAGGTTTCAAACTATCTCCCCACCAGCAATAAAGTTTTTTTTTTAAGAATGCCAGGCAGTTAGAATCATGTAATAATCAAATTCAAAGAAAGCTGCGACCTTTTTCAACTATTATAATAACTGTTCCAATGTTATGCCTAAAACTTAAATGCACACAGTAGAAAAACATGCTAAGATTGCTCTCAGCAAAGCGGTAATAATACCAATCTGAAATTGGTTGATTACTGACCGCACACCACTTTTGTTCCCCACTGTGATCCAAATATTCAGTATTAATATAATAGCAAATTGCCAACGTTCATATCGTTTGGCTATACATTCCAACAACTACATCTCTCAACCATGAAATTAGAAATTTGTGATGAATTTTCTATTCAGCTAGGTGCCAACTATCAGAACTAGGAAAGTAAAAAGTTTCGACTTTTGGTATCTGACTCAAGTTCATGTAACTTCATTTAGATGCAAGGCAAGGCTTCTTATACAAACTATTCCAACAATAGGAGTATTTTATATTTGTAACAAATTTGTAAATTCGAGCATAAAGAAAACATTCACAATTTTCCCATAAATAGCAAGGAGGAAATCTTCCCCAGTAATATTTTAACCTTAAATTGGAGAAAAGCTGTCCTGACCACCCCACTGTCAATATTTTCTATTTCCTTCACGTATTATTCTCATGTGTATACATTCCCGGCAGCTCTTCAAAGGAGAGCTGGAGAAGTTCATGAGAGAAAAAGACATTTCCTGTTATGGAAGGTAAATTGCCAGGTAGGCAGAAATAGAGGGATACACAAATTACTATGGTCTCCTGAAGGGTACGTGACTATTTTAAGAGGGTCAGAGTGGAGTTTTGGCTAAACTGGCTTCAGGTTTCTCTTATGTGTGACTGAGGGTGGATGGGGAGACAGTGTTGTACATGGCTGCACCATGTTTGGATGGGGCAGACTTGCTAGACCAGAATGTCTTTTCCATTGCTCTTTTCATACGCTTATATGAACTCCTGTGCAAGTTAATTCAATGGCTATAATTTTTTTTTTTGTGCAGTGGATTCTGTGCATTAAGAACTGGGTTAAGACGGCCCAATCATTTTACTCAGATCCATCAGATAGGGCAAACTTTCCCCCTGTTAATTAGGGCCAAAGAGGCAAAATTACTGACCAACACATTAACTTCAATATTTAGCAATGCTTAGTGCTTTACGAATTTGCCTACTCAAAATCAAATAGAAAATAATGGATTTACTACAGCACAATCTTTGATATATTGCATTTTTCAATTAATATAGTTTGCCCATTAGCTGTACATGATGACCATGACGTAATTTTCTTTAGATAAAATGGCATCCTACTTTAGCCAAGCTGTCAGCTCTAATTAACATAAACCACTAATGGAGAAATAGCGGGTATCAAACTGAGAGATCACCTTTGTGATGTGTGACGTAAAGAAATCCAATAGGTAGTTTCTGGTCCTTTATTTTAATTCATTATACTAAAACTCTAATAAACCCAATTTAAACCATTTGTCTCTTTCAATATTTATTCTGCAATAAATTTTAAGTAGTCACAGGAACTGTGCAATTAAAAAGGGCTCATCTTTGCATTTTTTAAAGCAATTATTATTTGCATATACAAATTGCCTCGATTTAACTGCTACAGATCAATGATGCAGCAAGCTTATGAGATACATATCAGTAGCAATATAAATGTGCTCTCAATGTTTTTACTGCAAATGGATGATAACTTCATTTTAGTTTATTTTGCAAAACACCTTGCAGAGCCAAAATAATATTTCCACAATTATAGAATTCTTAGCCTCCAAACAAAAAGCCTTCATTAGCCATTTCATCTATTCAAAATTAATTTATTCTCAGAACAATTCAACCCTAAATTTGATCATTTAAAATAGGCCTATTAATTTAATTTTAAAGAAAGAAAGACTTGCATTTATATAGCGCCTTTCACAACCATCGGACGTCCCAAAGCGCTTTACTGCCAATAAAGTACTTTTTTTTTTGAAGTGTAGTCACTGTTGTAATGTAGGAAACGCGGCAGCCAATTAGGCATGAATGCATGCAATACTAAATCAGTATTGATCAAAATGATCAATGTTTTATAATTAAGTGTTCAGCTATTAATGACTCAGCATTTGCCAAGTAGTAATTGTGCATATGAGGATGTGTGCACACACCTAGTACATTTGCCTTATTCAGTGTTCAAAGGTCATGTAGTTAATCATTTGATCTCCGGTATTTAAAATGTCCTTCAGTACTGACCCTTCCTCACCCAATTTCAAATTATACTCGTGCCTAAAATAATAGCTAAGCTCCCACCTGACCACGATATAAATCTGGCCCTCTTTTGAATTCCAGCCATCAAATTCCGCTATTAAATTAATGACACCTTTTCTTGCTGATAAGTGAGGCGACAGCAACAATCTTACGCTTGCTCTTAGAAAACGCATTAACACAAGATAAATTAACATACTTTCAACCCATAAAATTCCAGCATCTGATGGTGAAGTCATTTACACTTCAAAACACTTACAAAGGTGTTACCAACTACATACATTTTAATGAGGAATTATAACTACAAACCATGGCAAGCTACAAAAAGTAATTAATAGTTTTTCCATTTGTACCCTCTCACATCAATTTAGACTTCATTACAAACTAGTTTTACCCCTGTACTCTAATGGACCCTTCAATCTCAGTTGCAGCAAGCTCAGTTGCAGCCTTTCAGTTCTTTTTAATTTTTACATCAAGGTGATATCTTGCAGAAATCTGCTTTTTTTGAAAAAGGCAAATTATTCAAGTTAAGCTAACTGAGGAAAGAGAGATTCCGACCTTTTCACTAGATTCCTATAGTAGTTTCAGATCCTGTGCTCACTGGCACTGAAACTGCAGTAACCTCAACTGGTCTTGAACGCCAGCCAAATACCAGGATCTGGGAGGACTCCAGATAGGTGAAAAGAGGGTGAACAGGACAGATTCCAGATACACCAATATGGCTAAATTCAGATTCACAAGCCAGTCTGAAGCTTACCGCCATACCTTAATTGGCATTTATAAAACTCCACATGATCCTCAAATTACCACTGGCTAAAAGAAAAACAAGGCTATGTAACAGCTGTCATCTAAGTCATCCACCCTGACTAAGTGTAGCAGTGAATAAAATACCAGAGACATTAGTTTGTCCCACTAATGTAATTCCATCGTACAGTGGAATTCTATAAATACACTTGGATAGGACAATACAGCTAGTTTTGTATTATTCTACATAACTACATCCTGCGGTTGAACCTTGGTAGCAGAGTGGATCAGCACATTGTCTTTTCATCACTTGGTCCTGTATTAGAATACAGCTCAACTGTGGCTCAGTGGGTAGCACACTCACCTCTGAGTCAGAAGGTTGTGGGTTCAAGTCCCACTCCAGGGACTTGAGCACATAAATCTCGGCTGACACTCCAGTGCAGTGCTGAGGGAGTGCTGCACTGTCGGAGGTGCCGTCTTTCGGATGAGACGTTAAACCGAGGCCCCTCCCGCTCTCAGGTGGACGTAAAAGATCCCATGGCACTATTTCGAAGAAGTGCAGGGGAGTTATCTCTGGTGTCCTGGCCAATATTTATCCCTCAAATCAACATAACAAAAACAGATTATCTGGTCATTATCACATCGCTGTTTGTGGGAGCTTGCTGTGCGCATATTGGCTGCCGCGTTTCCTACATTACAACAGTGACTACACTCCAAAAGTACTTCATTGGCTGTAAAACGCTTCGAGACATCCGGGGGTCGTGAAAGGCGCTATATAAATGCAAGTCTTTCTTTTTCAGACTGATGGAATTAATGTTTCCTCTTTCTGCCAGCTATAAGGGTCTCAAGAGAAATTAATTTGGGAAATTCATGCCAATTCCTAGTGGGCACAAGTCCACAGCATATAACTGCCCATAAACTGACACTAACTGGCAATTTACTCAGTCTACAAGGATGGATGAATAATACGGAAAATGGAAAAATTAAGCCTGGTGTATCAGGGCTGCTGTTAAGGCACACTACTGGGACATAAAAGAGAGCTGTACTCAGCATTCAGCCTGTGCCATATCTGATAAGGGAGTAAAAATAGTACAAAATTATAATAAAGTCTGTTATACAAATTGCAAATACTTATTTTAAGTTCATTAATTATGCTGGAGTGACTTGTATGCAAGTGAAATATTTACACCAATGTGGCTTATTTAAAATGTATAAAAACAGGGGTGAAATTTTAGGTCAAAGTTTGCAGGCATTTACATATTTTTCGCACATTTAAAAAGCGAATGTTCTTTTATTTACATTCTACAATCTCTAAAGAAATTAAACTATTAACTTTTCCTGTATCCATTATCATTGCAGTATTTTCCTTCTGGATCAAGTCCATACAGTTAATCTGCAGCATTCAAAATATTTGTAAAACCTTAGTACCATTATTTATTCTGTTTCTATCACCTATGGTCATAGTAGTGTTAAAATAAATCAGACAAAAACATTAAGTGGTGCATCGATCGCTGCTTTAAATACATTTTCAATGTTACTTGCTAGTTGGTCAATATAACTTCTTCTGAACTCACTTAACATAACTTTATGCTCAACAAAAGTTGTTGCTTTAACTTTAAGCAAAGCAAAATTAATTCTAAGAGACATATACAAAAGCTAGTCAGTTGGATAGCAAAGTGCTTCTACTAGCCACAACAGATCAAATTCAGCAAGAAACCTGCATTCAGTAGAGTTTAGAAGAATGAGAGGGGATCTCATTGAAACGTATAAAATTCTGACAGGGCTAGACAGACTGGATGCAGGGAGGATGTTTCCCCTGTCTGGGGGTCTAGAACGAGGGGTCACAGTCTCAGGATACGGGGTAGGACATTTAGGACTGAGATGAGGAGAAATTTCTTTACTCAGAGGGTGGTGAACCTGTGGAATTCTCTGCCACAGAAGGCTGTGGAGGCCAAGTCACTGAATATATTTAAGAAGGAGAGAGATAGATTTCTAGACGCAAAAGGCATCAAGGGGTATGGGGAGAGAGCGGGAATATGGTATTGAGATAGAGGATCGGCCATGATCATATTGAATGGCGGAACAGGCTCGAAGGGCCGAATGGCCTACACTTGCTCCTATTTTTCTAGGTTTCTATTTTAATTTTCCATATAAAGCTGTGCTCCATAGGATAATGGTAATAATGTCTGCCAATCAAATAGAAAAAATCCTTAGCATGCCTATTCCTTTACTCTACCACTATTTGTAACTTCCCCTTTTTGAATCCTACATAAAGGGCTCCCATATGGTTTATGTTCAGTTTTTTATGAGTAAGAAGGTTAATACTCAAAGTTACTTGTTCCACAGATGCAAAGTTAGAGAGTTAACCATTTTATTTGAAAGAAGAATAAATGGCTTGTTAAACAGACAAAATAACACAAACTGATCAACGTTCTCCAATATTTTGTTTGCATGTCATAATCGAGCCCAACATTTCTGGGGCTCTGCTCTATCAGTGCAAGTGTGGCAGAGCAGAACCCTCACTTGCCCGAGCCCCAGGTCGGAGATTCCATCCCAAATCGCAGGACAAACGGGGCAAATGCCAGTGCCTGCAAGGGTAGATCAGCAGTGCCTGCCCCAATCCCTTGTGAAACGAAGCAGCCTGTAGCCATTCCACTATAAAAGGATGGTCATTGTAGCTTCCCCAGTTTGCATATTGACATGAAATCTCCGACCACGTATGGCTGTAGTATTTGTGTCAAGGAGTCACAGGCAATCCCAAAATGCTGCATTGGATCTTGATGGGAGAAATGTGCAAAGCTATTTTCCCTACTTCATGGTGCTGACTGGTGTCAAAGTCTGTTGATACAACTATGGCTCCCCATTCTAAAGAAGGGCTGTCATATTACTTTTCCAGTCCATGAACTTTGGCATTGGAGGTCATTAGTGCCTTTGCAGTTTCGAGAAGGAAACAAATATTGATGCAAAGACAGATTTGGACGAAAAGGGAGAGACCAGAACTACTATATCAAATCCAAACCAATACCGTCCTAATTTTTTATAAAATGATTTTAATTCATGGAACTAGTCATGAGAATGGAATGACTTATGGAACAATTCTGCTTTAGTGTTTGAGCAGAGATCTGTTAAGCTCTTGAAGCCACGAGTCTTCTTTTCAGACCCACTTTGTTTGGTGGACTGAATTTATAGCATTCAGAATTCCAATCTGTGATATAATGGGTGATATTGAGGAGCCTGCACCAGTGCAGGCACAGGATAAGCCCAAGGCTCTACTTACATAATGTAAATTCTATTTGATTTTGAAGTCAGAAACTGACAGAACTATACACGATTATGAAAATTACTCAGACTATGATGAAAGCAATGGAATTGTGCCACTATATTCCTGTATGTGTATTCATGTGCTTGTGTGCAGATGTGTATGTGGAGTCACCATTTCAGCTTTGAGTCTCCAGTGATTCATCCACAGGATTATTTGAAGTGCCCATGGTATGCAGGAGGATAAAATAACTACTGGTGTACAAAAAAAGCATGCTCTACAAAAGTCAAAAATGAAAAACATGAAAAGGATTCTTTGTTACCTAGGATAGAAGTACCGTCTTTTTTCCAACAACAGATGTTGCTAGTACACTTTAACTACAAAGAAAGGTTGAAATAATATGTAAATTTTGCAATTGCTGTATCTGGCACACAGCCTTGTCTGCCAACAGTAAATAATGAGAAATTTATCCTAATTTTTTTTAACGAGAGTCTGAGTTGTTTGTGCTGAGCATTCTCGTCACACGATACAATTACTAGAGCATTCAACAAAAAGTAAATACAATCGAGTCCTTCTGCCAAGGGTGGCTGTTAATCCTCAAGCTGATCTTTTTGCGACTTGACCAACTGACCATTTTCGCACATTATCTGGAAGGTGAACAGTCATCAGTTCCTAGAAACAGACTTCATAACACCAACGTCAGCGGCTACAGATTTACCCAAGCCAAAGTGCAAATGAAATCTAAACAATGTGACAAATCATATTCATTTGAATTGCAAATCTGACTTCCCATTTAAGTCTTTACCAAGTTCCTGAATTACCTCGGCTATGGTATATGCAAAGTACCTCATTGTGTTGCATACCTTAACTGGAGCCCACTGTACTTTAATATTGTGCTCACCAATTTTCTCCCACCCCACCTTTATTCCTGAAGGTTTTTGTTGATTGTTAGGGATTTAGTTCCATGGGTACTGGCACCTTCCAGTAACTCATCCAAGAGGTCAGTATTTAAACGAGTCTCGACAGTGAGGACAGTGAATGTAGCCAGATCATTCACCAGGAGTGACATCGAGGTGGTGCTTGATCCTGTCCACACACATGTAGCTGATTTCCCCCACCCCCTGGGGTGCTGATGCCAATCGCAGTATCCTACCACCACTATTGTGGAGATCAGCTGTCTCCGCACTCATCAAATCCGGGATCTTCCTGGTCTGTACCGCTCAGCTACCCACTAGATAAACCCACCGAGTCATTGGAGTAGCTATTGTGTTGTTTAGAACATTGAATCAAATTATAAAATGCTAATATCATCATTTTCCTACAACATAATCCAGCTTCATGAGAAAAAAATGTATGCATTATGCAAGCAAAAGTATAATGCAGTAAGTCATTAAAGTTACGCTTGCACGAGTAAATTATGATTGTCACCGAATTATTCTAGGCATAAGTCATACACAAAGCAATCTTTTGAAAAATCATGTTTTACCATTAAATTCTATTAACTGTTAGTATAATATTTTTTTTCCAAAATGTGCAGTATAATTAATCCTGGCAGTGAGTTAGACCACACAAACTGACCAGTTCTGACTGACTGGGTGCACAGACCACACTTTACGAGTGAGTTTCACTATCAGTCACAAGGAATTATCGTTAAATGTAACATTTTTTTTTTAATGTTCAGCATAATTGGAAAATCCAGCTAGAATAAAAGTTATTGAGCCTAACAGCATGTAGCAGCTGACTTATAGGACATTAACATGAAACAGATTGGGGCGGGGGTGAATTTCCGGGGGGTTCTCCCACTCGTCCGCCGTAACCTGCTGCAGCAAAACAGCATAAACAGCGCTGTTTTTCCGGGCCTTCTGTGGTTTTTGCATCTGAGTTATAGCGGATGAGCGGGAAAACCCCGGCAGAAATTCACCCTCATTGTGTGAATCCAAAGCAGTTCTGGTCTCCTATGAACAACACTGCACATTTTGAGTTCACGTGAATTTCAATGTAACGGCTTGATTTTTACAACAGCTACTAATTAGAAAGTCACTCTTTGGTCATGAATTACACTGCATGATTATTACGACACAAACTCTGAACACGTTTGCGAGAAATTATTTTTATTGGCTATTTTAATGGAGTCATTAATCCATTCAAGCGAAACAAGTTAATACCTTCAAAATAGGAGAGAAAGGAATTTCATACATTTGTACACGAGCCCTTTGTCTCGTGGCAACATAGCCAAAACGTGCATTCACCCAGAGCACCTTCAAATAAAACTGGCTGTACAGCAGTTAATTAACTTCATGAAAAGTTGCATCAGAAAATAAAAAGCCAAAGTTGGTCAGTGTCGAAACGATACAAGAACAGATAGAACCTGTCACAAGCCTCTCTGGAGGCAGCAGATAACGTGTAATGCTTCTGACTTGATGTCAGTTCCACAGGTATTGGCTTGGGAAACTGGCCAAAAAGGTTTCACTTACCTTTTCAACATCAATAGACAACATGAAGACATGCCACGATTCATTCACCAGTGGATTGTTCGACAGATGGAGTCAAGTTATAGTTGAGTGGGTAGGGAAATGGGAAGAGAGAAAAAAAAAAGAAAGGAAGAACTCAATTTAGTCTGCTTTAATAAAAACCCCATCACCAAGCTACATTTCTTGACACATCCAATCCGATTAAAAACAGCACAAGCCACATCACCGAACAGATGAAGTCGACCATCTGCCATCTCGGATCATTTCAAATAACAGTGCAATAACGAGGCTGATCTTGTGAGTGTTGTAAGGATGTGATTTTTGAATAGATTGGCTTAATTTTCATATTCCAAAAATAGGTATGATACAGAATTCATTGCAATGAGTAATTCATTAATAATGCACCAATAGTGGCTGTCTAACACAGTGACATTACACTGCAGAAAATGAGACCTGAAACTGTCAGCCCATGAAAATATGCCCTTCACAGAAAACATTCTTTTGATGAGCAGTAAATTATTATATTTACTTTTTGAAATTAGGAATCTAGACAATGGGTTAAATTAAACGGTTATGCAGTTTCAAGCTATTCCCAGAACTTATACTGAACTCAAGACTATTTACACCATTGGTAAACCAGGTGAATGCATCTACTGAAGAACGACATTTTAAAAAACTTCACAGACTTGGTAACTATTAAGTTTAGGATTCTGAATAGAGGAGTCCAATTCTCAATGCATCCAAGAAAACCAGGTGCAGAAAATGTTTATGTACCATAATTATTCCTTTAAACAATTTCTGTATATAACACATGCTCATTTATAGCACTATTAGTTTTGGGTGAAGTTTCCAATGTATTAGTGCTTTAGACACAGAAATTCTAACAGTAACAATCTTCTATAGGTGGTATTGACATCCTTTTATGATAAAAAATGTTTTCTAAATATGCTAGTGACATCTATAACCTTTGTTTTTACTATGTATTGACAGACTGTCTGGTTTACTATTTCCTATGATACATAACTTGAACGTCAACTGCCTACTGGAATGCCAACTTTACTTGAGACTGGGTGGCAGAGTGGATTTGAAAACTACCCATCACCTCTGGGACCCAGGCTTAAATTCAGCCCAAAATGATGGGATGAAAAACTTTGATGGCCATTGGCGTTCTAAGCAGTAAGAGTGTGGAAAACGTCAATCCATTACATAAGAACATAAGATAAGAAATAGGAGCAGGAGTAGACCAATCGGCCCCTTGAGCCTGCTCCGCCATTCAATGAGATCATGGCTGATCTGATCCAACCTCAACTCTAAAGAACACAAGAAGTAGGAGCAGGACCAGGCCACACCTGATGGATAGAGGAGTCATACAAGCAAGAAAAAAAAACTGCCCACTGTTTGGAAATCAAATAGGTCCATAGAGACAGCAGATTGGAGAAATAGAAATCTCTCACTGAATTAGTAAAACTTTAAAATGTAGGATCATATAATAGAAATGCTAGCATGTACGGATGAAATGTTTTCCTCTGTCATTTTGAGAGAGACAATAACCTGATTATTTTAATTTTTTGTTACAAGTTCATTTATTTGAAATGGATTAACACCTCCATTAAAATAGCAGAAAAATACATTGCATTGGCACGTCTAATTTCAATGCTTAAGGGACGGGCGTATAAAGATAAAACTGAAGCACATTGAAACCATAGTGCTAAAAGTGGCTAATGGTTCCACTCCAAGCACTGACATGCCTCTTCTTTTATGAATTTTGATGGGGCACCATTATCACTAAATTGTTCCGAAAGGTTAGTTTGAATACACAACAAAATGGTGTGGTATTTGCTGAGAAAATCTGAGTGCACTGCAAGATCATCATTGTCTGGCTTGCATGTGAGAATATCACAAGACACCAACACTGAATATGGCACTGGGGCTCGACCGCACCAAAACAACAACAATTTTCCTGAAGAAAAACCATTCAGTCCTAGTTTTAGTTCTTGATTTAGCGATCTCAACCAAGGAAGCAGCAGTGGTGCTACCAGTGATCTCGGTTTCCAGTTTAAGGGAGGGAAAATTCAGGCGGGGCTCAGATTCATGTTTATTTTCCAACAATCCCTATTGAAAATGAGCATGCGTGGATGTTGGGCGAGGGCAGGCTCAGCTGTGACGTCCTCTGCAGTCCATCAGCCTAGTGACACTGATCACCAAGGCTGCCACATGAATAATGGGCACCAAAAGAAGGCAACCAGCAGCTGTGAAACTGAAGACAGGCAACAAGTAAATGCCTTCCGACAAAGAGGAGGGAAGAGAAAAAAATTGCAGAGACAACTGGTGAGGAAAACTACTTTTAAAAGTGAAAGTGTGAGGGCCCCCTTACCCAGGATCGCCTCTTCCCCACCCACCACCAATCCCTTCCGCCACCCCCACCCCAACCTACATACCGATCAGGGTGGGAGCCGGCTGATTTCCCGCCCTTCCAGAACCGGCGAGATACAGCAGGGCACCTCCTTGGCTCGCCGGCGGCATGCTAATCAAGCATAGGCCTCAAAATGGCTTGGGCCTCATGCCAGCATAAACGGGAGGGCGGGCGGACAGAGCGACTGTTCCACTGGCTTCACGCCCATTTCGGACCACTACTTTAAAATCCCTCCCCAACATTTTCGCAGGTGTGTGAATTAAAGGCGGCACTAATTCCCAAGTTTGTAACCTGCAATCAGAAAATAAGATGAGTGGTCTTTTGCTTCAATGTTAAATCTCACAACCGAGACTCATATCCTTTCCACTGCCACCTTCCTGATCATTATCTAGCTACCTGTGCTGGAAAGTAGACCTCCAGCACAGGTACGATGCCTCAGGATTCAATAGCCTGCTGGCACTTAATTGTATTGACTCACACAAGACAAATAGCCCCTTGGGTGAGGTACTGGAGGGTTACCGATTTCTGTGGAATCATACTGTGGTGTGAATCAGTGCCTTCAGGAAAAGAGGGAGAAATTTTGGGGCGACCACTAAATCACAAATGCCAACATTTAACGTTATCTTTTGTTTTGTTTTATTGTGTTAATACTACTGTATCAATTACTGCAAAACAAATCCTCTTTTTTCCCCAAAGTTAGCTCAATCCAGATTGCTTCCGATATTGATTATACAAAATCACACTTCAAAATAAGCCACCCAAATTAAAATGGATTCAAGTCAAAGCAATAATGGAATGTCAACTCTGTTCTTCAATGGCAGCTTTATAATTTCTGGTTAAAATCTGATTTTTTTTCCTGATCAAGAACTTTGTTGGCATCAGCACCATGGACAGCTCACATTATTTTTAAAGTAATACGGGGGGCAATTTTGGCTTCCTTTTGCCCTCAAAAATGAAGTGGTAATGTGTTGATTGTAACCACAAATGGTGCGGGGAGGGGGGCGGGGTCGGGGGGGTGGAAAGAGTGTAAAATACTTTTAGGAAAAATCCCTTAAGCACTGCAGGTTACCACACATTCTGTACATCATTAGGAAGTTGACACTGGCATTACTCCGTCCTTTGCCATTATGTTTCATTATCAGCTCATCAAAATAAACAGGAAGTCAAATATGAGTGGCTTGTTTCGCCCAAAGGCATAAATGTTTAGTGTACCTGAACAAAAAAAAACCACGATACAGAAAAAATGTTCATTAAAAAAAAAATCACACACAAGACAGCTGCTAAAACCTGTAATTAAGGTCATCTAAATTTAAAAACATAATACGAACACAGGAGATATATTTCAGCGAGACCTATTAATAGATTGTACTACACTGAATTTATTTGGCTCTGAATCTGCACTAGACTGGGACACAGCCATAACATTGCACTTAACAGATTGAAGATAATTGGAGAACTTTTTTTATGCAGCGAGTTATGATGATCTGGAAGCGTGGTGGAAACAGATTCAATAATAAATTTCAAAAGGGAATTGGATATATACTTGAAAAAGGAAAAATTTGCAGGGCTATGGGGAAAGATCAGATGACTGGGACTAATTGGTTAGCTCTTTCAAAGAGCCACGATGGACCGAATGACCTCCTTCTGTGCTGTATGATTCTATGATTCTCTATCAAAATTGCCTCTGGCCAGTCTATCTTTTTATCTAGTCTTCAACGTGTTAACTTATAGGCATCACTCGACATTGGCAAACAGTGTCTACCTTGAATGAGAAATGTAACTTTTTGTTCACTTTCTCTTTTAGCTTCAGATGAATAGTTGAGAGAAGCAAAAGAGCATAGGTCAATAAACAGCTTAAATTAGGCAGAGTTTTACTGACTGCAATCAGTCGCACAACCTACCATAGCATCACAAACAATTGCATTTATACTATCAGTCCACGTTATTCGGGTTGATGGAAAAACCAGACCATATAATAATTCCTGAAAGTGTAGATCTTAAAAATAAAGGTCAGGAATAAACAGTTGAATGGGCAACTTATCTATTTGTACAAAACAACTGCGGAAAAATTCTGTCTCTGAAACACTCTGGGGGAGAAATTCAGTATCGCCCCATTTGGGGCGCAATTATCGGCCAGGCGCAAAGATTAGCGCCTGGCGCTAATTATCGCCACCGACTGCAAACTTGACTTTTATCGCCCCTGGAGGTGATTGGAGCGCTAAATCAGGCGCTTCACACCTGTCTTAAGGCGCAAAGGCCGAGGAGCGAGGCGCTACCTCAGAGCGCTGGCGAAGCTCATGTAATGTCAGTCAGCAATGGAACACACACACAATGGCACGGGCCAGTTAAGGGGATGGTTAATCTTGCTTTCCATCCACATCCTGCTCATTGCAGCCTTGAATCTCGGCCTGGAGAGACCTGCACATCAAATCTGCTGGAAAGAACAATGGAGAGTACGAGGCAAAGAGCTCAGAGTGCAGCCCCCACAGTCTCTTCTAAATCGATACAAGGAATGGCAAATCAAAATGAACCTGCAAAGTGCTGCTCAGTACCCAAAATTCCTTCACACAACGTTGAATCTCTCCAGAAGTCTCTCTCTCTCTCTCTCTCTCTCTCTCTCAGAATGCGTAGTTCAAAAATGGCACCAACAATAAAAGGCAGGAAGCGGTCACCTTTAAATAGCGCTCCCCCTTTCCCTTCATGACTGCAGAACGCTCCCCTCAACCTGTCGTTGCTAGCGTCAGGTGGTAAGGCAGGGGGCGCCACTCAATATCCGCTCCGGGGCGATACCGGGGCGTTGCGCACTCGACTGACGTCACGATCTGCCGGCGCAGGAGATCGTGGCGGTAGTGTTTAGCGCCGCCGCAAAATGTGTAGTTAATTTCGCGAGCGGCGCAAACTTTGCCCCGCCTGGGCGCTAGATGCTTTGCGCCCCATTAGCGCCCTCTTAAGGCGCTAACGGGATGCGCAACCAACTGAATTTTTCCCCCAAAGTTAGTAACTCTCCAGAATTGTTACCATCAAGAACTTCTTTTGCTTAGATCTTTGAAAGATTATGAAACAATTTTAAACTCTCAGCAGAACTCTCTAATGCAACTAAGAGTCAAAAGGTCAAAAAGGAGCTGAAAATTTTACACGCACATGTTCCATGTTATAACGATTGAAAGTTGATGACCACCTTATCTATGATTAAAAATAACAACAGAAAACGCTGGAAAAACTCAGCAGGCGAGGCAGCATCCGTGGAGAGAGAAACAGAGTTAACGTTTCAGGTCGAAGACCTTTCGTCTTCGACCTGAAACGTTAACTCTGTTTCTCTCTCCACGGATGCTGCCTCGCCTGCTGAGTTTTTCCAGCGTTTTCTGTTGTTATTTCGGATTTCCAGCATCTGCAGTATTTTTCTATCGTTATCTATGATTAAAGCTGAAGGAACTATCAAACATATCTTTTCAGAACAATCGGCTCTCAAGATAAGTTTTATTTTTCAAGAATTTATTTTCTGCCATACTAGTTTCCGGAGAGCCTACAGTGGAATATATTTGTGGATATCCTTAAGTTTCTCACTTTCCTGGTCCCCCCCAAGCTATGACCCTCCTGTATTTCTCTCCCTTTACTGGTCCCCCCAGGCTATGACCCCCCCTGTGTTTGCGAGTGAGGAGCAGCTGGCATACTACTCTTGTTTGACCCAGTTAGTAATATCTATCCAATGCTCTTTTCAATTATCTCCGTGATACTGTGAATTACTGCACCAAATGGAAACAAATTCCTCATATTAATACTCCTATATGGAGTTACTGAAACTTCAATAAAGCCTAAAACCAAGAAAAATGGGGAAAACACTGTTCTCAATATGTTACGGGAAGAGCTTCACCCCTTACTAAAAAGCTTTCCATCACGTATCCCCTTCTAACAGAGAGTAGGAAAGCTTGGAGCACAAACCTCCAGAAATTACCATAAATGCTGCTGATGATTGCAAGCTATGAAGTGGTTTATGCTCCAGTCCCTACCACTCTATCAGAAGGATAGCTAATACACAGTTGTCCAACTACCAGGGAAGAGCTGCCACTATCTCTTAGATTACAATTGTGATTGACTAGGCTCTCACTCACCCTGCTTGAAACCTTTCTGCTGCTGGCTGATCAATGCCACTCATGATCAACCAATGGGAGGCAAATTTTAAGTAGGGCAAGTCAAACAACATCAAGCTGCTGGACTAAGAATTGACAAAGTGAAGCCAGCACACGGATAATGATCTTTCCATTGATGGTCAAGTAATCAATGCTGAAGCTGCTACTGTGTTATAGAGTTTGGATTAGTAGTTTTTAAAAATTCACAAAGCAACCCAGCAGCTCTTGTTAAAAGAATATGTGGGCTAGGATTTTTCTCCAAGACAGTTTCGACACCGAAGGTGGGTCAGGGCAGGATCTTCCCCTGCTGTCCCACCCTACATCATCTCAAACCCTGGGTCGGGCCTCATTAAAGACCTCAGTGGTACCTCCACTTTACAAAGGGAGCCTATTCTGCTAATGAAAAATACAGTGATGCTGTAGCTGCACACTTGCTGCAGCCCAAAAAGTCGGCTCAAGCCCCGTGAAGAAAACAAACATTTGTGCCTCCAATGGCTCCATTAAGAACCCAATAGAAGTTGCTGGCTTGAGGACCACTTGGAAGAGGGAAAGGCGGCCAGGAGCAGGTCCTCATTCTGCCCCTTTGTTGATCTATTTGCCGCTTCTTCAACAAGTACCACCACCCTGCTTCTGCTCTAGCCAAGGGTCAGCAGTATAAGAGCAGAAGACCCTGCTGTTCTGGCATCTGTTATCTGCAGCGGGACAGTCAACCAAGATTCCTACTGGGAAAGATGTTGGAAACTTGCTAATGGCAGTTTATGGGGTGAAGATCCAATGGTACGCCACCCCACCTCACAATTTTGGGTAGTACAGCAGATGTTAATGCAGGGCTGAACCTCTAGCCTTAACACACATTCCAATTCATTACTCAAGCTACATTTTTTTGCCACTGTCAAGTGGGAGTCTAACCACCTCCCCTTGACATTCAATGGCATTACCATCGCCGAATCCCCCACCATCAACATCCTGGGGGTCACCATTGACCAGAAACTTAACTGGACCAGCCACATAAATACTGTGGCAACAAGAGCAGGTCAGAGGCTAGGTATTCTGCAGCGAGTGTCTCACCTCCTGACTCCCCAAAGCCTTTCCACCATCTACAAGGCACAAGTAAGGAGTGTGATGGAATACTCTCCACTTGCCTGGATGAGTGCAGCTCCAACAACACTCAAGAAGCTCGACACCATCCAGGACAAAGCAGCCCACTTGATTTGCACCCCATCCACCACCTTAAACATTCACTCCCTCCACCACCAGCGTACCGTGGCTGCAGTGTGTACCATCTACAAGATGCACTGCAGCAACTCGCCAAGGCTTCTTCAGCAGCTCCTCCCAAACCCGCGACCTCTTCCACCTAGAAGGACAAGGGCAGCAGGCGCATGGGAATACCATACCTCCAAGTTCCCCTCCAAGTCACACACCATCCTGACTTAGAAGTATATCGCCGATCCTTCATCGTCGCTGGGTCAAAATCCTGGAACTCCCTAACAGCACTGTGGGAGTACCTTCACCACACAGACTGCAGCGGTTCAAGAAGGCAGCTCACCACCACCTTCTCAAGGGCAATTAGGGATGGGCAATAAATGCTGGCCTTGCCAGCGACGCCCACATCCCACAAACGAATAAAAAAAAACTAGATTGGGCACTTGATTAATAGCTAACACTCCATCTATAGATTTTTCTACTGATGTAATAAACCACAGTAACTTTGAATATCAGATCATCCTAGACGCAAGCACAGTTCAACTAATGTACTGTTAGCCCTGAAATATCTTTGCTTTATCGTTTGGAAGTCACATGCATTTATTGTTTACTGGCCCAAAGCCAGTGTCGGCAAATATTTGTTGTTTTTGACCCTGTTTATATGGGTCAATGTTACTTTACAAAATTGGCCAGATGCATTGGCTACAATATTCTCAACACGTCTTCAAAGCCTGACATGTAATCTATCACATTTCACACTTAAATATCAACTAAAAGTCCACAATTCTAAAGATGCTGATTTTTATTTGAAAACAAAAATCAATCATAATTTGAAGGATTAAAGCAGAATATATGAAATATATTTTGATTTAAAAATATTGAAGATTTTCAAAAACAATATCTAAACTCATTACAGTTTTAGCAATGGTTGAATGAGCAGAATATTAAGTCAAACATGAAGCATCTAAAGAACCTCAACAATAGGAAAAATTAAATAAATATGTTCAAATTGATCATAGTTTTCCTTGAAAAAGTTCACAATAACCATTTGTAGTCACAAAATCAAAAACTTAGCAAATTACGAATGGTCTCAGTACTTGCATAGAGCCTGCAGCACAGAGCCTCATCTCACTGACTACATATTCCCACCCTGCCCTCGTATCCTTTTATTGCTTTCTCCGTTGTGTATGCATCAAGCCTCCCCTTAAATGCATCAATACTACTTGCTTCAACCATTGCATGTGGCAGCGAGTTCCACATTCTCACCACTCTCTGCGTTCCTCCAAAATTCTTTATTTGATCTGTTAGTAGCTATTTTATATTTATGTCCCCTTGTTCTGGGCTCACCCACAAGTGGGAACAGCTTGCATTGCTACTTTTAGTGGCTTGTGTGTCCATATTCCCAGATCCCTGCTCCTCTACTCCATTTAGTTTATTGCCTTTCAAGAAATAACTTATTCCTCCGACCAAAATTAACTACCTCACATTTTGCTATATTAAATTCCATTTGCCATTCAGCTACCAACTCTGCAAGCTTGTTTGTGTCTTCCTGTATTTCAACATTATTAGCTATATGCACCCCCCCCCCACCCCTCCACAGTTTGGTGTCATCAGCAATCTTTGACACCATACTCCAATTATGGAGTTCAAGTCATTTACGCTCATGATGAACAGCGATCCCAACACAGATCCCTGCGGAACACCATTTCCCACTTTCTGCCAATCTGAGAAACTTCTCTTTAACACCTACCCCTTTCTGTTTTCTATATGGTCGCCACCTTTCAATTTTTTTTTTCCTTTATTCGTTCACAGGATGTGGGCGTCGCTGGCTAGGCCAGCATTTATTGCCCATCCCTAATTGTCCTTGAGTGGTTTGCTAGGCCATATCAGAGGGCAGTTAAGAGTCAACCACATTGCTGTGGGTTGGGAGTCACTTATAGGCCAGACCGGGTAAGGACGGCAGATTTCCTTCCCTAAAGGACATTAGTGAACCAGATGGGTTTTTATGACAATCCGGTAGTTTCATGGTCACCATTACTGACGCTAGCTTTTTATTCCAGATTTATTTAATTGACTGAATTTAAATTCCCCAGCTGCCATGGTGGGATTTGAACTCACGTCTCTGGATCATTAGTCCAGGCCTCTGGATTACTAGTCTAGTAACATAACCACTATGCTACCGTTCCCTATTCATTCTGCCAACTGGCCGCCGACGCCACACGCCCCGACCTTCATCCTGAACTGCCATTTTATCCATTCTAGAAACAGATCGATATTGTCCCATCTATATTTTATTGTTTCTAAGAGTGCCTTTCTCGTTATGCCCATAAGCTTTATCCAATCTTCTCTGAAAGATTTAATTTCCAGACTTATTACATCTCTGTAAACAGAATTTCTCCCGAACATCAAGGAATGCAGTCCTGTGTAACCAAGTGTATGGGAAAGCAAATATCAGACATTCTGCCAATAATCCATTCCTCTTCATCTCATAATGCAGAAGTCATACCAATTTCAGGGGCTATAACTATAAGCCAATAAGTCTTCAGTTCAAATAGAGGAAACCTGAATTAATATTTTATTAAAAACAAGAATGCTTTATTGCACTGGACAACTTCATATGACATTCACAGCAAAAATTGTTAAAAGGTAGTTTGAGCAAAAGACTGTAATCTTGGAAAGCAAATTGAGAATATCCCAACTATAAATACTGCAAATTCCTCTGTACCACGGTTTAATGAAAACACTATAAAAGCAGCCAAAAGTAGACTGGCAATTCATCACCAATTTTTTATAATAGAATTCCACTGGACATTATAGTGGAAAGAGGCTGTGTGTGTATAGAGTGACATCTTACATCAACTCACTGGTTCAGACAGGAGCAAGAGCCATTCTGCTACAGAATGTGACAAAATCTAAAGCCATCTACGGGACTGTGGCACGGATCCCAGGTACTGAGAAAGAAGGCCACTGTTTAATTAAGATGACTATGACAGACAGCTTAAAAATGACACGACGGACTGGCACCAGCTGAAATGTTGTACATTCACAGCACTGTCCGTGAACAATGAAGGTCCCACTTGTTTCGATTTGTAACGGCAGGCTGAAAATTTCTGTTTGGTCTGACCAAATGCAAAGCCTCTCTTTCGATTATTTTACGTAATATTCTGCAATTTGTATATCTTAAGTATTGAAATTTCTGTTTATTGGAAAATTAAAATGGAGTATTTACTGCGCTACAGACTCTAAAAGCGATGCAAAGCAATCAGAAGTGCAGTCATTTGCAAATACCACACAGATACTGCTGGGCACCAGAATTAGAGTTCACCTGTGCCTGACCAATTGAAGCATGGGTAGGCAACTGTACTTTTAGTCTGCATTTGATGTAATAGTTTACTGGTTACCATGAGAAAAATTCTCAACATAGGGTCAACACAGAATTTATACTTTTCTCAGTTTTACGTTATTAGCTTGTCTGCATATTAAGCAAATTTTAAATGTGTTTTCACTAATTGTACTCAAATCCCCCAAAATATACACTTTCTAGACATTTGTTCTACACCTTCCACTTGTAATATTAGCTGTGATTTCTCCCTCTGAAATTAATGCAAAAATCAAATTGCTATTTAAAAATAACAAAATTTGCTTGGTATACTATGTATGTTATGAAGGATTATTTGACGGCTCTTCTTTGGGGGGGGGGGGGGGAAAAAGTCCAGTAGCAACGATAATATTTGGTCTAAGAATGAGTCATTTTGCAATCAGAAGTTTAACGTTTTTCTTAGCTTATCTGTATTTTGCAAACCGATTCTGAGGCGTAAAACGGGTGTCGCAGATCAACGCCCTGTCTGCTTTTACTTTCCACTGACTTCAATGGAAAATTTGGCAGGGTGTACAACAAGGCTAGCTGGTCTGATACCACCAGCATTGTGTCTCCACTGATGTTGTATGTTCCAACGCTAGTGTGAAATGTACAATATATTCTACTTAATCCTGTTGTCTGTCTGCCTATAACACATTGTAAGTATGGCATGCAATATTTAATGCAAACTGAAAATAAACTGGGGGACCTTATTGTTTCATTTGCCATCCCTTGGAAAAGGGATTGGAAATTTTCAGAATGAAGAGCAATTATCTACCATCATGTGATGAGATCCATATATGCTGTTTGCATATCAATAACAATGCACCAAAATAATTACCAAATATTCCACCAATAATCCAATCACACTGCCATCAAATATTAGATATAAATGACAGAAGCCATTCCTATAAAAGGAAATGGGTGTCACAATTGCATTGTCAAAGCTCAGACTGGCAAATTAAACAAAGTTAACAAAACAACATGCAAAAGAAAACTATCCAAAAATAATCCTGCTTCCCTCGGGACGATAGCATGATAAATTAATAAAATGTAGTTATTGCAGTTTGAATATGAAAAACCCATAATGTTATGCCACAGCTTCAAAACATGCCTGGGGCATACAGTAATTTACTTCAAATAAATAGCGGTGTTTTCAGTACTGATGGAGCTGTGCTAATTATCCTTTGCAGGGAAATTTAGGATGATGTCCTTATTTTCAAAACGAATCAAAATTCTGCAGCACCAGCCCCTTTTTCATCCTGAAACCCGGCTTGGTTCTCTTTTGTTCTTTGCAGATCACGTGCTGTGCTGTTACTGGCACTTATATGCACAATATTACCTGTCTATTTTTTCCAGATGGCTGGCTGAACACAAGATGCAGTTCATTGCTGCATTAGTACTCTGTCAAAACCTTGTGATTGCATCAACATCAGTAATTAAGATAAATATCTTTTGACACCGTGTTTAAGATAGGTATACACCAAATTAATAGCTTTACCCAAAATATTTGCGCATTTAGCAATTATAATATCCAGTAACATGATATTAATATCATATAATTTTAGCAAATAGTATTCACCAATAAATCAATCTATTTTATTCCCAGCTTTCACCTACTGTTTCTAATATATATATATATATATATATATATATATATATATATACACACACACACACACACACACAGAGTATACACAAATCTTTATCTATATTGTAAACCTACACGTATAAATTATTGTTGATGCAGTACTGATATTCTGCCACTGGATGGCAATAGCATATCTGGTAACCACAATGCCCTACAGCATTTATGAAGCTAAAGACATCTAGGGGCAGAACAGGGTCATTACATCAACTTTGTTAGTATTGAGACTCGATTTTCACTTCCATCGCCCTGACCACTCCATTAACACTGACAAAGAGGCCAGTGACATTTTGGAAGAGGTCCTGTGACCCCATTGCCATTTTAGGTCACAGCTGCTTGGAGCGTGCGCCGTGCACGCTCGACCAGTTCCACGGTCAATGTAGCCGAGGAGGCCCAGTCAAGGTAAGTTTGGAATTACATTTTTGCGGGGCCTGGAAAACAGGAGTGCTCCTCCAGGCCCCACAAAAATAATCTGGGCCACTACCGCCCCCCGGGACCCCCACCCAACCCCTACGTCCCCCACCCCGACACTGACCTTGCTGGGGGCTGGGGGGGCCCAATATTGGGAGGCCACAATCTGGCGAGAAGCATCCTGAAGCCCGTTTGCCACCCGCAGCTCACTGGCCTCGATGTTAACAAGGCCGGTGCCTCAAAATGGCAGTCGCCTCTTCACCACGGGTACAGACAATCGACTAAAGAGCTTTGCCAATCGGTCGGCCAAAAGTAAATATCAACTCCTTTGTCCATAACTGAGGAATGATGCGGAGATGCCGGTGTTGGACTGGGGTGGACAAAAGTGAGAAGTCGCACAACACCAGGTTATAGTCCAACAGTTTTATTTGAAATCACGAGCTTTCGGAGCTTCACCTGACGAAGGAGCAGCCGCTCCGAAAGCTCGTGATTTCAAATAAAACTGTTGGACTATAACCTGGTGTTGTGCGACTTCTCACTTTCATAACTGAGGAATATTAGTGGTCAAATTCCAACACATCGTTCTGAAATTGCATTGTCTACTATTTAATACTAACCCATTTACTTTATGTGGGCTAATGCCTGTATTAAAATAATGGACAAAGGAATTGCATACAAATACATTAAGTGTCATCTACTAACAACAGCAACAGTAATCTCAAGGGTCTGAAATCCCATATTTGATTCTTGAATATTGGACATGAAAGCCTTAATGGTTTCATATTTTCAGAATCCTAAATCTAATACCGTTGCAGAATTTCAACAAACTGCACGACTGTGAATGCAATAACCCACAGGAATTTAATGCTCTATTTTAAAAATTATGGATTGTGTTTTATTATTAGATTAATTGAAGGCAATTTGCGACATAAAAATATACATGAATTCCAAGCTTTTACTCCGCATCGCTCAGACATGGTAAACTTCTTTGCAATTCACCAGCTCGTAAAACTCCGTATTCTGGGAGGTCTGCATCATGTTACATATGAAATCTGATATTCTGTGAATTCCAATGTCATTTTGCATCACCAATTGCATTAATCAATCTACTTTTATAAGCTTCAATATCTAAAAAGCTGGCAACCCAATGTTAATCGAATCTACCGCAGTCAGAGCAAAGCCTGCTCAATCAATTCAAAAATCAATGTTGCAACCAAGTAAAGACGAGGGATGAAGATTTATTCACAACCAGGAGAATTAAACACTAGAAAGCAACTATTGATGCTCCTAGAGATTCACCTCTGCTCCCTTCATGAACCCAAACAACTTTGCAGGAACATTAGACAAATTACCCATGGACAAAAAACTTGATTCAAAAAACCCAGTAATGTTGATCATTGCCGCTGCCAATGTAACTACATGCTGGAAAGGTAAAGCCTAGAGCCTCCATTTTAAGTAGCACCTAAAAATCAACCAAAGTCACATCTGCATAGAAATAAAACTTAAGATTGTTCATGTAAAGAGTAACATAAAACAGGTTTCTTTACCAACAATAGCGCCCGAAAGATATCCAACCAGAAACATGTTCGTTCCAAAACGTTCCCTCACTTTGCACAAACCTCAAGTCAAACATTTTTACAGCTTCAACAGCTACTCCATAGCATCTGAAAATAAATGATGCAGCATTTCCAGCATCTTCCTGGGCCTAATACATCAGGAGCGACTGACACATTGCAAAAAAAGACCAATCATTCACCCTCTCTATATGGGCAAAAATGCACGAGACTGATGACAATTCAAAGCACGATACGCCAGCCTTGAGGCCTACATAACATTCAAGCCTGTGAACATTATCTATGTTTTTCACTGTTTTGTTTACCTGAAACCTCGTAGTTCCTAGTGGGGAAAAAAAATTAATCGCTTAACACAGTATTTCAACATAACTCACTGGATCACAAGATATGTCCGGATGAAGGCAGCTCTTCAGCCCATTCCTTCCAGAATACCAACACTACCAGCTCCACGGTTCAGCTTCCAGTTATTTCTTAATTGAGGCTGGTGTGCGAGCTTCAACCCATTCCAGGTGTTGATCACATCTGTGCTGAACCTGTGCTCTCTTGCCTCGCTGCCCTGGTGTATCTCAAATAAACAATGCTCACACTGGTAGCTGCACGTTCATTAAACCAGCGTATTTATCCCAGCAGTCAAAGTGGCCGCAGTCTGCTGCAATTAGACAAAAGCCCAGATATTTATTGACGTTAAGATAATGCTGATTGGTAAATCTAGGCTAAGGTATCCTTAGCATGCTAAAATTTCAATTACTAGTATTGATGCTTCACCATAGCACTTCATGCTAACTATTCGCAGTTCTCCATTTATTGAATCTGACAGATTGCTAGCTTGTCGTTTTGTGAGGTTGCTTTGCAAGAAGTACATTCACCCAGTAATCTCATCAGGTGCTCAGAGTGGCCTCGTCCAGAAAGGACGGCTGAATGGCTGGAAACAGGTCCTAAGAAACTAGCCTCATGTCTTTGAAACTGCTGTATTTACTTGTGTGTCGTGTCTTTTAATTTCATTTCTCTCATTTTGAAAATCATAGGAGACAAGAGATATATCTGACCCCAGCCTACACTGTTTTTCAGTGGGTCTCTGCTTGCTCGGCACTTGAATAAGCTGGGCCTGGTTAAAATGCTCCGTACACCTCAAAAATAATCAAATGCATTTCAGGATTTAGCTGGAGCTCTAAAATGCACCAAGCAAAAGTAATATTTTCTTTATACTTCATTCATTTGACAATTACAATAAGGAAGCAATATTTCTCCTGCTATTGCTCTACAATAAGATAATTTAACATTGCATTTTATCCTATTCCTGGTGCATCTTTGACAGCTAAACTCCAAGCTATTCAGCGCTGGAATTGGGGATCAGTACCTACTCACATGGATCAACTCATGACTTAGTTTACTGAGAATATTTTATATTTCTTTCACCCTTTCGCCGTCTCCCCACTCGCTCTTTCTTTCTCTCCAACAGGAGTCTTGTTTAGCATTTAAATATAAACCAGTAAATCTCTTGTTAAATCCTCAAACTTATTTAATTACTTTTCTTAAGCAAAGTTCCAAAGTTGTTTAATTTTTTTTTCAGTGAATTCCTGGCTTCATTGAATTACTTTTCTTCAATGTACTCCCGGCTATAATTTTGTTTCTTCAGTAACTCCTGACTTTATGCAATCATTTTTCATCAGTATCTTACCCAAAAGCAGTCACAAAACCTAACACGGCCATCTTGTGTGATGGCGATCGGGGCGGGGGTGGGGGTCGGATCGTTTTCCGGCAGTGACCTATGTTATTTGAACGTGGGGTCGGGAAGAGATTGTTGGTCGCAGCCCAACAGGAGGTCCCTTTAAAGGCCGCCTGTTAGGAAAACCAGGCCTACATGCAGGCACCGTAGTCAGGGTGACCCAATCTTGAAATGGCGGCCTCAAAAAGACGCTAAGCGCCTTATTTGCATATGCAATGGGGCCAATGCCCATTTCAGGCGTGGACACTGCACACTGATTTATTGGCCTTTACCAATATGGTGGGCGGTGCACTTCCAGCTCGTGACGAGCGTGGGCTGCATGCCTGCCATATTGGAGGCTTAGGAGGCCGTATAATGCCCGAAAAACGGGCACTGCGCAGCCAGATTTCTAGGCCAACACATATAGAAATGCACAATGCAGCTGAATCCTAATAAACACCTCTGTAGTTTGTCATATAAAAGTTCTGCTTCAGCGTAAGTGTTTTAGGTTCCACATTAAAAAAAGCCAATTTGCAAATGTTTCTTTTACAACTCAGTCATATATTCATTCAGCAATTCAATCAAAACAAAACCTGAAAATGCCTAAATGTGTGTTTTTGCACAAAACTGATCAGACTTCTAATATATGCTGGAGGCAAAATGCACTGACTGCAATTGTGTGTGTGGGGGGGGCGGAAAGCAATAAGATGGGAAAATGTTTTACTCAGATCAGAAATTTGATTGCAAATGCTCTGCTTTGAGCAGGATTTTTAATTAGTTAGAATGCCGAGGATTCAGGTTCAATATATATGAAATTCAGGGCTTGGATATGTACACAATGTGTGCGGGTCAACTCTCCATAAACCTTGCTACGAGAAACACTTGAGCAACAGGCATTTACCAACCAAGCTATTTCTCAACAGGCATAGACATGAAGAGGTGTGAAATCATGCCAGACTACTTGACCTCAGTATTGGGGGAGAAAATCTGTATGCGGGTTTGCATGGGTCATTAATAATGGTTCTTTTGTTGTTTTAGTGATGTGTCTGTTTCTGGTGGTTCATGCATGACTGGTGTTTCTTTTAAAGAAAAGTAAAAGGAGGGGAAAAAAATGTCAGACAGGGAAAAAGTTCACGGCGCTACAGCTGGTTTCATTTTTCTTCATTTCACTGGCAAATGGCTAAGGTCAAAGTTCAGACCCACTCCACAGGACAATGCCCTAAGAAACAAAATGTTCCTTGTCTTGTGTTTACAGCTATCTTTAATTTCAAGAAGAAGTCAACCTAGAATGTCCCAGGTTTGATCTCTGATCTGTGCGTAGAGTTAGCTGATCCAGGCAGGGGAGTTGGTAGGGTTGCTACAATTGGCCTCAGCACCTGTGGGCTGCACAGGATAAAATTAACAAGCGTTCCCGCTCCCAACGACTGCCCAGTGACCTCTGTTGGAAAGTACATGAGTGTGAATACCATACAAGACTAGGGAATGATTCAGCTACAATGCCCACATGAACGAATAGCCTACTGATACACTAATATTGGGCACTAGGGCGAGGTACCCAAAACATCCCATGAAACCAACCCCTGCATGAGTCAGTGTCTTTAGGAGAGGAGGAAGAAAACTTGAGGCCAAAAAAGTTTTAAATTTGACAAACAGCATCGAATGGTTTCTGACCTGAACAAATGTCGTTTGTTTTACATCAGTTAGCCTGTAAGCGGAGTTTAATAAACAACTGCTACAGTTTTTTTTTTCCATATGCTGGTATAAGTTGGATAAAATTGAATGATTTAAATAAAATAACATATGGAAGCTTTAAATAAAAGGTGTATCTTTTTTCAAGTTTTTTTAAAATTCGTTTATGGGATCAGGGCGACGCTGGCAATGCCAGCATTTATTGCCCATCCCTAGTTGCCCTCGAGAAGGCGGTGGTGAGCAGCCTTCTTGAACCGCTGCAGTCCGTGTGGTGAAGGTGCTTCCAGAGTGCTGTTAGGGAGGGAGTTCCAGGATTTTGACCCAGCGATGAAGGATCGGCGATATACTTCTAAGTCAGGATGGTGTGTGACTTGGAGGTGGTGGTGTTCCCATGCGCCTGCTGCCCTTGTCCTTCTAGGTGGAAGAGGTCGCGGGTTTGGGAGGTGCTGCCGAAGAAGCCTTGGCGGGTTGCTGCAGTGCATCTTGTAGATGGTACACACGGCAGACACGGTACGCTGGTGGTGGAGGGAGTGAATGTTTAAGGTGGTGGATGGGGTGCCAATCAAGCGGGCTGCTTTGTCCTGGATGGTGTCGAGCTTCTTGAGTGTTGTTGGAGCTGCACTCATTCAGGCAAGTGGAGAGTATTCCATCACACTCCTTACTTGTGCCTTGTAGATGGTGGAAAGGCTTTGGGGAGTCAGGAGGTGAGACACTCGCCACAGAATACCTAGCCTCTGACCTGCTCTTGTTGCCACAGTGTTTATGTGGCTGGTCCAGTTAAGTTTCTGGTCAATGGTGAATCCCAGGATGTTGATCGTGGGGGATTCGGCGATGGTAATGCCATTGAATGTCATGGGGAGGTGGTTAGACTCTCGCTTGTTGGAGATAGTCATTGCCTGGCACTTCTGTGGCGCGAATGTTACCTGCCACTTATCAGCCCAAGCCTGAACGTCGTCCAGGTCTTGTTGCATGCGGGCATGGACTGCTTCATTATCTGTGGAGTTGCGAATGGCGCTGAACACTGTGCAGTCATCAGCGAACATCCCCATTTCTGACCTTATGTTGGAGGGAAGGTCATTGATGAAGCAGCTGAAGATGGTTGGGCCTAGGACACTGCCCTGAGGAATTCCTGCAGCGATGTCCTGGGGCTGTGATGATTGACCTTCAACCACCGCAACCATCTTCCTTTAAGCTTGGTATGACTCCAGCCAGGGGAGCGTTTGCCCCGATTCCCATTGACTTCAGTTTTACCAGGGCTCCTTGATGCCAGACTCGGTCAAATGCTGCCTTGATGTCAAGGGCAGTCGCTCTCACCTCACCTCTGGAATTCAGTTCCTTTGTCCATGTTTGGGCCAAGGCTGTAATGAGGTCGGGAGCCGAGTGGTCGTGGCGGAACCCAAACTGGGCATCAGTGAGCAGGTTATTGGTGAGTAAGTGCCGCTTGATAGCACTGTCGATGACAACTTCCATCACTTTGCTGATGATTGAGAGTGGACTGATGGGGCGGTGATTGGCCGGGTTGGATTTGTCCTGCTTTTTGTGGACAGGACATACCTGGGCAGTTTTCCACATTGTCGGATAGATGCCAGTGTTGTAGCTGTACTGGAACAGCTTGGCTCGAGGCGCGGCAAGTTCTGGAGCACAAGTCTTCAGCACGACAGCCGGGATGTTGTCAGGGCCCATAGCCTTTGCTGTATCCAGTGCGCTCAGCCGTTTCTTGATATCACGTGGAGTGAATCGAATTGGCTGAAGACTGGCTTCTGTGATGGTGGGGACCTCGGGAGTAGGCCGATATGGATCATCCACTCAGCACTTCTGGCTGAAGTTGGTTGCAAACGCTTCAGCCTTGCCTTTTGCACTCACGTGCTGGGCTCCACCATCATTGAGGATGGGGATATTCTTGGAGCCTCCTCCTCCCGTTAGTTGTTTAATGGTCCACCACCATTCACGACTGGATGTGGCAGGACTGCAGAGCTGATGCATAATGAATAAGTTTAATATCAGAACTACGGTTGGCGAAGAATGCATCTTTCATTTCTTATGATGCAACATCCAGACCTACAATGTCTCCCAGTCCGGCAATGCCTTGATTTTAAAATTCTCATCCTTGTTTTCAAAGCCCTCCATGGTCTCGTCCCTCTCTATATAACCTCCTGCAGCCCTACGCAATCTCTGGGCTTTTCCAATTCTGGCCTCTTGGGCATCCCTGATTTTAATCGCTCCACCACTGGCGGCCATGCCTTCAGCTGCCTAGGCCCTCGAATTCCCCCTCTAAACCTTTCCGCCTCTCTACTTCTCTCTCCTCCTTCAAGACACGGCTTTAAACCTGCCTCTTTAACCAAGCTTTGAGTCACCGGTCCTAATATCCCAATATGTGGCTCAATGTCAACTTTTGTTTGATAACACTCCTGTGAAGCACCTTTGGACATTTTATACATTACTGGCGTTATACAAATAGAAGTTGTTGTTCGTCTAAAATCAACCCAACTATTAATACTGTACAGGGCACCTAGAGTTTCTGTTCTGCAATTTTTGTAATTATCAATAAATATTACAATCCACAATTTTAGGGGGGAAAAAATTGAGTAGCGCCCCCTCTGGGGCACTAACTTCACCAGGGCGCTACTTCTAACGCCCCGGAAAAATTAGCGCCCCCGAGACCGAAATTGAGTGGTAGCGCCCCGCCTCCCTCTCTGGGTGCTGCGAGGGAATATCACGACGCTACATGGCGCTGCGACACATCGCGCCGCGTTATTGCAGGCCTTCCTCCCCTTCTTAAAAAGGGGAGGGGCCTTGCGCAGCGTGACCCGGGGCCCAGCTGGGCCACCAGGGATCGGAGTGCCGTCAAAAAAGCCCGGCGCTCAAGAGAAGTGCCAGGCGCATGGAGCGCAGCCGGCACTCCGCGGAGGGGCGGGTCAGGAGGCTGGGGACGGCAGCAGAGGCAGGTGCTGGCAAGCGGCCAGCAACAAAAATGGCCACCCAGCACCTCACCTTTAAATAGCGCCGCCCGGCCACAGGTCGGCCCCCCTGACCCTGTCGGACATAGCGTCCGGCGGTAAGTCAGGGGGCGCTACCGAAGATCGCGGCCGGGGCGCTGCGCACGGCGATGACGTCATCGCTGGTGGCGCAGCGTCGCGGGGCACGAACGGTTTGCGCCACCACTAACCTCCCATTGAATTTCGCGGGAGGTGTCGGCAGCGCCGCACCCGGACGCTAGTTGCTTTGCGCCCCCCGTTAAGGGCACTAACGGGAGGCGCAAAGCAACCGAATTTTTCCCCCTAGTACTTTTAAACAATAATGTATTTATTGAATCGTGTTTCTGTCTTTCCTTATATTGTTACTCAAAAATAATTCTGACTCCAAAATAATGAGACTATGCCACTTGGACTGAAGAAAAACGACTGTTCTTCATTTTTAGTAAGTGGCACAGTAATGCAACAGCTGCTTTCTGATTTGAGACAGCATGTTCCCATAAGAATTCCAAGTGTTGAGATGTGATTATACATTAAACATTTGCTCTCCACATATTTTTCCAATTATCTTCAAAATGCATCAATCAATGGTGCAGCAGCCGTTATAGTTGACAATTTCTAAAATTCCCCAAGTTTACCAGGAATGGAACTTTTTGAAAGGTACACAGCGGAATGCACACATAGTAACACAACATCTCCAAGTTCCCCTCCAAGTCACACACCATCCTGGCATGGACATATATTGCAGTTCCTTCATCATCTCTGGGCCAAAATCCTGGAGCTTCCTACCTCACACCGTTGTGGGAGCACGATCACCACAAGAACTGCAGCAGTTCAAGAAGGCCCACCACCAATGTTCCCGCTCAGCAGCCGCGCAGTCATCTGCAAGGGCCCGCGCAGGCCGCTCACCGGTTTTTACATTGTAGATAACGAACATGCGCAAATATTTGAATGGGCTGCGCATTGGGGGAGGCAGGCAGTGCAGCTTACGGGGGACATTGCCTACCAGCACCTACTCAGATCAATTAGGGACAGAAAATAAATGCAGCTTTGCCAACATCATCCATATTCTGACAACAATTTTTAAAAAAAATCTGCTCTTTGATCACCATTTAGAAAAACGGTGTATTATTCTGCTGCCAAGGTGGGTCTGTGACTCTTAAAGGCCACAAATGCTAATTGTCATCTGGTAAAACTGACCCTCGGGTTGAATTCTTGGTTGGGGAATTGTGTGAGGAGGGGTCAAAGTTTATTTACTGTTCAAGGTACACGTTCGACTCCAGAAGTAAAGGTCTGGCTTTCTTTCCCTTTTCAAAGTGATTGCTATGGTTATCAACATCAGCATCAAGAAGGTAGCAGGGCGTGACATCAAACCAGAGAAGAAGAATGCAGAGCTTCACACATTCAGACCGCCAAGCCCTCCTGAAAGGGACTGAAGGCAGGAAGAACAGATTCCTGGTGTGGGTGCTACCAAGCAACATCACTTGTGCCACCCCCAGAACTATAGAAGTACTATTTTGAGTAAGAATGCCTATCAGCAAAAACCTTCAGCATGTTTCGTGTTAATCCAGCCAACTTTATCTTTATGAATACTTAAATCAGGACTGTTTCAATGACCCAGTTGTTAATCAGAGCCAAAAAATAATGTTTCTCAGTTGCTGCTCCGACATTCGTCTATAGTGAAAGCAACTAGTCTTGATTCCAAAGTCACTTGCTTAGAAACTGAAAACACAAGATTACTACGTTTTGTGATGACTTACTGATAATATATATTTAGAATTTTTAACCTTTTTTCTTTTCCTTTTCATCAATATCATTCAACATTTTAGATCAATATTTGCTAAAAATGAGTTAAAAAAATTATTTCAAATTATGTGAATAATTTTGAAGAGATTAAAGCAGAGACCTCCGTCATGATCTACGAGTCCCTCACATTACAGTAGCATATTTTCTGCTGATTTTTATCTTGGGCCACTGGGTGCTTTAATACTCAATAATATTCATAAAGAGTGCAATATTGAAACATAAAGTAACACATTTTAATTAGTTTTTTTGGTGTTTAATACAAACGTAATAGAAAACTGCTTCAGCGACGCATTTGCATAAAAATCGATCTACAAAGGCAAGTGGGCCATTATCAGCAAATTTCCAGAGGATTACACTGCTGTTTGGATTTAATAAGGCAAACATTTGGCCTTGTATTCTTGCTGTTTATATTTTAATAATAAAATGCCAGCTCCATAGTTTTCCGAGTGGAACATAAATAAACTCCCATGTTGGCCGAACACAAGCGGCTTCATCCTCCGCAGTTGACAAATGCCTGCTGTGCTGTTATTGCGGGGGGGGGGGGGGGGGGGAAATACACCCGCAAAGATGTGTTTGGAGGCACAGCCTACAGTAAAGAACAATGAGTGAGTAGGTGTGCAATACACTGAACGACACTCTTTCAGAAAATAGTTATTCAGCTGCAGGTAAAATCAAACAGATAAGGTAGTATCAACGTTCCAGAGATTTAGCTATGCTTTGCAACTGTAAAGTGCTTCACTTACCTCGGGGGAAGAGTAGAAAGCCAAGGCTTACAGTTAAGTAATACCAGCCTTGGCAGAGCAATTCCAATGTGGGATTGATTCTAGGGGATTAACACCACTATATAGTGCCTTCAATTACCCCTTCATATCAATCTCTTCTTTTTCCATCTCTCCCTCTCACTGTCCTTTCATCTTACTGTCTTCTTTGCAAGCCATCTCTTCACTTACATTTTTCTTCACCTTGAAGCCCAGCTTGCTTATTCTGAAACTAGAGTACATGAAATTCATACTGCCCTTACCCCTTTTCTCGAATCCCCTTTCTATTGTTTCCTTTCACCTAGTTTATTTTATAGCCCTTTGAAGTAGCACTTCTGCACTATACAATAAATAACAAAACTAGTTTATTTTTAGAAAATCTTTATTCACAAAAGTTTCCTTTGATTTTCTCACATCCTACTTTACATTATTCAACGTCAGAAACTTAACCAAGACTCGTTGCCGCAGATATCACAAATGGAAATTTGAAAGAAGAAAATGCTTCCAGTCCTCAAAAGATTAATTCATTCACTTTAAAAGTGTCCTTTTGTTGATGTGCAAGGACTCCACTCCTTTTTTCTCATTCCATCTTCTTATACACAGCCTTCCTTCAGCGAGGAAAATTCTGGCTATTGACCAGTTCAGCCCTTGTGAATAATGGCTTTATGTGGCAAAATACACTTTCATTTCTCGGTACTGCAGAAGATGCATGGCGTTGAAGTGCCATTGTATATTTAATGGATTATCTGATGAACTTCAATCTGGTTAATGCATTTTATAATTGACTAATGTTACAACCAGGACTGGAAAAAAATATCCAGCTATATCCTCATTTCAGCATATTTCAACAAAGTAGCAACCTCTCATACAGTACACAAAATGATCAGTCATATAAAGTGCATCAAAGCCACGTCTAACAATATTTATAAGTTGTTTTCCATTTCCATACAGTATAATTTTTGGGGGTTTTCATTTACTTGCCCTAATTTATATGCTGCTGTATTGCAGCAACAATAAGTTAATGGACTGCGGAGTCTTGTGCTATGGATTGACCAGAAGGGCTCATTAATTAGGGAAAGAACAAGAGCTCCAACAGGGGATACAAAACTCTCAGCATCTGCTAGTCAGCAAATGTATTTTCCAAAGGGTATCGCTGTCTTGGCAAAATGTCAGGGACATCACTTTACACAGTGTTTGTAAGTAAGAGATGGGGGTGTGGGGGGGAAATTGGTCTGCGCGATTGAGCAGTCCATTTTACACCACGCCCGATTTTCTTTACCGTCGACTTCAACGGATCAGAAAATCAAGCGTGGTGTTAAATTGGCTGTCGATTCGCTATTGGCATGTTTCACGCTACTGGTGCACACCAATTTCACTTCCTTGCAATTTGAAGAGCAGGTGCATTTCTGGTGTGGGGGGCGGGTGTCGCGAATCTGAGGATCGGGAGTAGCACATGGCGTTGGTAAAGAACGCCTCGTGCGTCCTTACCCAATAAGGAGGGCGGTGCACTTCTGGTCAGACGTGTGCACACGCATCCCTGCACTCCATTTTGGGGACTGGAGGCCAGGTAGTGCCTGAAAAATGGTTGGGACATAACCCAATTTCTAGGCCTTCTGCTTTTTTAAAAATAACTTTCAAAATGAGTTTTTGGAGCGAGGGTGTTTCTCACTGTTTCAGGAACTCGGCTGCCCGTGTCCTAACTCGCACCAAGTCCCGCTCGCCCATCTCCCCTGTGCTCACTGACCTACATTGGCTCCCGGTTAAGCAACGCCTCATTTTCAAAATTCTCATCCTTGTTTTCAAATCCCTCCATGGCCTCGCCCCTCCCTATCTTTGTAATCTCCTCCAGCCCCACAACCCCCCCCCCCCCCCCGAGATATCTGCGTTCCTCTAATTCTGCCCTCTTGAGCATCCCTGATTATAATCGCTCAACCTTTGGTGGCCGTGCCTTCTGTTGCCTAGGCCCTAAGCTCTGGAATTCCCTGCCTAAACCTCTCCGCCTCGCTACCTCTCTTTCCTCCTTTAAGACGCTCCTTAAAACCTACCTCTTTGACCAAGCTTTTGGTCACCTGCCCAAATTTATCCTTATGCGGTGTCAAATTTTTTGTCTTAAAATACTCCTGTGCAGGGCCTTGGGACGTTTTACTACGTTAAAGGCGCTATATAAATACAAGTTGTTGTTGTTGTTGAACTAAGTCTGCCTAGAACGCGCCACAAAAGTGACAATGTTCCTTTAAATAATGAACAAATATAATAACCAAGATGTGAAAGTAGAGGAAAAAACCAGGATTGGGTCACGGAGCTTTTATTTACTACTCTGTGCCAGTCAACTCAGTCACAGAAACAATGAACTGAATATTCAAGCACATTCAATTATGACCAAAATGGCTCATTCTGGTCAGTTATGGATTTGATGTCTTGCACCGTAAAGTGCTAAAGTCAGGCTGAATCAAGTTCAGCTTGTTTACATTTTGGAGCCAACAAATTTGCAATTGCTTAGTTAATTGTGGAAGACCTCAAATACATTTCAATGATTATTTCATTCCTCAGCATCAGTCTCCTATAATGCAGGAGATATGTGAATATAAAATGTGGGGCTAGTACTACATCATGCCACTACTGATGGAATCACATTGATTCATCAATTATTTCCTATTTTAAATGATTTGGTTTTGCGATTGATTTGGAGTCCATTAAAACAGCACAGCTTTTTCAGCCAAATGTCTAGACATTGAAATGTCCGTGAGACATAATTTAAATACAGAATACAGCCAACAAAGCTGAAGGGTGACATCAAAAGCAATGTTTACATTTGTCACCACACCTGAGTAGCACTAAATACTCTACTCTGGGCACAGAAGATAACGTGAGGGATATTATTTCCCTGTAGGTGCCAAGATTTAAATTGGATTACAAGAATTTGAAGGAACATGTCACAGTGAGCACGACAAATATTCAGTGTTGTGCTTTAGTGAAATCTACACTTTTTTTCTAAATGTAATGGAGGCCAAGTGAAAAAGACTGCTGATCATACATTCCCTGCAATCAAGATCATAGCATATGAATTCAATGGTGGGAATGAGAGAAGATCAGCCCAGCATCACACACCGTTAACAGTGTTCCTTTTAGACTTTTAAGTCATATCAATTGGCACCTAACTGGCATAATAGTGAATACTGTGCTAATCCAGCTGAGAAGTGCATAAGAGTGAGCAGAAATATGGTTGACCTCCCAAATTGTAAAGGCAGATTTACTGAGATGGGCATGGAGGTGATTGTAGATCATGTGCTCAAGAAAATAATGATATTTTTGACACAGGCAATTATAATGCAATGGAGACAAAAATCATTGAGAGGTCGCACAACACCAGGTTATAGTCCAACAGTTTTATTTTAAATCACAAGCTTTCGGAGTTACAACTCCTTCGTCAGGTGAAGTGAGGAGATACAGAATCGTCAAAGCATATATAGATAGAGAACAATGCATGTGTAACTTACAATTGCAGACAACTGAATTCAATCATCCTGACTGTTTATCTGCCGAGGTGTGATAAAGGTAATCAGGTCAGCCAGGAAGGTACCACATCAAAGACATAGCAAGATACAACTGAGACAATGAGGTGGTCTGAAGCGTTTGCAACTATCTTCGGCCAGAAGTGCCGAGTGGATGCCTCCTCCTGAGGTCCCCACAGAAGCCAGTCTTCAGCCTCATTGTCTCAGTTGTATCTTGCTATGTCTTTGATGTGGTACCTTCCTGGCTGACCTGATTAACTTTATCACACCTCGGCAGATAAAGTCAGGATGATTGAATTCAGTTGTCTGCAATTGTAAGTTACACATGCATTGTTCTATATCTATGTATGCTTTGACGATTCTGTATCTCCTCACTTCACCCGACGAAGGAGTTGTAACTCCGAAAGCTTGTGATTTAAAATAAAACTGTTCGACTATAACCTGGTGTTGTGCGACCTCTCAATTTTGTCCACCCCAGTCCAACACCGGCATCTCCGCATCATGACAAAAATCATAACAGAACTCAGGGTCCAATGTATCAGAACCAACGGATCAGATCAAAGCTCTGCAGTCCTGCCACATCCAGTTGTGAATGCTGGTGGACAATTAAGCAACTAACGGGAGGAGGAGGCTCCATGAACATCCCCATCCTCAATGATGGTGGAGCCCAGCACGTGAGTGCAAAAGACAAGTCTGAAGCGTTTGCAACTATCTTCGGCCAGAAGTGCCGAGTGGATGCCTCCTCCTGAGGTCCCCACAGAAGCCAGTCTTCAGCCAATTCGATTCACTCCACGCGATATCAAGAAGCGGATGAGCGCACTGGATACAGCAAAGGCTATGGGTCCCGACAACATCCCGGCTGTCGTGCTGAAGACTTGTGCTCCAGAACTAGCCTCGCCTCTAGCCAAGCAGTTCCAGTACAGCTACAACACTAGCATCTACCTGACAAAATGGAAAACTGCCCAGGTATGTCCTGTCCACAAAAAACAGGACAAATCCAATCCGGCCAATTACCGCCCCAGCAGTCTACTCTCAATCAGCAGCAAACTTACTCACCAATAACCTGCTCACTGATGCCCAGTTTGGGTTCCGCCAGGACCATTCGGCACCAGACCTCATTACAGCCTTGGTCCAAACATGGACAAAAGAGCTGATTTCCAGAGGCGAGGTGAGAGTGACTGCCCTGGACATCAAAGCAGCATTTGACCAAGTGTGGCATCATCAGGGAGAAAAATCCCCACTGGCTGGAATCATACCTAACACAAAGGAAGATGGTTGTGGTTGTTGGAGGCCAATCAACTCAGCCCCAGGACATCGCTGCACGAGTTCCTCAGGAAGTGTCCTAGGCCCAACCATCTTCAGCTGCTTCATCAATGACCTTCACTGTAACATATGGTCAAAAGTGGGGATGTTCGCTGATGATTGCACAATGCTCAGTTCCATTTGTATCTCCTCAGATAATGAAGCAGTCCATGCCCGCATGCAGCAAGACCTGGACAACATTCAGGCCTGGGCTGATAAGTGGCAAGTAATATTTGCGCCGCACCCAAGTGCCAGGCAAAGACTATCTCCAACAAGAGAGAGTCTAACCACCTCCCCTCCACAGTTAATTGCAATACCATCACCGAATGCCCCACCATCAACATCCTGGGGGTCACCATTGACCAGAAACTTAACTGGACCAGCCACGTAATCACTGTGGCAACAACAGCAGGTTACAGGCTGGGTATTCTGCAGCAAATGACTTACTTCTCGACTCCCAATGCCTTTCCACTATCTACAAGGCACAAGTCAGGAGTGTGATGGAATACTCTCCACTTGCCTGGATGAGTGCAGCTCCAACAACACTCAAGAAGCTCGACACCATCCAAGACAAAGCAGCCCGCTTGATTAGCACACCATCCACCATCTTAAACATTCACTCACTCCACCACCGGCGCACCGGGTCTGCAGTGTGTACCATCTATAAGAGGCAGTGCAGCAACTCACCAAGGCTTCTTTGACAGCACCTCCCAAATCTGTGACCTCTAACACTACCTCCAAGTTCCTCTCCAAGTCACACACCATCCTGACTTGGAAATATATTGCCGTTCCTTCATTGTCGCTGGGTCAAAATCCTGGAACTCCCTCCTTTACAGCACTGTGGGAGCACTTTCACCACACGGACTGCAGCGGTTCAAGGCAGCGGCTCCCACCACCTTCTCAAGGGCAATTAGGGATGGGCAATAAATGCCAGCCTTGCCAGCAGCGCCCAAAATCCCATGAATGAATAAAAGAAATAAACCACTTTGTCCAAACAGAGATGTACGAAAATACGAACCATGACGGACAGGTAAAGACCTTCTGGTCTATCTAACCTGTCCCACACAATTGTGATATATAAACCCTCCATCCCACCCAAAACTATGAGGGATGTTTTGCATCTGTGTTCACTATGGAGAAGGACGATGTAGGCATAGAAATCAGGCAGGGGGATTGTGATATACTTGAACAAATTAGTATTGAGAGGGAGGAGGTACTAGCGGTTTTAGCAGGCTTAAAAGTGGATAAATCCCCAGGCCCAGATGAGATGTATCCTAGGCTGCTGTGTGAGGCAAGGGAGGAGATTGCAGGGGCTCCGACACAAATTTTCAGAACCTCTCTGGCCACAGCGGAGGTGCCAGAGTACTGGAGAACAGCTAACGTAGTACCATTATTAAAAAAAGGGTAGTAGGGATAAACCAGGGAATTACAGGCCAGTGAGCCCAACATCAGTGGTAGGGAAATTATTGGAAAAAGTTCCGAGGGACAGAATGAGTCTCCACTTGGAGAGGCAAGGATTAATCAAGGATAGTCAGCATGGCTTTGTCAGGGGGAGATCATGTCTAACCAATTTGATTGAATTTTTTGAGGGGGTGACTAGGTGTGTGGATGAGGGTAGTGCAGTTGATGTAGTCTACATGGACTTCAGTAAGGCTTTTGACAAAGTCCCGCATGGGAGACTGGTCAAGAAGGTAAGAGCCCATGGGATCCAAGGCAATTTGGCACATTGGATCCAAAATTGGCTTAGTGGCAGGAGGCAGAGGGTGATGGTCGAAGGTTGTTTTTGTGACTGGAAGCTTGTGTCCAGTGGTGTACCGCAGGGATCGGTGCTGGGTCCTTTGCTGTTTGTAGTGTACATTAATGATTTAGATATCAGGAGGTATGATCAGTAAGTTCGCAGATGACATGAAAATTGGTGGAGTGGTAAATAGCGAGGAGAGAAGCCTCAGGCTACAGGACGATATAGACGGGTTGGTTAGATGGGCAGAACAGTGGCAAATGGAATTTTAGGGTACTGAATTTGGATGATCAGCCATGATCTCATTAAATGGCGGAACAGGCTCAAGGGGCCAAATGGCCTACTCCTGCTCCTATCTTCTATGTTTCTATGTTTAACCCTGAAAAGTGTGAGGTGATGCATTTTGGGAGGACTAACAAGGCAAGGGAATACACAATGAATGGTAAGACCCTAGGAAGGACAGAGGATCAGAGGGACCTTGGTGTCCATGTACATAGACCCCGGAAGGCAGCAGGACAGGTAAATAAGGTGGTTAAAAAGGCATATGGGATACTTATATTCTATGCCTCGGCTAATGAAGGCAAGAGCAGGGAAGTTATGATGGAGTTGTACAAAACGCTAGTTAGGCCACAGCTGGAATACTGTGTGCAGTTCTGGTCGCCACACTATAGGAAGGATGTGATTGCATTGGAGAGGGTGCAGAGGAGATTCACCAGGATGTTACCTGGGCTGGAGCACTTCAGCTATGAAGAGAGACTGGACAGGCTGGGGTTGTTTTCCTTAGAGCAGAGAAGGCTGAGGGGGGACCTGATTGAGGTGTACAAAATTATGAGGGGCATAGATAGGGTAGATAGAAAGGAACTTTTCCCCTTGGTAGAGGGGCCAATAACCAGGGGGCATAGTTTCAAGGTAAGGGGCAGGAGGTTTAGAGGGGATTTGAGGAAAAACTTTTTCACCCAGAGGGTGGTTGGAATCTGGAACTCACTGCCTGAAAGGGTGGTAGAGGCAGGAACCCTCACAACATTCAAGAAGCATTTAGATGAGCACTTGAAACGCCATAGCATACAAGGCTACGGACCAAGTGCTGGAAAATGGGATTAGAATAGACAGGGCTTGATGGCCGGCGCGGACACGATGGGCCGAAGGGCCTCTTTCTGTGCTGTATAACTCTATGACTCTAATGTGATCTCCTGGGAGAGGTCAAAAGCCAGGCCAATTTTGGGGGGGGAAATCTGGGAAATTGCTCTCCGACCCATTTGGCGATCAAAACTAGTCCAGATCATCACTCTGGCCCTGATTCCCTGCAGTACCTACCTTCTGTAAGACATGATGTCCCAGATGATATACTGGGAATTAGTCTAGTGGTCCTCCTCTGCACCCTTTCCAAAGCCTCAATATCACCCACCATGTGAAGAGACCAAAACTGGACACAGTATTCCAAGTGAAGCCTGACCGAAGTCTTGTACAAGGACAAAATAGTATGTCTCGTCTGATACTCAATTGTCCTGTAAATGCACCCCAACACCCTATTTGCTCTAGCTATCACTTCACAGCACTGCTCATGTACCTTTAGAGATCTATGCACTAGAATGCCCAGATCTCTTTCTTTCTCCACCTTCTTTAATGTTTTTGCCTGAATGGTGTATGAAAGTTGAGCATTCGCCCTGCCCACATGCATAACACTGCACTTATCCAAGTTAAACATCATTTGCCTGTCATGAGCCCAATCTCCGCCTGAAGCAGACGATCATCGTCTACAGTCCTAATACTCGCAAAGATCTTAGTACCATCTCCAAATCTAGGGAAACGGTAGCATAGCAGTTATGTTACTGGACTAGCAATCCAAAGGCCTGGACTAATGATCCAGAGACATGAGTTCAAATCCCAAGATGGCAACTGGGGAATTTAAATTGTTAATTGAATAAATCTGGAATAAAAAGCTAGTATCAGAAATGGTGATCACAAAACTACCGGATTGCTGTAAAAACCCATCTGGTTCACTAATGTCCTTTAGGGAAGGAAATCTGCTGGTCTGGCCTATATGTGACTCCAGACCCACAGCAATGTGATTGATTCTTAACTGCCCTCTGAAATGGCCTAACAAGCCATTCAGTTGTCTGCTACGAAAAACTGTAGCAGTTCAAGGCGGCAGCTCGCCACCACCTTCTCAAGGGCAATTAGGGATGGGCAATAAATGCTGGCCTTGCCAGTGATGCCCACATCCTGTGAATGAATTAAACAAATTTGCAGATCATGCCAACATCTACATCCAGATCATTACTAAAAATAGTAACGATCCCAACACCGATCCTTGCGGGGGATCCAACAGATGCAAATCGATCTATAACTACTTTTGGTCTATGTCCAGTTCTCAATCCAGCTCAATATATTACCACTAATACCAGAGGTTTCAATCTTATAGAGAAGCCTCTTGTGCAGTATCTTATCAAAAGCTTTTTGGAAGTCTACAGGGCTTCACTCATCCACCAACTTCGTAACTTCTTCAAAAAATAGAATTAGATTTGTAAGACATGTTCTCCTTTTTATGAAGCCATATTGCGTGTCCCCAATATGTCCCTCTCTATCCATGCAATCCCAAATGATTCCCTCAAGCATCTTTCCTCTTACTGATGTCAAACTAATGGGCCTGCAGTTACCCAGGTCCATCTATCTTGTCACCTTTTTTAAAGATGGGGCTACATTAGCCTCCTTCCAGTCTATGGGAACCATCCCAGAGTGCAGAGAGCTATTAAAAACACAGGCTGGGGCTGGCACAGCACGCATCCCATCTCCCTTAGGACCCTCGGGTGGATATCATTCAGCCCGGCTGCTCTATCTATTTTCAAGTTCTTAATTCTTTCTACAGTAATATTACTAGTTTAGTTAGTAACATTATTAAATTCTAATAGTCGAGCATCATCTTCAAGAGTGAAGACCGATGCAAAGTACTCATTTAATATTTCTGCCATTCCCAGTGTGTCCTTTGTAACCTGTCCTTGAACACCTTTCAATGGCCCAATACAGTCTTTGACTGTTCTCTGACTCTTCACATAACTGAAAAAGCTTTTCCCATTTCTTCCACAGATGTCTACAATCCTCTTTTCCATTAGCCTTTCAGCTGATCTAATAACAGCCTTCGTTTCCTTAGCAGTTCCTTGTACTCAACTGTTCAGTTGAGTATTCAATACCTTGAATTTATGATGGACATATGAGCAGGATACATTTAAAGGGCTACTTCTCATTGATATGGAAAAATGTCTAAATTTCAAACTGCTAATTTTTCTGCCTTAATCCATACTGCTTTTATTGTTAAAGGCAAAAGTAGCACACAACAGGTGGTGTAGCCTCCCAGGAGAAATGATCAACTGTATACGAGAACAGACTTGTTCAATTAATCAAAAGGGAGGCTTTCAAGTGGACTGGGCCTGAGGAAGTTGGTGAAGCCTGCAGATAAATACACAGATCAAGTGGCATGTGCCAGTGTTAATGATATTTCTAAAATATTCCATATATGTTACACCATGTCTTCACTCACTGTGCACAAGTGCTGAATTCACGTAATGACAACTGAGCACCTAAATGGATGTATATTTACATACTTATCAAAATATTTCCACTGCTCTCTTCATAGAATAAAAATCATTTGGTCTACAGGATCTTCCAATGCCCAACAGTGCGGAAGCAGTCTGTTGTATTAACGCCAGCACTGACACTTCACAACCTTTTGATAGCGATGTTGATGAGAAAATACTGGGTGAAAGAGGACACTGATAATGAGGGGTGGGGGGGGGGGGAATGGGGGTGGGGGCGGGGGAGTGGGAGACTCAGAGGCTATTGAGAGGCAAGCAAATGCAGGGCAGAGTTTTGACGTGCTGCGTGTCCTGATGAGCTGTATTAGGATGCAGACATCAGGAGGTGCTATAACATACCTACTGTGTTCAGCAGTCACATTCCTCCATACAATCCATACCCAACACAAGGTGCCAAGAATAGGCTGCCCCAATCAATCACGGCTCGCTCGAATTTGCTTGGAGAATGTATAATGACAAGCATGAGGGAAGAATTAAGTAAACACACAGCAATCCTTTATTCTGCACTCAGATCAGGGAACCTCCTGAGGGCTAATTGTACAATAGTGGCATGTGTCCAGCAGTGGTGGTTGCCTCTCATGTCAGCGATACGTCTGTGCTCCAACTCTGCACTGCACAAGTAACTGCAGGGACTGTGTCCAAAAGCAGAGAGTCCCCCAGTCATTTGTGTGTGTACATTAAATGATGTTTCAGACGCAAGTAGAGGGCATTACGAGTCCATGTAGCTGGCCAGTTGAATGGTCCATTACAAGTGAGGCAGAAGGGTCAAACAGCGGTGTGTCATTTTGTTGTAATATCGCCAACTCGTAATACAATACTTCTGCAAATGCAGTGGCACACTTCAACACAAATTATGTCATCAAGCATCAGAAAAAAGGCTTGCTAATTTTTCAATAAAACTGAGCCCCTTCCAAGATATGGCTTTAAATGGAAGTCAGGCTTTCTATGATATGAATCATTTCTATTCACTACAATATAAAGTACTTTATCCTGGAGAATGGCAACTCTACAAAAAAACTATTCCAGATATAAAATTATCTTTTCTAGAAGTTTAGGCCAATGTCACGTGACATTAAACCACATGTACAATTTATTCAAGAATATCTTTAATACTTTATTAAATACATTTTACCTTCAACAAAAATATACATGAAGAAAAACCAGATAAGGAAGCCTATAAAGCAAAATGGAAGAGAAAAGGACAAGAAAATAGAAGAGTTATAGCACTAGGCTATAAATTGAATAATTCATATCATAACAGGGTTTCTGTGAACAAAAAGAGTAGTTAGGTTTGACCAAATGTCTCAGATTTTTAGTCTTCAGATTTTTTTAATGCCTATGATACCATATATCAAAATATAACTTCAGTTCATAGAAGTAAGCCACAATTTAGTAGAGGTACTTTAAAGTTTTACAATTTGCAGAAATAGCTGAATTTAGCTGGTAATGCCATATCATCGCGCTATTTCTGCATCCACCATTTTCAGTTGATTTGTAACCACTTTCTGCATTCATCTAAATTGATACAATATGCAATGATTCTTTCAGTGCTATTCTAATCCAAATATGTTTGCTATTATGCCATAGGCACAAGGTGGAACCAAATATCAAAACACAGCACAAACATTTTAATCCTAGAAGCAATTTTACTGTATACTGTACTTTTATACACTATATATTTCTAGTATTCCCAAATATAGTGGTCAGTGCTTTGATTGAAATTCATTATCCATCCCTTTGTAATAAAAAAAGTCTGTTAGTGAAATATTAGTACCCCAGTGTGATACCCAAATGAGACACGTTCAAGGTGCTATCAGGAACTGATAGTTTAGAGACATCAAGCTAACGTGTCTGGAGCAAAATAGCAGCTAGAAGATTGTAACAGCATTTGTTCCAGTCAACATATTTTGAAGAATCTTCATAAATGTCCATTAACACCCTATTCCCAATGCTTTGCTTAAAAAAGATGCAGTACCCATTAACTGCTGGTAGAGTTATTACACATACTCCAAAAAGCTAGTGGCAGAATGATTGGCATATCATTTGTCAATATTTTCACCTTGGCAGCATAAACCTTGGAGTTGTTAAAATGAAACCACAGTGAAGAGGCCCTGTTTAAAAGAAGTATTAAACGTCTCCGTTTCATGAAGCATAGAAGCATAGAAGATAGGAGCAGGAGTAGGCCATTCGGCCCCTCGAGCCTGCTCCGCCATTTAATGAGATCATGGCTGATCATCCAAATTCAGTACCCTGTTCCTGCTTTCTCCCCATATCCCTTGATCCCTTTAGCCTTAAGAAATATATCTATCTCCTTCTTGAATATATTTAATGAATTATCCTCAACTGCCTTCTGTGGTAGAGAATTCCACAGGTTCACCACTCTCTGGGTGAAGAAATTCCTCCTCATCTCAGTCCGAAATGGCTTACCCCTTATCCTTAGACTGTGACCCCTGGTTCTGGACTCTCCCGCCATCGGGAACATCCTTCCTGCATCTAGTCTGTCTAGTCCTGTTAGAATTTTATGTTTCAATGAGATCCCCTCTCATTCTTCTAAACTCTAGCGAATATAAGCCTAATCGACCTAATCTCTCTTCATACGTCATTCCTGCCATCCCAGGTATCAGTCTGGTAAATCTTCGCTGCACTCCCTCCATGGCAAGAACATCCTTCCTCAGATAAGGCGACCAAAACTGCACACAATACTCAAGGTGTGGTCTAACCAAGGCCAAAACAAAGTATACCCAACTGCTTTTTCCCCCCCACCAAACAGGAAATACATTTTGCTATTACTGGATATGCATCAGGGTATGGAAAAACAACCTTATGATCAGAACTTTAGTTACTAATGTGTTCACATCAGATGACAATTGATGGTTGGAAGTCTGTTTTTGTAAATTCTGGTCAAAGCCTTGAAATCTTGTTTGTGCTGCAAGATTTAGCAAGTCCTGCATCAACCTCACACCATTACATGGTAGTTAGCACAATCTCTGCAGCAGACATGTGCTGCCATCAGTCATTCTCTACTGCCTTATCTCAAGCCATTGCCCACAACCACTTATGTTAATAATGCCCAAATGCTGAAAGCCCATTCCCTGAAAGCGTTTTTTTTTATTTATGAGATGCATTTCCTTTAATAGCAAGCTTTATTTAAAATTTATACTGCAACGTTATATAAGCCTTTCTCCTTTCATTTTGCTGCAGTCTGAGATTTTGGCTGGCAAGGATTTGAATGCCTTGAAAGTCAGCACTTCAAATATTAGTGTACTAGAGCGAAACACTTTCAGATCAAATTCCTTTTGCTATTTTAATGGTGACATTAACCCATTTCAAAGAAATGAATTACTTTTGAAGAATACTATTATTTCGTAGGCAAACAAAGCAGACAATTTGTGCACAGCCACTGTTAACAGGAGTATATACCTCCAAATCAAACACTTCCCAGAGTCACACTAAAAGTTCCATAAGCTGGTATCCCACCCCCTCCCCCAGGGTTGTACCTGCACTCCCGAACAGATTCTTGCAAGCACACCTCTTATCCTTTGCTCAATGTTTAGCTCCAGATCAAAAGACAATACAAAGACTATGGAGGCGGGGGGGGGGGGGGGAGACTAGGTACAAGACCCAAACCATCAAACAACAGGAGGAGGAATGGAGAGAGATATAGACCCGGTCAACTATCACTTGCAGTGTATGAATGCATAAAAAGGGCTAGAAAGGACCATCCAGCGCACCCCATCCAACCAACAATGCAACATCATACCGTTTACCCATCCTCTAGCAATGTTATCTCTTCTGGGAGAAGCAAAATAAAAAGCAGCCAGTTCAGGAAAATTCCTTTCCAACTTGCAATCAAGCAAGCTCCAGCAGGCCACGAGTGCCCAGAACTTAATGAAATCACAACAAACCTGCAATTTACTTCCTAAAACTGACCCCTTCAGTTGTAAACTTCTGCGTCAGCCTTGGCTCTGTTGTAGCATTCTTACCTCCGAGTCAAAAAGTCATGGGTTCAAGTCCTATTCCACGACTTGAGCACCTAATCTAAGCTGACATTTCTACCAGTGCAGGAGTGAGTAAGTACCGCACTGTCTCTTGCATGACATGTTAAACTCAAGCCCTGTCTCTGCTCTCTGGTGTCTGTAAAAGATCCCATGGCACGACATGAAGAGCAGCAAGTTCTCCTGGTGTCCTGGCAAAATGTTTATCCCTCGATCAACACCACGAAAAATAGATTAACTGGTTGTTGATCTCACTGCTCATTGTGGGACCTTGCTGTGCACAAATTCGCTGTTGTGTTTGCCTACAAAATAACAGTATTTTTCACAAGTAATTTATTGCCTATAAAGCACTTTGAGGATGTGATCTCCGCTATGTGAATGTCTGTTCTTTCTTTTAGCTGCCAGAAGATGCATTCCTCCCTCCATGGTGCAATGCTGTCCTCCCCACAACAAGCACTTGTGGGACATATGCCAGTCAGAAAGAGGAATGTACAGATTCCACTTGAATGCAGAGCACCAGATCGTCTGGAGCCCTTTCCTGGAAGCCTAAACTAATCCTGGCATCCTTGTCAACACTCCCAGACTGACTTCCCAGAAAGCTAGAGTGGGCCAATTTGTAACATGGTCACCAGCTATTAAAGATTGGTCCCACGTAGGAGAGGAACAACCCAACCGTCTCCATGCAGGCAGAACTGTAGACATTTTTCAGCTGAATCTGGGGGGTGATGCTGCCAAATTACCAACTTCCAAAAATGTGAGATTCCGAGGAGTACTTAACTCAATATACCAACACCTTAAAGTGTCAATGTATTCTCCTGTAAGTACTGTGTAACAGAACTCTGTAGCGACGTCACAAAATGGATTTATTCTTTTGGATAGTAATTTTTTTTTAAATTTAAAGTGAATGTGTTGAACATTTTGTGCAATAATATTCGAAGAACTGACTTTCAAGGCATAGCCATATTTCATAGCATGTGCTGCCCAAGGCTCAACAAAGAAGAATTAAATATGGATGGCAGAAGAATTTAATTTCCTTCAGGAGATTGGTTAGCAGTCCAGAGGCAATTTAAAAATATCTAAGCTCCAAATAGGACAACACTAACATTTCTTTCAGCGACAATAACTAACATTGGCATTGTCAACTTTATGGGTAAACTGCAATGTCTTTTGGGGGATGCCTGTGACAGTCAGTGACTATCACCCATTTTCTACTGAAGTAACATGATTTTATTTGATAAGATATCTGATGCATCTATGCACTGTCATGTCAGTTCAGTTTGTAATCATTACAATCTGCAGTTATTTATAAGGTGCTTTATGATTGCTTTCATTTTTTCAACCTTAATGAACGATCTCCAAACATTCGTAAGCACATAGAAAGTTATAAATAAAATGATAAACATTTATATAATTGCTGGGTCATCAGAACAAAAACACATTTTACCAGATGATGTAGTATTTCCATGGCAAATCTCAGTCCAGAAAGCTCGGTGTTGGTTTTTAACATTTGAGAATTTTATTTTTAAATCTCCAAATGCTTAGTTCAATTCTAATTCACTTTTATCCAATTTATTTCTCTTGAAAAAGGTGCATTCTTCCATGTTGAATGACTTCTCAAAAAACCTAAAACTGTAAAGACTGGGAGAAAGTCTAGAGAAAGGAAAAACTGATTCGATCAGGTTTCTACCAAAGATGCTTTCACTGTATCACACTATTAAAATATAAAACATGCTTACAAACTAAAATTGTAACACTTCTAGTATTTAATTAATCTGATGCAATAATTTTATTCTACCAATTTGTGCATTTAACATTTAAAAAACATTTTCAAATTAAAAATTTAAGTAATAATTTGGAGTTTATTTTTAATCTTTTTGTATATATTTTTTAATAAAAGAAAAAATGTCCAGATAGCTATAGGAGTAAATACTGAGCGCGATGCTGAGGTTCAGAAACTGGGAAAGCCTCAGGCTTGATCCCTAGTATGTGCTCAACGAGCTAATCCTTGTTGGGGCAGTAGTTGTGGCACTACAGTTGACCTCAGTGTCCTCAAGCTGGAGGGGAAAGGGGGAGGGGGGGGCAGCAAGGAAAGAAAGAAAAAAAATATCAGCTCGAATTCCTGGTTCCTTTCTGGAAAGTGCATGTGTCAGGATGTCAAATGAGGACGAGACTGGCCTCAGCTGTGTTAAATGCTATGGTAGAACAGCCCGTCAACACTCACTGTTTAGGTCATATTAAGAATAGCTAATTGAGTGCTGCCTGCATCTGCGAAACCATACCTCAGCTTTAGAAGAGGAGTGGAATGTGGGGAGAATTAGGGTGAATAATTGAGACAAATTATTCGAATATAATTAACGGGAAACAAAGCTTCTTCAAACCATATATTGAGCAAATCAGTTGAGGCAGGATGTTACCAAAATGTGATCTGGTTAAGTACTTAATGATGTTCTGGCCCACCAAAGTGAGGCCTTTAAAAGTTGAAATTTTAGTTTAGAAGCTCCATTATAATAAATATAATTATCAGTAATTAAGACAATTTACACCTTTCTAGTCATGCTTTAAAGCCTTTGACTAAAATTTTGTTTGCCAAACCAAAATAGCAAACTTCCCACATCAGCTATTATTCCAAATGAGATTATCAATGGTCCACCAGCATAACAGGGCTCTAACTAACACTGGCAACACTAACAACTGTTACACCTCTAGATGCACGATTATTCAGCTCAGTAGTGCTTACAATTTCATAACACCCTCATAGGGAGATGCAATTAAAAAAATCGACCGAAAACTGAAGCAAGGAGATACAATTCCTCAGTTTGGTAAGTTGAGGAGGGTGAGGCAGTGCGAAAGTCGATTATTGCCTGGCCAGGAGGAGCATTCCTGATCCCACAAAAATCAGTTACAAGCCTGCAGCGGTCCCTTTGAAGAGCGCTGGCTAGGCCCCTCTATACCAAGTGCCAATGAGATGAGTATGTGCGGTGCAGAGTTCACCAATTGGTATTGCAAAATTCCATTGGTGTCCTCGTGACATTAAGAGACCCCAATTTTGCACAGGCTAATTCGGCTCCCACCCATTTCCAGCAGGTGCTTGGGCCACCCGTTTCAAGATCAATCAAAATGCCAGGGACCCGGATATCAGTGGGGATGGTGTGATAAATGCTGTGTTGCTATTTTACTCCTGCTGCCGTCGCGTTCCCACCCGGCAGAAGGAGTGAAAACCGGCCCCAATGTTTTCACATCTGATTTTCTAAGCAGGCCATGTGGCTATTTTGAGTAACACAACAGCCTCAGACTAAAAAAAGACAATCATCTGTATGGTGCCATTTACTTTGCAATCGTCACTAGCACCACAGCAACAAGACGCAAAAGGAAAACAGCGATGATGTTCACGCCTTTGAACTGAGTGCCAATTTGACACTGTCCCAATTTTCTATTTTTTCCTCAATTTTTTTTGAGAATGACTTCTCATCTTGCAAAAAACATCTCCCCAACTCTCAACACTGCATTGCCGAGTCAATCAATCTCTTTCCACGCTCTCAGTAGAACCTTACCCTTCAGCCACCTAGGCCCCGCTCTAAAATTCCCCCCCCCCCCCCAAACCCCTTCACCTCTCCTCCTTTAAAACCCTTCTAAACTGCACCTCTGTGACTAAGCTGGTATCTCGCACCTTGGCTCACTGCCCATATTTTTGATTACACATCTGTATTAAAAAAAAATTAAATGCACTATATAAACGCAAGTTGTTGTTATTTTTGTTGTTTCCCAAACGTATCCTTCTCGTCATAGCCCTGCCCAGATTTAACACACCTCCATCCACGCAGATTTTCGATTGTCAAATTCTGACAAATATGCTGCAGGAGGGAATTTAAGGCAGGCAAGTTGATCTGAAGCATTAATAGCAGGTCTGCTATTCAAAACTGCCTGATACAGTAGAGTCCATTATTACTGCTTGTTCTTACTCCACTTTTTGGGCGACCATCTTCGATGTTCTGACCCCTTGTTGCTTTAAAAAAGAATCACCAGGGCTAAAACAGTGGCAGAATATTCTCGATTCGTGCTGACTCGCAGAATCTAGAGATCAGTTGGCATGCGTCACATGCTGCCGCCTCATATCAAAGTATTCTCAATTCAGCCTCACTGGCCTCAGTTGAGTTTGGCTGTACAGTGCTCAACCAATCAGCAAACTGTTTTTTCAAACAAGGGCTTCAATTAAGTATGCTGGTGCAGATGGGAGCGATCACATGTGCAGTGTGGCAGCAGTTATTCCCAAAGTAAAATTGAGAACCGCGTTTAGAATTCAAATGGAAAATTACATTGTCTGTTTTTAGTCTTCGGCAGATTTGATGAAATAATAATAAACAATTTCTGAGGGAATGTGCAGAAAATGTTGCCTCCATTTCTACTAAGTAAATTCTGTTTGCTTCTATCACCAAGTCTTGCAGTGATGGAAGGCTACTTTGTACCATATGCAACAGGATTCTGTATCGATTTGCAATGATCTCATCAGCATTAGTATCCTAAACCACAATGGTATCCTCAGAGATGCCATATAACCCAGTGCTGTCCAATAGGAAGTGCTGACTAGCCACAGATGTGGTTATGGCAACAATGTTTAAAGCAACATGCACTAATTTTAGGGATAAACACCTGACATACTCACACAATACAGGTAAATGCACTTCCAGTGTGTATATCTATTTAACAAACATCTACCACCAGAAAGTAGAGCACATACAACGATAAAAAAAACACCCACACACTCTGCAATTCGTCTTAGCATTTTACCAATAAACGTACAAAAAGTACAAATGCATTTTACTGATCAGAAATGCAAATAACCACGCCTGGATTCCCAATTAGCCACACATGGCTAGTGGGTAATGTAATGGACAACACTGAATATAACCAATACAACATAAAAATATATATGATGTATACTGTGGTATACAGGGTCTGTTTTAGTCCTTCTCACTAGAAAACATGAAGTGCAGCTTGCACTTTACTCGGCTGTTTTTATTCATAGTTATTTTTGATTGATCATTGCTGTATATTTAAAGAAAAAAATAGAATAAACACTAACCAGGTGTTTCTCATCAGTCCACACGCTACAATGTTGCGTTGGTGAAAGAATGTTAATATTGCTGCCAAAAATAGGTTTGGTTTTTTTTTTAATTACCAGACACTGCAGGCAGTAGGACTCATGCAAGGTGCCTGTCTGATAATTTCTTCTCCTTCTCGAATCTCAGTGCCTCCCTCCTGGTCATGAATCTATGATAACTGACTATCCATTACTCTGACACAACTTTCAAATATTCCCATCTTAAGCACCAACACTTCACCTGCAAGATTCAAGATTTGACATTATAACCATACAGGATTATCTCAGGTGAAATGGATAAAAACTGTGTTTCAGCCAATGTGGTATCATTCAAATTAATTTATTTGGAACTATATATTTTTTCCACAGAGCCATTTTGCTTTTGGAAAAAAAGCCTCTCACATTTTGCTTATCAGTATAAATCTCTGATGTGATAGCTAGCAGCAATCTGCTTGCCAAACTTTACTAGGTGCAACACGGTGCCCAATCTCCACACCATAACTCCTCCATAATGGTGCAGCTATGACAGGAACTCAAAATTTAGAAGATAACAGGCGTGAACCCACATTCTATCATTCCATGCTGTACTGCTCAGGAGGGCCAATGTATTGTATTGTCAAAGCCCTCCGGTTTGTTAGTTATTGAAAAACTACAATATTAATCTTTTTCACCTAGCAAAGAGGGGTCAAAACCACCTTTTTTTCTATTATTTCTGTTTTATTTGTTTCTCACGTTCAATATCCATTAGCCAGGAGTAGCCAAATTCATAGATTTCAAGGTCAGTCCTCAAGGATACAGTCAGCACCAGAGCAAAGCCAATCCAAGGCCTTCCTGTCATCGCCTACAAGTTTCTTGTTAATGTGAGATATGGGAGTAGATTTCCCCCCAAAGTGATGGTCGAGTGGCCATCTGGTAGAGTGAGACAGCCAGCCACCCGATAGTCCTGGCAGGAGGCCCAGCTCATTTTGAAGACCAGATCAAATTAGCATACAGCAAACCGGCTGCAAACAGAAAACTTAACACTCCGGGGCAGCCTGCTGACTCCAAGCCACCACACTGTCGGGCAGCCTGATTGGCCTCCAGGTCCCGAATAAGGTAGGTCCAGGGGCGAGGGGTTCGTTCTCAGGCGAAACATGGTGGTAGGGCCCCGAAAATCAAGTTTGTGTTATCGTCGCTGGCATGGCCGGCATTTATTGCCCATCCCTAGTTGCCTTAAAAAGATGGTGACGGGCCTTTCTCTGGAGTTGCTGCATGGAGCAGCCTGATACAACTAAGTAGCTTGCTAAGCCATTTCAGAGAGCAGTTAAGAGTCAAGCATGTTGGTGTGGGACTGAAGTCACATATAGGCCAGACCAGGTAAGGACATGAGTGAACTAGTTGGGTTTTACGACAATTCAACAGCTTCATGGTGACCTTTACTGACACCAGCTTTTTATTTCCAGATTTTTCTTTTAAAACTGCATTTAAATACTCAAGCTGCCATGGTGGGATTGGAACTCACGTTCTCTGGATTACTAGTCTAGTAACATAAAATACTTAGCTATCATACCCTTCTGTGACCTACTACCCCGTTCCCACTGATGGTGTGGCCGACTTGATCTTCCCAAGGGCCTACCACTAGGTGGCGGAGTGCATGGCTGAGTCAAGCCGTAGGTCAATGTACAAATCCGGTGCTAGGACATACATAAGGCCCCGATTGTCATTTTAAGATTCAACTTGGTAGAGTACGGGCTGTGCACGCTCTGCACAGTTTCAGGCTGTGTCCCAGCCAAGAGGAGCCCAGCAGGTCACCTTTTGTTTTTGTGGGGCCGGGAGGAGTAGGAATGCCCATCGGGTCTCCAGAAAAGCAACTTGGGCTGCTGTTGCACAAAGGTCCTCCCCTCCCTGAAAATGGACCTACTCCATCAGACCACCTTTTCCTGGGCCCGGAGGTTGGCTAGGTCGCTTGATACTGCGGCAGCCACAGGGCGCTCCATTCCGCCCACAGTTCTCCAGCCGTATGTTAATGAGGTCCAGACCTCAAAATGGACCTGGCCTCCCCATCTAGCTTCGACCACACCTTCTGGAGGCCTCAAAATTAGGGTTTTGTTGAAACACTTCAGTAATAGATTAACCTCTTGCATTCAAAACGCCACAGATTTTCACCAGTAACACCTCCCGGTGCTGCCCAGCACAAACATTTTTCTCTACATTAATCCATCATTTCTGCTTCACATCAATGAACACAAACAAATGAAGAGGAGGAGGGAAATATGTAAGTTGGGAAAATAGGCTTTGCAACACATTCCCAAAAATCAGAAAATGCAATTGATCATTATTTCTTAGAAAATTAAAAAATGTCACAACAAAGTTGAATACCTGTGCAATTATGCAGCAAGTACATCCATAGTTCATTGTACCTTCAAAAAAGCCAAGTCTGCTCTTAATTTGAGGCAAAAAGAGGCAGCTGGCCGACTTCAGGCAGGTCCAAATCGTGGGGCGTGGAGGAGTTGGGCCCTAATAAAGAATGTTTTTGACTGACCTAAACTAAAGCTAAATTTTAAAAGTCTGATAAATTAAATATATTTATATAAAACAACTCATCACAATGTGCTTACGGGCCCAAAATTTGAGAACTGAGAGATATGTTTTCTAAGTTAATATAATTTAATGAATATGTTTAGTTAATATATGGTTTAACTATGTAACCTGACCACTAAAGAAAATATTAAAGTGGTGTAACATTAGACAGTCTGAAAATTGGGATTCTTAAGGAACATGAGATCCCTACAGAATTTTCAATGGATTAAATGTCAAGTATGAAAACACGTCGCTGACCAATGTAGACCCTGAAGCAAAGCAAAATTATATTAAATTGGTGCCACTGAAAGACATGCTAGAGGCAAATTTTCATTTGTGCAAGCAATTTGTAGATTTGTTAAAGTGATAGAGACATTTTAAAGTTCAGAATATGTCTGCTACCTCATGCTGTGAATTTCCAATGCTCCTGTGTTTAATACCCTTGTGCATACCAAGTTTTAAAATTTGAAGTCAAATCAATAGAATCCCATACGTGACCAATAACCAGGATTCAAATTTTTTTTTAAATTATTTTCCAAGGAGCTGTGCAACAACAATACTGACAGTTTGATCCTCAGTCAGGAAACCAGAGTTCAAATCCCAGTTTTGGTTGATATTCCATCATTCCTGATCTGTAACTAACATGGAGGTTGTTCAGTTTTGTTTCTTTATTCGGACAGTGCGTGCTCTCCACCCCTACTGTTTAACATAGAGAGGCTGACCAGGCGACAAAGAGGAGACATGAAGGCAGATACAAAAATTATGTTTAAAAAAAGTTCAAACATTTTTACAAGATCAGAAATCAGTCTGCTGAATTAAAAATACTGTCATGCTTGATAGAGTACTATAGATTAAAAAACACTTCATATCCAACAATATATTTTACCTCTGAAAGTAATCTACAATTTCAAATGTTGTTTAAATAAAGGATATTCAACGTAAGTTTCTTTACATACAATACATCATTTTGATTTTTTCCATAGAGTGTGACAGCTGTATTGCCAATACACCTGCAGTGCATACTTCAGTATGGGAATTGAAGAGTCTAAATATATAGTTCCCCCTAACTTTTCAATTAATAAAAACCTCACAACCAGATACTAAATCCTCAATAGAGTGTCACATTCTTCGAGCAAAGTTTAGTATCATAAGCAGTCCCACATGAATTTAAGAGCAATGAACTGTTGCAATTATACTCATTTATTTTGTCCTTTAAAGCAGAGGGTAACTGTGGGGGTACGTATGCTTGGTATAAAGTACTCTGATCTCCAATGAATTCTGCTTCGTTATCTTTTAACAGCCCCCTTTGTGTTCAGTGAATTCTTCGTGGTAGGCTCACTTCATCGAGTCCAGTGGACAGATGTCAATCAAGCAGAAGTAGACAAACTAGCTGACAGCAAACAAAATCCTCGCAGACATATGTGGTAACCAAGCTATTTACTCACAGAATGGAACGTGGCGTGGGGACTGCTTGTTGGGATGGGAATGGATCAATTTTCAATGTGAAACAATGGTGAACTTTTAGCTTACAATGATAGTGTTGAGGCTGCCGCGAAACATGAATGGAGGCTGAATCCATATGTGGAAAACAAGAAACTTTTATTCACTGCATGCTACACAAAATGGCTGAGAGAAAACTGCTCCCAGAATTCTCTGCTAAAAACTCCCAGAATTCTCTGGGTAAAACCTGAAGCCCCGCCCCCTTCTGCCTTAAAGGTAATGTGCCTTAAAGGGGAAGGGGCTGGAAATCTGTCCACAGACGGAAGAGTGGATTATGCCCGTTTAAGGTGGCGATCCGCCACAATAGAGAATTAAAGGCAAATGTTACGAGTTGTTTCTTTAGAATTTCCCTTCGAAGACCACTTTCAATTGGTTTCCATACAGACAAGCTACGCTGAACCAATGATGACTGGTAGAGCGATTCAACAAAGTTCCCTCTATGGTTTATGACCATTGCAAACTGACTAGATACACCGGACAGTACTAAGAGAGTAATCAATGATGTTGAAACAACCCAAAAAATCAAGAGCCAGCATCTTCAGTTTTATCGGTAAATTTTCAGCTGGTGGAAAACTCACATTTAATAGACAAGAAATCCAGAAAAAATTAAATAATGCAAGATAAATGTGTATTTTTATTATTCATACAATTATTTGTACCATGCTGTAAATCCCTAGAAAATCCTGTGTTGGAAGCCTGAGGGTCAACTCAAATTACTTGGCTGGAACTTGAATTACTGGATTGAGCTTTGCTGACTGTTTATTCTGTAGATGCTCCTGATTGACCATTGTCCAGGTCAATCACAGCAACCTGTCCCCCCCCTCTTCACCTTGGCTCCAGAATGCATTTGAAGAATCCTTCCCTTTTGATTCTAATGAAGATTCGCAGAGTCTGCAAAGATTTCAAGCCCCAAAATTCAGTGGCAGCATTCTCGCTTCAGAGTCAGAAGGTTCTGGGTTTGAGCCCCAGGCTAGACAGAGAGTTCCGGTCTCTGAATACTTGGTTGACATCCAATGCGGTACTTGCGTCCGATGGGAGCAGAGTGGCTCTCCCATTGTAGCCCCAGCGAGCAGGGGCCCAGTGCTCACTGCAGCCTCTGAATACTGGGTTGACAGGCAGCGGGGTATTCACATCTGCTGGAAGTAGAGTGACGGCACCCCATCACATCTAGACAGTCGCCCCGATCAGGCGAACAACCTGTCCAAATAAAAAGGCTCTTCATTATGGAAACAAGGCAGATCACGATCTGCTGGATTTAAGAAGTGGAAGAAATGGGTAGTTTTACGTGCCGCTAGGTACGGAAGAGAAGCAGAAGAAATTTTGATCCAGACCAGGGCAGAAACCTGGCCGAACCCCAGCTTGGAGCCCGCAAAACGAGATAAGGATTTGGCCCCGTTCTTTTCGAGGCAACCATTTCCTAGTGGATGTGGAGTGAGTGGATCTTCTGCCAACCCTCACTATGTCAATGTGCCACGCCTGAGGGAGTTCTCAGGCCATCCTGGGAATTCCGCCTTTACATCCTTAAAATGCCTCAACAGAACTCGCATCAGCTGAGTTGGCACGAGTTCCACGCAGCCCTTTGGGAAGGCCCCAGAAGGACCCTGAATTTAAAATATATGGCAAAAAGGGTGTGTGGTATTTGGTAAAGTAGAAAAGATGCGAACTAGAAAAGATTAAGCTAAAAAGTTTTATACATTTCCTGGTCTTTGTTACATCCCAAACAAATGAACAGTAACCAACTGCTCCTCCATATTACATGCAGAGATTTATTTAAACAAATAGTTATTTATCTAGCTGTAGTGCGTAAGGAAAACACTTTATTTTCCAGGAACCAATCAAAAATGCTTACTTCACCATCTTTGGAGAGCTGTCTTACAAATATTTTTCCAAATCATTCACGCCCTTCCACCCCCCCCCCCCCCCCACCCCACCCCAGCAGCATTCCTCCTCCCCCTTGCAACAGCATAACTTCTGGCTCACTGTAACCCAAACTACGGGCGATCTGCTGGTGTTTATTCGCAATCCCAGCACGCGGTTCGTGATATAACCTTGTAGGTGCTTTGCTTGTTAATGCAATCTTTGCTTTTTGCAGAAGAGTTATTGCACCACAGCTGCGCATGCAGAGTTCAATTACATCAGCGATGAACGGTTACTGTTCAACACCAACGTTGCCCATTTCACTCCATTCCATCCAGGAATAAAAGATAACCTCGAGGTCATGTTATTAATCAAAATTGCCAGCTGCCGCCATGACAACCTAATGCCTATTGTGCAATACAGTGCTTTTATTGCAAGATTCACCGTAATGACTTCATACGGACTTCCTTTCCCCCTCAAATACCTGGTCAATATTATGATACATTCGGACTGCAGTATTTACCACACTCTGTACACTGCTCAGTTCAGTATATTAAAATGGTATCTATTTGTACACAAAGAACATTATGTACAACTCATTTACTACACTCTGCAACTGCAAGGTCAATTGACAGCCTAAATACATGCAGCAAGCTGCAGCCATCTGCCATCTTCTCGAACCCAAAGTAGAGCAATGACTGAACTGATTCCAAATAGCATCTGTAATTACCAACTTTTGTTTCATGTTTGCACCGCAGGAGTACATTTATCTCTCACTCAATAACTGAAAGTGCAATAAAGTATATCTTACAATGGAGAACATTTCTAGTATTGATGTTACTTTAATATCAAATCAATTCGATGTAACAAGCAGGCACTAGATGACAACGAATATTAATACGTTTCCAGGCATTCAGTCTTAAGTAGGACTGGGTGACAACTATAAGTTTCAATTTCTTTAAAGGAGATTTAGTGTTTTTAACAATAAGTTTAAGTTTCCAAACTGATTGCTTTGGATGACACCAGGATCAAAGCTTTATCATTCAACTTGATCGCAAAATATCAAAATGTGGTTATCCATAGCTCTACTGCTTACTTTAGTATTTGTATTCCGTATTTGATGGATTAATATTCTTCCAAGTAACAGACTTCTGAATGTTATTGTTTTCTAATGGGCATAATGCACAAGTTGAATGGAGACATGCTAAGAATGAACTGTTATCAGTGCAGGGTCAGTGGAAATAGAATGTAAGAGCTTAAAATAGCTGCAAGACATTGTTTAGCATTCAAACTATCACTCGTATCTTAAACAGTATTTTAACTGCAGAAATAGTCTCCCTATGCTGCCCAAACAATTGCCTTTGTTATTAACTTAGGCGTTTGTTTTCCTGTTACTTCACAATGTATTGATTTTCAATCAGACTGTTAGACTGGTTATCATCTCGCTGGGAGAGGATGCAATCATCTGAACCCATTTGTGGAAAATAAATGTCAAGGAATTAGATAAATTTGTAGAATTCTGACAGCAAGCCATCAGCAAAAGCTGAGAGAGGCCAGGACCAAGTAAAATTATACCACTCACAGAGCTGGAGACACTGCTCTGATCCACGAGCTCCAGTTTAACTCCAAATACAATCTATCTATGCCAAACCCTTTAAGTCGACTCATTGCTGAAGAAAAGGCTTTTAAAACAAATGGAGGAGAATTTCCTGCCACTTCCCTTTTCTTTTAGTTTAAAAGGTAGCTTTCGCTACTTTTTATTCTGAATTGACAGAACTAGCACCCGTCTTTGTGTGCTGGTGATAGCATGTGCCATTCAGCTGAGCAAAAGTGTTTAAATGGTGCTACTAATGTCACCATAAAGCACAGAAGCAAAGACACAGAGAACATAAGGTGTAAACTGCTGCCAGCATCAACCTGGGGCATCTGCTCGACAAGGGCAAACCTCTGCTTTGAGATCATAAAAAGTAATAAACACAAACAACATACAGCTGGCAATAAAAAGCCTCATTTTCTATCGGGACCCACCAATAAGCAGCATTCAATCTCATAAGTATCTGTTTACAGTTCAGATTCTGGTACAGCGTGATATTTGTGTTATAAACGTCAAACTCCACAACCTTATGCTTCATTCCAAAAAAACTGCTCGCAGAGTAAAATCATTCATACAGCTCCATTCATACACACAAACATTATGTATTCAATACACAAACAACTCTGAACCAAGTTACCAGTCATTTGTACTACAAGATCTAGCACAGTGTCAGTCCAATAGAAATCACTGACTCGCCACAAGTGTGGCTGCAGTGACACCATTTTATCCACATGTACTCATTGTAGTAGAAAATGCCTTGCACACTATACAGCTATATGTACCTCACGTGTATATTTACTAAACACACATCTGCCACCATTCAGTGTGAAACCTGGCAGTCTTTCTCTTTCACCAAAGTTTAAGAATTCTGGCATGAATTTATCAGACACAACACATCTTAGTGCAGCTACTAGGTTTTTGTCCAGCCGTTGCGAGCGGAACTTGGGCTCTCTCAGGGTGATTGCTGAGAATTTTGACTTGCGCAACGAGACCCGCCCTTGCTCTCCATCCAGAAGCGGTTGGAGAGCGCTTGCCCTTTCCCATGACGTGGCCTGTCGGAGCTGCTTGCTTTCTTCTGGTGGCCTGGACCGCTTATTCCAATTGGTTGAGCTGACCACAATGACAGTCCCCCCCTTCTCCATACAACGTTGCTGCTGTTTCCATGGTACTGAAGTCCAGCGATTTCACCCGTGTTACACATCACTTTAGCAGATAACCAATAATCAGTAACCGAGGAAGTAAAACGCACACAGTGATCAAAAATTACTCGCACACTCTGCTTTTAGGCTTATCATTTTACCAACAAATGCCCAAAAAGCTTAAAGCGCACGTACATATGCCGTGTAATATGAATACTGAGATCATATGCCCACTGACTGTCAATGGCTCATCTTTTTTAATTTCCTAGTCAAAAAGACAATTAGCCACATCTGGATTCCCAATTAACCACATGGGGGCGAGTGACTAATGCATTGGACAACGCTGATCTAGTAACATCGCCAACAAAATAAAAAGGATGATACATCACTCCATCCTTTTTACAGAAGCTACACCACCTGTGACACAAATGGTTGCCTGGTATCCCAAACAAGATTAAAGCCACAAGATAAGGAAAGTACACAGCCCATGCAGAGAAATTATTAAACCCATTGCTGTGTCTCTACAAACCACTAGAAATCGATGACTGCCCCCTGATCAAATTTCTGCAAGGCTTTCCAACAAATTGGATTACCAGAAAAAGCTCCAAGATGGATGGGACAGCCATGTCCTTTGGGAGGTGTCAGCCGCTCATAACATGTTTCAAATTCATTTAATGATGCACTGCAATTTCAAGTGCCATATGCTCAATGTTGTCTGTTAATTCTAATGTTAAACCAATAAAAGCCAAAGGGATTTCTGTTAGTCCGCTTCTACAAGAACAATTCATAGGGCTCTTAATTTCTTTTTTTTTTCCAGGGCGTGCCCAATAGCTCAGCGAGTTTACCCAGGGAGCAGCTGAGCCACAAAGAGCAGGAATGTCGCAGGATTGAGTCCCAATTTATGCTAAAGTTAGCTGATCACAACCAAATGGAAGGGGACATTTGAACCACGACTACTGGCCTCACCTCACCTAGGTTAGAGAGGGAGAAAAACATTTCCTTACTTCTGATTGCTATCCCATAATTTCAGTCGAAGTGTGACCACCTGTATATTGACTTAGAGCAGTGGCCAAATATTAAGGAACATTGTTATTTAGTTACCATAACAGTTACAATAATCTGTTAACATAAATCTTCTTTGGCAGCACCTCCCAAACCCACGACCTCTACCACCTAGAAGGACAAGGGCAGCAGGTGCATGGGAACACCATCACCTCCAAGTCACACACCATCCTGATTTGGAAATATATCGCCGTTCCTTCATCGTCGCTGGATCTAAATCCTGGAAATCCCTCCCCAACAGCACTGTGGGAGTACCTTCACCACACAGACTGCAGCCGTTCAAGGCGGCGGCTCAGCACCACCTTCTCAAGGGCAATTAGGGATGGGCAATTAATGCTGGCCTTGCCAACGACACCCACATCCCATGAATGAATAAAAAGCAATCTATAGCCACAGAGAGCTGCTGTTTTATTTATTTATTGACTTATCAATTGAAAGAAAAAGCACATTTTTTTCCCCTTGACCCCACGAATCATTCCATAGCTGAGACAGCAGGGGCGTGCCCATTTTCAAACATCTGCCAATGTTGTTCTCAATCAGACTCCAGGGAGTTGCAACAAGGGTCCATAGAACCACAGGGAGAAGTTCACATCTAGGTAGGAGGCTATTTGGGCCAGTGTGTTTGTGCCAGCTCGTAATTAGAGAAATCCAAAGCGAATCCTAATGCCTTGCTCTCCCCCCACAGCCTTGTGGCTTGCTCAGCTTCAAATCTACCTTTTTCCTAAAAGATGCACTGGTCTCTGCAAGGGGTGTCCTGTGGGGGGTCTCACATCATCGGAAACCTTGCTACCAGCTCAGCAGAGCAAGTTAAAGTTGACAACCATCAGCTCTCAGCAGCTCCAGCTTGGGTAAGTAACCCGGTCCATGGGTGGGTAGGGTTAAAAAAAGAAATTGCCCCCCCCCGCCCCCATACCTTTCCTTTATGCAATGCAAATCCAATTATGGCTGCTTGATAACTGTTTCTAACTAGTCTTTTGAAGATGCAAGTGCAAATAAACATTTTCTTGGTATCTGCATTTACAAATGCTGCAGCATTACCGATTTCAAACAGCTGTGTCAATGACAGCTGCGTCAATGACAGCTCTGAGTGAAGTTCAGCAGCAGCAGCTGTCTTGCATTAGCAAAGCATTAGCCAGATTGAAATGACATATCAAGCATCTGTATGCTCAGTGCAAAGTATTCGTCCAGAACACATTTTCTGTATCCTGTGTTCGTAACCAAAGTTTGCAGTTGTACAGGAGTTTCTTTTCATTCGTTCCTGGGGACGTGGGCGTCGCTGGCAAGGCCAGCATTTATTGTCCATCCCTAATTGCCCTCGAGAAGGTGGTGCTGAGCCGCCTTCTTGAAGTGCTGCAGTCCGTGTGGTGAAGGTACTCCCACAGTGCTGTTAGACAGGGAGTTCCAGGATTTTGACCCAGCGATGATTTATTTCCAAGTCAGGATGGTGTGTGACTTGGAGGGGAACTTGGAGGTGGTGGTGTTCCCATGCGCCTGCTGCCCTTGTCCTTCTAGGTGGAAGAGGTCACGGGTTTGGGAGGTGCTGCCGAAGATGCCTTGGCAAGTTGCTGCAGTGCATCTTGTAGCTGTTACACACTGCAGCCACGGTACACCGGTGGTGGAGGAAGTGAATGTTTAAGGTGGTGGATGGGGTGCCGATCAAGAGTCAGTTAAAGTCGAAGCTATTGGAAGACTAACATCTTTTCAAAAAAATGTAAATTGTTTTAGCTACCAAATTAGTCTCCTCGTCTCTGTAGACTGGTCGTCCGATGATTTCATGGTGTGAATCGCAACCCTGGTACTTGTAAGAATTTTAAATACATGAAATGAGGGAAACTGACCAAATCAGTGGCACTGGTTGTGTTTCACAGAGTGCCGAGGCACAACTTCCATTTCCCGCTCTACTGGGTTCCCAGTTTCAGCCTCAATACTGTAGAAAGGTACTAAGTGAAAGCCAGGAAACTCCCCAGGCAATAAAGGAACAATTAGTTTTCTGAATCGAATCCAAAAAGCATCTATTTGGTCAGTGTTTATTTTAAGCCCCAATTCTAGACCCTACTTAAAATGTTCTACAGAAGTTAAAAGATTTGTTATAACCTATCATAATGCAAGTGCCTCTATGATTACATCACAAGATAGTCCATGACACACTCAAATCACTGCTGCCAGCATCAGTAGAAGAGTGCTTATTTCACTGTAGGTTGTTTGAAAGGCTTGCTGCTTCCCTTGCACCTACCAACAGGGTTTGCATTAAGACACCAATTAACACACATACTTAAATAGCTCTGGTGGCTGTATCTGCGACTTGGACATTTGGAATAAAAATTCCAACAAAGATTAAAAAAAGACAAAAATCTGAAGTTTTGCGTTAATTGGAGTATTACTTACTACATTGTCGAAAGCAACAAATACTGAAACAGCGCTGATTGCCAGAGAGATTCTGAAGGACAATAAATCTACCTCATCTATCACAAACACCCTGGGAGCTCCTTCGTCAGCCAGCCAGCCAAGGCGATAACAAATTGGGTCGGGATCGAGCTGCCATGGTCAAGTCTAGCACATTCACTATTCTTCTGGGATAGCTATCACCTGCCTCCAGAGGTCCTTGAAGGTATTCAGATTCTCAAAGCAGACACGCTTGAGATCGAGATGTGTGCTATCAGCGACAAATGTGTTGCATATTCTTTTGTCTGCCATTTTAATGAAAATGTTACCTTGTAAATGGGTAAATGCCTTTGTTAAAATAGCAAATGGAGGAATTTCATTAGCATGATTAACATATGTTATTAATATAGCACAGTGCAATTTTAACCAGTGTGTCCTTCATTTTTTTTCTTAATAGGCTTTTACCATTAAAGTGGTACCAACAGCTCACTCACTGTAATTATGTATCACAATGGCACTCGCCGCTGACCTCAAAGAAAGCTGCTCACAGAGCTCTCACAATCTCCGACAAAAGCTTTATGTTTCTCGATGCGTAACTGATTGTAGTGCCTGTTAATTGGGGAATCCTAGCACGATGCAGTAGTGATGTCAGTAAGCTGTCTAAGCAGCCAATCACGTTGAAGAATTCGCACAGACAGCAAACCAGGAAATGAAAAGCACTGATTATCTGCACTTTTTAAAAATATTAGAGAGCAAAATAAAGATTGGGACATACACATGGGGATAAGGTAGAAGCTGAAATATCATGAACAAACATTAACATTAAAAAAAAATCTAGTAATTTTTATCATAATGCAGAAATTTGACATTTCAGGGCCAGAACAGTTGTTTATCAGTCAATATGAGGTTAAAAGCTCAGTTACACGTTTTCCAACAGGGCATAACATTTAATGGGGTGTTTAACAGCGATATTATCGCAGAAAAGCTCAAGTTTTCATCAGTTCCACTGATTGTCAGCTATTGGGGGGGGGGGGGGGTCCACAGCAGTGTCATAGCAGTGAATGACTGACCGCAACTTCAGGATTTCCACATTAGGATGCGCGTGCGCTACGTCCTGAAGTTATGGTCAGTTTCAGAGGGGTAACTATGGCGAACGCTGACAGTTTGCCGTCATTACCCACAGCAAAATTCGGGCCACTGAATATAACTTTCAGCTACGTACCTTATTTATAAAGTTTGAAACATTAAGGAACATACGGAGTTGTTTTCTTTTAAGTTGAGATGGACCTGTGTAAATAATTGTTTATGAAAACAGAAAACTGACACCTATGGATATAAGCAGAGTGGGTCAGGAAGGGACAGAAAGAGTAACAAAGGTACTAAGGCATCAGTGACTAAGGTGACATCAGGGAAAAATAGAAATAAGTCAAAGCTAAAGGCACTATATCTGAATGCGCGAAGCATTCACAACAAAATAGATGAATAGCACAGTTAGAAATTAACAGGTTTGATCTAACAGCCATAACGGAGACATGGTTGCAAAGTGGCCAAGGTTGGGAACTAAATATTCCAAGATACTTAACTTTTAGAAGAGATAGGCAAAATGGAAAAGGAGGAGGGGTAGCCCTGATAATAAAGGATGGGATAAAGACAAGAGAGAGAAAAGATCTTAGCTCCGAAATTCAAGAAGTAGAATCAGTTTGGGTGGAGCTAAGAAACAGTAAGGGGCAGAAGTGGGAGTTGTTTATAGGCCCCCAAACAGTAGTTGTAATGTAGGGCAGAGTATAAATCAGGAAATTAGAGGCGCATGTAACAAGGGTAATATAGTAATCATGGGGGACTTTAATTTACATATAGACTGGGCAAACCAAATTTGCAGTAATAGTGTGGAGGACGAATTCATGGAATGTATGCAAGATAGTTTTCTAGATCAGTATGTTGAGAAACCAACTAGGGAACAGGCTATTTTAGATCTAGTATTGTGCAATGAGAACGGGTTAATTAATAACCTTGCAGTAAAGGGGCCTTTAGGGAAGAGTGACCATAACATGATAGAATTTTATATTGAGTTTGAAAGTGATTTAGTTAAATCCGAAACTAGGATCTCAAATCTAAACAAAGCAAACTACATAGGTATGAGGGGCGAGTTGGCTAAGGTAGATTGGGAATCTACATTAAAAGGTATGACGGTAGACAAGCAATGGCTAGCATTTAAAGAATTAATACATAATTTACAACAAATATACATTCCTTTAAGGCACAAAAACCCCACAGGAAAAGTGATCTAACCATGGCTAACAAGAGAAGTTAAAGATAGTATTAGATCAAAGGAAGAGGCTTATAATGTTACCAAAAAGAGTAGCAAGCCTGAGGATTGGGAGGATTTTAGAATTCAGCAAAGGAGGACCAAGAAATTGATAAAGAAAGGGAAAATAGAATAGGAGAGTAAACTAGAGAGAGACATAAAAACAGACTGTAAAAGCTTTTATAGGTATGTAAAAAGGAAAAGATTAGCAAAAGTAAATGTGGGTCCCTTACAGGCTGAGACAGGAGAAATTATAATGGGGAATAAGGAAATGGCAGGGAAATTAAACAAATACTCTGTATCTGTCTTCACGGAAGACGACGCAAAAAAACTTCCCAGAAATAGTGGAGAATCAAGGGTCTAGCGAGAATGAGTAACTAAAAGAAATTAGTATTAGTAAAAAAATAGTACTGGAGAAATTAATGGGACTGAAAGCCAATAAATCCCCTGGACCTGATGGCCTACATCCTAGGGTTTTGAAAGTGGTGGCTGTAGAGATAGTGGATGCATTGGTTGTCATTTTCCAAAATTCCAGATTCTAGAACAGTTCCTACGGATTGGAAGTTAGCAAATATAACCCCACTATTTAAGAAAGGAGGGAGAAAGATAACGGGGAACTACAGACCAGTTAGCCTGACATCAGTAGTAGGGAAAATGCTAGAATCTATTATTAATGACATGGTAACAGGGCACTAAGAAAATAATAATAGAATTGGGCAGAGTCAACACGGATTTATGAAAGGGAAATCATGTTTGACAAATCAGTTAGATTTTTTGAGGTTGTAATTAGCAGAATAGATAAGGGGGAACCAGTGGATGTGGTGCATTTAGATTTTCAGAAGACATTCGATAAGGTGCCACACAAGAGGTTATTAAACAAAATTAGGGCTCATGGGATTGGGGGTAATATACTAGCATGGACTGAGGATTGGTTAACGGACAGAAAACACAGTAGGAATAAACGGGTCATTTTCGGGTTGGCAGGCTGTAAATAGTGGGGTACCGCAAGGATCAGTGCTTGGGCCTCAGCTATTCACAATCGACATCAATGATTTGGATGAGGGGACCAAATATAAAGGGGGAGAAATTCAGTATCGCCCCATTTGGGGCGCAATTATCGGCTGGGCGCAAAGATTAGCGCCTGGCGCTAATTATCACCACCGACTGCAAACTTGACTTTTATCGCCCCTGGAGGTGATTGGAGCGCTAAATCAGGCGCTTCACACCTGTCTTAAGGCGCAAAGGCCGAGGAGCGAGGCGCTACCTCAGAGCGCTGGCGAAGCTCATGTAATGTCAGTCAGCAATGGAACACACACACAATGGCACAGGCCAGTTCTTAAAGGGGATGGTTAATCTTGCTTTCCATCCACATCCTGCTCATTGCAGCCTTGAATCTCGGCCTGGAGAGACCTGCACATCAAATCTGCTGGAAAGAACAATGGAGAGTACCAGGCAAAGAGCTCAGAGTGCAGCCCCCAAAGTCTCTTCTAAATCGATACAAGGAATGGCAAATCAAAATGAACCTGCAAAGTGCTGCTCAGTACCCAAAACTCCTTCACACAACATTGAATCTCTCCAGAAGTCTCTCCCTCTCTCTCTCAGAATGCGTAGTTCAAAAATGGCACCAACAATAAAAGGCAGGAAGTGGTCACCTTTAAATAGCACTCCCCCTTTCCCTTCATGACTGCAGAACGCTCCCCTCAACCTGTCGTTGCTAGCGTCAGGTGGTAAGGCAGGGGGCGCCACTCAATATCCGCTTCGGGGCGATACCGGGGCGTTGCGCACTCGACTGACGTCACGATCTGCCTGGCGCAGGAGATCGTGGCGGTAGTGTTTAGCGCCGCCGCAAAATGTCTAGTTAATTTCGCAAGCGGCGCAAACTTCGCCGCACCTGGGCGCTAGATGCTTTGCGCCCCATTAGCGCCCTCTTAAGGCGCTAACGGGAGGCGCAACCAACTGAATTTTTCCCCCAATATATCCAAGTTTGCTGATGATACAAAGCTGGGTGGGAATGTAATTTGTGAGGAGGATGCAAGGAGGCTTCAAAGGGATATAGACAGGCTAAGTGAGTGGGCAAGAACATGGCAAATGCAATATAATGTGGAGAAATGTGAAGTTATCCACTGTTAGGAAACATAGAAAAGCAGAGTATTTTTTTTAAAAGGAGAGAGATTGGGAAATGTTGGTGTTCAGAGAGACCTGGGTGTCCTTGTACATGAATCACTGAAAGTTAACATGCAGGTACAGCAAGCAATTAGGAAAGCAAATGGTATGTTGGCCTTTATTACCAGAGGATTTGAGTATAAGAATAAAGAAGTCTTACTGCAATTATATAGGGCCCTGGTGAGACCACACCTGGCGTAGTGTGTACAGTTTTGGTCTCCTTACCTAAGGAAGGATATACCTGCCATAGAGAGAGTGCAACGAAGGTTCACCAGACTGGTTCCTGGGATGGGGGGATTGTCCTATGAGAGAGATTGAGTAGACTAGGCTTATATTCTCTAGAGTTCAGAAGAATGAGAGGTGATCTCATTGAAACATACAAAATTCTTACAGGGCTGGGCAGGGTAGATACTTCCCCTGGCTGGGTAGTCCAGAACCAGGGGTCACAGACTCAGAACAAGGGGTCGGCCATTTAGGACTGATGAGGAGAAATTTCTTCAGTCAGAGGGTGGTGAATCTTTGGAATTCTCTGCCCCAGAAAGCTGTGGAGGCTCAGTCGTTGAGTATATTCAAGACAGAGATCGATAGATTTTTGAATATTAAGGGAATCAAGGGATATGGGGATAGTGCAGTAAAGTGGAGATGAGGTAGATGATCAGCCATGATCTCATTGAATGGCAGGGCAGGTTCGAAGGGCCAAATGGCCTACTCCTGCTCCTATTTCTTATATTCTTATATGATAATTTCTGCTTTGTCTTATTTTCAATGATCATTGTAACAATGTAGCATAAACCAGGAAAACTGTGTGTCTTTCACATTTAAATAAATTAATATTCTTTCCAGCACCTGGAAACCAGCTAAGATTTTCTGCTTCTAAAACAGACACAAATATGTGGCTCTTCTGTCTACCCGATAAAAGAAAATGGCTGCAGAGTCGTTGTGGATTATCAAATTAGGGTCGACAACACTGTCAACATGCTAGTAACTAAAAGTCGTGATGGCGTCGCAAAGGGATGAAGGATACATCACACAAACCAGTTCAGGTTTAATGTGTCCATTTTTTATTATTTCAATCCTCCGTAATGTTAGTGAGACCAAAGTCGTCGTCTTCTTCATTTACATCCATTTCTTTTATCCTGACATTTCAGTACACTTTAAATCATGTCGATCTGATAATCCTTTCTGGAAAAAGTTGTACATTAACAAATGTAGCATTTAAGCTACTGAAAAGTACAGCTATGTAATATGAAGGTAAAAGTCACGTCAGATCTCCTACCACAACGAGGTCTCAACAAAAAGACATCTTAAAGGGGCATTGCCCTTGTGATTTACGATTTCTAATTACCTTGACTTTATCATATCAAAAGAATGAAAAGTTAACAAAATATTCTCCTTATCTGATATTTCTGAAATCACAGGCATGTTATCACTATCACTTGTAGAAGATTATCTTTCATTGACACACGCTGCACAGCACCTGGGAGGAAACAGGTGCACACTCACTTCCTATCCCAGGTCATTCGCATAGGTCTGGTATAGTGCAGCCATAGCCCACATCATGGCTGGGCCTCATGCCTGAAAATCGGGCAGGAAACAGGAGCACAGGTGTAGGCCCAGTGGCATATTGCTGGAAAGCCTCAGGAATTCCAAGGTAAGGCAAAGGATTATGCCACAAAGGATCTCGGCTCCTTTTCCTCTTCACTTTACCTGGGCAACACCAAGGCGCACTGAAGAGATACATCTAGCATTAAGATCCTAATAATAGTGCACAGACGATTGATTGTTCTTATATATACTGAAGAGTTCAAGTATTCTACTCTTCCTGTTTACCTATGGTTTTTATATTGCAGTGAGAAAACCCAGAGCAATAAAAATATTTTGACCAGGTTATTGAGACTATATATTGTTAGATCAAACATTGCTGTTTGTAGATTACAGTATATCTTGTTTGTTACTTACTAACCTATTTATTTCCATTTGAAGCAGTCATTGGAAGAAATACAGTTTTCAGCATAAATCTGCATTTAGTACATTTCTTTCCATCTCCATACTTCATGCCCCTGGCAATTATTACTAATAGTACTGAAAGTTCTTCATAACCTCTGCCAAATTCTTGTGGCATGTTGCCGTAAAAATATTATAGCATTAATCTTGACAACATTCTTAATGAATGAATAGTCTGTCCCTTTGAATAAAACTCATCAACACTCCAAATCGCACACTGACCATAAAATTGCCTTTCTATAAGTCTATAGTCCAAATATAAAAACAATCTTACTGGCCTTTTATCATCGGTTATCAGCCTTACAACCACAATAATTTATAGGGTCAACGTTGCCCAGTGAAAAGAAAAAAGACTTGCATTTCTATAGCGCCTTTCACGACCACCAGACATTTCAAAGCGCTTTACAGCCAATGAAGTACTTTTGAAGTGTAGTCACTGTTGTAATGTGGCAGCCAATTTGCGCACAGCAAGCTCCCACAAACAGCAATGTGATAATGACCAGATAATCTGTTTTGTGATGTTGATTGAGGGATAAATATTGGCCAGGACACCAGGGATAACTCCCCTGCTCTTCTTCGAAATAGTGCCATGGGATCTTTTACGTCCACCTGAGAGAGCAGACAGGGTCTCGGTTTAACATCTCATCTGAAAGACGGCACCTCCGACAGTGCAGTTCTCCCTCAACACTGGAGTGTCAGCCTAGATTTATGCGCTCAAGTCTCTGGAGTGGGACTTGAACCCACAACCTTCTGACTCAGATGCGAGAATGCTACCCACGGAGCCACAGCTGACACAGTAGTTTGAATTATATTCTAACCGCAGCCATTGATATTCACAAATGCAGAGCAATTTAATGTAAATCTGTTTTATGACCCAACCAAGTATAATTGTGGTAATAAATACCCAACCACGCAGCATATCGATGAGTATGTGGTTTCGTTCACGACCTACGCTCTATCCCAATAATCAATTATTAATGATGTTCATTTCATCAGTGCTGCATTTTTGAAAGGATAATTCATGGAAAACATACATCGCTCTCGTACTTTGGTGTTTCACTGGGCGGATGGAAAAACTGGGAACAAAGCACTCCGGTAGAAGTTTTCTTCTAGAAGATTGCATTATTTCGTACACTGACACAGTTACTCTTTTTGATCTCACAAGCAAGTTAGGTATTGGATCAGTTTTATTGCCTTTTGAAGCTTTTGCATGTGCATGTAGAGCCAAGATATGAGCATTTAGGAGGGGAACTGAACATTCAGTATCCCGTGCCTGTAAATGTTAGAACGCATCATAACCTCCGTAGGAATAATTGTTGATTCTGTTTTATATATCAGTCACTGATTCTAGGCAAAAGTGGCACAATGAGGCAGCTAATAAAGAACAAAGAAGTCAATACCCAACAGCACACAGCACCAAAGGGGATATGAGAGATTTGGGGGAGGAGGAGAAATGACAGGCCTACCAGAGGTAACCTTGGGAACAAAGGTGCGAAATAAATCACTTTAGCCTGGTAGAGTAGGATCAGTTGTTCTCTTGTAGTTTTTGCAAACATTAAATATAATTTGACTCTAACAAGTGTTACTTCATTTCCCATATATTACTAGACTCTTTTACACTTAGAGTGCAAATTTTCACAGCACAGTGCTTCCATGGGGACTGTAAGTGTTACACCTCACCTGCATTTACATGCATGCTAAGTCACTATAATCTGTTTCCAATACCAGCACACACACCATTTTCGAAAATAACCACCTCGGGACAGGTATTGGTAAACAATTACTTTTCCCGTTAAAATGTTACCAGCTCCCAAGACAAATACAACGCTTTCAGTTGACCAGCACCAAGCATCTTTGCCAGCAGTGATTTCTGAAAGCCATACGGTTCTTATCGGAGTGTACTGCTACTCACAATCTTATTCACCTTACTATTACTAAAAATGCATCGGTTTTCTACCCTGACTGTGCCAGTTACCATAAACAATCCTGCTAATGTGGCATCAGTTCCTCATTTTTTCCAGGGCCATCCAATGGCGGAGCTAGTTGTGCACGAACATGCCCGCGCGATGAGGTTACAGGAGGAGAGTCGGCCCCACAATGATCCATAAATTGAGTCCCTGATCTTGGCAAAGCTGTTTATGGAAAGTGAGGTGCTTCAGCACAAGCTGGCTGAGTCAATCGGCACCGCAATTATGTACCAAACATGTTGCTACTGCCAAAAACCTCAGAATGGGCCTCTTGCTCACCCGCTCAATGAGGAATGAATACTAATTAGTTCACTCCTTGGCACAAGGGAACCTCAAGAAAGAAAGAAAAATGTTACAAAAATGGGGGCAGGGGGAGGCTGCAGGCTTTGACTTTTCAACAGTCCCATTTCTATTTTAATCCAAATACGCCGTGAGGAATGCCAGTGTAGATTACAGAACCCGATCAATGCAAGAGCAGATTAATATTTTCTTATTCTGCATAACTATACATTTTATTTAGTAGCACTTCATGTACCAAGATATTGAACACGTAAGCAAATGAACCATTTTATTGGTTTAAATTTTACCAGGGTTAATACAGCACTTCAGAATTAATCCAATTAATTATCATTCTGAGATCAATAATTTATTGATATTCCATTACAATTTCAGAAAAGTATTACAATTATAAGCTGCTCTTATATAATTTTGAAAATGGTGGAAAATTAATATCAAAATATCAGTCATCACAGTCATCAGTATTAAGTGATTCTATTATATTGTCTCTTTTTCATATTATGTATTTTTGATTACCTGTTGCAGTTTCCTTGAACAAAAATAAAACAATCTAAAATTTAGATATTGTTATCTGCTTTGTATTGAGTTTTACTATGAATTTGGTGGCAACCCCTGAAACTATAGTTAGTTATTATGAATCTGCACTATGGCACAGCAAGTGGCTACTCATAGCACTGAAAAGAGTGACACTCCTAGTTTCACAGCGCATTTCCACATCTGTGTCAATTCTGAATATCTAAATTCAAAGTCCTCATGTAGAGATGTTCATTTTAATTTGCTCTGAAGACATTACATAAGACGTAGGAGCAGGAGTAGGTCATTTGGCCCCTCGAGCCTGCTCCGCCATTCAATAAGACCATGGCTGATCTGATCTTGGCCTCAACTCCATTTCCCTGCCCGCTCCCCATAACCCTCGATTCCCTTACCATTCAAAAATCTGTCCATCTCCACCTTAAATATATTCAATGACCCAGCCTCCACAGCTCTCTGGGGCAGAGAATCCCAAAGATTCACGACCCTCAGAGAAGAAATTCCTCCTCATTTCCGATTTAAAAGGGCGCCCCCTTAATCTGAAATTATGCCCCCTAGTTCGAGATTCCCCCATGGGGGGAAACATCCTCTCTGCATCTACCCTTACATTCTAGTGCACTTTGCACCGCAAAAATAAAATGCATATTCCTACGTGACGAGGTGTTGTTACAGAATCATGTGACTCAAATATCCACAACATTGTGAACTATCAATAATCAGATCCTGGTTGTTCTTACATTTAAAGATGGTACAACCATGTTTTGTGGTTTTGCGGTGATGACAACATAGTTCATTCAATTTTCCAAGTAGTTGACAGTTTCATTTTAAATTAATAAAGCCTTGTATCTAATCCCACAAGGTGACTTTTTTTTTAAATTCATTCATGGGATCTGGGAGTCGCTGGCAATGCCAGCATTTATTGCCCATCCCTAGTTGCCCTTGAGAAGGTGGTGGTGAGCCGCCTTCTTGAACCGCTGCAGTCCGGGTGGTGAAGGTACTCCCACAGTGCTGTTAGGGAGGGAGTTCCAGGATTTTGACCCAGCGACAATGAAGGATCGGCGATATACTTCCAAGTCAGGATGGTGTGTGACTTGGAGGTGGTGGTGTTCCCATGCGCCTGCTGCCCTTGTCCTTCTAGGTGGTAGAGGTCACGGGTTTGGGAAGTGCTGCCGAAGAAGCCTTGGCGAGTTGCTGCAGTGCTTCTTCTTAGGCAGTCCCTCGGAACCGAGGATGACTTGCTTCCACATTAAAAATGAGTTCTCAGGTGACTGATGAGTCCAATGCGGGACCTACAGTCTCTGTCACAGGTGGGGCAGACGGTGGTTGAAGGGGCACTGTTGGGGTTGTCCATGAGGGTCCGGACGTTCCAGGTCCCGAACTTCATTTTAAAGGGTGGAAGATGCCTGTGCGTGAATTCTTTTAACGTGGGGTGGCCGTTGCACATCAGCTACCGCACGGGCTTGACAGAGCAAGGTCTTGGTCCAATGGCAAGGGGATCCAAGACGACTGGAGACCAGGCTCTGCTACATCGGCCTAGCACACACACACAAACATACTCCTACTGTCCTCCTCCCTCCTTCCCGCAGGTCCTCTCTGCCTGGGTTTCGTAGGATGCATTGTGGTCCTCCCTACCTCGCTGTTGGCCCATGCCGCACCTTCCCTGGGCCCCAACCCCGCTGCTGATCCACGCTGCGCCGCTCCTGGGTCCCGGCCTCGGACATGAATGATGTTGTCTCTCACAGGATCAAATCAGCACTGATATTCTCGCGATCCCTGGCCCTGAACTCCACTCGCGATCCACTAGTCACTAGATCACTAGTCCAGTGGGGAAGCGCAGTCTTGACAGCAGAGATCCATTTCAGACACCCAGTGTCAGCATCAAGCACTCCCAGGTCACATATAGCACAGCAAGATGCAGAGCAACAGACCCTCCACTCTGCCTCAACAATGTACCTCAACCTCAGAAGAGCACCCACCATTGCACCAGAGAGAGAGTTTTTCCATTTCCACACGAGACATTCCATGGCCTCAGTGAGATTGCTACTGCAGTGCATCTTGTAGATGGTACATGCTGCAGTCACGGTACACCGGTGGTGGAGGGAGTGAATGTTTAAGGTGGTATATAATTACTTTCCAATTAACAGATTCAACTCTGTGACAAGCTCATCCATTAGAAAATTGATTCACATTAACCTTTGTTCAAACAAATATATGGTATACCTCATTTCATTACTGCAAAGATGGTGCTCATGAAATATTAATCACTAAGTGGTAACAATAAAATAGTTCCTGCCAACAGATAAAAGATTCTTCTCAAATTTTACTGGTTTGTAGCCAAGGGTTCAATATAATATTCCTATTAATACATGTTATAATCCAATTCTTTTTAGCTTTACTTGGCTCTTCTTTTTTCTGTCTGGCACTCAGCGTCAAGAACTCGCAGGTCAGGTGCAGCACAGTTGCAGAGTTAAGCTCCCTTCACTTTGTCTCATCAAACTGCCCAAGAGGAGCAAACTACTACTCCACTGCAACATTTTCTTCAATTTCCCACACCAGCCATCCTGTGGCCCGAGTGAGATTGCAAATGTATTAGTTTGAATTCAAGGAAACCTTGTGCTGTGACCCCATGCCCAATAAAAAGGTGCATTTGGATCTGCCCAAACTCATTTCATGTAAGACGTGACAATCTGAGCTTTTTGGCAATCCAGAACCAATTGGTGAAAGACCAGCATCTTATGCAGTGCACTAGCCGGACCCACAACGTGTCACATTTTTATGCACATGTCAAGTGGCGCACAGCCCATCATTCATCACTAGGGTTGTGATTATTCCAGCTTTGCAATCAGAAGAAGCCTCTCCAAAGTAACAATTACGGAAGCAGTTCTCAAAAGAAAAGCAATACTCAAAAAGTCCATCATTTTTGTTAACATTTTCTTTACGAAGTTCCAATAAGAATGGAATTAAACCCCTTTGAACTGTAAGAATGACTGGAATAACCAGACAAGTATCGACTAAAATGAAACAGACAAAAATAAATTACACACTAGAATGTAACAATAGGGGAATGCTTTGAAAGCTCCGCTCCCAACGCACTTTATGGGAGCATGGATTGGAGACCGCTGTGCCTGATTTGCCTCCGATATTCCCCTTGATCACCAAGACAAAAATCCCCTCCTCAGGCTTCCCCTTGCCCTAGCCCTGAACTTGTGTCTTTCTTTAGTTTCTTGACTATCTCCCGCTCCAAACTCATCTTGTCCACCCTCCTGCTCCCTTGACCCCTAAACTGTTGACCACCCAATATTCCACCTGGCCACTCTGCTAGTTCAGATTGTAAATAGCGCCTTTTCCTCCGGTACTCTCCACCTCCCATTCCAAACCACATCATCCTCACCTCAAAAAATCCACCCTCGACCCCTCTGTCACTGCAACCTACCATACCATCGTCAACCTCCCTTCCCGCTCAAGAGCTCTTGAACATGTTGTTGCCTCACAGATCCATGCCCACCTTTCCTGAAACAGCATATTTGAATCTCTTCAATCATGTTTCCATCCCTACCACAGCATTAAAACAGGCCGAACCGAAGTAACAAATTACATCCTTGGTGACTGGGACCATGGTGCATTATCCCTCCTTGTTCTGCTTTACCTCTCTGGAATCTTTGACGTGGTTGACCACAACAAGATCTTCCAATTTCTATTCCTGCATTGTTCGGCTCAGTGGGATTGCTCTCCTGTTTCCACACTTACCTATCCAATCGTAGCCAGGGCATTTTTCAGCCATGGCTCCTCTTCTCTTTCCCGCACTGTAACCTCCAGAGTACCCCAAGGATCTATCCTCTCTCTCATTCTACATGCTGCCCCTTGTTGACTTCATCAGACATGGGGATAGTTTCCACAATTTGACGCACTCAGCTCTACCTCTCCACCACCACTCTCAACCTCTCCACTGCCACTGTGTTGTCAGACTCCTTGCCCAGTCTTGGATGAGTCACAATTTCCTCCAGTTAAATATTGGCAAGATTGAAGCCATCATCTTTAGCCCGATTCCATCTTCCTCTTAGGCACTGTCTCAGGCCCAACAAGACTGCTCACAATCATGACATCCTATTCAAGCCGAGATGAGCTTTTGACCCCATATTCTCGCCATCACAAAGATCACCTACTTCCAGCTCTGTAGCATCACCTGCCTATGCCCCTGCCTCAGTCCATCTGCTACTGAAACTCTCACCCATGTCTTTATTACCTCCAGACTTGACTATTCCAGTGCTCTCCTGGCAGGCCTCCTGCACACTCTTTAAACTGCAGCTCGTCCAAAACTCTGATGCCCGTATCCTATCCTGCACAAGGTCCTGCTCACCATCGCCATGTCCTTGCTTACCTACACTGGCTCTTGGTTCCCCCAACCCCATAAATTTAAAATCTGCAGCCTCATGTTTAAATCCCTTCATGACTTTAACCCTCCCTACCTTCCTCCAGCCTTACCAAACTCTTCATTACGATGGCCACGGCCTTTTGTGCATTTCCCCCTCCCTTCACCCTGTCATTGGCAGCTGTGCCTTCAGCCAACGAAGCCCCATGCTCTGGAATTTGTTCCTTAAACCCCTCTGCCTCTCCTACTCCCTCTCCTCCTTCAATCCCTACTTAATACCCACCTCTTTGACCTAGCGTTCAGTTGCCACTCCTAATCTCTCCTTCTTTGGCTCAGTATTCATTTTTGTCTGAGCCTCTTGGGAGCTTTTCTCCGTTAACAATACTACATAAATGCAAATTGTTATTGTTAACCTGTGGGGCCATCAAGTGAGACTCTGTGCTGGAATCGTTTCTCTGATAATTTACCCCAATGTCTTTGGTGCTCCAGCAAACAGTTCTATGCAGTTTGCAAGCTTTCACTTGCAACTTTCCATTCACAAGTGCCTGGTTTGACAAGAATATGAGGAAGAGACGCTATGTGGAACTCAGGTTCGTCCTCATGGGAGGGCGGGCAAGAAAATTGAGAGAGTCATCTCAATTTGTTCAGCATTTTTATAACTGTCTGCTTAAGAACAATATTCAGAGAAGCCTGGGAGCAGGTTCATTAACCACCTCCCATTGCAGGTAACATTAAAAATAAAGAGAGCTATAGTAAATTTTAAAAGGGCAGCCAATCCATTTACCAGTAGCCTGAAATCTCTTACCAACTGCACTTTACGAACGTGAAACACAGCTGCCCTGAAAGCTTGCATCATTTGAAACATTGGCTCACCCACAAGTGATTCTTTCATGTTCAGCTTCATTTGCAATTCTTAACCTTTGCCAACTTTGATGTGGATGAGGGGTGAGAGGGTAAGGACAAGACACTACTGTTTTTGTTAATCAGATACTGTGCAATGCTTTAATGTCCTAACCAGGTTTTTGTTTTCCACTTTATCGTTCTCTCTTTAACTTCATCTTTTGATATATTTGGGGTTTTTTTTGTCAATTTTTCTTTTCTAACTACTTTGTTCTATATTTTGTTTTCTTTACTCTACATTGTTTTTGCCCTAATTTGGATTTTTTTTGTTTATAGGCTTGAGATGAAAGTTGAGAATATGCAAACTAGAAAGATAAAACACAGGTTTTTAAACTGGGTTCCTTAGACACTAGGGCTAGAAATTCGGCTGCTTTGCGTCTCCTGTTAGCACCTGCAAGGGGCGGTAATTGGGCACTAAGGGGTTACTGACCAGGCGCAGCGAATTCAGCGACGCCTGCGAACTTCCCTGGCGGTTTTGCGCTGGTGCTAAGACTTTACCGCCTCGGTCTCTAGCGCCCTGTAGATCGTGACGTCATCAAGCGCGCAGCGCCCCGTTACCGCCCCAGATGTGAAATTGACTTTCGCCCCCTGCAGTGTCGCCTCGCGCTGACAGCGCCAGTAAGAGGAGACGTTCTGAAGTCGGATGGCCGCTTCGGGAGCGGTAATTAAAGGGAATGCTTTTCAGATCGCTGAACCGTTATTATTTGCAGCAGTCTGGTGCCTGCGCAAAGTTTTCACTCTTTCATTGTTGCAGGATGTCCAAGCCCTCCACTTGGTGACGGTGCTTGGGGCTGTATTGGCACTCGCCTTGCAAGACTGCAGTGCCGACAAATAACTTCTGGTGCAGTATTGTCCCTTCCCTTTAAACTGTGTCAGCTGTGGCTCAGCGGGTAGCACACTCCAGGGACTTGAGCGCATAAATCTCGGCTGACACTCCAGTGCAATGCTGAGGGAGTGCTGCATTGTCGGAGGTGCCGTCTTTCGGATGAGACGCTAAACCGAGGCCCCGTCTGCTCTCTCAGGTGGACGTAAAAGATCCCATGGCACTATTTCGAAGAAGAGCAGGGGAGTTATCCCCGATGTCCTGGCCAATATTTATCCCTCAATCAACATCACAAAAGCAGATTATCTGGTCATTATCACATTGCTGTTTGTGGGAGCTTGCTGTGCGCAAATTGGTTGCCACGTTTCCCACATTACAACAGTGACTACACTCAAAAAAGTACTTCATTGGCTGTAAAGCACTTTGAGACGTCCGGTGGTCGGGAAAGGCGCTATAGAAATTAAGTCTTTCTTCTTAAGCGAGGGAAGCAGCCTCTCTGATTGAAGAGTGCAGTCTAGAATGCGCTGCAAGCTGTCTCGCGCTCTGCTGGTACCGCCCCGCTCTCTGACTTTAGCGCCCTAAGAGACGTGGTTAGTGCTCGATTTAGCCCTCTTGGAGCGCTACAACTGAATTTCGCGGGAGCCTATTAGCGCTTGGTGCTAATTTCTCAGCTTTCGAAGTTTTAGTGCCCCAAACGGGGCTATAATGAATTCCTCCCCCTAAGTGATCCCCAAAGTCATTAGACTTCTCGCCAATAACATCAGGGGCTAGATATGAAACTCCCTGCCCAGCAGGAACTGTGCAGAGGGGGAGGGGGGCTTACGAGTGTGGAGGTGGGGGGTCACGCTGCACTCCCGCCCCACCATCTTTCTTTACTTTAATTTGGGCACGGAGGGCTGCCCACTCCCGACAGGTGGGGGCCTACTTTACAATGAAAAGGCGTGGCCTGATGACATCAGACGCGGCGACAGTATTTTAACTCCCGGATTCTGGAAGCCCGCATGTGGCCAACCCCTACAGGCGAGCCATGCGGTAGCCATGGACTCTGCGTCCCTGGGCTCCCAATCCAATTCTTGCTGGCTCTGACATCACTCCCACCGGGAGACTGTCCTGGATTATTTAATTAAGTCACAGGAGTTAAAATGGGCTTCACGGTAAACCTCTCACCCACCCCGTGCACGCGCTCCTTCCCCCAGTTAAAATCAAACCCCAGATTTCTGAATTTGTTGGTATTGGAGTTCCTGGAATATGCCAATATTGCCAGGGACTCCCCTGCACCGAAAGGTTGAAACCCACTACAATAAAAAGGAAAAAAACATATCTCAATAGTAACTCCCAGCTGTTGACAACGGATGCAACCAGTATAGCAATACCAACACAATACATTGATGATACTGTGGAATTCTCTACCACAGAAGGCAATTGAGGCCAAGTCATTAAATATATTCAAGAAGGAGTTAGATATATTTCTTAAGGCTAAAGGGAGCAAGGGATATGGGGAGAAAGCAGGGACAGGGTACTGAATTTGGATGAGCAGCCATGATCTCATTAAATGGCGGAGCAGGCTCGAGGGGCCGAATGGCCTACTCCTGCTCCGATCTTCTATGTTTCTATGATATTAACAAGACAGAAAATCATCCAGAAACAAGCCTCAATCATAGATCTTTTTGCGTTAAGATTATATGATGTACTCATAAGTTTGGCTGAGTCAAGATCTAACTCGCAGATACTGGGACGAGAAGGCAAAGTCTAAATCTAGCTCAAAACCAAGCCTCAAGCAGCTTTATTGAGATATGAAGAATAAGCACAGGTCATCAACTGGGCAATGATCTCCAGGGTCCACACTCAACAAAGCCCAGAGTTTCCCTCCACCTTACATGATCACTGAAATTGGTGGTGTCTTCCTCAACATCCAACTCCAAGTAACGTGCTCTCGTGGCCAATCTTCCCACTACTGCTCTCTGCCCGACAGCCTCAGTCCTTCATTTTTTTGATCTGGTTGCTGCCTTTTAATTCTTTTCTCAGTCTCAGTGAGCACAAGGTCTGGTAGCATAAGAGTTATCTACTGCGAGAACAGCCTGAATTGTACCAGCCAGCCACATGCGACTGGTCTCTAGCCATCCCACGACTGCTTCATTGTCTAACTGCGCTCACTTTCCCACCCAACTATTGCGCTTCACATACCGTGTCCCAGATTACCAATGAACACCACCACGGGCAATCTCCTAATCCAATACTGATAGCGAACATAATCTAAGGAAAACTAGACAACAAGCGAGCACACATTAGTAATGTGTGAATCAGCTCACTCACTCCTTGGTATAAACAGATTTCACCAAGGGCAAAAATCAACAAGCACAGCTAAATAATGTTGGCACTCTTTGCACGTGGCATAATCAACACAGGATGTAGCGCTGTTCTTGTAATGGGTTTCTGCATGATGTGTTACCTTATCCAGCACAGTTCGGCTTTGATTTAATGCAAAGGGGGCTTCGGTTCATTTTTAGGAAGTGAAGCTGCTTTCCCATCTTATGAAGCTCAAGACATGGCTTGGAAATGATTTTGTACATGCCTCAAAAAAGACTCAATCAATATAGCAAGTGATATGGCAGCAGTAACAGGGCAGTCAGTGATGGGCCGAAGCAATGTACTCACTGACGAGGAAACGGGGTTTGCACTTCAAGGAGTATAACCTGTGGCTCAGTGGGTAGCACTCTTGCCTCTGAGTCAGAAAGTTGTCTGGATCAATTCCCAGTCCAGAGACTTGAGCACAAAAATCTAGGCTGACGCTCCAATGCAGTACCTCAGTATTGAGGGAGTGCTACACTGTCAGAAGTGCCGTCTTTCAGATGAGATGTTAAAACCGAGGCCCTGTCTGTCTCAGGTGGACGTGAAAGATCCCAAGGCCCTATATCAAACAAGAGGAGGGGCGTTCTCCCTGGTGTCCTGGCCAATATTTATCCCTTAATCAACATCATTAAAACAGATTATCTGGTCATTATCGCATTGCTGTTTGTGGGAGCTTGCTGTTCACAAATTGGCTGCCGTGTTTCCTACATTACAACAGTACCTACACTTCAAAAGTACTTCATTGGCTGTAAAGCACTTTGGGACGTCCTGAGGTCGTGAAAGGCGCTGTATAAATGCAATTCTTTCTATTTTATTTGTTAGAAGTATTTCCAACTTTAAAATTTATCATAGTATGGTACAGCACAGAAGGAGGCCATTTGGCCTATCGTGCCTTTGTCGGCTCTTTGAAAGAGCTCTCCAATTAGTCCCACTCCCCTGCTCTTTCCCCATAGCCCTGTAATTCTTTTGCTTCAAGTATTTCTCCAATTCCCTTTTGAAAGTTACTATTGAATATGCTTGCACCACCCCTTCAGCATTCCAGATCATAAGAACGCGCTGCGTAAAATCATGTTTCCGCATGTCGCCTCTGGCTCTTTTGGCAATCACCTTAAATCTGTGCCCTCTGGTTACTGACCCTTCTGCCACTGGAAATAGTTCATGGGTGAACCTTGTGATTTGAAGACAGGTAGTTCAGTATGCCTGCCTATGAGAAGTGGTAATTAGTGAAATGGAAACATAGAAACAAAGAAGATAGGAGCAGGAGTAGGCCATTCGGCCCCTCGAGCCTGCTCCGCCATTTAATGAGATCATGGCTGATCATCCAAATTCAGTACCCTGTCCCTGCTTTCTCCCCATATCCCTTGATCCCTTTAGCCTTAAGAAATATATCTATCTCCTTCTTGAATATATTTAATGAATTGGCCTCAACTGCCTTCTGTGGTAGAGAATTCCACAGGTTCACCACTCTCTGGGTGAAGAAATTCCTCCTCATCTCAGTCCTAAATGGCTTAGCCCTTATCCTTAGACTGTGACCCCTGGTTCTGGACTCCCCCACCACCGGTAACATCCTTCCTGCATCTAGTCTGTCTAGTCCTGTTAGAATTTTATAAGTTTCAATGAGATCCCCTCTCATTCTTCTAAACTCTAGCGAATACAAGCCCAATCGTCCGAATCTCTCTTCATACGTCATTCCTGCCATCCCAGGTATCAGTCTGGCGAATCTTCGCTGCACTCCCTCCATGGCAAGAACATCCTTCCTCAGATAAGGCGACCAAACCTGTGCACAATACTCAAGGTGTGGTCTCACCAAGGCCCTGTACAACTGCAGCAAGACATCCTTGCTCCTGTACTCGAATCCTCTCGCTATGAAGGCCAACATACCACTTGCCTTCTTAACCGCCTGCTGCACCTGCATGCTTACCTTCAACGACTGGTGCACAAGGACTCCCAGGTCTCGTTGCACTTCCCCTTTTCCCAATCTATTGCCATTCAGATAATAATCTGCCTTCCTGTTTTTGCCACCAAAGTGGATAACCTCGCATTTATCCACATTATACTGCATCTGCCATGCATCTGCCCAATCACTCAACTTGTCCAAATCATACTGGAATTTCTCTGCATCCTCCTCACAGCACACTCGCCCACCCAGCTTTGTGTCGTCTGCAAACTTGGAGATATTACATCTAGTTCCCGCGTCTAGATCATTAATATATATTGTGAATAACTGGGGTCCTAGCACCGATCCCTGCGGTACCCCACTAGTCACTGCCTGCCACTCGGAAAAAGACCCGTTTATTCCAACTCTTTGCTTCCTGTCTGCCAACCAGTGGAAGGTGAGGACATAGTCACAAGATAGAGATACCAGGCAGAATCCAATCAAAACTGCACAAGAGAGGAACAGGCAGTGCATAAAGCAGCAACAAATGTGGAGAATTAAATACAGGAAGAGGCTTGGTTCTTGCTGTGTTTTTGCCTCAGCAGTACTTGTAAAGCTCAGATTGTTTCTAAGAAAGCTACAAAATTGATATTGTTGCCTAATGGTTTAATGCATTTTCTGATACGCAGTTGTGATATGTTCATTGTATTTACTTATATTAAGACTGATAATATCTATTGTTTAAATTACCTTTCCTGATGAAGGGTCAGTGACCTGAAACGTTAACTCTGTTTCTTGCTCCACAGATGCTGCCTGACCTGCTGAGTATTTCCAGCATTTTCTGTTTTTATTTCAGATTTCCGGCATCCACAGTATTTTGCTTTTGTTTTATGGTTCAAGTTTCTGCTCATACTCATTTGCATAATCACAAACGTATAATTGTCCGCCAACCAGCACAATCAGGCAGTGTTTCAGAATGTAGTTTTTTGGGCATTAAAAAATATTCCTTGATATATTTAACAGTGGTAACCTGATGCAGTTTTATTAATATAGTTGAAAATGGGCATTTTTAATCAGAGTTTGTCTGAGCCACGACTTGTGAGCAACCTGATTTTAAGTAACTGAAAGTGACTTTAAAAGTCTACGCAGAATCATTTACCAGTTGCACTGGTTTAAAGTAGTCTTAGTAAATTAAATATTTTTTAATATTTAAAAGCTTTTAAAAGGCTTTATTAGTGTCCTTGAGGGTAAAAAAAGCTCAATTTTAAGAGCATCCTCGAAGGGCCGCAAACGGGCGCAATTAGAGGAAACTCGATTAATTCGATCTGGGGGCGTTGCCAGTTTTGTGGGCGGGGCCGGCTTCCAGCACAATGTTTTTTAAACCGGCGCAAAAAATTGCGGAAACTGCATTTGCGTTGAACGTAAGTTGCGCTTGAAATTCCGCGATCTCTGGAGCTGGTTTGGCCAATTATCCCAACACCTCTACCGATGGAAGTTCATCTCCGAAGGCCAACACCATTCTCCCAGAGGAAGGTGAGGCAACCAGTTCATCTGCGCCAGCTCATAAGGACGATGTTGTACAAGTTCTGGAAACATTGCTAGCTACAAGCACATAGACTTTAATCTAGTCCCTAGACTGACTATCTAATGCTGATGCATTTGCATTCCCAGATCTTTCCATTCCTCCACCATCTTCAGCATCTTTCCATTGAGTATATAATCCCATTCCTCGCTTTTCTTCCCAAAATCTATTACATCACACTTCTGTGCATTAAATTGCATCTACCACCTGTCTGCTTATTCTGCTAGCCTGTAGTTTATCTGAAGTCTGTAACAGTCCTCTTCACTGTATGCCAATATTCCTACTTCTGTGACATCAGCAAATTTCTATAATGTACCCTTTATGCCCAAGTCCAAATCATAGATCAAGAAAAAAGTAGATCTAGCACTGATCCCTGCCCTGGGACCTACCACTTCCAGCCCTTTTCCAATCTGAGAAATGTAGATTAACCCTAACTCATTGTTTTATGTCAATGAAATATAGGGGCCAAGGGAGGGAAATGCATGGGGTCTCCAAGAGATGGGTGCCAAGCCAGGACTCCTGCCCGCCCCCCCGGTAGACCAGGTGCCAAAGTTTCTGGTAGCATGGGACAGGCGGGCACCTAAGATGCACCCGGAATGGAACGCATGCCCACCAGCCCTATGTAAATGAGGTGCCCTCCCACAGATCCCACTAACTCGGACAGGTTCAATGTCAGAATCACAGCTCGGGCATTATTTGGGCCAGCATGTCAGACGAAGAAAAGTAGAGGTGCACATGGTAAAGTTATAGGGTTATGAATTTTAAAAATGTTTAAATTACTAGAATGAAATTGCGGCTGATGGGATAAATAAAGAAGAATTGGCATCACCTGGCCACTATATATTTTTTTAAATCTTCTCTCCTAGTCTCTTGGTGGTGTCTGGCACGATGGGCCTTGGTTTAACAAATAAAAATTGCTGCAGTTTAAATCATGCCCACTAGTGATGGCTCAGGAACTCCACACCACCATGGAAAAAGACAGGCATATAACCACTGTATACTAATATAATTTGTAACCATTGTAACTGATGAGGCCAGTTCTGTTGGCATCATAATGACACAAATGTTATGGTAAAAACCTTATGGATTCTTGACCCCAAAGGTAGATAATTACACCAAAATAGTCATTTCAATGTGAGGAATGGTGGGTGGAGGCTACTTCTAACTGGTGTCATGGCTCTCCAGCCAAAATATGCCTTCAAAGTGACGATACACAAAGTTTTATTTTTTAAATTAGAACAGGTACCTTCCAGGAGACAGTGGGAATCTGTGCTGCTGAATACAACAGATTCCTGTTTGCACTGATACTTCTTGTCCTATGTCAACATAAAAGTACGAAAATAAAATCCAGCAGTTTAATAATGTAGCAACATTTCTCTCTCATTGCACCGCATCAGCTGCTGTGCGCCACATTCCAATTGACACCTCGACAACATCCAAGGAGTAATTCCACATTACCAGAGACACGAGATCCATTTCAATAAGCACATAACAGAAAACAGATGAACAAACATGAATTATATGGAGAATAATAAATGAAGACTACTGATATTGATTTTTAAATTCATGAGTTACTTATAAAGAACTGAAATAAAACTCAATATCTACTGATCTCGTGTCCCCGCATATTTATGACACAAACTATTTTTATGGTTCATCTCCCTTTTCCTGGTTGCACTGTGGAACCAGCAAATTATTATTGTGACAGCACACTATCGTAAATATACAACCGTTAGTTTCCAGTGCTATTGTGGTTATACAGAATTAAATATGCTTCAGTGAACGGACTATTCTAAAGAAGTGATCCAATTGGTCAGGAGAATGGGTATTAACATATTTTAAAATGGTTACACACTCTTATAATGAGTGCAGCAAATCAAAAACCAGTAACTTCCAGCCCAGACACTATCATGTCATTATTGAGTTGTGCTGCTCGTGTTGTGTCTGCTATGGATTATATTCCATTATATTTTACACTGGAATGAAAGTGAGCAGGGGGGGTGGGTGGGAATGTCTAGCTGATTTTACCACAAGATTCATAGCCTCGTTTTGTATTCAAACACCAGACCCAGAGGAATAGTCACTCTAACCATAAAATCAATTGCGTCTGTAATTCAATCCAGACGCTCAGATGACATCATCCAGAACAAACAAACAATATTGAAGTTAGTCACTTTAACCCATTCCCAGTTATTAGGTGTTAATCAACTGTCGATTATCAATGAATAAAAATGCAGCGATTACATCAGAGTCATTAGTATTTTAGTGTAGACAGCATCATTCATCGTGTATGCAGTATCCTGGCAGCTGATGTCTGCCATGATACATGCCACTGGCAATACTTCTGCCTACCTTTCCCACAAAACAGTGTATGTCGGGGTTCTGACTGAGATTTTAAATTGAGTTTCAGTTGGAGTTGGTGACTTCACCTGAAAGCAGAGGTGCGACTATGTACAAAGAGGTCGGATTGGCATCAGGGGCAACGCCAGTATTATGGCCACCAGAAACTTGAGCAGACTTTCCAGGGTCGGGGTGTGGGGGTTCCCTAGTTTGAATCTCTATGGCGGCCGTCCACATCACTGGGGATGCATCTGGGACACCTGCCCCAACAGCAAAGCAGGAAAGTCCAGTGGAGGTGGCTCAGCCGGGAGAGGGGGGGTGAGGGGAATGCTGGGGATCCCACCAAAAAGAATAGCTTGCTGCCCTCACGGCCCCCTTTGAGGTTGCCAATGTATATATTTTTTTGAAGTATTTTCTTCAGGAGTCCCTGTGTACAGTTTTAGTCTCCTTACCTAAGGAAGGACAGACTTGCCTTAGAGAGAGTGCAACAAAGGTTCACTAGACTGATTCCTGGGATGAGAGGATTGTCCTATGAGGAAAGATTGAGTAGACTAGGCCTATATTCCCTAGAGTTTAGAAGAATGAGAGGTGATCTCATTGAAACATATAAAATTCTTAATGGGCTTGACAAGGTAGATCCTGGGAGGACGTTTCCCCTAGCTGAGAGTTTAGAATTAAGGGTCACCGTCTCCGAATTAGAGGTTGGCCATTTAGGACTGAGATCAGGAAAACTTTCTTCACTCCAAGGGTTGTGAATCTCTGCCTCAGAGAGCCATGGATGTTCAGTCGTTGAGTATATTCAAGACAGAGATCAGTAGATTTTTCGTAACTAAGAGAATCAAGGGATACAAGGAAAGTGCAGGAAGGTGGAGTTGAGGTACAAGATCAGCCGTGATCTTATTGAATGGCAGAGCAGTTTTGAAGGGCCTACTCCTGTTCCTACTTCTTATGCTCTTATGTCCCAGTTTCACTGCTGGCCCAGATCCTCAGGTGGTCAGGGAGGTAAACCTTGTTTGATCAAGGATACCTCAGCCAATGACACATCGAGTCAGTCTGGGGCCCTGGGGTGTGGATTCCACACACAGGAAGCCTGTTCCCCCACCCTACGGCCCCCCTCCCACCCCCAGCCCTGCCCATCCTTCCCTTAGTTTGGGGTAGGAAGAGGCTCCGCCATCAACAAGTCAACAGAGAATCTCTGATATGAGGCCATAACCTGGCATATCTGGGTTGCGGCCTAAGCTCCAGTGGACACCCAGAATGGCCAGAGTTATGGGGTCAAGATGTTTGGAAGGACCAAGGAAAGTTAGATTGGCGGGGGAGGAATTGCTTCTGGAGAAACAGACATTAATTTGGCAAATAACATTTTAATACATCACTTAGGGCAATGTCATCTCCATTAAATGTTTTCCATCTGATGCAGTCTGCCATCCAAAAAGCAAGATGTTGTAAATATAGAATTAAAATTTAGGGTTACATATAACCAGCTATATTGTCAATATTCACTGTAGATGGGGGAAGATTTTACTAAAACTGTAACTTTTGACCTACTTCAGTATTTACCCACCAAACATGGCATCCAGCATGCGGCAGCTAATGTACAATCACCATCTTAACATGCTTCATACTTACGGTGAGCAATTCTGTATTACAAGATAATTGCTAAATTCTGTATTACCCAAGGGGAACCCCCATTTGTTAGAGTTTTCTAATGCAGATCATAATGGCAGTCATCATTTGGCTAATCTCACAGTTCTATCGTTTGTAACTAATGTGCATATTGTACAGTAAATGGGTAGTTGCTTTTTCTTCGAAATTTTTTGAAACATTGTCATTTCCCGAAATGTCATATTGCAGCCATCCAAATGATCAACCAATGGTGCAGTATTAAAAAGTCTGCTTTTTTCTAAATTCTTTGAAAAAGGGGGGGGGGGGGGGAAATAAATTTCACTAGCAGGATTGTTCCTTTTGTCTATTCGCAGTGAAAAGACTGACACTCAGCTCCTATCCAACTGCCGCTGTGGCCTTCAGAGTCCAACAGGACAAAGGGTAGAAGCAAAGCACAACAGCTGCCCCTTTGTGTTCCGGTACCCACGCCAAGGCCTGCATCTGATAGCAAGAGATTGTCTGATTCATAAGTTTAAAGGAAATCTTAGAAAATATTCAAGTAAAATAAAACCAAACAATGTCTGTTTTTTGCGCAGCTCACTATAGTCAAATATACCAGGGCTGGTAGATGTGGGGATTGCTTTATAGGTCATTCAATATATTTATCACACCAACACGGAATTGTGATAATTTTGCTGTGTCAGGAGAATAGTACACGACGAAGCACTTCACAAACAATGGGTTGCAAGATAGTAAGCACAGACAGCACAAGGATTAAAGTTTAAAAAAAAATGTATTGAATATATCCAGGGAATAAAACAGTGCGGGTAATGTGCAATCCAATCTACATTCCAGATATACCGCACTCGCATCACAATGAGCAAAGGAATCATGTGTTCATACATAGAACACTTCAAAAAACAAAAAAGCCCTTGGCCAGGTTACTCTGAACTCATGGAATGGAAAGTTTATTATTTCACCTCAAGAGGGATAACAGTATTTTGTGTAGGAATGGTTACATTTCATTTTAAAGTAACTGATTTTCTAAAATAAGCCTATTGCCTAAAGCTTGACACACTGCCTTTGAAATAAGCATGCAATTTTCACCTGTCAATAAATGAAGTCGCAGAAACATGAGCAAGATCCATGATTAATAAGTTCTCTTTAAAATGGATTTCAAAGATGACCTAGTTTGAAGATTCTATGCTAGTGTTTCGATTTTTTTTTTTCATTAATTTTTTTTTTTATTAAGCCCATTCCCTTTTTAGACCCGCACTGCTGCCATCGCACTTTCACCTTCGGCTGCTAAGGTTGCACGCACAGTGTAGTTAACCGGAAGGGCCACTTTATTGGGCTGGATTGGTCCTGCTAGCTTTTTCTTCCTGCTGAGAAGACAAGTGTTTCATGAGAAATACTTCCTTTTACAGCTCAGCTGAGGGAAAAAAAAAGCTGACAACACTGAAGGAACAGAGTTCAAATGACAGTCAAGATTGGGAATTGAACTTAACCTTCTCAACATGACCTGCACACTTTGCGAGACGTTTCAGATAGCTTAGCGATACAGGCGACCTGATTGCAGTTTTCAGATCAAACTGGTTTCCACATTCTTTTAGGTAGCCATTAGCAACAGGAATTGTACTCTTGTTTCTGGCATATTTGTTCAGGACTTGCCATTATTAAAATTTTTTGGTCTGGAGAGAAAATGTACATGTCTTTTTTGTCGCTAAAAGCCGCTTGTGAATTATGTAAATGTTGCAATAATGCCTAATAAAGCTGGATGTTGCTACATGGTAAAGTACTGTAGTATGCAAATATTCCCTTGCTTTTACTTTCTACTTGTCTACAAAGTGTCAGCCATGGTAGCACTCTCGTCTCAATCAGAAGGTCGTAGGTTCAAGCCCTACTTTAGAGACTTGAGCACATAATCTAGGTTGACACTTCAGTGCAGTTACTGAGAGAGTGCTACACTGTCGGAGGTGCCGTCTTTCAGACGCGACGTTCTGCCCTCTCTGGTGGACAGAAAAGATCCCATGGCACGATTCAAAGAGCAGCAGATTAGCTATCCTGGAGTCCTGGCCAACATTCATTTCTCAGATCAAAATTACTAAACCAGATGATCTGGTTACTTATCTCATTGCAGTTTGTGGGATCTTGTGTGTAAATTTACTGCCGTGTTTCCTACAGCACCACAGTGACTACCCTTCAAAAAAGTACTTCATTGGCTTTAAAGCGTTTTGGGACATCCTGAGGTGGTGAAAACAAACAGGAAACTGGAACCAAACAGAACATACTTAGACTTTGACTTATGATGTAATCAACCACTGCACTCATCATTTTTGCAAGATCCAAACACTAGATTTCATGTGTTACATTATTAGAGCTTGTCAATCAAATGGAAGCAAAAGATATGATTTCGTAATATTTTGCCTAATGTATTAACAAATCTGACAATAAACAAAACTAGAACGAAGACTTTATTGCCTACCACTTCGTAAAACAAGTATTTATATATATGTTAGTTGCTAGTGACATATATTGCTTTAGTCGAATGTTCATTACAAACTACTTTTTTTTTTGCATTAACAGGCTTACACGGCCATCAATAGTTTCATTCCATGTTCCTTATAACACAGCAATTCCCTTGTGTATAATGATAACCACATTCTCATCCTCTGTATTCTTGTGTTTTTGGATTCGATTTCCACGGTGAATGACCTCCAGGAATACACTGCAGTTTTCGCTTAAAAATTTAATGCGCTTTATGGTCCATCGATTCAGTGCAGGCCAGTTTTCTAGAAGACTTCTTGGAACAAGGATGGGGTTTTAAGGAATCTTTCTACTGTTCATTTACAGTCAGACATCGGATTGTTGTTGGTTTGATAAGGCTGGTCTTTCAGAAAACATTACAGTTTTTTAATGAATATATAAAGTAGCAATGTGAGCAATTTTTATTTGGAATATCACAGATTTGAATATTATTTTCGGATCAGAATTGAAAAAATGCTATTCAACATTAGTTTGTAGTTTTCTAAAATAATTGAGCTTTACTATTGTTCAAAGGCAATCCACTTTTCTACTGATCTGTCATTCGTAAAGTCTACAAAAAGTATAACCACTTATTTCTGTAATAGAGCCACCTGGTGGACGACTGATGTATATGTAATAAAGCCATATGCAGTACAGTTCTTACCGGAAGCCATGTTGTGCTGTTGTATATATATGCTGTGTCTCAAGATATCACAGATTTAGCATAGAAGATAGGAGAAGGAGTAGGCCATTCGGCCCCTCGAGCCTGCTCCGCCATTTAATGAGATCATGGCTGATCATCCAAATTCAGTACCCTGACCCTGCTTTCTCCCCATATCCCTTGATCCCTTTAGCCATAAGAAATATATCTATCTCCTTCTTGAATATATTTAATGAATTGGCCTCAACTGCCTTCTGTGGTAGAGAATTCCACAGGTTCACCACTCTCTGGGTGAAGAAATTCCTCCTCATCTCAGTCCTAAATGGCTTACCCCGTATCCTTAGACTGTGACCTCTGGTTCTGGACTCCCCCGCCATCGGAAACATCCTTCCTGCATCTAGTCTGTCTAGTCCTCTCATTCTTCTAAACTCTAGCGAATACAAGCCCAATCGTCCGAATCTCTCTTCATACGTCATTCCTGTCATCCCAGGTATCAGTCTGGTGAATCTTCGCTGCACTCCCTCCATGGCAAGAACATCCTTCCTCAGATAAGGCGACCAAAACTGCACACAATACTCAAGGTGTGGTCTCACCAAGGCCTTGTACAACTGCAGCAAGACATCCTTGCTCCTGTACTCGAATCCTCTCGCTATGAAGGCCAACATACCATTTGCCTTCTTAACTGCCTGCTGCACCTGCATGCTTACCTTCAGCGACTGGTGCACAAGGACCCCCAGATCTCGTTGCACTTCCCCTTTTCCCAATCCATTGCCGTTCAGATAATAATCTGTCTTCCTGTTTTTGCCACCAAAGTGGATAACCTCGCATTTATCCACATTATACTGCATCTGCCATGCATCTGCCCAATCACCCAACCTGTCCAAATCATACTGGAGTTTCTCTGCATCCTCCTCACAGCACACACGCCCACCCAGCTTTGTGTCATCTGCAAACTTCGAGATATTACATCTAGTTCCCTCGTCTAGATGAGGATGCGATTGCGGATTCCTTAGCTGAAATTTTTGTTGGAGGATAATCCTGCCAACCAACGGAGGGACTGTTAGAGGTTCTTCGTTTTGCAGAAAAACTTAAAAATCCGAGGTAAATTTCGAGCACACATGGTTGAACTGTTGACGTTACCAGAGTCCTGATGGCCGTGCCTATGGGAATAATAGGGCACTTGGGTGAGCTCCATCATGACCGAGACTCTTTCGGAGCGTATGTGGAGCAGCTAGAAATGTTTTTCACCGCTAATAGTATTGTCGAAGTCCCCGATGATGTAAACCGTAACCGGACGGTTTCAGAAATGAAACGGGCTATTTTTTTGACTGAAGCAGGTCCCTGAGGTGTACGAAACCCTGAAAAATTTGCTTGTTCCCACCAAGCCAAAGGACACGCCACTGAAGGAGATCCTAACCAAGTTAGAACAGCACTACCATCCTGAGCCTATGGAAATTGCTGAAAGTTATCGTTTAGGAACACACGATCAATTAAATGACGAGGGTATCAGTGAGTACATTATAGCTTTAAAAAAGCTGTCCATTCACTGTCATTTTGGAAACTTTCAGGACCGAGCTTTGCGTGACCACTTTGTTTGTGGGTTGAAATATGAACTTATCAGAAGTAAATTGTTGACAACCCCTAACTTGACATTTGCCTCAGCTCGTCAGACAGCTGTGTCGATGGATATGGCCGACCGATACTCCCGAGAGTTCCGCGCCATTTCCAGTCGTCAGACAACCGAGGTGAATCGGCTGCAGGCTAAAAGTAAAAGGCAGTTGGGCCCCAAGGCCTCAGCAATTGGCCAAGGTAACAGTGCACTGAAGTCGTGCTCTAGGTGCCTGGGACAACACATCGCTCAAAGCTGTCATATGTGAAGGCAGAATGTTTCTACTGCAAGAAAAATAGGCATCTTGCGAAGGCGTGCCGACAGAAGAGTAAACCGACTGGCAATGCTAGAAGTAGAAATTGCCAGACACTACATACCGTTGAAGAGAAGCAGCAGGATGAGGAGTTTCTGGAGATTCACCTCATCATGAGCACGAAGGTATCTAACAGCGAGTCGCGAGGTATCGTCATCCAAGTAGATGTCGCAGGAACCAGGATACCCATGGAAATCGACACTGGTGCATCCGTGAGCATAGTACCGGAATCACTATATCGCGACAAGTTGCGTGATTATCGACTGGAGAAATCGAAGGTAGAGCTGCGAGGCTACTCAGGAGAGCAAATCCCTGTAGTAGGAAGTGTCACCATACCAGTGAAATACAAGGATCAGTGTCAGAGCTTGCCTCTCATAGTAGTGGCAGGAGACAAGCCTGCCTTGATGGGTAGAAATTGGTTGGGATCACTGAAATGGAGTGGAATGAGATTTTCCGTGTGGAAGCAAAATTTGCATTGAAAGATGATGTCATCAAGCAGTATCCGAAGGTGTTCAGCAAAATGGGCCAAGACTTCAAGGCAAGTGTCAGAGTGCAGAAGGACTCAAGACCAGTTTACTGCAAGCCACGTCCCATACCATACGCACTCAAGGAGAAAATTGAAGAAGAACTCAAAAGACTAGAAACTGAGAACATTATCTCTAAGGTAGATCTGAGTAATTGGATTACACCCATTGTTGTTGTACCTAAGTCAGATGGTAAGGTAAGGTTGTGTGGTGATTATAAGGTAACCGTAAACCAGGTTCTAGAGTGTAATCGACCCAATACGTTGCCAAATGTGGAAGATTTGTTCACAACGCTGACAGGTGGCCAGATCTTTACGAAGTTAGGTCTAACAAATGTCTACCTACAACTTGAGTTAGATGAAGAGTCCAAATCATGCTTGACTATAAATACTCACCGAGGCCTATATCAGTTCAATAGGCTACCATTTGGAGTGTCTTCTGCCCCCGACATATTCCAGGGGTGATGAACCAAATTTTGCAAGGGATTGAAGGGGTAGTGTGTTATTTGGATGACATACTCATTTCAGCATCAAACAGGCAAATCCATGATGAGGTGTTGAATGAAGTGCTCAAACGGCTAGGGAAGCATGGAGTACGAGTGACAGCTCACAAGTGTGAGTTGTTTCAAAACTCAGTGGAATACTTAGGGCACAGAGTAGACAAAGATGGTTTACATTCAACCAAGGGAATGCTGGATGCAATCGGAAATGCACCCACTCCCAAGAATGTCTCTGAACTTCCATCATTTTTGGGTTTGAATTATTACAGAAAGTTCCTCCCAAACTTGGCTACATTGTTACATCCGCTAAATGAACTGTTGAGAAAACAGGTCCCTTGGAAGTGGTCAAAAGAATGCGACACAGCATTCAAAGAGGATAAAAGCCAGTTAGTAGAGAGTACCATGTTAGCTCACTATGCTGTATCTAAAAGATCAAGCTAGCATGTGATGCCTCTCCGTACGGAGTTGGGGCAACGATCTCTCATGTACTAGATAGTGGGAAGGAGAGACCAATTGCTTTTGCTTCAGACACTCTCAGTGCCAGTGAGCAGTATTATACGTAGATCGAAAGGGAAGCTTTGTCATTGATTTTTGGGGTCAAGAAGTTTCACAAAGTAGTTATTTGGTCGTAAGTTTACCACAGTTACTGACCATAAGCCCCTGACAGCAATCCTCTATCCAAAGTCCCCAGTTCCAAACTTAGCTGCAGCCCAAATGCAGAGATGGGCTTTGATTTCATCAGCGTATACGTATGACATTGAATACAGATGATCAGCTGATCACAGTAATGCTGATGCTATGTCCAGGTTGCCATCCCCATCACAAGTTACACCCAATAAGGAAGAAGTGTTCTATTTCACATACATTGATGAGCTGCCAGTCACAGCTGAAGAGATTAGTAGGGCAACCAAACGTGACTCAGTTATGTCAAAGGTGTATGATTACATAGCAAATGGATGGTCAAACCAGGCATCAGAGGAAGATATCCATCCATACTTCGTTCGTAGGAATGAATTGTCAGTGGATAAAAATTGTATCATGTGGGGAGCAAGAGTGGTTATCCCACATAGGTTCAGGTCTAAATTGTTAGGAGATCTTCATGACCAGCACCTGGGAATGTGCTTGACCAAGAGCTTTGCACACAGTTGCTTAGACAAAGAGATAGAGTATATAGTCAGCCAGTGTACAACCTGTCAATCGGTGAGCAAGAAACCACCATCAGTACCATTACAGCCATGAAAATAGCCTCCCAGAGTGTAGCAAAGGTTACATGTAGATTTTGCTGAGCTAGAAGGAAAGCAATTGTTCATAGTGATAGATAGTCACTCGAAGTGGGTAGAGGGTAGAGGTGTTTCCGATGCAGATAATAACAACAAGCAAAACACTAGACAATTTGCGAAGATTGTTTTCTTCATACAGCCTCCCAGAAGAAATTGTGTCTGAAAATGGGCCACAATTTTGTTCAGAAGAGTTCACACAGTTCATGAGCAGAAATGGTGTGAAACATACCAAAGTTCCACCGTACCACCCTGCTTCAAATGGTGCAGCAGAGTGCACAGTACAAATTGTCAAACGTGCCCTCATCAAGCAAATGTTGGATCCAAATCCAAAGAAACGTCAGTTGTCGTTGGACCACAAACTGGCAAATTTTCTGACTACTTATCAGAATACTCCTCATACCACTACTGGTAGAAAACCAGCAGAGTTGTTTCTCAAACGACAGCCACGAACTAGGGTCTCATTGTTAAAGCCAAACTTGGCACAGTCTGTAGAAGAGAAATAATCAAGGCAGAAAGAGAGTCATGATAAAGGTAGAGTTAGAGAGAGGTGTGAAGTTGAACCAGAAGGTTAGAGTGAAGAACCATCACCATAAATGGTTACCAAGAAGAGTAGAAGATATGTGGTCCTCGCACATATTTGGTCAAGCTGGGATGATTCAATTTATTCTGATGAGTCAGATAGTCTTGTTACAATAGTCTTGTTACAAGTAGAGTACCAGTAGCAAATCCTACATCAGTCGTACCAGAAACAAGTCCAAGACAAAGTCAGAATTTAAGTCCGAGCCCGAGTCAGGCAGACAAACAGTCTGAAAGTGTAGAGTCCAAATGTAGATCAAGGTGAGCCCTTGGAGAAAAATTCTCCACAGGCTCAGCCTAGAATGAGTCAAAGTCCTACAACAAGATCTGAAAGTTCTGTTCAAGAAAGAAGGTATCCTCTTCAAAACAGAAAACAAGTGGTTAAGTTTAATCTGTAAATATGGAAAATAAGTTCATATCTTTTGTTTGTGTTACAGAATTCTATAGTGGAATTTGGAAACATAAAATGGGTTCCATTTGAGAAATGTATACCAAGAGTTGTGTATACCAAGCAAGTCATGTACAATGATTATTTGCTATGATTAACTTCTTCACTAAGGAGGAAGAAGTGTAATAGAGCCACCTGGTGGACTACTGATATATATAATAAAGCCATGTTCAGTACAGTTCTTACCAGAAGCCATGTTCTGCTGTCGTGTATATATATATGCTGTGTCCCAAGATATCACAATTTCCTTCGGCAAAAACTCAAAGCAGATAGTAATTGCAACGTAACATTATATAGACAGAGTGTTCAGTTCCATTCATAACTCCTCAGATAATGAAGCAGTCCATGCCTGCATGCAGCAAGACCTGGTCAACAGTAAGGCTTGAGCTGATAAATGGCAAGTAACATTTGTGCCACCCAAGTCTAAGGTAATGACCATCTCCAACAAGAGAGAGTCTAATCACCTCCCCTTGACATTCAATTGCATTACCATCGTCACATCCTCCACTATCAACATCCTGGAAGGTCACCAATGACCAAAAACTTAACTGGATCAGCTACATAAATACTGTGGCTACAAGAGCATGTCAGAGGCTGGGTATTCTGCGGTGAATGACTCACCATCTGACTCCCCAAAGTGTTTCTACCATCTACTGGCACAAGTCAGGAGTGTGATGGAATACTCTCAACTTGCCTGGATGAGTGCAGCTCCAACAACACTCAAAGCTCAACACCATCCAAGACAAAGCAGCCCGCTTGATTGGCATGCCATCCTCCACCACCGGCGCACCATGGCTGCACTGTCTACCATCTACATGATGCACTGTAGCAACTAACCAAGACTTCTTCAACAGCACCTCCCTAACCCACCACCTAGAAGATCAAGGGCAGCAGGCGCATGGGAACACCACCATCTCCAGGTCCCTCTCCAAGTCACACACCATCCTGACTTGGAAATATATCCCAGTTCCTTCATCGTCGCTGGGTCAAAATCCTGGAACGTTCTCCCCAACAGCACTGTGGGAGTACCTTCACCACACGGACTGCAGCGGTTCAAGAAGGCAACTCACCACCACCGTCTCAAGAACAATCAGGGATGGACAATAAATGCTGGTGTTGCCAGCGATGTCCACATCCCGTGAATGAATTAAAAAAAAGGACAGTTTCCATTATAAATGTGAGCATATAAATTTATAATGGATTATAAAAAGTCAAAATGTATGACTTAAAAAAATGGATGAGTACATCTGTGCTCCCTGTTCCAACTATCCCCTGCCCTCTAGCTCCACTTCACCTGGAGACTGTACTTGGTCTTGATTGCCACATGCAATGTCGCAGGAGTTAAACTGACATAAAGAGAGGGAGGTCCATGTGATTACAAAAGCATGCAATCACACCAAAAGGATTCAGATGGCATCAAAAATAATTGAAAATGAAGCTCAAGTGGTTTATAACCATCATCCAAACCAGAAACAAGATTACTGCCTGGAACTCTATATATCATTTCAATCTTTCTTGCTAATCCGTACTAGAGTTGGTGGAGGGGATGTTTTGTTTCATATTTGCTCCTTCAATTTTTTTGTAGGTAGTTAGATAATCATGATGTTCTGTATTTGTCAGTGCATCACTAATATGTTTAGTACAAGTTAATCAAGTGAGAATTTGCAATATATTACCACAATTTTTTTTTAATTAAAGCTGTACGAAAACAAGTGATTTGAGGAAAATCATTCATCTTGACAACTGTGGAGCAACTCAAAGACTAAATTTCCATTTTGAAGTGGATCAGTGAGGCAGTCTGAATACAAAGCATTGTTTCTCAGTCAACTTCAGGCCATCAGACTTCAGAAGTTAATATTTGTCATTTTTAATAGTTTTTCAACACACTGGAAATGTTCTGAGTTTGAAGTAGCAATAAACTGCTCCAGATAAGATAGTTATGTGCAACTAGAACACCAAACAACATATTTTGAAATAATGTTCACAGCCAAATCTAACCTTCTTTACTATTTGCATGTTGTTGATACTAAAATATCCCTCCTCTAATCTGTTAGACACTCATCTATAATACAAGATTGACTGGTATTTGCTTTAATACGATTCCCTGACATGAATCTAAAGAACCTGAAAACACGAACACAATCGCCCTGATACAAGTCAAACACAAATATCAAACTAAGGTCAAAGTCCAAACAAAACAGGAAATAGCTGAAAGCAAGTACATTTCAATCGGAATTTAACACCCTGGTTCTGGTGGGAGTTGAAAGTAAAATTCATTTGGCAGCGGTTGCCTATTTATTTCCATGAATGACTGTCTTTCACCATAATATCCTTATTCAATGCCTATTGCTCAATTTCAATGCATTTTACTTTGATACCCACATCATTAATAATTCAGAAGTCAAAAGGTTAGCAACTGTGCAACAACATAATCCCCCACGATCTAAGTGCAAATTTGCTACCATAAAATGCAATATTTAACCACAGCATCTCAGTGAACACATCTGGTTATAATAACTTCGATTAAATGAGATAGGAAATCCAGGTGAGAAGACATGTTTCAGTATCACTGTCTCTTCCTGTCATTCGGTAGTTTTACATATCCTCTTTATTAATCACTCCTTCTGTCTTGTGACACAAAGCAAGACGCCAAAGCTCAAATGCCAGATCCCATAATGGAAGACAAGTGCCTACACTGCAAATCCAAGTGGTGGGAAATACACACTACAAACTCAGAACAAATCTAGCCTCAGCATATGAATTCAAAAGGCAAAGCTGATCAATGGGTTTGGGGTGGGGGGGGGGGGGGGTAGAGATAACTATATATAGCATAAAAATTATAAAAACAAATGTTTAGGGCTACAACTTGTTATTTGCTCACCAATTTTCTTCACCAGTTGTCTCCAGTCCTTGCACGAAGGCAATGATTCATCGCCTCCAGTACATCACCCAAATGCCACTATTGACATGTAACCCCAACAAGTGAATTTTGGCATCCACTTGACCAAAGGAGGCAGAGTCCAATCCTGCCCTCACTTGAAGTCTACAATGCAACAGCTTAAATTTTCCGATGGCTATTGGTAGTTTTAGACAGACCGACATTTGCACCAAATTTTCTGAGGTCAGCATATTAGCATAGCTTCACATGCAGATAATAACACTAGTAGTAGGAGTGGAAATTACATGCAAGTGAAAGTTAAAGAAATGGGTAAAATTGGGGAGTGTCACAATAGGGTGACAACAATTCTGAAAGACTCTGGAGCTCTCACGAGGTATTTTACTCATTAGCAGTCTTTGCCAAGATTGAAGGTGCAGGAAAAAGGACAGGCAAAGAATTAAGGGAAAGCACAGGCATGAATTTACAGGCCAGTAATTGGGCAGACCCTCTGTTTAATGGCTGAAGTGGAATAGCTCTGCATGAGGGGACTGCAGGGAGGGGTGCCCTCTGTGCTACTCCACGGCACATTCCTCTGTCAGTTTTGCAGCATGCCTGCAAGGAGGTGGTGTCAAGGTGGGTGTCACAGTTGACTGTTACCGTCAATGTATGGGCCAGCTCTATGCTGCAAGGTAGCTGCAGGTGTCTTTGAAGTAGATCGCCCATGCAAAGATGGGAGAAGAAACCATTGCTGGGCATATGCTGGAATAAGGGGGAGTTGATCCAGATGTGGGCTGGCCCCCAGAAGTGGGCCGTAGACAGAGTGAAGGAGGATGAACCGATCAACCATGTCGGAACTCAGCGGAGGGGAAAGGAGGGCTGACATGCCATGATCGGTCACAGAGCACATCATCAGTGATTGCCAATTGGGTGGCCTCGGTGATGTGGACACGGCAGAAACCAGATTGAAGGGATTTAAAAGGGGAATTTTGGAAGAAATGTTGATGGAGCTGGGGAGGGGCGGGGGGGTGGGGTTGGGGAAGGGGTAACACCACATCCAAAAGGACCTCGGAAAGAAAAGGGAGACTGGCATAAAATACACCAGTGCAACCTGTAAGTGAACATATATCTCTCTTTGTAGCATTTAGGAGATTATTTAGAAGAATACAGTTAGACGCTAATCAAGTCCTGACTCTTTTGAATGGTGGCAGGTATTGAATACACCCATCCATATTAGCAAATCCATTGTATTTTTAGTGTTCAATGTTGCAAAGACAGCAGAGGGGCCTTTAAAATGTACACGGCTGCCAATCCTAGTGCAATCAATCGTAGAGTTATTGATTGCATTGGGCAAGGTGCACTTTTGGAAATGTTTTAACTAAAAACAATTTTCTATGGCAGCCCCAGGAGTCCTTACGGTGCAGTTCCATCCCAGCTGAGGTGGGCAAGCTGGCGAGAGCAGAAATAGCACCGAGAGCCCGACCCCTAAATATGCACTAGGGTCAGGGCACTAGGGATACGGATGGGTTCAGGAGGCTGCAAAGCCATAGATCTGGCAACTTGAATTGCAGCAGCAACAATCCTGCAAGGCAGTCTTAGAAAAAGAACAGTAAATGTTACTATTCAAACGCCGGGCTCTCTACAGAAGAAACTACTGTAAGAAGCAAAACGCAAATAAACATTAATGTGTCTTCAAGAAAAAAATCTTTGCCACAACTTTAATATCAACTTTTCCAACAGAAACCCTTATTTAAGAATCGAACTTCAACAGGTCAAGCCAGCGGATTAGTCATGCATACATTTCATAGAGGCAAGTTGAGCAATAGGGGCACAGCTTCTCCAAAGGATACCAAATTTGGGTGGGACTATTACCTTAACTGCATATTATAATCAGGTTGGCTATAAGCACCGGCACAGCCTGCATCTTCCTGACCTTACTCTGTCCCGTGAAATGCATTATGCTGTGAATAGGGTGCACGGGCATTGCACACTTCATTTCAAAACCCCTGCTCACCTCTGGTGAAGCTCCACACTGCCAGAGGGGCCTCACAAAATCGGCACTGTTGTATTAGCAAGTGTGCATCCTGTGTGTCATTCTAAATATTTACTGCCCCTGACCCTCGCAGAACGCTGGTCATGCTGCTGCCCACCATATGGCTAATGGACTGGTTTATCTTTCCAGACACAAGTGTTGCTTCAGCTGTTACAAATCAGTACACGTCTGCTGTGGCAGAGATAGATGGAAGAGAGACGCAGATTAGAGCCGAGATTCACTATTAACACTGGAATTAAACTACTGTGCTCGCAAAACAAGAGGCACGTGAAGCGATCGCATGGATTTGGCAACTAAAACAAAAAGGTTCATCTATTTCACTATTATTTTAAATACTCCCATCTACAGTTTGTCAAATCTGTACCAGCTCTGCCACAGAAGAAATATTAAGAGTAGTTTGATTTATATGAAAAGGGCTCCTCTACACCTACAATGAAAGTGATTAATTAAACAAACAAAGATAAGCACTCTAGCAATGGCAGACAATTATCTGCCTGAGTTGCTACAAGGAAAGCCACTTAGCTGCCTCGTACCTGCTATGAACAAGAACTGAAACTTCCCAATTCAATTTATAAAAAAGTGACTTCAAAATGCTTTCTATAGAGAAAATTTTGAAAAAGTATGCAAACTATCGTCAAATCTGGATAATACACATACCTGATCACAACATAACATTCCAAATTTAAAAAAAAATTACATCCATTCACTTCCATTGTAAAGAAATTCTCGTCCAAGTGCAGCGCATCGATATAAAATACTGACCCAAGCGTAAAATATTACCCAGTTACCCTGCTCAACTTACAAAACAGAATTAATCTACTACCAATTTTCACCTAGAGGTCTATATTAAAAATGAAATCATTTTTATTCAGCTTATTTGTTGTTTAGATTTGACGTACACAATGAATAATTACATGGGATGTGGAATAAACTCTTACATCTAAGTTGCTTTTAGTTTGCTGTTTATAGAAAACGATTGAAGTTGAACAGTTCTTGAAAAGTAGTTATTCATTTACTAGGATTTAATAAACAACATCTGTAAAATAATGTAACCATTAAATAAGTTCATGTGCATACACATTTTTATGACTGCAAATCCTCCAACACCTCTCCTTCTGAGTGAGACTGCCCTTGCTTGATTTCACTCATACCTCTCCAATCATAGCCAGAGAATCTCCAGCAATGGCTTCTCTTCCACCCCGCCACCCGCCCATGGCACTGTAACCTCTGGAGTGCCCCATGGTTCTATCCTTGCCCCCACCCCCATTCCTCATATACATTCTGCCCCTCGGCGACATCATCCAAAGACACCATGTTAGGTTACACAAGTACGCTGACAACACCCAGCTCTATGACACCACCACCTCTCTCAACCCCCCCTCCACTGCCTCGGTGCTGTTAGCCTGCTTCTCCGAGGAGCCGCAGTTTCCTTCAGCATAGCGATTGTTTGCAGCACGCACCGCGTTAACCATTCCCTCGCCACTGATTCACCCCCACCCCAGCCATTGCCTCAGGCTGAACCAGATTATTCCCAGCCTCAGCCTTTCATTTGACCCCAAGCTGAGCTTCCAACTCCATATCCTCTGCATCACAAAGACCACCTACGACTGTAACGTTGCCCATCTGCGCCCCTGCCTCAACCCATCTGCTGCCGAAACCCTCATTCATGCTTTTGGTACCTCCAGACTTGACTTTCCCAATTCCAAGTCAAATGATTTTAAGCAAATACCTTTAAAACGCACAGCAACTGTCTAAAACGTAGAGTGAAATCTGATAGTTATCTAATGGAGACAACCTAGCCATTAGTCTATGTGCTGGAACTGAAGAAAAATGTCCCTATTCACTCAAGCGTGTTTGTACATTCCAGGCAACACTTATTCTGAACTTATTGCAACAACAATGCTTATATGATATGATATTAGAAAAAAAAGTTTTAGAATAAATTACTCCCAAAAAGCACGTGTTTATCCCTACAGGGGCTCACTCTCAAAAATGTAACAAGAATTCAGTAGTTGCAATAACAGAAAATGCTGGAAATACTCAGCAGGTCAGGCAGCATCTGTGGCGAGAGCAACAGAGTTAACGTTTCAGGTCGATGACCTGTCATCAGAACTGGACAAAGTTAGAGATGTAACAGGTTTAAAGCAAGTACAGAGGCAGGGAAAGCGGGGAGGGGAGGAAAGAACAAAAAGGAAGATCTTTGTTTCTCGCTCCACAGATGCTGCCTGACCTGCTGAGTATTTCCAGCATTTTCTGTTTATATTTCAGATTTCCAGCATCCGCAGTATTTTGCTTTTGTTTCAGCAGTTGCCTCCTGTTTTCAAACTATATCTGAAATCCTGCTAAATGGCATTCCTGATGGCCCTGTATATCTCTTTTACTGCCTTTACCAATATGAGCGCATACACCACCCGCCATTTTGCATGCTTAGGCACCTGCATTGCGCCTGAAACACGGATGCGGACGCCATCAAATTTCTAGACCATAGACTAAGTGAGGTGACCTTTGAGCCAATATTCAGCTGTTCATTTTAATTAATGCTTTTTGTCAATCAATTGAAAGACAACTGGTTTTACAGACTAGGTCAGCGACTACATTGTGAAAAATGGGCCTGGATAACTACTTAAAACTTTCTCATCTTTTCAAGGAGGCTTGTCTTCAGCTTTATTGCTTTTTAACTTCAAATTGTGTGGAACAGATTCTCTCACTTATGCACGATCATGGGAATTAAAAACCCAAATTGTCACATGAAATGGAGTCAGCATTTTGGGAAACATAGGGCACGCACTCAATGCAACGGAGTTAATAACTCACCGTTTCTTTTCACACACAGCTTATAAACAGAAATAAAAGTAGCGCGTTCAAGATGTTCAGAAAATATTTAATAATAGCGAGCAACTTAGTGCAGATTAAGGTGCTGTGAGGTAGACTGACATAATTGAAAACATGAGTCTTTCAGAGAAGTGAATAAGCCACTGATTCAAGGGGCTGGTTATCATAACAGTGAGTTCAGGGATGGCTTCTATCGAACACAAGAAGCTGTACTGGTAGCACGGCAGTCTCACGGTGGGCAAGCACAGGTCAAAAACAAATGGTGCAAGCAAGCCCGTGCTCTGGATTCAGTCGGCTACATTTTGCACTGAAAACAATGGTCAAGTAAACGAGGCTGTTAGTGGGCAACACAAGACTCACTTCAATAACTAAACGATGTATCACAGGGCCTGTGCTGAATTTCATGTTCACCTGGGAAGTTGCCATCACCTCACCTCACCCATACAAACTGACTAATCCATGGGCTGGAATTCTTTAAACAGGGACTTTGAAAAATTGCTACAAATATTTGTAATTTTTTTTCCCCCAATAAACATTGATATTCCATTTTGTTCACTGCATTAGTTTTTGTTGTTGTGGAGACTGCCATTTCGCATAGTAATTTTTTTGCCTGAAATTGTCTAATTGTTATTGCTTGAAGCTGCAATTGCAATTATATTACAGTACAGAAACAGACCTGCAAATCTTGTGTTTTTTTACCCGCACATAAACCATTAAGTCTAATCCCCACTCTCCTGCTTGCTCTCCATACTTTTCAATAATCCCCTTTTTCAAGCAACTTCTTTTTCAGCGGAGGTCTCCTTATAGGAAGAGAGCATTTCCCTGGCGTACTGCACAAATATATTGCAGTAAACAGGTTTCCACTTTCAATGGGCCAATATTGGATTAATGACTATTTTGCAGATAGCTCATTTGAAAAGATCCTGCTAACTGCCTATGGGTAGAAAAAAAATCAGTCCCAGCTGATAGTACATATTTCAGCAGCAAGTGTGGCCGTCAACAGAAAGGTTACATCACAAAAAATACTTAGCTTTTAAAGGCAACAGCTACCTGCTGCCAATCTCCAAATCTTACAGGAAATTGTTGAACGTTCCTCCCAAGCTCTTAGTTGTTCCCCAGAGATTAAGTCTACAAAGCTCTATTAGAAGACAGCCATAGTTTTAGTGCCAAAATTCAGAGGTACAGGTCTCAGTCCTAATCCAACATTCAACAGCACAATTTCTGCAAACATTGTGGGAACAGGCCAGGTTTAGGTATTTGTGCGTTTGTTTGTGTGCTGCCAAAATGCATAAGACAAGTTCACTTCATTAATACAAGATGCAGATTTTTCTCTTCTGTTTAATTGAATAATTTACAGAAAATTAGTTAGATCTTTCAGATGTTGGCAAACCGGTTTTGCAGTAGGAACTCATCCAGGCTGCTGCACCACATGCTGCTCTGGTTTGCCTTCCATTTTGATATGGGCTACAGGATCTCATCTTTGGGCTCAATAATGCTGACATGATCATGCAGAGGTTTAGTTTTGCCCCTTGGGTCTCTAGGCAGCATAACCTTAACACCTCAGCAGTAATGCACTTAAATGGAATAGGATCTGCATTTTCTAACCGGGGCAGGTCGTCTTGGACAATTCAGAGGGAATCTATCTTTAGTGCCTCCACTTCACAAAGGAGGCTACCACATAACTATGCTATCTCCTAGGTAACATGTACCAGAAGGATGACGCTTCTCATGAGCAGGAGGCCGCTACTGCATTAAAACATTTACAGCACCAGATCTTTCCAAGTAACTACCAGCGACATATGCCAAATCAGTCATCTATAGATGCATTACGCAACACCTTGGCCCTCGTAAACAGAGACCTTGTTTGCAAGGGCAACATGCCCATTGCTTCGGGAGGCATCAGCTTTGGAGGGCAGAACTTATTGGTACAATTCCTAAGAGTGCAGAGCATCATAAATGGCATCCATGTACTGTGCAAACAATAGAGTCTGACCACCACCTCCTGACAGGCAAGGGGCACTACTGTCCTCTGATAAGGGTGCCCAAGATTGCCAAACAGGGCAACACTCCTTGCACCCAGTTCATGAAGCAGCATGTCCATTTTATCAGCCAGCAAACAAATTCAGGTGCCACATTTCTCCATTACAGATTCCAATACAGGAATTCACATTGGGTTTTCTATTACTTCATTTTTTTTCCTGGCAATTCTTCCCCTTCCCTCCATCTCTCTTCCTACTCTTGACAAAGGGTGATAAATATATTCGCTCTGCAACCTAAACTCCATTTTCCCGCCCGATCTCCATATCCCTTGATTCCCCTAGAGTCCAAAAATCTGAGTATATTCAAGGCTGAGATAGATAAAGACTCAGCATTCATAGACCTCTGGGGCAGAGAATTCCAAAAATTCACAACCCGCTGAGCGAAGAAATTCCCCCTCATCTCAGTCTTAAATGGCCTACCCCTTATCCTGAGACTATGCCCCCTAGTTCTAGACTTTTCAGGCAGGGAAAACAACCTCTCAGCATCTACCCTGTCAACCCCCCTCAGAATCTTGTTCATACCTATCATTTCAAAGATCTGCCAGAACAAGATATTTGCATTTTTGGAAATGATACAAAGGGGGTGAATTTGACTTGGGCGGGAATGCAGAACAGGCGGTATTGTATCTGCTGCAATGGAACTGAATATCGAGCGGGGCGTATAAACTGGCGATGCCGCCTGTTTTGCATCCCCGCCCAAGTCGAATTCCATCCTCAAATACTTGTTAAATAACGCAAAACATACAATCAGTAATATTGAAACATGCATATTGCTGTGCAGATTTATGATGCCAATATGCAAATGAGCATTCATACATTGCAGTCGATTCTACTAAAGATTACTGCATAAAAATGCACTTGTTCAAGTTAAGCTAAAAGGACCTAGTTATAAGGATTTGCGAATGACCCTCTATCCTATAATAGCCCACTGTGAAATAGCCATGGATTTAAATGATTCACAGGATTTCAAGATAGTAATATGGCAAATACAAATGGATTGACTTTGAATTCTCGCACTTGAAACTGCAGTAAATTAAATATTAATGGAGGTATCAAGACTCACCATGATAACACTCTGTCAAGAGATCTGAGGATTTCAAAATTCCTGCAACCTGCCCAATCTCTCGCCAGTCAATTCCCTTGGTTATTTGAATTGCATTATTATTTTTAGAACATCTATGTAAATGCAAAAAATCCAACATAAATGTGAAGAGATCATTTTTCATCATCATCCAAACCCTATCCCTACCGTTGAAGCTTATAAAGCCAATACAGCTAGAATTATAGGAGCTTCAAGTCTAATTGCTTTGCTGTCCACTTCAATACCAGCATTTGATTTTCTCCTGACAAACTGTGCCATAAAGGTTTATGAGCATATATGTTCAAAATGGGGTAACAGCGTGTGGCCCATACAGCTCAGCTCTTCACAGTTTTGACCTCTGGGCTAGCCAGTTCTAATCAGTATTTCACATGTATTTTGGATTTACCATTTCTGCTCCTTTGTCTTCAAGATCAGCTTATTGTTCCAGATCCCAACCTGTACTCTACTTCCTCCTGTTTGACAAACTTATTCACTGATTTTTAAAAAAATAATTGTGATCCATTTTTGCTATACCAGATTGTAAAACTGATGAGTTAACATGAATGCTGTATTCTTGGTTTGCCAATAGTTTTCTAACTGCCAACTCTTATGACCTTGCTCCAGATTTTTCTTTAAACTGCTAGCATCTCTTATTTGTTCTCTTAATTTTTTTTTTTAGTATGTGCAGCATGCCTTCCCCTCAAATTTACATTCCACTACAGAGAATAATCAGCGTTCCATAAACCGGTCATTATTTGGGCAAAACTGAATGGAGGTTTAGTTAAATGGATACATGCTCATTAAACGTAAATGGAGGAGGACTTTCCCAAAGTCTCAGCTGGTCAACACCATGAGTAGGTGAGCCTTACAGAGTAAAGTCCCAGCCTCAGTTCCCAGCTTGCGTTAAGCTAGCTGATCTTGGCCTAGGAAGCTGTAGGGTTGCTACAATTGGTTTCAGCACCTCTGAAGCAGTAAAGGGGGTGTGGGGGGGGGGGGCGGAAACAAAGAAACATAATCAGCCAGTGCTCCTGCTGCAGTGATTTCTGCTGAAAATCCACATGTGCAGAAGTCGAGTGCGGACAAGATCAGACTCCGATGTGATGCCATGCCGCAGTCAAATATCCTGCCTAAACTCACTACATAAGCATATGGAGGAAGTCATGGGAGAGCCTGGGCGCAGCCGTGCACCTTTGTGCAGTGCTTGTCAGTGTTTGCAGCACCTCAATGCTGTAGAACACTGACAGCACAACTGTCAAGGTCAATTTGGACATGGCCCCTTTAAGGAAACCGGCTGATCACGCGTCATCAGACCCGCTTCCTATTAATTGGCCGAGAACCTCGCAGGGTGGGGCTTAACAAGCCCAATCAATGTAAAATCACTTGGAGAGTGCGGGCTGGAGCAGGCAACGGGCTGGGACCGCGACACCGACCCCAGCCGGCGAAATCTCGGCTAAAGTATTTGTTTAATTTCTCTGCCATTTCCTTATTCCCAATGATAACTTTTTCCTGTCTCAGCCTGTAAGGGACCCATATTTACTTTTGCTAATCTTTTCCTTTTTACATACCTATAGAAGCTTTGACAGTCTGTTTTTATATCTCTCGCTAGTTTACTCTCATTATATTTTCCCTTTCTTTATCAATTTCTTGGTCCTCCTTTGCTGAATTCTAAAATCCTCCCAATCCTCAGGCTTACTACTCTTTTTGGCAACATTATAAACTTCTTTTGATCGAATACTATTTTTAACTTCCCTTGTTAGCCAAGGTTGGATCACTTTTCCTGTGGGGTTTTTGTGCCTTAAAGGAATGTATAATAGTTGTAAATGATGTATTAATTCTTTAAATGCTAGCCATTGCTTGTCTACCATCATACCTTTTAATGTAGTTTCCAAATCTACCTTAGCCAACTCGCCCCTACGTAGTTTGCTTTGTTTAGATTTAAGACCCTAGTTTCGGATTTAACTAAATCACTTTCAAACTCAACATAAAATTCTATATGGTCACTCTTCCCTAAAGGCCCCTTTACTACAAGGTTATTAATTATCTATCCCCTTGACTATACAGCACAGAAGGAGGCAAGCCGGCCCGTTGAGCCCATGCCGGCTCTCTGCAAGAGCACTTCAGCTAGTCCCACTCCCCCACCCTTTCCCTGTAGCCTTGAAAAATTTTTTCCTTCAGGTACTTATCCAATTCCCTTTTGAAATCCACGACTGAGTCTGCTTCCATCACCCTTTCAGGCAGGGCATTGCAGATCTTAACCACTCGCTGCGTAAAAAAGTTTTTCCTCATGTCGCTTTTGGTTCTTTTGCCAATCATCTTAAATCTGTGTCCTCTGGTTCTCGATCCTTCAGCCAATGGGAACAGTTTCTCTCTAGCTACTCGGTCTAGACTCATGATTATGAACACCACTGTCAAATCTCCTCTCAATCTTCTCTGCTCCAAGGGAACAACCCCAGCTTCTCTATCCACGTAACTGAAGTCCCTCATCCCTGGAATCATTCTCGTAAATCTTTTCTGCACGCTCTCTAAGGCCTTCACATCCTTCCTAAAGTGCGGTGCCCAGAATTGGACACAATACTCCAGTTGAGGCCAAACCAGTGTTTATACAGGTTCATCATAACTTCCTTGCTTTTGTACTCTATGCGCTGGATTTTGTCTTGGGGTCGGGTTATCCGCATTTCGTGTTCCCCCCCCGCCTCCCGACTCCAGATTAATGTGGATGAATGATGCAATTTTCACTTAATTGGGTAATTGAGTTCCAGCATGTGGGAACCCATGAACTAATTAGTGCTTTCAGTCTGAAAGTCGCCTCTGATGATGTCATCATTGCTGACTGTCTGGCTGTTGGTGAGAGAGGACCTGCCTGGCTTTTGATGTGAGTAGACCTGGATGCAAAATGTGAATGTGAAGAGAAAGAGAGAGAGAGAATCCAAGTCCTCTCACAGCAAAGGCCATACAGTCTCTGAAGACATTCAATACAGCAGCATCAGAGGCGACTTTCAGACCTAATACTACTACCTTCATCACATCTCCGTTGTAATAGTGGACCTGCAGCTGATAGTCAGCTATCCACTTGCGCTCCCGCCAGGTTTCACTTGAGTGTTTCACACCAGGCGCACTTCACGTCGGAAAAGGGTTAAACTAGCTAAAACGTTTCAAAATGGCATTACAGAGCCAATTTAGGGCTTGTTAAGGGCTTTAATGGCCTCTCCCGCCTCTTGGAGGCGGGACGGAGTTGGGAACCCCGCGACTGATTTTGTCAAAATTGCGTGGAGGCGGGATGGGGTCGGGACCCCCGACCCCGCAAATTTAACCCCCCACACGCCTCCAAACCCGACTCCATGGGTCATTCAAAATCCAGCCCTATGCCTCTATTTATGAAGCCCAGGATCCCGTATGCTTTATTAACTGCTTTTCAATCTGCCCTGCCACCTTCAACGATTTGTGCATATATACCCCCAGGTCTCTGTTCATGCACCTTTAGGATCGCACCCTTTAGTTTATATTGCCTCTCCTCATTCTTCCTACCAAAATATATCACTTCACACTTATCTGCGTTAAATTTCATCTGCCACATGTCCACCCATTTCACCAACCTATGTCCTCTTGAAGTCCATCACTATCCTCCTCACTGTTCACTATACTTCCAAGTTTGTGTCATCTGCAAATTTTGAAATTGTGCCCTGTACGCCAAAGTCTAAGTCATTAATATATATCAAATATATATGAAACGTTAACTCTGTTTCCCTCTCCACTGATGCTGCCTGACCTGCTGAGTGTTTCCAGCATATTCTGTTTTTATTTGAAGTTTATAATCATCATTTCAACATTTAATAAATGCTGGACAAATAATAACACCCTTAACACCACGTAAATCTTTGCTATGCAGTCAATTCATGTTATTATCACTTTAAATTTGTCAGTCAGAAAGAGACAATAACCATGAAGTGGCAACAAGATTTCACGCTAATATGAGGCTGTTTTCATCAGAGAAACATTCAAGATGACTCAATCATGGAGCTGGAAGTCTGCGGTGGAAAATGAAGTCCACTGCCCTAAGTATACAAGTCACTCATTACAGAAATTGACCTCCAATGCAAAACTTTGAATGTCTTCACAATAGATGAAATTAGGAAGATCTTTTACTGAAAGAAATAAGCTTCTTTGGCTCCTACCCAAATGTCTTTGAAAGAAAATTAATTGCAGGGTAACTGTAGCACACTGCCGTTTCATTTAACAATTCTGCACTTTCACCAACACAAGGGCTGCCAGAAATCCACTGCGTTCTCAATGTCTTTGCCAGTAGTCAGTGATGGAACGTCATATTTTACTGTTTACAGAAAAATAACACCAGTGGATTGAAGGTTTTAAGCCTTCAAAATAACCATTAGTCTCAATTTCAGCTTGCAGTTATGTCCCGAAAATAAAATCTTCCCATTATCATCTTACTTATTCTCTCTTCTGTCCCTGAAGCTTACAGGCAAGTTCATGACTATAATTTTCATGGCAGCACAGAGTACTCATTCTTCTTCAATGAAAACATCTTGCAAAATGCGATATAAACTAGACCGGCAAGATCACATTAAATTCACATTCCCAGTGTGAATCTTCGCCTGTTGAAAGCGCACATCAGGAATCTAGCCACCGAGGTCAGTGGGCCCCACAAGATTCTCGATTAAAATGACCCCTTCTGTTTGTCACAATGTTTAGGAAAAAAGTATAATTCTCCCTTCATCTCGAGGGCACTTGGCACTTGAAAATTATAGGTGCAAATGAATTTTCCCTTATCTCACTGCAGACCATAAAGGTCCCAGGTTTAATCCTTGATCTCAGACTTGCCTCCTGCTCCATAAACCCCCTCGTCACTCAAGTCCCAATCACTCAATTACCTCTCCTGGTACTCATGCTGCCAACCCTGTTAATGGCCTCCTTTGCCCAGGCACCTTTTGTTTTCCTTTCAAAACCGCGATCACCCTCTTCAAAAAGCCCACCTTTGATCCAACCGTCCTCTTCAACTACCACCCCGACTATTACCTCTAATCTCCTCAAATGTATTGTTACCTGTCCACTCCATGAAGTTTCGCAAAACTCCATGGGCAATTTTCATCTCGCTACCACCCCATATCAGCCTGTAAACAGGGTGGTAGTGGCACAAAAATTGCTTTCTAAAAGTCTCGCCGACTTGCTGCTGGAGGTCCACGCATTCCAATACTCAGGTGGACCTCGAATTAAGTCGCCAGTGCTGCCACAAGAAATAGGCGGGAGCCTAATGAATAAATGCAAATAGTGCTAAATAACACAGTTAAGACCTCAATGCGATCAGCACTGCCATCATTATTTCCTTGACCTCCCCACAAATCATGAGCGATACAAGTGGGGAGGATGCGTTTTCTAGCGCTACTTAGAGGAATCATTAGCTGCAGTAAAGGAAAGCTAGAAGCAGATCTGGCACTTAGTTTTCCTTGATACTTTTCGGAGTTAAAGGTTTCCTTCACTTCAATTCCTTCCTGAGCTGGGTGTGCGCTTTAAATTTCTTGCACACTGAAATTAACCGCTCCGTTAACCACCCCTCCCCAATCTATCCAGCCGTCCTCTAACATTTTGCTGCAGGGCCATGATCTGCCTCTGTCCGCCAGATATTCCACCCTCCTAATGGTGAACTGCCTATAAGTAATGTGATTAGTGCTGGCAGCTGGCCTATTCAACGCTAATGAGGCCAGACTATGAAAACTGATCAGGCCTCCCACTGACGACATCAGGCGGGCAGAGAGGAAGCCTCACCCACTGCTCGCGGATTTACGCTGGAGATGAAAGTCAGCCCCCCTCCCCCCTTTGTTCGAGTCCCTTCAGTTCAGCTACTGCCCCGTTCACAGTGCCAAGACTGCCTCGGCCAAAGTTATAAGTGATCTCCTCTGTGACTGTGACCACAGTGCATTACCCTTCATTGTCTTCCTCAACCTCTCCATGGTTATGATATGGTCAAGCAGCTCAACCTCTTTGATTGCTTCTACTCTGTTCAATTCCAAAGGACTGCCCTTGCACCATTGCACTCCTACATGTCCTATTGTGCCAGCAAATCTCCAACATTTGTTTTCTTCCTCACTCTAGATATTCCTGAGTCCTCAAGTGTCCATTAGTCCTCATTTACGTTTTGTTCCTCAGTGACATCAGCTGCAGCTTTCAAAGACATGCCAGTTGTACCAACCTCTCTTCTGCATCCACTATCTGCAACCTAATGACTGGCTGGGCACTGTCTACCACCATCATGGACAATAACTTGCATTTTTATAGCGCCTTTAATGTAAAGAAAATAGCCAAAGAAATTTATAGGCATAACCAAAAAATGTGGATGCCGAGTCCAATGAGTCGCTTTTGTGGGAAGTGGCCAAAAGCTCAGTTGAAGAGGTGAGTCTTAAAAGAAGAGAAGGACATGGAAGGGTTTAGGGAGGGAATTCCAGAGAGTGGGATATAGGCAGCTGAATGCATGGCCATCAATGGTGGAGAAAAGGGACAGGGAATTGCATAAAAGGTGTCAGAGGAATGGAGAGTGTGAGATAGGAGAGTTATAGTTGTAGGCCTGGAGGAGGTGATAGAGTTTGAGATGAGCAAGGTCATGAAGGGATTTAAACACAAAGATAAGAATTTTAAATTTGAGGTCTAGGGATTCAAAAGCCAATGTTAGTCAGCATGGACTGGGTTGATGGGTGAATGGGACTTGTTACAGGATAGGATACAGGCAGCAGATCTTTGAATGAGCAAATGTTTATGGAGGATGAGATACCGGGCAGGAGAACACTGGAATAGTCAGGCTTAGAGGTGGCAAAGCCATGGATGAGGATTTGAGCAGCAGATGGGCAAAGGTGAGGGCAAAGAGCATTGGGACATTTTATACAGTGAAGGCGCTATAAAAATGCAATCCTTCTTGGTGCTGGTCTGTGCATCATTAGCTGAATCTCAGCCAGGATGGTGATAAGGAGATGGTGCTAGAAAGATTACAATTGGCTCCAATGTCCGAGACTAAGAAGGGGAAAAGCAGCCTGGGTTCCTGCTCCAGCAACTAAAGATCGGAGTTACAATCCTCAATAAGTATCCACAATTCAGCTTCCCATAAGGGTGAATGTTGTCAGTGAAAGCAGTCTGGAAAGATGCGTTTTCTAACATCACTCATATGCACTTTCTCGTAGATTAACCAGATGGCTGCAGTAACATCATATGGACATCAGCAACTGAGAATAGACAAAGAGAAAGTCCAAAAATAAAATATACTAAAACATAATGGTTGTATATATATTTTTTTTAAACTGATTTACCGTAGTATTCCACCAGGCTTTCCTTAAATCTATCAACAATTCAAAAGGGCTTTTTCTAAAGTCTTATCTAATCACCCATTTTGTTGCAAGACATCAGAGTTACAACTAGGTTTCATTCATTTTTGAATGGTTTCCAAAACTGTATTCAGTGCAGGGAACTACAAATAATTACTATCCATAACTTGCCTTGAATACATTTCCTAATGTAAACCTGAAGTGTTATGGGATCCTTAACACCATCTTAGAACTTGGTCTTGTTATTTATGAATAAGCATATGGTGTGATTTGATGCCAACTTCCCCAATGCTATTGTACACTAAAATGGCAGACCTGCAAAGAAGTATGATGATTACCTGTGATTTCCTTAAAAAATCAAATCAAAAGTGAAGCAGCTGCCACAAGCCAAGAAAATGTTAAACCTGGATAGAGATTGAATGGTAATTTTAAAAATGTAATTTATTTTAACAATTCCTTTGAATTTGTTTATCATTGCAAAATTAGGGACAACCTGATTTTATAAATTAGGACTTTACCACCAATGTAACCCCCCAAAATCTGCTGTGAATAACTTTCCGTCGCTACAATAAAACTAAACAGTGATTGGAAAGATGATCTAAATATTTGGTACCCAGAATATAAGTTAAGTAAGGCGCACTTTCTGGTTCATTTAGTGCCCTGTGTGTGACACTTGGGAGGTTGGAAACACCCAGCATTATGGAGCAATCTGTTGTGGAATTCAATCTAAAGTGGAAACAGATACGATGGGCAGATGCAAAGCTTTAAAGGTTTCTGGCTGTTAAGTGTTAATGCACCATATGTCGCCACAACAAGGTCTAGACTATATCTGAGGCATGGCCAAGCGAAGCAAAGTTCTACGCGATTTGTTGACTAATTCTTTCTGCACAAATTATAGAGACGTACTTGGCTTGATCAAGAAGGCTTAGTTAAAAAGTCAGCTAAAGGGAAACTATTATGATTTACTCAGCCTTCAAATTAAAGTTTTGATTCTGCAGGATAACCATGTTGCCTGTCACTCTAAGCACTCTAAATAGATAGCCTGCTGCTGCAGAGACAAGAAGAACTTCAGGGAGCAGGAGTTTTCTCTTACTTCAGCTTTTTACCCAGTATGTACTGCACAGGAAAATATTTGAATACCTGGGTCATCACTACACATCAGCTGGTCGATCAGGAAATATATATTTTTTAACAATGTCATGTGTATTCTTGCTACAACTTTACCTATATTCTGATTGTTATCCTTCTATCATATCTGTGCACTTGACTACTGCAAACCATACTATTGGCAAACTCAATTTTTGGCCACCAATAAAAGGCAGGTTAGTTCTATCCTAGATCTTCGGAGGTGAAGATCTGAAACACCTATGTGACCCCAGCATCACCAAAAAAAGTATGATGCTGGACGAAGCCCATATAAACCTATTATTCTTTTCTTACGGCAAATATATATATCTCGATCGATCATCAACTTCCTATCAGCACCACAGAATCTAATGGAACAGCATGCAGTAATTTACCCAATTCTTTCAGAACACACAAGGCTAGAGACTGATATTCTAGCAAAGATTGATTCTTGAAACCAGTAAACTTTATAAAATATATTTTTTATTTTAAAATCATTCAAGATGCAAAAGCTCAGGGTGAATGTTTCCCTTCAGATTGTACATGAACTAAGTATAACAAATCATTACTTTGTCTAACTGGAAGCATTATTTGTGCAACACAAAAATGAAAAGCTTGCTTTATTTTCACGTTAATCGTAATTTTATGTTAACAGCCATCAAATAAACTTTGTAAAAAGAAACATGGGGGCATTGTCTTACCACTTCATCTTCTGTAAAAGAGATTTACTAAGCTATTAAGAGAATAAAGCCCGAGTTACAGAAACGTGCATTTTCGATTGTCTATTGGCATAAAATTGGACGGTCAAAGAAAAGCACTCTCTGGCATTCTGCCAGCCGACAATCAAACCTGAATAAAATGATCAGCACTAACTCGGCAGCAAGTTTTATCACAATTTGCCAAGGACTTCAATTTTCAACAAACAATTCCATGCTGCAGTATTCGTTTTCAAGCAGAAAAGCTTAGAAAAAAATCAGTTAACATAGTAAATTAAATTAGTAATGGACCGTGCTTTTGTGTGACAAATTCGGCTGCAGTAGTCTAACATTCAGAGGCCATGCGGAGGAACACGAGAAGTCTCTGAAATTAAGCATTTGCTCCAGCAAAACAATTCTGGAAATGATGCAGTGCTTTTCTGTTTCAAGGTACCTCCAGCCTCTTCAGCCCCAAATCTGTCATGTCTGCTAAAATCACTAGTGAGGCCATGTGGAAGGAGAAGGCCTTGGGGAATGATGTTCTAGCTGCTGTCTTCCACACATCCTGGGTTTGGCTGAAGGGAAATATATGGAGCTGGTACCATCTGTTTGGCTGAAACATCACTCCTACCAGCAAGCATGCCCTTGCCTTTTAATGTCCCTGTGGCTTTTTCCTCAAAGTAATTAAAGCATGATGTCATGTATCAATTTTTATTAATAAGGACACTAAATACAGAATTAGTCATTTATCGCCTCCCTCAGATTAGATTTAATCGGTAACAATATCTTTAAATTCTCTTGCTGCAAGATACCACATATTGATGCCACAATTACAAGGTACAGAAAATGGTTTTAGCTGAAGAAATGTGCAAATTCTTGTTCCAAATTGCCAATGGATGCTCCAATTCAACACTATATATAAAAGCATATAGGCGCATTTATAGCTTCATGTAAGCTGCAAAATATTGAATCATATCAGCATTTAGCACGTGTTATCTTTGGCTTGAAGTTAATTCCATTCGTTAGAAAAATCATCTGGTAATTTGGACATTTTGCAGGTACAGAAGGAAAAAAAAAAGTCATCTCGACATTGAATATTTGAGGGTGCGGCGTTTAAAATCATCCCATCCCTCCCCTCCAAATAAACAAATACCATGGGAGCCAATACACTTCTGAGGAGTTTTTTCCTCAAGTTTGCACAGTAATGCAGACTTATTACTGTGTGACGGTGCAGAAGAACCAAATTCTAATCACCCAAAAGAACACAGACCTTGCAAAAGAATTTTCCACGTCGTCTACAGTTAATTTTCAAAAATAATCTCCTTCATAAATGTGCTTTAACACATGAAACACACACAATAAATTTTAGGAATTTAGGAGGTACATTTGATAATAAATTTAAATTGCATTATTAATTGCAAAAGTTATAGATACTCTTCACTGCTTGTGTATTTGACCTTAAGGTCCAGCTGATGGCCGAAAGATGATAAAGGATGCATCTAAATAAAGCAACCAAGCTGTATGTAGATAGAAAATACAGAAGCAAAACTTGACTTACATATAGCTAGATATCTGAAAGTTAATCACAATCCCTATACAGCAGTTCAAACATCACCAATTGATTCTGGCTGGTCCGTTGAAGCCAATAGATTTCTGTGTTTGCTCACAGAGAAAAATCAGCAAGATACCAGAAAGTATGAAATTGATTCAAATAAAGGTAACAGAAGATACACCACCCATCATGTTTTACACATCAGAGTGGGGTGCTTAGTCCTCATCCTGTATGAAGCATCCTATCTATGCATCCGGAGACACACAGAATTCATTGGTAAAGAAACAGATGAATTACCGTAAGTTTGATTTGTACCTGTCACTGGGTGCATCACAAATTATACTGTGAATCATGAAGATTTAAGGGCTTGCGTATTGAAATCAAACATCCTAACATTGTTTCGCTCCATTTCCTTCACACTCCCTCATCCACCAGGACAGCCCAAAGCGGAGATCTTTCTAATCTACAGCATTCAATGCACATGCTCCAATTGCCTTTCACACGAGTTGTTACTTTTAATTTTTTATTTATAAATCCTTCAACTTGCGATTCAATAGAAGATATATATTACTGGGAAAAATGCACTTCTTATTTTATTGGAATGATCCTTAAAATAAACACATGTATTCATTACATTTTGAGGAAAGTTATGGAATGGTTAAAAACTGCGGCCCAGTTCACTCAAGCATTTATCAGTAGCTTCTGCAGGTCTGCTGCCGACACATTTGAAAGTAATCCGAAGCTTTTCAAAGTTGCAGTTGCTATTATCAAGGATCTGTTTCTTCATAATTCTTAATGGTACTTTTCAGATTATAAAACACTCACTAGGATTTTGCCAACCAGTACAAATGCCTGCAAAAAAAAATCCTGCTATGAATCCTGGATTTACAATACCAAGACCAGTAAATGGTAAGATTTCTATATTTTGTGTTACTAGTCAACTCTTGCCTCTTCTAATTCTGCCAAAGACAAATGGTACAATCAAAGCAATGGTGGGTACAAAAGAGTTTCCATGGATACTACAGTCCCTGTAGGAATTGGGGGAGGGGGAGGACTGACGCACACAGATAAATAAACTCTAGGGGGCAAGGTGCCGTGATTTATTGCTTGTGTCTTTTTGCCAATTACTGATATTGTATTAGAAAAGCTGTCATGCACCATAACAAAAATGTCTTTGTCTTCATCCCTAGCAGTGGTACTCAGCATATGATCAACAATGAAAGAATTTGGCATCCGAGCATGAAAAGACTAAATTGCAGAACATTGGTAGCTTTTTCCAAAAACATAAACATATAATAGATAGTGCACCAGTAGCAGTGTATTCCTGGGCTCATTTTAGGATTGTGACAGACCCAAAATTCAGGAGCAGCTGCTGTTTCGAGAGACTTAGGAGATCTTTCTTACTCGTGAATTAAACAGCACTATACTGCTGCTGGAAGTGCTGATGATTATAGGCCTGACACACAGAAAAATCTGTTGTACTGTTACTGCTGGTGCAATATTCTATCGTACACACATTGTTACTGTGAGAGGAAACAGATTTTAGATTACACAACTTTATTAACTATTGTTTGTGTAATAATACAAGTTTTTAAGCACAGAGTAATGAAGCTTTAGGATCTGGTCTGGTACTCGTAGTCCTTTGTTCTCCTTTGGACACAGATGGATACTCAGCAGCTTCATGGGATGAGTTAGTCAAGCAATGACTTTGAAGGTCGTAGTTAAATGCCTTGGAAGGTTTAATACGTAACAGGGAGCTGAGCGTATTTTCTCACGTGCTTATTATGTTCCCTTGTATGAAATAACAGTACCCGAGACTGTGAAAACAGCTGTGTATTAATGCATCATTTTCAAACCTTTGCACCAAAATGCTTCACACAGAAAGTGGACTGTGAATTCCAGTTAATGCTCAAAGTCGAAAATTACAGATGTGGTTTACATATGCATTCGATGCAACAGCAGCACACTAATTTACTGCACCCGTTATTAATTTCCTTGACAGTAAAATATTGAGGATATACAGTCCATTTTGCTTAGAGCTTTAGGTTTAGCAACTGTTAACGTGGCAGAATGTGTTTGCTATTTTAACAATGGACACTGTTTTAGGCAGTTTCAATACTGAGCTCCTCATGTGCAGGATATAATAAGCATCCCGATACTCAACTAACTCAGTTTAGTCAACAGTAGAAACTTACATGAAGAACATTAGAAAAAAATCCCAGAAAGTATTTTTTTCTATGTGAAGAGTATTGTCTTGATAAAAATGTAGATAGATTATGGACCTTGGAGTATAATTCAGCTCCAGAAAACTGAAATGGAGGCATACTGAGACATGCCTGAACAGCTAATTCTAAATTAAAATTTCCACATGCTCACTCATTATTCAAATAATTTCAGTTACAAAGACACCTTGAAAAATGTAAAGTTCTTGACACAATTTGTTGTTAAAATGGAAAGAATGCAGAACAGTTCCCAGGCAAATTTCAAAGCATTCTCCAAAAAATGAGGGCGAACATTCTTTCCTCCGATAGCACTATCTCTGCTAAAACGGAATCCATAGCAGAAACTGCTGTGAACTTGTTCAGTAGCTGCTATCAGTTTTACAATGCAAATGTTGCCCTGTTAAGCACATTTGTCCAGGCTTCTCAAATGGATTGGTTTGACCTAGAAGGGAACTGAGCCTTACAGATAAAGAATGTCCCTGGTACATGTGAAGTTAGTTGATCTCATCCAGGACTGCAACAGAGGCACTTGAATTAATCCCAGCACTCTTGGGCGAAGAAGGGGAAAATAATGCCCAATTATGGTTTTTGATCGTTAGCTGATGACTCCTGTTGGAACGTGAGGAGGTGTAAACATTGGATGAGAACAACTGAGGGAGGGAGGAAGGAAGGGAGAAAGAAAGAAGAGGAGCGAGAAAGAGAGCGAGAAAAGCCCATCAACTCTCACAGTCTAGGCTCATACAAAGAGTAGCCACCTCAGCAAAGTACTGGAACAGACCTGGCACCAATGGAACCAAACCCAGCTAAATGTAAGCAGCCCAATATTTTTCACTTCATTCATTTTTTTTAAAGAAAATGCACGCATCATTATAACCCAATCTCTGAAGCCATGGGTTTTGCTCCAGTGAATGAATCATGAAACAGCACAAAATGCAACATGGACCAAATTTAAGAAATAGTAATCAGGCAGGCTTTGAACCAATTAAAAGTATCAAAAGGAAGCAATATTAAGACGTCTGAATGCTAAATTCCCTCGCTCTTGACAGGTTTTCTTTACTAATAGGTTCCCCCATTTCCATTTGAAGAGCGTGCTCTGACTTTTTCCACCCTGTGTTCCAATGGGATGATATTTTCCTTGCATCCCTTTTCCTTTGAGGATTCACACTGAAAATTTCCAACACAAATGCACCTTAGGCAGGGATTCAGTTCTAAATCTCACTTCATATTTACATGCTGCTCCATTTCAGTGCTGTTCAATCATGGTTTCAAACCACTTAAATTCAATTTACCATCAATAAAAAAAAAAGATCTTCACACCGTGTCCTGAAGTCATGCGATGAAGTCCCCCAGATCTGGCAGGACTAAAAGCTGCATCTTCATTATTTTGAATGCAGATGAAAAGTAAAACTGACCTAAAGCACACCCTGTGGCACCAAAGTCCTTCAGCCTATCTGCACTGAACCCATGTACATTACATGTTCAACATTACAGGAGGGGGTGCAGAGGAGATTTACAGGAATGTTGCCAGGACTGAAGAATTTTAGCTATGGGGAGAGATTGGATGGGCTGGGTTGTTTTCTTTGGAACAGGGGAGGCTGAGGGGAGACTTGGTTGAGGTGTATAGGATTATGAGGGGCCTAGATAGAGTGGAAAGGAGGGACCTATTTCCCCTGGCAGGGAGGTCAATAACCAGGGGGCATAGATTTAAAGTAATTGGTAGAAGGATTAGAGGGGAGTTAAGGAGAACGTATTTCACCCAGAGGGTGGTAGGGGTCTGGAACCCACTGCCTGAAAGGGTGGTAGAGGCAGAAACCCTCATCACATTTAAAAAGTACTTGGATATGCACTTGAAGTACTGTAACCTACAGGGCTACAGGCCAAGAGCTGGAAAGTGGGATTAGGCTGGATAGCCATTTTTCGGCCGGCACAGACACGATGGGTCCTTCTGTGTCATAAATTTCTATGATTCTATAATTCATTCTTAACCTCAAGGAAACTGGAAACAGACAGTATTTAACAGATAGGTTAGGTTTGAGTGTTCAATAACCTTCAGTGGTTTTGAAATGACACAACTAAAGTAAAAATATACTTGTTTGTTTAGCATTGCATTATCAAATGTTGCGCTTCAGTAGTAAAGCCAGTGGAACAAAGGGATCATCTGTTTTTTTTTATGGTTATAGTAATCCATTTAAAGCACAGATTCCTAGGGAATCAACAGTACTACATCACTCAGTACTGTATTTCCCTGTACCCTCTGTTATAAAACTACTGTCTGCACAGCACGTCCCCAAGGGGATTAGATAAACTGTGTTTTTTAAGATAAGGCAGCATTCTTTGAACATCTTTGCCTACTAAACTAACGATTTGCAATACTGTTGACTACAAAGGGAACTAAAGATAAAAGGACATGTGTGAATACTAAAAACTGGAACCTTCAATATAATCCTTTCAACCTAATGTAGAAATTATCTGTCCTCCCACTAATTGGGCGACTTTGAACAATTATGGCAACAAATTAGTACAGTCTAACCAGTTACTATGGTGACCACATCCTATTTGACCCAGAGCTGAGCTTCAAATCCATATCTTAATCATCAGCAAGATCATCTATTTTCACTTCACCTCTTCAACATTGCCTGACTGCCCTTGCCTCACCCCACCAGTACTCAAATCCTCTAGGCTTGACTTCTCCAATTTTCTCCTTGCTAGCCTCCCAAATTACACACTACATCAACCTCACAGTGTCCAAAACTCTGCTGCCCATACCCGATCAGTCACTTAGTCTCACTTGCCTATCAGCTCTGTCCAGGTTAACTTCTATTGGCTACCCATCCCCACAAAGCATTGCATTCTAAATCCTTGTTAACTAATCCTTTCACAGCCGCATCCCTTTTTACCTTTTCAACCTTCTCCAGCCCTACTTTCCACCAAGTGTCCTCCACTCTTCTGACTCTGGCCTCCTGTGCATCCCTCCCCCGGTGCACCTTCAATGATAGAACCTTCAATGGTCAAAAGAACCACGGATTGGTGACGTTGTAGCCCTAATTATCCAACCTGTGCTACCTTTGAGCTGCCACCCCACACCCCACCCCCCTTCCGCCAGAGCAAGGAATCAGTGAATTTACCTTATAATTAAAAGAGAATGGATATTGTGCATTAGCGAAAAAAATGGAAAATGCACCATATTTAAAATTGGATTTGATTTTGAATATAATCTGGTAGGAGTATGTTTATTTAAAAAAAAAGACTGAATATGTAATAGAGCTGGAGCACAGCACATCCCATAAATTCCCTGCACTAACGGGCACAAATGCAAGTACGGCGAAGTAATACATGCAGAGGCAATTTTTCCACGCCTTTTGCCTCTTCAGATGGTCTGGCTGGGATCTGGAACTCGTGATTTGGGAATTTCATGAAAGAATCCACGTGCTATCACCAATTGTTCCAGGCTGCCACCAGAATTAAACAAAAGCAAGATTTCATAATCAACAAATATATACACCAGGCATAAACTGATGCTGACACAAACCCTGATTGAGGCTTACATTTTTTAAACCCCATTTTATCCTTTTTAAACCTACTCCCTTCTCCTACAGTAGTTGCTGCACTTCACCTCAGCTACTGAAGTGAACGTTCCAACACCATTGGTCAGTATTGCATACCAGCCGTCACCAACTCGCCTCCACCCAAAGTTGAATATAATTAACCTGGTTCTCATTACATGCCGCAGTGACGCACTGGAGAGTCAGCATTGTGGTTATTTCAATTCTTAAAATAAATCTTAAATGCATAATCGACTATTTCTTCCAGAAATTGATCTCGCGTTCATTTGTCTGTGTTTTCCATTTGATGAATATGAAAAGCACTTACAAAGGCTAAATGTCATCAGTTTTTATTTCCTCTGGCAGAGATATTTGTGCAAACAATTCAAGAACTAACTGCACTGACTAACTAGTTGGGATTGTGTGGAAAATGAGCTTCCATCTGAAAGAAGTCATTAACTATTACTGTGGTTCCCCCAGCACCCCAAAATCACACAAATACATTTTCATCATCATCATACAGTTGCGGTATTCTGCAACGTTCTATATATTATAAATTAGCTAAGCACAATGGTTTTTCATTTATTAACAGTATAATTTTTTTTTTTTTTAAGTGTTTCGTAATGCTGCAATGGAAGTAGCGTGGTGGTTTAGCACATCAGAGCCCCTCCCTGTGCACTGTCCCACAGAGCAGTTAAGATGTGGCTTTGCTGAGGCGGAGTTCATGATTTCAGCTGTAATTATATAGCAAGGAGCTAAGGATATCGCGATGCTTTCTCGGGAACATAGGGAAAAAAATCTGAACAAGAAATTCACTCGGGGCCATGCTCAGCGACCTCCCACCAGCCAGCTTCAGAACTGCGTTAGTGGCGGTCTGAGAGCAAGTCAAAAATGATGTGGGACATAGGTGGAGCTAAGAGCAAGGAGTGAAAGTGCCTTATAAAAGGGAGTCCCACCCTCTTAAAGAAAGGCTGAAAAAGCTGATCATGTAGCCACAAACCTAGAGTTTCAATTCAGTGTCCAGAATTTATCCAGTCGCAAGGTCATACACTGGATCGTCTAAGACCAGCCAGACCGCCTCCCCTGGCAAAAAACACGAAAGGATAGCAATAATGATATGAACTGCAGATGTCCATAAGCCACGGGCTCAAATATTCAAACGGTTTCTATAATAATCACAAAATATCTTACAATTTTTTTAATTCAATTTATTCCACATTCTGATCAATAAATAGAAAAAGACCTATTAATAGCTCACACAAACATCAGAAAATTGTGTACTTGTTCTGCAGTACTCATGCAAAAATTGTACAGAAAATGTTAATGAACAATTAAAATGAAGAAACTTAATTTAAATATAATGGCCCGAAAATTAGACCTAATACGCGAGAGTACGCACTGTGTACTCTCGCGTTTTAGGTCTCCAATTGCCGGTTTCCAGCATGCACTGCGCATGCGCGGGAAACCGGCACTTCGTGAATTCAAAAGGGGGCGGTTCCTAAGTGAACCGCGTGCGCGCTACAGGCTGCGCGCACGCAGTGCACTTAGTGCTTTGAACGCGCAGGTAAGCATGGAAGATTTTACACAAAGAAAGGAGGCGTAAGACCCTCTTTTAACAAGGTAAGTAGTTAATTAAGTATTATTTTTAAAAATTTTCACCAGGTTTATCTTTTTTAGAGACTTTAAAGAAAGGTAAGTTTATTTTTATAACTTTTAAAAAGATTTTAAATTTTTTCAAAAATTTTATTTTTTGTTTAAAGTGGTTAATTTATTTAACTATACTTATTTTATTAATGTGATGGCTTTTTATTTTAATTTAATTGAGGTTTAGCTGTTCTTTTGGGGGGGGGGGGGGTATAGTATTCATAGCTTTGACAGGTCTTCCTGTCAAAACTATGAATGAAAGATGGTGTGCTGCCATTGGCTCTAACTGAATCACGTGATCCCAGAGCTCGCACGAACTAATTGTGTCTCTGGGTCACGCAAGCACTGCACAGCTGCAGCCTTGAAACTAAAGTTCGTGGGGGCCCGGAGGAAAAAGGTAGGCGCGGAGTGAGATATCGCGGGGAAGCCTTACCCCCGCGTGAACACTCAGTGTTTAATTTCTGGGCCAATGTATGACCAAGGGTAAATTACACATATGAAACTGCCCTTGACTTGGTTATAGATCAGCATGTGCTTGAATGTTGAAGACAAAAACCAGCAAGACCACATACACAGCTGGACTCATCTCCCAGTAATTCATTATTTTGCATAATATATACCCATGGTTTTTATTCTCCCTTGTTTGCACTCTAAACAGAGGCTGGCATCACTTCGGTGTGATTGAAATGCACAGCCAAGTAAAACGTCAGTAGCAGCAAATAATGCGTATCTGATACCACAAGTGTAATAGCGTAATGCATGAATCAATGCTGGGTAGAAAATTACAGAGAGGTTAAAAAAAATCTATTTTCTGACACAACAATGCACAATTTACAGAAACATCACTTTCAGAAAATACAAGGAAATGAAATGGCTTGAATAGCACGTCTTGGCTTAAGATTAACAGTTGCCCTGTTGCAAGAGATGGCACCCATTTATCTTTGATCAATTACCTTTTTTTTTTACTTGCCTGCCCAACTGGCCAAGTTGTATAGATCAGTCCGATCGTCTTTTGAGCACCTTCTGTAACTATTTCATTCCTCCTGCATGCACTCTCTGGAAGATTCAGAGGCCGGTACATATTATGGAACATTTCCAATTGATTATCCACTTCACTATAGAGATCACTGCTTGTGTATAAGTATGTTAGAGTAGCATTACGTATAAAGCGGGCCATGCAATTGTCTGGAAATATGGGCAAGAGGTAGGATGCCCCGCAGACTAGTGTTCAAATTAAAAAGCTCCCCTTGCAATCAGGATTATTTTATTAAATAATATTGATCAGGAGACGCCTTTTATTGAGCTACGGCATGGCTGACAAATAGCATTTAGATTACTGATTGCGCTTGTAAATATGCAATCACAAAATTAAAAACAGTTCTACATTCTTTTGAAAGGAAAAATGCAAAATGTGACTGAGCAAAAACATATGGCTCACAAGATAATATTTTCCCTCCCAATAGGCAAACTGAAAGTTGCAATTATGCTGGTATTTTTAGTCATGTACGCAACAAAAACTGCAAATTCAAAATCTAGCATGTTGTAAGTTTATTTTCACGTCTTTCAAAATGCCCTAAAAATAAAACAGGTTCGTTTTCAATGTCAAAATGTCATCGAATTGCCTACTCTGGCTGGTGTTCCCAACTTCTCCCTGGAGAGCTGTGTGACTGAACTGCTATATATAACACCTCTGTGCAGGTCATCTGGTTGGCTTATCCATACATTAGCATTACAGATAGATTGCACACCTTCTGTCCTAACCAAGAACTGGCTAATTAAATGGTGTCTATTAAGTCGATTGCTTTGACAGTGAATACAAAACCAATCCCTGAAGAGCATCTGGAGAAACCCTGGAGCATTGCTTTCTGCAGAATGCACTGGTCCCTCTGTGATGTCATGTCTTAACCCTTTGAAGAGCACAACAGTATTTACATCCCATCCTTAAAAAGCAAAAGAAAATGTAATTTACTCCATTTTTTAGGTGCTTCCCATCTCACAAATTATTTCTGCACGAGAGGCATATTAAGTTGTGTGAATGCGAGGAGGAGGTTACAAAGGGGCATAGGCTAAGTGAGTGGACAAAACTATGGCAGATGGAGTTCAATGTGGGGAAGTGCGAGGTCATCCGCTTTGGATCCGAGAAAGACAAATCGGAATATTTCCTTAATGGTGACGAGGAGCTGTAGAGGAGCAAAGGGATTTAGGTGTACATAAATCACAAAGCTAGTGCACAGGTAGAAAAAGTAATCAAAAAGGCGAATGGAAATGTGGCCTTATTCTCAAGGGGATTGGAATTCAAGAGTGAGGCAGTGATGCTCGAGTTTTACAGAGCCTTGGTCAGACCCCATCTGGAGTACTGCGTTCATTTTTGGGCATTGATCCTCAGGAAAGAGGAAGGGGTCACCAGGGTTTAAAAGGTCAAATTATGAGGACTCGTTGCATAAAGGTGGCTTGAATTTCCTTGAGTTTAGAAGGTTGAGGGGTGATCTAATTGAGGTATTTAAATGATTAAGGGATTCAATAGGGTACATACAGACAAACTATTTCCTCTGGTGGGGGAATCCAGAATAAGAGGGCATAATCTTAAAATTAGAGTTAGGTCATTTAGGAATGAAATCAGGAAGCACTTTTTTTTTTACAAAAAGGGTATTGGATATTTTGCATCCCCAAAAAGTTGTGGATGCTGGGTCAATTGAAATTTTCAAGACTGAGACTGAGGTTTTTTTTTTAGGTAAGGGCATCAAGGAATATGGAGCAAAGGCAGATAAATAGATTTGAGATACAGAGGAGACATCAACTAATGGAATGGTGGAACAGGCTTGAGGGTCTGAATGGCCTACTCCTGTTGTTGTTAGGTAGGCAAAGTGCTCCTAGGCCTCTTCTTCCTCCCTGCTGAAAAGGCTTTCCTTGGGTATTTTTGGACATAAAGGGAATCAAAGAATATGAGGATTGGGCAGGAAAGTGAAGTTGAAGTAGAAGAACAGCCATGATCTTAATGAATGGCGGAGCAGGCTCGAGGGGCTATATGGCCGACTCCTGCTCCTAATTCTTATGTTCTTATCAGTATCCACTCACCACTTCCTGGCTCAGATAAATTTAGGTACCAGTGTTAGAAAGTGCAAATATGAACCTGTGTCCCACCACTCTCTGCTAAAGTTTGTTAGTGTAATGTGCACTGCACCACCAGGCCCCACTATAGCCTTTTTTGAAAATAACATTTGAACAAACTAAGAAATATTAAAATGCTCATATACTTCAAAGGTGGACAAAATAAAAGTATTTTGGGGTAAAAATTCGGTTGCTTTGCGCCTCCCGTTAGCGCAAAGCAACTAGCGCCCGGGCGCGGCACCGCCAACGCCTCCCGCAAAATTTAGCGGGAGGTTAGCGGTGGCGCTAACCGGTAGCGCCCCATGGCGCTGCCCCGCCTAGATGACATCATCGCCGTGCGCAGCGCCCCACTCGCGATCTTCGGGAGCGCCCCCTGACTTACCGCCAGACGCTATGTCCGACGGGGTCAGGGGGGGCCTACCTGCGGCTGGGGAGACGCTATTTAAAGGCGAGGTGCGAGGCGGCCATTTTTGTTGCTGCCCGCCTGCCAGCACCTGCCTGCGCTCCCGTCTCCGGCCTCCTGAACCGCCCCCCTCGCGGAGTGCCGGCTGCGCTCCAAGAGCCCGGCACTTCTCGAGTGCCGGGCTCTTTTGCCGGCACTCCCGATCCCCCGGGGCCCAGCTGGGCCCCGAGTCATGCTGCGCAAGGCCCCTCCCCTTTAAGAAGGGGAGGAAGGCCTGCAATACCGCGTCGCACCGTCAGTTCCAGTAGCACCCCGCATCTCCTCTTGGGGCGCATCCACTCAATTTCCATCGCGGGGGCGCTAATTTCTCCGGGGCACTGCAAAGGCGCTACTCAATTTTTAGCCCTTTAACTTTATGGGATGATAAAGAAGTAGTGATATCACAAGACCGACATTCAAAAGTAGTTCTAATTGCTAAACTTCAAATATTTCTCTCTGATCAAACTTCCTATTTTAAATGATTAACAATTATTATTGTTAGCAGAAAGCTAAAAAAAAACAGTGGTCAGTCTGTCTATGATATCACCCACACAACACAGACAACTGTCACTAACACTCATATTTGGTTCAATGCACATCTCTGAAACCTAAAAAAAAGAGAAAAGTAGTAAAAAGCGACATTGTGCTACATGCTTTAAGCCTTCTAATGATGAGCTTGTTTTGTTTCTAGCCTATGTGGTTCAAGAGACTTCATGAAGCAAATAAGACGTACAAAATGTAATGTTTTGAAAAACATCTGTGCGCTCTGGGTGACATCACAGGAAGAGACAACAAGCTAATCTTTGTTTTCAGTGCTCTAACTTTCCATAGAAAAATATCATTCTACAATGGTTCTGAATCATTTATAAAAATGTAATCAAACAAACAAAATTACAATCAAATTATGTAATTAAAAAAAGGGAATTTTCACTTTGCAAATGTTATAATAGAAACAGAATTTGTTTCTCAGTATCAGAAGGCTGCAGGTTCAAGCCCCACTACATTTACATAGTCTTGGCTGACAAGTTAGTGCAATATTGAGGGATGGCTGCATTACACAGAAGTTACAGCACAGAAACAGGCCATTCGGCCCAACTGGTCTATGCTGATGTTTGTGCTCCACACGAGCCTCCTCCCACTACTTCATCTAACCCCATCAGCATAGTCTTCTATTCCTTTCTCCCTCATGTGTTTATCGAGCTTCCCCTTAAATGCATCTATACTATTCGCCTCAACTACTCCATGTAGTAATGAGTCCACATTCTAACCAGTCTCCGGGTAAAGAAATTTCTCCTGAATTCCTTATTGGATCAGTGACTATCTTATATTTATGGCCCCTAGTTTTGGACTCCCCCCCCGCCCTCCGCAAGTGGAAACATCTTCTCGACATCTACCCAATCGAACCTCTTCATAATTTGAAAGACCTCTATTAGGTCACTCTTTCCTGTGAATTGTACCCTCTCAGTTCTGGTGTCATCCTCGTCAGAGGTGTTATCCTACAGATGAGGAATTAAACTTGTTTCTGGTGATTCGGGTAGACAGTAAAGATTCCTGTGTTCTCCCAGTGCTCTAGCCAGACTCATCCCTCAATTAAGATCCGCCAAACACAGATTAACTGGTCATTCATCTCATTGCTATTTGTGAGATCTTGCTGTATGCCTAATTGCTGCTACATTCACCTAAATAACATCACTACATTTCAAAGTAATTCACTGTATGGAAGGTGCTTTGAAAGACATGAAAAAGTGCTCTTTTCTATAATCATTATTATGCACATTTTAAAATCTGAAAAATGACTTTCAATGCTCAAAGGCTTAATCATTATTTACCACGATATTGTGATACTTTATCACCACAAACCCAGATTAAAAAATTAATGTGACAGCAGCCAATTATTTGAACAGCAAACTGAGCAAATCAATTGCATAATGAGAGTGACATGGATCTGGCACAGAGGATTACTAACAAGCCTACAAATATAGATGGCAACACTGCTTCCTACAATAGCAAAATACTGTTATTTCTGCTTCCTACAATACCTCGTCCTAATAGTGCTCTCAGCCATCAAGAAATCCTTCAGACAAGAGGTGTTTTCAAAGTTGTATTTATGGTATTGTATGAAAAGAAATCAAGTTGGGAAAATACATACAACCACAGAGTCGTTTTTTATACCCAGTTACAAAAATTGTTTTTAGAAACACTAATAATTAAGGAGGAAATCCCCATCTTGGAAGTTCTGCACAAAATGGTTCTCCAACTGATTTTGGATACGATAATGGTTAAGAAAGCCGCCTTGTCTGAAGTATCCGAGTGCCTCAAGCGTTACGTGTAAAATGCTGAGTGGCAGGGAGACGGAGAACCTGCCCAGGTGTTGCAGCCTCAGGGATAGATGTTGTAATGGCAGCTCTAGGGATCCAAACCGTTGTAATGGTCTGGTGCACCACATGGGGAATATTCACCACACTCTGGCCTACATTCAGGCATGAAATGCACTGCACCCTTAGCACCTACAGAAAGAAAGCTAATTGGGAATTTGTTACGAGGCTGTACATGTTTATTTTCTACAATCATACAGCTTATTGGCGAGACCTCCGATTTGTGTTTGTAAATAGAAACTCTGGTTCCCTAATACACAACAGGTAGGGGAGCATTTACAAAAAAAAACAAGTACAACCTCATCCAACACCATCAAGATAAATTTTATTACTAAATAATGAATCACCTTAAACCAGGTTGGTTATATATTATAACCATGTTAACAATTATATTTTTAATGCAAGTAAATCACAGTAAGGCATGTGCATTCTTTGATATAGTTGGAGTGTTAATTTAAACCCACATAAGGCTTCAAAGCTTCTATGGCTTTAGCATCTAAAGAAAAAACTCTCATGACGTTGTGATTGAGCTGCTATGATTTCTGTATTATTTCCCAAAGCAGTATTTTGGCTAATAAAAAGAATGCAGCAGCAACAGAAAAACTGAGCGTTCTTCCCGAGCGACTATGGAGAAAACACAAATAAAATTTGTAAAGACAGGAGGAGCCTGGGACAACAGATTTAGGACAGTGTCCTTTCATCTCCAGTATCGATTGAAGTCCAGGGGGGGAAAATTCAGTCGCGCCCCGTTTGGGGCGCAAATATCGTCCGGGCACAAAGATTAGCACCTGGCGCTAATTATCGCCACTGACTGGAAACTTCACTTTTAACGCCCCTGGAGATGATTGGAGCGCTAAATCAGGCGCTGCACACCTGTCTTAAGGCGCTAAATCAGAGCGCTGGCGAAGCTCATGTAATGTCAGTCAGCAATGGAACACACACACAATGGCACGGGCCAGTTCTTAAAGGGGATGGTTGATCTTGCTTTCCATCCACATCCTGCTCATTGCAGCCTTGAATCTCGGCCTGGAGAGACCTGCACATCAAATGTGCTGGAAAGAACAATGGAGAGTACGAGGCAAAGAGCTCAGAGTGCAGCCCCCACAGTCTCTTCTAAATCGATACAAGGAATGGCAAATCAAAATGAACCTGCAAAGTGCTGCTCAGTACCCAAAACTCCTTCACACAACGTTGAATCTCTCCAGAAGTCTCTCTCACTCTCTCTCAGAATGCGTAGTTCAAAAATGGCACCAACAATAAAAGGCAGGAAGCGGTCACCTTTAAATAGCGCTCCCCCTTTCCCTTCATGACAGAAGAACGCTCCTATCAACCTGTCGTTGCTAGCGTCAGGCGGTAAGGCAGGGGGCGCCACTCAATATCTGCTCCGGGGCGATACCGGGGCGTTGCGCACTCGTCTGACGTCACGATCTGCCGGCGCAGGAGATCGTGGCGGTAGTGTTTAGCGCCGCCGCAAAATGTCTAGTTAATTTCGTGAGCGGCGCAAACTTCGCCGCGCCCGGGCGCTAGCTGCTTTGCGCCCCATTAGCGCCCTCTTAAGGCGCTAACGGGAGGCGCAACCAACTGAATTTTTCCCCCCAGGTCTTTGGGATGACAGTCAAGGTCCGAAGCAAAATAACTTTGGCTGGCTGGAATCAGTTCCACGTGAACAGAAGTCCACAGCGTTAAAAACTATTTACCATTTGACACCAACTGGTAGTCTCGTAGGTCGCAAGAACGGTTAATGCGCGAAATGGAAATATTATACTGCTCCAGTTGAGGTGCTCTCCTGAGGCCGAGTGCTGACATATTTTTGAGCCAGTGAGAAAAATAAAACCTTTTACATTACAGGTCGGTCCATTTGAGTTTGGAAGGCTGACTGGGTACACAAAAATAAGATATGTAGAAACTGCTTATTCTGTGCGTGCACAGACACTCCTGCCCATAGGTGCGCAGAAGAACCAATTCTTTGCATGGCCTTTAAGGACTTTCTACTGAAGTTTTTGGTTAGTTATTGCATCAAATCTGTTGCATTGCAGGATATGTCCGATGGAAAGGTACTTTAAGCACCTTTAAAGACAGTTTTGGAGAGAAGAAAATCTTTTGAACCTTTTCTGTAAAACCTTCCAAAAGAGCACTGAAAATTCAGCCAATAAAATCTAAAAGTCAGACAATTTACAAATATGGATTACTGTTGTAAGTTTCCAGCATATGTTTATTAAATTGAAAAAAAATTCTCCTACACCCAGTTACAGAACAAATTTCTTTTCACAAGGACGACACTGGTCAGGTCAACTGTAATGTATAAAGTGGATGGGAAAAGGTATGCTAGAAGAGTCTGAAACCCATCGGCCCATGTCTTAACCCAGTGAACAATGAGCACTTTCAAGATAAATTAAAGAACAAAGGGAGTTAACAGTATGGTGCTGAGTAGTTGTCATTCTGAACAGCATCATCCTCATCAAACAGGACTTGGATTACACAGTGATAGCGGACAGGAAGCACCCCTTTAGAAAAACGCTCTACAGGTGTTGAATGAATAATTCTGAATTTCCAAAATATACATTTTCTTTTATTTACATAAATGCTTTTTTTTTTATCACTTTCATTGTGGGCAGACATTTATCTCCAAGCAAAATTCATATACACTGTTCTTACTGGGAAGCATATAAATAGAAATTACATTCCAGCATGTATTCTTTGACATATAATGGGCGCACAGGGGAAGATAAGCTAAACAATGCTTCATGTCTCAGCTAATTCACTTTCAGTAGACAATGCCCAATGATCCACCCATAAAATATAAAATCAGGGTGATTTTTTAAAAAGCAACAAAAAGTACCGCTTACAGGTAGAAAACGTCCAACATGGTAGGTAACAAAAACATTGCGGAACATAGAAAGACATGCATTTATATAGCGCCTTTCATGACCCCAGGCCATCCCAAAGTATTTTACAGCCAATGGAGTACTTTTGAACCGTAGTCACTGTTGTAATGTCGGAAACACGGCAGCCATTTGCACACAGCAAGGTCCCACCAACAGCAATGAAATAAATCCTCTGGTTTAGATGTTGGTCGAGAGATAAATGTTGGGAGAACGCCCCAGCTCTTCTTTGAAATAGTGCCGCGCAATGTGCCCCGTAAGCTGCACTGCCTCCCCCAGTGCGTATGCTCGGTATCTACAATATAAAAGCTGGTGAGCGGCCTGCGCAGGACCTTGTAGGTGACTGCGCAGCCGCGCACGCAGCTTAGTGGGAACATTATTGCCGTGGGATCTTTTACATTCACCTTCTCATCCGAAAGACAGCACCTCCGACAGTACAGCGATCCGTCAGTACTGCACAGGAGTGTTAGCCTACATTATGTGCTCAAGTGGCTTGAGACATAGAATAGTACAGCACCAAAGTGCAGCTCCGAAGCACAGCACTGCAAAGTGGCGAGATGGAGGTTCAATCCTCTGCTCCATTGAGTTTCTGACCTCAACACACTAGTGCGCGAGGTGCAGACACCCCCCTGCAAGAGGAATGGAAAATTGGGCAAGAGGACACCCACTTAGTGCGTGCTTGTCTCTTTGTGGCCAAAGACAGGCATTGACAATAACCTGGAAGCACGCTGCCCACATCATCTCTCAAATGCAAGAAGACCACTGAAGGGGGGCTGTGGACCAGCAAGGCAAGAAAAATCAGCAAGTGGTGGAGAAGGATGTGCGTCTTCATAGAATGATAGCATTCCCCAAATAATCATTTAAAACCTCAGACATGTCACAGAAGGGCTTTGCCTTGTTTTTAATACCCACATAAAACAAGTATCTGTTAATCTGCTGGGGTTTCATCATTTTGTGGACATACAAGTCCCTGGCACAATGAAGCAGACTGAATGTGCTAAACAACTATGACGCCAGCAATGTATTGTGATGACTAATTTGTTTGGACCAACAGCCGAGTTGTGCATGAGAACTCAATCAACCAGCGTCAACCTTTAATGATTACGTGTGGATTGCAACAGAATTAAATGTACGTTAGGGAACAGTTGCCATGATGCAGGACTGGTTTGAAGCATCCATTCGTAATCTCTTTATCAAAAAAAAAAACTAGTTTATGCCAAACTATTTCTATTTCTTTGCTAGTAATAATGAGCAGTCATTGAAGGACTGCTGTGGCCGTGTCTGTTGTTTCAATTCTAGTGTTGCTACATTAGATCATGTTGATGTAGAATATGGCCTTTTATTGAAATGTACAATACACTAATCACTACATCTCTCTCTACCAGTGACAGCTGTAAAAAGTAACAATCTTTAAAACACAACTGTGCTGTGTGGTAAAATCTGAAATAGTGTCTGGTATATTTGCAGATTCAACTACATTTAGCAGCAATAACCAAACTGAACGCATCATGGGGATAAAACTCCTAATTTTATCTTACAAAATAGGAAATCCCAATTGTTCACTAAAGTTACCTACAGGAAGAATTTCACCCTCCTTGAATACTGCGAGAGAGGAAGGCAGATTTTAGCTCGCAATGCTTTAAACATTCACTGTGCTAACAAACAGACCTTCCATTATTCACTGGGATAGAGGTCACTGTAGCATACGTACTTCCACTTAAATGACATAGCCATTTCACAAGAAGTTTATTCAGCAAGTACCTTGAGCTTATCAGAGCTGTTGATTACATCATCCAAAGATGAGTCACTCCCAGTTAAAAACCCAACACAATGTACAGACTCCCTGCGGGACAGGAACGCTAAACAACGTGAAATGTGGTTACCGAATGGGATTGCTCTTGCACAAAACAGTGTGCTAATTCCCTCGTATTCAGTTCTTCCACTTGAATGGATGAAAACCCTTTCAAAACGACAATCGCAATTCCTTCCCCCCCTTTTATTTTTCTCAGGCACACCATGGGACTTCTCAGAGTCTGCACAATGCAAATAAGGCCAGCTTTCTTTCATGAAGTGATTAATATGCAGAGACAGCCTGCAGGTTTACTAGGAAGCAACCACCAATATACCTCCTCAAGCATGCTGACGCTTGCCAGCATTTTAAGGGAAGAAATCACCCAAGGATTGGCTAAATGAAAGTAACATTGTCCTCAGTTGTATTACCCCGGATCTTCAATACATTTTCAGCTGCTACATAAAAAGTTTGCTGTTTTCCCTAAACAAAATATATGTATAAGATGCCCAATAAACGGACATATAAAAAGGATACATGCAATCTGTTGTAGTATTAATGCCACATTCCCTGACTGGAGTGATTCAAACTAGGACATTTAACAAAAGGCTTAAACATTTAAAAACCACAGTATAGCATTATCTTGCCTTCAATTCCAATAATTGCAGCCATCAGAATGGGACAGTACAGTGCTGAATCTGTTTTATGCAACTGTTTCAAACTTTATTTTAAGCTGCCAGTTCTGGAGTACTTGCAACCACAGCTTTGTAACAATTAAATGCCATTTTAACATGTTTTCAAAGATGGATGTAAATGCGAAATCACTTCATAGCGATGCTTCTTTTCAACAAAAGTGTCAACCTCTCTCCACACAACCCACCCTCCCATCATAATGTTTTCTAGACCTATCATCAAAATGACTTTGTTTCCTTTAAAGTACTTCAAAAATATTCCACTGGAACCTGTGTTGCTGCTTTGAATGGCCAGTTGGGTTTTCTATCAGAAAACACACTTCCGCTACAGATTACTATTTCATTTTACCAATTATCCTCTTTCTGGTCGCACCTTGGTCATTTCGAAGACTCTTGAAAAGAAACAATCAGTGCAATATCTCCTGTGATGATTTTGTGTTTTCACTTTATTATGCTTGCTGCCATATTGTTTCACAGCATTAAATTTCATTAAAATCCAATAATGGTTTCAGCTTTTTCACAAGGGAGTTGAGCTATAAAAATAAATGACGAACCAAAAGTCGACGCAAAATCACATCTTCGATCAATGTTTCATTATCTCCAGAGGAACATTTCTTTGAAAATCACCTTCAAAATCACTTTGTCTAGATCAGAATAGTTCAATAATGTGTCATCATATGAGCCACCAATGATGCATAGCTGCAATCCCTGCCTAGAATGCCATCTATATTCTGTTTGGAGAGAGGGTACAGAGGAGATTTATAAGGATGTTGCTGGGAGTAGAGAATCTTAGCTATGAGGAAAGACTGGATAGGCTGGGTTTGTTTTCCTTGGAACAGAGGAGGCCGAGGGGAGGCCTTATTGAGGTGTATAAAATTATGAGGGGCATAAAGTGGATAGAAAGGACCTATTTCCCTTAGCAGAGGGGTCAAAAACCAGGGGGCACAGATTTAAAGTAATTGGTGGAAGGTTTAGAGGGGATTTGAGGAGAAATCTCTTCACCCAGAGGGTTGTGGGGGTCTGGAACTCACTGCCTGAAAGGGTGGTAGAGGCAGAAACCCTAACCACATTTAAAAAGTACTTGGATGTGCACTTGGGATGCTCTAACCTGCAGGGCTACAGATCGAGAGCTGGCAGGTGGGATTAGGCTAGATAGCTCTTTGTTGGCCGGCGCAGACACGATGGGCCGAAATGGCCTCCTTCCGTGCTGTAACTTTCTATGATTCACCCCTTTCTGGCACTCTTTTGCTGTGCCACTGAATATATGAAAAGCTGATCTGCAAGGGCACCATCGTTATACCCCTCTAATTTAGGAATTGCCAGCAAAATTCAGAATCCAGTATTGTTCACATCATCTTAAATTGTCTTTCACAATATGCCTGCAAATAAACGAGTTTCCAGAAAGCCCACTGTACATTTTATCAGTGTAAAATTTGCACTCGGGCATTTACACCAGCTAACAAAACAAAATCTTGGTTGCACCTGGTGCACAGTTCACAGCCCACATTTGCAGGTTATAAAATTGATGGTGCCTGATTGATACTATACAGCATGCACGGTATAGTATGAAGCAGGAGCTTGCAATCAAGATTTTTATTGCCTCCTCGCGAGAACAGCTACAGTAACTATTTGAAATATATAGTAGCACTTTTCCTGTCAGCCGTCTCTACTGGAACCATGGTCCTGAATCGACGTTGTTACAACATATCATGCCATGGAGTGGTACGATACATATTTGAATCCCACAATTCCGCATGCTGCAAATTTCCAATCCCAAGCATGTCACTGTGTATATAGCAGGGGGCAGTGGAAGAAAGGGAACATTGAACTATCGTGATGGTCCACATGCATGTTCCAGCAAACAATTCCACAGTAAAGCAAATTTTACAGTGGCAATAAACCACCGGATGTCTCAAAAGCATATACAGCCATTGAAATACTTTTTGAAGTGTAGAAAAACATGGCCGCCAATTCGCACACAGCAAGCTCCCACAAACAGTAATGTGATAATGACCAGATAATCTGTTTTTTTAGTGATGTTGATTGAGGGATAAATATTGGCCAGGACACCGGGGAGAACTCCCCTGCTCTTCTTCCAAATAGTGTCATAGGATCTTTTACAGCCACCTGAGAAAGCAGACGGGGCCTCGGTTTAATGTCTCATCTGAAAGACGGCACCTCCAACAGCACAGCACTCCCTCAGTAATACACTGGAGTATCAGCCTAGATTTTTGTGCTCAAGTCTTTGGAGTGGGACTTGAACCCACAACCTTCATGACTCAAGAGGTGAGGGTGCTACCCACTGAACCACAGCTGACATTGACAATAGAAGATACAAACTGTGACACTAAAATTCAAACAGGTAATGAAATAACTGCATAATACAGCAAATAAAAGATGGCTGTAACTTACAAAGTGCAAGATACACAGGAAACTCAGATTGACTTGTGGCTTAGGAAGTCATCCAAATCCCTCACGTTACAGCCTTGTAATACATTCACAGCCATCTGTAACTCTCTATTTATTCAATATTGTAACTAAATGTATAAATGTGAAAACTTAAAGCAGCTTAAGTACCTAATCTTTTCCCCTTTCATCCATGATGATAATCAAAAAAGGAAAATTACATGGTCTTAAAAAGACAAACATTAAACTACTACCGACCTCAAACCCCTATTAGTGTGACTATTATTTGATACTTTTCTCAATATGGTTTTTGTTCATTATGATGCAAAATGTATAGTTAAAATGTGAAGGGCTGACAGCTAGCAAGCATGTCTGTTGATCCTGCTTCATTGTTAAGCACCAAATCCCAGTACTTGACCCATCAACCACCTTCCCTCATCGTCCAGCCTATTCCTATTGTGTTCTCCACTGCATGCTTTATTCACATTGTGTTTCTGCTCCAATGCGAACCACCCAGTCATCCGTCCTGTGTTTATCTAATGTCATCCCAGTTTTATTTTCACACGAACGGCTCTCGTGTTCCCATGGAACCCCCTCCATGAACTACAGTACCTCCTTTCTGCATTTCGCCTCTCCGCCTCTTGTTACTGTCACTTCAGCTGTACACAGCAGACATAGGTCCCCCTATGCCATGAACTTTCCACTTCAAAGATCATTTTCTTTCCTACAGTGACTTTAGACAGAAGCCTGCACATAGTTTGTCTAATCAGCTTCACTGCAGCCTGCCCTCTGCACTTAGTTTAGTCTTGCTGTGTAACAAAATATATCTCTCCTATCTCCGCACAGAAATATTTCAAAAATGTACTCTCACACCACATGCACATTTGACAGGCAATAAAATCCACAACATGATTATTTTACTTTCTAACATTTTTCTCCACACAGTTGGTTTATGTCCTCAGTTTCCCGCTTGGTAGCCTCCATACACACACTAGTTCAGGGACCTTTGTACGAATCAAGTTTCAGCTTCAGGGATTTTTGCAGCTGTCTTGTATTTTCAGTTAGAAAATGGTTGTAACAACATTTTCAGTTACCATACCAGGTGCTACACCATTACTAGGCTCAATCAAGCTGTAAATGCATTCTCCTAACTACATTATGCATACAATGTTAGGTCTATTCTCTTCAACATTAGTTTCTGTGCAAAGATAGGTACTTGAAAACAAAAACTTTAATCTCTTTAGGTAAAAGTGTAAAAGAAAACTCTTCTACTATGCAGATGTACAAGCAAACTCTAAATAGAAGATGGCTATTTCTCATACACAAACTATACTCACTGGTGTAATACATGTTATTCCTGCTTTAGTTATGGTGGTCAAGGAAAAACAGTCCCAGGATGCACTTTCAGACAACAGGCAGTAAAATGAAAGAATCCTATTATTCGCCTTTACCATTCGATGTGGGTATTCAATCAATTTACATTTATTAGTTACAGCAGACTAAGCATACACAGTGAAGCAAATAGTTGACACACAATGGAAGAAAAAACTTAAAAGTTTATCATAACGATGCCCAGTATCCAACCACCACTTATTTACACACACACTGGTCAAATGACTACTGGTGGTGAATGTCACAATCGGTATAATAAAATCCCATAGACACAATTCACTCAGACCACATCATTTATATTTGCCAATGCTGACTGTTCATCATCAACCAATGTTACACCCCAATGGTCTCTACGCAAAACATTGCAAAATAAAGGATATTCTTTCCATTAATATTCTCCGATATCCCCAGATTGTGTATAGAGTGCTAACAAAACTGAAGGGCCAAGTGCTAATTAAGGGGTGACCGCATTCTGAGTAATTGTCACCACACAATAGAGAAGCCATAGTGTCATCTGGTCTATTTAGACAATGATATACCTCCATTAAACACATTTACTCTAACAATGTTTAGGCATTTTTGTAATATTCTCACAAGATACACTATTGATTCTTTTCTCTTTCTAAAAGAAACAAAGATGACCGATTGGCACAGATTAATTAGTGTTCTGAGCAGCTAATGTTAAGAGATGCACTTTTTGATTTAAGATAGGAGAAAGGAAAGGGAGTTTTAACAATGTACTAGTAAATTTCCTCTGGCAATGCTCTTGGGTAGCGTGGGAGCTGCAGTAGGAATTTATTCATGTTTGTCAGAGTCCCATTGCCGCCTCACTAGAACAGCAGCGGTAAGTATTGTGATACAATTTTACTGAAGTAATAAATCACATGACTCACAATGTAAAAAACATCACACTCACTCACTGATATTAAAACATATAGGCCTCATAAATATACTTGTAATATTTACCTACCATTCGACAAAACTGCCGCAAGATGCAAGTAACCTTCTTCTTCCTCTCTCTTATTGTTACTATTTTAAAATATTTTCTCTCTCCTTATCACAGTAGATTTGCAATAACTGTTCATGACGCCATCCTTTATTGGTCTATTCTTTCATTCTCCTGCCCCCAAACCTTCCTTCTTTTTCTCAGTTATTTACGCAAGAGATTTTTTTCTCCCCCTTGCCTCCTGCAGTGGATTTGTAGTTCTCGAGGAAGCTATCATTGGCACAGTGCTACAGAAGGGAAGCTTTTCCCAACAAGGCGGCTTTTTCCACTGTCAAAATTTCCAGTAAGCAGCATCTTGAACAGGAGGCGATTCACAATTCCTGACTAGTCTCTGGCTCCAATAACTGAGCTCGGTATGAAAGTGTCTCAAACAGTACTGCCAACCCTGCTAGAAATATCAGTCTCCCTCAACAACACTACAAAGCTCTCAGCCCAAACAATCATTCAATTTTTACTGAATGACTTAAACTGAAAAAGTGTGGGGAGTTTTCTTTCAATATCCTATTACTATTGCTCTTGCATCATAGTTGACATTTAGATGGGTACGGTAGCATAGTGGTTATGTTACTGGACTAGTTAATCCAGAAGACCTGGACCAATGACCCGGTCTGACGCAAGTTCAAATCCCACCATGGCAGCTGGGGAATTTAAATTCAGTTAATTAAATAAATCTGGAATTAAAAAGTGGTATCGGTAATAGGTGACCATCAAACTATCGGATTGTCAGAAAAACCCATCTGGTTCACTAATGTCCTTTAGGGAAGGAAATCTGCCATCCTTGCCTGGTCTGGCCCATGTGTGACTCCAGACCCACAGCAATGTGGTTGACTCTTAACTGCCTTTTGAAATGGCAGCGCAAGTTGCATCATGGACTGCAGCAGGCAATTAGGGGTGGGCAATAAATGCTGGCCTTGCCAGCGACGCCCACATCCCGTGAATAAATAAAAGATTTTAGCAATTTACCACCTGGTTGTCATGTGACACAGGTTGTCACAGTGCACTCTGGATATTATAGCTGCAAATAGCCAAAATAAAGCTACGACTTCTATAATGCATCTCGGTCTCTCACAAAGTATTTTGCAGCATTAAAGGTCTGAGTGCAATTTTCAATGCTGGGAGTCAAGGTCCAGATCACAGAGGGACAGGCAGCCCTGTGGAGGGGAACTTCCTCAGGGAATTTCTAACATTAATAGGCTCACCTTATGAAAAAATGTAGTCACATTTTTGCAAATTGCCAAAAGATCAGGTAAAAAGATTAGAATACAAGGGGTAGAAATTTGTCTTGGGCGGTAGTTGCAAAACCAGCAGTACCTCTTTGGCCACCTGTTATATGCCCTGTCCGATATTCAGTTCTACTGAACTCAATGGAACTAAATATCAAGCGGGGAGTATAACGGGCGCTTGACGAGATCATTCTCATTTTGCCCTGTTGTCCAACATGAATTTCTACCCTTGTATATATATTCTTAATGGAATTTACACATACTTTAATTGAAGATTATTTCCTCGTTAAATCTGAAGTAATGATATCAACAGAAAATGTTGAAAAATCAGAACTCAAGAAAATGCTGGAAATCTGTCACCATTGGAAAAGAGAAAAGGTAGGTTCACCAACTGAGAAGATACATCTGCAACTGAAGTGGAAACTTGTCTTTCCTCTTTTCAGGTGCTGATCGACCTGCTGTCTGTTTCCAGTATTTTACATTTCTATTTCGTACATGAGTACATCATCCTTTAGTAGCACTGTGCTGGCACTCGAATACATGGCAAAACAGCAAAAGAATAATGACATTTACACAAGCATTATAAACATTTTAAATGAAAACTCCATAATTAAAAGTTGTTGCTCCATCCACCGCTCATCAGTGTACTGAAAATAATGGAAAATGCCACCTCAAACCCTGAGTAAATGTTTGGAAGGAAACCTTCAGTTTGTGCCATAATAGTAACAGGTCGCTGTTAATGTAATTAAACAGACACGTTCTGTGCAACAAAAACAGAAAATGCTGGAAACATTCAGCAAGTCAGGCATGATCGGTGGAGAGAAGAGTTGACGTTTCGGACGTGGACCCTTTGTCACAATTCAGTTTTGACGAGGGCGGACACCCAAAACATCAACATCTTCTGATCTCTCCACAGATGCTGCCTGACCTGCTGAGTGTTTCCAACATGTTCTGTTTTTGTGATAGACTGCCAGCATCTGCAGTTTTTTTTACCTTTGATGATAAAGCCCTGATAGCTTGTTTATGTTGCTTCTTCTTTGAACTCAACAGATAATTCTGTCATTGACACAGACTTTGGATAAGCTCTGGAACTTGGTTGGGGGCAATGAAAGTATCTGACTTCTTTGAGATCATATATCATATGAAAAACCAGGGCAAAATAGGATTTTATTTTCTAATCCAGAAACCTAAATGGATCAAAATGAGAATTGCCAGATCTACCTTGGGGGTTGGTACTCTTTGGTATAATACAGTAAACTCTTTCTTATCCGGCACCTATGGGACCAGGATGGTGCCAGTTGATGAAAAATTCTGGATAACAGAGAGGTATACCTACCAAGGCAATTTTTAACACAAACCACTGACTAACTCAGCCACCGCGGGAGACTCGGACTCGGCAAAACGAGTGCTGGATGGATTCGGCAAGATTACCGGTTATCTGTTTTGCCGGTAATTAAAGTATTCCAGATGATTAAGTGCCATTTAAACAAGAGTTTACTGTATAATGGTTTTCAGACACTCTTATACAGTATATTCTAACAGACAGTCTGTACTACCTCACTCCAACAAAATGGTCGGCTACTGTATTGCGACCACATTTCTATACACTGCGAGTTCCCATATTTCAGACAGGTTGATGCAGGGAAGGAAGCAAGCAGGGGGCTAGCCTCCTCTGCAAGGGGGAAAGAAAGCTGGAACGTGTGTCACGGGAGACTGTTCCAGTGCGCCTCCTAGCGCCTCCTTACAGAACATTATTGTGGGGGTGACTTGGGCACAGATAGCCTAGCAATTGCTCATTATGGTACATGTTTTGTCAGCAGCCTAAAGTGGACAGAAAAATAACCAAAAATTGGGGGGGAAGACGGTTGCAATGGGGGTAATTTTAACCTAACTCGCGGGCGGGAAACCCCATGGGATCGTGCGGAATGCCGGTTTCACACCCCGCCCAATATTACTCTCCAGTGACATCAATAGAGAGTAAAATCAGGTGGGATGTAAAACCAGCATTGCACCTGATCTCTGCAGTTTCCCGACAAGCGGGTTAGGTAAGAATTTCTCCCAATGTGTTTGTTACATTCACCATCACTTCAATAGGGTGGCACATTCAGCGTCCCCTTTACCTGGTTTGGAAAACAGCTCTAAATAAGGCTATTTGTAATGTAACACATCAAGATGTGCACTCCTTTTATATTTTGTCCTTTCCTTTTTCTTGAAAAATCAATAAAAGAGAGTTAAAAGCTATAACACAATTCTAGAATTCCAGCTTGTAGTCACAGGAACCCATCAGTTTAGTCAAAGTCCTCTTATTTGCCCTTGGGTATCCATTGTTCCATACAGATTGGATAGATTTTTCCAAAATCTAATAGCTGACATACAGCAATTGAGTATAAAACAATAGGAGATAGGTAAAACCTAGGCCTTGCCAGTGGTTTGTGCACAGCATGAACCCATCACATATCAAACAGAGTTTATTTCACAAAAACACATATTTCCTTTGAAAAGGCTACTGAGCATACATTTCTAATCAATTAGGGTTTTTGTTGCCCATCCTCGCTACTTTGAAGTGAAATCCACCCAGGGTTCTTGTGCCAATACTCGGGATAATGAACATGTTAAACCCACCATGGATAAATTAACATCAGACAGTAATCGATACACATTTGCAGCTTGTTGCATGTGTTTTTTTTAAATCATGCTTTGAAAGTGAATTTTTACACACAATGGTTTTATTAACAGATTAACCAGTTGGCAAATGTTTAAGATTTTTCTTTTTAAAAATCACACTTTTTTTATTGCAAATATTATGTCAGTAATTTATATGATGGAAAAATGAACAAGAATGTTTAATGTTCGTCAGATGTGCAATGAGAAATTTGCATGTTAATTATCCCAACAGATAAAACATGGACCACAGCATCACATCAGATATGAAGCATACACTTCTGATTTAATATTTTGTGCAGCTGGGATATCAAACAGAAGCAAGGAAAGATCCCATGGAAGCAGACGCGCGTTCCTTTCAGTATTTGTGTGGTTGTCTGTGTCTACTGAGCATCACATATAAATACCATATAGTAATGCTTTAAAGCCCGGCACTGGCCTGTCACTGGGGACTTCAAAAAGCTAAACAGCCTAACGAGCAGATGTAGCCATTTTTAGCCTTTCAGTGCCATGATATCTAATGTCACACAGCACAAGCTGAATACCACGCCTTTACTGCTGAGCTGTGAGGCGAGGCTCCACCTCAATCGTATCCCTGCACTCGAGATTAGAGTATCGCTGCTATATTTATATTCACGTAGGTTTAATTTTCTACTCCGATTTCAGATTTCATCCTGCAACTCTTGTGTTGTAAAAGTTTTTTTTCCCCCCTTGCATGGAGTTACTTTATTAAAAACCGAATTCCCATTTCAGCATTTTACGCCTTCGGACCTCCTCGTATTCCCCCTTTTTCCTTCTAAAGGTGACACTTCATGGGGGTGGGGTCCTGTAAAGGGAATTGGACCCAGAGCAAAATGCGAGGACACTTGGGGCGCAGCCACAAGAGGTCACGGCAGTTTCATCTCTCCGGCGCTCTTTGGACGATGTCTCTGGCCCGCTGTAATTACAGCCCACGATCCGCAAGGTTGCTCGACTGTCTCTTAAATTGTTGACAGTGCGCTAGATGCAGACAAGCAAGATCGCCTTCCCAGTCCAAAAAGTGCCTCAAAATGCCACTTTAAACCACGTGCGGTGACACGCCCAGCTTCGCGATTTCGTACAAGGACGCATCTCTCGACATGATGCCAGCCAACTACACCAAAGCACGGTGGAAATGCGGCTTCCATTGTACCAAATGCACCGTTACTCTCAGCGCCAGCATCACCTTGCTTGTTCTCCCCATTTATCCACCCGAAAGAGGTTTTATTTCCCTCCCAGACCGATAGCAGCAGGTGTAGAATTCCGCCCTGAATTCACATTGATGAAAAGATGTCTATTATAAAATAGCAAGGGTTTTTGTTTGTGGCTTGTTTGCTAAATAGCCGTTTAACTCACTCGATGTTATGTCGACTATTTTGAGAGGGAGGGGGAAGATACTTGGGTAGAATCCAGAAAGATGCTGGGAGGAGAAGCAAGCCTGAACTCTGGAAGCACGCCCTAGTTAGGAGGAGAGTCTTCAGTTTTCACCCTCGTAATTTATCAAAAGGGAATGTTTTCATCACCTTTAAGGAGGGGGGGGGGGGGGTCATAAAATGCAATCGACATGGTTTTATTATCCGCGTCTCCCTTTCCCAGTTTCTCCAAGAATGAGTAAAAGCAAAATCTCGCTTAAGCCCGTCACCCAGCAAATGCCTGTCTCCCCCCCCCCAACAATAAAAATAAACTGGACTGAATCACGGAGCGAGCAAAGCGATTACAATCAGCATTTCACACTTCTCATTTTTATTAACGCCCCCCTCCAAACTCCGCTGGGACTCGTGTCGACAAACACACACAGAGAAAAAAAACCCAGTCTGTAAAAAAAAATAACAAAGGACTCCGGGCATGCAAGGCAGAAACTGTTAGTTGGAGCTTTTCAAACATTTTGGTTAATTGCAGTATCCAAACCAAAAAGGGAAGTGGGAATAAATTGGCGTCCCCTTGTCAATGGGACAATGTTTTCCTTCAACAAAAGATGCTATTTCACCCCTGATTACAGCCGCCCGTTTGAGGGGTTTTTTTTGTGTGTATTTAGGAAAATTCTTTGGACAGAACCCAAAAAAAGAGAGATTTGGAAATGAGTTTCCTTCGGATCTAATTATTTGTTTTGTCTCGCCTTGGCGTTTATACGGCGCTCTGGGTCAGCGGGAGGGTTTGGCCGAGACTCGATCCGCCTCCCAGAGAGGCATTCTCGGTGAAAGCGGCGGATAGCAGCGCTCCTCCGGTCGCCGCGGGACTCGACACCGCTTCCTTAATCTTTAAATCCTCGGTAACACTGTATCACGCTCAAGAGGAAGGGGAGAAAGGTGTTGAATGAAGGCAGCCACTGCCCCCCGAAGGAAGAAAACAAAACGGGTGCTCAACATCCCAGAATAAAATATGCAATAAACACCCCGTTGAATTGTTTTCCCCAATCCCCCGGAGATCAGAATGATTTGTTTTACCCTATTTAATTCGCACTTGCGTCACCAAGTGGGACCCACACTGTGTCCCACTTCAAATCCAGACACCTCTTCAAAAAGACACACATCAATTTCGCCCCCTTTTCTAATTAAACCGTAATCTCTAAAAGCCCAGATACTATTCTGATCGATCCTTTCCCCTTTTTAAACAGGATCACAAAAAAAAACACAGTGGGAAATAAAGATAACGGTTTCCCGCCCAGGGGTGAAATAGAAACAGTTTGATCAGAAACAGCAGGGAGTGAGTATCACATGTCAGTTTCCCCCCCCATCCTTCGATTTCCAAATCTAGCTTCATTTTTTTCCCTAAACATGTCACATTAAAGAAAGCATCGCAGCCGATCCTACCGTCGCAAATCATACAAATAAACAGTAGTTTAGATCAGCAAGATGGGGTGCATGTCCCATTTATTGAAAAAAATAGGAACCCAAGGAGAGAAATTTGGAAATAAAATCATCGATTTAAAAAAAAAATCCATTTTTTATTTAAGTTGCAATTAATACAACCTGAAAAGATACAAAAGGTTCCAATTAAAAAACACAGGCGCTTGTTCATTCAGCACCTCCTGCTGGTAAACAAATTCAGATCAGCTCCTTATTCCACTGTTATTTTCTTATTCGGGATACAGGACCGGTTCAATTTTTTTTTAAATTCTGTAATTATTAAAAATGGACCCCCCCCCCCACCCCCCAAAAAACGCAAAGGGAAACAATGCAATTTCACAGATTTTGCAAAGACAAACCCACCGTTACTCAAGAATCTCCTGTCATTTATTTATGAGGATGTGGATAGATTTTTACACCAGCAAAGGGAAAGCACTCCACTCAAATATTTCACCTTATTGAAGACCATTAGCGGACAAAGAAATCACTGCATTATATTAAAATGAACAAAAACAGCCCACTTGCTGCCCATGCAAACGAAGATAGCAGAGGAATCTACATTTGATGCAGCTTTTGCAGTTTTTTACAATAAAATAAATCACATTTGCAACTGAACAAAAAGAGATTGCAGTGCAGGAAATTAAAAAATGCAATATTGCTCACTCGTCCAATTTTTTTTTTGCAAGAAATTAATACGTTCAGCAACAATTTGATTGCTGTGTTTGAGGGGGGGGGGGTGGATTCCAAAAATCGTACCTGTAGTGCTAATGAAGAGTAGCCCGATTAGGAAAATCCTGGTTTGTAACATTGTTGGTGCTGGAATTGGCTCTAGCTGGTGATTTCGCTCGGCTCTTGTCGCTCACTCGCTACTGCTCGCGAGTCGCTTCTGCCTCCACCTAATCACTCCGCGCTCCTTTAATCCATGCCGTATCCGCCCGCGCAGCTGGCACACTCCGCAAGTAGTCCCCTCCCTGCTCTCCCTCCGTCTGTCTCTCTCTCTCTCTCCCAGATCCATCCGCCCCCCCCCCCCCCCCCCCCCCCCCGGCCATTCTTAAACCCCGCAGTGGATTCATTCTGTCTTAGTCCTTATTCAGTGATTGCAATGTTGGGACCCCCCCCCCCCCATCTCTCTCCACTCCCAGCTGGGCAACACTGCTGCAAGGACATGTCCCCCAGCAAAGGGTGGAGTTGGAATTTAAGACATTGGCAGGATTTTATTTTCAGACACACACACAAGTAATGAAATATTTCGAACTCTGGGTCCCATACCCCCAAAGTGAATTCACTCTATCTTATTCCTTATTCATTGATTTTAATGTTGGGACCACCTCCCTCTCCCTTCCCTCCCCCCCTATCTCTCTCCACTCACAGCTGGACAACATTGGCGCAAGAACATTTCCCCTAGCAAATGGTGAAGTTGGAATTGAAGACATTGGCACGATTGTATTTTAAGACATACATAATGAGTAATTAAATATTCCCAACCCCGGGTCCCAGCAATAAAAATGGTTGCTCAATTTCAAGATTTTTGACAGGGGGCGGAGGAACCCGCTCTGAAGCCTCTACTCGAACTGCCATGTTAGTCATTGGACTTTATTTCATGGGCCAATAGGTGTGACACCAGGGTTGCCCCCGGGTCACCAAACAAGAATCATCACAAGAACCCCTCTAATATAGGATGGTCCAATCAAATTATGCCAAAATAAGCATCAAGTCCCGCCAAAAACAAAGGGATTCCTTCCCAACTAAATCAAATTATTAATATTGTTGTCTGCAGGATACTCTACATCCTACGGTGCCCACTGGTCACAGAGGTGGTGCTTTGGGCGGAAAGTCTACCTCACAGCAGATGCTATATGGGAAATAATATTTTGCATTGTGGTTTTCAGAATATCGCACTTGTTTGATTATAATTTTAAATTTAAATATTTTGGGATTAAATGTAATTTGTAACATCATCATAGAAAGAAATAACTTTCTATTGCACCTTTCATTGCATCCCAAAGAACTATACAGCCAATTAATTATCCTTGAAGTGTAGTCACTGTCATAATGTATCAAAATGTGGCAGCCAATTTGCACACAGCAAGGTCCCACAAACAGCAATGAGATCAAAGGCCAGATCATCTCTTTCGTGCTATTAATTGAGGGAAATATTGGCCAGGACATTAGGAGAGCGCCCTGGTTTTTCTTCAGATAATGCCATGGAATCTTTTACATCCACCTGAGGGGGCAAGCAAGGCGTCAGTTTAACATCTCATCTGAAAGACAGCAGCTGGGATTTTACCAGTGCTGAGAGGACAGGATCGGAGGCGGGTCAGCTGCGAAAATAGAAATGATTGACAGCGGGTCAGGACCCCGCTGTCAACCCACCTCCATGCGAGTCTCCCAGGTGTCGGGTTTGTCAGCGCTGAACAGACCCGACACCAAGCGGTGGGGGAGGCAATTGACATCATTAAATGCATTGTTAATTAAGTATTATTTTCTGCCTACTTTTCAATTTTATGTGTTCCCCCACGGGTTACCCGCTGCTCAGGGAACACGTCAGCTCAGCATGTCGTGAGTGGATTCAGCATTGAATTATCTCAAGACCTGACAGCTGCCAAAGTTGTATAAAAGATTCCATGTTACAGTTGTTCACTTTCAAAGCTCAGAAACTGTTGGTTACTGCATTTGGTAGACATACTGAGCGTTCTGCAGCTTGCAAGCGTTTGGAGCCAACTCTCTATCCAGTGCTACCTCATTGGAACAACCTCTCTCACCATTGACAGATCGCTTCTGTCATCTCAACCTTACCTGCCATCTATTCATCAGCATGGGTGCCCTTTATACTCTCTCACCTTGGTCCTCAGAATCCCACCACAATCAGCCCCAACACCAGCAGCACCAGGCACACCAGCAGCAACAACAACACCACCAACCTTCTCCGCAATCAACTGATGCTGCACAGGACAGAGGGCATCAGCACCCGACCACATTGCTGCCCAGGAGGCCAGGGATGGCCTCACCATCACCAGATTTAATTCACTTGACGCTGTACACCCTGGCTGCTACATGATGCGCCAGGTTGGCACCACCACACACCAACACCATAAAGCATCCCTACAATGCCCAAGCCATTCCTTTCACAATCATCAAATTGCGGGGGGTGGGGGGGGGTGCGGGGGTGGTACCCTTATGTCTCACCATTCACTGCAACTTACTAAGCCACTTCCAAAGGTGCACACAAATCTGTCCAAGACCGGAAAGTGTTGAAAATAAAGATTTCAATGTTTGACAGCACATTACCAGAAACCTCACATGAACATTGGCTAAAACACCCAAGTGCCTACCCTTGTGTGTTGTTAGTTGGTATGCTTGCACTAGGGTGAGGGTGAGTGTGAGGGGTGGATAGTGAGATGGGGAAGTGATAATGTAGATAGAGAGGGATGGGTGGAGGTGCAAGGTAAGTTGGTGTGAGTAAGGATGATCAGGAGTAGGGTAGGGAAGGCAGAGTGATGGGGATGTGATGAGTGGCACAGCAGGATGAGGTTGAGTGTGGATTTGCAGTAACATTTTGTGATCTACTGAGATCATTGAAAGGTTCGCGCCACTGCAGCCTGGTCCTCCTGACGATATCCCTGCTTGTGTCCTCCTGTGCAATGTGCAATCAGGCTGTGTTGATCTCCTGGGGAGGTCTCTTCCACCCATTGGAAGGGAAGATGACCTCCCTGCATACTGTGACTCCCTCCATAAGTATATGGAGGGAGTCATGGGAGAGCCTGGGTGGAGCCGTGCACTTGAGTGCAGTGCTTGTCAGTGTTTGCAGCACCTCAATGCTATAGAACGCTGACAGCACAACTGTCAAAGTAAATTTGGACATGGCCCCTTTAAGGAAATCAGCTGATGATGTGTCATCAAATGACGTCATCCGACTCGCTTCCTTTTAATTGGCCGGGAACCTCGCAGGGCGGGCTTAACTAGCCCAATCAACGTAAAATCACTTTAACAGAGCGGGCTGTAGCAGGCTGGGACTACGCTACTGACCCCAGCCCCGCCTCGGTAGGCGAAATCGCGGACAGCACCTCTGACAGTGCAGCACTTCTTCAGTACTACACTGAAGTGTCTGCCTAGATTTTGTGCTCAATTCTCTGGAGTGGGACTTGATCCCACAACTTTCGAACTCAGAGGCAAGATTGCTGTCACTGAGCTAAGGTTGACCTCATGTTATTAATTGCATCGCTGTTCTCTGCTATATTTACTTACTTGGTAAAATGCCTTGAAGACAACTTACCAGACAATGCAAGTCCTTTAAAAGATTTGAATAATAGTGAACCATTCAAGAATTATGACTGTGGCTAAGAGTTATTTTGTAAGTACACTCTGAAGAAGAACGTGTTCATTTCCCAGGTCAAAACCAACTCAATAATCAATATTGTGCCACAGGCCTGCAACGCTATCTGGTTTAGAATGTACATCTAAATGAGACTGTTTGTGACTCTAAGATCTAGAGCAAAATAGTTAACATTACTGGAGAGACAGTGGGCAGATTGATGCTGCAATGGGGTGGTATACGAATGTGCTTCACCCTGAAGTGGTAGAGTTCACATGCAATTCCCCACACATTGAGTTATATGATGGTTTCCACAGGTTATTGGCAAAGGAATTTTAAAAAGGCATGATGATTCCCCATAAGGAGGAAAAATAAATCTGCCGATCAACTTGCCCATAAAAGAGCCAAAACGAAAACATTCTTAACTGAATAAGAAACCAAAAAAATAAGTTTTGCTGGGGGATGAATTTCTCCTTATATTTTTCCATTAAAATTGTGTTTCTTTACTTTTCTTGATTTTTTATTGTATAAAAATTAAAAATAAAGCAGTTGATAGAAAATTTTAACCTCGCTATGACATATTATTTTGACGCTCTTTCCATCCACAATATGAAGATTGAATAAAGCAGTCTGAACATGGAAAGGAAATTCTCACCTGTCTGAACACCTGGTATAATATCAATCTCCATATCTTCAGGAATTTGTCCCCACCACCATCATAATTGAGGCAGGAATGTCACCAGATCCAGAAGTCCTTCGTTGACACAATATTATACGCACAATCACTTCGATCAAATGCACTCTCCTTAACTGAAAGAAGTGAGAAAATTGGTGGCCACCTCATAAGGTAACAGCTTGCATCCTGTGGATAATGCCACAAAATCCCATAATAGATACAGATGATGAAGACCATTCACCCATCCTAGCTTATCCATCCAGGAAAAGAGCTTCAGTCCCCTTGTCACAGCGACCAACTATTTCTTAAACAATTCCAGGGCTTACCTCTATTATTCTTCAATGGAAGAAGAACAACTCGGGTTGCTGTTTTTGGTTATGTTGTAAACGTGTTCATCTATATTTTCTCTGGTCAGTTTTCCAGCAAAATCATTAGTGCATTCTATTCTAAAGCATTTGACATTTTTCCAGAAATAGCAACCAGTGGAAATCTTCATAAATATAATTACAATGTCGCTATCCGTAGCAACCACAGCAATTCCTTTCCCCCATGTTGATCATTCTTTGTGAAAAAAATGGAACTTCCTGACACAGTCTTAAATTGGCCTCTCACCAGAAATGAACTTGAAATAGTTTTCCAGATTTAGCTTCTCTATACGGTTTATTTCTTATTTGCCTCAATGAGGTCCTTTCTTTCTTGCTTTCTTTCAAGGATTAAAAGCCCAACTTTTTCCACTCCTCATTATTCATCAAACATAGCTCCATGTTATAGCAGTGGTACAGCAAGAAATGGGTTATTACCTAGGAAGAAATCTCCTGTAGCCTAGAAAGGTCTGATCCAATAAATTCTCATCAAGTGCCATATTGGCGGTCAGCGGCAAAGCAAAGGCGTTCGCCACTGGCCCCGAAGAAAGCTACCCACAAAGATCTCGCGATCTCTGTGGCAAGAAGTTTGCCTTTTCCAACATGCAATTGAGATCAGTGTAGTGTAGTGGGAAGCTCATAGCGCGAGCTGCTGTGATATCAACAAGTTGTCGAAACAGCCAATCACAATGCAGAATTCTCATAGCCAGGGGACCAGGAAGTGAAGAAGCTCCTTTTATTCTGACTTTTTAAAAATGTTACAGAGAACAAAACAATGATTGGGGCTCTCACATGGGGAAAAAGTTAACTATGAACAAACTTTGAAAAAAATAGATTTTTTAAAAAGTTTCTTAAAAATTGTAATTTTTATTATAATTTTTATTATAATGGAGAAATTTGACACTCCACAAAATTAAAATTAGTTTTTCAGGGCCTTAACGTTTGTTCAACAATCAATACATTGTTAAAACCTCAGTTACACCTAATCCAACAAGGCCTAACTTTTAATGGGGTATTCAACATCGATATTACCGCGGAAAAGCCCAAGTTTTCATCAGTTTCCCTGATTTCACTGATTGCCGACTATTGGGGGCAGGGGGAGGGGGGTGGTTCCGCAGGGCAGCCAGTGTCGGTGCAGTGAATGACTGACCACAACTTCAGGATTTCCACGTTAAGATGCGCGTGCGCTAAATCCTGAAGTTGCGGTCAGTTTCAAAGGGGTAAAAACAGCGAACACTATTAGTTCACTGTTATTACCCAGCGCAAATTCCAGGCCATTATCTCTCAGATGCTAGTATTAGTGAGTGGCTTTATAATATTCTGGACCATTGAGAGAAACAATCAATACTCAAACTCGCTAAGATCATTTCATTTCTTTTATTAACAGTTCTACAAAGTACACCCAATCCCCACATTTAATGATATTCGGAACAAACTCTGGAACTGCAAAGATCTCAGAGCTTCCCAGGAGACTGCCTTCCCGCAATGTCGAAAAGCGCTAACCCAATAAAGGTTTGGGCTCCCATCGTATCGAAGATAGAAAGCCTTAAAAATTGTTAATGGAGAGTCCAGAGTCTGAACTCATCTTTCGAAAAATAACAGTTGGGTCAAAAATGTACAGTAATGTTTTAAAAATGATAAATGCTGGTCAACCTTGAGTTTCACAGGTCTTATACTGTCTTTGTTTAGATGATAGAAAGACCTTCTCATTATCTTCGTTTATTATACTTACCCCTATTTTGTAACATATTGAGGTTTATTTACATTTGTGTTTTTATGACTGCATCTTAATATTTATTTTTTTCCCTATATGACTTCCCTAGTTTATAATAAAACCAAAATTAACAAACACAAAGTTGTAACACCGGACAAATATTGGAATGATTATGTATAATACATGCTAAGTACTTAATTGTAACACGGCAGCAAGCAGTAAGTAACGAAAAATGCGCAATATTTTCATGACTATATTTTTCTGCATGTTTCATCGTTTTCATTAAAGTGGATGAAGGTGGAATGTGTGAGTGTTTTTTCTTTCATCAAAGCACTGCAATAAACCTGTATTTTTGAATTAATTGCAAAAGTCAGCAAAAATAAGTGGGAAGTAACTAAATATGGAATACATTATAAAGTTGCAGCAAAGATCAATGGCTTAGAGGGGAGTTCACTATTCTGCCACATCGGAGGAGTAGGAAAAGACAGTTAGAATAAGGATGTTCTTTGAAGAAAGAGTCTCTCTTTCAGGGTTTCTTTAACATTTAAATGGTTTCAAAGAACAATGATGGAACTTTAATATCCTCTTGTTTTGCTCGATCCATGTTTGTCAGCTTTTAAATATTTTTATTCAACCAGCACATACTGATGGTATTATTAGAAATACTCATTTGGAAAAAGTACTAAAACTGACAGTGTGAGGAAGCTGAGCTAACATACACAGTAAAGCTGAAGCATCCCGAGGTCAACAAGTACATTTCTAGTGATGTTTATTCAGTTGCTTCATACTATTGGCCTCAGTTACTTGTTCAGCTAGGGCACACATGGATGCCATTAGCACTTACTGGTTAAGTAAAATCTATCCAAAAATCAACAAAAAGAGATGGAACAAACAAGGGTATCAATATTAATCATAATTCTTTGTGAAGCTTTGATTCTTAAAAGGAGTATCTTTCAAAATGGTGCAATTTTCTCTTTATTCTAGATGGCATTGTCACTAATTTTAGACTTACTTCATTTCTAATTAATTGCCATAAAATTGTTTCTATCATAAAAACCTGATAAGATCACACCAAAGTCACAGCATCATTTTGTGACCTAAAGCAATGTATGATCTATCCATTTTCATCCCCCAAATGGCACTTTATAATTTGTAATAAAATATAATTTGTGGTCATTATGTTTTGACTGTATTTCAGATAAAGACTCAGAATTTCACAGAATGCCCACAATGCAGATAGAGGCCATTTCGGCCCATCGAGCCTGCACCGACACATATCCCACCCTATCCCCGTAACCCCACGTGTTTAATCCCCCTAACACTAAGGGTCAATTTATCATAGCCAAATCAACCTAACCTGCACATCTTTGGACTGTGGGAGGAAACCGGAGCACACGGAAGAAACCCACGCAGACACGGGGAGAATGTGCAAACTCCACACAGACAGTCACCTGAGGCCGGTATCGAACCCAGGTCCCTGGCGCTGTGAGGCAACAGTGCTAACCACTATGTCACCATGTGACTCCATGTGTATCAGGAAAAAAACCCAACAAAAATAGAATACTCTGCACAGAATGATTGATAACAGCCTTGTTGGAACTACAAGGGTTGACTTATGTCTTGATTCTAATCATGGCGTAAGCTGTTTTTTTGGTGCGGCCAATTATAGCTGGTGCCGCCCAAAATGACCCATTTAATTGCTTGTATATTTCAATGCACAAATAGTCCAGCGATGCCTCAGAATTGTAGTCTCTAATGTAGATAAACCAATGCAGCTGTTATGCCTTGATTAGAATCGAGCCTTGGAGCTATGGTATCTGTACCTATCTTAGACTATTGACAAGGTTCCTAGTATAATAACAATGAGAGAAGACAATATTTTTGTTGGCTCATCTAAAGATGTATTTACATCCATTGAAATAAAATGGGATCGGTTTCTTTTTTGCTTTGCTTTCCTGTTTCAAAATAAGCGGTAGCAAAACTTTGTACTATTCCCTTGAAGAATTAATGCACTGAAAAATCACAAAGTCGTTTCACTTCATAATGCCAACTTATTTTTGCATTCTGCATTTAATTTTCTTGAACTTTATCCAAAACTAGAATGAATAAATTATGCTGCCTCCTTTCCATTTAGGGATGATTGTCTGTGGAACATTTTGTCAGAGAAATGGTTTGGTCCCTTCTAAGACATCATGTTCAGACATTAATGCTAAATGCCCAGAAACTGAATTACAGGATATTAGCATTGCTGCTAACTTTTCTCCGAATTGCCATAATACTTCATCATAAAAATCATCTTGGCAGCATTAGTGATTATTATATTTAGCGCCATTCTGTAATGCAGTAAGGTACAGGGAACCAGACTCCTTTGTAGATACAATGCAGTTGTTACAAAGAGAAATAAGCTGAGAGATGATTGTTACAATTGTTACTTGTGAAAAATCATCAGAGGGCTCAATTTTCTTCCCATCAACTATGAATGGGTGGGAATGCAATTTCAAAATAACCTCAAACTGAGAAGATCATCGGCATTGCACATTGATGTACCAATGCACTATGCCATGGAATGGCTCAATCTAGGTGCATGCTTGGTATTGGTCAGCTAGGGAAGTGCCAGGCCTGAGGACAAGAAACATTGGGGAGAAGAGGCAAGAAAATCTGAAGGGACAGTCAGAATCATGTCCACCTATTACAGCAGTGTGTGGGGGCCAAGGGGGGCGAGGGGGGGGGAATTTTATTGTGCGAATTAAGGGATTTAGGAAAGTCGTCTCAGTTGCTGAATAATTATGATCTCACGCATATGGAAATAGGGTTTATTTTTTCACTGTTCTGGTACACATGTGTGGTATAAATTATGTAAATCACTGCTACACAAATGTTATGCACAAAGTTATATTTTGCTTTAAATTAAACAACATACATTTCTCTGCACGATACTATAGAACTGATGATATAAGCAGTCTATGAAATGTTTCTATTTATCATTAGTTCTCCAGTACAGACAATGATCATTAATGCTATTTGATCATATCAAGGAGGACATTTTCTTTTTAACTTAGATTTATTTGTTGGTTCGATCTCCCATTGGGGCAATTTACTTGTAGCGCCAACTTTGAGTGGCTGCACTGTGTCCTGTTACATAGGAACCTAAGTTTGAGCAGGGATAACACCGACGTTATTTCAGTATATCAGCCGTATGCCAATCAGAATCAATCTATTCGTGCTTTAGTTGCAGTGACGTCTTGTATAATATCTGAGTAATCAAGTGGTACTTACAATTCATAAGAACTGAATTTTGTCTTCTCCTCTTCTCATCTCAGCTATGATTGTGGGAGGGTGAGTGAGGTAGGTGAGAAGGTGAGTGCTGAGGTCAGAGCTCGCTGCAGGCTGCTTAATGTGTGTCCCCTGGTTTGCTACTCTCTGAATCACTCACTGACACACACTTTCTCGCATTCACTCACACTGACTTACTCTCATATTCACTCACTCACACACACTGAAACACTCTCACTCAGTCACTCCCATTTCACTCAGTCTCACATTAATTTACCTTCTCACACTTACCCCTTTGCTCTCATATACACTTGCGATCTCTCTGTCTCACTCTCTCACTCATTCTTTTACTCATTCATTCACTCAATCACACTATCCCTCATTCTTGCTCACTCCCTCTCTCTCACTCTCTTATTCACTCATTCTCTCTCGAACACACACTGATTCACTCGCTCACTCCCTCTCTCTCAGTATCTCACCCCACCCCATTTACTTTCATATCCACTTACTCTCTCACACTCATTGGGCTGGATTTTGATACTGGGGTGGGTTGGGGTCATGTCATCCGCATTTCGTGTTATCCACCCGACTGCAATTGGATGTGGGAGATTGATCAAATTTTCACTTAATTGGGCAATTGAGTTCCAGCATGTGGGAACCCATGAACCAATTAGTGGTTTCAGTCTGAAAGTCGCCTCTGATGATGTCATCATTGCTGCTGCATTACAGGTCAGAGACTGCCTGGCCTTTGCTGTGAGAGGACCTGGATGCAAAATGAGCAGCAGCTCTAAGGAGAGAGAGAGAGAGAGAGAAAGAAAGAGAGAGAGAGAGATTTTTTTGCATCCAGGTCCTCTCACAGCAAAGGCCAGGCAGTGAAGACCTTCAATGCAGCAGCATCAGAGGCGACTTTCAGACCTAATACTACTACTACCTTCATCACATCTCCATTGTAATAGTGGACCTGCAGCTGATAGTCAGCTATCCAAATGTGCTCCCGCCAGGTTTCACAATCGTGTTTCAGAACAGGCGTGCTTCACGTAGATCAAGGGTTAAAATCACAAAGGCCTTTCAAAATGGCATTATAGAGCCAATTTAGTGCTTGTTAAGGGCCTTAACAGCCTATCCCGTCTCTTAAAGGCGGGACGGAGTTGGGACCAGCAGACACGATTAAATGAAAATTGCGTGGAGGCGGGATGGAGGCGGACTTGTGCCCGCCCGCCAGTTTTCACAATTTTAACCCCCCACACGCCTCCAAACCCGCCTCCACGGGTCAATGAAAATCCAGCCCATTCACTCTCACTCACTCAGTAACTTACCCCCTTTACCCGAGAGGAGAGGGAACATTTTCTTGATCCCAGGGTAAGAGAGGATCGTACCCTGAGCTCACGTGCGAGGGGATTGTACTCCTTTTCATTCTCTCCCTCTCCCTGTCCTGAATTCGCTCACTGACTTAATTCTACTCCCTCCTTGCCCCTTCATTCTATGGGATCCCAGAGACAGACCCACCAAGTGCAGTAGCAGTAGAGTATGAGCCGCCCTAAAGTGAAAACCTGTCCTTAGAATTAGTGCCGAAAGTTAGGCCAGGACCTGAAGATCAGGGGCTCCCGCCTGGGACAGATTCTCACTAATTTCTGGTACTGGGACCAAGTTTCCTGTGATTCTCTTTCCTTTACCAGAGGCAAATGCAGTTTTTTAAAAAAAAAAACAGTGTAAAGGGAGGCTGCCTGTTTAATATAATATTACAGCAAGCCAGCAGAAAAATTAAATAGCCCTCCTGATTGTGCTCGGTGTTACATTGCATGTCATTCTGTTCCATGGAACATCGGTGTCCTTTCACTGGATCCGCTCGGGGCCCCTGATTGACTCGGGGCCTTGTGCAATTGCATGGGTTGCACAGCCCTCACGCTGGCCCTGGTGAGACATGACGTAATGCTAGCTTGCACGTTGTTGCTAGGATTACTCACACAATAATGTTCAGGCAATTGTGGGTTGATGCTGAGTTCTGAAGTGCTTCTCCTCAGGGACAATTGATAGGCGAGTCATCCCACACTGCACTCATAAACTGACTCTAACATACCATAGGGTGAGGCCTGGCAGCAGCTCACCTGCCTGCCCTTTGGGTTAAGAAATAATTTGTGGTGTCGGAGGCTGAAATACGGTTGGAGAAATAACTAAAAAATGAAAGGAGCGGAATGCCCAAAATTATTTTAAATGGATAACAACCTAAATCCTCAAGTAACAAAACTGCTATTACTATTAGCAAAAATGAGCACACATTTACTGTAAAATAGAACAAGCAGCAGCTGAGGACCATTAACACAATTAAAAAAAAATCAGTAAATGAAAAAAGAGTTGATCCGAATCAAACCGACTGCAGTCTCTTCCAATGGCTTTCATTAAATTCAAACTTACAGTTGTACTCGAAGAGAAGAACACACTGTCAGGCAGCAGGATGGGAAGGGGAATGAAGCTTGTGATGGTAACCTGGGCAGAGAGTAGTAAAGGGTGACGTAGAGCAGCAGTCAGTTAGACATGGGCGGTACACAGGCAACAACGAGTTCCTGATCTTGGCTATCAAGGAGATGCACTGACTGGAGGGTGATAACTCAAAATCACTCTTTTGCACTTCCTAGTATGGCATCGCCTGTCCTTCCCTTGGCCAGCAAATGGAATAGAGATTAAAGAGGGATGCAAATAACAAAAGATGCAGGATTATGAAATGCAATTAATATATTTATCTTTAAGTGTTCATCACAGTCTTCAGTTCATCTTTATCCTGATTGCTCACCTTCCTTTCTTATGCGCGCAAAAAATGTCAAACCTTAATTGACAATATGCTAACAGATTGGTTGACTATAAAACAAGTTTACTAATGAGTTGCATTGGACTAAAGTCAATTGGCACCTGACGAGAGTTCCATTTGACCAATAACATTTTCTACATTTTTTCCTAATTACTTTTCACTCCTCATGTTAGGCACTATAATCCACTCTGTAACCGCCCACTCACTGAATAATACGCACAGCAGAGGCACATATTTATAAGAGCTATCTTCCCCCGAACAAATTGGCACAAGTCCTCTAGAATAGAGGAAACAAACAGGGCCTAGAAATTCAACTGTACCCAAACACGGGCGCTGTGGGGGCAGGGGGCCAGCTGCAAGTGCCTCTTCACGTGATCCCAGAGACCATGTTAAGCTGGCACTGGGACCTCATTAAAATGATTCAGGCATGCAGCCAGCACCACTCATGCTATTCATTGCCTACACGCCTATTTGAGGGGGTGGGGAGGGGAAACAGAACATCTCTGATGCCATTTAAAGGCAGTCAGCACCTCATAAAGGGGAGGTGCACTCTAGCTTCAGAAAACAGGGAAACTTCCCAAATTGAAGAAAATAGCTGGACAAGGTTCAGACAAAGCACCTTGTTCGCTGATGCCGCATTTGAGGCCCTGGTCCAGGCAGTGAACAGGACGATGGAAATCCTGTTCCCCTCAGGGGCAGAGAACCCTTTAGGCAACACCTCCACTGCTAGTGGGAAGATGTCAAATCTATGGAATTTGCTACCTCAGAGAGCTGTGGAAGCTGCGACATTAAATAAATTTAAAACGGAGATAGACAGTTTCCTAGCTGATAAGGGAATTAAGGGTTATGGGAAGCGGGCAGGGAAGTGGACATGAGTCTAGGTTCGGATCAGCCATGATCCTATTGAATGGCGGAGCAGGCCTGAAGGGTCGTATGGCCTACTCCTGCTCCTACTTCTTATGTTCTTTATGTTTTTATGTCGCTGAGGAGTTCAATGTCAGGAGCTTAGATCTCAGGACATGGCTGCAATGTCGAAAGAAGTTCAATTGCCTCACCAGCATTGTCAAGGTAAGAGTACTGCTCTCTGACTCTCTGCTCACACCTCCTGCCTCACTACTCACAATACTCCCCTTCCCCGCTTCCCTTCACACTCCTACAATCACTGCACAACACTTCACTCTACCTCCTTCTCCTCATACTCACAGACTCATCACTATTGCAACCCTCACTTCCCCACACTTTACATCTTACTCACTGCATAACAATTATTCCACCATGACAGGCACATTCTCTAAACACCTCACAAGAATGTCACTAACACACTCCCTTCTTTCTTGCAGGAGATGGTCGTGCACAAGCTGTGCCAGGAGGGTGCCATCATGGGCAGGGAGAGAGTCGTGGCCGTGGCGAGTGGCAATGCTGGGGGAGATGTCACACAGGGTTTGTTGACGCCCTGATCCTCTTTTTCCTTTCTTATTTCGATCTCACCCTACACACACTGCATGGCAAACTGCAGCTGCTTCCACCAGCCACTTCTTCCTCTGCTCTCCCTTCACACCATAGCCATCTGAAGTGTGCTCAATGAAAGCTCAGCTACCTTCCACCTTCCAAGCTGCAGTCACTGGGGAAACACCTCGTAGGAGCGTGAGGATAGGTAAACAAGCACAGAAAAAGGCACTAATTGCTTGCACAAGGTTCATTCTTAATTATTTCTGTTAACAATTATACACAGAAGGAATTGAGTTGTTGGATGAATGTGTTTTATTCTGTATTTCGTATTGGTGCTTATACTGGCGGTGAAGTGAGGACAAGACTCATAAGGCTGGACTGAAGGAAGGCAATTGGATGGTGATAGTAAGGATGCTGGTGATAAGGATTGCGGGACTGTTGGTGTAATGGGCGTGGTTAGGATGGTTCACGTGGAGTGATCGTGGATGAGCTGCTCTCGAAGAGTTCTGGCAGCTAGGGGCACTGGTGGTTGATGCCACTCCTACTCATACTCATCTTTGTGCTGCTGCTCCTCCTCCTGTTCTTGCTGCACTTCTTGCTGCCCAGGTGGTGGTAAGGGCTGGTCCCTCTTGATGGCAAAGATATGCAACATGCAGCAGACAACCACAAGTCTGGATATCTGCTCAGGGCTGTACTGCAGAGCATGGTCCAAGCAACGGGAGCATTTCTGGAGCACGCCGACTTTTTGCTCGATGATGTTTCTGGTGGCAGCATGGCTCTCGGTGTAGGCTACCTCTCCAGCTGTACCCGGGCTCCTGACAGGACTCATGAGCCAAATCTGAGAGGGATAGTTGTCGCCAAGCTGCCAGCCTGTAGCCGGACGGCCTGGCTGGACTAAAGGCGGCACAGAGGACTGGCACAGGATGAATGCAACATGACTTCCATCAGGAAACCAGGCACAGACTTGCATGTTGTGCTGCCTGTGGTTGCAAACAAGCTGGACTTTGAAGGAATGGAATCCCTTTCGATTGATAAAGATGCCAGGCTGGTGATTGGGAGATGCAAGGCAATGTGGGTGCAGTCTATGACACCTTGTACCCTTGGGGAAGTCTGCAATGTGGGCCAAGTCCAATGCGCACTCGTCCTGCTTCACTCTGTCCATGGGGCAAAAAATGTCAGTATTCCACCTGGCGTAGAGAGCCTCGGTGACCTCCCTGTTACAACGGTGGACTGTAAACAGGGAGATTGTGCGGATGTCAGCTGCTGCAGTTGCATAAAAGGTATGGGCCACGATGGGCTGGATTTTGCCAATGGGGAGCTTTTGGAGGCGGGACTCCCACTTGTCGGGTTTTAGTTCCACCTCCATCGACTTCTGGCCAACCCACGCTATTTTCCCTTGATTGACCTTGTTAAGCCCGCCCAGCGGGCTTAGCAGGCCAATTAAGGGGAAGCCGGTTACAGAGAACGTCAGTGTATGACGTTTCATCTGTCAAAAATTTTTGACAGATGAATTGTCATCGTTTGACAGCTCTGTGAAGCTGTTGTTGCTTTGGAGAATGCAGCAGCCATCTGTCATCTCTGCCGGTCAGATGCGAGACTCTCCGCATCTCCAACGTTTGAAGCCTGCAGGAAGAAACAAAGGTAAGTAAACAATTTCTATCACTTTCCACTCACCTCACATACTTACCTCTCCACACTTACACCCATCACTTACCTTCACAGCGCACTTTTGCACCCCTCTGACCCCCACAGACCCACTGCTCGCCTCAGTGACCCTGGCGGGGTTTGCAGCCTTTGGGAAGCCCGCACTTGTGTGGGTAAAATGGGGATAATCCTCTTATCTGCCCGTTAACTACCTGTTAACAGGCAGTTAAGTGGCTGTCAACCCCTCCCGCCCCCAGGAGACGGGACCCGGCGCGGGTCGGCTACCCGCCTCCCGGGAAGATGGCACGGAGGCGGCTTGGGGGCGGGATGGGCACCCGCCCCCAGATTCTGCCATTTTCCCGGCAGTCCCGCCTCCAAGCCCGCCTCCCCAGGGCTGGCAAGATCGCGCCCGATGACCTTGACAGCCACAGGCACTGCTGTCCATGCCCTCGTTCAAGGCTCACATTGTGGCTGCAGCAGGTGGCATAGCTCGATGATAGCCTCCTTTATGACGCGAAGGTGCCTGTGTCATTGCTCCTCAGTGATGTTGAAGTAGGAGAAGCGCTCCCAGAAGACCCAATGTGGTTATGGCCTCCTGCGCAGTGCGCTCCTCCTCCTCTGCTCCTGCTTTCTCCTGTCTTCTTGGCTGCTCCCTCTCATCCTCCAGCCCCAAAGGCAGCTCTACCAGACAGCATGACTGCAGTGAAACTGTTTTGAAAGCAGCCTCAAACAGTGCAGCGCCAGCAAAAATTCTTCTCAGAAGTCAGTAATTAGTTGTAGAAGTGAGAAAATAGGCCAAAAATTGACAGAAGTTAGCCAGCAGCATAAAAGGACAGACCAGCAACTGATCTGTATGTAGTGGATGAGCCCTTTAAATGGCACTGCTGAAGGGTCCTTGTTGCCCATTAGTGCCATGAGTTGCTGAGTGAGTTTATCATGTGGTAAGTCAGGCACTGGGACAGCCCAATTTCAGAAAAGGGTCCTACGACAAACGTAGGACACCTATTTAAATAGTTTAATTATCATTTAACATACTTCCTGCATGTGCCCTGGACACCTACGGAGGAGCCCAATCCAACATGGAAGGTGCCACACTTTTGCTGCGAGTCGGGCGCGCACCGCCCACCATATTGGATGCTTAGGCATCTGTTTTACGCCTGTAAAACGGGCACGGCGCCAATGTATTTCTAGGCTATAATTTTCGTAAATTCTATCTCTTCATGATCAAGTGGAATTGTTGAGAGGTCTGAAGAATTGTTAAAAGTGTTGACTTTAATATCATTAGACATCAAAATGGGTCATGTATCCAGTAGCTTGGTGCCTATAAAGTACTGGATAATATAAAATGAATAGATGCTAAATTCAGTTGATTTACGCCTCCCGTTAACGGGGCGCAAATCAAATAGCGCCTGGGCGCGGCGCCGCCAACGCCAACGCCTCCCGCGAAATTCAGTGGGAGGTTAACGGCGGTGCTAACCGTTAATGCCGCGCGGCGCTGCGCCGCCGGCTATGATGTCATCACTGTGCGCAGCACCCTGCTCGCGCCCTGGCTGTAATATTGGGTGGTGCCCCTCGACTTACCGCCGGATGCTATGTCTGACGGGGTAAGGGGGTCCTACCAGCAGCCGGGGCGGCGCTAGTTAAAGGGGAGGTGGTGGGCGGCCATTTTTGTTGCTGGCCGCCTGCCAGCACCTGCCCCCGTTGCTGTCCCCGGCCCCTGTGAAGCCCCCCTCCGCGGGGTGTCGGCTGCTCTCCGTAAGCCCGGCACTCAAGGGGAGTGCCGGGCTCGTTTGCCGGCACTCCCGATTACTGGTGGCCCAGCTGGGCGCCGGGACGCGCCACGCCAGGCCCCTCCCTTTTAAGAAGGGGAGGAAGGCCTGCAGTACCGCGGCACGACATGCTGTAGCGCATGGTGCTGCGGCACATAGCGCCGTGGTTTTGGCTTGCAGTGCCCCAAGAGGGACGCGGGGCGTTTCCAGTAGCGCCCCTCCTCCCTCTCGGGGCACTACCTGGGAAAATCAGCCGCAGGGGCGCTAACTTTTTCGGGGCACTAAAATTAGCGCCCCGGCGAAGGTAGCTCCCCAAAGGGGACGCTATCGAATTTTTACCCCATGATCTTTTAATCAAGTTGCACTAGTGCTGGACGAGGAATGGAGTGTTTGCTTTCTAATGCTGTCTCAAGTATATTATCAGCTACACAAAAATAAATAAGTCTGCTCTTTATGGTTCTGGGACAATTGACTAATGTTACTGAAGTGGAGTGAGACCAAGAGCAGTCATTATTTACAAAAAACATTTCCTTAAGAGTTTTAAAATCTTATAGCTATTTACTTCTCTTCGATTTCCCTTCACTTCAGTAAGCAGTAGTTAATGGTCTCAATCCCATACAGTGAAGGTTTTGCTTATTTTATTACAGCTGGGAGTGTACAAATTATAGCATCAGTAGGAAACTCCCCATTAATAACAGAACTTCAGCTGATGTTCTCTAGTATACTTATCCTCTGGTCTTTTTATACCATCTCTGTGATACTACCATTGTGAGCTCCTTGCGATAACTTGCAACTGTTCTGCAGTTTCAATATTGACTCCAGACACATACCATCTTATGGGAGCCTGAATTGCAGCAGGTAGCTGTTAATCTTATTGCTGTTTTCAACTGACCTGTTACTTACTGCTTCAGGTAACACAGAGCTGTTCTCATCAATGAATGGAGCTTGAAGAGTCAAATAATGATGTGTCTCAGTGAAGTTCAGCTAAAATAAACCAGAGACAATCACACATTATTCTTTAATTCAAATAAACAATGGGCGTGATCTTGCCAGCCCTGGGGAGGCGGGCTTGGAGGCGGGACTGCCGGGAAAATGGCAGAATCTGGGGGCGGGTGCCCATCCCACCCCCAACCCGCCTCCGTGCCATCTTCCCGGGAGGCGGGTAGCCGACCCGCGCCAGGTCCCGTCTCCTGGAGGCAGGAAGGGGATTACTGCCCATTTTACCCACACAAGTGCGGGCTTCCCAAAAGCTGCGAACCCCGCCAGGGTCACCGAGGCGAGCAGTGGATCTGCGGGGGTCGGAGGGGTGCAAAAGTGCGCTGTGAAGGTAAGTGATGGGTGCAAGTGTGGAGAGGTAAGTATGTGAGGTGAGTGGAAAGTGATAGAAAATGTTTACTTACCTTTGTTTCTTCCTGTAGGCTTCAAACGTTGGGGATGCGGAAAGTTTTGCATCTCACCGGCAGAGATGACAGATGGCTGCTGCATTCTCCAATGCAACAACCATCTAATTTCTACTCACAAAAGAGGTTTGAAGAGTCTTGAATACAAGGACTCATCAAACAACAGAGAATGTCAGTGTTTGACAGCTTCACAGAGCTGTCAAATGATGACAATTCATCTGTCAAAAATTTTTGACAGTTGAAACGTCATACGCTGACGTTCTCTGTAACTGGCTTCCCCTTAATTGGCCTGCTAAGCCCGCTGGGTGGGCTTAACAAGGTCAATCAAGGGAAAATAGCGTGGGTTGGCCAGAAGTCGATGGAGGCGGGACTAAAACCCGACAAGTGGGAGTCCCGCCTCCAAAAGCTCCCCATTGGCAAAATCCAGCCCATCGTGGCCCATACCTTTTATGCAACTGCAGCAGCTGACATCCGCACAATCTCCCTGTTTACAGTCCACCGTTGTAACAGGGAGGTCACCGAGGCTCTCTACGCCAGGTGGAATACTGACATTTTTTGCCCCATGGACAGAGTGAAGCAAGACGAGTGCGCACTGGACTTGGCCCACATTGCAGGCTTCCCCAAGGGTACAAGGTGTCATAGACTGCACCCACATTGCCTTGTATCTCCCAATCACCAGCTCCCCATTGGCAAAATCCAGCCCCATGTTTCTGATATTTTGTCAGACAGAGACTTATGGGCCCTGATATTAAAAGGGGAGGCGGGGAGGGTGCGGGGAAGCCGATAGTTGGCGAAGAACCCGACAAGGCAGGGGATGTGGAGGCCATGCCAATCTTAATGGCAGGACCTCATTTAAATAAATCAATGCAGACTCCCACCCAACAGCCGGCCAGATTGACTGCCTGGCCAGAGGGCAGGAGCAGAAATCAGCAGAAAAACAATTCAACTCCAAAACTCCTTAAAAGAGAGATCATAATCCAGATTTGGATTTCCAGCAATTTTGTTTGTTCCAATAATTCTTGTCAGTTTTCTCTCATTCTGCTTTTGTCAGGTAATTGCAGCAAAGTATTTTGGTTTACTTTGCATGATACTAATGTCGTGGCCTGTTGCCTTCTGCAGACTCCTCACCTGTCCACCCAAGTGAATGAGGATGCAAGGAGCTGAGATCACTCAGAGACATTTCCTTCCTCCTTTAGTTTTTACAGCTCTGTGTACCATTCTCCAACTGAGGGATTGTGCGGATGATCCAGGTCTCTGCCTTTGCTTCTTGGTAATCAGATGTAAGAGCCTCAAGTTGATAAAAATATGAAAACTGTAAAAAAAATGTACAGTAAATAGGCGCTCTATTTTTAACACTGCAATTACCATTAATTTTCAGTCCATTTATAACATCTATCCGATTTTACAAATCATTTTAACTAAAACAGAGAAACTGTATGTAGACTTCTTAAAATATATCCATAGTATATAGTTTATATTATCAATTCAGGCAAAGAAAAGGGGAAAACGTTTATAATCATTGTCTATTGAGACTCCAGTAATCCTAATATTCGCAGTGTTACAGATGGATAGAAATGGTTGTAATTGCACATTTTAACAGAGGAAAGCTCAGATGCACACTACTAATTAAAGCAATGTCCTTCAGAAACCTATAATAAATATAGCATCTCCACTGGCTAATCATTGTGTGTTTTTATAGAACAAACCATATTGTTTGGTATCTTGTACTTAATTACACATTGCAAGTTTACATATATATATATATTCTATTAATATACAGGATTGAAATAGTAAAGCTCCGATTATTAATTTTCTGGAGCAGACCAGATTTTAATCTCAGCTTTGGTGTTGGTTTAAGTTTCTGAGTGCTGGGTACCAAGATAGAAGTTTAGTCACCTTGGAATCCTGAAACAGTATTGAAAACTTATTTGAAGATTTATTTAAAAAGAAAGAAAGACTTGCATTTATATAGCGCCTTTCACGACCACCAGATGTCTTAAAGCGCTTTACAGCCAATGAAGTACTTTTGAAGTGTAGTCACTGTTGTAATGTTATTATTTATGTTAATATTGTGTAACTTAATAGTCATTGTAGAGATGGTAAAAGGAATGATCACACACAGGAAATTATTACTTCCACCAATTTTCTCTCATGCTTTCCTTATGATGGTAATTCATGCTGGAGTATAGCTCCAGAGGTAGTGGCTACACTCTATCACCTTGCCCCAGGGCTGGTTTTCATGTGTGAACCCGGATAGTGAGTGCCAACAGGTTATTCAATCATGGGGACATCACGCTCTGAAGGCTGCTTCTCTCGCTAGATGTCCACACATATGTACTTTCTGGAAGGGGGGCGGTCACTGGATTGCTCTCAAGAATTGGGAGCAGCGGCTGATTTTTATCCTGCCTAGTCCTAGGTCTCTGAGGTCAATTGCAAACCCCCATGACCATCCTGTCTGAAATCAGCTAACTCAGTACAGACCGATTCAGGAATCTTCCTGGTCTGTCTGGCTCAGTACCACAATGTGCACTGACCCACCGAGCCACCATGGCATTTCTGCACAAGGAGGTCACTTTCTTTTCTCCCAATCATATGAAGTGAAAATATCTGAAAAATAAAATAAAATGGCGTGATCCTTACACTTGTATATATTTACAAAAAGAAATTGAGGATAGTGACATAATTAACACCATAAGATGGGGTGATAGTTTGCAAGGACTGATGGGTTAGGGTTTTTTTTTTGAGGAGTGGGTAATGACAACAGTTTTGAAAAAGAGAGGGATAATGCCTGAGGAGAGGGGACCATTTACAATGTGACGGGAGCCAGAAAGGGAAGTTAAGTGATATGGGATTTAGTGACAATGGGACCAAGGGTACAGGAGGTGGGTCTCATCGATGAGATGAGCTTGGAGAGAACCGGGGGGAAAACTAGAGAAATATGTGGTTTAGGGTTAAAGTAGAGGGAACGTTTGGCTCGGTGGGCAAGGGGAATCAAGGAAGCAACAGAGGCAGCTGAGTGGGTGGTTTCTATCTCAGTAAATGAAGAAATTGATGAATTTCTCACACTTACACTTGTTCGATGCAAGGGTGGAGAGGGCGGGCAGAGAGGTTTACACTGGTAGCTGATAGTGGTGAAAAGGAATCTGGAATGACCTTTGCCCTCTTGGAGGATCATAGAGTAGTGGACAATTCTGGCAATGATTGAGACCTGATAGGACTTGATGTGGTTCAGCCAGCTCTGGAAATGGATGGCTAAGCCAATTGTGCACTAGGTACATTGAAGTTTGCGGTCCTTGGCTAGTTCCACATTGCTGTTTAGGTAGACAAAGCTTTTATTTACCAGCATCTAAATGCCAGTGAACTTTTATGTTAGCCAAATGGGGGGGAGTCGAATCTTTGCCAACATTAATAAATAGCTTTAAGAACTATTTAAAGCTTTGCTTGCAAGTGTTGTGATACTACCTCCTCAAGGCCATTGCATGCTCACTCCTGCGTTATACTGCAGAGTTTGTGTCAATGCAAAGCTGAAACTGTTTTGTATAAATATAGCTGGCCTGTTGGTAGCTGTAAATGTTTGTAAGTATAAGCTGATGAAATAGTTTAACAGAGACGTTAAAAGGTCAGAGATAAAGCAAACACCTCTGTGTCATTTCACGATTGTACCGTTTCACCCTTAGACCTGTCGTTACAAACATTTACACAATATGCACTGCAACTGCATCATGTTTGTCAGGTAAATATGTCACCATTATACTGAGGTATGCAGATGTGTGACAGGACTGTGCACATCTAGTATCTAAGTAAACATTGATAGATTGCCCTGAGAAAATATCATTTTAAGGTTAAAATAATGAACACAGTTTTCAACATTTATGATTTAAAATATAACTGAAAAGTACAAGGATTGATTGAAAGAAATTCTCCCACTCCTTTCCAGACCACATTTGTCATGTGCACCAGGCTGTGAATTGAAGCTGCTTTATCCATGTACTCTTTATATGCCTTCACCAGTACTTCAATATTTTCAGAAATGGGCATGGCGGACAAGGGATAAAGAGATGATTGAACTGGACCCTCCAATACTGGAAGTACCCCGTTAAGGATAATAGATGTGATCTTCACAATTCATATAAATCAACATTTATATTGAAAGAAATCTCCAAGGCTTCTTTTTTAAAATTCTGTTTTGAGTAAAATTCCTTAAATAAAACTAGAATAAAATGCTAATCTCAAAGGGAACGCGCCCAGAATATTTCTCATTAGTTAAAACATCATCTGTCCAGTGAGAGAGAAACATCACAGGAATAAGTAGAGATAAAGAACCTACAGGACTAATTTGTAGCTTATTCAAATCTCCCCGGAGGTGATCAGTAAGTGATTCTTTGCTTTGGATTAAGGCAGAGGAGAGATATACTATCAGCATATTTATCATGAAGAAGAATCTTGGTTCAATGAACTGTCAGGAAGCAGGAAGAACACCAACTGGACATTGATGGTCAGACCACCTATTCACCCAAGAAACAGTCCAACACATTAACAGAATCGCAGCCTAATCCCGACCTTTGTATTTTTTTAATAAAAGGATTTTAGGGCAAGTGTGGTGTTGCAGTGCACTCATTGGAGCTCCAACACGTGGCACCATGTTGCAATGAGATACAAGCTCAATGCCTCATTCAGCTGACTTCATGATCTCAACTGCGCTGCTGTGGTCCTGTATCCCACAGAGGCCAGGTATCCGCCCCCCAACCACACAATGGAAGCGGAGGAAAGGAAGGGGTGGGTTATCCATATGCTATTAGAGTTCAACTCTGAGTAGCCATCTTGAGAGTAGACTAGGTAAATGCATGGGAGCAGGTAATTTATCCAGTTGTCCTATCAGTCAAGGAAATGCATAACAGAGGGAAACCAGAAGAAGGGGAGAAATAAGGAAAATCAGAAGGAAAAAGATGACATTTTAGAACTTTAGCAGTTATTAAAATGCTTTGGTGAACTTGAGATAAAGTTGGTTCTCTTTACAAAGAGATTTATGAATATTTTGCTCTTTAAATATTAAAACTATTATCTGTCAATTTCCTAGAAATTCGAAGGATGTGGGTCACCACAAGTTTAAACTAGAGATACATTTTTTAAAAGGAGGTAAAATAATCCCCAGTACTATAATAAGAACACTTCACTTAATAGAGCACAGTATGAAATATGGCTTCCAAACCCATTATACTTCTACCACTTACTTTATTAAAAGCCCCTTTTATACTGCCAGGGAGTCTGTCTGTGAGCCTACTTCAGGTGTCTAGACTATTAATATCCTGCCCCAGGCAGCAGACTCAGTGACCCCAGGATAAAAAAGCCAAAATTACTTGTGCAAATGCTGGACGCTGGCTCATGGCTGCTGGTCTCCCAGAATCCAATGTGAACAAGCAGCAATACAAAAATGGCTTAAAAATGAGGGAATTAAAAATAATTCATGACTATTTACCAAGGTTGATTAGCAACAGCAGACAGGTGAACTCCTGATAAGACCAACTTAGGGCAAGAGCAAATTATGTTATTGGTGAAATTCCAACTCCTTTTATGAAGAATCTGGCTATAATCCGTACCATGTACTTAACGGTCAATTTAGCTCTCAAACAGGTTAGATCTATAAGACAAGGAAAATGGCCAGTGGGGTCCAATTAAGTAGTCATTCCCATTAGACTGGAATACAGGACACAATAAATGACTTGTGTGCTGATTATAAACTGAGGCTGCAGGCAGGACAAGGTGTTTAAATTAAAGTGTGGGAGGGGTCATCTAGTGTGCAAGACATCACAGACAAACTGAAATTATTGCATTGGTGCAGGTTGTATTCAGGAGATTTCCAAAGGAAGATGCAAGAGGGAATATTTCTTCTCTTCACTATTTGTAGTGAAAGTGTAAGCACAACGGCCTGTAATTTGCGGTCAGCGGCGAAGCAAAGGCGCTCGCCGCGGGCCCCGATGTAAGCTTCCCACAAAGATCCCGCGATCTCTGTGGCGAGAAGTTCAGCTTTACTGAAGTGCAGTTGAAGTCAGCGTAGTTTAGTGGGAATCCCATAGCGCGCAAGCTGTTGTGACGTCAACAAGCTGCCTAAGCAGCCAATCAAAATGCAGAATTCTCACAGACAGCGAACCAGGAAGTGAAGAAGTTCCTTTGGCTCTTAACGTTTTAAAAATGTTATAGGAGAAAAACAAAGATTGGGGCTCTCACATGAGGAAAAATTAAACCTGAAATAAAGATGAACAAACTTTTAAAACAAAGTAAAGTTTCTTAAAAAATTAAATTTTTATTAAAATGGATAAATTTGACACTCCATGAAATTAAAATTAGTTTTTCAGGGCCATAATGTTTGATTAGCAGTCAATACACTGTTAAAACCCCAGTTACACCGAATCCAAAAGGGTCTAACATTTAATGGGGTATTTAACAGCGATATTGCCGCAGAAGAGCGAACGTTATCGTCAGTTTCACTGATTTGACAGATTATTCTGATTGCCGGCTGTGGCGCACAGGGCAGCCAATGTCGGACCTGTGAATGACTGACGGCGACTTCAGGATTTCCGCGTGAGGATGTGCATGCGCTACATCCTGAAGTTGCCGTCACTTCACTGTTCATGCTGTTCGTTCACTGTCACTACCCACCCAGATTCCAGGCCATTATCAGCATATTTAAAAATGCCAATAGAAACAGCACACAGAAGAAACCTCCTACCCGGGTTGTGTAAAGTCAGTTCCTCAGCGATTTTATCCTCAAGACTTTCGGCCTCTTTCACTGTTGCTGTCCTAGTCTGTCCATTGTGGAGTTGGTATGGATATTATATAACGTGGAGTTTATATCATTTCTTTGGGAAGGAACTGTTTCAGACATTCTCTGAGATGGAGATCATAGGCATGGACCATATTTTTCTTCCTTTCCAAAAAACAGGTTAAATGATCTTTTAAAATGACTTGGAATACACTCACAAAATGGTGGCATCGTATGGTTTTGACCTGTGTGATTTGTGAAGCCAGCCATGACGCACCTGTAATAGTTATCCCGTAATGTTTCCCAAGCAGCTGGATGGATCAATTAACCAGTGTTAGCACCTAAAAGCTTATTATCCAGCTGTGGAATGCACGAAGGTTTTCACAAATTGCTCATTGAACACAGAGAAAAGCCAATAGTAGCATTGAACCCTTGTACTTGCTTGAAAAGTGCATAATCGAGAAATCTGATGATTGTTTTGGAGCATGAGGGCAACCCCGTAACCATAATTTGTTGGAGGCAACAAGCATGGCAATATGCCACAGGCAACGTAAACTGCATCAACAGCTTGAAGGAGGTCTGGAGAAAGTGGTGTGGCTCAAATAAATTACACAGAAGCAGCACCGAGCTTATGTGGGCATGAAGAAAAGTTGCAATTTCTAAATTTACACAGAAAAATTGCTGTATTCACACAGAAAGATATTGGCAAGAATGTAGCGAGTAAGGTAATAGTGGAGAAAATGGCTCTGGGTTCTGGAAATTAAGGTACACATACAACTAATGGCAAGGAGAATGTACTGCAGGAGTGAATTTGGCACCACCAAATTTTCCTTGGCAGCAGCTGTGAGCTCCCTCTGTATGTTGGGGATCCCACTTGGCACCTTCCCTGCATAATTAATAACCCTGACTCAGGAAGATCGGTTGGCATCATGGCAGGTTCAGTGTGGCAAGCCCTGATCCTCCTCCAGTGCAGCCACTACACTCAGAAAGAAGAATATAGTAAGGTTGAGGAAAGATTGTGCCCCCTTGTTCTGGATTTCCCCACCAGAGGAAATAGCTTCTCTGTATCTTTTTTTAAATTTGTTTATGGGATGTGGGCGTCACTGGCAAGGCCAGCATTTATTGCACATCCCCAATTGCCCTTGAGAAGATGGTGGTGAGCCGCCGCCTTAAACCGCTGCAGTCGTGTGGTAATCTACTCTATTGAATCCTTTTATCATTTGAACACCTCAGTTAGATCACCCCGCAACCTTCTAAACTCAAGGGAATACAATCCAAGTTTATTCATCTTATGTCCATGGTTGCATACTAGTTACATGTTTAAGGAATAATAGCTCTTCATATTTAGGTATTTCATAGGATTTTGGTGGACACATGGATGGCTACATATGTGCAGAAGCCATCAAGTTGGAAAAACTTTAGTTGCCTATGCTTCTGCAATTGTTGGCCACTGCTAAACCGTATCTAGTTTAATGTGTAGAAGTACAGAGCTTCATGTACCTCCTTAAAGCATTGCTGCATGGCAAAGCACATCACTCTTCAGATGTTTCCTGTACATGCTTGGAAGGGCCCTGGGTATAAAATATGAGCACAGAGCTGACCTTGACTGCTACAGCTGATGGCAAACTGTCCCTGCAGGTCTTCTACCAGCACACCTCAGTCACAGCCTGCCTGCTGAACCTGAACCTACTCACGAACTACGCTTCCATCATGTCTGGGTTGCGGAACCCTGTTGCAGTAGACCCAATGCGTAGGGTAGACCCTGCTGCAAGTTGAGCATTGCCCATTACCTCTGCATTCATGGCCCACTTTCTCCTCCTCCTTCTGCTACACTATGAGATACTCGGCAAGGACCATTACCCCACTTCTTTGGGCAGAAAATGATTATCACCATGGTGAAATGATACTTAAACTTCCTTCACGTTGTTAAGCTCTCTAATGCCCCGTATGATATTGCAGGGCTGCATCTCTCCAGTCCTCCACCATTGCTGTTCTGAACTCGCCACTGGTAGGTCCATGACAGAAACCTGGGAAGATACTGGGGTTGATCCTCCTGACTTTCCCTGCATTCCTGTAGGGAAACACCTGGCAACAGAATTGCTGTCCCTCAGCAATGTGGCTGAATTAGAAAATTCAGCAATGGGAGGTCACAACTGAGAGAACTTGCATTTATATAGCACCTTTCACACCCTCAGGATATTCCAAAGTGCATCACAGCCAATGGCATTCAATTGAAGTGTAGTCGCTGTTGTTTTTGTAGGCAAACACAGTAGCCAATTTGTGCACAGCAAATTCCCCAAAATATCAATAAATTTGGGACGAATTAATCTGTTTTGCTGTTGTTGGCTAAAGGATTGAAAGTTGTTTAGGGCATTCTGCTGCCCCCTTCTCTTTGGAAAAAGTGTCATGGAATTACTTGGGCTGGATTTTGCAGGGGGTCAGCGGGCGCGATCGGTGGCGGGTCAGGTGGGAAAGTGTTTTTTTCCCCCAGTGGGTCAGGACCCCACTGTGAACCCGCCATCATGTGCCTTTCCCCAATGTCGGGTCTGTCAGTGCTGAGCAGACCCAACACGCAGTGGCGGGGGAGGCAATTAAAATCATTAGTGGCTTGTTTACAGTCACTTAACAATGGTTTTTTCTCAGCTTTTTGGATTTGACAGGTCGCCCACCTGTTTACCGCTGTGCCTGGACCTCATCTATGAAGCTGAGGCGGAGCTCAGCGGCCATTGAATCAGCTGATGAGTTGACAGCTTCAAATGTCAAGTCAAAGCTCCCAGCTGATTGAGAAATGTTCCCTTAACCACTAGCTTCTCTAAACTGCATTTCCACTACAGATTCAGGATACTGCAAGTCTTAACGCAGGTCTCCATCCAGTCTGACCTCATTACCTCTCCCACCATTGACAGATCGCTTCTGTCATCTCTACTTCAGCTGCCATCTATTCCATCAGCATGGGTGCCCTTGAAACTCGCTCACCTTGGTCCTCAGAATCCAACCACGATCAACCCCAACACCAGCATCACCAGGCACACCAGCAGCACCAACAACAACACCAACCTGCTCCACAATGAACTGATGCTGCACAGGACAGAGGGCATCAGCACCTGACCACATTGCTGCCCAGGAGGCCAGGGCTGGCCTCACCATAGCCAGATTTACTTCACTTGACGCTGTACACCCTGGCTGCCACATGATGCACCAGGTTGGCACCACCCCACACCAACAACACCATAAAGCATCCCAAGCCATTCCTTTCACACTCATCACCATTGCGGGGGGGGGGGGGGGGGGTTACCGTTATGTCTCACCATTCACTGCAACTCACTAAGCTACTTCCAAAGGTGCACACAAATCTGTCCAAGAACGCAAAGTGTTGAAAATAAAGGTTTCAATGTTTGACACCACATTAACAGAAACTTATCATGAACATTGGCTAAAACACCCAAGTACCTACCCTTGTGTGTTGTTAGTTGGTATGATTGCACGAGGATGAGGGTGAGTGTGAGGGGTGGCTAGTGAGATGGGGAAGTGATAATGGCCCAAAAATTCGTCTGAATATGGGAGAGTACGCACTGTGTACTCTCGCGTATTCGGTCCCGAAGTGCCGGTTTCCTGCATGCACTGCGCATGCGCGGGAAACCGGCACTTCCGATATTGCTAAGGGGGCGGTTCCTAAGTGAACCGTGTGCGCACTACAGGCTGTGCGCACGCAGCACACTTAGGTTTTTTTTCAGGTTTCAACGCGAGGGTAAGTATTGAAGATTTTACACATGAAGAAAGGAGGCGTAAGACCCCCGTTTAACAAGGTAAGTAGTTAATTAAGTATTATTTTAAATTTTTTTCAACAGGTTTATCTTTTTTAGAGACTTTAAAGAAAGGTAAGTTTATTTTTATAACTTTTAAAAAGAATTTAAATTTTTGTTTAAAGTGATTAATTTATTTAACTATAGTTATTTTATTAATGTGATGGTTTTTAAAAAAAAATTATTTGAGGTTTAACTGTTCTTTTGGGGGCAATTTGTATTCATAGTTTTGACAGTTCTTCTGTCAAAACTATGAATGAAAGATGGTGTGCTGCCATTGGCTCTCCATGTCCCACGTGATCCCAGAGGTCGCATCGAACTAACTGCGCCTCTGGGACACGCACACACTGCACGCCGGCACCAGGGAGAGGCCCAGGACCAGAAGTTTGTGTGGGCCCGAACCATAAAGGTAGGCGCGGTAGGTAAGATCGCGCCGGATCCTTACCCCCGCGGCAACCATCGAAGTCTAATTTCTGGGCCATTGTAGATAGAGAGGGATGGGTGGAGGTGCAAGGTAAGTTGGTATGAGTAAGGATGTGCAGGAGTAGGGTAGGGAAGGCAGAGTGGTGGGGATGTGATGAGAGGCACAGCAGGATGAGGTTGAGTGTGGTTTTGTACTAACGTTTCGTGATCTACTGAGATCAACGTTTGCAGCATTGCACCCAGGTCCTCCTGACCACATTCCTGCTAGTGCCCTCCTGTGCAATGTGCAACCAGGCTGTGTTGATCTCCTGGGGAGATCTCTTCTGCCCATGGGAAGGGAAGAGGACCTCCCTGTGTGCTGTGACTCCCTCCATAAGCATATGGAGGGAGTCATGGGAGAGCCTGGGTGCAGCCGTGCACCTCTGTGCAGTGATTGTCAGTGTTTGCAGCACCTCAATGCTGTAGAACACTGACAGCACAAATGTCAAAATAAAATTGGCCATGGTCCCTTTAAGGAAACTGGCTGATGACGTGTCAGCAAATGATGTCACCAGACGCGCTTCCTGTAATTGGCCGGGAAGCACGCTGGGCGGGCGTAACAAGCCCAATCAAATTCATTTCAGAGGCCGGGATGGAGACAGCAGCGGGGTCGTGACCCGCCACCGACGTTGCCCGCCATGGACCCGCCGAGGTTCATAAAATCCAGCCCCTTATGTCCACCTGAGGAGGCAGGCGGGACTTTGGTTTAACATCACAGCTGAAAGATTGCAACTCCCACAATACAGCACACCCTGAATGCTACACTGAAGTGCTAGCCTAGTTTATGTACTCAAGGCTTATGCCAGGGATTTCCTTGGAGCTTCTCCTGCTTCACCACTGTAACTTTGGTGGCAGTTCAGCGGAAATCCCCTTTAGACGTATAACACAGGGCTTCTGCCAAAGTTATGGTGGCAGAGGAAAATCCAAGGAAACTCACTCCCTCATGGTAGGGCTTGGGCCCATGAATCAGAGGTGAGCATGCTACCATTGAGCCAAGCTGGGAAAGAGCTATTATACAACTTGATATTGATTTTCACTTTAAAGATATATGATAATTAAGAAATTTATGAAATATTTGTAAACTGATAAATTATCCTAAGATCAATAGAATTTATGTTTTGTGTTGCTGCCAGCTCTGTGTTGATATCAGGATATCATACTGGATTTGAAGCCATTGGAAAGCAATAAAAGTGAATGAGATGGAAGCTGAGGCAAGCAAACAAGTGAACATAAAAGAACTTGGCTGAACTCAGCCTGTTTTCTGGCATAATTGCATATTTTGTAAAGCAATAAAAAAAATCTTTACAGTTCTGGAAGAATCAAGGTTGGAGCTGGGAGGACCTGGATTCTTCTCGAATTGTTGTTGGCACAGTTAAGAAGTGATCGAAATAAAAATGAAATCGCAAGCAACACAACAAGGAACCACAGGCAGAGAAAACCAACCAAGAAAATTGAGACAGAAGTGGAGAAAGCGAATGAAAGAAGAGGTAGAGAGAAACAGATAACACAGGGAAAACAAGTGCAAAAGGTAAAAAAAAGTATCAGGAGTAGAAAGAAAAATATTCAGTAACAAATAGAATAAAATAACATTTCTTACACCACAAGCTGCTGTTGGAATCAATTTATGCATGCAATATTTTTCCGACATACACAAATCAAGTTGACAGTAGCGTAGCAGTACAGAAAATGCAGTTTAATGTATACAGTGTGATTATTCCTTACAGCAAGAATATTTTGTTTTGTGAAGATTGTGATCTTCACGGTAAGGGATATGAACCCCTGAAATGGAATACCTTTGCACTTTGGACAGTTAGTTTTTCTGTTAAAATCGAAGAGAGAGGAATTCCATAGGGGCACATGTTCTCATAGTGTAATATCAAAGCGTCAAACAGTCGCAGATCAGCTGTAACATGGCCACATACAGTCTCATAATCACTCTACTCTGTCGCAACAATGGCCCGGATTTTGCATTAATAATAACGGCGAGACTGTCAGCGCTCACCGTTATTATTGAGTAAATCGGACAGCAACTTCTGGAGTACGCACATGCACTGTTAAACGCAGAAATCCGGAAGTTGCGGTCTGAGTTACCCTGCTCCTCCACAGGCTGCGCTATAACAGTACCTCGCAGATAGATTCAGCATTGAAATCCATACAACAGCGGGAAGTTGCTGTACTTACCCACTAGTTACCCACTAAACACACCAGGAAAAGTTAGGGCTGGTGCATTCAGGGGTAAGTGAATTTTTAACTGCGTGATAAGTGATAATTGCTGCCAAACAACCTCTCTGGCCCTGAAAATTTAATTTTACAAGTGAGGAGTCTCATTCCTACAGAAGTTAATTAGTCTTGGAGAGTTTTTTAAAAATTAATGAAAAACATTTTTTCTTTACCTTTTCTGTCTGTCTCTTTTATCTCTCTCTTTTAATCCCATCTGTCTTTCCCAATGTTTATTTTGTTTTCTGGACATGAATTAAATCCAATTTATACTTCCTGCTTTATACTTCCTGGTTTAGACTCTGCATGGCTCAGTGAGCATTCTTCAATCTGATTGGTTGAAGAACCTCGCTGTTTCTTGCCCTGGTCACAGATGCCCTGTAGAGGGCGCCGGGCTGGATCACATGCTGGATTAGAGCAAGTCTCCGCTCAAAAGTGAGAACTTTGTGGGCAGAAGTCAGCGAGGTGAATGGTGAGCGCCATTCCTTCGCCGCTGACCGCAAAATCCAGGCCAATGTGTCTTAACCCCAACCTCAGAGGAACATCCAATAATGTGATCCTCCCCCGCCCACCCCCCCCCCCCCCCACCCCCCCCCCCACACACACACACACGCTTGCCACCCCCATTTCCCACAATAGCCACTCTTCTGGCTTTTTTGTGTGAAATTGATAGTTTGTGGGCTGGTTTGTGGCCCACATCCACTCGGAACTGAGCTGAGATTCTCCAGATGCATATTATAGTCGGCAACTATTGTTGAACTAGATGTTCTAGCATTTTGTTTGATTACCTTTGGGAGTCAGAGAGAAATTATGTTGGACCTTCCCATTGGAAATTATGGTAGGATCCATAACAGGTTAAATTGCAGATGATCTGCAGAGCAGTTTGCTTGATGGGCTGAATGGCCTTTTCTTGTTCCTACTTTTCGACAGGATCCTCACAGCCAAAACAGACAACTTTCATCCAATCAGTCTGACTGCCACAGGTCAATGGGAAAGTGCGGATCCACTACACCACTCAGTTCCCCACGAACTGACCCTTCCCACCGCTCACCCGTTGAGCCATGTGTTCAGCAAGACAAAAATGAGAAGTCGCATAACACCAGGTTATAGTCCAACAGATTTATTTAAAATTACAAGCTTTCGGAGCTGTCGCTCCTTCTTCAGGTAGGGTAGCTACCCTACCTGAAGAAGGAGCGACAGCTCCGAAAGCTTGTAATTTTAAATAAATCTGTTGGACTATAACCTGGTGTTGTGCGACTTCTCATTTTTGTCCACCCCAGTCCAACGCCGGCATCTCCACATCATGACCTCTATTCAGCAAGACTGGTGACCCTCTCAACATGCCTATAGTCCATGTGACGATAACCCATTCAGTGCTGCTCTTACTAGATGTACTGCCACAGTCCTGCCCTTGTAAATAAATGATACATTTCAGCACGTTCTTTACCCTGTGGAGATATCTGTAAGTTTAATTACTGACACGGGTGATCTCTGTTCTCGTTTGCACAAGGCAACATCCCAACATGTTTCATTTTTTTTTAAATCAGCTGTCATAGTTAAAGACAGGCAGCCTACTGGGTTTCAAACTTTTTTAATCTAATTGTACAACTGAATATTTAGGGAGCAGGAGACACAAGCCTCCAAATCAGATGTGACAGAGTAAAAAGCAGCATGAAACTGTGGCTGGGTTGCAATTAATAATTGAAAGATACAAGCCTTCAGTGGCTAGGTCTGGCAGAAAGGGCTAGAAAAATGAAAGGGAAGAGAAAGTGAGAAAAGAAGCAAAGCGAGAAAGCAGGAATGAAGTGAAAGTTAAAGATATGCAAGTCAAACAGAAGAAGCACCTAATTCTGCAGAACAACAGAGAAACGAGGAAATACATTGTTGTTGCTTTTCAGTTCAATCATTTTGGAAGAAGCTATTGTTCATTGGATTTTTCAATTGATTCTGACGCAGTCAGGTTATATTACTGTATAACATGAAAATTTGTATCTGCACTATATGATGAAGACTAACGTTACTTTGTAATTTTGTAATTATAATAAGATAAAAGGGGGGTGAGATTGGGATGGGGGAGAGTGGGGGGAAAAGTGGGTTGGAGAGTGGGGGGGAAGTGGGGGGTAAGTGGGGGGGAGGAGAGTGGGATGGGGAGAGTGGCGGGAAAAGTGGGTTGGAGAGTGGGGGGAAGTGGGGGGAAGGAGAGTGGGACAGGGAGAGTGGGGGAGAGGGGAGAGTGAGGGGGGGAGAGTTGGGGGAGAGTGAGACGGGGAGAGTGGAGCGAGAAAGTGGGTTGGAGAGTGGGACGGGGAGAGTGGGGGAGAGAGGAGAGTGGGGGGGAGAGTGGGGGGAGGGGACTGTGGGGGGGAGAGTTGGGGAGAGTATGACGGGGAGAGTGGGGCGAGAAAGTGGGTTGGAGAGTGGGACGGGGAGAGTGGGGGAGAGAGGAGAGTGGGGGGAGAGTTGGGGAGAGTGAGACGGGGAGAGTGGGGGGAAGAGTTGGGGAGAGTGGGACAGGGAGAGTGGGGGAGAGTGGGGGGAGAGTTGGGGGAGAGTGAGACGGGAGAGTGGGGCGAGAAAGTGGGTTGGAGAGTGGGGGTGGAGAGTGGGGGGGAAGAAGAGTGGGACAGGGCGAGTGCGGGGTGGGGCAGAGAGAGTGGGACAGGAGAGGGGGCGGGGAGATTAGGGGAGGCGAGGAGTGTGGGTGGGTGGATGTGGAAGGAAATGAAAAAAATAGATGGCTGGGGAGACATGCTAACCTCAGATCTGACAAAATAACAGAAGTGAACCACAATGGAGATACATTTCAGCTTGGAAGTGCCACAAAGAAGCTTCACTATATTCGATGAGGATCTGCATTGTATTATAGGGTGAGAGGCCTGACAATGTGAATTTTACTCCAATATTTTTTTAGTTGTGTTTGTAAATGGTTCATGTAACAAATAATGAAATACTTGTTTTCATGAGATTCTGAGGCTACCAAACTATCCAGATTCAATTACAATGTCTAAAAGCACAGTGTGGTGATTGGCTGATCACTCCTTGTTTAAACTCAATTGAGAACAGTCAGGGTTGACTGAAGATACTCTCATGAGATACTCTTAACGTATGACAGGTGACAGATTTCTTCTCCAATTTGAGCTAGGCAATGATTTTTGAACCAGAAAAACAACCTTGTGGCTCAAACAGTAGCAGAAATTGGGGTTGAATAGCACAAATAAACTTCATCTATATTCTACTTGGGAATAGAAGATAGGAGTCTGAATTAAGGACAATTTATTTCCACTCCTCCTTCAGATTGAATATTTCAGTAAATGCAAACTTTGTGAGGAGAGAAGCTCTTTGATTCGTCTTCAGTCTCCTTTCTATTGTCAACTCCTCACCAGAGGACAGGCTGTTAATTTATAAAAATTACATGAAACTATTTTTTCTACACAAGTACTGGTGTTGCAATAATGAAGTTTACATTTTTCAAAACAGCTAATAGCTTCAACTATCGTAACTTTTGGCAAACTATTGTTGTAGCTTTGATCTTAGTCAACAAGTGACAGCAAACTAGACACGTTTCTGTTAACTATATTAAAACCCAAGGCAGCTTCTGCCATCAGAGGAACCAAAATTTGCGATTACACTAATTTATCCTCACGGAAAGGATTTTGAGAGCCCATTTCTACTAAGTGGAGAGAAATCATAGCCACACCTTTGGTGGAAAAATTGGTGATTCAACTTCTTTCACCGCAACAGACATCTGTAAAGCAAAAGATGAGGTTTTGGGACAGGATGGTGATGTAAGAAAACTACTAGGCACTTGGTCTAAGCGTTAAACAAAGCTTTAATCAACTGTTTTCCAACATGGAGATCTAGTTGTGTCCTTCACTAGTTCCTGTTGAGGGATGTCTTAAGCAAGCTGGGCCCATGCCCGAGTATTTATACTCTCCCTGGACAGCGCCACCAGCAGGCCGCCCAGTATTACTTCATACAAGATTCATGTCAGATGGTATCTTGCTTTAAGCCCATGAAGATGGTGAAGAATCTTGTGTCTGACTTGAACAATAACAAAGCAACAGATGGTGTCACTATAATTGCCAATGCTAATCCAAATATTGGCTGGTCTCTGCGAAACTTTTAATTTCGTAGGCGTATCAATGACGTGAGAACATAGTCCCGGAATTCACGGTGGGTGTTCGCCATCATTAACCCTCCGAAACTGGCCACAACTTCAGGATGCAGCGCATGCGCATCTAAACACGGAAATCCTGAAGTTGCGGTCAGTCATTCACTGCTCTGACACTGGCTGCGCTGTGGACCCCCCATAGCCAGCAATCAGTGAAATCAGTAAAATCAATGAAACTGACAAAAACTTGGCCATTTCCACACTAAAATCGCTGTTAAATACCCCATTAAATGTTAAACCTTGTTGGAATAGGTGTAACGGGGATTTTAACCGCGTATTGACTGCTAAACAAACATTATGGCCCTGAAAAACTAATTTTTATATTTGTGGCGTGTCAAATTTCTCCATTATGATAAAAATTACAATTTTAAAAAAACTTAAAAACGTCACAGCAACATCGCTCCAGGGATTCCCATTACAGAGTGCTGAAATCACTTGAACATCAAAAAAGCCAAACTTCTCGCCACAGAGATTGCGGGATCTCTGTGGGCAGCTTTGCTTCGCCGCTGACTGCAAATTATGGGCCATTATGTTAGCTGGCTCCAGTTAATCACTGTCCTATCACAGAACGAACAAGTCATATGCAGCCATTGTAGAAGTGTGCCTAAGCAGAGCATGACTAATTTCTGCTGTTGGTATTAACAGTGCTAATCTGCCTGTAGGGTACTGGTGACTCATCACCCAGTTTAGGTGAAAGGAAGAGAGAGTTTCACAGAGGGTTCTCAACACTGATCTGAAACCTATCACACTGCACCTGAAAACATAACTGTACATGCTTGGGAAGTATCAAGCATATAGAATTTGGACTTAAAGGCAACATCCTACCCCAAGAGCATGACAACAGGTAGGGAAGAAATGAATTTAAAAAAATCCGAAGCATTCAAAAGGCGGATGCCTCCAACCTGCAAAATGTCTACGAAATTACCTGGGAGGAATGGCGGCTTCTGATCCTGGGCCTCTCCGGGTCCGTGCGGGCAGAGCCCCACGTATCCCAGGGGCGCAAGCGGTTCATAGGCGCTCCTGGGATCACGTGGGCCGGCCCAACCAATAAAAGAAGGGAATCCCCATTCATACTTTTGACAGTTCCGTACGTACAGAATTGTCAAAAGTATGAATGGGGATCACCTAAAAAATACACCAACACATGGAAATATATATATTTTTTCATTACATATTAAAATTAATTAAAATGCCATTTAATTAAATATTTTAAACAAAAATTAAATTTTTTGGAAAAGGAGTATTTTTAATTTATAAAAAGTGATCAAATTTTATTTTTCTGTTTTCTTAAAACTCTGATGCTGGTAAAAGCAGGCCTTACCATGCTTTTACCAGGCGTAAGAATTTCACGGGCATTCAGCGGGCGGAAGTTGGGCAAATAGCGCAGCTCTCCACCCGCAGAGGCCCTTGTCCCGGGGATGCGGAGGATCTGTCAAGAGGATTCTTGACAGATCGCAAGTGCTGGGTTTCAGCGCATGCGCTTCGCATACCTGAACCCGGAACTTGCGCGGCCCCTATGGGCGCGTACGCACCCGTGGGGGTCGTAAAATACGGCCCATTGTTAGTGAATGGATAGATTTATGAACATTTAAAAAACATAGGGGTAAAAATTAGGTCGCGCCCCATTTGGGGCGCAAATATCGTCCGGACGCAAATATTAGCGCCTGGCGCTAATTATCGGCACTGACAGGAAACTTCACTTTTACCGCCCCGGGAGGTGAGTGGAGCGCTAAAGCAGGCGCTGCACACCTCTCTTAAGGCGCAAAGGCCGAGCAGTGAGGCGCTAACTCGGAGCGCTGGCGAAGCTCATGTAATGTCAGTCAGCAATGGAACACACACACAATGGCACGGGGCAGTTATTAAAGGGGATGGTTAATCTTGCTTTCCATCCACATCCTGTTCATTGCTGCCTTGAATCTCGGCCTGGAGAGACTTGCACATCAAATGTGCTGGAAAGAACAATGGAAAGTACCAGGCAAAGAGCTCAGAGTGCAGCTCCCACAGTCTCTGCTAAATCGATACAAGGAAGGGCAAATCAAAATGAACCTGCAAAGTGCTGCTCAGTACCCAAAACTCCTTCACACAACGTTGAATCTCTCCAGAAGTCTCTCCCGCTCTCTCTCAGAATGCGTAGTTCAAAAATGCCACCAACAATAAAAGACAGGAAGAGGCCCCCTTTAAATAGCGCCCCCCCCAGCCCCACAGCGATTGATAGCGTTCCAGTCTTCTGGTCGTTGGAAGCGCCAGGCGGTAAGGCAGGGGGCGCCACTCAATTTCCGCTATGGGGCGCCCCAAGGGCGTTGCACCATGGAATGACGTCACAATCTGCGCGCGCAGGTGGTCGCAGCGGTAAGTTTTAGCGCCGCCGCACAATCTCAAGTTAAGTTCTCGAGCGGCGCAAACATCGCTGCGCCCGGGCGTTAGCGGCTTTGCGCCCCATTAGCGTCCAATTAAGGCGCTAACGGGAGGCGCAACCAAGTGAATTTTTACCCCATACACTATAACCTAAATAAGGTTTATTATGATTTATGGGGTGCATTATATGGAAATGCATAGAAAATTGGGCCAAATGTTCCACAGATGGAAATGGCAGAGCCACGATTTGTCTGTGCACACCTCCATCCCTCCTGCTTTGTGCCAATGATTTTGTTATATGTAGAGTTGCAATCTGTGTCGAGGTTTCAGGTCCGCAGTGCATCTGTACCTACCAGCAAAGCAATTTTTTACATTTAGAATATTTAATGGGGTAGTTTTTATCCCTTGTGTCCAATTGTTTTCCTGATATATGGGCACTTGACTGTATGTATGAAGTTCAAGCCTTAGGGAAGTCAGATCTAAACTAAATGGAATGGAAGCGAATTTTTTTTCTTGATAAAAATGAATTGTAGCAATCAGTCTCTCATCAATGGCAGGGGGAAAAAAAGCTCACTCACTGACCTTGTTGGGACATTAAGCTGAAATTCAATTTTTTTTTGCACTTAGGAAATCAAAGAATGTTCTTACCTTTTTCCAGACCTACTCCATCTTGTGAGTCCATCTAGACAATGGCTGGAATTGCAGCCAAAATGTGAATAGAATAAGTTTCAGCATGAGCATTGTGTGCAGACTGTGAACTGACACACAGCAGGGATCTAGGCTCGAGCGACCATACGTCCCCTGTTTTCCAGGGACAGTCCCCGGATGAGGTACTGTGTCCTCGGGCAAACACTGTCTCTAGAAGAGTCGCTGATTCATGAAACTCATCCCCGAATACACTAGAGCCATAGTCATTAGAATATATGCATATCATTATATTTGACATAATCACAGTTTCAGGTCAATAGACTGAACAGTATTATTGTATTATTTATAAACAGTGTCTGAACGTGCTTCAAAAGTGTGACGTCACATACTTATATGCACATTTGTTTTGCATTTATAGTGTACATGTGCAATTGTTAAAAATACAGGCTGCTAAAAAACTTTGCCTTTCTACGCTGCACAACCTACATTTTCTGTCCTGGCTACTTTGCTGTGTTCCCACACTGTGGCCGCGATTTCACCAGCCGTGGCGAGGCCGGTGCGGCCGGAGCAGACAGCGGCCGCAAACTCCGCACCCATCTTCATCCCGCCTCCTCCAAGTGATTTTGCCCTTGATTGGGCTTGTTAAGCCCGCCCTGCGAGGTTCCCAGCCAATTAAAAGGAAGTGGGTCTGATGACGTCACTTGATGACGCGTCATCAGCCGGTTTCCTTAAAGGGGCCATGTCCAAACTGATTTGACAGTTCTGCTGTCAGTGTTCTACAGCATTGAGGTGCTGCAAACACTGACAAGCACTGCACAGAGGTGCACGGCTGTACCCAGGCTCTCCCATGACTCCCTCCGAATGCTTATGGAGGGAGTCACAGCACGCAGGGAGGTTCTCTTCCCTCCCAATGGGCGGAAGAGACCTCCCCAGGAGACCAATGCAGCCTGGTTGCCCATTGCACAGGAGGGCTCAAGCAGGGATGTTGTCAGGAGGACCAGACTGCAGTGGCGCAAACCTTTCAATGTTCACAGTAGATCACGTAATGTTACTGCAAAGCCACACTCAACCTCATCCTCCTGTGCAACTCATCACATCCCCATCACTCTGCCTTCCCTACCCTACTCCTGCACATCTTTACTCACACCAACTTACCTTGCACCTCCACCCATCCCTCTCTATCTACATTACCACTTCCCCATCTCACTAGCCACCCCTCACACTCACCCGCATCCTAGTCCAATCATAACAACTAACACAAGGGTAGGCACTTGGGTTCGTGTAAACTTTCTGTTATTGTGTTGTCAAGCATTGAAATCCTCATTGTCACCACTTAGCCTTCTTGGACAGATTTGTGTGCACCTTTGAAAGTGTCTTAGTGAGTTCTAGTGAATGGTAAGATATAACGGTTTCATGAGACCTTTGGTTTCCGCGATGGCTTTAGGCCTTGGTTGGTGTGTCGGTCGACCTCGTGGAGCCGTCGGTGACTTGTTGCTGCTTGTTGCTCCGGGCAACTGTGTTGGGGCCGTTGTTGGGGGTCCGTCGAGGTGGTGTCTTCGCGAGCTGGACTCAGGTGTGTCTGAGTGGTGAGCGATGCCGACTCGCTTCCAGCTCGGGCCTTCTTCTTCTTGGTCTCTCCTCCTTCTGATGCCCACCGGTTGCGACTGACTGCTCGACCCAACGAACGCTGGACTGTAGTGTTTCTCTCTCTTCTAGCTTGGTGTGTGCTTGGAGGGCCTTCAATTATACAGAATTGAAGTGGCCTTATCTACCCGCCAAATCTGTTCAGTTCATTGTCTAGTTTTGGCGGGCTCGTAAATCGGTAACGATTTACTAGCACGTTAACTGGGTTTTAATAGGCCTTCAATCTGACCCATTGAATATGGCCTTATCTACCCGCCAAATCTGTTCAGTTCATTGTCTGAATTTGGCGGGCCTGCTACCAGTAACTGCTCTGTAAGTGTCAAATGGGTTTTGGGATGGTTTGCATCCTGTCGATCTTCTTGGCTGATTGCTGGTGATTGGTTTTGTGTTTTGGGTTCCTTGGCTGATCTATAGCCTAGTCCTGGGTTCTCTGTATTATGCATGTTTCTTGATGGGCCCTGTAATCGGTTTGATGGGACCTGTTGTTTTGGGTGGGACTGTCTCCTCCTAGGGTCTATTGTCAAAATGTTAATGCTTGCTGGGGCTTTGAGTGAGGTCATCCCGGTTCCCCAGACATTGCAATTAACTGCAATACCCAAAACTGCTTTTACAGAGGTCTTACCCACCTCCTTGCAGCCTTTACAGGCCCAGACATGTTTTTAAAATGCCAAAACTTGGTATTTGGTCTTAAATTTCTTATGTTAAGCCCAAATGCATTTTTATCACTCTGAGGTAGTTCCAAAGTCCTTTTTCCTTAGGTTTTGGGGATCTGTAAATTTTGGAAACCTTACAGAGGTGACAGTGGATAGAGAGATTACTCGAAACATTTCAGAAGTGCATAAAGCTCAAAAGTAGGTTCCAAATCATTAATGCTCCAGCTTCTAAGATTGGGAAGTGACCAGCTGTGAAATGGTAGGTTTTAGACCACTTTTGCAGCTTTCACCTATTCACAGCAATCCACAGTCATTGAGAACCTGACATGCTTACCTGACGTGATAGCCGCTCTCCGGGAACCTCGTTGAAAACCTGGTAAAATGGTAAGTACATGGGAAAATGGTTCTTAACTACCTTTTAATAAGCTTTTAACTATCTAAATTGGCTGACCCGCTGCTTGGTGTCGGGTCTGTTCAGGGATGACAGACCCGACACTTGGGAAACTGACAAGGAGGCGGGTTTACAGCGGGATACCGACCCGCTGTCAATCTTTGTGATTTTGACAGCGGCCCCGCCTCCAAACCCGCCCTCTGAGCGCTGGCAAAATTCAGCCCTGTGTGTCCCCGGAATTGGTTTAGAAAATATGGTCACCCTAGCCTAAGCACATATTTATGTCTTGAATATATGAAAATAAATGCTTTAAAATGTAATCGCAAGAGTAGGATTTCACTATATCTGATTATGATAGGAAAAGGGAAGCCAGTTATTGAACATTAGCAATGCTGAAATGAATTTGAGGATGTCTTCCATAAATATGTATTTGACTTAAATCAGTTTCATTCAGTTCAAACACTTGGCTCCAGGTCTCCGGGAGATACTGCAATTAAGTTTCACATTTCTACAAGGGTGCATAAAACATTTCTTTCATAAAATCTCTTGCTCTATTCCGTATTCCAAAAGGATATCAGATTCACATAGTAATTGACATCCTTCTGTAACATTGAGTGAATCAATTTCAACGAATGGTCAAGTTGTTCATCAAGAACCGCTTTAATAATTGGTTTCAATCCTAAAGCAACCTGTTCAGGACCACTAAATCAGCACATGAGCTTTACTCCCGAGTTCATGCATCTGTCCCTTCCCTCCCACCAGGACGATACTGCTTTCTCCTCCCCTACAGTGTTTCCTTTTCTCATTTCACTGGTTTTACATTACTTTGGCTGCCAAGTGAGGTAATGGCTGAAGAAAACAATTAATTAAAGCATAATCAAGCAAATTGCTCATAAGTGCTCCTGTTTCTTGATTTATTTTGAGTTTAGCTCTCTTCAGCTGATCCTTGCACTGCGACCAAAGCCAGTGGAAAATAAACTGCAGCCTCGGAAAGTGACTCAGCATACGAACAATGGCTGAGAAGGTAGCAGTCATGTTTTCCTCCATCTATCAGTCCTGATGGCCACTTGCAGAATGAAGGTAGCAATTTTCAGAGTTGACAGGAAGTACAGCAGATTCAAAAGTGAAAGTAGATGCCTGTCTAAATAGCTTGGCACAGTTGCCTCTGAGTTAGAAGGAGGTGATTCCAAATCCCACCTAGGACTTAAGCCCATTAAACTACACTGATACTTCAGTGAACTATTTAGGGAGATCTACATTGCCAGAAGTGCTGCCTTTTGGATGAGATTACATTAAACCAATGCCTTATCTGCTTATTCAGTGTTTGAGGCAGACTTACGAGATCCCATGGCATTATGCAAAGAACTGTTTACCTAGGGTCCTGGCCAACATTCTTCTCTCAACCAACACCACCAAAAAATTGATTAACTGTGTATTTATCTCATTGCAGTTTGTGGGTTGTTGCTGTGGGCAAAATAGCTTCTACATTTGCCTACATAACAATCGTGACTGTACTTCAAAGCAACTGATTGTACGTGAAGTAATTTGGGATGTCCTGAGAGATGTGACAAGCTGCTGTACGAATGCAAATTCTTCCTTCCTTGATACAATGCGCCGTTGATCAGGGCATCTAGTTTGCCGGCTCGTACATCTAATTCATAATGCAATGCATTTCACGATGAATAAACTGATAGGAAAATGATGGCTTTGCTGGTGGCCAGTGCAGGCCACATTTCAATAACAAAATCGTGCAAGTTAGGTTTCAATGGCAGAATTTCGCATGTGCCCAGTGAGCTCTGCCGCTTTCCTCACTTCGTCTATATAAATTTGATCAAACCATAGGCCTGGCCTGCACAAGTAGATTCTTCAAAGCTAGTATTCTGTTCGAAAAGTTGCTATAAAACTTATAGGCCTAGAAATTCCATGCCGTTTTCGACATAATTTTAGTACATAATCGGTGCAAGTAACATTTCTTAACAGCAAAATGGGCCATTAATGCCAGTTTTGTGGCCCAAAATTAATTCCCCCCCCTCTTGAATTCACTTGCACTTTTTAGCTTGTCCCACGATCCGCCCGCTGAGTCACAAGTGATCTCATTTCAATAAAAGATTTGAAGAGTACTGCATGCAGTTCTGCTCACCACATTACAGGAAAGATGTGATTGCACTAGAGAGGGTACAGAGGAGATTTACAAGGATGTTGCCGGGAGTAGAGAATCTTAGCTATGAGGAAAGACTGGATAAGCTGGGTTTGTTTTCCTTGGAACAGAGGAGGCTGAGGGGAGACCTTATTGAGGTGTATAAAATTATGAGGGGCCTAGATAAAGTGGATAGAAAGGACCTATTTCCCTCAGCAGAGGGGTCAAAAACCAGGGGGCTCAGATTTAAAGTAATTGGTGGAAGGTTTAGAGGGGATTTGAGGGGAAATCTCTTCACCCAGAGGGTTGTGGGGGTCTGGAACTCACTGCCTGAAAGTGTGGTAGAGGCAGAAACCCTAACCACATTTAAAAAGTACTTGGATGTGCACTTGGTAACCTGCAGGGCTACAGACCAAGAGCTGGGAAGTGGGATTAGGCTGGATAGCTCTTTGTTGGCCGGCGCGGACACGATGGGCCGAAATGGCCTCCTTCCGTGCTGTAACTTTCTATGATTCTATGATAATGAAGGCCAGTGATGCTGCAGCTTCGAGTTTCCTCACGAAGCACTCGGGGTAAGTCAGACTGAGAATGATCAGGCGCTCGGATCAGCTGAGACAGGTGGAACTGAGGTGTTTGTGAGCCGGAAGAGTCTGGGGAGCTTCACTCGCCATTTCTGCGGCTGGGAAAACCTATTTGCAGAGATGTGGACTTGCACAGATACGGACTTGCTTCTCAATGGATCTCACAGCGTGAGACCACTGGGCGAATTAGGAGAAGACAGAATTAAATTGGTGCATATGAGCTGGTGTATGCCTCCCGTTCATTTCCCTTACTGTCACGCTATGCACGGTGGAAATGCAAACCTGATCACATTTTTAAAACATCTCCACTTTCATTAGGAATCTTTGCTCATCTGTATGTGAGTAAGTACAGGATAATGCCTTCCGATGCCAACATTTGGAAAGTCTCGAGTTGTCACACTCAAATGTGGGCTTTCAGTTCGTTGTAAAGTAAACAGCATTTGCTGTTCCAGTTTTGTGTGACCTTGGGAACTATCATTAAGTCATGATACTTCCTTGCAGGTCTTTTGGATTTCTGAACCAGTGCTATTGTGTTCAGTAATGCATGAATCTGTCATTGAACTTGATTTGTGGGCTGTGCTCTGATGCCCCCCAAAAAATCATCTTGCTTTTCATGGAGCCTGTCAAGGATTAGTGAGTTCATAATCAGAAGACGTGACTCTGTGAATAGTGCGAGCAGCTATCACTTCAGCCCTCCGATTCCCTCATTGCACAGCTGTATATACAGTGATTAAGTGGCATGTTAGTTGCTTGAAACGTGTGAACATTTCAATCGGTACAGGTACAAGCTGGTGAAATTATTAAAGTTGTGAGGCACAAATCGAGATGCAACCACCAATTTGATGGACAGTTGCTACTCATGACCAGAACTTTGATACTCATTTCTGATAGAGCAAAATACAAGGGCTATTCCACAATCTGTACTTGCAGGGAGTACAGGTCCAAAAATCAGGGTTACTATTGTAGTTCAAAATTCCTGGGGGCCCAATCCATCAGCACAAGTGGACCACCCTAGCTACAAGCTGAAGACCCCAAGATCCTGGGGATGGGCTCATTTACATTACCAGGTTGATCTCATCACGCCTACAAAGGTGCTTCAGTGGCACCTGACCCTATGCTTTGGGATTGACTAGCTTTCTCTTGGGAACTTCTGGAGCCTTTCCTGAGTCCTGAGTGATATTCACAACAGCTGGGAGCTGATGTGATTTCCACTGAGGCCGGTGGAGGTCGTAACAACAGCAACTTGCATTTATGTAGCGCCTTTAATGGCCCAAGGTGCTTCACAGAGGCATAATCAGACAAAAATTTAATGTTGAGCCAATGAAGGAGACATTAGGACATTGGTCAAAGAGTTGGGTTTTAAGGAGGGTCTTAAAGGAGGAGAGGTGGAAAGGTTTAGGGAGTGAATTCCAGAACTTGAGGCCTCAATGGCCAAAGGCACGACTACCAATGGTTGAGCAAAGGGAGGGGAATGCACAAGTGGTCAAAGTCAAAAGAACAGAAAGTTTAGGGGGGTTATACGGCTGGAGGAGGTTACATAGATAGGGAGGGGAAGGCCAAGATCCAATTTAAACTTGAGGATGAGAATTTTAAATTAGAGGTAATGGTAGACCAGGAACCAATGTAGGTCAACGAGAACAAGGATGATGGATGAGCAGGCAGCAGATTTTTTTGATGAGTTGAGGGAGGGTGGAGGATGGGAGGTTGACCAGGACATCCTTGAACTAGTCGAGTCCGGAGGAGACAAAGGCATGGATGAGAGTTTCAGCATCAGATGGGCTTAGGCAGGGATGGAGTGGTTGATGTTACAGAGATGAAAGTAGACAGTCTTGATGATGGAGAGGATATGGGGTCAGAAGCTCTGTTTGGGGTCAAATAGGATGCCGAGGTCATGATGTGTCTGGTTCAACCTGAGACAATGGTCAGGGAGGGGAGTGGAATTGTTGGCAAGGATGTGGAGTTTGTTCCAGGGGCTAAAGGCAATGGCTTTGGTCTTCTCGATGTTTAACTGGAGGAAATAGCGGCTCACCCAAGACTGGATGTCGTATGACATCGAGGCAGTGGAGAGGTCAAGAGAGGTGGTGAAGAGATAGAGCTGGGTGTTGTCAGAGCATATGTTTCAGTGACGCCATATATGCAGCTGATATAATCAAGGGGCCGCATGTAGATGAGGAAGAGGAGGGGGCCATGGATAGATCCTTAGGGGATTCCAGAGGTAAAGGTGCAAAGGCGGGGAAGAAAAGCCATTTTAAACTCTGTCTATGATTGGATGGGTAAGGCTAAACCAAGTGAGGGCATTCCCACTGAGCTGAACAATGGAAGAGAGGCATTGGAGGAAATGTAGTTGACCGTGTCAAAGGCTGCAAAGGTGCTGAAGCAGACAAAGTAGGCTAATGCACCACAGTCACAGTCACAGAGAATGTTATTTGTGACTTTGACTAAGGCCATAAAAAAAAACGGGAGTAAACCTAATCATGCTACAGCTGGTTACTGTCCCAAAGTTGTACAGGTTTAAGGACATTCGGTGAAATTAGAGATCAGAGAGCATCTCTGATTTTTATGTAGATAAAATATTGAGCTAAAAATAATAGATTTCTTAACTTCCTCACAGTTCAGACAGCATGTCATAAATATCTTGTCAGGTATGGTCTCTGATCTGTAATTTAATTTACTTTAGGGATTTTGGAAAAAGAATCTTTACAATTGCAGATGAGTCATCTTATGGTGCCATTGGGTATTGTGTGGCTGGCCTGAGTAAGATGGCAGTGCCATGAGTAGACTGCTTTGTGTTGAATTTATGACCTGATTATTTATCACAATAGTTTTCACTTTGTTCCATTAAAAAGGAAGGATATGACATCCAGCTCATGGATCACAATCCAAATTGATATAAAAACAAACCCCACAAGCAGTATTATACAGTGTCAGCCATGGCTCAATTGGTAGCAGCCTCGCCTCTGAGTCAGAAGGTTGGGGGTTCAAGTCCTACTCCAGGGGCTTGAGCACAAAAATCGAGGCTGACACTCCAGGGGAGTGCTGCACTGTCGGAGGTGCCGTCTTTCAGATGCGACATTAAACCGAGGCCCCGTCTGCCCTCTCAGTTGGACGTAAAAGATCCCATGGTGTTATTTCGAAGAAGAGCAGGGGAGTTCTCCCCGGTGTCCTGGCCAATATTGATTCCTCAATCAGCATTACTAAGGCAGATTACCTGGTCATTATCACATTGCTGTTTGTGGGAGCTTGCTGTGCGCAAATTGGCTGCCACGTTTCCTATATTACAACAGTGACCACACTTCAAAAGTACTTCATTGGCTGTAAAGCGCTTTGGGAGGTCCGGTGGTCGTGAAAGGTGCGATATAGATACAAGGCTTTCCAGTGATTGCAATCAATTTTACAGGATTTCTCAAGCAATTAGTTTAATTCTTGAGGACTATATTTACTTCTTGATATTAATTTTAATGAAAAAGTAGCTGTGATGATAGAAAAGCGAGGCTCGTAGAAAATTATAACGGACTTTTGTTTTTGCTGAACTGGAGGAGAAACAGCTGAAGAATGCAGAGAGCAAAGGAGGCACACAGCTCATGGAGCAAACTACCTCAGGGATTGGATCTACTGCAAAAGGTGTAACGACGTGGATCTCACAAAGGAGCAGTGCATAATGTGGCGCAGGCTCGGCATGGGGACTGACAAACATGGGACATTCAACTACCTGCACTGCACTATCAGCAGAAGTGAAGGTCACCACTGCCCTCAATATTTGTGCCACAGGGCCCTTTCAGACATCCACAGGGAATATTACAGGGGTTAGTCACTATGCCATTCACTGCTGCATTGAGAAGGTAACCAAAGGCCTATGATGCCATGCACCCCTTATATACACTTCAGCAGTGAGCAGGAAAAGGTGGAGACAGATACAGTTTTACCAATGCATTTACTTCACCGAGGTAAAGAGCATCATTGCCTGTACACATGTAATTATTAACTTGCCTACCACCAATCATTTGGCCTACTTAAAGAAGAAGGTGTGGCGGATCGCCACCTAAACGAGCATAATCCACTCTTCCGTCCGTGGACAAAAATCCAGCACCTTCCCTTTAAGGCACCTTACCTTTAAGGCAGGAGTGGGCGGGGCCTTAGAGTTTGCCCAGAGAATTCTGGGAGCTTTCGGTGCAGCCATTTTTGTGCCATGCAGTTGAATTAAAGTCTCTTGTTTAACACAAATGGATTCAGCCTCCATTCGTGTTTCGCGGCAGCCTCAACATTGGTGACCCTGACGCTCAGAACGTATTCCGAGCACTGCAATGGCGGACACGAACGCAGTTTCCGTGAAACTGCCGGAGTTTTGGGAAAACCAGCCCGAAGCCTGGTTTCTCCAAGCTGAATCTCGCTTCCGGCTGCGAAATATCACCACAGATGGGACGAAGTACGACTATCTCGTCACATCACTCAGTAGCGCCGCAGTTTCGAAGGTTTGGACAGCACTGCAGAACCCACCAGAGGAAGGCAAGTACGCACATCTCAGGACAGCGCTCCTTAAAAAATTTACGGCCTTGGCATATCAGCGAAACTGCCACCTCCTCGACCTTCAGGCCTCGGTGATGCCTCACCGTCAGACCTCCTCTCCCACATGCTCTCCCTCACCGACGAGAGCCCACCCGGATCCCTCTTCCGTACGCTGTTCATCCGCCAGCTCCCTCTCAGCATCCGCCCAGCGATCGTGGCGTCCGGCCTCACGAACCTGGAAGCCCTGGCCGATGAGGCCGACAAGCTGCTGTCCGCTCACTCCAGCCGCGACGTCACTCCGGACCTGGCAGCCAATGCCTGGACGTGCCCCTCACTGGCCAGCACGCGGCCACAAGGCCCAGCCACCGGGCTCACGGGGCCTTCGCGCCCCACTAACCCGGGCCACTTTTACTACCACGCACGGTTCGGCGCCAGGGCACAACGGTGCACACGTCCCTGCTCTTTCAAGTCCGCCCCCGTACCAGCCCCCGCGATGGCCGTGGGCCACGCGGGCTCCCTGCTGTTCGTCACGGAAGACAAAACCGGCCGCCGGTTCCTGTGCGACACTGGGGCTCAGCACAGCATCATCCCGGCCTCCTCCCTCGACATCCAAAAGGGCGAACGAGTACCAGCGCTGGCTGCTGCTAACGGCTCGGAAATCTGGACGTATGGCACCCGGACAGTCACCCTCGACCTCGCTGGTCACCGCTACCGATGGGAGTTCATCACTGCCAAGGTGCTCTCCCCTCTCATCGGCGCAGATTTCCTGTGCGCCCACGGCCTACTGGTAGACATCCCTCGTCACCGCCTCGTGGACATGAACACCATGTCCCCCATCCTGGGCGCCATGGCCCCCCGCCAACCCGCCGACATGGCGTCACAGTGCCACGCCCGGGCCACGGATGACTACTCGGCACTCCTGGCCGAATTCCCGGCCCTTACCAATCCGACCTTCTCCGTGGAGGCTGCCAAACACGGGGTGGAACACTTCATCCCCACCACAGGCCCCCCAGTGTACGCCCACGCCCGCAGGCTGAACCCGACCAAACTGGAGATCGCGCGGACCGAGTTTGCCACCATGGAACAGCTCGGCATCATCCGCTGCTCCAACAGTCCCTGGGCCTCCCCACTCCACATCGCCCCCAAACCAGGCGGAGGTTGGCGCCCCTACGGGGATTACCGCCGCCTCAACGACGCCACCACCCCTGATCGTTACCCCGTGCCGCACATTCAGGACTTCTCAGCTAGAATGGCCGGCCGCTCAGTCTTTTCCAAGGTCGACCTGGTGCGCGGCTACCACCAAGTCCCCGTCCACCCCGCGGACGTCCCCAAGACGGCCGTAATCACCCCCTTCGGCCTGTTCGAGTTTCTGCGGATGCCCTTCGGCCTCAAAAACGCGGCCCAGGCATTCCAACGGCTCATGGACTCGGTCCTTCGGGACCTGAAGTTCCTGTTCGTCTACCTGGACGACATCCTGGTAGCCAGTTCCTCCAAGCAGGAACACCTCGAACACCTTCGCATCCTGTTCGGGCGCCTTAGCAACCACGGGCTCATCCTCAGCCCAGCCAAATGCCAGTTCGGCCTGGACAAGATCGACTTCCTCGGCCATCGCATCACCCATGCTGGGGCCATTCCCCTGCCCACCAAGGTGCAGGCCGTCCAACAATTTCCCCTCCCCACCACCATCAAAGGCCTCCAGGAGTTCCTCGGGATGGTGAATTTCTATAACCGCTTCATCCCCAAAGCGGCGTCCCTCATGAGGCCCCTGTATGAAACTCTCCGGGGCAGGAGCGGCAAGATGGCGGTTGAATGGACGGCAGACGCGTCCGCCGCCTTCGACTCCACCAAGACCGCGCTCGCCAACGCTACCCTGCTCGCGCACCCACGGCCCAATGCCAGGGTAGCGCTCACTACGGACGCCTCTGACCATGCGGTCGGCGCCGTGTATGAGCATTGGGTCGACGGCGCCTGGCAACCACTTGCCTTCTTCAGCCGCCAACTACGCCCCCCGGAGGTCAAGTACAGCACCTTCGACCGCGAACTCCTCGCGCTGTTCCTGGCGGTCCGCCATTTCCGGTTTTTGCTTGAGGGCCACCCCTTCACTGCGTTTGTCGACCACAAGCCCCTGACATTCTCAATGGCAAAGACAACCGACCCCTGGTCCGCCAGGCAGCAGCGCCAGCTCGCGGCAGTGTCTGAGTTCACCACGGACATCCAACACGTCTCCGGCCGAGACAATGTGGTAGCCGACTGCCTTTCCCGCCCCGCCATCCACGCCGCACACCTGGCAGTCGACTACGCTCAACTCGCAGCAGACCAGATCACCGACCCTGATCTGCTCTCCGCACCCAACAACCTACCAGGGCTACGCCTGGCCGACGTCGCCTGTGGCCCGACTGCAGTCACGGTCAAGTGCGACATATCCCTATGTCAACCTCGGCCCGTTGTCCCAGCGTCCTGGCGCCGCCGGGTATTCGACATTCTCCACAACCTCTCCCACCCCGGCGCCCGCGCATCCATCAAATTGGTAACCAATCGCTTCGTCTGGCGCGGCCTTCGCAAGGATGTGCGCACTTGGGCCAACTCCTGCCTAGCCTGCCAATGGGCCAAGGTACAGCAACACACGAAAGCACCCCTCGAGGAGTTTACCGTCCCCTCGCGGAGATTCGACCACATCCACGTGGACATCGTTGGGCCCCTGCCGCCGTCGCAAGGCCACACGCACTTGCTCACCATCGTTGACCGCACCACACGCTGGCCCGAGGCAATTCCACTGACCTCTACCACCACCACCGACATCGCCAGAGCCTTCGTCAGCACCTGGGTCGCACGGTTCGGCGTCCCCTCCGACATGACGTCGGACAGAGGTCCGCAATTTACCTCTGAACTCTGGACTGCCGTTGCACGCAATCTCGGGGTGACCATTCACCGCACCACAGCGTACCACCCCCAAGCCAACGGACTGTGTGAGCCCGTTCCACAGATCCTTGAAGGCATCTCTTCGAGCCAGCCTCCAGGACGGCACCTGGACCGACCGACTTCCGTGGGTCCTCCTCGGCCTGCGCACCGTGGTTAAAGAAGACCTCCATGCATTGGCAGCAGAGCTCGTGTATGGTCAGCCGCTGCGCATACCCGGCGAGTTCCTGCCCACCGCCACGACGCCCTGGTCAGCCGACCAGCAATGCCACGACTTCGCCTCACCGGCGCTGCAGTTCGCCCCGGTGCCCATTGCCCGACACGGCGAATCCACCTCACACGTCCCACTAAGCCTGCACCAGGCACGGTTTGTTTTCGTCCGGCACGACACCCACCGCGGATCCCTTCAACCCCTGTACGATGGGCCCTACAAGGTGCTACAGGCTGGGGACAAATTTTTCACCCTGCAAGTGGGCGACAGGACAGAAAAAGTGTCGGTTGACCGACTCAAGCCAGCACACACGGAGCCCAGGGAGCAGGTCCCTGTAGCTCATCCACCACCACGTGGCCGACCTGCCCTCAAGCCAGTTCACCCGGCTGCTCCACGCCCGGCCATTCCACGTCCACCGGCATCCTACAAGAGCCGTTCCGGCTGGCCCATCAGACCGCCGCACCGTCTCGTCCACACCTCCTAAGCGGATTCTGGGGGGAGCTGTGTGGTGGATCGCCACCTAAACGAGCATAATCCACTCTTCCGTCCATGGACAAAAATCCAGCACCTTCCCTTTAAGGCACCTTACCTTTAAGGCAGGAGTGGGCGGGGCCTCAGAGTTTGCCCAGAGAATTCTGGGAGCTTTCGGTGCAGCCATTTTTGTGCCATGCAGTTGAATTAAAGTTTCTTGTTTTCCACATATGGATTCAGCCTCCATTCGTGTTTCGCGGCAGCCTCAACAAAGGGATGTTATTCTAACAACATGGGAATGGTATGTGATCATTGCCAAAGAAAAATGTGTGTCAATGGTTCCGTGGAACTACAAGGTACAACCATGATTGATGACACTTCTGCATAACCTGATACCCAGCAGAGATCAGGTTTACCACATCCTTTTTGAGGCAGCCTTTGGGGTTCTAAAACAATATTTCAGTTGCTCAAATTGGTTGGGAGGCAGGGATTCCAAAATACCCCATTGAAGGTATGCAAAACAGTAACATATTGCACAATGTTTTGATGGGAAGCGTTTTCACTATGAGCTTGAACGAGAAGCAACAAACTATGAAAGGATCAGTCGGAGGATGATGGGCAGCCACTAACAGTGGCAGGCACGCCACTGCAGTCACACAGAGAGAGATCAAAGAGAGCCAGTGCCCCTAGTCAGTGTCTAGTGAATTCTGCATCTGTATATATTGGTTATACTTACAATCACAGAATTCTTACTTGTTTCATTTTTGCTAAGAAATGCATGTTCTCAGTTTATTTTACTCTTGTAAAATGCTGTTTCCTTTCCTTCACACGCAGATTGCAAGATGGATTAAAAGTACATTTGCAAAGCATTTTTCTGTTGTGTTTCCCACTTGTGATTCATATACTTCTGAGTAAATATGGTGTATGTGCGCTTTACTCTTAATTATGGCTAGCTGTGGGAGTAACTGTGGTGTGCGGCTGCTAACCTTACATTCTTTTCAGCTCATCACAACAGTTGAATCTGAGTTGAGCCATGCTCTAAGAGCTGGATTTTCATTGACCCGTGGAGGCGGGTTTGGAGGCGTGTGGGGGGTTAAAATTGCGAAAACTGGCGGGCGGGCACAAGCCCGCCTCCATCCCGCCTCCACGCAATTTTCATTAAATTGTGTCTGCTGGTCCCGACTCCGTCCTGCCTCTAAGAGGCGGGATAGGCTGTTAAGGCCCTTAACAAGCACGAAATTGCCTCTATAATGCCATTTTGAAAGGCCTTTGTGATTTTAACCCTTTTACTACGTGAAGCACGCCTGTTCTGAACCACGAATGTGAAACCTGGTGGGAGCACATTTGGATAGCTGGCTGGCTGGCTACATATCTGGGAGTGGTGGTGGAGACATATCTGGGAGTGGTGGCGCAAAAATATCTGGGAGCAGACTTAGGGCTGCTGCTGCTCATTTTGCATCCAGGTCCTCTCACAGCAAAGGCCAGGCAGTCTTTGCAGACCTTCAATGCAGCAGCAATGATGACATCATCAGAGGCGACTTTCAGACTGAAAACACTAATTGGGTCATGGGTTCCCACATTCTGGAACTCAATTGCCCAATTAGGTGAAAATCGCATCAATCTCCCACATCCAATTGCAGTCGGGTGGATAACACGAAAAGTGGATGACACGACCCCAACCCGCCCCGTATCAAAATCCAGCCCTAAGACTCTGATGTCGGTTTGTGTATCACCCACAGCCCAAGGAGCTGATAACGCTTTTCAAAAATCCTATCCCCAAAGTCTGGTCAACCAAATGGACTTTTCTCACATTGTGTTATACTATTTCATTGCAGTTATTCATAGTCCACAGCTGGTTTAATGATATGTCCATCATTTATACTGTTTAACTAGCTTGTCAGCTGCTTAAAAAGTGTTAAATTATTATTATTAAAAGCAGATTATGATGGTCCAGTTTTCTGTTGTTCCTCTTAATGAGCTAGTATAGATGAAATTGCCTGCAGCAGAATCACATGCACCCATCATTTTGATTGGGCGGTCATTAAAATTTAAATCTGTTTTTAAAAATAAAATGTAAATGTGGCTTACTGGTCCTGGAGCCTCCTGCTGAAGTCTGTTTTTAAATTGAGAAACCTACGTGAATGGCCATGGCCCATAATACAAGATGCCTCAAAGCCTGAAAGCAGCAAAAGAGATGAAGTAAATGAGGAGGTAGTGATTAGATGGTGCTAAATTGGGTTTTAATGATATGAAATTATAGGAGGATGGGAAGACAGAACGAGGTAAGGAGTGCTACAACGCTGAAGTCTCAGGAAAGAATGAGTTAGTGTAAGAAATAGTGCAATGTGTCTTGATTTCAACACAATGCGGAAAAGTTTGTTCTAATTTGTAAGATTATTCAATTTCCAAATAACAGAAGCTGGTTTAATTGGAGTGATTATACTGTGAATTTAAATATTTTAAATGCACATTGAATGAAAGTAAAAGTTATCAATAAACATCACACTTGACTTGTTTAAAAATTTGTTTATGGGATGTGGGTGTCGCTGGCAAGGCCAGCATTTATTGTCCATCCCTAATTGCCCTTGAGAAGGTGGTGGTGAGCCACCTTCTTGAACCGCTGCAGTCCGTGTGGTGAAGGTACTCCCACAGTGCTGTTAGGGAGGGAGTTCCAGGATTTTGATCCAGCGACGATGAAGGATCGGCGATATACTTCTAAGTCAGGATGGTGTGTGACTTGGAGGGGAACTTGGAGGTGGTGGTGTTCCCATGTGCCTGCTGCCCTTGTCCTTCTAGGTGGAAGAGGTCGCGGGTTTGGGAGGTGCTGTCGAAGAAGCCTTGGCGAGTTGCTGCAGTGCATCTTGTAGATGGTACACACTGCAGCCACGGTACGCCGGTGGTGGAGGGAGTGAATGTTTAAGGTGGTGGATGGGGTGCCAATCAAGCGGGCTGCTTTGTCCTGGATGGTGTCGAGCTTCTTGAGTGTTGTTGGAGCTGCACTCATCCAGGCAAGTGGAGAGTATTCCACCACACTCCTGACTTGTGCCTTGTAGATGGTGGTCTTGTTATATGTCTTACTTTCCTTGGCTCCTGAAATTATCAGCAACTGTTTAACCTGCTTTTACATCATTTAAATTGCCAAAATTTGCATCTCATTTTGCAGGTAGAGTCTGGTATTGATTAGATAAACTTTTTATTGTTATAATATTTTACCTGTGAAAATACATGGGGATTAACCTGTGGTCATTAACTTGAAGTTGCTGAGCTGTTCTCGCATGATTCTCTTATTTTCATTCATGTGTTTTAATATAGTAATATCACAAGGCAAAGTGTTAAAAAGTTAAAGGTTAATCTATTGCTGAGATTCAATGAATTGATTGATCAATTACAATAACAGATCTTGCTATCTATAATGAGCAAGATTTTCTAGGCACTGGGGGAATCCAGGGATTTGGGGCTCGGGCAGGAAAGTGGAGTTGAGGTCAATGATCTTATAGAATGGCGGAGCAGGCACGAGGGGCCTGCGCCTATTTCTTATGCTCTGATGTTACTCGGGTATTACTTTATGCTGGGAAAAATGTAAGTGTAGAATGTCTAGGTGTAAGAAAGGGAAACAGAAGCAGGATGAAACGCAAGTGAAAGCTCATGAAATGTATCAAATTGTAAGGCATGCTTGAAACTCACTTGGTGTATGGAATTACACAACAGGATGAAAATGACCAAAATACAGATCAGTTTTGACAGTAAAGTTCCTCCGAACAGAATAGAGTATGTTACTGGACGTAAGTCTGAGGCAATTTAATTTCTCTCACCGTGAATAAAAATATTAATTTCTCTTCTCTCTTGGGAATATTCTTTATTGGAAATTTTAATATGTGATGGTTAATTAAAATCAAAGATTTTGGTCATATTTGTTGCCAAGGATGGACATCACAGTGAGTGAGCCAGGAGCAAAGGGAAAGCATTTTCTAAATATAGAATAGAATATTGTTCCAAAGTTTCAAGATTTTTCCAACAAATTTAGGTGTTCTCACCGCGTTTAGTGCCATGAATGACAGACATTTTCTAATTGGCATTTTTTTTTTCCTTCAAGTGATTTTACTTTTGGAACTAATTTTAACAAATGTATGTTCTCCAAGACCTTTTAACAAACTGACATCCTTACCAAAAACTCCACTTTCCTCTGTCGCCAGAAAGACCTCCTGTATTTGTTTCTTCGTTTAACTTTTACTCTTTAGGGGGCACAGACCACACTTGCAGACAATATCTAATTCTAAATCTACTAAGCATATCATTACTTTTCAGTCGAAAATTAAAGTAGTAGAATAACCGAATAACTTCACAGCAATCGTGTGCTTTGCTAATGAATCGCTGTTATTCAAGTAAACACACTGGACAGCTGTGAACCAACAAATGGATCTACCCCGAGTTATACATATTTTTTATCGCCTGTAATGTAGAAGACAGATTGAGACAAAGCATACCCCTTTAGTGCAGAGACTTGTTTACATAAGTTTATGTAAATATGCTTTATATTTGGAGAAACAATATTTTGACATAAAACACTCTGAAGTCAAAGTAAAGCTACAAAAAATGTTATGACATCAAAATAAATTGAAGTCTGCGTACATTTATTTTATGATGAAGATTGACCGAGTGAAACGTGTCATCGACACCACTGTGGCATGCAAAAACAAGTTACAAAGACACGCAGTGATTACCCTCTCAACTAAAGGTTCACAGTATTAAGGTTTCAGTGACACACAGTAATACTTGGCTTGATAAGCGGTTTTCAACTTTTAAGAAGTTACTTTGAAAGTTTGAATTGCCTATTATTTGGGGATATATTCTTCAGTCATTGCCCCCTTCCAGTCACCTGCACCACAGCTACACCCACCGCTGTGCCTTTCTCAAATAATAGTAACCTTGTAATGTTCCAGAGCATAAACGTACAGAAAACAGTTTTAGGCAATATTATCTGTTAGAAAACAAATCACTGTAGTGAAATAGAAAAAATGTTGGGTACTTAACACTGATCAACAGTATGACACACACATCCGTCTTTCAGATGAGACGTTAAACCGAGGCCCCATCTGCTCTCTCAGGTGGACATAAAAGATCCCATGGCCACTGTTTCGAAGAAGAGCAGGGGAGTTCTCCCCAGTGTTGTGGCCAATATTTATCCCTCAATCAACATCACAAAAACAGATTATCTGGTCATTATCACATTGCTGTTTGTGGGAGCTTGCTGTGCGCAAATTGGCTGCCGCGTTTCCCACATTACAACAGTGACTACATTCCAAAAGTACTTCATTGGCTGTGAAGCGCTTTGAGACGTCCGGTGGTCGGGAAAGGCGCTATAGAAATGCAAGTCTTTCTTTTTCACACGAATCGGCACTTGTGCACAAACACACAAACACACATGCACACACACCACCACTTTCACCCACACGTAGGCACTTGCATACACGACTTTCTTACACACACACGTACAGACACCTTTTCTCTCTCTCTCTTCTCCTCACCCACTTTTTATGTACTTATCAGGAGTTTACACTAGAGGGGCGTCAGCATAGGTGCTAATTTATTTGCTGGTTCATACAACTGGCATGATAGTTCCTTGCATCCTGGGCACTATTAAAGTTGAACAGGTAGATCGTAACATTATTCAATAGTTACATTTCATTTGTATTTCCAAATGAATAAACTGCACACGGAAATGATGCACGGCGCTGAGTCTGTTGCAGCTTGTCTGCTATTGCTCCCTTCCCGCTCCTGCACTGACTGCATGCAATAAGCCTCCCTTCTACTTACTCGCTGCCTGACCTCAGCAACCACGGCTTTTGGGAGTGCCAAATATCGATTCTGCCCATAACAACAAGGGAAAACAGAGACTCTCATAATATAGATATATTGATGTGAAACATTTATGGTTAGTTTGTTTAAAATTAATTGTATTCATTGCAACTGTGCTTTCTCCAGGACATACACATTGTATCATACTAAATTATTGAAGAGTCTGTGGTACATCTACATAGTGCAAACTTTGGTACTTTAACTGATCTAGATAGCAACAAATTATATGGCACACAAATTAAGACCAGTTCTTAGTCAAAGCTAGATGGGGCCTATCCTTATTTTTAGGACAAACATGGCATCCTTGAGTGATGTGATATTGTGACCTAGATTATCTGAAAGCCCAGGGGCTAGAAATTCGCCTCCTTTGCGCCTCCCGTTAGTGCCTCCGGGGGGCGATAACGGGGCGCTAACCACTTACCGCCCGGGCGCGGCGATAGTACCGCCGCCTGCGAAATTCACCTGGAGGTTTGCGGCGGCGGTAACCCCTAGCGCCACGATCTCCTGCGCCCGGGGAGCGTGACGTCATCCGGCTGCGCAGCGTCCCGGTAGCGCCCCGGACCCGAAATTCGGATCCGCCCACTGCAGCATCGCCGGGCGATGTCACCGACAGCTGTTCAGGAGGCCGGGCGCTTCGGGAGCGGTAATTAAAGGTAAGGCCATTGGTCTGCAGAAAAAATTTGTTTCCGTCCCTCAGGTTGCCGATTGAAAATTTTTACCTGCTGCAATTGATCAGCCCTGCACTCTGTTAGAGTGCTTGGGGCTGATCGTCGCAGATCCCGGCTGCCGTCGGCAACGAGGGATATCGTTGAAATGCAGAGCCTGCATCGATGGCCCATCCCTTTAAGGGGGGGAAGGAGCCTCGGATCCCGGCAGCGCTGCACGGGACGTTGTGCAGTGCTGCGCCTCTACCGCTCCTCCTGAATGGTTTAGCGCTCCAGAAGGGAAGTGGTAGCACTTGATTTAGCGTTCCACTTCCTTCCTGGAGCGCTAACACCCAATTTAGAGAAAGCTGAGAATCATTTGCGCCTGGTGCTAATTTTTCCAGCTTTCAAAATTTAGCGCCCCCAAACGGGGCGATACCGAATTTCTCCCCCTTAATATTTGTAAAGACCTCATCAACTATATTGGCTGGTTGTGCGATTGAAAGTCTGACTGGTGTTAGCTTGGCATAATCTAGAGTTGAAAAGCTAAGGTCATGGCTTTTTTTTTTAACTCTTCTTCTGATCAGCCAGGTTGCAAGTACCTCAGGCTGCCCTCCAAGGGCAAGAGTTTCAGAATGCATTTGGAGCAGGCGACAGACGCCTGCTGTATTATATCATATCCCAAGGATCTTAGGCTGGGTGACGTGGTGATAATGTGAGAAAGAAATGATTAGGGGAATACTGCAGTCTCTCAAGATCTGCAGCTTAGAATTGAGAACCACATAGAATGTTGTTATGTTGATGCTCAACCAATAAAATAACTAGATCCATGACTTTCCAAATCTTTTTACATTAACCCAGTAATCTTGGCTGATAGACTGCACAAAATACTTGATCAAGATATTAAAAAATTAATTGGAGTAAGTGTAAGAGTGACGCATTTTGCCAGAGTAGTGGGAAGTGGCTTTGTGCTAATGACAGTGAGCTATTGACCTCAGTATTGTCATTGGGGAAGGCAGGGGATGGCGAGAGCTTGAGGGCATTTCACTATGACTGGTTGTACAGTAGCATTGGCAGAGACTTGGGAGCTAGTTGTCTTTGTCATTTTTATGCACCCACTGTCAGAATTAAAGCCCTAATTTTGAAAGTCAGGTAAAAATGGGGTTCTGAGGTGTCCAGACTGAGGGTTTCTTCATGGGGTCAGCAGCCATGGATTCTTAAGAGCCATGCACCCAGTGGTTCTTTATCATCAAATAATGTAGCGTAGTCAATGCCACACAATGAAGGCTTAATTGCTGCTTCCTGCACAATGACCACTGATATACATGATCATGTTTCTGTTGTCAGATACTACCAGAGAAATGATCAAGTGCAAACCCTTTCTGTTCTTGAATTCCAGTGGTTGCCATGAAGAGCCCTGATGCCCACATGGGCGCCATCACTAAAACAGCATATTTCCACCTCCGGAACATCACCCGACTCCGTCCCTGCCTCAGCTCAACCGCTGCTGAAACCCTCATCCATGCCTTTGTTACCTTTAGACTTGACTATTCCAATGCACTCCTGGCCGGCCTCCCACATTCTACCCTCCGTAAACTTGAGCTCATCCAAAACTCTGCTGCCCGTGCCCTAACTCGCACCAAGTCCCGTTCACCCATCACCCCCTGTGCTCGCTGACCTACGTTGGCTCCCGGTTAAGCAATGTCTCGATTTTAAAATTCAGATCCTTGTTTTCAAATCCCTCCATGGCCTCGCCCCTCCCTATCTCTGTAATCTCCACAACCGTCTGAGATATCTGCACTCTTCCAAATTCTCGCCTCTTGAGCGTCCCTGATTTCAATTGCTCCCCCACTGGTGGCAGTGCTTTCAGCTACCAAGGCCCTAATCTCCGGAATCCCTCCCTAAACCTCTCCACCTCTCTACCTCTCTTCCCTCCTTTAAGACGCTCCTTAAAACCTACCTCTTTGACCAAGCTTTTGGTCACCTGCCCTAATTTCTCCTTATGTGGCTCGGTGTCAAATTTTGTTTTCCAACGCTCCTGTGAAGCGCCTTTGGATGTTTTACTACGTTAAAGGCGCTATATAAATACAAGTTGTTGTTGTTGTTGTAGCTATGGTGCCTTCTACTGAAGGGAAGTATGCCACCCAGTGCAGGCTTTGCCTCCAGTCCAGCTGAAGCCCAGGAAAAGAAATGTAGGACTTGTCCTTTGCCAACATAGCGTTTGCCACTTTTTTGATATATGCGCCTGAAGTGCTGAAGTCTCCTGGGAAGGATTAAAAAGATATGGCATCATGAAAGCTTCATGTTATGGTAACCTTCACTTATACAGAAGAAGCCTCTCTGATCAGGATGTGGTCTGCAGGTCGTTGGGCAGCCCGTGTTTTATTACGCCTATTTATGAAGGGCTTTGTGACAATTTATGCACTAAAGACACCATTTAAATGCAAGTTGTTGTTGTTTATGTTGGTCGAAGCATAGAGGACGGAGACAGGTCTCCCCTGTCAGGCCCAAGTATGTTTGGAGGGGTGAGTTAATACAAGTCCTAGGTGGTGATAGGCGTGGCCAAAATGATAGGCGGGGCCATTGTATCGGCATTTGTCGGCTTCACACAAACTTTTCTTCTCATCTTAATTGTGCAATGTATTTGTAACCCTCAAAGGAATGCCATCCTCACCTCTTTGTACATTGTAATATATAGAAATACATAGAAGTTACAACACAGAAATGGGCCAAATACAACACCGAAACAGGCCATTCGGCCCATCCAGTCCATGTTGGTGTTTACACTCCATATGAGTGATTTCAAAGCTAGCACCAGCCATGAATAATTACATAGGATTACACAGGATATACGGCACAGAAACAAGCCATTCGGCTCAACCAGTCTGTTAGGGTAAAAATTATAGGGCTTAATGCAGCAATGTAAAAGTTAAAGAATGTGCTGTAAAGGGTAAATTCATAAATACAGAATGGTTTCGCTGACACAGTGCGATGAGTAATGTCTGTGGTCAACATGCGTACGTGCAAGGCACCAAGGAGGCCCACTAAGACAATAATAGTACAACGGTTACACTTGAGAACCAATCACCGCATGACCAGCCAGTCCGGCCGGGACAGATGTGACGCAACCCTCTATGTTTGTAGTTTCGGATGGGAAGTAACAAGAAAAATATAGCTGAAAGTGCAGATTATAATTAGGAGCCTGTTGCTGGGGGAATGTGATTGGGTGAAGACATTTGTATGTAATGAATTGCGTATCCGACCCTATAATGTATAAAAGAAGTTCCGATACCATTGTAATGTCGAGAAGTGGATCACTAGACCGCGGGGTCTATGGCTCTTCTCCCAGAGCGCTCTGTTAATTAAACTGTGATGTTCTGCTTTGAGACAGACTCAAGTGAATTCATTTTTCACCAACAATTAACGTAGTCGGCAGGATGCTCCGGAACTGAAAGACCGCCCGCACCGGTGAACCCGGACGAGAAGTCAATTTTGATCGTCCAGAAATTGAGTCACCTGGAAAGGCGGAGTGACAGTGCCATAACATCACGAATCAAGTAAAGTCTGTGAGAGGTAGGAGAACACAGTTGTGAGAGTGTGGATCGCAAGTACTAAAGGGAACACTGTGTAGCGATAAATGTCGTGAAAGAATGAGTGAGTGACGAAACAACACGGACAAGGAGGGTGCCTGTCTCAAACACCTAGCCTGAGCCTGAATTAAGAGGACGTAGTCCCACGTGATGGCCAGGATCAAGTAGGCGTAGAGGCTTCAAAGCACCCTGGGATCGTGAAGTCAGCAAATATATATGTGTGTTGTGACTAATTAACCGCTTGAAGGTCTTTAAAGTATCAAGAACAAGCCCGAGTAGAGGAACTCAGCATTTGGTAAGACTGTAAGTTGGACTACAAATGGCGTCGGGGAAAGAAATAGAATGGGGACCAATGGGGTCCCTTACTAGGTTCTATGCAGACGACCGGAAGGGTTTAGTTGATAAGATGACGAAGGAGGGGTGGGACCTGCTCCAGAATCCGAAGGTAAAAGAGAGTGGTAGAGGGTCAAAAACAGAAAAGACGAAAAAGGCGAGGGTAATACTAGTAAACCAATTAGTCGCATTAACGAACAAGGTGCAGCGACTCCACACTAGACTTGCAAGTAAAAATAAAAGAATTCTTGAATTAGAACAAGAGTTACAATATGTAGATGATCTTTTGATAGCATCAGAAGACAGCAGAGGGCATGCCGCCGCCCTGGTGGTGGTTCTGCAAGCCCTAGAAACAGGAGGGTTTAAAGTAAACCCGAAAAAGGCACAGTTTGGGCAGACTACAGTCACATATCTGGGACAACAATTGTCCCGGGGGTAAGGACCATGCCACAAGACCGACGGAAGGCGATCCAAGAGATGCCAAGACCCGTCTCGGTAAGGTGAGGTCCGAAAAGTGTTAGGACTCTTTAATTACAGTCGGAGTTATATACCAAATTTTGCCATAATAGCAGCGGATAGAGGCCCTCTTGGAAGCTGCAAAGGCTCCAACACTAGCAGCAGTAATAAAAATAAAGGCGCACCAGAAAATACAAAATCAAGAACAAAGAGGGAACCATGCCGCTGATTTAGCAGCACAGTAAGCTCTTGAACAAGAAATGGTTGAAGAAAACATAGCCAGTGCACAGGTGGAAGAAATAGATATTAGGAAATTACACAAAAAGAACCCAAACGTAGTCAAGGCAGCCCCTTTAAAAAGAGGGGGAACGGTACAAAATCCCATAGCCAAGTACCAAGCTTTTAGCCCCTTAGAAAAACAAACAATATTGAAAGATTTGGGAACATTGAAGCCCCGTAGCACAAATGGGGAATTTTGGAGAAATCTCGAGGAGATGTGGGATATCCACGACCTCCATCCTCGGGACATCCACCAGCTAGTACGGGCTAAATGCCCGGCTGATAAATGGAGGGAGGTGGATAACCAAAACGGCCACCGAGACGGTGGCTGGACCGGCCGTATCGCCTTAATTGCGGACAAGGTGCCTCAACTCGCGGCCTACAACCCCTTTAAAACAACGGTCCAGGCGACCTTAGGAGGATCCTCACCAAATTGGGGACGTATAATGATGATAAAACAGCGGAAAGGGGAAAGCAGTCGTGATTATGGCGAACGATTGTTCGTCGTATACCAGGAATCATCGGGACAAGCAAATCCCCAGATGACAGACCAGCCCTTTATTCAAATGTTTAAGGACAGGTTGTCCCAATCCCACCAAGCGATATTAAAAATGGGAATAGTGGCGGCGAATACATATGATGCGGCGGTCCAGTGGGTGTGCCAGATAGATGCCAAAGAGGCGGAATGAACACCAGTAATAAAACAAGAAAGAGTAGGGGCCGCAAGAATATGGGAACTGTCCCAAAGAAAAAAAGGGGCTTGTTTTAACTGTGGGAAGTTGGGTCATATGGCAAAAGAATGTAGGGCCCCCAAACAAAACTGACCGGTATGCGGTAATTGCGGAAGACCGGGACATTCAACCGAGAGGTGTTGGACAAAAAAGGAAGAGCCAAACCAGACCGGGACCATTGATATGTATCAAAAGTTCCTGCAGTATGTAAAGGAACAGGGTGGCGGCCACTGACTAGCAGCGGCCCCCATCAAGAGGGAGAAGGAAGATCCCAGAGTCTATGTACCGGCACTGTTAGGGGGCCGGCAGTGCGATATGTTAGTAGACACGGGAGCTTCTGTATCCATTACCGATTTACCCCTTCCCCTCACCAAACAAAGGATAGACATAGTGGGGTTGGGAGGGGAGTGTTTACATGCATTTAAAAGTGAGGTACAAGTATTGGAATTAGCGGGACGACTATTACCCGCACAATTTTATGTATGCCCAAACAGTGAGGGGACTATGTCACTTTAATTCTCCGCTCCACTCCCACTCTGACCTCACCGTCCTCGGCCTATTACACTGTTCCATGGAAGCGCAGCATAAGCTCGAGGAACAGCACCTCATCTTTCGTTTAGGCACGCTACAGCCCTCTGGACTCAATATCGAGTTCAACAATTTTAGATCATAACCTCAGCCCCAATCACATTTATATTTTATTTTTTCATCCACCCTTTTGTTTGCCCCCCCTTTTTTTTCCCTCCTAGAAGCTGGCAGCTGTCCTTCATTCTGCCAGTGCATTTCACACTTCTTTTAGCCTCAACCTGTCACATTAACACCACCTCTTGCCTTGATCATCTCTTAATGTCTCTCAATGTCTCTTAATCTCTCCTTTTGTTCTTTCATCCCCTCCCCCTTTTCCCAGCTTTATCCTTGCCTTAAATCTATTTCACTTCCTGCTATTTCCAGTTCTGACGAAAGGTCTTCGACCTGAAACGTTAACTCTGTTTCTCTCTCCACGGATCCTGCCTGGCCTGCTGAGTTTTTCCAGCATTTTCTGTTGTTATTTGGTGAGGGGACTATTTTAGGAATAGATTTGTTAAAAGAATTTAATTTGTTAATAGATTCACGACAAGGAAAGTTAACCTGGGTACAGGGAGACGGGAACAAAGTAAACTGGGGAAAGCCACTTTGCCATTTGGCAACAGTAGGAAGTGCAAAACTTGTGGCCCAGGACTGGAAGGAGGAAGGAGACTATGGGACTATATGCAAGGCAATGAAGTCAGTATGGGTGACCTCAAAACAGGACGACCCGTTAAGATACGGATGGCCCACCAACCACGGCCGAGGGGCCCATGGGAAAATATACAAATAGACTTCACCGGACCCCTCCCCACGTCAAGGGGTAAGAAGTATTGCCTGGTAATAATAGACCAGTTTACTAGGTGGGTCGAGGCATTCCCAACCCGGAACTGTACTGCCACCACCGTGGCATAAATAATGCCAGAGGAAATAATTCCCAGGTGGGGAATACTGATCCAAATTGACTCAGATCAGGGAACTCACTTTACGGGAGCAGTAGTGAAGAATGTATGCAAGTGGATGGGCATAAAGCAGAAATTCCACATTCCGTACCATCCCCAAAGTTCTGGAATGGTGGAACGAATGAACCGAACCTTGAAAACAGCCTGAGCCAAGGCTTTAGGGGACAAACATCAACAGTGGGTAGATGTGTTACCAGCAGTCTTAATGAAACTAAGAGCCACACCAAACCGAACAACGGGCTTATCACCATATGAGCAAATGACTGGGATGGCAATGCAACTCCCCCATGGCATAATAACTGGAGGAGAGGATGTGGGTCCTCTAAAGGATAAGCTCCGAAGGTATGTCCTCGAATTAAGCAGTCAATTAAAGGAAATGAGGCAGCAAACGCGGGACAGACAGGAAGGAAAGGATAAGGATTTAGAATTGACCGCGTTCCCATATATCCCTCCAGTCGGGACTAAGGTAATGGTTAAAGGTTTACCTGGGAAACCCGGGTTTGCCCCAAAATGGTCAGGACCATATCAGATTCTAATTAGTGGAGATACGTGTGCTTGCATTGATATGAAGGACATGGGACGATGGAAGCACTGGACACAGCTAAAAGTTTATGACCCTTCGCCAGCTTAAAAATGGCTACACCAGAGCAAGTACCTTTTGTGGGAAGTGAAGAATACGCTAGACAATACAAAGAATGGGAATGGGCGCTAGTACGAATGTTGGTATGGACAATATGCATTGTCATAATGGGATACACTATGGGATGTATCGTGAAGCATGTATGGGAACAATCCCATCGACTTCAACCGGTCGAGCAGGAGGAGGGAATCCAAATGATTATTATCGAGGAACCAGCCTAATGACAGTATTCTATTCACCCCCACAGGAAAATAGAATCTTCAAGCAACAAAGCGGTTCGGTTGGCGATATAGCCTTTGGGACATTGTTAACATAAAGTGATAAGATGAACGTGTTACGCAATGTCATGTGTAGTTTGCTAGTTTATATAATCATAATATGTAGCCTCGGGAGGACTCAGGCTGGAGTACCCCCATGGGCCAAAAGAGGGTTACGGGTGAACACCTTTTAATATATGTCATACACATATGCCAAGAGAGTTGATGTTGCCAGCTGTTGGGTCTGCGCCCATGTCCGCACGCACTCGGAGGAAGGAGTCCCCCTACAACCAATCCCACTTAGTGATGATGAGATGGCCAGTTGGATGTTTGGAGTTAGAGCAGGATGCACAAGTGTGGGCTGTTATGAAGCCAAGACAGACGGCAGAACTATAGCAAAGCTCCAACGTCATGGGTACAACCCAGAATATTGTAGTGGGTGGACACGGTCAACATATAACGATTCCTATCTACCACCGTTCCTGAGAACGAGGAGTAAGAAGGGACAAAAGGCGGGGGACTATGTCTCGCAAAGAGGGGACGACCGACAGATCCTGTTGTGGGCTACAGTAACTGCACATATAACATTGCCTTGCCTGGTGAAACGGGTAGTGTAAAACTCCTGTCACTAAACGAAAGCGGTGACTTTTCAGTACAATGGGACCCCCCAGAGGTAAATAAGTATACCCCCTACAACGGGACTCATTTCGTGTGCGGTCATAGGGCCTATCCCTGGTTGCCCCGAGTATGGAGCGGGTAAATTGGCAAGGGAATCCATTAACCTGGCCTCCGTCTTGGAGCAGGTGGCCAACGATACAGCTGAAGCCCTAGTTAAGGTTAATGCAGAGATGGTAGCCCTCCGCACAGTAGCTCTACAAAATCGGATGGCCCTTGACTATGAGTTGGCGGAAAAAGGGGGAACCTGTGCCCTAATAGGTACAGAATGTTGTACCTACATACCAGATAACTCGGAAGCAATAACTAACTTGGCAGAACACATACAGGAAGAAGTAAAGAAATTAAAACAACCTCCGGCATCCACCCTTTGGGGCTGGGCAACTGGATAGTTGGGATCACTCGGGACATCAGTAGTACAAGGATTGATTTTGTTCTTTATTATAATATTAGTGATGTATGGTCTGGCCCTATTGTTAAAATGTTGTTGCGCTCAAATGTCACAGCCTGCTGTAAGTGTCATGATGGTTAATCAAGTGACACCCGGAGAGAGAGATGTGTGGATATGAGTCCCTATACAAGGATGCCACAGTCTGACTAACGGACTGTGAGCCCCTGGAATGTAAACATATCTACTTACATTACCAGAAATCCGTATGATGCTGGTTCCCTGTCACAAAAGGAGTTTTGATCAGGGACCAACAGGAGGGACTGTTAGGGTAAAAATTATAGGGCTTAAAGCAGCAATGCAAAAGTTAAAGAATGTGCTGTAAAAGGTAAATTTGTAAATACAGAATGGTTTCGCTGTCACAGTGCGCTGAGTAATGTCTGTGGTCAACAAGCGTACGTGTGAGGCACCAAGGAGGCCCACTAAGACAATAATAGTACAACGGTTACACTTGAGAACCAATCACCGCATGACCAGCCAGTCCGGCCGGGACAGATGTAACGCAACCCTCTATGTTTGTAGTTTTGGATGGGAAGTAACAAGAAAAATATAGCTTAAAGTGCAGATTATAATTAGGAGCCTGTTGCTGGGGGAATGTGATTGGGTAAAGACATTTGTATGTAATGAATTGCATAGCCGACCCTATAATGTATAAAAGAATTACCGATACCACTATAACGTCGAGAAGTGGATCACTAGACCACGGGGTCTATGGCTCTTCTCCCAGAGCACTCTGTTAAATAAACTGTGATGTTCTGCTTTGAGACAGACTCGAGTGAATTCATTTTTCACCAACACAGTCCATGCCGGCGTTTATTCTCCACTCGAGCCTCCTCCCATTTTTCCTCATCTAACTCTATCAGCACAACCGTCTATTCCCTTCTCCCTCATATGCTTATTTAACTGCCACTTAAATGCATCTATGCTATTCGCTTCAACCACTCCCTGTGGTAGCGAGTTCCACATTCTCACCACTCTTTGGGTAAAGAAGTTTCTTCTGAATTCCCTATTGGATTTCTTGGTGACTATCTTATATTGATGGCCTCTAGTTATGCTCTTCCCCACAAGTGGAAACTCTTTCTCTATCTAATCTATCAAAATCTTTCATAATTTTAAAGACCTATAATAGGTCACCCCTCAGCCTTCTTTTTTCAAGAGAAAAGAGACCCAGCCTGTTCATCCTTTTAACCTGTTCATCCACCCTCGCATTTCTGGTATCATTCCTGTAAATCTTTTTTGCACCCTCTTCAGTGCCTCTATATCCTTTTTATAATATGACGACCAGAATTGTACGCTGTACTCTAAGTGTGGTCTAACCAAGGTTCGATACAAGTTTAGTATAACTTCTCTACTTTTCAATTCTATCCCTCTAGAAATAAACCCTAGTGCTTGGTTTGCTTTTTTATGGCCTTGTTAACCTGTGTCGCTACTTTTAGTGATTTATGTATTTGTACTCCAAGATCCCTTTGCTCCTCTACCCCATTTAGATTCATATTTTTCTTACCAAAATGTAATACCTCACATTTATCTGTGTTGAAATTAATTTGCCAATTATATGCCCATTCTGCAAGTTTATTAATGTATTCTTGTAATTTGTTGCAGTCTCCTCAGTATTGAAATTGTGTTTTTGATTCCAAAGTCTAAATTGTTAATATAAATTGTGAACAACAGTGGTCCCAGCACTGATCCATGTGGAACACCACTTCCCACCTTCTGCCACTCTGAATAGCTGCCCTATACTCCCACTCTCTGCTTTCTGTCTTGAAGCCAGCTGGCTATCCATTCTGCTACTTGTCCCCTGACTCCGCATTCTCTGACCTTATTCATTGGTCTGTTATGATGCTAAAGATTGGCAATGGAAAACTCAAAAGTGCAAAAATGGAGAATTCAGCAAAATCAAGTAAAGTATGGAGCAAAATGCAACAAGATAAAATTAAACTCCAACAGAGTTAAAGTCTGCCTTTAAGAGCCCTATTTGAGCAGGACTGGGCTTGGGACTCCCTCTTTGCTCAGTTTATATGGTTGAGCAGAACATTGTGGGTGGAGTCTCATCTATAGTCACAAAAATGGACTTGGGACCCTTTTAAGTTATATTTACATATTAAAATGGTGGTTCTTGCACAATCAGTGCTATTCTGTCTTCGATGCAGTTTTATTGGGCTAACATTTGCGATCGGTGACTTTTCCAGACGCCTCCAACCTGCAAAATGTCAATGAAAGTACCTGGTGGCCCGGGAGGATGGCGGCTTGCGATCCTGGGCCTCTCCGGGTCCGCGCGGGCAGAGCCCCACGTATCCCAGGGGCGCAGCCAGTTCGTAGACGCTCCTGGGATCACATGGGCCAGCCCAACCAATAAAAGAAGGGAATCCCCCATTCATACTTTTGACAGTTCCGTATGTACAGAACTGTCATAAGTATGAATGGGGATCAGTTAAAAAATACACCAACACATTAAATAAAATGTTAAAAGCATTACATATTTAAAATTAATAAAAATGCCATTTAATTAAATATATTGAACAAAAACGGGGCTAAAAATAAACTTACCTTTTTGAAGAGTATTTTTAATTTATAAATGAGTGATAACATTTTATTTTTCTATTTTTTAAAACTCTTAAGCTGGTAAAAGCCGGCATTACGCTGCTTTTACCAGGCATAAGAATTTCACAGGCATTCAGCGGGCAGAAGTTGGGCAAATAGCGCAACTCTCCACCCGCAGAGGCCCATCTCCCGGGGATGCGGAGGATCTGTCAAGAGGATTCTTGACAGATCGCAAGTGCCGGGTTTCAGCGCATGCACTTCGCATACCTAAACCTGGAACTTGCGCGGCCCCTACGGGCGCGTACGCACCTCATACGCACCCGTGGGGGTCGCAAAATACGGCCCATTGTCTGTTTCATAATGTGCATTTGCTTCAGGGATCTAAGCCCAAATCCAGCCCTGACTGGTGGGATGAAAGTCTTTTCATTTTTGCCAGCTGAAAAGATCTTAGGAGTTTGAGTAATCTGAGTCTAGTCTCTTCTTGGCATGAATCAGCAGCAAAGATCTGCCCATAATTTTGTACAAAACTGTCTTTAGATTGACTGTATTGCTCAGAGAGGCTTTAAGAATTATTTGTGTGGGAATTAGAAAAATTCATACTAGTGCAGTAGGGACCAGTCTACTGAAGTTGGGATTAAGGCACATGGTTGGAGTAGAATAGAGGGGGCTGTACTGACTAAACAATGCTTAACTCTGACACTGGGTGCCGAAAGTGAGAAAGTGTTACATTACCCAGCACTGACATCCCTCATTTTGATCAGCACTGACACTTACCCAACATGACAAATTAAAAATATGATGTTGCAGTTAAAATATATGCCTGGTTATGGTGTACTTCAGAATGATGTAACAGATTCAGACCTGACGCCAAATGGTAACCAACATCGCATTTATTAATGGTTAAATCAATTATGTAAAAGTATCAAAAATAGATCAAAACAACATTAGGCTCCCGCACCAATATTAGAGATTAAAACACTATTACCTCATTTGATCTCTGGGCAGAAGTCGGAATCAAGTTGCCAGTGTGGTCGCTTTAAGTTCTCTGACAGCTAGGCAGTCTTCTGATAGTTGGGTGTTCTTCGAAGAGCTGTCTAGTCTTCTGGCAGTTAGGTGTTCATCTGATAGCTGGATGGTTTTCGCTGATACCTCTGCCCCGAGCTCAAAAGGCGTTGGGTTTTTATGCCCCCCCCCCCAACCCCCGGGCAGGAACCTCTAACCATATACGGGGTTGTTATTCACAAGACTTTTATTAATAAGATAGCAAAATACTGCGGATGCTGGAAATCCGAAATAACAACAGAAAACGCTGGAAAAACTCAGCAGGCCAGGCAGCATCCGTGGAGAGAGAAACAGAGTTAACGTTTCAGGTCGAAGACCTTTTGTCAGAACTGGAAAAAAGCGGGAAATGAAATAGATTTAAAGCAAGTATAAAGCTGGGAAAAGGGGGAGGGGATGAAAGAACAAAAGGGAAGGTCAGTGGTGGGATAGAAAGCAGGAGAGATTAAGACCTTTATTAATAACTTGTTTTTCAGCGAATTCAAGACGGTCATTATTTAACATCACTCATCTACTCGCAAGGCTTTGTGCAAGGTTGCTTTTCAACTGGATTGGGGCAAGTGTCAGTTGGGGAACATTTAGGGAACAGTGATCATAGTATCATAACGTTTAGATTAGCTATGGGAAAAGGACAAGGAGTAATCTAGAGTAAAAATACTTAATTGGAGAAAGGCCAATTTTAAGTGGGTTGAGAACGGATATGGCCCAGGTAAATTGGAATCAAAGATTGGCAGGCAAAGCTGTAATTGAACAATGGGCTGCCTTTAAAGAGGAGATGGTTTGGGTACAGTCGAGGTACATTCCCATGAGGGGAAAGGTAGGGCAACCAAAGTCAGAGCTCCCTGGAGGACGAAAGAGATAGAGAGTTAGATGAAGCAGAAGAAGAGCGCATATGACAGATGTCAGGTTGAGAATACAAATGAGAATCAGGCTGAATACAGAAAGTTCAGAGAGGAGGTGAAAAAGAAAATAAGAAGGGCAAAGAGAGAGAGTATGAGAATAGATTGGCAGCTAACATAAGAGGGAATTCAAAAGTCTTCTATAGGCATATACATAATTAACGGGTAGTAAGAGGAGGGGTGGGGCTGATTAGGGACCAAAAAGGAGACCTATACATGGAGGCAGAGGGCATGGATGAGGTACTAAATTAATACTTTGCATTTGTCTTCACCAAGGAAGAAGATGCTGCCAAAGTCATATTGAAAGATGAGGTAGTGGAGATACTGGATGGGATAAAAATTGATAAAGAGGAGGTACTAGAAAGGCTGGCTGTACTTATCTACTGGTCCTGGTGACTTATCTACTTTGTATAAGTCAGCAGGATCGGATGGGATGCATCCTAGGGTGCTGAGGGAAGTTAAGGTGCAAATCGTGGAGGTACTGTCCATAATCTTCCAATCCTCCATAGATACAGGAGTGGTGCCTGTAAGGTGTTTGGTTTCCTCGTCCTTACAAGGGTTCTTTGACTCTGGGTTTTACAGGAACAAAATCGTAGACGACACAAAGGTTTAGGTTCAACCCAAAACTGTTAGTTTATTAAAACCAACAAAACACGGACAAAAACCTGTTGAGATTTGACTGAAACTTACAATCACCCATCTGGCCGGTCGTTACCGTTGTGGATTGTAGGCCTGAATCGGAGATGACCTGTCCCCGTCCTCCTTTATCTGACTGCAGCTGCCTACACAGCGCAAACACCTTGTAGAGTCAACTGATACTTACAATCACCCGTCCGGCTGGTCGTGACCGACGTCGATTGCAGGCTGGGAGCTGGAGATGACCGTCTTCCCTTCCTTCTTACACCTGGCAGTTCCTGTAGTCTGAGCTAGCTTCCGAGAGAGAGAGCTTCCGAGAGAGCTTCCGAGCGAAAAGGAGAGAGAGCTGTGGGTGTGGTTCCTTCTTATAGTTCTTTTAGTCACCTGGCCTCATGCTGGGCCTCCCCCAACCAGTTTCGGTTGTCGGTTTGCTGAACTGTCCGACATTCACACCTCGTCAACCTGTAATTCAATCACCGGAGGTGAACAGCGTTGTGAGATCGATGATAACTCCTTATTTCCTCTCCCGCTTTCTGTAACGCATATTCAATGTGATTTCTATTACTGTTGATGGCCGGTTGGCTGATTGACTTGTGTATCTTCCATTCATGTCAGGAAGTCAATCGTGACCCCATTGTTTCAGTTAAACTCAGAGCATTGTCCAGATGTTAATTTTTCCCATCGAAAGCAATCATTATTCAAGGCCTCACAGTCAATGTCCTTTTCAGAGTTAAGCCAAAGCTTTCATTGTCCAGTATCAATGTGTTCTCCAAGAACTGCAAACTTTAATGACTGGCACCTTTTCTGTGCCTTGAAGTTTAACCGTTTCATGCCCTTATGCTGGGGCCAAACTGTTCCATGAAACTTACATGCCAGAGGACCGGAGAATTGCAAATGTTACACCCTTGTTCAAAAAAGGGTGTAAGAATAAACCCAGCAACTACAGGCCAGTCAGTTTAACCTCGATAGTGGGGAAGATTTTAGAAATGATAATCAGGGACAAAATTAACAATCACTTGGACAAGTGTGGATTAATTAAGGAAAGCCAGCACAGATTTGTTAAAGGCAAATCGTGTTTAACTAAATTGATCAAGTTTTTTGATGAGGTAACAGAGAGGGTTGATGAGGACAATGCGGTTGATGTGGTGTACAGGGACTTCCAAAAGACGTTTGATAAAGTGACACATAATAGGCTTGCCAGCAAAGTTGAAGCTCATGGAATAAAAGGGACAGTGGCAGCATGGATACGAAGTTGGCTAAGTGACAGAAAACAGAGAGCAGTGGTGAACGGTTATTTTTCGGACTGGAGGAATTGCTATTCTTGATATATATTAATGACTTGGGCTTGGGTGTACAGGGCACTATTTCAAAATTTGCAGATGACACAAAACTTGGAAGTATAGTGAACAGTGAGGAGGATATTGATAGACTTCAAGAAGACATAGACAGGCTGGTGAAATGAGCAGACACATGGCAGATGAAATTTAATGCAGAAAAGTGCAAAGTGATACATTTTGGTAGGAAGAATGAGGAGAGGCAATATAAACTAAAGGGTACAATCCTAAAGGGGGTGCATGAACAGAGCAACCTAGGGGTATATGTGCACAAATCGTTTGAAGGTGGCAGGGCAGGTTGAGAAAGCTGTTAAAAAAGCATATGGGATCCTGGGCTTCATGAATAGAGGCATAGAGTACAAAAGCAAGGAAGTTATGATGAACCTTTATAAAACACTGGTTTGGCCTCAACTGGAGTATTGTGTCCAATTCACGGCACCGCACTTTAGGAAGGATGTGAAGGCCTTAGAGAGGGTGCAGAAAAGATTTATGAGAATGGTTCCAGGGATGCAGAACTTCAGTTATGTGGATAGACTGGAGAAGCTGGGGTTGTTCTCCTTGGAGCAGAGAAGTTTGAGAGGAAATTTGGTAGAGGTGTTCAAAATCATGAGGGGTCTAAACAGAGTAGATAGAGAGAAACTGTTCCCATTGGCGGAAGGGTCGAGAACCAGAGGACACAGATTTAAGGTGATTGGCAGAAGAACCAAAGGCAACATGAGGGAAAACATTTTTACGCAGCGAGTGGTTAGGATCTGGAATGCACTGCCTGAAAGGGTGGTGGAGGCAGACTCAATCGTCGCTTTCAAAATGGAATTGGATAAGTACCTGAAGGAAAAAAATTTGCAAGGCTACGGGGAAAGGGCGGGGGAGTGGGACTAGCTGAAGTGCTCTTGCAGAGAGCTGGCACGGGCTCAATAGGCCAACTGGCCTCCTTCTGTGCTGTAACCATTCTATGATTCTATTCGATGATTCTAGACTTCGAGGAGACCTGATAAAGGTAAATAAAATAGTGAAAGGGCTGGACTGCGCACCTTTTGATAGATTATTTCAGTTTGACAGATTGGAGAGGACCATGGGACATGCATTTAAACTACGCAAGAGTAGGAATAAGCTAAATTGTATGATTCAAGGTGGTCAAGGTGTGCTCCCACCGGCCCCTCAAGCAAATCTTCTGCCGCGATCGCCTAACCCTAACCTTACCTGTAACCCTAACCGCCCCTCCGCCAAACTCGCGATCCTGAGCCTGTACCCTCTCCCTCCAGATTGCCAGTCTGACCCCACCCACCAACCAAACCCACGATCCTGAACTTGTACTGTCTCCCTCCAGATTGCCGGTCCGAAACCCCCCACCATCCCCGCGATCTTTCCCGGCAGCGGCCTTCTAGCGCTGGCTTTCCTGCCCGGCAGCTGGCCAGCCTGTCAATCTGGCCGGTGGCCGGGCGGGAAATGGAATAAAAAAATGCTAATGAGCTCCTGCTGTTAAATTTGGCAGGACCTCAGCATTCCCGGCATTTCTGGGTTTCTGCTCCCGCAAACATGCATCTCTGCTCCCTCCCCGCAAATATCGCGGCCCTTGTCCTTGTGCTGACTCTGCTCTACCGGTGTAGACTGGGGCTTATGCCTTCGGTTGAGTATGCCACATAATTGCTTAGACTTTACAGCCTCCTCATGGCTCAATTTCTGTTTTGCTCCATGTTAACTGTTTGCTCCTGTGTAAAACTGATGCTGATAGTTGCAGACAGCTGCAATATTGCCCAAATGTGCTTTAATGCTGGCTATGTTTGTTAAAATTCTCACCAGGTGGAATACCACCCATCAAGACGCAATGTGAGAAAAATCTGAAGGAGGGAAAAAAAAATATTTTAATTTAAAAATTACCATCAACATATATGCTGGTGCTGCTCTAGCATACTGAACATCTTCTAATTTCGGCATGGAATCGAATCTGTCATTAAGCAAGACTCATTCCAGAGAATAAAGATATTTCCTCTTGGCCATCTGGTTTTTAATAGACAATGTGTCCTCCAGCATCCAACATAGCATGGAGCAGGAAAGTGATGCTCAAAAATAAGATCTGAAGTACTCTTAAAATAATAAAATATGACAAGGATGCAATTAAAATAAATCAGACCATTTGTTACTATTCAGTACCTGTGAATAAGTGAACGTACGGGGCAGAATGAACTACATTATGGCTGTATAAAATTCTACAAGTAATATAGATCTAGAAGTATTCACTTATAGTAGGACACCTGTCCATTCAGCTGTGAAATGATGAGACACCCAGAGCATTCCCATGTGGATAACACCGACGAGGGAATCAGCCTCCTGTTAACGCAATCCTTCTTCACCACTTGTGCATCCCACGTATCCCATGGCATCTGCACTTTCTGTGGACATTGAAATGGCCCACAGTTCACCAGCTGTTGAACTGCTTTACAAACTAAGATTTACTCAGGGCTCCTGAGTAAATATCAGCTGGTGTTCATCTCTCTGCAACTCTGTTGCCAATATGCAGATAATTATGATAGAGGTTGCCCTCCTTTCTAGATTTACTTTTGCTTAATTTGCCTTAATTTTCAGACAAACTTGCCGATATTTTCAAGAAGACATTGGTATTTCAGAAATGTGGAGAATGGAATATGGTCTTGCAAAGAGAATGTTCAGTGATTGGAATGGAAACTGCATTGTCAAGGGCAATACCAGAGATTCCTCGCATTATTGATGGGCCACAACCCACTAATCTGGAAGCCCAAGTAGCAGTGTTATCACATGTTCCAACCATTGTCGGCTAAATATGGGATACTTGATCAGGATCTGTGTCACATGTTTTATTCCAACTGGCAACCCCAGCTGCACAACATGGTGATTGAGTGAACTATTTAAACCATCAATTTGCTGAGTGTGGTCAGCACATTTGCTATTAACTGTTTATAAAAAATGTTAACTTTTTTTTACATTTTACTCTGGTACGAGCTTCTGCGGTAGGCTCACTGTTACCTGACATCTGTCCTCATGACTTTACCATGGTGTGTTGTCAAGCATCGAGTAACATTTTTAAAATAGAATACTTTTATTGTATAGCAACAGCTTTATAATATACTAACCTTAAAGCTATGCAACAAGTATGTTGTGCGAGAATGAGTAAAACATGTGTGTTTTGCTAGCATCCATATATAGACACTGATAGCATCGAAAGAATGCAATCTATCAATATAAATGGGACTGTTTCACAATTAAACGGCTACAAAGGTGCGCAGTGTTTTGTCAATCAGTAGTGTTTGCCATTGCATTCCCACTGGTGATTTCTCAAGGCAGTCAGTGCATCTCCAGCAATGATTTCCCTTTCCACCCCTTTATAGTCACTTTGAGAGTTTCCCACTTATGCTTGCCGCATTTTCTTTCTTATCTACATACTATCCCTCGGTGACATCGTTCGCAGGAGTCAGCTTCCGCATGTATGCTGATGACCCCCAGCTCTATCTCTCTACCATTTCCTTCTGACCACCTCTTTATTGTCAGACTGTGTGACTGACATTAAGTCATGGATGAGCTAAGATCTTTCTCGGGCATTTCTACCAGGGGGCGCGATTGAAGGACCTATGTCCAGTATGTAAAGTTGAATTTGGTAAGAAGGGCTATTCACCCCGTAGTACCACTTGTGTACCTCTGTCCCAGCTCCTGCAATAGTTGGCCCTATTGGCAACTTTTAAGTCGAGTCCTGCACTCTTTAACTCCAAGGTCCAACAGTAGCATAGTCAATGGGAGGCAGAGCAGTGGCAGCAGTGAGGCTAGACGGGACAGTGTCAAGGTCTATTTTCAGGAAATATGTTGCAGTGAATCCATCTAGAACAAAGTCTTCACCTCAAGGAGACAAAATAAAGTTAGCTCTCTGAAATAAATTCACTGTAACCCTAAATCTAAGCCAAGTTAACTCCTAACCCCAAACTCAACCCTAAACCATAAATCTTCAGCTGACTTTTAAATCTCAGCCCAATCCTAGCCCTCATTCCTCTACCCCACCCGAACCCTGGAAGATTTTATTCTGGAAGAAAAATGATTTACTGACACTAGTGGCAGCAAAACTGGGAGAAAAGCCACCCATTGGTGGCAACAATACCAGGAGCAAAGCTGGCAAGAGTGGCAACAAGGCCAGTAAAGGTGGTAACAGGCTACCAGGACCTGGATCAAGGCTGGCGAAAGCTGCAACAAAGGTGGCAGAGGTAATAATACGTGTAGTGGGAGTGGCAGCAAGGAAGGTTTAGCAGCAACAAGGACCAAGTGCTGGAAAATGAGATTAGAATAGACAGGGTTTGATGGCTGGCGCGGACACGATGGGCCGAAGGGCCTCTTTCTGTGCTGTATAACTCTATGACTCTATGACTAGGAAGGTTCCATTGCAAGTCAGGAAGGGTCAGCAACAAGGCTGATGGGGAAAGGCAAAAAACTGACAAAAGGCTAAAATGGTAATCCTACCTGCACTAGTAATTGGAAATTATTGGTCTGGGAGAGTGTGGTCGTAGTTACAAAACAAGTTACGCAGCAGACAAAAACGTTTTTTCCTAATCTAGTTCTAAAATTCAGTGGCCAATGAAAAAATGGCAACTTTGGAAATGTTATGCAAAAATTGAGAACTGGTGCTACGAGTGTCAATAAAACCAGAACTGAAATGGCGTTCCCGACCATTCCAGCACACTTTATCCTTTGCCCCGATCACTCACACACCGCCTGTCTGTTGGTTAGATTGGTAATCCAATGTGTAGTCCTGTTCTTTAGTAAATTGTCTGAGCTCTTCAATACCCTGGATTAAGGACGGGTAAAACAGTCATCCAGGGTTCTTAATCCTGATCACTATTTTCTGAGTTTTGTTGGAGAACGCATGTGTCGGAATGTCGAGTGAGGGCAGGATCAAGTTCAACCTCGATGCATTCTACAGTTGGGTAGCCTCCCGACACTTACTATCCAAATTCAGACATGGCGACAAATGACCAGATGGGTGAAGTATCCAAGGGCTACCAGTGGAACTGTGATCCTGCATGAATTTCTTCAGAAGAGAAGAGAAAAAGGGAGAATACTTAGGGAAAAATATGAGAAGATCTATTTAAAATGAGACACATATGTTAAAATAATTCACATTTTGCTTAACCAATAACAGGATGGACAGAGATACAGGAAAAGGACTCCTGTATTGTAATACTTAACTAGGTGTGAGGTGCACTTGTTTCATAATGGCAATGTCCATTATCTTCTCAGCAGCATACTCTTGAATCTAATTGACATTACAGTATTGTTCCAATTATTTTGTTTGAGGGTAGTGGGTTTAATAGCTCTTTGATAAAAAAGAAAATATTTAAATGTAATTGGACTAATTTCATATGCAAATGACATGTTTAATGATATAATTTACAGACCAGTGGTCCTTGTATGGTAAACATTAATCTCTACTTAGACTTAGTGCGTTACTGTGCCAGTGATAACCATACCAGCTGCCTTAGGGGCAAAAGCTTCTAAATGTTGCATACTTTATAAAATAATACTTTGTTACCTATTATTTTCTTTAAAGTGTGAATTTTGTTACCTAAACAAATCCTAATACAGTATTAAGCATTAAAATTAAAACTAAAATCATATTTTTGCATCTTTTCTATACCCCACTTTATACTTCATGGGCTCAAAAATAATTACTTTGGTTTAATTATAGGTTTTCCCCAGTAACTGAAAGCCCTATCCAAAAATGTAGTCTGCTCTCTGCTGTAAATACAGCCTGAGGTTTCCATTCCCAGTGAATACAGCAGACTGATTCCCCTTTCTTGGAATTCTTATTCCGAATTTTCTTCTAAGTTATTTTCTCTACCTGTCTCTCTGTCTGAAACAGCTCACTCTACGTCAAGTTTGTCTATATTTTTGCAACGTTGTGAGTTTGTTTGCATTGGCCCGGATTTTGCTCTCAGCAGAGAAGGAACGGCTTGCCGTTCACTTTGCGTGCAGTTGCCCACAGACCTTTCGCGGGCTTGTCAGCGGAGATTTCTATGAACCCGGTCTCTGTTTCAGTGCGGCGCTCTCTACAGGGGATCTGTGGCGTCTGTGAGCAGGCCAAGCAACAACGAGGCTCTTTAACCAATCAGATTGAAGTATCCTCACTGAGCCATGTAGGGCTGGATTTTCAATGACCCGTGGAGTCGGGTTTGGAGGCGTGTGGGGGGTTAAAGTTGCAGATTCGGGGGTCCCGACCCCATCCTGCCTCCAACCCGCCTCCACACAATTTTGATAAAATCGTGTGCGGTGTTCCCGACTCCGTCCTGCCTCCAAGAGGCGGGAGAGGCCATTAAAGCCCTTAACAAGCCCTAAATTGGCTCTGCAATGCCATTTTGAAACGTTTTAGCTAGTTTAACCCTTTTCCGACGTGAAGCACGCCTGGTGTGAAACACGCCAGTGAAACCTGGCGGGAGCACAAGTGGACAGCTGACTATCAGCTGCAGGTCCACTATTACAACAGAGATGTGATGAAGGTAGTAGTAGTATTAGGTCTGAAAGTCGCCTCTGATGCTGTTGCATTGAATGTCTTCAGAGACTGCCTGGCCTTTGCTGTGAGAGGACCTGGATGCAAAAAAACATTTTCTCTCTCTGTCCTTGAGCTGCTGCTCATTTTGCATCCAGGTCCTCTCACACCAAACGCCAGGCAGTCTCTGACCTGACCTGCAATGCTGCAGCAATGATGACATCATCAGAGGTGACTTTCAGACTGAAACCACTAATTAGTTCATGGGTTCCCACATGCTGGAACTCAATTGCCCAATTGAGTGAAAATTGCATCAATCTCCCACATCCAAATGCAGTCGGGTGGATAACACGAAATGTGGATGTCACGACCCCAACCCGCCCCAGTATCAAAATCCAGCCCGTAGACTGCAAACCAGGAAAGGAAGTAAAAAAAAAGGAAATATAAATTACATTTAAATCATTGTACAGGAAGAAAAATGAAGATTTGGACATACAGATGGGATTAAGGGAGAGAGATAAAAGGGAAAATCAGAAAAAGTAAAAAAAAAAATTATTTTTATTTTAAAAAAAAATCTGTGGCATTAATTTTCTTCTGAGGGAATGAGACTCCACATATGTAAAATTAATCGTTCAGGGTCATATAGGTTGTTCAATAGTAATTATCACCTACTACACCATTAAAAACTCACTTACTCCTGAAGGCCCAAGCCCTAAACTTTTCAGCCGTCTTAATACGGAACTAATGGGTAAGTAAGCCAAGTTCACACCATTACAGTGATTTCAATGCTGAATCTATTAGCGAGGACTGCAACAGCACTGCCTGTGGAGGAGCATGGTATCTCTGACAGCAATTTCTGAATTTCTGCAATTAACTGCGCATGTGTGGACACCAGAAGTTGCTGCCCGATTTATCCTGTAATAACGGGGATGCTGATAGCCTCGCTGTTATTATTACAAGAAAATCTGGGCCATTATCTTTCACATTCAGAATACAATCACTCTGAATATGGGATCAGTTTCCTTGATTGATTGGAAAGCATCTGAATATCAACTTGCTAAGCCCTTCATTTGCAAGATTTACTTCAACTGCAACCCCTATAAGATCTGAAAATGTTCGTAGTTTTGCAGGACCTAATGGAAATTTTCCCGGGTTTACACTGAGCAAAGAATCTGACCTCCCAAGATTTGATCACCCCTTTTCCTTTCCCTCCTCATTTGGCAGCAACCTTCTTGATTAATTCAAAAGATCATGGGGGAAAAATTCAGTTGGTTGTGCCTCCCGTTAGCGCCTTAAGAGGGCGCTAATGGGGCGCAAAGCAGCTAGCGCCTGGGCGTGGTGAAGTTTGCGCCCCAAATGGGGCGCGACTGAATTTTTCCCCCCATATCTGCTTAAAATAGCTTCTTCTGACTTACCCTTAAGTTCCAGTCACTGAGTCTTTTCAAGTGTTATCTACCTCACACAAAGTCGAGGCCATCATACATTGAAATTATAAATATACTTTGCTTTATTTTTCATTCGTGTTTATGCTGGGTTTTTAACTCCCATTCTTTTCTGATCTGACCTTGTACAAGAGCCCAGAGAAGATCAGCCAGCCAGGTCACAGAGTTCTGCACAGTTTCATTCGTAATAGTGCCATATATCTTCACCAAGAAAACTGTCTCAGCCTTAATTCTACAAAATGAAATACTCCATGAGGTATCTCACCTAGCAACTGAAGTGAGATAGACCAAACACTGCATATATCTCACAGGTAGAGTCAGTTGCCAGGTATAGTTCGTTACACACAAATTTTCTGCTTACCAGTATTTGTTCCTCTCTTGCTTCAAAAGCCATTAAACCGGTATCATGAATTAAACACATACTTGGAGCATAATAGCACCATATTCTTCCAGCTGGTGGTGAATTTTCCTCATTTGATGTGATATTTCTCCACTCTTGGCTACTAGAAGGTGTATAGTGGAGACAGTCTTTGCCTAACCCCATCCCTCCTCCATTCTATAGTTGTACATTGAGCCTCAAGATTCCTAATTAAAAACTCATTGGGGTAGATTTTTATCTTCCTTGCCCTGGTGGTAATCTGGCGGAGCAGATCATTCGCCCATCATAGACCTCCCCTGATTACATTCCATTGATTTTAATGGTGGAGCGTGCTGGCCAGCGGGAGGCCCAGTCCATTTTGAGGGCTGGGCCTCATTAACATATGTGGCGAGCTGCACCCACTAAATGGGCCTCTCAATGGTTCTTGCCAGCTCTGGGCTGGCACAATATCAGGAGGCCAACATGGCTGAGAAAAAGGTAGGTCTAGGGGATTTGCAGTTGTGGTGAGGGGGAGCTCAGGGCGTCAGTGGTCCACATATTCCTTGTGGAGCCCAAGAGGCAATCCTGTTCTTCTTATTCCCACAAAAAGAACTTTAGTACTTACCTTGTAGGGTCTCTACCGCTGTTCCACCAGGTTTTACTCAGCAGAGCGTCCATGGCAGATGGTCTACCCATGAGGCAGTTAAATTGGCATTGGCGTCCTATGTACGTCATAGGACCCCGATTTGCATAGATTCATTGGGGTTTTTGGTCTCCACTATATATAAAAGAGCCCTCTAGCCTGATAAAACATTTGCTTGTTCAATATTTGAGTGTTGACCTGGCCTCAATGAAAGCTTTTCTAATATCAGATTTTTTAACTGCACCCGGTTGACTCCTGGGCCTAATTGAGATTGCGAGAGAGAAAATATAAGAGCAAGGAAGAGACATGCCAGTGGACTAAAGAGATGATAACATTGCTGCAGAAAAACAATACACATTGTCTTTTTGTAAATGGGTCGTTCCATAGTGCAAAGTAAAAGTGCTTCTTCCCCCTAACACACACTGCACTCACACATTTCAGAAGCAATGTTCCCTAGTTTTTAAATTTCTAACAAGTAGCAACTACAACAGTGTGTTCTAGGATCCACGGTAGTACATTCAGTCCACAGCAAGAGGCTGAGATAATTTACTCAGACACCATCACTAACAAGGTTTGTATTTGCAGTTCCTTTCACTGTCTAACAATAGGCTCTAGTGTAGGGATGACATGTACAGTGACAATAGGCAGTGGAAGATTGCTCACTTCTCTCTGAAGCAGGACCCTTCTCATTGCCGTCCACTTAAATGAAGAGGGCACTGCTTCTGTGTAACAATCATTGTACAGTTACACTTCTCAGCTGAGATCTTATAACATGTGGTTAAATAAGCACCCTTCTGTTGGAACAGGTGGAATACCAGCTTTCAGGTTTGTGTTGTGTAAGTTCACACGAACAACTGTCGTGACAAAGTTTTCAGAATTAAATCTTCATATAATTCTACGTTTGTTTTACCGAAAACATCAGAAGATGCGGTAATGGATGTGCGCTGTTGTGAAGTAAGAAGAAAGGCTCAGCAGGTTTGCAGTAATATCCATGATCCTGACTGTGAAGGAAATTGGGAGGGAAGGAAAATTGTAGGGTGAGTCATCCAGGCAGCTCTTGCTCATCTCCCAGCAACCAGAGCAAGAATAACATTTGGAAAAGATGGTTCTTAACCCGCCTTCACAGCTGCAGAATTGTGATTGGCATGATGGATGGGGAACCTAAGCAGGAGAAGGAAATTATGTGAAAACTGAGGGAAGCGGTACTAATCTTATAAAAGGAAATGCAAAAATGTTTACTGAGTGCTTGTTATTGAAATCTCTGTTGAGTTTAAGATAATTGCCAATCAATGCTATATTATCAACAGGCAGTTTAAAGATTGGGTTATTTAAATAAATAACACTAAAGAGAAATCTCAACATCAAAACACATTTTAAAATCAAACAGTTGTAGGGTTATGATTAACTGCAATTTCCCTCAGTTTTGTTCCGTTGATTTTTGAATTTTTTTTGGTTTAAAACATCTTTGGGGTACCAGCCGAAAGGATTTGCTGAGCTGAACATAAGGAGAGATACAAAGGCATTTCAACATTAACTGTGTTTTCTTCATTCAGTTTTTTTACACTGTTGGACTCAGTCCAACCCTTCCAAGCCAATAGCTCCAATAGTTTCATCAACATTCAGGGGGAGAAATTCGGTATCGCCCCGTTCGCAATACCTTTTAAAAGTTGAAAAAATTAGCGTCAGGCGCTAATGATTTTCAACTTTTAAAAAATTTGGTTTTGCGCTCCAGGAAGGAAGTGCAGCGCTAAATCAAGCGCTCCACTTCATTCCTGGAGCGCAACAGGCAGCAGGCGGGGCGGTAGGTGAGCAGCGCTGCACACTGGGCCAGGGAGCGCTGCCGCGTTGGAAGGCTCCTTCTCTCCCATAAAGGGAAGGGCCATCGCTGCAGGCTCTGCAAGGGGAAAACTTACCTGGTCCCCGACTGCAGCCGCGATAACCCGATCAGCCCGATGCACTGCAGCAGAGTGCCGGGCCGATCGATGGCTGGCGAAGAAAAATTAAAAAAAAATCCACAAAGAGAATTTTTCCCACTCACCTCGGCCACCTCGCCTTTAAGGATCGCCCCTGAAGCGCCCGGCCTCTCGATGAACACCTCCTGCAGCTGCCAGTGTTCTTGCCCGACGATGCTGCAGGGGGTGGAACCGAAGTTCGGATCTGGGGCACTACCGGGGCGATGCGCATGGCGATGATGTCATGATCTCCGGGCGAAGGAGATCGGAGCGCTACGCCATAACGCCGCCGCAAACCTCCTGCTGAATATAGCGGGAGTCGATCATCTTGTCGCGCCTGGTCGGTAAGTAATTAGCGCCCCGTTATCGCCCCCCGGAGGCGATAATGGGAGGCGCTAAGGTGCCCAATTTCTAGCCCTCAATCTTTAAACAAAAAGAATTACAAATTATACAGGAAACAAAACAAGGAGATATTAAAGTTAATGACAATTCTTTGTAACTGTTTGCTTTTAAAACAGTTTCCAATGATGATAATCCATCTTTAACTCCACCTTTTCCCATGTTTCCTATGCCAGGCAACATTCTCCAAATAAAAAGTTGGCCTGAGGACCTGTGCTGCTCAGTAACTAGCCATCAGGACATGCTTAAGAGTGGCAGTCAATTCACAACTTAATTTTCTCCTTTCCCCATTACCGACATTTGGCCTAGAAATTCGATGGCGCTGCGTCCGTTTTTCAGGCGCGAAATGGGCGCCTAAACATCCAATATGGCAGGTCGGACGAGCGCGCTCCAGAAATGTGCTGCCCGCCATATTGGATTGTGCTGTCCTGTCCACTGCGCACACCAGAAGAATTAAAATGGCTGATTAAAATATTTAAATAAGGGTCCTACGTTTGTTGTAGAACCCTTTTGTGATATTGAACTCGCCACATTATTAACTCGCCCAGGAACTCGTGGCGCTAACCGGCAGGATGCAGTGCTATTTAAAGGGTTCTTCCACTACATACAGGTTAGTTGAAAGGACAGTTCTTGAATGCAACAGTTGGTGTTAAAATAAACACATCCCAAATGGTGATATTATCCGCTCCTTTTGAACAACTTATCCTGAACTCTTTAGCATAAGAGGGTGACCAGAATTCCTTATGCTTAAATAGAAAAGGAGAATTTAAATGATGCACAACTACTAAAAAGATAGTAACTGGGAGAATGCAGAGCTGTGCAACTAAAAATGACCATACACTTTGTGTGTGAAGGAATAGCCAGGATTCAGAAAAATACACGATACTAAAAACAGATTTCTGAAATTATTAATAAATGACATACTGGGTTTAAAAGACATAAGCCTTAGCGGACACAGGCTGCAAACAGAATACATGAGATAAGATGGTTTGTTAACACAAAGCTGTGAACACAAGCTTTGATATGGGAATGGGATATTGACAAAGACAATGCCCTATTGAAGCAAACCATTGGGAGGTTCCTCTATGTCTAGAGTTTGGGAGAAAAACAATGGAATGACACAAGTAAAGTGTTATAATCTAACACGTCGAACAGATGCACAGAACATTAAAAAAAACTAAGTGCCTTTGAAAAAATTACATCAAGTAAGAAATACCTGTTGTAAAATAGTTTTATGTTAAACTTAGAAACAGGAAACATGATTAAATATGCAACCAATTGAGATAGCTAGAAAACAAGTAAACACTGAGTTAAAGTGTTTTCAATTTACATATTGTAAAAAATGATACCTACAGAAGGCTTTGAAGAAATGACATCAAGTAAAAGAAACGCCTGCTGAACAAATAGTTTTAATGTTAAGCTTGAAATATGGAGTCCCGAGGTCTGATAAAAACCAATTGAAGTAAATAAGAAATGTATGGAACACCCTAGATAAAGTATTTACAAGTTGTAAAAGGTACACAAACAAGACGACTTTGAAAATATTACTTCAATGGATGCACCAAGCAATTACATTGTTCTTGTATTGAACTTGGAATACCACGGAGACACAACGACTGATAATAACCAATTAAAGTAGTATTAATAATTCAATAGAAAGACTTCCTAGGAATTGCATCAAACAGAAACCATTGCTGTCAATTTGTTTATGATGGTTTTTGAAACATCTAAGGTAGAGACATAATTATGCATGCAATGGCTAAATTGACAGTAAAGACAGAAAGCATTCAACAGAGATATCAATAAAGAATAGAATAAAGTCAGCAAAGAATGACTTGATACACTTAAGCTTACATCATCAGGAAAACTTCAAAGGATAAACCACCCAAAAAAGATATAAAAATAGACCTTTTCAAACAGAAAGTCAGAAGTCGCTGGGAAGACAAGCGTTTCTCAACTTTACAGACATTCTCTGTAAGTTTACAACTTTTGAGTCTCGGGTAATCAAGGTATTTGATTTTGGTGGATATTCTGGATTAAGAAATAAGTAGAAGTGTGGAAATGTAACGAAGTTAAGATTTGAGAATAAGGATCTCTGAGAATAAGAAATGTAAGCTATTTGTATTTTGAACGATTAAAGTTGCGATTGCCATAATAAATACTACCTAAATGTCAGTTCGTTAATAAATCTATATATTGTTAGAATTGTCTCAAAGAGTATTTCTGTATCATCTTGCGAACTCAATTTCTGTACACTCTTCACAAAGGAGTTGCAGAATTCTGGGGGGTATTCCGGACCCTCATAATATCTGGAAGGTTACAGTCTAGTTAAACTTATTAAAAGTACTATCCAGAGGACGGTAACATCTTCAGACCGTTTCTTCCCTTTAGGGAGAGGTAGTCTGACCTTTAGACCCAATTAAGCGTCTTATAGGATCCGGCTACCGCAAACTTTAGTTGAAGATAAACGTCTGGGGAATACGCCTGATCTGGGGTAATCCGAAAGGGCTAGGATTTGTAATTATCCCTTCATGTGGTCAACCCGAACAAGAATTTAAACTGCTGTCTGCATAATTACACAAATAGTTAAAGAAAGTGAACTTTATTCTAAGATAGCTACAATCTCTTTGCAAGTGAAGAACGGGAAACTATTTTACCCAAAGCAATGAGTCACTGATGTTACTCCAGCCATGTCAAATCCACAATTGATCGCAAGCCATGTACATTAAAATAAGAGGATAAGTTTGGTATTTGCTCTCATTTTTCTAAAACTATTTAAAATATGTCCATATTCAGCAGTGGAGTGACCTGGTCTCATAACTGTTACGGTTTAATCGCAAAATCTTCATTGCTTTTAGAAAGTATTTATTAATGACAGTTTTACAGGATACTGAAGGCCCAGCTATTTCAGTTAGCTGTAGGTTTTCTCAGCCTCTGGAGGTTCGTAGATAAGTATCTTGGAGAACACGATGCCTTTGACCAGGTCAGATGTACGATTGCCTCTCCCTGTGAGCTGTAAGCGGTTTTGATCCTAGCCCAATTGCGAGACGGACGGTTCGAATCGCCCCCGCCTTACGAAAGTTCTATACCCGGGAATTATTATTCAGAGTGTAAATTAAATAAGTCACGGACAGGAATGCTTCGGTGAAAAATCGTACTTATATTTATTTGGTCTAACATACCCTGGCTAAAACATACACTACTAAACGAAATCACTGTCTCTGTGGAGAATAAAAATCCAGGTTACAAACAACATACAGACAGTACCCAACTGGGGACTATAACAAGCAGTAATTCCCTTGTTGCTATGGTGGACTCTAATTCCACCCCTCCCAACGAATTACCCAGTCGCATAAGCCCCTTCGCCTGGCTGAACCAAATGAAGCTCCCACCCTCGGAATAGCCCAAAAGCTTCACTTCTGAGAAAAACTCTGAGCCCCTTACACCTCACCCAGCTCGCCTGGGATATCTGGTTTACCGGCTTGGGACACTCGAGACCATGCTTACCCCCACACGCAGTCGGTCTCGATCGCTCCGCTTAGCTGCTTCTTCCTCTGGTACTTCTTCTTGTTAGGTCGATCTTGGTGCAGCGAGAGCGAGAGAGAATGGTGGGAAAGGGTCTATCTTTATAGGAGTCTCGCTACCCCTATCTTTCCCGCCAATCTACAAAATCCTTTTGTTTCTAAGCACTCCGGTGCTTAATCAGTGATGGGTCATCATCAGACCCATGAGTATTCCGTGATTGGACTAATGGCCCTAAGTCTGGGACATCTCTCGGTCTTTGTGTTGGGAAAAACTGGCTCCTCTCTGGTTGGCTGGGCCAGTGGGTTCATTGTTCTGCTTCTCTTCTGAGATGGAGGTGAGAAGTGCTTTTGCATATTAGAGTGGCTTTCTAATAGGTTCAAGTTCAACGGGTCAATGGCCCCCTTCCCTTTTTCTAGGACTGTCGGGCGAACCCATACATTCGGGATGACTGACAGTTCTTTTGTCACAGCCAACTGCCATGCGTTCTCTGGAGTTTTAACAAACCAGTTTTTCACATATCTGCACAGGGTGATCCCATCACAGGGAAAGTACCCTCAGAAAAATCCCATAAAGTCCACAAAATATTCTCGACTGAGTCCATTCTTCAAACAGAGACTTTGCGATCTCTTCAGAGCTTTCCAATGTGTTACCCATTATATTGGAGAGGCTGCCCAGGAAACGCTTCTGGACCTGTTCACTCCCATAATTCACTCCTGACGCACAAAGACACCAAATTAGGTTTGGCACATTATATTTCGATGTGTGAAGAGTGGGGAAGGAGAGAAACGCTTTGAATCATCCATTGACCCCCATCACCAGTATTTATGTGCACACTTTGCTTGCACAGCACAGTGGAAATCCTGACAGAGTGCACTACCCCACTGTAAATATCAAAAGAGAATAAATGAATTAATTATTCACAAACCTGGCAGCTGTCAAGCGATATGATAGTCTTTCCAATGAATAAAAGAACATTTGAGAGCTACACCCTTGGCTCTTTTGGTCAGTGCCCAGTGGGGAAGTAGCCTTTACAGAGGAGAATGAGGAGGCCCGACACCGGAGTGCTGCGAGTTGGGAAAGAGTCCGAGAGCGGGAGCAGTCAAACAACAACTGCGAAACCGCTAAAGTGACGTCACAACCAGGGAAGGAGCTGATTGGTAAGTAGGACCTGGTGAGTATTTCTACAGTCCAGTCGTTGAAGTAAAAGTAAAGTCTCTAGTTTAGAGTAAGTAGTGTTTAAAGGGAAGTAAGGTCCCTAGTGTATTTAACATTCTTTAATTTAAAGGAAGTAAAGGGAGTAAATTAAGGGCAGGGCAGCTTGGCAGCGTGGAGTGCTTCTCCTGTGCTATGTGGGAAGTCAGGGACACTTTCGGTGTCCAGGGCGAATACATGTGCAGGAAGTGTCTCTAGCTGCAGCTACTCGAAATCCGCGTTTCGGAGCTGGAGCTGCGGCTGGAGTCACTGTGGAGCATCCGCGAAGCTGAGATCTTCGTGGATAGCACGTTTAACGAGGTGGTCAAACCGCAGGTAAAGAGTGCACAGGCAGACAGGGAATGGGTGACCGCCAGGCAGAGTAAAAGAACTAGGAAGGTAGTGCAGGAGTCCCCTGGGTCCATCTCCCTCTCCAACAGATTTTCCGTTTTGGATACTGCTGGGGGAGATGGTTTCTCAGGGGAATGCAGCAAGAGCCAAGTCCGTGGCACTACGAGTGGCTCAGCTGCACAGGAGGGGAGGAAAAAGAGTGGGAGAGCAATAGTGATAGGGGATTCTATCGTAAGGGGAACAGATAGACATCTCTGTGGCCGCAAACATGACTCCAGGATGGTATGTTGCCTCCCTGGTGCCAGGGTCAAGGATGTCACTGAACGGCTGCAGGGCATTCTGAAGGGGGAGGGCGAACAGTCAGAGGTTGTGGTTCACATTGGTACCAATGACATAGGTAGAAGGAGGGATGAGGTCCTGCAAAAAGAATTTAAGGAGCTAGGTAGCAGATTAAAAAGCAGGACCTCAAAGGTTGTAATCTCTGGATTACTCCCGGTACCACGTGCGAGTGAGTATAGAAATAGGAGGATAGAGCAGATGAATGCGTGGCTGAAGAGTTGGTGCAGGAGGGAGGGCTTTAGTTTCCTGGATCACTGGGTCTGCTTCTGGGGAAGGTGGGACCTGTACAAGTCGGATGGGTTGCATCTGAACCGGAACGGGACCAACATCCTTGCTAGTACTGTTGGGGGGGGGGTTTAAACTAACTTGGCAGGGGGATGGGATACGGAGTGGAGCTATAGTAGGGGATGATGCACAGCCAAATATAGAGGAAAAAACAAGTCAGCCTGGAAGGCAGAACAAATATGTAATGGCACAAGGGAGTATGGCAAGGCTGGATGGCATTTATTTTAATGCAAGGAGTCTTGCGAGTAAGGCAGATGAATTGAAGGTGTTGATGAACACATGGGAGTATGATATTGTTGCTATCACAGAGACATGGTTGAGGGAGGGGCAGGACTGGCAGCTCAATATTCCGGGGTATAGAATCTTCAGGCGAGACAGAGGGGGGTGTAAAAGAGGAGGGGGTGTCGCAATATTAATCAAGGAGTAAATTACTTCTGTAAGGAGGGATGATATCTTAGCAGGTTCCTCTAATGAGGCCATATGGGTAGAACTTAAAAACAAAAAGGGAGCAAGCACTTTGCTGGGAGTGTACTATAGGCCCCCAAACAGTCAAGGGGATATAGAGGAACAGATATGTAGGCAAATCTCAGAGAAGTGTAGAAATAATAGTGTAACGGATTATGCACGAGGCTACCACGACTTTTGAACGCATAAATATGTAACGCTTACTGTATCATTATGGAGAAGTCTGCTGGTGCGCCAGTAAAGATTGTCTCCCCACCGGTGTAATAAAGACCATTTGAATAACGATCTAAAAACCTTGTGTCGAGTGTTTGTTTAAAATACCCCACCACAGTTGGCGTCACGAGCAGGATTCCATACGGACGGGAGGCACGAGCGAGTGAAACCAAGCCAGAAACGTGAGTACTTTTAAATTACCACGTTCAGTTAGGGCAAGGCAACACCGCTCCATGTCCACCGCCCCCTAGGAATCAAAGAAATCTGAAGGTTTGATCGGTAGGTCAAACGGTCTCGGGGTTCGGGCGAAACGCGCGGAAGTATAGACGTGGTATGAGTTGCAAGTAGTGCAGAAAGTTTAAGCGTACCTCTGACAACAAATAATCTGAATAACAAAAGGTTGCAAGTAGTGCAGAAAGTTTAAGCATACCTCGGACAACAAATTACCCGAACAAAATTGTTGCAAGCACGGTCTCACTCTGCGGGAGTAATAAAGAGAGGTACCTCTGACAACTTCAGTTGCAAGTGCCATCTCACTCTGCGAGAGTAAAGTAAGGGACGTACCGCTGACAACAATTAACCATGGGAAGTGAAAACCTCGATTGGGGACCGGAGGGGTCTCTGACACGTTTTTTAGCGGACAAAAATAGAAGATTAATTGACAAAATGATTAAAAGTGATTGGCAACCAAACGACCCACCGAAAAGAAAAAAACAAAGAGAATGGTGGGCCAAGGAAATAAAATTGAAAGAGGAAAAAGCCCTTAATTTAGTGATTCGCACCTATCATGAGTTGAGTAGACGGACTCGAATATGGACCAAAAATGGGTGTCCACAATGTACCCGGGTGCCAGTAATGGCAACAGCTCCTGTAAAGCCTACAGAGGTAAAAGGAGTAGACGACAACATAGACTGGGACGATTTAGGCAGAAAGGCATTCGAATATAATCCCGACAATGTCGACTGGGGGATTCCAACATATCCTTTTCCCCCGGAGATAAATTGAAACTGCTGCAATTACTGCCGGATTTAAAACCCCGACGGAGTAATGCCAAATTTTGGTAAAAATTGAGAGAAATAAGAATATGTCACAACTTCCACAATCGGGATGTTACAGGACTAGTAAGAGCAAAATTGAGCGAAGAAAACTGGGGTCAATTGGCTCCACAATACAGGGAGGGACATGGTGTCAGGATGTAGCACCCTACAAACACTTAAGAAGGCGGGCTTTAAAATGAACCCCAAAAAGGCACAGGTAGGACTGTCCAAGGTGAAGTACCTAGGACACGAGATCAGCCAGGGATATAAGGCACTCCCGCAGGAACGAAAGGCAGCCATAAAAGACATGCCAAGGCCAGTAACCGTTAAGGGAGTAAGGAAAGTGTTGGGACTATTTAACTACTGCAGGAATTTTATATTAGACTTTGCAGGGAAAGCAGAGCCGATTCAACGATTAGTTAAAGGGGGAGACCCGCCACTGATAAGATAGAATAGGAATCAGAGCAGGACGAGGCTTACGCAAAATTAAAAGCAGCCCTGACGTCCGCACCCACACTAGGATTGCCAAATCTAGTAAAACCATTCCATATATACTATAGTACAGACGGGAACTTCTATAACGCCATAGTCACACAAGAATACGGGGGAGATATGAGGCCGATTGCCTATTACTCCACCCAACAAACCCCCGTAGTTAAAGGAATGGCGAGATGCGTGGCGGCCTTAGACTGTGCCGCATGGGCGGTGCGAATCTGTGAGCCCGTCACTGTGTCAGGACAGCTGATACTACATACACAACACACAGTGGTGGACCTACTAAACACAGGCAAAATGAAGGCTGTATCAAACAGAAGGAGGGCGGCTTGGGAAGCAGTATTGATACCCAAGGACAGATCAGTCCAGATTATAAGAGAACATAGAGTCAATCCCGCGGATGGGATGTTATCGGAAGGTGAAGCACATGAGTGCCAGTTAGTAATAGATGAGGAAATCAGACGAATTATATCGGAGACGCCCCTTGAGAGTCCCGAGAACACCTTTTATGTAGACGGATCACGCCGGTACATAAATGGAGAGCCACACACTGGTTGGGCAGTGGTATCCGAGAACGGAGAAACAGTTGCCAAGGGAGGATTAGAAGGAGGAGTCTCAGCACAAGTAGCAGAATTAGTAGCCCTCACTGAGGCATTAAAATTAGCAGAAGGAAAACGAGTAAATATATATACGGACAGTAGATATGCATTTGGAGTGATACACGATTACATGACAGCCTGGAGTAGGAGAGGATATGTAACCTCCGGAGGGTGACATATAAGGCATGAAGAAATAGTTAGAGAATTAGTGGAAGCAGCAAAGGGACCGAAGGAGGTAGCAGTGATTAAGATAAAAGCTCACCGCGAGATAGAGAATGAGCACCAGAAAGGGAATATGCTAGCCGATGAAGCAGCTAGAACAGCGGCAGGCACCGAAACCCCGGTATCCGTAGCAACAGGCAGAATAGGAGAAGAGGAGGTGAACATTAAAGGAGTACAGGAAGAAACTGATATAGAGGAGCAGGAACATTGGACAAAAAACGGAGCCGTTAGGGGAGTAGATGGAATATGGAGGAAAGATTTACGAGTAGTAGCTCCTCGCTGTATCCAAGAGAACTTGTTAAAAATATACCACGAGCCTGATCATGAAGGGTGGAACGGAATGATAAACAGATTAAGCAAAGACTGGTGGTGGAGTGGCATGGGACAGGATGTAGCAAGACAGTGCCGACGTTGCATTATTTGTGGACAGCATAACCCCGGAAGGCCCATAAAGGTTAGAATGGCACACCAGCCTCGACCCAAGGGCCCCTGGGAAAATATCCAGATAGACTTTACCGGAACCTTACCCAGTAGTCGAGGGAAGAAATACTGCTTGGTGATTATAGATCAGTTCACTAGGTGGGTAGAAGCATTCCCGACCCGAGACTGCAGTGCGAAGACAGTGGCCCAAATACTCACATATGATGTAATCCCAAGATGGGGGGTCCCGCTGCAGATCGACTCAGATCAGGGAACACACTTCACAGGAAAGGTCATGAAAGAAGCCTGTAGACAACTAGAAATAAGGCAGAGATTCCACATCCCATATCACCCACAAAGTTCAGGAATGGTAGAACGCATGAACCGAACCCTAAAAACAGCATTAGCCAAAGCTATAGCCGAAACAGGACAGGGATGGGTGGACGTCCTTCCATGTATCCTAATGAGACTAAGAACAACCCCAAACAGAGTAACTGGATTATCACCGTAGGAACTCATGACCGGACAAGCAATGCACTTACCGGAGGGAGTAGCATCCGGCAGCAAGGGACTGGGACCCATGAAGGATAGAATTAGGAGTTATGTTCAAACATTAGACAACCAATTGAAAGAACTCAGACAAGAGATAAAGGTGCAACAGGACATTAGAGATAAGGATTACAAACCCCAAGGGGTATTAGAGCCCTTACCACAGGTGGGCGAACGAGTGTTTGTCAAAGTCGTACCAGGAAGGTCAGGATTCTCCCCTCGATGGAGTCATCATGACCAGTGACACGTGCGCATGCGTAGACATGAGAGGAAAGGGTAGATGGAAACATTGGACACAACTGAAACGATATAGCATTAACCCAAACGATCTTAAATCACACAGGAATGATGGACCAGACGCCAAAGATGTACTTACATCTGGTGACGACCAGATTTCTGCTTAAGTTACAGGTAACATGGGCCTCGTACGACAGACACTCGAGGCACCCACCCTAAGTGCTACCCACAGAATGTTGCCTCTACACACCACGATCCTGATAGTACTAGGGACACTACTAGACGCCATAGGAGCAGAAAACCTTCTGAGAAATCGCGAACATCCAGAGGACCAGGGAGACCCGAATTACCGACGGGTCCTCGTCGGAGAGGGAGTATATCTGACAGGTATATTCCGACGCCAGAGCACCAACTGGACCAATTTTCCCGGAACGGGCCAAACTTTTCGCGGGTGTAAGGGAACCCAACCCATGATATTGGGCGTTGAATTAAAATACAATAGGACCTTGTGTATTGAATGTGGCAGTGATAGGATATGGACGAACCTATGGACATATCAGAGATGTATGTGGATTAAGTTTAGATACCTACCAGGGATGCCACAGATACTACATGCCTGTAGAAACATGTGGCCGCGCGTTAACTATATGCGGTGCCTCGACACACAGGGTTCCGCCATCATAAGCGAGGTTTAGTTAATGACGTACTGACTGGCGTAAATACCGGCACGTCCCTTATAAATGCCCTGGATATCAGATTTTGCTCCAGAGGCACACAGGTGACGTCGGGTCGGGAGTAGACCTAGGACAGGAGACCGTGAAGGCATTATTACAGGGACTTGTGATAATGGAGGGGCATGCTACCACCATTAATCGCTTAATTGACCGAGAATACGAGGATGCCACCAAGGAGGTGAAGCGAAACACTTGTCACGCATATGGGGGATGGATGATAGGACAAGTCCGACACAACCTGGACCAGATGCAGACAGGCAGGGTCCCCGACTGGATCAATAGTACCCACCTACTGCAGTTGGCACAGCATCCAGGATCACTGGATGGCTGTACATTAAAGGGCATGACAAGGGACTACCCTGTGACGGGTGGGTGCACTGACTCTCACACCTCGCTGAGAGGGATGGTGCTAATGATCCCGGTAATGACTGGAGACGTGAAACCATACCCGCAGTACGAGGTAGAGAACATAGGACTGATCAGGGGAAGGGACTACCTGCGGTATTACCCAATGGATCAATACGCGATCAAAGGAAACAGAACCATGAGAGGGGTCTCATTGATTGAGTGCCGCAGGGAAGGAAGCCTCACGATCTGCCCACACCCGGTGGGACAAGGTAGTAAGGATGGGTGCGGGTTCAATCAGAATCTGAACCGACCCACTCTGCCTACCGGGGAAAGGGCGAGTACTGCGTGACGACAAACCAACAGACGTACGATTATGGTGGACTGACATGTAATATCACTAACCCCAACTTCTGCTTCAACCCCAGCCTGCCCGTGACAATCGGGCGTGCACGGATGACGTACATTCACGCACGAAAAACGGTCACCCGGAATCTAACAGACGAGATAAGAGCGGACCTGGGGCTATACGAAGAACACCTCGCAGCGCCCATTCCGCATCTCCCAGAGGATCTAAAGAAGCTTAGGGACCCTCTACGCGAGAACATGAAACGGTACCATCTCCTAAAACAAGAGTTACAGGAACTAGACAAGGAGATCGAAACCGAACTCCGTAAGATACCGTGGTATGAAGCAGCCTGGAACTGGGGCTTGAACGTAGATATCCACCCTTGGATCCGCATCATCTCTCATGTACTGGTAGCGCTACAATTAATATTAGCGTTAGGTTGGCTTACAATGACTTGTGCTGCTTGCTCGAAATGTAGAAACAAATCCAGGGCAAAGGCGATAGTTAAGGAACAGAGTCAAATGTGTGCAAGACGAAGGAATTATTTAGCTCTAAACGCATTAGGTGTCCCCAACCTAGCAGCTGGCCACTGCAAGCGGGGCGGGACGCCTAAGGCAGCAGTAGTAGTAATTGGTCATCTTGGGTAGGTTAGCCAAGAACCAAAAGGGGGGACTGAAGTGGGGCATTGGCGCCCTTCAGGAATTAAGGGGTTAACAATGCAGCTTGCACACTAGAAACGGTTGAGACAGAGACCAGCGGAGACGGCTCAGACACGCTGACCACAAGGTCTTGATGCTTTTCAAGATTAGATGATGAAGCACCATCTATGATTAACCACAAACTGTGGGACCGAGAGCACACGGGGTACAGCGAGACATGTGGTTTGACTAAACTATAACAACAGGTGAGATCATAAAGATCATGTGACAATAAAATATAGGCGAAAGGTTGTGTGACGCGAGATAGGGAATTAGCCAATCAGCAACTGTGCACGCGGGCCTTAGGCCAATTAAAACAGTGTAACGGATTATGCACGAGGCTACCACGACTTTTGAACACATAAATATGTAACGCTTACTGTATCATTTTGGAGAAGTCTCCTGGTGCGCCAGTAAAGATTGTCTCCCCACTGGTGTAATAAAGACCATTTGAATAACGATCTAAAAAACTTGTGTCGAGTGTTGGTTTAAAATACTCCACAACAATATACAAGAATGGATTAGGAAAAAATGGGAGGCTTTTGGCAGATACAAAGGACTAAAAACAGTGGAAGCCCTAGAGGAGTATAGAAAGTGCAGGGGGGTACTTAAAAACGAAATTAGGGAGTGAAGAGGGGGCATGAAAAAACACTGGCAGGCAAAATAAAGGAAAATCCCAAGGTGTTTTATAAGTATATTAAGGGCAAGAGGATAACCAGGGAAAGAGTAGGGACCATTAGGGACCAAAGTGGCAATCTGTGTGTAGAGCCGGAAGATGTGGGTGAGGTTTTAAATGAATATTTTGCATCTGTGTTCACCATGGAGAAGGACGATGTAGGCATAGAAATCAGGCCGGGGGATTGTGATATACTTGAACAAATAAGTATTGAGAGGGAGCAGGTACGAGTGGTTTTAACGGGCTTAAAAGTGGATAAATCCCCAGGCCCAGACGAGATGTATCCCAGGCTGCTGTGTGAGGCAAGGGAGGAGATTGCAGGGGCTCTGACACAAATTTTCAGAAACTCTCTGGCCACAGGGGAGGTGCCAGAGGACTGGAAGACAGCTAATGTAGTACCATTATTCAAGAAGGGTAGTATGGATAAACCAGGGAATTACAGGCCAGTGAGCCTAACATCAGTGGTAGGGAAATTATTGGAAAAAATTCTGAGGGACAGAATTAGCCTCCACTTGGAGAGGCAAGGATTAATCAAGGATAGTCAGCATGGCTTTGTCAGGGGGAGATCATGTCTAACCAATTTGATTGAATTTTTCGAGGGGGTGACTAGGTGTGTGGATGAGGGTAGTGCAGTTGATGTGGTCTACATGGACTTCTGTAAGGCTTTTGACAAAGTCCCACATGGGAGACTGGTCAAGAAGGTAAGAGCCCATGGGATCCAGTGCAATTTGGCACATTGGATCCAAAATTGGCTTAGTGGCAGGAGGCAGAGGGTGATGGTCAAAGGTTGTTTTTGTGACTGGAAGCCTGTGTCCAGTGGTGTATCGCAGGGATCGGTGCTGGGTCCTTTGCTGTTTGTAGTGTACATTAATGTAGGAGGTATGATCAGTAAGTTTGCAGATGACACGAAAATTGGTGGAGTGGTAAATAGCGAGGAGGGAAGCCTCAGGCTACAGGACGATATAGATGGGTTGGTCAGATGGGCAGAATGAACATTGGCAAATGGAATTTAACCCTGAAAAGTGTGAGATGATGCATTTTGGGAGGACTAACAAGGCAAGGGAATACACAATGAATGGTAGGACCCTAGGAAGGACAGAGGATCAGAGGGACCTTGGTGTGCATGTACATAGATCCATGAAGGCAGCAGGACAGGTAAATAAGGTGGTTAAAAAGGCATATGGGATACTTGCCTTCATTAGCCGAGGCATAGAATATAAGAGCAGGGAGGTTATGATGGAGCTGTACAAAACGCTAGTTAGGCCACAGCTGGAATACTGTGTGCAGTTCTGGTCGCCACACTATAGGAAGGATGTGATTGCATTGGAAAGGGTGCAGAGGAGATTTACCAGGATGTTACCTGGGCTGGAGCGCTTCAGCTATGAAGAGAGACTGGACAGGCTGGGGTTATTTTCCTCAGAGCAGAGAAGGCTGAGGGGGGACCTGATTGAGGTGTACAAAATTATGAGGGGCATAGATAGGGTAGATAGAAAGGAACTTTTCCCCTTAGTAGAGGGGTCAATAACCAGGGGCATAGTTTCAAGGTAAGGGGCAGGAGGTTTAGAGGGGATTTGAGGAAAAACTTTTTCACCCAGAGGGTGGTTGGAATCTGGAACTCACTGCCTGAAAGGGTGGTAGAGGCAGAAACCCTCACAACATTCAAGAAGCATTTAGATGAGCACTTGAAACGCCATAGCATACAAGGCTACGGACCAAGTGCTGGAAAATGGGATTAGAATAGACAGGGCTTGATGGCCGGCGCAGACACGATGGGCTGAAGGGCCTCATTCTGTGCTGTATAACTCTATGGCTCTAATGGTGCTGGGTTCAAAACCTAGTCTTCACTGAGTTAGCTGATCTTAGCCAGGGTGGCAATCAGGTACTACAATTGGTCTCAACACCCTCGGGTTACCTGGGGGGCGGTGGGGAGAAATAAATCAGCCATGGTTCCCACTCCTGATTGTTATTCTGTGACCCCTGTTAGAAAGTGCAGGTGTAGACATCAGTAAGGATAAGATAGATAGGATGCAACTTGTCAGTGATGACGTCCCTCTTAACATAACATGCTGACACACACCTAACAAGGCTCGCCACGAAGATATGATACTGGAGCGTTGTCAACACCAGTGCAACTGTATCACAGCATAAGTCTGATTGTAAGTTGTCCCTTCCACCCCGCCCCCGACAACCCCCCACCCCAGTGTAAGCAGGGTGGGAGTAGCTTGAAATGTCATTGGATGATTTACCACCCCCGGTATATTGGTGTGTCTGGCTGTCGCCACCTTGGAGGAGAACTTCTGAAGGGTGGTCGGAGTGCTTGCCTGTTTATAGTGGTAGGCCCTTTTAACATGCAAATCGGGGTCCTATGACTTACATAAGACCCAAATTGCAATTTTGAGGGAAACACTCCACCCGTTACCAGGCGGCAATTTCAAAAAATCTTTTGAAATTTTGGGGTAAAAATTAGGTCGCGCTCCATTTGGGGCGCAAATATCGTCTGGACGCAAATATTAGCGCCTGGCGCTAATTATCGGCACTGACTGGAAACTTCACTTTTACCACCCCGGGAGGTGAGTGGAGCGCTAAATCAGGCGCTGCACACCTGTCTTAAGGCGCAAAGGCCAAGGAGTGAGGCGCTAACTCAGAGCGCTGGCGAAGCTCATGTAATGTCAGTCAGCAATGGAACACACACACAATGGCACGGGCCAGTTCTTAAAGGGGATGGTTAATCTTGCTTTCCATCCACATCCTGTTCATTGCAGCCTTGAATCTCGGCCTGGAGCGACTTGCACATCAAATGTGCTGGAAAGAACAATGGAGAGTACCAGGCAAAGAGCTCAGAGTGCAGCTCCCACAGTCTCTGCTAAATCGATACAAGGAATGGCAAATCAAAATGAACCTGCAAAGTGCTGCTCAGTACCCAAAACTCCTTCACACAACGTTGAATCTCTCCAGAAGTCTCTCCCTCTCTCTCTCAGAATGCGTAGTTCAAAAATGCCACCAACAATAAAAGACAGGAAGAGGCCCCCTTTAAATAGCGCCCCCCCCCCAGCCCCACAGCGATTGATAGTGTTCCAGTCTTCTGGTTGTTGCTAGCGTCAGGCGGTAAGGCAGGGGGCGCCACTCAATTTCCGCTCCGGGGCGCCACAAGGGCGTTGCACCATGGAATGACGTCACAATCTGCGCGCGCAGGTGGTCGCAGCGGTAAAGTTTAGCGCCGCCGCACAATGTCTAGTTAAGTTCCCGAGCGGCACAAACATCGCTGCACCCGGGCGTTAGCGGCTTTGCGCCCCATTAGCGCCCTCTTAAGGCGCTAACGGGAGGCGCAACCAACTGAATTTTTACCCCTTTATCTTTGTGAGGCCAGGAAGAGCCGAAGTGCGAGAAAACTGTGGACTGCTGCCGCCCTGGGCTCATCCCCCTCAGGTGGCGGACCTATCTGCCTAGCAACCAGGCTCAGCATCCAAGCCGGCCAAAATTCCTCCACTGGCCAACTGGTGAGCTGCAGCATGACACCCGCTTGGGCCATGCAGCTCGTCGGGGCCATGACATCGAGGCCACAACCTCAAACTGGCTCAGGGCACTCTGCTGGCCCGATGGGCGGGATGGCAACACGTTCCGTGGTTGACTGCCCAAAAGTCAAAATCTACCCCCTTGTGAGTCAGTACCTTGGGGGAGAAAACTGAGGGGATAAAAAGATTTGAGACTCACAGTTATTCAGGAAATACTGAGGTGGATTTCCACTGCTATCAATGGAATGAAAGCCAGGCAGCTTATGTAAAGGGCGAATGATCCGTTCCACCAGATTACTGCCTGGGGGGGTGAAGATGAAAATCTTCCCCACTATTTCTTCCCTGTGCTCAAGGACAAGAATGAGTGGTTACAATTGTGAGTGTGTGCCGAAATAAAATGTTCATCTTGCACATTTTAGACACTATAAAATCCAACTTTTAAACTGTATATCATTCAGATTTTTATGGTCCCTGAATCAGGCAGTGTGATGTCTCCACCACTCTAATTTTTACATCAATCTAATCAATATTGTGGAATTTTGTGGTAAACCATTTGAATGTTGCTATTTATTCAGTGTGCAGTGCACACACTTATCACGTGCTTACCTTGTACACTGGGTATAAGGGGACTGTGATGCTCACAATCAAACACAGTTCAGTTAACGTGTGACTATGCAAGGGTATATTAGCTCGCACTACCACACTTAGGGGGGGAAGCTTTTTTCCCATTCATTTTATTCTATGGCGGTGAAAATCAATGTGAATTCCAGGTCATGTGCAAGACTGGCAGCCACGAACACATTTGTGAATGTGGGTCCATTCACAAACGTTTCACATATGTGAATATTCATCGTTGATGAAAATGTTCTCCAGATGCAAAGAAAGCTGTGCTTGAGCGCAGTAAGGGGCCACAGTCTGTCTTAATATAGGATAAATATATATATACTTTTTGATGCTATGACAGTGCTGCCTGCTCACAAAGCTCTCAAAATCACGCCAGTATAAATTGGAGTGCAGTATATAAAATTTATAAAGACAAATTCTACCTGCCCAGGACTTAGTTTGTATTTTTCAGAATGTACACCTCGCCTATGCTTTCTGATTGAATCACAATTACAATTAGGTTAAGGAAAATCGGAGGAATTCCGCCACATTTGACGTGGAAAAAGGAACTGGTATTTATATGTAATTGAGCTGAATTGCTTGATTTCCCATTGAGATACACACACATTTCTCAGTGGCTTTACAGACACTCAGAAATGTTTGTTAAATTCTCCAGTGGGTTCATTAGTGGGCTATGAACCGGGATTTCGGATGTTAATCAGGTGGAATCATTGGATGCCATGGAATCATTTAACCGTGCACTGCTTCTACATTAAAACAGTGTTAAAAAATATTCCAGCCTGTCAGAAGTGAACCAGAAGCACTCAGTCGGTCAGCTAGTTGCACGCTTTACTCAACGCTGATTTTGTGGCCTGTGAGACATTCGAAAGGTACGGCAATAATGGCCCAAGCAGCAGGTGTGCAATGGTAGCAGCTTCATTCACTTCACAGCATAATGAAAGGTAAAATTACACTTTTAGATTAGAAATTGCCATTGGTGATAGCAGTGGTGAATGCTTAACATGTTTGTACGACATTCCACTTTCGCAGAGACGTAAACCCATTTATTTTAAATGGGTCATTGCCTATGCTGAAAGAACAACTTGTGTCTTCAACACTAAACTGAGCTGCAAACCCACATCCCAAACATATTCCACCTGCACTCCTGCCGACTGGTTAAAGTGAAACTTGGTAAAAAGCGGTAGTTCCCCCCCCACACACTTTCCTCCATCTTTTAACTCCACAGCTAACTCCGCTGATAATGCCCTATTACTTTTGATTCTGCTCCACAATCATTAGGATTTCATCAGTACTTGATTGTACTCCCATAATAAGGTTAAAAAGCAACTTATTAATTATTTTCAGAAAATGTAGCAAATTTGGTAGATGCTGCAATATGTAAGTTTTCCAAAACTATACTTCCCAACCGAGAGTCCTTCCCAGTTCTGCCCTCAGTCGTTCCCTGCCTTGATGAGCTCCAAAATATGTTCCTCCCTCCCACCAAACATGCATGCCAGGTTCCAATCTCCCTGCTTGGAGGGACTCCCAATCCTGATCTTCCCTGCCTGGCTGCACAGAGTCCCACTGCCCAGTCTCTCTCTCTGTCTCTTGTGCTGCTACATGGTTCAGATGCCCAGTCCCTTTCCTAATGATACTTATGGATCAGTCAGCACCACCCAAATCTTTTAGTACAATAGGAAAGCAGCTAAATTCAGTGTGTATAAATACATATATAAAACTCTGTACAAATCATGCATAAAAACCTTTCAACATACAATTTAACATTTTTTACATTAATTTATTTTACTTGACATTCCCTTTTATTCTTAAAGCTCTAAAACATATAAAGACCCCCTTGTGTGCATTTCAATTTAAATTCCAATTAAATGGATTTAATTTTGGTTTCTATGTTGACTTTAATCTGTTTTACATTCATTTATTTATTTTACACAAGTCACTTTAACCCCCAACAGCAGCAAAAATACACACAAACAACAATACATTCTACGTATTGTCCTTATAAAACAGCGTATCCACCAATTTACCATGAACGGTGCCACAGGGGATAAACGAGTTTGCACAAATTTCTTTCATAAATGCGTCATGAAATACATGAATCCATCATCCTTCTAAATGTTGGCTCAAACTCCAAAAGTCCCACCCTGCCAACAGAGGTGCGGTGGAGCAGAACTCCCAGATGCCCATGTCCCTAGATGCAGACCCTGTCCTGAATTGTAGAGACAGGGTCATTAACATACTTGGGGTGGGTGGCTTGTGCCTGGAAGGACACATCAGAAGTGCTCGTCCCAACAGCCATTAGAGATAGGCAATAAATGCTGACCTTGCCAGCGATGCCTACATCCCAGAACGAATAATTTTAAAAAATGGTGCCACCTTCTCAAAATGTGAATATGATTTGCGGTATAACTTTGAACGCACTCCCAAACATTGCTTAATTATTTATTTATTTGGTTTGTTATTTTTGAATGTATGTTAGCAGGTAATTTCCCTTTTGATTGTTCTTGATAGGATATGCAGTCACTCTACTGGCTTGCTGGCAGGTTCCTGAATGAATGTCTATTCCTCTCTTGATGACATCACTGGACGCTGGAGATCCCCCTTGAGTTGGCGCCAGAATCAAACTAACATTGGGAGAGGTGAAATCCACGCCACAGAGATCGCTAGATCTTTGTGGGCAGCTATCTTGGAGGTCAGCGGCCAGCGCCGTCGCTTCACCGCTGACTGCAAAATCCGAGCCAACATATTCAGACTAAATCAAGACGATTTGTTTGTGAATGTGAATTGTGGAACAAATTGATCAGATTGATGTTGTCACATGACCTCTTGCCCTTCTTGGTTTAATTTTCTTTTAACTGCTGCATTATCCTGGTTCCATCTATTATAATCACTCATGAGACTTGCTCATGCACAAATATAATATTCCATATGTAAACCTCTCAACTTTTTCATTGATCCATAAATGATAGAGCCTGTAAGAATTTTAATGCAATGTTCCAAATATCTCCTCATCACCTTTTAATGATGTTGGATATGTCATGCTTATCTCTTGTTTCCAGTCAGGGGAAGCATTCTGGAAATATGTACAAATTAGTTCACACCAGTGCAGCAAAGCACAACACATTGTTGATCTATCAAATCTATACATATTTAATTGTTTCAGGGAAAAACTGAATTGCTTCTAATTACATTCACTGGAAATCATAGGTTTATTCTTTCAACGCACAGTCAGTCTAAGTGAAGTGGTTGTTGTACCAACTGTATTCCAGCAGTGTCAAAGTAGAATTTATTATTACTCCTGCCTGCTTTTTCTCCTGTGACTTTTCATGAACGTCATTGGTGCTGGGGAATGGAACATTTTCTCTTGTTTGAGTTTTTTGATGAGGTAACAGAGGGTGGATGCAGTTACTGTTGTGCATATGGATTTTCAAAAGGCATTTGATAAAATACCACATATTAGGCCTGTTAGCAAAATTGAAGCCCATGTGATAAAAGGAGCAATAGCAGCAAAGATACAACATTGGCTAAGGGATCGAAAACAGAGAGTTGTGGTGAATGGCAGCTTTTCGGACTGGAGGGAGGTATACAGGTTCAATAGGAGGACCACTGCTGTTTTTGATATACATTAATGACTTGGACTTGGGGGTACAGGGCACAATTTCGAAATTTGCGGATGACACGAAACTTGGAAGTGCAGTAAACAGTGAGGAAGATAGTGATAGACTTCAAGAGAACATAGACAGGCTGGTGGATGGGTGGACACATGGCAGATGAAATTCAGCACAGAAAAGTGTGAGGTGATATATTTTGGAGGAAGAATGAGGAGAGACCATACACACTAAATGGTACAATTTTAAAAGGGGGTGCAAGAACAGAGAGACCTGGGGGTGCTTGTGCACAAATCTTTGAAGGTGGCAGGACAGGTTAACAAAACAGTTAATAAAGCAAAAATAACAACAGAAAACGCTGGAAAAACTCAGCAGGCCAGGCAGCATCCGTGGAGAGAGAAAGAGAGTTGACGTTTCAGGTCGATGACCTTTCATCAGAACTGGGAAGAGCTGGAAATCAAATAGATAATAAAGCATATGGGATCCTGGGCTTTATAAATAGAGGCATAGCCAGGAAGTTATGCTAAACTAATACAAAGCATTAGTTCGGTCCCAGCTGGAGTATTGTTTCCAATTCTGGGCACCACACTTTAGGAAGGAAGTGAAGGCTTTGGAGAGAGTACAGAATAGATTTACTTGAATGGTTCCAGGGATGAGGGATTACAGTTACGTGGATAGACTGGGGAAGCTGGGGTTGTTCTCTTTAGAGCAGAGAAGGCTAAGAGGAGATTTGATAGAGGTGTTTAAAATCATGAAGGGTTCAGAGAGTAAATAAAGAGAAACTGTTTCCAATGGCTGATGGGTCGATAACCAGAGGGCACAGATTTAGGGTGATTGGCAAAAGAACCGGAGGTGACATGAGGAAAAACTTTTTTATGCAACGAGTGGTTAGGATTTGGAATGCACTGCCTGATAGGGCGGTGGATACAGATTCAACAGTAGCCTTCAAAAGGGAATTGGATAAATATATGAAGGGAAAAAAATTGCAAGGATATGGGGAAAGAGCGGGGGAGTGGGATTAACTGGGTTGCTTTTCGAAAGAGCCGACACAGACTCGATGGGCCAAATGGCCTCCTTCTGTGCTGTACTAATCGATGATTTCCAATTAATGTCAACTAGTACCAAATTGCGGTTATCTATATAACATATTTTTCACTTGAATACGCAGGGTACTTGTTTGCTTCACCCGTTCCGTTGGACCAAAAGATTTTATACATCCAATTGGGGCAAACAATCTTTTACATTGTGAAATTGTGACTGTACCTCATTCAGTGAGTGAGCAAAAGTGGGGAAAGGATGCAAGGAGTAGTCAGAGTATGTGAGAAGGAGAAAGAATCGAGAAGGCAAGGCGAAAAATGGAAAGGGTGGGATAGGCAAGAAGAGGAAGTGTAGCAGGACAGACAGTTTCACTTGTGTGTAAGTTTTCAAAGTTCTATATAACCAGGCTGGACTGCATCAATATAAAAAGACTTTTGGTTACACATCCTTTTTTGTATTGGCTGGTGGGAAAAATATGTGAAGCAGTTGTAATATGCCATGCCCCAATGAAAGGGAACTTCAATTACCCACATTTCAAGAAATTGTTATGGTGTTGGAGATGGAACAATATATGTTAAACTATTTCTTAGCGATTCTCTGATGGCCCAGTGAGTAAGTACATTGTGTGGCCTGAGCCATACAGACCAGAAAGGTCCCACGTTCACTCCTTGGTCTGTATAGGGGTAGCTGTTGGAGGGTCCCAGCAGATGGCGGGGGTGCTACAAATACGTCAGATTAGAGAGGAGAAACTTGACCAGGTTCCTTAGCAATATCCAGTGATCTCCGGAGAAGGTGTATGTGGGTGGACGTCAGGTGAGAACACTGGGTTTAGTTCTTATGACTCCTGTGATTGATAAGCTCCATAACACTCGTTGTTCAGGCTTGTACATACAGTATGGCCATTAGCATGAGATACCAACGGTATACTACTGCCCGTGGATCTTTGTCTTAGCATGAGCCACTGGGATCGATTTTTGTCTTCACCGCCTGGGGAATAATATGACAGATCAAACTGATTGCCCATTATAGAATCCATCCAATTTACATTCCGTTGAAATCAGATTATCGGCCAGGTGGTGAAGTTGAAAATCCACCCTTCTGTCTTCAAGAGCGGACAGGGAGGGAGAAAAAGAAACTATCCTATAGATATTCCAGATTTTTCTTTAAGTGTGATGTAGGAGGCTATTTATCAGAAACAAAAAAGAGATGGCAAGATTTTTCTGTTGTGCGTTTGACTGGGTAAAGGGCATAGAAACATAGAAACATAGAAAATAGGTACAGGAGTAGACCATTCGGTCCTTCGAGCCTGCACCGCCATTCAATGCGTTCATGGCTGAACATGCTACCTCAGTACCCCATTCCTGCTTTCTCGCCATACCCCTTGATCCCCTTAGTTGTGAGTGTTATATCTAACTCCCTTTTGAATATATTTAGCGAACTGGCCTCAACAACCTTCTGTGGAAGAGAATTCCATAGATTCACCACTCTCTGGGTGAAGAAGTTCCTCCTCAGCTCAGTCCTAAATGGCTTCCCCTTAATCCTTAGACTGTGACCCCTGGTTCTAGTTTTCCCTACCATTGGGAACATTCTGCCCGCATCTAATTTGTCTAAACCAGTCAGGATTTTAAATGTCTCTATAAGATCCCCCCTCATTCTTCTGAACTCCAGAGGATACAAGTTCAGTTGACCCAATCTTTCTTGATATGTCAGTCCGGCCATCCCAGGAATCAATCTAGTGAACCTTCACTGCACTCCCTCAATAGCAAGAATGTCCTTCCTTAAGTTAGGAGACCAAAACTGCGCACAATACTCCAGGTGTGGCCTCACCAAGGCCCTGTACAACTGTAGCATCACCTCCCTACTCCTGTACTCAAATCCCCTTGCTATGAAGGCCATCATTCCGTTTGCTTTCTTGACTGCCTGCTGCACTTGCATTCCCACCTTCAGTGACTGATGTACCATGACGCCCAGGTCTCGTTGCACGTCCCCTTTCCCTAATCTGCCACCATTCAGGTAATAGTCCGCCTCTCTATTTTTACCACCAAAGTGGATAACCTCACATTTATCCACATTGTACTTCATCTGCCATACATTTGCCCATTCACCCAACCTGTCCAAGTCACTCTGTAGCCTCCTAGCATCCTCCTCATTGTTCACACTGCCTCCCAATTTAGTGTCATCTGCAAATTTGGAGATATTACATTTAATCCCTTCGTCCAAATCATTAATATATAATGTAAACAGCTGGGGTCCCAGCACCGAACCCTGCGGTACCCCGCTGGTCACTGCCTGCCATTCTGAAAAGTACCCATTTACTCCTACTCTTTGTTTCCTGTGTGCCAACCAGTTCTCAATCCACGTCAACACATTACCCCCAATCCCATGTGCTTTAACTTTGCTCACCAATCTCTTGTGTGGGACCTTGTCGAAGGCCTTCTGAAAGTCCAAATACACCACATCTACTGGTTCCCCCCTGTCCACCCTATTGGAAACATCCTCAAAAAATTCCAGAAGATTTGTCAAGCATGATTTCCCTTTCACAAATCCATGCTGACTTGGACCTATCATGTCGCCACTTTCCAAATGGTCTGTTATGACATCTTTAATAATTGCTTCCATCATTTTACCCACGACCGATGTCAGGCTGACCGGTCTATAATTCCCTGCTTTCTCCCTCCCTCCTTTTTTAAAAAGAGGGGTTACATTGGCCACCCTCCACTCCATCGGAACTGATCCAGAGTCTAAGGAATGTTGGAAAATGATCGTCAATGCATCCACTATTTCCAAGGCCACCTCCTTAAGTACTCTGGGATGCAGACCATCAGGCCCCGGGGATTTTTCAGCCTTCAGTCCCATCAATTTCCCCAATACCTTTTCCCGACTAATAAGGATTTCCCTCAGCTCCTCCCTCTTACCAGATCCTCTGACCCCTTTTATTTCCGGCAGGTTGTGTGTGTCCTCCACAGTAAACACCGAACCAAAGTACTTGTTCAATTGATCTGCCATTTCCTTGTTCCCCATTACGACTTCCCCTGTTTCCGACTGCAGGGGACCTACGTTTGTTTTTACTAACCTCTTTCTTGTTACATATTTATAGAAGCTTTTGCAGTCCATTTTAATGTTCTCTGCAAGCTTCCTTTCATATTTTATTTTCCCTACCCTAATCAAACCCTTCGTCCTCTTCTGCTGAGTTTTGAAGTTCTCCCAGTCCCCGGGTTTGCTGCTACTTCTGGCCAATTTGTATGCAACTTCCTTGGTTTTAATACTATCCCTGATTTCCCTTGTTAGCCATGGTTGAGCCACCTTCCCTTTTTTATTTTTATGCCAGACCGGGATGTACAATTGTTGTAGTTCATCCATGCGATCTCTAAATGTCTGCCATTGCCCTTCCACCGATAGGCCCTTAAATATCGCTTGCCAATTTAACCTCGCCAATTCACGCCTCATACCCTCAAAGTTGCCCTTATTTAAGTTCTGGACCATGGTCTCTGACTTAACTGTTTCCTTCTCCATCCTAATGTAGAACTCCACCATACTATGGTCACTCTTCCCCAGGGGGCCTCGTACCACAAGATTGCTGATTAGTCCCTCCTCATTACACAACACCCAGTCCAGGATGGCCTCCCCTCGAGTTGGTTCCTCAACATATTGGTTTAGGAAACCATCCCTTAAACACTCCAGGAAATCCTCCTCCACCGTATTGCTTCCAGTTTGAGTAGCCCAATCTATATGCATATTAAAGTCACCCATGATAACTGCCGTGCCTTTTTTGCACGCACCTCTGATTTCCTGTTTCATACCCTCCCCCACCTCACTACTGCTGTTTGGAGGTCTGTACACAACTCCCACTAACGTTTTCTGCCCTTTGGTGTTCTGCAGCTCAACCCATATTGATTCCACATCCTCCAAGCTGATGTCCTTCCTAGCTATTGCATTAATCTCCTCTTCAACCAGCAATGCTACCCCACCCCCTTTTCCTTTTATTCTATCCTTTCTGAATGTTGAATACCCCTGGATGTTCAGTTCCCAGCCTTGATTGTTCTGGAGCCACGTCTCTGTAATCTCAATCACATCGTATCCGTTAACATCTATTTGCACAGTCAATTCATCCACCTTATTACGGATACTCCTTGCATTAAGACACAGAGCCTTTAGGCTTGTTTTATTAACATCCTTTGTCCTTTTAGACTTATGATTTAGTATGGCCCTTTGTGTTTCTTGCCTTTGTTTACTCGGCCTTCCCCTATTGTTTCTCACCCTTCTAACATTTGTTTCTGACTGCATATTACTTCCCCCTGTTTCGCTACATAGGTTCCCATTCCCCTGCCATATTAGTTTAAATCCTCCCGAACTGCTTTAGCAAATATTACCCCGAGGACATCGGTTCCAGTCCTGCCCAAGTGCAGACCGTCCCTTTTGTACAGGTCCCACTTCCCCCAGAACTGGTTCCAATGCCTCAGGAATTTGAATCCCTCCCTCCTGCACCACTGCTCAAGCCACGTACTCAATCTCACTATCCTGTTCTCTCTATTCTGATTAGCGCGTGGCCCTGGTAGCAATCCAGAGATTACTACCTTAGAGGTCCTACTTTTTAATTTAGCTCCTAGCTCCCTAAATTCTGCTTGTAGGACCTCTTCCCGCTTTTTACCTATATCGTCTGGCATGTTACCAGAAACTGTCTTCACCGCTCCTAATTAATTTTCCACCTTAGTTTTATTTGGTTATAAAGAAAATAAATGATCAGTTTGCTGCAGTGGTAGCACGCTCGTCCCTAAATCAGAAGGTTGAACGTTCCAGTTTGGATTTGTATGAACACATAATCTTGGCTGACATTTCGGTGCACTATTGAGGGAATGCTCCATTTATGGAGGTACTGTCTATCGGATGAGATGTTTAACTGACACGCTATCTGCCTAATCAGGTCAGTGTAACAGATGTCATGATTCTATTTCAAGAAGGACCTGAGGAGTTCTGCAGGTACGCTGGCCAAAATTCATCCCTGAATACCACCAAAATCAGACGAGCAGGTCATTAATTTTGTTGCTTTTTGTGGGACCTTGCTGTATGCAAGTTGCCAACATAACGTCAGTCACTACACTTCAAAAGTAATTCATCGGTTTGAAAGTGCTGTTGAATGTCCTGATGACATGAAAGGTGCTATATAGATTATTTTTCTTCTTTTTATGTACACTTAAGCCATTCTCTACTTGAGATTGTGGACAGGCACCATGTGCTCACCAATTCCATTTGTTAACAGGAGCAGCCCAGGGTGACTCCCTGTCTGATTTTCCATTCTAGGTTCACATTCAGGGCTCTATCAAGGTTGGGAATTTAGCTTCTAGGTGAACCCATATTCTTTTTCCAGCATGACTATACTACCTTTCCAATTGGGTCTAATAAGGCAGACTGGTACTATAATTTCTGAGAGTTGATTTCTTTTACTTTATTGGTTTATGAAAGACAAGAGCTGTACTACAATCTATAGTTGGTATTATAGAGTAATAATATTGGTACTGATGGTGGTGGTGACAGCAGTAGGACAGATCCATTGAGGTAATAGGGCCTTTGTGGTTGTAAAGAGTATATGATTGAAGGTGAATTTCCATAGAGGTTCATCATTGAGAATGCAATTCAGAGGCTTTAACAGTTTAGCGTTTGATGATATCAGCATACATCCGGTTTCTCCTTTACATTAGTGAGATTGTGGTATATTAACAGAGGAGATTTTATTTAGCTTGTGGGGGTGGTACAGTGATACTTGTAAATGATTTTGCATTGGATCTCTGATTTGGTTTCAGATGAAGAGTTTCTGAACCATCTCCCAGTGAAGCCCAAAAGCCACAATTCATCAGATTGCCCAAGCTTATCTCTTAAGAAGATTTAAGGGACCCATTATTCTCAGACATGACCTCAAAATAAATTGTACTGCGTAGTAATAAATCTCTTTGTACTGCAGTTTTTAATTTCAAAAGGTCAAATTCTGTTGATGTGAGAATTTGTGGCTGATATATGAAACTAGCAAAGACAGAAAATATCCAAGCCAGATAATTCTCAAAGCCAGGTAGAGGATTTTAAAATTTACACTTGATACAAGTGGGGTGGCGCTCATTTTGGGGCGCTAAGGTCTCCCCCTGAAAAAGTTAGCGCCCCCACGCCATAAATTCAGTAGTAGCGCCCCAAGCAGGAGGTGGGGTGCTACTTGAAAGTGCTCCACCTCCTGCTTGGGGCGCTACTATTGAATTTGGCAGCACTACGTGCATCCGCGACGCATCATTGCAGGCCTCCTCCCCTGATTAAAGGGGAGGGGCCTAGTGCTGCGCACACCGGGACCCTGCCGGACTACCGGGGAGCGGTGTGCCATGAAAACAGCCCGGCCCGCAATCCGCATACAAAAGCAATAGGGGCCAGGTGCTGGCAGTCAGCCAAAATAAAAATGGCCGCCGGACACCTGCCCTTTAACTTGCGCCGCCGCCAAACCGCCCCCTGATCCTTGGCCGGGGCGCTGCGCACGGTGATGACGACATCGCCAGCAGCGCAGGGTGCTACCGGCTACTGCCGCCGCTAACCTCCCCCTGAATTTCGCAGGAGGCGCGCCCGGACACGAGGGGATTTGCACCCCATTAGCGCACCCCGGGGGAGCTAATGAGAGGCGCAAGCCAACCCAATTTTTCCCTCAAGGAGTCAATCCTAGTTACACTAAATTGGTGTTACTTCTTGACTTTATTTTGGAGAAGGGGAAATCTTGGAGTACATCAGATGGAAGTTTTACTTGGAAATATCTACTGCATGTTCTTTTATTTTCTCAGTGATTACAAAGGATATCCCTTGATTCCCAGAAAGGCTGAATTCTAATCTATATGAAAGAGATATATAAATTTTGGAGAATCAGTGTTGAAAGCTCCATATCCAAACTTATAGTACAATGTAATGCATTTAACTGGGTATTCTAGAAGTAAAGATGGAGATTAGGATAAGCCCAGCTGTCTGGTTCTTTGCAATGGGTAAAGTTTGCTTTGCTTGAACTAGTTCTCCTTTTCTCCAACTGAGTCTGAAAATGAATTTGTTTCTATATATTAGTAAAACAATTTGTGCAGCTTATGACTGACATCAGAAATAAATACAACCAAGGGAAGCACAACCCTTCAAGAAATGAGGGAGAGAGAAAACAGGGAACTACAGGCCAGTTAGTCTAACATCAGTTGTCGGGAAAATGCTGGAATCAATGATTAAGGTAACAGGGTATATAGAAAATCACAATATGAGTAGGCAGAGTCAACATGGTATTATGAAAGGGAAATCATGTTTGACAAATTTATTTGAGTTTTTTGAGGATGTAACTAACAGGGTAGCTAAAGGGGAACCAGTGGATGTAGTATATTTGGATTTCCAAAAGGCATTCGATAAGGTGCCACATAAAAGGTTGTTACAGAAGATAAGGGCTCATGGGGTTGGGAGTAATATTAGCATGGATAGAGGGTTGGTTAACGGACGGAAAACAGAGTAGGGATAAACGTGTCATTTTGAGGTTGGCAGGCTGTAACTAGTGGGGTGCCGCAAGGATCAGTGCTTGGGCTTCAGCTATTTACAATCTATATTAATGACTTAGATGAAGGGACCGAGTGCAATGTATCGAAGTTTGCTGACGATACAAAGCTAGGTGGGAAAGTGAGCTGTGAGGAGGACACAAAGAGCCTGCAAAGGGATATAGACAGGTTAAGTGAGTGGGCAGTAAGGTGGCAGATGGAGTATAATGTGGGGAAATGTGAGGTTATTCACTTTGGTAGGAAGAATAGGAAAACAGAATATTTTTTAAATGGTGAGAAACTATTAAATGTTGGTGTTCAGAGAGATTTAGGTGTCCTAGTACAAGAAACACAGTTAACATGCAGGAACAGCGAGCAATTAGGAAGGCAAATGGCATGTTGGCTTTTATTGCAAGAGTGTTGGAGTACAACAGTAAGGAAGTCTTGCTACAATTGTACATGGCTTTGGTGAGACCACACCTGGAGTACTGTGCACAGTTTTGGACTCCTTATCTGAGGAAGGACATACTTGCCTTTGAGGCAGTGCAACGAAGGTTCACTAGATTGATCCCTGGGATGAGAGGGTTGTCCTATGAGGAGAGATTGAGTAGATTGGGCCTATACTCTCTGGATTTTAGAAGAATGAGAGGTGATCTCATTGAAACATATAAGATTCTGAGGGGGATTGACATGATAGATGCTGAGAGATTGTTTCCCCTGGCTGGAGAGTCTAGAACTAGGGGGCATAGACTCAGGATAAGGGGTTGGTTTTTAAGACTGAGATGAGGAGGAATTTCTTCACTGAAGGTTGTGAATCTCTAGAATTCTCTGTCCCAGAGGGCTGTGGATGTTCAGTCGTTGAGTATATTCAAGGCTGAGATAGATAGATTTTTGGACTCTAGGGGAATCGAGGGATATGGGGATCGGGCAGGAAAGTAGAATTGAAGTTGAAGATTAGCCATGATCTTTCTGAATGGCGGAGCAGGCTCGAGGGGCCGTATGGCCTACTCCTGCTCCTAGTTCTTATGTAATCAGTATCCTGATGCATAATAGATAGGATAAGTGGTGGTCCAGTTTCTTAAATGCTCCTGATTATTTGAAACAGGAGTGAATACTTGATCATGTTCGAGAGAGATTGGCTAGGATGGGATTCTCGCCAACCCCCAAAAATCGGATTCCCTGACGAGACCATTTGAAAGGACAGACGTTCTGAACACTGAGAGGGTAAAGAACCCAAGAAATATGACTGCAATTGGTGAGCTATTGAAAGGCTGATGTTTTGGGTTGAATGATAAAATTGATGTTGTCACAAACTATCTCTATACAAGAGCTTCTCTGTATCTTCAAACTATTTATAATAGTTTCGGCCAATGGTCTCGCTAACATTCCAAATAGACAAGACTTGTCTTGTACCTTTTTGGGGGATCAAACTCTTGGGGAAATCTGCCATTAGTAGCTCCGACAGCCTGAAAGCCAGTGTAAAAGAGCCTGACCCATTTATGCCAGCAACCATACCTGAAAATGTAAACTTGAGGCGGTATGATGAGCAGATTACCTTGATCACAACTGTTAGATATTTCTCCAAATTAATTATGCCAATGTCTTTTACATCTGTTCACATTTTATCCACTTCCTTTCAAACCTTTGGGCTTTAGACAGTTCATGGAAGGTCATGGTTACTTACTTCATAAAACAACGCTAAATTCATACGAATTGATCTCAAGTAATGACAAAATATGTTTTTCACACTGACTGCAGTGTCAGAACTGGTATCGTAATTCTACTTTAACACATAGAAAAATGTGAATGGGTCCCAATTGTATTTTCCTTGCTCAACAGATTGTTTGTCACTGCTGATTTATATTAACCAGGGCTCTTTAATAGGACATAGGCTTAGTCCAATTTAATCAAAAATGACTTTATTCCGATTGTTGTACATATCAGAATACTCCTACGGTTGAGTACAAGGAGAAGATATTATTTCCTTTCATTTTCTCTCTGACTAAGCAACAAGCCCACTGCAGCTTGGGTCAGTACCATCTATCTCACTACTGTGGAAGCTGCAAGATCCATTTATAATGCATGTATACTGTGTGGAACTGATTTTCCCTGCAATACATGCCTAAGCTATTACCTAAGTAGGCAGTCTTTTTTATATAATTCTAATACCAGATTTTTGAAGTTATATAATACACATGGTGGCATTTTTGAAAATGTTGAGGATAGTGGGAAATAACACTGGCTCAGATGTAGGATTGCGCCAGCTTTGCAATGTCCTACACTAATACTGACACAAAACCTCTCCTTTGGTGGTAATCACTCTGGCAGAATTGTGTCACTATAAATACTGAATTAATTCAGGCATAAGTTTAACAGCAAAAATGTAAGTGATGCAATGACCAGAACATCTGTGCGTCAAAGCTTGGTGTAACTGTGGTGGGAATGCTGAATTCATTCCCACCAGGCTGTGTCTAGGTCCTAAGCTCTGGAATTCCCTTTCACAAACCTCTTCGCCTCTCTCTCCTCCTTTAGGACACTGCTTAAAATCTTCCTTTTTGACCGAGCGTTTAGTCACCTGTCCTAATGGCCCATAATTCCCGATAGGAGGCTTCCTGCGTGCGGATGCCTCCTATCGGAAAAAAATCTACGTTCTTACCTGAGGGCTCCCGAGGTTCGGTCACTTCTGACACTGTCGAAATGCGCAGGGCCCACGTATCCCAGGGGCGCATGCGGTTCGCAAGCATCCCTGGGATCACGTGGGCCAGGCCAGCTAATAGGAGCAGGGAATCTCCCTTCATACTTTTGACAGATGCACCTATCAAATATATGAAAGGAGATCACCCCAAAAACACATCAAAACATCAAATAAATTTTTAAAAGCCATCACGTTTTTAAAATGAGTTTAAATTACATTAAATTAAATATTTTAAACAAAAATGTAATTTATTGAAATTTTTTACGGGGCTAAAAATAAACTTGCCTTTTTTAAAAGTATTTTAAAATTATAAATGAGTGAAAATTTTTTTTAAACTTTTTAAAACTCTTATGCTGGTAAAAGCAGGCCTTACTCCTGCTTTTACCAGGCGTGAGATTTCTAAGGGTTTTCAGCGAGCGGAGGTTCTCCGGAAAGCGGAACTATCTGGCCGCAGAGGCCCTTCTCCGGGGCAGGCGTCCGATCTGTCAAGAGAATTCTTGACATCAGAAATGCTGGTTTTCAACACATGCGCTTCGCATGCCTGAAACCGGCGTTTCCGATGTCCCTCCGGGTGTGTACATGGCGTGTACCCACCCGTGGGCATCAGAAAATACGGGCCAATGTCTCTTTCTTTGACTCGGTGCCCATTTTTGTCTGATTGCGCTCCTGTGAAGCGACTTGGAAAGTTTTACCACATTAAAGGCGCTATAGAAATGCAAGTTGTTCTTGTTGAGCTCATATTCTCGTCTGTGTAATGTGGAGAAGTGCAGAGTGGAGGCCAGGTGCTTTCCCACTGGGAGGAAGGAAATGTCATCTTTGGACTGCTGTTGTCCTCTTCTTGGTTTGGTCTGAGTGGTCTTAATGGACGCTTGGCATGCAGAGTCCTTGCTTGCCCTGGCAGACCAGTGAATGGGGAGAAGAATTGAAACATCAGACCTTAAAAGAAAATCTCGCACACTGCCCTGACATTACTCAACTAGAATCTCATAATTCAGCTAAGTTGGTTTCTGATCTGATCAGAGCTTCAAGTTGTGACCAGTTCCTCTCCAGTTAATTACATCTGTACCACAACACGGTGCTTCCATCCTATTTCGCAGCAGGTCTACCCTGAATAGTACCGTCACAGATCGAATCAATGCGATATCAGCATCACTGTTGCCTCAAAGTTCAGCATGGAATGTTTGCAACGGATATGTCAGTTAATCAATCAAAAAGAGAGGGATGTTTAGTAATCAAAGAGGATAACAGCGCAGATTTAGGATAAAGGTTAGCTTGCCGCACTTGGTGAACATTCATCACTTGCTGATTTCTCCATCAAGCAACAGAGTCAACTGTGGTAAGATTAAATAGAGTAAAGGAGCTACTTTGTTCAAAAATGTGAAATGTTTACATAGAATCATAGAATAGTTACAACACAGAAGAAGCCCGTCGAGCCCATGCTGGCTCTCTGCAAGAGGACTTCAGCTAGCCCCACTCCCCCGCCCTTTCCTCGTAGCCCTGCAAGTTTTTTCCTTCAGGTACTTATCCAATTCCCTTTTGAAAGCCATGATGGAATCTGCCTCCACCACCCTTTTCAGGCAGTGCATTCCAGATCCTAACCACTCGCTGAGTAAAAAAGTTTTTCCTCATGTCTTCTTTGGTTCTTCTGCCAATCACCTTAAATCTGTGTCCTCTGGTTCTCGACCCTTCTGCCAACGGGAACAGTTTCTCTCGATCCACTCTGTCCAGACCCCTCATGATTTTGAACACCTCTATCAAATCTCCTTTCAATCTTCTCTGCTCTAAGGAGAACAACTCCAGCTTCTCCTGTCTATCCACGTAACTGAAGTCCCTCATCCCTGGAATCATTCTTGTAAATCTTTTCTGCACCCTCTCTAAGGCCTTCACATCCTTCCTAAAGTGCGGTGCCCAGAATTGGACACAATACTCCAGTTGAGGCCGAACCAGTGTTTTATGCAGGTTCATCATAATTTCCACGCTTTTGTATTCAATGGCCCGAAAATTAGACCTAATGCGGGAGAGTACGCACTGTGTACTCTCGCGTATTAGGTCCCGAAGTGCCGGTTTCCTGCATGCACTGCGCATGCGCGGGAAACCGGCACTTCGGGTATTGCGAAGGGGGCGGTTCCTAAGTGAACCGCGTGCGCGCTACAGGTTGTGCGCACGCAGCGCGCTTAGTTTTTTTGTCAGGTTTGAACGCGCAGGTAAGTGTTGAAGATTTTACACATAAAGAAAGCAGGCGTAAGACCCCCTTTTAACAAGGTAAGTAGTTAATTAAGTATTATTTTAAATTTTTTTCAACAGGTTTATCTTTTTTAGAGACTTTAAAGAAAGGTAAGTTTATTTTTATAACTTTTAAAAAGAATTTAAATTTTTTCAAAAATTTTAATTTTTGTTTAAAGTGGTTAATTTATTTAACTATAGTTATTTTATTAATGTGATGGCTTTTAAAAAAAAATTAATTGAGGTTTAGCTGTTCTTTTGGGGGCTTGTTGTATTCATAGCTTTGACAGCTCTTGCTGTCAAAACTATGAATGAAAGATGGTGTGCTGCCATTGGCTCTAACTGAATCACGTGATCCCAGAGGTCGCATCGCACTAACTGCGCCTCTGGGACATGCACACACTGCGCGCCGGCACCAGGGAGAGGCCCAGGAACTGAAGTTCGTGTGGGCCAAAACCATAAAGGTAGGCACGGAGTGCGATATCGCGGGGGATCCTTACTCCCGCGGCAACCATCGAACTCCAATTTCTGGGCCATTACCTCTATTCATGAAGCCCAGGATCCTGTATGCTTTTTTAACTGCTTTCTCAACCTGCCCTGCCACCTTCAACGGTTTGTGCCTAGGTCGCTCTGTTCATGCACCCCCTTTAGGATTGTACCCTTGAGTTTATATTTCCTCTCTTCATTCTTTCTACCAAAATGTATTACTTCGCACTTTTCTGCGTTAAATTTCATCTGCCACGTGTCTGCCAATTCCACCAGCCTGTCTATGTCCTCTTGAAGTCTATCACTACCCCCTCACTGTTCATATACTTCCAAGTTTTGTGTCATCTGCAAATTTTGAAATTGTGCCCCGTACACCCACATCCAAGTCATTAATATGTATCAAGAAAAGCAGTGGTCCTAGTACCGACCCCTGGGGAACACCACTGTATATCTTCCTCCAGTCCGAAAAGCAACCGTTCACCACTACTCTCTGTTTCGTGTCATTTAGCCAATTTCGTATCCATGCTGCCACTGTCCCTTTTATTCCAGGGGCTTCAACTTTGCTGGCAAACCTATTATGTGGCACTTTTGTCGAATGCCTTTTGGAAATACATGTACACCACGTCAACCGCATTGCCCTCATCAACCCTCGCTGTTACCTCATCAAAAAACTCGATCAAGTTAGTTAAACATGATTTGCCTTTAACAAATCCATGCTGGCTCTCCTTAATTAATCCACACTTGTCCAAGTGACTGTTAATTTTCTCCCTGATTATTGTTTCTAAAAGATTCCCCACTACCGAGGTTAAACTGACTGGCCTGTAGTTGCTGGGTTTATCTTTACACCCTTTTTTGAACAAGGGTGTAACATTTATAATTCTCCAGACCTCTGGCACCACCTCTGTTTCTAAGGAGGATTGGAAGATTATGGACAGTACCTCTGCGATTTCTTCCTTCACTTTCTTCAGCATCCTAGGATGCATCCGGTCCTGGTGACTTATCTACTTTAAGTACAGCCAGCCTTTCTAGTACCTCCTCTTTATCAATTTTTATCCCATCCAGTATCTCCTCTACCTCCTCCTCCACTATGTCTATGGCAGCATCTTCTTCCTTGGTGAAGTTGCAAAGTTCTCATTTAGTACCTCAGCCATGCCCTCTGCCTCCATGCGTAGGTCTCCTTTTTGGTCCCTATATGGCCCCACCCCTCCTCTTACTACCCGTTTACTATTTATATGCCTATTTTTTGGATTACCTTTTATGTTAGAATGGAGCGTAATACTTGTAAAACAAAACTACATAACTATTGCTGGCTTTTAAAAGCATACTGGCAGTGTAACTGAAAGTCTTTTTGTACTTAAGCCTAGTACACACTTCACCAGTTTAAATTCTTAGGTTGTCTCCTGAACATGTCCCATACTTCATGGCATTAGTGTCAGTAGTCGCGTGAGCTATATTGCCACATTTTGTTGATATATTGAAATTAATATACACCAGTGCCAATGTAATAGTATAACTGCACTCTGACAGAAACCGAGAGTGGAGTTGTTTATCACTATTAACTACTGTTGGTTTCAAGTTGTGGGTTGTGTAATGGTTATGTTACAGGATTAGTAATTTAGAGGCCTGGACTAATAACCCAGGAATGGAAGTTTGAGAATTTGAATTCTGTTTTAAAAAAATAAATAATAATAATCTGGAAATAAAAAGCTGAAGCTGTCAGACTGTCATTAAAAACCCAACAGGTTCACTAATGTCCTTTTTTAGAAAAGGGAACCGACAGTCCGTTTATGGTCTTGGTCTGGTCTGTAGTGGTAACTCCAGTACCACACCAATGTGGTCGACTCTTAAGTGGCCTCACAAGCCACTCAGTTGTATCAAACAGTCTGCCACCACCTTTTCAGGGCAACTGAGGATGGGCAATAACTGCTGGCCTGGCCAGCGATGCCCATATCCTGAGAATGAATAAAATAAAACAAGGTGGCGCAATAAATGCATTCTCTTTGAAGGCATGCTGTGTTTTCAGACCTAAATTAATATTCATTTGCCTCTGAAAGCACATTGTACCTCTAAAGAATGCTGTACGAGAATAATATGCACCTTTTCATTTACAAAGACTTCCAGCATGATAATTGTAGTATTTTTATTTTAGGATCTCTAAATTGTAGTTCATTTCCTAGACAGCAGTATGGGGAAGTCACATGACTGACATAAAATCAGCCTCGAAGGGAAGCCACATACAAAACTCAAATAGTGCCCCACTGCAGCATCTGTAACTGATTGAAGTAAACACCATTTTAACCCGTAAGAGAGAGATCCCACCATTTTTATACTAGAATAACCCACCACCACACACACACACAGATTCCAAATTAAAACTACTGTATAAAATGGCATCAGCCCTGATTCAGTTTTGAGATTCTTATATTTTTCTTGGTGTGGCGGGGGGAGGTGGGGCTTGTCTTTCAAAGACAAAATATCACCATAACTGCTGCAGAAATACTAAGCAGAGGAACAAGACCTGCTGAGAAATGAGCAGAATGCTGTTGGCGCACCTCATGTTCATTTTCCTGGTCATAACCTTCCCACCTGATGCAGTGCTTCCAAAATAATCCATTGGCGTAAAGCGCTTCGAGAGGTCCTGAGGATGTGATAAGATGCTATATAAATGCAATTTCTATCTTTCAACACACTGTGCCACCATGAGAGTGCGGAGAAAGAGTAGTTTCTTGTAGAACTGAACTTGTTTTTAAATATCATGGTGCTAATGTTAGTTTGCGATGGTGATTCTCTTTACGGGTGGAAGAGTCGATCATATCTTCACTACAAATTGGAATGTTCTCAATTTGATACATTTTCCCTTTGTTACATGCAATCCTAGTGCAAGCAATCAGTCACCTGCATGATTCCAAATATAGATCCTGATGTTTTGCTAATCTAAGCAGTAAAATATATTCTCTCTTCCTCTGCCCCCCGCCAAATTATACTTTGACTATGGAGGCCTCTTTGCTGTTCTTCTGACCACAGGAGATCAGTGTGATATAGGAAGGAGGGAACATTGGGTGAAACATCCGCAGCTCTGTTGCGTGTAGCATCTTTTGAGCATTCTGCTTGTTTAACACCCGCCATTGTTTTCTTTTTATTTGTAATTGGCATCCAAGTCTAATGTAGCTACTACACTTTTTTATGCTCCTTCATGCTTTCAGCCTGCTTAGACTGCTGTGACCTGACACCCATGTTCATTTATATCTCACCATCCATGAGCTCTTTTGGATTAATCTTCAGTTGTGAAGGTTTCAGGGGTGTTATTTTGTAATTATCTAACTCATCTATCACCACCATATCCAGGGATCAGAGGAGTCATTTTAAACACCACCTTGAAGTGGACTTACTCAGAATCCAGATAGAAGTGTTGCCTCCAGTGTCTTTTGTACTGGGCTTAACAGTCCAGTTCTAAAGGATTCCAAACTTCATGATAATTCTTTCTGAATCCTGGAAAGACAATTGACTATCTTTTCCTTTAGTTAAAGTAAGAAAGATTTGCCTTTTATATAATGCCTTATCAGAATCATTTCAAAGTGCCTCACATAAAACGAATGATTTTGGAACACCTTATCGAAATAGTAGACTACAAGCTCGAGCTGGTAAGTTATTTGGTGCAAAGGGCAGAGATGGTGTGAAGAAATAATTGCAGTTAGTGTAATTGCATTTTCTCAACCTTTTGGGTCAATGTTTTTATGGAAAGTAAACCTGACTTGAGAGTCCTGAGTTTATTTCTATATCTGCAACTTTTGGGAGTAGAATGACGGCAGGGGACCTTTGGACTTCGGTATTCTGAAGGAAATTGGCAGAAGTCTTTGCCAGTGAAGGTCTGAGGGGGGGAGAACAGACAGGTGTGCAGTACCTTTACTTGGTATGTCGACCTTTATTCATTGAAAGCACTGGGCTATAAATTGTGTCCTCCCTTATCTGGCTACTTGCTGCCCTTCCCTCCCTGCACATCCTCTTCATGATGTAGGGAAGGGAGGCAGTATTTCACCCCCACGTATTCATCATCAGCCCCTCTAGCTTCCGGAAGCAGTATGCCTGTATTCTTTGCGATATCATGTAGTAAGCAGTAAGCTGTAATGAATCCGGGGACTCTCACTATTGCAGGGCCCCATCGGATTTATCCCGGCACATAAAAAAAACACTTATGAATGTCTATAGTCAGCTTAATAACACTTTTTGTAATGAGCCTCATTATATCTGTGCTATCCCACAATACAACAGTGACTACACTCCAAAAGTACTTAACTGGCTGTGAAGCATTTGAGACATCCGGGGGTCATGAAAAGCGCTATATAAATGAAAGTCTTTCTTTCTTTATCTCTCTATCTGTGGAAGCCATTAACCATGACTGCAGTGAATATCACTGACCAAGCAACCATCCTGATACATGGTTCTAAGTTAAGAGAACTGGTATGGTAGATTGTTGTACAATGAAAGCCTCATGACATCTTCCTGGTATCAGGCATTTATGTGCAGGCTAAGATGGTTTGCCCTGCACACTGGATGCACATAAATAGAATGAAAGGCTTTACTGCTCATAAAATGAAAGGGGTTGTCTTATATGGGGCTTTGAGTGCCACATTTGCTCCATCAATTGTCCCTCACAAGGCAAAGGCTGCCCCTGCCTAAAATGGATGGTAATTCAGAGGAATATCTAGCCCATTGTGCTTTTTTTGTTTTGGACAGGCACTATTCTCCACAAAATCTGTTTGGCACCACATACTTTAATGGTCATTAGATGTGATGTGGACAGATGTATTCAACACTTCAGAGGGGATTTTTGCTCCTTATTAAAAGATCCAATTAAACTTGCTTCTGGGGTCCAGCTGAAGTAAGTTAGATCTGAAAAAATAAATTGGTAAAAAAGCTCATTATACAAGAAGGTGCATCTGTTGTACTGTTTCACAGCAGATATCTACCAACTGAATTAAGCAACAGTTCTTGCAAACTGATTACAACCTAATATTCTATATATGTTCTTTGTTGTGACCTTTTGTAAAATCCAGATAGAATATAATGCATTGCTCAGCAATATATGCAGCATAGGAAAGTTCCAAAGTATTCCCTTAACGGTTTCAATACTAGCTGCCAATTCTATAAGCAAGAATATGAATTCATATAGTGTCCTTCACATTCTTAGATGTCTCAAAGCGCTTCGTAGCCAATGAGTTACTTTTGGAAATGGTGCAATGGCGGCCACATTGTGCACAGCAAGATCCCACAGATAGCAAAGAGATAAATGACAAGTTTTGAGGGATAATTGTTGGCCAATCCACCAGGGGAACTCCCCTTTTCTTCAAATAGTGCCATGGAATATTTTATATCCACCTGAACAGGCAGACAAGGCCCTGATTTAACATCTCATCCAATAGTCAGCGCCTTTAATAATACAGTACTCCATCAGTACTACACTGAAGTGTCAGCCTAGATTATGCGATCAATCCTGTAGAGGGGCTTGAATCCACAATCTTCACAGTAAGAGGCTAGGGTGCTACCACTTAGCTAAAATGACATTTTATATTACAGCAGATTGACTCTAAGCTTAAACTACAATTTATAATATAGTCCAAGCAATGTCACCTATATTGAAAGAAGTTCAGACAGTGGCTGCTCTGTTTATTGGGGTTAATTTACAAGTAGAACCATCGAGAAATAGATTACTATAATAAGATGTTACTAACTCATTGGTGAAGCTATTATGGCTTTGTTCAACTTGATCGTCCTGGTACCATGACCCTCACAAATAGCACTCAGTATCTCGAATGTGTTTCACTGATGCACAGTATTCTCAGTAAGTCAGGATTTTCTACATTTTCAAGTATTGTGCACTCCACAGCTTACAGTTCCCTCAGTTATACTGGTTAAGAGTTAATTTCGCTGTTTGTCATTCTCTCTAACAAATTTGTATTTCATAAAATTGCCAAGAAGGATATCACATCCAGCCTCTATTTTGTTGGCAGGCATTAAAATGTACCAAAAATAATGTTGGCCCTCTTCTTTTGAAAGAGAGGAAAACATCCGTGTGTCACTCTAGCTCGCCTGAGTGGCTGGATTTCAAAGTATGCAGCTGAATTCACAACACTTTTTTTTTTGCTCAGCTTTGCCGTAAGAACATAAGAAATAGGAGCAGGAGTAGGCCCTTCGAGCCTGCTCCGCCATTCAATAAGATCATGGCTGATCTTCTACCTCAACTCCACCTTCACGTTCTATCCCCATATCCATTGGGTCCCTTAGTATACAAAAATCTAGCGATCTCTGTCTTGAATATACTCAACAACTGAGGATCCACAGCTCTCTGGGGTAGAGAATTCCAAAGATTCACAACCTTTTGAGTGAAGAAATGTCTCCTCATCTCAGTCCTAAATGGCCGACTCCTTATTCTGAGACTGTGACCCCCTGGTTCTAGACTCCCCAGCCAGGGGAAACATCCTCCCAGCATCTACCCTGTCAAGCCCCTTAAGAATTTTATATGTTTCAATGAGATCACCTCTCTTTCTTCTAAACTCTAGGGAATATAGACCTAGCCTACTCAATCTCTCCTCATCTTTAAAATATAATATTGCCTGTTGGTTACTTTTTTTCTCCATTTTTAATGCTTGCAGGTCCTTTCTCACCATCAGCCCTGAAAATATAAATCTGTATGAAGACCTATTCAAGTGCCAGTGTCACAGTGTGCCTTCTTAATCTTTGAAGGCACATTTATAAAAATGGGGCCAAGGTATGGTGGGAAGTAGTGCTCGTACTATTTACATATAATCACTACATCTGTTTTTCATTTGTTAGGTGAGATAGCAACAAGGTGCAACTAAATGATTTTGACCTCGATGGTTGGTGGGAACACACAAAGGCTTTGATAAATTGCACTATAAGAAATAGGAGCAGGAGTCGGCCAATTGGCCCCTCGAGCCTGCTCCGCCATTCAATAAGATCATGGCTGATCTGATTCTAACCGCCAATCTACTATCTATCACAGAACCATCTCCTGCATCTAACATAATTGCACACACGAAATAGGAGCAGAATCAGGCTACACGGTCCCTGGGCCTGCTCCACTACCCACAGGGCCATGACCGATCCGAACCTAGACTCATGTCCAAATTCCTGCCCGCTCCCCGTAACCCTTAATGCCCTTTACTTCTAGGAAACTGTCTATTTCTGTTTTAAATTTATTTAATGATGTAGCTTCTACAGCTTTTTGTGGCAGCATATTCCACAGACCTACCACCCTCTGAGTGAAGTAGTTCCTCCTCATCTCAGTTTTGAAAGAGCAGCCCCTTATTCTAAGACTATGTCCCCTAGTTCTAGTCTCACCCGTCATCGGGAACATCCTCCCCGCATCCACCCGATCCAACCCCTTCACAATCTTATATGTTTCAATAAGATCGCCTCTCATTCTTCTGAACTCCAATGAGTAGAGTCCCAATCTACCCAACCTCTCCTCATATGTCCATCCCCTCATCCCCGGGATTAACCGAGTGAACCTTTTTTGCACTGCCTCGAGAGCAAGGATGTCTTTCCTTAAGTAAGGACACCAAAACTGTATGCAGTATTCCAGGTGCGGTCTCACCAATACCTTGTACAACTGAAGCAATACCTCCCTATTTTTATATTCTATCCCCCTAGCAATGAAAGCCAACATTCCATTTGCCTTCTTAATCACTTGCTGCACCTGCATACTAACCTTTTGAGTTTCGTGCACCAGGACCCCCAGATCCCTTTGTACTTCAGTACTCTCCAGTTTCTTGCCATTAAGATAATAAATTGCTCTAGGATTTTTCCTGCCAAAGTGCATCACCTCACACTTTCCAGTGTTGTATTCCATCTGCCAAATCTCTGCCCACTTACTTAGCCTGTCTAAGTCCCCTTGCAGGTTTTTTATGTCCTCCTCACTCACTACTTTCCCTCCCATCTTTGTATCATCTGCAAATTTTGATATGTTACACTTGGTCGCTTCCTCCAAATCGTTAATATAGATTGTAAAGAGTTGGGGACCCAGCACTGACCCCTGTGGAACACCACTAGTTACTGATTGCCAGTTTGAGAATGAACCATTTATCCCAACTCTTTGCTTTCTGTTAGATAGCCAATCCTCTATCCATGCCAGAATATTACCCCCAATCCCGTGATTTTTTACCTTAAGCAATGACAACAACAACAACTTGTATTTATATAGCGCCTTTAACATCGTAAAACGTCCCAAGAAACAAAGTAAAATGTCCCAAGGCGCTTCACAGGAGTGTTATAAGACATAAATTTGACACTGAGCCACATAAGAAATTAGGGCAGATGACCAAAAGCTTGGCCAAAGAGGCAGGTTTTAAGGATCGTCTTAAAGGAGGAAAGAGAGGTCGAGAGGCGGAGAGGTTTAGGGAGGGGAGTTCCAGAGCTTGGGGCCTAGGCAGCTAAAGGCACGGCCACCAATGGTTGAGTGATTATAATCAGGGGTGCTCAAGAGGGCAGAATTTGAGAAGCGCAGATATCTCGAGGGGTTGTGGGGCTGAAGAAGATTAGAGAGATAGGGAGGGGCGAGGCCATGGAGGGATTTGAAAACAAGGATGAGAATTTTGAAATCGAGGCATTGCTTAACCGGGAGCCAATGTAGGTCAGTGAGCACAGGGGTGATGGGTGAACGGGACTTGGTGTGAGTTAGGACAGGGGAACTGAGTTTTGGATGATCAAGTTTACGTAGGGTAGAATGCGGGAAGCCAGCCAGGAGTACGTTGGAATAGTCAAGCCGAGAGGTGATGAAGGCATGGATGAGGGTTTCAGCAGCAGATAACCTGAGGTAGGGGCGAAGACGGGTAATGTTACGGAGGCTGGAAATCGGCGGTCTTAGGTCTTAGTTATGCCGCGGATATGTGGTCGGAAGCTCAATGCAGGGTCAGAGATAATTCCATGGGTGTTCTCCAGGTCTCCTGTTGTAACTCAGGTGAGAGACAAGAGGAACTCTAAGGAAAACAGCATAAATATCCATTTTTAGCCCATTTCCCTTGGGGGTCCCCCAGTCTCCTGCCAACATTATGATGGGAGACTAAGGAAACCCGTCCTGAATTTCAGGGCCAACGTATCTCCACAGTCTAGTTGGGTCAGCAGCCATGCTTCAGCAGGTGGTGGCTCTCTCTGAATTTAAACATCTGTACAAAGGGCAGAGTACTCCCTGAGCATATCCAATACCACTCCTACCATCGGCCAGCAGAAGGCATATGTCAAAGTGATTTTCTTTTTTTTTTAAAAACGAAGCTTGCGGCCTTCTAGATATCTTTTCAGCAAATAGCAGAAGCTAGTGCTAATATTTTGTCTTGATGCATGAAAGTGCAAACCCAGCATTTAAGTGCAATCTTGACAGAAAACTCGAGACATTTTTAGGAATGAGCTGCAATGTTTGCCTTGGAGGGTCTTTTACTGACGGCAAGTTGATTTACGTTTCTCAGCAACGTACCAAAACAACATTGCTCTGTGGCATTTACCGAGCTTCTTTGATTCCTCAAATGAGATTTTGGAAGGGAGGGAGGATGCCAAAGTTGTTGGGAAACTGCACTTCACTTGGCAATGATGAATTCAATGGAAGACGCCGACAGTACATTTTCATGTCAAACCCACGTCTTTTGAATTTATCCAACCTCTCTTAAAAGCTAGAGCACTCAAGAAAACTTCAGAAGACTTGATTTTTGACAGTGCAGAATTATTGACTACTCATGCAAAGGAGGAGTTGATTGGCGTGATGTTACTATTGTTGACACAAGTGCATATTTGAGTGAAGACATGGACAAATGTGGCTTACTCACACTGCGACAAAAATAAAAAAAATTGTGTTTAAATATGATTATGACAGAAGAGTGGAAAATCTATCTTTGAATTATATGTGAAGACGATTTGTATTGCTCTATAATAAAAACAGAAAATGCTGGAAGTACACAGTAGCTCTGTCAGCTTCTCTAAAGCGAAAGGACAGGTAACATTTCTGGTTTGGAACCTTAGTCAAAACTGCTGCATCTCGCCAGAAATGAATTAAACTGCACACTAATAGTTTATTAAAGGTCATCCTGCCACATTTGTTTCCAGTTCCCGCACCAAGAGAGATTAACATGCTGTAACATTGTAGCCTGATTCAGGAAGTTCCTAGAAGACAAACTAGATTCACACTGCAGGTTCCAAAAATAGTGAGGTTATTGCAGAATTATCACAATAGTTCCTCAGTGATTTCATCATAGACGAGTCCATCAAGTCTTGGTAGATCTATTAGTCTGTGCACAGAACCTTAATATTGTTTACAGTCTGGGACTGGGCGTTTTCAGCATTCAGTCACAGGTGCAAACCTTTGAGTGTGTCATTTACATTATACTCAGGAAGCCCTTGTATGCTCACTTTCTTTCTGAACTTAATTCACTCCAGGTCCTCAAAACTGTGGCACGCCTAATCACACTCAATCTTCTCTTCCTTCTACAAACTACATTGGAGCTTGGTATTGTTTAACTATTCCTTTTTGATCTAGCTTGGCTAAGTTGACAGCATCAAGAGTCAGCGAGTTATGATGATCTGACTGAAAGGGTGGTGGAAGCAGAATCAACAGTAACTTTCAAAAGGGAATTGGACATACACTTAAAAAGGAAACATTTGCAGGGCTATGGGGAAAGTGTGAGGGAGTGTGACTAATTGGTAGCTCTTTCAGAGAGCCGGCACAGGCACGATCGGCTGAATGCCTTCCTCCTTTCTGTGCTGTATGAGTCTAATGAAGTCTTCTCCAAAGTGGATGCTTAATTCATGATTTTGGCAAATATCAGTTTCAGAAGACTGCTCAAGCAATAAAATATAGGATTTCCTCAGCACCTGAATATTTTCAGAGCTGCATGCCAGTGTTATTAGAGAATTAGAAGGCAATGTATTCTAAATGGATGACTTGGAAGAGTTTCCATATTTGAAACTTTTCACAAGTCACATTATTGGGAGCTAAAAGTGTGAACGAATTCAGAGATTAATTTATGCCTCGAGGTTGTTTTGCAGATGTCTCTTGTTACAGGAAAGGACCTGACGACAGCTGATGCTTCAGTATCTGGATGACTGAGACAGCTCTGGGCATCCAGGATGTTGTGAATGCTTCTACTTGCCAGCAAGTAAAAAACGTGCATACTGAAATATTCAACTGCAGCATGACAAAGTGTGCAGTCCGATTATGGAAAATAGCATTGGAAGGCTGGCTAGGAAAGAATGAATTGAATTGGAGATTGACACTATACTGGTCTGTAAAAGTGAATTATTGATGCAAGATTCATTGCTTTCGAGAGAGATCCATCTAGTGAATCCTACGTGAAAGAAGATCCGACATATCAGGGAAAATATATATTGCACATCAAGGCATCCGGAAAGGTACAGAGCATGCTCCACAGACCATAGGGTTGATAAATCCTATCAAGCCTATGAAGTCATCTGCTCTGCCTGAGTGGCTTCAGAAGAAAGTTTGAACTGATTTATTCAGTTGGACAGGTAACACATCTTTTGACTGCAGGCTACTTCCCACATTTAACAAAGCTATCCGGGCTGGCTCATATCATCTCTCAAAATATTCAGGAATATCGGAAGCTGATATTTGTACGTAATGCAATTCTAGAGTAGATCATTTCAGAGTACAGACCACAATTTTCAACTCGACTTTAATATATTTGCACGACGAGAGAGTCCAGTTACCTGAAAAGCAGACTGCAGTGCAGGGTATAAAGAAGCTGCTCAGGAAAATCGATAGTTTGGTCTTTTACCATACCGTAGTAACTCATTGGCAAACAGATACAACCCTGCAGAACTGTTTAATGGTCTGATAGTTAAGAACAACTCTATCAGCAAACCTCAACCCAGTATAACTACAGAAAAGGGAGGAAGCATGCCAGACATGCAAAATGGGAGTTACTCACTTCACAATATACAAGTGAGTGAACTGCCAAGCCTGAAAACTGAGGATCAAGACTGGCTAACAAATACAAGAAGCAGTGATACACATGCAATGCCCATACTTCAATCATTTCTCACTCAAAAATCCAGTACAGTGCACTTGTGCCAGAACCGCCATAGGAACAGGAGTAGGCTATTAAGCCCTTCGCACCTGTTCCGCCATTCAATTAGATCATTGTTGATCTGTATCTTACCTCCATCTGCCCACCTTGGTTCCATATCCCTTAATACCCTTGCCGAACAAAAATCGATCAAATTTGAAATTTTCAATTGACCTAGCCTCAACAGCTTTTTGGCCGAGAGTTTGTGTGAAGACATCACCCCATAATGGCTTAGTTCTAATTGTAAGGTTATGCCCTCTTGTTCTGGACTTCCCCCACTAGAGGAAATAGTTTCTTTCTATCTACCTTATCAAATCCTTTAATCATTTTAAACACCTTAATTAGATCACCCCTTAATCTTCTTTACTGAAGGGAATAGAAGCATAGCCAAGCATACAGGAGGTAGACACAAATCAAGCTGCATAATTATGCATAATGAGTAGAATGTTCTCATCTTTGTGTTATTAAAACCTGTCTGAGTGATGAAAATAAACTACAACACCACCAGGACTATAATTAATTGGTACATTCAAGAAATGAAGCAAAGTAACTGACTAGTTCTCACCAGAATTACTATTACCATGTCCTCTATTAGCAAAGAATAATACCCCATATGACAATGTATTACAAAGCAGTGATTGGTGTATTGAGTTTGTGTCTGGCACATAAAAATACTGAACAACTGCATAGAGATTCAAATTCGAGATAATTGCTTTTTAAAATATTGCCACATCACTGAAGACTTTTCTTCTGTATAAACCTTTGACACCAATGCCTTGCCTCCTTCTCCTCCTTTATCAAATAATGGAACATTTACTCAATCAAGTATCCATCCTGCAACATGACAACACATCAGCCCTCTATGCCCCCTGCATAGGCATGCCATTAATCATCATTTCATTTAATAATTCAGCACCAGATAAGTGCACCCTTTCTTGTATGACTCTAAACTCCATGAATAACACAGCACAGTGTCAATATACATTCTATTTTACTACAAAAAAAAGTAAAGTGAACAAAAGTCAACCTACCTTTTCCTAACACCATGCTTTCTCTGAGTGACCACATATGCCTTTCTTTCACCAATTCTAGTGCGTCTCCTAGGTGCAACCTAAGGGCCAGAATCACGAGAGGTGGTCAGTCGCTCATGGTCTATGGAGCCGAGGAGCTCCTTTTCTCACGGCAGCTGCCTCCTGTCAGGGAGCCGTTGCTGGCTGCATCTCTGGTGTTTGTTCCTGGACAGCCTTGTGTTGTCTGCTGTGTTCCACTGGTGTGGTGCTCTGAGGGAGAAGGCCAGAGACCTGGCATGTGCTGAGAGATGACAGTATCAGGCAGATGGACTTCAGCTGTTGTCATTCCACTGAGCCCTGGTTCTGTATCCCCACCGGTCAGTGCGATAGTTGTTCTGATGGTAGCTAGTATATCCTGAAAGCCCTGAGATAGCAACATTCATCGTGACCATCATGGTTTGGAAGCCAGTATGCAGGGTGCTATCCTTTCCCCTACTGCCACCAGAACTTCAGTCTGTGCTTCCATGGAGATGGAGACGCTGACTGGTCCCTGGCTACTTCTTAGGTTGGGGTCTACTGCAGATTCCAATGAAGCTACCACACATTCTATTGATGTCTACAACAAAGATAAAGCTTCCATGATGTTGCCATGAATGAGGGCTGCAGACTCAAGTGTCAAACTTGTCAGTTGCCACATATCCTCAGAGCCTGCATGTCATTACGATGTTCCTCAAACATCTTTCATTTCAGCTCTGAAGCCATGGGCAGCCTTCTCCTGCTGGGAAGAGGTCACATCCTCACCCACTCCTCTGGCTCCCTTATGCTCTATGAATCACCTGGTGCCACAACCTCAATAACATTCTCTAACTCCCCCTTGGTGAAAGTAACTGAGCTGGCACCTGGAAGTGAGAAAGCAAATGACCCAGCAGGTGGCATTGAGGGTTTGGGGATGGGGCAGAATCATGCTTTAAGGACTTATATGTGGCCTGGTCCTCATTATTCTGTTCCTTATCAACATTGATATTGTCGATGAGGAAGAATTTATGCCTTGCTGCTCCTCCTCCTTTTCATCTTTCTTTGCTTCCTCCATTCGATGCTGTGGTGGATCTGCAGAAACGGAGAGGTACAAACTAAGAATGGCTGAATAATTACTCTCTTGGGGTTAAGGGGACAGGAAAGGGGGTAGAGGCTTGTAGCTGTCTAGTGTTTCACAGTGATGCCATGGTGACGGTGTTGGTGTTCAATCAATAACTTGGTCATGTTGGGGCATATTGGTAATGCCATCTCCTGCAGCAAAAGCAGACCTCCCTCCCTATGAGCTCCATGGCTTTCTCCTCAAAGGCTGAGAAATGCTTTAGGTTGGGAATTTCCCGTTCAGTGGCCTGCCTCTCATGGGCACAGAATCCTCATGAAGTCAATGGAGAGTAAAATCAAGCGGGTTGTAAAACGGCCATCCGACCTGGACCAGCGCATTTCCCACCTGGTGGGTTAGTTGAAAATGGCCCCAGAAGACACCCTCCAAATTAGTGCCCTCCTTAACCAGGGTACATTGTGAATAGTTAGTTGTACAACTGTTGGGTTGACGTCAACCCAAGCATGTCAACCCAAGCACCCCACCCACCTGCCCCTTCAACCACCGTCTGCCCCACCTGTGACAGAGACTGCAGGTCCCGCATTGGACTCATCAGTCACCTGCAAACTCATTTTTAATGTGGAAGCAAGTCATCCTCGGTTCCGAGGGACTGCCTAAGAAGAAGAAGACAACTGTTACTTTTAAAGGGTAAAGACTGTGCTGCTGCCCAGAGTGCTAAGGGAAGAAAAGAGGGAATGGCCAGTATGTTTCCATGCCTGGTGTTTTTAATGCCATTCCCCTGATATCGATGTAACCGGCGCAAAAGATCGTGGAATTTTAAGGGCAAATTGCATTCAGCGCAGCTCCAGTTTCCGCGATCTTTTGCGCTAGCTTAAAAAACATTGCGCTATAAGTCGGCTCCGCCCACAAAACTGGCCGCATCCTCAGGATGATTTAATCACCATTGGGAGTTTCCGCTAATTGCGCTCATTTGCGGGCCTTCGAGGAGGCTCCAAAAATTAAGCTGGAACTTTGGGGCGCAAGGACACCAATAGATACATTTTGAAAGGGTTTGAATGAACAAAAAAATTAAATTTCCTAAGGAACTGACTAGTGTACCCCAATCTAATAAGAAAATAGTTTTGTATATTTTTTAAAAGTCGTTTTCAATTATTTAAAATCGGGTTACTCCCAGGTGGTTGGTTGACACTGCGAGTTAAAATGCTTATTTTTTTGCGATAAATCCATTTTCAGCTGTATTAATCAAACTGTACCTAGTTACCACTCTTAAATATTTCATGGATTTTTTTTTTTAAAGCAAAATTTTCCAGATTGCGCGGGTCCATGGCAGATTTGATGTGCAAATGAGTTTGAGCGGAAACTTGGGGCGAGGTTGGGGAAAAAACACTTTTCAAAATGGACAGAATTTTGGGCGCAATTTATGCCGGAATCACTGCTTGTGCCCAAAGCGAGATACTCTACTCCCCCAGTCTGCACTGAGTTAGCTGATTTCAGGTGGGCAGCTGTGGAGGCTCTACGTTAACTGATAAATTGATCCAACAATGTTATCCATTGACCGAGGCAGTGGGTGAGTGGTTGGTGATGTTCGGGTAACAGCTTCTTCCAGGTGGTGACATGATAAAGCATCTGTGCAGACCTGGAGTGGGAGATGTCCCGAGTTTCTTCATGTGTTGCTCGTGAGCTTAGGCACTGACTTGTACTTGGTTGGGGCGGAGGAATCAGTTTGGGACTGTCACATGGAGAAACGGACAATGGCTATCTTGTTGTAGTCAACTTACCCCTGTGCAATGCCAGTCACCTCTAATAAAGGAAGACATCGGGGGAAAAATTTGGTTGGTTAGCGCCTCCTTTTAGTGCCTCAGGGGGCGCTAACAGGGCGCTAGGAACTTGGCGCCTGAGCACGACGATTTTAGCGCCGCTCGCGAAATTGATCAGTCGTTTTGCAGCGGTGCTAAACACTACCGCCACAATCTCCTGTGCCCGCAGATCGTGATGTCAGTCAAGCGTGCAACGCCCCAGTAGCACCCCAGACCGGATATTGAGTCGTGCCCCCTGCCTTAGCGCCTGCCGCTAGGAACGACAGGTAGAGGGGAACGTTTTCAAGTTGGGAAGGGACTGGGGGAGTGCTATTTAAAGGCAGCCGCTTCCTGCCTTTTCTTGTCGGCAACATTTTTGGTTTTAACGCTGGCCTAAGGAGTTTTGGCCCTCAGCACCACTTTTGAGGTTCCTAAGCGCCGAGCTCTTTCCCTGGGCCTATCCATTAGTGCTTCCAACACAATTGCTTTTGAGGTCTCTCCAGGCCGAGATTCAAGGCTGCAATGAACTGGGTGTGGCTGGCCAACAAGATGGCCCCTCCCCTTTAAGAACTGGATGGCGCCAGTCTGTCTGGCTTCCATGGTAATTGGCATCGCCTGAGCTTCAGTAGCGTTCTGAGGTAACGCCTCGCTCCCCGACGTTAGTGCCTTAAGAGAGGTGTGTAGCACCTGATTTAGCGCTCAAATCACCTCCAGGGGCGATAGAGGCGAATTTTGCAGTCGGAGGCGATAAGTAGCGCCAGGCGCTCAACTTTGCACCCAGGCCGATATTAGCGCCCCAAAATGGGTGATACCGAATTTTTCCCCCCAAGAATATATACGTATCAGAGGAGCAGAAATTAATTAAACATATGTGAGATCTCTTGTTGGTTTTGGGCCCCAACTCAATGGATGCCACGAAAACATTTATAATGCACCCTGACCATTGACTATTGTAGGGTAGAGTTTCCGCACCAGCGCAATTTGCCTGAAATCGGCCAAACCAGTGCAAGAGATCGAGGAATTTCAAGTGCAAATTACGTCCAGTGAAAATTGAGTTTCCATGATCAGTTGCATTGTTTTAAAAAACATTGTGCCGGAAGTTGGACCCGCCCACAAAAACTGGCCCCGCCCCCAGATCGAATTAATCAGCATGGCGAGTTTCCGCTAATTGCGCCTGTTTGCGGCCCTTTGAGGAGGCTCTTAAAAAGCTTTGTTTTTTAGGTGCAAGAACACTAATGGGCACCTTTTTAAAAGTTTAAAATATTAAAAAATACTTAATTTACGAAGAAACTGACACGTGTACACCAAGAAAATGAGTAAATGGTTCTGTATAGTTTTTAGTCATTTTCAGTGATTTAAAATCGGGTTACTCATCATCAACAACAACAACAATTTGTATTTATATAGCGCCTTTAACACAATAAAACATCCCAAGGCGCTTCACAGGAGCGATTATCAAACAAAATTTGACACTGAGCCGCATAAGGAGATATTGGGGCTGATGACCAAAAGCTTGGTCAAAGAGGTTGGTTTTAAGGAGCGTCTTAAAGGAACAAGGAGAGGTTTAGGGAGGGAATTCCAGAGCTTCGGTCCTCGGCAGCTGAAGTCACGGCCGCCAATGGTTGAGCGATTAAATCGGGGATGCACTAGAAGCCAGAATTGGAGCGCAGATATCTCGGGGGGGGGGGGTGGTTGTAGGGCTGGAGGAGGTTACAGAGATAGACACGCTTATTAAAAATGCTTATTTTTTTGTGATTAAACCTATTTTTAACTGTATTAATAAAACGGCACCAGGTCACCACGATTAAATATATCAAGGAATATTTTTTAATGCAAGGGGGATAAAAAAGCAATCACATTCTAAAACGCTGCCAGATTGCGCTGGTTCATGCAAGATTTTGCATTTGTGATTATGCAAATAAAATTGAGCAGAAAGTTGAACCATAAATTCACTTCGGAAAACGAGCACAATTTTGAGCGCAATTTCTTTTTAAAATTCATTTTTATGGGATGTGGGCATCGCTGGCAATGCCAGCATTTATTGCCCATCCCTAGTTGCCCTTGGGAAGGTGGTGGTGAGCCGTCTTCTTGAACCGCTGCAGTCTGTGTGGTGATGGTACTCCCACAGTGCTGTTGGGGCGGGAGTTCCAGGATTTTGACCCAGCGACGATGAAGGATTGGCGATATACTTCTAAGTCAGGATGCTGTGTGACTTGGAGGGGAACTTGGAGGTGGTGGTGTTGTGAAGGAATAAGCCATATTCAGAAAAATACACCATTCTATGAAATAATTCTGCCCTTATTAAAACATGACAAACTGGGTTTGGAAATCTGGAAGCCTCAACAATCTAAAGCTGTAAACAGCATACAGGCTATTGAGATAAGATAAGTTGTTGACACTGAATCAATAACCTTATTGAAACAGGAGGTTGGAGGCTCCTGAAGTCTGAAGCTTTGGAAAGAACACAGTGGTATACCCTGTTAAGGTGTCCAAAATTACACTTCAGCAAGAAACACAGAAAATTAAGAAACATATGCCTTCGTAAAAATGGCATCAATTGAAACACAGGAGACACGATTCTGTGTTGCAACCAGCTGAGGTAACTCAGAAGACAATGGTGCACCTGGTTGAGGTGTTTTAATTTACATGTCATAAAAAGATACAAACAGAAGACCTTGGTAAGAATGACATCAAATAGATGCACTTGCTGTTGCACCGGTTTTTATGATAAGCTTCGAACACCTAAAGGAGAGACATGAGTCTGCATTGCTACCAGCTGAACTGACTAAGAATAGCAGGGGTCAGCAGAAAAATGACTAGAGATCATTAGCTTACATCAGCAGAAAACTTCAAAGGAAATACCACTGAAAAAGGATATAAATATTGAACTTTCAAATGGATGATAGTCTCGCTGTAAAGGGGCAAAGCGATTCTCAGGCTTCAGAGGCAAGCTCTGTAAGTCTACAACTTTTTGTACCTCGGGGATCAAAAGTATCAAAGGTATTTGATTTTGGTGGATATCCTGGAATAAGACTAAGAACTGTAAAAATGTAACAAAGTTAAAATTTGAGAATAAGGATCTCTGATAATAGAATTGTAAGCTTTCTGTTTTTGGAACTGTTAATGTTGCGATTGAAACACCTACTGTAATTACATGTCGGTTCTTTAATAAATCTATATATTTTTAGAAATGTCTCACATAATACTTTTGTATCAAACTCGCGAACTCAATCTCTGTACGCTCTTTGATGAGGAGTTGCAGAATTCTGGGGGAGTTATCCGGACCCACATAATATCTGGAACGTTACAGTCTAGCTAAACTTATTAAAAGTGCTATCTGGAGGACGGTAACATCCTCAGGTTGTTCCTTTCCTTTAGGGAGAGATAGTCTGGACCTTTAGACCCAATTAAGTGTCTTTAGGATTCGGCTACCTCAAACTTTAGTTGAAAGTGAACATCTGGGGTATACGCCTGATCCGGGGTAGCCCTAAAGGGGCTAGGACTAGTAATTATCCCTTCAGTGTTCCCATGCGCCTGCTGCCCTTGTCCTTCTAGGTGGAAGAGGTCGCGGGTTTGGGAGGTGCTGCCGAAGAAGCCTTGGCAAGTTGCTGCAGTGCATCTTGTAGATGGTACACACTGCAGCCACGGTACGGCGATGGTGGAGGGAGTGAATGTTTAAGGTGGTGGATGGGGTGCCAATCAAGCGGGCTGCTTTGTCCTTGGATGGTGTCGAGCTTTTTGAGTGGTGTTGGAGCTGCACTCATCCAGGCAAGTGGAGAGTATTCCATCACACTCCTTACTTGTGCCTTGTAGATGGTGGAAAGGCTTTGGGGAGTCAGGAGGTGAGACACTCGCCACAGAATACCTAACCTCTGACCTGCTCTTGTTGCCACAGTATTTATGTGGCTGGTCCAGTTAAGTTTCTGGTTAATGGTGACCCCCAGGATGTTGATAGTGGGGGTTTCGGCGATGGTAATGCCATTGAATGTCAAGGGGAGGTGGTTAGACTCTCGCTTGTTGGAGATAGTCATTGCCTGGCACTTCTGTGGCGCGAATGTTACCTGCCACTTATCAGCCCAAGCCTGAACGTCGTCCCGGTCTTGTTGCATGCGGGAATAGACTGCTTCATTATCTGTGGAGTTGTGAATGGCAGCTGAACACTGTGCAGTCATCAGCGAACATCCCCATTTCTGACCTTATGTTGGAGGGTAGGTCTTTGATGAAGCAGCTGAAGATGGTTGGGCCTAGGACACTGCCCTGAGGAACTCCTGCAGCGATGTCCTGGGGCTGTGATGATTGACCTTCAACCACCACAACCATCTTCCTTTGTGCTTGGTATGACTCCAGCCAGTGGAGCATTTTCCCCCTGACTCCCATTGACTTCAGTTTTACTAGGGCTCCTTGATGCCAGACTCAGTCAAATGCTGCCTTGATGTCAAGGGCAGTCACTCTCACCTCACCTCTGGAATTCAGCTCCTTTGTCCATGTTTGGACCAAGGCTGTAATGAGGTCGGGAGCCGAGTGGTCTTGGCGGAACCCAAACTGGGCATCAGTGAGCAGGTTATTGGTGTGTAAGTGCCGCATGATGGCACTGTCGATGACACCTTCCATCACTTTGCTGATGATTGAGAGTAGACTAATGGGGTGGTAACTGGCCAGGATTGGATTTGTCCTGCTTCTTGTGGACAGGACATACCTGGGCAGTTTTCCATATTGTCAAAAAGATGCCAGTGTTGGAGCTGTACTGGAACAGCTTAGCAAGAGGCACAGCTAGTTCTGGAGCACAGGTCTTCAGCACGACAGCCGGGATGTTGTCAGGGCCCATAGCCTTTGCTGTATCCAGTGCGCTCAGCCGTTTCTTGATATCACGTGGAGAGAATCAAATTGGCTGAAGAATGGCTTCTGTGATGGTGGGGACCTCGGGAGTAGGCCAATATGGATCATCCACTCAGCACTTCTGGCTGAAGTTGGTTGCAAACGCTTCAGCCTTGTCTTTTGCACTCACGTGCTGGGCTCCACCATCATTGAGGATGGGGATATTCTTGGAGCCTTCTCCTCCCGTTAGTTGTTTAATGGTCCACCACCATTCACGCCTGGATGTGGCAGGACTGCAGATCTTTGATCTGATCCGTTGATTGTGGGATCGCTTAGCTCTGTCTATAGCATGCTGCTTCCGCTTTTTAGCATGCATGTAGTCCTGTGTTGCAGCTTCCCCAGGTTGGCACCTCATTTTTAGGTACGCCTGGTGCTGCTCCTGGCATGCTCTTCTACACTCGGTGTTGAACCAGGGTTGGTTCCCTGGCTTGGTGGTAATGGTAGAGTGCCTCGATTGCCGATTGTGCCCAAAGCGGAAACTCTACCTGTTTCATTATTTATTATGTCTTTTGTTATGTAATTATTGTATATTTTTATTTACTAACATCTGTCTAACATGGTAGATTGGGAGACTACACTAAAAGGTATGAAGGTGGACATACAATGGCTAACATTCAAGGAAATAATGCATAATTTGCAACAAACATATATTTCTCTAGGGCATAAAAACCCAAAAGGAAAAGTGATCCAACCATGGCTAACAAAAGAAATTAAAGCTAGTATTAAGTCAAAGGAGGAAGCTTATGAAGTTGCCAGAAAAAGCGGTCAGCCTGAGGATTGGGATCTTTTTAGAAATCAGCAAAGGGGGACCAAGAAATTGATAAAGAAAGGGAAAATGGAATATGAGCACAAACTAGCGAAAAATGTAAAAACGGATTGTAAAAGCTTCTCTCGGTATGTGAAAAGGAAAAGACTGGCGAAGGTAAATGTAGGTCCTTTACAGTCAGAGATAGGAGAATTTATCACAGAATCACAGAATCCCCACAGTGCAGATAGAGGCCATTTCGGCCCATCGAGCCTGCACCGACACATATCCCACCCTATCCCCGTAACCCCACGTATTTAATCCCCCCTAACACACTAAGGGTCAATTTATCATAGCCAAATCAACCTAACCTGCACAACTTTGGACTGTGGGAGGAAACCGGAGCACCCGGAGGAAACCCACGCAGACGCGGGGAGAATGTGCAAACTCCACACAGACAGTCACCCAAGGCCGGTTTTGAACCCGGCTCCCTGGCGCTGTGAGGCAACAGTGCTAACCACTATGCCACCGTATAATGGGGAATGAGGAAATGGTAGAGAAATTAAATAAATACTTTGTTTCTGTCTTCACGGAGGAAGACACAAAAAGTCTCCCAGAAATACGAGAAAACCAAGGATGTGGCAAGAATGAGGAACTTAAAGAAATTATTATTAGTAAAAAAACAGTACTCAGAAAATGAATGGGACTAAAAGTTGATAAATCCCAAGGACCGGATGACCTACATCCTAGGGTTTTGAAAGAGGTGGCCATTGGGATAGTGGATGCATTGGTTGTCATCTTCCAAAATTCTATAGATTCTGGAACGGTTCCTGCAGATTGGAGGATAGCAAATGTAACCCCGCTATTTAAGAAAGGAGGGAGAGAGAAAACAGGGAACTACAGACCTGTTAGCCTCACATCAGTAGTTGGGAAAATGCTGGAATCTATTATAAAGAATGCAATAACTGGGCACTTAGAAACTAATAGTAAGATTGAGCAGAGTCAACATGGATTTATGAAAGGAAATCCTGTTTGACAAACCTATTGGAGTTTTTTGAGGATATAACTAGTGGAGTAGACAAAGGGGAACCGGTAGATGTGGTGTATCTGGATTTTCAGAAGGCCTTCGATAAGGTCCCACACAAGAGGTTGGTGAACAAAGTTAGGGCACATGGAATGGGGGTAATATACTAGCATGGATTGAGAATTGGTTAACAGACAGAAAACAAAGAGTAGGGATAAACGAGTCTTTTTCAGGATGGCAGGCTGTGACTAGTGGGGTACCGCAAGGATCGGTGCTTGGGCCCCAGCTATTCACAATCTATATCAATGATTTGGATGAGGGGACTAAATGTAACATTTCCAAATTTTCTGATGATACAAAGCTAGGTGGCAGTATCAGATGTGAAGAGGCTTCAAGGGGATCTCAACAGGCTCAGTGAGTGGGCAAGAACATGGCAGATGGAATATAATGTGGATAAATGTGAAGTTATCCACTTTGGTAGAAAAAACAGAAAGGCAGAGTATTTCCTAAATGGTGAAAGATTGGGGAATGCAGATGCTCAAAGGGACCTGGGTGTCCTTGTACATGAGTCACTGAAAGTGAATGTGCAGGTGCAGCAAGCCATTGGAAGGCAAATGGTATGCTGGCCTTCATTACAAGAGGATTTGAGTGCAGGAGTAAAGAAGTCTTACTCCAATTATATAGAGCCTTGGTGAGACCACACCTGGAGTACTGTGTACAATTTTGGTCTCCTTACCTGAGGAAGGATATACTTGCCACAGAGGGAGTGCAACGAAGGTTCACGAGATTGATTCCTGGGATGGCGGGACTGTCGTATGAGAAGAGATTGAATAAACTAGGCCTGTATTCTCTTGAATTCAGAAGAATGAGAGGGGATCTCATTGAAGCATACAAAATTATTACAGGGCTTGATAGGGTGGATGCTGGGAGGATGTTTCCCTTGGCTGGGGAGTCTAGAACCAGGGGCCACAGCCTCAGGATAAAGGGTAGGCCATTCAGGACTGCGATGAGAAGAAATTTCTTCACACACAGGGTGGTGAATCTTTGGAATTCTCTACCACAGAGGGCTGTGGAGGCTCAGTCATTGGGTATATTCAAAACAGAAGTCGACAGATTTATGACTAGTAAAGGCATCAAGGGATATGGCGATAGGGCTGGTGACTGGAGTTGAGGCAGAAGATCAGCCATGATCTCATTGAATGGCGGAGCAGGCTCGAAGGGCCGAATGGCCTACTCCTGCTCCTATTTCTTATGTTCTTATCTGCACACATCTGTATATGGCAGTTACGATAATCAAGTGTTTGTCTGTAAAATATACTATAGATGATACTTTCAACATTCACTAACTAGGTCTGTCGCTGGATGTTTGAAGGAAAGGACTGATGCATTTGACTTAAACATTAAAAAAAACCTGAGACATGTAATTATCTTCTGCTGGTGCATGGTGTGAATAAACATTAGCAGAGCAGTGCCATTTTTACTGTTTGTCGACTGTTTGACATTTGTTTGTCACTTGTGGTGACAGTTTGCATATTTTAGCCATGTTTCTGAAAACTCTAAAAGTTCATAAACAATCTAGTTTTTAGGCTTTCTTTGCATGGATAGCTTTCTATCTAGTAAGGTTCATTGCCTGACTTGATCCCTTTTTGAGTCACGGCATCTTTTCAGTATCAGTCTGTCAGTGTTCAGTTAAAGAGACCACAAAATGTAGAAACAAAATAGGTCATGCTTTCTTTGAACAGGAAGATATATTAGCGAATTTGTCTGCATATTTCAGTGGGCTTTGCTACAGTGCTAGATGTGAGTTTTCTTACAGAAAGTTACCTTCATGGAATTAATTGCAATTCAGCTACTTAGATTAAAAACTGCCTTGATCAATAAAATTAACGCTAGATGAATGGGAAAAAAGCTTCCAAGAATGAATAAATAAAAACCAAAAATGCTGGAAATACTCAGCAGGTCAGGCAGCATCTGTGGAGAGAGAAACAGAGTTAATGTTTCAGGTCGATGACCTATCATTCAAGAATGAATGCTGTTCGCACTCGTCGTATGTATGTTTGCATGTATGAATTATTTATATATATATATATATATATATATAACAGATGACCAGAAGCTTGGTCAAAGAGGTAGATTTTAAGGAGCGTCTTAAAGGAGGAAAGAGAGGTTTGGGGAGGGATTTCCAGAGCTTAGGGCCTATGCAGCTGAAGGCACGGCCACCAAAGGTTGAGCAATGGAAAATCAGGGATGCTCAAGAGGGCTGAATGTGAAGAGCGCAGATATCTCGGGGTGGGGCTGAAGGAGATTACAGAGATAGGGAGGGGTGAGGCCATGGAGGGATTTGAAAACAAGGATGAGAATTTTGAAATCGAGGCGTTGCTTAACTGTGAGCCAATGTAAGTCAGCGAGCACAGGGGTGATGGGTGAATGGGACTTGGTGCAAGTTAGGACATGGGTAACCGAGTTTTGGATGACCTCAAGTTTATATAGGGTGGAACATTGGAGGCCAGCCAGGAGTGCGTTGGAATAGTCAAGTCCAGAGGTAACAAAGGCATGGATGAGGGTTTAACAGAAAAGCGAACTGGAGAAATTTTTGTTTGGCTGAAAGCATTTCATTCTATAGTTACCTTAGCTAGAGCCTTAACGGGAGCTGGATAAAAATGGTAATTTGGAGCAACAACATCAACGGTAACCGCGATCTTGGATTGAAGCTAAGACAGATCATGCCCTCCAGCCTGTACGATAGATACAGTTTGCTGCTTATCTTTATTTGGCAGAGGCAACAGCTCAGGTATGTGGCCAACTCACAAGAGAAAATCTCAAACCTAGGATTTAGCCTGTGTTGACAGCTGTGACATGGATGTGTTGGATAGGGCTCAGGGAAGAGTGACGAGAGGATACCAGATGTTCAGACTAAAGTTTTGAAGACAGATACACAGAATGGAATTTAGTTCCACTGTAGAAAAGAAGATTGAGAAGGGAGATGATCGAGATCTTTAAAATGTTGAAAACTTAGAAATGTAAATGTATGCAGGCTATTTATCTTGGTCTGTGACTGCAGACCTGGAGCAAGCGTGACTAAGGGAGGAATTTTTACTTACTGACGCACTGGGGGCGGTGGTGGGGAGGAGGGGAATGGTGGCGGCGGGGGTGGCTCCGGTAGTGCATGGGAAATCCGGAAATATTGGTTTTCCCTCACGCTGTGGTGTTTTAACTCCACAGTGTGCGTCTTACGTCATTGGCAGGTTCCCCGTCCGAGGGTAAGCCTGATTGACAGGCTTGGATTCCAGTCAGGCGGGGAAGGCTCCCGAAGAGGCCGGGGAACCAGGTAGGTCCGATTCCCGACCCCGGGGGGCGGGTTCCAGTCCCGGAGGGGTGGGAGCTTTGGAGGGGGCGGGGTGCCGAGAGGAAGCACTCCTGCTCCACCCGGCCCACAAGGAGTGTGCCCTGAGGCTGTCCTTGCCTCACTGTAGCTGCCGGGTTTCCCGAGGCCCGGGAAACCCGGCCGGCCACAGTAACACCTGCACAGCAGATTAAATTCGAGGCTTCCAGCCTACTTAACATATTTAAAATGCCAACCCGCCTCTTGGCTGCCTGCCCCTTGTCCCGCCTTGGGTAAAACCCGGAGGTCAGCGGGTTGCAGTTGGCTTCCTGACACGCCTCGAATTTTGGGGGATTTAACCCCCCATGTGTACCCACTCCCACCTGCTCACCCATGTTAAAATTCCCTCCTACGGATTAGAAGGACTCTTTTTTTTTCTTCACTGTATATGTGGAACAATTAAAGCAGTTATCATTGTGCCAATTACCTACTTCAAAAATAACAAATAACTGAAGATTCCAAGCAATATGATGGTTTCTGTGCTGCAGAGATCATAGAAATGTCCTCTGTGGATTGCCTGAAATAATCTCAGTGTAAGGATACAGAGATAATTTGGAGTTTGACTTTATTATCCTTGGGGGACGGGAACAAATTTTACAGAACTTTCCCTCAGAAGATTAATTAAGTATGTTAGAATCCATATAGGACAAACTGTACATGGTCAGTGGAAGGAATGGACTTGATGAGATTCATGCCTTTTTATATTGTTGAATGGTTTGAGACACGATAAACATGCAGAGAAATATTCTGAACCAAAAAAAAGGCAAAATATGGAAATTCATACACAGATGGGATCACTGAAGTGATGAAATATTAAGAGGAAGAAACACGAGGGAAAAAAATAAACTCATGATTAACTGAAGAAGTAAACTCGGAATGGCGGTGATTACGGGAGTATATTACTGTTCTTTATTTGAAATATGAAGGATTGGTTTCCCTCGCTGGAAAGATAAATGTAAATTTAAAGTGAATATCAAGGGTGTATTTCAGCAGGAGAAAACACAGATCAAAAATGTGCAACTTCAAAGCAGTTTGAATATTCCTGAGTATTGCATGTTGTTCAGTTGTATTCTCCAACCAGGGCTATCAGGTGGTCCACTGATTGGTGGGTCTTCTTGCAAGTTGATGAAACGGAACCATTTGATCTGACAGGGCATCAAGAGGCTGTATTGCTCGTGCCAGTAACGTCTTGAAAGACAGTGTGTACCTGCATTCATTTACCACTCTTCCTGAAGCAGTACAATGTATTGACAGGTACTAAAATATTATCAAGCAGGATATCCAACAAGATGTGTTACATGACACAAACAACGAATACTTAACAACTGCGGGAGTTCAACCCTCAGGCACATTTGCTTTCACAGACATACTCTGAAGAGAATGCATTGTGGTTGGCATTTTACTTATTTATATTTAATCTGAGGCACAAATGGCATCATATTTGTACTGCTGCTGTAATTCATATTTTGTGAGGGGGTTTGGTGAAGGGACTTAAATACCGCACGTTTCTCTGACCCTGCTGTCAGGGCTGAAGGAGTAAGTCAGACTCCCAGCCTGCTTCCAGGCACATGCCAGAACACAGGACGCCAAGTGAGTAATTTTAACCTTAACCGGGGAGTACGCGGTGGAGATTCGGGTCGACGCACGTTTTACACCCCGATTGATTGTAGAGTAAAATCGGGCGGGGTGTAAAAACGGTGGCCAACCCAAACCCGCCTTTTCCCCTGCCGGCCGGGTTAGGTTAACATTGCCCTCTCATAGATGGCTGATGGGAACTGAGTGTGTGGGAGGCAGAAAATGACAAATTTGTGAACTCATTGGCTCCCTGCCTGCTTCACACTGCAAGATTCATCACTGGATTACTCGCCTGTGGTCCTCTTCCTCTCACAGAAAATACACGAGAGCTACATTAGGGCAGGGCACAATGGAGCAAAACAAAAGAAAAAATGAAAGAAAGACTTGCATTAATATAGCGCCATTCATGTCCTCGCGATGTCCCTAAGTGCTTTACAGCCAATGAAGTACTTTTCAATTGGAGTCACTGTTGTAATGTCGGAAACACAATTTATGCATAGCAAGCTCCTACAAACAGCAAGGAAATAAATGACCAGATCATCTGTTTTAGGTGTTGGTTGAGGGATAAATGTTGGCCAGGACACCAGGAGAACTCCCCTACTCCTCTTCGAATAGTGCCGTGGGATTGTTTTACATCCACCTAGGAGGGCAGATGGGGCCTCAATTTAACGTCTCATCCAAAAGATGGCACCTCCAACAGTGCAGCATTCCCTCAGTACAACTCTACGATGTCAGCCTAGATGATGTGCTCAAGTCTCTGGAGTGGGAATTCAACCCACAGCCTTCTGCCTCAGAGGAAAGAATGCTACCACTGAGTCACGGCTGAGCAGCCTATGATTTCCTTGTCTCCCCACCCTATTACTGTCCAGTGCTATGCTTGCTCATTTAAAATTGATTGATGACCAGAACGGTTATTGCTTGTAGGGAACGGATGCTTTCACAGAAGCACTGTTTCTTCCTCCTGCCATTCCATTGTAGTATATATGGATTACTTCCAGTGGATAGGATTTTATGCAGGAGGGTGAAGAAGAACAAAGACCACGGGCTGGATTTTGCCAACCTCGGCGGGTCCGTGGTGGGCGACGTCGGTGGCGGGTCCCAGCCCCACTGCCGGCTCCAGCCCGCTGTGTAGATGAATTTACTGTGATTGGGCTTGTTAGGCCCGCCCAGTGACTTTCCTGGCCAATTGAAAGAAGCGGGTCCGATGATGTTTCCTTAAAGAGACCATGGCCAACTTTAATTTGACATTTGTGCTGTCAGTGTTCTGCCGCATTGAGGTGCTGCAAACACTGACGAGCACTGCACCCAGGCTCTCCCATGACTCGCTCCATATGCTTAAGTGGGGAGTCACAGCACTCGGGGAGGTCCTCTTCCCTTCCCATGGGCGGAGAAGACCTCCCTAGGAGATCAACACAGTCTGGTTGCACATTGCACAGGAGGGCACAAGTGGGGATGTGGTCAGGAAGACCTGGGTGCAGTGCCGCAAATGTTTCAATGATCTCAGTAGATCACGAAATGTTAGTACAAAGCCACACTCAACTTCATCCTGCTGTGCCTCTCATTCACATCTCCATCACTCTGCCTTCCCTACCCTACTCCTGCACATCCTTACTCACACTAACCTACCTTGCACCTCCATCCCTCTCTATCTATATTATCACATCCCCATCTCATTAGCCACCCCTCACACTCGCCCTCACCCTAGTGCAATCATACCAACCAACAACACACAAGGGTAGTCACTTGGGTGTTTTATCCAATATTCATGTAAAGTTTCTGTTAATATGCTGTCAAACATTGAAACCTTTATTTTCAACACTTTGCATTCTTGGACAGATTTGTGTGCACCTTTGGAAGTGGCTTAGTGAGTTGCAGTGAATGGTGAGACATAATGACTTGGGCATTGCAGGGATGCTTTATGGTGTTGGTGTGGGGTGGTATCAACCTGGTGCATCATGTGGCAGCCAGGGTGTACAGCATCAAGTCAAGTAAATCTGGCTATGGTGAGGCCATCTCTGGCCTCCTGGGCAGCAATGTGCCTGGGTGCTGATGCCCTCTGTCCTGTGCAGCATTGTGGAGAAGGTTGGTGGTGTTGTTGTTGCTGGTGGTGTGCCTGGTGATGCTGGTGTTGGGGCTGATTGTGGTGGGATTCTGAGGACCAAGGTGAGAGAGTATAAAGTGCATTGATGCTGATGGAATAGATGGCAGGTGAAGTAGAGATGACAGAAGCGATCTGTCAATGGTGGGAGAGGTAATGAGATTGGACTGGATGGAGACTTGTGTAAAGACTTGCAGCATCCTGAATCTGTAGTGGAAATGCAGTTTAGAGAAGCTAGTGGTTAAGGGAACATTTCTCAATCAGCTGGGAGCTTTGACATGACATTTGAAGCTGTCAACTCATCAGCTGATTCAATGGCAAGTGACCTCCCGACTCAGCTTCACAGACGAGGTCTAGGCACAGCGGGAAACCAGTGGGCAACCTGTCAAATTCAAAAAGCTGGGAAAAAAGTATTAAGTGGCTGTAAACAAGCCACTAATGATTTTAATTGCCTGCCCCGCTGCTGAATGATGGGTCTGCTCAGCGCTGACAGACCCGACATTTGGTAAAGGCGCGTGGTGGCGGGTTGACAGCGGGGTCCCGAGCCGCTGTCAAAAAAAACTATTTTCCCGGGGCGGTGGGGGTTGAGTGATCAGATCGGATGCCCGACTGATTTTTGTTTTCATTGACTTCAGGTGGACGTAAAAGATCCTGCAGCATTATTCAAAGAAGAGCAGGGGAGTTCTCCCTGGAGTCCTGGCCCATATTTATCCCTCAACCTGCATTACTAAAACAGATTATCTGGTCATTGTCACAGTACTGTTTGTGGGATCTTGCTGTGTGCAAATTGGCTACCACAGTTCCTATATTACAACAGTGACTACACTTCAAAAGTACTTCCTTGGCTTTATAGCACTTTAGGACATCCTGGGAGAAGCTAAGGAACAGCAAGGGGCAGAAGACATTGGTGGGAGTTGTTTATAGGCCCCCAAACAGTAGTTGTAATATAGGGCAGGGAATTAGAGGCGCATGTCATGGGGGGACTTTAATCTACATATAGACTGGGCAAACCAAATTTGCAGTAATAGTGTGGAGGACGAATTTATGGAATGTATGCAAGATAGCTTTCTAGATCAGTATGTTGAGGAACCAACTAGGGAACAGGCTATTTTAGATCTAGTATTGTGCAATGAGAAAGGGTTAATTAATAATCTTGTAGTAAAGGGGCCTTTAGGGAAGAGTGACCATAATATGATAGAATTTTATGTTGAGCTTGAAAGTGATTTAGTTAAATCCGAAACTAGGGTCTTAAATCTAAACAAAGCAAACTATGTAGGTATGAGTGGCGAGTTGGCTAAGGTAGATTGGGAAACTACTTTAAAAGGTATGATGGTGGAGAAGCAATGGCTAGCATTTAAAGAATGAATACATAATTTACAACAAATATATATTCCTTTAAGGCACAAAAACCCCTCTGGAAAAGTGGTCCAACCGTGGCTAACGAGAGAAGTTGAAGATAGTATTAGATTAAAGGAAGAGGCTTATAATGTTGCCAAAAAGAATAGTAAGCCTGAGGATTTCAGAATTCAGCAAAGGAGGACCAAGTCATTGATAAAGAAAGGAAAAATAGAAATTGATAGTAAACTAGCGAGAGACATAAAAACAGACTGTAAAAGCTTCTATAGGTATGTAAAAAGGAAAAGATTAGCAAAAGTAAATGTGGCTCCCTTACAGACTGAGACAGGAGAAATTATAATGGGGAATAAGGAAATGGCAGGGAAATTAAACACATACTTTGGCCGTGATTTTGTCATCAGTGTCGGGATGGGTGCGAGACAGCTGGTTTCCAGCTTCCAGTCCCACCCCCAACTGCCTCCTCTCCACAGACGTAATTTTACCTTGATTGACCTTGTTACGCCCGCCCTGTGGGCTTGCCGGCCAATTAACAGGAAGCGAGTCTGATGATGTCATTTGATGATGCGTCATCTGCCGGTTTCCTTCAAGGGACCACGCACAATTATATTTTGACAGTTGATTTCTCAGTGTTTGACAGCATTGAGGTGCTGAAAACACTGACAGTCACTGCACAAAGGTGACCTCTTGCACCCAGGCTCTCCAATGACTCCCTCCATATGCTGGAATAGATGGCAGCTGCAGGTGAGGTGACAGAAGTGATCTGTCACTGGTGAGAGAGGTTCTCCCAATGAGATGGCACTGGACATATAGTTGGATTTAAAAACTTGTAAGCTAAAGAAATCTGTAAATGTTTAAAAAATGCAGTAACCAACATTTTCTTTGCTCTGAAACTCACCATGTGCAACCTTGGATCCTTCACACCACTTCTGCAGCTGTCATCATTCCACAAACATTACAGCAGACTCACAACACGCCACACTTACCTGGCGCGGTGTCTGGAGGTCGGGAAACCTGACCCAGAAGCGGTAAAATCCAAAAAACAGGCTGAAAACTACTGACAAGTACCTGTTAACAGGCAGGTACTTGCCTTTAATCCGCTTCCCGCCACTAGGTGTCGGGTCCATTTGCAAATCAGGGACCCAACACTTGGGAAAGTTGTTTGGAGGGGGGTTGATGGCGGGATCGGAACCCGCCATCAATCAAATCGACTTTAACCTCTGACCCACCTCCAAACCCGCCCTCTGAGTGCTGGCAAAATCGCAGCCTTTGTGTCTGTCTTCACGGAAGAAGACGCAAAAAACATCCCGGAAATAGTGGAGAACCAAGGGTCTAGCGAGAATGAGGAACTGAAAGAAATTAGTATTAGTAAAAAAATAGTACTGAAGAAATTAATGGGACTGAAAGCCAATAAATTCCCTGGACCTTATGGCCTACATCCTAGGGTTTTGAAAGAGGTGGCTATAGAGATAGTGGATGCATTGGTTGTCATTTACCAAAATTCCATAGATTCTAGAACGGTTCCCACAGATTTGAAGGTAGCAAATGTAACCCCACTCTTTAAGAAAGGAGGGAGAGAGAAAACAGGGAACGACAGACCAGTTAGCCTGACATCAGTAGTAGGGAAAATGCTAGAATCTATTATTAAGGACATGGTAACAGGGTACTTAGAAAATAATAATAGGATTGAGCAGGGTCAGCACAGATTTATGAAAGGGAAATAGTGCTTGATGAATCTGTTAGAGTTTTTGAGGTTGTAACTAGTAGAATAGATAAGGGGGAACCAGTGGATGTGGTGTATTTGGATTTTCAGAAGGCATTTGATAAGGTGCCACACAAGAGGTTGTTAAATAAAATTAGGGCTCATGGGATTGAGGGTAATATACTAGCATGGATTTAGGATTGGTTAATGGACAGAAAACAGAGAGCAGGAATAAATGGGTCATTTTCGGGTTGGCAGGCTGTAACTAGTGGCGTACCATAAGGATCAGTGCTTGGGCCTCAGCTATTCACAATCTCTTTCAATGATTTAGATGAGGGGACAAAATGTAATGGCCCAGAAATTGATCTCGCTCTGTTCCCGCGGGGGTAAGCCTTCCCCGCGATCTCTCACCTCGCTTGTGCTTTTTCAGATCCAGCTCGCACGAACTTGATGTTCCAGACATCAGCCGGGCAGTGCTTGCGTATCCCACCGGCGTAGTGAATTCGTGCGAGCTGTGGGATCACGTGACTCAGTTAGAGCCAATGGCAGCACACCATCTTCCATTCATAAGTTTCACATCCGTGCTGTGAAATCTATGAATCTTACACCCCCCAAAATAACAGCTAAACCTCAATTAAATTTTTAAAAAAAACCATCACATTAATAAAATAAGTATAGTTAATTAAATTAACCATTTTAAATAAAAAATTAAATTTTTGAAAAAATTTAAAATCTTTTAAAAAGTTATAAAAATAAACTTACCTGTCTTTAAAGTCTCTAAAAAAGATATACCTGTTAAAAAAAATTCAAAAAAATACTTAATTCACTACTTACCTTCTTAAAAGTGGGTCTTACTCCTCCTTTTTCCATTTCTAAAATCTTCAGTACTTACCTGCGCGTCCAAAGCATGAAGTGCACAGCGTGCGCGCAGCCTTTAGCGCGCACGCGATGCACCGAGGAACCGCCCCCTTTTCAAAAGAGCAATTGCCGGTTTTCAGCGCATGCGCAGGGCATGCAGAAAACTGGCAATTGGAGTGGGAATACGCGAGAGTACGCAGTGCGTACTCTCGCGTCGCGGGATCAATTTCTGGGCCAATATATCCAAGTTTGCTGATGATACAAAGCTGGGTGGGAATGTTAGTTGTGAGGTGGATGCAAAGAGGTTTCAAGGGGATATAGACAAGCTAAGTGAGTGGGCAAGAACATGGCAAATGGAATAAAATGTGGAGAAATGTGAAGTTATCCACTTTGGCAGGAAAAATAGAAAAGCAGAGTATTTTTGAAATGGTGAGAGATTGGGAAATGTTGGTGTTCAGAGGGACCTAGATGTCCTTGTACACAAATCACTGAAAGTTAACATGCAGGTACAGCAAGCAATTAGGAAAGCAAATGGTATGTTAGCCTTTATTACAAGAGGATTTGAGTATAAGAGTAAAGACACAATTATATAGGGCCCTGGTGAGACCACACCTGGAGTATTGTGTACAGTTTTGGCTTCCTTACCTAAGGAGGGATATACCTGCCATAGAGGGAGTGCAACGAAGGTTCACTAGACTGATTCCTGGGATGGGGGGATTGTCCTTTGAGGAGAGATTGAGTAGACTAGGCCTATATTCTCTAGAGTTTAGAAGAATGAGAGGTGATCTCATTGAAACATATAAAATTCTTACAGGGCTTGACAGGGTAGATGCAGGGAGGATGTTTCCCCTGGTGTTTCCCAGGGGGTCACAGTCTCAGAATAAGGGGTCGGCCATGTAGGACTAAGATGAAGAGAAATTTCTTCACTCAGAGGGTGGTGAATCTTTGGAATTCTCTAACCCAGGGGGCTGTGGAGGCTCAGTTGTTGAGTATATTCAAGACAGAGATCGATAGATTTTTGGATATTAAGGGAATCTGGCGATAGTGCAGGAAAGTGGAGGTAGAAGATCAGCCATGACTTTATTGAATGGCGGAGCAGGCTCGAGGGGCCAAATGGCCGACTCCTGCTCTTATTTCTTATGTTCTTATATCTTACATGGTTCAAACCTGAAAATATCTCACCTTGCTTTTGGATAGTGCTAATGTGGTGCGATTTTGAAGAAAGGTGCAAAGGTGGTGGTTTATGTCTCAGTGACATCGTAGTTACTTTGCAACTAGTGAGTACCATAGCTTCTATTATCAGCACTGGCAATGGGGAGGAATTTTCACCCACACAGTGTTAAAAGATCTTTACTGAAGGTAAATTATGATTTTGCATTCTTAGGATTTGTTGTTTTCTAAACTGCATTCCCATGATTCTTTTAGCAAATCATAAATTTGATTAAAAACAGGAATTTCTTCCATTTTCTGAAAGAGAGGAAAATATAGCCCCATGTCACATGGAGGGACAAGAATGCTTTGTTGTGTTGAGAGAATTTTTTAAAGAATAACACAACACCGTGCTAACCAAGTTGACTTTTATTTTTGCCACTGTGAGGGCATTACTAGCAATATGTTCTCATAAAATCTTAAAGATAAAAATAATAAAACACAAAAAGATAGCAACCTCTAGCAGTTCCTAGTTTCTTAAACTATTCTGAAAAATGGTCTCTGCCCAAAATATTAACCAGTCTTTCCTCTTCTCAGCTGGTGGTAGACATGTTGTCTATTTCCAACAGTTTCTATTTACATAGAAATACAAAGAAGTTACAACACAGAAACCGGCCATTTGGCCCAATCAGTCCATGTTGGAATGTGCCTTCCATACAAACAAACAATGCTAATCAATTTACCCGCTTTATCTTATATCCTCTTTTCCTTCACCTGTTTATCCAGTCTAATCTTTAATGTTGATATAGCTTTTGCCTCAACCATTAATCCTGGAAGTGAATTCCAGAGCAGCACAACTCTCTGTGTAAAGAGGTTTCTCTTGCTCTCTGTTTTAAATTAATACATTCAAAGAGAGAGTGGTAAAGAGGAATGTGGGCCTTTTAAAGACAGATGCAGACAAGACTATGGGCAATAAGGAAATGGCAGACTTGTTAATTCAGCACTTTGTATCCATTTTCACAGTGGAGGAAGAGCACAAAATATCAGAGGAACAAAGGAACCTAAAAATAAGTCAAGGGGATGAACTTAGTGTATTTAACATAAGTACAAAAATGGTAATGGACAAAATGAGACTTAAGATAGACAAATCTCCAGAACCTGATAGTTTTCATCTGAAGATATTAAAAGAAATGTGAGAAAATTGAAGATGCGTTAGTCATAATTTTCCAAAGCTCTCTAGATTCAAGAATTGTGCCTATGGATTTGGTAATTGCAAATGTTTAACAAGGATTAAGAAGGGAGGGAGGGAGAAACCAGTCAGTTTAACATCAGTTTTGGGGAAGTTACTGAAACCTATCATCAGGAACAGAGCAATTGAGCACTTGGACAAGCGTGAGCTGATCAAAGAGAGAGGGCAAAGATTTATGTCATGTCTGACTATTCTAGTTGAATTTTTCGAGGAGGTGGATAAGGGAGTGTTTATGGATGTTGTCTCTATGGACTTTCAAAAGATATTTGATAAGGCTCCGCATACGAGATTATCAAATCTGAAAGTGTACAGAATTGGAGGTAACTTTGCGACATTGGTTGGTAATTGGTTGGGAGGTAGGAGATTGAGAGTCGGGATAAAGGGAACATGTTCTGGTTGGCAGGATGTGGCAAGTGGTGTTCCCCGGGGATCTGCACTGGGGCCACAGCTTTTCACCATATATATTAACGACGGATGAAATAATAGAGAGTTGTAGATCAAAGTAAGTAGATGGGAGCAGGAAGTTACAAAGGAACATCGACAAAGTGAGTAGGCAAAACTATGCAGATGGAGCTCAATGTGGGCAAATGTGAGGTCATCCACTTTGGATCTGATCCACAAATCAGAATATTTTCTTAATGGAGAGAAACTAAAAGCTGTGGGTGAGCAAATGGATTTAGGTGTCAGGTACACAAATCACTAAAGCCCAGTGCATCGGTACAAAAAGCAATCAAAAAGGCTAATGGAGTTTTGGCCTTTATCTCAAGAGGCTTGAAATATGGAAGTGAGGAAGTGATGCTTCAGTTGTAGAGCCTTGGTCGGATGCCTTCTGGAGTATTGCATTCAGTTTTTGGCACTGAACCTCAGGAATGATGCATTGGTTTTGGAGGGTGTACCATGCCGATTCACCTGAATGATACCAGAACTTAAAGGGTTAAATTATGAAGACAGTTTGCGTAAACTTGGTTTGCATTCCTTTTGAGTTTAGAAGGTTGAGGGGTGATCTAATCGAGTTTTTTTTTTTAAACGATAAAGGGATTTTATAGGTTAGCTACAGAGAAACTATTTCCTCTGATGGGGGAATCCAGAAGAAGGGAACATAATCTTAAAATTAGAGCTAGTCCATTTAGGCCTGAAATTAGGAAATATGTGGCGACTTGGAGGGGCCTGAATTCATAGATCAGCTACAGCAGTGAAACTGACAAAAAAGAACTCAAAGGGGCACTGCAGCTTAAAATAATTGTAGATTAAAGTTTATTTAAGGAGTTCCACTTCTGTTCATTGAACCCTCCGGATGGTGAGGGTCCTGTCATTTCAGCTCTAAGTGCCTGATTCGTCGCTGTGCTCGCTGCACCGTATTCTAATTAGAAAACCAGTCAAATTTGGAGCAAGTTAGCAATGGCGCGATCGGCGCGCTGGACGACGAAATTTACGTTGCCAATCTCGCCGCTTCAGGGATATCTGGGTCGGTGTATCTTTCCAAGCTTGTATTGCAATATCTTCAAGTTTAAAATTGTCGGTTTATTCCTTGGTTCTTCCAACATTTCTCCAATCTAAATGAGAGCAGTGGATATAGTGCAGTAAATGTGCCTTTATTCTGTTTTTCAACCACAATTGTCGTCAACCGTAGAGGATTGCGAGTTTATCACCTGGTTGCAAAGACCGATTTTTAAATTACAGTCAACCATGACATTTTATGTTCAAAACGTTTTCCTACTGAATGCTGATAATGTGAACTTTCAAGGTGAACCTTGCAGCATGATGCATGAATGTGTTCATTTAAACTGAGTTACCATCAGCGCTTTAGGAAGAAAAGAAATTGGAACCGATGTACACAAATATTGACTTAACAAGAGATGAGCGCAATTTGATATTAATCTTACTCTAAATGGTGAGATTTACCAAAGGATAATTATCTACTTAAAGCCATCTCAATGAAAATCAATGTTTTTCTTTATTAGATTCCACACACAGTTCCTAAAAAAACAAATGAACTAGTGCAAGTCATTTACAATTCATAACAGTGATCTGGTAAAATGTAGGCGACATGTTATTTCCCTCTGTACGGGAAGCTAGTGGTGAAACTCTGTGTCAGCGAGTTGAACAATGGGATTTCATTTTATCAAATGCCAATCATGTTCGCTGTATTTCAACGCAAAGTAATAAAAATAAATCTCTCTCCTCTGTGCTTGTTGAAAAGAAATGTTGTCAGTAATGGCTTTCATTTCCAGAAACACTGGACTTTTTATTCAGTGTGATTCAATTTAATTGTCTTAATTCAACTTGTCCAACATGCAAAGAACAGAATCATCATTCGACCCAGTAGAAAATGCTCCTGTGTTGGGTAAAGTGTAGGCAGTAATGATTAGGCCATATCAAGGTAGTTCCCGTTGCTGTTGGCTCATACCATAGGCCTTTAATCAGGGAACAAAATAGCATACCTTATTTTTTGAACAGCAGAATATTTTGAAATCACTGAATTATACAATTGGTAAGCCATAGGTTCTATGAATTTGGCTTTTCCATTTGGTGTTGGCTGCTTAACAAGAGATGAACGCAATTTGATATTAATCTTACTGTAAATGGTGAGACTTACCAATGGATAATTATCTAATTAAAGCCATCTCAATGAAAATCAATGTTTTTCCTTTATTAGATTCCATACACAGTTCCAAAAAATCTCGCTATTTAAGAAAGATGCAATTGGCTCTCATGCTATTGCTGGTTGTTCATGAGAAAAATAGTAAAGTTCCCATCTCTGGCAAACAATAACATATTGGTGTCTATATCTAAAATATATCGCAGGAAAATGCTCTCGGCCTGTGCCCAGGCACGCTGGATTGCTTGGGTGCAGCGAATATTGGAATAATCATGTGGATTGAAGAGTACTGTGTAAAAGGAATTGGCCCCATTTACCTTCCACAGGCATGCACTCCAACTTGCTTGAATTTCCAATATTCACGGATGGAGGAAAGTCTCCCCTGTAATATAGAGAGTGAGAGAGTTAATTTGTGCACTGAGCACTGTAAGTGAGTGGGCAAAAATTTGGCAGATGTGGTATAATGTGAGAAAATGTGAGGTTATCCACTTTGGAAGGAAGAATGAAAAAGCAAATTATTATTTAAATGGAGTGAGACTACAAAATGCTGTGGTACAAAGGCATCTGGGGGTCCTGGTACATGAAACACACAAAGTTAGCATGCAGGTACAGTAAGTAATTAGGAAGGCTAATGGAATGTTGGCCTTTATTGCAAGGGGTATGGAGTATAAAAGTAGGGAAGTTTTGATGCAACTTTACAGGGGGCCGATGAGACCGCACCTGGAGTACTGCGTACAGTTTCTGCTCAAACACATTTGCATATCACCGAATGCAAAATTTGCATTGAACCAGTGCAATCGGGCAGCGTTTTAAAATATAATTTAAAAATTGTTTTAAACAGTATTCCGATATATTTAAGTGTTAATTTGGTGCAGTTTGATTGATACAGCTGAAAATGGGTTTATCACGAAAAAATAAGCATTTTAATCACTGTCAATCTGTGAGTAACCTGGTTTAAAATGACTGAAAATTATTTTTAGAAATATGCAGAACCATTTGCTAGTTATATTGGGGTGGAGTAGTCAGTTACTTAGTAAACGAAAAAAAAATTGCATTCAAAACCTTTCAAAACATACCTGGTGTCCTTGCACCCAAAAGTTCCAGCTTAATTTTTGGAGCCTCCTCGAAAGCCCGCAAACGAGTGCAATTAGCGGAAACTCCCAATGGTGATTAATTCATCCTGAGGGTGGGGCCAGTTTTGTGGGTAGGGCCGACTTCTAGTGCGATGCTTTTTAAACTAGCGCAAAAGATCGCAGCAACGCGATTTGCATCGAATGTAATTGACGCTTAAAATGAGCTACACGCTGATGGAGTGACAGCACATGCAACTCATGAATGCACAGCTATTGAGTCCGGAGCATGCAAGGCCACATGGGCACCATCGACAAGACCATGGACTTTGGGCAATATCGCTATTTAAGAAAGATGCAATTGGCTCTCATGCTGGTTGTTTATGAGAAAAATGATAAAGTTCCTATCTCTGGCAAACAATACATCAGTCATCTGCTTGATATATCGGTGCACTGCTGATTGATTGATTGCTGTTCCTAATGTTCCTCATAGCAGGCTGGAAGGAGTCTGAAGCATAAAGGTGCAGAGGGAAGTGACCTTGACAGTCATTGACAGTGTCATACCCGTCCTGGAGTTTAGCTGTATGTCAGATTGCAGCAAGTGGCACAACTTTGTGACAGTATCCCTGCTAAATGTTAGCCTCTGCGTAGACTGTTCCTCAGACAAGTCCAAGTAATTCCCCTTTGCCTCTATATACAGTTTGAGGGTAATGGCAGATGAGCATTAGTTCTCCAGTGGTCCAACCTGACCAGCCGGGCATCCTCCCATTCCTTTTTCCTGCAAATAACGTACATACAGACGGAGTCCCATAATGAACTTTCCTAATTTGTAGCTTGGAAACTAAAGAAAAGGCTCTGTCAAAGCCTATAGCACAAATTCTTTGCAGCACTGAGTTGACAAAAAAAGTTGAAAAAGAGACTTTGGGGTTGCGGGGGGAATACACAACCCTATATTTAATTCAAAATCTGTCTTAAATAACTTTGTATTCAAACGCATAACCTAGCAACCTTGGGTACTTGATTTATATGGGAAAATTATGGGCAATGTAAAGGATGTTAAATAGCACGGATGTCAAAATATCAGTATTTCTGTCTCATTATTAATATTGAAACACAGCTCTCCTCTCTTTCTCTTGAGGACTTTCTTCTCCACTAGAAATTAGCCTTATACACATTATGGATGGAAGATCCCATGCATGTGCTCCTCGCCTTTGCTCTGCTCAGTTACACCCTGATAAAACACATTCTGGGACAGAAACAAGCTGAAAATCACAGCAATTACCTCAATCTCACATCCCTCTGTGCCTTGGATAAGTGATAGACCTGCTCCCAGGTCTCAATCAATGCCAGTCTCAGTTGACTGAAAGAACGCTTGTGGCATTGGTCCAAAGAGACAATACCTCCAATCTCCTCTTCAGGCGACCTGTGACCTTTATGAAGGACTTTCTCATGCAGCATAGCTGAGATTTGGACTCAGCAGAATGGATTTAGACGGGCATTCTCTCCATTTTGTGGCATTGTTCTTTGGACCATCTTACACTTTCTGCACACAGGAGTTAGGTAATTGTATTCAGATTCTGTTCGTATCCTGTCACCTCCAGTACTTTATTCCGAGGTATTTCTTTTATAGTTTCCACTTTCTCCCAAACCGTGTTCCTATGGTAACCAGTTACCACTGGTCTGCACTGCCTCCCTTTCACTTTACAGACACCGAGCAGTCTTCTTCCTGACCTTTTCTTACATTACACATACCTAACTTTATATTATAACCAGACAACCCTAGAACAATATGCACCAAATAAAAAATGTGATCTTTCTCGATGGGTGTATATCTAAAATATATATATCCATTATTATGTCTCTTCCAGTACTTTAAAATGGACTGGTTTCTCAACAATCTCCCTTCACTCCCCCACCATGTCGCAGATGAAATTATCAAATGTACATCCTTGGGGAAACTCTAATGTGAGTATAAGTTAAGACTGAGGTCCAAATTTATCTTTATTATTTGAAAGAAAGACCCCATATATCTCCTGCTGCTTTTTCAGTGGTGTGAATGAGGTCAGCCTCTCTTGCTGACCTCTTTGCTATTTGCCTGAATCAAGTAGCAATATTGAATTTGCCGCCTTCAAAACATTGCATTCAAGCTGTATCGATTATTGCGATTAGTTTGTGGGGCCTCCATACGTGCCTATTGTTCTGCTTAATGACTGTATTGGAAGGGTATGTTTCGAGAACCAAACACATTTATAGCAAGGACAAGCTGGTTAAACCATAATTTGATCATTACTGGTTGAAATGGTTCTCCACTACTTTGGGTGCAGCCAGTATATAACTGTAGGAGAGCTATTGATTTTCATTAGATTTTAAATGAGATGGAAATGCAGTAAGTAGTTATCAAGATAAAATGCTCTTTCTTTCTGCAAATAGATTTTCATTATGATGGTAACTAATCAAAATACCAAATAAACAATCCTTGACGTCACAGAAATGAAGTTAAGTGCATTTGAAGATGGAACTGCTGAGCTTGCCTTCAGTTTCCTTACGGGGAAAATCAGATAATAAATACTTTTTGCCTGAATCGGTTTCTGCTAGCAATGAAATTCAGATAATCACCAATATTAACTAATATGTTCATGCATAAACTTCAGCCAAGGGATTTTGTGATAATGTCATTTAAGAAATGATTCTACTAATGTGGCATTAGAATTTGTGAACTTGTTAGAAGAAGAAATTTTACTTTAAATGTTAGTATTTTATTTCTGACCGTTCCAAACCATATGCCGCTGTTTTGGGGTGATATCAGGGTTGTCACATTGTAATTTTTCTTCATACTGCTGACAATATTAAATCCTTTGTTGGATGAAAACAAAATATAACCAAGAAAGCACATTATTTACAAAAGCAAAACATTGCGGATGCTGGAACTCTGAAATAAAAACAGAAACTTCTGGAAATACTCGGCAGGTCAGGCAGCATCTGTGGAGAGAGAAACAAAGTTAAGGTTTCAGGTCGATGACCCTTCGTCAGAACTGGAAAAAGTTAGAGATGTAACAGATTTTAAGCAAGTACAGAAGCAGAGAAAGGGGAGAGTGGAGGAAAGAACAAACAGGAAGCTCTGTGATAGGGATAACTCCCCTGCTCCTCTTCAAATAGTGCCATGGGATCTTTTACGTCCACAGAGAGGGCAGACGGCACCTCGGTTTAAGGTCTGCTCTGAAAGAGAGCACCTCTGACAGTGCAGCACTCGTTCAGATCTACACTGAAGTTTCAGCCGAGATTATGTGCTGATGTCTCTGGAGGGGGACTTGAACTTACAACATACTGGCGTAGAGATGGGGGAACTACCACTAAGCCATGGCTGGCATAGAAAGCCCAGTAGGAGACTGGGGTATTATGCAGTCAATAGACATTCCAGGAAGCAAGGACAAATGCCACAATACAATGGAATTTCTCCACAACCCTCAATTCAGAATAGATGCCGGGGGATTTTGCAACCACAGTATTGAAACTTAACATTTTAAAAACTTGTCAGAGTCCTGTATAATCATAACTTGGTGGAGGCCACAAACTTTCCAAAAATCTAGACACCTTTAACTTTCGACTTTGGAGGAGCTAAATAGTGACCTCCGATCAACCATCAAGAAATGTCTAGATCTCAGATATATAATTACATTCTGTAAGTCATAGTTTACTGAGATTTCCAATTATAGACTAAGTAAGCTGAATGCAGGAGGTGTTCGGACATTTTGAATGAGGCAAAAACATCAGCCAAACGATGAATGCAGATCGATGTGCAGTCATAATCGATCATTCTACCAATAGAGTGCTCATTAGCTACCTCTAAAAGCTGAAGCTTGGATTTTGGTCTGTATATTCTGGAATGGGAGTAACAGTGGCTGGGTGCCATATGCCTGCTATGGTGACTGACATGCCTGTCCTCCCTCTGTTTTTCCTCTTCTTCCCACCAAAAACCAAAGATACAAGGTATTCCCAATGGGAAACAACAGCAACTTGCATTTATATAGCGCCTTTAACGTAGTAAATCGTTCTACGGTGTTTCACGGGAGCGTTATCTGAAGAGAATTGACACCGAGCCACACAAGGAGATATTAGGACAAGTCAAAGGGGTAGGTTTTAAGGAGCGTCTTAAAGGAGAGTGAGGTGGAGAGGTTCAGGGAGGGAATTGCAGAGCTTAGGGCCCAGGCAGCTGAAGGTATGGCCACCAATGGTGGGGTCAATTTCCTTGGTGGGATGCACAAGAGGCCAAAATTCGTGAAATGCAGAGTTCTCATGGGGTTGTAGGGCTGAAGGAAGTTACAGAGATATGGAGGGGCAAAACCATGGAGGGATTTGAACACACAGATTAAAATGTTAAATTCAAGCTGTTGGTGGGCTGGGAGCTAATGTAGGTCGGCGAGCACAGGGATGATGGGTGAACAGACTTAATGTGCACTTAGTGCTAATGAGGTGGTATTGACGGAGAATAGGACATGCAATATTACCATGCAATTACTGTCTCATTTAAATATGCATGCCTGTTTTAGATTGGGCACTTTTCCTGGCAACTGAAAATGACTTGAAGATTGGGTGCACCAAAAAATAGACAGGGATCTGGCCCCAACCACCAACAAAGGACAGTTTGAAAATGAAAATCCAGGCTTAAAGGTCTGGAAAAAAATGAGAAACTCAGAAAACACAAGTTTTAAATAATAATTTCAGAGTTTAGAGTATCAGATCTTGTTTTAAGGTACAGAGGAACCATTTTCCTTGCACATTCTGCTGTTGCTAATATAAGCAGCTGCACTCCTATTAGATGTTCATTTATTCGCATTCTCCCTTCAGATTACAGTCTTTGTCAGCTATGCACTTGTTAGTGGTGTCATTTTGCATTGTTTTATTCAGAAGGCTTCACTCATTTTCACAGTAACTTCCCCTCATGAGAAAATAGCAGCCAGCAGAATGTTTATTTAAAAGCTAAAGAGTGTTAAATTAACTTGCGCTTCTGGTATCAACATATTGATGCAGCAGGTTTCTATGTAGTTCTACACCATCCGAAACATTACAAAAATGGAAAAGGTGTTACATTCCCTATCACTCACCCCTACAAACTAAAAATGCAGCATTATTTTTATTTTAAGAAAGAGAAAAATAGATGAGTAGCCACGTTGGGATTCAGGAACATCTTTGATATATTACCATGGGATCTAATGTAATATTAGCTGATGAGTAATTTGGGCTGTGAAGTGAGAATTGTCTGATTTGGAGCTGGGAAATAGTGAAAAGGAGGGACCAGTGAAAGAGGATATGGAGTGGAGCAGGGGGAGCAACCCTCCTAAACCAACTTCATGTAGCAGCACTTCCCCTTCTCTAGCCAAGACACAGTGAGTGCAAGTGCTGTGCCATTCCATCACTAGCCCACAAACATCATTTGCTGCTTCAGCAGTTTTTGTGGCAGCCATTGCATTTTTCTGGTCACTTTTTTTGCATGAAAGGCTCAAATATGCATTGAGGACACCTCATCTATTTTTTTTGATACTCTGGGGTGGAAACTACAGGTCCTGGAAATGTATTTCGCTTAAGTCCCATTATTTTCTCCATTACCATTTTTAAACTTGTATTAAATCTACTACATTCCTCCTCTTGATTTATTTTTAGGTTTCCTTTTACTGCTGGTAATTTGTTCTCTTCCTCCACTGTGGAAATGGATACCAAGGGCTGGATTTTATGAATGGAGACGTGTTGGAGGCGGGACTGCTACTTGCCGGGTTTCAGTCCCGCCTCCATCAGCTTCTGGCCAACCAGCGGGATTTTCCCCTGATTGACCTTGTTAAGCCCACCCGGCGGGCTCAGCAGGCCAATTAGGGGGTAGTCAGTGACAGAGCACGTCAACATATGACGTGTCATCTGTCAAGAATTTTTGAAAGAAGAAATATCATCGTTTGACAGCTTTGTGAAGCTGTCAAACACTCACATTCTGTGCAGTTTGATGAGTCCTTGTGTTCAGGACTTATCAAACCTTTCTACTTTGCAGAAATCAGCTGGCTGTTGTATCGGAGGATGCAACAGCCAGTCTGTGATCTCTACAATGGAGATGTCGGGGACTCTGGCTCCACAGCGGCTGAAGGCTGTAGGTAGAAACAAAGGTAAGTTAACATTTTCTAACATTTTACACTCACCTCACATACTTACCACTCCACACTTTCACCCATCACTCACCTCTACATCACACTTTCAGACCCCTCCGACCCCCGCAGACCTCCTACTCACCTCCTACACCCCGGCGGGGTTCCCCAGGTCGGGAAGCCTGCACTTCAGGACAAAAAATGGGGATAATCCTATTTTCTGCCTGTTAACTACCTGTTAAAAGGCAGTTAAATGCTTTAATCCCTTCCCGCCTCCAAGGAGATGGGACCCGGGGCGGGACGGCTTCCCTCCTCCTGGCAAGTGGGCACGGAGGCAGGTTGGGGGCGGGTTTGCCACCCGCCCCCAAATTCTGCCACTTTCCCGGCAGTCCCGCCTCCATACTCGCCTCCTCGGGGCTGAGAAAATGCAGCCCCAAGTACTCATTTAACAAGTCTGTCATTTTGCTTATTGCCCATTATAATCTTGCTCGCATCTGTCAAAATTGAGCCCCTATTCCCCTTTGTCACTCTCTTTCTCTACATATATTTATAAAAACTGTTAACTTTGATACCCTTCCAAGTTGTTTTCACATTCCTTTTTGCACCAATTATTACTTATTCAAGTGGTCTAGCACCTGTTTTAGGCATCTGTGCAGGACGCCTAAAAAAATAGGCCCCTCGTATTTAGTAGTGGGATCAATGCCTGAGCAGATTGGGTGCAGGCCATACCACTGCTAAATTGGTATGCTTTATACACATTTTGCACCTGAAAAACAGGCACAACACATACCAATTTGTACCCCCAAATCTCCCATGTTTTTGCTATATGCTTCGCTGATCTCCGTATTTACACATCACTATTATCAGGAAGTCTGCAGACAACTGCTATCAATGTCTTGTATCCTTTGATGTTCCTTAACTCTACTCATAGAGTTTCCTCAGCTTGATCAGCCTTACTGAAATCCTTTCTTTCTACTGCTGCAACTGTGTCTTTTATTAATATTGTTACTTCCCCTCCTTTCCCAACTTCCCTGTCTTTTCTAAAGATCTTATAGCCGTGAATATTTAACCCCCAATCATGCCCACCTTGTAGCCAGGTCTCTGAAATGACTATTACATCATGGGGGGAAAACTTGAGTCGCGCCCCCTCTGGGGCGCTAACGTCGCCGGGGCGCTACTTTTAGTGCCCTGAAAAAATTAGTGCCCCCACGGCCGAAATTGAATGGTAGCACCCCAAGAGGGAAGCGGGACATTACTGGAAGCACAACGCCTCCCTCTTGGGGTGCTGCGAGGGAATGTCGTGGCGCTATATGCCGCAGCGCCATGGTACTGCAGGCCTTCCTCCCCTTCTTAAAGGGAAGGGGCCTGGCGCAGTGCATCCCGGCGCCCAGCTGGGCCACCAGGGATCGGAGTGTTGACAAAAGAGCCCGGCACTGAAGAGAAGTGCCGGGCTCATGGCGCGCAGCCGGAACTCCGCGAGGGGGGCTGCAGAGGAGGCCGGGGACGGCAATGGGGGCAGGTGCTGGCAGGCGGCCAGCAACAAAAATGGCCGTCCGGCATGTCGCCTTTAATTAGCGCTGCCCCAGCCGCAGGTAGGTCGTCTGACCCCATCGGACATGGCGTCCGGCGGTAAGTCAGGGGGCACTACCGAAGATCGTGGCTGGAGCGCGAGTGGGGTGCTGCGCACGGTGATGATGTCATCGCTGGCGGTGCAGCTCCACGGGGCGCTAACGGTTACCACCGCCACTAACCTCCTACTGAATTTCAGCGGGAGGTGTCAGCAGCGCCGCGCCTGGGCGCTAGTTGCTTTGCGCCCCGTTAGTGCCCTCTTAGGGCACTAACGGGAGGCGCAAAGCAACCGAATTTTCCCCCCCATATCTTTTAATCTGAATTTGTGCTTCTATCGCACGTGTTTTATTTCTTATGCTACATGCATTTTTGTACAGAACTCTTACTTGGGTACCTATCCCCACCATGCCCATATGTCCTGCTGGTAATTGTCTTACACTTTTTGACTTATTGTGTGGATTTCCCCTTGTCACCCCACATAACTAGTTTAAATCTTTCTCCAACAACAACAGTAACAACAACTTGCATTTATATAGCACCTTTAATGTAGTAAAACAGTCCCAAGGCACTTTACAGCAGTGTTATCAAATAAAATTTGACGCTGAGCCACAGAAGGCGATATTAGGACAGGTAATCAAAAGCTTGGTCAAAGAAGTAGATTTTAAGGAACACCTTAAAGGAAAGAGAAAAGTTGAGGGGTGGAGAGGTTTAGGGAGGGAATTCTAGAGCTTAGGGCCTCGGCAGCCGAAGGCACAGCCGCCAATGGTGGAGTGATGAAAATCGGGAATGCGCAAGAGGCCAGAATTGGATGAGTACAGAGATCTCAGAGGGTTGTAGGGCTGGAGGAGGTTGCAGAGATAGGGAGGGGTGAGGCCATGGAGGGATTTGAAAACAAGGATGAGAATTTTAAGATTGAGGCATTGCCGATCCGAGAGCCAATGTCCCCACTTCACACTTTCTGCAAGGACACGGGCACCTCTCTGGTTTAGATAAAGGCCATCCCATCTGTACATCATTCCCTGGGCCCAAATGTGATCCCAGGAATATGAAACCTTCCCTACTACGCCATCTTTCCAGCCAGGTCTTGACAAACCTCATCTTCTTGCCCCCGTCTCTTCCAGTGCGTGGCACTGGGAATAATCCAGCGATTACTACCCGAGAGGTCCTGCTCCTTTATCTAGAACTTATCTCCTTGAAATCTCTTTGCAGAACCTCAAGCCTACTCCTATCTATGTCATTGGTTTTCACATGAACCACGACCTCTGGCTACTTACCCTCCCATTCCAGAACCTTTTGTATTTGCTATGTGATGTCCTGAACCCTGGCCATTGGAAAGCAAAATACCCTTCAGGATTCTGGATCACGTCTACAAAAGAAACTACCCCCTGACTATATAATTCCCCACAATCACCACTCAACTATCCTTATTGTGCCTTGTCATCACTCATGGTTACCCTTTTGTGTCACCCTTATTGTCCACATCACTGGTACCTAAACAGGCATACCTAGTAGACAAATCCAGCTCCACAGATGATCCCCTTTCTACCCTCACCTGTTTCTTCCTGCCCTGTCTGTCGATAGTCACCCAATCTCTCAGACCAGCTTCTCTACTCCTAGCACCCTGAGGGGTGATCACTCTCTGGAACATCCGCTCCAGAAAACTTTCTATCTCCTGAATATTGCAGAATGTGTCCAGTTGATTTGAAGCTGTGCAATTTTCTGCTCGAGGAGTGTAACCTTCATACACTTCATACATATGCATTCACCCTGCATGGCACATGAATCCAGGCAGGCCCACATCATGCACGCTCTAGACTCTGATCCTATCATACCTATGTACATATTTAACCCAATAGATATTCATTTTAAGTTCATTGAATTATTTCTATTTACTCACTCTAATTTATTATAATTACTCAAGTTTTGAAAGTCTCCGTCTGTGCTACCCTCTGAAGTTAGACCAAAAATTGTAAATTTGAGTTTAGCACTAAAATATGTGAAGATCAAAGAGCTACATATTATAATATATACAAGACATGTTGTTTCCCGTCATCAAACAAGCAAATAAAAATGCATATCGCTTCAGCTTGGGTTACAGGATATAAAGTCAGTGCAGCTCGAATCATGTGGTAACCATGCAATTTTCTTTCATCTGTGACAATTTACCGCTGAGCTTTGTTACCACACTCATTTCTGAATTTCCTTGATGGATTAGTGTTTCGTATTTTGTATGCATTATGAAAAATAAAATGTTATGCATTGTGTTTCAAGGCAACAGCACATCTTAGGCTACAGATGAGTAAACCAACCACTTTTATGTTTTATGGAATTCTCATAAATTCTTGATGTGTTTTCCTTGCAGCAATCTCCATGTTCTAAGTCACAATCACTAAAAAAAAAAGTTCTCTTTCTTTGCTTTTACAATCACTGAAAATTTCATCCATTACACAGTATTAATTTGAAGTGTGCTTTGAGTCAGGCATTTTTTCCTCGTTCAGATTTTTATTTGAATTTGGGAGTGAATTTTTATGCTCAAGTTGAGAGAATGCTAATGTTGAAGAATGGAATTTTTCCCCACAAGCACTCGGGTACAATACTGTTTAGGTGCAGAGAAAAGCTTCTGCTATACCAGCCCAATATTGTGCCTTCACCCCTTCCTTTGAAGAATTCTGCAACACTGTGATATTTTCCTTCCCACACCAAACAATCCTTATAGGCTTTCCAAATGAGACAGGCAATCGAATAACCATTAGTGTCAGATTATGAAAGTTTTGTGCTGGGGACTGGGTGAGACGGTCCCATTTTCATTTCACTGAGGTTCATTGTAGCTGTCAGAGATAGGAGACATACATCCTACCAAGCTGAAATTATTTTAAAAAGCTCACTTTTTCAAAGTCTTGGTGGAAAAAAATATAAAGATATCAAATTCTTTTATAATGCAAAAACGAGAAATAGACTGCAACCAAAATGGTTCTGTCAGAGCTCTGACTAGAAGATATGCTCAGTCTCTACACAGGTCAAGTGTACATCTGTTCACACATTTAAAACCAATATATTTTGTTCTATTTACTCCACAATGAAACTGAATTCATATGTGGTTTGTACCATCTGCTGTACTTATCCTGTAAATAATTACATCTATTTTTCTTACGCACTTGCGCACATATCTTGCTGGAAAAATGTAAACCAGCTTTTTTTAAAATTCGTTTCTGGGATGTGGGCGTCGCTGGCAAGGCCAGCATTTATTGCCCATCCCTAATTGCCCTTGAGAAGGTGGTGGTGTGCCGCTTTCTTGAACCGCTGTAGTCCGTGTGGTGAAGGTACTCCCACAGTGCTGTTATGGAGGGAGTTCCAGGATTTTGACCCAGCAACGATGAAGGATCGGCGATATACTTCTAAGTCAGGATGGTGTGTGACTTGGAGGGGAACTTGGAGGTGGTGGTGTTCCCATGCGTCTGCTGCCCTTGTCCTTCTAGGTGGAAGAGGTCGTGGGTTTGGGAGGTGCTGCTGAAGAAGCCTTGGCGAGTTGCTGCAGTGCATCTTGTAGATGGTACACATTGCAGCCACGGTACGCTGGTGGTGGAGGGAGTGAATGTTTAAAGTGGTGAATGGGGTGCCAATCAAGCGGGCTGCTTTGTCCTGGATGGTGTTGAGCTTCTTGAGTGTTGTTGGAACTGCACTCATCCAGGCAAGTGGAGAGTATTCCATCACACTCCTTACTTGTGCCTTGTAGATGTTAGAAAGGCTTTGTGGAGTCAGGAGGTGAGACACTCGCTGCAGAATACCTAGCCTTTGACCTGCTTTTGTTGCCACAGTATTTATGTGGCTGGTCCAGTTAAGTTTCTGGTCAATGGTGACCCCCAGGATGTTGATGGTAGGGGATTCCTTTGTGCTAGGTATGACTCCAGCCAGTGGAGCGTTTTCCGCCCGATTCCCATTGACTTCAATTTTACTAGGACTACTTGATGCCACACTCGGTCAAATGCAGCCTTGATGTCAAGGGCAGTCACTCTCACCTCACCTCTGGAATTTAGCTCCTTTGTCCATGTTTAGACCAAGGCTGTAATGAGGTCGGGAGCCAAGTGGTCTTGGCGGAACCCAAATTGGGCATCAGTGAGAAAGTGCCACTTGATAGCACTGTCAATGACACCTTCCATCACTTCGCTGATGATTGAGAGTCGACTGATGGGGCAGTAATTGGCTGGATTGGATTTATCCTGCTTTTTGTGGACAGGACATACAGGACATACCTGGGCAGTTTTCCACATTGTCGGATAGATGCCAGTGTTGTAGCTGTACTGGAACAGCTTGGCTAGAGGCGCGGCTAGTTCTGGAGCACAAGTGTTCAGCACGATAGCCGGGATGTTGTCAGGGCCCATAGCCTTTGCTGTATCCAGTGCGTGCGATCAGCCGTTTCTTGATATCACGTGAAGACTGGCTTCTGCGATGGTGGGGACCTCAGGAGGAGGCCGATATGGATCATTCATTCGGCACTTCTGGCTGCAAATGCTCCAGCCTTGTCTTTTGCACTCACGTGCTGGGCTCCACCATCATTGAGGATGGGGATATTCATGGAGCCTCCTCCTCCCGTTAGTTGTTTAATGGTCCACCACCATTCACAATTGGATGTGGCAGGACTGCAGAGCTTTGATCTGGCCTGTTGATTGTGGGATCGCTTAGCCCTGTCTATAGCATGCTGCTTCCACTTTTTAATCATGCATGTAGACCTGTGTTGCAGCTTCCCCAGGTTGGCACTTCATTTTTAGGTACACCTAGTGCTGCTCCTGGCCACTCCTTATTGAACCAGGGTTGGTCCCCTGACTTGATGGTAATGGTAGAATGAGAGATATGCCGGGCCATGTGGTTACAGATTGTGGTGGAATACAATTCTGCTGCTGCTGATGGCCCACAGCGCCTCATGGATGCCCAGTTTTGAGCTGCTGGATCTGTTTTGAATCTATCTCATTTAGCACGGTGGTAGTGCCACACAACGCGATGGAGGGTGTCCTCAGTGTGAAGACGGGACTTCATCTCCGCAATGGCTGTGCGGTGGTCACTGATACCAATGCTGTCATGGACAGATGCATCTGCGACAGGTGAGGCCGAGGTCAAGTAGGTTTTTCCCCTCGTGTTGGTTCACTCACCACCTGTCGCAGGCCCAGACAGGCAGCTATGTCGTTCAGGACTCGGTCAGTAGTGGTGCTACCGAGCCACTCTTGGTGATGGTCATTGAAGTCCCCCACCCAGAGTACGTTCTGTGCCCTTGCTACTCAAAGTGCTTCTTCCAAGTGGTGTTCAACATGGAGGAGTACTGATTCATCAGCTGAGGGAGGGCGGTAGGTGGTAATCAGCAGGAGGTTTCCTTGCCCATGCTTGACCTGAAGCCATGAGACTTCATGGGGTCCGGAGTCAATGTTGACTCCCAGGGCCACTTCTTCCCAACTGTATACCACTGTGCCGCCACCCCTGGTGGGTCTGTCCTGCCGGTGGGACAGGACATACCCAGGGATGGTGATGGAGGAGTTTGGGACTTTGGCTGAAAGGTATGATTCTGTGAGTATGACTATGTCAGGCTGTTGCTTGACTAGTCTGTGGGACAGCTCTCCCAATTTTGGCACAAGTCCCCAGATGTTGGTGAGGAGGACTTTGCAGGGTATGCCATTGCCGTGTCCATAGCCGGTCGATGCGTCCGGTTTCATTTTTATAATTTTGTTTCGTAGCGGTTATGTTACAACTGAGTGGCTTGCTAGGCCATTTCAAAGGGCAGTTAAGAGTCAACTACATTGCTGTGGGTCTGGAGTCACATATAGGCCAGACCAGGTAAGGACGGCAGATTTCCTTCCTAAAGGGCATTAGTGAACCAGATGTTTTTTTTATGACAATCCGATAGTTTCATGGTTACCATTACTGATACTAGCTTTTTATTCCAGATTTATTTAATTAACTGAATTTAAATTCCTCAGCTGCCATGGTGGGATTTGAACTCTCTGGATCATTAGTCCAGGCCTCTGGATTACTAGCCCAGTGACATTACCACAATTCTACCGTTCCCTATATTTGTCCAGAATGAGCTACCTTGTGTTGACTTCAGTTTGATTTTACATGCAGATTGCCTTTATCGTTGATATTGAGTTTGTCACTCTTAATGGGCAGGTGGTCTCTTTAGGAACAAAGTTATTCTGAAAATCTTCAGAAGGCATTGAACTGCATTTATATAGCATCTTACCACATCTCTCAGAGACATCTCAAATAGCTTTGCATATGGTGAATTTCATTGGAAATGAATTAGTGACTGTTATTACATCGGCAAATCCAAAAGCCAAGATTCAACGGGGGAAAAATTGGGTCGAGCCCCCTTTGGGGCGCTAACTTTGGCAGGGTGCTACTTTTAGTGCCCCGAAAAAGTTAGTGCCCCCATGCCGGAAGTTGAATGGTAGCACCCCAAGCAGAAGGCGGGGCGCTACTGGAAGCGCTCCCCCTCCCTCTTAGGGTGCTACCATTCAATATCGCGGCGCTACGTGCAACAGCGCCATGCACGTCGGCACGTAGCGCTGCGGTACTACATTGATTAAAGGGGAGGGGCCTAGCGCAGCGCGCACCGGGGCCCTGCTAGACCACCGGGGAGCGGGGTGCCGGGCTGACCGATTGCAGCCGGCACCCCGCAGGAGGAGGCCAGAGGGGGCAGGTGCTGGCAGGCGGCCGAAAAAAAATGGCCGCCCAGCACCTGCCCTTTAATTTGCGGTGCCGTGGCCGCAGACACGGCTCCATGACCCTGTCTGACATAGCGTCTGGCGGTAAGTCAGGGGGCGCGAGCAAAGTTTGCGGCCGGGGCGAGGCGCCCGGCGGTTATGTCATCGGCGGAGGCGCAGCGCCGTGGGGGCGCTACCAGCTACCGCCACCGCTAAGCTCCCGCTGAATTTCGCGGGAGGCGTTAGCAGCACTGCGCCCGGGCGCTAGGTGCTTTGCGCCCTGTTAGCACCCCCTCGGGTCGCTAACGGGAGGCACAAAGCAACTCAATTTTCCCCCCCACGAGCTTACTTCCAAAACAATATTCTAGTGATGAATGACCGATTAATTTCTTTCTGGTTGACGAAAGAATGTTGGCCAGCAACCAGGAGAACTCCCTGCTCTTTTTTAAATAGTGTGAATCCACACCTTCTGATTTAGGGACAAGAGTGTGACCAACTGAGCCAAGCTGGCAGTTTATGAGGCTCTTTGTGGTTGTTGTTTAGTGCCAGTGTGAAGGAATAAGCCATATTCAGAAAAATACACCATTCTATGAAAGAATTCTGGCCTTTGTAACATGATAAACTGGGCTTGAAAATCTAAAAACCTAACAATGGAGAAGCTGTAAAGAGCATACAGGCTATTGAGATAAGATAAGTTGTTGACACTGAATCAATAACCTTATTGAAACAGGAGGTTGGAGGCTCCTGAAGTCTGTAGCAGTGGAAAAAAGACAATGGTACACCCTGTTAAGGTGTTCTAAAGTACATTTCATAAACAGGCACATAAAAGAAAAGACATATGCCTTCGTAAAAATGACATCAAGTAAAAGAAACACCTGCCGTCAAATCATTTTTATGTTAAATTTAGAACACCTACGGACAGGAGACACGATTCTGTGTTTCAACCAGCTAAGGTGACTTAAGAATTGCATAGATCACCCTGGTTGAGGTTGTTTTAATTTACATGTCGTAAAAAGACACAAACAGAAGACTTTGGTAAGAATGACATCAAATAGATGCACCTGCTCCACATCATTTTTATGATAAGCTTCGAACACCTAAAGGTAGAGACACGGTTCTTAATGCTACCAGCTGAACTGACTGTAAAAATAGCAGGGGATAGCAGAAAAATGACTAGAGATAATTAGCTTACATCAGCAGAAAACTTCAAAGGAAATACCATTGCAAAAGGGTATAAAAATTGAACTTTCAAATGGGATGATAGATTCGCTGTAAAGAGGCAAAGCAATTCTCGGCTTCAGAACTAGCTCTGTAAGTCTTCAACTCTTTGGGCTGGATTTTGAAGGACCCATGGAGTCGGGTTTGGAGGCGTGTGGGGGGTTAAATTTGCGGGGTCGGGAGTCCCGACCCCATCCCGACTCCATCCCGCCTCCACGCAATTATGACAAAATCAGTCATGGGGTTCCCGACTCCGTCCCGCCTCCAAGAGGCGGGAGAGGCCATTAAAGCCCTTAACAAGCTCTAAATTGGCTCTGTAATGCCATTTTGAAATGGTTTAGCTAGTATAACCCTTTTCCGACGTGAAGCACGCCTGGTGTGAAACACTCCAGTGAAACCTGGCGGGAGCACAAGTGGATAGCTGACTATCGGCTGCAGGTCCACTATTACAACGGAGGAACTACTTCACTCAGAGGGTGGTAGGTCCATGGAATATGCTGCCACAAAAAGCTGTAGAAGCTACATCATTAAATAAATTTAAAACAGAAATAGACAGTTTCCTAGAAGTAAAGGGCATTAAGGGTTACGGGGAGCGGGCAGGAATTTGGACATGAGTCTAGGTTCGGATCGGTCATGGCCCTGTGGGTAGTGGAGCGGGCCCAGGCACCGTGTAGCCTGATTCTGCTCCTATTTCGTGTGTGCAATTATGTTAGATGCAGGAGATGGTTCTGTGATAGATAGTAGATTGGCGGTTAGAATCAGATCAGCCATGATCTTATTGAATGGCGGAGCAGGCTGGAGGGGCCGATTGGCCTACTCCTGCTCCTATTTCTTATGTTCTTATGTTCTTATTAAGGTAGTAGTAGTATGAAGGTAGTAGTAGTATTATTAGGTCTGAAAGTCGCCTCTGATGCTGCTGCATTGAATATCTTCAGAGACTGAATGGCCTTTGCTGTGAGAGGACTTGGATGCAAAAAATGCTCGCTCTCTCTCTCTCTCTCTCTCTCTGGTGAGGAGTTGCAGAATTCTGGGGGAGTTTTCCGGACCCTCATAATATCCGGAATGTTACAGTCTAGCTAAACTTATTAAAAGTGCTATCTGGAGGACGGTAATATCTTCAGGTTGTTCCTTTCCTTTAGGGAGAGATAGTCTGGACCTTTAGACCCAATTAAGCATCTTTAGGATTCGGCTACCTCTAACTTGAGTTGAAAGTGAACGTCTGGGGAATACGCCTGATCCGGGGCTAGCCCTAAAGGGGCTAGGACTAGTAATTATCCCTTCACCAGTCACTGCAAGATATTGAAATCTGTGTAGAAATTATGGTGAGTGATATTAAATTAAATATTTCAAAATAAATTGTAAATAAAAGGATTTGTGCCTCTATTAAAATAACAGACAAAATCATTTCATTTGAACTGTTGAGCATTCATATGCTAATATTGCTTGGTGTAATTTCTAGGCTCATGTTTCTTTTGTAGCTTATTTGAAAAGCAATATTCTGGTAGAGGCATTTTTATAACAACACAGGTAGGATGTTATATATTAAATACATGTATCATTGTAATACTACAGCTTCCTCTCAATCAGAATGGCCTGAGTATTTTCTCTTTCTTGCCTTAATTTCATAGTGCTATAGAAAGAAAAAATTGCATTCATCTCGTGCCTTTCACATCTTCAGGACAGACCAAAGCACTTCACAGCCAATTCATTATTTTGAAGCAAAAGCAAAATACTGCAGATGCTGGAAATCTGAAATAAAAACAGAAAATGCTGGAAATACTCAGCAGGTCAGGCAGCATCTGTGGAGAGAGAAACAGAGTTAACGTTTCAGGTCGCTGACCCTTCATCAGAACTGGAAAAAGCTGGAGATGGAACAGGTTTCATCTCCAGCTTTTTCCAGTTCTGACGAAGGGTCATCGACCTGAAACGTTAACTCTGTTTCTCTCTCCACAGATGCTGCCTGACCTGCTAATTATTTTGAAGTGTAGTCACTGTTGTTATGTAGGTGAATGTGACAACTAATTTGTGCACAGCATGGTCCCACAAACAGCAAGCCGATAAATGACCCATTTACCATATTGGTGATGTTAGTTGAGTGATAATTGTGAGCCAAAATACTGGAATAACTCTCCTGCTCTACTTTGAATAGTGCCATGGTGTCTTTTATGTCCATTGAACAGGCAGATGGGATCTCAGTTTAACGTCTAATCTGAATGATGCATAGGTTGATCCTAGTTGGACAAGAAGTGGAAAGCTTACTAGGGCTTTGTACTGGTAAGCTGCATAGCTTTAGCTGGTTAAACTCCAGCAGTACTCTTGTGCAAACTTGAGGATCTGCTAAATCTTGATTCTGCCAAACTGCACCTCATTGATTTTGAAAAGTAGAATGTGTCCCTGAAAAGAGATTGTGTACTCTATATCATGGAAATAGAAACCCTGCAGATGTAGATTTCTTAAAAGCTTGGACGGGGACTTTTAGATCTACTGATGGCTTTCCACAAATGCCATATCAACCTAGCTGACTGAAAAGAGTTGCTGACACACGGGCAAAGGAATGAACAAAAAGTACAAAATGACATTTGGACATGTTATTCTAAATATCATCTGTTATCTCATCTAGCATGGCAGCTGATTTCTGGTAGATATGTAACTACTTTGCTAAAAAAAAGTATCATCTTATATCAGGACGGCTGTGGTACTTTGGAATTTTCTGAGGATTAGGATTCTGTTTGGATCAGATATAGGATTATCTGGCCGACACAGACAGGACATTTATACTGATGTGATGAACCTTTTCCAGATGTAAACTGAATCTTACGGTTTGTAAAAGGGGTAATAAGTTCTCTTGAAGGAGAAATTTATTTTTGACTTAGATGATTGAAATCCCAATTGGAGTTTGAAGCCTGAATCATATTTGTAATATTTTTACTGGAGATAAATATTTAATTTTTTCTGTTCAATTCTTTAACTATATCAGCAAATCTCCTGTGATGTGACTTACGGTAAGTCGAAGGATACAATATTTCATAAGGACAGGAGCATTATACCATGTAAAATACATTGGAGGGGATTTCCCTGGGTCTGTGACCAGATGAATTGGATCACCTGAGTGTAATGAATATTGAAAATTGGTTGGGTTCGTTCACAGTCATGCGCGTCAACTCACCCGATTTTCTTATATTCACTGCACCCAAGGGCAGTCCAGGGCACTTGGGGGCAGACCCAGGAAAGTCTCCCCAATGTATTATTCAGCTTCTAAAATGTATATGTGTCTTTATTTAAGGTACAAAGTCGAGTTGATATTAAGTTAACCCTGGTTGAGTTCAGTCAAAGGTTATTCAGGCTGGAGATCAGAACATTGGCTTTGTTTGTGGGAAGGTCAATTAAGAGCCTGCAGATATTGTGGCTCCTGTATTGGCTGTTCCTGGAGAGTATTTCTGAACATTGAAAATAACTGTCTTTATTTCTTTATACTTTTTAAAAAGTGCAACTCAGGCGCTGTGTGGCATCTGAACCAATATGGACCAAGAAGTATGCAGATATGTGATTTATTTATATATATATATATATATATATATAAAATCATTCACTTCTCTGCTGTAGTAATCTGATTGATCCTTAATTTATACTGAAGTTGAGTTGGAGAAGTGTTAATCTCAGAAACAGGCCATTTGGCCCAATTGGCCCATGCCGGTGTTTATGCTCCACACAAGCTTCCTCCCATCCCTCTTCTGGATGGTGTGAATATTAATACCTTGACGGAGTAAAGGATAATCTCAGTTTGGGGTGGGGTTTGATAAGACACTTTCTTGGGGCAGTAAGGAGAGAGCTTTTGCTGCATCTAACCTGCACTGTATCTGAACAAGAAGAGCTGGGAGAGAAATTGAAAATGATTTAATTCACCAGCACTGATTGCCAGTGGACACAAAATTCTCCTCCTCAATGAAGCAAATATTGTAAACAAATCTGGGGAAAAAAAAGTTCAATTGGAACAATTTGGATTGCTAATTCAATTCCGAGCTTTCCCATATATACCGCAAGGTTGACTAAATCAGCTGATTTGTTAAATCACTGTGCTTTAGGGCAAACATGTTGCTACAATTTGTCGACAACCATAAAACAAGGTAAAACATGACTACCTGAAATACAATTACACAAACCTACTCCACAGGCCTACTTTTTGCTGCTAATTGAAGTTGTTTTTATATAGCAACGAAGTGATCAATGAAATGTTGAGAAAACTTACGACATGCTGGTTCTTCAGTGATAAATGTAATCTTTTATTTTTGTTGTAAGGCAGAGAAATTATTGATATTGATTTTGTTGTCTGACAGTGACTAATGTGTGTAAGTGTGTCAAACTACTCAGCATGTACTCTGAAAATAGAATTTGCTGCTAGACTATAAAAGCATCACGATCCTAGGCTTAAGTTTCCATCCTTACTTGCGTAGCACAAACTGCTGCTTATTTTTTCAATCAGTCCACAGTTTTGTTCTTTTAATCAGCAGAATTATTTTTATTGTCAAAATTAAATGCTATAATTGATTGGCTGGTAAGCTTAAGAACATAAGAATTAGGAGCAGGAGTAGGCCATACAGCCCTTCGAGCCTGCTCCACCGTTCAATAAGATCATGGCTGATCTTTGACCTCAACTCCACTTTCCCATCCAATCCCCATATCCCTTGATTCCCCTAGATGACTGCACAGTGTTCAGTGCCATTCACAACTCCTCAGATAATGAAGCAGTCCATGCCCGCATGCAACAAGACCTGGACGACGTTCAGGCTTGGACTGATAAGTGGCAGGTAACATTTGTGCCACAGAAGTGCCAGGCAATAACGATTTGAATACATTTTTTCTGTGTTTATATTGTGAATTCTGGGAGATTCTCTCATAGCTACTCTACCTGAGGAAGGGGCGACAGGTCCGAAAGCTTGTAATTTTAAATAAATCTGTTGGACTATAACCTGGTGTTGTGCGACTTCTCATTTTTATCTCCAACAAGCGAGAGTCTAACCACCTCCCCATGACATTCAATGGCATTACCATTGCCGAATCCCCCACTATCAACATCCTGGGGGTCACCATTAACCAGAAACTTAACTGGACTAGCCATATAAATACTGTGGCAACAAGAGCAGGTCAGAGGCTAGGTATTCTGCGGCGAGTGTCTCACCTCCTGACTCCCCAAAGCCTTTCCACCATCTACAAGGCACAAGTAAGGAGTATGATGGAATACTCTCCACTTGCCTGGATGAGTGCAGCTCCAACAACACTCAAGAAGCTCAACACCATCCAGGACAAAGCAGCCCACTTGATTGGCACCCCATCCACCACCTTAAACATTCACTCCCTCCACCACCAGCGTACCGTGGCTGCAGTGTGTACCATCTACAAGATGCACTGCAGCAACTCGCCAAGGCTTCTTTGGCAGCACCTCCCAAACCCGTGACCTCTTCCACCTAGAAGGACAAGGGCAGCAGGCGCATGGGAACCACACCACCTCCAAGTTCCCCTCCAAGTCACACACCATCCTGACTTAGAAGTATATCGCCGATCCTTCATCGTCGCTGGGTCAAAATCCTGGAACTCCCTACCTAACAGCACTGTGGGAGTACCTTCACCACACGGACTGCAGCGGTTCAAGAAGGTGGCTCACCACCACCTTCTCAAGGGCAATTAGGGATGGGCAATAAATGCTGGCCTTGACAGCAACGCCCACATCCCATAAGCGAATTTTTAAAAAAGTCCAAAAATGTTTCTGTCTCAGCCTTGAGTGGATTCTTGGACCAGGGGGCATCATCTAAAAATTAGAGCCAGACTTTCCAGGAGTGAAATTAGGAAACACTTCTACACACAGAGGGTGGTAGAAGTTTGGAACTCCCTAACGCAAATGGCAATTGATGCTAGATCAATTGTTAATTTTAAATCGGAGATTGATAACTTTCTGTTAACCATAGGTCTTAAGGAATATGGACCAAAGGCGGGTATATGGAGTTAGGTCGCAGATCAGCCATGATCTCATTGAATGGTGGAGCAGGCTCAAGGGGCTGAGTGGCCTCCTCCTGTTCCTATGTTCCATGAACATACTCAGCATCCACAGCCCTTTGAATCTTCCAAAGATTCACAACCCACTGAGTGAAGAAATTCCTCCTCATCTCAGTCTTAAATGGCCGACCCCTTACCCTGAGACTATGCCCCCTTCAGTTAGCTTGACTAACTGATTGGCGTTTAATTGTTGTTTGATGGCAAACTTAAAACTTTGTTGCCTCAAAAAGCCCTGCATTGTCAGATCCTGTATCTAGTCTTCTTCTGACCATGATTGCATTTCCTCCCCCCCCACCCCCCCACCCCCAACATTTTCAAAAGTAAATTGTCCATGGTATTGCTTGTAGTCAGTTGATGAATATAAGTTATTTTATATAGAAGATGGCAACAGAGATGGGAAAGGGACTTCAGAAACTAACTGCACGGAATCACCCAATGGCCAGAGTCTGCAACTGCATTGCGATAGTTGACATTGGCAAAGCTGAATGGGAAGTGGTGACATAGCAATTTGCAATGGTAAAAGTTGACAGAGAAGCATGCAAAATAATTGGGACAACAGGGAGTAAGGTTTATGGATAGGAAGTACGTGCAAATTTTTTAATAATATACATAGATAATACCATCCTAACTGCCATGGACCAATATTTCCCTCAATTTGTCTGTGAACGAGATCATGATTAAGGTTTGGTAGACTGCCATCATCTAGTTACAGAGGATTAGGCTCCAATGCATTGTGTGATAGAATACTTCATCATGGATTTGAGTCAATGATGAGTTACTGACTTTAGCTGTGCCGTTTTAGGGAAACGCCAAATAGAGATAAGACAGTTTCTCCGTGAGGGAGAGAAGCAGGGAGGCACAGCCCTCAACGCTACACTTGTGTACTTGCTGAATTGGTAGAAGCCAGAGAGAGGGAATATACTTCTCCTACTGAATAACAAAATAGGTACAGGATTTCCAGAGTTCGTAACTTGGACAAGTGCAGTATTAGAGCATTTCTGCTGATGTTGTTATGTCACATAAGGGTTGTGAGTGGAGTGAGATTCTCATTCTCACAATGTCTTTGTATAATTCTTTCCTCCCCCCCCCCCAATTTTCTCTTCTGCTCCACAGAAAGTGCTGACATCTGCTGGTGTACTCTTCCGGCTGCCCTCTGGTATTTCACCTCAATGGTGATTCTTCATGTGTAAACCTGGACTAAATCCTAAAGTTTCCTCACCTGACATTCTCACACACACGGGAGGCGATTTCCATTTCCAGGGTAAATCGAGCGGGTAGTGGGTGGGATACAGATTCAGATTACAATAAACACACATAATGATTACATACTTTAATTTCTGTCCGCTGAGAGAGTCATTTATCATGTTTGTTTGGACAATAGATGCCTATTGATTTGTATCTTTGCTATCTGATGACTTTGGTGGGAGGCCTGATTTGACTTTCATGGTCTGTTATCATTAGCATTAACTAGGTGAGCTGCCAGCACTAATTGTGCTGCTTGGAGACAGCTCATTGTTTGGGAGGGCTGGAAAGATCCCAAGCAGCTGGGGTGGGGGGTCAAAGGAGCAACTTATTTTACCATTGGAGAAATTTAAAGAGCACACCCAGCAGGAAGGAGTTGAAGTTGAGGAATCCTTTAAGGCTTAAAACTCCCAAAAGGATCAATGCAAAACGTGTGCCAGACCTGCTTCTAGCTTTCCCTGACTGCAGCTAATGATTCCTTCAATTAGTGCTGGAAATGGCCGCCTCCTGACCTGTACCGCACATGATTTGTGAATGGGTTGTGGAAAGTGCTCATCAACATGAAAATCACGTTGGGGTCTTAACTGTGCCATTTGGTCCTATTTTACACTTTTAATTAGGTCTCTGCCTGTTTCCAGCGGTAGCCATCGCTGTTTAAATCATCGTCCACCTGAAAATTGAAATGGGCGAACCTCCAGTGGTATATTGGCAGAACGCTTGCTTTGCTTTTTTTGACCCACTACTGTCCCGTTTACAGGCATAAATGAAATCCAGCCCCATGCATTGTCCAGCAGGAGGATAATGACGAATGGGAAACCTGGCTGATTTTTTTCCCCTTCCCTCACCCGGGGGCACTTACCATTGCCCCAGTTGAGAGCAGCTAACTCAGTACAGATCAAGGACTGAACTTGGGATCTTCACAGTCTGTATGGCTGAGTATCACACAAGCCCCACACTTATCTAAACCTTTGAGGTAGGTGTACGTTTAATAAAATTCTTGGATCCAACAACAATCCTCTCCCAACATTTTTTGAGGATGTAACTGGTAGAATAGATAAGGGAGAACCAGTGGATGTGGTGTATTTGGACTTTCAGAAGGCTTTCGATAAGGTCACGCATAAGAGATTAGCGTGCAAAGTTAAAGCACATGGGGTTGGGGGTAAGGTACTGATTTGGATAGAGAACTGGTTGGCAGACAGGAAGCAAAGAGTTGGAATAAATGGGTCTTTTTCCGAGTGGCAGGCAGTGACTAGTGGGGTACCGCAGGGATCGGTGCTAGGACCTCAGTTATTCACAATATATATTAATGATCTAGACGAGGGAACTAGATGCAATATCTCCAAGTTTGCAGATTACACAAAGCTGGGTGGGCGTGTGTGCTGTGAGGAGGATGCAGAGAAACTCCAGTATGATTTGGACAGGTTGGGTGATTGGGCAGATGCATGGCAGATGCAGTATAATGTGGATAAATGCGAGGTTATCCACTTTGGTGGCAAAAACAGGAAGGCAGATTATTATCTGAACAGCAATAGATTGGGAAAAGGGGAAGTGCAACGAGACCTGGGTGTCCTTGTGCACCAGTCGCTGAAGGTAAGCATGCAGGTGCAGCAGGCGGTTAAGAAGGCAAATGGTATGTTGGCCTTCATAGCGAGAGGATTCGAGTACAGGAGCAAGGATGTCTTGCTGCAGTTGTACAGGGCCTTGGTGAGACCACACCTTGAGTATTGTGTGCAGGTTTGGTCACCTTATCTGAGGAAGGATGTTCTTGCCATGGAGGGAGTGCAGCGAAGATTCACCAGACTGATACCTGGGATGGCAGGAATGACGTTTGAAGAGAGATTGGGTCGATTAGGCTTATATTCGCTAGAGTTTAGAAGAATGAGAGGGGATCTCATTGAAACTTATAAAATTTTAACAGGACTAGACAGACTAGATGCAGGAAGGATGTTCCCGATGGCGGGGGAGTCCAGAACCAGGGGTCACAGTCTAAGGATAAGGGGTAAGCCATTTAGGACTGAGATGAGGAGGAATTTCTTCACCCAGAGAGTGGTGAACCTGTGGAATTCTCTACCACAGAAGGCAGTTGAGGCCAATTCATTAAATATATTCAAGAAGGAGTTAGATATATTTCTTAAGGCTAAAGGGATCAAGGGATATGGGGAGAAAGCAGGGACAGGGTACTGAATTTGGATGATCAGCCATGATCTCATTAAATGGCGGAACAGGCTCGAGGGGCCGACTGGCCTACTCCTGCTCCTAGCTTCTATGTTTCTATGTTTCTGTGTTCAAATATATTAATGTTTCTTTGGCTTTGGAGAATCTCATTCTAATAAAAATTGTTAGAAATGTTATATGCATTGCACAAGTCAGCCAACTACACCAGTAAGCAAAACACCCAGCAATATGCAATAGTATCCCCTCATGGAGAGAACGCTGGTTATAAAATCTGCTTTTGTTTTATTATGATTTATAATTTATATGGTATTAAATGTGGATCAATATAAAAGCTGCAGAGACCATAGAATGGTCCACTAACTAAATTAATAAATTAGACAATGAAATTAATGATTGTTGTAATTAAAGATACTCTATTGACCTTTGGGATGTAGCTGAAATCCAATATTGATAGCAGCTTGCAGCAATAATAAAGAAAATCTTTATGTATGTGTGCTGATGCATAATCCCCATTAACAAAGCTTTTGAAGATTTGTTCTTTTCCTGCAAAAATTGTGTGTGATCACTCTAGAAAATTGTTTTCACTGATCTATCAGTGTTTTATGGCCATAACACTTTCCTGGTTGGTTGTCTTCCTCCATCTGCTCCAACTACCCTACTGGATGAATCACTTGCCATTGGCCTGGCCGAGAACTGAAAATGGCTTCGATCAATGTGTTACCATAGCAACATCAGTTCAATAAAGTGAAAGACAGCAGCAGAAATATATGTCTGTTGAATTTTTCTTTTACGCAATGAAGTTGTTTTCGGATCGTTTCAAAACTGCAACTGATAGCTTTTGTAAATTGTTCTGTAAATATGATCTTTTGGCTTGTTTACTAAAACTATTTGCACAGCAGTATGGAACCTTTGTTTTTCGTACATAAAATACCATGTTATTACATTAGAAGAGATGTTTCCTTTCAGGAACCCAATGGAGTCATCAACTCTTGAATCCCAGTGGCTGCAGGATGTTCCCAGTGGGGATAATGCTGGCTGCGAATGTTAAGACAATCATGGAAGTTGGGAAGTGACTATTTAGTTGGTTTGGCTTTTGTCCTTTTCTGAAAAAATCACTCTCTGGAAGTTATAATTCATTGGACCAGAGTTTACTGTAAAAATAACGGCGTGGCTAACTGCGCTCACCATTATTTACACGCAAATCAGACAGCAACTTCAGGCGAGTGCAGATGTGCAGTTAAATGCGGGAAATCTGAAAGTTGCTGTCTGAGAAGCGCCGTTCCGCCATAAGCTTCGCGAGACTGGCATCTCGCCGTCAGGCTCCCCATTCAAATGTATTGAATGGCGTGAAGTTCCTGTACTTATATCGTAGATACGGACTAAACTCGCCACAGAAAGTTAGGACTTGCCCATTTCAGTCCATGTACCCCTTTTGATGGTGTGATCAGTCTTAATTACTGCCAAACAACCTCTCTTGCACTGAAAATTGACTTGCGAATTCTCATTCCTTCAGCTTTTAATTGTTGTTGAAGATTTTTTTTAACTTTTTCTTTTTGTCTCTTTTATCTCTCTCTCTCTCTTAATCCAATCTTTCTTTCTCTCATTTTTTTATTTTGCTTTCTGTACCTGATTTGATATTGACATGGTTCAGACTCTGCACTGTCAATGAACAATTCTTCAATTTGATTGGTTAAGGAGATACACGGGTCCCAGATGCCCTGTAGCGATGCCGTTTCCATCTCCCACTTACAACAACTTGTGGCGCAAAATCTCACGGAGATTAAACGGGCAAGGGCAAGTCTAACGCACGGCGGGTGCCGTTCATTCGCCTATTATATAAATTCTGGCCCATTGTCTTTCTCTTGAAATATAATTCTGTGTATTCGGCTATGATTTGAAATCCAGGAATGAATACCACTGCAAAACGTGAGTACTTCTTGAATTGCTGATCAGTTGTACCAGAGATGAAATGTGATAACTTTAATAAAAAAAAGATCATATAGATCTCCAAACTGTCCTGTGATGCTCCATTAATAACAAGTGTACAGGGTGTGTAATTTATTTGAATTGATCCTGTAGGAAATGTTATGTTTCCTGACAGAATCTCCTGAATCCCAAAGGATTTTTGAATAAGACACTCTGCAGGATTAAGTATCTTGGTCACGATGCTTAGGATTTATGTTCCATAAAATTTGCTCTAAAATACAAGAAGACATTTGTCTTTAACTGCAGAACACTAAGTCCATAAAACCTTGCGAATAAGTGTTTAATAAATGGCAAAGGTTGCCAGTGGAAAACTAATATTTAATGCAAGCTATGGGATAAAGTTGATGTTCCTCCATATTTGAAAAGAAGCTCAGTGAATTGTAACAATGGTGGCTTCCCCTATTTTCATTTCTGTGAGGTTTCTGCCCAATTTGAACCACTGTAGCTGACACACTGCTCACTCAGCTGTAATAGTCATAATAGGATTTAATTTTAGGGTTATTAAAAAAGAGCAATGTATTAGTTTAATAGAGATAATCAGCTTTAACTCTGTGATGATTGGAATAACATGTCTCCTCCATCAAGATTCAATATAAGATAAAAGTACCTATTCTATTTCCAACTGTAATATATGGTGATACGCAACATAAAGGAGACACAATAGAGATCAATGGTTTATTTTGCTTATATCAGCAATCTCTACTGTGTATTCTATTTGTATAGTAGACTCCTCTTTATTAGAAACCTTTGAATCCCTTATCTAATTGTTTTTATTAAACAAACACAATTAGGAGCATGTGTACTGATTCAGATTGACAATAACTGCCACATAAAAACTGAAGAACTAAAGTCATTAATCCGCCCATAATACAAGGTTTGCATTAGCTGATAAGAGATTGTAAATGATGCCCTCCTCAAGAAACTCCTTAAGATTCAGTTTGTGGTATTAGGCTAAAGTTATTCAAAATCTATTCAATTATGTTTTCCATGCCTTATCTGCTTCTAAAGCAGCAATTACTAGAAAAGAATTATCACTATAATACTTGTCCAAGCACAGTGAATTTTAAGTTGCATTATTCACATCAAATTTGATTAATATTTCTGTTTAAAGTATTGTAAATCCTTGATTTTAAAGGCTCACATTTTGAGCACTGAACTGCTATTAATTTCTACAGCTCTGCTCCATTCATTATGCCCCAAACCTCCTGGGACTCTGTCAGCCCCTGTATAACCCCTGCCCTTTTCACCTTCCCTTTGTGGGCAGCAGGGGGTCCAAGCAGCTTCCTCTTAAGTTTCACACCTTATCACTTTCTGGGTGGCAAGACCTTGAAAATTATTCAATCGGGTTTAAATATTATAAATATGGTCAAACCTTTCCGTGTACTTTCTTATCAGATGTTCTAGTTCCCTTTCTCATTCATAAAAGTCATAAAATTAAAAAAAATTAAGAAGACATGGAACGAGAGAAGACCATTGGGCCAATCAAATCCACTTCTTCCACAGATCATCCACAATCTACCCATGGACTCTACCTACCCAGTTAGTCTCCCGAAGGAATGTTTTACATAAACTGTCCCTGATCTCTAAAGATAATGAAGCAAAATTCCAGAATGTTTATCTAGCCCCCTCAATTTCACAATTTAACTCTGGCCTACTGCTTTCCAAAGACAACATTCCACCCTCAGTTCTGGCAACCCCTCCTTATAACTTCAAATCAGATATGCAGTTTCTTTTTGACAGGATTAATTCACAAAGCATTAACTGCTTTGCACATCTGTTCCATTATCTTCTACTCCATGGAAAAAAGTTTCTTCTAATCTAAATTCTTCCTTGAGGCTGTTTAATTCCATCACTGTATCCACTAGTTACGTGCCACAATCAGAGTCAATTAGGGATGGGCAATAAATGCCAGCGACACTCACAACCCGAGAATGAATTTTAGTAATTGCCATAGAAGTAGGGGCCCTGAAAATTTACAAGACTTCTTGTGCACACTTAACAGTTACTCTAGCAGCAGTGCAGTGGAACGCCTGGGATATTGGCCCAGATTTTGTTCTGAGGCAAAGGAACGATGCTCACTGTTCACCACGCTGACAGCTGCCCACAGATCTTTTGCGGGCTTGTTACCGGAGATTTCCTCTAATCCGGTGTCTTTTCCAGTGCAGCGCCCTCTACAGGGGATCTGTGGCATCTGAACAGGGAAAGAAACAGCAAGGCTCTTCAACCAATCAGATTGAAGAATCCTCACTGAGATATGCAGAATCCAAACCAGGAAGTATAAAGCAGGAAATATAAATTAGATTTAAATGATGTACAGAAAGCAAAATAAAGATTGGGAAATACAGATGGTATTAAGGGAGAGAGCTAAAGAGACAGATGAAAAACTAAAAAAAAATTAATTTACTTTTTATTTTTTGCTGAAGTTCCAACACTAATTTTCTTCTGAGGGAATGAGACTCCACACTTGTAGAATTAATTTTTCAGGGCCAGAGAGGTTGTTCAGCAGTAAGTATCACTTATTACGCTGTTGGAAACTCACTTACTCCTGAATGCACCAGTCCTAACTTATTCAGCCATTTTTAGTGGGCAAGTACAGCAAGTTCATGCTGTTGCAGTTATTTCAATGCTGAGTCTATCGGTGCAGACTGCAACAGCGCACCCTGTGGAGGAGCAGGGTATCTCTGACAGCAACTTCTGGATTTCCACATTTAACGGCGCATGTGCGTACTCCAGAAGTTGCTGTCAGATTTCGTCCATTATAACGGTGAGCGCTGATAGCCTCACCGTTATTCTCATCGCAAATTCCGGGCCAGTGTTTCCAAGGGCCCTTGTCTGGGGTGGAACCTGCATCTGCTCCAAAACATCGTCCCATCCTATGAATGGGTTGGGCTGGAGGCACGGACTCCCATTGTGTTTGAAGGTCCATGCCAAGTGAGAGGAGGCATACTGGCCTCCTAAAGTGCACAAGTTGGCCTTACTGGGGGAATGGGGTCCACATCAGGGTTAGGGCCTGGACTCCCAAAAATGAAGGTAGAAATTTTTAAGACTCCACCCTGACACAGAAGGCCTCTGGGGGTCATGATCCTCTACTTTCTGGGGAGCAAGGCATCCAAGCAGGTTCCTCTCGAGTTTCCAGATCTTTGGTGTGCCTGCAGTGCAGATTTCCCCCCACACTGAAGGTCCACTCATGGAAGACCCTCCTCCTGACCTCGTGACCTTTGGTGCAGCAGAGTTCTGTGGCAAGTGCGATCTCGGCATAACTGCTGGGATTGATCCCTCCTGGATCTTCAGTTCAGGGGGCCCATCTTGCATACAATTTTCCAAATGTAGCTGGTCAAATCCCTTTTAGATCTGTCCCAGTATTCAATTAGATTTGTGGCCACCAGCTTAATACTGGCTGCAAGCTTTCAGCGAATGATCAATGATAATGCCCAAATGATTACCCTCACTTACTCAGAGAGGGGGAAAAAAAGCAACAGGGCTGCAGAAATCCATCTACTAACCAGCCTCCATATTTCAGAGGAAACGTTAAACCGAGGTCCCATTAGCCCTCTAAAGTGGGTGTAAAAGATCCCATGGCACTATTCGAAGAAGAGTGGGGGAGTGCTCCGCGATGTCCTGGCCAATATTTATCCCTCAACCAACATCACTAAAACAGATTATCTCGTCATTAATCTAGTTGCTGTTTGTGGGACCTTGCTGTGTGCAAATTGGCTGCCGCATTTCCTACATTACAACAGTGACTCCACTTCAGAAATACTTCTTGGTTGTAAAGTGCTTTGGGACATTCTGAGGTTGTGAAAGGCACTACAGGAAACTCTCTTTTAACCGGCACCCAAATAACCGGAAATCTCTCTTAACCGGCAAAATTCTTGAGTAGGTAACCGGGGTTTTCCTTCATCTCTCCTTTAAAAATAACTTTAAAAAAAACCCCCGAGGCGTTTGCCTTGTATCGGAGCGTGTAGATTGGGAGGGGAATGTGCAGCCCGGGTAGGCAGCGGACACGACAGATGGTCAGCTGGTGGTCCCGGGGAGACGGAGCTCCGAATGCAGGCGCATGTCAGTGTGTACGGGGCTCTCGTACGTTGGGAGATATAACTCTCCGTTATCCGGACTTTTTGATAAACCGGCACCACGCCGGTCCCGTCGGTGCCGGTTAATAAAGAGTTTCCTGTATATAAATGCAAGTTCTTTCTTTCTTAATGTCTGGGAAAGAAATGGTGCACATTAGATTTTGAATTTATCGTTTGATCTCACAATTTATCAAGGATCACACCCCCTACCACATTATGACCATAAAAATAAAAGTCTAAATTATCCCTTTAAAAAAGCATGTATTGGGATTGCACTTGTGATTCAGCAAATGTGAACTTTAAGAACATAAGAAATAAGAGCAGGAGTAGGTCACATGGCCCCTCGAGCCTGCTCCGCCATTCAATAAGATCATGGCTGATCATGGACCTCAACTCTGCTTTCCCGCCCGATCTCCAACTTTGAACAGGCATCATTGTTCCTTCATCGTCGCCGGGTCAAAATCCTGGAATCCCCTCCCTAAAAGCATCGTGGGAGTACCTTCACCACACGGACTGCAGCGGTTCAAGAAGGCGGCTCACTACCACCTTCTCGAGGGCAATTAGGGATGGGCAATAAATGCTGGCTTTGCCAGCGACGCTCACATCCCGGAACTAATATTTTAAAAAAATTATCGGGTCTCCGTTTACTAAGATGCACAGTACTATTCTCATGTCTATCTTAATTGGGTTTAACCATTAAGTTTAGAAAAATATAACTGGCTACGGCTTTCTGTATTTCTGCCTCTTTCAGGAGGTGGAGAGGAGGGAGGGTAGGTGTATGGGAAGAATCCAGCACAAAATGAGCTAAGCACATATGGCTGCGATGGGCTTTTCATGTCCTAAGTACAATTAGTCATTCTCTAGCCTTTTTATTTGGATTAGTGTGGGTGATATAGCAGTGATTATTAGTTTTGGCAGTGGTGCATGTTACTTGTGAACCACTGACCATAAGCTTGCGCTGGAATGAATCACATTCAACAGTACAAACATGTTGATAGCTTGATCTCATTATGACCCGCAATATGTTTTCACAATTTTTTTTTGCGGGCAGCAGATACGTGATCAAACGCTTGTCTTTCTCAGATACTAAAAACCCTCTCCAGTCCTCCAGGGTAGAAACAGTAAAATGTAATATTTCAGCAAACACACAATCATTGAATGTGACTAGATCTCTTCAGGCAATACAAACACCGAAGCACTATTCTTAGTAAAGGATCTGATAAGAATGTTCCAATGTAATCGTATTATATCACTTTTTTCTGCTTTTCTTTACGTAAAAAGCGCTAGCTACAAGTAAGAGCCACAAAAAATTTTAAAATGCCAGTTACCTGAATTGAGTAATTTTGTACTTTTATGTGAGAATTCAAGGTTGAGCCAATTTGGATCAATTTGGTTTGGCATGACTCTTTAATTAATGGCAGAATGCAGGTACAGAAGAGCAGAATGTCCTCTTGTAGGCTTTTCCTTATTGAAGGTCTCCCTGACAAATTGTTGCCTATAGCTGGAATGTTTCAACAAAAAAACAAAAGAAAGACTTGCATTTATATAGTGCCTTTCACGACTTCAGGAAATCCAAAACCACTTTACAGCTAATGAAATACTTTTTGATATGCAGTCACTGTTACAGTGTAGGGAAACACGGCAGCCAATTTGGATACAGCAAGGTCCCACAAACAGCAATGAGATACATGACCAGATAATCTGATTTAGTGATGCTAATTGCGGGATAAATATTTGTTAGGACACTGGGAGAACTCCCCGGCTCCTCTTCGAATAGTGCCATGGGATCTTTTACGTCCACCTGAGAGGGCGGACAGGGTCTCGGTTTAACATCTCATCTGAAAGACGGCACCTCCGACAGTGCAGCACTTCTTCAGTACTGCACTGAAGTGTAGTTTCTGTGCTTACATTTTGTGCTCAAGTCTCCGGATTGGGACTTGAACCAACAACCTTCCGAATCAGAAACGAGAGTGCTGTCACTGAGCCACAGCTAACACATAAAAGTAGATGGATTTTGTATTTGGTTTTTCCCAGCCAAATGCTGAAGAAGAATTCTCATCACCATTGCTTGTTCACAACTTATACTCCTTTGGCAAAGAAAGGCATGGTTTGGCTTGTAGCCTTCTCCAGAACTTCAATCAGCATTGATCTAAATTTAGCTGCCATCGAGAAAGCCAACTGTCAGTTCTTCTCGCCTCCGAAGCAATATCACACCTTCTTGTAACTTGACTAACTATGTTTTTTTTCGGATTAATGGAAGAAACTATTATGTTTTTAGAATAGCAATAAGTATATCATACATGCACATGTCAAAGGTTGTGTTCAAAAACTGAACCATCTCATAGAGTCATAGAGTTATACAGCACAGAAAGAGGCCCTTCGGCCCATCGTGTCCGCGCCGGCCATCAAGCCCTGTCTATTCTAATCCCATTTTCCAGCACTTGGTCCGTAGCCTTGTATGCTATGGCGTTTCAAGTGCTCATCTAAATGCTTCTTGAATGTTGTGAGGGTTCCTGCCTCTACCACCCTTTCAGGCAGTGAGTTCCAGATTCCAACCACCCTCTGGGTGAATAAGTTTTTCCTCAAATCCCCTCTAAACCTCCTGCCCCTTACCTTGAAACTATGCCCCCTGGTTATTGACCCCTCTACTAAGGGGAAAAGTTCCTTTCTATCTACCCTATCTATGCCCCTCATAATTTTGTACACCTCAATCAGGTCCCCCCTCAGCCTTCTCTGCTCTAAGGAAAACAACCCCAGCCTGTCCAGTCTCTCTTCATAGCTGAAGCGTTCCAGCCCAGGTAACATCCTGGTGAATCTCCTCTGCACCCTCTCCAATGCAATCACATCCTTCCTATAGTGTGGCGACCAGAACTGCACACAGTATTCCAGCTGTGGCCTAACTAGTGTTTTGTACAGCTCCATCATAACCTCCCTGCTCTTGCCTTCATTAGCCGAGGCATAGAATATAAGTATCCCATATGCCTTTTTAACCACCTTATCTACCTGTCCTGCTGCCTTCAGGGATATATGTACATGCACACCAAGGTCCCTCTGATCCTCTGTCCTTCCTAGGTCCTACCATTCATTGTGTATTCCCTTGCCTTGTTAGTCCTCCCAAAATGCATCACCTCAAACTTTTCAGGGTTAAATTCCATTTGCCACTGTTCTGCCCATCTGACCAACCCGTCTATATCGTCCTGTAGCCTGAGGCTTCCCTCCTCGTTATTTACCACTCCACCAATTTTCGTGTCATCTGCAAACTTACTGATCATACCTCCTACATTCATATCTAAATCATGAATGTACACTACAAACAGCAAAGGACCCAGCACCGATCCCTGCGGTACACCACTGGACACAGGCTTCCAGTCACAAAAACAACCTTCGACCATCACCCTCTGCCTCCTGCCACTAAGCCAATTTTGGATCCAATGTGCCAAATTGCCCTGGATCCCTTGGGCTCTTACCTTCTTGACCAGTCTCCCATGCGGGACTTTGTCAAAAGCCTTACTGAAGTCCATGTAGACTACATCAACTGCACTACCCTCATCCACACACCTAGTCACCCCCTTGAAAAATTCAATCAAATTGGTTAGAAATGATCTCCCCCTGACAAAGCCATGCTGACTATTCTTGATTAATCCTTGCCTCTCCAAGTGGAGACTAATTCTGTCCCTCAGAATTTTTTCCAATAATTTCCCTACTGCTGATGTTAGGCTCACTGGCCTGTAATTCCCTGGTTTATCCCTACTACCCTTCTTGAATAATGGTACCACATTAGCTGTCCTCCAGTCCTCTGGCACCTCCCCTGTGGCCAGAGAGTTTCTGAAAATTTGTGTCAGAGCCCCTGCAATCTCCTCCCTTGCCTCACACAGCAGCCTGGGATACATCTCGTCTGGGCCTGGGGATTTATCCACTTTTAAGCCTGCTAAAACCGCTCGTACCTCCTCCCTCTCAATACTAATTTGTTCAAGTATATCACAATCCCCCCTGCCTGATTTCTATGCCTACATCGTCCTTCTCCATAGTGAACACAGATGCAAAATATTCATTTTAAACCTCACCCACATCTTCCGGCTATACACACAGATTGCCACTTTGGTCCCTAATGGGCCCTACTCTTTCCCTGGTTATCCTCTTGCCCTTAATATACTTATAAAACACCTTGGGATTTTCCTTTATTTTGCCTGCCAGTGTTTTTTCATGCCCCTTCTTCGCTCTCCTAATTTCTTTTTTAAGTACCCCTCTGCACTTTCTATACTCCTCCAGGGCTTCCACTGTTTTTAGTCCTTTGTATCTGCCAAAAGCCTCCCTTTTTTCCCCTAATCCATTCTTGTATATCCCTTGACATCCAGGGTTCCCTGGGCTTGTTGGTCCCACCCTTGACCTTTACAGGAACATGTTGGCGTTGTACTCTCTCTCTTTCCTTTCTGAAAGACTCCCACTGCACTGATGTGGATTTTCCTACAAGTAGCTGATCCCAGTCCACTTTGGCCAGATCCTGCCTTATCATATTAAAATCGGCCTTTCCCCAATTTAGAACCTTTCTTTCCGTTCCAGCTTTGTCCTTTGTCATGACGGAGAGTATGCTGTCAAATTCAATTTATAAAAGCGGCTATTGAGGGTTGCTCAGAGGGCTTGCTATATTTAATTTAGGAGCACTACTTGATTTTCTAAATTTCACGTTATTTTCTAAAGTATTCTTTTGTAGGGAAGTACCTCCTATCTAGCTGAAATTGGAAATAGGACATTTTGGAAAGTAAGGCCGTGACCTCGAATCTTACTCTTTTGTGGCACAACTTAACACCGAACCATCTTAATTCTAAACAACAGTTCCCCTCGTGCACTTGTGGTTTTTTGTTTAGACAGTGTTTTGTTAGTATATCTGTGGTTCAATAAATACCTTGGAGCCTATATTTTCTCTGTTGTGCTAGAATTGGGAATGAGCATCCAAAGTTCAGTTTCAGCGTGGGGTCGAATTTGATTGATATGAAGCCAAATTCTAACCATACTGTCCAATTTTCGGAATAGTTTTGTTATCCTGAAGCTAAACTCCTAATTGTCAGAAACCGCATATAATTGGAGTTGACCACCCAAGCTGCCTCAGAAGCCAGGATCTCAAAGGTCACCCCTAGCTGGCATCAGTTCCATGACATCAGGAGAGCCTTGGGAAAAGAAACTTAAGATTGTGTTGTTTATCTGTGCCATTCTGGAACTCCAGCACACTTAAACTTATTATTTTCTGTGTTTACTACTCTAATCTGAATTCTTATAATAAATGCCGCTGTAATACTTGAGAACTCCCAGGGATTATTGGTCAATTGCAATCACAGAGGGTAGGGTTTCCAAACTCCTGTTGGGATTTCATGAATAACAAGTGAGCAGGATATGTAACTTGTTCTGCATGATCTTATTATAAAAAACGAAAAGAATCTCCTGAATCCAACAGGATTTTTGAATAAAACATTCTGTGGGGTAATGCATTTTGGTCATGATATCTAGTGATTCATGTTCTATGAGGTTTACTCGAAAATATGAGAAGTCGCACAACACCAGGTTATAGTCCAACAGCTTTATTTGAAATCACAAGCTTTCGGAGCACTGCTCCTTCATCAGGTGACGAAGGAGCAGCGCTCCGAAAGCTTGTGATTTCAAATAAAGCTGTTGGACTATAACCTGGTGTTGTGCGACTTCTCACATTTGTCCACCCCAGTCCAACACCGGCATCTCCACATCATGGCTGCTCGAAAATAGGCACAGATTTGTGTGCCTATTGAATAAATATTTAATAAATGGCAAAGGTAAAAAAAAAATCAAAAATTCTTAATGGAGTGTTATGTGATGAAGCTGAGGGTTATCGATATTTGTAAAAATGGGACTAAGTGAATTATAATTTTCCCAGTATCAGTGAAAATATTGTTGTATCCGGTCATCTTTCCACTCAAAGTATGGCACCATAGCTCACATCTTTCCAAACATTGTTCACCCATGAGTAATAGTGGGCTTTAATTTCAGAAACATTGAAATGAGCAATATATTATTTAACAGCATTGATTGATTTTTAATCCCATGAAGGCAGCAGCAACATATATTCTCCACATTCAGAATTAATACAAGGCAAGGCATCCATTTCATTTTGGACTACGGTAGATGAAAATATGTTGTTGGAAGCGCTAGGAAGTAACCATACATTGGGCCCCGGTTGATGTGTGCAGCCAGCGTTACCCGTGCTGTTCATTGGCTGCACGCATCAACGGGGGCCCAAAGTATGGTTACTTCCTAGCGCTACTTAAAGCTAGCCTGCATTACTTAAAGCTAGCCTGCATCTCTTAAAGGGAAGGTGCATTCTGGCTGCTGGAGGTACTGAGATCATTGGGAATAGTGTGCTGTGCAACAATCAACAATGGCTGATCATGGGAGTGAGCATGCACCAAGGTTTTTGGACGCTGCACTGGAGGTCTTGGTGGAAGAGGTCGAATGGAGGTGAGATTTTCTGTACCCTCAGGGGGGCCGGTGGCACTCCAGACACATGCTCAGAAGGCAGTGGTAAGAGATAGAAAAGGAGGAGGTCAATGCCAGGCGTATAGCTCCAAGAACATGGATGTAGTGCAGGAGGAAGTTTAATGATCTCGCACTAGTGGTTAAGGTCCATGAGTGCATCTTCAAATGCCATATCCTACCAACTGCACCACTAGCCACAGCCACTGCTCAATTTACCACACCCCCTTCACTCATCTAACAACAATCTCTATCAATCAGGACTCATACCTAACATTCATATTCTTCACCTCGCCCTCGCATACTTAGTACTGTTGCAAGCCTCAAACCCACATCTCACAGCTTGCACACACTGCCAGCTATTCAACTATGACAGCCACATTACCCACACAGATTGCACGACACTCATTGACACACTTCCCTCTCTCTTTCAAGAGAAGATGGCGCACAGCCAGAGGCAGCAGGAGCTAACGGGAGGGGGAGAGATGCGCCTGCATGTTCTAACCCCCATGGAGGAGATGGTGCTGACCATTATGGGAAGGGCCATTGCTGAGACTGTGGCCACAATGGCTGAAACCATACCTAATCCTCCTTCTCTCATCCGACTTCTCCCTCATCCCACAATTTCTTCTAACAGAGAAGCAGCTGATGGTGTAAGCATGCACTTCTTACTTTCTCCTCTCCCTTCACCACAATGCTACCCATGTCCATTTTTCCTCTCTCATACCCAAGAACTGCAACCTGCTCAGGCAGTGGAGGAAGAGCAAGAAGACAATGAAGATGAAGACACACTGTCACTCGATTTCACAGTCGCAGCCACCAGCTCAGATACTGACACTGCGCGTAATTTAGAGGATAGGACAGAGGCGGGATCTGCATGTGGTGAAACACCGTGCACAAGTGCGCTATAGCCAGGGCAGGGGGAAAGGATAGAGCAGGTGCCAGCTTACTGGAGGGTGATGTCGCACATTAGTTTTGCTGCAGAGGACTCAGATGATGACTTTGATGGGCCAGGCTACAGAAGAAGGCTGATGGGTGTACACCCCAAATGCTTGGTGCACTGGGAACCCTGACGGAAACCCTGTCTTCAATGTCAAGGAGCATGGAGGAGTCCAGCACCAACTTGGCACAGGGCTTTGCGCAGACCTTGGAGCCCATCCTTTCTAAAATGGAATGGGTGGCCACCTCCAGCAGCACACCTGTAGAATGAACCATGATGCAGCGTTTGATGACCGATGTCTTAGCTTCTATTGCAGAGCAAGCAGCATCCACCCAATGTCTGAGTACTGCAGTAGAAGCTCAGACTGCTGTCATGCAATCTCAGCTTGCTGCCATGGAAGCTCAGACTGCTGCCATCATGGCTCTGGATAGCAGTGTGCAAAGCGGCTTCCAGGGCATCACAGCATTCCAGCAATCTGTTCTCCAACAGATCTTCTCCTTAAAGACCCTCTGAGGATGGCTTCCTACTGAGAGCCCTTCTCACCCTCCTCCTCCTCCCTCTCTAGCAGCTTGTCCTGCTCTGTGTGGCCTCTGTTCATTCTCCCAGTCATGCTCAATGCCAAGAGCAAGGCCTACTGGCCCACTCATGTCTGGGAGCAACTGGTCTGTGTACAAGCCTTTAACTCAGCAAAAAGTACTTTAGCACCTGCCAGACCACTCCCTGTACAATATTGAAAATTTAACCAACTATGGAAAGCACCCAAAACTTGTAGAATCGCAGCAACAGCCAGAAGAAATAAACCAGCAACTAACCTGTAAGTAGTTGATGATCCCTTTAAATAGTGCTGGTGGGGGGGGCGTGGGGGAGGCGTCCTTCATGCTGTTGAATGCGTGTTGAGCTGTACGAGGGTAAGAGAGGGCATAGGCTGGAGTGTTGTACTCCAAAATGGCAGAGCTGGTGTACACGTTGATCGATGTCATGATCTTCCTGCTCTGCAGGCTGCCGGCGGATGTTAGGTGCTAACCCCTTTACCAATATGGCGTCCGGCGCACTTCGCGTCAGAATTGTTAGCATGCCGCAGGCGACATTTTGGAACTTTAAGGGGCCTCGTAGCACCCAAAAAATGGATGCTACCAAGCCCAGTATCACCCCCATAGAGAGTTACAGCACAGAAACTGGCCATATGACCTATCAAGTCTGTGCTCCACATGAGCCATCTAGTCTAATTCCATTCTCCTGCTCTTTAATCTTTTTCTATTAACCTTTTGACAAAGGTTGTGGCAAAAAAATTCCACATTCTAATCACCCTCTGTGTAAAGAAATTTAATCTAACCTTCCCTTTAATTCCTTTTGTGATCTTACATTTGTGCCTTCATGTTACAATCGTGCCAGTCAGTGGAAATAATCTATCTCTATTTACCCTACAGAGCCCTTCACATACTTGAAGACCTCTATTAGGTCATCACTTAGTCTTCTCAGCTGTAGTGAAAAAAACCCTAACTTCTCAAGTCTTTCTTCATCACTGTAACCCTTCATCCCTGTTAAGGTCCGAGTGAATCTATGCTGCATGATTTCTACCACTTTTATATCCTTCCTATAATGGAGAAAGTTAATTTTTCTGTACGGGCCTCCTCGATGTAATAATAGCTGGTGAGCATCTGATCAAGGGGCTGTTAGAGAAACTGAGTGCAGCGTATTTCTTTAGTTTCCTAGAAATGCTTTTATTTAAAATGGAGGGAAAATTGTGTCAAGAGCTGAAGTCAGTAATGCACCACTAAATTACCCCTCCAATATATTTCAAACTGAGTCATTGAAAGAAGCAAGCCAAATTTAATCTGTTCCTATATCAAAAGTTTTACAACCATGGATCAATGCCTCAGCACATGTTCCCTTTAAATGAATTCTACTATTGATAGATTGTCCATAAATGTGCCTGCACTATAGTACATCTATCTTCATGTATTTTTTGAATAGATTTTTTAACACAAGCATTTTCTGTGTAGAATTAGTCATCTCGGGCTGTTTTATATCAATTCATTTGAGCACTGAGGATAGCTGATACGGCTATGATTAATGAAGTGAAATTCCTCATGATCTTCAGCAGTAACGCCGTAGTTATGCTGTTATAATGCCTGATAGGGCGGTGGAAGCAGATTCAATAGTAACTTTCAAAAGGGAACTGGATAAATACATGAAGGGGAAAAATTTCCAGGGCTATGGGGAAAGAGCAGGGGAGTGGGACTAATTGGATTGCTCTTGGAAGGAGCTGGCACAAGCACAATAGGCCTCCTTCTGTGCTGTATCATTCTATAATGCCAAAAAGACTGAGAAAATTGCATTTTAGCACATTTCATCAGTTAGGCTCAGTTAGTGCGCCAAATGCAATTTGCCTCGATTTTTTTAACAGTGCAAATATACTTACCCATGAACTTTCCATCATACTCCCCGAGCTGGTGAATGGCATTATTTTATGGCACTATAATAGCACTACAAACATTGAAGAAATTCAGGTCTTTTAAGTTGCAGCAGCATTGCTTGTTGCTCAGAAGTGACTCACCATTATCTTGTGCTGGAATAAGCCATACTTAAATCACAAACATGTTGGTAGTTTATTCTCATTAATGCCGATAATATTTCCTACTTTATTTCGAGACCTCCCTTTAAGAACAACAGCGTATACGGGATGAAAGTGTGTCCTTCTCAGAACAAAATTTTTCTTTAGTCCTCAAGGGGAAAATCAGCGAAGTTCAATATTTCATCCAACATATAATCATTGACTGTGACAAGATCCCTTCACACAACATCAAAAGCTAAAACATTACAACTGTAGTAATAGGATTTGAAGAAAAGTGTTCAGATTTGATTGTTTTAAACTTTATCTCCAATTTTCCATGTTTATCTCCATGGAGGAGCGATTAACAATTTGCTACCACATAAACCTTTTCCAGTTGGGAGGATGCAATGTTCTGGGTGATGGATATTGCTTTTCTGTGGTGAGGGGATACAAGAGATAGTTGCAGTAGGACAAGCTGGCTGTCAGTTTTCTCTTCTCCTTTTAAAGAGCATCCTGCCAGCTTTTGGCTGAATTGGCTTTCATCTTTTTTCCCCCTAATGTGAAGCTTCTACATAAGTTTTCCAAACAGTTGTAAATATATTAGAAACCCAACTATCCCCATTCTGTATTTGAAAAATGAAGTGATGTACAAGGGAATATAAGCTGTCAAAATGAATCTGCAACAGCGGTCACTGAGGGATGGTTGAAGGGCCTACTATATTTTGCTTAGGAATATGAGAGTATTTTTCCCCCTCAGGTTTTGAAGCTAATTCTAAGTAAAGCTTGTTCCTTCAGACTAAAAACTTTCTTTATCTGAAATACGGTTCCTACTGTGATTTAGTAAATAGCTTGCAATTCTTATTTGCTTCACCCTGGTGTTGCTCTGGAGAAGATTTTTGTAGTACATGAGATAATAATAGTACAGATCAGTTATCGTAAGGTAAAATATCTGAAAGAAAAGTTGCTTGCCATTATCCAGAAGTATGAGTAAAGGTTATAATATATCTCTGTTTCCATGCTAAAATTAAATGCAAATTATACCAGATTCACAGACACACCAAACAGGTTATTACTGTTTCAATTACTTTTATGAAATGAAAGCAAAGGGCTTGCATTTTATATGGCTCATTTAACGACCTCAGGACGTCCCAAAGCACTTTACAGCCAATGAAGTATTTTTTGATATGAAATCACTGTTACAATGTAGGGAAACGCGGCTGCCAATTTGTGCAGAGTAATGTCCCACAAACAGCAATGAGATAATGACCAGATAGTCTGTTTCAGTGATGTTGATTGAGGGAACACGGGGGAGAGCTCCCCTGCTCTTCTTCGAAATAGTGCTGTGGGATCTTTTACTTTCACCCGAGAGAGCAGACGGGGCCTCGGTTTAACCTTTCATCCAAAGGACGGCCCCTTCGACAGTGCAGCACTCCTTCAGTACTGCACTGGAGTGCCAGCCTAGATTTTGCGTTTGAGTCTCTGTAGTGGGGCTTGAACCCTCAACATTCTGACTCAGCAGCGAGAGTGCTACCTACTGAGTTGACACCTCCTGTTTGCTTGATGCCTCCTGAATGTAATAATTTCACTTGGAAAAAAAGAGAGGCATATAAATAAAAATTGTGGTTGGAAATAAATAATAAGTCTATAATTTCATTCATGTATTCAGAGACCATTTAATGGATGCTCTCGGAACCCCAAATAACTTAGGGGGAAAAATTCGGTATCGACCATTTTGAGGCGCTAACATTGCCCGGGTCTAACATCATCAACTTTAGCGCCCGGTGCTAATTAGCACTGGCGACCACAAAATTCGGTTTTAGTGCCCCATTAGGGAAGCTAAATCAAGCGCTACACACTTCTCTTAGGGCGCTAACGTCGGAGCGCTACTCAAGTTCAGGCGCTGTCAATTACAAATACTCAGACAGACTGGCGCCTTCCAGTTCTTAAAGGAGAGGTTCAATCATGCTGCACAGCCTCACCCTGATCATTGCTGCTTGTGACCTGGGCCTGCAAGGAGCTGCAATCCATCATGGGTGATCGGAGGACCAGGGAGAGAGCTCGCCGGTTCAGCGACCAGGCATTGAGGCTCTGGTTGCGGCTGTGGAACGCCGATGGGCAGTGCTGTTCCCAGACACTGGCAGGAGGCCATTGCCGCAGGAGTTCAGAAGGATGTGGAGGGAGGTCACCAGCACATCTCGGCCAGAAGCCTGGTCCACAGGACTCACACCCAGTGCCGCAAGAAGTTCAACGACCTCACTCGGGTGGTCAGGGTGAGTACATGCTTCAAAAACCTCTAGATTCCACCATCTCAACCTCACTCTGTGCACAGACGGTATAAACCGCCAAATCTCCAACACTCACCCACCAACTATGCCCATCCACAAGACACATCCACATCTCACACCTTGCATACATTAAAAGCTATTCAACTATGGTAGGCACATCTGCCAAACACATGGCACTACACTCACTCACAGGCTGTCCTTTTTCTTGCAGGCCAAGCTTGCTCATAACAGGAGGGAGCAGCAATGCACGGGAGGAGGTCTGGCGGAGCTGCACCCCCTTACACAGCTGGAGGAGCACGTGCGCAGCATTATCGCGGCCCAGGTCATGGGCGCTGTGGCAGTCAGAGAGGTCGACCCCCTTGGGGCCAACAACGGTATGTTCATCACCTCCCCCTCTTCTCTTATACCACTTCACCCTCACAACACAAGGCCGTCTCGCTTTACATCTAAGTATACTGTCTCCATTCCTTGCTCCCGTCCTGCCCCCCTCCCCTGATGTTAAACCCACTCTTGTGCCTTTATGCTTTCAGATAATCAGCCACCATCTGACCAGCCTGTCCCTCAGCCTCCCAGTGGCAGCGACGTGGGAGAGGAGGAGAAACACCAAGCCGGAGTCTCACTGCCTGCATCTCCCGAGGGCAAGACATCCGATAATCCGATGCGGAGGGGTGTCATCAGCCAGCTGGCGAGTGGATAACCCTTGTCTCCGAGCAGCCAGCCGCGAGCTTCATGTGATGGGTGGAACAGTGCTGGGACAGCAGTCTGTCGCAGGATGAATGCATCGTGACTACTGCCAGGATAGCGGGCATTGACGGCGAGGATGCGCTGTCTGTGGTCGCACAGCAACTGCACGTTCAGAGACTGGTAGCCTTTGCGGTTGCGGAACGCCTCTGCATTGTGATGAGGTGCCCGCAATGCCACGTGGGTGCAGTCAATGGCGCCCTGAACCATGGGGAAGTCCGCTATCCTTGCAAAGCCACACGAGCGATCATGCTGTTTTTCTCTGGTCATGGGGAATGAGATGTACTCCCTTCTCCTTCTGTACAGAGCATCTGTCACCTCCCGGATGCAGCAATGGATGGCGAACTGTGAAATGTTTGCAATATCCCCTGTTGAAGCCTGGAAGGAGCCACTGGCGTAGAACTTGAGAGTGACTGTGACCTTAACTGCCCCTGAGAGAGACGTCCTGGTCCTGAGCTGAGGCTGGAGCTCTGGCTGCAGGAGGTGGCAAAGCTCTGTGACCACCTCCTTGCTGAAGCGGAGCCTTCTAAGGCACTGCTCCTCTGAGAGATGAATGTAGGAGAACTGCCACAGGAATACCCTGGGAGGGTAAGGTCTCCTGTTGAGAGCCCTGTTGGCCCTCCTCCCTCTGGCTACATTTTCCAGTCGTTCTCTCTGCCTCCGCTGGTGAAGCTGGAGGGCGAGGTCCCATGCCAGTACAGCCCTCATTAAGTGTTGGAAATGTTGCACAATCAAAAGTAAGACAAATTAACCTGATAAATTTTTGTCAGGAGCAAAACTCCTTCAAGTAGAAAAACCTCAAATGGGTCAAAACGCCTGTCTGCTTCTGTCAAAGTGACAAGGCAGCATTGTTTGCCGACAAAAAAACAGGAAGTGCACGCCTTTAAATTGCGCTCCCCCCAGCTCCCAGCCAATTGCAAACCGCCTCCTCTACCTGTCGTTCCTAACAGCAGACGTTGAGGCAGGGGGCGAAAATGAATTTCCGGTCCGGGGCGCTACCGGGGCGATGCATAGCTGGATGATGTCACGATCTCCAGGCGCAGGAGATTGTGGTGGTAGTGGTTAGTGCCGCCGCAAACCGGCAGGTGAATTTTGCCGGCGGCGCTAACATCGCCGCACTTGGGCTGTAAGTTGTTAGCGCCCCCCTGAGGCACTAGCGGGAGGTGCTAACCAACCAAATTTCTCCCCCTTACAGCCTTATTCTCCTTTTCCAGCTTCTCAAATATTTGCAATAGACTATTAAGTTGTTGTGGCATTGCTTATAGGCAGTCTATGGCTTAGAGCTTGAAAGCTGTGCACAGCCTTAGAATGTCAGTGCTCAGAAATGTTCCCCAGGTTGTTCTTTGTGATGTGCTCATGCCAAAGGGATGTCCTGAAACTCATGGTACACAACCACAACTATCTTCAGCACTTCCACTTCCACTCGAAGAGGAATGCGAGGAAGGCACAGCAAGAAAAAGACAAATCAAAGAAAAGATATTGTGCATTAGGTCCACTGTCATTGTGGAGAATGAAGGAGGGAAAACAGATCATGGATGGCAGGATAAAAATAATTTGATGTAATCAGACGTAAAATCGGAGTGAGTGCAAAGAGGATGAAAAGTATGTCTTGAATTATGAACATAAACAAATGGAAAAGTTTTCAGATTCGGAGGATTAAGGGAAAGGTAGCGTAGTGGTAATGTGACTGGGCTAGTAATCACGAGACATGAATTCAAATCCCACCACGGCAGCTGGGAAATTTAAATTCAGTTAATAAAATAAGTCTGGAATAAAAAGCTAGTGTCAGCAATGGTAACCATGAAACTATTGGATTGTTGTAAAAACCTATCTGGTTCACTAATGTCCTTACCTGGTCTGGCCTATATGTGACTCCAGAAACAACAGCAATGTGATTGACTCTTAACTGCCCTCTGAAATGGCCTAGCAAGTCACTCAGTTGTAACTAACTGCGACAAAACATAATACGAATGAACCCTGCCTAACAGACACTGTGGGAGCACCTTGACTGCAGCGGTTCAAGAAGGCAGCTCACCACCACCTTCTCGAGGGCGATTAGGGATAGGCAATAAATGCTGGCCTTGCCAGCGACGCCCACATCCCATAAACAAATTAAAAAAAATTGTCATGGTAGTTCCATGATTTTGTGGAGCTAAATCTACCTGCTCCGTGCTCGCTACGTGACTGGTTCGTGCGAACCACTTGCCATTATCAATCAGTAAACTAGGCTGAAGAAACTCTGCAATCATATATTCTTACCATGCTGTAGACAAAACATTTACTTGCTAGCCAGCCAGCACACCGCATTAAATTAAAAGGACATCATGATAGTTAAATCTGTGCTGAAATTATAATGACCAAGACTGGGAGTTTAGAGTGATGCTGTTATTGCAGATAAGAACGCCACATGATTTACAAGAGTGTTTAAGGTGTTATTTCACAGTTCTAAATCAGAATTTAAAAAAACCCAAAATGAAGAATCAATGCATCCCCTGGATAGCAAAGGAGAAATATAGAAATTGTCAATGATAAAAGGGAAGCCAGCCTTCAGAAGAATGACATTGCAGTAACATAGACGAGATGATAACTGATTGCAATTTGAGTTTAAATACTGCCTCCTGCAAAGTAAATTGCATTTAATAAAGACAAAAGGAAATGATTCTAGTCATCTGGATTTTATTAAATGCAATTTTATTCCATTTTTCATACTTTTATTATTGCTATTCCATTATTACCGTCAATGATGATGATCAGCTCTTTAAGTTACATATTCTGCTGCTGATTGCTGGAAGTTTACCTCATGTTATTAATAGTGTAAAGGGTATTCCACTATTATATCCAGAATGGTGGCCTTTTATTTATATATACCCTGGGCCGGTGTGTGAAAAATTGTCCATTCTATAGAGTTTTGTTACATCTCAGACTTGTACAGTGGCTGATCATTTCCTCTTAAGCAGGCCATTGGATTATAGTCATATCTAATCCTAGATTCCACTTGTTGCAGTTGATGCTGGATAAGATACCACCATTTTTAAAGGAAAAGTGAAACAGCCCCTCTGGGAATGCATACAATAAAGCAAACATATTTTCCCATTATAGCCAGAATCATTGTGACTTGACATGCACTATTTATGACCATTAAAATAATTGCTCAGTCAATTCTAAAACAGTTATTGGAAACATTATTTTTCATTAAAGTAAAATCCACTTATTTTAAATTTGAGAATCAATTTTTCCCCAATTTCTATGGAATAAACTTAAAAGGGTGAACTCAAGAGTTTTAATCAAAGATCCATCACTAGAGAAGAGAAGCTAAGCCTCCTTATGCACTGCTCCTCTGAGAACGACAGGTCTGAGGTCTTTACATCTATAAACTCTATTGGAAGGGTAAGAATTCCTGTGAGCATGCATCTTTCCATCTGGTCTCCCTCCAGCTACAATTCTGATTGTTCCTTCCTCCTGCTGCTCCTTATCTTCCTCTCTTCAGAGTGGAATTCCTAGAAGGGTCCCAATAAAGATCCAAGTGTAATGCCAGAGGCCCCATAAGATTTCAGAAGGTCCTGCAGCAATTGCAAGCACTTTGAAATCATCCAAGTAACCAAAAAACATAAATATTACAAGCAAAATATCTCCCAAAACATTTGACAGCTTTACCTGAGAGCAGCTGAAGATCCTTTTAAATCTCGCTGCCAATGGCCAATGGTCTTGTACCCGTGCATGGTTTGTGGGCGGGAGCAGGAACTGCTGGTAGCAACACGGGCAGAGAGAAAGCGTTGTCAGGGGTCGTAAGTATATCATCTGGCCCTGCTTTGCATTTATTAATGAGGCTCTCGCCTGTTTCCAGCGTGAGCTCTGGCCGCCTAGATTGAAGTCCATCCGAAAATCAGAATAGGCAGGTAAGTCGACACTTCAACCAGTTGCGTTATTTGTATTCCTTTACTGCCCATTTTGAACTGCAAGTCGGGTGGTAGGACCACCAAGTTGTCCCCGATATTTCTCAAAATTCAAAAAGTAAACTGCTAGGCCAGGAATTGACCTAAAAAGGGTGCAATCTCTGGATTGGGGAGCATTCAGGGAAACTGAGTTCCTGGGAAAGCCTTCTTTGTAATCTTTGTTGATTGTCCTCCATGTTGTCCACCATGGTAACTTCCTGCTCCAGCAGCTCTTTGCTGCAGCATGCCTTTTCTTAGTATTGAATTCAATTGAAAAGTTGCTAGTCTGATTATGTCATTACATTACCAGCCACACTTTTGCACACAACTCTGTTAGCACACAGTGAAGTCCCACCAACAATAAATGAGATGAATGACCAGTCAATCTGTTTTTGGTGGTGTTGGTTGCGGGAGAAATGTTGATCAGAATAACATGTGGACATGAGAAGTCCCTGGACTTCTTTGAAGAATGCCATGTGATCTTTAACGGCCATCTGAACAGGCAGACAGGGCCTCAGTTTAATGATCTCATCTAAAAAGTAGAGCTTCCATTTTGGGCACAACTCTGGGCACAAATTACACCCAAAATTGCGCTAGCATTGGGAAGCACTTTTTATTGCTTGAGTTTCTGCTCAAACTCATTTGCATATCGCCAAACGCAAAGTTTGTGGGCGGGGCCGGCTCCTAGCGCACTGTTTTTTAGACAAGCGCAAAATATCGCGGAAACTTGATTTGCGCTGAATGTAATTTGTGCTTAAAATTCTGCCGTCTTTTGTGTTGCGAACGGAAATTTGACCCCACTACCTCCAACAATGCATCACTCAACTCAATGCTGCACTAAAGTACCTGTGTAAATGATGACTCACATCCTGAAGTGGGGCATGAACCCTCAACTTTCTGATTCAAGAGTAGTCGCAACTGAGCCAAAAAATTAAGAGATGAGGTAAATCAGGAAGTAGCGATTTAAGTAATGCATGCTTGGAAGACTGAGGAAGTATCTAACGAGAAAGGACAGCTATATAACCGTGCAAGTAATATTCCAAAAGTGGCCTTGCGAATGAGTTGGGCTAAAGTAATTTGCTTTGACTTGTAATCATCTTACAGAAGAGTTGTTTGATATTGGTGACAGCTTAGAGAGCTGCTTAAATTGTTAAAATACACGGTACCACCCACAGTGATGAACTTATATATAAATCCCTTTGCAGCCTCTTTGCATCCTCCTCACAGCTTACTTTCCCACCCAGCTTTATATCGTCAGCAAACTTGCATATATTACACTTGGTCCGCTCTTCTAAGTCATAGATATAGATTGTAAATATCTGAGGCCCAAGCACTGATACTTTCAGCACTCCACTAGTTACACCCTGCCATTTTGAAAATGACCCATTTATTCCTACTCTTTTTTGTCCATTAACCAATCCTCAATCCATGTTAATATATTACCCCTAATCCCATGAGCCCTAATCTTGTGCAACAACCTCATGTGTGGCACCTTATCGAATGCCTTCTGAAAATCCAAATATACTACATCCACTGGTTACCCCTTATCTACACTACTAGTTACACCCTCAAAAACCCTCAATAGATTTGTCAAACATGATTTCCGTTTCATAAAACCATGTTGACTCTGCCTTAATCATAATAAAAATGTCCTGTTACCATGTCCCTAATAATAGATTCTAGCATTTTCTCTACTACTGATGTCAGGCTAACTAGCCTATAGTTTCCTGTTTTCTCTCTCCCTCCTTTCTTGAACATCGAGGTTACATTTGCTACCTTTCAATCCACAGGGACCATTTTAGACTCTAGGGAATTCTGAAAGATCAAAATCAATGCAGCCACTATTTCTGCAGCCACCTCTTTTAAAACCCTAGGGTATAGGCCATCAGGTCCAGGGGATTTGTCAGATTTTAGTCCTATTAATTTCTCTAGTACTTTTTCTTTACTAATATTAATTACTTTAAGTTCCTCACTGTCATTCAACCTATGGTTCCCCACAATTTCCGACATGTTTTTGCATCTTCTACTCTGAAGACTGTTACAAAATATTTGTTTAACTTCCCAGCCATTTCCTTATTTCCCATTATAATTTCTCCTGTCTCTGCCTCGAAGGGACCCATGTTTACTTTTGCTAATCTCTTCCTTTTTACATACTTGTAAAAGCTCTTACAATCTGTTTTTATATGTCTTGCTAATTTACTCTTATATTCTATTTTCTCCCTCTTTATCAATTTCTTGGTCATCCTTTGCTGATTTTGAAAACCCTCCCAATCCTCAGGCTTACTACTCTTGTTAGCAACAAGGTAAGCCTCTTCTTTTAATCTAATATTATTCTTTACTTCTCTAGCTAGCCATGGCTGTACCACTATTCCAGTGGATTTTTTTTATTCCTCAAGGGAATATATATTCATTGAGAATTATGAACTATTTCTTTAAATGTTTGCCATTGCTTATCTACCGTCATATCTTTCAATCTAATTTCCCAATCTCTACCTGTATAGTTGGTGTGTACTTTAATTAAAATAAAATAAGGTGCAATAAAATAGATTCCTTCCTGTACAAAAAAATTTGCAACCTTGGAAAGTCAGTGTAAACATTATACAAACTGAATACACCATTGGCAGTAAGTGCGACACATTGTTTTGGAGGTGCTCCCATAAATCATGCTTGAAAGGTTTGGAATAGGTCAATGAGGAGAATTATACCACAACATTACATTCTATCAGTCAAGGCTAGTTCTTGCTTCTCGTGATTCTTAGTGTGAAAGGAATCGTTAAAACTAATGCCTTTCTTTTACTGGCTGATGCATTTGACACCAGTATTTGTTCAAAAAAAGGCAATTTAATCATTTTAGGTAGATATAGAATAATTAACTTTAAATTGACTTTAAACTTGACTGCACACAATTGGGAGCTTTATATTGATTGTATTCTATTTTATGTTAATTTTTTTTGAACCTATTCTCATTTAATTTGATATACTCTTCTGTTTGTCATTATGCTCCAACAAAGAGAGAAAGTTGTGGACTCAAAATGAGTATAGTTTCTACTGTAGTAGCGTAGTCCCACATTAAAGATGGTAAAATATAATTTAATTCTACATGGTACAAAAAGTAGTCCAGCACACAATTATCGTACGGGCTACTAAGCAAACATATGATCCAAATTTTCCCAGAAGTCACTGGGGGAGAAATTCAACTCATGACCTTCTGTCTTGCGCCTAATAATTGGGTGGCCAAGAGTTCAAATACTGGGGGGGGGCACCTTGGTCACCCCATTGACTCACAAGGCCCGCCTGATGCAATATTCAGGTGGACTTGTAAATGAGTGAGCAGCCTGCCTGCCTGAAAGAGGCACATAGCCTGCCTGAAAGAGGCACATAGCCTCGCCCCTCCCTATTTCTAACCTACAACCCTGCTAGATCTCTGCGCTCCTCCAATTCTGGCCTCTTGTGCATCCCTGATTTTTATTGCTCCACCATTGGCGGCCATGTATTCAGCTGCCTAGGCCCTAAGCTCTGGAATTCCCTCTCCAAACCTCTCTACCTCTCTTCTCCTTTAAGACGTTCCTTAAAACCTACCTCTTTGACCAAGCTTTTGATCACCTGTCCTAATATCTCCTTATGTGGCTCAGTGTCAAATTTTGTTTGATAACGTTCCTGTGCAGTGGCTTGGGATGTTTTATGACATTAAAGGTGCTATATAAATGCAAGTTGTTGTTGCTATATGTTGAGAATCGAGGTCCTATGTCGATTTTAGGACCCCCAGTGCAAAATTCAGGTACAAATGGACGGAGCTTGTGCTGCGCAAGCTGAGCCCCTCGATATTTGCCAGCCAGGACCCGGAGAGCTGCCTCTGGTCAGCAGTTTCGGACGGGCAGCTTGCCTGCTGCATTTAAATGAGGCCCAGCCGTTAAAATGGACTGGGCCTCTCGCAGCACCTCCCGGGTGGTCGGCCCACGCAGTCTGCCGGCTTTCCGTCCAGGAGTTAAAATTCTCCCCTACGTATAGATCTGAGAAACAATTAGATTTGTTTCTGGCAAGAGAAGGGATTGGGGGATGCGGAGAGAATGCGGGTAGGTGGTGCTGATCTATGAAAAATGAATCGGCTTGTTAGCCTTCAAAGGACTTTTCCTGTGTCTAAAGGTTCTCTTCTGTTGCAACATATTGAGAATGCATGTTCGCGCTCAGTATAATTTATCAAGAAATAGAACCAAATGAGTGATGTTCGACTACATAACTGTGCTTGTGAGTTATGAGCTTTGACTTGCGAATGGTTTATTGTTCAGGAAACTGTTGAAGCTGAGTTGGGAATTTGATTCATACCACAGTGCTTTATTGAGTTTAGGGATTAATGACCAATCTGAGATATAGTGTGCTTTTTTTTCCGCGAAGTAGAATTATATTATACAGTCGGGTGACCATTGCCTGGCAGAGTTCTATGAGATGAAACTCTGCTGGCTCAAAACACAGTGCTACAGCTCTTTGGCTTAAAAATAATCTTATTTTAAAACCCAAACCATCGTGAATAAACTGCCCACAAATATGTGACACAGAATGGAAAGAATGACTAAATAAAACAGGATACATAATGTTAGTTTTTCCTGAATTGAAGCCCTCAAAGTAAATGGACGATGTACTTGGTGTTTTAGAATCTTGTCAGTGTAATTGGTGAAATATTATCTAGACCCTCAGCTGGGACACCACTTCAGGTTACTGCAACTAGTTTCAGTGCCCCTGGTGTAGGAAGGGGACAAAAAACAAATCAGCCAAGTTTCCCACTTCTGCAGTCTATCCAGTGCCACCTGCTGAAAAGTTTGGGGCCTAGAAATTGGTTTGTGCCGGCTCCAGAAACGGGTAGGCCCGAGGCACACAGGATCTTGGACCCGCAAACTGCGCCTCCCCCAGGCAGCTCGCCAGAGAATCGGCATATGATTTCGGTTCGCTGGTCACGGCCCTCAGGTAGGTTCTGGGAGGGGTGAAGCACTACTGCACCTCTCGGCTCTGCATTCAGGTATTTTTGTACCAAACGTGCCTTTTTGGTGGTGGCCTCCAGCTGTCCCTTTTAAGGCCCACTGGCTAGGCCGCCTGTAGACCACGTTTTCCTAAATGCAGCCGCCCAGGTGCCGACTGCGTTGAAGGCAGACCGATTTTGCAAACGGGGTTCTCAAACAAGCGATAGGCCCCTTATTTGCATATGCAAAGGGCCTTACACCTGTTCCAGGCGCGGGCCCTGGACACCTCTTTTTCTGCCTTTACCAATATGACAGATGGCTCACTTCCTGCGTGGAATGTGCGAATACTCCGCCCGCCATGTTGAACACTTTGGTGAGCATTGTACGCCTGTAAAACGGGCCTGGCGCCATCCAGTTGCTAGACCTGTGCGTCTGTATGTTGGATGAAGATAAGATTGGGCCCAGCTACGTTTCCCTCTACGGACGACCTGCTTGCTGAGAGTCACTGTTGAGTCTCACAGATTATAATGGCCACTTGGGTGGGATAGCAGAGGGACGCCATGGCTTGAGAAGCTGCACCGGGAGCAAGAGTCAGCATCTTCAGGAGAGAAGGGAAGCAAACTTGGAAAAATGATGGTAAAATTAAATTGAACATCACTGTTGTACTGTTTAAAGGAAGGTTTAGGCCACCAAATTTTATATAAAACAGAAATCTGTTTCTTTTTGGATTGCTGCATTGCATTAATGGTTAAGAACATTCTTTTGCTGCATAAACTGGAGAGCTGAAAGCCTGTTTATTGTTATAGTGATGGGCCATGCATCCTGCAAAACTCTGGAAGCTCTCCAGGAAGCAGACAGTTTGGTACCTCCTTTAAAAGGCTGCACACAGCAAGGGAAAGCATAGTAATGAATAACTCCAATCAGATATAATGGCCCACAATTTCCTTGAAAGTTTCGCCGTAACTATGGCATGAGAGGAGATATATTTTTTCCTGAAGATATTCGTGCGCAATTGACCTACGCCGGTTTCACAGCAACACACCGCTACGCGTGAACTTCCTCAGAATACTTGTGCTGCTCCTGAGGTACATCCGCTGAAACCTCACTTAGCTCATTAACATAGCTCGTGCAAAAGACAAGGGCTAGAAATTGGATTGCGCCCAAATATGGGTGCGACCCGCGGGCCTGACAAGTCTGTCGACAGGACCACGACAAATTGGTCTGCCGGCCTCGTTAGTGTAGTACTGGCGAGCTGCCAGCACCAGTCGCGGGCCCAGGCGTAGCTCACTGGTTGCGGAGGGCAGTGAGATCTGCCGGCTCGGACCCCGGCCGAGGGCCTATGGTGGGAGGAGGAAGAAGGCAACTGTGGGGTGAGGGGCGAATGGTGCGCGGGAGCAGCCTGCATATATATCACAGTAATCTCCTTCAGCCCCACAACCCCCCCCCCCGAGATATCTGCGCTCCTCTAATTCTGCCCTCTTGTGAGAAGTTGCACAACACCAGGTTATAGTCCAACAGTTTTATTTGAAATCACAAGCTTTCGGAGCTGCTGCCCCTTCGTCAGGTGAAGTGAAGGAATACGAATCGGCAAAGCATATATTCCGCATCATCTGCCCTCTTGAGCATCCCTGATTATAATTGCTCAACCTTTGGTGGCCGTGCCTTCTGTTGCCTAGGCCCTAAGCTCTGGAATTCCCTGCCTAAACCTCTCCGCCTCGCTACCTCTCTCTCCTCCTTTAAGACGCTCCTTAAAACCTACCTCTTTGACCAAGCTTTTGGTCACCTGCCCTAATTTATCCTTATGTGGATTGGTGTCAAATTTTTTGTCTTAAAATACTCCTGTGCAGCACCTTGGGATGTTTTACTACGTTAAAGGCGCTATATAAATACAAGTTGTTGTTGTTGTTGGAGCAGAGAGGAGGCTCCACAGTTTGGGGCCACTGTATGATCTAGTGCAGAATGGAAGGTTTTGGGCTGAAAAGACAACTAGGACTGAAATTTAAAGGAGTGTTTTAAGTCTATGTTTCATCTCTTGCTCACTCTGCTTCCTATATGCAAAATAACTCTGAATGCACTTATCCTGAAAACAGGGCTTGTATACAGTAGACAGTGTAATTATGCTGTCAATCCTGAATACAACTGCAGCAATTTGTGACGCACACTCCAGCATCTTCACACTTTTCACTTCCTGCACTTTCACATCTTAAAACATACCTTGAGAATGTGATGGGCTTCTTGTCATAAAGGACATATCAAGCAATTCTAGATAGCGCTGCATTCATTAAAACTGTTTTGTCTATATTTTAATCTTGAAATTAAATTTAGCTGAGGCAAAATTGTTCAAGGAATTTTAAGTTGACAAACTAAATGTAATGCAGCCATTTCCCAACTTTGGCAGCTCATTGCTATAATACCCACCCCTGCATTCTTCGGGTTACAACCATTCTGATTTGGAATAAATTATTTTAAAATTGCTACCTTATGGTAGCAGCATATCAACCCTTTGCCCTTACAAAGATGAAGAGCTTTCATTGATGTTGAGTTGGCTTTTAGCAAATATTATTCAGATTTGAATTCCCTTTTCTCACAAATATCCTTTGTCTGAGAGAACATGGTTATTAAAGCCATAGACTCCTTCACACTGGCTTCTGGGTATGCCGTGACCAGGCATGAGGAAGTGTACCATCATCATATTCATCATGATGAGGAATGACTGTGAGGGAGTAGAACATTATCTTCCTTCTCTACAGCACCAACAACAAACAGCAACAACAAAAACTTGCATTCATATAGCACCGTTAACATAAGAACATATGAAATAAGAGCAGGAGTAGGCCATACGGCCCCTCGAGCCTGCTCCGCCATTCAATAAGATCATGGCTGATCATCGACCTCAACTCCATTTTCCCGCCCGATCTCCATATCCCTTGATTCTCCTAGAGTCCAGAAATCTATCTATCTCAGCTTTGAATATACTCAAAGATTCAGCATTCACAGCCCTCTGGGGCAGACAATTCCAAAGATTCACAACCCAGTGAAGAAATTCTTCCTCATCTTAGTCTTAAATGGCCTACCCCTTATCCTGAGACTATGCCCCCTAGTTCTAGACACACCAGCCAGGGGAAACAACCTCTCAGCGTCTACCCTGTCAATCCCCTTCAGAATCTTGTATGTTTCAATGAGATCACCTCTCACTCTTCTAAACTCCAGAGATATTAGGCCCATTCTACACAATCTCTCATCATAGGACAGCCCTCTCATCCCAGGAATCAATCTAGTGAACCTTCGTTGCACCGCCTCCAAGGCAAGTATATCCTTCCTTAGATAAGGAGACCAAAACTGTGCACAGTACTCCAGGTGTGTTCTCACCAAGGCCCTGTGCAAGTGTAGCAAGACTTCCTTACTCTTATACTCCAACCCCCTTGCAATAAAGGCCAACATGCCATTAACATGGTAAAACATCCCAAGGCACTTCGTAGAAGCGATTATCAAACAAAATTTGACACCGAGCCACATAAGGAGATATTAGGGCAGGTGACCCAAAGCTTGGTCAAAGAGGTAGGTTTTAAGGAACCTCTTAAAGGAGGAGAGAGAAGTTTGAGAGGCAGAGAATTCCATAGCCTAGGGCCTAGGCAGCTGAAGGCACGGCTGCCAATGGTGCAGCGATTATAAATGGGGATCACAGAATCCCCACAGTGCAGATAGAGGCCATTTTGGCCCATCGAGCCTGCACCGACACATATCCCACCCTATCCCTACGTATTTAATCCCCCTAACACTAAGGGTCAATTTATCATAGCCAAATCAACCTAACCCGCACATCTTTGGACTGTGGGAGGAAACCAGAGCACACGGAGGAAACCCACGCAGACACGGGGAGAATGTGCAAACTCCACACAGACAGTCACCCGAGGCCGGATTCGAACCCGGGTCCCTGGCGCTGTGAGGCAACAGTGCTAACCACTATGCCACCGTGTTGCACCGGGATGTGCAAGAGGCCAGAATTGGAAGAGCACAGAGATCTCGGAGGGTTGTTAGGCTGGAAGAATTTACAGAGATAGGGAGCGGCGAGGCCATGGAGGGATTTGAAAACAAGGATGAGGATTTTTAAATCGAGCCTTTTCAGACTGGAAGCCAATGTAGGTCAGCGAGCACAGGGGTGATGGGTGAACGGGACTTGGTGCGAGTTACAAAAAGGCCAAAAGAGTTTTGGATGAGCTCAAGTTTATGGAGGGTGCAAGGTGGGAGGCCGGCCAGGAGCGCATTGGAATAGTCGGGTAAGAAAGGCATGGACGAGAGTTTCAGCAGCAGATGAGTTGAGGCAGGGGCGGAGACGGGCGATGTTACAGTACCAAGTCCCTCTTAACAAAGTACAGAACACACAGGATTCTGTTTGAAACTCCCTCTACAGATGCCCAGTAATGTGCCTTAACCCTATCCACAAAAGAGCAATCCCCTTATGGACTAACAGGACATATCTATATCCTATAACAATTGTCTTTATTATTTGAATCGAAAGCCATAAAGGTAATGAGGCAGAGATCTTGCCCTACTGTGTTATAAAAGGTATACTTGGTTCTGTTGGTAAATGGGTTAAAATGTCTTGTTCCGCAATGCAAAGTTTTCAGATAAAATTATCTGTTATTTTAGAGAAGAGCACAGCCATGTGTAACTTAACATTTCCGCTACTACAATAGCAAAATACTGCGGATGCTGGAAATCTGAAATAAAAACAGAAAATGCTGGAAACACTCAGCAGGTCAGGCAGCATCCGTGGAGAGAGAAACAGAGTTAACGTTTTAGGTCTGTGACCCTTCGTCAGAACTGGAAAGGGTCACAGACCTGAAACGTTGACTCTGTTTCTCTCTCCGCGGATGCTGCCTGGCCTGCAGAGTGTTTCCAGCATTTTCTGTTATTTAGCCTTTACGCTGTTTGCCCCTATGAACTAATTGAAGGCTTACAGCAGTTGTTTTGCCTTACACAGTTCTTCAGGGGCAGAGTACAAAACAAACAAATGGGTGGCCAGCATTTGACTGTTGGTGGTAGGGGAGACACCTCGGCTGTCCCATTGATGCCCAAGGCCCACCTGATGCAATTTTAAGGCAGGCCTGTAAATAGGCGAGCAACAATACCCACTTGCTTTGGACGTAAAGCTGCTTAAATATGCAAAGCAGCATCCTATGCCGGTTGTAGGAACCCGGTTACAATTTTCAAGTGCAAATGGGCGGAACCTGGTGAGCGACTTAGCCAGTGGTCCTTAAAGGGACAGGTGGTGATTGACCAACAAAAGGCCCAGAATTGCTTTGGGAGAATTTTTGTGGGAGTTCAAATGCTCCTCCTGGCTCCACAAAAATACCGTGCTTGACCGCCTCCCCCACAGCCCCCCGCCCCCCCCCCTCCGGCTCAAGATCGGCTATTCCCTCCCAGGCCAGACCCGCTGGCTGGTTAAGTGTGGGAGTCAGCGGCACTGCCACCCTCCCACAACTGACGGGGTTCCCGCTTTCATCCTCAGCTCGCTGGCGATGCTGCCTTTGGGCGGGCAGTTCGGTTATTCCGTCAGCTTTGCTCCTGTTTTGTGTATAAGCCGAATGTCCTCCCTCCCGGATTGCTTTGGTCTTCTCAAGCTTGAGCTGAAAATAGAAAAAAAAATCTTCACAAAAATATTAAACAATAAAATTAGACAGAAGGAACGATTGCACAAGTGCTTGTTCAGGAAAAAAAATCATTTATTTACTCATTCCATAAGCAATTGCTGCAACTTTTGCCCGTCAAGATAAGGTTGAATCAGTTTGAATGTTTAAACTAGTAGAAGCTGACATTTCCAACATGTTTATTTTGTAAACGCATTCTAATTTTCAAGTGACTTCAACAAATAGAGAAAAGTAAGAGATTGGGAAGCGGTTGTAGAAATCTGAAGTACTGAGATGGGACAGGGCACATCAACTCCAACAGGCAGTGTTGGCAAAGGAATGGAAGCCATGGCTTCCCCACAGGGAAATAAAAGTCAGTGGAGAATTACCCTGGGACACTCATGTGCACTTTATACAGGAAAAAAAAGACTTTAAAAGCAGAATCTCGTTCGCATTTTTTTTTCTGGAAACAAATGCATTAAAGCTTACTGCCCGGTAATAACAAGACAGCAGCAGCAGTAATTCGATCCAAATTCTTAAGTGCTACCACACTAGACAATAGGCCGAGAAGGGAACTGCGGACAGGTCAGTAGCTTGAGTAATATTCCATCTGTCCTGTTACAGGCATAAAATATTCATACGTCAGAATGCTCATACATCAGAATGCAATTTGTGTCACTGATACAGTTTAAAGAAATTAACAGAGTCAAGTATGCAAAGTAAAATGTTCAAGGAAAAAATAACAAACTACTTGGTTCTACTCCACCCACAGAAGTGAAATGGAGGCATGTATAGTGACAGATTGTACTCCAGTTATTGCACATTTAAGTCCCACTGGAGTGGGACAGTGAAGTCTGGTAATTACTGCTGACCCTTTAGAGACTGGTAGAAAGGAACTCTAACCTTGGGTATGAAATCCCCACCTCGGGTGAAAAGTTGGCAGTCGGTCTCAGGTACTGGACCATCTGTCCATTAATCATTTCTAGAAAGGGAACAGGAACTCTAGCCTCGAGTGACATTCGAGCTTTGCTCTCCCCAGTTGATGGATTCCATTTGTTTTGTGTTGGACTGGCGGATGGATCATCAAGAGGACCTACCCAGCACTAGAGATGCACATCTTTGAGGCTGAAAGAAAATTACAGATGTAATAGGCCAAAGTGGGCACGAAAGGATATGGGGATTAAATAATATTTCAAAAAATGGGCCTGGTGGTTGTGGTTCAAAGCGGTTAGTTTTGCTCACATGAGAGAGTAATGATATAGTCTCTGGAAGTCTACCAAGGGAATCATACATATTAATTGTGTGGATGTTAATGCTATGGGTATAGATTGAAAGGTAACATTCTTTTCACCTCAGTGTATTGTCATCCAGCCAGATACAGTACAAATCTTCTGGCAGCATTACAATACTGGTGTCAGTAATAGGATAAGAATTTGATGACTATAATAAGATAGGGTAAAGGCCATCCCAGAGCTTCAGAGTGGTTAGCAGAGTTAGACTGAAGCACTGAAAATATCATTGGAAATGCTGGCTGATCATCGCACAGCCAAAAAAGCAGTGGAGCTCACTTCAGAATAGTCAGGTCCCTGGAGGTCAAAAATCAATCATAATAACATGCTGCCCTATACAAGGTTTCTAATGGAAGTCACTCAAGTCTCTGCTCTTTGGATCCTAATCTCTATGGCAACCCAGGCACAATGTGATACTGCGCCAGCAATTGAAAAGTCCGACAAATTTCACATTGACATTTTCTTGAACAGTAGCAATTATTGAGATGTTTTGCTATTATTAGATAGATTTGTTGAGTTTTATTCAGCATTTATCTTTCTGAGATGCAAGATGATAGATTAGTTAGGGTCCTCTCTAAAAAGTCATAAAAATGCATCCTCGCAGAAGTCGTAATTGAATAAAGAAAAATGCTAAGTAGTATCGAACAATGATATGTAGTTTATTCTGCAGGAACTGACATAGTTGATGCAATCAGCCATTGACAGCATTTTTAATGATGCTAAACATCATGCTATTTTTAGTTCTAATTTGAATAACACTATCTAACATCCCAATTAAATTCTGTCATTACAATCATTGTGAGCACATGAGGGGCAGTGAAACTACATGCTATCTAAATCTTGAATGTAAATGTCTTTAATAGCAGAAAATATTTGTGAAATAATTCTTGTTAAATTAACAGGTACACCTATTAACTGAGCAGATTAGAAATAATTTGGTGCAATTTCAATAGGTGTGAATGCTTAAAAGGTAAAATTACTGAAAAGATCCCCATTGCCATGCTGGTGTATTGTGTTACTATTATAATTGGGAACCAATTGATTCCCTCCTGCTCCAGCCCTAAAACCACATCTTTCTCTAATTCCTCTCCTATCTCTCCTCATGCCCTCTCCAAGCTCATTTGGTTCATGAAGCCAACCTCCTGCTCTCTGGATCCTATTCTCACTAAACTGCTGACCACCCAATTTCCCTTCCTGGCCCTCATGCTAGCTGACAGTGTAAGTGGTTCCCTTTGACCCTGTCTCCCTCCCTTACAAATCTACCATCATTATTCCCCTCCTCAAAAAATCCACCCTTGACTCCTTTGTTCTTGCAAACTACCACACCATCTCAAGCCTCCCTTTCCTCTCCAAAGCCCTTGAAAGTTTTGTCTCATCCCAAATGCATGCCTCTCTTTCTCGCAACTGCAATCTTAAACCTCTCGAATCAGGTTTCCTCCCCTGCCTCACCACTTAAAAGGCCCCAATCAAAGTGACAAATGACGTCCTCTGTGACTCTGACCGTGGTGCATTATTTCTTCTCATGCTTCTCGACTACTCTGCATGTTCATCCACGCCATCCTCCAACACCTCTCCTCCATTGTCTAACTAAGTGGGACATCCCTCATCTGGTTCCGCTCTACCTATTCAGTCATAGCCATAGAATCTCCTGCAATTGCTTCTCTTTCCACCTTTGCACCGTTACCTCTGGAGTCTCCCATGGATCTATCCTTGGACCCCTCCTATTTCTCAGCTACATGTTGCCACTTGGCAACATCATATGAAGACATGACATCAGGGTTCACATGTACACTGACGACACCCAGCTCTACCTCAACACCACCTCTCTCAACTCCTCCATTGAATCAGCCACAATTTCCTCCAATTAAATATTGGGAAGACCGCAGCCATTGTTTTCGGCCCCTGCCACAAACTCAGTTCCCTTGCCACCGATTTTATTCCCCTCCCTAGCCACTGTCTCAGGTTCGGTTCACAACCTCGCTGTTCCATTTGAACGAGCTGAGCTTCTGACCTCATATCCTCTCCATCACGAAGATTGCCTCCTTCCACCTCTGTAACATTGTATGTCTCTGCCCCGGCCTCAGCCAATCTGCTGGTGAAACCCTCGTCCATGCTTTTGTTACCTCCAGACTCAACTATTCTAATGTGCTCCTGGCCAGTTTCTCATCTTTAACTCTCCATAAACTTGAGCTCACCTAAAACTCTGCTGTCCATATCCTAACCTGCATTGTCTCGTTCACCCATCCACACTGTGCTCGCTGACCTACATCGACTACCGGCCCACCAGCAGCTCAAGTTTAAAATTTTCACCCTCGTGTTTCAATACTTTCATGGCCTCACTCTTCCCTATCTCTGTCACCTTCTCCAGCCCTACAATTCTGGAAGAACTCTGTGTTCTTCCATCTCTGATCTAAGAACATAACATAAGAACATAAGAATTAGGAGCAGGAGTTGGCCATTTGGCCCTTCGAGCCTGTTCCGCCATTCAATAAGATCATGGCTGATCTTCTACCTCATCTCCAGTTTCCTGCACTATCCCCATATCCCTTGATACCCTTAATATTCAAAAATCTATCGATCTCTGTCTTGAATATACTCGATGACTGAGCCTCCACAGCTGTCTGGGGTAGAGAATTCCAAAGATTCACCACCCTCTGCGTGAAGAAATTTCTCCTCATCTCAGTCCTAAATGGCCGACCCCTTATTCTGAGACTGTGACCCCTGGTTCTAGACTCCCCAGCCAGGGGAAACATCCTCCCTGCATCTACCCTGTCAAGCCCTGTAAGAATTTTGTATGTTTCAATGAGATCACCTCTCATTCTTCTAAACTCTAGGGAATATAGGCCTAGTCTACTCAATCTCTCCTCATAGGACAATCCCCCCATCCCAAGAACCAGTCTGGTGAACCTTCGTTGCACTCCCTCTATGGCATCTCTTTTGCATCCCCCACTCCCTTTGCCCCACCATTGGTGACCATGCCTTCAGCCTTCTAGGCCCTAAGCTCTGGACTTCCCTCCCTAAATCTCTCTGCCTCTCCACTTCTCTTGTCCTGTAAGACTTCCAACATTCGATGGAATATGGAACTGTACCCATGGATTGGAGGGTAGCTAATGTTACCCCACTATTCAAAAAGGGTGGTAGAGAGAAAGCGGGGAATTACAGACCGGTAAGTCTGACATCGGTAGTGGGGAAAATGCTAGAGTCCATTATAAAGGATGTACTAGCTGAGCACTTGAAAAACAGTGACAGGATCAGACAAAGTCAACATGGATTTACAAAAGGTAAATCGTGCTTGACTAATCTACTGGAATTTTTTGAGGATGTAACTGGGAAAATAGATAAGGGAGAACCAGTAGATGTGGTGTATTTGGACTTTCAAAAGGCTTTCGATAAGGTCCCGCATAAGAGATTAGCGTGTAAAGTTAAGGCACATGGGATTGGGGGCAAGGTATTGACTTGGATAGAGAACTGGTTGGCGGACAGAAAGCAGAGAGTAGGAATTAATGGGTCTTTTTCCGAGTGGCAAGCAGTGACTAGTGGGGTACCGCAGGGATCGGTCCTTGGACCCCAGCTATTCACAATATACATTAATGATCTAGATAAGGGAACTAAATGTAATATCTCCAAGTTTGCAGATGACACAAAGCTGGGTGGGCGTGTGTGCTGCGAGGAGGATACCGAGAAACTCCAGGATGATTTGGACAGGTTGGGTGAGTGGGCAGAAGCGTGGCAGATGCAATATAACGTGGATAAATGCGAGGTTATCCACTTTGGTGTCAAAAACAGAAAGGCAGACTATTATCTGAATGGCAATAGATTGGGAGAAGGGGAAGTGCAACGAGACCTGGGTGTCCTTGTGCACCAGTCGCTGAAGGTAAGCATGCAGGTGCAGCAGGCGGTTAAGAAGGCAAATGGTATGTTGGCCTTCATAGCGAAAGGGTTTGAGTATAGGAACAAGGATGTCCTGCTGCAGTTGTACAGGGCCTTGGTGAGACCACACCTTGAGTATTGTGTGCAGTTATGGTCGCCTTATCTGAGGAAGGATGTTCTTGCCATGGAAGGAGTTCAGCGAAGATTCACAAGGCTGATACCTGGAATGGCAGGAATGACATATGAGAAGAGATTGGGTCGATTGGGCTTATACTCGCTGGAGTATAGAAGAATGAGAGGGGATCTCATTGAAACATATAAAATTCTGACAGGTCTGGACAAACTAGATGCAGGAAGAATGTTCCCGATGGTCGGAGAGTCCAGAACCAGGGGTCATAATCTAAGGATAAGGGGTAAGCCATTTAGAACAGAAATGAGGAAGAATTTCTTCACCCAGAGAGTGGTGAACCTGTGGAATTCTCTACCACAGAAGGTAGTTGAGGCCAAGTCATTAAATATATTCAAGAATGAGTTAGATATATTTCTTAAAGCTAAAGGTATCAAGGGATATGGGGAAAAGGCAGGTACAGGGTACTGAGTTTGGATGATCAGCCATGATCTCATCGAATGGCAGAGCAGGCTCGAGGGGCCGAATGGCGTACTCCTGCTCCTATCTTCTATGTATCTATGTATCTATGTAAGACCATTCTTAAAACCTAGTTCTTTCACCAAGCTTTTAGTCACACCTTCTAATATCTCGTTCTTTGGCGCAGTGTCAATTGTTTTCTGATTACACTCTTATGAAGCACCTTGGGATGTTTTCCTACGTAAAGGCGCTATATAAATGCAAGTTATTGTTGTTATTGCTGTTGCAACATAGATTGGGAGAGTCAGTTTTGAATTATTGCATTGGTCCATATTCGTGTTCTGGCTTGCCTTAGAATTTACAGCGTGAAGAGCAATCATCAATCTTGCCTGTCCCGTCAAGTACAATAGGAAGTGGAGGTACGTGTTCATTGAAACAGTGGAAGGGCTCCCTCTCTGACTCAATGGGAATAATTTTAACTTTATTGCCGGGTGAAAACTGGGCAATAACGTATCGGACCGTCCATTTTAAACCCCGCCTGATATTCCGTATCGTCCATTTTATGCCTGCCCATAAAAGTTAAAATTACGCTTAGTGAGTTTATTCAATAAATAGTTTAGCTATATAAACAAGGAAAGACCGACGTTCAATCCCTGGTCTGTGCTGAGTTCGCTAATCTCAGCCAGGATGATGGTAGGTTCACTAGAATTGTGCTCAGTGCACCTGTGGTTAGACGGGGGAAAATTGTCCAAGACTTTCATTTCACCCTTGCTGACAGTGCATATGTGTAGATGATCGATGAAGACAGGTTTGTCCTCAGCTATGATGCCCCCTCTCCCATGGTCAAATTCCTTACTCCCACTCGCTGTCGAGGCTCACGCATGAAACATGGTCAATTGGGCGAGGTACTAGAGGGTGACTGCCACCACTGGGGTGCAATGGCTTCAGAAGAAACGTGTGCGGGATAAAATTTAAAAACAAGAGGGTAGGCAGATGGGTGGGCAATCTACCTTACACTTTGGCACCCCAACTGGATGTCTCGAGTATCATTCGCAGGGATATTCACAGGCATGTTTCCACTGAAAGTATATTGTCACTGGATAAATGTCACTGAATGGTATCTAGGTCCTATTTTTTCTAGGCCCCAAGAATGGAGGCCATATGCAAAGACAATACCGGCTTGAATGTCAGCCGTGGCTCAGTGGGTATGACACTCGCCTCTGAGTCAGAAGGTTGTGGGTTCAAGTCCCACTCCAGGGACTTGAGCACATAAAGCTAGGCTGACACTCCAGTGCAGTGCTGAGGGAGTGCTGCACTGTCGGAGGTGCCGTCTTTCAGATGAGACGTTAAACCGAGGTCCCGTCTGCTCTCTCAGGTGAACGTAAAAGATCCCATGGCACTATTTCAAAGAAGAGCAAGGGAGTTATCCCTGGTGTCCTGACCAATACTTATCCCTCAATCAACATCACAAAAACAGATTATCTGATCATTATCACATTGCTGTTTGTGAGAGCTTGCTGTGCGCAAATTGGCTGCTGTGTTTCCCACTTTACAACAGTGACTCCACTTCAAAAGTACTTAATTGGCTGTAAAGCGCTTTGAGATGTCCGGTGGTCGTGAAAGGCGCTATACAAATGGCAGTCTTTCTTTCTTCCTTTTTGCTTCCAATGGCGACTTTGGCACACAGTAAAAATGGGAGAATGACACTCAGAGTTCATGGGTCTACACTTGAATGTGCCATCCTGCAGCCTCAGTACAAATGTAAAATTGCCTGAAGGTAGTCAACCATCTCTCACTCACTTTTTATCTCTGCTGAAGTAATCTGTACGTTGAACAGGAAGTTACAGAAAAGGTAAGATGAGAATGAAATTTATACAAATAAAGCTTTTTTTCCCCAAATGAGAAGACATGGCAGAATCAATGTTTGAGCTAACCCCAAGTTCTGGTGACGGTGAAATGGATGAATAGTGAAGAGTTGGATTGTTCATTTCTATCCAGGGTTGAAGTTTATCTAAAACTGAATCGCCAAGTAGTACACTTGTTAAATCTTCTTTAAACAACATTTTTAATAGATTACAATATTAAATGCATTTGCCAAGAGATTAGGAGAATTAAAAGACGAACAGTTGATTCTAAGAGACATTACCTAATAGTAGCTACTTGAGATTAATGTTCTTTTAAAATATTTAATCAGGTTTCCCTCATTCCCTTGAAAGAGTTTGGATTTAAAGTTTGAAAGGATATGGGGACATCTGTTCTTGGGCCACGATGATGTGAGGTTACCAGGGTGAAATGTTTATAGTTTTTGATTATGAGTTACATTCTTAACAATGCTGGCCTTTGTAGGAGACTAACTGAAAGTCTACAGGTCCTTGCAATTACTTCTATTACTCTTTAATAGGCAGGAGGGCAATCCTGAAGGGTAGGGTCAAGTAGAAATGACCCTTGAATCACATAGTTGAACTTATAGTAATGGAACAAATAATACACCAATACAGAGAACAACCAGGCATGTTCTGATAGTGTAGGCTGAGTTGGCAAAAAGTTCAAGTTTCTTTGTAGCTTTTTCGGTCAAATGTTTTTGGAGTTAAGACCTCGTGTGAGGCCAGCAGGGATATCAGATATTTTCATAACAAACAAAGCATTGATCAGATAATTCAAGTTTAAGGAATTTGAAAGGTGGCTGTACAGCAAACTTCTAGGGAAACCAGGAAAATAGAGTACTGAACAAATAAAAGTTTAAAAATGCAAACTTCTGAAGGTACAATCTATTATTTTCAATGTATTTAAAAAGGAAACAGCAGATTGGGAAAATCAGTGGCACAGAGAATAGGGGACAGCTGAGGTGCAGAGAATGTGGAATATTCACGAGAGGTGGGTTGAATTAGAGTACAAGTTACAGAGTTTGTTTGTTCCAGATGTAACACAGTTGGAAAACGACACTGACTCAATTAGTCACAGATGTGAAAAGGCTAATATGCCATAAATATGATGCAGTTGCCTGTGTTCTATATTCAGAAGTCAGTGACAACATCAGAGCAAATGTTCACGTGCAAGTTTGCTGATAAGTCACAAATGCAAGTTTACGATTTGGGCTATGAACCTTTCCCAATGTCAGGGAACGTCTATGAGGTCAGCAATATGGAAATCGCAAAACAAGACCTCAGATAGCGAGTGCTTTTGTTAAAATTCATTCACAGGATGTGGGCGTCGCTGGCAAGGCCAACATTTATTGCCTATCCCTAATTGCCCTAGAGAAGGTGGTGGTGAGCCACCTTCTTGAACCGTTGCAGTCCGTGTGGTGAAGGTACTCCCACAGTGCTGTTAGGGAGGGAGTTCCAGGATTTTGACCCCGCGATGATGAAGGAACGACAATATACTTCCAAGTCAGGATGGTGTGTGACTTGGAGGGGAACTTGGAGGTGGTGGTGTTCCTGTGCACCTGCTGCCCTTGTCCTTCTAGGTGGTAGAGGTCGTGGGTTTGGGACTGTCTAGATTTGCCACCAGTGCTGTTCTGCACCCCAGAAGCAGGGAATGATATCATCTGGTGAAGTGGCAATCCCTACCCCTGAAGGCATGTTTACTCTTCGTTAATATTCTAGCATTGCCTCCAAAGTCAATTATGTAATATAAACGTGGTTTAAAATTAGCCCGAGAATCCGGCGTTCCTTGGTGCTGCCTCGGAAGGCAATGCCACAGAATTTATTAACAGAGACGCAGTGCTGGATCCCGAGGTGGATGAAGATGAGGTAAATAAAGATAACACAGTGATCGGTGCTTGAAGTGAGCAGGAGAGGATAATTAACGTAGTGGAGGCCTGTGATGGTGACATAGTATAAGCAATGGTAAGACAGAATCTAGCCAGCCAAACCACTCTCGTAGAGAACGCACGAGCAAGATATGTGAATAATGAATTCTGCAGGGATGATAAATATTAAAACTGTTGTCTGTTATTTTTCAGCAGAAAATGTAAAGGATATCAAAACAATGTTAATATGCATCAGGAATGAATGATTACTATTAGAGGCATGTGCAGGTGATGAAATATTAACATCACAGGAAGAAGGCCAAAAACAAGATGGGTGCGAGATGGAGCAAAGGCAGTGCAGAATGCTCTGCAAAGGTAGACCATGAAGCAAGATGGAGGAGTGGCATTCTTGATAAAGAATGATGTAACATTGGAAGCAGATCTGGAAATGACTTCATTCTTTTTTGGACTTTTAAGCTTTAAAGGCTTCCGAAAGTTGAATTCCTAGCTGTTAGGTTTGCTCTTTATGTCTCCCTGCCACTTAAATCAGTGGGTCCATTGACCCCCCTCCCCCACCCCTTGATTTTTTTGGCCCTTCCCTTTAAGGTGTTGCCTGTATCAGTCTATACCCTGGAGTCCCCTCCTCCCAAATGACGAGGTAGCTATAAGCAGTGTGATTAGTGTTAGCAGCTTGGCCGTTCTATTTACATCAGGCCCTGACCAGGAAAATCAATGGTGTGGAGTGGACAGTCTGCCGCTTGTCCAATCTGCGCCACAAGCCAAAACCATCCCCTGCATATTGCAAAGCTGTTTGACTGTGGAGGGCATCACAGCTGAGACTGATTCGATCCTCACCCAACATTCACACACACACACACACTTTCTACTAAATAATGATCAGGAGCAAGAAATCTGGCTGATGTGTGCTTTCCTTAATGCACTGGTGCTAAGGCAAATTGTAGCACTCCTGCTACTGTCCTACCTGTGACCAGCCAACTTAGCACAGGCCAAGGACCCCTCAGACTACAGCCAACTCAATACAAGGAATCCTCAGATTAATGCGTGCTTTCGTTCAATTGTGGGGAAAATATTTGAGATTTTAATTTGGATTGGTGAAAACCATCTTGGTTTGATAAGGGCCAGTCTGTTCCTGACTAATCTATTGGATTTCTTTGAGGAGGTTACAGATCAGACTAATAGCAATGAAGCAGTGGATGTTATCTATCAATTTCACGAAGGCATTTGACACTGTCCCATGTAACAGACTGATCCCCAAGGTGCATGCCCATGGAATAGATGAAGTATTAGGCTGGAATTATATGTGGTTGAAAAGCAAAGTGTGGGGAGGTATCAAGTGGAAACAGTTTGCAAGCAGAATATTGTCCGCTGTGTCTAAGTTTGCAGATGACACTAAATTGGGTGCAGTGGCCAATCAATGTGCAATAATCCAAATCAATGGACAAAGAGCTGCCAAATGCAATTCAACAGATAAATGTAAAGTCTTGAAATTAGTTGGAAGAACTGAGATTGAAATGATATGGTATCGTGCTTCAGGTAACAGAACAAACTGCCTGTTATACACTCCGCCCGATTCTTTTTTTTCCATTGACTTCAGGATGAATAATAGGGGCCGATTTGATATCGCTCATTTTGTGTCCCTGCAGAAGTTGAATTTCAAGCCTGTGGAATTATTGCAGGGAGTCCAGAACAGGGCTACGGGCTGATTCCTGAATGTTGAGGGCTATGTTATGCTGAAAGATTGTCTATCCTGAGACCTTATTCTCTAGAGAAGATGGAGATCGGGGAAACTTGATAAAGGTCTTTATGACTTTCATAGGTATGGCAAATTTGAATCCAGGAATGTTCTTCAGCCAGGCATAGGATTTGAGGACTAAGGGATATAGTTTTAAGGAAGGGTTTTTAAAAGGAAAGCAAGAAACGTAGGGAACATTTTCATAGTAAGAGGGTAATAGATTTGTGGAAGAGATTATCAGCAGAGTGGTGGAACAGAATACCATGGCAGATTTTAAACAATAGGACTGGATGGATTCCCATTAGTAAAGGGATACAAGGCTCTTGGTTCTAGAATCAGTGTAAGCAACTTGATGGGAAGGGGAGGCGAGATGGACCATTGGTTCTTGTCCTGTCCAAGACTATGGCCGCGATTTTCCCTACCTCGGCAGGTCCATGGCGGGCGACGTCGGTGGCGGGTCCCGGTCCTGCTATTGGCTCCATCCCAGCCTCCGACATGATTTTCCCCTGATTGGGCTTGTTAAGCCTGCCTAGCGAGTTTCCCGGCCAATTGAAGGAAGCGGGTCTGATGATGTTATTTGATGACGCGTCATCAGCCGGTTCCTTAAAGGGACCATGCGCAAATTTACTTGACATTTGTGCTGTCAGTGTTCTACAGCTTTGAGGTGCTGCAAACACTGACAAGCACTGCACTGAGGTGCACAGCTGCACCCAGGCTCTCCCATGACTCCCTCCATATGCTTATGGAGGGAGTCACAGCACACAGGGAGGTTCTCTTCCCTTCCAATGGGCGGAAGAGACCTCCCCAGGAGACCAACGCAGGCTGGTTGCACATTGCACAGGAGGACACAAGCAGGGCTGTCGTCAGGAGGACCAGGCTGCAGTGGCGCAAACGTTTCAACGTTACTGCAAAGCCACACTCAGCCTCATCCTGCTGTGCCACTCATCACATCCCCATCACTCTGCCTTCACTATGTTACTCCTGCACATCCTTACTCACACCAACTTACCTTGTGCCTTCACCCATCCCTCTCTATCTACATTATCACTTCCCCATCTCACTAGCCACCCCTCACACTCGCCCTCATCCTAGTCCAATCATACCATCTAACAATACACAAGGCTAGGCACTTGTGTGTTATAGCCAATGTTCATGTGAAGTTTCTGTTAATGTGCTGTCAAACATTGAAATCTTTATTTTCACCACTTTGCGTTCTTGGACAGATTTGTGTGCACCTTTGAAAGTGGCTCAGTGAGTTGCAGTGAATGGTGAGACATAACGCTATCTCTCGCAATGCTGATGAGTGTGAAAGGAATGGCTTGGGCATTGTAGGGATGCTTTATGTTGTTGGTGTGGGGTGGTGCCAACCTGGCACATCATGTGGCAGCCAAGGAGTGCAGCGTCAAGTGAAATAAATGTGGCCATCCCTGGTGTCCCAGGCAGCAATGTGGTTGGATGCTGATGCCCTCTGTCCTGTGCAGCATCAGGTGATAATGGAGAATGTTGGTGTGGTTGTTGGTGCTGCTGGTGTGCCTGGTGAAGCTGGTGTTGGGGCTGATTGTGGTCAGATTCTGAGGACCAAAGTGAGAGAGTATGAAGTGCACCCATGCTGATGGAATAGATGGCAGGTGAAGTAGAGATGACAGAGGCGATCTGTCAATAGTGGGAGAGGTAATGAGGTCAGACTGCATGGAGACTTGTGTAAAGACTTGCAGCATTCTGAATCTGTAGTGGAAATGCAGTTTAGAGAAGCTAGTGGAAGCTGGGAGCTTTGACTTGACATTTGAAGCTATCAACTCATCAGCTGATTCAATGGCCACTGACCTCCCGCCTCAGCTTCACAGACGTAGTCTAGGCACAATGGGAAACTGGTGGGCGACCTGTCAAATTCAAAAATCTGGGGGAAAAAAGCATTGTTAAGTGGCTGTAAACAAGCCACTAATGATTTGAATTGGGTCCTCCGGTGTTGCCTGTCGGGTCTGCTCAGCGCTGGCAGACATGACATCAGGAAATGCAGGTGTGCGCGTTTTGACAGCGGCTTCCCGACCCACTGTCAATCATTTTAAATTTCACAGTTGACCCGCCACCAATCGGGTCCGCTGAGCGCCGGCAAAATTGCGGCCTATGTTATTGTGATCGGACCTGTCCCTGCCTGGACTGCAGCAGACAGAGCAGTTACCAACTAAGCTATTGGGCGAGCTGTCTGTTTATTTTTAAGTCCCTCTCTGGTGAAGGATATTGGTCAGTAAGATTTAATTTGACCTTACTATTGCAGTATTTTTCGCTATCCCCAGTAATTGGGGATTATCGGACCTTGCAGGTGAAGCCGGATCATTTATTTCCTACTTGCAGTTCTTTCTTTTATTAGAGATACTGCCAGCCAGCTCATGTCAATCTTCTCCCATTACCACAGTGTAAACAGCCAATATGAATTTTTGACTGTCTTTATTGAAACTAATTAAATCTTAAAAAGATAAACCATAAGGATTACATTTTGTTTTCAAATTTTAGATTCTAGAAATAAAGATCAGATTTCTGGCATATTGCAATATATGAAACCCAACATAATCACATTGACATTTTTTTCATATTGTGATAACTGTAAAAGCCAAGATAATTACAACAAATCAATAGAAAAAGGATCAAAAGAACCATAACACAGTCTTTTTCATGATCAAAGCAGATTATATTTACAGTACAAATTATATTAATTCTATCTTGTAACGCTGATCTAATAATTAATATAGCATCAAAAGCTAGAATGATATACTAAAAGCTAAATACAATAGTGATAACACAAATGAAATGTTTGGCACCATCCTTTATGTGTAAGGCTCCCTTTCACAGTGTTTGGCGATTTGGGAAGGTGCAGTGTTTCATATTAGTCTGCAAAGAATGGAATTTTGGAGCGATTGCTCACAACTGGCTGGAAGGATGATCACATGTCAACATTCAGGATGCACATGGGAGACTGAGCTGTTTAAGAACATAAGAACATAAGAAATAGGAGTAGGAGTAGGCCATTTGGCCCCTCGAGCCTGCTCCGCCATTGAATAAAATCATGGCTGATCTGTGACCTAACTCCATATACCCGTCTTTGCCCCATATCCCTTAATACCTTTGGTTAACAAAAAAGCTATCATTCTCAGATTTAAAATTAACAATTGGCCGAGCATCAATTGCCGCTTGCGGAAGAGAGTTCAAAACTTCTACCACCCTTGGGCCACAATTTCACCAGCCGTGGCGAGGCCGGTGCGGCCGGATCAGATAGCGGCTGCAAACTCTGCAAGCGTCTTCATCCTGCCTCCTCCAAGTGATTTTGCCCTGATTGGGCTTGTTAAGCCTGCCCTGCGAGGTTCCTGGCTAATTAAAAGGAAGCGGGTCGGATGACGTCATCTGATGATATGTCATCAGCCGGTTTCCTTAAAGGGGCCATGTCCAAATTCATTTTGACAGTTGTGCTGTCCGTGTTAAACAGCATTGAGGTGCTGCAAACACTGACAAGCACTGCACAGAGGTGCACGGCTGCATCCAGGCTCTCCCATGACTCCCTCCATATGCTTATGGAGGGTGTCACATCACGCAGGGAGGTTCTCTTCCCTTCCAATGGGCAGAAGAGACCTCTCCAGGAGATTAATGCAGCCTGGTTGCACATTGCACAGGAGGACACAATCAGGGATGTTGTCAGGAGGACCAGGCTGCAGTGGCGCAAACCTTTCAATGTTCACAGTAGATCACGTAACGTTACTGCAAAGCCACACTCAACCTCATCCTCCTGTGCCATTCATCACATCCCCATCACTCTGCCTTCCCTACCCTACTCCTGCACATCCTTACTCACACCAACTTACCTTGCACCTCCACCCATCCCTCTTTATCTACATTATCACTTCCCCATCTCACTAGCCACCCCTCACACTCACCCTCATCCTAGTCCAATCATAACAACTAACAACACACAAGGGTAGGTACTTGGCCAATGGTTGTGTAAACTTTCTGTTAATGTGTTGTCAAGCATTGAAATCCTTATTGTCACCACTTTGCCTTCTTGGACAGATTTGTGTGCACCTTTGAAAGTGTCTTAGTGAGTTCCAGTGAATGGTGAGTCATAACGTCCTCCCCACCCCCCGCCCCCCCACCCCCGGCAGGTCAGGCGGCATCAGTGGAGAGAGAAAAAGAGTTAACGTTTCAGGTTGATGACCTTTCGTCAGAACTGGAAAAAGTTAGAGATGTAACAGGTTTTAAGCAAGTACAAAGGCAGAGAAAGCGGTGAGGGGACGAAAGAACAAAGGGGAAGGTCTGCGATAGCGAGGAAGGCAGGAGAGATTAAATGACAAAAGGGATGATGGTGCAAGGCAAAAGGGGGACAATAAAAGAAAAAAAAAGTGGGACTACAGTTGTGAGAGAAATGTCACATTTTGAAACGTAAATTTGAAACAAACGCCTGAAAAGACTAGAATGAAAAAGCAGAAAGGGGAAACTAAATTTTTAACTAAACTGTCTTCTAACACTAAAAGTAAAATATGACTAAACTTTGGAACTTAGGCTGGAAAGCAGCTATGCACCAATAGTGAAGGAATGCTTAATACGTTAATGTGGCATTCAAAGAATCGGATTCATATAGATATTAAAATAATATACATAGGAATGTCATAGGAATACATTACGCATTCGCGCAACAGTAATTTCTATCATGAGATTACTTATGAAGATTATATGGTCAGTTTTAAGAAATTGCAGTCCTGGCAGGGGACCTCACTGATGATGAGCGTGCATTCATAAAATCGGCCCTTGTAACAAGATGGAACTTCAAAATAAAGAGAAAGGACGAAAACTAAAAGTCAATTTTTTTAGCGTGAAACATTTTTACTCATGATCGATTATTCATTGGATTCTTTCTTGCTGCCACAGCATGCACACCGTTCAAATTAAATACTGTTGGTTAATTCATCAATCTACGGAGAATATACACTATAGTACGCTGAAGGCACTTGTATGCATCTGAAGATTGTTTGCGTGGAACAAAAAGAAGTTTAATATGTTTGTGCTTGTTGAGTGCAGACATAGTTGTGTCATTCTGTCCAGCAGTAAAGACGCACTCTGGATTTTAGGGGATGCAAAGACTATTTACAGGATGGTTGATGACACTGAACCAAAGGAAAACATTTAGGATGAAAATAACACAGGGAGCAGGGTGAGATTTCCTCTGTGTGCTCAGTGTAACAGGATTGTAAACTGTTGGGATTGTGAAGATTAGAGAAGAGGACAGCACCTCCAAATAAGCATAATATTCATCAGATATTACATGATCAGTTTCATGCACACCGAATGTATGCAAGTACACAGTAGTGCGCATAATAAGTGTTCAAATGGTTGAATGAACTCAATGTACTCAATGGACCATCTGTATATTTGCCCACAGAGCAATGAGGACTCAGCAATCCATTCGCCACAATCAATGAGCACGACACAACAACACCAGTGACTGACGTGGTTGAGGAAGCACAGGATCAGGCACGGAGCGCTGGTGAGGAACGTATAGCAGTTGGTCACGAATTAATGGCACAAATAGAGACAAGTGGGTTTGATCTGGTAGCCATTACTGAGAGGTGGTTGCAGGTGACCAAGGTTGGGAACTAAGTATTCCAGGGTACTTGACTTTCAGATAAGATAGGCTAAATGGAAAAAGAGGGGGCGGTAGCCCTGATAATGAAGGATGAGATAAAGACAGTAGTGTGAAAGGATCTTTGCCCAGAAAATCAGGAAGTAGAATCAGTATGGGTGGAGCTAAGAAGTAACAAAGGGCAGAAAACACTGGTGGGAGTAGTTTATAGGCTCCCGAACAGTAGTTATAATGTTAGACAGAGTATAAATCAAGAAATTAGAGGAGCATGTAACAAGGGTACTGCAATAATTGTGAGGGAATTTAATCTTCATATAGACTGGGCAAACCAAATTGGCAAAAATAGTTTGGAGGACGAGTTCATGGAATGCATTCGATTTGGACAGGTTGGGTGATTGGGCAGATGCATGGCAGATGCAGTATAATGTGGATAAATGTGAGGTTATCCACTTTGGTGGCAAAAACAGGAAGACAGATTATTATCTGAACGGCAATAGATTGGGAAAAGGAGAAGTGCAACGCGATCTGGGAGTCCTTGTGCACCAGTCACTGAAGGTAAGCATGCAGGTGCAGCAGACGGTTAAGAAGGCAAATGGTATGTTGGCCTTCATAGTGAGAGGATTCGAGTACAGGAGCAAGGATGTCTTGCTACAGTTGTACAAGGCCTTGGTGAGACCACACCTTGAGTATTGTGTGCAGTTTTGGTCGCCTTATCTGAGGAAGGATGTTCTTGCCATGGAGGGAGTGCAGTGAAGATTTACCAGACTGATACCTGGGATGGCAGGAATGACATATGAAGAGAGATTGGGTCGATTAGGCTTATATTCGCTAGAGTTTAGAAGAATGAGAGGGGATCTCATTGAAACTTATAAAATTCTAACAGGATTAGACAGACTAGATGCAGGAAGGATGTTCCCGATGGCGGGGGAGTCCAGAACCAGAGGTCACAGTCTAAGGATAAGGGGTAAGCCATTTAGGACTGAGATGAGGAGGAATTTCTTCACCCAGAGAGTGGTGAATCTGTGGAATTCTCTACCACAGAAGGCAGTTGAGGCCAATTCATTAAATATATTCAAGAAGAAGATAGATATATTTCTTAAGGCTAAAGGGATCAAGGGATATGGGGAGAAAGCAGGGACAGGGTACTGAATTTGGATGATCAGCCATGATCTCATTAAATGGCGGAGCAGGCTCGAGGGGCTGAATGGCCTACTCCTGCTCCTATCTTCTATGCTTCTATGAGACGGTTTTCTATCATTAGGGACGTTGCAACAGGGGACTTAGAAAATCACAATATGATTAGGCAGAGTCAACACGGTTTTATGAAAGGGAAATCATGTTTGACAAATCTATTAGAGTTTTTTGAGGGTGTAACTAAGCAGGGTAGATAAGGGGGAACCTCTGGATGTAGTATATTTGGATTTTCAAAAGTCATTCGATAAGGTGCCACACAAGAGGTTGTTACACAAGAATAGGGCTCATGGGATTGGGAGTAATATATTAGCATGGATTGAGGATTGGTTAATGGACAGAAAACAGAGAATAGGAATAAACATTTTTTTTATGGGTTGGCTGTTTGTAACTAGGGTGGGGTCGCAAGGATCAGTGCTTGGGCCTCAGCTATTTACAATCTATATCAATGATGTGACCGAATGTGCTGACGATGCAAAGCTAGGTGGGAAATTAAGCTGTGAGGAGGATGCAAAGAGGCTGTGAAGGGATAGAGACCAGTTAAGTGAGTTGGCAAGAAGGTGGCAATTGGAGTATAATGTGGGGAAATGTGAAATTATCCACTTTGGTAGGAAGAATAGAAAAGCCGAATATTTTGTAAAAGGCGAGACACTAGTAAATGCTGGTACTCAGAGGGATTCGGGTGTCCTTGTACATGAATCACAAAGTTAACATGCAGGTTCATCAAGCAATTAGGGAAGCAAATGGTATGTTAGCCTTTATTGCAAGAGGGTTGGAGTATAAGAGTAAGGAAGTCTTGCTGCAATTATATAGGGCATTGGTGAGACCACACCCAGAGTACTGTGTACAGTTTTGGTCTCCTTACCTAAGGTAAGAGATACTTGCCTTGGAGCGGGTGCAAGAAAGATTCACTAGATTGATTCCTGGGATGAGAGGGCTGTCCTATGATGAGAGATCGAGTAGAATGGGCCTATACTCTCCGGAGTTTAGAAGAATGAGACGTGATCTCATTGAAACATATACAATTCTTGTAGGGCTTGACAGGGTAGATGCTGAGAGGTTGTTTGCCCTGGCTGGACAGTCTAGAACTAGGGGTCATGGGCCAGAATTTTCACAGGTAAGAACGAGTGGGTTGGAGGCGTGGGGGGAAGTGAAAGTTGTAAAAATGTAAAACCCGACCTCAACCCGCCCACCTTCACCTTTTACTCAGGCGGGATGAGTAGGGAGGGGCGGGCGGCCAACTCACTGCCAGGAGGTGGGTTGGCAATTTAAATATTATAATGAGGCCTGAAGCCTCTACTTTAACCTGCTTTGCTGGTTTTACTGCAGGCGGCCTGGGATCCCAGGGCTGGGGATTCTCAGTGGCTGCAATGAGGCGGCCTCAGCCTCGGGGTGCACCCCTTGTAGGCTGGGAGGAGCAGGACTGCTTCCTCCCGGCCCCCCCCCCTAAGTTCACCCACCAGCTGCCTGCACACCCTGGGGTCGGGGATTGGACCCCCGGGCCTGGACCACCCCCCCTGCCACAGATCGCGACCTAGTCCCGGGGTCGGGAATTAGACACCCCACCCACCCACCGGGGATCACAACACCCCCAACCTAGGGACAAGGATTGGACCTCTCCCGGGGATCGTGACTCGGCCCCGGGGTCAGGGATCGGACCACCCCTGGGGGATCGAAACCCGCCCCCCCCACCACCATCCTGTGCCCAGCACTTACCTGGTCCTGCGGCATCCTGGTCCGTGTTCCCCACGCAACTGGAATTCAGCCTGTCAATCAGGCTGACTTCCCGATGGGGAACCCGCCCTTCACGTCCTATGCACGCTGTGGAGTTAAACTCCACAGTGTGCCGGGAAACCCGACCTTCCAGGTATCCGGACATTTCCCAGGATCCCCGCACACCGTGCGGGTGGGACCCAGGAAAATCCAGCCCAGAGTCTCAGGATAAGGGGTCGGCCGTTTAGGACTGAGATGAGGAGAAAATTCTTCACTCAGAGGGTTGTGAATCTTTGGATTGCTCCACCCCAGAGGGCTGTGGATGCTCAGTCGTTGAGTATATTCAAGACAGAGATCGATCGATTTTGGACACTAAGGGAATCAAGGGATATGGGGGATAGGGTGGGAAAGTGGAATAGAGGTGGAGAATCAGCCATGATCCTATTTAATGGTGGAGCAGGCTCGAGGTGCCGTGTGGCCTACTCCTGCTCCTATTTCTTATGTTCTGATTATGTTCTTATGGGGGCCCAACTGGTTCAGGGCCAAAACCCAGCCGGGTGCAGGCCTCTAATGAATTATATGGAAATACAGATCCTGGTGGGCCAGCTTTCAGGTGTAGGCTGGCACAGTGCCAGGAGTTGAGGAGTCACTTTCCTCCAATGCTCACACAGATCACTGAGGAAATGCCCCCAGCCAGTGGCATGTGTGAAGGAGTGTATCTTGCAGTAAGTTGGTACTCATGTGAGCAACAGTCCTATTCAATCGCTTTAGCACTGCACAGGTGAAAGTAGGCACTGCCTCTTAAAACTTGCCTCTCAGCCTCCTGTGATGTGCGATCCTGATGCTTAACATATAGGCCAGTGTGAGTGCATTGAGTAGACGATGAACCATGTCCGATTATTCGACTTGTCGAGCAACTCCCTACAGTGGAAATGCTAGCTTGTAACATTTAACTCTGTATCATATGTTGTTAATCAAATTCTTCAAATTTCTTCTGACTTGTTTAGTAGCAAACGCATAAACATAGTAAATGTGTTTGGAAAATATCAAACACACAATAATTAAAAAAAGACACAGTGTTGCATACTTCATTGTAATAAAGGAAATTAAAAACAGAGCAGGATTTTCTATTTTAAGGGCCAGTAGTGGAGACCAGCCTGCATTCAATGCTATAGATGCACTATACTAACCCTCATGACCAGTTCAGTGTTTTAAATATGATGACTGAAATCTTGCTTCCACCTCGCTCTTTATGATTAAGGCAGTTGAACCACATTGCCAAAGCATACAATTATGAGGGCCCGAGATCGAGTGGATAGGAAGGACCTATTTCCCTTAGCAGAGAGGTCAATAACCAGGGGGCATAGATTTAAAGTCATTGGTAGAAGGATTAGAGGGGAGTTGAGGAGAACCTGTGGGATTAGACTGGATAGCTCCTCTTTGGCCGGCACAGATACGATGGGCCAAATGGCCTTCCGTGCCGTGAACTTCTATGATCCTATTAAAGCAGCAGAACGTAATTCAGAGGAAGTAATAACCAAACTTTAGAGTGCTCTGGTCAGATTGCACCTTGAATACTGCATCCAGTTCTGGTCACCAAGGAATAAGAGAGACATTCAAGTGCTCGATGCAGTACAGAGAAGTACCAACAGACTGATGCCCAGTCTCAGGGTCCTAAGTTATGAGGAAAGACTGGAGAAACGTGGGCTTTCCAGCCTAGAAAGAGGTGATCTTATAGAGATAAATAAGACTTGTAAGTCACCAGAAACGGTTCAGCTGGAATATTACTTTCAAATAAACTCTGTCCATGGCAATGTTGTGTCATGTACAACATATATTCTATAACTTTGGAAACCTCCTCTGGAACATATAATGAAACCCTTGTCCCCTCTCCCAACTTGTTCAAGTAGCTAAAGTGTTGTCTTAAAGTTAAATGTCTCATTAATGAAGGCTCGCGGGCCTGATTTTAGCTGTTTTTTGCTGGAGAATAGGAGTTGTGTGGAGGTACCATCAGCCATAGTTGTAACATGTAGCTCATAGCTGCAAGAAACCATCTATCCTGTTTTCTACTGTTTCAATGAGCTATGTTACATTTGATTTCCTCAGAATAAAATTATTAGTTTCTTTTGATGGTTGCAGATCATCAGTGATTGTCTGTACCTTGGGGAAGGGAGTCATTTGAAATAACTGTTGACAACTCTATATTTTCAGCTCCTGCTGTGGTGTATATAACGGGGCATATTGTGATACTTTGCTTTGGTTGTCTCCTTAATGGAACTGACTCCTTAGATGTCACTTGTGGGTGCCTGAAAGGCCCTTGTGGCATAAAAATCAAGTGCTGTGGAGACCTTCACTGCCGCTGGCATTGCAGTGTGTCATTCTGGATGGTTGACCCTACTTTCAGGCCTTCATGGACCAAGTAGCTATCTGGTTAGTGTCAGTCTCCTCAGGCACAGCTCCATTGCCGTGCCCAAGTAGTTAAATCCATTAGGGTAGACCCACTTTGTGAGGTAACACCTACAGTGACATGCACATATCCTATAACCTCAGTACTTCTGGATTACCTCTTTTCCTCCTTAACTGCAATATGTCCAACAATGACCAGGGCACCTCCTATAAGATTAACCGCAGTCTTGCCACTCTAAGTTGGCCACCTTTGTTTTCTTCACTAACCTCAAGCCTGACCTGGACTTAAATGTTCCCCTTTCAATCCACTCACTTTTCCATTGCAGTGTCATGTTGCACAAACTCCTCCTCAATGACCTATAGCAAGGGTTTTTGCTGCTGTTTTCCCCCCCTCTTGTGCGACGAATACTTGGAGCAGCACTAAGTACAGCTGATTATCTGTTGGTGTTTTCTCCCAACATTCCACCACTCAACTCATATTTATTTTGATAAGATTTGCAAATAGCAGAACGTCTGCTCTTGAGTTCTTCCTCGTGCTGTAAACACATTCGTTATTGCTTTAAAAAAAAATGCATTTTCTTGCTCTCTTGTGGGATGTATTTTTGGACTGTTAGATATAAAGGCACTTCAGACAGCTCTGGAGTAATTAACCCATGTGGTTGGCATTGAACTTATTGCGCACCATTTCCGTCTACCCAGGCTTGAAATGTGATATAACAGAAAGAGGTTTGTTTAAAATATATCACATAAAATATAACTTACTTGTTTACGCACATTGTAAATGGGGAATTCTATTACGCGCACTAAGACAAAAATATCTTCGATGAATTCTTTTAATTAGCTAAAGGCTGGTCTAAGTGTGGAGTAAAGGATTAGTTATAGCGAAGAACCAAGCCTAACTTATTGATTTGATTCACCTTAACATTTGGTGTTTTTTTAATCGACTGGTAGAAACTGTCTAATGCTGAGATAAATCTATTTCGGAAAACACTTCGGTATTAATGTGGTTTAAAGCTGTCTGCTATTTCTGATTCATGTCAAACTGGCATAAAAATGACAAAACACTCAAATTAGCTTTGTAGATCTTTGGAGATGCATTTAAAATAAAAATAACAAGCTAGCAGGGCTTGGCTCAAACAATCTGGGATCCATCTGACACAGGCCGTAACAAATCCAATTGTCGAGAAAAACAAAAACGGAGTCTGTTGCTAATTAGGGGATGTTTGAACTTTGAAAAGAAATGTATCCTTTGCATTCAAAAGGACATCTCTGAATAGTCACTCAAATATTTGGAAAGAGCTGGGAGGTGTGCAAAATGTTTCTCGACGGGGGTGGAAATGCAAAGTGTATCTATAAGCGCTGAGAAACACCAGGCAGACAGGCTATCCCAGTGACTTCACAAGTTTATCCAGTGAACTGTGTGCAATACAGAGCAGGAAGGTCCCAGGTTCAATCCCTGGTCTGTGCTGAGTTTGCTGATCTCCGTCAGGACAGTAATAGGGGGTGCTACAACTGGCCTCAGCAATTTTGGATTAGAGAGTTGAAAATCAGCCAGAGTCACTGCTCCTGATATGTATCTAGTGAGTGTGCATGTGTAGCTGTGATTTCCCAGAGGATTGAATAGCCTGTGCCAGCACTCCCCAGCAAGACTCACCAAGGAATTATGGTCGCTTGGACAATAATGCCAGTGGAATCAAGCCCCCTGCGAGGACAAAAACACACTCAGAAAGGAGGAGAGTAAACCAGCAAGATTTAAAAAAATGAAACAGCAGGCAGATCAAAGCATTTGTTTGGAGGGGGAATTGGTTGGAGACAGTCCAAGATAAAGTTGAACATCACGAATTGAAGCAGTCAGAGCAAAATTGGAAGCACTAGGGTGGAGAAATTCCACTTTAGCTTTTAGATTAGAAAACAGTGGAGAGGAAAAGTTCAAAAACAAATTAAAAGGTATTGTAAATTTTTTAATAGTAAGATTTAGGAATGTTTTTTTTGTTTTAGAGCCTAGAAATTGTTGACACAATGTCAGCAGATAAATGCTTTACACATTCTTATAACACTTGTCTGTCAACTATTTTAGTGAAGCTGTAAACTGTTTGAAATAGATGAGTTAATGCTTGCATTAAAATAGACTGGGAAACGTCATATGAACATGATAAGCATTTGCCGCCTGATATTGCTGACAGTCATTTCTAGCTTTTTTTTTAATTTCCTATGTCATAACTTCAATAATACTGAAATTCCTCTGTGAAATCTCCAATTTCTTTCCATAAGACAATATTTACCCACGTTAAGAGTTTAAGGGGGAAAAATTTGGTTGCTTTGCGCCTCCCGTTAGCGCCTTAAGAGGGCGCTAATGGGACGCAAAGCAACTAGTGTCCGGGCGCGGCGATGTTGGCGCCGCTTGCGAAATTGACCAGACATTTTGCGGCGGCGCTGAACACTGCCGCCACGATTTCCTGAGCCCGCAGATCGTGACGTCAGTCGAGCGGGCAACACCCCAGTAGCACCCAGGACCGGATATTGAGTGGCACCCCCTGCCTTTCCACCTGCCGCTATCAACGACAGGCTGAGGGGAACGTTTTACAGTCGGGAAGGGACTGGGGGAGCGCTATTTAAAGGCGACCGCTTCCTGCCATTTTTTGTCGGTGGCATTTTGGCACCACGCATTCTGAGAGAGAGCGACTTCTGGAGAGATTCAATGCTGTGTGAAGGAGTTTTGGGTACTGAGCAGCACTTTGCAGGTTCATTTTGATTTGACCTTCCTTGCATCGATTGGGAGCTGCAGTCTGAGCTCTTTCCCTGGGCCTCTCCATTGTTCTTTCCAGCAGATTTGATGTACAGGTCTCTCCAGGTCGAGATTCAAGGCTGCAATGAGCAGGGTGTGGATGAAGAGCAAGGTCGACCCTCCCCTTTAAGAACTGGCCGGGGCCATTGTGTCTGTGTTCCATTGCTGACTGACATCACATGAGCTTCGCCAGCGCTCTGAGGTAGCGCCTCGCTCCTCGGTGTTAGCACCTTAAGAGAGGTGTTTAGTGCCTGATTTAGTGCTTCAATCACCTCTAGGGGCGATAGAAGCCAAGTTTGCAGTCGGAGGCGATAATTAGCGCCAGGCGCTAAACTTTGTGCACGGCCGACAATTGCGCCCCAAACGGGGCGATACCGAATTTCTCCCTGAAGCCAATAATGGATATTGTGCGTGTAATCCTACGTGATCTGTGATCATGTCAGTCTTGCACTTAAATAACTTAACATTATTTTAGCTAACTTAGGCAGTAGCAACAAAGGCAAACAGAGAGTGAAATTAACAGAGGCTGCAACATCTGTTTAATGCACTGGGCTGTTTCGAAGTTTACTGAGGCATTGCTGGACAGATGGGGTGATCTGTTCAGATCTGCAGGGGTTACCACCACAACACTCTATATGCCAAGATGTTGCCATTAGGGTGAATGTCGTTTCCCTGACACACCTTCCCCTCCCCGCCCACCCCCACCCCCACTCCCGACATGGAATGAGTTGCACAAGAAATTTAACAAGCTTTAGAAAATCTCCAAGGTAATGCAACAGTTGCAGTGAAAGGAAAGGTAAAAGGCCATATAGGGATTATGAACCGATAATTGCAAGCTGCTTCTAATGCAAATGTTCGGTTGCTATAATGATATGTCAGATATAGTGTGACCATTTAAATTAATATGCAAATGCTGTACAAAGAGTGTACCCCACATGTATGGGGCAAATCCATCTGACCACCATTATAAAGGCACATTTGTAACCTAAAAAGCAAGTGTCTCTCAGTAAATGCAGAGGGAGGCTCCATATGGGAATGCTAATATATGCCGACTGTCATTCATATCCTGTGCTTGCAAAACTGTGGAATAATGGGTATGACCTATGTATGATTTGACACAGCAGGATATAAGTGACCTATATTGTCCTGTTAATCTAAAACACTGTTGGTCACTCATTAATGCATAGAAAGTAGCTGCATCTGTGTATCTTAATCATGAACATAATCATTATATGCTGAGCAAAGTACGTCTATGAAAGCAAAGAATTTGCATTTATATCGTGTCTTTCATGACCTCAGGATGTCCTAAAGTACTTCACAGCCAACAAAGTGTAGTCACTGTTGTAATTTAGCCACTTGACGCACAACAAGGTCCCACAAGCAGTAGTGAGATAAATGACCAGATAATCTGTGGAGAGAGAAACACAGAGTTAACGTTTCAGGTCAATGACCTTTCAATCAGTTCTGATGAAATGTAATTGACCTGAAACGTTGACTCTGTTTCTCTCTCCACAGATACTGCCTGACCTGCTGAGTATCTCCAGCATTTTCTGTTTTTATTTCAGATTTCCAGCATCCGCAGTATTTTGCTTTTGGACCGGATAATTTGTATTAATAATGTTAGTTGAGGGATAAATATTGGCCAGAACACTGAGAGAACTCCCCTGCTCTACTTCAAATAGTGCCATGGCATCTTTTACGTCTATCTGAGAGGGCAGACGGGTCCTTGGTTTAGCGTCTCAGTTGAAACGCCAACTCTGACAGTGCAACGGAGCCTCAGTACTGCACTGAAGTGTCAGCCTAAATTATGTGCTCAAGTCTCTGGAGTGGGAATTCAATCCACAAACTTCTGGTTCAGTGGCAAGAGTGCCATCACTGAGCCAAGGCTGATACTGGTGGTAAGGTGAAGCTGGTACTATTCTTTCACCCCACTCCTCCGGTCTGACAGTCTTTTCCCTCATCCCACCCCTTCTGTTCATGCTGGTTCTCTTGCTCCCAGCTCAGTTCATAATGGCACTCTTTTTTACAGTTTAGGTTGGCACTCTTTTCTTTCCTGCCCTCCACTTTATGCTGGCACTCCAGCATCCTTCTCCACTCCAAAGCACTGCTCCTAACCTGTGCTTTCTTCCCTCTCCCCTTCAGTTCCATCCATTTCCCCCGTCCCTCCCCCTTCAGTTTCCTCCATTTCCCCCTTCCCCCCCTCTTCAGTTCCATTCACTCCCCTCCTTCCTTCCCTTTCAATTCCATTCATTTTTTCCTTCTCTCCCCCCTTCATTCCCCCCTTCTCTCTCCTTTAATGTCAGCCAGTTCCCCCTTCCATCTCCTCCTCTTTACATTCCATTCTGCCCATCCCAGCTCCTTCATTAGCATCCATTTATCCCTTTCCCTTCCTTTTTCATTGCCATCTATTTTCCCCTCCCTCTACCCTTCATTAATCTTCAATTCCTCCCTTCCCTTGTCCCTTCAGTGCCATTCTACCTCAGTGCTGCTGAGTACAATAGGCGAGAGCTCAAGTTCTCCTGAAATTTCCCCCCTATGGTATGCAGTGGCTAGACCATCACAGCAGCAGCAATGAAGGAAGGGGGAAGCAATACATGATGATTTCCGCCCCCCCGCCCCTAGCAAATCCTGGATAAGTGACTGGCCCCCAAAACACTGATGCTATGTATACATCAGGCTTGATTACCACTCAGGTTAGAGGCCCGCGTGCGTGCTTGGATGTCTATAGGAATACGTCACCACCACCACCAGCTCCTTGTACAACCCCAGGGACCACAGCAATTAGGGAAGGTGGAACGTATGGGTTTCAGAAAGAGCAGTGGGACCACAGGATCACAGTGGCCAGTTTGTCACAACCATTTCTTCACTTATACACATAAATTGTTGCAGATAAATTTAGCTTCATTATGTCATCACAGATCCACAAATACAATCAAGTACAGACAGAGACATTCATGCCACATGGAGGGATCTGCACAGTAAGGCACTTTTTAATGGAAAGTAAGTGTTTCCACTAATTGAAATATCATGCTGCGCATGTCTGCTCTATAAAGATGAAATGTAATATCAGCATATAGTGAGGACGATATGTATACATCAGGACAAAGTAACCCGCTTGATTGGCACCCCATCCACCACCTTAAACATTCACTCCCTCCACCACCGGTGCACCGTGGCTGCAGTGTGTACCATCTACAAGATGCACTGCAGCAACTCGCCAAGGCTTCATCGGCAGCACCTCCCAATCCCGCGACCTCTACCACCTAGAAGGACAAGGGCAGCAGGCGCATGGGAACACCACCACCTCCAAGTTCCCCTCCAAGCCACACACCATCCTGACTTGGAAATATATCGGCCGTTCCTTCATCGTCGCTGGTTCAAAATCCTGGAACTCCCTCCCTAACAGCACTGTGGGAGTACCTTCACCACACAGACTGCAGTGGTTCAAGAAGGCGGCTCACCACCACCTTCTCAAGGGCTATTAGGGATGGGCAATAAATGCTGGCCTTGCCAGCGACGCCCAGAACCCATAAACAATTTTTTTTTAAATGAGTCTTTTACTATTAATATGCAGGACAGCATTAGTTGCCTAGGCCACTCACCACAGCATATTTATCATAGTCAGTGAAAAATACATCCAACTCAGCCGAGGAGCCGCGGGCATGGTAGTAACCAGCAGGATACAGCATCAGTCAGCATTAGTAACCCTAACCAAGGCCTTGATTGGTATTATTTGAAATCACAAGCTTTCGGAGCGCTGCTCCTTCGTCAGGTGAAGTGAAGAGATGCATATAGTCACAGCATATATAGTCAGAGAACACTGCCAGATGATTACAGTTAATCTTTCCAACTGCCTTTATCACACCTCGGCAGATGTGTTGTGTTGTGCGACGTCTCACATTTGTCCACCCCAGTCCAACACCGGCATCTCCACATCTTGATTGGTATTAGTTAATAAAGAGCAATAAACTGCAAATAAAATCTAAAATTGCCATTGGATCGCGGTATTTCCCAGTTTTCAGTCACATTGAACTCCAGTTACACGAGCAGCGGAAAATGTTGTTACTAGTTAGCTGAACTTAAAAAAAAAGGTAGATCATTAGCAACACTGTTTTCAAAATAATACTCCCATTAAATTAAGGTAGTGAGGAGTTTGATGTGACCATGTTAAGCAGTCACACAGTAACATTGCTGACTGTAATTTCTGTTCTCATATGGGTAAAATTTCATTAATTAATTCAAGATATAAAAACAGGAAGAATATTAACTGTACATCTGTATTTTAAAGGGTAGTGGCCAGATGTGGGGAAAAAAATCACTGTAATGATTTCCTCCCAAAGTTCATTTCACTTAATGTTGTTTCAAAAGCGGTATCATATTTGCTTCTGGCTTCCGCCAGCCATGGTTATGGTAATTTTCATCATCTATTTCTTGATCTACAGTTTCAAAAAGTAAAACTAACAAGACTTCATTTTTTAATTCATGGTATATATTATTTAAAAAAGTTGCATTAATATTTTATTTGCCCCCCGCTCCCCGTGGAGTCTCTGCACCATACGACAGCTCAGGGAAAGCTGCAAAATTTCTCCGCGGTGTCCATCTCTTCCACTAGGAGGGGTACAAGAGCGATCCAGGTGACTCCTTTTCATTTTTACTCATGTCTGTCAGGTGAGACTTTAAAACGAGGCCCTGTCTGCTCTCTCAGATTGATGTTAAAGATCCCATGGCACTATTCGAAGAAAAGCAGGGGAGTTCTCCTCAGTGTCCTGGTTAACAATTATTCTTCAACCACGATCACGAAAAACAGATTTATCTCATTGCTGTTTGTGGGTACTTTCTGTGTATAATTTGATTGCCGCGTTTGACTATATTACAGCAGTGACTACACAAAAGTACCTAATTGGCTGTGAAGCACTTTTGGACTTCCTGAAGTTTTTTTAATTCGTTTATGGGATGTGGGCGTCGCTGGCAAGGCCAGCATTTATTGCCCATCCCTAATTGCCCTCGAGAAGGTGGTGGTGAGCCACATTCTTGAACCGCTGCAGTCCGTGTGGTGAAGGTACTCCCACAGTGCTGTTAGGGAGGGAGTTCCAGGATTTTGACCCAGCGACGATGAAGGATCGGTGATATACTTCTAAGTCAGGATGGTGTGTGACTTGGAGGGGAACTTGGAGGTGGTGGTGTTCCCTTGCGCCTGCTGCCCTTGTCCTACTAGGTGGAAGAGCTCGCGGGTTTGGGAGGTGCTGCCGAAGAAGTCTTGGCGAGTTGCTGCAGTGCATCTTGTAGATGGTACACACTGCAGCCACGGTATGCTGGTGGTGGAGGGAGTGAATGTTTAAGGTGGTGGATGGGGTGCCAATCAAGCGGGCTGCTTTGTCCTGGATGGTGTTGAGCTTCTTGAGTGTTGTTGGAGCTGCACTTATCCAGGCAAGTGGAGAGTATTCCATCACACTCCTTACTTGTGCCTTGTAGATGGTGGAAAGGCTTTGGGGAGTCAGGGGGTGAGTCACTCGCCACAGAATACCTAGCCTCTGACCTGCTCTTGTTGCCACAGTATTTATGTGGCTGGTGCAGTTAAGGTTCTGCTCAATGGTGACCCCCAGGATGTTGATGGTGGGGGATTTGGCGATGGTAATGCCGTTGAATGTCATGGGGAGGTGGTTAGACTCTCGCTTGTTGAAAATAGTCATTGCCTGGCACTTGTGTGGCGTGAATGTTACCTGCCACTTATCAGCCCAACCCTGAATGTCGTCCAGGTCTTATTGCATGCGGGCATGGACTGCTTCATTATCTGAGGAGTTGTGAATGGCGCTGAACACTGTGCAGTCATCAGCGAACATCCCCATTTCTGACCTTATGTTGGAGGGAAGGTCATTGATGAAGCAGCTGAAGATGGTTGGGCCTAGGACACTGCCCTGAGGAACTCCTGCAGCGATGTCCTGGGGCTGTGATGATTGACCTTCAACCACCACAACCATCTTCCTTTGTGCTAGGTATGACTCCAGCCAGTGGAGCGTTTTCCCCCCGATTCCCATTGACTTCTGTTTTACTTGGGCTCCTTGATGCCACACTTGGTCAAATGCTGTCTTGATGTCAAGGGCAGTCACTCTCACCTCACCTCTGGAATTCAGCTCCTTTATCCATGTTTGGACCAAGGCTGTAATGAGGTCGGGAGCCGAGTGGCCTTGGCGGAACCCAAACTGGGCATCAGTGAGCAGGTTATTGGTGAGAAAGTGCCACTTGATAGCACTGTCGATGACACCTTCCATCACTTTGCTGATGATTGAGATTAGACTGATGGGGCGATAATTGGCCGGGTTGGATTTATCCTGCTTTTTGTGGACAGGACATACCTGGACAGTTTTCCATATTGTCGAATAGATGCCTGGAACAGCTTAGCGAGAGGCGCGGCTAGTTCTAGAACACAAGTCTTCAGCATGATAGCCGGGATATATAGCCTTTGCTGTATCCAGTGCGCTCAACCATTTCTTGATATCACGTGGAGTGAATCGAATTGGCTGAAGACTGGCTTCTGTGATGGTGGAGACCTCAGGAGTAGGCCCATATGGATCATCCACTCGGCACTTCTGGCTGATGATGGTTGCAAACGCTTCAGCCTTGTCTTTTGCACTCACGTGCTGGGCTCCACCATCATTGAGGATGGGGATATTCATGGCGCCTCCTCCTCCCGTTAGTTGTTTAATGGTCCACCACCATTCATGACTGGATGGGGCAGGACTTTGATCTGATCCGTCGATTGTGGGATCGCTTAGCCCTGCCTATAGCATGATGCTTCCGCTTTTTAGCATGCATGTAGTCCTGTGTTGCAGCTTCCCCAGGTTGGTACTTCATTTTTAGGTACGCCTGGTGCTGCTCCTGGCATGCTCTTCTACAATCCTTATTGAACCAGGGTTAGTCCCCTGGCTTGATGGTAATGGTAGAGTGTGGGATATGCCGGGCCATGAGGTTACAGATTGTGGTGGAATACAAATCTGCTGCTGCTGATGGCCCACAGCACCTCATGGATTCCCAGTTTTGAGCTGCTAGATCTGTTCTGAATCTATCCCATTTAGCACAGTGGTAGTGCCACACAACACAATGGAGGGTGTCCTCAGTGTGAAGATGGGACTTTGTCTCCACAATGATTTTGTGCGGTGGTCACTGCTACCAATACTGTCATGGACAGATGCATCTGCGACAGGTAGATTGGTGAGGACGAGGTCAAGTAGGTTTTTCCCTCATGTTGGTTCTTTCACCACCTATCGCTGGCCCAGACTGGCAGCTATGTCCTTCAGGACTCAGCCAGCTGTGGTGCTACCGAGCCACTCTTGGTGATGGACATTGAAGTCCCCCACCCAGAGTACATTCTGTGCCCTTGCTCCTCAAAGTGCTTCTTCCAAGTGGTGTTCAACATGGAGAAGTACAGATTCATCAGCTGAGGGAGGGCAGTAATCAGCAGGAGGTTTCCTTGCCCGTGCTTGACCTGAAGCCATGAGACTTCATGGAGTCTGGAGTCAATGTTGAGGACTCCCAGGGCCACTCCTTCCCGACTGTATACCACTGTGCCACCACCCCTGGTGGGTCTGTCCTGCCGGTGGGACAGGACATATCCTGGGATGGTGATGGAGGAGTTTGGGACCTGGCTGAAAGGTATGATTCTGTGTGTATGACTATGTCAGGCTGTTGCTTGACTACTCTGTGGGACAGCTCTCCCAATTTTGGGATAAGTCCCCAGATGTTGGTGAGGAGGACTTTGCAGGGTCAACTGGGCTGGGTGTGCCGTTGCCAGTGCCGAGGTCGATGCCGGGTGGTCCGTCCGGTTTCATTCTTATTATTGTGTTTTGTAGCGGTTTGTTACAACTGAGTGGCTTGTTAGGCCATTTCAGAGAGCAATTAAGAGTCAACCATCTGGATTCACATATAGGTCAGACCAGGTAAGTACGGCAGATTTCCTTCTCTAAAGGACATTAGTGAACCAGATGGGTTTTTACGACAATCCGATAGTTTCATCGTTAACCATTACTAGCTTTTTTTTAATATTCCAGATTTATTTAATTAACTGAATTTAAATTCCCCAGCTGCCATGGTGGGATTTGAACTCACGTCTCTGGGTCATTAGTCCAGGCTTCTGGATTACTAGCCCAGTGACATTACCACTACGCTACTGTTCCCATGTAAGATGCTACATAAAATGCAAATTCTTTCTTTCTTTTACTCCTTGCTGGTGGGAAAGGATCTCGTCTTCAGTTGGTACCTTTGCTCAATGGTGAGGCTGAGTTTAAGAGATCACTCACTCACCGTGTACAATCACGGTACTCAGGTTCTGGAATTCCATGAATAGAGTTGCAGAATTTCACAGCATGGAGGGAGGGAATTCAGATCTTAGGGCCTACATGGCTGAAGACATGTCTGCCTATGGTGGGCCAAAGGAGTGGGGATGCACAAGAGGCCAGAGTTGGAGGATTGCAGTGCTCTCGGTGAGTAGTAGGGCTGGAGGTAGCTTACAGAGATAGGAAAGGGAGTGATATCATGAAGGGATTTGAACACGAGGATGAGAATTTTAAATTTGAAACGTTGCGTGACATTGTATATTTCAGTGAGCACAGGGGTAATGAGCGAGTGTGACTTGGTGCTTGTTAGGATGAGTTGAAGTTTATGAAAGATGAGAGGCCAGCCAGGAGAGCATTGGAATAGTTGAGTATGGAGGTGACAAATCATGGACGGGGGTTTCAGTAGTAGATGGGCTGAGGCGAGGCGGAGATGTGCAACGTTATGGAGGTGGATGCCGACGGTCTTTGTGATGGAGAAGATTTGGGCTCAGAAGCTCAGCTTTGGGTCATGTAGAATGCTGACAATGCAAACAGTCGGCTTCAACCGGAGACAGTGGCCAAGGAGGAGAATGGAACCAGTGGTGGGGGGGGGGGGGGGTGGGGTGGGGGGGCGATGGCTTTGGTCTTCTTAATGTTTAAATGGAGGAAAGTGTTGTTCATCAAGGACTGGATGTCAGGCAAGCAGGCTGACAACAAAAAAGCAATGGAGGGGTCAAGAGAGATGGTGGAGATGTACCGCTGGGTGTCGTCATTGTACATGTGGGACCTGATACCCTTTCTTTGGATGATGTCGCTGAGGGGCAGAATGTAGATGAGGAAGAGGTTATGTAGGCATAGAACCAGGTTAGATGTCAGAAGGCTATTCTTTTTGCAGAGGTTCATCGACTGGAACAAGTTGCTGGCAAGTGTGTATTCACTGCAAACTAAAATGGCAGGGGGTTGGGAACCTGAGCAGGAAGACAGAGGAAAGGGAAACAAGGATAAAAGCAAAAGATAGGAAGGAGAAAAACAAAAGTGGCAGTCAGAGAAAACAACGGTTTAAATCAAACATGGCCACAGTAAATACTAATTCTAATAGGTCTAAGAGCGTTAAAAAAACAAGCCTGAAGGCTTTGTGTCTTAATGCAAGGAGCATTCGGAACAAGGTGGATGAATTAGCTGTGCAAATAGAGGTAAACGAATATGATTTGATTGGGATTACCGAAACATGGCTCCAGGGTGGCCAAGGCTGGGAACTCAACATCCAGGGGTACTCAATATTCAGGAAAGATAGGCAAAAAGGAAAGGGAGGTGGGGTAGCATTGCTGGTTAAAGAGGGGATTAACACAACTGAAAGGAAGGATATTAGCTCTGATGATGTGGAATCTGTATGGGTTGAACTGAGAAATAACAAGGGGCAGAAAACGTTAGTGGGAGTGATATATAGACCTCCAAACAGTAATGCGGAGGTTGGGGATGGCATTAAAAGGGAAATTAGAGAAGTGTGCAATAAGGGCACAGCAGTCATCATGGGTGACTTTAATCTATATATAGATTGGACTAACCAAATTAGTAACAATACTATGGAGGAGGAATTCCTAGAATGTTTACGGGATGGTTTCCTGGACCAATATGTCGAGGAACCAACCAGAGATCAGGCCATCTTAGACTGGGTATTATGCAATGAGAAAGGATTAATTAGCAATCTTGTTGTGCGAGGCCCCTTGGGTCAGAGCAATCATAATATGATAGAATTCTTCATTAGGATGGAGAGTGAAGTAATTGACTCAGAAGGAAACTATGAAGGTATGAGGTGCGAGTTGGGTAGGATTGATTGGGGAATGTCACTCACAGGGTTGACGGTGGATAGGCAATGGCAAACATTCAAAGACCACATGGACGAACTACAGAATTTGTTCATCCCAGTTTGGCATAAGAATAAAACAAAAAGGGTGACTCAACCATGGCTAACAAGGGAAATTAGGGATAGCATAAGATCCAAGGAGAGGGCATATAAATTGGTCAAAAAAAGCAGTAACCCTGAGGATTGGGAGCAGTTTAAGATTCAACAAAGGAGGACAAAGGGATTAATTAAGAAGGGGAAAATAGAATACGAGAGTAAGCTTGCAGGGAACATAAAAACTGACTGTAAAAGCTTTTATAGATATGTGAAGAGAAAAAGATTAGTGAAATCAAGCATAGGTCCCTTGCAGTCAGAATCAGGGGAACTTATAATGGGGAACAAAGAAATGTCAGACCAATTAAATACATATTTTGGTTCTGTCTTCAGAAAGGAGGACACAAATAACCTCCCAGAGATGTTGGGGAACATAGGGTCAGATGAAAGGGAGGAACTGAAAGAAATCAGTATTTGTAGGGAAATGGTGTTAGGGAAATTGAAGGGATTGAAGGCCGATAAATCCCCAGGGCCTGATAATCTACATCCTAGGGTACTTAAGGAAGTGGCCCTAGAAATAGTAGATGCATTGCTGATCATCTTCCAACATTTGATGGAATCTGGAACAGTACCCATGGATTGGAGGGTAGCTAATGTTACACCACTATTCAAAAAGGGTGGTAGAGTGAAAATGGGGAATTACAGACCGGTAAGCCTGACATCGGTAGTGGGGAAAATGCTAGAGTCCATTATAAAAGATGTAATAGCTGAGCACTTGGAAAACAGTGACAGGATCGGACAAAGTCAACATGGATTTACAAAAGGTAAATCATGCTTGACTAATCTACTGGAATTGTTTGAGGATGTAACTGGTAAAATAGATAAGGTAGAACCAGTGGATGTGGTGCATTTGGACTTCCAAAAGGCTTTTGATAAGGTCCCGCATAAGAGATTAGCATGTAAAGTTAAGGCACATGGGATTGGGGACAAGGTATTGACATGGATAGAGAACTGGTTGGCAGACAGAAAGCAAAGAGTTGGAATAAACGGGTCTTTTTCCGAGTGGCAGGCAGTGACTAGTGGGGTACCGCAGGGATCGGTCCTAGGACCCCAGCTATTCACAATATATATTAATGATCTAGACAAGGGAACTAGATGTAATATCTCCAAGTTTGCAGACGACACAAAACTGGGTGGGCGTGTGTGCTGCGAGGAGGATGCCGAGAAACTCCAGGATGATTTGGACAGGTTGGGTGATTGGGCAGAAGCGTGGCAGATGCAATATAACGTGGATAAATGCGAGGTTATCCACTTTGGTGTCAAAAACAGAAAGGCAGATTATTATCTGAATGGCAATAGATTGGGAGAAGGGGAAGTGCAACGAGACCTGGGTGTCCTTGTGCACCTGTCGCTGAAGGTAAGCATGCAGGTGCAGCAGGCGGTTAAGAAATAAATGGTATGCTGGCCTTCATAGCGAGAGGGTTTGAGTACAGGAACAAGGATGTCTTGCTGCAGTTGTACAGGGCCTTGGTGAGACCACACCTTGAGTATTGTGTGCAGTTTTGGTCGCCTTATCTGAGGAAGGATGTTCTTGCCATGGAGGGAGTTCAGCGAAGATTCACAAGGCTGATACCTGGGATGGCAGGAATGACGTATGAAGAGAGATTGGGTCGATTGGGCTTATACTCGCTGGAGTTTAGAAGAATGAGAGGGGATCTCATTGAAACTTATAAAATTCTGACAGGACAGGACAAACTAGATGCAGGAAGGATGTTCCCGATGGTCGGGGAGTCCAGAACCAGGGGTCACAGTTTAAGGATAAGGGTTAAGCCATTTAGGACAGAAATGAGGAGGAATTTCTTCACCCAGAGAGTGGTGAACCTGTGGAATTCTCTGCCACAGAAGGCAGTAGAGGCCAATTCATTAAATAGATTCAAGAAGGAGTTGGATATATTTCTTAAGGCTAAAGGGATCAAGGGATATGGGGAGAAAGCAGGGACAGGGTACTGAATTTGGATGATCAGCCATGATCGCATTGAATGGCGGAGCAGGCTAGAGGGGCCGAATGGCCTACTCCTGCTCCTATCTTCTATAATTCTATGATTCAGGTTAGATGTCAGAAGGCTATTCTTTTTGCAGAGGTTCATCGACCACTGGAACAAGTTGCTGGCGAGTGTGTATTCACTGCAAACATTCAAAAGGGAGCTGGATGAGTTCTTGGCTGAGGCTGAGATCACTGTGTACAAAAGATGGGTGGGATGTTGTGTAATATGCCTCATGGTCATTGGTCTCCTGGAACTCATTGATTACCTTCAGGGGGTTGGAGAGTGATTCCTCAGAATTCTTTTTATCCCGCTGAATTAGCCTGGGAATTTGTTTTTTAAATCGCTTCCAGGTGATTACCTGGTTGCTGCTGGCTGGGAGCATTAAGAGTATGATGCTCAATTGTTGCATCACTGTATGGGACAGGCTTAATGGACCAGCTGGTCTTTTCCTATCTGTCATTTTTGGTATGTACAGATATTCTAATAACCCTTTGCGTAAAATAATTTTTCTAACCTCTCCCTTCATTCTTGTGATGATAAAATTATGCTTTAGTGACTCACTGGCCAGTGGAAATATTTCCCCTCCCTCCTTATTTACCTCATCAAAACGCCTCATAACTTAGAACACTTCTATCACAGTTCCTCTTAACCATCCATTCTAATAAAAAGAGCCCCACTTTATCTGGGGTATCCTCATAACTAAAGCCTCTCATCTTGGTATCATCTTAGTAAATCTCTTCTGTACCCTCTCTATGGTCTTGCCATCCTTCCTAAAGTAGGATAGCCAAATTATCAAATTTAAAATAGTAGTTTGTGTCTCATCAAAGTTTTGAAATCTTACCTAAATCCACTGAGTGTAACAAGATTGTCCTATGAGGAGAGATTGAGTAGACTAGGCCTATATTCTCTAGAGTTTAGAAGAATGAGAGGTGATCTCATTGAAAAATACAAAATTCTTACAGGGCTTGACAGGGTAGATGCAGGGAGGATGTTTCCCCTGGCTGGGGAATCTAGAACCAGGGGTCACAGTCTCGGAATAAGGGGTCGGCCATTTAGGACTGAGATGAGAAACTTCTTCACTCAGAAGGTGGTGAATCTTTGGAATTCTCTACCCCAGAGAGCTGTGGAGGTTCAGTGGTTGAGTATATTCAAGATGTGGAGATGCCGGTGTTGGACTTGGGTGGACAAAAATGAGAAGTCGCACAACACCAGGTTATAGACCAACAGTTTTATTTAAAATTACGAGCTTTCGGAGCGCTGCTCCTTCTTCAGGTACAAGTACAGTGAGGGAATACAAATCGGCAGTATATATACACAGAGAGCAATTTGTCTGCAGAGATACAATCTGTTAGGAAGGCATTACATCAAAGACACCTCAGAGTACAGCTAAGACAATGAGGTGGGTCACAGGGGGTCCAATGTGTCAAATGTTGCCGTCTGCAGTTGAGCTTTTAACTTTTTTTGTTTGTGTTTTTTTTTGGTTGTTTTGTTTTCTGGGTTTTTTTTAAAACTGGAAAGACAGACAACGATGTCGAGTCACGTTCTGTAGCGTGACATGAACCTGAGATCCCTATTGAGGCTGTCCTCATGGGTGCGGAACTTGGCTATCAGTTTCTGCTCGATGATTTTGCGTTGTCGTGTGTCTCGAAGGCCGCCTTGGAGAACGCTAACCCGCAGATCCGAGGCTGAATGTCCTTGACTGCTGAAGTGTTCCCCGACTGGGAGGTAACAATCCTGCCTGGCGATTGTTGCGCGGTGTCCGTTCATACGTTGTCTCAGTGTCTGCATGGTCTCACCGATGTACCATGCTCCGGGGCATCCTTTCCTGCAACGTATGAGGTAGACAACGTTGGCCGAGTCACATGAGTATGTACCATGTACCTGGTGGGTAGTGTCCTCACATGTGATGATGGTATCTGTGTTGATGATCTGGCATGTCATGCAGAGGTTGCCGTGGCAGGGTTGTGTGGTGTCGTGGTCGCTGTTCTCCTGACAGCTGGGTAATTTGCTGCGAACGATGGTACTTTTGAGGTTAGGCGGCTGCTTGAAGGCGAGTAGTGGAGGTGTGGAGATGGCCTTAGCAAGGTGTTCGTCGTCATTGTATATTCAAGACAGAGATCAATAGATTTTTGGATAATAAGGGAATCAAGGGATATGGGGATACTGCAGGAAAGTGGAGTTGAGGTAAAAGATCAGCCATGATCTTATTGAATGGTGGAGCAGGCTCAAGGGGCCGAATGGCCTACTCCTGCTCCTATTTTTTATGTTCTTATGCAACATGGGTAGAGAAAACTGCTACAAAGGGCCTACTTTATTAGTAAAGGGCTCAATTGGTATAATGGACCAGACGGAATTCTTTTTCGCATTTTCTGTATTCCTTACTCTCATCCTATAGCGGACAGAGAAAATGAATCAAAAATTCTACCCTGTAGCAGAGAAAGACACAGCTGTGAAGAAATGATCAATAAACTGTGTGCAATAGAAAAATTGAAATCAAACAGAGGGAATTCTTTTCATCTCTTTTTCTTTCTTTACGGAAGTCAAACTGTCACTGCATGCTATGCAGCCAGTATTGAAGAATGAAGTGGCCTGGCTGAGTGAGCAGTTTTCCAAGTGTTCCACTAATTTCTTCTTACTTCAAGGCCTCGTGTCTTCTGTATTTCAATCAATATTTTAAATTGCAATCACGGCTCTTGGTTGCACCAAAATGTCACTATCCAACTTTGTGAAGTTTCTATTGTAACTTTCCTATTTCCAGAGTTTAGTGCAAATGCTAGTCCCAAAACTTCTAAATTAAAAATACTGTTATAGAATACTCTACTGTGCACATCAGAGTTAATGTCGTCCCATAGGGATAAGCAATCATATCACTTTCTACGAAGTTCAACTTGGATTTCAAAATGAAAAGGAAGTCATAAAACTTCCTTAGTCAGCTGTGGCTCAGTGGGTAGCACACTCGCCTCTGAGTCAGAAGGTTGTGGGTTCAAAGTCCCACTCCAGGGACTTGAGCCCATAAAGCTAGGCTGACACTCCCTTCCTTCTTGGGTAGTCCCTCGGAACCAAGGATGACTTGCTTCCACATTAAATATGAGTTCTCAGGTGACTGATGAGTCCAATGCGGGACCTACAGTCTCTGTCACAGGTGGGACAGACCGTGGTTGTGGGTGGGGTGCTTGGGTTGACCTTGCGCTTGGCTTCCGCTTGCTCTCGGCGAAGAGACTCGAGTTGTTCGGCGCCTTCCCGGATGCTTCTCCTCCACTTTGTGTGGTCTTGGGCCAGGGATTCCCAGGTGTCGGTGGGGATGTTGCACTTTTTCAAGGAGGCTTGGTGTCCTTTTTCAAGGAGGCTTAGTATCCCCGGTATCCTGGCCAATATTTATCCCTCAAACAACATAACAAAAAAACAAATTATCTGGGCATTATCTGACACTCCCAGTGCAGTGCTGAGGGAGTGCTGCACTGTCGGAGGTGCCGTCTTTCAGATGAGACATTAAACCGAGGCCCCGTCTGCTCTCTCAGGTGGACGTAAAAGATCCCACGGCACTATTTCGAAGAAGAGCAGAGGAGTTATCCCCAGTGTCCTGGCCAATAGTTATCTCTCAATCAACACAACAAAAAAAAAGATTATCTGATCATTATCACATTGCTGTTTGTGGAAGCTTGCTGTGTGCAAATTGGCTGCCGCGTTTCCTACATTACAACAGTGACTCCACTTCAAAAAGTACTTCATTGGCTGTAAAGCGCTTTGAGACATCTGGTGGTCGTGAAAGGCGCTATAGAAATGCAAGTCTTTCTTTTTTCTTTTTTCAGAAAGCTACAGCAAGCATGTGAGCTTTCAAATGCAGCCTGTTTATGCTGGTTCCCATCTATTCCTGTCCACTGTTGATAGTTCCTGGCTACTGCTAGCTCTCCCTTGCTATTCCGGCTATTACAGAAATGGATCCTGCCTGAAAACTTTCAGGGCAATGACCCTTTGACAATCATTTTAAAAATAGCACTTTTCCCCTCAATGTGGAAAGAAACCACAATTACCTCAGATGGATTCCAACTGAAATTCCACCCTTCATGTTTTGGATCCACCCAATATTACAGATATCTCCGAGATATTCAGCGTTCCTCGAACCACTGCTCTCGCCACATCCTGAGATCCATGCTCAATGCCATGCACCGCCACGTCCACGCTCTCAACCTCTCTTCAGCAGCACCGACTCACTCTATCTCAAAGCTGTCCTGGTCCGCAGTTCCATTTTATCCTTCGCCTCATCCGGCGCTTTAACAAAAAACTTTTTTTCTTTCTTTCAGGTGTCAAGGATCGAAAGCTTCAACAGCTCTTGGACACCAACGCCCCTTCTTCCCCTTCACTTTCCTCTGACCCCATCCCTTCTTCCAATCTCACCCCCTGCCGTGTTTTCACTATCCTGCCATTTCCTGCTCTCGCCCTGAACTAGAAAATTTCATTCACTTTGCTTCCAATTTCCACCCTTCCCTCACCTTCACATGGTCCATTTCTGACTCTTCCCTTCCCTTTCTCGACTTCTCTGTCTCCATTTCTGGGGATAGGCTATTGACAAACATTCACTATAAGCCCACTGAATGCCTCAGCTACCTGGACTACAGTTCCTCCCATCCCGCTTCCTGTAATGACTCTATTCCATTCTCCCAATTTCTCCATCTCCGCCGCATCTGCTCTGATGATGCCACCTTCGATACTTGTGCTTCCGATATGTCTTCCTTTTTCCTCAACCGAGGATTCCCCTCTACCATGGTTGACACGGCCCTTGACCGTGTCCGTTCTATTTCCTGCACTTCTGCTCTCACCCCTTCCCCTCCCTTCCAGAACCACGATAGAGTTCCCCTTGTCCTCACCTTTCACCCCACCAGCCTCCACATTCAACGTATCATCCTCCGCCATTTCCGCCACCTCCAGCGTGATCTCACCACCAAACACATCTTCCCCTCCCCTCCCCTTTCAGCATTCCGAAGGGACCGCTCCCTCCACGACACCCTGTTCCACTCCTCTATCACCCCAACACCCCTTCGCCCGGCACCTTCCCGTGCAAGCACAGGAGATGCAACACCTGCCCTTTTACCTCCTCCCTTCCCACTGTCCAGGGCCCCAAACACTCCTTCCAGGTGAAACAGCGATTTAATTGTACTTCTTGCAATTTAGTACTGTATTTGCTGCTCACGATGCAGTCTCCTCTAAATTGAAGAGATCAAATGCAGATTGGGTGACCACTTTGCGGAACACCTCCGTTCAGTCCGCAAGCGTGACCCTGAGCTTCCGGTCGCCTGTCACTTTAATTCTCTGCTTCACTCCCACTCTGACCTCTCCGTCCTCGGCCTCTTACACTGTTCCAATGAAGCTTAACGTAAGCTCGAGGAACAGCACCTCATCTTTCGATTAGGCACTTTACAGCCTTCTGGACTCAACATCGAGTTCAACAATTTCAGACCATAACCTCTACCCCTATTTTTTTTTCTTTTCACATGGCAGCCATTGATGATTCTGCCATTCCCATTTACACTTCATCTAGCGTCATCTTTTGTTTCTTAACTTGTCCCATTACCATCTCCTTTTGCCTTGCACCATCATCCCTTTTGTCTTTTAATCTCTCCTGCCTCCCATCCTATCACAGACCTTCCCTTTTCTTTCCTCCCCTCCCCCCTTTCCCTGCCCCTGCACTTGCTTAAAAATCTGTTACATCTCTAACTTTTTCCAGTTCTGAGGAAGGATCATCGACCTGAAACATTAACTCTGTTTCTCTCTCCACAGATGCTGCCTGACCTGCTGAGTATTTCCAGCATTTTCTGTTTTTATTTCAGATTTCCAGCATCTGCAGTATTTTGCTTTTGCACAATTACCTCATGATCACTTAAGCATAAATACGACCAAACCTGTGGCTGCTTTGAAGATGGTGCAATCTGCACTGCAGACATGTCCATAACATACTAGTACCACCCCGATTGATTGGCAGATGGGTTTATAATGAGGTGAGGTAACACAGGCAATGACGAGTTTTTCCTTATGCTTCAGGTTCCATTCCCTGTCAATCTAGCAAAGAACCAATGATAAGCCCATTACTTAGTAGAACTCAAGCCCACAAAATCAGTGTTGGTACACAACAATGATAGTCAGCAGCATGGATAGAAAACTGGTTGATGGATGGTAAGTAAAGGATTAGGGTTTAAGAGGTTCTGCTCAGATTGGAGAAGGGCTTTTTTTAAATATTCGTTCATGGGATGTGGGCGTCGCTGGCAAGGCCAGCATTTATTGCCCATCCCTAGTTGCCCTTGAGAAGGTGGTGGTGAGCCGTCTTCTTGAACCGCTGCAGTCCGTGTGGTGAAGCTACTCCCACAGTGCTGTTAGGGAGGGAGTTCCAGGATTTTGACCCAGTGACGATGAAGGAATGGTGATATACTTCCAAGTTAGGATGGTGTGCGACTTGGAGGGGAACTTGGAGGTGGTGGTGTTCCCAAGTGCCTGCTGCCCTTGTCCTTCTAGGTGGAAGAGGTCGCGGGTTTGCGAGGTACTGCTGAAGAAGCCTTGGCGAGTTGCTGCAGTGCATCTTGTAGATGTTACACACTGCAGCCACGGTATGCCAGTGGTGGAGGGAGTGAATGTTTTTAAAGGTTGTGGATGGGGTGCCAAACAAGTGGGCTGCTTTGTCCTGAATGGTGTCGAGCTTCTTGAGTGTTGTTGGAGCTGCACTCATCCAGGCAAGTGGAGAGTATTCCATCACACTCCTTACTTGTGCCTTGTAGATGGTGGAAAGGCTTTGGGGAGTCAGGAGGTGAGACACTCGCCGCAGAATACCCAGCCTCTGGCCTACTCATGTGATGTTTACCAGGGATCAGTGCACGTTTGTTCTCTATATATTAGGTAATTCGCACATGAACATAGGGAGCATGATATTGAAATTTCTTGAGGGTATAAAAGTATGATGTTTGAAAAATAGTGAAGATGGCAGAAGACTTCAGGAGATATAAACAGGTTAGTGGAATGGAGAGAGATAGGTGGAAGATGCAATTTAACACAGAGAAGTGCATTTTGAAACCAAAATCAAAGGATAGGAGTATAAACTAAGTGTAATAATACTGAAGGGTGGTAATGAATGTAAAGACTAAGGGTTCGAATACAACAAAGTGTGAGTGCAGGTAGGTACAGCTATAAAAAGGGCAATTGTATTTTGACTTTTATAATAAAAGCAAAGAATACAAGGACAAAGAAATAATAATCTTTTTCAAAGTAATACTTACGCCTCAGTTAGAGTACTTGGGGGCAAAATTAGGTCGCGCCCCCGGGCCCGAAATTCACTGGTAGCACCCCAAGAGGGAGGCGGGGTGCTACTGGAAGCTCCCCGCTTCCCTCTTGGGGCGCTGTGAGTGAATATCATGACGCTGCGCCGCGCTCTGTGGCACGTCGCGCCGCGATACTGCAGGCCTTCCTCCCCTTATCAAAGGGGAGAGGCCTAGCGCAGCACGACCTGGGGCCCAGTTGGGCCACCAGGGATCGGAGTGTCGGCAAAAGAGCCCGGCACTCAAGAGGAGTGCCGGGCTTACTGAGCGCAGCCGGCACCCCACGAGGGGGCTTCACAGGAGGCCGGGGACAGAAACGGGGGCAGGTGCTGGCAGGTGGCCAGCAACAAAAATGGCCGCCTGGCACTTTCCCTTTAATTTGGGCCACCCTGGCCGCAGGTAGGCCCCCTTGACCCTGTCGGACATAGTGTCCGGCGGTAAGTCAGGGGGCGCTACCGAAGATCGCGGCCGGGGCACGAGCGGGGCGCTGCGGTCGGCGATGACTTCATTGCCGGAGGTGCAGCACCGCAGGATGCTAACGGTTATCACCACCGCTAACCTCCCACTGAATTTCGCAGGAGGTGTTAGCGGCGCCGTGCCCGGGCGCTAGTTGCTTTGCGCCCCGGGAGCTAACAGGAGGCGCAAATCAACCGAATTTTCCCCCCCTTATGTTCTTATTTTGGACTCTAGGGGAATGAAGGGATATGGAGATCAGGCGGGATAGTGGAGTTGAGGTCGATGATCAGCCATGTTCTTATTAAATGGTGGAGCAGACTCGAGGGGCCATATGGCCTACTCCTGCTCTTATTTCTTATGTTCTTACTGAGTTCCGTTTTGGGTGTCCCATTATAAAATGGACATTACAAACATAGAGAGTGTGCAGCATAGATTCAACAAGGATGAGAAACTATAGTTATGAGAAGAGATTCAAGATAGTTGGACTATTTCCACTGAGCAGTGAAGGCTAAGGGAATATTTAATTAACATTTTTTAAATTAAGAAGGGTTTTGATGGGATAAATAGGAAAAGAGTATTTGCTCTGGTTGAGGAGTCAGTGAAAAGGTATCATCAATTTAAAATTATCACTAAGGAAGTATGGAGAGAGGCTAAGACAAATGTATTTATCTGGAGAGTTGTAAGAGAATGGGATGCTTTTCTACAGGAAGTAGTGTTGGCCTTATCTCAGTGGTAGCCCTCTCACTTCTGAGTCAGAAGGTTGAGGGAGTATTGTGTTGTTGGATGAGATGTTAAACCATCTCTGCCTTTTCAAGTGTCTGCAGAAGATTTCATGCCAATATTCAAAGATGAGCAGAAGAATTTTCCCAATACAAAAGCAAAATACTGTGGATGCTGGAAATCCGAACCCCCACCCCCCCCAGAAAATGCTGGAAATACTCAGCAGGTCAGAGTAAACGTTTCAGGTTGATGACCTTTCACCAGAAGAATTCTCCTGGTGTCCTGGTCAATATTTATCCTTCAACCAACATCACTAAATAGATTATCTTAGTCATTTATCGCATTGCTGCTTGTGGGACCTTGCTGTGTGCAAATTGACTAAACTACAATGGTACTTTTTTGACTGTGAAGTGATTTAGGATATCCTGAGGTAATGAAAGGCACTATATAAATGCAAGTTATTTCATAGTTGAAGCATCTTTTAATGGAAGTGTTGATAAACATTTGAAGCAGAGGTAGATACAGGACAATGGGGAAGAGAGCAGGACACTGAGATTAGTTTTGGATTGCTCCAGCAAAGAGTTGTCATGAACACACTGCTCCATATCTACCGATGTGGCTCTGTAACAAGCAGCAAGGAATATATAGATTGTGTAGCTCCCTGATATTCCCTCTCTCTTTGACAGTTTGGCTGAGATTGTGAACTCATCATTTATTTTAATAAATGTAACTGGAGCACGTTCCTTGCTGGTTTCTACAGTAATGGGATCCACTGCTTTTCATTCTTCAAATAGGGAAACATATCTCTTTTGGAGTAGAAAGATTATAGTTGAAAGACAGCCATGTCATAGTACATTGATAATGATATTCAGGTGACATTTTCATCTTTTTGAACATTCATTTTTCAGCTCACGGTGCAGTGTCTCATATAATTAGGACTTAATTTAATTATTTTCATTCCTCTGAAAATGTTTTCTTCATTGTGATCAGCGATAGACCTATCATACTGAATGAATTGAAGCTTCTATTTGAACAAAGCACTCCTCTATCTGCGTTCTCCATTTGATTTTAAATGATGTAATTAACTGACTTTTTTCAAATAACTCCTCTTACATTCATCAGTTAAATGAGCATTTAAAAGCCTAAATTAAAGTACTGAGTTATTTATGTAACATTTCAAATTTTCTAATCCTATGCTTTCAGTAACTGATATCCAAGATGGAAAATTAACACTAAATATTGTTAGAAACCCTATCTTATCGAATTCAGTGATTTATGGTGTGACATTACACCCTTGAAAAAGCATGATAGGATTTTCAGCATCATTCGTTTTGAACATATACATTTTTATTTCTGGCCAATACTATTGCAAAAGAATTGCGGTGTTTTGGCTATTGGCTTCAACGAGAATTTTTTCAAATAAATAGTTTTCTTCCCCTGCTAAGAGCATAGAACAGTCAGCCTCACAAGCAACTCAACGCTCCTATCAATGTTACACTGGTGGACAAGTGGCATCATTCAAGTGGGTGGAGCAAGTTCTGTCAAGGTTTTCCTTAGGAAGGTTTTTTTTTTATTCGTTTATGGGATGTGGGCATCGCTGGCAATGCCAGCATTTATTGCCCATCCCTAGTTGCCCTTGAGAAGGTGGTGGTGAGCCGCCTTCTTGAACCGCTGCAGTCCATGTGATGAAGGTATGCCCACAGTGCTGTTATGGAGGGAGTTCTGGGATTTTGACCCAGCGACGATGAAGGAACAGCGACATACTTCTAAGTCAGGATGGTGTGTGACTTGGAGGGGAACTTGGAGGTGGTGGTGTTCCCATGCGCCTGCTGCCCTTGTCCTTCTAGGTGGAAGGGGTCGCGGGTTTGGGAGGTGCTGCCGAAGAAGCCTTGGCGAGTTGCTGCAGTGCATCTTGTAGATGGTACACACTGCAGCTACGGTACGCCGGTGGTGGAGGGAGTGAATGTTTAAGGTGGTGGATGGGGTGCCAATCAAGCGGGCTGCTTTGTCCTGGATTGTGTTGAGCTTCTTGAATGTTGTTGGAGCTGCACTCATCCAGGCAAGTGGAAGAGTATTCTATCACACTCCTGACTTGTGCCTTGTAGATGGTGGAAAGGCTTTGGGGAGTCAGGAGGTGAGACACTCGCCGCAGAATACCTAGCCTCTGACCTGCTCTTGTTGCCACAGTATTTATGTGGCTGGTCCAGTTAAGTTTCTGGTTAATGGTCACCCCCAGGATGTTGATAGTGGGGGATTCGGCGATGGTAATGCCATTGAATGTCAAGGTTGAATGTTAGTACTACATAGAGCTCAAGTCATAGGCCCTGTTCAGACTACATTTTTATGTGCTCATCTAGCTGAGGGATGTTTGTGTTGTGGAGTGGAACCCTTTCCGATTTAGGGCTCCCAGCATCGGGTGTAGCAGTGTTACCTGGAGAGCAAGCCTCATTCTACTTTTCCTCTAATGATGAGTCTCAACTCAACTGGGTACAGTTTTGGTCACCGTACCTGAGGAAGGATATACTTGCCTTAGAGGCAGTGCAATGGAGGTTCACTAGATTGATTCCTGGGATGAGAGGGTTGTCCTATGAGGAGAGATTGAGCAGAATGAGCCTATACTCTCTGGAGTTTAGAAGAATGAGAGGCGATCTCATTTAATCTTTGGAATTCTCTACCCCTGAGGGCTGTGGATGCTCAGACGTGGAATATATTCAAGACTGAGATCGATAGATTTTTGGACTCTAAAGGAATCGAGGGATATGAAGATAGAACAGGAAAGTGGAGTTGAGATCGAAGATCAGCCATCATCTTATTGAATGTCCGAGCAGGCTCGAGAGGCCGTATTGCTTACTTCTGCTCCTATTTCTTATGTTCTTATGTCCAACCTCCCCGCTACTGCACCAATTAAATATTTTTTTCTATTTTCACACCAGCCATCCTGCAGCCCCTTTGAATGAGATTGTCAACTAGTGGCAAATTAATGGCATTCTCATGTGGGGGTTCGCTCAATAAAGAATTGAGCTGACAATATTTAGTTTAGCAAGTGCTTCCATTCCAACTTCCTGTGACGTCATTGTTGTGGAAAATACCTGCACAGATCTGTTCAGTTCATACATCAGCTGTCCACTGCTGAACAAAAGCTGATCATAGGAGGAGTTCATTGCAAATTAGCAAAGGCACACACTTGTCTATAATCTTGCTTCATTCTCTCTTATTTCCCTGCAGGAGTTGCTTGCTGCCATTTTTCATCTTGAAGATGAGATGACATGGCCTCTAGACTGTGCCATTACTACTCAATAGCACTCTTCTTTCGCTGGCAGGGCACAATGGGGTGGGATGGCTTGCAACTTGTTCTCCCCATAATGAAATAACTTACAAGATCAAAGTCCATCATCTAGTAACCTGGCTAAGATGAAGAGAACTCACTCCCACTAGGTCTCGAGATGCTGACTGTCTTATTAAGTCGGAGGAAGAGGAAGCATTCAATTCTCTATGCTACTAAAATGGTCACTTTAATTATTTGTGCTTATGACATCTTCACCACTCAGTGTGCTCCAAGACATAATAAGGCCTTTAGCTATTTATCATGATGCTTTGTCTGTATTTTCCTCCTTGTTTTTTCATATAATACTTTGTATATAGTTACAAACAGATCTGGGAAACATTTGAAATTCCCACATTGTCTTGATGTGTTCTCTGTTGCATGCATGCTGAAACATATTGGCACAAGTTGTGATTTACCGTATAGTACCTATTGGTTTCTCACACTGTGCTTTTCACTTGTCACTTTTTTCTGAGTCTCATTCATTCTCTTGTATTTTTTGATGGTGCTTTTGTTCTTTGCTTTTATCCTGTTGCTCTGGTTCAGTGTCCTCTAATTTTTTTTCTTTTTATTGCTGCTTTTGTGGCTCAGTTGGTAGCACTCTCACCTCTGAGTCAGAAGGTTGTGGGTTCAAGTCCCACGCCAGAGTCTTGAGCACAAAAATCTAGGTTGACACTCCAGTGCAGTGCTGAGGGAGATCTGCATTGCCGGAGGTGCCAACTTTCGGATGAGACGTTAAACCGAGGCCCTGTCTGTTCTCTAGGTGGATGAAAAAGATCCCATGGCACTATTTCGAAGAAGAGCAGGGGAGTTATCCCCGGTGTCCTGGCCAATATTTATCCCTCAATCAACATCACAAAAACAGATTATCTGGTCATTATCACATTGTTGTTTGTGGGAGCACGCTGTAGGCAAATTGGCTGCCGCATTTCCTACATTACAATAGTGACTACAATTCACAAAATACTTCAGTGGCTGTAAAGCGCTTTGAGACGTCCTGAGGTTGAGAAAGGCACTATATAAATACAAGTCTTTCTGTCTGTCAGTCTTTCTTTCTTTTTTCTTTCTCCTTTTCTCATTTCTGTTGTTCAGTTTTTCTGCTCTATCCTTGACTTCCAGACTTTAGTGAACATTCAGAAGACCAAGGGGTAGAAATTAGGTCGCGCCCCATTTGGGGCGCAAATATCGTCTGGACGCAAATATTAGCGCCTGGCGCTAATTATCGGCACTGACTGGAAACTTCACTTTTACCGCCCCGGGAGGTGAGTGGAGCGCTAAATCAGGCGCTGCACACCTGTCTTAAGGCGCAAAGGCCAAGGAGTGAGGCGCTAACTCAGCACGCGAGCGCAGCACAGCTGCTGCCAGTTAGCGAGGGAACACAGACACACTGGCGCCGGCCACTTCTTAAAGCAGGGGGGGCCACTTGCTCCCCAGCCACACCCTGCTCATTGCAGCCTTGAATCTCGGCCTGGAGAGACCTGTGAATCCATTTTGCTGCCAAGCATGGAGAGGGTGAGAGAACGCGCTCATCGCTTCACCGAGCGGGCCTTGGATGCTTTGGTTGGCGCGGTGGAGCGCAGACGATGTACGCTCTTCCCTGAGAGTGGCAGGAGGCCTTTGCCACGCGAGTTCAGAAGAGTGTGGAGGGAGGTGGCTCAGAGCGTCTCCTCCAGGAGCATGGTGCCCAGGACCCATACTCAATGCCGCAAAAAGTTCAACGACCTCACTCGGGTCGTCAGGGTGAGTGGCTTTTTCTCAATACCTCTCCATCCCTCCATCTCAACCTCACTCTATGGCCAGAGGGTCTTAAAACCCCAATGCACAACACTCATCCAACACCTATGGCCCTTTCATCAAACACACACACACATTCCACACTTTGCATACAGTAAGGGCTATTCACCTATGGGAGGCACATCAGGCAAGACCATGGCTGCATACAGTAAGGGCTATTCACCTATGGGAGGCACATCAGGCAAGACCATGGCTGTATATTTACTCAGATGCTGTCCTTTTTCTTGCAGGCCAAGCTGGCTCATAATAGGAGACAGCAGCAACGGACAGGTGGAGGGCGGCCTCAGCTGCAACCCCTCAGCGATCTTGAGGAGCGCGTCCACAGGATTGTGGCAAGCCGGGTGATCGGTCCCGTCGCCACTGGAGACGCCGACCCCGTTCTGGACAGCAATGGTAAGATCATCACCTTTTTGTCCTCTGTCCTTCCACTTGTCCCTCACAACACCAGCCTTTGACACTTTCAATCCAACTTGCTAACTCGCTGCACTTATTCCTCCCTTACTGCCACCCTGTCCTCACGCTAAAGCCACTCTTGTACCTCCCTGCTTTCAGATGGTGATTCACCAGCTGAGGAGACGGGCCCTGAAGCTGCCACTGGGAGTGATGCTGCAGCTGAGGAGGAAGAGGAAGCCAGAGCATCAGTGCCACCCTCTCCCGAGGAAGCCCATGCCCACACTGGGAACACGCCTTCCCCGGAGGGGAGCAGGGGGGAAGGGGCTGATGAGGGTGAAGCTCCAGGACCCAGCGGGCTGCAGCAACGCCATGGGGGGGTAGGGAAGAACGGGGGCCTTCTCCCCAGAGGGAGAGTATGCCAGACACTCCTACTGCAATGGACGCAGAGGAGGAGTGGCTGATCGCAGAAATGAACACCCAGGCGGTGGGCATGCACACTGAGCTCATGGGTGCAGTGGGAAGGGTGCCCGAATGCATTGAGTCACTGGCAAGGAGTGTGGAGCACTTCACTGTAGCACAGGCGGATGCCACACTAACGCTTAGTGCTGCAATTCAGTCACTGGCTGCCGTGATCCCATCTCTGACTGCTCTCATACAGACTCAGATTGAGGCCACGCGAGCACAGACTGCTGCCAACCTCGATGGTTCATGCACATGTCCCCGGGGCTGTCACCGCGCCGCAGCAGGCCAGCAATCAGTTCTCCGGCAGATTGCTCCGGATGCTGAAGTGCTGCCCCGTGGGAGTGCCAGTGTGTCGGGCGAGCAGGGAGTTCCTGTCCTCTCTCACGATGACAGCATTCCTGCTGCCAACACTGTCACTTCTCCACTGCACTTGCCACCGCCTGTAGGACAGACTGCTGCCGCCCATGCAGAGTTGGTGCAGTCTGCAGCCGGGCCCTCCAGGCCCAGAACTGGTCGAGGCCGTCCTTCAGGGGCATCTGCAGTGTCAGGGTCTGACGAGCAGCAGCCTTCCACCAGCCTTGCTGCAGCCACTGAGGTCCCATTACGGAGGAGCAGTAGGGTTAGAAGGGGGGAAGTGCGCAAGGGAAGGAGATCACCCTCGAAGGGCAAAAAGTAGGAGGTGTGACAAAATGCTGGTCATTTTTTTATTAAAGGTCGAGGTTCATGGTCCAACTTTTGTTTAGTGTTTTGGACATTATCTCCAGGTTGTGAGAACCAGTTATGTTATTGACTGTTTTTTTGTGTTTATTTCTATGAGTTTGTCATGAGGAATTGACACACACAGAGTTTGTAAAATAAATAAGTTTCTGTATTCAAAATATACATGTTTGGTGGTTGGAATTATTGGTGCCTTGGCCGGCTTAGGGGTTGCGTGCTGGGTTCATTAATGTTGGTAGCAATGGCAGGGGCCCTAGAAGCAGCTTGCTATTAGCCGTTGACGGACGGCCCTTGCAGTTTGACCATTGTGGGCCGCCCTCCTGCCTTGGTGCTGCTGATGATCATCGTCCTCGTCCTCTTCCTCCTCTTCCTCCTCCTCCTCTGCTGGTGCTCCAAGGCCTGGTGGCATTGGCTGGGTCCTGAGGATTGCCATGTTATGCAACATGCAGCACACGACTACGAAGTTCGATACTCGCTCAGGCGAGTACTGCAGGGCTCCTCCGGAATGGTCCAGACAGCGGAACCGTTGCTTCAGCACGCCGATTGTGCGCTCAATAATGTTCCTGGTTGCTTGATGGCTCTCATTGTACCGCAGCTCAGCAGGGGTGTTGGGCGTACGGAGCGGTGTCATCAGCCAGGTGCTCAATGCATACCCCTTGTCCCCGAGAAGCCAACCAACTGGCTGATGCGGTGCCTCGAAAAGTTCTGCCACAGTAGTCTGGCGCAGGATAAAAGCATCGTGGCAGCTGCCAGGATACTGGGCATTGACAGCGAGTATCAGCTGTCTGTGGTCACAGACCAACTGGACATTCAAGGAATGGAACCCCTTTCTGTTCCTGAATTCCTCGGCATTCTCACGCGGAGCACGCAAAGCCACATGCGTGCAGTCAATGGCGCCCTGCACCATGGGGAAGCCCGCTACCCTCACAAAGCCCAGAGCGCGGTCACGCTGCTTGTCTGGGGTCATGGGGAAAGAGATGAACTCTCGTCTCCTTCTGAAGAGGGCATTTGTGACCTGCCGGATGCAGCAATGCACCGCGAACTGGGAGATATTGGCGAGGTCCCCAGCAGCAGCTTGAAATGAGCCAGTGGCATAAAAGTTCAAAGCCACTGTGACCTTCACTGCCACCGACAGAGACGTCCTGAACCTCAGTTGAGGCTGCAGATCTGGCTGCAGCAGGTGGCAGAGCTCAGTGACCACCTCCTTGCTGAATCGCAGCCTTCGCAAACACAGCTCCTCGGACATATGGATGTAGGAGAGCTGTTCACGATATACCCTGGGAGGGTAAGCTCTCCTGTACATACGCCTGATGGCCCTCCTCCGTCTGGCCATCATTGCCACTCTCTCTCTGCGTCTCTGTATCCTCCGATTCAGCTGGAGCAGGACGACGCCCCCAATCAGTGCAGCCCCCATATTCTCTTTGCAAGCAAAGTAATGAGGGACAGCAACTAAAGTAGCAGCAAAGTTAGGATCAATAGGCAAAACTACCTCACAAAGCGTTGAGTCAATGTAGAAGTCTCTCTCTCTCTCTCTCCGAATCTCTCTCTCTCTCTCAGAACGAGTGGTGCATAAATGTCGACCACAGAAAAAGACAGGAAGAGGCCCCCTTTAAATAGCGCCCCCCCCAGCCCCACACCGATTGATAGCGTTCCAGTCTTCCGGTCGTTGGAAGCGCCAGGCAGTAAGGCAGGGGGCGCCACTCAATTTCCGCTCCGGGGCGCCACAAGGGCGTTGCACCATGGAATGACATCACAATCTGCGTGCGCAGGTGGTCGCAGCGGTAAGTTTTAGCGCCGCCGCACAATGTCAAGTTAAGTTCCCGAGCGGCGCAAACATCGCTGCGCCTGGGCGTTAGCGGCTTTGTGCCCCATTAGCGCCCTCTTAAGGCGCTAACGGGAGGCGCAACCAACTGAATTTTTACCCCCAAGTCTTTTGACGTAAGACTTTTTATTCCTCAAGCCCCATAGGTTCCAATGTTGCTACCAATTTTGAAACCATGTTTGTCTGTCATAATTTGAGGATTCAGGCTTGACACCATGAATTTCCCTCTGTGCATTGCAAAAACAGAGCACATCTGGGATTTCAAAATGGAAAATAGGGAATACTGGCTGACATTTTATCAATCATGGCTATTTTGAGTTGAAGTGAGCTGTCGCACAAATTCTTGCAGACTTTGGGGAAAAATGAAAAGTCTTATCAACAGCAAAAGTTGGCCAAGAAAACATTGGCCCAGAAATTGCTGGATAAATAATGGCGGGTTCATGGCACCCACCATTATTAGCGCGTAAAAGACCCAGCAATTTGTGGCAAGGAAGAGATAATAAAATGAGTTGCGAATCACCACAAACTGCTGGACGATTTGCGCCGCTCCTCCGTTAGTCTTGCAAAAAAGGGAGCTCACTGTTCACCTCCCCATGAGTGTCAAGAAATTGCTGGATTGGCTACGTAAATACGAATGAATCTCGGCGCAGCCATTTATGGCTGGTATTTCATGTCGTAAGGACCGTTAATGACATGATTTACTGTCCTGACATGTCACTCAACCGTGACGACCCACTAAGGGAACAATTGAAACCATGGAGTCTGACGCCTACATATAGTAAATGGCTCCTCGAGGTTTTTAAAATAAAACATTTTTTTTAACTTTTTCTTTCTATGTATTTTTTCTGTCTCTCAAACCAATCTTTCTTCCCTCTCTTTATTTATCTCTAATTCACCCTATTTGCTTCTCTGTCATACACTCTGTTCCTTTCTCCATTCTTAAATTGCATTGATTGAGGTGATAGACCATTGGACCTGACGTTTAGGAGGTCCCAGACGCCCATTGACCTCGCCGTGCCATTATCAGCTTGCACTTTTTTTAAATTTTACTCAGGATGTGGGCGTCGCTGGCAATGTCAGCATTTATTGCCCATCCCTAAGTGCCCTGGAGAAGGTGGTGGTGAGCCACCTTCTTGAACCACTACAGTCCTTGTGGTGAAGGTGCTGACTTTACCGTAGCGGTTTGATACAACTGAGTGGCTTGTTCGGCCATTTCAGAGGGCAGTTAAGAGTCAACCACATTGCTGTGGGTCTGGAGTCACATTTAGGCCAGACCGGGTAAGGGCGGCAGATTTCCTTCCCTAAAGGACATTAGTGAACCAGATGGGTTTTTATGACAATCCGGTAGTTTCATGGTCACCATTACTGACACTAGCTTTTTAATTCCAGATTTATTTAATTAACTGAATTTAAATTCCCTCAGCTGCCTGTGGTGAGATTTGAACTCACGTCTCATGGATTATTAGTCCAGGCCTATACTGGATTACTAGTCCAGCAACATAACCACTATGCTACCGTACCCCAGCAATTTGCGGCGCAAAAATAATCCGATCTGAAGGGTGAGGAAAAAAAATTCCAATTCACGGTGCTCGCCACAAGATGCTGCGCCCCAGCGTTTTCTGGGCTGATATAAAATATGGGGATCCGAATGCAGATTGGAGCACGGCCTTCACAGCTGCCAGTATCAATGCATTTCTGTGGCTTGGCTGGGATAAAGAAATTTCTAGCTGAGAACTCCAGCATCTAAGTATTTACTTTCTCCAAACCAACGAAGCAATAAGATGGATGCTGTTAAATAATGATAAACAATTTTTGTGTTTTGTTTTGCTTTTTTCTTGCAAATTTCATTCTTAATCAAAGACAAAGGCCTGGCTATTAACAAGGGCGGGTTGTGTAGGCGGGGGGAGGGGGGGCGTTAGTGCGGAGTTTCGGATGGGTCCCGGTTTCCCCCTATTCTGTGGGATTTTAACTACGAAGCGCGGGTCTTTTATCCTTGACGAGTTCCCTGCCCGGAAGTCAGATTGATTGACAGGCTTGGCTTCCAGTCGGGTGTGGAGCACTCCGGAGCAGGCCACAGGAGCAGGTTCCCGACCCCGGAGTGGGGGGGTGGTGGAGTTCCGATCCGGGGGGTGGGGGGGCATCTGATCGCTGGCCCCGTGGGTTTTTGTATGGTGGGGTGGGTCTGATGGGCAGGGGGGGAGCACTCCTGCTCCTTCTGGCACACAAGCAGCGCTGTAAAGGCACTTTCCTTCTCCCCGAAGCTGTCTTCGCCTCCCTTCAGCTGTCGGCTTTCCCGAGGCCTGGGAAACCCGGCCGGCCAAAGTTAAACCTGCCAAAAGGTTAAATCAGAGGCTGCCAGCCTCATTAAAATATTTAAATTGCCAACCCGCCTCCTGGGAGCGGGTTGGCTGCCCACCCCTTGTCCTGCCTCTGTTTTAAAAAATGTTTTTTTATTTATGGGATGTGGGCGTCGCTGGCAAAGGCAGGATTTATTGCCCATCCCTAGTTGCCCTTGAGAAGGTGGTGGTGAGCCACCTTCTTGAACCACTGCAGTCCGTGTGGTGAAGGTACTCCCACAGTGCTGTTAGGGAGGGATTTCCAGAATTTTGACCCAGCGACGATGAAGGAACGGCGATATATTTCCAAGTCAGGATGGTGTGTGACTTGGAGGGGAACTTGGAGGTGGTGGTGTTCCCATGCGCCTGTTGCCCTTGCCCTTCTAGGTGGAAGAGGTCGCGGGTTTGGGAGGTGCTGTCGAAGAACCCTTGGCGAGTTGCTGCAGTGCATCTTGTAGATGGTACACACTGCAGCCACGGTACGATGGTGGTGGAGGGAGTGAATGTTTAAGGTGGTGGATGGGGTGCTGATCAACCTGGAAGTAGGTGGGTTGGGGCTGGGTTTGAGATTCTTAAAATTTTAACATCTGACCCGACCCCAAGCCACCTGTTTTTGGGGGTTAAAATTCACTCCTAAGGATCCTGTTACACGACCCTACTGAAGCCAGTATCTGTACAGTGCAAGACACAGCTGATGAACCCAAAATATCCTGCTGCCTCCAGCCCACCACAGGCCACACTAATTTCAGTGACAAAAAAATCACTTTTCATGCATGGAAGCACAGCACGATGCTAACATTAAAAACACTGAAATATTTTAAACTGGGCTAATTATACTGTACAAAACCCAAGTGGTGCAAGCCTACTTACTAGAGTTCTCGGTAGTTAGATCAAGACCTAAAAGACTAACTTTATGGGTAACAAGAATTTCTAACTGTTTCAAGCGGCTATGGATGATGTAGAAGTCATCAATAAATAAAATATTTCCATAGAAATCTGTGCTGCATCATTTCAATTGTAAATGCACCAGCAGTTTATATTGGGACTTGAGCAATTAGACCAGACTTGGAATTGATGGTCTGATGGGCAGGCGGGGGGCACTCCTGCTCCCCCTGGCCCACAAGCAGTGCTGTAAACACTCTTATCTTCTCCCCAGAGCTGCCTTCACCTCCATTCAGTTTACTAGGATTGCTGAGGCGCCGCCCCGGGGGAATGGCAGTGGCTTCATGAAGCACGAACCTGCTGTCCTCTCACAGGAAGACCGCATTCATCCTCCCACCCCTGCCACTCTGCAAGTGCCCTTGCTGTTGTCTGTCAGCCAGCCAGTCCAGACTGCTGCCACTCTTGCCGAGAGGTTGCAGCCCCTAGTCAGGCCTTCGAGGCCCAGAGGTGCTCGAGGTCATCCTCCAAGGCCATCTGCAGTCTCCGCCACTGAAAGTTAGCAGCCTTCCACCAGCCATGCTGTAGCCACTGGGGTAGCACTGCGTAGGAGCACTAGGACAGGCAAAGGCACATGGAAGACAGGCACTAAGGGAATGCACAAGGGTCATTGAATGGGGAATTGAAGAACTTATCCGAGTGTGATACCAGAAACTGCAACCTCAATTCCCCATTCACCAACAGTCCCACATCTTATCTTCCCTTTGTTACTGACCATCACAGCGTCCGCTTGGCCACAATGCAAAAATAAAAGCCACCTCAAAATAAACATTCCAAACTAAATTTATAATTAAAAATCATACCATATTGCAGACAAAAGTCAACTAATCACTCTTCGATGGTTTCAGCCTCGACGCTGGCTACGGTCTCAACAATGGCCCTCCCAATAATGACCAGCACCGTCTCCTCCATGGGGGTTAGGACATTCAAGCGTGCCTGTCCCACTCCGGTTAGCTCCTGCTGCTTATGGTTGTACACCACTTTGTCCTGCAAAAGAGAGGGAAATGTGTCCGTGTGTGTTGTGCAATCTGTTTGGTTGATGTCACTGTCATGGTTGAATAGCTGGCAGTGTGTGAAAGCCGTGAGATGTGGGTGTGAGGCTTGCAACAGTGCTAAGTGTGTGAGGGTGAGGTGAAGCATATGAATGGTAGGAGGCCTGATTGATAGTGATTGTTGGTATTTGAGTGATGGGGGTGTGGTGATTTGAGCAGTGGCTGAGCCTACTGGTGCAGTTGACATTTGAAGATGCTTTCACTGACCTTGACCACTCGTGTGAGGTCATTGAACTTCTTGTGGCACTGCATCCAGGTCCTCGGGGCTTGACTCCTGGCATTGACCTCCACGGCTATCTGCTCCCACTACCTTTTGACCGTGTACCTGGAGGGCCTCCTTCCCCCCTGTGGATACAGGACATCTCTCCTCCTTTCCACCACTTCCACCAAGACCTCCAGTGCAGTGTCCAAAAACCCCTGTTGTTCCATTCCTCACTCTTTCCCAGGTCAAAATCTCATCAACCACGACTCCCAGCACCTGCTCCAGCCACAATGCACCTCCCCTTTCAGAGGTGCAGGCTAGCTTTAAGCAGTGCAGTCTCGCTTTAAGTGGTGCTAGTCTCTCACGATATTGGCCCCCTGCTGATGCTGTCCAGCCAATGACCAGTGCGGTTAGCGCTAGGTGGACGCAGAGATCATTCAAATGAGCAGGCAGCACGAAGTTGGCATGCTGCCTGCATTGCAATCAACGGGCGCGGGTTAATCGTGCATCGCGATCCTCGTGCCCATTTTCGGGGGGCTATCCAATTTAGCCCCTTTCAGTTTTGAATAAGCCAGTAATCGTTATATCTGGGAACCTACTGCAGATAGAAAGACTAACATTTCCATATCGCCTTATCACGTCTCAGAAATGTCTCGGAAGTGCTTCCCGTATAACTAATTACTTTGAAGGGCAAAGATTGTTACGTAAGCAGCCATGTTGCACACAGCAAGGTGACACAAATGGCAACTAGATAAATGGCCAGTTAATGAGCCAAGCTGACTGATTTTGGAGCGTGGAGGGTAAGGGATTGAATAACATTAAAATGAGAGAAATACGAAGAACAGGAGAAAGAAAAAGGAGGGAGGGAATAACATAGTCCCTAAGGCACTCAACCAGATTATGAGTCGCCGCCAAGGGAGGGGATTAGTGGAGGACCCAGCTTTCTTTGTTACAGCAATGCTAGTCCAGCATGATATGAAGGCAGGGTGGATAGACTATTTCACAGATGAAAGGCACAGTGGAACACATTAAATTGTCCAGAGAGCGACCCGACATTGACTCTAAACTATACATTCAGTGTTTCTGGCAGGGCTTTGGGTTTGTTTTTAGATTTGATAGTGTTCAAGGGCTACTTTGTGCTGGGGCCTCAGTTCGACTGGAATTCCAGTGAGGCTGCAAGCAATTCATTTCTCTTGTTACCTTAAGCAATGACCCAGTTCTGAACCAGACTTGAACTTGCGTCTTTCAATGTAAATAATGTTTATTTAGACTTCTGTGCTGTCTACTCCCTGTATGGGTTATACAAGTGAAATGAATGTCCTCTACGGTCATCTAAACATTTCGGATTGCAGTAACTTACGAGGAGAGGGGAAAACTAAGTGGATCTCTCAAGAATTTTAATGCACCAGTTAAGGTCAGTATAAACAGACAACTTTTAAGAATAGAAAATCTAACAAGCATCTTAACTTGTTGTGCAACAGAAACTTGTGGCAATTTAATATGGAATGAAACGCTACAGTACAAAAAGGATGAGAAGTTGCCTATGATTAAGGCAACTTAAAATGAAAATACTGGTCATGAATAACAGGAGAGAGGGTATAGGAACATGTAGAACCAGTTTCTAAATTACATTAAAGTTGAGGCTCGTGTTAGGTAAGTGTTTGGAAAAGGTAATGTGTTGCAGGCTGCCTCTGTTATACTGGTATCCCTATAACCAGAGAACAGATGTGCATTCCAAGAGGGAACGGGGTTATTGGCACTTCATGTCTGATTTGGCTCCTTATCCTGTGTTATTTTCTTCTTTCTCCTGTTCCTAATATCATCCTAATTCAATCTTTTCCTCCCCTGCAGACCTGAGCGTTTGTGGAACAGCCTCCCAAATGAAGCAGTTAATGCCGAGTCAGTCAGCACCTTCGAAACAGTTTGGACAAAGATCAATGGTCATAACAACAACAAGAAGATGCATTTATATAGCTCCTTTAACATAGGAAAAAAATGTGAAGACGCTTTATAGAGGCGAAAGGAAGAAATGAACGCTGAGCCAAAGAAGGAGATATTAGGAGGAATGACCAAAAGCTTGGTCAAAGAGGTGAGCTTTAAGGAACGTCTGAAAGGAGGAGAGTGGTGGAAAGATTTAGGGAGGGATTCCAGAGTAAAAGGCCAATTAGTAGCTTATCGCTAGTCTTTCAAATAATCGGGATCAACTGCAAACCAATATGGTGGGTATATTGTATTTAATCAGAGTTTAAGACGGAATATAACATGCTAGTTATACAGCAAAAACATACGACCGTGACAAGCAGCTGGTACCGGTCCCGATCGGACAGACGGCTGGCGTGCGTGAACAGCTCTCTGGCTTCCGGCCTCTCTCTCTCTCTCTCTCTCTCTCGGGCCTTCGATGGTGAGCGTGGGATCACTCTCAAAATAGCGTTCGACCAGCCCAACTTCTCTTTGGCTCTCCCCTCCACCGTCTGTGTGGACAAGCGCTTGGGGTGTCACTTTTATTCTCTTTTTAGGGGTAGGCCTGAGGCCAAGTTATTGACAAGACCATTTAACCTATAGAGGTTCCTCTAAAACCTCATTGACCAATGACAGCTCAAGTTCTTTGTCTTGGTTCTTGGATGAAAGCCCTCCCCAAAAGGGGGTCTCATTTCCTCATTCAATTTGTCTTATTGTTTAATCTTTCTGAAGGTTCTTCCTTTGGAATTCGTGTCTTATCTCTCTTGTCTCTACCCTCCCTAGTTTGGAGTCGGACATGCCATTCTCAGCCATCAGATGTTCGTAACTGCTTGTTATCAGTTATTTAGGTTCATGCTGTTCATGCAGCTTTAGCTATGCAAAACTAACTATTTCATTATCAGACTATTGTACCATGGAATGAATCATTAAATTACCAAAGATATCTTCTATTCTATTCTCATACACTGGTTAACTTACACATTTTAAAGCAGTTTTGTTAAACAAAGTCAAAATCCTAACTTAGCATTATAATATGGTTATTAGCAGTAATGGAAGAAATAGAACGTTGGGCCTTGGTTGGTCAAATTAAAGAAACATAAACAAGGTTGAAATCCTAACTTGAAAACAAGATTATTTATGACCATCACAGTGCAGAATGCTATAACATCCGCAGGAAACCAAAACACAGGCAGATTCTACGCATCTATTTAATTATTCTAAGACTAGTCTGAGAGACTTTCTGCCTCTCGTTCTAATACAATCATGTAAATACAGCATTACTCGCGTCTCAGTTTTATTCGCAAAACCATATACATTTTTAACACCCCTGATTTCTAACAGGCGGAAGGCAGGTGATGTTAAGGAGGTGGAAGTTTGTGATGGAAAGGGTCTGGGGTTGGAAGCTTAGCTCAGGGTCCAATATGACATCAAGATAACAGCCTGAGACACTGGCTGGAGAGGGGTTGGAATCATTGCCAATCGTTGACAATAATACAGATTTTGTGCCGGGGGCTGATGACAACTGCTTCAATCTTACCAATGCTTAGCTGGAGAAAATTGTGGCTCATCCGAGATTGGATGTCAGACAATCAGTCTGACAGCGCAGGGGCAGTGGAGGGGTCAAGGGAGGTGGTTTAGAGGCAGAGCTGGATGTCGTCAGTATACACATGGAAGCTCTGTGGGCATGTCTGTGAACGATGTCACCAAGGTGTAGCATATAGATAAGGAAGCCAAAGATAGATCTTTGGGGGGACTCTGAAATTAATGGTGTTGGGGGTGGAAAGACAAACCTTTACTGGAGATAATCCAGCTATGATTGGATAGGTAATCATGGAAACAAGTAAGATTACTTTTCCTGACCTGGACAGCAGAGAGGCATTGGAGCAGGATGATATGGTTAACTATATCAAAGGCTGCAGAGAGATCAAGGAGAGATAATGCCCGCAGTCATAGTCACAGAGAATGCCTTCTTTGGTTAGGACTGTTTTAGTGCTGTGGCAGAGACGAAAACCTGATTGGAGTGATTCAAATAGGGAGTTGTGAGAAAGATGGGCATAGATTTGGGAGGCAACAACATATTCAAGGACTTTGGAGATTGGTGATGGGGCAGTAGCTTGCAAGGACAGGAGGGCCAAGGGTTCTTTTTTTGATGAGTGGGTGCCACTGGTTTCGAGAGGGAGGGGGACAGTGCCTGAGCAGAAGGAACCATGGGGGTCAGGAAGTGAAGTTGGGTGATCAGCAGTTTAGTAGAAATGGGGCAAAGGGAGCGGGAGGTGGGTTTCATGGATGAGATGAGCTTGGAAAGGGCATGAGGGGGGTAACAGAAAGGAAATTGAGAGAGTTGTGGCATCAGGGCTAAGTCTGGGGGATGGTTTGGCTTGGTGGGAAAGGAGGATGTTGGGAAGCAGCACAGAAAGCTGAATGGATGGTCTCAACCTTCGTGATAAACAAGTCCTGTATTGTGACACTGCTTGTCTGACATCCGTCAAGCCTTGGATAGACTACAGCTTCCTCCGGCTTCTTGCATTTGTTGTTGGAGGCAAGAATGGAGGGGACAGGGTTTAAGGGGATGGTTAGCAGTGGATAAAGGAAGAAGGAAGTTATCTTTGCTCTCCAGGATGGTCCTAGTGTGGTAGCTTTGGCAGAGGTGTGTGAGGCTTGATGTGGTCCAGCCAGAGCTGGTGAGGGATGGCTAAACCAGTTGTGTACTTGATATGCTCAATTAAGTCCATGCCCCTGGACTTTAAAAAATGAATATGGGGGCCATAGCAGGGCAAATGACCAGGATGAGTAAGAATTTAAAGCTTTTCTGGGGACAAGAGTAACTGAGCAAATCGACAGCTGCAAAAGTATCCCGGTGAACTGAAGGCCAAAGGCTAGTCAGTTGGAGGTTGGAAAGTACAATTGTAAATGACTTAGGGAAGAGTTTTTCCCAAGGGAAGATGCAGATTAAAGTGTGTTTGGAAGGGGATAGGGGACATGGGTGGTGAGTGACACAAAGAGGAGTTTGGAGATGACCTTATCAGTGAACAAGAACTTGAGAGTAGAAAATGGCGAGTTGCTGATTAAGCATTCAGTTAACTCTGGTAGGTCGTTGATTTTATTGAAACAAGGCCCGGCCATGAAATTGTTTCGGGCCTCTGGGTGAGTCCATCGGCAGGCAGCGGGCTTGCTCTGCCCATAATTGAGCATATCTGGGACACAATTGGTTTAGCCATCCATCACCAGAACTGACTGGACCACGTCAAGCACTATCGAGCCTCACTCGCCTCTGCCAAAACTACTGCACTAGGACCATCCTGGAGAGCAAAGATAACTTCCTGCTTCCTTTATCCACTATCAACCATCTCCTTAAACCTGGTTCTGATCTTAAGTTTCACATGCTTACTTTTCATGCACTTTTGCCTGGAAAGCTAATGGCTGGACTCTGGGAGCAGGCATAAGGAGAAAACCAAAGTCTCATAATATCTTGTACTATTCTGGCACTGTATTGTGGCATTTGTTATTAAGTTTAGTCATAACAAACTAGAAAAGACTGCAGAGCTTCAAAATGTGGTTTACATTCATCAGTCTTTTTAATACATTGACTGTGGCTGTGAATCATACAAACATTTCCAGGTCAGAGGTAATAGTCAGGGAACTTTCTGTATTTTACTATGGATCAATGTTACCAATATTGATACATGTGTGTAATTTTACAACATACTGATGTAGAGCTTTTCCACAATAATTCAAATTTGATCCATTTCCAGTTTCATTTTGACAGCAGACATTTGCATCAATTAAAATCTTCATACAGGAGAGGAGCAGAGTTAGGACTACAATATTCCAGCCCTGATTCTCTGAGTTACAATCCTTAAGACTGCAGTTCCTCACTGCTGCACAGAATCATGAAGTCACCTTGAACATGTATCCAACTTGAGCACGTCTGATGCTTGGAAGACAGACAACCAAGAGAATCTGGCTTCAGAATAATGTGCCAGTAAGGAAGCTTTCAAAAATAATACTCTTCCCCTATTTCAGGGAACTGTCGGACTACTGGGTGTGATTACAGTTTTCTCATATACACTGATTTTGTTGTTTTTCAGTAATCAACTATTGATTATCAGTCAACAAAACTGAAGCCATGATGCTACCATCATTAATCCTTTGTTGTAGACATCATGCATCAATGACTAGAAGTACACTGGCTGTCGCCGTTTACTGTTATAGCTGCTTTTAGCAAAAAGGAATGGACCAAAAGCTGAATGAAATAACTCTGAGGAGTCCACAGTACAACACCAACAATAACAACTTCTATTTATATAGCACCTTTAACGTAGTCCCCAGGCGCTTCACAGAAGCGTTATCAAACAAAATTTGACACCGAGCCACATAAGGAAATATTAGGGCTGATGAGAGGTAGGTTTTAAGCAGCGTCTTAAAGGAGGAAAGAGAGGTAGAGAGGCGGAGAGGTTTAGGGAGGGAATTCCAGAGTTTAGGGCCTTGGTAGCTGAAGGCACGGCTGCCAATGGTGGAGCGATTAAAATCAGGGATGCTCAAGAGGCCAGAATTAGAGGAGAGCAGAGATCTCGGAGGGTTGTAGGGCTAGAGGAGATTACAGAGCTAGGGAGGGACGAGGCCATGGAGGGATTTGAAAACAAGGATGAGAATTTTTAAATCGAGGCGTTGCTGATGATTGTGATGGTGATCTCGGAGTGATTTTATGACATGAACCTCTCTGGTTCAGATGAAGGTTGTGAATAAGTTAAGCTTTGCTCTTGCATCTTATGGCAGTGCCTGAGCCCATGAATGAGATTACTGTCGTGTTATGACTCCATATCCATTATTCTCTATTCCCTAAATTCACGTTGTGGAATACTAACATTTTAAAGGTTAATAGGGCTAATTCAACTTTGGTCAGGGCACAAAATATCGCTAGCTAATCAACTGCTCATGATACACTCAAGGCAATGTTAAGGAAAATCATGTGGGTTGTATAACGGGCGACCGATGCTCTACCACCCGTTATGCATCCTGCTGACGTTGAATTTTACCCCCAATATGTTTATTTGAAATTCCTCTCTCCACTATTTCATTTATTTTGAATGGGCTTACACCTTTGACAGAAAAGAATGGAGAGAAAAATTTCAAATGACAATGGGCCAGAAATTCAGCTCTCCAGCTTCCCGCGGGTGCAAGGATCGCGCGCATACTTACCTAGCGCGCCTGCCGTTGTGTTTCGGGCCAGCGTGAAATTCGACTCCTGGGCCTCCTGCAGCTGCCGGCGTGCAGTGTTTGCATATCCCAGGGGTGCAGTTAGTTCGAAGTGTCCCCTGGGATCACGTGGGCCATGGAGAGCCAATCGGAGCAGGGAATCTCCATTCATAGATTTTGACAGGAAGACCTGTCAACTCTATGAATAGAGATCACCCCTCAAAACCTCACTATAACTTCAAATAAATAAAAAAAAAATCACATTTTTAAAATAACTATAAATTACATAAATTAACTACTTTAAACAAAAATTAAAATTTTTGAAAAAATTAATTACACTTTTTAACGGTGCTAAAAATAAACTTACCTTTCTTTAAAGTATGTAAAAAAGATAAACCTGTTGAAAAAATGTTTAAATTGTACTTAATTCACCACTTACCTTGTTAAAAGCAAGCCTTGCGCCTCCTTTTTTCCTGCACAGCTTCTCCGTACTTACCCTCACGGAGAAACCTGAAAAAAACCCGAAGTTCACTGTGCGCGCGCTGCCTCTCCGCCGCACGCGTTCGACCTCTGAACCCCTTCCTTCAGGGGAATGGAAGTTCCGGTTTCCAGCGCATGCGCAGTGCATGTGCGAAACCGGCACTTTCGTTGGGTCTACGGGTGAGTACCCAGCGCGTACTTACCCGTGGAGACCCGAATTTCTGGCCCAATGTTTAGTGTTCTGTGGCATATTTTAGTGCCTCTGTAGTTACTCTCAGATAGCCATTATTCTGTACATAATTGCTTCCAGGTCATCCATTATGCTCCATGTAAATAGTTATGAACAAATATAAAATGATGTTTTTGCCTGCTTTATTAAGTAAAGTATTTTACCAAAAAAGTGGAGAACAATATCACGTCTTTCATTTTAGGCCAGACTTTAATCCAGCCCGCCCGGCAGGGGGTTAAAATCGGGTCTGGTGGCTTCCCACACTCTTCCCACTCAGCACCATTTGAACTCACCAGTTTCTAGTTGCAGGTCAGGCACCTGCCTCAAGCAAGTGGGGTTCTAAATCAAAGGTCAGAGTCGCACTCCGATGAAGTCATACCCGCCCCCACTGCATTTTAACTTCAAATGTCCTTCCCAGTATTGGACCCTTCAGCAAAACCTAGTGGGATTGGCATCGGAGAGATCCTGAAGCAGTATAAAAAAGAAGTTCTCAAGCTCACTGGATCACAGGACCTTTTGCTCTCTGGTTTGCCAGGAGAGTACCCAGCTTCCTGATCGCTACTACTATACGTTTGCTGCCTTTCAACCCTTTACTTAGCTTTGTCTACTTATTATGGGTGCCATCCTTGCTTTGTTTTGGATGGAGCAAGACTTGGGGGAGGAGCAGCAGCAACAGTAGCAGTCTCAGCAACTACCACTACCAGCACCTGGACTTCTCAGAATACAACAGGTGAAGGAGGCTCTGCACAGAACTTCTTGGCCCTATCTGAGGGGCAGTGCAGGAGGAGGCTGCGTTTCTCCAGGCAGGTTGGCGTAGACCTCTGCAACAGGACCTGCTGCCTGCTGGACCAGGCGGGAATGCCATGCCAGTGGCCCTCAAAGTCACCACAGCCCAGAACTTTCAATCTTCTACAGGGGCAACAGCCACATCTCCCAGTCTGCAGTCCACAGCTGCATAAAGCAGGTGACCGATGCCCTCTTTGCCAGGGCCGAGCAGTGCATCACCTTCCCCACTGACCTCGGCAGTCAACAGGACATAGCTTTGTGGCAGCTGCTGGCTTCCCTTGCATGCAGGACATAATTGACTGGACTCACATGGGCCATCAGGGCACAGGAACACGAGCCCTTTGTAAACAGAAAAGGGTACCGCTCTATCAATGCACCGTTCGTGGCCGATCACAGAAAGAACATCATGCAGGTCTGTGTAAGGTACCCAGGGAGATGCTACGATACTTTTATTCTCAGACACTCCACCATCGACCTTATTTGCCTCGATGAGGAATGCGATAGGATGATTGCTGGGGGACAAGGGATACCCCTTGCAGACCTGGCTGATGACCTGGAAACCCACCAGGCTTGAGCAGCACAGATACAGTCGACGCCAGGGTGCAACCAGGATCCTTATAGAGCCACATGATGTGAATGTTCAAGTAGAGGTTTCGGTGTCAGGACTGCTCAGGAGCTCCTTGCAATATGCCCCAAATAGAGTGCCGCGCATCGCCGTGGTCTGCTGCAAATTGCGGAGCATTACATTGCAGAGAGGCCTGCATTTGGAGGCGGCAGAGCAGCAGGGACACCAGGTGTCATCAGACGAGGAAGAAGTGAGAGAGGAAGCAGCAGAGGAAGGAGGACCACCTCAGCGCCTTGCAGCCAGAGATGTCAAGGATCAGCTCACAGCTCAGCGATTCCGCTGAGCTTCTCACCCCCTGCCCTGAGAATGTAGACAAAGCTCTAAACATAGCAATCCTTGTTACATTCTTCTCCACTGCATTCATCCTGTTTTGTAGAACATTCCAACCATTCAGACAACTTCTGTATTAATGACATTCTGACCACGTGGACTCGGAAGCTGCTATGAATCCACACTGCAAACCAAAGTGCCAAATGTGATAAAGGTCGTCAGTTTAATGCCAAACATAATAAATGTTTCCCATTTATTTCTCACCCAGGTGACCAACCCATAGTGCTTTCCTTTAAAGAAGGTTTCCCAACTCCATTACCCCAACAAGGTGCTCCCCTTAGTGTCCTGAGCAGAGCTGGTGGGAGGCTGCTGTTCCTCATGTGGGGGCCCTTGAGATGTTCGTGGCCGGTGACTTCCAGGTGTTTCAGCCTGTGAGGGCTCGTCTGCAGACTGCTGCACTCGGCCCAGCTGACTTGCTGGCACCTTGGCAAGAACTGGTGAGGGGGGAGTGAATGTGTAGACATGCTGACATCCTGAGAGAGGCCAGCACATACTGCTCCCATCATACCATGGCTACTCCCTTGGGGCTGGGCGTGATCATTTCCACTGATCTGTGGGAGAGCGGATGGCAGAAGATGACCGACCCCTTCAAGGCCCTTATCCATTCAATGCACCAATCTCTCCTTTGTGGAGCCCAGAGTCTGCATGGCAGCTGATTAGGCACCTGAGGGAAATAAACTCGCAGGGCTACGGGGATAGAGCGGGGGAATGGGACTGACTGGATTGCTCTACAGAGAGCCAGCACGGACTCGATGGGCCGAATGGCCTCCTTCTGTGCCATGATGATTCTATGGGCTGGATTTTGATACTGGGGCGGGTTGGGGTCGTGTTATCCACCTGACTGCAATTGGATGTGGGAGATTGATGCGATTTTCAACTATTTGGACAATTGAGTTCCAGCATGTGGGAACCCATGAACCAATTAGTGTTTTCAGTCTGAAAGTCACCTCTGATGATGTCATCATTGCTGCTGCATTGAAGGTCTGCAAAGACTGCCTGGCCTTTGCTGTGAGAGGACCTGGATGCACAATGAACAGCAGCAGCCCTAAGTCTGCTCCCAGATATTTTTGCACCACCACTCCCAAATATGTCTCTTCCACCACTCCCAGCCAGCCAGCCAGCCGGCCAGCCAAATGTGTTCTCGCCAGGTTTCACATTTGTGGTTCAGAACAGGCGTGCTTCACGTAGAAAATGGATTAAAATCACAAAGGCCTTTCAAAATGGCATTGTAGAGGCAATTTAGTGCTTGTTAACAGCCTATCCCGCCTCTTAGAGGCAGGACGGAGTCGGGACCAGCAGACACGATTTAATGAAAATTGCGTGGAGGCGGGCTTGTGCCCACCCACCAGTTTTCGCAATTTTAACCCCCCACACGCCTCCAAACCCACCTCCACAGGTCAATGAAAATCCAGCTCTATGATTTGAGCTGATTTCCACCCAAAGCTGTAAAGCGTGCTAGCACCTCCTGCTGAGGTGACCCACTGCAGCATTCCTGGAGGTGACCACACTATCTAGGGTAGACTGCAGAGTGGGGATGTAATGTGAAATGCAAAGGGAAGTGATATGAAGTGAGGAAGGAATGGTGGGAGTAGTAGGAATTTGCGCGGGTACGTGACACAAAATGATGCTAGTGCGTGGTATGACGAGAGGAAAGGAAGACGTGAGCGGGTTTGGAATGTGAAAGACATGTGTTTTAGTGTACCATTGTGATTGTGTATTGAAGGATGTGAAGGATGTGATGGAGGGAAGTAATAGTTGCGTGGTGGGGGAGGGGGGCGAGAGGAGTGTTCTAGTATACTGCTGAGTGAAGTGGGAAGCTGAAGAGGTGTACTCACCCATACCTCTCTTATGAGGACATTAAACCTCTTTCTAAATTGAACCCAGGTCCTAGAGACTAGTAAATGTTGGTATTCAGAGGGATTTGAGTATCCATGGACACAAATCACAGAAAGTTAACATGCAGGTACTGCAAGCAATTAGGAAGGTTAATGGTATGTTAGCCTTTATTGCAGGGGGGTTGGAGTATAAGCATAAGGAAGCCTTGCTGCAATTATATAGGGCTTTGGTGAGACCACACCTGGAGTATTGTGTACAGTTTTGGTCTCCTTACCTAAGGAAGGATATACTTGCCTTAGAGGGGGTGCAATGAAGGTTCACTAGATTGATTCCTGGGAGGAGAGGGCTGTCCTATAAGGAGAGATTGAATAGAATGGGCCTATGTTATCTGGCGTTTAGAAGAATGAGAGGCGATTTCATTGAAATGTATAAAATTCTGAGAGGGCTTGACAGGGTAGATGCTGAGAGGCTGTTTCCCCTGGTTGGTGAGCCTGGAACTACGGATTACAGTCTCAGGATAAGGGGTCGGCCATTTAGGACTGAGATGAGAAATGTCTTCACTCAGAGGGTTGCTAATCTTTGGAATTCTCTACCCTAGAGGGCTGTGGATGCTCAGTTGATGAGTATATTCAAGACTGAGATTGATAGATTTTTGGGCACAAAGGGAATCAAGGGATAGGGCAGGAAAGTGGAGTTGATGTAGAAGATCAGCCATGATCTTATTGAATGGCGGAGCAGGCTTGAGGGACTGTATGGTCTACTCCTGCTCCTATTTCTTATGTTCTAGGGGTTTGTGTACCTGCATGTTAACTTTCTGTGATTTGTGTACATGGATACTCAAATCCCTCTGAATACCATGCTGTTGGCGTTGACCCTATCAGCCGCCTCTGTCCAAGTCTGCCCATCAGTGGCATTTGGGATTCTACTGCGGATGTTTAGGCAGAGTCCCTTCGTCCTGGCCCTCACTTCTTCCACTAGGACCTCCAGGGAGGCATCAGGAATGCCACCCCCCCACCCCTCCAACCTTCACATCTGCAGCAGCCCTTTGACACATCTCTGCAGGCAACAACTTTTCCACAGTTGTTGAGTGAAAAATGCAATCCGGACTCGAGTCGTCGTTGGCTTGTTCACAGATGTGATTCCCAGTAAAAAAGTAAAAATTTTCCCAGTAAAAAAGTAAAAATTTTAAAGCTTTTCGTTTTACATACAGACGGCAGCTTTTGACACGTTAGAACCCCTGCGACTACACCTCATTGTCTCAGTTGTATCTTGCTATGTCTTTGATGTGGTACCTTCCTGGCTGACTTGATTAACTTTATCACACCTCGGCAGATAGTCAGGATGATTTAATTTAGTGGTCTGCAATTGTAAGGTACACATGCTTTGTTCTCTATCTATATATGCTTTGGCGATTCTGTATCTAATTTACTTCACCTGAGGAAGGAGCAATCGATAGCTCCGAAAGCTTGTGATTTCAAATAAAACTGTTGGACTATAACCTGGTGTTGTGCGACCTCTCCCTTTAAGAAATGCATCCCGCTTTAAGTGCAGTTGGAAAACGCGCCAGAAACTGCAGGCCATGAGGGCAGGCCGTCCGATTCTGCAGACGATCAGCAGGGCAGGCTGTCCTTCAAATGCCAATGAGGCCCGGGCCATTTTTACTCACATCGAGAATGTCATGGGGGCTTGCCAACTGCCCCACCTTCCTCGTATCCCACCCAAAGTTAAAATCGGGGTTTTTATAATTATTTCCGGTATTGCTTTGAACTCAAAAATAGACGGGTTTTTATATGCGGTAAAATGTATGTTGCGGAAAACTTAATTAACTGCCCGTGCAAGAATTGGTTCAAAGCTGTTGCATGCTGTGATTCTTCTTCAAAAATTCAGGAGAATCACACTGGACTTCTACTGAATTCCTTACTGAACCATATGCTGCAGCAACTCAGTGCCAGAAACAAAGTACATCAAAGCAGCTATTGCATTAGGTCCAAAGTGACAAAAGTGTCGTACATGTGTTGACCTCAAGACTGGCTAAATTGTTGCTGACATTTGGAATGTTGTCTTTCATCTCCCAGCCCTTCAGCAACCGTAGAACTAATTGGCAGCTTTGGATGACATCATCGACCGGGGACAGTGTCAATTCTTTCACTGGATAATCTAAGGATAAGGGGTAAGCCATTTAGGACAGAAATGAGGAAGAATTTCTTCACCCAGAGAGTGGTGAACCTGTGGAATTCTCTACCACAGAAGGTAGTTGAGGCCAAGTCATTAAATATATTCAAGAATGAGTTAGATATATTTCTTAAAGCTAAAGGTATCAAGGGATATGGGGAGAAGGCAGGTACAGGGTACTGAGTTTGGATGATCAGCCATGATCTCATCGAATGGCGGAGCAGGCTCGAGGGGCCGAATGGCCTACTCCTGCTCCTATCTTCTATGTTTCTATGTTTCTATGTTTCCGATAATGGGGCATGCAGCAGCTCTGGATTAGTTTACCAAGGTCTTATTGTCGTTCTTTTCATTTGGCCACCAATTTCTTTTTCGATTTTCTTAAATTATTATTAATTTGCGTCACATTTCATTCAGAAAACGCTGCGTAAGTTCTAAAATGTTATCGCTTAAAATTATTGTATTAAATCTAGCTGTGGGAACAGGTTAATACATGTTTCGAAGTGTAATTTGTTGAAACTTAAATAGAAGTTTGTGGCAGTGGTAAGTTTTTGAAAAGCAGGACAAGAAATATTGTCGTCAATTTAGAAATTTTCTATTCAAAATGTTAACTCTGCACTTCAATCTTACTGGATTCAAAATACAGATAACATTAAAGATTCTACAAAACTACAAAATATTACCTGGTTTTATTGAACTATTATAGCACTGAATTATTTTTCCGCAGCTGCTCCCTTCCCTCCATATACTCTTGGCCCAGCGTTAATGTTAGGCCCTCACATGAAAGTGAATTAGTATGAATAAAAGTAGAGAGGCAGGTAATAAACCCATTTAAATATAGAGAGCTATGCTTATTTCCCAAGAGTGAGACACAAAGGGAAAAACGCGATAGTCTTTACCAAAATAAGTCAGACTCACTTGAAATGAATGAGACTTGACAGTTGTGCTGAAAGGGTGATTGAACAGGCTGTGAACTCTGCAACTACTGGTGCCTCTGTGACTCAGCTGTCAAAAGCTACTCCTGTACGGTGAGACGGGCTCCCGACCTAATGAAATTTACACTGAAAATGTCAGTTTCCGGACAGACAGAGCTTTCCAGTTCACAAAGATCAGGGATCATTTTGAAACCTATCCAGCCTGGCTGGAGTTGCACTTCAAAGTGAAGCACACAAACAGTGAAAGAGAAAGCCATGTTTGTGCTGCTAACTTGAATGCACAAACTCCAAAGAAACCAGAGGATCACAGCTCTTCTAAGCCCTGCCTTTAACTCTGGGTGAGGGCGTGGCGTGGGAGGGGGCAGGGCCAGCCTGGGCTTCATTCGAAGTTTTCAATTCGGATCTCGTCCGAACCCAGCATGAACGATGAGATGACCGATGGGTGGGAGTGGGAAATAATGCGATGGGCCGCTGCGGACCCAAGGAAACGGTCTCAGCATAAGATGAGTGGTGGAGGGTCCAAGGTAATTGCTGTCGCGTGAAGGGGAAGTGAAGCCCAGGGCAAGAGAGGCCCAAGGACTGCTTGTGGGGCCTGGAGGAGTTCTCCTGGTCCAAATTACTTGTCTAGGCCTCTTCAGGGCCTGGATCCATGTCGCGGCAGAGCCCCAGGTGCAATCGACACCCTGCATGCTAAAATAGCGTTGGGGTCCAAGTGACATCAACAGACACCAACCTTTGAATATTCATGCGTCCGTCACCTGCCAAAACCTTGCATCTAAAATAGCAGCTGGCGGGTGTACGGTGCCAATGGGGAGGTAAATACGTTGCCCTGAATCAATTTGAAACAATTGGTTGCTGCTCATATAGACTCGGACAAAAGTGACCCAGCCACTGCATTTGGACCTTTTCTACATGGTTCAATTCCAGACATACTAGTTTTTGTTGTCTAAGATAGAGTCAAGTACTTCAAGATAAATGGTTGAATGCAACTTGCTCACTGACACATCAGGAAAATAGTTATCGAGGCAGCCACCTCTGTAATTTCTGACAGGCTGCACCAGAAACAGTTCCCATAGTTGTGTGTAGAGTCTGTTAACATGGAACATAAGGCGTGCATCCATGAAAGACAGGCGTTTGATAAAGTGACTTTTAGATGTAGATTCATTCACAATAACAAAGGAGGAAGGACCTTCGCTGCTCAAAAGAAACTAACTGGTAAACATTCAATTAATGGGATGTTTGATATTATATAGGAATTGCAACAGAAACATAACCAGAGTTGAAAAATGAAGTTGGATTGATTCAAGGTGCATAAATGCCAAATTAAAGATAGCTGAAAATGTAGAACATAAGTTTGTTAAACACGGGCCTTTGTGTTGGCCTGGGTTTAACAGTGACAGTCGGATTTTGATGGAATCCTGAATACAGTGAATGAGTAGCTCCTATTGTAAGTATTCATGCCTCTATTTGAAAGTGTGGTGAAAATTCATGAATATAAAGCAAGCTCTAATCGATATTTAGATGTTGAGGGGTTGCCAGCTCCAAGGCCGCAGGATTCTTTTGCCAAACTTTCAGGACAAGAGTTCACAAACTTCAATATCTCACAGGTCTACCAATATTTAATTTAGATGAAGGCTGTAAACAATATCTTCCTGTTAAGATGCATTCACCAATGCAGAAAATCCATTGGCAGGATAGGCGCACCAACGTCAGTGTTCTCGCTCAGGCCACCATCCCCAGCATCGAAACTCTGACCACGCTCGATCAGCTCCAATGGACGGGCCACATTGTCCGCATGCCCGATACGAGACTCCCAAAACAAGCACTCTACTCGGAGCTCCGACCCGGCAAGAGAGCCCCAGGTGGGCAGAGGAAACGCTTCAAGGACACCCTCAAAGCCGCCTTGAAAAAATGCAACATCCCCACTGACACCTGGGAATCCCTGGCCCAAGACCACACAAAGTGGAGGAGAAGCATCTGGGAAGGCGCCGAACACCTCGAGTCTCTTCGCTGGGAGCAAGCAGAAGCCAAGTGCAAATAGTGGAAGGAGTGCACGTTAACCTACGCACCCCACCCACCCGCCCCTTCAACCACCGTCTGCCCACCTGTGACAGAGACTGTAGGTCCCGCATTGGACTCATCAGTCACCTGAGAACTCATTTTTAGTGTGGAAGCAAGTCATCCTCGGTTCCGAGGGACTGCCTAAGAGAGTGAGAGAGAGAAAGAATGCAGAAAAATAATGGGAGAAGTAGGAAGGGTGATCAAAAGCATCGTTAAATAGATAGATTTTAAGAAGCTTTTATAGCTGAGTAGAAAAGTTGCAAGGCACAGAGGTTGGGAGAGTCAAGTTGAGATGGATGCAATGCCCTGCTATTAATGGTGGAATGAAGCAAGGAGGGAATACATAGGAGGCCAGAAACAGTGGACCAAAGGGCATGGACTGGGACATGAGGATGGAAGAGGTTGCAAAGGTTCGAGGCCATGAAGAGATTTGTAGATGAGGACAAGGATTTTAAATTCACCGCGTTGAAGGATAGGGAGCAAATGAAGGTTGGCGAGCAGAACTTAGTGCAGAGCAGGAGGTGGGCAGTAGGGTTTTGGACAAGTTGGGGCTTATGGAGGCCATCAAGGAGGGCATTGGAGAAGTCAAAGGCTAGAGTTAACACAAGCATAAATAAGAGTTTCAACAGCAGTGGGAGTGAGGTAGAGGTGGAGATGGGGAAAAGTTGCAGAGGTGCAGCCTTGCTGAGGGATAGGATATGGGGACAAACAGGACACTCCCAACCTCTGTGTCTTGCAACTTTTCAGCTTAAGTGAGCTGCCAGGGAGAGGGATGGAGTCAATGACACAGTTAGGGCCAATTTTAACTTGGGCAGGTGGGGGCCGAAGCGGGCAGCGAACGATCCGGCCCCCTGGAGCATGAGACCCAAGCGATTTTAACTCCCAGCTGTCATTTGCTTGCCCTGACTCTGACTTCCGCCCAAAGCTGACAGGAGTAGGTGTGGCATGCTGTGGGTCTACTGTAATGTTTGTGTATAGATGACAGCTGCAGAAGCGGTGTGAAGGATCCAATGGGACACTGGTGAGTTGCAGAGGCAAGAAAATATTGGGAAAGTCATTTTTAATGTGTTTAGAATTTTTTGTACGTGACAAGCTTTGAAGTGTTTGTGTAGTCCCACCTCATTGGGAGGACCTCTCTCACCAGTGACAGATCGCTTCTGTAACCTCACCTGCAGCTGCCATCTGTTTTAGCCTAAGGAGAGAGTCACTGGAGAGCCTGGGTGCAAGGGCTCACCTTTGTACAGTGATTGTCAGTGTTTGCAGCACCTCAATGCCGTCAAACACTGAAAACAATCATGTGTCAAAAAGAAATGCTGGTGGCCCCTTTAAGAAAACCGGCAGATGACGTGTCATCAACTGACTTCATCTGACACCGGCTTTCTCTTAATTGGCTAGCAAGCCCGCAGGGCGGGCTTAACAAGGCCAATTGACGCAAAATAGCGTCTGTGCATCGGACGTCGCTGGGGGCGGGACTAGAACCCGAAAGGCAGCAGTCCCGTGCCCAATGCGCCTCTTCAGGTAAGATCCCAGCCTTTGTCTTCAGTCCCTGCCACAAACTCAGTTCCCTAGCCACCAACTCCATCCCTCTCCCTGCCAACTGTCCGAGGCTGAATCAGATTGTTCACAACTTGTTTGACCCAAAGATGAGCTTCAGATCACATATCCGTTCCATCACTGGGACTGCCTACTTCCACCTCTGTAACATCACCCGACTCCACCCCTGCCTCAGCTCATCTGCTGCTGAAACCCTCATCCATGCCTTTATTACCTCTAGACTTGACTATTCCAATGCTCCCCTGGCCGGCCTCCCATCTTCCACCCTCCATAAACTTGAGCTCATCCAAAACTCTGCGGCCTGTATCCTAACGCACTACAAAGTCCCGTTTACCCATCACCCCTGTGTTCACTGACCTACATTGGCCCCCGGCCCGGCAATACCTCAATTTTAAAATTCTCATCCTTGTTTTCAAATCCCTCCACAACCTCACCCCTCCCCATCTCTGTAATCTCCTGCAGCCCTACAACCCTCTGAGATCTCTGGGCCCCTCCAATTCTGGCTTCTTGCGCATCCCCAATTTTAATTGCTCTGAAACTGTTGGTTACTGCATTTGTAAGACATATAGAGATTTCTTTAGCTTGCAAGTGTTTCGAGCCAATTCTATATCCAGTGGCACCTCCTTGGAGCAAGCTCTCTCACCATTGACAGATCGCTTCTGTCATCTCAACTGCAGCTGCCAGCTATTCCAGCAACATCGGTGCCCTTGAAAAAATCTCACCTTGGTCCTCAGAATCCCTCCACGATCAGCCCCAACACCAACATCACCAGGAACACCAATATCACCAACACCTTGACCAACAACAACACCAACAACATCACCAACAACAACAGCAACCTTCTCCGCCATCACCTGATACTGCACAGGACACAGGGCATCAGCCCCTGATAACATTGCTGCCTGGGAGGCCAGCGATGGCCTCACCATGGCCAGATTTACTCCATTTGACGCTGTAAACCCTGGCTGCCACATGATGCGCCAGGTTGACACCAGCACCATAAAGCATCCCTATAATGTCCAAGCCATTCCTTTCACACTCATCACAACAGCAGGGCGGGGGGAGTTATGTCTCAACATTCCCAGGAACTCACTAAGACACTTCTCAAGGTGTGCACAGATCTGTCCAATAAGGTGAAGTGTTGAAAATATAGATTTCAATGTTTGCCAACACATTAACTGAAATTTAAATGAACATTGCTTAAACCTCTCAAGTGCCTACACTTGTGTGTTGTTAGTTGGTATGCTTGCAGTAGGATGAGGGTGAGTGTGAGGGGTGGCTAGTGAGATGGGAAAGTGATAATGTAGATAGAGAGGGATGGGTGGAGGTGCAAGGTAAGTTGGTGTGAGTAAGGATGTGCAGGAGTAGGGTAGGGAAGGCAGAGTGATGGGAATGTGATGAGTGGCACAACAGGATGAGTTTGAGTGTGGCTTTGCAGTAATGTTTTGTGATCTACTGAGATAATTGAAAGGTTAGCGCCACTGCAGCCTGGTCCTCCTGACAACATCCCTGCTTGTGTCCTCCTGTGCAATGTGCAATCAGACTGTGTTGATCTCCTGGGGAGGTCTCTTCTGCCCATTGGAAGGGAAGAGAATCTCCCTGCGTGCTGTGACTCCCTCCATAAGCATATGGAGGGAGTCATGCGAGAGCCTGGGTGCAGCCGTGCAACTCTGTGCAGTGCTTGTCAGTGTTTGTAGCACTTCAATGCTGTAGAACACTGACAACAGAACTGTTAAGATCAATGTGACCATGCTAGTTTTCTCTCATATTCTATTTTTTCCCTTTTTGTCAATTTTTTAGTCATCCTTTGCTGGTTTCTGAAGCTCTCCCAATCCTCAGGCTTACTATTATTCTTCGCAACATTTTAAGCTTCTTCTTTCAATCTAATGCTATCCTTAACTTCTTTAGTTAGCTACGGACAGATCACTTTTCCCGTGGAGTTTTTGTTTCTCATATTTTTGTTGAGAATTATGAAATATTTCGTTAAATGCTAGCCATGTTAGGATACAGATCAGTCATGATCTAATTGAATGGCGGAACAGGCTCGAGGGGCTGACTGGCCTACTCCTGTTCCTCTGTTCCTGTGCATTGAGAATCTCGTTTACGTACTATGGCTTCCTCGAAGAAATGGTTTCAGATTATGTGGCTCATTTTTTAGCCTAGAAGTTTACAGCATTCCTTAAACTAAATGGAGGGAGGGATGCTAAATTGTTTCATGCCACTCTGCTATGGACAGTGTGTTGAGCAGTTCAGTCAGGTGTCAAAGCAATTCTTGCAGAAGTCTAAATTGCAGGTGGCATTTTCCTTGCAGCTTTAGCTATCATGCTTTCAGTTAATTTATTAGAAACTCCAAATTCTACTGCTATGAAGTCACTTACAGAAGTTTCTGAACAGGCAGTTCAGAACCTGATTCAGGATACTCAGACATGAATCTATAAAGGCTTTGCCTATTGGTAGGTGTGCTCGCCGTGGTTTAGTGGTAGCACTGTTGTCTTGGAGTCAGAAGGTCGTGCGTTCAAATCCAACACCTGAGACTTGAGCACAAAATCTCGGCTGACACCCTAGTGCAGTACTGAGGGAGTGCTGCACTATAGGAGGTGTCGTCTTTCGGATGAGACGTTACACCGAGGCTCCGTCTGCCCTCTTAGATTCCATGCCACTCTTTCAAAGAAGAGCAGGGAGGCCTGGCCAATATTTATCCCTCAACCAACACCACTAAATCAGACTTTCTCAATTGCTGTTTGTGGGACCTTGCTGTGCGCAAATTGGCTGCCACGTTGCCTACATTACAACAGTGACTACAATTCAAATGTACTTTATTGGCTATAAAGCGCTTTGGGACAGCTTGAAGTCAAGAAAGGTGCGCTATAAATGCAAGCCTTTCTTTTCTTTTCTGCTGGTGGGCTGGTATAAGCTGTGAGTTCTGGCTTCTTCATAATCTCAGAACGCTACAATACAAAGTAGAGACATATAGGAGTCGCATGATACAATGCACACTTGCTAATCGTGTGCAGCCAGTTTCACCTGAGGGGGAAGCAACATGACTCAATGTGTCTTAATTGTGTTGCTGGTTTGAACGTGACAAAATTCCATCACGACCACTTCACAATCCTACACGGTCATCAGTGGTCATCCATTTTAATATTTTGTCCTGATGCTTCTTAGCTTAAGTCGCTTCCATTTGAAATCTTTCAAAGTTTTATTACGTTGAATTCATTTAATTGTTGCTGAAGTATAATTCTAAAAAGCAGCAATCAAGTGAATTGGAAAGCATCTGCACAAGTGTTTAAACACATTGCATTATGCTAAAACAAATCAGTATCAAATGCACAGAGGGGCATGTAGTAATCTTGTGATGTTTTCAAGATTAGGAAGGGTTATGATGATTAGTCATAAATTGTTGTGAGAGGGCACAAATTTAAGATCATTAATTAAAAGGAGAAAGCTAGAAAAATCTTTTACACAGAGGGTGATTAGAATGTGGAATTATCTGCCACAAACTGATGTTGAAGGAGAGTCCAGATGTTCCTTTAAAAGGGAATTAGATTGTTGAAAAAAAAGAGAGAAGTCGCACAACACCAGGTTATAGTCCAACAGTTTTATTTGAAATCACAAGCTTTCGGAGCTGCTGTTCCTTCGTCAGGTGAAGTGACGAAGGGGCAGCAGCTCCGAAAGCTTGTGATTTGCGACTTCTCACTTTTGTCCACCCCAGTCCAACACCGGCATCTCCGCATCATGGAAAAAAAAGAGGGATATTAAGAAGGGAATGTTGAGCAAGCAAGAGGGAGATTAATTTAAAGCTCATGGGGGGACAAAAAAGCACAGACTTGATGAGCTGAATGGCCTACTGTAACATTCTCTGATCCTATAATTCTAGGGTTGAATGTTCATGGTTTTTGACTTCAGCTTACAGAAAGTTGAAGTCCAATTACTGCAGGCTGTGCATGAACCTCATTATATTGCTCTCGATGTATTAGCTCACCAGAATGTCAGGAAATACAGAGAGTCTTGAGTACTAGATGGTGAACTGGATTCACCCCCTGCCAAGGAGTTGAATGTTGAGTGATCGCTAAAATAGTAAAATTGGAAGGTTTCCTAAAAAGTACATTTTCTAAAAAAAAAACGTACTTGTCACAACCACAGACAACAACTGCTCATTTGACATCATAGCAGTGGGGAAAGTTTTCATGGGATGGATAAATTGGTAGCATGAATGCCCAAAGCGACATCTTTCCTTTCTCTGCAAAGATGATGCCAGTTTTCAAAGCACAAGCATGTTCAAAGCTGCAATAAAAAGTTGCTCAGATTCGGCCCATTCGCTTGTATTGGATTCCAATTGTTTTGGGGATCAAAGGCTGGTTCGTTGTTAATCTCTAAAATGCACAACTTGATACGTTATTAACCATTAGTGATCGCTGCGGCAAAGAAACTGAAACCAGACCTTTTCAGCTGCTTTCGAGATACCTATGTTTAAAGCTGATAAACATATGGAGCATTAAGAAGGGAGTTTTAAGTGGAATGGGTAAAAGAACACAGCTGATGCAAACCGCTATGAAATGGTGCACTCATTCCCCCTCTATAGAGCCAGTTGATGACTTCCTCCTGAGCAATGGCAGTCTGTAAACTACAGAGCTGGGCATATTGTACAGCTCGCTTCAAAGAATGCTCATAAAACTTGCATCACAGCAAAAGCAAAATTTCAGTGCAGGCAGGCAATAAAATTTTGCAGCTAAAAATGCGTATATCTTCCAAATAAGTATTGCCATGAGGGGGTCCACAGCTGGTTATATCAAGCACTGCAGTAACATAAAACTGCTAACCAGGCAATGGCTCTAGGAACTTACAACTTCTCTAAATTGCTTAACGTTTTATTGTGTCCAAAGGCAATGTGAGACAGCTATACTGAGGATAGGTCGGGCGCTGTAGAGTTTGAACATTTTATGATGGAATGCTTAATGATAAACTAGTGCAGCTGGCATGGAATCATTGGGAATGAAATTGGCAAGATTACAGATTTATTAGCAACCAAACAAGATTAATTAAAGTAGCTGACTGATGATGAATTAATTGTCACTGTTGAGAGGCCTATTCAAAAAATGCATGCTTACACGGCTATCTTTCTTACTGCTGATTGCTGACAATAATTTCAATGCAGTCAGTTTTCGACGTCTGTCTGATTATTACAGTTTTTACTCCTCTCAGACTTCACAAAAACAGTCAGGCGATTTTTTTTTTCCCCCCCCTCAGGATGAATTTAAATCTGCTCATTTTACTGTGGAACAGATCTCTATGTATCCCATCAATGTCTACTACAAGAAGACAGCTAGGTAGGAGACTGTGCACAAATCAGTGGCACGTCATGACTGTCGACTCTGAACATAATTACCAGGCTATACAGTATTTACTTAGGCAGACAAATAAGTACCTTTTGGAAAAACACCAGATGAGCCTTACTGATTGCTCTTCAAATGGATACAAAATAAATTGGCCTTTTACAGAAGGAATCTAAGCAATGTTACCAACAGGGTAAATAGCATGGATCATGGTCTGGATTTTCCATTTAATGGACTCTTAAGGTGGATTTTGGCAATTTTGTGATAGCTCAGCTGTTTCCTTTGGTGGCATGGCACGAAATTTCATCACCCACTGGAATGAAAGTTTAAAACAACGTAATGATGTCAATGCACAAAGTTAATCCCTTTGATTTTTATGAAGAATTCTAGTGGTGTTTCCACTTAATGGAGATAAAATCCTAGAATAGTACAGCACAGAAGGAGGCCTTTCGGCCCATCGAGTCTGCGCCGGCTCTTTCGAAGAGCAATCCAGTTAGTCCCACTCCCCCGCTCTTTCCCCATATCCCTGCAATTATTTTCTCCTTCACGTATTTATCCAATTCCCTTTTGAAGGCTACTATTGAATCTGAATCCACCACCCTATCAGGCAGTGCCTTCCAAATCCTAACCACTCGTTGCGTAAAAAAAGTTTGTCCTCGTGTCGCCTCTGGTTCTTTTGTCGATCACCTTAAATCTGTGCCCTCTCGTCATCGACCCGTCAACCATTGGAAACAGTTTCTCTTTATTTACTCTATCTAAACCCTTCATGATTTCAAACACCTCTATCAAATCTCCTCTTAGCCTTCTCTGCTCCAAGGAAAAAATGATGAGGAAACAAAACTAAGGGCCTCGATTTTTATTTGGGTGGGTGGGGGGCTGGGGGAAGGGTGTGCGCGAGTCCGGTAGCAGGCAACAAACCCGGCAATACCGGGAACGAGGAGGTCCTGCCGATCTTAAGGTCAACGTTGGGAGCTTGGGGAGGGGATGAAGAGAGAGGCCATCGTGGCGGTGGTGGTGGAAGAGCGGCCATCATGGGGGTGCTGGTGGGGTGGGGTCTGCCATGTTCGACAGAGGGGAGGCCCAAGGCTTCCTTGAAGAGCTGAAGGCAGTGTTGCTGCTCCTCCTGGCTCACATGGAGTGCTGTAAAAGGCACTTACCTTGTGGAGCCGGCAGCTCCCGCCTCCCTTTCGCCGCCGGGTTTCCCGACCCCTGGAAAACCCAAACAGCATCTGTAAAATTTAAATCGGGCTCCCAATTGCACTGTGGGAGCCCGAGTTAAATGTTAATGAAGTGCCCCCCTCCCCCCCACTCCAGAGCGGGACACTCTGACACCTCGAAACCTGTCGCTGTACAGACGGCAATGGGTGCGTACATGGCGGGTTGGGGGCGCGTTCCCCTTTTAAAAAAATGTTAACCCCATCCCGACCCTCTCCCACCTGTCGTGTGGGGGTTCAGATCGACACCTTTTCCTTTCCTTTTCCTTTCAGATGCCTGGTAAATTCTCTTTGTAGAACATTGCCTTCTCTGTTCTTGTGTTCATTTTTCTCATTAGTGGCTATTTATTTACATGATATAACTACTGCTGACTAGGCCACAGCTACTAGCTGATGGGGATTTGCTTCGAGGTGCATGTTCTCAGTCTGACATTAGTTAGACCAATTTCATCTTGGTCTAAGAGATGCTATTAAATTAATGCTACAAATAGTCACTAAGAATTTCATGGATGATGCTATTAACACTGTGATGTCCTCTCATTAAATTTTCAAGTACTCTCAATTAGATTTACAGTTAGATTCAATCCCTGTATTTACCACAGTTGTAGAAAACAGAAACTGGTACTAAATATGGTATTAGCAGAATTGCCATCAATCCCACCGTACAATTTGAATAAGGTAAATGTGATTGGTGTCATTAGCAGATCTATCAATGGTGCAGAGCTTGCCCAACAGTACTACTGCATTTTTACCCTAAGGACTTCACTAAGAATCTGCTCCTCAATGAGCGATGTAATAGAACATTCTTTCAGATTTGTGCACGCACTTTCATGTTTTGACTATATTGTGGAGGAAACAGAAGAGAAGACGGCATCACCTTGCTGTGAGGGAGTGCAGGAGCTGCAGCACTGATTCTCTGACCTGTGCTCCATTGAGCAAGGTGCTCCTGTTGGGAGCACTGAATTTACCCTTCAATAATATATAACTTCCATTTACATGACGCTTTGCACATCCACAGGATGCTTCAAAGTGCTTCACAGCCAAGGGATTTCTTTTTGAAGTGCAAACACTATTGCTTTGTGAGCAAACACGGCAGCCAATTTGCGCACAGTAAGATCCCACTTCAGCAAATGTCATAAATGACTAGTTGATCCGTTTTGCTGGTGTTTGTTGAAGGATGACTGTTAGCCAGGGCAGAAAAAGTCCCCTGGGTATTTTTTTTAACAGCAATGTCTCTTCTGAAACATAACAATGCAACACTCCCTCCTTATTGTATTGAAATATCAGTCTAGATTATATACTGCAGTCCAGCTGTGGGCTTGAACCCATGACCTTCCAACTCAGAGGCAAGAGCGCTATCACTGATGCAAGCTAACACTTGTATTTGTTATTAATTAAACAGATCAAATTCTGATTTGAACCCTTGCATAGAATTGAAACAGTATACATTATAAACAAATGTGATTTAAGGTTGCAATCTAAACTTGAGGTTCGAATGTTTAAAAATTGATTGATCGTTGCCCCTGTGGTTTATGAACTTATCTAAATTCCTTGTAATCACTCAAGATGCACCCCCCATTCTGACAGAACCCTAGTCCTCTCCCCAGACATGCAGGATATACGCCAAGCGGTCTGACAAAAGTGGCATTGCTGCCTTTTGGAGCGAAGGACTGCAATGTGTTAAGCTCAAAGATTTAGGGATTCAGGGCACACCTTGGGTATGGATTAGAAATTGTCCAAAGGGTAGAAAACAATGGGTACTACTTAGAATGGAATGTTGGGAGGGAGGTGGGGGGGGAGTACTGAGAGGGGTATCCCAGGACTCGGTATTGGCATTATGGTTTCTAATTTACATAAATGTCTTGAATTCCGAAACTCGAATGCAAATTATTCAAATTTGCAGATGGTACCAAGCTCAGAAGGGTGGTGGAATCGAAGGAAGTAGCCCAGAAATTACAGAATAAGCTAAACAAAATATATATGCGAGGGGACTAAACAATGACGTGAAATTTAATACATACATGTGTAAAGTATTGCAGGTGGGAAGGAAAATGGATGAGATGTATGCCATGAATGGTGTTGAAATAGCTAAATATGAGGGTAAGGGAGACCTAGAAGTCCTAGTAGATTCAATGCTCAGCAATCAAGAAAGCCAATAGAACCCTGACTGTTCAACCAAAGCAGTAGAATACAAGTGAGAGGAAATTGTGATCGAACTGTCCTGCACTGTCAGATTGCATCGTGAGTACTGTGATCAGTTCTAGTTGCTGAGAAACAAGGCAGTCCAGGCAAGAACCACGGGGATGACCTCTGGTACCGGGGATCTAGGTTATGAGAAGAGACTAGACAAATTTGGGTTTTTCAGCTTAGAAAGGAGGTGTCCGAGAGGTGATCGTTTAGTGATATCGTAAAATGGTATGGAATAGGTTAATCCTGAATAATGCTACTTCAGCGTAAACAGTGGGTGTAAAGCAAGGGGACATAGGCTCAAACTCGTAAAAGGTAACTTTAGGATTGATATTAGGAGGTTCTACTTCATCTAAAGAGTGAACAACACTTGGAATAGAGTGGTGGAGGCGAAAACCCTGGAATCATTTAAGAAACAATTAAATGCTGCAATGGGGAAGTGTAGGGTTGTTCTGGATGGACGAATTAACATGGGCTGAATTACCTCTCATCTGTAAGGATCTTATGATCTTGTGTTATAGCCAATAAAGGGTAATTATTAGTCCTGTGCACACTCTTCCATAGTTCTGTGTATTTGTACAGACAACTGTGCACCCATCTGATTGCTGCTCTGGACCTGAAGAGGTTAAACTACTATGCAAATATGCATAACTATGGGACAGTATGCACGGGATCAGCAATTACCCTTTTATTTTGCTTTGACATACTGAAGACCATGCGAGACATCCAACAGCGATGTCTTGTTCATTACTAAAGACGGTAATTCCATTCTGTCAGACTGTTACGTTCAGGCTAGAACTAGGTTTATTTAGAACTAAAGATAATTACACAGAGGCTCCCCTGTAAAATAGCCTCAGAAGATTATGGGTTCAGAGACTTGAGCTCATAATCTAGGCCAACACTTTATTTCAGTACTGAGAGTGCTGCATTGTTGGGGGTGTCATCTATCAGAGAATTTCAACTGAGGCCTCGTCTGCCTGTTCTGGTGGATGTTATAAAGATCCCTTGGTGCTATTTAAAGAGCAGAGGAGTTCTCCTGATGTACTAGCCAGCATTTATCTCTCAACCAACATGACCAAAACAGATTAACTGGTCCTTTATCTCACTGCTGTTTGCAGGACCTTGCTGTGTGCAAAATTAGCTGCCACATTTGCCTATAAAACAAAAATGCCTACACAGCAATAGTAATTCATTGGCTGTGAAGCACTTTGGGACATTTAGTAAATACTCCAAATTGTCGTTCTTGGACCCAAAGTGGATGACCTCACACTTCCCCACAATGAGGTATTAATCGTTATATTAAAAGTGAATTACTATTGTGCTTTGTGTCAAAATATTTTACATGGGTTGTGAGTGATTCAATAACGTAAATAGCACATCAAATTTGATTTGTTAGGAAACTGTTCTGTGTGGCCGATTTATGAATTGAATGTTCGTGGCATTGCTAATCGTCTTGGACACAGTCCACTTAACCTGACGAATGATCTGGAAGTTATCAAGTCAAATTATTGTAACCTGTGAAAAATGAAATATGTCAAGAAATGAACTCTGGGTATAACTGTTGACAAGGTCTTAAAACTGTACTTGACCACATATGAAACAAGTGAAGGTTTAGTAGCATTTCAATTTTTAGTTTTGGTCCCTTCTTCTTTAGGTTCCCCTGTCATATTCCTTGGATGACAGGTACAATATGTAACCTGTAGCCACATAATCAGCTACTTGAGATGCATGAGAGCAGTATTGGGGACTTGTCTTCTGATTTTCGCATTCCTTCCTGTGGAGAAGAAACTTGAGATAGTGAACTTACTTGATAGGAGATTATGGATATGAGTCTGAACTCTACCACCAGTATATCAATGTATTCTGCCTCTGGTCCACAGGGACCCACTGAAATAATTGTATTAATGACTCTGGTCCACAGGGACATGCTGAAATGATTGTACTTAGTGCAACTTTATACGATTATCTTTTTTATTTTATTCTGAATTACATTAAATGCAAACCTCATTATTATAAACCGATGAGGAAGATAAAGTAATCTGTTTGTCAGGAAATCAGCTTAGAAATATTCTTCCCACATTAAATGTAGCTTTAGCTCGGAGCAAAGAAAGCATCAATCTGAACATGAAACTGGTAACAGCAATATCTTTTATAACAGATTTATCACTGTATGCTGCAAATGAAATATTACTTGTACAAATACTGGTGAAATTCTGCACCAACTTTTTGAAATATTTCTGGGAAACTCACAGACCATGTTATATTACAATCCAATTACGAACATTTGAAATTGTAAGCATCATTTTAGACTCCAATGGAAACAAAAGAAAAGGTGAGCTGCCCACCTGTGTAATTGGGTAAAACAATACCATTGCTACTACAGGAAACTCTTGTTTAACCGGCACCTAAATATCCGGAATTCTCTCTTAACCGGCAAAAATCATACTCCAAAAACTCCTCTCAAATAACCGGCAATGTTGCCGAGTCCGAGTCTCCCGCGAACGCCGAGTACTCCAAAAACTCCTCTCAAATAACCGGCAATGTTGCCGAGTCCGAGTCTCCCGCGAATGCCGAGTACTCCGAAAACTCCTCTCAAATAACCGGCAATGTTGCCGAGTCCGAGTCCAAGTCTCCCGCGAACGCCGAGTTAGTCAGTGGGGGTAGTTCTCCAAAGTGCCACTACTCGGCCTCCTGGCACTGTCGGAAGTCCGAACACGGCAGTAACAGGAGTCTGATTTTTGTTTGTTAAAAATAGCCTCGGTAGATATAACTCTCCGTTATCCGGAACTTTTGATCAACCGGCACCACGCCGGTCCTGGCGGTGCCGGATACCAAAGAGTTTCCTGTATTACTTAAGTGATCAGGCAGACAGGAAACTTTTCTCTTATTTCTTCACTGGATAAAATGACACTCAAAGCAAGGTTAGGAATTTCTATGTTTCTATGTGTAGTGATATTATCAATGCATTCTGAAAGAACATGTTCATGAATTTGCCACCTGGAGGAAATTTTCAACACATTTACATGTTGTCATTAGAGAAATCCTTATGCTATGGTTAGAAATGGGAATGGTTGGAATATTGTACATCCAAAGTGGAAGTATAGAAATATTCCTGTTTTAGATGGCATTGGCCAAGCTGGTAAATGAATTGCTTGACCCATATTGATGGCGTTTTTACATTCAAATCTAATTTGACACTTTCCTTCCAGTAAGCAGTTTTGATATAAAGATAGATATCATAGCTCCAGTAATGAGAAGATTACATCATTTCAGAGCATAGTCCTAAAGCATAAAAATGATAACTAGATGGCCTAAAGGCATTTGTATATTGGTGTATTGTCTATTTCTTTTGACAATTCTCTTCCTGCTCTTTGCAATGTGTAACTGAACATTGTTTAAAAGACATTGATATAATCCAAGCCGTGGGCACCAAAACTGCTGAACAGGTGAATAATTCCGACTCACAGGGTATTCCTTGTGCAGTCTATTCTCCATTAGGTTTAATGACCTGCCACAGACTCAGTGAACTAGACATAATTTGAATAGATGTTCTCAAAACAAAACCACCCCTTGCACTTTGAATAATGAGTTTCTTCGAACGATTTGCAGATTGTCAAGATTTATTTTCAAATAATATTCTAAAACATTTCCTACATTGCAAAAGTATTTCGATGGATGCAATGAAACAAAGAACAAAACAAAGGAAACACTGCAAGCCAAAGCAATTCTTGTCATATCACATGGCAACAGTGTGGATACATAACTTTAATCTTTTCCCATTTAGTAGACTTACAGATCTCAGTCATTCCAGACAAGCTCATGGGACAAGAAATAAGCTTTTGAAAACTTAATAGCAGGTAAGAGAGAAGCAAATGACATGGTTTGCGTGAGGTGGTTGCTGACTCTTTGTTCATGATTCTTACCCTTTGAAAGCCAGGAACCCAATGGTGAGTAGTTTGACAGGAACTGTTACAATCATTCTTCTAAATTGTCTCAAATTATTATGACTTTACCTTATTTATTGCCTACATTTAGAGAATTCATTTTTCCCCCCAAAAGCTGCACAATCTTCTACTGTAAAACATTACTTTGTACATCTAAAGAAATGTCAGGGAACGACAGAGGTAAAATAATTCTTCACATCAATCCCCACTGCAAATGAATCCTAGCTCCAATTAAAGTGACTCAGGAATCTGAAGAAAATCAGAAATTCTTAAGTTGGCTTTATGCCAGGCACTGCACTCTGGTGCCAAAGCCCATTTTGAGGGTTTTCAATGCCATATATTGCATTTCCTGATAAGAATACAGCATAGTCATCAGTAGTCACTCCTAGCGGACTAAAAACACCAATTGAGCCAGTTATTCTGTGGTAGATTTTATCAACTGAAATAAATCTGCTGTTTCCTAATATTTCAAGTAATACTGAGATTAGGCTTTCTTACCACCAACACAGTTCAGTGAATACATTTAGTGCCTTTATTGAAACCTGGAAAGAATTTAAGATAGAATGAGTTCTGATACCTTTTTGATACATTGGGAAGCAATACTAGTAATTTGGAGGAACATTCTTGATTGGTGTGCTCTCTCTCCTGAATCTATCTGCATTCCAAAGTAACATAGTAATGTTTCGGGAAGGAGAAGATCACTAGTCCACTTAGTCTATCCTTCCTAACCTCCCAATGTACTGTGACTCTGGAATCAATAGCCCTGTATCTCCTTTACAAACAGGATTTCATCCATTTCTTTTTTTAAACCCTGCTGTGATTTTCTGTTCCACCACGCCCGATGGTGATTTCTTCTATGCTTCTATTGCCTTCCTACAGAATAAAGTTGCCTAAAATTTCTCATTTTCCTTTGATACCTTTTAAATTAAAATTGTGTCTCCTCTTCCTCAAATCCTGCCCCCAACAGAAGAAATCTCCTACATGCGTGTGAAAGTCTTAAAGACCTCCACCAAGTCCCTCTAATCCTCCTTTTGTCCAGAGAATAAAGTTCGAGGTAGACAACATTTCCTAATAACTCAGCCCTCTTAATTGACAAATCAGCTTTGTACCACCGCTCTGGGCTCCTCCAACAATTCTGTATACAGAAACCATAACTGAATACAGTACTCTAGATGAAGCTTTACCAAGACGAGATACAGCTTCAGCATCATCTTATTTGATTACAGCATTGTATTTTCTTTCTTGACTGCCTGCCTACACTGAACTCACAGTTTTAATGACCAACCCACAAGACCTCATTCCTTCTCAGTTATTATCAGTATAAAACCTTAGAGGTTTATAACACAGAAGGAGGCCATTAGCTCATTGTATCTGTGCTGGCTCTTTGCTAGAGCAATCCAAAACTAATCCCACTGGTCTCCTCTCTGTCCATAGCCCTATATCTTTCTCTGCTTTAAATACTTATCCACATTTCCCTTAAAAGCTGCAATAGTTTATGTCTCAACCTCTCTGCATTCTGTGCTTCAACAACGCTCGTGATAAAATTCATTTCTCTGAAACTCTTTCCTCTTAGGGCAATTTTAAATGGATGATCCCTCTCTGTTCACCCTATTGAATCCCTTCATAATTTTTAAAATCTCTATTAAATCTCCCCTTAACCATCTCCGCTCGAGTGGAAGTAGTCCCAGTATCATTAACATGTACTCCAGATTCTCATCTTTTCTTCCAAATGTCATGACTTTATTGTATTAAATTCCAATATACCAGCTCTCTGCTATTGACTCAGTCTGCACAGGTCCCTCTGGATTATTGCACATTTGTTAGCATCATTGGTCACTGCTCCAATTAGGTCTTGTGCAAACTTCACATCTTTGACCATATTCTGTCTTCTAAGTCATTTATAAAAATTATAAGCAGCTGTCCCAACACCAACTCCTACTGGACTTCATTTGCAACTGGCTTTCACTCTGATACCCGACATTGTAACATCATCCTTTGCTGTCAATCTTTCAATCATCCATCAATCCAGTTCAAAAGTTTGCCATCTATCCAATGGACATGAACCTTGTGAAACAATCTGTTATCTGTATCAAGTGCTTCCTAGAAATCCAGGTAGATAACATGCACTGTCTTTCCCTTTTCCCTTCAATCTGTAACCCCCTCAATGAAATTCCGATATTTGGTCAGACACAAACTGCTACTGATTGAGTAGACTAGGCTTATATTCTCTAGCGTTTAGAAGAATGAGAGGTGATCTCATTGAAACATACAAAATTCCTACAGGACTTGACAGGGTAGATGCAGGGAGGATGTTTCCCCTGGCTGGGGAGTCTAGAACCAGGGTTCACAGTCTCAGAATAAGGGGTCGGCCACTTAGGACTGAGATGAGGAGAAATTTCTTCACCCAGACGGTGGTGAATCTTAGGAATTCTCTGTCCCAGAGGGCTGTGGAGGCTCAGTCATTGAGTATATTCAAGACTGAGATCGATAGATTTTTGGATATTAAAGGGAATCAAGGGATATGGGATAGTGCAGGAAAGTGGAGATGAGGTAGAAGATCAGCCATGATCTTATTGAATGGCTCGAAGGGCCAAATGGCCTACTCCTGCTCCTATTTCTTATGTTCTTATGTTTTTTGAACCCATGTTTGCATCTCTCTAAATCAGTTCCTTTCCAGAAGTTCCCTTACATTGTCCCTCATCACACTCCCTGGCTTGCGCCCAAGACAGCCAATCTTGCTGCCCCCTGGGGTCTCTGGTGCCACGAATGGTTCTAGTAGCTCACCAGTACAATCCGAATGAGGCCGGCAGATCAATTTGCCGTGGTCTGGCCTTATTAGGCATGTGCAGCATGCGCCACAACGGCATCGTGCCTCAATTTGTGTGCCACCCAATTTCTAGGCCAATCTCTTTTTCCACTGGTCCTCTTTTCTCATATCTAATTTTAAATCCCCCCACGATAGTTAGCTGTCCCCTGACCATTACATAACCACAAGTTTAGCATTGCTCCCCGATTTGCAATTTTAATGGTAGTAATTCACTTTTCTTTCCAATTTAATCTTTGCATTACCATTTGAGTAGTAACCTCCAGTGGTCCCTTTAAGGATCTCTTGTTTGGCTACTGAGTGGCTGAATAAACTGACCATAGCATGCATGGCACATGGTGCGGTCTTTCGATGTCCAATTTGGCAAAGAGGCCTGAAACGCGTGTTAGAACCCTGATTTGCACAAGCAATGGGACTAATGCCAGTTCCAGGTGCATGTCCTGGATGCCTATGGAGGAGACCTAACCAAAATGACGGGCGTGCACTTCTGCTGTGGAATGAACGTGTGTATGTCACCTGCCATATTGAACACTTAGGTGCCTGTTTTACACCTGCAAAACAGGTGCAGCGTGATCCAATTTCTAGGCCATCAGCTCTTAAGTGGGAACACAGATTTTATGAGTATAGAATCATAGGGGGAAAAATTCAGTATCGCCCCGTTTGGGGCGCAATTATCGGCCGGGCGCAAAGATTAGTGCCTGGCACTAATTATCGCCTCCGACTGCAAACTTGACCTTTATCGCCCCTGGAGGTGATTGGAGCGCTAAATCAAGCGCTTCACACCTGTCTTAAGGCGCAAAGGCCGAGGAGCGAGGCGCTACCTCAGAGCGCTGGTGAAGCTCATGTGATGTCAGTCAGCAATGGAACACAGACACACTGGCCCCGGCCAGTTCTTAAAGGGGAGGGTTGATCTTGCTTTCCATCCACATCCTGCTCATTGCAGCCTTGAATCTCGGCCTGGAGAGACCTGTACATCAAATCTGCTGGAAAGAATAATGGAGAGGCCCAGGGAAAGAGCTTAGAGTGCAGCCCCCACACTCTCTTCTAAATCGATACAAAGAAGGGCAAATCAAAATGAACCTGCAAAGTGCTGCTCAGTACCCAAAACTCCTTCACACAGCGTTGAATCTCTCCAGAAGTCTCTCTCTCTCTCTCTCTCAGAATGCGTGGTTCAAAAATGTCACCAACAAAAAAGGCAGGAAGCGGTCGCCTTTAAATAGCGCTCCCCCAGTCCCTTCCTGACTGCAAAACTCTCCCCTTAACCTGTCGTTGCTAGCGGCAGGTGGTAAGGTAGGGGGCGCCGCTCAATATCCGCTCCGGGGCGCTACCGGGGCGTTGCACACTCGACTGACGTCACGATCTGCCGGCGCAGGAGATCGTAGCGGTACTGTTTAGCGCCGCCGCAAAATGTCTAGTTAATTTCACGAGCGGTGCAAACATCGCCGGGCCCGGGCGCTAGTTGCTTTGCGCCCCATTAGCGCCCTCTTAAGGCGCTAATGGGAGGCGCAACCAACTGAATTTTTCCCCCATAGAATGGTTACAGCACAGAAGGAAGCCATTTGGCCCATGCCAGCTCTCTGCAAGAGCACTTCAGCTAGTCCCACTCCCCCGCCCTTTCCCCGTAGCCCTGCAACTTTTTTTCCTTCAGGTACTTATCCAATTCATTTTTGAAAGTCATGATTGAATCTGCCTCCACCACCCTTTCAGGCAGTGCATTCCAGATCATAACCACTCGCTGCATAAAAAAGTTTTCCCTCATGTTGCCTTTGGTTCTTTTGCCAATCACCTTAAAGCTGTGTCCTCTGGTTCTCGACCCTTCCACCAATGAAAACAGTTTCTCTCTATCTACTCTGTCTAGACCTCTCATGATTTTGAACACTTATATCAAATTTCCTCTCAACCTTCTCTGCTCTAAGGTGAACAACCCCAGCTTAAACAGTCTATTGACATAACTGAAGTCCCTCATCCCTGGAACCATTCTTGTAAATCTTTTCTGTACTGTCTCTCAGGCCTTCACTTCCTTCCTAAAGTGCAGTGCCCAGAATTGGATACAATACTCCAATTGAGGCCGAACCAGTGTTTTATAAAGGTTCATCATAACTTCTTTGCTTTTGTACTCTATGGGCTGGATTTTCATAGGGCCGTTGAGGCGGGATTGGAGGCATGTGGGGGGTTAAAATTGCAGAAACTGGCGGGCGGGAGAGATCCCGCCTTCATCCCGCCTCCATGCAATTTTGATGAAATCGTGTCTACTGGTCCTGTCTCCGTCCCGCCTCCAAGAGGCGGTAGAGGCCATTAAAGCCCTTAACAAGCCCTAAATTGGCTCTGTAATGCCATTTTGATAGTTTTTTGCTAGCTTAACCCTTTTCCCACGTGAAGCACGCCTGATCTGAAACACGCCAGTGAAACCTGGCGGGAGCACAAGTGGATTGCTGACTCTCAGCTGCAGCTCAACCATTAAATAGGTGATTTGATCAGCCATCATTTGCAGGTGGCAGGACTTTGTTGTCACAGGTCTGGGGGAACTTTTAGAAGGCATAACCACAGCTCTGGAAGTTTGGAGCCTGACACCCATCTCCAGTGTGACCTCCTGGGAAACCCCTCTCGCCACCCTCATTGAGCGCTTCCTCAACTGAGGCATATACCAGAGGCATGGGAGCCATTTATTTCCTTCCCTCCTGGGCATCCGATGAGGACGAACACCAGCCGCGGCACCAGCAGAACCATGAACAATAGCAGCACCAACAGCAGCAGCAACAGCAGGAGCGCCAAGCTGCTGCTCACCCACCTGAAGCTGCACAGGCCAGAAGGGGCCAGCGCATTGAAGGCCGTCGGCGCAGGAGATAACCCCCAAACAGGGTCTACAGACACAGGGTCAGCTACCTCAACATGTCTGAGCAGCAGTGCCAAAGGCAGCTCCGACTTTCGCGAGAGGTAGTGGGTGACATCTGCGCAATGCTGCAACAAGACCTGGAGCCCAGAGGACCAGGTGGACACCCCTTACCAGTGGCCATCAAAGTCACCACCGCACTCAACTTTTTTGCCTCAGGCTCATTCCAGGGATCAGCAGCAGACATCAGCGGCATCTCCCAGGCGGCCGCGCACACCTACATCACGCAGATAACCGATGCCCTCTTTGCCATTGCGCACAATCACATCCATTTCACCAAGGATCGAGCACGTGTCACGGCACGTGCGGTTGGATTAGCTAATCTGGCAGGCTTTCCAAGGGTGCAAGGCGTCGTTGACTGCACACATGTGGCCCTTAAGGCACCCCATCGCAATCCAGGTATTTTTGTCAACCGCAAGGGCTTCCACTCCCTCAACGTTCAGCTGGTGTGTGACCACAAGAAGGAAGTTTTGCATGTTTGTGCCAAGTACCCTGGCAGTTGCCATGACTCCTTCATACTGCGCCAGTCTAGTGTGCCTCCGCTATTCAGTCCGCCAGACCAACTTCACGAATGGCTACTTGGAGACAAGGGCTATCCCCTGAAGACGTGGCTAATGATGCCATTGAGGAGCCCATCTAAGGCAGCTGAGGAGAGCTACAACTCCAGCCACATTTCCACCAGAACCATAATCGAGCAAACCATCGGTATGCTGAAGATGCGCTTCAGATGCCTGGATAGATCAGGTGGAGCCCTGCAATACTCAGCAGCCAGGGTCTCCAGAATCGTCGTGGCTTGCTGTGCACTTCACAACATGGCACAGCGTCGTGGCTTGCAGATGCCGGAGGACCAAGTGGCTCCTCACATATCCTCCTCAGATGAGGAGGCGGAGGAGGTGGAGGAGGAGGAGGAGAGAGAGAATGAACATCTTGCATCAACCAGCGGCAGCATTACGCGAGACCATAGCTGCCCGGAATGCAAGGGACGCACTCATCTTGGCCAGATTTGCTTAGCCTAGACAATCAAGCAATTTTGCCTCGCAGCTTCTTACCAGAGCTACGACAATGGCCCAGACCCAGCGGATCCCTAACAATTTGACCACCATACTGACAATTGCAAGTTATCCTAAGGCCTCATTGTGGAAGTCCCATTTGCGAAATGACAGACGCCACAACTGCAGCTGTCGCCATCAGAGTTTTTATTTACACTTAACATCTGATGGCTTTTTTACATTAAACATCGAATTTCACCCAAGTGACTACCCTTGTGTCTATTTGTGCAGTATCTTTCTCTTACGCATGCTCCTACGTGGTGCTTCCCCTGTGGCTTCAGCAGAGGTGGAGGCCCCCTGCTCAGTTTGTTGCTGCTCCTGTCTTGACTCCTTTGGCGGGCGTCCTCTGGGGTTGCGAACCTGCGAGGGCTCGGCAACAGTCTGCTGCTCCTGCGGCTGGGCAGGGGTTGAGACGCCGATCTCAGTTGGGTGCGGACTCTGGTGGGGCTCTGAACGAGGACTTGTCAGTGGCATGGAAGTGTGAGCGCTTGGAGAGGAGCCCCCTCCTCCTTGTTGTCTGCAACCAACATCCCTCTCATGGGTCAGGTCCACCTCAGCGCTTGCAAGTGGATTGAGGGGACCCGTATCTGCACTGGCAGACCTACTCAGAAGGACTTCCATGAAGGTTTGGTTTCTCTGTTCAATGGATGTCCATCGCTCCCCCAGAGATGTCATTCTATTCAGAACACTCACCATGTTTTCTGCACTCTGGCGACTTATCACCTCCATGGAGGTTGCCATCCTTTCCATGGTGATGCGTTCATGCGCCAATGACTCCACAAAGGCTCTGCTCATGTTCGCTATGGACTCCTCCATTCGCTCCACACTCGCAGCGACCCTGGAGACAAAACCTGTCAGAGACTCCTGCATCTGTTCCTGGAGTCCCAGCACCACTGATCTTATGGATGGCCCCAGAGGCAGAGGGTCGACATGCAGCTGAGCCGAGCTAGGAGAGTCCTGCGCCCTCCGAATAGGACTCTCCACTGCTGTCCTTGTCTCCACCATCTGCTGATGCTCACTTGTGAGCTGTGATACACCAGGTGACAACACTACTCTATGTTCCGAGGGTCCCACCGAGGTGTGAGTCTCTGCGCTGGTGCTGGGTGCGCTGAATTCTGCTGACGCTGCGCCCTCAGAGGTTGCAGCTTCCTCTGAGTAGTCTGGATGCTCAGGCTGGTCCTCCTGGCTAGTGGGGATGGGTGCTTGCGATGGTCCTGTGGGGGAGTAAAGGAAAGAGTCAGAGATGTGATGCCAAGGTTACATGCACATTGCATATTGCAGATGATCATAAATCCATCTGTTAGAGTTTCAGATTCATTATCAGTGACTCATGCAATGTCAATGAGAGAGATGGAACACTATTCAGTCACCAGCTTGCTGTGATGCACCCGTCTGTCCGTCCCCCACTTGTGTATCGTCCTCCACTCCCACGATCTCCAGGACCGCATCCTCCCAGGGGGTGAGCTGGGCTAATGAAGGCGGCCCTCCTCCTGTCCTGGCTCTTTCCCTTTTATTGTGAGCTCTCTTTTCCTGCAATGAGGGAGACAAGTGGAGTTTGAGTGAGACTGAAGGAGTGAGTGTAGAGAGTCCATAGCATAGATGCTTAGAAGGAGACAAAGATGGAGTGAGGTGGCAAGACCAAGGGCCCTCCCTGTGTGTTGTAAGTTGTTTTCTTAGCATGACAGCGATAGGGAGTGTGTGGGCTGCATAGTCGAATAGTAAGGTGAATGTGATCATAGAGGGAGAGGGAATGGGTAAGGGTGCATGGATGTCAGTGTCAAGTGGGATATGGAGGAAGAGGTTGCTAAAGCTGAGTGCTGGTGAGGAGAGGCAATGGGGATCAGATTGAGAGTGAAGGGAAAGTCATACTCACTTTTGCAGTACGTAGAAGGTCATGAAACCTCTTCCTGCACTGGAGCCAGGTTCTGCAGGTGATGGATAAAGCGTTGACCTCCTGGGTGACCTGGACCCACACAGCCTTGGTCTGCTGGGGAGGCTTCTTCCTCCCTGAGGAAGGGAAGAGCATCTCTCTGTTGGCTCTTGCTCCCTCCACTAAAGCTTGCAGGGCAACGTCATCGAACCTGGGAGCAGACCTGGGTCTTTGGCTGGCCATTCCTCCTGCAGTTGCCTCCAAGATACAAGCCCAGAAGCTTGGCAGTCTACAGAAGAAGCAAGGCTTGTTGCAGACCTTAAATGCAGCAGCAATGATGACGTCATCGGAGGCGACTTTCAGACTGGAATAACTCATGGGCCATGGGTTCTCACACGTTGGAGCTCAATTGGCCAATTAAGTTAAAATCGCATCACTCTCCCACATCGATCTAGATTCAGGTGGGCAACACGAAAAGCAGATAACATGACCCCAACCCGCCCCAGTATCAAAATCCAGCCCTATGCCTCTATTTATAAATGATGCGGAGATGCCGGTGTTGGACTGGGGTGGACAAATGTGAGAAGTCGCACAACACCAGGTTATAGTCCAACAGTTTTATTTGAAATCACAAGCTTTCGGAGCGCTGCTCCTTCGTCAGGTGAAGTGAAGAGATGTATATCGGCACAGCATATATAGTCAGAGAACACTGCCAGACGATTACAGTTAATCTTTCCAACTGCCCTTTATCACACCTCAGCAGAGAGATAATCACGGCAATCAAAGGTGTGGATGGTGTCCAAACAGGTCAGTCAGGAAAACATACATCAAAGACAATGTGGCAGATGCTGGGGTCTGTATGGAAAACAAAAAACTTTTTTTGCTGGAAATCACAGCAGGTCCGGCCGCATCTGTGTAGAGAGAACAAGCCAATGACGACTCGAGTCTGGATGACTCTACGTCAGGTGGGGTTACATGTAGCGTGACATGAACCCAAGATCCCGGTTGAGGCCATCCTCATGGGTGCGGAACTTGGCTATCAGTTTCTGCTCGACGATTTTGCGTTGTCGTGTGTCTCGAAGGCTGCCTTGGAGAATGCTTACCTGAAGATTGGAGGCTGAATGCCCTTGACTGCTGAAGTGTTCCCCGACTGGGAGGGAACACTCCTGCCTGGCGATTATTTTGCGGTGTCCGTTCATACGTTGTCGCAGTGTCTGTATGGTATCGCCGATGTACCATGCTCCGGGGCATCCTTTCTGTACACCATATCAACCACATTGCCCTCATCAACCCTTTCTGTTACCTCATCAAAAAACTCAATCAAGTTAGTTAAACACGATTTGCCTTTGACAAATCCGTGCTGGCTTTCCTTAATTCATCCACACTTGTCCAAGTGACTGTTAATTTTGTCCCGGATCATCGTTTCTAAAAGCTTCCCCACTACCGAAGTTAAACTGACTGGCCTGTAGTTGCTGGGTTTATCCTTACACCCTTTTTTGAACAATGGTATAACATTTGTAATTCTCCAGTCTTCTGGCACCACCCCCGTATCTGAGGAGGATTGGAAGATTATGGCCAGTGCCTCCGCGATTTCCTCTCTCAATTCCCTCAGCATCCTAGGATGCTTCCCATCCGGTCCTGGTGACTTATCTACTTTAAGTACAGCCAGCCTTTCTAGTACCTCCTCTTTATCAATTTTTAGCCCATCTAGTATCTCAACTACCTCCTCCTTCACTATGACTTTGGCAGCATCTTCTTCCTTGGTAAAGACAGATGCAAAGTACTCATTTAGTACCTCAGCCGTGCCCTCTGCCTCCATGCGTAGGTCTCCTTTTTGGTCCCTGATTGGCCCCACCCCTCCTCGTACTACCCGTTGATTATTTATATGCCTATAGAAGACTTTTGGATTCCTTTTATGTTAGCTGCCTGTCTATTCTCATACCTTCTATTTGTCTCTCTTATTTCCTTTTTCACTTCCCCTCTGAACTTTCTATATTCAGCCTGGTTTTCACTTGTATTCTCAACCTGACATCTGTTATACACCCCCTTTTTCTGCTTCATCTTATTCTCTATGCATTTTGTCATCCAGGGAGCCCTGACTTTGGTTGCCCTTCCTTTCCCCTTCGTGGGAATGTACCTCGACTATACCCGAAGCATCTCCTCTTTAAAGGCAGCCGTTGTTCGATTATAGTTTTGCCTGCCTATCTCTGATTCCAATTTACCCGGGCCAGATCCATTCTCAACCCACTGAAATTGGCCTCCTCCAATTAAGCACTTTTACTCTAGATTGCTCCCAGTCCTTTTCCATAGCTAATCTAAACCTTATGATACTATGATCACTGTTCCCTAAATGTTCCCCTATTGACACTTGCTCCACTTGACCCACCTCATTCCCCAGAAGCAGATCCAGCAGCTTCCACTAGATGGGCTGGAAACGTACTGATCAAGAAAGTTCTCCTGAACACACCTCAGAAATTCTTCCCCCTCTCTGCCCTTTACACTATTATTATCCCACTCTATATTAAGATAATTGAAGATCCCCCCCCCCCCCTTATTACTACTCTATTGTTCTTGCACCTCTCTGTAATTTCCCCTGCAAATTAGCTCTTCTATATCCTTCCCACTAGTTGGTGGCCAAAAGCATACACCTAATAGTGTAATGGCACCTCTATTATTTCTTAATGTATGCTGGACAATTCATATAAGCCAGGAATTTCCTTGGAGCTTCTCCCTTCACTAGAAGTGCAGTGAAAACCCTATTTACACATGTTAATGATAAATACATATACACAGACACACTCACATTCATGCCCATCGAGCCCACTGTGTCACCTTCTGAATGAGACAGTTAGGCCTGAGAACAGTTCCATTGGTGGCCATTAGTCCTACTCTTTTATTGACATGTCAAGTTTTTCTTCCTCTATCAGTGCGAAACACCTGAAAGGGATACATGCACTTCTTTAATCTGACTATCAGAGGGGGAGTTGTAGGGCTGGGGGAGGATACAGCGAGAGGGAGGGGCAAGGCCATGAAGAGATGTAAACAGAAGGATGAGAATTGGAGAACCAGTAACCAATTTAGATCAGTGAGGCCGGGAAGAGAAACCATTTCTGGAGAAACTCTGGGAAGAATGGAACTAAACAAGTGCAGTTCCACTGTGCTGGATAACAGAGGAGAGGCGTTGGAGGAGAATGATGAGGTCAACCACGCAAAAGGCTGTAGAGATGTAAAGGAAGAATAATGCATTATGGTCACAGTCACAGAATGTCCTTTGTAACTTTGGTCAGGGGCATTTCAGTGCTGTGGGAAACCTGATTGGAGAGATTCAAAGAAGGAAGCTTTAGGAGAGATGGGCACAGATTTGGGAAGTGACAACACATTCGAGGATTTTGGAGAGTAAAGGGAGATCGGAGCTGGAATTGATAGTTTGCCAGGACTGAGAGGTCGAGGGTGGTTTTTTTGAGGAGAGGATGATGACTCTGGTTTTGAATGGGTAGGGAACAGTACCTGAGGAGAGGGAAGCATTTACAATATCAGCTAGTATAGGGGCCAGGATGGGAAGTTGGATGGTCAGGAGGCAGGAGATGGGTTTTATGGGTGAGATGAGCTTGGAGAGGGCATGAGGGTAGATGGGTAGGGAGGTTTGGCTTGGTCGGCAAAGGGGAAGCAGCAGAAACAGCTGAACAAACGGGCTCTATCTTGAAAATAAACAAGTCATGAGCTCCTTACTGTTGAGATTAGATGTAGGCGGAGAGCGCTGGAGAGAGTGATTTAAGGAGACAGATGGAATGGTGGAAAATTGCTGGGGGCTATCTTTCTCTCCAGGATGATATTGAGTTGTGGGTGGTCCATTTGGAAACAAATTCTACACAACAGCATAATTTGTGTTGGAAGCAGGACTACATTCATTCAATGAAATCTAAAATTACTTCAAAAAAAATAATTTCCCTTCCAATTCCTTAATTATTTTCTTTCATAAGATTAGTTTCCCATCTTTCTGTGTCTGGTTTTGTCCGTTTGTCTTTCACCATCTTCTGTTGGCTATCTTCTCCTTGAAATAATTTACAGTGCAAAATCTTCATTTCAAAGGTCTTTTCCAAATCTTCCAAAAGCCATCTAATTTATCAGAACAATGTAATAGTTTAAGGTATATAAGGTCAAACAACAAAACATTACTTCAGGCAATTGGAGCAATCATAACAAACAAATTCTACTGTCATAATTTTTGATTTAAAGCTGATTCAGCTGAAAAACACATCTGTAAAGTTGTGGCTGTCAAATTAATTAATATAATGACCCAGATTTTGCTGTAATAATAATGGCGAGGCTATCAGCACTCGCTGTTATTACCAGGTAAATCTGACATCAACTTCTGGCGTCCGCACATGTGTAGTTAAACGCGGAAATCCAGAAGTTGCTGTCAGAGATACCCCACTCCTCCACAGGGTGGCTGTTGCAGTCCTTGATGATAGACTCAGCACCGAAATCACTGTAATGGCATGAAATTGGGGTACTTACCCATTAGTTCCCGACTAAAAATGTCTGAAAATGTTATAGCTGGTACATTTAGGAGTAAGCGAGTTTTTAAATGGTGTGATAAGTGATAATTACTGCTGAACAACCTCCCTGGTCCTGAAAAATTTAATTTACAAGTGTGGAATCTCATTCCCTCAGAAGAAAATTAATGTTGCAGATTTTTAAAAAAAATTAAAATTAAAATAATTTTTGAACTTTTTCTGTTTGTCTCTTTTATCTCTCTCCCTTAATCCCATCTGTATTTCCCAATCTTTATTTTGCTTCCTGTACATGATTTAAATCTAATTTATATTTCCTGTTTTTTACTTCCTGGTTTAGACTCTGCGTGGCTCAGTGAGGATTCTTCAATCTAATTGGTTGGCGAGCCTTGCTGTTGCTTGTCCTGTTCACAGATGCCACAGATTCCCTGTAGAGGGCGCCGCACTGAAACTTGAAGTCTCCACTGGCAAGCCTGCGTAAAGTCTGTCAGCAACTGTACGAAAGCCGTTCCTTCACCGCTGAGAGCAAAATCCAGGCTAATAGCATAACTTCATGGATTTTTTTTGTTTTGAGGATTTTACTGCACCATGTTATTAGTCAAAGGATCAGCGAGAATAACCTCATTTATTTGGTTCTATGAGCTAGAAGAATGTGTTAGAAATTGTATTCGTCAATTTAATATTTATGTACATAGAGTTTGGCACAATAGCCAATACAGGCGCAAGTTACGTTAGTTTTCCGAATTGAATTTTTTGCTCAAGTTTCTGCTCAAATTCATTTGCATGTCCCCGAATGTAAACTCTTCCATGAACCAGCGCAATTGGGCAGCGTTTTAGAACGTAATTGTTTATTTTTCTTTTCTTGCACAAAATAATATTGCTGGATATATTTAATAGTGGTAACCTGGTGCAGTTTTATTAATACAGCTGAGAATGGGTTTATCATAAAAAAATAAGCATTTTTAATCAGAGTGTCTAGTCCACCAACTGTGAGCTACCTGTTTCAAAATAACTGAAAATGACTTTAAAAATATGCAGAACGATTTACTAGTTTCATTGGTGTACAGTAGTCAGTTTTTTAGTAAATTAAGTAATTTTTAATATTTAAAAGGTTTTAGTGTCCTTGCACCTAAAAAAAAAGCTTATTTTTAAGAGCCTCCTCAAAGGCCCGCAAATGGGCACAATTAGTGGAAACTCACCATGGTGATCAATTCGATCTGGGGACGTGGCCAGTTTTGTGGGCAGGGCTAGCTTCCAGCGTGATGTTTTTTAAACTAGCGCAAAAAATTGCGGAAACTTGACTTACGCTGGACGTTATTTGCGTTTGAAGTTCCTCGATCTTTTGCGCTTGGTTTGGCCAATTTTGGGCGAATTGTGTGGAAAAAAACAGCGCAACCTAGCGGAAACTCCAGGCCAAAATGTTTACTGTTGGATATAATACCAAAAAGAATAAATCTATGGCCCATAATTTCCGAAGCCTACGGGTGTGTACGAGCTGTGTACACACCCGTAGGGGCCTCGCAAGTGCCGGTTTCAGGCATGTGAAGCGCATGTGCTGAAAACCGGCACTTCCGATCTGTCAAGAATCCTCTTGACAAATCCTGCGCCTGCCCTGGAGAAGGGCCTCTGTGGGTGGAGAGTTCTGCTTTCTGATTTTACCAGCATAAGAATTTAAAAAAGTAGAAAAATAATTTTTTTCACTCATTTATAATGTAAAAATACTTTTAAAAAAGGTAAGTTTATTTTTAGCCCCGTAAAAAAACTTAATTTTTTCCAAAAAATTAAATATTTGTTTAAAATATTTAATTTAATGTAATTTTAACTCATTTTAAAAATGTGATTTTTAAAAAAATGTATTTAATGTTGTAGTGTCTTTTTTCAGTGATCCCCATTCATACTTTTGACAGGTCTATCTGTCAAAAGTATGAAAGGGGATTCCCTTCTCCCATTGGCTCGCCTGGCCCACGTGATCCCAGGGACGCTTGCGAGCTGCCTGCGCCCCGGGATACCTGGGCCTTTGCACGCGCGCACCAGGAGAGGCCCAGGAGCGGAGGAGTCTGGACCTCGGGAGCCCTCAGGTAAGGGCATAGATTTTTTCCCGATAGGAGGCATCCGCACGCAGGATGCCTCCTATCGGAAACTACGGGCCTATTTGTCTTTTGTTCAACTAGTTAAACACCTCCTGTAAAACTTAGCCATCACGTTCACCTATGCAATTTTAAGGTATTAAGCTTAAGACTTGTGAAACAAAATTCTTTCGTTTTAATCATTTTGCATGTTCGTCATTCTTGAAAGCAACATTTAATTGTTGCCTGCACTATAGCACAAATATTAATTGTATTAACATTAAAGGATTAACGCTCTAATTCAACCCATAATTTCCGCTTCTCTGACACCATGTTATGATGTGTATTACATTTTTGCACTGGTAACATTCAATTTCCTTGGTTGACTTACTTAGCAACAAGACCTATTTGGATTTGTCAGTTCGATGCAGGATTTAAATGAGCTGCAAAGCACCTTGTATTGTATTCAATTTAGCCACATGAAACTTAAAACAGGTGGGCCTGAGGCTGGAGCTTTCTGAATACCATGCCTGAAGATACCAGCTGCTGATCAAGTAGCATTAAGCCCACAGGAAGAAAAAAATTGGCTGTTTCAGTGAGTGGGATGTGATGATTCACGGGGTGAGTGGAGAAAGAATAAGGAGAAGTTTTTCAGGATCGCCAAAGTGCATTCCCAAACCAGCATGACTTCAAAAATAGAGGGCAGAGAATTTATGCTTGGAGCTGATCTCGAAAGAGCTGGGAATGCAATAGCAAATGGAAAAAGGAGTAACGCAACTTTAAAAAACAATCACACTGGCACAAAGTAGTACAATTCTAGGATCTTGGGTTGTAAAACTAGGAATCCTTTCAGGGTCTCATGTCCAATATTCAAGAGGAACGGTGGCGTAGTGGTAATGTCACTGGGCTAGTAATCCAGAGACCTGGACTAATGATCTAGAGAGTTCAAATCCCACCACTGGCAGCTGGGGAATTTAAATTCAGTCAATTAAATAAATCTGGAATAAAAAGCTAGTATCAGTAATGGTGACCATGAAACTATTGGATTGTCGTAAAAACCCATCTGGTTCATTAATGCCCTTTAGGGAAGGAAATCTGCTGTCCTTACCTGATCTGGCCTATAGGTGACTCCAGACCCACAGCAATGTCGTTGACTCTTAACTGCCCTCTGAAATGGCCTAGCAAGTCACTCAGTTGTAACTAACTGCTACTAAACAAAATAATAAGAATGAAACCGGACGGACCACCTGGCATTGACCTTGGCACCGGCTACAGACATGGCAACAGCACACCCAGCCCAGTCAACCCTGCAAAGTCCTCCTCACCAAGATCTGGGGACTTGTGCCAAAATTGGGAGAGCTGTCCCACAGACTAGTCAAGCATAGTCATACTCACAGAATCATACCTTTCAGCCAATGTCCCGAACTCCTAAGCATTCACTCCCTCCACCACCGGTGTACCGTGGCTACAGTGTGTACCATCTACAAGATGCACTGCAGCAACTCACCAAGGCTTCTTCGGCAGCACCTCCCAAACCCGTGACCTCTTCCACCTAGAAGGACAAGGGCAGCAGGTGCATGGGAACACCACCACCTCCAAGTTCTGCTCCAAGTCACACACCATCCTGACTTAGAAGTATATTGTCGCTGGGTCAAAATCCTGGAACTCCCTACCTAACAGCACTGTGGGAGTACCATCACCATACGGACTGCAGCAGTTCAAGAAGGCGGCTCACCACCACCTTCTCAAGGGCAATTAGGGATGGGCAATAAGTGCTGGCATTGCCAGCGACGCCCTGATCCCATAAACGAATAAAAAAATACTTCAAATTGGCTGGGACTTTCTTCTCGTGCGCTCACCAGCTCACAATTCTATTTCCTTTTTTAAAAAAATGGGCAGGACAATTGTGGGGAGGCAAGCACAAGGCAGAAGACTATAGCCAGAGAGCCAAAGTGCTGAAAAAGCCGGCGCTTTGGAATGATTATATCACTGTCATCTACTAAGTGTTAAATTACATCTAGGCTGTAAAACTTCAGTAGTACAGCAAACTTTATCTTTATTACATTAGGAAAGTGATCATTTTAGTGGTCCTGTGGTGTATAATTGGGGTGCCAACCATCCAATGGACACTGTGTGGGTAATTGTGCGGGAGAATGCTTGTACTTCCAGTCTGTGGTACAGTTCCTCACTCTACCACACACAGCTCCATATAGAGCTAAGCATGAATTGTTCATAGAAATTCAGCTAGACTTTTAAGGCTTTGTCTACAATGCTGATAAAACCAACGTAAACCATCCTTCTTTCTAATTATTTTTGACAGGCTGGTCCTTCTGGTCTTGCTACAATTGTTTGTCACTGTAGGAATCATGGCTAGGAAAGAAAAACAGGCACACAGATCCAATATATTGGTCCGATAGATGCCAAGGGGTCGTTTCCCCTGGCTGGAGAGTCTAGAACTAGGGGTCATAGTCTCAGGATAAGGGGGTCGGCCATTTAGGACTGAGATGAGGAGAAATTTCTTCACTCAGAGGGTTGCGAATCTTTGGAATTATCTATGCCAGAGAGCTGTGGATGTTCAGTTGTTGAGCATATTCACGACTGAGAGCGATAGTTTTTTGACACTAAGGGAATCAAGGGATATGTGGATCGGGCGGGAAAGTGGTTAAGGTAGAAGATCAGCCATGATCTTATTGAATGGCGGAGCAGGCTCGAGGGGCCGTAGTCCTACTCCTGCTCCTATTTCTTATGTTTAATCATGGTATACTTGCGTGTAATGTGCATGTGTTGATAAAAAGAGGGAATTTTACATTCATTGGATTCAAAATTAAAAAATCAAATAATGAACACTACCAACTAGTTAAAATTAATTTATTTTTAAAACATAATTAGTTTTTGGTTGGAAAAGCATGTACATAAATTGAGGATTATTATTGGAACTTAACATAATTGGTCTCAATTGAAAAGGCACACACAGTTGTATGCAAAATCCAGCCTGCAACCTGGCTTTAATTGGCTTCAAACAAAGCATACAAGACAGTGCAAAATACATTTCTTCCCCGTTCCCCACCCACCCACCTCCCCAAAAGTCCACTTGTTCAGTCTGTTGAAGAGTTGTATTGCTTTGTAAAGGTGTCTTATAAAATGAAAATCAATGGGGAAAATTGGCAAGCATTAAGGTCATTGAGTCTGCAGCAGTTTTGGAATAATTACATTTTTGAAAATGTTACAAAGATTTGATTGAATGACCTCACTTTTTGAAAGTAATATAAATGACTAGTCTGTGAAATCAAGGCATCTTTTATGTTCATGCTTTTCCAAACAAGAAACTAATTCCGTATCTTGATTCCTATTAAAACATTAGTAAGCAAGGATATAGGTAAAGGAAAGCAATCAGCAGAGACACTGGGGTTATAATTGGGGAATAAGAAAAGACTTAAAACTGTAATGGGAGTTGTCTACAGGCCTCCTGATAGCAGCAATGAAGTGGCAGAATATATTAATTCAGAGATTAGAGAGGCTTGTAGCAAAAGCAGAGTTGTTTTAATGGGAGACTTTAATTTTCATATAGATTGGGAAGAGCAGCGTAGCTCAAGTCAGAAAGGGAGTGAATTTCTTGTGTGCAATCAAGATAGTTTTCAGGAACAATATGTTCTCGAACCAACATGCAGACAGGCCATACTAGATTTAGTAATGAGTAATGAACCAGACTTAGTTAATAATTTAACAGTAAGGGAATGTAATATGATCGAATTCAATGTTAGATTTGAAAAGGAGAAACTTAACAAATCGGCCCATAATTTGCGGCCCCTACGGGCATGTACGAGGTGCGTACGCACGAAGCACATGTGCCAAAACCTGGAACTTGCGATCTGTCAAGAATTTTCTTGACAGATCCAACGTATCCCCGGGAAAAGGGCATTCGCGGGTGGAGAGTTGTGCTATTTGCGGACGTAAGGCCAGCTTTTACCAGCGTAAGAGTTTAAAAAAAATTAAAATAATTTTTTTTCAATCATTTATACATTAAAAAACCTGTACAATAAGGTAAGTTTATTTTTTAGCCCCTTTAAAACATTTTAATTTATTTTTCAAAAAATTAAATTTTTGTTTAAAATATTGAATTAAATGGCATTTTAATTAATTATAAATATGTAATTTAATTTTTTTTTTATTTGATGTGTACATGTATTTTTGGGGTATTCCCAATCATGCTCATGGGGTTTCTGTACATACGGAATCCCCATAAGCATGAATGGGGATTCCCTTCTTTTATTGGTTGCGTTGGCCCACGTGATCCCAGGAGCGTTTGTGAACCGCCTGCAAATCTGGGGATACGTGGACCTCTACCCACGGGTACCCGGAGAGGCCCAGGACTGCAAATCTCCGTACCTCCCGGACCACCAGGTACGCAGGCCCCTTCCCCACAGGAAGCTTCTCACCGCAAATTCAGGGCCAATAAGATTCTAGATTTTACTAAGGCTTTAACGGAATGAGACAGAGACTGACGGCTGCAAACTAGTCAAAACTGTTATCCGGTAAAACTACAGATGGGAAGTGTTCAAAAAATAATTTAGCTTAATACATATACCATATAAAACAGCCATGATCGACAAAAGAGGTAAGAGATAACACAAAACTAAAGGAAAGAGCATATAAACGTGCAAAGAATAGTATAAATCCAGAGGACTGGGAAAGAACAGCAAAGGAAGATAAAAAGGATAGTAAGAGCTACAAAAAGGGAATATGAAAAGAAACTTGCGACGGATATCAAGATCAACACACAGGGCTGGATTTTCATTGACCTGTGGAGGCGGGTTTGGAGGCGTGTGGGGGGTTAAAATTGCGAAAAGTGGCGGGCTTTCCGCCTCCATCCCGCCTCCACGCAATTTTCATGAAATCGTGTCTGCTGGTCCCGACTGTGTCCCGCCTTTAAGTGACGGGATAGGCTTTTAAGGCCCTTAACAAGCACTAAATTGGCTCTATAATGCCATTTTGAAAGGCCTTTGTGATTTTAACCCTTGATCTGCGTGAAGCACACCTGTTCTGAACCACGATTGTGAAACCTGGCGGGAGCACATTTGGATAGCTGACTATCAGCTGCAGGTCCACTATTACAACGGAGATGGGATGAAGGTAGTAGTAGTATTAGGTCTGAAAGTCGCCTCTGATGCTGCTGCATTGAAGGTCTTCAGAGACTGCCTGGCCTTTGCTGGGAGAGGACCTGGATGGAAAAAAAATCTCTCTCTCTCTCTCTCTCCTCTCTCTCTCTCTCTCTCTCTCTCTGAGCTGCTGCTCATTTTGCATCCAAGTCCTCTCACAGCAAAGGCCAGGCAGTCTCTGACCTTCAATGTAGCAGCAATAATGACATCATCAGAGGTGACTTTCAGACTCAAACCACTAATTGGTTCATGGGTTCCCACATGCTGGAACTCAATTGCCCAATTAGGTGAAAATTGTATCAATCTCCCACATCCAATTGCAGTTGGGTGGATAACACGAAATGCGGATGACACGACCCCAACCTGCCCCAGTATCAAAATCCAGCCCACAAAGTTTGTACAATTATATTAGAAGAAAAAGGGTAGTCAAAGGTAATGTCGGCCCTTTAAAAACAGCTGGGGTAATATTGCAAATAAAAATATGGAACTGGCAGACTTATTGAATAATTACATTTTGTCTGTCTTCACAGTAGTGGAAGAGGATACTATACCTGACATTGCAGGGAAATTTATCATGAATCAAGGACTGGAATTCACTAAAGTTAACGTAAGCAAGAAAATAGTATAAATGGCACTAAAGACTGACAAATCACCAAGACCTGATGGTTTCCACCCCAGGATTTAAAAGGAAGTAGGTGTGGAAATTGCAGATGCTTTAGTCATAATCTTCCAAAGCTCTCTTGATTCAGGATTTCTCCCTTTAGATTGGAAAATTGCAAATGTAACTCCATTATTTAAGAAAGGTGAGAGAGAGAAACCAGGAAATGATACACCTGTTAGTCTAACATCTGTTGTGGGGAAGTTATTGGAATCTATAATTAAGGTCAGAGTGATTGAACACTTAGAGCAATTTGAGCTGATTAGAGAGAGCCAACATAGATTTGTAAAGTATAAACATAAAATGCTGGAAATACTGAGCAGTCTAGGCTTATATTTCAGATTTCCAGCATCCACAGTATTTTGCTTATGGATTTGTAACAGGTAGGTCAAGTCTAATGAACCTAATTGAATTTTTTGAGGAAGTAACTAAAGTAGTAGACAGGGGAATGTCTACGGATGTAGTTTATATGAACTTACAGAAGGCATCTGATAAGGTTCCACATAAGAGACTGTTAACTAAAATTAAAGTTCATGGAATTGAAGGCACAAATATTGGTGGCATAATGTAGACGGGAGCCTAAAATTACAAAGGGACATTGACAGATTAAGTGAGTGGGCAAAACTGTGGCAGATGGATTTCAACATAAAAGTGTGAGGTTATCCATTTTGGACCAAAAAAGGATAGATCAAAGTATTATTTAAATGGTGTAAAGCTAGGAACAATGGAGGTCCAAAGAGATTCAGGGATCCATATATACAGATCACTAAAATGTAGTAGGTACAAAAATAATCCAAAAGGCTAATGGAATGTTAGCCTTTACAACTAGATGGCTAGAATATAAAGGGAATGAAGTTTTGCTACAGCTATACAAAGCCCTGGTTAAACCAAATCTGGAGTACTCTGTAGAGTTCTGGGCACCATGCCTGAGAAAGGATATATTGGCCTTGGAAGGAGTGCAGTGCAGATTCGTCCAGAATGTTACCAGGGCTCCAAGGGTTAGATTATGAGGAGAGATTCCATAAACTAGGCTTGTATTTCCTGGAATATAGAAGAGTAAGGGGTGATTTGATTGAGGTTTTTAGAATTTTGAAAGGAATTGATAGGGTAGAGAGAAACTTTTTCCACTGGTGGGGGAGGCTAGGACAAGGGGACGTAATCTTAAAAATCAGAGCCAAGCCATTCAGGAGAAAAGTTAGAAAGCACTTCTTCACGCAAAGGGTGATAGAAGTGCGGAACTCTCTCCGACAAAAAGCAGTAGCTGCCAGCTCAATTAATAATTTTAAATTTGAGATCGATAGATTTTTGCTAGACAAGGGTATAAAAGGATATGGAGCCAAGGCGGGTGGATGGAGTTAAGATACAGATCAGCCATGATCTCACTGAATGGCGGAACAGGCTGGGGGGGCTGAACGGCCCACTCCTGTTGCTATATTACCATCATACCCTTACCTACATTTACAAAAAATTCAGGCATGTTTAAGAAGACTTAGCTGTGCAATAAAATTATGAACTACGGTAAAAGTTAGTTAACTGCGATTGAAATGGTCTCACTACCTCTGTGCCAAATCTGTATGCATAAAGTTCATTAGTAAACAGGACTGTGTAAAAAACAAAAAAGGAATTGCCATGGTAACCATCAATCTGGTATTTCTAACAATTATTGTAGAAAACCAATATATACAATTCATATTTGTAGGAAATTCAAATGAAAGAGCAGAATTCCAATGTCGCTCCATTCTTTAGGGTAATTTAGATCATCCATGATCTTATTGAATGGCGGAGCAGGCTCGAGGGGCCGAATGGCCTACTCCTGCTCCTATTTCTTAGGTTCTTACAATGGCAGCATGTCCCTGATATTTTATGCTCCTGAGGTAGCCATTTTATAAGATTTCTGCACAACACTAGACCATTGTTGCTGTAAGGTTAGAGCCATCCGTCTTATTGGACATAATGAAATGATGCAGCAATGATACCGATGATACGTTGCAATTTATTTTCCTTACTCTCGTTAAATTGTAACAATGTGTTTTTTTCTTTTTCTTCTGCATTAACAGTCCCTGTTGCGGAATACTATTTTTAAAAAGAGAATTCAGTTTGCTCATAACCTCAGTACCTACAAATGAACACTCACCATGTACTACTATATTTAATGAATGAGAGCCAAGGACCCTCTTAGCCAATGAACAATGAAATGATTAAATGATCTAATCACAATGAAATATGGCAGGTCAAGTCCCCTAATACTGTTTCTTTATGGCATTAAGCAGAGAAAGCTCACAGAATGCTAGCAATAAGTCAATGCATTTGAACGCAAATAATGTATCATTATTATAATTCTTCTCATGCTCTGATTACTGTAATAATGCACCAAAATCATGTTCATTTTCATTTACATTCCATCACTGGTACTATTATGCTTCAGAAAGGCATCATTGTGAACGCTACAGTTGGAAGCGATTTGCCTTCAGATGCTGTCTGTGTTCATGCCAACTATAATATCTGATGGTATCAAAAGTGATAGTTAACCTGTTGCCAAACCACCTTAGACCAAACGTTGTCTTTTTGATTAATCCAATGAACCTGTCCCTAATTTTTCAACATTAGAAACTCATTGTGCGCCTTCACTGCTAATCTACTGCTTCAATAGAGCCTTGCCAAAGGGTAAGCCTTTTGCTACACAAAAATGCGAATGGTGTGTTACTAACATAATCATCTGACAGAATGACATTGCTGCATACATCTCAGATTTCTAGCAGTTTTAATTGTGCACTGATAAGAAACGTAAAGAAGTGGTTTGACATTGCAGCTGCCTAATGGCCACCTGCCTGCTCCCTTCCACAAGGTGTGCAGGGCGGTCGCCCTGGTAGAAATGCAGAAGGTTGATGTATCACAGATATATCATGAGCAGCGGTTCTGAAATCAGGGTGCAACCGACAGCAACACTACTCTTGTGGTTACTACCAGCATAAATCTTTCCAATATATTCTGGAAACATTAACTGGGCATCAACAGGCGTTCTTAATAAGAATATAGAAAAATTATAATGAATGGTGCACTGAAAATGTTCATTTCTTATATCGCCAATGGTGGAATTGGCCTCTGTGAATGTGTGCTCTCAGCTTGTTAGTGGACAAAAATAATGACTTAAGCTCCGGAGTGGCTAGAGAGAAAATAAAATATTGGGCATGGATGCAAATTGGAAATATTTCACTTGTAATTCTAAATGGAGAGAGAGCAACATGATTTTTTTAACGACAATCCCAGCAATATATTTATTTTTATGAATTCATGGATTGTGGGCGTCGCTGGCAAGGCCAGCATTAATTGCCTATCCCTAATTGCCCTTGAGCAGGTGGTGGTGGTGAGCCGCCTTCTTGAACCGCTGCAGTCCGTGTGGTGAAGGTACTCCCACAGTGCTGTTAGGGAGGGAGTTCCAGGATTTTGACCCAGCGACGATGAAGGAACGGTCGATATATTTCCAAGTCAGGATGGTGTGTGACTTGGAGGGGAACTTGGAGGTGGTGGTGTTCCCATGCGCCTGCTGCCCTTGTCTTTCTAGGTGGTAGAGATCGCGGGTTTGGGAGGTGCTGTAAAAGAAGCCTTGGCGAGTTGCTGCAGTGCATCTTGTAGATGGTCCACACTGCAGCCACGGTGTGCCAATGGTGGTGGGAGTGAATATTTAAGGTGGTGGATGGGGTGCCAATCAAGCGGGCTGCTTTTTGTGCAGACGGTGTTGAGCATCTTGAGTGTTCATAATATTCATAATGTCAATTTTCTTTTGCCTTTTTCTTCTGCTTTTGCCTTCCCTGAAGAGACTAGGGGGGCAAAATTTGGATGCTTTGCGCCTCCTGTTAGCGCCCTCTTAGCGGCACCGTTAACGCCTCCTGCGAAATTCAGCAGTAGGTTAGCGGCGGTGGTAATCCGTAGCGCCGTGCACAGCACCCTGCTCGCATCCCAGCCGCGAACCTCGGTAGCGCTCCCTGAATTACCGCCGGACGCAATGTCCGATAGGGTCGGGGGGGGGGGGGTGCATACGTGCAGCTGGGGCGGCGATAATTAAAGGGGAGATGCTGGGCGTCCATTTTTGTTGCTGGCTGCCTGCCAGCACCTGCCCCCCTCTGCCATCCCCGGCCTCCTCTGCCTCCCCCCCCCGCAGGGTGCTGGTGCGCTCCGTCAAGAGGAGTGCCGGGCTCTTTTGCCGGCACCCCGATCCCTGGTGGCCCAGCTGGGCCCCAGGTCGCGCTGCGCAAGGCCCCTCCCCTTTAATAAGTGCCGCGATATTCCCTGGTAGCGCCCCAAGAGGGAGGGGGAGCGCTTCCAGTAGTGCCCAGCCTCCCTCTTGGGGCGCTACCAGTGAATTTTGGGCGCGGGGGTGTGGGGGCGAAGTTAGCGCCCCAAAGGGGGCGCGACCGAATTTTTGCCCCTTTGCTGGAGTGTGGTTTCATTGGTGGCCACTGCCTTCCGTTATTCATCCAACTGGTCATTTTTCATGTGTGAGCCTTAGCACTGAGCGCTGATAGGCAATTTAACTATGGAGAGCCTCACTGATGAGCATGCTTTTATCCCCATCCATCAGGATCATTTGGATAACAATCACCAGCAGGGACCCTGACTGGCTTTTCCCTTCCAATTGTTGCAGCCCTACTCCTGCCCCAGACGATATCAGCTAACTCAGCATAGATTGGGAAACCAATCTGGGACCTTCTTTTCTGTAGTGCTTAGTGCTTTATTGGGGCGTGCATTTACCGATTATGCCTTGAATCCGCATCAAGCCATCATCTGAAGCCTATCCTAAAGTTTGTCAATAGGCTTTACTGCATATCCTACCACATTGAAAAAGATGCATCCTAACTAGGTTTTGCCATCAAGTCCAACACACAGAATTAATAGTCAAGTCATAATTAGGACAATTAGGACCTTTTTGATCTCTGGTATGGAAGGAAATTCAAACAAGGGCCAACCCTAATTTATTGGAGGGAACAACATCTCTGTGCATTTATTAGAAAACAACATATGTTCTCATATCAGGAGATGAGTGTTTTGATTGCTTGGAGTCAGATTTTTTTTATTGCTTTCTATATTATTGTTGAACTGCTGCAGGGCCCCAGTGGAAACTAGCTTGTTCAGTTAAAGTAAATAGCCTGTTATATATTCTATCAGTAAATAAATAGATCACAAGTTATCTTAACCTGAATAAAACATTGACAAAGTACCCTGGGGCTTACAGCACATTCACTTAAATCCAACAGCCTGCAAAGCAAAGTTATGGGTTTGGAGAAAATATACCCCAAGAACAGTCATTTTGCAAGCATCGCTGCAGTCTTGAGAGCTGTTCTTACACAAAATGCACACATGCAGTAAATCTCAGAGCACAAGTTCAAGGAATGTAGCATTTGTTTTGGCATCAGCTTGTTTTAAAACAGGGTGCGGCAATGCCTGATAAATATTATGCTACAGAATTGCTCCAAGGATGTGGAGAGCCTTTTAAGATTAATAACATGCTATGCCACAGAAGGTTGAAGACAGTAGAAAGCTACACCATGCAATTCGTCTAATAAGCCCTGACATATGACATTTGCTTATGCACCTACAGAATAAATCAGCACAAGTTTTGCAAGTTTTGAAAGTCAGATGTGTAACCTGCCAGGTAATTTACATGCAAAGTGTATTCAGACACAGCTTTTGCACACTGATGATTTCCTTCTCTGGTGCAAAATTATACCTCTGTAAATTGGATTTCAGATGTTTTGCAAATTCACAACTAAAAAAGTAATTACTGTGAGGAGGAAAAATTTGCTTCATTTCTGTTTTTCTTTAAGTCAGCATATTTGGCTCATAAAATATACATGTAGTTTTGTGCAGCATATTTCTTCTGTGGTAGATGCCACAAACAATTTCCATAATTTGATTAACAACTAACATGAAAATATTCTCGTTAACATGCAATTACAAACCAGGTTCTTAGAGCTTTGAAAATACTCCAACCTGCACCCATTGCAGTATAAACATTTTGTGGTTGTCATATGTTTAGACAAACTTTGATTTATTCAGACTATTCGAGGCAATTCCCCCCCCCCCACCTCCCCCCAAAATTTAAAAATGATATACGTTTTTGAAATAATAATCTTGGCCTGGTTCCAAGAGTGTTGAATTCTCAACTAGGATATTAACACTTTTAGCCCCTAGAGTTTGCTTGCCGTGGCTGGGCTGTGTGAGAGAGGGAATAAAAATTGTCTGGAGAGTCCCTTGCTGGTGTAAACCTAGACTACTCAATCTAACTAAACTGATCATCTATGTTCTTATCCCTGTAAATGATTCAGCAGCTCCACAGAAGGTTAAATTAAATCACCCACTTGTCTACTCTTACAGCTGTATGATCCCATTACAGTGATTGATTGTTGGTGGATCTAAGAGAGATCCATAGAGATGCAAGGACTATAATGTAGACGTGGGCTTATATGTTGGAGAGAGAGGAATGAAATGCAAATACAAAGTTACAAATCCAAGTTTACCAAATTTTGAAAATATGAAAAATGATCCCTGCCCCGGTTTTCATCAGTGGATTTTTGCTACATCAGCCTTTCTGCAGAGTATTATCATGTCAACACTTTCCTGTTGTATCATCACTGCTTTCATGTGAAGCACTTTCTTGGTGACATTGATAGTTAATAGTTGAATCATTGCAGAAAACAGATTAGCAAAACTATTCGACCCGCAACAACACAAGGGTGTTGGATTTGCAATAGATGCTGAAATCCCAACCTTGAATGACATTCACACTGGAGCACCCTCTAGTGGACAGTCTCAGTCAAGAGAGGGAAGAATGACATGGGAATAGGATTGCCACCTGCTTGGCTTTTGGGCCAGACAATCTGGTTTTTGAGAGGGTTGTCCAGAAACTTCTAAAAAGTAAATCAGATATCAATATTCTGGCTTTTAAAACAGATCACTAATGAAAGCATCAGAACTCGAGCCATGATTAAGATTCTGCCAGTTCCTATTCTGACCCTTGATCACATTTGGACTTGATATAAATGTGGAGGTTTACCTTTGCAGGAGATTTCTTCCTGTGCCAATCAAATGGCCTTCTTGTTAGGGCAACCAAGCAGTAAGATCATTAGTATGTGGGAATGTTTATAGCCCACAGGACAAAGAGAGGGAAAGTTACAACTCCTCTCCCAGAAAAAAACACACTACAGACTTCTTTGATAACATTTGTTGTAGATTCTGCAAAAATAGAGAATTTTAAATGAGCTAGATTAAGCTACATTATCAGTTGCAAAAGTACTTCACAAGATAAAAATTCTGCGTTACCAAATCTAGGTTGCAGATTAACAGCAGACGAGATGGAGGACATCCTAGGTTCCATCCTTAGATATTACTGAGTTTGTTCATTTTAGCTGGGATGGCAGTTGGCATCTTAGGAGTCGAAACAATGACCAGGGTTCCAGCTATTGATCGCTATCCAGCAACCCCTGCTAGAAGTGCGGTATCAGTTCAACATTTATTGCCGTGTATTACAAAAGAGGTTTTATAGATAAGACATAGTAATTAGGTGTTTGTATTTTCTTCAAAGGAGTGGTTGACCATCTGGGCTTGGGATGGTGCAGAAAGGAAAGCTTTTTACGGTACTAGGTCATGGAATTCTAGTTTACGGAACTGTTTGATGCATTATGGCCGCGATTTTGCCGGCGCTCAGAGGGCGGGTTCGGAGGCGGGTCAGCTGTCAAATTCGAAATGATTGATGGCGGGTTGTGAACCCACCGCGAACCAGCCTCCATGTGAGTTTCCAAAGTGTTGGGTCTGTGATTTCAGAACAGACCCAACACCAAGCGGCAGGGGAGGCATTTCAGATACTTAACTGCTTGTTAAGTGCTTGCTACCTGCTATTTTGCCAGCCTTTTTCTATTTTGCCACATTTTCAGCAGGTTTCACGTCGTTCGCAGATCACCTCAGGTAAGTATGTCGGGAGTTCCAATGAGCTGAATAGTTCACAGCTGCGACTGCAGTATAAAAGCTAAACTCTGACATCTGTTCATGTTCAAATGTCAGAGGCTGCTGATTTGAAAGACACATTTGATATGTATTGAGGCTGTAAGTGTGTGTTGTAAACCCTATATGCACTGTCGCCTCCTTGGAATAATCTCTCTCCCCATTGACTGACTGCTTCTAAGAGCTCATCCTCAACTGCTATATATAACAGCAGAATGGGAATGATTTATACTCTGTCATCCTGGTCCTCAGAATCTGAGGAGGATCAGCCACAGCAGTAGCAGAACCAGGCACATCAGCATCACCAACAACAAGAGCACCAACCTTCTCCTCAACCATCTGATGCTGCACAGGGCAGAGGGCGTCAGCGCAGGGCTGCACCACGCCGCAGGAGATACCCCCAACACAGGGTTTACAGGCTGAGGATGAGCTTTCTCAATATGAGTAAGAAGCAGTGCCAAAGGAGGCTGAGACTTATGCGAGAGGTAGTCGCTGACATCTGCACAATGCTGCACCAAGACCTGCACCCAGAGGAGCGGGTGGACACTCCTTACCAGTGGCTCTCAAAGTCACCACCTGCACTCAACTTCTTTGCGTCAGGATCCTTCCAGGGATCAGCAGCAGACATCAGCGGCATCTCCCACAGATTACTGGTTACTGATGCCCTTTTTGCCAAGTCCGCCAATTACATCCACTTCTCCACTGATGAAGCAACTGTTACCGAGCGGGTGCTAGGCTTTGTCAGTCTGCCTGGCTTCCCATGAGTGCAGGGCGTCATTGACTGCACACATGTGGCCATCGGGGCACCCCATCAGAACCCAGCAGTACTTGTCAACCGCAAGGGCTTCCACTCCCTTAACGTTCAGCCGGGGTGCAACCATAGGAAGAGCATCATGCATGTGTGCGCCAAATTCCCTGGCAGTTGCCATGACTCTTGCATCCTGCGCCAGTCCACTGTCCCTCAGCTCTTCGATCCACCAAACGAACTCTCCGGCTGGCTCCTTGGAGACAAGGGCTATCCCCTGAAAATGTGGCTAATGACACCATTGAGGAGGCCCTCAAACAAGTCTCAGGAGTGTTACAATCAAAGCCACATTTCCACCAGAAGTGTCATAGAGCAAATAATAGGGTTGCTCAAAATGCGCTTCAGATGCCTGGACAGGTCTGGTGGAGCCCTACAGTATGCACCAGCCAGGGTCTCGAGAATCATCGTTGCCTGTTGTGCCCTGCACAACATCGCATTGAAGCGAGGATTAGCGATGCATGAGAAACAAGGCGCAGAGCGCACAGCCTCTTCAGAGGAGGGGGGGGGGGGGTTGCGCGCGGGGAGGAGGACGAGCAGAATGAGGTTCCAGATAAGGAATACCTGGAGGAAGTGGCTGACCCAGTGCGACCAGCCCGCGAGCACATTGCTGCCCGTGATGCCAGGAATGGCCTAATCAATGCCAGATTCACCTAAATTTATGCAGCACAGACATGTGGCTGCCACAGCCACATGAAGGTAGGCATGACCACACTTCAACACCATAGAGCATCTCTACAATGAACTGTGCATTCCTTGCACTGTCACCACCATTGCTGGACATACAAGGCACGCTCACCCTTCACTGTTCCACTTCAAATTGTGAGCACACATATGGTAACAAATTCAAACATTCACACATTACTTTATTACAACAAAATAAAAGAAGAGAAATTTAACATTGATTTATAGCAAAACACCCAAGTGACTACCCTTGTGACTATTTCTGTGGGAGCTTTCTTTTACACATGCTTCTACGTGGTGCTATCCCTATGGCTTCAGCAGATGTAGAGGCAGCCTGCTCACTTCCCTGCTGCGCCTGCTTAGACGCCTTTGGCGGTCGCCCTCTGGGTTTTGGAGCCTGTGAGGGCCCCGCCAAAGTCTGGTCCTCCTGCAGCTGTGCAGGGGCAGACTCGGCCATCACTGTTCGGGGAGGCATCTGGGCCTCTGACCAAGGGGTTGGCAAGGGGATGGCAGTTTGAGCGCTTGGAGAGGAGCCCCCACTTCCATGCCCCCTCCCACCGTCATCCCTCTCATGGGCCACCCGCACTTCTCTGCTAGCAAGTAGCTGAAGAGCACCTTACTGCACAGCAGTGGGGCCATGAGGACCTGTGTGTCTGTACTGACATTCCTCAAAACAAGGACATCCATGAACCTTTGGTTTCTCTCCTCGATAGATGCCCATCTATCCTCCATAGCTGACCATCTATTTAGAAGAGTCACCATGTTCCCCTGAGTCTGGCGATTTATGTCCTCCATGGAGGTTGCCATCCTTTCCATGGTGGTACCTATATTTGCCAGTGCGTGCGCCATGGCGTTGCTCATATTTGAGATGGACTCCTCCATTCTCTGCACACTCGCAGTCACCGTGGTTGCAAACCCAGTCAGAGCCTCCTGCACTTGTTCCTGAAGCTCCAGGACTGCTCTCTTGAAGTGCCGTAACCTACAAGGCTACAGACCAAGAGCTGGAAAGTGGGATTAGGCTGGGTAGCTCGTTTACAACCGGCACAGACACAATGGGCCAAATGGCCTCCTTCTATGCCATTATTTTCTAAGATTCTTTGTGTTATCTTTCTGCATTATGCAAAGTCACGTGTTGAACTGGGTACCAAATGGGCAAGAGTAACAAGTGTTCACATGAATTATTCAATGGTAGAAGCTAACTGATTAATACACTGCCAGGTGTGGAACTGAGACGCACAGGCCAGGACGGTCCCAGTTTCTATCGCCAAGGCTTATCTCAGCTAGGGTGGCAGGACAGGCACTACAATCAGTCTCGGTGCCCCTGGGTTAGGAAGGGCAATATTCAGCCAAGCCTCCCACTCCTGATCATGATCCAGTGATGCCTACTGGAAAGCGTTTAGAATAGATAGATAAAAAGAAAAGAAAGAAAGACTTGCATTTATATAGCGCCTTTCACGGCCACCGGACGTCTCAAAGCGCTTTACAGCCAATTAAGTACTTTTGAAGTTGAGTCACTGTTGTAATGTGGGAAACACGGCAGCCAATTTGTGCACAGCAAGGTCCCACAAACAGCAATGTGATAATGACCAGATAATCTGTTTTTTTGTTATGTTGATTGAGGGATAAATATTGGCCAGGACACTGGGGATAACTCCCCTGCTCTTCTTCGAAATAGTGCCATGGGATCTTTTACATCCACCTGAGAGAGCAGACGGGGCCTCGGTTTAACGTCTCGTCCGAAAGACGGCACCTCCGACAGAGCAGAGCTAGGAGCGTCCTGCGCCCTCCGACGAGGACTCTCCACTGCTGTCCCTGTCTCCACCATCTGCTCTTGTTCACTTGTGACTTGTGATACATCAGGTGACAATACTACTCTATCTCTCAAACGACCCACCGAGGTGTGCGTCTCTGCGCTGGTGCTGGGTGCGCTCATTTCTGCTGACGCTGCTCCCTCAGAGGCTGGAGGATCCTCTGAGGAGTCCTCCTGCTCTTCCTCCTGGACAGTGGGGGGGGGCTCCTGATGGTCCTGTGGGAGAGTAAAGACATGAGTTAGACATGTGATATGTAGATTGCAGACACATCCCATTGTGCACATGATGAGCATTCAATTTCTATTGACATCAGATCCCATATGAGTCACTCATGAATGCCAAATAAGATGGATGGAAAATTATTCTGTCACCAGGTTGTTCGACTGAGCCCGTCTCTCCGTCCCCCACTTCAAGCTGGTCAACTGCTCCTGCAATGTCGAGAGCTGCCTCCTCAGCGTGGGTGAACTGAGCCAACGATGGTGGTCCTCTTCCTGTTCTCTCCCTCTCCCTCTTATTGTAGGCTCTCTTCCTGCAATGAGGGAAAGAAGTGCTGATTTAGTGAGAGTGATGGAATGAGTGTAAAGAATGGATAGGATAGATGTTCAGAGGGAGACTATGATGGAGTGGGGTGCCAATACCAAGTTTCCACCTTTTCAGTTGTTAGTTGTTGTCATTGCATAACATTGACGGTGAGTGTAAGGTGTGCATAGGGAGAGACGGATGGGTGATGCTGCAAGGGATGTTGGGGTGAGTTAGGATGTGCAGGAGTAGGGTTGGCAATGCAGAGTGATGGGGATGTGATGACAGGCACAGCAGAATTAATTTAAGTGTGCTTTTATACTCACTTTTCCTGAACACAGGAGATCATTGAACCTCTTCCTACATTAGACTCAGGTGCGAGTAAACACACACCTTGCATTCACCTCCTCAGCTATTTGCAGCCAGGCTGCCTTTGTCTGCTGAGGAGGTTTCTTCCTTCAATCCCCAGGGACTAATACCTCCCTACGTCCTCTGACTCCCTCCACAAGAACATGGAGGGAGTCATCGTTGAAGCGTGGAGCAGCCTTTGGTCTCTCTGAAGACATCATTCAAAGCACCAGCACTCAGGAGCATCGAAAGCGAATTGACAGCAAATGGGGACATGGCCCCCTTAAATACACCGGCTGCAAACACGTCATCAGTGGAGCTCAGCAGACCCATTAGGCCAGGTAACGCGCACGGCGGGCTTAACAAGCCCAATCTATGGAAAATTGTTTGCGCAGAGCAGCTGGAGCCGGGAGTGGGACCGGAACCTGCCAACTACCTCTCCCGCCGCGAACCCGCCTCCGCTGGGTAAATCCAGCCCATTGTTTTTTCTTGGCCAACTAGAAGATACTCGAGCAAATTCATTCATTTCTATGATGAACGATATGACAGAGGCTTTATACTCAAATTGGATATGTAGAAGAAACTTGAATACAATGGTCCATGCATAAGTTTTCAAAAAAAACAATAGAAGAAATGGTTCTTCGATGGTTTCTGGATGCTAGCACATCAGACACATCTGTCCTTCTGTTCCTCCATGGTAAACTGAATATGACAGTCCAATACAATGGAAAAAAGAGTGTGGACTTCCTTGAACCAGCTTTCTATTAGCAACAATTCATTAACTATGACAAACAAGTTTGCTACAGGACACAACAACTATCAGTGCAACCCAAAAAGAGGGGTCACCAGATTAAACCACATCCTCCACAAAGGCTGTATTACCATGATATATTGTGCAAACAATTACTGGCAAATTCTCTCTCATCCAATGTGGTTATATGGTTAGCTACCAACTTACAGGACCCAACAATAGTCCACACTCCTGAGCGAGAGCCAGTCCTCCCCACCAGAATGCTATTGTGTGTCACAGATATATCTGCAACCTGCATCATGTTCCCTTCATGGCTGCAAGGCCATGTAATCCCATGTTAGTGACGCGCACATCTTCCCACCACAAATATGTGGCTGAAGCCCTTGCCGCACATATCATAGTTAGAATAAGGGAGATGCTTGGAAGTCTAGGACTCATTTGTGGAATCCCATTCAGCACAACCCTTCTACTTCCTCAACAACCAAACCATCTTCTAGGAAAGGAACATATTAGCTGCAGCAACCTGTAAAACCACATAGAATGTCTAGTTAGGCAGAACTTCTTGTTCCCGGGCCCTCCTGAATCCTAGGGACTGAAACCAAATAAATTGCTTGGACCCTTAAACACTCGTCATCTAGTTCATGTACAACTATGCCAAGAAATCTAATTTTTTTTTAAATTCACTTATGGGATGTGGGCGTTGCTGGCAAGGCCAGCATTTTTTGCCCATCCCTAGCTGCCCTTGAGAAGGTGGTGGTGAGCCACCTTTTTGAACCGCTGCAGTCCATGTGGTGAAGGTACTCCCACAGTGCTGTTAGGGAGGGAGTTCCAGGATTTTGACCCAGTGACGATGAAGGATCGGCGATATACTTCCAAGTCAGGATGGTGTGTGACTTGGAGGGGAACTTGCAGATCTCTCGCTTGTTGGAGATAGTCATTGCCTGGCATTTCTGTGGCGCGAATGTTACCTGCCACTTATCAGCCCAAGCCTGAACGTCGTCCAGGTCTTGTTACATACGGGCATGGACTGCTTCATTATCTGAGGAGTTGTGAATGGCATTGAACATTGTGCAGTCATCAGCGAACATCCCCATTTCTGACCTTATGTTGGAGGGAAGGTCATTGATGAAGCAGCTGAAGATGGTTGGGCCCAGGACACTGCCCTGAGGAACTCCTGCAGCGATGTCCTGGGGCTGTAATGATTGACCTTCAGCCAGTGGAGCGTTTTCCCCCTGATTCCCATTGACTTCAGTTTTACTGGGGCTCCTTGATGCCAAACTCGGTCAAATGCTGCCATGATGTCAAGATCAGTCACTCTCACCTCAACTCTGGAATTCAGCTCTTTGTCCATGTTTGGACCAAGGCTGTAATGAGGTCAGGAGCCGAGTGGTCTTGGCGGAACCCAAACTGGGCATCAGTGAGCAGGTTATTGGTGAGTAAGTGCCGCTTGATAGCACTGTCGATGACACCTTCCATCACTTTGCTGATGATTGAGAGTAGACTGATGGGGCGGTAATTGGCTGGGTTGGATTTGTCCTGCTTTTTGTGGACAGGACATACCTGGGTAGTTTTCCACATTGTCGGATAGATGCCAGTGTTGTAGCTGTACTGGAACAGCTTGGCTAGAGGCGCGGCTAGTTCTGGAGCACAAGTCTTCAGCACAATAGCCGGGATGTTGTCGGGGCCCACAGCCTTTGCTGTATCCAGTACGCTCAGCCGTTTCTTGATATCACGTGGAGTGAATCGAATTGGCTGAAGACTGGCTTCTGTGATGGTGGGGACCTCAGGAGGAGGCCGATATGGATCATCCACTCGGCACTTCTGGCTGAAGATGGTTGCAAACACTTCAGCCTTGTCTTTTGCACTCGCATGCTGGGCTCCACCATCATTGAGGATGGAGATATTCATGGAGCCTCCTCCTCCCGTTAGTTGTTTAATGGTCCACCACCATTCACGACTGGATGTGGCAGGACTGCAGAGCTTTGATCTGATCTGTTGATTGTGGGATCGCTTAGCCCTGTCTATAGCATGCTGCTTCCGATTCTTAGCATGCATGTAGTCCTGTGTTGCAGCTTCCCCAGGTTGGCACCTAATTTTTAGGTATGCCTGGTGCTACTCCTGGCATGCTCTTCTACACTCGTTGTTGAACCAGGGTTGGTCCCCTGGCTTAGTGGTAATGGTAGAGTGAGGGATATGCTGGGCCATGAGCTTACAGATTGTGGTCAATATACTCTCCAGAAGTAATGTGCAAAATGTACAGTAGATTTATAAAGGTATGCATTTGTATGCAAATGCTTGTAAACTCAATTTCAAAAAACTTAGCAGCATTCAAATATTTTCAAAAGTTACTATGGACAAACAATTGGAAGAGTAGCACCCTTGATACTAAAGGATATGTTAAACCAAGTCAGCATTAAGGTCAGCCATGTGTCCCAGATAACTCCAAATTAGTTCTGTGAAAGGAAGTAATACCATTTGAAGTGATTGTTAATAAAATAAAGAATTTTTATCTGAGATTGAGCTTGATACTGGCTTTTTAAATTCTGTTATGGTATGTAGGGTGTTCGAAACAGCTTCACTCTCAGATACAGTGTAGCAATGATTGTTCTGTTTGTCACCAAGCAGCTTGCTTCAGAGAAGAGCCAAGCCACTTAATTCAAATATAAACTAGTTGTGTGATTTGTTTAAAATGCATCTCTGGTTGTCAGAATTTTGAATTAAACAGCCAGTTATTTAAATACAAAGGCAAAATGCTGCAGATGCTGGAAATTGTAAAATTCGCAAATTATCGCAATTTCGAAATAACGAGAAAGAGAGATACAGATTCGTTAAAACAGTTTTATTTCAGCAAAATGCTGTCAGGTTTCAAAACGGACACAAGAAGCCTGTAAAATGGCCGCGGCGCCTCGTGGCAGAAGTTTCTAGACTTTTCAGTAGGCAGACAAGATGGCGTTCCAATAAACATTTCAGCAAGATCGGACAATGCTCAGCATATATTGATACAAGACAAGACGCGATCGTTTTGCATTTTGACACCTAAGCAAGAATTATAAGTGCTGGAATCGGTTCTCCATGCACAAACGAGGGCTATTGTACTGAGCAATCAAGGGCCCATCCAAAGACATTGATATGCAAATTCCCCGCGGCTCTACGATGAGAGAGCCATTCGCGGGTACTCACAGCGAGAATTCAGAGGCCCCCAAAACCCCTCCAGGGAGACTCCTAGCCGGTTCCACAATGGGAGAAATATTAACGGGTACTTAGACAGTTACGAGTATCACCGAAACACATTCACGACAAGAACCACCCCATACAAGAAGTTTGAGCGCCAAAACATGACAAAAGATGAACATTAAGATTGGGCGGGAGATAACGAATTACAGTACTATAACTGTAGTGTCCAAACGTCCATCTCTCTCTTATTCTGTCATTCGCTTGGAATCGACTCTTGGCTCTTATCCTGGACAACCGTTATTCTCTCTTGTTCCGCTGATCCCTTTTGGGGTCGACCTCGTGACGCGCTGCGAAATCGGGTGCACCATCCCGAAGGTCGGTAAACGGTGTCTGGACCCGAAGGCCCGAGGAGACGAGATGAGATGAGGAGAAGAAGAAGAATCCATGTGCCGCCGCGGTCAGTAAACCCCGACCGCGCCCGTAAATATAAAGACCATTTTTGATCTCTACAGGTTACTGCATGAACTGGTCAAAGACTCTTCTTTGAATTCTACCGGCTAACTGGTGTCGGTCCAGAAAGACTTTTCTTTGAGTTCTACAGCCGGGCCCGAGCACTGTCGAGTTCTTCATGACAACGGGGAGCCCAGCCTGCTTGCAGCAGCAGAGAAAATAAACAAGTGGGGTACAGAGACCCCTGTTCAACACGTGAACGGTCAGGTGTTGCAGCGAAAACAGCCGAGTACCGTTTTAGAATTCTCCGAGGTATTACGAGTGGTGAGCATGTTTCTCGATCCTACAGATCTAGATTAGAGCAGGCATTGATAGGGGAGGGGGGTTTATTAAGGATAATTATAATGTGTGTCCCCTTTTTCGATGTGTCGTGCGCTCCTCGTTTCCCTAAACCTAGTTTAATAAATGTATGTAAGCTTGTACTGTCATTAATCTGTGCTCATGAGATGTATTTCGTAATTCTGAACAATATGCAATAAAGATTTCCATTTCGTTCTATTCAACCGGGTCTACCTGAGTTTTCTCTGCATTACTGCTCTCGCACCTAAGTCCAGTGTCAGAACCGTAAGGGCGAGTGGGTCGAACCACTCACAGGTGTTTAGTGCTACAAGGCTGGCTGGAGACCAGAGCAAGCAATAGTATTAGGCAACGAAGGCCTAACCCCGCACAAGCACCCTGAACCGTAACCCCTTACAAAATCTAAAATAAAAGAAAGAAAAAGGAAATATAAACAGAAAATGCTGGAAATACTCAGCAGGTCAGGCAGCATCTGTGGAGAGAGACACAGAGTTAACATTTCAGGTAAGGTTCTGACAGACATTAACTCTGTTTCTCTCCCCACAGATGCTGTCTGACATGCTGAGTTATTTAAATAAATGCTTTGGCTCCAGTTACAATATTTAGGTCTAGTTATTATCCTGCACTGTTCAAATCAATTAATTTAATCGTTAAAGAGGTTGGCTGACTCGAACCGCTGAAGAGACTAAGATAAGCAGGGCGACCTCTGTAGTTGAGGGGGAACGAATCAATAAAACAACTACATAAAAATTAAGTTGTCATGGTTTTATCATTAAAGTTACAAACTATTTTCTGCTATACAAGCAGCTAGTAAAGCTTGACTACTATAAATACGTTATGTTTTTGCTATTGGCCCGTATTTTCCGATCGCAGGCCTCCCGCGGGCGGAGGGCTGCGATCTGGAAAAATCTGCGCCCTTACCTGAGGGCTCCCGGGAGGCGCACAGTTCCGATGCTGGGCCTCTCCAAACTGCCAGTGCGCAGGGCCCACGTATCCCAGAGGCGCAGGTAGTTCGCAGCGTCCCTGGGATCACGTGGGCCATGGGGAGCCAATCACAGAAGGGAATCTCCCTTCATACATTTGACAGGAAGACCTGTCAAATATATGAATAGAGATCACCCCCAAAACATAGTAAAACTTTAAATAAATTTTTTTTAAAAATCACATTTTTAAAATGACTTGAAATTACAATAAATTAAGTTACGGGGCTAAAAATAAACTTACCTTTTAAAGTATTTTTAAATGATAAATCAGTGAATTTTTTTTTTTTAAACTTTTTTTCTACTCTTATCCTGGTAAATGCAGGCCTTATGCCTGCTTTTACCAGGCATAACAGTTGTAAGGGTTTTCTGTGGGCGGAGGGTCTCCAAAAAGCAGAACTATCCGCCCGCAGAGGCCCTTCTCCAGGGCAGCCGGAGGATCTGTCAAGAGGATTCTTGACAGATCGGAAATGCCGGTTTTCAGCGCATGCGCAGTGCATGCCTGAAACCGGCATTTCCGATGTCCCTATGGGTGGGTGCACAGCCCGTACCCACCCGTAGGGATCGGAATATCCGGGCCAATATTCTCTTGTACATTTGCTGTTCAATTGGCATTTAAAGCCGAAAGTAAGGTCTACTGTGATTCCATATTGAAGAAAAGGATCCTGTGGAGATATGGGATAGAATCAATAGCTGAAGTAATTTAAAAAGCAATAATCTGTTATCGCAGGTTCGCTACGATATTTTACCTTGATATCAGGGCACGTGCAAACACGCTCAAGGATGTGGAAGTGAAATACAGAAGCCAAAAATATCTAGAGGAAAAAGGGTAAGAGAATTGAAAGATAAAACAGTGGTCATCCACATTATTTGATACCCAAATAATCTGTTCAACTTGGTGCCTGCAAGCTCTGATGTATTGTATGCAGTGGTTTCAGTAAAGGCAGGAATGTCCCAGTTCAAATCAGATGTAGGAAGCTATGAAGTTATACATGGCATCTATAAGCAGCAGAATGATACCAAGATGAACTAATGTGCATAAGAAGGACAAATTAAGAAAGTATATGTTATAAAAGAATTACGTTTAGTTCAGGCACTACACTAAAGCTCCTAGAAATCATGGAATCAAAGAAACTTACAGCACAGAAGGAGGCCATTCGGCCCATCGTGCCTGTGCTGGCTCTTTGAAAGAGCAGTCGTGTTTAGCTACCTCACCCCCCCCCCCACCCCCGCTTTTTGTCCCTAACCCTGTAAGTTCCTCATCCTCAAGAACCCGTCCAACTCCCTTTTAAAATTATTTATGGAATCAGCTTCCATCACCTTTTCAGGTAGAGCGTTCCAGATCCCGACATCTCTCTGAGTGCATTATCTTATCCCATGTAATGACATCTCTCATTTCAATTACTACGAAAATTCACCACAAACATGAATTTAGCAGAAAAATTGCTCTAAAAATACATACAACTAAAATTCAGTGACCTAGGATCTATAGACCACTGCTGAGCAGAGAAACCATATTGCGTACCCCCATTCTAATGCTTCATGCTTTCTGTATGGAGCCCAAAGGTAGCCGAGCAGAAAGGATGTAACTGATTCACTGTCAGATTTAATAAAGTGAACTAATGCATTCAACGAAGAAGTAAAATGATCCCATTTAAGATCATCAGAGCTTCTTTAAGTTGTGAGGTAAATCTAAGGATGCATTCTGAATAGCACTGCAATTTATTAATTCTGTGGGGAAACCAAATCATTTGCACTCGTGAGCTAAGCAGATAAAAAAAAAATCTCACCAAGAGAAAGAAACCACTGGACCATATATGCATCACTAATAAATTTGATAATGCAAAATCTTTTTTGTGAAATTACTTTCAAAGAAACCAATTTGTGGATTTGGTAAACAACAATATCACTTAAATCTACTCCATGCAGGAAGCAATTAAAATAAGAGACCTGTCAATCAACTCAGGCAGGAAGCACTGCAAATTGGCACGATACTGATAAAAATAGATTTGAAAATGAATGGCTAAGCCCACAGCTGCATAGAAAAGATAGTATCTGCTTCAAAGAGAATGTATTTCTTCAAACTGACATCGCTTAAGCAATTCCTTTATATAATTACAGCTACCCATAGCATTTTACTAAGACATGGAACCTTTTCCTAAAATCATTTCTGCTTACAGTAACTTGTCTTTATATCCTTTTCCTTTGCTGATTTATCCTTGCTCCAAACATTAAAACTGAATCTTTTATTTTGGGAGGAGAGGGATGAATTTGTGCTCTAATGATAAGCGTGTTTTCATCCAATATCAACATCAAGCACTCTCGGCCAGGTCAAATACAGTACAGGTTAGAGTCAGGGCAAAGCTCTATAGAGACCCTTAAAAGGACATTGAAGATGAAATTGGCCTTCGTCAGTAACACAAAACTACAAAAAAATACATACAACTAAAATTCAGTGACCTAGGATCTATAGGCCACTGCTTAACAGAGAAGCCGTAACACATACCCCCTTTCTAATACAACCTTAGCTATAACATGCTTTCTGTATGGATCCCAAAGGTTACCTCAAAAGGGAATTGAATAAGTTCTTGAAGGAGAAAGAATTGTAGGGATATGGGAAAACAGCAGGAGAGTGGGACTAACTGGATTGCTCTTCGGAAGAGCAAGCACAGACTCGATGGGCTGAATGGCCTCCTTCTGTGTTGTACTATTCTATGATTCTATGAAAATGCCCCGAGTGTTCCCTGAGCTAAAAATGGGGAAAATCATCCAGAGTTCACGGTCCTGCTCATTATCCAGTAAGCCCCTGCTGGAATGTGTAGGTGTGTGGCCATTGGGTGTGGACAGGATGCAGTGGTACCATCCACTGCCAACAATCCCTGTCTCGTCTCAGACATGAAGAATGGTTTCTTGAGTTACTGGAGGATTTCCATTTTACACAAAATGAAACAAAGACTGAACAAATAATGATGTGACTATTCCAATATCCTCAAGTGACAAAAGCAGCACCTCTTTAACTCAAAACTCAGAAGGGTTTTCTCTACAATACAATTGTGATATTTACATTTCCCATACAGACACCTTATGTGGCTGTTATGCCACCGTTTATCGCCACAAGTACTAATTAGGTACTTATGCGAGTGAGTATTTAGTGGGATGACTTTCAACTATAAATGGGATAGTGCCAATAATCAACAAATGTCCATTTGAATCCTGAGCCTGTATTACTCACTAGGCCCGAGCATAAACAGCTTGGGTAAGGTTACTAATTTTGTACTGATTATTGTGAATTATGGGTAGCGCTGCGCTGTGGATTAGAACGGCTCACATCCATCTTATTTAGCGCCAGAAAGTTAAACTTTCCTCCATCAATCTGACCTGTATTTGAACCTGGTTCCATAACACTATTAAATCGTTTCAAAATGTAATTGGGGTGGGGGGGGAGGAGAATGAAGCATGTTTGCGTGGCAAGATAAGGGGGTGATTTTCAAGTTTTGTGCAAATTGTGTGGCTGTTGGGTGGCCATCCACTATACCTACCTGATGACATTGGTGGGAGTCCCGAATCATTTTTGCGGTCGGGCCTCATTTTAATATTCAGGGTGATGTGCCAACACTATTTGTGTGCTCCATAGGCAGATCTCCCATTTGGAGGGGCGGTAAATCCAGAGGGGCTGTCGCTACTTAAAGGCAACTTGCATCTCTTAAAGGGGAGGTACACTTTTTGTATGGTGGTCATTGAAGTGCTATTTCAAACTATGCAGAGAAGGTGATTGTAGTCAGGGTCTCCAGGTTTGTGGATAGAGCCATGGAGCAGGTCAGCAGCAGTAAGGAGATTCTCTTTCCAAGTGACGGGTGCTGGGTGCCCAGGTAAATAATGCAGCAGCATTGCAGAGAGGCGTCTGATCAAGTCAATATCACAAGCATTGCCCCCGGATCAGGTAGCAATGTGGGAAAAAAATGAATGACTTCACCAGAGATGCTAAGATAAGACTCTCCTTCACATCTCTCTCAATCTCTGCATCCCAACCCTGCCCCATCTAATTTAGCCCCAGTACTATCAATCCTTCTCTCACCTGCTTCCCATGCCTCTCCTCCAATCACAAGAGGATATTTTACCACACCTGCTTACTTAGACATTCAGACCCTCCTTCTGCCCTCAGAACTATTTACCCCTCGACCCCCACACCTGCTGTTTCTTCCTCTCACCTTGCACTCTGCCTCAAACATCTTCATAACTTTTCAGTTGGGCACACTAGCCCACTGTCACTCTGTGTGCAGAGCAAGCAAGCACACATCATGAGGGGTATGTCAAGATCAGGAGGAGGGCCGGCATCAATACAAGTACTCTCGCCCATGGAGGAGGCAGCCATTGACATCATTGGTAGAGGGAAGGCAGGCAGAGGGCAAGGCTGGAGGACAAGGGGTTAAGGGGAACTTTGATAGAGGTGTTCAGAATTAGGAGGGGTTTTGATAGAGTAGATGGGGAGAAATGGTTTCCATTGGCAGGAGGGTCGGTAACCAAAGGACATTGATTTAAAATAATTGGCAAAAGGTCCAGGGGGGGAATGAGAAGAAATTATTTTACGCAGCGAGTTGTTGTGATCTGGAATGCACTGCCTGACAGGGTGGAGGAAGCAAATACAATAGTAACTTTCAAAAGGCAATTATATATATACTTGAAAAGGATAAATTTGCAGGGCTATGGGCAAAGAGCAGGGGAGTGGGATTAATTGGATCGCTCTTTTGAGGAGACACAGATACATTGGGCCGAATGGCCGCCTTCTATGATCTTATGACACGTGCAATAGCATGTTTGACCATCTTCCCTTCCTACTCTGTTTATACTAAACTCTCCCATCACACACTCCATGCGACAACCTGGTGGTGCATGGTGCTGCAGCTCATCTGCTACTGCTTACCCTTGCTGTTTTTGTGCTAACCCTTTTCCCTTTCCCTTCTTTGCAGGTCCATCAGAAGTCCTAGACCATGCTGCAGCAAACACCAAGGTGAATAACCCTCACAAAAGGTGCATCATCACTCACGCTCATCCTTACAAGCACCAGCTCCGAAATTGGCACCCGTGCATTGCCGATAGTGAGTTAGAGGAGTCTGCACTGGGTGAATCATCAAACACAAGTGAGCAGGATCAAGTGCAGGTGGAAAGGACAGCCAGGAAACTGCTTCCCAGAAAATTTTCATCAGAGCAAAGGAGGTTGAGGGGTGATTTGATAGAGGTGTATAAGATTATGACAGGTTTGGATAGGCTAGACGGGGAAAGGCTATTCCCACTAGTTGATGGTACAAGGACTAGGGGACACAAATTTAAGGTTTTGGGCAAGAGATACAGGGGGATGTGAGGAAAAACTTATTTACGCAGCGAGTGGTGAGGACCCGGAACTCGCTGCAGACGGAAGTGGTAGAAGTGGAGACACTCAATGTTTTCAACGGGAGACTGGATAGACACTTGAGGGAAATAAACTTGCAGGGCTACGGGGATAGAGAGGGGGAATGGGACTGACTGGTTTGCTCGACAGAGAGCCGGCACGGACTCGATGGGCCGAATGGCCTCCCTCTTGTTCTAGCTCTGCTGCAGAGGACAGAGATGAAGCCTTCAGGATTGGATTGTCTGCCAGGAAGCTTCTGCAGCATGTCCATTACCAATATGTGTGGGGTTCTGTGTGTGGTATCGATAATCTGCTGTCATCCAGCGTGTGATCACCCATGCCCTCCATGCAGGAGACTCTGGCCTGGGTAGTAGCATCTCTGGATATTACTGGAACTATGCGGGCTATTGGACATAAGAACATAAGAAATAGGAGCAGGAGTTGGCCATACGGCCCCTCGAGCCTGCTCCACTATTAATTAAGATCATGGCTGAATTTCTACATCAACTCCACTTTCCCGCCCGATCCCCATATCCCTTGATTCCCTTAGTGCCCCAAAATCTATCGATCTCAGTCTTGAATATACTCATTGACTGAGCATCAGTCTCAACAAAACCCTGTATAATTGCAGCATGACTTCCTTACTCTTATACTCCAACCCCCTTGTAATAAAGGCTAACATACCATTAAGCTTCCTATTGCTTGTTGAACCTGTATGTTAACTTTCTGTAATTCATGTACAAGGATACCTAAATCCCTCTGAATAGCAAAATTTACTAGTCTCTCACCTTTTAAAAAATATTCTGTTTTTCCATTCTTCCTACCATAGTGGATAATTTCACATTTCTCCACATTATACTCCAGCTGCCACCTTCTTGCCCAATCGCTTAACTGGTCTATATTCCTTTGCAGCCTCTTTGCGTCCTCTTCATAGCTTACTTTCCAACCTAGCTTTGTATCGTCATCAAACTTGGATACATTACACTCAGTCCCTCATTTAAGTCATTGATATAGATTATAAATAGCTGAGGCCCAAGCACTGATTCTTGCAGCACTCTACCAGTTACACCGTGCCATCCTGAAAATGACCCATTTCTTCCTACTCACTGTTTTCTGTCTGTTAACCAATCCCCAGTCCATGCTAATCTATTACCCCAATCCCATGAGCCCTAATCTTGTGTAACAACCTCTGGTGTGGCACCTTATCAAATGTATTCTGAAAATCCAAATATATTACATCCACTGGTTCCCCCTTATCTACACTGCTAGTTGCACCCTCAAAAAACTCTAATAGATTTGTCAAACATGATTTCTCTTTCATAAATCTGTGTTAACTCTGCCTAATCATATTGTGATTTTCCAAGTGGCCTGTTACCACATCCGTAATAATAGATTCCAGCATTTTCCAGACTGCTAATATCAGGCTAACTGACTTATAGTTCCCTGTTTTCTCTCTCCTTCCTTTTTTGAACAGTGAAGTTACATTTGCTACCTTCCAATCCATGGGGACCATTCTAGAATCTCAGGAATTCTGGAAGATCAAAACCAACTTCAGCACCCCATCCACCACCTTAAACATTCTGTCCCTCCACCACCGGTGTACCGTGGCTGCAGTGTGTACCATTTACAAGATGCACTGCAGCAACTTGCCAAGGCTTCTTCGGCAGCATCTCCCAAACCCATGACCTCTTCCACCTAGAAGGACTAGGGCAGCAGGCGCATGGGAACACCACCACCTCCAAGTTCCCCTCCAAGTCACACACCAACCTGACTTGGAAGTATATCGCCGATCCTTCATCGTCGCTGAGTCAAAATCCTGGAACTCCCTTCCTAACAGCACTGTGGGAGTACCTTCACCACACGAACTGCAACGGTTTAAGAAGACGGCTCACCACCACCTTCTCAAGGGCAATTAGAGATGGGCAATAAATGCTGGCCTTGCCAGCGACGCCCAGATCCCATAAACGAATATTAAAAAAAAATCATCTCCTCTGCCTTGAACATGCTGAGAGACTAAATGGAAAGGGACTTCAATTGCATCGCTGACCTCCTACCGTCTGCTCTCTCGCAAATCAGCGGGAGTGCTGTGCCGCAGCCCCATGCGAGTGGCAGTGACATAGTGGGAGTGGCACAGGTTGGCCTTTCTCAGGATGACAGCATCCCCTGCCATCTTCTCAGCCAATGACCACCAGCTAGCTGGCCCAGACTGTCCCGGCAGCCGCTGAGGTGCTGCAATCCACAGCCGGACCCTCTCAGAGATCGAGCTCCTCGAGATTGCCAACCATGACTGTCACCTGAGGCACATTAGCCATCCACCTCCCATGGTGCAGCCACTGTGTGAGCATCTCGTACGAGCGCTGGATTAGTCAAGAGAGCACAAGGGCCATTCAATAGGATGATCAGGAGAGTATTGAAACTATTGAAATGTTTTGTTGAATCATAGGGTATTCTTGTGGTATCTGGTGACCCTGCAATGTTAGTTGTCACTAATTGCAATGATGGCCTTTGGATTAGTCAGAATGTTCCAGTGACGTACTCTTCAATGAACTACTGGTGAAGAGCTCTGCCTGTAGACAAGCTTTGGATCCTTCTGGTTCGTCTCCATCATTGATGTCTTTAGTGTCATCTTCCCCATTGTGCTCAAGGTCCTCCTCCACATGTTGTCCTTGTTGCAGTGCAAATTTATGACGCATGCCACTAGATCTGTCCAGGTAGCGTAATCTTTGCTTCAGCAGTCCAATGTTCTGCTCCATGAGGGCTCTAATGGAGGCATGGATCTGGTTGTAGTGAGCCTGGCTTCCTCAGAGGAGTCATGGGCCACATGTCTAGGAGATATTCCTAGTCGCCAGGCAGCCAACCAGTGACTTCATGTCTAAGTTCAAAGATGGGGGAGATGCAGAACTGGTGCAGTATGAAGGCATCATGACAGCTATCAGGATAACGGGCACGATGCGCTGCTGATCATCGCACACCAGTTGGACTTTCATAGAGTGGAAGCCCATGTAGGCTCTGGGGTCTTCTGAGGGAGCCTACAGTGTGCTGTGTCTGCAGTCAATGATGCCCTGGACTTGGAGGAAGCCTGCAACATATGCAAACCCCAGAAACCTCTCCTGTTGTTTTCAGTTGTCCATGGGAAAAGTGATGAATTTGTTTGCTCTGGTAGCAGGACAGGTAGATAAGGTGGTTAAGAAGGCATACGGGATGTTTTCCTTTTTTCACTCAGAAGGTGGTGGGGATCTGGAACTCACTGCCTAAAAGCGTGGTAGAGGCAGAAATTCTTATCACTTTTAACAAGTACTTGGATATACACTTGACCTGTCGGTACCTACAGGGCTACGGACCAAGAGCTGGAAAGTGGGATTAGGCTGGATAGCTCTTTTTCGACCGGCACAGTCACGATGGGCCGAATGGCCTCCTCTGCGCCATAAATTTATATGATTACATGGTAAGCATGGCATCGGTCAGCTGCTTTATGCAAGCATGTACTACAGATTGACTGAAGTTACTGATGTACTCTGTTGCAGCCCAGAAAGAGGTGGAGGCAAAATTGAGTTCCAATGATGTGCTTACTCTGGCAGTTGATGCAGGAGGTGACACAACCCTGAGGGGTCTGGACAGAGTAGATAGAGAGAAACTGTTCCCATTGGCAGAAGGGTCGAGAACCAGAAGACACAGATTCAAGGTGATTGGCAAAAGAACGAAAGGCGACATGAGGAAAAACCTTTTTACGCAGCGAGTGGTTAGGATCTAGAATGCACTGCCTGAAAGGGTGGTGGAGGCAGACTCAATCATGGCTTTCAAAAGGGAATTGGATAAGTACCTGAAGGAAAAAATTTGCAGGGCTACAGGGAAAGGGTGGGGGAGTGGGACTAGCTGAGGTGCTCTTGCAGAGAGCTGGCACAGGCTGGATGGGCCGAATGGCTGCCTTCCGTGCTGTAACCATCTATGATTCTATTCTATAATTCTAACCCTATCACATCCTCTGTTTGGAAGTGCAGACTTCTTAGATACTGCTCCTCTCAGAAGTGGAGGTATGATCACTTGGGCCAGTTAACCTGTGGGAGTCCTGCAAGCTCTCCTCCTCCTGCCTGCTCTCCCTGCAGCTCTGCGTGCTCCTTCCATAAGCTCCTCCAGCAGCACTCCCCCACCCCACCCCACCCCACCACCCCCCTTCCTCCAGCCACAGTGGAATTCTCAGAAGGACTCCCATTATGGCAGAAATACATTGCCACAAACCCATTACCAGTTGGCAACATTATACAGGCTCTAACAGCAGTTAGAAATGTTCCAAGTTGCCAAAAAACCACTGTCACAAACTGCTAAAACTTTCCCCTCATCGATCAGTTCTAGAACTACTGGATTGCCTTCAAAAAGTTTATAGTTTCTAAATAGGTAAAAATATTACTTTAGCCTTTAAAGCATTACACCTTTTTAGCTTACTTGCCTATCTTAGTGCATTTCCTGGAAGAACTCTTGGCTGACCATTCCCCTCAGCTAAGTCTGACTGGCCTTGAGAACATCTCCATGACCGGCAGGAGGGCTGACATTAAAGTTATTGGGTTTCTGCAAGGAAACAGAGGTGAATGTTCCTCCAGCGCATTTGTACATGTAACTGTATTCACCAGTTATTGTTCATCAGAAACCTTTGCATGCTTGTGAGGTTCTACAGCTTATAATTGCAGAAATATCCATTTTGCAGATATATTGTACTGATTTCCATTTGTCTCTTAAATACTTTTGGGAGCCCTAAACACAGGGTTCCTGTATCTTTTGACTTTGACATATGAGGAGTATTTACTGAAGCAAGAGGTGAACATCAGGTTGTCATTCATCATGTCATAACCTATACAAGTTATCGGCCATCTTGTAATTTGAAACATCTTTATTTACATGACCTAATGCATGGCTATTGGTGTAACAGTTAAACAAGGCTTCAGTCAACAGCTGTAGATTCCTGCCAGTATAATGACTGACATGATAATCTGCTAAACCGGTGGACAGGGAGAGTGTCCTACCATAAGGGAGAAGTAACACAGTCCCCTCTGTTCCTTGCCCCAAGGAAAGATCCTCTCTGATAGCCGAGATGTTGTGGGGTCAGTGACCATGAGCATGTCATGACACAGTGTCACGCTTTGAATGTTAGTCATTTAGAAAAGTTATATTCTGGTTTACTGTGTGTGCATGTGCAAAAAAGAGCAAGTCAAAAATTCCAGGCTATGATACTGGATATTTTACAGCAGGAGCTCATTTTCCTTAGAGGAAGGATTCACAATGAAGTCAGTAATGGAGTTAATGCTATTGCTTTACAAATTCAAATGTGGCAATTTCTCCATTTTAAAACATAATCACTCCAGAGGCCTTGACTGTCAAATTTGTGATCTGTTATAAGAAAAGACTTACAAATCATGCCATTCTTTATTGTGTTGGCTGAACCATGTTTACAATGAAATTGTGACATTGGTGGATTCTAATGTCTCCCAAGGCAATCTTAATTCATAACCATTTTGATCTATTTGAAGTAAGGAGTGTGATGGAATACTCTCCACTTGCCTGGATGAGTGCAGCTCAACAACACTCAAGAAGCTCGACACCATCCAGGACAAAGCAGCCCGTTTGATTGGCACCCCATCCACCACCTTAAACATTCACTCCCTCCACCTACCAGCGCACCGTGGCTGCAGTGTGTACCATCTACAAGATGCACTGCAGCAACTCGCCAAGGCTTCGTCGGCAGCACCTCCCAAACCTGCGACCTCTACCAGCTAGAAGGACCAGGGCAGCAGGCGCATGGGAACACCACCACCTCCAAGTTCCCCTCCAAGTCACACCATCCTGACTTGGGAATATATCGCCGATCCTTCGTCGTCGCTGGGTCAAAATCCTGGAACTCCCTCCCTAACAGTAGGGGTACCTTCACCACACGGGACTGCGGCGGTTCAAGAAGGCGGCTCACCACCACCTTCTCAAGGGCAATTAGGGATGGGCAATAAATGCTGGCCTTGCCAGCGATGCCCACATCCCATGAACGAATAAAAAAAAAAAATAGCAATACAAATTTGTATGAAATAGTGCAAAAATAGTGATGGGGGCACTTTTCTCCACCCCATGCGTTGGTTGTCAGTTAAAGATGTATGACTGCTTGCTGCATCCACAGACTACTTTTAGACACGTTTTGTCCGGGGTTATGATCAGCAGGAATAACCTTCAACTTTCATTCCATGTTAGCAGCTTTAGTGGGGTGACCCACGCTGTTACAGTCCAACTGTTAGACAGGTTTTGCCGCATTTAAATACTGCAGTGGAGAACTTTTCATGTACGAGTATTAGGAGTCTTTGCCAGATGGATGCTGTATCTTGATGACTAAGATATAATTCGTCTCCTTATGCATTTTGATGATATATAATTATATACCACATTCTGTAATAATATTCAAAGAAGTTGATTACGTCCTTTTGTCAGTTAAAAGTATTGTTGTACAGTTACAACATGTGATTAGACTTTTCTAATGATGTAAAATTGCAAATTAGCATTGTATTTAATTGACACCAACATAATTAAATAGTTGGTGAACAGGACAGCAAGAGGGCCAGCAAATTTTAATGTTGCAGTTGCTAAGAATATAAAATAACAGAAGCTGGGGAAGGAGTGTGAGACTTTCATTTAATTTTGAGGTTCTGTTGATGTTCAGAAGCCAGACCAGTATGATGCCAGTTGAATTAATTCATCTCACGGCTCTCCACCCACTATGCATCATTTCATATTAATGATTTTATACTTAAGCAAATAAATCTAAGTTGCAATGGTGACTTTTTTCCCCCCCCCAGCAGCAAATTTACATATTTATTTTTAACTTAACATGGGCAAATATTAATTTTTTTTACCACATGTAGAGTCTATACCAACACTGCATTTATTTTTGATAAGCAAATGTAAGCAAATTAACTAAAGTTACTGATCCAGAAAATGCTTGCCAGCTGTGGAGTATACATTAGTGGGAGTACAACACACACTGCAAATGCACGGGTACTCTTGTGATCCGTATTTGGGTTCACTCCACACACACCCTGTGGATTTGACCTCCATTGGCTCCCGGTCCGGCAACGCCTCTATTTGAAAATTCTCATCCTTGTTTCAGATCCCTTCATGGCCTCGCCCCTTCCTATCTCTGTAACCTCCTCCAGCCCTCCAACGCCGCCCCCCCCCCCCCCCCTCGCTGCCCCCCCCCACCGAGATATCTGCACTCCTCCAATTCTGGCCTCTTGCGCATCCCCTATTTTAATCACTCCACCATTCGTGACCGTGCTTTCAGCTGCCTAGTCCCTAAGCTCTGAAATTGCCTCCTTAAACCTCTCTGCCTCTCTCTCCTGCTTTAAGACACCCCTTAAAACCTGTGGGGGAGAAATTCGGTATCGCTCCGTTTGGGGCGCTAACTTTTAAAAGTTGAAAAAATTAGCGCCAGGCGCTGATGCTTTTCAACAAATTTGGGGTTTGCGCTAAAGCGCTCCACTTCCTTCCTGGAGCCCAACAGGCAGCAGGCGGGGCAGTAGGTGAGCAGCACTGCACACTGGGCCGGGCAGCACTGCCGCGTTGGAAGGCTCCTTCCCTCCCTTAAAGGGAAGGGCCATCGCTGCAGGCTCTGCAAGGGCAAAACTTACCTGGTCTCCGACAGCAGCTGCGATCCGGCCCGATCAGCCCAATGCACTGCAGCAGAGTTTTTTTTTAATTTATTTGTTCATGGGATCTGGGTGTCGCTGGCAAGGCCAGCATTTATTGTCCATCCCTAATTGCCCTTGAGAAGGTGGTGGTGAGCTGCCTTATACAACTGAGTGACTTGCTAGGCCATTTCAGAGGGCAGTTAAGAGTCAACCACATTGCTGTGGGTCTGGAGTCACATATAGGCCAGACCAGGTAAGGGTGGCAGATTTCCTTCCCAAAAGGACATTAGTGAATCAGATGGGTTTTTACGACAATCCAGTAGTTTCATCATCACCATTACTGACACTAGCTTTCTATTCCAGATTTTGTTTTTTATTTACTTAACTGTATTTAAATTCCCCAGCTGCCGTGGTGGGATTTGAACTCATGTTCCCCAGGTCATTAGTCCAGGCCTCTGGCTTACATAGTCCAGTAACATAACCACTATGCTACCGTACCCGTAAGAGTGCCAGGCTTATCGATCGCTGGCGAAGACAAGGGAAAAAAAAGAGAGCATTTCAGAATTTTTTTTACTTACCTCGGCCACCCCGCCTTTAAGTATCGCCCCCGAAGCGCCCGGCCTCCGGATGAACGCCTCCTGCAGCTGCCGGTGTTTTCGCCCGGCGATGCTGCAGGGGGTGGAGCCGAAGTTCGGGTCTGGGGCGCTGCGCACGGCAATGACGTCATGATCTCCGGGCGAAGGAGATCGGGGCGCAACGCCATATTGCCGCCGCAAACCTCCCACCGAATATAGCGGGTGTCGATCTTCTCGCCGCGCCCGGTCGGTAAGTGCTTAGCGCCCCGTTAGCACCCCCCGCCCCCCCCCGGAGGTGCTAACGGGAGGCGCTAAGGTGCTCAATTTCTCCCCCTATGTCTTTGACCAAGCTTTTGGTCATCTGTCCTAACATCTCTTTACGTGACTCAGTGTCAAATTTTGTTTGATAACGCTCCCATGATGCGCCTTGGGATGTTTTACTACGTTAAAGGCGCTATGGAAGTTATTGTTGTTGTTGAATGTTACATCCATTTCCTTCTATCACCGTTCTTCTTTATTTAAAACTATCACATCATGGTCTTTATTCTTCAGGGTATCGAATTACGAAATGTTTTTGGAATTAAATGTTAAATGGGATTTCAAAAATATGTAATCCAAGGTATATCGAGGATTCTTTCTGCATATGCAATATGCATTTTTGCTTTGTGAATTTTGGCACTTGCCTTAATAAAATGCACTCATGTGTGGTATATATTTGTGTAGGATGGAAGCTGTATGGTTTGAGTGAATTACACTCAGTCTGCACTATTGCCTTGGCTGTGATTGCAATATGTACAAATATTAGGTCGATGGATTGGGTAATGTACTGCACTAAAATTGATGCTAATTTGATTATATTAGGCAGTTTATAACTGGTAATATCTTCTGGTAACAGATAATTATATTTCTTATTTCTAATGACTTATGCTGGAAACTATTTTGTTGTGTACTGCAAACTCCATCAATTATTGACTACAAGTGCATTACTATACACAGGTACAATTTTGGAACTAAGGGAATATTGCATTCCACGCTTCCAAAACTCTCCTAAATTTACAAAATTAACATTCTTAATTCATTACCTCAACAGAAAAAAAAATCTCGACATGTTCACTGAATAAAAGCAAATAACCACTAAAATTTCTGTGACGAGCTTAACTCTAGCTCATCCAGCTTGGTTACCATGCCAAATTTTGAAAGAGTATTCTTACATTGTAACTAAAATATTTTTACAAGACTAGACTTTTTTTTTCAAATTAATTAAATGTTCTCAGAATATGTAGAGGACTATTCCAGGTATTAATTATTTTCTGACGTGCTTCTCGATTTCAGTCCTGAAATTTTACTACTTTGTACCTATGTCCACTTGTCCTGTAGTCATCGTTTAAATTGAAATAATGCTGCAGATTAACCTTTTCTGTTCCATTTAATATCTTATATACCTCTATAAAATGTCATCTTATTTGCTTCCTTTCAGCGCTGGAAAGGCCAATTTTTCCCTATCTTTCATCCTAACTCAGACTTCTAACACTAGGAATCAACCTTGTTGTCTTCTTTGCATCAATTCCAAGGCTTGGACATTGCCTCTTGTGCCTTGGTGATCAGAACTGAATGCAGTATTCCAAGTGCAGCATTGCCAGAGAACTATCCAATGATGATGCCCTCAAAATTTATACCTCACTGATTTGGCAAATAAAGCTCAGTATTTTGTTTGCTTTGTTGATTCTTCTTCTACAATGACGGGACATCATAAATCGCTCCCAGATCACTCCCGCCTCTTCCTTTATCTGTTCTATACCATTCATTAAACACGACCGCATATTTTTTTGGCAATGCTTAACACCTTGCATTGAATTTCATTTGTCATAATTCTGCCAATTTGTAATTGTTGTCTATAGCTCTTTCGTTGCTTCGTCACTCAGTTGCTGCTCTTAATTTAGTATCATCTGCATATATGACCAACTTAGGGGTATGGAGTATAAAAGTAGGGAAGTTTTGATGCAACTGTACAGGGGGCTGGTGAGACCACACCTGGAGTACTGCATACAGTTTTGGTCTCCATATTTCAGGAAGGATATACTTGCATTGGAGGCAGTACAGAGAAGGTTCACTAGGTTGATTCCTGGGATGAAGGGGCTGATGTATGACGAAAGGTTGAGCAGGTTGGGCCTATACTCATTGGAGTTTAGAAGAATGAGAGGTGATCTTATTGAAACATATAAGATTCTGAGGGGGATTGAAAGGGTGGATGCTGAGAGGATGTTTCCCCTAGTGGGGGTATCTAGAACTAGGGGGCATAGTTTCAGAATAAGGGGTCGCCCATTTAAGACGGAGATGAGGAGAATTTCTTCTCTCAGAGGGTCGTGAATCTTTGAAATTCTCTACCCCAGGGAGCTGAGGAGGCGGAGTCATTGAATATATTCAAGGCGGAGATTGACAGACATTTGAACTACAAGGGAGTCAAGGGGTATGGAGAGAGAGAGCGGGAAAGTGGTGTTGAGGCCAAGATTGGATCAGCCATGATCTTATTGAATGGCGGAGCAGGCTCGAGGGGCCGATTGGCCTACTCCTGCTCCTGTTTCTTATGTTCTTATGATTCTGATTCCAGATCATTTATGTACATTAGAAACAGCAGAGGACCAAGAGCCCTTAGTACATCTTCCCAACCCAACATCACTTTACTACCTAGTACCCACTGTTACTCCATTTCAGCCAATTCTTTATCGTCCTGCAAGTTTTGGAAAGATATCCACTACCTTAAGCTTGCGTAGCAGCTTTTCATGCCTAACTTTGTTGGAGACTCTCTGCAAGTTCATGTATACTACTTATAGAGCTTTCCAATGGCCGAATGGGATGTCACTTCCTCAAAAAGATTGAGAAGTTCGTTAGACAGAATCTTTCCCTTTTGAATCTATATAAAAATAACATAATAAAAGGCAATCAATTTTGTTCCCAATGACCAATTCTATTATTTTTTTGACCAGTTATTGATGCAAGATTAATGAGTCTGCAATTACCAGCATTTATTTTGTTGCCTTCTTTGAAAATAAGTGGCGCTTTGGCTTGTTTCTCATCCAGTGGGCCCTCCCTTGTATTCGTTGGGTCCCTCATGATATTTGTCTCTAGATCCTGTGGAGTTGGTGGTTTTGAGCTCGATGAGATGATTTAGGACCTCCGTACAAGGATATCGATGTCAATAAGTTTCGTTATAGAATCTTGTGTGATAGATGGCACGCTGTTAAGTGTCTGTTCAGATGGATAATTCCATGAAGTAATCATTTAATATGTTATCAATACTTAGTTCATCCTCAGTTAAGGGATTTCAATTCTTCCTTGATGATCTCTTACTGTTATAACAAAATAACTCTTGCTGTTGCATTTGGCTTCTGTGGCAATGCTCGTTTCTAGTTCCCTTTCTGTCCCTCTGACCATTTTGTTGTTACCCCTATTTTGTTAAGAGGTTCCTGGGTTATTCCCAATCTTTTCCTTCAGCTTTCTCCCTGCAGGCTTTGTAGAGTTTATTTTCCTTGCTTATTTCACTTCATGCTGTCTTGTTAATCAATTTGTGTTTGTTTAATTTGTGCTTTACTAATCCTGGTATATATTTATCCCAAGTTCCAAAACAACCATTGACTTCTCCAAAGTAGCTACAAAGGGGCAAATCCTTAGACCAGACAGCACGCAACAATTCTCATTCCCAAATATTCAGCACTCCTACATTTTCAGCGGGGAGCCACACAGAATGCTCTGGGAGACAAGAATTAAAACATTGTAGTGCTGATTCTCCAGCTCATGCACCTTTGTAGTGCGACTCCCTGCTTGGGAGCTCAGGACCACTGAATGTACCCTTCTACTTCAGCCTAATCTACAACTCTGATGGTGCCGATTCTATTATTGTTTACTTGCACCCTACCCCTCTCTATTAGATGCCTGCTGCAGACATTTAGTCATCAGCTTTCCTTTTCATTTGCAAGGCTGGGTTGGATCAGACATAGACTCTAGAATGACTCCCAACAATATGTCACTGCTATTATGCCTTCCAGCAACTTAAACTAGCAGTTAGGTTCATGAAAATATAATCTGATGCACATCTAATAACATTGAATACAAAACCCAATTGTGTGATGGGGTATTTTTAATTTAAATGGCAGAATCTATACATTTCCCACAGGGTAACGTATGATGGACCTAAAGGCAGTAGATGTCTGATAATTCTCCCTAGTGAGAGGGAATACTCTGTTACTGCTGACAGCTCCATCTAACAGTCTGATCTGTCGAGGCTAGGATTTAAACTCAATCCCTTTAGGAGACCAGCACTTTACAGTTGAGAGGTAAGGATTTATCTTTTGCCCATTTTTTCTCCGCTTGATGCTGAGATGTTGTGTTGCACGGTGTTCACTGTATAAGCTGAAAATGATGAAATTCCTAGGTGAGATAGGGTTAAGAATGATTCATGCATTTCACACTTGACAGTTGTCATTGCATTTACTAGTTTTGCCCATCTTTCCATATTGCCAGCTATTTAGCTCTTCACCAGCTGTCTGCCTGAAATATTTCTGAATGCATCATGGCCCTATCTTGATGCAGACACAGAGAATGCCAAGTAGTTAAGAACACTTATTCTGTGGACACGGACACGGACTACTTCCTACTCCTTGAAGTGATAATTCACTTCATAAGAATTAAAAACAGTTTACATTCACAAGTGAATTATAGCATTAAGGTTCCATCAGGTGCTGTATCATGAAACGGTCATAAGTCTAACTCAATTGCTCGTAAGCTAGCATAAAATATAAGGAATCGTTGAATTTAAACAAGAACATAAGACGTAGGAGCAGGAGTTGGTCATTCGGCCCCTCAAGCCTGCTCCGCCATTCAATAAGATCATGGCTGATCTGATCTTGGCCTCAACTCCACTTTCCTGCCCGCTCCCCATAACCCTTGACTCCCTTATCGTTCGAAAACATTTAACCAATGAGCTACTTGTTTTACTCAGTAATATGTGAACGTTATCTGCAATCTAATATGATGGGGAATTGTGCCGAAATTAAAACTACTTTTATAATATGGCAACATACTTTTTCTTCAAAGTTGGGCCAATAATAACCCGTACAATCTAATGTGTAAAACAAATAGGGCTTTTAAGCATCAGAAGAAAGACTACTTTTTTAACTGAACCTGATTTGCTGGCCTAATTCATCAATGCCTAAATAGTGTAAGAGTTCTTTAACTTCTTTGACAAGTAGCTTAAGAGTTATGTGTGAGTGTGTGCGTGTGTGCGTGGGGGGAGAGAAGGGACTCTATAAAAGAATTTATTTGCATATGTAAATGAACCAATTAACAGATTTCATTACCAACTCCGCTCCTGTACCATACTGATGAAGACCAGTGATTTTCAATTTTATGTCCAGGGGGATCCTCTGCAAATAATCAACTCCTAGGAACTCTTTGTCCTAACTTCCAAAAGACAATGGCAGCTACTCGAAGGAAAGCAGAACTATCATGACAGTGTTTTATTAGTACCCGGTAGCAGAAACTATACGCAGCGAGTTAGCTAAAATCTGATGACCTTAGAGAGCAATCTGGCTTCCCGTGTGGAAACCCTAGGAACCCACTCGGGATTTGGCAAATCTGACTGTGTTATTACTATCATTGAAAGTTTACATCAATGATGCTGACAGTGGCACACCTTTCCCCCACCTTCCTTGCTTTTCCTTACAGGAAAAGGATAAATGGGACACAGTACTACTGACACACAGCATTAATCCCTTTCTATCATTAGCCTGCGTGACCTTCAGAGCTCACATATGCCTTTGATTTATCTGTATGGTGTCTCACACCTGTTTAAAAAAAAGGGTACTGCCTCATCATTGATTGATGTGATGTTCTATATTGAATGTTCACGCTGGATGCTTGTATAAATATAGAATGATAACTGGATTGTAATAAATTACAGCCCTGTAACAATATCAGTGAGTTTAGACAGTCATAATCATTTGCAAATGTTATCCAATCCTCAAAATGTTAATGCAATTGTAACTTTCTCTATCTCCACTGTTATTATATAGAATATATGCTGTACGGGTTATTCTTATACATACCAGTTGTTACTGTATTGTATACTGTGCCATGGATATGGAAACTACAAATATTTATTACGAGGGCGAGAGCTGCTGTGTCATTTTATCAGGATGAGGATGTGGGGGAGCAGTTAGTCCTCAGGCATCTCCGAGACTGGAAGAGGCCACAGACACAGGATTATTTTAGCTATTGATATTGTCCTTGTGCAGAATATGAAAGACAATGAATGATTTGAAGAAAAAAGAAAGACTTGCATTTATATAGCGCCTTTCACAACCACCGGACTTCCCAAAGCGCTTTACAGCCAATGATGTACTTTTTTTGAAGTGTAGTCACTGTTGTAATTTTCTTCTTAGGCAGTCCCTCGGAACCGAGGATGACTTAAAGGGTGGAAGATGCCTGTGCGTGAATTCTTTTAACGTGGGGTGGCCGTTGCACACCAGCTACCACACGGGCTTGACAGAGCAAGGTCTTGGTCCAATGGCAAGGGGATCCAAGACGATTGGAGATCAGGCTCTGCTACATCGGCCTAGCACACACACAAACATACTCCTACTGTCCTCCTGTTGTAATGTGGGAAACACAGCAGCCAATTTGCGCACAGCAAGCTCTCACAAACAGCAATGAGATAATGACCAGATAATCTGTTTTAGTGATGTTGGTTGAGGGATAAATATTGGCCAGGATACCAGGGATAACTCCCTTGCTCTTCTTTGAAATAGTGCCATGGGATCTTTTACATCCACCTGACAGAGCAGACGGGGTCTCGGTTTAACGTCTCAAATGAAAGACGGCACCTCCGACAGTGCAGCGCTCCCTCAGCACTGCACTGGAGTGTCAGCCTAGATTTATGTGCTCAAGAAGACTACTGTGCATTTAATTGTCTCAAAGCATTATTTTTAGCACATCTATTAACATGTTTGTATTCCTGATATTCACCTTAAAACAGGCCAAATTTAATACATAAATAAAATGGACGGACCACTCCATTAAAATAGTGTGGCAGGAACATAGGTGAGTGTGTTATCAAGTGCACCAAAAACAGAGCAGAGAGAAAATGAAATCCATTACATGGGAACAGGAGCAGGCCATTCAGCCCCTCGAGCCTGTTCCATCATTCAATTAGATCATGGCTGATCTGTACCTTAACTCCATCTACCCACCTTGGCTAAATAATCTTTGCCTAACAAAAATCTATCAGTCTCCGTTTTGGAATTTTCATTGATGTATAACTTGTGAATATTATAGGTTATTGTGCCCTTTCCTCAAATCAAGTAAATAATGGATGTGCGGTTGCACTATGTAACAGAATTGCAAGTGGCAAGTTTTCCCTATGTTTTCTAGCAATCCGTTCGAGCGAGTGCATTCACTAAGCATGTGTAGTAATTTGGTATATTAGCATTAAAGGAACATTAGAGCATTTTTGTCCACACTCCCAAAATTCCTCTCAGGACCCATCTGCTATAATGAACACTAACACTCAGAGCTGTTTCAGTAAACACAACCACTCCCCATTAGTGCTGTTTATGTGGAATATGTTAATTTCAAAAGTAAACAGTGACTGTAAAATGTGAGATGATTATTTCTTTATTGAAAATCATGAGGGTGTAATGCATGTTTAACATGCTGTACCACTGTGTCTGTCCCTTGTGGTACATGAACTAGTGCACTGTGGTGTTCTTACACGACTACACCTGTATGATGTACTGCTGAAGGAGGTGAGAAGGGTTCCTCAAGAGTCTGCTGCAGACCTCCTTGTGCTTACCTCAACACATAGCAGACCAAGATTGCCCTGTCTATATACCAGGTGCAGTCTGTCTTGTTGGCAGAAAAAAGATTAGATTTGATATCTTTTGTTAAAAGATCTTGGCTGCGAAATTTGGTAGGTTAGCGCCTCCCGTTAGCACCTGGCGGGGGCACTAACGGGGCGCTAAGGGGTTAGCGCCCGGCCGCCGCGAATCCAACGCAGCACGTGACCTTCAGTGGCGAATTAGCGCTGGTGCTAACTGTTAGCACCTAGGCCTCTAGAGCCTCTCACATGGTGATGTCAATGCGTGTTAACGGCCCCGTTAATGGGCCCGATGCAAAATTGTCTTTCGTCCCCTGCTTTAGCGCCTTGCGCTGACAACGCCAGTAAGAGGAGGCGTTGTGCACTCAGAAGTGCGCTGCAGAAGTGGTAATTAAAGAGAATGCTTCCGTGTCGCGTGAACATCGCGAAAAAGGTGCTTTCAGTGATCGCACCATTGATTACTGGCACCAGTCTGCTGCCTGCGCAAAATATTTTACACCTTTTCCTCCAAATGCTGCACTTTCTGAAAGTGATGGGGGCTGCAATGACTGTCGCCCAGGTCACGTTGAAAAACACCACTGATGACTGAGGTTATACAGCGTGATTGGCCCTTCCCTTTAAGAGATGGAAGCAGCCTGTGTGATTAAAGAGTGCTGTTTGGACTGTACATGATTTAGCGCACCACTTCCCTCTTGGAGCGCTAACAATGAATTTCGCGGGAGTCGACAATTATTAACGCCTGCCGCTAATTCTTCAACTTTTAAATTTTTAGCGCCCCAAGCGGGGCAATACCAAATTTCTGCCCCCTTTAATTTTAGACACCGAGGGGGTGATTTTCATGCACTAAAGATCCTCTGAGGTGACCAAGATGGGGTCTTGAGCTGAGGGCACCGGCTTAGCCTGCATTTAGTGCAAGATGCCATCTTGGTAAAGGAGTTGAAGCCTGCGCTAGGAACGGCCGCCCAGAGGCTCGTTAAGAGGCTGATTGCCACTTAAAATGCTTACTAGTGCTCATTAAAGAGGCTGCACGGCATTGTGGTGGCTAGCGCTTGTCCAATGCCCTCTCCTAACAGCGACCAACTGCTTGGGAGTAAACACGACGTTGATGTGGATTTCAAGTGCTACCTAAAAAGGGATACTTATCACTTCATGCTCACTTGCTGCTGGTGCTGTGAAGAGGACCCCGAAAACACACCGGGAGACTTTCTGGGACACTTTGTCAAGACTTCACCAACATTCATGCAAAATTTATTCTGGAATTTCTGTGAGGACATCACCTAAAAAAAACAGTAAGTGTTCTGTTACTCTACCTTATAGGAGTCACCAGGAGAAAGGGAGTCCTTGGTCATCGACATCTTGCTAGGGGTCCCGCTTGGACTGGACGAGGAATGGAAGGAGGACATGAGGCCAGGCAGAGTAGCACCAGCTGCTGCAGGAGAGAGGGACAGGAGGGCGAGGAGGGCAAGATGGCACCCTTCCTCCCCTGCGGGTACAGGACATCCTTTCTCCTCTGGACCTCCTGCTCCAGGACCTCCTGTGCTACATCTGAGAACCTGTGCTCCCTCTCCCTCGGTCCCTGAGCCATCCTGCAACGTGCCACTGTGTGCCAGCCAGAGCGATCCACACCTTCAGTGGGAGTGGGTGCGAGGAGTCCACATAGACTGCTCCACGAAAATTGTGTCTCATCAGCACTTAAGTGCTAAACCTGCAGATGTCCGTTTTAGCGCCTCCAGGCAAGTTCAAATTATGGTAATCAGCAATTAGGACCAAAATTGTCTGCTAAATCCAGACTTTCAGACAGGCGTGACTTATTTAGTGCCTGTTTTTACCCTTTGGCTAAAATAACCCCCTTACACTCTGATCATGACATAGACCTACCAATTTGCAGGTTATAAAAAACATCTGCCATAAGTTCAATATGCTGAATACCAAGTTACACAGCATTAAATGCAATAAACTGAAGTCAGAAGCTCGTATCACACAAGCAACTCTATCATTGAGAGCCTTCGAGTTTCTTCAGGGTTCATGTGATATTCCAGTAGAGGTGTTTAAACTCAGAACTGTCTTCTGTCAAGACTTTATTCTTTGCAAATTATGTCAGAGCAAACTTAGCAGGATGTCTTAACCACCCCCAACTTTACATGCCAAAAAATAATTCCTGTTTGGTTTTTTTAAGTTGGCGAAGGTATAAGAAACTTTCCCAGAAAATCTGGGAATAGACTTCCTGGACATTATTCAATCCAACTCATTCTTTGCCAGTGTCAAAGCAACTAGCACAAAAGAAAGCCATTAGTACAAGTTGGCAATTCATGGCCATGTATTAGGTAATACTATGCATCACTACATAGCCTTCTGGGAAGTACAGTCTCTCTAACAACAAGAATTGCCAAGGTAGAAATTCTTACTAGTAAAAAGATCAGTTATATGAATTAACATGTACACTGAAAGAAGAAAAAAAAGAGATCGTAGATCTAGAGGATAAAAGTGATGACCCTCAAAGGGAGCTTTGGAGACAAAATAAACAAATGCAGAGAAAACTGATACAATTAAGTTCATGCAGAAGATATTTATGTAACTTCTTCCTGTAGAAGGTTGCCTCTTACTGTTTGAGATCAAGCAGACCCATTGCTTAGGTCAACACCAATACAGTTCTAATGATGGACCTAGCTCTATAATGACTACATTTGTTAAGCAGTTGGATAAATAAAAGAAACTGGCAGCTGCAGGAAAAGAACAAACGGAATCTTTTCAAAGAACACAGGGCAAGCTTCTCCCAAATGTTTCAGCATCATTCCAGAAAAGGCGAGAATGTGTGCTAGTACTGTGACTGAAGGTGTGGGATTTCAAAATAGATCATTTCTATTTATTTGCCAAATCAGCCTACAAATAGTTACTCACATTTTTAGATTGGCATAAGTGCTGCAAGAACTCTTAGGAAGTCTGTGCTGTCACTACAACAGTCTGCTTGTTAGCAGGTGGTGCTCTGAGCAATAATTGTGTCTTCTGATGCTATGATTGGCTGAGTGTCTTGAATGCATAATGAGGACACCACTGAATTTAACAGCAGACATTTTATTTCATCTTCTAGCCCATCAATTAAGCACTGTAATCTTTTATGTGTACCTGATACACCTTCCTGGAGATTTGTTGTTAGAATATCCTTTAAGCTTGCTGCAATTGTACACATGACTAAATCTATTGCTCAACACTGCACTGAATTAGGATACAGTTGTCATTGAAGGCTAGACATGATATTTTTAACAATCACCTTCGATGGGACTTCTTTGAGAGTACATTACTGCTCTCTCCAATCTTTTCCTCTTTTATGCAGTGTCTCGCTTATTTCCCTCCTCTGTAGGCCATGAAACCAGCAGTTATTTAGCATATGCCTTCAATTTGCCGTGTTATTCTCCAAGGTTCTCAATGGCCAACAATGCTACAGAAGTCAGCAGCTGGTATTGGGATGTGGGAATTTTTATGAAGCACAGTCAGGGAAATGCCCCTTAAATTTAGGAAGCTTATCAAGAATAGCCCGGAGCACAGAGTAAGTGGAATTGGAAAAGATTCTCAAAAAAATCTAGCATTTTCAGAGCTAGCCAACTCTGAGGCTAAATCCAAGCAAACTGGCAGAATTAGTAACACTGTAAGGTTGATCAAATTTATGCTTCATAAATTCTAATATTCAATTACATCTAAGTATATTTTTTAAAAGAACTGAAGTTTATTAAACCCGCAATGTAATGGGCTCATATGTAACACATTCAATACAACAGTGACAGGAAAGGCAGGAATTAGATTAGATCGGGCAAGGCAGAGAGACAACCACAATCCTCAGATGATCTACAGGTTTATCATCGCCAACATAATCAGTCTCACACAGAGGGATGTTGTCCTTATAATTGCTCAAATTCTTGGTTACCCTAGCAACCAGAAAACAAGCAAACCTGATACTTTACTATAGTATCAGATCCACTAAATAAGAAAGGGGAAAAATTCAGTTGGTTGTGCCTCCCGTTAGCGCCTTAAGAGGGCGCTAATGGGGTGCAAAGCAACTAGCGCCCGGGTGCGGCGATGTTTGAGCCGCTCGCAAAATTAACTAGACATTTTGTGGCAGCGCTAAACACTACCGCCACGATCTCCTGCGCTGGCAGATCGTGACGTCAGTCGAGTGCGCAACGCCCCGGTAGCGCCCCGGAGTAGATATTGAGTGGCGCCCCCTGCCTTACCGCCTGCCGCTAGCAACGACAGGTTGAGGGGAGCGTTTTGCAGTCAGGAAGGGACTGGGGGAGTGCTATTTAAAGGCAAACGCTTCCTGCCATTTTTTGTTGGTGACATTTTTGCACCACGCATTCTGAGAGAGAGAGAGACTTCTGGAGAGATTCAATGCTGTGTGAAGGAGTTTTGGGTACTGAGCAGCACTTTGCAGGTTTATTTTGATTTGCCCTTCCTTGCATCTATTTAGAAGAGACTGTGGGGGCTGCACTCTGAGCTCTTTCCCTGGGCCTCTCCATTGTTCTTTCCAGCAGATTTGATGTACAGGTCTCTCCAGGCCGAGATTCAAGGCTGCAATGAGCAGGATGTGGATGGAGAGCAAGATCAACCCTCCCCTTTAAGAACTGGCTGGCGCCATTGTGTCTCTGGTCCATTGCTGACTGACATCACATGAGCTTCGCCAGCGCTCTGAGGTAGCGTCTCGCTCCTCGGCCTTTGCGCCTTAAGACAGGTGTGAAGCACCTGATTTAAGGCTCCAATCACCTCCAGGGGCGATAAAAGCCAAGTTTGCAGTCGGAGGCGATAATTAGTGCCAGGCGCTAATCTTTGCGCCCGGCCGATAATTGCGCCCCAAATGGGGCGATACTGAATTTTTCCCCCGAAATGTTCCTGTGCTAGTTATTTTGCATAACTTTACTTCATTTAAAAAAATGTGTTTTAAGAACATAAGAACATAAGAAATAGGAGCAGGAGTAGGCCATTTGGCCCTTCGAGCCTACTCTGCCATTCAATACGATAATGGCTGATCTTCTACCTCATCTCCACTTTCCTGCATTATCCCCATATCCCTTGATTCCCTTAATATCCAAAAATCTATCGATCTCTGTCTTGAATATACTCAACGACTGAGCCTCCACAGCCCTCTGGGGTAGAGAATTTGGGTGAGCTCAAGGAATTATTATTTAAAAAAGAACAGAATTTAGATTTGTATAAGAATCTTCCTTTGGTGGTGAAGTGGTAACAGCAGAATCCACATGTAATGGAAGGTTTGCAGTAAAGAAAACATTTTAAAATCATTTTCTTGCTATTAGTATAATAATCAAAGTCTGAATATATTAGCAACGGTACGGACACCCTCTGTTATGACAGCAAGGAGGTTTCAGCAAATAAAATGGAAGCTTTATTTTAACGATAACTTTCAGAATTTTAGTTTTACTAAATGTTAGTTTAATTGTGGGGTTTAAGTTTTAACAGACGTGATCAAATATTCAAATGGGACATGGTAATTAACAGGTCACCTGTAGAAAGCAAAACAATCATTTTTATATAATGGAGGTATAAGTGCAGGTAGGTATTGTGGGGCTTTACTCAATTGTCTTTGGGAGTCAGGGAAAAGGTTCCATGGGGGAAAAATTTGGTGGTGCCCCCTTTGGGGTGATAACTTCGCCGGGGCACTACTTTTAGAGGCCTGAAAAAGTTAGTGCCCCCGCGCCCAAAATTGAAAGCAGGAGGCGGGGTACATATTCGAAGCGCTCCCCTGCCCTCTTGGGGCGCTCCCATTGAATATCGCGGCGCTACGTGTAGCAGCGTCACGTGCGTCGGTACGTAGCGCCGCGGTACTGCAGGCCTCCCTCCCCTGATTAAAGGGGAGGGGCCTAGCGCAGTGCGCACCGGGGCCCTGCTGGACCACCGGGGAGCAGGGTGCTGGCAAAAGAGTCCGGCACTCAAGAGGAATGCTGGGCTGACCGATCGTAGCCGGCACCCCGCGGGAGGAGGCCAGAGGGGGCAGGTGCTGGCAGGCGGCCCAACAAAATGGCCACCCTTTAATTTGCCCTTTAATTTGCGCCATCCCAGCCGCAAATACGGCACCCTGACCCTGTCGCACGGCGGTAGGTCAGGGGGCGCGAGCTAAGCTTGCGGCCGGGGCGCTGCGCACGGTGATGATGTCATCGGCGGAGCCGCAGCGCCCCGGGGTGCTACCGGCTACCGCCACCGCTAACCTACCGCTGAATTTCGCGGGAGGCATTCGCGGCGCTGTGCCCGGGCACGAGGGGTTTTGCGTCCCGTTAATAGGAGGCACAAAGCAACTGAATTTTTCCCCCCATGTTCCTACAGATGTCTAAATAATGAGATGGAATCTGGAGTCGGAGAGATTGTACATGGCATGTGGAAGGAATGGACTCGACAGAGCAAATGACCTTTTCTTATTCCATATATTTTTATGCTCTTGTATTAAAACAACGATTGGAAATCATTAGATGTCGGCAGCTCTTTAGAGTAGGGCCTGAGTTCTGTTAGTAGCGCTGCCACATTAATATAATCACACCTTTTTAGAAATAAGCGAGAGTGCTTTCGGTCTTAATTCAGTTGAATTCTTCCTTTATCACTTCCCAGAATCAGATTATCAGTGTAATCTCTCTATGTCAGCATTCGGATCAGGACTTTCATTTCCAGTCTTCAGAATTCAATTCTCATCAAGTCTTATTTATTACTTGATGGTCTCTGCTCTCTCCTTTCTGTTAATCTCCTTCAGCCCATTTAAGTTTTAGTTCATTTAATTTCCTACTTGTTTCTCTTGAAGATTCGATAATCACTTTCAGGCAATGCTCGATTTGAGGCGAGTTTCTTTCTGTAATTTCTCTCCTGCAGCTTTAGCTGTCTCCATCAACATCCATCTGATTGCCTGACTCGTTTCTCAGTTTAAACTTGGCCTAGAAATTCGGTAGCATCCATTTTTTGGGGCACCTTACCCACAGAGTGCTCACAGCCCGCGCTCAAATGAAGAGGTCGGAGGAGACCCAGGTTTTGAGCCTCGAAACTCATTATTGTGTAGCTGGGGCAGTGGTAGGAGCCCGCATGGGTTCGTGCTCCAATTTTCAGATAAGCGATTGGGTTGGATCGCAGGGGGGTTCTGGAGAAGGAATGGCTGGGCCTCAGAGGCGGATCGGACGGCTGTCGGGGATCGGGGAAGAAGATTCTGGTGGTCTGGAGTATGTTGGGGGTTGGTTGGGGGTGGCTAGGAAGTCACGGTCAGAGTTGGGAGTGAGGTCAGGGGAGTGGTGGCATTGATTATGGTCAGTACTTATCTTTAATTCTGTGCTGTTTAGCGTTGGTTTTCCCGGAGGCAATCAGCACTGGTGCTGGCTGCCTCAGGTACAAACCAAAGTTGAATATTAAGGGAATCAAGGGATATGGGGATAGTTCAGGAAAGTGGAGATGAGGAAGAAGATCAGCCATGATCTTATTGAATGGGTTCGAAGGGCCAAATGGCTTACTCCTGCTCCTATTTCTTATGTTTTTATGTTATTGCAAAGAGGGAGCAGAAACAGGCATTAAGGCCCATTATTTGCATATGTTAATAGCCTAATGCCTGCTTCAGACATGGGTAAAGGATGCCTCTGTTCGGCTTTACCAAGATGACGGCCAGCGCGGCCAGCAAAACCAGGCCCTACGGAGCCGAATTTCTATATTTCACGCACCTGCCATTGTTCTGCTTTCTGCTCTCAACCTGCAATTCAATTCAATGCATGAAATGAAGGAATGAACAAATAATATGTAGAGGAGAAGGGCACATGCAGTAGGCCCTATCCCCTCCCACATAATGGCGCAATCTGCCTTTTCCTTATGCGTAATTGTTCAAAATGGAGACCATATGCAAATGAATGTAGCCCTAGAAGGAAAGACATAATTCCTACGGCTGTGCCATCTTCTGTAAACATTTCTTCCATACTGAACTTCAGAGAAGCTGAAGTGAATAATATGCTCCAATTAACAGTAGATCAATTAAATAGCCCACAGTGGAATCAAATGGGATTTCTATGAAAAGATGCAAGACACAATTGCAGTTAAATCAATGAACCATTTTCCAGCCTTTTCTTGAGATTGTCATATTCATGTGTATGCAGGCGAAAAATATGACCCAACGTGGTAAGATATAAAATGCTAAATAGATACAGCTTGAAAAAAGTTTTTCCACTTACAAAGAAAAAGAAAGACTTGCATTTATATAGCGCCTTTCATGACCTGAGGATGTCCCAAAGTGCTTTAACAGCCAATGAAGTACTTTTGACGTGCAGTCACTGTTTTAATGTAGGAAACACAGCAGCCAATTGCACACAGCAAGGTCCCACAAACAGCAATGTGATAATGAGCAGATAATCTGTTTTTCGTGATGAATTGATTGAGGGATAAATATTGGCCACGTCACAGGGGATAACTCCCCTGCTCTTCAAGATAGTGCCATGGGATCTTTTACGTCCACCTAAGAGAGCAGACGGGGCCTCGGTTTAACGTCTCATCCGAAGCACGGCACCTCCGACAGTGCAGCGCTCCCTCAGTACTGCACTGGAGTGTCAGCCTAGATTTTTGTGCTCAAGTCTCCGGAGTGGGACTTCGAACCCACAACCTTCTGATTCAGAGGTGAGAGTGTGCTACCAACTGAGCCATAGCTGGTACCAAGACAATAGACTGCATCAGTCAGATATCGAGCTTCACAATTCTATTACATTCTTTGAAGTATAGTTTTCCAGACTCACTCCGCCACACCTCATAAATCTTCTAATACACCTGACAATACTTGAATCAATATCACATATAATGTCATATATCACGGCGGGTACCTAGAGCGAGAACCAAGCTGAGAAGTGGATCGTGGCAAAAAGGAAGGTGGCTACAGGGCAAGCAGGCTTCAGCCGACACTGACCTGTCATTGAGTATGCTAGAGGACAAGTCTACCTTGTTGTGGGCACACCACTTTGCCAAAGCCTCTCCAATGAGGACCTGGATTAAGCAGCTGGTGAAGAATGGTTTGGTATGTGGCACTGGAGTTCATCCAGATTATGAAAGTGACTGGCAAGATACAAGCTTCCCTGTGTAGATGCTTCAATCATATTGACAGTAGACATCCATCATAGAATGTTGAGGAAACAGATTTGAGACAACTGTTATTATAAGGTGTAACTGAAAGCCAAGTATGAGAACATGCACTCATATATCCAGGGCTCAGTGCTCATCATTATTGGGTTACAAAGAAGTAAGCAGCTGCTGAAACTCCACACCTCCAAATGGTGTAACCACTATTCCCTTGGATATGGTGTGTCTCCATACTGTAGTCAGGTGGATGGTGGCCATGTAACCACACACTTTATGCCAAGTATTACTGCTCACCATGTTATTTGTGAGGAGTTCCTGGTACCTGCTGTCCACTAAGTGAGGGCTTAACCTCTGCTTGTCAGCTGTTTAATGACCAAACACTGCCTATTCACCTTGGGAAGGAGGCAGTATGTTGGGTCTCCTTTTGGGTCAAAGTGGCTCCAAGAAGAAATGCCTGCTGATAGAAGTTTGGAACCAAGTCAACCTTCTGTGACAGATCGGTAATCCAATAACTGACAAGGTACTCCAGGGCACTGTTGATGACTGACTCTTTGGCTCACTGTTGGGATCTGGATGGGTAGACGGTTCATTGGGATTCTTCTACTTCAGCTTTGTATAACCCTACAATAAGTAGGGTAGTCCTAGGTGGTCAAGTTGTAGGAAGCTTATCAGTACAGGTAAGCGCTAACCAGTTAAAACTTCAGCAGAACCTTTGTGCACACTTGGGTTCCCTGAACCGTGGCTCTGCCAATCTGTGCTAAAGTTCTGTGGACTTGGGTAGGTGGGCATGTCCCTAGATCTAGTATTGTGCAATGAGAAAGGGTTAATTAATAACCTTGTAGTAAAGGGGTCTTTAGGGAAGAGTGACCATAATATGATAGAATTTTATATTGAGTTTGAAAGTGATTTTGTTAAATCTGAAACTAGGGTCTTAAATCTAAACAAAGCAAACTACGTAGGTATGAGGGGCGAGTTGGCTAAGGTAGATTGGGAAACTACGTTAAAAAGTATGATGGTAGACAAGCAATGGCTAGCATTTAAAGAATTAATACATAATTTACAACAAATATACATTCCTTTAAGGCAGAAAAACCCCACAGGAAAAGTGGTCCAACAGTGGCTAACAAAAGAAGTTAAAGGTAGTATTAGATTAAAGGAAGAGGCTTATAATCTTGCCAAAAAGAGGAGTAATCCTGAGGATTGGGAGGATTTTAGAATTCAGCAAAGGAGGACCAAGAAATTGATAAGGAAAGAAAATAAAGAATATGAGAGTAAATTAGCAAGAGACATAAAAACAGATTGTAAATGTTTCTATAGATATGTAAATAGGAAGAGATTAGTGAAAGTAAATGTGGGCCCATTAGAGACAGAGACAGGAGAAATTATAATGGGCAATAAGGAAATGGCAGAGACATTAAACAAATATGCCTTCAAGGTAGAAGACACAAAAAACACTCCGGAAATAATGGGGAACCAAGGGTCTAGAGAGAATGAGGAACTTAAAGAAATCAATATGAGTAAAGACATAATACTGGAGAAATTAATGGGACTAAGTGGCGACAAATCCCCTGGACTTGATGACCTGCATCCTAGGGTTTTAAAAGAGGTGGCTGCAGAGATGGTGGCTGCACTGGTATTAATCTTCCAGAATTCCCTTGTAAGCTTCGCAAAATTCCCCAGAAACTCGTATAGAACCCTAAAAGGGGTGATTTTTGGATTTTCATACAAATTTGGGATGATGGGACCTAAATGAAGTGATTTGAGGCAAAAACCTCAGTTTTGGACATTTTTAAAGATCAGGGAAGAAAACCCCTGAGGAAAATGACTTTTGGATTTAACTATTGGGAAAAACACCTTTCACAGACACAAGACAGGCTGCGGAGGGGTGTGGCGAGGCAGTGGACAGCTTTTGGATATTGGGGCCCAGTCAAGCTGTCTGGAAAATGTTTGCACTGCAATCCAAGCAGGAGGAAGAGCCTCACCCAAAACCTCACAAACACATCCAAAATTGAATAATTCAAAACCCCTTTTGAATATCCCCAGGCCCAAACAGGATGCTAGAAACCTGAAAACAATAAAACATCCAGTACACCCATTACCCCACCAATCACCTGTAATCAACCGAAGAGATCGACAGGACACAAGCCATTTGACACTTAGTAAAGTTGTTACTGTTAACGAGGTCTTACAATGACCAGGATTTGATTTGGTTTTGATAAGGCCACTTCAATTTAGTATAGTTGAAGGCCCATCAAACAGTTACAGTGGAAGTTCAACAGAATTGAAAGCCTGTGTTGAACAGAAGTCAGTGCTGGAGGTACAGAGTTCAGGACAAGCAGGCAGAAGGCAGTTTCCACAGTTCTGCAAGAAGGCAGTTCCACAGCTCGGAAGAAGACAGTTTAAACAGAGGCAGAGTTACAGCAAGAAGTTAAACAAAGAAGGCCAACAGCTTCACAAGCAGACCGACACGCAAGAAGAAACCAGAGCGACTGCCTCAGTGACCATCGGACACCTCACGGCAACAAGGGCCTTACGAAACCTTTTACTCAAAAGACTCTAAACCCTGACTCTAAACTGTCAAGGATTTGTTTGGTGAGCATTATCCCTGGTTCTCCAGAGTCCAACCTAGCTAGTGAAGTGGAATTGGGAGGGGTGAAGTATTCTTCTAAGGTTATTTCCCTCGCTTGTACCGAAGTGTTCCCCACCTTTAGAGTGATAAGAGTGTTAGTGTTGTGTTTTACTTCCTTGAATAAAAGTCAAAGGGGGAAAAATTCAGTTGGTTGTGCCTCCCGTTAGCGCCTTAAGAGGGCGCTAATGGGGCGCAAAGCAGCTAGCGCCCGGGCGCGGTGAAGTTTGCGCTGCTCGCGAAATTAACTAGACATTTTGCAGCGGCGCTAAACACTACCGCCACGATCTCCTGCGCCGGCAGATCGTGACGTCAGACGAGTGTGCAACGCCCCGGTATCGCCCCGGAGCGGATATTGAGTGGCGTCCCCTGCCTTACCGCCTGACACTAGCAACGACAGGTTGATAGGAGCGTTCTTCTGTCATGAAGGGAAAGGGGGAGCGCTATTTAAAGGTGACCGCTTCCTGCCTTTTATTGTTGGTGCCATTTTTGAACTACGCATTCTGAGAGAGAGTGAGAGAGATTTCTGGAGAGATTCAACGTTGTGTGAAGGAGTTTTGGGTACTGAGCAGCACTTTGCAGGTTCATTTTGATTTGCCATTCCTTGTATCGATTTAGAAGAGACTGTGGGGGCTGCACTCTGAGCTCTTTGCCTGGTACTCTCCATTGTTCTTTCCAGCAGATTTGATGTGCAGGTCTCTCCAGGCCGAGATTCAAGGCTGCAATGAGCAGGATGTGGATGGAAAGCAAGATCAACCATCCCCTTTAAGAACTGGCCCGTGCCATTGTGTGTGTGTTCCATTGCTGTCTGACAATACATGAGCTTCGCCAGCGCTCTGAGTTAGCGCCTCACTCCTCGGCCTTTGCGCCTTAAGACAGGTGTGCAGCGCCTGATTTAGCACTCCTATCACCTCCCGGGTCGTTAAAAGTGAAGTTTCCAGTCAGTGGCGATAATTAGCGCCAGGCGCTAATCTTTGCGCCCGGACGATATTTGCGCCCCAAACGGGGCGCGACTGAATTTTTCCCCCATAGAGAGGTGTCAGTAGAAAAGTTGGAGAATTAGCACCAGACGCAAATGCAACAGACAGCACGAAAAATTTGTGTGGATGCTCAGTCGACTGAGTGGGCAAGAACATGGCAAATGGAATACAATATGGGGAAGTGTGAAGTTATCCACTTTGATAGGAAAAACAAAAAAGCAGAATATTTTTTGAATGGTGAGAGACTGGGAAATGTTTGCACTCAGTGGGACCTGGGTGTCTTTGTACATGAATCACAGAAAGTTAACATGCAGGTACAGCAAGCAATTAGGAAAGCAAATGGTAAGTTAGCTTTTGTTACAAAGGGGTTAGAGTACAAGAGTAAAGGGGGGAAAAATTTGGTTGCTTTGCGCCTCCCTTTAGCGCCCTAAGAGGGCGCTAACGGGGCGCAAAGCAACTAGCGCCCGGGCGTGGCGCTGCCAACGCCTCCTACGAAATTCAGTGGGAGGTTAGTGGCGGCACTAACCGTTAGCACCCCGCGGCACTAACCGTTAGCGCCCCGCGGCACTACACCGCCGGCGATGATGCCATCGGCGTGCGCAGCGCCCCGACCGCGATCTTCGGTAGCGCCCCCTGACTTACCGCCAGACGCTATGTTCGACGGGGTCAGGGGGGCCTACCTGCGGCTGGGGCGGCGTTATTTAAAGGCGAGGTGCTGGGCAGCTATATTTGTTGCTGGCCGCCTGCTAGCACCTGCCTCCGCTGCCGTCCCCGGCCTCCTGACCCGCCCCCCCGCGGAGTGCCGGCTGCGTTCCATGAGCCCGGCACTTCTCTTGAGTGCCGGGCTCTTTTGCCGGCACTCCGATCCCCGGTGGCCCAGCTGGGCCCCGGGTCATGCTGCGCAAGGCCCCTCCCCTTTAAGAAGGGGAGGAAAGCCTGCAATACCGCGGCGCGATGTGCCGCGATATTCCCTCGCAGCGCCCCAAGAGGGAGGCGGGGTGCTTCCAGTGGCGCCCCGCTTCCCTCTTGGGGAGCTACCACTCAATTTTGGCTGTGGACGCGCTAATTTTTCCAGGGCGCTAAAAGTAGCGCTCCGGCGAAGTTAGCACCCCAAAGGGGGCGCGACTCAATTTCTCCCCCAAGAAGTCTTACTACAATTATACAGGGCATTGGTGAGGCTACACCTAGAGTACTGTGTACAGTTCTGGTCTCCTTACCTAAGGAAAGACATACTTGCCTTAGAGAGAGTGCAGCGAAGGTGCACTCGACTGGTTCCTGGGATGAGGGGATTGCCCTATGAGGAGAGATTGAGTAGGCTAGGCCTATATTCCTTAGAGTTTAGAAGAATGAAAGGTGATCTAATTGAAACATATAACATTCTTAAGGGGCTTGACAGGGTTAATGCTGAGATAATGTTTCCCCTGGCTGGGGAATCTAGAACATGGGGTCACAGTCACAGAATAAGGGGTAGGCCATTTAGATCTGAGATGAGGAGAAATTTCTTCACAAAGGGTTGTGAATCTTTGGAATTTTCTACCCCTGAGAGCTGTGGATGCTCAGTCGTTGAGTATATTCAAGACAGAGGTCGATACATTTTTGGGAATGAAGGGAATTAAGGGATATGGGGATAGTGCGGGAAGGTGGAGTTGAGGTAGAAGATCAGCCATGATCTAGTTGAATGGCAGAGCAGGCTCGAAGGGCCAAATGACCTACTCCAGCTCCTATTTCTTATGTTCTTATGTTTGTGCACTCAACACTAGGCAAACAGAAATCGACAGGCGTCGATTTCTAAGTAGTTTTGGGATTGGAAACTCATAACAAGTCAGATAGACAGCTGACCAAAAAGCACTTGCCAGTGGGATCTGCTTGCATGGCTGCACAACATACAAAATCTAGATAATGGAATAAATTACTTTTTTGCATTAAAGAAAACAGCTCCCAATTTAATCAAGGAAATGAATTAATTTGATCTTTTGATCAAATGACTGATTTTTAAACAAGTGATACAAGAAGATCACTGTCTTGAATATACTCAATGACTATGATCAGTACATCATTTTATTTACTACACCTCTGTCTGGCTCTCGGGGCATAATTCATTCTCTTTTGTAAGTTATAATTTTCTCTTTTCCTTCCTTTGAAAAACAAAGGTTAACTCTCACTCCCTTAACAAGTACTTCTAAACAGCAACAGCGCTCCAACAAAGGCATATGGCTAACTTCTAATCTGTGCCCCTCGCACTTGATATCACTGGCATCATATTGCCTCTCACCTCCTGTTAGACAACCATTAATATTCCAATTACGCTCTCAAGTATTCCATCTGGAAAAATTCCCCCACTAACTTGCAGTGTTCATGCTCCCAAGCACCTCTCCACTTTGACAGAATGTTAACAATTAAAGTTTCAAATTTATTTTGAATAGACGCAGAGCTGCCCGCCTACCCATGAAAAGGACTGCTGTGGCTAACATGTACATACAAAAGGAACAATAAAACGCGTATTGCCCCTTGAAGCATCAATTCCAACATTTGTTGTAAGAACCCCATGGAATTCCTGTTTATTCAGCAGGCAGGGATTAACAGTTATTTACATGGAATGTAAAAAGCCAAATGGCATTCTCATGCATACAGATCAAAGTGCACTGATGACTGACATGTGCATACTGTGTCATGTGTATCTGCCCTTGAGGTAAAAATCATGTGATACTCCGACAAGTAGTTATTTACAGATTCCCATTTCACATTTTTCGTTTCTAAAACGTAGTGCAGTAAGGATGAGCAGTTTAGTGAATTTGTACTTCTTCACAACTTAAATCTTCAAATCCAAAGCCTTAAAAAAAATAGCTGTTTCAGTATTAAGGGCAGAGCGCTTCATTAAACTGGCAGTGGACAATCATATTCCGTGGGCTAGAAATTCGTTATAGCCAAGGAATGGGCGGTGTCAGTAGAAAAGTTGGAGAATTAGTGCCAGGCGTAAATGCTTTAGACTGCAAGAAAAATTCGTGCTCACTGCTCAATAAAATGATTGGAGTCCTAAATCAAGTCTTAAAACCCAAGTTCATTGGCGTTAGACTTAAAGGGTGGACCAATCTCAGGTGCAGTCTAATCGCAAGTCATCATTGCCACAGGCTTTTTTCACTACTTAAAGGGGAGGTTCATTGATGCTGCAGCATCTCATTCTCAGCATTGCTGGCTGTGCAGCTGCCTCAACAAGCAAAAGTAGAACAAGGAGAAGGAGCTGGAGGACTGAACCAGGTGTGCTCATGGCAGGTCCATGCCCCAAGGAGAGAGCCTGCAGATTCTCCAATGAAGCATTGGAGGCATTGGTTTTCGCTGTGGAGAGACGGAGGGCAGTGCTCTACCCGGCCAGTTACAGGAGGCCCTCAGCATAAGTCTTTTGCACCACATGGAGGGAGGTAGCGCAGCACGTCTCGGGCAGCACTGTGGTCCTCAGGACCCACACACTATGCAGGAAGAAATTTAACGACCTCACTCGGGTGGTCAGGGTGAGTGAATGCTTCAACAAATGATACATACCACCATCTGTACCACAATCTTCACATACTGGCCAAAGCACCACACCCCCAGCACTTACCCACCAACAATCTCTACCTGGCAACACTAACACCCACATCTCACACCTTGCACACAATGACAGCTATTCAACTAAGGCAGGAAGAAGGATCATTAGAATTCATGTGATATGTGTGATATGTTTGTAGATAAATTTATTAATGGTGTTTAGAATATTTTGTGGTCTCTCTCATTTCACCTTTGTGCCCAGGAGGACGCTGTGATATGCCATGAGACAGGATTGTATGATAGGGATGTGGTGAGTGATGGGGACCTGGGGTTTCATTCATGTGAATCGGAGTCTGATGAGCCAGTCACAGACAGCCTGTCAGAAGGCCAATTGTCTCGCTGCCTCCTCCCTCCCTCCTGTTCCTCCTCTTCCTCGTCCTCTTCCTCCTCATCCTCCTCCTCATCCTCAGCCTCCTCTGCCTCGTCCTCCTCCTTAGGTTGTCCCACAATCCCTGCTGGCAAGGGCTGCACCCTCATGATGGCCAAGTTGTGGAGCATGCAGCAGACCACCACAAAATGGGACACCCGTTCTGGCGAGTACTGGCGAGCTCCTTCCGAGTGGTCAGGGCAGCGGAATTGTTGCTCAATAACCGATGGTCTGCTTGATGATGTTCCTGGTGGCAGCATGGCTCTCATTATATGAGTGCTGGGCATGAGTGTTGGGGTTGCAAAGGGGAGTCATGAGTCAGATGGAGAGCGGATAGCCCTTGTCTCCGAGCAGCCACCCTCGAGCTTGACATGGTGGCTGGAAGAGTGCTGGCACACCAATCTGGCACAGGATGAAGGCATCGTGGCTGTTGCCAGGATAGTGGGCATTGACATTAAGGACTCGCTGTCTGTGGTCGCACACCAACTGCACATTAGTGAGTGGTAGCCTTTGCGGTTACGGAAGGTCTCAGAATTGTTATGCGGTGCCTGCAAAGCCACATGGGTGCAGTCAATGGCGCCCTGCACCATGGGGAAGCCCGCTATCAAGGCAAAGCCATATGCACGCTAGTCCTGCTTCTCCCTGGTGATCGAGAAGCCAATGTAGTCCCTTCTCCTGTTGTAGAGAGCCTCAGTGACCTCCCGGATGCAGCGATGGACGGTGAATTGTGAGATGTTAGCTATATCTCCTGTTGCAGACTGGAAGGATCCGCTGGTGAAGAAATTGAGGGCCACAGTGACCTTGACTGCCACTGGGAGAGCCATGGTCGCTCTGGCCTGAGGCTGGAGGTCTGGTTGCAGGAGGTGGCAGAGTTCTGTGACCACCTCCTTGGTGAAGCGAAGCCTTCTAATACACTGCTCCTCACTTAATTGAAGGTAGGAGAAGTTCTTTCAGAATACCCTCAGATGGTAAGGCCTCCTGGTGAGAGCCCTGATGGCCCTCCTCCTCCCTCTGCGCATATGTTCCCGTATTTCTCACTGCCTACACTCCCTCCACCATAGATCCTGGAGGGCGAGGTGACATGCCAGTACAGCCCCCATTAATATTACCAAGTGTAGCAGTTTGAATCTTTGAACAATAAATGTAGCTACTTTTTAGTTGCCAGAAGACTCCTGATACAAAAGAACCTTGAAATTACTGAATGAAACTGTTGCAGTGGCGAAACTAACAAAAAAAAAACACTGAAACTACACTAACCTGACAGCTGTGAGTGATTACTGATGATCCCTTTAAATAATGTCCCTGGAACCGGTTTCCTGGTGCTGCACGCCTGCTCTCCTCCCTGACTCCGGGCGATGAAGTAAGTGGTGAGAATCAATTTTGCAAATCGGGCAGTGAGTGAGCGTTCCACATGCGCTGATGTCACGATCTACCTGGTGTTGACGTTCCCAGCGATACCTCTTACTGGCGGCGCTACGGTGGGGGGGCGGTGGATTTAGCGTGCGGCGGTGGGTTGCCTCGCCCCGGCGATACTAGTCTAGCGCCCCATTAGCGCCATCTACTGGCACTAACGGGAGGCGCTAAGGGGACGAATTTTTCCCCCATGTCTTTTCCCACACCCCCACTAAAAGCACGGCCACATTTTGTCGCTCCTTCCTATGAAATCACTGGGAAATTCCCTAAAAACCACCTCTCTTTCTCCGTAAGTAAATGAAATTGAATGTTAATGTTATTTTTGCAGCTCAGACCCCACAGTGGCTATTTTAAAATGTTCTGCCTGGCTGTCATGGATATGGATTACCATAGTGCATTCTGGGTATTTGAGTTCCACAAGTGGGGTGAAAACTCCAACTCCCATGAAACACTCTTCGATTTCTCTCTCTTGTGCACAAGTGCCTCATATTTGCGGTCTGCCTAGTGAGCACTCTTAACTTACGTATCCTTCGTCGGGATGATGTAAACAAGGGTCTGTTTGGGGTTGAGTTGGATTTTTGCTTGGCGTGGGAGGTTGGGATTGAATCAACTGCTGTGCTAGATTTCATACGAACATACGCAAACGATGGCTAGGAAAAGACTCACTGGTCCATCTAGCCTGTCCCATCAGTTTCAGTGCTTTATGCATCAGGATACAGGATACAGGCACTCGTTGCCCACCTGGAGCCATGTAATCTCCTGAGAAAGGCAAAAGAACAGATAAAAGCCCAGTCTAATTAGGGGGAGAGGGAGGGGGGGGGGGGAAATCTGGAAAATTCCTCTGCGACCTCGTTAGGCAATCAAAACGAGTCCACAGGATATCGTTGACCCTGATTTATATTACACGGTACCTAATTCTTGTACGAGGTGACCTCTGCCCCAATCAGAAACAGGTCCAGCTCTCTCTTGAAGGAATTCAGCGAATTAGCATTCACCACACAAGCCTGACAATTTGTTGCACATGTTCACTATTCTCGGGGGAAGAAGAATCGCCTAACATCCAACCTAGTTCTGTCATTACATAACTTGTAAGCCTGACCCCTGGTCCTCTCTAACCTATCCAGTTGAAATAATTGGTCCACATAAACACAATCAAGTCTCTTCAATATTTTATAAACCTTGATCAAATCACCTATGCCTTTTTAAAGTATACAGACCCAGCTCCTTGAGCCTATCTGGGTAGCTAAAATGTTTTAAACTGAGAATTAATCTTGCGGCCCTTCTCTGCATCTTTCCAAAGCCTCAATATCCCTCACCATATTTTGTAATCTGATACCTGGGCCAGGCAGCTCTGCAGTTGTCCAAGAGCTTGTTCATGACTGAACAATCAAGCTGGTTCATTGACGGGATCTAGAGGATAGACCTGTCACTGGGAGTTGTGATTCTTCCCACTTGGGTCCAGATTACAAGTAGATTGGTCTTCAAGCCTTAGCTCTTGCCAACCAGCATCTACACTCTCTGGTCTTAGATAAATGGAATGTATTCCTATGGGCACACTCCAATGAAGAAGAATTCATCACTAATGAATCGGGAATGGGGGTCAGGAGGAGGGGAATGGGGTTTGGAGAGAGGGGGAACCCCAGAGGCCGATGGATGGTCAGTCAATGAGTATATTCAAGACTGAGATCGATAGAGGTTTGGGCACTAAAAAAATCAAGGGATATGGGGATAGGGTGGGAAAGTGGAGTTGATGTAGAAACTTCTATTTCTTATGGTCTTATAATTTGATTTGGAGCCTCCCAGCATAGTGTATGACAAGATATCATTGAAACATACATGATTCTGAAGAGGATTGACAGGGTAGATGCTGAGAGGTTGTCTCTCCTGGCTGGAGTGTCTAGAATTAGGGGGCATAGTCTCAGGATAAGGGGTAGGCCATTTAAGACCGAGATGAAGAGGAATTTCTTCACTCAGAGGGTTGTGAATCTTTGGAATTCTCTGCCCCCGAGGGCTGTGGATGCCGAGTCTTTTGAGTATATTCAAGGCCGAGATTGATAGATTTTTGGACTCTAGGGGAATCAAGGGATATGGAGATCGGGCGGGAAAGTGGAGTTGAGGTCGATGATTAGCCATGATCTTATTGAATGATGGAGCAGGCTCGAGGGGCCGTATGGCCTACTCCTGCTCCTATTTCTTATGTTCTTATATCCAGTTGACCAAATAAAAAGACTTAGTACTGCAAAAAAGAAAGTAGTGGCTTTGCACATCATACTAATGTAGTCCATAATGAGTGAACATCTGTCAGCATATTTTGATTCACAGAGAAGTAGAAGCTCTTATCATGCTATTGTCACTTTAAGTAGGTGTTTATATTAATCCTGTAATGTTTTTGGCAGCAGTTTTCAAATCACTGAGATTTGGAAAGGTAGTACAATAGAAACTGCACAGAGCACACTGACATTAAAATATCTTATAAATGCGGTAATTGTGATTTCTTCTTCAATTCAAACAAAAATAGCTCAGCAGTGTGGTAGTGATAGAACTGACATCAAAGCACAGCAGTCACAGGTTTACGTTTTACTCAAATCACTCCGTCTTTGTAGTGGTGGTGGTGGTAAGTGTTTCTCAGTACTTGGCGCAGTGTTTGTAACAGGATAGCACTTTAAGAGAGAATTTAAAATAGTTCACTTGTCCCACTATAAACAAGGAGCAAATTCGATATGTTAATTAGACCCCCGCCCGCCTTTTGCAGGAGCCTCGTGCTTGGCCTTATTTCTGCACTTTAAAATTTAAAGGGGCGGGAATGGGATCGGGCTGATTGATCCCGATATTTTAACCCCCCCCAAACAACTCCCGCCCTTCGGGAGTTTAAAATCGAGGCCAAGATGTTTCCACTTGTTGAGGTGTCTAAAACTAGGATAAGAATAAGATAGTCACTAATGAATCCAACAAGGAATTCAGAAGAACCTTCTTTATCCAGATAATGATTAGAATATGGAACTTGCTACCAGATGGAGTAGTTGAGGCGAATAACATAGATTCCTTTAAGGGGAAGCTAGATAAATACGTAAAAGCATAAGAAATAGGAGCAGGTGTAGGTCATTCGGCCCTTCGAGCCTGCTCCGCCATTCAGTAAGGTCATGGTTGATCTTCTACCTCAACTCCACCTTCCCGCACTATCCCCATATCCCTTGGTTCCTCTAATATCCAAAAATCTATCGATCTCTGTCTTGAATATACTCAATGACTGAGCATCCACAGCGCTGTGGGGTAGAGAATTCCAAAGATTCACAACCCTCTGAGTGAAGAAATTTCTCCTCATCTCAGTCCTAAATGGCCGACCCCTTATTTTGAGACTGTGGGCCCTTGTTCAGGGAGCAAGGAAGAGAAGGATATGTAGATAGGGTTAGATGAAATAGTGAGAGGAGGCTCGTGTGGAGCATAAACACCGGCATTGACGAGTTGGGCCAAATGGCCTGTTTCTGTGCTGTAAATTCTATATAATTCTATGTAACTCCAGCACTGGTCAAAGTGTCAAAAGAATGGAAATCAGGTTGTGGATCAAGTTGCAAATCTAATTATTTATCACAGTGTCACTTCTGCATGACTTCATACTTGGTACATTCAGTAACTGGATAACGACTCTATCTTTAATGACCTCAGGTAGCATTCTCTATTTCTCCAGATAGATTCTCCTCTCCAAACACAATGTTAAAATTCACCTCAATGTTTTCTGAACCGATGGTGTTGTCAGTTCGGCAGAAATCATCATCTCCCAAATCTTCCTGCCCTTTGTTGAATAAAATTGCAACATTTTTTTACTTCAGATAATTTAGTCACTCTTTGCCTGCAGTCTATGCGTGAAAAGTTCAAATTTAAGTGCATCCTTATCTAAATTTCTTCAAAATGTAGCAATTTTGTGTTTTTGCATTTCACATTTCTATACAGACCATGAAAATAACAAACAATCCTTGCAGCATGCAACAGCTTTTAGCAGGTGAGGATTCCACACTCTGTGCTTCAGGGCTGAATGATAGTTACTCATATATGCTGACAGGTGCCTGCAGCAGCTGCATTCTACTGCATTATTACAATATTAATAACAGGGGTAGTCAGTGTGAAGTGGCAGGATGATGTACGCAACAGTCTTGCAGTGCTGAATTATAGTACGGTGGAAAAATAATTCTATTTTTAACCTTTTGGTTTCACATTCCTTGTATGCCTGCTAGCTGACACTGTGGAGGGGCCCATTGACAGCATCAAGTATACCCAGGGCCATAGGTCCTATTCAGCCGATGGTCAGCTTTGTCCCTTAACAGCGCATTTCAGCATTACTTCGTTCATGCAGTATTTTGTGGGCTTCTAACCCGTATGTGATTGATTTTTCTGCTATTACCATTTACAGCTCCTCGAGACCCATCTTTTGTTTCTTTACTTGTCCCATTACCACCCACGTTTTGCCTTGCACCATCATCCCTTTTGTCATTTAATCTCTCCTGCCTTCCACCCTATCACAGGCCTTCCCATTTGTTCTTTCCTCCCCTCCCCCCTTTCCCTGCCCCTGCACTGGCTTAAAATCTGTTACATCTCTAACTTTTTCCAGTTCTGATGAAATATCATGGACCTGAAACGTTAACTCTGTTTCTCTCTCCACAGAAGCTGCCCGACCTGCTGAGTATTTCCAGCATTTTCTGGTTTTCTTTCAGATTTCCAGCATTCCGCAGTATTTTCCTTTTGCATTAGTGATTGATTTCGGTTGAGTGGATGAGCAGACAACCGTGGACAAATCCTTGACCACTTGGCAATGTCTCTCCAGAGGGAGCGAGCGTATTGAAGTTGAAATTAAAGTGGAACCACTGTAACTTCCCATCTTGCCAAGTGCCTGAATAGTTCACTTTTGCACAGTGAGATGCATCAACTGAGGTTGGAAACTTCCCACCTGAGGAAAGCCTGAGGGGAATCTATGTTAAGACTGGGATTTGAACTCTTCCAACTTTTATTTTTTGGGGAAAAAATTATTATATAGCCTATTTAGTGTTAAATTATAGTTGGGATGGGGGCTGAGTCTGAGGGGGGCGATTTTGCCAGCACTGGGGAGGCGGGTATTGAGGTGGGACTGCTGGGAAAATGGCAACATTTGGGGGCGGGTGCCCAACCTGCCTCCATGCCATCTTCCCAGGAGGCGGGTAGCCGTCTCACACCCGGTCCTGTCTCTTTGGAGGCGGGAAGGGATTAAAGCCTATTAACTGCCTGTTAACAGGCAGAAAAGAGGATTATCCCCTTTTTGCCCTCACAAGTGTGGGCTTCCCGAAGGCTCCGAAACCCGCCAGGTCAGCGAGGCGAGTACTGGGTCTGCGGGGGGGGGGAGGTGCAAAAGTGTGCTGTGAAGGTAAGTGATGGGTGCAAGAGTGGAGAGGTGAGTATCTGAGGTAAGTGCAAAGTGTTTTTAAAAGTGTACTTACCTTTGTTTCTTCCTGCAGGCTTCAGTCGGTGTGTATGCCGAGAGTCTCAGACCTCTGTGTTGCAGATGTGAGATGGCTGTTGCATTCTCAGATGCAACAAACATCTCATTTCTGTAAAACAAAGAAGGTTGATGAGGTCTTGTATGCAAGACCTCATCAAACTGCAGAGAATGTCACTGTTTGACAGCTTCACAGAGCTGTCAAACGATGACAATTCACCTGTCAACATTTTTTGAAAGATGAAACGTCATACACTGACGTTCTCTGCAACCGGCTTTCCCTTAATTGGCCTGCTAAGCCCGCTGGGCGGGCTTGACAAGGTCAATCAAGGGAAAATATCGTGGGTTGGCCACAAATCGATGGAGGCGGGACATCAACCCGACAAGCAGCAGCCCCGCCTCCAACGCGCCCCCATTCACAAAATCGCCCCTGAAGTGTTCATTTAAATTTGTCCAAATTGGGCTTTTTCAGATGTTAATTTGGCCAAAGCAATTCAAATCAGATAGACTGCTCAAGGCTTTATGTCTCTCATCATTTAATATATCTGAATCACGTCCCCTCAATTTATTTTCTCCAACACAAAGAAACTTAGCTCTGTTACTCCCTCTTCATAATTTGCAGGCCGACATCCAGGAATCATATCTGTAGCTCTTTCCTGAACCTTCTCCAAGACAGTAATGTCTTTCTGAAGACAAGGTGCTTAAGATTGTACACACTGACTGGTCTCCCCAGTTCTCCGTATGAGATTAGAATAACTTCCAGCTCAGTAACTGGCAGTCAAGTGATCTCAAGATGATTGGCTTTCTTCAATATTTTATTTGCCACTAATTATCATTTTGTTTTTATCTCACTGATGTAACTGTTTGCTTCAGCTTCTGATGACACACTGCCCATTTTTAAGCCAAGACCACGTTAGTTAAAATCCATCTCTGCTTGGCTAAAAACAAATCTGTTCCCTCAGCCAATCAGGAGACATATTAACTGATTCCATATAGCAGTAAACAAACTACAGAGTACCTTGTCAGCGACTGAGATGGGCCGGTTATTAACTCTGTATCCAAATCCTTCACTTCAAAGCTACAAACCGCTTCATCATTTCAAATTAACTTCACAAAAATCAGCTATTAAGAACACAAGAAAATCCTGAGTGAGAAAAAGTGATTCAGTTCAAGTCACTGTATGATTATTCGCTTAAGGATGTCACTCTCACAGCGTTTGCTGATCCCTTACTTCAGGGAACAAAAAATCTCATCCTGGACTTCCCAGAGAGAGAAAATCCAACTCCTTTTTAAAAGGTGCCAATTGACCATCAATCAACTAACTTCTCTGGGAGTTTACTCTACATGTCCGCTATCCTGTGGGGGAGAATTTTGTTTTAATCTGTAACCCTGCTCGAGGTTTGAGAGTTATGCATTTGTGTTCTCCTATGTTCCTTGTCCCAGATAAATAAGATGACTTCCACTTCGTCTGTGCCTTTCATTATTTTGAAGACTTGTGTCGTGTTTCCCCTTGGTCTTCTTTTCATGTTCTCCTCAATCTTCTTTCTTAGTCTGCTGGAGCCTTTCTTCAAAACCTAGTTGCCTTAAAGCATCCTGTCAATCTTCTCTGAACCCTACATCTATAAATCGGTTTTGAGGTAGGTGACCAAAACTACATGTCAAACTCTTGCACGTTTTGAAAAAATTTGGCTTCTTGAGCTTTCAAGATACCATGTGCAAAAGCTAATGAATCTTCCATAGCATTGTTCACGGTGAGACAGAAGATATGCTCTTTTTTCACTTCCTTTTCTATTTTGCGAGGAATAGGGTGTGTCCATTTACGCCATCCTTCTCATATTTGTTTAGTACTTCCACCTTTTTTGTTTTTTGTCTCTATCTCTCTTTTTTCTCCCCCCGCCCCCCCCCACCCCCCAGCCCAGGAACATAAGAATATAAGAACATAAGAATTAGGAGCAGGAGTAGGCCATATAACCCCACAAGCCCCATTCAATAAGATCATGGCTGATCTTCGACCTCAACTCCACTTTCCCGCCCGATCTCCATATCCCTTGATGCCCCTAGAATCCAAAAATCTATCGACCTCAGCCTTGAATATACTTAATGATTCAGCATCCAAAGCCCTTTGGGAAGAGAATTGAAAAGATTCACAACCCTCTGAGTGAAGAAATTCCTCCTCATCTCAGTCTTAAATGGACGACCCCTTATCCTGAGACTATGTCCCCTAGTTCTAGACACTCCAGTCAGGGGAAACAACCTCTCAGCATCTAGCCTGTCAATCCCCTCAGAATCTTATATTTTTCAATGAGATTACCTCTCATGCTTCTAAACTCCAGAGAGTATAGGCCCATTCTACACAATCTCTCATCATAGGACAGCCCTCTCATCCCAGGAAACAATCTACTGAACCTTCGTTGCACCGCCTCCAAGGCAAGTATATCCTTCCTCAGTTAAAGAAAATAAAACTGTGCCCAGTACTCCAGGTGTGGTCTCACCAAGGCCCTGTACAATTGTAGCAAGACTTCCTTACTCGTGTACTCTAACCCCCTTGCAATAAAGGCCAACATGCCATTTGCGTTCCAAATTGTTTGCTGTACCTGCATGCTGATGTGTTTCCTGTACAAGGACACCCAAATCTCTTTGAACACCAACATTTAATAGCTTCTCACCATTTAAAAAATATTCTGGCCCAGAAATTAAGCTCCCTACTTACCGCGCCTGCCGTTGACCTCTGGGCCCACGGGGACTTCAGCTCCTGGGCTTCCTGCAGTGCCGGCGCACAGTGCTTGAATGTCCCAGGGGCGCAGTTAGTGCGATGCGTCCCCTGGGATCACGTGGGCCATGGAGAGCCAATGGCAGCAGACCATCTTTCATTCATAGATTTGACAGGAAGACCTGTCAAATCTATAAATTGAAATCGACCCCAAAACAACACCTAAACTTCAAATAAATTTAAAAAAAACCATCACATTTTTAAAATAACTATAAGTTAAATAAATTAACTACTTTAAACAAAAATTTTAATATTTGAAAAAATTAAAATACTTTTTAACAGTGCTAAAAATAAACTTACCTTTCTTTAAAGTATCTAAAAAAGATAAACCTGTTGAAATTTTTTTTAAATTGTCATTAATTAACCACTTACCTTGTTGAAAACGGGGCCTGCGCCTCCTTTTTAAAAGCGCAGGTTCTTCAATACTTACCCTCCTGGAGAAACCTGAAAAAAACCTAAGTTTGCTGCGTGCGCGCAGCCTCTCCCGCGCACGCGATTCACCTCTGAACCGCTCCCTTCACGAGACCGGAAGTGCATGCAGGAAACCGACACTTCAGGTGGCCTTACGGGTGAGTACACAGTGCGTACTCACCTAGCAAGTGCCGAATTTTTGGCCCTCTATTTTTCTGTTCTTCCTACCAAAGTGAATAACCTCACATTTCCCCACATTATACTCCATCTGCCACCTTATTGCCCACTCACTTAACATGTCTTTATTTCTTTGCAGGCTCTTTGTGTCCTCCTCACAGCTTACTTTCCCACCTAGCTTTCTATCATCAGCAAACTTGGATACAGGAGGCCAGCAAATCCATGAGACTCACTGAAAAGCTGCAAGAATTGGCATGTCTGACAGTGAGACCTGACATTTTGTGAAGCACAGAGAGTGCAACTGTAAGACTTTTAATAAATTATTAGAAACCCTGCTGTCACTCTGCTGATGGTCAGTCAGAGGAAATTGTATGTCCTTTGGCTGTGATAAAAACAGAAAATGCCAGAAAGACGCAACAGATCAGTCAGTATTGTGAAGGGAAATGACAGGTGACAATATTTTGGGTGGTTACCGTTCATCAGAATCTCCACCCAGAAAATCATAACCTGTCTTTTCTCTATACAGATACTGGCTGACTTGCTATGTATTTTGCGCATTTTCAGTTTAATTTGAGATTTACAGCATTTTAAGAACATAAGAAATAGGAGCAGGAATAGGCCTCTTGGCCCCCTCGAGCCTGCTCCGCCATTCAATAAGATCATGGCTGATCTTGGGCTCAAAGCCACTTCCCTGTCCGCTCCCCATAACCCTTCGCTCCCTTATCTTGCAAAAATCTGTCTATCTCCACCTTAAATGTATTTAATGACCCAGCCTCCACAGCTCTCTGGGGCAGAGAATTCCACAGATTTACAACCCTCTGAGTGAAGAAATTCCTCCTCATTTCAGTTCTAAAAGGGCGACCCTTTATTCTGAAACTATGCCCCCAAGTTCTAGATTTCCCCACGAGGGGAAACATCCTCTCTGCATCTACCTTGTTGAGCCCCCTCTAATGCTCGAAATACATAGCAAGTCAGCCAGTATCTGTATAGAGAAAAGACAGGTTATGATTTTCTGGGTGGAGGTTTGGTTGTAAAAGACTGAGGGAGGTTGCAATGCTTCATCTGGAGCAAATAAGAATAGGCCGTACCTTTCCAGTATTACCCATCGACTTCAATAGACCACGTTATCAGCTCACGGATTCCAATATACTGTAGATCAATGATTACAGTGCATTCTCCATCTGTCATATTTGTTAATATCTTGTTTTGGCAGCACCTGACTTCTCGCTGAATCAGGAATTTTATTTTCCTGGAGCCAAAAGCTGCTGTCTGGTAAAAAAAAATAAAGTAAAATAATTTAGTGATCTGAAATCAGAGGCAGATAGAGGGTTTGACCCACCTTATAAGATTATTTTTTTTCCTTGATTCTGTTAGATTTTGGAGTGACAACACCTTTTATCTAGCCTTGTATGCTTTTTATTTTATTAATACTCAGGATGTGGGCGTCGCTGGATAGGCCGGTATTAATTGCCCATCCCTAGTTGCACTGAAGTGCTGGTGGTGGGCCTTTTCTTTGAAGTGCTGCTGTCCGTGTGGTGAAGGTGGTTTTATTCTAATGATTATTTGTAGCGGTTTGGTACAAATGAATGGCTTGCTAGGCAACTTCAGAGGACAGTTAAGAGTCACATTTGTTGTGGTGTGACTGGAGTGACATATAGGCCAGACCGGGTAAGGGTGAAAGGTTTCTTTCCCTAAAGAGGACATTAGTGAACCAGTTGGGTTTTTATGACAATCCAACAGCTTCATGTTCACTTTTACTAATACCATCTTATTTCTAGATTTATTTATATTGTTTTAAAAACGGAATTCAAATTCTCAAATTGTCATGGTGAGATTTAAACCCATGTTCTCTGGATTATTAGGCCAAGCCTAATCCAGTAATATAATGACACTACCGCATCCTGTAGTATAACACCAATCTGTAACTGGCTTCTACTGTAGATGACATTTAAGCCAATATTTAAAAAATTATAACTAGAAACAGTCATTGAATTACCTTACCAATAATGCCCATAAATATTTAATTACTAACAATGCATCCTGATTACAGCTATGAGTAACTGTCTGATGCAGAGAAATTGGGTTAAGAAGTGACCTCTGTCCATATGTAACATGATTTGAGCCAAGGGACCTCCTAGGCGTTGCGGTTATGATGACCAAACCACCTGTGTCTGTGGATTTAATTGCATTTAGAAAATAAAGTATCTCATCCTTATCTGTTTCAAAGAGCAAGACCATTAAATCAAGTGATTTCCCATGCCAGATCTCTGTCAATTTTAAAGTAAGCACAAATAAGGAACATAAATTGCTAAGAGCTTCATGCCAATCAAATGAGTTCAGTTCAATTATTATTGATGCTCTTTCACTGTTGTCTGGAAGTAGAGGTTCAGAGTCAACCTGCTAATTCAATTACTGAGACTGCTGAACTTTCAGTATTTTTTAACTGACCTCCTAGGGTAACAATTAAAGTAGTTGCTTTTAGGGATAATTAAAAGGTTTGGAGAAGAATTTTCTTTGGTCTGTGCCCTAATTTGAACTGTAAAGCTTCTATGTTCTTCTAACTGGGTGTTAAGTGCTAATCAGTGTTCAAGGGGCTATATTTCATTTTCGTTGTGAATTAGTGGTTAATTGGCACTGATCTGGTAGCAATTTGCACATTTTTCAAAAAGCACTGTTGTGTGACAGTATGTTGCAACTCAAATATGTAGTGTAACAGAGCCATAGAGCATGGGTTAGTACCAGAATTACTTCTATACCGTTGAGAGCGCCAAGTAGACTGCAGGAAAAATATTTCAGAAGGCACCATTCCCTGTGCCTCTGTCACACAACTCCTGCCAGCTAGCTAGCTTTGAGTAATGAAGCAGATGACATGTGAGCAGGTTGCCTAGTTTTAAATTTGTTCTTGCAATGTGGATGATGCTGGCAAGGTCACATCCCTAATTGCTCTCAGAACATGGTGGTGGGCCTTCTCCTTGAACCATTGTGGTGATGATGCTCGCATGATGGCATTAGGTAGGGAATTCCAGGATACTGACCCAGCGATGATAAAGGAACGCCGACGTATGTGGAAGTCAGGATGATGTTTGACTTGGAGGAGAACTTGGAGATGATGACGTGCCATAATATTGCTGCTCTTAGCTGATGAAATGGTGAGTGTCACTAGCAAACCTGGGGAAGGGTGTTTTAAATGAGTGATACTATGTCTGTTGATGAAATCTCTTAAAGTGTTTTAATGAATCAGAGATACACCTGCTCCTGGGTGTAGTTATATATAATACAGAATCATATTTAGGTGCACAAGTCGTGCCAATGCACTAGGAGAATGTGAGATTTGTTATGGTCCTCAAAACATTATTGAGATTGTGATAAAAACAGAAAATGCTGGAAGTACTCAGCAGGTCAGGCAGCATCTGTGGAGAGAGAAACAGAGTTAATGATCTGAAACGTTAACTCTGCTTCTCTCTCCCCAGATGCTGCCTGACCTGCTGAGTATTTACAGCATTTTCTGTTTTTATTTCAGATTTCCGGCATCCACAGTATTTTGCTTTTGCATTGAGATTGTGAAGACTTCTTAAATGATGCAATAAGGTTTGTCAAGGATAACAATGACTTCAGTGAGCAATCTGTGTGTGGTCTCATCATCCCTAAAAGCAGCAGCCCCTATGGATGAGATGTAGGTGCAGCTCTGCAGGTTAGATACCACAGACTAGAAAAAACGACTTAGAAGCTGCATTTTCTAGTACTGTAATTTCAATACACTAACTATGGCAATTTGAAAACACTTTCCTTTGATTCCAAAGATCAGATGTAGGTATTTATAGAAAATAAATAATATTAAGGGAATCAAGGGATAGTGCAGGAAAGTGGAGTTGAGGTAAAAGATCAGCCATGATCTTATTGAATGGCGGAGCAGGCTCGAGGGGCGGAATGGCCGACTCCTGCTCCTATTTCTTATGTTTTTATAAAATGTCACTTCTGTCTCGAGCTCATTCACATTCCTCCAGAAATCAAAGAAATGTTAAATAGTTTTTAAGACCAGACTATCAATTTTCCATACAAGTCAGCGACGTGCTGATAGTTGTCTTAACTCCATATAGATGGTGCCGGTGTGACAAGCTGAAAGATTTCGGGATTTTATATCATACAGTTTTGAAATAGGCAGAATTCAAATGGAATCTACTTTCTTTATCAAATTTCTTAAGAGTCAGGCTGCCTGCAGGAAAACAGGTCAACTTAATTGATCTGTTTATTAAGTAACAAAAAATCAAGTGTGCATTATTTAAAGTATTAACAAGTCCAGGGTAAACAAATAGTGCGTAAACATTTGGGGGGAGAAATTCGGTATCGCCCCGGTTGGGGCGCAATTATCGGCCGGGCGCAAAGATTAGTGCCTGGCGCTAATTATCGCCTCCGACTGCAAACTTGGCTTTTATCGCCCCTGGAGGTGATTGGAGCGCTAAATCAGGCGCTACACACCTGTCTTAAGGCGCAAAGGCCAAGGAGCGAGGCGCTACCTCATAGCGCGGGCGAAGCTCATGTCATGTCAGTCAGCAATGGAACAGAGAATCACTGGTGCCAGCCAGTTCTTAAAGGGGAGGGTCGATCTTGCAGAAAAACCCGGGAGAGTTCAAAAGCAGCGGAAACAGAGCGAGAGCACCAAAACCCGGGAGAGTTCAAAAGCAGCGAGAGCAGAGAGAGAGTGCCACAACCCGGGAGAGTTCAAAGGCAGCGAGAGCAGAGAGAGAGCGCCAAAACCCGGGAGAGTTCAAAAGCAGCGGGAGCAGAGCGACAGCGCCAAAACCCGGGAGAGTTCAAAGGCAGCGAGAGCAGAGAGAGAGCGCCAAAACCCGGGAGAGTTCAAAAGCAGCAGGAACAGAGCGAGAGCGCCAAAACCCGGGAGAGTTCAAAAGCAGCAGGAACAGAGCGAGAGCGCCAAAACCCGGGAGAGTTCAAAAGCAGCAGGAACAGAGCGAGAGCGCCAAAACCCGGGAGAGTTCAAAAGCAGCAGGAACAGAGCGAGAGCGCCAAAACCCGGGAGAGTTCAAAAGCAGCAGGAACAGAGCGAGAGCGCCAAAACCCGGGAGAGTTCAAAAGCAGCAGGAACAGAGCGAGATACAAAGGTCCGGTGAGTGTAAAGAAGTAAAAAGTAATCGAAGTGTGACGTCACCAGAAAGCAGGTAAGTGATTGGTTGGTCAGTATTTCTCTATTTTTTGCTTTTTTTCCAAACTTGAGCGTCTAAATTTAAGTGCCTTGGTGTAGATTAAAAGATATAAGTGTTCCAAATTTTAAAACTAATTAATTAATTGAGATGGGAAACCAGGCAATGTGTTGTTGTTGTTGTTGTATGTGGGAGCTGGTGGACACCATTGAGGTCCAGGGCGACCACATCTGCAGCAAATGTTGGCGGCTCGAGGAACTTCGGCTCAGAGTTGATGAACTGGAGTCCGAGATTCAGACACTGCGACACATTAGGGAGGGGGAGCGTTACCTGGACACTATGTTCCAGGAGGCAGTCACACCCACTAAAATAATTACTTCCAATTTGGCCCATGGTCAGGGACAGGAGGGTGTGACTACAAGCAAGGCAGGTATTGGGATCCAGGAGGTAGTGGTGGAGGAGCCTCAGCCCTTGGCCTTGTCCAACAGGTACGAGATTCTTGCTCCCTGTGTGGACGAGGCCAGGGACTGCAGCAAAGATGAGCAATCTGACCACAGCACCGTGGTACAGGGAGCCATTCAAGTTGGGGGAGTAAAAATAAATATTGTAGTGATTGAGGACAGTATAGTGAGGGGGATAGATACTGTTCTCTGCAGCCGAGAGCGTGAGTCCCGAAGGCTGTGTTGCCTGCCCGGTGCCAGGGTTAAGGACATCTCCTCTGGGCTGGAGAGAAACTTGGAGTGGGAGGGGGAAGATCCAGTTGTCATGGTCCACGTAGGTACCAATGACATCGGTAGGACAAAGAAAGAGGTCCTGCTGAGAGAGTATGAGCAGCTAGGGGCTAAATTAAAAAGCAGAACCACAAAGGTAATAATCTCTGGATTACTACCTGAGCCACGAGCGAATTTGCATAGGGTAAATAAGATCAGAGAAATGAATGAGTGGCTCAAAGACTGGTGTGGGAGAAATGGGTTTCGATTTGTGGGGCACTGGCACCAGTACTGATAAGAGGGAGCTGTTCCATTTGAACAGGCTTCACATGAACCATGCTGGGGCTAGAGTCCTGGAAAATCAAATAACTAGGGCTGTAGAGAGGGCTTTAAACTAAATAGTGGGGGGGAGGATCCAGGTGAGCGGGAAAATAAAAAGTCAATGAGAAATGAGAAAGCAATAGAGCAGGCTGGAGATGGGGGAAATAATAACCAGAGTGTGACAGGAAGGGACAGAATGTTTAAAAATAAGAGTGTAACAGAAAAAAAGGCCAAAACAAGGAAAAATGGTAAAAAGACAAAGTTAAAAGCTCTATATCTGAATGCACGCAGCATTTGTAACAAGATAAATGAGTTGACAGCACAAATAGATACAAATGGGTATGATCTGATCGCCATTACAGAGACGTGGTTGCAAGGCGGCCAGGGCTGGGAACGGAATATTCCAGGGTATATGATAATTCGGAAGGATAGAAAGAAAGGAAAGGGGAGCGGGGTGGCTTTGTTGGTAAAAGATGGGATCAGTGCAGTGGTGAGAAGTGATATTGGCTCAGAAGATCAAGATGTAGAATCGGTTTGGGCGGAGATAAAAAATAATAAGGGGAAAAAGTCTCTGGTGGGCGTAGTCTACAGGCCCCCGAACAGTAGCAATGCTGTTGGACAGAGTATAAATCAACAAGTAATGGAGGCCTGTAAAAAAGGTATGGTAATAATCATGGGTGATTTTAATCTCTATATTGATTGGACAAATCAAATTGGCCATGGTAGCCTGGAGGAGGAGTTCATAGAGTGCATCCGGGATGTTTTCCTAGAACAGTATGTATTGGAACCAACCAGGGAGCAGGTTATCTTGAATCTGGTACTATGGAATGAGACAGAATGAATAAATGATCTCATAGTAAAGGATCCTCTAGGAAAGAGTGATCATAGCATGGTTGAATTTCAAATTCAGTTGGAGGGTGAAAAAGTTGTATCCCAAACCAGTGTCCTGATCTTAAACAAAGGCAATTATAATGGCATGAGGGCAGAACTGGCTAAAGTGGACTGGAAAAACAAATTAAAGGGTAAGAAAGTCGAAATGCAGTGGCGGACATTTAAGGAGATATTTCATAACTCTCAACAAAAATATATTCCAGTGAGAAAGAAAGATTTTAAGAGAAGGGAGCACCATCTGTGGCTAACTAAGGAAGTAAAGGATGGTATCAAATTGAAAACGAAGGCATACAATGTTGCCAAGATTGGTGGGAGACCAGAGGATTGGGAATTTTTAAAAAACCAGCAAAGGATGACTAAAAAAAAATAAAGAGAGAGAAGATGAATTATGAGAGTAAGCTGGCAAGAAACATTAAAACAGATAGTAAGAGTTTCTGCAGGTATATGAAAAGGAAGAGGGTAGCTAAAGTAAACATTGGTCCCTTAGAGGATGAGACTGGGGAATTAATAATGGGGAACGGGGAAATGGCAGAGACTCTGAACAAATATTTTGTATCTGTCTTCACTGTAGAAGACACTAACAACATCCCAATAATGGATAATCAAGGGGCCACAGGGAGTGGGGAACTAAAGACAATCACTATCACTAAGGAAATAGTACTCGGTAAAATAATGGGACGAAAAGACGACAAGTCCCCTGGACCAGATGACCTGCATCCCAGGGTCTTAAAAGAAGTGGCTGCAGAGAGAGTGGATGCATTGGTTGCAATATACCAAAAATTCCCTGGACTCTGGAGAGGTCCCAGCGGTTTGAAAAACCGCTTATGTAACATCCCTATTTAAGAAAGGAGGGAGACAGAAAGCAGGAAACTATAGACCAGTTAGCCTAACATCTGTCGTTGGGAAAATGCTGGAGTCCTTCATTAAGGAAGCAGTAGCAGGGCATTTAGAAAAACATACTGCAGTCAAACAGAGTCAGCATGGTTTTAGGAAAGGGAAATCATGTTTAACAAATTTGCTGGAGTTCTTTGAGGATGTAACAAGCAGGGTGGACAAGGGTGAGCCAGTGGATGTGGTGTATTTGGATTTTCAGAAGGCATTCGATAAGGTGCCACATAAAAGGTTACTGCATAAGATAAGAGCTCACGGAGTTGGGGGTAATATATTAACATGGATAGAGAATTGGCTAACTAACAGAAAGCAGAGAGTCGGGATAAATGGGTCATTTTCTGGTTGGCAAATGGTAACTAGTGGGGTGCCGCAAGGATTGGTGCTGGGGCCCCAACTATTTACAATCTACATTAATGACTTGGATGAAGGGATCGAGTGTAATGTAGCCAAATTTGCGGATGATACAAAGATGGGTGGGAAAGCAAGTTGTGCAGACGACTCAGAGAATCTGCAAAGGGATATAGACAGGTTAGATGAGTGGGCAAACATTTGGCAGATGGAGTATAATGTGGGAAAGTGTGAGGTTATCCACTTTGGCAGGAAAAATAAAAAAGCAAATTATTATTTAAATGGAGAGAGATTACAAAATGCTACAGTTCAAAGGGACCTGGGGGCCCTTGTGCATGAAACACAAAAAGTTAGCATGCAGGTACAGCAAGTAATCAAAAAGGCAAATGGAATGTTGGCCTTTATTTCAAGGGGGTTGGAGTATAAAAGCAGGGAAGTCCTGCTACAACTGTACAAGGTATTGGTGAGACCACACCTTGAGTACTGCGTACAGTTTTGGTCTCCTTATTTAAGGAAGGATATACTTGCATTGGAGGCAGTTCAGAGACGATTCACATGGTTAATTCCAGAGATGAGGGGTTTGACTTATGAGGAAAGGTTGAGCAGGCTGGGCCTATACTCATTGGAATTTAGAAGAATGAGAGGTGATCTTATCGAAACATATAAGATACTGAGGGAGCTCGACAGGGTAGATGCAGAGAGGATGTTTCCCCTCATGGGGTAATCTAGAACTCGGGGGCACAGTTTTAGAATAAAGGGTTGCCCTTTTAGAACTGAGATGAGGAGGAAATTCTTCTCTGAGGGTTGTAAATTTGTGGAATTCTCTGCCCCAGAGAGCCGTGGAGGCTGGGTCATTAAATACATTTAAAGTCGAGATAGACAAATTTTTGCAAGACAAGGGAGTGAAAGGTTATGGGGAGCAGGCTGGGAAGTGGCTTTGAGCCCAAGATCAGCCATGATCTTATTGAATGGCGGAGCAGGCTCGAGGGGCCAAGTGGCCTATTCCTGCTTCTATTTCTTATGTTCTTATGTTTGCTCTCCATCCACATCCTGCTCATTGCAGCCTTGAATCTCGGCCTGGAGAGACCTGTACGTCAAATCAGCTGGAAAGAACAATGGAGAGGCCCAGGGAAAGAGCACAGAGTGCAGCCCCCTCAGTCTATTCTAAATCAATGCAAGGGAGGTCAAATCAAAATGAACCTGCAAAGTGCTGCTCAGTACCCAAAACTCCTTCACACTGCGTTGAATCTCTCCAGAAGTCTCTCTCTCTCAGAAAGCGTGGTGCAAAAATGTTGCTGACAAAAAAAGGCAGGAAGCGGTCGCCTTTAGATAGTGCTCCCCCAGTCCCTTCCCAACTGCAAAACGCTCCCCTCAACCTGTCGTTGCTAGCGGCAGGCGGTAAGGCAGGGGGCGCCACTCAATATCCGGTCCGGGGTGCTACCGGGGCATTGCACGCTCGATTGATGTCACAATCTGCGGGCGCAGGAGATCGTGGCGGTAGTGTTTAGCGCCGCCGCAAAATGTCTGGTCAATTTCACGAGCGGCGCAAACATTGCTGTGTCCGGGCGCTAGTTGCTTTGCACCCCATTAACGCACTCTTAGGGCGCTAACGGGAGGCGCTATGCAACCGAAATTTTCCCCTTGCTCTTCGGTCATTCTGTTGTGTTTTTGTTCTTCATTGATTGGCAGCTCAGTCCCCATGGGCCTTTCATTTGGAATAAATACTGTGTACTTTTCTCTATTTATAGCTCAACTCCAAATTAACCATCTAGACTCCATGGGCTAACATAGGAATCATGTTACCCACAAATAGCATAGCTGCATTCATCCAGAAGCCTTGCCACATAAACTATGTAAGGAATACATTTTGGAAGAAGGTGTTTTAACCCCTTGGCTCTGTCTTTATTTTTTAAGTGTTGTACATTCCTTCTTGCTGTGTCATACTACCTCTGCATTGTCTAACCTGTAAAGAAATCTTGCTATTCATTTTAGCTTGAATGCCTTATTCCGACACTATGGAATTTATCACCTTTCAGAGAAAACAGGAAACATAATAAGCATCCTACGTGATTTCTGGTGCATTATACATAATTAAAGGTGTAATTAATAGTCCCATAGCAAGCATAAGGGCACAGTCTTTGGTTCATTGAAGATTCATTCTGCTGATGGATACTGCCTCTCTGTCACGTGTTTAAGTTGAAAGATTTGGGGGAGAAAGCCAAATCTCTAACAGCTAAATCACCAGATCCCAAGCATATTATCAAGGACATTACCATTGTATTGCATTTCATGATGAGTATGAAACATTCGCTGGGAATTTCCTCAGGTCTTCTCCTCATTGGCTGCTGTAACATTGGCGAAAGATCAGCAGAAACCTCAGATAAATCACGTAAATGGGATTTCCGCCAAAGTTACGGCAGCCAATGAGGAGAACACCGCAAGGAAATTCCTAGCAATATAATCAGGCTAATTAACCATCTACAAAAACATGGCCACCCACAACAAAACACTTTCATGTAAAAAGTATGACGTGCCAAGCAGGAGGAGGAACTTCCACAAGGGAATCACAAAACCAAATCAACATATCACCCCATGGAGATACCTAATAAGAGAAGTGAAGACTGAGTGACAGAGGTCAGGAGCTCCTACAACATTGCTTATAGAGTTTCCCAGCTCGCAGGTTGCTTCATTGGTCGCCTTGCTGACTCAACACGTCTCTTCTTGGACACTTTCTCAAAACTACAAATCTAACCAATTAAAATTCTTACAGTAAATAATAATGCTGACTCAGGTTCACTGTGGCTGGATTAGTCCATTACTTTGTGGGAGTCCTTGTGCAGATCTACACCAAGCAGGATGAACCAGTATAAAGGATATACACAAGTCAAAGTACTTGCCGAAATTGTGTAGATTTACAAAAGCAAAATACGGCGGATGCTGGAAATCTGAAATAAAAACAGAAAATGCTGGAAATACTCAGCAGGTCAGGCAGCATCTGTAGAGAGAGAAACAGAGTTAACGTTTCAGGTCGATGACCCTTCGTCAGAACTGGACAACGTTGGAGATGTAACAGGTTTTTAAGCAAGTGTAGGGGCAGGGAGAGGGGGGAGGGGAGGAAAGAACAAAAGGGAAGGTCTGTGGTAGGATGGAAGGCAGGAGAGATTAAGAGACAAAGGGGATGATGGTGCAAGGCAAAAGGAGATGGTAATGGGACAAGTTAAGAAACAAAAGATGGCTCTAGATGAAGTGTAAATGGGAATGGCAGAATGATCGATGGCTGCCATGTGAGAGAGAGAAAAAAAGTAATGATAGGGGCAGAGGTTATGGTCTGAAATTGTTGAACTCGATGTTGAGTCCAGAAGGCTGTAAAGTGCCTAATCGAAAGATGAAGTGCTGTTCCTCGAGCTTACGTTGAGCTTCATTGGAACAGTGTAAGAGGACGGAGAGGTCAGAGTGGGAGTGGAGCAGAGAATTAAAGTGACATGCGACTGGAAGCTCGGGGTCACCCTTACGGACTGAACGGAGGTGTGTAGATTTATATTGTTTGTACACCATATGGTTTGCCAAATAAGTTTTCCTTTTAAGAAATTAACTTTCTGATTGCCCTTTGTTTATACAAGTCAGAAAGCTAAAATTCCTTTGTTTTGTAATACCATTGCCGGGCAAGATAAAGTGCCCATGAACAATACTTCCAGTTCAGAAGCTTGGGTGTATGTGATATACCTTTTTATTAGGAGTCCTAATCCAGTTTGCTTGCTGTGTATAAAAAGATGTGATGAAAGGTGTCCAGAGGGATTCTAGCATGAATGTTTACATTTTAGATTTCTACCAATTTCTAACATAATTGAGTCAGGTATATTTGTTGAGCACAAAAGAATCTGGGACTTACTTTTCAGTTATAGTCAGGTAATTCATGGGGTTGAGGGGGGGGAGAAGGGGTTGGTGGAAGGCAGAGTACCACTTGTATATTGGTGTTTCCCTCATGAGTTCCTCTTCTCATCATCATGCTCTTCCTGATGTGCTTCTACTCTGTGAGCACTTTGAATGTTAGATATTACTTTTAAAATGTTCTGGTAGAATTCATTCCAAATTCTTCTACAAGTAATCAATGGCTATCATTGGAAATTGTCATTTTGTGCCCATGTCCTGTTGTTCTACAATCAGTGCTACAGTTACACCTGCATCTCCCAGCATCTTGAACACCTGGATCATGTTCTCCCTGTCTTCACTTCACTGATGAAAAGAAATTCAATTCTGTAAGTAGCTCTTCATGACTTTGATCCCTATGCACTAAATCATTCCTGTTGCTTTCCTCCAAACCCTTTTCAATTCATCAGTTTCCTTTTGAAGCTCGGTTATCCAGAATTCCAAATAAAAATTATACAGGGTTAAAATGATCTGCTCCAACTTGTAATCAAATGCCTGTCTTGACAATAGCCTTGTACTGACCGGATATATGACACCTCAGTGCATAGCCAATAATCACACTCTGCAGCTTCCCCACTTGTTCCTGACACTTCTACAGACAAGTCACTTGTGCTCCATGCAACCTCTGGGGCCAGTCTCCTCACCAAATGTGAGCAATGCTAGGAAAGGTCTATTAGTATATTAACATTCAGTGTATTTATGCAGCAATGCTATTCTGCTTGATATGAAGAAACTGCCAGAGAAGCTTAGTAAAGATGTTTAAGATGTGCTTCTAACTTGCAACAAATTGATTGTAAACAATCCCATGTTATTAATGTCAAACAGAACTACTGGTAAATAAAGAGCACCGGGATGGGGAGCTCTAACACTTTTACAAAGCCTGAATTTTGCGTTATTACTCATCACAGGTATTGGATCAGTCTCAGGTTACATTTTCCCTTTGTTTACACCCACTTCCATTTTAAATACAATTGCACAACAAAGGTGTCTACACTTAACACATTTACAAGTTAGCTAGTTGTCAAAATCCAATGAGCGGTGACAGTGTTGCAGGGTAGACTTCAGCAGAATCAAAGTCCTTAAAATGTTATTCGAAAAGAGTGAATAATAATTGTTGGCATAATTCAATGCGAATGCATCATATATAATCTTAGATGTGATTTATTGAAAAACACTGAATTGCTTCGGGGAACATTACAGATGGATCTCCATGACCTAGCAGACTGTTCTATTGTGCAATAGTTCAACCCCTTGCTTCTTTAAGCAGAGGGCTTGTAGCTTTTAGTATGAGGTGGAGATTGCAGGTTAAGTGTTAAGTATAACCCTTTCCAAGTCATGTAAGTACATATTGGGCTGGATTTTGTCAGTGTGGGTGGGCTGGGGCGTGTCAGGTGGAAATCGTGTCAGGACCCCGACTTCTAAGTGAAGTGTTGAAAAAGTGGGATTTTCCCCTAATTGGGCAATTGATTTCCTGCGTGTGGGAACACCTGGCCCAATGAGTCTTTTCATAAGAAAGTCACCTCCGATGATGTCATCAGTGCTGTTGGATTTAAGGCCTGCAAGCAGCCTTGATTCTTCTGGAGACTGCAAAGGCTCTGCAATTTATATGAAGGAGTTGAATTGTGGAAAATGTCCACGATCAAGCAAAAGTGTGCCCCTCGATTGATGAGCCCTCCCTCCAAGCTCTGGTGCACGGAGCCAGCTGTAATAAGGAGGTGCTGTTCCCTTCCTCAGGGAGAAAAAAGCCACCCCAGCAGACAAAAGCTGTGTGGCTACAAGTGGCCCAGGAGGTCAACTCCATTTCGATGAGCCGCAGAACCTGGCTGCAATGCAGGAAGAGGTTTCATGACCTTCTCTGCACAGGAAATGTGAGTATGACTTCCCCATCACCCTCAATCTGATCCCCATCGCCTCTCCTCACCAGCACTCTGCTTTGCCAACCTCTTCCTCCACATGCCAGTTGACACTTACATCCCTGCACCCTTACCCATTCCCTCTCTCTCTCTATGGTCACATTCACTTAACTATTCGACCATGCAGCCCTCACACTTCCTATCACTGTGATGCCATGACAACAACAACTTACAACACACAGGGAGGGTCCTTTGTATCCTTCTAAGCATCTATGCTATGCATTCACTACACTCACTCTTTCATTCTCACTCAAACTCCACTTGTGTCCCTCATTGCAGGAAAAGAGAGCCCACAATAAGAGGGAAAGAGCCATGACAGGAGGAGGGCCACCCTCAGTAGCCCAGCTCAACCCCTGGGAGGAGGCAGCCCTGGAAATCGCTGGGATCGAGGATGATACCCAAGTGGGGGACGGACAGACGGGCGCATCACAGCAAGCTGGTGACAGAATAGTTTGGAATGTCTGTCATTGACATAGCATGAGTCACTGATAATAATTCTGATGCTCTAACAGATTGACTTATGATCATCTGCAATATTCAATGTGCATGTAACCTTGGCCTCACATCTCTAAATCTTTGCTTTACTCCCCCACAGGACCATCAACAGCCCCCATCCCCACTATCCAGGAGGAACAGCCTGAGCCTCCAGACTCCTCAGAGGAAGCTGCAACCTCTGAGGGCGCAGTGTCAGCAGAATTCAGCGCACCCAGCACCAGCGCAGACACTCACACCTCAGTGGGACCTACGCGAGATAGAGTAGTGTTGTCACCTGGTATATCACAGCTCACAAGTGAACATCATCAGATGGTGGAGACAGGGACAGCAGTGGAGACACCTCGTCAGAGGGCGCAGGACTCTGCCAGCTCAGCTCCGCTGCATGTCGACTGTGTGCCTCCGGGTCCATCCAGAAGGAGAGCGGTGCTGGAACTCCAGGAACAGGTGCAGGAGTCTCTGGCAGGTTTTGTCTCCAGGGTCGCTGCGAGTGTGGAGCGAATGGAGGAGTCCATCGCGAACATGAGCAGAGCATTTGTGGAGGCATTGGCGCATGAACGCATCACCACGGAAAGGATGGCAACCTCCGTGGAAAGGATGGCTACCTCCATGGTAAGGCTGGCTACCATAGAGGAGAGGATGGCTATGTCCATGGAGGAGCTTAGTCGCCAGGGTATTGAAAACATGGTCATTGTTCAGAATAGAATGACATCTCTTGAGGAGCGATGGTCAGCTATTGAGAAAACAAACCAGACCTTCATGCAAATCCTCTGGAGTAGGACTTCCAGCACAGGTCCTCATGGCCCCGCTGCAGTGCAGCAAGGTGCTGTCAAGCCACTTGCTAGCTCTGAAGTGGGGCTGACCCATGAGTGGGATGTTGGTGGCAGACAACAAGGAAGTAGGGGTTCCTCTCCAAGCGCTCACATGACCTTGCCACTGCAAAGCCCTCGGTCAGAGCCCCACCAGAGTCCTCACCCAACTGAGATGGGCGTCTCAGCCCCGCGCAGCCGCAGGAGCAGCAGACTGTTGCCGAGCCCTCACAGGTTCGCCACCCCAGAGGACGCCCGCCAAAGGCGTCGAGTCAAGAGCAGCAAGAGAGTGAGCAAGGGGCCTCCACATCTGCTGAAGCTACAGGGGAAGCACCACGTAGGAGCACATGTAAGAGGAAGATAAAGCACAAGTAGTCACAAGGGTAGTCACTTGGGTGCTGTGTTGTTTTGTTTTTGGACCAGCCATCATTGTGATTGTATTATAAAGTGTTTTGATGGCAAACTGTTGAAGTTGTGGCCTGTGTGATTTCGCAAATGTGACTTTCACATTGAGGGCTTAGGGCGCCTTGTGATTGTCAGAATGGTGGTCAGAGTGGTAGGATTCCACAGGTTCTTATCCATTGTCGATGCCCTGGTAAGAAATAGCGAGACTAAAGCGTTTGATTGTGCAGGCTAAGCAAATCTGGCCAGGATGAGTGCGTCCCTTGCATCCCGGGCAGCAATGTTGTCGCGCGCTAGCGCCTTCTGGCCTGTACATCTTCAGGTGGGTGACTAGCAGCTTGGCGCTCCTGTTGATGCTCCTGCTGTTGGTGCTGCTATTGCTCATGGTTCTGCTGCTGCCGCGGCTGGTCTTCATCCGAATCTGATGTCCAGGAGGAAAGGAATTAAATGGTCACCATGCTTCTGGTATATACCTCAGTTGAGGAAGCGCTCAGTCAAGGTGGGGAGAGAGGTTTCCCAGGAGGTCACACTGGAGATGGGTGTCAGACTCCAAACTTCCACAACAATAAGTATGCCTGCTAAAAGTTCCCCCAGACCTGAGACAACAAAGTTCTGCCACCTGCAAATGATCATTGGTGAAAACTCCTTTGTAATGGTGGAGCTGCAGCTGTTAGTAAGCAATCCACTTGTGAGGTCACCAGGATTAACTGGCGTGTTCCAGAGGAGGCGTGGAGGATGTGTCTAAATGTCTAAAAATCAGAAAGGCCTCTCAAAATGGGATTATAGAGACAATTAAGTGGTTGTTAAGGGCCTTAAGGGCCTATCCCACCTCTTGGATGTGGGATGGAAAGGGGGTCAGAAAACACGCATTTGGGAAAATTGCTCGGAGGCAGGATAGAGGCGGGATCGGGTCCGCCCACCATTTTTGGCGATTTTAACAACTCGCACGCCTCCAAACCTGCCTCCTCAGGGCTGGTAAAATCCAGCCCATTATGTTTGATGTAGTAAGAAAATGGTATGTATAGGGAATGCAACTGTACACATTCCAGTGAAGTAGTACGTCACATGATATATCTGTCTCTGACTATTGCTGTATTGCGAATTAAAAGGCGCAGTTGTATGTTCACATCAATACAAAACAGTTTTGGGTATAGATTGATGAGAAAAGTGTATAACTCAGGTCGTGGGTCCTGGCCTAATACGTGAGTACACTAAAACCAAGGCGCGTAAGATGACCTCTCATCAATTGTATTCCTGCTGTGAAATTTCATGTTAAGTATGCAGACAGTTCATTTGACCAGCTGGGGACTTCTTCAACTTCATATGGAGTAATTTTAATGTTAGAATAAAAGGTGACACAATCTCCACTCTCTACTAATTTTAAAAAGCGAGTTAGCGTGTGCCAAGCTCTGTTAGAACGGCTCTTCAATGCCAGTCAGACTAAGGCGAGTCTAACAGGAGTCTGCTAACTGCCCGTCACTGCTGACAAATAGTGGTCTCAGATCAGTAGCTGCAGTTTAACTCCAGCTAATTCTTTCAATAGAAGACTACATTAAAAAAGTAAACAATCCTCCACTAGTGAAACTAAATGGAAAAAGTAGATGTGCACAGAGTCTTGTGGAATATAAGGAAAAAGCAACCACAGATTAGATGTCCATATTCAGAGCATCCTTAAACACAGGTATTCGGCTGAAGACAATTTTGCAAAAAGGCCAATTATCAATGATCATGAATGGGCAACGATTGCAGCATTTACAGCAACAAGGGCATATAAAAAGCTGAGTATTAACAGAAGTCTAGACTTGGCGGTAACAGGACAACAGTTTGGACGCTGACTAGTGCCAAAGCTTTCTGACTGAATATTTGTGTAGTGTCTATTATGGGCGTGTCACGGTGAAAGAGAGAAGTCCAGTATCAAAGAGGGCGTGGGAGGCTCAGGGACTGCAAGGGCTACCAGCTCAGAAAGCAGGCTTAGCATAATAGAGTGAGAAATCTAAATCTCCGGCTCACCAGGGAGGCGTGACTGAGGCGGGCCTTTAAATCCACAAATACCTCCATTTGGATTGATCTTTTAAGTGACTTGGAATAGAATTCTATATTATGGAACAGTAAATGCTTAATCCCTGTATAAAGAATCATCCATCCATAATTCCTCTGTAATAAAATTGAGGAAGGTTATTGTGATCATATTGATGCTTACATTGCCAATCCATCTGGATATATCTCACTCAAAGAATTCAAGAGCGGCTGTGTTCAAAATGGAAATTGTTCTTCAGAGGCTATCACCTGCTTTATCAAATACAAATATGTTAACATGAGTCACAATATATAATAATAATAAACACAGAGCTGTTAATATTGTGAACGGTTCTATCATTATTCTGTCTTCCAGCACTTGCTAGGAAAAGAGAGTCTTTATTTTTCCTTATAATATTTGCTGTTCAGGACTTCACCACGGAATAAGAAATAGGCCAATATAAAATTAAACAGGGATCCTCTCCGTTGTTGGATTTTGGTTCGTGCAAAGCAGCTATGTTGCAGTTAAATTAATTTGAGCATCAAAAAAGTAGAGGTTGGCAATATATCAATGGAGGGAGAGTGCAGTAGATCAGATAAAACTGAAGTAAAAAATGTGGGAAGTAAAAAAGCAAAATATATGCTCAATTGTTGACTGCATTGTTAACGAAGTATGATAAGAAGTGTAGATAATAAAGTGAGGGGATGGTGCAGCAGCCTGTTCAACATCAGTCTTTGAAAAATTTGTTTTGTATTTGTTATAGTTTATTATGTATTTACCTGTTAATCAATCAGTTCTTTGCTCAATAATTTAATTTGAAAATATCACCAGATTAGTGCTGACAAGCCTAGAAGTTATTGGTTATGATATCAGCAGACAACCGCATAAATTATATTCATTTTTGTGCACTATTTTATAGAATAACCGCATTAAAATAGTGGACACACCTGGTAAACAGTTGGCCACAAATATCACCAACAGTAAGTTCTAGGCTCTAGACTAGTTTGTGCAAGGCCGGGGGCTTGACGCTCGAGCTGGCTCCTACAATTGCTCAGTCTAATCTGTTGATTCTTTTAGATGAAAAATATGACGTGGTTTTTTGGCAGGATTTTATTACCAAACTATTAGTGTGTACCTGGTATGATTTACAGGGGTGGAAATTGGTATGTGTTGCACCCATTGTTCTGGCCTAATACGGGCGCAATGCTGACAAATTCAGCAGTGGGACAGCCTGAGCCCAATCTGCGCGTGTGGTTAGGCCACGGCTAAATTTGTTGGGCCTAATAGTGGCCGGCTCAAACACGCATTATGCCCCTTCCATAGGTTAATGAGGGGGCCTAACACTTGTTTAAGGATTTCTCTGGTATGTACATTGGTATCCGATGAGTGAGCAGGAGCTAGGCCTGCTCTTCTGAGGATTTTTTCAGAAGATGCTGAGGCCTATGCTGTGCCCACCACCAACAGGTAAGTTTAAATTTTAAAAAGCTACCCTGTGGAGCCAGGAGCAGCAAGAGTGCTTTCCCGACTCCAGAGTCCTTGTGAACACCACCCACACCCCAAAACCACTCCAACCCCGCCTCCCGGGACCTACTTTTGGGTCGCTGTTGGCGAGGCAAATGGCCCGCTATTCATCTTAGTAAAATGCATGAGCTGCCTGTGGCGGGAGGCACTAACAGCTTTGGCTCCACCAGATCTGTCCAGGCATCTGAAGCGCATTTAGAGCAAGCCGATGGTTTGCTCTATGATACTTCTGGTGGAAATGTGGCTGGCATTGTAACGCTCCTCAGTTTCGTTTGATGGCCTCCTCATCAGTGTCATTAGCCACATCTTCAGGGGATAGCCCTTGTCTCCAAGTAGCCATCCGGAAAGTTGGGTTGGCGGATTGAAGAGCTGAGGCACAGTGGGCTGCCGCAGGATGTACGAGTCATGGCAGCTGCCAGGGAACTTTGCGCAAACATGCATAATGTTCTTCCTGTGGTTACACACCAGCTGCATGTTAAGGGAGTGGAAGCCCTTGCGGTTGACAAATACAGCTGGGTTGTGATGGGGTGCCCTGATGGCCACATGTGTGCAGTCGATGACGCCCTGCACCCTTGGGAAGCCTGTCATATTGGCAAACCCAACCGCCCACGCGGTTACACTTGCTTCATCCGTTGAGAAGTGGATGTAATTGGCCGACTTGGCAAATGGGGCATCAGTAACCTGCGTGATGCAAGTGTGTGCGGCCGACTGGGAGATGCCGCTAATGTCTGCTGCTGATCCCTGGAAGGATCCTGACGCAAAGAAGTTGAGGGCGGTGGTGACTTTGACAGCCACTGGTTAGGAGTGTCCACCCGCTCCTGTGGGTGCAGGTCTTGGTGCAGCATTGTGCAGATGTCTGCGACTACCTCTCGCGAAAGTCTCCGCCTCCTTTGGCACTGCTGTTCACTCATGTTGAGGAAGCTCATCCTCAGCCTGTAAACCCTGTGTTGGGGGTATCTCCTGCAGCGCGGTGCAGCCCTGCGCTGATGGCCTCTGCCCTGTGCAGCATCAGGTGGCTGAGGAGAAGGTTGGTGCTTTTGTTGTTGGTGCTGCTGGTGTGCCTGGTTCTGCTGCTGCAGCGGCTGCTCGTCCTCCGAATCTGAGGACCAAGATGAGAGGGTATAAATGGTTCCCATTCTGCTGGTATATATGTCACTTGAGGATGAGATGTTATAAGCGCTCAGTCAATGTGGAGAGAAGTTATTCCAAGGAGGTCACAGTGTATATAGATCTCACAACACACACTTACAACCTCAGTACACCTGAAATATGTCTTCCAAATCCTGAAATCAGAAAGTTCTGGCATTTGAAATTGAACTGATGTGGCAGGTTAGCTTTTATGCTACAGTTGCAGCTGTGAACTATTCAGCTTGTTGGAAGACCCGACACAATCAGCTGGCGTGTTTGTCGAACGCCGTGGAACACGGTGAAAATGTGGAAAAATTGAAAAACCCTGTCAAAATAGCATTTAACAGGTACCTTAAGTACCTCTCTCGCCGCTTGGTGTCGGGTCTGATCTGGAGTCGCAGACCTGACACTTTGGAAAGTCGCGTGGAGGCGGGTTCGCAACCCGCCGTCAATCATTTTGGATTTAACTCCTGACCCGCCTCCAAACCCGCCCTCTGAGTTCCGGCAAAATCACGGCCTAAACCTTATCTTCATGAAACATGGAAGCCAAGGATAAAGCTATGACTGAGTGTGAATTCATACCATCGTATTGCATAATACACATATTATTTGAGTCTTCAGCCTGTATTAACCTTGGATTATTAGGCTAACTATACCTTTCACATGTTACTCTGAAATAGGAAGAATCTGGGTTTTAATTATACTTTCTAAAAGTGTCTTCCTGCTTCTCAGTTGAGAGGATGGGATGGTCCAGTCTATGAACATCTCCATGGATACCAACAATTCTGGTCTTTTTCTTAGTGCCTTTCTTATTTAGCAGTGTAATATTTGATTGTTCTGGAGAAAATTCTGGTTATGGTAATACGCTGGAACCCATTTTGCCGTGCCAACACATGGGGGTGATTTTGTCAATGGGGGTGCGTTGGAGGTGGGACTGCTGCTTGTCGGGTTTCAGTCCCGTCTCCATCGACTTGTGGCCAACCCACGCTATTTTCCCTTGATTGACCTTGTTAAGCCCGCCCAGCGGGCTCAGCAGGCCAATTAAGGGGAAGCCGGTTACAGAGAACGTCAGCGTATGACGTTTCATCTGTCAAATTGTCATCGTTTGACAGCTCTGTGAAGCTGTCAAACACTGACACTCTCTGTAGTTTGATGAGTCCTTGTATTCAAGACTCATCAAACCTCTTTTGTGAGCAGAAATCAGATGGTTGTTGCATCGGAGAATGCAGCAGCCATCTGTCATCTCTGCCGGTGAGATGCGAGAGTCTCCGCATCCCCAGTGATTGAAGCCTACAGGAAGAAACAAAGGGAAGGAAACTTTTTCTATCACTTTTCACTTACCTCACATACTCACCTCTCCACACTTGCACCCATCACTCACCTCCACAGTGCACTTTTGGACCCCTCCGACCCCCGCAGACCCACTGCTCGCCTCGGTGACCCTGGCGGGGTTTCCCGACGTCGGGAAGCCCGCACCTCTGGTGGAAAAATGGGGATAATCCTCTTAACTGCCTGATGACTACCTGTTAACAGGCAGTAAAGTGGCTGTAATCCCCTTCCCGCCTCCAGGAGACGGGGACCCAGCACGGGTCGGGTACCCGCCTCCTGGGAAGATGGCACGGAGGCGGGTTGGGGGCGGGATGGGTACCTGCCCCCAGTTTCTGCCATTTTCACGGCAGTCCTGCCTCCAAATCCGTCTCCCCAGGGCTGGCAAAATCAAGTTTCACAAGAGGAGGAGGACAAGGTTTGATCACCCCTAGCCACCCCAATCTCAATTCAGTTACTTTAGGAAAACAGTAAGAGGAGATCAGGCATCATCCTTCACTGCTACAGAACATGTACAGCCTGGGCGAGATTTAAGGGAAATCGGCCACAAAGAGTCCAAATTTCTCTGAGATTTTACTGAGTAAGCAGCGAATGATTCATTTGCACAAATATTTATTCAGTCTGGATGAAACTGTAAATGAGTTCCTGGCAAATTAGCAGTGAATCGAAGGCTCCAGTCTCCCGAGAATGAGGACTGACTGTTCTTTTTCCAAAATGTGTTCATAATGAATGTGCTGTAAATATGAATTTAAATTAATAAGTTCTGCATAAAGTTATGCTTCTGACATTATTTTGATTAAAATTATTCAGTAGCATAATAATTTAGCTGTTCTTTGTGGGTTAGGCTTATTTTCTATCAATATGAATGAAGAATAATCGGATTTTTTATTAGTGTACATTGTTGATTTGGGGTTTAATGTTCCTTCACCATTCTAGCTATTTATACGTGCGTACAAATGATAATCAGTTCTCATACTTTTGGGATGCGGTAGCCAAAAGTGCAATGAAGGGATAATTATGGATCAGAGCTTCTTTAGCCATAAAAGTCAAATTATAATTCCATAAAAAGTCTGATTGCAAAGTTGATGTACGAATGTTTAATACCTGTGCAAAAATAATGGAAACCAGAACATAGTGCCAGTGCATTGTACTTGTATCTGAACTTCACCCTGGGAATTTCTATCCTTGTCCATTGTTTGAAGGATTGGAGTTATTGCTGCCTCCAGGAAATCATAGAGAGCAGAAACAGCTTCAAACTCCTCTTCTCCAACACAAACCATTTCCTCACCTCGCTCCTCCACAACCCCATCCCATACCTTCACTTCAAAATATGAGGAACTCACAGACTTCTTCATGCCCAAAGTTGAGGCCATCCAGATAGCTGCTGCTGCCTCCTCTTACTGCTCAAGACCCACTTCCCCCTCCTGCTCTCCAATCAACCAAGTCTTCATTCATCCCATTCACCTCAATCGCTCCTTCAGCACATAAATCTCATCCATGCTGTCTGAACCCCTTCCAGTCCCAGGCCCTGGCCACTCAATTTCATATAATCAGCCCTATGTTTAATAAAATAAGTGGCCTGCCTCTCTCTTCTGGCACTACCCCAATCATGTTAGAGATTGCTGCTACCACCCCCTTCTCTGGAAACTCATGCTGAACAACTCTATCCTTTCAGACAACCTCCACAGCAGAGACTAGTGTGTCTATTGTCATAAGTACATTATAGGCGACTTCTCCTAAAATGGCCGAAGCAAGAAATAGTTCAAAAGTTGCTGAAAATAAAATAACTTCCTTGATATTGGAAAAGGAATAAAAAAGTCACAGAAGCATGTTGAAAAGGAAAGAAATGAAAATAGGAAATGGTTATTTCAAAAAAAGCAATGACACAAGGACTGAGTCATTTTGAACTTGACTGTACTTTCTAAATGTGTAGGAGGACCACACAGAAATAAAGACCACTTTGTGTCAGAACTGTGGGTAGTCACTTTCAACCGGTTTTACTGTAACACAAATGATATCCTCAACTGGCACTGATATGGATCTGTACTGAACTCTTATGGTTTGAAACCAAGGGCAGTAGTAAAAAATTATTGGGTTGAAAAAGGTTAAGGATCTTGGTTCCTGCCTTCATATTATGCATTTTTAATACCTCAGTAGCTTTACTTATTTTGCTAACATGACTTGCATCAGAATACAGGAGTCAGAATAAGATTATAATTATAAATTTATGACCAGTTAGCTTTCCTATTGCACTTTTCACCTACCTCTGCGGAAGTCAGTCAGTGACGCATACTAGAGTACAGTTCCATGCATGCTGGCAGCCCAGCAGTATATCACCCTAATGAACATTCGTCTAATGCAAGCTGAGGCAGTGAGTGTTGGAACACAATTCAATATAATTGTTGGATTAACAGCTGAGCCCAATCCTGTCCCCACCCAATACTTGCCCATTCAGCCAGCAAGGGAGCCTAAGCTTTAGTATTTTCTCTGGAATTATTAGCCATTTTTAGCTAACCATTTCCCACCAATTTTTCTCCTCCCATGTCTGGATTCCTTGGGAAACAGTTCGACAAGTGCCAGTCTACCCCCAATACCTTACCCAGCTGGGCATTCTCCATGTATGAACCTGGATAGTGAGGGCATCACAGCAAAGCCTGATCCTGTCCCACATGCATTTCCAGCAGTTGTTCCAGCTGACAGGTCTGGAAAAACTAGATGCAGGAAGAATGTTCCCGATGGTCGGAGAGTCCAGAACCAGGGGTCATAATCTAAGGATAAGGGGTAAGCCATTTAGGACAGAAATGAGGAAGAATTTCTTCACCCAGAGAGTGGTGAACCTGTGGAATTCTCTACCACAGAAGGTAGTTGAGGCCAAGTCATTAAATATATTCAAGAATGAGTTAGATATATTCTTAAAGCTAAAGGTATCAAGGGATATGGGGAGAAGGCAGGGACAGGGTACTGAGTTTGGATGATCAGCCATGATCTCATCGAATGGCGGAGCAGGGTCGAGGGGCCGAATGGCCTACTCCTGCCCCTATCTATGTTTCTATGTAACAATCAGTGAAAATCAGGCCACTTCTTCTCCCCACCCAAGGGTACATGAGCCATTTGTAATGTTCCTACTGTTGCCTTAATGGAGATCAACTTACACAGTATATCATGGGAACCTGCAACCTTTCTGGTCTGCAGGCACTCACTCACTTAACCAGCTGAACCATCAGAAGGGCTCGACCCTTTCTTTTGAGAGTAGCATTCTGCAAAACTGTAGGTGAAAATAATTCACACGTTAACACAATAATGGAACCTAGGAAAAAATTATGATGTCAAGGAGAAATTAAAAATCAAAAAAGGAAGGCTGGGAAAAGTTGCGAAAATTACACAGGGCTAAAACACACTTTTTTTGATAAAAGGAGACAATAAGTCTGGCATGCCCAAAGACAATCAATCATTTTGTAGCAAAGCAACAGGTATTTTTTTATATTAGGAGAACAGACAGATGTAAAAGGTGGGGAAATGGCCAACAGTTTAACAGTCATAACATTTCTGAGACAGAATAAAGTATTGGGTTATATTTACATAGAACCTTTTATAATTTTTCTTCATTTAAAAAAAAATCTATATCTCTCCTAGAAACATAGACATAGAAACATAGAAGATTGGAGCAGGAGTAGGCCATTCAGCCCCTCGAGCCTGCTCCACCATTCAATGAGATCATGGCTGATCATCCAAATTCAGTACCCTGTCCCTGCCTTCTCTCCATATCCCTTGATCCCTTTAGTTTTAAGAAATATATATAACTCCTTCTTGAATATATTTAATGAATTGGCCTCTACTGCCTTCTGTGGTAGAGAATTCCACAGGTTCACCACTCTCTGGGTGAAGAAATTCCTCCTCATCTCAGTCCTAAATGGCTTACCCCTTATCCTTAGACTGTGACCCCTGGTTCTGGACTCCCCGGCCATCGGGAACATCCTTCCTGTATCTAGTCTGTCTAGTCCTGTTAGAATTTTATAAGTTTCAATGAGATCCCCTCTCATTCTTCTAAACTCCAGTGAGTATAAGCCCAATCGACCCAATCTCTCCTCATACGCCATTCCTGCCATCCCGGGTATCAGCCTGGTGAATCTTCGCTGCACTCCCTCCATGGCAAGAACATCCTTCCTCAGATAAGGCGACCAAAACTGCACACAATACTCAAGATGTGGTCTCACCAAGGCCCTGTACAACTGCAGCAAGACATCCTTGTTCCTGTACTCGAACCCTTTCGCTACGAAGGCCAACATACCATTTGCCTTCTTAACCGCCTGCTGCACCTGCATGCTTACCTTCAGCGATTGGTGCACAAGGACACCCAGGTCTCGTTGCACTTCCCCTTCTCCCAATCTATTGCCATTCAGATAATTATCTGCCTTCCTGTTTTTGACACCAAAGTGAATAACCTCACATTTATCCACATTATATTGCATCTGCCATGCTTCTGCCCAATCACCCAACTTGTCCAAATCATACTGGAGTTTCTCGGCATCCTCCTCACAGCACACACTCCCACCCAGCTTTGTGTCGTCTGCAAACTTGGAGATATTACATCCAATTCCATTGTCCAGATCATTAATATATATTGTGAATAGCTGGGGTCCTAGGACCGATCCCTGCGGTACCCCACTAGTCACCGCCTGCCACTCGGAAAAAGACCCATTTATTCCAACTCTTTGCTTTCTGTCTGCCAACCAATTCTCTATCCAAGTCAATACCTTGCCCCCAATCCCATGTGCCTTAACTTTACACGCTAATCTCTTATGCGGGACCTTATCGAAAGCCTTCTGAAAGTCCAAATACACCACATCCACTGGTTCTCCCTTATCCATTTTACCAGTTACATCCTCAAAAAATTCCAGTAGATTAGTTAAGCACGATTTGCCTTTTGTAAATCCATGTTGACTTTGTCCGATCCTGTCACTGTTTTCCAAGTGCTCTGCTATTACATCTTTTATAATGGACTCTAGCATTTTCCCCACTACCGATGTCAGGCTTACTGGTCTATAATTTCCCATTTTCTCTCTACCACCTCTTTTGAATAGTGGTGTAACATTAGCTACCCTCCAATCCATGGGTACTGTTCCAGAGTCTATAGAATTTTGGAAGATGACCAGCAATGCATCTACTATTTCTAGGGCCACTTCCTTAAGTACCCTAGGATGTAGATTATCAGGCCCTGGGGATTTATCGGCCTTCAATCCCGTCAATTTCCCTAACACTATTTCCCTACAAATACTGATTTCTTTCAGTTCCTCCTTCTCATTAGACCCTATGTTCCCCGACATCTCTGGGAGGTTATTTGTGTCCTCCTTTGTGAAGACAGAACCAAAGTATGTATTTAATTGGTCTGACATTTCTTTGTTCCCCATTATAAATTCCCCTGATTCTGACTGCAAGGGACCTACGCTTGACTTCACCAATCTTTTTCTCTTCACATATCTATAAAAGCTTTTATAGTCAGTTTTTATGTTCCTCGCAAGCTTACTCTCATACTCTATTTCCCCCCTCTTAATTAATCCCTTTGTCCTTCTTTGCTGAATCCTATACTGCTTCCAATCCTCAGGTTTTCTGCTTTTTCTGGCCAATTTATATGTCCTTTCCTTGGATCTTATGCTATCCCTAATTTCCTTTGTTAGCCACGGTTGAGTCACCTTTGTTGTTTTATTTTTATGCCAAACTGGATGAACAAATTCTGTAGTTCATTCATGCGATCTTTGAATGCTTGCCATTGCCTCTCCACCGTCAACCCTTTGAGTGACATTCCCCAATCAATCCTACCCAACTCGCGCCTCATACCATCGTAGTTTCCTTTATTTAAATTCAGGACCCTAGTCTCTGAGTCAACCACTTCACTCTCCATCTTAATGAAGAATTCGATCATATTATGATCGCTCCGACCCAAGGGGCCTCGCACAACAAGATTGCTAATTAATCCTTTCTCATGACATAATACCCAGTCTAAGATGGCCTGATCTCTAGTTGGTTCCTCGACATATTGGTCCAGGAAACCATCCCGTATACACTCCAGGAATTCCTCCTCCACAGTATTGTTACTAATTTGGTTAGCCCAATCTATATGTAGATTAAAGTCGCCCATGATAACTGCTGTGCTCTTATTGCACGCTTCTCTAATTTCCCTTTTAATGCCATCCCCAACCTCCGTATTACTGTTTGGGGGTCTATACACCACTCCCACTAGCGTTTTTAGCCCCGTGGTATTTCTCAGTTCTACCCATACAGATTCCACATCATCAGAGCTAATATCCTTCCTTACAATTGTGTTAATCCCCTCTTTAACCAGCAATGCTACCCCACCTCCTTTTCCTTTTTGCCTATCTTTCCTGAATATTGAGTACCCCTGTATGTTGAGTTCCCAGCCTTGGTCACCCTGGAGCCATGTTTCCATAATCCCAATCATATCATATTCGTTTACCTCTATTTGCGCAGCTAATTCATCCACCTTATTACGAATGCTCCTCGCATTAAGACATAAAACCTTCAGGCTTGTTTTTTTAACGCTCTTAGACCTTTTAGAATTTTTTTTTACTGTGGCCATGTTTGATTTAAACCCTTGATTTCTCTGACTGACACCTTTGTTTTTTTCCTTCCTGACTTATGCTTCTATTCTTGTTTCCCTTTCCTCTGTCTCCCTGCTCAGGTTCCCAACCCCCTGCCATTTTAGTTTAAACCCTCCCCCAGAGCACTAGCAAACAGTCCCCCAAGGACATCGGTCCCGGTCCTGCCCAGGTGCAAACCGTCCGATTTGTACTGGTCCCACCTCCCCCAGAACTGGTTCCAATGTCCCAGGAATTTGAATCCCTCCCCCTTGCACCATTCCTCTAGTCACGTATTCATCTGAAATATCCTTCTATTTCTACTCTGACGAGCACGTGGCACTGGTAGCAATCCTGAGATTACTACCTTTGAGGTCCTATTTTTTAATTTATCTCCTAACTCCCTATATTCAGCTTTTAGGACCTCATCCCGTTTTTTACCTATATCGTTGGTACCTATATGCACCACGACAACTGGCTGTTCACCCTCCCCTTCCAAAATGTTTTGCAGCCACTCTGAGACATCCTTGACCCTTGCACCAGGGAGGCAACACACCATCCTGGAGTCTCGTTTGCGGCCGCAGAAATGCCTATCTATTCCCCTTACAATAGAATCCCCTATCACTATAGCTCTACCCCTCTTTTTCCTCCCGTCCTGTGCAGCAGAGCCACCCCTGGTGCCAGGAAGTTGGCTGCTGCTGCCTTCCCCTGATAAGCCATCCCCCTCAACAGTATCCAAAGCGGTATATCTGTTTGAGAGGGGGATGTCCACAGGGGACTCCTGCACTACCTGCCTGCGCCTACTTCTCTGCCTGGTGGTCACCCATTTTCTTTCTGCCTGTGCGGTGTGACCAATTGGTTAAACGTGCTATCCACGAGGTCCTCAGCATCGCGAATGCTCCAGTATGCATCCATTCACAGCTCCAGCGCCGCAATGCGGTCTGCCAGTAGCTGCAGCTGGATACACTTCCCGCACACATGGTCGTCAGGGACACAGGAAGTGTCCCCGATTTCCCACATAGCGCAGGAGGAGCATAGCACGGCGCCGAGCTGTGCTGCCATGACTTACCCATTAATTAATTGAACTTAAATTATATCAAATCAATCCCACCAATTATACTATAATTAAATGATATAGGGCCCTTGTTTACCAACTGTCCCCGCTACACCACATAGACCCTAGAAACTATAAACCAAGAAATTTAAGTTTGGAAAATGGAGAAAAAGAGAAATACTCACCAACCAATCACTTACCTGCTTTCCGGTGACGTCACACTTTGATTATTTTTTACTTCTCTCTCTCCCGCTCTGGGGGCTCAGATTGGTCGCCTACCTGGTCGCTGCCGCCTCTGTGGGCCTACCTGGTCGCCGCCGCCTCTTTTATCTGCTCCGCCTCGCCGCAGCCGCTCCACCCAGGCCCGCCGCCTATTCGTTAGCTTCCCCAAGCCACACACTATTCTCTGCCCGGGAAGATGAGTACCGTTGCCATGTATTTGTTTACTCCACTCTGTAACTGGCCACATCAAGGAATGCATGAACATCTGCATTGACTGACTCAGCAATTCTCCCTCCCTCTCTGTGGGGAAGTGTTTGGTACAACCTGGCCCGTTCCTTTCACGATCTCCTTTCAGAAAAATAAAGAAAAATGAAAAAAAGGATACAAAAGATGAATAGAGGACAAGAATGCAAAATACTGAAAGGAATTTAGCAAAGGTAGTTCAGTGTAATTTCAGTTATAAACAGTCCAGGACTACTAGATATTTGGCCAAGGTGGAAACCTGATTAAATGGTTACATACTATATAACCTGGAGTTCTTTTGCCTTACTTGTTAAATATCTTCTTCTTAGGTAGTCCCTCGGAACCGAGGCTGACTTGCTTCCACACTAAAAATGAGTTCTCAGGTGACTGATGAGTCCAATGCGGGACCTACAGTCTCTGTCACAGGTGGGGCAGACGCTGGTTGAAGGGGCGGGTGGGTGGGGTGCTTGGGTTGACGTGCGCTCCTTCCGCTGTTTGCGCTTGGCTTCCGCTTGCTCCCGGCGAAGAGACTCGAGGTGTTCAGCGCCTTCCCGGATGCTTCTCCTCCACTTTGTATGGTCTTGGGCCAGGGATTCCCAGGTGTCGGAGGGGAAGTTGCACTTTTTCAAGGAGGCTTTGAGGGTGTCCTTAAAGCGTTTCCTCTGCCCACCTGGGGCTCTCTTGCCGTGTCGGAACTCCGAGTAGAGCGCTTGTTTTGGGAGTCTCGGATTGGGCATGCGGACGATGTGGCACGTCCATCGGAGCTGATCGAGCGTGGTCAAAACTTCGATGCTGGGGATGTTGGCCTGAGCGAGAACACTGACGCTGGTGCACCTATCCTGCCAATGGATTTGCAGGATCTTGCGGAGGCAGCATTGGTGGTACCTCTCCAGTGCTTTGAGGTGCCTGCTGTACATGGTCCATGTCTCTGAAGCATACAGGAGGGCGGGTATCACTCCTGCTCTGTAGACCATATTGTTAAATATAGTGACATTGAGAAGCTATAAAAAATTATTAAAAATCAATTTTCATCTATTGTTCTATATATTGCTTAGCAATTGAGGTAAGCTATTTTACTCTGGGAGTGGTAACTATGCACTTATTGCTGAGACAGCAATAGGCCTAATCAACTGCAGAAAATCTCCTGGAGCCTCATGGTTCAAATCTTTAATGATTTTCTATTTAGTACTTGGGGGCGGGGGGGGGAAATCAATTCATAAAAAGGATAGAAAGAAACCAAGAATACATATTTATCACTTCAGAAATGCAAAAAATCTATCATTGCTACATATAATGCAAGAGCCATGAACCAATGTAACAATTCATCACTGGCTGTGACAAAAATACAGTGAACACAGCAATCCAATAACCCAGATGAAACGCAAATGAGATTTTAGAACATCACCAGTCCCAAGACAAGTAATGGGTTTTTCCATATACTTCCATGGGAGCTTCAACGTAATACAATTTAACTATACTCATAACTATTTTACACCAAGCTCAAAGTTGTAATTTGGAATTTCATGCTGCCAAAAAAAAAGTGCAATTCAATTCTGATTTCACAAAGTTGAACAGCAAGATTCTGAACCACTTAAAATCAAGTTGACATAGATTCCCAATAAAGGGATATCCTTGAGGAGACAAGTCAACAAAAACACAAGATGTAGTTTTGGACTGCAGAATGAAGTTCAAGGGTTCCAGCAAAGGTTTCTTTCCCCACAAAATCTTGGCAGGAACGAACACAGCTAGATTGCTAAGATAAGAAACTTTACTGCTCGCTTGAACAAACTTCAAGAATTAAATCTAATGTTTTTGGCAGGTAGTCAATGGACTTGATAGGAAGATGAAACAGCATCCTGTAATTGAAAATATACAATTGTGTTCAGGGCAACAGCAGCCAAAGTACTGCTTGACGAATGAAGCATTCACTCTTTGGATCTACTGAATGTCGAATCATTAAGTTTGCTATATTCCTGCCAGCTGTTTGACAATTTCCTTTCTGATACAAATGTAATCATTCCCCAAGAAACAGTTTGGGTTGAAACAGTATTATTCTACCTGGAAAAGAAATACTGTGTAGCAAAGGTGACCTATGCAAATATGTTTTCATCTATAATACCCGAGTAGTAGAAAAAGATTGCAATAGACCCGGAAATTCCTGGCGTAGTGCTGTTTCTTTGTAAGGAGATTCATGTGTAACTGATTTACGCTGGTTGAATGCTGTAACAAAATTTCCCTCGATCGTTTATGTCGCTCCCAAGATACATCTGCCAAAACCCTCAGCCGCTAATGTGCATAGCTCTGCCCCTGTGCTCACACGAGTTTCCTGCATTTGCGCCAGTAAGGCACTGTAGATTTACACCCAGAAATTGAGGCACAGCACAGCTCGAAGTCATGTGTTATCAGCATAAGTTAGATGACTGGGGTTTAATGACGAGACCACCGCTAAACTTAACCAAAGTGCTGTCAGTCTTGGTGCACCTGAAATCATTTGGTCCCTTGCACCCCATGTTTTTTGAAGTAAGGGGCACGTAGTGGCAGGTATGGGAAATAGATAAATATCACACTGGTACGACAGGATGCGCTGCTCTGAGTTTGGGCCCAAAACACAATTTTGAAGCAGAGTAGAGAGACTTTTTTTTTCCGCACCCAATTTTTCTACAAATGTCCTGGGAGTTATAGATGCTGACATTGTGTGGCCCAAATCAGCTTTGAAACCTCTCGCCTCGATAAGCACAAAAATCAAATATTTTAAAAAACCACCATGGCTAGACGCGCAGCCACATTCAAAAAGAAGCTTTTGCGTAGGAAGAATTTGTCTTGATAGCCGAAATAAAATGGAGGAAGCAGAAACAATGTTCATAGCCTTCCGTTGACAAGATTTCAGACTTGAGACATAGAAGAACTTGCTACAACTCAGTCCTTGTGAACAGGATGATCATTGAAGAATTTGAAATTAATGTACTTCAGGAAGATGACCCAATTCCTGCTCAACATCATCAAGTATATCTGGTACCAAATTCAAACCATGAATTTTTATCCAATTCCTGTGGAAGGAATCAGCATCCAACCGAAGTGGCAAATGGTGTTGACTTTATTGATAGCACTCTGTTTAACACCTTTTTTTTATTCGTTTATGGGATGTGGGCGTCGCTGGCAAGGCCAGCATTTATTGCCCATCCCTAGTTGCCCTTGAGAAGGTGGCGGTGAGCCGCCTTCTTGAACCGCTGCAGTCCGTGTGGTGAAGTTACTCCCACAGTGGTGTAGTTGACTTAAAAAGTATATGTTGGTGAAAAGTGATTCTCTTGTTTTGTCAACACAGCTGCAGTATAACATTATTAAACCTGCATAAATCTGGTATTTTCTGGCAGGGCGAGACAGTATATAACAGGTAACCTTACTTCAAGTACCTCTGGTTGATGGCTGCTATTACAATATGTCAAATTCCTATATACATTTTGTCTGTAATCTGAAAATTCAGGAAAAATCCTAGTGGAACAATATATTTATGGGTAAAAATCTTTTCAAAAGCACTACCTTTGCCTATCCTAGGGCTGGATTTTGTCTTGGGGTTGGGTTGGGGTCGTGTCATCTGCATTTCGTGTTCCCCACCCGACTCCAGATTAATGTGGATGAATGATGCAATTTTCACTTAATTGGGCAATTGAGTTCCAGCATGTGGGAACCCATGAACTAATTAGTGGTTTCAGTCTGAAAGTCGCCTTTGATGATGTCATCATTGCTGACCAGGTGAGAGACTGTCTGGCTGTTGGTGAGAGAGGACCTGTCTGGCTTGCTTTTGATGTGAGTGGACCTGGATGGATGGATGGGATGGGGGGCGGAGAGGAGAGAGAGAGAGAGAGAGAGATAGAGAATGAATTTTTTTCCATCCAGGTCCTCTCACAGCAAAGGCCAGGCAGTCTCTGAAGACATTCAATGCAGCAGCATCAGAGGCGACTTTCACACCTAATACTACTACTACCTTCATCACATCTCCGCTGTAATAGTGGACCTGCAGCCGATAGTCAGCTACCCACTTGTGCTCCCGTCAGGTTTCACTGGAGTGTTTCACACCAGGCGTGCTTCACGTCAGAAAAGGGTTAAACTAGCTAAAACGTTTCAAAATCGCATTACAGAGCCAATTTAGGGCTTGTTAAGGGCTTTAATGGCCTCTCCTGCCTCTTGGAGGCGGGACGGAGTCGGGAACCCCGCGACTGATTTTGTCAAAATTGCGTGGAGGCGGGATGGAGTCGGGATGGGGTCGGGACCCCCGACCCCGCAAATTTAACCCCCCACACGCCTCCAAACCCGACTCCATGGGTCATTCAAAATCCAGCCCTATGACTGCAATACACGGATACTAACGTAAGCACTTGACTCTTGATTCAATTATCTTTACTTCTTTACCCACAGAGTGGTTAGAATGTGGAGCTCACTACCACAAGGAGTAGTTGAGGCGACTAGCATAGAAGCATTTAAGAGGAAGCTAGATAAACACATGAGGGAGAAATGAATAGAAGGATATGCTGATGGGGTTACATGAAGAAGGGTGGGAGGAGGCTTGTGTGGAGGAGAAACACCAGCATGGTCGGTTGGCCGAATGGCCTGTTTTCTGTGTTTGAAATACTATGTAACACTACGTATGTATTTAACTATTATGGAATTTTACACAGCACATACCAATGACATGAATCTGTATGGATACAACAGCAACAACCATGGTCTGATTTAACATGCCAACACCAATCTAAGTGGGTCAGTCATGCATTAAGGAAGACTGAGGAAGCTGTACCTGTGTCTTACACCTTCTTCTTCTTCTTCTTTTCTTCAGCCAATGGAAAGCAACAGAAGAGAAGAGTTCCATCATTACGTAGCCTGATTGAGCAGCAAATGATTTGTACTATCAGACAGAATACCCAATAACATGGTGAGCTGGAAATGAATCATGACGGACTACACAGCAGGTGACGGATGGCGAATGTTGAAGCTGATTGCTTGACACCACTAAATGTAATAACTTGTATCAATATAATAACATTGTTTATTTCACTGCACTGCACAATGTCAGAATCATTGCAAATGAATAGTGTACAATTATCCTGAAAAGGTTATTCGAATTTTAACAAGTTCTTACATGTGCAGGCAGAAAGTTCTGTCAAACTGAGAAATGTTCAACAGAAGTAAAAGTAGCATTTTTCAAATAATCAATGTGTAATGTCTGGATTTAGCAGCCCATTAAAGCCGTGTTATCACTTTTGGCTGAACACCCAAGGCTACATTTCCAAAATATAAAAATGAAATCTTCAAACTACCCTTGCGAACAAATGTCGAAGTAGTTTTATTTGGAATGCCAACTTCGCTGACATTGATTGATTTTTAAAAAAAAAAATCAGCTTAGGAAAGATTAACTGGCATTTGATGATTGCAGTATTTTGTTACGGTGCATGGTATGTCAGAAAGTCACTTATGACATTTTAATGATGAGTTATGGTCTCAGAAGGCCTTTTATAATACTTTCTGTATAGAAAAAATTTGTCTGGTGCCAATTCAGAGCGAGAACTTTATATTTTCTTAAAATTCATGTTGCGACATGATTCAAGGGTACAGCACATGTGCTGTTTATCGATATCCAGTGTACTAAGACAGAAGTGTACACCTCTAATACCCTACAGATTGAGTTGTTCAAGTTTCAGCTGTACTATCAGGACACTTCTTCATAGGGAAGAATAGAATAATTGGTGAGTTGCCCCGAGGTGCTTACATATATCTCTCAATAGTTGGCTTGCAGGCGTCAGTGTCAGCCGTGGCTAAGCTGGTAGCACTCTTGCCTCTGAGTCAGAAGGTTGTAAGTTCAGTTCCCATACCAGAGACATGAGCACAAAAATCTAGTGCCGTCTTTCGGAGGAGACATTAAACCGAGGCCCATCTGGCCTCTCAGGTGGACGTAAAAGATCTAATGCTACTATTTTGAAGAAGAGCAGGGGAGTTATCCCTGGTGTCGTGGCCAATATTTATCCCTCAACCAGCATCACTAAAACAAATTATCTGGTCATGATCACATTGCTGCTGGCTGTGCGCAAATTGGCTGCCACGTTTCCTACGTTACAACTGTGACTGTAATTCATTGGCTGTAAAGCGCTTTGGGACATCCTGAGGTCATGAAAGGCGCTACATAAATGCAAGTCTTTCATCCTTTATTATTGGAGTGGGTTAGCATTTGCTTGGAGAATGGTGCATTGTATACTAGACCAAACAAAACTGGTGAATGAGAGGCGAGATGATAAAAAAAACAGACAAATTAATAAGTTATGTAAAAAATAATTTTTATTCGTTCATGGGATGTGGGTGTCGCTGGCAAGGCCAGCATTTATTGCCCATCCCTAGTTGCCCTTGAAAAGGTGGTGGTGAGCCGCCTTCTTGAACCGCTGCAGTCTGTGTGGTGAAGGTACTCCCACAGTGCTGTTAGGGAGGGAGTTCCAGGATTTTGACCCAGCGACAATGAAGGAACCGCGATATACTTCCAAGTCAGGATGGTGTGTGACTTGGAGGGGAACTTGGAGGTGGTGGTGTTCCCATGCGCCTGCTGCCCTTGTCCTTCTAGATGGTAGAGGTTGCGGGTTTGGGAGGTGCTGATGAAGAAGCCTTGGTGAGTTGCTGCAGTGCATCCTGTAGAAGGTACACACTGCAGCCACGGTACGCCGGTGGTGGAGGAAGTGAATGTTTAAGGTGGTGGATGGGGTGCCAATCAAGTGGGCTGCTTTGTCTTGGATGGTGTCGAGCTTCTTGAGTGTTGTTGGAGCTGCACTCATCCAGGCAAGTGGAGAGTATTCCATCACACTCCTGACTTGAGCCTTGTAGATGGTGGAAAGGCTTTGGGGAGTCAGGAGGTGAGACACTCGCCGCAGAATATCCAGCCTCTGACCTGCTCTTGTTGCCACAGTATTTATGTGGCTTGTCCAGTTAAGTTTCTGGTCAATGGTGACCCCCAGGTTATTGATGGTGGGGGATTCGGCGATGGTAATGCCGTTGAATGTCAAGGGGCGGTGGTTAGACGCTCACTTTTTGGAGATAGTCATTGCCTGGCATTTGTGTGGCGCGAAGGATACCTGCTACTTATCAGCCCGAGCCTGAGTGTCATCCAGGTCTTGCTGCATGCGGGCATGGACTGCTTCATTATCTGAGGAGTTGCGAATGGCACTGAACAGTGTGCAGTCATCAGCGAACATCCCCAATTCTGACCTTATGATGGAGGGAAGGTCATTGATGAAGCAGCTGAAGATGGTTGGGCCTAGGACACTGCCCTGAGGAATTCCTGCAGTGATGTCCTGGTGCTGTGATGATTGACCTCCAACCACCACAACCATCTACCTTTGTGCTAGGTATGACTCCAGCCAGTGGAGAGCTTTCCCCTCGATTCCCATTGACTTCAGTTTTACTAGGGTTCCTCGATGCCACACTCGGTCAAATGCTGCCTTGATGTCAAGGGCAGTCACTCTCACCTCACCTCTGGAATTCAGCTCTTTTGTCCATGTTTGGACCAAGGCTGTAATGAGGTCTGGAGCCGAGTGGTCTTGGCGGAAACCAAACTTCACATCAGTGTGTGGGTTATTGGTGAGTCAGTGCTGCTTGATAGCACTGTCGACAACAACTTCCATCACTTTGCTGATGATTGAGAGTAGACTGATGAGGCGGTAATTGACTGGATTGGATTTGTCCTGCTTTTTGTGGACAGGACATACCTGGACAGTTTTCCACATTGTCGGATGGATGCCAGTGTTATAGCTGTACTAGAACAGCTTGGCTAGAGGCGCGGCTAGCTCTGGAGCACGTCTTCAGCATGACAGCCGGGATGTTGTCAGGGCCTACAGCCTTTGCTGTATCCAATGCACTCAGCGGTTTCTTGATATCACATGGAGTGAATCGAATTGGCTGAGGACTGGCTTCTGTGATGGTGGGGACCTCAGGAGGAGGCCGATATGGATCATCTACTCGGCACTTCTGGCTGAAGATGGTTGCAAACGCTTCAGCTTTGTCTTTTGCACTCATGTGCTGGGCTCCACCATCATTGAGGATGGGGATATTCATGGAGTCTCCTCCTCCCGTTAGTTGTTTAATGGTCCACCACCATTCACGACTGCATGTGGCAGGACTGCAGAGCTTTGATCTGATCCGTTGATTGTAGGATCGCCTAGCTCTGTCTATAGCATGCTGCTTCCGCTTTTTAGCATGCATGTAGTCCTCTGTTGCAGCTTCCCCAGGTTGGCACTGCATTTTTATGTATGCCTGGTGCTGCTCCTGGCATGCTCTTCTACACTTCTTATTCAACCAGGGTTGTTCCCCTGGCTTGATGGTAATGTTAGAGTTAGGGATATGTCAGGCCATGAGCTTACAGATTGTGGTAGAATACAATTCTGCTGCTGCTGATGGCCCACAGCGCCTCGTGGATGCCCAGTTTTGAGCTGCTAGATCTGTTCTGAATCTATCCCATTTAGCACGGTTGTAGTGCCACACAACACGATGGAGGGTGTCCTCAGTGTGAAGACAGGACTTCACCTCCACAATGACTGTGCGGTGGTGACTGCTACCAATGCTGTCATGGACAGATGCATCTGCGACAGGTAGATTGGTGAGGACGAGGTCAAGTAGGCTTTTCCCTTGTGTTGGTTCTCTCACCACCTGTCGCAGGCCCAGACTGGCAGCTATGTCCTTCAGGACTCGGCCAGCTCGGTCAGTAGTGGTGCTACCGAGCCACTCTTGGTGATGGACATTGAAGTCCCCCACCTAGAGTACATTCCGGGTGGGGGAGTAAATTAATACCTACTGCTACAGACACAAGGCCATACTAACTAAATAATGACAGTTATTATTTGCTGTTTAACTAAATTTCATTATACCCTTCTCTTACTTTGACTGTTAAAAGTAGAAGGGAAATATTAGCATTTTGGAAGTAACATAGAAATATTTCAAAGCACTTCACATACAAAGGGGGAAAAATTCAGTATCGCCCCATTTGGGGCGCCATTATTGGCTGTGCTCAAAGATTAGCGCCTGGCGCTAATTATCGCCTCCGACTGCAAACTTGACTTTTATTGCCCCTGGAGGTGATTGCAGCGCTAAATCAGGCGCTACACATCTGTCTTAAGGCGCAAAGGCTGAGGAGCGAGGCGCTAACTCAGAGCGCTGGCGAAGCTCATGTGATGTCAGTCAGCAATGGAACACAGACACACTGGCGTTGGCCAGTTCTTAAAGGGGAGGGTCGATCTTGCTCTACATCCACACCCTGCTCATTGCAGCATTGAATCTCGGCCTGGAGAGACCTGTACATCAAATCTGTTGGAAAGAACAATGGAGAGACCCAGGGAAAGAGCTCAGACTGCAGCCCCCATATTCCCTTCTAAATCGATGCAAGGAAGATCAAACCAGAAAAAAACTGCAAAGTGCTGCTCAGTACCCAAAATTCCTCAACACAGCTTTGAATATCTCCTGCAGTCTCTCTCTCTCTCACTCAGAATGCGTGGTGCAAAAATTTTGCCGACAAAAAAAGGCAGGAAGCGTTCGCCTTTAAATAGCGCTCCCCCAGTCCCTTCCTGACTGCAAAACGCTCCCCTCAACCTGTCGTTGCTAGCGGCAGGCGGTAAGACAGGGGGCGCCACTCAATATCCGCTCCGGGGCTCTACTGCGGCGTTGCACTCTCGACTGACGTCACGATCGGCCGGCGCAGGAGATCGTGGCAGTAGTGTTTAGCGCCGCCGCAAAATGTCTAGTTAATTTTGTGAGCGGCGCAAAGATCGCCGCGCACGGGTGCTTGTTGCTTTGCGCCCCATTAGTGCCCTCTTAAGGCGCTAACGGGAGGCGCAAACCAACTGAATTTTTCCCCCAAAGAATTACCATTGTGTGTAGTGACTGTTGTTATATAGGAAAACATGGCAGCCATTTTACACAGAGTCAGATCCAATGAACAGCAATGAGTTGAATTAATCTGTTTTTGTTGTGCTGGTTGAGAATTTAAAAAAAAATGTAAAATCATACTGCATGAGAAAAATTGTAATGTGTGAGCATGACCATTTGTGAAATTACATGATCTAAATTCTGATATATTTTAATCCAACCATTTAATAAATACTTGTGCCATTGTTAATGGTACTCAGCAACTGGAAACTGTTTAGATGGCTGCTGGTTCAATAATAAAGTCTAAAATGGTGGATGTGTACGTGTAGCACCATCCTCGTCATGTGAACAGACTCATCCTTCAGATATAAATTTTAACGATTGATTTCATAAGCATCGTTTAGAGATTTAGATTCAATAAGATGTTTTATCACCCGAGGGTGTGCAGTTAAAAAGGGGATTTAGAGTCATGTTCCCACAAATCATGCACTGCCAGTAAAGACTCACTTCTTTACAATCAGCATCTTTCAGAACTCTGCTAGACCAATTGGAGAATCAGTCTGTCAGCAAAGTACAAAGTGATTTGTCAAGTCGTTCTTCACACAGACTGGGCTCACTGACCTGCAGTGGCTCCTGGTCCACCAACGCCTCGATTTTAAAATTCTTATCCTCCATGGCCTCACAACTCCCTGGCCTCACCCCTTCCTATCTCTGTAACTTCCTCCAGCCCTACAACCCTCCAAGAACACTGTGGTCCTCCAACTCTGGCCTCTTGTGCATCCCTAACTTCCTTCACCCCACCATTGGTGGCGTGCCTTTAGCTGTCTAAGCCCTCAGCTCTGGAATGCCCGCCACCTCTCAAGCTTTCCCTCCTCCTTCAAGACGCTCCTTAAAACCTAACTCTTTGAACAAGCTTGAAGTCACCCGTCCTAACATCTCTTTCTTTGTCTCGATGTCAATTTTTTCTGATAACGCTCCTGTGAAACACCTTGGGATGTTTTACCATGTGTTATATAAATGCAAGTTATTGTTGTTGTTCTTGGTTTCCTGAAGGCAGTTTTTTTGCCATTATTGGCAAGATGCGACACAGAAAGCTATCTGTTTTTCCAATTAGTGAAATGGTGGTAATGTTATGAAGAATCAAAGGCTGGATTTTCCGGGGGGGGTCAGCGGGCGTGATCGTGAAGGGATTATTACTAGTCCTAGCCCCTTTTGGGCTACCCCGGATCAGGCGTATTCCCCAGACGTTCACTTTCAACTAAAGTTAGAGGTAGCCGAATCCTAAAGATGCTTAATTGGGTCTAAAGGTCCAGACTATCTCTTCCTAATGGAAAGCAACAACCTGAAGATGTTACCATCCTCCAGATAGCACTTTTAATAAGTTTAGCTAGACTGTAACATTCCGGATATTATGAGGGTCCAGAAAACTCGCCCAGAATTCTGTAACTCCTCACCAAAGAGCGTACAGAGATTGAGTTTGCGAGTTTGATACAGAAGTACTATGTGAGACAATTCTAAAAATACATAGATTTATTAAAGAACCGACATGTAATTTACAGTTGGTGATTCAATCGCAACATTAACAGTTCCAAATACAAAAAACTTACAATTCTATTATCAGAGATCCTTATTCTCAAATCTTAACTTAGTTACATTTTTACAGTTCTTAGTTTATTCCAGGATATCCACCAAAATCAAATACAAGTACCTTGATCCCCGAGAGTTGTAGACTTACAGAGTTCGCCTCTGAAGCCGAGAATCGCTTTGCCCCTTTCAACGAATCTATCTTCCCATTTGAAAGTTCAATTTTTATACCCTTTCTCAGTGGTATTTCCTTTGAGGTTTTCTGCTGATGTAAGCTAATTATCTCTAGTCATTTTTCTGCTGACCCCTTCTATTCTTACAGTCAGTTCAGCTGGTAGCAAGCAGACTCGTGCCTCTCCTTTAGGTGTTTCAAGTTCAACACAAAAACAATGTGATGGCTGGTACATCTATTTGATGTCATTTTTATGAAAGTCTTCTGTTTGTATCTTTTTACGATGTGTAAATTAAAAACACCTCAACCAGGTGCACCATTGTCTTCTTAGCTACCTCAACTGGTTGCATTAAGAATTATGTCTCTACCCTAGGTGTTCGAAGCTCGTCATAAAAAACAGTGTAACAGCAGTGGTTCTATTTGATGTCATTTTTACGAAGGCATATGTTTCTTAATCTTATGTGATTCTTTCCGAAGTGTTGGTTTAAGACACCTTAACAGGGTAGACCATTGTGTTTTTTCCAAAGCTACAGACTTTAGGAACCTCCAACCTCCTGTTTCAATAAGGCTATTGTTTCAGTGTCAACAACTTATCATATCTCAAAAGCCTGTATGCTGTTTACAGCTTCTCCATTGTTGAGGCTTCCAGATTTTCAAGCCCAGTTTGTCATGTTTTAATAAAATCAGAATTATTTTATAGAACGGTGTATTTTTCTGAATAGGTATATTGCTTATTCCTTCACAATCGGTGGTGGGTCGGGTGGGAAAGTGTTTTTTTCCCCCAGCGGGTCAGGACCCCGCTGTGAACCCGCCGCCATGCGCGTTTCCCCGATGTCGGGTCTGTCAGCGCTGAGCAGACCCGACACGCAGCGGTGGGTTCACAGCAGGGGACCCAATTCAGGTAATTAGTGGCTTGTTTAGAACCACTTAAGAATACATTTCAGTTCACCTTCTGCATTTGACAGCTTGCCCATGGGGTCCACGCTGGTCATGGACCATGTCTGTCAAGCTGAGGCGGGAGGTCAGTGGCCATTGAATCAGCTGTTGAGTTGACAGCTTGAAATGTACAGTAAAAGCTCCCTTCTTACAGAGATATCTTCCCTCAGCCACAAAATCTTCCTCACTGCATTTCCACAACAGATTCCCCATGCTGCAAGTCTTTACACAAGTCTCCATCCAGTCTGACCTCATTACCTCTCTCACCATTGACAGATCGCTTCTGTCATCTCTACTTCAACTGCCATCTATTCCAACAGCATGGGTGTACTTTATACTCTCTCACCTTGGTTATCAGAATCCCACCACGATCAGCCCCAACACCAGCAGCACCAGGCACACCAGCAGCACCAACAATAACACCAACCTTCTCCACAATCACCTGATGCTGCACAGGACACAGGACATCAGCACCCGATCACATTGCTGCCTGGGAGGCCAGGGATGGCCTCACCCTGGCCAGATTTACTTCACTTGATGCTGTACATCCCGGCTGTCACAGGAAGCGCCAGGTTGGAACCACCCCACACCAGCACCATAAAGCATCCCTACAATGCCCAAGCCATTCCTTTCACACTCCTGAACATTGCAGGAGGTACTGTTATGTCTCACCATTCACTGCAACTCACTAAGCCACTTCCAAAGGTTCACAGAAATCTGTCCAAGAATTCAAAGTGTTGAAAATAAAGGTTTCAATGTTTTACAACACATTAACAGAAACTTCACATGAACATTGGATAAAACACCCAAGTGCCTACCCTTGTGTGTTGTTAGTTGGTATGAATGCACTAGGATGAGGGTGAGTGTGTGGGGGGGCTAGTGAGATGGGAATGTGATAATGTAGATAGAGAGAGTGGAGGTGCAAGGTAAGTTGGTGTGAGTAAGGATGTGCAGGAGTAGGGTAAGGAAGGCAGAGTGATGGGGATGTGATGAGTGGCACCTCAGGATGAGGTTGAGTGTGGCTTTGTACTAACGTTTCATGAGTCATCGCAAGAATCCTCCTCAATCGACTTCTCCCAATGGCCGAAGAGCTCCTCCCAGAGTCACAATGAAAATTCCGCCCACTAAGGGGCACAATGGACATGATCTTCACCGCGTGTCGATTAGAAGAGAAATGTAGGGAACAGCACCAACCACTGTACATGGCCGCTTTTGATCTCACAAAGGCCTTCGACACTGTCAACCGTGAGGGATTATGAGTGCCTTCCTCAAATTCGGCTGCCCTCAAAAATTTGTCACCATCCTTCGCCTGTTTCACGACGACATGCAAGCCGTGATCCTGACCAATGGTTCCACCACAGACCCAATTCACGTTTGGACTGGGGTCAAGCAAGGCTGTGTCATCGCACCAACGCTCTTCTCGATCTTCCTTGCTGCAATGTTCCATCTCACCCTCAGTAAGATCCCTGCTGGAGTGGAGCTAATTTACAGAACAAATGGGAAACTGTTCAACCTCCGTCGCCTCCAGTCCAGATCCAAGGTTGTCCCATCCTTTGTCGTCGAATATCAGTATGCAGACGACGCTTGCGTCTGCGCTCACTCTGAGGTCGAACTCCAAACCATCATCAACTGAAGCATACGAGAGCATGGGCCTTACACTAAACATCAATACGACAAAGGTCCTCGACCAACCTGCCCCCGCCACACAGTACTGTCCCCTGATTATCAAAATCCGCAACAAGGCCATGGACAACGGGGACCACTTTCCATACCTCGGGAGCCTACTGTCAACAAGGGCAGACGTCGATGACTAAGTCCAACACTGCCTTCAGTGTGCCAGTGCAGCCTTCGGTCGCCTGAGGAAGAGAGTGTTTGAAGACCAGGACCTCAATCCCGGCACTAAGCTCATGGTCTACAGAGCAACAGTGATACCCGCCCTGCTGTATGCCTCAGAGACATGGACCATGTATAGCAGGCACCTCAAAGCACTGGAGAGGTATCACCAATGCTGCCTCCGCAAGATCCTACAAATCCATTGGCAGGATAGGCGCACCAATGTCAGTGTTCTTGCTCAGGCCAACATCCCCAGCATCGAAGCTTTGACCACGCTCGATCAGCTCCGATGGACGGGTCACATCGTCCACATGCCCGATACGAGACTCCCAAAACAAGCGCTCTACTCGGAGCTCTGACACGGCAGGAGAGCCCCAGGTGGGCAGAGGAAATGCTTCAAGGACACCCTCAAAGCCTCCTTGAAAAAGTGCAACATCCCCACTGACACCTGGGAATCCCTGGCCCAAGACCGCACAAAGTGGAGGAGAAGCATCCAGGAAGGCGCCGAACACCTCGAGTCTCTTCGCTGGGAGCAAGCGGAAGCCAAGCACAAACAGCGCAAGGCGCGCACATCAACCCAAGCACCCCACCCACCCACCCCTTCAACCAGCGTCTGCCCCACCTGTGACAGAGACTGGAGGTCCCGCATTGGACTCATCAGTTACCTGAAAACTCATTTTTAATGTGGAAGCAAGTCATCCTCGGTTCCGAGGGACTGTCTAAGAAGAAGACTAACGTTTTGTGATCATCTTTGAAAAGTTTGCGGCATTGCACCCAGGTCCTCCTGACCACAACCCTGCTTGTGCCCTCCACAGTAATGTGCAACCAGGCTGTGTTGATCTCCTGGGGAGGGCTCTTCCGCCCGTGGGAAAGGAAGAGGACCTCCCTGCGTACTGTGACTCCCTCCATAAGCATATGGGGGGAGTCATGGGAGAGCCTGGGTGGAGCCGTGCACCTCTGTGCAGTGCTTGTCAGTGTTTGCAGCACCTCAATGCTGTAGAACACTGACAGCACAACTGTCAAAATAAATTTGGCTGTGGTCCCTTTAAGGAAACCGACAGATGATGCATCATCAAATGACATCACCAGACCCGCTTCCTCTAATTGGCCGGGAAATGCGCTGGGCAGGCTTAAAAGGCCAATCTAGGGAAAGTCATTTGAGAGGCCGGGATGGAGACAGCAGCGAGGTCGGGACCCGTCACCGACGTCGCCCACCACGAACCCGCCGAGGTTAGTAAAATAGCGGCCCAAGTGTTGGCTTGAGGTATTTACAATTGTTTTCTTCTGGAGTTTAACTCTCAAATGGACAGAGGCGATACGGTGGCATAGTGGTTAGCACTGTTGCCTCACAGCGCCAGGGACCCAGGTTCGAATCCGGCCTCGGGTGACTGTCTGTGTGGAGTTTGCACATTCTCCCCATGTCTGCGTGGGTTTCCTCCGGGTGCTCCGGTTTCCTCCCACAGTCCAAAGATGTGCGGGTTAGGTTGATTTGGCTATGATAAATTGACCCTTAGTGTTAGGGGGATTAAATACGTGGGGTTACAGGGATAGGGTGGGATATGTGTCGGTGCAGGCTCGATGGGCTGAAATGGCCTCTATCTGCACTGTGGGGATTCTGTGATACAATGGTACAGAATTTCTCTCAAGTCCAAGCCATTCATGTCGAATATGAAAGGTTGATATATCTTGTTGAAATGAAAAGTTATATTAAACAGTGATGGAAAGGCATAATCAAGGGCCATAAAACACAGGTAAGCAAGGTCTGCTGGCAAAGCAGTTTGATGGTTAGTGATTGCTGCAATCCTTTCTCAAAGCAAGACATAACATAGTCCATTGCTCCGTCAATTAGCCTGAACCTGATGAAATTGAGCAAACTTATTTCAAAAAGGGATTCCAAAGTCTGTCTGGGCTAATGTCAGTAAACTCTGAATATGTAGTGTATGTCTATATTCACTACACAGTCTTATTAAAGCAGTGCCATACATCAGCAGCTGGGGATTTGGATGTGACCACTGAAAATCTTGAAAGAGAATCATCTACAAAGAGGTGTGTTGCATGATAGATGCAGTACGTGTTAAACAGGGGGAGGAGTTCAGCACTTGCAGCACTTTATCTTCCCAGCGCTGCTTTGATGATTGGATGTCTCTGTCTGACTGCCTGTATTGTCTGCAATGCGCAGAGCACAAAGCAGACCGACTCAGACAGAAGAACCAGAGAAAAGATCCCCATTTTAAAATTCTGCAAGAGAAGCTTAATTGTCTCTATAAATCTCAGATTCAAGAAATAGCAATCTGCAGATAAACCAGAAAACATGTTAAAAAAAAAAATGACATTCTACACAGATGAGTGCATTGCTGTTAGACAAGAGACTCTTCTATGGATGTTTGTGGCAGTGTTTGTGATGTGTATTTAGTGGAAAGGCACTTACCTCCTGGATCCAACAGTCCTCGCCTCCCTTTAGCCGCCAGGTTTCCTGAGGCCTGGGAAATCCAGTTGGCCAGGGTTAAATTTAAAATGGTGGCTAATATTAAAATTGCCAACCCCCTCCTCCGAGTGGGTTGGTTGCCCGCCCCCATCCCGCTTCCGTTAAAACCGGAATTGGGCAGGTTGGGGATTTTAACATTTTAACATCCCACCCGACCCCAACCCGCTTGTTATTGGGGGTTAAAATTCCTCCTAGTATTTTTGATTGAGGGAGGAATGATGGCCTGCTCTACTTCAAATATTGTCATGGGACTTTTTATGTCCACCTGAGCTGGCAGGCAGCTCAACATCTCATCTGAAGGACAAAGCTGGGATAATGAAGCACACTATGAGGGTAGTCATAAGTTTAGAGCTCACAGAAGTGTTAAAGACAAAGAAGAACTTAGAATACTTCTTTGAGTGTTGTATCTTGTGCAACACAAAGATGCAATGTAACATTCCTGTTGAGACAAAAATATAGAGAAACATTGCAAGTGTTCGAAGTACACGAGGTTAAAAAAATCAGCTTATTGCTTTGGGTGTAGATCTTTCAATAGAACTGGAAACTGGGAGATAAGTGAGCACTGTTATAGGTCTGAACAAAATCTGGGGTGGGGAAGGGAAAGAATGACAACTGGTAAAAGTTAAGGGTCAGATGCATTCTTATTGACTGGTCAGTACAAGCGGCGGAAGCGACGAGAGGATAAAGAGTGGCCCGAGAGCAAACCTGAATTAAAGCAGCGGCGAGGCTCCGATTCAAAGACAACAGAAAAATCAGAGTGATGTTACAGGAGAGCAGGGAGGTGATTGGTTGGTGAGTATTACAGCTTTTTTTTTTGCTCTCTAATTTAGGGAAGGTGGTTAAATTAAGAGTGGAGAAACTGTAACTAGATAAAATAATCAAACAATAAAACTAATTAATTAATAATAAAACAAGGTTAGAGATGGCAGGGCAGGTGGTGTGTCGTAACTGCAGCATGTGAGAGTTTGTGGAGAGCATTGCGATCCCGAGCAACCACATCTGCAGTAAGTGTCTGCAACTCGAGGAACTTCAGCTCAGAATTGATGAGCTGCAGACATTGCGATGCATCAGGGAGGGGAGAGTTACCTGGATACTTTGTTCCAGGAGGCAGTCACACCCTTTCGGTTAAGTAGTACTTTAGAGTTTGTCAGTGGTCAGGGACAGGAAGGTGTGACTGCGAGTCAGGAAGGTATGGGGACCCAGGATGTAGTGATGGAGGAGCCTCAGCCCTGGACATTGTCCAACAGGTCCGAGGTACTTGCTACCTGTATAAATGAGGAAAAGGACTGCAGGGAGGATGGGCAAACTGACCATGGCACTGTGATACAGGGGGTCATCCAAGTGGGGGAGAAGGAAGGAATGTGATAGTGATATTGGACAGTATAGTCAGGGGGATAGATACTGTTCTCTGCAGCTGTGAAAGAGAGTCCCGAAGGCTGTGTTGCCAGGGTTAAGGATATCTCCTCGCGGCTGGAGAAGAACTTGGAGAGAGAAGGGGAGGATCCAGTTGTCGTGGTCCATGTAGGAACCAACGACATAGGTGGAACTAAGAATGAAGTTCTGCTGAGGGAGTTTGAGGAGCTAGTGTCTAAATTAATAAGCAGAACCTCAAGGGTAATAATCTCTGAATTACTACCTGAGCCACGCGCATATTGGCATAGAGTCAAGCAGATCAGAGAGTTAAATGCGTGGCTCAAAGAGTGGTGTGAGAAGAAGGGGTTTCAATTCATGGGGCACTGGCACTAGTACTGGTGAAAGAGGGAGCTGTTCAATCGGGACGAGCTCCACTTAAACCGGGCTGGAACCAGCGTCCTGGTGAATCGAATAACTAGGGCTGTAGATAGGGCTTTAAACTAAAAAAGTGGTGGGGGGAGAGATGTCAGGTGAGGGGAAATTTTGAAATCTAAAGAGAAAGGTCAAGGCAATAGAGCAGTGTAGCGATTTGGGTAATATAAGCAGAGTAGCAGAGTGTGACAGGAAGGGACAGAGAGTTTATCAGTAGCAGTGCAGCAGAGAATAAGGTCAAAGCAGGGAATAATGTTAAAAAAAATTAATTAAAAGGCTCTTTATCTGAATGCACACGCATTTGTAACAAGACGGACGAACTAATGGCACAAATAGAGATAAATGGGTTTGATCTAATAGCCATTACAGAAATGTGGTTGCAAGGTGACCAAAGTTGTGAACTAAATGTTCCAGGGTACTTGACGTTTTGAAAAGACAGGCAGAATGGAAAAGGAGGGGGAGTAGCCCTGATAATAATGGATGACATAAGGACAGTAGAGAGAAAGGATCTCGGCTCAGAAGATCCGGAAGTAGAATTAGTATGGTTGGAGATAAGGAACAACAAGGGGCAGAAAACACTGATAGGAGTAGTGTATACGCCCCCTAACAGTAGCTATACCGTTGGACAGAATATTAATCAAGAAATAGTAGGAGCTTGCAACAAAGGTAATACAATAATCATGGGGGACTTTAATCTTCATATAGACTGGACAAATCAAATTGGCAAAGGTAGTCTGGAGAACGAGTTCATGGAATGCATTCGGGACAGTTTCCTAGAACAATACGTCATGGAACCAACCAGGGAACAGGCTATTTTAGATCTTGCATTGTGTAATGAGACAGGGTTAATTAGCAATCTCTTATTAAAGGCTCCTCTGGGGCAGAGTGATCATAATTTGATAGAATTTCACATTAAGTTTGAGTGTGACTTGCCTAAGTCCAAAACTAGAGTCTTAAACTTAATAAAGCCAATTACATAAGTATGAGGGGTGAATTGGCTAAGGTAGATTGGAAAAATAGATTAAAAGGTATGGTGGTAGATAAGCAGTGGCTAGCATTTAAAGAAATATTTCATAATTCTCAACAAAAATATATTCCATTGAGAAACAAAAACTCCACGGGAAAAGTGATCCAACCGTGGCTAACTAAAGAAGTTAAGGATAGCATTAGATTGAAAGAAGAAGCTTATAATGTTGCAAAGAATAATAGTAAGCCTGAGGATTGGGAGAGTTTCAGAAACCAGCAAAGGATGACCAAAAAATTGATAAAAAGGGAAAAAATAGAATATGAGAGAAAACTAGCAAGAAATATAAAAGCAGATTGTAAGAGTCTCTACAAGTATGTAAAAAGGAAGAGTAGCAAAAGTAAACGTTGGTCCCTTAGAGGCTGAGACAGGAGAAATTATTATGGGGAATAAGGAAATGGCAGAAACGTTAAACAAATATTTTGTATCTGTCTTCACAGTAGAAAACACAAAAAGCATACCAAAAATGGTGGGGAACCAATGGTTTAATGAGGGTGAGGAACTTAATGTAATTAATATAAGTAGAGAAAAAGTACTAGAGAAACTAATGGGACTAAAAGCTGACAAATCCCCTGGATCTGACGGCCTATATCCTAGGGTTCTAAAAGAGGTGGCTGAAGAGATAGTGGATGCATTGGTTTTGATCTTCCAAAATTCCCTAGATTCTAGAACGGTCTCAGCGGATTGCAAGGTAGCAAATGTAACACCGCTATTCAAGAAAGGAGGGAGAGGAACTACAGGCCAGTTAGCCTGACATCAGTCATCGGAAAAATGCTGGAATCCATTGTTAAGGAAGTGGTAGCAGGGCACTTAGAAAATCATAACATGATTAGGCAGAGTCAACATAGTTTTATGAAAGGGAAATCCTATTTGACAAACTTATTAGAGTTTTTTGAGGATGTAACTAGCAGGGTAGATAAAGGGGAACCAGTGGATGTAGTATATTTGGATTTCCAAAAGGCATTCGATAAGGTGCCACATAAAAGGTTTTTACACAAGATTAGGGCTCATGAGGTTAAGGGTAATATAGTAGCATGGATAGAGGATTGGTTACCGGACAGAAAATAGAGAGAATAAACGGATCTTTTTCAGGTTGGCAGGCTGTAACTAGTGAGGTGCCGCAAGGATCAGTGTTGGGGCCTCAACTATTTACAATCTATATTAATGATCTAGATGAAGTGACCAAGTGTAATGTATCCAAGTTTGCTGATGATACAAAGCTAGGTGGGACAGTAAGCTGTGAGGAGAACACAAAGTCTGCAAAGGGATATAGATAGACTAAGTGAGTGGGTAGTAAGGTGGCAGATGGAGTATAATATAGGAAAATGTGAGGTTATTCACTTTGGTAGGAAGAATAGAAAAACAGAATATTTTTTTAAATGGTGAGAAACTTTCAAATGTTGGTGTTCAGAGAGATTTGGGTGTCCTCATGCAAGAAACACAGAAAGCTAGCATGCAGGTACAGCAAGCAATAAGGAAGGCAAATGGCATGTTGGCCGTTATTGCAAGGGGGTTGGCTTATAAGAGTAAGGAAGTCTTGCTACAATTGTACAGGGACTTGGTGAGACCACACCTGGAGTACTGTGCACAGTTTTGGTCTCCTTATCTAAGGAAGGATATACTTGCCTTAGAGGCGGTGCAACAAAGGTTCACTAGATTGATTCCTGGGATGAGAGAGCTGTCCTATGATGAGAGATTGTGTAGAATGGGCCTATATTCTCTGGAGTTTAGAAGAATGAGGGGTGATCCCATTGAAACATACAAGATTCTGAAGGGGATTGACAGGGTAGATGCTGAGAGGTTGTTTCCCTTGGCTGGAGTGTCTAGAACTAAGGGGCATAGTCTCAGGATAAGGGGTCGGCCATTTAAGACTGAGATGAGGAGGAATTTCTTCACTCAGAGGGTTGTGAATCTTTGGAATTCTCTGCCCCAGAGGGCTGTGGATGCTGAGTCTTTGAGTATATTCAAGGCTGAGATAGATAGATTTTTGGACTCTAGGGGAATCAAGGGATATGGAGATCGGGCGGGAAAGTGGAGTTGAGGTTGATGATCAGCCATGATCTTATTGAATGGCGGAGCTGACTCGAGGGGCCGTATGGCCGACTCCTGCTCTTATTTCATATGTTCTTATGTACAATAATGGCAGACACTATTGGGCACAACCTTCACATATACTCAATGCATTGTCATGGATTAGGGTGATGGGTGCCTCTGTGTGCAGTCACTTTCTTGAGAAGATAATAGACCTTCATTGTCATGTGTCACCTTGAAAGTTGCAGGCTTTAAAAAAAATTGTTAAGAAAATTGGAGGATTTCTGCAATAAGTATTTGAAACAATGGGACAATTTTAACCCTACTCGCTCAGCAGAAACCCGGCGGGTGGGCAGTTAAAATCCCCCTGGCTCATACCTGTCCAAAAGCCGTCATGATCGCAACATCTACAATTTTAACCCACTCTCCTGAGCAGGCAGCAAGGACACACGGCCGGAGCCAGCAGGATCCTTCTGTACATATGCGTGTTGCAGCCCGATGACATCATTGAGACCGACTGTAATTTTAACTCAGGCCTGAGCGGGGAATCCACCTGGAGTTAAAATTGGGGCCGATTCAACAAGCAGCTACTCTAAGAGGCTCTAATCCATGCTGGAGTCACAGCATCACCAACAGTGGTGAGCTTTTTTTTGAGAAACTAGTAACAGATTGACATCCATGGAAAATGAACAGATCTGTTGTTAACATTATGACAAACTGAAAATGGTCAAATTTTTCCACAAATTACCTAACAGTCTGTTGCTGCAACTAAGTATGAATTTGACATGCCTGGAGTTAGGCGTTTTGTTTACTACTCATTTCTTATTCATTCCTAAAGTCTGTAAGCACTGCTGCCACATTTATTGTGCTCCATAAATCAATTGAAGTTCATTACATTATCTCAATCATCTCATTTAAATGCTGCATTAGATTGGCTGGGTGCAAATAAGTGCCAATGGCGTGTGTTGTATGTCAACCTAGGGAATAAAGCAGGTAAAATGTAACACATCAAATATGCACATCAGGGTTCAGAGAAATAATAGACATTTTAGCCCATGCCATCAGTCTCGGCCATAAACAGAGTATTAGCACAGTCAAGCGCCAGCACTGTTAGAGAGATTTCTCCCAGACCTATGAAGAAAATAACCTCTAAATCCAATAAGAATTACTGTAATTATAAATACTGTCTTTCCAGTCTTGAAGTAACTTACTTACAAAACATCAGTCTCCTCATTTTCTGCAGCTTTCAACTGGAAAGAACAATCTCTATGGAGCCTTTATACTAAAGCTTTAACAATATGGCTCTCGACCTTTTAGGCTACAAATTCTCTTGATTTCTTTATTTTCCTTGTGGAAATTCCTAGTGCAATTATATCAGGAAACAATATTCACACCACTTGGGATCACATTTTGTAAAACAACAAGTAATGACAGGCCCTATGGCAGACAGAGCTTCAGTCAATATAATCCGAGCGACGATATCAAGAGCTTTTTTAACAAATGGTTTAATTTTGCTGAATATCTTGTGTTAGTGTATCGTGTTTTATATACCGCAGGGTGTGCAGCATTATAACTCTGAACTCACATTGGTTTGAAATTTTGTGTTGGATACAAGACCCCCAGGAAGAGATGGTCTTACACAGCTCACGTTGAACATCAGCTGGAGTATTTCTGCAACTTTTAAAACTTTAACACCAATTGATTTTAAATTTCCAATGAATCTTTCCTAATGCTAGACATTTCCCCAGGAGTCAAAGGTCAGTGAACAGAACAGTTTGCATGTATTTAAGTAGACTGCGAGTGGGCAGTATAACTGTCATCCACCCTTGATGCTCCAAAAATGGTGCTGATATCAAGCCATCAATTGCTTTTGATCTTTCTCCAGCTTTTTTCCTTCCACAATTTGTTCTGCTTGTCATTATGGTGGATGTAAGTTTTGGCGAATGGAATCAGTTCCATTTTCATTATGCATGGGCAGACCTTCCAAGACCGGCTATAGCAGAGCCCCAATACAGAGTAAGGGGGAAAAATTCAGTCGCGCCCCATTTGGGGCGCAAATATCGTCCAGGCGCAAAAATTAGCGCCTGGCGCTAATTATCGCCACTGACTGGAAACTTCACTTTTAACGCCCCTGGAGGTGATTGGAGCGCTAAATCAGGCGCTGCACACCTGTCTTAAGGCGCAAAGGCCGAGGAGTGAGGCGCTAACTCAGAGCGTTGGCGAAGCTCATGTAATGTCAGTCAGCAATGGAACACACACACAATGGCACGGGCCAGTTCTTAAAGGGGATGGTTAATCTTGCTTTCCATCCACATCCTACTCATTGCAGCCTTGAATCTCGGCCTGGAGAGACATGCACATCAAATGTGCTGGAAAGAACAATGGAGAGTACCAGGCAAAGAGCTCAGAGTGCAGCCCCCACAGTCTCTGCTAAATCAATACAAGGAATGGAAAATCAAAATGAACCTGCAAAGTGCTGCTCAGTCCCCAAAACTCCTTCACATAACGTTGAATCTCTCCAGAAGTCTCTCCCTCTCTCTCTCAGAATGCGTAGTTCAAAAATGGCACCAACAATAAAAGGCAGGAAGCGGTCACCTTTAAATAGCGCTCCCCCTTTCCCTTCATGACTGCAGAACGCTCCCCTCAACCTGTCGTTGCTAGCGTCAGGCGGTAAGGCAGGGGGCGCCACTCAATATCCGCTCCGGGGCGATACCGGGGCGTTGCACACTCGAGTGACGTCATGATCTGCCGGCGCAGGAGATCGTGGCGGTAGTGTTTAGCGCCGCCGCAAAATGTCTAGTTAATTTCGCGAGCGGCGCAAACTTCGCCGCGCCCGGGTGCTAGCTGCTTTGCGCCCCATTAGCGCCCTCTTAAGGTGCTAACGGGAGGCGCAACCAACTGAATTTTTCCCCCTAAGTCTTCTGGTACTCTACCCCAATAGTAGACCTTTAACAACCACCTCAGAAGAGTTTCCCCTTTCAACACCAGTGTGACATTTCTAGTTCTCACACTAGTCATCTGAGTAAAGCTGAAAATTTAGTGTTAGTGATGAATCATGGGCAGTTTTGTGCTATAGACTTATGACCATTAAAGTTATACACAACGAGATAAGTTGCTGATCATGGCAAAAATGTTTGAATTAAAACAATGTTGCTCCCAGAAAGGTTGTGGAAAACAATTGCTTTGAACATCAGAGGAGATGAGAGGAGAGAATCTGGTTTGCTAGTGTAAAAGAAGACTAACAAGGTGACCAGCCAGCACTCAACTTTTTAGGTGGCTTTGGCCACCAAGATCAGCATTTAGGATTGGAAAAAGCCGCTGAACCCTGATTCTCGTGATCTTAATCAACAGGGTACCGTTCACCTGCCTCCAACTGACAGCAAGTTATGAAAGTGCAAAAAGAACTGACTGTCCCATCTGGTACTTCACGATGGTTCAGCAGGTCAGGACAAAATATTTGGCATTGTACTGGTTGCCATTTTACTGTAACTGGTGAAAATGGTGTGAGACTACCTTTTTTGAGGTGATCTCTCACACAAAATTGCATCAATCCCAATATGTAACTGGGAAACTGCAGTTATATTGTGCTTCTTGTTTCAGTATAATACAAAAAAAAAACACACAGCATTTTTAGTCATTCTGGGGAAATACATTAGCTTCAAAGAAAAGATGCAATCTCATAATTAATTGTCATGTGTGAGGTGGATGAGCCCAAATTGGTTAGAATGGAAATTCTGAACATTACTTGAGGATTGCTGGGGTGAATGAATCACACATGTAACCGACCCAATTTACAAGCAGTGCCTGTGGAAAAGATTTCTATCACAAGTAATTAGTGCAGGAACTAGCAGAAATGGCGGGTGGAAAACACTCGAGAGCAAGTGCCCAGAAAAACTGCCATGCCTAACTACAGGGCAAGATGGTGAATTATACCTTTTACATAAAACAGCATTCATTATAGATGTATATTTGTTCCAATATTAAAGCTCCAAGGTATTATGTTCTACAACATTACTGCATTATTATAACCCAATCCTCATTATCAGCTATAAACCAAGGACCCCATCTATTCCTTATAAAAGAGTTTATTAAACATTAACAAAGTCAGAAATAGTTACAGTACAGAGTAATATTTTTGCAGTAACCTTATCTGCGCTGCATTACTCATTCATGCATGTACACAGAGCAACTCTGCAGCACAGTATCTGCAACTTAGCAGTCACTCACCCTACATCCATCATACTATCCCTGACACAAATATCTGCCATAACTGACACAAGCTAGTCTAACATTATGGGATGGTTTCCTGAACTGGTTCAAAAATGATCTTCTGGTCTTTTAAAGTAGCTCAGTGTTGTTCTGCCTGAGCACATCTGCCTTGACTCATCTCTTGACCTCTAAATTACAGGTTTTAAATGTGGGCCTCTTGGGATCCTTAAGTGAGTGTATTATTGGCAGAGAGAGAGCGCAGCAAATAGAAACAGAACAAACTTTCAGCCCTCCATTAGCTCAAATTATACAGTTCCAGCAACAAGTCACAGCCACTGTTCGGGCAACATGCACAAAACAGTCGAAAGTTAACTTGAGGATCAAGGCCGGTTCTGAGCAGTTTGTCCTACTCCAATACTGTTTGGTTCTTTTAAAGGAGCATTGCCTTTGTCTTTGTTGAGGGAGAAGAGATGAGTGGAAGCAATGCAATGATCTTAACAATTCAGTGAGGCATTTAATGTGATTTAGATCATTGCGTCACTTGCTTAGCAAACGAAGGAAAAAAGGTTTGTCAAATACTTTTTCACGAAGTTGAAACCTCTTCAAAAGTGTTTGTGATTAAATCTGACTAACCTTCTGCAAAAGTCCTCAAAAGATGATTAAGCTTCAGCAGATATTAATTTAAAGAGTTAGTGGGTCTGATTTCAATATTAGAGGCATTATAACTGAGTAATTGAACTCACTGGGCTCATGAGTATAGATATTCTCTAAAGCTAAGAGGATAGGAAGAGTGACTCTCATTCCCGGCTTTTTAATTAATTGGAGTTATAGAATTGCTTTGATCGTGATCTGAGCAATCTCCACAGGCAAAAAAATAGGAAGACTAGCTGATAAAATAAATGCCAATCTGAAGTTGCCATGGACTACAGATATGGATCAGAATTTGAGAACTGAGTGCTGGCAGATTACTCTGTTCCTATCAATTTTTTTGCTTTGTAAGATGAAGTGGGCACATGCTGATGGGTCATTTTCCCTCTGCTTCGTGAAACGGTCAGGTATTCTGGTCAGTTGCTCCAATTCACTGTCATCCACTCCAGCAGATTACATGTTTAGAACCTGACCACAGCCTCAAAATTTAGATCTTGAAATTAAGCTGTGGGATACTGGTCTAGTAATGTGTAACTGTTATGGGATGAGATTATTTACCCTGTTATTTAATGGTATGATATATTTTTAGTACAGGGAGGTTAGCACTTCCCTCAAACTAGTGGTGGAAGGAAGTTCATACAAACACATTGAAAATGTTTTTGTACTAGTATTTCACAGCATAGAGATTATTCGAAGAGAATCTTATTGTTTTTTACACGAGTGACAACAGCAAAGTACAGCTGGAGACTACGGCCTAGAAATTCGTCTTGGGCGGTGGCGCAATGCGGGCGGTATCGGATCGGCTGCCCGTTATACACGGCGCCTGATATTTAGTGCCATTGACTGCAATGTAACTGAATATCAGGCGCTCCGTAAAAAGGGCGTCCGATCTGATACCGCCCGTTTTGCGCCACGGCCCGAGACGAATTTCTAGGCCAATGTCAACCGGGGCAGAGGTCCTAAAAATGTGACCCAGTCAGTTCCTGGAAGCACCAACAATTTGGATGAATTGAACTGGGCACCAAAAGGTAAGTGACAGGTTTCTCACCACTTGCTCCAGCTGTTCTAGACAGGGGTCGATTGATAAGATTTTTGTATATTTTTAAGATTGTTACTTTAATAATGACCAGGACATAGATACAGCAGCGTAGGCAGAGACCATGTAAAGATTTATTTGGTGTGGAAGCGAAATTTAGTGGTGAAAGAATCATATGCATGCTTTTGAGCTTCAGGATTGCCATTAGACCAGTCTAAATAACAAATTGAGAATAATGCAATACTATTGACTTATGTATAAAAGGTGACACTAATGCCCTGATATTAACGGGGAGGTGGGAAGGGAGCAGGGCACCTGTCAGCGGCTGGGAAACCCGGGAACACGGAGGTCCTGCGTAATTTAACGGCAGGACCTCATTAGAATATTTTTACTCCGTTTCCCGTGTAGCAGCGACCAGATTGAAGGTTGGCCGGCTGCCGGGTGATACAAGGCAGTAGCCGGGGACCCCTGCGGATGGTCCCTGGCAATCGAGAAGATCGGGGGTTGCTGGGGGAGGCTCGGCGCACAGCGGAGAGAGAGGGAGAGATCGCAGGAGGTGGGTCGGCCGATCGCGGGGAGGAGTCTGAAGATCGCGGGTTAGGAATGCAGATCCGCGGCAGGTTTGCTTGAGGGGCCGGGGGGTGGGGGGGGGTGGGTGGTGGGGGGCGGAGTGGGTGTGGGGTGGTGGGGAAACACTCCTGCTCCTCCTGGCCCACAAGCAGTGCTGGAAAAGCACTTACTTGATGGATTCAGTAGCTCCTGCCTCCCTTCAGATGACAGGTTACCCAAGCCGTGGGAAACCCGCCCGAAGCCCGTTCAATCCAAATCGCTGATAAAATCTGAGGCATGGAGCCTCATTTAAATATTTTAATTAACGACCCACTTGTCTGACCCCTAACCTGCCCCGGTTAAACTGGAAGTGGGTGTGTTCGCGGCGAGATAGGCTCAGGTTTCCCATTTGTAATAATTTAACCACCACACTCCCTGGACACTATCCCACCCATCCGGGCTGGGGACGGGTGTTAAAATTACCCCATAAATAACTGGAAGAAGAGGTGTACAGAGGAAACTTCTCAAGTTCCAAACAAGCATTCCGAGTGCAGGGCATTGACAGCTCTGACAGTTAATCAAAGTTCTGTTCTTTTATGTTGCTGATTACTGTCACTTACTGTGCCTTTTATTAAAAAGGGTCATCGTTACTGCAGCATAGAGGAAACGTCACATGTGAGTTGGGCTGCAGCAGAGGCATGTGATTTAACACCATCTTTTAAATCATGAAATAATGCCCACTATCGGCCAATTGCATTGCTTGAATTATTTATCGACCCATAGAAAGGAATACATATTTGTTTAGCTAATGCTCAGCACTAATACGTGCAATATTTTAAGATTATTTTAGCTTTTGCGGTAGGCTTTTTACGTCTTATCAGTTTATGTTCAATCACCTGTGGTTCCTTATCCTACAACAGTTAAAAGTGCAGATGAGATATGAGGGTAGAAATTGGTATGCGTTGTGCCTGTTTCTTGAGCATAAAATGGGCACAAAGCAGGCCAATGTAGCAGTGGGACGTCCTGCACCCAGGTATGGGTTGGAGCGGGCTACTGGAAGGGGCACGATCGCAAAGCCTGTGGGATCGGGGAGCACTTTGGCTCCTCTTGGCTCCGCTGGAAGGGTTAATTCCTGAGTAATTTTGAAATCTGGCTTAAAAAATGTGCCCCACGAATTTAGCCGTAGGACCAATGCATGCACTGTTTGTGGGGAGACCATCCCACTAAAAAATTGGAATGCTTTGTGCCTGTTTTAAGTCCGAACAATGGGCGCGATACATACCAACTTTTACCCCTTGATCTCTACTGCTACAAACTGCTGCTGACGCACTGGAGAAAGATCAGAAAAGATTTACAAGGATGATAGCAGACTGGAGAGGATGCAACTATCAGGAAAGGTTGAGCAAGCTGGGACTCCTTTCTCTGGAAAACCAAAGAATAAGAGGAGACGTGATAGAAATCTTTAAAATTATGAATGGGTTCAATAGGGTGGATGTGGAGAAACTGTTTCCACTTGTGGGTGAGTCCAGAACAAGGGGACATAACTGTAAGATAGCCACTAACAGAAGGAATTTCTTTACAGAGAGTGGTGAGAATATGGAACTTGTTGCCGCATGGAGTTGATTGAAGCAGAAACCATTGCAACATTTAAGAGGAGGCTTGATGCATACACAAGGGAGAAGGGAACGGAGGGATAATAGGGCGAGGTGGGATGAGGTACTTAGAGTGGGAGGAGGCTCATGTGGAGTATAAGCACCAGCATAGACCAAATGGCCTGTTTCTGTGCTGAGATTCTATGTAATTCTATACGAGCATAGTCAATAAAGACCAATAGGCTTATTGACCAAGTGGAGCTCAGTCCAGTTCTCACCTTACGTTCAACACATGGACTTTCATTATGGGGTCACGAGAAAGAAACCAGAAGCAGGAACCATGCCCGAGACTGCCCCAACCACTGCCCTGACTGAGATCAGTTAACTGAACACAAACCAGGGGAATCAAACCTCAGAACCTACAGTCCGTATCGCTCAGCTGGTCACCACCTTTACCAGCTGAGCCATCAGGAAGTATGGTCGTGATGACTTCCAATAAACACTCTTTCTCACCCAATTATGTTGCTCTTTATTAAAAATTTCATTAAAAAAGTTCACACAGCTATTATCACTATATTTGTTTTATTACTAGAGATCAACTGTACATCCAGAAACAGAAATTGGTTAAATGAAAGCTTTGCACCAACTGTTCCAATGTATGGATTACTATTGATCCAACATAAGTACATAACTATCCAACTATAGAATTTCAAATGTACCAAATAATATTGTTCCATTGATGGAACCTAAACGTAACACTTAAAATGTACAACCCCAAAGCAAGCAAATAATGTTTCCTAATTATCTCCATTCTCAGCAGACTAAATATATTCAGTGAAGCTAAATGTCAGCTAGAAACATTATTATAATTTATAGGGGAGATTTCTCTGATGTATGTGCAGCAAAAATCATAAACCTGTTTAATAAAAAAAATCAACTGATGCTTTATGCACACACACAGAGGAAACAATCCTCTCCCTTAGTAGTTCAGTGTAAAAGAAAATTGGTTAGATTCAATTAATGATAATTGTTCAATTGATCAAAGATGTACAAACCGACTATTTTACTCTGCATATCCAGATGTGAATATTTTGTAACAGACTATTTATGCCTTTATTAGGACTAAGCTGCATCACAATTTATTGATTATTTTGGGGCCTCCTGTGGTTTGTAAACAAGCCACATTTAAAAATGAAAAGCCACAGCATACAGATTACACAATTAAAACCGTAGAACTGATTAGATACGTGTTTTCTCCATTAGTTCACAGTTTTGTGTAAAACAGTAAATGTTGTGTGTTGAATTATTCTGTAATCGGTGATAATTCTTTTCCGCTCACCCGGCTGTCAAAGGAGTGTACTTCCCTTCTGTCATCTAGCCCGGAGACTCTTGCACAGTGCTGTCACCAAAGCCAAAGTGATTGCAACCGATATTTTGTTCATAGTACAATATTGCGTTTGAAAGTATGTTCATGGTTTTCACCTGAATGTGGGTAAAACCACGAAAGAAAGAACGAAAGGGAGAGTGGGAGAGAGAGAGAGAGAAATTGTAATCACTTATTTTGTTGGCCAACTTTAGAAGTCACTCGCCCAAGAAGTTTTGTTTTAAATGCATATTTGGAAACTGCTACGATTTTCATATGCACATGGCCTAAACAATGTTCTTGCGTTTGCTCCAAGTACTTATGATGTTACTGGAAAAGCACCTCAAGAGTGGAATTTTGAAAATGCTGGATTGTGCAGTCTTAGGGAGTTAACTTGCTGTAAATCACTGTAAATCGGGTATTATCCTCTCAATATGGTTAGTCCTTTAAACTCATTCTCAGATTCCATCATTATCTGAACGCATAGGTACTGCCTTTTGGTGCATTCGCGAGTCTGAGATGTTTTAAGACGACAGATTTCTGTAACACTTGTTTTATATTAATAAAGATGAACCATTTGGCTGAAAGAAGAGTGTCATTCGGGCATGGTAAATTCTACACGTTTATCAGTTATTCTTGAATAAGTGAACAATTTTTTGTAAGTGTGATACTGTATCGGTAATGTTCTTGCCTGCAGTTAAGGAACATACTACAGCCCAGCTAGTGCTCTATATAATCACATGCGAGCGTACATGCTTTTTGCTGTTCAATGTTCCAGTAGTAACCAGACAGACGCAAATGTTCACAGCTCTCTGTAAATGGGCAATTTAATCACAATTTCCTGGAAAAGGGGGCGCAATTCACTGCAGAAAGACATTTACTTATTTCAGGGGCTTTATTGCAAAGTGTTTCATGTTGAACATTTCTCTGAGGAATATTCCATCATATTGAACTGAAACCCTATTACTGTGTCTTAATGCTTATTGTAACTTTTGGCTGGCAAATTGAAAGTGACAATAAAAGGGTTTCAACTGTGTGAAACATAGTATGTATTGACCAAGTTATAAGCATAGAGCAAATTATACACCACACAAGATCAATAATAAATGGAGCACCAGAAATCTGTTATTTATGTGGTGAAAGATGTCATCAAATAGTAAGAATTCAACCATGGGGAAAACAGAGCAAATGAGTTTTGATCTTGAGAAGCCCAAAGGATTTGAAATTTTGTGAAAGCACTCATACTTTGATCCTTCTCCAGTTACCTGTGCTGAGAACTGTATGCGTGGAAAGGATGTGATGCCTAATGGCTGAATACCTTGCTAACGTTCAAGCCCCGCTATTTACTGGGGCGGATTAGAAACATAGAAACATAGAAAAATAGGAGCAGGAGTAGGCCATTCAGCCCTTCGAGCCTGCTCCGCCATTCAATATGATCATGGCTGATCCTCTATCTCAATACCATATTCCCGCTCTCTCCCCATACCCCTTGATGCCTTTTGTGTCTAGAAATCTATCTATCTCCTTCTTAAATATATTCAGTTCTCCTTCTTAAATATATATTTTTTTGTGAGCCGGGGCTGGGGGGTGGGGAAGGGGCCGTGAGGAAGTCCGGGTTTTCCCACATGCCATGGAGTTTTGACTCCAAAGCGTCCATCTCTTTTTTTTTCAAGCATTCCCCGCCCAGAAGCCAGCCTGATTGACAGGCTTGGCTCCCTGTCATGATGGGGAATGCTCTGGAGGAGGCCGCAGGCCATGAGCAGGTAGAGAGCCTGCAGTTGGGCTAGTGGGAGCATGGTGGGTGGGGTGGGGGGGGGTGGTGGTGGGGTGGGAAAGTGTGTGTTGTTACTAATCCATGGAAGGGGTCCGATCCTGGGGCCGGGGGGATTCTGATAGAGGGCAGGGAAGCAGGGAAGCTTGGTGGGCTGGAAGGAAGCACTCCTGTTAAGTAGTAAAAAGTGCCTTTTAAGTCATAAAATGTCCCAAGGCGCTTTACAGAAATGTAATCAGACAAAAAGAATTGACACTGAGCCAAAGGAGGAGGACATTAGGAGAGGTGACCAAAAGCTTGGTCAAAGAGGTCAATTTTAATTACTGTCTTAAAAAAGGAGAAAGAGAGGCGGAGAGGTTGAGGGGGGGATTCCAGAGCGGAAGGCCTAGACAGCTGAAGGCACGGCTGCCAATGGTGGGGCAAAGGAAGTAGGGGATGCACCAAAGGCCAGAATTAAGAACATAAGAAATAGTAGTAGGAGTAGGCCATATGGCTCTCGAGCCTGCTACGCATTCAATAAGATCATGGTTGATCATTGACCTCAACTCCACTTTCCCGCCCGATCCCCCTATCCCTTGATTCCCTTAGTGCCCAAAAATCTATCGATCTCAGTCTTGAATATACTCAATAACTGAGTATCGACAGCACCCTGGGGTAGAGAATTCTAAAGATTCACAGCCCTCTGAGTGAAGAAATTTCTCCTCATCTCAGTCCTAAATGGCCGATCCCTTATCCTGAGACTGTGCCACCTAGTTCTAGACTCTCCGGCCAAGGGAAACAGCCTCTCAGCATCTACCCTGTCAAGCCCTCTCAGAATCTTATATATTTCAATGAGATCACCTCTCATTCTTCTAAACTCCAGAGAGTATAGGCCCAATCTACTCAATTTCTCCTCATAGGACAACCCGCTCATCCCAGGAATCAATCTAGAATTGGAGGAATGAAGAATTCTTGGAGGGTTGTAGGGCTGGAGGAGGTTACAGTGATATAGGGAGAGGTGAGGCCATGGAACAGGAGGATGAGAATTTTAAAATAGAAGCATTTTAAAACCTGCCTTTCCCCTTTACAGATGTGATGGACCTGCTACATATTTAAAGCATTCTCTGCTTTCCAGCTTTTGAAGTTTTTTCCCTCCTTTTATAAATGCAGATTAAAACAGTCCATTTGCAAATGTGTGCACCGCAGTCCATTCAAGTGTTCATTCAGCAACACAATCTAAATAAAAGCAACAACAGCATTAAAGGAAACATGTACTTCCTACAAAAAGGAGATTAAACTTCTACAATATGCTGTTCCTAAGGTGAAATTCAGCATGATAGACAAAAAAATTATGGAAGATTTCATGCTTGGCTCAGGAATTCTATGAAGTAGCAATAAACGAGCTTTCTGGAATGGAGTCAACTCTTCATTTCAGATATTGACTTGCTTTGATGCATTTGAATTATATGCTGCTTACAAAAATTTGCTTAAAGCAAATAGTCATGAATCTGGAGCCAATTATATTAAAGTATGCGATTGATCATATTTACAGCATTACTGCTATAGTGTTTGCCTCTGGTTTTTGGCTGTAATCCACGTGAGGGAGCTCAGCTTCACCATCCATTTGCTTAACAATGCTCTGGGACCTTCCTTTTGAAGAAATATGAATAAAGGCAGCCACTCAGCCCCTCATAGTATATCAATCCAAAAGGACCCTCATTATAGCATCAAATTGTTTCTTAAATGATTCAAGGGTTTTCTTTTGCACTAGCCTAGGTTCATTCCTTGTGTTGGGCACTCTTTAAGTCTGTCTGTGAAAATTGGCCCAAAACAGGGCAGTAACTGGATTAAAATGGCAGTACTGAACCCACCCTGTTTGTGCTTGAAAGGTGGTTGCCGTCACCTTGACTCAGGCTAGGACATGGGCTGCCCAAGTACCCGCCTGTATAGGGCACCAGCATTAAATATTTAAATTTAGCATGGCCAAAGTATGGACATTTGAGCATTGGGAAGCCAGCCAAGTCTCTGAAGAAGAGGAAGGGGACAACTTATAACAGCATTAACTGGCAGCTCGTGTAGCTGGAGACAACCCAATACAGTAGCGATTCACCAAGTTCTCTCCCTTCAACCCTGCCAACCGCAGTTCGCTACAAAACCTCCTTCTCTCCTCTTCCACTCTCCTCAGATGAAAACCACACCAGACACACACATGCCATCTGAAAACACACAAAATCCAATTGGGACCAGCAACATCCATGACATAATGTAGTCACGCAGGTGTTATCCAATAGTGTCGTTTCCAAGTGCTCTTTTTCCTACTTTGGTGCTCCTACACATTGCTGTCCCTGTGGTTTCAGTATGGCTGGTGAAAAGCTACTGTTATTCAAATGGAAGGATTGGAGATACTTGTGGTGGGCGACCTCTAGGGGAACAGCCGCAAAAGAGACAGGCTGCAAACTGTTCCTTCAGGGAAGGAAACCTGCTGTCCTTACCTGCTCCGGCCTATATGTGTGACTCCAGTTTCACACCAACGTGGTTGACTCTTAACTGCCCTCTTAAGTGGCCAAGCAAGCCACCTTCTCAGATCAACTAGGGATGGGCAGTAAATGCTGGCCTTGCCATCAACACCCACATCCTGAGGATGAATGGAAAACAAAGGCTCTGCTGCAGCTTCCACAAAAAGAGACCAGACACTCCCTGGTAGACGACAGGGAAGTCATTCCTTGCACCATAACGCCACACATGCTGAAGGCAAACGCCGCCGTATTCTCAGGCAGGACACAGCCGCTCTTTGGCTGGTTATCCAATGCATCCACTATTTCCAGGTGCACTGCCAAGATCCTTTTGTAAAGGCTGGGGTGCTGAAGACTACATCTCCACCGTCTTTAGCAGTGCTTGGCTCTTAGCCTTGCCCTCCAGCCAGCAGTGTCCTCCTCTAGGAAGTCCTCTCCACCACAGCCAGCGGCCGCTAACTTCTGATGTGCACTTCACCCTGTGAAGACCCCTCTAATTCACTAGTTATCCCACCCGGATGCTAATCACTGTGCTGAGTAAAGAGGGAGTGGGTGATGGTGCAAGCTGGTGAGGCTAGCTTGGCTGGCATTCTTCTATAGCAGGGGCAAATGGAAGAGAGGAATAATAATTACCAAGGAGCAGCCAGGGTAGGGAGCCTCAGACATGTGGCATCACCAGTTTGGCCAGCTCCCTAAAAGAGCTGCACATGGAGGGCAGATAGAAAGCAAGAGTAAAAGATCCCGCTGCTCCATTACCCCCAGCTCTCCATCGCCGGCACTCTGAGGGAGGCCTGTGCCCAGAATTGTCAGCTTCCTGCTCCATGGATGTGAGGACCTGAAGGGTGGCTTCCTGTTCTCATCCTTTTGCGGCTATGCAGAAAGAAGGTTTTGACATGAATCTTGTCATTCATGGGAAATGACTTATGACATAATACTGGGCGGCCTGCTGGTGGTGCTGTCCAGGGAGAGTATAAATACTCGGGCATGGGCCCAGCTTGCTCAGTACATTCTTTAACAGGAAATAGTTAAGGACAACTAGATCTCCATGTTGTAAAACAGTTGATTAAAGCTTTGTTTAACGCTTAGACCGAGTGCCTAGTAGTTTTCTTACGTCAGGTTTGCTTATGAATGTGTGGCTGTATAAGAACATAAGAACATAAGAAATAGGAGCAGGAGTAGGCCAATCGGCCCCTCGAGCCTGCTCCGCCATTCAATAAGATCATGGCTGATCTGATCCTAACCGCCAATCCACTATCTATCACAGAACCATCTCCTGCATCTAACAGAATTGCACACACGAAATAGGAGCAGAATCAGGCTACACAGTCCCTGGGCCCGCTCCACTACCCACAGGGCCATGACCGATCCGAACCTAGACTCATGTCCAAATTCCTGCCCGCTCCCCGTAACCCTTAATGCCCTTTACTTCTAGGAAACTGTCTATTTCTGTTTTAAATTTAATTAATGTTGTAGCTTCTACAGCTTTTTGTGGCAGCATATTCCATGGACCTACCACCCTCTGAGTGAAGTAGTTCCTCCTCATCTCAGTTTTGAAAGAGCAGCCCCTTATTCTAAGACTATGTCCCCTGGTTCTCGTCTCACCCGTCATCGGGAACATCCTCCCCGCATCCACCCGATCCAACCCCTTCACAATCTTATATGTTTCAATAAGATCGCCTCTCATTCTTCTGAACTCCAATGAGTAGAGTCCCAATCTACCCAACCTCTCCTCATATGACCACCCCCTCATCCCCGGGATTAACCGAGTGAACCTTTTTTGCACTGCCTCGAGAGCAAGGATGTCTTTCCTTAAGTAAGGACACCAAAACTGTATGCAGTATTCCAGGTGCGGTCTCACTAATACCTTGTACAACTGAAGCAATACCTCCCTATTTTTATATTCTATCCCCCTAGCAATGAAAGCCAACATTCCATTTGCCTTCTTAATCACTTGCTGCACCTGCATACTAACCTTTTGAGTTTCGTGCACCAGGACCCCCAGATCCCTTTGCACTTCAGTACTCTCCAGTTTCTTGCCATTAAGATAATAAATTGCTCTAGGATTTTTCCTGCCAAAGTGCATCACCTCACACTTTCCAGTGTTGTATTCCATCTGCCAAATCTCTGCCCACTTACTTAGCCTGTCTATGTCCCCTTGCAGGTTTTTTATGTCCTCCTCACTCACTACTTTCCCTCCCATCTTTGTATCATCTGCAAATTTTGATATGTTACACTTGGTCCCTTCCTCCAAATCGTTAATATAGATTGTGAAGAGTTGGGGACCCAGCACTGACCCCTGTGGAACACCACTAGTTACTGATTGCCAGTCTGAGAATGAACCATTTATCCCAACTCTTTGCTTTCTGTTAGATAGCCAATCCTCTATCCATGCCAGAATATTACCCCCAATCCCGTGATTTTTTACCTTAAGCAATAATCTTTTGTGTGGCACCTTGTCAAATGCCTTTTGGAAGTCTAAATACACTACGTCCACTGGTTCCCCTTTATCCACTCTATATGTTACTTCCTCAAAGAACTCCAGCAAATTTGTCAAACATGACTTCCCCTTCGTAAAACCATGCTGACTTTGTCCTATTAAATTATGATTATCCAAATGTCCTGTTACTGTTTCCTTAATAATGGACTCCAAAATTTTACCTACCACAGATGTTAGGCTAACCGGTCTATAGTTACCAGCCTTCTGTCTACTGCCCTTTTTAAATAAGGGTGTTACATTAGCTTGTGGAGTTTGTGCGAGGCATGATGCTGTGTCCATGATGAGTGTGACATACAGAAAGCAGTGTGCAGGATGGGGAGGTGTCACAAAGCAGGAAAATGGCAGGAGGCTGACAATTGCTGGCAAAGGCAAGAAGATTGCATAGATTTCCCTGTGCAGCCAGATATCAACAACATGCTGCATGTACCTGTTGTGAGGGCGACAGCAGCTGTTGCTAGTGTAGCTGAAACTCGGAGGAAGGTAGGCTTAGCGCCCAATGCTAATTCTAGGTAAAGCAGTTGGAGAGAGAGAGAGAGAGATAGAGAGTTAGAGAGAGAGACAGAAAGATAGAGAAAGAGATAGAGAGATGGGAGCTCTTAGAGCAGTGTGGAGGACGGGGAAGCAAAGTGCTGTGGCAAGGTGTGATGCAGAGAAGGAATCATCACAAGAAGTGAATCTTACCTTGGCTGAGCAAGTCAGGTCATTAAACTTCTTTCTCCATTACGCCTCTGTCCTGGGGGGGGGGGGTGAGGCTGATTGTGTTGACATGCTCAGCTACCTCCCTCCAGACCTGCTGCAGTGTTTGCCTCATTAATCTAGTCCCACTAGAAGAGAAGAGGATGTTCCTGCCCATCCTCACTTGCTCCAGGGCAGCATCTGAAACTCTAGCTGCCCTGTCATACGATACGAGGCCCAACCATCAAAATGTTTTGGGCCTCGCTCACTTTTGACCTGTTCATTTGGCGCTGATTTGGCTCCGCATGTGAAAATCTGCCTGTGTGTGTGGATAATGTGTTGACATCTTTCCTCAAACTTTCCTTTTACTAGTTCTTTCTGCACACCTGCTCAGTTATCTTTAGAGTTTTGGTCAGCTCTCCAAACTTTACGACCAATTCATGCTCAGTGTCTAAATAACCACTACGCCACGCGCCCCCCGCCCCCCACCCCCCCCCCTCACCTCCAAACAAAATCTGGTGAGGTTTCACTATAGTAAAGTGTTATATAAAATGAATTGTCTCGCAGGGTAAAAGAAAATCGATGTCATGGGGGCGGGGGGTGGAGGGATAAACAGCTTTTTGCAAATAAAATAGGAGCCTGAGCTTTAAGGCCTGATTCTGAAAATCTTTTACATCCAAGAAATAATGCATTGTTAATTCAGTTGGATCCAATCCTAATAGCAGAATTATTCTGCCCTTGGTTAGTCGCATTCCCATCTCTAGCCAAATGGTTTAAGATTCAAGTGCACTCCAAAATTTAAGCACATAATCTGGACTGACACTTGAATGCAATATTAAGGAAGTGCTGCATTATATGTGACAAAGCCTTTCCACCATCTACAAGGCACAAGTAAGGAGTGTGATGGAATACTCTCCACTTGCCTGGATGAGTGCAGCTCCAACAACACTCAAGAAGCTTGACACCATCCAGGACAAAGCAGTCCGTTTGATTGGTACCCCATCCTCCACCTTAAACATTCACTCCCTCCACCACTGGCATACCGTGGTTGCAGTGTGTACCTTCTACAAGATGCACTGCAGCAACTTGCCAAGGCTTCTTCGGCAGCACCTCCCAAACCCGCGACCTCTTCCACCTAGAAGGACAAGGGCAGCAGGCGCATGGGAGCACCACCACCTCCAAGTTCCCCTCCAAGTCACACACCATCCTGACTTAGAAGTATATCGCCGATCCTTCATCGTTGCTGGGTCAAAATCCTGGAACTCCCTCCCTAACAGCACTGTGGGAGTACCATCACCACATGGACTGCAGCGGTTCAAGAAGGCAGCTCACCACCACCTTCTCAAGGGCAATTAGGGATGGGCAATAAATGCTGGCCTTGCCAGCGACGCCCAGATCCCATAAGCAAATAAACCCCCCCCCCACAGATTTGAGAGAGAGAGAGAGAGAGATTTTGCATCCAAGTCCTCTCTCAGCAAAGGCCATACAGTCTCTGAAGACATTCAATGCATCAGCATCAGAAGTGACTTTCAGATCTAATATTACCTTCATCACATCTCCGTTGTAATAGTGGGCCTGCAGCTGATAGTCAGCTATCCACTTGTGCTCCCGCCAAGTTTCACTGGAGTGTTTCACAGCAGGCGTGCTTCACGTCAGAAAGGGGTAAAACTAGCCAAAACATTTCAAAATGGCATTACAGAGCCAATTAAGGGCTTGTTAAGGGCTTTAATGGCCTCTCCCGCCTCTTAGAGACGGGACGGAGTCGGGAACACCGCGACTGATTTCGTCAAAATTGCGTGGAGGCGGGATGGGGTCGGGACCCCCCCGACCCCGCAATTTTAACCCCCCTACACGCCTCCAAACCCGACTCCACAGGTCCAAATCCAGCCCTATAGAGTTATACAGCACAGAAAGAGGTCCTTCGGCCCATCGTGTCCATGCCAGCCATCAAGCCCCATCTATTCTAATCCCATTTTCCAGCACTTGGTCCGTAGCCTTGTATGCTATGGCATTTCAAGTGCTCATCTAAATGCTTCTTGAATGTTTTAAGGGTTCCTGCCTCGACCACCCTTTCAGGCAGTGAGTTCCAGATTCCAACCACCCTCTGGGTGAAAAAGTTTTTCCCTCAAATCTCCATAAACCTCCTGCCCCTTACCTTGAAACTATGTCCACTGGTTATTGACCCCTCTACTGAGGGGAAAAGTTCCTTTCTATCTACCCTATCTATGCCCCTCATAATTTTGTACACCTCAATCAGGTCCCCCCTCAGCCTTCTCTGCTCCAAGGAAAACAACCCCAGCCTGTCCAGTCTCTCTTCATAGCTGAAACGCTCCAGCCCAGGTAACATCCTGGTGAATCTCCTCCGCACCCTCTCCAATGCAATCACATCCTTCCTGTAGTGTGGCGACTAGAACTGAACACAGTATTCCAGCTGTGGCCTAACTAATGTTTTGTACAGCTCCATCATAACCTCCCTGCTCTTATATTCTATGCCTCGGCTAATGAAGGCAAGTATCCCATATGCCTTTTTAACCACCTTATCTATCTGTCCTGCTGCCTTCAGGGATCTATGTACTTGCACACCAAGGTCCCTCTGATCCTCTGTCCTTCCTAGGGTCCTACCATTCATTGTGTATTCCCTTGCCTTTTTAGTCCTCCCAAAATGCATCACCTCACACTTTTCAGGGTTAAATTCCATTTACCACTGTTCTGCCCATCTGACCAACCCGTCTATATCGTCCTGTAGCCTGAGGCTTCCCTCCTCGCTTTTTACCACTCCACCAATTTTCATGTCACCTGCGAACTTACTGATCATACCTCCTACATTCATATCTAAATCATTAATGTACACTACAAACAGCAAAGGACCCAGCACCAATCCCTGCGGTACACCACTGGACACAGGCTCCCAGTCACAAAAACAACCTTCGACCATCACCCTCTGCCTCCTGCCACTAAGCCAATTTTGGATCCAATGTGCCAAATTGCCCTGGATCCCATGGGCTCTTACCTTCTTGACCAGTCTCCCATGCGGGACTTTGTCAAAAGCCTTACTGAAGTCCATGTAGACCACATCAACTGCACTACCCTCATCCACACACCTAGTCACCCCCTCGAAAAATTCAATCAAATTGGTTAGACATGATCTCCCCCTGACAAAGCCATGCTGACTATCCTTGATTAATCCTTGCCTCTCCAAGTGGAGACTAATTCTGTCCCTCAGAATTTTTTCCAATAATTTCCTACCACTGATGTTAGGCTTACTGGCCTGTAATTCCCTGGTTTATAATGGTACTACGTTAGCTGTCCTCCAGTGCTCTGGCACCTCCCCTGTGGCCAGAGAGGTTCTGAAAATTTGTGTCAGAGCCCCTGCAATCTCCTCCCTTGCCTCACACAGCAGCCTGGGATACATCTCGTCTGGGCGCAAGGATTTATCCACTTTTAAGCCCGCTAAAACCGCTTGTACCTCCTCCCTCTCAATACTAATTTGTTCAAGTATACCACAATCCCCCTGCCTGATTTCTATGCCTACATCGTCCTTCTCTATAGTGAACACAGATGCAAAATATTCATTTAAAACCTCACCCACATCTTCCGGCTCTACACACAGATTGCCACTTTGGTCCCTAATGGGCCCTACTCTTTCCCTGGTTATCCTCTTGCCCTTAATATACTTATAAAACACCTTGGGATTTTCCTTTATTTTGCCCACCAGTGTTTTTTCATGTAATAAGTCGCTATATGAATGCACGTCGTTTTCTTTATTTTCAACCAATAAAATGTCATGTCCAAAAGGAGGTCCTTTTGAGGGGCGAGGCAGTCAAACTCAAATTATTTTCTCGTATGAAGTTAAGAAAAAAGGAAATTTAACCGACAAGTGATTCCATTGTAATTCAGTCCTCTGGACTCAAGCTTCAAATAACATTTCTGTGCTATTCCTTTAGAAATATTTTCATTATAACCCTTAGATCCTTTTTAATTTTCACTGTACATCTGGCACGTCCTAAACTGTATTGCTCCACAGCTGCTTTTGTATCGCACTATTCTCTCGAGTCAAGTTGTGTCAAGCAAACCATTTTCTATTTAGGTCCACAGTGTTAACCAGATATGGTTAACTAAATGTTATTGTTCTAATGGGATTCTGAATTAGGAGTAATTCCAATCCCCTCCGTGACATTAGTGCAGGGTTTCCCCAATTATGAAAATGTGCAGTAATTTGATGTGTGAAGTGCTAGAAGGCGTTGATTACAAATCTGAAATGGAAGGGAAATGTTGCTGTAAGCAGGCCATTTAACTTAGTGATCACAAGAACACAACAAAAAGGGTACAAAAACTGGCAAATGCCAAGACTTCAGTGTAGTACTTCTTTTCTCAAAGAGCATTGGAGTTGTAGGATTGAACTAGTTTGCATTATGTTAATGGTCTCTTTTGAAAAGAGAAGATGAATGAATATTTGGTCATGAAAGGGGTTAAAGGTTAGGGATAGGAGCATAAAATAAAGCTGAACAAATACTCTGAAACAAGATGACTCCAGTTGAGTTCCGACCAGGCCATCTGTGCAACGTTGGACTTATATTTTGCAGTTTTGTCATTTCATGGCCTACAAGTCATGGAGAAATTTTAGGCTTATCTCATGTTAATAGTGTTACCTATGGTTGTTTACTGCCAAGTCATTAAAAGACTGAACGCGAGAAAAGTTAGGTCAAGTCCTCAGGTTTAATGGAATAGCCATATTTCAGAAAGATACACCATCCTATGAACAGATTTCTGATATAATTAATACATGACATACTGGGTTTAAAAGTCTAGAAAGCCTCGGCGACACAGGTTGCAAACACAATACAGACTTTTGAGATAAGAACAGTTGATAACAAAAGCTGTAAACACCAAACAAGCTTTGAAATGGGAATTGGTTTGTAAATACAAAGACAAAGGCCCCTATTGAAGCAAACCATTGATGCTTCCAGATTGTCTATAGTTTGGAACCAAAACAATAGCAATGCCCAAGTAAAGTGTTAAAAGCTAACATGTCGAAAAGAAACACAGAACATTAAAAAAACAAGTGCCTTTGAAAAAATGACATCAAGTAAAAGAAATGCCTGCCGTAAAATAGTTTTATGTTAAACTTAGAACAAGGAGACATGGTTCTTAATACAACCAATTGAAGTAAATAAGAAATGCAAAGAACACCCTAGATGAAGCATTTTTAATTTACAAATTGTAAAAGGTACAAACAGAACACTTTGAAGATATAATATCAATAGATGACACCAAGCAATCACTTTGTGTTTGTATTGAAAATGGAATAGTTATGAGACACGACGTCTGCTAACAAGCAGTTAAGGTGATATTAAGAATTGAAATGAAAGACCTTTGAAAGAATGGCATCAAAGAGATAAATCTGTAATAACCAGGAAATGATAAGTTTTTGAAACACCTATACAGCAGACAGGATTCTAAGTTGGCAGCTGAAATGACAGTAAGAATAGAAAAGAATACAATAAAGAATCACTAGAGATAATTAGCTTACATCAGCAGAAAACTTCAAAGAATAAACCACTAAAAAAAGGTATAAAAATAGAGCTTTCCAGATAGAGAGTCAGAAGTCGCTGGGAAGGGGCAGCGTGTTTCTCGCCTTCAGAACCACTCTGTAGGCCTACAACTCTGAGTCTCGGGTAATCAAGGTATTTGATTTTGGTGGATATTCTGGATTAAGAAATAAGTAGAAGTGTGGAAATGTAACGAAGTTCAGATTTGAGAATAAGGATCTCTGATAAGAAATGTAAGCTATTAGTATTTTGAACGATTGAAGTTGCGATTGCTATACCAGCTGTTAACTAAATGTCGGTTCTTTAATAAATCTATATATTTTTAAAATTGTCTCACAGAGTAATTTCTGTATCAATCTCGCAAACTCAATTTCTGTACACTCTTTTGTAAGGAGTTGCAGAATTCTGGGGGGGTTTCCGGACCCTCATAATATCCGGAAGGTTACAGTCTAGTTAAACTTGTTAAAAGTGCTATCCGGAGGATGGTAACATCTTCAGGCCGTTCCTTTCCTTTAGGGAGAGATAGTCTGAACCTTTAGACCCAATTAAGCATCTCTAGGATTCGGCTACCGCTAACTTTAGTTGAAGGTGAACGTCTGGGGAATACGCCTGATCTGGGGTAGCCCGAAAAGGGCTAGGACTTGTAATTATCCCTTCACAGGATGGTGGAGTAGTTCATTCCTGGGCGTCAGGAGCCTGTGGTGCTGGAAAACATGAAAGCACAAGGACTCACTGGAGGGTCAACAGCACCCACCACAGAAATTTTAGGACCATGGGGGGAAAAATTCAGTTGGTTGCGCCTCCCGTTAGCGCCTTAAGAGGGCGCTAATGGGGCGCAAAGCATCTAGCGCCCGGGCGCGGCGAAGTTTGCACCGCTCGCGAAATTAACTAGACATTTTGCGGCGGCGCTAAACACTACCGCCACGATCTCCTGCGCCGACAGATCATGACGTCACTCGAGTGTGCAACGCCCCGGTATCGCCCCGGAGCGGATATTGAGTGGCGCCCCCTGCCTTACCGCCTGACGCTAGCAACGACAGGTTGAGGGGAGCGTTCTGCAGTCATGAAGGGAAAGGGGGAGTGCTATTTAAAGGTGACCGCTTCCTGCCTTTTATTGTTGGTGCCATTTTTGAACTACGCATTCTGAGAGAGAGAGGGAGAGACTTCTGGAGAGATTCAATGTTGTGTGAAGGAGTTTTGGGTACTGAGCAGCACTTTGCAGGTTCATTTTGATTTTCCATTCCTTGTATTGATTAAGCAGAGACTGTGGGGGCTGCACTCTGAGCTCTTTGCCTGGTACTCTCCATTGATCTTTCCAGCACATTTGATGTGCAAGTCTCTCCAGGCTGAGATTCAAGGCTGCAATGAGTAGGATGTGGATGGAAAGCAAGATTAACCATCCCCTTTAAGAACTGGCCCGTGCCATTGTGTGTGTGTTCCATTGCTGACTGACATTACATGAGCTTCGCCAGCGCTCTGAGTTAGCGCCTCACTCCTCGGCCTTTGCGCCTTAAGACAGATGTGAAGCACCTGATTTAGCGCTCCACTCACCTCCCGGGGCGTTAAAAGTGAAGTTTCCAGTCAGTGGCGATAATTAGCGCCAGGCGCTAATTTTTGCGCCCGGACGATATTTGCGCCCCAAACGGGGCGCGACTGAATTTTTCCCCCATGATATTTTATTTAATTCCTTAGTAGATTTTAAAGGGCAAGATTTTTTCCAATGTGAGCTCCCAGTATGGAGCCTTACCTGCCAGGAAAACAGACTGAATCCCCACAATCTCCTGTCCTGGTAGATGCTGAGAGCATGTATTCATAATAAGCATTTATTGTCAGACCATAAATCAAAAAGAATGTTCATGATTAAGATTGCCAACTTCCAGGTTGGGGGCTGGGGGGGGGGGTGGGGGGTGCGGGGGAGGAACGAAAAAGAAAATGGAAGAGAAAAGAAAGTCACTTCCCTCAGGAGATTAACTAAATTAGGGAGAGTACATGACTATTTATTGGGATAAATGTTTTTCTTTATTTCATCTGAATTGGCAGTGGTGTAATAGTTCTCAGCTGGAGGAGAACGAACAAATTAGCTGGAGTTCCTGTTCACGATCTATTGACCTCTATGAAAAGTAAGTGTTTGCATACCATGAGAGAGGGCAGGATCTGGGTCAGCTAGGTAGACCCCGCCTGTTGAATAGCCATCCAACGTTCACTCTCCAAGTTCATAAGTTAAGAATGACCATATGGGGGAGTTACTGAAGACTACCATCACCTGTGGGATCCTCAATCTGAGCGAGGAAGAACAATTCAGAATAACTTTAAAAAGTATAATCAAGATCTGTGGCTGGGAGGGATAGCTCCCCATGATTCCTGCAATGAACAAGGTTACTAAGAACCAGAGCAAAAGCCCACCCCAGATATTTTAATGGTAGTATTGAACATTGTCCTTTGCACTGTTGCTACACCAACTCAAGCTGATTCACTACCTTTTCACTCAGTAATTTTTGTTCTATTTCCCAGTTAACTGAAGACCTATCTATTTTCATGTCACAGATGTTGCTGTTTGCATTGACTAGTTTTCAGGTAAAAGATCAAATAGTTTTGGTATAAAATTTGCTTTGAAAATATTGGGGTAAAATTGGGTTGTTTTGCGCCGCCCATTAGTGCCCGGGGCGCAAAGCCCCTAGCACCCGGGTGCAGCGCCGCTAACGCCTCCCACGAAATTCAGCGGGAGGTTAGCAGCGGCGGTGATAGCCGGTGGCGCCCCGTGGCGCTGCGCCTCCGTCGATGTCGTCATCGCCAAATGGAGCGCCCTGCTCGCGCCCCGGCCGCAAACTTCAGCTGCGCCCCCTGACCTATCGCCGGACGATATGTCCAACAGGGTCAGGGTGGCGTTTGTGCAGCCGCGGCGGCGGTATTTAAAGGGACAGGTGTCAGGCAGCTATTTTGTTTTCTGGCCACCTGCCAGCACCTGCCCCCTTCCCCTCTTTCATTCGGGGTGTCGGCTGTGATCGCTCAGCCCAGCACTCCTCTTGAGTACCAGGCTGCTCTCTCGGCACCCCGGTCCCCGGTAGTCCAGCAGGGCCCCGGTGCGCACAGTGCTAGCCCCCTCCCCTTTAATCAGGGGAGGGAGGCCTGCAATAGCGCGGCGCTACGTGCCAACACGTGTGGCGCTGTTGCACGTAGTGCCGTGATATTCAGTGGTAGCGCCCCAGGAAGAAGGGGGAGCGCTTCCAGTAGCGCCCCGCCTCCTGCTTGGGACGTTACCACTGAACCTACGGTGCAGGACTGCTAACTTGTTCAGGGCGCTAAAGTTAGCGTCCCAAAGGGGGCGCCACCGAATTTTTCCCCCGTTGTATTTTACAGAATTTGTTTTATACGAGATACAGAATACCCAGCAGGAATTACAAGTACTTCCACTCTAATCAATTAAAATGTGGCTGCCTCGGCATGTATTTATTCATTATTCAACAAAATTAATAAAGATAGAAATGGTGCAAAATCTACACTATGGTAAATATAACTGGCCAAAAAGGAAACAAAAGATGTCGGAGCAAAATACAGTTTTTATTTCTGAGGAATTGTCTGTCAGTAAATATTCCTGATATATAAATTAAATATTCAGAGAAACAAATTATTCACTGCAAACTCAATAAATTGTTCTGTATTTTCATGCTGAATGTTTACTGCCTGATAAATAGTCTCGCCTGGATTTTCATTTTAAACTAGCTGAGGAACGGGTTCATTAGGAGAGCATACAATAGTAACAGGAGTGACTTTCCTGAAGGAGAGGAAGGTAATAGTTCAAGGGACAATATTGCCCAGCACATTTTATATTTTACAAGGTTTAAGAATAAAATATAAGTCAAATCTGGGATAAGAAAAGGCCATTCAGTCAATCATCGGAGCTCATTCCTCCAGTAGATTAACACTCCCATCATGGCATCCACTTTTATTTTGACTATTGTTTTTGCCTTTTATCCCAAAATAATAATCTGGGTATAACATTTAAATATTTTATATACTTTGAAGTTTCCCCTTGTCCACCTTCCTTTTGAAAGATAAAGTTTAAGCTTCTTCCACCTGTTCTTGTATCTCGTCATTTTCGGTTGCCCTGGCCCAACAAAATAAAAAGACGAAAGTTGATTGTGTCAAGAGTTTTTGTGAGTCTCTGTCACTGATCATATATGCCACTAAAAATGCTCTATTTGATATGAATTTTATTTGAAAACACAATATCCACATTGTAATAGCAGTTATATCACCAACTACAACTTCTCCCAGAAGGTCAACATGGTTGTTCTACAGCCAAGTATTTGTGCTAAGTTATTTAGGGAATTGAGCTGCACAAAAACTTGCCAATACCATGCCGCTCTATATTGGACGTGTAAAGTGTAAAAGAGACTGCAAGAGAAATCGGAATTCTATCACCATTTTGCCTTTGTTCAAGGCGCAAAAAATAATAAGTTCCTTGACTGCCATCCATCAGTTGTCACAGCCAAGGCAGAAATCAGCCAAACAACGTTACCTTGCAAGGCCCATAACCAGATGACTTGCTATTTTTAGACATTCTTCTTGCTGTTTCTAGGAAGATAAGGATCTTGCGTATCCGAGGCAAATTACTGAACACTACATGAACATTGACATGATGAGAATGACAGCTTGCATAAAAGACCCTCTGAGTTTTCTAGGCTTGCTGACATATAGCTGATGAGCCGGTAATGTCTTGTGCGCTAGGATAACCTAAAAAGCCACTAGCGGGTGATGGCTGTCATAACATCCAAAGATGTCTCTTTATATAAGTCTATCACTATGGAGTCAGCCATTCCCCACCCCCCCCACCCCTTTCAGGCAGGCAGACGTGGACAGCCAGAGAAAAGGCCTTTTGATTTTTCTTCTGTGTGATTTAGTTCCTCGCTCACATTATTCTCACTCTAAATGACAATATTTGCTTAAGCCACTGGAACTGCCGTGGGCAAAAAAAGAAATAATAATAGTAATGTTTAATGCTGTTGTCCCTGAGAATCTGTTCAGATTTACATTGCTGGTTAACATTTGCCTTCTCCTCAGAGTCTTGGCAGACTACGAGCTGATTGATTTTTGGTAGCAAGTGCGCCAGCTGCAGTGTTAGAAAAGGCAGCGCAGAACTGGAGAGTGTCAGGTATAATTTTAACACTTCAGTTTAGTTCAGGTGCCCCACCCCCCACTTATTAATAATGCATTTTTAGTTGAATTGAGCTGTGGCCTTAAAGGAAATGCACACTTTGGACCTGGTTATAGTTTAAAACGCACTTAGGGGGTGATTTTGTCAATGGGGGCGCGTTGGAGGCGGGACTGCTGCTTGTCGGGTTTTAGTCCCGCCTCCATCGACTTGTGGCCAACCCACGCTATTTTCCCTCGATTGACCTTGTTAAGCCCGCCCAGCGGGCTCAGCAGGCCAATTAAGGGGAAGCCGGTTACAGAGAATGTCAGCGTATGACGTTTCATCTGTCAAAAATCTTTGACAGATGAATTGTCATCGTTTGACAGCTCGGTGAAGCTGTCAAACACTGACATCCTCTGTTGTTTGATGAGTTCCTGTATTCAAGACTCATCAAACCTCTTTTGTGAGCAGAAATCAGATGGCTGTTGCATCGGAGAATGCAGCAGCCATCTGTCATCTCTGCCGGTGAGATGCGAGAGTCTCCGCATCCCCAACTGTTGAAGCCCGCAGGAAGAAACAAAGGTAAGTAAACATTTTCTAACACTTTTCACTCACCTCACATATTTACCTCTCCACACTTGTTCCCATCACTCACCTCCACAGCGTACTTTTGGACCCCTCCGATCCCCGCCGACCCACTACTCGCCTCGGTGACCCTGGCGGGGTTTCCTAACGTCGGGAAGCCCACACCTCTGCTGGAAAAATGGGGATAATCATCTTAACTACCTGTTAACTACCTGTTAACAGTCAGTTAAGTGGCTGTAATCCCCTTCCCGCCTCCAGGAGACGGGACCCGGCGCGGGTTGGGTACCCGCCTCATGGGAAGATGGCACGGAGGCGGGTTGGGGGCGGGATGGGTACCCGTCCCCAGATTCTGCCATATTCCCGGCAGTCCCGCCTCCAAACCCGCCTCCCCAGGGCTGGCAAAATCCAGCCCTAAGTGTCTGGTTCACAACATTAATTAGCTGGTATTATTTCATCGACACAGTACAAAACAGCGAGAGTTGGGTTTGAGCTTACTCGACCGCAACCATTAACTATCTTCAAGGAACCAACAGCACTTTTGTTGCTGGTGATGGTATCAGGGCAGTAGATGCTGATGGCTAACAATACATAGGAAACTGGAAGTCAAAAGGACAGCTTCCCCCCCCACCACCCCCCCCGCCGCCCCCCCCTGCCCCCCTTTAAGTAATAATAATAAAGCTCTGCTTTTACTGCTATTATGTGGAGATGCCGGTGTTGGACTGGGGTGGACAAATGTGAGAAGTCGCACAACACCAGGTTATAGTCCAACAGTTTTATTTGAAATCACAAGCTTTCGGAGCGCTGCTCCATCGTCAGGTGAAGGACCTGACGAAGGAGCAGCAGCTCCGAAAGCTTGTGATTTCAAATAAAACTGTTGGACTATAACCTGGTGTTGTGCGACTTCTCACATTTACTGCTATTGGAAGAGTAGAGGAGTTTGTGCTTAAAATGGACACTTAGCTGAGAAGGGGAAGAAAAAAATTGCACACCCAAAACTCTGTTTCCCAAATATTTCAATCCAACCTCACCCCCATTCAGACGGAGGGTGTGTGGCCCCGACGTTCCCCGGGATCTTCCACCTCACAACTTAAAACTTCGACTGGAAGTTCCCTCTGTGGCATTCCATTCTGCATGGAGCGATTTCCTCCACAGGTTGCTGATGCACACTCTCCGCTTCCTTGCCCTAGCCTTCCGTCCGGGCTCGCTCTAGCGTAATATTTTACAGGCCGACGGAAGCAAGTGTCCTCATTGGTAGGCCCAGTATTCAGGGATCTTGCCTGGCACCACTGGGGACCTGGTGGTGGAGAGTATGGCACGACATAGTGACCTCGAATGTCCTTTTCAGTCACATTTTGCGGATACTCAGGCCACGTGTCCATTTTGCGGCCTGGATGAGGATGTCTACCATATTTACACGTGAGTGCAAAAGACAAGGCTGAAGCGTTTGCAACCATCTTCAGCCAGAAGTGCCGAGTGGATGGTCCATCTCGGCCTCCTCCTGAGGTCCCCACCATCACAGAAGCCAGTCTTCAGCCAATTCGATTCACTCCACGTGATATCAAGAAACGGCTGAGCGCACTGGATACAGCAAAGACTGTGGGCCCCGACAACATCCCGGCTATCGTGCTGAAGACTTGTCCTCCAGAACTAGCCGCGCCTCTAGCCAAGCTGTTCCAGTACAGCTACAACACTGGCATCTATCCGACAATGTGGAAAACTGCCCAGCTATGTCATGTCCACAAAAAACAGGACAAATCCAATCCGGCCAATTACGCTCCATCAGTCTACTTTCAATCATCAGCAAAGTGATGGAAGGTGTCATCGACATTGCAATCAAGTGGCACTTACTCACCAATAACCTGCTCACTGATGCCCAGTTTGGTTTCCGCCAAGACCACTCGGCTCCCGACCTCATTACAGCCTTGGTCCAAACATGGACAAAGGAACTGAATTCCAGAGGTGAGGTGAGAGTGACTGCCCTTGACATCAAGGTAGCATTTGACTGAGTTTGGCATCAAGGAGCCCTAGTAAAACTGAAGTCAATGGGAATCAGGGGGAAAAAGTCTCCATTGGCTGGAGTCATACCTAGCACAAAGGAAGATGGTTGTTGTGGTTGAAGGTCAATCATCACAGCCCCAGGACATCGCTGCAGGAGTTCCTCAGGGCAGTGTCCTAGGCCCAACCATCTTCAGCTGCTTCATCAATCACCTTCTCTCCAACATAAGGTCAGAAATGGGGATGTTCGCTGATGACTGCACAGTGTTCAGTGCCATTCACAACTCCTCAGATAATGAAGCAGTCCATGCCCGCATGCAACAAGACCTGGACGACGTTCAGGCTTGGGCTGATAAGTGGCAGGTAACATTCGCGCCACAGAAGTGCCAGGTAATGACTATCTCCAACAAGCGAGAGTCTAACCACCTCCCCGTGACATTCAATGGCATTACCATCGCCGAATCCCACACCATCAACATCCTGGGGGTCACCATTAACCAGAAACTTAACTGGACCAGCCACATAAATAATATGGCAAACAGAGCAGGTCAGATGTTGGGTATTCTGTGGCGAGTGTCTCACCTCCTGACTCCCCAAAGCCTTTCCACCATCTACAAGGCACAAGTAAGGAGTGTGATGGAATACTCTCTACTTGCCTGAATGAGTGCAGCTCCAACAACACTTAAGAAGCTCGACACCATCCAGGACATAGCTGCCCGCTTGATTGGCACCCCATCCACCACCTTAAACATTCACTCCTCCACCACTGGCGTACGTGGCTGCAGTGTGTACCATCTACAAGATGCACTGCAGCAACTCGCCAAGACTTCTTCATCAGCACCTCCCAAACCCGCAACGTCTACCATCTAGAAGGACAAGGGCGGCAGGCGTATGGAAACACCACCACCTCCAAGTTCCCCTCCAAGTCACACCCCATCCTGACTTAGAAGTATATCGCCGATCCTTCATCATCGCTGGGTCAAAATCTTGAAACTCCCTCCCTAACAGCACTGTGGGAGTACCTTCACCACACGGACTGCAGCGGTTTAAGAAGGCAACTCACCACCACCTTCTCAAGGGCAATTAGGGATGGCCAATAAATGCTGGCTTGCCAGCGACGCCCACATCCCAGGAATGAATATAATTAAAATAACACATCAAACGTACATCTTTTTGGAACCTGGACATTGTTTTTAGATGACTGTTTTGTGATGACAGTACTGAAGGAGGTACTAGTCACTTTACATATAGAACTAGCGACTGCATTTAAACTCTCCTTCTGCCCTTGAAAAGGTCTGGGGCCGATTGATGCTGTGGGACTCATGTCCACTGGAATGCGTTCTGCAAGGTCCTGAGCTCTTGGCCTTGGTGGTTTTCGATTGTTGTTGGAGACAACAGTTCCCTTTCTGTGAACTAGACCCCAGGCTAGATCTGAAACAGTGAAAAGATAGCATTGTTTAATTGCCACTTCAAGAAACAAGCTGGAGCTCCCTGTGAGCTCAGGAAGTCGTAGTGTTTGTGTCGGAAGGCTGGGTGCAGATTGTCTTTAGATCTGTGCTGATTTAACGTCTTGTTCTGCATCTCCTGCAGCTTCACAGCTGGCTTTGCAGTCACCCAATGGTGCATCTCCTTCAGCAAAGAGGAGAACTTAGTAAGGTGTCACGACCAAAGAAGTTCAACAGAGAAGGGGCCAAGACAAGAGCAAAACACATGTTATGTACACACTGCAAATCACTACACAACTGAATAAAAGGAATTCACTTTTAATGGTCCATATTTTATGATGCCTACGGGTGGGTGCGCGCTGTGTACACACCCGTAGGGACATTGGAAATGCCGGTTTCAGGCGTGCGTAGCGCATGCGTTGAAAACCGGCATTTCCGATCTGTCAAGAATCCTCTTGACAGATCGGACGCCTGCCCTGGAGAAGGGCCTCTGCGGGTGGAGAGTTCCGCTTTCTGCAGAACCTCCGCCCGCTGAAAACCCTTAGAAATCTTACGCCTGGTAAAAGCAGCGTAAGGCCTGCTTTTACCAGCATAAGATATGAAAAAAAAGTAAAAAAAAAAAAAATTTCACTCATTTATCATTTTAAAATACTTTTTAAAAAAGGTAAGTTTATTTTTAGCCCCGTAAAAAACTTTAATTATTTTTTTCAAAAAATTAAATTTTTGTTTCAAATATTTAATTTAATGTAATTTCAACTAATTTTAAAAATCTGATGTTTTAAAAAAAATGTATTTAATGTTTTAAAGTGTTTTTGGGGTGGTCTCTATTCATATATTTGACAGGTCTATCTGTCAAGTGTATGAAGGGAGATTCCCTTCTGCTATTGGCTCCCCATGGCCCACGTGATCCCAGGGACGCTTGCAAACTGCATGCGCCTCTGGGATACCTGGGCCTCTGCGCATTTCGAGTTGGAGAGGCCCAGGAGCGGAAGTATACGCACCTCGGGAGCCCTCAGGTAAGTCCGTAGATTTTTTCCAGATCGGAGGCCTCCGCAGGCGGGAAGCCTCCAATCGGAAAATACGGCCCAATATCTTCTTCATTCTGTCATTTACTTATCATCTGAAAGTTAGTAAAATATATGCAGCACTTACTAAAACCTAAGGGATAATTTTAACCTACCCTGATTGGTCGCCTGTTTTACACCTCGCTCGGTTTTATGTTCCATTTAAACTTGGTATTAAATTACATTTCCATTATTATAACAGTGTTATAAAGAAGATGGTTTCTAATTGCAGAACTCACTGGGAAGAAATGGGCAATGACAATCTCATGCGCCTATCTTCCTATCTCCAGTGACTTGTCTGCTACTGATCTTTTACTGAGGTGTATAGTAATATGTGTGATAATACAAGACTTCAGTAACCTCCTTAAATGGAGTGGTACATACCAAAGTACTGATTCTAGAAATACCCCCTATGATATTGAATCATAGCATTATGAGTGCAAGGAAAGTCCCTCCAGCATAAAGCTAAAAGCAGACCTTCACCGTCACTGATAGTGCATGATAAATGTGTGGACTGTCCCTGCAGATCTTCATGGACCAGAAGGCACACCTCAGTCATTACCTCCTTGCTGAGCCTAAAGATACTCAGGCACCATTCCTGTTCCTATAACATGCTCAAGGAGTAGACTCTACTATAGTAAACCTGCTGCCTTGGTTAGTACCTGTTGTGAATCTCAAGCCTTCCAGATTCATCAACGCCCCACACATCCAGCAATATCTGCTACTCCCACTCATGGCCAGAACACTATTAGTCGCTGCCTTCCTGCAATTCTTCCCATTCATAATCCTCATGACTGGTCTGAACTTATGCAAATAATGCACTTTTTGAACAAAGCCTTAATAAGGTCAATTTGTTTCTCCCCCCTCCAACTTTCACAAGCATTTGCCAACGCCTGTTAATGAGTAGAAATGTTTGGAGCATTCATGGTTAATCTATTGCTGCATTTCACCATTATTCCAGAACTCCTGCACATTTTGCAAAAAGGCTTAATGAACAGTGGAATGTCAGCCTCCTAGTTTTTGTGTCAAGGCATTTACTTCATAAAATTGCTTTATAAACATGTAAAATCAATGTGGTGCATGTCCTGCTGTGTCTCTACAGAGAGCTCCATTTTGAATCATAGCATTATAAATATTTTAGCACAGGAGGATGCCATACGCTGATGCTAACTATTATAATACCATTTTCTTGCCGTTTCCCTGTACCCTTTAATATTTTTCCTATTCAAGTATTTCAGTTCCCTCTTAAATGCAGTGATTGTATAAATATTTGTAGTCGTACATTCCATATTGCTATAATCCTTTGATTAAAAAATATTTCTAGCTTTTCCCTTTATGCTCCTAGTAGTAATCCTAAAATGTGCACTTCCTGTTCTGATCTTGAAGGTTTCATCAACTTTACATCCAACCCTCACGTTTACATGCTCCATCTCTGACTCTTCCTGGATTATTCTCTCAGCTCTGGTGATGGGCTATCTACAGACATCTATTCCAAGCCCACCAATTCCCACATCTACTTGAAATATGCCTCTTCCCACTCCACTTCCTGGGAAGACTTTCCTTTATTCCAGTTTCTCCATCACCATTGCATCGGTTTCAATGACTCCACCTTCTACACTAGAACTTCTCAAATATCCTGCATTTTGCCTAGCCCAGGATTCTCTGCAGTGGTCAACAGGATTTTTGACTGAGTCGGTTCAATTTTCCCATTGTTTGCTCTCACTCCCTTCCTATCAACATTGACAAAGGCCCCTTGCTTGCCCTGACCCTTCACCCCACCAGCACCAGTCTCCATATTCACTAAATCACCTTGACATTTTGTAACTTACAACACGGTCCTACCAACAAGGACATCTTTCCCTCCGCTCTCCATTTTCTGAAGGCATCATTGCCACCACAACTCCAATTTGCTCTTCTACCTTAACTTCCCCTGCCGCCTGTCCATGCAACTGCAAGAGATGCAAAAGTTGCACATTTGCCTCCTGTCAGATTGCTGTCCAGGGTCTTGAAACACTCCTACGTGAGGCAGCAATTTCCATGCACTTCCTCCAATCTGGAATACTCTATTTGAAGCTCACAGCATGGCCTCCTCTACACTGCGGAGGCCAACCATTGACTGAGTGACGACTTTGCTGTACACATCCAATCTATCTACAATAATAAGGATGAGCTCCCTCTGGCTCACCACTTTAATATCCCCTCCTATTTCCACCCTGACCTCAGTATTTGGCCTTGTACACTATTCCAATGAAGCTCAACACAAGCTTCAGGAATGCGGGGGGGGCGGAAATTCAGTTGGTTAGCACCTCCCGTTAGCGCCAGTAGCAGGCGCTGATGCAGTAGCGCCGGGGCAAAGTGAATCCAGCGCCGCATGGCAAATCCGGTCTCCCCATTGCGCCGCCGGTACGAGGTACCACCAGGGACTTCAACGCCAGGCAGATCATGACATCAGTGACCGTGCAACGCTCACTGGCCGCCCGATCTGCGAAATTGATTTTCGCCACCTACCTTAGCGCCTTGACCAGACAACGACAGGGAGAGGAGGCGTCAAGCAGGCGAAAGCCGGCTCCAGGGATGTTATTTAAGGGGATCATGAGTAATGGGTCCCAGCTGTCAGGTTAGTGGAGTTTCAGTGCTTTCTTGTCAGTTTGACATTGTGCAACTGTTTAATTCAGTAATTTAAAGGTTCTTCTGTATCAGGAGTGTTGTCATAACTAAAAAGTAGTTACATTTATTCTTAAAAAATATCAAAATGCTACACTTGGCTTACATTAATGGGGGCTGTACTGGCAGTGGACCTCACCCTCCAGGATCTACGGCAGAGGGAGTGCAGGCAGTGAGAAAGACTGGAACATGTGGCCAGAGGGAGGAGGAGGGCCATCAGGGCTCTCAACAGGAGGCCTTACCCTCCGAGGGTATTCTGAGAGCACTTCTCCTACCTCCAATTAAGCGAGGAGCAGTGTATTAGAAGGCTCCGCTTCACCAAGGAGGTGGTCACAGAACTCTGCCACCTCCTGCAACCAGAGCTCGAGCCTCAGATCAGGGCGACCACGGCTCTCTCAGTGGCAATCAAGGTCACCATCGCCCTCAATTTCTTTGCCAGTGGATCCTTCCAGTCTGCACACGAGACATAGCTAACATCTCGCAGTTCGCTGTCCATCGCTGCATCCGGGAGGTCACAGAGGCTCTCTACAGTAGGAGAAGGGACTACATTTCCTTCCCCATCACCAGAGAGAAGCAGGATGAGTGCGCATATGGCTTTGCCAGGATAGTGGGATTCCCCATGGTGCAGGGCGCCATTGACTGCTCGTTCGTGGCTTTGTGGGCACCGCATAACAATCCTGAGAGCTTCTATAACCGCAAAGGCTACCACTCACTTAATGTGCAGTTGGTGTGCCACCACATACAGCGAATCCTCAATGTGAATGCCCGCTGTCCTGGCAGCAGGCACGATGCCTTCATCCTGCGCCAGACCGGTGTGCCAGCACTCTTCCAGCCACCACATCAAGCTCGCGGCTGGCTGCTCTAAGACAAGGGCTTCCACTCTCCACCTGGCTCATGATGCCGCAATCCCAACACTCCTGCCCAGCCCTCATATAATGACAGCCATGCTGCAACCAGGAACATCATCGAGCAGACCATCGACCTGCTGAAGCAACGGTTCCGCTGCCTTGACCGCTCGGGAGGAGCCCTCCAGTACTCGGCTGAGCGGGTGTCCCATTTTGTGGTGGTCTGCTGCATGCTCCACAACTTGGCCATCATGAGGGCCCAGCCCTTGCCACCAGGGATTGCGGGACCACCTCAAGAAGAGGAAGAGGAGGAGGAGGAGGAGGAGGATGAGGAGGAAGACGAGTAGGACGAGGATGAACAGGAGCAAGGGAGGAGGCAGCCACTCAATTGGCCTTCCAGAAGGGCGGTCCGTGATCGCCTCATCAGACTGCAGTTCCAATAAATTAAACCCCAGATCCCTGTTGCTCACCACATCCCTGTCATTCCATCCCTGTCGCAGGCCATACCACAGCGCAAAGCTGAAATGAGTGACACCACAAAAGAATCCAATCTGAATTAATAAATTTATCAATAATCAGTGAACACATATTTACTACAACAACAATATTAACTATTCACCCTTGTGCAATCCCTTAGTGCCTCTCGTTACAGTGCCTTTGCCTACTTTAGTGCTCCTACGAAGTGTTGGCCCAGTGGCTGCAGCAGGGCTGGTGGAAGGCTGCTGAGTGTCCATGCAGGAGACTTCAGATGGCCTTGCAGGACGCCCTCGACCAGCTCTTGGCCTGGAAGGCCCGGCTGTAGACTGCACCACCTCAGCATGGGTGGCAGCAGTCCGGGCTGGCTGGATGACAGGCAGAAACAAGGGCAATGGTGGAGTGGCAGTGGTAGGAGCAGGAATGTTGTCATCCTGAGAGAGGACAGCAGGTTCCTGCTCCACTGACCCACTGCCACTCCCCCGGGCCAGCACCTCAGCATCCCTATCTGTTGGAGCACAGATTGCTGGCCTGCTGAGACACCATGAAAGCCCCGGTCGACGGTGGTTGACCCAGCCATGATGGCAGCAGTCAGAGCTTGCATGGCATCAAGCTGAGACTGAATGAGAGCAGTCTGAGATTGGATGCCACCAAGCATAGACTGCATTACAACACTAAGACGTTGCGTCGCTTCTGCCTGTGCTACAATGGAAGCTGTCATCACACACCGCATCAGGTCTGGATCACTACGGTCTCTCTGGGAGTCGACCGTCTTTTGCAGACTGGAAATGATGGGCTCCATGGTGTGCGCAGAGTCTTGTGCAATGTTGGAGGCGGACTACTCCATGCTCCTTATCATTGCCGAGAGGCTCTTGGGCACCCTTGCCATTGCATCTATCATCTCCGTGTGCAATTTTTAAAATATTCGTTCATAGGATGTGGGTGTCGCTGGCAAGGCCAGCATTTATTGCCCATCCCTAGTTGCCCTTGAAAAGGTGCTGGTGAGCCGCCTTCTTGAACCGCTGCAGTCCCACAGTGCTGTTAGGGAGGGAGTTCCAGGATTTTTGACCCAGTGACGATGAAGGAACAGCAAGATACTTCCAAGTCAGGATGGTGTATGACTTGGAGGGGAACTTGGAGGTGGAGGTGGAGGTGTTCCCATGCGCCTGCTGCCCTTGTCCTTCTAGGTGTAGAGGTCGCGGGTTTGGAAGGTGCTACCGAAGAAGCCTTGGCGAGTTGCTGCGGTGCATCTTGTAGATGGTACACACTGCAGCAACTCGCCAAGGCTTCTTTGCCAGTGGTGGAGGGAGTGAATGTTTAAGGTGGTGGATGGAGTGCCAATCAAGCGGACTACTTTGCCTTGGATGGTGTCGAGCTTCTTGAGTGTTGTTGGAGCTGCACTCATCCAGGCAAGTGGAGAGTATTCCATCACAGTCCTGACTTGTGCCTTATAGATGGTGGAAAGGCTTTGGGGAGTCAGGAGATGAGACACTCGCCACACAATACCCAACCTCTGATCTGCTCTTGTTGCCACAGTATTTATGTGGCTTGTCCAGTTAAGTTTCTGGTCAATGGTGACCCCCAGGATATTCATGGTGTGGGATTCGCCGATGGTAATGCCGTTGAATGTCAAGGGGCGGTGGTTAGATGCTGGCTTGTTGGAGATAGTCATTGCCTGGCACTTGTGTGTCGCGAATGTTACCTGCCACTTATCAGCCCAAGCCTGAACGTGGTCCAGGTGTTGCTGCTTGCGGGCATGGGCTGCTTCTTTATCTGAGGAGTTGCGAATGGCACTGAACACTGTGCAGTCATCTGTGAACATCCCCACTTCTGACCTTATGATGGAGGAAGGTCATTGATAAAGTAGCTGAAGATGGTTGGGCCTCGGACACTGCCCTGAGGAACTCCTGCAGCGATGTTCTGGGGCTGTGATGATTGACCTCCAACCACAACAACCATCTTCCTTTGTGCGAGGTATGACTTCAGCCAGTGGAGAGTTTCCCCCCGCCCCGATTCCCATTGACTTCAGTTTTACTGGGGCTCCTTGATGCCACACTCGGTCAAAAGCTGCTTTGATGTCAAGGGCAGTCACTCTCACCTCATCTCTGGAATTCAGCTCTTTTGTCCATGTTTGGACTAAGGCTGTAATGAGGTCTGGAGCCGAGTGGTCCTGGTGGAACCCAAACTGGGTATCAGTGAGCAGGTTATTTGTGAGTAAGTGCTGCTTGATAGCACTGTCGATGACACCTTCAATCACTTTGCCGATGATTGAGAGTAGACTGATGGGGCGGTAATTGGCTGGATTGGATTTGTCCTGCTTTTTGTGGACAGGACATACCTGGGCAGTTTTCCACATTGTCGGATAGATGCCAGTGTTATAGCTGTACTGGAACAGCTTGACTGGAGGCGCGGCTATTTCTGGAGTACAAGTCTTCAGCACGATAGCCAGGATGTTGTCTGGGCCCACAGCTTTTGCTGTATCCAGTGCGCTCAGCCGTTTCTTGATATCACGTGGAGTGAATCGAATTGGCTGATGACTGGCTTCTCTGGTGGTGGGGACCTCAGGAGGAGGCCGATATGGATCATTCACTCGGCACTTCTGGCTGAAGATGGTTGCAAATGCTTCAGCCTTGTCTTTTGCACTCACGTGCTGGGCTCCACCATCATTGAGGATGGGGATATTCATGGAGCCTCCTCCTCCCGTTAGTTGTTTAATGGTCCACCGCCATTCACGACTGGATGTGGCAGGACTGCAGAGCTTTGATCTGATCCATTGATTGTGGGATCGCTTAGCCCTGTCTATAGCATGCTGCTTCTGCTTTTTAGCATGCATGTAGTCCTGTGTTGCAGCTTCCCCAGATTGGCACCGCATTTTTAGGTACGCCTGGTGCTGCTCCTGGCATGCTCTTCTACACCCCTTATTGAACCAGGGTTGGTCCCCTGGCTTGATGGTAATGGTAGAGTGAGGGATATGCCGGGCCATGAGGTTACACATTGTGGTGGAATACAATTCTGCTGCTGCTGATGGCCCACAGCGCCTCATGGATGCCCAGTTTTGAGCTGCTAGATCTGTTTTGAATCTATCCCATTTAGCACAGTGGTAGTGCCACACAACACGATAGGGGGTGTCCTCAGTGTGAAGACGGGACTTCGTCTCCACAATGACTGTGCGGTGGTCACTGCTACTAATGCATCTGCGACAGGTAGATTGGTGAGGATTAGGTCAAGTAAAGTTTTTCTCTCGTGTTGGTTCTCTCACCACCTGTTGCAGGCCCAGACTAGCAGTTATGTCCTTCAGGACTCGGCCAGTAGTAGTGCTACCGAGCCACTCTTGGTGATGAACATTTAAGTCCCCCACCCAGAGTACATTCTGTGCCCTTGCTGCTACTCAGTGCTTCTTCCAAGTGGTGGAGAGTACTGATTCATCAGCTGAGGGAGAGCAGTAGGTGGTAATCAGCAGGAGGTTTCCTTGCCCATGTTTGACCTGAAGGCATGAGGTTTTATTGGGTCCCGAGTCAATGTTGAGGATTCCCAGGGCCACTGCTTCCCGTCTGTATACCACTGTGCCGTCACCCCTGGTGGATCTGTCCTGCTGATGGGCCAGGACATATCCAGGGATGGTGATGGAGGAGTTTGGGACAATTTTGAGTACTTTGCAGGGTCGACTGTGCCGTTGCCATGCCCGGTGTCAAGGTCGATGCCGGGTGGTCAGTCTGGTTTTATTCTTATTGTTTTTCATAGCGATTTTTTACAACTGAGTGACTTGCTGGGCCATTTCAGAGGGGCAGTTAAGAGTCAACCACATTGCTGTGGGTCTGGAGTCACATATAGGCCAGACCGGGTAAGGACAGCAGATTTCCTTCCCTAAAGGACATTAGTGAACCAGATGGGTTTTTACGACAATCCGATAGTTTCATGGTTACCATTACTGATACTAGCTTTTTATTCCAGATTTATTTAATTAACTGAATTTAAATTCCCCAGCTGCCTGTGGTGGGATTTGAATTCACATTTCACAGGATCATTAGTCCAGGCCTCTGGATTACTATCCCAGTAACATAACCACTATTGTACTGTTGCCTTCTTCTAAAGGCTTCTGCATCGAGGTCCTCATTTGAGTCCTGTGCAGCAGAACTCGCGTGCGATCTCACCCTCCAGGGAGCTGACTCCCGAGCTATCCTTTCCCCCTGGCCTTGCTGCAGCCCACTCGTCCCTGGTGCCTCACCCTGTGCAGATCCCACTACTATACTAGCCTCTAAAGAACGTGTAGTGCCAGTATCTGAGCTGGTGCCTGCAGGTGAGACATGCAGTGACACGGTGTGTTCTTCCTCCTCCTCTTCTCCCACCTTGTTCTCTACGGTGCCCTCAGGACAGGTTGCTCAGGTGCTTGTTCATTATCTGAAAGCATAAAGGCACAAGAGTTGGGTTAAGGTGAGGGGAGGGGGCAGGAAAGGAGAAATGCATGCATACAGCATGATTAGCTGGAAAGTGCGTAACTCTTGTGGGGTGAGGGGGAAGTGGGATGTGAGAAGAAGGAGTAGGGATGAACATACCGTTGTTGTCCCCAAGGGGGTCAACGTCGTCGATGGCCACAGCGCCCACCATCTGGCGCCCAATGATTTGCAGCACTCTTTCCTCCAGCTCAGACAGTGGTTGGGTGTCGGCTTGTCCCCCATCTGTGCACTCCTGCTCCCTCCTGTTGTGAGCGACCTTGGCCTGCAAGAGAAAGGAACGTGTGTGAGTGATTGTGGAGCAATGTGTTTGGGTGATGTGCCTGCCATAGTTGAATAGCTATCATTGTGTGCAAGGGCAAGGTGTCAGATGTGGGTGTGAGTGCTGGTAGGTAGAGATTGTTGGTGGGTGAGTGCGGGCGTGAGGTGCTTTGGGCAGTGTGTGAGACTGTGGTTCAGATGGTGGTTTGTAGCATTTGGTGAAGCATTCACTCACCCTGACCACCCAAGTGAGGTCGTTAAATTTCTTCCTGCACTGCGTGTGGGTCCTGGGGACCATAGTGCTGACTGAGCCATGCTGAGCTACCTCCGTCCACATGGTGTGGAAGACTTGCGGCGTGGGCCTCCTGCCACTTACTGGGTACAGCATCGCCCTCTGTCTCTCTGCAGCGAACACCAACGCCTCCAATGCTTGATCACAGCATCTGCGAGCTCTCTCTCTGGAGTGTGGATCTGTCACCAGTACAGCTGCTTGAGTCGTCTGGCTCCTTTACTTGACCTGCTGCTACTTGCTGAGGCAGCTGCACAGCCAACAATGCTGAGAATGAGGTTCTGCAGCACCAATGAACCTCCCCTTTAAGACCTGGAAAAAGCCTATGGCAATGATGACTTGCAATTAGACTAACCTGATATTGGTCATCTCTTTGAGTGTAATGCCAATGAGCTTGTGCTTTAAGGCTTGAATTAGCACCCCAATCATTTCTTTGAGAAGTGAGCACAAATTTTGTGTGCAGTCTAAAGCATTAGCGCCTGCCGCTAATTCTCAAACTTTTCTAAAGATACCGCCCATTTTTGGGTTATAATGAATTTCTAGCCCAGTATCTTTACTTTCTCCTGGGCACTTTGCAGCATTATTATCTGAGCACTGACTTGAGTAACCAGACCTTAGTTATGTCCTGCACCTTAAAGAAAAGCAGCAGAGGGACTGGTAGATCTGTTCGTCCAGGAGGAGGGAAGGGGAGTTGCTATTTAAGATGAAAACCTTTCATCAGAACACAGTGCTGGCAGAAGGGTCGACAGCCATTGTGTTGGCCTTTCCTCCTTTCCCTCTTTGCCGAGCTATCATCCCTTCCTGATATGCCAGCATTTTCTGCTTTAACTCTAGACCTGCTCCTCAGCTTTGTGCTTTTAATTTTTTCCCCCACATCACCTTTTCCTTAAGTATGCCTCTCACTACCTTATCTATTCACACATTCATTTGTTTCCCTGTCTAATTTTGTGAATGCTGCTTTCCATCACCTGATGTAGAAAACATCTCAATCATCTGACAATCTCCTATTATAAGCAGGTTATAAGTCATTCCACCAATACTTGTATTTGATTTTCCCCCTTCTCTTTTTCTGATTCTATGAAAGCATTTGCTCATCTTTCAATTTTTAGTTCCCAAGGGCTCAATTCAGAACAGCAACTTGATTGCTCTCTCTACAGATATCAACTGACCTGCTGCATATTTCCAGCATTTTCTATTTTTTTAATCTAGAATGTGAATGCAAGTCTAGTTTTTCCAAATTTCTCATCTATCTATATAGTCTCATTCCTGGTATCATCCCGCCAAGTCTCATTTTGCATCTTTTCTATTAATTTTTCGATAATTTGGTGCCTAAGACTACACACCACTTCAACTGTGGCCTAACAAATGCCATCATGTCTTTGTATTCAATACCCCCTCTATATAAAATCTAGAATGCCGTGTGACCCTTTTATGTCTTTTCCACCTGCATTCCTGATCTTAACAATCTGTACTTATGCAGGCCAGCCGTGGGGAGTTGGAAAAAGTTATTTGCATAGGTGAGAGACTTCTGGTAATGAAAACAGTAAGGGGGGAAAATTGGGTTGTGGCCCCCTTTGGGGCGCTAACTTCACCTTAGCACCCCTGAAAAAATTAGCGCCTCCGCGCCTGAAATTCACTGGTAGCGCCCCAAGAGGGAGGCGGGGCGCTACGGGAAGCGCCCCGCCTCCCTCTTGGGGCGCTGCGAGTGAATATTACGTCGTTACGTGCCGCGGCGCCACGCACTGTGGCACGTCGCACCGCGGTTCTGCAGGCCTTCCTCCCCTTATTAAAGGGGAGGGGCCTTGCGCAGCGTGACCCGGGGCCCAGCTGGGCCACCAGGGATCGGAGTGCCGGCAAAAGAGCCTGGCGCTCAAGAGAAGTGCCAGGCTCACGGAGCGCAGCCGGCACTCTGCGGGGGGAGGGGGGGCTGCACAGAAAGCCGGGGACAGCAACGGGGGCAGGTGCTGGCAGGCGGCCAGCAACAAAAATGGCCGCCCGGCACCTCCCCTTTAATTTGCTCCGCCCTGGCCACAGGTAGGCCCCCCCTGACCCTGTCGGACATAGCGTCTGGCGGTACGTCAGGGGACGCAACCGAAGATCGCGGCCGGGGCGTGAGCGGGGCGCTGCGCACGTTGATGACGTCATCGCCACAGGGCGCTAACAGTTACCGCCGCCGCCAAACTCCCGCTGAAGTTCACGGGAGGCGTTGGCGGCGCCACGCCCAGGCACTAGATGCTTTGCTGAGAGGGCGCTAACGGGAGGCACAAAGCAACCGAATTTTTCTCCCTAATTGTCCACAATCATAGCCGCATTCTGGTCTAATGCCTTATTTTTTCTGCTGTTGCAAACCTCGAGGTGTATGATTTGAGATCGAATGTCTCAAAAGTATTCGAAAAACCACAAAATTGGCCTTCTGCCAAGAAGCTGCGAGGTCCCTCCTCAAATAGTTTAAGAATTTCTCAACAGAGCAGGCTATAGCCTTCATCAAGCTGGAGATGAACAATTGGATGGGGCTGTAGTCAATTATTCATCTCCTGGCTGATGTAGACCTTGATTAATTATTATTTCTTACTGCTACTACCACTTCCTTTCTACCTGAGTCACGGAGTATTAAATGTGCTATTTTACTGCAGCAGTCAGTCACGGGTTTATGTTTGCAATTTATTTTGTGATTGATGACAATAATGTTTCTTTTTATTTGTTGTGGTCATAAATCTATCTTATGACCAGCTTGCGATTCCAAGGCAGAGCGATAGTCTATTTTTTTATGCATAAAATAAATGAACCATATTCAGCAAAGTTAAAATGTTTGCCTGCATTATGATTATGTATTTTGAAGGAAACATTTTGCTAATTAGACTATAACATTACATTAGAATTTAAATAGTTTTACAGCAATAAGTCAAACGTTGTCATTACAGCCACATCACCTTCTCCCTTCCAATGAACACTATAAGTTGAATAATTTAACGTGCAGCAATCATTTAAAAAAAAATCAAATTGATGTTTCTTCTATTTTTATAGATTTGTTCCTTTTTTGTACTTGTGAGGCTTATTGCAGCCTTGGTTCAGGACTACCAGCCAAAGCTGTAATTTGTTCAATGAATAGGAGCTGTGTCCACTAAAGGGAAACTGGTTTCACGGTTCCTTCATACATCCCTCTGTTAGATACCTGATCCTGGCTTAGGCCCAGTGAAGTACACAAGCAAAGGAATTCAGCAGCAGATCTCAAGAGCGTTAAGTAAATGTACTTTTTATTGCCGCAAATCCCTGTTAAATGCAATAGATTAAAACTGGCAGAAATTACTATATCAATAGGTAATTAGAAAGAAAAAACTTCGTGTCGCAGCCGTCTTCTGATGTACATTGGTGATTGGTAATAGGGAAGAACATCAATTTTTTTTTAATGTGGCTATCATAATTCTGAGAAACTATCTACAGCTCAAGGTTTGCTGCTAATTGTCTGCAATTTAAAGTTTAAACTGCTATGCTGTAAATAACAGGGATTTACCCAAGGTCAAGGGGGAAGTTGTTAATGGAATCTTGCCCACACACTTCAAAAACTGGTTCCCAGTTAGGGCCAGGAATGTAGCTTTTGAAGTGAATGGTTCAGGTCAGGAGAGGGTGGGTGGGGGGTAAACAACCACCTTGGGAGTCTGTAGGGTCAGGTTGGGCAGCATCATACAAGGGTAAAGGCCACCTCAGAGCTGTGAGGCGGAGATGGGCTTGTCTGGGCCAGGGTGGACATCGGGAAATGTTTTGGGAGGCCTTGGTGGGAGGGAGTATGGAAAAGGGAATGGGTAACCTGAGGATGAAGACCAGAGGTCCATAGGAGAATTCTGGGAGAGGGAGCCAGTGTCCTGAAGCCTTGGATTTGAAATTTCAATGGGAGGTACAGATGGCTATGGGGTGGGGGTGGGAAACCACTTTTCCCCCCTCCTGATGCTTCCTCCACTCTCTAATTTAGAGATTAATGTGCTTCAACTTGAAATTAGCATTGGGGGAGGGGGGGAGGGTTGGTTGGCAGGAATAGCCGGGGTGGAGAGGAAGAGTAATAGGTAGAGCAGTGAGGAGAAATGGAGAGCTGAATGGAGCTTAAAGACATGACTAGGAGAACCATGTCACAAGACCATTTCCAACCAGTATCAGGAAAAATTGGAGCCACCGTACCATCTAACTGGGAGGTTCAGCTAGGAGGACTAAAAAAGTACCATTAAATCATCCCCATGGAAATCAATAGGAAAATTCAAATGTGAGAGCAATAGTGTGATGGAAGTCACATGACAGTCATTGAAAATCATGACAGAATAAAGTGTTACAGGGTTAGGGTTAGTCTTACTTGACAGGAAGTGCATGCATACTTTTGATTTATTATATAGACAGAGTAGCTATATTAGATTGATCTACTGGGAAAACTTACTACTCTCTTCCTTTGACCAAATGGGTGTTACGCTGCACAGTAGAAGACATTGGCCCGTATTTTCCGATCGGAGGCTTCCTGCGTACGGAGGCCTCCGATCTGGAAAAAATCTATGGACTTACCTGAGGGCTCCTGAGGTCCAGACATTTCCGCTCCTGGGCCTCTCCAACTCGAAATGCTCAGGGCCCACGTATCCCAGAGGTGCACACGGTTCGCAAGCATTCCTGGGATCCAGTGGGCCATGGGGAGCCAATAGGAGAAGGGAATCTCCCTTCATACACTTGACAGATAGACCTGTCAAATATATGAATGGAGATCACCCCAAAAACACTTTAAAACATTAAATAATTTTTTTAAAATTACATTTTTAAAATGAGTTGAAATTACAATAAATTAAATATTTTAAACAAAAACTTAATTTTTTGAAAAAAACGATTAAAGTTTTTTACGGGGCTAAAAATAAACTTACCTTTTTTAAAAGTATTTTTAAATTATAAATGAGTCAAAAAAAATTTAAAACTTTTTTTCAACTCTTATGCTGGTAAAAGCAGGCCTTATGCCTGCTTTTACCAGGCGTAAGATTTTTAAGTGATTTCAGCGGGCAGAGGTTCTGCAGAAAGCGGAACACTCCACCCGCAGAGGCCCTTCTCCAGGGCAGGCGGAGGATCTGTCAAGAGCATTCTCGACAGATCGGAAATGCCAGTTTTCAGCGCATGCGCTTGGCATGCCTGAAACCGGCATTTCCGATGTCCCTACGGGTGTGTACACAACACGTACCCACCCATTGGGATTGGAATATACGGCCCAATAACTTACTGAAAAAAGTGCCTCAAGGAGGCCAGGAAGTTGGACTGATAGTAAAGGTTGTGTTACAAATACTCAACCCTTTGGCTTGGGAGTTCAGCCTTTCACTTTTTAAGCTTTCAGACCAAGTTACTGCCAAACTGCTCATTTTTTCTACTGAGACTTGGCATCTGAACCATGAATTTAGGATTAAGCTCTCCACCACCTCTCCAGCTGTCGGTCAGCTTTTTGGGTTAAGCACAAATCTTCTGTTAATTTCTCTTTGAAAAGCGGCTCTAAGAGCATCCTGGAACAGCTGCCATAAACCATTAATTGTAACGAGTATTACTTTAATTTTACAAGATTTAAATTAAAAATTAATGTTTTAATTTAGTGAGACAAAATCTGTTTAATGAATATTAAATTATATGCGGTAATGAAAGGAAAGCGCCTATCATTTTTTTTGTAAAAGATTTCATCAGAAGACACGCAATCAATTTGATATACTAACTTTTACCTGAAACAATTACATTATTCTTTTCATTAAATTTGAAACTGTCCAAGGAATGAATGTCTCATGCGTATTCATTGTGACTTCTTTTCTATTACCCTCCACCCCAAAAAAAACTACATATTCCCCATGATATCGTTGTTAGTCTGGTTTTACTGGTGGACCTCTCCATGGATGTTAATGATGAAGCTTGATGGTTAATATTGTACTTGATCAATATGGATAGGACCTCCTCCTCATAAGCTTTTCATGGGTTCTTCCCCCCCCACTCCCGCACTCCCTTAAACTATCTAATCAGGACTGCTTAAAAATTTTCCTCGAGAGGTACATAAGAGCATAAGAAACAGGAGCAGGAGTAGGCCAATTGGCCCCTCGAGCCTACTCCGCCATTCAATAAGATCATGGCTGATCCAATCTTGTCCTCAACACCACTTTCCCGCTCTCTCTCCCCATACCCCTCAACTCCCTTGCAGTTCAAATGTCTGTCAATCTCCGCCTTGAATATATTCAGTGACTCCGCCTCCACAGCTCTCCGGGGTAGAGAATTCCAAAGATTCACGACCCTCTGAGAGAAGATATTCTTTCTCATCTCCGTCTTAAATGGGCGACCCCTTATTCTGAAAGTAGTTTGAAAGTGAATGTCAGTTCAAACCATGGTATGAGCTCAGCTCTTTGTTAGCAGTCCAATACTCAAACAGAGTAGCCAAGAAGGAATATATTTTAAGTATATTTCTAAATGTATTTAAGAAAGATCTGGATGTCTCAAAATGCTTCACACCCAATGAATTACATTTGAAGTGTAGTCATGTAGTGCTGGAATCTGAACCAGTCCCACTGATCAATTTGATCAGAGTAGGTTTGCTCCATGTATGTATTCTTGTTTTTAGACATTATATTCAGGGAAAATCTCTGAATAAACTATTCTTATGCACAAGTGTATCTTCTGTTCCAATGCACAAGTTATGGGACCATCAGACAGCATTGTCTGACTGCTACCTAATTGATTTTGTGGGAGCGTCTATAGGTCTTTTCACTTAAAACTTAATTTAGAAGCAAATTATCCCCCTGTATTAGTTTTATGATCAATTAATAACAGCGGGAGACCAATTTCTGAATAAAGCTATTCTTGATGGAAGCAACTTGTTTCCATGATGAATAGAATTTCTAACAGGAATTGACCGTCTAATGTAGAAATACATTCCGAATAATAAATAAAGCAGTATCAGGGAGTAATATGATATAAATATGGCAAGGCACTTTCATAGTGAGGGAGGGTAAATCAAAGGGCTAATTTAAAACATCTGCTGGCAGTTTGCTCAAACGCAGCATAGGCAGAGGCCCAGGAGCAGATCTGCTGCCCTCTCTCTATCTTAGAATTGTATGTGATGGTGGCTATAAGAGAAGAAAATAAATAAATTGTCAAAGCAAAATAGAAAAAGAAAATCTGAAATCAGCACATTTGCTTCAGGCAGTAGCGAGTCACTGACCAAGTAATGAAGTGCCCTGTTTGATGGCTGTCAAAATGGAGGTGGTGTTCCATGATGTGGTGCAAAGAGGGTGGTCCTGTCTGGCAATCTGAGGCAGACTCCTTTGCGGACAACAGTGCAACATGCCTAATAGGAGGTGGTGGCAAGGGTTAATGGTGTGTACATTGCCAGCACTACTAGGAATTACGTGCAGAAAAAGAATGACACAGCTACAGTAGCTATTAAGATAAGACTATACCCAATAATATTATTTGCCAAGCAGATGGCCCAAGTATGTCTGCCATAAAGTGTCCCATGTCAGCCTGTTCGACATGTATTGCTGGTCCATGCCAAGCCCACACACAAACTTAGAGCTCTGTTATTGTTCATCATGCGTGCCCATACTCCAGCAGGGCACACATTCAAGCTGCAACTTACAACTGACACTCTTGACTGTGGCTCAGTGGGTAGCACTCTTGCCTCTGAGTCAGAATGTTGTGGGTTCGAAGGTCCCACTCTAGAGGCATAAGCACAAAAATCTAGGACGACACTCCAGTGCAGTGCTGAGGTGCTGTCTTTAGGATAAGATTGAGTACCCATCTGCTCTCTCAGATGGACGTAAAAGATCCCATGGCAGTAGTTCGAAGAAGAGCAGGGGAGTTCTCCCTGGTGTCCTGGCCAATATTTATCACTCAATCAACATCACATTGCTGTTTGTGGGAGTTTGCTGCGTGCAATTGGCTGCCGTGTTTCCTACATTAAAACAGTGACAACACTTCAAAAGTACTTCATTGGCTGTAAAGAGCTTTGGGACGTCCTCCGGTCATGAAAGACGCTATATAAATGCAAGTCTTTTTTTCTTTTTTGGCACTGTCACATCTTCACAGGGCTTCACATACAATATTGTTGTCGCATAAACGACATGCATAATGCATGGTTATTTACTGACACGCAGGATGGGCTGCAGAATGACCATGTGTCTGTCTTCAATTATGCTTTTACTTTGGGATTTGCAGCAGTGTGATGACAGTAGGCTGCTGTATTTTGTTGCTGTTGCTTTTTGGTGGGAAAGAAGATGGAAGTGTTGGTCATGCTGACCCATGCGTCAGTCACCTATTTCACAGAATCACAGAATCCCCACAGTGCAGATAGAGGCCATTTCAGCCCATCGAGCCTGCACCGACACATATCCCACCCTATCCCCGTAACCCCACGTATTTAATCCCCCCTAACACTAAGGGTCAATTTATCATAGCCAAATCAACCTAACCCGCACATCTTTGGACTGTGGGAGGAAACCGGAGCACCCGGAGGAAACCCACGCAGACACAGGGAGAATGTGCAAACTCCACACAGACAGTCACCCGTGGCCGGATTCGAACCCAGGTCCCTGGCGCTGTGAGGCAACAGTGCTAACCACTATGCCACATTGGGCAGTTTTTCAGATGATCCTTACGCTAGCCTGGAAAGTGTTAGATGTTGAGGGAAGAGGTGACCTTGATTATCATTGAAAGTTCCGTCTCGTCCCTATAGTTCAGGTTACCTGCAGCTATTACCGAGCTCCATGTTGACTCAGAATCTACAAGCCAGTTTCCATCATCATTGCTAGGTGGGGGGGGTGTACCAGACCTTGTAGATATGGTTGGTGGCATAATGATAGGCAATCTGGCCATGGTGCCTGCTGATCTCCTTGGCATCCTTTCTTCAACCATGCAATGCAGTAGTTAGAATGCTTCAGATGTATTTTGGGCACTTCAAAAACAATTCCCATTGTTAATTTTAACTTAACTTGCTGACCAACATGGAATTCTTCACTTTAGATGTCCTTTTACTTCCCTGAGCTCTGTGAAATTGTTAAGAACTTTTCAAAAATTCGCTCCGAGGATGTGGGTGACACTTGGATGGCCACATTCATTGCCCAACCCTAGTGGCCCTGAATGGTGATGCTGGGCCTTCTTCTTCATTCCTGGCAGTCCTTGTGATGAAAGAGCTCCTCTTTCATGTCCCCTGTTTTTTTAATTCTTCCTATTCTGCTGAATTCTTAAAAATACTTCAATTATATTTGGTTTTCCGGTGCATTAGCAGACGATTCAGCTACTTTAAGTTCCATATAATCATTGTGTACTGCGAGAAGAAAAACACTTCTTGAAATAAAACATTAATAAAACATTAATAAAAATAATGATGCCAAAAAATGACAGAAAAACGGTACTAAGAAGTTTCATGGGAGATGGAGCTTTTAAAGAGTCAGAGACTTTTTAGATGGGTGAAGGAAGGACCCAGCTTGATCACATCCTAAGTGGATGGAAAATCATACACAGCTTAATAGAAATAAATTTTAATATTTTAATGAGCTACAGTTAATTTTTCTGAAAACTAGCACTAACGTGATCAGATCCAACTGTATGGAACTCAGCCCATTTTTCCTGTTCCTTCAGTGCCTGTTCCACTCCTGTGCCATAGCAACCGGAAGATTTACATTTGAATTTCTCTGAGCGGATCTTCAAAATATTTTTCCATAAGCTGCTCTGCACTGCAACACTCTTACATTTTTTTAATGCATTAAATATGCAATTCAGCTGATAAAATTTACTCTATTTGATTTGTAGCAATACAATGCATTTAACAGTTTGCTCTTCCAGATCAAAAGCACTTTCCTAGTTCTTATGGACAGTATTTTGCAAAGCTGTCAATAAAGCCATGCTTTACCTCAGCTAACAGAACCAGGACACTACAATATATTTTGCTATTTGCACAACATTTCAATCAGCGATGACCTGATAAAATTGGACTTATGAATATGGTAATTTGGGCATTCTTTAGCTCGTTCAGTTATGGTACAGACTTGAATAATGCTTTGTTTTGTTGCCAAGAGACATCTGAAAATGTTTGATTTCCGTCTGAATGGTTTGTCTGCAGTGCAATATAGTACTAAACCATTTCCCTTCATTATCTTCACCAACACATAATTATTTGCTAAATTTATATTATATTTATTATACCAATTTATTTTGCTTGCAAGATTGAATTTAGCTATTTGAATATTATAAATGCAGGGCACATGAAGGTTAACGTCCCCTCAGATGCACAAATGGAGCAAAAAAATCTTGTTCTATTGCCTTGTCTGCAAGATAGCTCACTTTAAAAATAAAATAAAAGAATTAAAGACTTGCATTTCTATAGCGCCTTTCACGACCACCGGATGTCTCAAAGTGCTTTACAACCTATGAAGTACTTTTTGAAGTGTAGTCACTGTTGTAATGCGGGAAACATGGCAGCCAATTTGCGCTCAGCAAGCTCCCACAAACAGCAATGTGATAATGATCAGATAAACTGTTTTAGTGATGTTGATTGAGGGATAAATATTGGCCAGGACACCAGGGATAACTCCCCTGCCCTTCTTCGAAATAGTGCCATGGATCTTTTACATCCAACCGAGAGAGCAGATGGAGCCTCGGTTTAACATCTCATCCGAAAGATGGCACCTCTGACAGTGCAGCACTGGCGTGTCAGCCTAGATTTATGTGCTACAAGTCCCTGGATTGGGACTTGAACCCACAACCTTCTGACTCCGAGGCGAGTGTGCTACCAACTGAGCCACGGCTAACACTGTATAGAGACGAGTGGAGGGAGGAATTGTATTTGAGTTCTTTCAGTTATACAGCCCATAGTCTGCAACTTAATCCCAGGCTCTGGATCTCTGAATTTGAGATTGGTTGTATTTCAGAATGCAACTTGTTTTGGGGTCGCACTGTTGAGTAAAACACAAAAATGCACAAAAACTCTGTGTGTATGGGAGAGGAGGAAGGTAGGGAAAAATTGTCTTAAACTGACATAACTAAGTGGTTGCATTAAAATAGCAAACATGAAATTTGAAGCAAGGTTGCACTGTGTAGTACATAGCTTCATAGCAGGCTGTGACTAGTGGGGTACCGCAAGGATCGGTGCTTGAGCCCCAGCTTGGGCCCCAGCTATTCACAATCTCTATCAATGATTTGGATGAGGGGACTCAATGTAACATTTCCAAATTTGCTGATGATACAAAGCTAGGTGGCAGTGTCAGTTGTGAAGAGGATGTGAAGAGGCTTCAAGGGGATCTCGACAGGCTCAGTGAGTGGGTGAGAACATGGCAGATGGAATATAATGTGGATAAATGTGAAGTTATCCACTTTGGTAGAAAAAAACAGAAAGGCAGAGTATTTCCTAAATGGTGAAAGATTGGGGAATGCAGATGCTCAAAGGGACTTGGGTGTCCTTGTACATGAGTCACTGAAAGTGAATGTGCAGGTGCAGCAAGCCATTAGGAAGGCAAATGGTATGCTGGCCTTCATTACAAGAGGATTTGAGGACAGGAGTAAAGAAGTCTTACTCCAATTATATAGGGCCTTGGTGAGACCACACCTGGAGTACTGTGTACAATTTTGGTCTCCTTACCTAAGGAAGGATATACTTGTCATAGAGGGAGTGCAACAAAGGTTCACGAGATTGATTCCTGGGATGGCGGGACTATCGTAAGAGAAGAGATTGAGTAAACTAGGCCTGTATTCTCTTGAATTCAGAAGAATGAGAGGGGATCTCATTGAAGCATACAAAATTATTACAGGGCTTGATAGGGTGGATGCTGGGAGAATGTTTCCCTTGGCTGGGGAGTCTAGAACCAGGGGCCACAACCTCAGGATAAAGGGTAGGCTATTCAGGACTGAGATGAGAAGAAATTTCTTCACACAGAGGGTGGTGAATCTTTGGAATTCTCTACCCCAGAGGGCTGTGGAGGCTCAGTCAATGGGTATATTCTAAACAGAAGTCGATAGATTTCTGACTAGTAAAGGCATCAAGTGATCTGGCGATAGGGCCGGTGAATGGAGTTGAGGCAGATGATCAGCCATGATCTCATTGAATGGCGGAGCAGGCTTGAAGGGCCGAATGGCCTACTCTTGCTCCTATTTCTTCTGTTCTAATGTTAAGGCAGTATTGTCCATGAATGAAGGTTTAGCATGGTTGTGAAATATTTACACTTTGATTGGAAAGACTGCTCTCTTTCCACAGTCACCGAACTGCCCTCAGATGAAGCCTCAATCGTGATAATGAAAGTGGCACAATTGGCGGAGTGTATCATTAAACCCCCAATGCAAATCAATGAATGATGGTGTACTAACTCAGTCAAGACACATACTTGATTAGTTCTGTGAAATCACACTAAAGGTCTTCAGATCAGTCAGGATAAGAACAATTTACAACACTATAATTTTTAAAGAGTATATGCTGGCAATGGAAGGGTGTTAATCCTCCACATATTATTAGAGAATATTTAATTTTTATCTTCCATTTATAGCACATTTCCCCTACCTGTTAAGTATCATCACACAATGCCCATTACACGAATCAGAGGGCTGCAATGCAGTTGCCTGACCAACTGTTTCACTTGAAAATACCTGAAAGTGGCAGGTGGAACACATTCTGAATTTTTTCCTCCCTCTCTGAGGGGAATCCAGCTTAGCTTGATGTGTCTTATTGATGGCCTGTCCAAAACTAGGACCTCACAATATGGTGAGCCATACTGATACAGAAATGTGGAAATGTCCTGTTTCAAATTATAGCATATCTGGAACTACATAGAATCAAAGCACAGAAACAGGCCATTCGGCCCAACTGGTATATACCATACAAACCTCCTCAAACTCTAATTACCTATCCCCATATCCCTCCTGTATAGATTAAGGGCTTGATTTTTATTCCCGAGGTGGGTTGGAATCGGGTTGCTTGGTGGATGGGTTCTGGAGCCGCTTCCGGCGGGATCAGCTGTTGATGTCCGATTTTAATTAAATCAGCTTGTTGAGTTCATTGGGGCGCGCTGGCCGGTCCAATGAGTGCGATCGGGTTGGCTGGCCGCCTCTGATGATGTCATCATACCATCTGTTTTTAAAGCTGCCATCTAGCCTAAGCCTTTCTCTTCTGCATTCTGATACTCAGTGATATTACTCCAACCATAATGAGTTCTTCCAGAGGCAAGGCAGCTCCTCGATTTAATGATGAGTCCCTCAGTGCTCTTGTGGATGCTGTCAGAGGGCGCAGGGAGATTCTCTTCCCTCTGGATGGCCGGAGGAAGCCTCCTCAGCAGACCAAGGCAGGCCGGCTGCGCATTGCTGAGGAGGTCAGCGCAAGGTCCATATGTTCACGCTCCTGGATCCAGTGCAAGACACGATTTAATGATCTTGTGCGAACATCAAAAGTGAGTATCCCATCACACTTACCGTCAATCTACTTCCCTTCTCTTCTCATCACCAGCACTCTGCGTTGTAAGCCTGCTCCTCCACATACCACCTTACCCTTACTCCCTTGCACCCTTACCTATCCATCTCTGTCTCTGTACTGAATCACTTCAGCATCCTGTCTATGCACCCCTCACACTCGCTCTCACTGTCATGCAGTGACAACAACTAACAACGCACAGGGAGCTAGCTTCTTCTTGGCACCTCACCCCATCTTTGTCTCCTTCAAAGCTTCTATGGTAGGGATTCTTCACACTCACTCCATCACAGTGGTTGAAACTCCGCTTGTGTCCCTCCTTGCAGGAAATGATAGCCCACAATAAGAGGGAGAGAGCACTGACTGGAGGAGGTACACCAACCCTAGCAACCTTGACAAGTGCTGAGGAGGCTGCATACAAAATTGTTTGAGGTGGCGAGGACCTGGAAGTGGGCGACGGAGAGTCGGGCACACTAGAGGAAGCTGGTGACATAATAGAGTTTCATCCCTCTCATTGACATTTAGTGATTGACTGCAATGGCATATGATGTTCATAGAGAATTGCGTTGTATCATCTGCACAAAAGGTAGTTAACAGGCAGAAAATAGAATTATCCCGTTTTTGCCCTCACAAGTGCGGGCTTCCTGACGGCTCCAAAACCCGCCAGCTCAGCGAGGCGAGTACTGGGTCTGTGGGGGTCGGGGGGGGCGGGGTGCAAAAGTGTGCTGTGAAGGTAAGTGATGGGTGCAAGAGTGGAGAGGTGAGTATCTGAGGTAAGTCTTAAGTGTTTTTAAAAGTGTACTTACCTTTGTTTCTTCCTGCAGACTTCAGTCGGTTTCTATACGGAGAGTCTCGCACCTCTGTGTTGCAGATGAGAGATGTCCGTTACATTCTCATATGCAACAAGCATCTAATTTCTGTGAAAGAAAGAAGGTTGATGAGGTCTTGTATGCAAGACCTCATCAAACTACACAGAATGTCAGTGTTTGACAGCTTCACAGAGCTGTCAAACGATGATATTTCTTCTTTCAAAAATTCTTGACAGATGACACGGCATACATTGACGTGCTCTGTAACCGGCTTCCCCCTAATTGGCCTGCTAAGCCCGCCGGGCAGGCTTAACAAGGTCAATCGGAAAATCCTGCTGGTTGGCCAGAAGCTGATGGAGGCGGGACTGAAACCCGACAAGTGGGAGTCCCGTCTCCAAAAGCTTCCCATTGAGCAAATCACCCCCTTAATGTGCTCCAGCAACTCGTCTCCTTGAACCTGGCCTGTTTCTGACAAGACGGGAAACAGGAGCCAGAAGCACAAAAATAGGAAACCACTATCAGAATAGGATTAGCAAGGCAGTTAACAGGCTCTTAACTGCCTTAACTACCTGTCCCACCGGTTCCAGTCGGGTCAGTTTGGGAGCGGCTGAACAGGCACTCAGGAAAATCGGGTGAGAGTGGGATGGATGCGGGTTGGGTGTCTGAAGCCATTTTTTTCCGATTTTCGCTGCAGACCCGCCTCCAAACCCGCCCTCTCAGGGCTATTAAAATCGAGCCCTAAGCCTCCCGTTAAATGCACCAATGCTCTCTGCTTCAACCATTCCACGTGGTAGCGTGTTTCACATTCTCACCATTCTCTGTGTAACGAAATTCCTCCTAAATTCTCTATTTTCTATGTTATATTGTTTCATTTAAATTTGAGCACGACCAAAAAAAGGGAAATCTGAACTGATTTCTGTTAATTACTTTCTGGAAGGAATTAGCCTGTCTGTGCGCGCATGTAATTCTGAGTGCGTGGTTAGAGAAAATACACAAGAAAGGGAATCGATGTAACTCTGTCTGGGGGCATTCTACATTGATAGCAACAGAAATTCTCTCCCGGCTGTGTAAACTGTTTATGGACCCAAGCGCTTTTGAATCATAGCTAGGCAAATTGTGCATCACTTGAAGGCAATAGGTTATTTTATCTTGCAGATTCTAAACACACAGGTATCAGAGAATGCAAGCTTAGAGACACATTTGTCATCGTTAATGCTCGGGTGATCAAAAAAGAAGCCTCCTTGTCAAAATTTATTGTACATTTTCCACCAGAATTTAGGATGGAATATTGGTTGTTAGTGAGCCCTGGAGGTAAACAGGTTTGCAGTCTTTTTGCTTTTCTCTTTAGATGGCGCGAGCCCGTGGCATCTATCCCGATGAGTAGTGTTAGCAGTGTCAGTATGAACCTGTGTATCCTGATGTACAGGCTGTGCCTGAGGGACAACTGCTGCACTGCTCACTTCAGAAGGACCTGAATATAGATGGGCTGAGCTAAGTGCACGATTTATGTTTGAGGTCCATCTGTAGGAAGAAATTCAAAACAGTCTTTCTATATCCAAACCAATTGTTCAAACCAACATCACTGAAAAAAAAACCCAGATTATCTGGTCGTTATCACATTGTTGCTTGTGGGAGCTTGCTGTGCGCAATCGGCTGCTGCGTTTCCTACATTACAACAGTGATTGCACTTCAAAAGTACTTCATTAGCTGTTAAGTGCTTTCGGATTTCCTGAGGTTGTGAAAGTCGCTATATAAATGCAAGACTTTCTTTTTATATCATTCGTTAAACAGAGGATCTTTTCACATACTTCTTTCAATTTAGTATACTGTACTCGCTGCTCACGATGCAGGCTCTTCTACATTAGGGAGACCAAATGCAGATTGGGTGATCGCTTTGTGGAACACCTCCGTTCAGTTCGCAAGCGTGACCCCCAGCTTCCGGTTGTCTGTCATTTTAATTCTCTGCCCCACTCCCAATCCGACCTCTCCATCCTCGGCCTCCTACACTGCTCCAATGAAGCTCAACGTAAGCTCAAGGAACAGCACCTCATCTTTCGATGAAGCACTTTACAGCCTTCCGTACTCAACATTGAGTTCAACAATTTTAGATCATAACCTCTGCCCCCATATTTTCGGACTACAGCTGTTGGTAATGATTCTGCTATTCCCATTTACACCTCCTCTAGACCTATTTTTTATTTCTTTACTTGTCCCATTACCACCTCCTTTTGCCTTGCACAATCATCCCTTTTGTCATTTAATCTCTCCTGCCGTCCGCCCTATCACAGACCTTCCCTTTTGTTCCTTCCTCCCCTCCCCACGGCAATTTGCTGAAGGTGGGAGATGGAAACGGTGCGGCGCCCTCTACAGGGCATCTTGGACCTGTGTGAACAGGGCAAGCAACTGTGTATCTCCTTAACCAATCAGATTGAAGTATTCTGAAATGAACAGCGCAGAGTCTGAACCAGGAAGTGTAAGATAGAATAGTGAATTCAACGTCAAATCAGGTACAGAAAGTGAAATAAAGAGAGGGAAAGAAAGATTGGATTAAGAGAGAGAGAGAAAAAAGAGACTGAAAGAAAAAGTAAAAAAAATATACTTTTTAATTTTAAATCTCCAACAACAATTAAAACCTGAAGGAATGACACTCCTCACTTGCAGTAGTTAATTTTCAGTGCCAGTGTAGTTGTTTGGCAGTAATTAAGACTTATCACACCATCAAAAAGGATACTGGAATGGACAGGCTCTAACTTTGTGTGGTGAGTTTAGTTCGTATCTACAGCGCAAGTACAGCAACTTCACGCCGTTCAATGCATTTGAATGGTGAGGCAGACAGTAAGGTGCCGTTTTTGGGAAGCTAGCAGTGAAACGGCACATCTCAGACAGCAACTTCCAGATTTTCACGTTTAACCACACATTTGCCCTCGCGTGAAGTTGCTGTGCGATTTGCGCATAAATAAAGTTGAGCGGCGTTAGACTCGCCGTTATTTTGGCAGGAAAATCAGGGCCAGCATGTTTACTGGCATGGAATTGTGGAAGCATTTGATTTTTTAATGTGACTTATGCTGATGCCATAAAATCCATTCGATAAACAGAAAATACAAAAGACTCAGAATTTTCGGCGCAACAGGAAACAAAATCATTTTTCTGATGGTTTATTGCGATTTTTAAAATATATTTATTCTGGGCACAAATACATGGGAAATTCTATCCCTAACTACTCTAACTGCATTGAGCTTTTGTTAGTTTTAATTAATATTATTTACCAAGAATTAATAACTTAATATTTGTCTCACAATCTGTAGTCTTACTGAACCTTACACTTGAGACTTTGCCTTATTTACTTATATAATATTGCATGCGAAGAGTCCATTATTGTAACGGGATGCAGGATCTGTTTACACCCCAGTATGATTAATCTGTCATTTCACATGCCGATATAACCTGAAAAATTCACAAGCTTTTGAGGTCAGCATTCAAATGTTTCAATAAGATTTCTGTTAACTAAACATAATTACGTGCACAAACATTAGAAATTGCTTAGCTCTAATATGCAGCCATTAACAGATTTTTAACTGAGTACAATTGTACGTGATCCCAGCTCACAGTATCATTTAAAGTCCTTGCCAAGGTCAGAGCATTCACTTCAGTGAAACTTCTTCGGCCGCACCTCTCAAACCCGCGACCTCCACCACCTAGATGGACAAGGGCAGCAGGTGCATGGGAACACCATCAACTCCGAATGGCCTTCCAAATCACACGCCATCCCGACTTGGACATAGTGGGCTGGATTTTACTCACCGAGACGCGTTGGGGGCGGAACTGCTGCCTTCCGGGTTCTAGTCCTGCCCCCAGCGACGTCCGATGCACAGATACTATTTTCCCCTGATTGGCCTTGTTAAGCTTGTGGGCTTGCTGGCCAATTAAGGGAAAGCCGGTGTCAGATGACGTCAGTTGATGACGCTTCATCTGCTGGTTTTCTTAAAGGCACATGTACCATAAATTTTTGACAGATGATTTGACAGTGTTTGCGAGCATTGAGGTGGTGTCAAACACTGACAATCACTGTACAAAGGTGAGCCCTTGCACCCTGGCTCTCCAATGATTCTCTCCTTAGGATGAAACAGATGGCAGCTGCAGGTGAGGGGACAGAAGCGATCTGTTACTTCTCCCATTGAGGTGAGGCCAAACAAACACTTCAAAGCTTGTCACCTACAGAAAAATCTAAACACATTAAAAATGACTTTCCCAACATTTCCCTCCCTCTGATACTCACCAGTGTCCCATTGCATCCTTCACACCACTCCTGCAGCTGTCATTGGTACACCAATAGTACAACAGCACGCCTCACTTACCCTGGCGGGGTTCCCTGATGTCGGGAAGCCCACAGCAGAAGTCTAAAAATTGGAAAAAGCCTCTTAACTGCCTGTTAACTACCAGTTAACAGGCAGTTAAGTGGCTATAATCATCTTCCTGCCACTAGGAGTCGGGTCCCTGCGCAAATCGGGGACCGACTCCTGGGAAGATTGGTTGGAGGCGGGTTGGAAACAGGTTCGGGACCCGCTCCCATTCTTTTTTGACTTTCCCAGCAGTCCCGCCTCCAAACCCACCTCCTCAGGGCTGGTAAAATCCAGCCCATACTCTCATTCCTTCATTGTTGTTGAGTCAAAATTCTGGAACTCCCTACCTAACAGCACTATGGGAGTAACTTCACCATATGGACTGCAGCAGTTCTAGAAGAAGGCGGCTCACCACCACCTTCTCAAGGGCAACCAGGGATGGGCAATAAATGCTGGCCTTGCCAGTGATGCCTGTATCCTGAGAATTAATTTTTAAAAACTTCATGAGGAAGAACAATGTGTTAAGACTACAAGTTCGTTGAATGTGAACGTTTTATCACGTGAGATACAGAAACCAGCTTTGCTTTTTTACAAACTTGGCAAATCTCATTAAAAACAAAGCCAAATTTGTTAGACAGATGTGAAATGACAACCTATTAAAAAGTCCTATTCCAGGTTTTGCAATGATTGCTCTATTCTACTTTGACATTATACACTGAATGATTCTTTTTCATGGAGTATAATGTGGTTTTTAATTGTCCACAGTGAAAGTGCCACTTTATGTCTTAATAACTGATAGCATGCCACAGAAGCTCAATATAATGGCCCAGAAATTGATCTCGCTCTGTTCCCGCGGAGGTAAGGCTTCCCCGCGATCTCTCACTCCGCTTGTGCTTTTTCAGATCCAGCTCGCACGAACTTGATGTTCCAGACATCAGCCGGGCAGTGCTTGCGTATCCCACCGGCGTAGTGAATTTGTGCGAGCTGTGGGATCACGTGACTCAGTTAGAGCCAATGGCAGCACACCATCTTCCATTCATAAGTTTCACTTACGTGCTGTGAAATCTATGAATCTTACACCCCCCCAAAATAACAGCTAAACCTCAATTAAATTTAAAAAAAAAACCATCACATTAATAAAATAAGTATAGTTAAATAAATTAACCAATTTAAATAAAAAATTAAATTTTTGAAAAGATTTAAAATCTTTTAAAAAGTTATAAAAATAAACTTACCTGTCTTTAAAGTCTCTAAATTGATATACCTGTTAAAAAAAATTCAAAAAAATACTTAATTCACTACTTACCTTGTTAAAAGTGGGTCTTACTCCTCCTTTTTCCATTTCTAAAATCTTCCGTACTTACCTGCGCGTCCAAAGCATGAAGTGCACAGCGTGCGCGCAGCCTGTAGCGCGCACGCGATGCACCGAGGAACCGCCCCCTTTTCAAAAGACCAAGTGCCGGTTTTCAGCGCATGCGCAGGGCATGCAGAAAACCGGCAATTGGAGAGAGAATACGCGAGATGAATTTTTGGCCCAATGTCGTAAAACACTTCAATTTCTTCACAAAGTGACATTTTATGTTAGCCATTGTTTAACACAAAACAAACAAAATCCTTGAAAACTGCTGGTGACTAAGGATATTTCCCACACTTGTGGAATCAATTGCATAATAAGTACATTTGAAATTGTTTCACTGAAGGGATGAGTGAAAGTAAAATTAATTATTACACAGGAAACCCATTAAGCTCATTCCTTCCAACAGCCCGTGTACAATTTGCACTATCATAGATTCTACCCAATGAATTTGATCTCTTGAGGGAGCTGAATAAGCATTTCTAACATTTGTAAAAAGATAAAACTTTGACATTTCTCCTTGACCCTCAAAGATAAACCAGTAAAATCCTAAGGACATAAGAACATAAGAAATAGGAGCAGGAGTAGGCCATTCAGCCCATCGAGCCTGCTCCACCATTCAATAAAATCATGGCTGATCTGATCTTGGCCTCAACGCCACTTTTCTGCCAGTTCCCCATAACCCTTGACTCCCTGTAGTTCAAAAATCTGTCTATCTCAGCCTTGAATATATTCAATGATTCAGCCTCCACAGCTCTCTGGGGTAGAGAATTCCACAGATTCACGACCCTCTGAGAGAAGAAATTCCTCCTCATCTCCATCTTAAATGGGCGATCCCTTATTCTGAAACGATGACCCCTAGTTCTAGATTCCTCCATGAGGGGAAACATACTCTCAGCATCTACCCTGTCAAGCCCCCTCAGAATCTTATATGTTTCAATAAGATCACCTCTCATTCTTCTAAACTCCAAATGAGTATAGGCCCAACCTGCTCAACCTAAACTCATAAGACAACCCCTTCATCCCAGGAATCAACCTAGTGAACCTTCTCTGAACCGTCTCCAATGTAAGTATATCCCTCCTTAAATAAGGAGACCAAAACTGTACGCAGTACTCCAGGTGTGGTACTCTAAGATATCAATATCTATTATCCAACCCTGAGCAGTTGCACTTTTCAGATGACATTTCCATGGTCTGTAGCAGAACTGGGAATAGAATTCTTGATCACCTATTCTATACTTTCCATTATAACCTTCAATTCCGTTCTTATTCAGATATTCATCCAGTATTTTTATATAAAAAGGTTAAATATGGCATTAAATATTCTACGCAAGCATCTGCTCTCCATATCTACTGCTATTTGAAGAAAAACAACTTTTAATGTTTAGTCTGCTATAATTTTGTATTCTTCTCCTTCTATTCTACTTACATCTGCATTATCCATACCTTTCAGCACTAAAAGAACTGGGGGGAGAAATTCATTATTGCCCCGTCAGGCGCTAATGATTCCCAGCTTTCACAAAATTGGGTTTAGCGCTCCAGGAAGGAAGTGGAATGCTAAAGGACTCAGGCGGGGCGGTAGTGGTGCAGCGCTGCACAATGTCCCGGTCAGCGCTGCCCCGATTCGAGGCTCCTTCCCTCCCTTAAAGGGAAGGGCCATCGTTGCAGGCTCTGAATTGGGACCAGTTAGCTGGTCCCTGACGGCAGCCGCGATCCGACCCGATCAGCCCCGTGCACTCCAGGAGAATTGAAAAAAATTGCAAAAAAAATTTCAGAAATGTTGCTACTTACCTCGGCAACCTCCCGTTTAACTTCCGCCCCCGAAGCGCTCGGCCTCCCAAACAACGCCTCCTGCAGCTGTTGGTGTTTTTGCCCGGCGATGCGGCACGGGGCGGAACTGAAGTTCGGGTCGAGGGTGCTATCGGGGCGATGCGCACGGCAATGTCGCGCCCGGGCGGTAAGTCGTTATCGCCCCTGGGAAGGTGCTAACCCACCGAATTTCTCCCTCTTGGGCTTTGTATAGAATGACATAGAATATGCAGCATAGAAACAGGCCAATTGGTCCATGCCGATGTTTGTGCTCCACAAGAGCCTCCTCCCAACCCTCTATAGGCTTTCTCTTATCTGTGCAAATATTTATACAATTCTTAATGGTTTCATTTTTTATATCTTTCTGAATACTTCTCTATTCAACCTGGCAAGACGGGCATATAATAAATGATGAAAGCTTATGCCTGTATGATCAGTTTTATGTCCCACTGTTATTGCTCTTCTTATAGAGCTTACCCTTCATTGTCTCTTACTCATTTATCATATCTTATGTCTTATATAAATCTTTGCAAAAGTGTTTTCTTCTTTCTTGTAAACCGATGCTGCAACCATCTTGTTGCTGGTAAGATTCGTTTTCACTCAGTCCAGTTGTTCAAAATAAATAACAATGATTGCCTCTACTCTGTAATGCCGCAGATTATTTCTTGCTTATCATGCCATGCTTTTTAGAAAGAATATAAAAGAAAGAACAAACTTGCATTTTTATAGCACCTTTCACAACCTCCGGAGGTCCCAAAGCGCTTTACAGCCAGTGAAGTACTTTTTGAAGTGTAGTCACTGTTGTAATGTAATAAACGCACAAACCAATCTGCACACAGCAAAATCCCACAAACAATGATGAGATAAATGACAAGATAATCTGTTTTAGGGGTTGCTTGAGGGATAAACGACAAATACAAATAAGTTGCCCTAATTTAGATGAATTGTAAAATTTGCTTCAGTTTTTAACAGAGTAACATATTTGCTGGTGTTTGTCCTAACATTTACCTGCTTTGCATATTTCAATTTATTTCTGATGCTATCTTTTTTTTAGTTGCAATCAAACAGGGGTACGGTAGCATAGTGGTTATGTTACTGGATTATTAATCTAGAGACGTGAGTTCAAATCCCACGATGAGCAGCTGGGGGATTTAAATTCAGTTAATTAAATAAATCTGGAATTAAAAAGCTAGTGTCAGTAATGGTGACCATGAAACTGCAGGATTGTCATAAAAACCCATCTGGTTCACTAATGTCCTTGAGGGAAGAAAACCTGCTGTCATTACCCAGTCTGGCCTATATGACTCCAGACCAACAGCAATGTGGTTGACTATTAAATGGCCTAGCAAGCCACTCAGTTGTACCAAACCACTGCGACAAAGTCAGCACTGTGGGAGTAACTTCACCACATGGACTGCAGCGGTTCAAGAAGGCGGCTCACCACCACTGTCTCAAGGGCGATTAGGGATGGGCAATAAATGCTGGCCTTGCCAGTGACACCCACATCCCATGAACAAATAAAAAAAAATACTTGTTTGTTGATGATTTACTTTAAAATTGGTGAAGATGTGATAAAGTATCATAAATCTCAAAGATCATTCTATATGCAAGAAAGCATAACTGTACTTAATCTTGCTGGCTTGTCAAATTCCTAATAGTTATGTGAAATCTCACATGATAGATATGCTTTCTTGTGAATTGGAGTGGTTTAAGGCCAAGAGCTTGATTTTAAGATTAAAAACTGAACTTAATGTAATCCTTTTGTTAAAAGGAAACCTCTGTAACGTATGGCCTTAGTTTAGTATGTAAAAACAAACAAGGTTTTACTCTTTTTAAAATAAAGTTTCCCCTTTCCAGTAATCCCTGGCAGATGTCAATTTTAGAACTTTAGAATCAGCCTTGCAGTAACTCGGCAGTACTTGGTTTGATTGATAGGCACTAATACCTGTAAATAAATATAGCTTGGTCTGGGTTGCTGCATTATTGACCTGATTCTCATGCAGTCCTGCAACTGCGCCATTATTGGACAAGTATAATACGAGCAACAGTTGGAACCTTTATATGCTACAGTTACCAAGTTCTCTGGCCCCTTGTGATCAGTGCTGATTAGACTTTTCAGAAACAAATGAAGTGTAACTGGTATGACTGAGTAGATTTTGCATAACCTCTTGCCGTGGCCATAAATAAGGCCGACTTCCAGTGACCTCACTGAGGCAGTTTTACACCCTCTCATTGCTTGATTCAAACCCACTGTTAAAATTGGATAATGACAATTGTTTCTGGTCTTTTACTTGGATGGGATCTCGCCAATCAAAATCAGTAATAAACTTAACAGGAGTGACCAAAAAAAAAATCAAACATTTTGGTTTTTAGTCCCAGATTTCTGTCACCAGGATTTTACTATCTATAATAAGAAATCATGAAATGAAAATTGTAAATAAACACGTAAATAATTAAGATTCTTGCTCACAAGGTACTGGTTGTGAGTTTGGGTCCAGCATACAATGCTCACAACAGCCCAGAAATATATATAAAATAACAACAGAAAACGCTGGAAAAACTCAGCAGGCCAGGCAGCATCCGTGGAGAGAGAAAGAGAGTTAACGTTTCAGGTCGATGACCTTTCATCAGAAATATATATGATGAGTTTTGGGAGTTCCTGTTTAAGGTTACAGGTAATCCATCTTGGCTTAAGAAAGACTCTTCATAGTACTAGATGACAACTCCCTGAGACGCAGCGAGGGCCCAACGTTTGGAACCATCAGCCTTTCGGAGGAACCGAATGAAAACAGCAAGTGCTGAGAAATAAATTCTTCAAGTTCTTTAATTTGTTTGATTTTTGTTACTTTTTAAGAGTGGACTCCCTCGATTGGACCCTCCATTCTCTCTCCTCATTTCCTCGTGTCACATATCGACCATGGCTGAGAGAGTAGATGGAACCTTGTTCCTGGAAGTCACCAGTGTTGCTTTGTATTTACCACGAGGAGGTGCGTCAAAGCTGTTTAGGTGCAATTCTCCCTGCCCTCTCCGTTTTTCCTCCTCTCTGTTCCCAGACATTGAGCTGCAAGATTGAAATCATGAACTCAGTGATGTGAGGGAATCAAAGTGGCCACTTGGCTCGGTGGTACCATTCTCACCTTTCAGTCAGAAGGTCGTGGGTTCAAGTCCCATTCCTGAATTTGAGTACATTTGCGAGGCGGACAGTTCAGTAAAGGATTGCAGGAGTGATATGTTGTCAGAAGTGCTGTATTTTGGATGAGATATTAAACCGAGGCCATGTCTGCTTGCGATGTAAAAGATCCCATGCACTTTTTTGAATAAGACCAGTGAGTTCTCTCGGTGTCCAGGCCAACATTCCGCCTTCATCTAACAGCACTAAAACAGATTAACTGGTCTTTTGTTTCATTGGCTGTAAAGTGCTGTGGATGTGCAAGTCTTTTCTTTCTCATTTAATCAGTCTGCGGCATGTTGAATTTAACCTACATTCCATCACAAGTAAGGAGTGTGATGGAATACTCTCCACTTGCCTGGATGAGTGCAGCTCCAACAACACTCAAGAAACTCGACACCATCCAGGACAAAGCAGCCCACTTGATTGGCACCCCATCCACCACCTTAAACATTCACTCCCTCCACCACTGGCGCACCGTGGCTGCAGTGTGTACCATCTACAAGATGCACTGCAGCAACTCGCCAAGGCTTCTTCGGCAGCACCTCCCAAACCCATGACCTCTTCCACCTAGAAGGACAAGGGCAGCAGACGCATGGGAACACCACTTGCAGCACTTGGAGTTCCCCTCCAAGTCACACGCCATCCTGACTTAGAAGTATATCGCCGATCCTTCATCGTCGCTGGGTCAAAATCCTGGAACTCCCTACTTAACAGCACTGTGGGAGTACCTTCACCACACGGACTGCAGCGGTTCAAGAAGGTGGCTCACCACCACCTTCTCAAGGGTAATTAGGGATGGGCAATAAATGCTGGCCTTGCCAGCAACGTCTACATCCCATAAAAAAACAAATTAAAAAAAACTCCAGCGTGCTACATTGCCATGGTGCTAAATTATGTTGTTACTTTTTCCTTTTTATATCATGGTTTCCTCCTCAATTAGGAGGGTCTGACTGCCCTTCCTAAAGACATTTCCATGTTTTGCATCAATGTACTTCTTTGTGTACCCCACATGCTTACATTTGAGTTCTGATGGAAGGATCCTCTTTCCAGCCACTTTTTCTTCCCAGCCACAGAGATGGAAGCTGGCAAACTCACCTCCGTTAAAAATGTTGCGTTTAGTATAGCAAAAGGATGGAAACCCGGAAACCAGATGACCTGCTCCCAAGCTGCATCCATTGGCAAAATCGCGGTCGATGACTCAGTTATTTGGTATCTTAGGCTGCGATTTTGCCAATGGATGCAGCTTGGGAGCGGGTCAGCTGGCTTCCGGGTTCCAGTCCTGCCCCCAACTGCATCCGGCCAACGGACTTGATTTTACGTCAATTGGCCTTGTTAAGCCCGCCCTGGGGGCTTGTCGGCCAATTAAGAGGAAGCCAGTGTCGGATGACGTCAGTGGATGACGCGCCATCTGCCGGTTTTCTTAAAGGGACCACACACAATTTTTTTTTTGACAGCTCATTTCTCAGTGTTTGACAGCATTGAGGTGCTGCAAACACTGACAATCACTGTACAAAGGTGAGATCTTGCACCCAGACTCTCCAATGACTCCCTCCATCGGCTAGAACAGATGGCAGCTGCAGGTGAGGTTACAGAAGCGATCTGTCACTGGTGAGAGAGGTTCTCCCAATGAGGTGGGACTAGACAGCCAATTCAAAACCTGTTACCTACAGAAAAGTGTAAATGCATTAAAAATGATTTTCCCAACATTTTCTTACCTCTGAAACTCACCAGTGCACCAGTGGATCCTTCACACCACTTCTGCAGCTGTCATCAATGCAGAAACATTACAGCAGACTCACAACACGCCACACTTACCTGACGTGGTGTCCGGTCATCGGGGAACCCGAGGCAGAAGCGGCAAAATTGTAAAAGAGCCTGTTAACAAGTATCAAGTACCTGTTAACAGGCAGGTAAGTGGCTTTAATCCTCTTCCCGCCGCTAGGTGTCGGGTCCATGCGCAAATCGGGGACCCGACACTTGGGAAGATTGATTGGAGGCGGGTTGACTGCGGGTTTCCTACCCGCTGTCAATTTTTGCGATTTTGACAGCGGTCCCACCTCCAATCCCGCACTCTGAGCGCCGGCAAAATTCCGACCTTCTAGTCACTCAGTCGTCATAACTCTGCATTGCAGGAGACGGTGACATGCTTGTTAGTTGAATTGATGTGCCTTTTGTAAACATCAGCATATCTTGAAACGGTAGTTTACCTCAATTTTGGTAATTAAAAAATGCAACAGAAATTTCTCAAGTAGAAAGCCTTATGATATTCATTTATATGATACATTCTGTTGTTTCGGCTTATCCATTCTCCTCCAATAAGACGAATAAATTGCATGTGAAATCGTCCATTAAAACCTTGAAAATCTCATTCTCAGAAACACTAGAACCTAATACAGTTCAGCTTTCTGTTAATCTCATAAAGTAAAAAGAATTATAGCAACGCAAGACGGTCATGAATCACTGTGTTGAAGGCATGTAGTTTACTGATGTGACACGCAATATAGTATTGTAACAAGTACAGTTATTGAATACTGAATTAATGAAAAATGTCGAAAGTTTCACTTTGGATTTTCACATTTGCCAGTTCTAATCATGTAATGAATCTCAATGATCTGCATCCATTGTTCTTGTGATAAAACATATAACAACCCACATGCAGATATCGAGTTAAAATGTATCAGTAGCTACACAGACATGGCCACGGTTTGCTTATAATGGCCACTGAATCTCAATAATCTTTCATATTTTCTATTACTGTTTAGAGGAAAACACTTCAGCTACCATATTCAGGTATACGATGAATGTTCAACAGAAGTCTTATACTTCTGTTTGGTTTATCCATATTTATACATTGAAATGATGCTTTGAAAAGTAAGAGTTTCTAAATCGAGTTGGCCCACATTTGGTGCAATGGGAAATAGTCATTTCAACACCCCTTAGCATGGAGGATCAATAGAGTGCCTCCCTCCAAGAGGACAACTACATCACCTCTGTTCCCTTACTTCAGCAAGTGCCCTATTAAGTATAGGCCATTAATTGGTGACGTTGAGCCAAGCCCAATGCTACCAAGACAATTTCGAGTACCGTCCCCCCAAAAAAGGAAAGGAGGTACCACTGATAAATACCTGGTCCGCTGTTCACGCAAGATCATTATTGGCAAGTTTTTTTAAAAATTGCAAACTTTGAGCTAACAAAACATTCAATATCCTGTGGTGGCCACTGGTCATGGAAGACGTCTAGTGAACCGATGGACATCACCAGATGGTCTTGTCCCATTGTTGCATAGGCATTCGCGGGCAATCAGAGAGACTCTGCCCCACGATCCTATGCAGCGTGGGCTTGTATATTGCAGATTTTGATAAGCCCAAGAGCAGACCCAAAATTAGCCCTCATTATAATATATGCAAATGAGCTCACTCGGGACCCAGCAGGGTGGATCGCCAGAAAGTGTAAGGGTTTCGGGGGGTCAACTTTGTAGTAGAAGTCTGGCGTAAACAGCTTCTGACCCATTTTTCTGTCAGAAATGCTACTTGTCCCATTTATACGGTATTCAGCCGAAATCGAGGTTGAAATTCTAGGTTGGCTTATTAAAATGAAATTCAAAGTAGATTTTAATACCTCCTACTACATTTTAAGTTCTGACATCAATATTAATTTTCTGTTAGACATGACATTTCTGGGCATCATTGTATTTGACCATAATACAATACCTAACGCATTTCAATTATTTAAAGATTTATGTCCAATTGTTAACCTTTTGCTTATATTGTATGGCGCACTAATATTAAAGGGGTACAATCAATGGGCTAATGTTTCGATCAGTCACAGCTTGCAGCAGTTGGCACCAGCTAAGCCATGTTGTACATGCAGAAATTTTGAAAAGAAAGACCCACAACATGTGGGTCACGGTTCAGCATATGTCAGGCTCCATACATTTCTTTTATCCTGTTAAAATATGAAATAGTAACTGCCAATCAAGAAAAATAGATTGGAAGAACTGATTTTAAAATCAATGGGTTTTCTTCCAAATAAAAAATTAAGATGTCACAGATAAAGGCAGTTATAAACTAGTTATCAGCAAAAGATTGTAAAAATGTGAACAAAGCTGTAGAGTTGAAATACAAGGACATATTTCCATGCTCTGTGTGGGAGTAAGCCCCACTGGTTCAGTCTCATAGTAAAGTGCCTCTGGGAGCTTCTCGCTCCCCACTCCAGCATAGTAGTTGTCGCATGATCCCAGGAATCACACTAAAGTAGCGACATCACCCAACTGCAAGGAAGGGTGTTGTTGGATCTATAGCAGTGTCATCTGCAGATGGACTACAAAGCCAACCTGCCTGGCTAACTGGGTCCAGTCTAACTGCGGAGTGTGCTGAAATATGCTAATCTGTGCAGCTGGACTAATGCTCTCAGTCACCACTTCAGCAGTAAATCATAGATGTGCTACCGTAATCTGGGAATGGGTGAGTGGGATGGGGTTTCAGAGTGTCAGCTGTGGCTCAGTGGGTAGCACACTCCCCTCTGAGTCAGACGGTCATGGGTTCAAGTCCCACTCCAGGGACTTGCGCACATAAAGCTAGGCTGACACTCCCAGTGCAGTGCTGAGGGAGTGCTGCACTGTCTTATGTGCCGTCTTTCAGATGAGACGTTAAACCGAGGCCCCGTCTGCTCTCTCAGGTGGACGTAAAAGATCCCATGGCCGCTATTTCAAAAGAGCAGGGGAGTTATCCCTGGTGTCCTGGCCAATATTTATCCCTCAACCAACATCATTGAAAAAGATTATCTGGTCATTTTCACATTGCTGTTTGTGGGAGCTTGCTGTGCGCAAATTGGCTGCTGCATTTCCTACATTACAACAGTGACTCCACTTCCAACGTACTTCATTGGCTGTAAAGTGCTTTGAGACGTCCGGTGGTCGTGAAAGGTGCTATATAAATGCAAGTCTTTCTTTCATTCCTGTATGTGCTGTGTCCTCTCATACGTATCATTGAACTAATGCCCTGCCTGTTTTCAAAGGTGGACCTGTGGTGCTTCCTGCTCTGGAGGGGAGTGTGGGAATGGGACAGACAGGTGGAGATAAATGGAGTCTCTTTGAAGTTAAGGTGGCACCAAGATGAAAATTTGAGACCAATTAAATCCCCCATAACAGAATTAGTGAGCCAATAGCTGAACCAGACAGGTCAACAATACTCCAAGGTACTGTTGATAATTGACAAGGCAGTCTGGCTCAATAGTGGAACCTGGGCTGGGATGCTTCCCAGTTGGTTATAGATTAACCTGCAAGTCAATGCCCTAATGGATAAGGCAGGCCGAGATGAATAAGCAGCAGGAAGCTTAGCTGTGCCCTGTAATGGTAGTTTTTAAAAAATTCATTCACGGGATGTGGATGTCACTGGCAAGGTCAGCATTTATTGCCCATCCCTAATTGTCCATGAGAAGGTGGTGGTGAGCCTCCTTCTTGAGCCGCTGCAGTCCATGTGGTGAAGGTACTCCCACAGTGCTGTTAGGGAGGGAGTTCCAGGATTTTGACCCAGCAACGATGAAGGAATGGCGATATATTTCCAAGTCAGGATAGTGTGTGACTTGGAAGGGAACTTGGAGGTGGTGGTGTTCCCATGCGCCTGCTGCCCTTGTCCTTCTAGGTGGCAGAGGTCACGGATTTGGGAGGTGCTGTTGAAGAAACCTTGGCGAGTTGCTGCAGTGCATCTTGTAGATGGTACACACTGCTCAACAGTTTAGTTGGGCACACTTCATAGTCCCTAAGCCTTGGCTCTAGACTTAGGTAAGTGGAGTGTGTTTCTATGGGAAAGAGAGCATGCACACCCTATCGGGCAACAGGAATTCGACAGATTTCTCAGCAGCTTGGTTCAAAGACTCTTAAAAATGATCATGTTTTCCTATGGACATCAGATTCAAGCTGATCAAAATTAAAATGTTAGGTGAGAATTTATCTGTTCCCTAAAATTTAGTTGCAAATGAAAACACAAATGTGGTGTCTTCTTCCTTCCAAGAATCCTTGGGGGTAAAAATTCAGTTGGTTGCGCCTCCCGTTAGCGCCTTAAGAGGGCGCGAATGGGGCGCAAAGCCGCTAACGCCCGGGCGCAGCGATGTTTGCGCTGCTCGGGAACTTAACTAGAGATTGTGCGGCGGCACTAAAACTTACCGCTGCGACCACCTGCGCGCGCAGATTGTGACGTCATTCCATGGTGCAACGCCCTTGTGGCGCCCCGGAGCGGAAATTGAGTGGCGCCCCCTGCCTTACCGCCTGGCGCATCCAACGACCGGAAGACTGGAACGCTATCAATCGCTGTGGGGCTGGGGGGGTCGCTATTTAAAGGGGGCCTCTTCCTGTCTTTTTCTGTGGTCGACATTTTTGCACCACTCATTCTGAGAGAGAGAGAGAGATTCGGAGAGAGAGAAAGAGAGACTTCTGCATTGACTCAACGCTTTGTGAGGTAGTTTTGCCTATTGATCCTAACTTCGCTAGTACTTTAGTTGCTGTCCTTCATTACTTTGCTTGCAAAGAGACTATGGGGGCTGCACTGATTGGGGGCGTCGTCCTGCTCCAGCTGAATCGGAAGATACAGAGACGCAGAGAGAGAGTAGCAATGGTGGCCAGACGGAGGAGGGCCAACAGGCGTATGTACAGGAGAGCTTACCCTCCCAGGGTATATCGTGAACAGCTCTCCTACATTCATATGTCTGAGGAGCTGTGTTTGCGAAGGCTGCGATTCAGCAAGGAGGTGGTCACTGAGCTCTGCCACCTGCTGCAGCCAGACCTGCAGCCTCAACTGAGGTCCAGGACGTCTCTGTCGGTGGCAGTGAAGGTCACAGTGGCTCTCAACTTTTACGCTACTGGCTCATTTCAAGCTGCTGCTGGGGACCTCGCCAATATCTCCCAGTTCGCGGTGCATTGCTGCATCCGGCAGGTCACAAATGCCCTCTTTAAGAGGAGACGAGAGTTCATCTCTTTCCCCATGACCCCAGACAAGCAGCGTGACCGCGCTCTGGGCTTTGCGAGTGTAGCGGGCTTCCCCATGGTGCAGGGCGCCATTGACTGCACGCATGTGGCTTTGCGTGCTCCGCATGAGAATGCCGAGGAATTCCAGAACAGAAAGGGGTTCCATTCCTTGAATGTTCAGTTGGTCTGTGACCACAGACAGCTGATACTCGCTGTCAATGCCCACTATCCTGGCAGCTGCCACGATGCTTTTATCCTGCGCCAGACTACTGTGGCAGAACTTTTCGAGGCACCGCATCAGCCAGTTGGTTGGCTTCTCGGGGACAAGGGGTATGCATTGAGCACCTGGCTGATGACACCGCTCCGTACGCCCAACACCCCTGCTGAGCTGCGGTACAATGAGAGCCATCAAGCTACCAGGAACATAATTGAGCGCACAATCGGCGTGCTGAAGCAACGGTTCCGCTGTCTCAACCATTCTGGAGGAGCCCTGCAGTACTCACCTGAGCGAGTAGCGAGTATCCAACTTCGTAGTCGTGTGCTGCATGTTGCATAACATGGCAATCCTCAGGACCCAGCCAATGCCACCAGGCCTTGGAGCACCACCAGAGGAGGAGGAGGAAGAGGAGGAAGAGGACGAGGAGGATGATCATCAGCAGCACCAAGGCGGGAGGGCGGCCCACAATGGTGAAACTGCAAGGGCCGTCCGTCAACGGCTAATAGCAAGCCGCTTCTAGGGCCCCTGCTGTGGAAATGGCTTCTGCCATTGCTAACAACATTAATGAACCCAGCACGCAACCCCTAAGCCGGCCAAGGCACCAATAATTCCAACCACCAACCATGTATATTTTGAATACAGAAACTTATTTATTTTACAAACTCTGTGTGTGTCAATTCCTCATGACAAACTCATAGAAATAAACACAAAAAAACAGTCAATAACATAACTGGTTCTCACAACCTGGAGATAATGTCCAAAACACTAAACAAAAGTTGGACCATGAACCTCGACCTTTAATAAAAAAATGACCAGCATTTTGTCACACCTCCTACTTTTTGCCCTTCGAGGGTGATCTCCTTCCCTTGCGCACTTCCCCCCTTCTAACCCTACTGCTCCTCCGTAATGGGACCTCAGTGGCTGCAGCAAGGCTGGTGGAAGGCTGCTGCTCGTCAGACCCTGACACTGCAGATGCCCCTGAAGGATGGCCTCGACCAGTTCTGGGCCTGGAGGGCCCGGCTGCAGACTGCACCAACTCTGCATGGGCGGCAGCAGTCTGTCCTACAGGCGGTGGCAAGTGCAGTGGAGAAGTGACAGTGTTGGCAGCAGGAATGCTGTCATCGTGAGAGAGGACAGCAACTCCCTGCTCGCCCGACACACTGGCACTCCCACGGGGCAGCACTTCAGCATCCGGAGCAATCTGCTGGAGAACAGATTGCTGGCCTGCTGCAGCGCGGTGACAGCCCCAGGGACATGTGAACGAACCATCGAGGTTGGCAGCAGTCAGTGCTCGCGTGGCCTCAATCTGAGTCTGCATGAGAGCAGTCAGAGATGGGATCACGGCAGCCAGTGACTGAATTGCAGCACTAAGCGTTAGTGTGGCATCCGCCTGTGCTACAGCGAAGTGCTCCACACTCCTTGCCGGTGACTCAATGCATTCGGGCACCCTTCCCACTGCACCCATGAGCTCAGTGTGCATGCCCACCGCCTGGGTGTTCATTTCTGCGATCAGCCGCTCCTCCTCTGCGTCCATTGCAGTAGGAGTGTCTGGCATACTCTCCCTCTGGGGAGAAGGCCGCCGTTCTTCCCTACCCCCATGGCGTTGCTGCAGCCCGCTGGGTCCTGGAGCTTCACCCTCATCAGACCCTTCCCCCCTGCTCCCCTCCAGGGAAGGCGTGTTCCCAGTGTGGGCATGGGCTTCCTCGGGAGCGGGTGGCACTGATGCTTCGGCTTCCTCTTCCTCCTCGGCTGCAGCATCACTCCCAGTGGCAGCTTCAGGGCCCATCTCCTCAGCTGGTGAATCACCATCTGAAAGCAGGGAGGTACAAGAGTGGCTTTAGCGTGAGGACAGGGTGGCAGTAAGGGAGGAATAAGTGCAGCGAGTTAGCAAGTTGGATTGAAAGTGTCAAAGGCTGGTGTTGTGAGGGACAAGTGGAAGGACAGAGGACAAAAAGGTGATGACCTTACCATTGCTGTCCAGAACGGGGTCGGCGTCTCCAGTGGCGACGGGACCGATCACCCGGCTTGCCACAATCCTGTGGACGCGCTCCTCAAGATCGCTGAGGGGTTGCAGCTGAGGCCGCCCTCCACCTGTCCGTTGCTGCTGTCTCCGATTATGCGCCAGCTTGGCCTGTAAGAAAAAGGACAGCATCTGAGTAAATATACAGCCATGGTCTTGCCTGATGTGCCTCCCATAGGTGAATAGCCCTTACTGTATGCAGCCATGGTCTTGCCTGATGTGCCTCCCATAGGTGAATAGCCCTTACTGTATGCAAAGTGTGGAATGTGTGTGTGTGTGTTTCATGAAAGGGACATAGGTGTTGGATGAGTGTTGTGCATTGGGGTTTTAAGACCCTCTGGCCATAGAGTGAGGTTGAGATGGAGGGATGGAGAGGTATTGAGAAAAAGCCACTCACCCTGATGACCCGAGTGAGGTCGTTGAACTTTTTGCGGCATTGAGTATGGGTCCTGGGCACCATGCTCCTGGAGGAGACGCTCTGAGCCACCTCCCTCCACACTCTTCTGAACTCGCGTGGCAAAGGCCTCCTGCCACTCTCAGGGAAGAGTATACATCTTCTGCGCTCCACCGCGCCAACCAGAGCATCCAAGGCCCGCTCGGTGAAGCGATGAGCTTGTTCTCTCACCCTCTCCATCCTTGGCAGCAAAATGGATTCACAGGTCTCTCCAGGCTGAGATTCAAGGCTGCAATGAGCAGGGTGTGGCTGGGGAGCAAGTTGGCCCCCCCCCCCGCTTTAAGAAGTGGCCGGCGCCAGTGTGTCTGTGTTCCCTCGTTAACTGGCAGCAGCTGCGCTGCGCTCGCGCGCTGAGTTAGCGCCTCACTGCTCGGCCTTTGCGCCTTAAGACAGGTGTGCAGCGCCTGATTTAGCGCTCCACTCACCTCCCGGGGCGGTAAAAGTGAAGTTTCCAGTCAGTGCCGATAATTAGCGCCAGGCGCTAATATTTGCGTCCAGACGATATTTGTGCCCCAAATGGGGCGCGACCTAATTTTTCCCCCTTGGAGTCTTGATCATGCACCATCATTGGAAGGAGCTGCGAGTTTGCCTGCAGAAGTGGGGTTTGTGTCTTTGGAATTGCAAGAATCACAGAATCCCCACAATGCAGATAGCGGCCATTTCGGCCCATCGAGCCTGCACTGACACATATCCCACCCTATCCCCGTAACCCCATGTATTTAATCCCCCTAACACTAAGGGTCAATTTATCATAGCCAAATCAACCTAACCCGCACATCTTTAGACTGTGGGAGGAAACCGGAGCACCCGGAGGAAACCCACGCACACACAGGGAGAATGTGCAAACTCCACACAGACAGTCACCCGTGCCGGATTCGAACCCGGGTCCCTGGCGCTGTGAGGCAACAGTGCTAACCACTATGCCACCGAATCATCTGTAAGGATCTGAATGGAAATATGAATTTGGAAAGAGCATCATTTAAGGATATGTGTATTAAGAAAAATGTATGAGATTTGAAAAAAACAAAATCATTTGAAAATTTAGTCTACTACTGTGATTCATTTGGACACAATACAAGTAAGCCTTCTGATATTAAAATTTAACCCAATAGTTACTCCATAATTTCAAAATTAGGGTTAGACTGTTAAAAGCCCAAAATATAAATATGGCACAATGCAATCCTTGCGTACAGCTCGTAGCTGCTTTCTCTGGCGCAGGGAACACTTCACATTCTTCCTGAACTGATGAACAGGACGCAGTCAGTCACATGCCTTCCATCCTGATGGGTGAATGAAATTCCATGAGGGAGGGGAGGTCCAAGGATGCAGCTAATCATACACGTTAACTCATTTGAGCATTATACTTTGTGAGGACAGTTGTTAAGAGTTAATTATTTACTTGTTCTTTTAGTGGTTCCTACCAACATCCTTTTGCTGATCATGAACATTCTCTTTTATTATTGACCTGAAAAAGCTGAGATTTGCTCCCAGCTGGTTTTACCTGATTTGTTTTAAACCAAATTCAGCAAAAATAGAACTGAAAAATCAGTTCCCATCTACTTCAGCCAAAGTGATCTGGTTACTAAGGTCAAATTATTCCACTTTATGGGAGTGAAATCACATAAATGATGTGATGAAATAATATGGGTGATGAATCAGCAGCCCGTCTTAGCCTAAAGAACTGAATGAAATCAGTATTTGTGGGGAAATGGTGTCAGGGAAATTGACGGGATTGAAGGCCGATAAATCCCCAGGGCCTGATAATCTACATCCTAGGGTACTTAAGGAAGTGACCCTAGAAATAGTAGATGCATTGCTGGTCATCTTCCAAAATTCTATAGACTCTGGAACAGTTCCATGGATTGGAGGGTAGCTAATGTAACCACACTATTTAAAAAAGGTGGGAGAGAGAAAACGGGGAAATATGGACTGGTAAGCCTGACATCGGTAGTGGGGAAAATGCTAGAGTCCATTATAAAAGATGTAATAGCAGAGCACTTGGAAAACAGTGACAGGATTGGACAAAGTCAGCATGGATTTACAAAAGGTAAATCATGCTTGACTAATCTACTGGAATTTTTTGAGGATGTAACTGGTAGAATAGATAAGGGAAAACCAGTGGATGTGGTGTATTTGGACTTTCAGAAGGCTTTCGATAAGGTCCCGCATAAGAGATTAGCATGCAAAGTTAAAGCACGTGGGATTGGGGGTAAGGTACTGACATGGATAGAGAACTGGTTGGCAGACAGGAAGCAAAGAGTTGGAATAAACGGGTCTTTTTCCGAGTGGCAGGCAGTGACTAGTGCGGTACCGCAGGGATCGGTGCTAGGACCCCAGTTATTCACAATATATATTAATGATCTAGATGAGGGAACTGGATGTAATATCTCCAAGTTTGCAGATGACACAAAGCTGGGTGGGCGTGCGTGTTGTGACGAGGATGCAGAGAAACTCCAGTATGATTTGGACAAGTTGGGTGATTGGGCAGATGCATGGCAGATGCAGTATAATGTGGATAAATGCGAGGTTATCCACTTTGATGGCAAAAACAGGAAGGCAGATTATTATCTGAACGGCAATAGATTGGGAAAAGGGGAAGTGCAACGAGACCTGGGTGTCCTTGTGCACCAGTCGTTGAAGGTAAGCATGCAGGTGCAGCAGGCGGTTAAGAAGGCAAATGGTATGTTGGCCTTCATAGCGAGAGAATTTGAGTACAGGAGCAAGGATGTCTTGCTGCAGTTGTACAGGGCCTTGGTGAGACCACACCTTGAGTATTGTGTGCAGTTTTGGTCGCCTTATCTGAGGAAGGATGTTCTTGCCATGGAGGGAGTGCAGCGAAGATTCACCAGACTGATACCTGGGATGGCCGGAATGACGTATGAAGAGAGATTGGGACGATTGGGCTTGTATTCGCTAGAGTTTAGAAGAATGAGAGGGGATCTCATTGAAACTTATAAAATTCTAACAGGACTAGACAGACTAGATGCAGGAAGGATGTTCCCGATGGTGGGGGAGTCCAGAACCAGGGGTCACAGTCTAAGGATAAGGGGTAAGCCATTTAGGACTGAGATGAGGAGGAATTTTTTCACCCAGAGAGTGGTGAACCTGTGGAATTCTCTACCACAGAAGGCAGTTGAGGCCAATTCATTAAATATATTGAAGAAGGAGTTAGATATATTTCTTAAGGCTAAAGGGATCAAGGGATATGGGGAGAAAGCAGGGACAGGGTACTGAATTTGGATAATCAGCCATGATCTCATTAAATGGCGGAGCAGGCTCGAGGGGCCGAATGGCCTACTCCTGCTCCTATCTTCTATGTTTCTATGTTTCTATGTTTACACGTCGCCTGATTTCTTTTTGCTATTAACTTGAATGGAAAAGAAAATGGGGCGGGGTGTAAGCGGGCTGTTGGTTCGTTACCGCCCGTTTTTGCAATTTCCCCACCCCAAGACCAATTTCACCCCCGTACCTGCTTTGAATTTCCTCCTCTTTGAAGTTTTGAAAATGTTAGCCATTCCCAGCTGTTGTATTTTTTCAGTTCGGAGGTGTTGGGGGGGCGGGGGGAGGGGGGCACAGGGGCACTGTACTCCCCCGGCTCCTTATTCAACTTCTGAAGCAGCATAATCTTTCATGTGTTTTATTATCCCTAATCATGTAGGATTGAGTTGCGTAACCACTATGTCCCCTGAATCTCTTGCTTAGTCGAATAATCAGATGGCACTCACTACATCGGCCCTCTCAGCATGAGTCATTGCCTTCAAGACAGAAAATTGGAGAAAAGAAGTAAAGTCTGACAGGGTGTCCTTAGTGTGAACACCCATCTTCCCTGCAAGATGGTCTGGTAACTAAGCCCAACTATTACAACCCTTCTACAGTAGCTCAAGATTAATTTAGTTGCCACACCGGACCAGACGAACAGTAAATGGTGTTGTTTATGTCCTGTAGTGAATACTTTTTCACTGTCTGCTAAAAATACAAGAAGCCTTTATTTAATGCAAAACATTTGCATTGGACCAACGGAGTGATGGAGGCAGATGTCTGAGATTACTATATTTCTCAGTTTTCTACAGAAGTTTACTGTGAGGCACTCTCTCTATGCCTTTTTAATCTGCCAGCACTATCCATCTCACTTAAATGACCAATTCAGCTGTCTTATCTCCAGCACCTCTCCAGGAAAAACAACGTTGAAGGACCAATAGGACTGTGATGTTTCACCACTGCGATTTCTTCCCTTTTTTCTTCCCCATCTCTCCTGAGTATGTTGGGCCCGAAACTCCAGCCTTGGCCACGAGAGAAACCTAGTGGATCTGTGGACTGGGCAGAAGGTGGAGTGGAACCTAGTTCCGCAGGGACTCCGCATTGTTTCTTATGTCTGGCCATTTTCTGGTGTGTGGGTGGATCTTCTTCCAGGAGCCCCAACGTCAAACAGCATGTCTGGGGAGTTCCCGGGCCATCCTGAGAATTCTGTGCATTCCTCCCAGTTGAGATATGGCATCAGTCATGCTGAGGGCCTTTACAAGGCCTCCAAACCTTTACCAGGAAAAGCTAATGGATCCCCTCCCGCACAGGTCTGCTTGCTCCATTGGGAGCAGAAGATCTCATAAAGAACATTTCTGTGATTTCTGGGAGAAAAATGTGGGAAATAATTGTAAATATCTGACTCCCAATCAAAAGAGCAAAGCATTTGAAAGAATTCCATTTGCCTGCCATATTCCCTCTTCTCATATCAATTGGAGTAACCTTTTGGATGAAGCATATTTACATCCTAAATATAAAAAAATGTTTTGTAATCTTACCCACGTGCAACTTACTCCAACTCTAAACGACCATAATACTGGTCAGTTTGTCTTTTTATATACCAGTACCCAAAGCAATTCTCCATATCTGACAAAGGGTCATCGACCTGAAACGTTAACTCTGTTTCTCTCTCCACAGATGCTGCCTGACCTGCTGAGTGTTTCCAGCATTTTTTGTTTTTATTTCAGATTTCCAGCATCTGCAGTATTTTGCTTTTGTCTCCATATCAACTGGTATTAGTATTCAACAAACAGGATCTAACCATTGGTTAGGCAGGCCTACCTCTAGTTAGTGCATTTGCCTGTGTCTGCGGAGATGGACTCCCAGCTCATTTATAAAAGAGAAGTCGCACAACACCAGGTTATAGTCCAACAGTTTTATTTGAAATTACGAGCTTTCGGAGCTCTGCTCCTTCTTCAGGTACAGTGAGGGAATACAAATCGATTACAAAGTATATTCCCTCACTGTACCTGAAGAAGGACCAGAGCTCCGAAAGCTCGTAATTTCAAATAAAGCTGTTGGACTATAACCTGGTGTTGTGCGATTTCTCATTTTTGTCCACCCCAGTCCAACACCGGCATCTCCGCATCATTTATAAAAGACACAGACAATATAATTGGTTCATCCACACCTCTTCTGTTACTTCAAAGCTTTGGCCAGTATATTTTTAATGACGTGCATTTAGTCACCAGAATTGTGGTCAAATTCCATCTGCTCTAAATCAGGAAGAAACATACAAATGTGTAAAGAAAGCAGCCTGCTACCAGTGTGCAATTGAATGCTTCTGAGATAAGCACATAATACATCAGCTTTTTTGGTCAAAGCACTAACCCACATTTGTAATGGGCTGTTCTGGTGTGTGTTTTACACAGAAGCACAATTGGAAATTCCTGGTTGTGCTTCTTGTATTTTCCAACCCAAAGCACAATTGCAGCATTGGACAAGCTTGAGTAGGTTTCCATGGCTCAGCGTTGTTGCTTAGCGCGTTCTTATGCTTGGCTTATTTATAGCACAACTCCAGTGTGAACAACAGTAGTTATTTGTAAGTTAATTAAAGATTGCACAGCCAATACATGGAAATAATTATAAATACGGATTAAAAATTGAAAATTCTTCAAATGGAGAACTGAATCGTGCAGGTTGTTAGAATATAATCCTTTTATCTCTGAAACTTGTATTTCATTCATGCTCCTGAAATGGGGATTTCCTCGGTCTAATTGTTAAAAGCCCTAAGTGAAATTAGCTTTTTATCAGATGGGAAGCCTGGCAAAATCTTGGGATGAAACATTCAGTCATCCATCATTTGAGGCAGAAGCTTTCAGTTGCCCGTTGACTGGGCCAGAAACCATGAGCTGTCCATCTTCCCCGGTGAAAGCTTTTAGCTTTCTGTCTTCTCGGAATAAGTCTTGAGCTGTCCGGGGAAGAAGCCTGGAGTTATCTGTCATCTGTGGAAGAAGCTTTGAGCCATTTATCATCTAAGAAAAAGCCTCGAATCATCCATCACCCTGCGGAGAATCCTTGAGGGATTTGTTAGTTGTTGTCTGTATAAGAAGCCTTGAGCTATTATTCAGAGACATAGAAAAAACTTGTAGTGGGAAATTAAGGCAATTTTCAGAGAATTTGTAAAGGTAAGAAACATTGTTATTCCTTTGGGTGGTGCTAGTGAGGTGGGGGGTTTATTTGGTTATCTGTTGTGTGCCATTTCCTCTGGTGTAGGTTATTTTATGAAAGGGAAATCATGTTTAACAAATTTGCTGGAGTTCTTTGAGGATGTAACGAGCAGGGTGGATAAGGGTGAGCCAGTGGATGTGGTGTATTTGGATTTCCAGAAGGCATTCGATAAGGTGCCATATAAAAGGTTACTGCATAAAATAAGAGCTCACAGAGTTGGGGGTAATATATTAACTGGATAGAGAATTGGCTAACTAACAGAAAGCAGAGAGTCGGGATAAATGGGTAATTTTCCAATTGGCAAATGGTAACTAGTGGGGTGCCACAGGGATTGGTGCTGGGGCCTCACCTATTTACAATCTACATTAATGACTTCAATGAAGGGACCCAGTGTAATGTAGATATAGACAGGCTAAGTGAGTGGGCAAACATTTGGCAGATGGAGTATAATGTGGGAAAGTGCGAAGTTATCCACTTTGGCAGGAAAAATAAAAAAGCAAATTATTATTTAAATGGAGAGAGATTACAAAATGCTACAGTTCAGAGGGACCTGGGGGTCCTTGTGCATGAAACACAAAAAGTTAGCATGCAGGTACAGCAAGTAATCAAAAAGGCAAATGGAATGTTGGCCTTTATTGCAAGAGGGTTGGAGTATAAAAGCAGGGAAGTCCTGCTACAACTGTACAAGGTATTGGTGAGACTACACCTTGAGTACTGCGTATAGTTTTGGTCTCCTTATTTAAGGAAGGATATACTTGCATTGGAGGCAGTTCAGAGACGATTCACACGGTTGATTCCTGAGATGAGGGGGTTGACTTATGAAGAAAGCTTGAGCAGGTTGGGCCTATACTCATTGGAATTTAGAAGAATGAGAGGTGATCTTATTGAAACATATAAGATACTGAGGGGGCTCGACAAGGTAGATGCAGAGAGGATGTTCCCCTCGTGGGGAAATCTAGAACTCGGGGGCATAGTTTCAGAATAAAGGGTTGCCCTTTTAGAACTGAGATGAGGAGGAATTTCTTTTCTCAGAGGGTCGTAAATCTGTAGAATTCTCTGCCCCAGAGAACCGTGGAGACTGGGTCATTGAATACATTTAAGGTGGAGATAGACAGATTTTTGCAAGATAAGGGAGTGAAGGGTTATGGGGAGCGGGCATGGAACTGGCTTTGAGCCCAAGATCAGCCATAATCTTAATGAATGGCGGAGCAGGCTGGAGGGGCCAAGTGGCCTATTCCTGCTCCTATTTTTTATGTTCTTATGTTCTTATTGCATTTTCTTATTGTTTAGGAATTAGCAGTAGATTTGCATGACTGGCCACTGATGATTTTGCAGAAATGCAGTTCCCTTTTGTTATGTTGTCTTTGAGATGTTCTAAGGAAGGGCACGTTCGGTGATTTTGCACTGCTTCCTGAAAGGATACCATGGGCTGGATTTTGATACTGGGGCGGGTTAGGGTCGTGTCATCTGCATTTTGTGTTATCCACCCGACTGCAATTGGATGTGTGAGATTGATGTAATTTTCACCTAATTGGGCAATTGAGTTCTAGCATGTGGGAACCCATGAACCAATTAGTGGTTTCAGTCTGAAAGTCGCCTCTGATGATGTCATCATTGCTGCTGCATTGAAGGTCAGAGACTGCCTGGCCTTTGCTGTGAGAGGACCTGGATGCAAAATGAGCAGGAGAGAGAGAGAGAGAGAAAGAGATTTTTTTTTTGCATCCAGGTCCTCTCACAGCAAAGGCCAGGCCGTCTCCGAAGACCTTCAATGCAGCAGCATCAGGGATAACTTTCAGACCTAATACTACTACTACCTTCATCACATCTCCGTTGTAATAGTGGACCTGTAGCTGATAGTCAGCTATCCAAATGTGCTCCCGCCAGGTTTCACAATCGTGGTTCAGAACAGGCGTGCTTCACGTAGATCAAGGGTTAAAATCACAAAGGCCTTTCAAATTGGCATTATAGAGCCAATTTAGTGCTTGTTAAGGGCCTTAACAGCCTATCCCGCCTCTTAAAGGCGGGACGGAGTCGGGACCAGCAGACACGATTTAATGAAAATTGCGTGGAGGCGGGATGGAGGCGGACTTGTGACCGCCCGCCAGTTTTTGCAATTTTAACCCCCCACACGCCTCCAAATCCGCCTCCACGGGTCAATGAAAATCCAGCCCCATGATGCCACATTTCAAGATTAATTACGCAGTCAATTAGCACACCTTTCCCATTATTCCCAGCCTCACCACCAAATATTTGACAAATAGAGTCATAGGGCTGGATTTTGATACTGGGGCGGGTTGGGGTCGTGTTATCCACTTTTCGTGTTATCCACCCGACTGCAATTGGATGTGGGAGATTGATGCGATTTTCACCTAATTGGGCAATTGAGTTCCAGCATGTGCGAACCCATGAACCAATTAGTGTTTTCAGTCTGAAAGTCACCTCTGATGCTGCTGCATTGAATGTCTTCAGAGACTGCCTGGCCTTTGCTGTGAGAGGACCTGGATGGAAGGAGAGAGAGAGAGAGAGAGAGAGAATTTTTTTTGCATCCAGGTCCTCTCACAGCAAAGGTCAGGCAGTCTCTGAGGACATTCAATGCAGTAGCATCAGAGGCGACTTTCAGACCTAATACTACTACTACCTTCATCACATCTCCGTTGTAATAGTGGACCTGCAGCTGATAGTCAGCTATCCATGCTCCCGCCAGGTTTCACTGGCATGTTTCAGATCAGGCGTGCTTCACGTGGAAAAGGGTTAAACTAGCTAAAACATTTCAAAATGGCATTACAGAGCCAATTCAGGGCTTGTTAAGGGCTTTAATGGCCTCTCCCGCATCTTGGAGGCGGGACGGAGTCGGGAACACCGCACACAATTTTATCAAAATTGCGTGGAGGCGGAATGGAGGCGGGATCGGGTCCGCCCGCCACTTTTCGGAATTTTAACCCCCCACACGCCTCCAAACCCGCCTCCACGGGTCTATGAAAATCCAGCCCATAGAGTCATAGAGTTATACAGCACAGAAAGAGGCCCTTCGGCCCATCGTGTCTGCGCGGCCATCAAGCCCTGTCTATTCTAATCCCATTTTCCAGCACTTGGTCCGTAGCCTTGTATGCTCTGGTGTTTCAAGTGCTCATCTAAATGCTTCTTGAATGTAAATGCTGTACAATATGTAAGTTTAGCTTGCTGACTATAAATATATATACATTTTTTCTTGCCAAGTGTCTGCTTGCCCCCCCTCTCCTTAATCGCTACCTTGATCAACCTTCTCTGTTAAAGAATTCAATCAAGTTAGTCAGACACGATTTACCTTTTACATATCCATGCTGGCTCTCCTTGATAAACCTTCCAAATGAAAGTTTATTTTGACCCTGATAATGGTTATCACACGATATGTAATAATGGTTATTCTGTGAGAGCACTGTGATTCCTTACCTCGATCAGCACAAATTCAGATATTTATGAAGAAACTCAAAAAGTAGCAAAATACAAATGCCAAACTGGCCTTCATACCTTATTAAATCTACTCTTTTACAGTAACGATCTATAAAGCATTGATCGTTAAAAGTCAACTTGTAGAAGTTGGCTCTTTTAATAGAAAAATCATTCTCTCCATCATGTCAGCTGTCAGCAGCTGAATAGTTTGTCTTGTAACATGCACATTCTCAGCGTGACCACAGTGCCTCTTTGCTTAATGAAATCAATTATTGCAGCTTTTTAGTAGTTGGTTGCTAGGGAGCAACGCAAAGTTTTGCATAGTTACCAGAACCTTCAATGCAAACAGGCCGTTATTCTTGCACAGCAAACAAAGCGCTGTTGGTCATGGCCTGTCGGGAAGAGCTATAAGTCGGTAATTCAATATTTTGTGTCCTGGAATGATTTGAACTCTTTTGATGTTTCCTGTGTAGCAAACGCATTAACACCGTTACAGTGGGCCTTCGGAGCAAATTGTGTGCCAGCTAATTAACTTGACTAGCAATCAGCCTAATAGCATTTCGCTGATTGACTTTGCTGTGCCACTTCAAAAAGTCAATCTGCAAATCCAGCGCTTGAATCTTCATGCTGCAGCACTTGGTCATGTGGGAGCTGTACTTGCTGAACAAACCAAGCTGTGCTATGAAGCTAATGACTTGATGGTTTTGAATATTGTTCAATTTTGATTAAACTATCACTCAGACATGGTTCTTTAAACAACAAGTGTTTACACAGGTCCATTTATCAATTACACCAGTTACAACGTGCTACTCACTGATAACCATTAATCGGATTTCTGTGCAAATATAGCATGATTTAAAGAAGGAGCCTGGTGAAGCATGTTGGCAGTCATTGGGTGAGGTAACTGGCCGCAGTGGCAGCATTGCACCAGGAGACAAGTATCCTTGGTCCTCTTTTAAGATCCTCGATGCTTCTTCTCACTGTCATGTCTGCTGATCCAGCCAGAAAGGCAATCTAATCTGCGCCCTTGATTGACAAGGGACTTCAGAAGATTCATTGTGATACCTTCTCTTCTCCTCAGATTGGACCTGCTTGCACCGTGCTCTCTTTAGCATTCCTAGCAAAAGCTTGAGGGGGTGAAATTCGACTTGGATGGGACGCAGTGTAAGAATCAAAATATATTTTTTGTATGTGTGATGGACTCGAGGCAACAGCGCGAAACTTAACAAAGGAAACCTGCATAACAGGATAACCCCCCACAGAGACAACATCGAAACTCACCATCGAAACTCACCATCAGAACTCAAGAGCCACTAAAAGGTGTCAACAAACAATTAACTTAAGCAAGAAATGGCACCAGCCACTGCAGACAGACACATGTTCAATGGAAAGCCAATCAAGAACGGCTAGAATCTAAGACCCAATCGTGGCGTCTTAAGAATTTAAACTAGAAGGCAATGGATTTTAAAAAGATATAAAAACAAGGAACCAAAGGCTCTCTCTCTCTCTCTCAGACCACGCGGAAGAACAAGAAGCTCTCCCTCTACAGACCAGACCAAGAAGCAAGGAAAAAGGCCGCGTGCATTGCCTGACTCAGGGAAGTACCAGTCTGTGTAAATCTAACCCATTACCTTACGAGTTGTAATCGAGTAGACTCATCGGATACCAGTAGGCTATTGTTTTGATGTGCATGAGTGTGTGTGTTTAATAAACTTGCATGAGTTTGTGTGTTTAATAAACTTACTCCAAATTGTTTCAAAAGAATTGGTCTTGCTGTCAATTTAATGCCACTCGAAATAAAAAGCTAACAGCAGAACAGACGAGAATGCATCATACGCACTGCCTGATATTCGGTTCCAATGACTTGAATGGGACTGAATATCTGGCGGGCCATATGACTGGTGGCAGATGCGATATCGCTCGTTTTGCATGCACCGCCCAAGTCGAGTTTGTACCCACAATGAGTTCATCCAAATACAGCAGTCAGGCGCTAATGTCAATTAGAATGAAGGCTTGAAAATTGCAGCTGTCTGGTTTGAGAAGCCAATACTCTTTAACATTAAAGTTACTGCCTTTTCTAGTTTATTCCCAATCTAATACATACATACTGTGCTAGCTTGTGGCTTGTCTGCCACATTTCAGGCATCAATCTTTACAATATGAAAATTTTGCCTCACATTTCCACTTTATGGGCTGAAATTGCGAGAAATAGCATTTTGCAGTGTTTGAAATGCCTATACTAATGTTTTCCACTGGAGGCTTGTGCCTATGTGAGAGGTCTCAGCCCTGAAATCATGCAAATTCATTACTCTCAGCTGAAGCGATTCAAGCTAGCAAGCCCCAGTTCCCAATGTACACCTATGCATATAACATCTAAAAAAGTTATGAGTGCCAGCAAATGTGGCTATTCACAGAGCATGCCAGGACTGACTATTTATAAGCAGATTGGGTGACCGCTTTGCGGAACACCACCGTTCAGTCCACAAGCGTGACCCCGAGCTTCCGGTCGCCTGTCACTTTAATTCTCCCCTCCACTCCCACTCTGATCTCTCCCTCCTCGGCCTCTTACACTGTTCCAACGAAGCTTAACGTAAGCTCGAGGAACAGCACCTCATCTTTCTGTTAGGCACTTTACAACCTTCTGGACTTAACATAGAGTTCAACAATTTCAGACTATAACCTGTATTTCTTTATATTTTAAATTTTTATTCTCTTGTTATCTCACATGGTAGCTGTTAATGATGCTGCCATCATCATACACACCTCATCTAGAGTCATCTTTTGTTTCTTAACTTCTCCCATCACCTCTCCTTTGGCCTTGCACTATCATCCCTTTTGTCATTCAATCGCTCCTGCCTTCCATCCGATCACAGACCTTCCCTTTGTTCTTTCCTGCCCTCCTCCCTGCCCCTGCTTAAAAATCTCTCCTCACTAACCTTTTCCAGTTCTGATGAAGGGTCCCCGACTCGAAACGTTGACTCTGTTTCTCTCTCCTCGATGCTGCCTGACCTGCTGAGTGTTTCCAGCATTTTCTGTTGTTATTTATAAGCCCTGCCTGTTCCAATAGATATTATGAGGAATGAAGTCTCTCAGGCATATCATTTTTAGGACAGCGAAAGAACCAGAGTTGTTTAGTCAAAGAATATTGAAGACAAGGTAAAAGTATGAGCTCTTGAAATTTTTATGAAGTCATTTTCCTTAAAAATCAACTGGAGGTAGATGATTTTAACCCATCCTATTTAGTGGGAACTGGGTGAACACGCAGTTAAAATTGCCTCCATAAATTTAGTGATTGGGCTTATTGAGCCCGCCCAGCAAAGTTTCCCGGCCAATTGAAGGAAGCGGGTCTGATGATGTCATTTGATGACGCATCATCAGCCGGTTTCCTTAAAGGGACCATGTGCAAATTTACTTTGACAGTTGTGCTGTCAGTGTTCTACAGCATTGAGGTGCTGCAAACACTGACAATCACTGCACAGAGGTGCACGGCTGCACCTAGGCTCTCCCATGACACCCTCTACATGCTTATGGAGGGAGTCACAGTACACAGGGAGGTCCTCTTCCCTTCCAATGGGTGGAGAAGACATCCCCAGGAGATCAACGCAACCTGGTTGCACATTGCACAGGAGGACACAAGCAGGGATGTGGTCAGGAGGACCAGGCTGCAGTGGCGCAAGCCTTTCATTGATCTCAGTAGATCAAGAAACGTTACTGCAAAGCCACACTCATCCTCATCCTGCTGTGCCTCTCATCACATCCCCATCACTCTGGCTTCCCTACCCTACTCCTGCACATCCTTACTCACACCAACTTACCTTGCACCTCCACCCATCCCTCTCTATCTACATTATCACTTCCCCATCTCACTAGCCACCCCTCACTCTCACCCTCATCCTAATGCAATCATACCAACCAACACAAAAGGGTAGGCACTTGGGTGTTTTATCCAATGTTCATGATAAGTTTCTGTTAATGTTGTGTTAAACATTGAAACCTTTATTTTCAACACTTTGCGTTGTTGGACAGATCTGTGTGCACCTTTGGAAGTGGATTAGTGAGTTGCAGTGAATGGTGAGACATAACGGTACCCCCTGCAATGGTGATGAGATAAAAGGAATGGCTTGGGCATTGTAGGGATGCTTTATGGTGTTGGTGTGAGGTGGTGCCAACCTGGCGCATCATGTGGCAGCCAGGGAGTACTGCGTCAAGTGAAGTAAATCTGGCTATGGTGAGGCCATCCCTGGCCTCCTGGGCAGCAATGTGCTCGGGTGCTGATGCCCTCTGTCCTGTGCTGCACCAGTTGATTGCGGAGAAGGTTGGTGTTGTTGTTGGTGCTGCTGGTGTGCCTGGTGATGCTGGTGTTGGGACTGATTGTGGTGGGATTCTGAGGACCAAGGTGAGAGAGTATAAAGTGCACTGATGCTGTTGAAATAGATGGCAGGTGAAGTATAGATGACAGAAGCAATCTGTCAATGGTGGGAGAGGTAATGAGGTCAGGCTGGATGGAGACTTGTGTAAAGACTTGCAGCATTCTGAATCTGTAGTGGAAATGCAGTTTAGAGAAGCTAGTGGTTAAGGGAACATTTCTCAATCTGCTGGGGCTTTGACTTGACATTTGAAGCTTTCAACTCATCAGCTGATTCAATGGCAAGTGACCTCCCGCCTCAGCTTTGCGGACGTGGTCTGGGCACAGCGGGAAACCGATGGGCGACCTGTCAAATTCAGCGCTGACAGACCCGACATTGGGAAAGGCGCATGGTGGCAGGTTAACAGCGGGGTCCCGACCCGCTGTCAAAAAAACACATTTTTCCACCTAACCCGCCACCCCCCCAAAATTCCCCCCGTTAACTCTGTTTCTCTCTCCACAGATGCTGCCTGACCTGCTGAGTATTTCCAGCATTTTCTGTTCTTATTTCAGATTTCCAGCACCCGCAGTATTTTGCTGGTTTGATCTGAACTTTAATTAAAACCTGCTGGTATGACGGTGGAGTAGACTATTCTTCCAAATAGTCCACAACTCAGATGGCCCAAAAGACTCCTCAATGCGGTGATGTAACCTATTTAAGGTTCATTTTGTCAATGAACAAGAATAATGGGCCAGAAATTCGGGTCTCCACGGGTGAGTACACGTCGACCCAACAAAAGTGCCGGTTTCACGCATGCGCTGGAAACCGGAACTTCCGTTCCCCTGAAGGAAGGGGTTCAGAGGTCGAACGCGTGCGCCAGAGAGGCAGCGCACGCGCAGCGAACTTCAGGGTTTTTTTCAGGTTTCTCCGTGAGGGTAAGTACGGAGAAGCTGCGCAGGAAAAAAGGAGGCGCAAGGCCTGCTTTTAATAAGGTAAGTGGTGAATTAAGTACAATTTAAACATTTTTTCAACAGGTTTATCTTTTTTACATACTTTAAAGAAAGGTAAGTTTATTTTTAGCACTGTTAAAAAGTGTAATTAATTTTTTCAAAAATTAAAATTTTTGTTTAAAGTAGTTAATTTATGTAATTTATAGTTATTTTAAAAATGTGATTTTTAAAAAAAATTTATTTGAAGTTTTAGTGAGGTTTTGGGGCTGATCTCTATTCATAGATTTGACAGGTCTTCCTGTCAAAATCTATGAATGAAGATTCCCTGCTCCGATTGGCTCTCCATGGCCCATGTGATCCCAGGGGACGCTTCGAACTAACTGCGCCCCTGGGATACGCAAGCACTGCGCGCTGGCAGCTGCAGGAGGCCCAGGAGCTGAAGTCCACGCGGGCCCGAAGCACAACGGCAGGCGCGGTAGGTAAGTACACGCGCGATCCTTGCATCCGCGGGAAGCCGGAAAGCCGAATTTCTGGCCCAATATATGGAACAGTTGCTGAGGTATTGTTTCATTGCTCAAAATTCTACAATAAAGGGAGAACCAGAGTCTGTTCGCAATTGATTATTGCTTATACTTTTAGCTCCTTCTTAGAACAAAGACCTGCACTTGCATTGCACGTCATCACATCTTTCAGAAATTAATTTAAATCAGAGGAAAACCAAGGACTGTTGAGTGTTGCTTCTTGTCAGGTACGTTCGACCAGTGAATCACCTCTCTCGTTCACATCTTGAAATGCTGTTATGTAGGCAAATGCAGCAGATATTTTACACATGGCAAGATCCCGCAAACAACCATGTTTTGGGCGGTGTTGGTTGAGGGAGGAATATTGGCTAGGAGACCTCTCTGTTCCATTTTGAGTCATGTTATGGGAGCTTAAACATCCACCTGAACCACAGGAAGAGGCAGACAGAGCCACGGTTTAATATCTCATCTGAAGAGCAGTATCTGTGACAAAACACAACACTCCCTCAGTATTGCCTACATTGTGCGCTCAACTTCTGGACTGGGGCTTTTGAACCATGGGCGAGAGTGCTACCAACTGAACCAGTGATATATGCCTTGTTGATCCATACAGTGATTTGAATAAAATTATTTTTTTGATCACGTTTTCAAAAGGAAAGGATAAACAGCAAAGATTTCATAAAACAAATACAAAAGCAGGGTATTGACTGTGCTGTGCTCTATGAGTCATACTTATTTCAACATTAGAGGAGATAAAAATACCAATCCCTTTTCATAAGATTGCCTGTTCAAAATGCTACATAGATGCAGCGCTGTAGATTAATACCTGTAAATGCTCTAGTCATAATTCTCTTCAGCTGCAGCTGGAGCCCAGCGGGGTGGGCAATTCATTAGCTTTTGTTGTTTAGAGATGAAAACCAGCGACTATTCCTCTTCAACAACCGATCCCTAGGGAACTGCAGCTAGCATGCTGTCTGCACACAAGTGTAAAGGAGTTTTAATGTTACATGGTTGTTATGCTGACTTTCCAGTATCCGTCATTGCTCCAGATATCACTAGAAGAAAATGGATTTCAGTCTGGAATTGGTACCTTGGGATTGAAGATTAAAACCCCCAACAGCACAACATTGCTTCAAATATCAATTACTCTGAATATAAGGATACACTAATGAATAAAGCACGCTTCAGAAATTTTGCAAAGGGAATACAGCAAAGTAGATCAACATTTATGTGACATTTGTCTTTGAAACAAATATTACTGTTAAGCAGAGGCACCTAATCTGAGATCCAAATCTGTGCAAATTGGGACGAGAGGTTGATATTTTGGAAAATCCAAATTTCATCTCAATTGAGGTTCAGCTGTAGTTGTCAATTAAAAAAAATCTACAATGAGCCAAAGTTTTGTGTATGCTCTCCTGCTTCTCCTGGGCCCATATAAATAAAAGCTGCAAATTTCCTGAACTCAATGCCTGGTACAACTAGACAGAGCATGTGCAGTGAAAACTCTACCCATTTGTACCTGAAATTTGCATTTGGGGTCCTACAACCCCGAATCTCACAATTAAGAAGCTGAATTCCTGTTTCAGGCGGATGTTTTGGACGACTATAAGGCGCCTGAGACAATATGGTGTCCAGCACACTTCTGGCGCAATTCGGGCATGGCAGATCACGACGCAAAATTCAGAGGCCTAACGCCGATTATACACTGGAAAAATGGGCAGACGTGAGTTGAATTTCTCCCCGGATGTCTTCTTTTAAATTCGTTTTTATGGGATGTGGACGTCGCTGGCAGGGCCAGCATTTATTGCCCATCCTTAATTGCCCTTGAGAAGGTGGTGGTGAGCCGCCTTCTTGAACCGCTGCAGTCCGTGTGGTGAAGCTACTCCCACAGTGCTGTTAGGGAGGGAGTTCCAGGATTTTGACCCATAGACGATGAAGGATCGGCCATATATTTCCAAGTCAGGATGGTGTGTGACTTGGAGGGGAACTTGGAGGTGGTGGTGTTCCCATGCGTCTGCTACCCTTGTCCTTCTAGGTTGAAGAGGTCGCGGGTTTGGGAGGTGCTGCCGAAGAAGCCTTGGCGAGTTGCTGCAGTGCATCTTGTAGATGGTACACACTGCAGCCACGGTACGCCGGTGGTGGAGGGAGTGAATGTTTAAGGTGGTGGATGGGGTGCCAATCAAGCGGGCTGCTTTGTCCTGGATGGTGTCGAGCTTCTTGAGTGTTGTTGGAGCTGTACTCATCCAGGCAAGTGGAGCGTATTCCATCACACTCCTTACTTGTGCCTTGTAGATGGTAGAAAGGCTTTGGGGAGTCAGGAGGTGAGACACTCGCCACAGAATACCCAGCCTCTGACAGGCTCTTGTTGCCACAGTATTTATGAATGTGGATCCCAGGTACAAAATGACGTATTGCTGCAAAAACCAGTCTAACATCTCTTAACGTACACAGCTAATATCTTCACCACAAATTAACTCTTAGTGCTTGGTGTATCTCCATTGTAGATTTAGAATGCGTTATATGGAGGGCAGTGTAAATGATCTTTCATTCATTGTCATATAGTATTGGTTCCAATGCAAGAGTACATAGTTATACGTAATTACAGTAACAAATACAGGTAAGGCCAGATGACCCAAGGGTAATATACAGTTTTATAGATAAACGCTTCGCAATTCTTTGCTATTATTGGTGCATTGATCCTTAATGCATGCGGCGTGAATACCTACCTACCTTTTGGAATACTTTTCTTCATTCTTGTTTGAAGTTTTCCTTGCTCCAGCATTCCACCACTCTTCCCTTTCCAAATTGAAATAAAGAAGAAAAAAAACTTGCATTTATATAGTGCCTTTCATGACCTCAGGATTTCTCAAAGCACTTTACAGCTAATGAAGTGTAGTCTCTGTTGTAATGTGGGAAACGCGGCAGCCAATTTGCGCACAGCAAGGTCCCACAGCAATGTGATAATGACCAGATAATCTGTTTTAGTGATGTTGATTGAGGGATAAATATTGGCCAGGACACCGGGGAAAACTCCCCTGATCTTCTTCGAAAATAGTGCCATGGGATCTTTTACGTCCACCTGAGGGAGCAGACGGGGCCTCGGTTTAACGCCTCATCTGAAAGATGACACTTCCGACAGTGCAGCACTCCCTCAGCACTGCACTGGAGTGTCAGCCTAGATTTTTGTGCTCAAGTTCCTGGAGTGGGACTTGAACCCACAACCTTCTGACTCTGAGGTGAGTGCTACCAATTGAGCCATGGCTGGCACTTTATGCAGGGAATGCATGGAATACAGGCAATTTATTGTATTTTGTGAAAAATAATTCCTTCTGTGTACAATGCTTCCAGCAAAATAAGCTGAGGATTGCTATGTGACCATAGTCTTATCGATTATGAGATCATTCAGGAAAGGATGAACAGGCTGGGTTTCTTTTCTCTTGAAAAGAGAAGGCTGAGGGGGTGACCTAATAGAGGTCTTTAAAATTATGAAAGGTTTTGATAGAGCAGATACAGAGAGAATGTTTCCACTTGTGGGAAAGAGCAAAACTAGAGGCCATCAATATAAGATAGTCACCAAGAGATCAAATAGGGAATTCAGAAGAAACTTCTTTACCCAGAGAGTGGTGAGAATGTGGAACTCGCTACTACAGGGAGTGGTTGAAGCGAATAGTATAGATGCATTTAAGGGGAGGTTAGATAAGCATATGAGGGAGAAGGGAATAGAGGGTTATGCTGATAGAGTTAGATGAAGAAAGACGGGAGGAGGCTTGAGTGGAGCATAAACGCCGGCATGGACTGGTTGGGTCGAATGTCCTGTTTCTGTGCTGTACATCCGATGTAATCCTAAGTAATATGTAGTAGTGTTGATCGCATACTTCCTGTGAGGTTATTGCGAGTAAAGCTTTAAAAAGTCAAAATGAATTTCAAAATGGAATCTGGAGCCCAGTTGTCAGGGAGACACATACCAGTTTGTTTGATCTGGAAAATTGAATACAGAGGTAATAGTTGGTTGAAGCATTAAGAAGTCCTAGGTAAACAAGTGTAAAGACCTGTTTGTCAGTCATTCTTTGCATAGTAACTCCTTCGTGTCTTTGATCATGGTTGATTCACATCTTTGCTTCAAGTCCCTTTGGTCTCTCATGTATACTGGAGTTTTTTCTCAATATCTTTAGTTCAGTTTAGTTCTAAATTTTTTACCTGGATTCTATGGGTCAACATAGAAATCACATTGCCCACATATAATGTCGCATCGCCCACATATAATGTCGCATCGAGTTTCATGCTGTGATTTATTGCTTTTGGGTATTATCTTACTTGTAAAAACATCTGACAATTAGTTCCAGCTTGAACAGATAGGTTTGATAATGTGGTAGCGACTATGTGGTCAAATTTCCATGGGGGTTCCCCAGTCGTCTGCACTCACTTTGGCGGAAATCGGCGGAAACCCTGGAGAATTGGCTTAAGCATCTTTTTCCACCATTTCCGCAGGATTTCCAATGATCTCCCACCAAAGTTATGGCGGCTGATCAGGAGAAACCCCCATGGAAATTACCGGCGTTTCTTTCAGAGAAGACAAAAGAAGATAATGGACAACCTACATGATCGTTGGTGGCAGACTAAAAGTGTAATTGTTAATTCTGGGCATACCATATCCAGCAAAAGTGCAGGTTTCAGCTCCATAAAAAATTGATCAGCTTATGGAACCTGCCTTTTTGCTGAGCACGCATTAGGAGAATGTTTCAACTGTAATAGATAGCTGCTAGGATTTTTTCCATATCACTATTTACCAAATTAAATTGTTAGCAAGCATTACTCAATTGGAAAGATGATATGATCACTATTGGGCAATGAGATTTCTCAGAAAGGACACGTACCAATTTTATGTTTTATGGATTATGTTGTGAATTTTATTTAATACAATACTGATGAACGAAAGAACTTGCATTTATATAGGGCTGGATTTTGCCAATGGGGAGCTTTTGGAGGCGGGACTCCCACTTGTCGGGTTTCAGTCCCGCCTCCATCAACTTTTGGCCAAACATCACTATTTTCCCTTGATTGACCTTGTTAAGCCTGCCCAGCGGGCTTAGCGGGCCAATTAAGGGAAAGCCGGTTACAGAGAACGTCAACGTATGACGTTTATACTGTCAAAAAATTTTGACAGATGAATTGTCATCATTTGACAGCTCTGTGAAGCTGTCAAACACTGACATTCTCTGTACTTTGATGAGTTCTTGAATTCAAGACCTCATCAAACCTCTTTCTTTTGCAGAAATGAGATGGTTGTTGCATTGGCGAATGCAACGGCCATCTGTCATCTCTGCCGCGGATGTGCGAGACTCTCCACATACCCACCGATTGAAGCCTGCAGGAAGAAACAAAGGTAAGTAAACTTTTTTTAACACTTTCCACTTACCTCAGCTACTCACCTCTCCACACCTGCACCCATCACTTACCTTCACAGCGCACTTTTGCACCCCTCCGACCCCCGCAGACCCACTACTCGCCTCTGTGACCCTGGCGGAGTTCGGAGCCTTCGGGAAGCCCGCATTTGTGTGGGCAAAATGGGGATAATCCTCTTATCTGCCTGTTAACTACATGTGGCACTAATCCCCTTCCCGTCTCCAAGGAGACGGGACCCAGCACAGGTCGGCTACCTGCCTCCTGGCAAGATGTACCCAACCCGCCCCCAGATTCTGCCATTTTCCCGGCAGTCCCGCCTCCATACCCGCCTCCCCAGGGCTGGCAAAGTGCTTTGCATGACTTCAGAATATCCGAAAGCATTTAACAGCTGAATAAATACTTTTGAAGTGTAGTTGCTGCTGTGATGCAGGGAAACATTAAATAGAACAGTAAAGCATTCTACAATTATATCAGTAAAAAGAGCTTTGTTAAATGTGAGGTGGGACACCTGAGACGATAGGATGGTCAGTTAGAGGATAAGTGTAAACTGGCAGGGTAACAGATACTTTGCTTCAGTGAAGGATCCTGGAGAGGAGTTTAAAATTAAGGTGAGAGATATTATAATAGATAAAAGGAAAGTATTAGAGGAGTTATTTTAGCTCAAGGAGGATAAAAGTGCCAGGACCTGATTGGATACATCTAAGGATCCTGAGGTAAATGGGGGAAGAAATAATGGAGACCCTAAAAATTATGCAAGTCGTTTTAACCACAGAAAACAGGTGGGTTGGGGTCGGGTAGGATGTTAAAATGTTTTAGATCTGAAACTCTACCCCAACCCACCTCCCACTAGCCTAATTCCAGTTTTAATGGAGGCGGGACAGAGGGGGCGGGTGACCAACCCGCTCCTAGGAGGCATGATGTCCATTTAAATATTATAATGAGGCTACAGCCTCATATTTAACGTATCTTCCAGGTTTAGCCCTGGCCAGCCGGGTTTCCTGAGCCTCGGGAAACCCAAAAGCTAAAGGGAGGCGAGGACTGTTTTGTGGTAAAAGTAAGTGCCTTTACAGCGATGCTTGAGGGCTAAGAGAAGCAGGAGTGCTTCCCCCAGCCTACCAAGCTTACCTTCTTCCCTCCCCACCATCGGACCAACCCCTCACGATCCAAATACACCGCCGCTCCCCCCCCCCCGCCCCACCGCGATTGGACCTTCCGGGTTCGGGGATCAGACCAATCCTTGTATCGGACCCCCCCCCCACTGATCGGCGACCACCCCGCCCCCCACGATCAGACCCCCACTCCCCTGGGATCAGGGATTGGACCCCCCCCCCAGGGATTGGCAACCACACCCCCACAAGATCCAGATCCCTCCCCCACGCTCCCACTACCCCAGCTACAGGCTCCCTTCCTGCTCCTTGCCTGCGGCCTCCTCCGGAGTGTTCCCTGCCCGACAGGGAGTCAAACCTGTGAATCAGGCTGGCTTCCGGGCGGGGAACCTGCAAAGATGAAAATGACTAAAAACATAGATGAAGAGAAAATCATTAGAAGTAACGAACATGGATTTCAGAAACAAAGGGAATGAATATCACCCTACCCGCCCTGCACAAACCTTGTGGATAGGCAGCTAAAAATCGCTCAGGTTACTGACTTGCCTTGGAGATGAGGGTTACCGATTTTAACCTCAACTGAGCAGATAGCAAGGACACCCATCATCGGGAGGCGACTGCAATTTTAACTCAGAAGGCTTGAGCGTGAAGCTGCAGTGAGTTTCCCGCCAGGCCAACATAACGGGGAAAGGATCGGGGCCAGAAGAGGCCCAAATAGGTGAGTTTCTTTTTAAAAAAATGTTTACTTTCCTCGTGGGGCCAGAAGAAGCCGGGAAAGCTTAGGCCTCCCATGCCACAGACTTCCCCCGCCCCCTCCAAACTATGCTTCCCACTGACATCCTGTCCACAATGGGTAAGAAATCAGCCGGTGGGTTTTAAATGAGGCCTGGGAGTTAAAATACCCTGGGCCTAATTTCTGGAGCAGTGAGTTAACTCACTCCTCTACCCACCTGTCGAAAACTTCCCGGAGTTAAAATCAGGGCCACGGTTTATGCATGACAAGCCTGATACAGTTCTTCGAGGAAGTGAATGGCAGAAATGCAATTGACAAAGTTCCATACATCAGACTATTGAAGACGATTATGGGGCATAAAATTAGGAGAGGGAAGCACATTGGATTAGAACCTAGTTAGAACAGAGAGTAGGAGTGAAGGACAGTTACTCAGAATGGTTGTAAGTGGATAGTGGTGGCCCACAAGGTTCTGCCCTGGGACTGCTTCTGTTCACTGTGCACAGCAATGATTTGGATATAGGGGTAGAGAGCGAGTGTTCAAATTTACAGATGATACTAAAATAGGAGGCATAGTGAATAATTCTAAAGACCAAAGGATATTGATATTAATAAGATAGTGCTATGGGCAAGAAAGTGGAATTCAGTGTCAGTAATTGTGAGATGTAACATTTTGAATAATAAAAGTAAACGTATACTTTTAATGGGGGAAGCTGGGTGACGTGAAAGTGCAGAGGGATTCAGGTTCACAAGACATTAAAAGCAGCAACTTGTGGATAAGGCCATGAAATAAGCAAATGGAATATTGGGTTTTATGGCAAGAGGTTTAGGGGGAAAAATTGGGTTGCTTTGCGTCTCCCGTTAGCGCCTCCCATTAGTGCAAAGCCCCTAGCGCCCGGTCACGGCGCCACTAACGCCTCTCGCGAAATTCAGCGGGAGGTTAGCGGCGGCGGTAGCGCCCCGCGGGGCTGTGCCTCCAGCTATGACGTCATCGCCGTGTGCAGCGCCCCACTCGCGCCCCGGCCGCAAACTTCGGCTGCGCCCCCTGACCTATCGCCGGACGATATGTCCGACAGGGTCAAGGTGGCGTTTTTGCAGCCGCAGCGGCGGTATTTAAAGGGGCAGGTGTCGGGCGGCCATTTCTTTTCTGGCCGCCTGCCAGCAACTGCCCCCTTCCCCTCTTTTATTCGGGGTGCCGGCCACGATCGCTCAGCCCGAGTGCCGGGCTGCTTTCCCAGCACCCCGCTCCCCGGTGGTCCAGCAGGGCCCCGGTGCGTGCAGCGCTAGGCCCCTCCCTTTTAATCAGGCCTGCAATACCGCGGCGCTACGTGCCAATGTGTGTGGCGCTGTTACACGTAGTGCCGTGAAATTCACTGGTATTCAGTGGTAGCGCCTCCTGCTTGGGGCGCTACCACTGAATTTACGGCACAGGGGCGCTAACTTTTTCAGGGCGCTAAAAGTAGCCGCCCAAAGGGGCGCCACCGATTTTCTCCCCCTTAGAATCTAAAAGTTGAGATGTAATCTATATGTAACCTTCATAAGATCAAAGCTGGAGTACTATTACAGTGTTGGGCTCCACACTATTAAGTCAATAGAAAGGGCAGATTTATTAGGACACTGCCTGGTATGAGGAAATACGAAGAAAGACTTGGAAAAATTGGAACTATTTTCATTCGAGCAGAGGTGGTAATGTGGTAGTTTGATAGAGGTGTTTAAAAATATGAAGGGATGGGATAGAATGATAGAAACAGACTGTTTCCAGTGGTTGAGGGGTCAAAGAATATGAAATAATTTAAATGTAAGAGATTTAGGACAGCAAGCAAGAGAAACATTTTTCCACAAAGGAGTGAAGGAGTGTGAGGCTGTAGAATGCCCTACCAGAGTGAATGATGATAGTAGAGACCATGCGACCATTTAAAAATACATGTCAATAGGTGGTTGAAGGAAACGGTAATGGAAACCGAGTAGATACATGGGATTAAGTCTGCTGCCCATGTGGAGGATAAACACCAACGTGGACTGGTTGGCCTGAATGGGCTGTTGTCATTTCAATGTAGTTCTATGATGACTTATTAATATTAGAATGATCAATGGGAGAATAAATTTTGTGATTCCGCTACCACTGTAGGTTACTTTTCGTGCTTCGGTCAAATCAGGACATGTATTATCCAAGAAATGATAAAGATTATCGTTCCTTAACACAGAAAATCAGATTGAGCTGATGTGGAATTAATGCTGCAACAGCAGACTGCAAGCAATTTGTGAGACTTTTTAACAAACTGGTCCAGTGCCAGCCTACAGTGAGGTCTGGATGGTTGCTAACCAAGATAACGTCAAGTTCCTTTGACAAATATTCCCTCTGGGCATTGTATACTGCAGTTAAAGAATAAGAATTCAGTTGAAAGTGCTTCGGTCTTCATCAGCGGAATGCAGCAGTGAATGGCAATGACTATTCATGTAGATGACATTCTGTATGACCAAGCGCCACTCATCTGCTTATGGAAATGAGGTTCAATTTTGGTTTGTTTGGAACATCAGAACAGAGGAGCAGACGGAGGCCACTCAGCCCCTCGAGCCTGTCCTGCCATTGGGATTTGAGCACAAAAATCTAGGCTGACACTCCAGTGCAGTGCTGAGGGAGCGCTGCACTGTCGGAGGTGCCGTCTTTCGGATGAGACGCTAAACCGAGGCCCCGTCTGCTCTCTCAAGTGGACGTAAAAGATCTCATGGCACTATCTCGAAAAAGAGCAGGGGAGCTATCCCCAGTGTCCTGGCCAATAGTTAACCTTCAATCAACATAACAAAAACTGATTATCTGGTCATTATCACATTGCTGTTTGTGGGAGCTTGCTGTGCGCAAATTGGCTGCCGCGTTTCCTACATTACAACAGTGACTCCACTTCAAAAGTACTTCATTGGCTGTAAAGCGCTTGGAGACGGCCAGTGGTTGTGAAAGGCGCTATAGAAATGCAAGTCTTTCTTTTTTTTTCATTTTTCTGTTAGATCACAACTGATCTGTACTTCAACTCCATTTACTTGCCTTTGCTGCATATCGCTGATACCCTTACCTAACAAAAATCTATCTACTGTATCCCAGTCTTGAATATTTCATTGATCTAGCATCCACGGACTTTTTTTTGTGGGGGGGCAGGGGCGGGGGGTGGGGAGAGTTCCAAATTTCCACTACCCTTTATGTGGAAAAAGTGCTTCCTGATTTCATTCCTGAATGGCCTAGCTCTAATTTTAAGATTATGCCCCTTTATCCTGGATTCGCCCAGCAGAGGAAATAGTATATTTGTATCTATACCCTATTGAATCACTTTATTATTTTAAAGACCTCAATTGTACTCAAGAGAATACAAGCCACGTTTATGCAAAGTGTCCTCATAATTTAACACTTTAAGCCTTGGTTTTGTTCTGGTGAATCTGTGCTTTTTGGGTGGGGCTTTGTCAAGTTTCATTCATGTATGGAAGCAATAGTTGCTATTATAAATCCAAAGCACAGACACACTCATGGGGAGATGATCAATGACACTGCCTGAGTGTAGGGAGTCATTTAGGCTTCACTAAAGATGTACTTCCATGATAGTCTTGGCGATGTCGATTTGAATACAATCAATCTATCCTCGTTGCAAGACCTTTTAGATTTATTTTAACGTTCAATGAATGGGGCCTCGGCTGTGTTTATCCAGATAATTATAATTGAGCCATGTCATTATACTGGGAACTTGATCAACCTAACATTGTGGAAATTGGAGTCACAGCTGTGGGAACAGCTCTGTACTTCAGGAAGATAGAAGCTGAAGCTTTTAGCAATAGAAGAAAATATAGATTACTTAATTTGGAAAACTGGATAGTGTACAGGAAACGTATGTATATTTTAACCGCACTAGTAAGAAAATATATAAATATGCATACAATAGCAAAATACTGCGGATGCTGGAAATCTGAAATAACAAATTAAAATGCTGGAAACACTCAGCAAGCCAGGCAGCATCCATGGAGAGAGAAACAGAGTTAACGTTTCAGGTCTGTGAGTCTTTCCTGTTCTGACAAAGGGTCACAGACCTGAAACGTTGACTCTGTTTCTCTCTCCACAGATGCTGCCTGGCCTGTTGAGTGTTTGCAGCATTTTCTGTTGTTATTTTATATAAATGTTGTTTTATGCATCCATTACTAATTTTCCCAGCATGTAAATTCTTGACATATCTACTTTTATATTCTAAGTGCCGGGCAACCTTGTTATCTCTTAGATTACATTTCTCAACTATCCAAGTGCAAAATAACAAATATTTTTTGCAGTTAAGTTTGCAATTATATTTTATTATGATTTCTTTAGTATAACATTATTCACATTATGGCGGGTGTCTGATTCTTTCCCTGATAAACAATGGGCTGGATTTTGCGGTCAGCGGCGAACGAACGGTTACACTTGCCCATAGACTTTCTGTGGGATTTTGCACTGCAGTTTACTGTAAATTAGAGAGCCAAAAAGCCCAGCACCCTCTACAGAGCATCTGGGACCTGTGTGAACAGGGCAAGCAACTGTGTATCTCCTTAGCCAATCAGATTGAAGAATCGTTATTGAGCAGCGCAGAGTGTGAACCAGGAAGTTACAATATTTAATTCAATGTCAAATCAGGTACAGAAAGCAAAATAAAGAGAGCGAAAGAAAGATGAGATTAAGAGAGAGAGATACAAGGAGCAGAAAGAAAAAGTTTTTAAAAAATTATTTACATTTTTAAATTTTCTTATCCATCTACTGCTTAAACTCTCATCCATGCCTTTGTCACCGCCAGACTAGATTATTCCACTGCCTATGTGGCTTGCCTTTCATCCTCCACCTGCATAAGCCTCAGCTTTTCCAAAACTCTGCTGACTGTATCCTATTTCACCCCAAGTGCCGCTCAACCGTCACCCCTGCCCTTGCTGACCTACTACATTGGCTCACAATCACCCAATGCCTCAGATTTAAAATTCTCATCCTCATGTTTAAATCCCTTCATGCCTCTCCCTCCTTATCTATGTGACCTCCTCCAGCCCTACAAGACACAGAGGAAGAGTTCATTCCATTTGTTGTTCAGCACAGAAACTGCCCAGTCAGTGCTGAAACCATCATGAGCTATCATTTGTTGCTCTGATTTTACCTTTTTTTTTATAACGAAAGGAAAAAAGGCCAACACACCGATAAAAACACTAAACTTAGTGCAACCAAAGCAGTGACAAAAGTAGAGATTATCAGTATTTATTTTGTAATTATTCACGATCAGAAACCTTGCTTGCGCTTTCTATATGAGAAGTCTCTTCTCCTTGCTGCCACCTACAGTGCTCAAAATGCAAAGACTGACACTGGTGTGCATATCACACATGTATTATCATCCTGGCACTGCGGAAAGGATGGAGGGAGGACAGTAGGAGTATGTTAGTGTGTGTGCTAGGCCGATGTAGCAGAGCCTGGTCTCCAATCGTCTTGGATCCCCTTGCCATTGGACCAAGACCTTGCTCTGTCAAGCCCATGTGGTAGCTGGTGTGCAACGGCCACCCCACGTTAAAAGAATTCACGCACAGGCATCTTCCACCCTTTAAAATGAAGTTCGGGACCTGGAACGTCAGGACCCTCATGGACAACCCCAAGAGAGAGAGAGTAGAATTGTCCGCATTTTCTTGGTGCGTACTGCACTTTTTATCCTTACTATGTTTTTCCTTTTTTGTTTACAGCCATAAACCCATCACTTTACTGCTTAAATGCAAAATTCATACACAACCCAAGATTGCTTTTCTCATATAAGCATGTCTGATCCTGTTTACTGCTGCGAGTAACATATTCTTTGCAGAGTAAAGTGATGTCCTGCAGTCAGGAGCAGAACAACATGTCATGCCGACAATTGCATTTTTATAAAGAACGTGTACTTCAACCTCACTAAGGCTCTCAGTTATATTGTCATTACTGTTACAAAGCTCTTGGATCTTAGCTCATGACTATTCAGGTTACAAGCTTATATTGTGCTATAGCACACATCTTATTAAAGAGTGTAAAAAGCTAAGCTTCAGAAAACCCATGGTAATTAAGAGGAATGTACTGAATGCTTCATGGAATTGCATTTGGATTCTCCCTTTTCATGTCAGCCATGGCTCAGTGGGTAGCACACTCGCCTCTGAGTGAGAAGGTTGTGGATTCAAGGCCCACTCCATGGACTTGAGCACATAAAGCTAGGCTGACACTCCAGTGGAGTGCTGCACCATTGGAGGTGCCGTCTTTCGGATGAGATGTTAAACCGAGGCCCCGTCTGCTCTCTCAGGTGGATGTAGGAGATCCCATGGCACTATGTGAAGAAAAGCAGGGGAGTTATCCCCGGTGTCCTGGCCAACCAACATAACAAAAAAAAAACAGATTATCTGGTCATTATCACATTGCTGTTTTTGGGACCTTGCTGTGCGCAAATTGGCTGCCGCGTTTCCCACATTACAAAAGTGACTGCACTTCAAAAGTACTTCATTGGCTGTAAAGCGCTTTGAGAAGTCCGGTGGTCGTGAAAGGTGCTATATAAATGCAAGTCTTTCTTTCTTTTTCTCAGTTTCCAGGAAGCTGCTTGCTATCTGCTGTTTGTCCTCCACATATTTTTGTCCTTTTTTTGGAGAGCTGATTAATTTTATAACATATTTGGACTCTTCTTGGTCGTGGGCCACCTGTCCTGAATGGTGGCTGCTAAGCATGTACTTGCTGCTCTGCTCCTGATTCTGTCTATCTCGGCCTCAGTTTTGCTCACAGCTACTTGGCACTCCTCTGGCTTATCCACTTACTAGCAGAGTGCTTGGCTACCAGGTCCTTCCTAATCCCTGAAAATACATGCTTTTCACGCCAACCTGCCCGCTCCCTCCCAGGCTTCAGCTACTTACTCCCTCCCTCTCACAAACCCCAGGGCTTGTCCACATCCAGGCCCTGTTAGGCCGCAACCAACAAGGTAAGATTTTAGAATTTACTTAACTGAATGTGGAGCCTGGAAGAGCCGGAGTGCTCCTCCCGACACCACATTCAAAGGGCGAGTTCTGCTGCTGGCCACCCGTGCCCTCCATATTGCAGTTGCTATCCAATCCCTCCTCCCCACAGCCACCACTACCTCCCGACCCAATCGCCTCTTTCCTGATCCGATTTCCCCCCTTTCTGATTGCCCTTTGCAGTCCCCTTTAATCACTTACCTGAGGGCTTCCATTCTGCTTTGCCAGCAAGCTGCGTGTTCGTGGCCGCAGCTCGCTGGCTGGGTGGTAATGAGGCCCAAGGCCCAATATTGAGTGTTCCTCGGGCCTCACCATTGAGGCGCGCCTGAATTTCTAGGCCAGTATCTCCAGCAGTGCAATATTCCAGTATCCAGTATTGCACTAGAGTGGTAATGTAAGTTATTTGGTCAAGGGCTAGTGGAGAAAGCTAGAAAGAAAGAAATAGCATTTATATAGTATCTTTCACAACCTCTGGCCATCTCAAAGCACTTTACAGCCAATTAAGTACTTTTGAAGTGTAGTCAATGTTGTAATGTAGGAAACGTGGCCGCCAATTTGCGCACAGCAAGGTCCCACAAACAGCAATGTGATAATGACCAGATAAAAGTTTTTTTAATGATGTTGATTGAAGGATAAATGTTCGTCAGGACACTGGGATAACTCACCTGCTCTTCCTTGAAGTAGTGCCAGGGGATCTTTTACATCCACCTGAGAGAGCAGATGGGGCCTTGGTTTAACGTCTCAACTGAAAGATGAGAAGAAATGGGGGACTTGACCTTTTTATGTTTCAATCACATCCAATGATCTGCTTAGCTAATGTAAAGCCCGAAGTTCTGTAAACCTAGAAGGTGCCTTGGTTCTTTGGACCAGTAAATTTATAAACTTGTATATTATCAAGTTACATCTTTGGATGTGTTAAATTTCTAAAGCAGCATAAAAAAGTAGAGTTGAATTGGGATATAATCTGCTTTGCATAGACCTTTTAAACTGTCTGAAGTCCTAGAATAAATCCTAGTATAACTAAGGGCACATTCACAGCCACACACACCCATAGGGCAGAAATAGCATTGGACATGCCCATATTCTAAATGCATTTAATCAGAGAAATTATAGCCCTGATTTTAACTGAGGGCGGGGATCGGAGGCATGGGGGCTGAAGTGGGCGGTATCCATCCGGTTCTCCCCGGAGCATAAGGCTCCGAATATTCCAACTCATTTAAATTTCCCAACACTGAAGCTGGTGCGGATGATGTGGAGGCTGATGGGTGGGATTGGAAAATCGTGGGCTGCAGGCCTCCTCAGGGAACTGAAGGCAACAGTCCTCGGCCAGGGAAGTGAACAAAGGAGGAGGGACGGAGGGACGGAAGGTCCAGGCCGATCGCAGCCAGAGAAGGGGAGTGGGGTGCGGGTGTGGGGGGAGGGTAGCCCAGGATAGAGGGGCCCAATGTTTCTGTGGTAACACTTTTCAGCTTCCTGTATGACATCACTTCCTGTAATCAGTCCAGGATAAATACTGGACTGATCAGTTAGCTCTGGAAGAGGCATAGGGTAAGACCTCTTTTGTATGCAGCACCGTTTTAAGTTGATTAAAGCTTACATTAAGTTTACCACGCGTAAGGCTCATTCTTACGACAATTTAATCAACTTTTGAAAAACTTCGCACTCAAACTTTTTGGACGAACTCGGAGCTAAGGATCCAGGGAATCACCCATCATGGAAAACATCCTTAAACCATCGCGTCTTGACTTGGACCCAAACACCCCAGCAGCCGGTAAGGTGTGGAAACACTGGTATCGCACGTTTGAGAACTTTCTTGAGTATTGCAAAGCTGATGATAACTCAAAGTTGCGGATACTCATCAACTGTGTCACCCCGAATGTATTTCAATATGTGGAAGACTGGGACAGTTATGAGGAGGCAATTCAGACGCTTAAGAGACTATATACTAAGACACCGAATGAGGTCTATGCTAGACATCTACTAGCTACAGCCCAACAAGGGCCGGAGGAATCCATTGATAAATTCCTCCAAGAGCTTCGCAGACTTAGTATGGACTGTAACTTTCGGGCAGCCTCAGCTGAGCTATACCGCGAAGAAATGATCCGTGATGCGTTCATCTGCGGGCTTGCCTCCCCATTTATACGCCAGCGTCTACTGGAAAGTAAGACACTTGAGCTGCAGAGAGCTTATGACCTGGCTTGCTCTCTAGATCTAGCAAAACGAAATGCAGACCTTTTTACAGTGCCCAGACCTCGGTCTGCTGCCTTAACTACAGTCAGGCAATTTAAGAGGCCACAGGTGAACTCTATTAGGGAGGACTTTATCCCTGACGATCGATCTGATGACTTCACCGATGAAGAGGATGATGACCCCACTGTGGCAGCCTCTTGGCAATCTAAGAAATGCTTTTTTTGTGGGGATGAGTTTCACCCTCGGAGATTCTGCCCTGCTCGCAATGCGTTTTGCAGTCATTGCAACAAAAAGGGTCATTTTGTAAAGGTTTGCCTATCAAGAGCCTCTACGAGGGCTTATCAAGCTAAGTCCTACCGAACTGCCCCAGTAAGGGCCTATCAGGATGTTCCAACTAAAAACTATCGTGCTTCCTCTCGGGTTTTTTCTCGAAGAAACACACCTAGAATTTCAGCCACTCTTTGTGCAACGACACCAATTACAGCTGCTTGTCCTCAGAATCTATTCCATGCAGCTACAAAAGCATCAATTAAGGGACATACTTTAGATGCCTTAATTGACTCAGGTAGCACTGATAGTTTCATTAGGGAACAGACTGTTGCACAGTTAAAGCTACATGTTTTTCCATCGGACCAGGCAGTTGCGATGGCTCAGTCATCACTTAATACCAGAATTTCTGGCTTCTGTGTAGTTGAAATAATGCTTAAAGGTCACAGGTATCCCTCCACCCGGCTTTCGGTGCTCAAGGACTTATGTAGTGATCTTATCTTAGGGCTGGATTTTCAAAAGCAGCATAAGAAGCTTACCATTGAGTTCGGCGGATCCAAACCTGAACTCACTATTTCTAATATACGACCTCGATTACCGTTCTGTGCCTTGTCAGCAGCTTCACTGGATGAACCCTCACTGTTTGCCAGTATCCCTCCTCGATGCAAACCGATTATAACAAAGTCACGCCGTTTCAGTCAGGAAGACCAGTCTTTTATTGCGGCTGAGATTTCTCGGCTTTTAGCAGAGGATATCATCGAGCCTTGTTCGTCGCCATGGCGCGCCCAGGTCGTTATTGTTAAGAACCCTCTACAACCTCACAAGAAACGGCTGTGCATTGACTATTCACAGACCATCAATCAGTATACGGACTTGGACGCATACCCATTGCCGCGCATCGATGATATGGTTAATAAATTGGCTGAGTACACGGTGTTCTCGACTTATGATCTGAAAAGCGCCTATCATCAGGTACCCTTGAAGGTCTCAGACAAGCAGTATACAGCCTTTGAAGCCAATGGGCGGCTGTATCAATTTCGTCGCCTCCCCTTTGGGGTCACTAATGGAGTGGCTGTCTTCCAGCGAGCAATGGATGACCTGGTCAAACAGGAAGACTTGAAGGATACGTTTCCTTATCTGGACAATATTACTGTCGCAGGTCGCAATCAGCAGGAACATGACGCCAATCTCCAACGATTTTGGGATGCACTCCAGCACCGTAATTTGACATTGAATGCGGCTAAATCCATTGAGTCACAACCAACTATCAACATCCTTGGCTATTGTGTGGGCAATGGCATCATTAAACCTGACCCTGAAAGGCTTCGCCCACTCCAAGAACTCCCGCCACCTAAGAATCCGGCCTCCTTGCGCCGGGCCCTCGGCCTGTTTGCATACTATGCGAAATGGATTCCTAACTTCTCGGACCGAATCCAACCTCTACTGAAGGCCAGCACATTCCCACTAGACACAACGGCTGTTGCAGCCTTTAACCTCCTGAAAAAGCAGTTGGAGAAAGCGGCTCTTCACTCCATTGATGAGAGTCTTCCTTTCGTGGTTGAGTGTGATGCCTCGGAGGTGGCAATCTCAGCCACTCTGAATCAGGAAGGTCGTCCGGTGGCATTTTTGTCCAGGACTTTTCAAGGGGCTGAGCTACATTATCCTCCAGTCGAGAAAGAAGCTACAGCCATCATAGAGGCAGTACGGAAGTGGAGTCATCTCCTGGCTCGCCAGCACTTTACCTTAATCACGGACCAGCGATCGGTCGCCTTCATGCTCGATAATCGAAAACGGACCAAAATTAAAAATAATAAAATCCAGCTTTGGCGGCTGGAATTGGCCTCTTTTGGTTACACCATCCACTATCGACCTGGCAAGGAGAATGTGGCTCCGGATACCCTCACACGAGCATTCTGCTCCGCCATGGCACCCTCTACGCTCGTAGACATCCATGATGGGTTGTGTCATCCAGGCGTTACTCGCATGCTGCACTTCGTGCGGTCCCGAAATCTCCCATTCTCTACCGGGGATGTAAAGAAGATGTGCTCGGACTGCAGAGTCTGTGCGGAATTGAAACCTCGGTTTTTCCGCCCCTCGGGTGGTATACTCATACATGCGACCCAGCCAATGCAAAGGCTTAGCATCGATTTTAAGGGGCCGTTGCCCTCTTCGACTCGCAACACTTATCTATTAACAATGGTTGATGAGTATTCTCGTTTTCCGTTTGCCTTTCCCTGCCCCAATATGCTGACAACCACGGTTATCAGCTGCCTTGAACAGGTATTTGCTTTCTGTGGCATGGCATCCTATGTTCATTCAGATCGGGGCCCTTCTTTTATGTCGGGATAACTCAAGGCCTATCTCTCGGAACGGGGTATTGCTGCCAGCAAAACGACGCCTTATCATCCGGTTGGGAATGGGCAAGTCGAGCGTTTTAACGCTATCATCTGGAATGCGGTACGTCTGGCTTTGAGATCTCGGGGCCTACCCAACCAGCAATGGGAAGCAGTACTTCCAGACGCATTACACTCCACACGGTCCCTCCTTTCGACCGCCACAAATACGACGCCTCATGAACGGTTCTTCCGATTTCAGCGTCGCTCATCCTATGGGACATCTCTCCCGTCGTGGCTGACTACACCGGGACCAGTGCTACTCCGAAGATATGTCCGGGCGTCTAAGAATGACCCCCTGGTAGATGAGGTTGAGCTCACTGACGTCAACCCTACCTACGCCTATATTCGGTATCCTGACGGTCGGGAATCTACCGTGTCATTGCGGGATCTGGCTCCCTGCCCGCCGAAACATAGAGGGACACCAGGGGATGATATTGTACCAGGCACATCTCTGGGCTTGCCAGGTGCCTCTCATCATGATCGGGATCTAACGCCGGCTGGTACCTCACTCCAGCGTGCCGACCTGGGGCAGACTGACTATGAGCCCGTCGGGGCTCGCACGCGCAGCCACGATCAACCCTGTACCGTACGCTCAGAAACGGATCTGCCACAGCCCTGCCCGACACCCATTCGGGTACCAGTACACGGTCAGGATCGTTCTGACCCCTCACAGAGCGGGCTGGAGCACTTGGACTCTGGTCCATGGCCCGCAGCGGGTAAACGGGCTAGGGGCCCTCTACCGCTACGAGAACCCAAACGGGTGCGGCTCTCCCTCATCCAACGGCTACGAAATGGAGGGAGCATTCCGGCCTCCTAATCTTTTGGGGGGGGAGAATGTGGTAACACTTTTCAGCTTCCTGTATGACATCACTTCCTGTAATCAGTCCAGGATAAATACTGGACTGATCAGTTAGCTCTGGAAGAGGCATAGGGTAAGACCTCTTTTGTATGCAGCACCGTTTTAAGTTGATTAAAGCTTACATTAAGTTTACCACGCGTAAGGCTCATTCTTACGACAGTTTCCTTGTTGGGCCAGGAGGAGTACTCCTTCACCTCCAGGGCCTCAAGGAACATCTTAGAAATTCAATACTTATTCTGGCTCGATGCTGCTTGCTGCTGGCTTTTGCTGGAGCCTTGGAGAACATTCGTGTTCTCATATCTCTAAGTTCAATTTGCCTTAGGATAGAAATATCGCCACGGACCCCAACACTTCACTAGATTGATTCCTGGGATGAGAGGTTTGACCTATGAGGAGAGATTAAGTAGAATGGGTCTATATTCTCTAGAGTTTAGATGAATGAGAGGTGATCTCATTGAAACATATGAAGTTCTTAGACAGCTTGATAGGGTAGATGCTGAGCGGCTGTTCCCCTGGCTGGAGAGTGTAGAACTAGGGATCATAGTCACAAATAAAGGGTCGGCCATTTAGGACTGAGATGAGGAGAAATGTCTTCACTCAGAAAGTTGTGAATCTTTGGAATTCTCTACCCCAGAGGGCTGTGGAGGCTCAGTTATTGAGTATATTCAAGACTGAGATCATTAGAATTTTGGGCACAAAGGGAATCAAGGGATATGGGGATAGGGCGGGAAAGTGGAGTTGAGGTAGAAGATCAGCCATGGTCTTATTGAATGGCGGAGCAGGTTCGAGGGGCCGTATGGCCGACTCCTGCTCCTATTTCTTCTGTTCTTTAGTTCTTATTTCAATATTCATGAGGCCCCCACCTGCTTGCGGCGAGCGTCCTCCACTGTCTCGAAAACCCGGGAGTTAAAATGTCTGGGGGCGGGAGCATGTGGGATCACAGTGGCTTCTGCTCGGCCTCCATTTTAACCCCCCCCCCACCGTCTGCACCGTTCTCTCTGGGCCTGCAGGGTAAATATCGATCCTTATGTTTCTGTCTAGTATGATTTTTAATACCACAAACAACATTGTTGAAGGAATGTTGTATTGTTAAAGCCTACTTGACAGGATGGAAACTAAAATTCAATATAATCGTATTAGATATTATGTGAAATCTATAGTTTAAATGCTTCTTGGCCTATGCTTCGAACATTTCTGTGACTGAAATAAAGAGAGACAAACACGGATGTTGAGGTTTTCTGTGATTTATTGGTTGACGTTAAAGCCTTTGCTCGGAGTTTTGTGCAGACTGTAAAATGGCTGTGCCTCAAGAAGGGTCGTGACAAAGCCCTTGAGAATGATAAAATGTCGCGCAATAAATCACTGAAAAGCAATGCTTCTGTGATGCTGCTTCTCGTTTCAGGAATGGCCAAAATCAGCTTTGTTTTTGTTCTGGCAGTAAGAATTGATTTTGGGATGCGAAATATCCAATCAAATGATTGGATTTGAGTTCTCATATTATCAAGGCTAATTTGTTATAAATTGCACAGTTAATTATGAAGCAGCTAATCACAGTTTTGTACTGAGATTGAAAGGTTATGAATATATATTGAAATAGTCCAATGAATGTGGCCCTCAGTCCAATATGACATATTTTCAATTAAATCCTATTATTGCCCATTTTGTTGATTTTAGTAATAGCAGCTTTTACCCTTGCAGCTATTCGAATAGTCAGTTATAGTCTATTATTCTGCTCCTCGTGACTTTTATGAACGGTGGTTTGATGATGAAATACCAAGAGATAACTAACACATGAATGCTTAAATTTGAATAAGATTATCCTGGTTCAGTTTAGTGATGTGATGAAATTGGGGAATAACACAGATCTGAGACACTCTGCCAGGTTCCATCAATCCAGGTACTGTTATGAGTTTCAGTGTGCAGCCCAATACAGCACACAGTACTCGAACTGAGGCCTTGTTAAAGTTTTATTCAGACTCATAATTGGCTTTTATATTCTGTGGGCTAAAAATTGAGTAACGCGTAACTTCGCCAGGGTGCTACTTTTAGTGCCCCGGAAAAATTAGCGCCCCGCGCCGGAACTTGAGTGGTTGCGCCCCTCTTGGGGCGCTGCGAGTCATTATCGCGGCGCTATGTACGCGCAGCGGCAGGTCGCTCCGCGGTATTGCAGGCCTTCCTCTCCTTCTTGACAGGGTGGAAACTAAAATTCAATATAATCGTATTAGATATTATGTGAAATCTACATCCTGGGCCCCGGGGATCGAGAGTGCCAGCAAAAGAGCCCGGCACTCAAGAGAACTGCCGGGCTCATGGAGCGCAGCCAGCACTCTGTGGGGGGGGGGGGGTGCTGTTCAGGAGGCCGGGTACGGGAGCGCAGGCAGGTGCTGGCAGGCGGCCAGCAACAAAAATGGCCGCCCCCGCACCTCGCCTTTAAATTGCGCCTCCCCAGCCGCAGGTAGGCCCCCCTGACCCCGTCGGACATAGCGTCCGGCAGGAAGTCAGGGGGCGCTCCCGAAGATCGCGGCCGGGGCGCGAATAGGGGCGCTGCGCACGGCTATTACGTCATCGCCGGCGGCGCAGCGCCACGAGGTGCTACCAGTTAGCGCCGCCGCTAACCTCCCGCTGAATTTCGCAGGAGGCGTGGGCGGCGCCGCGCCCAGGCGCTAGTTGCTTTACGCCCCATTAGCGCCCTCTTAGGGCACTAACAGGAGGCGCAAAGCCACCCAATTTTTCCCTCTGTATCTCTTAAGTAAGACCTAGAATTCCATTAGTTTTTATTTTTACAGGCTTATCAATTTGAGGTGATGCTTTTAATGCCCTGTGAACCTGTACCCCCAAATCCCCCTGCTCTTCCACAGCACCAGGCATACTTCCATTCAGAGTAAAACTACTGCTGTTATGTTTTACCAAAATGTATTACCTCACACATACTGACACAGAATAGGCAGAAAGACTGGAGAGCAGCCAAAAGTGATGGTTCATATTGAGCAATTGATATAGATAAAGGATGTTCGAGGTCTTGCAAAGGAGTTTAGTTCTAGATGGATAAACAAGACTTCAAGGGGGAGAAATTCGGTGGCGCCCTCTTTGGGGCACTAACTTCGCCAGGGCGCTACTTTAGGGCCCCAAAAAAGTTAGCGCCCCTGTGCCGTAAATTCAGTGGTAGCGCCTCAAGCAGGAGGCAGGGCGCTACTGGAAGCGCTCCCCCTCCGTCTTGGGGCTCTACCAGTGAATTTTGCGGCACGCGCGTCGGTACGTAGCGCCGCGTAATTGCAGGCCTCACTCCCCTGATTAAAGGGGAGGGGCCTAACGCTGTGCGCAACAGGGCCCTAATGGGCCACCGGGGAGCGGGGTGCCGGGAAAACAGCCCGGCTCTCAAGAGGAGCCGGTACCCCGAAGAAAAAAGGGATGGGGGCAGGTGCTGGCGGTCGGCTCCAAAAAAATGGCCGCCCGACACCTGCCCTTTAACTTGCGCCACCGTGACCGCAAAAACACCACCCTGACCCTGTCGGACATATTGTCCGGCGATAGGTCAGAGGGCACAACTGAAGTTTGCAGCCTGGACGCGAGCGGGGCGCTGCACACGGTGATGACGTTATCGCCGGCGGCGCAGCACCACGGGGTGCTACCGGCTACCGCTAACCTCCTGCTGAATTTCGCGGGAGGCGCTATCGGCACGGCGCCCGGGCGCTAGGGGCTTTGCGAACCATTGGCGCCCCCCGGGGGCGCTAACAGGAGGTGCAAAGCGACCCAATTTTTCTCCCCAAGGGTGGTAATCTCCAGATTGCTTCCTGCTGACCAGGTTAATGAGAGGAAGATTACAAAGGTTAACACGTGGGGTTATTGCCGTTTTGCCATAAACTTCCATTCTGTGCCCTTTCGATTTCTCACTGAATTCAGGCTCAAATTGAGCTTTAAGCCAAGCGTTTTACTTCAGTTTCATGTATTTAAACTAGGAAATTGATTTTGGCATAGTTCTTTGTCCTGATTTTCTGCAGCTAGTTACCTGGAACTTTGTTTTGCTGTAACTCCACACGTCCTTCTCTTTCATTCCCTATGAAAGAAGGCCTTATATTGGCAACTATGTACTGGCATAAACTAACCGATGTCCAGATGTAAACACATATGATGGAATAAAATCAGAAAATGTTGGAAACGCACAGCAGGCCAATCAGCATCTGAAAGACTTGCATTTTGGGTGGCACCTTTTAGTCGAGAATTCTGATGAATCATCCCCACCTGAAAGCTGAACCTATCTTTCTCTTTCAGATTATATATTTCATATATTTGAAGCATTTGTCGTTACGAATTTGATACAATCTGCGTGTAGAGCATGGGTCAGGGCTTCTGACGATGACAGCAGGAAGAAATTGCTGGTTAAAAATTCTCCTCAGACTAAAGCCTCAAGAGAACAAAGTTCTGTCTCAGCCCAGCTTTTGGATCATATTCACTGTTCAAATTGGCACAGAAAATGACAAAATGTAAGCACTGCACACCACGACACCAAGACTGCATGCTGAAGAAGGCTACACAGACAAAAATGACTGTATGTTATGAAAGAAGATATATGATTGTGGTCAGACAGGAGACAACATGTCTTGTCTTCGTTTCATTTATGTCCTCAATAAAAAAAAATAAGATGGTACCACAAACAGGACATATACTCCAACAGCAGCTACAGAAAATGCCTCATTACTTCCAGTGGTTTTCAAAATATGCTTCACCTGCAGTGTTCAGGCAATTTGAGAAACTGATCTACAATTTTGGTAGGTGTCTGAATGCAGGAGCTCATTGCACAGAGTGTAACTGTAACATCTGCTGAAGCATGTCTTGCTGGGACAGTCTAGGCATCTGGATCAGTCACTTTCACTGTGCAAGGCGGTAAACAAAACAGTTAATAAATAAATTGTTTCATTTGCATGTTGGCTGTGGCTCAGTGGGTAGCCCTCTTGCCTCTGTAGTCCGAAGGTTGTGGGTTCAAGTCCCACTCCAGGGACTTGAACACGTAAATCCAGGTTGACACTCCAGTGCAGTGCTGAGGGAGCGCTGCACTGTCGGAGGTGCCGTCTCTCGGATCAGACGTTAAACCGAGGCCCCGTCTGCTCTCTCAGGTGGACGTAAAAGAGCCCGTGGCACTATTTCGAAGAAGAGCAGGGGAGCTATCCCCGGTGTCCTGGCCAATATTTATCCCTCAATCAACGTAACAAAAACAGATTATCTGGTCATTATCACATTGCTGTTTGTTGGAGCTTGCTGTGTGCAAATTGGTTGCTGCGTTTCCCACATTACAACAGTGACTCCACTTTAAAAGTACTTCATTGGCTGTAAAGCGCTTTGAGACGTCCAGTGGTCGTGAAAGGCGCTATATAAATGCAAATCTTTTTGAAAGAGGAGAAGGTGCCCTGACGTGGCAAGCAGCTGCACCATCTCCTTGCCACCTCATTCTGCACCACTTTACTTTGCCAGCTGTTACATGGGGCGGGGGTGGAGTGTTACACCACTCCAGCACATGGCCACAGACTCGGCTTCCTGCCAACACATTTATTTCCCAACATTTTTGTTATTGGAACAATCTTTGCAAAGATGAAATATACACTAAAAATATATGCAGCTTTTGTGAACAGTGCCAATATTTGATCCGCATTTTCATTAATACCGTGCTCCTGATTGGGAAACTTGCTTGATGGAACCCTGAGTCACAGAATCAAACCTGTAATCTGCGAGCTCCACACCCATTGAGCGAGTCTATGAACTGGGAATGCAGCATCACTGAATTTACCCTTGTATCTATATCAATAAATTAGAAAAATCCTCATCTCCTCTTTCGTTTACAGAAGTCTCCAACAATTTTTTTTTTAATTAAAGAAGAATGTATTTGCTGGCACAGAACTGAGTGCATGCTACCAAAAATGTACTTTTAATGAAGACATTGCAAAATTCCTCTTGGAATGATTTAAGAAGATTTAATCGCAGAAGTGAACTTCAGTTATTGAAAGGCCCATTCCAGACGTCTAGCGCTGCATTAAACTTGTAAATAACAGGGCAGATTGTCCTCTTGGCCTGTATAACAGAACGCTTTTGGTGGTCTTGGACTTCCATCCACCCCATGGCTGTGCCCTTGAGTCCACCAATTTGACGGGGTCATTAACACAATTTTGGCAGCCTGCTCCTGCTATGACCAGGTCGCCCACTCCAGGTAGAGGGGAGGGAAATGGCTGTGACAGCCACTGCGGTGTGGTGTGACCATTCTTCCAGCAGAAGAAAATATTTAGATGAAAAAGAAGTTAACATCTCCCATCTTGCCCAATGCAATCGATTGTTCTGTGACCGACTGCACCAAGCAAAGTGTCGCTTTATAGTTTAAATCCTCCCCCCTCCACCTTCCGTAGCCTTAGCAAACCTGGATGCCAGGAATTCTATCATACCCATTCTATTAGACCTGCGGCATAAATGATGGAAAATATATTGTGTGATGTGTTCTCATCATTTGGGTCCTAAAATAATGGCCCAGAAATTGGCCTCTCCGGCTTGCCGCGGGGGTAAGGATCGCGCGCGATCTTACCTACCGCGCCTGCCGTTGTGTTTCGGGCCCACACGAACTTCGGGTCCTGGGCCTCTCCCTGGTGCCGGCGCGCAGTGTGTGCATGTCCCAGAGGCGCAGTTAGTTCGATGCGACCTCTGGGATCACGTGGGCCATGGAGAGCCAATGGCAGCAGACCATCTTTCATTCATAGTTTTGACAGGAGAACTGTCAAAACTATGAATACAAATTGCCCCCAAAAGAACAGCTAAACCTCAAATAATTTTTTTAAAAAACCATCACATTAATAAAATAACTATAGTTAAATAAATTAACCACTTTAAACAAAAATGTAAATTTTTGAAAAAATTTAAATTCTTTTTAAAAGTTATAAAAATAAACTTACCTTTCTTTAAAGTCTCTAAAAAAGATAAACCTGTTGAAAAAAATTTAAAATAATACTTAATTAACTACTTACCTTGTTAAAAGGGGGTCTTACGCCTCCTTTCTTCATGTGTAAAATCTTCCATACTTACCTTCGCGTTGAAACCTGAATAAAAACCTAAGTGTGCTGCGTGCGCACAGCCTGTAGTGCGCACGCGGTTCACTTAGGAACCGCCCCCTTTACCATATCGGAAGTGCCGGTTTCCCGCGCATGCGCAGTGCATGCAGGAAACCGGCACTTCGGGACCGAATACGCGAGAGTACACAGTTCGTACTCTCCCGTATTCAGCCGAATTTTTGGGCCATTACCTTTACCATATTTCGGTGGATGTATTGTACATGCGTCATCACTTCTGGTGGGCATTTTCGGAAGTGGCATAGAGAGGTGGGCAGCCAATGGAATGACCCCCCAACCCCAATATTCATCTCCACCACTGGAAGCTGGCAGAGGAAAATCTGCCCTACGATGGCTAACCTTGCATCAAACAGTGTCATAAATCTCTTTGGTAACAGTGTGAAATGTACAAGTCAGTTCTATAGTTATTCCTGAGTGCTTCATTGATATTCCTTAAACTCACTGTATAACATAAATGTTCCTAATGCAGAGTTAGGGGGCGATTTTCCCTGGATACCTGAGTCACTAAAGAGCCTCCAAGGTGGCTAAGCTGGGGTCTTGCGCTGAAACGCCGGTTTAGCCTGCATTTAGCGCAAGACGCCATCTTGGTAAAGGAGTTGAAGCACGCGCTAGGAACGGCTGCCCGGAGAATTGTTAAGGGGCTGATTGCCACTTAAATTGCCTGCTGGCGCTCATTAAGGAGGCTGCACGGCATTTTGGTGGCTAGCGCTTGACCTAACGCTCTCTCCTAACAGCGACCAGCTGATTAGGAGTAAACACGGCGTTGTAGAGGATATCGAGTATATCACCTTTTACTGTTCACTGGCTGCTGGAGATGTGACGAGGACTTTTGAAACACATCGGGAGCCTCCCTGGGACACTTCGTCAAGACTTCACCAACACTCTATCAACATTTATTCTGGAAATTCTCTGAGGACTTGGGACTTCACCTGAAAAGAGTGAGTGCTGTGCTACTCCACCTCATTGGACACCTTATAGGAGTCACCAGGAAAAAGGGAGTGCTTGGTCATTGGCATCTTGCTAGGGGTCCCCCTTGGTCTGCAGAAGGAATGGGAGGAGGGCAAGAGGCCAGGCAGAGCAGCACCAACTGCTGCAGGAGAGTGTGACAGGAGGGAAAGGAGGGCGAGGTGGACTCCTTCCTCCCTGCGGGTACAGGACATCCCTCCTCCTCAGGCTCTCCTCCACCAGGACCTCCAGTGCCGCACCCAAGAACCTGTGCTTCCTCTCACTCAGTCCCTGAGCCATCCTGAAATGTGCCACTGTGTGCCAGCCACCGCACCCCACACCTTCAGTGGAAGTGGGTGCATGGAGCCCACATATACTGCTCCACGAAAATTGCGTCTCATCAGTGCTTGAGTGCAAAACCTGCAGGTGTCTCTGTTTTAGCGCCTCCAGGCAAGTTCAAATTATGGTTATCAGCAATTAGGACCAAAATTGCGTGCTAAAACCAAACTTTCAAACTGCGTGACTAATTAGCAATGCACCCTATTGAGCAACTATTTTCACCCTTTCGCCAAAATAACCCCCTTAATTTATCTATAAAGCAACCAAATAATTGAATCCTGACTTCATATTCAAAACTGTGTAATTACAGATGTATTCTCAAATATAACAAAGACATAAGAACATGTCAGGAGTCTTTTGCTACAGTCACAAATGGCATAGATCTGCATTCCAAAGATGATTCCACTACAGCAACAACTGAAACCTTTACTACAAAAAGAAAATACTGCAGATGCTGGTCAGGCAGCATCTGTGAAGAGAGAAACAGTGTTAACGTTTCAGGTCAATGACCTTTCATCAGAACTGGAAAAAAGCAGGAAATGGAACAGATTTTTAAGCAAGTGTAGAGGCTGGGAAAGGGGGGAGGGGGATGAAAGAACAAAAGGGAAGGTCTGTGATAGGATAGAAGGCGGAAGAGGTTAAGAGACATTGAGAGATATTCAAGGCAAAATGAGATGGTAATGGGACAGGTTAAGAAACAAAGGATGGCTCTAGATGAAGTGTAAATTGCGCTGGCAGAATGAAAGACAGCTGCCATGTGGGAGAGAAGAACAGATGGCCAAACAAAAAGTGTGGATAAAAAATATATATATGATAGGGGCCGAGGTTATGATCTGAAATTGTTGAACTCTATGTTGAGTCCAGAAGGCTGTAAAGTGCCTAATCGAAAGATGAGGTGCTGTTCCTCGAGACCTTTACCCTTACCCTATGCCACATCGTCTTTGGACCATTTAATAATAGCACCTCTCCTGAAGGTGCCGATCTATGATGGGACACAGTTTCATCGCCGCCAGTTATCTTTACTGGAAAATTGGCAGAAACCCTGGAGAAATGGTGTAAACAGCCCTTTTTACCCACTTATGCCATTTCTCTGAGAGTTCTGATGAAGATATGGCAGTAGATCAGGAGAATTCCCATATAAATTCCAGACCATGATGTTTAGATTGGAAAATGAGCTAGCAGACGTAGGTCCGGGTTTCTTCTCCTTTCTTGCAGATTAAGTCTAAATCGTGAATGAATGCTTTAGACACGTGTCAGATGATCAATAAAGACTAGAGTCGCCTTATGTGGTTGATCTTTTAAGACAGATTCTCTTTCCCAACACCTAGGGGCAGATTTTGTGGTGGGTATGACGGCGTTCTCTGAGAGTACGCCACCATTCCACCTTTGAAATTGACCGTAAGTTCTGGATTTCCGCTTGTGCACATGCTAAATCCCGAACTTGTGATCAGCCAAGGTACGCCTTGAGAGAACATCCGCTCCGCCTTGGAAATCCCAATTGCTGGCACAGAGTTGGGCTAATTGCCCGCCAACTGCCCAGCAATTACATCTGAAAATGTAACGGTTAGTGAAAGCAGGCGCAGGAGCCTGTTTCATTGTGAAAGGAACCCATTTGAGTCTGACAGGATTGTTAACCGTTCTGGTATCACTTCACAATAAAATACACGTGCCTAGTGGCAACATTTAGAAACATTAAAAATATAAAATATGACAATTAATATTTAAAATTATCATTGTTTTCTGCACTCCAATTGTACGATCAAGAACTCGGCATTCGGCACAAGTCATTTACACTTCCTCCAAATGTATGAAATAAAACAATTCTGCTATTTCATTATTTTATATAATACATTTAAAGCTGCCTCACAGCTGGTGTGCAGCGTGCATGGGGTATAGTAAATCAAAAGGATCATTGCCAATGCCTTTCAGTGCTGTTGAATCGCAATCCGTCGTAATGGACCTTTGACAGGATATTAAATGCTAGCCTTAAAAAAATAAAAAACTTACCTGATTTACATAAAATAAATCCGAACACATCCTTAATTTAAAAAGCCGGGCTGTTTGAAGCAGAGCACAGGTAATTCTTTGGGCTAGCAAAACACTCGACAACGCTCTACAATGCTCCTTAGTGCAAATAACAAAAGCAACATGTTTCTTAGTATGAAATATAAATAACGTAATGTTTAGTACACTTCCCAAGTGCTAGAAACAGTTTTAACCTCAATAGAAACAATTTATTTCACTTTAGTAAACGGTCAAAGGACGAGAATCTTTCCATTGACCTCAAATTATCTTTTTAAACCTTCAAGTGGAAAACAGGTGCCAAATTATTGTTGGTATTTTGTAACATAATTTTAACAAAATGCTGATATATGAAATAAGTCCAAGTACCAGTTTAATTAAAAGTTCTTAAAATGTTATTTCAATGAAGAGACTGAACGAAGTTTCTGTGGGCGCGGCTTAGTTTTGACAGATTTTGTGGGCGTGTCTTCCCTTACGCATCGGCTGTACGCTGCGCTACTGGCCTTTGTGACGTAACACGCAGCGCACAACTCCGCGGCGCCAAAGAGCAAGTCTCCGTTCTGGGCCTCGCACAAGGTAAGTGCGTATTCTTTTTGGAGGTCGGTGGCGTAATCCGTAGCTATGCTGCCGACCGCAATTTCTGGCCACTAATATGTCCTTTCATTGTAGCTATATTTGCTGGTTGCTTGAAATGTTGAACATTTTTGATGTTTGAAAATGATGCTAGGAATATTATGACTTCTCTGAACAGGTATCCTTTTCTGAGAAAGGAAAAACGCTCCCTTGTTTTAGTTACTCCCTCCCTTAATTGTCTAATATTACAACTAAATTCCAGTTTATTCCTGCACTTTCTACTGTCCACAGGAGCTGATCACAGGGCATTTGAAAGCTGTGCTTGGCTTGAACTCATCAGGTTCGAGGTGAAGAATGACACTCCAGCCGCCCCTGTCAGCTATTTTTCTTACTAAATAAATGACACAAACATTCATTTATTTTCAACCTGCCAAGAATTTGATGGCAAGGCCATGTATTTGTGTAACTCTGTACTGTGCCAAAACATTAAAATATTAAAATAAGAAATTGGAAGCGGGATGCAAGTTGAATTCAATTGCTTTCAGCTCTGTGCTGCAACTGAATTCTCGTAGCTCATTGAATTTTGGGGGATTGAGTGGCAAAGTAAGCCAGACGCAATCTTTTTGGCACCCTGCTAATGAAACGACTAAACACTCATTTCACAAGTCTTGGGACTCCTTTGCATTTGTAATTGAGTTACATATCTGAAACAAATTTAATGTTTTTTAATTATTGTTACATATAATATAAAAGGGAATCCGAAGGTCTTCTATAGGCATCTCAACAGTAAAAGGGTTGTCAGAGGAGCGCTGGGGCCGATTAGGGACCAAAATGAAGAACTATTGGTGGAGGTAGAAGGCATGGCTGAGGTACTAAATGAGCACTTTGCATCAGTGTTCACCAAGGAAGAGGACTTTGCCAAAGCTACGGTAAACGAGGAGGTTGTTGGGTTACTGGATGAGATAAAAATAGATAAAGAGTAGGTACTAGACAGGCTGGTGGTAATTAAAGTGGATAAGTCACCCGGTCTGGAGGGGATGCATCCTAGGTTGCTGAGGGAAGTAAGGGTAGAAATTGCAAAGGGGCTGGCCACAATCTTCCAATCCTCCTGAGATACTAACTATGTAACTGTATTCCCTCATCCCTGGAATCAGTCTGGTAAATCTATTCTGTACCCTGGTGAGGACTGGTGAATTGCAAATGTTGTGCCCTTGTTCAAAAAAAAGGAGAAGGATAAACCTGGCAATTACAGGCCATTCAATTTAACGTCAGTGATGGGGAAGCTTTTAGAAACAATAATCCAGGAGAAAATTAACAGCCACCTGGACAAGCATGGACTAATAAAGGAGAGCCAGCATGGATTTGTTAAGGACAAATTGCATTTGACTAACTTGATTGAGTGATTTGATGAGATAACAGAGAGGGTGGATGAGGGCAGTGCAGTTGATGTTGTGTATATGGACTTTCAAAAGGCGTTTGATAAAGTGCCACTTACAAGGCTTGTTGGCCAAATTGAAGCCTATGGGATAAAAGGGGCAGTAGCAGCATGAATACAAAATTGGCTAAGGGATTGAAAACAGAGAGTTGTGGTGAATGGCTGTTTTTCGGACAGGAGTGAGGTATACAGTGGCATTCCCCAAGGTTCAGTACTAGGACCACTGCAGTTTTGATATACATTAATGACCTGGCCTTAGGGGTACAGGGCACAATTTCAAAATGCGCAGATGACACAAAACTTGGAAGTGAAGTAAACAGTGAGGAAGATAGTAATAGACTTCAAGAAGACATAGACAGGCTGGTAGAATGGGCGGACACATGGCAGATGAAATTCAACGCAGAGAAGTGTGAGGTGATACATTTTGGCAGGAAGAATGAGGAGAGACCATACACACTAAATGGTACAATTATAAAGGCAGTGCAAGAACAGAGAGACCTGGGGGTGTTTGTGCACAAATCTTTGAAGGTGGCAGGACAGGTGAAGAAAGCAGTTAATAAAGCATATGGGATCCTGGGCTTTATAAATAGAGGCGTAGCCAGGAAGTTATGGTAAACCTGTATGAAACACTAGTTCGGCCCCAGCTGGAGTATTGTGTTCAATTCTGGGCACCACACTTTAGGAAGGATGTGAAGACTTTGGAGAGGGTATAGAATAGGTTTACTAGACTGGTTCCAGGGATGAGGGATTACAGTTACATAGATAGACTAGAGAAACTGGGTTTGTTCTCCTTGGAGCAGAGAAGGCTAAGAGAAGATTTGATAGAGGTGTTTAAAATCATGAATGGTTTAGATAGAGTAAATAAAGGGAAACTGTTTCCAATGGCTGAAGGGTTGCTAACCAGAGGGCACAGATTTAAGATCAACATAGCTTGGTTGCACATTGCAGAGGAAGGCACAAACAGGGATGTGGTCAGGAGGACCCGGGTGCAGTGCCACAAACTTTTCAAAGATCTCAGTAGATCACAGAATGTTAGTACAAAGGCACACTTAACCTCATCCTGCTGTGCCTCTCATCACATCCCATCACTCTGCCTTCCCTACCCTATTCCTGCACATCCTTACACCAACTTACCTTGCACCTCCACCCATCCCTCTCTATCTACATTATCACATCCCCATCTCACTAGCCACCCCTCACACTCACCCTCATCCTTGTCCAATCATACCAACTAACAACACACAAGGGTAGGCACTTGGGTGTTTTACATGTTCATGTAAAGTTTCGGTTAATGTGGTGTCAAACATTGAAACCTTTATTTTCAACACTTTGTGTTCTTGGACAGATTTGTGTGCACCTTTGGAAGTGGCTTAATGAGTTGCAGTGAAAGGTGAGACATAATGGTACCCACTGCAATGGTGATGAGTGTGAAAGGAATGGCTTGGGCATTGTAGGGATGCTTTATGGTGTTGGTGTGGGGTGGTGCCAACCTGGTGCATCATGTGGCAGCCAGGGTGTACAGCATCAAGTGTGTCCTGTGCAGCATCAGTTGATTGTGGAGAATGCGGTTGTTGTTGTTGTTGGTGCTGCTGGTGTGCCTGGTGATGCTGATGTTAGGGCTGATTGTGGTGGGATTCTGAGGACCAAGGTGAGAGAGTTTTAAATAGATGGCAGGTGAAGTAGAGATGATAGAAGTGATCTGTCAATGGTGGGAGAGAGAATGAGGTCAGACTGGATGGAGACTTGTGTAAAGACTTGCAGCATGGTGAATCTGTAGTGGAAATGCAGTTTAGAGAAGCTAGTGGTTAAAGGAAGATATCTCCTAAGGTGGGAGCTTTTACTTGACATTTGAAGCTGTCAACTCATCAGCTGATTCAATGGCCACTGACCTCCCACCTCAGCTTCACAGACGAGGTCTAGGCACAGTGGGAAACTGGTGGGCGACCTATCAAATCCAAAAAGCTGGAAAAAAAACCATTGGCAAGTGGCTGTAAACAAGCCACTAATGATTTTAATTATACCTCCCGAGCCGCTGCGTGTCGGGTCTGCTCAACGCTGACAGACCCGACATTTGGTAAAGGCGCGTGGCAGCGGGTTCACAGCGGGGTCCCGACCAGCTGGGGAAAAAAAATACTTTCCCACCTGACCCACCACCGATCGCGTCTGCTGACCCCCTGGAAAATCCAGCCCCTCCCAACTGATAAATGCTTCAGTGAGTGGTGTATGAAGGGAAGGCAATGGAAATGACAGAAAAATAATGTTTATCTTTCATGCTTTTCTTTGATGGGAAGAAAGAAACACTAAAGTAAAGAACTATGGTATGTGCAGCATGCTTGGGAGGAACAGGGGACTTTGGACCTATGGTTCCCGAAGCTCTCCACCACTGGAGTTTTTCTCACCTCATGTCTGGGTCTGTTGTAGACCAATTGATAGAGGTTGATTGCTATGATTAGTCAACAATTCCATTATTGTACCTTGCGACTTCCAGGATGGTAGAAGGTGAACTACGTGGACCTTGGTCTTTCTTCATCTAGCAATTCCTTTGTTCCTAAGAAAGAGAGCAACAAATTGTAGAAGACAATGCTTGCTCAATCCAATGAAAAGAATAAAGAATAATCTTCAGAGTTATGTAATAGGATTATCAAAGCAACACTCTATTGTACTCTCAAAATCCTTTTATCTGAAGCACTGCCACATCTGAGTCCCAGCAGATACAGATTTAACTGCAGACATCTGTTTAGAGAGCATCACATGTTAATGGCCAAAGTAACCTCTGACTGGGTTACATGAGGTCACTGAATTTTCCTGTTTACATCTATCCAATAGAAAGTAGGTGCTTTACCTTTTGTTATACCTCCTATCACGTTGAGCTGAAGCTGCATTGTTAGCACAGCACAGAGGAGCATTTTGTTGTTAAATATGCATCTGTGTCACTCAAAGTGTTCTGATGTTCAGTGTTTGGATGAAACAACCTAGAGATATAAAGGCAGTTACTATGTACAGACAGTTTACACATCAGTTAGTGATGAACTCCAAAAATATATTCCAGAGTAAAATCAGGATTTAGAATCCACCAGCGTGCAGGAAGGAGTGGGATATTTTGGCAAACCATTGCTTGCTGTTGTGAATTATGCAGTCTGTATCACATATATTTTGTAAATCTCTATTGCAACACAATCTTATTATTGCGGAAGCTATAAATGTAGTCACAGGCTGATAGATTAGTTGAGATGATAGGTATTTAAATCTCGCTATTTATACTGATGGTAATACTTCTATATCATAACTATTCCATTAATTTCATTAACTGAATGGTAATGGACAAAAATGAGAAGTCGCACAACACCAGGTTATAGTCCAACAGATTTATTTAAAGTTACAGGCTTTCGGAGCTATCGATCGCCCCTTCTTCAGGTAAAGTTACAATGAGTGAATCTACAAAAGTTCACAGAATATAAACACAGAAAATGCAGATACAATCTTTCCTTACATCAAAGACACACCAAGAGCACAGCCAAGACAATGAGATGTGTCCCAGGGGGTCCAACGTGTCAAATCCTGCTGTCTGCATATCCTCTCCATATCCCTTCCTCTCTCTCCGTCCTTTTTGGGTTTGTTTTTTGGGTTTGCTTTTTTGTGTTTGTTTTTTAAAAACTGGAAAGACAGACAACGATGTCAAGTCACGTTCTGTAGCGTGACATGAACCCGATATCCCTATTGAGGCCGTCGTCATGAGTGCGGAACTTGGCTATCAGTTTCTGCTCGATGATTTTGCGTAGTCGTGTGTCTCGAAGGCCGCCTTGGAGAACGCTAACCCGCAGATCCGAGGCTGAATGCCCTTGACTGCTGAAGTGTTCCCCGACTGGGAGGCAACCATCCTGCCTGGCGATTGTTGCGCGGTGTCCATCCATACGTTGTCTTCGAGACACACGACTACGCAAAATCATCGAGCAGAAACTGATAGCCAAGTTCCGCACTCATGACGACGGCCTCAATAGGGATATCGGGTTCATGTCACGCTACAGAACGTGACTTGACATCGTTGTCTGTCTTTCCAGTTTTTAAAAAACAAACACAAAAAAGCAAACCCAAAAAACAAACCCAAAAAGGACGGAGAGAGAGGAAGGGATGTGGAGAGGATATGCAGACAGCAGGATTTGACACGTTGGACCCCCTGGGACACATCTCATTGTCTTGGCTGTGCTCTTGGTGTGTCTTTGATGTAAGGAAAGATTGTATCTGCATTTTCTGTGTTTATATTCTGTGAACTTTTGTAGATTCACTCATTGTAACTTTACCTGAAGAAGGGGCGATCGATAGCTCCGAAAGCTTGTAATTTTAAATAAATCTGTTGGACTATAACCTGGTGTTGTGCGACTTCTCATTTTTGTCCACCCCAGTCCAACGCCGGCATCTCCGCATCATGAATGGTAATGGTACACAGCTGAATGATAGTTCAAGAAATCAAATGCAATTATAGTGTAGGTACTGGAGTCGGACTGTTACCTGTACAGAGCAGCACAAGGTGGGCAGATTATTTACGATGCTGGCACCCATGTCACACTGTACCCAAGGACAGCACAACCACATTCACTGGCATCCAAGTGTGGTTAAATATTAATATTGACAAATATCTAACTGTTTGCTAACAAAATGTAAATGAACTTTTAAAGGCTATTAGGCTGTCCATTGAACAATTGCTGTACTTTGTAATTATGATATATGATGTTTTTCAAGATCCATTTATCTTGAGGGTGGTGGAGACACAGAAAAAAAATCTCATCAGCTTTACTGTGACATCATACCAGTGGAGAAATTATTTTGATTTCATCTGGAGTCCCCTCACGGGTGTGACACAAAATTCATTTCAGCCCAATGTATGTTCGCAAAATATTTATTGCATTCTGTTCCTCACTGTCCCCTTGACTGGCTCTGAAAGATTAGAGGTGTCAGGTATATGTGCAGCATTATACTTGACTTGCCATATTTCCTGTGTATGCTTTGTATCCCAAAGTAGCATCCATATTTGGAAAATTGTGAAATAAAATGGAATTTAGCTTGGCGCTGTTCAAAGGTAATTTGCAAATACCTTGGCTCATTGGTCCATGTTAACACTTCGAGGACCACGCTGGCATTGTACTTTACATTTCTACCTCTCACACCGAATATTACAAGAACATTGAGAAGGTTCCCTTCTGACTAAATTTTATAAGTTTGGGTGTGACTCTATTTTAAGAGCTTTGATTAAGGTAGTTCTTCAATGATGCAAATTAGTGGTTATGGAAAGATATTTATATTTACATGAAATAAAGAATTTGCTTTTATATAGCACCTTATCACATCATCAGGACATCCCAAGATGCTTTACAATCAGTGGATTACTTTTGAAGTGCAGTTACAATTGCTATATAGACAAGCATGGCAACCAATTTGTGCACAAGATCTCAACAACAGCAAATTAATGAATGACCAGATAATTTGTTTTTTGGTAGTCTTGGTTGAGGGAATAATGTTAGCCAGGGCACAAGGAAGACTCCCTGCTCTTCTTCAAATAATGCCATGGGCCTCTTTTTTTACATCCAACTGAGCTGGCACCCTTAATTTAATGTCTGATATAAAATATAAATATACAGGAGAGTGTGCTACAAGAGTGTGAGAAAGATTAGAGTTAAGGGTTTAGGTAGTATGTTCAGAAAATCCGACAGGTAAGGAAAATCCACATATTTCTATAATAACTATCATAATAATGTTGCATCTGAGATGATTCCCAAACATTGTTGCTAATCATTTGTGCATGTATTTCAAAACTATCAAGGAAATTCAATAGCTTAAAAATATCTCAGCTTGGTTATGGCAATATTCTATAGAGGCTCTGAAGGAATGTGAATTTTCTGTAAAATTTCAATTAGAGATCCATCTCTTTTACTTGTATTGTTCTCCTTGAAGTTTCACACATTTTACATTCAGATGCATATTGATGCCAACAAGCATTTTCTCCAACCAAGAGTGTTGGCTCAAATTATCTAAGAATTACAGACTTGGGAAGTGTAACATAATAGATAATAAATGATGCCTGGATCTAAATAACAATTCCAGTTGAACTACTTTGGTCTCAAATTTATTAATAATTGGCACCAAAGTAGAATAGAATGCAATTGCCACGATGGCAATTTTCCTTTTTGTTTAACAGTAGAAAGACACAGATGTGGCATGTACCACTCTGTACTAACTAATCACCTTCTTACATACAATGCTAGGAGGATATGGCTACTGTGTGTATGTTTTGAATGTCAAGCCAATATTCCCTCCCCTCCTCAAATTTTTTCTTATTTTCTTAAGTCAATCTTGAGTGCAGCTTTGGGGGAAAAAAAATCACTTTATCAAGATTTCCTAGTAGCAATATATTTTCTAAAAATTATTTGTGGTATATTTGAGGGGTCATGTTGGCCACATTTAAAGGATATATCAAAGGTTAGAAGTGTGTCTCTTAGCAAAATTGGATTCTGATTTAATCCTCCAACTCATGGAAGGCAAGGTTTCATGGAACAGGATGATTTTCTGCATTAGGGTCTTTTTGCAAGCTTGTACAAAGGTTCCCTAAGGTGCAGCATCTCCTAATGCAGGTCTGAGAATGACAGCTGCAGTTTGGGTTCCAGCCAGGCAGAATCCTGTTTACATCGATTTGCTCCTGTTTGGCTTCAAGTCTAACTGTCTTGTTCAGGAGAGAGGTCTGTGTTTTTCTGGATACATGCACAGAGCTTTCTCCCAATAATAGGAAATCTAAATGCTTAGGGAACGGGGAGGGAAGAATGCCTGTTCTCTAAACATTTGAATTGAGGCCAGATGAGGTTTATGAAGTGCCCAGAAGGTCCAGTGGACTCCCTGAGCACTTTGTAAACCAGGTTTGACACAACATTGGAGGTACATTCCATATAGTGTCAAACCAAAGAGATGTTAGAAATAACAACAGAAAGCGCTGGAAACACTCAGCAGGCCAGGCAGCATCCGGGGAGAGAGAAACAGAGTTAACGTTTCAGGTCTGTGACCCTTCATCAGAACTGGAAAAAGCTGGAGATGTAACAGATATTAAGCAGGTGCAGAGGCAAGGAGGGGGGTGGGTGGGAGGGGAGGAAGGAACTGAAGGAACATTCTGTGCTAAGGTAGGAGGCAGGAAAGATAAAATGTTGCAAATGGGGATGGCAAAATCACACAGCCTGAAGAATGGGGGCAGGCATTATAGTCTGAAATTGTTGAACTCAATGTTGAGTCCAGAAGGCTGTAAAGTGCCGAATCGAAAGATGAGGTGCTGTTTCTCGAGCTTACTTTGAGCTTCATTGGAACAATGTAAGAGGCCGAGGGCAGGGAGATCAGAGTGGGAGTGAAGCGGAGAATTAAAGTGAATTAAAGCTCAGGGTCACCCTTAGATACTGAAGTGATGTTAGACTTCTTTTTCCAGTGAGTTGTACCTCACTTCACCCTGGAGTCAGGCTGGGCTCTGAATCCGGATCTACACTGGAAGTTTAGCATCAGTTTGCAGCAGCCATCACTTCTCATCGATGCTAAACATGCATTGTAAATGTAACCTAAGCCAGCCATGAGTTCTGGTAAAGAATTAATTTGTGTGATCTCAAATAAATTCCACTACAGAATTATTGCATCCTCACTTTGCAGGTTTATTTCACCAATGAAGAAGAGAGCGTGGCCACAGTAGTGATAAAAACAAGGCTAATGCCAGCCTGTCTGTTACCAGCTCATTGGTTTTCACGGAACTTGAAGACAGTGAGGCTCCAGAAACGTGACATTGTAAAAGGGAGAACAAAAAGGGAAAAATAATTTTTCAAAATTGTACACATGGCAACTTATTTTATTGGTCTACAGTGTATGAACAATTCCAAATACAGTTTCTTTTTAAGCTCAATTTGCCATGCTGATATGAGGAAAGCAATTCCCGTGGGGGCATGCACCTGGGTTTATGGCTGTCATGTTAATTTACCTCCAGGGGTTTGATTCTGGAAGCTGCCAGCAAATACCCAAGAAGGTGGTTGAAATATAACCTGGGATGTGTCACTCATTATTGCCTTGAATTGCCTTCCTTAATACATAAAGTGCTGACTGCAACCATTTACTTTTATGTGTCGCAATCCTTAGAAATGCTTACTTAAGGATAACAACCCTGTTGTGTGATACTAGCACCCCACTTGTTATCCCAAATAATTTGTGTCCTTTTTGGATCCATGAGAAATTGTTACTTTGGAAGTTCACCAGTTGGCCTACGACTGAGATGTGCTTACAGGCGATAGCGGTACCGTGGGCAAAGCCCTGTGGGTGGCCTGTTGTCTGGAGATCCAATGCTGAGTATGTGCATCTGTAATCTATTAGGCCAAGTGTTGGATGCAGGGTGGCCTGGGAGAAGTGTTTGTAGACTGCTTAGTGGGGATCAATTGCGCTGTTCGTGCTGCTTGTGGTTTCTGCATTGTCCAAACTGGGCAGTATGATAAATCTGAACAGTAACACCCTATGTACAACATCGCCTGCCAAAACCAATTCTCTTCCCTTATTTAGATCACTTGAATAACAATCAACTGTACAAACAATGAATCACTCAGTATTTCTACACAAATAGCAATAGTAACAGCTGCTTTATATTACCCGAATTTACTGACTATGGTGTTTTTCTAATAATAACGAATTTTTCAGAGCTCTTGTTAATGCAAAAAACCTGAAGATTTTCTGGCATGTTTATTTTTCGGCGCTGCTTTGCATACCCTCTGATTCACCCTCATCTTCAGCAGATATCTGAATTTACTGCCAGTAAAAAGTATTTGAACTTTATGCAGCTTCTAATTTAAACTGTTAATCATTTTAGCTGCTCTGTTATGCAGCATCAATAAACCTGATCACCTATTTTTAACTGTGCCCTACCTAGAAACTATCTGAAAATCAAGGGATTATTGGGGCCTTTGATTTTTTTTCCCCCCTAACGTTTCCCATTAGTTTTCACTGCTCTCCTGGAAGAATTGACTCCTTGCTGGTTAACGGTTCTGTAGGTGCCAGGCACCTTGGTCAAGTAGGAATTCTTAATGGGTGAGCCTAGCCAATGAATGGGTGCTGGTTGGCTTTTTGACTGCCTCAGGCATTATAACCAAGCCCAATCTTGTCCTTATCCAATATCCAGGCATTTACAATGGGGGTGGGAGGGAGGTAATGGATGGTGATCAGAAGCAGAAAGGTTGGCCAATTTTCCCTTACCTAACCCAGGGACACCAAGGCTGAATGTAACACCCTCAATTGGGTCCCTCAGCACAGACTGGGAATTAAATCTGGGATCTGTGCGGTCTCTATGGCAAAGCTACTCACTACCTTTCCCAACTGAGCCATCGGAGGGATGACTTCCTCTGGTTGCTATGTGTTACTGACACTGTAAACATAGCATAAAGATTTCCTCTGGTTGCTATTTCTAGTGAAATCGTAAATGTGTTCATTTACAATTTCAATTGAGATAGCAAGCATAAGAAATCATCCTGCTTTGTTTAAACTAGTCACTAACACACTGTGGCCAGAGGGAATATTTCCATTGGAAAGAAACTTGAGATACTGGAATATTTCAGAGAAGGTTATAAGTCAATTTAATCAAGTTTTTGAAAATTATGAAAAGTTTCGATAGGGTGAATAGGGAAAGATTATTTCCCTGGTTGGGGAGTCAGTGACAAGGGGACAATTTAGCATTGTCAATAAGATAGGGAGAGGAGAGGTTATCAGAAATGTTTTTACACAAAGAATTGTTGGAGCCTGGAATGTTTTGTTACATGGGATAGTTGAGGCAGGGATCAGTGTATCTTTTAAGAAACAAGTAAATAAACATTTGAAGAAAGGATATAGGGCTATGGGGAGAGAACAGGGCAGTTAGATTCATCTTGAATTGCTCTAGCAAAGAGCCAGCAAAGAATCAATGTGCCAAATGGCTTGCTACTGTGCTGTGAGATTCTAAGCATTAGGTGTAGTATAACCGTAGATAGTACACAGTCAACAGTTTAGCCTTAAAGGGCTGTATTCTGCTCCCATAGCGGATTAGCAGCAGGGTGGGATTTCAGCCCATCCGTGTGACCCTACGATTAACCCACTCAAGTTTTCTGGACCTAGTAAAACGGGCCGGATAGTTGCGGTATAACCACTGCCTATTGGTTTACCATGACTGAGAGGGAAGAAAATTCAGTGCCACTGTAGCATTTAAGCTGCTGCAACTGATTAAAGAGGCACCCGTTTTTGTTAGGGGGACAGTGCACCAAGTGAGTGAGGAAGAAGCACCACTGGGTGTCAGTAGCAGGAAGGGCTCCTAGATTTTACCAATGCCTTAGTCCTTCCAGCAGAGATAAGGTCCAGAATAGGAAGCCCAATAAGAATATCCTTGCCAGCCATAGTTTCTCTGTGACCTCTCATTGCAAAGGAACAGGCATAACCAGTGCCAAAGAATTTCTATTGGAGGAGGAACACCAATCTTGAAACCTTTAACTGAGGAAGAAGCTAGGCAGGTCACAGGAAGACAAACAGGGGAGGCTGTAGGAGATGAAGAATTAGGAGGTGAGGTGTCAGAAAAAGGGTCATCTCAGCATAATATGGATTGTCCAAGTATAGCAGCTATTGTCAACGGCTATTTCTTCAAGGAGTCATCTAAATAATTACACAGCCAAACAAGCTTCTGCGTTTTTGAAATCTGAAGGGATGACTTGGAGGAAGAGGCCAGCCATGCAGATGAACAGCTGAGCTCATCCAGTAGCAATTCAGATACAACTACTTGGGAGGAAGTAGTGAGTCAGAAGGGTTTTCACTGGGTGAAGCACCAGTGACCATGAGGATCCCGGAAGTGGAAGAGAGGAAGAAAGCCGTTCCATCATGAAGGGTGGAGAGACAACCACCTTCAACTGAGAAGCCAATGGACCAAGATCTCAGAGGTCCAGTTTTTTTTTTAAAGAACTGTGATTTGAGAGAATAGATCTGATGTGCAGGCAAAGAGATAGTTTCCATGCATATTGTTGAGATGATGGAGAAGTGGGTGGAGTTCACGACACACATTTGCAACACATTGCCAGAAGTTTCTCATGGCATGTAGAACACCCCAGAAAGACGGACAGTCCAGGAGATTTCTGTGCCAACAAGGTGCTAGGAGGAGCTTCTAAGGATATTGGTGGCTTCTTGGTTGGCAATGACCACTACGCCAATACATATTTTGAAGGTCAGCCTGAACATGGCACTTCCACAGGGCTTCCAAGACTTGATTGGGATCAGAAGCACATCTGAGCCTGTGCCCTGCACCAATGGGCTGGAAGGAGCTGTAACAGATGTATCTGGTTTTCATGATAGTGATAACATGCCTACTTCTTTAAGCGTCCCTCCAATGCCTGCACATAAGGGAGTTTCAGACTTGGGCTAGCTCCCCATGACAACGAAAAAAATTGGCAAAAGGAAGTGGGTCCCTCAGGGTCAGCAGCTTCAAAAGAGATAAGTCACCACTTCTTGAAGGCTCCAAAGGAATCTTCCCATTCCAGAAATGTACTTTCTCAAGCACTCACAGGACTGGCTGCGTCTATTTGCACTACAAGTGGGCTGGACCAGATTTCCGATTGGTGCCCTGAGAGGACAAGACACACCCGGCCCCCAGACGCCTGTGCCAGCAGTCACAGCGAAACTGGCTAGGCAAAGTCTTCAGAGAATTTTCACAACACAAATCAACCAGAATTTGCTGTGGAAGCAATGTTTCCACAAACTTCAGCCAGGAAATCCAAAATGGCCCCCTCAAAGTGATTTTTTTTTTTTCGTCTATGGGATGTGGGCGTCGCTGGCAAGGCCAACATTTATTGCCCATCCGCCTCAGGGATACTGCTGTGCTGCTCATATCATCTATTATACAAAGACGATGTTCTCAGAGGTTGGGTTTCGAGTGATAATTAGGATAGATTACACTGAGACCGATGCTATGCCCGCCCACCACCATTTACATGTGGCACCTTAAGCCCTGGGTAGGAGGTACCGCAGAATGGTGGGTTTGCAGAAAGGGAATCTTGGTCTGGCTTTTTTTGGGGTGATACAGTGACGGTTGACCATGACAGTATATTTTATTTGTTTTAGCGCTCAACATTGCCTGAATACGGGCAGAGAAAAGAAGGAAAATCCAATCCAAAACATCAAAAGCACTCAGGCAGCCTGCCCTGCCCTGCCCTGCCAACTTTTTAATTTTTAATGTCGAAATATCCCCTCAGACCTTTTCAAACTTTAAACATTTTCACCAGCAGTCAAAGGCTGGTGAGAGCGGATGTGTTATATGGTCACTTGCACCACTTGGGTGCCGTATAATGAAAGACAAAAAAAGAAAAGAAAAGTGTAAAATATGTAACACAGAAATAGAACTGGTACAGCCATTTATGGCTGGTCTCCAGGGCTTCTGGCAAAAATAACAGTGGAAGATCAGGAGAACCCCAGCAGAAATTCTACCCTTTGTTATATAACATCGAGGCTCACTGAACCTTTCTCATCCTGACTTTTTTCAGGAAGATGGTTTTACCCTTGCTATTGTGCTTTCCAGCTGGGTTGAAGTACCTCACTAAGATGCTTCATGCCTGCGCTCCCAGTCACAAGCGTATCTCCGAAAGCTTGTAATTTTAAATAAATCTGTTGGACTATAACCTGGTGTTGTGCGACTTCTCATTTGTATCTCAGGGAGGTGGAGATTTATTTGCAGGATGTCATGGGAGGCATGGTATAGCAGCTCCATATTAAAATACCAAAAATTGGATTTGCTGGTAAGAGGGCACTATTCCCTGCTGGAATACCAGATTAGAACTTCATTTAAAACTTCGAAGCTGCAATGCACGTGCTCTTAAAGGGACAGCACATTGCAGCAAAGAATGGACATCATGTAGAAATACACAAGTTCTGCTTTGGGGCAAGAAGAATTTTAAGTTAATGAAATAATTTCCGAATTAACTACATAGTCAACTAACATTTTATATTTAATGCATTAAAAGGACTCAGACAGCCTAATATGCGACCTTTATATTTCTAACGTTAGGAAAAATGCTGACTGTACCCTTAGATGTTTTCTACTTGAGAAATTTCACCAGCAGCCAGAACCAGATATCAATAGGACTACAAATGATTGGTGCCATAACTAGAACAATAACAGAAGGGAGCGCTGAATAAATTCCTTGATGAGCTGCTGGCATTCACAATAAGCCACATCATATCATATTGGTGCTGAGGCCCAGTGACTGAACCTGGTGGCTCATTATTCAGCTCTGTGGGAATGGATTTGGTGAAGTTTCACCATTTTATCCTGCGGCTGCTCAGCTAGGTCACTCTACAATCATAATGGTCGCGATTTTGCTAGTCTCGGCGGTTCCGTGGCGGGTGATGTCGGTGGCGGGTCCCGACCCCGCTGCTGGCTCCATCCCGGCCTCGGAAATGAATTTTCCTTGATTGGGCTTGTTAAGCCCGCCCAGCAAGTTTCCCGGCCAATTAGAGGAAGCGGGTCTGGTGACGTCATTCGGTGACGCGTCATCAGCCGGTTTCCTTAAAGGGACCATGCCCAAATTTAGTTTGATATTTGTGCTGTCAGTGTTCTATAGCATTGAGTTGCTGCAAACACAGACAATGACTGCACAGAGATGCAGGGCTGAACCCAGGTTCTCCCATGACTCCCTCCCATATGCTTATGGAGGGAGTCACAGCACACAGAAGAGATCTCCCCAGGACACCAACACAGCCTGGTTGCACATTGCACAGGAGGGCACAAGCAGGGATGTGGTCAGGAGGACCTGGGTGCAGTGCCGCAAACTTTTCAAAGATCTCAGTAGATCACAAAATGTTAGTACAAAGCCACACTTAACCTCATCCTGCTGTGCCTCTCATCACATCCCATCACTCTGCCTTCCCTACCCTACTCCTGCACATCCTTAATCACACCAACTTACCTTGGACCTCCACCCATCCCTCTCTATCTATATTATCACATCCCCATCTCACTAGCCACCCCTCACACTCACCCTTATCTTAGTGCAATCATACCAACTAACAACACACAAGGGTAGGCACTTGGGTGTTTTATGCAATGTCCATGTAAAGTTTCTGTTAATGTGGTGTTAAACATTAAAACCTTTATATTTTCAACACGTTGTGTTCTTGGACAAATTTGTGTGCACCTTTGGAAGTGGCTTAGTGAGTTGCAATGAATGGTGAGACATAACAGTACCCCCTGCAATGATGATGAGTGTGAAAGGAATAGTTTGGTCATTGTAGGGATGCTTTATGGTGTTGGTGTGGGGTGGTGCCAACCTGGCACATCATGTGGCAGCCATATGGATGTACAGCATAAAGTGAAGTAAATCTGGCCATAATGAGGCCATCCCTGGCCTCCAGGGCAGCAATGTGGTCGGGTACTGATGCCCTCTGAACTGTGCAGCATCAGTTGATTGCAGAGAAGGTTGGTGTTGTTGTTGGTGCTACTGGTGTGCCTGGTGCTGTTGGTATTTGGGCTGATCGCGGTGGGATTCTGAGGACCAAGGTGAGAAAGTATAAAGGGCACCCATGCTGATGGAATAGATGGCAGGTGAAGTAGAGATGACAGAAGCGATCTGTCAATGGTGAGAGAAGTAATGAGGTCAGACTGGATGGAGACTTGTGTAAAGACTTGCAGCATGGTGAATCTGTTGTGGAAATGCAGTGAGGAAGAGCTTGTGGCTGGGGGAAGATATCTCTTTAGGTGGGAGCTTTTACTTGACATTTGAAGCTGTCAACTCATCAGCTGATTCAATGGCTGATGACCTCCCGCCTCAGCTTCACAGACGTGGTCTAGCAGCAGCGTGAAACCTGTGGGCAAGTTGTCAAATTCAACAGGTCAGTTTAAAACCATTGTTACTGTATGTACATGTGCTGTATGCATTTTGTTACACAGGCACGCACAGGAACGGTTTTTACCACTTTTACAATTTAACAGTGGGTAGAATGGTTGAGGTGGAATGCAGTTGGGTCATCAGTGAGCATAGTGGTGGATCATGCATCCATGCCCCGTTTCCATTGGCATATGTTTGAATTGGCACCGAATCATATCCCTGAGATGGCACAAAGAACGCACATTTTTAATAGTGAGAAATTGAGATCAGGTATGGGTTTAATCCAACCCTAAGCACCAGTATAAAAAAAGGTAGAGCTTTACTCTGTGCCACTCTGAAAGCCACGGGTTCTTAAATGTAATGATAATCTGCGGATCAATCTGCCCTCCTCAGTTTAAATAATCAACAGTATTATTAATAGCGCTAACCAGATATTTCACATGTTTGATACATTGTACAGTTTTCACCGATATTCTGAGTTGAACATTGATCACAGTAGTTCTGATTCTGGGCATTTCTATGCTTTGCTTTTGTATGGAGGAATAGAATTGACATCGACTGCCAGTAATAGTCACTTTCCTTGTATTATATACGAATATGATTGCTGAGCAAAAAAACCTTTGTTGTGCTCCAGTAGCCAAGTTACAGTTGGGAGCAGTGAAAGATTGGAGGGTCAGGCACAGAGCAACAAATTAGTACCAAATGTCTGCACTTCAGCAAAACAAATGTAATGAAAAACAAAGAGACATTCTGGACTCCTGTTATTACTATATTTGATGTGTCGTTTTTATACCAGTAGTTATTAAAGATGACATTTGTCCCTGTGTGGAATAAAAATACTCAGGATATGTGCAGTTCAGATCAATTCGACTGTACTGTTAAAAACAACTGAAACAATCTTCACAAACCAAACTTGTACTAATTGGTTTCTACATGTTTCTCACTTACTCCGGGCTTCTGATGATCACAATGTGTCAAATACACAACATGAGAGAGGTCAATAACTCAAGTCCCTTGTTGAAAGCCTTTTCATGAGTTGAAAATTGGGTTTTGCAAGAGGGCTGATCTGTCCTCCTACTTAGGCTGCCTGCTCGACACTTAAAGGAAGCACTGAAGGGGGAATTTTTTTGAGAACCTTGCTGGTGATGGGTAGGGGCTGGAAAATCAGATGTCTATCAAAATCGTGGGGCCGCTTGTTCTTTGATAGGGCTATATGTGGACCAAATGTAAGGCCAAGCTATCATCATGCATTAACTTAAAAGGTTCCACGCTGAAAGTCCCAACCTTGATGTGGGACTCTGCCCACAGGGCACTCCTCTCCCATATAAACTGGCTACACGGGAGTCCTGGGACTTCACCTGCTCAAACAGGCTTCTTCATTTTTTTGCAATTTTAGTTACATTTTCCTGTATTTTGCAGAGTGATCTGCCATTTTCACATTTTTTCTCTGCCAATGTTTTCCTTCACCATTCTTGGTTGCTGCAGACATTTAAATTGCACTGTGAAAAATGTTAAGAATGGGCATTCCGTTGCGTAATACATGTGGGTAGAACAAATGAAGGACAGAGACACCATGAGTTGCTAGTCAATGTGCTTGTTTACTAGGCCAGTGCGAACTGAGCATGCTCATACCAAACCATGTGATAAACCATGTGATAATACATTACACTGCTTTCCCCTTTAAAAAACGTATGTATTCCTCTCTCAAATACAACAAAACTATGGTCCCACCTTTCCCAGCATTACATGTACCGCATAACAAAAACTCCTGGCTTTTTTTCTTTTAAATCAACTACAAATGCTACAAATAAACTACAAATCCAGTTTAATAACAGGTTTGCGGAGCCTTCCTGATCTTTGGTGTTGAACCAATTTTCGGGCTGTTTCGTTCTGGTTCCGAACTCAAAGATGATCCTGTTTCTATCTCAGATTTGTTTGAACTTATATGTTTCACTTCAATCCGCTTTGCTGACAAGTGATTCAAGATCACGGTCCAATCCATTCAAGGTGTTTCCATACACTCTTTTCAGTACTGAGTCCGTTTGAGTCTCATCTGCAATCTCAGTTGCATTCACGGGAAAGTCTTTGTCAACTGCACCTCGTGTGAAAATTTCACCTTCACTCCCAACACATGAGTCCTCATGTGACAACCTGGACAAGGCATCTGCGATTGCATTTTGCTTTGAAGTGCGATATTCAATCGTGTAGTCATATTGTAACAACACTGCCGAACATTGCATTCTTGATGCGGCCATTGAAGGGATGGCAGATTTGGGCCCCAATATTGCTAGGAGCTGATGATCGGTTATCAGGGTAAACTTTCTGCTGATCAGGAACTGTTGGAATTTCTTGATTCCAAACACTATGGCGAGTGCTTCCTTTTCAATTTGCACATAGTTTCTTTCGCTCTTTGTGAGGGTTCGCGATGCGAACGCAATTGGTTTCTCTTGGCCATCATCCATTAAGTGGCTTATGACAGCATGAACTGTACATTCCATTTGTTCACATGTCCCTAGGATTTCTCCGGAGTAGGTTTTTAACTCTAGTGGTATTTGATTAAACTTACTCTCATATGTGTCCTTACTCATGATAGAGCAGTCCGCCGCTGGTCATTGATCAAAAGTTTTGTATGGAAATCTTTCTCACGACTGCTAGCGTTGCTGCTAGTGGCATAGATACTGTAGATGCCTAGTTCTTCGACATCAGGTGTGTTCACTTCAATATTGTTAATTCCTCCCTTTTGTTGTCGCTGCTTTGCATTGCCACGAGAATGGTTCTTACTTCCTACTTTAGATCTATCTCTCCAAGCTGTTGAAATATGGGCTTGCTTCTGGCAGTGAAAACACTTTGCATTTCTGTATTGGCAGGTCTGTGGTGAGTGATTTCCATTGCAGTGATAACAATTCACTGAACTGCTCTCATCGACATGCTTTTGACTCGGTCTCTCAGCTTTAGGTTTGGCGGTAGCTTTGTGACTGTAGACTTCAGCTGCACTAGTCGCTTGAGTTGGATGGAGCTCCCTAGCATTCTTAAACACCATCTCCATAGATAGGGCAATTTTGCATACTGTGTCAAACGTTAGGTTGGGAGTGTTCAGTAACTTGGACTGTGTGCGCTCATCCACCAGTCCACACACAAACTTATCTCGCAACGCACGATCCAAAAATGTGCCGAAGTTACAATGCAAAGACAGAAAGACAGGTTTTTAAGAGCTGCAATGTACTCACTGATGGTTTCACTTTGTTTTTGGTTTCTGGTACCAAACTTATAGCTCTCTGCTATTTCTAATGGCTTTTGGCTGAAATGGTCCTCGAGTTTCTTAACAATGTCTTCAAATGACACATCCTTCACTTTCCCTGACGTGAGTAGGTTTGTCAACGTTCCGTAGACATCTGGCCCGATCTCCGATAGAAAAATTGCTTTCTTCCGTTCATGAATTATTTTATTTTGAGTTTGAAAATTCTCATCGGCACCTTCGGTCTCAATAATGTTATTGGCCTTAAAAACATCTCCAGCCGCTCTATGTAAGAACTGAATGGTTTGCGAGCTCGGTCATACATGCTGAGGCTTCCAATGAATCCATGATTGTCCCAATCCCGTTGAACAGTGACTCAGCACGCTACCTGTGTACCTGTGAGAATCAACACTGCTGTTGCTGTGTATACATACACGCGAAGGTGAAGCACAGACAATTCTGCATCAGCATTAATGGTAAAACATCGCAAAAATTCAGTTTAGGAGTCACAAATTTGCCTTAAACTTTTCCACTCGAAAGTTAAACATTGGGTCCTTCCATGATCCCCAAAAGTGGCTTTGGGATCCCATTCTCGTCACCAAAAATGTAAAATATGTGGGTAGAACAAATGAAGGACAGAGACACCATGAGTTGCGAGTCAAGGTGCTTGTTTACTAAGCCAGAGCGAACTGAGCATGCTCATACTAAACCATGTGACAAACCATGTGCTAATACATTACACTTTGGAATTCCAAACACATTACATTACTTAGACAAGGAAGAAGGGTTTGTGATGGGTCAACAAATGTAGGTGCAAAGACATCAGAGACACTTGGCCACATCCTACAGCAGAATGGACAATTACAGGCCCCTCAACATCTACCTGAACATGTTAGATGAGGCCTGTCTTTGCTTCCTCTACTTCTCAAGATCCACTGCCATAGAGTCACAAAATTGCACCATATGTTCTAGGATAAACTGTGAATGACAACTGGAACAGGGATGGCTCTACTCATAGATGAAAAGGTTTCCGCAACGTAATGTTCTTCTGATCAAGAACTGCCAAATAGTAATTTTGCATCTTCATCAATTTTCCTGTAGAAAAGAGGCAACAACTGGACAGGGCACACAGCTGTTCACTGGATGGCAGAGATCCCTTGAGTGCAGGGCATTTAGAAAGCAGACAAGTGGACATTAGGACCATTTAAATCAATCCTTAATGAACAGAAAGGATTTGCACTCAATTACTGTTCAGTAGGATCAGACCATGGAAACATTATTATGCACAGCAGTGGCCCGTATCTATGATGCAGTCATTGTAAACCATTCAGCAAATATACTGGGGGAATGACTCCCCTGTAAAATGAATCAACTGAATGAAAAATGTGTACGCTTTACAGTGTTTTTTTGTCTGCTTGCTTTCCTTTGGCGTCAGAATTTACAATATCACAGCAGAGATATCCCAGAGGTTTAATTGCATTACCTTGCTCACAAAAAACCTTTATTGAATAGAAAATACTGCAATATGCTTACAATCAGTTTATAGTCTAAAATTGTGCATTGAGCTTAACCTCATACGTTTTTAGATCAGAGGAGCGAATTCCATGAAGAAATAAAAACACTTTATTTAATTAAAAAGCTTTTAGCCATTTTGGCTATTAATCCTCCTATTTATGTTAATAGTTTAGACCATGTCTTCTAAGGATAAAAATACATTTGCCCTACGAACCCTCATCAGGACCACTGATTAAATGGAACTGTAACTTTATTTGTAATACTTTCTCACAGATTAACTTCACTAAGGGAAATTATACAATTCTAATTTTTTTTAAAGTAAATTTATTGGGGACTGTTACAAAATGACACTTGCGTTACAACTCCCTCCTACTTCACCTCTCGTTAGAGAGTGGCCATCTTGGAATCGTTCTAAGCAGAAATTGAGTAAAACATTTGGCACAGATATTTCTTTTCTGTCTGTCAATAATTGGTTTAGTTAGTGTTCCAGGCTTGTTGGTGTGGCTGTTTAATTCAGTGGAGAAAACTACACTGGAAGCAGAATTACCATCAAAATAACCACACTATTATAATATTAATGTGGGCAGGACAATTCCAGTCTATTATTCCCTAGTTTATTGTAGACTATTTCCCTCAACAGCAGTATCGTGTACTTCTCTACTGTATATATTCCAGCCTTGTGAGCACATGGGTGAAACCGTGCACATCTTTATACTTGTACTGGGCAAGTTGACAATTGGTGCCTACTTTTCTGAACTAAATTGTAAAACTGATTTCTTCCTATATGTTGCTACAAAACTGTGTTTCTTTTCCTGTATATAATTCAAAATGTTTTAGCTATCTTCCAAATAATTTAGTTATTAATAAATACTGACTAAAATTGTGGCCTCCTAAACCACAGTCACATGACGTCACTTCACCCTCCGACCTTTCAGGTCTCACTGATGTTCCAGTCGCCCTCGGCTTCCTTCCTCCTACAATGTCCAGGCTATTTTAAAACCAATATTCACATCACCTAATCAGTAGTTTCTGATTCACCTGGTCTTCTCTTTTATCTTTTACGGTTTGGCAATGACCCAAACTATGAGCCTTGGCCTTTCATCTTGGCTTCTGATTTTCTTTAAAAAATGACAGGCTTTCTTTAACGTGGTGTCTTGTTCTGTTTTTCAGATGAATTTGTTTCCAATGGGCTGAGCAGGATAATACCGCATTAATAATTGCTGCTGACTATGAAAAAGCACCAATCTTTAACTAGTTACATCAGAGGGAAGTGAAACACAAGAGACTTTATGCCCTTTGAGTAATGCCACAACGGAATACAATTCCCTCTGATGTTACAGTAGAACCTTGACTGTCATGTTTATTTAATCTAACAAATGTATGCAGTGCTGTATTTACTGTTGTGGAACATCTTACTGAAGTTCCATCTTCAAGTTATGGAACCGACTTCAGAGTAAGAAACTATCTATGCGGAATTAATTCATACCTTTATGTTGGTTGATGTAGCTTTGCTTTTATCTTTGTAATTGATTTTGTCAAACTGCAATAGCATTCCAAAAAAAAAGTCAAAGCACATTTAAGGATGGATGCTGCATTAAATTAACATCATTAAAGTTTCAGTGTGAGCCCATTCCAAGTTCATTCTGTATTAGAGTCTAAGCCTAGAAAATAGTGTTGGCGGTATTAATGCTTATTAATGTTTTGGTGCGAAATTTCTCTAACTGCTATTTTAATGAAGGTGTTTACTCGTTTGTTTGAAATTGGTTAACACCTTTGGTGCATGTAGAAAAAAGAGGAATGTTACTCGAACGCTTCAAGCATTGTCTGCTAATATCATCAATATGCGGAGATGCCGGTGTTGGACTGGGGTGGACAAAATTGAGAGGTCGCACAACACCAGGTTATAGTCCAACAGTTTTATTTGAAATCACAAGCTTTCGGAGCTATCGATTGCTCCTTCCTCAGGTGAAGTAAATTAGATACAGAATCGCCAAAGCATATATAGATAGAGAACAAAGCATGTGTACCTTACAATTGCAGACCACTAAATTAAATCATCCTGACTATCTGCCGAGGTGTGATAAAGTTAATTAAGTCAGCCAGGAAGGTACCACATCAAAGACATAGCAAGATACAACTGAGACAATGAGGTGTAGTCGCAGGGGTTCTAACGTGTCAAAAGCTGCCGTCTGTATGTTGATGTCGGTGTCGATATGCGCGATCTTCTTGGCGATTCTCTCCACTTTGAGCCGGCAGTTTGTGGTGTCGATGTGGTTACATACAGACGGCAGCTTTTGACACGTTAGAACCCCTGCGACTACACCTCATTGTCTCAGTTGTATCTTGCTATGTCTTTGATGTGGTACCTTCCTGGCTGACTTAATTAACTTTATCACACCTCGGCAGATAGTCAGGATGATTTAATTTAGTGGTCTGCAATTGTAAGGTACACATGCTTTGTTCTCTATCTATATATGCTTTGGCGATTCTGTATCTAATTTACTTCACCTGAGGAAGGAGCAATCGATAGCTCCGAAAGCTTGTGATTTCAAATAAAACTGTTGGACTATAACCTGGTGTTGTGCGACCTCTCAATATCATCAATAGTCATTCCTAGGCAATAGACTTGAATCGCCCTTTTACATCAGCTCAAAAAATGCTCCATGTCAAGTGGGCATTTTCCATCTCCCTCAGAAATATCTCACCATCTGGGTTACTGGTAGCTTGTGCCTACAGATGGAGTCCCAGCAACAAAGGCATCTTCCCTTATGCTATGTAACCTTTAACGTCTTCTGTTGCCACAGGATCCACGTTGAAGTGGGTCTAATCAGGAGGAGTCTTTACATCGAAATACATTCAATTTACAGCACAGAAACAAGCCATTTGACCCAAATGGTCTATGCCAGTGTTTATATTCCAAACAAGCCTCCTCCCATTGGATTTGATCTAATGCCATTTAGGGAAGGAAACCTGCTGTCCTTACCTGGTCTGCCCTACTCGTTACCTTGCTGTATCAAGCTATCCCTGTTGATTTTTTAGTGTATGATACAAAACCCAGGATAAGCTATCTATATACCACTGTCAAGTTTCAATGTTAATTCAAATGAAATTAATATGTCATACCATACAAATATCAATTTTTTTTTGCCAGTATATAATAAAATATGGTGAGAGTTGAGGCTGATAAATGAATGAGGCAGCTCTTTATAGTGCTAACCCAGCCCCTTTTTCTGAACGTTGAAAGATTTTTTATTAAATGACCTACGCCAATGGCTTTAAGTGAAAATCGATGAAATTGTTTTTTAAACTATTGCAATCTTGTACACACAGACTTCGACTTTTCTGCCGCAGCCGTGGAGGGCTGCAGCCATGCTTAGCAATATATATTTACTGTTTGTGTATGATAGGCTTAGCTGTGCCCAGGCAGATTTACGACAGAGAGGCTGATTGAAAGAGAACAACACTAAATCATCATTAAATTTTTATACTTTTGCTCTGTGAAGAAAGCAGATAAGGTTTCGGCACGGCTGAGCACCTTTTAAATTGTGGAATATTTTCCTTTTATAAGAGTTGATATTTGATTCTTTCCCCCTTAAAATGGCACCTGTGGTGGCTGTAATATATCTCCTCCCAGTAAATAATAAATTACACTGAGAGTGGAACTATCAGCCCCTGCAGTGACTTCATTCCTTTCATTCAACTGTTCTCTCTCTCTCTCTCGTTTACTTAATTACTGTGATATTCTCGCAGCTACTTTCATTCCTCTTGTCAGAGAACTCTGTACTCATTCATTTAAGTCACCTAGACTGACATCCTATCTTTTCTCCACATGCTGTCGTCACTTATTCAGGGATGAAGGTTGAATTTGACCTCAAATTGTTATGTACAACTCCACACAGCTACTGGGAGACTAATCTGCCAAGTGCTGTAGTGAAGTGCCTGATAACTGGTCAACAACAAAATGGCAGGTGGTCAACACAGCTCCATACTCGGCTCCTCTGATGTGTCAATGGGGAGGGGCACTGCCTATTGGAATCAAACAAACCAGGGGAGGTCTCAAGTTTGATTTTGATCACTGCAGGGGGGGCTCGGGAGGCCAACAATCCGCCAGGAATCCCTCTTCTGATCCCTGTCTACTCTCTCCTGGTGGAAAGTGTGCAGGTGCAGACAGCACAAAGACAGGGTTGGCTGACACTCTCTATCCTTCCCATAAGGCCAGGTAGCTGGTGTGGTGCGCTGTCTCGGCTCATACATGAAGAATAGTTATTTTGGTGAAGCATTAAAGAGATACCAGCATCTGTGGAACCACATATAATGTGAGTCACCCTATTTAAGATAGGAGGGATAAGGGAGGGGGAAAAAACTGTACTACTTGGATGTACAATATGGGCTACATCAAGTACAAGTGAGTACAAAATCAAATTTAGAAACAAGAAATTATTGAATTGGGCCATTTCAGGTTTATTCACATATTCCTGAATTGGGCTAATTTGGTTTCGGTTACACCTGACACAACCCTTCTGGGAAAAGCGAAATGATGGCACACTTTTGGTTTATAAGTAGGAGGTATAGATCCATACTTCACGATGCTCTAGTGGAAAGGAATGCATCTGTATTCAGACCATCATGGTCCATCGGATCTTCTTGGTCCAGTGGATAGGGAAGAGTGAATATATATTCCCTGGCAGTCCATTGGTGAATATAAATCTGATCCTTAGTGCAGTCTTGGTTAATCTTGTGAAGGCTCAAACTGTGGACTCTGTGGCCGGAATTTTGCCGGCGCTCAGAGGTCAAGATATTATGTTAAATTGTTACACTGGTGTCTGCATTGATGCCGTTTATGTTACATTTGAATTAAGCATTCGTACAGAGATAAATAGAGCTGATTATGGCATAGTCAGTAAATGCATTATGTGGTGTAGTCCAAAGATAAACACACCAAAAGGTACCAGGTTCATTGGGCTGTGCTCAGTTAGTTGATCTCAGGCAGGGTAGCAATTTGACGACTAAGTCGGCATCAACTCCACCAGACTAGGGAGGGTTCCTGTTTCTAATTGGTATCAATTTATCTCTGTGGCAAAATCCTGTGTTGGGCTCACTTGTGATGCCCCCCATGATGAAATAGCCTGCAAGTGCTCACTATCTAGCCTCATACATGAAAAATGACTACTTGGGCAAGGCACAAGAAGGCTACCACCATCTATAGACTCCAGCAAGTGTCCTTTTGGAGAGGAGAAAAAACTGACAAAATAGAAAATAAATACGAAGACAATGGGAGTAATTTTAAGCCCCCAGCTACTTGGCATATGGGAAGGATAGAGAATATCAGCCAACCTGCACATGCACACTTTCCACCAGGAGAAAGTAGACAGGGATCAGAAGAGGGATTCCTGGCTAATTGTTGGCCTCTCTAGCCTCCTGCAGTGAGCAAAATCAAACGTGGGACATCCTCTGGTTTGTTTGGGCCTATACTCTCTGGAGTTTAGAAGAATGAGAGGTGATCTCATTGAAACATATAAGATTCTGAGGGGCATTGACAGGGTAGATACTGAGAGGTTGTTTCCCCTGGCTGGAGAGTCTAGAACTAGGGGGCATAGTCTCAGGATAAGGGATCGGCCATTTAAGACTGAGATAAGGAGGAATTTCTTCACTCAGAGGGTTGTGAATCTTTGGAATTCTCTGCCCCAGAGGGCTGTGGATGCTAAATCATTGATTATATTCAAGGCTGAGATAGATAGATTTTTGGACTCATGGGGAAGCAAGGGATATGGAGATCAGGCGGGAAAATGGAGTTGAGGTCAAAGATCAGCCATGATCTTATTGAATGGTGGAGCAGGCTTGAGGGGCCGTTAGGCCTACTCCTGCTCCTATTTCTTATGTTCTTATATTCCCAGGCCTCGGGAAACACGGTAGCTGAAGGGAGACGTAAAGGGCCTGATGGAACAGGTAAGTGCCTTTACAGCACTGCTCGACCCAACAATCTAACCTGTAAACCCTCCCCCACAACTGTCCAACCCCCCCGCGATCTGTCTGACCCCTCCCGACTGTCCCAGCGCCCCGTGATCTGACTGACACCCCCGCGATCTGCCGACCCCCCTCCCCATGATCTGCCTGACTCCCCCAGCCCCCCCAGTGATCGGTTCAACACCCCCGTGATCTGATGTGACTGAACCCCCCCCCCCACTGTGATCTGATCGACCCCCTCCCGATCACTTACCCCCTCGAAGATGGCAGATCCCCGGATGCGGCCTAGAGCTGCAGGCCTACCCACCCAACAATCTGGCTGGCTTCGGCTGGGAAACAGATCATTGTATCTTTAAATCAGGTCCTGCAGGACCTTTGGGAAGCCCGTACTTCTGGGTTTCCTAGCCGCTATACCTCCGTCCCCCCACCCCCACCTACCTGTTATTATCGGGGCCAATATACAGACTAATTACTGCTCTCAGAAAGTAGATAACCAAAGAAGTGTCAAGCCTCTACACCTTATTAATCTTGCACCAAACACAATTAACTAGCGTGTAAAAGGTTCTTTGACACCACCAGCACAAAGAGTCATCTCAGGCAGTAATTAACGTCTCTTAAAAGATTAGGTGAAAAGAAGAGACTTTGCACAAAAGAAGTGATAATAAAGCTGTTCTTTTTAACTGATAAATTTACAAAATTAAAGATGTTTATGGCTCTTATTAAAATACCAGTACTTTCCCCATGAGTCCAAAAATCTATCTATCTCAGCCTTGAATATACTCAATGACTCAGCATCCACCGCCCTTTTGGGTAGAGAATTCCAAAGGTTCACAACCCTCTGAATGAAGAAATTCCTCCTCATCTCAGTCTTAAATGAGCAGCCCTTTATCTTGAGACTCTGCCCCTAGTTCTAGATTCTCCAGCCAGGGGAAAAAGCCTCTGTCTTCTCTGTCAATCCCCCTCGGAATCTTATGTTTCAATGAAAACTCCAGAGAATATAGACTCTCTCTCTCACAGGACAACCCTCTCAGCCCAGGGATCAATCTAGTGAACATTTGTTGCACCGCCTCTAAGGCAAGTATATCCTTCCTCAGCTAAGGAGACCAAAACTCTGCACAGTACTCCAGGTGTGGTCTCCTCATCTCAGTCCTAAATGACCGACCTCTTATCCTGAGACTATGCCCCCTAGTTATAGACTCTCCAGCCAGACGAAACAACCTCTCATTATCTACCCTGTCAATGCCCCTCAGAATCTGATATGTTTCAATGAGATCAGCTCTCATTCTTCTAAACTCCAGAGAGTATAGGCCCATTCTACTCAATCTCAATTGCTGAATGTGTGTGGGCTTGCCGCCTGCAATTTTGAATGCTTAGGTGCCCATTTTTTGCCTGTAAAATGTTGCTATTAAAGGGGAAGGTAAGTCTAGGAAGGAGTTTTTATTCAAAGTACTCATTTAGAAAAATACATAATTACAGATGTGGAGGGCCCAGCCAATAGCGTGGTTTGGGAAAAGGAACCCTTGCTGGGATAAGTTGTATACCCCATTGTTTTGAATAGAGTCACTCTGGGATTTAATCATGGATGTGCCTCCGACATCATATGCCTCTTAGTGGGTAAGAAAATTGGCTTCTGTATAAAGAAAAGGTCAATCAAGATTTCTTCACTAGTGCTCAATGTTCCACCCTGTGATTTCCCTAAACTCACTCTTTACTTCTCCCCCAGTGTCTGCATCTGTACTGTTGGCTGTTTCAAGTGTCATATTTGTGTGCCATCAAGGTGAGGGATAAAGCACTAGTTAGGGAATGAACATTTTTCCACTTAAGGCAGCACGAAACACTCTGGGGAATGACACGCTATAGACAACAGTCACACCTCTGATTCCATCTTTGATTCTGCAAACCTCCAAACCAGAACGTACAGCTGCAGAGTAAAGCTCTCTACTCTGTCCCAACAATGTGCATTAACCGCACCCTCACCCACCCAGTCCTCCAGCAAAATATTCAATTCTCTTGCAAAAATGAATTACAGAGTTGACATATTGTTAAAATATTACCCGAGGCGGGGAGGAGTAGCGACACTGAAGTGACAACTGAGGGTATCAATTGCCAGTGAAAGTCATTGTGTAGCAACAACTCCAGAACAAAAGTGCTCTTTAAAAGCCTTGTTGAACAGCCTTGTTGAAAAGCCTGATGATAATTCCAGGTTTTGGAAACAAGCCTCGCAGAATCTAGTCGCATAACCTGTGACCTTTCACGGTTTTTTAATTCTTTCTAAATAGAATAAAATGAGGTAGCATTTATACAAAAAATCAACCAAAGTGTGGTATTAGCGAGACAGTAGTTTTATGTGTAAAATTGTCTATTGATGGGGGTAATTTTGACTTTGTGGGATCGGGCAAAACAGGTCATAGCCAATCGGCAGCCCGTTTTGCATCTCTCCCGGTTTTTATTTCCCATTTTGCACTATCGCACAAAGTCAAGATTACCCCCCCCCCATTAGTTTTTATAATCACCACTGTACTGTCAAAGTGCTATAAAATTATGAGTTAATTAGGTTATTAAATATGGATGCTGCTATTCACGCGATGTGTCGGGCACCTTTTGATGTCTGTTGTAGGTATTTGTGATAAAAATTGATTAACATCAGAATCCTACGCTGCTTGTACTGGGGGCCGGTGGTCAGATTGAGCTCAGGATTTTTACAGGAGCGTTATTGTATAATTTCTCCATATGCTGCTCAGCAAACACTGTCCCACAGTGGAGGGGTAGATGCTGTCTGTAGCCCAGGTGTCCTAATTATCAGGAAAACCACAGCAACAGCTGCACTGTTCAATTAGCTACTGACCCACGGGCCCAGATCTGCTTGGATCATATTTATGTTCCGAGAAGCAAGCACACAACTTGTTCCTCAGCTTGTTCTCGGAAAGACGCAGTCCGCCTTCTCCTGACGGTGCACATTTTAGCATACAGCTGTTGCAAGGTTTCACTGGAGTGCAAAGGGCAAGGCTGAAACAGGCCTCAACCGACGAGAGACTGTGCTGGAAGTGAAAAAGAGGTCAGGGGTATTGTACGTAAAAATATATATCTTAGCAGGCAAAGTGACTGGTCCCAGATGGCAGCAAAAACGCTTAATCCCATCCGTGTCCTTTGTGTGCAGTCTGCAGAAATTTGTCACTTCCAGAGGGGAAGAAGTTCTGGCTCTGCTTCAGAGCGTTCAAAGAAACAATTTCACTTTGGTTCTTTTTAATCCATCCAATTAATTATAAAAATGTGTATTTCTGCGCCCTGTTGCTTATTATCAGACACACCTGCCATCTCATGAATAACTTGCAAGCATGTTTCATAGCTATCTTCCTGCAATAAAACCAAACTACTTCGGATTTATTTGTGATCTGATACTAATAGGAATTCTACCAGGACTGTTACCTGACTTTGACTGGCAACAGAGGAGAGGTGGTATTTCTGTGATAGGAACATAGGAACATGAGTAGGCCATTCAGCCTCTTAAACCATTTTTGCCATTCTGTTAGATTGTGGCTTAACTCTATCTCAACTCCATTTACCTGCCTTTGCTCCATATCCCTTGAAACCTTTACCTAACAAAAATCTATCAATCTCAGTCTTGAAAGCTTCAATTGAACCAGCAACCACAGCCTTTTGGGGGAGAGAATTCCAGATTTCCACTACACTTAGTGTGGAAAAAAAACACTTCCTGATTTCACTCGTAAATGGCCTAGCTCTAATTTTAAGATTATGCCCCTTGTCCTGGAGCCCCCCACCAGAGGAAATAGTTTCTCTAGGCTGAATTTTGCCGGCGCTCAGAGGGCGGGCTCGGAGGCGGGTCCGCTGTCAAAATCCAAATGATTGACAGCGGGGCGGTATCCCGCTCTAAACCCACCTCCTTGTGAGTTTCCCCAGTGCCGGCTCTGCCTGCACTTTGCAGACACGGCACCAAGCGGCGGGTCATGCAATTGTGCTGGTTGAGAGGTGTTTGAAGCAATTTAATCACCATTTTACCAGGTACAAAGCATTTTCCCAAGTTTTCCACGAGGTTCCCATTGCTCGGGGATCACACCAGGTAAGTGTGTCGGGTTCTGAACAACTCTCCATTCTTTCACTAGGTCACAGCTGCAAAAGTGGTTTCAAACCTGCCATTTAACAGCTGGTCACTTTCCAATCTCAGAAGCTTCAGCCTTCAGTATTTGGAACCCACTTTTGAGCTTTGTGCACTCTTGAAGTGTTTGGAGTAATCTCTCTATCTACTGTCACCTCCTTGGAACAACCTATCTCAACATTGACAGATTACTTCTGTCATCTCAACCTCACCTGCCATCTATTCCATGGCAATGTTCTCTGACTATATATGCTGTGCCTATATGCATCTCTTCACTTCACCTGATGAAGGAGCAGCCGCTCCGAAAGCTTATGATTTCAAATAAAGCTGTTGGACTATAACCTGGTGTTGTGCGACTTCTCACATTTGTCCACCCCAGTCCAACACCGGCATCTCCACATCACATCTATTCCATCAGCATTGGTGCCCTTGAACAAATCTCACCCTGGTCCTCAGAATCCCAACATGATCAGCCCCAACACCAGCATTACCGGGCACACCAGCAGCACCAACAACATCACCAACCTTCTCCGCAATCAACTGATGCTGCACAGGAAACAGGGCATCAGCACCCGACCACATTGCTGTCCGGGACGCCAGCGGTGGCCTCACCATGTCCAGATTTGCTTCATTTAACACTGAAGACCCTGGCTGCCACATGATGCATCAGGTTGGCACCACCCTACAACAGCACCATAAAGCATCCCTACAATGTCCAAGCCATTCCTTTCACACTCATCACCATTGGGGGGAGGGGGCGGGGGACATTCTGTCTCACCATTCACTGCAACTCACTTTCAAAGGTGCACTCAAATTTGTCCAAGAAAGCAAAGTGATGACAATAAGGATTTCAATGCTTGACAATATATTAACAGAAACTTTACATGAACATTGCATAAAACACCCAAGTGCCTACCCTTATGTGTTGTTAGTTGGTATGATTGGACTAGATTGAGAGTGAGTGTGAGGGGTGGCTAGTGAGATGGGAAGTGATAATATAGATAGAGAGGGATGGGTGGAGGTGCAAGGTAAGTTGGTGTGAGTAAGGATGTGCAAGAGTAGGGTAGGGAAGGCAGAGTGATGGGGATGTGGTGAGTGGCACAGGAGGATGAGGTTGAGTGTGGCTTTGCAGTAATGTTTTGTGATCTACTGAGACCATTGAAAGGTTGGCGCCACTGCAGCCAGGTCCTCCTGACAACATCCCTGCTAGTGTCCTTCTGTGCAATGTGCAACTAGGCTGCGTTGGTGTCCTGGGGAGGTCTCTTCTGCCCATGGGAAGGGAAGAGAACCTCCCTGTGTGCTGTAATTCCCTCCATATAGTTATGGGAGAGCCTGGGTGCAGCCGTGCTTGTCAGTGTTTGCAGCACCTCAATGCTGTAGAACACTGACAGCACAACTGTCAAAATCAATTTGGACATCAGACCCGCTTCCTATTAATTGTCCGGGAACCTCGCAGGGCGGGCTTAACAAGCCCCATCTTTGTAAAATCTTGTTGGAGGCCGGGGTTGAGACAGATGCCAGGCCCCTGCACGCCATGGACGTCGCCCACCCTGGACCCGCCGAGGTTGGAAAAATCCAGCCCTCTGTCTCTACCCTATCGAATTGCTTTATTATTTTAAACACCTCGATTAGATCCCCCCTCAACATTCTAAACTCAAGGAATACAAACCATGTTATGCAACCTGTCCTCATAATATATCTTTCCTGAGGTGCAGTGTCCAAAACTGAACACAGTACTCAAGGTGGTATCTGACCAAGGCTCTATACAATTGAAGCATTACTTCCTCACTTTTGTATTCCCACCCCTTTGAGATAAAGGTTAACATTTCATTTGCCTCTTTGATTGCTTTTTGTAATTGTGTACTAGCTTGTAATGATTTGTGTACATGGACACCTAAATCCCTTTGCTCCTCTACAACTCACAATCTCTCACCATTAAGACATTTTTCCAATTTGACATTCTCGGATTCAAAGTGGATGATCTCACGCTTGCCCACATTGAACTCCAACTGCCGTAGTTTTACCCATTTACTTAGTGTGTCTATTTCTTTTTGCAATTTTCTGCTCCCAGCTACAGAACTTACTGGCTTCCTAACTTATTGTCATCTGCAAACTTGATACACAATTCTCTATTCTCTATTACTTCATCTTGCCAGGAGGCGGGTAGTCGTCCCGCGCCGGGTCCCGTCTCCTTGGAAGCGGGAAGGGATTATAGCCACTTAACTGCCTGTTAACATGTAGTTACCAGGCAGATAAGAGGATTATCCCCATTTTGCCCACACAAGTGCAGGCTTCCCAAAGGCTCCGAAACCCGCCAGGGTCACCGAGGCAAGTAGTGGGTCTGCAGGGATCGGAGGGGTCCAAAAGTGTGCTGTGGAGGTAAGTGATGGGTGCAAGTGTGGAGAGGTGAGTATCTGAGGTAAGTGGAAAGTTTTAGAAAAAGTTTACTCACCTTTGTTTCTTCCTGCAGGCTTCAGTCGGTGGGTATGTGGAGAGTCTCGCACCTCCGCGACAGAGATGACAGATGGTCGTTGCATTCTCCAATGCAACAACCATCTTATTTCTGCAAAAGAAAGAGGTTTGATGAGGTCTTGAATTCAAGAACTCATCAAACTACAGAGAATGTCAGTGTTTGACAGCTTCACAGAGCTGTCAAACAATAACAATTCATCTGTCAAAAATTTGACAGATGAAACGTCATACGTTGAAGTTCTCTGTAACCAGCTTTCCCTTAATTGGCCTGCTAAACCCGCTGGGCGGGCTTAACAATGTAAATCAAGGAAAATAGCGTGGGTTGGCCAGAAGTTGATGGAGGCGGGACTGAAACCCAACAAATGGGAGTCCCGCCTCCAAAAGCTCCCCATTGGCAAAATTCAGCCCCTGGTTTCTCACTCCCTCCTTCTGAAATAATGGAGTGACAATTAAATCCAAAGGCACAATTCTTGAATCTAGAGAACTTTGGAAAATTATGACTGACACATCTACAATTTTATCACCTATTTCTTTTAATACTCTCAGGTGCAAACCATCACGTTTATCTTAAGTCCCATTATTTTCTCTATTGCCTTTTTTTACTTATATTAAATCCACTAAGTTCCCCTCTACTTTTTTAGGTTCCCTTGTACTGCTGGTATTATGTCCTCTTTCTCCATTGCGAAAACAAATACCAAGTTAACAAATCTGTCATTTCCTTATTGTCCATTATAGTCTTGTTTGCATCTGTATTTAAAAAGCCCATATTCCCCAATACCGCACTCTTTGATATCACTTGCAAGTATTTTTTCATATTCCCTTTTAGCACCTCTTATTTGTATCATTTTCTTGCTTTTTGTAGCTCTCCCAGCCCGTTGGATTTCCAATTTTCCTTAGAAGACAATATTTTTCTCAATCATTTCAATGTACTGGCATTATGCAGTTGAATTACAAAAAGTACCGAATCAGACTGGGTCAATACAATTTGACAATTGTCCAGCCTGATTTAGATAGCAGACTATAGAATCATTTATATTGCAGAAGGTAACGGCCTACACGTTGGTTTGTATCCGACCTCCTCACCTAAACTGATGCATAAGAGGACCGTGCAAAATTGGTCCTCTTCCCTCATCAGGACACGACCGTGGTGCCCCAGGAGGCAGTCGGCGGTCATGAAGAGGAGGAAGGCCGACCAGTGAGAATGCTCGCGCTGGGCCCACAGTGAGTTCGGGGGGGGGGGGGGCGGATAGATTGGTGGTGGGGAGGGCGTGATCGGTGCATCCCATACTTTCACGTTCATGAAGTCATTTTTTTAATAACCTTTCTGTGTCATCATCCAGCTGTCCCTTTAAGGACCACTGGTTTGGCTGCTATAGGCCCAAGTAGACTGACTGCAACCTGCACGGTGCATGCTATGGTCAGGTGTGATCCAGTATGGCAAAGGGGCCTGAAATCAGCACGAGGCCCTTGATTTGTATAGGAAATAGGCCTAGCAGCTTACCAATTTGGCATGCAGTGTTTACCCGGTGGGGAATGAACACACGCATCCCACATGTCACAGTGGACCCTTCAGCACTCGTCGTTCACCCGAAAAATAAGCACAGTGTGACCCAATATTTAGGTCAATATGTGTTCAATCTTTTAGGATTTGTAGTTTTCTTTCATGGTCTCGGGGATTGCTCTAGCATTTATATTGTCATTGTACAGTCAGAAGATCCTGGGTTCAAGCATCACTCCAGGATTTGAGTGTAGAATCTAGGCTGACACTTCAGTGCTACATTGTCGGAGGCGCCGTCTTTAGGATAAGATGTAAAGCTGAGGCCCTGTCTGCCTGCTCAAGCTGACATAAAAGATTCCATGGCGCTTCGAAGAAGAGCAGGGAGTTTCCTGGGGTCCTGCCGAACATTCATTTCTCAACCAACAGATTAAGTAGTCACTCATCTAATTGCTCTTTTTGAGAGCTTGCTGTGTGTAAATTGGCTGGGATGTTTGGTTGCCAGAATTTTTTTTATATACGTTCACGGGATGTGGGTGTTGCTGACAAGGCCAGCAATTATTGCCCATCCCTAATAACAGTGACGATACCTCAAAACTACTTCATTGGCTATGAAGTACTTTGGGATGTCCTGAGGTCTTGCAAGGTGTTATAGAAATAGAAATTCTTTCATCTTTTTTTTATCACACTACAAAAGAATACTTTATTCAGGTGAAAATGTCTTTCTGCTATTCTAAAACTAGTTCAACATTTTGCACATTATTATTTTTTTCCTAGCAGTTACCCATTACTATGGGAACAGAAAGACTAGTTTGTCCTGTTAATTGGGAATCAATATCTGATAGCATTCAGAGATGTGGAGCAATTAAGTGAATGCGCTTTCATGTAGAATGCATTTTCATGTAGAAACATACTAGCTTGTGCACATTGAACAAGAGTGACAAGAATATAATAAAAGGAATGCCATAAATTGTCACTTTCCTTGAGGCCATGGACACCTCTGCTCAATTTTTTTGAATTGAAAGGTAAATCATGAAATGTGAGAATGTCATCACCGAGAGTAGCTTCTAGACGTGTTTCTTGGTGATGGGTGAATGATGAATTATTATAATCAGTGGATCTGTGATGCACACTAGTGATATCTTGATACACAGCACAGAAAGGATGGCAGAAACGAAAACAAAAGTCAAATGTTTTGGTTTCACTAATTTGTTATCAGGAAGTAGAGTTGAGCCAGCCCGAGGGATACCCTACAAGAAGAATCCAACATTATAATATTCCATTAGGCTACCCAGTGAGTCAGGAGTTTGCAGTGTCCAGTCAAATCCACACTCTAAGTGGTCATTTTAATTCCCTCCACCTAGTAGAAACCAGATAGATTGGGAGTTAAAATCCAAGCAGTACACTTTTTAACGCTCATTTACTGCCCCGTGATCATTTTCACACCGCCTGTTTTCTTGGGCTGGCAGGGTGCCACCTGACTCATATAAAAATAAACTGGGGTCCGATCACTTCGATGGGATCCCAACGTTATTTGACCTGCCTGCTGAGTGGATCACCGCCACGGATACCCTGCTTAGTAAGACCTGACGAACACCCAGCAAAGGTCCTGTAAGGTAAATGGAAAACTTATTTTTGGAGGGCCCGGAATTGCAGGAATACTCCTCCGAGCCCCTCAAGAAAGGTTTGGGCCGCCCGCGCCCCAGGGGTTCCCCACTGCCCACCCGCGAAACCCTCCGAAACATTCCCCTCTGCGACTGAGCTTGGCGGCCCAAATTTCCTGGCCTGAAGCCAGTAAGCTGCTCCTTTAACATGTTCCAGGCCTCGCACTGCAGCTCCCGGGCGAGTTCAAATTCCCCTTCGATTGAAATATTCTGCTACATGGTATACATTTGTACATCTGCTCAACAATGTTTGCTGCATCTTGAAAAGCATTGATCTATTATATAAGAACAAAAATTGAATGAATTGAGGGCCTATTTTACGTTTAACGTTCGGAGGATTGCACCAATTAGGGTAGGCATTTAATATTAGAGCGGCCAATTGGCAGAGCACGCCTGTTGCCTGCCCGTGCTGCGAATGAATTACATAGAATTACATAGAATGTGCAGCACAGAAACAGGCCATTCGAATCAACTGGTCCATTCTGGTGTTTATGCTCCTCATGAGTCTTCTCCCACCCCTCTTCATCTCACCCTATCAGCATAACCTTCTATTATTTTCTCCCTCATGTGTTTATCTAGCTTCCTCTTAAATGCATCTATGTTATTTTCCTCAATTACTCCTGTGGTAGCGTGTTCCACATTCTAACCACTCTCTGGGTAAAGCAGTTTCTCCTGAATTCTCCAGTGGATTTATTAGTCCCTATCTTATGTTGAGGGATCTGGGGGTCCTCGTACATGAAACACAAAACGTTAGCATGCAAGTAATTAGGAAGGCAGATGGAATGTTGGCCCTTATTGCAAGGGGGATGGAGTATAAAAGTAGGGAAGTCTTGCTACAACTGTACAGGGCGTTAGTGAGACCACACCTAGAGTACTGCGTACAGTTTTGGTCTCCTTATTTAAGATGGGATATACTTGCATTGGAGGCAGTTCAGAGAAGGTTCACTAGGTTGATTTCTGGGATGAAGGGGTTGTCTTATGAGGTTGAGCAGGTTGGGTCTGTACTCATTGGAGTTTAGAAGAATGAGAGGTGATCTTATTGAAACATATAAGATTCTGAGGGAGCTTGACAGGGTAGATGCTGAGAGGATGTTTCCCTCGTGGGGGTATCTGGAACTAGGGGCATAATTTCAGAATAAGGGGTCACCCATTTAAGATGGAGATGAGGAGGAATTTCTTCTCTCAGAGGGTCGTGAATCTTTGGAATTCTCTACCCAAAGGGCTGTGGAGGCTGGGTCATTGAATATATTCAAGGCTGAGATAGACAGATTTTTGAACTACAGGGGACTCAAGGGTTATGGAGAACAGGCAAAGTGGTGTAGAGGACAAGATCAGATCAGCCATGATCTTATTGAATGGCGGAGCAGGCTCGAGGGGCCAAATGGCCTACTCCTGCTCCTATTTCTTATGTTCTTATGGCCCCTAGTTTTGGTCTTGCCTGCAAGTGGAAGTATTTAGCACCTCCTGGCCCCATAGAAGTAATCTAAAACTTACTTTTTTGGTCCTCTTCAGTTGCACTGCCAATAAAACTGGCCAGAGCGTACACAGCGCATGTTCCTCCCAGTTAACTTCCAAAATGACAATCAGGGTCATATGACTCCTTTTGCATATTAAAAGTGCCATCGCCTGAAACAGGCAGGCATTTCAGTCGCACAGCTGTAAATCCCTTAAAAAATGGCGACCACCAGTGCGAGTGCATTAACGGGGCATTGGCGCCTTATTAATGCCGATTTAGCCAAGTTAAAATTGGTCCTGTTGTGTGCAGTCATTCAGTAATTCTACTGACAGTTGGAGTTGGTTCCCCATGGACCGTGAGAGCTGCAGTATTTGTTATTTGAAATAGTCGTGTCATGTTTCCATGTTTAACATTATTAAGGTGGCTGTGCAGTTTGTTTTCTTTCTTGCCTTACTTCAGATCAAAACTGGACTGCAGAGAACAGCAGCAGTATGAAACGCTATCACACAGAGCAGCATCTGATCGTAGATAGTTCTGTGTAAAGTGATGTCACACTGGCCTTGAAGCAACAGTCCTTATCTTGTGAGACTTAAAAAAAAAAAATGTTTTTTAATTCTTCCCCAGTTTTCTTTCATTCCCCCCTGAAGATGTGGATTCTTCAGAACCTGGCACTTAGCTCCTGTCTATCTAAACCCACTGAACCACAGGGTGTTTTTAGCCTGAATTGTACTCTGCCTTTATTGGAGCAACTTAGTCAGCTCGGTGAGTGCGCAATATTGGTGTACGATAGAATGGTAGCACATGGGTTTATACAGATAGGGATTCTCCACATAATGAGATCTTGCTCTTATCTAGGTGGGCAGAGGAAACGCTTCAAGAACACCCTCAACGCCTCCTTGAAAAAGTGTAACATCCCCACCGACACCTGGGAATTCCTGGCCCAAGACCGCACAAAGTGGAGGAGAAGCATCCAGGAAGGCGCCAAACACCTCGAGTCTCTTCATCGGGAGCAAGCAGAAGCCAAGCGCAAGCAGCGCAAGGAGCGCACGTCAACCCAAGCACCCCACCCACCCGCCCCTTCAACCACCGTCTGCCCCACCTGTGACAGAGACTGTAGGTCCCCGCATTGGACTCATCAGTCACCTGAGAACTCATTTTTAATGTGGAAGCAAGTCATCCTCGGTTCCGAGGGACTGCCTAAGAAGAAGAGATTGTTAGGGAAGTGGCAAGTGTAGACAAATCACTTTTTCTATTCTGAGAAAGGGGGAAGAGAGAAACACTGGAGGTCAAGCTAGTGCAAGCTGCTGTGGTGTATTCCTGGAATCCGGATCCAGACATTGGTAGTGCCTGGTAGTAGGTCAGATCCCTGGAACATTTGAGAATATGTCTTTATAACTTCAATCCTCCTTCGCAAAAGGGATGCAAATTCTTTTCAAGGCATCAGTTGACCCTGAATCAAATACCTTCTCTGGGAGTCTGTTCCACAAATATTCTGGGAAAGGAAGTTTTTTCTAAACTCTAACTTTGTTCAAAGCTCAGGAATTTTGCACTTCTGTCCTCTAATCCTACGCTCATTGTCCAAGTTAAATATGTTGCTTACTTCAAACATATCCACACCTTTCATTATTTTGAAGACTTGTACCATGTCTCCACTCAGCCTTGTTTTCTCTAACAAAAGTAAATTAAATTAATTGAATCATGTCTCATAAATGAATCCCCTAAAATCCCCAGAGTCTCTGCTCTGCCAGCAGAAGTATGGCAGCACAGACCCCTTCCAAATTGTAGGGATGGGGTCATTTCTATAATTGGGCTGGCCAGCCCACGCCTGTACAGGCACATCTAAGGCGGCCTGTCCATTGTGTCAAGGTTAACTTGGAGCAGCATACAGCCGCTCCAATAAGGCGACTCCGAGGCCCACGAAAGGCCATGGAAGATATGGCTGCAACCTTTTCATTGCTCCTAAGGAAGCAAAGCAGCATGTTTTTAATGGCAATCAGCCCCGTCTGGCATTGATACCTTTCACTGCTGCATGCCTTGGATCTTTACAAAGTTCACAACTGAGAGCATGAGTCCGTGGGCCGAGAGAGAGAGTGTATTGGGTGGAATTCCCCATGTTCCCCATTTCCCAAACCCGCGACCTCTACCACTTAGAAGGACAAGGGATCAGGCGCATGGGGACACCACCACCTCCAAGTCACACACCATCCTGATTGGAAGTATATCGCCGTTCCTTCATCGTTGCTGGGTCAAAATCCTGGAACTCCCTCCCTGACAGCACTGTGGGAGTACCTTCACCACACGGACTGCAGCGGTTCAAGAAGGCGGCTCACCACCACCTTCTCAAGGGCAATTAGGGATGGGCAATAAATGCTGGTCTTGCCAGCGATGCCCACATCCCGTGAATGAATAAAAAAAAATGTAGTCCAGACAAGAAACATTATGTCAATGACTGGAATTAATGGGGATTCCTGGAGTGTTTACTCCCATTGACGAGACTCGCCTTGTTGCAAGCTACAGCTCCCAGCATGCTTTTTTGCCAACATTTCCGACATTATGAACAAGATAGACTGTGACAAAAGCAAAATACTGCAGATGCTGGAAATCTGAAATAAAACAGAAAATGCTGGAAATACTCAGCAGGTCAGGCAGCATCTGTGGAGAGAGAAACAGAGTTAACGGCCGTGATTTTCCCTATCTCGGCTGGTCCGGGGTGGGCGGTGTCGATGTCGGATCCCGGCTCCTCTGCTGTCCCCATCCCGCTCTGGAAAATGACTTTCCCCTGATTGGGCTTGTTAAGTCCGCCCAGCGCGCTTCCCGGCCAATTGAAGGAAGCGGGTCTGATGACATAATTTGATGACGCGTCATCAGCCGGTTTCCTTAAAGGGACCATGCGCAAATATATTTTGACATTTGTGCTGTCAGTGTTCTGCAGCATTGAGGTGCTGCAAACACTGACAATGACTGTGCAGAGATACATGGCTGTACCCAGGCTCTCCCATGACTCCCTCCATATGCTTATAGAGGGAGCCACAGCACTCAGGGAGGTCCTCTTCCCTTCGCATGGGTGGAAGAGACCTCCCAAGGAGATCAACGCAGCCTGGTTGCTCGTTGCACAGCAGGGCACAAGCAGGGATGCTGTCAGGAGGACCAGGCTGCAGTGGCACAAACCTTTCAATGATCTCAGTAGATCAAGAAACGATACTGCAAAGCCACACTCAAACTCATCCTGCTGTGCCACCCATTACATCCCCATCACTCTGCCTTCCCTACCCTACTCCTGCACATCCTTACTCACACCAACTTACCTTGCACCTCCACCCATCCCTCTCTATCTACATTGTCACTTCCCCATCGCACTAGCCACCCCTCACACTCACCCTCATCCTAGTCCAATCATACCAACTAACACACACAAGGGGAGGCACTTGTGTGTTTTAGCCAATGTTCATGTGAAGTTTCTGTTAATTTGCTGTCAAACATTGAAATCTTTATTTTCAATACTTTGTGTTCTTCGACAGATTTGTGTGCACCTTTGGAAGTGGCTTAGTGAGTTGCAGTGAATGGTGAGACAAAACGGTACCCCCCGCAATGATGATGAGTGTGAAAGGAATGGCTTTGGCATTGTAGGGATTCTTTATGTTGTTGGTGTGGGGTGGTGCCAGTCTGGTGCATCATGTGGCAGCCAGAGTGTGCAGCGTCAAGTGAAGTAAATCTGGCCTTGGTGAGACCGTCCCTGGCGTCCTGGGCAGCAATGTGGTCGGGTGCTGATGCCTCTGCCCTGTGCAGCATCAGGTGATTGCGGAGAAGGTTGGTGTTGTTGTTGGTGTTGCTGGTGTGCCTGGTGTTGCTGGTGTTGGGGCTGAAAGGAGTCGGCAGCCCCGGAGAAGGCAGAGGATAATTCAGAGCCGCTGAAGGCAGTTAAGTTCGGAAAACTAGGCCTATAAAAACAGGCTTCGCAGGGCGATCTGCACTAAGTGCGGTTTGCACAGAGTGCCGAGAGTTGGGTGAGTGAGGGAGTTAGGTGGGTGAGAAGTGAAGGAGGAGCTCGCTTGCTTCGCCTTTGCTTTCCCTAACTTTTCACTCTGTAGGATTTGGTTCTTACTTTACACCCAGGAAAGAGTCCGAGAGCGGGAGCAGTCAAACAACAAGAACAACTGCAAAATCGCTAAAGTGATGTCAAAACCAGGGAAGGAGCTGATTGGTAAGTAGGACCTGGTGAGTATTTCTACAGTCCAGTCGTTAAAGTAAAAGTAAGGTCTCTAGTTTAGAGCGAGTAGTGTTTAAAGTGAAGTAAGGTCCCTAGTGTATTTAATATTCTTTAAGTTAGAGGAAGAAAAAGGAGTAAATTAAGGGTAGGACATGGCGGAGCAGCTCGGCAGCGTGGAGTGCTCCTCCTGTGCTATGTGGGAAGTCAGGGACACTTTCGGTGTCCAGGGCGAACACATGTGCAGGAAGTGTCTCCAGCTGCAGCTACTCGAAATCCGCATTTCGGATCTGGAGCAGCGGCTGGAGTCACTGTGGAGCATCCGCGAGACTGAGATCTTCGTGGATAGCACATTTAACGAGGTGGTCACACCGCAGGTAAAGAGTGCACAGGCAGACAGGGAATGGGTGACCGCCAGACAGAGTAAAAGAACTAGGAAGGTAGTGCAGGAGTCCCCTGGGTCCATTTCCCTCTCCAACAGATTTTCCATTTTGGATACTGCTGGGGGAGATGATTTCTCAGGGGAATGCAGCAAGAGCCAAGTCCGTGGCACTACGAGTGGCTCAGCTGCACAGGAGGGGAGGACAAAGAGTGGGAGAGCAATAGTGATAGGGGATTCTATCGTAAGGGGAACAGATAGACGTTTCTATGACCGCAGACGTGACTCCAGGGTGGTATGTTGCCTCCCTGGTGCCAGGGTCAAGGATGTCACTGAGCGGCTGCAGGACGTTCTGAAGGGGGAGGGTGAACAGCCAGAGGTCGTAGTCCATATCAGTACCAACGACATAGGTAGAAAGAGGGACGAGGTCCTGCAAGCAGAATATATTGAGCTCGGAAATAAATTAAAAAGTAGGACCTCAAAGGTAGTAATCTCAGGATTACTCCCAGTGCCACGTGCTAGCGAGAGCAGAAATAGGAGAATAGACCAGATGAATGCGTGGCTGTAGAGATGGTGTAGGAGGGAGGGATTTAAATTCCTGAGGCACTGGGACCGATTCTGGGGAAGGTGGGACTTGTACAAGCTGGACGGGTTACACCTCGGCAGTACCGGGACCAATATCCTCATAGGGGGGTTTGCTAGTGCTGTTGGGAAGGATTTAAACTAGTTTGTCAGGGGGCTGGGAACCTAAGTGCGGGCCCAGAACAGAGAGAAACAAAGCTGGAAATGCAAGTTAGAAAATTAGTCAGCAAAACTAGTAGGGAGCAGAAACAAAGGCCAACAGTAAAGAGGGTCAAAGTGCAGAAAAATATTAAACAGGCAAAGTTGAAGGCACTTTATCTAAATGCACGTAGCATTCGCAACAAGGTGGATGAATTAATTACACTAATAGAAGTAAATGGGTATGATGTAATTGCCATTACAGAGACATGGTTGCAGGGTAATCAAAGCTGGAAACTGAATGTTCCAGGGTACGCAACATTTAGGAATGACAGACAAAAAGGAAAAGGAGGTGGCGTAGCGCTGTTAATAAGGGATGAGATCGGTATGGTAGAGATAAAAGATCTTGGCTTGGCAGATCGTGATGTAGAACTGGAATCAGTTTGGGTGGAGCTAAGAAACAGCAAAGGGTGGAAAACATTGGTGGGAGTTGTGTGTAGGTCACCAAACAGTAATGGTAATGTAGGGCACAGTATCAATCAAAAGATTAGAAGTGCATGTAACAAGGGCAATACGACAATCATGGGGGACATTAATCTACATATTGACTGGGCAAATCAAATTACCACTAATGGTGTGGAGGACGAATTCTTGGAATGCATGCGAGATGGTTTCCTGGATCAGTATGTGGAGGAACCAACAAGGGAACAAGCTGTTCTGGATCTGGTACTGTGTAATGAGAAAGGGCTAATCAATAATCTTGTGGTAAAGGGGCCTTTAGGGACAAGTGACCATAATATGATTGAATTTTACATTAAGTTTGAGAGTGATGTAGTCCAATCTGAAACTAAGGTCTTCAATCTAAACAAAGGAAACTACAAGGGTATGAGGGACAAGTTGACCATGGTAGATTGGGAGACTACACTAAAAGGTATGAAGGTGGACATACAATGGCTAACATTCAAGGAAATAATGCATAATTTGCAACAAACATATATTCCTCTAGGGCATAAAAACCCAAAAGGAAAAGTGATCCAACCATGGCTAGCAAAAGAAATTAAAGCTAGTATTAAGTCAAAGGAGGAAGCTTATAAAGTTGCCAGAAAAAGCGGTCAGCCTGAGGATTGGGATCTTTTTAGAAATCAGCAAAGGGGGACCAAGAAATTGATAAAGAAAGGGAAAATGGAATATGAGCACAAACTAGCGAAAAATATAAAAACGGATTGTAAAAGCTTCTATAGGTATGTGAAAAGGAAAAGACTGGCGAAGGTAAATGTAGGTCCTTTACAGTCAGAGACGGGAGAATTTATAATGGGGAATGAGGAAATGGCAGAGAAATTAAATAAATACTTTGTTTCTGTCTTCACGGAGGAAGACACAAAATACCTCCCAGAAATATGAGAAAACCAAGGGTGTGGCGAGAATGATGAACTTAAAGAAATTATTATTAGTAAAAAAACAGTATGAGCAAAATTAATGGGACTAAAAGTCAATAAATCTCAAGGACCGGATGACCTACATCCTAGGGTTTTGAAAGAGGTGGCCATTGGGATAGTGGACGCATTGGTTGTCATCTTCCAAAATTCTATAGATTCTGGAACGGTTCCTGCAGATTGGAGAACAGCAAATGTAACTCCGCCATTTAAGAAAGGAGGGAGAGAGAAAACAGGGAACTACAGACCTGTTAGCCTCACATCAGTAGTTGGGAAAATGCTGAAATCTATTATAAAGAATGCAATAACTGGGCACTTAGAAACTAATAGTAAGATTGGGCAGAGTCAACATGGATTTCTGAAAGGGAAGTCCTGTTTGACAAACCTATTGGAGTTCTTTGAGGATGTAACTAGTGGAGTAGACAAAGGGGAACCGGTAGATGTGGTGCATCTGGATTTTCAGAAGGCCTTCGATAAGGTCCCACACAAGAGGTTGGTCAACAAAATTAGGGCAACATGGAATTGGGGGTAATATACTAGCATGGATTGAGAATCGGTTAACAGACAGAAAACAAAGAGTAGGGATAAAAGGGTCTTTTTCAGGATGGCAGGCTGTGACTAGTGGGGTACCGCAAGGATCGGTGCTTGGGCCCCAGCTATTCACAATCTATATCAATGATTTGGATGAGGGGACTAAATGTAACATTTCCAAATTTGTTGATGACACAAAGCTAGGTGGCAGTGTCAGTTGTGAAGAGGATGTGAAGAGGCTTCAAGGGGATCTCAACTGGCTCAGTGAGTGGGCAAGAACATGGCAGATGGATTATTATGTGGAGAAATGTGAAGTTATCCACTTTGGTAGAAAAAAACAGAAAGGCAGAGTATTTCCTAAATGGTGAAAGATTGGGGAATGCAGATGCTCAAAGGGACCTGGGTGTCCTTGTACATGAGTCACTGAAAGTGAATGTGCAGGTGCAGCAAGCCATTAGGAAGGCAAATGGTATGCTGGCCTTCATTACAAGAGGATTTGAGTACAGGAGTAAAGAAGTCTTACTCCATTTATATAGGGCCTTGGTGAGACAACACCTGGAGTACTGTGTACAAATTTGGTCTCCTTACCTAAGGAAGGATATACTTGCCATAGAGCGAGTGCAACAAAGGTTCACGAGATGGCGGGACTGTCGTATGAGAAGAGATTGATTAAACTAGGCCTGTATTCTCTTGAATTCAGAAGAATGAGGGGATCTCATTGAAGCATACAAAATTATTACAGGGCTTGATAGAGTGGATGCTGGGACAATGTTTCCCTTGGCTGGGGAGTCTAGAACCAGGGGCCACAGCCTCAGGATAAAGGGTAGGCCATTCAGAACTGAGATGAGAAGAAATTTCTTCACACAGAGGGTAGTGAATCTTTGGAATTCTCTACCCCAGAGGGCTGTGGAGGCTCAGTCATTGGGTATATTCAAAATAGAAGTTGATAGATTTCTGACTAGTAAGGACATCAAAGGATATGGTGATAGGGCCGGTGAATGGAGTTGAGGCAGAAGATCAGCCATGATCTCATTGAATGGCAGAGCAGGCTCGAATGGCCGAATGGCCTACTCCTGCTCCTATTTCTTATGTTCTTATGATTGTGGTCAGATTCTGAGGACCAAGATGAGAGATTATAAAGTGCACCCATGCTGATGGAATAGATGGCAGGTGAAGTAAAGATGACAGAAGCGATCTGTCAATGGTGGGAGAGGTAATGAGGTCAGATTGGATGGAGACTTGAGTAAAGACCTGCAGCGTTCTGAAGCTGCAGTGGAAATGCAGTTTAGAGAAGTTAGTGTTTAACGGAACATTTCTCAATCAGCTAGGAGCTTTGACTTGGCATTTGAAGCTGTCAACTCATCAACTGATTCAATGGCAAGTGACATCCCACCTCACCTTCACAGACGTGGTCTAGGCACTGCCGGAAACCGGTGGGTGACCTGTCAAATTCAAAAAGATGGGCAAAAAAGCATTGTTAAGTGGCTGTAAACAAGCCACTAATGATTTGAATTGGGTCCTCCGCTGTTGCCTGTCGGGCCTGCTCAGTGCTGGCAGGCCCGACATCGGGAAATGTAAGTGTGCGCATCGTGAACCCGCTGTCAATTATTTTAAATTTCACAGCTGACCCACCACCCATCCTGTTCGTTGAGCAAAATCGCGGACAGTGTGACCTCTTCAACCTTTTTACAGATAACTTTGAAAACAAAAACGGTCACGTTGTATCCTTACTATTCCTCCACAACTCTAGTTGGCTTTGCAGTTGAGCACAGCTGAGGAAAAACCTGGCAAGTGGCAGAAGAATCAGGCAAGAATCACTCAGAACAGGCCTTTAGATTTTGTAAATGGATCCACCAGCTGGGTTCAGTTATGTTTCTCTCAGAATTTAAAAACCACATTCATATAAACATTAGTGACCACTGGAATAACTGAGCCATTATTCAGGTTTTAGAGGGCGATTTTGATTAAAACGCCTTGGGGAAAAATTCGGTTGCTTTGCGCCTCCCATTAGCACCGTAAGAGGAAGAAGGAAAACAAGACTAACATGTTTAATCTTTTCATAACTTTTATATATTTATTGATCTTCGCTATAAATACCCAATCCCTAAACAAATGTGCACCCACTCACCTTTCACTGGCGGTCTGTCGCAGTTAGAAATTAATAATTTGCTACACTTGTCATTACTCACATCAGATCTATTTTCTTTCAACGTTGTCTCTTTTTGCGGTTGTATACACCACATTCCTATCCTCTATTGGAGAATGATGTACAGCCTGAGGAAAAATGGGACAAAAAAAGAAAACACAAAATAGTGATGGGAAACATTTTGAAATATTATATTAGAGTTTGGGGAAATGCTTATATCTGCTACTGTCAAATGAAATTTAATAAAATAGAATACATTTTCACAAATATGTTGGAAACCATTTAAGTTTCGAAGTCTGCACAACAATTCCTGCAAAAAATATATAAAATTGAGCACAAATCGCATTCTTTTTGTATTGAAGAAATATGGAAAAGTAGAACTTTGATAATGTCCCTAACCGCACTTTGTAACAGCTTTTCAAATGCACAGACTTTTTTTCTCAAGTATTACACAATTAAATTGGACCAAGTGGAAGCTACTCCTGATTTTTAGCTTTGTATTGCCTGAAAACTTGCAGATCATTATCCAAACGCCTACACCTGGGTTATTAATGAGGAAAGAAAGGAGCAAAAGCCCGAACAATGATTTCCGCCAGTTGTCCTTGATGGTGACCAGTAGGCTCCTGCTCCTCCTCTGCTCTGTGACTCAATCAGGATTTATTAACTGCATTCTCCAGGGCCGCCAAGAGGGGCCGACCTGGAGGTGGCCAAAATAATAGAATGGTGGTGCGGGGCGCAGCCGGACCGCCCCTTTAATTACTGCCCCCCAGCGGTGTGCGGCCTGGTTCGCTGACATCGCCTGTGGCAACCTCGTGGGGCGCAGCCGAATTTCTGCCTCGGGGCGCCAAGGGGTTGCGTCATTTGGTGATGATGTCATCGCCGGCGGCGCTGCAGCCCGGGGCGCTACCGATGTGGGTGCGGCACTATCAGCTCGCGCCTCAGTAGCGCCTAGCCGAATTTCCGATAAGCCTTTTGCGCCCCGTTAACGCCCCCGGAAGCGCTTACGACGGGTGCAATGAGGCGAATTTCGCCCCCTAAATGTGTTTATTGCGATTGTGTCAGTGTGTGAGGGGAACAACAATTAAAAAGTGGTTAGTACGAGCCCGTAGCTTGGAAAAGCCTGTATCTTCACCATCTCTTACGTCCTCAAAGCTTTCAAAGTCAAGATCGCCCAGGATTGCCTTCTCATCGGGAGTCAACGGCTTGTCATTTCTAAGCCCTGCTCCTACTCAGATCTGTTCCTTTGTGTTTGATATGATTTAGTCATGCAAACCAAGTAATCTTGCCATCTTGTAAGCTAAAGGAACACATGCCCAATGTCAGACACATGTTGAAGCTACAGCCCATCATTGGTGTCCTTGTGTGACCCTGCATCACCGGGCTGGATCTTGCACGTAGTACATTTAGCATCGAGCTGGCACCTGTTGCTAGGCATTCTGCCCTGCTGTATTGGGGAGGGTGCCCTGGAGTGGTCAAAGTTCCACAAACTATGAAGCAGAACTTGAGACACTCGCAGGCGTTGCAGAACTACCTCAGGACATTTTCTCCACGACTAACACAGGTGACAAACGTTTTCTCATGGATAAAGGATGTCTTTTTCAAATGGGTTGCTGACCTTGGCAAAGCTTTTGAAGAAACAAAGCAACTTATCCCAGAATCTCCAGGACCAGTGTTACAGTATTTTGGCACAATAAAAGAGGTCACAAGTTGGCGCATCAGTGGGTTAGGTATTGTGATCCTCCAAATTGAACAGACCTGTGCCTTGTACCTCACACACACTGAGCAAAATAAAAGAGTTCAGCACCAACAGAGAAAGAGATGTTAGCTACTGTGAATGGGTGCATAAAATCCCATCAATATATAAGGACATGGGGTCAATACAGAAACTGACCAGAAATCTAACAACATTATGAACAAAAACATTGGGGCCAAATTTTCTTGGTGTTCTGCTAGTCCTCCACCGGAACTTCAGGGGAGTCTGGCGGAATGGTTGGGAAAGAGGCCGAGACCTAGATACGTTGGTCCTGACCTTAGCTGGAAATTCCCGCTTGCCCTTGTAAGAGGCAAATCCTCCGCCAACCCTTTAAAAGTCCTCTTATGTAGAGGGCGGGCCTGGGCGCGGGGACTCCCTACAGTTTGAAAATACTCATGAGTGAAATGAAGTGTCGTGGCCTCCAGGAGTTGAGGGGGGGAGGGTCCAGGCCACAGCTGCACTCCTTAAAGAAGTGTAAGAATTTTAAAATTTTATTTTGTGGATCAGACCCCTTACACAGGTCAAAGAGGAGAAATGCATGAGGTTGCCAGGAGAGGGGAGTCTGGGTATCTGCCCCAATGGTGGCCAGCAAGTGTCCAGCAGTACTGAGAAGGTGTGCTGATAGTGGTGTAGGTGTCCTCCCACCACAGTACAAAGAAGATCTTCCTCCTCCTCCTCCCTCTTCTTGGCAGACTGGAATTGCCAGAATTGGAATTGCCATGAAGAAAAAATTACATTGCAATTTTTGCCACAATCTTCCACTATACAAATGATTTAATGTTGGCTATGGTTGCAGCTTCAGTTATGATAAGCCTATGCCTATTATAGGCCTCTGAACTCATAAACCTATATTCAGGGCTGTTTTTTGAATTGTCAGCATTTTGAGGCTGTGTTAGTTTTTCTGAAGCTATTGGTCAGATTTTGCTAGTTTGTATACAGACTGTACAGCCCCCAGGATACTTGCCATGCTGAGACCTCAGGCACTTGTATTTTCTCTTCTTTGGGGCATATGTAGCTAGGAGGAAGGGCCTGCTCCTGTCACTGTGCCTGATTGGTGGAGGAAACACAGGATGTGCAACATATTTTTCTGGTCAAATGTTCTGGCATCCAAGGACAATTATGAACACATGGTCCTGATCATTGTCAACTTCATCTTGATCTAGTCATCTGTCCCTTGTCCAAGAGGATGGAATCATTCTCCAACGACTGACCCAAGAGAAGCCAATGGGGAAAAATCTGTGGGAATTATTTTAACCATTGATCATGTACCTTTGGACTCCGAAGCTTTATTATCTAGACTGCTCCATGAAATATCGAAGTATCTGTTACATTACTTCATGCAATGCTGATAACAATGGATAGCAAACATTGGGCCGTATTTTGCGACCCCTAAGGGTGTGTATGCGCCCGTAAGGGCTGCGCAAGTTCCGGGTTCAGGCATGCAAAGCGCACGTGCGAAAACCCGGAACTTGCGATCTGTCAAGAATTCTCTTGACAGATCCTCTGCATCCCCGAGAAAAGGGCCTCCGTGGGCGGAGAGCTGCGCTATTTGCCCAACTTCCGCCCGCTGAATGCCTGTGAAATTCTTACGCCTGGTAAAAACAGGCATAAGGCCTTCTTTTACCAGCATAAGAGTTTTAAAAAATAGAAAAATAAAATTTTATCACTCATTTATACATTAAAAACCCTGTCCAATAATGTAAGTTTATTTTTAGCTCTATTAAATCAAATAATTGCTTTTTAAAAAAAATAAGATTTTTGTTTAAAATATTTAATTAAATGGCATTTTAATTAATTTTAAATATGTAATTTAAAAATATATATTTCATGTGTTCATGTATTTTTTACGTGATCCCCATTTATACTTATGGGGATTCCGTACGTACGGAACTCCCATAAGCATGAATGGGGATTCCCTTCTTTTATTGGTTGGGCCGGCCCACGTGATCCCAGGGGCGCTTGTGAACCGCCTGCACCCCTGGGATACCTGGGCCTCTACCCGCGGGTACTCAGAGAGGCCCAGGAGCGCGAGTCTCCGTTCCTCCCGGACCAGCAGGTAAATTCGTAGATTTTTTTACAGGTCGGGGCCTCCCTCCGACCACAAATTTTGGGCCACTATACTCTGATTTTAAACGCTGGATTTCACCATGTGTTTCCTCCATCACTCTAGTAGCACACATCGTCAGTATTGAACCACTGGAAGAAAATGAGAAAAGATAAAGATTGAAAAGACGTGACCTTGTCGACAGACACACTTACACCTACCTGGGAATGTCTGAGGATAACTGCTTCCACAGGCTCTGCTTTAGCAGGGAGGCAGGGGCAGTGTTGTGTCATATTACTGAAAATGGGTCGAGATCTCATGATAAGATGGTTCTACCTGAATCGGTAACCAATCTTTTCTCTTTTCAGATGCTGCCTTGTATTACCAATACTTTCTGTTTTTATGCCTGTAAAAGGAGTGTATCCTTCAGTAAAGCCCTCTCCCTGCCAGATTGTTACATGTATAGTCTTTACAAGAAAACCTCTTTGCAGTACATGCGGTTAAAAAGCTGCATGGAGACTGCTCACACTGCTAAGGGTCAAACTGATGGCTGTTTGGAATTCCAAAACCGAAGTAGGAATGTTTGAGCACCCACACAAAATGATACCTAAGGTCTAGAAAATTAAAGGGTGTAACACTAGGGACTCAAATTACATAATTTACTGCACAGCCAGAGCTGACTACTGCAAAAAACATGGTCAAAGGAAAGTGGGAGTTAAATGGACAGGAGCATAAAAACAAAAGTTTTAACAAAATGAATTAAAAGCAAATGTAAAATTCGGAACTTTGACAGAACCATGCTTCAGCACAACATTTATCAGTTCACTTTAAAGTCAGCACTAAGGCCTTGAAATTACACTGTGAAAATATTAGTGTACAAGAGATGAATGCATTGGTGTAGAATTGGTGTGCTACATTAACCCATTAACATAAGGGGCAGGGAATCTCATACAGACGCATTGTACATGTTGCATTCGGTTTTGCTGTTGGGAAAAGACAAGCTATGCTACGAATCTATCTTCTCCAGAAGTCTTTGCTCTTCAGTGAAAATCTATATGTATATCCATGAAGAACAGAATGATTACTCTCAAGCTGTTCATTAATGAGAACATTAGAGAACAGGATCTAAACAAAAACTGTGCATGATCATTTAAGAAACAGTAGCAATGAAGAATAGCTCTCTTCTCAACACGTGCCACCTAATGCTCAATTTCTGTACTTTGTTACACTCAGTGAGGACAGGCTGATTCTACATGCTATTGATCACAATTTACAAAGAATTACTGTGGATGGTTGAGAATGCATTACTAGTGCTATAATTTATTCTAAAGTTTCAGATGATACAAGGCACAAAATCAAAGCGTGAAGCATCTATGTATGTCACATAATCAGGGTAATTTGAGTTGCAATCCTTGTCTATGTACTAGAAATGAGAATTCTAGATGCAGGAGTCAAACACTTACAAGTGTAATAAGCGTTACATGAACATACTCACAGACAACATCCCTGAACACACCCTGATGCTTTGCTGTAGATGATCACACGTTATCATCATTGAGCTCAACTTTCTAGATGTCTTCCTTCTGTTTCATCTTCTAACTTTGCATTACAATCTCGTCCTTCTTATATCTTTTAACTATATTAGTTCATATACATTCCAGGACCTTTATTTACTCTACACCAGCTCATACCAGTCTATATCAAGAGGTTCCAGGGCCCAGAGGAGCTGCTGGTGTTTAGATTAAGCAAAGCATAGAATTTACCTATTATGGTTATGCTAAAGATAAGTTAGTCTCTAAGCGTGCATGAATTGTGAGAAAGTTCGGAATTAAATGCAATCGTTGGCCCAGAATTGGCGGTTGTAATGACCATGAAACTGACAGCAACTTCTGGAGTCTGCACATGCGCATTTAAATGCAGATACTTGAAGTTGCTGTCAGTGATACCCTCATTCTCCATAGGATGCATGTTGCAGTCCTTGCAGATGGAAATCAACTAGAAATCACTGAATTGACGTGAACTTCCACTTCTCGCTGTAAAAACCGTTGAAAAAGTTAAGTCTTGTTGAATGAGGTGTAATTGAGTTTTTAATGGCATACTAAGTCATAATTACTGCTGAACGACCTCTCTGGCCCAGAAAAACTAATTTTGTATTTGTGCTGTATAAATTCCATAGATTTTTAAAATAATAAACATTTGTTTTTATTTTTTTAAAGTTTGTTTGTGATATTTCAGTTTTTACCTTAATCCCATGTGTATGTCCCAGTCATTGTTTTGCTTTCTATAAAATTATAAAAGGTGAATGATAAAAGCCACTTGTTATTTCCTGGTTTGCTGTTTGAGAATTCTTCAATGTTATTGGCTGCTTAGCCTGCTCGATGACATCACTGTTGCTGGACGCCAGAGATCCCCTATAGATGGCGCCAGAATGAGATTAACATTGGGAAAGGTAAAATCAATGCCATCGAGCCCGCTAAATCCTCGTGGGCAGCTTTCTTCAAGTCAGCGGCGACCACCATTACTTTGCTGCTGACCACAAAATCTGGGCCAATCTATTGTTTAACCTTGACCACAGGCTGTTTGTGGCCTCTGTGAAGATTGTCACTGTCAGCAAAGTTCTGTAGGTTTTTAACCTTGGGGCTCAATACAAAATGGGTTCCTTACTTACAAACTGGAATCCTCACTTGCTCTTGATCCCTTAACAATCTGTGTTTGATTGGTGATTTTTTGTACTCTTCAATACAGGGGCATAGCTTTAGCGAATGAGAATTTTCCATTTCCACACCCAATGTCAGTATTAGATACTCCTAGTTCAAATACAGTACAGCAAGCTGCACAGAAAAGCTCCCCCTATACTGACCCCTCTGTGTGAGCCATTAATATGTTCCACAATTTCGACACCAGCCATGCTTATGGTCTCTCTCAGCAAGATTAGCAATTTAGTGCTAATTGTGGGTTCAAAGTTCTTGGAGTGGGACTTGAACCCATAACCTTCTGACTCAGAGGCAAGAGTGCTACCCACTGAGCCACTGGCTGGCATTATTTGATGTGCGCCCTACTCAGTCCCCACATGCCACTATTTCACTGACAAAGCAACTAAGCAAAAATAAATGACCTAATGTATTTTTTTTTATAAAGGCACTAATTGTTTGAGACCAGCTTGGTTTATATAACGCTGAGGGATGACATGCTCTAGGGAATCCGTTCATAGTTGATAGCATTCCAATGCTACTGCTTTACGATCTTCTTCCATTGATTCAAAGCCACTTAATTCAAATTACTGAATATTTCAAATTGAAATTATGCTGTTTTATTCCAACTGTTAATTGAAATTACTGCATGATTTTATTTTTTTTACTCAAAAATGACTTTGAATTATTAGACGCAGGCGGTACTGTAGTGCCAGCTGTGGCTCAGTGGGTAGCACTCTTGCCTCTGAGTCCAGAAGTTGTGGGTTCACAGTCCCACTCCAAAGACTTAAGCACAAAAGTCTAGCCTGATACTCCAGTGCAGTACTGGGGGAGTGCTGCACTGTCGGAGGTGCCGTTTTTCAGATGAGATGTTAACCCCATCTGCTCTCTCAGGTGGACGTAAAAGATCCCATGGCACTATTTTGAAGAAGAGCAGGGGAATTATCCCTGGTGTCCTGGCCAATATTTATTCCATATTTATCCCTCTATCAACATCACAAAAAACAGATTATCTGGTCATTATCACACTGCTGTTTGTGGGAGCTTGCTGAGTGCAATTAGCTGCTGTGTTTCCTACATTACAACAGTGACTACTACACTTCAAAAGTACTTCATTGGCTGTAAATCACTTTGGGACGTCCAGAGGCCATGAAAGGTGCTATATAAATGCAAGTCTTTCATTGTACTTGACTTTGACTGAAGATTTTTGATTGTACAACAAAATGGCCATCTTTCAAGGTGTGGCTTGGCTTTGCTCATCAACAGATTCCAATAGGAAGCTGCCACTAATGATATCACAACAGCAGTTTCTTCTTCTAATTATTTTAGAGTTGAGTAACAAAAGCTCAACACAATACCAGATTTTATATAGCCTACATGGAGGCAAGACAGCGTATTTAACATGTAAATTATTTAGAAACAATTACAGGCATAGTGACACAAACAGATGGATTGTACAGCTTAGTATTCAGTCTTCAGATTTCACAGAAACAAATAAGAACAACACAAACATAAGTACATCTGGAAGCTGTTAATGGTCCAAGCCTGCAGATCACATCTATGCTATAGCAGTACCTGGCTCAGCTGGTACTCCTTTGACTAGAAGGTTGCCTCAATTTCCATCTTGCAGGGCAATTCCGTATATTGAACATATACAGAACACTGACATCGCCAAATCCCCCACCATCAATATCCTGGGGGTCACCATTGCCCAGAAACTTAACTGGACCAGCCACATAAATACTGTGGCAACAAGAGCAGGTCAGAGGCTGGGTATTCTGCGGCGAGTGTCTCACCTCCTGACTCCCCAAAGCCTTTCCACCATCTACAAGGCACAAGTAAGGAGTATGATGGAATACTCTCCACTTGCCTGGATGAGTGCAGCTGCAACAACACTCAAGAAGCTCGACACCATCCAGGACAAAGCAGCCTGCTTGATTGGCACCCCATCCACCACCTTAAACATTCACTCCCTCCACCACCGGCGTACCGTGGCTGCAGTGTGTACCATCTACAAGATGCACTGCAGCAACTCGCCAAGGCTTCTTCGGCAGCACCTCCCAAACCCCGCGACCTCTTCCACCTAGAAGGACAAGAGCAGCAGGCGCATGGGAACACCACCACTTGCAAGTTCCCCTCCAAGTCACACACCATCCTGACTTGGAAATATATCGCCGAACCTTCATCGTTGCTGGGATCAAAATCCTGGAACTTCCTCCCTAACAGCACTGTGGGAGTACCTTCACCACACTGACTGCGGCGGTTCAAGAAGGCGGCTCACCACTACCTTCTCAAGTGCAATTAGGGATGGACAATAAATGCGGGCCTTGCCAGCGACGCCCACATCCCATAAACAAATAAAAGAAAATGATCCCAAAGGATTAGTTGCAAATAGAGGGTGTATTCTTAGTGTTGTGACAACTGTTTCACCTAGAGAACCCTTGTTAATGCCCTTCTCTCTCTGAGACCCCAATGCCAATGAGCTGTTGGACTCATTGGACTAACCTGTAGAATTATTTTCAAATTCAATCGATGGTGCACTTAAAATCAAATCTTATTCAATCAAATCCCTATTTAGGCAAAAGTTTTCCTCTGGGACCAGGAACTGAATGTTCAGTTCTACCCAGCAGCCGAGACTGAATTCTGCCGGTTTTCTGATGTTGCTTCCAGTGAATTTTTCCAATACTGTTTATTAATATCTCTGATGTTCTTTTGCCTTACAATGATTGATGTTTTTGCAGCTTATTCTAATTATCATGCTTCATCATCTTGCGAGTTCTGCTGTAAAGGTGCTCTGTGGAAGGTCATAAAGATATGTATGTATGCACACAAACATAATTATTAGCGTGATTTAGAACAGTAAGTCTGCAGCTTCATATTAGTGGAATTGAGCCAGAACAGCAGATACAAAGACAAAACAAAAGAATAAGTCACCATGGTTACTGTTTTCCTTTAACGTCAACTCGCAATTTTGTAGGCATTAGTGGTGTTTTGCTGGACACAATTCTGTGATTTACAGGATGTTCCTCTGGTACTTCTGTCTTTTATGATGTCAGAGATGCCCCACCGACAGCTACAACCAATCACGTGATGATACCGGAAGTGTTGTTACAAAACCTTCCACTTCTCTTACAGAATCCATGGGTCATTCCAGCACAGAGTTAGAACTTCCAGGCTGCTTGTGAATATTCCCATGCACTGTTCTTTTGCCTTGTGAAGTTAACTCTCCATTTTACTCTCCATTAAAGTCAATGGAGAGTATTATTGAGTGGGATGTAAAATCAGCATTCCTCCCGATCTCGTGGGCTTCCCCCCCCCCAGTGAATTAGGTTAAAATTACCCCGTTTTATGTCAGCTGACAGCAGACAAAAGCTAAACGCAGTACCACAGATCGTTCCCGTTGGCAGGAATTGGGCAGGTGGGAACAAGGAAATGGGGTGTTCAGTGATCCCGCCCGGTATCCGATGGACCTCCTACCCCCCTCTGTAATTTTCTGTTGGGGCGATACATCCACATAATTCGCTCTCACATATTCTGCAAATTAAACTCTCCAGCATCTTCTCCGGATTTCCCGATCTTTTAGTGGAAGTATCGGCCAGTGCTGCTTCCTCCCATTCACACCAGGCGGGAAAGGTAACTTGTATGTGCAAGATTAAAGGGATGCAGGTTTTTTTTACCCCATTTCTTGTGGGCATTTGAACTTTGTTTGTTTAGCTAGTTTTTATACTAATTCCCGCGAACAGGCAGCCCGAGTGTCAGGCTGGAGGCCTGTCGGGTGGGGAAGCCTGCTTCACAAGGCCGCAACCGAGGAGATCAGGTCGGTCTAGTGGTGGGGTTGCAATCGTAGGGGGTGGGGGGAGGGGGCGGTGGTGACCAATCGTGGGGGAACCCGCTTCCTGCGAGCGGATTGGTCGCCCGCCCCTCGGCCTGCCTCTGTTAAAACCAGAAGTGGGCGGGTACGAGGCGGATTGGGTTCCTGTTTCAGATTTTTAACATTATAACCTCTGACCCGAGCCCGACATTTTGGGAGTTAAGATTCAGCCCATTATTTCCAAAATCACAGTGAAAGCAACTGCAAAGAAAATATTTCCAAGAATTGAGCAGAACATGGGGGTGTAGATTTCCAACTGGGTTTGAGTGGGAATGGAAATCGGGCGGTTCCAAGGCATCTACTTGAGCATGAAGAAGGGGCCTCAGTTTAACTTCTCATCTGATAGCACCTCTAGCAATGCAACACTCCCTCAGTATTGCACTGAAGTGTTGTATTAGATTATGCACTTACGTCTCTAGTAGGATTTCAGCTGACAACCTCTTGATTCAGAGGCACAAGTGCTATCACTAAGCTAAGCTGATACTTAAGTAGTCATCAGAAGCAGGAGCTCTATCTGATTATTCCCTCCCCAACTCAAGATGCTGAGGCCAACTATAGCATCCCTACTGCCACCTAGCTGAGATCAACAAACTCAGCATAGACCAAGGATCTATTCCTGGATATATTGCCTGGATGAGTGCAGCTCCAACAACACTCAAGAAGCTTGACACCATCCAAGACAAAGCAGCCCACTTGATTGGCACCCCATCCACCACCTTAAACATTCACTCCCTCCACCACTGGCGCACCGTGGCTGGAGTGTGTACCATCTACAAGATGCACTGCAGCAACTCGCCAAGGCTTCTTCGGCAGCACCTCCCGAACCCACGACCTCTTCCACCTAGAAGGACAAGGGCAGCAGGCGCATGGGACCACCACCACCTCCAAGTTCCCCTCTCCAAGTCACACACCATCCTGACTTGGAAATATATCGGCGTTACTTCATCGTCTATGGGTCAAAATCCTGGAACTCCCTCCCTAACAGCACTGTGGGAGTACCTTCACCACACGCACTGCAGCGGTTCAAGGAGGCGGCTCACCACCACCTTCTCAAGGGCAATTAGGGATGGGCAATAAATGCTGGCCTTGCCAGCGACGCCCACATCGCATGAATGACTAAAAAAATCAGAAGCCTTCCTCATCTCCCATCAGCTTCCCAATTACTAAGTCACCAAGGCAACTTATTATTCCATGCTTTCTAATGTTAATATATTCTTGTCAATCTATACATAACAAAGTCTGAAATTCATCCGCAAAGGCATTAAGCTTTCAAATGTTCAAAATGGGAAACTAATGTAGTACAGCAGGCTACTTTGGCACTGTGCCAATTTAGGCTATTGTTGACTAAAATTGGCCACACTAACAATACATGAACTGGTGTACATTCATTTAGTGCTGAAGCTAAGCTATCCCAATATATTAGCTGTTGGCGTTGACCCATGTTTGAGTTGGCTGCTGCTGTTTGCAGTTTTATACTGTCAGTAAAGTTATACATCTCCATAGCTTCACACAGACAATGCGTCAAACAGGCTGAATGAAAATGTTATAAAATTCCCTGCTTTGCTCGGGAATTTAACATGTTGGTCACTTCCACCCAGTCCCAGTACTCCAGACTGGGTGGATGTAAGTCTGCTTGAGAATGGATCTAGATGTAAATTGACTTTTGGGCATTTTTCCACCCTATGATTCTGTGACGGCAAATATTGACAAAGAATTTGAACATGTCACCGGGTGATAGTGCAGCGCAGTTTGCATGCAGCTGAGCTTTGCAGTGAGCCATTTCGAAGTCACTATAAAAGGTTGGGTACATCAACTTCAACAAGGTCACAATGACCTCATCCAAGTACAAAGTCACAAACAAGCCGCGGGCGGAGGCCTGCGATCTGGAAAAATCTGCGCCCTTACCTGAGGGCTCCCGGGAGGCGCACAGTTCCGATGCTGGGCCTCTCCAAACTGCCAGTGCGCAGGGCCCACGTATCCCAGAGGCGCAGGTAGTTCGCAGCGTCCCTGGGATCATGTGGGCCATGGGGAGCCAATCACAGAAGGGAATCTCCCTTCATACATTTGACAGGAAGACCTGTCAAATATATGAATGGAGATCACCCCCAAAACATTGTAAAACTTCAAATAAATTTTTTAAAAATCACATTTTTAAAATGACTTGAAATTACATAAATTAACTATTTTAAACAAAAATTAAAATTTTTGAAAAAAATAATTAAAGTTTTTAACGGGGCTAAAAATAAACTTACCTTTTTTTAAAGTATTTTTAAATGATAAATCAGTGGAAATTTTTTTAAAACTTTTTTTCAACTCTTATCCTGGTAAAGGCAGGCCTTACGCCTGCTTTTACCAGGCGCAAGAATTGTAAGTGTTTTCTGCGGGTGGAGGGTCTCCAAAAAGCGAAACTATCTGCCCGCAGAGGCCCTTCTCCCGGGCAGGCGGAGGATCTGTCAAGAGCTTTCTTGACAGATCGGAAATGCCGGTTTCCAGCGCATACGCAGTGCATGCCTGAAACCGGCATTTCCGGTGTCCCTACGGGTGGGTACACAGCGCGTACCCACCCGTAGGGATCGGAATATCCGGCCCAATGTTTGTTTTAAACCAGTGATTGTTAATTACTGTATGCCTTTACAGTAATCATCTTCCACTTGCCCCTCTATAGGTCCTCCCCAACATGCACGGCTCCTGAGCTTCTGCCAATTTATGGGAAGGTGGCCTGGATTGATTAATTCACTCTTCAATTTGCCTTTCTTTCCTCGGCAGAATCTGTTCTCCAGGGAGCTTGGAATCTGCATCCCAACATTTCTAGAATAGAGCATTACATTTTTGTTGTTTCTTTACACTTTGTTACTCTAGATACCTTGAATGTTTGTGTCTCTGACTGCTGTGATGGGTGAGCTCTAGATTCCTAGGCCCTAGAGAGTGTTTTTTTTCCTTGCCTAGGTAGCTAAGTACATTTGTAGTGTGTTCAGGGATTGAAGAGAGAAATTTCTTTAGTTTATTTCAGTTACTTGTCTTATCACATGCCGTCACATGATACTCCTTGAGGGAAAAATTGGGTGGCGGCCATTTTGGGGCGCTAACGTCGCCAGGGCACTAATTTTAGCACCCTGAAAAAGTTAGAATCCCTCCCTCCCCCCCCCACCCCGGCGTAAATTCAGTAGTAGCGCCCCAAGCAGGAGGTGGGGCGCTACTAGCTGCACATAGTGCCACGTCATTGCAGGCCTCCTCCCCTGATTAAAGAGGAGGGGCCAAGCGCTGCGCCGGACTACCGGGGAGCGGGGTGCCGTGGAAACAGAGCAATCGCAGCCGGCACCCCGCATACAAAAGCGAAAGGAGGCAGGTGCTGGCAGTCGGCCAAAGTAAAAATGGCCGCCCTACACCTGCCCTTTAACTTGCGCCCCCGCCGCTGCCAAACCGTTCCCTGATCCTGTCGCACATATCGTCCGGCGATAGGTCGGGGGGGGGGGGCAGGGGAAGTTTGCGGCCGGTGCGCAAGTGGGACGCTGCGCACGGTGATGACGTCATCGCCGGCGGCACAGGGCGCTACCGGCTACCAGCACCGCTAACCTCCTGCTCAATTTCACGGGAGGTGTTAGCGGTGCCGCGCCCGGGCGCTAGGGGACTTGGGGGCGCTAACGAGAGGCGCAAACCAACCCAATTTTTCCCCCCAAGAAACAAAACTACGTCGTGGGCTTTAACTGCCAAACAAAGTTATTAAAAGAAGTAAATCATGGCAGCAAAACAACATCGATATTTACAGTAATTATTAAACTTAACTATCTCCTATAGTAAGTAGAAATACATCATGACTCCTACGCTACACTATGATAAAAGTAATATTCTTGTTTCTTTTTTTCTCACATTCTATTGTAGCTGTCTTGCCTATTTATCTTTGAAGGTTCCAGACTGACTCACAAACTTGAACAATGTAGGTTGATAAGTATTTTATAAAAGTGACTGGGACCAAGCAAAATTATCTAACTGTCCATTAAATTCAAAATAAGTTGTCAGTCAAACCTATACAATATTTGGACAAGTTCCACAAGATGTTCATATTTGAACTGAATGGTTTGGTCCCTCCTTCAACATTTGATACAGAGAAAACTGACTTCTACAACTAAAGCAAGCTAAGCTGAGATGTGATACTTGAGTGTGGAGCTTCTTTTTAGCTCCTTGCACACCATGACATAATTAAAGGCGCCAATTCGACGGTAAACGTCAGACAAAAATGTTTAATTTTTGTCACCCAAAGCATTACAGTGTCAGCTGTGGCTCAGTGGGTAGCACTCTCACCTGTGAGTCAGGAGGTTGTGGGTTCAATAGTCCCACTCCAGAGACTTGAGCACAAAAATCTAGGCTGACACTTCAGTGCAGTGCTGAGGGAGTGCTGCACTGTCGGAGGTGTCTTTCGGATGAGATGTTAAACCGAGGCCCCGTCTGCTCTCTCAGGTGGACGTAAAAGATCCCTTGGCACTATTTCGAAGAAGAGCAGGGGAGTTATCCCCAGTGTCCTGGGCCAATATTTATCCCTCAACCAACATAACAAAAAAAGCTGACTATCTGGTCATTATCACATTGCTGTTTGTGGGAGTTTGCTGTGTGCAAATTGGCTGCTGCGTTTCCTAGATTACAACAGTGACTACACTTCAAAAGTACTTCATTGGCTGGAGAATGTTTTGGGGCACCCGGTGGTCGTGAAAGGCGCTATAAAAATGCAAGTCTTTCTTTCCTTTTCTTTTTAATGCGCTAATTCATTCTACATTGCGCTGCTGCTGCAACAATTGCAGATGTTCAAACGACAGGACAAAAAAGTGTTAAAAATACTTCACGCATAAATCTCCAGGGCAACTGGGATTTTGAGTGCAATCATGAAGAATGGACCTAAAGGAACGGCCTACAATTAAGCAGCCTCTTTTCACAGGCCACTGGTGAAGTATTTTATCAAACACGCTAAGTGGGCGAGCTATGGCACTTTTTACATTTTTACAAGCTTTCAGGTGAAGGTTTAAAAAAAGAAACAATTGTTGAGAGCAAAGATGATCCTTTCAATGCCTCAGCTAATGGTTGGAAATAGTCCCACAGAGTGATACTTAAATGTGACCAAGTATAATCCACAGTTACTGAACTGTAAAGTCGGCCTCCAGAGTAGTTACTACAGTTGAAATGTGTCACTTTTTTGCAGTTTTAACAAGCCATTGCCTTGAAATTGCTTTAGTAAATAATAGGCTGAAAAGCATCAATGATTAGTGCTTCCACCTTGGCTCCTGCTGGCTCATGGTATATTGGAATGTTTTACTCGATCATGAAAAAGTGCAAATTTAATATTCTATTGATCTCTGCAAAGGTGCCATCATACCTGCAGTCATTATAACTGGGTTTATACCAGAGATCCCTGCTGTCAGCAAGAACGAGCTACTGTTGAAGCAATAGTGAAATAGGCTGAAAGTACAAACAAGGGTCATGGTGATCAATGCAAATCTTTTAAATATTTTTCTTGAAATATGGATTTCAGCCGCTCAGACAATAGTCAGCCCCCAGCTCTTACAAATTGTTTACTTATCACTTCACGGGTTTTAAAGCCGAAAGGTTCAACCACTTGTTTGACGTCGGTTCTGTTATCACATGGTTGGGGACGAATAAAGAATCATTAATTTATCATATGTACACTGTTTGCACAGAATATGTACACTGACTGTACTGGAGGCAGAGAGATGAGCCATGGACAGCAGTGACTTACATCATTCACTGTGAGTCGGGCTAACCGGAGCATGAACAGCATTTGAAGAGATGTTGTGTTCTGCTTCACGAGTGACAGTAATTTAATAAATTTATTTCAAAAATTATTATAACGAGGCAGTAAAAAGAGAAGACTGGATCTTTGGGTTTGAGCAGTTGGGGGTATGCTCGGCAGGGTTTTCAGGTTTGTAGCAGCATAAAGGGGTCACTCCAGGAAAAATCGTATTGGCAGCACAACTTCAACTTGTTTTCTTTATGAATGGCCCGGAATTTGCGGTCAGCGGCGAAGCGAAGGCGTTTGCCGCTGGCCCTGAAGAAAGCTGCCCGCAGAGATCTCGTGATATCCTATGGCAAGAAGTTTGCCTTTTTCGAAGCAAATGTGATTTCAACGCAGTGCAGTGGGAATTCCCCGGCGCGAGCTGCTGTGATGTCAACAAGCTGTCTAAGCAGCCAATCACATTGCAGTATTCTCACAGACCTGGAATCAGGAAATGAGAAGCTGCTTTTTTCCGGACTTTTTAAAAATGTTACAGAGAGCGCAACAAAGATTGGGGCTGGAATTTTCCCACTGCCGTGCGTACGGGATTGGAGGCAGGTCTGCAGTAAAAGTCAGAGAAAAAGGGAGCGTGTCGGGAACCCGCCATCATCCCACCTCCTCGCACCTTTAACTTGGGTGCGTTTAGCAGCGTGCACGGACCCGAATGGCAGAGGTGGGCGACCTAATTTTGCTCATTAAAACCTTGTTGTCAGATCCTTACCATTGTTTTTAACCAGACCGTATGAATTTCACTGGATGATCACAGGAATCACGCAGCTCGGGAACCAAGTCTGTCAACCTAAGGCAGAAGCTCAGTGGCCATTGAGTGAGGTCAATAATGCAGAGCATGGAAATCCAAATAAATACTCCCACATGACACCTCATTACTTGTCTAAGGGAAAGGCTCTTGCTGAGTGCATTTTGAGCACAGATTTAGGTGTCTAGAGTTTGCAAGTATTTTCTGCAACTTCGGGACCTACTCTCACCTCATTGCTACTAACTATCACACCATTGACAGAATGCTTCTCTGATCTCTACTTGACCTCCCATTACATGAGCATGGGTGCTGTTTATACTCTCTCACCTTGGTCCTCAGAATCGGACCAAAATGAGCCCCAACACCAGCAGCAGCAACAGCACCAACAACCTTCTCCTCAATGACCTGATGCTCCACAGGACAGAGGGCATCAGCGCAGGTTTGCACCGCACAGGAGGCGATACCCCCCAACACAGGGTATACAGGCAGAGGATGAGCTTCCTCAACATGACTGAGCAGCAGTGCCAAAGGAGGCTCAGGCTATCATGCCAGGTCATCGCAGACATTTGCAGCTTGCTGGAACAAGACCGGCTGCCCAGAGGACCTGGTGGACATTCCTTACCAGTGGCTGTCAAAGTCACCAGCGCATTCAACTTCTTCACCTCAGGCTCCTTCCGGGGAGCTGCTTCAGACATTTGTTGCATCTCACAGTCGGCCGCCCACAGATGCATCACACACGTCACCGATGCCATGTTTGACAAGCCAGCCAATTATATCAACTTTTCACTGGTGACGCCAGGCTTACCCTCGTGCATCTACTTCTGTGTCATTTTCCGTTTACGCGTGCTTCTATGAGGTGCAACCCCTGCGGTAGAGGCAGCCTGTTCACTTCTCTACTGCGACTGCTTGGACACTTTTGGCGAACGTCCTCTGGGTTTTGGAGCCTCTGATGGCCCCGCCAAAGCCTGCTGCTCCTGCGACTGTGCAGGGGCAGACTCGGCCATCGCGATCTGAAGAGGCATCTGGGGCTCTGACTAGGGTGGGTGGGGGGCAACGAGGAAGAAGTGTGAGAGCTTTGAGTGGAGCCCCCACTTTCATGACCCCTCTCAGCATCATCCCTCCCATGGGCCACCCGCACATCCCTGCTAGCAAGGAGCTGGAGAGCACTTTGCTGCACAGCAGTGGGGCCATGAGGACCCAAGTCTATGTTTACATCCTTCCTAGAGAGGAGGTCTATGAGCCTCTGCCATCTATTGTCCCTAGATAGCATGTGCTCATGTGAGTGGCGCATTAGGTGCCCCATGCAGGTGATCATCCTTTCCATGGAAGAGCCCATCGCCTATGACACGGTGGTGCTCATGTTGGAGATGGACTCCTCCATTCTCTGCACATTTGCAGACATTGCGGCCACAAAACCTATCATAGCCTCCTGCACTTCTTCCTGCACCTCCAGGATCACCCTCTTTCTCGATGGCCCCTGAGGCTCAGCATCTGCATGCAGCTGAGCAGAGCTGGGAGCGTCCTGCACCCTCCAGCGAGGAGTCTCCACTGCTGTCCCTGTCTCCACCACTGCTCTCGCTCACTTATGACTTGTGAGACACCAGGTGACAACACTACTCTATTTTGCGTAGGACCCACCGAGGTGTGCGTATCTGCGCTGGTGCTGGGCGTGCTTAGATCTGGTGATAGTGCACTCTCAGAGGCTGGAGGCTCCTCTGAGGAGTCGTCTTCTTCCTCCAGCTGGACAGTGGGAGGGGGGCAGGGGGTGGGTGGCTCTTGATGGACCTGTGGGAGAGTAAAGAGATGATTTAGAAATGTTATATTAAGAATGGGTAACGATACCATTATGCACATGAGTGACTGCTGTATGCCATGTGGCTGTATGAGATGTAATTCTGTCACCAGGTTGCTAAGAGGTCCCCCTCTCTCCATCTCCCACCGTCAGCAGCTCCGCAACTCCTGACACCTCCAGGTCGACCTCCTCTGCTGTTGTCAAAGTGCCAAAGGATGGAGGGCCACCACCGGTTCTCTCCCTCTCCCTGTTGTTGTGCGCTTGTTTCTCCTGCAAGGAGGGAAAGAAGAGAAGTTAGAGTGAGCGTGATGGCACGTGTGTAAGGAATGTATGGGTTACATCTGTAGATGGTGACTATGAAGGAGTGTGGTGCCAATGCCAAGGTGGTTAGTCAGAGGGGGATGTCAGTGGGATGGGTGGATGTCAAGGTATGTTGGTGTGAGTAATGATGTGCAGGAGTAGGGTTGGGAAGGTAGAGTGATGGGGATGTGGTGACAGGCACAGCAGGATGAAGGTGAAGCTTTGCACTCACCTTTCCTGATCTTGTGAGATCACTGAAGCACTTCCGGCACTGCACCCAGGTCCACCTCACCACATCCCTGCTGTTCACCTCCTCTGCAAATAATAATTATCCCTTCAGTTGGTGCCCAACGTGTGTGTTAACGAGTTGATACAGAACCCTATACTTATATTTATATCTATATCCATCTCGTAGATTGTTAAGTATAGAAGGAATGTTTTACTGACAGTGGTACTAAGACCCAGATTTAAGTCTCTAGAGATGACAAGTCCCTGACCAGGCCTTGTAGAACTTAAATCAGAACTCCCTCAATATACCATTGAGGTCTAGAAATTTCTTATAAAGTTCATATTAAATCCTAACCGAGGTTAGGTCCTGACGAAATGGCAAACCCTGTCGGAATTGGCCAAGTCTTTTTATTAGGAAATTCAAACGATTGCTTTATTAGGGAAAATAATCCTATCCCTGTACCTCCACAAGACCAAGTAATAATTTTTGACTGTGATGGATCGTCAATGACGATTAAAAAAGGGACATCCCAACAATCCTCAGCTGGGATGGGGATAGTAGTAGGGACTTTTCGAGATTCCTATTCTTTTTATCCAGAAGAATTACTGTCCATACCCCTTGGCCATAAGACAGCGCAATATGCTGAAGCCGTAGTACTACGGTATGCTTTAGAAAAGGCAGACCCTATTAAACCCACATTAATCTGTACAGATAGTGACTATTGTAAAAGAGGATATAACCAAGATCTAGTTTTCTGGGAACAAACAAACTTTACCAATCATAAGGGTAAACCCGTCATTGTGGGAAGACATTCTCTGTTCGAGGATGGAGAAACAGTATTGTCAGGTGATTCATGTAAATGAGCATACCACTGGGACAGTACACTCAAAAGGAAACAGTCTTGCAGACGAACAAGCGAAACGTTCGGTCTGCATGACACCCCCTCGAGAGGGGCCTGCCAATATTAGTGTAATCACTAGGGCAGAACGGGCAGCTAATCAGGATGAGGAACTGATTCAGCTATTAGACCCAACAAAAGAGGATCCACCAGGTTATCCATCAAAGTACTTTTACTCGGAAACCCCTACTGGTATTGTGCTAGTTAAGTTGCCCAAGGGAAACCAAGAGGTACCCCCGAGACACAAACGAGAACAGCTTGTAAAAGAAGCTCACAAGGGCATAGGTCAAGCACAGTGTGGTGCCAGAACAACATTCTGCAAATTGACTCCCTTATATTGGTGGCCAGGCATGCTTAAGGCCTGTAAAATGTGTGGGTTAGGTTGATTTGGCTATGATAAATTGACCCTTAGTGTTAGGGGGGATTAAATATGTGGGGTTATGGGGATAGGATAGGATGGGATATGTTAGGGGGAATTAAATACGTGGGGTTACGGGGGTAGGGTGGGATATGTGTACTGTGGGGATTAAAGCAGGGATGATCAGCCATGATCGTATTGAATGGCGGAGCAGGCTCGATGGGCCGAATGGCCTACTCCTGCTCCTAGATTCTATGTTTCTATGTTTCTAAAACATACGTGGCAAATTATGAGCCATGCAATTTAACCAATAAGTCATCACTAATTAAGCCACCACCATTGGCTCCTGTGAAAGCTGATGAGCCAATGGGAAAATTCTTTATTGACTTCATTGGACCACTTCCCCCATCTTTGCGATACATACATGTTCTCGTTTGTGTGGATGGATGCACTTTCTTCTGCTGGCTGGTCCCCACAAAAACTGTTTTGGAAAACGCACTCGCCAATGCTATTACTGACATAATTACTGTAGCAGTTGCACCCAAAATCTTACACTCCGATCAGGGCGGAGCCTTTGTCTCCAAGGTCTTCAAAGACTGCTGCAAACAAAGGGGGATTGGGTTAGAGCACAGCACGCCACGTCATCCGCAATCAGCGGGGCTGGTGGAATGTAAAAACAAGGAAGTAAAAAAGCTATTGGTCAAACTGTTGAGAATCAGGGGAAATAAGTGGACCACCGTCATTCCGGAGGTGCAGCTATCACTTAATAATGTGCCCACATCTGCATCAGGGACAGTGTCCCCTAAAACTCCATATTATCTGATGTATGGGGTTGAGATGCATACACCGCTTACCCATGGTTCTTTTATCGCCTCTACACTCTCTGGTTCCTTGACCCGACAGCAACAGTTAGATTTAAAAAAAGAAGTAACAGAGGAGATACATCAAATTAATCAGAGGATAATGGAGACAAATAGGCAGTAAAAATTGACAAACAAAGCATGGCAACCCCTAGCAGGAGAATGGGTAGAGGAAAAGAAGTTCGAGCAAAAACCTGGTTTAAGACCAAAGTGGAAAAAACCTGTTCAAATACGTTCCTTTATTAATGAAATAACTGTTAAAATACATATTAATCAGCCGAATGGCAAGCATATTCTTAAAACTGTCTCCATAGACAATCTCAAAAGATGTCCTGTGGGATACCGGAATGGAGGATCAATACAAGGTGCAGTCGTACACTGTCTTCCAAGACCCAGCTTGGAGCACGACACAGGAAATGGAAGCAATCGAACTACTGACGACTGTCAGCCAGACAGTGTCGCCGACTCCTCCACACGATGCTTGTCAACGCCTCAGGAATTAGATTAGCAAAAAACCACAACCAAAACAAGTAAAGATCAACAAGTTACTTCAACAAAGGAGGAAAACATTGCGGATATTTTTTTTTAAACAAAAAACTGAAGGGATAATTACTAGTACCCCTTTAGGGCTACCCAGGCGTATTTCTCAGACGTTCACTTTCAACTAAAGTTTGAGGTAGCCGAATCCTAAAGACACTTAATTGGGTCTAAAGGTCCGGACTATCTCTCCCTAAAGGAAAGGAACAACCCGAGAATGTTACCGTCCTCCAGATAGCGCTTTTAATAAGTTTAGCTAGACTGTAACGTTCCGGATATTATGAGGGTCCGGAAAACTCCCCCAGAATTCTGCAACTCCTCACCAAAGAGTGTACAGAGATTGAGTTTGCGAGTTTTTGATACAGAAGTCTTATGTGAGACAATTCTAAAAATATATAGATTTATTAAAGAACTGACATGCAATTTACAGTTGGTGCATCAATCGCAACATTAACAGTTCCAAAAAGAGAAAACTTACGATCTTATTATCAGAGAATCTTACTTTTAAATCTTAACTTCAATACAGTATTACAGTTCTTAAAGTGTTCTACAGGATATCCACCAAAATCAAATACCTTTGATCCCCGAGGAACAAAGAGTTGGAGACTACAGAACCGCCTCTGAAGCTGAGAATCGCTTTGCCCGATTAAAGCGAGTCTGTTATCCCATTTGAGAGTTCAATATTTATACCCTTTTCCAGTGGTATTTCCTTCAAAAAACTGCTTTTGACTGTCCTTGTAGCTGCATTCTGAACAAGTCTTAGCTTTTTAGTTACCCAGGAGTAATTATGGGTAATATTACTTGGTCAATGGCTACACTTGAATTTGTATGTATATGATTCTTGTCTACTAAATATCTCTAAATATCAGCCTTTCGTACAGACTCTATTCCATTCTCCCAGTTTCTCTGTCTCCGCTGCATCTGTTCTGACGATGCCACCTTCCATATCAGTGCTTCCGATATGTCTTCCTTTTTCCTCAACCGAGGATTCCCCTCTACCGTGGTTGACACGGCCCTTGACCGTGTCCGTTCCATTTCCCGCACTTCTGCTCTCACCCCTTCCCCTTCCTCCCGGAACCACGATAGGGTTTGCCTTGTCCTCACCTTTCACCCCACCAGCCTCCATATTTATCGGATCATCCTCCTCCATTTTCGTCACCTCCAACATGATCCCACCACCAAACGCATCTTCACCTCACCTCCCCTTTCAGCATTCTGAAGGGACCGCACCCTTTGTGACACCCTGGTCCACTTCTCAATCACCCCCAACAGCCCTTCCCCTTCACCTGGCACCTTCCCATGCAAGCACAGGAGATGCAACACCTGCCCTTTTACCTCCTCCCTTCCCACTGTCCAGGGCCCCAAACACCCCTTCCAGGTGAAACAGCGATTTACTTGTACTTCTTGCAATTTAGTATACTGTATTCGCTGCTCACGATGCGGTCTCCTCTACATTGGGGAGACCAAATGCAGATTGGGCGACCGCTTTGTGGAACACCTCCGTTCAGTCCGTAAGGGTGACCCTGAGCTTTCGGTCGCCTGTCACTTTAATTCTCCGCTCCACTCCCACTCTGACCTCTCTGTCCTCGACCTCTTACACTGTTCCAATAAAGCTCAATGTAAGCTCGAGGAACAGCACCTCATCTTTCGATTAGGCACTTAATGCCTTCTGGACTCAACATTGAGTTCAACAATTTCAGACCATAACCCCTACCCCCATTTTTTCAGGCGGTAGCTGTTGATGATTCTGCCATCCCCATTTGCAACATTTAATCTCTCCTGCCTCCTACCCTAGCACAGACTGTTCTTTCAGTTCCTTCCTCCTCCCCTCCCCCTTTCCCTGCCTCTGCACCTGCTTCAAACCTGTTACATCTCTAACCTTTACGCCGGTGGTGGAGGGATTAAATGTTTAAGGTGGTGGATGGGGTGCCAATCAAGCGGGCTGCTTTGTCCTGGATGGTGTCGAGCTTCTTGAGTGTTGTTGGAGCTGCACTCATCCAGGCAAGTGGAGAGTATTCCATCACACTCCTTACTTGTGCCTTGTAGATGGTGGAAAGGCTTTGGGGAGTCAGGAGGGGAGACACTCACCACAGAATACCGAGCCTCTGACCTGCTCTTGTTGCCATAGTATTTATGTGGCTGGTCCAGTTAAGTTTCTGGTCAATGGTGACCCCCAGGATGTTGAAGGTGGGGGAATCGGCAATGTTAATGCCGTTGAATGTCAAGGGTCGATGGTTAGACTCTCGCTTGTTGGAGATAGTTGGAGATTTAACAGCGAAATTACCATGGAAAAGCCCAAGTTTTCGTCAGTTTCACTGATTTCACTGATTTCACTGATTGCCGGCTGTGTGGGGGTGGGGTTGCGGCCACAGTGCAGCCAGTGTTGGAGCAGTGAATGACTGACCGCAACTTCAGGATTTCCATGTTTAAATGCGCATGCGCTACAAGAACAACAACTTGTATTTATATAGCGCTTTTAACGTCGTAAAACGTCCCAGGGCGTTTCACAGGAGTATTAAAAGACAAAAAAATTTGACACCGAGCCACATAAGGAGAAATTAGGGCAGGTGACCAAAAGCTTGGTCAAAGAGGTCTTAAAGGAGGAAAGAGAGGTAGCGAGGTGGAGAGGTTTAGGGAGGGAATTCAAGAGCTTAGGGCCTAGGCAACAGAAGGCACAGCCACCAATGGTTGAGCGATTAGAATCAGGGATGCTCAAGAGGCCAGAATTTGAGAAGCGCAGATAACTCGGGGGGTTGTGGGGCTGAAGGAGATTACAGAGATAGGGAGGGGTGAGGCCATGGAGGGATTTGAATACAAGGATGAGAATTTTGAAATCGAGGTGTTGCTTAACCTGGAGCCAACGTAGGTCAGCGAGAACAGGGGAGATGGGCGAACGGGACTTGGTGCGAGTTAGGACACGGGCAGCTGAGTTTTGGATCACCTCAAGTTTACGTAGGATAGAATGTGGGAGGCCAGCCAGGAGTGTGTTGGTATAGTCAAGTCTAGAGGTAACAAAGACATGGATGAGGATTTCAGCAGCAGATGAGCTGAGGCAAGGGCGGAGACGGGTGATGTTACGGAGGTGGAAATAGGCGTTCTTAGTTATGCTGCGGATATGTGGTTGGAAGCTCATTTCAGGGTCATCCTGAAGTTGCGGTCAGTTTCAAAGGGGTAATAACGGCGAATGCTGTTAGTTCGCTGTTATTACCTTTTTGCAAATTCCGGCCCAAGGTCACCGGTGTTGTTAGTAAAATGAGCATTCACTCCCATGTCACCAACTCATGCAGGTATAAGAATAGAGTGGCCGTCTTTAAATGAGACCTGTGTGGATGTCGAGGGCGGATACAATTCAGCTCAGCATGGATGCTCCTCACAGTGGAGCAACCTCCTAACCCTTACTGTCTGGAGCCGTGCAAGAATATAGGTCACTTGGGGAAGTACCAGAGGGCACCGGGCACCCTTGAAGCCATAAGTAAGGAGTCGATGCCTTCAGGAGAGGAAGATGTGGGAGGGCTTAAGCGGGGTTGGGAGGAGAGAAAATGAGCAAGAAATAAAAAGCCTATTCCCCAAGTGATAAAAAGTAAGACTTGCATTTTCGACCACCGGACGTCTCAAAGCGCTTTACAGCCAATGAAGTACTTTTGAAGTGGAGTCACTGTTGTAATAAGTAACTTTAAAAGATTTCTTCCAACATTTGTCTGTGAAGCATCTGGGGATAAAATCCTCCTTGCATCAATTGCTTTTACATGCACCAGTGGTGCATGACTTTGTGCAATGATGGCCTCCGGGTCATCTTTTAATTCTTTACAAGACATTCAGCACTGTTTACTTGTTTAATCAATATCTTCTTACAGCCTGGGTGTCTAATTACTTCAACAAACTCATTCGTGATTTGAAGACTCGGTCTCCATGGGGTTGGTTGCAACCCCTTGTCCGCTGTCTTCTTTATAAGTAAGCAAGTTATCAGATGGAATCGCACTGGCAGTGCAGCGTGGATTTATACCATTTGTGAAGAATTAGCAGCACCTGGAGGCTCCTGTAATTTGATTCTCTGCTAAGTGGGAATTTGTGAATAGCATGCAAATGATATAGTGAGCGGCATGCTAATGAATTGCATTCGTCCAGATGCCTGTGTAAATCAGTATGCAAGAAACATTCCACAGCCATGGACTATTTGCACAAACCGACATCTTCTGAATAGCCTGCCTCTGTAAAAGTATCCCAAATTAGCTCCAGGAAAACTTGAAGAATTTCAAGAAGAATTTGCAGAAAAAATGCATTTGAATAAATTCTCCAAAACATTTCAATGGACATCTAAGTCCAGATCTGGCAGAAGTCCAGCATTGGAGAGGGTGCAGAGGAGATTCACCAGGATGTTACCTGGACTGGAGTGCTTCAGCTATGACAGGCTGGGGTTGTTTTCCTTAGAACAGAGAAGGCTGAGGGGGAACTGATTGAAGTGTACAAAATTATGAGGGGCATAGATAGGGTAGATAGAAAGGAACTTTTCCCCTTAGTAGAGGGGTCAATAACCAGGGGCCATAGTTTCAAGGTAAGGGGCAGGAGGTTTAGAGGGGATTTGAGGAAAAACTTTTTCACCCAGAGGGTGGTTGGAATTTGGAACTCACTGCCTGAAAGGGTGGTAGAGGCAGGAATCCTCACAACATTCAAGAAGCATTTAGATGAGCACTTGAAACGCCATAGCATACAAGGCTACGGACCAAGTGCTGGAAAATGGGATTAGAATAGACAGGGCTTGATGGCCGGTGCGGACACGATGGGCCGAAGGGCCTCTTTCTGTGCTGTATAACTCCATGGGGGAAAAATTAGGTCGCGCCCCATTTGGGGCGCAAATATCGTCTGGACGCAAATATTAGCGCCTGGCGCTAATTATTGGCACTGACTGGAAACTTCACTTTTACCACCCCAGGAGGTGAGTGGAGCGCTAAATCAGGCGCTGCACACCTGTCTTAAGGCGCAAAGGCCAAGGAGTGAGGCGCTAACTCAGAGCGCTGGCGAAGCTCATGTAATGTCAGTCAGCAATGGAACACACACACAATGGCACGGGCCAGTTCTTAAAGGGGATGGTTAATCTTGCTTTCCATCCACATCCTGCTCATTGCAGCCTTGAATCTCGGCCTGGAGAGACCTGCACATCAAATCTGCTGGAAAGAACAATGGAGAGTACCAGGCAAAGAGCTCAGAGTGCAGCCCCCACAGTCTCTTCTAAATCGATACAAGGAATGGCAAATCAAAATGAACCTGCAAAGTGCTGCTCAGTACCCAAAACTCCTTCACACAACGTTGAATCTCTCCAGAAGTCTCTCCCTCTCTCTCTCAGAATGCGTAGTTCAAAAATGCCACCAACAATAAAAGACAGGAAGAGGCCCCCTTTAAATAGCGCCCCCCCCCAGCCCCACAGCGATTGATAGCGTTCCAGTCTTCTGGTCATTGGATGCGCCAGGCGGTAAGGCAGGGGGCACCACTCAATTTCCGCTCCGGGGCGCCACAAGGGCGTTGCACCATGGAATGACGTCACAATCTGCGCGCGCAGGTGGTCGCAGCGGTAAAGTTTAGCGTCGCCGCACAATCTCTAGTTAAGTTCCCGAGCGGCGCAAACATCGCTGCGCCTGGGCGTTAGCGGCTTTGCGCCCCATTAGCGCCATCTTAAGGCGCTAACGGGAGGCGCAACCAACTGAATTTTTACCCCTATGACTCTATGACTATCTCAGAAACAGTCTCAGTAAAAATGACTTGGACAATATAGTGCTGAAAGTCCTCTCCCATGGAGCTATAAAAGCCATGTTACCTGGGCAAACGGGGGAGGAATTTGGGGCAGTACTTGGTTACAACAGGTTTGCACCCCTATTTTGATGTTACTAAATTCTGCCAGAAGTGGGGTTAGGCAGTCTTTGTTCTGCCCCCCACCCTTTCCAAGTGGACATAAATGAAAGGGACTGGCAGGATGACATAATTTGTCCAAGACTGCACCAGCAGGGTACAGTAGCCTCATGTTTTTGGTACTGGACTAACTGAATTTTTCCCCCATAGAGCCTATAACGTATAGAGCCTACAACGTATAGGTTCACACCAGTAAAAATAACTAGGCATTGCCATAAAAGCCCAACTGGTTCACCAATGTTCTTCAGGCAAGGGAGCTTGTCACTGAAGCTGGATGCAGGGAGGATGTTTCCCCTGGCTGGGGGCTCTAGAACCAGGGGTCACAGTCTCAGGATACGGGGTAGGACATTTAGGACTGAGATGAGGAGAAATTTCTTCACTCAGAGGGTGGTGAACCTGTGGAATTCTCTACCACAGAAGGCTGTGGAGGCCAAGTCACTGAATATATTTAAGAAGGAGATAGATAGATTTCTAGACACAAAAGGCATCAAGGGGTATGGGGATACAGCGGGAATATGGTATTGAGAGAGGATCAGCCATGATCATATTGAATGGCGGAGCAGGCTCAAAGGGCCAAATGGCCTACTCCTGCTCCTATTTTTCTATGTTTCTATGTTCTATGTCACCCTTATCTGGCTGGGCCTACATGTGACTCCAGCGCCACACTATGTGGTTGACTGTTAAAGCCTGCAGGATAACTAGGGATGGGCAGTAAATATTGCCTCGTCGGTGTCACCTACATTCCAAGAACAAATATTTAAAAAAAAATCTCAATTCAGTTGACCCTAGATGCGGGCATACAAAGTGTGCCAGGACCTGATCCTAGCCAGAAGCAAGGCCCACAACTGCATGCCCCAAGAGCAAGTTTAAATTTGTCAAAACCTTGCCGATTTCAAGCCATCTTTGACCAGCATAGCTACAGCAATAAGAATTTATATTTATATAGCGCCTTTAACGTAGCAAAATGTCCCAAGGCGCTTCATAGGAGCGTTATCAAACAAAGTTTGACACCGAGCCACACAAGGAGATATTAGGGCAGATGACCAAAAACTTGGAGAAAGAAGTAGGTTTTAAGTAGCGTCTTAAAGGAGGATAGAGAGGTGGAGAGGTTCATGGAGGGAATTCCAGATCTTAGGATCTCGGCAACTGAAAGCACGGCCGCCAATGGTGGAGTGATTAAAATCAAGGATGCGCAAGAGGCTTGAATTGGAGGAGCGCAGATATCTCGGAGGGTTGTAGGGCTGGAAGAGGCTACAGAGATAGGGAGGGGCGAGGCTATGGAGGGATTTGAAAACATGGATGAGAATTTTAACATTGAGGGTGTTATTCAACCGGGAGCCAATGTTGGTCAGCGAGCACAGGGGTGATGGGGGAACGGGACTTGGTGCGAGTTAGGATACGGGCAGCAGAGCGTTGGATGAGCTTAAGTTTATGGAGGATGGAAGATGGGAGGCCAGCAAGGAGTGCGTTGGAATAGTCAAGTAACAAAGGCATGGATGAGAGTTTCAACAGCAGATGAGCTGAGGCAAAGGCGGAGTCGGGTGATGTTACAGAGGTGGAAGTAGGCGGTCTTCGTGATGGCACGGATACGTGGTTGGAGGCTCATCTCGGGGTCAAATATGACACCCTTAAGTGCTGCTCGAACATTCTGTACCCCCACCAAGCTGGGTGCCTGCCCTCCCTTTACGCAAATGCCCTTGACCCTAAGATTTCCAATGGGTGTTCCAGGTGAAAGTACTGACCCATCACACATCTGGCAGGGGAGTGAGAACCAATGAATTTCAGGGCTTTATTATTATATTTAAAATGCGTCTCGAATAACTGGACATATCTTTAAATGCCTTTTACTTTTATCTTGATATATTTTGTTCAGTAATTTATTTTTAAAATACTTCTTTTCGATGTTATGAAGGATTAGTTACTAATGCACATGGTGTCTGATTGAAAAGTAACGATGAGCCAGTCAGGATTGTCTGAGACTAAATGAAGCTTACTGCAGTATCTGTCCTATTTTGGTGCCAGTTAATGGATCAAACCTTCAAACATGAAGGTAGATTAATGGCACTGAAAAGTGCTCAGTAATTTGCTGAGCGAACCTACTGTTTGCAGGCTCTTAAAGGGGCTGCATTTCTGTATATTTGCACAGAGCATTTTAAAAGACAATCTTGTTTGACTCAGACTTGTTTAAACTAGATTTAGCATTGTATATTTACAGGATACACAATGATCTGTCGTGATTTATAGGGAAATAAACTATTAAGTGACATTGAAAGTAATAACTCATGAACACCACGGCCTGGAGTTTCTGCTTTGGGCGCAATCGGCGATTCGGGCGCATATTGTGCCCATAATTACACCAGTTTTGAGAAGTGTTTCTTTCCCCTCAGGTTTCTGCTCAAACTCATTTGTATATCACCAACTGTAAATTCTGCCATAAACCAGCGCAATTGGGCAGCGTTTTGAACTTTCTTTTTCTTAAAATTGCATTGTAAAATATTCCGTGATATATTTAAGAGTGGTAAATTGGTGAAGTTTTATTAATACAGCTGAGAATGGGTTTATCACAAAAGAATAAGCATTTTTAATCAGAGTGTCTAGCCTACCACTTGTGAGAAACCTGATTTTAATTTACTGTAAATTATATTTAAAAACTACACAGAACCATGTATTAGTTTCATTGGTGTACAGTAGTCAGTTCATTAGTACATTAAAAAAAAATTACATTTTTAAAACGTGCCTATTGGTGTCCTTGTGCCCAAAAGAACCATTAATTTTTGGAGCCTCCTCGAAGGCCGGCAAACAAGCGCAATTAGCGGAAACTCCCAATGGTGATTCATTCATCCTGGGGGCCCGGCCAGTTTTGTGGGCGGGGCAGGGTTCCAGCGCGATGTTTTTTAAACTAGCACCAAAGATCGCGGAAACTCGATTTGCGCTGGACGTAATTTGAGCTTAAAATTCCGCGATCGTTTGCGCGGGTTACGCCGATTTCGGGCGAATTGCGCCAAAAAAAACCAGCACAACCGAGCGGAAACTCTACTCCCATATCTTTTGTTTTACGGAACTCCAAGTAAGAGCAGCACTGCAGTTGTTAAATCATAGGAAGTGCGTATACTCATTTAACGACACACGCTCAATCAGCCCACTAAACGACAATGTGATTTTTCTTCTGCTACACTGAGAGAAAAAAATGTAATGACTTGGGTGCAAATACATTGCAGTCACAAACTCTGCAAACAACAACAACAACTTGTATTTATATAGCGCCTTTACTGTAGTAAAACGTCCCAAGGCGCTTCACAGGAGTATTATAAGACAAAAAATTTGACACCTAGCCACTAAGGAGAAATTAGGGCAGGAGCTTGGTCAAAGAGGTAGGTTTTAAGGAGTGTCTTGAAGGAGGAAAGAGAGGTAGAGAGGCGGAGAGGTTTAGGGAGGGAATTCAAGAGCTTAGGGCCTAGGCAACAGAAGGCACGGCCATCAATGGTTGAGCGATTATAATCAGGGATGCTCAAGAGGGCAGAATTAGAGGAGTGCAGATAACTCGGGGTGTTGTGAGGCTGGAGGAGGTTACAGAGATAGGGAGGGGCGCGGCCATGGAGGGATTTGAAAACAAGGATGAGAATTTTGAAATCGAGGTGTTGCTTAACCGGGAGCCAATGTAGGTCAGCGAGCACAGGGGTGATGGGATTTGGTTTGAGTTAGGACATGGGCAGCTGAGTTTTTGATGACCTCAAGTTTATGTAGGGTAGAATGTGGGAGGCCAGCCAGGAGTGCGTTGGAATAGTCAAGTCTAGAGGTAACAAAGGTATGGATGAGGGTTTTAGCAGCAGATGAGCTGAGGCAAGGGCGGAGACGGGCGATGTTATGGAGGTGGAAATAGGCGGTTGTAGTTATGCTGTGGATATGTGGTCGGAAGCTCATTTCAGGGTCAAATATGACACCAAGGTTGCGAACAGTGTGGTTCAGCCTCAGACAGATGTTAGGGAGAGGGATGGAGTCAGTGGCTAGGGAATGGAATTTGTGGCAGCGACCAAAAACAATGGTTTCGGTCTTCCCAATATTTAATTGGAGAAAATTTCTGCTCATCCAGAACTGGATGTCGGACAAGCAGTCTGACAATTTAGAGATCGTGGAGGGGTCGAGAGAAGTGGTGGTGAGGTAGAGCTGGGTGTCGTCAGTGTACATGTGGAAACTGATGCTGTGTTTTCAGATGATGTCGCCAAGGGGCAGCATGTAGATGAGAAATAGGAAGGGGCCAAGGATAGATCCTTGGGCTAATTGTGGAAGAAGAGGAAATCTTAAAAGGGCTTGTCCTTCTGAAAAATAATCCCCTACTTCCCCAAATGTTCCAGTGGGGGAAGTGTGCTGCTTGTTTGTGTACAAAGTCATACAGACCAGAAGGTCCCAGGTTCAATTCCTGATCCGTGTTGAGTTAGCTGATTTCAGCCGCAGGTTGGGAGGTCTCAATTGGCTTCATTGCCCTTTGGTCAGGGAGAGGAAAAGATGATCCATATTCTCTTTTCTGATCATCAACCAGTGACCCCTACAGAAATGAATACTTGGGACTTTGGATCAGGTTCGTCTGTGATGTTTTCCACGGTAGAATACTATGGCAATCTGAAATTTTCAAGTAATTCATTAAGAAAATAATTCTTGCAGCCGTAACAAGATGATAGACAAATGTATGCTCTTAATCATTAAAGTTGCTTGGCTCAGAGTCCCACACTGGCTGTGATTGCAGATTGTGAGGGGTTGTTCTAAATTATTTTCACTTGTGGGTAAGGGTGAGTGCTTGTGGCTGCAGGCCCCCTCCAAGTCACACACCATCCTGACTTGGAAATATATCGCCGATCCTTCATCGTCGCTGGGTCAAAATCTTGGAACTCCCTCCCTAACAGCACTGTGGGAGTACCTTCACCACATGGACTGCAGCGGTTCAAGAAGGTGGCTCACCACCACCTTCTCAAGGACAATTAGGGATGAGCAATAACTGCTGGCCTTGCCAGCGACGCCCACATCCCATAAAAACAAAATTTTCAAAAATGGTATACATTCACCAAATCAGGATGGTATTTGACTTTGAGGGAGCTTCGACATGATGGTGTTCCCATGATGTTGCTGTTCTTGAACTTCTCGGTGGTAGAGGTTGTGGGGTTGAGAGGTACTGTTGAAGTAAGCTCGGTGAGTTGCTGTGGATTATACATACAGCAGCACAATGCGCTGATGATGGAAGGGATGGATATTGAGTCCAGTGGCTGAGGCACTGATCAAGCAGATTGCTCTGTCTTAGATGGTGTTGTGCCTCTTGAGTGTTGGCTGCACTGATCCATATATTCCGTCGCACTCATGTTCGAGAGGCTTTGAGGGACCAGGTGGTGAGCTACTCATCACAGAGCACCCAGTTTCTGCCTGCTCTTGTTCTTATGGCTGGTCCAGTTAAACTTCTAGTCAATGGTGACCCCAAGAATTGGTTAGAACACTGGGAGAACTCATTGCTCTTTTTCGAATGCTGCTATACCCATCGAAACAGGCAGAAAACAGGGCTTGTGTCACACATCCATGTGAAAGACAACGGGGGCGGGGGAAATTTGGACCTCATTGTGCCCATTTTTCAGGCCTCAAATGGGTCAAAAATGTCTGATTTTTTTGGGGCCATAGAATCATAGAAACTTACAGCACAGAAGGAGGTTATTTGGCCCATCGTGCCTGTGCCGACTCTTTGAAAGAGCAGTCATGCTTAATCCCACATCCCCGCTTTTTGTCCGTAACCCTGTCAGTTCCCCATCCTCAGGCACCTGTCCAACTCCCTTTTAAAATTATTTATGGATTCAGTTTCCACCACCTTTTCAGGTCGAGCGTTCCAGATCACAACAACTCTCTGAGTGATGAGCCATGTTTCACACTCAAAAGTTCGGCTCTCTCCACACCCAGCCCCAATCACAGCTGGCCCAAGTTGATCCTCTCTGAACCGGCCAGCTGCCTCTGGATTGGCACCCACAGCTCACAAGAAATATGGTGATGAGGCCCAAGGACCACATTTTGGATGAGCCTCAGGCCTTCGGCTTCTGGCACACACCGCCTATTTCAGGCCCAAAAACTGGCTTAAATCAATTTCTTGGCCAACCTCTCCAACAATTCAGCACTCTCTCAATATTAAACGAAAGTGTCGCCCTGGACATGTGCTAATATGACCTGGAAAGGCAGACCTGTACTGAGAGCTGGGATTCTTCCAACTCAGCTCCAGCCTACCCTACAAGCTAATATCAGAATGGAGAGAATAGTTCAGGCCGGAGAAGTAGCAGGAAACGTATCACTGCTTTATAGTAGTAAGCTCCACGATTTTGGTTGGTTGAACTCCAACAATACCTGGGACCTTGCACATTAAGGGGTCCATAACCCTTCGCTCTCAATGACTGCACCTAAACCCTAAGGGATTAAGTAAATGGAATGCGCCCCTTAAGGGACAGAGTTTACACTCCAAGGGCTGGATTTTGATACTGGGGCGGGTTGGGGTCGTGTCATCCGCATTTCGTGTTATCCACCCGACTGCAATTGGATGTGGGAGATTGATGTAATTTTCACCTAATTGGGCAATTGAGTTCCAGCATGTGGGAACCCATGAACCAATTAGTGGTTTTAATCTGAAAGTCGCCTCTGATGATGTCATCTTTGCTGCTGCATTGAAGGTCAGAGACTGCCTGGCCTTTGCTGTGAGAGGACCTGGATGCAAAATGAGCAGCAGCTCTAAGTTTGCAGAGAGAGAGAGAGAGAGCGAGAGAAATATTTTTGCATCCAGGTCCTCTCACAGCAAAGGCCAGGCAGTCTCCAAAGACCTTCAATGCAGCAGCATCAGAGGCGACTTTCAGACCTAATACTACTACCTTCATCACATCTACGTTGTAATAGTGGACCTGTAGCTGATAGTCAGCTATCCAAATGTGCTCCCGCCAGGTTTCACAATCGTGGTTCAGAACAGGCGTGCTTCACGTAGATCAAGGGTTAAAATTACAAAGGCCTTTCAAAATGGCATTATAGAGCCAATTTAGTGCTTGTTAAGGGCCTTAACAGCCTATCCCGCTTAAAGGCTGGACGGAGTCGGGACCAGCAGACACGATTTAATGAAAATTGCATGGAGGTGGGATGGAGGCGGACTTGTGCCCGCCCGCCAGTTTTCGCAATTTTAACCCCCCACACGCCTCCAAACCCACCTCCACGGGTCAATGAAAATCCAGCCCCATATCGGGCAAACAGCAATTCCACCTGTGGGGATTTCTCAGTAGTTTGGTTTTATAGGAATACTGGGATATAAACACTGACAAGTCTATTTATTAAGGGCACCAGATGAATCTCTAGCCCTTCATCTTAACTCCTCAGAAAGGAACCATCTGGTTTGCACTCAGTAGGAGTAAATAATGCCCAGATTAGGATCGCCAATCTGTTTTACACCAACAAGTTTTGATTATATTAGCATTTACACTACCAACCTCCCATCAGGATCTGCACAAGCTCCTGAGTGAAAGAATTAACCCTCGCTTGCCAATTATCAAAAAGTCAGGAGATGCCAACGTGATGACCCTTCATTCCTCTTGGATGCTCTGCTCCTGGGTAAATTCGCCTGTTGCACTGGCTGGCTTCAATCTCACCTCCCTTGATCTCAGGGAAATTTTTGCATCAAAGTGACACACTTACATCTGCCTGTATGTGGCTGGTATACAATCTTAACTTCTGTAATCTTCTCTATCTCTGCTGAAGATTCACTTTTCGATTTTACAGAGATACCCTTCTACATGCACTAGTCAAAGTACAACTAAAAGAACTAAAACTAAACTGAGACTACAAACTAAGGACTGAAGATTGAAAACTGTAGACCAAGAGTTTTAGTGTCAAAAACACCATCTTATATATCCTTATTTTCCAAAGAAACATCTCCAATTCTATTGATTAAACTGAGCAGCACAAATATTAGAAGAGTTCAGCCCTTCTGGTGTGAATCACCTCACAGCGCACTGTTGGAAACCTTGACTGCATCCAAATCAGTGAAGCACTGGCATCTGGACATGCCAAGTCACTCTTTACTCCCTAGCTTCAGGTCTTTGCTAACATCAAGCCTCACACAGGTCCAGACAAGGCAGGACATATTTATACCCCCTCTTAATGAGCCACCTCCCGGCCTGTGGTCTGAAAGTCTTGTCTTGTCTTGTGTCCCTGGTATGGAATGTCAGCCTTCATGCTTAAATTAGTATTCGGCCTTTCCTTTCCCAGCATTCAGCTGACTCCATTTTGAAGACATGTTCGAAGCAATTCTTAGGTAATTTGTCCAACAGCGTGGAAACTTTTAAACAAGTTGCATCAAATACCAAGCCCACAAATATGTGATATGACTTCTAATTGATATTATATATGCACCAACGGATTAAAGTGGCAGACTGTCCTGTGTGGATTCTCAAGCTGACTATTTAAAAAAAATTGTTCAAACTGGTGAAAAATTCTGATTTCTCAAGCTATGCAAATTTGGTGCAATTTTGCATTTTTGCATTTTCAGAATGATGTCTGTTATCTCTGTCAGGCACTTCTCCTTGTTTTCTGTTCGACTTTCCCCAGTAAATATCCATATACAGCTTTGCAGTAATAAGGGCTGTCACTTTATACGGCTCCATGAATTATTTAGTCCTGAATAATTTAACTCAGGACAAAGCCCTGACAGAAGCATGCCTACTTTGAAAAGTTGGATCATTCAATTGGAAATGATAGACTATTAAAAAAACACAAAAATATGCTTTTTTAAATATTTAATTTCTCAGCAATTTTTGTCCCAATTTTCTCCTCTCCATCCCTCCCCTACTGATTTGTTTCTAAGCTGCAATGCTCTGCGTTCTGACACCCTCCAGTAGCTCATTCATTCATGCATTTGACAGTATATGTCAGCAGACTATTTTATCAAAGAGAGTATCATAACTAAGCCCAATTACATTTTCCCTTGATGTCCACATATGTGTATCTCCAGCTGGGGTCACTGGAGCAAGAGCTGAAACCATTCCCAATTTTCTCTGTCCCAACACAAAGATGCTGAAGCCAATTGTAACTTCCTGACTATTGTCCCGGCTGAGATAGGTTAACTCATTAAAGAAAGACTTGCATTTATATAGCGCCTTTTACCGACCACCGGACATCCCAAAGCCCATACAGCCAACAAAGTACTTTTTGAAGTGTAGTTACTGTTGTAATGTAGGAAACGTGGCAGCCAATTTGCACACAGCAAGCTCCCACAAACAGCAATGTGATAATGACCAGATGGTCTATTTTAGTGATGTTGATTGAGGGATAAATATTGGCCAGGACACCTGGGATAACTCCCCTGCTCTTCTATTGAAATAGTGCCATGGGATCTTTTACGTCCACCAGAAGGTTGTGGATTTGAAGTCCCACTCAGAGACTTGAGCACAAAAATCTAGGCCTGACACTCCAGTGCAGCACTCCCTCAGCACTGCACTGGAGTGTCAGGCCTAGATTTTTGTGCTCAAGTCTCTGGAGTGGGACTTCAAACCCACAACCTTCTGACTCAGAGGTGAGGGTGCTACCAACTGAGCCACAGCTGACACAGCCAAGCAAGCCCATAAAGATCAGAGAAGTCCCTGGTGCGACAGGATCAAATGGGGAACCTTTCTGGTCTTTATGGCCTGGTTATTTATTAAATAATATTTCAAGAGCCTTTGGAGAGTATCCAATATATGCAACAACAACAAATATTTAACAATAAATTAGTGACTGAGACAGGGCAGTAATAACCATGAAAAACACCAAGTACACAGTGTATTAAAAAGAGAAGCACAGCAGAGAGAGCAATGAGTGGCATGGCCACATAAGAATGTATTATGCTAAATACTGTATTAATAAACTTTCATTTTTTTGTATATAGAAAAAACAATATAAGACGCGACTGTAAAGCATCATCTCAGATTCCTTGAAATTACTTTTCCTCAACTACTGTTCGAAAGAGTTCTGCTTTACAGCAGTGATCTACTTATTGACGGTTTCTGCTCCTAAAATAATAAGAAAATAAATCCTGCTTCTGGGTTGATTCGAAATGTGGATTAAGATGCACCATGAAAATGTTGGGTTTGGGGGCCATATTTACATATTGCAGTAAAAATTTGAAATGTTGCAAATCATAATTATTACTGAATGCTAAATTATTTTGTATAACAAATATTTGGATGCTAATTTCTTTAGCATATGAACTAACCACCCACCAGCAGTCACTGGCCGTAACTTCAGAATGATCCCATTCTGAAACATACTTGAAACTTATGAGGCAGTCTTGGGAAAGAGCATGCGACAACTTTGAATACGTGCTTTAGTTGGATTTGTAAAAAAGATTTGCGGGGAGAAATTCATTGCAGCCCCGTTTGGGGCACTAACTTTAAAAAAATTCGGGTTTTGCGCTCCAGGAAGGAAGTGCAGCGCTAAATCAAGCGCTCCACTTCATTCCTGGAGCACAACAGGCAGCAGGCGGGACGGTAGGTGAGCAGCGCTGCACACTGGGCCAGGGCAGCGCTGCCGCGTTGGAAGGCTCCTTCCCTCCCTTAAAGGGAAGGGCCATCGCTGCAGGCTCTGCAAGGGCAAAACTTACCTGGTCCCCGACTGGCAGCCGCGATAACCCGATCAGCCCGATGCACTGCAGCAGAGTGCCGGGCCGATCGAGCGCTGGCGAAGAAAGAAATAACAAACCGGGAAGAGCGTTTCAGATTTTTTTTCACCTACCTCGGCCACCTCGCCTTTTATTATCACCCCCGAAGCACCCGGCCTCCCGATCAACGCCTCCTGCAGCTGTCGGCGTCATCGCCCGGCAATTGCTGCAGGGGGCGCAAATGAATTTTGGGTCCGGGGCGCTACCGGGGGCGACGCGCAGCCGGAGGACGTCACAATCTCTGGGCGCAGGAGATCGTGGCGATAGGGGATACCGCCGCAAACCGCCAGGTGAATTTCACAGGCGGCGGTAACATCGCCACGCCCGGGCGGAAAGTCCTTAGCGCCCCCTTATCGCCCCCCCCCCCCGAGGCGCTAACGGGAGGCACTAAGACACCGAGGGGGAGAAATTCAGTATCGCCCCATTTGGGGCGCAATTATCGGCCGGGCGCAAAGATTAGCGCCTGGCACTAATTATCGCCACCGATTGCAAACTTGACTTTTATCGCCCCTGGAGGTGATTGGAGCGCCAAATCAGGCGCTTCACACCTGTCTCAAGGCGCAAAGGCCGAGGAGCGAGGTGCTACCTCAGAGCGCTGGCGAAGCTCATGTAATGTCAGTCAGCAATGGAACACACACACAATGGCACGGGCCAGTTCTTAAAGGGGATGGTTAATCTCACTTTCCATCCACATCATGCTAATTGCAGCCTTGAATCTCGGCCTGGAGAGACCTGCATATCAAATCTGCTGGAAAGAACAATGGAGAGTACCAGGCAAAGAGCTCAGAGTGCAGCCCCCACAGTCTCTTCTAAATCGATACAAGGAATGGCAAATCAAAATGAACCTGCAAAGTGCTACTCAGTACCCAAAACTCCTTCACACAACGTTGAAACTCTCCAGAAGTGTCTCTCTCTCTCTCTCTCTCACAATGCGTAGTTCAAAAATGGCACCAACAATAAAAGGCAGGAAGCGGTCACCTTTAAATAGCGCTCCCCCTTTCCCTTCATGACTGCAGAACGCTCCACTCAAACTGTCATTGCTAGCGTCAGGCGGTAAGGCAGGGGGCGCCACTCAATATCCGCTCCGGGGCGATACCGGGGCGTTGCGCACTCGACTGACGTCACGATCTGCCGGCGCAGGAGATCGTGGCGGTAGTGTTTAGCGCCGCCGCAAAATGTCTAGTTAATTTCACGAGCGGCGCAAACTTCGCCGCGCCTGGGCGCTAGATGCTTTGTACCCCATTAGCGCCCTCTTAAGGCGCTAACGGGAGGCGCAACCAACTGAATTTTTCCCCCCGAATTTCTAGCCAACAGACCTTTAAGAAAAAGAGTAGGGAGAGGGAGGTAATGGAAGAGAATTCAAGAATGGCATTCACTGATAACAGCTCTACGAATCAGCAAAAAAAACCCTTGCCAGTTGCCCGATTAAATCTCTGGAATTTTCCCATCAGAGCGGACTGCCCACTTCCACCTTTGCTGACTGACAAAGAATTTGATTAAATCAATCTGTCTTATGTGGACTAGTGAAAAGCGTATCAGAAGTAACTAGACTGCGGCATTGAAACAAAGTAGACTTGGATTCATTAAAGATCGCACAGCTTTGCGGGAATGAACAATTGGAATGAGATGGGCTTATCAAATCACTTACACATAGTGAATGGAAATGAGATCCATCTGATAAAGAACATCATCTCATAGAACCGCAACAATGCTACTGAGTCTTCTGCTGTTCTAAATTGCATTTCTGAAATCCAACATCAAATACAATATTTTATTAAAATATAAGCTGTAATTTTATATCTGCCCCTCTATAATATGATGCGTACTCCAATATAACCAATGTTGTTACTGAAATTGGGAACTGAATCCCACTTAATTAAACATATGTGCAATGTACCAGTGCACTTCCATTAGTGGCTATATGCATGCTGAAATAAAACAACTGACAAACTGATCCAGAGTTGAAAGCTTTTTCATGCAATTTGAATGCATTCTAGGTACACTGCATAAAGCTGTTTCATCGTTACTTGTGATGTGGGGCAGTGCTTCTTTATTCCCGTTTTCTTTGCTTATGCGAGTGGAAGGTGTCAAGTGGCAACACAAAGTGGAGAAGTCAAAGAGAGCATTCATTCCGTGGTCAAGCAAAAAAGGCAATGATGTATGAGTGCCAAGCTCCAACTCAATCCCTCATGAATGTGCGAATCACAAGTCCAAAATGGACAGCACAATCAACACCAGAAACAGTAAGGGGGTGATTTTCTCAATGGGGAGCTTTTGGAGGCGGGACTCCCACTTGTCGAGTTTCAGTCCCGCCTCCGTCAACTTCTGGCCAGCCCACGCTATTTTCCCTTGATTGACCTTGTTAAGCCCGCCCAGCGGGTTTAGCAGGCCAATTAAGGGAAAGCCAGTTGCAGAGAAAGTCAACGTATGACGTTTCATCTATCAAAAAATGTTGACAGATGAATTGTCATCGTTTGACAGCTCTGTGAAGCTGTCAAACACTGACATTCTCGGTAGTTTGATGAGGTCTTGAATTCAAGACCTCATCAAACTTCTTTCTTTTGCAGAAATGGGATGGTTGCTGCATTGGAGAATGCAACGGCCATCTGTCATCTCCAACACGGAGGTCCGAGACTCTCCGCATATACACCAACTGAAGCCTGAAGGAAGAAACAAAGGTAAGTACACTTTTTCTAACACTTTGCACTTACCTCAGATACTCACCTCTCCACACTTGCACCCATCACTTACCTGCACAGCACACTTTTGCACCCCGCAGATCCCCGCAGACCCACTACTCGCCTCACTGAGCTGGCGGGTTTTGGAACCTTCGGGAAGCCCACACTTGTGAGGGCAAAAAGGGGATAATCCTATTTTCTGCCTGTTAACTACCTGTTAACAGGCAGTTAATAGGCTTTAATTCCCTTCCCGCCTCCAAGGAGACAAGACCCAGCGCGGGACAGCTACCCGCCTCCTGGGAAGATGGCACGGAGGCGGGTTGGGGCCGGGTTGGGCACCCGGCACCAAATTCTGCCATTTTCCCGGCAGTCCCGCCTCCATACCCACCTCCCCAGGGCTGGCAAAATCGCCCCAGGTGTCCACAAGTTAAACGTTTCTGTAATGTGACCCTTCCAGGCAGAATCATACACAGTGGAGCTTTCCAAACACAAGTCATGTTGAAACTTCAAGGAAACCTGACACCTTCTCCTCTAAACTTCTGCCCCTGACTAAAGATCACAAAAATAAATACAAGCAATGGAGGTCAACTGGCCCATCTAGCTCACGCTTCCATCGAGACCTAGGGTCCTCTCATTACAGCATCCAACTGCCTCTTCAATGATTCCAATGTCTGGAGTACTACAATCTTACAAACCAATTACTTGATTGGGATGTGATTGTCCATTCTTTGGAAGGTATGGGAAATGATAGCTATCCCAGTTGCAGAGTATGTGGTGGTAAGAAGCAAAGATGAGGGAGAAATGAAGGGGAAATTGAAGAAAGAATAAATAGAATCTGCACCTGTTGAACCCAAAACCTATTCCTGTTAATGATGCAGTACAGTAATGCGCAGCAAGTATTGTTACAGGTCTTAGATTCATATAATATTCGATATTTTCCACTACATTTGATTTGTAATCGTATAGCATGATCTCGACGTCTTCATATGCAACTAAGCCTATCGCAGAGCTTTGGTTCATTTTTCTATTTTTTTAATATAATTTTGAAGAGATCGAGACAACATCATGGTTTTATTCACTGGAGACTTACAATGTGAAAGACTGCTACACACTACTGGTAGCAGCGTTGCTATATTCTGATGTGGTCAGATGGCAGCTGGTAGGTTGAGTGCTTTTGTGACAAAAATGCTGTCAAAGTCCTCAAGGTTCTAAATGCACATTGACAGGAGGGAACGGTCTGTATGTAAAGAAAGTTTTTTTTATTATTTCAGTCAAACCTGCAGAAATTAAGGAATGTTAACAAAACAGTGGGGGTTGTAATGTCAGGATTGAGGTCATAACCTGAATATCTGCTTCGTTAATATTCCTTAAAAGTGAACAAACTTTGTAACAAAAGTAATATTCACTGAAGGGTGCTTGACTATAGAGAATTGGTTCATGAATGTAGAAACTGTAATTTAATGGAAAGTGACAAAATGTGTAGAAAAGTGTTTTATTCTATTCAATATGAGGTGGAATTCAGAAAATGGCAGTTGCCTGGTAATGACAGACTGCAGAATGAATTATTCTTCCTTGTCAGCACAAATTATTTTCACCCATTGTGATTCTTTTGCACCTTTTTAACAATCCATTCACTCTATTTTGCTTGATAAATATTCTAATTTCTCAAGTGAACACACACGTCTTTTAACGGCTTCACTCAGAATAAAAGCCTACTTAAAGTGAATATTTGCAGTTCATGAGCTCTGATGGATATTTACAAATTGCATTTGCTGTACAATCAAATCCGATTTGCAATGGATAGAAGCAATTTTTCAAAGATTTTCAAGACTATTTTAGTTCGAAAAGAAGTGGATAAATATCTATCTTGGAATGGCATTATTTGAGCTAATTTTTATCATGTTATTATAATTATCAAATTATAATTGAGATATTAAAATAATATGATAAGTATTAGCTCAAATAATAAAATACTTAGTTGGAGATAATGGGCCAAAAATTCATCCCGCGACGCGAGAGTACGCACTGCGTACTATCGCGTATTCCCTCTGCAATTGCCGGTTTTCTGCATGCCCTGCGCATGCGCTGAAAACCGGCAATTGCTCTTTTGAAAAGGGGGCGGTTCCTCGGTGCATCGCGTGCGCGCTACAGGCTGCGCGCACGCTGTGCACTTCATGCTTTGGACGCGCAGGTAAGTACTGAAGATTTTAGAAATGGAAAAAGGAGGAGTAAGACCCACTTTTAACAAGGTAAGTAGTGAATTAAATATTTTTTTGAATTTTTTTTAACAGGTATATCTTTTTTAGAGACTTCAAAGACAGGTAAGTTTATTTTTATAACTTTTAAAAGATTTTAAATTTTTTCAAAAATTTAATTTTTTATTTAAAATGGTTAATTTATTTAACTATACTTATTTTATTAATGTGATGGTTTTTAAAAAAAATTTAATTGAGGTTTAGCTGTTATTTTGGGGGGGTGTAAGATTCATAGATTTCACAGCACGTATGTGAAACTTATGAATGGAAGATGGTGTGCTGCCATTGGCTCTAACTGAGTCACGTGATCCCACAGCTCACACGAATTCACTACGCCGGTGGGATACGCAAGCACTGCCCGGCTGATGTCTGGAACATCAAGTTCGTGCGAGCTGGATCTGAAAAAGCACAAGCGGAGTGAGAGATCGCGGGGAAGGCTTACCCCCGCGGGAACAGAGCGAGATCAATTTCTGGGCCATTGATTTCTGTGCTTTTTAGACCATTTATGGAAAGCAAATCCCAGGTTTAAATAGTTGGGGTGTAAGAGTAGACAGATATTGTAGAGTTTTGTTTGACTATCTTTGACACCCGATGAGAAATTTTCCACAACTTTTCTCTTCGGTGATTGATTAAATACATGTGGTAGAGTTCACAATAGAGGCAGTTGTACATGGCGTATGGAAGGAGTGGGTGAGTTGTGTCAAATAGTCTTTTCTCGCTTTATGCTTTCTTAAGCTGTTACGATCATAACCTCATGATTCTTTACTGCGGCTGCTATTATTTCATTGTTTGTTTCTGTCACATATCTAACACTATACCTAAAGATGTGTACAAAATCAAAATACTGCGGATGCTGGAAATCTGAAATAAAAACAGAAAATGCTGGAAATACTCAGCAGGTCAGGCAGCATCTGTGCAGAGAGAAACAGAGTTAACGGCCGTGATTCTGCCCGTGCTCAGAGGGGTGGGTTTGGAGGCGGGTCAGGGGTTAAATCCGAAATGATTGACGGCGGGTTCCAAGCCCGCCGCGAACCCTGCCTCCACATCACTTTCCCAAGTGTCGGGTCTGCGATTTTAAAACAGCCCCGACACCAATTGGCGGGCAAGGGATTAAAGGCACTTAACTGCTTGTTAAGTGCTTGTTTAGAGCTATTTTGACATCATTTTTCAATTTTCCTACTGTTGGGTCGGGTTTCACGATGTTTGGAGAACACGCCAGGTAAATGTGTCTGGAACAGCAACGAGCTGGAAACCTCACAGCTGCAACTGCAGTCTAAAAACTGCACTCTCAAATCTGGTCAGTTTCAAATGTCAGAGGTTGGTGATTGAACATTTTGGGGGAAACATTCTGGCCGCGATTTTCTGCTTTGAGGCGGCTTGGGAGTGGGTCAGCTGCCTTCTGGGTTCCAGTCCCGCCCCCAACTACATCCGGCCCACAGATGTAATTTTACGTCAATTGGCCTTGTTAAGCCCACCCTGCGTGCTTGTGGGCTTGCCGGCCAATTAAGAGAAAGCAGTGTCAGATGGCGTCATTTGATGACACGTCATCTGCTGGTTTTCTTAAAGGGACCACGCACAATTTTTTTTGACAGTTGATTTTACAGTGTTTGACAGCATTGAGGTGCTGCAAACACTGACAATCACTGTGCAAAAGTGACCTCTTGCATCCAGGCTCTCCAGTGACTCCCTCCTTAGGCTAGAACAGATGGCAGCTGCAGGTGAGGTTACAGAAGCGATCTGTCACTGGTGAGAGAGGTTCTCCCAATGAGGTGGGACTACACATACAATTCAAAACTTGTTACCTACAGAAAAGTCTAAATGCATTAAAAATGAATTTTCCAACATTTTCTTACCTCTGAAACTCACCAGTGCACCATTGGATCCTTCACCGCACTTCTGCAGCTGTCATCAATGCATAAACATTACAGCAGACTCACAGCATGCCACACTTACCTGGCGTGGTGTCCGGATGTTGGGAAGCCCGCAGTAGAAGTGTCAAAATTGAAAAAAGCCTGTTAACTGCCTGTTAACAAGCAGTTAAGTGGCTATAATCCTCTTCCTGCCACTAGATGTCGAGTCCATGCGCAAATCGGGGACCCGACACTTGGGAAGATTGACTGGAGGCGGGTTGACAGCGGGTTTCCGAAGCTGGGAGCTGTCCCTCTCTACCATCTGCTCTTGCTCATTTGTGAGTTGTGAAACGCCAGGTGACAATACTACTCTATGTCGCAAACGACCCACCGAGGTGTGCGTCTCTGCGCTGGTGCTGGGTGCACTCATTTCTGCTGACACTGCTCCCTCAGGAGGCAGCATCTTCTGAGGAGTCCTCCTGCTCTTCTTCCTGGACAGTAGGGAGGGGGGCTCTCGATGGTCCTGTGGGAGAGTAAAGACATGAGTTACACATGTGATATGTAGATTGCAGACACATACATTGTGCAAATGATCAAGACAACATTTATATGAGCATCAAATTCCATATTCGTCACTCATGAATGACAAGTCAGGTGTCTGGAAAAGAATTCTGTCACCAGGTTGCTCTACTGAGTGCGTCTCTCCGTCCCCCACTTCAAGCTCCTCAGGATCTCCAGCAATGTCTAGAGCTGCCTCCTCAGTGTTGGTCAGCTGCGCCACGGATGGTGGTCCTCCTCCTGTTCTCCCCCTCTCCCTCTTATTGTGGTCTCTCTTTTCCTGCAATGAGGGAAAGAATTGGATTTTCAGTGAGAGTGATGAATGAGGGTATAGAATGGATAGGATAGATGTTTGGAGGGAGACTATGATGGAGTGGGTTCCCATTACCAAGTTCTCTTCTTTTGAGTTGCTAGTTGTTGTCATTGCATAACCATGAGGGTGGGTGTGAGGGGTGCATAGTTAGATGGGGAAGTGATTCTGTACACAGGGAGAGAGGGAAGGTTGATGGTGCAAGTGATGCTAGGTTGAGTGAGGATGTGCAGGGGTAGGGTTGGCAATGCAGAGTGATGGGGATGTGATGACAGGCACAGCAGAATTAAGGGAATTGTGCTTTTTTACTCACTTTTCCTGTGTGCAGGAGATCATTGAACCTCTTCCTGCATTGAATCCAGGTGCGTGTTACCATTGACCTGGCATTGACCTCCCCAGCTATTCGCAGCCAGGCTGCCTTCGTCTGCTGAGGAGGTTTCCTGCTTCCATCTCCCGGGTACAGGACCTCACGACGAGCTCTGACTCCCTCCACAAGAACATGCAGGGATTCCTCATTGAGCTGCCTTCTGTCTCTCTGCAGACATGTTGAGCACCAGCAGCAGTCAGGAGCAGCATAAACCACTTCAGACGTAACTGTGGAATGGCCCCCTTAAGTACGTACTCCGGCTGCACATGCTTCAGCAGAGCAGCTGAACAGATCCGCACCTTGTGATGAGGGCGGGTAACCCACACGGGTCCGGAACCTGCTGAGCTCCCTTTCCGACGCCAACCCGCCTCCACGAACAGAATCGCGGCCAATGTTTCAGGTCGATGACCTTCTGACGAAAGGTCACCGACCTGAAACGTTAACTCTGTTTCTCTCTCCACAGATGCTGCCTGACCTGCTGAGTGTTTCCAGCATTTTCTGTTTTATGTTACCTAAATATGTGTACCTGCACTGACAGAAGCACAGGGACTTATGACATCACAAAGGATGCTATGTTGAGCATAGGTCAAGAAAGATTTTTGAACTGAAAGCAAGAATTCCTAGCATGTAGAAAGGGATGCAAAGCAATCCTGGTAACTCACGCCCCCATCCAAGTGGCATCTTGGACTACCATGACCCCACAACATGGGAAATCACTGATTTCTGGGCACTCTAAAATCAATGTCAATGACAGAAACAATTCATGGAAATGGCAGACATTAACAGAAAAGGATTTGTAACTGATTACTGTGTTCTAATAATCTCTGGACCCATCTTTCTCTTTAACATGACGTTACACAGCTGCACTGCTCAATCCTCAGTAGAGACCACTTCAATTTTGGCATACATATATATACAATATAATTGTGCATATGTAACACATTGCTCATAAATCTATCCTCCGCTCCCCCAGCTTATCAATGAATCATCTTAAAGCAGTAAGACAGATCTTCTGCTATCGAGGAAGGCAAGTCAGCAGGAATGCCGCCAGGTCCCTGGGAAATAGCACTCAGAAAATTACCCTCAATATTTGGCACTTCAATTACACATTTCATTGCAAAAGCCATATCTTGATTAAAGGCATACAGATGTTGTGTATGAATTCTGTGTCTCCAGTCAGGCCTTTGCCCCGCAGTGCTGCCGTATTGCTGTGGTCCAGATTAGTATGTGAGCCGTGTTACACTGTCACGCTTGCCTTTGTTCTTTGCCTATATTCTCTGGTTTCAAATAATGCACATAATCACTCGAATTTTGACAGTTGCGTGAGGATCAGCTTAACACTAAAGAAGGTGCTTGCCTGAATATCGCAGGACTCTTGTACTCCTCAAAGTCCTACAATTATTCCTATAATGCGATAGAGTTTTGATAACCATTTTCATGACCAATACCAGTTCCTATTAGAGATATTGGGGTAGAAATTTGTAAGCGTTGCCCCTGTATTTCGGGTGGAAAACGAGTGCAAAGAATTCCAGTTTCGCAGTGGGATGGCCTGCGTCCAATCTGCGCAGGCATTGGTCCCACTGCTAAATTTTGTGAGGACCATTTTTTAGATGTGTTGCCTAAAACGGACATTAAGCCCCTTAGATATGTTAATGAAGTGCCTAACGCCTGCTGAAGGACCCATTTGCAAAATTATCGATGAGCAGGGCAAGCGTTGGGCTTGACCTTCTCAGGATTCTTCAGCAGCCCCTGTGGCCGCCAACTAAAGTTAAGTTTTTTAAAAATGTTTTTAAGAAAGCACCTTTCCATGGAGCCAGGAGGAGCAGGAGTGCTATTAGGACTCCACGGTCTTTATGATTGCCGTCCTCCCCCTACCCCCGCCTAACCCCCAAGTGGAGGCATGGCAGATGCCAGCAGCTCACTCCAAAGGAGCAGGTGAGACCTGAGGCTCAATCTTGGGACAGCCTCGGTTCTCCCTGATCGGGCAGTGCCGAGTCGACGGGCCCAGACTATTTTCTACCTCAATTTCCTACCAATCTCACCTTTGCTAATGACTTGATATGTTGCCGTGTTACCTAAGAAAGGATATACTTGCCATAGAGGGAGTGCAGCGAAGGTTGACCAGACTGATTCCTGGGATGGCAGGACTGTCGTATGAGGAGAGATTAGGTCGACTGGGCCTGTATTCACTAGAGTTTAGAAGAATGAGAGGGGATCTCATTGAAACGTATAAGATTCTGACAGGGCTAGACAGACTGGATGCAGGGAGGATGTTTCCCCTGGCTGGGGGTCTAGAACGAGGGGTCACAGTCTCAGGATACGGGGTAGGACATTTAGGACTGAGATGAGGAAAAATTTATTCGCTCAGAGGGTGGTGAACCTGTGGAATTCTCTACCACAGAAGGCAGTGGAGGCCTGAGGCCTGAGGCCTGTGGTCACTGAATATATTTAAGAAGGAGATAGATAGATTTCTAGATGCAAAAGGCGTCAAGGGGTATGGGGAGAGAGCGGGAATATGGTATTGAGATAGAGGATCAGCCACGATCATATTGAATGGCGGAGCAGGCTCGAAGGGCTGAATGGCCTACTCCTGCTCCTATTTTTCTATGTTTCTGTTTCTCTGTTAGCATCATGGAGGTTAGATGGATACTTCTGCACTAACTTAGTTGGTAGGCTGACAGATGATGAGAGCAGCCATCTATAGGAAAATATGATAAATAGGAACTGGAAAAAATCTGAAAAATTGGGCTACCTGGAACACCACCAAAGGATCATGACAGATACTTTATGCTGCTATTAACCACTTTATAGCTTGCAATACAGGCACAAAGCAAAATGTCCCTGCAGCGTTTTGTTACAGATAAAAGATGAGAGACAAAGTAATGGTCTGGAAAAATTGACTTCAGATGTAAAGTCAATCACGGTGAACAGTCAAAGCAAAAAAAAAAATGACTTATGTACAAGACCACAACATTTACTGCACCACTAACAGCAAACAACTTACTCATTCTGTTTGAACAGAAGTGTAATGTTGGAGAATAATTTTAATTTTCAGGAGTAGAATTATGTTTACAATTCCTGTATCAACCAGGGGGGAAGAGACTGTATCTGTGTGCTATACAGAACTGGAGCGAGGTAGGTTGAGAATAATTGTCATGATTCTAAGAGTGAGTGGGTGGGACAAGGCACAGATTTGATAGATGCCTTGCTATCCGCTTGAAGCTAGGTAGATTTCAAATGGAGAAATTTGTATTCCCAGATAACTGGAAGAGAAAAACACCATCCATGTGCACGCGATAAAAAACATCGGGGAAAAAATTCGGTATCAACCATTTTGGGGCGCTAACATCGCCCGGGCGCAAACCTTAGCGTCCGGCGACCCCGAAATTCAGTTTTAGCGCCTCAAGAGGGAAGTGGAGCGCTAATTCAAGCGCTACACACTTCTCTTAGGGCGCTAACGTCGGGGAGCGGGGCGCTACCTCAGAGCGCTACTCAAGTTCAGGCGCTGTTAATTACAAGTACTCAGACAGACTGGTGCCTTCCAGTTCTTAAAGGGGAGGTTCAATCATGCTGCACAGCCTCATCCTGATCATTGCTGCTTGTGACCTGAGCCTGCAAGGAGCTGCAATCCATCAACCACAAATCCCATGGATGATCGGAGGCCCAGGGAGAGAGCTCGCTGGTTCAGCGACCAGGCATTGGAAGCTCTGGTTGCGGCTGTGGAACACCGACAGGCAGTGCTGTTCCCAGACACTGGCAGAAGGCCATTGCCGCAGGAGTTCAGAAGGATGTGGAGGGGGGTGGCCCAGCACGTCTCGGCCAGAAGCCTGGTCCACAGGACTCGCACCCAGTGCCGCAAGAAGTTCAACGACCTCACTCGGGTGGTCAGGGTGAGTACATGCTTCAAAAACCTCTACATGCCACCATCTCAACCTCACTCTGTGCACAGACGGTATAAACCGCCAAATCCCCAACACTCACTCGCCAACTATGCCCATCCACAAGACACATCCACATCACACATTAACAGCTATTCAACTATGGTAGGCACAGCTGCCAAACACATGGCACTACACTCACTCACACGCTGTCCTTTTTCTTGCAGGCCAAGCTTGCTCATAACAGGAGGGAGCAGCAATGCACGGGAGGAGGTCAGGCGGAGCTGCACCCCCTTACACAGCTGGAGGAGCGAGTGCGCAGCATTATCGCGGCCCAGGTCGTGGGCGCTGTGGCAGTCGGAGAGGTTGACCCCCTTGGGGACAACAACAGTATGTTCATCACCTCTCCCTCTTCTCTTATACCACTTCAGCCTCACAACACAAGCCCTTCCCGCTTTACATCTAAGTATACTGTCTCCATTCCTTGCTCCCGTCCTGCCCCCCTCCCCTGACGTTAAACCCACTCTTGTGCCTTTATGCTTTCAGATAATCAGCCACCATCTGACCAGCCTGTCCCTCAGCCTCCCAGTGGCAGCGACGTGGGAGAGGAGGAGGAACACCAAGCCGGAGCCTCACTGCCTGCGTCTCCCGAGGGCGAGACATCCGATAATGGGGCCACGCGGTCGCTGGAGGGGAGCAGAGGAAATGGCTCTGATGTGGGTGAAGCTCTGGGACTCAGCGGGCTGCAGCAATGCCATGGGGAAAGGGAAGCTCGGGGGTCATCTCCCCGGAGGGTGAGTGCGAGCACGAGTTCTGCTGCACAGGACTCAGATGAGGACCTCGATGTCGAGGCGATGACCACACAAGTGATGAGCATGCACACTGAGCTCATGGGTGCAATGGCAAGGGTGCCCGAGAGCATGGATGCACTGGCTAGGAGCGTGGAGGAGTCTGCCTCCAGCATTGCTCGTATCTCTGCGCAAACCATCGAGCCCATCCTTGGCACTTTGCAGAGGATGGTTGACTCGCAGAGAGACCGTGGGGACCCAAACCTCATGCGTGTCATGGGTGAGGTGGCAGCAGCTATTGCAGCACAGGCCGAGGCAATGCAACGGCTTAGTGCTGTGATGCAGTCAGTGGTTGGTGGCATCCAATCTCAGACTGCTCTCAAGCAGTCTCAGATTGATGCCACGCAAGCACTGACTGCTGCCATCTTCGCTGGGTCACCCACAGTCCACCGGGGATCTCACGGTGACACAGCAGGCCAGCAATCTGTGCTCCAGCAGATTGCTCCAGATGCTGAGGTTCTGCCCCGGGGGAGTGGCAGTGTGTCAGGTCAAGCAGGAAGGTGCTGTCCTCTCTCAGGATGACAGCATTCTTGCTCCCACCACTGCCACTCCGCCATGGCACTTGCCACAGCCTGTAACCCAGCCAGCCCAGACTGCTGCCGCCTATGCTGAGTTGGTGCAGTCTGCAGCCGGGCTGACCAGGCCCAGAGCTGGCCGAGGGCGTCCTGCAGTCTCTGGCTCCCAGACTCAGCTGCCTTCCACCAGCCTTGCTGCAGCCACTGGGGCCACATTACGGAGGAGCAGTAGGGTTGGGAGGGGGGAATTGCAAAGGGGAGGGAAATCATTGAGGAAGGCCCAGTAAATAAATGTTAATAGCAAATGGGGGCAGTGGGTGTTCAAAAGTTGATGTGTTTGTAAATATATTGCTCAGTTTGGTAAGAAATAGTTCTGTTTGCTAAGAACCAGTTTTGTTTGTTCATAAATTGTTGTGTTTGTTTATTATTGGTTGTGTTTGATGAGAGTTGTGCAGAATAATAAATCTTTATTTCGACGTAGCACATTTTGTGATGTTTCTCATTTGAGCTTTGCCCGGTGATGGGGGCTGCGAGCTGGCTGTAATGATGTGGTTGTTCTGCACAAAGGCCATGTGCTCTCTCATTTATTGGAAGAGCTGTGTAATGAGGCATTCACGAATGGCCCTTGCAGAAGCAACATTGAGTGGCTCCCTCCTACATTGGTCCTGTTCCTCCTCCTCCTTCTTCATCCTCCTCCACCTCCTGTCCCTCTTCCTCCTCCTGAGGTGGACCTGCAATCCCTGGTGGCAATGGCTGGGTCCTCAGACTGGCCAGGTTGTGCAGCATGCAGCACACAATGATGAAAATGGAGACTTGATCAGGGGAGTACTGCAGGGCTCCTCCAGAGCGGTCAAGGCAGCGGAACCAGTTGCTTTAGCACACCGATAGTCTGTTCGATCAGGTTCCTGGTGGCGCTATGGCTCTTATTGTATGTGTGCTGAGCAGGAGTGTTGGGGTTGCGGAGGGGTTGTCATCAGCCAGGTGGCGAGTGGATAACCCTTGTCTCCGAGCAGCCAGCCGCGAGCTTCATGTGATGGGTGGAACAGTGCTGGACACCAGTCTGTCGCAGGATGAATGCATCGTGCCTGCTGCTAGGATAGCGGGCATTGATGGCAAGGATACGCTGTCTGTGGTCGCACACCAACTGCACGTTCAGAGAGTGGTAGTCTTTGCGATTGCAGAACTCCTCTGCATTGTGATGAGGTGCCCGCAATGCCACGTGGGTGCAGTCAATGGCGCCCTGAACCATGGGGAAGTCCGCTATCCTTGCAAAGCCACATGAGCGTTCATGCTGTTTGTCTCTGGTCATGGGGAATGAGATGTACTCCCTTCTCCTTCTGTACAGAGCATCTGTCACCTCTCGGATGCAGCAATGGACGGCGAACTGTGAAATGCTTGCAATATCCCCTGTTGAAGCCTGGAAGGAGCCGCTGGCGTAGAAATTGAGAGCCACCGTCACCTTCACTGCCACTGAGAGAGACGCCCAGGTCCTGAGCTGAGGCTGGAGCTCTGGCTGCAGGAGGTGGCAGAGCTCTGTGACCACTTCTTTGCTGAAGCGGAGCTTTCTAAGGCACTGCTCCTCTGACAGATGAATGTAGGAGAAATGCTCCAGGAATACCCTGGGAGGGTAAGGTCTCCTGTTGAGAGCCCTGTTGGCCCTCCTCTCTCTGGCCACGTTTTCCAATCTTTCTCTCTGCCTCCGCTGGTGAAGCTGGTGAAGCTGGAGGGTGAGGTCCCATGCCCGTACAGCCCCCATTAAGTGTTGGAAATGTTGCACAATCAAAAGTAAGACAAATGAACCTGATAAATTTTTGTCAGGAGCAAAACTCCTTCAAGTAGAAAAACCTCAAATGGGTCAAAACGCCTGTCTGCTTCTGTCAAAGTGACAAGGCAGCATTGTTTGCTGACAAAAAAACAGGAAGTGCACGCCTTTAAATAGCGCTCCCCCCAGCTCCCAGCTGACTGCAAACCGCCTTCTCTACCTGTCGTTCCTAACAGCAGACGTTGAGGCAGGGGGCAGAAATGAATTTACGGTCCGGGGCGCTACCGGGGCGATGCGCGTGCTGGATGACGTCACGATCTCCGGGCGCAGGAGATTGTGGCGGTAGTGGTTAGCGCCACCGCAAACCGCCAGGTGAATTTTGCCGGTGGCGCTAACATCGCTGCGCCCAGGCGGTAAGTCATTAGCGCCCTCCAGAGGCGCTAACGGGAGACACTAACCTACTGAACTTCTCCCCCATATTTAAAAAAATTCTATTATTCTGGTTGTCAAATGTTTTAAATAATCAATCACAAATAAGTATAAGCTTTTTTTAAGGCTGCTAAAGAAACTCAGCTCTGATGAAACCAAACTCCCACTCCTATAAATACCAATAAGTTACCCCATCATGTCATGTTTGTATTGTTTTGCATAACTGCCACGTGCATTCAATCACTCGAACCATTTTATTCAGCCGAGCTTTTATCCAGATACCAGGCTGGTTAAATGACTGCCACTGCAACTGAGGGCTGGATTTTCCCTGCGGAGGCGGGATGGCGGCGAGAGAGCTGGTTGGCGGCTTCCGGTCCCGCTCCCGTCTGCAGCCGCTCTCTCAAAAAGATTTTCTGTAGATTGGCCTTGTTAAGCCCGCTCTGCGGGGTTCCCGACCAATTACCAGGGAGCTGGTCTGATGACGTCATTTGATGATGCATCATCAGCTGGTTTCCTTAAAGGGACCATGTCCAACTTTATTTTGACAGTTGTGCTGTCAGTGTTCTACAGCATTGAAGTGCTGCAAACGCTGACAATCACTGCACAGAGGTGCACGTCTGCACCCAGGCTCTCCCATGACTCCCTCCATATGCTTATGGAGGGAGTCACAGCACGCAGGGAGATTCTCTTCCCTTCCCATGGGCGGAAAATACCTCCCCAGGACACCAACGCAGCCTGGTTGCACATTGCACAAGAGGACACAATTAGGGATGTCGTCAGGAGTGCCTGGCTGCAGTGACGCCAACCTTTCAATGATTTCAGTAAATGAAGAAACATTACTGCAATGCCACACTCAAACTCACCCTGCTGTGCCTCTCATTGCATCCCCATCACTCTATCTTCCCTACCCTACTCCTACACATCTTTACTCATACCAACTTACCTCCACCTCCACCCATCCCTCTCTATCTACATTATCACTTCCCCATCTCACTAGCCACCCCTTACACTCACCCTCATCCTACTGCAAGCATACCAACTAACAACACACAAGGGTAGGCTCTTGAGAGGTTTAGCCAATGTTCATGTGAAGTTTCTGGTAATGTGTTGTCATGCAGTGAAATCTATATTTTCAACACTTCACCTTATTGGCCAGATCTGTGCGCACCTTGAGAAGTGTCTTAATGAGTTCCAGTGAATGTTGAGACATAACTTCCCCACCCCCCGCTATAGTGATGACTGTGAATGGAATGTTTTGGACATTATAGGGATGCTTTACGGTGCTGGTGTGGGGTGGTGTCAACCTGGCGCATCATGTGGCAGCCAGGGTGCACAGCGTCAAGTGAAGTAAATCTGGCCATGGTGATGCCATCGCTGGCCTCCCGGGCAGCAATGTTGTCAAGGGCTGATGCCCTGTGTCCTGTGCAGCATCAGGTGATGGCGGAGTAGGTTGGTGTTGTTGTTGGTGATGTTGGTGATGTTGTTGGTGTGCCTGGTGATGTTGGTGTTGGGGCTGATCATGGAAGGATTCAGAGGACAAAGGTGTGATTTTTTCAAGGGCACCAATGTTGCTGGAATAGATGGCAGCTGCAGTTGAGATGACAGAAGCGATCTGTCAATGGTGAGAGAGGTTGTTCCAATGAGGTAGCACTGTATATACAGTTGGCTCTAAACAATTGCAAGCTAAAGAAATCTCTATAAGTCTCACAAATGCAGTAACCAACAGTTTCTGAGCTCTGAAACTGAACATCTGCAACATGGCATCCTTTATACCACTTCTGCAGCTGTCAGGTTATCAGATAAATCAAAGCAGACTCAACTCACGCCAGGGTGAGCTGGCGTGTTCCCCGAGCAGTGGGTAACCCGTGGGGCAGCACGTAAAATTACAAGGTAGGCTCAAAATAGCATTAAATTGGCTGATAACAAGCCATTTAATACTCTATATTGTCTCCCCCCCCCCCCCCCCCCCCCGCTTGGTGTCGGGTCAGTTCTGCGCAGGCTTTCCTACCCGCTTGTGGTAACACTTTTCAGCTTCCTGTATGACATCACTTCCTGTAATCAGTCCAGGATAAATACTGGACTGATCAGTTAGCTCTGGAAGAGGCATAGGGTAAGACCTCTTTTGTATGCAGCACCGTTTTAAGTTGATTAAAGCTTACATTAAGTTTACCACGCGTAAGGCTCATTCTTACGACAATTTAATCAACTTTGGAAAAACTTCGCACTCAAACTTTTTGGACGAACTCGGAGCTAAGGATCCAGGGAATCACCCATCATGGAAAACATCCTTAAACCATCGCGTCTTGACTTGGACCCAAACACCCCAGCAGCCGGTAAGGTGTGGAAACACTGGTATCGCACGTTTGAGAATTTTCTTGAGTATTGCAAAGCTGATGATAACTCAAAGTTGCGGATACTCATCAACTGTGTCACCCCGAATGTATTTCAGTATGTGGAAGACTGGGACAGTTATGAGGAGGCAATTCAGACGCTTAAGAGACTATATACTAAGACACCGAATGAGGTCTATGCTAGACATCTACTAGCTACAGCCCAACAAGGGCCGGAGGAATCCATTGATAAATTCCTCCAAGAGCTTCGCAGACTTAGTATGGACTGTAACTTTCGGGCAGCCTCAGCTGAGCTATACCGCGAAGAAATGATCCGTGATGCGTTCATCTGCAGGCTTGCCTCCCCATTTATACGCCAGCGTCTACTGGAAAGTAAGACACTTGAGCTGCAGAGAGCTTATGACCTGGCTTGCTCTCTAGATCTAGCAAAAAGAAATGCAGACCTTTTTACAGTGCCCAGACCTCGGTCTGCTGCCTTAACTACAGTCAGGCAATTTAAGAGGCCACAGGTGAACTCTATTAGGGAGGACTTTATCCCTGACGATCGATCTGATGACTTCACTGATGAAGAGGATGATGACCCCACTGTGGCAGCCTCTTGGCAATCTAAGAAATGCTTTTTTTGTGGGGATGAGTTTCACCCTCGGAGATTCTGCCCTGCTCGCAATGCGTTTTGCAGTCATTGCAACAAAAAGGGTCATTTTGTAAAGGTTTGCCTATCAAGAGCCTCTACGAGGGCTTATCAAGCTAAGTCCTACCGAACTGCCCCAGTAAGGGCCTATCAGGATGTTCCAACTAAAAACTATCGTGCTTCCTCTCGGGTTTTTTCTCGAAGAAACACACCTAGAATTTCAGCCACTCTTTGTGCAACGACACCAATTACAGCTGCTTGTCCTCAGAATCTATTCCATGCAGCTACAAAAGCATCAATTAATGGACATACTTTAGATGCCTTAATTGACTCAGGTAGCACTGATAGTTTCATTAGGGAACAGACTGTTGCACAGTTAAAGCTACATGTTTTTCCATCGGACCAGGCAGTTGCGATGGCTCAGTCATCACTTAATACCAGAATTTCTGGCTTCTGTGTAGTTGAAATAATGCTTAAAGGTCACAGGTATCCCTCCACCCGGCTTTCGGTGCTCAAGGACTTATGTAGTGATCTTATCTTAGGGCTGGATTTTCAAAAGCAGCATAAGAAGCTTACCATTGAGTTCGGCGGATCCAAACCTGAACTCACTATTTCTAATATACGACCTCGATTACCGTTCTGTGCCTTGTCAGCAGCTTCACTGGATGAACCCTCACTGTTTGCCAGTATCCCTCCTCGATGCAAACCGATTATAACAAAGTCACGCCGTTTCAGTCAGGAAGACCAGTCTTTTATTGCGGCTGAGAATTCTCGGCTTTTAGCAGAGGATATCATCGAGCCTTGTTCGTCGCCATGGCGCGCCCAGGTCGTTATTGTTAAGAACCCTCTACAACCTCACAAGAAACGGCTGTGCATTGACTATTCACAGACCATCAATCAGTATACGGACTTGGACGCATACCCATTGCCGCGCATCGATGATATGGTTAATAAATTGGCTGAGTACACGGTGTTCTCGACTTATGATCTGAAAAGCGCCTATCATCAGGTACCCTTGAAGGTCTCAGACAAGCAGTATACAGCCTTTGAAGCCAATGGGCGGCTGTATCAATTTCGTCGCCTCCCCTTTGGGGTCACTAATGGAGTGGCTGTCTTCCAGCGAGCAATGGATGACCTGGTCAAACAGGAAGACTTGAAGGATACGTTTCCTTATCTGGACAATATTACTGTCGCAGGTCGCAATCAGCAGGAACATGACGCCAATCTCCAACGATTTTGGGATGCACTCCAGCACCGTAATTTGACATTGAATGCGGCTAAATCCATTGAGTCACAACCAACTATCAACATCCTTGGCTATTGTGTGGGCAATGGCATCATTAAACCTGACCCTGAAAGGCTTCGCCCACTCCAAGAACTCCCGCCACCTAAGAATCCGGCCTCCTTGCGCCGGGCCCTCGGCCTGTTTGCATACTATGCGAAATGGATTCCTAACTTCTCGGACCGAATCCAACCTCTACTGAAGGCCAGCACATTCCCACTAGACACAACGGCTGTTGCAGCCTTTAACCTCCTGAAAAAGCAGTTGGAGAAAGCGGCTCTTCACTCCATTGATGAGAGTCTTCCTTTCGTGGTTGAGTGTGATGCCTCGGAGGTGGCAATCTCAGCCACTCTGAATCAGGAAGGTCGTCCGGTGGCATTTTTGTCCAGGACTTTTCAAGGGGCTGAGCTACATTATCCTCCAGTCGAGAAAGAAGCTACAGCCATCATAGAGGCAGTACGGAAGTGGAGTCATCTCCTGGCTCGCCAGCACTTTACCTTAATCACGGACCAGCGATCGGTCGCCTTCATGCTCGATAATCGAAAACGGACCAAAATTAAAAATAATAAAATCCAGCTTTGGCGGCTGGAATTGGCCTCTTTTGGTTACACCATCCACTATCGACCTGGCAAGGAGAATGTGGCTCCGGATACCCTCACACGAGCATTCTGCTCCGCCATGGCACCCTCTACGCTCGTAGACATCCATGATGGGTTGTGTCATCCAGGCGTTACTCGCATGCTGCACTTCGTGCGGTCCCGAAATCTCCCATTCTCTACCGGGGATGTAAAGAAGATGTGCTCGGACTGCAGAGTCTGTGCGGAATTGAAACCTCGGTTTTTCCGCCCCTCGGGTGGTATACTCATACATGCGACCCAGCCAATGCAAAGGCTTAGCATCGATTTTAAGGGGCCGTTGCCCTCTTCGACTCGCAACACTTATCTATTAACAATGGTTGATGAGTATTCTCGTTTTCCGTTTGCCTTTCCCTGCCCCAATATGCTGACAACCACGGTTATCAGCTGCCTTGAACAGGTATTTGCTTTCTGTGGCATGGCATCCTATGTTCATTCAGATCGGGGCCCTTCTTTTATGTCGGGAGAACTCAAGGCCTATCTCTCGGAACGGGGTATTGCTGCCAGCAAAACGACGCCTTATCATCCGGTTGGGAATGGGCAAGTCGAGCGTTTTAACGCTATCATCTGGAATGCGGTACGTCTGGCTTTGAGATCTCGGGGCCTACCCAACCAGCATTGGGAAGCAGTACTTCCAGACGCATTACACTCCACACGGTCCCTCCTTTCGACCGCCACAAATACGACGCCTCATGAACGGTTCTTCCGATTTCAGCGTCGCTCATCCTATGGGACATCTCTCCCGTCGTGGCTGACTGCACCGGGACCAGTGCTACTCCGAAGATATGTCCGGGCGTCTAAGAATGACCCCCTGGTAGATGAGGTTGAGCTCACTGACGTCAACCCTACCTACGCCTATATTCGGTATCCTGACGGTCGGGAATCTACCGTGTCATTGCGGGATCTGGCTCCCTGCCCGCCGAAACATAGAGGGACACCAGGGGATGATATTGTACCAGGCACATCTCTGGGCTTGCCAGGTGCCTCTCATCATGATCGGGATCTGACGCCGGCTGGTACCTCACTCCAGCGTGCCGACCTGGGGCAGACTGACTATGAGCCCGTCGGGGCTCGCACGCGCAGCCACGATCAACCCTGTACCGTACGCTCAGAAACGGATCTGCCACAGCCCTGCCCGACACCCATTCGGGTACCAGTACACAGTCAGGATCGTTCTGACCCCTCACAGAGCGGGCTGGAGCACTCGGACTCTGGTCCATGGCCCGCAGCGGGTAAACGGGCTAGGGGCCCTCTACCGCTACGAGAACCCAAACGGGTGCGGCTCTCCCTCATCCAACGGCTACGAAATGGAGGGAGCATTCCGGCCTCCTAATCTTTTGGGGGGGGAGAATGTGGTAACACTTTTCAGCTTCCTGTATGACATCACTTCCTGTAATCAGTCCAGGATAAATACTGGACTGATCAGTTAGCTCTGGAAGAGGCATAGGGTAAGACCTCTTTTGTATGCAGCACCGTTTTAAGTTGATTAAAGCTTACATTAAGTTTACCACGCGTAAGGCTCATTCTTACGACACCGCTGTCAATCTTTGTTATTTTGACAGCGAACCCGCCTCCAAACCCGCACTCTGAGCATCGGCACAATCCAGCCCTGAGTGTCTACTGCAATTTCCATTTTAATAGTACAGGAATGCTAATCACTTACATAACTTTCAGTTAGAACGCCCCCAGGACACACAAGTGGAGCTGCATAGTGATGCACTTATAATGTGTGGCATAGTGGGAGCCACTGTACCATCAGTGAGAAGCAAAAGCTAGAAACTCCCCCGCCGATAGGGGAAAATTACATTGCAAGTAAAGCTGGGCCATTCGTGTAAACCTCCTAGGTGTTTAGTTACAAAAGTGAAATAGGTAGAAGCAGAATCATGCGAGCAGGCTGACTGTCCACTATCTAAGCTAAGTGAATGGTGTGTCCTTTCACAATATTACCTTCCGGAAAATGATTAAATGCCAAGATCTGTCACACTATGTTAACATGAATCGTGCTTTTTAAAATTCTTTCCTGTAAAGCCAGCATTTTATTTTGCAGTTATGACAATAAAACATTCATTTTTATAGCCGGCGAATTTTATCTCAACACAACAGACAGCAAACTGCAAAAAAAAAATAGAACCACACTCCAATTTTCAGAGCGCAATTCGGTCAGGATTACAATAGAAACCGTTTCAGAAAATTTGCACTATCTCTGCCAAAACCTTTGAACTCGCTGATTTCTCTCATGTGCTGATCCATCCTCCTAATCAGATTGACACACACACACCGCTGAAACTTTGATTTGTATCCAATCAGAAACAGAACAAGCTCCTCTTAGAAACCAACACAGCAAGACTTGAGTATCATGCAGCTTGGGCGGAAGAAAATGGAAATCGATAGAATCACCAGAAGAGTTAAAGGGGATTATTCTGCAGGTGGCAGCAAATTTCTCATTTGATACCTGCTAGGCAGAAAATTGGATTTTTGGCAGTAAACAGGTTTTTGGACAACATTGCTTCAGTTTGATTCTTTCATTATAGATTCATTTGGGCATCAAGTACATTTGCACATTGTCAAAAAGCCCACTAATTTAACTAATTATGAGGAGATGGATCCGATCTATTTACACTCATTTCGACCGTTCGCTGTGGCTTCAGATGTCTGGAACTGAGAGCTGCTACATAATCCCTGAGGCGAACAAGAAAGTTTTCTCTTTAACTTTAGAGTGCTGACGGACCCAGGAAACTTCCACTCTCCACGGGATGTCTGATTTGGATTGTTTCCAGCTTGCAAATCGAGATGCTGGGAATAATACGAACCTTGCAGTAATAAAGTTACATATTAACCTTATTCAAATAAAATGTACATTTGAAGAATAATTGTGACTAAAAAATTTAAAACTACATACCGCTCACTATGTTGTCCTTATATTGTCTCATTATATCTCTTTCCTATTCTTTGTTCTATTTATAACTTTATTTTTTTTTAACTTTTTGTACCTAGTCCAAACTATCCTATCTCTGCTGCCTACTTTTCCTCTAAAAAAATAAGTTTTGAAGCTTTTGCCTTCCTTCATTCTTCCTCCTAGGTTCCGGCCTCCATTTTGGATCTGGGAGCAAGTTTTGTAAAAGTATTTTCATTCACTGAAAATCGCCTTTAAGGTCCACAGGACTAGACTAACCTGCACTGTCTGATGTGATTTTCCCCATATAACCAGGATAAAGTGAGTATTCTCATCTGTAGGCCCTGGAACCTGACATTAGCTGCAGGAGCCAACTGATCTACAGAGGCCAAAGAGCTAAATTTTAAATGTATCATTAGATCAATATAATGTAGATTTACATTCTTATTCATTCTAAATAACTACCTCGGTAAACCAATGTACAATGCTGACAGCTAAAATTTCATAATGCAAATCTCATCAGTACAATTATATAATTGAATTAAGAAGAGCAAACAGCTTTTTAAAATATGCTTGTGGATAAAACAAATAATTCCAATAGCCACATTAATATGCAAATGAAGGCAGGATTCAAGGGCTGAATTTTGCCGGCGCTCAGAGTGCGGGTTTGGAGGCGGGTCCGCTGTCAAAATCGAAATGATTGACAGCGGGTTGGGAAGCAACGGCGTACCCGCCTCCATGTTAGTTTCCAGCGTGTCGGGTCTGCGATTTCAGAACAGACCCGACACCAAGAGGCGGTGGAGGCATTCAAGATAGTTAACTGCTTGTTAAGTGCTTGTTTACTGCTATTTTGCCAGCCTTTTTCTATTTTACCACATTTTTAATGGGGTTCACGTTGTTCGGAGATCATGTCAGGTAAGTAGCTTGGGTTCTCTATGTCTCCCCATTGCTGTGAATAGGTGACAACTGCAAAAGTGGTCTGAAAGCTACCATTTCACAGCTGTTCACTTTCCAGTGTCAGAAGCTTGAGCCTTCAGGACTTGGAAGACACTTTTGAGCTGTATGCTGTTTGGAAGTGTTTGGAGTAAACTCTCTATCCACTGTCACCTCCTTGTAGCAAGCTCTCTCACCACTGACAGATCGCTTCTGTCATCTGAACTTCAGCTGCCATCTATTCCAACAACATCGGTGCCCTTGAAAAAATTTCACCTTGGTCCTCTGAATCCCTCCACGATCAGCCCCAACACCAACATCACCAGGCATTCCAACATCACCAACAACAACACCAACCTTCTCCGCAATCACCTGATGTTGCACAGGGCACAAGGCTTCAGCACCCGACAACATTGCTGCCCGGGAGGCCAGCGATGGCATCACCATGGCTAGATTTACGTCACTTGACGCTGTACACCCTGGTTGTCACATGATGTGCCAGGTTAACACCACCCCCCACCAGCACCATAAAGTATTCCTACAATGACCAAGCCATTCCTTTCACACCCATCACCATTGCGGGGGATACCGTTATGTCTCACCATTCACTGCAACTCACTAAGACACTTCCAAAGGTGAACACAGATCTGTACAATAAGGCAAAGTTTTGAAAATAAAGATTTCAATGTATGACAACATATTAACAGAAAATTTACATGAACATTGCATAAAATACCCAAGTGCCTACCCTTGTGTGTTGTTAGTGGGTATGATTGCACTAGGATGAGGGTGAGTGTGAGGGGTGGCTAGTGAGATGGGGAAGTGATAATGTAGATAGAGAGGGATGGGTGGAGGTGCAAGGTAATTTGGTGTGAGTAAGGATGTGAGTAAGAATAAGCATATGGAGGGAGTCATGCGAGAGCCTGGGTGCAGACGTGTACCTCTGTGCAGTGCTTGTCAGTGTTTGCAGCACTTCAATGTGACTTCACCTGACAAAGGAGCAGCAGCTCCGAAAGCTTGTGATTTCAAATAAAACTGTTGGACTATAACCTGGTGTTGTGCGACTTCTCACATTTGTCCACCCCAGTCCAACACTGGCATCTCCACATCATGGCTGTAGAACACTGACAGCACAACTGTCAAAATGAATGCGGCCGTGGTCCCTTTAAGGAAACCTGCTGATGATGCGTCATCAAATGACGTCATCAGACCCGCTTCCTTTTAATTGGCCGGGAACCCCACAGGGCGGGCTTAACAAACCCTATTAACGGAAAATCCTTTTTACAGAGCAGCTGCAGCTGGGAACGGGACCAGAACCTGCCACCCACCTCTCCTGCCACGATCCCACCTCCGCTGGCAAAATCGCGGCCTATCTAATGTGTTCCTCTTGCTGTGCTAGTTCTGTGGAGAATACATCTATAAGAAAAATGTCTTGTTCCTACACTCCCATATGGATGTCATACTGTTCTTAGGTTCCAGTGCCTTCTTGAACCATTACAACTTCTTTGATATTGTTTTGTTGCATTGACCCCCCAAGGACATGAATGTGAAATAAGCATTTGTGTAGATATAAGGGAAAATTTTTGCTTGATTCATGCAGGACTGTGTAGAAACTGAGAACTTTATTTTAACAAGACTGAAAAATTTCTGAACATTAAGGTGAATATGTTGGAACTTCAGAAAAAAATTGTATAGACCAGGAACGTTAAAGGACTCATGTAGATATTGCCTCGCAAGTCCCGAGTTTCTGCAGGCGATGTGCATGCACGAAAACCCCGAACTTACGATCTGTCAAGAATCCTTGACAGATCCTCCGCATCCCCGGGAAATGGACATCCGCTGGTGGAGAATTGGGCTTTTTGCCCAACTAGTACCCAGCGAATGCCCGTGAAACTCTTATGCCTGGTAAAAGCAGGCGTAGGGCTTTCTTTTACCAGCATAAGAGTTTAAATAGATATTAACATTTAAAAAAAAAATATTTAAACAAAAAAAACCTTTAAGTTATAGGTTATTTTTAGACCCTTTAAAACGTTTAAATTTATTTTTCAAAAAATTAAGCTTTGTTTTAAATGTTTAATGAAATTGTTTTTAAATTAATTTTAAACATGTAATGATTTTTTTAATTTCAAGGTTGTGTACATGTATTTTTTGGGTGATTCCTATTATGCCTATGGGGATTCCGTACGTAAATGGAATCCCCATAGGCATAATGGCAATCCCCTTTCTGATTGGTTGGGCCGGCCCACGCGATTCCAGGGACGCTTGCGAACCGTCTGCGCCCCTGGGATATGTGGGCCTCTACACAGGCCTACGCGTAGAGGCCCAGGAGCGCGAGTCAGGTAGATTCGTAGTTTTATTGTGGTTCGGGGGCATCCACCCGCAGGAAGCCTCCAACCGCAAATTCAGGCCCATTATTTCAATGGAGATCATCCAGTGTGCAATGATAATTGCTGCTACAATAACATGAGGAAATATCGCACAGTTTCATACAAGGGTAGATTCAACACTCCTGTGCTCCCAATCAGGAGTTGCGTTTAAAGGCAAGTGAGGGTTGAATAGCGCTACAACACTGTAGCGATGATTCTCCAGTATGTACTCCCTTTCACCATTGAAAACGAGAGAGTTCTGAATTCACCTTATAGTGTAACCCTCACCAGTATTAAAGGAGATGACAGGTCCATGTTCCAGAGGCTTTCATATCAAGGCCGTCATTTCCTTCAGACCAGATTAGTGTTTTCCCTTGTGGAGATCGCTGCCTGGCATTGTTACTGCTCATTTGTAAGTTATTTTTTGCACAGCTGCATGTGGCAAATTGTGGATGTGCTTTCAACGGCCCCCAACTGTATTTTTGAAACTCTTCACATTTATTAATGATTTCCAACCATGCCTGCGGCTCTGTATGCTGGCAATTTCTTTTTTAGTGAGAAGAATTAAATGTTAGTTTTTCAAATTATGATTTGCTGGGGGGTACAGTTGTGTGCAAGGGTTCTCGGTGTCAGATAGCATGCTTTTCAATACTCATTCAGTACCTTCAGGAAATATGGAATATGCTGTGTATCAAATTTGGTAGTAAAAATGCCTAATCAGTTTTGCATAGCAGCTGGTACCTGGATTCCTCAGGATGGCACATTGCACACGCCAGGAGACTGAGGCCAGGAGCTGGAACTGGCAAGATATTTGCTTTGTTCTTACAAGCTGATGTCGGCAGGAAATGTGATTTTCCAACATTGGTAGAACCATTTCCCATCGATATTGACAGGAAAGTAATGAGTTTCAAGCAGGCCAGAAAACTCGGATAAGACTGTGTGCTCACCAGTACTTGGAACACAAACACACAGGGATTTCCTTTACTTAATGAATGGGACACGTTTATTGTTTTCATTGTTTTATTGAGACAACTTAACCCTTTCACGAACCAAGTTTGCTCATGCAGATGATATCAGAATAGTACTAAGTTCTGGTCTCTGTTAAATCAGCTATCTTTTAGTATTTCTTTTGTCTGTTAATTGCTAAGACTTGTATTTCACTTTTTGCTCGAAAAGTAATTCCTTCCCTTTGATTTAGTTCACAAATCCCTGCACTTTATTGTTTAACAAAAGGATTAATACAGTGACACAAATGGCCTGGAGTGCAGCTTGTTGTAATCTACAGATTTACACTGATTAAATGGTAAGAATAAGACTTAGAAAAGGATGACTGATCATATTAGCACCTGGGGCCACCTTATCTTCAGTTTGAAAAAGAACAGGAAAAAAATGACTACTTTTTAATTATTATTTACCATTCACTAACAAAATGAGAAGTTTTGAAACCTGAGTATTTCCTAAAGATGGAGTGTTATTCATGGTCATTAAAAAATAGCACTCGATCATGATGCACCCGCAATTATAATCTGTTAATGCTTTTCAAGCAGCTAATGAGCCAGTTAACTGGTATAAATGCTGAAAACTTGAATCATCCATTAGTAGAGTCCTACTTGCCCTCTTTGCAGAAAGTGGAGAACTCAGTGAGGTACAACTTGTGCCTGAAGAGCACTGATCACCTGAGCAACATATGTCACTGTTCCTACAGCACGTAACACCAGCTATTATTACCCAGACTTGAATCAGGCACAAGGAAGATGGAAATACTTGGGAATAGGATCCTTGTGAGGTTCAGGAGGAAGCCCCTGGCGACATGCAGAGCATTGCTGAGGAAGAGCTAGCTTTTGTGGGTGTGGATCAAGGGGCCACAATGTGCAAGCAAAGGTCCAGCATATTGACCGCCCATCCTCAGTGAGCCTTCTTTCCAATGGAGGATGTCAGAATACTTAATGTTAAATAGTCTCCATCTATGCAACGGTGGAAGTTGGTATGATTCGATTGGACAATTGAGGGTCAGTCCCACAGTCTGCCACTGAGCACATGGCAACTCCATTAGCATCAACACTGGAAACCTCATTTACATAGGCCAGAGGCACACTAGAAGCATATCACATTAATGCTTCCACTGCTGCCATGGAGGATTTGGAGAATATTTCCGGAGATGCAGTCATGGCTGTCTTTAATTCGCTTGGAACAGAAAATCAGGATGTAGAATGGGTGGAGTTAAGAAATAACAAAGGGTAGAAAACACGGGTGAGAGGAGTTTATAGGCCCCCTACCAATAGTTATAGAGTTGGACAGAGTATAAATCAGGAAATTAGGGGAGCATGTAACAGTCTATGTCTGCATGCAACAAGACCTGGACGACGTTCAGGCTTGGGCTGATAAGTGGCAGGTAACATTCGTGCCACAGAAGTGCCAGGCAATGACTATCTCCAACAAGCGAGAGTCTAACCACTGCCCCTTGACATTCAACGGCATTACCATCGCCGAATCCCCCACCATCAACATCCTGGGGGTCACCATTGACCAGAAACTTAACTGGACCAGCCACATAAATACTGAGGCAACAAGAGCAGGTCAGAGGCTGGGTATTCTGCAGTGAGTTGTAAGGGGTGACCTGCGGCTCTGTGCTTAGCCTGGGTGCTAGTGCGAGGTTAGGCCTTGTTGCCTGTTCTGGTCTCCAGCCAGCCTGGTAACACTAGACACCTGTGAGTGGTTCGACCCACTCGCCCTTACGGTTCTGACACTGGACATAGGTGCGAGAGCAATAATGCAGAGAAAACTCAGGTAGACCCGGTTGAATAGTGCGAAATGGAAAATCTTTATTGCATATTATTCAAGATTACGAGATACATGTCATAAGCACAGATTAATGACAGTACAATCTTACACACAGTTATGTAACTAATTTTTGGGAAACGAGGAGCGCATGACACATCGAAAAAGGGGGCACACATTACAATTATCCTTAAAACTTAAACCCTCCCCTATCAATACCTGTCCTAAACTAGATTTGTAGGATCGAGACTCATGCTCACCACTCGTGATAACTCGGAGAATTCCGAAACTCTGCTCGGATGTTTTTACCGCAGCACCTGACTATTCACGTGTTGATCAGGGGTCTCTGTACCCCACTTGTTTACTCGTTTCTGCTCCGGCTAGCAGGCTGGACCGTCTGCTGCCATGAAGATCTGCGTTGGTCTTCGGAGTTCGGACACCACTCGAAAAAGAGTCTTCCTGTGCCCTATACCAGTTGCCTGTAGAACTTGAAGAAGGGTCTTCCTAGGCCAGTTGTGGAGTAGCCGATAAAATTCGAAGAAGTGTTTATTCGACTTACAGGCGCGGTCGGGGCTTACTGACCATGGTGATACGTATTGTCGTCTTCTTCTCTTCTCATCTCATCTCATCTCATCTCCTCTCGGGCCTTCGGTTCCAACACCGTTTACCGACTCCTCGGGATGGTGCGCCCGCCTCCAGGCCTCACAGCCCAGTTCTCCACAGATCTTCGCGGCAAGCCACGAGGTTGATCCTAGCGGATCAGAGTCCAGAGCCGTCAGGCAAGAGAATAAAAGTTCAGCAGCCTTCCAGCGAGTCAAAGCAGCAAGAGCAAAAGAAGCAGAGACAGCAGTCAGCAGCAAGAGTAGCAAGAGGCAAGAGACAGATGGACGGTTGTACCTTACAGTTATAGTGCTGTAATTCCTCTTTTCCCGCCCAATCTTAATGTCTATCTTTTGTCAGGTTTTTGGCGCTCAAACTTCTTGTATAGGGTGATCTCCGTTTTTAATGGGTTTCGGTGATACTTGTAACTGTCTGAATACCCGTTAATACTTCTCCCATTGTGTAACCGGCTAGTAGTCTCCCTGGAGGGGTTTTGGGGCTTCTAAATGCTTTCTGTAACTACCCGCAAACGGCTCTCTCATCGTAGAGTCGTGGGGATTTTGCATATTAATGTCTTTGGATGGGTTCTTGATCGCTCAGTACAATAGCCCTTATTCGCACCTGGGAGACCGATTCCAGTATTTATGTATAAAATGCAAACCCATCATGTCTTGTCAATTATCTCAAATGTGCTGAGTCCTGTACGATCTTGCACAAATGTTTATTGGAACGCCATCTTGTCTGCTCATTGAAAGTCTAGAACGTTCTGCCACGAGGCGTGGCGGCCATTTTACAGGCTGTTTGTGTCCGCTTTGAAACCTGACAGCATTCTGCTGAAATAAAGCTGTTTGTACGAAACTTTATGTCTCCTTCTTATATTATAAAATCGCGATAATTTTGCGAATTCTACAGAGTGTCTCACCTCCTGACTCCCCAAAGCCTTTCCACCATCTACAAGGCACAAGTAAGGAGTGTGATGGAATACTCGTCACTTGCCTGGATGAGTGCAGCTCCAACAACACTCAAGAAGCTCGACACCATCCAGGACAAAGCAGCTCACTTGATTGGCACCCCATCCACCACCTTAAACATTCACTCCCTCCACACCGGCGTACCATGGCTGCAGTGAGTACCATCTACAAGATGCACTGCAGCAACTTGCCAAGGCTTCTTCGGCAGCACCTCCCAAACCCGCGACCTCTACCACCTAGAAGGACAAGGGCAGCAGGCGCTTGGTAACACCACCACCTCCAAGTTTCCCTCCAGGTCACAAATCATCCTGACTTGGAAGTATATCGCCGATCCTTCATCATCGCTGGGTCAAAATCCTGGAACTCCCTACCTAACAGCACTGTGGGAATACCTTCACCACATGGACTGCAGTGGTTCAAGAAGGCGGCTCACCACCACCTTCTCAAGGGCAATTAGGGATGGACAATAAATGCTGCCCAGCAATGCCCACATCTCATAAATGAATTTTAAAAAGGGTAATGCAATAATCATGGTGGACTTTAATCTTCATATAGATTTGGAAAACCAACATTTTGGAGGACAAGTTCATGGATTGCATTTGAGACAGTTTTCTAGAACAATATGTCGAGGAACCAACTAGGGAACAGATTATTTTAGATCTAGTATTGTGTAATGAGACAGGGTTAATTAGTAATGTTATAGTAAAGAATCCTTTGGGGAAGAGTGATCATAATATGATATATAATTTCATATTGAGTTTGAGAGTGATGTGGTTAAGTCTGAAACTAGGGTCTTAAATTTAAACAAAGTCAATTATGTAGGTATGATGGGTGAGTTGGCTATGATAGATTGGGAAATTAGATTATAAGATATGATGGTAGATAAGCAATGGTGACCATTTAAAGAAATAATTTATAATTCTCAATGAACATACATTCCTTTGAGGAATAAAAACTCTGCAGGAAAAGTGGTCCAACCGTGGCTAACTAGAGAAGTTAAAGATAGTATTAGATTAAAAGAAAAGGCTTACAGTGTTGTCAAAAGAGTAGTAAGCCTGAGGATTGGGAGGGTTTTAAAAATCAGCAAAGGATGGCCAAGAAATAGAATGAGAGTAAATTACTAAGAAATATATAAACAGATTGTAAGAGCTTCTACAAGTATGTAAAAAGGAAGAGAATAGCAAAAGTAAGTGTTGGTCTCTTACAGGCTGAGTCAGGTGAAATTATAATGGAGAATAAGGAAATGGTAGAGACTTTAAACAAATATTTTGTATCTATCTTCACAGTAGAAGACACAAAAAATAAACCGGAAATAGTGGGGAACCAAGGGTCTAATGAGAGTGAGGAACTTAAAGTAATTAATATTAATAAAGAAAAATTACTGGAGAAATTAATGGGACTAAAAGCCAATAGATTCCCTGGACCTAATGGCCTACACCCTAGGGTTTTAAAAGAGGTGGCTGCAAAGATAGTGGATGAATTGGTTTTGATCTTCCAGAATACCTTAGATTCTAGAACAGTCACTGTGGATTGGAAGGTAGCAAATGTAACCTCGCTATTTAAGAAAGGAGGGAGAGAGAAAACAGGGAATTATAGACCCTGATATCAGCAGTAGGGAACATGGTAACAGGACACTTAGAAAATCATAATATGATTAGGCAGAGTCAACATGGTTTTTGAGGGTTTATCTAGCAGGGTAGATAAGGGGGAACCTATGGACATAGTATATTTGAATTTTCAAAAAGCATTCGAGCATTGACCAAGTGAAATTAATATGGAAATAACAGACTTTGTGATCCATTTTTGTTGATGTTTGTAACGTGTTACATACCAAAATAACAATGATTTGTATACTGACTGCAGCTGAAGGTTAAATTTTGAAGTTAAACAAGCTGCTGGATAGTCTAGTTTCAGGAAACATGACTGTAATGCATAGAGCCCAATCAAGTCTCAGCGAGATTTAATTTGACTGTATCGTCAAGGATTTTCAAGGGCAGAAGCATTAAGCTGCCTGTGAAATCAAATACACTACTGGGAATACTGTTAGAATAGAAACTACAGCAGTGTACATCACACAATGCTGCACAAAATAATTTTGCATGTCACTTGTTAATGTTGTACCTGTGTTCTCCAGTTTAGTGCTCATGGCCCAAGATAAATACCATGCTAATGTCTAAATTACCTATGCTAAATAGCATTTTAAAGACTAAGGTCATGCCATCCTATCCTCGCCCTGCTTCCTCTGTCCTCTTTTCTCCATGAAAACCACCTTAGTTCTGTGAGCCTCTCCTCCTAACTTAAATCTTGGAATTACCCTTGTTGCTCTTATACAACAACAACAACTTGTATTTATATAGTGCCTTTAACGTAGTAAAACGTCGCAAGGCGCTTCACAGGAGCATTATAAAACAAAATAAGGTGCAATTAGGGCAGGTGACCAAAAGCTTGGTCAAGGAGGTAGGTTTTAAGGAATGTCTTAAAGGAGGAAAGAGAGTTAGAGAGGCAGAGAGGTTTAGGGAGGGAATTCCAGAGCTTAGGGCCTTGGCAGCTGAAGGCACGGCCACCAATGGTTGAGCGATTAAAATCAGGGATGCTCAAGAGGCCAGAATTAGAGAAGTGCAGATATCTATGTGATTCCTCTCCAACACATCAACATCTTTTTGAAGCTACGATACCCAAAACTGCATGCAATGTTCCAAATGCGATTTCATCACTGATCTATGCAAGATTAAAGTAGCTTGTTTTGATTTATAATGACATTTTCTTTAGTTGTAACTTAATATGTGATTCATTTTTTGACAACGATTTACATTGACTGGATATTTTCACTGATTGATTAATGATCACACGCAACTTAGTTCCCTTTTCCATCTTTGTTAATGGATACTCCTTCATTTATGTTTCAATACACAATATCTTATAATTTCCATGTCTAGATCCACCCACCATTCTTTAGCCTGTGTGTTAAGTTTGATTTGAATGCCATTTATCTCCCTTATACTGGTCACCTGGACACATAGCATGTGGTGTCTCCAGCAAAATTTATAACATCATCATGACTGCAAGGTATTAATGGGTAGCTTTTATGAATTAGCATTACTGGTGCAGGGCTTTGCACAATGGGCTCACATATTGGGAGTTTGGGCACAGAGATCATAGTAACATGCTATATATTCCATTGAGATGTTCTGACCTCCATTCTGGAATACCTGGTATACACTCCTGTGGTAAAAAGCTCTGCGTCAGGAGTGTCAGTTTGGACATACTTCTACCTCATACTTTTTTTCCAAATCAGGAGAGCTAGAACTACCGCCTCTAGTCAGAGCCAAAGTTTTTCCATTTATCATTACCTTTGGGTTTCTATCGCCAAGCTAGTTTCAATCCAGCGAGCTAATTGACCACATATTCATTTTGTCTTAATGTTCTGTCTCAGTTAAGTCTTAGGGGGAAAAATTCGATTGCTTTGCGCCTCGTTAGCGATGTTTGTGCCGCTCGCGAAATTGACCAGACATTTTGCTGTGGCGCTAAACAATACCGCCACGATCTCCTGCACCCGCAGATCGTGACATCAGTCGAGCATGCAACGCCCCGGTAGCGCCCCGGACCGGATATTGAGTGGCGCCCCCTGCCTTACCGCCTGCCGCTAGCAATGACAGGTTGGGAGGAACGTTTTGCAGTCGGGAAGGGACTGGGGGAGCGCTATTTAAAGGCGACCGCTTCCTGACTTTTTTTGTCGGCAACATTTTTGCACCACGCATTCTGAGAGAGAGAGAGAGAGAGAGACTTCTGGAGAGATTCAACGCTGTATGAAGGAGTTTTGGGTACTGAGCAGCACTTTGCAGGTTCATTTTGATTTGACCTTCCTTGCATCGATTTAGAAGAGACTGTGGGGGCTGCACTCTGAGCTCTTTCCCTGGGCCTCTCCATTGTTCTTTCCAGCAGAATTGATGTACAGGTCTCTCCAGGCCGAGATTCAAGGCTGCAATGAGCAGGGTGTGGATGGAGAGCAAGATCGACCCTCCCCTTTAAGAAGTGGCCGGCGCCAGTGTGTCTGTGTTCCATTGCTGACTGACATCACATGAGCTTCGCCAGCCCTCTGAGGTAGCACCTCGCTCCTCGGCGTTAGCGCCTTAAGAGAGGTGTGTAGCGCCTGATTTAGCGCTCCAATCACCTCCAGGGACGATAGAAGCCAAGTTTGCAGTCGGAGGCGATAATTAGCGTCAGGCGCTAAATTTTGCGCCCGGCCGACAATTGCGCCCCAAACGGGGCGATACCGAATTCCTCCCCCTAAATCTTTTAAAATAACTGACGCGGTGTTAATTGCTTTTGCAGGTAGTCTGTTCCACATGTCCACATAAAACAAAATCCTTCTTGATTCGCGCCTACTTGAAGCGTTTTCATTGGTGCATGTATCGTCCAGTTTTGTGCTCAGGGGTCACATCGAACAACCAACTTCTATCAATATTATCAGTCCCTCTCAACATTGTTAAAACCTGGATAATGTCACCTTTCAGTCTTTGTTTCTGTAATGGAAACAAGTGAGTCTCCTTTTACAATTCAGAGTCCTGGGGCTCTTAATTAGCCTTGTTGCTCTTCACGTGTGTTGCTAATGTTTAATCGGATGTTCATTGTTGCACTATAGGCATCACTTCTTCTGGATTTTAAATTGTTTGATCGTCTCTATTTCTCTTGGAAGGTCCCCGACAAGCAGATGATGTCTCATCAGCCGCAAAGTAAGCAGAAGAAAATCCTGTGTGGCGACTTCCGTGAAAAATAATGTAAAATCCTTGTCATCAGACTGCCAACATGAGATTGCACTTAAAGACTCCACTCAATGCTGTACCCCATTAGCACACCATTTAAATATGCTCTCATAGATCACAAGCATGGGGATCAGTCTGATTGACTAGAAAAGCCCATTCTCATCCTTAAAAAGCAGACCAATTATAACTGCACATGTAAACTGTGCAATTAATTTTAGTCTGTGAAAAATACAAAAAGTATGCAGTGTAATAGAAGCATGATTATTGACTTATTTATCTGCCAGTATTGGATATTTCAGTCCTAGCACCTGAATTTCAAGTGTAAGATACAGGTGCATTTCTCTTAGTGGAAAAAGTAACATTGAAATGGCCTTGCAGCTCAAAAGACAAGCCATCCTACATTTTCTGAAGAGAATCTTTAATTTGAAAGGACTACTGGCACATGAAAAGCTTTCCCAGGGAGTTTGAACATAAGAACATTAGAACTTAAGAAATAGGAGCAGGAGTAGGCCATTTGGTCCCTCGAGCCTACTCCGCCATTCAATAAGATCATGGCTGATCTTCTACCTCATCTCCACTTTCCTGCACTATCCCATATCCCTTGATTCTCTTAATATCCAAAAATCTATCGATCTGGGTCTTGAATATACTCAACGACTGAGCCTCCACAGTCCTCTAGGGTAGAGAATTCCAAAGATTCACCACCCTCTGAGTGAAGAAGTTTCTCCTCATCTCAGTCCTAAATGACTGACCCCTTATTCTGAGACTGTGACCCCTGGTTCTAGACTCCCCAGCCAGGGGAAACATCCTCCCTGCATCTACCCTGTCAAGCCCTGTAAGAATTTTGCATGTTTCAATGAGATCACCTCTCATTCTTCTAAACTATAGAGAATATAGGCCTAGTCTACTCAATCTGTCCTCATAGGACAATCCTCCCAACCAAGGAACCAGTCTGGTGAACCTTTGTTGCACTCTCTCTATGGCAAGTATATCCTTCCTTAGGTAAGGAGACCAAAACTGTACACAATACTCCAGTTGTGGTCTCACCAGGGCCCTATATAATTGCAGTAAGACGTCTTTACTCTTATACTTTGGCCTGTAGCACACTTAGTAGGAACACATAAAATGTTAAAGGGCTGCAGCTTCCCATTAAAGGGACAAAAAAGTTGACTAATTGTTCACAATGGCAGGATGGAGCTTTGTGAAGAGCACTGCTACTTTTGATACTGTAAGGTTGGAGCTCTCTCAGGTGGATGTAAAAGATCCATGGCACTGTTTCGAAGAAGATCAGGGGAGTTATCCCCCGTGACCTGGCCAATATTAATCCTTCAATCTATATTGCTAAAAAAAACAGATTATCTGGTCATTATCACATCGCTGTTTGTGGGAGCTTGCTGTGTGCAAATTGGCTGCCGTGTTTCCTACATTACAACATTGACTACATTTCAAAAAAAAGTACTTCATTGGCTGTAAAGCGCTTTGAGACGTCCGGTGGTCGTGAAAGGCGCTATATAAATGCAAGTCTTTCTTTTTCTTTCTAGGTCCTGCTGCAGGAGGTGCACCAAAGGAGATTATTCCTATTTAGGTCTGAAGGCTGCTCTCTTCTAATGCACTGGTGCAAGTTGCATGGAGGGATATCACCAACACATTCCATGCAGTTACTCGGTCCTGACATCTGGTGCTAAATGGGGAAATATCAGGAGGAGGGTGAAGGTATCATTACTCATCAAATATGTTAACATTACTTGTGAGGACCATTAACCAAAGCACAAAGCTAAGTTGGGAACTGTCCTACCCTCTGGGAGTGCCATTTGAAGCACTGTACTTGACTATTGCCCTGTTGCACAGTCTCTTTCATTGTGCAAAAACTGTTGCGCATGCTTTTTTTTGATGGTGGCGATGGCAGCTGAGGAATATCAAACAGGTACTGAAGCTTCTAGGCCAAGAGCTCTGATGTTAAGGGCTTTTTCAATGGAGGCAGCAGCTATGGACTCAGGGGATAGTCGTGTTCGGCTAAGAGCCATCCATCCAACATTTTTCTCCTTCAAAAAAGCAGGCACCTGGACTGCTGCATGATGAAGGCATCCTGACTTCTTCTTCAATAATGACCATTGCAGCTAATCTTATTGTTATTTGAAATGGCGCCTTTTATCATAAGGCACTTTGACTGTACACGTTTTACTGCATCTTCTTTCAGGAGAATAATCTTTCTCTGCTGTCCCACTTTTGCACTCAGAGTCAGGAGCTGGTCTCTTGTAGCTGTGTTGGGTTCCACTGTGAATGTGAAGCTGCAGGGAGGAACGGACAAAACTGGCTTCTCATATTTACATAACTAAAATTGCCCAACAACAGAAACCTACTCACAAATTTGTGGGTTTACAATAACATTGATTCCTGTCCTTTTATAAACTATAGACGTAGCGAATGGAGATATGTGCATGTGAAGACAGCTATAATTCTGCAGTGTACAAGCACCCTTACAGGACTAAATTTGTCCCTAGTGACACTACAAAGAGCAATTTTAGCATCCACATGAATTCACATGCTGATATCGCACAATGTGACTTCTCGCTATAAAGTATCAAACAGCAATTTTATAGCATTGTATTGTATTTTTGAAAAGAATATTCTGGTTATTCCAATAAGTACAGTGGGTGTGGGTGAAGAATTCTTTTCAACAATTTGCCTCATGAAAATCTGCTTTGTGAAACTTGCAAATCCTGTGTCAGTACTATGACCTCAGAATGTGTCGGTTGTTTAGCCATCTCAACATCACTGCTTGCCTCCTAAACGTTTTGATCGTTTCCACTGGATGTGGGATCGTGGTCAAGTGGCCTGATGGCCCTTTGACCCTTAATGCAGTTGTGGAAGAGCGGAGCAAGTTTGGTAATGCGGCTACATCAAGCCACCACACTGAGCCTCCCTCGCCGTCTCCAGACAAACGGCAGAGACACGCCATGGATTCACTTTGGAGCTGTGTCTCACTCTGTGCTGATAGAAGTGTCCTACTGCTATGAAAACTTTCATGCTGATATGAAACCTATGGCTCAAGGGTATTAGTTTGATGGAGGCTTGTACTTCAGAGGAACTATTTATAACACGGCTTTTAATATTTGCAGTGTTTTGCCATTAACTTGAATGTTCATTTGACCTGGTACACACATAACTTTTAAATAGAAAATCCTGTTCTTGGTAACACTTGTAAACAATTATTTTCATATACAGTCTACTTTGTGCTAAAAAATCAATTATCCAATCATTCATATTAAGCAATGTAAATAACACAGCAAAGTGGGTATTTAGTGCTTTACATAAAAATATCAGCTAATTTAAATAGTAACTTTGAATTAAGAGGATTGAATGTATGGACTAGTCTAAAAATTAATGTTGCCAATATAAGGAGACTAATTTTTATTTGACATTCCTCCACCTGCAGCAATTAAACTTTCAACCCATGTATCTTAAATGAGTTGACTCCACTTCTAAAATACCAGACAAAGGGATGCTTTATGAAGGAATTAAGCATCCATAGCCCCAAACAATCATTTCTGGCTCCAATCAAAGTATTTTTCAGGATATTAAAGGCAGGCCAGGATTTGGCATTTGTTTGTGCTGTTGCTAAAGACTATCAGTAGTAGGCTGTGTAGTTAGGGATACGGGAGCATAGTGGTTATGTTACTGGACGAATAATCCTAGAGGCCTGGCTGAATGATCCAGAGATGTGAGTTCAAATCACCATCATGGCAGCTGGGAGAATTTAAATTCAGTTAATTAAATAAATCTGGAATAAAAAGTTAGTATCAGTAATGGTGACCGTGCAACTATCAGATTGTCATAAAAACCCAACTGGTTCATTAATGTCCTTTAGGGAAGGAAACCTACCATCTTTACCCCATCTGGCCTATATGTGATTCCAGACCCACAATGTGGTTGATTCTTAACTGCCCTCTGAAATTGTCTGGCAAGCCACTCAGTTGCACCAAACCGTTATGACAAAGTCAGCAATGTAGAGTACCATCACCATGTGGACTGCAGCGGTTCAAGAAGGTGGCTCACCACCTTCTCAAGGGCAATTAGGGATGGGCAATAAATGCCAGCCTTGCCAGCAACACCCACATCCTGTGAATGAATAAATAAAAAGTTTGAATGCTAGTGTTGGTGTGCAAACATACAGCATATTTTAATGCATGCTTTAGTGTTGTAATATCCTCATGCTGGTACACTGCAATTCTGTACATAGTGTAGAGGCCGCCAAATTAAATGCAATGCAAGAAGCAAATCAATGACCTGGATTTTGCAGTAAAAATAGCAGTGAGGCTATCAGCGCTCACAGTATTAAGGAGTAAATTGGACAGCGACTTCCAGCACATGAGCAGTTAAATGCGGAAATCAGGAGTTGCTGTCCGAGTTGCTCTGCTCCTCCACAAGCTTCGCTCTAATAGTATCTCGCCAAGAGACTCAGTATTCACATAAATGGAAGGGCGTAATGTTGTGGTACTTATGTTATGGCTACCCACTAAACATGCCAGAAAAAGTTAGGGTTTGTCCTTTCAAGTGTAAGTGAATTTTTAACGGCGTGATCAGTCTTAATTACTGCCAAACAACCTCTCTGGCACTGACAATGTACTTTTAAAAGCTGTGGAGTCTCATTCCTTTAGAATTTAAGCATTGTTGGAGATTTGAAAAAATTTAAAAAATTTAAATAATTTTTTTTAAACTTTTTCTTTTTGTCTCTTATCTCTCCCTCTGAATCTCATCTTTCTTTCCTTCGCTTTGTTTTACTTTCTATGATTTGGCATTGAATTAAATATTCTAACTTAAACTTCCTGGTTTAGACTCTGCGTGACTCAGTAAGGATTCTTTAATCTGATTGGTTAAGGAGATACACAATTGCTTGTCCTGCTCACACAGATTCCAGATCCCCTGTAGAGGGCGCCGTGATGAACTGGATCCCTAATTATCACAAGTCGCAGTGCAATGAATGGCTGGCACCGTTGGTTTGCCGCTGACTGCAAAATCCGGGCCAATATGTTTTTGTATTTTTTCCACTGCCTGCACAACTCTTGCTTAACAAGGGAGTAGTGCTGAATTGAGAGTATGGTACAAGACAAATCAAAAATTAAGCACAGCAAACCCCTGTCCATTAACTTGACAATTGAGAGGGAAATTTTAACATCCAGTGACATTTGGGGTCACAACATTTTAACACAAAAAATGATAGGAGGGCCATTGTAATAAGAATTTCAATGTTCACCCACTCAACTCCATTTCTGGTCATCAAATAAAATACATTTTTCGTGGTTGATGCAAAGATTCATGACAAAATTTGTGATTAGTAGCAAAACGTACAGTCACAAAATCTTGTGTTAAACTTGTAGTGAATAATATCTTTCTATAACCTCCATTAACTTTATAGGCCACAGCCGTACCTTCTGAGAGTCTTTGGGGGGAATTTTAATATGGAGTTGTGCGTGGGTTTAGGTACGGGTGGGTGGGGGGGAGTTAAAGTCGTGGAAAATGTCAGCGCGTCCAGAAGCTGGCTCCAACATGCCGACTTCCAGGTTTAACGCGGGCATGTTCAGCTGCGTGCGTTTAACCCCCTCTGGAGAGGCAGGTTAGCGATTTGAATATTTAACTCAGTGAATTGCAGCAACATTTTAACCGACATTTAAATTTAATGGCGCATGCACGGGCTTCCCAGGCTCCCTGAAACTCGCCATTGAAACCAAAGCGAGAACACAATGGCAATTCATAAGGCTCATTAAAAGTCAGGCAAATACTGCAATAAATACACAGTGCTCACAGCTGCTTTTTAACCTACCACTGGGAAAGGCATTATTGAGAGTACTTGTGGTGAGAGACTAATTTCTACACTTTTGGAGTTATTGAAACTCAAGATCAGGATGGGTGGAGCCATGGCTGCCTTAGATTGGACCTCAAATGAGGATCAAGATGACCTGCAGGTGGTCAGCAGAGAGGGGAGCAGCAGAGAACGGAGCAGCTGAGAGGGGTCGAGCTCGCAGGAGGCACTACCCATATAACAGAGTGTACAGGCAAAGGCTCAGCTTCCTTGACCTCGCAGAAGAGCATTGCTTCCGGAGGTTGATGTTGTTGGGTCGGGTGGTGGCAGACATCTGCAGCCTCCGAGAAGAAGACCTGCTCCCTGCTGGACCTGGTGGCCACGCGTTACCAATGGCTGTGAAAGTGACCACCGCTCTGAACCTTTTTGCCTTTGGATCCTTCCAGGGCGCTACCAGAGACATATCCAGGATCTCCCAGTTGGCTGCTCATAAATGCATAAGACAGGTCGCTGATGGGTTGTTTGCCAAGGCCAGAAATTATATCAACTTCGCCTGTGATGACGCTAGTCAGGCACTCGGGTTTGCATCTCTGGCTGGCTTCCCACAGGTGCGGGGCTTCATTGACTGCTCACACATGGCAATCCACGCAGCACTAGATCAACCAGGTGTATTCATAAACCACAAGGGGTTCCATCCCATCAATGTGCAGCTGTTGAGCTGCCATAATGCTTTCATCCTGCGGCAATTCGAGCTCCCTGACCTCTTTGGACCTGCAAGCAGACTTAAGGGGTGTCTGCCAGGAGATAAAAGATAACCCTTCCAACTTGGCTAATGACACCCGTGAGAAATCCAACAAAGGAAGCCCGAGAGCGGTACAATGAAAGTCATATGACCACCAGATGTATCATCGAGCAAGCAATCGGCATGCTCAAGTTGCGCTTCAGGTGCCTGGACAGATCTAGACGCGAACTTCCGTACTCACCAGCCAGGGTCTCCAGAATGATTGTGGTGTGCTGTGCTCTGCACAACATTGCGCAGCAGTGAGGATTGGAGCTGCAGGAGGAACAAGGCGCTGAGCACACATCGTCTGCGGATGAATCTGAGGAGCAGGGGAGGCAAGAGAAATAGGAGGAGGAGGAGGAAGATGGCAACCCCAACATAGCACCAGCCGTTCACATTATTGCCAGGGATGCCAGGGATCCTCCTACAGCTGTAAAGTTCAGTTAGTTACCACCGCTGGACCCATGTGACAATTACATCCAACGGCCACTCTCCCCGCCCACTCCCCTAAAACCCACTGACACGAAGCAGTCCTATAACCAAACAACCACCCATTGCACATCTCACCCTTTGTCCCCGTCAATTCAGGTCTTCCCATTGATCAGCAAGCAACTAAAAAGGCGAGTTGCCACCCAGCAACCAAGAATGGACAACATGGGAAAGTGATGCAAACTAATACATTTTGGGCTAGAAATTCAGCCCAAAACTTTTGAAAAGTAGAAAAAGAAACGCCAGGCGCTAATGATTCTCTCCTGCCGGGAAATTCAGCTTTAGCGCTTTAGAGAGAAGTGGAGCGCTAAATCAAATGCTAACCACTTCTCTTAGGGTGCTAAAGTCCAAGAGCGGGGCGGTAGCAGCAGAGCGCTGAACAATTTGGAGCGCATTGGAAACGGCATCTGAGGCTGCTTCCCTCGCTTAAAGGGAAGGGCCAGTGATGGTGCACAACCTACTTGTCGGCAGTTCTTCGTTGCAAGGCGACCTGGGCGACTGCCATCACAGCCCCAAACACTCTCACAAAGTGGAGGGCTTGGACATCTTGCAGCAATGAAACATCAAAAACTTTGAGCAGGCACCAGACTGGTGCAAATAATAAAGGTTGGCCGACCTGAAAATCATTTCCTTTAATTAGCGCTCCCCAAGCAGCCAGCCGAGTTGACGACGCCTCCTCTTCCTGCTGTTGTTCACGCCCAGCGATACAGCAGGGGGCGGGAGGCAATTTCACATCCGGGGCGATAACGGGGCGCTGCGCACTTTATGACATCACGATCTGCGAGGCCCTAGAGGCCCAGGTGGTAAGAGTTACTGGCACTGAAGTTTGCGGGTGCGCTGCATTCGCCGCGCCCGGTCGCTAACCCCTTAGCGCCCCGTTAGCGTCCCCCCCAGGCACTAACGGGAGGCGCTAACCAACCGAATTTCTCCCCCGTTATGTGATACTACTAAACAACGGAACCTTAACAACATGACATTTTCTCATACACCCATGTGCATACCCTTGTGCAATTACAAAGCTTTACTCTTCCTTTTTTCCGACCGCTCCTATATGACGCAACCCCCTGTGGCTTCAGCAGAGGTAGAGGCAGACTGCTCAGATCCCAGCTCTGAATGTTGAGCTGCTCATGACTGCCGACCAATGTTCCCTCTTTTTTTGGGGGGATTGCATAGCCCATTGAAAAGCCGGCGAGCCGGCTACACGGGTGATCCCAAGAGCCGCGCGGCCACGCAGCTTAAAGGGAACATTGCCGACGACCGCAGGGTGTTGGAGCCTTTGAGGGCCCCCAAAAGACTGCTCCACCTGCACCTGTGCAGGAGCAGACTCGGCCATCGGAAGAGGAGGCAGCGTGTGGGGTACTGACTGATGGGGTGGACAGTCAGTGAGAAGTGGAAGCGCTTTGAATGGTGTTCCCATTTCTATGTCCCCTTTTGCCATCATCCCTCTAATGGGCCAGCCGCACTTCATTCCTACCACTCTGCTGGAGAGCAGCATGGTGCTGATCAGTGTCGCACTGTAAGGCCAAGGCTAAGGTCTGTTATCCTATTTAAGGCACCAGACATGTTGGCATCCAGAGTCTGCACGGCCGTGGTCAAGGCTTGCATTGACTCATTCGATTGCCGCAATTGATGTTCCACGGAGTTGAGCACTCCATCCATTCATGCTTGCGGCGGACTCCTCCAATCTCTCTGCAGTTGTGGACAGTGTGTGTGGAAGGCCTGCCAGTACGTTGCCGATGTCCTGCTGCCCCTCAGTGATTATCCTCTTCATCCATGGCCCCTGGGGTACAGCATCTGTGTCCAGCTAAGCAGAGCTTGGACAGGGCTGTGCTCTCTGACACAGACTCTCCACATCTGTCCCTGCCACCACTCTCTGCTCTTGCTCACTTGTGAGTCACTAAGCCACCAAATGAAAACCCAACTATCTGTCTAACTGGACCCACCGAAGTGTGAGTATCTGCGTTGGTGCATGGTAAGCATGAGTCCTGTGACGGTGCTCCCTCAGAAGGAATCAGCTCCTCTGAGGATTCGTCGTCCTTGAAGTCAACTGAATGCTGCAGGACACCTGAAGGCCCTGACGGAGAGAAAAGATGTGAATTAGTCCTGGCAATATAAGAATGTTACAACTTAGCATTAAGAAGATGATCATATTTCACTCGCTGCTGAAATCAAGTCAACATGACTGAGCGTTGTATGACATATGGGGCGCTGATATTTTGTTCTGTCACCAGGTAGCTGGGAAGTTCCAATCTTCCCATCTCTGATGTCCAGGGGCACCAAAACGACATTGATCTCCAACACTTCCTCCTCTGTAGTTGTCAACTGCAAAATCTGTGGAGGACCACCTCCGGTTCTCTCCCTCTCCCTAATGTTCTGCGTTCTCTTCTCCTGCAACGGGGGAAAGAACAGACATATGAGTGAGTGTAATGGCATGTGCTCACCCAATGGATGCAATGCATTTGGTGAGGGTGACTATCAGGGAGAGGCATCAAATTGCATAAAGATCAGGGTGAGTGGCAGTGGTGGCTAGATAGATGGGGATGTGAGGAAGTGCATAGAAAGAGAAGGATGGGTGCGCTTGCAGGGTAAGTGGGTGTGAGGAGTGATATGATGGAGTCGGCTTGACAAGGCAGAGTGAGGGGGTGGTGATGTGCACAACAGGATGTAGGTGAATGTGCAACTATACTTACCTTTCCTGATCTGGTTAGGTCATTAATGCGCTTCCTGCACTGAAGCCAGGAGTGTGGCACAATGCTCTTGCTGCTGACCTCCTGGGCCACCGCCAGCCACGCTTTCTTTGTTGCAGCAGTAGGTTTCTTCCTCCCATTTCTGGGGAAGAGTATCTCTCTGCGACTCCTCACTGCACCCAGCAGTACATCAAGTGATGCATCGTTAAATAGAGGCGCAGCCCTAGACCGTCTTGAATCCATGGTGAGACTTTACCCTCTCTTTGTTCAAACTCCTCCAAGTTCCATCTTTGGATCAGCCCTTTAAATACTCCAGTTGTGATTGCGTCATGCGGGCCCGCACCATTCCCGCTGCTGCGCATGCGACGCCAAACCCGGAAGTAAAATGCCACAGACAGACGTGCTGAAAGATCTTCCGGGTTTCCCATCCGATATCACCCCCACTCCGAACGTGCCTCAGAGTTATTATCGAGGCCTTAGTGTGTGAATGTAGCAGGGAAAATTAAAAGGAAATTCCCATTGGTATGACATTGGAAGGACTACATGACACTAGGCCGCTTCCTATTATTCTATTGGGTTAAAAGACTAGAGAAATACATGTTTAAATACATCTCCTTTTAGCTGAACTCATCTATTGGTGTTATCAATAGAATATTGTAATCTAATGATAGACCCACTGGGCATCAGGCACTTGTAGTAATGCCTATCACATATCGTCCAATTAAGCCATGTAGATAGGCGGGGTGTTGCAGAATACTCCAGCCCTCGTATATGCACACTTAGTCATAATGATTGAGGAGCAGGAGCTGGAATTACTGAACTTTTAGTCCCATTGTCTTGCAAGTGAAATCTAGCCCTTCCCCATCTATTGTCAGATCTTCTAGATAGGGCCCTTTCTGCCCCAGTACAGCCTGGTTCAGTAACGAGTCGTAGAGTTGGTGTTCTATTTTAGCTCTGTGGCTCAATCTAATTGCTATAAAATGAAATGCGTCTTCAAATGGCCCATTGACTGTTGCTCTTGTGCGTAACTCTTCAGTTCCACACAGCAGATTTGTACACACAGCGTCACTGCAGTAAAATGGAAATAATATAGTAAAAGCGCTGCATGTCTGGCCTGATGTATGGAATGAAGTGATAAGCGTAGGTTGATGGAAAAAAATAATTAAACTAGAATTTTAAACAACAACATAAGTTGGTTTAAAATTATTTTTTTTAAGCCTGTGATCGATACAGAGTAATGACTCGCAGCCTATGTGATATGGTGGAATCCTGATAAACATACATTTATCTACCAGTCATTTGCTAATGATATGCTTGGATCAGGGTAATGGTTGGTCAGGATTTCTATTGATTTCAGATAAAAATAGAAATTAATAACTCTTTGAAGCACAGTCCATTTATGGAATCATTCATAGGGTAATTATAGCTGGGCAAAAATGACAACAAAAACATATTTTACACTAAAGTAATGAGATCTGTAAAATGTGATGCTGCATCCAATTTAATTCCTGCAGTAGACTAGGATTGACTGACTCCAGTGGTGCACAGCATTTAAAATGAGATAATTGGGAAAACTCAAACATGGATCTGGATTTTATACATAAGTGTTATGCCTGGATTAGGAATTCAATGAAATGGAACTAATTGGGTTGGAATTGTAGGGCTGGACTTTGCCAGCGCTCAGAGGGCATGTTCGGAGGCGGGTCAGCTGTCAAAATAGCAATGATTGACAGCAGGTAGGAAACCCGCTGTCAACCCGCCTCCACGCGAGTAGCCCAGGTGTCGGGTCTGCCTGCGCAGAACTGACCCGACACCAAGCGGCGGGGGAGACAATTTAGATCATTAAATGGCTTGTTAACAGCCAATTTAATGCTACTTCGAGCCTACCTTGCAATTTTACATGCTCCCCCCCCACGGGTTGCCCGCTGCTCGGGGAACACGACAGTTCACCCTGGCGTGAGTTGAGTCTGCTTTGATTTATCTGATAACCTGACAGCTGCAGAAGTGGTATAAAGGGTACCATGTTGCAGCTGTTCAGTTTCAGAGCTCAGAAACTGTTGGTTACTGCATACAACATTCCTCGGTGTGCTATTTAGTGGAGGAGTCCTTCTGCTTATTTTAAGTGGGTTATTGCCTCCATGAAAATAGAGGAATGTTATACAAATGTGTTCAGTGTTCATCTGTTATCGTCACCATTAGCCTACAGTTTTTGGATGAAGAACATGTTTACAACAACAACTTACAATTTTATAACACCTTTCATTTAATGGAGCAAGCTTATTGTCTTCGTGGCATGTGCAGGTGCATAGCCTGGATTCTTGGGGGCTACTATCCATATGCCCAGTAATTTGCATGTGTCTCAAGATGTGGATACCAACAGATTTTGGTGTGCCCATTTGGGATTGATCCACCAGTGAGGCAACAGTGTTAAAACAACCCTTTGCGAACCTCTAGATCTACAAAATTCAAACAAGACAAATCAGAAAATTAGAAATATAAGCACAAAAGAGAATGAGTTGTCTGGGCTTCAAGTGCTTGGTTGCCAGGGCTCGTGCAGTATGTAGGCCACAGGCCGCAGTTTGGCTGCCCCTGCTTATAAAATTCACAGGGACAGTAACGGAACCCGAGCAGCAGGAAGGAGTGAAGTTAGACGAGGTGACGGAAGGCACAGTTTATCTGACATTGACTTTAAGATAAATAGATCTGCTCAGTGCTCATGTGTTATCCTGTTAGCTGACTGGTTATTGGCCTCGGATGTCAGCGATCGCACTATATCCGTGTAACCAAGGTGGGGTCAGACCTTTGCCCGAGATATTGCCCGATCTGAATTTCTGAGGTCAGGCTATTTGAATTAAGTGGGTGGGTGCCAGCATCAGTGCAGCTGAGTGTCCACGAGGTGAGGAGGGAGAGAGTGGAGGATGTAATGGCAGTTCTGGTCAAAGAAGGTTTCAACTAAAAAAATTGGCCATTTTTGCTTTGCAACTTGCTGCCATAATCAAAGCAGCCTTTCCGAATTTGATGGGGCTCCAATTCTGCCACCTGCCAATTCTGAATGCCCGCTGTACACGGCTATATGGAAATGACAACATGGAAACAGCCCATTCAGCTCAGCCAGTCCATACCGGTGTTTATCCTCCTCGCGAGATCACTAGAGGTCGAACTGGCGGAAATTCTGCTGGATTGCATCATCCTGTCAGTCCCGCCTCATTCCCTTACATCAGATGTGAAAACTGTCCACTCCCTCCACCCCCCAGAAACACCGGCGAAGCCAAAATGGGGTGATAGTCTGGCGTACATGAGCCCTGCCTCAATTTCCATCCCTGCTAGCCCCCACCCATTGCAATAATGTACCCAGTGCAACAGAAATCCCCCCAAACCATAATTATTCATTAGTCTCCGCATTTGAACCTGGGTCCGGCCTTTAAGAACATAAGAAAAAAATAGGAGCAGGAGTAGGCCATTTGGCCCTTCAAGCCTGCTCCGCCATTCATGGCTGATCTTCTACCTCATCTCCACTTTCCTGCACTATCCCCAATCTTTCTAATGGGATTTATTGGGCCAAAAATTCGGCACTTGCCAGGTGAGTACGCATTGTGTACTCACCCGCAAGGCCTCCTGAAGTGCCGGTTTCCTGCATGCACTGCGCATGCGTGGGAAACCGGAACTTCCAGTCTCGTGAAGGGAGCGGTTCAGAGGTGAACCGTGTGCGCGGTAGAGGCTGCGCGCACGCAGCAAACTTAGTTTTTTTTTCAGGTTTCTCCGGGAGGGTAAGTATTGAAGAAGCTGCGCTTTTAAAAAGGAGGCGCAGGACCCGTTTTCAACAAGGTAAGTGGTTAATTAATTATAATTTAAAAACATTTTCAACAGGTTTATCTTTTTTAGATACTTTAAAGAAAGGTAAGTTTATTTTTAGCACTGTTAAAAATTTAAATTTTTGTTTAAAGTAGTTAATATATTTAACTTATAGTTATTTTAAAAATGTGATGGTTTTTTAAAAAATTTATTTGAAGTTTAGCTGTTCTTTTGGGGCCGATTTCAATTCATAGATTTGACAGGTCTTCCTGTCAAATCTATGAATGAAAGATAGTCTGCTGCCATTGGCTCTACATGGCCCACGTGATCCCAGGGGACGCATCGCACTAACTGCGCCCCTGGGACACGCAAGCACTGCGCGCCGGCAGTTGGAGCAGGCCCAGGAGCTGAAGTCCTCGTGGGCCAGAAGCAGAATGGCAGACGCGGTAGGTAAGTGCGCGCGGGATCCTTACCCCCGCGGCAAGCCGGAGAGACGAATTTCTGGGCCATTGTGCATCTAGCATTTTTCCCTGGAATGCAGCCCATGATGAATTCATTCCAGGGATGACTTTGCTGTTTTGATGGGGATAAAGAGGAGCAATAATTTGTTATTGGAGCCTTTGGTGGATTAACTCTGGTGATGCAGTACAAGCAATGCCAAGATCATAAAGGAATAGGTTTGAAACCTGCCGAACAGACTGCTCTCTAATAGTAGAATGGATTAAAAGTTCCCTAAAGAGAACTGAAACTTCTCCAGTACTGAAGATGAGAGCAATATCCCATGTGCAGTGTTATGAAGATCGGTTCTTACTGAATAATGGGATCCTTATTTTGTCAAATTACTGAACTGCAGATCTTGTTTTCACTCTGCTCCTTGTTAATCTATATCGCTCCCCTATTATTTTAAATAACCGCCCCATTCGCAGAATGCAAACAGCACCAGTCAAATGGTCTGTGTCCTGTAGAATATAAGAAGCAAGCCACGCTTTGTACACTAAACCTTCTAGAAATCACGATATGCTTTCGAGGCATACCAGTCACGTACCAAAGAGCGAAGAGCAACTGTATTAGTATTCTTATCAGAAGTAAAGATGATCAACTGAAGATTATCGTTTGTTTGAGAAAAGAAAAACACTGTTGAGCAGATCTCAAATAATCTACTGAATTGTGGTACGATTGCAGTTTTGAAAGGAAGTACAGACCTGAAGAGTGCATACCTTAAAGACCTTGAGTGTTTAGTATCCACTGATTAGAAGGTTATCAAGCTGTACTTGGAGACAGGCCAGCACTGATATTAGAGACATACCATGCCCTCGAGAATGTGTACTGAAGCGACAATCTGATTCGCATTCATGAAGAACACAATGGTGAATTGCAAGCCTTCTGCATAGTCAAAGACATTTAGATATGCAGGGCCTCTGTAAAGGTATCTTCACAGGTTCCTTTATTATCCATTTCCTTTGGGCATGTATTATTTTGTGGAACAGTAAACTTGTTAAACAAATAAAAAGAAAGCTTGTGAGTATGAATAATGGCTCTATTGCAGCACAGAACAAGTGAAAGTAATTTTATTCCCTCCTAGGAGCTAACCTCTACACAAACGAACACAAGGGCAGCCATCAAACCGTGGTTTAACCAGAATCTAAAGCTTCAGACCTGAGGCCATTTCTTTGCTCGTAGTCTTAGCATTGTTAATGCAGCTTAATGTTTGAAAAAAAGTCTGCGACTGGTGTTCGTTGCCAGGTCATTAACTGCAACATGTCGACTCTATTGTTAGTCACCAGAATTGAGCAGATCGGGAAGCTGTTCACTTATTGGCTGTTTATCTCCGTTCGCATGGTGTGATAGTCAGGAAAACGTGTGTTAGAGCAGCAGTCAGTGCAAACTGAGCTATCCTGAGATAACGTGGCAGTCAGTGCAGATTGAGCTGTTCTGTGCAGGGGTCTTGTTCCTAATGCTCCAAGAAGGCAGGGAAAAGCATGATTTACAGATCCTGCAAACTCGGGGTTGGGGCAGATCTGGAGGGGCAGGTGGAAATCCTGCTTTGTTGGAACTCAACTCCAACGGTTGCTATTTCCAAAGAAGAGAAGCCTGACACAAGTACGATAGCAAAATACTGCGGATGCTGGAAATCCGAAATAACAACAGAAAACGCTGGAAAAACTCAGCAGGCCAGGCAGCATCCGTGGAGAGAGAAACAGAGTTAACGTTTCAGGTCGAAGACCTTTCGTCAGAACTGGACAAAAGCAGGAAATGAAATAGATTTAAAGCAAGTATAAAGCTGGGAAAAGGGGGAGGGGATGAAAGAACAAAAGGTAAGGTCAGTGGTAGGATAGAAAGCAGGAGAGATTAAGAGATATTAAGAGATATTCAAGGCAAGAGGAGGTAGTAATGTGACAGGTTGAGGCTAGATGAAGTGTGAAATGCGCTGGCAGAATGAAGGACAGCTGCCAGCTTCTGGGAGGGAAGAAAAAAAGGCCAAACAAAAGGGTGGATGAAAAAATAAAATAAAAATATATATATATGTGATAGGGGCCGGGGTTATGATCTGAAATTGTTGAACTCTATGTTGAGTCCAGAGGGCTGTAGAGTGCCTAAACGAAAGATGAGGTGCTGTTCCTCGAGCTTACGCTGAGCTTCCGTGGAACAATGCAAGAGGCCGAGGACGGTGAGGTCAGAGTGGGAGTGGAGCGGAGAATTAAAGTGACAGGCCACCGGGAGCTCGGGGTCCCCCTTACGGACTGAACGGAGGTGTTCCGCAAAGCAATCACCCAATCTGCGTTTGGTCTCCCCAATGTAGAGGAGACCACATCGTGAGCAGCGAATACAGTATACTAAATTGCAGGAAGTACAAGTAAATGGCTGTTTCACCTGGAAGGGGTGTTTGGGGCCCTGGACAGTGGGAAGGGGAGAGGTATAAGGGCATGTGTTAACATCTCCTGCGCTTGCATGGGAAGGTGCTGGGCAAAGGGGAAGGGGTACTGGGGGTGGTAGAGGAGTGGACTAGGGTGTCACGGAGGGACACAAGTGTTAGCTTAGCTCAGTTAAAAGGTTGGGTTCAAGCCCCTGTCCAGGATTTAAACACATTGGGCTGGATTTTGAATGACCCATGGAGTCGGGTTTGGAGGTGTGTGGGGGGTTAAATTAGCGGGGTCGGGGTTTCCGACCCCATCCCGACTCCATCCCGCCTCCACGCAATTTTGACAAAATCAGTCGCGGGGTTCCCGACTCCGTCCCGCCTCCAAGAGGCGGGAGAGGCCATTAAAGCCCTTAACAAGCTCTAAATTGGCTCTGTAATGCCATTTTGAAATGTTTTAGCTAGTTTAACCCTTTCTGACGTGAAGTACGCCTGGTGTGAAACACTCCAGTGAAACCTGGCGGGAGCACAAGTGGATAGCTGACTATCAGCTGCAGGTCCACTATTACAATGGAGATGTGATGAAGGTAGTAGTAGTATTAGGTGTGAAAGTCGCCTCTGATGCTGTTGCATTGAATGTCTTCAGAGACTGCCTGGCCTTTGCTGTGAGAGGACTTGGATGCAAATAAAATTCTCTCCTCTCTCTCTCTCTCTCTCTCATATATATCCAGGTCCACTCACATCAGAAGCAATGCAGACAGGTCCTCTCACCAGTAGCCAGACAATCTCTGAGAACAGGCAGCCAGCAAGCAATGATGACATCATCAGAGGCGACTTTCAGACTGAAACCACTAATTAGTTCATGGGTTCCCACATGCTGCAACTCAATTGCCCAATTAAGTGAAAATTACATCAGGCATCCAGATTAATCTGGAGTCGGGGGGGGATACACGAAATGCGGATAACACGACCCCAACCCGACCCCAAGACAAAATCCAGCCCATAGAATAAGATCCCACCAGTGTTTGGGGCTCTTGGGAATTTTTGCCTGTAGACCTATGCCTGTGCTAGGAAAGGTGTTTCTCAGGAAATATGGACTTTGAAGTTGATGAATAAATGGCACAAGCTACACACCTTGTCGCGAAGTATTTTCTTAGCATAACACATGTTATGGCCATTCCATTTCAACTGGCACATTTATTACTGCAGCTACAAGGTTCCACTCTTAATGTGGAGCCTCACTAGTGGTGAGTTGTAGGTCAGAGATATGGCAGTAACACTATATTGCCCCAAATCTGCTGCCCACGCTTGGCACCAGTGATGTTTAATGCTGGCAGCAAAGCTTTGCCATATGGAGTAATATTTGTAAGGACTTTTTTAGCATCAGGAATATTGTATTGGTGCTACACTATCTTTTTTAATACAGCTTTTATAATGAAGAGAAGGAGAAGAATGTTTATTGCATGCGGAATACACATGCAAGGTATTATAAGCAGCATATCTTTATATTTGTTACCACTGTGGAGGCGATGCGGCACAGAGCAATGGCTGACTCCTGTCACGTACTCCGTGCAGCCTCTAAAGACTTGAGGCATAGAAATTCAGAGCTATTTTTTAATTTTAAATGCCAAATGCAAGGTTTTGCTAACTGAGGATTTAGCCTCCAGCTCTGCTTGTACAAGATGGCACAAATCAGTGACCTGTAAATATTCCCAGTGGTGTCTGATGCTTGGGCGGATATTATAGTTAACCTTCTTTCCCTCTCGGCTCGAAGCCTCTGGTGCCCTTGCACCACAAGCAAGCCACTGATTGCAATATGACTCATATTTTTACTGAAACAGTCAAACTAACTGCTGTTGCTTTTTAAGACTTCATTGAAAAGTGTGCAGACAAGTGCTGCTTTTTGGAATAATAAAAGTGGAGGGATGCTCCTCGATGCTATCACTGACACTTAAGGGCTGGATTTTGCTGGCGCTCAGAGTGCGGGTTTGGAGGCGGGTCCGCTGTCAAAATAGCAATGATTGACAGCGGGTAGGAAACCTGCTGTCAACCCGCCTCCACGCGAGTCTCCCAGGTGTCAGGTCTGTCAGCGCAGAACTGACCCGACACCAAGCGGCGGGGGAGACAATTTAGATCATTAAATGGTTTGTTAACAGCCAATTTAATGCTATTTTGAGCCTATCTTGTAATTTTATGTGCTCCCCCACGGGTTACCCGCTGCTTGGGGAACACGCCAGCTCACCCTGTAGTGAGTTGAGTCTGCTTTGATTTATCTGATAACCTGACAGCTGCAGAAGTGGTATAAAGGATACCATGTTGCAGATGTTCAGTTTCAGAGCTCAGAAACTGTTGGTTACTGCATTTGTAAGACATACAGAGATTTCTGCAGCTTGTAAGTGTTTAGAGCCAAATCTATATCCAGGGCACCTCATTGGAAGAACCTCTCTCACCATTGACAGATCACTTCTGTCATCTCAACTTTAGCTGCCATCTATTCCAGCAACATCGGTGCCCTTGAAAATATCACACCTTGGTCCTCTGAATCCTTCTACGATCAGCTCCAACACCAACATCACCAGGCACACCAACATCACCAACAACAACACCAACAACAACACCAATCTTCTCTGCCATCACCTGATGCTGCACAGGACACAGGGCATCAGCCCCTGACAACACTGTTGCTCGGGAGGCCAGCAATGGCATCACCATGGCTAGATTTACTTCACTTGACGCTGTACACCCTGGCTGCCACAGGATGCGCCAGGTTGACACCATCCCACACCAGCACCATAAAGCATCCCTATAATGTCCAAGCCATTCCTTTCACACTCATCACAATAGCGGGGGTGGGGGGGAGTTATGTCTCAACATTCACTGGAACTCACTAAGACACTTCTCAAGGTGTGCACAGATCTGTCCAATAAGGTGAAGTGTTGAAAATATAGATTTCACTGTATGACAACACATTAACAGAAACTTCACATGAACATTGGCTAAACCGCACAAGTGCCTACCCTTGTGTGTTGTTAGTTGGTATGCTGGCAGTAGGATGAGGGTGAGTGTGAGGGGTGGCTAGTGAGATGGGGAAGTGATAATGTAGATAGAGAGAGATGGGTGGAGGTACAAGGTAAGTTGGTGTGAGTAAGGATGTGCATGAGTAGGGTATGGAAGGCAGAGTGATGTGGATGCGATGAGTGGCACAGGGTGAGTTTGAGTGTGGCTTTGCAGTAACATTTCGCGATCTACTGAGATCATTGAAAGGTTGGCGCCACTGCAGCCTGGTCCTCCTGACGACATCCCTGCTTGTGTCCTCCTGTCCAATCTTCAACCAGACTGCGTTGATCTCCTGGGGAGGTCTCTTCCACCCATGGGAAGGGAAGAGAATCTCCCTGTGCGCTGTGACTCCCTCCATAAGCATATGGAGGGAGTAATGTGTGAGACTGGGCGCAGACGTGCAGCTTTGTGCAGTGCTTGACAGTGTTTGCAGCACCTCAATGCTGCAGAACACTGACAGCACAACTGTCAAAATCAATATGGCCGTGGTCCCTTTAAGGAAACCGGTTGATGACGTATCATCAAATGACGTCATCAGACCCGCTTCCTGGTAATTGGCCAGGAACCCCGCAGGGCGGGCGTAACAAGGCCAATCTACGAAAAATCATTTTCAGAGAGCGGCTGCAGACGGGAGCGGGACAGGAAGCCGCCAACCAGCTCTCCCGTCGCCATCCCACCTCCGCGGGGAAAATCCAACCCTTAATCTCTGGGACTTTTAAAAAGAATACGTGTGAAAGATTTCACTGCACATTTCCTGGCAATGAAAGCAGTGGCAGATACTACTGCTATCTTTCTGTTCCCTGCTCACTGCTGCTTTTATGGCCCATTCTAGTTAGTGATCAGCCGGATTCATTGTGTAGAATGGGGCCTCTGTATTTCAGTCTAGAATGACAATCCTCAGCATAAGGATTCTGGTCATGAAATCAAATGCTGAGTCCGATTTTGTGCTTTAAACATTAAAATTTAGCGCATGGCTAAGTATTTCCTTGACACTAATTTGGCTTCATTTTCAAGATTTTGTCTTTCAGTTTACAGATTCACATTCGTAATGCCTCATATTGGTGAGTCTGTTTAAAAATCTCACAGGATATCAGGTTTTGCAACAAGACAGATTTTTATTATGTCTTATTAAAATAAATTGGGTCTTAAAGGGCATTGTCAAAATGATGAAGAGGGAACTTATCTATAATGATGCAGACAAACTCATTCTGAATCAGTCTGCAATGTGACTGGTCACAGTCAGCTACTTGCAGCCATTTATATTTGTTGGTAACGTTAATTGAAACAGTAGAGTTGAAAATTATCTGAAAAGGAATTTTGACCTCAGTTTGTCTGTGAATCATTTTTGTATAAATAAATTTAATATGACCTCATCCCTCCCTATCTCTGTAACCTCCTCCAGCGCTACAACTCTCCGAGATCTCTGTGTTCCTCAAATTCTGACCTCTTGAGCATCCTTGGTTTCCTTCACCTCACCATTGGTGGCCGTGCCTTCAGCTGTCTAGGCCCCAAGCTCTGGAATTCTCTCCCTAAACCTTTCTGCCTCTCTACCTCTCTCTCCGCCTTTAAGAAACACCTTAAAATTGATCTCTTTGTCACCTCCTAATATCGCCTTATGTGGCTTAGTGTCAAATTTTGTCTGATAATGCCTCTGTGAAGCGCCTTGAGACATTTTACTACGTTAAAGGCGCTATATAAGTGCAAGTTGTTATTAAAATTAATCAAATAAACTCAAACTGAAAAGTGAAATACAATTGAAAAATATTACATCATATTATATAAATATATATAATAAAATTTGGACTATGAGCCCATTTAGAGATTTTCCAAAATGGCTTCAGTAAAGTTTTTAAGATGGGTTTTACTTTGAGCTTACAATGGTTTTCTGGCATAAATTGGATGGACGAGGGATCTTTCCCTGCGGAATCCCCAATTGTTTACTCGCCCGTATTAATCTTCCAATGTTAATAAATAAGCGGAAAAGACGGTGCGACATCATTTGGCACACTGCCCACCATTAGCGCCAGAGCGATGCTCGACATAAGGAACACCTATAACAGGCATCCAGCCGTCGTAGGGCTGTCAGAGGCTATTTAAAGGGCAATCAGTTTTCACTCCCCTCATGGAACTTTGCACGGGATCTATCAGAGGGAAGGCAGGTGCCAGATTCCTGGGGATTTCCATTTGCCCTCGACAGGCTTCCAGGTGAAGGCAGAGACTCTGCCAGGAGCCCACCAAAAAAATGAAATCAGGCTGACCCTGGCAAACTCTTCAGGGACAGCTGCGAGTGGAAGTCCCACCCTGCCACACTTAGGGTGGCACAGGTACCAAAGAAGAATTATCTGGGCTCTTATGTGAAACTTGTTTTTGGGGTTTCTTTCTAATCGAGCGTTGAGCGAAAAGGGCAAAACCGTATTTTTTTTTTAAAACATTATACACACCATCATTTAGCAGTTCAGCCTCTGCTCACAAAACTCCATCTTCAGTCCTGAATAGAATAGCTTGGATCAAGCCTGTTGCACAGTTGGTACAGTGCCAGATGCTCATTACTGTGGGATTGTTTCTAAGTTAAATACAGAAACCGAGACGAAACACTGGTAGTGTACTTAATAAATGAAAGAATTGGACGGCTCTCTCAGAGAGTCTGGCACTGGCATGATGGGCCGAATGGCCGCCTTCTCAGCTGTAAAATTCTATGATTCCATCTGAAAATGCTCATATTACATCTTTACAGCTTCAGTGGTTTTTCAGAATATTCAGTGATTTTTAATTCGGTCCCATGTCACCTTGACTGTAAAATAACATTTCAAAAATGCTTGTTAAAATATCTCATTTTTAATAAGCAAGCGCTGCTAGTTATAATACTTAGCTGAGTTTGCTGAATGCAGTATTCTAAGAAAGCAAAAAATCAAAAAAGCTGCAGCTGTTGGTAGTTCATGTGTGAGTGTCGGATGAGTGCGTGAGCACTGTGATGGAAACAGAGGCTCGACCTGCTTCCAATTCAAACGTTTCGACAGCAGAGGGTAAATTTCTCCAGAGTGGGTGGAGGTTGGGCTGTTGGGCTTGTGGCCACTACACCTCATTCAGCCGATCTCCCAGCAGGCGATTTTGGCTTGAAAAAGGAGGCAATGCTCCTGGCACGTGTGACCTCATTAGCAATGTACAGTTATTCCTCACTGGAATGCCTGACTGTGGTCGAGGGACCACCCACTCCAAGTTGCTTGCCCACTTGAAATTGGTGCATTAGTGATCTTAGTGAAATGTCTGGGAGTGTTTTTTTTGTGTGCTGTCTAAACATTTCTGTTGCAATTTTGCTCTGGGCATGAATTGTTCTTGCTGGGAACTCTTGCCATTTTTTCAGGGGTTTGGCTGTCAATGCTTCCCTTCAATATCTTTGGCTGCTGCTGGCACCATACAAAGTGGTGAACATGGACATTCATCTCAGGGTAGTGAATGTGCTGGATGCTTCAGATCAGGAAGAGGAGTTCGTGAATAGAGGCGCTATGAGACCCGAGGTATTTTGTCCACATTCTGCCTGTATACATTGCATTCAAGAGCATAGAAATTCTCTTCGGTCTGTGGGGTATTTGATGGTATTTGATATCTTGTTCGTGCACAGTGTTTTACAGAGAGGGATGATCTGTACAGATATAACATTTCAACAGGTCTTTTCTCGAGCCTAATTTCATAAACAATTCATCAGACAGCTGTCAGAGTTGTGTTTCACTTCTCATCCATGTGAGAGTGACTGGAATATTTAATATTGATTATCAGACAGAAGAGAAAGAGCTTGAGTTTTCATCGAAGATTCTTTGTTTGTTGTAACAGATCTGCTTTTTATTTATGGGGTTCTGTATCAATTTACATTTTTAATAAATTTTACTGGTAGCCTTAGCCTGAACCATAAGATCTGTCAGAATGGTATTCTTGCAAATATTGGCATGATCAGAAGAGTATGGTGAGCACCGCATCATCTGTCTAGTGTATAACCTGAGAAATGTGTAATTGTTGGACTTGCTGCATATTAATTAATTCATTTAATACTTCTGATCTGTAATTTTCATAAGAGGCATGGTCACTGCTCTGTTACTGTGAGCATGGGCCACTGCCAGTTTTGCCAATGGGAGTTTGATAATGCTCAGGAACTTTATCAGTTTTCAAAATACATCTCTGCTCTATTTTGAAAACTCATTGTCAGTAAATTTCTCGCAATAAGTGTTGCGGTAACCGTCACTTAACAACCTAATGGTGGGCCAGTGATCCTTTTGCAGCCTACAGGGCTATGCAACTAATTGCCCCTGATTAAAATGAAAAGCTCTCAGGTTGATAGTTGTTGCTTGAATCATTATTGGGCGTGTATTTAAGCGCTGATTGTGAGCAGAAAATTTGGGGGAAAAAGAACAGATGCTGTGAACGAATGAAAAAAATGGGCTTCATTATTTGAAAATGGGAGCTGGTCCCATGTTTACTGGAAAATTTTAACAATTCATCTTAGCAAGTGACAACCGTTAGCTGATCATCACTGATCTCATCTGACAACAATGAGCCTGATGAGGATAGCCTGGCTCATTGAAGTGCTCGTTAATCTGGTGCCTCCTAACAGATTTCCATCATCTACAAACCTAGAGGATTGCCATATGCCCGAGCTCGCTTTCAACACCAACTGAAATAAAAATTCAAAGGTGCTACTTCTACACGGGTGATCAGTACACCAAATATTATGCGAAATAAGCAATATCCGTTGAATTGTTTACCTGATCCCAAATAATAAATGGCTCCGTGGCAGCATCACAAATCCTGCTGTACAATTGAAAGCCTGAGTAAATCTCAATTATCCTGTTACTGCCTCACAGTAAAAAAAACAGCCTCTTGAACCATCACGTGGGCTGGTATCACAAATTTATTTCACAAATGCTTGCTTTATGTGTGTAGCACAAGGAATTTAAGTAGCTTTGAGACTGGAAAGTCATCAGGAATTCTGCATTTACAATTTTCTAAATTGAAACTCTGAATATTGTTAGATGAATAATAGATAGCTAAGAGAGGAGCCAGTGAACTTGTATAGACTGCCTAATGTTCAGTTTCATGGAATATGATATCATTAGAATGCCCACCAATAATGTGGTAGTCTTTATCTCCCTCTTAGCAATCATCATATTCTGCATTGTCACATCCATTCCTGTACAGTCAATTCTTCTCAAACCTTGTTAATAGGTAATAGGGGGTATAGGTTCAAATATATGAAAGGCTAATTTAGGATTGACGTCAAGAAGTTTTTCTTCGTGGAAAGGTTGATTAACACTTGGTGTGAACTTCTGGCTAGGATAGTGAAGGCAGAATCCTCGGAGTCATTTCGAAGACAATTGTATTCTGTGATGAGAGAAATGTAGGTTTCTCTAGATGAATGAGCTAAGGTAGGCTCAATGGCCATCCTCATCTGTAAGCTTGTGTGATCTTGAATAGTGAATAAGCTGCTGTCTGTAACATCTTGGTCATTTTTTTACGAGTATTAAATCATGAAGGATTCAGATTAACCTTTTCATTGCTGGTATTGTTCATTCTGTATCACCATGTCTGCAAAACCAGCTTAATGCGATCTCGAAATTGTGCTCAATTATTACAACTTAACGATAACACTTTGTATTGTGACAAATGAGACGCCATGAATAAAATAAGACCCATAAGAGAGCTCCAGGGAATGACTTTCTGGATCCATTATATATTTTCTAATTTCAATAAATTAAAAAAAAAGACTTGAATTAAGATAATAATTTTTGGGTACTAGACTGAAAAGCAAATTATTAAAAATAAATCTATGCAAACCTGTTTAGAGATTTACATTCTCTCCTTGACGTATTCCAATTACAATACATCCTCAGGCACTGATAGCTCAGAATTATTGAACATTTTTTCCCACTTGTTGTTCTTACCGCTATATATTTAGCTACTTTCAATGTTAAAGGTTACTAATGAACACCTGAATGTTAGGTATTTACCTGAGAACTGAGTAGCAATATCTGCTGCAGACTCTGTACATCAGACCAGCAACAATATCTATGCAATAAACTGTACTTACTCCCAGACTTGGTGGGCACACGCAAGAATGGACGTGATGCGTTATGTGAACTTCATATAAAATGAGGTTTCAAATCTTTACAAGGGACAGGAAAGTTGATTGGAAGAGGGACAGAGGTTGGCATAATGAAAGCGTATTCAAGAGGGACTCTCGGCCGAACCATGGGCTGGCTTTATTTGGGTGAAAACATGTTGCACTCAATAGAATCGACGAATATTTGTTAAACCTCCTCATTGCTTCAAAAGAAGGAAATTGATAAAGAATTCTTCAGAGAAATAAATAGAACAGCAGAGGAAGGGAGAGCAGTAAATATGGACACTATAAAACAGCCTAAATTCAGTGGAATGATGGAAATCTTCAAAATGGAGGCGATGCATTCAGGAAGTTAATGGAGCAGCAGGTTAAAGAGGGTATCAGGGAAGAGGTCATGGCTGATCTGCTATTTAATAGTGAGCTTGAGGTAGTGTAAAATTTAGAGTTTGGGAAGTACATGAACAGCAGTGATCATGAGGCCATTACACTCACCCTTGTGACACAGGTTGGGGATAATAAAACTAATGTACCCAGTGATAGAAGAAATGATTGTAAGGCAATGAGGGAAGAAATGGAAAAGATAAATCAGGAAATAAATCTGGGCAGGAGGAAGCAGACCCTTGAACAAAATATGAATCTTCCTATTGGTATATTGGAGATCCACACCATGTAGTAACTGAGGCATAACATAACAAAACTCAAACTGAAAGCATTAACTACAGAGCTTGGAGCAGGAAATACATTTTGCAAAGCTCATTGCGTGCAAGGGTTGTATCAGAGGACCTGGAGAAAGTGAATGTGATTACAATCTTTAAAAAGGTCAGAGGTGTGATCCTGGGAATTATAGTGCTGTTAACTTGACAGCTGCAATGGAAAAATACTGAGGTTTATTATAAAAGAAGTACTGTACTTTAAAAGCATCTAGCGAGAATAGAAGTGATAAATCCAAGCTAAAGTGGGGATATAAGAGGCAGGTTGCATCTAATGTTGTTTTGGCTTTGCTGAGGAGGTAACAGAATTAAGCTAAGGCAGCAGATGTTATGAGACTTTGTATTAACTTCCAGGTATTTGAAAATTCTCTGCCAAATTGGGGATTTTGGGCAAAAATCAGGTTTGTGGTTCAGTTTCTAACTAATAATTAATACATGTTTTCATGCAAGTCATGAGATCACCTGATCTCCCTCACACCACAAGCTAACCCTTGTCTCTGGGGGAGAAATTCAGTTGGTTAGCGCCTGGCGGGGGTGCTAACGGGGCACTAATGCAGTAGTGCCGGGGCGAGGCGAATCCAATGCCGCACGCCAAATCCAGTCACCCCTTAGCGCCACTAACAGTTAGCGCCTGGGGCTTTAGCACCACGCAGATCGCGATGTCAGTGAGCGTGCAACACTCACTGGGCGCCCGATCTGCTAAATTGCTTATCACTCACTGCCTTCGCGCCTCGTCCCGACAATGACAGGGAGAGGAGGCGTGAGGCAGGCGGATGGCAGCTCCAGGGGTGATATTTAAAGGGATGAGTCACAGCTGTCAGGTTAGTGCTGTTTCACTGCTTCCTTGTCAGTTTGAGATTGTGCAACAGTTTAATTCAGTCATTTAAAGGTTTTCTACTTTCAGGGAGTATTGTGGCTACTCAAAATCAGTGACATTTATTCTGACAAGATATCAAAGTGCTGCACTTCTTTACATTAATGGGGGCTGTACTGGCAGTCGACCTCGCCCTCCAGGATCTACTGCGGAGGGAGCGGAGGCAGTGAGAAAGATTGGAACATGTGGCCAGAGGGAGGAGGAGGGCCATCAGGGCTCTCAACAGGAGGCCTTACTCTCCGAGGGTATTCCGACAGCACTTCTCCTATCTCCAATTAAGCGAGGAGCAGTGTATTAGAAAGCTTTGCTTCACCAAGGAGGTGGTCACAGAACTCTGCCACCTCCTGCAACTAGACCTCCAGCCTCAGATCAGGGCGACCACAGCTCTCACAGTGGCAGTCAAGGTCACCGTCACCCTTAATTTCTTCACCAGCGGATCCTTCCAGTCTGCAACAGGAGATATAGCTAACATCTTGCAGTTCAGCGTCCATCGCTGCATCCGGGAGGTCACAGACTACATTTCCTTCCCCATCACCAGAGAGAAGCAGGACGAGCATGCATGTGGCTTTGCCAGGATAGCAGGATTCCCCATGGTTCAGGGCGCCATTGACTGCACCCACGTGGCTTTGCAGGCACCACATAACAATCCTGAGATCTTCCGTAACCGTAAAGGTTACCACTCACTTAATGTGCAGTTGGTGAGCGACCACAGACAGCAAATCCTCAATGTCAATGCCCGCTTTCCGGGCAGCAGCCACGATGCCTTCATCCTGTGCCAGAACGGTGTGCCAGCTCTGTTCCAGCCACCACATCAAGCTCGTGGCTAGCTGGTCGGAGACAAGGGCTATCCGCTCTCCACCTGGCTCATGACTCCCCTCCTCAACCTCAAAACTCCTGCTCAGCACTCAAATAATGAGAGCCATGCTGCCACCAGGAACATCATCGAGCAGACCATCGGGGTGCTCAAGCAACAGTTCCGCTGCCTTGACCACTCGGGAGGAGCCCTCCAGTACTCACCGGAGCGGGTGTCCCATTTCGTGGTGGTCTGCTGCATGCTCCACAACTTGGCCATCCTGAGGGCCCAGTCCTTACCACCAGGGATTGCGGGACCACCTCAGGAGGAGAAAGAGGGAGAGGAGGAGGAGGATGAGGAAGAGGAGGAAGACGAGCAACAGGAGCGAAGGAGGAGGCAGCCACTCAACCGGCCTTCATCCATGACCGCCTCATCAGACTGCAGTTCCAATAAATTAAACCCCAGATCCCCGTTGCTCACCACATTCCCATCATTCCATCCTTGTTGCAGGCCATATCACAGCGCAAAGCTGAAATGAGAGACACCACAAAATCATCCAAAGCCAATTAATAAATTTATCAATAATCAGTGAACACATATTTACAACAACAATATTAACTATTCACCCTTGTGCAATCCCTTAGTGCCTCTCGTTACTGTGCGTTTGCCTACTCTAGTGCTCCTGCAAAGTGTTGGCCCAGTGGCTGCAGCAGGGCTGGTGGAAGGTTGCTGAGTGTCCGTGCGGGAGACTTCAGATGGTCTTGCAGGACGCCCTTGACCAGCTCTGGGCCTGGAAGACCTGACTGTAGACAGCACCACCTCAACATGGGCAGCAGCAGCCTGGGCTGGCTGGATGACAGGCAGCGACAAGGGCAATGGCAGAGTGGCAATGGTGGGAGCAGGAATAATGTCATCCTGAGAGAGGACAGCAGGTTCCTGCTCCACTGACCCACTGCCACTCCCCCAGGGCAGCACCCCAGCATTTCTACCAATCTGCTGGAGCACAGATTGCTGGCCTGCTGCAACACCGTGAAAGCCCCGGTGGACGGTGGTAGACCCAGCCACGATCACAGCAGTCAGAGCTTGTGTGGCATCAAGCTGAGACTGCATGAGAGCAGTCTGAGGATTGATGGCACCAGCCATAGACTGCACTCCAGCACTAAGACGTTGCGTGGCTTCCGCCTGTGCTGCAATGGAAGCTGCAACATCGCCCATCACATGCGGCATCAGGTCTGGGCCACCATGTTCTCTCAAGGAGTCCACCATCCTTTGCAAACTGCAAATGATGGTCTCCATGGTGTGCACAGAGCCTTGTGCAATGTTGGAGATGGACTCCTCCATGCTCCTTACCATTGCCAGGAGGCTCTCGGGCAACCTTGGCATTGCACCGATCATCTCCGTGTGCATGCCCATCACCCTTCTTCTAAAGGCCTCACCATCGAGGTCCTCATCTGAGTCCTGTGCAGCAGAACTCACGCGTGAACTCGCCCTCTGGGGAGCTGGCTCCCGAGTTACCCTTTCCCCCTGGCCTTGCTGCAGCCCACTCATCCCCGGTGCATCACCCTGTGCAGATCCCGCTACTATAGTATTCTCCAAAGAACGCATAGTGCCAGTATCTGAGCTGGTGCCTGCGGGTGAGACATGCAGTGACGCGGTGTGTTCTTCTTCCTCCTCTTCTTCTGCCTCGCTCTCTACGGTACCCTCAGGGACAGGCTGCTCAGGTGCTTGCTCATTATCTGAAAGCATAAAGTCACAAGAATCGGGTTAAGATGAGGGGAGGGGGCAGGAAGGGAGAAAGGCATGCATACAGCATGATTAGCTGGAAAGTGGAAAAAGCTTGTGGGGTGAGGGGGAAGTGGGATGTGAGAAGAAGGAGTAGGGATGAACATACCGTTGTTGTCCCCAAGAGGGTCAACGTCACCGGTGGCCATGGTGCCCACCACCTGGCACCCAATGATTTGCAGCACTCTTTCCTCCAGCTCAGACAGTGGTTGGGTGTCGGCTTGTCCCCCACCTGTGCACTCCTGCTCCCTCCTGTTGTGAGCGACCTTGTCCTGCAAGAGAAAGGAAAGTGTGTGAGTGAGTGTGGAGCAATGTGTTTGGGAGATGTGCCTGCCATAGTTGAATAGCTGTCATTGTGTGCAAGGTGTGAGATGTGGGTGTGAGTGTTGGTAGGTGGCGATTGTTGGTGGGTGAGTGCTGGGGGAGTGGTACTTTAGCTAGTGTGTGCAGACTGAGGTACAGATGGTGGTATGTAGCATTTGGTGAAGCATTGACTCACCCTGACCACCCGAGTGAGGTCGTTAAATTTCTTCCTGCACTGTGTGTGGGTCCTGGGGACCACAGTGCTGTCCGAGACCTGCTGGGCTACCTCCCTCCACATGGTGCGGAAGACTTGCGGCGAGAGCCTCCTGCCACTCACCAGGTAGAGCACCGCCCTCCGTCTCTCCACAGCGAAGACCAATGCCTCCAATGCCTGGTCGCAGAATCTGCGAGCTCTCTCCCTGGGCCGTCGATCTGCCATAATGACACCTCCTTCAGTGGTCCGGTTCCTTCTCCTTGGCCTTCTGCTGCTGGCTGAGACAGCTGCAGAACCAGCAATGCTGAGAATGAGGTTCTGCAGCATTAATGAACCTCCCCTTTAAGAACTGGAAAGAGCCTGTGGCAATGATGATGCGTGATTAGACTGCACCTGAAATTGCTTAGCGCTTTGAGTGTAACGCCACTGAGCTAGGTCATTAGCGCTTGATTTAGCGCTCCAGGGGGTAAAAATTGAGTCGCGCCCCATTTGGGGCGCTAACCTCGCCGGGGCGCGACTTTTAGCGCCCCGAAAAAATTAGCGGCCCCGCGCCGGAACTTCAGTGGTTGCACCCCAAGAGGGAAGCGGGGTGCCACTGGAAGCACCCCGCATCCCTCTTGGGGCGCTGCGAGGGAATATCCTGGCGCTACGTGCCGCAGCGCCACGCGCTGCGGCACGTCGCGCCGCGGTATTGCAGGCCTTCCTCCCCTTCTTAAAGGGGAGGGACCCTGCGCAGCGCGAACCGGGGCCCAGCTGGGCCCCCAGGGATCGGGAGTGCCGGCAAAAGAGCCCGGCACTCAAGAGAAGTGCCGGGCTCTTGGAGCGCAGCCGGCACTTCACGGTGGGGGGGCTTCACGGGGGCCGGGGACAGCAACGGGGGCAGGTGCTGGCAGGCGGCCAGCAACAAAAATGGCCGCCTGCCACCTCCCCTTTAAATATCGCCGCCCCGGCCGCACGTACGCCTCCCTGAACCCGTCGGACATAGCGTCTGGCGGTAAATCAGGGGGCGCGACTGAAGATCACGGCCGGGGCGCGAGCGGGGTGCTGCGCACGGCGATGACGTCATCGCCGGCGGCGCAGCGCCACAGGGCGCTACCGGCTGCCGCCGCCGCTAACCTCCCGCTGAATTTTTCGGGAGGCGTGGGCGGCGCTGCGCCCGGGCGTTAGCTGCTTTACGCCCCATTAGCGCCCTCTTAAGGCACTAACGGGAGGCGCAAGCAGCTGAATTTTTCCCCCCAGGCCTTTCTTTGGGCGCTAACATTTAATTTAGCATGCACTCTGAATCATTAGCCCCTGGCGCTAAATCTCTAACTTTTCAAAAGTTAACGCCCAATGCTTGGCTATAATGAATTTCTCCCCCTCTCGCTTTCATTTCAGCTGCTGAGAGTGTTGACACCCCTCAGCCAGTGGAGGAAGTGGAGCCTAGCCCCCCAGAAGATGCGTCGTCACTTGATCTGACTCTCACAAGCACCAGCTCAGATATTGGCACCACTAATTTTAGAGGCTAGATTAGAGGCGGTATCTGCACATGGTGACTCACCGGGCACAAGTGCACAGGAGCTAGGGCAAGGGGATAGGACATCACAGGTGCCAGCTCACCGCAGGGTGAGGTTGTATACTAGTTCTGCTGCAGAGGACTCAGATGCAGACTTCAAGGGCCCAGGCTACTGAAGAAGGCTGAAGGGCATCTACCAGGCAATGCTAGGTGTACTTGGCAGCCCGCCAGAGAGCTTACACACAATGTCACAGAACATGGAGGAGTCCAGCTCCAACTTGTCTCAAGGCTTTGCGCAGAGCATGGAAACCATTCTGTCCAACGTGGTCAGATCCATCAACATCACAGTGGCGGCTACCATGACGGAGCTTGTTATGACAGCGCTGAGAGCTTACACAGCAGCTCAGGCTGCTGCCATGAAAAGCTCAGATGGCTGACATCATGGCTTTGGGAGCCACTGTTGAAAGGGGTGACACATCACTCCTGCACTCTGTTCTCCAACACAGCCCTAGGAGTGCTGAGGTGCCACTCACCTGGGAAGTGGCCTTGGCTCCATGGGAGGAACACGTGCTGTCCTCTCGCAGGGTGACGGCATGCCTGCTCCCCCACCAGCCACTCCGCCAGAGCCCTTGCTGGTGCCACTCAGCCAGCCGGCCCAGACTGCTGCAGCCCACGCTGAGATGAACAACATTGCCAATCGATAGATAGTTTCAGTAGCATAAACAAATGTTAGTAAAGGACATATTTTTCCAGTTTTGAAATTCAGTCCCGTTCAACCATTGAAAGAAAGGCTGAAGCTGAATTTGCTTGTCTGCAGGCAAAATAATCAATGTCCTATTATATGAGTTTCTGCAGACTTTTAAATACCACGAGAGGAATATTAAGAGCTATTGAAAATTTGTAGAATCTCCTAGTGCGTTGGACAATTGCAAACCTCTCAGTTTATATTTGGTTTGAAAATGCATGACCTTCAGAGAGTTACTATTTGGATTCCAGAACAGTAACCATTAAAGACCAATATAGTTAAATGAAGGCCTCACCTACGTCTGCCTCATCTATATTCATTAATGAGGGCCCTTTATGCTCCCATAAATATCTCTGACAACAGAAGTGCTAATGCACACACTGTAAAATATCAGAGCCACATCGCAGAGACTGTGTTTTCTGATTGCATATTCCCCTGTAATGCTAACCTTTGCCTTGTAAACAAACAGAGCAGGATTTTATGGAGTGTTTTCATCCTATAAAAGTAATAAATGAGATTACCCCATTTTCAGGCACCTTTTAATTTAATGAAAATGTCCCCTTTGCTTAATTATAATGGCAATGTCTTAAGTTTGTTTGTTTCCCTCTGCTTCAGTCCTTAAGGCGCTGACTGTTTTGAGCTACTGACAGTCCTCTGGTACCATGCCCAAGTGTTGTTTTCAAACAACCTTCTGTTGTTCACTTGAGTAGCAACGAATTCAGTCTTCTGGTTATAATCATTTTATTTTTAACTATTGTCACAGATAGAGCACGCGAACGTAGACATGTGTTCCTTCTCGTGCTGCTTGAACAAAGGAAAAAGTTTATATTTATGCACTGTTTTCTTATCAAACTGGAACTGGCCTTGCCTTAGCTGGTAGTCTCTGGCTCTGTACAGAGACACAAATCTACATTTTCTTCAATCATACAGCAACAACCTTGCACATAAGATGCCTCATCCTTACTATGGTAAGCATGAACCTTCTAGTCGCCAGACATTTTTAGTATAAACATAACATTTTCTAATCGAAACATTCTATTATGAACATATCCAAGGCTGGTTGATTGCGAACACCGGCTGTTGCTAAGTGAAATCTGTATCTCTCTCTCTCTCTAATGGTGCCAACTACCTTTTTTTCCCCCTATATTGAATGAACTAAACATGACCACCTTTTGGAAGCTGAGTTCCATATGCCAACTCTGATCTTTCTTCCTATCTGATCCTTGACAGAAAACATTGCAATGTAATTCGACTAAGGAGGCATCATAAGCAAGCCTGATTCTATCCTCACCCAGTGCCTGCAAACTAGTTTCCAGCAGGAGTTACTAGGTGGCAAGCAGGAGCAGCAACTCTGGTGGATCTTTTGTCCTCTCCAGCACTGAGGCCACTTACAGCATCTCAAGAGCGTCCCTGGCTCAGGTCAACTAACTCAGTATGGACCGACTATTGGATCTGGGACCCTCTGGCCTGTATGATATCAAAATATAACTATGGCATATAAGAACATAAGAATTAGGAGCAGGAGTAGACCATATGGCCCCTCGAGCCTGCTCTGCCTTCAATAAGATCATGGCTGATCTTCGACCTCAACTCCACTTTCCCACCAGATCTCCATATCCCTTGATTCCCCTAGAGTCCAAGGCCGCAAAATTTGGCTCCTTGTGCCTGCCGTTAGCACCTCGGGTGGCGTTAACGGAGCGCAAAGGGCTTATCGCCCGGACGGGGAGCGCCTCCCGGGAAATTCGGCAGAGCGCTACTGAGGCGCTAACCGATAGCGGCGCGCCCCCGCAAGTAACGCCCCGGGCCGCTGCGCTGCCGGTGATGACTTCATCACCGTGCGCCACGACCCCTTAGCGCCCCGCCACGACCCCTTACCACCCCACAGCAGAAATCCGGCTGCGCTCCACAAGGCTGCCGCGGGCGGTGTCAGCGCCAGCCTCACGGTTCGTGAGCCAGGCCGACCTCTGCTCGCAGGGCGCTAATTTAAGGGAGGTGCGGCCGTGACCCGCGCCGCCATTTTATTTTTTTTGGCCGACCTCCAGGTCGACCCTCCGTGGCGGCCCTTGGTGTGGTCCGTGGCCGCCATCGCACAGCCCAGCACCGCGTCTCAGTGCTGGGCTGCACAGGCTGCAGCCACGGCACCACGCCGCCCTAGTGGGCTAGTGTGGGCCATCGGAGGCCCTGCAGAGCTCGCAGCATCCCTCTCCTTTAACGGAGGGGAGGGGGCGCTGAAATGCGTCAGCGCTACGCGAAGCAGCCGTGTAGCGCTCCGCCGCTACCACGCTTTGCGCCCCCAACACTGCCCCGAGAGGATGTGGAGCGCCCGAGATAGTGCTCCGCTTCCTCGACGGGGCAGGAAGCCGAATTTAGCAGCCGGGGCAGTACTTCCACACCAGGCGCTCAATCTCCGGCGATAATTCGGTTACTGCCCCCAAACAGGGCGTAACTGAATTTCGCCCCCCAAAAATCTATCTATCTCAGCCTTGAATATACTCAACAACTCAGCATCCACAGCCCTTTGGGGTAGAGAATACCAAAGAATCACAACCCTCTAAGTGAAGAAATTCCTCCTCATCTCAGTCTTAAATGGTCTTAAATTTACATCTTAGATATTAAGCTGATGTCTAAATAGATAGTAACATTGTAACAGTGTCAGGTAGGAGAATCCCAGTATTGTCTTGGTGCATTTCTAATAACATTGAGACTCTTATTAAAGCAAAGTGTAGCTATATTGGTTCATATAACAGGAGATTAATTAGAAATAAACTGGGATTTTTCATTTTGCAATCATGCTGACCTATTCATGAAAATTATTGACAGGAAGAATTTCACCCTCGGTGACTGGTGGACACATGGGGCGTTTAATTGTCTCTGGTAGCACACCGGTTCATTTTTATTTTAATGGGGTTAATGATTGCATTGAAATTGAGCATGATGAATCTTACATAAATGTGCTGGAAACGATGTTGCCAGAGGAAACTAAACCCTGTGAAGGTGAGGCACCTGCTCAACCTGGCAATAGGGATCTGGAGACTCTGGAGAGGTGAAGGTATTACTTCTCAAAGATAGTTCTTCTGAAAGTTTTGTTGAATGACAGCCATGGGCAGCACGGTGGCATAGTGGTTAGCACTGTTGCCTCACGGCGCCAGGGACCCGGGTTCGAATCCAGCCACGGGTGACTGTCTGTGTGGAGTTTGCACATTCTCCCCGTGTCTGCGTGGGTTTCCTCCGGGTGCTCTGGTTTCCTCCCACAGTCCAAAGATGTGCGGGTTAGGTTGATTTGGCTATGATAAATTGACCCTTAGTGTTAGGGGGATTAAATACGTGGGGTTACGGGGATAGGGTGGGATATGTGTCGGTGCAGGCTCGATGGGCTGAAATGGCCTCTATCTGCACTGTGGGGATTCTGTGATTCTGTGACAGCGAGCGAGAGAGGTTTGTAACTTTGTAAGTTCACTCGGTCTGTATGTGGTACTAATGAGAGTATACAGAAATCCATAAAATCAGACCTTAATGTAGGTTCGAAGTCGAAGCAGATTCCGCCAGAGATCATGAGCGTACAACGTGTTAGGCTATGAACCATTTAAACAGCAAACTTAAAACGTTGCTTTGCAATTAGATTACTTCATAACAATCAGTCCTGCATCTATTTTTTTGCATTGTGGATCAGAAAGTTTGAGGAACAACTAAAAACCAAAAGGATAACCTCGAATTTCTAGCACTAAATTATTACTAATATATTTACAGATTCATGGGCCAGAATACTTGATGGTAAACAAAAGTGCACTTTATAAGCAGGATATTTTTCTAAAAATAATGGTGGAGAGGAAGTAGCTTTCGAGTGGTAGCAGGTTGAAGCTGAGTATTTTGACTAGAATTTCTAAATTGGGACTGATTTGCTCCTTAGCTTTAGGCCCCCCTGCTAGACCATGTGCTGATATGAAAACAAGCTGCGTTAGTCTTTATGCCTGTCTTTCATTCAAATTAAACCTGGGTAGGAAAGGTTATGCTTCTAAAGTGACCTAAAATCTAAATATTAAGCCTTCCTTACAATGAAATATTGGTTTGACTTTGGAACAATACTGACAACAGTACTGGTCCTTCCTTCCTCCAAGCTCATCTCATCCAGGTCTTTCATGGCAATCTACCTTCATGTCCTTCATTGCCATCAGACCTTCTCTTTTCTCCCCTTAGTTTAGAATACAAGGTTTGTTTTCTAATTCATTCTGGAAAACCTCCAAAGGAAAAGGAAATTACGTAACCTTCGAACAAAATGGCCCGGAATTCGCGGCCAGTGGTGAAGCAAAGGCGTTCGCCGCTGGCCCCGAAGAAAGCTGCCCGCAGAGATCTCGTGATCTCCGTGGCGAGAAGTTTGCCTTTTTCGATGTTCAAGTGATTTCAGCGCAGTGTAATGGGAATCCCTAATGCGATACTGCTGTGACATCAACAAGCTGTCTAAGCAGCCAATCACATTGCAGAATGCTCACAGACAGGGAACCAGGAAATGAGAAGCTGCTTTTATCCGGATTTTTAAAAAATGTTACAGAGAGCGAAACAAAGATTGGGGCTCTCCCATGGGGATACGATAGAACCTGAAATATCATGAACAAACTTTTTAGTTTCTTAAAAATTGCAATTTCTATCATAATGAAGAAATTTGACACTCTACAAAACTAAAGTTAGTTTTTCAGGGCCATAACGTTTGTTTAGCAGTCAATACGCTGTTAAAACCCCAGTTACACCTAATCCAAAAAGGTTTAGCATTTGTTTCTTAACTTGTCCCATCACCTCTCCTTTTGCCTTGCACTATCATCCCTTTTGTCAGTCAATCTCTCCTGCCTTCCATCCTATCACAGGCCTTCCCTTTGTTCTTTCCTCTCCTCGTCCCTGCCTCTGCTTAAAAATCTCTCCTCGCTAACCTTTTCCAGTTCTGACGAAGGGTTCGACCCGAAACTTTGACTCTGTTTCTCTCTCCTCGATGCTGCCTGACCTGCTGAGTGTTCCCAGCACTTTCTGTTGTTATTTAAGGTTTAGCATTTAATGGGGCATTTAACAGCGATATTACCGCGGAGAAGCCCAAGTTTTCGTCAGTTTGACTGATTTCCCTGATTACACTGATTGCCGGCTCTGGCGGTGGGGCACAGAATGACTGAACGCAACTTCAGGATTTCCACGTTAGGATGCGTGTGCGCTACATCCTGAAGTTGCCGTCAGTTTCAAAGGGGTAATAACGGAGAACGCTGTTTGTCCGCTCTTAGTACCCACCGCAAATTCCAGCCCATTGTCTTTTTATACCTGGGATTATTTTCATAAGATTACAGTACATGTCAAATATGCCCGTATCTTCTTTATTTAAATTCTGCCCATTTTGTCTGTATATTATTGACTCAGAACCAACATTCAACCACATCAACAGAAACTTCAGACAGTTCCACCAATACAAAACAATATGACGTTAAGACACACAATCTTAGAAGAAATAAGGCTTGATAATTTAAGATAAAGCTCATGAAATCAAGACACAGATGCTACCCTACAGGTATGTACATTTTAAAATCTACGATTAAATCGAACAATTAACCGTAGCCAGGGCCACATGTTTATGGTAAACGAATAGGTAAAATTACCTTTATAACGCGGGGGGTGCTGGGATATTCCCTGCTTCTTTTTGGGGTTCACATTCCACAATGACGTCAATTTTTCTGTCAAAACTTGACCACACTTAATATTTCTGTGGCAAATTCCATGTCGTCTTGGGGCAAATAATGTTGATTAGACCTTGGTTGTTATTTCTTCTTCCTAAGCTCTCACCTCCACGCTATCCTGTACTTGTATAGAACCATGCTACAGGGCGTGTGGGTGACATAGTTGCTGGAGCTGGTCAGACTGAACAACTGTCTCTTCGACAGTTTCACTTAATGGGTGATAAAAAAAAACTATCTATTTATTGATGCTGTTCTCTGTTCAAACTCCTTCCCACAGAACAAATAGGAAGTCAGTCCCTCAATCACTTCACTGTTCGCTCCATGTTGGGCAGATATTTGCATTAACTCGAGTCTCTTGAAAGCAAGGCCTTTGTAGCTTGCATCAAAAGGGATGTTTTTTAAGAAGATGTGATTTATCTGTGCTACTTTGATGAAATGATATTTAGGGAAAACACTTTTATCTGTTCAAAGCACAAAATGACATTGCTTTTACTGATGATCAGTCTAAGATCATTGAAAACCGCCTCTTTTCCTCCTATTACTTTCCTAATATGAATCATTGAAGTGACCTTCCCCTCACATGTTCTACAAACACTCGTCAGCGTGAAGTGGAAGAGTAACTACTACCTGCTGTCAACGAGGAAAATTGCTTCCTCCATAATAAGCTGAAAATCTATACCGCAAAGAACAGGGATGCCATTCAATCTCTTCATTCAAAGATTTCTACAAAATCCTAAAATAAAACCAAACAAAATCACATCAGAAAAAAAAATCACATCAGGAAAATCAGTATCTGTAAAGTGAAATGACAGGCCAATGTTTTGGGTACAGAGCCTTCATCAGAACTGGAGAGCTCGCCACCCACATCATTAATCTGTCCTTTTATGATGCAAAAGGAGTTGCTGTCAAAATCCAGCATTTTCGGTTTTGATTTCACATTTCTTTTTATCTGTTCGATGAAGTCCTTACTTTGCTTTGCCTTTTACTTATTTTGACGTGGTCATTACCAATATTGCGCATATAGGATCATAGAAAGTTACGGCACAGAAGGAGGCCATTCGGCCCATCATCTCAGTGCTGGCCAAAAATGACCTATCCAGCCTAATCCCACTTTCCAGCTCTTGGTCCATAACCCTGTAGCTTACGGCACTTCAAGTGCATATCCAAGTACTTTTTAAATGTGATGAGGGTTTCTGCCTCTACCACACTTTCAGGCAGTGAGTTCCAGACCCCCATCACCCTCTGAGTCAAAAAAGTTCTCCTCAACTCCCCTCTAATCCTTCTAACAATTACTTTAAATCTATGCCTCCTGGTTATTGACCTCTCTGCTAAGGGAAATAGGTCCTTTCTATCTCTATAATGCTTATGTTTTTTAGACACGCATCAGAAAATAACATTCAGAAAATTCCACTGGTTGAAAAGGGGAAGAAATTAGTTCAGGCCCAAAATGAGTGACGGGCTACAAGCATGCCAAAACCCAATATTGGGCCTCAGTCCTCATTGTAATAAGAGACCGGCGGTGCCTCCAGAGACAGCTCACCCGATGTCGGGGATCGACTTTGGGCCTGCTGACTCGTTGGCAGCGGCCCTCAGGTAAGCCCTTGTGGGGGGGGGGGGCGAGTGAGTGAAAGAGGAAAATGAGGAGGGGGGAACCCAAGCTCCACCCGACTCCACAGGAGTAGAAGTAAAGAAAAACTATCCCTATCATTTTTTCAGACCATAACCTCTGCCCCTATTCTTTTTTTTCCATTCATTTTATTTATTTATGTATTTATTTATTTTTACACTTCATCTAGAGCCATCTTTTGTTTCTTAACTTGTCCCATTACCATCTCCTTTTGCCTTGCACCATCTCTTAATGTCTCTTAATGGCCCAGAAATTCCGTTCGCAGCTCTCCCGCGGGCAGAGGGCTGCGATTTGGAAAAATCTGCGCCTGGACCGGAGGGCTCCCGGGAGGCGCAGAATTCCGATGCTGGGCCTCTTCAAACTGCCGGTGTGCAGGGCACGCGTATCCCAGGGGCGCAGGTAGTTCGCAGTGTCCCTGGGATCACGTGGGCCATGGGGAGCCAATCAGAGCAGGGAATCTCCATTCATAGATTTGACAGGAAGACCTGTCAAATCTATGAATAGAGATCGGCCCCAAAATATAAGTAAAACTTCAAATAATTTTTTTTTTAAAATCACATTTTTAAAATGACTATAAATCACATAAATTAACTATTTTAAACAAAAATTTAAATTTTTGAAAAAAATAATTAAAGTTTTTAACAGGGCTAAAAATAAACTTACCTTTCTTTAAAGTATTTTAAAATGATAAATCAGTGGGAAAAACATTTTTTTTTTTTACTTTCTTAAACTATTAGCCTGGTAAAAGCAGGCCTTGCACCTGCTTTTCTAGACACAGCTGTTCCCGACTTACCTGGACTGAAGCAACTGTGAAAAAAACGGAAGTTTCTGCCGTACGCGCTGCCTATCCGGCGCAGGCGTTTGACCTGTGAAGCCCTTTCTGCAGAGAACGGAAGTTCCGGTTTCTAGCGCATGCGCAGTGCATACGTAAAACCGGCACTTCCGTTGGCCCTACGGGTGAGTACACAGCGCGTACACACCCGTAGGGAACGGAATTTCTAGTCTTAATCTCTCCTGCCTTCCATCTACAGCCATCTTTTGCTTCTTAACTTGTCCCATTACCATCTCCTTTTGCCTTGCACCATCTCTTAATGTCTCTTAATCTCTCCTGCCTTCCATCCTATCACAGACCTTCCCTTTTGTTCTTTCCTCCCCTCTCCCCCTTTCCCTGCCCCTGCACTTGCTTAAAAACCTGTTCAATCTCCAGCTTTTTCCAGTTCTGACGAAGGGTCATCGACCTGAAACGTTAACTCTGTTTCTCTCTCCACAGATGCTGCCTGACCTGCTGAGTATTTCCAGCATTTTCTGTTTTTATTTCAGATTTCCAGCATCTGCAGTATTTTGCTTTTGTCCTATCATTCCTTCGGCGGCCTTCAACGGTCCCTTTGACGATTGCTGGTCAGGCCATGTTAGAACTGGAAAGAATTGTGGGAGCCTGCATGGTGGACTCTCCGCCTAGCTTTTAACAAATTTTGCAGAAAGATCCTGAAGTAGGCACGAGACCGTTCTTTGAATATTTAAATTGGTCCAACACTGCTTTAAGGTGGTTGGCAAAGACTCTAAAAACAAAGTGGGCCAATATAGTGCTGGCCAGGCCTTGTGGCCAGAAATTGGTACATGTTGCACCTGTTCTACACCAGAAAAATGGGAAAAACGCATACCAATTTCTACCCTATTAATTTTTCATCAAAACTCGACAAAGAGCACATGGCTCATATTTTCCCCTCTTTGCTACCTTTAGCGAGAAAGTAGCTGTGAGTAAAAAACGATTTACTGTTGGTAGAATGAGCCGTGCGACCCATGTTCAGAGCTGCTCTGAAGATTCCGACGCATCCTAAAATAGGAACACGAATATAAACGTAAAGCAAGACACAAAAAGCTTGTTCGGGCCTTGATAAGGTCATGAATAATTAATCCCTGGGACAATCTGCAGCTGCACAGTCAAATTGAAAAGTGAGTGATTTACTCCAGATCAGATCTTAGTAAGTTTGCTGAAAGGGAATATTTTAAAGTATCACCTCAGCAATCAAATAATACAGAGGAGTTTTCTGTGCAAGAGCATCCTGGGTTTAGTGGGCATCGATTGTGGTGGGTTAGGAGGCCTGGGAATCAGCACCCTAGGCTTGACAGAGGAGCTGATGTATAAGGAGACTTAGGGGTAGAAATTAGGTCGCGCCCCATTTGGGGCGCAAATATCGTCCGGACGCAAATATTAGCGCCTGGCACTAATTATCGGCACTGACAGGAAACTTCACTTTTACCGCCCCGGGAGGTGAGTGGAGCGCTAAAGCAGGCGCGGCACACCTGTCTTAAGGCGCAAAGGCCAAGGAGTGAGGCGCTAACTCAGCGCACGAGCGCAGCGCAGCTGCTGCCAGTTAGCGAGGGAACACAGACACATTGGCGCCGGACACTTCTTAAAGCGGGGGGGGCCACTTGCTCCCCAGCCACACCCTGCTCATTGCAGCCTTGAATCTCAGCCTGGAGAGACCTGTAATCCATTTTGCTGCCAAGCATGGAGAGGGTGAGAGAACGCGCTCATCGCTTCACCGAGCGGGCCTTGGATGCTCTGGTTGACGCAGTGGAGCGCAGACGATGCATGCTGTTCCCGGAGAGTGGCAGGAGGCCTTTGCCACGCGAGTTCAGAAGAGTGTGGAGGGAGGTGGCTCAGAGCGTCTCCTCCAGGAGCATGGTGCCCAGGACCCATGTTCAATGACGCAAAAAGTTCAACGACCTCACTCGGGTCGTCAGGGTGAGTGGCTTTTTCTCAATACCTCTCCATCCCTCCATCTCAACCTCACTCTATGGCCAGAGGGTCTTAAAACCCCAATGCACAACACTCATCCAACACCTATGGCCCTTTCATCAAACACACACACACATTCTACACTTTGCATACAGTAAGGGCTATTCACCTATGGGAGGCACATCAGGCAAGACCATGGCTGTATATTTACTCAGATGCTGTCCTTTTTCTTGCAGGCTAAGCTGGCTCATAATCGGAGACAGCAGCAACGGACGGGTGGAGGGCGGCTTCAGCTGCAACCCCTCAGCGATCTGGAGGAGCGCGTCCACAGGATTGTGGCAAGCCGGGTGATCGGTCCCGTCGCCACTGGAGACGCCGACCCCGTTGTGGACAGCAATGGTAAGGTCATCACCTTTTTGTCCTCTGTCCTTCCACTTGTCCCTCACAATACCAGCCTTTGACACTTTCAATCCAACTTGCTAACTCGCTGCACTTATTCCTCCCTTACTGCCACCCTGTCCTCACGCTAAAGCCACTCTTGTACCTCCCTGCTTTCAGATGGTGATTCACCAGCTGAGGAGACGGGCCCTGAAGCTGCCACTGGGAGTGATGCTGCAGCTGAGGAGGAAGAGGAAGCCAGAGCATCAGTGCCACCCTCTCCCGAGGAAGCCCATGCCCACACTGGGAACACGCCTTCCCCGGAGGGGAGCAGGGGGGAAGGGGCTGATGATGGTGAAGCTCCAGGACCCAGCGGGCTGCAGCAACGCCATGGGGGGGGTAGGGAAGAACGGGGGCCTTCTCCCCAGAGGGAGAGTATGCCAGACACTCCTACTGCAATGGACGCAGAGGAGGAGCGGCTGATTGCAGAAATGAACACCCAGGCGGTGGGCATGCACACTGAGCTCATGGGTGCAGTGGGAAGGGTGCCCGAATGCATTGAGTCACTGGCAAGGAGTGTGGAGCACTTCGCTGTAGCACAGGCGGATGCCACACTAACGCTTAGTGCTGCAATTCAGTCACTGGCTGCCATGATCCCACCTCTGACTGCTCTCATACAGACTCAGATTGAGGCCACGCGAGCACAGACTGCTGCCAACCTCGATGGTTCGTGCACATGTCCCCGGGGCTGTCACCGCGCCGCAGCAGGCCAGCAATCTGTTCTCCGGCAGATTGCTCCGGATGCTGAAGTGCTGCCCCGTGGGAGTGCCAGTGTGTCGGGCGAGCAGGGAGTTGCTGTCCTCTCTCATGATGGCAGCATTCCTGCTGCCAACACTGTCACTTCTCCACTGCACTTGCCACCGCCTGTAGGACAGACTGCTGCCGCCCATGCAGAGTTGGTGCAGTCTGCAGCCGGGCCCTCCAGGCCCAGAAGTGGTCGAGGCCGTCCTTCAGGGGCATCTGCAGTGTCAGGGTCTGACGAGCAGCAGCCTTCCACCAGCCTTGCTGCAGCCACTGAGGTCCCATTACGGAGGAGCAGTAGGGTTAGAAGGGGGGAAGTGCGCAAGGGAAGGAGATCACCCTCGAAGGGCAAAAAGTAGGAGGGGTGCCAAAATGCTGGTCATTTTTTTATTAAAGGCCGAGGTTCATGGTCCAACTTTTGTTTAGTGTTTTGGACATTATCTCCAGGTTGTGAGAACCAGTTATGTTATTGACTGTTTTTTTGTGTTTATTTCTATGAGTTTGTCATGAGGAATTGACACACACAGAGTTTGTAAAATAAATAAGTTTCTGTATTCAAAATATACATGGCTGGTGGTTGGAATTATTGGTGCCTTGGCCGGCTTAGGGGTTGCGTGCTGGGTTGATTAGTGTTTGTAGCAATGGCAGGGGCCCTAGAAGCGGCTTGCTATTAGTCGTTGACGGACGGCCCTTGCAGTTTGACCATTGTGGGCCGCCCTCCTGCCTTGGTGCTGCTGATGATCATCGTCCTCGTCCTCTTCCTCCTCTTCCTCCTCCTCCTCTGGTGGTGCTACAAGGCCTGGTGGCATTGGCTGGGTCCTGAGGATTGCCATGTTGTGCAACATGCAGCACACGACTACGAAGTTCGAAACTTGCTCAGGCGAGTACTGCAGGGCTCCTCCGGAATGGTCCAGACAGCGGAACCGTTGTTTCAGCACGCCGATTGTGCGCTCAATAATGTTCCTGGTTGCTTGATGGCTTTCATTGTACCGCAGCTCAGCAGGGGTGTTTGGCGTACGGAGCGGTGTCATCAGCCAGGTGCTCAATGCGTACCCCTTGTCCCCCAGAAGCCAACCAACTGGCTGATGCGGTGCCTCGAAAACTTCTGCCACAGTAGTCTGGCGCAGGATGAAAGCATCGTGGCAGCTGCCCGGATAGTGGGCATTGACAGCGAGTATCACCTGTCTGTGGTCACAGACCAACTGCACATTCAAGGAATGGAACCCCTTTCTGTTCCTGAATTCCTCTGCATTCTCTCGCGGAGCACGCAAAGCCACATGCGTGCAGTCAATGGCGCCCTGCACCATGGGGAAGCCCGCTACCCTCGCAAAGCCCAGAGCACGGTCACGCTGCTTGTCTGGGGTCATAGGGAAAGAGATGAAGTCTTGTCTCCTTCTGAAGAGGGCATTGGTGACCTGCCGGATGCAGCGATGCACCGCAAACTGGGAGATATTGGCGAGGTCCCCAACAGCAGCTTGGAATGAGCCAGTGGCGTAGAAGTTCAAAGCCACTGTGACCTTCACTGCCACCGACAGAGACGTCCTGGACCTCAGCTCAGCTGAGGCTGCAGATCTGGCTGCAGCAGGTGGCAGAGCTCAGTGACCACCTCCTTGCTGAATCGCAGCCTTCGCAAACACAGCTCCTCGGACATATGGATGTAGGAGAGCTGTTCACGATATACCCTGGGAGGGTAAGCTCTCCTGTACATGCGCCTGATGGCCCTCCTCCGTCTGGCCATCATTGCCACTCTCTGTCTGCGTCTCAGTATCCTCCGATTCAGCTGGAGCAGGACGACGCCCCCAATCATTGCAGCCCCCATATTCTCTTTGCCAGAAAAGTAATGAGGTACAGCAACTAAAGTAGCAACAAAGTTAGGATGAACTAGGCAAAACTACCTCACAAAGCGTTGAGTCAATGTAGAAGTCTCTCTCTCTCTCTCTCCGAATCTCTCTCTCTCTCTCAGAACGAGTGGTGCATAAATGTCGACCACAGAAAAAGACAGGAAGAGGCCCCCTTTAAATAGCGCCCCCCCCAGCCCCACACCGATTGATAACGTTCCAGTCTTCCGGTCGTTGGAAGCGCCAGGCGGTAAGGCAGGGGGCGCCACTCAATTTCCGCTCCGGGGCGCCCCAAGGGCGTTGCACCATGGAATGACGTCACAATCTGCGCGCGCAGGTGGTCGCAGCGGTAAGTTTTAGCGCCGCCGCACAATCTCAAGTTAAGTTCTCGAGCGGCGCAAACAGCGCTGCACCCGGGCGTTAGCGGCTTAACGCCCCATTAGCGCCCTCTTAAGGCGCTAACGGGAGGCGCAACCAAGTGAATTTTTACCCCTTAGGCTCCTCATCGTGAGGCCATCTCCTCACAATAACCACTGAGCTTTATGAGCATACAATAGGGGGGGTGGGGTGGCAATTTTAACCGAATCTACCCAGTGGGCAACTGATCGGATTGAAGAGGCGGCCCGTTTTACATTCCAGGCAATTTTACTTTAAATCGGGCGGGGGTGTAATAAGGGTGGCCGATCCAATCCGGTCAGTTTCCCGTCGAGTGGCTTAGGTTATATTTACCTACTAGGTCCTGGAATTCCCCAATCATTCTCCAAGCAAGTTGAAGCTGGCTACGAGCGCAACTTGATATTTGAAATCAAAGTCCCCGCACCAATGCAGGAGCATTCAAGAGAGGTCTTACTATTTTGCCTGTGCCTTAAATTGCTGAGATCTCCACTGCAGCTGCTGCTTGTGTTGCCAAGTTTGGCCCAAGCTAACCATGCCACATTTCAATGCCACATATATCCTAACAGGCTCCATTAGATAGTCAGCCCACAAAGGTCTATGGGCTGGATTTTGTCAATGGGGACGTGATGAAGGCGGGACTCCCACTTTTGGGGTTGTAGTCCTGCCTCCATCGACTTGTGGCCAACCCACTCGATTTTCCCTTGATTGACCTTGTTGAGCCCGCCCAGCAGGCTCAGCAGGCCAATTAAGGGCCACCCGGCAACAGGTGACGTCACAGATTGACATTTCATCTGCCAAGAGCTTTTGACAGATGAAATATCAGCGTTTGACAGCTCCTTGAAGCTGTCAAACACTGACAATCTGTCCTCTAAGTTAATTCCTTCCTCTCAGGCTGATTTAGAGATCTCTGCAGAACAAAAAACAGAGGCTGCAGCTTTTGACAGCTCAACAGCCATTCTGCTTTCTGTGCCGGTGAGATTTCTGACTTCCCTCAGTCAGAAGCATTGAGTACCGAGGGAGCGTTGCAACGTGCACGCTGCTGTTTATCAGATGAGGGATTAAATCCAAGGTCCTGTGTGTCTGTTGCTGCACTACTCGAAGAAGAGCAGGGAGGTGTCCTGGCCAACATGGCTCCCACAACCAACATCAGCAAAGACAGATTAACTACTTATTTATCACATTTGGGAGTTTGCGATGCAAAATTGGCTGCTGCATTTGATCACATAACAGCAATAATTACACTTGGCTATGAAGTGCTTTGGGATATCTTGAGGATGTGAAAGCATTGTATGAATGCGAGTTCCTTCTTTCCTTCCTGCAGTGTGTGGTGTCTGCTTAAACTGGGGGTGGTGATAGTTGGTGCTCCAGCATCTGGGACTCTGGTAGATCACTGATTTTTCCTGCTCTGTAAGAAGAGCAGATAGAATACTGTTGAGAATGTCAGCACGTTTATCACTTTGGGTATTTTGTTGTCATTACACGCTCCATTATTTGCACAGTGCATACAGACAGGTTGACATAAAATATATGGGGTAATTTTCTGACTTTGCACACTCAGAAGGTGCTTTGCCGGCCGGAAACACATGTCAGAAATTCAGGTGTACGCTGCACATGATTTTCTGACATTAATAAATGGTTGGAAATCAAGCACAATGCATGCCTGAATATTGTTTTGAAGAAAAATATATCAATCATGGAAGCATTCCTTCTGTGTCCCATAACAAGATGAAACCTTCCTGTATGCCATGTGTACCCTATTCTCTCCTCCACTCTTCCCCCTATGTTTTCTATTTGCATTTATTCTGTTCTTCTAGGATGATAGGGCAGAACAGCTTGTAGACACCATTAATCTCACTTCCTGATCACGCTCTGTGCTTGAACGGGGTGATAGAAACTCTTTATTGGCCCAGTAAAGAGTGTCAATCTTGCTTTAGTGGAAACCTACATGCAATCAACAGTAGAGACTTGAATTTAACTTACATCTATTACAGTTACCGGGCATCATCTCTGTCTGAAAACATTGACACTTGTTTCTTTGGTTTTGCTTGTGTCAGCCGTGGCTCAGTTGGTAGTACTCTCACCTTCTGAGTTAGAAGGTTGTGGGTTCTAAGCCCTGCTCCAGAAACTTGAACACATAAATCTAGGCTGACACTTCAGTGCCATGCTGAGGGAGTGCATTGTGTTGGAGGTGGTGTTTTTCAGATGAGATGTTAAATCAAGGCCCTGTCTGCCCTCTCAGGTGGATGAAATAATTCCCATTATTTTGAAGAAGCTCAAGGAAGTTCTCCCCAGTGTCCTGCCTAATATTTATCCCTTAATCAACACCACTAAAAACAAACAGATTATCTGGACATTATCACATTTGTGAGACCTTGCTGATTGCAAATTGGCTGCCGAGTTTCCTACATTACAACAGTGACTACACTTCAAAAAATGAAGTACAGGAAACTTTCGTTTATCCGGCACCCAAATATCCGGAATTCTCGCTTAACCGGCAAAAATCAGGTAAGTTTTATTGTACAGACAAGACCCCGATTCTGACCTTTCGCCCCCACGAAAGGGGGGTCAACGTTCTTCCGACTCGGACCCGTCACGGCCACGGAGGAAAAAGCCGGAGTCTCGTTTACTTTCCCTCTCCGGGTCCTAATTGTTAAGCCTGTGGCCGTGTACGGGGCTCTCGTACCTTGGTAAGTATAGCTCTCTGTAATCCGGCACTTTCGATCAACCGGCACCACGCCGGTCCCGTCGGTGCCGGATAAACGAAAGTTTCCTGTACTTAATTGGTTAAAAAGTGCTTTGGGACGCCCAGAGGTTGTGAAAAACGCTATATAAATGCAAGTTCCTTCTTTTACTTGATTAGGTATGGACATCCCTTTCACCCTCTCCACAATTCTAAACAGTAACTCATTTTTAGAATTTGTTGTGTTACTAAGCTTGATTTTGAGTGGGAGGCCAGCTTTCCTTTGAAGGTGGGTCTGCCCTCTGTATTGTGTTATGTTGCAGTATTCTGTAGCTCCTGAAGGATGGGGCATGTTTTGAAGGCGGCTGTCAGATTTATTTCAGGTCACTGCAGTCCTCATTGTGTCATAAATCCATTAGCAGACGTAGTGTCAAGATTGGCCGGAACATCACCAATGCATTCCTATAAATGTTTGTTGATTCAGGGTATATCTAGGTCACTCAACTTTGACCTCAGTCCAGCGGAGTGATTAAATAACTTCAATTGCAGAAAGCTGATAGACTTAATCTTGAAATAAGATGAAATAGAATGCCATGGCAACTGTCTCTCCTTGGTGCAAGGAGTGATGCATTATTTAAATTTACTTTAAGGGCACTGCATACAGATTAGTACAAGTTGTACACGTTGTACAGTCTGGTAGGTTATGGATGTGCTGGACAGAATAATCAGATCTATACCTACTACAGTACAGCATGGTCCCAGAAATCATTGTGATTAACTCATGCATATACACTAATATACCGCAATAGGGTGCAGCTCTTAGCAAACCTAGTGTTTGTGTTCAATATTATGCATGGACTGTGTGTTTTGATGAGAGTACAGAAGTTGACTCATAATTTAAAGGATGTTTGTGTAAGCATGATGACCTGACCTAACCAACAAGGGTAAAGGAAAGCACACTGGTCAAATACATTTTGCATATGTATATATTACTAAAACTGTAGCTATACATTTATTAAGCAACATTCCAGTAATGTTTGGTGAATTTACATGGAATATAGGGGTGGAAATTGGGTTTGATCCTTTTTCCGGTCCAAAATTCCACTATCTCACTTAAGACCCGGTTTATTTGGGGGTTATTACAGCTTTTTGCGATAGTTTTCACTTGCCCTTAATCCTCGATATTTTGTTTACTGTAGCATGCATGATTCTAAGCACCACTAAAAGCTCTGCAGTCCTGCCAGAACAGAAACAACCCATTCAATGCCAACCATGCATAGCCACACTGAGAGTTACAATATCTTAAAACAGCATGAACAGCTATTCATTTCTCAGCATCTCTCAAAGACTGTGAGCTACCCTGTTAGTTTCAATTAGTGAGATAGGGGAAAGGGTTTGCTGAGATAACTCAGAATCCACCCTTAGAAAATGTGGAAATCGGAAAGCCATCCATCACCAGCTGAAGATTACACCCACATTTCTTAACATAAAAAAATAAAGAATTTCTAAAACATAGAAAGAATATTACGTTATCCCCAAGATAAAGAGATTGTTTGCCCTTAACCTGCAGTTTTGTATTAATTAGAAACATTTCCTTTGTGCAATAATTGTCAATAATAAGTCATTTTGGGGGCTAAATTCGGTTGATTTGCGCCTCCCGTTAGCGCCCTCGTTAGTTAGGTCAGGTCATCATGCTTACACAAACATCCGTTAAATTCAACTAGCGCTTGGGCGTGGTGCCGCTAACGCAATGCGAAATTCAGTGGGAGGTTAGCGACGGTGCTAACCGTTAGCGCCACGCGGCGCTGCACCGCCGGCGATGATGTCATCGCCGTGTGCAGCGCCCCGCTCGCGCCCCGCTCACGCCCCGGCTGTAATATTGGGTGGCGCCCCCCGACTTACCGCCGGACGCTATGTCCGCCGGGGTCAGGGGGCCTACTCGCGGCCGGGGCGGTGCTAGTTAAAGGGGAGGTGGTGGGCGGCCATTTTTGTTGCTGGCCGCCTGCCAGCACCTGCCCCCGTTGCTGTGAGCCCGGCACTCCAAAGGGGGCGCTACCCAATTTTTACCCCTCATAACAGGTCCTTTCAATAGAAAAACAAAATCACGTCAAAGGGAAATGCAGGCAAAGATATTCAACTCACGGCTGTATGTTTTGCACCTGAACAATGGGTGGCCGTGAGTTGAAAATCAAGGGGTACTTTGACCGTCCCACTGCTGCCCACAGCCCGCCTGATGCCATATTCAGTTAGGTCTGTAAATGGGCAAGCTGCCCGCCTGTCTGAATCAGGCATTAGGCTGGTTTACCCAGCGAATCGGGGTCCTAGGCTGGCTGTAGGACCCTGAAGCAAAATTCAGGTTCAAAATGGGAGGAGTTTGTGTGGCACAAGTTCCGACTAGTTGTACCAGAGTGTTGAGCAGCCCAACTAGCTGTCCTTAAAAGGACTGTTGGAGGACGCTCATAAAATGGCCACAACATTTTTTCAAACCAATATTTTTGTGGAGCCAGAAGGAGCAGGACTTTGCCTCTTGGCTCCACAAAAATACTGTGGGCCGCTGCCAGCCCAGGTTCTCCCCCTACCGCCTTGAATTTGCTTCCCCCCTCACCCCCAGGCCCTATCTGCGGGCCAGCTTGGAGTTGGAACTTGTCAGGCCCTGACTGCTGAGCTGCATCGGGATACCGTTTGGCACCCGCAGCTCGTGCTTCCATTCAAACGAGGTCCGGTGCTGAATTTTGGCTCAAGCCTCAGGCTGACATGGAGCAACGTGCGGAGCCATCACTTCACCCGTTTTGGGCGCAAGTCAAATTTCTCCCATATAAGTAGATAGAGTTCGACTTAGCCTCTTGTTAGTACTTATGAAAAATTCAGGTGTGCCTGTCTGAGTCTCCAAGTCTGACTCCGTGTCTGAGTCTCAGGTATGCATGTCTGAGTCTGACGAAAGGTCATCGGCCTGAGACGTTGGGCTGGAAATTGTGGTCGGAGGCTTCCCGCGGGCGAATGCCTCCAAACCGCAAGTAAACTCCGCACCCGCCTGGTGCCTCCGTACCTTCGACGTATCCCAGGAGCGTGTGCGGTTCGCAAGCGTCCCTGGGATCACGTGGGCCGGCCCAACCAATCACAAAGTGGGATTCCCATTATGCTTATGGAGATTCCATTTACGAACAGAATCCCCATAAACATAATAGGAATCCCCTAATAACCACACTTTCCCAACACTGAAATAACAATCAATCATCACATAGTCAAAATTAATTAAAATACAATTTAATTAAACATTTAAAACAAAAATTTAATTTTTTGAAAAATAAATGTCAACATTTTTCAAGGGGCCAAAAATAATCTAAAGTAATTTTAAAGGTTCTTGCATGGTTAAATCATTTAAACAAATGTATTTTAATATTTATTTAAACCCTTATGCTGGTAAAAGAAGGCCTTACGCCAGCTTCTACCAGGCGTAAGGTTTTTGTGGGCATTCGCTGGGCAGTAGTTGGGCAAATAGCCCAAATCTGCACCAGCGACAGTGAATTTGCAGCGGATGCGGACGATCTGTCAAGCGAACACTTGACAGATTGCAAGTTCCGGGTTTTCGCGCGCGCACATCGCACGCAGTAACCCGGAACTTGCGGGGCACTTACGGCCGCGTACGCTGTGCTGCCTGGCCTGCTGAGTATTTCCAGCAGTTTTTGTTTTTATCTCCAATACGCTTAATTGGTGCTATCAGTGGCAGATACTTCCCGTCAGCAATGCAAAGTCAGTAAATTAGCCTCCACAATCTTTTGTTTCGTATCAGAATGAAACACTTCCTTCACCCTTAGATAGAGAGAGGCAAACAAATTAACGGAAATGAAGAAAACAGCAGGAAAATCATCTGAAGAAAAGGATTTGCATTTATATAGTGCCTTTTGCAACCTCAGGACGTCCCAAAATGCTTTCCAGCCAATGCAGTACTTTTGAAGTGTAGTCACTGTTGTAATGTAGATCTAATACATAATTCACATCAAAAACGGACTGAACAAGCACATGAATTTATGTGTTAAATTATTAAATAAAATGAGATGTACTCATTTCTAAAAAAAAAACTCCTGCAGAAATTAATTAGATTTTATAACTGTTCTGATCCAAGTTAAAATAAGTATCCACAGCATCTTGGTAATTCCCTCAATATTCTGCATCTGACCGCCTAAATCATTGTATGGTGTACTCGTCGCCATCATTAGGGGTTACGCGTGTTTCTCAGATTCCTATTACATCGTAGTTCCCAACTCCAACAGTCGAGTCATCTTGTTATAAATGCTTCCAGCATTCCGGGACGCAGGGGTGAAATTGGTTGCGGGCGGTAGTGCAAAATGGGCGACTTCAATGGAAAAGAAGATTGGGCGACCTGTAACACAGGCTGCCAATTCACTCTTGCCCATTTTGCGCTAGTGCCCAAGAACAATTTCACCTCACCCCATGGGCTGGATTTTGATACTGTGGCGGGTTGGGGTCGTGTCATCCACTTTTCGTGTTATCAACCCGACTGCAATTGGATGTGGGAGATTGATGCAATTTTCACCTAATTGGGCAATTGAGTTCCAGCATGTGGGAACCCATGAACCAATTAGTGTTTTCAGTCTGAAAGTCGCCTCTGATGATGTCATCATTGCTGCTGCATTGAAGGTCTTCAGAGACTGCCTGGCCTTTGCTGTGAGAGGACCTGGATGCAAAATGAGCAGCAGCAGCCCTAAGTCTGCTCTCAGATATTTTTACACCAGAGAGAGAGAGAGAGATACAGCCACCCACGCAAATGTGCTCCCACCAGGTTTCACAATCGTGGTTCAGAACAGGCGTGCTTCACGTAGAATAAGGGTTAAAATCACATTATAGAGCCAATTTAGTGCTTGTTAAGGGCCTTAACAGCCTATCCCGTCTCTTAGAGGCGGGACGGAGTCGGGACCAGCAGACACGATTTAATGAAAATTGCGTGGAGGCGGGATGGAGGTGGACTTGTGCCCGCCCGCCAGTTTTCGCAATTTTAACCCCCCACACACCTCCAAACCCGCCTCCACGGGTCAATGAAAATCCAGCCCATGTATCTAAATAGTTCTCTGTTCTACAGCCTGAGTGGCCTTGGAGTGCTGTACCCTTGGATTGAAATCTCGCTGATGGGAGACAGAATCTATTTCTGGGGAGGTTTTGTCTAACATCTTCTTTAATGGTTTTGAGATTTCATTAGACAGATCAACAAAATGGGGAGGCCTCAGCATTAAAATTAAAAACCTGGAAAATTACTTTTTAACTACTTTACTAATCAGAGTTTCACATGACACCCTGCTCTGATTCTTCTGTTCAGCTCCTGTCATGATATTATGTTCAAATGGTTTCACAGCCACGGACAATTGGCAAATTTGAGAGAATATATTGCGGTGTGTTGGGCAATGGTCTGCCACTAATTAAAACCTTCAGTTGCTTAATGGACAAGGCTCTGATCAGAAACAAATGACACTCGTAATGTTAGTCCAGTGAGACGCTGTTGATATTCTATGCACGGGATACTGACTCAATAAAGCAAGAGGCTGCAGCAAGTATTATCCACCCTGACTATATATAGAATAAAAGATACATGAGATTGAGGCTTGAGGTGTAGCAGGCTCAGGGGGTTTCTGGTGACATCAAAATTCACGATACTAAGTTTCAAGTAATTTAGCATTTCATTTGAAAATGTGTTCAAACCACCATCCAATTTCACATTTACATTTTAATTTATGTAATATATGTACCCTGTTCCGTTAGTTACTGTGTACGCATTGCATATGGGAATCTTCCGTCTGGCACTTGAGTACATTGTGGCCACCATTACTTGCTCATTGGATAGCATCTCCATGAGAAGGGAATACTTTACAGGATTCTGAACAAAGATCTTTTGATGGTCGTGTTAAGAGGAAGAGGGGATTTTAATGCATTGTCTCTTGCTGGTAAACAACATCTGAGGTATACACTATGACATTGTTTTCAGTAGCTAAGCTACTGTTACAGATGCTATTATAATAATAATAGTGCTTCCCAATTTATTTCATGTTCCATTTAATGCTGTGTTGTGGAAATAACACAGATGTTAATGAAACATGAAACAACCAGGAGACAAGACTCACTTCAACACAGGTAGTGCTCGGACTGATGGCCTCTTAATAACAGCGGCCACTAATGCAAAATTCCTAAATGGGTTAACCCCTCCGTTAGACGGTTGAGAGATATTTGGTGTGTGCATGCTTGTATGATAACACCTGGAACAGTAATTTCTACTCTTCAGAATATTCTAGAAGGGTTGCTAAACTTGGCTCCAGCTGCAATTTTATGCTATGAGAAAGAAAAACATGAGTTACTGAGTAAGTATGTTAAAATGGGTGTGTGAGTGTGTATATTTTTTTTTATGTGGGTGTCATTGGCAAGGCCAGCATTTATTGCCCATCCCTAATTGCCCTTGAGAAGGTGGTGGTGAGCCGCCTCCTTGAACCGCTGCAGTCCGTGTGGCGAAGGTACTCCCACAGTGCTGTTAGGGAGGAAGTTCCAGGATTTTGACTCAGCGACGATGAAGGAAAGGCGATATATTTCCAAATCAGGATGGTGTGTGACTTGATGGGGAACTTGCAGGTGGTGGTGTTCCCATGCGCCTGCTGTCCTTCTAGGTGGTAGAGTCCACGGGTTTGGGAGGTGCTGTTGAAGAGGCCTTGGTGAGTTGCTGCAGTGCATATTGTAGATGGTACACACTGCAGACCCAGTGCACCGGTGGTGGAGGGAGTGAATGTTTAAGGTGGTGGATGAGGTGCCAATCAAGCGGGCTGGTTTGTCCTGGATGTTGTCGAGCTTCTTGAGTGTAGTTGGAGCTGCACTCATCCAGGCAAGTGGACAGTATTCCATCACACTCCTGACTTGTGCCTTGTAGATGGTGGAAAGGCTTTGGGGAGTCAGGAGGTGAGTCACTCGCCGCAGAATACCCAGCCTCTGACCTGTTGCTGTAGCCACAGTATTTATGTGGCTGGTCCAATTAAGTTTCTGGTCAATGGTAAACCCCAGGATGTTGATGGTGGGGGATTTGTCGATGGTAATGCCATTGAATGTCAAATGGAGGTGGTTGGACTCTCTTTTGTTGGAGATGGTCATTGCCTGACACTTGTATGACACGAATGTTACTTGCCACTTATCAACCCAAGCCTGAATGTTTTCCAGGTCTTGCTGCATGCTGGCATGGACTGCTTCATTATCTGTGGAGTTGTGTATGTGAGCAAAATGTTCTGAATTGGGGTTTCTCTACTCTAAACCTCTCTTGCTCTTGTTGCTGTTCATTTGGTGCCACTTCTTTGTCCTACTTGGTGCTTCATCTGATTCTCTCTCCTGTGTCTCCCCTATCTGATTCCCTTGAAGGTCATGAGCTCTATATTAACCCCCCTATGACAGACGGGAGGAGGTTGGGGGGGGGGATTAAACCCTAAGAAACACAAAACACGACCCCAACCCAACCGGTATGTGCCACCAGTTCTACGACCGTGTTGCGAGACGTTCAAGCATCCTGTCTTAGAAGAGGAGGGGCACTTCCTTAACATATTTAAAGTGGACTCCCTCAGTGCAATTGGGAGCCTAATTTAAATTTAACAGTTGCCGCGCTGGTTTCCCAGGGCTCGGGAAACCTGGCAGCGAATGGGAGGCGGGAGCTGCCGGCTCCAGAAGATAAGTGTTTTTTACAGCACTCTGTGTGGGCCAAGAGGAGCAGGAGTGCTTCCCCCGGCCCCTCAAGGATGCCTTCGGCCTCCCTTCTGCTGATTATTGCCTCTCTCTAACCCCTGGTCACCTTCATCCACCCGCCCAGCCCTCACCCACCTCAAACCCCGATCTGCACCTTGCTCAGCTCCCGATTGCCGGAGACCGTCCCCAAGGATCCCCAGCTGCGGCATCTCACCGCTGTTTTTTTCCGCCTGGCAGCTGGCCAGCCTGTCAACCCGGGAAACGGAAGAAAAAAAAGTTCGACTGAGGTTTCTGCCGTTAAATTCGACAGGACCTCCACGTCCCCGACCTCACCGGGTTCTTCAGCTTCAGATTTTCCATAGCCCAATGCCTGCTCTGTAACCTCGGTTCAGCCAGCGGTGGTTAGCTCTGTAGTTCTGCTTCGATATACAATACGGTAGGCTGGACGATACTATCTGGGAAAGAGCTCCACAGGCAGGAGAAATGCTATGTTGCTGGGATTCTAAGGAGACCTTTCCAACTGATAGAGAATTTGACGATTACTACAGTCAGTTTTAAGATGACTGCTTGAATTTTCACGTAAATAAATCTTTGCAAAACATTGCTCGCTTTGTTAGAATATATTAAATGATTAATGCTGGTGACCTTACATGTTAAATCCTGCCCTTGTTGGTTTTACTGAAGTGTGGCTACAGGTCTTAAATTCAAACAGCTGCATTCAAGACTTATGAATTTATGGATTACTTCTGCCTCCGAAAGTGAACTGACTGGATTTGAATGCTCATTTATCAAAATTATGTCCATTGCTACTTGTGATCGATTGTTTCTCAATGCTATTGCCTGACCAGCTGTAACTGTTAACTTGTATTTGGTGAACAATCTTGCGGAGCACTCCCTAAGGCCGATTCTCCAACTGGGGAGTTTAAATGAATAGATTTTCAGGGGCTATGGGCACATGACCTCCCGACCAGCACTCACTGTGAGTACCCCTCCTCAGTGCAAGTACCTGATTGGGGAATCAGCCCAAATATCTCTCAATGACGCTGATTGGCGATAAGGCAGTGAAATTATGTCAGGGTTCTCCCGATCTGCCACCCTAACTTTAGCGGGAGATCAAGCGAACCCCTAGCAAAACGCTGCAAATGGCAGAAAATGGCCATTTACGCCATTACTTTAATGGTCTCCCGCCAAAATTATAGAGAGACACTGGATGAGTCCCCACAGACTCTCAGGGCCTAATTGTCTATAGTTGTATCTGCTCCAGTATTACTGTGTACAGTTCTGGTCACCTTATTAAAAGGATATAGAGGCACTGGAGAGGGTGCAAAAAAGATTTACAAGGATGATACTAGAACTGCAAGGTTATATCTATCAGGAAAGGATGAACAGGCTGGGTCTCTTTGCTCTTGAAAAGAGAAGGCTGAGGGGTGACCTAATAAAGGTCTTTAAACTATGAAAGGTTTTGATAGAGTGGATACAGAGAGAATGTTTCCACTTGTGGGGAACAGCATAACTAGAGGCCATCAATATAAGATAGTCACCAAGAAATCCAATAGGGAATTCAGAAGAAACTTCTTTACCCAGAGAGTGATGAGAATGTGGAACTCGCTACCACAGGGAGTGGTTGAAGCGAATAGTATAGATGCATTTAAGGGGAGGCTAGATAAGCATATGAGGGAGAAGGGAATAGAGGATTATGTCGATAGAGTTAGATGAGGAAAGACGGGAGGAGGCTCAAGTGGAGCATAAACGCCGGCAAGGACTAGTTGGGCCGAATGGCCTGTTTCTGTGCTGGATATTCTATGTAATTCTATGTAATAACTATTTATTAAACTCTGGCTTTAATAAATTGTTATCAGTCATGACAATGTTTATAATGCATTTCAAATGATGCTAATAGCATAAAAAATGTGAAATTCCCATTGACAGTGGTACAGTCCCCACTGTTTATATCGGGCTTGCTGGTGTTAACACTGTTCATAAGGTGAAATGAGTAGCCCTTCTTAAACATTAACCTGACATTCGAAATACCCCTAAATCACCAGTAAAACAAGTAAACCAGCTAGAAGGGGGCCATTGATAAGCGCATCTCTCCCACGCGCATTGTTAAACCAGCGCAACGGTCTCTCTTCAACTTCCTCAGCCTTTCCCTCGCGCTTCCTCTTTCTGTCTGGGGTGGAATTTTGATGCCATTCAGTGAACAGCTGTTCATGTTGTCCCTGTAAGTCAGGGACAGTAGACTGAGGTAGATTGAGGTGCTCTGTTACTTTGCGCTGACTCATCTTCGGCAGCTCCTCCATCTTGATGAATGTTTGGGCTGCGGCTCATCACCTTTCTCTCTCCAGCCATGTTTGTGGCTGCAGTCAGTGCTGTTAGTGCGAACTGCAACCTGGCACTAATGACAGGGGGGTTAAGTGGCCATGGGAATCATACCTTAACGAGATGCGAACAGCTGGTTAAACAGCTGTGTCTGCCCAATATAGCTGGAGGGTTTAATACGGTATAAGCCATGCCTTTGTCACTGACACCAATGGGAATGGCAAATGGTTAAGGTTAGTTGCCCAGTATAAATGGCTGGCCACAATAACCATGGGCGGTGTTAGTGCCGGGGATTGTACCCGCAATCTTCAATCAGGTAAATCTGCAGGTATAATCTCACTGAGCCGCACTGCTCAGCAGCAATAGCAAATGCCTTGTTCATGCTAACACTGGCTTTAAGGGCCTGTTCTGCCCAAGAGTTAGTTCATTTGCAAAAAGATGACTGCTATCGCAGTCAAGTTAGTTAACAGGCGACTCTAGCTCATTTTGGGAGCCACAGTTCTGGGAATACTATGGGGATAATGCTAACGAATCCTGTTACATACAGTTCCGTTTACTCAATTAGAAACATGAAAGAATTATCTTTTGACGGCTAAAATGCAGACCCGCACCGCTGTTAAAGGTAAGCATGCAGAAGCTGTAGTGCTAATGCGTATCAGGTACATGCGACCCACATTATCAGGTGCTAGGATCTGCTGTGTACGCGTTGTGCAGAGCGCGGGATAATGTGGTGGGGAAGCACTTGTAGTCCTGTGGGCCAATGTACCATGCATGCAATATGCTCATTAAGGCTTCGGAAAAAATGTTAATGAAGTCCTTATCCCATAATTCATTCTCGGTCTCTGACTGTGGCCATTCAGCAATCTTATGACACAAGTGCTGAACGGCAGGCCCTGAAGTCAGCCATGCTGGGATCTCTTTCTTCAAGGGGATTCTGCTTGGTACGTATATCAAGTAGCTGTATTTTGATCCACCAACTTTTATGTTAGCCCATTTTTGCCCATCTAATTGGAACTATGCAAATCATTTTTAAACCTGTAACCTCATCCTGATCTGTGCATGGACCAAGGGAACAACAATTGTATAGAACCTTTCTAGAAGCTATGGGAGGAAAATTGGGTTGCTTTGCGCTTCCTGTTAGTGCCTAACAGGGCGCCAACGGGGCGCAAAGTAACTAGCGCCCGGGCGCGGCGCCACCAATGCCTCCCGCGAAATTCAGCGGGAGGTTAGCGGCGGTGCTAACCGTTAGCACCCCGTGGTGCTGCGCCGCCAGCAATGACGTCATTGCCGTGCGCAGCGTCCCGCTCGTGCCCCAGCCGCAATCTTCGGGAGTGCCGCCTGATTTACCGCCGGACGCTATGTCCGACGGGGTCAGGGGGGCCTACCTGCGGCCGGGGAGACGCTATTTAAAGGCAAGGTGCGGGGCGGCCATTTTTGTTGCTGGCCGCCTGCCAGCACCTGCCTCCGCTCCCGTCCTCGGCCTCCTTACCCGCCCCCCCCCCCACCGCCCCGCGGAGTGCCGGCTGCGCTCCGTGAGCCCAGCACTTCTCTTGAGTACCGGGCTCTTTTGCCGGCACTCCCGATCCCCGGGGGCCCAGCTAGACCCCGGGTCGCGCTGCGCAAGGCCCCTCCCCTTTAAGAAGGGGAGGCAGGCCTGCAGTACCGCGGCACGTAGCGCCGCAGCATGTGGCGCCGCGATATTCCCTCGCAGCGCCCCAAGAAGGAGGCGGGGCGCTTCCAGTAGCGTCCCGCCACCCTCTTGGGGCACTACCACTCAATTCCCATCACGGGGGCGCTACTTTTAGCGCCCCGGCGATGCTAGCGCCCCAAAGACCCTATAGGTCTCCCACTGGGAATCCTTTTCTATCTATAGGTTCTGGAGGAACAGGAGTATTAGTGCAGGCATCACACCAGCTGGTTATGTACCTCCACACTCAAGAAGAATGACCATACGCTAAATGGTGAAAAGCTAGAAACAGTGGCGGTCCAAAGAGACTTGGGAGGTCCAGGTACATAGATCATTAAAATGTCATGGACAGGTACATAAAATAATCAGAAAGGCTAATGGAATGCTGGCCTTTATACGCAGAAGACTAGAATACAAAACGGTTGAAGTTACGCTACAGCTATACAAAGCCCTGTTTAGATCGCACCTGGAGTACTGTGGGCAGTTCTGGGCACCACACCTCAGGAAGGATATATTGATCTTGGGGGATTGCAGCGTAGATTTACCAGAATGATACCTGGGGTGGGGGGGGGGAAATTCGGTGGTGCCCCCTTTGGGGCACTAACTTCGCCAGGGTGCTACTTTTAGCGCTCCGAAACAGTTAGCGCCCCTGCGCCGTAAATTCAGTGGTAGTGCCCCAAGCAGGAGGTGGGGCGCTACTGGAAGCGATCCTCCTCCTTCTTGGGGTGCTACCAGTGAATTTTGCGGTGCTACGGGCAACAGCGCCATGCACGGCGGCACGTAGCGCCATGGTATTGCAGGCCTCCCTCCCCTGATTAAAGGGGTGGGGCCTAGCGCTGTGCGCACCAGGGCCCTGCTGGACCACCGGGGACCGGGGTGCTGGGAAAACAGCTCGGCTCTCAAGAGGAGTGCCGGGCTGAGCGATCGCGGCCGGCACCCCGAATGAAAGAGGGGAAGTGGGCAGGTGATGGCAGTCGGCCCAAAAAAAAATGGCCGCCCGACACCTGCCTTTTAATTTGCGCTGCCGCGGCTGCAAAAGCAGCACCGTGGCCCCGTCGGAAATATCGTCCGGCGATTGGTCGGGGGCGCAACTGAAGTTTGCGGCCGGGGCGTTGCGCACGGCAATGACGTCATCACCGGCGGCCCAGCGCCACGGGTCGCTACCAGCGACCGCCGCCGCTAACCTCCCGCTGAATTTCGCGGGAGGCGTTAGCAGCGCTGCGCCCGGGCGCTAGGAGCTTTGTGCCCTGTTAGCGCCCCCCGCAAAATACAGCGGGAGGTTAGCGGCGACGGTATTCCCTGGAATTTAGAAGCTTAAGTGGTGATTTGTTCAAGATAGTAAGGGGAACTGATAGAATAGACAGAGAGAAACTATGGGAGCGAAATTCGGTTGCTTTGCGCCTCCCGTTAGCGCGGCCTGGGGGGTGCTAACAGGGCGCAATACTCCTAGCGCCCGGGGCCGCTAACGCCTTCCGCGAAATTCAGCGGGAAGTTAGCGGCAGCGGTAGCCAGCACCACCCCACGGCGCTGTGCCGTCTGCGATGACACCTTGGGTCGTGCCCCCTGACCTATCGCCAGACGATATGTCCGACAGGGTCAGGGTGCCGTTTCTGCAGGCGCAGCGGCGCAAATTAAAAGGCAGGTGTCGGGCAGCCATTTTTCTTTGGCCAACTGCCATCACCTGCCCCCTTCCCCTTTTTTCTTCGGGGTGCCGGCCGCGATCGCTCAGCCCGGCACTCCTCTTGAGAGCCGGGCTGTTTTCCTGGCACCCCACACTTGGTGGTCCAGCAGGGACCCGGCGCGCGCAGCACTAGGCCCCTCCCCTTTAATCGGCGCTACGTGCCGACGTGTGTGGCGCTGTTGCATGTAGCACTGCGAAGTTCACTGGTAGCGCCTCACGAAGGAGGGGGTGCGCTTCCAGTAGTGCCACGCCTCCTGCTTGGGGCGCTACCATTGAATCTACGATGCAGGGGCGCCAACTTCACCGGGGCGCTACTTTTAGCGCCCTGGCAAAGTTAGCACCCCAACGGGGGCACCACCGAATTTCTCCCGCTATTTACGCTGGTTGGGGAGTCAAGGACTCGGGGGCATAGTCTAAGAATTAGAGCCAGGTCTTTCAGGAGTGAAGTTAGGAAACACTTCTACATGCAAAGGGTGGTAGAAGTTTAGAACTCACTTCCGCAAACGCCAATTGATGCCAGCTCAATTGTTAATTTTAAATCTGATTTGATAGATTTTTGTTAACCAAAGGTATTAAGGAATATGGGGCAAAGTCGGGTTAGTTAATATGGAGTTAGGTCACAGATTAGTCATGATCTCATTGAATGGCAGAACATGCTCGAGGGGCTAAATGGCCTACTCTTGTTCCTATGTTCTTACATATAAGATTCTGAGGGAGTTGGACAGGGTAGATGCCGAGAGGATGTTTCCCCTCGTGGGGGAATCTGGAACGAGGGGGCACAGTCTCAGAATAAGGGTTCGCCCATTTAAGACGGAGATGAGGAGGAATTTCTTCTCTCAGAGGGTCGTGAATCTTTGGAATTCTTTACCCCAGAGAGCTGTGGAAGTTGACTCATTGAATATATTCAAGGCGGAGATAGACAGATTTTTGAGCAACAGGGGGTCAAGGGTTATGGGGAGCGGGCAGGAAAGTGGAGTTGAGGCCAAAATCGGATCAGCTATGATCTCATTAAATGGCGGAACAGGCTCGTGGGGCCGAATGGCCTGCTCCTGCTCCTATTTCTTATGTTCTTATGTTATCACCCAGGTATACAGGCAATGGCATTCATTCTGTACATTGAGGAGATCTGCATGCAGAGACTATGTGATAAATTTGTGAGACCCATGCCCCTGGTGGGAACTTAAAAAATGTACCCTGGCTGTGATCGAACTTTGCCGAATCCAGCAGTTAGATTTCAAAACTGCTTTGAGAAGGACAGGTCTGTATTGCCTTCAGGCCCAGAAACCTCTCGCCTCAAAAAAAGCTTATCAATGGTCTTAGATAAGGTGAACCTATTTCAGTCTGTATGTTCTGCACCCTGTTATGTGTGCCTTTCTCCTACAAGCAGAGAGGAAAGGTATATATGTTGGAATCAGGACTATGAGGGAAGATGTTTTTAAGTCTAATTGCCCAATTTATCTGCGTTGGATGTTTATTATCTGCTACATTTCATGGACCACGGAGTAAATACATTGACAAGGCAGCCATAACGACGGCTTGCTAAGACATGGGCATAGCTGTGCATTTGGAAAGTGCATGAAAAATTGTGTGTCGTACATTCTCCCTGTGCGATGCAGTGAAGTGCTATTAAGATGAATTATAAGGCACATTGGAAAATGAAGGAAAATATGAGCACACTTAGCTTGGCAACCCCCCGAAGAGCAGCAAATGTTTTCTCCACCTGTTGCTGAGTTTGGTGCACAAGAGAGACAGCAAATAATCTTTCAAACACCTCCATACACGCTCTGGTATTGCTCGTGACTGGAGGAATCCCTCAACTCCAAAAAGGACCTCATTGAATGAAGCATTTCCGTTTCATTACTTTGCTGCGGCCATTTCTCCCCCTCTTCTGCAGCAAGATAGCTTTAAGGTGAGGAGTAATCCTTCAAAGAACTGCTGGCAACAGATAGCCTGCCCCTTGACCCCCTACAAGCTCCCAGCAATAGTGCTGTGCATCAGAATATTATGTAACTAGAGTAAGTAGCCCAGTCATTATGGCACTGGACTTGCAACCCAGAGGCTATAAGTTCAAACGGTAAATTATGAAATCGAATTCAATAAACCTGGTAATTATTTGAGCTATGAAAATTTACGGGTTGTCGTAAAAGCTCAGCTGCTTCACTCATGTCCGTCGGGGAAGAGAGTCTGCCTCCCCTATCCAGTTTAGCCTACAGGCACATGCAACGCCCAAAGGGCAACGTTAATATAATATCTATAAAAAGCTGGTTAAATGCCTGGCATTAGGATGGCTTACTGTCGCTCTAGAAATAGTCAAAGTTCTTTTAATATTTTGGCTTTATCTTGATATTTGTGATTCTTCAAAAAGCATTGGTATTATCCAAAGGATATAAGTATCATTGTGGACTGGGTGGTGCAGTTGATTTGAACGCTGTCCTTTACCGTTGGTATCTGGGTTTGAATCCAACAAAGACTGATAGGAAAATGAGTGGGCGTTCTCCACACAGTTCCTTGTGGGCTTGGGTCAACAACAGAAAACTTACCACAATTTGACACTAGGCTGATAGCCTGACTCAGAAATTCAAAATGAATGGTTGTTGTGAGAAGTGGAAAAACTAATTCTCCTGCTTTTTGAGATCCTCTGACGTTACAGTTAATCCATATTGTTGGGGCAGATTAGGGAGAGCTTTACATCTGACTGGAAGTGTTTGATGGTGATCCTGGGTGACACAAATGGAAAAGTGCTCCATTTTCCACCATTGGTTTCTCTTACCCAGACAAGCACAAAAATTCATTAAAAAAAACAAAATAAATACCTTCGAGGATTGGTGCATTGCAGCATTTTTCAAGGATCATGTCGGTAGTGGAACGCCACAAAGCACTAGTTCCTCTTCTGACTTATAAATCATCACAGAATTGATTACCAGTAACTTTATTTAGATGTAGTTGTTGGTGCCTTAGTCTCAGAAAGGGGAAGTTTAACCCTCAAAATCGAGTGTGTGGGATGTAACAATTTTAAAGATCTCAAACCCGAACCCAACCCGCCTCGAACCCGCCCACTTCCGATTTTAACAGAGATGGGACTGGGGGGCAGGCAACCAACCTGTTCCAAGAAGGTGAGTCGCTCATTTAAATATTTTAATCATAGAATGGTTACAGCACAGAAGGAGGCCATTCGGCTTGTTGAGCCCGTGCCGGAGGCTTAATGAGGCTGCGGGCCTCAGATTTTATCTCTCTTCCAAGTTTAACCCCGACCGGCCGGGTTTCCCAGGCCCTATCTCTGATCCCAATCTGTCTCCAACTCCCCCCCCACCCCACCTCCCCCATGATCACTCTACAAGCCACACTGTACTCGCCCCCCCACCCCAACCCCACACACCCGCGATCTCTACCCCAGCAGCACCTACACCGCGGCTGCGGCCTCTGCTGCAGCATTCCTCGCTCGACAGGGAGCGAAGCCTGTTCCCCCCCGCTTGGAAATCCCACCCCAGTAAAGATCAAGGTCTTTTGAACGGATGGGACCCCTTCCTTGGAAGCACTAGAGCCTTACAAGACTCAGCATAGGTAGAACTGAAAATATTTAAAGGGGAATGAAAGTCCAGGGGGAAATATTTTCTGTTCAAACCACTCCTTGGAGCCTTCATAAAAATATATTTTCAGAAATACTTCCTGACCTTTTAAAAAAAAATAACGCGTCAAATTTTCCAACCCTGTGGATACCAGCGATGTTGGGGCTTCTTGCCTCCAGACCTCCTCTGGTGACATCATTGATGGGCTGAAACTGTCTGGCACCAGAGCAGCTCCAGGCATTTCAGTGAGGGTTACAAATTCAGACTTGCCTGGGACCTGATCAATAGCCATCAGAAACATAGAAACATAGAAAAATAGGAGCAGGAGTAGGCCTTTCGGCCCTTTGAGCCTGCTCCGCCATTCAATATGATCATGGCTGATCCTCTCTCAATAACATATTCCCGCTCTATCCCCATACCCCTTGATGCCTTTTGTGTCTGGAAATCTATCTATCTCCTTCTTAAATATATTCAGTGACTTGGCCTCCACAGCCTTCTGTGGTAGAGAATTTCACAGGTTCACCACCCTCTGAGTGAAGAAATGTCTCCTCATCTCAGTCCTAAATGGCCTACCCCCGTATCCTGAGACCCCAGATGAACAGACAGCTGGTATGATATGAGTGTAATCAACTGGCAACATGCATTGCCAGCATCAGGTGTCCCTGGATCAGCTCCTGGGCTGATCTTTAATTCCGATCCCCAGTAAAATGAATAGAGGCGCTTTGTGTTATACAGATAGCTGCTGCCTGTCTGTTGCATCACCCAACATGGTAGTCCTCTCTTGGGGCAGAAAATTTGATGTTCCTGTTTAACTATAAGGCTTATTTTTAGAAATGCATGATTTTACAGAGGTATTTCAGGAGTACTTTGAACAAAATTAATCCCCTGTGAGTTTCCTTCTCTTTTAAACAATTTCCAACACTTACTGTTAAGTGCCTGTTGTAAATTAACAGCAAAAAATGATCTAACAAAGCTGTAATAATCCAACTTTTTTAATAATGATGTTATAAATATTTAACATAGACTTATCCCTTTGAGTATGGTAAAGCATTTTCAGTTTTGTAAGTACACACATCTTGTTCATTGCGTAGGTACCACAAAATGTAATAGATTGGAGGAAGTTCTGCCATCATCTCATCTTATGTTACTTTCCCTCATTTTTGGTCTCCTCACCCAACGTGAGGTTTCATTGTCCAGCAAGGGACAAACAATCTCTTCCTAGGTCCCTGTAAATGAGCTCCGAGCTGGGTGTTCAGAGTTGCATAAAAATGGTGATTTGCTTCCATCTCTTTGGGTGATACCTTGCCTCTATTTGCCACATCTCAGTCGCAGCTTGGCCAAGCTCACCACATGGAGAATTATGACAACGCCACGCCCTACAACTTCATGATGTAGTCACTAGTTCTCCAACATTCTGCAGCACGAGTGCCCCTCAATAGGGTGATTCTTAATTCCTAGATAACTAAAAAATATTTAATCTCGGTATCTCATTCCAAAAACTATTCCCCCCCCCCACCGCTCAACCTATTAATTCTGAATATAAAATTGTGTTGGTTAGATGAGAGTAATAACGAGGGCTCTCAGTTAATTGAGGGGTCCCAATAGCATCAAAAAGGAAAATAGGAACAGAAGTAAGTCATTCAGCCCCTCGAGCCTCTTCCACCATTCAATTAGATCATGGCATAAGAACATAAGACATAGGAGGAGTAGGTCATTTGGCCTCTCGAGCCTGCTCCACCATTCAATAAGATCATGGCTGACCTGATCTTGGCCTCAACTCCACTTCCCTGCCCGCTCCCCATAACCCTAGACTCCTTAATCAATCAAAAGTCTGTCTATCTCCACCTTAAATATATTCAATGACCCAGCCTCTACAGCTCTCTGGGGAAGAGAATTCCAAAGATTCACGACCCTCTGAGAGAAGAAATTCCTCCTCGTTTCCGATTTAAAAGGGTGCCCCCTTATTCTGAAACTGTGCCCCCTAGTTCTAGATTCTCCCACGAGGGGAAACATCCTCTCTGCATCTACCCTGTCAAACCCCTTCAAAATCTTATGGGGTAAAAATTCAGTCGCGCCCCATTTGGGGCGCTAACCTCGCCGGGGCGCGACTTTTAGCGCCCCGAAAAAATTAGCGGCCCCGCGCCGGAACTTCAGTGGTTGCGCCCCAAGAGGGAAGCGGGGCGCCACTGGAAGCACCCCGCATCCCTCTTGGGGCGCTGCGAGTCAATATCATGGCACTACGTGCTGCAGCGCCAGGCGCTGCGGCACGTCGCGCCGCGGTATTGCAGGCCTTCCTCCCCTTCTTAAAGGGGAGGGACCCTGCGCAGCGCGAACCGGGGCCCAGCTGGGCCCCCAGGGATCGGGAGTGCCGGCAAAAGAGCCCGGCACTCAAGAGAAGTGCCGGGCTCTTGGAGCGCAGCCGGCACTTCACGGTGGGGGGGCTTCACGGGGGCCGGGGACAGCAACGGGGGCAGGTGCTGGCAGGCGGCCAGCAACAAAAATGGCGGCCTGCCACCTCCCCTTTAAATATCGCCGCCCCGGCTGCACGTACGCCTCCCTGAACCCGTCGGACATAGCGTCTGGCGGTAAATCAGGGGGCGCGACTGAAGATCGCGGCTGGAGCGCGAGCGGGGTGCTGCGCACGGCGATGACGTCATCGCCGGCGGCGCAGCGCCATAGGGCGCTACCGGCTGGCGCCGCCGCTAACCTCCCGCTGAATTTTACGGGAGGCGTGGGCGGCGCTGCGCCCGGGCGTTAGCTGCTTTACGCCCCATTAGCGCCCTCTTAAGGCGCTAACGGGAGGTGCAAGCAGCTGAATTTTTCCCCCTATATGTTTCAATAAGATCCCCTCTCATTCTTCTAAACTCCAATGAGTATAGGCCCAACCTGCTCAACCTTTCTTCATAAGATAACCCCTTCATCTCCGGAATCAACCTCATGAAAAACCTTCTCTGAACTGCCTCCCATGCAAGTATATCCTTCCTTAAATAAGGAGACCAAAACTGTACGCAGTACTCCAGATGTGGTCTCACCAACACCCTGTACAGTTGTAACAGGACTTCCCTACTTTTATACTCCATTCCCTTTGCAATAAAGGCCAACATTCCATTTGCCTTCCTGTACTTGCTGTACCTGCATGCTAACTTTTTGTGATTCATGTACAAGGACCCCCAGATCCCTCTGTACCTCAGCATTTTGTAATCTCTCCCCATTTAAATAATAATTTGCTTTTTTATTTTTCCTACCAAAGTGGATAACCTCACATTTTCCCACATTAAACTCCATCTGCCAGATTTTTGCCCACTCACTTAGCCTATCAATATCCCTTTGGAAATTCTTTGCGTCTTCTACACAATTTGCTTTCCCACCTATCTTTGTATCATCAGCAAATTTGGCTACATTATACTCGGTCCCTTCATCCAAGTCATTAATATAGATTGTAAATAGTTGAGACCCCAGCACTGATCCCTGCAGCACCCCACTAGTTACAGTTTGCCAACCTGAAAATGACCCATTTATCCCGACTCTCTGTTTTCTGTTAGTTAGCCAATCCTCTATCCATGCTAATATATTACCCCCAACCCCGTGAGCTCTTATCTTGTGTAGTAACCTTTTATGTGGCACCTTATCGAATGCCTTCTGGAAATCCAAATACACGACATCTACTGGTTCCCCTTTATTCACCCTGCTCGTTACATCCTCAAAGAACTCCAGCAAATTTGTCAAACATGATTTCCCTTTCATAAAACCATGCTGACTCTGCTTGACTATATTATGATTTTCTAAATGTCCTGCTATCACTTCCTTAATGATGGACTCCAGCATTTTCCCAGTGACAGATGTTAGGCTAACTGGTCGATAGTTGCCTGCTTTCTGTCTCCCACCTTTCTTAAATAGGGGCGTTACATTTGCGGTTTTCCAGTCCGCTGGGACCTCTCCAGAATGACTAATCTGTACCTCAACACTATTTATCTGCCTTTGACCCATATCCCTTGATATCCTTACCTAATAAAAATTTATCGATTGCAGTCTTGAAAGCTTCAACTGACCTGGCAATCACAGCCTTTTGGGGAGAGAGTTCCAGATTTCTACTGCCCTTTGTGTGAAGAAGTGCTTCCTGATTTCACTCCTGAATGGCCTGGCTTTAATTTTAAGATTATGCCCTCTTGTTCGAGATTCCCCCACCAGAGGACATAGATTCTCTTTATCTACCCTATCAAATCCCTTTATCATTTTAAAACCACAGGAGTGAAACTTTAATGCTGGAACCTGAGCCAGGGTAAACTTTCATCCTGTTCTTCTGCTTCCACAGTCTATAGTTTTAACTTATAATGTATTATACATGCTATAGTCTGAATAAAATGAAAGCAATGCTAATGACTGTTAAAAGTGGTGCTAAAATTATACATCAACTCAGGACTGGGAGCGATGGTGATGTCATCACTACAGAGTAATATATCTTTTGATGCACAGCAGCGTGTAATAAGGACATTACTGTCAGGAATGAAAAGTCTGGGTTGCTGAGACTATATAATTATTTACAAATTATGCTGCAACATTCTAATATTTAATTATGATATTTCAATGAGTCTGGAATTCGAAGCAATTACATTAATGTAAAATTTCTATGGGCAGTATTATTACAAAATATGACATAAAAGCTTTATTAAAATAATACATAAAGGAATTTCACGTGAGCGCCTTAACCAATGAGCCAAAATTAGTGCTCAGTGGATTTTCAACTCCAGATAATCTAATCCCATGCTTATTAGATTCTGACACCTTCATTTGTAGAATAATAACTTAAATGAGAATTGCTGGTATTTGAGGTGATGGTGATGAAAAATATAGCACCAACAGATATTTAATAATTCATAACCAATGCTTATGGCAAATTTATAATCTATATTATCATGGACTAGAAAAATGATTCTACCTATATTCATGGGTTAATGAAATATTATTAATAATGAGGTACAGAACATTTGTCTTAATTGAGTATACTTATAATTAAGCTCCATGAAGATAACTAACTATACATTATTTATATTTGGTATATTCCAGTGTTCCTAAATATTACGTACTGGGTTACAACAGATGCATAAAATTCCTATCAAATCCAGAGGTTTCGCTGCATTGCTTTCACATTTGTCATTTTTATGTTGGGCACCAGCTGGGAAAGGCCATTCAGACAGATGCATAAATCACAACCCGAGGTTCACAGATCATGAAAACCTGCACTAAGGTGCTCTGACTTCACCCAGCACTCCCTGTAGGGTCATCACTAAGTGGAGAGGTCCTAATGACCATTTGCACAAAAAAATATCAACTAACCTATCCCTTTGTTCATTTGGTGATGGTCTTAAAATTATGCCCTCAAATTACTTTCTGATCAACAAGTGAAAATCGATTTTTCTCTCTTCATTTTAGCACAACTCATCATAATTTTTAACCCCTTTATCAGTTCTCCTCTTAACCCTGTCTGTGCTAACAAAAACGAGCCCCAGTTTCCCTAGTGTCTCCTAATAACTAAAGCTTCTTCTCCCTAATGAATTACCTAATGAATCTCATGCTCAGTAAAATTCCAGCCTTTTTGATTTTGGCATGAACAAACATTGACATTTGTACTGATTAAATGGCTCATTAGCTGCTTGAGACGTGTTAAAGTGGCCTAATTACAGGTGTGTTGTGATTAGCTATTTTGTATTCGTTCCAAAATTACACATCTCTTAATGGTGTGGTCCCAGTGGGTCGTAGGGTTAAAAAGCAAACATTTCTTCCATTCTGTTCATGGTGAAGAAAGTGTGCCCCTTCCGCCTTCCCATGGGAGGTTGTCTAAGCTGCTCTCATTCTCTCTTCTGGCAGCCAGTTATAGAGAAACACCTGTCGACATCTGAGCCGGGAATTGACATATTGCACAAGAAACCAAAAATGGAAAGGGTGGGAGAAGATGTAAACAAAATTCCTGGTATCACCAGAGCAATAAAACCAGAGGGAAAAAGTTCCTGAATCTATTCATCCAGATCACCCGTATACTCACATGTGAAGCAGCCAAAATTTTGGGCTCAGCATCAGGTAATAAAAAAATCTACATCTGCACCTGATTTCTGATTTCAATGGCGGCACAAAAATATAAAATTGCAGTTTGGGCACAATTGCAATATCCCCAAGTATTGAAACTAAGATAAGCTGGTACCAGTATCCCCCGTAAGCTGCACTGCCTCCTCCCACAATGTGCGGCCAATTCAAATTTTTGTGCATGCTCGGTATCTACAATGTCGGTGAGCGGCCTGCACGGGCCGTTGTAGATGACTGCGCGGCCGCTTAGTGGGAACATTGGCTGGTACCATTACTGAGTTCCAACTATATAATTGGGCACAATTACAAATCAAAGCCATGAAATGCTTAGTTTAATATACTGTAAGATTTGGATCACGGGTCACACACAGATTACACAAAGGGTCTTAGGAGTCATCGGTCGTTTTATTAAGGAGCGGCAGTTCAAATATACTTAAGTACAATGCGCAATCAGGAGAGACACAGTAGACATACAATCCATAACAGATGAAAACGGTTTACCGGCCCCGGAACGGACGGACGGGCGGACGGATGGGGGTTGAGGCAGAACGGTGGTCTCGGATCCCTGCAGCCTGCGGCAGTGGTCTCTTCCTCTTTGGTCGTCTCCCGAGGCTGGCGGAGGTGTTAAGCATGAATCCAACCCAGGGAAGCCCTTCCCCTCTCTGCCACCCTGGGGAAGCTCTTCTCCTCTCTGCCTAATTTTCCCTTTCGGCTGCCCGTTTATATACCTTATTTCGGGGGGCCAGTGGATACCGCGTGTCAATCATTTGTTACCCGTTCAATTGTCCAATTACAGGGGAATAGGTACCTGCGGCAAACTCCGCCTGTCCCCATGAGATCATCCCTCTGCTTATCTCTTGTTTGGACATCTTGCACTTTCTCTTAGACTCCTTGCTCGACCTCTTATCAGGCCTAGCTATGCCTACATGAAGGCCTGTTTCTGTGTTATGCCCTTGTAAACGACCTCAGCTCTTTGTGCAACTCCTTATCTGACATGATTGGAATGCTTCTGTGTCATCAGCTTATCCTGGCTGCTGAGCTCGGCAAACCCGTTTCTTTTATAAAACCATTATTTCTTTTACAATTCACAATTTCTTCCAATTCACGATTTCTTACAATTCCCCAATTTGAGAAGGAAATATCCTTATTGACGGCTCACAATCAGCTCTTGACTAATCTAGCTAGTTCTTATTGATCTCACAATTTGGGAATTAGTTAGTAGGGAGACTCAGAAATGAAGATTTCCCCCATTCTTACTATAAGCTGCACCATCCATTTTATTGAAAAAATAGTCTGAATGCTGTAAATGAATGGAAGGGGAGCTGTTTGAATAGTGCAGGAAGGCCTTATGAGTTTTCTATAACTATGATAGTTGTAAAGATCATGGTCATAAACTCCTCCATGAAGAGGTTTGATTAAGCCACATGATAATCTAATCATAGGGTCATCTGTTTAATAACCTTCAACTGACAGCACTACAAAATACAAGCAAAATTAGAAAATATTGCGGATCATATTTTTGGTGCTTTACTGAGCCTCACTGTTGGAGCTTAGCGTCAACAAACCCTTCAGCAGTTACACCCTCTGCCTCATCTTTGACATCTATGCAGCAAAACTCAAGTCCATGAAAACAAATCTAAATTGAAATTTCTAGACTAACCATCGAGATCCAAGCGGAGGAGAGCTTTGCCAGCTGCAGTGTGTGGGTGGGATGATGACATCAGGATATTGCAGTCACTTTCCAGACTAGTCCTGGAGGAATTAGGGCAGCGTTATTGTTGTAGCTGATACCTGCAATGGCTGACCTAGTGTTCCGACAAAAAGTGGATGTCTGCTCTCTTGAAATGAAAATACCGAAGGCAGGAGATTGATAACATGGGGGTAATTTCTTCACCATCAAACAGGCGAGCATTCACTCCTAACAAGTGAGCATCCGCCCTAACATTTCTTCCTCACTGACCCTGCTCTCTATCCCAAATTGGTTCACTGCTTGATGTGTCTTTCTCCCGTCCAAGCGTCCCAATTTCTCAATCATGTTCCTCTGTGATTTTCATTTCTATTCGGCCTAGTCTTCCTTTCTCCTCTAGCTTTCTCCTTTAAGGTGCTCCTTAGAACCTAAATCTTTGGCCAAGCTTTCGGTCATCTGTCCTGATATCTCCTTCTGTGGCTCAGTGTCAAAAAATATTGTTTATTGATATCGCTCCTTGGGATGGCTTGCTCTGTTAAAAGCACTGTATCAATGCAGGTTGTTGTTGTAAGTTGTTGTTTAGCTCTGTTAATTTGTCTCTATCCACTCCTTCCTTGCTTCTTATCTTTTTCAGTTTCTCTTTTCTGATTTATACTTATACCGACCTTTTCCTTCAGAGTACCTGCATTAGTCTTAAATATAGCTTAAAAACTCAAAGAAAAACAGAAAATGCTGGAAATACATATCAGGACGGTGAGCATCTGAAAAGAGAAAAGACAGAATAAGGTTTGAGGTACAGTCTTTAATCTGGACAGAAGAACTCAGATCACCACAGTAAATTGTGGTACATTTTTTGTGTTAAAAGGTACTTGAAGTATACTCACCAGAAACAGCAGTCTTTTAAAAAAAGGTAGAACCAAGGAGTCTCCAGTTGGATTACCCCGAGATCAAATTAAACTGATCCTGTTCACTGAGCTGGAGAGTCGGACTGATGAGATTGAGTCTCAGTGGACTCTCGGGGAATCAAGGAATATGGTGATCGGGCGGGAAAGTGGAGTTGAGGTCAAAGATCAGCCATGATCTTATTGAATGGCGGAGCAGGCTCGAAGAGCCGTATGGCCGACTCCTGCTCCTAATTCTTATGTAAGTTAGATGGCAGCTGTAGGCAGTTTTCTGGCCTTCTCTAGATCAAATCCCACTTTCCCACAGTGAATGTGCTCATCTCAAAGCGTGTGAATCTAATGAAAATCACAGGTCGAAAGTAAAACACTTAACTCACCAATTTCTGGTCACAAACCATTCAGCTCCTTTTTCTAAGCTCCAGAGTTTATTATAAAAATGTGAGGCATCACAAAATGTTATTAAATTTGGTTTGGAAATGTATTTAAACAAAGGAATACACTTTACTCATAACAAAACTCTTGGGGGGGAAAAATTCGGTATTGACCATTTTGGGGTGCTAACACCGCCTGGGCGCTAACTTTAGTGCCCGGCGCTAATTAGTGCTGGTGACCGCGAAATTCAGTTTTAGGGCCCCAAGAGGGAAGTGGAGCGCTAAATCAAGCGCTCCACTTCCTTAGAAATACGCACTGGGCCACGTAGCACTGCCGCATGGAAGGGCTCTTCCCCTCATTAAAGGGGAGGGCCCAAGCACACAACTCTGCGGGGCCCTACCTGGACCACCGGGGAGCGGGGAGCCGAGCCAACAGCTCGGCACTCAATAGGTGCGCCGGGCTGCCAGATTGTGGCACGGACCCCGCGTTCAAAGACGCAACGGGACGCGACAAGTAAGTCGGCCGATTTTTTTCCCCCCCACCCACCACCTCCCCTTTAGTTAGCACCCCGCGAGCCTGCTGCCGCTCTGTAGCCGCTACCTGAATCAGTCGCTGTCATCGCCTAGCGCAGATTCAGGGGGCGTGGACCAATTTTGCAGGTGGGGCGAAAACAGGGCGCTGCGCACGGTGATGACGTCGTCATCGCCTGCACAGCGGAGCGGGGCGCTACCGGTTACCGCCGATGCTAAACTCCTGAATTTAGCAGGAGTTGTTAGCGGCACCGCGCCCGGACGAAAAGTCGTTTGCGCCCCCTTAGCTCCCCTGGGGGTGCTAACAAGAGGCGCAAATGCACCGAATTTCTAGCCCTTGGATTAGAAAGAACCTTAAAAGAAGCTCAAAATAAAAGAATGCGGCCTAGAAATTTGTTGGTGCCGTGCCCAATTTAAAGGTGTAAAGCAGGCGTCTAAGCACCAATATGGTGGTCACTCCATACGGACGTGTTAGCTGTGGCTCAGTGGTAGCACTCTCGCCTTTGAGTCATAAGGTTGTAGGCTTAAGTCCCACTCCAGAGACTTGAACACAATATTTAGTCTGAGGGAGTGCAACACTGTCGGAGGTGCCATCTTTCAGATGAGACATTAAACTAAGGTCCTGTTTGCTCTCTCAGGTGGATGTAAAAGATCCCATGGCACTATTTGGAGGAATTGCAGGGGAGTTTTCCCCCATCCTTGCCAATAATTATCCGGCAATCATCTTCACTAAAACAGATTATCTGGTCATTATGACATGGCTGTTTGTGGGACCTCGCGGTGTGCAAACTGTCTGCCACATTTCCTACAACAGTGGCTCCACTTCAATAGTACTTCATTGGCTGTAAAGCACTTTGGGGCGTCCTGAGGTCATGAAAAGCGTTATATAAATGCAAGTCCTTCTTTCTTACCCCGCTGGAGATCAGTCCAGTATTTACAGACCATATTTCAGTCTGTACTTGCTGTCTGGAGCAGAGCTGAAACCCTTCACCTTCTGACTCCGATGCAGGAATACAAAGAAAGAAAGACTTGCATTTCTATAGCGCCTTTCACGACCACCAGACGTCTCAAAGCGCTTTACAGCCAATGAAGTACTTTTGAAGTGGAGTCACTGTTGTAATGTGGGAAACGCGGCAGCCAATTTGCGCACAGCAAGCTCCCACAAGCAGCAATGTGATAATGACCAGATAATCTGTTTTTGTTATGTTGGTTGAGAGATAAATATTGGCCCAGGACACCGGGGATAACTCCCCCGCTCTTCTCCGAAATAGTGCCATGGGATCTTTTACGTCCACCTGAGAGAGCAGACGGGGCCTCGGTTTAACGTCTCATCCGAAAGACGGCACCTCTGACAGTGCAGCACTCCCTCAGCACTGCAGTGGAGTGTCAGCCTAGCTTTATGTGCTCAAGTCCCTCAAAACCCACAACCTTCGGACTCAGAGGCAAGTGTGCTACCAACTGAGCCACAACTGACACAGCTTACAACTAGTAAGCCGAAGGCTTGCTCTAGGCTACTGAAAAGTAGCTAGTTTGAAATCATGTGGAGTATTCCATTAGGCTCTTGCCTGTGATGCTGGTCACATGACACTGTGGAAACTGCACTTTATTTCTCGAGCCTCATCTCTTCTTAGATAAACTGTAATGTGTACCATTTAGTGAGGAAAACACAAACACTATCTTGTCTTGGAATGTCCACCCATCAGGCTTCAAACCAGTAATCACAGTGAAACAATACTATACTCTCCTCAATTCATCTCATGGAACATAAGCTAGAACTTTGCACTGACATTGGTCCAGCATTCATACTATTTCAATACCTCATGCACTGAGCACAATGTACAACTCCTGGTCTTAGTATTTTTGTACTGGTTTCCCACTAAAGGCTTGCTAGATATTTATGTTTTAATTTTCCGGGCTAATTGCTTTTATTAATCAAATTGTGTGACAACAGAGGAAAAGTTCAGTAGTAATAAGTAACTTAGTAAATGATGTATTGCAATATTCCCTTGATAGGGAATTATTTTACTAACATTATACAATCAATAGAAGGAACAGGTTTTTTTTTTGAAATAGGCTCTGTTGCTATTTAACCACAAGAAATTAAACAAGCAACGTTCATGGGGTGGATAATGACAGCTTTCTCGCAGCCCACCCTGTTACATGATCTTAGATCACAACTAATGTCATCCCAAAGGCCTTGAACTTGTCGTTAAATCGACCTCCCGGTGATAGTAGCAAACCAAACAAACCAATCTCCATGAGATATTGAATGTACAGAAAAGTAAACATAACATTTCTGTGTTAAAAAAAATACTAGTTCTCATTTTTAGTTTTCCTGCACTGGAATAGCCAGCTTACATTTGCTTTGTAAGACTTAGGGGGAAACATTCAGTGGCGCCCCCTTTGGGGCGCTAACGTCGCCGGGGCTGTAATTTTAGCGCCCTGAAAAAGTTAGCGCCCCTGCGCCGTAAATTCAGTAGTAGCGCTCCCCCTCCTTCTGGGGGCGCTACCAGTGAATTTCACGGCGCTACGTACAGCAGTGTCATGTGCGTCGGCACGTAGCGCCGCGTCAGTGCAGGCCTCCTCCCTCAATTAAAGGGCCCTGCTGGACCAACGGGGAGCGGGGTGCCAGCAAAACAGCCCGGCACGCAAGAACGATCGCCGCCGGCACCCCGCATACAGAGGTAAGAAGGAGCAGGTGCTGGCAGTCAGCCAAAAGAAAAATGGCCGCCCGGCACCTGCCCTTTCATTTGAGCCGCCGCTGCTGCCCCCTGAACCAGTCGGACATATCGTCCGGCGATAGGTCAGGGGGCGCAAGGGAAGTTTGCGGCCGGGGCGCAAGCGGGGCGCTCCGCACGGCGATGATGTAATCGCCGGCGGTGCAGCGCCGTGGGGTGCTCCTGCCGCCGCTAACCTCCCGCTGAATTTCATGGGAGGCGTTAGCAGCGCCGCGCCCGGGCGCTAGGGGCTTTGCGCCCCAGGTGTGCTAGTGGAAGGCACAAAGCAACCCAATTTCTGTCCCTTTAGATTTAAATTTCATTTTTGGTTAATTCAGTTTTATGCAAGTGCGTTCATTCAACTGAAGTTCTTTTTTAAACATACCCAGGTGAAGGACCAATGCCCACAGTACATGATGTTACGAGGGTTGAGAAGAATAGAAGAGAAGACAAGCTAACTCAAGAATTAGTGATTAGGTAACGTTATGTTTGTATTTTAAAAGCTTGCAGATTGCAAGAGGAGGCTCAGATTGGAAAATAATGGGTTAGAGTAGGATTAATCCTGATTCAAGAGGGTGAGAATGCAGAGTGTGTGTCACACAACGCATTTACAGGTTGGGGAAACGTGAGGGAAGTTTAGAGAGGCACTGACCATAAAATAGAGAGAGTCAGGAGAGCCTGCAAAGGAGAGAGAAGAATCGCTTCTTATCATGTCTAGTATGAGGAGAGGTTTTCAAAGAGTCTCTTGAGATATGGAAACAGTGTTGATGTCTTGGACAGATGACCATGTTGATACAACTTCTGATCATTTACAGCTGTTGCCAACATAGAAAACTCCTAATATGAAAATGTCATATACAACACAAAGCTCTCTCTACATTAATGTACTGAAGTGTCTTATCCCAATTTCAAGGGATGATTTCATTTGAAGAGTTTGCCAGAACGCTGCCAAATAGTGATCAAATGTGAAGACAGTTTTGTGCTGTGCAGCCACCTCCACTGGGAGCTAGACAGAGACTTACCAAATTAATTCCATTTAGTGACAGCGAACTGAGAGAGGAGACTGTCATTGATAAATCTGGCCCTGAATTTCCAATCGGAGGCTTCCTGCGTGCGGATGCCTCCGATCGGAAAATATCTGCGCACTTACCTGCTGGCTCCGTCGGTCCCGAGACTTGCGATCTTGGGCCTCTGCTCTACAAAATGCGCAGAGGCCCAGGTATCCCAGGAGCGCAGGCGGTTCGCAAGCACCCCTGGGATCACGTGGGCCATGGGGAACCAATCAAAGAAGGGAATCCCCCTGCACACTTTTGACAGGTCTCTACGCACAGATCTGTCAAAAATACGAATGAGGATCACTTAAAAAACACAGTTAAACATTAAATACATTTTTTTTTTAAATCACGTATTTAAAATTAGTTAAAATTACATTAAATTAAATATCTTAAACATTTTTTAAAAAAATAATTAAAGTTTTTTACGGGGCTAACAATAAACTTACCTTTATTAAAAGTATTTAAAAATTATAAATGAGTGAAATTTAAAAAATTGTTATACCCTTATGCTAGTAAAAGCAGGCCTTGTGCACGCTTTTACCAGGCGTAAGATTTTTAAAGGTTTTCAGCGGGCGGAAGTTGTGCAGAAAGCGGAACTCTCTGCCCGCGGAGGCCCTTCTCCAGGGCAGGCGAAGGATCTGTCAAGAGAATTCTTGACAGATCGCAAGTGCCGGGTTTTAGCACATGCACTTCGCAGGCCTGAAACCGACACTTGCGAGGCCCCTACAGGCACGTACACACCTCGTACGCACACCCGTGGGGGTCGGAAAATCCAGCCCATCGATCTGAAGTGAAATGACTATGCATGGTATGCATGGTAACAGCCATTTGACCTTTTGGTCATAATAGCCATACGGTGATAGGCATGCCCTTTGTTGCATATTTGTATTGCAGAAAGCTGCAGTAATATTCCAATAGCAAAATGCTGGGGTTCCCACAGGCAGAACAATTCAATTAGATATATAAGGCCCAGATGGTTTACACTTTAGAAAACTGGACCCAAGTAGGGAAGGTGGGTAATGGCCTTTCAAAGGTCCTTAGTTACCAGGAAAAGAATGGAGGACTGAAGATGCCAAAGGTGATGCTATTCTTGAGGAATAGAATTTCAAGGAATTATCTAAACTTGTTTTATGTGAAACCAAAGTGAGGGTGCAGAGCAATAAAGTCCAATTTTTAAGAAAAATAAATCAATTACATATTAAACCCAGGAGGTAGCACTTGAACCATATAATGTATTAGTGAGACTATACTTAAAGAAGAAAATCTAATCTTCAGAATGGAGTAGAAATAATAGAAGGAATGTGTAGGAAGAATGATCCCAACAACTTTCAAGAAAGATTAGCTGAGATTAGGCTCTGCTCTTTATACCAGATAGTTCAGTGGATGTGATACAAGCTCAAAATCATGAAGAGAACTGATAAAGATTGGCATAAGCTAGATATGCACTGATGATCCTAACCAGAGTGGACTATAATATCTACCAATAAATTCCCTCACATCAGGACCTACGGCCTGCTAATACTCAAACTTTATGACCAGGGGAGTGAAGCATCGGTCTTGATGTTATGTGTAGTGACATCATTAATTTTTCTTCTAGTTGTTTTTATCCCCAGTTTAACCTTCATTTCCCAGTTTGTATCCTTCATTTTCTTTCTTCATTCCTTTGGGTTTTTTAAATATGTTATGGAATATTTGCGTGTACAGAACAAGGAGTAATGATTTCGCTAAGCGGCGCACCTCAGGACCATGGTTTTCCAACTGGAATCGGTATTTGTAGCCCTTAATGCTTTCAAAAAAATTCCTCCCTCCACTATTTTAATGGAGGTGATAACAGTTAATTTCAAGTCAGTTAATGCCTCGTTATATAGCAGAGGAATGAACTCTATAAAGATGCCTTAAACGTTTGTATGTTGCGTAATTTCATGGCCTTCATCTCATCAGCATTTTTTTCCTCTTCACTGTATCTTTGCCTCAGCGTCTTTCATTTAACTGTGCACAATCCCACAATTCTTTCCTTCATTCCTTCAGTTTCTAACATGGCGGAGGAACTCTCAGGTACATTTCCCAGGGAAAAATTCTTTCACTACACTCTCATTATAAACCAGTGCCATCTTAGTAAAACAATGGAGGGAATCTTACTCCCCAAAAGCGGGTGGGTTTGGATCGTGGGAAGTTAAAATGTTAAAAATCTGAAACAGGAACCCAACCCGCCTTGAACCCGTCCACTTCTGGTATTAACGGAGGCGGGACAAGGGGTGGCCGCTCTCAGGAGGTGGGTTGATCATTGAAAACTTTTGAGAAGGAGGCTGCGTGCCTTCATTTTAACAGGATTTCTGTTTTTAACCACAGTCAGCCGGGTTTCCCGCACCTTGGGAAACCCGGGAGATAAAAGGAGGCGAGAAGGGTCAGATCCATCAGGTAACTGCCTTTACAACACTGCTTGTGGGCTAGGAGGAGCAGGTGTGTTTCCTCCAAGCCCAACAAACTAATCCTGTAAGCACCCGCCCAACCACCTCCGCGATTTCACCCCCCCACCCCCGACAACCCCCCCATCACCGAATCCCCCGACTCCCGCTATCACTGACCCCTCGCGATCGCCAACTCTCCCCCGACCCCCCCCATCTCTCCTTCCAATATCTCTCTGACCCCCCTCTGATCTTTCACCAATCCCCCCATCTTTCCCTCCGATATCTCTCCGACCCCCCCATCTCTCCCTGACCCCCCACATCTCTGTACCCCATCTCTCCCTGACCCCCCACATCTCTGCCCCTGATCTTTCCAAAATGCCCCCATCTCTGCTCCGATCTCTCTCCGACCCCCCCCCAGCGACCACCCCCCCCCCGACCCTCCAAACCATGCTGTACCCACCCCGAGCGATCTCTACCCCGAGCAGCACAAAACTAACCTGCTCCTGGGCTACGGCCTCTGCTGCAGCATTGCCCTCCTGACAGGGAGCTAAGCCTGTCAATCTGGCTGGCTTCCGGGCGGGGAACTTGTTAAAAAAAACGCACAGCGTGGAGTTAAAACTTCACGGTGTTCCCAACGAGAACTCCTCCCCCCCACATGGAAATCCCGCCCCAGGCCAACGTTTACTTCTACCTTGCGTGTAGAAGAAAATAATTCCTTTTGTCATCTACAAAAAAAAATTCAAAGATGTGATAGATTTGCACATTAAATTAATATTTGGAGCCCATAACCCCACGTTGATGAAATATTAACAAAAAGAGCAAATCAGAATAAACAGCTGTAAGGGCAGATTACTGTTTTGATGGTGAGGTGCTTAGTGTTGGAGATATGAGGAATGGAGAGAACAGAAATAAAATAGGAAGATATGGAGGGAATATGTTGCATTCAACTGAAATTTAAAATGTACCATTTTCAGAAACCTCATGACAAAAAGGAGCAACATTGTAAGATTTATTTTATTGTACAGAAGATTGGCGGCTTGATGAGATATAGTGAGACATATTGAAGCAATTACTTTGCTATTTTTGCAGAAATATTATACAAAGTGTTCACTTCTCGTGTTGTACACTCATTTTCTTTACTAGTGCTAGTGCACAGGCTGTAGGATAGAGGATAATAGGCTTTTCATAGTTGATCCAGGAAGCAGAACAAAAGGATGTGGCTGTAAAATGTGGAAGAAAAGATAAAACGAGGAATCCAAGCAGTTATTCACATACAGATAGTTGTACAGTAGAAACTTGAAATAAATTGGTTTCCAATGTAGCTAGTGCAACAACAATTGGTTTGTTTGACAGGAAGCACTGTAAGGTATTCATTACTGGAGGGACTAAAATTTTGTAGAGGTGAAAACTGAACATCTAGACTGAAACTTGAATTGAATTTCATCCATATTTGAACCATTTTAAACCTGGCCAACTACAGCATAAGAAGCATACTGGGAGCAGCACTGGGAGTACCTTAAAATGAGATACCAAGCTGGTGAAGTTATAACACAGGACTACCTGCACGCTAAACAGCGAAAGCAGCATGCTATAGATAGAGCTAAGCAATCCCACAATCAATGAATCAGGTCAAAATTCTGCAATGGTGCTGGACAATTAAGCAACTAACAGGAGAAGGAGGCTCCATGAACATCCCCATCCTCAATGATGGTGGAGACCACCACGTGAGTGCAAGAGACAGGGCTAGAGTGTTTGCAACAATCTTCAGCCAGAAGTGCCGAGTGGATGATTCATCTCGGCCTCCTCCTGAGGTTCCCATCATCACAAATATCAGAATTAAGCCAATTGAATTAATCCCACGAGATATCAAGAAACGGCTGAGTCCAGTGGACACCCCAAAGTCTCCGGTCCCCGACAACATTATAGCTGCAGTGCTGAAGACCTGTGCTTCAGAACTAGCTGTGCCCCGAGCTAAGCTGTTCCAGTACAGCAAAACTATTGGCATCTACTTGACAATGTGGAAAATTTTCCATGCATGTCCTGTCCACTAAAAGCAGGACAAATCTAACCTGGTCAAATACTGCCCTATCAAACAACTCCAAATCATCGGCAAAGTAATGGAAGAAGTCATCAACAGTGCTATCAAACAGCACTTACTCACCAGTAACCTGTTCACCGATGCTCAGTTTGGTTTCTGCCAGGACCACTTGGCTCCCAACATCATTAAAGCCTTTGCCCTAACAGGAACACAACACCTGAATTCCAGAGGTGAGGTGAAAGTGACTGTCCTTGACATCAAGGTAGAATTCGACCAAGTGTGGCCCCAAAGAGCCCAAGTGAAAATGAAGTCAATGGGGATCATGGAAAAGCTCTTCAGTGGCTGGAGTCATATAGAAACATAGAAACATAGAAACATAGAAACATAGAATCTAGGAGCAGGAGTAGGCCATTCGGCCCGTCGAGCCTGCTCCGCCATTCAATACGATCATGGCTGATCATCCAACTCCAGTACCCTGTCCCTGCTTTAATCCCCACAGTACACATATCCCACCCTACCCCCGTAACCCCACGTATTTAATTCCCCCTAACATATCCCATCCTATCCCCATAACCCCACATATTTAATCCCCCCCTAACACTAAGGGTCAATTTATCATAGCCAAATCAACCTAACCCACACATTTTTGGACTGTGGGAGGAAACCGGAGCACCCGGAGGAAACCCACGCAGACACGGGGAGAATGTGCAAACTCCACACAGACAGTCACCCGAGGTCAGATTCGAACCCGGGTCTCTGGCGCTGTGAGGCACCAGTGCTAACCACTATGCCACCGTGTTGCCCTGGTACAAAGCAAGATGATTGTGGTTGTTGGAGGTCAATTATCTCAGCCCCAGGACATCGCTGCAGTAGTTCCTCAGGACAGCACCCTAGGCCCAATTATCCTCAGCTGCTTCATCAATGACCTTCCCTCCAGCACAAGGTCAGAAGTGGGACTGTTTGAAGATGATGGCATAGTGTTCAGCTACTTTCGCAATTCCTCTGATAATGAAGCAGTCCATGCTGGCATGTAGCAAGACCTACACAACATTCAGACTTGGGCTGATAAGTGGCAAGTAACATTCATGCTACACAATTGTCAGACAATGAACATCTCCAACAAGAGAGAACCTAACCAGCTCCCCTTGTCATTCAATGGCACCAACACCGAGTCCCCAACCAACACCCTGGGGGTCACCATTGACAAGAAACTCAACTGGACCAACCATATCAATGCCGTGGCTACTAGAGTAGGTCAGAGGCTGGGTATTCTGCGGTGAATGGCTCACCTCCTGAAAACCTTTCCACTAGGCACAAGTCAGGAGTGTGTTGGAATGCTCTCCACTTGCCTGGATGGGTACAGCTACAACAACACTCAAGAAGCTCAACACCATCTAGGACAAAGCACTTGCTTGATCAGCACTTCACCCACTAGCCTAAACATCCACCCCCTCTACCACTGGCATCCCATGGCTATAGTTTGTACTATCTACAGAATGCACTGCAGCAAGGCTTCTTCGACAGCATCTCCCAAAACCGCAACTTCCACCACCTAGAAGGACAAGGGCAGCAGGGTAGGAAACTCCATCATGACTGAATAATAATATGTACAGTAGTCTCATAGCCACACAATTTTACAGTAGTTACAATGTTACTGTCTCTATAGATAATAACACCTCCGGTAACCTCCCTCTAATGATATGTGAGAAAACAGGCAGGAGCAGGCTTCCCCGGCTGCTGTGGAATTGGTTAAGCCTGCAGCTGGATCATCTCAGGCACCTACACAGAGAGACCTGGCCACAGCTCAGGGTTTGTGTGGAACTTCAGCAACTTTTTTGCCATCCTATTAAATCCTGCACCAAAGCATGCACTGAAGAACAATTCCATGTGATTCATTCACCAGAAAGTTACATTTGAAGAATTGTCATCAAGACACCTTTGTAACATAGGTTCTTCTTTTCTCTCTCCAGATGTCTCTTGGTGGCCAGGGACACAGAGGGCCTCTGATGCACCTCGCAGCACACACAGTCACTCACTCTAATCCTGCAAAGCACCAGCTCAGGGATATCTACCTCAGAGGATTTGGATAATGTACTGAATGATGTATAGAGTATGAGCAAGCATGAGCAAGAGATAGTAGCACATGAGGAGTAGGATACAGCACCTGTCAGTAGGGCATATGTGGAATGGGCACAGATGACAATGTCTCTCATGATGACAACACCTCAAGAACCCTCAGGCATCCTCCCTGGAAAAAAAGGGGCTGGGATCAGTCTTGCCCCGCTACTGTGGAATTGGTGAAACTTGCAGGTGGATCATCTCAGACCTCTCCTCACCTCAATCCCCAAGCACCCTGCCACCTCAAGGAGCTCAGTCACTAGAGGAAGAATGTAGAATAAGCACAAGGCACATAGTTTGCATGTGTGGTAATGCTGTTGTTATGCTGTTGGATTCTGATTCAGTGGGCGACAGGAATGTTATATTTGGCTGTTCAATATAAAGTGAAGGCAATGTAGGTGAAGGTATATTTCTTGAGGGTATTTCAAAGATGCAAGAAGAACTGTTCATGCAATGGGTGAAGGGGACAATTGGGAGAAGGTCGCCTCAATAAGACCGTGCAAAGGTCGCTTTCCAGCTGTTGCTTCCTCCACCTCATCTACATCATCTTCTTGCTGCTGTTCATGGCCTTCTTCACTCAGGTGCTCCATGGCGATGTCTTGTTGTACTGCAAAGTTGTGCATCATGTAACAGACTACTAAGGTATGGGAGACTTTGGCTGGGCTGTACTGTAGTACACCCCCTAACCTGTCCAGGCATCTGAATCTCATGCTCATGGTGTGTTTGATGATGACTCCGGTAGATGAATGGATCTTATTATGCCTGTGCTGAGCAGATGTAAGCGGCGACCATAACCCAAGGTTGCAGAGGGTAGTCTTGATGTCCTAGGAGGCCAACCTTGCACTTTTCTTTCTGGAACAAATAATAAGGGCATTTTCCTGACTGCTGCCTGTGAAGTGAGCATTGACCTGCATGAGTCTGTTCAAATAGCCTCAGATGAACTCCACACTTGTGTGCTGCAGCACACAATCAATCAGTGATGCTCTGAACTTGGGGGAATCATGCAATTCTAAAAAAAGCTGCAGTTTTCTCTCATGCCGCTGCTGGCTGTCCATAGGGAAAGTGATGAAGTGTCGAGCTCTAGTGAACAGCTTATCAGTGACTTTCCTGATTCATCTGTGCAACAAACTTGACAAGACACAAATGTTACATTCATTTTATTCTATCTATAATCTCTAGGGATAAACTTTGGTTCTATCTAGTCTTTGAATTTAAAGTCATGGTATGAGCTCGGAACCCTTCAGTGGTCTGAATCATAGATGAGTGAGTTAGATGAGCTGAATGGCCTTTTCCATTCTCTCTCTCTCTCTCTCCAATATATATATTTTACAGAATAAATTTAGCATTGGTGCAAAGCAGAGTGAAGCTCTTGGTGATTTACTTCTGCTTTGCACCGCATGGAGTGTAAATCCAGTGAGGTGTCAGTGAGGAAGTCCACATGACCATCTAAGCACTTTGTAAACCCACCTAATGTCAATTTAAATGTTCATCAAGGTGAGGGATGTTAGTGCGGGGAAATAGAACCGCTTCGCATTTCAGGCACGGTGTCATTTTTAATTTGAATAACTGCTCGGAACTATGAAGCCATTACACATTGGTATCTCCCCAATATTCTGATTATAAAATATGATCTACGTACGTAGTGAATCTCCATAATAAAAGGTTGTTACTGACAAATAAAAAATATCACTAACTTGCACAGAACAGAACAGATTATACCCATTACTGATCAGGGAAGAAGGTGATTATGGGACATTGCAATGAGTTGTATATAACAAGACCTGTGCAGAATTTGTTTATATTAGGATTACATGCAGGTTATGTGGATTCAATTGTGTCGGATACTGCAAAAGTGATTCTGGTCATACTAATGTAACCTTCAGTAGTGAGAACAAATGAGGCAGGAACCATTGGAAACCAGTGGACCATTGTTTCTACTCAGTGTCATTCAATTCCATTATTTTTGAAGGTTCATTTCTCTCTTTCTGTATCTCAACCTTGATGGTTATATAATAGGGTAACAGACTGCCTGCCCAGCCTAGCGAAAGGAATGCAGCTTCCTTAAAGGCAGTAAAAATGTCTTTAAGCAGTCTCAATCTGACACAACAGTTAATGTGGGGCTGCCAAATCATTATCTCTCACCTGGCTTTGGTATTTGTGCCAGTCAAAGGAAATAGAAACTGATACAATAAGAGGTGATGCAATGATCCAGCACCCTGGTGCAAGCTGATTGATATGACTCCATAGGACGTCTCTCATTGGGTGTATTTACACTCCAGGCACTGGTCTAAGACCAGTTCAAGTTTCATTTCCTTGCCTGGCTCCTGCCTGACTGGAAATGTAGCAGGCTTTCCCAGGAGAGAGCTGTGCGCATGTCTGATTACAGGCATTAAAATATTTAGAAACTGGGATAGGGAGAACTCCCTGGGTGTGAAATTCGGTTACACCCCGTTTGGGGGCGGTAACCGAGTTAAGGTCGGACATTTAGCGCCTGGCGCGGAAGTACCGCCCCGGCCGCTAAATTCGGCTTACCGCCCCCGCACAGCAAGTGGAGCGCAATCTCGGGCGCTCCACTTCCTGGTGGGGCGGTAACCGAGGCGATGTCAGGGGCGCTGCTGCGTTTCAACGCCCCTCCCCTTCAGTTAAAGGGGAGGGCCATTGTGCACGCTGCAGGGCCTCCGAGGGCCCACAATAGGCCACCAAGGCAGCGTGGTGCCACGGCCGCAGCTGGGCTGTGCGATGGCGGCCAGGACCACACCACGGCCCACCACGGAGGGCCGGCCTGGAGGTCGGCCAAAAAAAGAAAATGGCGGCGCAGGTCACGGCCGCACCTCCCCTTTCAATACCGCCCCGCGAGCGGAGGTCAGTCCAGCTCGCGACCTGCGAGGCTGGCGCTGACACCGCCCGTGGCAGCCTCACGGGGCGCAGCCAAATTTCTGCCGCGGGGCGGTAAGGGGCCACAGCGGGGCGCTAAGAGGTTGTGGCGCACAGCGATGATGTCATCGCCGGCGGCGCAGCGGCCCCAGGGCGCTACCAGTGGTGGCGTGCTGCTATCGGGTAGCATTCGCGAAAACCCGGAACTTGCGATTAGTCAAATTTCAGCTTGACAGATCGTCCACATCCCCACGAAATGGACATTCGCTGGCGGAGAGTTGGGTTAGTTGCCCAACCAATGCCCAACCAATGCCCAGCGAATGCCCGTGAAACTATTACGCCTGGTAAAAGCAGCTGTAGGGCCTTTTACCAGCGTAAGAGTTTAAATAAATATGAAAATAACTTTTGTTAATTATTTAAACATAAAAAAACTTCAAAATTAGTTATAGGTTATTTTAGCCCCTTTAAAATGTTTAAATTTATTTTGCAATAAATTTAAATTTTTGTTTTAAATGTTTAATTAATTTTGAACATGTAATGATTTATTTCTATTTAACTGGTGTGTAATTATGTTTTTATGGAGATTGCTATTCATGCTTATGGGGATTCCGTACGTAAATGGAATCTCTATAAGCATAATGGGAATCCCCCTTTTTGATTGCTTGGCCGGCCATTTAATCCAGGGGCGCTTGCGAACCGCGTGCGCCCCTGGGATACGTGGGTCTTTACGCAGGGGTACATGTAGAGGCCCAGGAGCGCGAAACTCTGGAACCATCAGGTAGGTTCGTACTTTTCTTGCGGTTCAGAGGAATTCGCCCGCGGGAAGCCTCCGACCGCAAATCCAGGCCCATCGTTTTGTACACTTATTCTCTCTTATCATTTGTTCCTGCAATTTCTCCCCTTTTCTCCTCTCCTCTCGTGATAGCAACGACCCATATTGGGGAATGGTTTCCGGATAGCAGCAGTCTTGCAGTACCTTGCCCAAATAACCGCTTACGATGCATGAGCCCAGACAGTGGGTTCAGCAGACTCATTGGCACTATTTGATGGGCATCACAGCTGAAACTGCCCGTGTCCTCAGCTGAAGTCTGTGTGCACACACTTTCCAACACGGGGTCACTGAACAGCAATCAGGATTGGAAACCCTGGCCTTCTTTTCCTTTGCTAGTCTGGAGAGACTGGGGCCAAATGCAGGGCATAGATTTTTTGATTTTGTTTGGTATTTGTATTTGCTAAGATATCAGGTCCTTTCAGATGATTAGTCAGCCTGACAAAATCAGCCTAATTAGAATTCCTGCTCACCTCCAGTCCCGTGTAATATGCACTCATTTATATTGTCCTTCCCACGCCTTAGTTACTGCAAACACTAAGCAGATTCATGACCTGGCTGAGTCCAATCTTTAATGTGAAAGGGTTTTCCTCCATTTTTGCACATACTGCTGCAGTCACTATTTTCTGAAAACTTGTAGTAGCCCACATTCTCACAACAGCAAGCAGCGTCGACATATGGAGTGCTTGTGCCACCCATCTGCGAAGATCAGTTTCAGATTGAATAGTTGGTATCTGTCCTGTTGACTCCGTTCTTTGTCTGATTGGCTGTCAGCTGTGGCTCAGTTAGTAGCATCCTTGCCTCTGAGTCAGAAGGGTTGTGGGTTCATAGTCCCACTCCAGACACTTGAGCACAAAATAAAAATCTAGGCTGGCATTCCACTGCAGTACTGAGGGAGTGCAGCACTGTCGGAGGCGCCGTCTTTCAGATGAGACGTTAAACCGAGGCTCTGTCTGCCCTCTCAGGTGAATGGAAAAGATCCCATGGCACTTAAGATCCGATGGCACTTCGATTTTGTGCTCAAGTCTGATCCAGAGGAAAGAGTGCTGCCACTGAGCCACAGCTGATGACCTTAGATACCACATAAGAAATAGGAGCAGGAGTATGCCATTCGGCCCTTCGAGCCTGCTCCGCCATTCAATAAGATCATGGCTGATCTTCTCCCTCAACTCCACTTTCCTGCACTATCCCCCCATCATTTGATTCCCTTAACAGTCAAAAATCTATCGATCTCTACTTTGAATATACTCAACGACTGAGCCTCCACAGCCCTCTGGGGTAGAGAATTCCAAAGATTCACCACCCTCTGCGTGAAGAAATTTCTCCTCATCTCAGTCCTAAATGGCCGACCCCTTATTCTGAGACTGTGACCCCTGGTTCTAGATTCCCCAGCCAGGGGAAACATCCTCCCTGTCAAGCCCTGTAAGAATTTTGTATGTTTCAATGAGATCACCTCTTCTAAACTCTAGAGAATATAGGCCTAGTCTACTCAATCTTTCCTCATAGGACAATCCCCCCATCCCAGGAATCAGTCTGGTTGATACTGATCAATTCTCATTGATACTGCATTTATGTTAAAGACTCTGGGGTAAAACTTCACTTGGTTGCGCCTTCCGTTAGCGCCTTAAGAGGGCGCTAATGGGGCGCAAAGCCGCTAACGCCCGGGCGCAGCGATGTTTGCGCCGCTCGAGAACTTAACTTGAGATTGTGCGGCGGCGCTAAAACTTACCGCTGCGACCACCTGCGCGCGCAGATTGTGACGTCATTCCATGGTGCAACGCCCTTGTGGCGCCCCGTAGCGGAAATTGAGTGGCGCCCCCTGCCTTACCGCCTGGCACTTCCAACGACCAGAAGACTGGAACGCTATCAATCGCTGTGGGGCTGGGGGGGGCGCTATTTAAAGGGGGCCTCTTCCTGTCTTTTACTGTTGGTGGCATTTTTGAACTACGCATTCTGAGAGAGAGAGGGAGAGACTTCTGGAGAGATTCAACGTTGTGTGAAGGAGTTTTGGGTACTGAGCAGCACTTTGCAGGTTCATTTTGATTTGCCATTCCTTGTATCGATTTAGCAGAGACTGTGGGAGCTGCACTCTGAGCTCTTTGCCTGGTACGCTCCATTGTTCTTTCCAGCACATTTGATGTGCAAGTCTCTCCAGGCCGAGATTCAAGGCAGCAATGAACAGGATGTGGATGGAAAGCAAGATTAACCATCCCCGTTAAGAACTGGCCCGTGCCATTGTGTGTGTGTTCCATTGCTGACTGACATTACATGAGCTTCGCCAGCGCTCCGAGTTAGCGCCTCACTGCTCGGCCTTTGCGCCTTAAGAGAGGTGTGCAGCGCCTGCTTTAGCGCTCCACTCACCTCCCGGGGCGGTAAAAGTGAAGTTTCCTGTCAGTGCCGATAATTAGCGCCAGGCGCTAATATTTGCGTCCGGACGATATTTGCGCCCCAAATGGGGCGCGACCTAATTTCTACCCCAAAGCAGCTCTCCAATGCCAGTTGCCATTGTTGCTGCTTTATAAAGCAGGGCAGTTTCAGGGCAGCAGCACCTTGCTGCTCTGTATGGTATGATCAGGATGCGGAGATGCCGGCGTTGGACTGGTGTGGACAAAAATGAGAAGTCGCACAACACCAGGTTATAGTCCAACTTTACCTGAGGAAGGGGCGACAGCTCCGAAAGCTTGTAATTTTAAATAAATCTGTTGGACTATAACCTGGTGTGTAGAGTTTCGCAATTATCGCGATTCAAAATAACATGAGAGAAGCAGATTCAATTGATCATTTTTATTAAACGAAATGCTGTCCTGATAATAAAGGACACAGAAGCCTATAAAATGGCCGCCGCACATCGTGGCAGAAGCTTCCAGAGACACAGTGGGCAGACAAGATGGCGTTGAATATACATTCAGTATGTGATCGGATCATACTCGGTACACATTGTAAAGACAGGATGCAACCCGTTTGCATCTTGAACAATAGCAATGATATAAGTGCTGGAATCGTTTCCTACGCACAGTAAGGATCATTGAACGGGGCCATCGAGAACCCATCTAGACACATCAATACACAAATACCCCCCCGGCTCAACAATGAGAGAGACATTGGCGGGAGATTAAGCCAGTATTCGGGGGGCCCCAAAACCAGTCAAGGAGACGATTCATACACATCCTGGCTGGCTCAACAATGGAGAAGGTATTAACGGATAGTTGGCCAGTTTCAGGTGTTTCCGAAACCCGTTAAGAAGATAATCGCCCCATGCTGGGAGTTTTGGGCGCCAAAATCACACAAAGAATAAACGTTTAGATTTGAGCGGGAGATAAGGCCGACATAACAGTATAACTATAGAGGACAAATGTTCATTCGCTCTCTCGCTTCCTGGCCTCTTCCTTGACTCTGGGCTCTGGATTCGCTTGACTCTCTTGACTCTTGACTCTTAGCCGTGCTGGTCGGTTATTCGAGTGTTGGGTGGAGCTCAATCGGAACGAGCCGCCTCGACAGAGCAAGTAACAGGGTACACCATCCCGAGTGTCGGTAAACGGTGTCCGGACCCGGAGGCCCGAGTGACGAGAAGAAAGACGAGAAGAAATTCCACGTGCCGCCACGGTCAGTAAACCCCGACCGCGCCCGAAGATATAACGACAGAACCCATCTTTGAATTCTACCGACTACTACATGTACCGTTTCTTTTGAATTCTACGGATTGCTGCACGATCCGGTCTGAGTCCATCGACTGCTTCATGACATCAGGGAGTCTGGCTTGCCTTTCGCGGCAGCGAGAGTAAAGAAGTGGGGTGCAGAAACCCTCACAACCACGTGACAGTCAGGCGCTGCAGCGAAACGAGCTGAGTGCCCCACTTTAAATTTCCGAAGTAAGCCGAGTGGTGAGCATGTTTTCCGATCCTACAAATCCAGACGTAGTTTAGGTATATTGAGGGAGGGTGGTTTTTCTAAGGTTAATGTAGAATGTGTTCCCCCTTTTTCGATGTGTCGTGTGTTCCCCATTTCCATAGACCAAGTTTTATGAACGTGTGTATACTTGTACTCCCTTTGATCTGCACCTATGACATGTATTTCATGATTTTAGACGCCATGCAATAAAGATATTCATTTCGTGCTATTCAACCGGGTCTATTTGAGTTTTCTCTGCATTACTGCTCCTTGCATCTAAGTCCAGGTGTCAGAACCGTAAGGGCGAGTGGGTCGAACCACTCACAGGTGCTTATTGCAAAAGTCTGGCCGGAGACCAGAGCAAGCAATAGTATAGGCAACGAAGGCCTCACCTCGCACCAGTACCGTGACCCCTTACAGAAAATGGCGACCGCGGCAGGACCCTGGCAGCAAGAGAGTAATGTCTTAGACCCAGGTTTGAATAGACGAAATGTAATGGATGAGAAGGTAGCCGACTATGTGTTTGGGAAAGTTAACTTAACCAAACAGTGGATATGTGACCTACTGACGAATAGGCGTCCGCTAGACGCCGCCATCAGATGGACAGGTAGCACAGATCATAAGAAGTCGGTAGAGAAAGCGGTCTGGCTGATGTGCTACAAGAAGCAAGTCCAACTTTCGGACCAGGTTATTGCAGCACAGGCAGCTCAGATCAGGGAATTAGAAACAGAGATGGAGGAAAAGGTTACGGGAGGACAGAGACTGATTGCATCACTGAATGCGTTGCAACAGGAACGCCAAGTAGTAGCCAACCACCATGAGGCTAGGATCGATTACCTAGAATGTCAGGTCACAGAAGCAAAATTAAGTGAGGGAAGGATTAGAGAACGGTGTATCCGCCTAGCTAACCAGATAAAGGCCCAGGAAGAAAGTTTGAGGGGAGTTAGAGCGGCATTCAAGATGGCTCTCGAGGATAGGCATGAGGGAGCCGACCACAGTGTTTGTCAGAGGGAGATAGAGAACCTGAGAGAGGCCCTAAATAAGGCAAACGGCTTGGTGTGTCTCATCAGCCCGTCAGCGAGCCAGCCACAGGTAGGTAGGGAATTCCCCAAATCCCTACCGGGAAATGCAGATGTGGTATCAACCACTAAGCCCTCCGCGCCACCCAGCTATACGGAAACCTGGGTAAGGGAGGAAGTGGGGGAAATAGAGAAGAAGGTTCCCGAGGTAGGACAATCCCCGGAGGTAGTGTCGAGACCGGGACCGATGTGTCCGGTCCGAGGTCATAAGAGAGGCCCGAATGGGAACAATGGGGAAGACGGGGATATCCTGAACCAACTTGTATTGCCCCACAGCTCACACCAGCTGAGGGCAATGATCAGCCATGTCCGGAAACTGTCCGAGTCAGGAGACCCTTCCGTGCATTTTAGAGAAGTAGAACAGACCGCAGCGATTAATGGCTGCGACAACGAGGAAAAGACCAAGATGTTGCTGTTCTCTTTAGATAGCTCAATCCTTCAGTGTCTCTCCGACGAGAGCAAGAGGGGAGCTAAAAGCTATGGGGATTTACGGGACAAGGTCCTAGAAGTGTTGGGGGCGGATGACGAAGGTCCGTTCGTCAGACTGGGTCAGACCGTGCAGATAGAGGGAGAACCCCCACGGGTTTTCGCCGACAGACTGTGGCCAGTATACCAGCGCAGCTGCCCAGGTGCGCCAGAGCGCAACTACCTGGACGGCGCCGGGAAAGCTCATTGGCTCAGGTGCATAGTAGCCAACAGCTTGCCAGCCGTCAGGGAGCAGGCCAGAGCGTGGTTTGATCCCACCAACCCCGAGACAATGGAGGAGTCTGTCCTGAGTCACCTCACCATAGGGTATCGGAACACTAGAAGCACGGGAGCGCGTCCCCTTAAGGGAAAAGTGCATGAAGCAAAGCCTGCAGCTCCGGCTCAGAAAGAGTGGCATCAGGAGGGAAATCGTGCCCCACAAACCAGTAGTGTTTGTTACGGGTGCGGGAAGGCAGGTCACTGGCGTAAAAACTGTAGGAATCCCTGGAAGGACTCCAGGGAAAAAGCTCCCGCAGTCTGAGCCCAAACGCCTGTCTCTGAGAGAGGAGCTGGTGTGCCTATCCATCCCGACGCGATCGAATCAATGTTAGGAGCCATGCGGTCTCTCATGACCCCACACGGGAAGGTAGCACCAGCCCCATACAACCCAGACTTCTGACTGGAACCGGTGCAGCCTGCCTACCTGTGTCCCCTTGAAAGACACGCACAGGAGGGGGTCTCCTGTAAGGAGGCCAGGTTAAAAGAGCAAGCCTTGCGGGAGGAGAACGCCCGCTTAATGGGGAAAGTAGACGGGCTAGAAGGGCAGCTTAGAGAGCAGGCCTTACGGGAGGAGAATGCCCGCTTAATGGGGAAAATAGACGGGCTAGAAGGGCAGCTTAGAGACATAAAGGCAGCCTACAGGGTAGCCAGGAGCAGGGAGTATGAGGATTTAAACCATGGGCCGTGTGAGGAAAGGATAAAAGGTCTGACCCAAGCCCTATCCAAAGCCAGAGGGATGTTTTGCTCAACAACCCCGGGGGAATTCACCACCCCGCAGTTGCAAGCCATGGTAGCAGAGTTGCCCAAACTAAAACAGAATAGAAATCTTCAGCCTCCAGCAGGCGAGATTACACAGAATGCACAAGCTGGGGCGGTGGCCTGTCATAGGGGAGGGGCCAAACCTGCGAGTGGGGACTCTCAGAACCGCAGGGCACACAGGCCGGTAAAGCAGCCTGCGTGAGGGGAGAGGACATTCTGGAAAAGTGTAGGATCTTTTCTTTTTCTTGGGATTCAGATGAGGAAGAGCTCGGAGGGCTCAACCAAGTTAGTGACCCGGTCGGAGAGGTGGTGGGGTCGGAGGACGGAGGTTCCGCCCTCGACCCAAGCATAGGGGAGGTAGGGATTGCGAGTGGAGTTCCACTTACTGGAGAAACAAGTAGGGTGGAGTCGGAAACCGCAGATCCCGAGCCCAGGGGGGCGGAGCCAGGGGAGACAGAGCCGGCGGCTGTGGTGGGACCACAGGCCGTGATGGCGGAAGTCCCGGTCCCCGATCCGTCGGTCCTGGAGGTCTTGCCCAAGGTGGCCCTCCGCAGGTCGAGTCGGACACCCCAGCCCAGGAAGTTGTGGTCAGATCCCTCGTACACCCCTAGGCGTAAGTTCAAGGCAGCCCAGGGAGGTCCCAGTCCCAGCTCAGCAGCGACAGGCTGCGGCGGATCAAAGACAAGGGTCAGTGCCCCCCCGCCACGGGGAACAGCTCGTGACGGCCTTTGCAGGATTTAGCTAGGCCGCCCTGGGAACGGGCGACGCTGTACAGTTATTTTAGGAGGATAAGTTTAGGTTTATAGGGGTAAAAATTCACTTGGTTGCGCCTCCCGTTAGTGCCTTAAGAGGGCGCTAATGGGGCGTTAAGCCGCTAATGCCCGGGCGCAGCGAAGTTTGCGCCGCTCGAGAACTTAACTTGAGATTGTGCGGCGGCGCTAAAACTTACCGCTGCGACCACCTGCGCGCGCAGATTGTGACGTCATTCCATGGTGCAACGCCCTTCGGGCGCCCCGGAGCGGAAATTGAGTGGCGCCCCCTGCCTTACCGCCTGGCGCTTCCAACGACCGGAAGACTGGAACGTTATCAATCGGTGTGGGGCTGGGGGGGGCGGTATTTAAAGGGGGCCTCTTCCTGTCTTTTTCTGTGGTCGACATTTATGCACCACTCGTTCTGAGAGAGAGAGAGAGATTCGGAGAGAGAGAGGGAGAGACTTCTACATTGACTCAACGCTTTGTGAGGTAGTTTTGCCTAGTTCATCCTAACTTTGTTGCTACTTTAGTTGCTGTACCTCATTACTTTTCTGGCAAAGAGAATATGGGGGCTGCAATGATTGGGGGCGTCGTCCTGCTCCAGCTGAATCGGAGGATACCGAGACGCAGACAGAGAGTGGCAATGATGGCCAGACGGCGGAGGGCCATCAGGCGCATGTACAGGAGAGCTTACCCTCCCAGGGTATATCGTGAACAGCTCTCCTACATCCATATGTCCGAGGAGCTGTGTTTGCGAAGGCTGCGATTCAGCAAGGAGGTGGTCACTGAGCTCTGCCACCTGCTGCAGCCAGATCTGCAGCCTCAGCTGAGGTCCAGGACGTCTCTGTCGGTGGCAGTGAAGGTCACAGTGGCTTTGAACTTCTACGCCACTGGCTCATTCCAAGCTGCTGTTGGGGACCTCGCCAATATCTCCCAGTTTGCGGTGCATCGCTGCATCCGGCAGGTCACCAATGCCCTCTTCAGAAGGAGACGAGACTTCATCTCTTTCCCTATGACCCCAGACAAGCAGCGTGACCATGCTCTGGGCTTTGCGAGGGTAGCGGGCTTCCCCATGGTGCAGGGCGCCATTGACTGCACGCATGTGGCTTTGCGTGCTCCGCGAGAGAATGCAGAGGAATTCAGGAACAGAAAGGGGTTCCATTCTTTGAATGTGCAGTTGGTCTGTGACCACAGACAGCTGATACTCGCTGTCAATGCCCACTATCTGGGCAGCTGCCACGATGCTTTCATCCTGCACCAGACTACTGTGGCAGAAGTTTTCGAGGCACCGCATCAGCCAGTTGGTTGGCTTCTGGGGGACAAGGGGTACGCATTGAGCACCTGGCTGATGACACCGCTCCGTACGCCAAACACCCCTGCTGAGCTGCGGTACAATGAAAGCCATCAAGCAACCAGGAACATTATTGAGCGCACAATCGGCGTGCTGAAACAACGGTTCTGCTGTCTGGACCATTCCGGAGGAGCCCTGCAGTACTCGCCTGAGCAAGTTTCGAACTTCGTAGTCGTGTGCTGCATGTTGCACAACATGGCAATCCTCAGGACCCAGCCAATGCCACCAGGCCTTGTAGCACCACCAGAGGAGGAGGAGGAAGAGGAGGAAGAGGACGAGGACGATGATCATCAGCAGCACCAAGGCAGGAGGGCGGCCCACAATGGTCAAACTGCAAGGGCCGTCCGTCAACGACTAATAGCAAGCCGCTTCTAGGGCCCCTGCCATTGCTACAAACACTAATCAACCCAGCACGCAACCCCTAAGCCGGCCAAGGCACCAATAATTCCAACCACCAGCCATGTATATTTTGAATACAGAAACTTATTTATTTTACAAACTCTGTGTGTGTCAATTCCTCATGACAAACTCATAGAAATAAACACAAAAAAACAGTCAATAACATAACTGGTTCTCACAACCTGGAGATAATGTCCAAAACACTAAACAAAAGTTGGACCATGAACCTCGGCCTTTAATAAAAAAATGACCAGCATTTTGGCACACCTCCTACTTTTTGCCCTTCGAGGGTGATCTCCTTCCCTTGCGCACTTCCCCCCTTCTAACCCTACTGCTCCTCCGTAATGGGACCTCAGTGGCTGCAGCAAGGCTGGTGGAAGGCTGCTGCTCGTCAGACCCTGACACTGCAGATGCCCCTGAAGGACGGCCTCGACCACTTCTGGGCCTGGAGGGCCCGGCTGCAGACTGCACCAACTCTGCATGGGCGGCAGCAGTCTGTCCTACAGGCGGTGGCAAGTGCAGTGGAGAAGTGACAGTGTTGGCAGCAGGAATGCTGTCATCGTGAGAGAGGACAGCAACTCCCTGCTCGCCCGACACACTGGCACTCCCACGGGGCAGCACTTCAGCATCCGGAGCAATCTGCCGGAGAACAGATTGCTGGCCTGCTGCGGCGCGGTGACAGCCCCGGGGACATGTGCACGAACCATCGAGGTTGGCAGCAGTCTGTGCTCGCGTGGCCTCCATCTGAGTCTGTATGAGAGCAGTCAGAGGTGGGATCACGGCAGCCAGTGACTGAATTGCAGCACTAAGCGTTAGTGTGGCATCCGCCTGTGCTACAGCGAAGTGCTCCACACTCCTTGCCAGTGACTCAATGCATTCGGGCACCCTTCCCACTGCACCCATGAGCTCAGTGTGCATGCCCACCGCCTGGGTGTTCATTTCTGCAATCAGCCGCTCCTCCTCTGCGTCCATTGCAGTAGGAGTGTCTGGCATACTCTCCCTCTGGGGAGAAGGCCCCCGTTCTTCCCTACCCCCCGCATGGCGTTGCTGCAGCCCGCTGGGTCCTGGAGCTTCACCATCATCAGCCCCTTCCCCCCTGCTCCCCTCTGGGGAAGGCGTGTTCCCAGTGTGGGCATGGGCTTCCTCGGGAGAGGGTGGCACTGATGCTCTGGCTTCCTCTTCCTCCTCAGCTGCAGCATCACTCCCAGTGGCAGCTTCAGGGCCCGTCTCCTCAGCTGGTGAATCACCATCTGAAAGCAGGGAGGTACAAGAGTGGCTTTAGCGTGAGGACAGGGTGGCAGTAAGGGAGGAATAAGTGCAGCGAGTTAGCAAGTTGGATTGAAAGTGTCAAAGGCTGGTATTGTGAGGGACAAGTGGAAGGACAGAGGACAAAAAGGTGATGACCTTACCATTGCTGTCCACAACGGGGTCGGCGTCTCCAGTGGCGACGGGACCGATCACCCGGCTTGCCACAATCCTGTGGACGCGCTCCTCCAGATCGCTGAGGGGTTGCAGCTGAAGCCGCCCTCCACCCGTCCGTTGCTGCTGTCTCCGATTATGAGCCAGCTTAGCCTGCAAGAAAAAGGACAGGATCTGAGTAAATATACAGCCATGGTCTTGCCTGATGTGCCTCCCATAGGTGAATAGCCCTTACAATATACAGCCATGGTCTTGCCTGATGTGCCTCCCATAGGTGAATAGCCCTTACTGTATGCAAAGTGTAGAATGTGTGTGTGTGTTTGATGAAAGGGCCATAGGTGTTGGATGAGTGTTGTGCATTGGGGTTTTAAGACCCTCTGGCCATAGAGTGAGGTTGAGATGGAGGGATGGAGAGGTATTGAGAAAAAGCCACTCACCCTGACGACCCGAGTGAGGTCGTTGAACTTTTTGCGGTATTGAACATGGGTCCTGGGCACCATGCTCCTGGAGGAGACGCTCTGAGCCACCTCCCTCCACACTCTTCTGAACTCGCGTGGCAAAGGCCTCCTGCCACTCTCCGGGAACAGCATGCATCGTCTGCGCTCCACTGCGTCAACCAGAGCATCCAAGGCCCGCTCGGTGAAGCGATGAGCGCGTTCTCTCACCCTCTCCATGCTTGGCAGCAAAATGGATTACAGGTCTCTCCAGGCTGAGATTCAAGGCTGCAATGAGCAGGGTGTGGCTGGGGAGCAAGTGGCCCCCCCCGCTTTAAGAAGTGTCCGGCGCCAGTGTGTCTGTGTTCCCTCGCTAACTGGCAGCAGCTGCGCTGCGCTCGTGCGCTGAGTTAGCGCCTCACTCCTTGGCCTTTGCGCCTTAAGACAGGTGTGCCGCGCCTGCTTTAGCGCTCCACTCACCTCCCGGGGCGGTAAAAGTGAAGTTTCCTGTCAGTGCCGATAATTAGCGCCAGGCGCTAATATTTGCGTCCGGACGATATTTGCGCCCCAAATGGGGCGCGACCTAATTTCTACCCCAAAGTGTTTTAATATCCGGTTAAGATTGTAGTTTAATTTTATAAGTAAATGGTAAAATGATGGGAGTTAGTGATAGGAACAGTTAAGGTCTATCCAGTATACATGTCTTGTACGTGAGACGAGGTCAAGGGACCCGCTCACCCTTCACAAAAGCCAGAGACTCTTGGGAGGCTGGCTACATCATTTTATCTGATCACAGGAACCAGGAGATATGGAAAGGATTCTGGTGGTGCTCGCAACGATCGGATATGGATTGGCCTATCGGGGCCTCACCAAGGATGTCGTTGTGTTCGGTTGCTCCGGGGACACGGTCCCCATCGCGACGGATGGGACCGGGGAGCGAAAGGCTGAGGAAACCGCCACTTATTTCCACAAGGGAAGGTGGCCGGGATGGCTGGGAACTAATTCAACGGAATACTCCAGCGCATCCGGGTTTGCGTACAAAGAGACTTCTTTACTGTGTCCCAGGGTGAGAATCGTTGCACCCAGAATCAGCGTCACCGTCGGCAAAAGGATTTGTTTGGTGTGCAATGGGAAGGTCCCATTGAGCCGATGGTGGTGGTTACGGAAGTTAAGCAAGATTATGAGAAATTCCTCGGTCGAGTGGGAGCGATTGGGTAACAATACCCATCGGACAATTACGGGGACTAACGGACAATTGAGAGTCTGTTGGGACAAATGGTGGGAGCCGGATGAGGGAATATATGTGTGTATGTGGGGATCGACGTACGTTTGCCCCAAGGGTATATCCATATTTTTCCTACAACAGTGGCAGGATGCCGGGGAAGGGATGAGGTGGGACGTCAGCACTCGGGGGTGCGGAGCTCCATTCTCCCCGATCCCGGTAAACGCCACTGAACTCATCACGCGCCCACGCAAGTCTCCGCCCACGATTCCGGTGGCTTTGGCTCAGGAGGAAGGGTGCCCTAAAACCACTAAGGGGCCCGGGAATGGTCTGGTACTGGTGCCAACAGATCAGATACTATATCAAGGGGTACATTACGCGGTGGCCTCGGTGATTCTAAATCTCACCGAGGTGCATTTACCAGAGTGGTGCCCCAAAGAAACGGAAAAATTGTACCAGGTCCTGTTAACAAACATGTTCAGGCAATTTTATGAGTTTGATTTTGCAGAGGTTGACAAAACAAGCTTATACAACACACCACACGAAGTTTTGGGTCAGGTGGGGAGACAAAGAAGGGGTGCTGTGAACGATGTGTTCACTGCTTTTAATACGGGAACATCTGTGGTCAACGCTCTAGATAATGTGAAGCTGCAGACACAGATTACCGGTTTAAAGACAGTTAAAAAGCATCTTCACAAACGAGAACAAGGTAGTAGGGTCTGAGTTACATGAGGACCAGGCCATGACACTACATTTAAAAGAGATTGGCCCAAAAATTCGTGAGGAAGCCTTCGTGCGAGGGTAAGGCTTCCCCGCGATCTCTCACTGCGCGTTGGCTTTTTCAGTTCCAGCTCGCACGAACTTGATGTTCTGGACAGCTGCTGTGCTGGGCTTGCGTATCCCACAGGCGCAGTTAATTCGTGCGAGCTGTGGGATCATGTGACTCAGTTAGAGCCAATGGCAGCACACCATCTTCCATTCATAACTTTCACATAAGTGCTGTGAAAGCTATGAATACTATAGCCCCCCAAAAGAACAGCTAAACCTCAATTAAATTTAAAAAAAACCATCACATTAATAAAATAAGTAGTTAAATAAATTAACCATTTTAAATAAAAAATTAAATTTTTGAAAAAATTTAAAATCTTTTAAAAAGTTATAAAAATAAACTTACCTGTCTTTAAAGTCTCTAAAAAAGATATACCTGTTAAAAAAAATTCAAAATAATACTTAATTCACTACTTACCTTGTTAAAAGTGGGTCTTACTCCTCCTTTTTTTATGTGTAAAATCTTCCATACTTACCTGCGCGTTGAAACCACTAAATGCACTGCATGCGCGCAGCCTGTAGCGCGCACGCGGTTCACTTAGGAACCGCCCCCTTTTCCATTCACCAAGTGCCGGTTTTCAGCGCATGCGCAGTGCATGCAGAAAACCGGCAATTGGAGACAGAATACGCGAGAGTACACAGTGCGTACTCTCGCGTATCAACACAAATTTTTGGGCCATTATAGCAGTGCTGGAGAAGCATGCGAGAACGGTAAATGCCCTGATCAGGGAAGATCGAAATGCATCCGATCAAGCTGCGCATAACGAGGTGTGCGTACTATACGGGGCGTGGTTACTGGGCGAGGGCCGCAGTAATTTGGAGGATTTAAAACAAGGTTTGGTCCGGTCCTGGATAAGCAACAAACACCTGCAGGCGCTCCACCCTTTTCAGAACACGTTAAGCCCGTGCCAGCTCAGGCTAGCCTCAGAGGCATACCCAGTCCCAGTGGACTGCGGACGGTCAAATCACACTATCATGGGGATAGTAGTACTGATGCCAGTGTTGGGCGACACAGCAAAGCCCGCCCCGGTGTACCGGGTGGAGAACATTGGAGTCATTCAGGGGGGAGCCCACATTCGTTACGCAGCGGTCCCACCTTACGTCATCCGCTGGGAGCAAACGATGACAGGTACCGACCTATCGGGTTGTCGTGGTCGGGGAGCACACATCATACTGTGTCCCCAGCACTTGAATGCCTTTTTAACACCACAATGCGGGTTCAGAACGGCTGGCGCGAAGCCCATGAATTGCACCATGGAAGCAATGACACAAGATCATGTGCCCCCACAGGTGGCATACATAGGGGGTGGAACGTATTGCGTTACCACTGCAGCGCAACACTACCAGCATGGACAGCACAGCCGGTGTCCGGTGAGTGACAGCAGTTTCTGTTTTAAACCCAGGGCTGAAGTTCAAGTGGCACAACAGCGAATTGTCCCGATCCCTGAACCATCCACAGTTCACCTCACTGTAAAAGAGAATTTCACAGACTTGCAGCGATTCGTCGCACATTTCGGGTACATCATTTCCCCTCTCCCTGAACACCTCACCAAGATTTTAAAAGCCGTTATGGTATCACAGAAACATTTTTACACCCTGGAACAAAAGACTGTAGAGATAGGGGCAGAGATATTGGACATAGTAACCCCACCGTGGTGGGATCTGTTCACTAATATTGAGGTCCCGTCATGGATCAGGATAGCCTCCCACATTTTGGTTGTATGTCAAGTTGTAATTGTAGTGTACCTGTTGTTCGTGCACTGCAAAAGGGGCAAACGCCTCACGAGTCAGGAGAACACAGGGGAGTGGAGAGAACGTTACGTGCGCGTGAACGAGGAAAGTACCGCGTAGACTGCCAGGTTGACGCCCTTCCATTTCACCGTGTGTGTTTTTGTAATTGTTGTAGTTATAAGTATTTGTGATGAAGTTTGGAACTTTTGTATTTTTTTAAAACAGTTGGTTTAATTATTTTTCCTTTTGTAATAAAACATGCATATACAGGTAGTGCGAGAGGCATCGGCCTTTTGCACCTGGAAGGCGTATACGCAGTGTAAGTTTAAAGGCAATGCTGCCTACGATTTGTCCAAGATAGACAATGTGTTTTCTCTGGGAAATGAGGACTACATGTGTCATGGAGGCCATAGATAGTTTAATTACCGGGAGTGTTTGGATGTGGAGAATCGGGATAATTTGCTCACCAGCATTTAATTGATACGATAAGCGGAGTTATTCGCATCAACAGGAGGGACTGTAGAGTTTCGCAATTATCGCGATTCAAAATAACATGAGAGAAGCAGATTCAATTGATCATTTTTATTAAACGAAATGCTGTCCTGATAATAAAGGACACAGAAGCCTGTAAAATGGCCACCGCGCATCGTGGCAGAAGCTTCCAGAGACACAGTGGGCAGACAAGATGGCGTCGAATATACATTCAGTATGAGATCTGATCATACTCGGTACACATTGTAAAGACAGGATGCAACCCGTTTGCATCTTGAACAATAGCAATGATATAAGTGCTGGAATCGTTTCCTACGCACAGTAAGGATCATTGAACGGGGCCATCGAGAACCCATCTAGACACATCAATACACAAATACCCCCCCGGCTCAACAATGAGAGAGACATTGACGGGTGATTAAGCCAGTATTCGGGGGGCCCCAAAACCAGTCAAGGAGACGATTCATACACATCCTGGCTGGCTCAACAATGGAGAAGGTATTAACGGATAGTTGGCCAGTTTCAGGTGCTACCGAAACCCGTTAAGAAGATAATCGCCCTATGCTGGGAGTTTTGGGCGCCAAAATCACACAAAGAATAAACGTTTAGATTTGAGCGGGAGATAAGGCCGACATAACAGTATAACTATAGAGGACAAATGTTCATTCGCTCTCTCGCTTCCTGGCCTCTTCCTTGACGCTGGGCTCTGGATTTGCTTGACTCTCTTGACTCTTGACTCTTAGCCGTGCTGATCGGTTATTCGAGTGTTGGGTGGAGCTCAATCGGAACGAGCCGCCTCGACAGAGCAAGTAACAGGGTACACCATCCCGAGTGTCGGTAAACGGTGTCCGGACCCGGAGGCCCGAGTGACGAGAAGAAAGACGAGAAGAAAGACGAGAAGAAATTCCACGTGCCGCCACGGTCAGTAAACCCCGACCGCGCCCGAAGATATAACGACAGAACCCATCTTTGAATTCTACCGACTACTACATGTACCGTTTCTTTTGAATTCTACGGATTGCTGCACGATCCGGTCTGAGTCCATCGACTGCTTCATGACATCAGGGAGTCTGGCTTCCCTTTCGCGGCAGTGAAAGTAAACAAGTGGGGTGCAGAAACCCTCACAACCACGTGACAGTCAGGCGCTGCAGCGAAACGAGCTGAGTGCCCCACTTTAAATTTCCGAAGTAAGCCGAGTGGTGAGCATGTTTTCCGATCCTACAAATCCAGACGTAGTTTAGGTATATTGAGGGAGGGTGGTTTTTCTAAGGTTAATGTATAATGTGTTCCCCCTTTTTCGATGTGTCGTGTGTTCCCCATTTCCATAGACCAAGTTTTATGAACGTGTGTATACTTGTACTCCCTTTGATCTGCGCCTATGACATGTATTTCATGATTTTAGATGCCATGCAATAAAGATATTCATTTCGTGCTATTCAACCGGATCTATTTGAGTTTTCTCTGCATTACTGCTCCTTGCATCTAAGTCCAGGTGTCAGAACCGTAAGGGCGAGTGGGTCGAACCACTCACAGGTGCTTATTGCAAAAGTCTGGTCGGAGACCAGAGCAAGCAATAGTATAGGCAACGAAGGCCTCACCTCGCACCAGTACCGTGACCCCTTACAGGTGTTGTGCGACTTCTCATTTTTGGTATGATCAGGAGTGCTCTAACCACTCAGCCACCTAGCAGGTAAAAAGGATTGGCGTCTTTGCCTTCAACCACAAGCCACTATGGATTCAGACAGCTGTAGAGATGGAGTCGAAGCCACCTGTTTTGGTGGCGTATAAAGCGGCTGGTGGCCTTTAGAATCAGTTTGCCTCCGGCTTTGGAAGTGGTGTTGTCAGCAAACTCTGAGTAAAAATGCACTGTCAGGGAAAGTTACGATAGAAACAAGCTACTCACTGGGTGGGCTCCAGCAATCAGGGAATAATAAAATGTTCAAACAATTTGTTCAAGTGAACAATTAAAAATTTGGCAACTGGAATGATCATAATGCCAACTATTGACTAATTTGTGTACATGACACGCAACAGTCTGTGATATAAAATGTCCTTATTATACATTTAAAAGAATATTCTTTCATGGTGATAAATGGAACAGTATTTTTGTTTTAGAAAAATCTGCCTTTAGCTCATGCACACCATAGGTGAGGACACTGAGTCTACTGGCTTTCATATTTATAATAATCAAGTTATAATTGTCCACAGCTGATTTTCTTTTCAAATTGACAAAATCGTCATTGGTGCCGTGGCCCCAGTTTTACTTGCAGATTCTAAGTGCCCGCACTGCACCAATTCCAACAGATCTGGCATGCGGGGGTCCGGAAGAAGCCGCAGTAAGTTTCAAATGTTATGTGGAATCCTCGTGGAGCCCAGGTTTTCCCGGCCTTCCCAGGCCCTTGCCTGTCCCACATCCCCGACCGTCATCGACCCTGCAGCCGCCACCCCTGCGCCTCCTCCTCCTTACGTCTTTGGGTCTCTGGTGATGACCGGCTCCTGTCCCAATTCTCGCTCCCGTCCACCGGCCCTGGCGTCATTCCTGCTGGCTTCCGGCGGGAGGCGGATTTTAAAAATTGAACTGAGGCTCAGGCATTAAAATGAGCCGGGCCTCCTTTCCTTCATGACTTCCGGGTGCGCCTCCCACTTCCAGCCCTCCCCGAGTTAAAATCCACCCCATTATGCTCCAAGTACCCGCAGGATTTAACGCACGAATCACAGGTGGCTCTTTTCCACACTAAAAGGGGTGTAAATAAGATACAGAGCCATTCACACACTCCAGATGGGCTGAAGCGAAGCTGTGTCCACCATTGACCATCCACAGCTTAAATGATATTTCTGCCATATTTAAGTGAGAGGCTGTTGCCTATTGTTCAGATTTATAATGAAACCCGAGACCTTAACCCAGTTTCTTATGCAGTTTTCTGCTAAACATCTCACTGGCATTGAGACATCGGGCTGGATTTTGCCAGGCCCGAGGAGGCGGGTTTGAAGGCGGGTCCGGTGGGACAGTTGCCAAAAATGGTGTCGGGCTCCGATCCTGCCTCCAACCCGCCTCTGAGCAACTTTCCCAAATGCGGGCTTTCAGACCCCGTTTTGGTTCCGCCTCCAAGAGGCGGGATAGGCCCTTAAGGCACTTAACTACCATTTAAGTGCCTCTATAATCCCATTTTGAGAGGCCTTTCAGAGTTTACCACATTTCCCTGCGTGCTGCACGTCTCCCCTGGAACATGCCAGCTAATCCTGTCGGGTTCACAAGTGGATGGCTTCCTAACAGCTGCAGCTCCACCATAAAAAAGGCGTTTTCCACAATGATCATTTGCACTTGTGCATCTTCCTCGACTCCCACGATCTCCAGGGCCGCCTCCTCTGTGCTGGTGAGCTGGGCTATTGAGGGTGGCCCTCCTCCTGTCTTTGCCCTTTCCCTCTTATTGTGGCCTCTCTTTTCATGCAATGAGGGACACAAGTGGAGTTTGAGTGAGAATGAAGGAGTGTAGAGAATCCATAGTATAGATGCTTAGAAGGACACAAAGATGGAGTGAGGTGCCAAGACCAAGGGCCCTCCCTGTGTGTTGTAAGTTGTTGTCATAGCATCACCGTGATAGGGAGTGTGAGGGCTGCATAGTCGAATAGTTAATTGAATGTGAACATACAGAGAGAGGGAATGGTTAAGGGTGCAGGGATGTAAGTGTCAATTGGCATGTGGAGGAGGAGGTTGACAATGAAGAGTGCTGGTGATGAGAGGCGATGGGGAGCAGATTGAGGGTGATGGTGATGTAATACTCACTTTTCCTGTGCGGAGAAGGTCATGAAACCTCTTTCTGCACTGCAGCCAGCTTCTGCTGCACATTGAGATGGCACTGACCTCCTGGGCCATTTGCAGCCAAACAGCTGTGGTCTGCTGGGGAGGCTTCTTCCTCCCAGATGAAGGAAACAGCACTTCCTTCTGAGCTCTTGCTCCCTCCACCAGAGCTTGGAGGGAGTCCTCATCAAAGCGGGGTGCGCACTTGGGCCTTGAGCTTGCCATGTTTGCACCACTAATCCCTCAGAAGTCTCAGCAAAAAAGTTGTAAGGCAGAAAATGAACCAAGGCTGCTTGCAGGCCTTAAATGCAGCTGCATAGATGATGTCATCAGAGGCGAGTTTCAGGGCCAGGGGTTCCCACACGCTGGAAATCAAGTGCCCAATTAGGGCAAAATCGCCAAATTATCCCGCCTCACATCGGAGGCGGGGGCGGGACCCGCAGGCCACCTGACCCACCCCCAACCCGCCCCCAATGACAAAATCCAGCCCTTAGACTATTTACAACATTACACCCATTGACATTATGAAGAACCAGGTCAGATATAATGGAGGCCAGACACAATGGCTATGGGAGACCCCCTCTGCTCCCTCCCACCATTCAGGATCCAGTCTCTAACAGCACGCTGTTAGGTTGGATTTTACATTAAGCTGTTTCTTATTGCAACAGGTTTTATCGCATTTTCCCCATGATCAGCCAACCCTCATAGTGCAACACCTAGTCACTCCCAGCCAGACGGTTCTAATGGCATCAATTATTTTCTTACAGCACCTAGAATCATAATAATTACCACCATCGTTCTTCACCAGGTCTGACTTAAAGCACAGTAACTGCCGTCATCATACATAAACTGAAAAAAGGTTTCATACCCACTATTATGTCAACATATATTGTATCAGATGCGATTGAGTACCGGCCCAGTGATTGAGGAGACTGCAGACACCGACACAGTCTTTATAATGATATGTGCATGGTATATAAATGGAATTTGTTCGAAAGAATTTAGTGAAACACTATCTTGCCCATAATTTAAATACAAATCCAGGCTACTGGGTTTCACTAATGTGACAGTACCAGAGCTAATCTTTTATCTGCACATTCTAATGCTCAATCCTGTCCTCCAGCGAACTGGCATTTGTCCAAGAAAGGCTGAGTTTAATACTAATGTCATTAAGGCTTTCTGCTTGCTGTGGCATCAGTAGAAAACTAATAACCTTTCCTGCGAAATACAAATTACACTCGGTGTCTATTTATGCAAAGCACAGTCCCTGCAGATGCCTGGGACTCCATTGTAATAGCTAATAAAGAGATTTCAATACAACTCCCTTGTAACTTGGAAGTTCTGTTCTTTTGGCCCTACCTCCATGGAGGGATGAAGGATAAAGGACAACTCTTACGTTACAAGTTCATTTGTATTCTGTAGATGGCGCATCAAAGGAGGAGATATCATTTTTCTGGGATGAATCAAGAGATATAAAGAAGGTAAACCTTTCCTGCTTAAACAAAGCATCCATTTTTAAATTTGTCTCTTTGGCAATTCTGGCCTCGATATTAACCCTCCCCACGATGGGTGGGAGGAGGACATGGGAGGGGGTATAAACCCTAAAAAACAGGGAATGTGTCCCCAACCCACCGTGTACCCGCCCGTTGCCATTTCTAAGGTGGCAGATAGCGAGGTGTGCAGGTGTCCCATCTTGGAGCGGCGGGACACTTCATTGTCATATTTAAATCAGGCTCCCACTGTGCAGTTGGGAGCCTGATTTAAATTTAACTGCAACTGGCTGGGTTTCCCAGGGCTCTGGAAACCCGTCAGCGAAATGGAGGCAAGAGCTGCTGACTCCAGCAGGTAAGTGCTTTTTATAGCACTCCTTGTGGGCCAGGAGTTGCAGGAGTGGTCCTCCTGGCCGCTCAAGGAAGCCTTCGGCCTACCCCATGCCAATTGCTGCCTCTCTCTCTTCCCCCCCGCTGTGATTGGCCGACCTCCCCCATCCCCAAATTTTGTGTCTTCCCCCACAATTGGACAACGTCCCCCCCTCAACCCCCAATATATTCGTATGAAAGATGCGTTAAATGTTAGTTAAGGTATTTGCCCGTGATTTTTATGTACTGGCTGGAATATAAACTTTAACTGCAAACTGTACACTGTGGGCTAATCTAACAGTGAAGTGCACAAACTCATGTAGAAATGGAGATTGCCGTGGATTGCCCCCTACAGTCCCTGGATGCGGCCTCCTGTTGCTGGTTTTCCTGCCCGGCAGCCGGCCAACCCGTCAATTTGGCTGGCTGCCTGGCTGGAAACGGAAGAAAAAATTTATAATGAGGTCCTGCCGTTAAATTTGGCAGGTCCTCCACGTCCCCGGCCTCGCCGGGTTTCTCCCTTGCTACCGCGATCCCCCACACCCTCCCCACCTCCCCGTAAATATCGGGGCCTCTATGTCAGATGCAAAAATTTAGATTAGATTTCAACTAGTTACAGAAAGAAAGAAAGACTTGCATTTATATAGCGCCTTTCAAGACCGCCGGACGTCTCAAAACGCTTTACAGCCAATGAAGTACTATTTGAAGTGGAGTCACTGTTGTAAGGTGGGAAACGCGGCAGCCAATTTGCGCACAGCAAGCTCCCACAAACAGCAATGTGATAATGACCAGATAATCTGTTTTTGTTATGTTGGTTGAGGGATAAATATTGCCCAGGACACCGGGGATAACTCCCCCTGCTCTTCTTCGAAATAGTGCAATGGGATCTGTTACGTCCACCTGAGAGAGCAGACGGGGCCTCGGTTTAACGTCTCATCTGAAAGACGGCACCTCCGACACTGCAGCACTCCCTCAGTACTGCACTGGAGTGTCAGCCGAGCTTTATGTGCTCAAGTCCCTCAGAGGCGAGTGTGCTACCAACTGAGCCCCTGATGGCGCAGGTCGTAACTGCACTGCTTAGCGTCATGGTGAGTTCGACGGTGCAGAAGTTTCTCAACCTGGGAGCTGCTGTAATTACCCTCAGTGGCCCTGGCTGGAAATCAGAAAAGCCAGCCAGGTTCCTGCTCCTGATCACTCTCTTGTGATCCCTGCTGGATAGTGTGTCAGATGAGGTTGGGATTTGCTTCAACTTTTAAGCCTGTCACTTTCCTACAGCACAGCTTGGGTGGGAACTGCAGAGCCATCAGAAACTGGATCCCAGGATCAATCTACATCTTCAGGAGAGCTAGGGAAAAAAATTTAAGAATTGCAAACAGCCAATTGTCGGCACATTTTACTCACATTTAAAACCATTTTCCTACTGAAGTTTAAACTTGAGGATAATTTATGCATTTGTAGATTTGAAGGAACTGTACGATTAGTCTGTACATTGGCAGATATATTATCACACATTTGAAAGACAGAAAGACTTGAAATCATATAGCACCATTAACAACCTCAGAACCTCCCATAGCGCTTTACAGCCAATGAAGTACTTTTGAAGTGTAGTCATTGTTGTAATGTAGGAAACATGGCAGCCAATTTACGCACAGCAAGCTCCCACAAACAGCAATGACCAGATCTGTTTTACTGCTGAAAGATATTGGCCAGGACACCGGGGAGAACACCCCTGCACTTCTTTGAAATAGTGCCATGGAATCTTTTGTGTCCACCTGAGAGGGCAGACAGGGTCTAACATCTCATCTGAAAGATGGCACCTCCACTAGTGCAGCACTCCCTCAGTGCTGCACTGGGGTGTCAACCTAGATTGTGTGCACAAATCTCTGCAGTGGGACTTGAACCCATAACCTTCTGACTCAGAGGCAAGAGTGATATCACTGAGCCACAGCTGACACCCCATTTGGGTAGGGAATGATGTGTGTGTATTAGTGTGAATGAGATGTGTGTCTATTGACTTCGTCATGTGCCTACTGAGGATTTAATGAGTCACATGCGGTACTAATTTCTGCCATTGTAGACACAGCCCAATTGTAACAACACTATGCCATATTTAAGAGGGCGCTGTGACAATCTGTACGCTATCTATGTGTACATTTGCAGGTCAGTCCTTGATCTAAAAAAAATCATCCAAAGAAGGTCAAGGGCTGCATCCTGGACTCCCACAGCAACAAAAACATCAGAATGACACTGGCGCCTCTCTTAATATTTCTCCTATTGAGTCATGAGATTAACTTGCTTCCCCGAGTCTCCTATTACCCTCCTCAATTGCACTCATGTTTTTATCACTGTGGGGAGAGCAGCACATGACCTCCAGCGAGATTGTGGGGAGTGCACTGGTCGGTCAAGGCTGGGCCACACATACGAGCTTGGTGTCTTCACTGTGGGGGCAATGCTTACTAATGTTACAGTGTACAAAACGCAATTCAGCAATACAACTTAATGCTCTGATTCCGAACATTCTCAGATTCAATAGCAAGTGGTGTTTATCCATATCAGTGACATATTACAGCTGTTAACGGTCTTATTTATACAGAGCATACACAACTGGACTTCATCCTCTCAGCCTCACACCAGGCTGCATTACTCACTCGCACTGCATGTGCAAGTGAATTATGAGGTCTGACTCAAGAGTGATTTCTTTTTCAGTGTCTGGTTTATATCATCAGTTTTTGCTTTAACAATTGTTCGAAATTGCTGTTTTCATTTTTTATGGATCGTGCTCTCACCGGGGCTAATATGCTGCTGGATTGAAGGTTTTAAAGTTTCCCATGTGTTCTCGAGTGTTGGAGTTGCGCCCTTTTTAACCTGGGCTTGAGGATCACGCTGACAGTTTCTATCGCAGCCTCGAGCTAAAGGCTATGTTCCAAAATGAATTAGTGAGGAGTGTTTATTTTTTATGTGCAGTGTGCTGATAACATAGAGATTCTTGTGTGATGGTGGCCTAAACTGGTGCTAAGAAAGTGGTCAGAAAGTCATTTGAATTGGAAAACAATCTACTTGGAACAACCCGATTACTTGAATGTCCACACCTGCAGTCTAAACATACACACAGCACATTAGACTTTATTATAAATAGTAGTGTACCACCTGGAATTCCCTGCCTAAACCTCTCCACCTCTCCTTCCTCCTTTAAGATGCTCCTCAAAACCTACCTCTTTGACCAAGCTTTTGGTCACCTACCCTAATTTATCCTTATGTGGCTCGGTGTCAAATTTTTTGTCGGGTGTGCAGCGCCTTGGGATGTTTTACTACATTGAAGGCGCTATATAAATACAAGTTGTTGTTGTTGTTGTTCATAGTAGTCTACTGCAGGGCCAAAGTTTATCAATGCTACAGCATACTGAGTGCCTTATGAACTGAACCTGCATCATCATTCACTATTGTGTACGTGTTAGCATGCCCAGGTTCAAAATATTATAACAGAATCACTGTGAATTGCTAAAAGTTGAAAATAATACCAATGTGTACAGGTTAAAACTACTTGGCCGGATTTATTTGGAATAAAATAATATGAAGAAATAAAAAGGCATAGAAAGATCATAATACAGTAGTGATTAACTTTATACAAATTACAAACTGTTTATATACAAAAGAATACGAATCCTTGCAGCTTTCTTCAGCAAATGCTTTAAAGAAAAAAGCCTTTCACGTGGAATGATTCCTCACAGAGCCCTATTTGCCATATATTAGCAGCAAGACAATTGGGGCCGATTTCAACCCTACTCGCTCAGCAGAAACCTGTCGGGTGGGCTGTTAAAATCGCCCCGGCTCGTACCTGTCCGAAAGCCCCCAGGATCACGGCATCTACAATTTTAACATGCTCTCCTGAGCAGGCAGCAAGGACAGGCACCCGGAGCCAGCAGGGTCCTTCTTTACATATGCATGCTGCGGCTCGATGACATCATTGAGACCCAACTGTAATTTTAACTCAGGCTTGAGCGGGGAATCCACCTGGAGTTAAAATCAGGGGCAACAAAGAGTTTGAGAAAGTGCATGGGTTATAAGATATTTTTTCCATTGAAGGTCATATAATTTTTTTAATTAGGTACTCAAAATGGTAACCATTTTTTAACGCTCAGATGGACAAAGTGGAAGTGTGTGGATCAAGACTAATGGTCTACTTTAACACCAAACGTCATTGGAAAACATCATTCTATTCACCTCATCACACCAAGAGGGATGTAAGTAACAGATCTCATTAGGTCAAAGCGAGTTCACCACTTATGAGTCAGATAAAGTAGTGTCCTTGAACTTCAGAAACATTACAGACCACTGCTTTATAAGTACAAAAGGCAAACAGGTCTCTGTTAGCACAGTTGGACTTGGGATGCAGATAATCAAACTTCGGCCGACTGATTCATCCATATGCTTCGGAGAAGAGGGGGCCACAAGATAGCGCCAACAAGTTCCTCTGCTGAAATAAAGCTTCACTGGCTGATGAAGAAACCTAGCGGGGGAGGATGCACCTGGAGTTTAGGATATTCAGAGATCGGACAGAGTGTTTTGTGCTATTTATTAGAAGGAGATTGGGGGAGTTAAATTTGAGATTTTTTGATGAATTTTTTAATGGGTTTTTAAAGTGGTAATATTTTATTTTTATGAATTGATATAGTTATGGATTAGGAACAGCCATGGTAGCTGCATCTCTGAATTTTTCTTGCTGAAATGTGACTGGAATGAGGATGAAGTTGTTGATCTCGTGTTGACTCACAAACCATTCATATTCAAAAAGTAAGACTGCTTTCCTCCTGCCCGTTTAATCGCTGGTTTTGTGTGAAAATAAATTGGAATAACACGGAAGAAAAACCATTTATTTTACAACAGCGCTTTCTCTCGTTTTAGTCCTGTTGAGATTAATGTCTTGGCAGCCATGTTATGATTTAGCCAGATGTTTACCAAATGAAATGCAGTCCAGAAAAAGATAAGGACATAGCTTTAAAAAATGTGTTCAGTCATTTCTTCAGCGCACTTCTGTTGACTCACTACTCATTTAGGTCAGATTGAATTAAGAGCTATTACTCAGAGGAGAATTACGGGGTAGCAATTTGTGTTGGGCGGTAGTGCAAATTGGGCAGTATCATTATAGAACTGATGTAGATCTATCCTTGGCCCCTCCTATTTCTCTGCCCCTCGGCGACATCATCCGAAAACATGATGTCAGGTTCCACATGTGCGCTGACGATACCCAGTTCTACCTCACCACCACCTCTCTCGACCCTCCACTGTCTCTGATAGTCACGCTGCTCGTCCGACATCCATTATTGGATGAGCAGAAATTTCCTCCAATTAAATATGGGGAAGACCAAAGCCTTTGTCTTCGGTCCCTTCCACAAACTCCGTTCCCTATCCATGGACTCCATCCCTCTCCATTCCCTGGCCACTGTCTGAGGCTGAACCAGATTGTCCACTTCCTTGCCATCCTATTTGACCCTGAGCTGAGGTTCCGACTCCATCTCCTCTTCATCACCAATACCGCCTACTTCCACCTCCATAATATTGGCCGTCTTTGCCCTGCCTCAGGCCATCTGCTGCTGAAACCCTCATCCATGCATTTGTTACCCCTAGACCTGACTATTCCATTGCTCTCCTGGCCGGCCTCTCACCTTGGACCCTCCATAAACTTGAGCTCATCCAAAACTCTGCTGCCCATATCCTAACTCGCACCAAGTCCCGTTCACCCATGACCCCTGTCCCCGCTAGCCTCTATTGGCTCCCGGTTGAGCAACGTCTCGATGTTAAAATTCTCATCCTTGTTTTCAAATCCCTCCACGCCCTCACTCCTCCCTATCTCTGTAACCTTGACTAGCCCTACAACCCTACGAGATCTCTGCTCTCCACCAAGTCTGGCCTCTTGCGCATCCCGGATTTTTATTACTCCACCATTGGCAGCCGTGCCTTCAGCTGCCGAGGCCCTCAGCTCTGGAATTCCTTCCCTAAACCTCTCCGCCTCTCTACCTCCCTCTCCTCCTTGAAGACTCTCCTTATAAGCTATTTCTTTGAACAAGCTGTTGGTCACCTGTCCTAATACCTCCGTACGTTACTCGGTCATTCTATTTGATAACGCTCCTATGAAGCGCCTTGGGACATTTTACTATGTTAGAGGTGCTATATAAATGCAAGTTTCTGTTGTTGGTGAATATCGGGCAGGGCGTATAACAGGCGGCTGATTTGATTCCACCCAGAAAGAAATTCTATCCCCAAGGTTCTTGGGTAATTTACCTTAGTGCAAGGCAATGTATTAAACAGGTTAATATTAATTAAGAGATCGGGTTTGTCATTTGTATGGTTCTGATCACTGTGCTGCAGGAATCATTCCAGAATGGAGTGAATCATGATTTTTTTTACTACTGTATGACCGTGGTTCTTGGGATCTTTTTGGGGTTTTTCAGGTCCCTAAATCTGTTTGCCGGAAGTTAACAGGAATATCAACATCAACTCCAAGACTAGGGCCCCTCCGATGGATACTTATGCAATTATGCAAAATTATCTTATTCTCTTAACACAGCCCGAGTGTGATTTTTCACATTTCTCCCGCTAGATAGCCATGTGAGCTCTTTGATGACTAATTTAAAACCATTTAGTGACAAATTGCGTGCTGAAGACTTATAGCTACTAATAACTGGGTTGAGACTGTCCAAGTTTATTTCATTTAGGACAAATCCAGCCAGCAGAGAGAGGAGGCTGTCAGACCATCAGTCTGGCCTGGATTTGAGGCCTGGCCTAAGAGATTAAATTACATTTTAACCCATTTTCTTACCCAGCACTCCGGCCCTAAACTTTTAAAGATTATTTTTAAGTTTGCACTGTAATGTCAGAATTTTCCGGGGTGGTTGTGGTTGCAGTTCGGGTGGGAAAGTTGTTATTTTTGACAGCGGGTCGGGAAACTGCTGTCATCTCGCTCCCACACGCCTTTCCCCCAGGCGCGGCTGTCATCGCGGAGCTGACCCGACCGGCAGCAGCGGGCGACCCAATTGAAATCATTATCAATTAGTTTACAAGCACTTAAGAGCCTTTTTGAACTTACTTTTTAAATTTCCCTGCTTGGCCACGGGATTCATGCAGCTCGGGAACCACGTCTGTCAATCTGAGGCGGGAGTTCAGTGGCCATTGCTCCAGCTGATTACTTGACAGCATCAAATGTACAGTAAAAGCTCCCACCTGACAGATGATCACTTTCTTCAGGCAGAAGCTGTTGCTCAGTCCATTTCCAGCACAGATTCTGCAGGCTGCAAGTCTTTCCAGCAAAGTCTCCATCCAGTGTCACCTCATTGGAAGAACTTTCTCACCATTGACAGAATGCTTCTGTCATCTGTACTTCACCTGCCATCTATTCCATCAATATGGGTGCCATTTTACTGTCTCACCTTGGTCCTCAGAATCGGACCACGATGAGCCCCAACACCAGCAGCACCAGGCACACCAGCAGCACCAGGCACACCAGCAGCACCAACAACGACAACACCAAACTTCTCCGCAATTAACTGATGCTGCACAAGACACAAGGCATCAGCACCCGAGCACATTGCTGCCCGGGAGGCCAGGGGTGACCTCATCATGGCCAGATTTAGTTAACTTTATGCTGTACACCCATAAGGCTGCCACATGATGCACCAGGTTGGCCCCACCCCACCCCAACACCATAAAGCATCCCTACAATGACCAAGCCATTCCTTTCACACTCACCACCATTGCGGGGAGGTACTGTTATGTCTCACCATTCACTGCAACTCACTAAGCCACTTCCAAAGGTGCACACAAATCTGTCCAAGACCGGAAAGTGTTGAAAATAAAGATTTTTATGTTTGACACCACATTAACAGAAGGTTTACATAAATATTGGATAAAACACCGAAGTGGCTACTCTTGCATGTTGTTAGTTGGTATGATTGCACAAGGATGAGGGTGAGTGTGAGGGGTGGCTTGTGAGATGGAGATGTAATAATGTAGATAGAGAGGGATGGGTGGAGGTGCAAGGTATGTTGGTGTGAGTAAGGGTGTGCAGGAGTAGGGTAGGGAAGACAGAGTGATATATTTCTTTTACTCGTTCCTGGGATGTGAGCGTCGCTGGCAAGGCCAGCATTTATTGCCCATCCCTAATTGCCCTTGAGAAGGTGGTGGTGAGCCACCTTCTTGAACCGCTGCAGTCCTTGTAGTGAAGGTACTTCCACAATGCTGTTAGGAAGGGAGTTCCAAGATTTTGACCCAGCGACAATGATGGAAAGGCAATATATTTCCAAGTCAGGATGGTGTGTAACTTGGAGGGGAACTTGCAGGTGATGGTGTTCCCATGTGACTGCTGTCCTTGTCCTTCTAGGTGGTAGAGGCCATGGGATTTGGAGGTGCTGCCAAAGAAGCCTTGGCGAGTTGCTGCAGTGCATCTTATAGATGGTACACACTGCAGTCACGTTGCGCCGGTGGTGGAGGAAGTGAATGTTTAGGGTAGTGGATGGGGTGTCAATCAAGTGGGCTGCTTTGTCCTTGATGGTGTCGAGCTTCTTGAGTGTTGTTGGAGCTGTACTCATCCAGGCAAGTGGAGAGTATTCCATCACACTCCTGACTTGTGCCTTGTAGATGGTGGAAAGGCTTTGGGGAGTCAGGAGGTGAGACACTCACTGCAGAATACCTAGCCTCTGACCTGCTCTTGTAGCCACAGTATTTATGTAGCTGGTCCAGTTAAGTTTCTGGTCAATGGTGACCCCCAGGATGTTGATGGTGGGGGATTCGGCAATGGTAATGTCGTTGAATGTCAAGGGGCAGTGGTTAGTCTCTCGCTTGTTGGAGTTAGTCATTTGTGGAGTGAATGTTACTTGCCACTTATCAGCCCAAGCCTGAATGTCATCCAGGTCTTGCTGCATGCAGGCATGGACTGCTTCATTATCTGAGGAGTTGCGAATGGAACTGAATAGTGTGCGATCATCAGCGAACATCTCCACTTCTGACCTTATGATGGAGGGAAAGTCATTGATGAAGCAGCTGAAGATGGTTGGGCTTGGGACACTGCCCTGAGGAACTCCTGCAGTGATGTTCTGGGCTGAGATGATTGACCTCCAAGAACTACAACCATCTTCCTTTGTGCTAGATATGACTCCAGCCAGTGGAACATTTTCCCCCTGATTCCCATTGACTTCAGTTTTACTAGGACTCCTTGATGCCACACTCGGTCAAATGCTGCCTTGATGTCAAGGGCAGTCACTCTCACCTCACTTCTGGAATTCAGCTCTTTTGTCAATGTTTGGACCAAGCCTGTAATGAGGTCTGGAGCCGAGTGGTCCTGGCGGAATCCAAACTGAGCATCAGTGAGCAGGTTATTGGTTAGTAAGTGCCGCTTGATAGCACTGTCGACAACACCTTCCATCACAATATTTCTTTTACCACATTTTTTTTACTGCAGGTCGATGGGGGGAGAGGAGTTATGGGGCCCCATGTGGGTGATGTGTCTGTTCAATTGCTTCCCACCTGAAAAAGGCCCACACATAAAACATTTCCTTGTTTTACTCTTTCAGACACTGATCATTTCTGGACATTTCTAGCATTTGCTGGTTTTATTTCCTAATGAAATAAGGACCAGGCACACTCTTCACGAGCACCTTTGCGAATGGAAATTGAAATAGCTGCATTACACCATTAGCTGCACATGGGAAGTACTGGCCCGCTGATCAGGTAGCTGGAATGTGAAAATGCTATTCACACGGAATGATTGACACCTTACTCTGCTGGGCAGAACAACCGTCAATTTATTTTTAAATAACAGGTCAACCCAAACCGGATGTGTACAAAATGGGTCAAATTCTGGCATTAGACAAATTAAATTTAACAATTGAGATCAGCTTGGTTCAATGCTCATCCCCACTGTTGACGTATCCAGGAGATTTAACTTTGGTAGAAAGATGCTCGTTATAGTCCGGTTATTTTTGTATAAATCCGTCATTTGCACCAAAATAAATAGCTCCTACAAACATGGTGATTTCAGTCTAGTTTTCATTTTTGATAGATTAAAATGGTATGTTTCTTGAATTTAATTTCAAACAAATACATTTTATTTCTGTGCTGTTCAATTTGTACATCAGTCACTGCGCTGTATGTGAGATTAGAATAAAGATTCACTTCATTCATAATTGAACATATGAAACATCTGAAATTCTCTGTAGACAGAGCCAAGTGACAGTGGTGAAATATGGAATGTGAGAAAATTAGGCAGGAATTTTGCCTACCTGGGCAGGTCCGGTGCGGGCCGTGTCCGTGGCAAGCAGGGAGGTCCTCTTCCCTTCCCAGGGGCGGAAGAGACCTCCCCATGAGACCAAGACAGCCTGGTTGAAGATTGCAGAGGAGGTCACAAGCAGGGATATGGTCAGGAGGACCAGGGTGAGGTGCCGCAAATGTTTCAATGATCTCATTAAATCAGGAAATGTTAGTACAATGCCACAGTCAACCTCATCCTGCTGTGCCTCTCATCACATCCCCATCACTCTGCCTTCCCTACCCTACTCCTGCACATCCTCACTCACACCAACTTACCTTGCACCTCCACCCATCCCTCTCTATCTACATTATGTGAGAAGTCGCACAACACCAGGTTATAGTCCAACAGGTTTATTTGAAATCAAGACTCACTCCATTCTGGAATGAAACCTGTTGGACTATAACCTGGTGTTGTGCGACTTCTCACATTTGTCCACCCCACTCCAACACCGGCATCTCCACATCATATCTACATTATCATATCCCCATCTCACTAGCCACCCCTCACACTCACCCTCATCCTAGTGCAATCATACCAACTAACAACACACAAGGGTAGGTACTTGGGTGTTTTATCCAATGTTTATGTAAAGTTTCTGTTAATGTGGTGTCGAATATAAAATTCTTTATTTTCAACACTTTCCGGTCTTGGACAGATTTGTGTGCACCTTTGGAAGTGGATTAGTGAGTTGCAGTGAATGGTGAGACATAATGGTGCCTCCAGCAATGGTGATGAGTGTGAAAGGAATGGCTTGGACATTGTGGGGATGCTTTTTGCTGTTAGTGTGGGGTGGTGCCAACCTGGCGCATCATATGGCAGGCATACATTTCAAACCCGCTGCTGTTCCTGACCCGCTGTCAAAAATAATAACTTTCCCACCCGACCCGCCACCGATCGCACCCGCTACCACCCTGGAAAATCCGGCCTTAAAGTGCAAATTTAAAAATAATCTTTAAAAGTCTAGGGCCGGAGTGCTGGGTAAGAAAATGGGTTAAAACAATGTGATTTAATCTCTTAGGCCAGGCCTCAAATCCAGGTCAGACTGATGGTCTGAAAGCCTCCTCTCTCTGCTGGCTGGATTTGTCCTAAATGAAATAGATTTGGACAGTCTCAACCCAGTTATTAGTAGCTATAAGTCTACAGCACGTAATTTGTCACTAAATGGTTTTAAATTAGTCATCAAAGAGCTCACATGGCTATCTAGCGGGGGAAATGTGAAAAATCACACTCGGGCTGTGTTAAGAGAATAAGATAATTTTGCATAATTGCATAAGTATCCATCGGAGGGGCCCTAGTCTTGGAGTTGATGTCGATATTCCTGTTAACTTCCGGCAAACAGATTTAGGGACCTGAAAAACCCAAAAAGGTTGCAAGAACCAGGGTCATACAGTATTAAAAAAAATCATGATTCACTCCATTCTGGAATGATTCCTGCAGCACAGTGATCAGAACCATACAAATGACAAACCCGATTTCTTAATTAATATTAACCTGTTTAATACATTGCCTTGCACTAAGGCAAGTTACCCAAGAATCTTGGGGGTAGAATTTCTTTCTGGGCGGAATCGCATCAGCCGCCTGTTATACGCCCTGCCCGATATTCACCAACAACAGGAACTTGCATTTATATAGCACCTCTAACATAGCCTGCTCCGCCATTCAATAAGATCATGGCTGATCTTCTACCTCTACTCCACCTACCCGCACTATCCCCATATCCCTTAATTCCCAAAATGTATTGACCTCTGTCTTGAATATACTCAATGACTGAGCATCCACAGCCCTCTGGGGTAGAGAATTCCAAAGATTCACAACCTACTGAGTGAAGAAATTTCTCCTCACCTCAGTCCCAAATGGCCGACCCCTTATTCTGAGACTGTGACCCCGTGTTCTAGATTCCCCAGCCAGGGGAAACAGTTTCTCAGCATTAACCCTTTCAGACCCCTTAAGAATTTTATATGTTTCAATGAGATCACCTCTCATTCTTCTGAACTCTAGGGCATATAGGTCTAGTTAAGAGATATTAGGACAGGTGATCAACAGCTTGTTCAAAGAAATAGGTTTTAAGGAGAGTCTTCAAGGAGGAGAGGGAGGTAGAAAGGCGGAGAGGTTTAGGGAAGGAATTCCAGAGCTGAGGGCCTCGGCAGCTGAAGGCACGGCTGCCAATGGTGGAGTAATAAAAATCCGGGATGCGCAAGAGGCCAGACTTGGTGGAGAGCAGAGATCTCGGAGGGTTGTAAGGCTAGTCAAGGTTACAGAGATAGGGAGGAGTGAGGGCGTGGAGGGATTTGAAAACAAGGATGAGAATTTTTAAATCGAGGCGTTGCTCAACCGGGAGCCAATAGAGGCTAGCGGGGACAGGGGTCATGGGTGAACGGGACTTGGTGCGAATTAAGATACGGGCAGCAGAGTTTTGGACGAGCTCAAGTTTACGGAGGGTCCAAGGTGAGAGGCCGGCCAGGAGAGCAATGGAATAGTCAGCTCTAGGGGTAACAAATGCACGGATGAGGGTTTCAGCAGCAGATGAGCTGAGGCAGCGACAGAGACGGCCAATATTATGGAGGTGGAAGTAGGCGGTATTGGTGATGAAGAGGAGATGGAGTCGGAACCTCAGCTCAGGGTCAAATAGGATGGCAAGGAAGCGAACAATCTGGTTCAGCCTCAGACAGTGGCCAGGGAATGGAGAGGGATGGAGTCCATGGATAGGGAACGGAGTTTGTGGAAGGGACCGAAGACAAAGGCTTTGGTCTTCCCCATATTTAATTGGAGGAAATTTCTGCTCATCCAATAATGGATGTCAGACGAGCAGCGTGACTATCAGAGACAGTGGCGGGTCGAGAGAGGTGGTGGTGAGGTAGAACTGGGTATCATCAGCGCACATGTGGAACCTGACGTCATGTTTTCGGATGATGTCGCCGAGGGGCAGAGAAATAGGAGGGGCCAAGGATAGATCTACATCAGTTCTATAACGATACTGCCCAATTTGCACTACCGCCCAACACAAATTGCTACCCTGTAATTCTCCTCTGAGTAATAGCTCTTAATTTGATATGGCCTAAATGAGTAGTGAGTCAACAGAAGTGCGCTGAAGAAATGACTGAACACATTTTTTAAAGCTATGTCCTTATCTTTTTCTGGACTGCATTTCATTTGGTAAACATCTGGCTAAATCATAACATGGCTGCCAAGACATTAATCTCAACAGGACTAAAACGAGAGAAAGCGCTGTTGTAAAATAAATGGTTTTTCTTCAGTGTTATTCCAATTTATTTTCACACAAAACCAGCGATTAAACGGGCAGGAGGAAAGCAGTCTTACTTTTTGAATATGCATGGTTTGTGAGTCAACACGAGATCAACAACTTCATCCTCATTCCAGTCACATTTCAGCACGAGCAATTCAGAGATGCAGCTACCATGGCTGTTTCTAATCCATAACTATATCAATTCATAAAAATAAAACTTACCACATTAAAAACCCATTAAAAAATTCACCAAAAAATCTCAAATTGAACTCCCCCAATCTCATTCTAATAAATAGCACAAAACACTCTGTCCGATCTCTGAATATCCTAAACTCCAGGTGCATCCTCCCCCGCTAGGTTTCTTCATCAGCCAGTGCAGCTTTATTTCAGCAGAGGAACTTGTTGGAGCTATCTTGTGGCCCCCTCTTCTCCAAAGCATATGGATGAATCAGTCGGCCGAAGTTTGATTATCTGCATCCCAAGTCCAACTGTGCTAACAGAGGCCTGTTTGCTTTTTGTACTTCTTCTTCTTCTTAGGCAGTCCCATAGAACCGAAGATGACTTGCTTCCACATTAAAAATGAGTTTGCAGGTGACTGATGAGTCCAATGCGGGACCTACAGTCTCTGTCACAGGTGGGGCAGATGGTGGTTGAAGGGGCGGGTGGGTGGGGTGCTTGGGTTGACGTGCGCTCCTTGTGCTGCTTGCGCTTGGCTTCCGCTTGCTCCCGGTGAAGAGACTCGAGGTATTCGGCGCATTCCCGGATGCTTCTCCTCCACTTTGTACGGTCTTGGGCCAGGGATTCCCAGGTGTCAGTGGGGATGTTGCACTTTTTCAAGGAGGCTTGGAGGGTGTCCTTGAAGCGTTTCCTCTGCCCACCTGGGGCTCTCTTGCCATGTCGGAGCGCCGAGTAGAGCGCTTGTTTTGGGAGTCTCGTAACGGGCATGCGGACGATGTGACCCGTCCATCGGAGCTGATCGAGTGTGGTCAAAGCTTCGATGCTGGGGATGTTGGCCTGAGCGAGAACACTGTACATATAAAGCAGTGGTCTGTAATGTTCCTGAAGTTCAAGGACACTACTTTATCTGACTCATAACTGGCAAACTTGCTTTGATCTAATGAGGTCTGTTACTTGCATCCCTCTTGGTGTGATGAGGCGAATAGAATGATGTTTTCCAATCATGTTTGGTGTTAAAGCAGACCATTAGTCCTGATCCATACACTTCCACCTTGTCCATCTGAGTGTTAAAAAATGGTTACCATTTTGATTACCTAACCATTAAGAAATTATATGACCTTCAATGGAAAAAATATCTTATAACCCATGCACTTTCTCAGACTCTTTGATGGCCCTGATTTTAACTCCAGCCGGATTCCCCACTCAGGCCTGAGTTAAAATTACAGTTGGGTCTCAATGATGTCATCGGGCTACAACATGCATATGTAAAGAAGGACCCTGTTGGCTCCAGGCGCGCGTCCTTGCTGCCTGCTCAGGAGAGCAGGTTAAAATTGCAGATGTTGCCATCATGGTGGCTCAGCTTGACAGACTGTGCCTGGGGGAAAGGCACATGGAAGCGAGACGACAGTGGGTTCCCGACCTGTTGTCAAAAATAACAACTTTCCCACCCGACCCGCCACCGATCGTGCCCGCTACCACCCCGGAAAATTCCGGTCTTTGCGTTTTCTGTTCTTCACGCCTGCTGTGTTGTTTGGACCTACTGGAGGCAGGGGGGTTAAAGTTCATATTAAGCCAGAGATCTTGGTCATCACATTCCGAGTGACATCAGCACAATGTGCTGGATTAACTATTGAGATGTAAAGAAATGCCAGCCTGTAGACTGTGATAAATGATTTAAGCATCACAATTTGAATTCAATTGGTGTTTCTACCAGAAGAATCTTGTAATGCAGTGCAGCTTGATGCAGGGAAATGAAGGCTGGTGGATGCTTCTGAGAATCACTCTTTTAGGAAAGAATGTAAGCACAAGAATGATTCCCCTGGGGAGAGGTATAACTCCGAACATTTATCCTTAAGGAAATAATGGAGGACTATAGCATCAAAATTAGACTCTATGGCATAAAATGTGTGTGAGTCTGTGTTTGGTGTGTGTATACAGAGACAAATTACTAGATTTTTATATTGCCCTTGTGGATAAAATAAATGCCTACAACATCAACCAAATACTCTTCAGTAATCTATCGTCAGTACAAATACAGGTGGCTAATATAAGTGGCAGTATCCATTATCTGTACCTAGCATGTGGTTTTAACTGTGATGGAATACAGATGAACTGAACAACTCCAGTAAGTGTCCTGCCAGCTAGTAAGCAGTCACAGTGCTGAACCAAGGAAGTATCAAAGTTCAGTATGAAAGGAAAACTGCGAAAACATCAGAGAGTCCTTTATTCTCAAAAGCAGAGAGATTTCTTAGACAGATTCAAACTCTTTTTCAAGCAGTAAGAGAAACACAGACAGTGGCACTGTCTGCAACACAGGCACAAGTACTCATCTTAAGATTCGCACTTCTTCAGAATATATAAACCTGTAGTATGGATCTCTCTGCCCCTCTGATTTTACAAAGGAGCACCACTTCGACTGACCTTGCCTGCTCCAGCCTAGAAGCAGTCCAAAAAACCTCTTCTGCAAACTGATGTCTGCCAAAGGTTTAAGTACCTCCGTCATCAGTCATCTGGGACTGACAGAAAGTAACTCGCTACTGGCTGTAGATACTGCTGTAAGTAAATACATGTGGATCTGATGTATGTTCACTGAACAGAGTTAAGATTATGGAGTCAAGGGATTTTAAAAGTGAATTTTAAAATCCTATACAGATGATATAGATGTGAATGTTTCTGTAGTGTGACCACATCTGGGCACATCAGTCACCATAACTATAAAAGCTGGGGATTAAATTCTTCTGTACTAGAGCTAGTACATGCACTAAGTGTGTGTTATGAGGAGTAATTTGGCATGTTAGCATTTTTGCCCAAACTCCTAAAATTCCACTGAGGAGTAATCCAGTTTAACACACGTTCAGGCACAGAGTCGGCATTAACATTTTTGGGACTGGTTAAGCACCAATTAAAGGGGAATGTGCTAATTTGCTTCAGCTTTCTTCCCAACGTAAATTAGTGTTGCTCGCTATCTCCCTCCAGAATGTCCGTTCACTTGCGAACAAGGCCATTGCCATCCATGAGCTTATTGTGGATGATTGCATCGACACCTTACCCTTAAATGAAGCCTCCCCGCCTGGCTATACCTTCAACCACTTGCTCCGCTCAGACCGCCGTGGTGGCAGTGTGGCTCTCATCACCAAATCGCACCTTGGTCTGTCCCCCTACTCCTCTGGCACGTTCTCCTCCTTTGAGCATCTCACTTTATTCCACCCCTCTCACCTCATTTAAAATTATCATTCTCCAATGCCCACCCAAGTACCATAAAAATGTTATTACCGAGATATCTTCACTGCTTTCCTCCCTTAGCCTCTTCACCGAATGACTTCTCATCCTCGGTGATTTCAACCTCCATCTCAATTCATTATGCTCTCTCTCCTCTGAGTTCACTAGCCTCCTATCCTCCCTTCATCTCTTCCTCCATGTAAACTCCTCAACCCATATTCATGGCCATCCCCTCGACCTTGCCATCTCTCGTGGCCTCGCTACTCCCATTGTGTCAATCGCAGATAAAGCCATCTCTGACCACTTCCTCGTATCGCTCTCCACCCACATCCCCCTTCCCACGACCCCCCCACCTCACCACAACCCTACTTCCTTCTGTGTCCGCCCCTGGAAAAAACTCTCTCCCAACTCTCTTACAACTGCACTTATGAAATCCCAGCTGTCCAGCCTTTGGCCCTCCATTCACAACGACATCTCTGCAGCTTCCGATTTGCTCAACCGCACGCTCACCACCACCTTTGATGCCCTAGTCCCTATTAAAACAATTACTCTCTCTCACCCTGGTCATTCCCCCTAGTACGGTCCTCATCTTCACTCCCTTAAGTCCAAGGGATGCAGACTTGGACGGATATGGCGGACAACTGGTTTAGCCATTCACCGCAAGAGCTGGCTGGACCACATAAAGCATTATCGGGTCTTGCTGTTACCTGTCAAAATTGCTCACTATTCCAGAATCATTCTGGAATGCAAAAATAAACCCCGGCTTCTATTCTCCACTGCTAACCATCTTCTTAAACCCCTCTCCCCGTCTCCTCCACCCTCACCTCCGACAACAAGTGTGAGGAGCTCATGGACTTCTTTGTCTCTAAGATTGAGACCATCCATTCAGCTGCCTCTGCCACTTCCCTTCCTTCCCCTAGCCCACTGGGCCAAACTTCTTCTAAGGTTCCCCCCTGCCCTAGCCCTGAAGTCAAATCTTTCTCCAGTTTCTCTCTGATCTCCCCTCATGACCTCGCCACGCTCATCTTGTCCATGAGACCCACTTCCTGCTCCCTCAACCCTATTCCCACCAAACTGCTGACCACTCAACTTCCTTTTCTGGCTCCCATGTTAGCGAACATTGTTAACGGTTCTCTCTCCTCAGGTACTGCCCCCCTCTCCCTCAAATCTGCCGTCATCACCCCTCTCCTCAAAGAAACAACACTTGACCCCTCTGTCCTTGCTAACTACCACCCCATCGCTAACCTCCCTTTCTTCCCCAAAGTCCTTGAACGTGCTGTCACCTCCCAAATCCGTGCCCATCCTTCCCTTGAGGAGGTGGTGGTGAGCCGCGTTCTTGAACCGCTGCAGTCCGTGTGGTGAAGGAACTCCCACAGTGCTGTTCATTCTTATTATTGTGTTTCGTAGCGGTTTGTTACAACTGAGTGGCTTGCTAGGCCATTTCAGAGGGCAGTTAAGAGTCAACCAGATTGCTGTGGGTCTGGAGTCACATATAGGCCAGACCGGGTGAGGGCGGCAGATGTCCTTCCCTAAAGGGTATTGGTGAACTAGATGGGTATTTACGACAATCCGATAGTTTCATGGTTACCATTACTGATACTAGCTTGATGGTTTCCATTACTGATACTACTAGATGAAGAGCTAGCAAAAGAAGAGCAGCCGCTGCAGCCAGCAGTATTAGCTTGTCAGACTATGATGAGGTGTCCATTCCATGAGGTCTGCTTTTGTGGTTCATTGGACATTCTTTTCCGTTCTTGTTAAAAAGCCGTTCATTACTGCTGCTGTTTATGTGCAAAACCTAAATTCTGAGGGAAAACAATGATTAAGGCCAAGTATTCTGTCTTTATTGAAAATAATAGTGAAGGTGTGCTGTGTGTTTATTGTGATATATTGCTGTGCGCTCTCCTCGGGATCCCTACACTAGTGCAGCATAGGTTTTGTGCTGTAATATATGCAAGATTTACTAAACAAAATCCCTGACTTTACATAGCATCTCAAAATGATTGACTCACAACTGCTACTCCGAAACCGCTCCGCTTCTCCACCTCCCTCTTCTGCTTTAGGCCCTCCTTAAGCCCCCCCTAATATTTCTTTCTTTGGTTCAGCGTCCATTTAAAATGGCAGCAGCTTCCTGGAGGACGAGCAGATAAGTGGTGGTTTGTTCCCCTGCTTTGGTCAGAATGTACAACTGCATTGAGTTTCTTACCTTTCTTTCTGCTTTGTCAAGATTACAGCTCCGATATACACTGCGGTGGCGATTCGGAGTGGGGGGGAGGAGTTCTGATCGGGAATGATTGACAGGCTTGGCTGCCCGTCGGGCGGGAAAAGGCCACAGGAAAGGCCGCAGCCGAGGATCAGGTAGGTTTTGTGGTTGTTGGGGGTAGAGATCGCGAGGGGGGGTAGGTAGAGCGTGCTTGGGGAGGGGGTCAGGGGTAATCGTGTGTGGTGGGGGATTTGGAGATCGTGGGAGGGTCGGGGAAGATTGCGGGGAGTTCGGGGGAGTGCCGGAGATCGCGGGGAGGGTCGGGGAGGATTGGGGGCGGCACTTACTTTATGGATCCAGCCCTTTTCGCCTCCTTTTACCTGCTGGGTTTCCCGAGACCCAGGAAACCCGGCCAACGTGGGTTAAAAATAGTTACCCTGTAAAAATGGAGGCACTCATCCTTCTTAAAAGGTTTCAATGACTGACCCGCCCCCTGAGAGTGGATTGGCGCCTGCCCCTTGTCCCGCCTCCGTTAAAACTGGAAGTGGGCGGGTTCGAGGTGGGTTGTGTTCCTGTTTCAGATTTTTTACATTTTAACTTCCCACCCAAACCAAATCCACCCATTTTTGGGGGTTAAAGTTACCCCCTACATTTCAGAAGAACGGCATCTATTTGCAGCACTGGCTGAGGAGCCCAGGGCTGTTCTCAGGCAATTGAGACCAAAACAGGGTAGCCTTCAAAGATACTTGGGGTTGGCTTGCAGGAAACACTTTCTCAGGGCTTTCAGGATCTGTTGGGAACATTAGATCTGCTACCTCACTGATTGGTGAACACCCTAATCCTGGACCCAGTACCAATGGCACAATTGGAGTTGACCAATATGATGCTGCTATTCCACAGGATAGCAGGACATGCCAATACTTTGACCTAGCCCCTCAAATTCATAGTGCAGGTGCTGTGAATTCAGATAGCCATGGGTTTCTCCTCAGGCTCACTGGTGCAGGTTGCTACCTAAATCAGTCTGTGCCTACTTTTCATGGAGGTAGACTCCCAGTGCTCTATATCTACTTGTGCAACAGTTGCATCCACGGGTGTAACAATGAAAGTCCATTGTGGCCTGCATTGGAACTCCACATCTTACGCATGTGTACTCCTTCAATCTGTGAAGGCGAACCGAATTATCACTGGGTGAGGGGATATTTGATTCAAAACATACGCTGCTTTATTCCATCGTAGATAAAACAGGCAGGGCAACGTACCATAACAAAAACAAAGGACGCACAAGTGCTAGACCACTCTGGTGAGTTGCCTTGCTCAACTTAAAAGAATCATCTCTCTGCATTCTGTTCTACCATCCAGGACAGAGGCCCTTTTCCTACACAGCTTGCTGTTGTTTCACCCCCTGTGATGTCTGCGTTCTGATCTTTAACAGCCGCTCTCAAAGCCCACACAGAGCTGCAAAATGCTTTGAAATACCAAGGTCTTTCTGAATAACCAGACCTTGCAGTCAATTGTCCATTGCTTGGTTGAAAGAGATCACTTCCCACCGTGCATATTCATTATCTCTTGTCTGACTGTGGATCCACATCCCAGTATTAGGTTGTCTTGAGAGGCTAACCCCTTTCAGACAAGTTCTTGCTCAAAACACATTTTAAAAGGACTGATGTCCTCTTAGTGGAAAAAAATGGCCAAAGAATCCAGAACCATGTCAGTGGGGTAATAGCAGGTTTGACCTGATACATTCTTCAACGCTGCCATGCTCTTGTTCTTCCTTCTGGTGTCCTCCTCCTCATCCATCAAGATTGCACTCAGAGGAATCCCCATAGGGAACCCAAACTGTTCTATCCCTTACAGTGGGGGGCAGTGAAAATTTGCTTCACTCTGTCAGTTTAATGTTCACCTCAGTAGCTGCCCAAAGCAACAAAAAAAAAATTAAAATATAGGCAAAAGTTGTGTGGACTGCAGGCAACTTTAAATGAAACACTTCTGCCAGGATCAGGCTCATTAATCTAGTTTTAAGTTACACTGACTACAATGCAGGAGGGACATTGTTGTCCTGTATGTTTTATCTACCAATAATTCAACTTGGCATGCCATTATTTCCATCTCATTTACATGTGTGCATTGCTGAAGGGGGTCGGTGGAGGAAATGCCCCTCCCCCCACCCCCGGCCCCCAACCCCGCCCCCCCATCTGGACGCTAAGTGTGATAGAAACGGAGTTGAAGGAGATCCTGCCCCAAAGTCCAACTCTGAAACATCGCCATGTCCGCATTAAGCCCCATCTCACTAATAATTGGAAGGAAATTCAGGGCCACTAGTGTCTTTTGCCAAGATCATCTTCCAGATAGGAATGACTGTCACCAATGTTATGATATGATCTGAAGCACGCTTGCATCAAATTCCACTCTTTGCTATTTTACTGGAGGCACTAACCCATTTATTTTATTTTCAGCTGGTTAATGGCTCTGTTAAAATAGCAGAAAAATGAATTTGGTACGAGTGAGTTATTCATCTATTTGCTCCATAATATTGGTGACTAGTCATTTATACCCTTGTATTTTGTTCCATTGAGGTGGCATTGCCTATCTGCCTACATCTCTTTCCTCCTTTAAGACACTCCTTAAAACCTACCTCATTGACCAAGCTTTTAGTCACCTGCCCTAATTTCTCCTTATGTGGCTCGGTGTCAAATTTTTTGCCTTATAACACTCCTGTGAAGTGCCTTGGGACGTTTTACTACGTTAAAGGCGCTATATAAATACAAGTTGTTGTTGTTGATTAGCTGCAGCAAAATGACTAAAATATGGGTCTCATGCCACCATTAGTGTGCGACCCATCATTTTTTTCCAGGCGGAACTGTGAGCGTTCACCAATAAGAAGCACAAATTCCTCAGTTCTGAAAGACATCAAGATTTTTCTTAGCTAGAACAGAGTACAGCTTGTTTTTGGCCTGACCCAATGGAATTTAGATGGATTTTAATTTCTGGCCTCTGCTTGAACTCAGTCTTACTTAATATTGTCATGAATAATTTTTCTAAATCCTATATGTCGGTTTACACCAGTGAAGGAGTTCAGCATTCCCACAGCTGTAAGTTATAACATAGAAGGAAAGTTCATAGGCAGAACAGGAATACCCCCAAGCAAGTGAATCATGAACAAATTATATATTCAGGGAAAGTTCAACTCTCAAAGTCATGTAACTCCATTGCGAATCAGAGCAGATTTTCTTTGTCTATCAAAGAATTGGGTGCTGTGTTTCTCATTGTAACTAACAACTAATGGAATTGTGGGCATGCATGACTTTGAAATGTGCAATTTCCAAGAAGCTGATTTTGAAAACTAAAAAATTGCACTCAATCACGACAATAATGATGCACCTTAATAGTACTCAAGCAGCTAACAAGTTTTGTAACCTCTATAAATATGAAAAGGTTTGTTAATCTAGCTGTAGAGCGGGCACGTTCTGAGGAGATTGACGTCATGACAATTGAGAAAATCTCAATGTAACATTGAGGCCTGCACGAGAAAGGCTTGAAGTACATTAAGCCAATGTTGTATTATGGTATTTGAGAGACAGCTAAATCCTTAATGTATCAAGGAGGGCATTATGAGTGGGAATGACTTTTTATTCCCTCCCAACTCTGACCTGCCCGTCTCTTCTCTGAACTTCAATCTGTGCAGCTATTCCACTCTTGACAATATGCAACATCATAAATGTGCTGGAGGGTTCTGTCATTGGGAAGTCATGATCCACCAGAGTTGAAGCTACTTCTATGTAATGCAAAATGTCTAAAATGCTCAAACTGGAGGCTACTGCCATGGTATGGGAGTTGTACAGTTGTATGTATCCTTTGGATAAGGTTGCAAAAAAAGGGTATATTTCAGAAGAAATCTTTTTATAATCACTAATCTGAAACCTTTAATCACATTTTACAAATATTTATAAGGGAAATAAATCAATCGGCTAGGAAATTAAACTAGTTCATACAACTTTATTTTATACAAATGTGGTACATGTGTTGTTAAAGTGCCATAACTAACCATACTAAGACTGTGATGTTAATGGTAGATGTCAGGATTGACAGACTAATAGGGAAATAGCCCAATTCTCATTATTCTTAACATGACTACTATGAAAACATGAAACACGTGCAAGTTCAGATTCTGAGCAACCAGTGGTGTTCTTAACATTGTACTAATGACATCTGAAATGTTGCTGCATTCAAACTGCAATCTACAACTTCATCTGTGCACTGTTATTGCAAAGATTTGTTCAATATTTAATAAACATGTTTCACTTTATTAATATATTGAATGAAATATATATATAAAACTGAAATAAATCCTGGAGAAGTAAACTCATCTGCTGATCTTGAGCAAACCCTAAGGTAGGGAACGTTTATGTAAGGTATGGTAATAGTCTCCAGAATCAATTAATCTGTCATTATTTAGACTACGAGAGTGTAGATTCCACTTCGATCCAATATTTTCAGGAAATACACAGTGGACCTCCCCCCAGGTTCTGGGTTTGTTTTTGACAACATGTCACATCAGTCCCATTAGTGAAAGATTGTAGGTCTAATCCTTTGCCCGGGTGCTCCTGGTGAGGACCAACACTCGCGGTGGGTGCTGGGTGGGAAATAGTGATGCTGGAGGGTTTGAAAGTGGACCTTGGAGGTTGCAACCCCACCCTCTCAGATTGGAGCAACTGAGCAAAAGGGGCCTGCCAGCAAGCTCCTGGAATCTCCCATTTGGCAAGATTGGCAGGAGGATCCATGTGCTCGAGACCTTCGGGTGTTTTTTTTGATTGAAGCTAGGAGGCAGTGAAGCCAGTGGCCATTCCCACTGCTGCAGGCCAATAGAGGTCTACAGAAGCTGCAGACTTACCACCTCTTACTTCTGGGTGTGAGCCCCTTCCAAGGGGAACTTCAGAATTGTATTAACCTGAACTCACGAATGTGGGAAAGTTTGGTTCTTGTGAGGTGGAGCTCACTTCAGGTGTGCTACACTTAACTTGCACCCAAGCGAAGAAGGGGAAGGAAAATTGCCCCCCATGTCTTTTCAGTTTGCCTGCGCAGCATCAGAATGCTCATTAACAAGGTCTTAAACAAAATATTGACTTTTTACTCACTTTTAGGTAATGTTTGTCAATCCATTTTTGAACAGTAAGAATCCTTCGAGCAGTATGACACACAAGCCACGAGTCCATTCCACCAACATCACCCCATGTTTACTTTTTTGCTGAAACTAAAGACCCTGAAATCAGTTCCAGCAAGTTCAAAACTAAAGAAAAGCAAAGCTTCGGGCGGAATCTAAGTTCAATCTTGCTTTCTGTAGTTGACTGTAGGCTTGTCAGTGAAATGTAGATAATTCAAAAATCCTGATCCCTGGCTCACCTGTGCATTTTAATATCAAACCATTGACAGCTTTTAATGCAAAATTCAAATCATTAACAGAATATTCCTTTACTGTAATATCTTCCACGACTGCTTTCTATAGTAGTTAAGGAAAGTCTGATTAATTAAGCCGCTAACTCCAGTCACATAATCTCCTGAACTGCCTCCAATTACTTTCTGATATCCATATAAATGTTGCTAAATGTTTGAAGATATCACGACCTTGAAACTCTGGACCCAAATGCGCGTAAGACTTTGTTCATAGGTTTCTGAAGGTTATGAGCACAAGATTTATAATGGAATTTTCTGTTGGGTTCTTGCAGAGACATTATTACTTCTGCTGTTGGAGGCTGACAGGTTTAACATTGAACTTAAGTTCTGAACTGGCGGGCTGACAGTACGAACCAAAGGTCTGCCGCAAAGCAGCTCACCTCAGCAGGCATTCTTTATAACGGCACAGTCTAAATCCTTAACTGAAGGCATTCTATGGCCCAGCCGCTGAGCTGAATTGAATAACGCTTGAAAAACATTGAACTCCAAAGTACCCTGATCATATACAACAAATACTGTGCATCTACAGCAAATGATATGTTTGCACTTGTGTATCTGTTTTTTTTTGCATGAGCGAGAGAGCGTCAATGAAGAAGGGGAATTGAGTGAAAGGAACGCTAATTCCCGAACTACAATCCATTGTATTTTTTATCAGAAAATGGAAATAACTAATCATTCAGAAGCCTGAAACTGGAAGACAAACTAATGGGCTACACTTCATAACACAGCACTGTTCACAGTGGTTTCAGCTCAGGAGGTAACGGTGGTGACATTTGAAGGAAAGTCAGGCATTGGAAAAATGCAGCAATGAAGTTTCTAATAATTCCAGTATCACTTAGAAACCAGGGGACAAAAACCATAGAAAGATGCAGGGTTACAGCACAGAAGGAGGCAATTCAACCCATTATGTCTGTGCTGGCTTTTTGCCGTAGCAATCCAAAATTAATCTCACTGTCCTATGCTCACCGCATAGCCTTGTATCTTCTTCTGCTTGAAATATTTATCCAATTTCCCTTAAAAATGCAATGGCCTCTCCTGACTCCAATTTTTAGATCACTCACCCTGATTCTATTTCCTAGTTTTCTCATTTAATTTGTTGATCTCCCTTGCCCTTTCTACAACAGTGTCTTTATCTCTTTCCCATTCTCCTCTGGTAATATTTTTTTTACCATTTATTTCAGCTCAGCTCTCTGCTTCTATTCAAACAGCTTTATTAATGCTGCTCACCCTCGCTAATCTCATACCTAAACTTTGCCCGCTCACTCTTACTCTCAGCATTGATTACTACGACCATTTCATTAATAAGCGAGAAAATACCAGAGCGAAACCCAAAGTTTTCCGCCCTGTCCAAATATTGCCCTGACCATTTAATGAAAACATGGTAACACAATAGCATAAAACCTGTTGAAGGCCAAATGGATGTAATGTTGGGAGTTACTCTGGGAGTGAAGGAATTGCCCTAGTATAGCCTTTGACATTCATTAGGGAAAGAATGGGGAAGTTATTGCAAAGTTGTTGGTATCATGAGAGCACAGTGATGCTGTTTGTCCTTTTTCTCTGTCTCCTACTTGCACTGTTGCCCATCTTCTTTCTCCTCATGCTTCTGCTGCTTCTCCTTGTACCTGCTCCAATCTTTATCCCCCTCTAATGCCAATCTACAAATTTTCCACTGGCTCCCCTTTACTTCCGCTGCCAGACAAGCTGATACTAAAGTGCGGTTTTTAACCTGTCGCACCCAACGAGAACAGGGCGCGCAGGGGGTTAAAATTGGGGCATCGTGGTTCACCTTGTTGCGCTGCACTTGTGCATTCTGAGAGGTGAGTTTTATAGGGAACTCCGGAGCCCCTTGCCACAGGCGCAAGAGGATCTCGCAAAAATGCAAAAGTCGGAGTTCTATGCCAAAAATAGGGCACCAAAACAATTTTAGCGCGCAGTCACGCATTCGGCGACCAGTGCCAGCTTCACCAGGGAAACCTGCCGATAAGCAGGATCGGGCCCATAAGATGCTGAGATGGTAATTAAAAAAAAATAATGATGATTCCTTGTGGGCGGGGAGGAGCAGAAGACTTCCATGGGAATATGCAGATGCAGATTCTCCTGCATCTGAAGGATTTGTTTAGAATAGTGAAACAGAGCTTTAAATGTAAAAAAGAGAAGAAACAAAAAAGGATGTCTAAAAATGTAAAATAACAGTCCTACATTGGCAAGCTGTGAGTCCTACAATATTGGCCTCACAATGGTTAACAATTCTGGTTTATTCACAGATGTCTCTGTTCTTCTGAAGTTACAGTTAAACCCAATGATGGAAAAAGATTGTAATATTTTCACCAGTTTTTTTGAATTTATCTGAAAATCACACAGGAGCTGATCTTAGATCGTGCCTCATGGAGCCCGAGGTAAGGATTTTTTTTCATATTTGAGCCTAGCATGAAGAAATCCTTCCTCATTGTTTTGGTTGTCTGATCACCCCTCGCCTATCAAAGCATGCCTGCCTCTTGGCCAACACTACAAACTCACCCGCTGAATTTTCCCTCTTTCAGCCCATCTGTCCCTTCTGGGTGTGTGCCTTTTCTTCACATGCTGCTGGGATTGGGGATTCAAGTGCGAGGAAATATTGTCCTATTATTTAATGTCCTGGTTTATTAATATGCTATTCTACAATGTCACAGGATTTCCCATTAGTAATAAGCATTTTTACTGTATTAGGCAAAGGGTGAACAAACTCAAGGGTAACCTGTTAAATATTACCAGATGAAGTCTCACACAGCAATTATAAAAATTGCTCTGTCTCAAGTTTTAATAAATCCATTGCCTTTTCATCTTTCCTTCTATGCTAAATGGATTCAAATTTCCCTGTTTGACTTTGCATTTATAATATCTAACACCTTTATGTAAATTTAGCAAGTTAAAATATATCAAAACTCTGTAGCCCAGCAGGGTAGCAGTTACGATGCTCAATTCATATACTTGTCTTATCTACCAGAAACAGTTGTGATAAACAGTGTTTGTTCTCAGCGTACTTCATGGCAGTGGAGAGAAGGCAAACAGGCAGACCATGATGAGTCACACCGAACATGTCTCCTGTCAAACTAAGCAAGTAGGCAATGGACCAAGAACTTGTATTGATGAATACAAACAGGCAGGTGTTACACACCTCTGAAAAAGCTACATGGAGGTGTATGTTTTCATTCTCTATCAGCTATGGGATTTGGCTCATTCTGTAGTGTTATGCATTGTGTTCAGAGTGTTTCATTTGACATTGCTCTGAATTGATGCCAGTTATAGAAGGGACCAATCTCATGAAACACAAATACTGCACGTATGAGCTTTCATTCTTCAGACATTGGAAGCTATGGTTCTTGTTTATTTTTCAGCAGCTTTGCCTATTTGCAGCAGGTTTCATCTTTGGGAACATTCCATAGCTTTGGATTTGCTTCGAACACAACGGCCTCGATTTTTACGGGGTGGGGGAAGGGTGCTGAGGAGCCGGGTAGTGGGCAACGAACCCGGAAAGGTCGGAGATGTGGAGGTTTTTCCGATCTTAATGGTAGGGCCTCATTTAAATAAATCTCTGCCAAGTCCGGCCCAACGAGTGGACATCTGGCGGCAGGAGCCCGCAACCGGGAACCCATGGGAACGGTCCCCGGCAGTCAGTGGGTGGGGAAGAATCTAGGCACGATTGGGAGGGGAGTAACCCGGCACAAGAGAGGCTTAAAGCTTCCTTGTAAGGCCCGGAGGAGCACTCCTGCCCCTCCTGAACCACAAGGTCAAGCTTTAAAATTTACCTTCTGGGCCTCTTCTGGCCTACAATCGGGTTCCCAACAGGTTTGCCTGATGAGGAAGCCATCACTGCTCAGGCCTTCAACTACAGTGGCAGAGCAGGTCCTGATGACATCATCGGACCCGATCTCCATTTTTAAATTAGGACCCACTTCCTTCCTGTGGGTGTCCCAGTCGCCTGCTTAAAAGAGAAAGTTAAGTTCGGGACACGGTGGCAGTATCACAGGGTAAGTGACTGGCCTTGTTTTCATTGTCCCCCACCCGGTTTCCACCAAGCAGGGGAAGTTAAGATCTGACCTGATTGTGGATGAATCCTGAGACTCCCAGAAATCTAGCTTATGGGTGGTGATTATTTCCCCCTCACCAGTGTCTCCCTGCCTGGTAACACCTTCTACCACATAACCTGTCCAAACCTACCCCGGGCTGTCCTCCTAATCCTTGGGTATCTATTCCAATTTTGAGCCCCTCTTCCATCCCTTCCATCGTTCAATTAAAGTCGTTGTTGTCTACTGCCCACCCATATCCCATTGAAAAGAAAGAAAGGAAAACTTACATTTATATAGCGACTTTCACGACCTCAAGATGTCCCAACATATTTTTCAGCCAGTTAAGTACTTTTGAAGTGTAGTCACTGTTGTAATGTAGGAAACGCAGCTGCCAATTTACATACAGCAAGGTCCCACAAACAGCAATGTGATAATAACTAGATAATCTGTTTTTAGTGATGTTGGTTGAGGGATAAATATTGACCAGGACATTGGGGAGAACTCCCCTGCTCTTCTTCGAAATAGTGCCATGGAATCTTTTCCTACCACCTGAGAGAGCAGACGGGACCTCAGTTTAACAGTTCATCCAAAAGACGGCACCTCTGACAGTGCAGCACTCCCTCAGTACTACATGAGTGCCAGCCTAGACTTTTTTCTCAAGTCTCTGGAATGGGACTTGAACCCACACCTTCTGACTCAAATGGGAGTGCTACCACTGAGAGACTTGGTCAACAAGATCTCTCTTCTGTCTTCCTTACAATTCGCACCAATCGACTTCTCATCCTCAGTGACTTAAACCTCCACCTTAATTTCCTTTGATCCCTCTCCTCTGACTTCTTACTTAACCTTATCTTTCATATAAACTCTCATTCCCCACACCCATGGCCAAACCTTGACTTCACCATCCCACGTGGATCTTTCATTCTTCTGAAGTTTTGTCTAATGACAAGGCTGTGTTTGACCACTTCCTCATCTCTCCTACCATCTACTTCTCATTGCCTACCTCTCACTCTTCACCCTGGAAAATACTTGCCCCCAAGTTTCTCACGAACCCACTCCCTAGCTCCCAACCCTCCTCCATAACGCCACATCGCAGTGGTGCTGTTGACCTGCTCCACCTTTGACACCCTCATTCCCACTAAGTCACTTGCCGGCTCCCATCCCCATCATTCTCATTGTTAAAGTTCCCACCTCGGCACTCTAAAATCTGAGAACCTCAGACTAGAAGTTACCTGATGCATGAATTGTCTTGATGACCACTGCAAAATCTGGCTTGACCATGTCACGTAATACTTCACCAAACCCTCCTGCTACTCCAGGATCATCCTGGGGGGGTAAGATAACCCACAGCTATTTTTCTCTATGACAAACCATCTCCTCAAACCTCCATGCCCCACGCCCCATCCTCACCTCTAACAAATGCAAGGAGCTCATGGAATTCTTGGCCTCAAAGATTGAGACTATCTGCACATTTGTCTCAACAGTCACCTTTCCCCTGACTATCCCCACGTTCCTCATTAGCCCTATCACTCTTCAGCTTCTCTCCCTCCTCCCCTTCAGCCTCATCTTTTCTGTGAGACCCACCACCTGCACCCTCCCTGATCCCATCCCTACCCAACTCTGACCACTCATATATCTTTCCAGGACCCCAAGATTGTTAATGGCTCCCTTTTTTCAGGCATTGTCTCCCTCCCTTTTCTAAACCATCATCACATCCTCTTCAATAAGCCCATCATTAGCCCATTCATCCTCTGCCATTACTGCCCCAGCTCTAACTCTCCTTTCCTTTCTAAGGTCCACAAACATGTCATTGCCTCTCAGCTCTGCTGTCACCTCTCCCACAACTGCCTGTTTAAATCCCTTCAGCTTGATTTCTGCTTTGCTCACTGTGCTGGGTCTATCTAGCCAGAGGCACCAATAACATCCCCCGTGACTAAAACCTCAGCACATTAGGCACCCTTGTCCTACTCAACCTCTCCACAGTTGACCATGCCATCCTCCTTCGCCGCCACTCCTACCTTTCCTAATGCAGGCAATGCACCTGCAGCAATGACTTCTTCTCCTGCTCTCACATGGTCACCTATGAGAAGGGAGGGAAGCTGAAGAGTGACAGGGATAATCCATCGTTGGCCTCCTCCTCTTCCTCATCTACATGCTGCCCATAAATTACATCATCTGTAAGCACATGGTCAGCTTCCTTACGTACACTGACGACACCCAGCTCTACCTTTCCAACACTTCCCTTGACCCCATTGCTGCCTCTGCACAGCAGACTGTCTATCTGGTATTAAGTTGTGGATGAGCCAAACTTACCTCCAAGTGAACATAAGAAGACAGAAGGTATTATTTCTGCTGTCAAAACAAAAACTCTTTGCCCTTGCCTGCATGCTTACCGTAGGCAAAATACCAAAACATAGCGTGAGGTTAGATGCCAGGAAATATTTATTTTCACAGAGAGTAATTGAAGTCTGGAATATGCAGTAAGTATGGATTCAGTACAAGCCTTCAAAATGGTGCTGGACAAGCTAAGATTGGAGGGCATCTTGAGTTATACAAGCTAGGTGAGGGAAAGCTATAATTTGTGATATCAGTGGTTGCCTTTGGGGGGTTGCAGACGAATTTCTCAGATTTTCTTTTATTAAGTTGGCTGAATACTTTTTCTCTTTTTTTTTGTCTCTCCGAGGAGATTGCATGACTTGGGGAGGAGATGGGTAGATGGAGCTTGTAGAATCCACTATGTCTGGATGGAACAGGCTAGATGGATCAGTGGTGTGTTCCTGTCCTTTTTCATATGTTCGTAACCGTAAATCATACCTTTGCCACCTCTAGGCCCAATCTTTTCAATGCCTTCCTTGCTGGTCTTTTAACCTCCATCCTCACTGACTTGTACTGACTCTCTGTCCCCTCATCTACAAATCCATTCATGGCTTTGGCACACCCTACCTCTGCAACATTCTCCAGCCTTACATCCTCTTCCTTGTGCACTGGTCTTCTGACTCTGATCAGTGCATCCCTCCCTTCATTCCATTGTTGGTGCCAGAGCCTTCAGCTTTCTTAGCCCTGCTCTTTGAAACTTCCTTCCTAAACTCCACCTCCTCTCTATCTTACTCCCTGCCTTTAAAACTTTCTTTTCAAAACCCATCCTTTCGACCAAACTTTGGGCCATCTCTCCTAGCTTGCCAACAAGGCTAATGAAGTGCTTTGGTACATATTTTATGTTAAGGATGCTTTCTACATAAAAGCCTTATGTTTTTTCTTCAAGAAAGGAATTGTTGAAGACGTTTTTGATGTGCTTTGCTGATTCACACCATTTGTGCATTTCAATTTCAGGTTTAGTTGTGGAGTGTGGAGGGTTTGGAAATCAAATTGTCTGCCTTTACTTAATGGATCAAATCCCATTATTCATTAGCAGCTGAGCTGTGATACGATTTGAAAGCAAAATGCCATTAGCGTCAGTTAGTTCTAATTTATTTCTTATCTAGCCACATTACACCGAATAGGGAGGGTAAAACCACAGGCACTTCCGAGTGGAAATGAATTTAACTACAAATTGAAAGGCAGCACAATGTAAATTTGTGGCACTGATTGCAGAAATCACAAACATTTGAGGATTGAGCCTACAGGCCAGCTGTCAGACAAAGAACAAGCTGCAAAATCCCAAAGAAAATGCCTCAGCTGAAGTAACATCTGAAAACGATGACAACCTCGGACAGAATTCCATCGCAACGCTTAGGAAGGCGACAATTACTGAGCCCTGTCTGTCAATAACATTGGGCAATGCCTCAGAGTCGAGCAAAATGGAAAATGGATTGCTCCAACTGCTCGCTTTACCGCTAAGTGAATCCCAGTCTCAGTTTGGACCAAATTCATATCAACAAACAATTCTCAAATGTATCTCAATATTGTTACCAAGCATACTGGGTACAGTTGGGAGAAAGAACAAAATTAAAACAATGTGCATTTCTCTTCCCTCGAAGCCAAGTCAGTAAAAATAATAGTGACAAGTGTAATGCAGAAAATTGAGCTGGGCTAAAATAGTTTGAATCCAATTCAACTGGCTTGTGTTTGCTGAACAACTCCCTGCAGTTCCAGCCTTTCTTATGGTGTGGGAGTATTTAACGCCACATTCTGCCAAGGTCGCAGTGCGTTCTGCCTCAGTGATTTTGAGATTATTCTGTGGAAAGGTGGCTGTGTTTGTCTTATTTTCTTTCGGAATTTTCAGGTTCGTTTTAAGGCATTGCATATTTGGCAGATGGAGCTGTGTGTGTCCATTTGTGGTCACAGCCTTTTCTGTGAACAGTGGTCGCAACAATTGAATTTGCTACGTCAAAGTCTCAGCTTCCAGACTGAGATGCCTCAGAGCAAATATACATTAACAATTAACTAAAAGGGAAATTATCTTTGCTTGATGTGGATTATTTGATTATATATACGGATAGAAGGTATCCCTTTAGATTATAGGGTCATTCCATTGTCCCAGTTTGCAGGGAATAGGAGCCTTTGTTACCTCTAGACTTGACTATTCCAACGCACTCCTGGCTGGCGTCTCACGTTCCACCCTACGTAAACTTGAGGTGATTCAAAACACGTCTGCCTGTGTCCTAACTCGCTCCAAGTCCCGTTCACCCATCACCCCTGTGCTTGCTGACCTACACTGGCTCCCGGTTAAACAACGCCTCGATTTCAAAATTCTCATCCTTGTTTTCAAATCCCTCCATGGCCTCGCCCCTCTCTACCTCTGTAATCTCCTTCAGCCCCACAACCCCCCCGAGATATCTGTGCTCCTCTAATTCTGCCCTCTTGAGCATCCCTGATCACAATCGCTCAACCTTTGGTGGTCGTGCCTTCTGTTGCCTAGGCCCTAAGCTCTGGGATTCCCTGTCTAAACCTGTCCACCTTGCTACCTCTCTCTCCTCCTTTAAGACATGCCTTAAAACCTAACTCTTTGACCAAGCTTTTGGTCACCTGCCCTAATTTCTCCTCATGTGGCTCGGTGTCAATTTTTTTTGTCTTATAATACTCCTGTGAAGCACCTTGGGACGTTTTACTACATTAAAGGTGCTATATAAATACAAGTTGTTGTTGTGAAGCTAGGGCTGCAACATGGAGCCCCGATGCTGCCCCCTGCAGTCCCTGTTCGTGTGACTCCCTGCTGGGAGTGCAGGATTGTGAAATTACCCCTGTAGAGGCTTGTTGAACTGATAACTACACTTCCCAGAAATTGAAATTGGTATCAGTCAGATAATTTCACTGAAATACCTCACTTTTGCACAAAACTATAACGGAATAAACAGAACGCAGGTAACATTAACATGTTTCACACCTCAGTTAACACAGGAAGCCTACCTGAGCTGGGCAGTACCTTGGAGTTTCTCCCGTTCCGCTGGCATTACTTCGCCAGATGTGCGATTGAAACCCTATCTACGTGTGTACTCATGGTTTCCACTGCACCTCTGGTGAAGTAATACCAGCGGAGCGGACACAGCTCAGAGGAACTTCCTGGCCCCAGTTTTTTCAAAAGTGTACTATTACTTTGGACATCAAGGGGGGGAAATTCAGTATCGCCCCATTTGGGGCGCAATTATCGGCCGGGCGCAAAGATTAGCGCCTGCCGCTTATTATCGCCTCCGACTGCAAACTTGACTTTTATCGCCCCTGTAGGTGATTGGAGCACTAAATCAGGCGCTACACATCTGTCTTAAGGCGCAAAGGCCGAGGAGCGAGGCGCTAACTCAGAGCACTGGCGAAGCTCATGTGATGTCAGTCAGCAATGGAACACAGACACAATTGCGGCAGCTAATTCTTAAAGGGGAGGGTTGATCTTGCTTTCCATCCACATCCTGCTCATTGCAGCCTTGAATCTCGGCCTGGAGAGACCTGTACATCAAATCTGCTGGAAAGAACAATGGAGAGAACCAGGGAAAGAGCTCAGAGTGCAGCCCCCACAGTCTCTTCTAAATCGATACAAGGAAGAGCAAATCAAAATGAACTTGCAAAGTGCTGCTCAGTACCCAAAACTCCTTCACACAGCGTTGAATCTCTCCAGAAGTCTCTCTCTCTCTCAGAATGCATGGTTCAAAAATGTCACCAACAAAAAAAGGCAGGAAGCGGTCGCCTTTAAATAGCGCTCCCCCAGTCCCTTCCTGACTGCAAAACGCTCCCCTCAACCTGGGCGGTAAGGCAGGGGGCGCCACTCAATATCCGCTCCGGGGCGCTATTGGGGTGTTGCGCACTTGACTGACGTCACGATCTGCCGGCGCAAGAGATCGTGGTGGTAGTGTTTAGCGCTGCTGCCAAATGTCTAGTTAATTTCGGGAGCGGCGCAAACATCGCCGCGCCCGGACGCTAGTTGCTTTGCGCCCCATTAGCGCCCTCTTAAGGTGCTAACGGGAGGCGCAACCAACTGAATTTTTCCCCTCAACTGTTTCACTAATGTCCTTTAGGGATGGAATCCTGCTGTCCTTACCCAGTTATTATACCGTCATCAACTTGCGTTTCTATAGTGTTCTTCACAGTAAGACATTTCAAAGTGCTTAAATAAGGAGCCCAAAACATTAGATGGTGAGCTGTATAGGAAAAGTGGAGAGGGTTAAGGAAGGACTAAAGGCACAGATGTAGAGTAGAGTTTTCAGGGGTTTTAAAAGTAAGGAGAGAGGTGGCAACACAGAGAGCATGATACAGGGAGTTTTAGAGAGCAGGAGCTTAGTGACCAAATGCATGGCAATCAATGGTGGAGTAGAAGGAGCAGGAACCTGGAGAAGCCCACTGTTAGAGAAACGAAGGATACATGTGGGGATGTAAGGCATGAGGGGCTTAGTAATATAAGGTGGAGTGAGGTCATGGAGGGATTTGAAAGAAAGGATGAGACTTTTGAAGTCCATTCACTGGGGAATGGGGAGTCAATTGAGCTTGGAGAGAGCAGCAGCATTTTGACGAGTTGAATCCTGTGGAGAGTTGATGCAACTAGTAAAGAGAAGTTGAGCCTCAGAGGAACGAACGCAGACAATTGGGTTTCGGCAATAGGTGGGAAGACGGGATGGAGACGAGCCATGTTGTAGAGATGAAAGGAAGCAGCCTTGGATACAGAGCAGATGTGGGAAAGGAAGCTGACCATGATTTGAACAATATGCAAAGATTTTACATTTCTTCAGCCTGAGGTCACAGCCAATGAAGTTGATGGAGTCAATAAGAATAGCCTTGGTTTTCCCAGCATTATGCTGGGGCAAATTTCAGCTCGTCCATGTCTTGATGCTGGATAGGTTATTATACACTGTAGCAACAGCCTTTGGATCAATGGAGGAGGCGGAGAGGTAGAGTATATGTGAAAGCCCACCTTGTGCTTCCTGATGATGGTGATGGTGAAAAAGAGGGAACCAAAAATGTGTCCTTGGATACATCAGAGGCAACCATAAAGGCAAAAGACAAAATGCTGTTGGAACCAGTGTAGTGCCTGCATCATGATGCGTATGAGTGGACCCAGCATGGTCGCTTCAGACAGTGGAAGGGCTAAGAGTGAGTTTTTTGAGGAGCAGTGTGACAAGGGCAAGGAGGTGGGGAAGTGCTGGAGGATAGAAAGAGGTTAATTATTTCAGCAAGCATGAGTCTTGGGAAAGTGAAATTAGGTAGTCAAGACCGGGGATGGGAGAGGATCGAGGCAACAGGAGTAGGCTTCATAGATAGGTGTGGTAAAGGCTGAGGGGACAATGAGGGAGAAGTGGCAGACAATGGGCTAGGTGAGGTTTGGTTGGAGAATAGGAGGGAAAAATGGGAGTTCAGGGGTATGGAAAATTGAAAGCAGGCAACAGCAGCTGTACAGATGACCTCAATATTTGGACAAAAAGAAATCCATGAGTCCCTTGCATTTTGAGGCCAAGGTGAAAATGGTGGGGGCGGAGGCAGTTTGAGGAGAAGAGGAGTTTGGAATTGTATCGGTTTTTCAGGATAATTTTATTAAATAAAAGCAGAGATAATGTTAAAATACTGTGATACTAATGTGATAATTAAGTTCATCATTCTTATGAGGATTTGGATTCTGTCAGTTTATAATTAAGTATCAATTTCCTTTACTGTAATCACTAATCTCAAACCTCATTATAGTATAGTAGATATAGACAAATAAGATAGTGCTAGTAATACATTTCTATGTGTGGCTCAGTCCTTGACACCACTGATAGTTAATAATTCATTCAGTGCTATACTGTGGTCCTGCTCATGAAAGACCCGGCCTAATCAATACTTCAATTATTTTATGTGGGACAGTTTGAAGTGAGGTAATTTAGCAATTGTATGTAAAACCATAAGCACAAAAATAAATTCTGATCCATTTTTCTTATAGACTGATGAAAAGGAGACCCTTCCACTAGTGCATCTTGCATTAGGATTACAAATTTACTTTACCCACATATTATCGGGGATTTTAACTCCCGGACGGAAACTAGGTAAGAGACGCCACACTTCCTACCCGGAAATTGCCATGGAAGTCTGGTCAATTTTAATGGCTGGGCCTCATTAATGTTTTGCTGACCAGCTGTCTGCCCGAAATGGGCATAAAGAAGCAGTTGGCTGACTGGCACCCCGCAAAGATTGGGTGGCCCAGAGTCTGCCCGTCGGCACTCAGTTAAGTCATGGGGAGAAGGGGTTCGGGAGGATTTCCCAGGTGGGTAGGGGGAGCTCCGGGCAGAAAAGGCCCAAACACCTTTGTGGAGCCCAGAGAAGCACTCAAGCTCCTCCTGGCCCCACAAAGGTAAGTTTTATTGGGGGGAGCATCCTCGGCAGACACTCCAGTCAGTAGGCCGTTGAGGTTGCCTTGGGGTCCTACCTGAGCTGTAGGACCCCTATTTGCATATATTTACGAGGCGTCATAAGAACATAAGAATTTGGAGCAGGAGTAGGCCATACGGCCCCTCGAGCCTGCTCCACCATTCAATAAGATCGTGGCTGATCTTTGACCTCGACTCCACTTTCCCGCCCGATCTTCATATCAAGGCGTCAGGCGGTCGCCTCAACTACTGCGGGCGGTATCCGAGCGACAAAAAGTACCGCACACTTTTAACTACTATTCTGCCTGCTTTCTGCCAGGTGGAGGGAGTTATTGAGTATTTGTCATGCGACATACTTAACAGATACTTTCAATACTGTGGTTTTATTTGGATTCTCAGCTTCCTAATATATTGGGGACATTTTTATGCCAGAAGTTGAATTTAACAGCAGCATGAAATTAGGGTTCCCATTAAACTGTAAATTACAAGCTAACTACATACATTTAACCACAGAAATGTACTAACTGCAGGTGCTAATTAAATTTGAACTCTTACTGGGAAATAAATGATCTTTTAAAGATCCTAAAGTGTGAAATCTGTGTTGTGTAATTTGTTTATCCATTCTGAACTGGCACAAACTTCCTTCTGTTAGCTAAACTGTAGCTTGGAGTTTGGTGCTGTCCGAGCTAAAGTGATTAAGGGCGCAGTTATGCTGTAACTTTTGTGAAGCAGTTTCCACTTTGAAGCAATGCAGAAGCTCTGGAGTCAGGTCTTGATACAACTCCTCCACACAGCGATATTGGATTCTATCACGGACTGTTTAAGTGTCAGTTGGATCTCACGGGTACGTCATTCCTTTGAGCGGAGTTTTATTTGAATGTTTTGACAATCCTGCTCGCGCTCTCAAATATCAGGGGCGAAGCTTTCTGACGCCTCGTCCCACTGGCGGGGGTGCTGCATGCTGTGGGCGACTTACCGGAAAATCTGGTGCTGCTTTCCCGCAATTTTCCTTCTGTTGACATCAAAGGCAGAAAAATTATGGGCAACCTGAAAAGCTGGCCACTGCATGCGGTCCCACCGGTGATATAGAGCTTCAGAAAATTCCACCCCATATATGTATCTGCTGGAGCTTATACACTTGCGCAGAAATCGCTCAAGTGGCAGGAGGTTCGTAGCCAGGGGTAGTCCAGAGTATAACAGCAGTCTACTGGCTATGATCTGTTCTGTGTAGTTGCCAGTCTCAAATCAGTAGCCCAGCCAAAGTGTCCGGATTCCAGAAGCTCTTTCTGCGTTACAAATGGTGAGAAGGTTTGTGTGTTCATATGATCATACTCTACTCAGCACAGCGAAACTAATTCCTACAAGTTAATAGCTGGAGGTTGAAAGTGATTATAACCTGCAATGGCATCAACTGCTCACAAATTGTCTTCCTCGCAATGAATTAAAATGACTGTCTACTGATCTGACTGAAGACGTTTTAACTCAGAACTTGAGCATAGCTCCCACTTAGTGTCTGAACTGAGTAGGTTTAATACAGCACATTGTAGCTGATGAATTATTGCAATTAGCATTGCCTCCTGAAAGTTTTAGTTCTGTGCATGCTTCTAAAGATGGAGGATGACTCTTGGATTGCTGTCTAATAGCAACTGGCAGAACTTGGGTACAGACAGTAAAACAATTAAAAATACACAAAAGTGTGCTGATGTGATCTAAAAGCTCCATCAAAGGTGTCAGCCTATTTCAGAGTTAGCACTTTTGCCTCTGAGTCAGAAGGTGATGGGTTCAAGTCCCACTTCAGGACTTGAGCACATAATCTAGGCCGACACTTGAGTGCAGCGCTGAGGGAGTGCTACATTGTTGGAGATGCTGTCTTTTGGATGAGATGTTAAACTAAGGTACTGTCTGCTCCCTCAGGAATGAAAACAGTATAAAGTAGAGTGTGAAAAGCTCAAAGCACAGTTTGCTGAAACATTAGAGAGCGAAACAATAAAAAAAATGAACAGCCAAGGTACCTCTAACAATTAAATTTAATCCTGGAGATTTCAGTTACCTATCTTGGAATAATGGAAATTGGCTAGGGAATCCCTAGAATATTTGGGTCTGAGGAGACAAAGTCATAGTTCTTCCTCTGAGTTAGTACAACAGTGGACAGAAGCCTGACTACTAAAGTTCATCTGGAAGAGACATGTGAAAAGGTAAAAGCAAGGACTAGTCTTGTTCGAAAACTCACGGGCCCAACACGGGGTGCCGATGAGCCAAAGAGCGACTCGAGCACTGGTATACTCGACTGCTGAATATTGCGCATCAGTCTGGGCGGGCAGCTCACAAACCAGATCCTTGGGTGCGCAGTTTAATGCTGCGATAAGAATCATAACTGGAACACAAAAATTACCCATTCAATGGTTGTTCACTATAGCACATACACTCCTGGCTAAAATCCAGAGAGACACACATACAGCTTGTGAGTACAATCGAGCTATGACCAACCTGAACTCACCAATTCATGAAGATCTCCAGAATCTTCCAAAAGCATGCCTGCAATCTTGCAAGCCATTTTGGGATTCCACCAATGCTCTTAAAGCGTCCTCATTTAATCCAGAGACATACTGGAAAGAGTTCTGGGATGATGCTAATGTCCCCAACAAACACCCGATTGCCGACTTCCGTATTGAACTGTTTCAGTACATTGCATGGTAGTTGCGGTCATTCCTTATACCTCTAGAAGATGAGAGACAATTCATAATATGACGGTGAACACCTGTGACAAACTAATAGATTGTTTGCTGGCAGCAGCTCAGACTTAAACCAAGCTACTTCCAAAGCTACCCACTGGCTCAGCAATCTGGACTTTGAACATTACTAATCACCTCTCTTGCCATACGAGATATACCATTAGTGTGGATAGTGCCACTCGAACACAAGGTAATACAACTTTCATAAATAAACATCATCAGCATTGACCAGAGTTATGCCACAGTTGTTTGTTTGAATTGCCAGTCACACAATCCGGAAGGGGCTATGTGAGACCTCCTCATAACCAAGGTTACAAGATAAATCATCCATATTAGAATATTAATTCCAGAAAAGAGAGAGTTCTAAAGTTATAGCCTACGAAGAAGTAAATATGTAGCTCAGGGGTTCCAAAGTGGAAGTCCCTGGCAAAGACAAAGACAATGGCCCGGATATTCCGATGCCTACGGGTGGGTACGCGCGGTGTACACACCTGTAGGGACATTGGAAATGCCGGTTTCAGGCATGCACAGCCCATGCGCTGAAAACCGGCATTTCCGATCTTTCAAGAATGCTCTTGACAGATCGGACGCCTGCCCCAGAGAAGGGCCTCTGCGGGCGGATCGTTCCGCTTTCTGGAGACCCTCCACCCACAGAAAATTTTGGAATTCTTACGCCTGGTAAAAGCAGGCGTAAGGCCTGCTTTTACCAGGATAAGAGTTGAAAAAAAGTTTTTTTTAAAAATTCAGTCATTTATCATTTAAAAATACTTTAAAAAAGGTAAATTTATTTTTAGCCCCGTAAAAAACTTTAATTATATTTTTCAAAAAGTTAAATTTTTGTTTAAAATATTTAATTTATTGTAATTTGAACTATTTTTAAAAATGTGATTTGAAAAAAAATTATTTAATGTTTTATGGTGTTTTTGGGGTGATCTCCATTCATATATTTGACAGGTCTATCTGTCAAGTGTATGAAGGGAGATTCCCTTCTTTGATTGGCTCCCCATGGCCCACATGATCCCAGGGACGCTTGCGAACCGCCTGCGCCTCTGGGATACGTGGGCCCTGCGCACTCGGAGTTCGAGAGGCCCAGTATTGGAACTATACGCACCTCGGGAGCCCTCAGATAAGTGCGTAGATTTTTTCCAGATCGGAGGCTTCCCGCGTGCGGAAAATACAGCCCAATATCAAAACCAACAATAAGGTCAACTGATAAAGGTTGCCAGGATGCAATGAGAGAAATGGAAGAACGAAGATGGTAGAAGACACTTTGCAACAAAATCCAGGTATTCACAAGCTAAAGAGGATCTACTGCATGCAATACACTGAACCCAAACACCAGTACATAACTAGGCTCAGACGGACCTGCTTGGAATAATGGCTCTGCAGAACTAAGAGGTTCCCAAAAATTAAAGGTAAGAGAGACTTCAATGGTAGAAGGTGATGATCGGATGCTCAGTGGATATTTTTTATTCATAGAATTAATCCACATATCTTTGGAACAGTTGAAAATTTTGACCCATATGAGAATTGTTGCCCAGGACCAAGTATGTTTCTGATTAAAGAAGGGAGAGGCCCTATTGCAACAGAATGTGTCCATGCACAAAAAAATAAATACAGATTGCAGTACTGAAATACATTCTCTTCTGGTACTCAAAATTCCAACTAAGTCAGCAAAGCCTTGATTCCAATCGGTAATAATAAAATGTTTCAGGAAACAAAGTTTAGAACATTTATATATATCAGAGAAAACAATAACCTATAATGTGCCACATTAAGAAGTTGACGCCATTATTTTGAGGCAGAGAACAGTGTAGACTGAGAATAAACATTTTGGTACGATCAATTTTTTTTTCCTTAGCTGGGGAGAAGTGGAGGTTACTCTCTGAGTCGATGTGTGACGACCAGTCTGGGGGAAGTATGTGAAGGATACTGGCGGTTACAAGCCATTATCCTTTCATCGACCATGGTGTAAAGAGTGTTACCATTTCATTTGCTCATCTATTTTCAAAATAATTGCTACTGCCCCTTTAATCACAATCAATTGACAGCACTATATTCAAAAAGGAGACATGGTACAATGGGCAGAGTTGTTCTTTAAATTGTGTAGTTTTCAGCGGTCTTCAGTTCTGATGATGATACTCAGGTTCCTTGTGTGTGTGAGACTCACGTATTGTATGTGTAACATTTCATCCTGAAAGACTATGGACTGTGTAACATGGAAAAAGAAAACACAGCTTAATTATCCAAACTGTTACATGTCAAGCAACTATAAGAAACAGCTTTTTGAAAAGTATATGTTAACCCTTTTGGACCAATTCCAGTTCTCTCCTATAAATATTGTGCTGTTTCATAGATTGTCTATGTCTTTTGCTTCTATGTGTCATTGGGCCGGAATTTGTGGTCGGTGGCGTACCTCCAGAATACTGATTTAAAAAAATCCGCACCTACCTGCTGGCTCCCGGGCTGCAGAGACTTCAGGTCCTGGGCCTGCGTAAAGGCCCACGGTTCCCAGGGACGCAGGCGGTTCAGAAGTGTCCCTGGGATCACATGGGCCAGGTCCTCCAATCAGAAAGGAGGATTCCTCATCATGCTTATGGAGACTCCATTTACGAATGGAATCCCCATAGGCCTATGAGGAATCCCCAAATAATTAAATAATTTACACACTGGAATAAAAATAAATGCCCTCATTTTCCAATTTGAATAACAGTCCCTTCAATGAAGCATTTACAATCAAAATTTAATTTTTGACAAATAATTTTAAACATTTTAATCTGAGCCAAAATTTACATAAACATTTTAAATGTTTGTGGATGATTTTTTTATTTTTTATTTTTAATTTAACATTTATATTAACCCTTACACTGGTGAAAGCCTGCTTTTACCAGTCATAAGGGTTTCGTGGGCATTTGCTGGGCAGTAGTTGGGCATGCGCCAGCGAAAGTAATTTCTGGGTCGTGGGCGGACGATCTGTCAAGGCGAACCTAGACAGATTGCAAGCGCATGCGGAAACCCAGAACTCGCGGGGCCTTTTACAAGGCTTACAATGGCGTACGCTTACCATCATCGGCACCGCAAAATCTGGGCCATTGTATTTGTAAGTAAATCCCAAACTGTACTTTAGTCTGTATGAAGTGGTCTAGCGTTGTGATATTTTTGGTTCTCTGAGGTGGTTGATGACACAGTGGAATTGCTATATATTCTCCAGTAAGCAAGTTGCTGTGAACAAGGTTAATAGTCACAGACAGCTGAGAATACGGTCACAGGTTATGGTTCATAAGAGACTCAGGCTGCTTATGGAAACTGCTGTCAAGCCATTTGCACCAGGAAAACAAAAGGGAAAAACTGTAAAAGCTGGAAATACGCTGCAAGGTGCGTCATAACCGGTCTTTTCTTTAACAGATGTTGCCTGACCTGCTGTGTATTTCCAGCATTTTCTGCTTTTATTTTGCTGACACCAGGAACAGATTTGCCAATAACTCTGAACTGTAGCAACTGGTGGGCTAAATCTTACTCATAAACCAGGCAAGTTGTTTAAAGTGTCAATGAAAATAAAATATCACATGCTAATGAGCGCTAGGACTGAAAAAGGAGATGAAGGGTTTGAATTGGGGCATAAGTACTGATCTATCTACTTACCAATGCGTGCGTGATTCAGCATAGAACATGTATTGGCCTGGGCCATTCCTAGTCAGTATGGCACCATAGCACGCTGGCCAGTGCATTCACCTACTGAGCCATCGGGATAGCAGGAAACTCAGAGTAACCCTTAAAGTGTAGAACTTGGAAGTACCATACCTGTGAGACAATATCGTATCAATGTTCTACCAGGTGAAACAAACCATAGACAATGTCTGTCCTGGTCCCTGAAACCCTATAGTGCCATTTTGCATGTGTTGGCATACTCTGTATAAGTGCATGCTCAGTGGCACTTTGTTGTCACAAGCACCATTCAGAGGATGTTACTATAAAACTTACATTGCATATAAACATTGTTTAATGAGGCTTCCCTGGTGTCCTGATGCACCGATGGGTGTAACAGCAGCATCAGTGTTTGGACAATTCCCAATCTGAACCTCAATCTGTGCCATTTTGGACAATTCCATTAAAAGAAAGTTCTGATATCAGTTTCTAGTCATTGCTTATGATTACCACTCACCAAGTGAGATATCAGTTATCAGTGAACCATGCAAGCTGATACTGAAGTGACTCCCTCAAAAGATAGAATTTGTAAATAGTGCTTTAGAATCAATGTCTAAAACCTGCCTCTGATTTTCAGTTCCCATCTTCTTTTATTGATAAATGCTGCATCCAACATTTATGGGCATATAACATTTTCCAAACTGGAATTTTCTCCAGTGAAATTCTCAAAAGTATTGGTTATTGGAATGTGTTCAACAAGATCTTTTCAGCTGTAAGACATGGTCTGAATTCAGCCTAGAAATAAGAAGATGAAAGCCTTCTCTTTCTGTAAAATAATGGGGGGAATTTTCCCAGCCCTGGGGAGGCGGGTATGGAGGCCAGACTGCCGGGAAAATGGCAGAAACTGGGAGCGGGTACCAGCCCCGCTCCCATCCCGCCTCCATGCCATCTTCCCGGGAGGCGAGTCCCCGACTCGCACAGGGACCCGTCTCCTCGAGGCGGGAAGGGGATTAGAGCCAATTAACAGGTAGTTAACAAGCAGTTTTGAGGCTTATCCCCATTTTACCCCTGCAAGTGCGGGCTTCCCGACGGCTGTGAACCTCGCCAGGGTCAGCGAGGCGAGCAGTGGGTCTGCGGGTGTGAGAGGGATCGAAAAGTCCGCTGTGGAGGTGAGTGATGGGTGCAAGTGTGGAGAGGTAAGTATGAGAGGTGAGTGTAAAGTGTTGGAAAAAGTTTCCTTTCCTTTGCTTCTTCCTGCAGGCTTCAACCCTTGGGGATCCGGAGGTGCCTCATCTCAATGGCAGAGATGACAGAATGGCTGCTACATTCTCAGATGCAGCAGCCATCTGATTTCTGCTAAGGAGAGAGGTTTTGGTGAGCCTTCAGTATAAGGACTCACCTTAGAACAGAGCTTGTCAGTGTTTGACAGCTTCTCAAAGCTGTCAAACGCTGACAATTCATCTGTCAAAAATTTTTCGACAGATGAAACGTCATACGCTGACGTCCTCTGTCACCAGCTTTCCCTTAATTGGCCGGTAAGCCCGCAGGGTGGGCTTAACAAGGTCAATCAAGGGAAAATAGCGTGGCTTGGCCGGACGTCGTTGGGGGCGGGACTGAAACCCAACAACCAGCAGTCCCGCCCCCAACGCGCCCCCATTGACAAAATCCAGCCCAATGTGTTTGGACAGACTCAAAACAGAGTTCTGGCCAAGACCCCCAATAACAGTTTTCATCAGATATCACTCATTTTCTCAGGAGATTTCCCTTTTTTATTCCAGTTTCCTTTCCTCCTCTCCTGAAGGCATTGCCTCATACTGAGTTTGGTTCTATGATTGTATGCTGCCCTCTAGTACCTCACCTATTCTGCAGCTGGGAGCCTAGACAGCAACCTGTTCCATCGTGGAAAGTACCAAGCCTGATCCTGTCTTCCCCAAACATTTACACACATTCCAGAAAGAGTGTCTGGATAAGCAGCACTGGTTAATTTTGCCCAGGAACACTATGGCTCAATTTTCTGCAATCCTGCCCCCACTAAAGACAGTGAACTCAGTATAGAGGAGGAATTGAATCTGGGAACTTCTTGTTCTGTTTAGCTCCAGTACCAGACTCGATTACCTAGGTATTCAAGTGCTCTTAAAGGCAGTAGATGTGGATCTTGGAAATACATGCTAGTGCATACGGTGAGAAGATGCTTTACAGAGGTTGAGGGATTTTGTCAAGGACTTATTGAATGACCTTTTTATTATGCCTGCTCTGCAGCACACTGGACTTTTAAGTATGTGATTCTGGCATTGAGTGGAAGGTCAAATAATGTTAAATTCCTCAAAAGGCAAAAGCATTCGTAGCATCTAAATACCCATGTATTTCTCTGTCCTTGTCAATCTTTCACCCATATTCTCCTGTGCCGAGAAAGCTTTCTGGTTCAACATCTGGATATGTGGAAGATGAGACACATGAATCATCACAAGAGTCAGGCTATGAGATGTGTGTGGAAGACAACTGCTATCAGTTCACTGAGGGAGTGCTGCACTGTCGGAGGTGCCGCCTTTTGGATGAGATGTTAAACCGAGGTCCCGTCTGCTCTCTCTGGTGGATGTAAAAGATCCCATGACACTATTTCAAAGAAGAGCAGGGGAGTTATCCCCAGTGTCCGGGCCGATATTTATCCCTCAATCAACATCACTTAAACAGATTATCTGGCCACTATCACATTGCTGTTTGTGGGAGCTTGCTGTGTGCAAATTGGCTGCTGTGTTTCCTATATTACAACAGTGACTACACTTCAAAAGTACTTCACTGGCTGTATCGCGTTTTGGGATGTCCTGAGGTCGTGAAAGGTGCTATATAAATTCAAAACTCCAAGCGGTTGTCCTGTCTGGTTTCAATATTCTGGGGATGGGCATTACCGATGCCTGGAGATCCATTTCCAGATACATTACTGGATATGCTGAGGCAATGCCTAGCAGTTGGGGCATGGCTGACTTAGTCATGGATGAAGTTGCTATTTCCTAGGGAATAGCTCATGCATTGTCAGGGTTAGGAAAGCTCAAAGAATGTCCATATTCTGAATTTTAATTGTAGCAATCAAAAATGTGGCTACCAAAAATTCAGACAAGAAAAATGCGAAATAGTTAAAAATTCAGTTCTCAGAAATCCACAGTATAGATCACGATTGGAAGTCATCAGGGGAGAATTCCACCCGGTGCCCCTTTAAGCAGCCACTTGCTATCTGAACTAGTCTGGTGCTCATCGTTCAACTGCATGCACAACACATTTTACAGCCATAAAATCAGGAAATCGCTCTGGAGCTCGTCATGCTGATATTATCATACATTTTCAGGTTGAATTTTAGTCCTCGCGCGTTCTGTGCAAGATCACTTCAGGCTGGTCTAAAAGGCTGACGGAAGATCACAATCTGTGCAAAATATAAGGGAATCCAGCAAAATGCATATTTGCCTGTTCGTGCTTGCCCATTCTACACCAGTGCCACTGCCATCCAGAAAAGAAAGTGTGCCCTTATATGGTATCATATTTGTGATACATGATACATATATCTAGGGCAGAACATTATTATTGGGCCAATGTTTCATCCACTTTAACTCTTGAATTTAATACTGGATTACAGAAAAGTCACTATTTGCTCTCCGAGATTCAGAATCCCAGATTAGCAGTGCTTCTCCTACAGTTACACTTACAGATCCTTCACACAACATAAAACATTACATACACATTTAATAACCCTCACTTACCAACTCATGCTAACAATCACCTCTACTGTGAGACAAAAACAACTTGCCTGTGTTTCTCATCAAACATGCGTACAGTCCCACAGTCTGTCACACCAAGACTATACTCCTCGTCTCACTTCAATAAGTAGTCCTAAAATCCAATTCCATTTTCCACAATGCGAGAATTATATTGATATTCTGCTGCTCAGCACTGCAGCAGTTCCTTCACACTGACATCGATAAACATTCATCCATCCTCTTGCACGTCTTCTGTGTGGCACTCATAATTGTACACTGAAAACAAACACCAAAAAAAGACGCACAAAACGATTCAAAAAACCCTTTTCCAAAAAAAAAAACCACACGGGACCTTCAGGATAAACAAAAATCTTGACGGTAAACTATCTCACCTGAGTATATTGCATTTGTCACACTTACACAGCTCACTCATGTTTACGGTGCTCGTGACTTATTCAATCCGCTTCAAGTGTGGGATAAATTCAATGACTGACTGTAAATGTTCTCCAATGGCCCAGTGAAAAAAAATACTATCAAAATAACTCCAAAAAAAAGAAGAAAACCTGCATTTCTTCAGTCATTGCTAATAAAACCGGTTTCCAGTTCTGACGGAGCCTTCAAATAATCTGACTGTGACTGCCGCATTCAATACCATCTGTAGTCTTCTGTGTGTCTGATAAGTGTGGAGACATGATTAACATCCCAAATATCTTAAAATTAATACTTTCAAGGTGTGATCTTGATTGATCACAATCCTTGAGCTTAGAAATAAACCAGTAAAGTCAGCATCAGGTGGTGACACGAAAATTATTTTACAGTCAACTTTAAGCTAATGAAGTTAATGGGGTGACAGTGCCAAGAGGTTTAACATCTTTCATCTTCAGCCATATTGATATCAAACACTCCAAACTTAGGTACACTGCGATTGTGATGACGTTTTCTAAGTGAGATTATTCACTTAGTTCCAATCAGTACAAATTTATGGCCATTTAATCATTGTAATTATTAGAAATTATGACAAGAAAAAGCCATTTAGCCCCACAAGCCCATTTTTAATAGCTGATCTTAACCCTCTGTTCAGACCGTGTCCGTCTATCCCCTCACATTCTCACTGTGTCCGTCTATCGTCACATTCTCACTGTGTACGTCTATCCCCTCACATTCTCACTGTGTCCATCTATACCCTCACATTCTCACTGTGTCCATCTATCCCCTCACATTCTCACTGTGTCCATCTATCCCCTCACATTCTCACTGTGTCCATCTATCCCCTCACATTCTCACTGTGTCCATCTATCGTCACATTCTCACTGTGTACGTCTATCCCCTCACATTCTCACTGTGTACGTCTATCCCCTCATATTCTCACTGTGTCCGTCTATCGTCACATTCTCACTGTGTCCATCTATCGTCACATTCTCACTGTGTCCATCTATCCCCTCACATTCTCACTGTGTCCATCTATCGTCACATTCTCACTGTGTCCATCTAATCCCTCACATTCTCACTGTGTCCATCTATCCCCTCACATTCTCACTGTGTCCGTCTATCCCCTCACATTCTCACTGTGTCCGTCTATCGTCACATTCTCACTGTGTCCGTCTTTCCCCTCACATTCTCACTGTGTCCATCTATCGTCACATTCTCACTGTGTCCGTCTATCGTCACATTCTCACTGTGACCGTCTATCCCCTCACATTCTCACTGTGTCCGTCTATCGTCACATTCTCACTGTGTCCGTCTTTCCCCTCACATTCTCACTGTGTCCATCTATCGTCACATTCTCACTGTGTCCGTCTATCGTCACATTCTCACTGTGTCCGTCTATCCCCTCACATTCTCACTGTGTCCGTCTATCGTCACATGCTCACTGTGTCCATCTATCCCCTCACATTCTCACTGTGTCCATCTATAGTCACATTCTCACTGTGTCCATCTATCGTCACATTCTCACTGTATCCGTCTATCGTCACATTCTCACTGTGTCCGTCTATCTCCTCACATTCTCACTGTGTCCGTCTATCGTCACATTCTCACTGTGTCCGTCTATCCCCTCACATTCTCACTGTGTCCGTCTATCGTCACATTCTCACTGTGCCCGTCTATCCCCTCACATTCTCACTGTGTCCGTCTATCGTCACATTCTCACTGTGTCCGTCTAGCCCCTCACATTCTCACTGTGTCCGTCTATCCCCTCACATTCTCACTGTGTCCGTCTATCCCCTCACATTCTCACTGTGTCCATCTATCGTCACATTCTCACTGTGTCCATCTATCGTCACATTCTCACTGTGTCCGTCTATCGTCACATTCTCACTGTGTCCATCTATCGTCACATTCTCACTGTGTCCGTCTATCGTCACATTCTCACTGTGTCCATCTATCGTCACATTCTCACTGTGTACGTCTATCCCCTCACATTCTCACTGTGTCCATCTATCCCCTCACATTCTCACTGTGTACGTCTATCCCCTCACATTCTCACTGTGTACGTCTATCCCCTCACATTCTCACTGTGTCCATCTATCCCCTCACATTCTCACTGTGTCCATCTATCCCCTCACATTCTCACTGTGTCCATCTATCCCCTCACATTCTCACTGTGTCCATCTATCCCCTCACATTCTCACTGTGTCCATCTATCCCCTCACATTCTCACTGTGTACGTCTATCCCCTCACATTCTCACTGTGTACGTCTATCCCCTCACATTCTCACTGTGTCCGTCTATCGTCACATTCTCACTGTGTCCATCTATCGTCACATTCTCACTGTGTCCATCTATCCACTCACATTCTCACTGTGTCCATCTATCGTCACATTCTCACTGTGTCCATCTAATCCCTCACATTCTCACTGTGTCCATCTATCCCCTCACATTCTCACTGTGTCCGTCTATCCCCTCACATTCTCACTGTGTCCGTCTATCGTCACATTCTCACTGTGTCCGTCTTTCCCCTCACATTCTCACTGTGTCCATCTATCGTCACATTCTCACTGTGTCCGTCTATCGTCACATTCTCACTGTGTCCGTCTATCCCCTCACATTCTCACTGTGTCCGTCTATCGTCACATTCTCACTGTGTCCGTCTTTCCCTTCACATTCTCACTGTGTCCATCTATCGTCACATTCTCACTGTGTCCGTCTATCGTCACATTCTCACTGTGTCCGTCTATCCCCTCACATTCTCACTGTGTCCGTCTATCGTCACATGCTCACTGTGTCCATCTATCCCCTCACATTCTCACTGTGTCCATCTATCGTCACATTCTCACTGTGTCCATCTATCGTCACATTCTCACTGTATCCGTCTATCGTCACATTCTCACTGTGTCCGTCTATCTCCTCACATTCTCACTGTGTCCGTCTATCGTCACATTCTCACTGTGTCCGTCTATCCCCTCACATTCTCACTGTGTCCGTCTATCGTCACATTCTCACTGTGCCCGTCTATCCCCTCACATTCTCACTGTGTCCGTCTATCGTCAAATTCTCACTGTGTCCGTCTATCCCCTCACATTCTCACTGTGTCTGTCTATCCCCTCACATTCTCACTGTGTCCGTCTATCCCTCACATTCTCACTGTGTCCATCTATCGTCACATTCTCACTGTGTCCGTCTTTCCCCTCACATTCTCACTGTGTCCATCTATTGTCACATTCTCACTGTGTCCATCTATCGTCACATTCTCACTGTGTACGTCTATCGCCTCACATTCTCACTGTGTCCATCTATCCCCTCACATCCTCACTGTGTCCATCTATCCCCTTACATTCTCACTGTGTCCATCTATCGTCACATTCTCACTGTGTACGTCTATCGCCTCACATTCTCACTGTGTCCATCTATCCCCTCACATTCTCACTGTGTCCATCTATCCCCTCACATTCCCACTGTGTCCATCTATCCCCTCACATTCTCACTGTGTACATCTATTCCCTCACATTCTCACTGTGTCCATCTATCCCCTCACATTCTCACTGTGTCCGTCTATCCCCTCACATTCTCACTGTGTACGTCTATCCCCTCACATTCTCACTGTGTCCGTCTATCCCCTCACATTCTCACTGTGTCCATCTATCCCCTCACATTTTCACTGTGTACGTCTATCCCCTCACATTCTCACTGTGTAAGTCTATCCCCTCACATTCTCACTGTGTCCATCTATCCCCTCACATTCTCACTGTGTCCATCTATCCCCTCACATTCTCACTGTGTCCATCTATCCCCTCACATTCTCACTGTGTACGTCTATCCCCTCACATTCTCACTGTGTACGTCTATCCCCTCACATTCTCACTGTGTCCGTCTATCGTCACATTCTCACTGTGTCCATCTATCGTCACATTCTCACTGTGTCCATCTATCCCCTCACATTCTCACTGTGTCCATCTATCGTCACATTCTCACTGTGTCCATCTAATCCCTCACATTCTCACTGTGTCCATCTATCCCCTCACATTCTCACTGTGTCCGTCTATACCCTCACATTCTCACTGTGTCCGTCTATCGTCACATTCTCACTGTGTCCGTCTTTCCCCTCACGTTCTCACTGTGTCCATCTATCGTCACATTCTCACTGTGTCCGTCTATCGTCACATTCTCACTGTGTCCGTCTATCCCCTCACATTCTCACTGTGTCCGTCTATCGTCACATTCTCACTGTGTCCGTCTTTCCCCTCACATTCTCACTGTGTCCATCTATCGTCACATTCTCACTGTGTCCGTCTATCGTCACATTCTCAATGTGTCCGTCTATCCCCTCACATTCTCACTGTGTCCGTCTGTCGTCACATTCTCACTGTGTCCATCTATCCCCTCACATTCTCACTGTGTCCATCTATCCCCTCACATTCTCACTGTGTACATCTATCCCCTCACATTCTCACTGTGTACGTCTATCGCCTCACATTCTCACTGTGTCCAGCTATCCCCTCACATTCTCACTGTGTCCATCTATCCCCTTACATTCTCACTGTGTCCATCTATCCCCTCACATTCTCACTGTGTCCATCTATCCCCTCACATTCTCACTGTGTCCATCTATCCCCTCACATTCTCACTGTGTCCATCTATCCCCTCACATTCTCACTGAGTCCTTCTATCCACTCACATTCTCACTGTGTCCGTCTATCCCCTGACATTCTCACTGTGTACGTCTATCGTCACATTCTCACTGTGTCCGTCTATCCCCTCACATTCTCACTGTGTCCATCTGTCCCCTCACATTCTCACTGTGTCCGTCTATCCCCTGACATTCTCACTGTGTACGTCTATCGTCACATTCTCACTGTGTCCATCTATCCCCTCACATTCTCACTGTGTCCATCTATCACCTTACATTCTCACTGTGTCCATCTATCCCCTCACATTCTCACTGTGTACGTCTATCCCCTCACATTCTCACTGTGTCCATCTATCCCCTCACATTCTCACTGTGTCCGTCTATCGTCACATTCTCACTGTGTCCATCTATCGTCACATTCTCACTGTGTCCATCTATCCCCTCACATTCTCACTGTATCCGTCTATCGTCACATTCTCACTGTGTCCGTCTATCCCCTCACATTCTGACTGTGTCCGTCTATCGTCACATTCTCACTGTGTCCGTCTATCCCCTCACATTCTCACTGTGTCCGTCTATCGTCACATTCTCACTGTGCCCGTCTATCCCCTCACATTCTCACTGTGTCCGTCTATCGTCACATTCTCACTGTGTCCGTCTATCGTCACATTCTCACTGTGTCCGTCTATCCCCTCACATTCTCACTGTGTCCGTCTATCGTCACATTCTCACTGTGTCCGTCTATCCCCTCACATTCTCAATGTGTCTGTCTATCCCCTCACATTCTCACTGTGTCCGTCTATCCCCTCACATTCTCACTGTGTCCATCTATCGTCACATTCTCACTGTGTCCCTCTTTCTCCTCACATTCTCACTGTGTCCATCTATCGTCACATTCTCACTGTGTACGTCTATCGCCTCACATTCTCACTGTGTCCATCTATCCCCTCACATTCTCACTGTGTCCATCTATCCCCTTACATTCTCACTGTGTCCATCTATCCCCTCACATTCTCACTGTGTCCATCTATCCCCTCACATTCTCACTGTGTCCATCTATCCACTCACATTCTCACTGTGTACATCTATTCCCTCACATTCTCACTGTGTCCATCTATCCCCTCACATTCTCACTGTGTCCGTCTATCCCCTCACATTCTCACTGTGTACGTCTATCCCCTCACATTCTCACTGTGTACGTCTATCCCCTCACATTCTCTCTGTGTCCATCTATCCCCTCACATTCTCACTGTGTACGTCTATCCCCTCACATTCTCACTGTGTCCATCTATCCACTCACATTCTCACTGTGTACATCTATCCCCTTACATTCTCACTGTGTCCATCTATCCCCTCACATTCTCACTGTGTCCATCTATCCACTCACATTCTCACTGTGTACATCTATTCCCTCACATTCTCACTGTGTCCATCTATCCCCTCACATTCTCACTGTGTCCATCTATCCCCTCACATTCTCACTGTGTCTGTCTATCCCCTCACATTCTCACTGTGTACGTCTATCCCCTCACATTCTCACTGTGTCCATCTATCCCCTCACATTCTCACTGCGTCCATCTATCCCCTCACATTCTCACTGTGTCCATCTATCCCCTCACATTCTCACTGTGTCCATCTATCCCCTCACATTCTCACTGTGTACGTCTATCCCCTCACATTCTCACTGTGTACGTCTATCCCCTCACATTCTCACTGTGTCCGTCTATCGTCACATTCTCACTGTGTCCATCTATCGTCACATTCTCACTGTGTCCATCTATCCCCTCACATTCTCACTGTGTCCATCTATCGTCACATTCTCACTGTGTCCATCTAATCCCTCACATTCTCACTGTGTCCATCTATCCCCTCACATTCTCACTGTGTCCGTCTATACCCTCACATTCTCACTGTGTCCGTCTATCGTCACATTCTCACTGTGTCCGTCTTTCCCCTCACATTCTCACTGTGTCCATCTATCGTCACATTCTCACTGTGTCCGTCTATCGTCACATTCTCACTGTGTCCGTCTATCCCCTCACATTATCACTGTGTCCGTCTATCGTCACATTCTCACTGTGTCCGTCTTTCCCCTCACATTCTCACTGTGTCCATCTATCGTCACATTCTCACTGTGTCCGTCTATCGTCACATTCTCAATGTGTCCGTCTATCCCCTCACATTCTCACTGTGTCCGTCTGTCGTCACATTCTCACTGTGTCCATCTATCCCCTCACATTCTCACTGTGTCCATCTATCCCCTCACATTCTCACTGTGTCCATCTATCCCCTCACATTCTCACTGTGTACGTCTATCCCCTCACATTCTCACTGTGTACGTCTATCGCCTCACATTCTCACTGTGTCCAGCTATCCCCTCACATTCTCACTGTGTCCATCTATCCCCTTACATTCTCACTGTGTCCATCTATCCCCTCACATTCTCACTGTGTCCATCTATCCCCTCACATTCTCACTGTGTCCATCTATCCCCTCACATTCTCACTGAGTCCATCTATCCCCTCACATTCTCACTGTGTCCGTCTATCCCCTCACATTCTCACTGTGTACGTCTATCGTCACATTCTCACTGTGTCCGTCTATCCCCTCACATTCTCACTGTGTCCATCTATCCCCTCACATTCTCACTGTGTCCATCTATCCCCTCACATTCTCACTGTGTCCATCTATCCCCTCACATTCTCACTGTGTCCATCTATCCCCTCACATTCTCACTGTGTCCATCTATCCCCTCACATTCTCACTGTGTCCGTCTATCCCCTGACATTCTCACTGTGTACGTCTATCGTCACATTCTCACTGTGTCCATCTATCCCCTCACATTCTCACTGTGTCCATCTATCCCCTCACATTCTCACTGTGTACGTCTATCGCCTCACATTCTCACTGTGTCCATCTATCCCCTCACATTCTCACTGTGTCCGTCTATCGTCACATTCTCACTGTGTCCATCTATCGTCACATTCTCACTGTGTCCATCTATCCCCTCACATTCTCACTGTGTCCATCTATCGTCACATTCTCACTGTGTCCATCTAATCCCTCACATTCTCACTGTGTCCATCTATCCCCTCACATTCTCACTGTGTCCGTCTATCCCCTCACATTCTCACTGTGTACGTCTATCCCCTCACATTCTCACTGTGTCCGTCTATCGTCACATTCTCACTGTGTCCATCTATCGTCACATTCTCACTGTGTCCATCTATCCCCTCACATTCTCACTGTGTCCGTCTATCGTCACATTCTCACTGTGTCCATCTATCCCCTCACATTCTCACTGTGTCCGTCTATACCCTCACATTCTCACTGTGTCCGTCTATCGTCACATTCTCACTGTGTCCGTCTTTCCCCTCACATTTTCACTGTGTCCATCTATCGTCACATTCTCACTGTGTCCGTCTATCGTCACATTCTCACTGTGTCCGTCTATCCCCTCACATTCTCACTGTGTCCGTCTATCGTCACATTCTCACTGCGTCCGTCTTTCCCCTCACATTCTCACTGTGTCCATCTATCGTCACATTCTCACTGTGTCCGTCTATCGTCACATTCTCAATGTGTCCGTCTATCCCCTCACATTCTCACTGTGTCCGTCTGTCGTCACATTCTCACTGTGTCCATCTATCCCCTCACATTCTCACGGTGTCCATCTATCCCCTCACATTCTCACTGTGTCCATCTATCCCCTCACATTCTCACTGTGTACGTCTATCCCCTCACATTCTCACTGTGTACGTCTATCGCCTCACATTCTCACTGTGTCCAGCTATCCCCTCACATTCTCACTGTGTCCATCTATCCCCTTACATTCTCACTGTGTCCATCTATCCCCTCACATTCTCACTGTGTCCATCTATCCCCTCACATTCTCACTGTGTCCATCTATCCCCTCACATTCTCACTGTGTCCATCTAACCCCTCACATTCTCACTGAGTCCATCTATCCCCTCACATTCTCACTGTGTCCGTCTATCCCCTGACATTCTCACTGTGTACGTCTATCGTCACATTCTCACTGTGTCCGTCTATCCCCTCACATTCTCACTGTGTCCATCTGTCCCCTCACATTCTCACTGTGTCCATCTATCCCCTCACATTCTCACTGTGTCCATCTATCCCCTCACATTCTCACTGTGTCCATCTATCCCCTCACATTCTCACTGAGTCCATCTATCCCCTCACATTCTCACTGTGTCCATCTATCCCCTCACATTCTCACTGTGTCCGTCTATCCCCTGACATTCTCACTGTGTACGTCTATCGTCACATTCTCACTGTGTCCATCTATCCCCTCACATTCTCACTGTGTCCATCTATCCCCTCACATTCTCACTGTGTCCATCTATCCCCTCACATTCTCACTGTGTCCATCTATCGTCACATTCTCACTGTGTCCGTCAATCCCCTCACATTCTCACTGTGTCCCTCTATCCCCTCACATTCTCACTGTGTCCATCTATCGTCACATTCTCACTGTGTCCATCTATCCCCTCACATTCTCAATGTGTCCATCTATCGTCACATTCTCACTGTGTCCGTCTATCGTCACATTCTCACTGTGTCCGTCTATCGTCACATTCTCACTGTGTCCGTCTATCCCCTCACATTCTCACTGTGTTCATCTATCTCCTCACATTCTCACTGTGTCCATCTATCGTCACATTCTCACTGTGTCCGTCCATCCCCTCACATTCTCACTGTGTCCATCTATCGTCACATTGTCACTGTGTCCGTCTATCCCCTCACATTCTCACCATGTCCGTCTATCCCCTCACATTCACACTGTGTCCGTCTATCGTCACATTGTCACTGTGTCCGTCTATCCCCTCACATTCTCACTGTTTCCATCTATCCCCTCACATTCTCACTGTGTCCGTCTATCGTCACATTCTCACTGTGTCCATCTATCCCCTCACATTCTCACTGTGTCCGTCTATCCCCTCACATTCTCACTGTGTCCATCTATCGTCACATTCTCAATGTGTCCATCTATCCCCTCACATTCTCACTGTGCCCATCTATCGTCACATTCTCACTGTGTCCGTCTATCCCCTCACAAATTCACTGTGTCCGTCTATCCCCTCACATTCTCACTGTGTCCATCTATCCCCTCACATTCTCACTGTGTCCATCTATCGTCACATTCTCACTGTGTCCATCTATCCCCTCACATTCTCACTGTGTCCGTCTATCGTCACATTCTCACTGTGTCCGTCTATCTTCACATTCTCACTGTGTCCGTCTATCCGTCACATTCTCACTGTGTCCATCTATCGTCACATTCTCACTGTGTCCGTCTATCCTCACATTCTCACTGTGTCCGTCTATCCCTCACATTCTCACTGTGTCATCTATCCCTCACATTCTCACTGTGTCCGTCTATCGTCACATTCTCACTGTGTCCGTCTATCCCCTCACATTCTCACTGTGTCCATCTATCGTCACATTCTCACTGTGTCCGTCTTCGTCACATTCTCACTGTGTCCGTCTATCGTCAAATTCTCACTGTGTCCGTCTATCCCCTCACATTCTCACTGTGTCCATCTATCGTCACATTCTCACTGTGTCCGTCTATCCCCTCACATTTCACTGTGTCCGTCTATCCCCTCACATTCTCACTGTGTCCATCTATCCCCTCACATTCTCACTGTGTCCATCTATCGTCACATTCTCACTGTGTCCATCTATCCCCTCACATTCTCACTGTGTCCGTCTATCGTCACATTCTCACTGTGTCCGTCTATCATCACAATCTCACTGTGTCCATCTGTCGTCACATTCTCACTGTGTCCGTCTATCGTCACATTCTCACTGTGTCCGTCTATCCCCTCACAATTTCACTGTGTTCATATATCTCCTCACATTCTCACTGTGTCCGTCTATCGTCACATTCTCACTGTGTCCGTCTATCCCCTCACATTCTCACTGTGTCCATCTATCGTCACATTCTCACTGTGTCCGTCTATCCCCTCACATTCTCACTGTGTCCGTCTATCCCCTCACATTCTCACTGTGTCCAACTATCCACTCACATTCTCACTGTGTCCGTCTATCGTCACATTCTCACTGTGTCCATCTATCGTCACATTCTCAATGTGTCCATCTCTCCCCTCACATTCTCACTGTGCCCATCTATCGTCACATTCTCACTGTGTCCGTCTATCCCCTCACAAATTCACTGTGTCCGTCTATCCCCTCACATTCTCACTGTGTCCATCTATCCCCTCACATTCTCACTGTGTCCATCTATCGTCACATTCTCACTGTGTCCATCTATCCCCTCACATTCTCACTCTGTCCGTCTATCGTCACATTCTCACTGTGTCAGTCTATCGTCACATTCTCACTGTGTCCGTCTATCGTCACATTCTCACTGTGTCCATCTATCGTCACATTCTCACTGTGTCCGTCTATCCCCTCACATTCTCACTGTGTTCATATATCTCCTCACATTCTCACTGTGTCCATCTATCGTCACATTCTCACTGTGTCCTTCTATCCCCTCACATTCTCACTGTGTCCATCTATCCCCTCACATTCTCACTGTGTCCATCTATCCCCTCACATTCTCACTGTGTCCATCTATCCACTCACATTCTCACTGTGTCCGTCTATCGTCACATTCTCACTGTGTCCGTCTATCCCCTCACATTCTCACTGTGTCCATCTATCCCCTCACATTCTCACTGTGTCCGTCTATCGTCACATTCTCACTGTGTCCATCTATCGTCACATTCTCACTGTGTCCATCTATCGTCACATTCTCACTGTGTCCGTCTATCCCCTCACATTCTCACTGTGTCCGTCTATCCCCTCACATTCTCACTGTGTCCAACTATCCCCTCACATTCTCACTGTGTCCATCTATCCACTCACATTCTCACTGTGTCCATCTATCCCCTCACATTCTCACTGTGTCCATCTATCCCCTCACATTCTCACTGTGTCCATCTAACGTCACATTCTCACTGTGTCCATCTATCGTCAAATTCTCACTGTGTCCATCTATCCCCTCACATTCTCACTATGTCCGTCTATCCCCTCACATTCACACTGTGTCCGTCTATCGTCACATTCTCACTGTGTCCGTCTATCGTCACATTCTCATTATGTCCGTCTATCGTCACCTTCTCACTGTGTCCATCTATCGTCACATTCTCACTGTGTCCGTCTATCCCCTCACATTCTCACTGTGTCCGTCTATCGTCACATTCTCACTGTGTCCGTCTATCGCTCACATTCTCACTGTGTCCGTCTATCCGTCACATTCTCACTGTGTCCGTCTATCCGTCACATTCTCACTGTGTCCATCTATCCCCTCACATTCTCACTGTGTCCAGTCTATCCCCTCACATTCTCACTGTGTCCAGTCTATCCCCTCACATTCTCACTGTGTACGTCTATCCCTCACATTCTCACTGTGTCCTTCTATCCCCTCACATTCTCACTGTGTCCCAGTCTATCGTCCCCTACATTCTCACTGTGTCCATCTATCCCTCACATTCTCACTGTGTCCATCTATCCCCTCACATTCTCACTGTGTCCATCTATCCCCTCACATTCTCACTGTGTCCATCTATCCCCTCACATTCTCACTGTGTCCATCTATCCCCTCACATTCTCACTGTGGTCCGTCTATCCCCTCACATTCTCACTGTGTACGTCTATCTCACATTCTCACTGTGTCCTTCTATCCCGTCACATTCTCACTGTGTCCATCTATCCCCTGCACATTCTCACTGTGTCCATCTATCGTCACATTCTCACTGTGTCCGTCTATCCCCTCACATTCTCACTGGTCCATCTATCCCCTCACATTCTCACTGTGTCCATCTATCCCCTCACATTCTCACTGTGTCCATCTATCCCCTCACATTCTCACTGTGTCCCTCTATCCCTCACATTCTCACTGTGTCCGTCTATCCCCTCACATTCTCACTGTGATCCATCTATCCCTCACATTCTCACTGTGTCCATCTATCGTCACATTCTCACTGTGTCCGTTATCGTCACATTCTCACTGTGTACATCTATCGCACTCACTTCTCACTGGTCCAGCCTCACCCCCCCCCATTCTCACTGTGTCCGTCCTATCCCCTCACATTCTCACTGTGTCCATCTATCGTCACATTCTCACTGTGTCCATCTATCCCCTCACATTCTCACTGTGTCCATCTATCCTTCACATTCTCACTGTGTCCGTCTATCCCCTCACATTCTCAACTGTGTCCGTCTATCCCTCACATTCTCACTGTGTCCGTCTATCCCCTCACATTCTCACTGTGTCCATCTATCGTCACATTCTCACTGTGTCCATCTATCCCTCATTCTCACTGTGTCCGTCTATCGTCACATTCTCACTGTGTCCGTCTATCGTCACATTCTCACTGTGTCCGTCTATCGTCACATTCTCACTGTGTCCATCTATCGTCACATTCTCACTGTGTCCGTCTATCGTCACATTCTCACTGTGTCCGTCTATCCCCTCACATTCTCACTGTGTTCATCTATCTCCTCACATTCTCACTGTGTCCATCTATCGTCACATTCTCACTGTGTCCGTCTATCCCCTCACATTCTCACTGTGTCCATCTATCGTCACATTCTCACTGTGTCCGTCTATCCCCTCACATTCTCACTATGTCCGTCTATCCCCTCACATTCACACTGTGTCCGTCTATCGTCACATTCTCACTGTGTCCGTCTATCCCCTCACATTCTCACTGTGTCCATCTATCCCCTCACATTCTCACTGTGTCCGTCTATCGTCACATTCTCACTGTGTCCGTCTATCGTCACCTTCTCACTGTGTCCATCTATCGTCACATTCTCACTGTGTCCATCTATCCCCTCACATTCTCACTGTGTCCGTCTATCCCCTCACATTCTCACTGTGTCCATCTATCGTCACATTCTCACTGTGTCCATCTATCCCCTCACATTCTCACTGTGTCCATCTATCGTCACATTCTCACTGTGTCCGTCTATCCCCTCACAATCTCACTGTGTCCGTCTATCCCCTCACATTCTCACTGTGTCCATCTATCCCCTCACATTCTCACTGTGTCCATCTATCGTCACATTCTCACTGTGTCCATCTATCCCCTCACATTCTCACTGTGTCCGTCTATCGTCACATTCTCACTGTGTCCGTCTATCGTCACATTCTCACTGTGTCCGTCTATCGTCACATTCTCACTGTGTCCATCTATCCCCTCACATTCTCACTGTGTCCGTCTATCGTCACATTCTCACTGTGTCCGTCTATCCCCTCACATTCTCACTGTGTCCATCTATCTCCTCACATTCTCACTGTGTCCGTCTATCGTCACATTCTCACTGTGTCCGTCTATCCCCTCACATTCTCACTGTGTCCATCTATCCCCTCACATTCTCACTGTGTCCATCTATCCCTCACATTCTCACTGTGTCCATCTATCCCCTCACATTCTCACTGTGTCCGTCTATCGTCACATTCTCACTGTGTCCGTCTATCCCCTCACATTCTCACTGTGTCCATCTATCCCCTCACATTCTCACTGTGTCCGTCTATCGTCACATTCTCACTGTGTCCATCTATCGTCACATTCTCACTGTGTCCATCTATCGTCACATTCTCACTGTGTCCGTCTATCCCCTCACATTCTCACTGTGTCCGTCTATCCCCTCACATTCTCACTGTGTCCATCTATCCCCTCACATTCTCACTGTGTCCATCTATCCCTCACATTCTCACTGTGTCCATCTATCCCCTCACATTCTCACTGTGTCCATCTATCCCCTCACATTCTCACTGTGTCCATCTATCGTCACATTCTCACTGTGTCCATCTATCGTCACATTCTCACTGTGTCCATCTATCCCCTCACATTCTCACTGTGTCCGTCTATCCCCTCACATTCTCACTGTGTCCGTCTATCGTCACATTCTCACTGTGTCCGTCTATCGTCACATTCTCACTGTGTCCGTCTATCGTCACATTCTCACTGTGTCCGTCTATCCCCTCAAATTCTCACTGTGTCCATCTATCGTCACATTCTCACTGTGTCCATCTATCGTCACATTCTCACTGTGTCCGTCTATCCCCTCACATTCTCACTGTGTCCATCTGTCGTCACATTCTCACTGTGTCCATCTATCGTCACATTCTCACTGTGTCCATCTATCCCCTCACATTCTCACTGTGTCCATCTATCGTCACATTCTCACTGTGTCCGTCTATGCCCTCACAATTCTCACTGTGTCCGTCTATCCCCTCACATTCTCACTGTGTCCATCTATCCCCTCACATTCTCACTGTGTCCATCTATCGTCACATTCTCACTGTGTCCATCTATCCCCTCACATTCTCACTGTGTCCGTCTATCGTCACATTCTCACTGTGTCCGTCTATCCCTCACATTCTCACTGTGTCCATCTATCCCTCACATTCTCACTGTGTCCATCTATCCCCTCACATTCTCACTGTGTCCATCTATCCCCTCACATTCTCACTGTGTCCATCTAACCCTCACATCTCACTGTGTCCATCTATCCCCTCACATTCTCACTGTGTCCATCTATCCCCTCACATTCTCACTGTGTCCGTCTTTCCCGTCACATTCTCACTGTGTCCGTCTATCCCCTCACATTCTCACTGTGTCCATCTATCCCCTCACATTCTCACTGTGTCCGTCTATCCCCTCACATTCTCACTGTGTCCTTCTATCCCCTCACATTCTCACTGTGTCCATCTATCCCCTCACATTCTCACTGTGTCCGTCTATCGTCACATTCTCACTGTGTCCATCTATCGTCACATTCTCACTGTGTCATCTATCCCCTCACATTCTCACTGTGTCCATCTATCGTCACATTCTCACTGTGTCCATCTATCCCTCACATTCTCACTGTGTCCATTCTATCTCACTTCTCACTGTCCATCTATCTTCACATTCTCACTGTGTCCGTCTATCCCCTCACATTCTCACTGTGTCCCGTCTATCCCTCACATTCTCACTGTGTCCATCTATCCCTACATTCTCACTGTGTCCATCTATCCCCTCACATTCTCACTGTGGTCCCATCTATCGTCACATTCTCACTGTGTCCATCTATCCCTCACATTCTCACTGTGTCCATCTATCCCCTCACATTCTCACTGTGTCCCTCTATCCCCTCACATTCTCACTGTGTCCGTCTATCGTCCTGACATTCTCACTGTGTCCGTCTATCGTCACATTCTCACTGTGTCCGTCTATCCCCTCACATCTCACTGTGGCCCATCTATCCTCACATTCTCACTGTGTCCGTCTATCGTCACATTCTCACTGTGTCCGTCTATCCTCACATTCTCACTGTGTCCCGTCTATCCGTCACATTCTCACTGTGTCCGTCTATCCCTCACATTCTCACTGTGTCCAGTCTATCGTCACATTCTCACTGTGTCCGTCTATCCCTCACAAATTCACTGTGTCCGTCTATCCCCTCACATTCTCACTGTGTCCATCTATCCCCTCACATTCTCACTGTGTCCATCTATCGTCACATTCTCACTGTGTCCATCTATCCCTCACATTCTCACTGTGTCCGTCTATCGTCACATTCTCACTGTGTCCGTCTATCGTCACATTCTCAAGTGTCCGTCTATCGTCACATTCTCACTGTGTCCATCTATCGTCACATTCTCACTGTGTCCGTCTATCGTCACATTCTCACTGTGTCCTTCTATCCCCTCACATTCTCACTGTGTTCATCTATCTCCTCACATTCTCACTGTGTCCATCTATCGTCACATTCTCACTGTGTCCGTCTATCCCCTCACATTCTCACTGTGTCCATCTATCGTCACATTCTCACTGTGTCCGTCTATCCCCTCACATTCTCACTATGTCCGTCTATCCCCTCACATTCACACTGTGTCCGTCTATCGTCACATTCTCACTGTGTCCGTCTATCCCCTCACATTCTCACTGTGTCCATCTATCCCCTCACATTCTCACTGTGTCCGTCTATCGTCACATTCTCACTGTGTCCGTCTATCGTCACCTTCTCACTGTGTCCATCTATCGTCACATTCTCACTGTGTCCATCTATCCCCTCACATTCTCACTGTGTCCGTCTATCCCCTCACATTCTCACTGTGTCCATCTATCCCCTCACATTCTCACTGTGTCCATCTATCGTCACATTCTCACTGTGTCCATCTATCCCCTCACATTCTCACTGTGTCCGTCTATCGTCACATTCTCACTGTGTCCGTCTATCGTCACATTCTCACTGTGTCCGTCTATCGTCACATTCTCACTGTGTCCATCTATCGTCACATTCTCACTGTGTCCGTCTATCGTCACATTCTCACTGTGTCCTTCTATCCCCTCACATTCTCACTGTGTTCATCTATCTCCTCACATTCTCACTGTGTCCATCTATCGTCACATTCTCACTGTGTCCGTCTATCCCCTCACATTCTCACTGTGTCCATCTATCGTCACATTCTCACTGTGTCCGTCTATCCCCTCACATTCTCACTGTGTCCGTCTATCCCCTCACATTCTCACTCTGTCCGTCTGTCCCCTCACATTCTCACTGTGTCCGTCTATTCCCTCACATTCTCACTGTCTCCGTCTATCCCCTCACATTCTCACTGTGTCCGTCTATCGTCACATTCTCACTGTGTCCGTCTATCCCCTCACATTCTCACTGTGTCCGTCTATCGTCACATTCTCACTGTGTCCATCTATCCCCTCACTTTCTCACTGTGTCCGTCTATCGTCACATTCTCAATGTGTCAGTCTATCGTCACATTCTCACTGTGTCCGTCTATCGTCACATTCTCACTGTGTCCATCTATCGTCACATTCTCACTGTGTCCATCTATTGTCACATTCTCACTGTGTCCGTCTATCCCCTCACATTCTCACTGTGTCCATCTATCCCCTCACATTCTCACTGTGTCCGTCTATCCCCTCACATTCTCACTGTGTCCATCTATCCCCTCACATTCTCACTGTGTCCGTCTATCCCTCACATTCTCACTGTGTCCATCTATCGTCACATTCTCACTGTGTCCATCTATCGTCACATTCTCACTGTGTCCATCTATCCCCTCACATTCTCACTGTGTCCGTCTATCCCCTCACATTCTCACTGTGTCCGTCTATCCTCACATTCTCACTGTGTCCGTCTATCCCCTCACATTCTCACTGTGTCCATCTATCCCCTCACATTCTCACTGTGTCCATCTATCCCCTCACATTCTCACTGTGTCCATCTATCGTCACATTCTCACTGTGTCCATCTATCGTCACATTCTCACTGTGTCCATCTATCCCCTCACATTCTCACTGTGTCCGTCTATCCCCTCACATTCTCACTGTGTCCGTCTATCGTCACATTCTCACTGTGTCCGTCTATCGTCACATTCTCACTGTGTCCGTCTATCGTCACATTCTCACTGTGTCCATCTATCGTCACATTCTCACTGTGTCCGTCTATCCCCTCACATTCTCACTGTGTCCATCTATCCCTCACATTCTCACTGTGTCCATCTATCGTCACATTCTCACTGTGTCCGTCTATCCCCTCACATCTCACTGTGTCCATCTATCCGTCACATTCTCACTGTGTCCGTCTATCGTCACATTCTCAATGTGTCCGTCTATCGCTACATTCTCACTGTGACCATCTATCGTCACATTCTCACTGTGTCCGTCTATCCCCTCACAAATTCACTGTGTCCGTCTATCCCCTCACATTCTCACTGTGTCCATCTATCCCCTCACATTCTCACTGTGTCCATCTATCGTCACATTCTCACTGTGTCCATCTATCCCCTCACATTCTCACTGTGTCCGTCTATCGTCACATTCTCACTGTGTCCGTCTATCGTCACATTCTCACTGTGTCCGTCTATCCCTCACATTCTCACTGTGTCCATCTATCGTCACATTCTCACTGTGTCCGTCTATCGTCACATTCTCACTGTGTCCTTCTATCCCCTCACATTCTCACTGTGTTCATCTATCTCCTCACATTCTCACTGTGTCCATCTATCGTCACATTCTCAATGTGTCCGTCTATCCCCTCACATTCTCACTGTGTCCATCTATCGTCACATTCTCACTGTGTCCGTCTATCCCCTCACATTCTCACTGTGTCCGTCTATCCCTCACAATCTCACTCTGTCCGTCTGTCCCCTCACATTCTCACTGTGTCCGTCTATTCCTCACATTCTCACTGTGTCCGTCTATCCCCTCACATTCTCACTGTATCCGTCTATCGTCACATTCTCACTGTGTCCGTCTATCCCCTCACATTCTCACTGTGTCCGTCTATCGTCACATTCTCACTGTGTCCATCTATCCCCTCAGTTCTCACTGTGTCCGTCTATCGTCACATTCTCAATGTGTCAGTCGATCGTCACATTCTCACTGTGTCCGTCTATCGTCACATTCTCACTGTGTCCATCTATCGTCACATTCTCACTGTGTCCACTCTATCGTCACATTCTCACTGTTTGTCCCGTCTATATCCTCACATTCTCACTGTGTCAGTCTATCTCCTCACATTCTCATTCTGTGTCCACTATCGTCACATCTCTACTGGTGTCCAGTCTATTCCATCTCACATTCTCACTGTGTCCTTCTATCGTCACATTCTCACTGTGTCAGTCTATCGTCACATTCTCATCTATGTCCATCGTCGCACATTCTCACTGTGTCCAGTCTATCGTCACATTCTCACTGTGTCGTCATCCCCTTCACATTCTCACTGTGTCCATCTATCCCCTCTCACATTCTCACTGTGTCCAGTCTATTCGTCACATTCTCACTGGTGTCCGTCTACTCGTCACATTCTCACTGTGTCCTTCTATCGTCACATTCTCACGGTGTCCATCTATCCGTCACATTCTCACTGTGTGCAGTCTATCCTCTCACATTCTCACTGTGTCCTTCTATGCCCTCCCATTCTCACTGTGTCCTTCTATCGTCACATTCTCACTGTGCCATCTATTCCCCTCACATTCTCACTGGTGTCCGTCTATCCCTCACATTCACACTGTGTCCGTCTATCGTCACATTCTCACTGTGTCCGTCTATCGTCACATTCTCATTATGTCCGTCTATCGTCACCTTCTCACTGTGTCCATCTATCGTCACATTCTCACTGTGTCCGTCTATCCCCTCAAATTCTCACTGTGTCCATCTATCGTCACATTCTCACTGTTTCCATCTATCGTCACATTCTCATTGTGTCCGTCTATCCCCTCACATTCTCACTGTGTCCATCTATCGTCACATTCTCACTGTGTCCATCTATCGTCACATTCTCAATGTGTCCATCTATCCCCTCACATTCTCACTGTGCCCATCTATCGTCACATTCTCACTGTGTCCGTCTATGCCCTCACAAATTCACTGTGTCCGTCTATCCCCTCACATTCTCACTGTGTCCATCTATCCCCTCACATTCTCACTGTGTCCATCTATCGTCACATTCTCACTGTGTCCATCTATCCCCTCACATTCTCACTGTGTCCGTCTATCGTCACATTCTCACTGTGTCCGTCTATCATCACATTCTCACTGTGTCCGTCTATCGTCACATTCTCACTGTGTCCATCTATCGTCACATTCTCACTGTGTCCGTCTATCGTCACATTCTCACTGTGTCCGTCTATCCCCTCACATTCTCACTGTGTCCAACTATCCCCTCACATTCTCACTGTGTCCATCTATCCACTCACATTCTCACTGTGTCCGTCTATCGTCACATTCTCACTGTGTCCGTCTATCATCACATTCTCACTGTGTCCATCTGTCGTCACATTCTCACTGTGTCCATCTATCGTCACATTCTCACTGTGTCCGTCTATCGTCACATTCTCACTGTGTCCATCTATCCCCTCACATTCTCACTGTGTCCATCTATCGTCACTTCATCGAGTCGGCTGTCCCCCTCACATTCTCACTGTGTCATCTATCGTCAAATTCTCACTGTGTCTCTATCCCCTCACATTCTCACTATGTCCGTCTATGCCCTCACATTCACACTGTGTCCGTCTATCGTCACATTCTCACTGTGTCCGTCTATCCCTCACATTCTCACTGTGTCCATCTATCCCCTCACATTCTCACTGTGTCCGTCTATCCCCTCACATTCTCACTGTGTCCGTCTATCGTCACATTCTCACTGTGTCCGTCTATCCCTCACATTCTCACTGTGTCCATCTATCGTCACATTCTCACTGTGTCCTCTATCGTCACATTCTCACTGTGTCCTTCTATCGTCACATTCTCACTGTGTCCATCTATCCTCACATTCTCACTGTGTCCGTCTATCGTCACATTCTCACTGTGTCCGTCTTTCCCCTCACATTCTCACTGTGTCCATCTATCGTCACATTCTCACTGTGTCCGTCTATCGTCACATTCTCACTGTGTCCGTCTATCCCCTCACATTCTCACTGTGTCCGTCTATCCGTCACATTCTCACTGTGTCCATCTATCCCCTCACATTCTCACTGTGTCCATCTATCCGTCACATTCTCACTGTGTCCATCTATCCCCTCACATTCTCACTGTGTCCGTCTATCGTCACATTCTCACTGTGTCAGTCTATCGTCACATTCTCACTGTGTCCGTCTATCGTCACATTCTCACTGTGTCCATCTATCGTCAAATTCTCACTGTGTCACTCTATCGTCACATTCTCACTGTGTCCGTCTATCCCCTCACATTCTCACTGTGTTCATCTATCTCCTCACATTCTCACTGTGTCCATCTATCGTCACATTCTCACTGTGTCCGTCTATCCCCTCACATTCTCACTGTGTCCATCTATCGTCACATTCTCACTGTGTCCGTCTATCCCCTCACATTCTCACTATGTCCGTCTATCCCCTCACATTCACACTGTGTCCGTCTATCGTCACATTCTCACTGTGTCCGTCTATCCCCTCACATTCTCACTGTGTCCATCTATCCCCTCACATTCTCACTGTGTCCGTCTATCGTCACATTCTCACTGTGTCCGTCTATCGTCACCTTCTCACTGTGTCCGTCTATCGTCACATTCTCACTGTGTCCATCTATCCCCTCACATTCTCACTGTGTCCGTCTATCCCCTCACATTCTCACTGTGTCCATCTATCCCCTCACATTCTCACTGTGTCCATCTATCGTCACATTCTCACTGTGTCCATCTATCCCCTCACATTCTCACTGTGTCCGTCTATCGTCACATTCTCACTGTGTCCGTCTATCGTCACATTCTCACTGTGTCCGTCTATCGTCACATTCTCACTGTGTCCATCTATCGTCACATTCTCACTGTGTCCGTCTATCGTCACATTCTCACTGTGTCCTTCTATCCCCTCACATTCTCACTGTGTTCATCTATCTCCTCACATTCTCACTGTGTCCATCTATCGTCACATTCTCAATGTGTCCGTCTATCCCTCACATTCTCACTGTGTCCATCTATCGTCACATTCTCACTGTGTCCGTCTATCCCCTCACATTCTCACTGTGTCCGTCTATCCCCTCACATTCTCACTGTGTCCGTCTTCCCCTCACATTCTCACTGTGTCCCGTCTATCCCTCACATTCTCACTGTGTCCGTCTTTCCCCTCACATTCTCACTGTGTCCGTCTATCGTCACATTCTCACTGTGTCCGTCTATCCCTCACATTCTCACTGTGTCCGTCTATCGTCACATTCTCACTGTGTCCAGTCTATCCCCTCACATTCTCACTGTGTCCGTCTATCGTCACATTCTCACTGTGTCCATCTATCGTCACATTCTCACTTTTTCCGTCTATCCCTCACATTCTCACTGTGTCCATCTATCGTCACATTCTCACTGTGTCCATCTATCGTCACATTCTCACTGTGTCCGTCTATCCCCTTCACATTCTCACTGTGTCCATCTATCCCCTCACATTCTCACTGTGTCCATCTATCGTCACATTCTCACTGTGTCCATCTATCCCTCACATTCTCACTGTGTCCGTCTATCGTCACATTCTCACTGTGTCCGTCTATCGTCACATTCTCACTGTGTCCGTCTATCGTCACATTCTCACTGTGTCCATCTATCGTCACATTCTCACTGTGTCCGTCTATCGTCACATTCTCACTGTGTCCGTCTATCCCTCACATTCTCACTGTGTCCATCTATCCCCTCACATTCTCACTGTGTCCATCTATCCCTCACATTCTCACTGTGTCCGTCTATCGTCACATTCTCACTGTGTCCGTCTATCATCACATTCTCACTGTGTCCATCTATCGTCACATTCTCACTGTGTCCGTCTATCGTCACATTCTCACTGTGTCCGTCTATCCCCTCACATTCTCACTGTGTCCATCTATCCCCTCACATTCTCACTGTGTCCATCTATCGTCACATTCTCACTGTGTCCATCTATCGTCACATTCTCACTGTGTCCGATCTATCCCTCACATTCTCACTGTGTCCGTCTATCCCTCACATTCTCACTGTGTCCGTCTATCGTCACATTCTCACTGTGTCCGTCTATCGTCACATTCTCACTGTGTCCGTCTATCGTCACATTCTCACTGTGTCCATCTATCGTCACATTCTCACTGTGTCCGTCTATCCCCTCACATTCTCACTGTGTCCATCTATCGTCACATTCTCACTGTGTCCATCTATCGTCACATTCTCACTGTGTCCGTCTATCCCCTCACATTCTCACTGTGTCCATCTATCGTCACATTCTCACTGTGTCCATCTATCGTCACATTCTCACTGTGTCCGTCTATCCCTCACATTCTCACTGTGTCCATCTATCGTCACATTCTCACTGTGTCCGTCTATCCCTCACATTCTCACTGTGTCCGTCTATCCCCTCACATTCTCACTGTGTCCATCTATCCCCTCACATTCTCACTGTGTCCATCTATCGTCACATTCTCACTGTGTCCATCTATCCCCTCACATTCTCACTGTGTCCGTCTATCGTCACATTCTCACTGTGTCCGTCTATCCTCACATTCTCACTGTGTCCGTCTATCGTCACATTCTCACTGTGTCCATCTATCGTCACATTCTCACTGTGTCCGTCTATCGTCACATTCTCACTGTGTCCGTCTATCCCCTCACATTCTCACTGTGTCCATCTATCCCTCACATTCTCACTGTGTCCATCTATCCCCTCACATTCTCACTGTGTCCGTCTATCGTCACATTCTCACTGTGTCCGTCTATCATCACATTCTCACTGTGTCCATCTATCGTCACATTCTCACTGTGTCCATCTATCGTCACATTCTCACTGTGTCCGTCTATCCCCTCACATTCTCACTGTGTCCGTCTATCCCCTCACATTCTCACTGTGTCCATCTATCGTCACATTCTCACTGTGTCCATCTATCGTCACATTCTCACTGTGTCAGTCTATCCCTCACATTCTCACTATGTCCGTCTATGCCCTCACATTCACACTGTGTCCGTCTATCGTCACATTCTCACTGTGTCCGTCTATCCCCTCACATTCTCACTGTGTCCATCTATCCCTCACATTCTCACTGTGTCCGTCTATCGTCACATTCTCACTGTGTCCGTCTATCGTCACCTTCTCACTGTGTCCATCTATCGTCACATTCTCACTGTGTCCATCTATCCCTCACATTCTCACTGTGTCCGTCTATCCCCTCACATTCTCACTGTGTCCATCTATCGTCACATTCTCAATGTGTCCATCTATCCCCTCACATTCTCACTGTGCCCATCTATCGTCACATTCTCACTGTGTCCGTCTATCCCCTCACAAATTCACTGTGTCCGTCTATCCCCTCACATTCTCACTGTGTCCATCTATCCCCTCACATTCTCACTGTGTCCATCTATCGTCACATTCTCACTGTGTCCATCTATCCCCTCACATTCTCACTGTGTCCGTCTATCGTCACATTCTCACTGTGTCCGTCTATGGTCACATTCTCAAAGTGTCCGTCTATCGTCACATTCTCACTGTGTCCATCTATCGTCACATTCTCACTGTGTCACGTCTATCGTCACATTCTCACTGTGTCCGTCTATCCCCTCACATTCTCACTGTGTTCATCTATCTCCTCACATTCTCACTGTGTCCATCTATCGTCACATTCTCACTGTGTCCGTCTATCCCCTCACATTCTCACTGTGTCCATCTATCGTCACATTCTCACTGTGTCCGTCTATCCCCTCACATTCTCACTATGTCCGTCTATCCCCTCACATTCACACTGTGTCCGTCTATCGTCACATTCTCACTGTGTCCGTCTATCCCCTCACATTCTCACTGTGTCCATCTATCCCCTCACATTCTCACTGTGTCCGTCTATCGTCACATTCTCACTGTGTCCGTCTATCGTCACCTTCTCACTGTGTCCATCTATCGTCACATTCTCACTGTGTCCATCTATCCCCTCACATTCTCACTGTGTCCGTCTATCCCCTCACATTCTCACTGTGTCCATCTATCCCCTCACATTCTCACTGTGTCCATCTATCGTCACATTCTCACTGTGTCCATCTGTCCCCTCACATTCTCACTGTGTCCGTCTATCGTCACATTCTCACTGTGTCCGTCTATCGTCACATTCTCACTGTGTCCGTCTATCGTCACATTCTCACTGTGTCCATCTATCGTCACATTCTCACTGTGTCCGTCTATCGTCACATTCTCACTGTGTCCTTCTATCCCCTCACATTCTCACTGTGTTCATCTATCTCCTCACATTCTCACTGTGTCCATCTATCGTCACATTCTCAATGTGTCCGTCTATCCCCTCACATTCTCACTGTGTCCATCTATCGTCACATTCTCACTGTGTCCGTCTATCCCCTCACATTCTCACTGTGTCCGTCTATCCCCTCACATTCTCACTCTGTCCGTCTGTCCCCTCACATTCTCACTGTGTCCGTCTATTCCCTCACATTCTCACTGTGTCCGTCTTTCCCCTCACATTCTCACTGTGTCCGTCTATCGTCACATTCTCACTGTGTCCGTCTATCCCCTCACATTCTCACTGTGTCCGTCTATCGTCACATTCTCACTGTGTCCATCTATCCCCTCACTTTCTCACTGTGTCCGTCTATCGTCACATTCTCAATGTGTCAGTCTATCGTCACATTCTCACTGTGTCCGTCTATCGTCACATTCTCACTGTGTCCATCTATCGTCACATTCTCACTGTGTCCATCTATTGTCACATTCTCACTGTGTCCGTCTATCCCCTTACATTCTCACTCTGTCCATCTATCCCCACACATTCTCACTGTGTCCATCTATCGTCACATTCTCACTGTGTCCATCTGTCCCCTCACATTCTCACTGTGTCCGTCTATCGTCACATTCTCACTGTGTCCATCTATCGTCACATTCTCACTGTGTCCGTCTATCGTCACATTCTCACTGTGTCCGTCTATCATCACATTCTCACTGTGTCCATCTGTCGTCACATTCTCACTTTGTCCATCTATCGTCACATTCTCACTGTGTCCGTCTATCCCCTCACATTCTCACTGTGTCCATCTATCCCCTCACATTCTCACTGTGTCCATCTATCGTCACCTTCTCACTGTGTCCATCTATCGTCAAATTCTCACTGTGTGCATCTATCCCCTCACATTCTCACTATGTCCGTCTATGCCCTCACATTCACACTGTGTCCGTCTATCGTCACATTCTCAATGTGTCCGTCTATCCCCTCACATTCTCACTGTGTCCATCTATCCCCTCACATTCTCACTGTGTCCGTGTATCGTCACATTCTCACTGTGTCCGTCTATCGTCACCTTCTCACTGTGTCCATCTATCGTCACATTCTCACTGTGTCCATCTATCCCCTCACATTCTCACTGTGTCCGTCTATCCTCTCACATTCTCACTGTGTCCATCTATCGTCACATTCTCAAGGTGTCCATCTATCCCCTCACATTCTCACTGTGCCCATCTATCGTCACATTCTCACTGTGTCCGTCTATCCCCTCACAAATTCACTGTGTCCGTCTATCCCCTCACATTCTCACTGTGTCCATCTATCCCCTCACATTCTCACTGTGTCCATCTATCGTCACATTCTCACTGTGTCCATCTATCCCCTCACATTCTCACTGTGTCCGTCTATCGTCACATTCTCACTGTGTCCGTCTATCGTCACATTCTCAAAGTGTCCGTCTATCGTCACATTCTCACTGTGTCCATCTATCGTCACATTCTCACTGTGTCCGTCTATCGTCACATTCTCACTGTGTCCATCTATCCCCTCACATTCTCACTGTGTTCATCTATCTCCTCACATTCTCACTGTGTCCATCTATCGTCACATTCTCACTGTGTCCGTCTATCCCCTCACATTCTCACTGTGTCCATCTATCGTCACATTCTCACTGTGTCCGTCTATCCCCTCACATTCTCACTATGTCCGTCTATCCCCTCACATTCACACTGTGTCCGTCTATCGTCACATTCTCACTGTGTCCGTCTATCCCCTCACATTCTCACTGTGTCCATCTATCCCCTCACATTCTCACTGTGTCCGTCTATCGTCACATTCTCACTGTGTCCGTCTATCGTCACCTTCTCACTGTGTCCATCTATTGTCACATTCTCACTGTGTCCATCTATCCCCTCACATTCTCACTGTGTCCGTCTATCCCCTCACATTCTCACTGTGTCCATCTATCCCCTCACATTCTCACTGTGTCCATCTATCGTCACATTCTCACTGTGTCCATCTATCCCTCACATTCTCACTGTGTCCGTCTATCGTCACATTCTCACTGTGTCCGTCTATCGTCACATTCTCACTGTGTCCGTCTATCGTCACATTCTCACTGTGTCCATCTATCGTCACATTCTCACTGTGTCCGTCTATCGTCACATTCTCACTGTGTCCTTCTATCCCTCACATTCTCACTGTGTCATCTATCTCCTCACATTCTCACTGTGTCCATCTATCGTCACATTCTCAATGTGTCCGTCTATCCCCTCACATTCTCACTGTGTCCATCTATCGTCACATTCTCACTGTGTCCGTCTATCCCCTCACATTCTCACTGTGTCCGTCTATCCCCTCACAATCTCACTCTGTCCGTCTGTCCCCTCACATTCTCACTGTGTCCGTCTATTCCCTCACATTCTCACTGTGTCCGTCTATCCCCTCACATTCTCACTGTGTCCGTCTATCGTCACATTCTCACTGTGTCCGTCTATCCCCTCACATTCTCACTGTGTCCGTCTATCGTCACATTCTCACTGTGTCCATCTATCCCCTCACTTTCTCACTGTGTCCGTCTATCGTCACATTCTCAATGTGTCAGTCTATCGTCACATTCTCACTGTGTCCGTCTATCGTCACATTCTCACTGTGTCCATCTATCGTCACATTCTCACTGTGTCCATCTATTGTCACATTCTCACTGTGTCCGTCTATCCCCTCACATTCTCACTGTGTCCATCTATCCCCTCACATTCTCACTGTGTCCGTCTATCCACTCACATTCTCACTGTGTCCATCTATCCCCTCACATTTTCACTGTGTCCATCTATCCCCTCACATTCTCACTGTGTCCATCTGTCGTCACATTCTCACTGTGTCCATCTATCGTCAAATTCTCACTGTGTCCATCTATACCCTCACATTCTCACTATGTCCGTCTATCCCCTCACATTCACACTGTGTCCGTGTATCGTCACATTCTCACTGTGTACGTCTATCGTCACATTCTCACTGTGTCCGTCTATCCCCTCACATTCTCACTGTGTCCATCTATCCCCTCACATTCTCACTGTGTCCGTCTATCGTCACATTCTCACTGTGTCCGTCTATCGACACATTCTCACTGTGTCCATCTATCGTCACATTCTCACTGTGTCCGTCTATCCCCTCACATTCTCACTGTGTCCGTCTATCCCCTCACATTCTCACTGTGTCCATCTATCGTCACATTCTCACTGTGTCCATCTATCGTCACATTCTCACTGAGTCCATCTATCGTCACATTCTCACTGTGTCCGTCTATCCCCTCACATTCTCACTGTGTCCATCTATCGTCACATTCTCACTGTGTCCGTCTATCCCCTCACATTCTCACTGTGTCCATCTATCGTCACATTCTCACTGTGTCCATCTATCGTCACATTCTCACTGTGTCCGTCTATCGTCACATTCTCACTGTGTCCATCTATCGTCACATTCTCACTGTGTCCATCTCTCCCCTCACATTCTCACTGTGTCCATCTATCCCCTCACATTCTCACTGTGTCCGTCTATCGTCAAATTCTCACTGTGTCCGTCTATCCCCTCACATTCTCATTGTGTTCATCTATCCCCTCACATTCTCACTGTGTCCATCTATCGTCACATTCTCACTGTGTCTGTCTATCCCCTCACATTCTCACTGTGTCCGTCTGTCGTCACATTCTCACTGTGTCCGTCTATCATCACATTCTCACTGTGTCCATCTATCGTCACATTCTCACTGTGTCCATCTATCCCCTCACATTCTCACTGTGTCCGTCTATCCCCTCACATTCTCACTGTGTCCGTCTATCCCCTCACATTCTCACTGTGTCCGTCTATCGTCACATTCTCACTGTGTCCGTCTATCCCCTCACATTCTCACTGTGTCCATCTATCGTCACATTCTCACTGTGTCCGTCTATCCCCTCACATTCTCACTGTGTCCGTCTATCCCCTCACATTCTCACTGTGTCCATCTATCGTCACATTCTCACTGTGTCCGTCTATCCCCTCACATTCTCACTGTGTCCATCTATCATCACATTCTCACTGTGTCCGTCTATCCCCTCACATTCTCACTGTGTCCGTCTATCGTCACATTCTCACTGTGTCCGTCTATCGTCACATTCTCACTGTGTCCGTCTATCGTCACATTCTCACTGTGTCCGTCTACCGTCACATTCTCACTGTGTCCGTTTATCGTCACATTCTCACTGTGTCCATCTATTGTCACATTCTCACTGTGTCCGTCTATCGTCACATTCTCACTGTGTCCGTCTATCCCCTCACATTCTCACTGTGTCCGTCTATCCCCTCACATTCTCACTGTGTCCGTCTATCGACACATTCTCACTGTGTCTGTCTATCCCCTCACATTCTCACTGTGTCCGTCTATCCCCTCACATTCTCACTGTGTCCGTCTATCCCCTCACATTCTCACTGTGTCCGTCTATCGTCACATTCTCACTGTGTCCGTCTATAGCCTCACATTCTCACTGTGTCCGTCTATCGTCACATTCTCACTGTGTCCATCTATCACCTCACATTCTCACTGTGTCCGTCTATCCCCTCACATTCTCACTGTGTCCGTCTATCCCCTCACATTCTCACTGTGTCCATCTATCCCCTCACATTCTCACTGTGTCCATCTATCCCCTCACATTCTCACTGTGTCCGTCTATCCCCTCACATTCTCACTGTGTCCATCTATCGTCACATTCTCACTGTGTCCATCCATCCCCTCACATTCTCACTGTGTCCATCTATCCCCTCACATTCTCACTGTGTCCATCTATCCCCTCACATTCTCACTGTGTCCGTCTATCGTCACATTCTCACTGTGTCCATCTATCACCTCACATTCTCACTGTGTCCCTCTATCCCCTCACATTCTCACTGTGTCCGTCTATCCCCTCACATTCTCACTGTGTCCATCTATCCCCTCACATTCTCACTGTGTCCGTCTATCCCTCACATTCTCACTGTGTCCATCTATCGTCACATTCTCACTGTGTCCATCTATCCCCTCACATTCTCACTGTGTCCATCTATCCCCTCACATTCTTCCTAGTCCATCTATCCCCTCACATTCTCACTGTGTCCTTCTATCCCCTCACATTCTCACTGTGTCCATCTCTCCTGTTGGGATTTATATTATTTTGGGAACTGAATTAAGTGACAACTGACAATTTTCCTGAAGGGTAAACCATCAGAAGCTGTTTTTTGTTTTCACCCTCCATGCTTCTATCCCAGCTCTTCGAGATCTTGGTCCTAAAGATTGAAAGGTGCCCACAGTGTGCCATGCTCCAGTGTTTCAAATGTCAACAAGGTTTTTTTTTCAGTACCTTGACACTTCATATTAACATATAAAATGTCTAACTTTCTCTTTGCCTGAGCTTTACTTGATTTGACTAACAAATTCATCTCTGCTTGTGACTGTAAACTATGGCAACTGTTAGTGGAACAGGAATTTGGCAAAAGGAGATTTTAATTTTTGAAACAATGGCCCGTATTTTGCGGCCCCTACGAGTGTGTACGCGCCCGTAAAGGCCGTGCAAGTTCCGGGTTTTCGCGCGCGAAGTGCGTGCGCGAAAACCCAAAACTTGTGATCTGTCAAGAATCTTCTTGACAGATCGTCGCCATCCCTGGGAAAAGGGCATCCAGCGGGTGGAGAGTTGGGCTATTCTGCCCAGTGAATGCCCGTGAAATTCTTACACCTGGTAAAAGCAGGTGTAGGGCCTGCTTTTACCAGCGTAAGAGTTTAAATGAATATACAAATACGTTTTTTTCAATTATTTAAACATTAAAACACCTGTAAAATAAGTTACGGTTATTTTTAGCCCCTTTAAAACATTTTAAACTATTTTTCAAAAAATTAAATTTTTGTTTTAAATGTTTAATTAAATTGTATTTTAATTAATTTTAAATATGTAATTTTTGTATTTGTTATGTTAATGTGTTTTTTGTGATCCCCAATTATGCTTATGGGGATTCCGGATGTACGCCTGTGCGCCTGGAATAAGTGGGCCTTTACGCATGTCTACTCACAGAGGCCCAGGAACGTGAGTCTCCGTGGATCCAGGACCATCAGGTAGGTGCGTAGATTTTTTTCCGTTCGGAGGCATCCGCCCGAGAGAAGCCTCTGACCGCAAATTCAGGCCCATTATATTTATGGCTAATAGTAAAATTATTAATTTTCATTTTCTGGGCACTTGTAAGTGTATTTTCATGTATATTGTAGGGAACTTTGAAATATAAAATATAATTTTCAAACAAAAAGTTTAGTTCACATAAAAGAATATGGATCCCATGGTTTTGATTTAGTTCCTCTTGGGCACAGATAAGCAACATAGGAACATTTGGAGCAGGAGTAGGCCATTCAGCCCCTCGGGTCTGCTTGGGCATTCTACTAGACCATGGCTGATCTGCACCTCAACTCCATTTACCCGCCTATGCGCTCTATCCCTTAATACCCTTACCCAACAAAAATCTATCAATCTCAGTCTTGAAAGCTCCAATTGTCCCAGCGTCCACAACCTTTCGAGGGAAAGAGTTCCAGATTTCTACTAACCTTCGTGTAAAAAAGTGCTTCCTCATTTCGCTCCTAAATAGCCTAGCTCCAATTTTAAGATTACGTCCCCTCATTCTTGATTCTCCCACTGGAGGAAATAATTTCTCCGTATCTGTCCTATCAAATCCTATTAAAATGAAAACAATCTTTTTCTTCGGCATTACTGAGCTCGAGGTTATAATTTATCCAATTTCTGAAATGTATTTTCTTTCTGTGTAAAACAAGAAAACACTTTGTTCGAGAGAATGAATTCTATTCTGAGGTCGTTCTCCTGGGAATAATCTGTCATAGATGGAATTAGTTCTTCTGCGGTCAGAATAATAATCTTGATTATAATGTAGCCATGGTAAGTATGCCATAGTCAAGACTCTGCTTTCACTCAATAAATAATTACATAGATTACATAGATTACATAGAAGATAGGAGCAGGAGTAGGCCATCCGGCCCTTCGAGCCTGCTCCGCCATTTAATGAGATCATGGCTGATCCTCCAATTCAGTATCCCGTCCCCGCCTTCTCTCCGTAACCCTTAACCCCTTTTGCCTGTAGAAATATATCTAATTCCCTCTTAAATATATTTAATGAGCTGGCGTACACTGCCCTCTGTGGCAATGAGTTCCACAGGTTCACCACCCTCTGAGTGAAGAAATTCCCCCTCATTTCTGTCCTAAATGGTTTAGCCCTTATCCTTAAATTATGTCCTCTAGTTCTGTTCTCACCCGCCAAGGGAAACATTCCTTCTGCATCTAGTCTGTCTAGACCTGTCAGAATTTTATACACTTCTATGAGGTCCCCTCTCAATCTTCTAAACTCCAGTGTGTACACCCCTAAACTACATAGTCTCTCCTCATAGGTCAATCCCGCCATTCCTGGTATCAGCCTGGTGAATCGCCGCTGCACCCCCTCCATGGCAAGAACATCTTTCCTCAGATGAGGCGACCAAAACTGTACACAGTACTCGAGGTGTGGTCTCACCAGTGCCCTGTACAGCTGCAGCAAGGTATCCCTGTTCCTGTATTCCAACCCTTTTGCTATGAAGGCCAGCATACCGTTTGCCTTCTTGACCGCCTGTTGCACCTGCATGCTCGCCTTCAGTGACTGGTGTACAAGAACACCCAGGTCTCTCTGTACTTCCCCCTCTCCCAATTTATTGCCATTTAAATAATAATTTGCCCTCCCGTTCCTGCACCCAAGGTGGATAACTTCGCACTTGTCCACATTATAGTGCATCTGCCATTTATCCGCCCAATCACCCAGTCTGTCCAAATCGCTCTGGAGCTTCCTGGTCTCCTCCTCTGAGCCCACCCCCCCTCCTAGTTTAGTGTCGTCTGCAAATTTGGAAATGCTGCATCCGACTCCCTGATCCAGGTCATTAATGTAAATTGTGAACAGCTGGGGACCCAGGACAGATCCCTGTGGTACCCCACTTGTTACTGCCTGCCATTCAGAAAATGAGCCGTTTATTCCAACTCTCTGTTTTCTATCTGACAGCCAGTTCTCTATCCACGTCAATACTTTCCCCTTTATCCCATGAGCTTCAATTTTCCATGCTAATCTTTTATGTGGGACCTTATCGAAGGCCTTTTGGAAGTCCAGGTACACCACATCTACTGGCTCTCCCCCATCTATTTTACCAGTTACTCCCTCAAAAAATTCCAATAGATTAGTCAAGCACGATTTACCCTTTGTAAATCCATGTTGACTCTGTCCTATCCTGTCCCCATTTGCTAAGTGCTCCGCTATTTCATCCTTAATGATGGACTCCAGCATTTTGCCCACAACTGATGTAAGGCTTACAGGTCTGTAATTACCTGCTTTTTCCCTACCCCCCTTTTTGAATAGTGGGGTAACGTTAGCTACCCTCCAATCCATGGGCACTGTTCCCGAGTCTAATGAATTCTGAAAAATCATACTTAGTGCATCCGCTATCTCTAGGGCCACCTCCTTCAGTACCCTAGGATGCATGTTATCAGGCCCTGGGGATTTGTCCGCCTTCAATCCCTTTAGCTTCCTTAACACCATATCCTGAGAGATATTGATTTGCGTCAGTTCCTCCTTTGCCAATGTCCCTATTTTTCCTGATATCCCAGGGAGGTTTTTTGTGTCTTCCTTCGTAAAGACTGACCCAAAGTATGCATTTAGTTGGTCTGCAATTTCCTTATTTCCCGTTATATATTCCCCCGTATCTGACTGCAATGGACCAACTTTGGTTTTCACCAGTCTTTTTCTCTTGATATACTTATAAAAGCTTTTGGAGTTAGTTTTTATATTTTCCGCCAGCTTGCTTTCATAAGCTATTTTGCCCCTCTTGATTAAGCCCTTTGTCCTCCTTTGCTCTATCTTAAACTGTTCCCAATCTTCCGCTTTGGCGCTTTTTTTGGCTATTTTATACGCCCTATCTTTGGATTTTATGCTGTCTCTAATTTCCCCTGTTATCCACGGTTGAGTCACCTTTTTAGATTTCCTTTTATGCCAGATTGGTATAAACAATTTTTGCAATTTTGTCATTCTATCTTTAAATGCTTGCCATTGTTTATCTACCTCCAGTCCTCCCAGGAACGTTGTCCAATCAGACCTACTCAGTTCCCGTCTAATGGCATCATAATTCCCCTTGTTTAAATTCAGGACCTTAGTCTCTGAGTCAATTTCTTCGCTCTCCATTTCGAGTGAGAAATCGATCATGTTATGATCGCTCTGACCCAAGGGTCCCCGTACAACAAGATTACTAATTAGTCCCTTCTCATTGCACAGTACCCAGTCCAATATAGCCTGTTCCCGAGTTGGTTCCTCGACATATTGATCCAGATAACCATCCCTTAAACACTCAAGGAATTCCTCCTCCTCATTATTTTTACTGATTAGGCTAGTCCAATCTATATGTAAGTTAAAGTCACCTATGATGACAGCTGTGCTCTTATTGCACGCTTCTCTAATTTCCCTCGTGATGCCCTCCCCAACCTCTGTTTTACTATTTGGAGGCCTATATACCACTCCTATTAATGTTTTTCGCCCCTCGCTATTTCTTAGCTCCACCCATATAGATTCTGTATTAACTGAGTTAATATCCTTCCTTTCAATTGCATTTATCCCCTCTTTTACCAGCAATGCTACCCCTCCTCCCTTTCTTTTTTGTCGATCCTTCCTAAATACTGAATACCCCTGTATGTTAAGCTCCCAGCCCTGCTCACCCTGTTTCCGTAATCCCAATTAGATCATAATTATTAACCTCTATTTCCACAGCTAATTCATCTACCTTGTTCCTGATGCTTCTCGCATTAAGGTATAAAACCCTCAGGCTTTTTTTATGCTCACATTTTTTATGAATTAGTTTGGCCCTTTGTTTTTTGTTCCTCACCCTTTTACCATTTATTTCTGTCTGCCTTCCACTTTCCTCTATTTCACTACATAGGTTTCTAGCCCCCTGCCATACTAGTTTAAATGCTCCCGAACTGCTTTATCAAAAATTACCCCGAGAACATCAGTTCCATCTTTGCACAGGTGTAGACCGTCCCTTTTGTATAGGTCACACCTACCACAAAACTGGTTCCAATGCCTCAAAAATTTAAAACCCTCCCTCTTACACCACTGCTCAAGCCACGTATTTAGCCTAACTATCCTGTTCTCTGTACTCTTACTAGCACGTGGCACTGGTAGTAATCCAGAGATTACTACCTTCGAGGTCCTACTTTTTAGCTTGGCTCCTAACTCCTAAATTCTACTTGTAGGACCTCTTCCCTTTTTTTAGCTACGTCGTTGGTACCAACATGTATCACGACAACTGGCTGTTCCCCCTCCCCCTCCAGAATGTTCTGCACCCGCGCCGAGACATCCTTGACCCTTGCACCAGGGAGGCAACATACCATCCTGGAGTCTCGGTCGCGACCACAGAAACCCTTTATCTATTCCCCTTACAATCGAATCCCCTATTACTATAGCCCTGCCACTCTTTTTCCCTCCCTCTTTGCAACAGAGCCAGTCATGGTGCCATGAGCTTTGGCTGCTGGTGCCTTCCCCCGATGAGTCATCCCCCCCGACAACAGCACCTAAGGCGGTGAACCTGTTGCTAAGGGAGACAACCCCAGGGGATTTCTGCACTACCTTCCTGCCCTTGCTCTGCCTTTTGGTCACCCATGTACTATCTACGCTGGCCTTAACCTGCGGTGTGACCAACTCACTAAATGTGCTATCCACAACCCTCTCAGAATCGTGGATGCTCCAAAGTGAGTCCATCCGCAGCTCAAGGGCCGTCATGCGGTCCCACATGAGCTGCAGCTGGACACACTTCCCGCACACATGGTTGTCAGGGACACAGGAAGCGTCCCTGATTTCCCACATGTTACAGGAGGAGCATGACACAGGTCCGAGCTCTACTGCCATGACTTAACCCTTATATTACTTTTTAATTTTCTAGTTTTAGTTTATTTATTGACTTTTGTTTTCCCGAAGCTTACTTAGACCAATGTATACTGTACTCCTCTTATTCCTTTTTAAACTAACCAAATCCCACTAGTTTTAGTTTTACTTTCTAGGAAGGTTTGAGGAAAGTACTTACCAGTTAGTCTTACCTCCCTGGTCTTTCGCTGACTTCCCGGTCTTGTGTCCCCTTGGTTCTACGCCGACTTCCCGCTCCTCCCGGTTCCTGCCCTGCTGAAAAGAAACTGAGACCAAAAAATTTGTGACCTCTGTTTTTAGACTGCTAAAAGACTAGTAGGTTAGAGGAGGAGGGCGGGTGGGGTTTCCTACTCTGCAGAAACTGATTGTTTCCTGCTAATCTTCAAAATATATGATATTCATTCACAGAAATCAATTTGCAGCACCAAGGCAACCTATGAGCTTTAAATTAATAGCCCAAGCTCATATCAGTGGAATTCAAAATGTCACCTATCAGCCTCCAGCAATTATTCAGTTAATAGAAAACAGAAATTTTTAAAAATGGAATATGATCTCAAAATCCTAATGAATTGAAGAGAGAAGAACAAATGTTTCTATTTTTGCGTGGGTGTCAACAGATGCAATGATGATTGTGAGTTGCTATAGGGAGTATAAGGTCAGAGAAATGCATCATCCACATCTATGTAATTATCCAAGTGGGGTTTTAAAGCCCCCTACAGTTAGGTTCTTAGGTAACATCTCATTATTGTAGGTCCCATTGACCATTATCCTTCACAAAGCTGGGAGAATTTTTTCTTTTACAAAATGTAGACATTCGTGGCACAATGTACTTTTGGTATCAGTTTCACTGCACATTGGTTGTACCATTAATTTGTTTATTTTTTCATGTATTGTGCGTTTTTGAGAAAGATGTAGCATTTGCTATGACAAGTGTTGCTCAGGGAGATGTCACAGCTGCTCAGTTACACTGACCAATCCTAGAAGACCAAAAGCTACAAGCTGCAAAGTCTGCTCTATAAGTATATGGGTTTACAAGAGTGACTCCACTTCAAAAAGTACTTCATTGGCTGTAAAGCCCTTTGAGAAGTCCGGTGGTTGTGAAAGCCGCTATAGAAATGCAAATCTTTCTTTTTCTTTTCTTTTATAGCCTCTCTCTCTCAACTTAATTATAGTACTTGGGTAAAATAATTGTAAACTACCAGGCCCTTGTATTGGAAACTGTCATCCACATTAATGCATTTCTTTACATATAGTAATGTTCATAGATATTCCTCACAGATCATTGAGCTAAAATTAATTATAGCCCAGGAATGGGCGGTATCAGTAGAAAAGTTGCAGAATTAGCGCCAGGCGCAAATGCTTTAGACTGCACGCAAAATTCGTGCTCACTACTCAATAAAATGATTGGAGTCCTAAATCAAGTCTTAAAACCCAAGCTCATTGGCGTTAGACTTAAAGGGTGGACCAATATCAGGTGCAGTCTAATCACAAGTCATGATTGCCAGAGGCTTTTTTCACGACTTAAAGGGGAGGTTCATTGATGCTGCAGCACCTCATTCTCAGCATTGCTGGCTGTGCAGCAGCCTCAGCAAGCAGAAGCAGAACAAGGAGAAGGAGCTGGAGGACTGAACCAGGTGTGCTCATGGCAGATCCATGCCCCAGGTACTGGTTTTCACTGTGGAGAGATGGAGTGTGGTGCTCTACCCGGCAAGTGGCAGAAGCCCCTAGCCACAAGTCTTCTGCACCATGTGGAGGGAGGTAGTGCAGCACATCTCGGGCAGTACTGTGGTCCCCAGTACCCACACACAGTGCAGGAAGAAATTTAACGACCTCACTCGGGTGGTCAGGGTGAGTGAATGCTTCAACAAATGCTACAATCCACCATCTGAACCACATTTTTCACACACTGCCCAAAGCATCACACCCCCAGCACACACCCACCAAGAATCTGTACCTACCAACACTCACACCCACATCTCACACCTTGCACACAATGACAGCTATTCAACTACTGGCAGGCACATCACCCAAACACATTGCTCCACACTCACTCACACACTTTCCTTTCTCTTGCAGGCCAAGTCACTGCATCTCTCTCCCACAGACACCAGCTCAGATACTGGCACTGCGTGTTCTTTAGAGGCTAGTATAGTAGTAGGATCTGCACAGGGTGAGGCACCGGGGATGAGTGGGCTGCAGCAAGGCCAGGGGGAAAGGGTAGATCGGTGGCCAGCTCCCCGGAGGGCGAGTTCGTGCGCGAGTTCTGCTGCAAGGGACTCAGATGAGGACTTCGATGGGGAGGCCTTTAGAAGAAGGGTGATGGGCAAGCACACGGAGATGATGCAATGGCAAGGGTGCCTGAGAGCTCTCGGCAATGGTAAGGAGCATGGAAGAGTCCGCCTCCAGTATTGCACAAAGCTCTGCGCACACCATGCAGCCCATCGTTTCCAGTCTGCAAAGGATGGTAGACTCCCAGAGAGACCGTGGCGACCCAAACCTGATGCCGCGTGTGATGGATGATCTGGCAGCTTCCATTGCAGCAAAGGTGGAAGAGACGCAATGTCTTAGTGCTGTAATGCAATCTATGCTTGGCAGCATCCAATCTCAGGCTGCTCTCATGCAGCCTCAGCTTGATGCCATGCAAGCTCTGACTGCTGCCATCATGGCTGGGTCTACCACCATTGACCGGGGCGTTCACGGTGTCACAGCAGGCCAGCAATCTGTGCTCCAACAGATTGCTAGGGATGCTGAGGTGCTGCCCCTGGGGGAGTGGCAGTGGGTCAGTGGAGCAGGGACCTGCTGTCCTCTCTCAGGATGACAGCATTCCTGCTCCCACCACTGCCAATTCACCATTGCCCTTGTCGCTGCCTGTCATCCAGCCAGCCCAGACTGCTGCTGCTCAGGCTGAAGAGGTGCAGTCTACAGCCAGGCCTTGCAGGTCCAGAGCTGGTTGAGGGCGTCCTGCAAGGCCATCTCCCACATGGACACTCAGCAGCATTCCACCAGCCCTGCTGCAGCTACTAGGCCAACACTTCGTAGGAGCACTAGAGTAGGCAAAAGCACAGTAACGAGAGGCACTAAGGGATTGCGCAAGGATGAATAGTTAATATTTTTGGTGTACATAAGAACATAAGAAATAGGAGCAGGAGTCGGCCATTTTTCCCTTCAAGCCTGCTCCGCCATTCAATAAGATCATGGCTGATCTTCTACCTCAGCTCCACTTTCCTGCACTATCCCCATATCCTTGATTCCTTAATATACAAAAATACTATCGATCTCTACCTTGAATATACTCAACGACTGAGCCTCCACAGCCCTCTGGGGTAGAGAATTCCAAAGATTCACCACCCTCTGAGTGAAGAAATTTCTCCTCATCTCAGTCCTAAATGGCTGACCCCTTATTCTGAGACTGTGACCCCTGGTTCTAGACTCCCCAGCAAGGGGAAACATCCTCCCTGCATCTACGCTGTCAAGCCCTGTAAGAATTTTGTATGTTTCAATGAGATCACCTCTCATTCTTCTAAACTCTAGAGAATATAGGCCTAGTCTACTCATCTCTCCTCATAGGACAATCCCCCCATCCCAGGAACCAGTCTGGTGAACCTTCGTTGCACTCCCTCTATGGCAAGTATATCCTTCCTTAGGTAAAGAGACCAAAACTGTACACAATACTCCAGGTGTGGTCTCACCAGGGCCCTATATAATTGTATATTATAAGTGTAAATATATGTTCACTGATTTTTGATAAATTCATTAATTCACTTACCATTCTTTTGTGGTGTCTGTCATTTCAACTTTGTGATATGGCCTGCAAGAGGGATGGAATGATGGGCATGTGGTGAGCAAAGAGGATCTGGACTTTAAGTCATCCTGGTGTGAGGTTCGAGGTCTGTTTGGAGGAGGTGGCAGAGTTCTGTGACCACCTCCTTCGTGAGGCAGAGCCATCTAATACACTGCTCCTCGCTTAATTGAAGGTAGGAGAAGTGCTCTCGGAATACCTTCAGAGAGTAAGGCCCCCCGGTGAGAGTCCTGATGTCCATCCTCATCTCTTTGTGCGCATGTTCCCGTATTTCTCGCTGCCTATGCTCCCTCCGCCATAAATCCTGGAGGGCGAGGTGGCATGCCAGTACAGCCCCCATTAATGTTACCAAGTGTAGCAGTTTGAATCTTTGAAGAATAAATGTAACTAATTTTTAGTCGCCAGAAGACTCCTGATACAAAAGAACCTTCAAATTACTGAATGAAACTGTTGCAGTGGGTGAAACTGACAGAAACCACTGAAACTGCACTAACCTGACAGCTGCGAGTGATTACTGATGATCCCTTTAAATAACGTCCCTGGAGCCAGCTTCCTGGTGCTGCACGCCAGCTCTCCGTGTCGGTGTTTACTCCAGTGGCTGAGGTAGGTGGCGACAATCAATTTAGCAAATCGGGCAGTCAGTGAGCGTTGCACACTCACTGATATCACGATCTACCTGGCGTTGACGTTCCCAGTGATACCTCTTACCAGCGGCGCTATGGGGGGGGGGTCGAATCTGGCGTGCACCGCTGGATTCGCCTCGTCCCGGCGATACTGCTCTAGCACTCCATTAGCGCCATCTACTGCCACTAATGGGAGGTGCTAAGGGGACAAATTTTTCCCTCATTATCTTTTAGTTCTCCAAGTATTCTTTCTCATTGTTTATTGTTCTTTTTTGTTCAAGTGTTTTGGGAGAAAGCATCATTGTTGGTTTGTGAGTCAGAGGGAAGATAGTTGTGGTCCAAGGAGGGAACATTGCTTTATGACTAGGAGGAAGTGGGTGCATAGCTGTGGTGGTAGGAGGAAGCTTGGCTGTATGAGTAGGAGGGAGAAGGAATATAGTTGTAAGTCCAGAAGGGAGAGTTTATACACTGCGAGGGAGTGCAGGCAATACTGCAGGTTCCATAGGGAGAGGGAGGGTGTCAGCCAGTCTGAAAGGGAGAAGGAGTGAGCTGGTAGGCATAGGTAGAAGATGGAATGTGCTGACTGACAGGAGGATGACAAAGAACCCTTCAAGAAGTGTAATGTGTCACAGCATGTGGAGCTATGGATATGTGACTGAGACATTCCTGAAGCATTCTATAGCAGTTGAACTAAAATAAACACCTCACCACAATACAATTGACTCCTCCAATTTCACAGAGGAAAAATGGTCAGTAATTGTACCAGTGTTAGTGCATTGAGTGAAGCTCCCTGTTTAAACAGCACAGTACTTCCACATCAGGGATTATTTTATTTTGTTTACAGATGCTGCACTTACTATGGTCAGATCCTGCAGGCTGCGTATACACGTATTCTTCTGACAATTTTTGCATTTATTTAGTCTGTATACAACATGCAGAATGAAGCTAATCAGATTGCTGAAAATGATGGGATGCAGTTTGTAGTGATTGCTATAGCGCCTTTCATGGCCTCAGAACGTCCCAAAGCGCTTTACAGCCAATTAAATACTTTTGAAATGTAGTCACTTTTGTAATATAGGAACCCAATGTGCGCACAGCAAGGTCCCACATACAGCAATGATATAATGACCAGATAATTTGATTTACTGATGTTGATTGAGGGATAAATATTGGCCAGGACACCAGCGAGAACTCCCCTGCTATTCTTTGAAATAATGTTATGGGATCTTTACATCCACCTGAGAAAGCATCTTATATTATATTATATTGAATTATATCTTAGGTAATTCTCATTAACTCTTTATACCAATCACTGTTTCAAAATTAGCCCACTTTAAATTATCCCTCCTAAAAATATACATATGCAATTAAATGAGTTTGTATTTTGTCTCACTCTTTCCGATCATAAATGTCACTCTTAACATTTCTCTGATGTCAACAATTCTGGTTGTCTATTTCCTCTATATTCCCAAAAATATTGTTTCCCTCACACACGAACACACATGCACACAACACATTCAACAGAAATGGCAGAGTAAGCCTAATTATTATCAATACCAGCCAACCACTTGTGGCATTGCTCATTAGTTGTCTGGGGTCAGGATGTGGTTGTCATGACCTGCCACTTTAAGACCACTATTCAAGTAGTCCCTGTAGGCAAATCCAAGTACAGGAAACTCTTTGGTATCCGGCACCGACGGGACCGGCGTGGTGCCGGTTGATCGAAAGTTCCGGATAACGGAGAGTTATATCTACCGAGGCTATTTTTAACATAAAAAAATCAAGAAATGTGCAGTATACAGTATTTGGTTACTCACCTACAGAATGTTGTGTTAAATGGATGGTGGAAGATGCTTGATTAAGTACAGTACTGCCAGTTGAGGGTAATCCATAACTCTTTAATTACTTAACAGTAAGTGAGACTCCCGGCAGCGCGGGAGAATCAGACTCCTGTTACTGCAGTGTTCGGACTTCCGACAGCGCCAGGAGGCCGAGTAGTGGCACTTTGGAGAACTATCCCCACTGACTAACTCGGCATTCGTGGGAGACTCGGACTCGGACTCGGCAACATTGCCGGTTATTTGAGAGGAGTTTTCGGAGTACTCGGCGTTCGCGGGAGACTCGGACTCGGACTCGGCAACATTGCCGGTTATTTGAGAGGAGTTTTCAGAGTATGATTTTTGCCGGTTAAGAGAGAATTCCGGATATTTAGGTGCCGGTTAAACAAGAGTTTCCTGTAATTGTAGCTGCTTGTAAACTGGTGGGCTCAATCAGAGGACAATGAAAATTTCTGCCTACAGGTCAGGAGAACTTTTCATGAAATGACTTGCTTACTTTCTCTTTACTTTTAAGATTGTTCAGAGAGATTTGGGTGTCCTCATACAAGAAACACAGAAAGTTAGCACGCAGGTACACCCAGCAATTAGGAAGGCAAATGGCATCTTGGCCTTTATTGCAAGGGGGTTGGAGTACAAGAGTAAGGAAGTCTTGCTACAGTTGTACAGGGCTTTGGTGAGACCACACCTGGAGTACTGTGCACAGTTTTGGTCTCCTTATCTAAGGAAGGATATACTTGACTTGGAGGTGGTGCAACAAAGGTTCACTAGATTGATTCCTGGAATGAGAGGGTTGTCCTATAATGAGAGATTGTGTAGAATGGGCCTATATCCTCTGGCGTTTAGAAGAATGAGAGGTGATCTCATTGAAACATACAAGATTCTGAGGGGGCTTGACAGGGTAGATGCTTAGAGGTTGTTTCCCCAGGCTGGACAGTCTAGAACTAGGGGGCATAGTCTCAGGATAAGGGGTCAGCCATTTAGGACTGAGATGAGGAGGAATTTCTTCACTCAGAGGGTTGTGAATCTTTGGAATTCTCTACCCCAGAGGGCTGTGGATGCTGCATCGTTGAGTCTATTCACAGCTGAGATAGATAGATTTTTGGACTCTAGGGGAATCAAGGGATATGGGGATCAGGCGGGAAAGTGGAGTTGTGGTTGAAGATCAGCCATGATCTTATTGAATGGCAGAGCAGGCTCGAGGGGCCGTAAGGCCTACTCCTGCTCCTGCTCCTACTTCTTATGTTTTTATGTTTGGTATTTGTAACAATATGAGACACTTTGAAATACAGGGGTAGATTTTCCCGTGGCGCTACTTTCAGACAGCCTTCTGATGGTGTGCAATGCCCGGAGGCCCTATAGTGAGGCCCTAAGTGCCACCAGTAAACAAAATGTAGAACAAAGAAGACTTGCCAAAAGAGAGACAGTCAGTGTGATTTATTTTAATATACAAATATCAACATCCATCACTACATATCGAACTATATAATATATTAGAATCATAGAATCATAGAATGGTTACAGCACGGAAGAAGGCGGCCATTCGGCCATTCGAGCCCATGCCGACTCTCAGCTAGTCTCACTCCCCTGCCCTTTCCTCGTAGCCCTGCAATTTTTTTTCCTTCAAATACTTATCCAACTCCCCTTTGAAAGATGAAATTGAGTCTGCCTCCAGCACCCTTTCAGGCAGTGCATTCCAGATCATAACCACTCGCTGTGTAAAAAGGTTTTGTCTTGCGTTGCCTTTGGTTCTTTTGCCAATCACTTTAAATCTGTGTCCAATGGTTCTCGCCCCTTCTGCCAATGGGAACAGTTTCTCTCTATCTACCCTGACCAGACCCTCATGATTTAGAACACCTCTATCAAATCCCCTCTCAATCTTCTCTGCTCCAAGGAGAACAACCCCAGCTTCTCCAGTCTATCAACGTAACTGAAGTCCCTCATCCCTGGAATCATTCTCGTAAATCTTTTCTGCACCCTCTCTAAGGCCTTCACATCCTTCCTAAAGTGTGGTGCCCAGAATTGCACACAGTACTCCAGTTGTGGCCGAACCAGTATTTCATAATTTCCACACGTTTGTACTCTATACCTCTACTTATAAAGCCTTTTTAACTGCTTTCTCAACCTGCCCTGCCACCTTCAATGATTTATGCACATATACCCCTGGTTTCTCTGTTCATGCACCCTCTTTGGAATTGTAACGTTTAGTTTATATGTCCTCTCCTCATTCTTTCGACCAAAATGTATCACTTCACACTTTTCTGCGTTAATTTTCATCTGCTACGTGTCTGCCCATTTCACCAGCCTGTCTATGTCTTCCTGAAGTCTATCACTCTCCTCCTCACTGTTCACTATACTTCCAAGTTTTGTGTCATCTGCAAATTTTGAAATTGTGCCCTGTACACCCACGTCCAAGTCATTATTATATATCAAGGAAAGCAGTGATCCTAGAACTGACCCTGGGGATCACCAATGTATATCTTCCTCTAGTCCAATAATTAACCGTTCACCACTTCTCGCTGTTTCCTGTCACTTAGCCAATTTCGTATTCAGGCTGCCACTGTTATTCCATGGGCTTCAATTTTGCTGGCAAGCCTATTATGTGGCACTTTGTCGAACGCCTTTTTGAAATCCATGTACACTAGATCAACCGCATTACCCTCATCAACCCTCTTTGTTGCCTCATCAAAAAACTCGATCAAGTTGGTTAAACACGATTTGCCTTTAACATATCCGTGCTGGCTTTCCTTAATTAATCCACACTTGTCCAAGTGATTGTTAATTTTGTCCCTGATTATCGTTTCTAAAAGCTTCCCCACTACCGAGGTTAAACTGACTGGCCTGTAGTTACACCTTTTTTGAACAATGGTGTAACATTTGTAATTCTCCAGTCCTCTGGCAATGCCCCCATATCGAGGGAGTATTGGAATATTATGGCCAGTACCTCCACGATTTCCACCCTCAATTCCCTCAGCATCCTAGGATGCATCCCATCCACTCCCAGTGATTTATCTACTTTAAGTACAGCCAGCCTTTCTAATACCTCTTTATCAATTTTTATCCTATCAAGTGTCTCTACTACCTCCTCCTTCACTATGTCTATGGCAGCATTCTCTTCCTTGGTGAAGACAGATGCAAAGTATTAATTTAGTACCTCAGCTATACCCTCTGCCTCCATGCATAGATCTCCTTTTTGGTCCCTTATCGGCCCCATCGCTCCTCTTACTACCCATTTACTATTTATATGCCTATAGAAGACTTTTGTATTACCTTTTATCTTGGCTGCCATTCTATTCTCATATCCTCTCTTTACCCCTCTTATTTTCTTTTTCAATTCTCCTCTGACCTTTCTATATACAGCCTGATTCTCAGATGTATTTGCAACCTGACATCTGTCATACGCGCTCATTTTCTGCTTCAACATATTCTCTATCTGTTTTGTCATCCAGGGAGCTCTGATATTAGTTGCCCTACCTTTCTCCCTCGTGGGAATGTATCTCGGCTGTACCCAAACTATTTCCTCTTTAAAGACAGCCCATTGTTCCATTACAGTTTTGCCTGCCAATCTTTGATTCCAGTTTACCCGGGCCAGATCCGTTCTCATCCCACTGAAATTAGCCTTCCCCCAGTTAAATAGTTTTACTCTAGATTGCTCCCTGTCCTTTTCCATAGCTAATCTAAACCTTATGATATTATGATCACTGTTCCCTAAATGTTCACCTACTCACACTTGCTCCCTTTGACCTACCTCATTCCCCAGAACCAGATCCAGCAATGCCTCCTCCCTTGTCAGGCTGGAAACATACTGATCAAGAAAGTTTTCCTGAACACACTTCAGAAATTCTTCCCCTTCTCTGCCCTTAACACTATTATGATCCCAGTTGAAATCCCCATTATTACTACTCTATGGGGGAAAAATTTGGTTGCTTTGCGCCTCCCGTTAGCGCAACTAGTGCCTGGGCGCGGCGCCGCCAACGCCTCCTGCGAAATTTAGCAGGAGGTTAGCAGTGGCGTAACCGTTAGCGCCCTGCGGTGCTGCGCCGCCAGTAATGAGATCATCGGCGTACGCAGCACCCCGCTCGCACCCCAGCCACGATCTTTGGTAGCGCCCCCTGACTTACCGCCGGACACTATGTCCGACGGGGTCAGGGGGGGCCTACCTGCGGCTGGGGCGGCGCTAGTTAAAGGGGAGGTGACAGGCGGCCATTTTTGTTGCTGGCCGCCTGCCAGCACCTGCCCCCGTTGCTGGCCCCGGCCCCCGTGAAGCCCCCCTGCGGGGTGCCGGCTGCTCTCCGTGAGCCTGGCACTCCTCTTGAGTGCCAGGCTCGTTTGCCGGCACTCCCGATCCCTGGTAGCCCAGCTGGGCGCCGGAACGCGCTGTGTCAGGCCCCTCCCCTTTAATAAGGGGAGGAAGGCCTGCAGTACCGAGGCTCGACATGCCGCACAGTGCCGTAGCGCCGCGATATTGTCTCGCAGCGCCCCAAGAGGGACGCAGGGCGCTTCCAGTAGCACCCCTCCTCTCTCTCAGGGCGCTACCTGGGAAAATCGGCTGCGGGGGTGTTAATTTTTTCAGGGCACTAAAAGTAGCGCCCTGGCGAAGTTAGCACCCCAAAGGGGGCGTGACTCAATTTTTCCCCCTATAGTTCTTGCACCTCTCTGTAATTTCTCTGCAAATTTGCTCCTCCATATCTTTACCACTATTTGGTGGTCTATAGAATACACCTAGCAGTGTAATGCCACCTCTATTATTTCTTAACTCTAGCCATACAGGTTCTGTCCTTGACCCCTCCAGGACATCATCCCTCTCCAGCACTGTAACATTCTCCTTAACCAATACTGCCACCCCACCTCCTATTTTTCCTTCCCTATCTTTCCTGAACACCTTATAACCAGGAATATTTAATACCCAATCCTGCCCTTTTTTGATCCAGGTCTCAGTTACTGCCACAACATCATATTCCCACGTGGCTATTTGTGCCTGCAGCTCTCTTACCTTGTTTACTACGCTTCGTGCGTTCACACACATACACTGTAAACCCATCTTAGACCATCCTGTATTCTCTCTTAATTGGACCCCACCGAATACCTTACTATTTCTTACTTTAGTGCTCTCTGCCTCTTCCAATCCTTTGTGCTCTTTGTTTCTCCTTTCTAATGTTACATCCTGGTGCCTATCCCCCTGCCAAATTAGCTTAAACCCTCCCCAACAGCACTCGCAAACCTCTCTGCGAGGATATTGGTTCCGGCCCTGTTGAGGAGCAACCCGTCCGGCCTGTACAGGTCCCACCTCCTCCAGAACCGGTCCCAATGCCCCAGGAATCTGAAGCCCTCCCTCCTGCACCATCTCTCCAGCCACGCATTCATCTGCTCTATTCTCCCGCGTGGCACCTGGAGATTCGGGGATTACTACCTTTGAGGTCCTGCTTTTTAATCTCTTTCCTAGCTCCCTAAAATCTGCCTGCAGGACCTCATCCCTCTTTCTACCTATGTCGTTGGTACCAATAGGGACCATAACCTCTGGCTGTGGAATGCTGCAAAAATTAATTGTTAATAATCTTTAACAATGCCTCAGCATGTTAATATTCCTACGTTTTTCTCACTTTTCATTTTCTTGTTTATTTTTAGAAGAGAAGGAATCCTCAGAGCAGAGCTAAACATGAAAATATAAAATAATGGTATTGTCCCCCAGTGTGCCATTCTAGTTTAGTTGAGTCTATTTTTCTGCTAAAAGTAGCAAATGTAGGAATGTTGGACTATGATAGTATTGAGCTTAACTGCGATATCTTTCACAGTTAAATAGCCCATCAGCACTGACAATCCAGGTCACACCTAATGGGATGGTCAGTTGAGAAAACTGTCAGAGAACTATTGCTTCCCATCAATTGTCACCATCTTCAGGAGAGAAGTGTAACGAGGGATCGAGGGATAATTAAAAAAAAGTTTTAAAAAAGTGACATCTGTTTTTTGTCTGATTACACTTCTGTGAAGCGCCTTGGAACATTTTTCCATGTTAAAGGTGCTGTATAAATATAAATTGTTGTTTCCTAGGATAGGTGACAATTACAGTGTGATATGAATAACAAAGGGACCATCTGGTTGATGAAGGAATTCACACTGAGACAGCGGCAAGTGACAGGAATGAAAGAAAATCAAGATTTTGTAGTGTTTACTACAGGTTGTATACTGTACGTGCAGTGCTCCATAATCTGCTGAAATAACCAAAATTGTTATACCTGTCACTTGCTGCTGTTATTCTTCAGGCCAGATGTTAGCAGCTGTTATACTTTTATACGTTTACCATTTTTTTCACTGTTCTCATTTCCCCCCATGCCACAGCTCAGTTAGAGTATCAAAGAAAGCAATTGTAAACTGCAAATGACAGAAAATATCATTAGAAACAAATACTGTAAGATATTAACAATCTTCTTGTTCCAGTAAATTACTTTCTTGTAAAATCCCTATCTCCAGTCCTACTAGTCAAAACACACAGCTGTTAAACAACTGGTCCATTGGTTTTCAATGCAGCAGGACCCCTCAGTAACACTGGCAATCTATTCATATATTATAATAGTGCAGACATTTTCTCTGATCTAGTGAAATCAGCTGATTTTTGATAACACTTATAAAGCCAGTCAGTACATTGATTAAGTGCTGTCCTCCTAAAGACCAAGATCCTAGATTTGTTAAGCACAAAGCTAATGGATCTTATTATCATCATTTATAAAGGGAATAACAGATTTCAGTTTGATATGATATCAAAGGATTCAGATGACATCACAAATTGCGAGATTGAAGTGTGAATGGAATGAGAGTTGGGTGGGTTCTATAATGGGCGGGTGATCCGCCCATGCAGTTAAGCTGAGAATTTACCCCTCTATATTTACACCCTAGATCGCTCTTCCTCCACACCCTTCAGCATCTTTCCACTGGAAATTTATTCCCATTCCTTGTTTCCCCCACCCCCGAAATGCATCACCTCATACTAAATTGTATCTGCCACCTGTTTGCCCATTCCGCTGATCTGCTTATATCCTCCTGAAGTTTATTACAGTCCTGTTCGCTGCTTGACAAACTCCCTTTGTATTATCAACATATTTAAATATTATGCTTCCTATGCCCAAGTCCATTATATATACAATGAGAACATAAATTGGACCAGTACTGACCCTTGGACTACATCACTTCCAGCCCTTCGCCAAGCAAAATGGATTAACCCTAAAATGTTGCTTTTTGTCTATTAACCGTCTTTCTATCATGTTACTACATTTCCCCTTATACCATATGCCTGAATTTTTGTAACAAACCTCCTCTGAGACCTTATTAAATGCCTTCTGAAAATTACCACATCTACTGCCCTCCCTTTATCGATACAATCTGTAATTTCTTCAAAAAACTCTATTAAATTTGTCAAACACAATTTGCATTTAACAAGTCCATGCTGTCAACCCTTGATTACACTGTGCATCTCTAAATGCACCATAATTTGATTTCAAATTATGGATTCTAGTTGCCTACAAGTGACAACTGAGGGATTATATCCATTTTCCCAACAAATTATGGGAAATATGTGACTGTTTCCCAAGCTGTCTGATAAATATGACAAGGTACATTCCCATTTTCTATATAGTCCACGGTTCCCTTACATGGTTTTAAGAGCGAAATTAATTTTCCATTTAGCATCAGATCTGACAGAACTACTGTGTAAAGAAAGACTTACACTTATATAGCGCCTTTCACGACTACCAGACGTCTCAAAGCGCTTTACAACGAATGAAGTACTTTTGAAGTGGAGTCACTGTTGTAATGTGGGAAACGCAGCAGCCAATTTGCGCACAGCAAGGTCCCACAAACAGCAATGTGCTAATGACCAGATAATCTGTTTATTTGCACACTCACTCAACTTGTCTAAATCGCCTTGAAGCCTCTTTGCATCCTCCTCACAATCCCAACTAGTTTCATGTCGGCAGCAAACTTGGAAATATTACATTTGGTTCCCTCATCCAAATCATTGATATATATTGTGAATAGCTGGGGCCCAAGCATTGATCCCTGTGGTACCCCACTAGTCACTGCCTGCCACCCCAAAAAAGACCCATTTATTCCTACTCTCTGTTTCCTGTCTGTTAACCAATTTTCAATCCATGCCAGTATATTACCCCCAATCCCATGTGCTTTAATTTTGCACACTAACCTCTGATATGAGACTTTATCAAAGGCCTTCTGAAAATCCAAATACACCACATCCACTGGTTCTCCCTTATCTATTCTACCTGTTACATTCTCAAAAAACTCCAGTAGGTTTGTCAAACACGATTTCCCTTTCATAAATCCATGTTGACTTTGTCTAATCCCGTTGATATTTTCGAAGTGTCCTGTTATCACATCCTTTATAATAGACTCTAGCATTTTCCCTACTACTGATGTTAGGCTAACCAGTCTGTAGTTCCCTGTTTTCTCTCTCCCTCCTTTTTTAAATAGTGGGGTTACATTTGCCACCCTCCAATCTGCAGGAACTGTTCCATAATCTATAGAATTTTGGAAGATGACAACCAATGCATCCACTATTTCCATGGCTACCTCTTTTAGTACTCTGGGATGCAGATTATCAGGCCCTGGGGATTTATCGGCTTTCAGTCCCATTAATTTCTCCAGCACTATTTTTTTACTAATACTAATTTCCTTTAATTCCTTCTTCTCACTAGACCCTTGGTTCCCTAGCATTTCTGGGAAGTTATTTGTGTCCTCTTCCGTGAAGACAGAACCAAAGGGGGAGCTTTTGGAGGCGGGACTCTCACTTGTTGGGTTTCAGTCCCGCCTCCATCAACGTCTGGCCAACCCATGCTATTTTCCCTTGATTGACCTTATTAAGCCCGCCCAGCAGGCTTAGCAGGCCAATTAAGGGAAAGCCGGTTGCAGAGACCATCAACCTATGATGTTTCATCTGTCAATGAATTGTCATTGTTTGACAGCTCTGTGAAGCTGTCAAACAGTGACATTCTCTGTAGTTTGATGAGGTCTTGAATTCAAGACCTCATCAAACCTCTTTCTTTTGCAGAAATAAGATGGTTGTTGCATTGGATAATGCAACGGCCATCTGTCATCTCTACCGCGGAGGTGCGAGACTCTCCGCATACCCACCGACTGAAGCCTGCAGGAAGCAACAAAGGTAAGTACACTTTTTCTAACATTTTGCACTTACCTCAGATACTCACCTCTCCACACTTGCACCCATCACTCACCTCCACAGCACACTTTTGCACCCCGCAGACCCACTACTCGCCTCGCTGACCTGGCGGGGTTCGGAGCCTTTGGGAAGCCCGCACTTGTGTAGGAAAAATGGTGATAAGCCTATTTTCTGCCTGTTAACTAGCTGTTAACAGGTAGTTAAGTGGCTGTAATCCCTTTCCGCCTCCAAGGAGATGGGACCCGGCACGGGACGGCTACCTGCCTCCTGGCAAGATGGAAGGGAGGCGGGTTGGGGGCGGGTTGGGCACCCGCCCCCAAATTCTGCCATTTCCCAGCAGTCCCGCCTCCATACCCACCTCCCCAGGGCTGGCAAGCTTGCACCCAAAATATTTGTTTAATTGCTCTGCCATTTCCTTGTTCCCCATTATAAATTCTCCCGTTTCTGAATGTAAGGGATCTACATTTGTCTTCACTAATCTTTTTCTTTTTACATACTTGTAGAAGCTTTTACAGTCTGCTTGTATGTTCCTTGCAAGTTTACTCTCATACTCTATTTTGCCCCTCTTAATCAATCTCTTGGTCCTTTTTTGCTGAATTCTAAACTGCTCCCAATCCGCAGGCTTGCTACTTTTTCTGGCAACTTTATATGACTCCTCTTTGGAACTAATACTATCCTTAATTGCTTTTGTTAGCCATGATTGGGCCGCTTTTCCTTTTGTGTTTTTGCGCCAGAAAGGAATGTATAACTGCTGCAATTCATGCATTCATTCTTTAAATGTTAGCCATTGCCTATCCACCGTCATGCCTTTTAATGAAGCTCTCCAATCTATCATAGCCAACTCACTCCTCATACCTTCGTAGTTTCCTTTGTTTAGATTTAGGACCCTAGTTTTGGATTGGACTACTTCACTTTCCATCTTAATGAAGAAGTCTATCATGTTATGGTCACTCTTCCCTAAAGGACCCTGCACAACAAGATTATTAATTAACCCCTTCTCATTGCACAATACCCAATCTAGGATAGCCTGTTCCCTAGTTGGCTCCTCAATGTACTGGTCTAAAAATCCATCTCGTACACACTCCAGGAATTCATCCTCCACAGTATTATTGCTAATTTGGTTTGGCCAGTCTATATGTAGATGAAAGTCACCCATGATTACTGGAGTACCCTTGTTACATGCATCTCTAATTTCCTGTTTGATGCTGTCCCCTGCATTACCACTACTGTTTGGAGGCCTATAGACAACTCCCACCAATGTTTTCTGCCCCTTGGTGCTTCTTAGCTCCACCCAGACTGATTCTACATCTTGATTTTCTGAGCCAATATCCTTTCTCGCTATTGCTCTGATTTCACCCATTACTAGCAATGCCACCCCACCTCCTTTTCCTTTTTGCCTGTCCTTCCTAAATATCGAATATCCTTGGATATTCAGCTCCCAGCCTTGGTCACCCTGCAGCCAGGTCTCCGTAATCACAATTATATCGCATCAGTTTACATCTATTTGCGCTGTTAATTCATCTACCTTATTACGAATGCTTCGTGCATTCAGATGCAGTGCCTTTAGATTTGTCTTTTTAACATTTTTAGACATCTTAACCTTTTTTTGTACTATGGCCCTATTTGTCTTATTACCATTTTTTCTTACCCGGACCCTATTTGTTAGTGCACTCCTTTGTTTGTACGCTCTGTCCCTTCCTGACACAATCTGGTTATCCTTACCCCAATCACTTTCCTGCACTGCTTCCTTGTCTTTTCTCTTTAGCATTCTCGATTTTTCTCCACCGGGACCCTCCCCGCTAATGAAATAGACACCGCGCAGTTGATACAATAACTAGCTCAAGCATTGCTAGAATTCGGAGCCCAGCTATCATCAAAGCAACAGCTCCCTGGGGTCAGCAGGCTTTCCTCTGAAATGTGCAATGAAACCCAGTTCCCCAGATCAACATTCCAAGTGGCTGTGAACTCTCACTGACACAGCACTGGCGCAAATGTTCCATATTGTAGCGTGGATTTAGCCGAACTACTGGGGCATCTACCTCCTCTGGGTCAGAATAATTACCAGTGCATTCCAACCTATGATCAAAGTCAGAGAGGCGAACTGTTGAGAACATTTTTATTAAAGGTGGTGGTAGAAGTTTCTGATTTGACTACGAGCAAGAACATAACAGTTCACATGAAAAACAAAAAATGGTGGAATTACACAGCAGTCAGTCACAGGAGAGGTTGTCCCACCAGCTCTAGTGAAAGTGTGAACCTCTTTTCCAGGTGCTAACCATGCAGTTGCATTTTTGTATTTCAGATTTCCAGCAATCACTGTTTTTCTGATCTCTACTTTGACTATATTTTTTTAAATTCTCAGTAGTTGTTTGGTTACAGGGTAGATTTTCGCTTTCGGCGTTGGCAGAAAACTGGCAGTACCGGATTGACTGCCCGTTATACGTGCCGACCGAATTTACTTTCCAGAGGGAAATCGGCCAGGGGGTGTAACAGATGGTCAAAACCACTGCCGTCTGTTTTCCACCCCTGCCTAATGTGCTATTTATCCCCCTTGTTTCTACCAGCAACAGCTTGCATTTATATAGCACCTTTAACATAGTAAAACGTTCCAAGGCGCTTCATAGGATCGATTATTTGACACCGAGCCACATAAGGAGATATTAGCATGATAGCAAAATACTGCGGATGCTGGAAATCCGAAATAACAACAGAAAACGCTGGGAAAACTCAGCAGGCCAGGCAACCTGAAACGTTAACTCTGTTTGTCTCCACGGATGCTGCCTGGCCTGCTGAGTTTTTCCAGCGTTTTCTGTTGTTATTAAGGAGGTATTAGGACAGGTTGGTCACAGAGATAGCTTTTAAGGAGCATCTTAAAGGAGGAGAAAGAGGTAGAGAGGTGGAGATGTTTAGGAGCTTAGGGCCTTGGCAGCTGAAGGCCGCCAAAGGAGGAGTGATTAAAATTGGGGATGCGCAAGAGGCCAGAATTGGAGGAGTGCAGAAATCTCAGAAGTTTGTCGGGCTGGAAGAGGTTACAGTGTGCTTAATCTTCTGTGTATCAGTGGGACCAGCAAGGTGAATCCAATGCTACTGATTTTATGTCTGCTTTTAGCACACTAATAGGTTGAGTGACAAACAGCTAATGACATCTTCATCTCAGGGAAAATTTGAAGGTGCCATATTTCACTCTTAACTTGCTGTTGTATGAACATTTAATGTGTTTTTCTGCAATTTTCCTCTCTGCTTTTTCTGCTGGCGGCACAACCCATTTAAAATAGGAAAGAGAAAATTTCACACAAACAGCTAATGGATTGAATTTCTGCAGGGATTCTCCCAATCGTCCGCCTTAACTTCGGCGGCATAACTGTGGCGAACCCGGAGAAACTGCAATGCCGTTTAAGCTGGGGCTTGTGTGGATCCACCACTAAAATGAAGGGGGACGATTGGGAGAACCCCCACGTGCGAGTATCCAACAACGGAATGTCAAAGCCCAGGTTTCTTCGTGCCCTTCTGAGAATCTTCTTACGCTTTACAGTAATAATCAAAATGAAAATCAAGGCCTACATTTTCCCAGAGATTATTTTATCTTGAGCTATGCATTATGCATTTTTATCAATAAATATTTTAATACAGCTGTTAAATAAATCATGTTTGAGAGGACAGGTGAAATCTCAGGAGATCACAAGATGTCCAAAGAATATTATAAACACCTTATTTGGCTCTAATTTACAGAGTAAATCAGTGGGCAAATATTCTGATAGCATCCAGGTATTGTGTTCTCCTAGGGATGCTATTGTTCATGTAAAGTCATTTTGTTTGCAGTGTGTAGGAGGAATGTAATGAATAGTTTACAGGAGACTGAGTGTAAAAACAAATACAGGGAGGTGTCTTCTGTAGTTCCTTGATAACAGTTGAGTTTCTGCATAATTATTCAACTCTGTGGTAAAGATATTCCCAGGAAGTCATCCAGGTATTGCACCAGCAAACTATTTTCCTTCTTCATGTATATTAAATAGTCAATTGAGCAGGTCAGTGATTTACTGTGCTGCTCTTTAACCTCTGGGACCTGGGTCCAAATCCAACCTAAATTGTTGTGATGAAAGTTTCCTTTTCCTGATGACTATGGAGGGGAGATTTTCCCTGTTCTGTGCCCAGGAACACTGAATCATCGGAGCATTGCTGATAACTCAGATTGGGCACTTTAGTGGCACACATTTGGCTAAATGCCTTTTCTGCTCCTGCACCATGGGCCCTAGCAACAGGAAAGTAAATCCTACAGTATCCAGGCTATGTGAGAATTGCAACAATGGAAAATGACTTCAAAACTATTCACTGCTTAGTGAGTAAGACTTTTTTTGAATTTACTCAAGTGTCACTTACCAAAGTGAGGAGGGATGGACTGTGAGTGACCAAAGTAGATCGGACACAGCAGGAAAAGAAAAATAGATAAGTTCAGAAGTGGAGCATTAAACACACCAATGGTTCTCGTAAACTAGTGAAATATTTTATCTTTCAGCTCATCAGGGCTGAAAAGTAACTTGTGTGTCAGCTATGGCTCAGTTGGTAGCACACTCGCCTTCTGAGTCAGAAGGTTGTGGGTTCAAATCCCACTCCATGGGACTTGAGCACAAAAATCTAGGCTGACACTCCAGTACAGTACTGAGGGAGTGCTGCATTATTGGAGGTGCTGTTTTGCGGATGAGATGTTAGACCGAGGCCCAGTCTGCTTTCTCAGGTGGATGTGAAAGATCTGATGGCACTACTTGAAGAAGAGCAGGGGAGTTATCCCTGGTGTCCTAGCCAATATTTATCCCTCAATCAATTCATCACGAAAACAGATTATCTGGTCATTATCATATTGTTTGTGGGAGCTTGCTGTGCGCAAATTAGCTGCCACATTTCCTACATTGCACTTCAAAAAGTACTTCATTGGCTGTAAAGCGCTTTGGGACGTCCGGTGGTTGTGAAAGGCGCTATATAAATGCAAGTCTTTCTTTCTAGGCAAATTTTAGAGTGTGGTTTAGGGATTTGTGCAGTCAGCCTGATTTCTTAAATGAAACTAGCATGCCTATGTGGAAGAGGCAGGAATAATACCAAGGATGTGATGTCCTAAGTGATGGATTAAGCTCAGTAAGTTAGTGCTGTTGCTGTCAAATTATCTCAGGTCAGTGAGGCCCATCAGCATCTGCCTTTCATTTATAAATATACACATATTATTTACCAGACTGGCATTTACTGTGTACAGAATACACATCAGCACAGCACAGCATTGAGTTATAAGGCTAGAAAGCAGCAGAGTGGTTTTAATGATGTTATGAAATTCACTGAACCATAAGATTGAATTAGTTTTAAATGCAATAGCAAAATATTTGTCAGTCTATATTTCAATTAATTTTTATTTGCTTCTTGGGCATAAGTAAAAGGATTGAAGTGTTAATAGTGTGTGGGAGCAAATGTCATTTGGTCAGTTCACATAAGCATTGTTCTCGTATTTTTCTGGCAAATAATTCCAGGTAAATAAAATATAGAAAGGTTAGGAGTGAGTAATAATGTTTCATTTCATTAATGGATTCCAATAATTTCATGAGCTGCAAGATGAAGCAAGTTATATGATCTCAAAATTAACTTCTATTACCTCTATAGTGTTTCATATATATCTAAATATGTTTCCATTATAAATTCCCATTTATAATGGACACAGTCTATGTAATTGCAACCTCCTGTGGATGTGCTGCAGCACTACCGCTGGCAAGAGGGTGCAACTACAGCATGACAAGTTTACATAGGCAGTTTCCATTCTTAATGTGGACATAGGAATTCATAATGGAAGAACAGAATGTAGGATTTTTAAATGGGGACTGAATTATATCTGCACACCCCAATTACCCCTTTCTCTTTCACTTTTCACCTGAAAAATATTATTTTTTGACTCCTGTGTGCAACACCACAGGACATTGACTAATATATACATATGCATATAAATTTCTCTCACTGGATATGAAAACACCAATGACATTTAACATTAGTGCTGAAATTACATTGAGTGAAGATCAAGAGGCTATTATGAAGCAGTTCCTGCAGAATAATACTGTCCCAGATGTACACAGGATGGAGGACGCGAATCTTCCTTCAACTCTATAGGAGTTTTCAATCATTCTGTGGTTCAGTAGTCCTCCAGTATGTCACACCTATGTGACCAATCTTTATGTATGAGCCTAATCAGAGAGCATCAGCAAGCTATTCAATTGGGAGGCATCACAGCCCAGCTCGATCCTGTTCTTCCCTGAGATTCACACACATGCGCATTCCAAAAGTTGTCATAGGATAGCAATCAGGAATGGGAACACTTGCCTGATTGTCCCCCTCTCTAGCCAAGGGGCACTGAAGCTAACTGCAACACCCATATTACACCTTGGCTGAGAACTGCTAAATCAGTACAGAACCTAAGCTTTAAGCTGTTGGAGTGCTGTGCAGTTTCCATGAAAATAATACAACTTACGTGATCTATCCCTAAAGTTCACTAATCCACTATAGAGACTTGAGCACAAAAATCTAGGCTGACACTCCAGTGCAGTATTGAGAGAGTGCTGCACTATCGGAGGTGCCGTCTTTCAGATGAGATGTTAAACCCAGACCCCATCTGCTCTCTCAGGTGGATCTAAAATATCCCATGGCACTATTGCAAAGAAGAGCAGGGGAGTTCTCCCCAATGTCCTGGTCAATATTTATTCCTCAAACAACATCACTAAAAAGCAGATTATCTGGTCATTATCACATTGCTGTTTGTGGGAGCTTGCTGTGTGCAAATTGGCTGCCGCGTTTCCCACATTACAACAGTGACCACACTTCAAAAGTACTTAATTGGCTGTAAAGCGCTTTGGGACGTCCTGAGGTCGTGAAAGGCGCTATATAAAATGTAAAACTTTTTTTCTTTTTTTAATACAAATGAATTATGCGGAATTCCAGTGACACAGCTTTGTTCATTGTTCATTCACCAAGCTAGCACTGCTTTAGAGCTGATCAATAAGGAATGGCATCATGCTTTAAATATTCAATTATGCAACATGAATTTTAAAACTGTGGAGCAGAATTGTCCCCTCATTTGCAATGCATGAGGGCAAAATTCTTCATCAGAACAAAATTATTTCCTAGTTATATTAATTAACTGAATTAATCATTCATTATGAATAAATGTTTATAGGCATGAAAGGCTGGATTCTCCTCCCATTGGCAGGTTAGTGGCAGGGCAGGACCTCTGCCGATCCTGCCCCTAACATGCTCAAGTTTCCTAAGAAGGGGCTAATTACTTCAGTGCAGTAGTAACATTTAATTTAATTAATGGGCTCAGATAATTTCATAAATTGCAGGATGAAGGACTTCATCTCCTCCCACTGATGACATGGGTAAAAATGCTGGTCATTGGTTTACCAATGCTGGGAGTGAGGGAGATTGAACTCTGCTGCAGCGGTTAAAATCCTAACCCTAATGTGTCAGCCGTGGCTCAGTGGGTAGCACCCTCACCTCTGAGTCAGAAGGTTGTGGGTTCGAGTCCCACTCCAGAGACTTGAGCACAAAAATCCAGGCTGACCCTCCAGTGCAGTACTGAGGGAGAACTGCACTGTTGGAGGTGCCGTCTTTCGGATGAGATGTTAAACCGAGGCCCCGTCTGCCCTCTCAGGTGGACGTAAAAGATCCCATGGCACTATTTCGAAGAAGAGCAGGGGAGTTATCCCCGGTGTCCTGGCCAATATTTATCCCTCAATCAACATTGCTAAATAAAAAACAGATTATCTGGTCATTATCACATTGTTGTTTGTGGGAGCTTGCTGTGCGCAAATTGGCTGCTGCGTTTCCTGCATTACAACAGTGACTACTCTTCAAAAAGTACTTAATTGGCTGTAAAGCGCTTTGGAATGTCTGGTTGTCATGAAAGGTGCTATATATGCTTCTATAGGGATCATCTATGCTTCTATAGGGATCAAGGGATATGGGAAGAAAGCAGGGACAGGGTACTGAATTTGGATGATCAGCCATGATCTCATTAAATGGCGGAGCAGGCTCGAGGGGCCGAATGGCCTACTCCTGCTCCTATCTTCTATGCTCTATGCTTCTATAAATGCAAGGCTTTTTTAATGTAGTGTTTAAAATGCTGCAGCCAACACTTTCTGTACATGGAATGGCTGAACAGAGCAACATGGGAAAGGGGGGGGGGGGAAGGGGGAATCTGCCTCAGGAAGAGCTCCCAGGCTTCCTGATTCATCTGCGGATGTGTTACTAGCAGAGGCAAGGGCCAGAAGGGGCAAACTCTTGGGGACTGAGAACAGGTAGCCGCATGAGAGGGTGGTGCTAACATTACAGAGGGGGATTGCTGAGCCAGTCAGTGCAAGCTGCACCCGCCCAAGAACTGCCACATAGTGTAGGAAGAGGTTTAATGATCTCACAAGTTTGGCCAAGGTAAGTGAAGGCACTGTCGCTCGTGCACAGCCTATAATACTGGCCTGTTTTCAGTTCCAAACTCGGTGCTGTGCGAGCAGTGCACACCCGAACAAATTGGCCCGAGGATTGATAGAGATTGGTCAGCGACGTCGGCCCTCAGGTAAGTCCTGGGAGGGGGGTTGGATCATACTCCGGGGAGCGGGAGCGATCGCAATGGCTATGGAGTCGGGGGTAGAACTCTTGCTCATCCTCGCTCCACAGGAAGGATTTAAAAACAAATTAAATATACCTTTAGTTGGCGACCACTGAAGAATCCTGAGTGGGGTAGATCCAACACTTGCCCCACTCATCGGTAACTAAATTTGTAAAGGGTTATTTCAACAGGCGTTAGGCCTCTCACTAACATATTTCAGGAGCCTAAAAAATGGACTCCATAATTTAGCAATGGGACCAATGTCTGTACAGTTTGAGTACAGTCTGTCCCACTGCTAATTTAGTGTGCATTGTGCCTGTTTTTCAGGCATAAAACGGGTGCAATGCATACCAATTTCTACCCCTATGACTTCTGTATTATGGAGGCAAGGTACAGAAGCCTTTGAGAACGCAGGTCTTTGTGAAGCAGTTGTGTGTAAAAGGGAAGTATAGACAGAGGATATTTTATTCGGTTTCACAACTTTTATTTAATGAAAGCGGTCAGCTATAAGTTGTTGCTTTTTTTCTCTGTCTGCAGGCTGGCGGCTCTCCCTCATCTTCCTATGCACCTGCTCCTAACGTGGGATGGAGGGACTTCTCACGCTTCATCATCATCATCATCTCCTCCAACTTCAGGTAGTGCTAATCCTTTCTGTATGCAGAACGCAGCAAGCAGCTATGATTTTGTAGATTTTTACTCAACCATACTACAGGGCTGTACCAGGCTTATCTATCCGTCTAAAACAAGACTTCAAAATGCCTATCGCCTGCTCTATTAAAATTCTTGTAGTCCCATGGGTCTTATTATATTTTTCTCCTCCTGTCTGCAGAACTCTTACTGGAATCATAAGACTGGAGTTGTATGACTGAAGAGGATATTCCCCAATCACCAATTAACCACCCTGATATGGTGGATTGTCACATGACAGAAGTGTCATGACAGCTTCCTGGGCAGCAGGCATTAATATGCATGATAATGTGATTGGCATCACACACTTTCTGGATGCTGATTGAATGCAAGCCTTTGAGAGGGTTGTATTATGGGACTTTCAATGTCACATGTGTTCTGTCAATTGTTCCTTGCACCTGTGGGAACCCTTGTGAAATGGACTGCTCAGTCTTCTTGTTTCGTAAACTTCCTCAAGAAGGTAAGGGAACTTGAGGCCTGCCTGAATAGAGCATCAGTGTGCTTCTGTCGGACTGGCGTGACTAATGTGAGAAAACAAATACATGAGGTTGCTTGGAAGGACCCAGTAGCAAAAAAACTCAATAAGCCCAGATTTTGCGTTCAGCAGCGAAGGGACGCGCTCGCCGCTGACCTCAAGAAAAGCTGCTCACAAAGATCCAAAACGTCGATTTCCTCTATTCCGATGTGACTTTGAATTTGCCGCCATCTGTGGCGTCTACCAACAGTGCAGGCAGCAAGGCAGGCTGATTAGCCAATCAGATTGAAGAATTCTCTCAGACAGCAAAGCAGGAAGTAAAAAGCAGGTTTTATATTTCACATTTTAATCATTTTACAGAAAGCGAAATAAAGATGGGGACATACATATGGGATTAAGGTAGAAGATGAAATATCATAAAAAAATAAAATAAAAAATAATTTTTATTATTTTAAAATTAATGAAAATGTTAAATGTTCTTCTGAGGGAATGACACGCCACACTTGTAAAATTCATTTTTCAGGGCCAGAGAGGTTGTTCAGCAGTAATTATGACTTAGTACCTCATTCAACAAGGCTTAACATTTTCAATGGTTTTTACAGCGAGAATAGTGCATAAAAAGCTGAAGTTCACAACAAATGTGTTGATTGCATCTGCGAAGACTGCAACAGCGCACCCTGTAGAGGAGCAGGGTATCACTGACAGCAACTTCCATTTAACGGCGCATGTGCGGACACCAGAAGGTGCTGTCAGTTTTACACAGTAATGACGGCGAGCGGTGACAGTTTCGCCGTCATTACAACTGCAAATTCCAGGCCATTTCACTGCTTCAGACAAAGCTGTTTTCCTGGTGGAAGTGGGTTGCAAGTATTCAACTAGCAGCTGGCATAAATTCATAATGCTCTCTGGGAGGGCAGGGAGTGCAGCCTTCGGGGGCATTGAGAAATGAAAATAAACCCGATGGAGCAGGTATCGACGTATTGGGAACCAACATCTTCTGTGATGTCTCATTGTAAGAACCTCCAAATTATCCTCTTCTGCATCCATCTCCTCCTCTTCTTCTTCATGGCACAGGGATAGGGAGACTCCCATTTTCAAAATCCATTTCCCCAGTCCAGTCTCACAAAACATGTCAGGAGAGGTCTTCAGAGAAGTCTTAGAGCAAGACCCAATCATAAAACACTTTAAGGGCAAAGTTCCTTTAAGCGTCAGTCAGGAAATCCATAATAGCCTCCTCAATACTGCTCCTGCGGCCACTTAAATAGAAGCGGTTCTTTGGAAAGTTGGGTTAAGGATAGAAGTTGGGAGAGATGGCACAGGAACGTTGACTACTCCCATCTGCCTGCACTTACATGCTGTTGGTGGGGCTCCCGCAAGCAGAAATATTTTGTTGGTGGAAATTTTGCTGTCTATTTTGTAGGGTGGGAATGTGGCAATGAGCTAAACCACTCCAATTTATTTTAAGTGGGAGGAGATCTATTTCTGCTTTAAGTCAAATGCAATTTAGGGCAGGGGGAGGGGTAATAGAGAATGGTGTCGTCAGAAACCCATTTCTCAAATAGGTGGGAACTTTAGTTAAGTATTAATATGGGGCCAGAGACACCTGACACGTTATTTCCTCACATTTTGGTGTGCAGAATGTCATTTCATTTTGTGCAAATGCGTAACAGGCATCCAGGGTTGCTAGCTGATGGAAGTATACAGAAGGTCATGGAAAGAACACAACAATTTTCAGGCGAATGTTTTTGAGCTGTTTCTTCACTGTTTTTATTTTCTGCTTGCACTGACGTTCACTTGAGCATTTGTGCCAATTGCTTTCATTTTGTTTTGCCTCCAGCTCCATTACTGGCACCAATAGGCTTCCCAATAGAAAAACAGAAAGAAGTTACATTCATATAGTACCTTTCAGCACCGTAGGACATCCCAAAGCGTTTCACAGCTAATTAAGTACTTTTGATGTGTAGTCATTGTTATAATGTACGGAAATGGAGCAGTTAATTTGCACACAGCACGATTCCAATGAGATAAATGACCAGATAATGGAGTAGATTTTCGACTTGCCACCTGGGCATGAAACTGGCATTGCAGCTTGGCTGCCCATTATAGAAACAGCCTGATTTTTATTTCCATCAACGGAAAATAAATCGGGCACTTTCTATAATGGTCGGTCGATCTGCAACATCAGTTTTACACCCGGGCGCAAGTTGAAAGTCTTCTCCACTCTGTTTTAGTGATGTTGGTTGAGGGAATAGATATTGGCCAACACCTTGGAAGAACCCCCTTGCTCTTCTTCAAATAGTACCATGGGATCTTTTACATCCAGCCAAGAAGTGAGATGGGGCCTCGCTTTAACTTCTCATAGAAAAGACAGCACCTCTGATAATGCAGTGCTCACTCAGTACTCCACTGAAGTATCCCCTACTTGAGGGGTTTGGAAGATGAGGAGAACCAAATCAGAGGTCGAGCTGCAGAGAATGCTCTGCGCCCACCCGCCGGCACCCACACACCCACATCTTTAGACAGGGGTGACCATCCTCACTTTCACAGTTGATTAGTGGATGCAGAAGCTCTGTTTGCAAAGGGAGCTGGAACAGCAGACACAGTGACAGCACTGCAATAGGTGAGTGCTTAACTGACCATAAAGTCGGCTGCTGCCTCAAACACAGTTGGGGTCATTTTGATCATCACTATTTGGACCATTATAGAATGCACCCTATTTTTTTCCATTTATTTTGATGGAAATAAAAATCGGGCGGGTTCTATAATGGGCAAGCAATCCACTCTACCAGTTTACTGCCCAAGCAGTGAAAGTCAACATTACCTCCAATACGTCTTGCTCTCACTGGCACTGTATAAAACAAAAGGCATGTTGGGGTGATCGACAGCTCGCATGTCCTCAGTGACCACATTTACCAAGATACCAAAAATCATCTTTGCAGGCCCTGGCACACGTACCTGGCAACAACTGGGGAGCTCTGCCTTCACAAAGTCTGGACTATCAAAGAATCAGATGCAGAGCTGTGCCATCTGCTGCAAGGACATTTGCAGCTCACATGCAGCATAAGGCAGGCACTGCCAGTGACAGTAACCCTCAGCTGTGGCCTGAAACGTGCTTCGTGTTCCTTGCAGATATGCTACAATGTTGACCTATGGGTATGGTGCCATGGAATGGCAACCTTCCTTGCCACCACCTCATGCACAACAATCTTCACTTCAACAACTGATAATAGATTGTGATGCCTTTTAATTCTTTCCAAAGGCTTTTAGCATTTTTGTCACTCTATTGTAACACTCCCCTTTAATTGTCCCCATCCTTTCAAATTTCAATTCCACACCACTAATATGCTTTCTGCACAAATCTAATTCAGTACTTCTATGCATAATTATGATAATAAGGTGATATCAGAAAATTGAGTGCAAATGGCTCTCTTCCATTCATGCCAGTGCATAACCTGTTTCTAACCATTCAGGGGTACCCATATCGGAAAATCTCCTTGCTAATAGGCTCGCACAGAAACCTGTCACCATTCAAAGACAGTGCTCGTTATTCAGGTTTTGGTCTCTTCTAACTTTTACTGCTGTTGTGTGCTGCCTGGTTGTGCACCAGGTATCTCATATGTAATCATTAAACTAAGCAGAAACCAACACTTGAATAATTCACTGTGTCAACGCAGTTTGTTCCAGTTGTTTATATTGTTGATGTGGTACTTTATTAAAACAAACCTCAATGAAGAAGATGAGTGGGCTCACAAGGAAATGGATGGTCATTACAACCAAGAATCAGAAAAACAATTATAATGACCTCCATTTAACATAATAAATGTATGTATTCTGCATACAGGGGCTAATTTGATATCTAGTTATAGTTACAGTGAAGATCTCTTGTGTTAAATCCCTGTTGTATGCTTATTTTTCTCTATCTTGATTTCTTTATTGTAATGTATAGTTGTGCCTCTTATAACCAAGTCTAGCTGTAGTATGTTTTTTCTGGTTTTTTCAACTTACTGGATATAACAAGTCTCCAGGGTAGTATCGCTGTACTGCCATAGAGCTCTACTTAACGACCTGGGAATGCTATATTATTACAATGCTACAGAGGCCTGATCTTTATCTAAATAATATTTTAATGATCCGTTTGTTGCTGTTCTATGCACTAGCTATGACTGAGGCTGCAGAAGCTAATGCACATAAGCAGCAGTCTGATGTTGGCTCTCCCAAGCAAATGCCTCATCAACAAGACTAGGATGTTGGGTGCTTTTCTATCTGTCCGTCACAGGAGCCCAGATATCATGAATAGTTGAGAAGAACTTGGAAGAATTTAGAAAAAGAATTATACTCCTGGGCTAGCCATCCAGAATTAAAATCCCACCATGGCAAATTGCAAATTGCAAAATTTAATTCAACAAATTTGCCTTCTAGCACCAGGAACATAACTATGCAACCTCCTAGATTTTAGAAAAACCCAATTGGCTCACTAATATCCTTTAGGGAAATTAGCCTGCCCCCTCTACCCTGACCCATGACCCTGAAACCTAACCCAATCATGTTAATGACTCACACCCCATGATTTGGGATAGGGTTGGTGTCCTTCTGTTTTGGCACAGTTAAGTCCCACCCTGCCATGTTCATGCTGGGAAAACTTTGACAATGGAATTCCAAGGCCTAAGAACTCTCAATGATTCCAAAGATTTTTATCCCCCCACACGCTAGTGATGTATGATTATTTCAAGATATTTTAGGTTGTTATCTTTGATATTCACCAGCTGATCAGTGCTCACCAGATATGCAATTCTTTCAACGCAGGGAAGTGGTGAGCATGGGTGGTGCAAAGGGTCAGCACACTGATCATTTCTGTCTGCAACCTGGAATTAAACCTATCCCAAATTGATTGGGAGAAAATCTTGCCAGCTGTAATGGTTGTATAGTCTTAACTGAGTTCCCCGTGACACAAGCCTACAGCACAAAAACTGCACACAATTTGGAACAAATTTAGCAGAGAGCCCCTTCAAGTTAAGAACATTAGGAAGCATAGAATAAGAAAAAGTGATAAAGCCCATCAAGTCCTTCTATAGACTGACATACAATCTAACTTATCTCGGATTGTACCCCATTCTTTTAAGCTGTTGAGGAAAGCTACAGATAAATACTGTTCTAACGAAAGGCCATCAACCTGAAATGTTAACTCTGTTTCTCTCTCCACAGATGCTGCCTGACCTGCTGAGTATTTCCAGCATTTTCTGTTTTTATTTCAGATTTCCAGCATCCGCAGTATTTTGCTTTTGTATTATCTCAAAGATAATCAAGGGAAATTCAAGAATATTTATCCATTTTAACCTCTCCAATATTGAGCCATGTTCTGCTGATGTTCTGCCTTGCTACAATAGAGGAACCATTGTATCTTATGGAATATTTAATAAGGTCAATTTATACCCATTGCTTAATATGTTGTCATTTCAGGCACATGAAATATAGGCTAAAACTCTCAATGGGACTAGGATCTATGTCTATGTTCTAATTAATGATTCCTTCATATTTGATATAGTTGTCCATTATTATATTATGGGGTTCCCAAGATGTTTCTGAGAAATCAGGTGTAATTTTAACCCCAAAAAGGGATGGGTTGGGGTAAAATGGGATGTTAAGATTTTAAAAAGCTTAATCCCAACCCTAACCTGCCCGCTTCCGGTTTTAACGGAGGCGGGACCAGAGGGCGCGCAACCAACCCGCTCCCAGGAGGCGGGTTGGCCGTTTAAATATTATAATGGGGCTGTGCACCTCATATTTAACCTATCTTCCAGGTTTAACCCTGGCCAGCTGGGTTTCCCGGGCCTCGGGAAACCCGGCAGCTAAAGGTCGGCAAGGACTGTTTCGTGAAGAGGTAAGTGCCTTCATAGCACTGCTTGTGGGCCATAGAAGCAGGAGTGCTTCCTCCCAGCCCGCCAAGCTTACCTTCTTCCCTCCCCGCCATTGGACCCCCCCGGACACAAAGTATCCCCCTGCGATCGGACCCCACCCCGGAGCAGGGAACGGAACCCCCAGAGAAATCGGGGATCGGACCCCCCCAGATCGGCAACCAAACCCCTCCCTCCCCCCAGATCGGGCAACCTCCCCACCACCTCCCAGCGATCTGACACCCCTCGAGATCGGACCCCCTTGGAATCAGCGACCAACCCCCTCCCCCCCAGAACCGGATGCCCCCCAGGGATCACCCACCCCCCTGCCACCCCCACCCCACTAACCCAACATTCTGTGCCCGACATGGAGCCAAGCCTGTCAATCAGGCTGGCTTCCGGACGGGAAACCTGTTTGAAAAAGAAAACGCACGTTAAAACTCCACAGCATGTGGGGGGGGGGCGCGGGGGGGGGGCGCTGGCTAAAACTCCTCCCCCCTCGCTCACAAGAACCGTCCCAGTAAAAATCGGGGCCATCGTATGGTTTGAGAGTATTATTTTCTGTCTGGGTGCTCGAGGTTTGTCTCTTCCTGTGCTGAGGCCTGCGTATTTTGAGCAGCCTGCTTCTCTTACACATGGAGAGGGGGTGAGGATGGTGAGTGTTCTCTTCTCTATTGCAAACCTCTAATCAGTGAATTCACACAATTTAAATTAAAACGATTTATTATCTATTATACTTCTCGTGAAAATTTTCATCTTGTCTCTTATTTCCTGTCATAACAGGCATCTAAAAATGAATAAACAAAAAGAAATGTTTAAGACGAATTGTTCAACTTAAATAACATAAATTACTTGGCGAGTATTATTTTAATACTATTTTGTAGTTGTATATTATTTCAGATGAAATTAAGAGAAATAAGTTGACGATTTTCTGATTTTTTGCGATGATATTGGCAAAACGTGTATGAGAAAATTCAGAAGTTCTCCCGTAACTCTCTCTGGGACTTCAAACTTCCTTTCCCAAAGACTTATATCTGTGCATTCTTCTGCCTTACATCACAAATGGGCCTCCCTGGATTTGCAGTGCTACCACATGGATGGATACATCTGTATTGTCTTGCTCATTACTGCTAAAGGCTCATTCTGTAATTTCATTCACAAACTTCGATATAGATCACCTAGTTGTCTCTGTTGATTAATCCAAATACAGTACTGATTTTCTCAATTTTTGTCCCTTGCAGTTTTATATTGTACTGTTATTGATTTTGCCAATTGTTTCCGTGAATGGCCCGTTGTTCTGTTGATTACTTCCAACAGTTCTGTACTCAGCCAATTGCTAATTTATTAATCAGTGCTGTAGTCTTGGCTATTTCGATCCACTGTGATTCTCTGTGCTCACGCCTAGTACTTTATTCATATTTATGCATTTCATTTCAACTTGCTGCCAGTTAATTTTGATTGGCATTTCAGGTACACTAACTGGCCTCTATTGCGCAAATTTGAGTTTGGGAACCTTTTCTTTGGGTGTTACAGCAATGCAGGTGCTATATTATTTATATACTTCTGTCGTGATTCATTTGCGTGTCTCATTCATCACACTTTACTGCTTTTGAATTATGAATGGAACTGTTCCTATTACACCCCAATCAAATAGAAAATGATAAAGTTGGCAGATCCTGTATGGTCACACTGCAGTCCCAGCATGCTTGGGATGGCTACAAACAACTCCTATTAAGCTTTCTTGCATGGCAAGAATCTAATAGTAATTATGGCATGTTTGATCATTTTAAATTATGGAACCTGTCTAGAGCCATCTTTTCAAATTGTTTGTATTCATGTGTTTCTTTAGTTTCAGCTTATCTACTTTTTCCCCCTTTCCTTAGCTTTAATCCCCAAACACTTCTCCTTCAGCTACAAGACAAACTAAGCAGGAATGTTCCCCATAACTTAAATGGTCCATGTCACTCAGCATTCAGTTGAAAGGAAGTGTTCTTATCATTGGGAGTGAGGCAGACCGGCTGAGAAATGTCAAATCTTATTATGAGTGTGGGTTGTAGTATCTGTTAGCTGAGACTTAAAAGCTAAATCCATTGTAGCACAATCTCTACACTACTGGGCCACAGGCTCTTAGTGGGTCTGTGCTGCTCACCACATGTCATGATCAAAGGGCCTTCTAATTAAATTGGCAATCAACCTTGGCTCGATGAGTAAAATATTGTGCATGTTTAATAGAGTGGTCTCCTGGAAATATTATATGGGGAAATATGAGCAAAATACAACAGTAAAATACTGGGGTAGACTCCCTCCCCCTGCAAGTGGTGTACGTACATTCCCCCCCCCCCCCCCCCACAACCACCACACCCCACACACCCCCAGCTCCCCCACCCCGGACACCCCACAGCCCTGACAGGAGGCCTGGTCCATTTTGAGTCCAGGCCTCGTTAGCATAAAGCTGGTTGGCCGCAGACGGAAAATGAGTGCCCCGGGGCAGTTTCCTGGTAAGGTAGAAGGTAGCTCTGTGGAGGGATGTGGTCCATTCTTGGGAAGGGGAGGGATCCGGTGCAGCAGTGGCTCAGGTTGCCTTTGTGGAGCCTGGAGCTGCAATCCTGCTCCTCCCGGCCCCACAAAAATAAATTCAAACTTATCTTCCGGGCTCCTTTTTGGCTGGAACACCAGTTGATACTGAGCAGACTGTGTCCAGCGCACGCTACACCCAATACTGTCCTAAAATGGCAATCAGGGTCCTGCATACATTATAGGAGCCCAATTTGCATATTAAAAGGACCTACCACCTACCACCTCACCCAGGCTGGCACTCCAGCCACCCTGCGGTAGGCCCTGGGGAAGATAGTGATTGCCACACCTTTGGCAGGAACAGGGCGCTAAGTCTTCACCGCCCATTTACGAGGAGCTAGCACCTCCTTTTGCCAGGGCACCTTCCCCCATTAAGGGCAACACGGTGGCATAGTGGTTAGCACTGGTGCCTCACAGCGCCAGAGACCCGGGTTCGAATCTGACCTCGGGTGACTGTCTGTGTGGAGTTTGCACATTCTCCCCGTGTCTGCGTGGGTTTCCTCCGGGTGCTCCGGTTTCCTCCCACAGTCCAAAAATGTGCGGGTTAGGTTGATTTGGCTATGATAAATTGACCCTTAGTGTTAGGGGGGGATTAAATATGTGGGGTTATGGGGATAGAATAGGATATGTTAGGGGGAATTAAATACGTGGGGTTACGGGGGTAGGGTGGGATATGTGTACTGTGGGGATTAAAGCAGGGACAGGGTATTGGACTTGGATGATCAGCCATGATCGTATTGAATGGTGGAGCAGGCTCGACGGGCCGAATGGCCTACTCCTGCTCCTAGATTCTATGTTTCCTAGATTCTATTATAATACTGAAGATTTAACCTCTACTCCGAAAGAGGAGGAAATTTTGCCATAGACCAGAAAGTATGTCTGAAAAGCCATCTTGCACAGCACAAACAGCTAGAGAACTCAAACACTCAGGTGAGACAAATAGATTTAAAAGAACCAAAGACACAATAATTCCCAACAGGGGAACAGAAATCACTTTCAAAGGACAGCTAATAAATATTCATGGCTGTGTCCACCTCTAATAGAGCAATGTGCATTTATCACCTTCATCTGGTTGCCAGGGCGCAGTGCGTGTCGAGTCATAGATCTAAATTAAAAGGGACAGAACACTTAAGAGGCATGACCTATATCTGCTATTCAGTACAATTGTCTTCTCCCCAGATGATTTAGGACATTAATGGAAGGGATGTAATGCTTTTAGGAGACATTTATTTCTATTTGTTTCCTCTTTCTTTCTGAGCATTTTGTGACTATATTACCTTTGAAAACGTGCAGCTGTTGCAACAAATTTTCCTCCAGCTTATAACATCAGTGTCCTGAGATCAGTGCTATTGTTTAGTGAGTATGGATTTGGAAAAGAAATGACAGCATGCTGGCTGGCAATAATTTGATGAATCTTTATTAAATGGGTGGCAGTACGAGGGACTGACTCGGTTGGTCTATGACTCCCGTAACACTATTGAACGTAATTGGGATAAATTTCATTTATATTATGTATGATTGGGACAATGATTTCAAAATATCTTGCTCGGAAAGTGAGATTCATCACAATTTCAGTCATTGAGGATCATATACTGCTCAGAAGTGCACAGCTTTCTGAAAATATAAATAGTTTGTATTCACTTTTGTTAATCTAAAAAGTTTGGAACATAATTAGACTACAAGAATATCAATTAGAACACTGAAATTCATTTAAAATGCTCAGAAATCTAAACTTTGTTAAAAAAAAATGTACAGCTTGGACAATGACTGTAGCTCACATTTTAGCGCACAGGAAACGATATTCATTTTGGCAGTGTGAGAATACTCGCGATGCATCAACCTTGTACTCCTAGAGCGCCCTAATGCAGCATGACAAAATTAAACAACTGTCAAAGCCAGTCGAAATATCACTGCTTGGAATAAACTGCAATCCTGGAATAATTGCATACACAACTTCAGCTCAGCAATGTAGCAGTCAAGTTGCTTACATTATACCACTGTGATTGTGGGTGCACTTTTTTATGATGTCTGATGTTCCTCGTATCAGTCAAGCTGTTGGGTGCAATCAGAGAACTGGAAAAGGCTATTGCAGTCCTAAAGACCAAAAAAAAATGCCACCCCCCCTAGTCTACGGGCTGGATTTTCCGGGGTGTCAGCCACGCGCCTTTCCCCGATGTCGGGTCTGCCAGCGCTGAGCAGACCCGACACACAGCGGCGGGGGACTTAGTTCAGGTCATTATGACCTTGTTTAGAGATGATTAAGAACACATTTGAGCTTACCTTTTGACTTTACATGCTCGCCCATGGGGTCCACGCTGCTCGGGGATCATGTCTGTTAAGCTGAGGCAGGAGTTAAATGGCCATTGAATCAGCTGATTACTTGACAGCTTGAAATGTGCTATAAAAGCTCCCATCTCACAGAGATATCTTTCCTCAGCCACAAGCTCTTCCTCACTGCATTTCCACAACAGATTCACCATGCTGCATTAATAACCTCTCTCACTATTGACAGATTGCTTCTGTCATTGCTACTTCACCTGCCATCTATTCCATCAGCATGGGTACCATTTATACTCTCTCACCTTGGTCCTCAGAATCCCATCACGATCAGCCCCAACACCAGCAGCACTAGGCACACCATCAGCACCAACAACACCACCAACCTTCGTCGCAATCAACTGATGCTGCACAGGTCACAGGGCATCAGCACCCGACCACATTGCTGCCCAGGAGGCCAGGGATGGCCTCACCAACACCATAAAGCATCCCTAAAATACCCAAGGCAATCCTTTCATACTCATCACCATTGCGGGGGGGGGGGGGGGATACCATTATGTCTCACCAGTCACTGCAACTCACTAAGTCACTTCCAAAGGAGCACACAAATCTGTCCAAGAACGCAAAGTGTTGAAAATAAAGGTTTCAATTTTTGACACCACATTAACAGAAACTTTACAAGAACATTGCATAAGACACCCAAGTGCCTACCCTTGTGTGTTGTTAGTTGATATGATTAGACTAGGATGAGGGTGAGTGTGAGGAGTGGCTAGTGAGATGGGGAAGTGATAACGTAGATAGAGAGGGATGGGTGGAGGTGCAAGGTAAGTTGGTGTGAGTAAGGATGTGCAGGAGTAGGGTAGGGAAGGCAGAGTGATGGGGATGTGATGAGAGGCACAGCAGGATGAGTGTGTCTTTGTACTAATGTTTTGTGATCTACTGAGATCATTGAAACATTTGCAGCACTGCAGCCAGGTCCTCTTGACCACATCCCTTCTTGTGCCCTCCTTTGCAATCTGCAACCAGGCTGTGTTGATCTCCTGGGGAGGACTCTTCCACCCATGGGAAGGAAAGAGGACCTCCCTGCGTGCTGTGACTCCCACAATTAGCATATGGAGGCTGTCATGGAAGAGCCTGGGTGCAGCCCTGTGCCTCTGTGCAGTGCTTGTCAGTGTTTGCAGCACCTCAATGCTGTAGAACACTGACAGCACAAGTGTCAAAATAAATTTGGGCATGGTCCCTTTAAGGAAACCAGCAGATGACGCGTCATCAACTGACGTCACCAGACCCACTTCCTCTAATTGGGCGGCAAACGCGTTGGGTGGGCTTAACAAGCCCTATCAAGGGAAAGTCATTTCAGAGGCCGGGATGGAGCCAGCAGCGGGATCGGGACCCGCCACTGACGTCGCCCACCAGGGACCTGCTGAGGTTCGTAAAATCGCAGCCTATGTCTTATTACCTGTAATTATTTGGCATTGCAGTTTAAGTTCATAGCTGAGAGCAAGTGTGTGTAGCGAGCACCAATTGTAGATCTGAAGTTGCACAATTTCAATAGATAGTGATACAGATATTAATGTTTAATACTTAATCAGTGGCTTAAATAATGTTATTGTTATTTTTAGAGGACTTGCCCATGTTGAGGGTTCATTATGAAGTAATTCTACTCAAGTTTTAATAATATAAATGCAGCTTTGAAAGATGCCCTTTCTGGAGTACCTCTCAGTGGGCTGAGAGATGCTTCATGTAATATGTTGAATAGCAGGTATATTAGGGGGTGCCTGATATTGCAGCATCCACTTGGGCCTCTGTAGAACTGATAACAATTGTCTTTCAGATTGGGAGGCCGCCACAGGTAAGAGTATTCTTGCGAGCAGGTCTGAAGAAATTTGAGTTTCCCTGGGTCAGACAAGTTTTCAGCGCGCATGCCATGAAATACGTGCTCAAATCTATTCAAATCTTTGAACTAATTTATTACTGTACAACTAGCAATGCCTCGATTTTAAAATTCTCATCCTTGTTTTCAAATCCCTCCATGGCCTCGCCCCTCCCTATCTTTGTAACCTCCTCCAGCCCCACAGCCCTCCGAGATCTCTGCGCTCCTCCAGTTCTGGCCTCTCGCACATCCCCGATTTCCATTGCTCCACCATTGGTGGCCGTGCGTTCAGCTGCTTAAGCCTTAAGCTCGTGAATTCCCCGACTAAACCTCTCTACCTCTCTTTCCTCCTTTAAGACCTAGCTCTTTAGCCAAGCTGTCCTAATATCTCCTTATGGGGCTCAGAATCAAATTTTGTTTTATAACGCTCCTGTGAATCGGCCTTGGGACGTTTTACTATGTTATAGATGCAAGTTGTTGTTGTCATGTTACCTTTATACAACTGTATGCTCAATTTTAAATAAATCAAAAAAAAATCTCTTTGTTTACCCTGGATACTCTTTTTTTGCTTTTTTTCCCCCTCTCCTTCCCTATTGTCTCTAGCTTCATTTTTATTATTTGATCTTTACTTCTTCTAACTAATATAACCTATTTTAACATTTTTTATGCATATTTCTCAAAGTCCATGTTACAGATGGGCGCCGCACTGAAAAAAGTTGTTTCTATCAGCCAATTTATGGCCTCAAATTCGGAAGATGGTCATATCAATGCTGTGAGCAAGACAACGTCATTACTTTCTCTGTCAAATAGAGACTCACTATCTCAGGTAAATGATTTTCCCTCTGCTGCCAACAACTTAATGGGACAATGCGTCCACAAAACTTAGTGGTTATTTTAACAAATGGTTATGGTCTTAAGGAGCAAACTCTGGGCCCAGCATTCCTATTTTTCCCCCAAAAATCATAATAAGAGAACTGCTAACATAATCGAGGGAACACAGCTTTAAAATGTGCAGTTCTTCAGATTGTGATTTTGTGAATGGGTAACAAAAAAAATGGCAGCAAAATCTAACAAGCCTGCATAATGATGCTTAAAGATTGCCCAAGCATCTACCGAGTCAGTTAACTGGTGGAAATGTCCAAGTTCATTACTCAAACTGTGGAGTGTACATTTAAAAAAAATATAAAATGGCTCAATGAAATTTGAGAAAAGCACAGTTTACAGAGAAGGATTACCCTACACAGTACAGGTATCCATTTTTTATGAAAAGCACCTAGCAGAGTTTTGGTGGGGAAGAATGGCCTTTGAATACCAACAAAACACCCCAAGCATATCAGTTTGTCACTCAAAGGGTGAACTCACTGTTATCTAGTATGTGGACCGAGATAAAGATCGCGAAGAAGTTGAATGAATTAAAGGAGCGTATAAAGGTGAAGCATGAATCTTACTATAAAGTAGCAGTACATAACATATATGGATATGAAGGAAAATAGCAGTTATTAAAGACATCTGTAAAAAATACTACTGACACAGAAAAATGTTAGCAAGGTTGTAGAAAGTAAGGTTCTGAAAATTAACATGGTTATGTCAATCATATTATATGTGTTATGGTCAAAAAGAAAATATACCATAGGAAGGAATTGTTGTAGGTAAGAAATGAAAATTAACATGGTTATGTAAATTATATATAGAATCATAGAAGTTTGTGGCACAGAAGGAGACCATTCAGCCCATCGTGTCTGTGTCGGCTGAAAAAGAGCTATCCAGCCTAATCCCACTTTCCAGCTCTTGGTCCGTAGCCTTGTAGGTTACGGCGCTCCAAGTACTTTTTAAATGCAATGAAGGCGATCGGCAGAGGGGAGGCCGAAGGCTTCCTTGAGTAGCTGGGTGGGGGGGGGACCACTACCGCTAGGCCACAAGGAGTGCTATAAAAGGCACTTAACTTGTGGAGACGGTGACTCCTCCATCCCTTTCACTGCCGGGTTACCCGACCCCTGAGAAACTGTAAAATTTAAATCGGGCTCCCAATTGCACTGTGGGAGCCCGGAACACGAGGACACCTTGAAACTTGCCGCTGTAAAAATGGCAACACGCGCGAAAGCAGCGGGTTGGAGACGCGTCCCCTTTTCTGCAATTTTAACACCCCCCTCACTGACTGTCATGGGGGGTTTAATAGCGAGGCCATTGTGCCTTCTCCAGAAACTTGTTCAGTCTGAGCTGATGGCTTTTCTGTTGAAAAGTACTTTGTGTGACCTTGCCAGTTAATCCCGTCCTTGCTGCTTCTTGCACCTGACGAGCAGCACAAACCTGATCACCAATTATCACCACCATTATTTGAGGCAGTCACCAGCACAGAGACACACATTATGGGAGAAGTATAAAGTATAAAAATTGATAAAGAAAAGGTATTAGAAAGGCTGGCTGTACTTAAAGTAGATAAATCACCAGGAGCGGATGGGATGCATCCTAGGATGCTGAGGGAATTGAGGGTGGAAATCGCGGAGGTACTGGCCATAATATTCCAATCCTCCATAGATATGAGGGTGGTGCCAGAGGACTGGAGAATTGCAAATGTTACACCATTGTTCAAAAAAGGGTGTAAAGATAAACCCAGCAACTACAGGCCAGTCAGTTTAAGCTCGGTAGTGGGGAAGCTTTTAGAAAAAGTAATCAGGGACAAAATTAACAGTCACTGGATAGGTGTGGATTAATTAAGGAAAGCCAACATGGATTTGTTAAAGGCAAATCGTGTTTAACCAACTTGATTGAGTTTATGGATGAGGTAACAGAGAGGGTTGATAAGGGTAATGTGGTTGACGTAGTGTACATGGATTTCCAAAAGACGTTCGACAAAGTGCCACATAATAGGCTCACCAGCAAGATCTTATTTACGATAATGATTCCAGGAATGAGGGACTTCAGTTACGTTGATAGACTGGAGAAGCTGGGGTTGTTCTCCTAGGAGCAGAGAAGATTGAGAGGAGATTTGATAGAGGTGCTCAAAATCATGAGGGGTCTGGACAGAGTAGATAGAGAGAAACTGTTCCCATTGGCAAAAGGGTCGAGAACCAGAGGACACAGATTTAAGGTGATTGGCAAAAGAACCAAAGGTGACGTAAAAAAAACTTTTTTACGCAGCGAGTGGTTAAGATCTGGAATGCACAGCCTGAAAGGGTGGTGGAGGCAGCCTCAATTTTATCTTTCAAAAGGGAGTAGGATAACTATCTGAAGGAAAAAAATTTGCAGGGCTACAGGGAAAGGGCAGGGGAGTGGGACTAGCTGAGAGTCGGCATGGGCTCGCCGGGCCGAATGGCCTTCTTCCGTGCTGTAAACATTCTATGATTCTATGAAGTAGCTAGTGATGTTGTGGTAGAAGCACAGAGTGAGTCGCTGAACACTAGGGAAAAGGGGATAGCAGTGTTGTTGATTGATGGCAAGCCAGCTAGTTCAGGGAAGATGGAGTTCCAGAAAGTAAATGACCCTCCTCAGTTGTACGGAGATACAAACCTTAATGAGTTTGATTTCAAACAAAAAAAAACTTGTATTTATATAGCGCCTTTCACAATCTCAGGATGTCCCAAAGTACTTTACAGTCAATGTGAAGTATTTTTGAAGTGTAGTCGCTGTTGTAATTTAGGAAACACGGCAGCCAATTGCACACAGCAAGCTCCCACAAACAGCAATGTGATAATGAGCAGATAATCTGTTTTTGCTATGTTGATTAAGGGATAAATATTGGCCAGGACACCAGGGAAAACTCCCCAGCTCTTTTTCAAAATAGAGCCATGGGATCTTTTACATCCACCTGAGAGATGAGACGGGGCCTCGGTTTAACATCTCATCTGAAAGTCGGCACCTCCGACAGTGCAGCACTCCCTCAGCACTGCACTGAGTGTGTCAGCCTAGATTTTTGCGCTCAAGTCTCTGGAGTCGGACTTGAACCCACAACCTTCTGACTCGGAGGCGAGAGTGCTACCCACTGAGTCACGGCTGGCACTTGACTTTTAGAGTTGCAGTACCTTACTGCAGAGTCTTTGCCTCCTTGTACACAATAGCAGAAGATGGACCTTCACTACCATTGACGGTTGACCGTCCCTGCGGTTTTCTAGTACCAGATAGTACACCACAGTGCCAAACTGCCTGATAATTCTGAGACTCTGCATATACTGCTCTTCCACTAGGCTCAGGTAACTGATTCTGTTGGGGTTATACCCACTACCTGGAGAAATACATGCTGTGCTTGCTATGCACTCTTCTCATACCCCACAGAAATACACTTGCTACAAACTAGCTCACAGGCAGAAAATTCCTTTATTGCTGCGGTGCTACATCGGGAGGCTCTCTATATAGTGTATTCCCCTGGTGTATTCCTTTAACTTTCTACTCTTACTGACAACATCCCCAGCATCAAAGCTTTGACCACGCTCGACCAGCTCCCATGGACGGGTCACATCGTCTGCATGCCCAATACGAGACTCCCAAAACAAGCGCTCTACTCAGAGCTCCGACACGGCAAGAGAGCCCCAGGTGGGCAGAGGAAATGCTTCAAGGACACCCTCAAAGCCTCCTTGAAAAAGTGCAACATTCCCCACCGATACCTGGGAATCCCTGGCCCAAGACCACACAAAGTGGAGGAGAAGCATCCGGGAAGGCGCCGAACACCTCGAGTCTCTTCGCTGGGAGCAAGCGGAAGCCAAGCACAAGCAGCGCAAGGAGCGCACGTCAACCCAAGCACCCCACCCACCCGCCCCTTCAACCTTCGTCTGCCCCACCTGTGACAGAGACTGTAGGTCCCGCATTGGACTCATCAGTCACCTGAGAACTCATTTTTAATGTGGAAGCAAGTCATCCTCGGTTCCGAGGGACTGCCTAAGAAGAAGAAGACTCTTGCTGCATGTTTTAGCACACAGTAATATGTTGTTCTTAATTAAAGACAGATATTAGGGAGGATTTCCCTGTGTGCTATGTGTATAAACCCATTGGTTATACATAAGTTTACAATTTTGTTATGCAGCAAACAGAGGAAAACCCAATAATGTGTAAGATAGCTCATTATTTTATTCCCCTTATTTTTAATAAAAATGAGAAGTCGCACAACACCAGGTTATAGTCCAACAGATTTATTTAATTTTACAAGCTTTCGGAGCTGTCGCTCCTTCGTCAGGTAAGTTAGCAATGAGAGAATCTCCCAGAATTCACAATTTAAACCCAGACAAAATCTATTCACATTATTCGCTACAACAAAGAGCACAGCCAAGACAATGAGATGTGTCCCAGGGGGTCCAACGTGTCAAACCACCTGCTGGCTGCATATCCTGTCAATTTGTGTTCTTGTGTGAGCCTTTTTAAAAAAAAAACCCAAAAAAAAAAACCAAAAAAAACACCTGGGAAGACCGGCCATGATGTCAAGTCACGTTCTGTATCGTGACATGAACCCGATATCGCGATTGAGGCCATCCTCATGAGTGCGAAACTTGGCTATCAGTTTCTGCTCTATGATTTTGCGCTGTCGTGTATCTCGAAGGCCGCCTTGGAGAACGCTTACCCGCAGATCCGAGGCTGAATGCCCCTGGCTGCTGAAGTGTTCCCCGACTGGGACAAGACTGGCACAAGAACACAAATTGACAGGATATGCAGCCAGCAGGTGGTTTGACACGTTGGACCCCCTGGGACACATCTCATTGTCTTGGCTGTGCTCTTTGTTGTAGCGAATAATGTGAATAGATTTTGTCTGGGTTTAAATTGTGAATTCTGGGAGATTCTCTCATTGCTAACTTACCTGACGAAGGAGCGACAGCTCCGAAAGCTTGTAAAATTAAATAAATCTGTTGGACTATAACCTGGTGTTGTGCGACTTCTCATTTTTGTCCACCCCAGTCCAACGCCGGCATCTCCACATCATTATTTTTAATAGACCATGAGTATATTGTGAGCCTTTTATTATGAGACAATGAATTAAGGATCAGGTACCAGAGACATTATCATTGGGATGGATAAAAAGCATCTTTATATGTAAAATAATGTGCATTTATCAGAAACTTAATTTAGTGAAGAAATTAATAGGAAACATCTTCTGTATACAGGTCAAAATAACTCTGGGGGAATTTGCCTCTATCTAATTTAAAATCTATCCACTGTAACATGAGTGGACTGCTAACTCAGAGGATTAACCTTGTTTGAATACTAATTTCCTCAAAATGAATACATAAATACATTAAATGAGAGTGAAGTAAGAGTTGCAGTTAATTTGCTATTTTCCCTCTATCTTTTACGGCCCTCAGTTGTCTAGTAAAACCTATGTGGAGAAGAGATCACAATTACTGTCCTTTCCAACAGCCACTCAACGTGAACAATGAAATGTCATGTTTTCTGTGAGTAATTGCCTGAATTGCAATTTTCATTCAGACTGCTGAATTGGACACCATGGACTCGCAAAGCACAGCCTCTGACAATTCTGCACAGCAAAACTGGCAAGCTGCACCTTAAAGGTAAAGTCCAGGTTACTACGATGCATTCAAAGAAATCTCACAATATCTAACTAGAGAAATTATAAAAACAAATTTTTGCCATTATTCCAACTTTTTTTGATTCTTTAGAAATCGCATTGGCCTTTTATTTGCTCCTGGGACATTCAAGTGCCAGCATCACCTTTGTTCTGGAGCATCTCCATTAATGGAAGCTGCCACTTCAGACAATTTCAGAGGCTGATTTGGAAATGCCCAACTTTGGGAAAACATGAGTAAGCTGCATACTCTGCCAGGTTTTCAAATAGCTCCTGTGCTTCTTTCCTTGTGCATCCCCGATTTCCATCGCTCCACCATAGGTGGCCGCGCCTTAAGCTGCCAGGGCCCTAAACTCTGATATTCCCTCCCTAAAACTCTCCACCTCTCTACGTCTCTCTCCTCCTTTAAGACGCTCCTTAAAATGTACCTCTTTGACCAACCTTTTGGTCACCTGTCCTAATATTTCCTTATGTGGCTCAGTTTCAAATTTTGTTTGATAATCGCTCCTGTGAAGCGCCTTGGGATGTTTTACTACGTTAAAGGAGCTATATCAATGCAAGCTGTTGTTATTGTATGACAGTGGCAGACACATTGGCTGCGATTTCGCCTACCGAGGCAGGTCTGCTGCGGCCGGGGTCGGTGGCGGGGTACGAACTCGCTGCGGGCTCCAGCCCGCTCTGTGAAATAATTTTATTCTGATTGGGCTTTTTAAGCCCGCCCAGCGCTTTTCCCGGCCAATTAGAGGAAGCGGGTCTGATGACGTCACTTGGTGACGCGTCATCAATCGGTTTCCTTAAAGGGACCATGCGCAAATTGATTTTGACAGTTGTGTTGTCAGTGTTCTACAGCATTGAGGTGCTGCTAACACTGACAAGCACTGCACAGAGGTGCACAGCTGCACCCAGGCTCTCCCATGACTCCTTCCACATGCTTATGGAGGGAGTCACAGCATGCAGGGAGGTCCTCTCCCCTTCCCATGAGCAGAAGAGACCTTCCCAGGAGATTAACACAGCCTGGTTGCACATTGCACAGGAGGACCCAAGCAGGGATGTCGTCAGGAGGACCAGGCTGCAGTGGCGCCAACCTTTCAATGATCTCAGTAGATCACGAAATGTTACTGCAAAGCCACACTCAACCTCATCCTATTGTTCCACTCATCACATCCCCATCACTCTGCCTTCCCTACCCTACTCCTGCACATCCTTACTCACACCAACTTACCTTGCACCTCCACCCTTCCCTCTCTATCTACATTATCACGTCCCCATCTCACTAGCCACCCCTCACACTCACCCTCATCCTTACTCAATCATACCAACTAACAACATACAAGGGTAGGCACTTGGGTGTTTAAGCCAATGTACATGTGAAGTTTCTGTTAATGTGCTGTCAAACATTGAAATCTTTATTTTCAACACTTTGCGTTCTTGGACATATTTGTGTGCACCTTTGGAAGTGGCTTAGTGAATTACAGTGAATGGTGAGACATAATGGTACCCCCTGCAATGGTCCTGAGTGTGAAAGGAATGGCTTGGGCATTGTAGGGATGCGTTATGGTGTTGGTGTGGGGTGGTGTCAACCTGGTGCATCATGTGGCAGCCAGGGTGTACAGCGTCAAGTGAAGTAAATCTGGCTATCATGAGGCCATCCCTGGCATCCCGGGCAGCAATGTGATCAGATGCTGATGCCCTGTGTCCTGTGCAGCATCAGCTGATTGTGGAGAAGGTCGGTGTTGATGTTGGTGCTGATGGTGTGGCTGATGCTGCTGGTGTTGGGGCTGATCATGGTAGGATTCTGAGGACCAAGGTGAGATAGTTTCAAGGGCACCCATGCTGATGTAATAGATGGCAGGTGAACTTGAGATGACAGAAGTGATCTGTCAATGGTGAGAGAGGTTGTTCCAATGAGGTGACACAGGATAGAGAGTTTGCTCCAAACACTTGCAAGCTGCATAAAGTTCAATCTGTCTTCCAAATGCAGTAAGCAACAGCTTCTAACCTTGGAAAGTGAACAGCTATGAAATGGGAGCTTTTATAGACCATTTGCAGCTATCAAGTTAAGAAATCATCCCATGCTGACATAACTCTCAACCTCCTTACCCAGCATGATCCCCGAGCAGCGGGGAAGCCGTGGGCAAACTCTTAAAATCTAAAGTGAGCTTAAAATAGTTTTTAAGTGCCTGTTAACAAGCTCTTAATAATCTAAATTGCCTCCTCCGCCGCTTGGTGTCGGGTCTGTTCAGCGATGACAGACCCAACATCTGGGAGACTGGCGTGGAGTCGGGTTGACAGCGGGTTCCCTAATCGCTTTCAAAAAAACATTTTCCTAGATGACCCGCCACCAAACGCGCCCGCTGACGCCCCGAAAAATTCCCCCCATTGCTGCTGACCCAGAACTGAGGGCGATTAAACACCAGGATTTGAACTCTTAACAGCATTCTATAAATGCAGTGTCTGGCACCAGGGGATGCTGCTTATAATATGCAGTGTATGCAGAAACACAAGATTGGAAAGGTTATCTGGAAATATTGTAACACATTCAAAAAATATTGTCAAACCCACTTTGCTTTTTCAACACTAAACAGATACTGGATGTTTACTTGCAGCCCTAGTTGGAATATCAATTGGTACCAACAAACTCTTGAACTGTGGAGGGTGACAGACTGATGTTTGTGGTCAGACTATAAGATTACAGTGTTAAATTGCATATTTCTTTTCTAAATGTGCTTTAGGTAATTTAGTGGGAGACATAAATTCCTGATGGCCAGTCAACGATTATCTGGTTCATTTGTGGTGCTTTGCATCCAATTCTCTAGTGGTTGGTTTGTGCTCATGTTAATACCTCCTCGTGCTCTGATTAAGCCGTGTTGGGGTTGGTGGGGGACCTGATTGTCTCCTTGTTAGACACCGTGGCCTAGAAATTGGGCCACCTAAGTCCACAAAACGGCTGTCGGGAAGCACACATCCAATCGGAAGTGTGCCGCCCGCCATATTTGGTAAGGGCAAACAAGAGGCATCTTTTACCCATGCTGAAGCAAACATTAAATATCAGTACTTAACCTGATATAGCAAAATGAATCTTTCCATCATAGAGACCTCTATGAACTCTTTCATGCACTCAACTGATTTTGTATGGAATGCCTCCAAATTATAGTCGAAAGCTTTGATTGAAGCCATTCATTGAAAGCCTTTGATACCTTAATCAATCCCCAACATCATTCGCTGCGATAATGATAACAAATACAGGACAGAACAAGACAGAAGTAATCTTATAAGTAATTGATTCCAAATTTGTATCCTTAAAAAAAATTCCCTTTGATTTATTACTCTATTTAGTCTATGAATTCTTATTTGGTAATTAAACTGGCCTCTGAACTTGAGGCTGGCTTATTAATTACTGCGGGAGATACCACCTCACTCAGCTTCTGAATTCCTGTGGGTCAGAGACTCTGCTCTGTTCAGTATGGTTCCTAATTGTATAACTGAAAACATTTGGGAAGCTGAACAATATGGGCTGGATTTTCATTGACCCGTGGAGGCGGGTTTGGAGGCGTGTGGGGGGTTAAAATTGCGAAAAGTCGCGGGCGGGTAGAAGTCCGCCTCCATCCCGCCTCCACACAATTTTGATGAAATCGTGTCTGCTGGTCCCGACTCCGTCCCGCCTGTAAGAGACGGGATAGGCTGTTAAGACCCTTAACAAGCACTAAATTGGCTCTATAATGCCATTTTGAAAGGCCTTTGTGATTTTAACCCTTGTTCTACGTGAAGCACGCCTGTTCCGAACCACGATTGTGAAACTTGGCGGGAGCACATGTGGATAGCTGAATATCAGTGGCTGCGCTCAGTATCAGTGAGTGGCTGGCTGGCATCTGGGAGTGGTGAAGCAAAAAAAAAATCTTTCTCTTTCTCTCTCTCTGATCTGCTACTGATTTTGCATCTAGGTCCTCTCACAGCAAAGGCCAGGCAGTCTCTGACCTTCAATGCAGCAGCAGCAATGATGACATCATGAGAGGCGACTTTCAGACTGAAACCATTAATTGGTTCATGGGTTCCCACATGCTGGAACTCAATTGCCCAATTAGGTGAAAATTGCATCAATTTCCCACATCCAATTGCAGTCGGGTGGATAACACGAAATGCGGATGACACGACCCCAACCCGCCCCAGTATCAAAATCCAGCCCTATATGTCAACATCTAGCATGGTAAAGTGTTAAAGTCCATAAATGAGAAAACCCTAATTAAGAATGTTGCTCAGATTTATTTGTGATGGCGTATGTTAGGTGTATGTTCTCTAAAAGAGTGATAACTGAGCATGCTCTTCCTCTATACAGGAGCACAAAGTTGGATATAATTGCTTTTGGCTTGACTTGCATCCTTATATAACATAGAGGCTCCTGGTTCCTGGGCTCCTGGAGGGCAAGTGGAAGATTAACCAAGTGGAGGCCAGGAATTTGAGCAGAACCCAGTTAGGCCAGGATCTTGTCCCAACAATATGTGTTAATCCCAACTTTATTGCCCCACTTCTAGGAACTGGATAAAGACTTCTCCAAAATCATTCCGCATAAAATCCTTAGAGAGAGGAAGCTTTCATCTCATCAATATGGGCTAGATGTGTACTCCAAGAGTGAAAAGGCACGGACCTGACATGATCTTATTGAATGGCGGAGCAGGCTCAAAGGGCCATATGGCCTACTCCTGTTCCTACTTCTTATGTGCTTACGCACAAACCCTTTCATGTTCATTATATGATTAATTAGCAAGTGGATTGGTAACTAATCACATAATGAATATGAAAGGCTTTTAAGTGGAATGATTTTGAGGGAAGTATTTACCTAGTTTTTAGAACTGGCGCATTCATGTTGGGATTAACACACATGTTGGGGCAGTATGAAGGGTGGTTTACTATGTACTAACCCATTACTATTTCTGTATTAGAAGTGCCTGATATTGACAGTGGGAATGAAAATGCAAAAATGTTGCATTGCCTAACACTGATGTCCTTAACTTGAGGGCAATCTCCACCACAAATTCACTTAATCAATGATCATTATTTTCTGCCTTGGCCTTTTGGCAGTAGTTAACAAAGTCCAGTTAGTGTTAAGTCATCGACAATTTTCCAAAGCACTGGATGCTAATTTACTGCTGACTGTACATAAAATACCCATTGGGAGGTTGGTTGAAATTATTCAACTTACTGTTCCGGCATCCCGATTTGTGCAAATGAGCGTGACTTCCACCACTGTGGCAGTAAAAGGCAGAAAATAGCAACCCAGTACAAGTTATGGTGCGATCATTTCCGAAAAATGTAATTATGTATTCTGCTCAAGCAATCCATTCAGCTGAAACATGCACTTTTATGAAAGAACAGCGGGTCACTAAAAGGCCCAGGCTGTTACAGTCAAGAAAGGAAAGCAGCCCCCCTCTAAAGTGTTGTGTGCTGTAGAGGACAGTGGAAAAAGAATCAATATTCTTCAACTTGTCCCAGATTTAAAATTACGCACAGTAAAATGGAAAACGGTGCGGATATACGGTAGCCACTCTGTCCCAACTTCTCCTCCTAAAGTCTTTTGTTTCTGATTAAGTGGTTAAAAGGGGGGTAATTACACATGTCTGTGAATAATGGTTGGAAAATAATGGGCAGTACAAACCAAAACTTCCAATTTGTATTGTGGGCAGTTTTCAGGTGGCGTAGCCTTGTAACATTACCCCTAAACTCTCTTACTTTACCAATATATACACTGAATAAGAAAAAATAGTCACAATGCTTGATACTTCTGCATTATTCATGCCTAACAACAAAGGTAAAGACATGGTCCATCTCCGACTCTTCTCTTCCCTTCCTCGACTTCTCCATCTCCATCTCTGGGGATAGGTTATTGACTAACATTCACTACAAGCCCACCGACTCCCACAGCTACCTGGACTACACTTCCTCCCACCCCGCCTCCTGTAAGGACTCTATTCCATTCTCCCAGTTTCTCCGTCTCCGCCGCATCTGCTCTGATGATGCCACCTTCCATACCAGTGCTTCCGACATGTCTTCCTTTTTCCTCAACCGAGGATTCCCCTCTACCGTGGTCGACACGGCCCTCGACCGTGTCCGTTCTATCTCCCGCACATCTGCCCTCACCCCTGCCCCTCCCTCCCGGAACCACGATAGGGTTCCCCTTGTCCTCACCTTTCACCCCACCAGCCTCCACATTCAACGGATCATCCTCCGCCATTTCCGCCACCTCCAGCGTGATCCCACCACCAAACACATCTTCCCCTCACCTCCCCTTTCAGCATTCCGCAGGGACCGCTCCCTCCGCGACACCCTAGTCCACTCCTCTACCACCCCCAGCACCCCTTCCCCTTCGCCCGGCACCTTCCCGTGCACGCGCAGGAGATGCAACACATGCCCTTATACCTCCCCTCTTCCCACTGTCCAGGGCCCCAAACACCCCTTCCAGGTGAAACAGCGATTTACTTGTACTTCCTGCAATTTAGTATACTGTATTCGCTGCTCACGATGTGGACTCCTCTACATTGGGGAGACCAAACGCAGATTGGGTGACCGCTTTGCGGAACACCTCCGTTCAGTCCGTAAGGGGGACCCCGAGCTCCCGGTGGCCTGTCACTTTAATTCACCGCTTCACTCCCACTCTGACCTCACCGTCCTCGGCCTAATACACTGTTCCACGGAAGCTCAGCGTAAGCTCGAGGAACAGCACCTCATCTTTCGTTTAGGCACGCTACAGCCCTCTGGACTTAATATCGAGTTCAACAATTTTAGATCATAACCTCAGCTCCAATCACATTTATATTTTATTTTATCCACCCTTTTAAGGTAAAGTCCTAAATCTTACCTATTGTATTCTTTGGTCTTGGGATTACATCATTATGCTATTACACAAATGTTGGTATCCCACAGAGCAAATTCAAAGCCTTGATCCACAATCACCTGCTCTACATAAAATAAATAAATTGGGGGTTTACAGTCTTCTGGAACAGTTTTATTGCATTGACGCCTTTAATTCATCTACAGTCTGAAAACTGTTAAGAAGTATCATGCTAATAAGTTTTAACACATAGGCAGGAATGTTAGAAAACATCATTTATATTGAACCATGGTGAATTGGAATACACCTCCTCAATTTAAACACTAATTTTAAGTGGAAAATTCTGACATAATTTTTTTTTTAAAAGCATTGCCTTAAGTCTTAATAAAACCTGGTTGTATTGTGACTTACGGCAATATAAGAAAATGGCACATCATAGAATCCTAGAATAGTACAGCACAGAGGGAGGCCATTCAGCCCATTGAGTCTGCGCCGGCTCTTTCGAAGAGCAATCCAGTCAGTCCCACTCTCCCGCTCTTTCCCCATATCCCTGCAATTTTTTCTCCTTCAAGTATTTATCCAATTCCCTTTTGAAGGCTACTATTGAATCTGTTTCCACCAGCCCATCAGGCAGTGCATTCCAAATCCTAACCACTCGTTGCGTAGAATGGTTTTTCCTCATGTCGCCCCTTATTCTTTCGCCAATCACCTTAAATCTGTGCCCTCTGGTTATCGACCATTCAGCCACTGTAAACAGTTTCTCTTTATTTACTCTATCTAAACCCTTCATGATTTTAAACACCTCTATCAAATCTCCTCTTAGCCTTCTCTACTCTAAGGAAAACAACCCCAGCTTCTCCAGTCTATCCACGTAACTGTAATCCCTCATCCCTGGAACCATTCTAGTAAATTTCTGCTGCACCCTCTCCAAAGCCTTCACGCCCTTCCTAAAGTGTGGTGCCCAGAATTGGACACAATACTCCAGCTGGGGCCAAACTAGTGCATTCTCTAGGTTTAGCATAACTTCCTGGCTTTTGTACTCTACGCCACTATTTATAAAGCCCAGGATGCAATATGCTTTATTAACTGCTTTGTTAACCTGTCCTGCCACCTTCAAAGATTTATGCACAAGCACCCCCAGGTCTCTCTGTTTTTGCACCCCCTTTAAAATTGTACCATTTAGCATGTATTGTCTCTCCTCATTCTTCAAACCACTTTTCTGCAATGAATTTCATCTGCCATGTGCCCACCCATTCTGCCAGCCTATCTATGTCCCCTTAAGTCTATTACTATCTTCCTCACTGTTTACTACGCTTCCAAGTTTCGTATCATCTGCAAATTTTGAAATTGTGCCCTGCACCCCCAAGTCCAAGTCATTAATATATATCAGAAACAGCAATGGTCCTGGTACCGAACCTTTGGGAATTCCACTGTCTACCTTCTTCCAGTCCGAAAACAGCCATTCACCGTTACTCTATGTTTTCTATCCCTTAACCAATTTTGTATTCATACTGCTACTGCCCCTTTTATCCCATGGACTTCAATTTTGCTAACAAGCCTATTATGTGGTACTTTATCAAATGCCTTTTGAAAGTCCATATACACAACATCAACTGCACTGCCCTCATCCAGCCTCTCTGTTACCTCATCAAAAAACTCAATCAAGTTAGTCAAATACGATTTGCCCTTAACAGATCCATGCTGGCTCTCCTTTATTAGTCCATGCTTGTCCAAGTGGCTGTTAATTTTCTCCTGGATTATTGTTTCGAAAAGCTTCCCCACCACCGACGTTAAACTGACTGGCCTGTAATTGCCAGGTTTATCCTTCTCCCCTTTTTTGAACAAGGGTTTAACATCTGCAATCCTCCAGTCCTATGGCATCACCTCTAAGGATGATTTGAAGATTGTGACCCGCACTTCTGCAATTTCTACCCTTACTTCCCTCAATAACCTAGGATGCATCCCATCTGGACCAGGTGACTTATCTACTTTAAGTACTGCCAGCCTTTCTAGTAGCTCCTCTTTATCTATTCTTATCTCATCCAGTATCCTGGCAACCTCCTTGTTTACCATAGCTTTGGCAAAGTCCTTTTCCTTGGTAAACACTGATGCAAAGTACTCATTTAGTACCTTATTCATGCCTTCTGCCTCCACCAATAGATCTCCATTTTGGTCCCTAATCGGCCCTGCCGCTCCTCTGACAACCCGTTTACTGTTAATATACATATAGAAGACCTTTGGATTCCACCAATGTTAGCCGCCAATCTATTCTCATACTGTCACTTTGCTCCTCTTATTTCCGTTTTTACTTGTCATTTGTACTTTTTATATTCGGCCTGATTCTCCCTTGTATTATCAAGCTGACATCATTCATACACCCCCTTTTTCTGCTTCATCCTACTCTCTAACTCCTTCGTCATCCAGGGAGCTCTGGCTTTAGTTGCCCTCCCGTTCCCCCTTGTGGGAATATACCTAGACTGTACCCGAACCATCTCCTCTTTAAAGGCCGCCCATTGTTTCATTACATTTCTGCCTGCCAGTCTTTGACTCCAATTGACCCGGGCCAGATCCCTCCTCAATTCGCTGAAATTAGCCCTCCTCCAGGATAGTATTTTTATTCTAGATTGCTCCTTGTCCTTCTCCATAATGAATCCAAAACTTACGATACTATGATCACTATTCCCGAGGTGCATCCCGACTGTGATTCTCCACTTGACCCACTTCATTCCCCAAGACTAGATCCAGCAATCCCTCCTTCCTCGTTGGGCAGGCAACATACTGATCAAGAAAATTCTCCTGAGCACACTTCAGAAATTCTTCCCCTTCTCTGCCCTTAGCACAATCACTGCCCCACTCAATACTGGAGTAGTTAAAGTCTCCCATTATCACTACGCTGTAGTTCTTGCACCTCTCAGTAATTTCTTTGCAAATCTGCTCCTCTATCTCCCTCCCACTATTTGGTGGCCTATAAAATACACCAAGGAGCGTAATAGCTTCTTTATTGTTTCTTAGATCCACCAAGCCTAATACAATCAGCCCAAATAATTGGCTAAATTGGTGTTTTTATTCACTAATCCTAATCAGTTTACTGGTGCATCAAACCACATCAGAAAAACGCAGACTATTAGTAAAGGTAGAATTAGTAAAACCTATTGCCTGAGGTGTTGTTTTACAATCAGTGTTAAGTGGATAATAAAATCACTAACAGTTCAAAAATGACTTGCAAAAGTTTGCAGAGCACACTGATCGAACTACTTTTGCGTTCTTTTATTCTGCAGTGTTTTTTTATTAATATAAAAAGAAAACAACTTGTGTTTTTTTGAATCTATAAGACAAATCTTTCTGATTGTAAAACTTAAAAGGTATTGGTGTGTATGGTTTTAAATAATGCAGGTGCGCATTCTAAAGCTAGTTGCTATTTTGGATGTATGTATAGTTAAGTATTTTAAAAATTAATGGAACATATAAATGGAAGACACCCGTGTATTGCAAATTAAATGAGACAGACTCTTTGATCAGAATTCTAACTTTCTTAAACTATATTACTAAAAAAAAATCAAAATGGCAATTTCTCTCCTTGATTTCTTTAATTAAACCAAATGGAAAGTTCAAAGAAAAAAAGCCTATCTTTGAGGAAAAAAAATGTACAATTTGGTAAGTATTTTAAGGGCCATTTTTGCTTTTATAATATGCTGCTGTTGTTAAAATTCAAGATAGCTTTTTGCATCCAACTGTAAAAGAAAAAGCTCATGACAGATACCCCACGGTAAGATCACGTTAGGCCTGTCCTGCAAGTTGTAAGGCTGATAATTATGATTTGCAGAATGAATTGATCGAGCTCTAATTGAGCAATGTGCAGCTTAAAATTAATCACTGTAAAATCAGGAGTTTTGTGAATGAGGCACCCACGCCCTGCTCCAGTTCAGCAACGAGTCTCGCAAAATCTACCCTTATAAGTATAATGGCATCTACTGAAGGTTTTCCAAATCGAATACTGCATTAAATTTAACTTCCATATATAGTCACGTGGCTGTTAATGGAATTTGCGCCGGACATTATCATACATTGAGGAATGGTTTCCAGTCAGAGCAGATTTTCCTCATGGTTTCCATAGGAAATGGGGTTAAATTGTTTTTTTTCCTGAAAGCTGTGTTTTCTTAATTAATTTTCCTTCAGAACAAAAGTACAACTTCTGAAGTTACTCTATAATTTATCATGTTGTACCTACACAGGAATATATTTGTACATGGGGGTGGGGCCATGGAAGCTGGCCTAATTCTTACATAGGAACATAAGACATAGGGGCAGGAGTAGGCCATTTGGCCCCTCGAGCCTGCTCCGCCATTCAATAAGATCATGGCTGATCTGAACTTGGCCTCAACTCCACTTTCCTGCCCGCTCCCCATAACCCTTGACTCCCCTGTAGCTTAAATATCTGTCTATCTCCGCCTTGAATATATTCAATGACTCCGCCTCCACAGCTCTCTGGGGTAGAGAATTCCAAAGATTCATGACCCTCTGAGAGATGAAATTCCTCCTCATGTCCGTTTTAAATGGGCGACCCCTTATTCTGAAACTGTGCCCCCTAGTTCTAGATTTCCCCACGAGGGGAAACATCCTCTCTGCATCTACCCTGTCAAGCCCCCTCAGAATCTTATATGTTTCAATAAGATCACCTCTCATTCTTCTAAACTCCAATGAGTATAGGCCCAACCTGCTCAACCTTTCTTCTCAAAAGAAGACAGTTGTGCAACAACTGGAAATCACTATTTTCATTTTGGAAACATTGCTCTTAAAAACAGTCAGTCAAGTAAGGTGGTTTTTACATTTTTGGCTTTTATGTTAGATGTTTTATGAACATAAAAATTGGGGCAGGAGTAGGCCATACGGCCCCTCAGAGTCAGGATCACTGCACCACCCTACAATCCAAGGTGTGCCTCTACCTACCCAATATGTAGATGATAAGACCCAGAGATCGACCAGAGTACCCTTGCCACTTGCTTTACTGGAATGCACATGTGTCTCTTTGACATCAGTATGCCGATTGAAGATACGCTCTCTATCAGACTGAGGTTCAGGCTATAAACCAACTGACAAGTTATTGAACATAGAACAGGTAAATGAACTGTATTCAGTGCAAAACAGTGTGTAGCAGATTTTCCAGTCCTGCGCCCGGATATATTGGTTCCCCTGGACATTGCAAATGGTGGAAAATTGAGCAAGGAGATTGCATGCCTTTAAAGGAGAGCATCTGATTTTCCATCCACTCATTTAAATGAATGGTAAAAGCAGGCTAGCTCCATTAGGTGTGGACCTCCTTGCTTGATTTTTCTCTATTACTACTCCCAGATGATCCAATACGCTAAATGCAGGAAGATGGAAATCTGCCCCTATATGTTACAGTAATTGCAAAGGTTACTATTCTCGTTGTTATACATCAAAACAATAAATATTTTTCTCCCTGAGCTATCTCCCAGCATACATTGAACCTTTGAAAAAAGATGCTCACCTCTTAAATGGCAAAGCACTGTCACTGTGTCACTAACTCAATCGAGTATCTCTGCAGGCCTCAGACTGGCTAGGCACCCATAGCCCTAGGTAAATTCCCAACAAAAAGTTCTGACTACAGCCAATCATTGGGCTGGATTTTGAATCTGGGGTTGGGTTGGGGTCGGGAATCACACATTCTGGCTTGTGAACCCGCCTCCATCGAGATGTGGCCAACCCACTGTATTTTCACTTGATTGACCTTGTTGAGCCCGCCCAGTGGGCTCAGCAGGCCAATTAAGGGCCACCCGGCAACAGGTGACGTCACAGACTGACATTTCATCTGTCAAGAGCTTTTGACAGATGAAATATCAGCGTTTGACAGCTCTGTGAAGCTGTCAAACACTGACAATATGATTTCTAACTTCAGTCCTTCCTCTCAGGCTGAGTTAGAAACCATTCCAGCACAGAAAACAGAAGGCTGCAGGTTTTGACAGAACCACGGCTTTCCTGCTTTCTGTGCCGGTGAGATTTCTAACTCCCGAGAACTGAAGGGCTGACACCTGCAGGAGGAAGTTAATGTAAGTAAAACTTTTTCCAACACTTAGCACTTACCTTACACACTTACCTCTGCACACATCACTCACCTGCCCACCGGACATATCGACCCCTCCAACCCCTGCAGACCCACGGCCCGCCCCGATAACTTGGTGTGGTTGCCACCTGTCGGGAAGCCCACACTTTTCTTTTTAAAATAGGGATTATGCAAAAAACTGCCTGTTAACTACCTGTTAACAGGCAGTTAATTATCACTAATCCCTTCCCGCCTCGGGGAGTCGGGTCTCAGAACAGGTCGGGTACCCGCCGCCAGCGAAACTGGCATGGAGGCGGGTTGGAGTCGGGATGGGGTCGGGACCCCCAAATCTGCAACTTAAAACACCCCCCCCCCCCCACCTCCAAACCCGACTCCACGGGTCAGTGAAAATCCAGCCCATTGACTCTGGCCCTTCTCACATGTCGGTGCTACAGCTGTCAATCAAAACCACCACCCTAGTCCAGCTTGGTGCTTTCACCTGTTCTGGATCACTTGAATACTTCTAATGTCTGGCAATTAAGATGTTGTCCAGCCAGCCATCAAAGACACTATACAACAAAATAACACCAATGAATCTACAACAACAATAACAATTTGCAATTATATAGCACCTTCAAAATAATAAAACAAGGCACTTCACAAAAGTGTTATCAAACAAAATTTGACATTGAGCAACATTAGGAGATATTAAGATACTTGGTCAAATAGGTAGGTTTTAAAGAACGTCTTAAAGGAGGTGAGAGAGGTAGAGAGGCGGAGAGATTTAGGGAGGAAATTCCACTGCTTAGGGTCTATGCAGCTAAAGGCCAGATGGTGGTGCGAATAAAATTGGGGATGTGCAAGAGGCCAGAATTGGAGGACAGCAGAGTTGTAGGGCTGGAGGAAGTTACAGAGATAGGGAGGAGCGAGGCCCTGGAGGGATTTGAAAACAAGAATGAGAAGTTTTAAAGTGAGGCGTTGCCGGACCAGGAGCCAATGTAGGTCAGCGAGCACAGGGGTGATGGGTGAACGGGACTTAGTGCGAGTTGGGACACGGGCAGCTGAGTTTTGGATGATCTCAACTTTATGGAGGGTGGAAGATGGGAGGACAGCCAGGAGAGCGTTGGAATAGTCAAGTCTAGCGGTATCAATGGCATGGATCCAGCAGCTGAGCTGAGGCAGGTGTGGAGACGGGCAATGTTACAGAGGTGGAAGTAGGTGGTCTTGGTGATGGAGTGGATATATGGTCGGAAGCTCATCTCAGGGTCAAATAAGACACCAGTGACTAGGGAACAAAGTTTGTGGCGGGGACCGAATGGCTTCAGTCTTCCCAATATTTAGTTGGAGTAAATTTCTGCTCATCCAGTTCTGGATGTTGGACAAGCAGTATGACAAATCAGACAGAGTGGAGGGGTCGAGAGAGGTGGTGGTGGTGTTGAGCTGGGTGTCATCAGCGTACATATGGAACCTGATGTTGTGTTTTCGAATGATGTTGCCGGGGGGCAGCATGTAGATGCTACATGGAAGAACCAAGGATAGGTCCTTGGGGGACTCCAGAAGTAATGGTGCGGGAGCAGGAAGATGATTCTCTGGCTACGACTGGATAGATAAGAATGGAACCAGGCGAGTGCAGTCCCACCCAGCTGGACGACAGAGGAGAGGCGTTGGAGGAGGATGGTGTGGTCAACCATTTCAAAGGCTGCAGACAGGTCGAGAAGGATGAGGTGGAATAGTTTGCCACTGTCACAGTGAATGACATCAAGGCAGCCCTGACTGGAAATTACTCTTCATTCCTTCCTGAAACCTATGGCCTGGAGTTTCCGCTAGGTTGCACTGTTTTTTTCAGCGCAATTTGCCAGAAATCGACCCAATCCGTGTAAAAGATTGCGGTATTTTAAGCGCAAATTACTCCCAGCGCAATCGAGTTTCCCCGATATTTTGCGCCAGTTTAAAAAATATCGCGCTAGAAGCCGACCCCGCCCACAAAATAGGCCACACCCCCCCGATCAAATTTATCACCACTGTAAATTTCTGTTAATTGCGCTCGTTTGCGGGCCTTCAAGGAGGTTCTTAAAATTAGCTGTTTTTTTAAGTGCAGGGACACTAAGAGGCACGTTTTAAAAGCTTTTGAATGTATTTTTTTATAACTTACGAAGAAACTGACCACTGTACACCAATACAACTAGACAATGGTTCTGTATAGTTTTTTAACGTCATTTTCAGTTATTTAAAATTGGGTTATGCAGAGGTGGTGAATGATTAAAATGCTTATTCTCTGTGATAAACCCATTTTCAGCTGTATTAATAAAAGTTACCACTTTTAAATATATCACGGAATATTTTTAAAGCAAATTTTTTTTTAAATTACACTAGAGCGCTGGCCGATTACACTGGTTCAGATTTTGCATCTGGCGATATGCAAATAGTTTTGAGCGGAAACTTGAGAGGAAAAAAAGCAAGTCTCAAATCTGGCGCAATTTTGGGTGCAATTTGCGCCCGATCGCTGATTGCGGCCAAAGCGGAAACTCTACCGACATATGCTGGGACTGCAGATGGCACTTCGGAAGATATGAGTGTCATATGTTTTGGTTCAAATGTCGTCCCTTCCAGCTTAGCACAGGGTAAGCTGCTGTGAGGATAAAAACACAAAATGATTGAATCTTGTTTCTCCTATTTACAGGTTGCACAGTACCATCACAGAAGCAGCAAGCAGCACTAACATGTGGTGACACGAGAAAGATTTCATCGGAAACTCAAGCAAGCATATGACATGGACTCATTTGCTTGCTGTGCTGTGGATTGCTTTAGCAAGCGCCATAACGGGGCAGAATTTCTAAAGAAGACAATTCCACTTCCTACATTACAACACTAGATTGATTCCGGAGATGAGAGGGGGTGACCTATGATGAGAGATTGTGTAGAATGGGCCTATACTCTCTGGAGTTCAGAAGAATGAGAGGTGATCTCATTGAAACATACACGATTCTGAAGGGGATTGACAGGGTAGGTGCTAAGAGGTTGCTTCCCCTGGCTGGCATGTCTAGAACTAGGGGGCATAGTCTCAGGATAAGGGGTAGACCATTTAAGACTGAGATGAGGAGGAATTTCTTCACTCAGAGGGTTGTGAATCTTTGGACTTCTCTGCCCCAGAGGGCTGTGGATGCTGAGTCTTTGAGTATATTCAAGGCTGAGATAGATAGATTTTTGGACTCGAGGGGAATCAAGGGATATGGAGATCGGGGGGGGGGGGAAAGTGGAGTTGAGGTGGATGATCAGCCATGATCTTATTGAATGGCAGAGCAGGCTCGAGGGGCTGTATGGCCTACTCCTGCTCCTATTCTTATGTCCTTATATTACAACAGTGACTACACTTCAAAAGTGCCTCATTGGCTGTAAAGCGCTTTGGGACGTCCTGAGGTCATGAAAAGCGCTATAGAAATGCAAATCTTTTTTATTATCTGAGGCCTGTGTGTGTTTGCGTGCGTGTGTGTGTGTGTTGTGTGGGGGTTAGATGTGAATGAGTGGCATAACAACAAGGTGCAGCTCAAGAAAATCATAACAAGGAGAGACATCTCCTGAATTTGACCCCTGTGGTTGCTGTGAAGACAGAATCACTGACAGATTTCCCATGGCTTGGTGCATGCTGCAACAAATCTAGCTCAGTAAATGATAGCTAATTCTGCATTTTAATTTTTGCATGCAAAGATAGAATTCTAGTTGGCAATACTGTTTGGAAGAGAGTTCCACAAGGGAAATGGTCTGTGGATCTTTGCTGCTGCTATTCTGTGCAGATGTTCTTGATTGATATCAGAATGTTGAGGTGCAGGTGCAGTTGCAATTAATCCTGTGCTCCTTAAGTAAGCTCCTTAAATGGCAATATGATGTTGCTGCAGCCATTGTCTTATTGAGGACCAACAGTCTGACTGGATGTTTCTGATGTTACAGAGGATGCACTCTGACATGAATGAGACAGGCCTCATGATGCGTACTAGTCACTTCAGCCTGTACTAAATCTAGGGCTAGAGTGAGGTCTTTTTCTGTAGCCTACCAATAAAGCATACAATATTCCATTGCTGGGCTTTGTACAATAGTGAATTTATTGATGGAAACTGGTCAGACTGAGCATTCATAACAGGAACGGGAGCATAGTGGTAATGTTACTGGGTTAATAATCCAGAGGCCTGGACTAATGATCCAGAGATGTGAGTTCAAATCCCACCACTGGGGAATTTAAATTCAGTTAATTAAATAAATCTGGAATAAAAAACTAGTATCAGTGATGGTGACCATGAAATTATTGGATTGTCGTAAAAACCCATCTGGTTCACTAATGTCCTTTAGGGAAGGAAATCTGCCGTCCTTACCTGGTCTGGCCTATATGTGACTCCGGACCCACAGCAATGTGGTTGACTTTTAACTGCCCTCTGAAATGGCCTAGCAAGCCTCTCAGTTGTAACAAACCGCTACGAAACACAATAATGGCCCAGAAATTGATCTCGCTCTGTTCCCGCGGGGGTAAGCCTTCCCCGCGATGTCTCACCTCGCTTATGCTTTTTCTGATCCAGCTCGCACGAACTTGATGTTCCAGACATCAGCTGTGCTGGGCTTGCGTATCCCAGCGGCGTAGTGAATTCGTGCGAGCTGTGGGATCACGTGACTCAGTTAGAGCCAATGGCAGCACACCATCTTCCATTCATAAGTCTCACAGCATGGCTGTGAGACTTATGAATCTTACACCCCCCCAAAATAACAGCTAAACCTCAATTAAATTTAAAAAAAAAACCCATCACATTAATAAAATAAGTATAGTTAATTAAATTAACCATTTTAAATAAAAAATTAAATTTTTGAAAAAATTTAAAATCTTTTAAAAAGTTATAAAAATAAACTTACCTGTCTTTAAAGTCTATAAAAAAGATATACCTGTAAAAAAAAATTCAAAAAAATACTTAATTCACTACTTACCTTCTTAAAAGCGGGTCTTACTCCTCCTTTTTACATTTCCAAAATCTTCCCTACTTACCTGCGCGTCCAAAGCATGAAGTGCACAGCGTGCGCGCAGCCTGTAGCGCGCACGCAATGCACCAATAAGAATAAAACCAGACAGACCACCCGGCATCGACCTTGGCACCGGCTACGGACACGGAAACAGCACACCCAGCCCAGTCAACCCTGCAAAGTCCTCCTCACAAACATCTGGGGACTTGTGCCAAAATTGGGAGAGCTGCCCCACAAACTAGTCAAGCAACAGCCTGATGTAGTCATACTCACAGAATCATACCTTTCAGCCAATGTCCTAAACTCCTCCATCACCATCCCTGGGTATGTCATGTCCCATCGGCAGAACAGACCCACCAGGGGTGGCAGCACAGTGGTATACAGTCGGGAAGGAGTGGCCCTGGGAGGTCTTAAACATTGACTCCGGACCCCATGAAGTCTCGTGGCATCAGGTCAAGCATGGGCAAGGAAACCTCCTGCTGATTACCACCTACTGCTCTCCCTCAGCTGATGAATCAGTACTCCTCCAGAAGCACTGAGAGTAGCAAGGGCACAGAATGTACTCTGGGTGGGGGACTTCAATGTCCATCACCAAGAGTGGCTCGGTAACACACTACTGACCGAGCTGGCCGAGTCCTGAAGGACATAGCTGACAGTCTGGGCCTGCGACAGGTGGTGAGAAAACCAACGCGAGGGAAAAACCTACTTGACCTCGTCCTCACCAATCTACCTGTCACAGTCGCTGGTAGCAGTGACCACCGCAGTCATTGTGGAGACGAAGTCCCATCTTCACACTGAGGACACCGTGCTAAATGGGATAGATTCAGAACAGATCTAGAAGCTCAAAACTGGGCATCCAAGAGGCACTGTGGGCTGTCAGCAGCAGCAGAATTACAGAACAATCTGTAACCTCATGGCTTGGCATATCCCTCACTCTACCATTACCACCAAGCCAGGGGACCAACCCTGGTTCAATAAGGATTGTAGAAGAGCATGCCAGGAGCAGCACCAGGCGTACCTAAAAATGAGGTGCTAACCCAGGGAAGCTGCAACACAGGACTACATGCATGCTAAAAAGGGGAAGCAGCATGCTATAGACAGGGCTAAGCGATTCCACAATCAACCGATCAGATCAAAGCTCTGCAGTCCTGCCACATCCAGTCGTGAATGGTGGTGGACCATTTAACAAATAACGGGAGGAGAAGGCTCCATGAATATCCCCATCCTCAATGATGGTGGAGCCCAGCATGTGAGTGCAAAAGACAAGACTGAAGCATTTGCAACCATCTTCAGCCAGAAGTGCCGAATGGATGATCCATATCAGCCTCCTCCTGAGGTCCCAACCATCACAGAAGCCAGTTTTCAGCCAATTCGATTCACTCTGCATGATATCAAGAAACCACTGAGCGCACTGCATACAGCAAAGGCTATGGGCCCCGACAACATCCTGGCTGTCGTGCTCAAGACTTGTGCTCCAGAACTAGCCGCGCCTCTAGCCAAGCTGTTCCAGTACAGCTACAACACTGGCATCTATCCGACAATGTGGAAAACTGCCCAGGTATGTCCTGTCCACAAAAAGCAGGACAAATCCAATCCAGCCAATTACCGTCCCATCAGTCTACTCTCAATCATCAGCAAAGTGATGGAAGGTGTCATCGACAGTGCTATCAAGTGGCACTTACTCACCAATAACCTGCTCACTGATGCCCAGTTTGGGTTCCGCCAAGACCACACGGCTCTCTACCTCATTACAGCCTTGGTCCAAACATGGACAAAGGAGCTGAATTCCAAAGGTGAGGTGAGAGTGACTGCCCTTGACATCAAGGCAGCATTTGACCGAGTGTGGCATCTAGGAACCCTAGTAAAACTGAAGTCAATGGGAATCGGGGGGAACACTCTCCACTGGTTAGAGTCATACCTAGCACAAAGGAAGATGGTTGTGGTGGTTGAAGGTCAATCATCACAGCCCCAGGACATTGCTGCAGGAGTTCCTCAGGGCAGTGTCCTAGGCCCAACCATCTTCAGCTGCTTCATCAATGACCTTGCCTCCAACATGTCTGAGATGGGGATGTTCGCTGTTGACTGCACAGTGTTTAGTGCCATTCACAACTCCTCAGATAATGAAGCAGTCCATGTCCGCATGCAACAAGACCTGGACCTGTTCAGGCTTGGGCTGATAAGTGACAGGTAATATTCGCCCCACACAAGTGCCAGGTAATGACTATCTCCAACAAGCGAGACTCTAACCACTGCCCTATGACATTCAACGGCATTACCATCGCCGAATCCCCCACCATCAACATCCTGGGGGGTCACCTTTGACCAGAAACTTAACTGGACCAGCCACATAAATAATGTGGCAACAAGAGTAGATCAGAGGCTAGATATTCTGCGGCGAGTGTCTCACCTCCTGGCTCCCCAAAGACTTTCAACCATCTACAAGGCACAAGTCAGGTGTGTGATGGAATACTCTCCACTTGCCTGGATGAGTGCAGCTCCAACAACACTCAAGAAGCTTGACACCATCCAGGACAAAGCAGCCCACTTGATTGGCACCCCATCCACCACCTTAAACATTCACTCCCTCCACCACCAGCGTACCGTGGCTGCAGTGTTTACCATCTACAAGATGCACTGCAGCAGCTCGCCAAGACTTCTTCAGCAGCACCTCCCAAACCCACGACTTCTTCCCCCTAGAAGGACAAGGGCAGCAGGCGCATGGGAACACCACCACCTCCAAGTTCCCCTCCAAGTCACACACCATCCTGACTTAGAAATATATCGCCGATCCTTCACCGTCGCTGGGTCAAAATCCTGGAACTCCCTCCCTAACAGCACTGTGGGAGTACCTTCACCACACGGACTGCAGCGGTTCAAGAAGGCGGCTCACCACCACCTTCTCAAGGGCAATTAGGGATGATAATAAATGCTGGCCTTGCCAGCGACGCCCACATCCCATAAACAAATTTTAAAAAATTCTTGTGGATTTTCATTCTTTGTCTAGCTTTTGCTCAATAGAATTATTAATTTGGTTTTCGCCATGCTGAAAATAATACTTGTATAATTATCAGCTTGAATTCACTCTGCATCTGCCTGCAACTACTTTGCATTCAGATGGGGTGTTGGCCACTCTGCTGTAGGTGGTGGCATCAACAAAGTGAACAATATTGGTTTTAAAGACATCTCTCCCTGTTCACTGATGAAAAGGAGCAACAGAACAGAGTCAAGGACATTCTTTTGAGGAAACTTTGCTTGGTTCTAGTGATAAAAAAGAACTTCACATTATTTTTGTCATTCAAAGAAATCATGCTGCCGCTTCGTCAACTAATCAAATATCCCACAAGAGTCTATCTTCTCAATGAAGTTGGATGTCATGCTGCACCAAGGCTATAGAAACATCAAGGGCTACTACTCTGACTTTATCACAACAGCAAAATACTGCGGAGCATTCCTAGAAGAGAAGTGGCACTGAACCAAACACTAATACAATAGCAAAATACTGCGTTCTGACAAAGGGTCCCCGACTCGAAACGTTGACTCTGTTTCTCTCTCCTCGATGCTGCCTGACCTGCTGAGTGTTTCCAGCATTTTCTGTTGTTACTCTGACTTTGTGCCTGCCCTAAAGAGAATTACATTTCTGCACCTTGACGTGGAGACTTTCGTAAGTCAACCAATTTTCTTTGAAGTCAAATTGGAATTAAGATAGCAGGTTGTTGTAACTGAAGATTGCACCAGCTTTTCATTCACTGTGGCTTCCATGGGATTTGATACAATTGGTCGTGGATCTTGCTTGTACATATTCACGAAGGGTCAGACTTTTTTTACCCACTTTCTGAGAGACACAGTGCTTTACAGCCAATGAAGTACTTTTAAAGTGTAGTCACTGTTGTAATGTAGGAAACGTGGCAGCCAAATAGCGCACAGCAAGCTCCCACAAACAGCAATGTGATAATGTTTTTGTTATAAGAACATAAGAAATAAGAGCAGGAGTAGGCCATATGGCCCCTCGAGCCTGCTCCGCCATTCAATAAGATCATGGCTGATCATCGACCTCAACTCCACTTTCCCGCCCGATCTCCATATCACTTGATGCCCCTAGAGTCCAGAAATCTATCTATCTCAGCCTTGAATGTACTCAAAGACTCAGCATCTACAACCCTCTGGGGCAGAGAATTCCAAAGATTCACAACGCTCTGAGTGAAGAAATTCCTCCTCATCTCAGTCTTAAAAGACCAACCCCTTATACTGAGGCTATGTTCCCTAGTTCCAGACTCTCCAGCCAGGGGAAATAACCTCTCAGCATCTACCCTGTCAATCCCCTTCAGAATCTTGTATGTTTCAATGAGATCACCTCTCATTCTTCTAAACTCCAGAAAGTATAGGCCCAATCTACTCAATCTCTCCTCATAGGACAGCCCTCTCATCCCAGGAATCAATCTAGTGAACCTTCGTTGCACCGTCTCCTATGTTGATTGAGGGATAAATATTGGCCAGGACACCAGGGATAACTCCCCTGCTCTTCTTCAAAATAGTGCCATGGGGTCTTTTACGTCCACCTGAGGACAGAAGGGACCTTGGTTTAATGTCTCAGCTGAAAGATGGCACCTCTGACAGTGCTGTACTCCCTCAGCACAGCACTGGAGTGTCAGCCTAGATTTTTTTTCTCAAGTTTCTGGAGTGGGACTTGAACCCACGACCTTCTGACTCAGAGGCAAGAGTGCTACCAACTGAGCCACAGCTGACACTACAACAACTTATATTTATATATTGCCTTTAACGTAATAAAAGCGCTTCACAGGAGTGTTATAAAAAAAAAAATTGATACCAAGCCATATAACCAAAGACAATGGCTTAGGTCTTCCCGTTATTTAATTGGAGGAAATTTCTATTCATCCAGTGCTGGATATCGGAGAAGAAGTCTGATAGTATAGAGACGGTGGAGGGTTCGAGAGAGGTGGAGGAGAGGTAGAGCTGAGTATCATCAGCGTTCATGTAAAAACTCACGCTGTGTTGCCGAATGATGTCACCGAGGAGCAGCATACAATACCAATGGGCAGGCACATTTGAAAGAACTAATTCCTTATGCCACAATGACTAGAAGCTTTCCTGTGACCAAGCTTTAAAGGAGATGCCTAACTTGCTTTTACATGAACATGACACAGCTGATTGGATTGCTGCACGTCAATGTAACTTGGGTTTCAGATTACTTTTAAATGACGTATAACCACACCAGCTTTCTCAGAGAGATGTTGAAATAGATGGTTTCTGCCGCAGTATTATTGGCAGAAGTCAAGCTTGATCTACCTTTAATGAAAATACCTTGAGTTTTCCAATAAAAATCAGGTCCCTTGTGTATTTCTTTAATTTACTGGATTTATTTGCCTAACATTTCAAGGTAAAGGGCAGCATTAGCCAAAATTTGAAAGGAAATTATATTGACAAGTTCTGTACTCATTTACTTTTTAGTTAAGGCTTCATTATAGTCTGTTTAAAACCTTGTTTCTGTAAAGCATTTTAGTGTCAGTTTAATTGTAACTGAACTGTGACTTCAATTAAAATGCATCTTGCGAATGTGATTTTGATATTGTTCTAATTCATGTATTATGTGGAAATAATGAGTCCTGACTGGTGTAAGAGTGCAATTTATTTGAGGAACATTGATGCGCATAAGAGGTTCAAGCTGTTGCTTAAATCCTATCTGAAATCAGTGTAAGTAAATAATTCTGGAAAAAATCAGCAATTTTCTGATGGTGTCTATCTATAATTGAATATTGCGGGGGAGAAATTGGACTTTGTCGTGCCCATTCTTTTGGGGGTGGGAGGAGAAAGAGCTTTGGGAGGACCAATTTGCCAGTTGCAATTTCTCACGCCTGATCTCTCCCGAAAGTACGCTGGTTACCAAACTGGAAGCTGGTGACTTCAGAGTGTCCACAGCAACTGCATGAAACAGGCTATAGGTGCCTTGAAAATGCAAATCATGGTCCAATGCCTGTTTTAGGACCGTGTGCAAAAGTCGCCATCATCCGTTTTACCAGGTGTACAATGGCCTAGCCAGTGGTCCTGAAAGGGAGGTAAGTAACTTCTTTATACTTTCATTTCTGTGGAGCCAAGAGGAGCAGGCTGCACAAAAAGAAACTGAGGGCCGCTGTCAGCCAGGGCTCGCCCCTGCAACGGTTTGCATCACCCCCGCCCCTCCCCCCCAGTGACCTACCTGCAGGCTGCAGGCTGCAGGCTGGCCCAAGTTCCTAAGTCCCCATCCAGCAACTCACCGATTTTATGCAGATAAGGCCAGAGGCCCAATTTCCAGCGAGCCTCACACTGACATCATCGGGCACGCGCTCCAATCGCGATGCCCATTTCGCGCTGGTTTCCAACGCCACTCAAATTTCTCAGCACTGGTGACTTCTTCTGGAAGGGGTGGCTGGGGGCAATCGCAGCCCTGTGAACCTTCAGCAACAACTTGAGAACATAAGGTGATACAGAATGAAAGAAGGTCATTCAACCCTCAAAGATTGTTCCTTCCATGGTAGAATTTGTTCCAAAATGCCCCAAAAGTCCCCCCTCCATTGCAATATCCAATTGATTCCAGGGTTTTTGCCTCCACTACTCTATCTGGGAGTTCACTCTGTGTGTTGGCCATTCTTTGTAAGTATTGTTTAATAATATCATGCCTAAATTTGTCTTTTACTAGTTTGAATCTATGGCCCCTTGTCTTATTCTTGCAATTTAATTTCAAGTAATCAGAATGCAAGCCAAAGAATCTGCTTTTTCCGACATCAGCTCTGCCTCTCATCAAAACAAGTTCAGTTTTGTGTACTGTTTTTCATAACAAAAAGCTCTGATTCCTGAAATTATGCTCATGACTCTTCTCTGAACTCCAGTCAGTCCATCAATATACTTCAAAGAATGCAGAGTGCCCAGCATTGCACTTAGAATTCAAAATGTGGCCTCTTTCACTGGTCAATATAAGTTGAAAATAACATCAAATCAAATGCTCTTGATATGCACTCTGTATGCAACCAGAATTGTTGATAACAACCCCTGTCATAAAATGGACATGCTCAGTGATTGCACACAAACAGAGTTAGTTAATACCGATCTCTTTCAACACTTTTGGAAAGGATATTGGGTTCAGCTGCATTTGCCTTTCTACGTAGTGTACATTAATGATGTAGTTTACATGAATGATTTAGATATGAATGTAGGAGGTATGATCAGTAAGTTCGCAGATTACATGAAAATTGGTGGAGTGGTAAATAGCGAGGAGGGAAGCCTCAGGCTACAGGACTGTATAGATGGGTTGGTCAGATGGGCAGAACAGTGGCAAATGGAATTTAACCCTGAAAAGTGTGAGGTGATGCATTTTGGGAGAACAAGGCAAGGGAATACACAATGAATGGTAGGACCCTAGGAAGGACAGAGGATCAGAGGGACCTTGGTGTGCATGTACATAGATCCCTGAAGGCAGCAGGACAGGTAGATAAGGTGGTTAAAAAGGCATATGGGATACTTGCCTTCATTAGCCAAGGCATAGAATATAAGAGCAGGGAGGTTATGATGGAGCTGTACAAAACGCTAGTTAGGCCACAGCTGGAATACTGTGTGCAGTTCTGGTCGCCACACTACAGGAAGGATGTGATTGCATTGGAGAGGGTGCAGAGGAGATTCACCAGGATGTTACCTGGGCTGGAGCGCTTCAGCTATGAAGAGAGACTGGACAGGTTGGGGTTGTTTTCCTTAGAGCAGAGAAGGCTGAGGGGGGACCTGATTGAGGTGTACAAAATTATGAGGGGCATAGATAGGATAGATAGAAAGGAACTTTTCCCCTTAGTAGAGGGGTCAATAACCAGGGGGCATAGTTTCAAGGTAAGGGGCAGGAGGTTTAGAGGGGATTTGAGGAAAAACTTTTTCACCCAGAGGGTGGTTGGAATCTGGAACTCACTGCCTGAAAGGGTGGTAGAGGCAGGAACCCTCACAACATTCAAGAAGCATTTAGATGAGCACTTGAAACGCCATAGCATACAAGGCTACGGACCAAGTGCTGGAAAATGGGATTAGAATAGACAGGGCTTGATGGCCAGCGCGGACACGATGGGCTGAAGGGCCTCTTTCTGTGCTGTATGACTCTATGACTATCTCTCAGATCTGAGATCTGCCACATTTGCCAGTCTTTGAGTAGCTTTTAATTTGGTACGGATGGGCATTATGACTGCCATCCTCCCATAGTCACTTTTCATCTCTCATGATGGAGAAGAAAAAGTTTTTTATAAACTGACTATGTGCCAACATGCCTAGTAACTTGTCCCAAGTTCCGTTCATCCATTACCCCTGTGTTCTCGCTGACCTATATTGGTTCCCGGTCCGGCAACGTCTCAATTTTAAAATTCTCATCCTTGTTTTCAACTCTCTCCATGGCCGCACCCCTCCCTATCTCTGTAACCTCTTCCAGCCCTACAACCCTCTGAGATATCTGTGCTCCTCCAATTCTGGCCTCTTGCACATGCCCGATTTTCATCGCTCTATCATTGGCGGCCGTGCCTTCAGCTGTCTAGGCCCTAAGCTATGGAATTCCCTTGCTAAACCTCTCTACCTCTCTCACCTCCTTTAAGATCCTCCTTAAAACATACCTCTTTGACCAAGCTTTTGGTTACCTATTCTAATATTCCCTTGTGTGGCTCAGTGTCAAATTTTGTTTGATAACGTTCCTGTGAAGCGCCTTGGGATGTTTTATTACATTACAGACGCTGTATAAATACAAGTTGTTGTTGTATGAGTATTTTGTGTTATGCTGATTCAGGCACAGTTTTTTTTTAAACTTCATATAAACATTATCTGAGATAACTTTCATTGATATACTCACAACCTTGATAGGTCCTGCACAATGTAATCGTGTCACTCTTCAGAGTTTTGAGTCTTGATACATTGAGAAATGTCCTTTGGAGCTTGATATGGCATCAAGCTGTCAATTTGCATTTGCTATGTGGTTAATTTAAAGATCAATTGGGGCTATTGTGTGACGCACTGTCCTTTAATTTAAGGGTTGTAGAATTCGCAAAATTATCGCAATTTTATAAATAAGAAGAGACATAAAGTTCGTACAAACAGCTTTATTTCAGCAGAATGCTATCAGGTTTCAAAACGGACACAAACAGCCTTAAAATGGCCCGCCACGCCTCGTGGCAGAAAGTTCTAGACTTTCAGTGGCAGACAAGATGGCGTTCCAATAAACATTTGTGCAAGATCGTACAGGACTCAGCACATTTGAGATAATTGACAAGACATGATGGGTTTGCATTTTATACATAAATACTGAATCGGTCTCCCAGGTGCGAATAAGGGCTATTGTACCGAGCGATCAAGGGACCCATCCAAAGACATTAATATGCAAAGTCCCCACTGACTCTACGATGAGAGAGCCGTTTGCGGGTACTTACAGAAAGCATTTGGAAGCCCTAAAACCCCTCCAGGGAGACTACTAGCCAGTTCCACAATGGGAGAAGTATTAACGGTACTCAGACAGTTACAAGTATCACCGAAACCCATTAAGACGGAGATCACCCTATACAAGAAGTTGAGCGCCAAAACCCTGACAAAAGATAGACATTAAGATTGACGGGAAAAGAGGAATTACAGCACTATAACTGTGAGGTACAACCGTCCATCGCTCTGCTGCCTCTGCTTCTTCTTGCGCTTGCTGCTTTGACTCGCTGGAAGGCTGTTGAACTTTTATTCTCTTGCCTGACGGCTCTGGACTCTGATCTGCTAGGATCAACCTCGTGGCTTGCCGCGAAGATCTGTGGAGAACTGGGGCTGTGAGGCCTTGAAACGGGCGCACCATCCCGAGAAGTCGGTAAACGGTGTTGGAACCGAAGGCCCGAGAGGAGATGAGTATGAGATGAGATTAATGAGAAGAGAAGAAGACGACAATACGCATCGCCACGGTCCAGTAAGCCCCGACCACGCCTGTAAGTCGAATAAACACTTCCTTGCCTAGGAAGACCCTTCTTGAGTTTTTACAGGTGTAGGGCACAGGAAGACTCTTTTTTGAGTAGTATCGGAACTCCGAGGACAACACAGATCTTCATGACAGCAGACGGTCCAGCCTGCTAGCCGAGCAGAGACGAGTAAACAAGTGGGGTACAGAGACCCCTGATCAACACGTGGATAGTCAGGTGCTGCGGTCAAAACATCCGAGCAGAGTTTCGGAATTCTCCGAGTTATCACGAGTGGTGAGCATGAGTCTCGATCCTACAAATCTAGATTAGGACAGGTATTGATAGGGGAGGGTTTAAGTTTAAGGATAAGTATAATATGTGTCCCCTTTTACGATGTGTCATGCGCTCCTCGTTTCCCTAAAAGTAGTTTCATAACTGTGTGTAAGATTGTACTGTCATTAATCTGTGCTTCTGATATGTATCTCGTAATCTTGAATAATATGCAATAAAGATTTTCCATTTCGCACTATTCGACCGGGTCCTACCTGAGTTTTCTCTGACATTATTGCTCTCGCACCTAAGTCCAGTGTCAGACCGTAAGGGCGAGTGGGTCGAACCACTCACAGGTGTCTAGTGTTATCAGGCTGGCTGGAGACCAGAACAGGCAACAAGGCCTAACCTCGCACTAGCACCCAGGCTAAGCACAGAGCCGCAGGTCACCCCTTACAGGGTTTATTTCTAGAGGTGTCGAATTGAAAAGTAGGCAAGTTATGCTAAACCTGTATCAAACCTTGGTTAGACCACACTTAGAGTACTATGTACAGTTCTGGTCGCCATATTATAAAAAGGATATTGAGGCACTGGAGAGGGTGCAGAGAAGATTTACAAGGATGATACCAAAAATGTGAAGGTATACATATCAGGAAAGGATGAACAGGCTGGGTCTCTTTTCTCTTGAAAAAAGAAGGCTGAGGGGGTGACCTAATAGAGGTCTTTAAAATTATGAAAGGTTTTGATAGAGTGGATACAGAGAGAATGTTTCCACTTGTGGAGACGAGCATAACTAGAGGCCATCAATATAAGATAGTCACCAAGAAATCCAATAGGGAATTCAGAAGAAACTTCTTTACCCAGAGAGTGGTGAGAATGTGGAACTCGCTACCACAGGGCGTGGTTGAAGCGAATAGTATAGATGCATTTAAGGGGAGGCTAGACAAGCATATGAGGGAGAAGGGAATAGAGGGTTATGCTGATAGAGTTAGATGAGGAAAGACGGGAGGAGGCTCGTGTGGAGCATAAACGCCGGCATGGACTGGTTGGGCCAAATGACCTGTTTCTATGCTGTATATCCGATGTAATCCTATGTAAGGGTTTCAATCCAACCCAATCTAGTTCCCACTCTGTGATGCCAGTTACAAGTCCCAAGTGAAATGAGGTTGGACAGTTTCCAGTTCCTAGTGGAGTTTTCAGCAAAAAAAAATATGCTGAGAAATTCAACACTGACCTGCAATGTGATTGGTATTAGAAATGAAAACAGGAATGTCACACTGGTATCACAGGGAGCGTGACTGCATGCTTGGCTTAAAGGCAAACTACGCGGAAGTGAAGCGGTAGCTTTAAACTGCACATAATCTGTGTTATATGACGATGTAATATAACATTTTATTCCTCAGAACCATCTTTCATCTTTAGATGCACAAAATGAACAAGCCTTTTTTTTCAAGAAGCTAAATTGTAAAATTCTTGGCGACTGTGTATCAAATTGAAATGTTTATTGATTCACAAAATGTCATTCAGCTTTTCATTCACTAAACAAAGTAAACTAAAAAATGGCAGGACAAGGCAAAACATAGGTTAATGCTGTCCTGAGGAATTTTGTTCAAAGCTACTTATACGTTTATGTTATTAATTCACAACCGACCCACAGATCTGCTGTACAGTACACAGCAGTTAAAAGGCACTTTGTTCATTGGAAAGTTCCTTTAAGGGAAATATTTGTTCAGGCATGAACTCAATCTCCATTATGGATAAAATGCTGATGAAAAGGAACAGCTAGTTGAAAGGCAGCATTTTTCATGACGCTGGGCTTTCTATTAGGAGACTTCTCTGGTCCTGTAATCTATAGAAGGGCATATTTAGTCCTTCCTGACGAAAGAGTTCTGACGAAAGGTCATCGACCTGAAACGTTAACTCTGTTTCTCTCTTCACAGGTGCTGCCTGACCTGCTGAGTATCTCCGGCATTTTCTGTTTTTATTTTAGTCTTTCCTTACCTACTTGGTTATTGTAACAACAAATAAAAAAAGTAATGTTCCCATTTTGCAGGAATGCTCCTCCTGAGCTGAAGCCATCTGAAGTTTCTGAGCTGGGAGCTGTTCATCCATACAACTTCCCTGATAACCTTTACTCTTGTTATCAGCTTCTGAATTACGACAGAAATAATTAATCATGAAACACCTTGGGACACAATTCAGCATTGCCAACAATAGCAACGGACACGTATTTAATGGAAAGGAAATACATTTTCCATATACCCTCAAGCAACAATTTATCTTCAAGTTACAGTCTCTACTCTGAATCAGGCATCCATTTATTAATGCAAATTTTGGCAGAAATAATAGAAAGGACTATAACTTAAAAACCCTACTTAAAACCTGCAGTGATTTCACTACATTGCAGTTCTTTTGACAGCGTATTTTCCTCTTTGAAGTTGTACTAAGTACTGCTGTTATGCTATATTTAAAGCTTTGGTTCCAGAATGTCCTTTACAGTTTCAAGATCAGTGGACCTATTGTTTAATACTCCATGAGTATGTTATCAATTACAATCCTTAACTGAATATGAAAATGGAAAAGGAACATGAAAATGGAAATGGATTCTTCTTTTATTAATCCTATTCAAAGCATTTCATGGAGTAAAATCACTTTAATATTATAAAAAGCAATGAGAAACATCCTCCAAGGTTCAAGTGGGCTAGTGTACCATGAAGATCCATTTTTGACATTAGTCTATGTTGAATTGAGGCAGGGTGGTAGGCGTGACACTACAATTCACTTCAGCATGCCTGGGCATCAAAGGGAAACAATCTGACAGGGTTCCTGTTCCTGATTGCTCGCCAATAGCTTCTGCTGGAAGTGCATATAATGGCCCTGAAATTCACCTCTCCGGCTTGCCGCGGGGGTAAGGATCGCGCGCGCACTTACCTACCGCGCCTGCCGTTGACCTCTGGGCCCACGGGAACTTCAGCTCCTGGGCCTGCTCCAAGTGCCGGCGCGCAGTGCTTGCGTGTCCCAGGGGCGCAGTTAGTGCGATGCGTCCCCTGGGATCACGTGGGCCATGGAGAGCCAATGGCAGTAGACCATCTTTCATTCATAGATTTGACAGGAAGAACAGCTAAACTTAAAATAAATTTTTTTAAAAACCATCACATTTATAAAATAATTATAAGTTAAATAAATTAACTACTTTAAACAAAAATTAAAATAAAAAAAAAATTAAAATACTTTTAACAGTGCTAAAAATAAACTTACCTTTCTTTAAAGTATCTAAAAAAGATAAACCTGTTGAATTTTTTTTTAAATTATAATTAATTAACCACTTACCTTGTTGAAAACGGGTCCTGCGCCTCCTTTTTAAAAGCGCAGGTTCTTCAATACTTACCCTCCCGTAGAAACCTGAAAAAAAACCTAAGTTTGCTGCATGTGCGCAGCCTCTACCGCGCATGCGGTTCACCTATGAACCGCCCCCTTCACGAGACCGGAAGTTCCGGTTTCCCGTGCATGTGCAGTGCATGCAGGAAACCGGCACTTCAGGACGCCTTACGGGTGAGTACACAGTGCGTACTCATCCGGGAAGGGCCGAATTTTTGGCCCATTGACAGTGTGGTGAGGACAAAGCTGGGCTCAGCTGTGATGAGCCCAAGGCCCGAATAATCTGCTGGCTCTTAGTTTAACGTCTCATCTGAAAGGCAGCATCTCCAACAATGCAGCACTCCCTCAGTCCTGCACTGAATTGTCAGCCTAGATTATATGCCCAAGTCTCTGGAGTGGGGCTTGAATCCATGCCGTTAAGTCTCAGAGGCGAGAACGCTATCACTATCAAGGCTGACACTCTCGCACACAATCAGAACTAGACTACTGGTAGTCCCCACTCACTAAAGCTAGCCCCTGATCACTGTAAAGCTTCTAAACCAGATTCTCTGACAATGCAACTTCATCAGACGGAAAACTAGGAGTGGGCACTGACCCGTTAAATATAAAAGCAGATACCTTGGAACCAAGATACCAAGACTATAGGATTTCAAGGTGTTCACCCTTGAACTCTATTGCTGTGGATATTATACACAGAGTTTACCAGAGTGTGTGGGGTATTTTAACTCTCCCCACACTGTGAGAACAGAGTGGGCGAGCAGTTATACTGGACAGGGAAGGACAGAAATGATGGTGATCCCCATGACATTCCATCTTAGTGGTAGTGTTCACAGGGAGAGAGGTGCTGTCAAAGTAACCTTGGTGAGTTATTGCTGTACATCTTGCACATCGTATGTGCTGCAACCACAGTGTTTTGGAGGGGGTGGATATTGAGTCGTGTCATTCATGACCAGTTTATCACAACAGGTGCTCATGTAAAAGATTGGCCCGGATTTTGTGTTCAATGACAAAGGAATGGCGCTCGCTGTTCATGGCACTGACAGCTGCCCACAAAGTTTCCACAGGCTTTAGAGCGGAGACGTGCTCTAATCTGGCGTCTGATCCAGCATAGCGCCATCTACAGGAGATCTGTGGCATCTGTGAGCAGAACAAAAAACAATGAGGCTCTTCAACCAACCAGATTGAAGGATCCTCACTGCTGAGGTCGGGAACCCGCTGTCAACTCGCTCCCACGCGCCTTTCCCCCGCGCATCTGTCATTGCGGAGCCGACCCGACTGGCAGCGGCGGGGGACCCATTGAAATCATTATGAGGTTCTTTACAGGCACTTAAGAGCCTTTTTCCCTCTACTTTTTAAATTTCCCTGCATGGCCACGGGATTCACACAGCTCGGGAACCACGTCTGTCAACCTGAGGCGGGAGTTCCGTGGCCATTGCTCCAGCTGATTACTTGACAGCATGGAAAACAAACCAAAATAAAAACATGTTGATTACATCAGCTAACAGATTGATGGAGATTCTGTTCTACTTGAAAAGCTACTGGTAAATGTTAATTTTTCACTGGTCGTTCTCGGCTGTTGCCTTCCAACTGAACAGTAATTGCAGTGAATTGATCTGCACTATAAAAAATGACATTTACCATTTGAATACATTTTTGTGTTGTTTCTGGTCAGGTTTTTCTCACAGTATACTGTGATTGTCCAGTTACACATTAAATCAAGTCACCAACTGTAACAATTTCATTTTCATCACTCATTTCACTGGTTCAATTTGTTTTCAGTCCCTGAATATTACTAATGTGGTTTTTCAGACTTTAGGGTGAATTTCTGCAGAGGTTCTCTCACTTGTCCATTGTCAACTTCAACGGAAGAGCTGCAGAAATCCCAGAAACACATTGTAAGCACCACATACACTGTTTGTCAGGGATTCCGCAGCTCTTCCGCTGAACTTGCATAAGATTGTAAATCTACCCCTTTACAATTACATTTAAAATTTGCTTAATTTTATGTATTACCTAGACACACACATCTTTTATTTGTACCAGTTACTGATTCAAAAGTCTATAGATTTATGACTAAAGCTTCAATAACTTCCCAATTAATGTACTTTTTTAGTGATGTTCTTGATTGTATTTGTAGATGTCATATTACTTAATGATAATTTTATTTAAATATTTCTTTGTCACTCATATATAACTTTTATTATATTATTGTACAGTAAAGATTCAGCACCCACTATGTTAGATTAAACTTAAAATGTAATGTGGCCAGGGTCCCTTTAAGGATCCCAGCTTAAAACGCGTCAGCTTAAAATGACATCACGAGACCCGCTCCATCTAATTGGGCCGGGTAACGTGCTGGGCGGGCTTAATAGGCCCCATTAAGGTAAGTTCATTTTGTACAGCGGGATGGAACCAACAGCGGGGTCGGCACCCGCCACAGACACTGGCCACACCGGACCCACCAAGGTAAGGAAAATTCCAGCCGCAGAGTCTAAACCAGGAAGTTTAAAGCAGGAAGTAAAATTAGATTTAAAGCATGTACAGAAAGCGAAATAAAGACTGGGAAATACAGATGGAATTAAGAGAGAGAGATAAAAGAAAGACAGAAAAAGTAAAAAAAAATATATTTTTTAAAATCTCCAACACTAATTATCTTCTGAGGGAATGAGACTTCACACTTGTAAAATTATTTTTTCAGGGCCAGAGAGGTTGTTCAGCATTAATTATCACTTATCACGCTGTTAAAAACTCATTTACTCCTGAATGCTCCAGCCCTAACTTTTTTGCCGTCTTTAATAGGGAACTCGTGGGCAAGTACCCCAAGTTTATGCCTTTGCATTGATTTCAATGCTGAGTCTATTGGCAAGGATTGCAACAGCGCACCCTGAGGACGAGTGGTCTGACAGCAAATTCCAGATTTCCTCGTTTTACTGCGCATGTGCACTTGCCAGAAATTGCTGTCCGATATACCACGTTATAATGGCGAGCGCTGTTAGCCTCACCGCTATTTTTATCGCAAAATCCGGCCCAATGTCTCAGCATGTTTTATGGGGGAAGAGACGGACACCCAGCAGGAGTTAGGGAATTTGAGGTATGGAAGTCCAAAGGCATGGTTGAAGGAAAAGATATTTAGATGGCTTTTGAAAGAATTGAGAGAAGTAGCATCTTCCTTTTGTCTCTATTTCAATCCAATCTCTGTTCTTTGCTGGATGAGAAATCCGTCCATTTTCCTTTTGAATCAGCACTCAGTACATGGTGGCCGAGTACCGCATAAGTTAACACTTCTGGCAGGTTTGTTGGAACGTGCTTACTGCTGCCTGTCCCGTTCCCCCAGCCACACAGTGGCAGGACCTCTGACTAAACAGCATATTCTTAGAAGGATGAAAGATGATTTTTTAACTGCCCCATTAACAGGTATTAAAATACACTGATAGGAGGAGTACTTGCTGAGTTTGCTATCTGTAGCACAATCAGAAACACATGTATAAGGAAAGTGTTTTGTGATTTTTCTACAATTAGTGACTAGAGCAAGTCTTACCCCATTGATTCCCGTGGACCTTCCCACAAGCTCTTTGCACCATGAAAATATATTGTGAAAAAATCAATAAGAGGGCGATGAGGGCTGCTTTTCCCTCTTTTCATTGTGGCTGTTTTTAAGTGACAAAATGATAATTGATCGGTAATTCCATCCTGTGCATCACACCAACATGTTCCATCTACACGCTGCAGAATGGCTTTACTTGCAGAGGATGACTAAATTTAAAGCAAAATTAGTCAGAACACATTGGAAAACTCGGGACTCGGGTATGAAGAAGCTATTCTTTAAGTTGCAAAGATTCCTTCACTTGTAATGATGCTGTTTTTGCAGATCATTGTATTGAACCACAATGTCTTACACAGTTTTACATGTTATAGAAGACTAAAAGATGACACAAAACTCGGAAATATAGTAAACAGACTTCAGGAGACTAGAGACAGACTGGTGAAATGACAGACACATGGCAATCAATATTCCCGGTAATTTCTTTTGGATGCGTGGGCCATTCAAAATACCGTGCACGTGTGGGTTTTCTCATTGAAAAGGCGGTGAGCTGGCTGCGCGGGAGGTCCAGAGAGCTGCGTGGCCATGCAGCTTAAAGGGAACATTGACGGCAACTGAAATTTAATGCATAGAAGTGTGAAGTGATGCATTTTGGAAGAATGAGGAGAAGCAGTATAAACTAAATGGTACAATTTTAAAGGGGGTGCAGGAACAAAGGGGCCAGGGGGTGTATGTACACAAATCTTTTAAGGTGGCAGGACAAGTTGATCAGGCTGTTAAAAAAACATACGGGATCCTGGGCTTCATAAATAGAGGCATAGAGTACAAAATCAAAGAAGTTATGCTAAATCTTTATAAAACGCTGGTTAGGTCTCAGCTAGAATATTGCGTCCAATTTCGGGCACCACACTTTAGGAAGGATATCAAGGCCTTGGAGAGGATGCAGAGGAGATTTTCTAGAATGGAAACAGGGATGAGGGACTTCAATTATGTGGAGAGACTGGAGAAGCTGGGAATGTTCTTCTTAGAGCAGAGAAATTTAAGGGGAGATTTAATAGAGGTGTTCAAAATTATGATGGATTTGATAGAGTAGATAGGGAGAAATTGTTTCCAATGGCAGGAGGGTCAATAACAAGAGGACACAGATTTAAGATAATTGGCAAAAGAACCAAGGGGGACATAAGGAGAATTTTTTTCACACAGCGAGTTATTATGATCTGGAATGCACTGCTTGAAAGGGTGGTAGAAGCAGATTCAATAATAACTTTCAAAAGGGAATTGGATATATACCTAAAAGGGAAAAATTTGCATGGCGATGGCGAAAGAGCAGGGGAGTGGAACTAATTGGAGCGCTCTTTCAAAGAGCTGGCACAGGCACGATGGTCCGAATGGCCTCCTTCTGTGCTATAAGATTCCATGGGGGAGAAATTCCCCTCGAGCCCCGTTTGGGGTGCTAAATCAGAAAAGCTGGAAAAGTTAGCGCCAGGCACTAACCTCTTCCAGCTTCTCTGAAATTCCCATTTTTGCTCCAAGAGGGAAGTGGAGTGCTAAATCAAGTGCTCCACTTCCTTCTTGGCGCGCAAGAGGAGGAGGTACATGACCGGGGATGCACCCAGGGCGATGTGCTAAGCAGCGCCACGCGTGGCCAAGCGTGGCGCTACCGCGTTGCAGGGGCTCTTCCCTGAATTAAAGGGAAGGGCCACACGCTGCGAACTCTGCAGATTTTTTAAAAACTCACCTGGACCACCGGGGAGCGGGGGTGCCGCGCGATCAGCCCGGCACTCAAGCAGAGTGCCAAGCTGATCGATCGTGGCACGGACCCTGCGTCTGGAGGCACAAAAAAAAAGTTTTTAAAAATCCGACATTTTTTACAGGGCGGCCGGCCACCTCACCTTTAGCTTCCGCCCCACTAGCGGCCGGCCGCCCTGCTCGCGTTGCCTGCAGCAGTCGCCATCGCCCAGGGGGCGAAGGGGAATTTTTGTGCCGGGTCGATGCACCCGGAGATGATGTCACGATCTCCGGCTACATGAGATCAGGGCACAACCGGGTAGCGCCGCCGCTAACTTCTTGCGGAATTTGGCGGGAGGCGCTGTCAATGCCACGCCCGGGCGAAAAGGCTTTTGCACCCCATTAGTGCACCCCTGGGAGGTGTGAAGGAGGGAAAATTCTCCCCCCTATGGGCACGAAATTCGGTAGCGCCCTGTTTCGGGATGGTAACACTGGCGAGGCGGGACATCCTGCGCCTGGCTGCGGCCGCAAAATTCGCCTTACCGCCCCGCCCCGCCCAGGAAGTGAAGCGCCATGTCGGGCGCTCCACTTCCTGGTGGGGCGGTAACCGAGGCGATGTCAGGGCGCGATCGGCTGCGCTCGGTGTCATTGCCGGAGGCGCAACGGCCCGGAGGCCCGGTGTGCTACCGGCAGGCGCAAAGGAGCCGAACTTCGCCCCCTATGCTTCCAAATTTTCTGAGTCTAAACTGTTTAAACTTTCCATCGTCTGTAATAAACACCAATCCATTTTTTCCAATCAGGTTTTTTTTCAAGCAAGCTGTTGAAATGAGTGAGAGTTTAAACTTTTTTAACTTGCAGTTACCAACATGTGAAGCAGTGATAGTCATTCCAGTGTTAACAACGCAACTTTAAACCCAAATGCTGCTTACTTTATCAATAGAATAGAACTGTGGGTCATCGTTACAGCCATTAATCACTGGCATCAACGATAGTGCTCACTGGAATGAATTGGTCCCTCAACCGGTTAACCCAGCGAAAAAAGACAAAGTTGAATGAAAGTTCACTTGATTAAATCGTCCTTTCTTCGTTGTCCTTTTGATAGATCCCAATTGAAAGTTTATCTTTTTTTTTGTTGGGAAATTCAACCCCAACCAGCAGCCAGGTTCCAATGTCTTACTGTTCAGTAAGCGGAACAGTGTAAAAGCAGATCGCATCAGCAATAAATCCAAAGTAAAATAAAGTACCAGCACTTCGCAAAATGGCCGAAAATGCACTGACTTCGCCTTTGATCGGTATTCACCCAATTTTTGCATCCACGGGAAAGAAGATGCTCCCTCAATTTTGAAAGCCTGATCTGTTGTCGAGTTATCAGTGCTCGTATACAGGCATGCGCTACTTCCTCAGATAATAACTGGAATACAGGAACTTCTCAAAAAAGGAAAACTATAATTATCTGCAAGAGAAGGAAGCTCGGTTCAGAAAGCTGTGCGGTCGGCGTTTCTGTACGACAACTGGTGCCAGCATCCTTGCACGGATTGGTGTAAACAAAAGTCACCCAAACAGTAAGTGGCCTTTCAGCCCAGGTTTATAATTAGGACTCAGTGCCCCTTTTGACAAATGAACGGCCAACTATTTCAATCACTTAAAGGTTAAAATAAATGACCTATTTAAAATGTCCCGCATATAATTAGGAAAGAGAAATACTGGCAACTTGTAAAACTTTCTACATGATCTGCACGCAACGGTTACATACTGTGTCTTTGCTCAATTGCATCTTTATACTCAATACTTGTCGCATTCACATTTTAATGAATGATCCGCCCCTCATGAACTTGAACCTGTGTTCAGTAATTCTCAGTGTTTCAAACCTGCCTGAGAATACAACAACTTCAGTGACTATAATGGAAAAGATAAATGAGTTCTCTCTCCCTTTGAGTTAGCGCGGCATTTACTGCGAATCAATTTATTGAGAGTTTTATGTAGTACTGGGAATTGAATGCATTCTTCAATACCCATCAGTTTTTATCCTCAGAATGAGTCAACCTTTAGTGGAGACGGTTATTGAATTTTTATTAATCAGTGCAATAAATTATTGGTGTGAAAAATCAGATCTTTTTAAGTGTGTTACTTAGTGGTGGGCCCTGATGTCATTTCCAGTACATGAGTCAAGATAAATGGATCTTTTTAAAATTTCATCCGCTGCTACTTAAAAGAAAATACTTCTTCTGCCTTTAGATTTCAGCCAGAAATCAAAATTTTAAATCGAGTAGAGAATGTTGGTTTCAAATCACACCTTCGCTTGGGTTTTTACGACAATCCGGTAGTTTCATGGTCACCATTACTGATACTAGCTTTTATATTCCAGATTTATTTAATTAACTGAATTTAAATTTCCCAGCTGCCGTGGTGGGATTTGAACTCATGTCTCTGGATCATTGTTGCCACCCAACCATATAGAATGCTATTTTCCACTTACCTTTGTCTGACTATTTACTGACAACAATAAATTAACCTAACTTTCCCAGCACAACATAAAGAGCCACATATCCCCGCTGTTTCCTAAGTAAAAAATATATAAAGGAGGAGATTTTAACTCCCTCCCCCCCACCCACCCCGTAGCTGAAATGGGTCAGTGGGAGTGTTAAAATGGAGTTGGTGGTCTTACTATCCTGTTCCCGCGCCACCATTTTTCCTGGGGCTTTTCGCATGAGCTGTCCAGCCTCCCACCTCAATTAGCCAGGAGCCTCATTAATCTAGGATAATTGGGGTCCCATGACATACAGAGGACTCCAAGGCAGTTGGACAATCCGCTCTGACGGAACAGCAGAAAAAGCCCAGAAAGGTAAGTATTAAAATTATCTGCGTGCAGTCAGGAAGATCAGAAGTGCTCTCCGGGCTCTGGAAGAATATTGTGGGACACTGCCACCCCGGGCTGCACCCCCCCTCCCCCCAACCTACCTTTTTCCTAATTAAGGAGGCTTCTGGGCCGTCAGATATTGAGCTGGCGAGCTGCATTGGGATGCTAGTGTGTGCAGTTCGCCACTTATATGTTAATGATACCTGGCCCTCAAATGTGTCAGGCCTCCCATCAGCTCTATCAGCCGCCCAACTGGCATACTCCACCAGTCGGCCTTCTTCTGGTAAACAGCTACTCAAATGTCATAGAGTCATAGGGGGAGAAATTCAGTATCGCCCCATCTGGGACGCAATTATCGGCCGGGCGCAAAGTTTAGTGCCTGCCGCTAATTATCGCCTCTGAGTGCAAATTTGGCTTCTATCGCCCCTGGAGGTGATTGGAGCGCTAAATCAGGCGCTACACACCTCTCTTAAGGTGCTAACACTGAGGAGCGAGGCGCTACCTCAGAGCGCTGGCGAAGCTCAGGTAATGTCAGTCAGCAATGGAACACAGACACACTGGCGCCGGCCAGTTCTTAAAGAGGAGGGTCGATCTTGCTCTCAATCCACACCCTGCTCATTGCAGCCTTGAATCTCGGCCTGGAGAGACCTGTACATCAATTCTGCTGAAAAGAACAATGGAGAGACCCAGGGAAAGAGCTCAGAGTGCAGCCCCAAAGTCTCTTCTAAATCGATGCAAGGAAGGTCAAATCAAAATGAACCTGCAAAGTGCAGCTCAGTACCCAAAACTCCTTCACACAGTGTTGAATCTCTCCAGAAGTCTCTCTCTCTCTCTCTCTCTCTCTCTCTCTCTCTCTCAGAATGCGTGGTGCAAAAATGTCACCGACAAAAAAAGTCAGGAAGCGGTCGCCTTTAAATAGCGCTCCCCCAGTCCCTTCCCGACTGCAAAACGTTCCCCTCAACCTGTTGTTGCTAACGGCAGGGGTTAAGGCAGGGGGCGCCACTCAATATCCGGTCCGGGCGCTACCGGGACGTTGCACGCTCGACTGACGTCACGATCTGCGAGTGCAGGAGATCGTGGCGGTAGTGTTTAGCGCCGCCACAAAAGGTCTGGTCAATTTTGCGAGCGGCGCAAACATCGCCGCGCCCGGGTGCTAGTTGCCCTCTTAGAGCACTAACGGGAGGCGCAAAGCAACCAAATTTTTCCCCCTGAGTGTCTCCGCTTCCACCAATTCCGTCGGCAGCAAATTCCAGGTCATCACCACTCGCTGCGTAAAAAAGTTTTTCCTCACAGCCCCCCGTACCTCTTGCCCAAAACCTTAAATCTGTGTCCCCTAGTCCTTGTACCATCAACTAGTGGGAACAGCCTTTCCCCGTCTAGCCTATCCAAACCTGTCATAATCTTGTACACCTCTATCAAATCATCCCTCAACCTCCTTTGCTCTAATGAAAACAAATCCAGCTTCTCCAACCTGTATTTGTAGCTAAGATCCCCCATCCCCGGAACCATTCTGGTAAATCTCCTCTGTACCCTCTCAAGGGCCTTCATATCCTTCCTAAAGTGTGGTGACCAGAACTGGATGCAATACTCCAGTTGTGGCCTAACCAGCGCTTTATAAAGGTTCAGCATAACTTCTCTACTTTTGTACTCAATACCTCTATTTATGAAGCCCAAGATCCCATATGCTTTGTTAGCCACTCTCTCAATATGTCCTGCCACCTTCAGGGACCTATGCACATTAACTCCCAGGTCCCTCTGTCCCTGCACACTCTTTAAAACTCTGTGCCATTAAGTGTATATTACCTCTCCCTGTTCCTTCTGCCAAAATGCTTCGCCTCAGTGTGTGAACAGTGGAATACTGCCATGAGAATGAGCACACAGACTATTGGTCCATATTTACCATTTCTCTGAGGATTGCTCTTGTATCAGGGAAAGGAGAGGAAAGTACTTGCATTCATATAATACCTGACGACATCCTCAGGACATCCCAAATCACTTTACAACCAATGGATTTCACTTGAAGTGCAGGCATTGTTGTGTAGGCAACCACGTCAGCCAATCTGCACACAAGAAGGTCCCACAAATGAAAGAATGACCAAATAATCTGCTTCTGCTGGTATTGGTTAAGGGAAGGACTCCTGGAAAACGTCCTGCTTTCCTTCAAATAATGCCGTGGGATCTTTTATGTCCACCTGAACAGGCAAGCAAATCATTCAAAAGAGGCACCTCCATCAACACAGCACTCCCTCAGTGCTGCCTAGTTTATGTCCTCAAGTCTGTAGTGGGACCTGAACCCATTGCCTTCCGATTCAGAAGTGAGCGCGTTAGCAAATGAATCAAACTGATTAGTAAAATATTTTTAAAAAACACGTGCTTGTGTCTCAGTAAAGGTCAATACGTTCAGGAGAGGATGGGGAATGAATTGAGGCAAACACACCTCCAGGAAAGGAAGGGGGATGAATTGGGACAAACACACCTCCAGGAGAGGATGGGGGATGAATTAGGGCAAACACACCTCCAGGAGAGGATGGGGGATGAATTAGGGCAAACACAACTCCAGGAGAGGATGGGGGATGAATTAGGGCGAACACACCTCCAGGAGAGGATGGGGAATGAATTGAGGCAAACACACCTCCAGGAAAGGATGGGGGATGAATTGGGGCGAACACACCTCCAGGAGAGGATGGGGAATGAATTAGGGCGAACACACCTCCAGGAGAGGATGGGGAATGAATTGGGGCAAACACACCTCCAGGAGAGGATGGGGGATGAATTAGGGCGAACACACCTCCAGGAGAGGATGGGGGATGAATTAGGGCAAACACACCTCCAGGAGAGAATGGGGGATGAATTAGGGCAAACACACCTCCAGGGGAGAGAATGAGGGATGAATTAGGGCAAACACACCTCCAGGAGAGAATGGGGGATGAATTAGGGCAAACACACCTCCAGGGGAGAGAATGGGGGATGAATTAGGGCAAACACACCTCCAGGGGAGAGAATGGGGGATGAATCAGGGCAAACACACCTCCAGGAGAGAATGGGGGATGAATTAGGGCAAACACACCTCCAGGAGAGGACGGGGGATGAATTGGGGCGAACACACCTCCAGGAGAGGATGGGGGATGAATTAGGGCAAACACACCTCCAGGAGAGGATGGGGGATGAATTGGGGCGAACACACCTGCAGGAGAGGATGGGGGATGAATTAGGGCAAACACACCTCCAGGAGAGGATGGGGGATGAATTAGGGCAAACACACCTCCAGGATAGGATGGGGGATGAATTGGGGCAAACACACCTCCAGGAGAGGATGGGGAAAGAATATTGAAAAACAAACAAAAAGAAAAGGAAAACTAATGCTGACTGTTCATTAAAGTTTCTAAACAAATACTGGAATAGAGGAGGTTAAGGTGAAATCTAGCAGGTTTTCAAAATTCTGAAAGGTTTTGAGAGGGTAAATAATAAAAGATTGTTTCCATTAGTTGACAAATTAATAACAAGCTGGAATAAATTCAGAATTATCACTAGAGAAATAAAACAGGGATTTAGAATAATTTTCCACACAAGAGGGTTATTAGAACTTGGAATGCTTGATCATAAGTGGCTCGTGAGGTAGAGACTACAATCTAATTTAAAAAGGAATTGGATAATTATTTGAAAAAGAATCTGGAAAAAGGGGTTGGAAAATGGGATTAAGGTAGAAAACTATAGTTGTAGGGCTAGCATTGGTGCCCGTGCAGTGGGCCAAATGGTCCCCTCTGTGCAGTAATTTCTATCATGTCTTTTCTCTGAATAATATAGACATCACTGGAGAATTGCACCCTTTAGGGAAATCTTAAGTGCAAGGATCAATCAACAATCGGATCTTAAATTGATCCTCCATGTCAAAAGTGAGACGTTAAGTTGAACTTTCCAGGTGAGAGTTCAGTGATCTAGAATTACAGATAATGGTTTGCCTTCCCAGTGCATGATATTTAATGGGAGCTGTACCCGGACTTTGGATCTATGTTCATTACACATCAGCTTTGACCAGTTCAAAGAGGATTCGTTTGAAATAAAATATTTCCTGTTTTGGACTTTTTAAAACTCAAATAAACGAAATACTCACAAACCCAACTAATATACCACAGTAAAATTTGTTACCCCCAAGCTCAGGAAAATCAGCAGATTAGCTCCTTTTAATCAAATGTTCAGTTCATCCATGTTTGAGCTCCTTCGCAGATTATAGCAGAACTTTAGCTGGAACTCGGGAAGTGAAAGGATATTAATAACAGAGCTTGTTATAATTAGGTGCTTACTGTCAGGCTGATTCAGCGCTGTGTAAGTGCACCTTTGCATTTCGAGACTGCGAATCTGTGAATCGTGAATCACCCACTTCACGACACTCCAAATTCAGTGACACAAAATCTTTCAAAGTTTTCGCAGGGCCCATTACACCTCCTAGTTTAAAGTGATCTCATTTACATTGGTCACAGGGTAGTTTTGACTTTGTGCGCGAATGTAAAGCAGGTGATAGCAAATGGGCAGCCCGTTTTAACATCTCTCCCCATCTTAATTTTTATTGCCTTCAAAAGGGGCCGGCGATTCGCTATCACCTCTTGTACACTATCGCACTAAGTCAAACTCTACCCCACTGAGTTTTTCATTCCATTGGCATTGCTTTGTCCAATTAAAGTGGGGAGTACTGGGATTTGCTCTGGCCTTTGGAGCTTTACTTCTTAAAGGTACATTTGATTGTTCAATATCTCTAAAGGTTTATTTATGTTTTATGGATATCTGTATCTGCATTATCCTAATTGTATTGCTTCTTACTGGTGTTTAGCTGTGTTTTTCTTTGACATTGTAAGACTGTTTCTCCCCAATTCTTTTCTCACAGGTCTTGCTGGCAGCTGCTATTTCAGTTGCAGCAAACAAATTGCTCAGCATGGCAATTCCTTTGGACATTCCTATTGTGCTTCTAGATTTCCATCAAGAGGAGGAACTTAATAGAAGGGAAGAAAGGCAGATGCGATTGCATCAAACGTGTTGGGCGTCCACCTATTCTTGTCCCAGGATTCAGGTGTTCAGAGCTAGGCACATCTACCCAGATATGTCCGAAGAGATCTGTCTTCATTACCTATCCTTTAAGAGGGAGACAGTCAACAAGTTATGCCGCTTCCTCAATGCTACCCTCCTGACAGCTTCCACCACAGGGACAGCTCTGGCCATGGCTATAAAGGTGACCACAGCAAAAATCTTTACCCACCTAATCCTTCCAAATCACAACCAAGGACCTTTGCACAATTAGTAAGTCTTTTGTGCACTGATAAGGACATAAGAACATAAGAAATAGGAGCAGGAGTAGGCCATACAACCCCTTGAGCCTGCTCCGCCATTCAATAAGATCATGGCTGATTTTCTACATCAACTCCACTTTTCTCGCCCTATCACCACATCCCTTGATTCTCTTAGTGCCCAAGAATCTATCGATCTCAGCCTTGAATATACTCAATGGCTCAGCATCCACAGCCCTCTGGGGCAGAGCATTCCAAAGATTCACAACCCTCTGAGTGAAGAAATTTCTCCTCATCTTAGCCTAAATGGCCGATCCCTTATCCTGAGACTATGACCCCTAGTTCTAGACTCTCCAGCCAGGGGAAACAACCTCTCAGCATCTACCCTGTCAACCCTGATGTAGCAAACAACTGACGGTCACCTGGATGTTGAAGGGAAATACTTTCATCACTTTCTCCAGTGCAAGGAGGCAGCATGAGAGGGCACTGCACGTTTACCAGGCGGCAGGTTTCCCTAAAGTGCAGGATTGCCACTGATGGTTGCTTAACAACAATCCCATACCAACATACATAGAAAAGGCTTTCATTCTATTAAGACTGCAAAAACTAAACCATGCAAGTGAATACCCTGATAGAAGCTACAATGCCTTGATTTTGCACTGGTCCACCATGCTATCATTACTTGAAGGAGCGAGCAGTTGGCCATTGTCTCAGTCATTGACACAGGAGGAAGAGGAAGCAGATGAGGGTGAAATGGTTGAAGGTGACTTGGTACCAGGGAGACCATGGCCTAGAAATTTGGGCGCGCCTGAATGATGAGGCCAGAGGCACAGCGGATATTTGTCCTCGGGCCTAGTTACCATTGAGCCGGTGAGCTGTGGACAGTAACAGGCAGCTCGCTGGTGAAGCAGGATTGAAGATCAGGCCGTTGCGACACCAGCAGCAGCCCTCAGGGCAGCTGGGTCGGGAAGGGAGGCGATTGGATCAGGAAGCGGGGCAGTCAGGTCGAGAGGTAGCTGTGGCTGGGGGGGGGGGAAGGTAGCGGCGGTGGTTGATGGGGGGAGGGGGGAGCAGTGGCTGGCAGCTGTCTGTGTTCTTTGAATGTGAGGTCAGGAGGAATATCCCGCTCCATATTCAGGTAAGTATATTTTAAAATCTTTCCTTGTTGGTTGTGGCTTAACAGGCAGTCCCTTTAAGAAAGAAAAAGAAAAAAATATAGCGCCTTTCACGACCACCAGACGTCTCAAAGCGCTTTACAGTCAAAGAAGTACTTTTGAAGTGTAGTCACTATTGTAATGTAGGAAACGTGGCAACCAATTTGCGCACAGCAAGCTCCCACAAACAGCAATGTGATAATGACCAGATAATCTGGATTTTTTAGTGATGTTGATTGAGGGATAAATATTGGCCAGGACACCGGGGATAACTCCCCTGCTCGTCTTCGAAATAGTGCCATGGGATCTTTTACGTCCACTTGACAGAGCAGACGGGGCCTCGGCTTAACGTCTCGTCCGAAAGACGGCACCTCCGACAATGCAGCGCTCCTTCAGTACTGCACTTAAGTACACTGTTAGGCCGCATGTTGACCTGGTTTTCCTGAGTGCAAACCAATCTTGCAGTGGGCACCTCAAACACGCATTAGGCCCCTTATCTGCACTTGCAAATGGTCTAAGGCCTGTTTCGGGCGTGGGCACTGCACACCGATTTTTTGGCCAGTACCGATATGGTGGGCGGTGCGCTTCGTAATGAGTGTGCGTTTCGTGCCTGCCATATTGGAGGCTTAGGAGGCCACTTAGTGCCTGAAAAATAGGCACTGCGCGGCTGAATTTCTACGCCCATGTGTCATTGATTGATAGGACATTCAGCTGTCTGTAAACTGACTCCGACATGAACAGTCTTGGTGTATTGTGCACCATACATTAGCACAGTGGGTACTCTTAAAGGTCTCAAATGACAGTATGATGCACTTGCATTTATTAAGGAACTCCTTTGAATAGGCAGCTGCCATAGAAGGTGAGGATCACTGGCCCCTGCAGCTGAATAATGTCTGGGGATTGGCCTGTGCGCGGTTGCTTCCTGCTACTCAGCTGCCATCTCCATTTGTTCCTCCTCATTAGTGCTGTGAGTTTCACCATATGCTGCCTCCTGACCCTGACCATTTAAATTGCCCGAGATATCTGGGCTGATACCTGTGTGAGATTCGGAGTGTGTTTTGATCTTAATGAAAGAAAGAAAGATTTGCATTTCTATAGCGCCTTTCACGACCGCAGGACGTCCCAAAGCGCTTTACAACCAACGCAGGACTTTGGAAGTGTGGTCACTGTTGTAATGTAGGAAACGCGACCTATTAACATGGGAGACAGTGCTGACTCAATCTGCCATCTCTTGGCACATTCCCTGCCTACCGAGCACAGAGGAGGAATTAGGGAAGGAGAGCCGGCCAGTCCCATGAATGCTCAATAATCCTGCTGCCATTTCAGTTGGAATCACTGAACCTGTCCTTGTAAGGCACGACAACATCAAAACGCTTGCTTTCAAACTTTCAATCGGCAAGTAGCAGGAAAACTAAAAGAGGAAAAAGTGAAAAAAAACTAATTTACTCAGAAACTGACTACAGTATAACTAGCAAATGGTTCTGTGTATTTTTTGAAAGTCCTTTTCAGTCATTTAAAATCTGGTTACTCACGGGTAGTGGATTGACACTGTGATTAAAAATGCTTATTTTTTGTGATTAAACCCATTTTCAGCTGTATTAATAAAACTATACCTAGTTACCACTCTGAAACATATCAAGGAATATATTTAAAGCAATTTTCTTCTTTAAAAAAAATTATGTTTTAAAACAATGCCCGATTGCGCTGGTTCATGGCAGATTTTAGGTTCGGCGATATGCAAATTGGTTTGAGCGGAAACTCGGGAAAAAAAGCTTCACAAAACGGGCACAATTGTGGGCGCAACTTGCGCCATTTCGCTGATTGCACCCAAAAGGGAAACTCTACCCCCTTACGTCCTCCTGAGAGATGTAATATAATTAAAAATGAAAAATAAAACAAAAACGTTTATTCATGACAATGAGGGCAGATTTGTATAAATAGATACAATGGACCTCATAGAATCGGAGTGATTTCAGTTGGCAACCCAGTGGTATTTGTGCATTGCGCTGCAGTGCCCGGCTAGGCTCTCAATGGCAAGCTCCTGATGTCAGCTGGGTCATCTGGGGCGGTACCAATCGAAGGACTATCAAGAGGGAGAAGAAAAATGAGAAGGTGGGTCACCCCATGCTACACTTACAGCTTGTTCAAGAGGCCTTGGCACAGGCTAGCTGCCGGCAGTATCAGCATTATCTGCGATTTTAAAGGAAGGGAGAAAACAACTCACAAAATTGTTTGGGCTGGGGTGTGAGCATGAACTGTTTAAATTGACCAGGTTTTTTTTTTAAGTTAGCGATAAAATGTATTCTGTTGTGAATTGATAGTGAAACATGCAATAGATATCGAAGGTAAATGAGATGGCTCATTGTTACGAGAGTAAATTAGTAGCTCAAATTATATCACACAGTAATTTAATTCTGCTGTCACAATGTTGCCGTTATCTTCACATAACCCTGATGTGGTTAAGTCAGAACGAAATTGCTTCTTCTGACTCCTTGACTTTGTGTGTGAGGTAGTCCCATTTAAAATTCAGGAGGAGTGACACTATCTCTGTGGCATTATTGTTGGACTGACTCTGCAGTCAGACTGCCTCTACGAGTAGTTAGCTGTTAATACAGATGATTTTGGACAAGCTAGCAGCAATAAATGTGGCTTCAGACACACTTTTTAGCCATTTCTCACTCAGTGATTTCCCCAAATGATTAGTACACTCCCAGAATCCAACCAAAACAATAGTTTTTTTTTTTAAGTGATTACAGTACTGTCAGTGACTGTGCATCGCGAGGATGTTAAATTGAACGTGCACATTACATGTAATTGGTGATGAAAAACAGCAACTAATCTGTGATTGTTGGAAATACATCTGTTACTGCATTGGGGAATTGTGTCTTGGCTTTCTTTCATTGCATTGAATGGAAGAGGATTATTAAAAAATAATGGACTGTCAGGAGAATGCAACAGGGCAGTAACATAATCAGCAGCTTCACACAATGCCACAAACTGTGAATGGAAACTTGATCAGTTCCTACATATCATTGGCCCACCCACCCAGATTGTGCTGCTGCCTTTCATTTATTATTAAATATGAACATTCGACGTCATGCAAAAGTCATAAAAGGTGATTGGCTTGTTGGTCTGGAGAGCAGTCTTCAATCAGCCTTCCGACAATGTTGCTGAGTTGATCGATGTCAGTGAGTGTATACAATAACCCTTTTGGGGTAAATAAATGAGTGGCATCGCATCATGTGATTTGCGTTCTTTGCAGTGAGATTACAGACCATTCACTATCTTGAAACTGGATGTTATTAGTTAATAGATCACTTGGAGCATCTTACAGTAACACGTCAAGGGGGTTCAGATAGCATCATAAAGTGTGCAAACAAAGCTTGAGTCATTTATGAATGCCATTTAAAGGTATGTCCCTGTCTTTAAACACCTTGGGATAGATTTTCAGTTTCGACAGTGGAGGAATATGGGCGCTAATGGATCGGCCGCCCGTTATACAGCCAGCACGATTTTCCTTTCCATTGAAGTCCACTCAACACTCCGCCCATTTGTACCCCAAAATTGCAATCGGGCTTTTACGTATGTCATAGGACCCTGATTTGCATATTATAAGTGGCCTCCTGCCTGAAACAGGCAAACACTCTGGCCACCCATCTTAGGACCCCAGCCAATATGGCGAGGGGCCAGATTGCCCGCCGAAATGGGGCATAATCTTAAAATTAGAGCTAGGCCATTCAGGGGTTATATCAGGAAACTCCTTCACACAAAGGGTTGTGGAAATCTGGAACTCTCTCCCACAAAAAGTTTGTTGAGGCTAGGTCAATTGAAAATTTCAAAACTGAGATTGATAGATAGTTAAGGGTATTAAGGGTTACGGATCTAAGGCAGGTAGTTGGAGTTCAGCTACAGATCAGCCATGATCTAATGGAATGGCGGAGCAGGCTCGCGGGGCTGAATGGCCTGTACATACAGGAGAAAAATGAAACTACCAAGGCCGAGAAGGCACCTACAGTAGACCTGAATTTATGAAACACCTACTGAGCATCGATCTATATATTATGCTACTCGTCAATCTCCCGTGGCATTACAGACAGGGAGTAAAGACCAAGTATAGTTTTCACATTAAGCAGGTTAAAGGTGGGAGATATCTGGACAGACATACAGACATAAGTCAGTCCTCCTTTTTAAATGATGCGGGGATGCATCCTTTTTAAAGCCAGACATTTTGTCCTTATGTTTATAAAATATATTAATTTGATATTACTTATTGTTAAACTGTGGCAATTTGGGAAGCAGAGACGTGGAGTTGGTTTGAGGATAGGCGTTTCTCTGCAGATACAAACCGAAGTGCTTGGAGATGCAAAACTGAGGTGCTAGAGTGCCACCACTGGCAGAAGGGGGTAATTACAGTGCCAGAGATTTACATTTATAGTGCAGTAAATGGACACAAAAGTGTGATAAAAGATTAGGCAACAGGCAATAAGGTTTTGTAAACAGGAAGTGTAAGCGAATGTAAGATTTGAATGTATTATTGATATTAATAATAATACACCAGTGCCCCTTCCATTGTCATGCCTGGTTACAAATTCAACATAATCTGAAAACCTTGGCTGCCTCTGAGTTGCAACATGAAACTGACAAGCACATTCCAATCTGCAACTTTCTCTGAGCAAACAACTATTAAATTCTGAGTGATCTCAGGCCGTGACTACTTCTAGCAATTAGACTTTCTGGCCTTAAGGAGGCAGACCAGCTTAAATGTAGCTTCACCTTAGTAACAACACAGCTTGCATTTATATAGCGCCTTTAATGTAGTAAAACGTCCCAAGGCGTTTCACAGGATGCACTAGGATCTACAAGATGCACTGCAGCAACTCGCCAAGGCTTCTTCCCCAGCACCTCCCAAATCCGCGACCTCTACCACCTAGAAGGACAAGGGCAGCAGGCGCATGGTAACCTCCAAGTTCCCCTCCAAGTCACACACCATCCTGACTTGGAAATAAATCATTGCTCCTTCATTGTCGCTGGGTCAAAATCCTGGAACTCCCTCCCTAACAGCACTGTGGGAGTACCTTCACCTCACGGACTGCAGCGGTTCAAGAAGGCGGCTCACCACCACCTTCTCAAGGGCAATAAGTGTTGGCCTTGCCAGCGATGTCGACATCCCATGAATGAATTAAAAAAAGGAGCGTTATCAAAAAAAATTGACACCGAGCCGCGTAAGGAGATATTAGGGCAGGTGACCAAAAGCTTGGTCACAGAGGAAGGTGTTAAGGAGCCTCTTAAATGAGGAGAGAGAGGTAGTGAGGCGGAGAGATTTAGGGCTGGAATTCCAGAGCTTAGGGCATAGGCAGCTGAAGGCACGGCCACCAATGGTGGAGCAATTGAAATTGGGGATGGTCAAGAGGCCAGAATTCGAGGAGTGCAGATATCTTGGAAGGGTTGTAAACATATAAGAGCTCAGTCATAGTCCATGCTCAACAGGCCAGAATTGGAGGAGCGCAGAGATCTCGGAGCAGCAGAATAATAATTGTGCGTCAAATGATTTGATACCTTGTCATTATAAAACAGGGAAACACTGAATTTACTGTGAGCAGCTCCATGGGAAATCCACTAATAATGTAGTATAACTGATATGTCTAGCACACACATTCACACTCCAGATGTCTCAAACCGTCACACTTCATTCAGATATCACACATCAAATCTTTAAAGCGGCAAAACAATCTTAAGATACTTCTTGATGTCCATGTTTGCATTGGTGTAACCCCTTGGCTTTCCTCTGCTTCTTATTGTGACATTGCAAGGCAAAGTGATGACGATTGTTGCAATTCTTGTCTAGTTGATCGTATGCTGAACCTTTTTCTTTTCATTGTTGCTTCTTCTGCCCACTGAACACATGTTACTGCACTGGTACTGGTGGGTGCTGTTGTACTACTTAGGGCATCTCATTTTGTAGGACTGCCACGTCATCTTCTGCTTTAGAAAGTGGACTATGACTGAGCTCCTGTATGTTTACAACCCTCAGAGATATCTACGCTCCTCTAATTCTGGCCTCTTGAGCATTCCCGATTTGAATCGCTCCACCATTGGTGGCCGTGCCTTCAGCTGCCAAGGCCCTAAGCTCTGGAATTCCCTCCCTAAACTTTTCCGCCTCTCTACCTCTCTTTCCTCCTTAAAACCTACCTCATCTGCCCTCATATCTCCTTATATGGCTCGGTGTCAAATTTTGTTTTATAACGCTCCTGTGGAGCACCTAAAGAAAGAAAGAAAGACTTGCATTTCTATAGCGCCTTTCACGACCACCGGACGTCTCAAAGCGGTTTACAGCCAATTAAGTACTTTTGAAGTGGAGTCACTGTTGTAATGTGGGAAACGCGGCAACCAATTTGCGCACAGCAAGGTCCCACAAACAGCAATGTGATAATGACCAGATAATCTGTTTTTGTTATGTTGGTTGAGGGATAAATATTGGCCAGGACACCGGGGATAACTCCCCTACTCTTCTTCAAGATAGTGCCATGGGATCTTTTACGTCCACCTGAGAGAGCAGACAGGGCCTCGGTTTAACATCTCATCTGAAAGGCGGCACCTCCGACAGTGCAGCGCTCCCTCAGCACTGCACTGGAGTGTCAGCCTTGATTTATGTGCGCAAGTCCCTGGAGTGGGACTTAAACCCACAACCTTCTGACTCAGAGGCGAGTGTGCTACCAACTGAGCCACAACCTAGGAACGTTTTACTATATTAAAGGTGCTATATAAATACAAGTTCTTGTTGTTGTTGTGTTCTTTCAAGAGCTCTGCTGCTCTGCTGCTCTGCACAGTTGAACATTTCACCGAATCTACGTCTGTTTTCGGAGTCCCTCCTCAACAGCAAATTCAAATTGGTCCTGTCGCTACGTTTAACAGGGAGCTGCTGAAATGTCGACTTCAGTGACATACTTCTCCCACGGCTCTCTACCATTTTGGTTATAGGTTAAACATCTGTAGTGGGCAATTGTCTGATTTTTGCAGGGCAGTAATGCTCATCAAATGCTCACAGTATCTCTGCCAGGGTATGATATAAACTGCTGAGGAATGTCCAACTGTCAGACCTGAGTGTCTAACAGGTGCAAGAACATTTCCACTCTCATTCTATCATCAGTCAGTCATTGCAAGTTCCTTATATAACTGCAATTGCTCTTTCCAATGTTTCCAGAGCTGCAGTAAATCCTTTGTCTTGATTTCTAACATTTCTGTTCATCTTAGCTACCCCATTGCTGCAGACTCCTGGTAGTTGTATTATGCTTACCTCCAATGGCTTTTTTCTTTCTTAATTCTGCTGAACTTCTATATCATGCAGTGGTTAAGAAATTAGTTCCAAGAATGATTTTCAGTACTTGTTGCAGCTGAGAGACAACTAGGTTGAGAGATCAGAGCTATCAAGTTTCAAGATAATTTACTGTTTGGCTGTATTTGCTTCTGCTAGGACCCAGTAGGAACACAGGAACAGGAGTAGGCCATTTAGCCCCTCGAGCCTGTTCCGCTATTCAATGGCTGATCTGTGACCTATCTCCATATACCTGCCTTTGCCCCATATCCCTTAATACCTTTGGTTAACAAAAATCTATCAATCTCGGATTTAAAATTAACAATTGACCCAGCGTCAATTGCCGTTTGCGGAAGTGAGTTCCAAACTTTTACCGCCCTTTGTGTGTTGAAGTGTTTCCTAACTTTACTTCTGAAAGGCCTGGCTCTAATTTTTAGGCTAGGCTCACCAAACAGCGGAAATAGTTTCTCTCTATCTACCCTATCAGTTCCCCTTAATATCTTGAAACGTGACTTGCAATTTTGCTTCTTTCAATCTTTTCTCTTTTTCTGCAACTGTGCATAATCTGGCACTGTGCGTTACCTCTCTGGTTCTTTATAGCAACGATAACAGGCTGTATTTCTGATGGTGATATTATTTTGAAGAGCTTTGCTGTCTCAGGCAGCAGGAGCTGCTAAGGGCTTGTGAAAACAACAAATCAAGCATGCGCACTTGACAAAACCTACCAATAACAGAAAGGGAATTAATCAAATCTCTCCAAATATTTTTGGAAAATCCTTTGGACTGCAATTTTGATCTATCCACCGAGCTGAGATTTACTCATGGAAAAACTGGAAGTTTGTAACATAACAAAGGCATAAAAAAATGACAAAATTCAGAAGAAAATGATTAAGCCTACCTATACAATAGTATTATCTGTGCGTGAAAAGCAACAATGTTTTCCATCTGAGGCCTATGCCTCTCTGAGAAGCCTGTGGATTGATGGATTTTCCACAGATATCACGGTCAGTTGAACAGAGTCAGGCTACAACTCCTAGGAATTCCTTTATGGTTGACAGCAAAAGTGGCCATCATGGAGTATGCTGGACAGGTCTAATGATGGAGAAGCACTGAGGACTGCAACCTCCAGGAGAACAATTATTAGAAGCAGTTGAGGTAATTTGATTTGATTTCTTGTTTGTATAAAGCTCTAAATAACATAAAACATAAACCTTTTACCGGAAATCAATGTAAGTTACTATATTCAAGTGATTATTAATTAGCAAATATATGTGTAACAAGTGAAACTTTGCACTTTGAAACTGAAGCATTGCTTAATATATATTATATATCTGTAGTAATATATCTTAAATGATTAGGAAAGTTGATATTTATGTTCTTTGCTTCTGAGAGAGAAGTTAAAGAGAACAGAAAGAATTCTGGAAGGACTGTGTCTATTAAAATTCAGAGCAAGGTTTTGGATAAATATTCGGAACTTAAATATGTTTATTTAAGCAGGACTATTTAGTTACGTTGAGTACTATCACAGAAATATTTGATAAAGGAAACTACAAATTAGTTTAAATTTTATATTTCTCGGTCATCACTATTAAAACCGTACATACTTGGGACAGCCTGTCCATCTGATTTTGTAGATTATGGACCCCTTTTTGAAAGGAAATATAATTTGTATTATCTCTGCTCAGAACATTGCATTTCATTCCTTTAACCATGAAGGAAATATAGAAGGAATTATACGGCAAAGTGTTAATGTTTAAAGCTGTGTTTAGAAAAAAAAACTGTTGGTTTTAAAAAAGGAAACTGGAACCTGCTTTGTGTTCTTTAGTTCATGTAATACGGGTCAGAGAAATGCAACATTTTGTATCATAATATCTGTGCAGAGATTTATTTATTCATGTAAATTGATATGTGTGGGCAACAAAATGTATTTATTGATCTGTTTTGGGCTAGAAAAAGACTAAAGGGCAGAAATGCAAATTCTGCTACTGGCACAGTGCCATGTTAGACTTGATCTCATGGAGGCAATAATGTTGTCGCCCTATTTCTGACCTGCGGCCACATTTATCAAGGCTACAGAGCAATTCCTGCCTTTATTTTCATGAATTCATCAAGAAACATTTATGTTACACTCTTGGAACAGAACTCTTACAAATTGCTTTCAAAATCCTTTCAGTGGAGATGTGCACCCCTTCCCCACCACCACACTGCAGAATCACCTCCTTGCAAAAGCATGATCTCCGACCTGATGTGAGCAAGGCCCCAGGCCAGAGATCCACTAGTGCACTGCAAAGTTGATTCCCTCTTAGGGCGCAAATTTCACTTCCCGGTTTCCAATAGATTCAGAACCCGATTAAGCAGCCAAACTGCCATGGTGTTATATAGAGAACAATCCATTAATTCATTATCAGTTATTTTTCTTTGTTCCTGCGCTGTGGGCAACACTGGTAAGCCAGTGTTTATTGTCCATTCCTAGTTGCCCCGAGGGCATTAAGATTCATCCATGTAGTGTGACTGGAGTTACGTGTAGGCCAGACTGGGTAAGGGTGGGAGGACCCCTTTGATGAAGGACATTAGTGAATTGGTTGGGTTTTTACAATCCGTCAGCTAGCCCACAAATCAACAGATTTATTGAATTCATAAAGCAACTTGCCATGGTGGGATTCGAACTTACAGTGCCAGTTGTCAGTCGTAGCTCAGTGGTAGCACACTCAGCTCTGAGTCAGAAGGTTGTGGGTTCAAGTCCCACTCCAGCGACTTGAGCACATAGGCCCCGATTTTATTACTGAGGCGGGATCAGTGCAGCCAAGATAGGTGCTGAACGGTGACCCCGCTCCTGGCTCCATCCTGCTCTGTGAGAAGAATTTTCCGTTGATTTTTTTAAAATTTGTTTGTGGGATGTGGGCGTCACTGGCAAGGCCAGCATTTATTGCCCATCCCTAATTGCCCTTAAGAAGTTGGTGGTGAGCTGCCTTCTTGAACCGCTGCAGTCCGTGTGGTGAAGGTACTCCCACAGTGCTGTTAGGGAGGGAGTTCAAGGATTTTGACCCAGCGACGATGAAGGATCGGCGATATACTTTCAAGTCAGGATGGCGTGTGACTTGGAGGGGAACTTGCAGGTGATGATGTTCCCATGCGCCTGCTGCCCTTGTCCTTCTAGGTGGTAGAGGTCGTGGGTTTGGGAGGTGCTGCTGAAGAAACCTTGGCAAGTTGCTGCAGTACATCTTGTAGATGGTAGACACTGCAGCCACGGTACACCGGTGGTGGAGGGAGTGAATGTTTAAGGTGGTGGATGGGGTGCCAATCAAGCGGGCTGCATTGTCCTGGATGGTGTCGAGCTTCTTGAGTGTTGTTGGAGCTGCACTCATCCAGGCAAGTGGAGAGTATTCCATCACACTCCTTACTTGTGCCTTGTAGATGGTGGAAAGGCTTTGGAGAGTCAGGAGGTGAGACACTCGCCACAGAATACCCAACATCTGACCTGCTCTGGTTGCCACAGTATTTATGTGGCTGGCCCAGTTACGTTTCTGGTCAATGGTGACCCCCAGGATATTGATGGTGGAGGATTCTGTGATGGTAATGCTGTTGAATGTCAAAGGGCGGTGGTTAGACTCTTGCTTGTTGGAGATGGTCATTGCCTGGCACTCGTGTGGCGCGAATGTTACCTGTCACTTATCAGCCCAAGCCTAAATGTCATCCAGATCTTGCTGCATGCGGGCATGGACTGCTTCATTATCTGAGGAGTTGTGAATGGTGCTGAACACTGTGCAGTCATCAGCGAACATCCCCACTTCTGACCTTATGATGGAGGGAAGGTCATTGATGAAGCAGCTGAAGATGGTTGGGCCTAGGACACTGCCCTGAGGAACTCCCGCAGCGATGTCCTGGGACTGTGATGATTGACCTCCAAAAACCACAACCATCTTCCTTTGTGCTATGTATGACTCCAGCCAGTGGAGAGTTTCCCCCCCTCCCCCCGATTCCCATTGACTTCAGTTTTACTAGGGCTCCTTGATGCCACACTTGGTCAAATGCTGCCTTGATGTCAAGGGCAGTCACTCTCACCTCACCTCTGGAATTCAGATCTTTTGTCCATGTTTGGACCAAGGCTGGTAATGAGGTCTGGAGCTGAGTGGTCTTGGCGGAACACAAACTGGGCATCAGTGAGCAGGTTATTGGTGAGTAAGTGCTGCTTGATAGCACTGTCGACATCTTCCATCACTTTGCTGATGATTGAGAGTAGACTGATGGGGTGGTAATTGGCCGGATTGGATTTGTCCTGCTTTTTGTGGACAAGACATACCTGGGCAGTTTTCCACATTGTCGGATAGATGCCAGTGTTATAGTTGTACTGGAACAGCCTTTCTAGAGGTGCGGCTAGTTCTGGAGCACAAGTCTTCAGCACAACAGCTGGGATGTTTTCAGGGCCCATAGTCTTTGCTGTATCCAATGCGCTCAGCTGTTTCTTGATATCACGTGGAGTGAATCGAATTGGCTGAAGACTGGCTTCTGTGGTGGTGGGGACCTCAGGAAGAGGATCATCCACTCAGCACTTCTGGCTGAAGATGGTTTCAAATTGTACTTGTTAAGCCCGCCCAGCGAGGCTCCCTGCCAATTAAAAGAAGCGGGTCTGATGACGTCATTTGATGACGCATCATCAGCCGGTTTCCTTAAAGGGGCCATGTGCAAATTTAGTTTGACAGTTGTGCTGTCAGTTTTCTACAGCATTGAGGTGCTGCAAACACTGACAAGCATTGCACAGAGGTGCACGGCTGCACCCAGGCTCTCCCATGACTCCCTCCATATGCATATGCTTATGGAGGGAGTCACAGTACACAGGGAGGTTCTGCACACAGGGAGTTTCTGTTCCCTTCCAATGGGCAGAAGAGACCTCCCTAGGAGACCAAAAGCAGCCTGGTTGCACATTGCACAGGAGGACACAAGCAGGGATGTCGTCAGGAGGACCTGGCTGCAGTGGCGCCAACCTTTCAATGATCTCAGTAGATCATGAAAGTTACTGCAAAGCCACACTCAACCTTATCCTGCTGTGCCACTCATCACATCCCCATCACTCTGCCTTCCCTACCCTACTCCTGCACATCCTTACTCACACCAACTTACCTTGCCCCTCCACCCATCCCCCTCTATCTACATTATCACTTCCCCATCTCAATAGCCACCCCTCACACTCAAGCCCATCCTACTGCAAGATACCAACTAAGAAAACACAAGGGTAGGCACTTGGGTGGTTTAGCCAATGTTCATGTGAAGTTTCTGGTAATGTTGTGTCAGACATTGATACCTTTATTTTCAGCACTTTGCGTTCTTGGACAGATTTGTGTGCACCTTTGTAAGTGTCTTAGTGAGTTGCAGTGAATGGTGAGACATAACGGTACCCCACTCCCTGCAATGGTGATGAGTGTGAACGGAATGGCTTGGGCATTGTAGGGATGCTTTATGTTGATGGTGTGGGGTGGTGACAACCTGACACATCATTTGGCATCCAGGGTGTACAGCATCAAGTGAAGTAAATCTGGCCATGGTGAGGCCGTCCCTGGCCTCCCAGGCAACAATGTGGTCGGGTGCTGATGCCTTATGTCCTGTGCAGCATCAGGTGATTGCGGAGAAGACTGGTGTTGTTGTTGTTGCTGCTGGTGTGCCCGGTGATGCTGGTGTTGGGGCTGATCTTGGTGGGATTCTGAGGACAAAGGTGAGATATTTTCAAGGGCAACAATGCTGATGTAATAGATGGCAGGTAAGGTTGAGATGACAGAAGCGATCTGTCAATGGTGAGAGAGGTTGTTCCAATGAGGTGGCACTGGATAGAGAGTTTGCTCCAAACACTTGCAAGCTGCAGAAAGCTCAATATGTCTTCCAAATGCAATAAGCAACAGTTTCTGAGCTTTGAAAGTGAACAGCTGTAACATGGAATCTTTTATACAACTTTGGCAGCTGTCAGGTCATAAGATAATTCAATGCTGAATCCACTCACGACATGCTGAGCTGACGTGTTCCCCGAGCAGCAGGTAACCCTGTGGGGGAGCATGTAAAATTGAAATGTAGGCTCAAAATAACAGTTAATTGGATGTTAACAACCCATTTAATGATGTGAATTGCCTCCCCCGCCACTTGGTGTCGAGTTTGTTCAGCGCTGACAGACCCGACACGTGGAAGACCCGAGTGGAGGCAGGGTTGACAGCGGGTTCCCTAACTGCTGTCAATCTTTGCTATTTTGACAGCTGACCCGCCTCCGAACCCACCCTCTGAGCGCCGACAAAATTCAGCCCATAATCCAGGCTGACATTCCAGTCCAGTACTGAGAGAGTACTGCGCTGTTAGAGGTGCTGTCTTTTGGATGAGACGTTAAACCGAGGCCCCATCTGCCATCTTATGTAGACATAAAAGATGCCATGGCACTATTTCGATAAAGAACAGGGGAATTCTCCCCGGTGTCCAGACCAACATTTATCCCTCAACCAACACCTGAAACAGATTATTTGGACATTTATTTCATTGTTGTTTGTGGGACCTTGCTGTGCACAAATTGGCTGCTGCATTTCCATACATTACAACTGTGACTACACTTCAAAAGTACTTCATTTGCTATAAAGCACTTTGAAACATACTAAAGTTGTGAAAGTTGTGAAACCATGGAATTTTTATTATAATGGAAACATTTGACATTCCACAAATATAAAATTAGTTTTTCAGCACCAGAATGGTTGTTCAGCAGTAATTATGACTCAGTACACCATAAAAACCTAGTTACACCTCATTGAACAAGGCTTAACTATTTCGGGAGTTTTTAACAGTGATATTCCAGTGTAAAAGCTGAAGTTCTCGTCAGTTCAGTGATTTCAATTGATTGCCGGCTGCAGGGAGTTCAACAGCGCGCCGTGTGGCGGGGCAGGGAATGACTGACAGCAACTTCTGGATATCCGCATTTAACTGCGCATGTGCGGACGGCAGAAGTTTCTGTCAGATTCACAATTGTAATGACAGCAAAAGCGACCAGTTTCGCTGTCAGTACAACCGCAAATTCCGAGCCATTCCAATAGATGCATTTAGTGGGTCCCCTACATAACCAATTCATCCCAATTATCTAATCTTGAGTAAGTCCCCTATCAAATATAAGGTCTGAAATCAGGAGAAGAGTTTAATATTCATTCACATTGAGTTGCTAATTGCCTGCTGCCATTCATTTAGAGGAACAATAACATAAGTAATCACGCTCAATTTAACAGCCATCAGGTACATGTAATGGATTGCTAAATGCATGAAAGAGACATTCACGTTGAAATGAATTTGCGAAAACCAAGTGGGAAAAGGATATGGATACATGTAAAATAATGATGTGGAGGTGTGTGGACCATCTTTGGTTGCCTACATCTGTAAGAAGGCAACTCAGTTCATTCTTTGTTGGTACTTTAACTAACTAACTACGCAAGACCTTAATGTTCAAAATTGACAGATCAAAAGAAAATGAACAAGTTATTCTGTCTGCGCTGTCGAAGATAAACCAGGGGTTCTCAGAATCTGGGCTTTGTGCCAGAAATTCCTCCACTTTTTTGCAGAAGATCAAACACTACGGTTTTACTCTGCGTGATCACCTTCAGCCGAACTGGCATTAACATCATGTATGTAGGCGGATCCTTCTCCTTGAGTTGTTTTATATGCTGTCAAAGTCTATTCTGGCTCCTTGCAATCTGCTGAAAGTCTAAGGATAAACGACAGCCCTTTTCATTCCTACATCCTCTACCGGTCACGGGATTAATCAAGGAAAGCACAAGGGATGTTGCGCTTTTAAGGCTTTTGGATGCTGGTGTGGATCTGTTTAGCCCTCCCTTCCCACGCATAAAGATTCCACCCCTCCAAGCTGGCCCATTGCTCTTTTCCTTCTCATTGGCAGATGAGTCACTCCCACCTTTCAACTTTGTTTCAATATGGTCCTGAATGCATTTTAAGCTACTTTTAAAACACTTGTATAATAGAAAGAAAGAACTTGAATTTGTATACATCATAGACATGCACACACATTCCATTATTAATTCTATCCACCAGAACTAAACTATCCTATTGCCCTGTCATTTCATAGTGTCCAAAAACCTCAGCTACCTCTTTTAAGCACTTGTTATTTCACCCACATTACACCTATTCCTTTTCTTTTTCTTCCTATGGCTTGAATGTACTGCTTTTAAATTCATGTCAAAAGAGGACTGATGCTGCTTTCTTTCTGTTGCCAAGCTATACTTAGGAACAGGAGTAGACCATTCAGCCCCTCAAGCCTGTTCCACCATTCAATTAGATCATGGCAGATCTGTACCTTAACTCCATCTACCCACCTTGGTTCCATAACCCTTAATCCCCTTGCCTAAAAAAAAATCTATCAATTTCAGTTTGGAAACTTTCCATTGACCTAGCCTCAACAGCTCTTTTGTGAGAGAGTTCCAGATTTCCACCACACTTTGTGTGAAGAAGTGCTTCCTGACATCACCCCTGAACGGCCTAGCTCTAATTTTAAGGTTATGCCCCCTTGTTCTGGACTCTCCCACCAGAGGAAATAGTTTCTGTCTATCTATCCTATCAAATCCTTCAATCATCTTAAACACTTCAATTGGATCACCCCTTAATCTTCTATATTCAAGGGAATACAAGCCTAGTCAATGTAACATGTCCTCGTAAGTTACTCCTTTTAGCCCCAGTATTATTCTGGTGAATCTGCGCTGTACCCTTTCCTAGGCCAATATATCCTTCCTGAGGTGCGATGTCCAGAACTGAATGCAGTACACCAGATGGGATCTCACCAGAGCTCTGTACAGCTGTACCATAACTTCCATCCCTTTGTATTCCTCCTCAAAAAATTCAACTCGGATCGTTAGACATGACTTACCTTTTACAAATCCATGCTGGCTCTCTTTCATCAGCTCACTAGGCCTATACTCTCTAGAGTTTAGAAGAATGAGAGGTGATCTCATTGAAATATACAAAATTCTTACAGGGCTTGACAGGGTAGATGCAGGGAGGATGTTTCCCTTGGCTGGGGAGTCTAGAACCAGGGGGTCACAGTCTCAGAATAAGAGGTCAGCCATTTAGGACTGAGATGAGGAGAAATTTCTTCACTCAGAGGGTGGTGAACCTTTGGAATTCTCTACCCCAGAGGGCTGTGGAGGCTCAGTCATTGAGTATATTCAAGACAGAGATCGATAGATTTTTGAATATTAAGGGAATCAAGGGTTATGGGGATAGTGCAGGAAAGTGGAGATGAGGTAGAAGATCAGCCATGATCTTATTGAATGGCGGAGCAGGCTCGAAGGGACAAATGGCCGACTCCTGCTCCTATTTCTTATGTTCTAATGTTTCAGCTCCAAGATACCCATTTATAATGAGATGGGCTTCCCGGTTGTACGGTAATGGTAAGTATATTGACACTGGCCCGTAATTTCCGATAGGAGGCTTCCTGCGTGCGGATGCCTCCTATCGGAAAAAACTCTACGCACTTAGCTGAGGGCTCCCGAGGTCCGGACACCTCCGATGCTGGGCCTCTCCACAGTCGAAATGCGCAGGGCCCACGTATCCCAGGAGTGCATGTGGTTCGCAAGCGTCCCTGGGATCACGTGGGCCAGGCCAGCCAATGAAAGAAGGGAATCCCCCTTCATACTTATGACAGATAGACCCGTCAAAAGTATGAATGGAGATCACCCCAAAAAGACACTAAAACATTAAATAATTTTTTTTTTAAACCATCACATTTTTAAAATGAGTTAAAATTACATTAAATTAAATATTTTAAACAAAAATTTAATTTTTTTTTTTAAATAATTAAAGTTTTTTACGGGGCTAAAAATAAACTTACCTTTTTTAAAAGTATTTTTAAATTATAAATGAGTGAAAAAAATATATATTTTTTAACTTTTTTAAAACTCTTATGCTGGTAAAAGTAGGCCTTATGCCTGCTTTTACCAGGCGTAAGATTTTTAAGTGTTTTCAGCGGGCGGAGGTTCTGCAGAAAGCGGAACACTCCCCCCGCAGAGGCCCTTCTCCAGGGCAGGCGTCCGATCAGTCAAGAGGATTCTTGACAGATCGGAAATGCCGGTTTTCAGCACATGCACTTCACATGCCTGAAACCGGCATTTCCGATGTCCCTACGGGTGTGTTCACAGTGCGTACGCACCCGTAAGCATCAGAAAATACGGGCCACTGTGATATTAAGATAACTATATTTCAGTCATTTGATAATTTTTTTTTTGCTGGAGGTGCTGTGCCAATTGCTTTCATTTTTTATGCTCCAGTATGATTACTGACACCAATGGGTTTCCCAATGGGAATCCCCTGTCGGATGTACTTGTCAGAGGAGGGGGAGAGAGAATCGTGGAATGCCAGACAGCTTACGCTACACAAGAGGAGCTCTATGCCCACTCACCAGTGCCTGCATGCTTGCGTCTTCAATCGCTAATTTTTTTAAGCTGTGCGGACATGGAACATAAGCATTGTAAGATCCTGCTATCAATTGACAACAAAACGCAATGCAATGCATCAGCCCTCACCTTGTGCCATTAGCATCATTTCTTAATGAGCAATTTATCAATATTCAGTTTACATATTTCTGTGGTCTCGCCCCTCCCTATCTTTGTAACCGTCCTACAACCCTCCGAGATATCTGCGTTCCTCCAATTCTGGCCTCTTGAATATTCCTGATTTGAATCGCTCCACCATTGGTGACTGTGCCTTCAGCTGCTGAGGACCTAAGCTCTGGAACTCCCTCCCTAAACCTCTCCGCCTCTTTACCTCTCTCGCCTCCTTTAAGAGGCTCCTTAAAACCTACCTTAAAATCTCACCTGCCCTAATATCCCCTTAAGCGGCTCGGTGTCAAATTTTGTTTGATAACGCTCCTGTGAAGTGAGTTGAGACGTTTTACTACATTAAAGGGGCTATATAAATGCAAGTTGTTGGTGTATGGCAACGAGAAAGTACAAAAATTCAACGATTTTGTGGGTTATTTTGGCCAAAGGGTGAAAGCAGGTGCCAATTGGGTGCTGTGCTAATAAGTCACGCCTGTGTGAAAGTCGGGATTTAGCACAATTTTGGTCCTAATTGCTAATTACCATAATTTGAACTTGCCTGGAGGTGCTAAACCAGACATCTGCAGGTTTAGCACTCAAGTGCTGGTTAGATACAATTTTCGTGGCGCAGTCTATGTGGGCTCCTCGCACCCACTTCCACTGAAGGTGTGGAGTGCTCTATCTGGCACACAGCGGCACGTTGCAGGCTCAGGGACTGAGGGAGAGGGTGCACAGGTTCTCAGACGCGGCACTGGAGGTCGTGGTGGAGGAGGTCTAGAGGAGGAGGGAGGTCCTGTACCCGCAGGGGGAAGGACGGCATCTCGCCCTCCTGTCTCTCTCCCCTGTAGCAGCTGGTGCTGCTCTGTCTTGTCTCATCTCCCATTTCTTGTCCACCAAGGAGACGCTGAGGAAGATGTCCATGACCAAGCAATCCCTTTCTCCTGTTGACTCCTATAAGGTGTCCTATAAGGTGGAGTAGCACAGCACTTACTCTTCTTAGGTGAAGTCCTCAGAGAATCTCTAGAATAAATGTTGCAAGAGTGTTGGTGAAGTGTCCCAGAAATACACCCGGTGTGTTTCAGAGATTCTCTTCACAGCTCCAGCAGCAAGTCAACATGAAATGGTGAGTATCCCTTTAAGTAGCGCTTGAAATTGACATCAATGCTGTGTTTACTCCCAAACAGCTGATCGCTGTTAGGAGAAGGCATTAGGACAGGCGCCAGCCACCAAAATGCCGCGCAGCCTTCTTAATGAGCGCGACCAGGCAATTTAATTGTCAATCAGCCCCTTAACAATCCTCCGGGCGGCTGTTCCTAGCGCTGGCTTCAACTCCTTTACCAAGATGGCATCCTGTGCAAAACACCGACACTCACCGCCCGCCTGCATTCACCGCACGCCGACTCTCACCGCCCGCCGACTCTCCCCGCCCGCCGACACTCACCGCCCGCCGACACTCACCGCCCGCCGACTCTCACCGCCCGCCGACTCTCACCGCCCGCCGACTCTCACCGCCCGCCGACACTCACCGCCCGCCGACTCTCACCGCCCGCCGACTCTCACCGCCCGCTGACTCTCACCGCCCGCCTGCATTCACTGCCCGCCGACTCTCACCGCCCGCCGACTCTCACCGCCCGCCTGCATTCACCGCCCGCCGGCTCTCACCGCCCGCTGACTCTCACCGCCCGCCGACACTCACCGCCCGCCTGCATTCACCGCCCGCCGACACTCACCGCCCGCCTGCATTCACCGCCCGCCGACACTCACCGCCCGCCGACTCTCACCGCCCGCCGACACTCACCGCCCACCGACTCTCCCCGCCCGCCGACTCTCACCGCCCGCCGACTCTCACCGCCCGCCGACTCTCACCGCCCGCCTGCATTCACCGCCCGCCGACTCTCACCGCCCGCCGACTCTCACCGCCCGCCTGCATTCACCGCCCGCCGACTCTCACCGCCCGCCGACACTCACCGCCCGCCTGCATTCACCGCCCGCCGACTCTCACCGCCCGCCGACACTCACCGCCCGCCTGCATTCACCGCCCGCCGACACTCACCGCCCGCCGACTCTCACCGCCCACCGACACTCACCGCCCGCCGACTCTCACCGCCCGCCGACTCTCAAGGTTTACATACAAACAACTACATGGGCGAGGTAACCAAGGATGACTGGCCCCATGGAACTATTCCACAAAAATGAATCATTGCCTTCATCATGAAGAGGGAGGCTTAAAAATGTGGTGGAGAGAAACTGGCGACAAAAATGTGAATGAGACAAATTGAGTGCTCGATAAATAAATGATTGGCTTGCTGGAATTTTTTTTAAAGTTCATGATTTTGTTCCAGACTATTGTGGTTTTTTATAATTCCATGAGTGAACCTTTCCAGAATCTTTTCTGTGATTTCTTTGCAATTGACTTTTGCTTCTAGTGCTTTTTAAAAATCTTCAAGTAAATGCACTTTATCTCATTGTTCATTAATACACATTTCAAAGATGAGCTTGCAAAGTGACCTTCATGGATAATCTTTCTATTCAACTTTACACAGCGAAATTCCTCAGGAGAAAAACAGTCTCCATTCAAAAGTGGGGAATCCCTTGTAGTGACATTTTGCACTTTAAAGATGACAGCAGCTTGATAAATAATGTATTGTTGAACTGCTTTCATTTCTCAGCTAATGTGGCATTATACTGCATCAAATACAATGGCAACGTTAGCAAGTGGCTTTGAGTAAAAAAAAATATTTAATGAAGCAATGACGGACACAGTAGAAGTATAGTTATGGGGTTTAAAGTTAAGGGGCTGGATTTTGTCTTGGAGTCGGGTTGGGGTCGTGTCATCCGCATTTCGTGTTTCCCCCCGACTCCAGATTAATGTGGATGATTGATGCAATTTTCACTTAATTGGGCAATTGAGTTCCAGCATGTGGGAACCCATGAACCAATTAGTGTTTTCAGTCTGAAAGTCGCCTCTGATGATGTCATCATTGCTGACTGCCTAGTCTCAGAGACTGTTGGTGAGAGAGGACCTGCGTGGCTTGCTTTTGATGTGAGTGGACCTAGATGCAAAAATGGGGGGGGGGGGGAAGAGAGAGAGAGAGAGAGAGAGAGAATTTTTTTTGCATCCAAGTCCTCTCACAGCAAAGGCCAGGCAGTCTCTGAAGACATTCAATGCAGCAGCATCAGAGGCGACTTTCAGACCTAATACTACTACTACCTTCATCACATCTCCGTTGTAATAGTGGACCTGCAGCTCATAGTCAGCTATCCACTTGTGCTCCTGCCAGGTTTCACTGGAGTGTTTCACACCAGGCGTACTTCACGTCGGAAAAGGGTTAAACTAGCTAAAACGTTTCAAAATGGCATTACAGAGCCAATTTAGGGCTTGTTAAGGGCTTTAATGGCCTCTCCCGCCTCTTGGAGGCGGGACGGAGTCGGAAACCCCGCGACTGATTTTGTCAAAATTGCGTGGAGGCGGGATGGAGTCGGGATGGGGTCGGGACCCCCGACCCCGCAAATTTAACCCCCCACACGCCTCCAAACCCGACTCCATGGGTCATTGAAAATCCAGCCCAAGCTGTTTCATTGAAGGACAAGACCATAGGTTGAAACTCGCAATCAAAAAGCCTAGGCTAAGTTCCAGAATACTATACAACTTCAAATTTCCTATTGCTGTTCAGTTATCTGGGGGTTGGTGAGAGTACTTACACGAGGCTCTCCTTTACAGTCAACCCAAACTCACATCTATTAACCCTCCATCAACTGCCAGCCATTTAACAAACTCTCTGAGGCTCCGATTTTAACTGACCCCACCTGGCGGAATCCGGGTGGGGCGGTAGTTAAAATAAGGTGAATCACTTACCCCGTCCGATCCTGCTGCCTTTCCGATGTGACCCGATGTTGAGCAGGCGGGCGTGACACCAGCAGGAAGGGAGCGGGGTCCTACTTTAATTATGCAGATCGAGTTCGATGATATCAGGAGCCGATCGCAATTTCAACTTGAGGCCTGGCCGGGGGAGCAGTGACGACTTCCCCCGTCAGGCAAAGCTGTCAGGAATGGATCCTGGGCCAGAAGAGGGGCCTTCCTGTCCACGGGCTTGCCATGTTCATCGCTCGCTGCTGGGCTTCCCCGCACACTTCCCGCCCCCCCTCCCATGAAAATTGAGGGGCTAGATTTTGCGGGGAGTCAGCGGGCGCGATCGGCGGTGGGTTGGGTGGGAAAGTCATTTTTTTCCCCAGCGGTCGGGACCCCACTGTGAACCTGCCACCACGCGCCTTTTCCTGATGTCGGGTCTGTCAGCGCTGAGCAGACACAACATGCAGCGGTGGGTTCACAGCGGGGGGACCCAATTCAGGTAATTAGTGGCTTGTCTCGAGCCACTTAGGAATGAATTTCAGCTCACCTTCTGCATTTGACAGCTCGCCCATGGGGTCCACGCTGGTTGTGGACCACGCCTGTCAAGCTGAGGCAGGAGGTCAGTGGCCATTGAATCAGCTGATGAGTTAACAGCTTCAAATGTAAAGTAAAAGCTCCCACCTTACAGAGATAACTTCCCTCAGTCACAAAATCTTCCTCACTGCATTTCCACAACAGATTCAGCATGCTGCAAGTCTTTACACAAGTCTCCATCCAGTCTGACCTCATAACCTCTCTCACCATTGATAGATCGCTTCTGTCATCTCTACTTCACCTGCCATCTATTACATCAGCATGGGTGCCCTTTATACTCTCTCACCTTGGTTCTCAGAATCCCACCATGATCAGCACCAACAACAACACCAACCTTCTCCACAATCAGCTGATGCTGCACAGGACGGAGGGCATCAGCACCCAACTACATTGCTGCCCAGGAGGCCAGGGATGGCCTCACCATGGCCAGATTTACTTCACTTGACGCTGCACACCCTGGCTGCCACATGATGCACCAGATTAGCACCACCCCATACCAACATCAAAAAGCATCCTTACAATGCCCAAGCCATTCCTTTCACACTCATGACCATTGCAGGGGGTACCATTATGTCTCATCATTCACTGCAGCTCACTAAGCCACTTCCAAAAGTGCACACAAATCTGTCCAAGAACGCAAAGTGTTGCAAATAAAGGTTTCAATGTTTGACACCACATTAACAGAAACTTTACATGAACATTGACTTAAACACCCAAGTGCCTACCCTTGTGTGTTGTTAGTTGGTATGATTGGACTAGGATGAGGGTGAGTGTGAGGGGTGGCTAGTGAGATGGGGATGTAATAATATAGATCGAGAGGGATGGGTGGAGGTGCAAGGTAAGTTGGTGTGAGTAAGGATGTGCAGGAGTAGGGTAGGGAAGGCAGAGTGATGGGATGTGGTGAGAGGCACAGCAGGGTGAGTTTGAGTGTGGCTTTGTGCTAACGTTTCGTGATCTACTGAGATCATTGAAAGGTTTGCGGCACTGCACCCAGGTCCTCCAGACAACATCCCTGCTTGTGCCCTCCTCTGCAATGTGCAACCAAGGCTGTGTTGATCTCCTGGGGGAGTCTCTTCCACCCATGGGAAGGGAAGAGGACCTCCCTGCATGCTGTGACTCCCTTCATAAGCATATGGAGGGAGTCATGGGAGAGACTGGGTGCAGCCGTGCACCTCTGTGCAGTGCTTGTCAGTGTTTGCAGCACTTCAATGTTGTAGAACACTGACAGCACAACTGCCAAAATCAATTTGGCCATGCTCCCTTTAAGGAAACCGGCTGATGACGCGTCATCAAATAATCTCACCAGACTCGCTTCCTCTAATTGGTCGGGAAACTCGCTGGGCAGGCGTAACAAGCCCAATCAGGTGAAATTCATTTCAGAGGCCGGGATGGAGCCAGCAGCAGGGTCGGGACCCGTCACCGATGTCGCCCGCCACGGACCCGCCGAGGTGAGCAAAAGCACTGCCGAGGTCTCTGTTTCTAGATTGGCACAGATCAGCCTCCATCGCATAAAAATGTTGTACAATTGCTTTTGTTTGTAAGCCACTTACTTTTGATCCTATGAACCCAGAAACAGATGCTTCCTGTTATGGTGACGGAAAACTAGTAGAGAGGTGCTTAAAATAGGGTTCTCTGGCATATATGCACTACCAGTATCTTTTTAAAGGGACAAATTCATCCAAACTTGAAGCAGTCCAAAATGAGCCAAATTGGGGTCTGTACAAATAAACCTGAGATAGCCTAACTGGGATGCCAGTTAGGTTCTGTGCCCATGCCTTGATTCTGCCACTTAATGTTGATGCTACTAACTTGGTTCAGGCAATAGTGCAATAGAATGAAACAGCCCCAGAAAATGATCAAAAATTGACAAAAGACTTCAAATAGATATCTCAAAATGAAGAAACAAATTAGCAGAGGACCAGTTTCAGTCCCACTTACTGCATGTGGCAGGAGTGGGATGGAGAGATTGTCCCAGATACCCTGTGCGTTAATTGTTGTGGAGAGTACTAATGTACTAGCTTTGTTCATCAACACCTGCCTCCTAACTACTGAACACCCATACCATGCCAGCTAAACAAAAGAGTTAGGTGTAATTATACATGTCCAGCCCTAGAATGCTGTGCTATGTAATAGTTGAATAATTCTATAAAAATAGTCACAAGGCACAGATAGATACAGGTGAGGATAGTCCTCTGGTCCAGTACCAGCTCAGTTTCCCCTCCATCTCAAAGTGCCTTGCAATATAATAGGTAAATATGCCACAACCACCTTACTGATATCTTGAAATCTCTGAGGAACATAAGATAACTTAAATGGATAACTTATTTTTAAATTCATTTTTATGGGATGTGGGCATCGCTGGCAAGGCCAGCATTTATTACCCATCCCTAATTGCCCTTGAGAAGGTGGTGGTGAACCGCCTTCTTGAGCCGCTGCAGTCCGTGTGGTGAAGGTACTCCCACAGTGCTGTCAGGGAGGGAGTTCCAGGATTTTGACCCAGCGACGATGAAGGAACGGCGATATACTTCCAAGTCAGGATGGTGTGTGACTGGGAAGGGAACTTGGAGGTGATGGTGTTCCCATGCGCCTGCTGCCCTTCTCCTTCTAGATGGTAGAGGTCACGGGTTTGGGAGGTGCTGTCGAAGACATACATTTGGGTAACAGAGACTTCATAGAATCATAGGGGGGAATTTTAACCCCCAAAACTGGCGGGTTTGTGTCAGGTGGAATATTAAAATGTATGGGGGGAGAAATTCATTATAGCCCAGGAGTGGGCGGTAACTTTGGAAAAGTTGAGATTTAGTGCCAGGTGCTAATGAATCTCGCTGCACGCAAAACAGTGAGAGGGAGATAGAAGAGCAAATATGTAGACAAATTTCTGAGAAGTGCAAAAACTATAGGGCAGTAATAGTAGGGAATTTCAACTACCCCAATATTAACTGGGATAAAATTAGTGTGAAGGGTATAGAGGGTGCGGAATTCCTAAAATGCATCCAGGAGAACTTTTTTAGCCAGTATGTAGCAAGCCCAACAAGGGAGGGGACGGTTCTGGACTTAGTTTTAGGGAATGAAGCTGGGCAGGTAGAAGGCGTATCAGTGGGGGAGCATTTTGGTGCTAGTGACCATAATTCAGTGAGATTTAAGGTAGTTATGGAAAAGGACAAGGATAGGCCAGGAATAAAAATTCTAAATTGGGGAAAAGCAAATTTTGCTAAGCTCAGAGGGGATTTAGCCATAGTGGACTGAAAACAGCGACTTGAAGGTAAATCAGTGTCAGATCAGTGGGAGGCATTCAAGGAGGAGATCCGGAGGGTTCAGACCAAATATGTGCCCTTAAAGAAAAAGGTGGGACAAACAAATCTATAGCCCCCTGGATGTCTAGGGACATACAGGGTAGGATAAAGAAAAAAAGGGAGGCATATGACAGATACCGAGGGCTAAATACTCCAGAATCTTTAGAGGAGTACAGAAAGTGCAAGGGTGCAAATAAAAAGGATATTAGGAAAGCAAAGAGGGAGCATGAAAAATTCTTGGCAAGTAAAATCAAGGAAAACCCAAAGATGTTTTATAAATATATTAAGAGTAAGAGGATAACTAAAGAAAGGGTAGGGCCTATTAGAGATCATGAGGGTAATCTGTGTGTGGAGGCGGGAGATGTCGGTAGGGTTCTTAATGAATACTTTGCATCTGTTTTCACAAAGGAGAGGGGCGAAGCAGACATTGCAATCAGGGAGGAGGAGTGTGAAATATTAGATGAAATAAACATAGTGAGAGAGGAAGTATTAAGGGGTTTAGCAGCTTTAAAAGTGGATAAATCCCCGGGCCCAGATGAAATGTATCCCAAGCTGTTAAGCGAAGCAAAAGAGGAAATAGCAGAGGCCCTGACCATCATTTTCCAATCCTCTCTGGCTTCAGGTGTGGTGCCGGAGGACTGGAGGACTGCTAATGTGGTACCCTTGTTTAAAAAGGGAGAAAAGGATAGACCGAGTAATTACAGGCCAGTCAGCCTAACCTCGGTGGTGGGAAAATTATTGGAAAGAATTCTGAAGGACAGGATAAATCTTCATTTAGAAAGACACGGATTAATCAAGGATAGTCAGCACGGATTTGTTAAGGGAAGGTCGTGTCTGACAAACTTGATTGAATTTTTTGAGGAGGTAACAAGGAGGGTAGATGAGGGTAGTGCATTTGATGTAGTGTATATGGACTTAAACAAGGCTTTTGATAAGGTTCCACATGGCAGACTGGTCACAAAGGTAAAAGCCCATGGGATCCAGGGCAAAGTGTCAAGTTGGATTCAAAACTGGCTTGGAGGCAGGAAGTAGAGGGTAATGGTTGATGGGTGTTTTTGTAACTGGATGGCTGTTTCCAGTGGGGTTCCGCAGGGCTCAGTACTAGGTCCCTTGCTTTTTGTGGTATATATCAATGATCTAGACTTGAATATAGGGGTCATGATGTGGAGATGCCGGCGTTGGACTGGGGTGGACAAAAATGAGAAGTCGCACAACACCAGGTTATAGTCCAACAGATTTATTTAATTTTACAAGCTTTCGAAGCAGTTCGCTCCTTCGTCAGGTAAGTTAGCAGTGAGAGAATCTCCCAGAATTCACAATTTAAACACAGACAAAATCTATTCACATTTTTCCCTACAACAAAGAGCACAGCCTTCCCAGGTGTTTTTTTTTAAAAAGACTAACACAAGAACACAAATTGACAGGATATGCAGCCAGCAGTTGGTTTGACACGTTGGACCTCCTGGGACACATCTCATTGTCTTGGCTGTGCTCTTTGTTGTAGGGAAAAATGTGAATAGATTTTGTCTGTGTTTAAATTGTGAATTCTGGGAGATTCTCTCACTGCTAACTTACCTGACGAAGGAGTGAACTGCTTCGAAAGCTTGTAAAATTAAATAAATCTGTTGGACTATAACCTGGTGTTGTGCGACTTCTCATGAATATAGGGGGTATGATTAAGAAGTTTGCAGATGATACTAAAATGAGCTGTGTAGTTGACACTGAAGAAGGAAACTGTAGACTGCAGGAAGATATCAATAAATTGGTCAGGTGGGCAGAACAGTGGCAAATGGAATTCAATCCGGAGAAGTGTGAGATAATGCATTTGGGGAGGGCTAACAAGGAAAGGGAATACACATTAAATGGTCGGACACTGAGTAGTGCAGAGGAGCAAAGGGACCTTGGAGTGCATGTCCACAGATCCCTGAAGGTAGCAGGCCAGGTAGAAAAGGTGGTTAAGAAGGCATACGGAATGCTTGCCTTTATTAGCCGTGGCATAGAATACAAGAGCAGGGGAGTTATGCTTCAACTGTATAAAACACTAGTTAGGCCTCAGCTAGAGTACTGCTTGCAGTTCTGGTCACCACATTACAGGAAAGATGTAATTGCACTGGAGAGAGTACAGAGGAGATTTACAAGGATGTTGCTGGGAGTAGAGAATCTTAGCTATGAGGAAAGACTGGATAGGCTGGGTTTGTTTTCCTTGGAACAGAGAGGCTGAGGGGAGACCTTATTGAGGTGTATAAAATTATGAGGGGCCTAGATAAAATGGATAGAAAAGACCTATTTCCCTTAGCAGAGGGGTCAAAAACCAGGGGTCACAGATTTAAAGTAATTGGTGGAAGCTTTAGAGGGGGTTTGAGGGGAAATTTCTTCACTCAGAGCATTGTGGGGGACTGGAACTCACTGCCTGAAAAGATGGTAGAGGCAGAAACCCTAACCAAATTTAAAAAGTACTTGGATGTGCACTTGGGATGCTGTAACCTGCAGGGCTACAGACCATAGAGTCATAGGGGGAAAAATTCAGTTGGTTGCGCCTCCCGTTAGCGCCTTAAGAGGGCGCTAATGGGGCGCAAAGCGTCTAGCGCCCGGACGCGGCGATGTTTGCGCCGCTCGCGAAATTAACTAGACATTTTGCGGCGGCGCTAAACACAACCGCCATGATCTCCTGCGCCGGCAGATCGTGACGTCAGTCGAGTGCGCAACGCCCCGGTATCGCCCCGGAGCAGATATTGAGTGGCGCCCCCTGCCTTACTGCCTGCCGCTAGCAACGACAGGTTGAGGGGAACGTTTTGCAGTCAGGAAGGGACTGGGGGAGCGCTATTTAAAGGTGACCGCTTCCTGCCTTTTATTGTTGGTGCAATTTTTGAACCCCGCATTCTGAGAGAGAGAGAGAGACTTCTGGAGAGATTCAACGTTGTGTGAAGGAGTTTTGGGTACTGAGCAGCACTTTGCAGGTTCATTTTGATTTGCCATTCCTTGTATCGATTTAGAAGAGATTGTGGGGGCTGCACTCTGAGCTCTTTGCCTGGTACTCTCCATTGTTCTTTCCAGCAGATTTGATGTGCAGGTCTCTCCAGGCCGAGATTCAAGGCTGCAATGAGCAGGATGTGGATCAAAAGCAAGATTCACCATCCCCTTTAAGAACTGGCCCGTGCCATTGTGTGTCTGTTCCATTGCTGACTGACATCACATGAGCTTCGCCAGCGCTCTGAGGTAGCGCCTCGCTCCTCGGCCTTTGCGCCTTAAGACAGGTGTGAAGCGCATGATTTAGCGCTCCAATCACCTCCAGGGGCGATAAAAGTCAAGTTTGCAGTCGGTGGCGATAATTAGCGTTGGCCGCTAATCTTTGCGCCCGGCCGATAATTGCGCCCCAAATGGGGCGATACTGAATTTCTCCCCCATAGAGTTATACAGCACAGAAAGAGGCCCTTCGGACCATCGTGTCCGCGTCGGCCATCAAGCCCTGTCTATTCTAATCCCATTTTCCAGCACTTGGTCCGTAGCCTTGTATGCTATGGCGTTTCAAGTGCTCATCTAAATGCTTCTTGAATGTTGTGAGGATTCCTGCTTCTGCCACCCTTTCAGGCAGTGAGTTCCAAATTCCAACCACCCTCTGGGTGAAATTTTCTTTCCTCAAATCCCCTCTAAACCTCCTGCCCCTTATCTTGAAACTATGCCCCCTGGTTATTGACCCCTCTACTAAGGGGAAAAGTTCCTTTCTATCTACCCTATCTATGCCCCTCATAATTTTGTACACCTCAATCAGGTCCCCCCTCAGCCTTCTCTGCTCTAAGGAAAACAACCCCAGCCTGTCCAGTCTCTCTTCATAGCTGAAGCGCTCCAGCCCAGGTAACATCCTGGTGAATCTCCTCTGCACCCTCACCAATGCAATCACATCCTTCCTATAGTGTGGCGACCAGAACTGCACACAGTATTCCAGCTGTGGCCTAACTAGCATTTTGTACAGCTCCATCACAACCTCCCTGCTCTTATATTCTATGCCTCGGCTAATGAAGGCAAGTATCCTATATGCCTTTTTAACTACCTTATCTGCCTGTCCTGCTGCCTTCAGGGATCTATGTACATGCACACCAAGGTCCCTCTGATCCTCTGTCCTACCTAGGGTCCTACCATTCATTGTGTATTCCCTTGCCTTGTTAGTCCTCCCAAAATGCATCACCTCACACTTTTCAGGGTTAAATTCCATTTGCCACTGTTCTGCCCATCTAACCAACCCGTCTATATTGTCCTATAGCCTGAGGCTTCCCTCCTCGCTATTTACCACTCCACCAATTTTCGTGTCATCTGCGAACTTACTGATCATACCTCCTACATTCATATCTAAATCATTAATGTACACTACAAACAGCAAAGGACCCAGCACCGATCCCTGCGGTATACCACTGGGCATAGGCTCCCAGTCACAAAAACAACCTTCGACCATCACCCTCTGCCTCCTGCCACTAAGCCAATTTTGGATCCAATGTGCCAAGTTGCCCTGGATCCCATGTGCTCTTACCTTCTTGACCAGTCTCCCATGCGGGACTTTGTCAAAAGCCTTGCTGAAGTCCATGTAGACCACATCAACTGCACTACCCTCATCCACACACCTATTCACCTCCTCAAAAAATTCAATCAAATTGGTCAGACATGATCTCCCCCTGACAAAGCCATGCTGACTATCCTTGATTAATCCTTGCTTCTCCAAGTGGAGACTAATTCTGTCCCTCAGAATTTTTTCCAATAATTTCCCTACCACTGATGTTAGGCTCACTGGCCTGTTATTCGCTCGTTTATCCCTACTACCCTTCTTGAATAATGGTACTACGTTAGCTGTTCTTCAGTCCTCTGGCACCTCCCATGTGGCCAGAGAGGTTCTGAAATTTTGTGTCAGAGCCCCTGCAATCTCCTCCCTTGCCTCACACAGCAGCCTGGGATACATCTCGTCTGGGCCTGGGGGTTTATCCACTTTTAAGCCCGCTAAAACCACTAGTACCTCCTCCCTCTCAATACTAATTTGTTCAAGTATATCACAATCCCCCTGCCTGATTTCTATGCCTACATTGTCCTTCTCCATAGTGAACACAGATGCAAAATATTCATTTAATACCTCACCCACATCTTCCGGCTCTACACACAGATTGCTACTTTGGTCCCTAATGGACCCTATTCTTTCCCTGGTAATCCTCTTGCCCTTAATATACTTATAAAACACCTTGGGATTTTCCTTTATTTTGCCCGCCAGTGTTTTTTCATGCCCCCTCTTCGCTCTCCTAATTTCTTTTTTAAGTACCCCCCTGCACTTTCTATACTCCTCTAGGGCTTCCACTGTTTTTAGTCCTTTGTATCTGCCAAAAGCCTCCCTTTTTTTCCTAATCCATTCTTGTATATCCCTTGACATCCAGGGTTCCCTGGGCTTGTTGGTCCCACCCTTGACCTTTACGGGAACATGTTGGTGTTGTACTCTCTCTATTTTCTTTCTGAAAGACTCCCACTGTTCTGATGTGGATTTTCCTACAAGTAGCTTATCCCAGTCCACTTTGGCCAGATCCTGCCTTATCATATTAAAATCGGCCTTCCCCCAATTTAGAACCTTTATTTCTGGTCCATCTTTGGCCTTTTTCATGACTACCTTAAATCTCATTAAATTATGGTCACTGTCACCAAAATGCTCTCCTATTGACACTTCTACCACTTGCCCGGCTACATTCCCTAGAATTAGGTCCAGTACCGCCCCCCTCTCTTGTAGGACTTTCTGCTTGCTGGCTCAAAAAGCTCTCCTCGATGCACTTTAAGAATTCCGCACCCTCTAAGCCTTTCACACTCTGACTGTTGGGGAAGTTGAAATCCCCTACTATTATTACCCTATTATTTCTACACTTCTCTGAGATTTGCCTACATATCTGTTCCTCTATCTCCCCCTGACTGTTTTGGGGCCTATAGTACACTCCCAGCAAGATGCTTGCCCCCTTTTTGTTTTTAAGTTTTACCCATATGGCCTCATTAGAGGGACCTGCTAAGCTATCATCCCTCCTTACAGCAGTAATTCACTTCTTGGTTAATATTGCGACACCCCCTCCTCTTTTACACCCTCCTCTGTCTTGCCTGAAGATTCTATACCCTGGAATATTGAGCTGCCAGCCCTGCCCCTCCCTCAACCATGTCTCTGTGATAGCAACAATATCATACTCCCATGTGTTCATCAACACCTTCAATTCATCTGCCTTACTCGCAAGACTCCTTGCATTAAAATAAATGCCATCCAGCCTTGCCATACTCCCTTGTGCCGTTACATATTTGCTCTGCCTTCCAGGCTGACTTGTTATTTCCTCTATATTTGGCTGTGCATCACCCCCTACTATAGCTCCACTCCGTATCCCATCCCCCTGCCAAGTTAGTCTAATCTCCCCCAACAGTACTAGCAAACCTCCCCGCAAGGATGTTGGTCCCATTCCGGTTCAGGTGCAACCCGTCCGACTTGTACAGGTCCCACCTTCCCCAGAAGCAGACCCAGTGATCCAGGAAACTAAAGCCCTCCCTCCTGCACCAACTCTTTAGCCACGCATTCATCTGCTCTATCCTCCTATTCCTATACTCACTAGCATGTGGCACCGGGAGTAATCCAGAGATTACAACCTTTGAGGTCCTGCTTTTTAATCTGCTACCTAGCTCCCTAAATTCTTGTTGCAGGACCTCATCCCTCTTCCTACACATGTCATTGGTACCAATGTGAACCACAACCTCTGACTGTTCGCCCTCCCCCTTCAGAATGCCCTGCAGCTGTTCAGTGACATCCTTGACCCTGGCACCAGGGAGGCAACATACCATCCTGGAGTCACGTCTGCGGCCACAGAAACGTCTATCTGTTCCCTTTACGATAGAATCCCCTATCACTATTGCTCTCCCACTCTTTTTCCTCCCCTCCTGTGCAGCTGCGCAACTCATAGTGCCATGAACTTGGCTCTTGCTGCATTCCCCTGCGAAACCATCTCTCCCATCAGTATCCAAAACGGAAAATCTGTTGGAGAGGGAGATGCACCCAGGGGACTCCTGCACTACCTTCCTAGTTCTTTTACTCTGTCTGGCGGTCACCCATTTCCTGTCTGCCCGTGCACTCTTTACCTGCGGTGTGACCACCTCGTTAAACGTGCTATCCACGAAGATCTCAGCTTCGCGGATGCTCCACAGTGACTCCAGCCGCAGCTCCAGCTCCGAAACGCGGATTTCTAGTAGCTGCAGCTGGAGACACTTCCTGTACACGTGTTCACCCTGGACACCTAAAGTGTCCCTGACTTCCCACATAGCACAGGAGGAGAACTCCATGCAGCCGAGCTGCCCTGCCATGTCCTACCCTTAATTTACTCCCTTTACTTCCTTTAAATTAAAGAATATTAAATACACTAGGGACCTTACTTCCCTTTAAACACTACTTACTCTAAACTAGAGACCTTACTTTTACTTTAACGACTGGAATGTAGAAATACTGTAGAAATACTCACCGCTGGTCCTCTTGTGCAACTTTTTAGCTCCTGCTCTCCTGGAAGCTGACAAAGATAGAAAAAGAAAGGAACACCTCCCTTCCTGAACTCCCTCACTCACCAAACTCACAGCTTAACACTCTGTTCCGATCTGCACGGACCAAGAGCTGGGAAGTGGGATTAGGCTGGATAGCTCTTTGTTGGCCAGCATGGACACGATGGGCCGAAATGGCCTCCTTCCATGCTGTAACTTTCTATGATTCTATGATTCTATGATTCTAAAATTCAGTGTCATTGCTCAAAGAAAGGGTGGGAGCGCTAAATCAAGCGCTAATGGCCTAGCTCCGTGGCATTAGACTCAAAGTGCTGACCAATATCGCTCGTCATCATTGCCACAGGCTCTTTCCAGTTATTAAAGGGGAGGTTCATTCATGCTGCAGAACCTCATTCTCAGTATTGCCGCCTGTGAACCTGTGTCAGCAAGCAGGAGCAGGCCAAGTCCAAGGAGCTGGACGACTCAACCAGCTGTACTCATGGCAGATCCACGCCCCAGGGAGAGAGCCCGCAGATTTTTGGATCAAGCATTGGAGGAGTTGGTGTCTGCTGTGGAGAGACGGAGGGCAGTGCTCTACCCGGCAAGTGGCAGGAGGCCCTTGCCACAAGTCTTCTGTGCCATGTGGAGGGAGATGGACAAAAAAGGTCTCGGGCAGCACTGTGGTCCCCAGGACCCACACACAGTGCAGGAAGAAATTTAACGACCTCACTCGGGTGGTCTGGGTGAGTCAATGCCTCAACAAATGCTACATACCACTGTCTGAACCACAGTCTGCACACACTGCCCAAAGTACCACACCCCCAGCATTCACCCACCAACAATCTCCACCTACCAGCACTCACACCCACATCTCACACCTTGCACACAATGACAGCTATTCAACTATGGCAGGCACATCTCCCAAACACATTGCTCCACACTCACTCACACACTTTCCTCTTGCAGACCAAGGTGGCTCACAACAGGAGGGAGCAGGAGTGGACAGGCGGGGGACAAGCCGACACCCAACCACAGTCTGCGTTGGAAAATAGAGTGCTGGAGATTATTGGGCGCCAGATGGTGGGCGCCGTGGCCACCGGCGATGTTGACCCCCAACAACGGTATGTTCATCCCTACTCCTTCTCACATCCCACTTCCCCCTCACCCCACAAGCCTTTTGCACTTTTCAGCTAATCATGCTGTATGCATGCATTTCTCCCTTCCCTCCCCTCACCTTAACTCGATTCTTGTGCCTTTATGCTTTCAGATAATGAGCAAGCACTGGAGCACCCTGTCCCTGAGGGTACCATAGAGTGCACTGTGGGAGAAGAGGAGGAAGAAGAACACACCGCATCACAGCATGTCTCCCCCACAGGCACCAACTCAGATACTGGCACTACTCATTCTTTAGAGGCTAGTATAGTAGTGGGATCGGCACAGGGTGATGCACCGGGGACGAGGGGGCTGCAGCAAGGCCAGGTGGAAAGGATAGCTCGGGGGCCAGCTCCCCGGAGGGCGAGTTCTGCTTTACAGGACTCAGATGAGGACCTCGATGGGGAGGCCTTTAGAAGAAGGGTGATGGGCATGCACACGGAGATGATAGGTGCAATAGCAAGGGTGCCCGAGAGCCTGTCGGCAATAGTAAGGAGCGTGGAGGAGTCCACCTCCAACATTGCACAGAGCTCTGCGCTCACCATGGAGCCCATCATTTCTAGTCTGGAAAGGATGGTAGACTCCCAGAGAGACCGTGGCAACCCAGACCTGATGCCGTGTGTGATGGGCGATCTGGCAGCTTCCATTGCAGCACAGATGGAAGAGATGCAACATCTTAGTGCTGTAATGCAGTCTATGGTTGGTGGCATTCAATCTCAGACTGCTCTCATGCAGTCTCAGCTTGATGCCACGCTCTGACTGCTGCCAACGTGGCTGGGTCTACCACCATCGACCAGGGCTTCCACGGTGTCTCAGCAGGCCAGCAATCTGTGCTGCAACAGATAGGGATGCTGAGGTGCTGCCCCGGGGGAGTGGCAGTGGGTCAGTGGAGCAGGAACCTGCTGTCCTCTCTCACGATGACCGCATTCCTGCTCCCACCGCTGCCACTCCGCCATTGCCCTTGTCGCTGCCTGTCATCCAGCCAGCCCAGACTGCTGCCGTCCATGCTGAGGTGGTGCAGTCTACAGCCGGGCCTTCCAGGCCCACAACTGGTCGAGGGAGTCCTGCAAGGCCATCTGAAGTCTCCCACATGGACACTCAGCAGCCTTCCACCAGCCCTGCTGCAGCCACTGGACCAGCACTTCGTAGGAGCACTAAAGTAGGCAAAGGCACAGTAATGCGAGGCACTAAGGGATTGCACAAGGGTGAATAGTAAATATTGTTCTTGTAAATATGTGTTCACTGATTATTGATAAATTTATTAATTCACTTCGGATAATTTTGTACTGTGCGCTGTGATTTGGCCTGCGACACAGATGGAATGATGGGGATGTGGTGAGCAACGGGGATTTGGGGTTGAATTTACTGGAACCGCAGTCTGATGAGGTGGTCATGGACCGCCTTCCGGAAGGCCGATTGAGTGGCTGCCTCCTCCCTCGCTCTTGTTCCTCCTCCTCCTCCTCCTCCTCCTCTCCCACTTCCTCCCCCTGAGGTGGTCCCGCAATCCCTGCTGGCAAGGGCTGGGCCCTCATGATGGCCAGATTGGGGAGCATGCAGCAGACCACTACGAAATGGGACACCCGCTCAGCCGAGTACTGGAGGGCTCCTTCCGAGTGGTCAGGGCAGCAGAACTGTTGCTTGAGCACCCCGATGGTCTGCTCGATGGTGTTCCTGGTGGCAGCATGGCTCTCATTACATGAGTGCTGGGCACGAGTGTTGGGGTTGCGGAGGGGAGTCATGAGCCAGGTGGAGAGCGGATAGCCCTTGTCTCCGAGCAGCCAGCCAGTGCTGGCACAGGATGAAGGCATCGTGGCTGCTGCCAGGATAGCGGCATTGACATTGAGGATTAGCTGTCTGTGGTCGCACACCAAGTGCATGGTAGCCTTTGCAGGTTACAGAAGATCTCAGGATTGTTATGTGGTGCCCGCAAAGCCACGTGGGTGCAGTCAATGGCGCCCTGCACCATGGGGAATCCCGCTATCCTGGCAAAGCCACATGCACTTTCGTCCTGCTTCTCTCGGTGATGGGGAAGGAAATGTAGTCCCTTCTCCTACTGTAGAGAGCCTCTCTGGCCTCGCGGATGCAGCGATGGACAGCGAACTGCGAGATGTTACCTATATCTCCTGTTGCAGACTGGAAGGATCCACTGGTGAAGAGATTGAGGGCGATGGTGACCTTGACTGTCACTGAGAGAGCCTTGGTCAACCTGATCTGAGGCTCGAGCTCTGGTTGCAGGAGGTGGCAGAGTTCAATGACCACCTCCATGCTGAAGCGGAGCCTTCTAATGCACTGCTCCTCGCTTAATTGGAGGTTAGCGAAGTGCTCTCAGAATACCCTCGGAGGGTAAGGCCTCCTGTTGAGAGCCCTGATGGCCCTCCTCCTCCCTCTAGCCACATGTTCCAATCTTTCTCGCTGCCTCCACTCCCTCCGCAGTAGATCCTGGAGGGCGAGGTCGACTGCCAGTACAGCGCCCATTAATGTAAGGAAGTGCAGCACTTTGATATTTTGTGAGAATAAATGTAACTAATTTTTAATAGCCACAACACTCCAGAGACTAAACAACCTTTAAATGACTGATTTAAACTGTTGCACAATGTCAAACTGACAAGGAAGCAGTGAAACAGCACTAACCTGAGAGCTGTGACTCATTACTCATGATCCCTTTAAGTCACGCCCCTGGAGCCGGCTACCGACTGCTTCACGCCTCCTCTCCCTGTCGAAGTCGGGGCGAGGCGCTAAGGCACGGGGCGATACTCAATTTGGCAGATCGGGCGCCCAGTGAGCGTTGAAAAAAATAGTTCTTAAAATGAGCTCAGACAGATACATAGAAACACCTTAACTCTTGAATGGGAGACCGTTAACTTTCTACTCCTCTGCTGTCCCTTAGCTACGCGCCTCTCTTTTTAAACAGAGCCTTATTTTCAAGCACTTCAATTGACTTTACTTGGTGAGTAACACAGTAAAGACTGTTTCAATTGTTGGCAACACGCTCTGATCCAATTTAGTTGTCTGGTCTTCTGCCCAGTTGTTCAATAGGAAATTGTCATACTTGGCACCGTACAGGCAATTGAAAAAACAACATTCAGTAAGCCTACTCCATGAAAAGAAACACTGGCAAGATTAAGGCACTTACAGACGGGACCTATGGCAGTTTTCTCTCCCATTGAAAGTTATAAGTTGAGCCACACTTTTCCTGCACTTTGGCAATCCCATTGTTTTCCATGTGAAGTACATGCACGGATATGTTATAATTGCTGAAATGACTGTACTTGTGTTCAGGTTTCCAAGAACTTTTTGTGTGACTGATCTATTGCATGAATAAAAAAAATACAGCAGGATAATTTTCCTCTTCATTTTAATGCAGTGGTCGATCATCATTATGTTGTCGGCATTCCATTTTTAGCAGTCGCTCCAAATACAAATATAAATACTTCACAGAGGTTTTGGGTTAAGTAATTATAGCACTTTCACTATGAATTATGTTACAGCAACACTGCATATTGAATTCTTTCCTGCTCTGTTATTTCAGCAGGGTTTCCTGGGTTACAAACGTATTGCACAGGGAAAAAAAAACTTTGGTAAACATATGTCTAATGTCCCCTTGTGCTGTGATTGAATTAAACTATTCTAAAATATATGGAAAATGTCATTTATTGCTAACCTGCTTCCTAAGAACAGCCTTGCAATGTTGTACGACCAGGCTGTGTATGATGCCGCACAACTTCAGCTGCTGTGTTACTTTCAAACTTCACTATTTGTGTCAGCAACATCACTAAAACAGACAATCTGGTCAATTATTTGATTGCTGTTTGTGGGAGCTTGCTGTGCACAAATTGGCTGCCGCGTTTCCTACATTAAAACAGTGACTACACTTCAGAAGTACTTCATTGGCCGTAAAACGCTTTGGGAGGTCGTGAGGTTATGAAGGAGCTATATAAATGTGAGTTCTTTCTTCCCCGCTCTCTTTCTCGCCACTCCACTTTGATCAACCTCAGTATATTTACCATCTGATAGCTGGCAAGAATCAAATAACTTTAATTAGTGCATCATCTATTCTGTAAATAATATATGCAATAAGAAATAGTTGGCAGTGACTTACCGTCACAACTCAATCTCAATGCCATGTTGCTGTTCGTAAACCACTTCCGTTTTCCTCGCAGTGTTTATACATCAGGAGCTTGGTGCTACCTATTCTACCCCTTTGGTTTATATTTAAATGTATGGTGTGACTTGTTCAGTTAATAAAGTTATGACAGTTGTAACAAAAATCTATTATGGGGTAAAGGTTGTCTTGGGTGGTATGCAAAATGGGTGGGTTCGAATTAGGCAGATGTTATACACCCCACCTGATATTCACTTCTATTGAAGTGTAACAGGCGGCCAATTCAATGTCGCTCGTTTTGCCATACCCCTATCCATACAATTGCTATACCGTACCTTTTTAAGAAAAGTTCCTTAAATACAACAGGCGGAACTCTCCGTGGCCCTGGAACACCACAACGGGAGGCTTAACAGAAAAATGCAGGTGCATTGCCCATGATTATCCTCCCATTAATATCAATGGTTAGCATACACCAGCAAAGCACCTGCAATTTTCCAATAAGCTGCCCGCTGTGGGCAAGGCCCTGTTGGTGTTATGGACCATGAAAGTTCAGTCCAATAAATCCTACATATTAAAGTGTAGGGCACAATCTTTAGTCCACAACCAAAACTGATCATGTGATACTGGTTTGCTTTAATAACAATTTACACTCATGTAATGCCTGTGGCGCAATAAAAAGGTCCCGTTTTATGTTTACAGAAAGCAGATTGAACACCAAACAAGGAAAGGGGAGGAGGTTAGGGAAAGGGACCACAGACATGAATGAAGAGACAGGTTTGGAGGAGCCTTTTCGAAAGTGAGGAGACACACAGCAAGGTGGAGTGGTTTGGGATGAGAATTCCAAAGCGCAGGTCCATGTTGGCTGAAGGTGCTGTCACTGATGGTGGAGTGAAGGAAGGGAAGGCGCACACGCAGTAATTCAGATTCAGAAAAGCAGAGGGCGTGAGTCGGGCTAGTGGAGCTTGCAGAGGTAGGGCGGAGTCAGGCCACGGAGGAATTTGTAAATGATAATGATTTTAAGCAAGTCGAATGAAAATCAAATTAGCCTCCCTAAGCTGGTATATATTTATATATTTAATTTAAACTTTTAGGGGGAAAAATTGGGTCACGCCCCCTTTGAGCACTAACTTCGCCAGGGCGCTACTTTTAGCGCCCCGAAAAGGTTAGCGCCCCGCGCCCGAAATTCACTGGTAGCGCACCAAGAGGGAGGCGATGCGCTACTGGAAGCACTCCCCCTCCCTCTTGGGGTGCTATGAGTGAATATCACGGCGCTACGTGCCGCTGCGTGCGCTCTGCAGCATGTCGCGCCACGGTACTGCAGGCCTTCCTCCCCTTATTAAAGGGGAGGGGCCTAGCGCAGCGTGACCCGGGGCCCAGCTGGGCCACCAGGGATCAGAGTGCCGGCAAAAGAGCCCGGCACTCAAGAGAAGTGCCGGGCTCACGGAAGGCAGCCGGCACCCCGTGGGGGGGCTGCACAGGAGGCCGGGGACAGCAACGGGGGCAGGTGCTGGCAGGCGGCCAGCAACAAAAATGGCCGCCCGGCACCTCCCTTTTAATTTGCGCCGCCCCGGCTGCAGGTAGGCCCCCTTCACCCTGTCGGACATAGTGTCCGGCGGTAAGTCAGGGGGCGCTACCGAAGATCGTGGCCAGGGCGCGAGCGGGGCGCCGTGCACAGTGATGACGTCATCGCCAGAGGCACAGCGCTGCGAGGCGCTAATGGTTACCGCCGCCGCTAACCTACCGCTGAATTTCGTGGGAAGCATTAGCGGCGCCGCACCCAGGCGCTAGTTGCTTTGCGCCCCGTTTGCGCCCTCTTAGGGCGATAATGGGAGGTGCAAATCAACCGAATTTTTCCCCCTTAGTTTTTTAATGTCATTGCATATTGTGTCAGAGCCATCATCGGAACAACATTTTCTTCATATTTGTGGTATAAACCAACATAACAAAAAAAAACAGATTATCTGGTCATTATCACATTGCTGTTTGTGGGAGCTTGCTGCGCGCAAATTGGCTGCTGCGTTTCCCACATTACAACAGTGACTCCATTTCAAATAGTACGTCATTGGCTGTAAAGCGCTTTGAGACGTCCGGTGGTCGTGAAAGGCGCTGTAGAAATGCAAGTCTTTCTTTCTTTATAATAGATTAAGGGGTAAAAATTCAGTTGGTTGCGCCTCCCGTTAGCGCTTAAGAGGGCGCTAATGGGGCGCAAAGCCGCTAACGCCCGGGCGCAGCGATGTTTGCGCCGCTCGGGAACTTAACTAGACATTGTGCGGCGGCGCTAAACTTTACCGCTGCGACCACCTGCGCGCGCAGATTGTGACGTCATTCCATGGTGCAACGCCCTTGTGGCGCACCGGAGCGGAAATTGAGTGGCGCCCCCTGCCTTACCGCCTGGCGCATCCAACGACCGGAAGACTGGAATGCTATCAATCGTTGTGGGGCTGGGGGGGGGCGCTATTTAAAGGGGGCCTCTTCCTGTCTTTTTCTGTGGTTGACATTTTTGCACCACTCGTTCTGAGAGAGAGAGAGAGAGAGAGAGAGAGAAAGAGAGACTTCTGCATTGACTCAACGCTTTGTGAGGTAGTTTTGCCTACTGATCCTAACTTCGCTAGTACTTTGGTTGCTGTCCTTCATTACTTTGCTTGCAAATAGACTATGGGGGCTGCACTGATTGGGGGCGTCGTCCTGCTCCAGCTGAATCGGAGGACACAGAGATGCAGAGAGAGAGTGGCAATGATGGCCAGATGGAGGAGGGCCAACAGGCGTATGTACAGGAGAGCTTACCCTCCCAGGGTATATCGTGAACAGCTCTCCTACATTCATATGTCTGAGGAGCTGTGTTTGCGAAGGCTGCGATTCAGCAAGGAGGTGGTCACTGAGCTCTGCCACCTGCTGCAGCCAGATCTGCAGCCTCAACTGAGGTCCAGGACGTCTCTGTCGGTGGCAGTGAAGGTCACAGTGGCTCTCAACTTCTACGCTACTGGCTCCTTTCAAGCTGCTGCTGGGGACCTCGCCAATATCTCCCAGTTCGCGGTGCATTGCTGCATCCGGCAGGTCACAAATGCCCTCTTTAAAAGGAGACGAGAGTGCATCTCTTTCCCCATGACCCCAGACAAGCAGCGTGACCGCGCTCTGGGCTTTGCGAGGATAGCGGGCTTCCCCATGGTGCAGGGCGCCATTGACTGCACGCATGTGGCTTTGCGTGCTCCACATGAGAATGCCGAGGAATTCCGGAACAGAAAGGGGTTCCATTCCTTGAATGTTCAGTTGGTCTGTGACCACAGACAGCTGATACTCGCTGTCAATGCCCACGATCCTGGCAGCTGCCACGATGCTTTTATCCTGCGCCAGACTACTGTGGCAGAACTTTTCGCGGCACCGCATCAGCCAGTTAGTTGGCTTCTCGGGGACAAGGGGTATCCATTGAGCACCTGGCTGATGACACCGCTCCGTACGCCCAACACCCCTGCTGAGCTGCGGTACAATGAGAGCCATCAAGCTACCAGGAACATCATTGAGCGCACAATCGGTGTGCTGAAGCAACGGTTCCGCTGTCTCGACCATTCTGGAGGAGCCCTGCAGTACTCGCCTGAGCGAGTATCCAACTTCGTAGTTGTGTGCTGCATGTTGCATAACATGGCAATCGTCAGGACCCAGCCAATGCCACCAGGCCTTGGAGCACCACCAGAGGAGGAGGAGGAAGAGGAGGAAGAGGACGAGGAGGATGATCATCAGCAGCACCAAGGCGGGAGGGCGGCCCACAATGGTGAAACTGCAAGGGCCGTCCGTCGACGGCTAATAGCAAGCCGCTTCTAGGGCCCCTGCTGTGGAAATGGCTTCTGCCATTGCTAACAACATCAATGAACCCAGCACGCAACCCCTAAGCCGGCCAAGGCACCAATAATTCCAAACACCAACCATGTATATTTTGAATACAGAAACTTATTTATTTTACAAACTCTGTGTGTGTCAATTCCTCATGACAAACTCATAGAAATAAACACAAAAAAACAGTCAATAACATAACTGGTTCTCACAACCTGGAGATAATGTCCAAAACACTAAACAAAAGTTGGACCATGAACCTCGACCTTTAATAAAAAAATGACCAGCATTTTGTCACACCTCCTACTTTTTGCCCTTCGAGGGTGATCTCCTTCCCTTGCGCACTTCCCCTCTTCTAACCCTACTGCTCCTCCGTAATGGGACCTCAGTGGCTGCAGCAAGGCTGGTGGAAGGCTGCTGATCGTCAGACCCTGACACTGCAGATGCCCCTGAAGGACGGCCTCGACCAGTTCTGGGCCTGGAGGGCCCGGCTGCAGACTGCACCAACTCTGCATGGGCGGCAGCAGTCTGTCCTACAGGCGGTGGCAAGTGCAGTGGAGAAGTGACAGTGTTGGCAGCAGGAATGCTGTCATCGTGAGAGAAGACAGCAACTCCCTGCTCGCCCGACACACTGGCACTCCCACGGGGCAGCACTTCAGCATCCGGAGCAATCTGCTGGAGCACAGATTGCTGGCCTGCTGCGGCGCGGTGAGAGCCCCGGGGACATGTGCACGAACCATCGAGGTTGGCAGCAGCCTGTGCTCGCGTGGCCTCAATCTGAGTCTGCATGAGAGCAGTCAGAGATGGGATCACGGCAGCCAGTGACTGAATTGCAGCACTAAGCGTTAGTGTGGCATCCGCCTGTGCTACAGCGAAGTGCTCCACACTCCTTGCCAGTGACTCAATGCATTCGGGCACCCTTCCCACTGCAGCCATGAGCTCAGTGTGCATGCCCACCGCCTGGGTGTTCATTTCTGCGATCAGCCGCTCCTCCTCTGCGTCCATTGCAGTAGGAGTGTCTGGCATACTCGCCATCTGGGGAGAAGGCCCCCGTTCTTCCCTACCCCCATGGCGTTGCTGCAGCCCGCTGGGTCCTGGAGCTTCACCCTCATCAGACCCTTCCCCCCTGCTCCCCTCCAGGGAAGGCGTGTTCCCAGTGTGGGCATGGGCCTCCTCGGGAGAGGGTGGCACTGATGCTCCGGCTTCCTCTTCCTCCTCGGCTGCAGCTTCACTCCCAGTGGCAGCTTCAGGGCCCGTCTCCTCAGCTGGTGAATCACCATCTGAAAGCAGGGAGGTACAAGAGTGGCTTTAGCGTGAGGACAGGGTGGCAGTAAGGGAGGAATAAGTGCAGCGAGTTAGCAAGTTGGATTGAAAGTGTCAAAGGCTGGTGTTGTGAGGGACAAGTGGAAGGACAGAGGACAAAAAGGTGATGACCTTACCATTGCTGTCCAGAACGGGGTCGGCGTCTCCAGTGGCGACGGGACCGATCACCCGGCTTGCCACAATCCTGTGGACGCGCTCCTCCAGATCGCTGAGGGGTTGCAGCTGAGGCCGCCCTCCACCTGTCCGTTGCTGCTGTCTCCGATTATGCGCCAGCTTGGCCTGTAAGAAAAAAGACAGCATCTGAGTAAAGCCATGGTCTTGCCTGATGTGCCTCCCATAGGTGAATAGCCCTTACTGTATGCAAAGTGTGGAATGTGTGTGTGTGTTTCATGAAAGGGCCATAGGTGTTGGATGAGTGTTGTGCATTGGGGTTTTAAGACCCTCTGGCCATAGAGTGAGGTTGAGATGGAGGGATGGAGAGGTATTGAGAAAAAGCCACTCACCCTGACGACCCGAGTGAGGTCGTTGAACTTTTTGCAGCATTGAACATGGGTCCTGGGCACCATGCTCCTGGAGGAGACGCTCTGAGCCACCTCCCTCCACACTCTTCTGTACTTGCGTGGCAAAGGCCTCCTGCCACTCTCAGGGAAGAGTATACATCTTCTGCGCTCCACCGCGCCAACCAGAGCATCCAAGGCCCGCTCGGTGAAGCGATGAGCTCGTTCTCTCACCCTCTCCATCCTTGGCAGCAAAATGGATTCACAGGTCTCTCCAGGCCGAGATTCAAGGCTGCAATGAGCAGGGTGTGGCTGGGGAGCAAGTTGGCCCCCCCCGCTTTAAGAACTGGCCGGCGCCAGTGTGTCTGTGTTCCCTCGCTAACTGGCAGCACCTGCGCTGCGCTCGCGCGCTGAGTTAGCGCCTCACTGCTCGGCCTTTGCGCCTTAAGACAGGTGTGCAGCGCCTGATTTAGCGCTCCACTCACCTCCCGGGGCGGTAAAAGTGAAGTTTCCAGTCAGTGGCGATAATTAGCGCCAGGCGCTAATATTTGCGTCCAGACGATATTTGCGCCCCAAATGGGGCGCGACCTAATTTTTCCCCCTAAGCACCTTGTGCAATGCTGGTTGGAATCTGGAATATGGCAGCAGTTTAACTCATGAGACCTTAATCATCATTTGTTTCATTTATGTAATTATCTCTGAAGCAATATGGAATTCTCCCAAAGTTATTTATACATGGACTTTACGAGCTGAGTTATAAACCACATTTGCAGGTAAAATACAACTGCTCACTTTTCCATTGAAAACGGCAAAAAAGAGATATTATTACGTTGATATATTTAAGCAGTTTGCTGCTGGAATGATCAGGGTAGCTTTTTTTACTCTTTGTTAGTCGATTAATATTGGTAAAGCCAAAGATTGGGTTTCAATCCCAGCGCGACCCATTTCAGTTCAGTTTTGTCACCATGAGAAATGTTCTTTGACAGAATGTCCCGCAATGGACACTTCACCTGCCCTATTGCAACTTTGTCCTTTATCATAAAACTACAGAACTTTACAGCACAGAAGGAAGGCATTCAGCCCATTGTTTCCGTGCTGGCTCTTTGCTTGAACAATCCAAAGGTAATCCACTGCCCTGCTCTCTCCCCATTGTCCTCTATCATCCCAAGCTTCAAATCTTTTTTTTTCCCTGAAAAGATGCAACCGTCTCTGCCTCAACTATTCCCAGCGGCAAAAGCATTCCGTGCTCCAACAACTCTTTGTATCAGAAAATCTCCCCCAACTTCTCTCCTCACTCACTTAGTAACGGATAAATAAAACTTGGAATTTTCCCAAACTCCTGTTGAAAATTATGTGTTACAGAGATAAATATGCATCAGGGCAAAAATGGGATAAATCTAAAAGGGAAAAAAAATCAAACGCATCAGTTTTTGCAGATATATCGTATAATACCAGTGATAACATCTAGATACTAAATCAGACTGCTCAACCCCTTATTACCTTGTAATAATTACATGAAATCGGTAACCTAGGAAACCTAGATCAAGATTAATTTAATATAGTTGAAGTTAACGCTGTTAATATTTTTTGTAGTGGATTTTTGTATCAATACTTTTTCAAAATATATCGCAAATTTCAATATAAAATAATAAACTCTGTTACCTATGAATCTGTTTTGCTAAGAGCCGATTGATTATTTTCTTCCTTTCTGGAGAGTGTTCTAATATCATAGAATCATCTGGTAGGGACTGGAAAATATTCTAGACAAAAATCTACAACTATCAGTGCTATCTATTGGTAAGCTGCCACCTGCGGTCTATAAGTCTTGGCTCTCTGCAGCTAGGTAAGTTTATTTTTATTCATTCACAGGATGTGGATGTTACTGGCAATGCCAGCATTTATTGCCCATCTCTAATTGCCCTTTGATACAACTAAGTGGCATGCTGGGCCATTTCAGAGGGCAGTTAAGAGTCAAGCACATTGCTGTGTGTCTGGAATCGCATATAGGCCAAACCAGATAAAGACAGCAGATTTCCTTCCCTAAAGAACAATTAGTGAACCAGGCAGGTTTTTACAAGAATTCAGTAGTTTCATGTTCACCATTATTGATACTAGCTTTTTATTCCCAATTTATTTAATTAACTGAACTTAAATTTCCCAGCTGTCCATGGTGGGATTTGAACTCATGCCTCTGGATTACTAGTCCAGTAACATAACCACTATGGTATCATACCAGTAGGATGTGTCCCTATGGGGAAAGAGTGTGCTCTCTGTATTGGCCAAACCAAAATCTTAAAAGTGTTGATGCCTCAGTAGCTTGATCGAGAGGCATTTAAGCATGGTGATGGGTTTCCACATGTGTCAGACACCCAGCTAACCAAAAATAAATCCATGTACAGTATTGTGCTAAGGCTGAATACTGGAAAAGTTATACCACGTGCTACATAAAGCCTGGTATTCAGCACAGGACCGTAATGAGAAGAACTACTCAAGGCTGTAGTTATTGGTCCTCTGAGCTGATAGTTCTACAGTAAAATGGCTGTATTCTCAGATGCTGTTACATTACAGGTACTGTTCCAGGACTCTTATCTGTGGAGTGCAATGTGCAGACAGAAAATGTGATTATACTGCGAGCTGCATCTTTCACTCTCCCCAGCGAGGAAAGAGCTTCGAGAATTACACAGCACAGAAGCAGGCCATTCAGCCCAATGGGTCTATGCTAGTGTTTATAAGCCATATGAGCCTCCTTCTACTCGAATTACCTCTTCCCGCCCCGCCCTGTATCCCTCTATTCTCTTCTCCCTCATATATGCCTCAACCCTTCCTTTACATGTGTCAGTGCTTTCTGCTTCAACCACTCCGTGTGACAGCAAGTTCCACATTCTCACTACTCTCTGTGCAAAGAAATTTCTCCGAAATTATTTATTAGTGGCCATCTTATATATATATATGCCTCTTATTCTGGAATCACCCACAAGTGGAAACACTTTCTCCAGGTCTATCCTATCGGATCCCTTCATAATTTTTAAAGATCTAAATCAGGTCTCCTCTTAGTTTACTTTTTTCCAAAGAAAAGAGTTCCAGTCTGCTCAATCTTCCCTGATTATTGCATCCTCTCAAATCTGGTTACATCCTTGTAAATCTTTCCTGCACTTTCTCCAGTACTTCAATATCCTATTTGTAGTATGGAGACCAGAAGTGTGCACAGTACTCCAAGTATGGTCTATCCAAGGTTCAATATCAATTGAACATTACCTCTCTGGTATTGTATTCTACTCCTCTAGAAATGAACCCCAGAGCTTTGTTCACACTCTTTATGGCCGTATCAACTTGCATTGCTTCTTTTAGTGATTCTCTATAATCCCAGGTCTCTTTGCTTCTCTACGCCATTGAGTTTCTTACCTTCATAGGAATAAGTGGCCTCCCAATTCCTACTATCAAAATAAACCACCTCACAATTCACTATATTAAATTTCATTTTGCATTTATCCACCCACTCTGCAAGCCTGTTTATGTCTTCCTGTATTCTGGTGCCATCTTCCATATTATTAACCATCTTGCCGCCCCGCACCCCCCTCCCCCGCCAATCTGCAAATTTCGACACCACGCCTCCAATTCCTGAGTCCAAATTATTTATATGTATGATGAACAATACTGGTCCTAGCACGGATCCCTGTGGGAGACCAATTCCCACTTTCTGACAGTCTCAGGAACTTCCCTTAGTGTGAAGGAATAGCCAGGATTCAGAAAAATACACGATACTAAAAACAGATTTCTGAAATTATTAATAAATGACATACTGGGTTTAAAAGACATCAGCCTTAGCAGACACAGGCTGCAAACAGAATACAGGCTTATGAGATAAGATGGTTTGTTAACACAAAGCTGTGAACACAAGCTTTGATATGGGAATGGGATATTGACAAAGACATTGGCCCAGAAATTCGGCCGAATACGGGAGAGTACGCACTGTGTACTCATCCGTATTCGGTCCCGAAGTGCCGGTTTCCTGCATGCACTGCGCATGCGCGGGAAACCGGCACTTCCGATATTGCGAAGGGGGCGGTTCCTAAGTGAACCGCGTGCGCACTACAGGCTGTGCGCACGCAGCACACTTAGGTTTTTTTCAGGTTTGAACGCGAGGGATAAGTATGGAAGATTTTACACATGAAAAAAGGAGGCGTAAGACCCCCTTTTAACAAGGTAAGTAGTTAATTAAGTATTATTTAAAAAAATTTCAACAGGTTTATCTTTTTTAGAGACTTTAAAGAAAGGTAAGTTGATTTTTATAACTTAAAAAGAATTTAAATTTTTTCAAAAATTTAAATTTTTGTTTAAAGTGGTTAATTTATTTAACTATAGTTATTTTATTAATGTGATGGGTTTTTTTTAATTTAATTGAGGTTTAGCTGTTCTTTTGGGGGCAAGTTGTATTCATAGTTTTGACAGTTCTCCTGTCAAAACTATGAATGAAAGATGGTGTGCTGCCATTGGCTCTAACTGGCCCACGTGATCCCAGAGGTCGCATCGAACTAACTGCGCCTCTGGGACACGCACACACTGCGCGCCGGCACCAGGGAGAGGCCCAGGACCAGAAGTTTGTGTGGGCCCGAACCATAAAGGCAGGCGCGGTAGGTAAGATCGCGCACGATCCTCACCCCCGCGGCAACCATCGAAGTCTAATTTCTGGGCCAATATCTATTGAAGCAAACCATTGGGAGGTTCCTCTATGTCTAGAGTTTGGGAGAAAAACAATGGAATAACCCAAGTAAAGTGTTATAATCTAACACGTCGAACAGAGGCATAGAACATTAAAAAAAACAAGTGCCTTTGAAAAAATGACATCAAGTAAGAAATACCTGTCGTAAAATAGTTTTATGTTAAACTTAAAGACAGGAAACACGATTAAATATGCAACCAATTCAGATAGCTAGAAAACAAGTAAACACTGAGTTAAAGTGTTTTCAATTTACATATTGTAAATATAATACCTACAGAAGGCTTTGAAGAAATGACATCAAGTAAAAGAAATGCCTGCTGAACAAATAGTTTTAATGTTAAGCTTGAAAGATGGAGTCCCAAGGTCTGATGAAAAACAATTGAAGTAAATTAGAAATGCATGAAGATACTAGAGAAGTGTTTTTAATTTACAAGTTATAAAAGGTACACAAACAAGACGACTTTGAAAATATTACTTCAATGGATACACCAAGCAATCACATTGTTCTTGTATTGAATTTGGAATACCACGGAGACACAACGTCGGAAATAACCAGTTAAAGTAATATTAGAAATTCAATAGAAAGACTTCCTAAGAATTGCATCAAACATTGCTGTCATTGTGTTTATGATGGTTTTGGAAACACCTAAACAGGACACAAGTCTAAAAGCTGACAGCTGAAATGACAGTAAAGAATAGAACAAAGTCAGCAAAGAATGACTTGATACAATTAAGCTTACATCATCAGGAAAACTTCAAAGGATAAGCCACCCAAAAAAGATATAAAAATAGACCTTTTCAAACAGAAAAGTCAGAAGTCGCTGGGAAGAAAAGTGTTTCTCAACTTTACAGACATTCTCTGTAAGTTTACAACTTTTGAGTCTCGGGTAATCAAGGTATTTGATTTTGGTGGATATTCTGGATTAAGAAATAAGTAGAAGTGTGGAAATGTAACGAAGTTAAGATTTGAGAATAAAGATCTCTGATAAGAAATGTAAGCTATTAGTATTTTAAACGATTAAAGTTGCGATTGCCATAATAAATGTTATCTAAATGTCGGTTCATTAATAAATCTATATATTTTTAGAACAGTCTCAAAGAGTATTTCTGTATCATCTTGCGAACTCAAATTCTGTACACTCAAAAGAGTTGCAGAATTCTGGGGGGTAATCCGGACCCTTATAATATCCGGAAGGTTACAGTCTAGTTAAACTTATTAAAAGTACTATCTGGAGGACTATCCATTCCTTCCTAATACAAAATGATTCAAAACAACAACTTTCATTTATATAGTGCCTTTTAACATAGTAAAATGTCACAAGGTACTTCACAGCGGCCTTACCAAACAAAATTTCACATGGAGCCAGATAAGTAGATATTAAGACAGATGACCAAAAACTTGGTCAGAGGGAGATTTTAAGAATCATCTTAAAGGAGGAGAGAGAGCTCGAGAGATGGAGAGGCTTAGGGGGTGAATTCCAGAGCTGAGGGCCCAGGCAGCTGAAGGCACTGCCACCGATGGTGAAGCAATTAAAATCGGGATGAAGTCAGAGTTGGAAAAAGTGATATTATAACATTTGTCGATGTCTTTTATGCAGCATGGGTCCTTTTAAAACATGGCTTTGCAGTAGATAGGAGTTATACTACTCTAGGCTACCAGGGGTGGTGGCACAGTGGTATACAGTCGGGAAGGATGGCCCTGGGAGTCCTCACCATTGACTCCGGACCCCATGAAGTCTCATGGATTCAGGTCAAGCATGGGCAAGGAAACCTCCTGCTGATTACCACCTACCGCCGTCCCTCAGCTGATGAATCAGTATTCCTCCATGTTGAACACCACTTGGAAGAAGCACTGAGGGTAGCAAGGGCACAGAATGTACACTGAGTGGGGGACTTCAATGTCCATTACCAAGAGTGGCTCGGTAGCACCACTACTGACCGAGCTGGCCGAGTCCTGAAGGACATAACTGCCAGTCTGGGCCTGCGACAAGTGGTGAGTGAACCAAAACGAGGGAAAATCCTACTTGACCTCGTCCTCACCAATCTACCTGTCGCAGATGCATCTGTCCATGACAGTATTGATAACAGTGACCACCGCACAGTTCTCGTGGGGACAAAGTCCCGTCTTCACACTGAGGACACCCTCCATCGTGTTGTGTGGCACTACCACCGTGCTAAATGGGATAGATTCAGAACAGATCTAGCAGCTCAAAACTGGGCATCCATGAGGCGCTGTGGGCCATCAGCAGCAGCAGAATTGTATTCCACCACAATCTGTAACCTCATGACCCGGCATATCCCTCACTCTACCATTACCACCAAGCCAGGGGACCAACCCTGGTTCAACAACAAGTGTAGAAGAGCATGCCAGGAGCAGCACCAGGTGTACCTAAAAATGAGGTACGAACCTGGGGAAGCTGCAACACAGGACTACATGCATGCTAAAAAGCGGAAGCAGCATGCTATAGACAGGGCTAAGCGATCCCACAATCAACGGATCAGATCAAAGCTCTGCAGTCCTGCCACATCCAGTCGTGAATGGTGGTGGACCATTAAACAACTAACGGGAGGAGGAGGCTCCATGAATATCCCCATCCTCAATGATGGTGGAGCCCAGCACGTGAGTGCAAAAGACAAGGCTGAAGCGGTTGCAACCAACTTCAGCCAGAAGTGCCGAGTGGATGATCCATATCATCCCGAGGTCCCCACCATCACAGAAGCCAGTCCTCAGCCAATTCGATTCACTCCACGTGATATCAAGAAAAAGCTGAGCGCACTAGGTACAGCAAAGGCTATGGGTCCTGACAACATCCTGGCTATCGTGCTGAAGACTTGTGCTCCAGAACTGGCTGCACCTCTAGCCAAGCTGTTCCAGTACAGCTACAACACTGGCATCTATCCGACAATGTGGAAAACTGCACAGGTATGTCCTGTCCACAAAAAGCAGAACAAATCCAACCCGGCCAATCACCGCCCCATCAGTCTACTCTCAATCATCAGCAAAGTGATGGGAGGTGCCATTGACAGTGCTATCAAGCGGCACTTACTCACCAATAACCTGCTCACGGATGCCCAGTTTGGGTTCCGCCAAGACCACTCGGCTCCAGACCTCATTACAGCCTTGGTCCAAACATGGACAAAGGAGCTGAATTCCAAAGGTGAGGTGAGAGTGACTGCCCTTGACATCAAGGCAGCATTTGACCGAGTCTGGCATCAAGGAGCCCTAGTAAAACTGACGTCAATGGGAATCAGGGGGAAAACGCTCCACTGGCTGGAGTTATACCTAGCACAAAGGAAGATGGTTGTGGTGGTTGAAGGTCAATCATCACAGGCCCAGGACATCGCTTCAGGAGTTCCTCAGGGCAGTGTCCTAGGCCCAACCACCTTCAGCTGCTTCATCAATGACCTTCCCTCCAACATAAGGTCAGAAATGGGGATGTTCGCTGATGACTGCACAGTGTTCAGCGCCATTCACAACTCCATAGATAATGAAGCAGTCCATGCCCGCATGCAACAAGACCTGGATGACGTTCAGGCTTGGGCTGATAAGTGGCAGGTAACATTCACGCCACTCAAGTGCCAGGCAATGACTATCTCCAACAAGCGAGAGTCTAACCACCGCCCCTTGATATTTAACAGCATTATCATCGCCAAATCCCTACCATCAACATTGTGTGGGTCACCATTGACCAGAAACTTAACTGGACCAGCCACATAAATACTGTGGCAACAAGAGCAGGTCAGAGGCTAGGTATTTTGCGGCGAGTGTCTCACCTCCTGACTCCCCAAAGCCTTTCCGCCATCTACAAGGCACAAGTAAGGAGTGTGATGGAATACTCTCCACTTGCCTGGATGAGTGCAGCTCCAACAACACTCAAGATGCTTGACACCATCCAGGACAAAGCAGCCCGCTTGATTGGCACCCCATCCACCACCTTAAACATTCACTCCCTCTACCACCGGCGTACTGTGGCTGCAGTGTGTACCATCTACAAGATGCACTGCAGCAACTCACCAAGGCTTCTTCGGCAGCACCTCCCAAACCCGCGACCTCTTCCACCTAGAAGGACAAGGGCAGCAGGCGCATGGGAACACCACCACCTCCAAGTTCCCCTCCAAGTCACACACCATCCTGATTTAGAAGTATATCGCCGATCCTTCATCGTCGCTGGTTCAATATCCTGGAACTCCCTACCTAACAGCACTGTGGGAGTACAATCACCACACGGACTGCAGCGGTTCAAGAGGGCAGCTCACCATCACCTTCTCAAGGGCAACTCGGGATGGGCAATAAATGCTGGCCTTGCCAGCGACGCCCACATCCCATAAACGAATATAAAAAAAAAGAAATTATACTGTGGGATATTAGCATATGAATGAATTAACACTTCTCCTAAAATAACAGAGAGCAATTGTGTTTAATGTTTGTAAGCTAGTATCCTGTGGTGTAATTTGAATGTCCTATTGTGAGAGGTATGAGACGACCTCCAAAAGATGCTCTCACATAACATACTGGAGCCAGATCACCTCCTCACTTCTCAACTCAAAAGTGGTGGTGTACTGACACTAATAATACCCGATAATGCAATTCTAGTTCTTTCCTTAAGGATTTCCTGAACATAGTCCACCGGTGGGGACCACATGAGTCCCTGTGGAAGCCAGAATGTTTCATCTTTCTCGACCTACCAGCCACCACGACAATGCTGGGTCCCCAGTGAGCCTCAGGAGTGGGAACTCTAGCTTAGGTAGTCCCTGCTCCGTCTCTGCACTACCAGCCCATCATCTGCCTTGTAAGGAACAGCTGGACGTTCTGCTCCTTATAAGGTTACCAGGAAACTCCCAGAGACAGCAGAGAGCAAAAATAGCTGAGGGTTCTATCATCACCCATGTCATTTTGGGTCTCCATCTGCAAACGATTAATATAACTTTTCCAGACTTGTTCCTTGCAAAGTCTGATAAGCAACAGGGTATTTGGATGAAACAAATGCAATGTTGTACGTAGACATTGCAAATTCCAATTCTTCCCTAGTGTTCGCATTCCTTGCCAGAACTAAAGCTGAGCAATTAGTGCTGTAATTTGATGCCGTAGGGGTTGTTCATGTTAAAGCCATTTCTGAGATAACAACATACTGAGAGTTTAACAGATTTCACACCTTGTGGGGTGTGATGCTAATAAATATTTGCCACTGCCTCTCTACATTTCCCTTATTGCCTCATCAGTCAAAGGATAGGAATCATCTGTTCCATTGTCTGTCAATTGCATATGTTAACATTTCAAATTAAACAGCTCCAACCATTAAGCAACTTTTTGCCTAAATTAATTCTGCACTAAGGCATTGAAACAAACAAAGAAAACCCATGTAGGATAGCTGCATCTCATTGATTATTCTGACAATGCCTGTTTACAGGCAACCAGTTCTGTGCATTGGCCACCACGGCCACAGAACAACGGGGTCCCCCCAGGAACACGGCTAATTGATGCTATTTCTCAAAATTAAATTAACCCCAAATATCTGACATCATACAAAATAAAATAAAATACAATGCAGAAATCTCACTATTTATTACCCAGGAGTCAGGTTGTTTGGGGTGGAATGTTGTGTATTCACTATTCTGTTCAATCATTAATGGACCACCGTGTGCAATGACTACTGAACAGGTTGACTATGGGTTGAATTTGCCAAGCCTTCACTCTATCCTCAGTTTAACCAAGGTGAGTTTTAAGTCCATTATTCTTGTACAATTACATTTTAACAAATATTTTTTGTGCCATTTCACAGCTGAGAAGATGTCCTGCTCTAGGGTTTTGGCAGTTCTGCTATTCAACCAACTGGTAGGAGGTATGCAGAGTACATTGGGATGGTTTGCTTTCCAAGCACCAATGGATTGTGCCAGCCTAAGCTGTTGATAAATGTGCACATATGAGGTCAAAGTATCCTCATTATATTCAACAAAACTCAGTTCAGCATTCAGCATCTGAGCAAATCAGTTTCAGCTATTCATTCAGGTGTGATTAAATTAAATGGTAATGGTCTCGTATGCATATTGCCTTGGCAGCATGAGCATAAAGTAAATCAGTGAAAAACGAGGCTGAACGAGTGAATGTACAAGAAGTACATTATTCCCATTCAATTTTATCTTAAAAGCATTAAAAAAAGTGCAATGTTTAAAAATGTTTAATACACTTACCAATCACTCTGCTACTTATATATTCCTTTACATGCCTGAGTTTGAATCCATTACGACATTGTAACTTCACTGTCATCAAGGTATTTGCCATCAATCTCAATTGTATTCTCCCAAAAGCTGGGAATTCTCTCCCTGCAAATCAGCTATCAGCAATTCACTCAGTTTAGGTTTGATTAAATTTCAGATCTCTCAAAGGTGCCCAAAAATCAATTTAATCCTGTAAAAAGAAACCATTTCTTTGGCAAGTCAACCCATTACAAATGTGAAGTAATTCTTTTAGACTCCTTTAACAAAGATAATTTCTATAAAAGGATAGCATCACATTTACTTGTAAGTTGAAACACTTAAAACTACATTTGCACTTACATGAAAGGATACATAGCAGATATGCTCACTGCCAAATATGGCAGGTAACTAGAATTTCACAGAATTGTTACAATTATTGTCCAATTTTTATTCCCAAAAATAAACTTGTCACAGTACAGCAAATTTCATTTGTTGCAAATTCAAGTTTCCAAAAACGTCAGGAAAAAACCTCAAAAAGAAACATTTCAAAATGTTTAACCATTTTGAAAAGTAGAGAAAGAAAGAACTTGTATTTATAGAGCATCTTTCACAACCTCAGGATATCCCAAAGCACTTTACAGCCAATGAAGTACAATCACTTTTGTAATGTAGGAACCGTGACAACCAATTTGCGTACAGCAAGACACCACAAACAGCAATGAAAACTTGTTGACCAGATCATCTATTTTAATGATATTGGTTGAGGGATAAATATTGGCCACAACACCGGGGAGAACTCCCCATTCCTTCTTCAAAATAGTGCCATGGGATCTTTTACGTTCAACTGAGAGGGAAGATGTGATCTCGGTTTAACATCTCATCCAAAAGATGGCACCTCCGACAGTGCAGCACTGCCTCAGCACTGCACTGCAGTGTCAGCCTAGATTTTTGTGCTCAAGTCTCTGGAGTGGGACCTGAACTCACAACCTTCTGACTCAAAGGCGAGACTGCTACCCACTTTTTTAAACTATATTATTTATTGAACATTAAGAGCATTTACAACATTGTGATCATTCCATTGTATCATACAAATCGATTCCGCCGCTCTGCACAGCCATTCCTTCACCACATATTAACATCAAAACCTGAAGTTTAATTTGTCTCCCATAACATATACTAATCTATTGTACTTTAAAAATTGATCAGTAATCATGGCTCCGAATAAGGGAAGTGTGCCTGACAATCCCCCCATCATTAATCTCCGGCCCTTCCCTCCTCTCATGCTCCTTCCCAACTTTTCGGGCAGCTGTTGCTTTCTCCTGCAGCCTCCGGCTCTTTTTCACCTCCTGTTTGAACCTTCCCTGCAGTTTCAGCCTCTTCCTTACATTAGGTTTGGGCCGAGCAGCTGCCCCTTCTCCTTCCTTCTGCCCCTCACTAATCTTTCCCTTTCCACACAATGCCACCCCACCCCCCACTTCCATGTCTCTGTCCCCCTCTGACTCCTCATTCTTGAGCTCTTCTGTAACCTCCCGTCCCTGCTCCCCGTCAGATACATAGGGCTCGATTTTGCCAGGCCCGAAGAGGCGGGATTGGAGGCGTGTGAGGTGTTAAAATTGCAAAAAATGGCTCCGATCCCGCCTCCAGCCCACCTCCGAGCAATTTTCCCAGAATCGGGGTTTCAGACCCCGATCCATTCCACCTCCAAGAGGCAGCATAGGCCCTTAAGGCCCTTAAGGCCCTTAACAACCAGTTAATTGCCTCCATAATCCCATTTTGAGAGGCCTTTCTGATGTTAACACATTTCCCCCAGCCTGCATTTCTCCTCTGGAACACGCCAGTGAATCCTGGTGGCCTCACAAGTGGATTGCTTACGAACAGCTGCAGCTCCACCATTAAAAAGGAGTTTTCACCAATGATCATTTGCAGGTGGCAGAACTTTGTTGTCTCAGGTCTGGGGGAACTTTTAGCAGGCATACCCATTGTTGTGGAAGTTTGGAGCCTGACACCCATCTCCAGTGTGACCTCCTGGGAAACCCCTCTCCTCACCTTGACTGAGCGCTTCCTCAACTGAGGCATATACCAGAAGAATGGGAACCATTTATTTCCTTTCCTCCTGGACATCAGATTCGGATGAAGACCAGCCGCGGCAGCAACAGAACCATGAACAACAGCAGCACCAACAGCAGCAGCAACAACAGGAGCGCCAAACTGCTGCTCACCCACCTAAAGCTGCATAGGCCAGAAGGCACCAGCGCGCGACCACATTGCTGCCTGGGATGCAAGGGACGCACTCATGTTGGCCAGATTTGCTTAGCCTGCACAATCAAACACTTTTGCCTCGCACCTTCTTACCAGGGCATCGACAATGGACAAGAACCTGCGGATTCCTATCACTCTGACCACCATACTGACAATTGCAAGTCGCCCTAAGCCCTCAATGTGGAAGTCCCATTTGCGAGATGACACAGGCCACAACTTCAACAGTTTGCCATCAAATCTGTTTATCATCACATTACAAGGATGGCTTGTCAAAAAACAATACAACAGAACACCCAAGTGACTACCCTTGTGACTACTTGTGCTTTATCTTCCTCTTACGCGTGCTTCTACATGGTGCTTCCCCTGTGGCTTCAGCAGATGTGGAGGCCCCTTGCTCATTTTCTTGCTGCTCCTGCCTTGACACCTTTGATGGGCATCCTCTGGGGTTGCGAGGGTTCGGCAACAGTCTGCTGCTCCTGCGGCTGTGCAGGGGCTGAGACGCCCATCTCAGTTGGGTGAGGACTCTGGTGGGGCTCTGACCGAGGGCTTTGCAGTGGCATGGTCGTGTGAGCGCTTGGAGAGTAGCCCCCACTTCCTTATTGTCTGCCACCAACATCCCTCTCATGGGTCAGCCCCACTTCAGAGCTAGCAAGTGGCTTGACAGCACCTTGCTGCACTTCAGGGGGGCCATGAGGACCCGTTTCTGCACTGGAAGTCCTACTCCAGAGGACTTCCATGAAGCTCTGGTTTCTATGTTCAACAGCTGACCATCGCTCCTCAAGAGTCTATTCTGAACAATAACCATGTTTTCAAGACCCTGGCGACTTAGCTCCTCTATGGCCGTAGCCATCCTCTCCTCTACTGTAGCCATCCTTTCCACGGAGGTTGCCATCCTTTCCGTGATGATGCGTTCATGCGCCAATGCCTCCACAAAGGCTCTGCTCATGTTCGCGATGGACTCCTCCATTCGCTCCACACTCGCAGCGACCCTGAGGACAAAAGCTGCCAGAGACTCCTGCACCTGTTCCTGGAGTTCCAGCACTGCTCTCCTTCTGGATGGACCCGGAGGCACAGGGTCGACATGCAGCTGAGCCGAGCTGGGAGAGTCCTGCGCCCTCCGACGAGGAGTCTCCACTGCTGTCCCTGTCTCCACCATCTGCCTGATGCTCACTTGTGAGCTGTGGTACACCAGGTGACAACACTACTCTATCTTGCGAAGGTCCCACTGAGGTGTGAGTGTCTGCGCTGGTGCTGGGTGCGCTGAATTCTGCTGACGCTGCGCCCTCAGAGGTTGCAGCTTCCTCTGAGGAGTCTTGAGGCTCAGGCTGTTCCTCCTGGACAGTGGGGGCGGGGGCTGTCGATCGTCCTGTGGGGGAGTAAAGGAAAGAGTTAGAGATGTGAGGTAAAGGTTGCATGCACATTGAATTGTGCAGATGACCATAAGTCAATGTGCTAGAGCATCAGAATCATTATCAGTCACTCATGCAATGTCAATGAGAGAGATGCCAAACTATTCTGTTACCAGCTTGCTGTGATGCGCCCGTGTGTCCGCCCCCCACTTGGGAATCCTCCTCGATCCCGGCGATTTCCAGGGCCACCTCCTCTGAGGTGGTGAGCTGGGCTACTGAGGGTGGCCCTCCTCCTGTCCTCGCTCTTTCCCTCTTATTGTGGGCTCTCTTTTCCTGCAATGAGGGACACAAGTGGAGTTTGAGTGAGAATGAAGGAGTGAGTGTAGAGAATCCATAGCATAGATGCTTAGAAGGAGACAAAGGGCCCTCCCTGTGTGTTGTAAGTTGTTGTCATTGCATCACAGTGATAGGGAGTGTGAGGGCTGCATGGTCAAATAGTTAAGTGAATGTGATTATAGAGAGAGAGGGAATGGGTAATGGTGCAGGGATGTAAGTGTCAAGTGGGATGTGGAGGAAGAGGTTGGCAAAGCAGAGTGCTGGTGAGGAGAGGCGATGGGGATCAGATTGAGGGTGATGGGAATGTCATATTCACTTTTCCTGTGCGGAGAAGATCATGAAACCTCTTCCTGCACTGCAGCCAGGTTCTGCGGCACATAGACATTGAGTTGACCTCCTGGGCCATTTGCATCCACACAGCTTTAGTCTGCTGGGGAGGCTTTTTCCTCCCTGAGGAAGGGAAGAGCACCTCCTTATTTGATTTTGCTCCCTCCACCAGAGCTTGGAGGGAGGCCTCATCGAACCTTGGAGCACATTTTGGCCTACTGCTGGACATAGTTGCTGAATGAAGCGATCACAACAATGGGCATAAAGTTTAAAGTCTCCAGAAGAAGCAAGGCTGCTTACAGGCCTTAAATCCAGCAGCATTGATGATGTAATCGAAGGCGACTTTCTGTATGAAGAGACTCATTGGGCCAGGGGTTTCCACACGCTGGAAATCAAGTGCCCAATTAGGGCAAAATCGCACTTTTTTGCCACTTCACATCGGAGTCGGGGTCCTGACCCGAAAACCACCTGACACGCCCCCAGCCCGACCCCAATGGCAAAATCGAGCCCTTAATCTCCCTCAGAGAGTCTTCCTGCTCTCATGGTTTCTCCAACAGTGCCACTCCCTTCAGCCTCATCTCCATCATGGACCCTTGCTTTCCATTTCTTCTCTCTCTGGGACAATGGCGCATCTGCACCATCTTGCTCCCTTCTGGCATCTTTGTCTCCCTGCTCCCGTCCTGCTGTCCCTTTAAGGCTCCTGCCTCTTGCACCCTCTCCTTCTCTTGCCCCCTCCTGCTCCCCGAGATGTCTGACTTCCCGTCTTTCTTTGGAGTACTTACATTTACCCCGCACCCCGCTCCCGCCTCCTCTCCCCCCGCGGACACCAGATTCTTTAGGGAGAGTCGAGCAGCATTTTGGCTCATCTTTGCCCTCGACCCATGCTGCCCGCTTCTGTCTTTGTCCTTTTCCACCGTACTTGGTGTGTTTTCCACCATCTCCATCCTGTTATCTGCTCCGCAATTTTCTGCCTCTTCCTGCACTCTTTTCTCCTTCCATTCACCAGCTGTGTCCTCCGCCTGCTCCGCTCCTCCAGCCGCTCCACTTACACCTCCTGCTCCTTCTCCCTCTCCCATCTCCTCGTCACTCAAGGGGCTTCCTTCTGCCTCACACTCCCAGCGGATGGGGCCTTTTTGACACACCCCATAGCTCTCCGCCTTGCAGCTCCGAGCGATGTGTCCAGTTATAACAGTACAAGTCTGGACAGCTTCTTACAAGATGGTCGTGTCCAAGACAATAATAACAAACCTTGACCTGGTTATCATGCAGTACCCGGAAGTACTGCACTACTTCCATTGTCTCAAATTTCATGCTATATGGCAATGACTTCACTCCCTCTGGGAACCGCACCTTTACATAACGGGTTCCATCTGCTACCTGCATTCCTGGATAGTATCTCCTCTTTATTGCTGAGCATATTTTAATGTCCCACGACTCCAACTTTTTTATTAGCACATCGTCCTCAATATAAACCAGCAGGTTTAAGAATGCAACCATCACCTCTTCAGAATATAGCAGAGATACATCCAAGAACTTATCTCCAACCTTCAAACTCAGTAAAAGTATTTCCACCTCCGCTTGGCCACTGACCATCACCTTGAACCCATCATTCGGCTTTGGTCGGCAGGCAAAGCAGCTTCCATCGCTGCAGTCCACATGTACAGCCTGGATAATATCCCAAGCTCGTATCTCCTCATCCTCATATTGAACCACCACCGTGTTTTCTTTTCCAAACCTCCTGGTGATCCGGCCCATATCTTTGGGCCTTTTTTTCTGCCTCCCCCCAATATTTTCTCCCCTGATTAAATTCATCCTGTTGAGCATTGTCCTCTGGCTGCTGTTTAAGGACCAAAACGACCATAAAACCTGAAAAAAACCACCAACTTTTTACAAACTCACGCCAACTCCCTGCAGTAATCAAGCACCCAGCAATACCTGCTCACTCCTAGCCCCACCCACCTAGAGAGTGCTACCCACTGAGCCACAGCTGATGCTTATAAATATAAAGAATATATTTAAAACACTAGATTAATGTGGGTGGATTTTAACCTGGAGTGGGGGGGGACAGGGTGAGATGAGTGTGAGACGCGCCCACTGTCATAAATTTCAGGTCAAGGGTATTTTAACTCCTGAGCCTCATTAACATTTGATTGGCGAGCTTCCCACCCCATTGTCTCAGGAATGGACAGCCCGCCCATTTTCTGCGTGTAATTACCATTTCGAGCACATCGGGCAACCCCTTAACGAGGCCACACTTTATTATTACATCCAGTTCTGCCATCAACTGCCATCAAGCGGACGAGTGGGTCGGTCGGCCCGACTGCCTGCCTCTCTTCCGCGGCCACGTTCGTGCCCGGGTGGCCCTGGAGATGGGGCACGCTCGAGGCCTTCCACGTCCGGTGGGCACCGCAGGGACTGGAGTGCATCATCACCCCTGGGAATACGATTTTAATTTAAGTTGTTAAGTTTTCTTTAATTTTTTTTAGTTACAGTCTATTTGTTTATTGTTTTCCACCAAAAAGAGCTACATCCAGTTCTGGTCATCATGCCTTCAAAAAGCAACTGGTGCAATGGAGAACAATGAGGATGATTTCAGGACTCAAATCTGGAGTAAACATCAGAAAAAGAGGCATGAAGGCTGAAATATTCTGCTTCAAGAATAAAAAAAATGTTTGAGTTTATATCACCATAACCTATTGTTGGTCTTTCTCAAAGTTCTACTCACATTGAATTGCTATTCATGATAATTAGATAAATTGATGTTGAAAATTAGCATCAAACGAGACTAACAATTAGCTGAAATGTTTTTTTTGTTCATTTCATGGGATGTGGGCGTCGCTGGAAAGGCCAGCAATTATTGCCCATCCCTAATTGTCCTTGAGAAGGTGGTGGTGAGCCGCCTTCTTGAACCGCTGCAGTCCGTGTGGTGAAGGAACAAAGTAAACTGGGGGTAAGAAGAAAGTTCTTCACACACCGAGTGCAGCTAACAAAAAGATGCCAAATTCAGTCCATTTTTTCCTTCGAAAAGAACCCATCATATCTCTGACACAGGAAAGTATAGAGGGAAATGGTTTTAAATACTGTGAAAGGATAACAGAGCACTTTTGGGTTTAGTCTTCATGGAATAGGAAGAGTGCTTACCGTGTTGTTAAAGCATTTCCAAATTCTCAGGGTAAGCTTGATGGATTTAATGTTACACTTGTTACACCAAAAAATTCTTCTGTTTGTCTTAGATTGTTCAAATGGTTAGTCTCACCCCTCTGCTGAAATAATATTCACTGAACCACATGAAAATATTGCTTAAATTGTATTTTCTCTGTTTTCTTGACTATTCTGCAGTGAACAATAAATAATAGGCTTTAGGTTAAGCCAGTACTGAGCAAAGCTAAATGCAAAGAAACAAGAATCAATCTGAATCATTGTGAGTTTCTAACACAGCAGAAATTAATGGGAAAAAGAAACATAATGAATAATTTTAAGAATGAATATGGGCTGAATGCTCCAATGATATTGCGTATTGATTTCTTGTTCATGAGGCATCAAAGAACAAAGATGAAAAATACACCAATGGAAGGCAAGTTAATCAACACAGCATTAGATGGATGTTTCTTGAAAATATGTATTATACTGTGAGGAAAATAATTCTTCTAGTTCTTAGTCTTGCTTGAGGCTTGTTAGTGTTGTACTCAAGGCCTTTGGTTCTGTTATCCAAGTGAACATTTTAATCATATCTACATTATCCATCCCTCTCAGCATTTCAAAGACTTGGATCATGTCCTAGCTGTATTATGAAAGCCCGATAGCATCTAGATTGTTGCAAACATCATTCTGTTGTCTCCAGCTCCTTGCACAATAATAGGATTTCATTCAGTTCTTATGTGTTGCTTAAATAAATGGATTTTGTTGAAGAACTTAACCTGCACAGAACTAAATGCCTCCTCTTCTTGATGGACTCTCTCAATGTTTGATTGCTAATAAATTGGTAGTGAAAGAACAGTAGAAGGTGGGCACAATGGGCCAAACAGTCCAACAGTGCTGTTGCACTGTCGGAAGTGAAGTGGGGTTACACTTCTGTCCCACCATGACATCCCAGTGCTGACCCCACTCTAAGTAGTGAGGCCAGGTAACGTGCACATGGAAAATCATACCAGCTGTTCAAATCCAGCCTGCAACACCCAAGATATACTTTTCTTTCGGGGTGGGGGCAGGGAAGGGAGTGGTGGGGGGGGGGAAATCTCCTGCAGAGATGAAAGTTAGGCCTAGAAAGTGCCCTGAATGGCTGGCAAAAGGGGGTGGAATGAAACCAGAGAGATAGAGAGCTTATGCAGAACTTGAGGATACAGGCAATGTGGCAGAGAAATATGGCAGCCGGATTGAAAAACAAGTGGCAAACTTCAGGGAGGTACAAATCAGGAGGAATGGGCTGCTTGAATTGGAGTGCAGCAAAGTGATGAAGAAATTTGTCCGTATGCTGTGGTGGAAGGTGGTTGTGACAATGATTGCTTTTCAGCGCAGCAGAGTTTATCGATCTCAGTATTGAATATACTCATCGACTGAGCATCCACAGTTCACCAGGGGAGAGAATTCCATAGATTCACAACTCTCTGAGTGAAGACATTTCTTCTCATCTCACAATTAAATAACCTCAACAGTGTCGCCATGGTGAGCTATCTGCTTCCCCTGACCCCTTCATGCAGTCCCTTTTATGTGTAGCACTCCTTCATTCATTACCCTCACAGTGCTGCGGAACGGTGATCTGAACCACTGATCCCTTCTCCTTGTTTTCATGGCTACCTATACTTGCACCTTCCCTAATAGTGTGCTAGAGCCTCCCTAATTTACAACACCTTTCCTTTCTTACATTTGTTATAAACTTATGGATCAAAACTGTTCCAAGATTCTTCCCTTCCTTCACTGCCATACTCATGTTTGCTCTTTGCTTTTTCCACCACTGTTGCACATTGTGCTAATGGTTTAAGAGTGTTTTCCACCAAAAGCCTCAATTCCCTTTCCCGTGTCATTTCTTGGAGACTCTTCCCATTTGGTTTGCACTCCAACTGTTTGCTTCCCATTCCCAGCTTCCTGACTTTGCATCTTCTACACTGAACAATACCTTCCACCTTTTGACCCAATACCCCAACCTGTCCAAAATGCATCTTGACCCTAGTATTTACAACCCCTCCTGATTGTTTATTATTGGTAAACTTGGAAAGGCTTGTTGAAGTTCCCTGCTCCAAATCATCAATATACATTTTAAACATTAAAGGACCCAGAACTGATCTCAGTGCTATCCGTGAGTCACCTCTTTCCATGTAGATGCTGCTTCCTATCATTTTACCAATTACCAATGTTAAGCTCACAGGTCTATCGTTCCTTATTAACTACCCTGTGCATCCTCTGACTCAACCAATTAGTTATTCATTTAAAAAGCTTCCTCTGCTTTCAGTGCCTTTTCAGCTTGTAAAGCAATCTCTTTTGTGATATTTGTCAAATCCTTTGCTAAAGTCAAAGGGAGAGAAATTTATTATAGCCCAGGAATGGGCGCTAACTTTCGAAAAGTTTGAGATTTAGCGCCAGGCGCTAATGATTCAGACTGCGTGCAAAATTCAGTCTCATTGCTGAACCACAAGCTTCACACACTGCCCAAAGCACCACACCCCCAGCATTCACACACCAACAATCTCTACCTACCAACACTCACACCCACATCTCACGCCTTGCACACAATGACAGCTATTCAACTATGGCAGGCACAAGGGTTATTCGTTGTTGGAATGATTGTGATATGTGTGATATGTTTATGCATAAATTTATTCATGGAGTTTGCAATATTTTGTGGTCTCTCTCATTTCAACCATGCACCCAGGAGGACGCTGTGATATGGCATGACAGAGGGATGGCATGATGAGCATGTGATGAGCAAAAGGGAGCGGGGTTTAAGTCATCCTGGTGTGAGGCTGGAGGTCTGTTTGGAGGAGGTGGCAGAGTTCTATGACCAGCACCTTGGTGATGCAGAGCCTTCTAATACACTGCTTCTCGCTTCATTGAAGGTAGGAGAAGTGCTGTTGGGATACCCTCGGAGGGTAAGGCCTTTGGTTGAGAGCCCTGATGGCCCTCCTCCTCCCTCTGGCCACATGTTCCAATCTTGCTCGCTGCCTCCGCTCCCTCCACAGTAGATCCTGGAGGGCGATGTCGACTGCCAGTACAGCCCCCATTAATGTAAGGAAGTGTAGCACTTTGATATGATGTCAGAATAACTGTAACTAATTTTTAGTAGCCACAACACTCCTGAAATTAAAGAACCTTTAAATGACTGAATTAAACTGTTGCACAATGTCCAACTGACAAGGAAGCAGTGAAACAGCACTAACCTGAGAGCTGAGACTCATTACTCATGATCCCTTTAAGTAGCGCCCCTGGAGCCAGCATCCGCCTGCTTGACGCCTCTTCTCCCCATCGCTGTCGGGGCGAGGTACTAAGGCATGGGGTGAAAATGAATTTTGTAGATCGGGCGCCCAGTGACCGTTGCATGCTCACTGACGTCACGATCTGCCTGGCGTTGAAGTCCCCGGTGGTAACTGTTAGCGGCGGTGCTATGTGGGGGCTGGATTTGGTGTGCGGCGCTGGATTTGCCTCGCCCCAGCGCTGCTGCATCAGCGCCCCATTAGCACCCACGCCAGACGCTAACGAGAGGCGCTAACCAACTGAATTTCTCCCCCATGGGGTTGGTTCTGCAGGGATTCCACCTCATGTTTTCCGTTCTGCTATTTTATGGTTGGGGATAGGCCTTTTAATGGATCTTCCACCTGCCCCACCCCCCACCACACCACATAAAGGGGGTGTGTCTTGGAAGTTGCACCCACTATGCCCTCCTATCGAAGCTGACGAGTCCTTTATATTTGTTACCGTTGTGCCCTTCCCAGTCAACCCTTCCATCCTCAGAGCAGTGCCATGCCACTCTGATTTTCCTGGCAACATATTGGGCAGGTGCCGCTGATGAACCCTTACGAGCATGGTCCACGCACCCCGCGTATGCTAATGTCCCCATAACGTCGGGCAGGCCCTGGGCCTATCCGCTCAGGTGGACTCGGGGCTCGCTTGACACTACTCCACCAGCAGAGCTGCCCTACTGGAATTTGGAGCCCAGGTATATTAAACATACTGAACTCCCTTTGCCAATTAAATGCGTATACCATCTAGTGAAGTTATCAAGCAAGATCTACCACAGGGTAAAGTCTGCACTCCCACACTTCAAGCATACCTTTCTTGCTGATAGTATGGGATTGCAGGATTTACCCTACCATACTGATTCCTTACTATTTTATCTTTCAGAATACTTTGTGTTATTTTACCAACTACTGATGTTAAGCTCACAGGCTTTATCATTCCCTTGGTTATTCTCCAACCCTTTTTAAAAATTGACACCACATTCATCTCTCTTTAGTTCCTTAGTATAACTCCTGCGTTCAGTGATTCTCTCAAAATATCCATCGGGATGTGACCAAGTTCTTTTGCTTCCTTCTTCATTGCTGTATTACGAAGTCTTTCAGTGCCCTTAATCTGTCTATCTGCACTTTGTTGGTAATATCGTTGGGCCCAATGCAGGAGGATGCTGTCATATTTTAGAACTGTAGAAATGAGTGTAATATTTTGTCTTGAACATAGAACCTTGCTCTAGTCCATTTCACTTTAGTGTTGATAAAGATGAGAGAGAGGCCAGGACACCCATCACTGCTGCAGTGATCGTCTGCCTGTTATTCTTTGCATGAATTCGTTCGAAAGACAACTGTGTCCAAAAGGTATACAAGATAATAAACTTTTATAGTCACAGTTATGGACTACATTGGCCACAGTACGAAGCAATTAATGTTGTTACTCCGTGTCTCCGAGGTCACAACCGTTGCACTTCATTACTCTCAGTTGTGGCCTTTATTTGCTTTGACTAATGATAATTGCTAATGCAACCTACAACACCTAGTGGAAAGAAAACTCTCAAGGTAAGCAGCAGTTGTGGTGTTTGCACAAAACTGTTGTCCAGTATGTCTCCCATGAATAACCTACAGACTAATTACTCAGTTACAGTTAAAATGTCTAGCGAGGATGCGAATATAACATGCCAGGAGTACCCTGCCTAAAACAAACAGGCATTGATGTAACTGATAGAGACACATTAAACTTTAAAGAAGGCAATTAGTCAATATATATTAATAAATCCATTCAGTTGCATTCCCATCAAGAGTCCATTCACCACTAAGAGTGTATTTATATTGGCCAGCAGTAACACTGCCGAGCTCACACTGGACTTCTGCTCAGGAGAGAGCACTGCTGTTAACTTTTAAATATGTTGAGAATGTACGTGGGAGGGCCCCCACTCTCCAAACATTGAAATCAACTCTGGGCAAGTTTATATTGTTTTTATGCATTCCCGGGATGTGGGCATCGCTGGCAAGGCCAGCATTTATTGCCCATCCCTAATTGCCCTTGAGAAGGTGCTGGTGAGCCGTCTTCTTGAACCGCTGCAGTCCATGTGGTGAAGGTACTCCCACAGTGCTGTTAGGGAGGGAGTTCCAGGATTTTGACCCAGCGACGATAAAGGAACGGTGATATATTTCCAAGTCAGGATGGTGTGTGACTTGGAGGGGAACTTGGAGGTGGTGGTGATTCCATGCGCCTGCTGTCCTTGTCCTTCTAGAGGTCGCGGGTTTGGGAGGTGTATTTAGTTACCAGGAGAAGCTCCTGAGCACTTTATAAGCAAGGCTTAAGATCAGTTAGACTTACGCTTCATTCATTGTCAAACCCAACAGGCTTGAGACTGCCTTGTCCAGGGGGCCTTACACTGTTCCCTTCCGGAATCGGACCACAGCCCAACTCCAAATATTACAATTGGAAATCACTCACAGACACAAAAATTGCAGTATAAATACATGCTCAAAAGTCATCACCCTTGTATTTGTGAATCTTCCTTCTTCCCTTACATGTTTACCTCACATGTTACAAGTAGCAATTTTATTTATATCACATTACAGTGTATGTTAATATTTTCATGTTCAGAGAGTTTCCCCCAATGACCTGCACAGCGTGGTTGTAATATGTGCCATACTCAAATTTCCATTCTGATTGACATATATTCCAGTCACATTGGGGTTGTACATTTTATATCCTGACTCTATGGGGACAACTTTAACCCTACGTGCTCGGTGGAAACCGGTGACGGGGGGAAAGGCAAGCTGTTAAAATCACCCAGGTTACTTACCCATTGGAAAGCTGCCAGGATCCCACTATCCAAGATTTGAAGTCATCGGGACCTGAGTGCAATTTTAACAGAGGCCTGAGTGCGAAGCTGCCGAGGCTACCCACCCGCCCAAAACCTACCCGGAGTTAAAATCGGGGCCCGCGTGACAGGAACACACATTGTATTTTTTTAAATAATTTTTCCATTTGCTGAAATCAAACAATGCGGTTGAATTTTATCAAGAGTCTCCCGATTGTCCACCATTAATTCGCCAGAAGATCCATAGAAATCCAAAAGAAGCAGCTTCAAACGTGTTTCTTTGGGGTGTCTGCGGATCTTCTGCCAAAGGTAGGGTGGATGATCTGGAGAATCCCTGCGGAAATTCAACTCCATGCTCTCTGCCACATATCCACATTGTGCGCCATTTTACAAAAAATGAAGGGCCAAGAATTGCCCCAGAGCTGACCTTGCTCCGCTGGAAATGCAGCAACGCGCATGCAAAATGGGTTTCCGTCTCACTTCCGATGAAGTTACAGTGGCGAGATTGTCAGCAGCTCCAGGAACATTTGGGCCAAGGTGTTCTCAACTGAATATCACACTCAGCCTAATAGATCTATTGGTCTGGATTCTGCACCAGTGATTTCCCAATTGGAGGTCACTTATGCAGGCCCGTTAAACTGTTTCTTCCATTACCTAGAAGTTCAAACCCTCATACCTTCTGCGACTTTCACAGTAGCTCTTGATAATTCTTGTGCTGATATTAAAGTTAGAGTTTGGGATTAGGAAGATAGCGTTGCCATGACTAACAAAACTGGCTCGGTGAGTTGAATAGCCAACTCCTGTTTCTATTTCCTAAGTGTCATGAGTTTGAATACTTGTCTATCATTACTGTGCTCTGATGAAAATGTTAAATGATCCTCACACATTCTAGCACTAAGTTGAAATAAAACTTAATTTAACCTGTTTGATTCTGATTGAACAAAATCAGTCATTTGAAAATGTTTCTCAGTAATTGGTTCTAATAAGACTCTAGAAACATTCACTGCATGTAAATTACTGAACCAGATCCCTTGTTTCATTGCAATGGATGCTCTATTACCACACTACCAGCCTAAGTTCGTAACTTCATTTTAAATGTATTCTTCTGTTGCCATTTTAGTTTTCATACATGTACACATTACAATTATGCCATCATTAATATCAAAATCAATTCTTATATATTCTTCTTACATTTATACAGCAAAACCCTCTCACATCAAAACCCTTCACTTTCCATCCCCTTCCTTTACTATTTGTGACAGAAAGTTCTCCCTTTATTGCTCCTCTTGTCTCCTTGTGCTTTCCTGGTTGGGATGCCCTTTTACACAGTACCTACTGCGGTGATGCCTACTTTCAGATAAGGTACACTCAACCTCTCTTCTGCGCTATTTCCCAGTTTTGCAGGTTCTCACAGAAGCACTGCTGCAGCATCAGCTCATGTGCACTCTTCCAGCCCTGGAGAGCTGTGCCAGCAGCCAGTAACAATGCAATTAACATCTCCTCATTATTCAGCCACAGCTTCACTGGCAGGGCTCCCAGGATTATCTGATGGGGAACCGGATCTAATTTAATTTTTCTTTTCTTGATTTTGTCTAATATCCCTTCCTGTAAATCCCTCAGGGATGAGCACTAACACAGTATGTTGACAGTATCTACCTTGTCCTCTTTATGTTACTAAGAATATGCACGCAGCTCTATATCTACCATCAAAATAACTGCTGGGCAATGTAGTACATAACTTTAGCAACACAAGTAGGTACATCTTACAGCATTCTACGCATTTATAAGGACTGGCAATGAATCAGTATGAATGAGACTATGGCCTAGAAATTCGGGTGGCCGGCTTGCCACGGGGGTAAGGATCGCGCACGCTCTTACCTACCGCGCCTGCCGTTGTGTTTCGGGCCCACAGGAACTTCGGGTCCTGGGCCTCACCCTGGTGCCGGCGTGCAGTGCTTGCGTGTTCCAGGGGCGCAGTTAGTGTGATGCGACCCCTGGGATCACGTGGGCCATGGAGAGCCAATGGCAGCAGACCATCTTTCATTCATAGATTTGACAGGAGACCTGTCAAATCTGTGAATTGAAATCGGCCCCAAAAGAAGAGCTAAACCTCAAATAAATTTTAAAAAAAAATCACATTAATAAAATAACTATAGTTAAATAAATAAACCACTTTAAACAAAAATTTAAATTTTTGAAAAAATTTTAATTCTTTTTAAAAGTTATAAAAATAAACTTACCTTTCTTTAAAGTCTCTAAAAAAGATAAACCTGTTGAAAAAAATTTAAAATTATACTTAATTAACTACTTACCTTGTTCAAAAGGGGTCTTACGCCTCCTTTTTACTTGTGTAGAATCTTCCATACTTACCCTCGCGTTGAAACCTGAAAAAAAACCTAAGTGTGCTGCGTGCGCGCAGCCTCTAGTGCGCACGCGGTTCACCTAGGAACCGCCCCCTTCGCCATACCGGAAGTGCCGGTTTCCCGCGCATGCGCAGTGCATGCAGGAAACCGGCTCTTCGGGAACGAATACGGGTGAGTACGCAGCGGGTACTCACCCGAGAACGGACGAATTTTTGGGCCTATGTTTTTACATGCTATTATAAATAAATATCTGTAGTAATGAAATTCAAATAAAGACTTATTCCCCTCCTTAAATTCAAATAAAAATTCCTTTAACGTTTTTGTTAATCCCCCGATAAAAAAATGACAGCTACCTAAGGCCACCAGGATATTTGGCAACACTGGGTGAGACTGTTGGGTTGGGTGTCAAATGCACGCGATATCAGCAATTACGCTTTCAGGTTCGGGCCTCATTAACAATTCTTGGCAAGTTGCGGGCGCCAAACGGGCACGCTGGTATAGATGGCGGTTTTGACGGGAGGAAAATCAGTAGCCGGCAGGTAAGGTAAGGCATGTTGTGGGATGGGGGGTGATTTTCAGAGGGGAGGGCATAGAACCTGGCCCCCAAAAATTCTAATTTTGGGAGAGCCTGTGAGGTTGCTTTAAGGACCGCCCCTTAGGGATATCAATGCCTGGAGAAATGGGACTGACATGCACCATTCATACCTCACCAAGTTCCCCTTGAAAGATGCAATCCGGGTCCTGCATCAGGCGTAGGATCCCTATTTGTATATCTAAACAAATATTTGGGCGGGAGTGCTGGGCGCCCATTTAAAGGTCTGCCTGAAAATTGATGCAGGCAGGGAAATGGTGCACAAGGTCACCACCACATTTTCAACTGCCAATTGCCCATTTTTCAGATGGGAAACGGGCTGCTGGGGGTTAAAATTGTCCACCATGATCCAACTAAAGACCAAGGGAGTGACTGCACATAGCTTTTCCATTATGTCAATAAGGAATCAAACAAAAACTTTGCAAAAACATTCATGAATAAAAATTCATATCCACCCTAGGCTAGATTGGCAGAGATTTGGATGGCTATACTCCATTAAACAAATAGGTATTAAATTCATTCCTCACTAACTGATGGGATTTGGATCTTGGATACATACCATCATTAAAGATGTCAAACACATGTACCCAATGGACTATTGGGGATCTAGAAAAAGGACCTCAGCTAGAGTGCTAGGAATGCCAGATGCATTCCACTATACCACAGGCATGAAGTTATGTAGCACTTTTCACACAAAGGATAGTGGAAATCTGGAACTCTCGCCCCCAAAAAGCTGTTGAGAATAAGTCCATTTAAAATGTCAAAACTGAGATTGATAGATTTTTGTTAGGCAAGGGTATTAAGAGATATGGAGCCAGAGTGAGTGAATTGTGTTAAGATACAGATCAGCCATGATCTAATTGAATGGCGGAACAGGCTCGAGGGGCTGAATAGCCTACTCCTGTATCTACATTCCCCTTAACTTATCATTCCCTCAATCAGTCACATCATTGTTGGTCACACTAAAGTCTGTAGGTCTTTAGAACATACGGGGCTAGATCTTCTAATTCCTGGCAAAGAGGTAGGTAGAGGACTTGAGGGCTCAACTGACCATTATAGTTACTGTCAGTGCCAACCCTCTAGTGCACATTAGCTGCAATTATCCCTGCAGCAGATGGTAGATCTCTATATTTGGCTGTCTGCTGACCTGGAGTTCATGTAGCCAGTTCCACGTGGTCATTGTTAGGTAATGTCTGTAAACACGGGCTAATCTCAATCTAAATAAACAACAACTAAGTAGGCTTATTGGGTGTCATTAAAATTGGATGGGGTGCTATATGGTAGAAATCTGATGCAATGGACCTTTGCCCATTTTTCTGATGGTTACTCCCACGATACACCCAGGAATTAAATGGAACCAATTAGAAAATCTATGAGAACTCAGCTGATGTATGTTTTTCAATTGACAACTCCAAGTTCAGTGTCAAACCAATAGTGCAGAAGACCATTGAGATTGAAAAGACTAAAAGGAAGGACTCACCTTTACTGGTGCCTAATCAAACATATCAGAACCATCTCAGATGCTTCACACAATTAACTACATTTTGCAGGGCAGTGAATTGTGTTAGATAGACAAATTTGGCAACTATTTTGCACACAGTGAGATCCCATAAACAGTGAACAGAGCAGAGACCAACTAATCTAATTTTTGGGTGTTATTATATGATGGACAAATGTTGGCCAGGTTATTGGGAGAGCTCCCTGCTGTTCTTCAAATAATTCCGTGGGGTTCTTAATGTCCACCTGAGTCACCAGCACAGGCAGTCGGAGCCTCGGTGTAAGATCTCGATTTAAGGATGTCAACACCAACAATGCAGTACTCCCTCAATATTGCCCTAGAATGTCAGCATAGGTTATGTGCTCGGGTCTTCAAATGAGGCTGGAGCAGGAGAAAAGATAAGGTAAATCAAGAGGTTGTGGCTGTGAATATATGACTATAAATGAGCTGTGATAAAGTTAATGTGATATTATTTGGTAAAAATAAACTCTGAACTGAAGCCTGTTCATTATTCGAAATTTATACAGAAACAAATTGAGGGCATAAAAATAGCTGCGTTAAGTTAAGGCAAAATGAATGCTGTCTTACTCTAAAGCTGTATTTTGCTGTTCTGTATATATATTGTCCTGTATCTACCATATAATCTTTTTCCATAACCAGGCTGTACGCAGCTTAAAATGTGCTCCTCAGTCTTTATATGTCAATAGATTTAATAAATGAGTATCTCACAACTTGTTGATAACATTATGGAGTAGATGGATGTCATAAACATTTCTCCACAGTAAGCAGAAGATTTAATTGGAAGGTGCATTTTTTTTTATTAGCCTTGGGCAAACTTTATTCAGTTTAATTACAATTCTCAGCTCCCATATTTCAATCCCCCAATACTATCTGGTGTAATGTGTTTGCTATGATCGATCTCGGCAGGGCTTAAAATACATTGCTCATTTTTAGTGTGTAAACGGGTTAACAAAATGAACTTCACTTCAGAAAGAAAGACTTGCATTTATATAGCGCCTTTCACAACCTCAGGACGTCGCAAAGCACTTTCCAGCCAATCAACTACTTTTGAAGTGTAATCACTGTTGTAATGTAGGGAAATGCAGCAGCCAATTGGCACACAGCAAGATCCCGCAATCAGAAAGGTGATAATCACCAGATAATCTGATTTAGTGATATTGGTCGAGGAGAGATAAATATTGGCCAGGACACCAGAAAGAACTCCCTTGCTCTTCTTTGAAATAGTCCCTTGGGATCTTTTATGTCCATCTGATAGGGTAGATGGTGTCTCAGTTTAACATCTCATCTGAAAGATGGCACCTCCGACAGTGCAGCACGCTCTCAGTAATGCAGTAAAATTTCAGCCTAGATTTTGTGCTCAAATCTCTGGAATGGGACTTGAACCAACAACCTTCTGACTCAGAGGCAAGAGTGCTACCACTGAGCCACAGATTTAGTCTGAAAATGCCTGTTCGTGATATTAGTGGTGGTGTTAATCCATATGTTAATTCGATTCACTCCACGTGATATCAAGAAACGGACGGAGCACAGTGGATACAGTAAAGGCTATGGGCCCCGACAATATCCCGGCTATCACGCTGAAGACTTGTGCTCCAGAACTAGCCGCGCCTCTAGCCAAGCTGTTCCAGTACAGCTAGTGCTGGCATCTACTTGACAATGTGGAAAACTGCCCAGGTATGCACTGTTCACAATAAAGCAGGACAAATCCAATCCGGCCAATTACGGCCCCATCAGTCTACTCTCAATCATCACCAGATTGATGGACGGTGTCGTCGACAGTGCTATCAAGCGGCACTTATTCACCAATAACCTGCTCTTCTATGCTCAGTTTGGGTTCCACCAGGACCACTAGGCTCCAGACCTCATTACAGCCTTGGTCCAAACATGGACAAAAGAGCTGAATTCCAAAGGTGTGGTGAGACTGACTGCCCTTGATATCAAGACAGCATTTGACCGAATGTGGCATCAAGGAGCCCTAGTAAAATTGAAGTCAATGGGAATCAGGGGGTAAACCCTCCACTGGCTGGAGTCATACCTAGCACAAAGGAAGATGGTTGTGGTTGTTGGAGGTCAATCATCACAGCCCCAGGACATCGCTGCAGGAGTTCCTCAGGGCAGTGTCCTAGGCTCAACCATCTTCAGCTGCTTCATCAATGACCTTCCCTCCATCATAAGGTCAGAAGTGGGGATGTTCGCTGATGATTGCACAGTGTTCAGTTCCATTCGCAACTCCTCAGATAATGAAGCAGACCATACCCGCATGCAGCAAGACCTGAACAGCATTCAGGTTTGGGCTGATAAATGGCAAGTAACATTCACGCCACACAAGTGTCAGGCAATGACTATCTCTAACAAGCGAGAGTCTAACCGTTGCCCCTTGGCATCAACGGCATTACCATCGCCGAATCCCCCACCATCAATATCCTGGCGGTTACCATTGACCAGAAACATAACTGGACCAGCCACATAAATACTGTGGCTACAAGAGCAGGTCAGAGGCTGGGTATTCTGCGGTGAGTGTCTCACCTTCTGACTCACCATCTACAAGGCACAAGTCAGGTGTGTGATGGAATACTCTACACTTGTCTGGATGGGCGCAGCTCCAACAACACTCAAGAAGCTCGACACCATCCAGGACAAAGCAGCCCGCTTGATCGGCACCCTATCCACCACCTTAAACATTCACTCCCTCCACCACTGGCGCACCGTAGCTGCAGTGTGTACCATCTACAAGATGCACTGCAGCAACTCGCCATGATTTCTTCGATAGCACCTCCCAAACCCACGACCTCTACCACCTAGAAGGACAAGGGCAGCAGGCGCATGGGAACACCACCACCTCCAGGTTCCCCTCCAAGTCACACACCATCCTGACTTGGAAATATATAACGGTTCCTTCATCGTCGCTGGGCCAAATTCTTGAAACTCCCTCCCGAACAGCACTGTGGGAGTAGCATCACCATACGGACTGCAGCAGTTCAAGAAGGCGGCTCACCACCACCTTCTCAAGGGCAATTAGGGATGGGCAATAAATGCTGGCCTTGCCAGCATCGCCCACATCCCGTGAATGAATCAAAAAAAATGTATGACATTCCTGTCCGCTGTTTTATCACATTTACTTAAAATCGGCTAATGCCTCATCTGAAATAATGGATGGAGGGATGTCATGCAAAACTGTTCCGTGTTTGTCTACTAATATAGCCAAGTAATTTCTCGGCTAATATTTTCATGCTAATAATATGACCATCACTGAATGCAGCAAATGTCTCCTCAAAGTAACCACTAGATAGAACTGCCCGGCATCTTATTTCTGTGCTTGTCTTGGATAAAAGTTCATTTACTTTAATTAAGGTTCTACTTTTCTGCATTTCAACACCTCCTTCCACTTTCCACTGATATCTAGAGCAAGATTTGTCCTTTGTGACTTTAAATGTACTATGGGGTTTAATGTGGCAATGTGCAAATAACTGAGTTCTGAAATATTTTTAACATATTACACAGGTAATCATGAACAAAGTTAATTAAGTTTGATTAAAGTCATCTTCTAAAATTAGTCACACATTAACCTCTCAAAACAGAACAGGATACAAAACTTTAAAATTGCTGCTGTGAAGTTTTGTGATATCATAACTAGTATTTGCAGCACAGAAGCAAGTCATTTGGCCCAACAGGTCGATGCTGGTGTTTGTGCTCCACACGAGCCTCCTCCCACCTCCACATGAGCCACCCCTCTTCATCTAACCCCAGCAACATATCCGTCTATTCCTTTCTACCCCCTGTGTTTATCTAGCTTCCCCTTAAATGCATCTATGCTATTCGTCTCAACCACTCCTTGTGGTAGCGAGTTCCATATTCTAACCACACTTTAAGTAAAAAAGTTTCTCCTGAATTCCCTACTGAATTTATTAGCGACTATCTTATATTGATGGCCCCTAGTTCTGGTCTCCCCCACAAGTGGAAGCATCTACCCTATCAAACCCTTTCATAATCTTAAAGATCTCTATCAGGTCACCCCTCAGTCTTCTCTTTTCTAGAGAAAAGAGCCCCAGCCTGTTCAATCTTTCCTGATTGGTACAACTGAAGGGATAATTACAAGTCCTAGCCCTTCCAGACTACCCTAGATCAGGCGTATTCCCCAGACGTTTACCTTCAACTAAAGTTTGCGGTAGTCGGATCCCATAAGACACTTAATTGGGTCTAAAGGTCAGACTACCTCTCCCTAAAGGAAAGAAATGGTCTAAAGATGTTACCATCCTCTGGATAGTATTTTTAATAAGTTTAACTAGACTGTAACCTTCCGGACATTATGCGGGTCCGGAATACCCCCCAGAATTCTGCAACTCCTTTGAGTGTACAGAAATTGAGTTCGCAAGATGATACAGAAATACTCTTTGAGACTACTCTAAAAATATATAGATTTATTAAAGAACCGACATTTATTTAACATTTATTATGGCAATCGCGACTTTAACTGTTCAAAATACAAATAGCTTACATTTCTTATCAGAGATCCTTATTCTCAAATCTTAACTTCGTTACATTTCTACACTTCTACTTATTTCTTAATCCAGAATATCCACCAAAATCAAATACCTTGATTACCCGAGACTCAAAAGTAGAGAATGTCTGTAAAGTTGAGAAATGCTTGTCTTCCCAGCGACTTCTGACTTTCTGTTTGAAAAGGTCTATTTTTATATCTTTTTTGGGTGGTTTATCCTTTGAAGTTTTCCTGATGATGTAAGCTTAATTGTATCAAGTCATTCTTTGCTGACTTTGTTCTATTCTTTATTGATTTCTCTGTTGAATGTTTTCTGTCTTTACTGTCAATTTAGCCATTGCATGCATAATTATGTCTCTACCTTAGATGTTTCAAAAACCATCATAAGCACAATCACAGCAATGGTTTCTGTTTGATGCAAATTTTAGGAAGTCTTTCTATTGAATTTCTAATACTACTTTAACTGGTTATTATCAGTCGTTGTGACTCCGTGGTATTCCAAGTCCAATACAAGAACAATGTAATTGCTTGGTGCATCCATTGAAAATATATTTTCAAAGTCGTCTTGTTTGTGTACCTTTTACAACTTGTAAATACTTTATCTAGGGTGTTCCATACATTTCTTATTTACTTCAATTGGTTTTTATCAGACCTCGGGACTTCATATTTCAAGCTTAACATTAAAACTATTTGTTCAGCAGGCGTTTCTTTTACTTGATGTCATTTCTTCAAAGCTTTCTGTAGGTATCATATTTACAATATGTAAATTGAAAACACTTTAACTCAGTGTTTACTTGTTTTCTAGCTATCTCAATTGGTTGCATATTTAATCGTATTTCCTGTCTTTAAGTTTAACATAAAACTATTTTACGACAGGTATTTCTTACTTGATGTCATTTTTTCAAAGGCACTTGTTTTTTTTTAATGTTCTGTGCATCTGTTCGACGTGTTAGATTATAACACTTTACTTGAGTCATTCCATTGTTTTTCTCCCAAACCCTAGACATAGAGGAACCTCCCAATGGTTTGCTTCAATAGGGCATTGTCTTTGTCAATATCCCATTCCCATATCAAAGCTTGTGTTCACAGCTTTGTGTTAACAAACCATCTTATCTCATAAGCCTGTATTCTGTTTGCAGCCTGTGTCTGCTAAGGCTTATGTCTTTTAAACCCAGTATGTCATTTATTAATAATTTCAGAAATCTGTTTTTAGTATCATGTATTTTTCTGAATCCTGGCTATTCCTTCACACAACCTCTCAGTTCTAGTATAATTCTAGTAAATCTTTTTTGCATCTTCTTCAGTGCCTCTATATCCTTTTTATAATAAGGAGGCCAGAACTGTTCACAATACTCCAAGTGTGGTCGAACCAAGGTTCTATAAAAGTTTACCATAACTTCTCTGCTTTTCAATTCTATCCCTCCAGAAACGAACCCTCGTGTTTTGCTTTTTTATGGCCTTATTAACCTATGTCGCTACTTTTAATGATTTGTGTACCAGTACCCCCAGATCCCTCTGCTCCTCTACCCCATTTAGACACATATGGGCTAGAAATTCGGTATGTTAGCACCTGGCGGGGGCACTAACGGGGCGCTCAGGGATTAGTGCATGGGCGCGGCGAATGCAGTGATGCCCGCGAACTTCAGTGCCGGTTTAGCGCTGGCGCTAACTCTTAGCGCCTGGGCCTCAAGCGCCTCGCAGATCATGACATCATAAAGTGCGCAGCGCCCCGTTATTGCCCCGGATGGAAAATTCACTCGCGCCCCCTGCTTTATCGCCTCACGTTGACAATGCCAGCAAGAGGAGGCTTTGTGAACTCGGCTGGCTGCTTCGGAAGTGGTAATTAAAGGGAATGCTTTTCAGCTAGCGCAATCTATTATTTGCACCAGCCTGGTGCCTGCGCAAAGTTTTTAATGTCTGTGATGGCAGTCGCCCAGGTCGCCTTGCAAAACAGAACTGATGACAACTAGTTGTGGAGCATCACTGGCCCTTCCCTTTAAGTGAGGGAAGCAGCCTCTGTGATGAAAGAGTATCGTTACCAATGCGCTCGAAATTGTTTAGCACTCTGCCGCTACTGCCCCCGCTCTCAGACATTAGCGCCCTAAGAGAAGTGTTTAGGGCTTGATATAGCGCTCCACTTCCTTCTTGGAGCGTTAATTCTGAATTTCGCGGGAGGCGAGAATGATTAACGCCTGGTGCTAATTTTTCAACTTTTAAAGTTTTAGCGCCCCAAACAGGGCTATACCAAATTTCTCCCCCTTATTTTCCAAGGAGTATGTGGCCTCCTTATACTTCCTTCCAAAATATACTACCTCACACTTCTCTATATTGAAGTTTATTTGCCAATTACACGCCCATTCTGCAAGTATCTTCCTGTATTTTGACACACTGCTCCTCTGTACTAACTACACCTCCAATTTGATGTTTTCTGCAAATTTTGAAACTGTACTTCTGATTGCAGAGTCCAAATCATTTCTGTAAATGGTGAACAATAGTGGTTAACAATATATGCAGATATCAAAAGCAGCGGCAGCGGCGAGAGGATAAAGAGCGGCCCGAGAGTGGACCTGAATTAAAGCAGCGGCAGCGGCGAGAGGATAAAGAGCGGCCCGAGAGTGGACCTGAATTAAAGCAACGGCAGCGGCGAGAGGATAAAGAGCGGCCCGAGAGCGGACCTGAATTAAAGCAGCGGCAGCGGCGAGAGGATAAAGAGCGGCCCGAGAGTGGACCTGAATTAAAGCAGCGGCAGCGGCGAGAGGATAAAGAGCGGCCCGAGAGTGGACCTGAATTAAAGCAGCGGCAGCGGCGAGAGGATAAAGAGCGGCCCGAGAGTGGACCTGAATTAAAGCAGCGGCAGCGGCGAGAGGATAAAGAGCGGCCCGAGAGTGGACCTGAATTAAAGCAGCGGCAGCGGCGAGAGGATAAAGAGCGGCCCGAGAGTGGACCTGAATTAAAGCAGCGGCAGCGGCGAGAGGATAAAGAGCGGCCCGAGAGTGGACCTGAATTAAAGCAGCGGCAGCGGCGAGAGGAGAAAGAGCGGCCCGAGAGTGGACCTGAATTAAAGCAGCGGCAGCGCGAGGCTCCAATTAAAAACAACACACAAAAAAATAAAAGAGTGATGTCACAGGAGAGCAGGTAGGTGATTGGTTAGTGAGTATTACAGCATTTTTGCTCTCTAAGTTAGGGAAAGGGGTTAAATTAAGAGCTGAGAGACTGTAACTTGCTAGTACTTAGTAAATTAATAACTTAAACTAGATAAAATAATCAAACAATAAGGGGTTTCAATTCATGGGGCACTGGCACCAGTACTGGGGAAAGAGGGAGTTGTTCCATCGGGACAGGCTCCACTTAAACCAGGCTGGGACCAGCGTCCTGGCGAATCGAATAACTAGGGCTGTAGATAGGGCTTTAAACTAAAAAAGAGGTGGAGGGGTCAGGTGAGGGGCAATTTAGAAATCTATAGAGAAAAGTCAAGGCAATAGAGTAGTGTAGCGATTTGGGTAAAAATAAGCAGTGTGTGACAGGAAGGGGCAGAGAGTTTAACGGTAGCAGTGCATCAGAGAATAAGGTTAAAGCAGGGAATAATGGTAAAAATTGTTTTAAAGGCTCTTTATCTGAATGCACGAAGCATTCGTAACAAGATAGATGAACTAATGGCACAAATAGAGATAAATGGGTTTGACCTAATAGCCAATACAGAGACGTGGTTGCAAGGTGACCAAGGTTGGGAACTAAATGTTCCAGGGTACTTGACGTTTCAAAAAGACAGGCAGAATGGAAAAGGAGGGGGGATAGCCCTGATAATAAAGGATAACATAAGGACAGGGAGAAGGAATCTCGGCTTGGAAGATCAGAAAGTAGAATGGGTGGAGATAAGGAATAACAAGGGGCAGAAAACATTGGTGGGAGTAGTATATAGGCTCCCTAACAGTAGCTATACCATTGGACAGAATATTAATCAAGAAATAGTAGAGCTTGTAACAAAGTTAATGCAATAATCATGGGGGAACTTTAATCTTCATATAGACTGGACAAATCAAATTAGCAAATGTAGTCTGGAGGATGAGTTCATGGAATGCATTCGGGACAGTTTCCGAGAATAATACGTCATGGAACCAACCAGGGAACAGGTTATTTTAGATCTTGTATTGTGTAATGAGACAGGGTTAATTAGCAATCTCACAGTAAAGGATCCTCTGGGGCAGAGTGATCATAATATGATAGAATTTCACATTAAGTTTGAGAGTGACTTGCCTAAGTCTGAAACTAGAGTCTTAAACTTAAATAAAGCCAATTGCATAGGTATGAGGAGCGAGTTGGCTAAGGTAGATTGGAAAAATAGATTAAAAGGTATGGTGGTAGATAAGCAGTTGCTAGCATTTAAAGAAGTATTTCATAATTCTCAACAAAAATATATTCCATTGAGAAACAAAAACTCTGTGGAAAAGTGATCTATCCGTGGCTAACTAAAGAAGTTAAGGATAGCATTTGATTGAAAGAAGAAGCTTATAATGTTGCGAAGAATAATAGTAAGCCTGAGGATTGGGAGAGTTTCAGAAACCAGCAAAGGATAACCAAAAATTGATAAAAAGGGAAAAAAACAGAATATGAGAGAAAACTAGCAAGAAATATAAAAGCAGATTGTAAGAGTTTCTACAAGTATGTAAAAAGGAAGAGAGTAGAAAAAGTAAACATTGGTCCCTTCGATGCTAAGACAGGAGAAACGATTATAGGGAATAAGGAAATGGCAGAAACGTTAAATAAATATTTTGTATCTGTCTTCACAGTAGAAGACACAAAAAGCATACCAAAAATAGCGGGGAACCAAGGGTCGAATGAGGGTGAGGAACTTAACGTAATTAATATAAGTAGAGAAAAAGTACAAGAGAAACTAATGGGACTTAAAGTCAACAAATCCCCTGGACCTGAAGGCCTACATCTTAGGGTTCTAAAAGAGGTGGCTGCAAAGATAGTGGATGCATTGGTTTTGATCTTCCAAAATTCCCTAGATTCTAGAATGGTCCCAGCAGATTGGAAGGTAGCAAATGGAATACTGCTATTCAAGAAAGGAGGGAGAGAGAAAACAGGGAACTACAGGCTAGTTAGCCTGACATCAGTCATCAGGAAAATGCTGGAATCCATTGTTAAGGAAGTGGTATCAGGGCACTTAGAAAATCATAGCATGATTAGGCAGAGTCAACATGGTTTTATGAAAGGGAAATCGTCTTTGACCAATTTATTAGTGTTTTTCGAGGATGTAACTAGCAGGGTAGATAAAGGGGAACCAAAAGGCATTCGATAAGGTGCCACATAAAAGGTTATTACACAAGTTAAGGGCTCATGGGGTTAGGGGTAATATAGTAGCATGGATAGAGGATTTTAACAGACAGAAAACAGAGAGTAGGGATAAAAGGATCTTCTTCAGGTTGGCAGGCTATAACAAGTGTGGTGCTGCAAGGATCAGTGCTGGGGCCTCAGCTATTTACAATCTATATTAATGACCTAGATGAAGGGACCGATTGTAATGTATCCAAGTTTGCTGATGATACAAAGCTAGGTGGGACAGTAAGCTGTGAGGAGAACACAAAGAGTCTGCAAAGGGATATAGATAGACTAAGTGAGTGGGCAGTAAGGTGGCAGATGAAATATAATGTAGGGAAATGTGAGGTTATTCACTTTGGTAGGAAGAATAGAAAAACAGAATATTTTTTAAATGGTGAGAAACTTTTAAATCTTGGTGTTCAGAGAGATTTGGTTGTCTTCGTGCAAGAAACACAGAAAGCTAGCATGCAAGTACAGCAAGCAATAAGGAAGGCAAATGATATGTTGGCCTTTATTGCAAGGGGGTTGGAGTATAAGAGCAAGGAAGTCTTGTTACAATTGTACAGGGCCTTAGTGAGACCACACCTGAAGTACTGTGCACCATTTTGGTCTCCTTATCTAAGGAAGGATATACTTGCCTTGAAGGCAGTGCAATGAAAGTTCACTAGATTGATTCCTTGATGAGAGGGCTGTCCTATGATGAAAGATTGTGTAGAATGGGCCTATACTCTGGAGTTTAGAAGAATGAGAGGTGATCATACAAGATTCTGAAGGGGATTGACAGGGTAGATGGTGAGAGGTTGTTTCCCCTGGCTGGAGTGTCTAGAACTAGGGGGCATAGTCTCAGGATAAGGGGTCGGCCATTTAAGACTGAGATGAGGAGGAATTTCTTCACTCAGAGGGTTGTGAATCTTTGGAATTCTCTTCCCCAGAGGGCTGTAGATGCTGAGTCTTTGAGTATATTCAAGGCTGAGATAGATACATTTTTGGACTCATGGGAAATAAAGAGATATGGAGATCGGGCGGGAAAGTGGAGTTGAGGTGGATGATCAGCCATGATCTTATTGAATGGTGGAGCAGGCTCAAGGGGTCGTATGGCCTACTCCTGCTCCTATTTCTTATGCTCTTATGTTCCCCGATGCTTACTACTCTGATCTGTTCTGGTTCATTTCCCATTACTAGATCCAGCAGTGTTTCCTCTCTTGTTGGGCTTTGTACATACTGGGTAAGAAAGGAATTCTGCACACATTGTAAAACCTCCATCCCCTGCACCCCTTTTGCTACCTCTTCTTACCAGTGTATTTGGTGGTAGTTAAAATCTCCCATAATTATTATTCTATGTCCTTTACTCATTTCACATATCTGCTTACATATTTCTTCCTCCACCTCCTTTACACTATTAGGTGATCTGTAGTATGCCCCTATTAGCGTGATCAAACCCTTCTTATCTTTTTTTTCAATCCATATGGATTCTCTTTCCAACTTTCTGTTAGATATTTCCCTTTTTTCTACTGCCATTATGTTAACAAAATAAATTATGGAATGCTTCATGAATTTGTTTTCCATACAAGTAATATTTTTAAAAGTCGACTAATAGGTTAATGTGCATTGCTGCCATTTCAGCATGCCCTCTGAAGCTTGAACTTAGTTCAACCTGAGTGAATTGGTTGTTTTAAAATAAATTTAAATTAATTTTAGAGTGCCTTTATTGGTAAGGTTATGCTGGAATATTTTGGAATTGTTTTAAAATTGACTAAAATGCCAACCTTTTAGTTTTGAGGTTATGTTAGGTTGACACTAAGAATGGCCTGGCACTCCGTGGTATACAGTAGTTTGTTGGAATGGAGAGGAGGGCTGATGGTTGTCTGAAAAATAGCGGGCCAGAGTTGAAGACTGGAAAAGGGAGATAGCGCAACCGATGGATTATTCACATTTTGCTTGCTCACCCCAGGAATCAGAGAATATTTACAGACTTTCCCTCAAGAGATTAAATGGGTAGGGTGCAGTTGTGGCATGCTGTTGAAAGGATAGGCTCAACATGAGATTTTACAATTAGGGAGATTATCCATGGTATGCGGCGGAGTGTGAGTGCAGAACGTATCTATCTTTTGCATTTACATGTACAAACAGTGTGAACATTCTAAACAGTATATTTTGTGTGAAGCCTCTGGTTATTAAGAGATAGCGTAAAACGAAACATTAATCCTGCAATTATGGTCAGCATGTTGCACACAGATACGGAGTTAATCTTTAATTGTGGCACGTTCTATCATTCATTGCTAGAATCGTCTATCTCTGTTATGGGTTCAATCTTTTGAGGTATCTCTAATACAGACTCCTAAATGTGGTTTGATTGAGGGAGAATTATGTAAAGTTATTACAGGAAACTTTTGTTTATCCGGCACCCAAATATCCGGAATTCTCGCTTAACCGGCAAAAATCATCCTCCGAAAACTCCTCTCAAATAACCGGCAATGTTGCCGAGTCGCAGTCGAGTCTCCGCGAACGCCGAGTACTCCGAAAACTCCTCTCAAATAACCGGCAATGTTGCCGATCCCGAGTCAGAGTCCGAGTCCGTGAACGCCGATTTAGTCAGTAGGGGTAGTTTTCAAAAGTACCCAAATACTGTATACTGCACATTTCTTGATTTATTTATTTTTCTTTGTTAAAAATAGCCTCGGTAGATATAACTCTCCGTTATCCGGTACTTTCGATAAACCGGCACCACGCCGGTCCCGTCGGTGCCGGTTAATAAAGAGTTTCCTGTACTACAAATAATATTCACTGGATTTTAAGAACCAGGTAGAATTCACCAACCGATAAAATCAACCTCAGAGATGAACAATCCACAGTTATTTTGTAATGAATTTTGATTGGTAATTTATAGAAAATCTTGCTTTACCCATGATCAATAAATTCAGATTGAGATTTTCAAAATTGAACGCATAACTGAAAAAGTAATTGAAAAATTCCTGTTGGAACCATATCTTTCTTCAAGGGATCAAATAGACACTTTGGCTGCGATTTCCCCAACCTCGGCGGGTCCATGGTGGGTGACGTTGGTGGCGGGTCCCGACCTCACTGCTGGCTCCAGCCCGCTCTGCAGGATGATTTTACGATGATTGGGCTTGTTAAGCCCACCCGGCGTGTTTGCTGGCCAATTAAAAGGAAGCGGGTCTGATGATGTAATTTGATGCCTGCGTCATCAGCCGGTTTCCTTAAAGGGACCATGCGCAAATTGATTTTGACAGTTGTGCTGTCAGTGTTCTACAGCATTGAGGTGCTGCAAACACTGACAAGCACGGCACAGAGATGCACGGCTGCACCCAGGCTCTCCCATGACTCCCTCCATATGCTTATGGAGGGAGTCACAGCATGCAGGGAGGTTCTCGTCTCTTCCCATGGGCAGAAGAGACCTCCCCAGGAGACCAATGCAGCCTGGTTGCACAGGAGGACACAAGCAGGGATGTGGTCAGGAGGACCAGGCTGCAGTGGCGCAAACCTTTCAATTATCTCAGTAGATCACAAAACGTTACTGCAAAGCCACACTCAACCTCATCCTGTTGTGCCTCTTATCACATCTCCATCACTCTGCCTTCCCTACCCTACTCCTGCACATCCTTACTCACACCAACTTACCTTGCACCTCCACCCATCCCTCTCTATCTACATTATCACTTCCCCATCTCACTAGCTACCCCTCACACTCACCCTCATCCTTACCCAATCATACCAACTAACAACATACAAGGGTAGGCACTTGGGTGTTTTATCCAATGTTCATGTAAATTTTCTGTTAATGTGGTGTCAAACATTGAAACCTTTATTTTCAACACTGCGTTCTTGGTCAGATTTGTGTGCAGCTTTGGAAGTGGCTTAGTGAGTTACAGTGAATTGTGAGACATAACGGTACCCCCTGCAATGGTGTTGAGTGTGAAAGGAATGGCTTGGACATTGTAAGGATGCCTTATGGTGTTGGTGTGGGGTGGTGCCAATCTGGTGCATTATGTGGCAGCCAGGGTGTACAGCATCAAGTGAAGTAACTCTGGTCATGGTGAGGTCATCCCTGGCCTCCGGGCAGTAATGTGGTCGGGTGCTGTTGCCCTCTGTCCTGTGCAGCATCAGTTGATTGCGGAGAAGGCTGGTGTTGTTGTTGGTGCTGCTGGTGTGCCTGGTGCTGCTGGCATTGGGGCTGATTGTGGTGGGATTCTGAGGACCAAGGTGAGATAGTTTCAAGGGCACCGATGCTGATGTAATAGATGGCAGGTGAACTTGAGATGACAGAAGCGATCTGTCAATGGTGAGAGAGGTTGTTCCAATGAGGTCAGACTGGATAGAAAGTTTATTACTAACGCCTGCAACCTGCATAAAGCTCAATCTGTCTTCCAAATGCAGTAAGCAACAGCTTCTGAGCTTGGCAAGTGAACAGCTGTGAGATGGGAGCTTTTATAGCACATTTGCAGCTGTCAATTATTGAGATGATCCCATGGTTATACAGCTCCCGACCTCCTTACCTAACGTGATCCCCGAGCTGAGTGAACCCTGTTGGCGACCTCGTAAAATGGTAAGGTGAGCTCAAAATACTTTTTAATGGGCTGTTAACAAGGTCATAATGATCTGAATTGTCTCCCCCGCCGTTGCGTGAGGGTCTGTTCAGCCCTGACAGACCCGACATCTGGGAAAGTCACATGGCGGTGACTCACCACTGAACGCGTCCGCTGACCCCCCGAAAAATCCCCCCATGACTTCCCGAAACACAATAACAACACCAACAACAACTTTTATTTATATAGCACCTTTAACGTACTAAAACGTCCCAAGGCACTGCACAGAAGCGATTATCAAACAAAATTTAACACCGAGCCACATAAGGACATTGGCAGATGACCAAAAGCTTGGCCAAAGAAGTAGGTTTTAAGGAGTGTTCCAGGAGGAAAGAGCGGAAGAAAGGCGGAGAGGTTTAGGAAGAGAAAATGGGCTGAATCTTGCTGGAAAAATAACGGCGTGTTAATGCGCAAATCGGCCAGCAAATTCAGGGCATTAAGGAATATGCGTGAGTTGCCAATCTCCAGACTTGCTGGTACATTTACGCCACTCCGTCTATTGTTTCGCACAAACGGCATCTTGCCCTCAACCTCCCCATTATTTTTAAGAACTTGCTCGATTTGCACATCAATTGTCAATTAAACTTGCTGCAGAATGTTAGAGCTGGTGATTAAGAGTATAAGTACCTTTTTAACAACATGATAATTGTTAATGCAATGCCAATCACGCTCTGTGCCCCAGAAAGGGAACAATTTAAACTGTTCAATCTTATTCCTGCATGTAACAAATTCTTCTTAGAGATTTTAAAAATGTCAAATTTTTAATTTTTTTCTTACTTTTCCTTTCTGTGTCTTTTTTCTCTCTTATTTCAATCTTTCTCTTTATTTCTCTTTCTGTACCTGATTTGACTCTAATTCACCCACTCTAATTCACCCTCCTTCTCTGTTTCTTTCTCAATCTTTAAATCTCATTGGTTAAGGAGAGACACTGTTGGTCCCACCAATGTTCCCTTTAATTTCTTTTGTGGGCTGCGGGCCCATTCAAATTTTGGCGCATGCGCGTTTTATTCCATGTAAAAGCCGGTGAGCGGCCTGCGCGGGACCTCCAGAGCGCCGCGCAGCTTCGCAGCCGTGCAGCTTAACGGGGACATTGGTTTCCGCCATTCACTAAGGTCCCAGATGCCCCATTGCCCTCACCAGGCCATCATCAGCTCGCACTGCCAGCAAGCTACGGCACAAAGAATTTTCGAGCTGCGGGAAAATGTCTAACTAATGGGGCAGGCCGCAAGATGCCCCACTCCAGCAAGATCTGGGCCGCTATGATATCAACACGACACTACCACAAGTATGCATGTAATTTACCAGCTTCAATTTCCATTCATTCAGTGCGATGCTCAACATCTTTAGCATTCTGTTCAGGTGTGTTTGCAGCTACTGTTCCTGCTCAGTAGGTTCCTTGAAACATGCAGAAGAAACATATAAAAATCACTCAAAAAAAGGTCTCAAACTTGTTCTTATTTAAGTCAATGGGAAGCAGAATGTTAGTGTGCTGAAGGTATGCTATCAACAGTAATATAGCAGATGTCTGATATTAAGAATGCTTTCTGGCAAATAGCATAATTCAGTATCTGCAAATTACCTATCGTTAAACAGCTGTATGGAAAGATTCTGCAAGCTTTTGCTGATGGTTTGTTATGAAGTAGAGTGCGAGATGCAATGGATCTTATTTTGCCCTCTGGTAAAACTGATTTAAGCAGTAAATCTTGTAGTCTAGAGACTAGTGCTTAAGGACAAAGACTATTTTTAACCAACAATGCTGGGGTGGTCAGAAAGAATATCAATACCTAATTGAACTTGATTCTGATGCACTTTATCCATCACTTTAGCTTTTCAGTATTTTTGTACTAGGATTGAGAAAACACAAAACACATCGTGAAGGGATAATTACTAGTCCTAGCCCTTTTCTGGCCACCCCGGATCAGGCGTATTCCAAATGTTCACCTTCAACTAAAGTTAGAGATAACCGAATCCTATAAGATGCTTAATTGGGTCTAAAGGTTCAGACTATCTCTCCCTAAAGGAAAGGAACAACTTGAAGATGTTACCATCCTCCAGATAGCACTTTTAATAAGTTTAACTACACTGTAACCTTCCGGATATTATGAGGGTCCGGAAAACTCCCCCAGAATTCTGCAACTCCTCACCAAAGAGTGTACAGAGATTGAGTTCGCGAGTTTGATACAGAAGTACTATGTGAGATAATTCTAAAAATGTATAGATTTATTAAAGAACCAACATGTAGTTAACAGTTGGTGATTCAGTCGCAACATTAACAGTTCAAAATACAAAGGGGTAGAAATTAGGTCGCGCCCCATTTGGGGCGCAAATATCGTCCGGACGCAAATATTAGCGCCTGGCGCTAATTATCGGCACTGACGGGAAACTTTACTTTTACCGCCCCGGGAGGTGAGTGGAGCGCTAAAGCAGGTGCTGCACACCTCTCTTAAGGCGCAAAGGCCGAGCAGTGAGGCGCTAACTCGGAGCGCTGGCGAAGCTCATGTAATGTCAGTCAGCAATGGAACACACACACAATGGCACGGGCCAGTTCTTAAAGGGGATGGTTAATCTTGCTTTCCATCCACATCCTGTTCATTGCTGCCTTGAATCTCGGCCTGGAGAGACTTGCACATCAAATGTGCTGGAAAGAACAATGGAGAGCACCAGGCAAAGAGCTCAGAGTGCAGCTCCCACGGTCTCTGCTAAATCGATACAAGGAATGGCAAATCAAAATGAACCTGCAAAGTGCTGCTCAGTACCCAAAACTCCTTCACACAACGTTGAATCTCTCCAGAAGTCTCTCCCTCTCTCTCTCAGAATGCGTAGTTCAAAAATGCCACCAACAATAAAAGACAGGAAGAGGCCCCCTTTAAATAGCGACCCCCCCCAGCCCCACAGCGATTGATAGCGTTCCAGTCTTCTGGTCGTTGGAAGCGCCAGGCGGTAAGGCAGGGGGCGCCACTCAATTTCCGCTACGGGGCGCCCCAAGGGCGTTGCACCATGGAATGACGTCACAATCTGCGCGCGCAGGTGGTCGCAGCGGTAAGTTTTAGCGCCGCCGCACAATCTCAAGTTAAGTTCTCGAGCGGCGCAAACATCGCTGCGCCCGGGCGTTAGCGGCTTTGCGCCCATTAGCGCCCTCTTAAGGCGCTAACGGGTGGCGCAACCAAGTGAATTTTTACCCCAAATAGTTTACAATTCTTATTCTCAGAGATCCTTATTCTCAAATCTTAACTTTGTTACATTTTTACATTTCTACTTGTTCTTAATCCAGGATATCCACCAAAATCAAATACAAGTACCTTTGATCACCCGAGACTCAAAGAGTTGTAAACTTACAGAGCTTGCCTCTGAAGTTGAGAATTGCTTGCCCCTTCCAGCGAATTCTGTCTTCCTATTTGAAAGTCCCATATTTTATACCCTTTTTTCAGTGGTATATGCTTTGAAGTTTCCTGCTGATGTAAGCTAATTATCTCTAGTTATATTTCTGTTGACTTCTTTCTATTCTTACTGTCAGTTCAGCTGTTAGCTTGCAGACGTGTGTCTGCTGTGTAGGTGTTCAAAACTTATCATAAAAATAATGTAACAGCAGTGGTTCTATTTGATGCCATTTTTACGAAGGTCCTAGATACATAGATACATAGAAGATAGGAGCAGGAGTAGGCCATCCGGCCCTTCGAGCCTGCTCCGCCATTTAATGAGATCATGGCTGATCCTCCAATTCAGTATCCCGTCCCCGCCTTCTCTCCGTAACCCTTAACCCATTTTGCCTGTAGAAATATCTCTAATTCCCTCTTAAATATATTTAATGAGCTGGCGTACACTGCCCTCTGTGGCAATGAGTTCCACAGGTTCACCACCCTCTGAGTGAAGAAATTCCCCCTCATTTCTGTCCTAAATGGTTTAGCCCTTATCCTTAAATTATGTCCTCTAGTTCTGTTCTCACCCGCCAAGGGAAACATTCCTTCTGCATCTAGTCTGTCTAGACCTGTCAGAATTTTATACACTTCTATGAGGTCCCCTCTCAATCTTCTAAACTCCAGTGTGTACATCCCTAAACTACATAGCCTCTCCTCATAGGTCAATCCCGCCATTCCTGGTATCAGCCTGGTGAATCGCCGCTGCACCCCCTCCATGGCAAGAACATCTTTCCTCAGATGAGGCGACCAAAACTGTACACAGTACTCGAGGTGTGGTCTCACCAGTGCCCTGTACAGCTGCAGCAAGGTATCCCTGTTCCTGTATTCCAACCCTTTTGCTATGAAGGCCAGCATACCGTTTGCCTTCTTGACCGCCTGTTGCACCTGCATGCTCGACTTCAGTGACTGGTGTACAAGAACACCCAGGTCTCTCTGTACTTCTCCCTCTCCCAATTTATTGCCATTTAAATAATAATTTGCCCTCCCATTCCTGCACCCAAGGTGGATAACTTCGCACTTGTCCACATTATAGTGCATCTGCCATTTATCCGCCCAATCACCCAGTCTGTCCAAATCGCTCTGGAGCTTCCTGGTCTCCTCCTCTGAGCCCACCCCGCCTCCTAGTTTAGTGTCGTCTGCAAATTTGGAAATGCTGCATCCGACTCCCTGATCCAGGTCATTAATGTAAATTGTGAACAGCTGGGGACCCAGGACAGATCCCTGTGTTACCCCACTTGTTACTGCCTGCCATTCAGAAAATGAGCCGTTTATTCCAACTCTCTGTTTTCTATCTGACAGCCAGTTCTCTATCCACGTCAATACTTTCCCCTTTATCCCATGAGCTTCAATTTTCCATGCTAATCTTTTATGTGGGACCTTATCGAAGGCCTTTTGGAAGTCCAGGTACACCACATCTACTGGCTCTCCCCCATCTATTTTACCAGTTACTCCCTCAAAAAATTCCAATAGATTAGTCAAGCACGATTTACCCTTTGTAAATCCATGTTGACTCTGTCCTATCCTGTCCCCATTTGCTAAGTGCTCCGCTATTTCATCCTTAATGATGGACTCCAGCATTTTGCCCACAACTGATGTAAGGCTTACAGGTCTGTAATTACCTGCTTTTTCCCTACCCCCCTTTTTGAATAGTGGGGTAACATTAGCTACCCTCTATTCAATTCTTAAATCACCTCAGCTGGTTATAAGCAGACATTGTGTCTCCTAACTGTTCCAAGTTCAATACAAACACAATGGGCTGGATTTTGTCTTGGGGTCGGGTTGGGGTCGTGTAATCCGCATTTCGTGTTTCCCCCCCGACTCCAGATTAATGTGGATGAATGATGCAATTTTCACTTAATTGGGCAATTGAGTTCCAGCATGTGGGAACCCATGAACCAATTAGTGGTTTCAGTCTGAAAGTCACCTCTGATGATGTCATCATTGCTGACTGCCTAGTCTCAGAGACTGTTGGTGAGAGAGGACCTGCCTGGCTTGCTTTTGATGTGAGTGGACCTGGATGCAAAATATGGGGGGGGAGAAGGAGAGAGAGAGAGAGAGAGAGAGAGAGAGAATTTTTTTTGCATCCAAGTCCTCTCACAGCAAAGGCCAGGCAGTCTCTGAACACATTCAATGCAGCAGCGGCGACTTTCAGACCTAATACTACTACTACCTTCATCACATCTCCGTTGTAATAGTGGACCTGCAGCTCATAGTCAGCTGTCCACTTGTGCTCCCACCAGGTTTCACTGGAGTGTTCCACACCAGGCGTACTTCACGTCAGAAAAGAGTTAAACTAGCTAAAATGTTTCAAAATGGCATTACAGAGCCAATTTAGAGCTTGTTAAGGGCTTTAATGGCCTCTCCCGCCTCTTGGAGGCGGGATGGAGTCGGGAACCCCGCGACTGATTTTGTCAAAATTGCGTGGAGGCGGGATGGAGTTGGGATGGGGTCGGAAACCCCGACCCCGCAACTTTAAACCCCCCCCCACACGCCTCCAAACCCGACTCCATGGGTCATTCAAAATCCAGCCCTATGTGATTGCTTGGTGCATCTATTGATGTCATATTTACAAAGTCTTCTGTTTGTATCTTTTACAACATGTAAATTAAAACCACTTCAACCGAGTACATGATTGTTTTCCTAGCTACTTCAATTGGTTGTATTCAGACTCGTGTCTCCATGTTTCATTTGATGTCATATTTATGAAGGCATATGGTTCTTTAATGTTCTGTGTTTCTGTTCGAAGTGTTAGTTTATAACACTTTAAACTGGGTATGGCTATTGTGTTCTTTCCAAACTGCAGACTTCTTGGAAACTCCAACCCTTTGCTTCAATAGGGCCATTGTCTCAGTGTCAACAACCAATTCCCATTTCAAAAGCTTGTATGGTGTTTACAGATTTGTGTTAACAACTCATCTTATCTCAGAAGCCTGTATTTACAGCTTTGTGTCGTTGAGGCTTTTAGATTTTTAAACTCAGTTTGTCATGTTTTAATAATCAAAATTCTTTCATCGGATGGTGTATTTTTCTGAAATATGGCTATTCCTTTACAATCGAATGGGTGGGAGTTTAACAGCCAGCAAGTTTCTGACAGGACACCACAGGTTTCAATTAGATTAATGCCCTCCCGCAGCAGAATGAGGCCATGGCAATTTTAACTGTTGGGCCTTATTGACATGCTGCCCCGGAACAGGCGGGAAGCAGCTGCCAGCGTGTGAAAATTTGGACTGCCCTTGGCCTGCTCTCGGGTAAGTGTGGGGACCGGGGGTTTTGGAGGGGCGGTTGGGTGGTCTCAAGGTAGGGAAGGAAGAAGTCCGGGGCAGGGGAGGTCTAAAGTTTCCTTGAGGGGCTCGGAGGAGCACTCCTGCTCCTCTTGGCACCAGAAAGGAAATTTTAAAAACTTATCTTGAATGGCCTCTTATGGGGCTGAATTTTGCCGACGCTCAGAGTGCTGGTTTGGAGGCGGACCTGCTGTCAAAATCGGAATGATTGACAGCGAGTTGGGAACCCGCTCCGAACCCGCCTCAATGTAAGTTTCCAAAGTGTCGGGTCTGCGATTTCAGAACAGACCTGACACCAAGTGGTGGGGGAGACATTTAAGATAGTTAAATGCTTGTTAAACACTTGTTTACTACTATTTTGCCAGCTTATTTCTATTTTCCCACTTTTTTAACAAGGTTCACATCATTCAGAAATCACGTCAGGTAAGTAGCTTGAGTTCTCTATGTGTCCCCATTGCTGTGAATAGGTGACAACTGCAAAAGTGGTATGAAAGCTACCATTTCACAGCTGTTTACTTTCCAATGTCAGAAACATGAGCCTTCAGGACTTGGAAGACACTTTTCAACTTTATGCAGTTTGGAAGTGTTTGGAGTAAACTCTCTATCCTTGGAGCAAGCTCTCTCACCATTGACAGATCGCTTCTGTTATCTCAACTTCAGATGCCATCTATTCCAGCAACATCGGTGCCCTTGAAAAAATCTCACCTTGGTCCTCAGAATCCCTCCACGATCAGCCCCAGCACCAACATTACCAGGCACACCAACATCACCACCAACAACAACAACAGCCTTCTCCGCAATCGCCTGATGCTGCACAGGACACAGGCCATCAACACCCGACCACATTGCTGCCTGGGAGGCCAGCGATGGCCTCATCATGGCCAGATTTACTTCACTTGACGCTGTACACCCCGGCTGCCACATGAAGCGCCAGGTTGGCACCACCCCACACCAGCACCATAAAGCATCCCTACAATGTCCAAGCCATTCCTTTCACACTCATCACAATTGTGGCGGGGGTGGGGGAGTTATGTCTCAACATTCACTGGAACTCACTAAGACACCTCCAAAGGTGAGCACAGATCTGTCCGATAAGGTAAAGTGTTGAAAATATAGATTTCAATGTTTGACAAAAATGAGAAGTCGCACAACACCAGGTTATAGTCCAACAGTTTTATTTGAAATCACAAACTTTCGGAGCTGTTGCTCCTTCGTCGGGTGAAGTAAAGAGATACAGAATCGCCAAAGCACATATAGATAGAGAACAATGCATGTGTACCTTACAATGGTAGACGTCTAAATTTAATCATCCTGACTGGATTTTGTCTTGGGGTCGGGTTGGGGTCGTGTAATCCGCATTTCGTGTTTCCCCCCCGACTCCAGATTAATGTGGATGAATGATGCAATTTTCACTAATTGGGCAATTGAGTTCCAGCATGTGGGAACCCATGAACCAATTAGTGGTTTCAGTCTGAAAGTCGCCTCTGATGATGTCATCATTGCTGACTGCCTAGTCTCAGAGACTGTTGGTGAGAGAGGACCTGCCTGGCTTGCTTTTGATGTGAGTGGACCTGGATGCAAAATATGGGGGGGGGAGAAGGAGAGAGAGAGAGAGAGAGAGAATTTTTTTTGCATCCAAGTCCTCTCACAGCAAAGGCCAGGCAGTCTCTGAACACATTCAATGCAGCAGCGGCGACTTTCAGACCTAATACTACTACTACCTTCATCACATCTCCGTTGTAATAGTGGACCTGCAGCTCATAGTCAGCTGTCCACTTGTGCTCCCACCAGGTTTCACTGGAGTGTTCCACACCAGGCGTACTTCACGTCAGAAAAGAGTTAAACTAGCTAAAATGTTTCAAAATGGCATTACAGAGCCAATTTAGAGCTTGTTAAGGGCTTTAATGGCCTCTCCCGCCTCTTGGAGGCGGGATGGAGTCGGGAACCCCGCGACTGATTTTGTCAAAATTGCGTGGAGGCGGGATGGAGTTGGGATGGGGTCGGAAACCCCGACCCCGCAACTTTAAACCCCCCCCCACACGCCTCCAAACCCGACTCCATGGGTCATTCAAAATCCAGCCCTATGTGATTGCTTGGTGCATCTATTGATGTCATATTTACAAAGTCTTCTGTTTGTATCTTTTACAACATGTAAATTAAAACCACTTCAACCGAGTACATGATTGTTTTCCTAGCTACTTCAATTGGTTGTATTCAGACTCGTGTCTCCATGTTTCATTTGATGTCATATTTATGAAGGCATATGGTTCTTTAATGTTCTGTGTTTCTGTTCGAAGTGTTAGTTTATAACACTTTAAACTGGGTATGGCTATTGTGTTCTTTCCAAACTGCAGACTTCTTGGAAACTCCAACCCTTTGCTTCAATAGGGCCATTGTCTCAGTGTCAACAACCAATTCCCATTTCAAAAGCTTGTATGGTGTTTACAGATTTTTGTTAACAACTCATCTTATCTCAGAAGCCTGTATTTACAGCTTTGTGTCGTTGAGGCTTTTAGATTTTTAAACTCAGTTTGTCATGTTTTAATAATCAAAATTCTTTCATCGGATGGTGTATTTTTCTGAAATATGGCTATTCCTTTACAATCGAATGGGTGGGAGTTTAACAGCCAGCAAGTTTCTGACAGGACACCACAGGTTTCAATTAGATTAATGCCCTCCCGCAGCAGAATGAGGCCATGGCAATTTTAACTGTTGGGCCTTATTGACATGCTGCCCCGGAACAGGCGGGAAGCAGCTGCCAGCGTGTGAAAATTTGGACTGCCCTTGGCCTGCTCTCGGGTAAGTGTGGGGACCGGGGGTTTTGGAGGGGCGGTTAGGTGGTCTCAAGGTAGGGAAGGAAGAAGTCCGGGGCAGGGGAGGTCTAAAGTTTCCTTGAGGGGCTCGGAGGAGCACTCCTGCTCCTCTTGGCACCAGAAAGGAAATTTTAAAAACTTATCTTGAATGGCCTCTTATGGGGCTGAATTTTGCCGACGCTCAGAGTGCTGGTTTGGAGGCGGACCTGCTGTCAAAATCGGAATGATTGACAGCGGGTTGGGAACCCGCTCCGAACCCGCCTCAATGTAAGTTTCCAAAGTGTCGGGTCTGCGATTTCAGAACAGACCTGACACCAAGTGGTGGGGGAGACATTTAAGATAGTTAAATGCTTGTTAAACACTTGTTTACTACTATTTTGCCAGCTTATTTCTATTTTCCCACTTTTTTAACAAGGTTCACATCATTCAGAAATCACGTCAGGTAAGTAGCTTGAGTTCTCTATGTCTCCCCATTGCTGTGAATAGGTGACAACTGCAAAAGTGGTATGAAAGCTACCATTTCACAGCTGTTTACTTTCCAATGTCAGAAACATGAGCCTTCAGGACTTGGAAGACACTTTTCAACTTTATGCAGTTTGGAAGTGTTTGGAGTAAACTCTCTATCCTTGGAGCAAGCTCTCTCACCATTGACAGATCGCTTCTGTTATCTCAACTTCAGATGCCATCTATTCCAGCAACATCGGTGCCCTTGAAAAAATCTCACCTTGGTCCTCAGAATCCCTCCACGATCAGCCCCAGCACCAACATTACCAGGCACACCAACATCACCACCAACAACAACAACAGCCTTCTCCGCAATCGCCTGATGCTGCACAGGACACAGGCCATCAACACCCGACCACATTGCTGCCTGGGAGGCCAGCGATGGCCTCATCATGGCCAGATTTACTTCACTTGACGCTGCACACCCCGGCTGCCACATGAAGCGCCAGGTTGGCACCACCCCACACCAGCACCATAAAGCATCCCTACAATGTCCAAGCCATTCCTTTCACACTCATCACAATTGTGGCGGGGGTGGGGGAGTTATGTCTCAACATTCACTGGAACTCACTAAGACACCTCCAAAGGTGAGCACAGATCTGTCCGATAAGGTAAAGTGTTGAAAATATAGATTTCAATGTTTGACAAAAATGAGAAGTCGCACAACACCAGGTTATAGTCCAACAGTTTTATTTGAAATCACAAACTTTCGGAGCTGTTGCTCCTTCGTCGGGTGAAGTAAAGAGATACAGAATCGCCAAAGCACATATAGATAGAGAACAATGCATGTGTACCTTACAATGGTAGACGTCTAAATTTAATCATCCTGACTGGATTTTGTCTTGGGGTCGGGTTGGGGTCGTGTAATCCGCATTTCGTGTTTCCCCCCCGACTCCAGATTAATGTGGATGAATGATGCAATTTTCACTAATTGGGCAATTGAGTTCCAGCATGTGGGAACCCATGAACCAATTAGTGGTTTCAGTCTGAAAGTCACCTCTGATGATGTCATCATTGCTGACTGCCTAGTCTCAGAGACTGTTGGTGAGAGAGGACCTGCCTGGCTTGCTTTTGATGTGAGTGGACCTGGATGCAAAATATGGGGGGGGAGAAGGAGAGAGAGAGAGAGAGAGAATTTTTTTTGCATCCAAGTCCTCTCACAGCAAAGGCCAGGCAGTCTCTGAACACATTCAATGCAGCAGCGGCGACTTTCAGACCTAATACTACTACTACCTTCATCACATCTCCGTTGTAATAGTGGACCTGCAGCTCATAGTCAGCTGTCCACTTGTGCTCCCACCAGGTTTCACTGGAGTGTTCCACACCAGGCGTACTTCACGTCAGAAAAGAGTTAAACTAGCTAAAATGTTTCAAAATGGCATTACAGAGCCAATTTAGAGCTTGTTAAGGGCTTTAATGGCCTCTCCCGCCTCTTGGAGGCGGGATGGAGTCGGGAACCCCGCGACTGATTTTGTCAAAATTGCGTGGAGGCGGGATGGAGTTGGGATGGGGTCGGAAACCCCGACCCCGCAACTTTAAACCCCCCCCCACACGCCTCCAAACCCGACTCCATGGGTCATTCAAAATCCAGCCCTATGTGATTGCTTGGTGCATCTATTGATGTCATATTTACAAAGTCTTCTGTTTGTATCTTTTACAACATGTAAATTAAAACCACTTCAACCGAGTACATGATTGTTTTCCTAGCTACTTCAATTGGTTGTATTCAGACTCGTGTCTCCATGTTTCATTTGATGTCATATTTATGAAGGCATATGGTTCTTTAATGTTCTGTGTTTCTGTTCGAAGTGTTAGTTTATAACACTTTAAACTGGGTATGGCTATTGTGTTCTTTCCAAACTGCAGACTTCTTGGAAACTCCAACCCTTTGCTTCAATAGGGCCATTGTCTCAGTGTCAACAACCAATTCCCATTTCAAAAGCTTGTATGGTGTTTACAGATTTTTGTTAACAACTCATCTTATCTCAGAAGCCTGTATTTACAGCTTTGTGTCGTTGAGGCTTTTAGATTTTTAAACTCAGTTTGTCATGTTTTAATAATCAAAATTCTTTCATCGGATGGTGTATTTTTCTGAAATATGGCTATTCCTTTACAATCGAATGGGTGGGAGTTTAACAGCCAGCAAGTTTCTGACAGGACACCACAGGTTTCAATTAGATTAATGCCCTCCCGCAGCAGAATGAGGCCATGGCAATTTTAACTGTTGGGCCTTATTGACATGCTGCCCCGGAACAGGCGGGAAGCAGCTGCCAGCGTGTGAAAATTTGGACTGCCCTTGGCCTGCTCTCGGGTAAGTGTGGGGACCGGGGGTTTTGGAGGGGCGGTTAGGTGGTCTCAAGGTAGGGAAGGAAGAAGTCCGGGGCAGGGGAGGTCTAAAGTTTCCTTGAGGGGCTCGGAGGAGCACTCCTGCTCCTCTTGGCACCAGAAAGGAAATTTTAAAAACTTATCTTGAATGGCCTCTTATGGGGCTGAATTTTGCCGACGCTCAGAGTGCTGGTTTGGAGGCGGACCTGCTGTCAAAATCGGAATGATTGACAGCGGGTTGGGAACCCGCTCCGAACCCGCCTCAATGTAAGTTTCCAAAGTGTCGGGTCTGCGATTTCAGAACAGACCTGACACAAAGTGGTGGGGGAGACATTTAAGATAGTTAAATGCTTGTTAAACACTTGTTTACTACTATTTTGCCAGCTTATTTCTATTTTCCCACTTTTTTAACAAGGTTCACATCATTCAGAAATCACGTCAGGTAAGTAGCTTGAGTTCTCTATGTCTCCCCATTGCTGTGAATAGGTGACAACTGCAAAAGTGGTATGAAAGCTACCATTTCACAGCTGTTTACTTTCCAATGTCAGAAACATGAGCCTTCAGGACTTGGAAGACACTTTTCAACTTTATGCAGTTTGGAAGTGTTTGGAGTAAACTCTCTATCCTTGGAGCAAGCTCTCTCACCATTGACAGATCGCTTCTGTTATCTCAACTTCAGATGCCATCTATTCCAGCAACATCGGTGCCCTTGAAAAAATCTCACCTTGGTCCTCAGAATCCCTCCACGATCAGCCCCAGCACCAACATTACCAGGCACACCAACATCACCACCAACAACAACAACAGCCTTCTCCGCAATCGCCTGATGCTGCACAGGACACAGGCCATCAACACCCGACCACATTGCTGCCTGGGAGGCCAGCGATGGCCTCATCATGGCCAGATTTACTTCACTTGACGCTGCACACCCCGGCTGCCACATGAAGCGCCAGGTTGGCACCACCCCACACCAGCACCATAAAGCATCCCTACAATGTCCAAGCCATTCCTTTCACACTCATCACAATTGTGGCGGGGGTGGGGGAGTTATGTCTCAACATTCACTGGAACTCACTAAGACACCTCCAAAGGTGAGCACAGATCTGTCCGATAAGGTAAAGTGTTGAAAATATAGATTTCAATGTTTGACAAAAATGAGAAGTCGCACAACACCAGGTTATAGTCCAACAGTTTTATTTGAAATCACAAACTTTCGGAGCTGTTGCTCCTTCGTCGGGTGAAGTAAAGAGATACAGAATCGCCAAAGCACATATAGATAGAGAACAATGCATGTGTACCTTACAATGGTAGACGACTAAATTTAATCATCCTGACTGTTTATCTGCCGAGGTGTGACAAAAGGCAATCAGGTCAGCCAGGAAGTTCGAGCAAGAATTCTTCGCTGCACAGTACCTCCAACCAACGCTGTACACCAGATACATTGACGACATTTTCTTCCTTTGGACCCATGGCGAAGGATCACTGAAAAGACTACACGATAACATAAACAAGTTCCATCCCACCATCAAACTCAACATGGACTACTCCTCAGAATCGGTTTCATTCCTGGACACACGAATCTCCATCAAAGACGGACACCTCAGCACTTCACTCTACCGCAAGCCCACGGACAACCTCACGATGCTCCACTTCTCCAGCTTCCACCCTAACCACGTTAAAGAAGCCATCCCCTATGGACAAGCCCTGCGAATACACAGGATCTGCTCAGACGAGGAGGAACGCGATCGACACCTACGGACGCTGAAAAACGCCCTCGTAAGAATGGGATATGACGCGCGACTCATCGATCGACAGTTCCGACGGGCCACAGCGAAAAATCGCATAGACCTCCTCAGAAGGCAAACACGGGACACAACCAACAGGGTACACTACGTCGTCCAGTACTTCCCCGGAGCGGAGAAACTACGCCATGTTCTTCGCAGCCTTCAACATGTCATCGATGACGACGAACACCTCGCTAAGGCCATCCCCACGCCTCCACTACTTGCCTTCAAACAGCCGCCTAACCTCAGAAGTACCATCGTTCGCAACAAATTACCCAGCTTTCAGGATAACAGCGACCACGACACCACACAACCCTGCCACGGCAACCTCTGCAAGACATGCCAGATCATCAACACAGATACCATCATCACACGTGAGGACACTACCCACCAGGTACATAGTACATACTCATGTGACTCGGCCAACGTTGTCTACCTCATACGTTGCAGGAAAGAATGCACCGCGGCATGGTACATCGGTGAGACCATGCAGACACTGAGACAACGTATGAACGGACACCGCGCAACAATCACCAGGCAGGAGTGTTCCCTCCCAGTCGGGGAACACTTCAGCAGTCAAGGACATTCAGCCTCAGATCTGCGGGTAAGCGTTCTCCAAGGCGGCCTTAGAAACACACGACAACGCAAAATCATCGAGCAGAAACTGATAACCAAGTTCCGCACTCATGAGGACGGTCTCAACCGGGATCTTGGGTTTATGTCACGATACATGACGTGATCCAGACTCGAGTCGTCGTTGGCTTGTTCACAGATGTGATTCCCAGTAAAAAAGTAAAAATTTTAAAGTTTATCGTTTTACATACTGACTGCAGCTTTTGACACGTTAGACCCCCTGCAACTCCACCTCATTGTCTCAGTTGTATCCTGCTATGTCTTTGATGTGGGACCTTCCTGGCTGACCTGATTGCCTTTTGTCACACCTCGGCAGATAAACAGTCAGGATGATTAAATTTAGTCGTCTACCATTGTAAGGTACACATGCATTGTTCTCTATCTATATGTGCTTTGGCGATTCTATATCTCTTTACTTCACCCGACGAAGGAGCAACAGCTCCGAAAGCTTGTGATTTCAAATAAAACTGTTGGACTATAACCTGGTGTTGTGCGACTTCTCATTTTTGTCCACCCCAGTCCAACACCGGCATCTCCGCATCAATGTTTGACAACACATTAACAGAAACTTCACATGAACATTGGCTAAACCATACAGGTGCCTACCCTTGTGTGTTGTTAGTTGCTATGCTTGCAGTAGGTTGAGGGTGGGTGTGAGGGGTGTCTAGTGAGATGGGGAAGTGATAATGTAGATAGAGAGGGATGGGTGGAGGTGCAAGGTAAGTTGGTGTGAGTAAGGATGTGCAGGAGTAGGGTAGGGAAGGCAGAGTGATGGGGATGTGATGAGAGGCACAGCAGGATGAGGTTGATTGTGGCTTGGCAGTAACGTTTTGTGATCTGCTCAGATCATTGAAAGGTTTGCGCCACTGCAGCCTGGTCCTCCTGATGACATCCCTGCTTGTTTCCTCCTGTGCAATGTGCAACCAGGCCACGTTGATCTCCTGGGGAGGTCTCTTTCGCCTATGGGAAGAGAAGAGAACCTCCCTGCGTGCTGTGACTCCCTTAAAAAGCATATGGAGGGAGCCATGCACCTTTGTGCAGTGCTTGTTAGTGTTTGCAGCACCTTAATGCTGTAGAACACTGACAGCAGAACTGTCAAAATCAATTTGTACATGGGCCCTTTAAGGAAACCGGCTGATGACACGTCATCAAATGACATCATCAGACCTGCTTCCTCTTAATTGGCCGGGAACCTCGCAGGGCGGGCTTAACAAGCCCAATCAACGAAAAATCGCTTGGAGAGTGCGGGCTGCAGTAGGCAGCGGGCTGGGACCGCAACACCGACCCCGGCCGCCCCGGACCCGCCTCGGTCGGCGAAATCACGGCCATGGCGTCCGAACCATTTCTGGCTAGAGTTCACCTGGCTCAAAAAAACGCAGCCCCTTCCCTGCCTAGGCTAGAGTTAAAATGGCCGTTGGGCCTGATGACTTCAGCAAACCCTGATCTGCATATTTAAAGAAGGGCCCCACCAGCTTCAGTTGGGCTCCTTTGCCACCAGCTCAGACAAGCAGATTGAGATTAAAGACAGCAGGACATTGGCAGTTAAGTCACCCCGTCGGTTTACATGCCTACTCGCTCGATTTCCTCCCAGCCGAGTTGGGTTAAAATTGACTCCAAAGTTTTTTAAATTACTGAAGTTTTTTCAATTTATGACACAAACATTGTGAACTAAAACTATATACATTTACCTGTGTCAATGTGGATGGGAGTCCATCTCCATTCAATGTTGATTGGTCTTTCTCCTCTAAGGATTGTATTGATGTATGTGGATGGGATCGAGTTGTTGGTATGCCCCACTTTTGACTGGGACACCTCCAGCACTGAGACTACGTGCTTGAAGGAGCGGAGATTTTGCATGTTATTCCATTTTTATTTTATGTGGTTTGAGTTCCAATTCTACAGAGCTGAAACTAGCTTGGATTTAGGCTGTATCCATCAGGAATAGACAATGGGAAAGCCAATTGAAGTTTTTTCATAGGACTTAATTCGCACTTGCATGTCATCACTGCCAGTATGCAGGCATACCTCAAATCTGTTGGGAAAGATGTGGAGAACTGCCACACATTTTTCTGGTCTTGTCCTTCCATTACATTGTATTGTGAACCTTGCAGGGCTCAAGTCTGTAACAGGTATTACAATGGAGTTGGATCACGATTGCTATCTTTTGGTACTGCCAGTGAATACTGCCCCAGGATCCATGATTTGGAAGTTGATTCATTTTGTGTGTGTGGCCCGATAGTGTCTGTCAGTTATGTGTGCTCCCTTCACAAGCTGCTTGGATACAGATGCTAAGAGGCATTTGCACAGTTGGAACAGACCATATGTTTGTTTTGTCTCAATCTAGTGAATTTCCTTCAGTCTTGGTTTCTCTTCCTTGAACACTGCTATCAGCAAGCTGTCCGATGACTGCCACTCCCACCGGAGGTTTCTCAGACCTCACAGAGAGAAGTGGCACATTGGCCTGTAAGTACAGTTTTCTCTTCCATGTATTCACCATCTGTTACTTTTCTCTCTCAGTCTCCTCTTTGGCCCTAATGGCGATATCAAGAGCATCTTTATTCTGCTCGCATATCTTGCTGGCTGCCTACTTTATTTCATGCTTGTTTTTGAAAAATGACACGGGCATAAGTAATTCAAAGCAAAATACTGCAGATGCTAGAAATTTGAAAGAAAAACAGAAAATTCTGAAAATTCGCTGATCCCCTTTCCAGTAAAACTATTGCAGGCAGTGTTCATCTGACATACCTCAGAGGCTATTTAACTTCATGAGAAAAAAACATCTAGTCCAAGACTCATCTGCTAGCACAAAGCGCAGGTCACAAAGCAAAATTGAGGACAGAAGAATTTTCCTTTTTTTATCAAGAACATGTGTGAAATTACTTCAAGATTGCTAAAATATTCTTTCCAAGGCAGGTGTCTGCTTCTCAAGCTGAAAATTACTTTTCACGCCAGGTGATATTGATTTGAGGGTAATGAAATGAGTTAGCCAACGAATCCTGCCAATTATCAAATGTCGCATGAGCTCAATGTGACCTGCAATAGAAGAGCAGACAGCTCACTTATTCCAGTATCTAATAAAACACATTCGGACTCTGAGCTGCTGGTCATTATATGTGTGTGCTTGTCGAGCATACGACTATTAACTCTTTCAGCAACGATACGAGAGTCTTGTAAAGTACGGTATTTTCTTTTAGATAGCTTAATATGCAATTGAACTTAATATTTAATTGGTAAATATTACAAGCCGGAATGACTCAATTTCTAGATTAAGTCATTGGGTTACATTATTTCAAATCTGATTTCCCCTACTTGTGTTCTTTTCCTCTTGTCAGACATGTTTCCTTGCGCTGCTATCTGTTTCTCCCTAATTCTCATCATCACTTGCCTCTGCTATCTCCTTAATGATTATTGTCACCGCTTCTGTCTCCTGTTGTCACCTCCTCTGTAGTTACAGCTGTCATCACTTCATCTGTCTTCTTCAGACCCTTGAATACTTTACTATTCATTCTATTTTACATATTTATGTGGCTATATTTTCCTGCTCTGGAAATTATAATTCAGGTTTTCCTGTTTCTGCATCTGCGTACTACCCAACCATCAGACTAGCAGGCACATCTCTGCTTCCTCCAATCAGATTCCTGCTTTGCAAACCTTGATAATCTCACCCAGCAGAAACCAGTCAATCAGCGCATACCTGCACCGATGGTTGTTTCAATACTTCTCAAGCAATTAGCAAACTATTTAAAGAAATAACTTACATTTACATAGCGCCTTTCATGACCTCAGGATATCCTGAAGTGCTTCAGAACGACAAATTGCTTTTTGAAGTGTAGACACGGTGGCATAGTGGTTAGCACTGGTGCCTCACAGCGCCAGGGACCCGGGTTCGAATCTGACCTCGGGTGACTGTCTGTGTGGAGTTTGCACATTCTCCCCGTGTCTGCGTGGGTTTCCTCCGGGTGCTCCGGTTTCCTCCCACAGTCCAAAAATGTGCGGGTTAGGTTGATTTGGCTATGATAAATTGACCCTTAGTGTTAGTGGGGGATTAAATATGTGGGGTTATGGGGATAGGATGGGATATGTTAGGGGGAATTAAATACGTGGGGTTACGGGGGTAGGGTGGGATATGAGTACTGTGGGAATTAAAACAGGGACAGGGTACTGGATTTGAATGATCAGCCATGATCGTATTGAATGGTGGAGCAGGCTCGACGGGCCGAATGGCCTACTCCTGCTCCTAGATCCTAGATTCTATGTTAAGCAGACAAATGCACCAGGCAATTTGCACACTGACATGTCCCACAAACAGCAATGAAATAAGAACTTAAGAACATAAGAAATAGGAGCAGGAGTAGGCCATTTGGCCCCTCGAGTCTGCTCCACCATTCAATAAGATCATGGCTGATCTTCTATCTCATCTCCACTTTCCTGCACGATCCCCATATCCCATTATTCCCTTAATATTCAAAAATCTATCGATCTCTGTCTTGAATATACTCAACGACTGAGCCTCCACAGCCCTCTGGGGTAGAGAATTCCAAAGATTCACCACCCTCTGAGTGAAGAAATTTCTCCTCATCTCGGTCCTAAATGGCCGACCCCTTATTCTGAGATGTGACCCCTGGTTCTAGACTCCCCAGCCAGGGGAAACATCTGCCCTGTAAGAATTTTGTATGTTTCAATGAGATCACCTCTCATGCTTCTAAACTCTAGAGAATATAGACCTAGTCTACTCATTCTCTCCTCATAGGACAATCCACCCATCCCAGGAACCAGTCTGGTGAACCTTCATTGCACTCCCTCTATGGCAAGTATATCCTTCCTTCGGTAAGGAGACCAAAACTGTATACAATACTCCAGGTGTGGTGTCACCAGGGCACTATATAATTGCAGTAAGATGTCTTTACTCTTATACTCAAATTCTCTTGTAATAAAGGCCAACATACCATTTGCTTTCCTAATTGCTTGCTGTACCTGCATGTTAACTTTCAGTGATTCGTGTACAAGGACACCCAGGTCCCTCTAAACACCAACATTTCCCAATCTCTCACCATTTAAAAAAATACTCTGCTTTTCTATTTTTCCTACCAAAGTGGATAACTTCACATTTCTCCACATTATATTAATTTGCCATGTTCTTGCCCACTCACTTAGCCTGTCTATATCCCCTTAAAGACTCCTTGCATCCTCCTCACAACTTACATTCATTCCCACCCAGTTTTGTATCATCAGCAAACTTGGATTTATTACATTTGGTCCCCTCATCCAAACCATTGATGTAGATTGTGAATAGCTGAGGCCCAAACACTGATCCTTGCGGTACTCCACTAGTTACAGCCTGCCAACCCAATAATGACCTGTTTATTCCTACTCTCTGTTTTCTGATCATTAACCAATCCTCAATCCATGCTAGTATATTACCCCCAATCCCATGAACCCTAATTTTGTTTAATAACCTCTTGTGTGGCACCTTATCGAATGCCTTCTGAAAATCCAAATACACCACATCCACTGGTTCCCCCTTATTTATTCTGCTAGTTACAACCTCAAACAACTTTAACAATATTGTCAAACACGATTTCCCTTTCATAAATCCGTGTTGACTCTGCCCAATCCTATTATTATTTTTTAAGTGCCCTGTTACCATGTCCTTAATAATAGATTCTAGCATTTCCCTACTACTGATGTCAGGCTAACTAGTCTGTAGTTCCCTGCTGTAAGGGACCCACATTTACTTTCACAAATCTTTTCCTTTTTACATACCTATAGAAGCTTTTACAGTCTGTTTTTATGTCTCTCACTAGTTTACTCTCATATTCTATTTTCCCTTTCTTTTCAATTTCTTGGTCCTCCTTTGCTGAATTCCAAAATCCTCCCAATCCTCAGGCTTACTACTCTTTTTGGCAACCCTTTCAGCCTCTTCCTTTAATCTAATACTATCTTTAACTTCTCTTGTGAGCCATGGTTGGAACACTTTTCCTGTGGGATTTTTGTCTCTTAAAGGAATGTATATTTGTTGTAAATTATGCATTAATTCTTTAAATGCAAGCCATTGCTTGTCTACCATCATACCTTTTAATGCAGTTTCCCAATCTACCTTAGCCAACTCACCCCTCATACCTATATAGTTTGCTTTGTTTAGATCTTAGACCCTAGTATTGGATTTAACTAAATCACTTTCAAACTCAATATAAAATTCTATCATATTATGGTCACTCTTCCCTAAAGGTCCCTTTACTACAGGGTTATTAATTAACCCTTTCTCATTGCACAATACCAGATCAAAAATAGCCTGTTGCCTAGTTGATTCCTCAACATACTGATCTAGAAAGCTATCTTGCATACATTCCATGAATTCGTCCTCCACACTATTACTGCAAATTTGGTTTGCCCTGTCAATATGTAGATTAAAGTACCCCATGATTACTGTATTACCCTTGTTACATGCACCTCCAATCTCCTGATTTATACTCTGCCCTACATTACAACTACAGTTTGGGGACCTATAAACAACTCCCACCAATGTTTTCTGCCCCTTGCTGTTCCTTAGCTCCACCCAAACTGATTCTACTTCTTGACAACTGGATCCTCCCTCTCCCACTCCAAGTTCTCCTCCAGTCGCGAGGAGATGCCTTTAACCCTGGCACCGAGGCAGGCAACACAACCTTCGGAACTCTCGGTCGTGCCTGCAGCGAACAGTATCTATCCCCCTGACTATGCTGTCCCCTGCACAAGGGGATGGAATCGCTCACAAAGGTGTCGCCTCCAGGTCTGATCTGCCGACGGCAAGGCCGATCTGCCTTCTTTCTCTCAGTGGAAGGGAGGCTAGGCCTGGAGAAACTCCCAGCCTAGGAGTTCACTCCCTCCTTGACCACACCCCCTTTGACACGGGAAGCCATATTTGGGGTAGACGGAGATTCTGCCACACGGATACTCATAGTGGAGGCCGGAACCTGGAATATCCTGCTCCTGCCCAAATTTGCCGGACTTTCACCACACTCTTGTCTGGCAGGCCCATGGATTTTTGGGGCCCAATTCTGATTGAGTGGAAGGATTAGTCTCTCGTGTAGAGAGGAATCACTTTGTTAGAAATAAAGCAAAATAGAATCAATAGTCCACCACCCAAGAATGATTACGAAAGTGATTTCTGTGATTACGTAAATAACCTTTGCGGCACCCCCAACACCCTCTTTGCACTATACTACATGCTTTTAGCACTGGCAGGTTTTATTTCCATCAGTTTTTACCCACACACAACTGTATTTGTTCCAGGTAGTTTAATAGAAGATTTGAATCTTGCCTGTTGGTTAATAATTGAGCTGGCATCCACTCTGTGTTTCCGGTTCTTGCCAATCACTGAGGAATAAACGAACAGCACAGAATGGATGCGAGTACAATTTGCAAACAGTCCACATGCTGGTAGATCTCAGTCTTAGCCAGAAAAAGAAACAACCCAGCTTGAAAGGGCAGGTTGGTCAGAGACTGGATTGTGTTGCAGGTGTACTGATGGGGTTGGTGCTTTGGACACATCTTCTGGTCTTCTCCCTGCAGAACAATGTTCCTTTGAAACTTGAACCCATTTTTATTCTGAAATACTGAGCCTGGAATTATGACACCACTAGCAATGCACGTTGCATTAGGATCTCCATGGACATCATTATATGTTTTCAGTACCTTATTTTCCTAGCTAAAACAAGAATGATTATTGCATCTTTGAACCCATGAAATTTCTTTAGATTCAAACAATGGTATCTGTACTAAACAACAAGGTGAAAGGCCAAAACCCAAAATCCAGGGCATCACCAAAGTTGAAGAGAGTAAAAGTAAATCAGGATGCAGCAAGCCGGCGATACCAGACTTGTGATTTAAAAGATTCTAGGAGAAAAAAAACTGAGGGAGGCAAGGTGTTCCAGAATTGTAAGGCCCTAGGAAAGAATGACGCTGCATCTTGATTTCAACACACTGAAGATATAGGAATGAGGAGGAGGTGGTAGCTGTCGGATAAACTTATAAGAGTCATGGAGAAGCTGCATTTTTGAAGAGCTGAAGAAACTGATAAGGTTAGATGAAGAGGAGTGGAAGGAGGCTCGTGTGGACCATAAACGCTGGCAGAGACCAGTTGGGTTGAATGGTCTGTTTTTAATGCTGTAGATTCTATGCAATTTTATGTAAAACAAGGGTTTCATTGTCTCATCAGAGAAGAAGAAGAAGAAGAAGACTTGCATTTCTATCGCGCCTTTCACGACCACCGGACGTCTCAAAGCGCTTTACAGCCAATGAAGTACTTTTGAAGTGGAGTCACTGTTGTAATGTGGGAAACATGAAACAGAGAACATGAAACAGATCAAGATACAATTATCATGTCAGTGTACCGAAGGCATGTGAAGAATGCAGCTGGTGACTGTAGAGTAGTATCATCAGTAAAGCATTGGATAGGTTTGGATAATGATTGAAGGAGGTCATTGATAAGAAGAAGAAATAGACAAAGTGCCCCTGAAGAACTCAAGTTAATGAAAAAAGTCAAAGCCATTAACTATAGCACAGAGTGATTTCAGGTTAAAGCAAGACAGCCATGACTATACCTTTGGTGGGAAAGATATGATAGTAATTTATTTGGAAGTGCACACAGTGACACTGGAGACATCCAAGGCAATGTTAAATGAGTCATTAAAGTGTTTAAGACCAAAAGTCCAGAGCTACGTAACAAAGACAGCAAGAACAACCATGTCAAATATTATATTGCCAATCATGGATTAGGCCAAAACGTTCAATGTGATGAAAAATTTGAGAATTAACTGCAGTTTCCATAACGTTAGATACAACAGATGGAAGAGCAATGGAGCAGCAGTTGGAAGGGAGATGGCGAACATGTGAAAATTTCCAAGGAAAATTGGACTGGAAGTAAGAGAAATTGAAGTAATTGGCAAAGAACAAAGGTATGTTCAGAGGCACACATCTTGAGGATGATGGGAGAGATATCAGGAACTACATACATAGATACATAGAACAGTACAGCACAGTACAGGCCCTTCGGCCCTCGATGTTGTGCCGAGCATTGTCCGAGACCAAGATCAAGCTATCACACTCCCTATCACTCTGGTGTGCTCCATGTGCTTATCCAATAACCGCTTGAAAGTTCCTAAAGTGTCCGACTCCACTATCACAGCAGGCAGTCCATTCCACACCCCAACCACTCTCTGAGTAAAGAATCTACCTCGGACATCCCTTCTATATCTCCCCCCATGCACCTTATAGTTATGCCCCCTTGTAACAGCTGCCTCTACCCGAGGAAATAGTCTCTGAACATCCACTCTATCTATCCCCCTCATCATCTTATAAACCTCTATTAAGTCGCCTCTCATCCTCCTCCGCTCTAAAGAGAAAAGCCCCAACTCCCTCAATCTTTCCTCATAAGACCTCCCCCCCAAACCAGGCAGCATCCTGGTAAATCTCCTTTGCACTCTTTCCAATGCTTCTACGTCCTTCCTATAGTGAGGTGACCAGAACTGCACACAATATTCCAAAAGGGGAGGGGGAACAATCACAAGTCGTGGTACACATCGGTACCAACGACATAGGTAGGAGAAGGGACGGGGATTTAAAACAGGAATTTAGGGAGCTAGGTTGGAAGCTGAGAGCCAGTACAAACCATGTTGTAATTTCTGATTTGTTGCCGGTGCCACGTGCTAGCGAGTTGAGGAACAGGGAGAGAGTGCAGATAAACACGTGGCTGCAGGGATGGTGTAGGGGGGAGGGTTTCAGTTATGTGGATAATTGGAGCACATTCTGGGGAAGGTGGGACCTGTACAAACAGGACGGTTTGCACCTGAACCAGAGGGGCACCAATATCCTGGGAGGGAAATTTGCTACGGCTCTTCGGGGGGGTTTAAACTAATTTGTCAGGGGGATGGGAAAAAGGGCTGTAGTCCAGGAGCCAGTGGTGAGTGTAGGGAGGTACTGAGGAGGGTATCAAGGTCGCAGGAATGTACCGGCAGACAGGAAGATGGCTTGAAGTGTGTCTACTTCAATGCAAGGAGCATCCGGAATAAGGTAGGAGAACTTGGAGCGTGGATTGGTACTTGGGACTACGATGTGGTGGCCATTACGGAGACATGGTTAGAACAGGGACAGGAATGGTTGTTGGAAGTTCCGGGGTATAGATGTTTCAGTAAGAGTAGGGAAGTTGGTAAGAAAGGTGGAGGAGTAGCATTGTTAATCAAGGATAGTTTAACAGCGGCAGAAAGGCAGTTCGAGGGGGATCTGCCGTCTGAGGTAATATGGGCTGAAGTTAGAAATAGGAAAGGAGCGGTCACGTTGTTAGGAGTTTTCTACAGGCCCCCAAATAGTAATAAAGATGTGGAGGAAGAAATTGCAAAGCAGATTATGAATAGGTGTGGAGGTCACAGAGTAGTTGTCATGGGTGACTTCAACTTTCCAAATATTGATTGGAACCTTTATAGGTCAAACAGTTCGGATGGGATAGTTTTTGCACAGTGTGTGCAGGAGGGTTTCCTGACACAATATGTGGATAGGCCGACAAGAGGTGGGGCCACGTTGGATTTGGTACTGCGTAATGAACCGGGCCAAGTGTTTGATTTGTATGTGGGAGAGCACTTTGGAGATAGTGACCACAATTCGGTAACTTTCACTATTGCAATGGAGAGGGATAGGGCCATACGGCAGGGCAGGGTTTATAATTGGGGGAGGGGTAATTATGATGCGATTAGGCAAGAATTAGGGAGTATAAGATGGGAACAGAAACTATCAGGGAAAGGCACAAACGAAAAGTGGAGCTTTTTCATGGAGCAATTACTGCGTGTCCTTGATAGGTATGTCCCTGTCAGGCAGGGAGGAAATGGCCGAGTGAGAGAACCATGGTTCACAAAAGAGGTTGAATGTCTAGTCAAGAGGAAAAAGGAAGCGTATGTAAGGATGAGAAAACAAGGTTCAGTTGGGTCGATTGAGGGGTACAAGGTAGCAAGGAATGAGCTAAAAAAGAGCTTAGGAGAGCTAGGAGGGGGCATGAGAAGTCCTTGGCGGGTCGGATCAAGAAAAACCCCAAGGCTTTTTACTCTTATGTGAGAAATAAAAGAATGACCAGGGTGAGGGTAGGGCCGGTCAAGGACAGTAGTGGGAACTTGTGCATGGAGTCAGAAGAGATAGGAGAGGTGATGAATGAATACTTTTCGTCAGTGTTCACCGAGGAGAGGGGCCATGTTCTTGAGGATGAGAGTGTGATAAAGGTGGATAGGCTGGAGGTGGTAGATGTTCTGAGGGAAGATGTTTTAGCAATTTTGAAGAACCTGAGGGTCGATAAGTCCCCTGGGCCAGATGGGATATATCCTAGGATTCTTTGGGAGGCAAGGGAGGAGATTGCAGAGCCTCTGGCTTTGATCTTTGGGTCCTCACTGTCCACGGGGATGGTGCCAGAGGACTGGAGAGTGGCGAATGTTGTTCCTCTCTTCAAGAAAGGAAATAGGAATGACCCTGGTAATTATAGGCCGGTTAGTCTTACTTCGGTGGTTGGTAAGATAATGGAAAAGGTCCTGAGGGATAGGATTTATGACCATTTGGAAAGGGGCAACTTAATCAGGGATAGTCAACACGGATTCGTGAAGGGTAAGTCTTGCCTAACAAATTTGATTGAATTCTTTGAGGAGGTAACTAAGTGTGTAGATGAAGGTAGAGCAGTTGATGTCGTATACATGGATTTTAGTAAGGCGTTTGATAAGGTTCCCCATGGTCGTCTCATGAAGAAAGTAAGGAGTTGTGGGATAGAGGGAAATTTGGCCGATTGGATAAGTAACTGGCTATCTCATAGAAGGCAGAGGGTGGTGGTGGATGGAACATTTTCGGACTGGAGACCAGTTATCAGCGGTGTGCCACAGGGGTCGGTGCTAGGTCCTCTGCTGTTTGTGATTTTTATCAATGACTTGGAGGAGGGGACTGAAGGGTGGATCAGTAAATTTGCTGATGACACCAAGATTGGTGGAGTAGTGGATGAGGTGGAGGGCAGTTGCAGGCTGCAAAGAGACATTGATAGGATGCAGAGCTGGGCCGAAAAATGGCAGATGGAATTTAACCCTGATAAGTGCGAGGTGATTCATTTTGGTAGGGCAAATGTGAATAAGGATTACAGGGTCAACGGCAGGGTTCTGAGGAACGTGGAGGAGCAGAGGGATCTGGGGGTTCATATCCACAGATCTCTGAAGGTTGCCACTCAAGTGGATAGAGCAGTAAAGAAGGCCTATGGTGTGTTGGCGTTTATTAACAGAGGGTTTGAGTTTAAGAACCATGAGGTTATGCTGCAACTGTGGTTCACAGCACATAAGGAAGTCATTCAGATTATCATATCTGTTCTAACGCTTTGCTCGAGAAATCCACTGCTCTGCTCTCTCTACCCATAGCTCTTCTTCTGCTTCAAATATTTATCTGATTTTCCCTTAAAAGATACAATGATCTCTGGCTCAACCACGCCCTGTGGCAACGCATTCCATGCACCAACAACCCTTTGCATAAACAAATTTCTCCGAACCTCTCTCCTCAATCTATTAGTGACAATTTTTAAATTTAACTCCCCAAGTAGTCCTTCCTTATTCACTTTACTAAAGCCATCCATAGTTTTTAAAACCTCTTTTAAATCTCCTCTTAGACCTCTCTGCTCCAGTGGAAACAGCCTCAGTATCTTCTCATTACTACACTTTCCCATCCTTGGCATCACTTTGTACATTCTCTATGGACTTAATGCCCTTTCTATAATGGGGTACCCTAAAATGCAAATAGTACTCTAACTGTGGCCTAACCAATGTTTTCTACAAATGTATCATTACTTCTTTACTCTTGTACTCTATTTCCCTATGACCAGAAATCTTAGAGGAAGCCAAAGAATGGAGCATCTAACAGTTGGAGAAGGGACAGAACTTGATGTCAGATATAATAGGATGAAATGGAGCAAAGAAGGGACATTTTTAACCAAGATCATTGAGATTGGATTCTGAGGCAAAAGTAAACCAGCACGGCTAGCTTTTTGTTTGGGAGAGCTAGCTACAGTAGTGTCAGGACAGAAGAGGTATGTAAAGGAGGATTCACAAGACATCTTTGTCAAGGAGTGGTTGCTGAAAGTGTAGGAATATAGCAGTTGATGTTAATTTTCAATAAAATTGCACTTGCCACCTTTAATGGTGGATTTACAGATGATTCGGGCAGAGATAAGGTTGACCAAAGGATGCTCTGGACTGAACAAGGTGCCATAGAGTTTCTGTGATGGACAGCAGAAGAGCTGCACCAGATCTAATGGAAGGAGAAGCATGAGGTATGAAACCTTTTATGGCATCCAAAATAACAACAGTTACTTCATTTGGAACAGGTAAAATCGGAAGTATGAAAGCAGGGTAAAGCAGCAAAGAATTCTCAAAGACCAATCCGAGATGGCAGACTTAAACGGGGTAATAATGCAAAGCTCCACTCCTGACAAGGAGCCTTGCTAGATAGGAGCATAGCTTGCAGAATTAGCCCTATAGTGTTACAGCCTTATCTCCGATTCACATTCCTGTCTAGCGAGACTCCATCCTGGGAGCAGAACCTCATACAATTATCATTATAATACCAAACCAGATGGGCCTGGTGGACTATGGTGGAGGAGTAGAGACTGTACAACAATACCGGACCATCGGGAAACCTGCCTTAGCTTGGATTGAAGGAGAAGGCAGATTGTTGAGTATCCTGCATCTTTTAAACAATGGGCCGTAGTTTCCGATCCCTACGGGTGTGTATGAGCTGTGTACACACCCGTAGGGACATCGCAAGTGCCGGTTTCAGGTATGTGAAGTGCATGCGCTGAAAACCAGCATTTCCGATCTGTCAAGAATACTCTTGACAGATCGGACGCCTGCCCTGGAGAAGGGCCTCTGCGGGTGGAGAGTTCCGCTTTCTGCAGAACCTCCACCTGCTGAAATCACTTAAAAATCTTACGCCTGGTAAAAGCATACATAAGGCCTGCTTTTACCAGCATAAGAGTTTAAAAAAGTTTAAAACATTTTTTTTCACTCATTTATAATTTTAAAATACTTTTTAAAAAGGTAAGTTTATTTTTAGCCCTGTAAAAAACTTCAATTTAAAAAAAAAATTACATTTTTGTTTAAAATATTTAATTTAATGTAATTTTAACTAATTTTAAAAATGTGATTTAAAAAAAAAATTATTTAATGTTTTGATGTGTTTTTGGATTGATCTCCATTCATACTTTTGACAGGTCTAAGCTGTCAAAAGTATGAAGGGAGATTTCCTTCTTTGATTGGCTCCCCATGGCTTACGTAATCCCAGGGACGCTTGCGAACCACATGCGCCTCTGGGATACCTGGGCCTCTGCGCATTTCGCAGAGCAGAGGCCCAGGAGCGGAAATGGCCGGACCTCTGGAGCCCTTAGGTAAGGGCGTAGATTTTTGCCGGAAAATACGGGCCATTAATATATTTATTTGCCATGTTTCCTCCATGACTAATACGTAAATGCAACTTGTGGTGTAGTACTGAACAGTACAGGCAATTATGTTGTTAGTGTTGCTGAAATGTAACCTATACCGTGCTCAAGTTCAGATTTAGGCACTGATTTTATGAAATTGTGCTTCTGGTAGGGAAGCCGCACTCACCAGGAGAATCAGGGATATGGTCCTCATGACTTGTTAGTTGCCCTCGACATGGGTGTAATTTAACTTCACCGCATGGGCGGTAAATTGGCAGAGCGGATCACCAGTCCGTTATAGAACCTGCCTGATTTTCATTTTGAAGCAATGAAGGTGGAATGACCCCCATTATACGTGTACTGTTCTGACCCCTGCAACATCAATAGAGCAAATAGCCACAGCATTCATTTTCAATGGGATCAAAATCGAGCAGATTTTACAACGGATGGGAAATAAACTCCGCTAGATTAGTGCCCAGCTGTGAAGGTAAAAATTAACCCCAGCAGTCCATGATTTTTCCTCCATGGTCAGAAAATCTCGCGCAGGAGGTATACCGTCTCCCAATATGTGTTCCTGGCAGGAAACTCTCTCCTCATATTCCTCAATATATTCGCTCTCCGGAAATGGTTCTAATTGCATTTTGATTACATTTATAATGTCCACTTCAACAAACTTCCTTAGGAACACATTACTCTTTGGGCGAAAGCATTCTGCTGCCTTTTAGTCTCTTACTCTTAAACTTATTTTTAACTTGTGCCCCCCAATAACGAATGCCATGTGGTAAAGCTGGAAACTTCACACTGACCACCTTAGAGTGGCAGGTTTAAGAACTCTGGGGTAATTTGAACCTAACCCACACACGGGAATCCAACAGGATCGGATTGGGGGTCCGTTTTACACTCACCCAAATTTACTGGCGGAGTGTAAAATGGGCGTCCGATCCAAACCTGTCATATTGCCGCTGGGCAGGTTAAGGTAAAACTATCCCCCTCATTTCTGCAAAGCCTCATGTTTGCTAAGATAGCGCTGCAAAGTATCTTTAAGCATATCTGAGTGAGACTGCCTAATTAGTGCCTACTTGTGGGAGGCTTTGATGATTGGCTTACACCTGCTAGAAACAGAATGATGTCACCATCGACCCTTACTGGCTGTCAGGCTGATGCAGGAGACTTTCACCTCATGTACCTGAACTGGATTTTAAGCCAGCTCCTAAAGGTGAAGGATGAAAGGACAATGTCCCAACACCTTGCCTTGTCCAATCTCCATACGTTGACTTTTCTGAGATAACTTCCATGCTTCTAAGGCAATCAATAGCTGCATAATTAAACCTGATTTTGTGTGAATGTTAATTTGTAATCAAAAATTAAAATAAATTATGTAGAAATAACAGTCTTATGACTCACAACAATATTTGCTCAATATGAATAACAGCAGTGTTTAATGCTCAAAAAGTCTTTCCTGTATCTGCTTAACATTTGGAAATTCCATTATTTTGCAATTATTAGGAACATTAACATCTAGCATAAGGACAAATGATGTTCATGTAAAGAGCAAATGTAAAAAGCACAGCAGACATTTGAGAGTTATGGGTGTTTATAACTGGAGATGATTATCTCTAGTTACTGCTCAATGGTGAGATGTCTAATGTATAGACTTAACATATTAGCCCATAAAGCCTCCTGCACCAACAGTATTCATAGCAACTCATCAATTCAGCAATGTGCTAAAATCTGCATTTGTTTTCGAGCAGAAAGCATCTACAAAAATAAATTTCCATCAGCTTTGTAAGCTATATGTTGTAATGGCATATCGTTATGGCACTAAACTAGCAGCCCAGAATTCATGAGTTCAAATCCCAACATGGCAAGTTGTGAAATTGAACTCAGAAAACAGGGGCCGGATATTCCGATCCCTACGGGTGGGTACGGGCTGTGTACCCACCCGTAGGGACATCGGAAATGCTGGTTTCAGGCATTGCACAGCGCATGCGCTGAAAACCGGCATTTCCGATCTGTCAAGAATCCTCTTGACAGATCCTCTGGCTGCCCTGGAGAAGGGCCTCTGCGGGCGGATAGTTCCACTTTTTGGAGACCCTCTGCCCGCAGAAAACCCTTACAATTCTTACACCTGGTAAAAGCAGGCGTAAGGCCTGCTTTTACCAGGATAAGAGTAGAAAAAAGTTTTAAAAAAAAATTATTTTCACTGATTTATCATTTAAAAATACATTAAAAAAAGGTAAGTTTATTTTTAGCCCTGTAAAATACTTTAATTATTTTTTCAAAAAATTAAATTTTTGTTTAAAATACTTAATTTATTGTAATTTCAAGTCATTTTAAAAATGTGATTTTTTTTTGTAATTTATTTAAAGTTTTACTATGTTTTTTCATTGATCTCCATTCATATATTTGACAGGTCTTCCTGTCAAATGTATGAAGGGAGATTCCCTTCTGTGATTGGCTCCCCATGGCCCACGTGATCCCAGGGACGCTGCGAACTACCTGCGCCTCTGGGATACGTGGGCCCTGCGCACTGGCAGTTTGGTGAGGCCCAGCATCGGAACTGTGCGCGTCCCGGGAGCCCTCAGGTAAGGGCACAGATTTTTCCAGATTGCAGGCCTCCGCCCGTGGGACGCCTGCGATCGGAAAATACGGGCCCTAGTAATTCATGACAATGAAAGCTGCTGGATTGTCATAAAACCCAATTGGTTGACTAACGTCCTTCCAGGAACGGAACCTGGTCTGGCCTACCTATGACTCCAGTCTCAGACAATGTGGTTGACTCTTAATGGCCTCTGGGCATCTAGAGATGCACAATAAATACTATCTTGCCAATGTTATCCACATCCTTGACCTGGTGAGAGATCGCTCTTCGCTGAAGGCTTTACTTTCTGACATCTTTTTGTCCTTTCCGCAGTCTGGTGTAACACAGAACTCCAAGTCGTACCTTCCATCAGTATCTTCGATTATTTCCATCTTACCCAACAGGATCTGATCCAATACCTGGTGATGCTTCCCAAACTCTAGCCAGTGTCAGTCCCCTAGAGCTAGTCTCCTTAATCCCAAAGAAACAGAGAAACATTTCCACTGTAGCTCCTGGTCATCCCCAAGTCAACATACTTCACAGAAAGCCTGAGGGAAGCCTCAGAGTTAGACTTGGGCCATCATATAACAGAAGTCAGATATCAGGGTCAAGAGCAATTTGGTGTCAAGTCCTGACAGCAACTGCATGCATTAAAATGTGGGAAGAACAATTCAAACTCACACCAAACATACCACATGCTACAAAAGTGCCATCCCTCCCTCAATAGCAAGTGCTGTGGAAGCTGCAGGCTGATGGGCAGAGGAATACACACCTTCTGCTCCTGTTCCCAAATCCAACCATTCTGTATGGTAGTACAGAACACCAAAAGGCTGTGAGCAACATTCTGATCCCATCATACTCACTCTTTAGCCTGCCCAAGGGCTCACATGATGCACAAACAGAACTTTCACGACCAGCAAAGAGAAAATGCAGTCTGCTGCTAAAAGATCTGGACTAGATATTTGTGAGACTTACGTGGCCAGAATTTGCTGTCAAAATAATGGTGAGGCTAATGACACTGGCCATTACTTATGCACAAATAGTACATCAACTTCAGGCAAGTGGCAGATTTGCGGTTAAATGCAGAAATCCAAAAGTTGCTGTCCGGGTTGCGATGCTCCGCCATTAGCTTCATGAAAACGTCATCTGCCTCACCATTGAAATGCATTGAATGGCGTGAAGTTGCTGTATTTGTGCGGCAGATACAAACTAAACTTGCCACAGAAAGTTAAGTCTTCTCATTTCGAGTCTAAGTACCCTTTTAACAACATGATAAATGCTAATTACTGCCAATTAACCTCTCTGGCACTGAAAATTAACTATTACAAGTGTGGATTCTCAGTCCTTCAGGTATTAATTGTTGTTGGAGATTTGAAAAATGTCACATTTTAAATGTAAATTTTTTTTTTTAAGTTTTCTTTCTTTCTCTTCTTCCTCTCTCTCTTAATCCAATCTTTCTTTCCCTCTCTTTATTTCTCTTTCTGTACCTGATTTGACATTGAATTCATCCACTCCAATTTACACTTCCTTCTCACTCCTTACGCTGTTTATTTCGCAATCCTTCAATCCGATTGGTTAAGTAGATACACAGTTACTTGCCCTGTTCACTCAGGTCCAGATGCTCGGTTTCCCTCGCTGTGATGTTAGCAGCTCGTACTTTCAGCAACTTGCCATGCAAAAAACAAACCAGACCTAACGGTATCATGAAAAGATTTGAATACCTGACTCACTGTAATGTTGGATGCTTTCTCAAAAACACACCTTGTCGGCCACTTCCCTTAATTGTCCCCATCTCTTTAAATGTCACCGACATACAGTTTTCACTCCCACCCCTGATATGCTCCCTGTACCTCTGCAAATCTGCACTTGAACTTAAGCTAATAAACTGACCTCGGAAAATTGGGTGCAAATAGCTCACTCTCACCTAGATACCTGTAGGTATCACTTAAGAAAATCGGACAAGAGCGCCACATAAACCAGCGATAAATTCTGAAAAATATAAACAGGGGCTTCTAAACCAATTTAGAAATGTAATATTCTTCTGCAATTCAATCCTTCAAATGTATGACTTTTGCAAAGGAGTCTGATGCATGCACCAGGATTTTGCTTCAATCAGAATTTCCATAAACTGCTTGAAATTGGGCTCGGAGAGGCTTATTTAGTGCCTTGACCAATTATAAATGGTAATTAGAGAAAATCGTACGCTCAGATCAGAAATTTGGGCAATGGAAGTGAATCGAAATTGCTTTGGTACGTTGGAATTCTGTGCAGGGATATCGGGATGCGACTTGGATCAGTCGTGCATTAACCTGCTGAATTGACTAGTGTTTTATAAGATGCAGAATTGCTACTGAGGTCTTTCAAGGGTTAATAGTAATGTGTTGTGATAATAGAGTTAATCAACCTATTAATATGAACATTTAAAATGTTATGAGAAAGTACAGGCGTTAAAATCAACTTCACCACATGAAATTACATTCTGGAGAGGCTGTCAGCTAGCCATGTTAATTTCAACAGAAATATGCAATGCGCGTGGTGTATGTCAACACGCCTGATCTTTAATCCCGGAACCAACAGGAGGATGGATCTGCAAATGTTAGGAAATATAAACGCCTCAAAACTATCTAATCTATGCTCATTAATTGTTACATTTTTAATACAGGACTGGAACACAATATATCACAGCATTAATTCAAGCTATAATCTGCCAAGTTGATTTTTCCCTCCAGGAACTTGTGTCTGACTATTTGGTTCCATTAACATGAATAAATAAATAAATATAGCATTTCTGAAGTTAAACATGATTTTAATATTTGTGTTAATGTTTGGGTGGATTTAATAGCAATGGTAAAACATTTTTTTTACAACCAGGAAAGACGCCAGTTCTGTAATTACGTTCCGTGCACATTTCTGTCCCTCATTAATGTCTAATGGTAGTGTTTACTGTTGGAATCATTAACAGCCAATTAGCTCCATAATCCCTAACTTCATCAGGGGCAGAATGACTTAAAAGCCCAAGTAACAATTCCAATTCTAAGTTCCAGTATTAAATATTGGGTTGCATTTAGTCCAATTTGAAATTAGGCTTGTGGCAACTTGGAATCAATTAAAGATGATGAAAATTAAAAGTTGCAAATGGACAATCAAAAGCTGGGTCATAGAAAGCCACAAGAGGGATCCAGAGAAATATTATGATACCGAGTTTCAAAGGTCTGGAACGCATTATTTGGAGACAATATTCAGGGTTTTGTTCTTAGCATCATTGAGTTTCAAAGAGGTAAGCAGTTGCTGCTGAAGCTCACAGCTCCAACTGGTGATGCCACCATTCAATGTCAAGGTGATGGTACCAATGTACTGATGCATTTTATGGTGAGTTAGCTTATGAGTTCTTGATATCTGTTCTTCATCTAGGGAACGCACCAGCCAACACGTGTCGCTTGTCTAATGATCAACTGATGAATATCCTTTTTGAGAGAAATAAGCTGGGTTTCTTTAGGATTGAGGTGGCTCCTAGATGATACAGTCGATGATGAAAGATTAGAATCAAATCCACCTTCTGTGGCAAAATCAACAGCCCAATACATGAGGCAGGCTGGTCTGCAGTATTCCAGGGCACTATTAATGATTGACCAGCCAACCTGGCTCATTAATAGAACTTTGAGGGATAGACCTATGAATGGAGCTTGTGACAAGCAATGGGAAGCTTATACTGGTAAGCTGCATAGTTTTAACTGGTTCATTTTAGGACTACTATTGTGCACCGTTGGGTGTCCCTAAGCCTTGGCTGTTGTACTTACCAGTTTAGGTAAGGGAGTGCATCCTTATGGGAGAAGAGAGCACAGTCCATATTGAACAGCTAGAAATTCAGACATAAAAACAGAAAATGCTGGAAATACTCTGCAGGTCAGGCAGCATCTGTGGAGAGAGAAACAGAGTTAACGTTTCAGGTCGATCGACCTGAAACGTTAACTCTATTTCTCTCTGCACAGATGCTGCCTGACCAGCTGAGTATTTCCAGCATTTTCTGTTTTTATTTCAGATTTCCAGCATCCGCAGTATTTTTTCTTTAGCTAGAAACTCTGCCTGTGTGAATTTCTCAGTGGCTTGGTTTGGAGACTCGAGTGTAATGATGGGTTTCCACATGTTAGACATCAAGCTGACCAAAAACAAGAAAAAGTGACAGATTGGGTTGAACTTTTAAGGAGGGTCAGGAAATTACAAATATAAAATATATCAGTTCTAATGAATGAAGACTAATGACAAATTCTACATCCAGTCATTTTTTCACAGGAATCATTTAACACATGTAATGATCAGTAAAGTAAGTGTTACAAAGAAAGATAATGATTAAGTGGGCCAGGTTGCATATTCTCAGAAACCTCAAAGAAATAGATTAGGCTTTAGTTAATATTTTAGGAGCTGTAACTGAAGACTGGAAGATCATGGGGTAAAAATTGAGTCGCGCCCCATTTGGGGCGCTAACCTCGCCGGGGCGCTACTTTTAGCGCCCCGAAAAAATTAGCGGCCCTGCGCCGGAACTTCAGTGGTTGCGCCCCAAGAGGGAAGCGGGGCGCCACTGGAAGCACCCCGCATCCCTCTTGGGGCGCTGCGAGGGAATATCCTGGCGCTACGTGCCGCAGCGCCAGGCGCTGCGGCACGTCGCGCCGCGGTATTGCAGGCCTTCCTCCCCTTCTTAAAGGGGAGGGACCCTGCGCAGCGCGAACCGGGGCCCAGCTGGGCCTCCAGGGATCGGTAGTGCCGGCAAAAGAGCCCGGCACTCAAGAGAAGTGCCGGGCTCTTGGAGCGCAGCCGGCACTTCACGGTGGGGGGGCTTCACGGGGGCCGGGGACAGCAACGGGGGCAGGTGCTGGCAGGCGGCCAGCAACAAAAATGGCCGCCTGCCACCTCCCCTTTAAATATCGCCGCCCCAGCCGCACGTACGCCTCCCTGAACCCGTCGGACATAGCGTCTGGCGGTAAATCAGTGGGCGCGACTGAAGATCGCGGCTGGAGCGCGAGCGGGGTGCTGCGCACGGCGATGACGTCATCGCCGGCGGCGCAGCGCCACAGGGCGCTACCGGCTGGCGCCGCCGCTAACCTCCCGCTGAATTTTGCGGGAGGCGTGGGCGGCACTGCGCCCGGGCGTTAGCTGCTTTACGCCCCATTAGCGCCCTCTTAAGGCGCTAACGGGAGGCGCAAGCAGCTGAATTTTTCCCCCCATGAATTTTAGGTTGCCATTCAAAAAAAAAATGATATATGAATCAGGGAATTATAGACCAGTTACCCTCACATCAAGAGCAAGAAAAATACATTTTATGGGGCACATCAGTTTTCAAACATATTCATTCATAAGAACTGATATATTTTAATAGCACAGAGTCCATAAGAAGTGATCGGTATGTTTTTATTAACTAATATATGGATCGTGCCTCACAAATCCACCAGAATTACATGAGGTGTTAACTATATTAATGGAAAAAAGCTGTCTAGGGCATTTACTTCAGAAGTATGTTTGAAACTTATAAAGAAGATTAAAACTCATGACAAATTAGCCAGCCAGATTGAAAACTGGTTTAACCACAGAAAGCAGAAGATGATAAATGAAAACACTCTTGTCTGGGCATCAGCTTGGTTCAGTAAGGCAGCGCTTGTGCCTTTAAGGCAGAAGGTCATGGGTTAAATCTACACTCCAGAAGTTGAGCACACAATTTAGCTGAAACAAAAATACAGTGTTGAGGACATACTATATTGTCACAGGTACTGTCTTTTGGAAGAGATGTTTAATTGAGATTCTATCTGCCTTTAGAACGTAAAAGATCCTGTGGCATTTTTTTCTAGAGGTGGGAGGTCCCACGCTGTCCCAGTTAACATTTATCCCTCAGTCAACACCACCAAAAACTAGTCATTTATCTCATTAGTGTTTGTGGGATCTTGCTGTGTGCAAATTGGCTGCTATGTTTAACGACAATACAATAATGACTATACTTCAAGATAATTCTCAGCTGTGAAGCGTTTGGGGACATCCTGAGGATGTGAAAGGATCTATACGAATGCAAGCTCTTTCTTTCTTTCTTTAGGGTGACTAGTGGAATTCTGAAGCCCATTAGGTATCCTGCAAGTTCCCCTCCAAGCCACACGCCATCCATATATCGCCGTTCCTTCATCGTCGCTGGGTCAAAATCCTGGAACTCCCTCCCTAATAGCACTGTGGGACTATCGTCACCTCATGGACTGCAGCGGTTCAAGAAGGCAGCTCATCACCACCTTTTCAAGGCCAATTAGGGATGGGCAATAAACGCTGGCCTTGTCAGCGGTGCCCACTTCCCAAGAATGAATTTTAAAATCTCCTGTTGTTGATACCACAATGCAGAGTATGGTATTTGTTGTAATATAAAATGTGCTTATGACACCAAACTGTGCGGCTGAGTTACGAACATTCAAAGGGGGAAAAATTCAGTTGGTTGCGCCTCCCGTTAGCGCCTTAAGAGGGCGCTAATGGGGCGCAAAGCATCTAGCGCCCAGGCGCGGCGATGTTTGCGCTGCTCGCGAAATTAACTAGACATTTTGCGGCAGCGCTAAACACTACCGCCACGATCTCCTGCGCCGGCAGATCGTGACGTCAGTCGAGTATGCAACGCCCCAGTATCGTCCCGGAGCAGATATTGAGTGGCGCCCCCTGCCTTACCGCCTGACGCTAGCAACGACAGGTTGAGGGGAGCGTTTTGCAGTCATGAAGGGACTGGGGGAGCGCTATTTAAAGGTGACCGCTTCCTGCCTTTTATTGTTGGTGCCATTTTTGAACCACGCATTCTGAGAGAGAGAGAGAGAGACTTCTGGAGAGATTCAACGCTGTGTGAAGGAGTTTTGGGTACTGAGCAGCACTTTGCAGGTTCATTTTGATTTGCCATTCCTTGTATCGATTTAGAAGAGACTGTGGGGGCTGCACTCTAAGCTCTTTCCCTGGTACTCTCCATTGTTCTTTCCAGCAGATTTGATGTGCAGGTCTCTCCAGGCCGGGATTCAAGGCTGCAATGAGCAGGATGTGGATGGAAAGCAAGATCAACCATCCCCTTTAAGAACTGGCCGGTGCCATTGTGTGTGTGTTCCATTGCTGACTGACATCACATGAGCTTCGCCAGCGCTCTGAGGTAGCGCCTCGCTCCTTGGCCTTTGCGCCTTAAGACAGGTGTGAAGCGCTTGATTTAGCGCTCCAATCACCTCCAGGGGCAATAAAAGTCAAGTTTGCAGTCGGTGGCGATAATTAGCGCCAGGCGCTAATCTTTGCGCCCGGCCGATAATTGCGCCCCAAATGGGGCGATATTGAATTTCTCCCCCAAAGTCTTTTGGACAATTAAATAGTTGCAATAACGCATGCTGGTACATTGCAACAGAAATATAAAACAATGGTAAGTACTGAATAGGTATCCATTAGAAAAGATGGTAAATGAAAGGGATTTGAGTATGGCTTTTGACTATTCATGAAGAGTGCCCTGTCAATTTTAAGTTATCAACAAGACTAATCAAAGCAAGTGCATTTAATTGGAAGGCCATCTACTAAAATACGGAGTGCAGGATACTCCAGTTTACCTGGTCAAAACACTTTTCTACATCCAAGATGGGTGTTTAAATTGAACAGTTGCCTGGGGTTTATATGTTGAGAGCTGTCCTTGAATGAACCTGATTTGATCATTCCAAGACTGACTGAAAACAATCTGAAGCGGGGATTTGGGTAGTGTATGAACCCAAAGGACATACTGGCATTGAGATTATTGCCCTTTTGGAGTGACCCTTGAACTGACCTCTGAAGAGTCAAAACCCAGCATCCTGCTCAACCCCTGCGGGGAGTTGGTGCTGTCTCAACTCAAGAAAAGGGCCTCCTTGATAGTACTGACTCAATCAGTGAGCTTTCTTATGGAGCTTCCACCTGAGTTATTACTGGGGGTGGTCGTTAGCCCAAATAGGGCCACTCTCCTTCGATGCATCGCCTACAACAGGACCTCGAGCTCATCAGCATCTAAAGGGACAGTTTTGCCCAATTTATCCTTTGTGCCATTCTGAAGAGTTAATCAGCTTTTCTACCAGCACCACAACCTCCTTTTACTGGCCATTTACAGCCCTTTAAGAGCTGATGCCTCAGTGCATTTTGCAATCCCACCCCCGCCTCCCCCCCAGGGCTCCTTGGGCATTGTGACATGTGTCAGGATCATAATCAAATTAAGATGAGGAAGTAGCATTTCAAAATTTAGTCAGGCCGGCCCTCTGAGAATATATCATCTAAGAACTAGTGACTTTGATATTCAAGATTGAAAAGTTGGTGTCTGTGGAGGAATAGGTTCAACAGACATGTTCTGTCTGACATGAGAGGAATTCGAGTGACTTACAACCTCAATCTATAATTTGCCCTGTCTTGCAGACGATTATGAAGGTCACAGCATCTATTAACTCCCATGGTACAGACTCCTTCTAGACACTTTCCAAGGATTGAAAATAGATCAGTCAGGCAACCATGATGCATTGTATACAACTGGTCAAAGATGCAATGCTTGTTGCATAGGCTGGGTCATCAAGAGTGCTGAATGCTGTGGATTGCAAACATGTTGAGATAAATCCACAAATTGTTGGCATACTCGAAATGCCAAAGCTTTAATTACATGAATATTCAGGTGGCATGTGATGTCAAAAACTTACTCCGGGATTTCCTCAGTGGTTCTCATGATCGGCCGCCATTACTTCGATGGAAAATAGGCGGAGACCCCATTTACGTGGTGCATCGCGTTTCTGCTGAACTGCCACCAAATTATATTAGCTCTAGTAACAGTTCCCTCATTCCTTCTTGTCCTGAATGTTTGAGATAGGTGAAAGTCAATGTTTCTTTATGAGTTACATTGGACATAATCCCAGATTTGAAATTCCCTATGGAATCCTTATGAGCACAGATGTAAGCAAGTGGCCAGATTTATTCATGTTTGTAGAAAATACACGGATGTCTTGAGAGTTTGGGGTGTTGTTCCATATGCTATTGAAAAGATGTGCAAATGTTGTGCAGTATGTACAAAATGTTGCCATTAAGCTGGCCATTACAGTGGAAATTTCAGGGGAGCTACTGCGTACTTTGACTGTGGAAGCCTATAGTCAGAGGTAAAGAGGCTGCCACAGAAAGGGCAGTGAAAGACTATGGTCCCGATATTGGCAGGGAGAGTGCAGCGGAGCCCAATACAGGAAACTCTTTGGTATCCGGCACCGACGGGACCGGGATGGTGCCGGTTGATTAAAAATTCCGGATGACAGAGAGGGTTATCTACCGAGGCTATTTTTAACAAACAAAAAATCAAGAAATGTGCAGTATACAGTAATTGGGTACTCACCTACAGAATGTTGTGTTAAATGGATGGTGGAAGATGCTTGATTAAATACAGTACTGCCAGTTGAGGGTAATCCATAACTCTTTAATTACTTAACAGTAAAACAAAACGGTTATTGAGGAGTTGTTTTCGGAGTATGAATTTTGCCGGAGAATAGAGAATTCCGGATATTTAGGTGCCGTTTAAATGAGAGTTTCCTGTAGCGAGCGATGAACCTGGCAAGGTTGGGGACGTGGAGGCCCTGTTGATTTTAACAGCAGGGCCTCAGTTAAATAAAAGAAAAAAATGAGAAGTCGCACAACACCAGGTTATAGTCCAACAGATTTATTTTAAATTACGAGCTTTCGGAGCACTGCTCCTTTGTCAGGTAAAGGTACAATGAGGGAATCGATTACACAGTATATTACACAGTGTAATCGATTCCCTCATTGTACCTTTACCTGACGAAGGAGCAGTGCTCCGAAAGCTCGTAATTTTAAATAAATCTGTTGGACTATAACCTGGTGTTGTGCGACTTCTCATTTTTGTCCACCCCAGTCCAACACCGGCATCTCCACATCATTAATAAAAGAAGGCAGAGTCCTGCACCAAAACCGGCCAGATTGATAGCCTGGCCAGCGAGTGGGAGCAGGAATTTGTCACAGGCGGTCACACATGGGAATGGACCCCAGCAGTTACTGGGGGGGGGGGTCTGGTCGTGATCAGGGGGTCTGGTCACGATGCGGGGTGGGGGAGGGAGGGGGAGTAGTCCAGTGCAAGGGAGGCCCAAGAATTCCGCCAGGTGGAGGCAGTTAAAATCGGGGCCTATGTTTCCAATAATAAAAGTTAGTCCTGGGGTCCATGTGGCACAAATACTCCTGGATAAAGATACTGAAAATCAATAAATGTGCAATGGACAACCACAATACATACAGGTGTCATTACAAGCCTTAAATTGAGCCTTGTATATATTAAGATACATTACTACAGCAAGATCTTAAAACCCATCCAAAGATCCTTACAGGGTTGTGAGAACAATGCACAATCAGCACCCTTATCAAAAATTGAAATCATGTGCATTCCCAAGAGGAATATATATTTAATTCAGAATGCACAAAGTGAATGTTGTGTGAAATAATTTTTAACATTTGAAAATGATTTGTGCACTGAAGCTGACTCAATTATTTAGCTGTAGGCGGAATCCTTCTCTGATTATTACCCCCTGCTCCAATACCTCACGCTAGCTTTTTACAGCATTGGAGATGAAGGGGTCAGAGCTGGAAAGCTGTAAAACATAGAAACATAGAAGATAGGAGCAGGAGTAGGACATTCGGCCCCTCGAGCCTGCTCCGCCATTTAATGAGATTATGGCTGATCATCCAAATTCAGTACCCTGTCCCTGCTTTCTCCCCATATCCCTTGATCCCTTTAGCCTTAAGAAATATATCTAATTCCTTCTTGAATATATTTAATGAGTTGGCCTCAACTGCCTTCTGTGGTAGAGAATTCCACAGGTTCACCACTCTCTGGGTGAAGAAATTCCTCCTCATCTCAGTCCTAAATGGCTTACCCCTTATCCTTAGACTGTGACCCCTGGTTCTGGACTCCCCGGCCATCGGGAACTGCCTTCTTGCATCTAGTCTGTCTAGTCCTGTTAGAATTTTCCACAATCAAAACTTAAAGCAGCAGCACGGTGGCATAATGGTTAGCACTGGTGTCTCACAGCACCAGGGACCCGGGTTCGAATCTGACCTCGGGTGACTGTCTGTGTGGAGTTTGCACATTCTCCCCGTGTCTGCGTGGGTTTCCTCCGGGTGCTCCGGTTTCCTCCCACAGTCCAAAAATGTGCGGGTTAGGTTGATTTGGCTATGATAAATTGACCCTTAGTGTTAGGGGGGTATTAAATATATGGGGATAGGATGGGATATGTTAGGGGGAATTAAATACGTGGGGTTACGGGGGTAGGGTGGGCTATGTGTACTGTGGGGATTAAAGCAGGGACAGGGTACTGGAATTGGATGATCAGCCATGATCGTATTGAATGGTGGAGCAGGCTCGACGGGCCGAATGGCCTACTCCTGCTCCTAGATTCTATGTTTCTATTCCCTCTCGCTTGGTGTCTGGTTTGCTAAAAGGTTGAATAAAATGGGCATGACCAATAAGTCAAAATTCTCAGGAACTAATTCCAAAGCACCCTGTCCATTTCCTATTCACCATCAAGGTGAATCTAGTCAATATGGATTCCACATTTTAACATGCTAGCTCGGACAGCCTCTTGAATTCCACGCTTGCCTGTCTACACCGCTCCATGCAGTTTAGTTGTACCATTCTACACAGCAACTTGGAAGCATGCTAATACAGTCTACAAAGCACACCTTGCATAACCCTACATCATTCCGAAATGTCTGCACTCGAACTCATGCAGCTTCAAAATGTTCTTTGTAGATGCAGAAGCCATTAACTAATCAATTTTTTTTTTTTGCTTCAGGCTTCTGCATATGTTTCCCTGTGGATGTTTCCCGAGCCTGATTTCTCCTCCTGCTGTGACTGGCTGAGCAAAAAAACTCCATCTTATGATGTGTTTGCAGGCGGCAGAGAATTCTGAGCTTGTTACCCAACTGTATGCCGCAGTGTTGCTATCAATTTGCGCGGCTGCTGTGTCTGCTGCTTAACTGGGTTCGAAAGGTTTTAGCATATTTCTATGGATGGAAAAGGGAACAATAAACAGAGTAATGTGGATTGAGAAAAGCTGCTTTTCAAAAGAACTCTAAGAAAAAAATTGATGGTTATAGCATTAATGTAGGATTGTGAAATGAGGTATTATCAGAGGCTATGAGGGGTGGGAAATTTTGAGAGTCACTTTCACTTTATTGCTACTGAGTTGACGACATCCCGTTTTTGGCTTCCTTGAATTTCAGACTGATGCTGTTAGAACTTTAAGCCAATTATCAGAGACCAGGATTTAACCATAGTTAAGCAACTTAACAATATGCAAATGAAGCCTTGACCCATATAACAAAAGCACTAATTATATTGATCAAGAGGTAGGAAAGAACTTGTTTATATAGCACCTTTCATGTCCTCGGGGAATCTGAAAGCACTTCATAACCAACAAATTAATTTTTTGAAGTGCAATCAGTTTATGCACAAGGTCTCACAAACAGCTGAGGACTAGTTAATCTGTTTTGGTTGAGGGATAAATATTGGGCAGGATAGCAGGAGAACTCCCTGCACTTTTTAAAATAAATATTTTGCATCCACCTAATCAGGCAGATATGGGCTCAGTTTAACGTTGCGTCTGAAATGCAGCATTGCTGACAATGCAACATTCTCTCAGTACTGAAGGGTCGGGCTAGATATGCTCAAGACCTGTGTGTGGGACTTCAACCCACAACCTTCCAGTTCAGAAGCAAGTATGCTACTACTGCACCAGGATGACGCGTACTAATGTTAGACAGTGAATCTAATTAAAGGAAGCCAATTTGCGTGTGCTAAATGTTCGCTCTATAAGCTACATCTGAAGTTGGGAAATGTTTGATCACACATTTGGATGCAAAACTGCTCTGATTTCCCAGAATTTTTGAAATTTATTATTAACTAGGATACAATCAGAGAGAAATTTTCCAATTTCTACAGAATATAGGTTCTTTATAACCTAACCACATATTATTGAATTTGGTTAAGGGACAACAACCGTTTTAATGATTTAACTTGCACATTTTTGCCTTTTCAATACTTCACTTATAAGAAGCTCAACTTCTCTCTTTGGAGTGCTCTGGCAAAATTGCAGTGCCTTATTCTCTGGGCATTCATTCTATTACTTATATGAATGTACTCAACCAAATGAAATCTGCTGGATGTTACACATTGACAGAGCAGATTATTTAGCGATTACTCTTGGTGATATTAGCCGAGCAATGCTTAACTCTCTCATATGACATTCCTCTGTCTATTATTGGAAGCCATTTGTCTTAAAGAGTTACTGCTAAAGCCGTGTAAAGGCATTAAGCGTTTGTCTGCTAATATCAGCAACATTAATTTCGAGACTGACAAAACAGTGGAGCAGATTAAAGTTTTGCCTGGTGTATCAGACAGCAGTAGATGGGAATAGTCATTAAATGATTAGGCTTAAATGAGCTGGGCAAGAGATCGTTAAACTCATCCTATAAACACTTCATAACCTGTTCATGACTGTTAGAGTGACAACAGAAGACAGTAAAACATTATGGCCCCGATATTTATTTAGGGGGAGGCGAGGAGGGTACACGGGAGCGTGGTAGCACAGGGAAAACCCGGCAAAGCCGGGGAATTGAATTTAGCAGCAGGACCTTATTATAATTATTTTCTTCCATTTCGGCCAAATTGACAGCAGGAAGCCTGCGGGAAGCCGCAGATGTGGACCCTTCAGGGACAGTCCTCGGCAATCGGGAGGGGGGAGGGAGCGAGAGATCGAGGCTTGACAGGGGGCGGGGGGGAGAGAGGCCATTGCAGGAGGAAGGGATGTAGAGATCGGGGTTGAGGGGGAGGATGGTGGTGGTCAGACATCATGGCAGGAAAGGAGCAAGAGATCGGAGCTTGGGAGAAGGGGAGGTCGGCCATTGTGGTGGGGGGGGGAGAGAGGGGCCATGATCGGAAGAGCAGAGGCCAAAAGCTTCCTTGAGGGGCTGGGGCTGCTCCTCCTGGCCCACAAGGACTGCTGTAAAGGGCACTTACCTTCTGGAGCTGGCAACTCCCGCCTCCCTTTCGCTGCCGGGTTTCCGGAGCCCCGGGAAACCCGCACGGCAACTCTTAAATTTAAATCTGGCTCCCAATTGCACTGTGGAAGCCTGACTAATGAAGTGTCCCAACTCTCCAAGGCTGGAACACTCGCACGATACAAAACCGGCTGCCGTAAAATCGGCAACGGGTGCGTACACATTTTTACCCGCCCCTGACCCTCTCTTGCCCGATGTGGGGGATTAATTTCGAGCCCTGTGTCTCAGGAAAGAATGATCTTTTCATGTAAAAAAACAATATTGCAATAAAATAGTTCTGAACTAATCATTAAATGGATGAAGTTAGCACTGACCATCTTGAATTTAGCTCGTCTTGTTAGAACACACATACAAATGGGGTCTAAGTCTGAAACATGTCAATTTAAAAAGCCATGGGGCTGGATTTTGCCATTGGGGGCGGGTTGGGGGCGGGTCAGGTGGTCGGCGGTTCCTGCTCCCGCTTCCGATGTCAGGCGGGATAATTTAGCGATTTTGCCCGAATTGAGCAATTGATTCCCAGCGTGTGCGAACCCCTGGCCCAATGAGTCTTTTGGTCCTGAAACTTGCCCCTGATGATGGCATTTAAGGCCTGCAAGCAGCCTTGGTTCATTTTCTGCCTTAGAACTTTTATGTGGGATTCTTCTAAGGGATTTGTGCTGCGGAGATGTCCAACTTCAAGGTCCAAGGCCGCACCCCGCTTTGATGAGGACTCCCTCCATGCTCTGGGAGGAAAAAACCTCCCCAGCAGACCAAAGCTGTGTGGCTGCAACTGGCTCAGGAGGTCAGTGCAAGATCAATGTGCAGCAGAACCTGGCTGCAGTGCAGAAAGAGGTTTAATGACCTTCTCCGCACAGGAAACGTGAGTATGACATCACCATGACCCTCAATCTGCTCCCCATCGCCTCTCATCACCAGCACTCTGCATTGTCAACCTCCTCCTCCACATCCCACTTGACCCTTTCATCCCTTGCACCCTTAACCATTCCCTCTCTCTCTATGTACACATTCACTTAACTATTCGACTATGCTGCCCTCACACTCCCTATCACTGTTGTGCTATGACAACAACTTACAACACACAGGTCTTGGGACCTCACTCCATCTTTGTATCCTTCTAAGCATCTATGCTATGGATTCTCTACACTCACTCCTTCATTCTCACTCAAACTCCACTTGTGTCCCTCATTGCAGGAAAAGAGAGCCCACAATAAGAGGGAAAGGGCGAAGACAGGAGGAGGGCCACCCTCAATAGCCCAGCTCACCAGCGCTGAGGAGGCGGCCCTCGAGATCGTGGGAGCCGAGGAGGATGTGCAAGTGGGGGACGGACAGATGGGCGCATCAGAACAAGCTGGTGACAGAATAGTTTTGCATCTCTCTCATTTACATTGCATGAGTGACTGATATGGCTTCTGATGCTCTAACAGATTGACTTATGATCATCTGCACAATTCCATGTGCATGCAACGTTTATATCACATGTCTAACTCTTTCCTTTACTCCCCCACAGGACCATCGGCAGCCCCCCTCCCCACTGTCCAGGAGGAACAGCCTGAGCCAGAAGACTCCTCAGAGGAAGCTGCAACCTCTGAGGGCGCAGCGTCACCAGAATTAAGTGCACCCAGCACCAGCGCTGACACTCACACCTCAGTGGGACCTTCGAGACATAGAGTAGTGTTGTCACCTGGTGTATCACAGCTCACAAGTGAACATCAGCAGATGGTGGAGACAGGGACAGCAGTGGAGAGTCCTATTCGGAGGGCGCAGGACTCTCCCAGCTCGGCTCAGCTGCATGTCGACCCTGTGCCTCCGGGTCCATCCAGAAGGAGAGCGGTGCTGGAACTCCAGGAACAGGTGCAGGAGTCTCTGGCAGGTTTTGTCTCCAGGGTCACTGCGAGTGTGGAGAGGATGGAGGAGTCCATCGCTAACAGAGCCTTTGTGGAGGCATTGGCGCATGAATGCATCACCATGGAAAGGGTGGCAACCTCCGTGGAAAGGATGGCAACCTCCGTGGAAAGGATGGCTACCTCCATGGTAAGGATGGCGACCGTAGAGGAGAGGATGGCTACGGTAGAGGAGAGGATGGCTACAGCCATCCGCAAAGTTGGTCTGGCGGACTGAAGAGCGGAGGCACAGTAGACTGCCGCAGGATGAAGGAGTCATGGCAACTGCCAGGGTACTTGGCGCAAACATGCAGAATTTCCTTCTTGTGGTCACACACTAGCTGCACGTTGAGGGAGTGGAAGCCCTTGCGGTTGACAAAAATACCTGGATTGTGATGGGGTGCCTTAAGGGTCACATGTGTGCAGTTTACGACGCCCTGCACCCTTGGAAATCCTGCCATATTAGCAAATCCAACCGCATGCGCTGCTACACTTGCTTGATCTTTGGAGAAGTTGATGTAATTGTGCGCCTTTGCAAAGAGGGCATCGGTTACCTGCATGATGCAAGTGTGTGCGGCCGCTTGGGAGATGCTGCTGATGTCTGCTGTTGATCCCTGGAATGAGCCTGAAGCAAAAAATTTGAGTGCGGTGGTGACTTTGACGGCCACTGGCGAGGGGTGTCCACCCGCACCTCTGGGCTCCATGTCTTGCTGCAGCATTGCGCAGATGTCACCCACTACCTCTCGCGAAAGTCGGAGCCTCCTTTGGCACTGCTGCTCAGTCATGTTGAGGTAGCTGATCCTCTGTCTGTAGACCCTGTTTTGTGGGTATCTCCTGCGCCGACGTGCTTCCATGCGCTGGCGCCTTCTGGCCTGTGCAGCTTCAGGTGGGTGAGCAGCAGGTTGGCGCTCCTGTTGTTGCTCCTGCTGTTGGTGCTGCTGTTGTTCAGGGTTCTGCTGCTGCTGCGGCTGGTCTTCGTCCGAATCTGAGGTCCAGGAGGAAAGGAAATAAATGGTTCCCATGCTGCTGGTATATACCTCAGTTGAGGAAGCGCTCAGTCAAGGTGGGGAGAGGGTTTTCCCAGGAGGTCACAGTGGAGATGGACCTCAGCTTCAACACTTCCAAAATCAGTAGACCTGCAAAAAGTTCTCCAAGACCTGAGAAAAGAAAGTTCTGCCGCCTGCAAATGATCATTGTGGAAAACTCCGTTTTTATGGTGGAGCTGCAGCTGTTAGGAAGCCAACCACTTGTGAACCCGACAGGATTAGCTGGCGTGTTCCAGGGGAGACGTGCAGCACGTGGGAAATGTGGTAAACTCTGAAAGGCCTCTCAAAATGGGATTATAAAGGCACTTAAATGGTAGTTAAGTGCCTTAAGGGCCTATCCCGCCGCTTGGAGACGAGACTGAAACGGAGTCTGCAAGCCCGCATTTGGGAAAGTTGCACAGAGGCAGGATCGGAGCCCGCTGCCATTTTTTGCTACTTTCCCACCTGACCCGCCTTCAAACCCGCCTCCTCGGGGCTGGCAAAATCCAGCCCATGGTGTGTGTTTGTTGGTGTAGTCTATCCTAAAGGTTGCTGTCCTATTTTAAGAATCAGATTGAGCAAAATAAGGCCTTCAGAACTTCAGGTGAAAACTACTTCATGCTCTTTACAGCTACAGATTGATAATACCAAGACTTGAAACATGGGGCTGGATTTTGCCAATGGGGAGCTTTTGGAGGCGGGACTCCCAATTGTCGGGTTTTAGTCCCGCCTCCATCGACTTCTGGCCAACCCACGCTATTTTGCCTTGATTGATCTTGTTAAGCCCGCCCAGCAGGATTAGCAGGCCAATTAAGGGGAAGCCGGTTACAGAGAACGTCAACGTATGACATTTCATCTATCAAAACTTTTTGACAGAAGAATTGTCATCGTTTGACAGCTCTGTGAAGCTGCCAATTTCCCGGCCGTCCCACCTCCAAACCCGCCTCCCCAGGGCTGGCAAGATCGCGGCCTTTGTGTTATTAGCCATAGGACTTATACAATTATTTCCTTTAATGAAACTAAGCAATGAACTATTTGAATGGCAATTATATACACAGAGGGACTATCTATTAGTTTCGCCACTCAATCTCATGATCATGTATCAGGGCCTTTGGGTACTGACTGGACTGTTTATTGATGACAGCAAAGAGCATAACATTCTAATGATGTATCTGAAGGCTAACCAACTCTTTTAATTAGTGACTTTCCCTGACATCCATGTTAAGTCAGTTGACAGCAAAGGGTAATGTTGGCAAGGTGGTAGACAAACGATAAAGCTGAATGTCAATGGTTGTCAGTTTCATATGCCCAAACTCTGACCATTGGCAGGCACCCAAGGAATAATGTAGTTCCACAAAGGACTGGAGGATTTTTGTAGAGAGATATTCTTGGCTAACATGATCACTAATGCTCTTTCTGTGAAGTAAGTAGGATGTGTGGGACCTGACCTCAAGCTTGTAACTAAATTAAATCGTTGATGGAACATCAAACAAGTGCCTTTCAAGAATATTGACTCTATTCTGTGAGTAACCCAACCATGTAATGTGAGAATTCTTCCCTCAATGTTGAAATTATGAACTAGCCCAAACTGGTTTAGTACAGCTCCACAGAAACTAGGTTTGGCCAGGAGTCTATAAGCAGTCAATTTCCTTACACTAAAAACTTAGCTTCTCAACTATGAGAAGAAGATATGAAATACAAATACCAAATACCCAATCAGATAAGACTGTTACACACCATATTTTTTTTTATTGAGGAACCTAGATGAAGGGTCAAGGCTGGTAGTGCAGGACACCACAAAGGCTAAAATGAGTAGGGCAGAAGATTAATCTGCCCACCAAACTGCTGAACACCCAACTTCCCTTCCTGGCCCCCATGTTAGCTGATATTGTTAACGGTTCCCTCTCCTCAGGTATTGTCCTCCTCCCCTTCAAATCTGTCGTCATCATCCAACTGCTCAAAAAAAACCAGGCTTGACCCCTCTGTCCTTCCAAACTACCACCCCATCTCCAACCTCACTTACCTTTCCAAAGCACTTGAACATGATGTCACCTCCCAAATGCGTGCACATCTTTCCCACAACTCCACGTCTGAACCCCTCCAATCAGGTTTCTGCCCCTGCCACAGCACAGCCCTTATCAAAGTCACAAATGATATCATCCTGTGTGACTGTGACAATGGTAAACTATCCCTCCTCATCCTTCTCAACCTATCTGCAGCCTTTGACGTGGTTAAACACACCATCCTCCTCCAACGCCACTCTTCCGTCATCCAGCTGGGTGAGACTACCCTCGCCTGGTTCCACTCTTATCTATCCAGTCATAGCCAGAGAATGACTTGCAATGTCTTCTCTTCCTGCTCCCGCACCGTTACCTCTGGAGTCCCCCAAGGATCTATCCTTGGCCCCAATGTTCCCGTTTAGCTGCGTTGCCAAAGCTCCCGCGCAGGCCGCTTGCCGATTTCTCAATGAGAAAACCGCGCATGCGCAGAATTTTGAATGGGCCGTGCACCCACAAAAAATTACAGGGAATATTGCTTGGCCCCCTCCTATTTCTGATCTATATGCTGCCCCTTGGCGACATCATCCAAAAATACAGCGTCAGGTTCCACATGTACGCTGACAATACCCAGCTCTACCTCACCACCACCTCTCCACTACCTCGGATATGTCGCACTGCTTGTCAGACAGCAGAAATTTCCAACAACTAAATATTGGGAAGACGGAAGCCACCACAAAATCCATTCCCTAGCCACCAACTCCATCCCTCTCCCTGGTCACCGCCTGAGGCTGAACCAGACCGTTCGCAACCTCGGTCTCCTATTTGACCATGAGATGAGCATCCAACCATATATCCGCTCCATTAGCAAGGCCGCCTACTTCCACCTCTGTAACATCACCTTTCTCCACTCTTTGTTACCTCTAGACTTGACTATTCCAATGCTCTACTGCCCTCCCATCTTCCACCCTCCAGAAACTTGAACTCATTCAAAACTTTGCTGCCTGTATCCTAACGTGCACCAAGTCCCGTTCATCCATCACCCCTGTGCTCGGTGATTTACATTGCCTCCCAGAGCAGCAACGTCTCAATTTTAAAAATCTCACCCTTGTTTTCAAATCCCTCCATGGCCTCACCCATTACTATCTCTGTAATCTCCTCCAGCCCTACAACCCTCCGAGAACTCTGCGCTCCTCAAATTCTGGCCTCTTGCGTATCCCCAATTTTAATCGCTCCACCATTGGTGACTGTGCCTTCAGTTGCCAAGGCCCTAAGCTCTGGAATTCCCCCCCTAAACCTCTCCGCCTCTCTACCTCTCTCTCCTCCTTTAAAACGCTTCTTAAACCCTACCTTCCGCCTATCCTAATATCTGCTTATGTGGCTCAGTGTCAAATTTTGTTTGATAACGCTCCTGTGAAGCGCCTTGGGACGTTTTACTACATTGTTGTAGTACTGGTTAGATGACTTTGCTTTCAAAAGCCTGCAGGTTATAGAAGGAAGGAAAGACTGAGGGCGCCAAGGAGGGCCATAGTTTTGAGGTAAAAAGTAAACAATGAGGCTGATAATGTGATCAAGAAGCAGGTGCCAGTGAGACAAACACACTGTGGGGCTAATTGTAAGTCTGAGAAGGGAATTGTGATTGTGCCCCTGATGACTCTGATCTCACAGGCCTGATCTGGTGAGCAAATCACCTGCCTTATTGAACGAGATGATGCAAGCTAGTCTGGGTAGCATTGCCGATTTTACCACCCAGTTGGGTACAGTTCTGAAGCAAGGCGCCTCTGTTCTGCAGACTGCCACTGAGCAGCACATAGCATCGGCAGCAGCTGCAGAGGAGACAGTCGGCACAGTTAGAGCATCTGTTAGGGACTCAGTTTTTTTGGCATGCCTGGAAACACACTGGGGACAGCCATCAAAGAGGGATTCATAAACTTCACAGCAGTGTAACGGTCTCTGTTCTCAGCAATCAGTGGCTGCCAGTAAGACTCAGCCTCCAGCCGTAGCTTAATTGCAGAAGTACAGGAACAGGCGGGTGGATGTCGAGTCGCTTGCCAGCTCACACCTCTGGGAAAGTGATGGAGAAACACCAACGTATGCAGGCCACCATAGCGGGAATAGGACAAGCTTTATTCCTGACGCACTGAACAGCGTGTCCAGCAGAATCACGAGCAGGTCCACAGGAGGTCCCTCAGGAATTCTCCACACCTATTCCCTCTAACAGGGCACCACGCACGAGTTGCGCATTAGTAATGTTGCACCAGAGGACAGCAAAGCAGCACACTATCCACATGCACCATTGCATTAATAAGAACACTTGCTCGTCCAAATGATGCAGTTGTTATTTATTTTAAAACAGTTGTTTTGTGCATAACGCTGGGAAAAAAATGCTTAGCCTGTTGCCAAGAATTAAAACAAAAGAAAAACTGGTGAAAAGAAAGACAACTTTAGTTCAAATATGCATGTAACATTTTGCATTCCATTTGGTAAAAGAGCCGTATACAGGCCTCAAGGGTGTAAACTGTTGCTAAGCTCTGTTACTTCAGGTGCTGCTGTTACTGGTGAGCACGTGTATACCTCCTTCACTTGCAGTACTGTGTAACATGCCACATCCTGCAGTTATTCTGCCAACTCGCTCCTGAAGGCACCAGAAAAGTGATGCAAACATAAGAAACAGGGCTAGAAATTCATCTTGGGTGGAATCGCTTCAGCCGCCTGATATACGCCACATCAGATACTCAGCTCTGTTGAAGTCAATGGAACTGAATATCGGGCAGGGAGTGTAACGGGCGACCAAGGTGATACTGCTTGATTTTCACCACCGCCCAAGGTGGATTTCTACTCCAGACTGTTTTAATAAGGCATAAATCTGGACAATTTCTTTCTGCTTCTTGGAATATGCACTGCTGTGATCCCTTTCTGTTGCGATCTGGGGGTACGTCAGTCATGTTTGTGTCACACGAGCCAACCTTGTATTCTGTCTTTCCTCAAACAATTCTGAAATCCCTCAGTCCCTCAAGCTGAGTGCATTCTGAACAGTCCCAGAAAATAAGCGTTAACTTGCATGATTTGTTGCTGCTGGTTGCATGACATTGAACGTTACTGTTGATAAACACTCCCTATGGGAACATGAATAGTGATGTGAGCGCAATCAATGGTGGCTTGTAATCAGGGAATGCCACATATTCGGAAAAAATTGTTTCTGCTTTTCCAGCCACATCACTGTTAAACTTGTCACGTGCAGGTGCTTCAGAAAGATGGCATCTGTTCTCTTTGCTGAAGCAGTGAATGATGTCTCTTGCTGCTGCCTGGAAGAACCAGTGGCCTGGAAATTTAGTGCTGAGGTAACCTCCACTGAGAGTCCCGTCTGGAAGTCCCTGCTTCACTGCAGGTCTGATTCCACGAACTGACACAGGCCAGAGACTGCAGGTCTGTCAAGGCACAGTCCCTCAGATAAGTAGCACATCTGGGATACACTGTATTGGGTAGTAGGAAGCCTTGAAAATCCACCTCCTACCCCCCTCAAACCTCCTGGGCCACGATCTCCTGCTGTTCTTGCTGCTCCTCATCTAAAGCTTCTAGCAAAGAGAGACTTAACACTATGCCCCATAGTGCTGTGCTCATCAAAAGACTGATCTTTGACCATCTCTATAAACTGCCTCTTGTGGTGCCCTGCTCTCATACTAGGACTTCTTCCTCTGGTGCTTTTATAATCAAAAAGACTAATGGAATGCTGCACTTTATAGCTAGAGGACTAGAATACAAGGGGGTAGAAGTTATGCTATAGTTATAGAAAACCCTGGTTGGACCACACCTGTATTCAGTTCTGGGCACCACACCTTAGGAAGGATATATTGGCCTTGGAGGGAGTGCAGCGTAGATGTACCAGAATGATACCTGCACTCCAAGGGTTAAATTACAAGGAAAGATTACACAAACTAGGGTTGTATTCCCTGGAATTTAGAAGGTTAAGGGATGATTTGATTGAAGTTTTCAGGATATTAAGGGGAACTGATAGAGTAGATAGAGAGAAACTATTTCCACTGGTTGAGGAGTCTAGGACTACAGGACATAGCCTAAAAATTAGAGCCAGGCCTGTCCGGATTAAAGTTAGGAAACACTTCTACACGCAAAGGGTGGTAGAAGTTTGGAACTCTCTACCGCAAGCGAGAATTGATGCTAGATCAATTGTTAATTTTAAATCTGAGAATGATCGATTTTTGTTCACCAAAAATTGAGGAATATGGGGCAAAGGCAGGTATATGGAGTTAGGTCACAGATCAGCCATTATCTCAATGAATGGCGGAACAGGCTCGAGGGGCTAAATAGCCTACTCCTGGTCCTATCAACTTCAATTGTATAAAGTCAACACAATGTGTAAATCAAGAAAATCCTGTAGAAATTGACATTCCAGAGAATTGCTCTTTATAAGAATTTAACAAGATAAAAGTAACATTAATGCTGCAACAGTGCATTAACATGCATTATACCTATTTAATCCTAGGAGCAATTTTTAGAGTGTGGCCTCAAGTTAGCAACCACTTTATTAATACCAACAAAATGATTACACTTCAATGTGTAATTAGCGCATGGACTAGATCTCATGATAATTAAACCCCTCTGTGATTTAATTTACTAGCTGTAGCTTGGATAATAAGCACAGATTATTAACAACCATAACAGCTCATTCACAGGTCTTGAACTTTTTAGGAATTGTACGTAGGTTTACTTCTGATTAATTATAACATCTCAAGAATAAGAGTTGAAAATCCTGTGCCGTACAACTTGGAAAATACATTGAGTGTCTGTTCTATTTACCATTTGGCTTATCAATACTTTGAGGCCGAAAACCTTCTCGTCTGTTTTGTACAAGCTAAGGTTCGTGACGTCACTGTTCAGTAGTCTCTGTGCTATTGTAGCTGACATCACTAAGTAGATACGAGAGAAAACTTGACATAAAATGGCTGCTCATTCAATCATATTTAGCACTTCAGTCTAACTAAATGGTACAATTACTGAACACATAAACTGGCATTCTGTTTGATGTCTGGCTTCCGTCCCATACATGATTCTTCCCAGGAGATTTTGGTTTGAACCTTCTTCAGCTTTCTACAAGAACTGTTGGGTTCAGATCTCCACTTAATGTTTTTTACATTTTTTATTAATACTCTGGTCTTGTTGAAGTGTGGATTTTGGATGCATAACCTCAAAATCTGCTTTCATGAAAGATGTTGCGATTGAGTACCCTCTCTCTAAACATACTTTGATGTCAGCACCTCTGCTGCTCTCCCAGTTCCTTTACCTGCCACCTCTTATGCAGCAGGTGGCAATAGAGCTTGGTTTGCTGAGCTGATTCAAGATGGTACCGTTGGTTATAATGAAACATTTATATAGAGAGACATTTGGAGACAGATAAACTTCAATGTCAGTCTCTGTAAGGAAATCTCTTAAACTCAATTAAATGATTCCTCGTGATTCAGGCTCGAGCGTGTTGTCCAAATGCAAGTTTATTACTCAGACACCAATAGTATAATAACTATTACAGTTAGACAATAGACTCAAACAACCTGGTTTCCTGCAGACCTGGTTTCCAGTGATCAAACTTGGCCTCCGTGGGTGTTGGACTTCTGACCGTCCCGTGAGCTCTAACTCAAGAAGGCTGCTATCTGTTCTTTGTATCTCCCTTTTTTGTGAGTCATATCACATGATGCCCAGAATGTATCTTGAAGCGAGGTTCCTTCTTGCCAAACCTCCAGACTTGACATAATAGCCATCTTGATGGTCTAACTGTTAATCAGTTCAACTTGACATGCAGCCTTAATATTACAAAAGGAATAGGACGACCCAAACAATCCCAAATAGTTAATGTGATACTACTCGGGTGCTTCCATTGTTCTGGCCAATACCTGATACTCGCACCTCACATGGGATGCAGCCACCATGTCTGCTAGTTGCTGCTTCCATTGTCCCGACTAATCTCCAATATTAGCATATCCTAATCGGACAATGGGCTAGAGATATGATGGGGTACCTGAGACAGAAGCAAGTTCTTTGGGGGAAAAATTCGGTTGATTAGCGCCTCCCGTTAGCGCCCTAAGAGGGCGCTATCGGGGCGCAAAGCAACTAGCGCCTGGGCGCGGCGATGTTTGCGCCACTCGCGAAATTGACCAGACATTTTGCGGCGGCGCTAAACACTACCGCCATGATCTCCTGCGCCCACAGATCGTGACGTCAGTCCAGCGTGCAACGCCCCGGTAGTGCCCCGGACCGGATATTGAGTGGTGCCCCCGCCTTTCCACCTGCCGCTAGCAACAACAGGTAGAGGGGAACGTTTTGCAGTTGGGAAGGGACTGGGGGAGCGCTATTTAAAGGCGGCCGCTTCCTGCCTTTTTTTGTCAGCGACATTTTTGCACCACGCATTCTGAGAGAGAGAGACTTATGGAGAGATTCAACACTGTGTGAAGGAGTTTTGGGTACTGAGCAGCACTTTGCAGGTTCATTTTGATTTGACCTTCCTTGCATCGATTTAGAAGAGACTATGGGGGCTGCACTCTGAGCATTTTCCCTGGGACCTCTCCATTGTTCTTTCCAGCAGAATTGATGTACAGGTCTCTCCAGGCCAAGATTCAAGGCTGCAAAGAGCAGGGTGTGGCAAGATCGACCCTCCCCTTTAAGAACTTGCTGATTGACATCACATGAGCTTCGCCAGCGCTCTGAGGTAGCGCCTCGCTCCTCGGCGTTAGCACCTTAAGAGAGGTGTATAGCGCCTGATTTAGCGCTCAAATCACCTCCAGGGGCAATAGAGGCCAAGTTTGCAGTCGGAGGCGATAATTAGCGCCAGGCGCTAAACTTTGCGCCCGGCCGATAATTGCGCCCCAAACGGGGCGATACCGAATTTCTCCCCCTAACAGTCTCCACATAGGAATCCAGTGCACTGTGGCGAGATGCTATGTTTATATTTTGAGAGTTACCACAGATAATAGCCGCCATGCGCTGACATTAATCCAATCTCACTGTCATCTGAAATCTACTATTCTACAAAATAAAATAAAAATTTGTCTTTCTCCTGGAACTGGAAACTGCAGTGGGATTAATGCGAAACAGCACCTTTAAAAAGGAATGAATTGAAGGTCAGGAATAATTTGAAGGTCGGATTTACAGTCCTCTATTCACCTCCAGCAGAACTGTGTAAACCTATGATTGAGAGTGTGGAACAATGAGATGTGAGATGCTGCTCCAGTGTTTATCAGGAATAAGATGCCATTCGCCCACACCCCTGGCTACACTTTTTAATTGAACACCGGTTCACTGCTGTGTGAAATTTTGTATTAAATGGATTCAATTCAATAAGAGCTTTAGAGAAATGAAAAATGCCTTATGTGTGATTAACAGAGATTCAGTAAGGATTTGTAAATAATGAGAACCCAGTGCTACTCTTAATGGTTGTCGCATAATGAGAACTAGGGTTAAAAAGCTACAGGGTAAGTCTATAGTTTATGGTCACACTCAACTTAAAAATAATAGAAATGATGTAAAGTGGCTCCGTTTGAAAAGGATTAGCAAAAGCTGCTTTTATTTTTAAGTGTCTTCCTAGTTACAGATGAATAAGATGAAAAACCTGCTCCCTGTGGCCTCACTGTATACCCACGAGGTGCATCGTGGGACAGAGAGACATGGCTTTGCAAGCAGCTTTCCTCATGTACCAAATGACATAGAATTACACAGAGTTTACAGCACAGAAATAGGCCATTCGGCCCAACTGGTCCATGCCGGTGTTTATGCTTCACACCAGCCTCCTCCCGCCCTACTTCATCCAACCCTATCTGCATATCCTTCCTTTCTCCCTCGTGTACCTATCTAGCTTCCCCTTAAAGGCATCTATGCTCGGCGCCTCAATTACTCCATGTGGTAGCGAGTTCCACATTCTAACCACTCTCCAGGTAAAGAAGTTTCTCCTGAATTCTTTATTGGATTTATTAGTGACTATCTTATATTTATGGCCCCTAGTTTTAGATTCCCCCTCAAGTGGAAACATCTTCTCTACGTCTACACTATCAAACCCTTTCATAATTTTAAAGACCTCTGTCAGGTCACCCCTCGGCCTTCTCTTTTCTAAAGAAAAGAGCCCCAGCCTGTTCAGTCTTTCCTGAGTAATAAACTCTCATCCTTGTAAATCGTTTTTTGCACTTTTTCCAGTGCCTCTATATCCGTTTTACAATATGGAGACCAGAACTGTACACATTACTCTAAGTGTGATTCCCAGCAGGAGAGAGCATAAAGGCAGAGCATCCCCTACAGAGAGGCAGAGTGAGTGAGTGAGTCAGCCTGGGAACACGTTAGCTACCTGCCCTCTTCCTCAGGGACTAAACTACATAGAATTACATAGAATATACAGCACGGAAACAGGCCATTCAGCTCAACCAGTCCATATCGATGTTTATGCTCCACTCAGGCCTCCTCCCATCCTTCCTCTTCTAGCCCTATCAGCAAACCCTCTATTCCCTTCTCCATCATATGCTTATCTGGCCTCCCCTTAAAAGCATCTATACTATTCACCCCAATTACTCACTGTGCTAGAGTGTTGCACATTCTCACCACTCTCTTAAAAAGTTTCTTCTGAATTCCCTATTTGATTTCTTGGTGATTGTCTTATATTGATCTCATTTTTCTCTTCCCACAAGTGGAAACGCTCTCTCTGTGCCTACTCCATCAAAACCTCTCATAATCTTAAAGTCCTCTATTAGACTGGAGAGAAAATTAATTTTAAACGGCCAGGAGAAATTATGGTAAAAATAATTTCAATAAAAAGGGCATATATTTTCCATATTGAAAACATGTCAGCCAGTTCACTTATTCTTAATTGCACAGGAGCCCAGCCCTGACCTTGAGATGCTCAATAATTTCCCAAGATACAAAGTGGGAGATGTTCCATTTTACAGTATTCTCATCCTTCACCTTAATGGACACCAACAACCAGATGCAGTCCGTGCCTAAAAGCATAGCAATGTGTGCCCTGTCACAATGCGCCGATAAATAATGGTAAATATTAGGACAAAAGAGGAGCCTGGGGAATATTTTTAAATTATTTTTAGCTAGTCAGTGAGTGCTAAAAAAATGCAAATTTTGTTTGGCCTCCTTAAAACAAACTGCAACTGGAAGGAAACACGTTTCATGGCCTATTAGCAGAAAAAGTAAGAATTTTCCCAGATGAATGATATATTAAATCGGAGGTTTGGGATCCAGCAAGAGACGTAATGGATTGGACGACCATCAGTTTGTTCTCGGGATGAAGTAAGCAAAGTGATAACAAAGCATTTGATATGTGAGGCTGAAAATGCAGAACAACATACACACAATCCATTGACATAAGCTGTTAGAACCAAGTGGCACACTGTGAAATGAATATCCAGACTCGCAAAGAGACAATGGGCGCAACATTCGGCACCTGTTAAGGCCGGTTTGGGAAAGAAATGGCGGCCGCCTCGCATCTGTCCACTTCCAGCGTGGCCCGCAGCGGCCGCCATTTTGGGCAGGTCGACAGCGCGGCCGTTGCCTGCGTTCACCGGAAAAATGCTAATTAGTCAGGTCGTGACATCAAACAGTGTGCAACGCTGATCTGATGCACGACCTGCCACTTTGGACATCGCCGCTCGACTTCACGCCCTCTCCAAAACACGATCAGCTAAACGTGCGTTCAGCTGCACGAGGGACCCCCCCATCAGCGCTATTTAAAGGGATCATCAACAACTTGCAGGTGGCTTGCTTTTAATTTCTATTGGCTCTGTGTAAGTTTGGGCAACAGTTTGGAGCTTTCTACAGTTATTTAAAGTTGGTGAGCTGGTGCTGCAAGTGGAGAAGGCCTTGCTTCTGAATTCGAGAGTTCTGCTCAGACCACTTGCTTCCAATCATGGGGGGTCTACCTGCAGTCCCCCTCGCACTGCAGCATGACAGGGAGATGGAGCAGAGGCAGCAAGAAGAGGACAAGCTGTTCGCAGAGGGAGGGGGAGGAGGGGGAGGAGGGCTCTCAGCAGGAGGCCTTACCCACCTAGGGTCTTCCGAGAGCACTTTGCCTACCTGCACTTAAGCCAGGAGCAGTGCATTCAGAGGCTCCGCTTCACCAAGGAGGTGGTCACAGAACTCTGCCACCTCCTGCAACCAGACCTGCAGCCTCAGAGCATGGCGCCGACGGTGCTGCGATTGGCCCTCAAGGTGATCGTGGCCCTCAATTTTTTCACCGCCAGATCCTTCCAGTCTGGAGCAGGAGACATAGCTAACATCTCCCAGTTCGCCATCCATTGCTGCATTTGGGAGGTCACAGAGGCTCTGTATTCCAGGAGAAGGGACTTCATTGTTTTCTCTCTGAACAGAGAGAAGCAGGATGAGCGCACATATGGCTTTGCCAGGATAGCGGGCTTCCCCACGGTGCATGGCGCCATTGACTGCACACACGTGCCTTTTCGAGCGCCGCATATCAATCCTGAGATGTACCGCAACCACAAAGGCTACCATTCACTTAATGTGCAGTTGTGCGACCACGCCGGGCACATCATGATGGTGAATGCCCAGATCTGGCAGCAGTCATGATGCCTTCATCCTGCACCAGGCGGTGTGCCAGAAACCTTCCAGCCGCCACGTCAGACCCAAGGGTGGCTACTCGGAGACAAGGGCTAGCTGAGCTACACCTAGCTGATGGCTCCCCTCTGCAACCCCACCACTCGTGGCCAGCAATCATATAATGAGAGTCATGGTTCCATGAGGAACCTCATTGAGCAGACCATCAGGGTGCTAAAGCAACAGTTCTGCTGCCTTGACCGCTGAGGAGGGACCCTCCAGTGCACCCTGGAGCGGGTGTCCCATTTCTGCATCCTCCACAACTTGACCATCATGAGGGCGCAGCCCTTGCCACATGAATTCCGCGACCACCTGAGGAGGAGGAGGAGGAGGAAGAGGAGGAGGAGGAATACAAGGAAGGGAGGAGGCAGGCAGCAGTTCCCTGTTCCAGACAGGGTGTCTGTGAGCGCCTCATCAGATTCCAGTTACCCTGAATGAAACCCCAGATCTCCGTTGCTCACCACTTCCCCATCTTACCATCTGTCTGTCACGGAACATCACATTGTCCTCTTGGGCACAAAGCTGAAATGAGAGCCACCACAAAGCAAACATTCCAAACATAATTTATAAATGAATCAATCCAAAACTACATAACAAAGTCAATTAATCACCCTTATGCATTCCCTTAGTGTATCTCATGTTCCTTTGCCTTTTCTAGTGCTCCTACGAAGTGCTACCCCAGTGGCTGCAACATGGCAGGTGAAAGGCTGCTGACTTTCCGTGGGGGGACATCGCAGATGGCCTTGCAGGATGACCCCGTGCAGCTCTGGGCCTAGAAGGCCCGGCTGTAGACTGCATCACCTCGGCATGGGCGGCAGCAGTCTGGGCTGGCTGGCTGACAGGCAACTGCAATGGCACTGGTGGAGTGGCAGTGGTGGAAGTATGAATGCTGTCATTCTGAGAGAGAGCCATGATGTGGAGATGCCGGTGTTGGACTGGGATGGACAAATGTGAGAAGTCGCACAACACCAGGTTATAGTCCAACAGCTTTATTTGAAATCACAAGCTTTCGGAGCGCTGCTCCTTCGTCAGGTGAAGTGAAGAGATGCATATAGTCAGAGAACACTGCCAGATGATTACAGTTAATCTTTCCAACTGCCCTTTATCACACCTCGGCAGAGAGATAATCGCGGCAATAAAAGGTGTGGATGGTGTCCAAAGATTAACTGTAATCATCTGGCAGTGTTCTCTGACTTTTTATGCTGTGCTTATATGCATCTCTTCACTTCACCTGACGAAGGAGCAGCGCTCCGAAAGCTTGTGATTTCAAATAAAGCTGTTGGACTATAACCTGGTGTTGTGCGACTTCTCACATTCTGAGAGAGGACAGCAGGTTCTTGCTCCACGGAGCCATTGCCACTCCCCCGGGGCGGCGCCTCAGCATTCCCAGCCATCTGTTGGAGCACAGATTCCTGGACGGCTCTGAGACCCTGCAAGCCCCTTTCCACACTTGTAAACCCAGCCACGATGGCATCAGTCTGAGCTTCGCGCTCACCACGCCTGTTTTCGGGCCCAATCCAATTGCACCCCCAATATTTCATTCTAGCTAATGCTAGTGATTTCAGGAACTATAAGCTTTGTCTTGTTTTTCCATCAGGAGGAAGCTGCCACAGTTTGTTGTGTTTTCCCTCCTGTCTGTGATGTTTTTGTATTAATCATGCACGGTTATCAGCGTGAAATTATCATCTGAGCATTACATGTGCATTTCTTCAGTGTGTTATTATAATGTTTTGTGACACAGCTGCTTAACCAAACCAGCTCAAACTGGCTTTCTTCACTTGACTATCCACACAGCCCTCGGCATTGATTATAGATTATTTTTAATCATCTTTTGCTTAGTATTGAATATTCCTGCCAGTGGAAACACAACACATGCATTTTGTTGCAGTCAATCACTGATGAATTCTTTTGTGTTTGAAATAAAATAAATATATACATTAGATTCATGATCATCTACAACAAGCAGTATAAGAACTGAAGCTGGAGCCTGTTTGGCAGGGGAAACACTGACAACAGATCTCTGCTGGTTGGTCTCTTTGTACGCCGTGTTCTGAGTGAAAACCAGATGTGGCAACTTTACTGGAAGCATAAACAGACACACGGGGGGGTTTTGAAGAGGTAGCAATGTTCAGAAAGCTCTTCAGACTTAATCTTCCCTTCCAACGTAGCTGAAAACCATACTGGTGCAGCACTAGATTGGCAGTCACTGGGGCTGGGGGGGGTGGGGGTGGGGATGGGGGGGGGGGCGGAATTCATTAAGCTTTATATAACTGCAATGCCTAATTACTATTTTTGCTTTCCTGCGTTACTGTAATAATCGGCACCATGATTTGAGACTGTCGATTTGTCTTGTGATACATTGCACGGGCAACGCAGCTGTTCTGTGCTGTGTATGATGTTTAATGAAGCAGTGAGCGCTGAATCCTAGCAGTCTCTCTCTCTCTTTCTCCAATCTAGTCTCAGCCTCCTTTTCCAATTCCCCAGTGCTAACAATAATTTGGTGTAGAATTGGAAAGGTTTTGAGGTTGAGCCACAGAACACAATCAACTCTAAAATCATCATTTTATTTGCTCAACATGTGCAGGTACTTTGTGCAGGTACTGCTGGCTTAACTCTGTTCCAGGCATGACTGAACATCGATCCTCATTTCCAGCACAACCTATTTATAGGCCTGTGCTGTGAAGCGTGCTCCACAATCAGAAACACTTTGGGTTGCGCTGGCACGTTACTCTGCTCTGAGAGCCACTGCATGATTGCGTTTTATTCCTGCACTTTTCCAAAATGTATATTCAAATAAAAATATTCAACTGAATTTTCAAAGCACCTTGTGCAAAGCTACCTCACATTTTTAATTATACAATGCCATTTCTGTGCTAAAACATGACTTTCTTAGTGCTTCGAGACTTTATGCAATGACTGTTAAAGTGGACCTCATGGAAATTTAAGCATAAACTCTAATCAATGTTAATAGAAAGTGTAGCTATGTGTTTCTGAGCCGTATGCTTATGTCAAGCACTATTTACAATTTTACGGTCCAGTGTTTGGTCATAAGCTATCAGAATCTGTAGTGTGAGTGTGTGTGAGTGTGAGTGAGTGTGTGTGTGAGTGTGAGTGAGTGTGTGTGAGTGTGTGTGAGTGTGTGTGTTATGTGAGTGTGCGTGAGTGTGCGTGAGTGTGCATGAGTGTGTGTGAGTGTTATGTGAGTGTGTGCGTGAGTGTTATGAGAGTGTGTGTGAGTGTGTGTGAGTGTGTGTGTGTTATGTGAGTGTGTGTGAGTGAGAGTGAGTGTGTGTGAGTGTTATGTGAGTGTGTGTGTGTTATGTGAGTGTGCGTGAGTGTGTGTGAGTGTTATGTGAGTGTGTGTGAGTGTGTGTGTGAGTGTGTGTGTGAGTGTGAGTGAGTGTGTGTGAGTGTTATGTGAGTGTGTGTGAGTGTTATGTGAGTGTGTGTGAGTGTGTGTGTGTGTGTGTGAGTGTGAGTGAGTGTGTGTGAGTGTGCGTGAGTGTGCAAGTGCAGCATTGATGGATTGCAGCCTAGAATAGCAAATGTAAAGGCCAGACTGGAAGCTTTCATTATTGAGGCAAATCTGACTATGAATTCCTAGTATGGGTGTAAATCTATGGCAACAGTTAGACTGTGAAGGGTAAAAATCAGATGGAAAATCAATTTGCAAACTTTTAAAATTAGAGGTAGAATCGGGGTGGTGGGAATTGGAAGACAGGGAGGTCTATTGTGGCAAATTTAAAAAGAAAAGCCATTTAAAAAAATAAATAAATAAACCCTGCAGATCAGCTTCTGGAAGACTGGGGAATCACAGAAAGTAAAATTAAGGAAGTGAGCAAGTGTGTCGCTGTCATTGAACTTGGCTGCTGTGAGCAGTAAGGTTCACTGCGATCATTTAAGAGTGCATTTGTTTGGGGAATGTTTAAGCCTCTTTGCTGGTATTTTTTGTCTGAATCTGCATCTGCTGAAAAGGACTGTTCAACTATATTTGGTACATTTAAGAAATCAGCATTTTTCATGCATGAGTAGAGTTCACAAATGGCTCTTGGGGGGGGGGGGGGAGAAATTCAGTATCGCCCCGTTTGGGGTGCTAACTTGGGGTGCCAGGCGCTAAGGATTCCCAACTTTTGCAAAATTCGGTGTTTGCGCTCCAGGAAGGAAGTGGAGCACTAAATCAAGCGCTCCACATCCTTCCTGGAGCGCTAAAGGACGCAGGCGGGGCGGTAGTGGTGCAGCGCTGCACAATGTCCCGTGCAGCGCTGCCGGGATCCGAGGCTCCTTGCCTCCCTTAAAGGGAAGGGCCATCGCTGCAGGCTCTGCATTGGGACCAGTTACCCGCGCCAACATCCCCTTTTATTTGCGCCTCCGAAGCTCCCGGCCTCCCGATCAATGCCTCCTGCAGCTGTCGTTGTTGTTGCCAGGCAATGCTGCAGGGGGCGGAACCGAAGTTCGGGTCCGGGGCGCTACTGGGGCGATGCGCACGGCAATGACGTCACGATCTCCGGCTGCAGGAGAGTGTGGCGCTAGTGGTTACCGCTGCCGCAAACCTCCACGTCAATTTTACGGGCATCGGTACTATCGCCACGCCCGGTCACAAAGCTGGTAGTGCGCCGTTTGCGCCCCCCGGAGGCACTAAGTTACCAAATTTCTCCCCCTTAGATTTGTGGAATTTAAGAACCAGTGACACAATCCTTTTCCTTCCCTCCCTACTTCACTGCCAAAAAACTGGTCCTTATCTCTTTGGCATATCAGAATTATGTGGGTATTTTGGGGAATAGGGTCAGAACTCTCCTGAGGATTATAGTTATTTCATTCTCTGCCTTATAAGTTTTTTGATCTGTCTAGGAGAGCCCTCGACCAGCTGTGCCAGACAACCCTAGAGACCGCCCTGCTGCCGTGTAGTTGAGAGATTTGTCTGCAGCATCTAGTGTCAGGAGCTGGCATTGGTGCTCCAGGTTACACCTGGCAGACTTGGGAGGGATATAATTCTATCCTATATCAGAGTAACTGAAGGGAGCAATTAAAAGCTTCATAGATTTTGCTTGATGTCGAATAGCTCCTTGCAGCAATACTCTCTGGAATTCCCTCCCTAAACCTCTCCGCCTCTCTACCTCTCTTTCCTCTTTTAAGACGCTCCTTAAAACCTATCTCTTTGACCAAGCCCTTTTATCTCCTTTTGCGGCTCGGTGTCAAATTTTGTCTGATTACACTCCTGTGAAGCCCCTTGGGACATTTTACTACGTTAAAGGCGCTATATAAATGCAAGTTGCTGTTGTTGGCTGTCAGAGGATTCCAAGAACTGCTAAATGGTGACACCTCTGAGCGGTGTGCAGGAGAATGCCAGAATGATAACTCAGTCAACTCGTGCAGCTTTCAGTTGATGATGGTGATGGTGCGAGTATATCAGGAAACCATGCACTTACAGTCCATGACTTTCTATGCTTTTATTTCGTGTCGAAGTGGAGCTGCTTGAAGCCAATCAACATAACATCTGAAAGATTTTCAATGTCCTGAGCATGTCTTCTGTCTCAAGACATACACATGTCTGTGTGGGCTGTGTACGTGGGCTGCGTATGTGCGATGCGTTTCTAGGCTGTGTATGCGGGCTGCGTATGTACAGTACGTTTTTGAGCTGTGTATGTGGGGTGCCTATGTGGGCTGTGTATTTGCGGTGCATATGTGGGCTGTGTACATGTTGGTGGGTGTGTGAGGGGAGGAGGAAAATGTCTGACATGACCATGTCTGAACCATGAGACAGACATTTCCCTTTATCTTTTCCAGGTTCAAAACTCCTTCTATTGTGAGATGATATTGTGGAGCCTCCTGAATAGTAGATATAAAACTCCAGGTAGTCTAGACTGCGAGCTGTATTGTATCCACATGAAGAGTTTCTTTATGAAAGACTGCTGCAGTAAAATATTGAATTACATATGAATTATCTATCTATAGTAGATTATAAAGTTTGAGCGCACTTTCTGTCTATAAAACATTACTTCCTGTTGTCAAATTTTTGTCACACTTTTGTGTCAACTTTTCTTGTTATGAATTCCTATGTCCACATTCATGATGGAAACTTCCTGTGCAAACTTGTCACACTGTAATGTCGCCCTCCACCAGAGATGCTATAGCATTTCCCAACTCCTGAGCCTGTATTACACAGAAACTCCTGTGCTCCAACCTACTCTACTTCTCACATCGCTGTGTTTTGCTATTTAACTATAAATAATAAAATTAAGTCAAAATAAGGCGAGAATGTATGGCTTTGAATTACGGCTACATGCCTTGGTCTAATTATTCCCCACCCTCGAACACATCCAATCCCGCTGCACCGGAAGACCACACTTGGTCTTGACTTTCCCAAGTGCAAAACTGTAGGAGATCGACTGGTTATATATTAAAAGTTTGTGTCTGGGTGCATTTCGTTTGCTGTAACAATTACTTCCTATGACTGTCATGTTTGTTCTGCCACAGTCACACTTGTGTCACATTATTTTATCTTGCTATTCCCGTCACATTTTTGTTGTTGTTCTGTTGATTTTGCTTTCCTCCGATTGAGTCCCACATACTTGGTTTCCAAGTTAGGTGGTGCTGTTGCCTAGTTACCCTTTGCAGCCTCCCAGGTCTCTCTCCGGCCTAGACTGCACTGTGGGAACCAGCTTCAAGGGGTATCAAACCTTTCGTCAAAGTCCGCTCCTGTCGTTATCCTCAGCATTGCCTTGGACCTTAGTTGTCACTCCCCATTCCCCTGGCCTGCTCCCTGTCATCTTGGAGCATGGGGCTCAGCCTCATCTGCTACCATCTTGCACCCTTTAGGCCTCAGGCCTTGGCATTTTCCTGCCCTGCTCCCTCTGGCATCTATCCCTGTCGCCTTCTCCAGAATCTGCTTGGGAATCCTCTTTGTTGGTTTTCTAGTACAAAGCTGAGGCGCCAGCTATTTGTTTTTAAAATGCTTATTGAGCTGCAGCCCATTTATAGCAAAATAAGCACTTTTGTAAAAAAAGTATGTTTTCTTAGCTTGATGTTGGGAAACAGGTTTTGAGGTTACTCTGATGAAGGGGGTGAGGCTCAGGACAGGAGGGAAATGGATAGTGGGGAGGGGGAGGGAAGAGGTAGCCTAGATGGGATAGACAGGGTTGTCAGGATGATGGGGAGGGTAGGCAACATTGGAACAAGGGGGAGAGGAAGGGTGAGAGGGTGCTGGGAAAGGGAAGAGGAAGAGGAAAGGGTAAGGAAGAAGATGGGAGTGAAGGGGTGGGGGAGAGAAACAGGGGGATGGGGGTGAGAATCACATGAAGGGGATGGAGGAGGGGTGTGTTTGAGGAGAACAAGTGACGAGAAAGGGAGAGGCTGGGGAGGATACAGTGAGGTGGTGGCAACCGGAAGTGGTAGGGGGTAAGGGAGGCAATGGAAATGAGGGGATGTTGGGAGGTGGAAGGGGTAGGAAAGAATACAGAGTTTGGGAATGCGGTAGCAACTGTTGGGTAGGAGGGGATGGAATGCCACCCTCTTCGCTTTGCTTTCTGTAGTTGTCCTGTGATTTTGCAATCTGCCACCCATCAAAACCAACTGGATCCCCTCCCCCCACCACGACCTGAATCCCTGTCCAGCTCCATTCCTCACTCACTCACTGGACCTCGCGCTGACGGTAGCACGTTTCCTGGCAGGAATTTCCAGCCTAAAGTCTTCTGCTATACATTACATCTGAAAGAGCAGAAAAACACCACACTAATCACAAAGGTAAAGCAATGCATTTCCAATGAACATCCACCATCATACTTAATAAATATTGGCCTGGAATTTGCTCCCAGATCCTCCAGTGGTGAACATACGTCACAATTTGCTGGAAAAATAATTCGAGCAATGCGGCCAATGGATAGTTAAGAATTCGTTTTGCTTGTTGATATCCGCAGGATTTTCAACCTAATTGTTTGTGTATTTATTTATATCCGGCAGCAAATTACTGAAAGATAGAAACAAGGATAAATATTCAATAAATATTGGGCTAAGAACAAAGACGGTTTCGGAAAATAACAGTTCTTCTGTATCTCTCACACTGTGTGACAAGGCAATGGCTGGGAGCTGTGGATTTTAAGATTGCTGCACTCCACTCCTGACTGACATCAGAAAGCGATTTCAGATGCAATGCAGAAAACAGTCACCCCAAGATACGACTTCACAGTGTTTCAAGGATTACCCTGGTATTTTTCGATTACAGTATCTAGCAGTGCGAGAAATAAGTGCAAGCAACATTTACATTACATTAAACCTTCAAAAATGTGGGCCCTGCTTTGATCAATCTGATCAAGAAAATTCAGAGTTCAGAACAACTGTAGTATGATGCCCAGGTAATGTTGCCTCTTTGAAACGTGTTCCTGTTACGGTTCCAGCCCACTTGCGCCATTCCGCAACGATCTAACTGGCAGTGGCGATCTCAGTGGCTTTAACACATTTCCTGGGACTTCTGCACCGTAAGTCGCGGCCTGCGACGTTGATGCGCCATTACAATGGATTCCAGGAAATTTCGACCATTATCAAGTCCACTTGATTTGTAGTTTCCATTGGAAAAAACGTTGTAGCCTAGTATGGGAGTGCAAGAGGCACAGCTGTAGTGTTTGCAAGTGTCTTCAGTCAAAAGTGCCGCTTGGACAATCCTACTCAGGTTCCTCTTTAGGTCATAGATGTCAGCATCAAACCAACTTGGTTCACTACAGGTGAGATTAAAAAGTGGCTTGAGTGCACTGGACCCAGCAAAAGCTATAGGCTCTGACATAATCCCGGCTATAGTGCTGAAGATCTGTGTACCAGAGCTAGCTGCTCCCCTAGCCAAGCTCTTCCAGTACAACTATGACACTGCCATTGACCCGACAATGTGTTAGATTACCCAGGTATGTCCAATCACAAAAAACAGCCAATTACCACCCTATCTGTCTCTTCCCAACCATCAGCAAAGTGACGGAAGCAGTCATCAATAGTGCCATTAAGCAGCACCTACTCACCAGAACCTGCTCGCTGACACAAACTTCAGTTTCTGCCATAACCACTCAGCTCCAGACCTCAACACAGCCTTGATCCAGACATGGACACAAGAGCTGAATGCGAGAAGAGAGATGACAGCAACTGCCCCTGACATCCAGGTAACATTTGATTGGGTACGCACCAAGGAGCTCTAGCAAAACTGAGGACAATGAGGTTCATAGAGAAAACCTTCCAGTGGCTGGAGCCAAAGCGGACACAAAGTTGTGGTTGTCATTCAAGGCGTTATATAAATGCAAGTTGCTGTTTCAGTCAGAAACTAATCATTGCATCCCCAGGACATCACTGCAGGAGCGTCTCAGGAAAGCGTCCTTAGCCCAAACATCTTCAGCTGCTTAATCACTGAACTCCCTTCCATCATAAGGAGCTTTTCTCTGATGATACCACAGTGTCTAAACTCTATTCACAGGTCCTCTGATAATGAAGCAATCCATGGCTTGGAGTCAAGTAGCAGGTAACATTCTCACCACATAAGTGAAAGGTAATGTTCATCTCGAACAAGAGAAAGCCCATCAGTCTCTCCCTGGCCTTCAATGGTACCACTGTTACTGAGTCTCCTGCCATGAATATCTTGGGGGTAACCTCTAACCAGAAGGGTAACTGGACAAACCACATCAACAGATTGCCTTAGAGCGGAAAGCACAAGAATAGGTTTGCATTGGAAATGCCATACCTGCTCCCGAGAAGTCCTGACTGTGGGGAGGGAGTGAGGGGCCGGAGGGGATCTGAAAATCTTCCAGTGGTCGGACCGTGTGCAAATCAGTCAGAAGCAAGTGCAAGTATCTGTAGGTAGAATGGCAAAAAAAAAACCAACAAAAGAATTGATTTAGAAATCTCTTCCTACCTGCAGAAACCTGAATTTAAAGATCTCTGTTTGAGGAACTCTTCAGTTCCGCCTTGACCCTGACCACTGCTGTGCCTCATTGAAATGAGTTGGCCCGAGCACAGCAGGTGGTCCAAATCCAGAAAATCCAGAGGTACTTCCCCCCTGTCACTCACTTTGAAATATCCAAATGAGGTCAGTGGTAACAGGGCAGGGCGGATTGCAGAAGAGCTGTAGAGGCGTGAGGAAACTCAGGGGAAGCTATTTAAAGGCAGGAATTGGGCTTCCACCCAAATTTCCTCTCAAAAAAAAAGGTTCCTGCATGGCAAGTACACTAGTGAGGAAATTCTCCCACCATGGCTACAAGAGAAGAGCAGCGGTTTGGTACCCTGTGACAAGTGGCTTACCTCCTGACCCCTCAAAGCCTCTGCACCAGCTGCAAGGCTCAAGTGTGGGATGTGGGACGTGGTGACCTACTCAACACTCACATGGATGGGTGCAGCTGCGACAACACTCAAGAAGCTCAAAACGTCCAGGACAGAGCAGTTTGCTTGATCCTCTCCCATGCCACTAGATTCAATATCCACTACCTCCATCAGCTGTAGTATGTGTGATCTAAAAGATGCACTGCAGCAACTCACCAAGGTTACTTTAACAGCACCTCCATCCCCTATGATCTTTACCACTGAGAAGGTTAAGAGCAGCAATGTTGTGGGAACACCATCACCTCCAAGTTCTCCTCCGAGTTGCACACCAACCTGACTAAGAGGTATATCACTGTTACTTCATCATCTATATCCTGGAAATACCTACCTAGCAAAATCATGGGCGCACTACCACCACAAGGACTGCAAAGGTTCAAGGAGAAGATCCACCTTCTCAAGGCAACTAGGGATGGGCAATAAAAGCAGCCTTGCCAACATTGTCCACATGCTGAGAGCAAATTAAAAACAACAGCGACCATGATTCTCAAAATCCAGGAGAATCCCATATAATTTCCTTGGAAACATCATAAAAAGCTTACTCAGTCACGTTCAACCAATGACCCTGTTTATTATAAAGATCATTTGATAGAGGGTTATGCTGATAGAGTTAGATGAGGAAGGATGGGAGGAGGCTTGAGTGGAGCAGAAATGCCGGCAGGGACTGGTTGGGCCGAATGGCCTGTTTCTGTGCCGAACATTCGATGGAATTCTATGCATTTACATTTTTGCTGGAACTTAAGTTCCAGGCGAAAAATCTGAAATACAAACTCCGCAAAAAGTGACTAAAAACATTAATCATTATTGGAAGAGAGAGGAGTGCAGGGCTAAACCTTAAGTACTGAAAGAACTGACCTTTCATGCCAAGCCAATTTTAGCACATCATCCAAATACAATCATTCCCTGAAAAAAATCACTGTTAATCATTTAGCTTGTCTTTAAAGTAAGACAGACACTTCTATGAAAAGAGACTTGACACCTAAACTACTCAAGACTTATCTTAAGTCAATTTAATGCAGAATGTAGACTTACTGTGAAAAGGAGACAATTATTTAGCAGACAAGGAGGTGGAGGTCCCATTAAATAAGGTGACGATCAACTGGCCTATATCATTTAAATCACTATTTGAGAGAGAAGTTACTCATGCTACTGAAAGAATCACTTGACAGAATGGACTACAGGAAATTATTGCAGTGCAGCGGGAATTTGCAGAGGTCAAAAAAGTGCTCCGATGTTATAGAATGATTGTGAGGCAAAAAAAACCAGCCAAGATTGTAGGATCCACGAGCACTACCATAGAGGCCTCTATATCCTCTCGCAGCTCTTGAACAAAATATATACAGTGCACTGAGGGAGGTGATCAGCCAGTTCCATGTGTCACTGCCCAGTAAGGGTGCGAATGTTATTGAAATGCTTTCTGAAATTAAGCAAATTTTATCTGGCACATTCATGAGGGATTTCTTTTCTTTAGCTCTGACCAAGGTACAACAGACAATCTAAAATTCTATTTGTTACATCAAGATTTGCAGATCTGCTCTCTGAATCCTGTTTATCTCCTGGTTTAGGCAGCTATTGAGATTAGCAGTTACTGGTTTTTTTTTGATTGTAGGCTATGTTAACATTCTTGGCATGTTCACGTAATCTGACTGTTTCTTAGAAATGTCTGCAACAGTGCCTGCCTGTTCTGGTGAAGGGTGAACGGAGCCTAAAGAAACTACCCTTGCTTGGCCTTGCTCATAATAGAGCGAGCAGCCCTGCTGGCAGTTCTCTAATATCATTCCACGGCAGCTTTGAAGCCCAGATCCGCCAGTGTGACATAAAGGAGGAGACCAGATTCTTTGGATCTTTAGACCGGGAACCAGGTTGTCGCAGTGTCATAGCAATCTGTGATTCTCTAGAAGTAATAACAGTGCAGTTTACCTTTCATTCTGATGAGGCTTCTCTATGCACAATAACACTTTTATGAAGTGACTGATACGCTCTGGGTGTTCCGCCCAATTGACTAATGTGATAAGATGTCGGTGTTCATTCCACTAGTTAATAAGCCTCATAATGTCACGGAAAAGCTATAAAATAGTACAAACTGCTAAATGGTGTGTGATGGTGGAAGCAAATTCCTTGACACAGCAACAATTCCAGGTGGCACATATTCATTTGGCAACGCAAGATATTGTGTGAACAGTTACTGAGTTTCGGCAGATAGTTTGTTAATTTTAATCCTGCTTTACAATAGCCAAATGGTATCACACTGTTGTCTTATACATTCTAAAACATCTGTTCCAGTAGAAAACCCTGACTTTTGTTCAAGGTGTTTCTGTTCCCTCTTCATTGACTTCAGTTAACCCTAATGTGCAGTCTTAATGAGGCTCGCGGATTCGCAAGGATATTGACAACGCCAGGGATGAAATGGCAGACAACATCAGCTTGACTATTATCTGTTTTCTCCCTTGAATGCTGCGCATAAATTGGCCCAAGCAGTCTACTGTGTATTACAAATGCAAATGCAGGATGTTACTAATGAGATGCTAATTTCAGCAGCTACCTGATCTGCATGAGTCATCTGCACATTTTCTGGAGGACTAGTCCCTTGCAGAGGTACCATCCTTCGCCTCTCTTTGTAGGGTCCAACAGACTGTACTACAGCAGCTAAAACAAACAATTGCAGCTTGCACAGTGCAAGACAGTACCATTTTTGGAGGCAGCAGTTAAACAGTAAAAAAATTAATCATCTCCCATTACTGCACAAACTGTCTGGTAATCCTATCATAAAGCAAGATGCAAGTCAAACAAGTAGTCAGCGTCTGCACAATATTCCGCATTTTAGCTGACTGGATCACATACACCAGCTGGGACTATTCACTGGAACAATATAGAAGGATTATATATAAGTTATACGAATTTGTAGATTTAAGTTTAAGATGACCGAAGTACAGTTAAGTAATTTAAGAATATGAAACACCAAATCAATCATGGACCTTGTTTAAACACTCACAAATACTGAATCAATGATATATCATCTACATGGAGTTGAAGAAATAATGGAAGCATGGAGCTACTGGACCTTTAAACTTTAACTAGGTGATAGATTAGTTTTGTGACATAATCTCTACAGTTGTAACGAAGATGGGGAAATCATTAGCTTAAAGCAGAATATACACCATCACTTACTTCCTTTTTAGAATCAAACTTATCAAGCACTTTGATTCACTTAAATACTCTTTTCTTTCTTGTCCATTACAGTTTAATCAGTAATAATCATCATCATGTGGAGGAGGAATTCCTAGAGTATATACGGGATGGTTTCCTGGAACAATGTGTCGAGGAACCAACTAGAGATCAGGCCATCTTAGACTGGGTATTATGTAATGAGAAAGGATTAATTAGCAATCTTGTTGTGCGAGGCCCCTTGGGGAGGAGCGATCATAATATGATAGAATTCTTCATTAAGATGGAGAGTGAAGTAGTTGACTCAGAGACTAGGGTCCTGAATTTAAATAAAGGAAACTATGATGGTATGAGGCGCGAGTTGGCTAGGGTGGATTGGGGAGCGTTACTTAAAGGGTTGATGGTGGATAGGCAATGGCAAACATTTAAAGATCACATGGATGAACTACAGAATTTGTTCATCCCTGTTTGGCATAAAAATAAAACAAAATAGGTGACTCAACCGTGGCTAACAAGGGAAATTAGGGATAGCATAAGATCCAAGGAGAGGACATATAAATTGGCCAGAAAAAGCAGCAAACCTGAGGATTGGGAACAGTTTAGGATTCAGCAAAGGAGGACAAAGGGATTAATTAAGAGGGGGAAAATAGAGTATGAGAGTAAGCTTGCAGGGAACATAAAAACTGACTGTAAAAGCTTCTATAGATATGTGAAGAGAAAAAGATTGGTGAAGTCAAGCGTAGGTCCCTTGCAGTCAGAATCAGGGGAATTTATAATGGGGAACAAAGAAATGGCTGACCAATTAAATACATACTTTGGTTCTGTCTTCACAAAGGAGGACACAAATAAACTCCCAGAGATGTCGGGGAACATAGGGTCTAATGAGAGGGAGGAATTGAATGAAATCAGTATTTGTAGGGAAATGGTGTTAGGGAAATTGACGGGATTGAAGGCCGATAAATCCCCAGGGCCTGATAATCTACATCCTAGGGTACTTAAGGAAGTGGCCCTAGAAATAGTAGATGCATTGCTGGTCATCTTTCAAAATTCTATAGACTCTGGAACAGTTCCCATGGATTGGAGGGTAGCTAATGTAACCCCACTATTTAAAAAAGGTGGTAGAGAGAAAACGGGGAATTATAGACCAGTAAGCCTGACATCAGTAGTGGGGAAAATGCTAGAGTCCATTATAAAAGATGTAATAGCAGAGCACTTGGAAAACAGTGACAGGATCGGACAAAGTCAACATGAATTTACAAAAGGGAAATCATGCCTGACTAATCTACTGGAATTTTTTGAGGATGTAACTGATAAAATAGATAAGGGAGAACCAGTGGATGTGGTGTATTTGGACTTTCAGAAGGCTTTCGATAAGGCCCCGTATAAGAGATTAGCGTGCAAAGTTAAAGCACATGGGATTGGGGGTGAGGTACTGATTTGGATAGAGAACTGTTTGGCAGACAGGAAGCAAAGAGTTGGAATAAACGGGTCTTTTTCCGAGTGGCAGGCAGTGACTAGTGGGGTACCACAGGGATCGGTGCTAGGACCCCAGCTATTCACAATATATATTAATGATCTAGACGAGGGAACTAGATGTAATATCTCTAAGTTTGCAGACGACACAAAGCTGGGTGGGCGTGTGTGCTGTGAGGAGGATGCAGAGAAACGTCAGTATGATTTGGACAGGTTGGGAGATTGGGCAGATGCATGGCAGATGCAGTACAGGAAACTCTCGTTTAAACGGCACCTAAATATCCGGAATTCTCTATTAACCGGCAAAATTCATACTCCGAAAACACCACCTCAATAACCATTTTGTTTTACTGTTAAGTAATTAAAGAGTTATGGATTACCCTCAACTGGCAGTACTGTATTTAATGAAGCATCTTCCACCATCCATTTAACACAACATTCTGTAGGTGAGTACACAATTACTGTATACTGCACATTTCTTGATTTTTTTATTTTTGTTTGTTAAAAATAGCCTCGGTAGATAACCCTCTCCGTCATCCGGAATTTTTAATCAACCGGCACCATCCCGGTCCCGTCGGTGCCGGATACCAAACAGTTTCCTGTATAATGTGGATAAATGCAAGGTTATCCACTTCGGTGGCAAAAACAGGAAGACAGATTATTATCTGAACGGCAATAGATTGGGAAAAGGAGAAGTGCAATGAGACCTGGGTGACCTTGTGCACCAGTCGCTGAAGGTAAGCATGCAGGTGCAGCAGGCGGTTAAGAAGGCAAATGGTATGTTGGCCTTCATAACGAGAGGATTCGAGTACAGGAGCAAGGATGTCTTGCTGCAGTTGTACAGGGCCTTGGTGAGACCACACCTTGAGTATTGTGTGCAGTTTTGGTCGCCTTATCTGAGGAAGGATGTCCTTGCCATGGAGGGAGTGCAGCGAAGATTCACCAGGCTGATACCTGGGATGGCAGGAATGACGTATGAGGAGAGATTGGGTCGACTGGGCTTATACTCGCTGGAGTTTAGAAGAATGAGAGGGGATCTCATTGAAATTTATAAAATTCTAACAGGACTAGACAGACTAGATGCAGGAAGGATGTTCCCGATGGCAGGGGAGTCCAGAACCAGGGGTCACAGTCTAAGGATAAGGGGTAAGCCATTTAGGACTGAGATGAGGAGGAATTTCTTCCCCCAGAGAGTGGTGAACCTGTGAAATTCTCTACCTCAGAAGGCAGTTGAGGCCAATTCATTAAATATATTCAAGAAGAAGTTAGATATATTTCTTAAGGCTAAAGGTATCAAGGGATATGGGGAGAAAGCAGGGACAGGGTATTGAGTTTGGATGATCAGCCATGATCTCATTGATCTCATCGAATGGCGGAGCAGGCTCGAGGGGCCGAATGGCCTACTCCTGCTCCTATCTTCTATGCTATCATCATCATCATCGGCTGACCATTAACTGAGCTCCTATGGCTGTCCTCCACACGTTGAGATTCGGTCTGTCCATGGTTGCTCTTTCATTGACTTGTTACATACTGTGGCTGTGTCAAGCTTTCAGCTTGTGGATACAGTTGGCTAATTCAAGGATTAGCTCATCCACCTTTTGATGGCATTTCCTGCATCAAGGCTCCCACTCCCCTGCTCCAGGCACTCATCTGCCTAAAGCCACTGGCAATTTCTGGAGAAGGCCAGGCTACTTAACCACCTTGGTGTTGACCAGTCACTGGTAGCACTGACCACTGGTATTGCAGCAGAAGGATGAACACCTCACATGACACCATAATCAGTAGAAAGTCTTAATGTTAAGTAACCTGGATGTTACTTCAGTTACCTCACACCATTGATCTCAATAGCTCCTTCAAACCATGTCCTTCATGATCAAAAATATTCCACATCAAACATCAGAAAGCAGGGAAAGTTCAAGACGGCAGATGACCTGTTCTCATTCTAGACTTTTCTTATGGTCTAGAATTCTTCATCACTGGAGAACTGCTGGTGCCTACATAGCCAACCCCAGGACAAGCCACTGCCCGAAGAAAAGAAGGGGCAAACACTGGAAAAAAAATTAAAATTGTAGTCAAACTCACTCATTGTTTAACTTGATAAAGGGAACATTTACTTAATGGCTAATTGACAGACAGATGGAGTTAACCCAAGCTGCAATTTAGTTTTGTGGCTAAGAAAGCAGGGTCTGACTCGTTCTAGCCAGCTCTGTTCACTGTCTAATGGTGTATGAGGATGTACTTCAAAAAATAAAGAATTCTGTACTATTGCAACATGAGTAATCAGTAGCATAAGTGTTTATAGTTAATGGAGTTTTAAAGTTGGCTTTTATGGTAGAAGCCTGTGAGAATTTTACATGATAATTTCTAAAGGTTATAATTTTATGAATGATGGGATTGTGTCTAAATGATAGTCCTTCTACAGCTTTATTTTGTCCTATTCTATAATCTCTTATTAGGAGATAATTTTGCCTCGATATCCATGCCAAATGCTCACATTGAAACTACCAGCAATGTGTCAGTCAGCAGCTCGACTTTCATTACACCATGGTCCCTGGCACAAACATAATGGGGGAAAAATTCAGTATCGCACCGTTTGGGACGCAATTATCGGCCGGGTGCAAAGATTAGCGCCTGGTGCTAATTATCGCCTCCGACTGCAAACTTGGCTTTTATCGCCCCTGGAGGTGATTGGAGCGCTAAATCAGGTGCTTCACACCTGTCTTAAGGCGCAAAGGCCGAGGAGCGAGACGCTACCTCAGGGCGCTGGCGAAGCTCATGTGATGTCAGTCGCAATTGAACACAGACACACTGGCGCCGGCCAGTTCTTAAAGGGGAGGGTCAATCTTGCTCTCCATCCATATCCTGCTCATTGCAGCCTTGAATCTTGGCCTGGAGAGACCTGTACATCAAATCTGCTGGAAAGAACAATGGAGAGTACCAGGGAAAATGCTCAGAGTGCAGCCCCCACAGTCTCTTCTAAGTCGATACAAGGAAGGGTAAATCAAAATGAACCTGCAAAGTGCTGCTCAGTACCCAAAACTCCTTCACACAGCGTTGAATCTCTCCAGAAGTCTCTCTCTCTCTCTCTCAGAATGCGTGGTGCAAAAATGTCACCAACAAAAAAAGGCAGGAAGCGTTCGCCTTTAAATAGCGCTCCCCCAATCCCTTCCTGACTGCAAAACGCTCCCCTCAACATGTCGTTGCTAGCGGCAGGCGGTAAGGCAGGGGGCGCCACTCAATATCCGGTCCGGGGCGCTACCGGGGCGTTGCACACTCGACTGACGTCACGATCTGCTGGCGCAAAAGATCGTGGCAGTAGTGTTTAGCGCCACTGCAAAATGTCTAGTTAATTTCATGAGCGGTGCAAACATCGCCGCGCACGGGCGCTAGCTGCTTTGCGCCCCATTAGCGCCCTCTTAAGGTGCTAACGGGAGGCGCAAACCAACTGAATTTTTCCCCCAATGCCTATTAAACCTCAGAGGTTTGACAACACACTGGAGTTATACTGCACTAGGTGATATAGCTAGGTGGCGTGAGACTAACTACTCCAGGGGTTGCACACGCTGGACTAAGGTTAGGACCTGACGTTGAAACTTTGCAACTTTAGCATTACTGTGCAGCAGAAAATTTTTGCAACAGTGCTAAAGTTACAGTATAAATGCACACAAAATTTACAAGGGAATGTATTTCAGGTGTTGGTCCCTAATTTCCACTCAGCAGAAACTTGGATTTTGCCAGAAATCAGTTTGTTTGTTTTGCTTATTTTGCAACACGCCATGATTTCTATCCACTGTTTGTTTAGACAGAAAATGTTTCCACACAGTATCTAAAACCATCAATTTAGCTAATTGCAGAGGAAATATCCACCCATCTTTAGAATGGCCCAATTGTCTGTTGCAACTACAGCCTTCTATCAGGTACACAATTAAAGGCTTAATGAAACCAAGTTAAAAGAAAATAGAGTCTGTAAAATAAAAAAGAAAGAGTTTTCCTTTGAAATTTATTGTTCGGTTTACAATTTAGTGCATTGTCCATTCACTATCAGGGGATCTATCTGTTTTTAACATATTCTGAAGACCACCTCCCCATGCCCAGCAAATTGACTTTAAGGTCCTCATGCCTATCTTAAAATCCTTCTACAGCCTCTCCCCACCTTACCTCAGATATTTCTTCCAGTTGTACATACCTGCCTCTCCTCCAACACACAGCCTACTCCTCATTCCCACTCCCTCTGCTTCACCATTGACGACTACTCCTTCAGGTGCAATGGCGCCACCTGCTGAAATTACTTTCTACCACTTTGTCATCTCCCTCCTGGTCTTCAAAAGCCTCGAATGTCCCTTTCCTTTAACCATATTTTGCTCCCCACCCCCCATATCACTCTTTCCCCTTTGTCCCAGCCAGACTGTATTATGTATTCACAGTGTTCACACCGGGAACTTCCAGCATTAACTGATATTTCCTGATTAGTCTCCAAAATGTTCATTAATGTAAAATCCCAGCGACATATAAATGAGCTAAAATCACAATTTTGCCTATTTATCAATTAGATTTAATTTAGTCGGAAAAGAAATTGACATTATTGATTTCTTGGAATTGTAACCAATTTGTTCCACACTGTTGTACTTTCTGAATGCAGCTCAGTTCCATGTTCCTGCACTTTCAGGCTTTTAGCAGCAGGCAATAAGTCTTCCTTTAACTGATTGAGGAACATATTATTGGGGAACAAAGAGCAACAAACCAAATGGAACAGAATAGACTTTCAATCTGCATAATTACTTTGTACCATTGTACAGTCCTGGATCCAAGTCAGGGTCACTACTGCATTGGTTGACAGGTACTAAACAATTTAATAGCTCCCTAAGGGGCTGTGAATAAATTCTGAGCAAATTCTTAGTTGCTTTCACATCTACATTGACTTCCACACATAGGTATACTTTCTGGCAGTATCAGTGGATAGAAATCAGGAGTGGGGGGGCCTTGTCGATTATTCACCTCCCAAAGCCCCGGGGACACTTTGGCCAATGGTAGCATTCTTGCCACTGCCCTGGCTGAGATCAACACAGACGAGGGCTGAAACCTTAAACCTTCCTGATCTATATGGTTAAGTGCCACACTGGTCCGCACAGGCACCTCATGAGTCAGAAGGGGGATAGTTCAGGGGAAAAATTCGTTAGCGACCATTTTGGGTCGCTAACATCACCTGGGCGCTAAATTTAGCGCCCGGTGAAAAATAGCGCCGGCGATCGCTAACTTCAGTTTTAGAGCCCCAAGAGGGAGTTGGAGCTCTAATTCAAGCGCTCCACTTCCTTCTTAGAACGCTAACCCCGAATATCGGGGTGGTGCGTTCTGCAGCGCTACGCACTGGGCTGAGTAGCGCTGCCGCATGGAAGGGCTCTTCCCCTCATTAAAGGGGAGGGCCCAAGACCACAACTGTGCGGGGCCCTACCCGGACCACCGGGGAGCGGGGTGCCGTGCCAGCAGCCCGGCACTCAAGAGGAGTGCCGGGCTGCCAGATCGCGGCACGGACCCCGCGTTCAAACACGCAATGGGCCGCAACAAGTAAGTCGGCTGATTTTTTTACCCCGCCCGCCACCTCCCCTTTAGTTAGCGCCCCACGAGCCTCCTGCCGCTTCATTCCCGCCGCCTGAATCGGTCGCTGTCATCGCCCGACGCAGATTCAGGGGGCGCGGCCAATTTTGCAGGCGGGGCGAAAACGGGGCGCTGCGCACAGTGATGATGTCGTCATCGCCTGCACAGCAGAGCGGGGCGCTACCGGTTACCGCCGACGCTAAACTCCCGCTGAATCCTCCAGAAGTGGATACGCACTGGCGAAGAGACCACAGACCGCACCTTGCAGACCCCAGCTAGGATCGTGCTGAACGAAGCAACCATTCCAAAGAAATACGCAAAAGACTAGAGGCGCAAATGCACCGAATTTGTAGCCCTTCATCATGTTTACATAAATGTGCTTTAAAAGTTCTGTTGAAATAAACAAAACAGCTGCTCCTCATCAGAGCAAATTGTAGCGGTGTTCAATATAATCCCTCACGTCCTGTCTATCAAATGGTGCCAGTTCCTGTTGGAGGCCAACGACCTTCGCGAGCCATTGCTGTTTTCCCCATCTTCCTCCTGTTCAGCAGTGCAAATACCTTTGTAAATTACCTTCCAGTTGCAGAGCCACGCACAAAGAAGCAAAAATGGTTTGGCTTTGGAGAAAGAAGTTGTATTCCTGTCATCATTTGCAGGTGTTTGGATAAAGACAAAAAACAACATCTGTCATTACTTCCGAGTGAGTAGATTTTTGATGGTAGTGCGTCTTGTATGTATTAAAAGGGAGGTGGGTGGGTGTAGGCTTGGGATGAAAATTAACTGAGTCATTGTATGATCAGAAATGAAAGCTGGAGCAAATTAAGATAATCAAATCTGATCTGACTAGTAAGTGATTATTTGTTATGTCTAAATTCACAAGCGATACCAATCAATAAGTAAAACTTGCATTTATGTAGCACCTTAAAGATAATAAAACATTCCACGGTGCTTCACAGACAAAAATTGATACCGTGGTAAAAGAAGGAAACATTAATGGGTGACCGAAAGCTTGGTCAAGAGGTAGGTCTTAAAGGAGGAGAGAGAACTGGAGAAGTTTAGGGAGGGAATTCCTCAGAGTTTGGGGCCCAGTCAATGGTGGGGCGAAGGAAGTTGGGGATACACATGAGGTCAGAATTGGAGGAACACAGAGAGTTCACGGAGGATTATAGGGCTGGAAGAAGTTACAGAGATAGGGAGGGGGAAGGCCATGGAAGGATTTGAACACAAGGATGAGAATTCTAAATCTGAGGAGTTCTTGGATGCAATGTATGTCGGCGAGCACAGCAGCGATGGGTGAACGGGACTTGGAGCGAGTTAGGATACGGGCAGCAGAGTTTTGGATGAGCTCAAGTTTATGGAGGGTGGAGAATGGGAGGCCAGCCAGAAGAGCATTAAAATAGTCGAGTCTGGAGGTAAGAAAAGCCTCTCCAGCAGCAGATGGGCAATCGTAAGGGAGGTCTATTTTTCTGTGCGGCATGTGTAAAATAATTGTAAAGCCCTTCATGTAGAACAGGTTTAAGGTTTCATTACACATAACACACAGGAGAAATCGCCGCCCCCACCCTCCATATGATCATTGTTTTAATCAGCTGGGTGTCTGACACACACTGAAATGCATCACTAAGAGTCTCCAATTAACTGAAAAGTCAAGGGTGATTTTGCAAATGTATTCAACCAACATGAGCCTTGCCTTCTGCTAATGAACACATCTGCGATTTCCTGATATGCACAGCTAGCGGTCGAGGCTCCATGCTGGTTGCCCATTCATATAATTAGCTTTTTGGTGCACACTGTACCCTTCTCCCACCCCCAGGTCAGCCGTGGTTCAGTGGGTAGCACACTCACCTCTGAGTCAGAAGGTTGTGGGTTCAAGTTCCACTTCGGAGGCTCGAGCACAAAATCTAGGCTAACACACCCAGTGCAGTACTGAGGGAGCGCTGTACTGTCGGAGGTACTGTCTTTCCGATGAGACGTTAAAACGGGGACCCAACTATTCTCTCAGGTGGATGTAAAAGATCCCGTGGCACTACTTTGAAGAAGAGCAGGGAGTTATCCCTGGTGTCCTGGCCAACATTTATCCCTCAATCAACATCACTAAAAACAGATTACCTGGTCATTATCACTTTGCTGTTTGTGGGAACTTGCTGTGCACAGATTGGCTGCCGCATTTCCTACATTACAACAGTGACTACACTTCAAAAAAAAAGTACTTCATTGGCTATAAAGCACTTGGAGACGTCCGGTGGTCATGAAAGGCGCTATATAAATGCAAGTCTTTCTTTCTTTCAGGTACACACCACACCTACCTCAGCCCAGAATACTTAGGCACAGGTTGATAAGAATTAAGCTTTAGGAATCCCCAAGTGTATTTGGAGTTTAACCAATCATAAAACTATACCTCCCCAGCACAGAGTTACTGTTAAGCTTTCTGCTGTTTATTCAGCTAAAACCACCTGTTTTCTGAATCTATTCCAGTTACTAATAAAGGGTCGACCCCTCTCGGCCACATTAATGAGCTGGACTGGCTGGTCATAATTATTAGAACCCTGGACCACTGGTCATCCACAGAGGATTGACCCAGTCCCAATCCCCCAATATCCAGGTCTATCATTTTGGAACCAACCTGACCTCAAACAGGATTTGCTCACCCTTCCCAAAAGAGATAGTTACCTTTGGGTCATTAGCCACCTGACAAGCATGGGTTTGAGCCTTTGATAGTAGGACTGCAGCAACCAGAACTCCTCACGAGTGGCATGGTGAGCAGAGCAGCTGACCATAAAATGTGTGAGCGCATAAAATGTGCAGCCCATAATGAGGCAATTTATATGAGCAATCCTAAAAAGCAGGAATTGAGCCCGAGCCACATATTTCTATCCTTCACCACTCTCCATTTTGTGATTCTGTGCGCTCTGACAATCTCATTGTGACTTAAAGATTGATCTGAGATTGCTTTGAGAACAGGGGAAAGATTGGAGAAAGTACATAAGAAACACTCGGGCCTCCGACCCACTGTCGTCGGTAACATTGAATTACACATGAAGCATGGCCTGTAATATTCCAACCCAGTGAAACAGATGAGATTTGCAAATGAGGCGTGTTGCTAGTCAATTTCATTTGCAACATACTACGTGTCCTTGAAGCGACGATTGATTCACTCACAGGAACTCCTCTGATACGTACGCCGCAGTGTTTCAACTAGAAAGTATGCCAACAGCCATCCTCTGTATTTCACCACATTTATTTTGAAGTGTAAGGTTATTGATTGGAAGGTGCCACCAAACAATTGTTCGATCCCAACATGCTGACGTACAAGAAGTTACGAGTAACCATTGACAAGCTGCTGCTGATCCTTTTTTTCCACAGAAGTGATAGTGATTTATTAGTTGGTGTTATTAGTTCCTGTGGCAGATATAGCTGAGGCAGGATGCTGCAGTATTGGCACCGAATCTTCTTAAAAGTGTGTGTGTATAAACTGAGTGGCGTGTTGCAATGAAGATAGTGCGGACATGTACAGGGCATAAGAACTTGGCAGTGTCAAGCACTCATCACAATTTACCCATTCTTTTCCATCCATTAATAGATAATTATTCGTGAACAGCTGGTGCCTGATCTTGTGATAATACTTCCTCTTCTTCCCTTCTTAGGCAGTCCCTCGGAACCGAGGATGACTTGCTTCCACACTAAAATTGGAACCGGATCTGGGGGAGGTGGGACCAGTACAAATCGGACGGTTTGCACCTGGGCAGGACCGGGACCGATGTCCTTGGGGGAGTGTTTGCTAGTGCTCTGGGGGAGGGTTTAAACTAAAATGGCAGGGGGTTGGGAACCTGAGCAGGGAGACAGAGGAAAGGGAAACAAGGATAGAAGCAAAAGGCAGGAAGGAAAAAAACAAAGGTGGCAGTCAGAGAAATCAAGGGTTTAAATCAAACGTAGCCACAGTAAATAATAATTCTAAAAGGTCTAAGAGCATTAAAAAAACAAGCCTGAAGGCTTTGTGTCTTAATGCGAGGAGCATTCGTAATAAGGTGGATGAATTAGCTGCACAAATAGAGGTAAACGAATATGATATGATTGGGATTACGGAAACATGGCTCCAGGGTGACCAAGGCTGGGAACACAACATACAGGGGTATTCAATATTCAGGAAAGATAGGCAAAAAGGAAAAGGAGGTGGGGTAGCATTGCTGGTTAAAGAGGGGATTAACACAATTGTAAGGAAGGATATTAGCTCTGATGATGTGGAATCTGTATGGGTAGAACTGAGAAATACCAAGGGGCAGAAAACACTAGTGGGAGTGGTGTATAGACCCCCAAACAGTAATACGGAGGTTGGGGATGGCATTAAAAGGGAAATTAGAGAAGCGTGCAATAAGAGCACAGCAGTTATCATGGGTGACTTTAATCTACATATAGATTGGGCTAATTAAATTAGTAACAATACTGTGGAGGAGGAATTCCTGGAGTGTATACGGGATGGTTTCCTGGACCAATATGTCAAGGAACCAACTAGAGATCAGGCCATCTTAGAATGGGTATTATGTAATGAGAAAGGATTAATTAGCAATCTTGTTGTGCGAGGCCCCTTGGGGAGGAGCGATCATAATATGATAGAATTCTTCATTAAGATGGAGAGTGAAGTAGTTGACTCAGAGACTAGGGTCCTGAATTTAAATAAAGGAAACTACGATGGTATGTGGCATGAGTTGGGTAGGATTGATTGGGGAATGTCACTCAAAGGGTTGACGGTGGATAGGCAATGGCAAACATTCAAAGATCGCATGAATGAACTACAGAATTTGTTCATCCCAGTTTGGCATAAAAATAAAACAAAAAAGGTGACTCAACCGTGGCTAACAAGGGAAATTAGGGATAGCGTAAGATCCAAGGAGAGGAAATATAAATTGGCCAGAAAAAGCAGCAAACCTGAGGATTGGGAGCAGTTTAAGATTCAGCAAAGAAGGACAAAGGGATTAATTAAGAGGGGAAAATAGAGTATGAGAGTAAGCTTGCAGGGAACATAAAAACTGACTGTAAAAGCTTTTATAGATATGTGAAGAGAAAAAGATTGGTGAAGTCAAGCGTAGGTCCCTTGCAGTCAGAATCAGGGGAATTTATAATGGGGAACAAAGAAATGGCTGACCAATTAAATACATACTTTGGTTCTGTCTTCACAAAGGAGGACACAAATAACCTTCCAGAGATGTCGGGGAACATAGGGAGAGGGAGGAACTGAAAGAAATCAGTATTTGTAGGAAAATAGTGTTAGGGAAATTGACGGGATTGAAGGCCGATAAATCCCCAGGGCCTGATAATCTACATCCTAGGGTACTTAAGGAAGTGGCCCTAGAAATAGTAGATGCATTGCTGGTCATCTTCCAAAATTCGATCGACTCTGGAACAGTACCCATGGATTGGAGGGTAGCTAATGTTACCCCACTATTCAAAAAAGGTGGCAGAGAGAAAACGGGGAATTATAGACCGGTAAGCCTGACATCGGTAGTGGGGAAAATGCTAGAGTCCATTATAAAAGATGTAATAGCAGAGCACTTGGAAAACAGTGACAGGATCGGACAAAGTCAACATGGATTTACAAAAGGTAAATCGTGCTTGACTAATCTACTGGAATTTTTTGAGGATGTAACTGGTAAAATAGATAAGGGAGAACCAGTGGATGTGGTGTATTTGGACTTTCAGAAGGCTTTCGATAAGGTCCTGCATAAGAGATTAGCGTGTAAAGTTAAGGCACATGGGATTGGGGGCAAGGTATTGACTTGGATAGAGAACTGGTTGGCAAACAGAAAGCAAAGAGTTGGAATAAACGAGTCTTTTTCCAAGTGGCAGGCAGTGACTAGTGGGGTACCGCAGAGATCGGTCCTAGGACCCCAGCTATTCACAATATATATTAATGATCTAGACGAGGGAATTGGATGTAATATCTCCAAGTTTGCAGATGACACAAAGTTGGTTGGGAGTGTGTGCCGTGAGGAGGATGCCGAGAAACTCCAGTATGATTTGGACAGGTTGGGTGATTGGGCAGAAGCATGGCAGATGCAATATAATGTGGATAAATGCGAGGTTATCCACTTTGGTGTCAAAAACAGGAAGGCAGATTATTATCTGAATGGCAATAGATTGGGAGAAGGGGAAATGCAACAAGACCTGGGTGTCCTTGTGCACCAGTCGCTGAAGGTAAGCATACAGGTGCAGCAGGTGGTTAAGAAGGCAAATGGTATGTTGGCCTTCGTTGCGAAAGGGTTCGAGTACATGAACAAGGATGTCTTGCTGCAGTTGTACAGGGCCTTGGTGAGACCACATCTTGAGTATTGTGTGCAGTTTTGGTCGCCTTATCTGAGGAAGGATGTTCTTGCCATGGAGGGAGTGCAGCGAAGATTCACCAGGCTGATACCTGGGATGGCAGGAATGACGTATGAGGAGAGATTGGGTCGATTGAGCTTATACTCGCTGGAGTTTAGAAGAATGAGAGGGGATCTCATTGAAACTTATAAAATTCTAACAGGACTAGACAGACTAGATGCAGGAAGGATGTTCCCGATGGCCGGGGAGTCCAGAACCAGGGGTCACAGTCTAAGGATAAGGGGTAAGCCATTTAGGACTGAGATGAGGAGGAATTTCTCCACCCAGAGAGTGGTGAACCTGTGGAATTCTCTACCACAGAAGGCAGTAGAGGCCAATTCATTAAATATATTCAAGAAGGAGTTAGATATATTTTTTAAAGCTAAAGGGATCAAGGGATATGGGGAGAAGGCAGGGACAGGGTACTAAATTTGGATGATCAGCCATGATCTCATTGAATGGCGGAGCAGGCTCGAGGGGCTGAATGGCCTATTCCTGCTCCTATCTTCTATGTTTCTATGTAAAAATGAGTTCTCAGGTGACTGATGAGTCCAATGCGGGACCCACAGTCTCTGTCACAGGTGGGGCAGACGGTGGTTGAAGGGATGGGTGGGTGGGGTGCTTTGGTTGACGTGCGCTTCTTCCGCTGTTTGCGCTTGGCTTCCGCTTGCTCCCGGCGAAGAGACTCGAGGTGTTCGGCGCCTTCCCGGATGCTTCTCCTGCACTTCGTGCGGTCTTGGGCCAGGGATTCCCAGATGTCGGTGGGGATATTGCAATTTTTCAAGGAGGCTTTGAGGGTGTCCTTGAAGAGTTTCCTCTGCCCAGCTGGGGCTCTCTTGCCGTGTCGGAGCTCCAAGTAGAGCGCTTGTTTTGGGAGTCTTGTATCGGGCATGCGGACGATGTGACCCGTCCATCGGAGCTGATCGAGCGTGGTCAAAGCTTCGATGCTGGGGATGTTGGCCTGAGCGAGAACACTGACCTATCAACGTCAGATAATACTTCCACTCCACCAAACTCTTCTACAGAAGAGGAACATCTGCCCCACAATTCCTCTAGTTTACTGATCTGCTTGTACATATTTGTCTGGCAGGAGCTGTGAATGGCTTCAGAGCATCTATAATACAGTGAGGTTGATCTTGATGCGTGGTGCAGATGGAGGGTGGAGTGATTGGAATACTGGACAAGTCTGCACACTCTCAAGCCTGTCCTTCGAACTGATGTTTTTTTCTTGATCCTAATCTTTGCACCATTCTAGTGAGAGCTCCAGAAGATGAATCTTTGATAAGAAAAGCTACTTAGTTGTTCCTGATGCACTTATGATATGATTTGACCATTCCTCTGATAGGGTGGAAGCCTGGCTTAAAATCAGCTCAGGAGCTTTGAATTGTGCCTCACTATGTGAGCATGTATGTGGATGTGGATGGCGGTCTGTACATGAATATATACACAAATGTGTTTATGGGTGTGCCCACAGATGTGAGTGTGCACACAGATGGGGGATCTGGTTCTGTCCACAGATTGGAGTGTGGGCGTGCGCTGAGATGGGAGAGTGAGTGTACACACAGTTTTGTGTGGTATGCACACAGAAGTGTGTGCATTAATTCTGCAGATAGGAAGGCCCCGATATTTACCGAAATGCGAGTTCCGAGCGGGGAGGGGTGGAGGGAGTTATGGTCGCAAAATCTGGAAGTATGGGATTCCCTGAGCGCCGTGGAGTTTTAACTCCAGAGCGTGTTTTAATTTGTTTCTCCAGGTTTCCCGCCTGACAGCCAGCCTGATTGACAGCCTGATTGACAGGCTGGCTGACTGCCTGTGGTGCGGGGCCATCCTGCGGCACAAGGCCACAGCCATGGAGCAGGTCGATCTCGCAATGGTGGGGGCAGAGATTGCGGGGTGGGGGGAGCGGAGAGATCGTGGTGGAGGAAAGGAGAGATCGTGGTGGAGGAGGAGTTTACTGGGTAGCTTGTTAGGCCTGGAAGAAACACTCCCGCACATCCTGGCCCACAAGCAGTGCAAGAAATCACTTACCTGATGGATCCAGTCCTTCTCGTCTCCTTTTACCTGCCGGGTTTCCCAAGCCTGGAAAACCCAGCCGACAGTAGTTAAAAATAGAAACATTGTTAAAATGGAGGCACGCAGCCTCCTTAAAATGTTTTACTGACCGATCCGCCTCCTGAGAGCGGATTGGTCACCCACCCCTCAACCCGCCTCCGAAAAACCGGAAGTAGGCGGGTTCAAGGCGAATTTAAGATTTTTAACATTTTAACTTCCCGCCCATCCCAAACCCACACGTTTTGGGGCATTAAAATTACCCCCGAAGTGTCTGGAAAGGCAATAAAGGATTATGGCCATGAAATTCGGTGTGTTAGCACCTCCCGTTAACGCCTGGCGGGGGCACTAATGGGGCACTAAGGGGTTAGCATCCAGGCGTGGCAAATGCAGCGACGCCCGCAAACTTCAGTGCCAGTTTAGCGCTGGTGCTAACTCTTAGCGCCTGAGCCTCTAGTGCCTCGCAGATCGTGAGGTCATAAAGTGCGCAGCGCCCCGTTATCGCCCCGGATGGAAAATTGACTCTCGCCCCCTGCTGTATCATTGGTGCAAGGTGTCCAAGCCCTCCACTTTGTGAGTGTGTTTGGGGCAGTAATGGCAGTCGCCCAGGTCGCCTTGCAAAACAGAACTGACAACAACTAGCTTGTGCAGCATCACTGGCCCTTCCCTTTAAGCGAGGGAAGCAGCCTCTGTGATGAAAGAGTGCGCTCAAAATTGTCTGCCGCTACCGCCCCGCTCTCGGACTTTAGCGCCCTAAGAGAAGTTTTTAGCGCCTGATTAGCGCTCCACTTCCCTCTTGGAGCGCTAAAACTGAATTTCGCGGGAGGCGAGAATGATTAGCGCCTGGCGAATTTCTCCCCCTCTATGTCATGTTCTATAATTTCGACGAAAACAATGAACAACTTCACTAACAATGTAATCTTGGTTTCTAGTACATTGAAAACAAGGGTCTCTCAGGTATACTTCAAAGTTTAATTTAATCAAAGGTAATAGCCCTTTATAATTGGCTAAAATAACAAGCAGATCTTATTGAGTGCAGTGTCACGATATTATATTTCAAACCTCCAGCACAATAGAGGAAACCAAAACCACGGTAAGTTTCTGTGGGTTATTAATTGCTGAATTGCACCCAAGGTGTGAACTGACCACTGAAGGGTTCTGTACATCTAATGCTCCAAGTGTCTGTCTAATGAAATTGGAATTTATTTGCTGAGCGATAGAGATCATATATTCCCAAGCAAAAAAAGGCCTCATTTATGTATCAGCAGATTCCCAATAACATTTCCTTGTGTAAATGTGAAGTTATTGGTTCCTGATGCACGGGGCCAGAGACAAGATCTTAATCAGAAGAGATTTTTCCAAGAATTGCTAAATTCATTACCATGCTGAATTTTCTGATTTAATAAAAATTATCGCAGTTTCCAGAATTCATGCTTTTTCCATTATTCCTAATCGCATTTCTTTTAATAAATTGGCAATTAGTACTGGATTTACAAATTTAAATGATTCAAATGTTTCAGTTATTTTTCACAGCCAATTGAGCCACTCATTTGCATTGCTCGTTCCTTTTAGTTGTTTGCAGAAACAGTAATTGTCTCTTATTCTTAGAGCTGTTTATTTCAATAATAAAAAGAATCTACATTGACACCTGTTTTCCCCAATAGCTTTCTCCCCTCTCCTCCTGACTCCTTGCTGGGTTGTGATTCCTTGCACACCTGTCTGCAGTATCTCTCCTAAAGAGACTAAAAAGAAAAAGAAAGACTTGCATTTGTATAGCGCCTTTCACGACCTCAGGATGTCCTAAAGCGCTTTACAGCCAATGAAGTACTTTTTGGAGTGTAGTCACTGTTGTAATGTAGGAAACGCGGCAGCCAATTTGCACACAGCAAGCTCCCACAAAGAGCAATGTGATAATGACCAGATAATCTGTTTTTGTGATGTTGATTGAGGGATAAATATTGGCCAGGACATCGGGGATAACTCCCCTGCTCTTCTTCAAAGTAGTACCATGGGATCTTTTACGTCCACCTGGGAGAGCAGACAGGGCCTCGGTTTAACATCTCATCCGAAAGACGGTTCTGGTCAACAAATGGGATTCATGGTTATCAGAAGTGCATCAAGGGGATACTGTGGCTAGGTGGGCTAGGTGCCTGCAACTGTTACTATGTTACTAAATGCCCATCCTTCATGTGTAGGCGTCGACAGTGCCTGATCAGCAAGCTGTTTAAACATTGAAATCACCACAGCTGAGACTGGTTCTGTTTTCATCCACCTTCCACACAGATTCATTTCCAACAGAAGTCAATGAATAGCAATGAGGAGTAGGACACCCCTCCCAGATGATTGTCCCCTCCCTAACTCGCAGGCAATGAGTTCAAATGCAGCACCTCTGCCATGGTGAATGAGTGGAATGGGCTACGAAGGGAGGCATTAGGGAGCTGATTGTATCAACAAATTCACGAGAGAGTTTGTAGAAGTCCTGGTCAGTAATTTGATCGAGGGATATAAAAAGTATTGTGGGCTATCATATTTTCTAGACACTGGGACCAACAGTATGGACTACAATGGTCTATTCACTAGCTGAGCCATTGAAGGAGCCAAATCCCCTTATTCTTAACTACTGATACAACTTAAATAAAGTCTGGACATCAGAAACAGAGGAAGAGTGAAAGTGTCAGCTAAGAAAGATTTCTACCGTACTGGAAGAATTAATAAAAGAAACATCAGTATGGATCTGTAAAACATTCGCTGATGCCCCCGATATTGACAGCAACTGAAGAAAATGTGTGTCATCCAAGGTGACAGTTGGAATGAAGTGCAATTGTATCTTTCATGCCATTGAATAAATCAATAGTAAGCTGGAGATGGTGGTTAAGAGATTGGGAGAAGCAGAGTCCAGAATCTCTACTCAAGAAGATTGGAAATAGTAAAGTAGATGTAGACTGTCCGCTCTGCACCATTTAAAGCTGAACGACCACAAAAATCAGTTATGACAGGAAAATATGAAAGTTATAGGCTTCACCAATGCCATTGATGGTTCTGATCCTGTGACCTGTTTTTCTAAATGGTCATTAGTTGTTCTTGATTTAAAAAGGCCTACAGCAATGTAATTGAAACTATATGAGTGATTTCAATCAGCGTTGCCTTATATTTTTCAACAAAACTACATCACTGATGCCACTAGAATGAAAAAGGCCATTTGGTCATGAGTATCCTTCTACCCAGGCGACAGATGGGAGTTAAGAACTAAAAGAAAAGTTTGGAGGAGATGAGGAATCTTCTGCATTTATTCCTTGCATGCCCAGAACATAACCCTGTATGAGTGAGAGTTCCAGGTGAATAAGATACCGTATTACATTAGCAATACTTTATTATGACATTAACACTAGTTTTTATCGTAAGACTACTCCTTTTAAAGTTACAATTACATAATACTTAGTATTAAAACAATGTTCATGAAATATTCCGTAATAGGCTTGCCAATGATTGTAAATCCTCTTATATGGTATCCTATATCCATATTTATTAGTTGCTGATTTTCTGCTTTCTGGAAGAGTACTACAGCTAAATACCTACAAGTCATGCACAGTTCAAAGTCCATTCATGATAATATTCTTTCATGTCTCACAGGTGATTTTTCCACATCCAGTACCTTGGGGATGCTCCAAGAACCCAACACCATCTCAAAGTATTGTGAAAATGAAGAAGTGAAGGAGATCCTCCTAGTAAGAAATAGCATACTCCAGCTCCCGAGGACCAGAGTGCCAGGGTCAACATCTTGCATCATATTGTTAAGATATAGAAGCAGGTCACACATCTGGTAGGATCTCCTAAAGGACCATTTCTGGGTAGTGCCACAAAAGATGGCCAGTACCAAAAAAAACAAAGGCACACGAGCAGTAGTTGATAGCTTCTACCCTTTCATCACCCACCTCATATACCACAGTATGTATAAGGATACTGCAGTCACTCAAAACAACAATGAAACAATACAATCTGGCATCATCCAGTTGTGCACTGATACAATATGCAATTTGGCTGAGGACAGTGGTGGAACAGTTTGGCTCTGGTAACAAAGGGGCACTGAAGGGTCCAGTATGGAGTGTGGCGTGCCCTGGTTAAGGTACTGTGTTGTCGCTCAAGGCACCTGCTTGAATCTTGTGTTAGATTCATTGGGCTGGATTTTCAATGACCCGTGGAGTCGGGTTTGGAGGCGTGTGGGGGGTTAAAGTTGCAGATTCGGGGGTCCCGACCCCATCCCGCCTCCAACCCACCTCCACGCAATTTTGATAAAATCGTGTGCGGTGTTCCCGACTCCGTCCCGCCTCCAAGAGGCGGGAGAGGCCATTAAAGCCCTTAACAAGCCCTAAATTGGCTCTGTAATGCCATTTTGAAATGTTTTAGCTAGTTTAACCCTTTTCTGACGTGAAGCACGCCTGATGTGAAACACGCCAGTGAAACCTGGCGGGAGCACAAGTGGATAGCTGACTATCAGCTGCAGGTCCACTATTACAACGAAGATGTGATGAAGGTAGTAGTAGTATTAGGTCTGAAAGTCGCCTCTGATGCTGCTGCATTGAATGTCTTCAGAGACTGCCTGGGCTTTGGAGGACCTGGATGGAAAAAAAAATTCTCTCTCTCTGCTGAGATGCTGCTCATTTTGCATCCAGGTCCTCTCACAGCAAAGGCCAGGCAGTCTCTGAGACCAGACCAGGTAGTCTCTGACCTACAATGATGACATCATCAGAGGCGACTTTCAGACTGAAAACACTAATTGGTTCATGGGTTCCCACATGCTGGAATTCAATTGCCCAATTAAGTGAAAATTGCATCAATCTCCCACATCCTATTTCAGGCGGGTGGATAACACGAAATGCGGATTACATGACCCCAACCCGAAGACAAAATCCGGCCCATTGTGTATGCAAATCAGGGGGGCCGAACCCTTATTTCAAGCTCCTTTATGAAGTTAGTTTCCAACTGACTGCAGCATGTGGTCAGTTTTCTCAAGTGAAAAGCAACCAAACCAGCAGTCCTTAAACGGACCACTGGAGGCTGCCAGCAAAAAGGTAAGATGACTCTTTTAATACCTGATTGTGGAGCCAGGAGGAGCGGAGTGTTCTTCCACGTTTCACATTAAAACTGCGGGCCGTACTGCCTCTTGGGGTGGCAATCACGCACCGATTGCAGGATGATGATGCAAGAGGGCCGATGTTGTGTAGTCTTCTTGCGCATCATTTTCAGTCCGTGACCACCGTTATGTTCAAGCCCAAAGTCGGGCGCGAACCAATTTCTAGGCCTACGAGTTTGCAATTGGCAGCTCCCGAGTCTTCTGGATGAGGGTCTGCTGGAGTTATGGGCCCAAAGCCTTGTCAATGTGGACCTGATGTTCCACTACATGCAGATAGCACCCTATGGAGGATTCTTTGATTGACAGCTCCTTCCAACGCCTTGCAGCTAGTTCATTATAAACTCTAAATCGAACATATGCATATAATTTTAGGGAAAAAAGTCAAAAATTTCTCACGTTCTTCAATCATTCCTTTCTTTATAAATTTCATAGGTTGTTATAGTCAGTGACTGCTTACTTTTAAAGGTTTAAAGAAATGTAATTTACTGCTGATTTTAGTGTAAAGAAGTTAACTAAACCTTGTTTAATTTTTTGGAAATACAAGACAGAATTTTTATTTTACCTGTGTGGTTTGCTGTGGTTCTTTGACGATATAGTTTGGCTGGAATTTTCCATCTCTGCACTCGCCAACCTGCGATATTCCTGTTCATTATAATATATGGGAAGAGAATCATGGGTTGGGGAGCACACAAGAGGAACAACCTGGTCTTTGTGTTTAGCAATTCTATGTTAAGTGTCTTTTTATCTCTTCTGTGCCGGAACATCATGTCCATTTCAACATACCCCACAGCATACCGCCAGTTCAATCTCCTTAGAGCTCTTCCTGTTTTGGAAATTTTCTATGGCTCATGGCAAAGATTGCTTCATTATCTGAGGAGTTGCGAATGGAACTGAACACTGTGCACTCATCAGTAAACATCTCCAGTTCTGACCTTATGATGGAGGGAAGGTCATTGATGAAGCAGCTGAAGATGGTTGGGCCTAGGACACTGCCCTGAGGAACTCCTGCAGCGATGTCCTGGGGCTGAGATGATTGGCCTCCAACAACCACAATCTTCCTTTGTGCTAGTTATGACTCCAGGCATTGGAGAGTTTTCCCCAAGATTCTGATTGGCTTCAATTTTACAAGGGCTCCTTGATGCCACACTCAGTCAAATGCTACTTTAATGTCAAGGGCAGTCACTCTCACATCACCTGTTTGGATGTTTGGACCAAGGCTGTAATGAGGTCTGGAGCCAAGTGGTCCTGGCGGAACACAAACTGAGCATCGGAGAGCAGGTTATTGGTGAGTAAATATCACTTGATAGCACTATCAATGACACCTTCCATCACTTTGCTGATGATTGAGAGCAGGCTGATGGGGCGGTAATTGGCCGGATTGGATCTGTCCTGCTTTTTGTGGACAGGACATAGCTGGGCAATTTTCCACATTGTTGGGCAAGATGCCAGTGTTGTAGCTGTACTGGATAACTTGGCTAGAGGCGCAGCTAGTTCTGGAGCACAAGTCTTCAGCACTACAGCCGGGATGTAGTCGGGACCATAGCCTTTGCTGTATCCAGTGCACTCAGCCATTTCTTGATCTCACGTGGAGTGAATCGAATTGGCTGAAAGCTGGTATCTGTGATGGTGGGGACCTCAGGAGGAGGCCGAGATGGATCATCCACAACACTTCAGGCTGAAGATGGTTGCCAATCCTTCGGGCTTGTCTTTGCACTCATGTTCTGGGCTCCATCATCATTGAGGGTGACGGTGTTCATGGAGCCTCCTCCTCCCGTTAGTTGTTTAATTGTCCACCACCATTCACAACTAGATGTGGCAGAACTGCAGAGCTTTGATCTGATCCGTTGGTTTTGGGATCGCTTGGCTGTCTATAGCATGCTGCTTCCGCTGTTTATCATGCATGTCGTCTGTGTTGTAGCTTCCCCAGGTTGGCACTCTTTTTCAGGTATGCCTGGTGCTGCCCCTGGCATGCTCTTTTAAACTACTCATTGAAACAGAGTTGGTGGCCTGGCTTGATGGTAATGGTAGAGTGAGGGATATGCCGGGTCATGAGGTTACAGATTCTGCTGCTGCTGATGGCCCACAGAACCTCATGAATTCCCATGTTTTGAACTGCTGCATCTGTTCTGAATCTATCCCATTTAGCACAGTGGTAGTGCCACACAACACAATGGAGGGTGTCCTCAATGTGAAGTCGAGACTTTTTCTCAACAAGGACTGTATGTTGATCACTCCTACCAGTGGACAGGACATACCCAGGGATGGTGATGGAGGATTCTGGGACATTGGCTGATAGTCATACTCACAGAATTATTCCTATGTCAGGCTGTTGCTTGACTAGTCTGTGGGACAGCTCTCCCAATTCTCTCCCATGCCCTCCCAAGTCCGCAGATGTTATTGAGGAGGACTTTGCAGGGTTGACTTCGCCGTGTCCAAATCCAATGCCTAGGTCGATGGCGAGTGGTCCGTCGGTGGGGGACTTCAATGTCCATCACCAAGAGTGGCTCGGTAGCACCACTACTGACCGAGCTGGCCGAGTCCTGAAGGACATAACTGCCAGTCTGGGCCTGCAACAGGTGGTGAGAGAACCAACGTGAGGGAAAAACATACTTGACCTCGTCCTCAACAATCTATCTGTCGCATCTATCCATGACAGTATTGGTAGCGATGACCACCGCACTGTCATTGTGGAGACGAAGTCCCGTCTTCACACTGAGGACAACCTCCATCGTGTTGTGTGGCACTACCACCTTGCTAAATGGGTTCGATTCAGAACAGATCTAGCAGCTCAAAACTGGGCATCCATGACGCGCTGTGGGCCATCAGCAGCAGCAGAATTGTATTCCACCACAATCTGTAACCTCATGGCCCGGCATATCCCTCACTCTACCAGTCCCATCAAGCCAGGGTAACAACCCTGGTTCAATAAGGAGTGTAGAAGAGCATGCCAGGAGCAGCACCAGGTGTACCTAAAATGAGGTGCCAACCTGGGGAAGCTGCAACACAGGACTATATGCATGCTAAAAAGCGGAAGCAGCATGCTATAGACAGAGCTAAGCGATCCCACAATCAACAGATCAGATCAAAGATCTGCAGTCCTGCCACATCGAGTCGTGAATGGTGGTGGACCATTAAACAACTAACGGGAGGAGGAGGCTTCATGAATATCCCCATCCTCAATGATGGTGGAGCCCAGCACGTGAGTGCCAAAGACAAGGCTGAAGCGTTTGCAACCATCGTGGATGATCCATATCGGCCTCCCCTTGAGGTCCCCATCATCACAGAAGCCAGTCTTCAGCCAATTCGAATCACTCCACGTGGTATCAAGAAATGGCTCAGCGCAATGGATAAGCAAAGGCTATGGGCCCTGACAACATCCCGGCTATCGTGCTGAAGACTTGTACTCCAGAACGAGCCGCGCCTCTAGCCAAGCTGTTCCAGTACAGCTACAACACTGGCATCTATCAGATAATGTGGAAAACTGCCCAGGTATGTCCTATCCACAAAAAGCAGGACAAATCCAATCCGGCCAATTACTGCCCCATCAGTCTACTCTCAATCATCAGCAAAGTGATGGAAGGTGTCATTGACAGTGCTAGCAAGCGGCACTTAATCACCAATAACCTGCTCACTGATGCCCAGTTTGGGTTCCGCCAAGACCACTCTGTTCCCGACCTCATTACAGCCTTGGTCCAAACATGAACAAAGGAGCTGAATTCCAGAGGTGAGGCGAGAGTGACTGCCCTTGACATCAACGCAGCATTTGACCGAGTCTGGCATCAAGGAGCCCTAGTAAAACTGAAGTCAATGGGAATCGGGGGGGAAAACTCTCCACTGGCTGCAGTCATACCTCACACAGAGAAGATGGTTGTGGTGATTGAAGGTCAATCATCACAGCCCCAGGACATCGCTGCAGGAGTTCCTCAGGGCAGTGTACTAGGCTAGGCCCAACCATCTTCAGCTGCTTCATCAATGACCCTCCCTCCAACATAAAGTCAGAATAGGGATGTTCATCTGCCAGTGTTTAGTGCCATTCACAACTCCTCAGATAATGAAGCAGTCCATGCCCGCATGCAACAAGACCTGGACAACGTTCAGGCTTGAGCTGATAAGTGGCAGGTAACATTCGCGCCACAGAAGTGCCAGGCAATGACTATCTCCAACAAGCAAGAGTCTAACCACCGGCCCTTGACATTCAATGGCATTACCATTGCTGAATCCCTCATCATCAACATCCTGGGGGTCACCATCGACCAGAAACTTAACTGGACCAGCCACATAAATACTGTGGCAACAAGAGCAGGTCAGAGGCTAGGTATTCTGCAGCGAGTGTCTCACCTCCTGACTCCCCAAAGCCTTTCCACCGTCTACAAGGCACAAGTAAGGAGTGTGATGGAATGCTCTCCACTTGCCTGGATGAGTGCAGCTCCAACAGCACTCAAGAAGCTCGACACCGTACAGGACAAAGCAGCCCGCTTGATTGGCACCCCATCCACCACCTTAAACAGTCACTCCCTCCACCACCGGCGTACCGTGGCTGGAGTATGTACCATCTACAAGATGCACTGCAGCAACTCGCCAAGGCTTCTTCGGCAGCACCTCCCAAACCCGCGACCTCTTCCACCTAGAAGGACGAGGGCAGCAGGCGCATGGGAACACCACCACCTCCAAATCCCCCTCCAAGTCACACACCATCCTGACTTAGAAGTATATCGCCGAGCCTTCATCGTCGCTGGGTCAAAATCCTGGAACTCCCTCCCTAACAGCACTGTGGGAGCACCTTCACCACACAGACTGCAGCAGTTCAAGAAGGCGGCTCACCACCACCTTCTCAAGGGCAATTAGGGATGGGCAATAAATGCTGGCCTTGCCAGTGACGCCCACATCCCATAAACGAATTTAAAAAAAAATTATTCTTGTAATTTTTTTGTAATAGTTTGATACAACTGAGTGTCTTGCTAGGCCATTTCAGAAGGCAGCTAAGAGTCAGCCACATTGCTGTGGGTCTGGAGTCACATATAGGCCAGACCGGGTAAAGACAGCAGGTTTCCTTCCCTAAAGGACATTAGTGAACCAGATGGGTTGTTGATAACTAACGTCTCCGGACTTTTAGTTCATGCCTCTGGATTACTAGCCCAGTACCATAACCACTATGCTGCCGTACCCATATAAATATGTGGAGCTATTTCAGTTCATTGGTTCTGCCTTTAATAATTGATGAAACTGATGCTTTTAGTTCTCTGGCCATTAACATTTTGCGCTGTCTCATGTCAGAGGCAGCATTTACATCAGCATCCTAAATAGGAGTTATACTGTGCTCTGCGTGAACTCAAACCAAGATGAGAAGACCTCTTGAAGGGAATCTCACAACTCAGGCCTTCAGCAAGCTCAGTAGTCTTCTGAATTATGCTGCCACCTTTGTGTTGATGTACACCCGAAGCTACTTCTGATGCGAGCAATGGAATACAACGATCTCCAAGAAGTGCCCTTATTGGCAACACTAAAATTTTGTGCCTGTTGGTAAAATTACTGACCACCGAATATCTGTTCCCTTTGACTATATAAACGAATGGTACAAATCACAAGCACAGATCAAATTATTTGTAAAGCTATTATTCAACTTGCTCTTAAGTGGTGCATCTCATACATCAATAAGTAAATGAGTAAGTAAGCTGCCGACTGATTTACAGATTACTATAGATTTAAACTGAACTCTGACAATTTACATATAGGTCAGCTTCAGGGAATCAGGTAATTAGACTGAGGTCATTGGAATAATTAAAAGACTGCAGGGGAGAAATTCAGTTGGTTAGCGCCTCCCATTAGCGCCTGACGGGGGCGCTAATGAAGGAGCGCCGGGGCGAGGCGAATCCAGCGCCGCATGCCAAATCCAGTCGCCCCTTAGCGCCGCCACTAACAGTTAACGCCAGGCAGATCGTGATGTCAGTGAGCGTGTCTGCAGCTGCTCTGCTCTGCTTGCATTCTCCCCTTTGCAAAGGCTGTATAAGAGTCGAAATCCTTGGCCAAAATGAAAATACAATAGGTCATTAAAAGCGACCTTTGCTAACAAAATTAGCAACTTTCCCTGATCAACATGGGTGGCAGCAGTCTGGGCTGGCTGGATGACAGGCAGCGACAAGGGCAATGGCGGAGTGGCAGTGGTGGGAGCAGGAATGCTGTCATTCCTGCTCCACTGACCCACGGCCACTCCCCCGGGGCAGCACCTCAGCATCACTACCAATCTGCTGGAGCACAGATTGCTGGCCTGCTGTGACACCGTGAAAGCCCCGATGGATGGTGGTCAACCCAGCTGCAATGGCAGCAGTCAGAGATCACGTGGCATCAAGCTGAGACTGCGTGAGAGCAGTCTGAGGATCGATGGCACCAAGCATAGACTGCATTACAGCTCTAAGACGTTGCGTGGCTTCCGCCCGTGCTGCAATGGAAGCTGCGACATCGCCCATCACACGCGGCATCAGGCCTGGGTCACCATGGTCTCTCAGGGAATCCACCATCCTTTGCAGACTACAAATGATGGGCTCCATGATGTGCGCAGAGCTCTGTGCAATGTTGGAGGCGGACTCCTCCACGCTCCTTACCATTGCCGAGAGGCTCTCAGGCACCCTTGCCATTGCACCTATCATCTCCGTGTGCATGCCCATCACCCTTCTTCTAAAGGCCTCCCCATCGAGGTCCTCATCTGAGTCCTGTGCAGCAGAACTCGCGCGCGAACTCGCCCTCCAGGGAGCTGATCCCCGAGCTACCCTTTCGCCCTGGCCTTGCTGCAGCCCACTCATCCCCGGTGCCTCACCCTGTGCAGATCCCACTACTATACTAGCCTCTAAAGAATGAGTAGTGCCAGTATCTGAGCTGGTGCCTGCGGGTGAGACATGCAGTGACGCGGTGTGTTCTTCTTCCTCCTCTTCTTCTGCCTCGCTCTCTAAGGTGCCCTCAGGGACAGGCTGCTCAACTGCTTGCTGATTACCTGAAAGCATAAAGGCACAAGAATCAGGTTAAAGTGAGGGGAGGGGGCAGGAAGGGAGAAAGGCATGCATACAGTATGATTAGCTGGAAAGTGCGAAACACTTGTGGGGTGAGGGGGAAGTGGGATGTGAGAAGAAGGAGTAGGGATGAACATACCGTTGTTGTCCCCAAGGGGGTCAACGTCACCGGTGGCCATGGCGCCCACCACCTGGCGCCCAATGATTTGCAGCACTCTTTCCTCCAGCTCAGACAGTGGTTGGGTGTCGGCTTGTCCCCTGCCTGTGTGCTCCTGCTCCCTCCTGTTGTGAGCGACCTTGGCCTGCAAGAGAAAGGAAAGTGTGTGAGTGAGTGTGGAGCAATGTGTTTGGGAGATGTGCCTGCCATAGTTGAATAGCTGTCATTGTGTGCAAGGTGTGGGATGTGGGTGTGAATGTTGGTAGGTAGAGATTGTTGGTGGGTGAGTGCTGGGGGTGTGGTGCTTTCGACAGTGTGTGCAGACTGAGGTTCAGACGGTGGTATGTAGCATTTGTTGAAGCCTTGACTCACCCTGCCCACCCGAGTGAGGTCGTTAAATTTCTTCCTGCACTGTGTGTGGGTCCTGGGCACCACAGTGCTGCCCGAGACCTGCTGGGCTACCTCCCTCCACATGGTGCGGAAGACTTGTGACAAGGGCCTCCTGCCACTTGCCGGGTACAGCACCGCCCTCCGTCTCTCCACAGCGAAGACCAAGGCCTCCAATGCTTGGTCGCAGAATCTGCGAGCTCTCTCCATGGGCCGTTGATCTGTCATAATGACACCTCCTTCAGTGGTCCGGTTCCTTCTCCTTGGCCTTCTGCTGCTTGCTGAGAGAGTTGCAGAACCAGCAATGCTGAGAATGAGGTTCTGCAGCATGATTGAACCTCCCCTTTAAGAACTAGAAAGAGCCTGTGGCAATGATGACTTGCGATTAGACTGCACCTGAAATTGCTTAGCGCTTTGAGTCTAACGCCACTGAGCCAGGTCATTAGCGCTTGATTTAGCGCACCAGGCCTTTCTTTGAGCGAGGACACTGAATTTTGCGTGCAGCGAGATTCAATAGCGCCTGGCGCTAAATCTGAAACTTTTCCAAAGTTAGCGCCCACTCCTGGGCGATAATGAATTTCTCCCCCTACACGTCAGAATTGGTGATAGCAAAAATGTATCCTAATGTGGTTTGAAACTAGCCTTTGATATTTAAGCGTATATTTTCTCTATTATACATGAATATTCCATTTTCTTTCATATTGATCCTAGAGGATCTATCTATGGATTGAGGTCCAAAACAAACTAAAGCTAATCTGAATGGTGCATTTGATCATCCTTACAATGATTTTACTGAATCGAAGAAACAACATCATCTGTTATAACTATTGGACAGTAACCAGTAGATATTCAAACACCAAAGAAATCCAGGTAATCAAATCAACATTCAGGCACAACCACAGCATCATCATAAATACAATTTTTTGTCTATTGCATGTGCTGCATTTAAGACGCTTCTTGCTTCCTATCATTGACAGCTACATACGACTAGAAGTTTTTTTTTTAAAGTGGGAAAGTGTACGGACAATCGGAATCAAACATTCTTTGGACAGAGACTGTAAGGATAGAGATTGAGAAGTCGAAATATCGCAGGTGCAGCAAGAGTTGCAGGTGAAGGATCCTCTGAGGAACGATAGGGCAGTTCCATGTTGTAGAACTATATCTGCCTTTCGGCTGGAGAATACTCAGAGAGGGAATTTTAATATCTTGTCGGTTTTAAAGATCAAACAGATGGTAATAAATGTGATCAAGTTTAACATCCTTTATTTATCCTGACTTCCTGAATTGGTTTTTGATGTGTTTTTGCTTTAATACAGTAGTAACGAAGTGAAATCATGCTTTGCGATATCATCATTTGAACCCATTGACACATTTGTATGCTAATATTGCATAAAAAAAGAAAAGAACCCTTTGCATTTCTATAGCGCCTTTCACGACCTCAGGACGTCCCAAAGCGCTTTACAGCCAATGAAGTCCTTTTGAAGTGTAGTCACTGTTGTAATGTGGAGTCGTGTCATTTAACACCAGAAGTGTTGATGACATCAGCAAGAGACATGGGCGGAGATTCTCAACTTGGTGCCCAGGACTAAAATGGCACTGTGAACAATGTTCCCGTTAGGCCGTGTGGCTACGCAGCGGTCTGGAGTTCCCGCGCAGGCCGCCCACCAGCTTTTAAATGGAAAAAAAAGCGCATGCGCGAAAATTTGAATGGGCCGTGCAGCCACTTAAAGGGGCCACGCATCCAAAAAAATGAGAGGGAACATTGGCTATGAATCACCCGCCAGATATAGAAACATTGAAATCAGATGATTTCTAGATATGCTACAGCAGTTTATTCTACCCAAGGGCTTGGGGAAAGTTAGCAAGCCCAACAGGTCATTGTCAAGCTCCGCAACTCCCCAAAACTGGCAGGAAGAAAGAATACTGTTTATAGGTTAATCATTCTTTGTGGCTTTTTTTTTATTTTAAAAGGATTCTTGATGGTGAACATGGGTTTATCGTGCGGTCTTGTCCTTGTATCAGTGCATGTGTGAATAATTTATTTCACCAAAGTAGACAGGTTGCTTCTGTAATCAGCCTCAGTTGGATTTAAATTATTTTCACTACATTTCACTCAGTGTTTTCGTGCTTTCCCCATAAGGCTGCTCATCAATTTTCTTCAGCTGGATGTTTGGCTTAGCATTGGCTACGGACTTTGGAACAACCACTCCCCAGCAGGGCCAAACGTGGATAAAGGAATAATTAGTTGGCCAAGAATTGTTATGCTTTGGTTATGATTTCTTTAGAGCGTGAAAAAAAGCGCCAATTCCGTAAATCTTTCCACTGCAATTCATTTAAGCGTTCGCTGAGCAAGTCAATCTCGACAAAATCAACAGAAAATGTTACACAGAAGCAATTAGTCGACTAAAATCCGTTTCCAACTGTAGTATAAATCTAGCAATGGATTGACTACAATTATTGCATCGATTGACAAGATAATAAGGGAACATTTTATGCTGGGATCAGGACATTGTTACTTGGTAAAAACGAACAATTTACTGATTAGTGACACTGCGTAACCTTTACATGACTCAGTGCTAGTCCCTGTACTATTATATGGGTATGCTGTGTACCCACTGCAACAAAGGAGCTGATGATTGCGAGCAGCACAAGCTGTGTTGGTGATGGATGAAAAGGTGTTGCTTTTACATATCTCAGAAGGATACATCAAGTATAAAAATTATGCAAATGTTCTGTATGAACAATTTATATCTTGCTGTATAACTTGCATATTGCTCATATAATATATGACATGCACACCTTATGTACTGTTTGTGTATTACTTAGTTGAAGAGAAAAACTTTAAAATCTTGAGAAACAAAACATTTAAGTTCCAAATTGGATATATTTACAAATTTATTTCCCAAAAACAAAATAACATAGCTCATTAAGTAGATGGTCAAGACAAATGAAAAGCTTTGCAGCCAATAGTGGGACGAAGAAGCCAATTAGGGGCCTATTGTTCTGGTAACACTGTGTTTCTGGAGTTGTGTGATTTCTTACTCCTGCCACTGCCCTGCCCAATTATCACCATGGTGATACATTGTGAAGGAGCAGCTATCGGAGAAACCATTTTGGAAAGCTTGTCCCCATGGAATTTGAGTGCCGATTTCCACAACAGCCTTCTGGGAAGCAATTGGGTTTTCTATTTGTTCCCTAGATGCTGAACTGAGGACGCCTCTCTTTATCCATTTCCCAACCCCTCTCCATCCCTAATCATTCTCACTCCCCTCTCTCATACTCTTTCTGTGGCTCTGTTGTTGGTTTGAGGCCTGTAGTTTCAGGCTAGGCTGTCTGTTAAGATTCCGTAATGTCTAGCATTAACACAAAATACCTGCCAATAACTAAGATCATAGAGCAGAAATTGATAGCCAAGTTCCGCACTCATGAGGATGACCTCAATCGCGATATCGGGTTCATGTCACGATACAGAACGTGACTTGACATCATGGCCGGTCTTTCCAGGTGTTTTTTTTAAAAAGACTAACACAAGAACCAACACAAATTGACAGGATATGCAGCCAGCAGGTGTTTTGACACGTTGGACCCCCTGGGACACATCTCATTGTCTTGGCTGTGCTCTTAGTGTGTCTTTGATGTAGGGAAAGATTTGAATAGATTTTTTCTGTGTCTATATTGTGAATTCTGGGAGATTCTCTCACTGCTACTCTACCTGAGGAAGGAGCGAACAGCTCCGAAAGCTTGTAAAATTAAATAAATCTGTTGGACTATAACCTGGTGTTGTGCGACTTCTCATTTTTGTCCAGCCCAGTCCAACGCCGGCATCTCCACATAATAACTAAGAATGCACTGTGCACACTCAGAAGAGCCTCCTGAAACAGGCCTAATTATGTGTACTGTTGAGAATTCTTTCAGCATGGTGTTCATTGGTACGACATGTGGCCAGCCTGCTTCCCTTGTGTCTCAATCTTGTTTCCCCCAGCTGCAGCTAGCCCTCCATTCGAAGTTGGCAACTCACAGAATCACAGAATCCCCACAGTGCAGATAGAGGCCATTTCAGCCCATCGAGCCTGCACCGACACATATCCCACCCTATCCCCGTAACCCCACTAAAAGAAAGATCAGAATCTGGCTAGATTATAAATGTGCTGGTGTTTAGTGGGCCACCAGAAACTCTATCCTGGAAGTTGTTTGCATTTTCCACAGAAATCAGTGGTTCATTTCTATCATTCCACCCTCGCCAAATAAGATCACACCACCTGCAACCTCAGCTCTATTCTACCTATTCCATCAACTGTTAAAAACTGTCAGTGTGAGTTCTTGTCATTGTCCCTGCATATTTGCAAGTGGGGCCACAATGTGTACACATACAAGTAAATTATATCGGTAAGTTTACTTGTAGAGATACTTGCTGAGAATCCACAATGTAAATGAGAAGCGTACCATGCAATCTAATGTCATCGATCAGTCTGTTTGGAACTCAGCATAGACAAGGCATTGGTATGACAGGAATTTTTGATCCTGGAACCTCTCTGTTGGAAAGTGAGCACTGTTACTGATACATTAGCATGATTGTGAAATAGTTACGGATAAGGAAGGCTATTTGGAAGATGCTAGCTCATCCATTCAAAATGATCCTGCAATCCCTAGCATCAGCGTGTCCAACTGTTTCTTAAATAATTCCAGGGATTTTGCTCCCAGTGCTCTATCTGAAAGTCCATTCCATGTACTGGCCACTCTTCGTGTGAAGAGCTTCATGATTTCAGTCCTAAATTTGCTTTTTGCTCATTAGAACCTGTCTCCCCTCCGCCATTTGGCACACTGCCACAGAGTAATTTGGAGTCAGGCTCCAGATTTACCTCTCCTACACCATTTACTATCTTATGTATTTCTATGTCATAGAGAAATGTCCCTGTGGGTCACCTAGGTGCACACCAGCAAGACGTGTGAGCCACATTTAAAGTTTTAATGAATGTTCCCCATTAATTTGCAGATCTCTCAAGCTGCCTATACGAACAAATCTTGACATAGATTTATCCACCAATGAAGGAGCAGCAATGAGAATAGGTCATTTGGAATCTCCAAACCTGCATAATTCAAGTAAGAGAAACAACGAGAGCAAGAAATATAACTGCAGGCAGGAGCAGGGTTGTTGGGGTTTCATGGGCCTGATTGCCAGGGGTTGCAAGCCACATATGACCTGCCAGGGCAAAGTTAGTATACCCCAGAGTCTACAAGGCCCCTTCTCATTCGCTTCCTTTCAAGGCTTAAATTATTTGTTTCTCCAGTCTTTTCACATAACTCAAACATCTGAAACAAGATACAATAGCAAAATACTGCGGATGCTGGAGATCTGAAATAACAACAGAAAGTGCTGGGAACACTCAGCAGGTCAGGCAGCATCGAGGAGAGAGAAACAGAGTCAACGTTTCGGGTCGAACCCTTCGTCAGAACTGGAAAAGGTTAGGGAGGAGAGATTTTTAAGCAGGGGCAGGGGGAGGGGAGGAAAGAACAAAGGGAAGGCCTGTGATCGGATGGAAGGCAGGAGAGATTGACTGCCAAAAGGGATGATAGTGCAAGGCAAAAGGAGAGGTGATGGGACAAGTTAAGAAACAAAAGATGGCTCTAGAATGAGGTCTGAATGATGATGGCGGCAACATTAACAGCTGCCATGTGAGAAAACAAGAGAAAAAAAAAGTAAGATGTTAGTCTTGTGGCTCTTCTCTGCACTGGCCCCAGGACTTAAATATCATCCTTGTGTCTTAGTGGCTTGAACTGAACGCAGTACTCCAGTGTGGTCTGACAAGCTCACGGCACTGTTTAAGCAAAGGGTCATCTGATGTACGCTGTTCAGACCATGTAGTTCAGTATTCTATTTGCTTCATTGATTGCTGCTGTACAGTGATTGGACTTGTTAAGCACCAAATTCACTGATGTCTCTGGATCGCTTTTGACTTCACCATTGCTATTTCAACACCATTCACAGAGTGTATATGTTGCCCCTTTCGATGGGGCCAAATTTCATTGCCCTCCGCCAAGTGGGAACGTGGCGGTATTGCAATAAAAATAGCAGCGCAGCACTTACTGTCCCATTCCTGCCGAATTCTGGGTCTCCGCCATTGTGTTGGCAGCCGTCAAATGGGCAGCTCAGGTATCCACCAGAAACAGATAGCCCATGGAACTAGGGTCCTACGATGTCAATTGGATCCCGATGCAATCTTGAAGTGCGAATGGGTGAAGTGTGAAATATGTATGTTCTGCCCATTGGCACTTCAAGTTGAGCTGCTGAACCAGCACGCAAGCCACTGAGAAAAACTGAAAAACAATGTTTGTCAATGATTTTAATGCTCCTTCTTGACTCTCAAAAAATCAGCTCCCCCCCACCCCCCCCCCACCTCCCCCCTGCCCCCACCTTCCCACCACCCCCCCGCCCCCCCCCGCAATGCTCGACCCTTCACCTGACATCGTCTGTTCAGATTAGCGAGAGGATCCAAAAGCACGACCATCTCACTGACCGATTGCGAATGCGGCCCAACTACGATAAAGGTTCGGTCCTGAAGCTGCTTCCATGGTAGCCTTGTTCCACCTGGGACCCACCCGATGGAAGGGATCACATCAAAATCTACCCCAATATCTTACATTTATCCATGTTATATTTCACCTGCTAGTATTCTACTTTCTTCTGTGTTTTATCCAACTCTTCGGAGGTGCTGGCTGCCTCCTCAGATTCATCTGCTCCAATTCGTTTGAGAATTTAACCACTTTTCATTTCAGAATGTAAATCGTTACTGTAAATCACAAATAGTAGGGATCAAAACACTCAGGATACTTCACGTAGCACTTCCTCCCATCCCAACGTCATGCCTCTAAAAAATACTTTGTACCTTTCAGCCAATCGAGCTGCTAAATGATTTAACAATTTAAATGCCAATAGGCATCAGCATAATCCGAACAAAAGATCTCATATTTTGAATTCAATAGTTCTGACTCAATGTAAGGAGACTGCACAACAATATTGGCCCAAAAATTCGGCTGAATACGGGAGAGTACGAACTGTGTACTCTCGTGTATTCGGTCCCGAAGTGCCGGTTTTTTCAACAGGTTTATCTTTTTTAGAGACTTTAAAGAAAGGTAAGTTTATTTTTATAACTTTTAAAAAGAATTTAAATTTTTTCAAAAATTTAAATTTTTGTTTAAAGTGGTTAATTTATTTAACTATAGTTATTTTATTAATGTGATGGGGTTTTTTTAAATTTATTTGAGGTTTAGCTGTTCTTTTGGGGGCAATTTGTATTCATAGTTTTGACAGTTCTCCTGTCAAATCTATGAATGAAAGATGGTGTGCTGCCATTGGCTCTCCATGGCCCACGTGATCCCAGAGGTCGCATCGAACTAACTGCGCCTCTGGGACACGCACACACTGCACGCCGGCACCAGGGAGAGGCCCAGGAGCTGAAGTTCGTGTGGGCCCGAAACACAACGGCCGGCGCGGAGTGTGATATCGCGGGGGATCCTTACCCCCGCGGCAAGCCTCCGAGTCAAATGTGTTTTAAAACACTTCAGTTTAGGGAATAGAAAGTAATTGCTTCTTATACTCTATGCTGCTCACATTTCAGACTGTCAATCATTATGACAGAACTGCATGCCGGGAAATCAGGGCATTGTTTTTTTTTATACACTGTGTACACAACAGGCTGGCTGTGACTAATTATAGCACTAACTTCAGTTTCTGGGCAAATGTCTGAGCAGGTACTGGCACCAAGAACCTCAGCTACTGCCAGTGTCGTATCGGGAAATCACGGGCATGGCTGTTTGAGACTCTGCCATGCGTAGCCAGCGGGTGATATTCCCTGGTGCCTGCACCTACTCAGAAAGTTATCCCTAATGATTCAGATGATTCTTTCTCTCAAGAAAAATTAGAACATTTAAATAGTGATTTCACGTAATAATTTTTTTGTTCACTGCTTAAAGCTGGTTTTTGTAGAAGCAAATTATAGGATTATACAACTTTAATCTGGTTTAATGGAACAAATTCAGGATTTTTCTTTTTATAACTTCACCAATTGCACAGGGCTTTAATCTTTTCTCTTATTTGCAGCTGACATTTGGCTCCGCTGTATGTCTTTCTACTGCTCATATATTCTTAACCAGTCTCTCTCCTTGTTCCTAGCACTGCAAGAGCCTGATCTGGTTACATGAAATGTCCTTTTTATTTTATTGATTGGAACCCCAGGTGGAACTGCACAAACAACCTGTGTGTGCAGTTTCCGCCCACCCCATTTATGTTGTGATCATTCACCCTGTGACACTGCCACCATGTAGATCTGTTTGAGGTCGTTTCATAGCAACGAGACCCAACATCACGATGCACTTGCATGGCGGGCTGTGATGGACGGCAAGTGAATGGGCCTGGAGCTGATGCTGAGCCAGTTCTGAGCATCCACAGGTCAAGTCGCTGTTTCACGTCATGATACAAACTCACAGATGCACTGAATTGGCTTTGCATGGTTAATGGCCCAGACCGGAGCTGCCTAACCGGACAGCAGCTCATGAGACTCTGTAAATCTGGGTCTGCCAAGTCAATGGACCTCCAGCAGCTGCCTCCTTTATATTTGAAGGTGCTGCTGATGATGGTGAGAGAACTGCTCATTTGCCATCCACTGCGCCCATTCTTGGTATAAGTGCCTTCAAACTTTTATTATTACATGGAGGTACTTACTTTCCTGCTGAGACAATGGGGCCAATTTTAACTTTCAAGTTAAATCAGTTCTAATTTGGTTTATACAGTTTTAACGCACGTCTACATTCAAATACAAATACCACTCAATTCTCCGGTATAAGAACATAAGAAATAGGAGCAGAAGTCGGCCATTCGTCCCTTCGAGCCTGCTTCGCCATTCAATAAGATCATGGCTGATCTTCTACCTCAACTCCACCTTCCTGCACTATCCCCATATCCCTTGATTCTTTTAGTATCTAAAAATCTATCGATCACAGTCTTGAATATACTCAACGACTGAGCCTCCACAGCCCTCTGGGGTAGAGAATTCCAAAGATTCACAACCCTTTGAGTGAAGAAATTTCTCATCTCTGTCCTAAATGGCCGACCCCTTATTCTGAGACTGTGACCCTTAGTTCTAGACTCCCCAGCCAGGGGAAACATCCTCCCTGTATCTACCGTGTCAAGCCCCTTAAGAATTTTATATGTTACAATGAGATCACCTCCCATTCTTCTAAACTAGAGAGAATATAGGCCTAGTCTACTCAATCTCTCCTCATAGGACAATCCCCCCATCCCAGGAGCCAGTCTGGTGAACCTTTGTTACACTTCCTCTAAGGCACGTATATCCTTCTTTAGGTAAGGAGACCAAAACTGTATACAGTACTCCAGATGTGGTCTCAACAAGGCCCTATATAATTGTAGTAAGACTTCTTTACTCTTATACTCAAAGCCCTTTGTAATAAAGGCTAACATACCATTTGTACATTTGCATAATCATTTGCAACTGCAAGTGCAAACTCTGAACGGTGTTGGGATGGCACTAGTGGTAATGGAGTAAAATTGTGTGTCAATGAAATTTAAATGGTTGTGGACAATTAAAGGGGTGTGTCACAACAGGGGACAAAAATTCAGAAAGCTTCGAGACCATTAAAAGGCATTTCAACCCATCAGCAGGCCGAACGTCAGGTTCCACATGTATGCTGATGACACTCAGCTTGCCGAACCACCATCTCGCTCGACTACTCCACCCCATCTCTAATTTGTCACGCTGCTTGTCAGACATCCAGTCCTGAATGGAGCAGAAATTTCCCCCGACTAAATATTGGGAAGGCCGAAGCCATTGTCTTCAGTCCCCGCCACAAACTCTGTTCCACAGCAACCGACTCCATCCCTGTCCCTGGTCACTGTTGATGCTGAACCAGACCATTCGCAACCTTGGCCTCCTATTTGTGCTCGAGATGTGCTTCCGACCAGATATTCTCTCCATCACCAAGACCACCTACTTCGACCTCCATAACATCGCCTGTCTCCGCCCTTGCCTCAGTTCATCTGCTGCTGAAACCCTCATCCATGCCATTTTTACCTCTAGACTCAACTATCCCAGCACTCTCCTGGCCGGCCTCCCATCTTCCACCCTCCATAAACTTGAACTCATCCAAACTCTGCTCTCTGTATCCTAACCCTCGCCATGTCCTGTTCACACATGACCCCTGTGTTCACTGACCTACATTAGCTGCCCCTCCGGCAACGCGTCGATTTTAAAATTCTCATCCTTGTTTTCAAATCCCGCTATGGCCTCGCCCCTCCCTATCTCTGTGACCTCATCCAACCCTACAAACCTCCGAGATCTCTGCACTCCTCCACTCTGGCCTCTTGTGCATCGCCGATTTTAATCGCTTCACCATTGGCTGCAGTGCCTTCAGCTGCCTAGGCCCTAAGCTCTGGAATTCCCTCCCTAAACCGCTCCGCCTCTTTACCTCTCCCTCCTCATTTAAGACGGTCCTTAAAACCCACCTCTTTGACCAAGCTTTTGGTCACCTGTCGTAATGTCTCCTTATGTGGCTGGGTGTCAAATTTTGTTTGACAACACTCCTGTGAAGCGCCTTGGGATGCTTTAATATGTTAAAGGCGCTATCTAAATGCAAGTTGTTGCTGTTGAAGGGACGGTCATTAAGACGTTTTGTGCCAAAATGAAGGGAAAGGGAGCCCTCGGTGCAGGCATGAGTGTGCAGATAAAGAATGGAGCAGCCCAGCAAATGGTCTCCTGTTGGCTGGCTGCTGATGTTGAGGTGGTTCTGCACGGACTGCTCCACGGCACCCTCCTACAGGTCAGGGTTGCATCTTACCTACAAGAAAGTGGAGGCACATTTCAGGCCTACAAATGCAAGCTCTTTGCTGCACAATAGCTGCAGGCAGGCTGCTGTGGAAGGAATATGGTCCTAACACAAAGCTAAATAGAACTTAATAATGGCAAAATTGCTTCAAAAATACAGTTAGTTTATTTGACAATGGCATTTATTTAAAATTCTGTTTTGTTCTTTTCCCCAGATTAGATCTATGATTTTTTTCTGTTGCCAGGTAACAAAATATATTTGTCTGTTTAATATAGGGCTGTGCATTCACATCCTGCTGGTTGAGAGCGTTAGCTGTAAGAGGTTCTCAATTATTTGAAACCTCGGCCTCATATTCTCTAATTCATTCCTAATTGGCAATTGATCATACGATTGAGATTGGTGTCTGAACTTGAGCACTGGATTTAAAAAAAGAGTAGGTTAAGAAAATTGAAGAACAGAAAATCTGGTGAGGGAGTGAACTCTGAAAAACAATTAGTACAATATTGCTGTGCAGAAGAAATGAGGCAGACCCAATAATATAGCAATTATATTAAACAACCTGGAGAGTAAGGATAGATTTTCAATTCTGAATACTTTTTTAATGTGTGATAATCATCGTTAGTCAGGGCCCCCGACCCAGTAATGGTGGAAACTGTTATTAATGTTAGCTGCGAGGTTGCCTTTTATGTCTATCTGCTTCTAGCAAATTTATCATTGAAGTATCTTCAGAATGCTATGAGGCAATGTTTTGATTAAGTGTATCCTTGGTTACTTGTCATCATTTTCCTATTGAACAGAACATAAATATGCAATAAAGTAACTATCCAGTTATTCTGCAAATCGACAGCCATGTTTATTGACCTTTAATCTCTCTCTTGTTTCGAAATATTCTATACTGAAGAGAACTATAGTAAAGTATTTTTGTCCCCAGTGCTGCCCTTTTTCCACACCACGGCTCAAGCTGCTGAATCCATTCCTCAGGTCCCAAAAGTTGAACTACTAAACCTGTACTTGATCCCTCGGCTGTAATAAGAGAGCGGGATTTTGAAAATATATCTCTAATTATATCTGGTAGATCCTAGAAGGCTTTGCCTGAAAATAGAGGTCACCACCCCCCCTGTTCAATTCACAAATGGAACTTTGTCAAAACAATGATGCTGGGGGGTGAGGAGGGCAGGGTTATTTCCCAAAATAACAAACAGTGCAATTTAACTAAAAACAACTTACTTTGACAACCAATTCGCTTGACTGCATTTCTAGACAATACTGGGTGACTCATTCAATACTTCCATATCTACTGCCCTTTTGGCTTTCAAGCACCTGCTTTCAGATAGCAAGGACCATCTCTGGGACCATTCACCCAAAATAAGAATTAAACCTTTTCATCAGAACTTTTAGCCCACAGCCTGTAGAAATGCCAAGCTGTGCAATGGTAATCCACGCTTGGGAGGGTAAGGGTTAACTTGAACACTCTGCATGTCGGAACATTTTTGAAATATTACTCTTCTTATAATCTTAACATTTACATTCTGTGTAGGCTGTTATGCACTTATTAACTGTCTAACTGTTGATGACACAATTCTTCCATTAGTAATTTATCTGTCCTTTCAAGCATCATTAGTTCCTGAGCTTGTGCTGTGTAGATTCTGTGGCAACACTTGCTTCACCGGTAAATCATGGAAGATACTGATATCTCACAGGATCTTGGCACATACTTTAAGACACAGATTTTGGGTTCATAGCAAAGTGATCAGGTGTATTTTGCGATTCATACCTTTACTTCAATGAAGCATGTGTTGTGCTCCATCGTTAGTCATACAGACTCAACTGTTTCTCCTTTTCATCCATCTGTGCAGCATTCTATGTGCCAATGTATTTTGTGCAAGTGTAAACCAGCCATTTCAGTTTAAGATTAAATTCAGATCACAAACAGGGTTGTAGAGTCTTCGGTTTGAGCAATGGAATGAAAGATGCTGCAAAATGTAAGTGGTTATTTCACATCACCTTGTCAGTTGTGCATTGGCGGATGGTCATTGGTGATTGCAGAAATAGCGACATCCAATGGACTTTCAGATGTTGCATATACGTCATTGCAGTCCATATTGTATTTGTGTGCAAATTGGACACCCCCCGCCCCTCAATTGTGACCTATACAATTTTCATTAAAACAGATTCGCTGTTTGTGGGAGCTTGCGCAAATTGGCTGCCGCGTTTCCTACATTACAACAGTGGCTCCATTTCAAAAGTACTTCATTGGTTGTAAAGTGCTTTGGGACATCCTGAGGCCATGAACTGCACTATATAAATACAGATCTTTGTTTCTTTCTTTATACAGGAAACTCTCGTTTAAACGGCACCTAAATATCCGGAATTCTCTAATAACCGGCAGAATTCATACTCCGAAAACTACAGTATACAGTCGTTTATAAGTTTTGCTTTACTGTTAAGTAATTAAAGAGTTATGGATTACCTTCAACTGGCAGTACTGTACTTAATCAAGCATCTTCCACCATCCATTTAACACAACATTCTGTAGGGGAGTACCCAATTATACTGCACATTTCTTGATTTTTTAATTTTTGTTTGTTAAAAATAGCCTCGGTAGATATACCTCTCCGCTATCCGGAATTTTTAATCAACCGGCACCACCCCGGTCCCGTCGGTGCCGGATACCAAAGAGTTTCCTGTATGTATTTTTTTACAGAATCGTAACAGATGAGCCCATATTATATGAAGTACCAGAGCATAGTATCATGACTTAATGGGGATCTGAATCATTGGAATCTCGGGATCATGTTTCCCAAGATGAATATTCCACCACTCCCACCTGAACTGCCCACAATAAAATGTTCTTCTCTGGCCCTTCTGTGCCCTGTATTCTTGCTCTTCTTATGTAAAAGCAAATAATTTATCTAGCGATACATTACAACTCACTGATCCATTTTTGATGTTCCTCAGGTCTCAAATCAACTTTGGAAACTTTCTTAACCAGTTTGCAACAAATGCTTCAGCCATAATGATGATGTTCAGCGGTGGCAGTTTTGCTTTTGTGATTGAAAATAAATTTGTATTTTGTTTTATAAATACTCTCATCAATCAGAGTTTCTGTTATTTTCAATAGGTGTTACTGTTTGATCTGCAGCTCCTGTACACAGTGTAGAAGAAGTCATTTTCTCACTTCTGTTCACAGGGTGACAATATCTAATGATTAGAAGAGCATTCACTGATCAGACAACTCATCTTCCACGGGTGAAATGTTCTGTCTTGTGGTAGCTGATTGATGTAGAATAATGGGCAGATATTTTTCTTTCAAATTTGTTGAAAATCTACATTAGCTAATGCAGAAAAATTCCCAGTGTTTTATTTTTAAACATACATCATTGTCCTCTTCTAATTCACCCAGACAGCAAAGATTATGGACTCATACAACCTAAACACCAACATACCAATTTTCAGAACTCATACATTTGGTAAGGAACAGGCATCCTGATAAAAAATGTATGAAGAATGCCAACTTAAAATGGCAGAAGACTTAAGATGTGGAGACTCAGTCGTTGAGTATATTCAAGACTGAGACCGATAGATTTTCAGATACTAAGGGAATCAAGGGCTACGGGGATAGTGCGGGAAAGTGGAGATGAGGTAGAAGATCAGCCATGATCTATTGAATGGCACAACAGGCTTGAAGGGCCAAATGGCTTACTCCTGCTCCTATTTCTTATGTTCTTATATACAAGGATTGGATTCCCACTGATTGCTTGTCTGTGTATGTTATCAGTAGAAAGAATGAGACAAGTTGGACAATTTAAGACAAAAGTAGAAAGTAAATATTTACAGGCTTAAGTCCCTGATTATCTGTTCACAGGACTTTATTGCTGAGTGTCAATAGCATCACACTTGCCAGCACATTTATTTCTAGTGCTCTGGATGATGTCACAAAGATACCTTGCTGTTAGAAACAGCGTGGATCTTCCAAGCTGTTCTGCGATGTTCAGGTTATTTCGGTAAAAAACAACCACCCTGGACCAAACACAGCGATGTTACTGAAGTGGAGGGGTTTCTGAAGGATGTGCGGCTGTGGGAGTGGACGGTCGGTGGTCTTGTGTCTAAAAAGGCAGATGACAGCCAGTACTTCGTTGACATAGGAGACGAAAAGAAAGAACTGCTCCATAATAAAGGAAAATTGAAGCCTCTGTGGATCAACCTAATTCTACATCCACCAGAATGCAACTTGGTCATTTGTTGGGTTTTTTTTCCCCTCCCTCAGCCATTTTCACACCCTTTTGTTCTTTTATGCCTTAAAACTGCCTGAGATGCTCTCCATACATCAGCTACCAGTTTCCACCTCTTTCCAGCTTTTCTATCCATTGGGGCAGATTTTTTTTGCATTTAGCCATTAAATCTCGGCAGAGCACAGCGAAAAATCAAATGGAGAATTGCACACTTGTAATGGAGCTTCTGTCCATTAATTGTAATGGATTTAAAGTCAGGCGGGCTCTGTTATGGGTGTGCAATCTTCCCTGTCTGATTTTCCTCTATGTGCTCTGCCTGGATGACTATTTAATGGTCAACCACAAAAGAGGCAAATCTGCTCCATTACCTGTCTTCCGCCCTCTTCCTTTTTTGCTTTCTTCATTTCGTTAAAAGCTTAATTTATCTTGCAGTCACCAGTTCTAATGAGGGGTCTACATAAGTAACATTAACCTTTCTTTTCTCTTCACGGGTGCTGTGTATTTCCAGCATTTCTGTTTTTAGCACCAAATTTATAGAGTTGCAGTATTAGAAAAATTCCAATAAAGACAATTGAGTTTTCATTTATTCAAATAAATCATGCAAATGAAAAATGGTCTACAATATCTTACTCAGTCTAGTGATTTTATTTTATAATAATAAGTCCTGGAAATGTTCCCAGTCTTTAATAAGTGAAAGCATGAATGGCTGCAATAAGAGCATTTGCTTTACAACCAGAAGTTGCATGCCAGGAACTAAGGACGTGTAGGAGAATGAAAGCATTGTAGAAATTAAGTAGATGGGATAGGTAGTGGCAAATGGAATTTAATATGCATAAATGTTAATTAATGCACATTGGTGCAGATTAATTGGCATGCTTGTACATAATACAAGAATGTCAAGTGAAAAGGGGGAGATAAAAATGATTTGCATGTGAAGAAAAATAGCCAGTCAATGTGAACTTTTTATCAACATAGCGAATCAAGTATTCAGATGGATCTTGAGGACATATGATCAGTTGAAAGAGGTCATTTTAACCCTGTGTAATTTCATTGACGAGGTTACATTTGGAATATTAGGTTAAATTTTCCACTTCTGCCCTCCTGGCACAGAGCTTCACCTGCCAGGGGCACACATCAGGAATTCATGTGGCCCATGGATTTGTGTCCATTAGTTTTGGTAGATAGAGAAGCATGGGCTATGCAATCAAAGTTTGCATCCCTGGCGAGAGAGACTTCCTGCCAGAAACATGTAAGTGGAAAATTTATCTTATTGCATACAGTGTGGATACCCTCCCTTCAATAGGACATTGATACATTTGGAGAGGGCACAGAGAATAATAGTGAAGATGACTTGTGTTCATTGGAAAAAGAGAGAAAAAGTGTAAATGATCCAAGTATCTAAAATATTGAAAGGCATTGTTAATGTAATCAAGTTTAACATAAACTATTAAATCAAGAGGAGACTAGTACAACATTTAAAGGTTCCCACAGAGTTCTGACCAAGAGCGATGTGGCATGGGCCTCTGGCAAAACAAGTTACTGTTATGTTGACTAAGTCCTTCATGAATGAGCTTGTTGGGCGTCTATTGGGCAACACATCTGAGATATATAAGGATAAGACGATGAAATCATATTCTGAATAACACTATGGCTGCGATTTCGCCTACCGAGGCGGGCTAAGAGCGACCAAGGTAGGTGGCAGACTGCGACCCCGCTCTCAGTTCCATCGCCCTCTGTTGAAGTGATTTTACATTGATGGACTTGTTAAGCCCGCCCTGTGAGGAACCCGGCCAATTGAAAGGAAGCGGGTCTGATGACGTCATTTGATGACGCATCATCAGCCGGTTTCCTTAAAGGGACCATGTCCACATTCATTTTGACAGTTGAGCACATTGAGGTGCTGACAAGCACTGCACAAAAGTGCACTGCTGCACCCAGGCTCTCCCATGACTCCCTCTATATGCTTATGGAGGGAGTCACAGCACGCAGGGAGGGCCTCTTCCCTTCCCATGGGCAGAAGAGACCTCCCCAGGGCACCAAAGCAGCCTGGTTGCACATTGCACAGGAGGGCACAAGCAGGGATGTCGTCAGGAGGACCTGGCTCCAGTGGTGCAAACCTTTCAATGATCTCAGTAGATCACGAATTGTTACTGCAAAGCCACACTCTACCTCATCCTGCTGTGCCACTCATCACATCCCCATGACTCTACCTTCCCTACCCTACTCCTGCACATCCTTACTCGCACCAACTTACCTTGCACCTCCACCCATCCCTCTCTCTCTATCTATATCATCACATCCCCATCTCACTAGCCACCCCACACACTCACCCTTATCCTTGTCCAATCATATCAATTAACAACACACAATGGTAGGCACTTGGGTGTTTTCGCCAATGTTCATGGAAAGTGTCTGTTAATGTGCTGTCAAACATTGAAACCTTTATTTTCCACACTTTACCTTCTTGGACATATTTGTGTGCACCTTTGGAAGTGGCTCAGTGAGTTCCAGTGAATGGTGAGACATAACGGTACCCCCCGCAATGGTGATGAGTGTGAAAGGAATGGCTTGGGCATTGTAGGGATGCTTTATGGTGTTGCTGTGGGGTGGTGCCAACCTGGCACATCATGTGGCAGCCAGGGTGTACAGCATCAAGTGAAGTAAATCTGGCCATGGTGAGGCCATCCCTGGCCTCCCGGGCAGCAATGCGGTCAGCTCCTGATGCCCTGTGTCCTGTGCAGCATCAGGTGATTGCGGAGCAGGTTGGTGTTGTTGTTGGTGCTGCTGGTGCGCCTGGTGATGTTGGTGTTGGGGCTGATCGTGGTGGGACTCCGAGGACCAATGTGAGATTTTTTTCAAGGGCATGATGCTGCTGGAATAGATGGCAGCTGAAGTTGAGATGACAGAGGTTGCTCCAAGGAGGTGACAGTGGATGGAGAGTTTACTCCAAAAACTTGCAAACTGCATAAAGCTGAAAAGTGCATTCCAAATCCTAAAGGCTCCAGCTTCTAACATTAGAAAGTTAACAACTGTGAAATAGTAGCTTTTATACCACATTTGCAGCTGTCAACTATTCAGAGGAATGGAGAGTCATTGAGAACCCGACATTACCTGACGTGATCCCCGTGCACTGGGAACCTCGTGAAAAAGCTGGTAAAATGGTAAGTACATGGTAAAATGCTGCTTAAGTACCTTTTAACAAGCTTTAAAGTATCTGAATTGGCTGACCCGCCACTTGGTGTCGGGTCTGTTCAGGGATGACAGTCCAGACACTTGGGAAACTGACACGGAGGCGGGTTGACAGCGGGATACCGACCCGGTCAATTTTTTGATTTTGACAGCGGACCCACCTCCGAACCTGCCCTCTGAGCGCCGGTAAAATTCCGGCCTATGTTTGCAATCCTGTTGGTACCATGGAAGCATTATCTGGAATGTGACCAGTCAGGGCTCAGTAATACAAATTGTATTATTAGGTTGATGTCCTGGATAATTACTCAATCACCCTTGCATATCAGCAATGGAATTCACAGGATTTTGGTTCTTGAAAGTTTTCTCTCTAGGTTGGTCTCCTCTCTCAGGAAATTAAACAGTATTGCGTGATCATACAAGTTCTGAATAGTCTGTCGGGAAGATTGGGGTTGATAGCTTCAATAACCCCATCTCATTCTATAGTTTCTTCTATTACTTCATACCAATGGAGTATTTACCATTGCATGATGTAAACCTGTGACAGAAATTGAGTATTACTATAATATCGCATTATGCCCCACTGACACTGATTTACAGTATTATTTTAGAGTTTGCAGGGCTCGAGTCTGATAGGATCCAATGGAATAAGTTGTATCAATTCTTCATCTCATTGTATCAAAGCATTAAATGCAAGGAAAAGCAAAAGATCAATTTTCCCTCCCATCCATTGTGAATGTGCCTGCTCTAATCTAATTGGAAAAATATTGCAGTCGTCATTATTTAGACCCAGTGCCTTTGGCAATTAATCTTGTAATTAAAACAACAGGAAAAATAAATTCAATTTCAAAGGGAATTCTGAATGCAAAGAGTTAAAGTTCCATGTTGGGCTAAAGTTACTGATTGAATAATTCATTCTTCACTTTGTACCAATGAGTGTAGATTAAGGAAATGGAAGAAGGGAAGGACCTGCATTTAGATAGCACCTTTCACATCCCCAGGACGTCCCAAAATTCTTCCCAACCAATAAAGTGCATGAAATAACAACAGAAAACGCTGGAAAAACTCAGCAGGCCAGGCAGCATCCGTGGAGAGAGAAACAGAGTTAACGTTTCAGGTCGAAGACCTTTCGTCAGAACTGGAAAAAGCAGGAAATTAAATAGATTTAAAGCAAGGATAAAGCTGGGAAAAGGGGGAGGGGATGAAAGAACAAAAGGAGAGATTAAGAGACATTGAGAGACTTTAAGAGATGATCAAGGCAAGAGGAGGTGTTAATGTGACAGGTTGAGGCTAAAAGAAGTGTGAAATGCACTGGCAGAATGAAGGACAGCTGCCAGCTTCTAGGAGGAAACAAAAAGGGGGGAGGGGGCAAACAAAGGGTGGATGAAAAAATAAAATATAAATGTGATAGGGTGATAATGAAGTGCATGTTTTGAAGTGTGGTCACTGTTATTATGTAGGCAAATGTAGCAGCCAATTTGCACATAGCGAGGTCCCACAAACAGCAATGAGACAATTAACCAGATAATCTGTCGTGGTGTTGGTGTTGAGTGAGGGATAAATGTTGGTCAGGACATCAGAAGAACTTCCTGTTCTTCTTCTAAAAGTGCCATAGGATTTTTTTTTTTTTTTACATCCACCTGAGAGGGTAGACAGCTCTTGGTTCAACATTTCATCCAAAAGACTGCAGGGGGAAATTTAACCACAAAAAATGGATGGGTTGGGGTCGGGTGGGAGGATAAAGAGTTAAAAAAAAAATGAATCCCAACCCCAATCTGCCCACTTACGGTTTTAACGAAGGCGAGCTGGGGTCAGGCAGCCAACCCACTCCCAGGAGGCGGGTCCACATTTAAATATTATAATGCAGGGCTATGGGGAAAGGGTGGGGGAGTGGGAATAGCTGAAGCGCTCTTGCAGAGAGCCGGCATAGGTGCGACGGGCCGAATGGCCTCCTTCTGTGCTGTAACCATTCTATGAGACTGGCATGACTCATGGTGAGCCACCATTTCAAATTTAAGTCGGGCTGGTCAGGTTTTGCCTCCTAAAAATCAGGACATTGTGGCCAATTATATTGGGTCAACTACTGAGATTAGTCCAGGGAGCTTTCTGTGTCATCAGCAACCCATGTGTGCATGTTTGATGGGGTAACAGACTGATAAAAAAAGGGGAGGGGGGGAATCTGTAACACATCGTATCTACCTATTTGCATTTGACACACATTTTTGGTGGGGCCGGACACAGGAAGATTCTGCCTGAAACAAGTTGGAACATTATTAAATACTCAGATGATGTCAGAGTGATGTTATATCACCTCCTTTTACACAGGTACAACACCCATGATGACATGCATATGCAATGGTCACCCATGGTCGCTGGAGGAATCAGCTACAGATAAAAGTTCTTTTAAAGCTTTAAGGCCATTTGCACACAGTTTTTCTTGATTTTTTTTCTGCCTTCACTTGGGCTTTCACGAGCCTTTCTTATAATTCATTGCTGCTTCTTTTTCTCCTTACTGCTCCATTAGTGCCACTAATGGATTTCCCATGAGAAATATCCATGCATATGGGTCTCTTGGAGAAAGAGGAGGAAATACCAGCGGAAGGATGCTCGATCAGTCAGGCTGCACCAGAGGTGTTCTGTGTCCATCCATCCTGCACACTCGTACGCACATATCTCATTCTGGCAGAGGATTAGCACACGTAACGGCTCCAACGGCCAAGGCAGGCTGTGATAGGAGGCCTGGCTAATCCTAATCGCAGTATCCTCTATATAACATTGCCTAATTGGCCACATCTGCCAAAATGCCCCCGACCATATCTGCAGACATTGTTGCACTTACCTGGAAATGACCGTGGGCATCGGTCTTCGAAGGCTTCAGGTCAGCATAGAGTCAGATACAGGGCTGTGCCAGAATCAGGCGGACACATTCAGTGTCAGTAACAGTCCGCTGTGTCCTCCAACCGACCTCCTCCTCCAAGCATGTTATAATGCTGACCTGGGGGGACAGTGCCTTGGGGTGGCAAACAGAGCCACTCTCCTTGCAACCATCTGATGCAGCACCACCTGGAATTCAGCAGCCAATCATATAGGGGGTCAAGCACTGGGGGCTGCTCTGTCGCATGCCTGCAAACTCATTTCTGCACATTGCGATGCCTTTTCCCTTCATTTTTGCTCGTCGCCCCTTAGTGCTCTGCCCTTCAATCTTGGCAAAGAGTGCTACTGGGTTGAGATGCCTTTTCAGCCTTTGCAAAGGCCTGAACGATTTATCTCCCCCTACTTTCTACTCCCACGTACTCTCTGCACCAATCCAGAACTGCAACTGGAGTTGTGAACAATTACGCCATTAGCTGACTCACAAACATGGAGTGCTATTAATACGTTACCATTCTGGGGAGGTCGGCACCAGTTCTTAACCATCTCGAACTGACTTACACCAGCATTTGAAAATAAGCCCCAAAGCACCAAATTTGAGACCTTCTGGTCCACATAGCTTACTGCTACATTAGACAGTATCATTACCCAACAAACCATTGGAAAAGCTTCACGTTTAACATGTTTCTGTCCTCAAGACCACAATAGTCCCCCCGTTCCTCCTCATTGACAACATTTAAGAAATTAGATAAAATGTTTCATTTTTTAGTGTGTGGTGCAGGCATACTACTGGTACTCAAAGGGTTAATGTTCACAATAGATTAACTACCGAACCTGTTTTGTGCAGTATTTATTTTTGCCATGAAGACCACTGTTAATCTCAGTGCCAGTAAATGGTTAATTTATTCTTTAACACGTATTATGAATGAAAGTGCACGACTGCTTCTAATGTCAGTCTACGTTACTGCAGCCCTTCATTAAGACGACCAAACTGTGCTCTGACTCTACAATTTCTGCTTAGTTGTCATGCTGCATTACCATTATTTTCCGTTGCAAAGAAAGGTTTTCTCTACCACTCCCTCCCTGCGCAAAACAGCATCCAGTTTGTGTGCTTAAGTGCTTTCTTTTGTCAGATTGGAAGACCTTTAGGCAGACACGTTCTCTCAAGATTCCAATAATGGAGATTGATTCAGGGAGTCATCAATTCTATGTGCGTGTGTGTGTGTGTGTTTGTAGACTGGTTCTTGTTAAAATGATAACATTTCAACACACAATGAGAGTGTCTCCAAACGTTGAAGAAAGATAGCCATTTGCATTGAGATAATCTGTTTCCATTTGATTTGATTTATTTTATGTAATATTTTTAGATGCGGTCATTTATTTCTTGATGTATAGATTTTGCTTGTTGCTGTTTGTAGAAAAGAGAAAAGATGGCACGTATGCACCTAGTTGAAGAATAAATCCTTCTGGCAGTGACATTTTAAAGCACAGATGAAAGTGAGAAATATCCAGAGAGAAGGCAGTGAGTGGAAGACTGAGGGAGAGATCAATGGCAGCAGTGCTTATGAGAGAAAATAGTTCAAATGGAGACAGCTCATTTAAGCCTTGGCCTACTAGTTTGTTTATTTAAAAGTAAAAGTCCAGTCTACCCAAGCATTCTATTAATCAGACGGTGCAAAATTGGGATCCGTTGTGCACTTTGTTTGGGTGTTACTGGTGCCATTTTACACGCGCACATTTCTGGGGCAAATCGCGCCGGGCGCCATATTGATGAGGGCGTTAGCGTGCGCGCAGCTAACGTCCGCCAGAAGTATGCAGAGCAGGCAGATCATAACTTCAATCAGTGTGTAATTCGGATTTAACACCAGCGGTGCCATTTTGGAGCTCAATGCTCCAGCCAACGCCCTCTCTTAAGCTTGCACAACTGAACATGCATTCAGCAGCAGGAAGGACGCCCCACCAGCGCTATTTAAAGGGATCATCAACTACTTACAGGTTAGTTGCTGGTTGATTTCTTCTGGCTGTTGCTACGATTCTACAAGTGTTTGACGCTTTCCATAGTTGTTTCAAGTTGCAAACGTCTACAGGGAGTGGAGTGGCAGGTGCCGAAGGACTTTTTGCTGACTTCAAGGCTTCTGCACAAACCACTTGCTGCCAGACATGGGTGCACTGGTAAGCATTCCCCATGGAATACAGCATGACTTGGAGAATGAACAGAGGCCACGCAGAGCAGGTCAAGCTGCTGGAAGAGGGAGGAGGAGGAGAGGGAGCAAGGCTCTCAGCAGGAGGCCATATCCTCCCAGGGTGTTCAAGGAGCAATTCACCTACCTGGACCTCATCGAGGAACATTGTGTGAGACGTTTGCACTTCAGTAAGGACATCCTCACTGAAGTCTGCCATCTGCTGCAGCCACAATTGCAACCTCAGAGCAGGGTAAGGATCGCATTGCCAGTGGCTGTGAAGGTGACCGTGGCGATGAACTTTTATGCGTCGGGCTCCTTCCAGGCTGGAGCTGGAGATATTTGCAACATCTCGCAGTTTGCCGTCCACTGTTGCATAAGGGAGGCTATTGAGGGAGGTCACTGAGGCTCTCTATTCAAAGAGAGCCGACTACATTTCATTCTCTCTTGCCAGAGACAAGCAGGCAGAGCGAGCACGTGGCATTGCTAGGATTGCAGGCTTCCCCATGGTGCAGGGTGCCATTGACTGCACGCACGTCGCTTTGCGGGCACCCCACGTCAACTCTGCCATATACCGTAACCAAAAGGAATTACACTCCCGCAACGTCCAGCTGGTGTGCAACCCTGCAAGTCAATGCCCGGTATCCTGCCAGCAGTCACGATGCGCTCATTCTGCAGCTATCCGCTGTGCCAGCTGCATTTCAGCCACCACGGCAAACCAAAGCGTGGCTACTGGGCAACGAGGGCTATCCGCTGATGACATGGCTCATGACTCCGGTGCGCAACCCATGCACACGTGCACAGCATGCATACAATGAAAGCCATGTTGCCACACGAAATGTAATAGAGCAGACCACTGGTGTGCTGAAACGATGCTTCTGCTGCCTGGACCACTCTGGAGGAGCCCTGCAGTACTTGGCAGAGCAGGTGTCAAGATTCAAGTAAAGGGAATTAAGGGTTACGGGGAGCGGGCAGGAATTTGGACATGAGTCTAGGTTCGGATCGGTCATGGCCCTGTGATAGTAGATTGGCGGTTAGGATCAGATCAGCCATGATCTTACTGAATGGCGGAGCAGGCTCGAGGGGCCAATTGGCCTACTCCTGCTCCTATTTCTTATATTCTTATTCATGGTGGTCTGCTGCATGCTGGGCGACAGCAGTCTGGGCTGGCTGGCTGACAGGCCACAGCAAGGGCACTGGCAGAGTGGACGGCAGGTTCGTGCTCCATGGAGTCACTGCCACTCCCCCGGGGCGGCATCTCAGCAATCCCAGTAATCTGTTGGAAGCCCGATACAAGCAAGAGGATGGAAAAACCTGAAAAGGCTCTGGGTTAAATCCCAATACAAAAAGATTCTCCATCAGCTCACCAGAGATACAGCCTCGAGATCAGCTCTGAACTGCGCAATTCTCCGACAAGCACCAAGGAAGATAATCAAAACCATGTTGCACATTGAACCTGACCACACTATTCCTTTTCTTGAGATGGGCAGATTCAGATACCACGTTTTGTGGATAAGGTGAGAATGTTGAACAGGATATTCGTTGAAAACTTGAAACCAAAGTCAAGTAACTTTATAATCCGAAGGTATTTGTTGGCCAGGTGCTCTGTTAGCTTATTTATATCGACAGTCCACATTTACCAATATTATCCCATATTAATGGAATGCAATACATTTTGTAGATATTTCAAGCTAAGACTCAAATACTTACGGACTACTGTCAAGTGATAACTCTGCCCAAGCAATTGGAAATCTCAGTGAATAAGAAACTTTCCTAATTACAACAATCTGCTTTCCAGTCACATAGTTTAAGAGAATAGTTGTCAGTTTGTCAGTCTCACATGCCATATATAGAATCATTCTTTCAATCATCAACATGAAGTGAGGGCAATAGCCCTTTAACATTTGAAGAGCATTCAACAAAGGTGTATTATCCCAGTGTTAATTCAAAACAAATCTCGAACGGTAAGCTGTTGAATTGGGTATATGGCATCCTCAAAGCACACAAGTATCCGGTCATGAAAATGATCACCCTCTTATCATAATAGCTGCACACAGGGCTCTCATGGAATTATGTTTGGCCCCACTCTGGTTCTTATGTTCATCCACATCCTGTGGGAGTCCATCAGACTGATGTCCTTATCGCTGACAATGTCATTCCCCCCCCGCCCCCACAGTATGTTCTAATTCCCACTTTAAGAACAAGTAGTGAACTGAATCTCCAGAGATCAACAGATCTGGACAGTAAGCTGACAAATGCCGTGTTATTTTCAGTCCTGAGAACAGTGGGGGTGTAATCGGTCTTTGTGGCAGCACAAGATGGTTGATAGCGAACTGGCAGCCCATTTTACACCCACCTCATTTTAACATCAATGGAAAAGAAGGTTGGTTTGGGGTGAAAAACGAGCTGCCGATTTGTATCGCCCATGTTGCACTAGTGCCCAAGACAAATTTCACCCCTGTTAGAAATAGCCAAGTTACGGCTATCTCTGGTCACTTTAAATAATCAGGTTCGAGTGCAAACCAATATGGTGAGTATACTGTGTTTAATCAGAGTTTAAGACGGAATATAACATTAGTTATACAGCAGAAACATACGACCGTGACAAGAAGCTGATAGCCATCCGATCGGGCAGACATTTGACACACATGAGCAATTCTCTTCCTCCTTTCGTCTGTGAGTACAAGCTCTCTCTCTCTCTTTCTCTTCCGTCTGTGAATACAAGCTTTCTCGGGAGGTCACTTTTATTCTACTTTTAGGGGTGGGCCTGAACCTGGATATTGACAAGACCTTTTGACCTATAAAAGTTCTCCTAAAACCTTAATATCCAATGGGACTTGTAGTTCTTTGTCTCGATTCTTGTGTCAAAGCCCGCCCTAAAGATGTCTTACGATTTTGGCCACCTGTCTTTCTCTGTTTATATTTTCCCAGGGTTTCCTTCCTGTGGAATGTGTGTCTTATCTCTTTCGTCCGTATCCTTCTTTGATCTCAAAAGGCCCAACTAGAAACCTGTTCGCTTCAGAGTGTTACCTCCTTTATGAGGTAGCAAATGTTTACGTTAACTTCCCCAAACTTCCTCCCATTATCTTTGCAAGCAGTTCTGTTAAACTAATTTCAAATCCTACCTTAGCATTATACATAAAATACATAAACAAGGTTCAAGTCTTATCTTAAAAACAACAGATAATCGCTTAGCAACAGGGAGATTGTACCTCCGTAGGAAACCAAACCATTAGGAGGGTTAAATTTGGTTCATTTGCGTCTCCCGTTAGTGCAAATCAAGTAGTGCCTGGGCGCGGCATCACTAATGCCTCCTGTGAAATTCAGCGGGAGGTTAGTGGCGGCGATAACCATTAGCGCCCCGTGGCGCTGCGCCGCCGGCGATTACATCATTGCCATGCACAGTGCCCCGCTCGCGCACCGGCTGTAACATTGGGTGGCGCCCCCCAACTTACCGCCGAACGCTATGTCCGCCGGGGTCAGGGGGGCCTACCTGCGGCTGGGGCAGCGCTAGTTAAAGGGAGGTGGCGGGCGGCCATTTTTGTTGCTGGCCGCCTGCCAGCACCTGCCTCCGTTGCTGTCCCCGGCTCCCGTGAAGCCCCCTGCGGGGTGCCGGCTGCTCTCCATGAGCCCGGCACTCCTCTTGAGTGCCGGGCTCATTTGCCGGCACTCCCGATCCCTGGTGACCCAGCTGGGCGCCAGGACGCGCTGCGCCAGGCCCCTCCCCTTTAATAAGGGGGGAAGGCCTGCAGTACCGCGGCGCGATATGCTGCAGCGCATGGCGCTGCGGCACGTAGCACCGCGATATTGGCTCACAGCGCCCCTCTCGGGGTTCTACCTGGGAAAATCGGCTGCGGGGACGCTAACTCTTTCGGGGCGCTAAAATTAAAGGGGCGCAACCCAATTTTTACCCCTAGCACTTCTAAGCATTTATCTGTCCCAAGGAGACTTTCCGTCTGCAATTCGAACATAACCATTTAAACACAGCATTTTTCGCGTCACAGTTTTAATTGCATAACCATATACATTTTTAGGCATCTTTAGTTTCTAACACCCCCCAGTAAGTTAGTAACTCTATCAGTAAAGCTTGACTTTGATGTTAGGGGTACCAAGCTCTGCGTAATTACAAGTGTTCTCTGGTTTGAAATCACATCTAATCTATGCTGGAGCAATCAGATGGTAAAGATGCATGGAAAAACTGCTAAAATAGTACCACACTCAATCATACATGTCACATTTAGCAAGACTCATGTTTTACAGAACTATATTTGCCCAGTGGTAGTATATTACAGCTCTCTTTGATATCTGAAGTCCAAAGCCATTAAGATTGAATAAAATTGACTATTTCCATTAAAGAATGCATCCTCTATAATATTGCAATGATGTCGCTGGCCCTGAGAAAATTAAGGCCTGAGCCTTATTAGTTGTTACAGCATAAGTCAGACATCCACGGTTACAACAACATTCTGTATTGATCCAGCAATTCTGTGCACAGTAAGCTGGTAATGCTTCACACAGTGGCTCTGCCTGTGGAACCTCATCACAGGTTGTGCTGTCACCTAGAACTTTGACTTTTGTAAGCAGAACTTTAATTATAAAGTTAGTACTACTACTTCACTGGAAAGTCCTAATAATAAAACACTTCTGACAAGTGATTAAAATGTCAAAACAGTTTACTGCCTTACAGGAACTGATTCCTTCTGTAGACATTTCCCTCACTATGGGGCCGATTTTAATTCGGGGCAGGAATTGGGGGTGTGGGGTGGGGGGGGGGGGGGTGGTGTCAGGTGGCCACGGAAACGGTCTGCGGCGAGGTAAATAAGGATATGGGGGGTGGGGGGCAGGGGGAAGCCTGGGGCAGGGGAGGCCCAAGGTATCCTCCTGGGTGCTAGGAGGAGCGCTCCAGCTCCTCTTGGCCCACAAGGAACCTTTGAAAATTTAAAAAGAAAAGCACTAACCTGGGCCTCCTGTGACCAGGGTCCTTTTTGCTGTCAGCTTTTGCTGTTAAAATGGCGTGAGCGTTCCGGTGATGTCATCAGCATGCAACTCTGCCATTTAAATTTGGTCCCCGCTCCTCTGGAGCAGGTGGCCTTTCCGTGCCTGAATTCAGGCAAGCAAAAATGGCGGGGGGCGTGAACAGGCCAGGAACGGGGCACAAACACCACTCGCCATCTTAACCGTCCTCCCACACCTTTCCTGCCCTGGGGTGGGGAGGGTGGAATTAAAATTGGTCCTTATATTTTTCTATCATATTTATTATATTGCATATTAAACAAATATATTCATTGAACAAAAATATTCATTTATTAGCTATTCATTGAAGTGGAGTTGACTGTAATTTGCATTATACAGAGACAGTCAGACAGCTGGAAGATTAAAATCAGTTTTAAATAAAAATATAATTTTCCTGCCTATTGCTCACAATTCAGGTCAGTCTTCATGAGCCAAAATACAGTTCCTTATATTAGTTACAGTAGCTCACAATTTCCTGGAAATTCTCCTAGTAACTACGAAGCGCTTTTCCAAGGAAATTCGCCCATAACTGTCGATTTTATATTGGTGCGCAGGCATTTCCTCAATCGTTTGCGCTGCTGCTGAGATACGTCCGCCATTACCCTCTCGTGCGAATTTCCTGCATTTATGCCAGTAATGCACTGCCGTGGATTTAGGCCCAACCATTTAGGCGCAGCGCGGCCCGACGTCACCTGAGATTTCTGGAGTTTGCTGGTGATTTTCTTCGCAAACTTAAAAAAAAAATCCTTCCCAAGACTTAACCAAAGTGCCGTCCGTCTCTGTGCCCTCAAAATGTCACAGTCTCCACGCATTCAGAAGGACGAAGCAGTTGGAATGCCTTTCCCAAGGAACTAGGACGAGGAGCAACAGAGGTGAGAGGCTCTGAGAGTGAGTCATCATGGCAGAAGACAGTAGCCCACTCGCTATAACCCCTCCTGATGGTGCTGTACTTGGGCATGTTCAATGCCGCTTATAAGAACATAAGAACATAAGAAATAGGAGCAGGAATAGGCCACTTGGCCCCTCGAGCCTGCTCCGCCATTCAATAAGATCATGGCTGATCTTGGGCTCAAAGCCACTTCCCCGCCCGCTCCCCATAACCCTTCACTCCCTTGTCTCGCAAAAATCTGTCTATCTCCACCTTAAATGTATTTAATGACCCAGCCTCCACGGCTCTCTGGGGCAGAAAATTCCACAGATTTACGACCCTCTGAGAGAAGAAATTCCTCCTCATCTCAGTTCGAAAAGGGCGACCCTTTATTCTAAAACTGTGCCCCCGCGTTCTAGATTTCCCCACGAGGGGAAACATCCTCTCTGCATCTACCTTGTCGTGCCCCCTCAGTATCTTATATGTTTCAATATGATCACCTCTCATTCTTCTAAATTCCAATGAGTATAGGCCCAACCTGCTCAACCTTTCCTCATAAGTCAACGCCCTCATTTCTGGAATTAACCTAGTGAATCGTCTCTGAACTGCCTCCAATGCAAGTATATCCTTCCTTAAATAAGGAGACCAAAACTGTACGCAGTACTCAAGGTGTGGTCTCACCAACACCCTGTACAGTTGTAGCAGGACTTCCCTGCTTTTATACTCCAACCCCTTTGAAATAAAGGCCAACATTCCATTTGCCTTTTTGATTACTTGCTGTACCTGCATGCTAACTTATGTTCTGGAATAGACAAATGAACTCCGTGGAAAATGACAACGTAAGTTCCCGTTGGCAAGATGAATGTAAATTTCCGTGTCAGCGCGATGAGGGAAATTTTGGGCCATCCTTACTGTGTAGATATTCAAAGTTAACCGAATGTACGTTCATTTCTGTACTGTTGCACTAAGTGGCTGCAAATGGTTAATTCAGTCTATATCGTTTCTCATGAATGAAAATGCATTGCAACTTGTAATGTCAGCCCATGTTACTGCAGCCAGCCATTAAAATGACAAGACTGTGCTCTGACTCTACAATTTACACTCTGTTGTCACGCTGCCTTACAATTATTTCTTAGCTGCTGCGGAAATGATCTACGCTGACCCACCCCCTGCACAGGATCCTGTCCAGTCCATGTTCTCAGGTGCCACCTCTCGGCAGATCAGCTTAAAACTGCAAGGAGGCTCTTGAATCAATGCATCATTTAGAACTATCGGCCGCGCCAGCAAATCATTTCAATGGTTTTATACAGGAAACTGAAAACAAACAAGTTGGTGCCATTCATGGTCTTATAACTTGTCTACTCTGCATTTAAGTAGTCAAAGAAGAGAAAAACTACTGCTATATTTCAAAAGATTTAAATAGCATAAAAGATGGCACCTCAGTGTGTCCCACTGAGAATCCGTCAATTTGCTTTTTTTCGTGTTCCAGTTTGAAGCTGGATCTCATTTTCCATCACAGCAAAGACCAAGAAATAATCTTCTCTTAATTAATGGCACATACTCTCATATTCACTGGATTTTCTATGTACCATTCTAAATGACTATTGCAAAGGATTACAATGAGAGTGTGCAGTTTATATAATTATTCCTTAGTTGAGATTTATGAATATGCTGAATAAACGTAACCTATTTTTAAAACAAAAATGGGCAAAATAACTGGGTTTTTTGGGGATTAATGAATCGTTAGTGGAATTGCAAGATCTTCACATTAAAGATCTGGGAATGAGTAATGTTTGAGTGTTGCATTTTAAAACAAAGTGGATTCACACAGGTTTTAAAGAAAGCCACAGCCTGCAGACAGTGAAGTTGTGTATTCTAGCCAAACGAGCCAGGCTGTGGAATGATGCAAGTCACGGTCTGGCTCATACTGAGACAATGAGGGTTCGTTGTCTCATCCCAGGCCTCTAAAGCCAGGATGACTCCTATTCATTTTGGGAACTGCTGGACATGCTTTCTTTAAAGCTGCACCCTGGGGCAGAGGGAGGTGGTGGTAGGAGAATGCCTGGTGTTATTGATGGGTCTACTGGTGAATCACTAAATGGGGAGGAAGTCAAAGGACCGTCTCCCGCTGGCTAGGAGCACCGAGAGAAAAGGACATAGCAACACATGGGCAGTCAATTAGCCAGCTAGATCTTCTGAGGATGCTTGGCCGAGTGAGTCCTGAGCCAGTAAGGATCAGAAGCCTTATGCGGAAAAAGTTAAATGAGCCTCTAATAGGGAGCGTGTGTCAGATTTTTATTATTTGCCTTGTTCTTGAGGCGGGCATTGTAATTAGTTGAAGCAAAGTGACATCTGTTACTCTGTGTGTTCGCTTGCTGCCAGTAAAATAAAGCAGCTTAATCATTTGTACCTAGCCTTGTTAAGTTTTTCAATCTATGTTCAGAAAGATTGGAGGAGATGTGAGGGTACGTGAGAAAGACCCGGTTTGAATCACAAGGTCTGATTGTTACATCTCCAGCTTATGCTATTGCATAATTAGATACTGACAGTACAAGCAGAGTCCTGAATGTAAGACACTCTGACCACTTCAGGGAGTGATGAGCACAAGTGTACCCAGGAGAATGTCTAAGGCAGACTCGAAACTTGTAACAGTTGCCAAAATGCAAAACCACACTAGCCCCAAAATTGTGAGTCTCCATTCCTGGCACAGAGTATCACCAGGAGCACAGACTGAAGAGTTGGGCAAAGAGGTCAGTGTGCCAGATTCGCTGCACTCCCAATTTTCCATTGACCTCCATGCTTCATTCTCCAGTCCATGCTCCCTTCGAGTGAGATGCCTTGATGGGATTGGAATCTTGCAATTTTGGGGCTGCTATCTCTGTTAAATCTCTAAAGTCCACAGAAAATGGCTTCCTCTGCTGACTTAAGTGGATAATTGTACCCTCCAGTGTGTAACCACACAATACAGAACAAGGTGGTTCCAGATTTGATCACATGGAGAACTAACCAATGGGTTTATGCCTGTCAAAATAGACAAAGTAATGTCATAAGCACATGTCAAACTTTCACATACTTTTGCACACAGCCATTTCTACGCCTCTCTACCTCTCTCCTCCTTTAAGACAGACCTTAAAACTCATCTCCGTGACCGTTACCTGTCCTAATATCTCCTTATGTGGCTCGGTGTCAAATTTTGTTTGATAATCACCCCTGTCAAGAGCTATGGGATGTTTTATTATGTTATGTAAAGGCAAGTTGCTGTTGTTGTAAACATATTGGCCTGGAGTTTCCATTCGAGTGTGCTGGATTATTCGGCGTAATTCGGCCGAAATTGGCATAACCGGCGCAAAAGGTCACGGAATTAGATTATGTTCAGCGCAAATTGAGTTTCCGCGATCTTCTGCGCCATTTTAAGAAACATCACGCTAGAAGCAGGGCCGGCGCACCAAACTGGCCACGCCCCCAGGATCAATGAATCACCATTGGGCGTTTCCGCTAATTGCGCTCGTTTGCGAGCCTTCAACGAGGCCCTAAATATTAAGCTGGTTCTTTTGTGTATAAGGACACTAATAGGCACGTTTTAAAAGCTTTTGAACATAATTTTGTATTTAATTTACCTAAAAAAAGAACTGACTACTGTACCCCAATATAACTAGGAAATGGTTCTGCATATTTTTTTGAAGTCATTTTTAGTCATTTAAAATTCGGTTACTCACAGGTGGTGGATTGACACTGTGATTAAAAATGCTAATTTTTTGTGATTAAACCCATTTTCACCCGTATTAATCAAACTGCACCTAGTTAACACTTAAATATATCAAGGAATATTTTTTAAAGCAACATTTTTTTTAAATTACATTTTAAAACGCTGTCCGATTGCGTTGGTTCATGGCAGATTTTGCATTCGGTGAGATGCAAATGAGTTTGAGCAGAAACTCGAGAAAAAAAAAAGCACTTCCCAAAACGGGTGCAATTTGGGGCGTAATTTGTGCCCGCTTCGCTTATTACGACCAAAGCGGAAACTCTACCCCAATGTTTGAACTAGATATCATTTAATAATACATTTTGCAATATCTGGAATTTGTTATTAACATAATTGGAATTCTCAGAAGACAACTGCGTAATTAAAATGATAACTCAGAATCCCATCGTGCACAAGGCAAGGAATAGATTTGGATATTAATACATTTTCTACTATTTATTCAATAGGTAGCAGACTTTTTGCAGTTTCTACCCTGGAATTATGAAAGTTATATTTCAGGGGCATTTTTATTAGGGCACAACAAGCATTCAACAAAACATAAACTACAGGAAAAAAAAAATATTTATTTGTTTATGGGATGTGGACGTCGCTGGCAAGGCCAGCATTTATTGCCCATCACTAATTGCCCTTGAGAAGGTGGTGGTGAGCCACCTTCTTGAACCGCTGCAGTCCGTGTGGTGATGGTACTCCCACAGTGCTGTTAGGGAGGGAGTTAATAATTAATGGGTGTTGCCTCACTGGTGATTAGCATATGAAGCAATAACATGAATTAATCACACACAATCACAGTGTCTGACTATTATTACTTTATCAATATTTCATTCTATTTTTCAGGCCTCATTGACCTGAGTCCAAAGCCACCAATAATGTCACTGGGAGTGTGTTGGTAATGTGTTGGTAACACTCATGCAGCCTCTGTTTTCTTGTTAAAGACAGGAAAGAGATGGGGTTCTGCACTAATCTGAGTACAAATATTTACCACATTAGAGAACTGACCAACCAATATCAAAAGAAAACACCGTCTCAAACTTACTAATTCAAACATAATACAGCATGGCTAGTTTGTCAAAAGTTCCATTTAGAAAGTGGAATTAAACAGCAGCTCACTCAACACAATAGAATTTCCAGAAAAACTCAGAACAAAATCACGTGTCAGAACAGGAATGGACCTTAAATCGGCCGCAGTTGCTCAATAAAACCCTCCGCCTACATGCTCACAAATGATTTGGCTTATGGCTCGATCATATTTTTACAGTAGGAAAAGCCTTTATTACCTCCTAAACTTGATGTTCATGTTGAAATATTGTTGCCTACAAAGTGAGCATTAGTGACAAATTCCAGATATTAATAAAGACAACAATATCTTGATTGGTAAGAACTGCTGTAAGATTCCTAACTGTGTCCGGTTACATTGTTTGCTGCCGTAAAATTGTACAGGTGGCCAAACAAAACTGCACTTTATTCTACTCGGAGCTCCGACATGGCAAGAGAGCCCCAGGTGGGCAGAGGAAACGCTGCAAGGGCACCCTCAAAGCCTCCTTGAGAAAGTGCAACATCCCCACCGACACCTGGGAATCCCTGGCCCAAGACCGCACAAAGTGGAGGAGAAGCATCCGGGAAGGCGCCGAACACCTCGAGTCTCTTCACCGGGAGCAAGCGGCCAAGTGCAAACAGTGGAAGGAGCGCACGTCAACCCAAGCACCCCACCCACCGGCCCCTTCAACCACCGTCTGCCCCACCTGTGACAGAGACTGTAGGTCCCGCATTGGACTCATCAGTCACGTGAGAATTCATTTTTAGTTTTTTTTAATTTGTTTATGGGATCTGGGCGTCGCTGGCAAGGCCGGCATTTATTGCCCATCCCTAGTTGCCCTTGAGAAGGTGGTGGGGAGCCCCCTTCTTGAACCGCTGCAGTCCGTGTGGTGATGGTACTCCCACAGTGCTGTTAGGTAGAGAGTTCCGGAATTTTGACCCAGCGATGATGAAGGATCGACGATATACTTCTAAGTCAGGATGGTGTGTGACTTGAAGGGAAACTTGGAGGTGGTGGTGTTACCTAAATTTAAATTCCCCAGCTGCCATGGTGGGATTTGAACTCACATCTCTGGATCAATTAGTCCAAGCCTCTGGATTACTAGCCCAGTGACATTACCACTACACTACCGTTCCCTAGGTTCCGAGGGACTGCCTAAGAAGAAGAAGATTTTATTCGAGGGTGACCCTACGTCTCCGTTTCCCGGTGACAGTCCCCGGATGAGATACTGTGTCCCCGGATGAGATACTCTGTCCCCGGGCAAACACTGTCCTCAGAAGAGTCCCCGGTTCAGGAAACTCGTCCCCAAATAAAATGTGCAGTAATTAGTTATCGCAGGTGCGGCTGATGTTTACAGTCAACAACCTTGGCCGTCACGCGCTGGTGGCGCCGTCCACCATGTTGTCAAACTGGGGTGACTGATGATTGATGGTGGAACTGACCAATCAAAGCAGGGGGAAATTGAGCTCCATCGACATCATAAATAAATTAGACGAATAAAGTGTGGGCAGAGGCGGGATTGTCCGGTGAAAGACGGAGGGCGCGAGGGTGGTGTATTTGTGAAAGAGCAGAGTAAAAATGGAGCAAAGAAAGCACGCCAAATTTAAGAAAGTTCGTTTTTAAGTACTTGTATTTATTGTGTTCTTCCTAATTGAGGTGCTTTATTCAACCCCTAGTTCTAAAGAAATCTGTCCCAAAAAATTTATTTATTTTCATAGGTGCAGATTGAGCCGTTTGTTTTTGTTTCATATTTCTAGCATATGTAGTTTCTTTATCTTATCGAATCAATCTTTACCACCCACAGATTCACTGTTTAGGCCCTTTCGTCTTTGTTTTTAGCTTGTGTGCAATGATACTGATATAAACATTAGTAGTACATTAGTGGCCAGCAGTTTAGTGGGAATGGGGTCAAGGGGGCCAGGAAGTGGATCTCATTCACATAGAAAGAGCAGGAGGTACGGGAGAAACTAGAGAACGACATGGATTCAGGGCTCGGCCCAGGGGAACCTTGGGAGAGGTTTGGCTTGGTCGACAAGGGGATTGGGGTGTGTGGCAGAGGCAGATGAACAGATGGTCTTAATCTTCGTGACAAATAAGTCTGTGAGCTCCTTCCACGTGTTGTTGGTGAGAACATTGGAATTTCTATCATACATACACTGGAGAAAATTCTGAAAGCTGTCTTTTTTTTATAACTCAGCTATAGGAGGGAAAGTGAGCTGAAGCAGGATCAGAGATGGGCAATGTTACGGAGGTGGAAGTGGGAGGTCTTTGTGATGGAGAGGATTATGGAGTTGGAAGCTCAGAGAAGCTGCGGTGGCAAACCATTTGGTTCAACCTTAGTGGCGAGGAAACGGAGAAGGAATCGGTGGCCAAGGAACCGAGTTTGTGGTGCAGCTGAAAACAATGGCTTAGGTGTTCCCAATGTTTAACTGGAGGAATTTTTGGCTTATCTGGGACTGGATGTCAGGCGAGCAATCTGACAACACAAAGGCAGTGGAAGTGTTGAGAGAGGCGGCGGAAAGGTAGAGCTGGGTGTCAGTCAGTGTACAGAAAGCTTGGAACTAACGGGTGGAAGCTGCTCTGTCATCAGTGGTCATCAGTGTGCAAACTAAAGATAGGAACATGGGTAAATAGTCAGAGACCCTCCCGTGTAATCTTTCATATCCTGGAACTAGCGTACAGCGCAGCACCTGTTCCACATATCCACATTATTGTTGACTGCGTGATGGTTGAGGGAGGTTAATCGTTACGTGTATTCTACTAGCAGAAGCAACAAAGTCGCCATGCTGGTTTTCTTGAAATGCGGAGATAACGCAGCAATCATTAATAAATCTGTGAAAAATAAATGACTTGGGCAGCGATGTGAAGAAAGAGATTTTCTGAATAGGCCGTAGAGACAGTCGGTACGAAAAGCTGACGTTCCTGAACAGTGTTATTGTATTATTTATAAACGGTGTCTGAATGCGCTTCAGTAGTGTGACGTCACATCCGCAGTAATTATATGCACATCTGTTTTGCATTTGTACTGTATTTGTGCAACTGTTAAAATATAGGCTGCTAAAAAATTTTGCCACACAAAACCTACATTTTCCATCCTGGCTACTTTGCTGTGCTCCCACCCTGCGTGTCCCCGGATTTGGTTTAGAAAATATGGTCACCTTATTTTAGTCCCTTCCCCCTATTAATTATAGGGCTAGTGATGTGTCCCTCCTGCCATTGGGAAGAGATGGTTTGATGGTCAATTTTGTGTGTATAGAGGGAAGGAATTAGCTTAATTTTTTAATTCGCATAGAGATCTGGGCGTCGCTGGCAAGGCCAGCATTTATTGCCCATCCCTAGTTGCCCTTGAGAAGGTGGTGGTGAGCCGCCTTCTTGAACCGCTGCAATCTGTGTGGTACTCCCACAGTGCTGTTAGGGAGGGAGTTCCAAGATTTTGACCTGGCGACGATGAAGGATCAGCGATATACTTCTAAGTTAGGATGGTGTGTGACTTGGAGGGGAACTTGGAGGTGGTGGTGTTCCCATGCGCCTGCTGCCCTTGTCCTTCTAGGTGGAAGAGGCTGCGGGTTTGGAAGGTGCTGCCAAAGAAGCCTTGGCGAGTTGCTGCAGTGCATCTTGTAGATGGTACACACTGCAGCCACGGTACACCGGTGGTGGAGGGAGTGAATGTTAAAGGTGGTGGATGGGGTGCCAATCAAGCGGGCTGCTTTGTCCTGGATGGTGTCGAGCTTCTTGAGTGTTGTTGGAGTTGCACTCATCCAGGCAAGTGGAGAGTATTCCATCACACTCCTTACTTGTGCCTTGTAGATGGTGGAAAGGCTTTGGGGAGTCAGGAGGTGAGACACTCGCCATAGAATACCTAGCCTCTGACCTTCTCTTGTTGCCACAGTATTTATGTGACTGGTCCAGTTATGTTGATAGTGGGGAATTCGGCGATAGTAATGCCATTGAATGTCATGGGGAGGTGGTTAGACTCTCGCTTGTTGGAGATAGTCATTGCCTGGCACTTCTGTGGCGCAAATGTTACCTGCCACTTATCAGCCCAAGCCTGAACGTCGTCCAGGTCTTGTTGCATGTGGGCTTGGACTGCTTCATTATCTGAGGAGTTGTGAATGGCGCTGAACACTGTGCAGTCATCAGCGAACATCCCCATTTCTGACCTTATGTTGGAGGGAAGGTCACTGATGAAGCAGCTGAAGATGGTTGGGCCTAGCACACTGCCCTGAGGAACTCCTGAAGCGATGTCCTGGGGCTGTGATGATTGACCTTCAACCACCACAACCATCTTCCTTTGTGCTAGGTATGACTCCAGCCAGTGGAGCGTTTCCCCCCCGATTCCCATTGACTTCAGTTTTACTAGTGCTCCTTGATGCCACACTCGGTCAAATGCTGCCTTGATGTCAAGGGCAGTCACTCTCACCTCACCTCTGGAATTCAGCTCCTTTGTCCATGTTTGGACCAGGCTGTAATGACGTCGGGAGCCGAGTGGTCTTGGTGGAACCCAAACTGGGCATCAGTGAGCAGGTTATTGGTGAGTAAATGCCGCTTGATAGCACTGTCGACGACCCCTTCCATCACTTTGCTGGGCTCTTTATAAATATAAAGGCGCTTACAGGCTTCAGAGAGGGGTTGCTGTCAGTATCATTTGGTGGTCGCAGAGCAGAGATGCTACACTACCACTGAAGCATTAGCTTGGCTCAGCAGGTAGTACTGTTGCTTCTGAGTCAGTAGGTTCTGCGTCGCAATAACCTTGAGTACACAATCGAGGCTGACACTGCAGTGCAGTGCCGAGGGTGTGCTGCATTATTGGAGCTGCAGCCCTTCGAGTGAGGCACTGAACAAAGGACTTGTTTAGTGGTTCAGGTGACTGCAAAGGATCCATAGCACTATTGAAAGAGCAGGGAATGGCCAACATCCCTCCCTCAAACAACAGGCTAATTGATCATTCACTGTAAAAGGAATCTTAAAGGCAGCAAATTAGCCGTTGCATTTGCCTACCTAATAGTACTGACTATATTACACTTTGAAGTAATTAATTGGGTGCAAATCATTTGGGGACGTACTGACAATGTGAGAAAGCAGTGCATAAATAAAAGCTTTTACTTTCCGATTTCCTGAGGTTTAGAACACTACAAGAACCCCAGTAACAGTACATGACTTCCAAATGGCATTTGTTCTGGTTTCAAGTCTTTTTAATCTTTATTTTTCCTTATGGTGCAGGGGAGGAAATGAGCTTAGAGAATTATGAGGCTGCTCCTTTACTGCACTCACTCTGCAATCATAACAACCGTACGGGGAGATCTTGGATTTGCATTTACTTAATTATCCAGGGAAACAGTATACTCCACTTTGCTGCTGAATAAAATTCAATTGCCCTCAGAAGTGCTTTTGGGACACCTTACTGCTTAAGATATCATTCTATTCAATTCGCCAACTGTAGCAGCGAGACATCAAGACTACAAGGAACCTCCTGGGCACAGTTCATAGGATAGGCCTCAACCTGGGGGAGTGATTTTTTTTCTGAGACCAATAGCAAAAAGGTGGGGCCTTAACTAGCTGGAGTCCTCTGTGATTGATAGCTCAGTGGGCAGAGATTTCATCTCACAGAATTATATTGGCAGCCCACAGGTCATCTAGGGTTAGCATCTGAAATTTATGGCCAACAGCCAGGACACTGTATTTTCAAAGTCTGGGCCAGCTTAACCAATGCGCTATTGCTCGAGAGAGAGAGAGAGAGCTTTCTGGACGATGTTTAGAGAAAAATCAAATTGCTTCTTTGTTTTTTTAAATATCGAGGAGTCTAGGGAAATATAAGTCCCACTGTTAAATTCTGTGCTGTTCGTTCATCTAAGTTATGTAAACAAAACCGCTTATTGCTTTGAGCCCTACGTCTTGAGTTGTTAAGAGTGTTTATCCAGCCCACTGCTCATAAAGAAAGGAGAATCTGAATGGTGGCACGTGATATATTCCAATACGGGATATGGAGTAAGGATTCTCTGTTATGATCCCTAGGTTATGCTGTCATTTAGCTAGATATTGGACAGCACTCTGGATCACAAGGGACATAAGACTCACTTACTGGAGTGGCACTGACCCTGATAGAATATTCGGAATAACACAAGAACTGTGACAGTGATAGAGCTTTGGTTACCTCTAATGCAGCAGTGCACAACAGAAATGGCTGATTCCAGAGAAATGCAGTAAAAACAAGAGATGTGGAAAGTATGGGGAGTAAAAATCTAACCTACCAACCCATTTTACATTAAGTGCATCCGTCAAACCACAAATTAATTCAATCTCGCCGATATACAAAATAAAAGGAACCAAAAGGTGCAGCACAAAACCAGTGGGCAGGACATCACTGTGTAAGAGTGATTAATCTTTCTTTACTCTTTTCCTCTGGGCAAGTTACACAGATCAGATTTAATTATCATTTATCAACATGGAACATACTTTCAGGTCTGAGACTGCTGCTGCATGTGGGCTGTAATGTTGCTATAGCAACCGTGGAGGCTCGTGACCCTGCCGTTCTGTGCTGTGGCTCAATGTGTTCCCGCTGTCCTCCATCAGGGTGTTTCCCCATCAACACTTGTGCTGCGGGAACCTCACCGTGAATCGAATCTGCACTTGCGTTACATTTGATGGGCTGGAAACTTGTGCAATTGTCAACGACACTCAGCTTGCACTGGGGCCCACTGGCGAGAAACAGCCTAATCTTTGCTTGGAAGCAGAGCTTGAAAACAAAGCCAGATGTTTAAAGATTGCGCCTGCACATGGAGACCTCTACTGTTTGAAAAGCTAATTACTTCAGCACTGAATCAGAGGTTAAAGGGACGCTTGCTTGCTTAACGTAAGCTCAATTTAAAAGCTCTGAACAAGCCAACAAAGACTCACTTGCCTTATGCACTTGTACAAGTACAAGGCCAGAGATGTTAACGTTCAAGTATTGAAATCAGTGCGGTAGCCCCTCCAAAACTTGTTGGGGTTTAGGGATCCCTCCACAGGGTTGTCCCAGCCCAGAACCCCAACCCCGCCCCAGCCACTCTTGGATCATAAATCATTTTGGAAAGAAAGACTGGCATTTTTATATAGCGCCTTTCACGACCTCAGGATGTCCCAAAGCGCTTTGAAGTACTGTCCCTGTTGTAATGTAGGAAACGCGGCAGCCAATTTGCGCACAGCAAGCTCCCACAAACAGCAAGGTGATAATGACCGGATAATCAATTTTAGTGATGTTGATGGAGGGATAAATATTGGCCAGGATACCGAGGAGAACTCCTCTGCTCTTACTCGAAATAGTGTCAGGGGAGTTTTTACATCCACCTGAGAAAGCAGACGGGGCCTCGGTGTAACATCTCTTCTAAAAGACAGTGCTGCACTCTCTCGGTACTGCACTGGAGTGTCAAACTAAATTTTTGTGCTCAAGTCTCTGGAGTGGGACTTGAACCCACAACCTTCTGACTCAGAGGCAAGAGTGCTACCAACTGAGCCACAGCTGACACAGAAAATTGGGAGGCAGAAGAATAGTTCTGCAGTCACCAGCAATATTCCGCTACCTTACTGAATTGTCCAATCTTCAGATCGGGCCTAGACATTTGGAGCCAGTAGGCCTTTGTCCAGAGAGGGCCTCATAGGTAAACCTGTACATCTATCTATCCCTCTCTCCCACAGTGCAGTTGTGAACCTAATTTAAATTTACAAGCTGTCGGCTGGGTTTACGAGGGCTCGGTAAACCCGGCATCTAAATGGAGACGGGAGCTGCTGGCTCCAGCAGGTTTAGTGCGTTTTAGAGCACTCCTTGTGGGCCAGAAGGAGCAGGGGTGCTTTCTCCAGCCCCTCAAGCAAACCTTCAGCCCCCTTTCTGCCGATTGTGTCCTCTACTCGCTGCCATGATTGGCCAACCCCACTCCTCTAACTCCCGATCTCTGGCCTTCCCCCATGATTGGCCAACCCCACTCCTCTAACTCCCGATCTCTGGCCTTCCCCCATGATTGGCCGACCCCACTCCTCTAACTCCCAATCTCTGGCCTTCCCCCATGATTGGCCAACCCCACTCCTCTAACTCCCGATCACTGGCCTTCCCCCATGATTGGCCGACCCCACTCCTCTAACTCCCAATCTCTGGCCTTCCCCCATGATTGGCGAACCCCACTCATCTAACTCCCGATCTCTGGCCTTCCCCCATGATTGGCGAACCCCACTCCTCTAACTCCCGATCTCTGGCCTTCCCCCATGATTGGCCGACCCCACTCCTCTAACTCCCAATCTCTGGCCTTCCCCCATGATTGGCCGACCCCACTCCTCTAACTCCCAATCTCTGGCCTTCCCCCATGATTGGCCAACCCCACCCCTCTAACTCCCAATCGCTGGCCTTCCCCCATGATTGGCCAACCCCACTCCTCTAACTCCCGATCTCTGGCCTTCCCCCATGATTGGCCAACCCCACCCCTCTAACTCCCAATCTCTGGCCTTCCCCCATGATTGGCCAACCCCACTCCTCTAACTCCCGATCTCTGGCCTTCCCCCATGATTGGCCAACCCCACCCCTCTAACTCCCAATCTCTGGCCTTCCCCCATGATTGGCCAACCCCACCCCTCTAACTCCCAATCTCTGGCCTTCCCCCATGATTGGCGAACCCCACTCCTCTAACTCCCGATCTCTGGCCTTCCCCCATGATTGGCGAACCCCACTCCTCTAACTCCCGATCTCTGGCCTTCCCCCATGATTGGCCGACCCCACTCCTCTAACTCCCAATCTCTGGCCTTCCCCCATGATTGGCCGACCCCACTCCTCTAACTCCCAATCTCTGGCCTTCCCCCATGATTGGCCAACCCCACCCCTCTAACTCCCAATCGCTGGCCTTCCCCCATGATTGGCCAACCCCACTCCTCTAACTCCCAATCTCTGGCCTTCCCCCATGATTGGCCAACCCCACCCCTCTAACTCCCAATCGCTGGCCTTCCCCCATGATTGGCCAACCCCACTCCTCTAACTCCCGATCTCTGGCCTTCCCCCATGATTGGCCAACCCCACCCCTCTAACTCCCAATCTCTGGCCTTCCCCCATGATTGGCCAACCTCACCCCTCTAACTCCCAATCTCTGGCCTTCCCCCATGATTGGCCGACCCCACCCCTCTAACTCCCGATCTCTGGCCTTCCCCCACGATTGGCCGACCCCACTCCTCTAACTACCAATCTCTGGCCTTCCCCCATGATTGGCCAACCTCACCCCTCTAACTCCCAATCTCTGGCCTTCCCCCATGATTGGCCAACCCCACTCCTCTAACTACCAATCTCTGGCCTTCCCCCATGATTGGCCAACCTCACCCCTCTAACTCCCAATCTCTGGCCTTCCCCCATGATTGGCCAACCTCACCCCTCTAACTCCCAATCTCTGGCCTTCCCCCATGATTGGCCAACCCCACCCCCTACCCCCAACCTTTCCCTCCCTCCCTCGTCATTGTTGGGCTCTGACCCCTCCCCCCCCAACCAAGCCCCAATCTTTCCTCATTGTCGGGGACCATCCCTATTGTTCCCCGGTTGCCGCCGGCTTTCTCACCTGGCAGAAGGCCAAGTCTTCAATCTGGTCTGCTGCCGGGGGGAAACGGAAGAAGAACGTGATAATGAGGTCCTGCCATTAAATTCGACAGGACCTCCGCGTCCCCGGGATTTCTCCCCCCGCCCCCCCGGCAACCACGCTCCCTCGTTCCCTCCCTGCCTCCCCATGGATATCGGGGCCAATGTTTCTGGAGGAGTCCAAAACTGTAGCTGAGCAAATAGTTAATTTACGTCATCTGCTGACAAGACTGTTTTGCGACGATCTCCCATCCTTCACACGACTTAGAGAGGAGACCTCGGCAGGACCGTGGGGACAACCTCAAGCACCACTGTAGCTAATTTGCCACTTCATTCAGGTGCTGGACCTGCGGAGGGTCCTAGCATCCTTCCAGTGATTATTACTCACAAGGTTACACCTTGAGAGCTTAATGTATTTTATGAATTAATAATAAAAATAACGAATATATTTTCATTTTACAATATATTTAACTTTCCTCATTAAAGGCTTGTTCAATAGACAAATCATCTTCATCAATTTTCTGCCTTCAATCCCTTTCCCCCGATGTCGGAAGCCAAATACCATTTCAGAACACAGCATTAAAACAAGCGCTGTGGCATGCTTCTGTGTCCCACATTTTCTGCTTCTAAATCATCCTGTCACACGAGGTCCTCATATATCCTTTGGCCCTTTAATATATGGTTGCAGAATGTGGTTTGCCTTATGCTATTTGATTTGTTTAAATATTTTGCGGGCAACACAATTTAAGTTTATTAGTGTTCTTTTAAATCAAGTGTATACTATAACGTAATCATAGCTTAAAAAAAATTAAATCACGCCTTGCTCAATCTGCTTAAAATGTATCATGGATCCCTTCACAGCGAATACCAATTAATCTCTATAATTGTATTATTTACAGCAGTTTCATATTTGGCAGAAAATATACGGGTTATATAGCAGAGTGAGAATTATTGATGCTCTCTTCAAATGTAACTTATAGAACATGTTCAGTGACACCCCAAATTGTGAAAAATATCAGTCCTGCTCAGCTTAGTCAGGCCTACTCCAAGTAATTGGTTTCATTAAGTTATTGTGTACTAATCCATCGCAGTTGGGTTTAAATGAATGTGGAAGCTGTCAACACAATAATTAACATCACTGCGGCATTATTGCGGGTGGTAACATCACTGAGTGCAGTAAACATGCGGTAATATTCACACACAAGGTGAGCTGGCCTACGTCATAGAGTCATGGGCTGGATTTTGTCTTGGGGTTGGGTTGGGGTCGTGTTAGCCACATTTTGTGTTCCCCCCCGACTCCAGATTAATGTGGATGAATGATGCAATTTTCACTTAATTGGGTAATTGAGTTTCAGCATGTGGGCACCCATGAACCAATTAGTGGTTTCAGTCTGAAAGTCGCCTCTGATGATGTCATCATTGCAGGTCAGAGACTGACTGCCTGGTCTCAGAGACTGCCTGGCTTTTGGTGTGAGAGGACCTGCCTTGCTGTCAGTGGACCTGCATGCAAAATATGACAATATAAGAAGAGAAAGAGAGAGAGAGAGAGAGAGAGTTAAACTAGCTAAAACGTTTAAAAATGGCATTACAGAGCCAATTTAGAGCTTGTTAAGGGCTTTAATGGCCTCTCCCACCTCTTGGAGGCGGGACAGAGTCGGGAACCCCGCGACCGATTTTGTCAAAATTGCGTGGAGGCGGGATGGGGTCGGGACCCCCGACCCTGCAACTTTAACCCCCCACACGCCTCCAAACCCGACTCCACAGGTCATTGAAAATCCAGCCCATAGAGTCATAATGGCACAGAAGGATTCCATTCGGCCCATCGAGTCCGTGCCGGCTCTCTGTATGGCAATACAGTCAGTCTCATTCCCCTGCTCTATCCCCGTAGCCCTGTAAGTTTATTTCCCTCAAGTGCCTATCCAGTCTCCCCTTGAAAACATTGAGGGGGAAAAATTGAGTCGCGCCCCCTTTGGGGTGCTAACTTCACTGGCGCACTACTTGTAGCACTCCGAAAAAATTAGCGCCCCCGCGGCCGATTTTCCCAGGTAGCGCCCCAGGAGGGAGGAGGGGTGCTACTGGAAGCGCCCCGCGTCCCTCTTGGGGCGCTGCGAGGCAATATCGCGGCGCTACATGCCGTGGTACTGCAGGCCTTCCTCCCCTTATTAAAGGGGAGGGGCCTGACACAGTGCGTTCCGGCGCCCAGCTGGGCCACCAGGGATCGGGAGTGCCGGCCAACGGGCCCGGCACTCAAGAGGAGTGCCGGGCTCACGGAGAGCAGCCGCCACCCCGCGGGGGGGCTTCACGGGGGCCGGGGACGGCAACGGGGGCAGGCCGCCCGCCACCTCCCTTTTAACTCCTTTAACTAGCGCCGCCCCAGCCGCAGGTAGGCCCCACTGACCCTGTCGGACATAGCGTCTGCCGGTAAGTCAGGGGGCGCTACCGAAGATCGTGGCCGGGGCGCGAGCGGGACGCTGCGCACAGCAATGATGTCATCGCCAGCGGCGCAGCGCCACAGGGCGCTAACGGTTACCGCTGCCGCTAACCTCCTGCTGAATTTCGCGGGAAGCGTTGATGGTGCCGTGCCCGGGCGCTAGCTGCTCTGCACCCCGTTGGCGCCCTCTTAGGCCGCTAACGGGAGGCGCAAAGGAACTGAATTTTTCCCCCGAGTGTCTCCGCTTCCACCACTTCCATCGGCAGCGGGTTCCAGGTCCTCACCATTCTGCTAGCCTTTCTATGTCCTGTTGCAGTCAATTGGTATCATCCTCACTGTTTGCCACACCCCCAAGTTTGGTGTCAGCGGCAAATTTCGAAATTCTACTCTGTATTCCAATATCCAGGTCATTTATATCTATCAAAAAAAGCAGTGGCCCCAGCACTGACCCTTGGGGAACACCACTGTCCACCATCCACCAGTCTGAAAAACAGCCATTTACCACAACTCACTGCTTTCTGTCCTTAAGCCAATTCCTTATCCAAGCTGCCACTGACCCACCTATTCCATGAGCCTCAATTTTGTTAACCAGCCTTCTATGTGGTACTTTGTCAAACGCCTTCCTAAGATCCATGTAGACAACATCCATTGCATTCCCTTCATCAATCCTCCCTGTTACTTCATCAAAAAATTCAATTAGATTAGTCAAACATGATCTGCCTTTTACAAATCCGTGTTGACTCTCCTTGATTAGCTTAAATCTCTCCAAGTGCCCGTTGTTTTTTTCCTTGATTATTGTTTCTAAAACTTTACCCACCAGTGATGTTAAACTGACCGGCCTGTAGTTACTAGGATTGACCTTACACCCTTTCTTGAACAATGGTGTCACATTTGCCACTTTCCAATCCTCAGGCACCTCCCCCGCATTTAGGGAAGATTGGAAAAAGATGGCAAGCCCAAGCTTTCCACTTCCTTGGCAGTTTAAGAAGCTCCCTGGAAGAGCTCCCTGTTCCTTTGGTCTGCGGGCCTTTTCTGAACAAGCATCTATTGGGTGGATTAGGCCTCCTGTTTACACAGACTCACCGCCAATTTAGAGGAGGAACTCATATCCCGAATCAGATGTGGACCATATCATTCTATGGGTTCAGTTTTCCAATGGGCGAAATAAACTCAGTTACATTGGAACAAGTTGTAATATTGCAAAAATTTTGGCGCGCTCGAAACAAAATTGTGAAAAATTATGGCCGAAAAAATGGATTTCTTTCTGACTAGAGCTCGATTTCAATCAGGTTTTCTCCAGTTCTGTTTCCCTGCAAACATCTAAGTGGTGACAGACTGCCATGAGTACTTAAAGCGTAGTTGGGAATCAATCAATAACATTCATGGTTATTCCTGTCATATCATCAAATTTCACAGGCTACAGGGATTTGTTGACAACTTATATATAATTTCTTTATATACTGGCCCAGTGGAGATGGGTAAACAAAGTGAGTGCCAAAGCTAAACATAACTTGAGCAGTAACTTGTTACACAGTTAGGGGTCGATTTTCTCTTGGGAAAACTGACATTAATGGGTGGTAAGGGCCTAAAAATGAGGCCAGTAGCCTTACCAACCTGTTAACCCCGCGATTGACCTGCCCCGCATTCTGGCCGTAGGTGCCTACCTGAATACAAGCGACAGGCCTCTTCTAATATGCAAATCAGGGTCCTATGAGGTAATGGCCATTTTAGGAGAGAACTGGGCAGAATGTGTGTCATGCCCCCGCCAACCGGTTCCACAGGCGTTAGTTCGAACTGAAGAGGCCCAGCAAAGGTAACTTTGAAATTATTTTGGTGGGGTCAGGAGGAGTAGGACTGCTCCACTAGGCTCTGGGGCCCCCGCACTGCGATTGCAACCATGCCCCCACTACACCGCACTTGTCTGGCAGCCGACTGGGGCAGCCCGATATTGGCCAACCTTAATGCAGCGAGCTGCATCGGACGCTTGGTTGGCATCCTGCAGCAGGCCAGTTTCAAGTACCTGAGGCCAGGGCCTCAAAGTCGTGGCCACCTCTTCACCCACGGGAGGGGTAGCCAGTCGGCCGCACGGAAGTCAAAACCAGCCCCTCGAAATTGATAAATCATAGAAAGCAGCTTTCAAAAAAATAAGGAATAGACTTCTGGTTCATTAAAGGGTGCGCAGGTAGGGAGCCTTGATGCCAAGAAAGAAGCAAATGGAGATGAAAATGGTCTAACGAGGGCTTTAGATAGGGCTTTAAACTAAATAGTGGGGGGGGGGAGGCTTCAGGTGAGGGGTAACTTAGAAAGTTAAAGAGAAAGGACAGGGCAATAGTGCAGGGTAGCGATAGGGATAATGATAACCAGAATGTGACAGGAAGGGACAGAGCGTACAAGCATAAGAGTGCACCAGCAAATAGGGTCAGAGTAGGGAAAAATGGTAAAAAGACAAAATTAAAGGCTCTTTATCTGAATGCACACAGCATTCGTAACAAGATAGATGTATTGACGTCACAAATAGAAATAAATGTGTATGATCTGATAGCCATTACAGAGACGTGGCTGCAAGGTGACCAAGGCTGGGAACTGAATATTCAGGGGTATTTAACATTTCAGAAGGATAGGCAGAAAGGAAATGGAGGTGGGGTAGCTCTGTTAATAAACAATGAGATCAGTACAGTAGTGAGAAATGATCTTGGCTCGGAAAATCAAGATGTAGAATCAGTTTGGGTGGCGATAAGAAATAATAAAGGAAAGAAGCCACTGGTGGGAGCAGTCTATAGGCCCCCTAACAGTAGCTGCACTGTGGGACAGAGTATAATCAAGAAATAATGGGGGCTTATAAGAAAGGTACTGCAATAATCGTGGGCGATTTTAATCTTCATATAGATTGGACAAATCAAATTGGCAAAGTTATCCTTGAGGACGAGTTCATAGAGTGTATTCAGGATAGTTTTGTAGAACAATATGTTGTGGAACCAACCAGGGAACAGGCTATTTTAGGTCTGGTAATGTGTAAAGAGACAGGATTAATTAATGATCTCATAGTAAAGGATCCTCTAGGGAAGAGTGATCATAACATGTAGAATTTCACATTCAGCTTGAGCTTGAGAAACTTGGGTCTGAAACTAATGTCTTAAACTTAAATAAAGGCAATTACAAGGGTATGAAGATAGAGTCGGCTAAAGTGGTCTGGGAAAATAGATTAAAAGGTAAGACGGTAGATAAGCAGTGGCAGACTTTTAAGGAGATATTTCATAACTCTCAACAAAGATGTATTCCAGTGAGAAAGAAAGACTTTACGAGAAGGATGAACCATCATTGGCTTACTAAGGAAGCTAAGGAGGGTATCAAATTGAAAGAAAAGGCAGATAATGTTGAGAAGATTATGGTAGGCCAGAAGTTTGGGAAATTTATAGAAACTTGCAAAGGATGACTAAAAAATAAAGAGGGAGAAAATAGATTATGAAAGTAAACTAGCAAGAAATATAAAAACAGACAGTAAGAGCTTCTACAAGTATATAAAAAGGAAGAGAGTAGCTAAAGTAAACATTGGTCCCTTAGAGGATGAGACTGGGGAATTAATAATGGGAAACAAGGAAATGGCAGAGACTTTGGACAAATATTTTGTATCTGTCTTCGCAGTAGAAGACACTAAAAGTATCTCAATAATAGTGGAAAATCATGGGGCAAAAGGGAGGGAGGAACTTAAAATAATAACTATCACTAGAGAAAAAGTACTAGGCAAACTAATGGGACTAAAGGCTGACAAGTCCCCTGGACCTGATGCCTGCATCTAGGGTCTTAAAAGAAGTGGCTGCAGAGATAGTGGATGCATTGGTTGTAATCTTCCAAAATTCCCTAAACTCTGGAAAGGTCCCAGCGGATTGGAAAATCGCAAATGTAATGCTCATATTCAAGGAAGGAGGGAGACAGAAAGCAGGAAACTATAGGCCAGTTAGCCAAACATCTGTCATTGGGAAAATGCTGGAATCCACTATTAAGGAAGTAGTAGCAGACATTTAGAAAATCATAATAACATCAAGCAGAGTCAACATGGTTTTATGAAAGGGAAATCGTGTTTGACAAATTTATCAGAGTTCTTTGAAGATGTAATGAGCAGGGTGGATAAAGGGGAACCAGTAGATGTAGTATATTTGGATTTCCAAAAGGCATTCAATAAGGTGCCACATAAAAGGTTACTGCACAAGATAAGAGCTCATGATGTTGGGGGTAATATATTAGCATGGATAGAGGATTGGCTAACCAACAGAGTCAGGATAAATGGTTATTTTCAGGTTGGCAAACTGTAACTAGTGGGATGCCACAGGGATCAGTGCTGGGGCCTCAACTATTTACAATCTATATTAATGACTTGGATGAAGGGACCGAGTGTACTGCAGCCAAATTTGCTGACGACACAAAGGTAGGTGGGAAAGCAAGTTGTGAGGAGGACACAAAGGGGGCGATTTTGTCAATGGGGGTACGTTGGGGGCGGGACTGCTGCTTGTCGGGTTTTAGTCCCGCCTCCATCGACTTCTGGCCAACCCATGCTATTTTCCCTTGATTGACCTTGTTAAGCCCGCCCAGCAGGCTTAGCAGGCCAATTAAGGGGAAGCCAGTTACAGAGAACGTCAGCGTATGACGTTAATCTGTCAAAAAATTTTGACAGATGAATTGTCATCGTTTGACAGCTCTGTGAAGCTGTCAAACACTGACATTCTATGTTGTTTGATGAGTCCTTGTATTCAAGAATCATCAAACCTCTTTTGTGAGCAGAAAGTAGATGGATGTTGCATCAGAGAATGCAGCAGCCATCTGTCATCTCTGCCGGTGAGACGCGAGACTCTCCGCATCCCCAACTGTTGAAGCCCGCAGGAAGAAACAAAGGTAAGTAAACATTTTCTATCACTTGCCACTCACCTCACATACTTACCTCTCCACACTTGCACTCATCACTTACCTTCACAGCGCACTTTTGCACCCCTCCGACCCCCGCAGACCCACTGCTCGCCTCGGTGACCCTGGCGGGGATTCCTGACGTCGGGATTCCTGCCCCTCTGTTGGAAAAATGGGGATAATCCTCTTAACGACAGGTAGTTAGCAGGCAGTTAAGTGGCTGTAATCTTCTTCCCACCTCCAGGAGACGGGACCCGGCGCGGGTCGGCTACCCGCCTCCTGGGAAGATGGGACGGAGGCGGGTTAGGGACAGGATGGGTACCCGCCCCCAGATTCTGCCATTTTCCCGGCAGTCCTGCCTCCCCAGGGCTGGTAAGATTGTGCCCAAAGAGTCTGCAAAGGGATATAGATAGGTTAAGTGAGTGGGCAATAATTGGCAGGTGGAGTATGATGTGGGAAAATGTGAGGTTATCCACTTTGGTAGGAAGAATAGAAAAGCAAAATATTATTTAACTGGAGAGAGACTGCAGAATACTGTGGTACAGAGGGATTTGGGTGTCCTCGTGCATGAAACACAAAGGGTGAAAAAGTTTTACTTTTTAGCGCCCTGGAAAAATAAGCGCCCCCGCGACGGAAATTGAGTGGTAGCGCCCCGAGAGGGAAGTGGAGCGCTACTGGAACCACCCCGCATCCCTCTTGGGGCGCTGCGAGGGAATATCGCAGTGCTTCGTGCCGCAGCACCACACGCTGCAGCATGTCGCGCCGCGGTATTGCAGGCCTTCCTCTCCTTCTTAAAGGGGAGGGGCCTTGCGCAGCACGACCCGGGGCCTAGCTGGGCCCCCAGGGATCGGGAGTGCCAGCAAAAGAGCCCGGCACTCAAGAGAAGTGCTGGGCTCTTGGAGCGCAGCTGGCACTCCGCGGGGGGGGGGTAAGGAGGCCGGGGACGGGAGCGCAGGCAGGTGCTGGCAGGCGGGCAGCAACAAAAATGGCCGCCCCACACCTCACCTTTAAATAGCGTCTCCCCGGCCGCAGGTAGGCCCCCCCTGACCCCATCGGACATAGCATCCGGCGGTAAGTCAGGGGACGCTCCCGAAGATCGTGGCCGAGGCATGAGCGGGGCGCTACTGGTTAGCACCGCTGCTAACCTCCCGCTGAATTTCGCTGGAGGCGTGGGCGGCGCCGCGCCTGGGCACTAGTTGCTTTACGCCCCATTAGCAAATGGGAGGTGCAAAGCAACCGAATTTTTACCCCAAAACGTTAGCATGCAGGTACAGCAAGTAATTAGGAAGGCAAATGGAATGTTGGCCTTTATTGCAAGGGGGATGGAGTCTAAAAGTAGGGAAGTCTTGCTACAACGGTACAGGGCGTTGGTGAGACCACATCTGGAGTACTGTGTACAGTTTTGGTCTCCTTATTTAATGAGGGATATATTTGCATTGGAGGCAGTTCAGAGACAGTTCACTAGGTTGATTCCTGGGATGAAGGGGTTGTTTTATGAGGAAAGGTTGAGCAGGTTGGGCCTATACTCATTGGAGTTTAGAAGAATGAGAGGTGATCTTATTGAAACATATAAGATTCTGAGGGGGCTTGACAGGGTAGTTGCTGAGAGGATGTTTCCCCTTGTGGGGAAATCCAGAACTAGGGGGCATAGTTTCAGAATAAGGGGTCACCCATTTAAGACGGAAAAATGGAGGAATTTCTTCTATCAGAGGGTTGTGAATCTTCAGCATTCTCTACCCCAGAGAGCTGTGGAGGCTGAGTCACTGAATATATTCAAAAATGAGAAGTCGCACAACACCAGGTTATAGTCCAACAGATTTATTTAATTTTACAAGCTTTCGGAACAGTTCGCTCCTTCGTCAGGTAAGTTAGCAGTGAGAGAATCTCCCAGAATTCACAATTTAAACACAGACAAAATATATTCAAATCTTTCCCTACATCAAACAGCACAGCCAAGACAATGAGATGTGTTCCAGGGGGTCCAACGTGTCAAACCACCTGCTGGCTGCATATCCTGTCAATCTGTGTAGGTTCTTGTGTTAGTCTTTTTTAAAAAAAAAACACCTGGGAAGACCGGCCATGATGTCAAGTCACGTTCTGTATCGTGACATGAACCCGATATCGCGATTGAGGCCATCCTCATGAGTGCGGAACTTGGCTATCAGTTTCTGCTCTATGATTTTGCGCTGTCGTGTATCTCGAAGGCCGCCTTGGAGAACGCTTACCCGCATATCCGAGGCTGAATGCCCCTGGCTGCTGAAGTATTCAAGGCTGAGATAGACAGATTTTTGAACTACAGGGCATTCAAGGGTTATAGGGAACAGGCAGAAAAGTGGAGTTGAGGCCAAGATCAGATCAGCCATGATCTTATTGAATGACGGAGCAGGCTCGAGGGGCGAATGGCCAACTCCTGCTCCTATTTCTTATGTTCTTATGTTCTTTTGAGTGTGATTTTTTGACCCTAAGTAAAAAAGCAACCTAAGTGAGCTGAAATACTTTTCTCATTCCAAATTCCTTCTGTTCATGTAACATCAATATTTTTGAGAGGTTTTGAATAAAAATATGATTCATCTCACAAAAACATTGTTGACAAAGCCACACCTTTTAAGATTCTAAAGCAGTGATCCATTTTAAAACTATTTATTTTCATTTACCTGTTGGCGGTAGTGTGGAAATGAAAGATGTTTTCTGCATATCTTTTCGGACTATCTGACACCAATTGCCACCATGGCCCAGCTGCTGTAGGGCAAAGTGGGAGCAGGCAGGAGGTGGGTGTAGCGATACTAGCACCCACCTAATTGAATGAGTGCTGGCCCAGGGAGGACTTCTGAGATCATCCTTATTTTAACAAAAACTAAACCAGGGTTCTTCTTGCCCTCCAATATGATCCTGGAGCAATAGGCAATTTTGCCATTTGACGTGGTCAAGCCAGATCTGGTGATTGATCAGTAGACCAATTGCACACCAGGTTTATTTAAGTTTGTGTCTCTCTGACATGAGGGAGCAACGGTGGAGGTTCTACCAGGTGTGGTGAGCTCCCATACTGAGCCTGGTGCTGAGAACTTGGCAGAAGGAACAGTTAAATTACGAGTCAGCTGCCCTTAAAAGGCTGCTGACCCGAGATGAGGAGAAACTTTAAAGGATGCAGCCACATAAAAGTGGCTGCATTTTGGATTGAAACTTGGGTTAGCCCTGAAAAATGCTGAAACTATTCTTACTGCATTTTTGAGGCTTTTCAAATGAAAAAAGTGTCTAGCAATATCCAATGATTGTCTCAATAAATGCAGAAGCAAGAAACAGGGTCTATGGGTTACTAATGGAACAGGGCAGCCTTCACATCCTTGATAATTTGAACTTGCACCTCAATTCCCCTTGCCCCGTCTCCTCTAACTCCACCCTCCTGTCTTTTCTCAATCTCACCTTCATATAAACTCCCCAACTCCCCAACCCAGATCCTTGAGCGCCTCCTTGACCTCATCATCTCTCCTGGCTACTCTGCAGCTGAAGTCTCGATGACTTGACATAGCAATCTCTGAACATGTCACTGTCCCCCTTGCCACCCACATCCCCTCACTCCACCAATTCCACTATTGTCACCATCTATCCCTGGGAAGAACTCAACCCTAGCTACCTCTCAATGTAACCTGCAAATGACCAACTCAATCTTCTCATCACAACAACTCTGCCGCTATCTACCAGCTCAATGACTAACTCGCCTCTTCCTATAATGCCCATGGTCCCCAGAAAATCAATGACTGTATCCTACTCCTATTGCTTCCCCTGGTAGAACCTCCACCTTTGCTCCCTCAAGTCAGAGAGACACAAACTTAAATAAACCTGGTGTGCAATTGGTCTACTGATCAATCACCAGATCTGGCTTGACCACGTCAAATGCCAAAATTGCCTATTGCTCCAGGATCATATTGGAGGGCAAGAAGAACCCAGGCTTCTTTTTTCACTATCAACTAACTGACGTCTTTATAAACCTGAATGAGCTCTCACCTCACTTAAATCACTGAATGATATCACTGCAATTGCTCATTCTCTTACCTCTTCCTAGTTGGCTATAGCCTTATAGTACAATGCGTCGTCTAGACTCATGAGTCTCAGGATAAGGGGTTGGCCATTTAAGACTGAGATGAAGAGGAGTTTCTTCACCCAGAGGGTTGTGAATCTTTGGAATTCTCTGCCCCAGAGGGCTGTGGATGCTGAATCTTTGAGTATATCCAAGACTGAGATAGATAGATTTTTGGACTCTAGGGGAATCCAGGGATATGGAGATCGGGCGGGAAAGTGGAATGGAGGTGGATGATCAGCCATGATCTTATTGAATGGCGACGCAGGCTCAAGGGGCCGTATGGCCTACTCCTGCTCCTATTTCTTATGTTCTTATGTAATCTCACTTTATCACAGTGTTTATTTCCATTGTAAAGTCAAGTGATTGTTTTGCTGCACTGAGCTACTGTTATTAGACCCTCATTGTATAATTCAACATAAAGTTATATTAATTCAGTGGGAGTTTAATATAAGACTAATAAACATAATTACACATGTGATCTAATTTCAAAGAATTGGTGCATTGCAAAACTCTGGAAAATTTGCTATTTCCCACTGTCGATTTCATGTTTCCATTCAATTCAGTCGGATTATTTTATCAAATTCAAAGTAACAGGGAGCAAATGAATTTAAAATCAGAATTACTCGGGGGTTCATGGTCATTTAATGATAAATCTTTCAATTTTTGAGAACACTGTATAGTTAAGCTGAAACACTCATTCCCTGTATTATCTACTTATTGACTTGTAAGAGCAAACACTCCATCTGACATGTAAATCAAATTCGAAGCAGATTCCTGCAAATTCAAGCAATATGACAATGCTAAAGACTTCTAAAATAAGGTACTTGGAGAATCTCAGGCTGGAATTGCAATTACTTAAACCAATCCAATCTCCCCCTCACACTGCGTTCAAGAGCTCTTCCTGAATTAAATCTCTACCGCTATAAAATCTATGAAATTGCTATTCCCAGTGTCAAGGTGGCACAAGACGGCTGGCTGACCAAGTGCTGTGCATTGGAATGGTCAGCTGTAGGTTTGCACCTGTTGGTGATTGTACGTTGCAGTGTGGTTTCACACAACAGTGGGGCTCTGCTGGCCTGCTGGAGCCAGTCCCGCCATTTGCATTTCCACCTGGCAGCGTTCTCCACCAGGCGTAGTCAGAGTAGAGCTGGTGAATCAGCGCCAGCTCAGCAGGCCCACGGAAAAGGTGGGTTTCGACTACCTGTGGAGCAGTTGCTATTTCTAACTGCTACGAAAAACTGAATGTTTGCAGTTAGCTGTGGTTTTTAAATGTAAAAAAAAAAGCAAGACTTGCGTTTATATAGCGCCTTTCACAAAGCGCTTTACAGCCAATGAAGTACTTTTGAAGTGTAGTCACTGTTGTAATGTAGGAAACACGGCAGCCAATTTGCGCACAGCAAGGCCCCACAAGCAGCAATGTGATAATGACCAGATCATCTGATTTTGGTTGATAAATATTGGCCAGAACACCGGGGAGAATTCCCCTGCTCTACTTCAAATAGTGCCATGGGAATCTGTTGCATTCACCTAAGAGGGAAGACTGGGCCTTGGTTTAACATCTCATCCAAAAGACAGCACCTCTGACAGCGCAGCACTCCCTCGGTACCGCACTGAAGTGTTAGCCTAAATTTTGTGCTTACACTGTCTGAAGTGGGATGTGAACCTGCAAACTTCTGACTTACAGGCAAGAATGCAACCAACTGAGCTACAATGCACTTTGTGAGTCCCCATGTAGTGCATTCCCAATGTCAGCCATACATTAGGCACCAAGCAGAGGCTTTCCAAGGGGGAAAATGGACCAGGCCTCCTGGCAGGACAAACGGACAGCAAGCCAGCATGTTCTGCTGACCAGCCATCCAGACACTGCTCTGGGGGTAAATTCATCCCTATCAGTCTTTTTATTTGATGTGTAGATTTTCATGTTAATGGTACAAGACAGTTAAGGAATCAGCTTGGACAAGTATACTTTTTATATCTGTCGGGCCTGGATCCTTCATTATGAGTAATGTGCATAACATTTTTATGTCATGCTGTATTAAAGTGATGGGCGGATTACTGTCATTTAGGCTGCAGCAGGACTGTGATAAACATCAAAAACTGTGCTTCAGACTGCCCGTGAGTAGTGCCACAGGAGATTGACTAGTTATTCATTTCGTCACTCAAGGCAAAACAGCTCAAAGGTGACTGGCTGAAATGCATCTGCAATAAAGGCCTTGTTTTGCTAAATTGACTTTGTGATAAACTTATGTGTGTCCTGCAGACAAACAGTCAATTCTACCAATAATAAATAAAAACAGAAAATGCTGGAGAAACTCAGCAGGTCAGGCAGCATCTGTGAAGAGAGAAACAGAGTTATCATTTCAGGTCGATGACCTTTCGTCAGAACTGGAAAAAAGCAGGAAATGGAACAGATTTTTAAGCAAGTGTAGGGACTGGGAAAGGGGGGAGGGGATGAAAGAACAAAAGGGAAGGTCTGTGATAGGATAGAAGGTGAAGAGGTTAAGAGACATTAAGAGACATTAAGAGATATTCAAGGCAAAAGGAGATGGTAATGGGACAGGTTAAGAAACAAAGGATGGCTCTAGATGAAGTGTAAATTGCGCTGGCAGAATGAAACATAGAAACATAGAAACATAGAATCTAGGAGCAAGAAATACAAGTAAATCGCTGTTTCACCTGGAAGGGGTGTTTGGCGCCCTGGACAGTGGGAAGGGGGGATGTATAAGGGCATGTGTTGCATCTGCTGTGCTTGCACGGGAAGGCAACACATGCCCTTATACCTCCCCCCTTCCCACTGTCCAGGGCGCCAAACACCCCTTCCAGGTGAAACAGCGATTTACTTGTATTTCTTGCAATTTAGTATACTGTATTCGCTGCTCACGACGTGGTCTCCTCTACATTGGGGAGACCAAACGCAGATTGGGTGACCGCTTTGCAGAACACCTCCGTTCAGTCCGTAAGGGGAACCCCGAGCTTCCGGTCGCCTGTCACTTTAATTTACCGCTCCACTCCCACTCAGACCTCACCGTCCTCGGCCTCTTGCATTGTTCCACGGAACCTCGAGGAACAGCACCTCATCTTTCGATTAGGCACTTTACAGCCTTCTGGACTCAACATAGAGTTCAACAATTTCAGATCATAACCTCGGCCCCTATCCGATATATATATATTTTTTATCCACACTCTTTGTCTGTCTTTTTTTTCTTCTCCCCCCACATGGCAGCTGTCTTTCATTCTGCCAGTGCAATTTACACTTCATCTAGAGCCAGCCTTTGTTTCTTAACCTGTCCCATTACCATCTCCTTTTGCCTTGAATATCTCTTAATGTCTCTTAACATCTTCCGCCTTCTATCCTATCACAGACCTTCCCTTTTGTTCTTTCATCCCCTCCCCCCTTTCCCAGCCCCTGCACTTGCTTAAAAATCTGTTCCATTTCCTGCTTTTTTTCCAGTTCTGACGAAAGGTCATCGACCTGAAACGTTAACTCTGTTTCTTTCTTCACAGATGCTGCCTGACCTGCTGAGTTGCTCCAGCATTTTCTGTTTTTATTTCAGATTTCCAGCATCTGCAGTATTTTCTTTTTGTATTAGTCAATTCTACCAATGTCCTGTCAATCCTCAATTTGATGAAATTTTACACAAGGTTTTTATTGCTAAATAAATTACCCCACTGTAATCACAAATGCAAATGTGCTTTATATATTATAACCGTGTTCATGGTAGTTGATAGCAAAGGTAAACTAATGTTTCATACATATTTCCAAATGTATTACAGAATTACACTAGTGAATATTAGGATAGAGGACTCTTTAAAACTCCATATTATATCACATGAGCTGCCAGTCAGCCAAGAAGTAGCTAATTGACATCTTTTGAAAAATTTACCTTTTTTTATTTGATTCTTTTTTTTCTGCTCATCAAAATGCGGGGGTGGAACATTCCTTTCATACTTAACACCCTGTGCTGCATCAGGATCTCGCAGCTCAGGTACTGCATGAACTGAATTAACCCCTAAAGCATTACTCATTGCATGATAGAATTAAAAGTCAGAACTCTTGTATATCATTTTCATGCACTTGTAAATCAGATGAAAATGACGTACCAATCTTCCGATTATTCTTCCTCCCTATAACAAGGTTTGCCAAGCATTTTTCATGTCAGTGCTACTTTAATATACACTTTTATTTCTGCACTTCGTTTCATCAGATGTTTCAGGTATTTGCGTGACTACGCCCATTGTACTGTTTGGCATTAAGATACGTTTAAAACTTATAGGGGGAGAAATTCAGTATCGCCCTGTTTGGGGGCGCTAACTTTTGAAAGCTGGGAAACTTAGCGCCAGGCACTAATGATTCCCAGCTTTCTCAAACTTCGGTGTTTGCGCTCCAGGAAGGAAATGGAGCACTAAGTCAAGCTCTCCACTTCCTTCTTGGAACGCTAAAGGATGCAGGCGGGGCAGTAGTGGTGCAACGCTGCACAATGTCCCGTGCAGCGCTGCCGGGATCCAAGGCTCCTTCCCTCCCTTAAAGGGAAGGGCCATCGCTGCAGGCTCTGCATTGGGACCAGTTAGCTGGTCCCCAACGGTGGCTGCGATCTGACCCGATCAGCCCCGTGCACTCCGGCCGAGTGCCGGGCTGATCGATCGCGGCCCAGGAGCAATCGAAAAAAATCACTCGAAGCGTTGCTAAAATTTTTCTCCTACCTGCGCCAACATCCCCTTTTATTTGCGCCTCCGAAGCTCCCGGCCTCCCGATCAACGCCTCCTGCAGCTGTCGGTGTTGTTGCCCGGCGATGCTGCAGGGGACGGAACCAAAGTTCGGGTCCCAGGCGCTACCGGGGCGATGCGCACAGCAATGACATCACGACCGCTGGGTGCAGGAGATCGTGACGCAATGTGTTACCGCCGCCGCAAACCTCTCGGCCAATTTAGCGGGAGTCAGTCATTCCGCCGCGCCCGGTCGGTAAGCCGTTAGCGTCCCGTTCGCGTCCCATTATCGCCCCCCTGGAGATGATAACGGGAGGCGCTAAGGTACCGAACTTCTCCCCCATAGAATCATAGAATGATACAGGACAGGAGGCCGCCATTCGGCCCATCGTGCCTGTGCCTGCACTTTGAAAGAGCTAGCAGCCAATTAGTTCCACTCCCCTGCTCATTCCCCCATAGCCCTGCAAATTCCTCCCCCTCAAGAGTTTATCCAACTCCCCTCCGAAAGCCACCACCAAATCTGCTTCCAGCGCCCCCTCAGGCCTTCCTTCATTTGTAAGCCTAGATAGTGTGGCACTGAGGGAGTATTTACATTTTTCAATGAAGCTTCTGGTAATAGTTTTCAAAGGATTTTTTTTAACAACCGAACGCAGTAAATTATTAATTAAATAACATTATGCAGGAATATACAGTGCCATATTAGTATTATGTTTCTGTTAATAATTGAGGCGTGTTCATTTTACACACTTTTGTCACCCAGTAGTATGAAGCACTCCCAAGTCATATTTTGCATGGTTCACTGGAGGCTTCTTCAGCTCTCTTCTCGCAGTGTGCCTTTGATCTGAACCCCGAGAATAATAACACCTATATTTTTCCAGGGTGGCATGTTCAATTATTTCAACACAATCTTCGAGTCATATAGAGTCTTAACCGCACAGAAGGATGCCATTCGGCCCATCGAGCCCGTGCCGGCTCTCTGTAGAGCAATCCAGTCAGTCCCATTCCCCCACTCTATCCCTCAAGTGTCTATCCAGTCTCCCCTTGAAAACATTGAATGTCTCCACTTCCGTCGGCAGTGAGTTCCAGGTCATCACCACTCACTGCGTTAAAAAGTTTTTCCTCACATCCCCCGTATCTCTTGCCCAAAACCTTAAATCTGTGTCCCCTCGTCCTTGTACCTTCAACTAGTGGGAACAGCCTTTGCCCATCTAACCTGTCCAAACCCGTCATAATCTTGTACACCTCTATCAAATCACCCCCCAACCTCCTTTGCTTTAATGAAAACAAATCCAGCTTCTCCAACCTGTCCTTGTAGCTAAGATCCCCCATCCCCGGAACCATTCTGGTAAATCTCCCCTGCACCCTCTCAAGTGTCTTCACATCCTTCCTAAAGTGTGGGGACCAGAACTGGACTTGTGGCCTTTCTGAGTGAGTCTACCAATTTGTGCCAAAGTCAAACAGTTCGGATGGGATAGTTTTTGCACAGTGTGTGCAGGAGGGTTTCCTGACACAATATGTGGATAGGCCGACAAGAGGTGGGGCCACGTTGGATTTGGTACTGGGTAATGAACCGGGCCAAGTGTTTGATTTGTATGTGGGAGAGCACTTTGGAGATAGTGACCACAATTCGGTAACTTTCACTATTGCAATGGAGAGGGATAGGGCCATACGGCAGGGCAGGGTTTATAATTGGGGGAGGGGTAATTATGATGCGATTAGGCAAGAATTAGGGAGTATAAGATGGGAACAGAAACTATCAGGGAAAGGCACAAACGAAAAGTGGAGCTTTTTCATGGAGCAATTACTGCGTGTCCTTGATAGGTATGTCCCTGTCAGGCAGGGAGGAAATGGCCGAGTGAGAGAACCATGGTTCACAAAAGAGGTTGAATGTCTAGTCAAGAGGAAAAAGGAAGCGTATGTAAGGATGAGAACACAAGGTTCAGTTGAGTCGATTGAGGGGTACAAGGTAGCAAGGAATGAGCTAAAAAAAGAGCTTAGGAGAGCTAGAAGGGGGCATGAGAAGTCCTTGGCGGGTCGGATCAAGAAAAATCCCAAGGCTTTTTACTCTTATGTGAGAAATAAAAGAATGACCAGGGTGAGGGTAGGGCCGGTCAAGGACAGTAGTGGGAACTTGTGCATGGAGTCAGAAGAGATAGGAGAGGTGATGAATGAATACTTTTCGTCAGTGTTCACCGAGGAGAGGGGCCATGTTCTTGAGGATGAGAGTGTGATAAAGGTGGATAGGCTGGAGGTGGTAGATGTTCTGAGGGAAGATGTTTTAGCAATTTTGAAGAACCTGAGGGTCGATAAGTCCCCTGGGCCAGATGGGATATATCCTAGGATTCTTTGGGAGGCAAGGGAGGAGATTGCAGAGCCTCTGGCTTTGATCTTTGGGTCCTCACTGTCCACGGGGATGGTGCCAGAGGACTGGAGAGTGGCGAATGTTGTTCCTCTCTTTAAGAAAGGAAATAGGAATGACCCTGGTAATTATAGGCCGGTTAGTCTTACTTCGGTGGTTGGTAAGATAATGGAAAAGGTCCTGAGGGATAGGATTTATGACCATTTGGAAAGGGGCAACTTAATCAGGGATAGTCAACACGGATTCGTGAAGGGTAAGTCTTGCCTAACAAATTTGATTGAATTCTTTGAGGAGGTAACGAAGTGTGTAGATGAAGGTAGAGCAGTTGATGTCGTATACATGGATTTTAGTAAGGCGTTTGATAAGGTTCCCCATGGTCGTCTCATGAAGAAAGTAAGGAGTTGTGGGATAGAGGGAAATTTGGCCGATTGGATAAGTAACTGGCTAACTCATAGAAGGCAGAGGGTGGTGGTGGATGGAACATTTTCGGACTGGAGACCAGTTACCAGCGGTGTGCCACAGGGGTCGGTGCTGGGTCCTCTGCTGTTTGTGATTTTTATCAATGACTTGGAGGAGGGGACTGAAGGGTGGATCAGTAAATTTGCTGATGACACCAAGATTGGTGGAGTAGTGGATGAGGTGGAGGGCAGTTGTAGGCTGCAAAGAGACATTGATAGGATGCAGAGCTGGGCCGAAAAATGGCAGATGGAATTTAACCCTGATAAGTGCGAGGTGATTCATTTTGGTAGGGCAAATTTGAATAAGGATTACAGGGTCAACGGCAGGGTTCTGAGGAACGTGGAGGAGCAGAGGGATCTGGGGGTTCATATCCACAGATCTCTGAAGGTTGCCACTCAAGTGGATAGAGCAGTAAAGAAGGCCTATGGTGTGTTAGCGTTTATTAACAGAGGGTTTGAGTTTAAGAACCGTGAGGTTATGCTGCAACTGTACAGGACCTTGGTGAGACCACATTTGGAATATTGTGTGCAGTTCTGGTCACCTCACTATAGGAAGGACGTAGAAGCATTGGAAAGAGTGCAAAGGAGATTTACCAGGATGCTGCCTGGTTTGGGGGGGAGGTCTTATGAGGAAAGATTGAGGGAGTTGGGGCTTTTCTCTTTAGAGCGGAGGAGGATGAGAGGCGACTTAATAGAGGTTTATAAGATGATGAGGGGGATAGATAGAGTGGATGTTCAGAGACTATTTCCTCGGGTAGAGGCAGCTGTTACAAGGGGGCATAACTATAAGGTGCATGGGGGGAGATATAGAAGGGATGTCCGAGGTAGATTCTTTACTCAGAGAGTGGTTGGGGTGTGGAATGGACTGCCTGCTGTGATAGTGGAGTCGGACACTTTAGGAACTTTCAAGCGGTTATTGGATAAGCACATGGAGCACACCAGAGTGATAGGGAGTGTGATAGCTTGATCTTGGTCTCGGACAATGCTCGGCACAACATCGAGGGCCGAAGGGCCTGTACTGTGCTGTACTGTTCTATGTTCTATGTTATGAGTAGTTCTATGCTGTGGTTTTGATGCCACTAAGATCTGTGGTGAGACGGCCCTAAATAATTACGTATAAAGCCCTCAAACAATGCCATGTCGGACCTTCAGGGATCCTCAGTCTGGCCTGGATTTTAATCAAGAATCCAGAGATGAAAGGACACTTCATTAACTAGACCACCCACACTCCATTAGTGTAATTTTCTGAAACTGGCATTGGGTAACTGCCATTCTTACTCGTTTGCACAAAATTGTGAAGTTTGGAACAAGAAAAGGGCATTTGTCCCAACAAGCCCACTTCATCCAAATTTCATACATGATTATTTTATTATGGATTACCCCCTCACCAACAGCAACTTACATTTATATTATGCCTTTAGCATAGTAAAACATCCCAAGGCACTTCAGCCCAGCCTTAGGCCTGGCCTGTGGGAAGTATGGGATTATGGAATCACCCCTTAAATTAACATTCTGCAGAAACCCCAAGACTAACGGAGAGGAAACAAAAGTAATGTAAAATTCTTGGAAATAAGTCATCTCATTTAACATTAGGTGTCAGTAGCACTTCGCTATACATTCCCATATTCAAGATCATTTCGTTCTTAGCATGTCTCTCGATTCTCAGAACGTCCCAATTTTGTGAGTACATTTGAATCCCATCCTAACCTTGGAGCCACATTCCTGAATTTTTAAATGCTTTCCCAGTCTAAAACAGTTATTCCAAAGATTTCTTTAGGGAATTGCTGAAGTATGGGGCTAAGTAAGCCTAAAATACTTTTTTCACACTTTTCAATCGATGGATTAACACCTTCAGGAGAAATGTGGTGGAGTTGGGTGATGGGTGATGGCGGGGGGGGGGGGGGGGGGGAGGAGGGGGGAGGGGGAGGGGAAGAGAAAAAACTAAGCACACACCAGAACAAAACTTATTAAAATCTATTTGGATTGGTGGAAACATTATTGATGCATTAACCGGATTAGAAACATATAAACAACTTTTAGGTTATTTGGATTTTCATGATGTTATGCATATTAAAAATGAAATGTCCCTGATTTTTATGGCCTGTGTCCCTTATTTTCAAATTTGCAACTTGAGATAACTACCTCTAAGACTCAAATCTATACATGGTTTTCCTTCATTTTTAGTTAATGCTAGTGTACGTAAGGGTTGCTAACTGTATGAATGATGTTTACTTAGCAAATTAGGTCACTGAATGAAAATTTGCCAGAATTCTATGCAGTAGAATATTGTCTACATTTATGTTCATGGTATTCTTAAAATTAACAGCTCTCAATTATGCTATATCTTGGTACATTTGACTGCTCGCACAAATTGCTATGTGCACCACATACGTTTCCTGGCATTCTGTTCAATGTTGCATCACTTTCCATAATCTGAAAGGTCTAGGCAACTATTGTGAGGCATACAGCTACAGCCACTGAATGCTAAACCAGTGAGACAGAGCATAAATTGAAGACCAGGAGAAAAATCTTGCTCCAGAATACATATTTCTTGACAAAGGCAGTGAGATAATGTGTAAATATCACAGCAGTCATGGCTGACTGGCTAAAACAAACAGTGAGCTCTAGGGTATAAAACCTTTTTTTAAACAGAGTGCCAAACACAGCTGGAGACATAGCCCTAAGACAGCCAACATATGTAAACTCTTACTTGATATATTGAGTCTCCTGGGTACAAAGAGGGTGGTCCTGGGTTTCAAGGGACTGAGATCATTTTTCACCACCCTTTCTTGGTTATACTTGCATATTTTGATATAAAGCCTCTCTTTAAACACTCTGAGGTGTAGGTTTAAGGACCAAAAGTAAATCAAACATGACAAACAAGGTTATAATGAGGTTACACAAAAGCACCAGAGATTGACCAATTGCCTAAAAAGTAGACTTTGCCTAATTTTTCTGGTCTAGCCTTTAAATCATAAAATCTTAGAAAGATTTATATAGCACCTTTCATGACCGCCGGACGTCCCAAGGCGCTTTACAGCCAATGAAGTACAGTCACTGTTGTAATGTAGGAAACGTGGCAGCCAAATTGCACTCAGCAAGCTCCCACAAACAGCAATGTGACAATGACCAGATAATCTGTTTTTGTTATGTTGATTGAGGGATAAATATTGGCCAGGATAACTCCCCTGCTCTTCTTCGAAATAGTGCCATGGGATCTTTTACGTCCACCTGAGAGAGCAGACGGTGCCTCGGTTTAACGTCTCATCCAAAAGATGGTGCAATGCATATCACATGGTTTGTCACATGGTTTAGTATGACCATGCTCAGTTCGCACTGGCCTAGTAAACAAGCACCTTGACTAGCAACTCATGGTGTCTCTGTCCTTCATTTGTTCTACCAACATATATTACATTTTTGGCGATGAGAATGGGATCCCAAAGCCATTTTTAGGGATCATGGAAGGACACAGTGTTCAACCTTCGAGTGGAAAAGTTTAAGGTGAATTTGTGACACCTAAACTGAATTTTTTTTGCGATGTTTTACTGTTAATGCTCATGCAGAATTGTCTGTGCTTCACCTTCGCGTGTATGTATACACAGCAACAGCAGCGTTGATTCTCACAGGTACACATGTAGCGTGCTGAGTCACTGTTCGACGGGATTGGGACAATCATGGCCACGCCTACAGGATTCATTAGAAGCCTCGGCATGTATGACCGAGCTCGCGAACCATTCAGTTCTTACATTGAGTGAATGGAGATGTTTTTTGAGGCCAATAACAATATTGAGACCGAAGGTGCAGATGAGAATGTTCAAGCTCAAAATAAAGTAATTTGTAAACATAAAAAAGCAAATTTTCTAATGGAGATCGGGCCAGATGTCTATGGAACATTGACAAACATACTCGCGTCAGGGAAAGCAAAGGATGTGTCGTTTGAAGACATTGTCGAGAAACTCGAGGACCATTTCGACCCAAAACCGTTAGAAATAGCAGAGAGCTATAAGTTTGGTACCAGAAACCAAAAACAAAGTGAAACCATCAGTGAGTACATTGTAGCTCTTAAGAACCCGTCTTTGCATTGTAACTTCGGCACATTTTTGGATCGTGCGTTGTGAAATATATTTGTGTGTGGACTGGTGGATGTGCGCACACAGTCCAAGTTACTGAACACTCCAAACCTAACGTTTGACATAGCATACAAAATTGCCCTACCTATGGAGAAGGCGTCGAAGAATGCTAGGGAGCTCCGTCCAACTCAAGTGACTAGTGCTGCTGAGGTCTACAGTCACAAAGCTACCGCCGAACCTCAAGTTGTGAGACCAAGTCAAAAGCATGTCGATGAGAGCTGTTCAGTGAATTGTTATTGCTGCAATGGAAATCACTCACCACAGACCTGTCAATACAGAAATGCGAAGTGTTTTCACTGCCAGAAGCAAGGCCATATTTCAATAGCTTGCAGAGCTAGGTCGAAAGCAGGAAGAAAGAATCATTCTAGTGGCAATGAAAAGCAGCGACAACAAAAGGGAGGAATTCACAATATTGAAGTGAACACACCTGATGTTGAAGTACTAGGCATCTACGGTATTTATGCCACTAGCGGCAACGCTAGCAGTCGTGAGAAAGACTTCCGTACAAAACTTTTGATCAATGACCAATATATTGACATGTGTATCGACACAGCGGCAGACTGCTCAATCATGAGTAAGGACACATATGAGTGTAAGTTTAATCAAATACCACTTACAAAGAGTACCGTAGAGTTAAAAACCTACTGCAGAGAAATCCGAGAGACATATCGACAAATGGAATGTAGAGTTCAGCACAATGGCCAGTCAGTAAAGCTGCCTATTATTGCTACAACAACATGGACAAAGACTGGTTGAGAACGTTAAAACTGGAAAGGAAAAACATCTTCAGTGTAGATGCTTCAAAGAAGCGACTCGACACAATGCTGAACAAGTATAAAAGCATGTTCGCAGACAGTTATGAGGGCATCACTGGGCATATCTGCATCATCCAACGTGAAGCCTGTCTATTGTAAGGCAAGGCCAGTCCCCTATGCATTGAAAAGTCAGGTGGAGGAAGAGCTAGAGAAACTGAGAGAGAACGGAGTGCTAGTAAAAACTGACAAAAGTGAATGGGCTACCCTGATTGTGGTAGTGCCCAAAGCAGACAAACCTGTACGCTTGTGCGGTGACTACAAAGTTACTATCAACCAAGCAGTTGACGGTGAGCGGTACCCATTACTTACATCACAAGATTTGTATGCAGCACTCTCTGGGTCAAAGGTTTTCTCCAAGCTTGACCTGTCGCACGCTTATGCTCAGCTGTATGTTGACAAAGAGAGTCAACAGTATCTCACTATCAACACACACAAGGGACTCTACTCATACACCAAGCTATCGTATGGTGTAAAGTCCTCCCCCAAAATCTTCCAGACTACGATGGATAAGATTTTGCAAGGAATTCCAAATTGCTTATGCAATCAAGACGATGTGCTGATCGCAACAAGCAGTGAGGAAGAGAATCTAGAAGTGTTAGATTTAGTGCTTCAAAGGTTGAATTCCCTCTATGTCAAGTTGAAAAGGAGCAAATGCGCTTTTGTGCAGCCCGAGGTTGTGTACCTTGGTCTGAAAGTTGATGCAAATGGCTTGCAACCAGTGAAGGAAAAGGTTGATGTTGTCATCAATGCTCCAAAGCCACAGAACGTGTCTGAGTTAAGATCTTTCCTTGGAATGGTCCAGTACTACGCACGTTTCTTACCGGAGTTAGCGACCATGTTAGCTCCATTGCACGAGCTCCTCAAGAAAGATGTCCGGTGGAAGTGACAAAAGCACAACAGGAAGCTTACGACACTTGTAAGAAAAGTCTCTCTAGCGTGCTCTACTTGTGCACTACGACATGGAGCGTGAGCTTAAGTTAACGTGTGATGCTTCTAGCTATGGTGTGGGAGCGGTCATAAGCCACGTCATGGATGATGGCCAAGAGAAACCAATCGCGTTCGCATCACGAACCTCACAAAGACCGAAAGAAACTACACGCAAATTGAAAAGGAAGCACTCGCCATAGTGTTTGGAATCAAGAAATTCCAACAGTTCCTGATCGGCCGAAAGTTTACCCTGATAACCGATCACAAACCGCTCCTAGCCTTATTAGGGCTCAAATCTGCCATCCCTGCAATGGCCGTATCAAGAATGCAACGTTGGGCAGTGTTGTTATCACAATATAACTACACGATTGAATATCGCATTTCAAAGCAAAACGCAATCGCAGATGTCTTGTCCAGGTTACCACATGAAGACTCGTGTTGGGAGTGAAGGTGAGTGCAGTTGACAAAGACTTTCCCGTGAATGCAACTGAGATTGCAGATGAGACTCAAAAGGACTCAGTACTGAAAAGAATGTATGATAACACCTTGAATGGAAGGACTGATCAGTGTCTGGACACAGAGTTGAAACCATTCCATAACCGTTGAACTGAATTGCCTTGTGAGCAAGGTTGTATCAAGTGGGGAAACAGAGTGGTGGTACCTACTTCTTGGAGAGACAGAATTCTGGCTGAACTTCATAGTGAACATCCAGGGATCGTCAGTATGAAATCAATTGCAAGGAGCTTTGTTTACTGGCCTGGATTGGACAGTGATCTTGAATCACTTGTCAGCAAATGCAGCGTTTGTCAAAATTGCAGAAACAAACCACCCAAAACTTCACTACCACCCTGGTCATGGCCAAGTAGACCTTTTCGGAGAGTACATGTAGACTTCTGTGAGAAAGCAAATGATTATTTCCTGGTACTTGTAGATAGTTACTCAAAGTGGATTGAAGTGAAACACATGGGTTAAAATACTACAACTGAACGTACCATAGATGAGTTGAGGTCTATCTTCGCATGTCATGGCTTACCTGAAGAGTTTGTTTCTGACAAAGACCCTCAGTTCCGTTCTGCTCAATTCCAAGAGTTCATGAAATGGAACGGTATCAAACACACTCTCGTTCCACCATCTCATCCAGCTACAAACAGAACAGCTGAAAGGTCAGTCAGAATAGTAAAAGAAGCTCTCAAAAAGCAAATGTTGCAGGGTTGTTCGGGACTCAGCATGAAGCAACGTTTGGCAGATTTCTTGCTGAAGTACAGAACTACTCTGCACACTAAAACTGAACATACCCCAGCAGAACTCTTGATGAAGAGGAGATTGAGAACAGATTGAGTCTTGTTCAACCAAATTTGGCCTCAAGTGTTGAACAGAAACAGTTGAGTCAGAAACATTATTATGACAGCAATCAGAAAGAACACAGTTTCAGACAAAACGCGTGTGTTCGTGTTCTCAGTCCCCTGGCAAGTCAAGTTCACACAAGTGGGATATAGGAACCGTAGTAGAGTTTGGTGTAACCAAGAGATATTTGGTTGAAATTGATGACAACATCCGAAGTGTTCGTGTAGACCAAATGATCTCTGCTGGAGATGAACCAAGACGTGATCTTGAACCACTTGATCATGAACACATACATCAGTTTGACTCCGTTCAGACTTCAGTAACTGAAGTACTAGGTTCAAACAAGTCTGAGATAGAAACAGGATCAGCTTTGAGTTCAGAACCAGAACAAAACAGCCCGAAAATTGGTTCAACACCAAACCTTTTGTAAGGAGATCAGGAAGGCTCCACAAACCTGTTATTAAACTGGATTTGTAGTTCATTTAAAAGAAAAAAAGCCAGGAGTTTTTGTTATGTGGGGAAGGTGGGACCATAGTTTTGTTGTATTTGAGAGGGGAATATGTGCATTTTTTGAAGGGGAAAGCAGTGTAATGTATTATCACATGGTTTAGTATGAGCATGCTCAATTCGCTCTGGCCTAGTAAACAAGCAACTCATCGTGTCTCTGTCCTTCATTTGTTCAACCCACATATATTACAGACAGCACCTCTGACAGTGCAGCATTCCCTCAGTACTGCACTGGACTCTCAGCCTAAATTTTTATGCTCATGTGTCTGGAGCGAGACTTGAACCCACAACCTTTTGACTCAGAGGTGAGGGTGCAACCCACTGAGCCATTGGCTGACACTTAAATCTTTCAACATAATAGTGCAGACAGGATTATTCCACTGACTTGGAAACTGGGCAGTTGCATGGAAAATTAGGCAGTAGAATAGGCAATATGATAGTCATGAAATGGGTTCAAATGAAGAAGGCCTTGGCCTTCAACCCAATTAATCTCACCCTTCCAGAATACTAGCACCACAGTCTCCAATTACTGCTTTGAACTGTTTTTGAATCCACCATTCAGCTTCCAACCACTTTTCTGGGCAACCATCCCAGCTGTTGATCGCCCTTTTGTGAGAAGAAATATTTTAAGAACATAAGAACATAAGAAATAGGAGCAGGAGTAGGCCATATGGCCCCTCGAGCCTGCTCCGCCATTCAATAAGATCATGGCTGATCATCGACCTCAACTCCACTTTCCCGCCCGATCTCCATATCCCTTGATTCCCCTAGAGTCCAAAAATCTATTGATCTCATCCTTGAATATACTCAAAGACTCTCAGCCCTCTGGGGCAGAGAATTCCAAAGATTCACAACCCTCTGAGTGAAGAAATTCCTCCTCATTTCGGTCTTAAATGGCCTACCCAATTTCTAATATCTGTCCTAAATATTCCCTTCACAACCCTGAACCTCAGCCCTCTTCCTTGCTCATCTGAAAGTAATGCTCTGGGTTTACGTACTCTATTCTGTGAAGTATCTAATAGATATAAGGTCTCCTTCGAGACATCACTCTTCAAGGCTAAAGAGTCCTAACTTTTCAGGTCATTCCTCATAGCTATTTCCTTTTGACACTGAGACCTCTGCTGCATTGCTGCTGGGGTCTAGACAGGCAGAGTTACTCAAAGATGATAGAAAATTTTCAATAGAGGACCATAATCAGTCACCGAGGGTTTCACTTCAGACAGTGGTGCTTCACTTTGTTATATGTTGCATGTCTTGAAGTTATTAACATCTGTGAAGATCAACTCTGGTCAGTGATGAGACACTTGTTTGGGGACCCATGGAATCATCTGGCAATGCTGTTGTGCACTCAGGTTCTGATTTGGATTATTGTCACTTTATTTGGGGCTTAATTAAATTCTAAGATTCCTGACATCATTCATTGGCGCTCGTGTAATTCCAAGTGCAGGTAATACTTTGAAATTATGGGTCACTTTACAAGAACTATGGGGGTAATTTTAACTCCCTCCACAACAGAAGCTGAAACCCAAGCGGTATATTTACAGCTTGTTTCCCATTCTGCGGATATTTTAACGTCACTGTTTTCTTGGGCGGCTGAGACACCTGCCTGACTCAGGTGGGAGGCTCATCCATCTATGCGAATCGGGGTGGACCCGATGCTATTTTAAATGCCTACTGAGCGAGGCACCCGCTGCAAATGCCCCACTCACCAGCGGATGTCCCCAAAACCCAGAGGAGGCTCTGTAACGGTAAGTGTCAAATTTATCATTGTGGGGCCCGGAGAGGCAGAAATGTTACTTGTGGGCCCCACAATGATAAAGAAAGATTGGACCACTGCCATCCCAGGTTCCGCCTTCCATTGCCATTTAGAGCTGGTAATTCATGCCGTAAGGACCCGGTTAATGAGGTGATTTACAGTCCTGACATGGAAGTCAACCTTCGAGGCCCAGAAAGGGAACAATGAATCTTTTTCAAACATATAAGATTTGGAGGGGGCTTGACAGGGTAGATGCAGAGAGGATGTTTCCCCTCGTGGGGGAATCTAGAACTAGGGGGCATAATTTCAGAATAAGGGGGCACCTTTTAAATCGAAATGAGGAAGAATTTCTTCTCTCAGAGGGTCGTGAATCTTTGGAATTCTCTTCTCCAGAGAGCTGTGGAGGCTGGGTTATTGAATATATTTAAGGTGGAGATGGACTAATTTTTGAATGGTAAGGGAGTTAAGGGTTAGGGGGAGCGGGCAGAGAAGTGGAGTTGAGGTCAAGATCAGATCAGCCATGATCTTATTGAATGGCGGAGCAGGCTTGAGGGGCCAAATGACCAACTCCTGCTCCTATGTCTTATGTTCTTATGAAACTGTGGAATCTTACTCCTACAGGTGGTGAATTGTTTTTATAGGTTCCTTAAACTTTTTTTTTTATCTGGCTAGGCTGTACCTTTGTGCCAGTCTTGTCATCCACACTCCCACTAGTGTAGATAGGCAATCGCTTTCAGAATGCAAAGCTGTTTTGACACTCAAAAATGCAAATTAGATAGATTTCTTTCAGAAATTAATTAAGGGATACAGTATATGAGTAAGAATGTTTGTACATTGCACACACCTACCCTGCCATTCATTTCTCAAGGACCAATACAACAAGTCCCACACACAACTGGGTTACAATGACTTCTTCTGCTCGTTCTTCTAAAAAAATTCTTACTTTTCCTTTCTCTTTTTTTCCTCTCTCTCTTAATGGACTCTCTTCCTTTCCCTCTCTTTATTTCACTTTCTGTATCTAATCTGACTCTAATTCACCCTATTTCTTTCTCCGTCGTTTGCTCCCTTTCTTTATCCTGAAATTTCACAGGTTAAGGAGATAAGCCATTGGGCACGACGTTCATGAGGTCCCAGTTGGGACATTGACATCGCTGCGCCGTTGTCAAATCGCATTTCCAACAATTTGCGTTCTGAAGGAAAAAAGTCCAATTCACGTCACTCGCTGTGAGATGCGCCATTCCGGCAATTTCTAGCCCAATGTTATTACCCATCAATAGTTAAGAAACAAAAATAATAATTCACTAATAATGCAACAAAATCTGTGATTTTTTTTCTATAGAATTGAACACATATCACTGCAATTAAATACATTAAGCTGAAGATTTAGGTTTACTTGCTGTCAAATAATTCTCTCTATCGAATATTCTGATTGGAAAAATTCCACTGTCCTCACACACCCAATTTCCCTTTTTTTTAAAAAAAACAAGCAAGTTGAACTGACTTCATTTAACCTAATCATTGTTTGAATTAAAATAATGATTTAAAACATCAAATACATGGAAGAGGCAATTTTATGAATGGAAGCTTCCACATGGAACTTCTTCCCCCAGCTTTCTCTCCTATTCTCCTGATTAATAGAAATTTACAGCAAAGCAGCTGGTCATTTGGCCCATCGTGCCTGTGCCGGCTTCCAAAGCGTTATCCCCTTAGTCCCAATGCCCTGCTCTTTCCCTCTACCTTTTTAAATGTTTATTTTCAAATATTTATCCACTTTCCATTTAAAAGCAATTATGGTTTCTGCTTCCATCAATCCATACGAACATACGAATTAGGAGCAGGAGTAGGCCACTCAGCCCCTCGAGCCTGCTCCGCCATTCAATAAGATCATGGCTGATCTGATTACTCCACATTCCCGCCTACCCCCGATAACCTTTCACCCCTTGCTTATCAAGAATCTATCTACCTCTGCCTTAAAAATATTCAAAGACTCTGCTTCCACCGCCCTCTGAGGAAGAGAGTTCCAAAGACTCACGACCCTCTGTGAGAAAAAATGTCTCCTCATCTCTGTCTTAAATGGGTGACCCCTTATTTTTAAACAGTGACCCCTAGTTCTAGATTCTCCCACAAGAGGAAACATCCTCTCCACATCCACCCTGCCAAGACCCCTCAGGATCTTATATGTTTCAATCAAGTCACCTCTTACTCTTCTAAACTCCAGCGGATACAAGCCTAGCCTGTCCAACCTTTCCTCATAAGACAACCCACCCATTCCGGGTATTAGTCTAGTAAACCTTCTCTGAACTGCATCCAACGCATTTACATCCTTCCTTAAATAAGGAGACCAATACTGTACACAGTACTCCAGATGTGGTCTCACCATAACTGAAGCATAACCTCCCTACTTTTGTATTCAATTCCCCTTGCAATAAACAATAACATTCTATTAGCTTTCCTAATTACTTGCTGTACCTACATACTAACCTTTTCTGATTCATGTACTAGGACACCCAGATCCCTCTGCATCTCAGAGCTCTGCAATCTCTCACCATTTAGATAATATGCTTCTTTTTTTATTCTTCCTGCCAAAATGGTTCATTTTCATTAAATTCATCAACAAACCTCCGATATAGCACCTTATCTGGGTTGCGATTGAGCCCACAAGGGTGGCATCTAGCTGTTCCAACAGAAAAGTCACCTGGATAGGTTGTAAGTTGAAGGAGTACACGCCCAGTGATAGACATGTACACAACCTGGGATAGAGTTCCACAGGTGGCAACCACCTCTGGTATCTCCCTAAATAGCCATCTTGTGTGAGTGTCTGCAGGTTAGCCAACTGTGGAGGAGAGCATCACCACTGAGCCTGATGCTGTCCACAATGGAGATCCAGAGGCATACACTTTCCAGCAGGAGCCAGTGAATAGTCAACAGGAATAGAACCACTGGCCGCTTTCTTATTCTCTTTTGCCAGCTCAGGAACCAGATAACCAATTGCAGCAGCCACACCTCTGCCTTTGCTGAGGTGAGTTCAATCAGTGTAAACAACATTTACTTTAAGGCACCTTTGATGTAAAAAAAAAGAGAAGTCACAAAACAGGGCAGCACGGTGGCATAGTGGTTAGCACTGTTGCCTCACAGCGCCAGGGACCCGGGTTCGAATCCGGCCACGGGTGACTGTCTGTGTGGAGTTTGCACATTCTCCCCGTGTCTGCGTGGGTTTCCTCCGGGTGCTCCGGTTTCCTCCCACAGTCCAAAGATGTGCGGGTTAGGTTGATTTGGCTATGATAAATTGACCCTTAGTGTTAGGGGGATTAATGAGGATAGGGTGGGAACTGTGTCGGTGCAGGCTCGATGGGCCGAAATGGCCTCTATCTGCACTGTGGTGATTCTGTGAACACCAGGTTATAGTCCAACAGTTTTATTAACACCGGCATCTCCGCATCATGACCTTTGATGTATTCATACATCTAGAAACAAGTTACTTGGAGAACTCTCAAAAGGGTCATTGACCTGAAACGTTGGGCTGGATTTTCTCAATGGGGAGCTTTTGGAGGTGGGACTCCCACTTGTTGGGTTTTAGTCCCGCCTCCATCGACTTGTGGTCAACCCACGCTATTTTCCCTTGATTGACCTTGTTAAGCCCGCCCAGCGGACTTAGCAGGCCAATTAAGGGAAAGCCGGTTACAGGTGACGTCAGCGAGTGACATTTCATCTGTCAAGAACTTTTGACAGATGAATTGTCATCGTTTGACAGCTCTGTGAAGCTGTCCCGCGACCTGATGGAGGAAGCCTGCAGGAAGAAGTAAAGGTAACTAAAACTTATTAAAACACTTTACACACACCTCACACACTTACCTCTCCACACTTGCACTCATCACTCACCTGCACACCGGACATCTCGGCCCCTCCGACCCCCGCAGACCCACGGCTCGCCTCGCTGACCCTGGCGAGGTTCGGAGCCGTCGGGAAGCCCACACTTCAGGGCTGAAAATAGGATTCTCAAAAAAACTGCCTGTTAACTACCTGTTAACAGGCAGTTAATTGGCACTAATCCCCTTCCCGCCTCGAGGAGGCGGCTCCCAGCACAGGTTGGGTACCCGCCTCCTGGGAAGATGGCACGGAGGCGAGTTGGGGGCGGGATGGGTGACGTAAGAAAACTACTAGGCACTTGGTCTAAGCGTTAAACAAAGCTTTAATCAAATGTTTTTCAACATGGAGATCTAGTTGTGTCCTTCACTAGTTCCTGTTGAGGAATGTCCTAAGCAAGCTGGGCCCATGCCTGAGTATTTATACTCTCCCTGGGCAGCGCCACCAGCAGGCCGCCCAGTATTACTTCATACATGAATGGCAAGATTCATGTCAACGGGTACCCGCCCCCAGATTCTGCCATTTTCCCGGCAGTCCCGCCTCCAAACCCGCCTCCCCAGGGCTGGCAAAATTCCCCCCCCCCCCCATTAACTCTGTTTCTCTCTCTACAGATGCAGCCTGACCTGCTGAGTATTTCCAGCATTTTCTGTTTTTATCTCAAAACGAAGGTCTGCTTTTTGGTTGAGGGCAGTGAGTTATCTAGTCATCCTCTCGTCAGTTCAACTGCTTTCACTGATTGCCAACTCTGGGGAGTTCCACAGCGCAGTCTGTGACGGAGCAGGGAATGACTGGCCGCAACTTCAGGATTTCCACGTTTATCTGCACGTGCGCTAAGTCCTGAAGTTACGGTCAGTTTCAGAGGGCTAATGACAGCGAATGCTGACAGTTCACCATCATGGCCACCGCAAAATCCAGACAATTGTGTTTATAGGGATTCATTCCATATGAAATAAAAGTACATCTTTTGACAGATTCAGCATCAAAAGAGTTAAATTGTTCCAACACTTATTCAACAATGAAATTGCTTTTAAATTTATGCTTGATGTGAAAAGTAATTTTAGGTTGAAAACAATTATAACCGATACATTTTATGGCACTGCAGGCATCTTCTCAGAGAAATGTAATTAAATTATTTTGAGCAATCTGACACAGCTGGGATATATTTGATTTGGTCTGTAAGGGTTAGAGAATGCCCTTCTGAAAGTAGCGCTCTCACTGTTAATGCTCCTTTTAAATTGTTTAACAAATTAGGATGGGCTTTTATGTACTCTTTCTGTCCATTTCTGGTTTTAAATTGTCATCTATTTGCCTGTAATTAAAACAACATTTGGAAATCTCACTTGGAAGGATGATGCCTACTGCTCATTAATTACAGCTAAATTCACTTTCCCTATACGTGTTCACCATTTCACTGTAAATGGTGAACAGGAAAATCTAACTTCTCAGAGACCTAATAGGATGACTGGTGAGCGAAGTAGAAAACATGCCACACTGTCACAGTCGGAGGCTTCTTCTGAGGTCGAGGCTGAGAGACATTGTTCAGGCAAAATGGAGGGACCTTAATCTGCATTTACTGATGGAATATCTCAGCTGGGAGTTCCTGATGCTGACACTGGGCCCCTGAACTAGAAAGTGTTCCACCCTCCATAGAAACATAGACATAGAAACATAGAAAAATAGGAGCAGGAGTAGGCCATTCGGCCCTTCGAGCCTGCTCCGCCATTCAATATGATCATGGCTGATCCTCTATCTCAATACCATATTCCCGCTCTCTCCCCATACCCCTTGATGCCTTTTGTGTCTAGAAATCTATCTATCTCCTTCTTAAATATATTCAGTGACTTGGCCTCCACAGCCTTCTGTGGTAGAGAATTCCACAGGTCCACCACCCTCTGAGTGAAGAAATTTTGCCTCGTCTCAGTCCTAAATGTCCTACCTCGTATCCTGAGACTGTGACCCCTCGTTCTAGACCCCCCAGCCAGGGGAAACATCCTCCCTGCATCCAGTCTGTCTAGCCGTGTCAGAATTTTATACGTTTCAATGAGATCCCCTCTCATTCTTCTAAACTCTAGTGAATACAGGCCTAGTTGACCCAATCTCTCCTCAGACGACTGTCCTGCCATCCCAGGAATCAGTCTGGTGAACCTTCGCTGCACTGCCTCTGTGGCAAGTACAGGAAACTTTCGTTTATCCGGCATCGACGGGACCGGCGTGGTGCCGGTTTATCGAAAGTACCGGATAACAGAGAGTTATATCTACCGAGGCTATTTTTAACAAAGAGACTCCAAGCAGCACGGGAGAATCTACTCATGCTACTGCAATGTTTCGGACTTGCGACAGCGCCAGGAGGCCGAGTAGTGGCACTTTTGAAAAGTACCCCTACTGACTAAATCGGCGTTCGCGGACTCGGACTCGGACTCGGGATCGGCAACATTGCCGGTTATTTGAGAGGATTTTTCGGAGCACTCGGCGTTCGCGGAGACTCGACTGCGACTCGGCAACATTGCCGGTTATTTGAGAGGAGTTTTCGGAGGATGATTTTTGCCGGTTAAGCGAGAATTCCGGATATTTGGGTGCCGGATAAACGAAAGTTTCCTGTATATCCTTTCTTAGGTAAGGAGGCCAAAACTGCACACAGTACTCCAGGTGTGGTCTCACCAAGGCCCTGTATGACTGTAGTAAGACATCCTTGCTCCTGTACTCAAATCCTCTTGCAATGAAGGCCAACATACCATTTGCCTTCCTAACTGCTTGCTGCACCTGCATGTTTGCTTTCAGTGACTGGTGTACAAGGACACCCAGGTCCCTTTGTACAGCAACATTTCCCAATCTATCACCATTTAAATAATACTCTGCCTTTCTGTGCATTGGAAATTGCTGACTAGCCAGAGGTGTAGCTATGGCGACACTGTTTTAGCCACACGCACTAATTTTAGTAGAAAACGCCTTGCGCACACTAGAGGAAAATGTACTTCTCATGTGTATAATAACGTAATAAGCATCTACCACCATTCACTAACCAAGGAAGTAAAGTACTCAACGACCAAAAAAACACCTGCATAATTTGCTTTTCACCTCATCGTTTTACCAACAAAGGCACAAAGTTTAAAGTAAACATGAATACGGCGTGAGGATGAATATTGAGATCACATGCCCAATGATGGTACCTATGACTCATTTTTCATTTACTAATCAGAAATGCAATTAGCCACATCTGGAATCCCAATTAGCCACATGTGGCTAGTTGCTAATGTATTGGACAAGACAGGTGCAGAAATACAAGTTTGGCTTTTTCTATCTGCAGTAGCTTTGGGGTTTACTACCCACAGGAAAATTCGAATTTGTTCTCTTATTTTAATATCTGATTATATATTAATAAGATAAACATTAAGTTCCGATGACTGACGTTTGGTAGCCCTATCCTTTTCACACAGTAGGTGGAATTTAATGTAGCTGGCATATTTTCGACTGCACTTTTTCATGCATGCCAATTGTTTCTTGCCCCCATTTGTTCGGTTTGCGTGGAGGCCGGGAAAACAGCTGGATTGCTGGAGTTGCCCCATAATCCACCCTGGCCGCAGTGGAATATGGAGTGGTGTCAGCAATCAGCTGTTTTCCCGGCTCCAACACAAACAATACAGACATGGATGGAAAAGCTGAATGTTTCCACAAAAAAGTAGACCGTTGGCAACTCTGTTTTTTTGTCCCCATTGTTCTTCCTCTTTGGGCCCTACACCCAGGCCACCATTGCGGGCAGTGTATCTTATGTATCCTTTTGCATTCACCTTAAATGGAGAAAACATTCATTTTTGAACAATTTTTGACAAAGCTTCATGATGCTCGGATGTTATACAGTTATGGCTTTTGGTGAAAGAACAATCATCATTAGCTGATTAAGTTCTGACTCCCTAAAGCCCTTCTTTTCCCACTTTAATAGAAGTAATGTCCAGATTATTGGCAAAACTCAAATGGTTCATTTCTAGTTGTTTAACTGATGCATTCGCAGGATATCGACCTACATTTAATTATCACGGCCTAACTTGTTGCTTGCAGGTGTTACAAGATCATCAACTTCCCTTTCACATTTCCAGTTAATTTAATACCTTTCAACTCAAGTCCTCTTTTTAAGGTTCATAAGGCAGATATCTCCAGTGTCAGTATGGTCGATAGCTTGGTTTTCTGTTGTAAATGACCTAGAATTGTAGAAATCATGGTATTTACTGTCTAAGTATTGTCTGCCCACTGAAAAATTAACCCAAGGTGCTTGAGAACATGTAATTTTAAACATGTATGCTAATCCAGCTCCTTCACACTGTTAACCTGAGTAACTCCCCCAATTCTATATTTTCCCCTTCACTTTTATAATTTTCTTCTCCTTTTCTCTCCTGAAGACATTTCTTTCTTGTTGGGCTATGTTTCTACAGGTGGCAGTTGTTCTCTGGAACCCTGCACAATGCGTGAGCCGTGACAGTCAGTTCTGGTAGATTCATTGGGGCGGGGTTAGCACAGGTGAGCTCAGTCCTCTCCTTATTTGTCACCCAGCCACAGACTTTTCAAGGAAAGCTCACTGGATCAACAGTGAAAACCCGGAGTGGTTTTCCCCAATCAATAACCCAGAATTACTGGGGCCAATCGTCGTGCCGCCATTGCCATTCCAACTGAGATCAGCCCTTTCAGCATTGAGTCGGGATCAAAGCTGGGACTTTCCTACTCTGTGTGGCTGAGCTACTCATTGTGTGAATCCAATTAGCCATCAGGCAAGTTAGTTATCTCATTTATTTTAAGGTCAAGGGAATCGATAGATAGACACTATGCAAAAGTAATGCGTGCATCAATATTATCAGTGCTGCTTTTGGTCGGACGACGTAATATGCAAAAGAACCTGTCGTGCTATTCCTTAATAGCAGAGCAGGCTCACGGGTCCGAATGGCCTACTCCTGCTCCTATTTCTTAACCCAAATGTAGTGTTCCTTCCACCACCAGAATCAGTTTAATACTGAGAATCGAACCTGCACTGTATGATTCAGCTACTTTGTGGATGCATTTGATGAGCTATTGGGAGGGTAGCATTCAACTTATAAAACCATTTTTTAAGAAAGATAAAAAAAGTTAATAAAAATATTAACAACTATCATAAAGAAAAGAAGACTGACAGTCAGTTTTTTTTTAAGTATAAAGCCTTACATAGGAACATTAATATTGTGAAAGGCTCCCTCCTGTGTGGTCAATTGTTCCATTCTGCAATACATCACTGCTAGCTGAAGAAATTACATTCCAACCACTTTATTTAAAAGCCTTGGGGTACAGCTATTAAATTTACTAGATACAGTCATATAATTGTTGATAAAGACTACCTACAGAAAATGTTCTCTGCAGTTTTGAATGGCTATCCACAATGCAGTACATCAAGTAATCACAGCATGACCATTCTATCCCAAATTACAGCATTCCATCGGAGGATGGAATCACATAACCGCCCACTGAACCTCAAAGATACATGTTTTTGTTATATATTCATTCTTGAGATGTAAACATCACTGGCAAGGCCGGTATTTATTGTCCATCCCTAGTTCCCCTGAGAAAGTGGTGGTGGGCCTTATTCTTAAAATAGAATAGAATGATATGGCACAGAAGGAGGCCATTCGGCCCATCGTGCCTGTGCCGGCTCTCTGGCAGAGCAATGCAACCAGTCCCACTCCCCCGCTCTTTCCCCCTTAGCCCAACAAGTTTTTTTCCCTTCAAGTATATATCCAATTCCCTTTTGAAAGTTACAACTGAATCTGCTTCCACCGCCCTTTCAGGCAGCGCGTTCCAGATCGCAACAACTCGCAAAAACAACAAAAGAAAAAGAAAAAGAAATAATTAAATAACTATTCTTGAACCGCTGCAGCCCATGATATTCTTTGTAGCGGTTTCATTTAACTGAGTGGCTTGCTAGGCCACTTCGGAGGGCATTTAAAAGGTCAACCACATTGGTGTAGGACTGGACTCACATGTAGGTTAGACTGGGTAAGGACGGTAGGTTTTCTTCCCTCAAGGACATTAGTGAACCAGTTGGGTTTTTTGCGACAATCCGACAGCTTCAAGGTCACTTTTACTGATGCCGGCTTTTTATTTCCAGATTTTCCAAACGGAATTCAAATTCTCAAACTTTTTCATTTTATGTATTTTTGGGGGGATTATCCTGTGGTGTCATCCTTTATTTTTCAGGCACAGTGACAAGAATGTGAATCGTAGGGCTCTGACTTATAAAAAGAGATTTATTGAACTGATCTTGGCCTTACTGGAGAAAAGACAGAGGAAAGACATGTTTTAAGTCTTTAAATGCTCAGAGGTATGGATATTGTAAACAGAAGCGGGATAGTTAACTAGAAATCAATGGCCAGAAAATCACAGAGCAGACCTGCAATTTTCAGAAACATGCTTGTGGTTGAGGAGATGTCTCACCACAGACAAGGCCTGGGAAAATCTACCCTCATGAATACCAAATTAACAGCAGAATCGTTAATATGTAGCAGGCTCCCAGCAAAAACAGTCATCATCATTGATCAACTGCTTTGACAATGAGATGGATTAATATCTGGTTATAGAACTGGGTTGCAAGTTGTGGGAACAAGTGTAAACAGATGGATTACACGTCAACCTCCAAAATTCAATAAAGCTGGCAAACATCTTCAAAAAAAAGCTGATAACTCAAAAACAATGCACGAATAAAACACAGCCCTAGATAAAGGCCAATGGTCAAGGCCCCTACTTCAAGATGACTGAATAATTTGAATTCCTATTTATTACTTTGGATTTCGGGATTGCGTTAGCGTTTTGGGATCACATTCCACAATTGAGTTTGTATTTCTGTGAAAACTGAAACCGGTTGGCCACATGACATATGAAAAGAAACAATTACGTTGGCAGTGTGGTGGGGATGTGAACTTGTCATGACTTAAGCTGCAGCTATACCCAAGTGCCACATTTCAGTATTTTTGCCCTTTCTTTCTTCACGGGGAGGCTTTGGGAATGAGTTATGTTTGAGTCTTGTGTTTTAAAAGAAAATAATTTTGCACAGGTTTATAAAAAGCCGGAGGCGCCAAGACATTTTAACCTGAGCCGCCCGTCGGGAAAATGGCAGGATCGGGTGCAACGCTGGTTTTATATCCCGCCTGATATTACGCGCCTTTGAATTCAGTTACGGCAGTGGAGCATGAGCAGCTGTGAGGCAAGTGTCGACCATTATGTTCTTTTTTTCCCCCCACCATGTCAGCTGTGGCTCAGTGGGTAGCACACTCGCCTCGGAGTCAGAAGGTTGTGGGTTCAAGTCCCACTGCAGGGACTTGAGCACATAAAGCTAGGCTGACACTCCTAGTGCAGTGCTGAGGGAGTGCTGCACTGTCGGAGGTGCCGTCTTTCAGATGAGACGTTAAACCGAGGCTCTCTCAGGTGGACGTAAAAGATCCCATGGCACTATTTTTCGAAGAAGAGCAGGGGAGTTATTCCCGGTGTCCTGGCCAATAATTATCCCTCAACCAACATTACAAAAAAACAGATTATCTGGTCATTAGCACATTGCTGTTTGTGGGACCTTGCTGTGTGCAATTCGGCTGCCGCATTTCCCACATTACAACAGTGACTCCACTTCAAAATGTACTTCATTGGCTGTAAAGCGCTTTGAGACGTCCGGTGGTCGTGAAAGGCGCTATATAAATGCAAGTCTTTCTTTTTTTTTAGGAAGTGGAGGAGTGGCAGTTAGAACCATCTTTACACATTGATTCATCCTGTTAAAGATCCCGACAGTTCAATGTATCTAGAAAGACAGCCTCAAAGGCTGGGCACATTCCCCCAAAACAAAAACACCTACAGGGTTATCGACCTAGAACTGATTTATTGAATCTTGAACTAGAACTGCAGAATTACGAGCGGAGAGGTTTGTTGTTTTACCACACGGTCATGGGAGTTTTAAAATTCTGAAACTATGGGGGAAGAAAACCCACGTCGCCATCGTGGTACTGGAAATACCAGCTGCTCTCACCTGACGGTAATCCTGTCCCAAATCATTTAAGTAAAGGGGTAACCACCCACACCTGTAGTGGCACAACAGGGGGGCTGTTCCCATGGAGATGCCCCTGAGAGGAGGAGCCAGAGGCCCAGATTGGACCAACGAAAACAGTCGGCGCAATTGTTTTTAAAACTTCTCAATGGAACGGCAGATCACTTTGCTACAGTGTTTAATCGCTCGGCGAGCGATTCCTGTTGTACTGATTATTCGTAGAGCCTTCACTAGGCTCAGAATAGACCTGTGCCTTCTCTCAGCAGATGTTAATTCCCACTAGGCCCACCAGGGGGCCTGCTTGCACAATTGCAGGGCTATTAAAGGAACCCTCCCCCCTGCCCCGCCCCCCCCCCTGCCCCCAACCTTCCCCAGACACACGCCTGAAGTACTAGAGCTACAGAGGTGAGGTGGGTATAAGAAGCCCCCTCCCCTCTCGGAAAATATCATGCTGAATTCTCACTGGGGCAGAAACCAGGTGGATCTGGGATCAGCCCCAAATTCACAGAATCACAGAATCCCCACAGTGCAGATATAGGCCATTTTGGCCCATCGAGCCTGCACCGACACATATCCCACCCTATCCCCGTAACCCCACGTATTTAATCCCCCCTAACACTAAGGGTCAATTTATCATAGCCAAATCAACCTAACCCACACATCTTTGGACTGTGGGAGGAAACCGGATTGCAGCCCCCCTGCTCGAATTAAGCCAGAATTCTTCACCCCGGATCATACAGTTTCTGGGCTCATACATTTATGAATTATAGTTTGGCGTGAATGCACTCTGGTTGCTTCTAGCTCTTCATCGGATGTGCATTTGCTGATTTTCCCTGAGTCAGCAAAGGCAGCAGTGATTTCCAACACATAATGGATGATTTATGTTACAAAGATTGGAGGCGAGCAAGGTGCAGATTGATTGTGTTTAGTCAGGGTCAATGCCTCAGCCACGGACCTTAGTCTAGCAATTTATCTCTGTAACGTTTTTTTCTGATCTGGGCACTGTCACAGTTGTGACTTAAACTTTAGAACAGTTTCACTCATTATTTTGATCTATATTGCTATATAGAAGCTGGAGAATGGTAAAGAGTGCAATGTTTGTAAATGCAGGATGCGCCTCAACAATGTGCAGTGAAACAAATCTGCTATCAATACAATTCAAATCACCATGACACCTCTCAGTGGCATAAAAAAAAGCACCTTGCCAAAAACAGAATAAACACATCCCATGCAGCCTGCTTGTAAACATTTCTACATACATCAATTCATTTCAAGAACAGAGCACCATTTGCATAATTCTGTCTATTTGAGGACGAAAACGACAGTGTGCCTGGATAGATCTGTACCAGGCAGCTTCAAGCCGCAGACACTGGCACAGCACAGAAAATGCTGTGTTCATTATTTTTTATTTTAAACAGATGGATCAGGGCCTCCATGGAGGGATCAGTTGTAAAGATAAGTTCCAAAATTCTGGATGCCTGGGGGTAGAATAATGCCTTTATCTGGGTAGATGGTATTTGGAGCGGGACCTGATTATAGGAACAGGAGGAGGCCATTCAGCCCCTCGAGCCTGTTCCATCATTCAATTAGATCATTGCCGATCTGTATCTGAACTCCATCTACCCGCCTTGGTTCCGTAACCCGTAATACCCTTGCCTAATAAAAACCTACCAATCTCAGCATTTAAATTATCAACTGACCGAGCCTCAACAGCGTTTTGGTGGGGGGGGAGTTCCAGATTTCCGCTCCCCTTTGTGCTGGTGCTGTTGGGTTCTCACCAGAAGTGATGGAAGCCAACCAAATGGCAAACCGTGCCATTTTTTTTTAAATGACTGGCTGCTGCTTCCAGATGACCATGGGCCCACTTGCACAGTGGCAAGAGGCTGCATGCAAACTCCCTCACCGCTCCTGTTGCAGAAGCCCCATTGGTGCCGCAAATGGTGTAGGTACCTGTCCCCAGATACCCTTGACGGTGGGATATGGACCATGATCAAGAGTGAGGGAGGCAGGACTCCCATCCAGCCCAAGATGTGCCTCCAAAAGGCCAGCAGGCGAGCTATTTTAGCCTGGGTCTGAGTGGGGAAGCTCAGGCAAGTCTAAAACTTTATTTTGTGGGGCTCGGAGGAGCAGGAGTGCTCCTCCAGGCCCCACAAGGAAAGCCGTGGCCTCCCCTGCTCCCCACCCCACTTCCCTCCCGCAAGAACCTCCTCACCACTTACCTGGAAGCCAGCAAGTGGAACCTTGGCTGCCCGATCTTCTCCTGCTCACAGCCGCTCTGCACCCTCTTCACACCCATTCCGGGCGGGGTAAAATCATTGTGGCCTCCACCGGGCAAGAAATCAACCTGTCAGTGCGGTTTCCCACCGGAAACCCGGTCCGAGTTAAAATCCACCCCACTGTGATGGTTCACAGATAAAGAATGGCTGCTTGCAGAAGGGGGACTGTCGGCTGGGGAGCTATAACCCAAAACTGAGCCTCTGCTTTCAGGATAGGAGAGAAAATGGGGGGGGAAAGACACAGAGATAGGCTGATGTTCATTAGTGGATAATCAGAATGATACTGTTATTTTGAAATGGACTTCATGCAGGATCTTTGCATTACATCATTATAACTATTATGAGGTTCGAGTGCAATGCAGGCTCTCATCAGTTTTAATAGGTACTCCACACTAACAAGAAAAACATTTTTTTTCCACTCATCAAGCTTCTTTGATAGTTAGTACAAACCATTTTCCGGCCCCGTTAGCGACCCATTTCTTGCGTGTACAGCGTCAGCAATTTGCAAACTAATTGGAGAGGTTAGTTGCAGGCTCAGTATAGACCCAGCACTGACAAGATGAAAGTAGCAAAATAAGGCAACAATCACGGAGGCCACCACTACTAGCAGCGGCTCTGTATTTTCCACTGGGTATTTGTCAAAGCCGAGTCCTCCCCTCCCTTTCAGTAGATGCAAGAGGTTCATTTTCCCTTATTCTCCTACAGAAACTGGGTTAGAGTGGTAATTTGCAATGCATTAAGAACAGCTGTTGGAGCGCCCTTGCTGGGTCATTTCAGCCTGAGCATGAGCAGCAAATCAGCTTGGAGCTGTGACATTTCACTAAGGTTATAATAAGAACTCCTCATCTCCCGTGGAGTCCGAGTGTCGCATGCCATTTTGTAATGTAAACAGGTTATGAGGCTATTCCGTTAGCATTACATTCATGAACTTTATTTTTCACATTTGACAATCCCATTACAAAGAAGATCAAGATAACTCACTTCACAAACATACCTGTCAAGTGTTGTACACGGCGTATTGTGGGATATAAATTATACGGTGTGGTCATGATGCAGTCCCTGAAACATGCCACACAGTAGTGTAGGAATGATTTCAAAAACTGTTCAAATTGATTGCAACAAGAAAGCATATTGCAATATTTCACAAATATGATTAGAGGTAAAGCTGATGCAGTGCTGGTGATTTATATTGATACAGTATTTCGCACAGCCCTTTTCACATTGCTGACCAAAACGAACTTTTCTGCAAAAATGGTAAGCTGATCCGATACAGTTTCATGCTGTATAGTGAGCTCCTGGCTGGGAACTGTTGGCAGTGTCTGCAGCACTAAACCGGATCCAAGGCGAGGGCATATGCAATGCAATTTTCTTCCATCAATAAATAAAGTTATAAAAATAAATGTAACCAGGGGTCCACAAGTTGCAATCAACTGACCAAATTGGTCAGTTCCTGTTCAGTGAGCAATCGGTCTGCCATATTTTGTTCACTTATCTGCCGTATGTAAATATCAAGAATTCAGGGTAAAACATGAGGAATGGGCCAGACTTTGCTGTCAAAGTTACTGTGAGGCGAATGGCCCTCTCCGTTATTTATGCGCAAATGCTCCAGCGACTTCAGGCCAGCAGCAGCTGCGTGTTTAAATGCCAATGTGCAAAAGTTGCGGTCCGAGTTGTGCTGCTCCACCGTTAGCTTCGCGAACACGACATCTCGCCGTCTGCCTCACCACTAAAATGCATTGAACAGCGAGAAGCTGCTGTACTCGCGCGGTCGATACGAACTAAACTCGGCCCAGAAAGTTCAGTCTTGTCATTTCAAGCAAAAGTACCCTTTCAACCATGTGATAATTGTTACTCACTGCCAATCAACCTCTCTGGCACTGAAAATTAACTATTACAAATGTGGAGTCTCATTCTTTCAGGTTTTGAATTTTTCAGGGCGATTTTAAAAATGTCAAATTTTTATTTGAACGATTTTTTCCTTACTTTCCCTTTTTGTCTCTTTTTTCTCTCTCTCGTAATCCAGTCTTTCTTTCCCTCTGTTTATTACTCATTCTGTACCTGATTTGTCATTGAATTCACCCACTCTAATCTACACTTCCTATTCAGTCCTTCAGTCTGCTTGGCTAAGGAGATACACAGTTGGTTGCCCTGTTCACTCCGGTCCCCCGAGGGGTCAGTTTAATGGGCAACTAATGCGCAAATCCAGCAACTTCATGAAACTCACGGGGAGGTTGAGGGTGAACTGCCATATTTGCGAGGCTAATGGCGGAGCAGCGCAAATCATCCAGCAACTTGTGGCGACTCGCAATTCACGGGGTAGCTCTTCCTTGCCACAAGATGCTGGCCGATTTGTACGTTAATAATAGCGTGTGTCGTTCACACACTGTTATTTTTTTCAGTAAAATCCAGCCCATTCAGTTAAGCTCCCGCTATTGAAGGAGTCGGCAAACCTTCTGAACAAGTGCTGTCACTGACAGATAGCTACCATCAGCTGTGGCTCAGTGGGTAGCACACTCACTTCTGAGTCAGAAGGTTGTGGGTTCAAGTCCCACTCCAGAGACTTCAGTATATAAAGCTAGGCTGACACTCCAGTGCAGTGCTGAGGGAGTGCTGCGCTGTCGGAAGGTGCCGTCTTTTTGATGAGGCGTTAAACCGAGGCCCCGTCTGCTCTCTCAGGTGGATGTAAAAGATCCCATGGCGCTATTTCGAAGAAGAGCAGGGGAGTTATCCCCGGTGTCCTGGCCAATATTTATCCATCAACCGACATAACAAAAACAGATTATCTGGTCATTATCACAGTGCTGTTTGTGGGAGCTTGCTGTGCGCAAATTGGCTGCTGCGTTTCCCACATTACAACAGTGACTACACTTCAAAAGTACTTCATTGGCTGTAAAGCGCTTTGAGATGTCCGGTGGTCATGAAAGACGCTGTAGAAATGCGAGTCTTTCTTTTCTTTTATATAGCAACTTTATGATCCTACTATTAAAGTTTTTCTTTTTTGAATTCTCTTACATTGCAGGACTTCCCTGTAAGAAAGACTCTACATATTCTCATGAACCATTCACATTTTCCTTTTGCTGCTTAATCTAAATCTGTTGTATGTTACAGCTTTCGACAAGGTACCATCCCAGAGGGCTGTGGATGCTGAGTCTTTGAGTATATTCAAAATTGAGAAGTCGCACAACACCAGGTTATAGTCCAACAGATTTATTTAATTTTACAAGCTTTCGGAGCTGTCGCTCCTTCCTCAGGTAAGTTAGCAGTGAGAGAATCTCCCAGAATTCACAATTTAAACACAGACAAAATATTCAAGGTTGAGATCGATAGATTTTTGGACTCTAGGGGAATCAAGCGATATGGCGATCGGGCGGGAAAGTGGAGTTGAGGTCGATGATCAGCCATGATCTTATTGAATGGCGGAGCAGGCTCGAGGGACCGTATGGCCTATTCCCGCTCCCATTTCTTCTGTTCTTATGCTAGTAGACTCATGACTAAGGTCAGTGCATGTGGATTCAGGGGACAAGTACTGTGCACAATTTTGGTCTCCTTACCTAAGGAAGGATATACTTGCCTTAGAGGGAGTGCAACGAAGGTTCACTTCACTGGTTCCTGGGATGGGGGGGATTGTCCTCTGAGAATAGATTGAGTATACTTGGCCTATATTCCCTAGAGTTTAGAAGAATGAGATAGGGAACCCTATCAGCATAACCTCCTGTTTCTCACATCTAGCTTCCCCTTAAATGCATCTATGCTATTTACTTCATCGACTCCTTATGGTAGCAAGCTCCACATTCTAACCACTCTCTGGGTAAAGAAGTTTCTCCTGAATTCCATATTGGATTTATTAGTGACTATCTTACATTTACGGCACCTAGTTCTTGTCTCTCCCACAAGTGGAAACATCTTCTTCACGTCTACCCTATCAAACCCTTTTCATAATCTTAAAGACCTCTATCAGGTCACCCCTCAGCCTTCTCTTTTCTAGAGAAAAGAGCCTCAGCCTGTTCAATCTTTCCTGTTAGTAGAACCTCTCAGTTCTGGTATCATCCTTGTAAATTATTATTTTTTGCAAAGTGTTAGTACATATGTGGTACAGTAATTACTATTTCATATATTTTTGCATATTTATGCTCTTTACTGTATACTTATTCTATGTCAGACATAGAGAGTAATTATATTAATTATTATGACAGTGAACAGCCACTGGTTAAATGTACTTTTAATCGATTCCACAGTTTAAATATTCCCCAAGATACATGCCACAGATTACACAGAATTTTATGTTAGAAAAATCTGCATTTAGTGATTTTCATTTGATGGGAGAGTATTATAAATTGGAAAGTAGTGTACTGTATTAAAATTTAAGATTAATGAATAATTCAATAAGAACGTAAGAAATAGGAGCAGGAGTAGGCCTTCGAGCCTGCTCCGCTATTTTCTCTAGAAAAGAGAAGGTTGAGGGGTGACCTGATAGAGGCATATATTTAAAAAGGAAAAGGGGAAAAATAAAGCTTGCATTTACATAGTAGGGTAGAGTTTAACATTCACTGACAGATGGTAAACTCAGCATTGTGATTGGCCACTCCTTATATGTCCCACCCATTGACTTCAAGGGGAAGGAAAATCAGGCCAGGGATATAATGGGCAGCTGCTCTACATCGCCAAGTTTACTGCCCGGACTTAAAGATAAAATCTACGCCAGTGTCTTATCACATCTCTTTGAAATGTCTAAAAGTGAGTCACTGTGATGTGCAGTGAATGTTATCGAGGTAAATGTGGCAGCCATTTTGCATACAGAAAGAATTCACAAACGTGATGAATGGCCGGTTAATCTGGCTTTATTTTTTAGCTGGCATTCTTGAGAGAGGGATGTTGGAGGAGAACTTCATTTCTTTTTGAAATACTGCCAAGGGATTGTCAATTCCACCCAAACAACCACAGCAGGCAGAGAAGGCCTTGCTTTAATGTTTCATCAAAATGCAGCATTCCCTCAGTACTGCACTGAAGTGTCAACTTAGATCACAGGCTCATATTCCTACATGACAACCTCCCAAGATGCTCAAATACAATGTATGTCACTTGGTTAAATTACTCTGTATATCTGAATTAAACCCAGTCTGGACACACATCAGGTTTCCTACTCACGTTTATCAATCAGTAATAGACGTCAGGGTTTATTCAGCAATCCAGCTGTCTCAGCGGGGATCTTCACTAGATGGGAGTGCTGGTTGGAGATCGGTGCTGCAGTGCTGTGTCCCTATCTCCTTCCTTTGCTCCTGTGGAGTCACGAACCCTGTTGGGAGCACAGGTTCTCTAAAAGCACCCTTTAACGTAGGTTAGAGTAAATGGATGGGCAGAGTTGTATGTGACAGGCCTTTTTATGAGGGTTATCCAATTCCTTGTGACTCCTCATCTGGCCTCCAATTTGATTAAAAAAGATTACCTTCTCTTTGGGAGCCCTTGAGCACGGAGAGTACTGTGCGTCTTGGCTCATTGCCCGATCTTAGCATCTCATTGCCCTGAAATTCTACCATGGGATTCCTGTGTATGAATGGTTAATTGTATCGTTCTGAAATTCCTCTTTCCCTTAACTTGGGGGAGGAGTAATAAATAAATAGATGAACGCCTGTACTAAAAGAGTAGAGTAAACTCAGGAATCTTTGTTTTTGTTCCCCAGTTTGTTTGTACAAGTCACCAGAAAACTGATTACAACAATTTAGATATAACTTTTACAGCCAGTAAAGGGAGATGGTTTGCCCAGCTTTGCGAAGAGCTCAGTTGATAAGGTTTAGACACTGGGCTAGAAATTGGATCTTGTTGCACACATTTTATGGGTGTAAAATGGGTGTGAGGGCCAATGTCCCATACCCAAAGGAAATCTGAAAGACACTCCATCAAATATTGGGTCAGGCTATTTTTCAGGCGTTCCTGGCAGCTGCCTAAATCAGGCATTAGGCCCCTTATATATGTCAATGTGGGGTGGGGGGGGGCTAACATTCATCCATTTATTTATTACCCTTCTTTATCTCAAGGAGGTTAGAATACAAAGAGCAGGAAATTAAGCTTCAGTTGTGCAGGGCCTTGGTCAGACCTCATTTGGAGTTTTACGTTCAGTTTTGGGCACCAAACCTCTGGAAGGATATAGGCCATGCAGAGTGTATCCCCCAGTCAGCGCTCCCATCTGAAGTTCCCCACTGAGATGTTTGGATTGCTGATTAAACCATGAAGTCTATTATTGATTGATAATCGTGAGTAGGAAACTTGATGCGTTTCCCACAGGTTTTATTCAGATATTGTATTCCCTTGAGTTTAGAATGGATTTAAACAGCGTAGATGCAGAGAAGCTATTTCTTCTGAGGGGGAAATGCAGAACAAGGGGACATAATCTTAAAATTAGAGCTTTTTTTCATATTTAGGAATGAAATCAGGAAGCATGTTTTCACACAAAGGGTAGTGGAAATCTGGAATTCTTTCCCCCAAAAAGCTGTGAATGCTGGGTCAATTGAAATGTTCAAGACGTGGATGGAGAGATTTGTATTGGGTAAGATTGTCAAGGGATACAGATCAAAGGTGAGCAAATAGAGTTGAGGTAAAGGTCATCCATGATCTAATTAAATGGAGGCACAACATCGAGGGGCTGAATGGCCTACCACCAGTCCCATATTCCCATGTTCCTAAACAGCAGCTACCAACAATGATTTAAAAAATTACAATTACATTTTTTTTTTAAACGTTGCTGTGTGTGTCAAGAGGAGCAGGAGTGCTCCCCCAACTCCACAGTATCCCGGTTATCTAACTTCCCCGCCCCTCCATTACCACCGTTGCCATTCCACCCCCTCTTCCAGAGACTTACCTTTGGTTTACTCCTGGTGAGGCATATGGCCCGAGATTCATTTCCTTCAATTGGGTAAACTGCCCGTGGAGGTGCAACAGGAGAAGGCAGCTCGCCCAATTATTATTAAAGACCCATGGCCCAACTTTGAGCTGCCCTTGGAGCTCCAGGTTCGGGCGCGCGTTGTGGCTGCATCACTGCCTTCTCGCCCGAAACCAGGCACCGACGAATTTCTACCCTAGGAGTCTCCACATGGCATTAAGAGAGAATACTCATTTATATGTAATCTGCCTTGTGTGTTATACATCTTGTTGGAGATTTTAGTCTATATTGATTTTAGTTGCACATTGCACAAGGTCATTCTAATCCCACTACAAATCCCCTTCCAGCACTTCTTGAACGTATCTAAGTTGGAGTCTATACACCAAAAATTAATGAAGCTTTCAATCAGCTTAAGAAAACTAGTATCAAAAATATCATGGAGCCTCGAGGCTCTTTAAGAAGTGCTTGAAAAAAAAAGCAATACATTTCGACAAACTTTGCTTTGGGAATGAAATCTTTTTCTCATCTGTTTATATCTGAAGGCTGGTTTGCTTTTAAATCCAATTTAGTTTTGTGTTGCAACATTGAAAATATGATTAAGATTATAACTGCTAAAGAGTTCAGCCAATGCTAGTGATTTGCGCCCTCCCACTCTCTCCAGTCCAGTGAGGATTTGGACTGACTGTTCCTTAAATTTAATCCCACTTTGATGCACCTCTCGAATTTTTATGACTCCTGCTATTAATGTTGAAGTTTCTGTGCTTAGTCTTTTATTTCAAACAATCGGGGTTAGGGGGTGGGGGGCCATTTTGGTTTGCTGGGGTAATTAGGTGGGAGCTGCGATTACAATGCCCGCACGATCGCAGCATCAAGGCCCGAACCTTCTCGGCGATCAGGCCTCATTAGCAGGCGACCAGTAAGCTGGGAGTGCCAAATGGGGACTCTACGATGCAGCTTCGCCGGTCGGGGAGGGTGGAAAACTAGCCGGCTCCTACGCCGAGCCGGTCGACAGTGCGGGCCTGCGGGAGGGGGAGGCGATCAAAGTGGGGGGGTGGTGGGGGGGAGTGGGGGTCGTGCAGGGACCGGCAGCGGGACTGAGCATTTTTGTGGGTCCAGGAGGAAAAAAAAATGAAAGGAAACCAAAAGTTCAGCCGCGGCCTGCAGGGGTCCCTTTAAGGAGCGCTGGTTATGCTGCTCCATGCCAGGCACCAATGGGCGGGGCATGCGTGGTTGAGGGACACAGAAAGTTGAGGGATGATCCATTTGAGGTGTTTAAAATGACAAAAGGATTCAATACGGTAGATATAGGAAACTATTTCCTCTGGTGGGGGAACCCAGATCAAGAAGGCATCATTTTAAAATTAGAGCCACGCCATTTAGGAGTGAAATCAGGCAGCACTTTTTCCACACAAAAGGTAGGGGAAGTCTGGAACTCACTCCCCCAAAAGGCTCTGGGTGCTGGGTCCATTGAAGTATTCAACACCGAGATCGACAGTTTTTTTCGGTAAAGAAAGAACTTGCATTTATATAGCGCCTTTCACAATCCCAGTACCCTGCCCTGATACTTGCTGAGCCTGACAGCAGGTGTAGGGCCCATAGAGAGGCTCCAAAAGTTATGGAAGCAAACAGGTATTATCTTAAAGATAGCTGAACCCATAAAATGATTTCCATTTGCTCCTTTAAGGGCATTGAGAAAAATGTGATTGCCTTTTCTCTTTAACCCTCCTGTGCCTCGTGTTCCCCTGTCGGAAAGACAGAGTGGTGCTCCAACTAGCACTGACAAAGCAGGGCGAGCGCTTCTACAAGCGAGGGCCACCCACCCTGACCCTGTGGCCACGATTTGGGATAAGGTCAACAGGTGGATGGCTGTCCTGCTCTGCTGCGCTTATGAGGTGGAGTAAGGACCCCAGAATGTTGGTGTTTTTAAAGGGAAGAAAATGGAGATAGATAGATAAATAGATAGATAGCTAGATAGATAGAATAAATAGATCTGGAAAAGAAAAAAAAACTGGCAGTCTAAGGGTTAATGAACATACATTACAACACCGGTAATGGTACCTTAAAGGGTTTATTTTATGCGTGACTCTTGGGAATTATAGACCATTATAACATAAACACAGAAATTCACCGCTAGCATGACAATATCCCATGTCTTATATTATTTCTCAGAAAATCATCATAATTCACCAGCACCCCAGGCACCCATGAGTAATACACATTTGTGCGAGACCTTTGTACCTTTGTCACCACTCTTTTATCTTATATGCAATGCATGTGTGAGCCATTATTCATCTGTCACGAGGCCTCAACCATTTTTAGAGCTGTCAACACAGTCACAGAAGTCTCTTCATAAAGATTAGAATTGATATATTTTTCTAATTTAGCTGACGTAAGCTCACATTTTGGAGATATTAGAAATAATATAAAGCGCATAAGACCCAACTTTGTATCTCACCTCCCAGCACCCTGAGTGTTTAGCAAGCTGTGTCCCCTCTGGCTATACCAGCAACCTAAACAGAAAGCCCTTGATTAACATAATAGTGGATTGTTTCTTATATGGTAAAGAATAGAGAAATGCGAATATCAATTTCAATCACAGTATGATCCCGAGGATAGCGCCTATTCCATTATATTTAACGTGAGGCCAATGCATCGGCCCACAGAGAAGATCACATAGTATAAGAACTGGAAACCCACATTAGCAAAAGTTATCTAGTAAGAATGCTAAAAGTTATATTTTCACAGGCATAATATTACAATTTAAAAAAAAGAAAGACTTGCATGTATATAGTACTTTTCACGACCTCAGTCATTCCAAAGCGCTTTACAGCCAATGAAGTACTTTTGAAGTGTTGTCACTGTTGTAATGCAGGAAATGCGGCAGCCAATTTGCACACAGCAAGCTCCCACAAACAGCAATGTGATAATGACCAGACAATCTGTTTTAGTGATGTTGATTTGAGGGATAAATATTGGCCCGGACACCGGGGATAGCTCCTCTATTCTACTTCGATATATTGCCATGGGATCTTTTACGTCCACCTGACAGAGCTGACGGGGCCTCGGTTTAACGTCCCATCTGAAAGGTGGCACCTCCAACGGTGCAGCACTCCCTCAGTACGACACCGGAGTGTCAGCCTAAATTTTGTGCTCAAGTCTCTGGAGTGGGACTCGAACCCACAACATTCTGATTCAGAGGTGCGAGTGTTACCCACTCAGCCACGGACAGACAATAATAATACAGTGATATCTTCAGGCAAAAACAGGAAATGTTGGAAACAATCAGCGTTCAGACATCTGTGGAGAGAACAGAGGAGATGATGTTTTGGGTGAGGTCCCCTTGGTCAAAACTGGAAGGTAATACAGGTACGTAGCATTTTAAAAAGATCGGAGCATAGGGAAGGGGTAAACACACACACCAAAAAAAGAAATAGAATGATCTGTAAAGTGCGCAAGTAGAAAACCAGAGATGGCTAAATGGCAGGAGTGATATTAGCAGCAGACAATAATGAGAGAAATAAAAGATATGTTTGAAACAACAGAGAATGTGTGAATAGCTGGAGGAGGCGGGGATGAGGCAGGTAGAATTGGCAGTTTTGAATTTGCATACAAGTTTTACTGGAGTTCAGAAGTGTTAACGTAAGAGAGTCTGACCGAGAAAGGCCATTCAGCCCATCAATCTCTCTCTTTCCAGAGTCCATCTACGATTATTCTACCATTTACTTCACCACCACCTGTTTGTTGTTCCCTGACTTGAAGGATCATTAAATGGTAAATTCAGTGATGCTGTGCTCCCAGTAGGGAGTATAGATTGGAGAATTTTGTTGTAGCCCTTTCCTTCTCATGCTTCCTTTGAGCACAGCTCCCTGCTAGGCGTGAAGGAGCACTGAATTTACCCATAAGTTCCTTCTACTGAGAGAAAATCAAGCAGTGCCGCTAATATTCCTATAACCCTCAATCTGTGTTCTCAACAAATATTGATCCAACTCCATTTTAACGGTGTTAATTGACACAGAAACAATTCCTTTTTCTAGGATTCTATTCCATAAATCCGCTATACTGTGAAGAGATTTTTTTTCCTAATCTTTAATCTTGCTGGGGACTTGTGAATTGTATCCCCTGGTTCTATGCTCATTATCCAAATTAAATATTTCAACCTTATCTGTGTCGGTAATTATTTTAAATATCTGTATGGTGTTTCTCAGGAGTCTTCCTTTCTCCAGCCAAGATAAATTTGGTTGCTTGAGTTTAGTCCCGTGAGGTCTGAAACCCTTCTGGTGATTCTTTCTTGTACCCTTTCTAGCATATCATTTTGAGGTAGGGTGATCAAAACTACATGCCATCAACAACAACAACTTACATTTCTTTAACGTATCTAACATAGCAAAACTTCCCAAGGTACTTAACAAGAGCGACAGAAGGTGCTATCAGGACAGATGATCAAAAGCTTGGTCAAAGAGGTAGGTTTTAAGGAGCATCTTAAAGGAGGAGAGAGAGATAGAGAGGCGGAGAGGTTTATGGAGGGAATTCCGGAGCTTAGGGCCAAAGCCGCCAGGTGGAGTGATTAAAATCGGTGATGCGCAAGAGGCCAGAATTGGAGGAGTGCAGAGATCTCGAAGGCTTGTAGTGGTAGAATCATAGAATCATAGCATGGTTACGGCACAGTAGGAGGCCATTCAGCTCGTCGAGCCCGTGCCAGCTCTCTGCAAGAGTACTTCAGCTAGTCCCACTCCCCCCGCCCTTTCCCTCTAGCCCTGCAATTGTTTTCCTTCAGGTACTTATCCAATTCCCTTTTGAAAGCCACTGTTGAATCTGCCTCCACCAGCCTCTCAGGCAGTGCATTCCAGATCCTAACCACTCGCTGAGTAAAAAGGTTTTTCCTCATGTCACCTTTGGATCTTCTGACAATCACCTTAAATCTGTGTCCTCTGGTTCTCAACCCTTCCGTCAATGGGAACAGTTTCTCTCTATCTGCTCTGCCTCGATCCCTCATGATTTTGAACACCTCTATCAAATCTCCTCTCAACCTTCTCTGCTCTAAAGAGAACAACCCCAACTTCTCCAGTCTATCCACGTAACTGTAATTCCTTATCCCTGGAACCATTCTTGTAAATCTTTTCTGCACCCTCGCTAAAGCCTTCACATCCTTCCTAAAGTGCGGTGCCCAGAATTGAACACAATACTCCAGTTGAGGCTGAACCAGTGTTTTATAAAGGTTCATCATAACTTCCTTGCTTTTGTACTCTATGCCTCTATTTATAAAGCCCAGGATCCTGTATGCTTTTTTAACCGCTTTCTCAACCTGCCCTGCCATCTTCAACGATTTCTGCACATATACCCCCAGGTCTCTCTGTTCATGCACCCCTTTTAGAACTGTACCCTTTAGTTTATATTGCCTCTCCTCGTTCTACCTACCAAAATGTATCACTTCGCACTTTTCTGTGTTAAATTTCATCTGCCTCGTATCTGCCTATTCCACCAGCCTGTCTATGTCCTCTTGAAGTCTTTCCCTATCCTCCTCACTGTTCACTGTACTTCCAAATTTTGTCTCATCTGCAAATTTTTAAATAGTGCCCTGTAATATAGATCAAGAAAACATTGGTCCTAGTACCGACCCCTGGAGAACACCACTGTATACATTCCTCCAGTCTGAAAAACAACCGTTCACCCCTACTCTCTGTTTCCTGTCACTTAGCCAATTTCGTATCCATGCTGCCACTGTCCCTTTTATTCCATGGGCTTCAACTTTGCTGGCATGCCTATTATGTGGCACTTTATCAAGCGCCTTTTCGAAGTCCCTGTACACCACATCAACCACATTGCCCTCATCAACCCTCTCTGTTACCTCATCAAAAAATTCAATCAAGTTAGTTAAACACGATTTGCCTTTAACAAATCTGTGCAGGCTTCCCTTAATTAATCCACACTTGTCCAAGTGACTGTTAATTTTGTCCCGGATTATCGTTTCTAAAAGCTTTCCCACCACTGAAGTTAAGCTGACTGGCCTGTAATTGCTGGGTTTATCCTTACACCCTTTTTTGAACAAGGGTGTAAAATTTGCAATTCTCCAGTCCTCTGGCACCACCCCCGTATCCAAGGAGGATTGGAAGATTATGGCCAGTACCTCCGCAATTTCCACCTTTACTTCCCCCAGCATCTTAGGATGTATCCCATCCGGTCCTGGTGACTTATCTGCTTTAAGTACAGCCAGCCTTTCTAGTACCTCCTCTTTATCAATTTTTATCCCATCCCTGGAGGAAGTTACAGAGATAGGGAGCGGTGAGGCCAAGGAGAGATTTGAAAACAAGGATGAGGATTTTAAAATTGAGGCGTTGTTGGACCGGGAGCCAGTGTAGGTCATCAAGCACAGGGGTGATGTGTGAATGAGACTTGGAGCGAGTTAAGATACAGGCAGCAGAGTTTTGCATGAGCAGAAGTTTATGGAGGATGGAAGATGGGAGGCCGGCCAGGAGAGCATTGGAATAGACAAGTCTAGAGGTAACAAACGATTGGATGAGGGTTTCAGCAGCAAATGAGGTGAGGCAGGGTCAGGAGTCAGGCAATGTTATGGAGGTAGAAGTAGGCAGTCTTGGTGATGGAGCCGATATGTGGTCGGAAGCTCACCTCTGGGTCAAACACAACACCAAGGTTGCGAACATATTCCAAAAGTGCCTTGTCATTGATCTATACAGTGTTAGTACAGCCTGTTCTGGCTTGAATTCCAACTCTCTCTAGATGCAATCCATCATCTGATTCATCTTATTAATAACTTTTACACAGACTAGATGCTTGAAGGGTACGATTAATGATCATTCCCAAATCTTATTTTTTTCAGTTTCTGCAAATGGAGACACCCTCATGTTATATATGTTTGCTATGAACATTACCCTATATTTATCCATATTAAAATCCATTGCCATATTTTAAACCATCATTTGGTCCAAGTCCCTCTGAAAATAATCAATCTACGTTCTACTGCACAGATTTGGTTTTTCAGCAAATTTAAGACATATAATTACAGGCCGCTGTTCTATTTCCCAATACTGTCCCCGTACAGATCCCTGTGGAACATCAATGGTTAGTTTTAGAAGGGCAGTTTTAAGACCGAGCAGATCCAGTGAAAGGACACCTACGCAATGCTAATAGCTGATAATTTTGTCAACTATTTACACATTACCTCTTGCCAACCGGTCTTCCCACGATCGTACCTGCGCAGATTTGGCAGTAGTATTTAGTATCATTGCCAAGTAAAATGTAAAACCTCTTCACAGGGTTCCGCAAGGTCAGGGTCACTCCTGGATCACCGAGCTCCATTTACAATGATTGGAATTTTTCTACAGCCCTCCTTTATGACAATTGATGTGAAAAATCCTCTCAATCTACCTGCAATATCCTGTTCATCTTTAATAGTCTGACCCATCTTATCCTATCATGGACCCAGCTGGTTCTTTCTTCTATTATTAATATGGTTGTAAAACCTTTTTGGGTCCCTCTTGTTGTCATCTTTAATGCGTCTCTCTATTTCTCTCTCAACTTTTTCTAATAATTTCTTTAGTTCCTCAGTTGCCTTTTATATGAATCCTAATCCTCCCTATCTTTGGTTTCCTTGTATTGCTTAAAGTATTTGTGCTTGTACTTGGGTTCCTTCCGACCTCTCTTATTAAGCTACTGTGATCTAGGTCCTGCCAGGTTTCTTCATTGTAAAAACAAAGCACTGGGGGAGATTTTCAACGTGCTGCCCGGGTTTAAAACTGGCATTGCGGATTGGCTGCCTACATTTCTATTGAAATAGTTGTGGCCAATCTGCGACGCCACCAGCGGCAGGTTGAAAATCTACCCCCTACCTTCTTTCCTCACCTTGTGTGAGAGCCTTAAATACATTCCACTTTCTATGAATGTGGGCTTAAAAGTGGCTTATGGGATTCAATTTCAGTAAGCGTGAGGTGCTGCATTTTGGTAAAGAAAGTGACAGCAGTTATATAATCTCTCTTCCCTTAGGCAGTCCCTCGGAACCGAGGATGACTTGCTTCCACACTACACATGAGTTCTCAGGTGACTGATGAGTCCAATGCGGGACCTACAGTCTCTGTCACAGGTGGGGCAGACAGTGGTTGAAGGGGCGGGTGGGTGGGGTGCTTGGGTTGACGTGCGCTCCTTCCGCTGTTTGCGCTTGGCTTCCGCTTGCTCCCGGCGAAGAGACTCGAGGTGTTCGGCGCCTTCCCGGATGCTTCTCCTCCGCTTTGTGCGGTCTTGGGCCAGGGATTCCCAGGTGTCGGTGGGGATGTTGCACTTTTTCAAGGAGGCTTTGAGGGTGTCCTTGAAGCGTTTCCTCTGCCCACCTGGGGCTCTCTTGCCGTGTCAGAGCTCCGAGTAGAGCGCTTATTTTGGGAGACTCGTATCGGGCATGCTCAGGCCAACATCCCCAGCATCGTAGCTTTGACCATGCTCGATCAGCTCCGATGGACGGGCCACATCGTCCGCATGCCAGATATGAGACTCACAAAGTTTATATAATAATAGTTAGAACATACTCTGAATGGTAGTAGGCCTGGTGCTTTGGAAGAGCAGAGGGATTTGGGGGTACACGTTCACAGGACATTGAAGGCAGCACCTCAGCTTGATAAGGCTGTAAAGTAAACTAATCAAATTCTAATTTTACCAGGCAAGGTATAGAACATAACGTCAAGAGGTAATGATGAGTCTACATAAAACTTTAATAAGTTAGAGTACTGTGTGTAGTACAGGCCTGCATACTATAGGAAGGATTTTGAAGCTTTAGAGAGGGTACAATGCAGATTCACATAGAGGCTGCCTGGTATGAGGAAATAAAAGTATTAAGAAAGATGTGCAAAATTGGGGCTTTTTTCAGTAGAACACGCAGATTTCAAGGCAATATGATGGAACTGTTTAAAATTATGGAAGGATGGAACAGGGTAGATAGAAGCAGACCATTTCCAGTAAATGAGGAGACTAGAAAGAGGGGCTATGGATAGAAGATTAAATGCAAGAGATGTAGAACAGAGAGCAAGAGAAATTTCTTTACAAAGAGAGTAGTGAGGCTGTGAAACCACGTCAACATTAAGGATTAGATTGGTTAGGTGGATGATGGGATATGCGAACAGGATGGGTAAATGTGATTAGGACTATTTGCTCATGTGGAGGGTAAATGCGAATGGCCTGTTTCTCTGTTGTAACTTCTATGGGGGAGAAATTCAGTATCGCCCCGTTTGGGGCGCAATTATCGGCCGGGCGCAAAGATTAGCGCCTGGCGCTAATTATCGCCTCCGACTGCAAACTTGACTTTTATCGCCCCTGGAGGTGATTGGAGCGCTAAATCAGGCGCTACACACCTGTCTTAAGGCACAAAGGCCGAGGAGCGAGGCGCTAACTCAGAGCGCGGGCGCAGCGTAGGTGCTGTCAGTTAGCGATGGAATACAGACACACTGGCGCCAGACAGTTCTTAAAGGGGAGGGTCGATCTTGCACTCCAGCCACACCCTGCTCATTGGAGCCTTGAATCTCGGCCTGGAGAGACCTGTGCCTAAATCTTCCAGCCAAGGACTATGGAGAGGGTGAGAGAACGAGCTCAGCGCTTCAGCGAGCGGGCCTTTGGATGCTCTGGTTGGCGCGGTGGAGCGCAGAAGATCTATACTCTTCCCTGAGAGTGGCAGGAGGCCTTTGCCGCGCGAGTACAGAAGAGTGTGGAGGGAGGTGGCTCAGAGCGTCTCCTGCAGGAGCATGGTGCCCAGGACCCATGTACAATGTCAAAAAAAGTTCAACGACCTCACTCGGATCGTCAGGGTGAGTGGCTTTTTTTCAATACCTCTCCATCCCTCCATCTCAACCTCACTCTATGGCCAGAGGGTCTTAAAACCCCAATGCACAACACTCATCCAACACCTATGGCCCTCTCATGAAACACACACGCACATTCCACACTTTGCATACAGTAAGGGCTATTCACCTATGGGAGGCACATCAGGCAAGACCAAGGCTGCATACAGTAAGGGATATTCACCTATGGGAGGCACATCAGGCAAGACCATGGCTGCATACAGTAAGGGCTATTCACCTATGGGAGGCACATCAGGCAAGACCATGGCTGCATACAGTAAGGGCTATTCACCTATGGGAGGCACATCAGGCAAGACCATGGCTGTATATTTACTCAGACGCCGTCCTTTTTCTTGCAGGCCAAGCTATCTCATAATAGGAGACAGCAGCAACGGACGGGTGGAGGGCGGCCTCAGCTGCAACCCCTCAGCGATCTTGAGGCGCGCGTCCAGAGGATTGTGGCAAGCCGGGTGATCGGTCCCGTCGCCACTGGAGATGCCGACTCCGTTCTGGACAGCAATGGTAAGGTCATCACCTTTTTGTCCTCTGTCCTTCCACTTGTCCCTCACAACACCAGCCTTTGACACTTTCAATCCAACTTGCTAACTCGCTGCACTTATTCCTCCCTTACTGCCACCCTGTCCTCACGCTAAAGCCACTCTTGTACCTCCCTGCTTTCAGATGGTGATTCACCAGCTGAGGAGACGGGCCCTGAAGCTGCCAGTGGGAGTGAAGCTGCAACCGAGGAGGAAGAGGAAGCCGGAGCATCAGTGCCACCCTCTCCCGAGGAAGCCCATGCCGACACTGGGAACACGCCTTCCCTGGAGGGGAGCAGGGGTGAAGGGTCTGATGAGGGTGAAGCTCCAGGACCCAGCGGGCTGCAGCAACGCCATGGGGGTAGGGAAGAACGGGGGCCTTCTCCCCGGAGGGAGAGTATGCCAGCGACTCCTACTGCACTGGACGCAGAGGAGGAGCGGCTGATCGCTGACATGAACACCCAGGCGGTGGACATGCACACTGAGCTCATGGGTGCAGTGGGAAGGGTGCCCGAATGCATTGAATCACTGGCAAGGAGTGTGGAGCACTTCGCTGTAGCACAGGCGGATGCCACACTAAAGCTTAGTGCTGCAATTCAGTCTCAGACTGCTCTCATGCAGACTCAGATTGAGGCCACGCGAGCACTGACTGCTGCCATCCTCGATGGTTCGTACACATTTCCCTGGGGCTCTCACCGTGCCGCAGCAGGCCAGCAATCTGTGCTCCAGCAGATTGCTCCGGATGCTGAAGTGCTGCCCCGTGGGAGTGCCAGTGTGTCGGTCGAGCAGGGAGTTGCTGTCCTCTCTCAAGATGACAGCATTCCTGCTGCCACCACTGTCACTTCTCCACTGCACTTGCCACCGCCTGTAGGACAGACTGCTGCCGCCCATGCAGAGTTGGTGCAGTCTGCCGTCGGGCCCTCCAGGCCCAGAGCTGGTCGAGGCCGTCCTTCAAGGGCATCTGCAGTCTCAGGTTCTGACAATCAGCAGCCTTCCACCAGCCTTGCTGCAGCCACTGAGGTCACATTACGGAGGAGCAGTAGGGTGGGAAGGGGGGAAGTGCGCAAGGGAAGGAGATCACCCTCAAAGGGCAAAAAGTAGGAGGTGTGACAAAATGTTGGTCATTTTTTTATTAAAGGCTAAGGTTCGTGGTCAAACTTTTGGACATTATCTCCAGGTTATGAGAACCAGTTCTGTTAATGACTGTGTTTTTGTGTTTCTTTCTATTAGTTTGTCATGAGGAAATGACACACACAGAGTTTGTGAAATAAATAAGTTTTTGTATTCAAAATATACATGTTTGGTCTTTGGAATCATTGGTGCCTTGGCCGGCTTAGTGGTTGCGGGTTGGTTTCATTCATGTTGTTCTCAATGGCAGAAGCCATTTCCTCAGCAGGGGCCTAGAAGCGGCTTGCTATCAGCCGTTGACGGACGGCCCTTGCAGTTTCAACATTGTGGGCCGCCCTCCCGCCTTGGTGCTGCTGATGATCATCCTCCTCCTCCTCTTCCTCCTCTTCCTCCTCCTCCTCTGGTGGTGCTCCAAGGCCTGGTGGCATTGGCTGGGTCCTGAGGATTGCCATGTTATGCAGCATGCAGCACACAACTACGAAGTGGGAAACTCGCTCAGGCGAGTACTGCAGGGCTCCTCCAGAATGGTCCAGACAGCGGAACCGTTGCTTGAGCACGCCGATTGTGTGCTCAACGATGTTCCTGGTAGCTTGATGGCTCTCGTTGTACCGCAGCTCAGCAGGGGTGTTGGGCGTACGGAGCGGTGTCATCAGCCAGGTGCTCAGTGGATACCCCTTGTCCCCGAGAAGCCAACCAACTGGCTGATGCGGTGCCTCGAAAAGTTCTGCCACAGTAGTCTGGCGCAGGATGAATGCATCGTGGCAGCTGCCAGGATAGTGGGCATTGACAGCGAGTATCAGCTGTCTGTGGTCACAGACCAACTGAACGTTCAAGGAATGGAACCCCTTTCTGTTCCGGAAATCCTCGGCATTCTCATGCGGAGCACGCAAAGCCACATGCGTGCAGTCAATGGCGCCCTGCACCATGGGGAAGCCCGCTATCCTCGCAAAGCCCATAGCGCGTTCATGCTGCTTGTCTGGGGTCATGGGGAAAGAGATGTACTCTCGTCTCCTTTTAAAGAGGGCATTTGTGACCTGACGGATGCAGCAATGCACCGCGAACTGGGAGATATTGGCGATGTCCCCAGCAGCAGATTGAAATGAGGCAGTAGCATAAAAGTTCAGAGCCACTGTGATCTTCACTGCCACCGACAGAGACGTCCTGGACCTCAGTTGAGGCTGCAGATCTGGCTGCAGCAGGTGGCAGAGCTCAGTGACCACCTCCTTGCTGAAGCGCAGCCTTCGCAAACACTGCTCCTCAGACATATGAATGTAGGAGAGCTGTTGACGATATACCCTGGGAGGGTAAGCTCTCCTGTACAGACTCCTGTTGGCCCTCCTCCGTCTGGCCATGATTGCCGCTCTCTCTCTGCGTCTCTGTGTCCTCCGATTCAGCTGGCGCAGGACGACGCCCCCAATCAGTGCAGCCCCCATAGTCTCTTAGCAAGTAAAGTTATGAAGGCCAAAAACCAAAGTACCTGCCAAGTTATGATCAGTAGCCAAAACTACCTCACACAGCGTTGACTCAATGCAGAAGTCTCTCTTTCTCTCTCTCCGAATCTCTCTCTCTCTCTCAGAACGAGTGGTGCAAAAATGTCAACCACAGAGAAAGACAGGAAGAGGCCCCCTTTAAATAGCGCCCCCTCCAGCCCCACAGCGATTGATAGCATTCCAGTCTTCCGGTCGTTGGTTGCGCCAGGCGGAAAGGATGGGGGCGCCACTCAATTTCCGCTCCGGGGCGCCACAAGGGCGTTGCACCCTCGTATGACGTCAAGATCTGCGTGCGCAGGAGATCGCGGCGGTAAAGTTTAGCGCCGCCGCAAAATGTCTAGTTAAGTTCGCGAGCGGCGCAAACATCGCTGCGCCCGGGCGCTAGGTGCTTTGCGCCCCATTAGCGCCCTCTTAAGGCGCTAACGGGAGGCGCAACCAACTGAATTTTTCCCCCATGTGTCTTTAAGTAGTTTGCCAATTAACTTTCCCCAAGAGTCTGCTCTCAGCACCATTATCTGCTTCCCCAAAGTCCTGTGCTATCACATTGTTAGTTTTAAGAACATAAGAACATAAGAAATAGGAGCAGGAGTCGGCCATTTGGCCCTTCAAGCCTGCTCCACCATTCAATAAGATCATGGCTGATCTTCTACCTCATCTCCACTTTCCTGAACTATCCCCATATCCCTTGATTCCCTTAATATTCAAAAATCTATCAATCTCTGTCTTGAATATACTCGATGACTGAGCCTCCACACCCCTCTGGGGTAGAGAATTCCAAAGATTCACCACCCTCTGAGTGAAGAAATTTCTCCTCATCTCAGTCCTAAATGGCCTAACAATGCTGGATCCCAGGTGCTCACCAGCCTCTAGATTACTAATCGCTGGATTGCTAAACACATAATCCAACACAGCCTCTGTTCTAGCAGCTCACCTCTTGTGTGCGGAAACTATCCCTGACTGCCTCAGTGATTTGTTTGAATTTTCCCTTCGGTTTGTCTCTGATCTGCCCATTCAATCTCAGATGTCAGAATCCCTCACAATTAACATATTATGACTTTCAGTCGCCCTCCCCACCTGCCCAAACAGCTCCCCATTTCCTTGCTCACCTTGTGCTGGTGATTGATAAGAATACCAGTTAAAGCCCTTATTACTCAGTCCATAGCGTTCCAGTCTTATTTCCTTTTACTGGTTGATCCACTCCAGCTACAAGTGATCTATAATTCCTGATCAATAATGCAACTCCACCTCTCCTTGCACCTTCAAGCTTCCGTTGTTGGCCATCATGTGGCATCAGCCATGTTTCTGAGATGTTTCAACCTTTCACTAGTTGCATATACCTCTAACTCTAGTACTTATTCCTGATGCTCACTGTGTTTGTATAAAAACATTTAAGCCTGTCTGTCTAAAGTTCTTATTTGATCATTCTGCTCCTTGTTTAGTCATTTTCCTTGCCTTTCGAGTTGAATTCCTCCCCCAGCACTCCATTTAGCCTCGCTGCAAGGACTGTTACATACTTGGTTCAGATAGTCTTAATATCACTGTATTTAAACAGATACATTTGTTTATACTGTAAAAGAAAGAAAGAAGACTTACATTTATACAGCGCCTCTCATGACCACTGGTTGTCTCAAAGCACTTTACAGCCAATGAACTACTTTTTGAAGTGTAGTCACTGTTGTAATAGTGCTATCCTCAAGCGTAATGTGTCCAAATGAGATTTAATTCATTCATATTCTGGAGCAGGTTACAGAAAACAGCGTTCCATCTCGTGGGCAATGATCCCTCTTCTTCCACCCATTGATCCATATTTGCTCTATATATGAATGCACAGCATGTCTGGGAGTCTGTTCTAGAGATCTCTCATCTGAATTCTCTCATCTTTTGATGCAGAAGGTCTTTGTCAGTTGTGCTCAGTTTGATCGGTGCCTCCCTTCCCACTCCACATGTAAATTATTTACTTTGAAATCTCCATTCTTTAGCATTGCACTGAACCAACATTCAGTATCATTCTTACGATAGCAAAATACTGCGGATGCTGGAAATCCGAAATAACAACAGAAAACGCTGGAAAAACTCAGCAGGCCAGGCAACATCCGTGGAGAGAGAAAGAGAGTACTCTCTCTTTCTCTCTCCACGGATATTGCCTGGCCTGCTGAGTTTTTCCAGCGTTTTCTGTTGTTATTTCAGTATCATTCTTGTGGGTGCAATGCACTGACCTCCTCGATAACTCCAGCTGAGTTTCAATGCAAGGCCCTTCTTTCCTCTGATTATCTCATTGAATTTCCCTTACCTTTACAGTAAACTCAACAGAATACCCAAATGGCTGCCAGCGTGTTATAATTCTGTTATTATTTCCAAGGCCAACTATAACCCATTTGCTTCCTTTCTTGCTCACAAGGTTTTCAAAGAGCCCCACTAATTGAAACCAGCTTTGGTACACCAGTGATGATGAAGCTGTTTCTAATAGACCTTCATTACTTACAAACACAAATATCGAACACCCAGTGCTGACACTGAAAAACTAACCCAGTATACATAGAATCATGACAGCATGTCTCCACCACCCATAGTAAAAGCATGTGTAAATTTAATGCTACTTTTTGATGATTGATGGCAATGACCAATAAATAGTCAGATTCAATGAAAAATCAGTTAAAGTTTAAAGTTTTTTTGCACCTCTTAAAATAATTCCCAAGGGTTGATTTTCAGACAGGCAGATCACTACTGTTGATAGAATTCAGGTGAGCAGAGACTGGGAAATGAGGTGGGGAGGGAGGAAGAGAACATTTTGCCCAATCCAAACTGAATATAGCCCCATAGTTATCTCCACTTGTCATTCACTTCCACTCATGCTGACTCGGAGCCTAATTATTCATGTAGCCATCATATCAGTGAGGGCAGTTAGCAGGCCCATTGACATTTCTGATCTTTGGATGGAAGTCCTGCCCAGCACACCATTCCCATGAATGCCCACCCACTGACCCCCACCCCACCCCTCCCCAGATCCTCCCAGTGTCAAGCCTAATAATATAGGCTGAGAGCTCACCTGCACAAGTTAAAATTACTCATGAACAGGAAATCTTATGAAGTTCATGTGCAGCTACAGCAGGGGGCATAAATCTCACCGCTCGTCAGTTCTGCTGATTCATTGTCTATGGTGCTCTATCCTACACTGCCGTTAACCAAAGTGCATAGTTTCAAAAAGGAAGGGTTTTTTTAAGATCAAAGATGGAAAGAGCTATAGATAGCCTTTATTCTCATTTTATTTCTGTTGATTAGGAACAAAATTATAATATCTCCAGATAGCTTCAGCAATTGACTCATTTGTTCATCCAGTTCCCTCACATTGTTAGGCAGAGAAGATGTTCAAACTTTTTGCTTAATGCACTGCCCCAACTTTGGTAGCAGTAGCTCAGTAACGTCAATAAGGTGATACTGCTGTCTCCACAGGTCCTTTAACCCATTAACGAGTTTATTTACTAAGGTACTTCTAGAGTCAATGCTGCCCAGACAATATACACTTAAACGGTTTTGTATATTAGGAGCGGAGGCAGCCATGGTGTCTGACCAGTGGCGGACAATGCAGCTCAGCCCACCTGTACAGGTGAGCAAAGCAGTTTTGTACTTAGTAGCATATATGTATCCTCCCCTGCCATTAACACTGCACCTAACCTCACCCAGCCATTAACAGACACCCCAGCTCCATGCTGTCAGTGATACTACACCCCAACATCACCCGGCCATTAACACAGACACTCCAACTTTGTCCAGCCATTAATGTAACACTTGTACTGAGTGAGATTCATATGGTTTTGGTTTGCAAATTAACTTATTCAGATGAATCTCATTCTGAAAAAAGCACAGAAACACTTGTTTAAATGGGTTTGCGATCTTTCTCATTCCACTCATAAATCTCACTCCTAAAATGTTCCTGATGTCGACAGCTCTGCCATTAACGCAACACTCCAGTATCGTCCAACTGTTAACTGAACACTCAGTTATCAACCATTAGCACGCACACTCCAACCTCACCTCATTAACACGCACTGCAGTGCCAAAAATTCCAACTACCACTTCATTTTAATTTTATTCTTGTGAATTTGCTGACTTTCACCTCTATCTTTTTGGTGTTTCCGCATTCCAGACGCTCTCCAGAAGAGCGGTTCGAGCGAGAGATCTGTTTCCATACCTCAACCAGCATCGCTCTACAATCAGTTACTAGAAGTTACACAGCCCAGGATGAACTGAGCCTCAGGGCTCACAATAGCTCGATGACTCAGATCAGTAACTCACCACGGGCAAGAATTTCTCTTGCACTTTGTGGGCTGGCGCCAAAAATAAAAGACCGTGCAAGCTGACCGATTGTGACAAACACCCAACTGGTTCAATAATGCCCTTCAGTGAAGGGAACCTTGCCTGGTGTGGCCTGCACATGACTCCAGGCCCCACATTATGTGCCTTCTGAAGTTAGCCTAACAAGCCATCATTGCCAACTACAAAAACTGCAGTACTTCAACAGGAAGGCCCATCACCACCGTTTCAAAGCAACTAGGGACTGGATAATGCAGCCTTGCCAGCATTGCCCACACCTCCAGAATATTTATTTTAAACGTGTGCTATTTCACTTGAAATATTATGTCGAATTACATGGAATTTACAGCACAGAAACGGGCCATTCGCCCGACTAGTCTATGCCGGTGTTTATGCTCTACCAAGCCACCTCCCACCCTATCAGCTTATCCTTCTATTCCTTTCTCCCTCGTGTACTTATCTAGCTTCCCCTTAAATGCATGCATGATATATTGAACAGAGAAAATCTTTACAAATGCATCAACAATATCGCAACATCCTATGGGGACCACACAACATTTAGGAGCTCTGGTATCCTGTGCCACTGTTCCACCCACATTGATTTAATGAACAATAGTTAATCCATGATTGAAAAAGCTACTTTTGTCCTAGCATATTTCGTTGACTTACTGAGGAACAGTCTTTTTGAGTTAAAGATAAAGGATTGGGGATTAAATCAACCACATAAAAACCACAATACAGAAAGCAGAATAAAATGATTAACAATATACCATTTTATTTTTTGAGAATGAAATACTGTAGCTGTGTGAGAAACACATACAACATATGCTTACATTTACTAATATTCAGCTAAAGATGAATTTGTGAGCTTAAAAGTCAATTTAAGCAAGAATTTAACCCAAACATAAAAATGATTGAAATAGTCGTTACAAATCTGTTTCAATTTGATACAAGTGGTACATACAAAATATACATTGTATTCAATATTTTGTACCTTTGTCAGATGTCAGTTGGATCACTGTACCTATTATCATCTGCCTACAGAATTATTATACTGTTTATATTAGCTGCCTATTCCAATGCCACACACCTGACATGATACGACTGCTGTTATTTATTACATGTATAACAGCCATATGTGTTTAGTATACATAATGTATGAAAGAGCTACACCATTTATAAAGATGTCCACAGTTTGTACAGAAGATGTACACCATTTATACAGCAGATCTAGATCTCAATAAATGAATCATGGCCTCACTACCACAAATACAATTTGTTGCACTCTCGGGTATCAACCTCTGTTCTAGCTAGAACTCTGTTCCTCAGTTTTACTCTATACAGTTTTGCGAATGAAACACAATCTATACAGCAGCAGTACCAACCGATCAGGGTTTCTCAGTCCCAACCTTCATTCTTTTTCAACATCCTTTCCTTAAATGCTCTGACACCTCCCCAAGCTTGAGTCTTTCTTTGAACTAATGTTGGCTCATTACAGATTTAATTAATCATGTTTTCAATAATTAAACTGTCTGAGCCTGAAAGAAATCCATTCCGTCTTAATGCTTGCAAAAATGTTACTGAATCTTTTGGGGTTGTGGGGTTGGGGAGAGGGCGGGGAAAGAGGCTGCACATGTGATTTTAATAAATGGTGAAATAGAGTAGCTCATTGAACATCTGTAACTGCAGCATTTGCAAGAGTTTGCCATGCTCTGGTCAACTAGATTGTTTGGTCATTTTCACCTCATAGAACACACAAATGTCAAAAGGCAGCTGCTGACCACCACCACCACCAAGCTATTATGTGAAAGTGTTCAGACATTCCCATCGCGCCAACTTTCTTTGCCATACTTGATAAAATGGCAAAAAAAAAGTGATACCCAATCAATCATTTCAGCTTATAGAGCAACTGAAAATAGCTTCGAACTGACTTCAGGAGTCACACTTAAAAATATACAAAAAAAAGAGAAAATGTTCTTCTGACCTCTAATTGATCTCCCCAAGAGCACATGGGCTCTAACTGATGTGAGGAAGGCAAGTAACCCTTTGAACTTAAAGGGACACACCAGGTTACGTATAACTGCACGAGCAGCAGCAGAGCCTGGTGCAAGAGGAGACCGCGGGTTGGATTGTCCTCTACAATCCTGCCTCAAAAGGGGTGGGATAGCAGTGCAGGATAACGAGGCAACTTTGGATCACCTCCCCGATCTCAATTTCCCTCCCCCAAGTTCCCGCTCAAACTGCCACTGTTCACCTCTTCTCTGCCATCACATGCAAACGCTGGTGAAGGGGGCAGAGCCCAGGTTCCTGGCCTATTTCCCTACCATCTGCCCTAGTTACCGCCACTTCCCAGGACCGCCATGTGAAAGATCGCAGTAGGCCTGGCGTAGTGACAGTAATGGTCCTGAGGTCAGCGAATGGAAGGAGAGAAACTATTAGAGGCCTCCTCTGCTTCCAGTGACACTGCAGCACCACCAGGATTTTGCGCCTTTGACACTGTTAGCTATTATCATTGGAAAGTGCATCTTGCAGTCCTTTTTTTAGTGCCACTTGATTGACAAATTTTCTCCAGTAGTTTTTTTTTAATTCATTCATGGGATGTGGGCGTCACTGGCAAGGCCAGCATTTATTGCCCATCCCTAATTGCCCTTGAGAAGGTGGTGGTGAGCCACCTTCTTGAACCGTTGAGTCTATGTAGTGAATTCTCTAGAGTTTAGAAGAATGAGAGGTGATCTCATTGAAACATACAAAATTCTTACAGGGCTCAACAGGATAGATGTAGGGAGGATGTTTCCCCTGGCTGGGGAGTCTAGAACCAGGGGTCACAGTCTCAGAATAAGGGGTCTGCCATTTAGGACTGAGATGAGGAGAAATTTCTTCACTCAGAGGGTAGTGAATCTTTGGAATTCTCTACCCAGAGGGCTGTGGAGGCTCAGTCGTTGAGTATATTCAAGACAGAGGTCAATAGATTTTTGAATATTAAGGGAATCAAGGGATATGGGGATAGTGCAGGAAAGTGGAGTTGAGGTAGAAGATCAGCCATGACCTTATTGAATGGCGGAGCAGGCTCAAGTGGCCAAATGGCCTACTCCTGCTCCTATTTCTTATATTCTTATGTACGTACTCCCATAGTGCTGTTAGGGAGGGAGTTCCAGGATTTTGACCCAGCGATGATGAAGGAACAGTAATATATTTCCAAGTCAGGAGGGTGTGTGACTGGGAGGGGAACTTGGAGATGGTGGTGATCCCATGAACCTGCTGCCCTGTCCTTCTAGGTGGCAGAGGTCACGGGTTTGGGAGGTGCTGTTGAAGAAGCGTTGGCGAGTTGCTGCAGTGCATCTTGTAAATGGTACACACTGCAGCCATGGTATGCCAGTGGTGGAGGGAGTGAATATTTAAGGTGGTGGATGGGGTGCCAATCAAGCGGGCTGCTTTGTCCTGGATGGTGTCGAGCTTCTTGAGTGTTGTTGGAGCTGCACTCATCCAGGCAAGTGGAGAGTATTCCATCACACACCTGACTTGTGCCTTGTAGATGATAGAAAGGCTTTAGGGAGTCAGGAGATGTAAGGGGTGACCTGCGGCTCTGTGCTTAGCCTGGGTGCTAGTGCGAAGTTAGGCCTTGTTGCCTGTTCTGGTCTCCAGCCAGCCTGGTAACACTAGACACCTGTGAGTGGTTCGACCCACTCGCCCTTACGGTTCTGACACTGGACTTAGGTGCGAGAGCAATAATGCAGAGAAAAACTCAGGTAGACCCGGTTGAATAGTGCGAAATGGAAAATCTTTATTGCATATTATTCAAGATTACGAGATACATGTCATAAGCACAGATTAATGACAGTACAATCTTACACACAGTTATGTAACTAATTTTAGGGAAACGAGGAGCGCATGACACATCGTAAAAAGGGACACACATTATACTTATCCTTAAAGCTTAAACCCTCCCCTATCAATACCTGTCCTAATTTAGATTTGTAGGATCGAGACTCATGCTCACCACTCGTGATAACTCGGAGAATTCCGAAACGCTGCTCGGATGTTTTTACCGCAGCACCTGACTATCCACGTGTTGATCAGGGGTCTCTGTACCCCACTTGTTTACTCGTCTCTGCTCCGGCTAGCAGGCTGGACCGTCTGCTGTCATGAAGATCTGAATTGTCCTCGGAGTTCCGATACTACTCGAAAAAGAGTCTTCCTGTGCCCTCACCAGTTTGTAAAACTCAAAGAATGGTCTTCCTGGGCAAGGAAGTGTTTATTCGACTTACAGGCGCGGTCGGGGCTTACTGACCGTGGCGATACGTATTGTCGTCTTCTTCTCTTCTCATCTCATCTCATCTCATCTCATCTCCTCTCGGCGCTTCGGTTCCAACACCATTTACCGACTTCTCGGGATGGTGTGCCCGTTTCAAGGCCTCACAGCCCAGTTCTACACAGATCTTCGCGGCAAGCCACGAGGTTGATCCTAGCGGATCAGAGTCCAGAGCCGTCAGGCAAGAGAATAAAAGTTCAACAGTCTTCCAGCGAGTCAAAGCAGCAAGTGCAAGAGGAAGCAGAGACAGCAGTCAGCAGCAAGAGTAGCAAGAGGCAAGAGACAGATGGACGGTTGTACCTTACAGTTATAGTGCTGTAATTCCTCTTTTCCCGCCCAATCTTAATGTCTATCTTTTGTCAGGTTTTTGGCGCTCAAACTTCTTGTATAGGGTGATCTCCGTTTTTAATGGGTTTCGGTGATACTTGTAACTGTCTGAGTACCCGTTAATACTTCTCCCATTGTGGAACCGGCTAGTAGTCTCCCTGGAGGGGTTTTGGGGCTTCCAAATGCTTTCTGTAACTACCCGCAAATGGCTCTCTCATCGTAGAGTCGTGGGGATTTTGCATATTAATGTCTTTGGATGGGTCCTTGATCGCTCGGTACAATAGCCCTTATTCGCACCTGGGAGACCGATTCCAGTATTTATGTATAAAATGCAAACCCATCATGTCTTGTCAATTATCTCAAATGTGCTGAGTCCTGTACGATCTTGCACAAATGTTTATTGGAACGCCATCTTGTCTGCTCATTGAAAGTCCAGAACGTTCTGCCACGAGGCGTGGCGGCCATTTTACAGGCTGTTTGTGTCCGCTTTGAAACCTGACAGCATTCTGCTGAAATAAAGCTGTTTGTACAAAACTTTATGGGGTAAAAATTAGGTCGCGCCCCATTTGGGGCGCAAATATCGTCTGGACGCAAATATTAGCGCCTGGCGCTAATTATCGGCACTGAATGGAAACTTCACTTTTACCGACCCGGGAGGTGAGTGGAGCGCTAAATCAGGCACTGCACACCTGTCTTAAGGCGCAAAGGCCAAGGAGTGAGGCGCTAACTCAGAGCGCTGGCGAAGCTCATGTAATGTCAGTCAGCAATGGAACACACACACAATGGCACGGGCCAGTTCTTAAAGGGGATGGTTAATCTTGCTTTCCATCCACATCCTGTTCATTACAGCCTTGAATCTCGGCCTGGAGAGACTTGCACATCAAATGTGCTGGAAAGAACAATGGAGAGTACCAGGCAAAGAGCTCAGAGTGCAGCTCCCACAGTCTCTGCTAAATCGATACAAGGAATGGCAAATCAAAATGAACCTGCAAAGTGCTGCTCAGTACCCAAAACTCCTTCACACAACGTTGAATCTCTCCAGAAGTCTCTCCCTCTCTCTCTCAGAATGCGTAGTTCAAAAATGCCACCAACAATAAAAGACAGGAAGAGGCCCCCTTTAAATAGCGCCCCCCCCCAGCCCCACAGCGATTGATAGCGTTCCAGTCTTCCGGTCGTTGGAAGCGCCAGGCGGTAAGGCAGGGGGCGCCACTCAATTTCCGCTCCGGGGCGCCACAAGGGCGTTGCACCATGGAATGACGTCACAATCTGCGCGCGCAGGTGGTCGCAGCGGTAAGTTTTAGCGCCGCCGCACAATCTCTAGTTAAGTTCCCGAGCAGCGCAAACATCGCTGCGCCCGGGCGTTAGCGGCTTTGCGCCCCATTAGCGCCCTCTTAAGGCGCTAATGGGAGGCGCAACCAACTGAATTTTTACCCCTATGTCTCCTTCTTATTTTATAAAATCGCGATAATTTTGCGAATTCTACAGTCCCTCCTGTTGATGCGAATAACTCCGCTTATCGTATCAAAAACATTGTGGTGAGCAATATTATCTCGATTCTCCACATCCAAAAATTCCCATAACTTAAAACTATCTAGGGTCTCCGTGTCGTCCTTATTTCCCAGGAAAACTACATTCTTATAACACCGTAGGCAGCATTTGCCTTTAACTTACACCACTTGTATTTTCCTTCCAGGTGTAACCAGGCCGATGCCTCTCGCACCACCTGCATATTTTTCCTTTTTTATTAAAGGAAAAAGAAAACAAAAACACCCAAACAATCATATTCAACAACACCAAACCAAAATAAGCAAAACCAACTCTTAAACATGTAGAGTTCCAAACTTAATTACAGTTTCTGAGAAAAATAACGATCGATTACAACACTTCCGAGGCGCACGTGGAAAACTGGAGTGACGCCATTTTGTCTGTTTACGCGGTGCTTTCATCGTGCACGCGCACGTAACGTTCTCGCCACTCTCCCGTGTTTTCGTTCTTGGTGAGGCGTTTGCCTCTCTTACAATGCACGACCAATAAGTATATCACAATAAACACTTGGCATACAACTAAAATGTGGGAGGCTATTCTAATCCAGGAAGGCACTTCAATGTTGGTGAACAGATTCCACCACGGTGGAATTACTATGTCCAGAATTTCTGTCCCTATCTCGACAGTCTTTTGTTCTAGGGTGTAAAAATGTTTTTGCGATACCGCGACGGCTTTCAAAAGCTTGGTGAGGTGTTCAGGGAGAGGGGGAATGAGGTATCCGAAATGCGCGACGAATCGCTGCAGGTCGGTGAAGTTCTCTTTTACGGTAAGATGAACCGTGGATGGTTCAGGGATCGGGACAATTCGCTGTTGTGCTACTTGAACTTCCGCCCTGGGTTTAAAACAGAAACTGCTGTCACTCACCGGACACCGGCTACGGTTTCCATGTTGGTAGTGTTGCGCTGCAGTGGTAACACAATATGTTCCACCCCCGATGTATGCTACCTGCGGAGGCACATGATCTTGTGCCATTGCCTCCATGGTGCAATTCATGGGCTTGGCGCCAGCCATTCTGAACCCGCACTGTGGTGTTAAAAAGGCATTCAAGTGCTGGGGACACAGTATTATGTGTGCTCCCCGGCCACGACAACCAGAGAGATCTGTACCTGTCATCGTTTGCTCCCAGCGGATGACGTAAGGTGGAACCGCTGCATAGCGAATGTGGGCTCCCCCCTGAATGACACCAATGTTCTCTACCCGATACACCGGGGCGGGCTTTGCTGTGTCACCCAAAACCGGCATACGTAATACTATACCCATGATGGTATGGTTTGATCGTCCGCAGTCCACGGGGACTGGGTATGCTTCTGAAGCTAGTCTGAGCTGGCACGGGTTTAATGCGTTCTGAAAAGGGTGGAGCGCCTGCAGGTGTTTGTTACTTATCCAGGATGGGACCAAACCTTGTTTTAAATCCTCCAAATTACTGCGGCCCTCGCCCAGTAACCATGCCCCGTAAAGCACGCACACCTCATTCTGCGCAGCCTGGTCGGACGCATTCCGATCTTCCCTAATCAGGGCATTTACCGTACGCGCATGTTTCTCTAGTTCAGCTATTATTTCTTTTAAATGGAGAGTCATGGCCTGGTCCTCGTGTAACCCAGACCCAACCACCTTATTTTCATCTGTGAGGATGTTCTTCAATTGTGTTTTTAAGCCATTAATCTGGGTCTGCAGCTCCACGCTGTCTAGAGCGTTGACCACAGATGTACCTGTATTGAAAGCAGTGAACATGTCGTTCACAACACCCCTTCTTTGCCTCCCCACCTGACCCAAAACTTCATGTGGTGCGGTGTACAAACTTGTTTTATCAATTTCCGCGAAATCGAACTCATAAAATTGTCTAAACATCTTGGTCAACAGGACCTGATATAACTGTTCCGTCTTTTTGGGGCACCACTCTGGTAACCGCACCTCGGTGAGATTTAAAATCACCGAGGCCACCGCGTAATGTACCCCCTGAAATAGTATCTGGTCTGTGGGGACCAGTACCAAACCATTCCCGGGTCCCTTACTGGTTTTAGGGCACCCTTCTTCCTTAGCTAGAACCACCGGAATCGTGGGCGGGGCTTTGCGTGGGCGCGTAATGAGTTCAGCGGCATTTACCGGGATCGGGGAGTATGGGGCTCCGCACCCCCTGGTGCTCGCATCCCACCTCATCCCCTGTCCGTTATCCTGCCATTGATTGATGAAAAATATGAAGATGCCTTTGGGGCAAACGTGTTTTGACCCCCACATACATACATAAATTCCCTCATCCGGTTCCCACCATTTGTCCCAACAGACTCTCACTTGTCCGTCTGTCCCCGTAATTGTCCGATGGGTATTATTACCCAGTCGCTCCCACTCGACCGAAGAGTTCCTCATGTTTTTGCTTAGCTTTCGTAGCCACCACCATCGGCTCAATGGGACATTCCCATTACAAGTCAAACAAATCCGTTTGCCGACGGTGACGCTGACTCTGGGTGCGATGATCCTCACTTTGGGACACATTAAAGAAGTCTCTTTGTAGGCAAAACCCGATGTACTGGAATACTCAGTTGAATTCGTTCCCAGCCATCCTGGCCACCTTCCCTTGTGGAAATAGGTGGTGGTCTCCTCAGCCTCTCGCCTTCCGGTCCCATCCACCGCGATGGGGGCCGTGTCCCCGGAGCATCCAAACACCACGACATCCTTGGTGCGGCCTCGATAGGCCAATCCACATCCGATTGCCGCGAGCAATACTAGAATTCGTTCCATCCTTCCTTGGTTCCTGTGATCAGATAGAATGAGGTAGCCAGCCTCCCAAGAGTCTCTGGCTTTTGTGAAGGGTGAGCGGGTCCCCTGACCTCGCCTCACGCAAGAAGACATGTGCGCTGGATAGACTTTAACTATTCCTATCTCTAAAACTCCCATCATTTTACCTCTTTCTGTTAAACAAAATTAAACTACCGACTTAACCTGATTTAAAACTATAAAGTCAAACTTATAAACTTATCCTAAACTTATAAACTGTACAGCGCCGCCCGTTCCCAGGGCGGCCTACTCAAATTCTGCGGTTGCTGCCGCAGGCTTCTCCCAACGGTGGGAGGGCATTGACCGCTCCCTTTGATCTGCCGCAGCCTGTCGCTGCTGCGCTGGGACTGGGATCTCCCTGAGCTGCCTTGACCTTGAACTTACGTCTGGGGACATATGGGGGACTTACCCAAATCTTTCTGGGCTGGGGTTTCCGACTTGACCTACGGAGAGCTACCGGGGGCAGGAACTCCAGGACTGACGAACCGGGTTTCGAGACTTCCAGCGTGGCGACCCGTGGTCCCACCACAGTCGCTGGCTCCGCCTCCCCTGACTCCGCCTCCCTGAACTCGGGATCTGCAGCTTGTGGCACCGCCCTACTTGGCCCAGTAGGCGGCCCTTCACTCGCAGTCCCTACCTCCCTCGAGGGCAAGACGTTCAAGACGGGCAGCTCGGGCTCTGAGGCTTCCATCGCCACGCCCTGTGGTCCCACCACAGCGGCTGGCTCCGCCTCCCCTAGCTCCGCCCCCCTGCGTTCGGGACCTGCAGCTTCGGCCTCCACCCTTTGTGGATCTCTATCTGCAGCCCCTGTCTCCCCTATACCTGAATCGGGGGCGACCCTTTCGTCCTCCGATTCCAGCTCCTCTTCGCTTGTGTCACTATCTTCGTTGAGCTCCTCGAGCTCTTCCTCATCTGACTCCCAACCCAAATAAAAGATCTTACATTTTTCTAGGATGTCCTCTCCCCTGATGCAAGCTGCTTTGCCTGCCTGTGTGCCCTGTGGCCCTACCTGGGGCTGCGAGTCCCCACTCGCAGGTTTGGCCCCTGTGGTAGGCCCTTGTGCACCCGGTTTATACAGTTTGCACTGATTTACGTGGAACCACTTAGTGCGCCGAGGTACCTTTACGGCGTATACCATGGGACTCGCCTTATCTACAATGCTGTAGGGTCCCATATACAGTGGTTCCAGACTCCCTACTCTGGCGTAGTTTCTGACCATGACCTGGTCTCCTACTTCCCACTCCCGCTTTTTGCGGGGTTCCAGCAACAGGCGATTGCCCTGATGCTGCCTTCCCATGTTCCCAGCCGCCTGCTCATAAACCTGCTTCAGGCGCTCCAAGAGGGTCTGGACGAACTTGTCCCTGCTTACCTCTTCGAGCTGACCCTCAGTGAGCACCGGCGCTAGCACATGGGTGGGGGTTCGCATGATCCTCCCAGTCATCACCTCGTGCGGGGAATACCCCGTACTTTTTGACTGACTGGCCCGGACCCCCATGAGGACTAAAGGCAGAACCTCCGCCCATTTCTGGGGCGAGTTCATAGTCTCTTTCCTCAATTTCTCCTTCAGGGTCCGGTTCATGCGTTCAACAATCCCGGATGACTGGGGATTGTGCGCTACGTGCCATTTCCCCTCAATGCCCAAAAGCATGAGGGTGTTCTGCATCACCTGGCCGGTGAAATGACTCCCTTGGTCTGACTCCACAAAACGGGGAAGTCCCCACCGCGAGAACACTTCCCGGACCAAGATTTTTGCAGTCCCCAGTGCCGTAGCTGTTCTACAGGGGAAGGCTTCCACCCATTTGGAAAACACATCCACCAGGACGAGGCAGTATTTATAGCCTCCCTGGGTGGTGGGCAGGGGCCCTATATAGTCGATCTGTATCGACTGCCATGGTCCCTCTACCCTCCTGACGTGCCCCATGGGCACTTTCCTTTTCTGGGGGTCTGGGTTGTTTGCAGCACACACGAGACAGTTTGCACAGAACTCTCGGACCTGTTCCCTGAGCCCCGGCCACCATCCCGCTTGCTCTACCCGTTGCCAGGTAACCTCGGGCCCGGGGTGCCCTGCCCCCGGTCCCTCATGAGCCAACTGGAGGAATTCCCTCCTGTGCTGCTGCGGCACAACCCACTGCTCCTCGCGGAACAGCATGCCTTCCTTAACGGAGAGGGTTGCCGTACTGTACGGACCCTCTACCTGCTTCCCCTCAGCAAGGGTTCTGAGAACTGCCTTTAGGGCGGGATCCTGGTTCTGGACGGTCTTAAGGTCTAGGGGCAATGCTACCCTGGTGTTCCCGGGATTCCCGTCCCTGCCTTGGATCACTGCCACGGGTCTGGGCCCATAGGGGTCCCAGAAAATGCCGTTACGGGCACCCTCCCTGGCTAGCGCATCCGCCTGCTGGTTGCCCTCCCCACGGGGCTCTGTGGAGGAGTGAGCCTTCACCTTATGGATGAAAATCTCCCCTTCCTCCCTTACTGCTGCTAGGATCTTTTCCAGCAAGGGCTTCACCGTTAAAGGTCGTCCGTCCGCGGAGGTGTATCCACGGCGGGACCAAATGGCCAGGTATTCCGTACACCAATTGCATGTGAACATACTGTCCGAGCAAATCGTGTATGGGGTTGGGAAAGTTTCTGGGTGGGTAACGACGTACACCACTGCAGACAGCTCAGCCTGCTGCGCGCTCATGGTGCTGGGGAGCTTAATCGCCAGGGCAAGGTTTGCCGCAGGGTCATAAACTCCGCACCCTGTGAGTCGTTCGCCAGCGGACACTGTGCTGGAACCATCAACGTAAATCTCGCGCCCAGTGGGATGTATCCCGGCCCGCAAACCTATGTTGACTTCCCACACCCCTTCCACCGAACACTGGTGGGCTGTACCGGGGTATACCAAATTGGCCGCAAGCCTGGGCTCGCAAAGACCTTTAATTCTAAGATCCATCTGGGAAAGGAGAAGGGTCCAGCGCGCAATTCGCACGCTGCTTACGGTCCCATCTTTAATCCTCCCATCTAGAAGCATCTTAGTTGGTGTGTGATGGGTGAGGAGAGTGATGGGAGAGAGTCCTGTGAAGATCGCTGATCTTTTCACAGCCCAATGCGTGGCTAAAAGGTGCCTTTCGCAATTGGAGAAACTTCTCTCCACATCCGTTAACACCCTGGACGAATAGACAACCGGCCTCAGCTTGCCGTGACGCTCTTGGAGCAGCACAGCGCTCAAGCTGTCCCCGCTGGCAGCTACCTCCAGGAAAAACTCCTTCCCCCCATCTATGGCCCCTAAAGCTGGCGCGGTCTGCAAATCCCTTTTTAACTTCTCGAAGGCTGTCTGGCATCCCTCGTCCCAAGACCACTCCACTCCCTTATGGAGGAGTCGGAGCAGCGGCGCCGCTGTGGCCGCATAGTCTTCGATAAAATCCCTGCAGTAACCGGTCAGTCCCAAAAAGGACCTCACACCCCTTATGGTGTTGGGAATCGGTAACTCTTGCACCAACTCCCTCCTAGCCTTATCTATGGCTCTTTCCCCAGCGCGAATGGTCAGCCCCAGGAATTTTACTTCCTGCTGACCGATACGTGCTTTCTTAGGGTTCACTTTAAAACCCTTTCTCGCTAGCAGCTCCAATAACTCGGCCAGCAGTGGTCCATGCTCCTCCCTTGAGTCCGTAAATAGGAGTAAATCATCCACGTACTGCACTATCTGATTGGGCTGACTAAACTCCTTTAAACTTCCTGCCATACACTGATGGAAAATACTGGGGCTGTTGTGGAAACCCTGTGGCAGACAGTTCCATGTGTACTGTTGTCCTTTGAAAGTAAAGGCAAACTTGTACTGGTCCTCTCGCCGCAGCGGGATGGACCAAAAACCGTTCGAGATATCCAGCACCGTGAACGTGGTCGCGGACGCTGGGATACTCCCTATTAGGTCAGCAACTGCTGCTACCGTGGGCGCGCAGGCGGGAATGTTACTGTTAAGGACTCTGTAGTCCACCGTGGCCCTCCACGAATTATCCGGCTTCCTAACCGGCCATAATGGGGAGTTCACGTGTGTGGCTATCGGCCTAAACACGCCCTGCTGCACCAAGGAGGACATTGCTGTCTCCATATCGGGTTCTGCTTCTTTGGGGAAGTTATACTGCTTTTGGGGCCGGGTCATGGGGTCCCCATCTACGCTGACCTCAAACCCGGTAACCCTCCCACAATCGTGCTTGTGGGTTGCAAACGCGTGCATATTATCTGACACGTACGTTTGCATGTCTGTTGGGACATCCGCGACCATAAGCCCGAGGTCGTAGCCTCCGGATGGCTTCATGGTACACAGGGCCCCTTTACCTTCCTCCCCCGGGATTACCACTACCTCGCCTTTTCCACCCTTAGCTCCCCAGAGACAGTGATTCCTGAGGTCCACGAGGATCCCATGCCCCGATAGGAGGTCTGATCCGAGGATGCCTCTCCCACCCCCCTCTTGCCATTTCATCAGTATGCACTTCCACGTGGTGTGGAGTGCTCCTAAATGAATGGATAGCGGAATGGAGAACGCACCAACCTGCTCTTTTCCCGTAAACCCCGCTAATGTGTATGGGACCTTGGTAGATAGCGGTGAGTCAAAAGGGCTATCCGTATGAATCACGGTGCATGAAGCTCCCGTGTCCAACAAATAACTACCCTTCTGCTTCTCCACCTCCATCTCCACCAGGGGTCGCTTCCACGCATCATAGCTGAGCGGACACAGGTAGACGGGCTGTGCGGGCTCTAGTCATTGGGTACTGTTGGACGGGGCTGCGGCATCTGCGGGGCCGGTAGCAACTGCCACCCTTCCATGCAAAATCATGAGGGTGCGCATGGCTCCCAACATTGATTCGATCGCATCGGGATGGATAGGTGCACTAGCTCCCCTATCGGAGACAGGCGCCTGGGCTCGGACTGCGGGATTTTTATCCCTGGACTCCTTCCAAGGGTTCCTGCAGTTCTTGCGCCAATGCCCTGTCTTCCCACACCCGTAACAAGCATTACTGGCCTGCGGGGCGCGGTTACCCTCCTGATGCCACTCCTTTTGAGCCGGGGCTGCGGGCCGTGCCTTAAGGGGACGTGCTCCCGTACTCCTGGTATTACGGTACCCTACCGTGAGTCGATTTAGGACCGACTCCTCTGTAGTGGCGGGGTTAGTGGGATCAAACCACGCTTTGGCCTGCTCCCTGACGGCTGGCAAACTGTTGGCTACTATACACCTGAGCCAATGAGTTAAACCGACGCCGTCCAAATAGGCGCGCTGGTGCGCCTGGGCAGCTACGCTGGTATACTGGCCACAGCCTGTCGGCGAAAACCTTCGGGGGTTCTCCCTCCATCTGCACTGTTTGTCCCAATCTAACGAACGGACCTTCATCGTCCGCTCCCAACACTTCCAGGACCTCGTCCCTCAATTCCCCATAGGTATTATTTCCCCTCTTGCTCTTGTCTGAGAGACACTGAAGGATCGAGCTGTCTAATGAGAACAACAGCATTTTTGCTTTTTCCCCATCGTCGCAGCCGTTAATGGCTGCGGTTTGCTCTACCTCCCTGAAATGTACGGAAGGGTCGTCTGACTCGGCCAGCTTCCGTACGTGACTGATCATAACCCTCAGCTGGTGTGAGCTGTGAGGCAACACAAGCTGGTTGAGGAGATCCCCCTGTGCCCCACCGTCTCTGTTCGGGCCCCTCTTGATACCCGTGACCGGACACAACGGTCCCGGCTTCAATTCTACCTCAGTGGGCTCTTCCTCTACTTCTACCACTTCCTTCCTCACCCAGGTTGCCGAATAGCTGGGTGGCGCGGAGGGCACAGTGGCAAATACCTCCTCTGCTTTGTTCGGTGGGGATTTCTGAAATTCCTCACCCACCAGTGGCTGGTGTGCTGACGGGCTAATAAGGCACACCATGCCGTGTGCTTTGTTCAGGGCCTTTTTAAGGTTCCCTATCTCTCGTTGGCAGACGCTGTGATCGGCCCCCTGATGTTTATCCTCGAGGGCCATCTTATATGCCGCCCTAACCCCCGTTAAGCTCTCTTCCTGGGCTTTTATTTGGGCAGCTAGGCGGGCATATCGTTCCTTTATTCTGCCCTCGTTTAACTTTGCCTCAGTGACCTGGCACTCGAGGTAATCTATTTTCGCCTCATGGTGGTTGGCGACTAATTGGCGTTCTTGATGTAACGCATTTAAAGACGCGATGAGCTGCTGCCCCCCCGCGACCTTCTCGTCCATTTCCACCTCTAAACCCTTGATCTGAGCTGCCTGCGCTAAGATGACCTGGTCCGAAATTTGGACTTGTCTTTTATAGCACATCAGCCAGACCGCTTTCTCTACTGTTTTTTTATGTTCCTTGCTATCTGTCCACCTCACGGCTGCCTCTAGTGGACGCTTATCCACCAGCAGGTCACTTATCCATTTCTTAGTCAAATTCACTTTTCCAAACACATAATCTGCTATTCTCTCTTCCATAACATTTCGCCCATTCATACCAGGGTCTAACACATTATTTTCTCGCTGCCAGTGTCCCTTCGTGGTCGCCATTATCTGTAAGGGGTGACCTGCGGCTCTGTGCTTAGCCTGGGTGCTAGTGCGAGGTTAGGCCTTGTTGCCTGTTCTGGTCTCCAGCCAGCCTGGTAACACTAGATACCTGTGAGTGGTTCGACCCACTCGCCCTTACGGTTCTGACACTGGACTTAGGTGCGAGAGCAATAATGCAGAGAAAAACTCAGGTGGACCCGGTTGAATAGTGCGAAATGGAAAATCTTTATTGCATATTATTCAAGATTACGAGATACATGTCATAAGCACAGATTAATGACAGTACAATCTTACACACAGTTATGTAACTAATTTTAGGGAAACGAGGAGCGCATGACACATCGTAAAAAGGGACACACATTATACTTATCCTTAAAGCTTAAACCCTCCCCTATCAATACCTGTCCTAATTTAGATTTGTAGGATCGAGACTCATGCTCACCACTCGTGATAACTCGGAGAATTCCGAAACTCTGCTCGGATGTTTTTACCGCAGCACCTGACTATCCACGTGTTGATCAGGGGTCTCTGTACCCCACTTGTTTACTCGTCTCTGCTCCGGCTAGCAGGCTGGACCGTCTGCTGTCATGAAGATCTGTGTTGTCCTCGGAGTTCCGATACTACTCGAAAAAGAGTCTTCCTGTGCCCTCACCAGTTTGTAAAACTCAAAGAATGGTCTTCCTGGGCAAGGAAGTGTTTATTCGACTTACAGGCGCGGTTGGGGCTTACTGACCGTGGCGATACGTATTGTCGTCTTCTTCTCTTCTCATCTCATCTCATCTCATCTCATCTCCTCTCGGGGCTTCGGTTCCAACACCGTTTACCGACTTCTCGGGATGGTGTGCCCGTTTCAAGGCCTCACAGCCCAGTTCTACACAGATCTTCGCGGCAAGCCACGAGGTTGATCCGAGCGGATCAGCGTCCAGAGCCGTCAGGCAAGAGAATAAAAGTTCAACAGTCTTCCAGCGAGTCAAAGCAGCAAGTGCAAGAGGAAGCAGAGACAGCAGTCAGCAGCAAGAGTAGCAAGAGGCAAGAGACAGATGGACGGTTGTACCTTACAGTTATAGTGCTGTAATTCCTCTTTTCCCGCCCAATCTTAATGTCTATCTTTTGTCAGGTTTTTGGCGCTCAAACTTCTTGTATAGGGTGATCTCCGTTTTTAATGGGTTTCGGTGATACTTGTAACTGTCTGAGTACCCGTTAATACTTCTCCCATTGTGGAACCGGCTAGTAGTCTCCCTGGAGGGGTTTTGGGGCTTCCAAATGCTTTCTGTAACTACCCGCAAACGGCTCTCTCATTGTAGAGTCGTGGGGATTTTGCATATTAATGTCTTTGGATGGGTCCTTGATCGCTCGGTACAATAGCCCTTATTCGCACCTGGGAGACCGATTCCAGTATTTATGTATAAAATGCAAACCCATCATGTCTTGTCAATTATCTCAAATGTGCTGAGTCCTGTACGATCTTGCACAAATGTTTATTGGAACGCCATCTTGTCTGCTCATTGAAAGTCTAGAACGTTCTGCCACGAGGCGTGGTGGCCATTTTACAGGCTGTTTGTGTCCGCTTTGAAACCTGACAGCATTCTGCTGAAATAAAGCTGTTTGTACGAAACTTTATGTCTCCTTCTTATTTTATAAAATCGCGATAATTTTGCGAATTCTACAGAGATGAGTCATTCGCCACAGAATACCCAGTCTCTGATCTGCTCTTGCAGCCACAGTATTTATGTGGCTGATTCAGTCAAGTTTCTGGTCAATGATGACCCCCCAGGATGTTTATGGTGGGGGATTCGGTGATGGTAATGCCGTTGAATGTCAAGGGGCGGTGGTTAGACTATCTCTTGTTGGAGATGGTCATTGCCTGGCATTTTTGCTGGCGACAGCCTCTATCTTCCAGCGTAGTTGTCCCATAGGACTCTTACAAGGTGTTATTGGCTCAGTTTCTAAAACAACTTACTGTGCATGGAATGCTTTGTTACAGGGAATAATTGAGGCAGAGACCATTGCATCTTTTAAGGGAAGAATAAATAAACAATTGAAGCAGAGGAAGAAACAGAGCTATAGGAGAGATCAGGGCAGTGAGATTAGTTTTGGATTGCTTCAGCAAAGAGCTGACACAGATACAATGGGGATATCTTGATATGAAGGAGCGCGTGGGTTTGGGTGCGGGTTCGGGGTTAAAACCGGCCAAAATGACAGCGCCTCAGGAAGCCAGCTCCAACCCGCTGACTTCCACGTTTAACTGCAACGCATTAGGCTGCTTGCGCGCAACCCTCTCGGGAGAGGCAGGTTGCCTATTAACATATGCTAATCACTCAATTACAGCGATATGGACACAGGTATTTCAGTTTAACATGTGATCTACGGGTTTCCCCGAGCTTCCTAAAACTCGCCAGTGAAAGCACGGCGAGGACACAGCAGGGTGTCAATCAATCTCAGGGAAATGTGGCACTATATACTCAGTACTGACAGCTGCCTTCCAAGCACACTGTCCATTCTATCCATGCAAGAAGACATTATCACAGTGCTGTGCGACATCAACTCACTCATGCTTGAGGCGGACTCCTCCAATCTCTCTGCAATCGTGGACAATGTGCTTGGAATGCCTGTCAGTACATCGCACATTCTCTGCTGCTGCTCAATGATTATCCTCTTCATCGACAACCACCGGGATGCAGCATCTGTGTCCAGCTGAGCAAAGCTTGGAGAAGGCTGCGCTCTCTGACACGGACTCTCCACTGCTATCCCCACCACCATCTGCTCTTGCTCACTTGTGAAGTGTGAGTCACCAGGTGAAAACTATCTGACTTACTCCACGTGATGTGATGGAGTAGCTTCAGAAGGCAGAGTGGGGAGGGGCGGGGTCAGCGATGATGCGCACAGCAGGATGTAGGTGAATGTGCCACTGTACTCACCTTTCCTGACCTGATTAGGTCATTAAAGCGCTTCCTGTACTGAATCCAGGAGTGTGGCACTACACTCCTGCTGCTGACCTCCTGGGCCACCTCCAACCATGCCTTCTTGGTCTCTGCCACAGGTTTCTTCCTCCCATTGCTGGGGAATAGTATCTCCCTCCGGCTCCTCACAGACTCCAGCAGCACATCCAGGGAAACGGGATGCAGTCTTTGCACATCTCGCTTCCATTCCTCAACTTCCTCCTCTCTTCTCTTGAACTCCAACACCTCCAAGTTGCATCTTTGTATTGTCCCTTTAAATACTGGAGTTGCGATCGCGTCATGCGGGTCCTCATCGTTCCCGCTGCCACTCATTGGATGCCAAACCCGGAAGTAAAATAATAATGAGGTGGCTGCATTAAAAAGTCACTGACAGACACATTCAACATACATCTGGGTTTCCCACACATTCAACATACATCTGGGTTTCCCACGCAATATCAGACCCCCCACCACTCCCAGTATGCCTCCCAGATAAGATTGGAGCCAATGAATTGAATGGCCTCTTTCATGCTATAAACTTCCATGGTTCTGTTCTATTAAGTCTTTTCTTCCTTTGCATCTCCTGTTGTTAAAAATAACTTACATTTATATAGCACCTTTCACAACCTCAGGACATCTCAAAGCACTTTACAGCCAATGAAATAATGGCCCAGAAATTAAAGACTGAGTGTTGACGCGGGGGTAAGGCTTCCCCGCGATCTCTCACTCCGCGTTGGCTTTTTCAGATCCAGCTCGCACGAACTTGATGCTCTAGACATCAGCTGGGCAGTGCTTGCGTATCCCACCGGCGTAGTGAATTCGTGCGAGCTGTGGGATCACGTGACTCAGTTAGAGCCAATGGCAGCACACCATCTTCCATTCATAAGTTTCACATAAGTGCTGTGAAAGCTATGAATCTTACACACCCCCAAAATAACAGCTAAACCTCAATTAAATTTAAAAAAAAACCATCACATTAATAAAATAAGTATAGTTAAATAAATTAACCATTTTAAATAAAAAATTAAATTTTTGAAAAAATTTAAAATCTTTTAAAAAGTTATATTACCTGTCTTTAAAGTCTCTAAAAAAGATATACCTGTTAAAAAAATTCAAAATAATACTTAATTCACTACTTACCTTGTTAAAAGTGGGTTTTACTCCTCCTTTTTTCATTTCTAAAATCTTCCGTCCTTACCTGCGCGTCCAAAGCACTAAGTGCACAGCGTGCGCGCAGCCTGTAGCGCGCACGCGGTGCACCGAGGAACCGCCCCCTTTTCCAAAAACCAAGTGCCGGTTTTCAGCGCATGCGCAGTGCATGCAGAAAACCGGCAATTGGAGACAGAATACGCGAGAGTACGCAGTGCGTACTCTCGCGTTGCGGGACTAATTTTTGGGCCATTGTATTGTAGTCACCGTTGTAATGTAGGGAAAGACAGCAGCCAATTTACAGACCGCCAGATCCCACAAACAGCAATGACATTAACAACCAGATAATCAGTTTTTTTTAGTGATGTTGGTTGAGGGATAAATATTGGCCAGGACACCCAAAGAACTCTCCTGCTCTTCTTCAAATACTGCTTTGGCATCCTTTACATCCACACGAGAGGGCACACGGGGCCTCGGTTTAGCGTCTCATCTGAAAGACGGCACCTCTGACAGTGCAGCATTCCCCCTAACTGAGCTCAGGAGATGACTAACAGGAAGTTGACCAAATTGACCTCAGCCTGTGCCTATTAAAATTGTGACCGTAAAGGGTCAAGACAGCTAATGCATGGCTTCACCTTACTTGGCAACACAATAATCCATTGTGCGTCACATGGTATTACGATGCAGTGCATCTTCTGACCCACAGTGAGAAATGTCACAGAAGATCCTATTTATAATATGCTCATGGGGATTGCTGGTATATATATGATAAATAGGAGAACACATTAGGCTGGAACATGTTACAAAGCAGTAACACATTGGATGGTTGCAACTGCAAGGTGCATTATATCCTTGAAACACATGTCTTAGTCAATATAATATACTTCTGGGAGTGGTCTTCTTTCATTTTTGGCAAGTTGTGGGTGTTGTGGTGAACCACATAGATCCTTGCAATCAAATTAGGTGGTTTGAACTTAAATGCTATGTACCACCATGTTAATATGTAGTGATACTGCACTGTAGTTCACATTGCAATCGAATTACCTGTATATAAGATACAATAACTAATGGATGGGAGAACTGGGGAAATAATTACTGTACTAATGTATACACTTTCCCTCCTATCTTTGGGTTTGTATATGGTTGAATGGCACAGCTCAAAATCAAACTGGGATTGCATCTACCTTTGTAATGTACGCTGAACTATCCATCTTTATGTTACTGCTTTACTGCAGTGGGTTCGCCCTATAGTCAGGTAAGCAGGAGGTTGTACAGTAAAAGCATCTTACTTGGAAAAAAAAGAGAACTATAATCTTAAGAGCAAACAAGTGTCTTTTCCTGAACACTATGAATGAAACAATATTATTTGGTTCTGAGCAGTGGTAATCATTGTTAATATTAGGAAAGGTACTGCGTACTTTAAATGGCCTTTCAGTAACCAGCGCTCAAAGAGTTAAAATCTGATCCATCATTTACAATTCAGATCACCATGTTAATGAATCTTGACCTCCGAAATGCCATATAAATATTAAACTGGTACTTTGAGTACACCGTGATTGCAATTAATTAATAACAGTAATTGTTAATTGCTGTTCGGTTTATTACATTTTAATTACTGACCTCTTCTTGTTAATCTTCTATTCCTACATACATTCTTCTGTGGATCTGTTGAGATTATATGACGAAGCCAGGAGAATATTAATTAAGCTTTCAACTGGATTTGAGGTGTGAATGTGGAGCTCAGAGGCTGGGAGACATAGAGCGTTATTAATATACAACACCAATGTGCTGAAAATAACTCAACCAAGGCCACAAAATGGTAGACTGCAAAGAACAGGGTTGCTTAGGAACAAGAGTAATTTGTATGAAATGCTACCTTATGAACATCATCACCCACCTTAATTGCAACGACTCTGTCAGACCATTTCTCTGCTCACATCTCAAAAAATGTACTTCATTGGCTTTGAAGCAAAGTCGTCTTGAGGTTGTGAAAGACACGATACATTAATTCCAGTTCTTCTTCCAGTCCCAGAGTTAGGACGAGATTAGGAATGCGTACCTGTGCAGAAGGCAGTCCTTTTTTGCAACACTCAGTACTTATAGAAGAAAAGGACCATTAGTTGGGTTCCTGATACTATTTGGCACCTGTTTAGGGACAGGAATCAAAACAGAAGTGAAAAAAAAAAGAAACTGATGTTGTGGAGAAGCTAAGTCCCATCAATTCAATCAAATCTCTTCTTTCACTCAGCGATAGAATGACTGAGAGATCATTATCAGAATCCAACGCTAGATAAATCAAATTGCCAAACCACTTCATATACTTTGTGAAGGTTCGTACTTTTTTACAAAATCAAGTGTACAAATGTGATAAAACCTTCTGTACTGACCACACTCAATACTTCACCAACGTTTGCAGAGTTTAGCTGAGTTGTAGCTGATAAATAGCACTGGAGGAACGATATTAACCGTCCCGCCCCACGGAAACCATGCAGGCGGACGGTTAAAATCACACCTGGGACTTACCCGCCGAGGTCCAGGTCTCTTTGCAATTTTATCCTACTTTTCTGAGCAAGCGGGAATGATACCTGCCCATAACCCGGGGGGGATGTGAGGTTGGAAAGGGTGAACCCCTTCTTTAAAGATGCAAATCGGGCACCGATTACATCATCAAGGCCTGACTGCTATTTTAACCTGAGGCCTGTACTTGGAAGCCGATGTGACTTTCCCGCCAAGCCAACCTAGTGGGAAAAGGAGTTGGTGTCGGAAAAGAGCCAAAAACGTAAGTCATTTTACTTTTCTTTTACTTACCATGTTGGGCCAGGAGGAGCAGGAGTGCACCTTCGGGCCGCAAAAGTTAAAATTTAGTCCTCCCCTGCCCCAGGCTTCCCCTCTCCCGCTGATCGCGAGGCCCTCCCGAACCCCCCTCCCCGTGACTTACCCAAGTGCTGGGCACTGTTCCTTTGGGTCCCTGGCGTGGGCATCTTACCGCCTGGCATTCCGCTCCCACCAGCCAGTCCAGCTGCCGCTTCCTGCCAGTTTTGGGTGGCAGACGGACCAATTCTATGCTGATAAGGCCTGGGAGTTAAAATTGCTGCTGAGGTGGGGAGGGTTTGCTTCCCACCTTAGGCCTCCCCCCACACGAATCCTGTGCCGAGTTAAAATCGGGGCGTAGGATTTAATAAACCGTAGAAAGGACGAGGGCAGCAAGACAAGATTTACTGCAGTGTGGCAGGAATTTGCAAGACAGGGAGGTGGTGCAGCAACATTCAAGTAAAAGATGTACAAGAAGAGAAGTTTACTGGTATAGGCAAAATATATGGAGCACTCACTCCACTGGAGTATGGGCTGTGTGAATGACATTGCTTAGACCAAGGAGATGTGTGTTATAATCAATAATTCATTCAATGGCACTGCAGTTTCATTCACGCTGATTAGATCAAGATGAAGACTATGAAAAAACAAAGGCTTTGATCCACAGGGCCTCTTAAGGGCCAGTTTTGTCCAACAAACATATTTTATAAGCAACTTGGGGTCCATATATGGCCATTTACTGTATGTGATGATGTCACCAGCATGTCATTACTTAAACGCATCACCATGTGTAACTCTCAAGATCTTTGTTAGTTTATTCTCAATATAAAGTTACGGTTGCACATATCTTGGAGGAAAACTCTGGCTGCGGGAGGCGGGGCCTGGACTGCAGGGGGCGGGGTTCGGGCTGCAGGGGGCGGGGTTCAGGTTGCAGGGGGCGGGGTTCGGGTTGCGGGGCTCAGACTGCAGGGGGCGGGGCTCGGGCTGCAGGGGGCGGGGTTCGGGTTGCAGGGGGCGGGGCTGAGACTGAGGGGGTGGGATCTGGGCTATGGGAGGCGGGGTTCGGGCTGCAGCAGACAGAGCTGTGTAGACGCACACATTTCTGATCTTGCTGGTCTGGAGCAGTGGTTTTTCTTACTGTTCCAGCAACCAAGTCTAAAGGAATCATTTGCTGGGTTTATTTTTCACATCACTCTCTACATTTTAGCAAACACAAAAGCAGGGATTGTTTCCCCCCAATTTAGATCATGCGCCAGCTTTAGCTCAGTGGTTACTTCACAGTACCAACTTCATCAGGATTTTGAATCTGTTTCACCGTGGGCGCTGCCTGACGTTTTAATTTTTTTATGTCTCAGTGGGTAGCACTCTCGTCTCTGAGTCAGAAGGTTGTGGGTTCAAGTCCCACTCCAGAGACTTAAGCACAAAAATCTGGGCTGACACCTGAGGGAGTGCTGCACTGGCGGAGGTGCAGTCTTTCAGATGAGACGTTAAACCGATGCCCAGTCTGCTCCCTTAGGCGGGTGTAAAAGATCCCATGGCACTATTTCGAAGAAGAGCAGGGGAGTTATCCCCGGTGTCCTGGCCAATATTTATCCCTCAATCAACATAACAAAAACAGATTATCTGGTCATTATCACATTGCTGTTTGTGGGAGTTTGCTGTGCGTAAATTGGCTGCCGCGTTTCCCACATTACAACAGCGACTCCACTCAAAAGGACTTCATTGGCTGTAAAGCACTTTGGGATGTCCTGAGCTCGTGAAAGGCGCTATAGAAATGTAAATTCTTTCTTTTCTTTCTTTCATGTGTATTTGTGTTTTCATAAATGTATGCATCATTTTTGAGATTAAATGAGAATACCTCAGAAAATGTTACAAGGTAGTTCAACTTAGTTAACAGAAAATGCATATAACTACTTAAACAGAAAATAGCAGTAAATTCTACTTAAATGGGTCCATCAAGTGCAAACATTTAGGCCAACTATAATCATTGTGACTGATCTTTTTTCAGCCTGACAGTGCATATAACATAGTGATATAGTCTGTGTTATTTGCATAATTGCAGTTTGGTGTGAAAACAACTCAAGAACAGTTATTTTTATGGAAAGAGAGCATAACAATTATCTTTATAATTAACCATAACAAGTTTATGTGATTATAATTTCTATTGAGGTGTAAAAGACCAACAAAACCTGCACTGTAGGTTTAATTAGATCGTGAGTGCTCGCAGAGAAATTGTCAAGTACTGTTATAGCAAAGCGTTCAGCATCAGGGCGACCACTGAGCATCTCAAAAAATGTTGTGGACACCATAAAGGGTTTAGAGGGTCGCAAGCATTTTTGTTCACAAAATCAGGCTCTCTAAGGCAGTTTGAGTATTGTGTTCTATTTTAGGAAGGATATCAAGGCTTTGGAGAGTGTGTAGAGGAGATTTACTGGAATGATACCAGGGATGAAGGACTTCAGTTATGTTGAGAGACTACAGAAGCTGGGTTCGTTCTCCTTAGAGCAGAGAAGGTTAAGGGGAGATTTAACATAGGTGTTCAAAATTATGAAGGGTTTTGATAGAGTAAATAAGGAGAAACTGTTTCCAATGGCAGGATGGTCACTAACCAGAGGACAGAGATTTAAGATAATTTTCAAAAGAACCAGAGGGGGAATGAGGAGATTTTTTTTTTAATGCATCGAGTTGTTATGATCTGGAATGCACTGCTTGAAAGGTGGTGGAAGGAGATTCAATAGTAACTTTCAAAAGGGAATTGAATATATATTTTAAAAGGAAAAATTTGCAGGGCTATGGGGAAAGAGCAGGAGAGTGGGACTAATTCGATAGCCGGCACAGGCACGATGGGCTGAATGGCCTCCTTCACTGCTGATTTTAATTCTGTGACATTAAACAACAACAACAACAACTTGCATCTATGTAGCACCTTTAACATAGTAAAATGCCCCAAGGCACTTCACAGGAGCGTTATCAAACAAGATTTGACACCGAGCCACATAAGGAGATATTAGGGCAAATGACCTAAAGCTTGGTCAAAGAGGTAGGTTTTAAGAAGTGTCTTAAAGGAGGAAGGAGAGGTAGAGAGGTGGAGAGGTACAGGGAGGGAATTCCAGAGCTTAGGGCCTTGGCAGCTGAAGGCACGGCCGCCAATGGTGGAGCGATTAAAATCAGGGATGCTCAAGAGCCAGAATTGGTGGAGCACAGAGATCTCGGAGGATTGTGGGGCTGGAGGAGATTACAGAGATAGGGAGGGGCGAGGCCATGGAGTGATTTGAAAACAAGGATGAGAATATTAAAATCGAGATTGATGCCGTCTGTCTCAGAATTCACTGGGACAGGGACGGGGATTATAATGACGTGTTCCAGAAAAGAGTAAATTCATTGACCCCAAGGGTTTAAAGGGCACACAGGCTGCAGTTAGGGCTACAACACTCTGGTGCCAAATGCCCGCTCGTGTTCCCTTCGAGTGCGGCTCCTTGCTGGGTGTGCAGGATCAATGGAGACTGAGAAATAGTGAACTTCGTGGCCCATTTTGCAACATCTGGTATTAGGACTGATTATTTTCATTTCAAATTACTTTATGTTATTTTTGGTGACGATCGTTTTATTTTGTTTATAAAGAATGGGATTTTGCAGCACATAAAAATCAGAAATCGTCATTTTCATTAAAAATATCAATTTGTTGGAAAAATCCAAAATAGTTGGATGATATAATGGGCCAGAAATTCGGTTTTCCGGCTTCCTGCGAGTGCAAGCATCGCGCGCGTACTTACCTACCGCGCCTGCCGTTGTGCTTCGGGCCCTCGATGAATTAGGGTCCTGGGCCTCCTGCAGCTGCTGGTGTGCAGTGCTTGCGTATCCCAGGGGCGCAGTTAGTTCGAAGCGTCCCCTGGGATCACGTGGGCCATGGAGAGCCAATCGTAGCAGGGAATTTTCATTCATAGATTTGACAGGAAAACCTGTCAAATCTATGAATAGAGATCGGCCCCAAAACCTCACTAAAACTTCAAATAATTTTTTTTTTTAAATCACCTTTTTAGAATAACTATAAATTACATAAATTAACGACTTTAAACAAAAATTTAAATTTTTGAAAAAATTAATTACACTTTTTAACGGTGCTAAAAATAAACTTACCTTTCTTTAAAGTATGTAAAAAAGATAAACCTGTTGAAAAAATGTTTAAATTGTACTTAATTCACCACTTACCTTGTTAAAAACAGTGGCCTTGCGCCTCCTTTTTAAATGTGCAGCTTCTCCATACTTACCCTCACGGAGAAATCTGAAAAAAAAAAACTTCGCTGCGTGCGCGCTGCCTCTTCCGCGCACGCGTTCGACCTCTGAACCCCTTCCTTCAGGGGAACGGAAGTTCCGGTTTCCAGCGCATGCGCAGTGCATGCGTGAAACCGACACTTCAGGTGGCCTTACGGATGAGTACACAGCGCGTACTCACCCGTGGAGAGCCGAATTTCTGGCCCTAATATTAATATCTATATTAAAAGGTGAGAATATGGGGCTGTTGTAATGATTAGCATAGCTGGAGAAATAATTTTCATAGACTCAAAGAATGGTTACAGCACAGAAGGAGGTCATTCGGCCCATCGAGCCTGTGCCGGCTCTCTGCAAGAGCACCTCAGCTAGTCCCACTCCCCCGCCCTTTCCCCGTAGCCCTGCAAATTTTTTTCTTTCAGCTACTTATCCAATTCCCTTTTGAAAGCCGTGATTGAGTCTGCCTCCACCACCCTCTCAGGCAGCGCATTTCAGATCCTAACCACTCACTGTGTAAAAAAGTTTTTCCTCATGTCACCTTTGGCTCTTCTGCCAATCACCTTAAATCTGTCTCCTCTGGTTCTCGACCCTTCCACAAATGGGAACAGTTTCTCTCTATCTACTCTGTCCAGACCCCTCATGATTTTGAGCACCTCTATCAAATCTCCTCTCAATCTTCTCTGCTCCAAGGAGAACAACTCCAGCTTCTCCAGTCTATCAACGTAACTGAAGTCCGTCATCCCTGGAATCATTCTCGTAAATCTTTTCTGCACCCTCTCTGAGGCCTTCACATCCTTCCTAAAGTGCGGTGCCCAGAATTGGACATAATACTCCAGTTGAGGCCGAACCAGTGTTTTATAGAGGTTCATCATAATTTCCATGCTTTTGTACTCTATACCTGTATTCATGAAGTCCAGGATCCCATAAGCTTTTTTAACTGCTTTCTCAACCTGCCATACCACCTTCAATGATTTGTGCACATATACCCCTAGGTCTCTGTTCATGCACCCCCTTTAGGATTGTACCCTTTCGTTTATATTTCCTCCCTTCATTCTTTCAACCAAAATGTATCACTTTGCACTTTTCTGCGTTAAATTTCATCTGCCACGTGTCCGCCCATTCCACCAGCCTGTCTATGTCCTCTTGAAGTCTATCACTATCCTCCTCACTGCTCACCGTACTTCCAAGTTTTGTGTCATCTGCAAATTTTGAAATTGTGGCCTGTACACCCACATCCAAGTCATTAATGGCCCAGATATTCCGATCGCAGGCCTCCCGCGGGCGGTGGACTGCGATCTGGAAAAATCTGTGCCCTTACCTGAGGGCTCCTGGGAGGTGCACAGTTCTGATGCTGGGCCTCTCCAAACTGCTGGTGCGCAGGGCCCACGTATCCCAGAGGCGCATGTAGTTCGCAGCGTCCCTGGGATCACGTGGGCCATGGGGAGCCAATCACAAATATATGAATGGAGATTACCCCCAAAACATAGTAAAACCTTAAATAATTGTTTTTTTAAATCACATTTTTAAAATGACTTGAAAGTTCAATAAATTAACTATTTTAAACAAAACTTTAAATTTTTGAAAAAAATAATTAAAGTTTTTTACAGAGCTAAAAATAAACATACCTTTTATAAAGTATTTTTAAATGATAAATCAGTGGAAATTGAAAAAAAAAAATGTCAACTCTTATCCTGGTAAAAGCAGGCCTTATGACTGCTTTTACAAGGCACAAGAATTGTAAGGGTTTTCTGTGGGCGGAGGGTCTCCAAAAAGCAGAACTATCCACCCGCAGAGGCCCTTCTCCAGGGCAGCTGGAGGATCTGTCAAGAGCATTCTTGACAGATCGGAAATGCCGGTTTCCAGCACATGCGCGGTGCATGCCTGAAACCGGCATTTCCGATGTCCCTACGAGTGAGTACACAGCGCGTACACACCCGTAGGGATCGGAATATCCGGCCCAATATGTATCAAGTGGTCCTAGAACCGACCCCTGGGGAACACCACTGTGTACCTTCCTCCAGACCGAAAAACAACCGTTCGCCACTACTCTCTGTTTCCTGTCACTCAGCCAATTTCAGAAAACTTTAGTCACTGGTTTAAATCTTGTAATCTTCAGGTCATTTCTAAGCCTGCTATCTCTCTTTTTTCAATCTTGCAATAAGGAATTGGTATTAAGGGCTCTGCTTTCATTTAATAAAAGTGCAAGCAGCGGATGATCATCCAGGGATTCACTGAGCTGGGGCACTCTGCTTGCCAATGGTCCTGTTAGCAGTTCAATCACAGTGGCAAATACCCTACTTCATGCAGTGTAGGCATCAGCGGTGTTATTTAGAACGTTACTGCTGTAAATATAGAAAAATATTTCCACAAACGCTCATTATTAAGGAGGGAGGCAGACCCACTCCTGGATCTGCGAGACTGTAGGGCCCAGATATTAACTCGGGGGTGGGGAGGGAGCAGGAGGGGTTGGGGTGGGGTGGGGGGGGTGGTTCAGCTTTACGGTCGGAAAGCCAGGAAGAATGGGTTTTCCTCAAATCCTGCCGAATTTACCAGCAGGACCTGATTCGCATTTTTGGAAACTGTTTCCTGGCCGCAACCAGCCAGATTAAGAGGTTGGCTGGCTGTCGGGCAGGTAGGCCTGCGGCACCAGGCTGCAGCCGGGGAGCGGAGAGGAGGGAGGGAGAGATCGGGGATCGGGGGGGGGAAGACATCAAGGAAGAGGCCGGAGGAGGAGGGAAGAAGATCGCGGGGGGCCCATGGAGGAAATGGGGTGGGCGGGGGGCGGGGGGGGGCGGGGTTGGAAGGAGATCACAGGCTGTGGACGACATCTACAGGCAATCAGATTGTGGGGTGGGGGACTCCAATCACTGGGAAGGTTAACAGATATGCTTGGGGGGGCGGGGGTGGGGGGGGGGAGCACACGGGCTCCTGTTGGTCCACAAGCAGTGCTGGAGAAGCACTTACCTGTTCCATGCAGTGCTAAAGCTGGGACAGAGCTCCTGCCTCCATTAAAAACGGAAGTAGATGAGTTCAAAGTGCGTTGGGTTTAAGTTTGAGATTTTTTACCCTTTTGCTTCCCCGGCCCAAACCCACCTGTTTTAGCGGGGGTAGAACTCCCTCCTAGGTGTATTGAAAGGAGTTCCTACTTGGAAAGTCTATGGCCACGACTTTACTAACCTCGGCGGGTCTGTGGTGGGCGACGGTGGTGGCGGGTCCCGACCCCACTGCTGGCTCCATCCCGGCCTCTGAAATGACTTTCCCAAGATTGAGCTTGTTAAGCTCGCCCAGAGTGTTTCCCGACCAATTAGAGGAAGCGGGTCTGGTGAAGTCATTGGATGACGCGTCATCAGCCGGTTTCCTTAAAGGGACCACAGCCAAATTTAGATTGACATTTGTGCTCAGTGTTCTACAGCATTGAGGTGCTGCAAACACTGACAAGCACTGCACAGAGGTGCAAGGCTCCACCCAGGCTCTCCCATGACTCCCTCCATATGCTTACAGCACACAGGGAGGTCCTCTTCCCTTCCCATGGGCAGAAGAGACCTCCCTAGGAGATCAACACAGCCTGGTTGCACATTGCACAGGAGGGCACAAGCAGGGATGTGGTCAGAGGGACCTGGGTGCAGTGCTGCAAATGTTTCAATGATCTCAGTAGATCACGAAACATTAGTACAAAGCCACACTCAACCTCATCCTGCTGTGCCTGTCATCACATCCCCATCACTCTGCCTTCCCTACCCTACTCCTGCACATCCTTACTCACACCAATTTACCTTGGACCTCCACCCATCCCTCTCTCTCTATCTATATTATCACTTCCCCATCTCACTAGCCACCCCTCACACTCACCCTCATCCTAGTGCAATCATACAAACTAACAACACACAAGGGTAGGTACTTGCGTGATTTATGCAATGTTCATGTAAAGTTTCTGTTAATGTGGTGTCAAACATGAAACCTTTATTTTCAACACTTTGCATTCTTAGACAGATTTGTGTGCACCTTTGGAAGTGGCTTAGTGAGTTGCTGTGAATGATGAGACATAACAGTACCCCCCGCAATGGTGATGAGTGTGAAAGGAATGGCTTCGGCATTGTAGGGATGCTTTATGGTGTTGGTGTGGGGTGGTTCCAACTTGGCATATCATGTGGCAGCCAGGGTGTACAGCGTCAAGTGAAGTAAATCTGGCCATGGTGAGGCCATCCCTGGCCTCTTGGGCAGCAATGTGGTTGGGTGCTGATGCCCTCTGTCCTGTGCAGCATCAGGTGATTGCGGAGAAGGTTGGTGTTGTTGTTGGTGCTGCTGGTGTGCCTGGTGATGCTGGTGTTGGGGCTGATCGTGGTTGGATTCTGAGGACCAAGGTGAGAGAGTTTCAAGGGCACCCATGCTGATGGAACAGATGGCAGATGAAGTAGAGATGACAGAAGCGATCTGTCAATGGTGGGAGAGGTAATGAGGTCAGACTGGATGGAGACTTGTGTAAAGACTTGCAGTATCTGTAGTGGAAATGCAGTTTAGAGAAGCTAGTGGTTAAGGGAACATTTCTCAATCAGCTGGGAGCTTTAGCTTGACATTTGAAGCTGTCAACCCATCAGCTGATTCAATGGCCACTGACCTCCCGCCTCAGCATCACAGACGAGGTCTCGGCACAGCGGGAAACCGGTGGCCGACCTGTCAAATCCAAAAATCTGGGGGGAAAAAACATTGTTAAGTGGCTGTAAACAAGTCACTAATTATTTAAATTGCCTCCACCGCCGCTGCCTGTCAAGCCTGCTCAGCGCTGACAGACCTGACATTGGGAAAGTCCAGTGTGCACATTTTGCGACCTGCTGTCAATCATTTTAAATTTAACAGCTGACTCCCCACCCATCCCGTCCGCTGAGCGCTGGCAAAATTCCAGCCCATGCGACGGAGCCTGGAGGGGTCAATTGGGAACAGTTTTCATCTTCTACAGCAATTGCCTAAATTAAGTAATTAACTTATTTTGCCCTAATTACTAGCTACAGTAAATAAATCCATGTTTTAACATTTCTGCCCTGTAACCCTAGATTATATGAAAACATTAAATCATCAGTCTAGAAGACATTTTCAATAGCACTTGAATGCACTGAGGTACAGCTTGACTCAAAGGAAAGCAAGAGCAACATTCCACTCATCACTGACATCATTACGGCTCCCTTTGGCCTAGTTAATATAGTCAGATAATATCAAGATCAAGAACTATATTAAGTCTGCTGCTGGATGTTGAAAAAGCAGAATCAAAAGTAGGAAATGTGAGGTGAGTGGAAGATGTGCTCATCCTCATCCTAACACTAACCTTAACCCCCATCCTCCCTCACAGAGTAATAAGTACAGGTGCTAGTCTTTAATCTTTTTCCTTGCAAATTAAGAGGGGTTTTAATCTTTACGTTATTGGTGCCTTTTCTTAAGCCCCCATTGAACTATGGAGATGCTCTGAAGTTGGAATTTCTGATTCCTTATTGGCAAAATTTGGATCTCATAGAGTCAAAGGCCGCGATTTTTCCTATCGATGCGGCTTGGGGGCGGGACAGCTGCCTTCCGGGTTCCACTCCCGACCCCAACGATGTCCGACGCACAGACGCAATTTTGCGTCAATTGGCCTTGTTAAGCCCGCCCTGCAGGCTTGCCGGCCAATTAAGAGGAAGCCGGTGTCAGATGACGTCAGTTGATGACGCGTCATCTGCCGGTTTTCTTAAAGGGGCCACACACAATTTTTTTTGACAGCTGATTTTTCAGTGTTTGACAGCATTGAGGTGCTGCAAACACTGACAATCACTGTACAAAGGTGAGCCCTTGTACCCAGGCTCTCCTGTAACTCCCTCCTTAGGCTAGAACAGATGGCAGCTGCAGGTGAGGTTACAGAAGCGATCTGTCACTGGTGAGAGAGGTTCTCCCAATGAGGTGGGACTACACAAACAATTCCAAACTTGTCACCTACAGAAAAGTGTAAATACATTAAAAATAATTTTCCCAACATTTTCTTACCTCTGAAACTCACCAGGGCACCATTGGATCCTTCACACCACTTCTGCGGCTGTCATCAATGCAGAAACATTACAGTAGACCCACAGCACGCCACACTTACCTGGCGTTGTGTCCGGACGTCGGGAAGCCCGCAGTAGACCTGTCAAAATTGCAAAAAGCCTCTTAACTGCCTGTTAACAACCTGGTAACAAGCAGTTAAGTGCCTATAATCTCTTCCTGCTGCTAGGTGCCGGGTCCATGTGCAAATCGGGGACCCGACACCTGGGAAGATTATTTGGAGGCGGGATGACAACGGGTTTCCGACCTGCTGTCAATCTTTGCGATTTTGCCGGATGTCCCGCCTCCAAACCCGCCCCCTGAGCGCCGGCAAAATTCCGGCCATAGCGTCATAATGGCACAGAAGGAGGCCATTTGGCCCATCAAGTCCGTGCCGGCTCTCTGTAGAGCAATCCAGTCAGTCCCATTCCCCCGCTCTATCCCCGCAACCCTGCAAGTTTATTTTCCTCAAGTGCCTATCCAGTCTCCCCTTGAAAACGTTGAGTGTCTCCGCTTCCACCACTTCCGTCAGCAGCGAGTTCCAGGTCCTCACCACTCGCTGCGTAAAAAAGTTTTTCCTCACGTCCCCCCTGTATCTCTTGCCCAAAACCTTAAATCTGTGCCCCCTAGTCCTTGTACCATCAACTAGTGGGAACAGCCTTTCCCCGTCTAGCCTATCCAAAGCCATCATAATCTTGTACACCTCTGTCAAATCACCCCTCAACCTCCTTTGCTCTAATGAAAACAAATCCAACTTCTCCAACCTGTGCTTGTAGCTAAGATCCCCCATCCCAGGAACCATTCTGGTAAATCTCCTCTGCACCCTCTCAAGTGCCTTCAGGAATCTATTCATAGGTTCCTGAATTTGCTCCCTTTGGATTCAGGAGCTATTTGGGATCAAATGAGGGTTAAATGCAGCTTAGGTTTTATTTATTTTTAGAGTCCAGGAGCAGAGGGGGGCAGAAGCTGAAACTGTGAAGCCCCCCACCCCCCCCACCCCGTGGGGCATTGTGTTTACCGGTTTCATCACAAGGTGTTAGGGGTGCCACCAACCTACTCCCACTGTACCAATCCGAGTCATGCCAGAGGAGGGGCCAAGTGGAAGAGAGAGACAAGATGACATTTACCACTACGATAGCAAAATACTGCAGATGCTGGAAATCCGAAATAACAACATTTACCACTGCCGTGCAGCTGCTGGTCACAAGGTGCAGAGCCATGTTGGCATCAGCCAATGAGCAGGTTACCTGCCCACCCTCTAGTGCAAGGAATGGAGCATGGTACAAAGAGATGGAGACCTAAAGAGGGAGACTGATGTTTATTTTTGCATCTGAAAGTAAAGATTTATTGGTTTTTCCTTTGCATGTACTGCCCTTTGTTTCCTTGGATTTCCCGACACCACACGTCATCCCTGGCTGAGATGGGAGGCAAACAACATGCTCCTCGACCTCTCTAAATGCAGCTCTGAAAGCAGCCCGAGGAGGTGCACAAGGCCAGTCCAGGATGACTCTCATTTTTCCCTCCAACTCCATCAGGCAGTGCCTATTCTCTGCTCTGTACCACACGCGCGCCCCCCCCCCCCAACCTCCCCTCCCTCCCCCCCTCCCCGGTGAGACGACGGAGAACTGGAGGATGACAGCTTGCAACATTCCACGTCACACCCCACTGCGGCTCCAGAGTTCTATGTTAACATAATACCGAAACAATTACGTTTAAAAGCTGCGCTGTGGAAAGTATGTGAAGTAATCGGAATCCAAAATTGCACTTTTATTTATGCAGTTTGTTAATTGGATAATCAAACTGCATTTCAAAGCCAAATAAGTACACGGTTGTAGTAGTATTAACTTAATATTTTGAAAAATTAAACAACTACAGATTGCAATATAGTAAGAAACAGGTTCAGATTGCACTTCCTGTTAAGTGTCTACCATTTAGGCAGTGCAATAGCACTGTTTACCCAGATGCTGATTCCCACTGCTTTGCAGAGGCGTAATCAAAAAACTGGACACCAAGCCAAAGTAGGAGATGTTAGGAGCAGTGACCTTGGTCAAAGAGATGTGTTTTAAGGAGGGGTCTAAAGCAGGTGGAGGAGTTTAGAGAGGGAATTCTAGAGTGTGACGCCTCGGCATCTGAAGGCGTGTCTCCCGATGGTGGAGCAGAGGGAGGGGAGGATGCACAAGATGCCAGAGTCAGAGGAACTGAGCGTTCGGAGAAGGTGGGTGGGGGGCGGCGGCTGTGGAAGATTCTTTCATATGCACAATTTGAAGTTTCCATGTATCCCATTTATTTCCACTTGGACATATTCTGTACCAACTGTGGAGTCTCTGCTCTTAACTGCAAACATTTGTTCAGTTCAAAAAACTCATTCTGATCTGTGATTATCTGAGGATATTAATATCTCCGTGTATTTTTTATTAATCAGTCTCACTTGATTTGAATAAGTGGTTTTATGTCATCCCATCAAATGAACCTAATTCATCTCTAATACTGGTATTCATACCCTGCTGAGCGGGGTAGCTGATATCTCCCTGAAAATTATTACTGTACTTAAGCCATTAGCAGACACTGGCAAATAAGACTGAGTAGGATTGAGAAAGGAACATTTAGCACAACATGCCTGCATGAAGTCATATAATGTTATGAGCTGCTTGCTCTGGCTCTACCTTCTCACTAAAACTTCCATTAAGTGGCAGTGCAGGACAATGAGCAAAAGATCAAAAATCAGGCCACAGCTAGTGACTTTTTACCACAGCTCCTCATGCACACCTTAATTACTTGTCACACAGACCACTTTGCAATGTAAAGCACTGAGTAAACTGATAGAAAATGTATGTTCTATTAGAAGACCCAGCACAAAAAATACAACATAAATCTTAGGGAGTACAATTTATTTTCTTGTCTTATTAACTTGCTAGCTTTCAAATGACACACTGGCTACTTTTAATAGGTGACTTTTCCAAATGGCATAGTTTAAAATTCAAGACAATAGCCTCTTTAAATGTCTGCGAGAATCACATTTGCAGAGAAATTTCCCTGGAGCCACCTTTTATCCATTTAATGCACTTTACTGGGCTTTTACCTTCAATTTTTAAAAGATAAAGTAATTAAAATGCACAGCTGTTTAATTATACATTTGAAAAGTTGCTGGAGCTCTCTGCAGATCATCCACTGTGGTTTAGTGGTTTCTGAGTAATTTAACGCATCTAGCAGTTGCCAAATTATGTTAATGTGTGTGTGTCTCTGTCACTTTCTGTTTATCTCCCTCTTCCACTCTCATTAATCTCCCCTTCACTCCTTCTCTCATGTATCTCTTTCTACTTCCTCACCCTGACACGTATTCCTCCTCCCCTCTCTCCTTCCTCCTTATTCCTACCTCTCAAGTATTTCAGTCTTCCTTCTGTAACTCTTCACCTCTTATAAACCCCTTTCGTGCATCTCCTCTCTTGCTCTGAAATAACAGAAAATGCTGGAAGCACTCAGCAGGCCAGGCGGCATCCGTGGAGAGAGAAACAGAGTTAACGTTTCAGGTCTGGGACCCTTCATCAGAACTGGAAAAGGTTAGAGATGTAGCAGGTTTTAAGCAGGTGCAGAGGCAGGGACAGGGGGGAGGGGAGGAAAGAACAAAAGGAACGGTCTGTGATAGGGTGGAAGGCAGGAGTGGTTAAATGTTGCAAATGGGGATGGCAGAATCATCAACAGCTGCCATGTGAAAAAATAGAGGCAGGGGTTATAGTCTGAAATTGTTGAACTCAATGTTGAGTCCAGAAGGCTGTAAAGTGCCTAATCGAAAGATGAGGTGCTGTTCCCCGAGCTTACGTTGAGCTTCGTTGGAACAGTGTAAGAGGCGGAGGACAGTGAGGTCAGAGTGGGAGTGGAGTGGAGAGTTAAAGTGACAGGCGACCGGAAGCTTGGGGTTACCCTTACGGACTGAATGGAGGTGTTCTGCAAAGCGGTCACCCAATCTGCGTTTGGTCTCCCCAATGTAGAGGAGACCGCATCGTGAGCAGCGAATACAGTATACTCTTGCTCTGTCTGTTTTTCCTTTTTCATTTCATTCACTTGATCGCACACACTATCTAGAGAAGTAAAGCTTTATTATCTTAATGATGTGATGGAATCCTAGTCCAAGGAGTGCACAATAATTATTTGCACTGTCTCCTGAGAAATTGGGTTCCCAAAATGCAGAACTTAATTAAGTGTAGTCTAAATTTGCATAATATTGAAAGCTTTGAAGTAAATCCATGACCTACGATGAAACATTTAGTGATAATTCTTACAACTCTTGTTGAATTGTGTGATTGGCATTTCTAAAATACATTTGCATTTATATCTGCTCAGCAAGGCATCCAAACATTTGCCAAAAATGTACTTACTGCATGAAGTGCATATCCCGAAGTTGTCTGAATTGTTTCCAACATCAAATAGAATTTTTAGAGAATTCCGTTTGGAGGTGGACCATCTGTGACATCTGTCTCTTTACAGTATCTCAGGGAAAAATACTCATATTTTTTGGCTTATCTCAATTTATGTCTTTTAATGAAGTATTTTTGCTACATAATCCCCATGTTTTCTGTGGGGGTGGTTGAGGTTTTAGTTTTCTCCTTGTTTAGTTCTTTTATATCTCAACAGCCGCAGATATGAAGAGAGAAGAAAGATAGAACATTGTGTGGAAGGTGGCGATAGATAGGAAAAGCAAAGAGAAAGGACCAGATGGAGCATTTATAAAGACAGCACAGTGATGCAAAAAAAGAGAATAGGGATAAAAACCAAGAGTAAAAGTAAATTAAACACACAGTAATTGAGGAAATAAGTCAGAAAACAACTTAGGCAACTGGGAAAGAAGCCCAAAAACTGGAAGCAACAGGGGAGAAGAATGTTAATAAAAATGAATAGAATCTTTTTTCCCAACCAGCTTAAATTTACACAGGCCTGCCAGACATTTCTGGCTTTTTCATTAAAAAAATTATGCCAAATTGACCAGCCCAGTTGTGATGGGATTATAAGACAGCTCAACCTATTTCATAATTGTGGATCAGCGGAGTGCCAGGTACTGCAAAATTTCCTATTATAAACTTGCCAGGGGCAGATTTTCTCAAGTACAGGGTTGGGGTGAAAAGCATGGGCCCCCTCTGTTTTGTGAGTATGCTTCCTTTGGTTTTTGATTCCCTCTGTTCCTCTCCACACTGCCTTCTTCCCCTCTCATTACTTGTCCGCCTGCCGTTAATTCCTCCAGTCAAAGTTACTGTTACAATTTCCACCAAGTGTAAAGCTAATTTAGGCAAGTGACTAAAAGACTATCTCCCCTTGCAGAAAGTCCAATCATTTTAATTTAAAAAATGCGCCATTCTTAATGTAACCCTCCAGAAGAGTAACAATGGCTGTACTTATAAGTAAAATAAGAAAAATCAAAAACTCCTAAGTGCTAAAAACACTTACGATCTAAGATTTAAATCCTTGATGAAAAGGTTTTAAGTAAAAAATGTGAACTTTTAGCCTCTCTTGACAATCCTACCTTCAAAGCACTGCTCAGAATAATATGAATAAAAAAATCAGTCAGTTGGAACAAAGGATGTTTGAAAATTCCCCAAGGAACAAACCTCTCATGAAATCTCATTCCCAGAAATCTTAAAAAACAGAGTTAATTCCCTCAGAGTGTCACTGTGTGTATTATTGCTACCTAGAGTGTTAAGAATCTATTTTCAAAGGATTTAGAGATGCTTTCAATGTTGTACACTGTAATGGTAAACCAAGTGATAAATTGAGGATGAGGGTGAATTCAATTTTCGTCTGCTCCATGAAGGAGTTTTTGTTTGGCTCCCATGAGCCCGATAGTAACCCAGAGGTGGATTCTTAGAACGGGGGAGGGGGGGGTGATAGTGGACACGAAACTCGGAAGGGGTTTCGGCGTGTCGGCATGTCCGATTTAAACATGGACACCTAATTATCATTTTCGCGTCCCCAATGCGTGATGCGCATCCGCATGTTGCAATCTCAATGAGACTATCTAAAGGGCCAATTCAAAGATTGAACTTGGAGGAGTTGGGTGGTCTTGGAAGGAGACAGCAAATGTACAAGATGGATTCAGGACATTCAAAGGCTGCGCCCCGGTTTAACAACACCTCACTTGGGATACTGCTGGGTGCTGGAAGGAGATAATCTTCGCCAGCAACAAGGCGGCTTGGCTAAAGGTGGCTGAGGAGGTCAGCAGCAGGAATTTGTGTCTCATACCTGGATCCAGTGTAGGAAGTGGTTTAATGACCTAACCAGGTCAGGAAAGGTGAGTAGAATTGTAGATTCACCTACATACACACCCCACCCCCCCCCCCCACCCCAACTCCACTCTGTCTTATCAAGTGAACTCCATCACATCACTTCCTATGCACTTCCTCACCTCCCCATCTATCCATCCACCACTGCCACTCACCCGAATGATTATGCAATGTGATGCATGGCCTGATAGTCACCCTCACCCAATGCACTGTATCCATCGGGTGAACACATGCCTGACAGACACTCATAGGTCTGTTGTTCCCCCATTGCAGGAGAGGTGAGCACAAAACACAAGGGAGAGGGAGAGGACCAGAGGTGCCCTCCACAGATAGTGCAGCTGACATCTGCAGAAGAGGAGGCCGTGGAGATCAGTGGCATGTCTGCGTCCCTGACCATCGGAGATGGAGAAACTAGGACTTCACAGCTGCCTGGTGACAGAAATAAATATCTCCTATCTACATCTCATACAAGACTCAGTCATGTTGATTTGATTTCAGCAACGAGTGAAATATGATCATCTTAATTATGCTAAATAGCAACATTTTTACATTGCTAGTACTAATTCATATCCGTTTCTTCTCTCCTCCAGGGCCTTCACACATAGAACAGCAGTCGTGGACTTTCCAGAAGATGGTTCCTCAGAGGAGCTGATTCCTTCTGAGGGTGCACCACCACAGGACATATGCTTACCAGGCACCAGCGCAGATACTCACCCTTCAGTGGGTCCTGTTAGGCAGTTAGGTGGGTTTTCACCTGGTGGCTCACAGTTCACAAGCAAGCACGAGCAGACAGTGGTGGCAAGCACAGCTGTGGAGAGTCCGCGTCGGAGGGTACACTCCTCTCCAAGCTCTGCTCAGCTGGACACAGATGTTGAACCCCAGAAGAGTCCAGCTCAAGCATTAGTGGATTAATGTTGCAGGCCATTGTGAGGATGTCTTCTTCCATGGATAGACTGACCAACTCCATGGAACATCAATCGCGGCAATGAAATGAGTCCATGAAAGCCATGACCACGGCCGTGCAGACTCTGGATGCCAACATGCCTGCTGCATTAAACAGGATGACAGATACCTTAGCCATGGCTTTCCAAGGAGTTACTGATCAAGCTGCTCCACCGCAGAGAGGTAGGCACAATATGCCACTGGCCCAGGAGAGAAATGATGGTGAAAGGGGCATGGAAGTAGGAACTCCACTCAAAGCACTCTCACGTCTCACCCATTGCCCGCTCCCCCCCCCCTTCAACCCCCTAACCAGTATGTGACATGCTGTCTCCGATCCTGCTGGCTGAGTCTGCCCCTGCACAAGTGCAGGTGGAGCAGTCTTTGGCAGGGCCCTCATAGGCTCCAACACCCTGAGGTCATCAGCCAAGAGCATCACAACAGTCAGAGCAGGGATCTGAGCAGCCTGCCTCTACCTCTGCTGAAGGCACAGGGGGTTGCACCACGTAGAAGCAGTAGATAAAGGAACAGAAAAGCTTTGTAGCTCACCAAGGGTATGCACATGTGTGTTAGTGAAAATGCTATGCTATTAAGTTTCCTTATGTAATCAAAGCACACCACGATTATCCTAGAGACCCTTGCTGGCGAGTATTGAAGGGCATCTCCAGACCTGTCCAGGCACCTGAAGTGCATCTTGAGCATACTGTCGGCTTGCTCGACGACACACCTGGTTGTCAGAGGGTCGGCCTTATAGCGCTCTTGGAGTTCATTGGTGGGGTTCCTCAGAGATGTCATAAGCCATGTTTGAAGGGAGTATCATTTGTCGCCTGGCAGCCACCCCTTAAGGGTACCTCCAGGTCCAAACAGGTCGGGGATGTTGGACTGCCGCAGTATGAAAGCATCAAGACAGCTGGCAGCGAAGCTGGTGCAGACCTGCATGGACCTTTTCTTGTGGTTGCACACCAGCTGTACATTGATGGAATTAAATCCCTTGCGGTTGATGAATACACTTGGTTGATCTGAAGGTGCTCGGATTGTCACGCGTGTGTAATTGATGGCACCATGTACCCGTGGGAAGCCAGCCAGAGATGCAAATTTGTGTGCCCGCCCATTCTTGCTGTTGTCATCATGGGGGAAGTTTACATAACTACCAGCCCAGGCAAACAATCCATCCGTCACCTGCCGTATGCATTTATGTGCAGCCGACTGGGAGATCCTGGCTAGGTCTCCAGCAGCGCCCTGGAAGGAACCAGGGGCAAAAAACTCGAGGGTGATGGTGACTTTCACAGCCACTGGTAATGCATGGCCACCAGGTCCAGCAGGGAGCAGGTCTTCCTCTAGACGGCTGCAGATGTCTGCGACCACCTGACGTGATGATTTCAGCCTCCGGAAGCACTGCTCTTCCAAGAGTTCAAGGAAGCTGAGCCTCTGTCTGTACACGCTCGATCACTCTGTTGCTCCCCCGTCTGTTGTTCCATCTGCAGCTCCCTCCACAGCATGCCCTTGCTGCTACTGATGTTGATTGACTTCCTCATCCGAACGCCAATCTAAAGCAGCCATGGTGCCACCCATCCTGATATTCTGCATGTAAACACCTCCAAACTGTACAAATAAGTCTCTCACACGCAATGTCACTAAACCCTTTCCCAGCGAGGACTAAGAAAGCAGCTGTGAACCCTTATTAATCTCCTGCCCTTTAACTAGCCCCATGAAGTGCCGCTCAAATCACGCTTCCATTTTAATGCCGGCTTTAATGTCGGGAAACCCGTGCAGGAGGCGTTGCATTCAAATCGCGGTGAAAATCTCTTTGAAACAGCCTTACTTGAATATGATAATCACTAACCCACCGCGCCAGAGGGGGTTACTCGCATGCCTCCAAGCCTGCCCCCATTAAAAAGTGGATGGGTTGGGGTCAGGTTTTAGACAGCCGATATTTTAACCGCCCCTATCCCGCCCATCGTGGGGGATTCAGATTCCCCCCCATGAGTCTAATACATGGGTTTGTACATTGCTGTGGGGATGGCAATGGGCAGCTATTGATGTTCTCTGCTCGTGCTGGGGAACTAGGTAGTCTAGATAGATGTGTACAACTCAGAAGGCTTGTTTACTTGTTTAGATTATGTGGTTAACTTTGGTTACATGGAAAACATCTTTTAGATTCACCAAAGCGAAGCCCAAAAGCTCTTTCCTGTTACCTACTGCAATGAAGTCTGAGTTGCTGATTTCATTCACACATAAGATCAGAGTGGTTTGTCTCTGATGTAATTAACTGCATTGTACCTTTGATGCGTAAAAAAATAGCTTGCTCTATAGTACAGATTTTACACATAATGCTATCGTGCAAAATGTTAATATTTTCGGGGATTATTAACATTGGCCGGAATTATCCTCTAAAAAACGGGTGAGTTTGGAGCGTGGGGGCAGTTAAATTGCTAAAAATGGGATTCCCGACCTGATCCCGCCTCCAACCCGCCCGTTTCCGGTTTTGCCGCGATCCCCGATTCCGACCCCCCACCCACGATCCTCGATGCCCCATGCCGACTGCACCCCCCACCCCCTGGACCGACCCCTCACACCTGCAGGCCTACCCGCCCGCAGCCAGCCAGCCTCTGAATCAGAGCAAATCAGGCCTGCCTCGGAGACCCCCCCGCCCCCAACCTGCCTCCCTGGAGAAAATTCCAGCCAAATTGTTTTGTAACATCAGTTTGGTTCATTGTGTATGTGTATAAAGGATTGTTACATTCTTTTAAGAACGCCACATCAAACATGCTGACAGCAGTTGGGTTTCTCACCTTAAACACAGGAGTTAGAAGCAGGTCTGAGGTTCTTCTGAAAATACAGAGTGTACTCAGAATGATTAATTTCTTGCTGCAGGACACAATACATTGGTGCACTCAGACTGAAGGCTTTATGACAAGATGAAAATGATTAAATTTGCTCTGCCAGAAATGGACACTTTGTTTATTGAATATACACGGTTTATTATATTCAATTTGAAGAAGTTCTCGAGAAGAGTAATTGATCTATTACAGATTTTTTCAATGCATAGTATGGTTAACCAATTTGTTGCGCTTCAGATTAGAATGTAATTTTGAATAAATACACAAGTGGCTTCAGTCTATCTAATAGCTGACCCAATTACAAAGAGTTGGGTAGTATAAAGTGAGCTGTTAAGTGCAGTAAACAGATTGCTACAAATGGGAGAATTGTTAATTCCTCTGTGAGGACAAAATATAGAAAAGGCACAATTTCCTGATTGTAGATGACGGGACATGCTCACTGGAACTGCTATTTGACCATTGAAAGAAAAGGTTTTATTAAAACCCTAGAGTTGGAATACTAAAACTTTGGCAAGTTCCCATGAAAATGATGCAAAATGTTTATAAACACAGTGATGGCGAGTTTGGCTGATACAGCATTCTTTTTAGGACTCAAAGTAATCAAATGGTATTCAATGAGAGACGGTCTTGACAGGGCTTTACCACAGTATATACCTGTAGGAAAGTGCCATTTTCTGGTGTTGGTTAGGGACAAAGTATAGACTCCAATGCTCAACTGATCAAGCAGTGCTTGATAATACCAGTGGCTAACACAAATCACAAGCTAAATATGGATGGGCAAGGCCATTTGACCCATCTTGGATCATCCATCCAAAAAGACCCTAATGTTGCAGGGGTCAAAGCGGGCGGTGAACTAGCTAGCACAGCCTTTAACTCTCGGGCCTCCTTAGCATTTTCCAGCACTGACTACCACCTGAAGCTGGTGGGAATAACGTCATCACCGGCAGGCAGGATTCAAAATTTGTGAGGGTCAGGCTGCTGTTGAGGAACAACGGAAGTGGTCCCCGGGAAAGCAAGTAGGAATGGGGAAAAATGGGAATGTCCGAGTGGAGGGGGAGGCCCAATGTATCCCTATGGGGCCAGGAGGAGAACCCCTAGCCCACAAGGAACCTTAAAAAAAATATTTTCAATTAAACTTATGTGGCCAGGATCCTGCCTTTCAATGGCAGAATAGAGGCCGTGGGGCCCTTAGTCAGATCTGTAGTTAAAATGGCGAGCACGCCCAAAGGCATCATCAGGACGCAACTTGGCCATTTAAATTAGGCCCCCACTCCCTTAGGTGGCCTTCCTGTGCCTAATTTCAGGCTAGTTAAAATAGTGGGGGGTGGGAACGCATTGCAAACCCCATCCGCCATCTTAACGCCCAGCCCCACCCCGCTCGCATCGATCCCATGGCGCGGGGGGTTAAAATTCCCCCTATAATTTCTAAATATATATGACATCCAGGCAATCGAAAAAATTATCATGTTAAAATCAATGTGCTTCACCTAATTTCCAGTTCCTCTGTATTTTAAATCATTTGGTTAATGTAATAGCTTAAGAACCACTTAAAGCAATTATTTAATATAAATGGTTCTATTGAAAACCTGATACATACACTTAGTTCCTAATGGCTAAAATATGGTCCAGCAATAAACAGAGGAAGAATTTGCTTCAAAGGAAATAGATACCTAATGTGGAAATTATATCCTCACTTTCATTCCATTTATGTTTGTATTGTGCTTCAGTAAAAGGTTTCTAAAGTGAAAGTGTGGATTTATTTTTTATATCGAGCAGATGTTTTAAATCACCATTAAAGTTATTGGTGAGACAAAATGTAGATTGTGAATCTCTCTAAAAAGTAATATAATTACTTTATCCCACAATAGAAATAGGCTTCACTCTTCCTTTTATGGGACACTATCCAGCTATATTAGCCCTCGAGTTGAGTTGCAATGAAACTTTCAATTGGGAACATCCACAGTTCCAACACAAAGCCTCAATTTTGCAAGGCTTATCCTGCTGGAGCAGAGCTTTGCTATTGGCGAGCATAAGTCATCAAATTGGGTGCGCCGATCCATGCGTCTGATTGACTCCATTCTAAATTATTGAAGTGAAGGAATTGGCCAGGCACAAGGAGGCTGCACTGAAGCCCAGCATCAGCCTCATTTAAAGAGTAACATTCGTTAGAATTGGTCCCAGGCCAGAATTCATTCTTCTCATTCACACCTCACCCAAGTGGACGCATGACTGTTAACCACTTTCCACAGGGCAATTGATGATCAGCCTGAATTCACCTGGGTGGCAGGATTCCCAAGATTGCACCACAGATGTACTATAGACGGTTGAGCTGGCCACCATCTCCAGACAGACAAGGTCTACTACTGTCCTCTAGGGAGGGTGCCATGGTATGCTAAACAGGCACGCACTTAACGCAGCAGCACATCTTCCTTGCCAGCTATCAAACAGGAATTGGATGTTGCACCACTCCATCATTGCCCATAAGATTTTCTGTGCCTCCACATTAGGTTTCCTTTCATTCTACTATATTCTTCCCCACCCCGATGGAAACCGGGGGAATGGGAGTTAAAATCCAACTCTTTTAAAGCCCTGCAGCCATTTTAACGCTGCTGGTTTCTTGGGCAGTTGAGGTGCCCGCCAGACTCAGGTGGGAGACATGAATATGTATAATCAGGGTCTTCTGACTTACATTAGACCCCAAAGCTATTTTCGCAGCCTACTTGGAGGAGCATCCGCAATAGATGCTCTGTTTAGTAAAACCTGGCGGGCAAGAAGTGGAGGCCTTTACAGGAAAGTATGATTATTTTAGTGGGGCAGAAGTGCTCCTCCAGGCCCCATAAAGAAAGTTTGGGTCTCTGCCACCCTGCAATGCCACCCCTGCTGTGTCATGATACCCTTAACCCACCCAACCAACTTACTTGAGTGCCGGCTGTGCAATCTCCGGGCCGCACGATCACTGGCTGGAATCTGGCGAGCTGCCTCTGGATTCTCGGTTTGGGCGGGCAGTTTGCCCAGACTAGGCCTCTCGCAACACCTACCCGTTGTGGCAATACAATGACCAGCCTGCGGTTTCCACCAGCCAACCGACCTAGGAATAAAATTCCCCCCAATAGTCCCCGACTGATGACGACGACAACAACAACTTGCATTTATAGAACACCTTTAATGTAGTAAAACATCCCAAGGCGCTTCACAGGAGCGTTATCACACAAAATTTGACACCGAGCCACATAGGACAGAAAAGCTTGGTCAATGAGGTAGGTTTTAAGGAGCGTCTTAAAGGAGGAAATAGAGGTAGAGAGGTTTAGGGAGCGAATTCCAGAGCTTAGAGCCGAGGCAGCTGAAGGCACGCCCTAGGGTTAAAATTCCCCGCTTTATACTTCCACATCAGTGACCACAACCCTGCGAATTTGAGCTGCTAACCAAAATCTTCCGCATCCCCATCAGACTTGCTGCTGGGACACTGCCAGAGCTGTGCTGGGAGCTCAAACCAACTATTCCAACCATTCCGTCAATACCACAGCGGAGATCAGTTAACACAGCACAGCCCAGGAATCTAAGCTCAGAACTTTCTGCATCGTACGGTTCACTGGACAAGCTTACACAAACAAGAGTTTTATATTTGGGGAATGATAAATGATATGGAGAAAAAAAGTGTATGACATTTTTGTGGCAGTAGAAAAGATTTTTGTACCATCACTTTCTCAAAGTATTCAGTCAAAACGGAATGGAACTTTATTGAAAATAATGAACTTCAAAGCAAAAAAGTAACGATCAATGCCATCTAATACACGCTCGATAGTAAAATCAGCTTAAAGGGTTTCAATAAAAGAAAATACATTTGATTTTTAATGGGTCATTAAGTATAATTTGATGGGCAATGTTTCTGCTGCACTGAGCGACAGCCATGGGAATAAAATGGAAGACTCAGTTCCCAATCTTTTTATCTTGTTAAGTTCTGTCCAATTTACATTGATTATGTGTCGTTTCAGATTTATCTTGTCATTTTTAGTTCTGGAGGCCAAGATCCAAACTAGTTTAATATTACTGAATCAAGGCCACTTATTACTGTCGCTGACTCTTTAATTCCAATTAATTTATGTACTCTACACCCTTCCTATAAAGGATGCTATTGGAAGCCACAGGGGTTAAATGAACAATGAACTGCAACACTGAACCAGATGGACCCTTGTTTGTGGTAAATTAACTGTTCTTTGTTGGCTGCACATAGCCCCAAGATCCTTGTACTTTGGAGGGAATGTTAGTTAGTCTTCATAATCCTGATGGCAATCCAGTGAGCACTGCAGATAGTGCTGGTGTGTAGATATGGGGAAAGGACAAGATTGTTTTTGTATTTTAATTTCTCAGATTGTGGGGCATATTTATTACCCATCCCTCATTGCCTTGGGAATGTGGCAGTGAGTCTTCTCCTCGAACCACTGCAGGCCTTGCGCTGACTGTACTCCTACAATTGTGCTAGGTTTGAAACTCCAGGATTTTGACAGTGACAATGAAGGAACAAAATGGCCCATATTTTCTGATCCCTACGGGTGTGTACGAATTTCATTTAATGTAATTTTAACTCATTTTAAAAACGTGATGGGATTTTAAAAATGTATTTAATGTTTTGGTGTCTTTTTTCAGTGATTCCCATTAATACTTTTGACAGGTCTATCTGTCAAAAGTATGAAGGGGGATTCCCTTCTCCCATTGCCTCGCCTGGCCCACGTGATCCCAGGGCCGCTGGAGAACCGCATGCGCCCCTGGGATACGTGAGCCCTGCGCATTTCAACTGTGGAGAGGCCCAGCATCGGAAATGGCCCCACCTCGGGAGCCCTCAGGCAAGGGCATAGATTTTTTCCTGATAGGAGGCATCCGCACGTAGGAAGCCTCCTATCGGAAATTACGGGCTTATATGTCCAAGTCAGGATGGTGTGTGACTTGGAAGGGAATTTGAAGGTGATGGTGTTGCTCGGACGTTGCTGCTCTGCTACTGTCCTTGTGGACGGCAGAAGTCGCAGGATTGGGAGGTGATGTCTAGATAAGCTTGGTGAGTTGCTGCAGTGCACCTTGTATAGATTACATACTGCAGCCACAGTGCACCAATGGCAGTGGTGGTGGATATCGAGTCCAGTGGCAGGGGTGCAGTTCAAGAAATCTGCTCTATCCTGGATGATGTTGAGCTTCTTGAGTGTTATTGCAGCTGCATCTGTCCAGGCAAGTATGAATATTCCATCACATTCCTGCCTTGAGCCTTGTAGATGGTGGAGAGGCTTTGAGGGGTCAAGAGGTGAGCCATCCATCAGCATTCCCAGCCTCTGCCCTGCTCTTAGAATCATAGAATGGTTACAGCACAGGTGGCCATTCAGCCTGTCGAGCCCATGCCAGCTCTCTGCAAGATCACTTCAGCTAGTCCCACTTCCCCGTCCTTTCCCCGCAACCCTGCATTTTTTTTCCCTTCAGGTACTTATCCAATTCCCTTTTGAAAGCCACGATTGAGTCTGCCTCCACCACCCTTTCAGGCAGTGCATTCCAGATCCTAACCACTCGCGTAAAAAAGTTTTTCCTCATGTCATCTTTGGTTCTTCTGCCAATCACCTTAAATCTATGTCCTCTGGTTCTCGACCCTTCTGCCAATGGGAACAGTTTCTTTCTATCTACTCTGTCTAGACTCATGATTTTGAACACCTCTATCAAATCTCCTCTCAACTTTCTCTGCTCCAAGGAAAACAACCCCAGCTTCTCTAGTCTATCCACATATCTGAAGTCCCTCATCCCTGGAATCATTCTCGTAAATCTTTTCTGCACCCTCTCTAAGACCTTCACATCCTTCCTAAAGTGCGGATGCCCAGAATTGGACGTAATACTCCAGTTGAGGCCGAACCAGTGTTTTATAAAGGTTCATCATAGCTTTCTTGATTTTGTACTCCATGCCTCTATTTATGAAGCCCAGGATCCCATATGCTTTTTTAACCACTTTCTCAACCTGCCCTGCTACCTTCAATGATTTGTGCACATACACCCCCAGGTCTCTCTGTTCATGCTCTTGTAGCCACTGTGTTGCTATGGCCAGTCCAGTTAAGCTTCCGGTCAATAATGACCCCCAAGGTGTTGATGGTGGGGGATTCGGCAAGGGGGGATGCTGTTGCAGATTTGGGGAAGAGGTTGGGCTTTTTCTTCTTGGAGATGGTCATTGCTTGGTACTTACGTGGAGCGAATGTTACCTGCTGCTCATCAGCACGAGCCTGGATGTTGTCAAAGTCCTGCTGTAAGCTGACATGAAATGCTTTATTATCAGAAGAGTTGTGAATGGAGCTGAACTCTGTGGAATCATCAGCAAACAACCACACCGCTGACCTTATGATGGAGGGAAGGCTACTGATGAAGCAACTGAACATGATTGGCCCAAGGGTGCCATCCTGCTGTGTTACGATAGCCCGCATGGTGAAATTGCCAGCTGGCACTCACTATCCAAGCTTACATATGAAGAATCAGCACTTGGTTGCAGTTTCCGAGGACCACTGCTACTTATGAAACTTATCCCAGCCTAAGTCGTTGTGCACCAAAAGAAAGGAGAAAATTAACAGAGAAAAGGGTGGAGAATTGGAAGAGGAAAGGGGAAAGAAAAGTTATTTTATAGTCAGGGACTGTGATGCAAGGGTGTCAGTTCTCTATTAACAAGGGAATTATAGCCCATAGACAACATATGCTAAGTCAGATCCCATGGTATATCCACAAGTGGTATAGTGAAGGAGTAGGCAAATTTCAGTTTTCCAAAGGACCAACTAGATTTTATGCTACCAAAAAAGGTTCAAGATGTTTGAATATCGAATGGTAATAGATGAGCTGCATTGCAAGCTGCAGCACATCTTACCTCAAATATTTGAATCTTCCTCTCCCATAAATATTTCAACTGTGTTTGCAAGTATATGCAGACCCTTAATTTTTAATTTTGGTATATATTAAAATGCTTTGTCAGGCCAAAAGGTTTTTATCGATGTGAAATAAAGTCGGTGAATGAACAGACGGTCTTTCACTGACTTGGAATGTGCTTTGATGTGCTTTCCTAAAAGGCAGCCAACATGGTTGTGACTGCAGGCGGTAGTCATAGACAACAGAGATCAACAAAGATTTGCAGACTTCGTGTCTGCAACAAAACAGGCCACAAAGTTGTAGAACGACTTTTGGTGGCTAAAGGGGAGGAGCCAAACCTTTGGAGTTCTGAAATACAGGATGCGACGTAACACGTGGAATGTGACCAAGTGGTTTACTACCACTTTTGTCTTAAAAATACTCCTGTGAAGTGCCTTGGAATGTTTTACTACGTTAAAGGCGCTATATAAATACAAGTTGTTGTTGTTGTTTGTTTTGTAAACTTTTATGAGTGAATGAACAATTTTGGACTTTGATAAAGGCAGCTAATGGATAGCCACACAGGATGTGTGGGTGTGAGAGTTTGACAGCTCGAACAACTTAGGTCGAACATCAAATGAACATCTCACAATCTCTGAATGATTCATTTACGGAAAAGGCAAGGACAACTGTACAAAAAAATCAGTGACTAAAAATATCGGCACTGCAGTCAGAAGGAGGGGCCTGGCTGATCATCTCAACTCAAAGAGCTGCTACAGTCGAAAGGCGAAGAGCTGCAGTCGTAAGGACATGGTCTACAATCAATGCTGGACTGATCATCGGCGGGTGGTTGTATGCATGATTTCTTGTAACATTATTGGTGGACTGCTCGAAAAGTGGTTGGGGTTTTGAATCTGTCTTAGGAACAATAAAAAGTTAAAGGCAGAACCGGTGTGTCTGGTGTAATTTCCCATAAGTCTCAAGTCTGAACTCTATAACCTGTTGGACGGGGCGAGGGGTAATTCCGCACGTCCTACATGTTCTGTCTTCATCAGTATGAGACTTGACAAGCTACATAAGTGCCACTGTGAAGACTAGGGCTAGTTTATGTACTGAACTGCCCTAATCCAAGTTCTAAACAGAGAAGACTTGTGCACCTGAGTACCTCCATAGTCCTTGGGTGTCCAGCTGTGAAATTGCTTGAACTTAGTCATTTTATATGTCAACTTCCAGTGCTCATCAATAGCAAGAAATGTTAGGCAATCACCAAGACTGACACTTGGATCTCATTGTCTGAAGTTGCAGGGGACAATATTCCAACTTTGTAACACACAGGTCTCAGATCTGACAAGTAATAACGGTTTGCCATTTGACTTTGATTTTGGCATTCACACACAGACAATCTTAACCATTTTTTTGTTTAATAAAGATATGTCAAGCAAGATTATTTTTAACCCCCCTTTAAAAGCCAGATAAGGGCATTTGCAAAGGGGAATTAAGCACCAATATACATGAGCTTTCCATCATTTTTACCGTGTAAAGCAATTGTCAGATGCAGTGCTGCATATTTCAAAAATATGGATGGCAACCGTACAAATGAAAGATTTAATTTGGATCAAACTAGGGGGTAGAAATTAGGTCACGCCCCATTTGGGGCACAAATATCGTCCGGGCGCAAATATTAGCGCCTGGCGCTAATTATCGGCACTGACAGGAAACTTCACTTTTACCGCCCCGGGAGGTGAGTGGAGCGCTAAATTAGGCACTGCACACCTCTCTTAAGGCGCAAAGGCCAAGGAGTGAGGCGCTAACTCAGCGCACGAGCGCAGCGCAGCTGCTGCCAGTTAGCGAGGGAACACAGACACAATGGTGCCGGACACTTCTTAAAGCGGGGGGGGCCACTTGCTCCCCAGCCACACCCTGCTCATTGCAGCCTTGAATCTCAGCCTGGAGAGACCTGTAATCCATTTTGCTGCCAAGCATGGAGAGGGTGAGAGAACGCGCTCATCGCTTCACCGAGCGGGCCTTGGATGCTCTGGTTGACGCAGTGGAGCGCAGACGATGCATGCTGTTCCTGGAGAGTGGCAGGAGGCCTTTGCCACGCGAGTTCAGAAGAGTGTGGAGGGAGGTGGCTCAGAGCATCTCCTCCAGGAGCATGGTGCCCAGGACCCATGTTCAATGCCGCAAAAAGTTCAACGACCTCACTCGGGTCGTCAGGGTGAGTGGCTTTTTCTCAATACCTCTCCATCCCTCCATCTCAACCTCACTCTATGGCCAGAGGGTCTTAAAACCCCAATGCACAACATTCATCCAACACCTATGGCCCTTTCATCAAACACACACACACATTCCACACTTTGCATACAGTAAGGGCTATTCACCTATGGGAGGCACATCAGGCAAGACCATGGCTGCATACAGTAAGGGCTATTCACCTATGGGAGGCACATCAGGCAAGACCATGGCTGTATATTTACTCAGATGCTGTCCTTTTTCTTGCAGGCTAAGCTGGCTCATAATCGGAGACAGCAGCAACGGACGGGTGGAGGGCGGCTTCAGCTGCAACCCCTCAGCGATCTGGAGGAGCGCGTCCACAGGATTGTGACAAGCCGGGTGATCGGTCCCGTCGCCACTGGAGACGCCGACCCCGTTGTGGACAGCAATGGTAAGGTCATCACCTTTTTGTCCTCTGTCCTTCCACTTGTCCCTCACAATACCAGCCTTTGACACTTTCAATCCAACTTGCTAACTCGCTGCACTTATTCCTCCCTTACTGCCACCCTGTCCTCACGCTAAAGCCACTCTTGTACCTCCCTGCTTTCAGATGGTGATTCACCAGCTGAGGAGACGGGCCCTGAAGCTGCCACTGGGAGTGATGCTGCAGCTGAGGAGGAAGAGGAAGCCGGAGCATCAGTGCCACCCTCTCCCGAGGAAGCCCATGCCCACACTGGGAACACGCCTTCCCCGGAGGGGAGCAGGGGGGAAGGGGCTGATGATGGTGAAGCTCCAGGACCCAGCGGGCTGCAGCAACGCCATGGGGGGGGAGGGAAGAACGGGAGCCTTCTCCCCAGAGGGAGAGTATGCCAGACACTCCTACTGCAATGGACGCAGAGGAGGAGCGGCTGATTGCAGAAATGAACAGCCAGGCGGTGGGCATGCACACTGAGCTCATGGGTGCAGTGGGAAGGGTGCCCGAATGCATTGAGTCACTGGCAAGGAGTGTGGAGCACTTCGCTGTAGCACAGGCGGATGCCACACTAAAGCTTAGTGCTGCAATTCAGTCACTGGCTGCCAGGAACCCATCTGAGACTGCTCTCATGCAGACTCAGATTGAGGCCACGCGAGCACTGACTGCTGCCATCCTCGATGGTTCGTGCACATGTCCCCGGGGCTGTCACCGCGCCGCAGCAGGCCAGCAATCTGTTCTCCGGCAAATTGCTCCGGATGCTGAAGTGCTGCCCCGTGGGAGTGCCAGTGTGTCGGGCGAGCAGGGAGTTGCTGTCCTCTCTCACGATGACAGCATTCCTGCTGCCAACACTGTCACTTCTCCACTGCACTTGCCACCGCCTGTAGGACAGACGGCTGCCGCCCATGCAGAGTTGGTGCAGTCTGCAGCCGGGCCCTCCAGGCCCAGAAGTGGTCGAGGCCGTCCTTCAGGGGCATCTGCAGTGTCAGGGTCTGACGAGCAGCAGCCTTCCACCAGCCTTGCTGCAGCCACTGAGGTCCCATTACGGAGGAGCAGTAGGGTTAGAAGGGGGGAAGTGCGTAAGGGAAGGAGATCACCCTCGAAGGGCAAAAAGTAGGAGGTGTGCCAAAATGCTGGTCATTTTTTTATTAAAGGCCGAGGTTCATGGTCCAACTTTTGTTTAGTGTTTTGGACATTATCTCCAGGTTGTGAGAACCAGTTATGTTATTGACTGTTTTTTTGTGTTTATTTCTATGAGTTTGTCATGAGGAATTGACACACACAAAGTTTGTAAAATAAATAAGTTTCTGTATTCAAAATATACATGGCTGGTAGTTGGAATTATTGGTGCCTTGGCCGGCTTAGGGGTTGCGTGCTGGGTTGATTAGTGTTTGTAGCAATGGCAGGGGCCCTAGAAGCGGCTTGCTATTAGTCGTTGACGGACGGCCCTTGCAGTTTGACCATTGTGGGCCGCCCTCCCGCCTTGGTGCTGCTGATGATCATCGTCCTCGTCCTGTTCCTCCTCTTCCTCCTCCTCCTCTGGTGGTGCTACAAGGCCTGGTGGCATTGGCTGGGTCCTGAGGATTGCCATGTTGTGCAACATGCAGCACACGACTACGAAGTTCGAAACTTGCTCAGGCGAGTACTGCAGGGCTCCTCCGGAATGGTCCAGACAGCGGAACCGTTGTTTCAGCACGCCGATTGTGCGCTCAATAATGTTCCTGGTTGCTTGATGGCTTTCATTGTACCGCAGCTCAGCAGGGGTGTTTGGCGTACGGAGCGGTGTCATCAGCCAGGTGCTCAATGCGTACCCCTTGTCCCCCAGAAGCCAACCAACTGGCTGATGCGGTGCCTCGAAAACTTCTGCCACAGTAGTCTGGCGCAGGATGAAAGCATCGTGGCAGCTGCCCGGATAGTGGGCATTGACAGCGAGTATCACCTGTCTGTGGTCACAGACCAACTGCACATTCAAGGAATGGAACCCCTTTCTGTTCCTGAATTCCTCTGCATTCTCTCACGGAGCACGCAAAGCCACATGCGTGCAGTCAATGGCGCCCTGCACCATGGGGAAGCCCGCTACCCTCGCAAAGCCCATAGCACGGTCACGCTGCTTGTCTGGGGTCATAGGGAAAGAGATGAAGTCTCGTCTCCTTCTGAAGAGGGCATTGGTGACCTGCCGGATGCAGCGATGCACTGCAAACTGGGAGATATTGGCGAGGTCCCCAACAGCAGCTTGGAATGAGCCAGTGGCGTAGAAGTTCAAAGCCACTGTGACCTTCACTGCCACCGACAGAGACGTCCTGGACCTCAGCTGAGGCTGCAGATCTGGCTGCAGCAGGTGGCAGAGATCAGTGACCACCTCCTTGCTGAATCGCAGCCTTCGCAAACACAGCTCCTCGGACATATGGATGTAGGAGAGCTGTTCATGATATACCCTGGGAGGGTAAGCTCTCCTGTACATGCGCCTGATGGCCCTCCTCCGTCTGGTCATCATTGCCACTCTCTGTCTGCGTCTCACTATCCTCCGATTCAGCTGGAGCAGGACGACGCCCCCAATCATTGCAGCCCCCATATTCTCTTTGCCAGAAAAGTAATGAGGTACAGCAACTAAAGTAGCAACAAAGTTAGGATGAATAGGCAAAACTACCTCACAAAGCGTTGAGTCAATGTAGAAGTCTCTCTCTCTCTCTCCGAATCTCTCTCTCTCTCTCAGAACGAGTGGTGCATAAATGTCGACCACAGAAAAAGACAGGAAGAGGCCCCCTTTAAATAGCGCCCCCCCCAGCCCCACACCGATTGATAACGTTCCAGTCTTCCGGTCGTTGGAAGCGCCAGGCGGTAAGGCAGGGGGCGCCACTCAATTTCCGCTCCGGGGCGCCCCAAGGGCGTTGCACCATGGAATGACGTCACAATCTGCGCGCGCAGGTGGTCGCAGCGGTAAGTTTTAGCGCCGCCGCACAATCTCAAGTTAAGTTCTCGAGCGGCGCAAACAGCGCTGCGCCCGGGCGTTAGCGGCTTAACGCCCCATTAGCGCCCTCTTAAGGCGCTAACGGGAGGCGCAACCAAGTGAATTTTTACCCCTGAAAGTTTTATTGAACAAACTATGTTTTGGAAAATTATGCTACACGTGTTTAAAATCAAAATTAGGTCCAACTAGGAACAAATAACTGAAAACTCCAAGCCCACAAATTTCCACAGATTTGCACGAAACTCCATCAGTAAAGACCCATAACACACAAACTGGATTGATGTTTAGTTTTACTAAACTTTTTCTAATATTAAAGGCCCTTTGAATTGAGACTTAGTAATGTAAAACAATTCCTAACAGTATCTCACAGCAAACACAGTGTAGAAAAAGACAGATTGTTTAATTTAGGGATAGGGAAAAAATACCTGCCACTAGAAGACAGCACTGGGACCAGATCAACAGCACAGAGATTTTCTAAAATTACTGGAGATTATTGACAGGTTCCACATTATATTAATCTTGATATCACAAGTAATACATTTACTGGGGCAAAATAGGGTAGTGTTCTAAATGGCAAGATCTTGTACCAATTCACAAACATACAAATTGCTGGGTATTCTGCAGTGAGTGACTCACCTCCTGACTCCCCAAAGCCTTTCCACCATCTACAAGGCACAAGTCAGGAGTGTGGTGGAATACTCTCCACTTGCCTGGATGAGTGCAGCTCCAACAACACTCAAGAAGCTCGACACCATCCAGGACAAAGCAGCCCATTTGATTGGCACCCCATCCACTACCATAAACATTCACTCCCTCCACCACCGGCGCACCGTGGCTGCAGTGTGTACCATCTACAAGATGCACTGCAGCAACTTCCCAAGGCTTCTTAGACAGCACCCCCCAAACCCGCGATGTCTACCACCTAGAAGGACAAGGGCATGGGAACACCACCAAGTTCCCCTCCAAGTCACACCCCATCCTGACTTGGAAACGTATCACCGTTCCTTCATCGCTGCTGTGTCAAAATCCTGGAAAACCCTCCCTAGCAGCACTGTGGGAGTACCTTCACTACACGACTGCAGCGGTTGAAGAAGGCGGCTCACCACCATCTTCTCAAGGGCAATTAGGGATGGGCAATAAATGCTGGCCTTGCCAGCGATGCCCACATCCCATGAATGAATAAATAAATACATTTTAGAAATGTATCTTCTTAATTTCATGTTATTGCAGAGACCATTATTGGTTTCTAAGTTTTAGTTGGTGAACCTGGAGTAATGCTAACAGTCATTTGGTCTTGGCTCATTAAGGTTCATGAGCAGCGTCTGTGCCACAGGTTGGACACTTTCACTACTGATTCTATATCAGATCTTCATGCAGCGTACACCTGATAGCAATGGTAAATTCCTGTCATTGCCCAGAAACACTTAACAAGTCCAAATTTTACTCTACACTTACGAAGTAATTCTAGTGAGAAATGTACTTTTACCAGCATGCATCATTTATCGTTATTTTCTGCAGTCAACAATAACAATTTACATTTATATAGCGCCTTTATCATCGGAAAACGTCCCAAGGTGCTTCACAGAAACCTAATCAGACAAAGACGGACGTCGAGCCAAAGAACGAGATATTAGGAGGTGTGACTAAAAACTTAGTCAAAGAGGTAGGTTTTAAGGAGGGTCTTAAAGAAGGAGAGAGAGCACTGGAGAGGTTCAGAGAGTATTTCAGAGTTTAGGGCCTGGGCGGCTGAAGGCATGGCTACCAATAGTAGCAGAAAGGGAGTGGGGGATGCGCAAGAGGCCAGAGTTGGAGGATCGACAGAGTTCTCAGAAGGTTGCAGAACTGCAGCAGGTTAGAGAGATAGGGAGGGGTGAGGCTATGGAGGGATTTGAACATGAGGATGAGGATTTTAAATCTGAGGCATTGGTAGACCAGCAGCTAATGTAGTTCAACGAACACAGGGGTAATGGATGAAATGGACTTGGCATGTGTTAGGGTATGGGCAATAGAGTTTTGGTTGAGCTCAAGTTTATAGAGGGTGGAGGGCGGGAAACCAGCCAGGAGAACAGTGGAATTGTCGAGTCTGGAGGGAACAAAGACATGGATGAGGGTTTCAGCAGCAGATAGGCTGAGGCAGGATGGAGATGGGAAATGTGATGAAGGTGGAAGTAGGCAGTCTTTGTGATGGAGAGGATATCGGATCAGAAGCACCACTCGGGTTCAAATAGGACGCCGTGGTTGCAAACAGTTTGGCTCAGCCCGAGACAATGGCCGGGGAGAGGGATCGAATCGGTGGTGAGGAAAGAGCATATGTGACAGGGGCCATAGACGATAAATTTAGTCTTCCTAATGTTCACTTTAATTCATGTATAACTTGAAGGAAACATATGGCGAGATTGCGAACTAAATATTCCTGGCTATAAAATTTTCGGGAGAAAAATGACATGGGGGTGGGAGGGTGGTGGCTATTTAATTAAAGATATTAAAGTTTCTTTTATTGATGGCGATGCTCAGGGCTGGATTTTCAATGACCCATGGAGTCGGGTTTGGAGGCGTGTGGGAGGTTAAAGTTGCAGATTCGGGGGTCCCGACCCCATTCCGCCTCCACGCAATTTTGACAAAATCAGTCGTGGGGTTCCCGACTCCGTCCCGCCTCCAAGAGGCGGGAGAGGCCATTAAAGCCCTTAACAAGCCCTAAATTGGCTCTGTAATGCCATTTTGAAACGTTTTAGCTAGTTTAACCCTTTTCCGACGTGAAGTACGCCTGATGTGAAACACGCCAGTGAAACCTGGCGGGAGCACAAGTGGATAGCTGACTATCAGCTGCAGGTCCACTATTACAACGGAGATGTGATGAAGGTAATAGTAATTCGCCTCTGATGCTGCTGCATTGAATGTCTTCAGAGACTGCCTGGGAGGACTTGGTTGCAAAAAAAATTCTCTCTCTCTCTCTGTCTCTCTCTCTCTCTCTCTGAGATGCTGCTCATTTTGCATCCAGGTCCTCTCACAGCAAAGGCCAGGCAATCTCTGAGACCAGGCAGTCTCTGACCTGCAATGATGACATCATCAGAGGCGACTTTCAGACTGAAACCACTAATTGGGTCATGGGTTCCCACATGCTGGAACTCAATTGCCCAATTAAGTGAAAATTGCATCAATCTCCCACATCCAATTGCAGGCGGGTGGATAACGCAAAATGCGGATGACACGACCCCAACCCGCCCCAGTATCAAAATCCAGCCCTCAGTCTGCCCGAGTAGAGGTAAGAAATAATAAGGGATCTGGGGTCCAAAAATCCGCAGCCCTTCCGCGCACAACCTCCATAATTCCAGTAGTTGTGCAGAGGATTGGCTGGAAATTTAAGGATATGTCAGGTCCTGGCCTTCCCAGGAGTTTCCATGACACCTTATAAGGGTCGAAGCCTCTGCCCACCTCAAACAAGCTCAGTAGCACAAGAGTGGGTGTGGCTCAGGGCGTGGACTCCCAGGCCTGGAACATGGTCTAGATCCCTGGGGTAATTTCTAATAATGAGGTGGCTGATGAGGGGCACTATGAAGATTGCTTCTGGGAGAGGGGAGGGACGGTTGCCAAACCACTTTCCCCGGAGCCATCAGCATTTGCCAGGATTCCCGGCCTCCCCAGTCACTGGGGGAGCACTAGAGATGTGCCCTAGAATTTCATGGCAATCACAGGAGCTGCTGGCTCCTTAAATAATTAACGGCACGTGTTCACCATTACCTGGAATAAAAATCTAAATACAAAAGACTTGTCATCTTCAAAATAAAGCTAGCTTAAAGACTTTGCTGCTCATCAGTCTCGAACCAAAGAAGCTTACAGCACAGAAGGAGGCCATTCAGCTCATCATGTCTATGCTGGCTCTTTGTTGCAGCAATACAAAACTAATCCCACTGCCCTACTCCCTCGCCATAGCTCTGTCTCTTCCTCTTCAAGTGGTTGTCAACTTTTCCTTTAAAAGCTGCAATGATCCCTGCCTGAACTATCCACTGTGGCAGAGCAGTCCATACTCTTAATAACTCTTCTGCTAAAACCTGTTCTCCCCAAGAGGGCTTACAGGATATTTCATTGAATTCTGTGTGATTGACATTCCTCATGGCCTCTAGACCAACTTTGTCCAGGGCAGACCTTGACCACTTTTTGTTATTAAGTTTTAGTGAAATGCTGGACACAGCCGAATGCAACAAAAGTAGTTCACGGTGACACAAGAAAAACAGGTGGTCAATTAATTTAGTGAGGCCATGGTTCCAGGCTAAAAGATCATATATACCACGCTTAAAGCAAACCTGAAAAAACACAGAATTAGGCATTTTGGCCTTTTTTTTTACCCTTTATTGCATCTTAGATTAAAATAGGCTGTTTGAAAAATAAAAGCACACTCAAAATGGAATTCTACAAAGATTGTATTCGACTGACTCATTAAGAAATCATAGGAACACAGGATCAGGAGAAGGCCATTTAGCCCCTTGAGCCAGTTCTGCCATTCAATCAGATCATGGCTGATCTGCAAACTAACTCCATTTTTGGTCTTTGTCCCAAATCCCTCAATACCTTTTGGTTAACAAAAATCTATCAATCTCAGCTTTAAAATTAACAATTGATCTAACATCAATTGCCGTTTGAAGAAGAGAGTTCCAAACTTCTACCACCCTCCTAATTTTACAATGCCCCCTAGTCCTAGACTCCCCAAGCAGTGGAAATAGTTTCACTCTATCTACCCTATCTGTTCCCCTTAATATCTTGAAAACTTCGATCAAATCACCCCTTAACCTTCTCAAGACCATCAACTCTTCATTCATTTTTATCCCAAGTTGGGGCAAAGAAGCTTTTTAAAGGACTTCAGTCATTTAACCCTTCTGGCTCGAGAATACTGTTCATTTCTGAACTAATTTCAGTTGCCTACTGTTGACTGCTTGCTTCTGTAAATAACTATTTGTGAAAAAACTTAATAGTTCAGCTCAGTACAAAAGCACCAGGTGTGGCTGATATTAACCATCTCCTGAAGTGATGCGAGGTGCAGTGGATGTCCTGCACCATATCTGGTAGCAATAAAGGAAATTGTTGTTCACCTGAGGCAGGCTATCCCAGATTACTTGACACTTAGGGAATGACAGCTCACCAATGCAAGCACACTTTTTTGTGTTGGGCACAAGAAAGGTATCCGAAGCGAGCTTGAATTGCAAGGTCTGTTTTAACAGTCTTCACACCGTACAGGATTAAGTGAGGTGATTTGAATCACACAACTGCAGAAGCTACACAACAGCTCAGGGTTATAGTCATCCATTTCCAAAGCTTAGAATCAGACCCGAACTATAGGCCAGAGAAAACTGGAGCTGTTAAAATCCACACGGACTGCAGCAGAAAGGAAGTGGCAGGATTTCAGAGTGAGTTATCAATCTACATCATGCCTTCTCCTAGAAGAAAGACTGTCTAGCAGCTGCAATATATCCACATGCAGCAGCAAGGACTGGAGACTGGGGGGAAAAAAACAGGAACAATACTGATCTCCAACACTAAACCTCTTCAAATGCTTGCAATAATGAGAGTATAATCCAGTAACTGTCAAGTGAATCCAGCGTATGAGAATATTCCATTTGTTTGAGCAGCAAGGACTGGAGACATGAAAAACCCAAGAACAATACCGTTCCTAAACCGCTTTGAAGTGCTTGTAATAATTGGAATGAGATTCAGCACCTTCTCAAAAGGCTGCCTGGTGTGCAATATATTCACACTGAGCAGCAATGGTTGAATACCTAAAAATCTAAGAACCGTACTGTTCCTCAGTCCTAAACCCTTTGAAAATTTTTAAGAAGCTGGTTCAGCATCTGCCAAGTAACATAGGGCATGCAACATTTATGAGAGCAGCATTAGGACTTGGGTATCTGAAAAATACTGTTCTCCAGCCCTAATCCCCACACAGATTTTATAGTGAGATACAGCACTGAGGTTCAATCATTAGCATTCCTTGGAAAACATTAATATATTTAACACCCATCTCTAGATTATGCATTGAATAAAATGTGTTCTTTTTAAAGCCAGTTTACCAAGTTATAATATTAATTTGTTATAATTAATCACTCGAAGGCACTCAGAGATTTTACAAAGTTCACATACTTTAAATTAAGCCGATTTCTAATCAATGTATCATTAAGCATTCTTTTGGTGAAACAGCATGTACAATTTAAGCAAATTTGATCGCATTCCTTTAAAGTAAGTAGCTGGACTCTTATACTGAAGTTGTTGCTGACAAAGCAGGTCTTCAATTCTGGTTTCTTTACCAGACTGATCTTCAGCAGTCACCAATTTGTTTCACAAGTAACTTAACTGGACCAGCCACATAAATACAATGGCAACAAGAGCAGGTCAGAGGCTGGACATTCTGTGGCGAGTGACTCACTTCCTGACTCCCCAAAGCCCTTCCACCATCTACAAGGCACAAGTCAGGAGTGTGATGGAATACTCTCCACTTGCCTGGATGAGTGCAGCTCCAACAACACTCAAGAAGCTCAACACCATCCAGGCAACGCACTCTGCTTGATTGGCACCCCATCCCCCACCTTCAACATTCACTCCCTCCACCATTGGCGCACCATGTCTGCAGTATGTACCATCTACAAGATACATTGCAGCAATTTGCCAAGACTTCTTTGACAGCCCCTCCTAAACCTGCGACCTCTACCACCTAGAAAGACAAGGGGTGCAGGCACATGGGAACACCACTGCCTGCAAGTTCCCCTCCAAGTCATGCACCATCCTGACTTGGAAATATATTGCCGTCCCTTCATTGTCACTGGGTCAAAATCCTGGAACTCCCTCCCTAACAGCACTGTGGGAGTACCTTCACAGTGCTGTTAGGGAGCAGTTCAAGAAGGCGGCTCACCACCACCACCAAGGGCAATTAGGGATGGTATATAAATGCTGGCCTTGCCAGCGACACCCACATCCCATAAATGAATTTTAATAAACAAGTTAGTTCACACTCAAGACTCATCGGTGAAGAAATAATATTTGCTTCTACCAAAATTCCATTAAACAACAATATTTGGTACATTACCACTATTTATACATCGTGGAAGTACCTTGTATTAGATACTATTCACAAACATGACCTACTGTAATGAGTCAGGGTAATAGGACCAGAGGTATGCTCTATGATTATGCATCTGAAAAAAAATTATTTAAAAAAAAGCATTTGGGGGTAGAGATTGGACCTTGTTCTGCCTGTTTTACAGACATAAAACAGGCACAAGGAGGGCCAATTTTGGGGACTAATGTACTGCGCCCCATGGACACCTGAAAGATGTCCGACCTGATATCGGGTTGAGCCATTTTTCAGGCATCCAGGATGACTGCCTAAACCAAGCATTCGACCACTTGCATATGCTTAGTGTGTAGTGCCCATTTCAAGCCCAAAGAAAGGCCTAAAGGAATTCTGCCTTTGGTATCATCCTCCCCAAATCACATCGTAGTTTGCAACTTTAAAATTTTTTAAGTTAAATGTGTTGATCAAACTTTATTGGAAATCTCAATGTGCAACTTGTATCTATTAGACTTCTGAACCCAAGCTACACATTTGGGGAGATTGACTGTAGGATCTGGGGTTTACAAATCTTAAGGCCAGGGGAATCTTGGACATAAATATAAATGATATTACTGAATCAAAGAGATTCACTCACAAGAACTCTCTCCATCTCAATGTTACTATTCATCTTTCTACATTTGTGTGTGTGATACCTGCAAAAAGAGTCCAATCCTTCCCAATGCCAATTCAGTTCTTGGATATCAGTACAGCTCATGGAAATTAATGCTTACTGCAATCCCCTTTGCATATAAACCTTGCGTGTAGCAAATTCAAAGCTACTTGCAAGAAGGAAACTATGCTTTGATATTAGATACATATTATTGATCATACCATTGCCTAGTATGCATACAAGAGTAATCTACAAGACAGTCAACCTTGGATCAATGATAGCACTTTCATCTGAGTCAGAAGATTGTAGGTTCAAGCCCTACTCCAGAGACTTCTGCACATAATTTAGACTGACACTTCAATGCAGTACTGAGGAAGGGCTGCACTGATCAGAGCAACAGTCTTTTGGATGAGACATTCAACTGGGGCCCCATCTGCCCTTTCAGGTGGATGTAAAAATCTATGCACTATTTGAAATTGAGCAGGGTAGTTCTTCTGGTGTCCTGGCCAATATTTATCCCTCAATCATCACTAAAACAAGTTACTTGGTCATTTATCTTATTGCTGTTTGTGGGACCTGGCTATTCAAAAATTGGCTGCCACAATACCATACAACAGTTCAGGTCTGAGCTAGTAAACAACCCAGATTTCTCATCCACCCAAGTGACAAAAACAAATAAAACTGATTACTGGGCTGTTGATAAAAGGTTTGGGATTTTGCCTTAAGACATTTCCCTATTGTGATAAGTTTGCTTTTGATCTGAGGTGTCAGAAGCTGCCTGGACCAGATTTACCTCGTACAGAATTTCACTCTGTCCAGTTATATTTCCATATCATGTCAGTGAGGTACAACTGTGGAGCAAAGACATACTTGTAGAATCGTCAAACAGAGCAGTTAAGAGCCAAATTGTTTTGCTTCAGTACAGGTTTACATCACACAAGAAATAAGATTTGTAGTTTAGTCTGTAACATATGATCTATCAGTGTGGCATTTGTCCAAATATTAAAAGGTTAGGAAGGGACTATGGGCATCCCATCCTACTTTGATATATACTCCAGTAGTACAAGGGTAGGTTCTATCCCAGTCATACCACGCACAATGTTAAATATAAGCTAAAAGGAGGCTCGGGGCTCCCTATGGAAACTGCCTTTGTAGTAAGCATGAATACAGAGTGTTGGGAGAAACCCCAAAGTAACATTTGGTGGCAGCTGAAATGGGTTAAATATCACCTGTAGATCAAAAACCTGTAGATTTAAAGCCAATTACCAGAAGCAAGCAGCAGTAAGAATCCGTACTGTACTAGAAGAGATGCAGACCACGAGTTAGACCTGGCTCATCTGACAGCACAGGAAAGCCAGCACCATCATAAAGTTAAAATGCGGCAACTGCTGATGGAGGAGGAAAAAAGAAGCGTGCAGGTTCAAGGAGGAAAAGAATGGTGCAAGCATGAAGAGGAAGAAAAGAGAGCAACAGTATCAACTGGAGACGGAAGAAAAGAAAGATCAGCGCAGATACAAAGATGAAGAAGATGAGTATCGGTGTCAGTATGAGGAGACTCAGTTCAAGCACGAGGCTGTGGAAAAGAAGTAGAATTACGTAGAATTTTACAGCACAGAAACAGGCCATTCGGCCCAACTGGTCTATGCTAGTGTTTATGCGCCACACGAGCCTCCACCCACTTTACTTCATCCCACCCTCCAATCATATCCTACTATTCCTTTCTCTCTCTAGCTTCCCCTTGAATGCATCTATGAAGTAGCACCAAAATGCACTTGAACTAGCAGAGAAAGGCTTATTGACTCAATGAGGATTTAGTTGATCCAACCAATTCCTCTGTGTAAAATAATTTTACAAAATCCAATCTTATTCCAAATTTTAAAGATGATGAGATAAGGGCTATTAGATAGTTAGTCAACCACCATTTTTTTTTTTTTTAACATGCTACTCCAATGAACTATACATTAAGATGTACATTAAGATGTTACAAAGCAAGCAAATCTTGATGTGTATGACTTGGCACCAGATGTTGTTTATAGATGTAAATTTAAAATGTCACAAAAAGCTCACTGTTGTTAGAGAACTGATGGTAGGAAAGGATGATTTATTGATAGTGGTTACAGGGAGAAAATGTATTTTGTTCGAAGGCATTACATTAATTAATGGCATCATCTTCTAGAAGCGATAGATATCTTTTTAAGCAAATATCACCTCAATCTATTATGGAGGTGAAAACCAAGCTATATCAAAAAAATGGAAGGTCATCTTAACTGTTCCCAGTTCCAGAATAATCTAAAATCCAATCACAATATTTTAAGAAGGCGTTTGATTAGTTGTTCGCTGCCCTTTCAATCTTGGAAACAGTAAAAGCCAATTAAATGTGGTCACAAGATATGCCCAGTTGCATTGTACGGCACTTGATCTCAGCCTTGAATCAGCTATCAATGCTCAGTGACCTGATGCAGTCGACGGTGAGGGACTTTACTGCCTATCCCTGAACTCAAATTGTAACATCTGAATTTTATTGATATAAGCTAAATATTACCACTCTTATTTGACATTAGAGCAGCTACAGTAATACAGACAAGAATCACTAACAGTACTTTTAATCCTCAAATGCAATAAACCTTGTGCTGCTGTTCACCTCAATTAAACAGCCACTTGTCCGAGAATCTATAGGTTTCTAATTCAATTAAGTTTGGACTGGTGCCGGCATTAAGTGCACACCTGTTTAGGAATATCATGGCAGTAAGCAAATTGAATCTGCTCCTAGAATATTACATGATTAAGTGTTTAAAATTTCCCTCGTGCTTGGATCCGGATCATAAAATCTTAGCATCTGGCTGCTAGATTTAACAGACACAAGTAACCATACAAGCAATTAGTTTAGTTCAACTAATAAAAGCTGACCACTACTTAATATCAAGTCTTTTGATTCGAACCCTTAAAATGCATAGGCAACTTCCTACCATAATCTTCAATGAGAGTTTTGTCTTTTAATTCAAGTTACATTTATCTGACTATTAGCAGAGCGTTTCCGAATTCCTGGTTTTGTTGCCTGAAAATCTTTTCTTGTAATTTGCTAATTTGAGTAAAATGCCACTAGAGCACAAAATACGCACTGAAGGGTTCATCATAAATTCAGTTAACAGTAGGCCCCATCTGTGTGAAGCATATTGCTGTCTATACTATGCATGAGACCATATGGCCCAGGAGATTTAGTTCTCAGTTACTGCAGTGGAAACTTAATGAAAAGCACTAAAGTACTGAAGTAGTTACACTGAAATTACCCGGAGCTGCCAAGGGTTGAGAAATTTCATGCCGGAGATTAATGGGGGGAATGGGAGCCATTAGATTCTATTAGACTATCAAAGAAAAATGCAGGAGACTTGACAGGCCTGACTACTGTAGCAAAGACCTGAAATAATTTCCAGAATTATTTCTGTCATTAGAACTGTAGACACTAGTGTGTGGTTGCTATTTTGAAGTTTTAACGTATTATTGGTAGTTTGTGTATGTAGTGTCAGCTGTGGCTCAGTGGGTAGCACCCTCGCCCTCTGAGTCAGAAGGTTGTGGGTTCAGGCCCCACTCCAGGGACTCGAGCACAAAAATCTAGGCTGACGCTCCAGTGCAGTGCTGAGGGAATGCTGTACTGTCGGAGGTGCCGTCTTTCGGATGAGACGTTAAACCAAGGCCCTGTCTGCCCTCTCAGGTGGATGTGAAAGATCACATGACATTATTTTGAAGAAGAGCAGGGGAGTTATCCCCGGTGTACTGGCCAATATTTATCCCTCAATCAACATAGCAAAAACAGATTATCTGGTCGTTATCACATTGCTGTTTGTGGGAGCTTGCTGTGCGCAAATTGGCTGCCGCGTTTCCCACATTACAACAGTGACTACACTTCAAAAGTATTTCATTGGCTGTAAAGCACTTTGAGATGTCCGGTGGTCATGAAAGGCACTGTATAAATGCAAGTCTTTCTTTTTAGATCAAATAGATATCGATTCACTTAACTCACTGTTGCCAGTTTGACAAATAAATTATATTATTTCCAACCAGTCCTATCACCAGAGTAGGTTTTATATCTGAAATGGAGACAATAGGGCAGTATCCTACTCGAACTCATTCTTTCCCATGCTCTGAAACGCTTTACAATCTACTCCTCTTCATTTAAAATTGCTTAATTTGAACTGTTAATTCTAATTGAATTGCTGTAAACACTCTCGTGCTGTGTTAAGTAAATTGCTTAATTTGAACAACTGGATCATTCAAAAAATGTACAGCAAAAAAAAAGACTTTGAATTAACTGGAGAAGCATGTACCTTCCTCAGTCTTCACTTTCTCCGACATATTTCAGGATAATGAAACTCAAACTTTGACATCGCCTAACCAGTGCTTCTCGATTTATCTCCTACTTTTCTCAGTATTGGTGGCCTTCTGCATTGTGGACTTTTGTCCTTCAGCTAGTTTTCTTCAAAGAAATCTCAGTTCACAGAGCTGTAGTAAAACTCGCCCAAGTGGAGTTGAGATTTATATCGCCGTACTATGCGATTTTATTACTGATTCCTATGAAGAACTTTCAAAATCTCACACATGGTGAGTGGTTGGCTTGGGGTAACTTAGATAGCATGAAGACAACGCATACCCAGAAACAACCATAACAAGGATAGATATTTCACATGTTTGAACCTGATGGTTGCCAGGAGTGCATAAAGACTTGCAGAAATTGTAGTAGTGTTTGAATGAATCGAGTCATCGATTCTCCATATCCTCCAACAAACAGCAAGTGGTGGTTAATGATGAGTTCAGCTGAAATGTTAACCAATATTTTTCTCTTATGGCCTACAGATCGGGCAGGTCTCTCCATTCACACACCACCTGACTTGGCTATATATCGCTGTTCCCTTCATTGTCGCTGGGCCAAAATCTTGGAACTCCTTACCCAACAGCATTGTGGGAGCATCTTCATCACATGAACTGCAGCGGTTCAGAAGGCGGCTGAAAAGTCTCCTTCTCAAGGGCAACTCAGGTTGGGTAATAAATGCTGGCCGTGCTCACATCCCAAGTATGATTAAAAAGGAAATTCCAGTATTTTCTATTTTTAATTTCAATGATATTTCATTCTGCATTAGGACCTTCACTGATATTTTCCAGCAGAGAGTTGTATGGTCAGGAGAAGCAATGTGTGACGCTCCACCGCCTTCATAATATTGAGGTGCAGCAGCTCTGGCATGAACTAGGTGGTCTGACTTAAACACTATCAACTACTGTCTTGCTGCACTGGTCATAACCTTCCAGGTTGCTCAAACCACAGAAAATAGATATTATAGTGAACCCTGGCATGGAGTATCCCCCATCCTTATACTGTCTACTGGATTTCATGGTGTTGGATTATACCGAGTCCATGAGCAAATAAATATTATTCTCTCCAGCATGACCAACAGGATCCCAAGAAGTGCCAAAGCAAGGATGTTGACAGGTACATGACAGGTAGTACAGTTTTATTCTCCAGCAGTTACACCCACAGATGTGTACAACTGTGGCCCCTGACACCAACCATGGATCCCAACCTATAGAGGTGAGTGCTAAATGCAGTATCGACTCACCTCTAACAATCCTACCAGCAGATTATCCCACCCCACAGCTGTTGGTCAAACAGATGGAATTTTGCTGGTTGCCAGATCTCTGGGTACCCACCCACAACCTCAGCCATTCTGCTGGCTGCACATTAAGCTATTTGTTGTTGAACTATCATCATCTGTGAGATCGCCAAACAATGGAACTGTACAGAGGGCTGGCTGATCAAGATGAATCCTTCATTGGGTCATAGGTGACCAGCAACAGGTAATTACGGATAATCAAGAGGGCTGAAGTTTCACAAACTGGCCAGGTAAATGTATTTTTTATCATCCAGGTCAGAAAACAATTCATGGCCATTCAGGGTGGATGACACTTGCCCCAATCAATTGGGAGGTAATAATACAACATCCACACCTCCTGTAGAGGAACAAAACCCAATGGTGGGGTCAGTAACAAAGCAGCTGAGGTACAAATGGTAGAGAATGCTAGAAACACTCAGCTGGTCAGGCAGCATCTGTGGAGAGAGAAAGGTAGGGCTATAATTTCAGGTCAATGATCTTTTCGTCAGACCTGTGATGTTAACTCTGCCTTCCTCTTTCCACAGATGCTGTCTGGTCTGCTGAGTGCTTCCAGCATTAAGTGTTTTTTAATTTCAGATTTTCAGCACCTGCAGCATTTTGCTTTTTGAGGTGTAAAGGTTCTTTTTCCAGCTGCACCACTGCACTGAAGCTGCCCTTTGGTGATATATAGGGTTCCCACTCTTCGACCTGCTTCTCAAACCAACGTTACCAGTTGCACATAATCACTTGCAGTAGATCTGTTGCGAACCCTTGTCGAACTCCTGTAAGAGTTGCCACCCATACTTGGTTTCTAAAGACGCACATACTCCTACTCTCCCTAGAACACTGAGCTGAATATCAAGCTCAGAAAAATGGCATGAATAATACAATTACATTTTAATTTGTCACATTTCATAGAACCTGCAAAACAGTGAAGCTTTAAATGAGTAAATAATAGAATAACACTGTTCGTATAACAATCTGCTTGCAGCTGTTCAAGGCACAGAATGCATGTTCAGCACTAACTTTGTCCCTGATTTATTTTACATTAATGATTTAATATCTAACACTTTGAGAACTAAATAGAGACAACTAATTACTGGAAAATCAGTTACAATAAACTAAAATTAAAAACAGTACAGGTAATACTTAACATCTATAAATAGAAAAGGCAAATTAACGCTACAGGTTTAGACTCTTCATCAGAACTGAAAACAAAAGGATAAAGCAATCAGTTCAGTAAGATGGAGGGGGAGGGGGGGTTAGAGAAAAGCTTAAGTTTAGCGAGAAGCAACAGAAATCTCAATCACGGAAAGGGAGTCAGTGGGTGAATGACAGTGAACTGCTTAATAGAAAACTGTTCAATGCCATGAAAGAATAACAGGGAAGCAATGAAAAGACATTAAAAGAACTAAAGGAATGTGCAAACAGTTAAGAAAGTGAAAAGGCACGAGAGGCCCCAACCGAAAGATCAGAAAGTGAGGGAAATTAGAGAGAGGGGGGGGGGGGGGGAAGATGCTAAAGTAGGATGTCTGAAGTAATAAAAAAAAGGTAAGCATATAGTAATTAGACACAAATGACAGGAACATCTCATACAATGTTTACCTTAGCAACGCTGGGCACAAGGAACACTGGTGCCTTCCCGGAGGTTCGACGTTGCTATGAGCAGCAGAAAGTAGATTTGAAAACTCAATGCTTATGTAATCAATATGCATAAACGAAAGTGCTCCTGTTATTTTTAAATCAATCTTTCAGCTTGTACCCAAGCCCCGAGGTAGATGGCCACACTACACTCTACAGCCATTCCTTGGCCACACCCAAGTGGAGTTTGAGGAGCCCATTATTATCCTGAATGTTGGGCAAGCTCGTAGGCACACCCTTCTGGTGGACGGAACCCCTGCCGCAATTCAGGTGTGCCAGGATTCCACAAGAGCTGAAAATCCTGGCCTACAGGTCTTCACTTTGTCATTGCTTTAATTGCTCCAAGCTATGACTTTCAGGACATCTTTTAAGAGGCTCCTTCTGCTTGCTCCACATCTATCTAACTTGCATAATAGTTACTGCTGCAATTAGAATAAGTGTCTTGGTGTGGATTACCTATTTCGTATGGTATCATTTTCAAATACAATTGTAAATATAAACTGAAAATACAAGACACTGTGGTTTTGGTCTTTTTCTCATTCTGAAGCTAAGATTACACCATTTGTCTCCCGACACAATTCCTGCCCATCACTTAGAATGCTATGTGGCCTAAGAATTTCTACAATAAATCTACACTTTGATGGAACCATCTTTCAATGTCACTTTTTATTTTAAAAACAGAATTTTATCCCCTTGTGAGCATGTCTTAAGGTTTTCAACTGCATTTCCAACTAATATCATTCTTCGTTTACAATAGTTGAAAACCTTCAGCTTGAATTGGACAATATGTGGCCAATTTTTCCATCAAATGTTTGAGGATTCTTGCCCACTACCCCGTCTCCCTGCTCACCACAAGCAAAATGTATCCTGGTTGAAGGCTCAACATTTCAGATAAAGGGTCACACTCAAAAGCAGAAATCACACTCGAAAGATTAACCAACTTATCTCTTTCAGAGGCTGATGAACTTGCTGTGCACTTCCAGTTGTTCATGAGTAAGGGCTTAACCATTGAACTCTCACATTTTTTCCAATTACTTTTCTTTCCTCTTACAAGTCCTGTCACTAATTTTAGATGAAGTGGCAGCATGTGTACAAAAGACTACTTCCCATTGTGTACAAAAGCCAACTTTTTCACTAAAGGTATTGACAGGAGGAATTTCAACCCCAAGATACTCTAATCAAACATTGTATACTAATATACACAAGAATGAAAACAACGCATTCAGCACAAGAAACACCACTTTATGGAACGGTGTGAGTAGCATAAAATTTACCAATATTGTTTTATTTTACCACACTCTAGAGAGTTCGACTATGGTTTGCAGCCACTGCCTTGTACCTTCTTTATATAATTCTTATGCTAATAGTTCCAAGGCCACCTTAGTATAGATTCTACGGGCTGGATTTTCCCTGTGGAGGCGGGATGGCGGCGGGAGAGCTGGTTGGCGGCTTCCGGTCCCGCTCCCGTCTGCAGCCGCTCTCTCAAAAAGATTTTCCGCAGATTAGCCTTGTTATGCCGGCCCTGCGGGGTTCCTGGCCAATTAACAGGAAGCAGGTCTGATGACGTCATTTGATGACGCGTCATCAGCCGGTTTCCTTAAAGGGACCACAGCCACTTTGATTTTGACAGTTGTACTGTCAGTGTTCTGCAGCATTGAGGTGCTGCAAACACTGTCAAGCACAGCACAAAGGTGCACGGCTGCACCCAGTCTCACGCATGACTCCCTCCATATCCTTATGGAGGGAGTCACAGCACGCAGGGAGGTTCTGTTCCCTTCCAATGGCGGAAGAGACCTCCAGGAGATCAACGCAGTCTGGTTGCACATAGCACAGGAGGACACAAGCAGGGATGTCGTCAGGAGTGCCTGGCTGCAGTGGCACCAACCTTTCAATGATCTCAGTAGATCGCGAAACGTTACTGCAATGCCACACTCAACCTCATCCTGCTGTGCCACTCATCACATCCCCATCACTCTGCCTTCCCTACCCTACTCCTGCACATCCTTACTCACACCAAATTACCTTGCACCTCCACTCATCCCTCTCTATCTACATTATCACTTCCCCATCTCACTAGCCACCCCTCACACTCACCCTCATCCTACTGCAAGCATACCAACTAACAACACACAAGGGTAGGCACTTGAGAGATTTAGCCAATGTTCATGTGAAGTTTCTGTTAATGTGTTGTCATACAGTGAAATCTATATTTTCAACACTTCACCTTATTGGACAGATCTGTGCACACCTTGAGAAGTGTCTTAGTGAGTTTCAGTGAATGTTGAGACATAACTCCACCCCCCCCCCCCCCCCACCCCACTGTTGTGATGAGTGTGAAAGGAATGGCTTGGACATTATAGGGATGCTTTATGGTGCTGGTGTCAACCTGGCGCATCATGTGGCAGCCAGGGTTTACAGCATCAAGTGAAGTAAATCTGGCCATGGTGATGCCATCGCTGGCCTCCCGGGCAGCAATGTTGTCAGGGGCTGATGCCCTGTGTCCTGTGCCGCATCAGGTGATGGCAGAGAAGGTTGGTAATGTTGTTGGTGATGCTACTGTGCCTGGTGATGTTGGTGTTGGGGCTGATTATGGAAGGATTCAGAGGACCAAGGTGTGATTTTTTCAAGGGCACCGATGTTGCTGGAATAGATGGCAGCTGCAGGTGAGATGACAGAAGTGATCTGTCAATGGTGAGAGAGGTTCTTCCAATGAGGTACCACTGGATAGAGATTTGGCTCTAAACACTTGCAAGCTAAAGAAAGCTCTATGGGGGAGAAATTCAGTATCGCCCCATTTGGGGCGCAATTATCGGCCGGGCGCAAAGATTAGCGCCCGGCGCTAATTATCGCCACCGACTGCAAACTTGACTTTTATCGCCCCTGGAGGTGATTGGAGTGCTAAATCAGGCGCTTCACACCTGTCTTAAGGCGCAAAGGCCGAGGAGCGAGGCGCTACCTCAGAGCGCTGGCGAAGCTCATGTGATGTCAGTCAGCAATGGAACACACACACAATGGCACGGGCCAGTTCTTAAAGGGAATGGTTAATCTTGCTTTCAATCCACATCCTGCTCATTGCAGCCTTGAATCTCGGCCTGGAGAGACCTGTACATCAATTCTGCTGGAAAGAACAATGGAGAGTACCAGGCAAAGAGCTCAGAGTGCAGCCCCCACAGTCTCTTCTAAATCGATACAAGGAATGGCAAATCAAAATGAACCTGCAAAGTGCTGCTCAGTACCCAAAACTCCTTCACACAACGTTGAATCTCTCCAGAAGTCTCTCTCTCTCTCTCTCTCAGAATGCGTGGTTCAAAAATGGCACCAACAATAAAAGGCAGGAAGCGGTCACCTTTAAATAGCGCTCCCCCAGTCCCTTCATGACTGCAAAACGCTCCCCTCAACCTGTCGTTGCTAGCGTCAGACGGTAAGGCAGGGGGCGCCACTCAATTTCCGCTCCGGGGCATTACCGGGGCGTTGCGCACTCGACTGACGTCATGATCTGCCGGCGCAGGAGATCGTGGCGGTAGTGTTTAGCGCCGCCGCAAAATGTCTAGTTAATTTCGCGAGCGGCGCAAACTTCGCCGCGCCTGGGCGCTAGATGCTTTGCGCCCCATTAGCGCCCTCTTAAGGTGCTAACGGGAGGCGCAACCTACTGAATTTTTCCCCCTATATGTCTTACAAATGCAGTAACCAACAGTTTCTGAGCTCTGAAACTGAACAGCTACAACATGACATCCTTTATACCACTTCTGCAGCTGTTGTGAAGGAAATAGCCATATTCCAAGAAATACATCATCCTATGAACAGATTTGATAATATTAAAACATGACAAACTGGGGTTAAAAATCTAAAAGCCTCGGCGACACAAGCCGTAAAACAGAAATACAGGCTTATGAGATAAAGATCAGTTGTTGACAAGAGCTGTAAAACACCAAACAAGCTTTGAAATGGGAATGGGATATTGACAAAGACAAAGCCCCTATTGAAGCAAACCATTGGCGCTTCCACAATGTCTAGAGTTTGGGAGAAACACAATGGAATGACCCAAGTAAAGTGTTATAATCTAACATGTCGAACAGGTGCACAGAACATTAAAAAAAACAAGTGCCTTTGAAAAAATGACATCAAGTAAAAGAAATACCTGCTGTAAAATAGTTTTATGTTAAACTTAGAAACAGGAGACACGGTTCTTAATGTAACCAATTGAAGTAAATAAATGCAAAAACACCCTAGATGAAGTGTTTACAAATTGTAAAAAGTACCTACAGAGAGACTTTGAAAATATAACATCAATAGATACACCAAGCAATTACATTGTTCTTGTATTGAACTTGGAATACCATGGAGTCACAACGACTGATAATAACCAGTTAAAGTAGTGTTAGAATTGAATGGAAAACCTTCGATAAGAATCACATCAAGTAAATACTGCTGTCATATTGTTTTTTATGATGGTTTTTGAAACACCTAAACAGGAGGCAGGATTCTAAAAGCTAATAGCTGAAATGACATTAAAGAATAGAAGAAAGTCAGCAAAGAATGACTTGAGACAATTAGCTTACATCAGCAGGAAAACTTCAAAGGATAAACCACCAAAAAAAGATATAAAAATAAGAGCTTTTCAAATGGACAGTCAGAAGTCGCTGGGAAGGCAAGCGTTTCTCAACTTCACAGGCACGCTCTGTAAGTTTTTAACTTTGAGTCTTGGGTAATCAAGGTATTTGATTTTGGTGGATATTCTGGGTTAAGAAATAAGTAGAAGTGTGGAAATGTAACAAAGTTAAGATTTGAGAATAAGGATCTCTGATAAGAAATGTAAACTATTTGTATTTTGAACGGTTAAAGTTGCAATTGCCATAACTAAATGTTAACTAAATGTCGGTTCTTTAATAAATCTATATATTTTTAGAATTGTCTCACAGAGTATTTCTGTATAAACTCGCAAACTCAATTTCTGTACACTCTTCAGTGAGGAGTTGCAGAATTCTGGTGGGTATTCCGGACCCTCATAATATCCGGAAGGTTACAGTCTAGTTAAACTTATTAAAAGTACTATCCAGAGGACGGTAACATCTTCAGACCATTTATTTCCTTTAGGGAAAGGTAGTCTGACCTTTAGACCCAATTAAGCGTCTTATAGGATTCGGCTATCTTTAACTTTAGTTGAAGGTGAACATCTGGGGAATACGTCTGATCTGGGGTAGTCCGAAAGGGCTAGGACTTGTAATTATCCCTTCACTGTCAGGTTATCAGATAAATCAAAGCAGACTCAACTCACGCCAGGGTGAGCTGTCGTGTTCCCCTGAGCAGCGGGTAACCCGTGGGGGAGCACGTAACATTACAAGGTAGGCTCAAAATAGCATTAAATTGGCGGTTAACAAACCAGTTAATGAGTTCAATCGTCTCCCCCGCCGCTAGGTGTCGGGTCAGTTCTGCACTGACAGACCCGACACCAGGGAGACTCGCATGGAGGCGGGTTGACAGCGGGTTCCCTACCCGCTGTCAATCTTTGCTATTTTGACAGCGGACCTGCCTCCAAACCCGCCCTCTGAGCACTGGCAAAATCCAGCCCTACAATTCAGACAACTGAACAAGAAGATCGTGTTGTTGTATAGATGGCTGTAAATGTACATCAGTTGAAGCCTTCGGTGCCACTGTGTTATAATAGAGTTATAACAAGATTTTACAGTCCTGATGTTTTTCCTTCAGAGAATGCATGACATAAGCACTAAAAGCTCCAATTATCATGCATTTAAGAACTCTCGAAGCCGATACATAACCTTGGTAATTGTTATCTTCAGCACTTCTTCTACCCAAGTTTAGCAGTGGCAGGCACATCCCCTGTAGATATAATGCCAGTCTGATGTGGGGAAGCCTGATTTTCTCCTCCGTTTACAAAAAAAATAAGTTTAATTTCTGTAATCATAACAGCTTGCGCCTACTATGCTAAATTTATGACATTGCCAAAGTACAGCCTTGGTTCTAAACAAATAATGCATGAAACACAAAGGTTATTGTGCGGCTGGGTCCATGGAAGTATTGTGTGTACTAAAAACAGAAAATGCTGGAATACTCAGCAGGTCAGGCAGCATCTGTGGAAAGAGTATCAGTTAATGTTTCAGGTCGATGACCTTTCGTCAGAACTGGAAAAGGTTAAACATAGAAACATAGAAACTAGGAGCAGGAGTAGGCCATTCGGCCCATCGAGCCTGCTCCACCATTCAATACGATCATGGCTGATCATCCAAATCCAGTACCCTGTCCCTGCTTTCTCACACAGAATCCCCATCGAGCCTGCACCGACACATATCCCACCCTATCCCCGTAACCCCACGTATTTAATTCCCCCTAACATATCCCTTCCTATCCTATCCCCGTAACCCCACATATTTAATCCCCCCCTAACACTAAGGGTCAATTTATCATAGCCAAATCAACCTAACCCGCACATTTTTGGACTGTGGGAGGAAACCGGAGCACCCGGAGGAAACCCACGCAGACACGGGGAGAATGTGCAAACTCCACACAGACAGTCACCCGAGGCCAGATTCGAACCCGGGTCCCTGGCGCTGTGAGGCACCAGTGCTAACCACTATGCCACCGTGTTGCCCGTTAGAGATGTAAAAGGTTTTAAGTACAGATGCAGGGAAAGAGGGGTGCGGAGGAACGATCAAAAGGCAAGGTCTGTGATAGGGTGGAAGGCAGGAGAGATTAAAGGACAAAAGGGATGATGGTGCAAGGCGAAAGGAGATGGAATTGGGACAAGTATTGTGTGTAACTGTTGAGGGTTGAACATTGTAGGCTGTAATGTTAGATTAATCCCTGCCACACTGAGAATCTGTCGCTTATCTGGATGTGCTCGCTTGGTGGAGGAAGACTTTATTGGTCTGTCAGCAATCCCTCCAGTTCTGATACAAGGATTAACCTGGTTGCATCAGTGAGAAGACTCATGACAAATTACATCACTGCTATTTGATTGTGTGGAACAAAAAAGGTGCACAGTGGGAGCAGGATACTGAAATAACAAAATATATTTTATAATTAGGAAGAGGTAGGATATATTTTATGAGTTAGAAGAATAAAATTTTACAACGGCCCTAGGGAAGAGAAATAAAACGAATGGTAAGGTGCCCACAAGTAAAACTTAGATTTTTAAATTTAAAGTTGTGTTTGTTTTGGTTTTATATCAGGTTAATATTACTAACATTACAGTAGCTTATTACTATTTCTTCAGTCACGCCATATATAAGACGAAACCAGTCAGACCAGGGAGCCAGCAATATATCTGGACCTGGAAACAGCCTCAAGATTAATACTTTGGAATGTTGCTAGATTACTTTGAGGCGAGAGAGAAAATTGGCAGAACCTTGCCTTCTCGTAACTTTACTGTGTGGTTTGTCATCTTTTAAATGAATGGGCAGAGGTCAAGTGATAAAACAAATCACATAGAGCATATTCTAGAAGGTATAGTAATGGAATAGGAGAAATGCAAGTTATGGATCAGCAAGGATGAAACATCATACAGTGTGAGAACATTTTTTCAGATATCTTGTATTATCCACACAAGTAGCTATAATTGTGAACTATGAGTCTTTTTATGGACTAGGAGTTGTTCTATGGACTTGTAGAATGAAGCAGTAGGAAAGGCTTTCATGCTGTGAATGTTCAAGTAATTTGAGATAACTACCTGGGTGCTAATTTAACTCCACCATTTTAGTGACATCATCATCTTGCTAGCATGTTCTCTTGCACGTTCGCTGATGGTTGAGTAAGTAATAGTTAATATCACTCCACTCCTGGGCTTTCGTGTGTATTTCTGTGGCGCTGGATTTGTTTTTCTTCTACTATGATAGTAGTTATGGTTTCAAATCCTGGTTCCAATTTGTGCTCCAAGTATTCCAGGCAAAGAACACTAGCTGGAAGGAATTTAAATCAGTCAATGTATTAGCAACTATGCCTCAGCTTACTAAAGATGCAATTTTGCTGCCTTGATTAATCAAGTGGTGCGCTATAGTACAGTTCACAGAAAGTAGATTAGTTGCTTATTGCACGATTTATTATTATTAAATATTGCAACAAATTAGAGACTTGCTGGGGAGAAAGTGACAATAATGAAAGTGACGCGTATTAAGCTAAAGCACTTGAAGCCTGAAGGTAGAAGTATGGCCACACTCTTTTTTTTTATTCGTTCCTGGGATGTGAGCATCACTGGCAAGGCCAGCATTTATTGCCCATCCCTAGTTGCCCTTGAGAAGGTGGTGGTGAGCTGCCTTCTTGAACCGCTTTGTGGTGAAAGTACTACTGTTAGGTACGGAGTTCCAGGATTTTGACCTAGCGACAATGAAGGGACAGCGATATATTTCCAAGTCAGGATGGTGTGTGACTTGGAGGGGAACTTGGAGGTGGTGGTATTCCCATGCGCCTGCTGCCCTTGTCCTTCTAGGTGGAAGAGGTCGCAGGTTTGGGAGGTGCTGCCGAAGAAGCCTTGGCAAGTTGCTGCAGTGCATCTTCTGGGTGCTACACACTGCAGCCACGGTACGCCGGTGGTGGAGGGAGTGAATGTATAAGGTGGTGGATGGGGTGTCAATCAAGCGGGCTGCTTTGTCTTGGATGGTGTCGAGCTTCTTGAGTGTTGTTGGAGCTGCACTCATCCAGGCAAGTGGAGAGTATCCCATCACATTCCTGACTTGTGCCTTGTAGATGCTGGAAAGGCTTTGGGAAGTCAGGAGGTGCGACACTCGCCACAGAATACCCAGCCTCTGACCTGCTCTTGTTGCCACAGTATTTATGTGGCTGGTCCAGTTAAGTTTCTGGTCAAAGGTGAACCTCAGGATGTTGATGATGGGGGATTCAGCGATGGTAATGCTGTTGAATGTCATGGGGCGGTGGTTAGATGCTCGCTTGTTGGAGATAGTCATTGCCTGGCACTTATGTGGCGCGAATAAGAACATACATAAGAACATAAGAAATAGGAGCAGGAGTAGGCCATGTTACCTGCCACTTATCAGCCCAAGCCCGAATGTCGTCCAGGTCTTGCTGCATGCATGCATGGACTGCTTCATTGTCTGAGGAGTTGAGAATGGCACTGAACACTGTGCAGTCATCAGCGAACATCCTTCTGACCTTATGATAAAGCGGTTGAAGATGGTTGGGCCTAGGACACTGCTGTACGAAGAAGTACACATGCCTAATGAACAGAAAACAAATTCCACAAAAGTTGGCTTGGATTTTCTTGACTGCTTTTTTTTTAAATGGAGAAATAATTTTTAACTATTGCTTGTTTTATGCACTTTGCCTTCAGACAGTGAAGCTTTGGTTCACTGTAGATCAAGTTATTGAGATATAGTCACCCTAGCCTGTGGACAAAAGTCACAGGGTGTGGCTGATATTTTTTGGCAGTTTTCCCCAGTGTCTTTTTTAATTGGACTTCTTTGTGAAGTACTTTACAAGCCAATTTTGTTGCCATTTATATGGGGAGCAGTTTTGCTAATAAGGCTTACTTCTAATCTACTTCAATTAATAATCACAATAGAATAAAGGAGTATCTCGCCTGATAGAAACATAGAAGATAGGAGCAGGAGTAGGCCATTCGGCCCCTCGAGCCTGTTCCGCCATTTAATGAGATCATGGCTGATCATCCAAATTCAGTACCCTGTCCCTGCTTTCTCCCCATATCCCTTGATCCCTTTAGCCTTAAGAAATATATCTAACTCCTTCTTGAATATATTTAATGAATTGGCCTCAACTGCCTTCTGTGGTAGAGAATTCCACAGGTTCATCACTCTCTGGGTGAAGAAATTCCTCCTCATCTCAGTCCTAAATGGCTTACCCCTTATCCTTAGACTGTGACCCCTGGTTCTGGACTCCCCGCCATCGGGAACATCCTTCCTGCATCTAGTCTGTCTAGTCCTGTTAGAATTTTATAAGTTTCAATGAGATCCCCTCTCATTCTTCTAAACTCTAGCGAATACAAGCCCAATCGACCCAATCTCTCTTCATACATCATTCCTGCCATCCCGGGTATCAGTCTGGTGAATCTTTGCTGCACTCCCTCCATGGCAAGAACATCCTTCCTCAGATAAGGTGACCAAAACTGCACACAATACTCAAGGTGTGGTCTCACCAAGGCCCTGTACAACTGCAGCAAGACATCCTTGCTCCTGTACTCGAATCCTCTCGCTATGAAGGCCAACATACCATTTGCCTTCTTAACCGCCTGCTGATGTTTTCCCTAACTGTACCTAATTTTCATTTTAGATCATTTCAACATTGTTCTTAATGAGTCTCTCTTTGGATACACCAACAAGGCCCTTTGAGGCAAAATGTTCATAATTATTGTCATCCTGGTTTATTTTCCTTACCTTAATAAAGAACTAATGTGTGATATTAGTTACAGGATCATACTTTAGTTCCTTAATGGCTTCAATAAGCACCTTATTGAAACATAGACAAAAGGAATTTTATTTTGTATTTAATTTAAGGACATTTCTTTTTTCTTTTGGAAACGATGAACTAGCAGCCATCAGGTCTTTAACAGAGGAAGTGATAATTGGGTGGCAGAAAGGGACTCCTCAGCAAATATAGAACAGGTAGAATAATTGATCAAAACCTACTCCTTAGGAAGCACGGTGGAGCCCATCTCAGGGAGGGTGTCCACCAAGACCGACAACTACAGTAAAAGACAATTCTCCTTAGAACCAAATTGTTCACAGGTCAACCAAATCTTCTTTGGTGCCAAGGAGCAGCGTCATCTGCTAATTAGGCTGTCAACTGACCTGTAAACAGATAGTGGTCAAAAAATCTTTGGAGAACATTGGTATGAGGACTCAAGGCGACAGGGAGATGAGGAGGAAGTTGGGACACCTTATCTTTTGTGAGTTGAGAATACATTTCCTGACACCTGTGAAGTACTTTGCCTTGGAGAAGTCAAAGTTGTGCAGTTAAATCAATACACACACTAATTGTATTTGCCTAATGATGCGATCTTCTTACACTGGAATTAAAGAAAAACATTTTGGGGGGGGAAATGACCACATACGGATTCTGTATAAAGTAGGATTGTCTCTTATGTAAGAGAGAATTTCCCTCGTCAACAATGGCAAGATGTGCCCCTACATTAAAAGGTGAAAAACCGTGCACTCCAGGCTTGCTTCCATTTGCAGTTGCAATCGTGATTGACTATAATGTTGTTTATATCAGTGCAGCAACATGACCAATTCCAATTATACAACTACAGGCCACTGCATTTTAAGAAGAAAATCAGAAAACAAATAAATGAGTTTCTTTGCACACTGTACAATTTACCATTCAAGCAGCATAACGTATCAGACTACTTCTCAACAAACCTCTTGGTACAAGTTTCAGATCTGCATCAGATATCCTCTCGAGTTCACCAGCATGCCGTAAGTGGACCCTGCATCCCCAACGATCTGAAAAGTACCTTCTATCTTCAGAAAGATGGACTGATGAACGTTCTAGTAATACAAGGCCAATTGTAAATAAAGAAACTTATATTTTACACATAATATTTGACAGAACACAATACAGTTTTAAGTGAAATCCATTCCATTTCCCCATTGCGTCTTGTAACATAAAAAATAAATTTAGTCCTTGATATAATACCCAGTTCACTTTATAAACCAGTGTTCACTGAACTGACGAACAGTCTAAGGGGGAAAAATTCAGTATCGCCCCGTTTGGGGCGCAATTATCAGCTGTGCGCAACGATTAGTGCCTGGCGCTAATTATCACCTCCGACTGCAAACTTGACTTTTATCTCCCCTGGAGGTGATTGGAGCGCTAAATCAGGCACTACACATCTGTTTTAAGGCGTAAAGCCCGAGGAGCAAGGCGCTAACTCAGAGCGCTGGCAAAGCTCATGTGATGTCAGTCAGCAATGGAACACAGACACAATGGCGCTGGCCAGTTCTTAAAGGGGATGGTTGATCTTGCTTTCCATCCACATCCTGCTCATTGCAGCCTTGAATCTCGGCCTGGAGAGACCTGTACATCAAATCTACTGGAAAGAACAATGGAGAGGCCCAGGGAAAGAGCTCAGAGTGCAGCCCCCACAGTCTCTTCTAAATCGATACAAGGAAGGGCAAATCAAAATGAACCTGCAAAGTGCTGCTCAGTACCCAAAACTCCTTCACACAGCGTTGAATCTCTCCAGAAGTCTCTCTCTCTCTCTCTCTCAGAATGCGTGGTTCAAAAATGTCACCAACATAAAAAGGCAGGAAGCGGTCGCCTTTAAATAGCGCTCCCCCTGTCCCTTCCTGACTGCAAAACGCTCCCCTCAACCTGTCATCGCTAGCGGCAGGCGGTAAGGCAGGGGGCGTCACTCAATATCCGCACCGGGGCGCTACCGGGGCGTTGCGCACTCGACTGACGTCACGATCTGCCGGCGCAGGAGATTGTGGCGGTATTGTTTAGCGCTGCCTCAAAATGCCTAGTTAATTTCGCGAGCGGCGCAAACATCGCCGCGACCGGGCGCTAGTTGCTTTGCGCCCCATTAGCGCCCTCTTAAGGCGCTAACGGGAGGCGCAACCAACTGAATTTTTCCCCCTAACAGTCTAACTGACTAGCAGTCAGGGATTGGTTCATTGAGCTGCCAATCAAAACTGCCTCCTTTATATGGGTTTTATGGCAGTTACTTATCCGTTCAGCTAAGCCAGCTGCTGGGCTCAGTGAATGGAAGCCATTGTAATTGTACATGTAAATATCGCAAGAAGATGTTGAAATCTGCAAATGGCCCACTCCCCTCCCCGCTGTCTCAAGATATAAATAACTGTTAACGTCGCGCTCATTTCTCTTTGGACAGGTTCATCAGAATTCCTAGCACAACGCTAGACATTTGGGGATTAACCCCTAGAATCTGGAATTTGACTTTATGCCAAAAACATATTAGCCCTGAAAATCCACAGAAAATCCCAGTAGTTACACCAGAATTGCAGCTGCTGATTATGCCAGAGCATGTCTGCCGGTGTCTTCTAGCATTGGCCACTGACCCTGTTTGAGTTGGTGGAGCATCTAATGTGCAGCTGGCTGGCTGGCACCCAGGCCACGATGGACACACTTCCAGTGCCTACCTGCCTTTTGTGGCTGCAAAATCCCCCATTTGGTGACCACTGGGGGAGCAGTGCCCAGTAGCCCACCCCCCTCACCCCACCCCAGAAGACCTCAAGATCCAGCCCTGTGTAAGGCAGCCAATTAAATTTTGAAGTTTAAAAAAAATTGTTTTGACTTTTATTCGAGGTCCAGGTCACTCCCCTCACCCCTGTGGGGCCCACTTGTAGCCATCTGGAGGCTGTTCCATCTCCCTAGTGTATTTACAACAGTCTTTGCTGATCCTCCATAGGCAAGACGACAATAATTTGATCAACTCTGGGGTGGCCCTCGCAGAAGTGAAGGGCAATCCCAAAAATTATTTTTAAAATTTCTATTTCTGCTTTTTGCTTCTTGCTACACCATAATTTGGGGCCTTGTCCATTTTGTCTTTATTTATTGCTTTGTAAGCCCAAATTACACCTGAATTTTAGTTTGATGGCACTATCTTTTACCAGTGCAGTTTTTGTACCATTACCAAATATAACATTTTTGCACTGTGCCAGATGAGGACCATATAAAATCACATTTACAGCTACCATAGTAACCACACAAGTGAAAATCTAAAACTGAACCCAACATATACTTTCAGATCCATGCCCCATTTTTCTCACATGCTGCAATTAACTGTGACACTTTTAGTTTTTCTTTGAAATATGGTTCGGTAACAGAAAGGCAATTATGTTGACAGCATAATAACACATCGGTAAAGATGCTCACTTCACATCTCTATGGTTATACATTTGAGTCCTGACAAGAGTTCAGCAGTTCAACCTTTCGGTGTACATGGGATGACTTTTAAGAAGCATCCGTCAGGCATTCAGTTTCCTTATTATTTCTTCTTAAGATTCTTAGTCGAGAAAGTTAATCAACCCAATGAGGTGCTGCATCTTATTTGCATAAAATAGCTATAAGAAATAGAACACCGAGAAGCTTCGTTGGAAAAGTAATCACCTCATCAACATGGTTACTCCCCTCTTTTTGCAACCAACTCCCCTGAAACCTTTATTGTCTAAACAGAACCTTAGCTTACTGTCATACCTTGGTTCCTACCTCCAGCAGATCAGTGATGACTCATTCTATCACTTGGAGATGTCACTGGTCAATAAGATGCCTAGTCCTTAGGCGATACTTGAAACTTGTCTCTTTATAAAAATGTTCACACAGTTGTAAAAGTGGTCTAATTTAAAAAAAAACACACACACATTTTCTCCCATCCTCATCCGTGAGATCTTCAAATGAAGTAGAATGAGGTCATGTACAGGAACATGGATCAGATCACATTGGCACTCTTTCGTTGAGCCAACAGGACGGGCATTTGAGAACTACAGAAAGGAACGCCAATCGTCCCCTGTTCCTAGACCTGATGGCCCTGAAATTCGCCTCTCCAGCTTGCCGCGGGGGTAAGGATCGCGCGCGCACTTACCTACCGCGCCTGCCATTGTGTTTTGGGCCCACGGGAACTTCAGCTCCTGGGCCTGCTCCAAGTGCCGGCGTGCAGTGCTTGCGTGTCCCAGGGGCACAGTTAGTGCGATGCGTCCCCTGGGATCACGTGGGCCATGGAGAGCCAATGGCAGCAGACCATCTTTCATTCATAGATTTGACAGGAGACCTGTCAAATCTATGAATTGAAATCGGCCCCAAAAGAACAGCTAAACTTCAAATAATTTTTTTTAAAACCATCACATTTATAAAATAACTATAAGTTAAATAAATTAACTACTTTAAACAAAAATTAAAATTTTTGAAAAAATTAAAATACTTTTTAACAGTGCTAAAAATAAACTTACCTTTCTTTAAAGTATCTAAAAAAGATAAACCTGTTGAAAATTTTTTAAAATTATACTTAATTAACCACTTACCTTGTTGAAAACGGCTCCTGCGCCTCCTTTTTAAAAGCGTAGGTTCTTCAATACTTACCCTCCCGGAGAAACCTGGAAAAAAAACTAAGTTTGCTGCGTGCGCGCAGCCTCTACTGCGCACGCGGTTCACCTATGAACCGCCCCCTTCACCAGACCGGAAGTTCCGGTTTCCCGCGCATGCGCAGTGCATGCAGGAAACCGGCACTTCAGGAGGTCTTACGGGTGAGTACACAGTGCGTACTCACCCGGCAAGTGCCGAATTTTTGGCCCGATAGGTTTATTCCTGTGGATAACCCACTTTTTTCCTGAAGTATCCCATCGTTTGGAGCTTGTATTTAGGTTGATGTTCATTCAATTAAAAAAACACATGGGTTGAAATGCCCTCATGGAATTAATGAAAATTAATGGGGGAAAAATTTGTTCTGGCCCGGAATGCAGTCGGTGTCCTCAACAACTGCCGTTAAATGGCCGCCGCGCTAAACGAGGTAAATTGGTGAGAAATTTAAAGGGCCATGCACATTGAAGCAAGGGAAAATAAAATGCACTGATTCAATACATTTTTCAGCCCTTTCTATCTTTTAACAAATAATCAATATTTAAAAGAAGTTCCAAATGCCAATATTCAGTACTTAAAGCTGAATTACCTTCCTAAACTCAACAAATGGGAAAACTGCCTCAGCACGACCACAAATGGCTCAGCAAGACAGGGAAGAGGCACCCAGGATCTCGCACGCAGCACTCCAGCTTTGTGTAGGGGGTCAACACTGTAAGACTGGCCCTCTGCCCACAGGGGCGAGGGGGCACTCCAGAAAGAACGATGTGGGACTGCATTACCAAGGCTGTCACTGCCAGCAGTGTTGCCCCCACCACCTGGCTTCAGTGCCCAAAGAAGCTTCATGACCTCAGACCACTGGTGAAGGTCAGTGAATGCATCTTCAAAAGTCGTCACCTACCAACTGAACCACTAGCCTCACACATTGCTCATTGCAGGACCCCCAATCACTCACCTACCAACAATCTGCACCAATGACGAGGCACATCTCCCATTCCTAGCATCACCTCACCCCCTTGGAGGAGACGGTGCAGGGGCATGGTTGAGCCTTTGGCCAGCAGCGGGGCTGAAAGGATACAAGATGTGGGTATCCTTGTATGTTATCCTCCTTCTGGCATAGGCTTCCCGCTAGGCTTCCCGCCCTCCCGTCAGCACAACTCCACCCTTGTGCCTTCCTCATTTCACACACCCAAGAAATGCAGCCTGCCCAGCCAGTGGGACCACAGGTGGATGATTCCATCCCGGATATGCCGACCACAAAGGGGCTGTCTGGGATGCATCCTTCTGTTTGATTGCTGCTTTTTGGCTTCCTCCTCTTCAGCTTCCTCATCTTCTGCGCCTTCCTCTTCTGCGCCTTCCTCTTCCCTCTGCAAGCGGACGCTGTAAATGTGAAATGACAGCATAAAATGCTGCAAATACTCAGGTGGTCAGGCAGCATGCCGAGCTGAGACGTGAACTCCACGGATGTTGCGTGACCTGCTGAGTATTCGCAGCATGTTCTGTCTTCCCAAAGGCATTCACTCACCATCCGAGCTCTTGCAAGCATCCCAAAACACTTAAAAAAACTTTTCACATCTATTGCAGCAAGCCACCACTTCAGTAAAATTTAAAAAAACAGTCCAACCCCTTCCATTCAAACTTACCTGATTGATGTGTGTGTCCCTTTAACAGCTGCAGATATCGCCCCCGTCAGCCTACTTGCTACAATACACAGATAAAGTGGAGAAAAAAAGAAATAAACTTTAGAACTATTGCAGATAGAGGTTCTGAATGTATATTATGTCATGCTCATACCAACCATTTTGAAACATGTAATATATAATTTTGTAGCACATTGATATTTGCAATTATTCTATTCAGAAAGAGCATGTTCATGAAGCGATAGCTTTTACTATTTCAAAGACTGTAATGGTAATGAAAAGAATGATGTAGTGAATGATGATTTCATCAATTTATGATTTACTCACTTAACCCCCACATTGAAAGTTTTATAGTACATGTCCATTTTTTCCACAAAATTGATTTTGCCTTAATCTCTGCTTAAATAATTTATAGTGGCCATACCATACTAAAGCATCATGTGATATTGTGCATTAATGTTATCATTTGCTGAGGGCTGGGAGGAGGGTGAATCAATGATAAGCTTGCACAATCCACATAGTAATTACGTTATAAAAAAGGTGGTCTAGTAATTCCAATGTCTATTCATACACCACCAGCCCTTAACTGAAACGTCCTTGTTAGGAGCAGTGAACCCTTTACATACTTAGGATATCAAACATGCCAACCACCAGCATTTAACACTGACATCAGCATTTTGGTGGCCCCAGTGTAAATCATCAGTGCAGACCATGCCCTCCTCTCCCAGTACTCCTACTGCAGTCTGGCTCCTAATGTAGCAGACAGGATGAGAAAAACAGGCTCGTTAGTGAAGGAAATACCCACAGGCAAGACAATACCATTTTCTGAGATGTTCCAAGTTCAGCTTAGAGACACAACATCCTCTGTCAATTGATAAGATCAAATGCACCACACACTAAAATTTCATTAAGCTACCTTTGCAGTAATGAACTCCAGTTAATTGTTTTTCCCGTTATGTGCTCATTGTGTTTGTGCTTCACAAGGTGCTTTCTGAACAGCCCTTTCTTGGACAATTAACCATTTGATCCGACACCCAGTTATGTTTATTTTTTAACCTTCTTGCAGTCATCAGACCGTCTTGTGGTGGGGATGGTGCTGCTGCATTAGAGGGTTAGGAGAGTGAGATCACAGGCCTCTGGTGTTGTCAACACCCCAGCCCGTGGGCAGCACAAACTTTATTAATAAATAATCTACATATTACAACTTCACATAGATCGTAAGATCATTACAGATGGTGAAGGCCATCCAGCGCAACTTAATTTATTCATCCCAAACAGTAGCCAGGCACCGGGTGTCACAAGGCAGTAGAGGCCGTTAAGATATTGCAATGGGTCTGTCAGGAGCAGAAGGGATGTAGGTGAGAAAAGGGCACAAGAAACAACAAACAACCTACTCCTCAAACAACAGGGATTTAAAACATGGAGCTCAAGTCAAACTTACGGAGCAGGTTTGAGGAGCAGTGCGGCCTACTCCTGTTCCTATTTCTTACGTTCTAATCAGCAATGAAGAAAGGCATGAAGACTGCTTAATAGTAAAAAAAAATGTTGCTGTCCAAATTTGGTATAATAATTAGAGTGCTCGGTGTAAAGGCAATTGAAGTACGTGGAGGAATGTTGGGCGAGCAGGCTCGGAAATGCGAGGTAATTGACTGATGGCCACACCTATGTTTGTACATTCACAGAAACATGCAGAGTGAACCAATTGTAATGAGCTGGTAAAGATACTTAGAATGAACTGAGAACTGAAGTTAAGAGACTGAGCCAGTCCTCTGGAGTATGATTTTTTTTATTTGTTTCTGGGATGTGGGCATCAGTAGCTAGGCCAGCATTTATTGCCCATCCCTAATTGCCCTTGAGTAGGTGGTGGTGAGCTGCCTTCTTGAACCGCTGCAGTCCGTGTGGTGAAGGTACTCCCACAGTGCTGTTAAGGAAGGAATTCCAGGATTTTGACCCAGCGACTATGGAGGAACAGGGATATATTTCCAAGTCAGGATGGTGTGTGACTTGGTCAAATGCTGCCATGATTTGAAGGGCAGTCACTCTCACCTCACCTCTGGAATTCAGTTCTTTTGTCCATGTTTGGACCAAGGCTGTAATGAGGTCTGGGGCCAAGTGGTCCTAGTGGAAATCCAACTGAGCATCAGTGAGCAGGCTATTGTTGAGTAAGTGCCGCTTGATAGCACTGTCGACAATACCTTCCATCACTTTGCTGATGATTGAGAGTAGACTGATGGGGCGGTAATTGGCCGGATTGGATTTGTCAGGCCATGAGGTTACAGATTGTGGTGGAATACAATTCTGCTGCTGCTGATGGCCCACAGCACATATGGATGCCCAGTTTTGAGCTGCTAGATCTGTTCTGAATCTATCCCATTTAGCACTGTGATAGTGCCACACAACATGATGGAGGGTGTCCTCAGTGTGAAGACAGGACTTCATCTCCACAAGGACTGTGCGGTGGTCACGGCTACCAATACTGTCATGGAGAGATGCATCTGCGACAGGTAGATTGGTGAAGACGAGGTCAAGTAGGTTCTTCCCTCGTGTTGGTTCTCTCACCACCTGCTGCAGGCCCAGTCTGGCAGCTATGTCCTTCACGACTGAGCCAGCTCGGTCAGTAGTTGTGCTACCGAGCCACTCTTGGTAATGGATATCGAATACATTCTGTGCTCTTGCTACCCTCAGTGCTTCTTCCAAGTGGTGTTCAACATGGAGAACCATTGATTCATCAGCTGAGGGAGGGCGGTAGGTGGTAATCAGCAGGAAGTTTCCTTGCCCATGTTTGACCTGATGCCATGAGACTTCATGGGGTCCAAAGTCAATGTTGAGGACTCCCAGGGCCACTCCCTCCCGACTGTATTACACTGTGCCGTCACCTCTGGTGGGTGTGTCCTGCCGGTGGGACAGGACATACCCAGGGATGGTGATGGAGGAGTCTGGGACATTGGTTGAAAGGTTTGATTCTGTGAATATGACGATGTCAGGCCATTTCAGAGGGCCACATTGCTATGGGTCTGGAGTCACATATAGGCTAGATTGGGAAAGGGCAGATTTCCTTCCCTAAAGGACATTAGTGAACCAGATGGGTTTTTACGACAATCCGGTAGTTTCATGGTCACCATTACTGATACCAGCTTTTTAATTCCAGATTATTTAATTAACTGAATTTAAATTCCACAGGGATTTGAACTCATGTCGCTGGATCATTAGATCATTCCTGGTCCAGTAACATAGCCACTATGCTGCTGTTCCTGTGCAAACCCCCTTGCCAATGATTACATTCTAGCTGCTTTTCTAAGGGTAGAATTTATGAATTCGCATTCTTGCCGTGGAGCTTTTCACACTAGTGGGCACATATCAGGGATTCAGGCGTCGAGGCGAGAAGGCCCTGCCAGACTTTGTGGTCCCAACCTCTGCGCCCCGGGTTCTGAAATGAAGCATCTCTGCACCAGGAATGTAAATTTGTAAAAGCTACCTTGTATTTTCATTTAAATCGAATTTCAGGAGCCTGGCATCCACGAGCTGCTCCTGGCGTTTAAGCTGTTAAATCTGTTTCACGTAGCCCAATGGCAGACTCCTAAACCCAGCTTTACCTGGGTCGACAGGTCTGCTGGAGAGTTAAGGAGAACGGATTTCGCAGCAGAGTCACTAGGAGCCAACGCATGGACACCTGGAATCTGAATTAAAAGAATATGGAAGCAGCTTTCCTTTTCTTGGGAAAGAAGGAAAAACAGGGACAATTCCACCAACTCCCCCGCACACAGTAATAATCATAAAGTAGCCTAGATGGTAGATCTAAGAGACAAATCTTATCCATTGCTCTCAAGATATGGAAACTGAGTTTGCAAGCCGCCAATGAAAAAGAAAGGTTTTTTTTGTCCATACTATTATTGAAGGTTTATAAACTATTTGCAGGTGTATGGAGAAAGAATGTGGGAGTGGGACTAACTGGATTGCTCTTCGAAAGAGCCAACGCAGACTCGATGGGCCGAAATGCCTTCTTCTGTGCTGTACTCTTCTATGCTTCTATAAAGTTTGGCCTATATTGTTTAGCCCTACATATATCTCTATCGCTATATCACAGTTCAATCACTGTTTGTCTTAGGAAGTCCCAGTTCTCAGTGTGTAATGAAAACATTCTGGCACAAAGGAGGAACAAGCAGGGGTTATCTGAAATTCAGAGGCATTTAGGATCAATCATCAATCTCCGATCCTTCCACTAATCTGAGCCATATAAAGTTTCAATTAATAATGGTGCCACTAAAATTAGAATATTGTTCATGTGGTAGTTCTTAAACCAACTTTAAGAAAATAAAAAGTCTAAAGCTAAGCCTTAAGAAAATACATTTTCAATTTTGAGTAAATCTCAACGATAAATGATCACAAGGAGTCAGGGGGTAAAAAAGAAAATCGCACAATAAAGTGGTTTCTGTAATGAATGTGCGCCATTCTTTTGCATAATAGTGAACAGAAGGCACCTTCCTTCCACAATAACACAAGAGGCATTGGCCCTGATTTTAACTGCCACCACCTGGCAGAAACTGGGCGGGGCAGCAGTTAAAATAAGGCAGGTCACTCACCCCTCGTTGAGCAGGACTCCTGCAGTAAGAAAGCGGGGCACTATTTTAAATATGCAGATTGGGTCCGATGATGACATGAGGACCTGACCTGCGATTTGAGAAGCAGGAGGCCTGAGTGGAAGAGCAGTTGCAGTTTTCCCATCAGGCAAACCTGCTGGGAGCCCAATCGCAGGCCAGAAGAAGCACGGAAGGCAAGTTGAAACATTTTATTTTCGGTTTTCTTGTGGGCCAGGGGGTGCGCCTCCGGGCCTCCCTTGCATCAGGCCACCATCCCCCCCTCCAAATCTTTGCCCGAGCCCTCGCCACGTCCCGCAATCGTGCCCAGAGCTTTTCCAACCCCCCCAACCCCCGAAATTCCACAGAAGCTCCTCCCTCCCCCCAGCTGACTGCCGGGGCCCATTTCCACGGATCCCCGGCTGCGGCCTCCTACCACCAGATGCCCACTCCTACCAGCCAGCCGATTAGTCAATCTGGCCGGGTTGCCACATTCAAATGAGGCTCCAATCGCTACCGGGCTCCTGGATACCCTTCCTGAGCCCGTGCCCCCCACCCCCCTGTCAAAATCAAGGCCTTTATTTCCAGAACCCTTCTCTGCTGTAATCTGTGCTGAGATTGATGGCACTCTACCTCTATTCCATTCAGCGTTTGATCTTATTTCACATTGTGCGTGTTGCTGTTTACGGTTGATGGTTTTTGATCATGGGCTTCAAAAAGTCTTCACAGCAACAACTGAGCTAGGTAATTTAAATCTAGTCGGGCCACGTTTAAAATTCATGACACTTGACATTGAAGCAAAAGAAAAATAGAGTTTCATCAACTGTGACATGCTGTCATTATGATGATGTCGGTGGTGTGCCAAAGGTACATGGTTTTGAAAGGATGGAATAATATTTACACACGAAACTCCAATAAAAGTTATTTTGCCTCAGGATTATTTTATCCTGGATTGCATTTTTAAAGCCAATGATAATTTTGTTTTAAGCACATATTCTTTATCCTGACAGTTGTGGGCAACATTGACCTTGTCCGTTAGCAACAAGAATAATAAAAATAAGTTGCATGTATACGGCACCTTTAATGTAGGAAAATGTCCCAAAGTATCGCAACTTCAGGCGAGGAACAGATTGTGAATATCCAAACGTTGCTGTCAGAGTGGCACCGCTCCGCATCTCGCCCTTAAGCATCTCCTTTTTATTTTTTGGAACTTTTACATAGGATTACGTCGGATATACGGCACAGAAACAGGCCACTCGGCCCAACTTGTCCATGCTGGTGTTTATGCTCCACTCACTCCTCCTCCCGTCTTTCCTCATCTAATTATTAGCGTAACCCTCTATTCCCTTCTCCCTCATATGCTTATCTAACTTCCCTTTAAATGCATCTATACTATTCGCTTCAACCACTCCCTGTGGTAGCGAGTTCCACATTCTCACCACTCTCTGGGTAAAGAAGTTGCTTCTGAATTCCCTGTTGGATTTCTTGGTGACAATCTTATATTGATGGCCTCCAGTTTTGCTCTTCCCCACAAGTGGAAACACTCTTTCTGTGTCTACTCTATCAAAACCTTTCATAATTTTTAAAGACCTCTATTAGGTTACCCCTCAGCCTTCTCCTTTCAAGAGAAAGGAGACCCAGCCTGTTCATCCTTTCCTGATAGGTATAACTTACTGCATTTTCCCATTAATCTCACCACAGAAAGTTAAGTCATGTCATTACATGCATGAGTACCCTTTTAATGACATGGTTAAGTGTTAATGACTGCCAATCAACCTCTCTGGCACCGAAAATTAACTATCGTAAGTGTGAAGTCCCATTCTTTCAGGTTTTGAATTTTCCAGGGAGATTTTAAAAATGTCATTTTTAATTTTAATTTTTTTTATTACATTTCCTTCCTGTGTCTTTCTTCTCTCTCTCCTAATCCAATCTTTCTTTCCCTCTCTTTATTTCACTTTCTGTACCTGATTTGACTTTGAATTCACCCCCATTTATTCACTCTCCTTCTCAGTACTTCCTGTGTTTATTTCACAATCCTTTAATCTTATTGGTTAATGTTGCCCTAATAACTCGGGTCCTAGATGCTCGTTTTCCCTCGCTGCCCCATTATCAGCTCGCATTTTAAGCAACTTAGTGGGCAAAAATGTTTTGAGCGGAAGGGAGCAGGGACAAGTCTAACCAATGACATACACCGTTAGATGCCCTGCTACAGTTTCAGCAAATCCTGGCCCAATAGAAGCATTGACTAAACGCTTGGTTAAAGAGGCAAGTTTGAAGGAGCGTCTTAAAAAGAATAAAAGAGAGGTAGTGAGGCACAGACATTTAGGAAAGGAATTCCAGAGCTTAGGGCCTAGACAGCTTAAGGGAGTGAGAGCTGCATAAAGAGGCCAGATAAACACAGAGTTCTCTGAGGGTTGTAGGCCTGTAGGAGCAAACTGAGATAGGGATGGGGGCCAAGGATAAATTCCTGGGGACTCCAGAGATAATGGTACAGGGAAGAAGCCATTGCTTGAGATTCTCTGGCTATGATTCGATAGTCAAGCATGGAACCAAGCGAGGGCAGTTCTTCTCAGCTGGACAATGGAGGAGAGGCGTTGGAGGACAATGCTGCGTTCAACCATGTCAAAAGGCTACAAGGAGGTCAAGAAGCACGAAGACGGATAGTGCCCCATAGTCGCAGTCACATACAATGTCATTTGTGACTTTGAATAGGGCTGTTTCTATGTCCTGGCAGAGGTGGAATCCTGATTGGAGAAGTTCAAACATTGCGGGAAAGATGGGCACGGATCTTGGAGGTGACAACACATTCACAGTCTTGAGAGGAAAGGGAGGTTGGAGAAGGGGCTGGAGTTTGCAAGGACAGAGGGGTCAAGGGTGAGTTTTTTTGAGTAAGGGATGATGACAGATGCTTTGAAAGGGAGGGGGACAGTAACTGAGGAGCGGTAACCATTTATAGGGCTGGATTTTCCCGGGTCCCACCCGCATGGTGGGCGGAGACCCGGGAGACAACAGGAAACCCGGAAGGTCGGGTTTCTCGGCATGCTGGGGAGTTAACTCCACAGCACGCGTGCGACGTCAGGGGCGGGTTACCCGACCGGGAGTCAGCCTGATTGACAGGCTGGCTTCCAGTCATGCAGGGAACTCGGAGAAGGAGGCCATAGCAACAGGTAAGTGCTGGGCCCTTGGGGTGGGGGGGTGGGGTGTCCGTCGGATCCCCGACCCCGGGGAGGGGCATGCTGCTGGTGGAGGAGCTTGGGGTCCGGAGGAAGCAGTCCTGCTGCTCCCGGCCCACAAGGATTGCTCCCCGAGGCTGAGGCCGCCTCGTTGCAGCCACTGAGAATCCCCAGCCCTGGGATCCCAGGCCGCCTGCAGTAAAACCAGCAAAGCAGGTTAAAGTAAAGGCTTCAGGCCTCATTATAATATGTAAACTGCCTCTTGGCAGTGGGTTGGTAGCCCCAGTCCCTCCTGAGTAAAAGGTGAAAGAGGGCGGTTTGGAGGCGGGTTGGGGTCAGGATTCACATTTTTCAAAATTTCTATTCCCACCCCCCACCACCGCCTCCAACCCAGCCGTTCTTACCTCTGAAAATTCTGGCCATAATGTCTGCTAGCATGGGGGCTAGGAAGGGAAGTTGGGTGGTCAGTGGTTTATTGGAATGGGGTCAAGAGAGCAGAAGGTGGGTCTCATTGCCAAGATAAGCTCGGAGGATATGAGGGAAAATAGGATGGAAACTAGGATGGACCAGGTAGGCCCACAGAGGCGGTGGAGCGGCGAGGCGGTGGCCATAAAAGAGGTGGCGGCGACCAGGTAGGCTTACCAATCTGAGCCCCCAGAGCGGGAGAGAGAGAAGTAAAAAATAATCAAAGTGTGATGTCACCAGAAAGCAGGTAAGTGATTGGTTGGTGAGTATTTCTCTTTTTCTCCTTGTTTCCATACTTAAATTCTGTGGTTTATAGTTTCTAGAGTCTCTGTGGTGTAGCGGGACTGCTGTTAAGCAAGGGCCCTTGAGTATATCATTTAATTGAAGTGAAATTGGGGGGATTCAATTAGTTTAATTTTAATTAATTAATTAAAGGGTAAGTCATGGCAGGAGAGCTCCGCCCCGTGATATGCTCCTCCTGCTATATGTGGGAAATCAGGGACGCTTCCTGTATCCCTGACGACCATGTGTGTGGGAAATGTATCCAGCTGCAGCTACTGACGGACCGCATTGCGGCGCTGGAGCTGTGGATGGATGCATATTGGAGCATTCGCGACGCTGAGAACGTCGTGGATAACACGTTTAGTGAGTTGGTCACACCGCAGGTAAAGGGTGTACAGGCAGGAAGTGAATGGGTGACCACCAGGCAGAGTAAGAGGTGCAGGCAGGTAGTGCAGGGGTCCCCTGTGGCCATCCCACTCTCAAACAGATAGACCACTTTGGATGCTGTTGGGGGGGATGACTTATCAGGGGAAAGCGGCAGCAGCCAACTTCCTGGCACCATGGGTGGCTCTGCTGCACAGGCTGGGAGGAAAAAGTGTGGAAGAGCTATAGTGATAGGGGATTCAATTGTAAGGGGAATAGATAGGCGTTTCTGCGGCCGCAAACGAGACTCCAGGATGGTGTGTTGCCTCCCTGGTGCAAGGGTTAAGGACGTCTCGGAGTGGCTACAGAACATTTTGGAGGGGGAGGGCGAACAGCCAGTTGTCGTGGTGCACATAGGCATCAACGATATAGGTAAACAACGGGATGAGGTCCTAAAAGCAGAATATAGGGAGTTAGGAGATAAATTAAAAAATAGGACCTCAAAGGTAGTAATCTCAGGATTGCTACCAGTGCCACATGCTAGTCAGAGTAGAAATAGGAGGATATTTCAAATGAATACGTGGCTAGAGGAATGGTGCAAGGGGGAGGGATTCAAATTCCTTGGACATTGGAACCGGTTCTGGGGGAGGTGGGACCAGTACAAACGGGACGGTCTGCACCTGAGCAGGGCCGGGACTGATGTCCTAGGGGGAGTGTTTGCAAGTGCTGTTGGGGAGGGTTTAAACTAAAGTGGCAGGGGGTTGGGAACCTGAGCAGGGAGACAGAGGAAAGGGAAACAAGGATAAAAGCTAAAGACAGGAAGGAGAAAAATAAAAGTAGAAGGCAAAGAACTCAACGGTTTAAATCAAACATGGTCACAGTAAATAATAATTCATATAGGTCTGAGAGCGTTAAAAAAACAAGCCTGAAGGCTTTGGGGTAGAAATTAGGTCGCGCCCCATTTGGGGCGCAAATATCGTCCGGACGCAAATATTAGCGCCTGGCGCTAATTATCGGCACTGACGGGAAACTTCACTTTTACCGCCCCGGGAGGTGAGTGGAGCGCTAAAGCAGGCGCTGCACACCTCTCTTAAGGCGCAAAGGCCGAGCAGTGAGGCGCTAACTCGGAGCGCTGGCGAAGCTCATGTAATGTCAGTCAGCAATGGAACACACACACAATGGCACGGGCCAGTTCTTAAAGGGGATGGTTAATCTTGCTTTCCATCCACATCCTGTTCATTGCTGCCTTGAATCTCGGCCTGGAGAGACTTGCACATCAAATGTGCTGGAAAGAACAATGGAGAGCACCAGGCAAAGAGCTCAGAGTGCAGCTCCCACGGTCTCTGCTAAATCGATACAAGGAATGGCAAGTCAAAATGAACCTGCAAAGTGCTGCTCAGTACCCAAAACTCCTTCACACAACGTTGAATCTCTCCAGAAGTCTCTCCCTCTCTCTCTCAGAATGCGTAGTTCAAAAATGCCACCAACAATAAAAGACAGGAAGAGGTCCCCTTTAAATAGCGCCCCCCCCCAGCCCCACAGCGATTGATAGCGTTCCAGTCTTCTGGTCGTTGGAAGCGCCAGGCGGTAAGGCAGGGGGCGCCACTCAATTTCCGCTCCGGGGCGCCCCAAGGGCGTTGCACCATGGAATGACGTCACAATCTGCGCGCGCAGGTGGTCGCAGCGGTAAGTTTTAGCGCTGCCGCACAATCTCAAGTTAAGTTCTCGAGCGGCGCAAACATCGCTGCGCCCGGGCGTTAGCGGCTTTGCGCCCCATTAGCGCCCTCTTAAGGCGCTAACGGGTGGCGCAACCAAGTGAATTTTTACCCCTTTGTGTCTTAATGCAAGGAGCATTCGGAACAAGGTGGATGAATTAGCTGCGCAAATAGAGGTAAATGAATACGATTTGATTGGGATTACAGAAACATGGCTCCAGGGTGGCCAAGGCTGGGAACTCAACATCCAGGGGTATTCAATATTTAGGAAAGATAGGCAAAAAAGAAAGGGAGGTGGGGTAGCATTGTTGGTTAAAGAGGGGATTAACACAATTGAAAGGAAGGATATTAGCCCTGATGATGCGGAATGTGTATGGGTAGAACTGAGAAATAACAAGGGGCAGAAAACGTTAGTGGGAGTGGTATATAGACCTCCAAACAGTAATACAGAGGTTGGGGACGGCATTAAAAGGGAAATTAGAGAAGCATGCAGTAAGGACACAGCAGTCATCATGGGTGACTTTAATTTACATATAGAGTGGGCTAACCAAATTAGTAAAAATACTGTGGAGGAGGAATTCCTAGAATGTTTACGGGATGGTTTTCTGGAACAATATGTCAAGGAACCAACCAGAGATCAGGCCATCTTAGACTGGGTATTATGTAACGAGAAAGGATTAATTAGCAATCTTGTTGTACGAGGCCCCTTGGGTCAGAGTGATCATAATATGATAGAATTCTTCATTAGGATGGAGAGTGAAGTAGTTGAATCAGAGACTAGGGTCCTGAATTTAAATAAAGGAAACTACGATGGTATGAGGTGCGAATTGGGTAGGATTGATTGGGGAATGTCACTCAAGGGGTTGACGGTGGATAGGCAATGGCAAACAGTCAAAGACTGCACGGATGAACTACAGAATTTGTTCATCCCAGTGTGGCATAAGAATAAAACAAAAAGGGTGACTCAACCGTGGCTAACAAGGGAAATTAGGGATAGCATAAGATCCAAGGAGAGGGCATATAAATTGGCCAGAAAAAGCGGTAGCCCTGAGGATTGGGAGCAGTTTAGGATTCAACAAAGGAGGACAAAGGGATTAATTAAGAAGGGGAAAATAGAATATGAAAGTAAGCTTGCTGGGAACATAAAAACTGACTGTAAGAGCTTTTATAGATATGTGAAGAGAAAAAGATTAGTGAAATCAAGTGTAGGTCCCTTGCAGTCAGAAGCGGGGGAAGTTATAATGGGGAACAAAGAAATGGCAGCCCAATTAAATGCATATTTTGGTTCTGTCTTCACAAAGGAGGACACAAATAACCTCCCAGAGATGTTGGAGAACATACGGTCTGATGAAAGGGAGGAACTGAAAGAAATCAGTATTTGCAGGGAAATGGTGTTAGGGAAATTGATGGTATTAAAGGCCGATAAATCCCCAGGGCCTGATAATCTACATCCTAGGGTACTTAAGGAAGTGGCCCTAGAAATAGTAGATGCATTGCTGATCATCTTCCAACATTCGATGGAATCTGGAACTGTACCCATGGATTGGAGGGTAGCTAATGTTACCCCACTATTCAAAAAGGGTGGTAGAGAGAAAGCGGGGAATTACAGACCGGTAAGCCTGACATCGGTATTGGGGAAAATGCTAGAGTCCATTATAAAGGATGTAATAGCTGAGCACTTGAAAAACAGTGACAGGATCGGACAAAGTCAACATGGATTTACAAAAGGTAAATCGTGCTTGACTAATCTAGTGGAATTTTTTGAGGATGTAACTGGGAAAATAGATAAGGGAGAACCAGTAGATGTGGTGTATTTGGACTTTCAAAAGGCTTTCGATAAGGTCCCGCATAAGAGATTAGCGTGTAAAGTTAAGGCACATGGGATTGGGGGCAAGGTATTGACTTGGATAGAGAACTGGTTGGCGGACAGAAAGCAGAGAGTAGGAATTAATGGGTCTTTTTCCGAGTGGCAAGCAGTGACTAGTGGGGTACCGCAGGGATCGGTCCTTGGACCCCAGCTATTCACAATATACATTAATGATCTAGATAAGGGAACTAAATGTAATATCTCCAAGTTTGCAGATGAAACAAAGCTGGGTGGGAGTGTGTGCTGTGAGGAGGATACCGAGAAACTCCAGGATGATTTGGACAGGTTGGGTGAGTGGGCAGAAGCGTGGCAGATGCAATATAACATGGATAAGTGCGAGGTTATCCACTTTGGTTTCAAAAACAGAAAGGCAGACTATTATCTGAATGGCAATAGATTGGGAGAAGGGGAAGTGCAACGAGACCTGGGTGTCCTTGTGCACCAGTCGCTGAAAGTAAGTATGCAGGTGCAGCAGGCGGTGAAGAAGGCAAATGGTATGTTGGCCTTCATAGCGAAAGGGTTTGAGTATAGGAACAGGGATGTCCTGCTGCAGTTGTGCAGGGCCTTGGTGAGACCACACCTTGAGTACTGTGTGCAGTTTTGGTCGCCTTATCTGAGGAAGGATGTTCTTGCCATGGAAGGAGTTCAGCGAAGATTCACAAGGCTGATACCTGGGATGGCAGGAATGACATATGAGGAGAGATTGGGGCGATTGGGCTTATACTCACTGGAGTATAGATGAATGAGAGGGGATCTCATCGAAACATATAAAATTCTGACAGGTCTGGACAAACTAGATGCAGGAAGAATGTTCCCGATGGTCGGAGAGTCCAGAACCAGGGGTCATAATCTAAGGATAACGGGTAAGCCATTTAGGACAGAAATGAGGAAGAATTTCTTCACCCAGAGAGTGGTGAACCTGTGGAATTCTCTCCCACAGAAGGTAGTTGAGGCCAAGTCATTAAATATATTCAAGAATGAGTTAGATATATTTCTTAAAGCTAAAGGTATCAAGGGATATGGGGAGAAGGCAGGTACAGGGTACTGAGTTTGAATGATCAGCCATGATCTCATCGAATGGCGGAGCAGGCTCGAGGGGCCGAATGGCCTACTCCTGCTCCTATCTTCTATGTTTCTATGTTTCTACAGAAAAATGCGAATTTAAGGCTAAAGCAATGCAGATTCTTGGGCGAGGTTTGGCTTAGAACTGTAGGAATGACAATGGATACAATAAGTGCTGGTAATTATAAGGAAAGTGAGAATATCCTACAACAACAACAACTTGCATTTATATAACACCTTTAATATAGTAAAACGTCCCAAGGTGCTTCACAGAAGCAATTATCAAACAAAATTTGACACTGTCCACATAAGGAGATATTAGGACAGGTGACCAAAAACTTGGTCAAAGAGGTAGGTTTGGACAGTAGACTTCATTACCATGAAGACGTTTAAACCTTGTCAAAATCCATTCATATTGTACAAAGTACATCAAGGTGGAGCCAATCATTAATTAGAGAATAACCCATTTGTAATAAAAATGTATTCACTTAACGACTTAAAATTAATTTAGTTGGAAATGATATTGAAGTGTTTATTTTGCACTATAAGCCTGAAGTCAATGCTGAATCGTAAAAATGATCACAATTCGGCCAATTTAGAATTTTTTTCCCCCCAAGAACTTTCACAGTTTAAATCTATTTGGGTTTTGCACGCTAGTCCTGCCCACTGTGCGCAAGTGCGGCAGGACGAGGTCCAGTAGATAACACAGGAAACTGGAAAAGGAATTAATTTAGCATTGAGTAATCCAATCTAAAATAATTCAATCTAAATTACAGATGAAATCTGACAAGTGTAATGTTTCTAATCTGACTGGAAATTAGAGTCAGATTCCCTCCGGCATTATGAAATAGGTTTTATATTGCACTGCGTTGAGATGGAGTGATTTTACCGCTTATAGGGGTAGATTCGGACTTTGTGCGAAAATGGGTGATAGCGAATCAGAAGACCGTTTTACTACTCTGAAATCAATAGAAATAAAAATTTTAAATCGGGGAAGACGTAAAAAAAGTAAACTCACGTGTCCCACACTGTCTCATCCCAGCACTTGGCAGCAGACTGATAAGGGGATTAACATTTACCTGACCTTTCTTTTGAATTAGTTGGCCATGTACTGCAAGACTAGAGAGCTCATCATTTTCAGCATGACAGTGTCTGTGTTATTACCATGGCCTGCACTGGGATAAATCATTCCGATATTAACATTAGCAGTTTTCTGCTGTGTTACACTCACTGTGTATTACTTTCCGTTGGTGTCAAAATCAAGTCAGTTGTAACAATTCCTTTATTTTAATGTTTAAAATATCTACAACTCTTCCAGACTAAATAATGAACGCCCTACTAATCCAAAATGCTGGAACAGGCACCAAAAAAAATGATCAACGTTTCCTGGTGGAGCAAATCCTCATTGGAGTCAGTGGATAAAGAAACTCGGGAGATATGTAAAACGGGCTGCCGACTCGCTATCTTACACTGTCACACAAAAGTCAAGATCTACCCCATTGCCTGCAAATACAAGCGATGACTATGTCTGCAGCTTAAATTTACTACACGCTAATATGCACTGTCAACATAATCACTGGTCTTCAAGTCATAGGCAAGGCCTCTAAGTTTTGTTTTTCCACAGAAAAATGGTCCAAATTGTGAAATGAGATTTTTTTTAAAACACTGGGGAAAACCCTGGAATCCCACGCAAGAAAACAGAATTTCACTTATTCTGTCACCGTAACTCGGGTGACTGTCTGTGTGGAGTTTGCACATTCTCCCCGTGTCTGCGTGGGTTTCCTCCGGGTGCTCCGGTTTCCTCCCACAGTCCAAAAATGTGTGGGTTAGGTTGATTTGGCTATGATAAATTGACCCTTAGTGTTAGGGGGGATTAAATATGTGGGGATAGGATGGGATATGTTAGGGGGAATTAAATGCGTGGGGTTACGGGGGTAGGGTGGGATGTGAGTACTGTGGGGATTGGGGCAGGGACAGGGTGCTGGATTTGGATGATCAGCCATGATCGTATTGAATGGCGGAGCAGGCTCGACGGGCCGAATGGCCTACTCCTGCTCCTAGATTCTATGTTTCTATGTTTCTATGTAAACCAATGGCCCTGGTCTTTGGTCTAGGTTCAGGAATATTGGTTGCTGTTTGAAGTGAACTGGAGATGTTCACCAGAGAGGAGAGGAATGTAAACTTGGGCAGGAGAAAGTGGAAAAGGTGTGTTCAAATACTGGCAAAGGAGGTGTGAAAGGAACAAGCCGAATGGCCTTTCTTCTTATATTGAGCATTTTACCCAACTGGAGTTCCACGGTGTGAAATATAACCTTATTCTCCATTCCACTGTTGGACATGTAGGCTAGAGCCCGTACTGATTTTCGTCTGAATTCCAACTATTCCAAATTAAAGTGGAGTCTGGCGTTAAGAAGTTACTGAAAACCACCCTGCACGTTAAAACCTATTCAAATATAGCTAGCGCACCATCACTCAAGGGACAGGCTTTGATTAAGGCTTTCAAGTTCGGGGTGGCAGTTAATAAAACTCATCTGTCTGTGGAAGAATTCAAATTCACCCAATCGTACTTATCCATGATGTCTATGAACAGTAATAAATGTAATCTTGGTTTTAAACACAGCAAAGGATGTTTAACAAGAAGTGAAAGCCGAGAATTCTTATAAGCTATAAATGAATACAGTGAACATGGACAGATATAGCTTTTGCTGAGCGACTTTCTGTTCAGTTAACGGTAGTAGTCGGTTAAGTGGAAAACATTTACTTGAAGAGTTATCACAGATAATGAAACTGAGTAGAGCGTGCACACAAGACCCATGAGGAGATCCAGAGAAACAGGCCAAGTAACAATTTGTAGTAACCTTCAATGCTACTGGCATCACAATAGATACTTAATCAAGTGGAATGATCAGCCACGGCTGTCTTCCTGCTTCCACCAAGTTGCTGAAGTAATGTAAGGTGGAACAGAGTTCATTGTTTGATTGGTGCTATGAAGGCATGAGAATATATAATGAGAAGTTTTGGATGTGGTCTGCAATTTCTGTAGTGTCAGATCAATTTGTTCAGTGTGAAAAGGACTTCAAGCATGCAACATCTAAAACCTTAACTGGATGGTGGCATTTGAATATATAAAAGCGGCTTCAATCATCTCTGCTTTTAAAGGGTGCTTTATTTCCATTTCTTCGCAGTTTAGAAGTAACAAGCTCAAGTTCCTTGTCTGCTTTTGCAAATCTAATTTCCTTGCTTTTTTGCTTACAAACCAAAACTGCCTCTGTAATATAAATACAATGAACAAACTCTTTGCCAAATGTCTGAACTCATCTTACGAAATTTAAAGGGAACCTTTTGTTGACCACCTGCAGCAACAACACCGACAAACTTGGTGCCAAATTACTTCACAGTTTTATTTTTGCTACATTATTGCACTTTATAAACCACCAATTAAAAACCCGAAAATCATTGTAGAATGAAACTGCCACCCGGAATGGAATACAATTTAAATGTTAATCAAAAGGTGCGGCCTAAATATCATTAGGTTAAATAGCGCAAGTAGTGCACTCTTGCTAAAATCATACTCCAAGGTGGTGGCTTTCTCACAGTTCAATCTTTAACGGCATTTTAAAATGTCAGAATCACTAAAGCTCAAGGAACTGGAGGAGCAGCTCAACTGCTTCTAACCCAAATAACAACTCTACTGGAAGCCCTCTACGGTTCCCCTGGGTACTGACTGCAAGTCGGAACCATTAAATGAGCAGACGGTCTAAAGTGTCTCTGGTTTCTTACCACTCCATCGATTGATCACAAAATGGCCACTACTAAGTAAGAAGATGAGCTGATAGAACTCCGAGCTCCCCAGTGAGCTACCCATCAATCGTATGTGGTTACCACTAAAGATTCAAGCTAGAATAGAGGTGTGCAAATTACAGGCCAAAGGCCACAAGTGACCTGCGATTCCTGCCAATGAAGTCCAGACTATTCAGGTCTATTTATTACTTGTTGGATTGCCCTGTTTTAATTTCATGGGCTTTGTAAGGGATTCTGACCCTGCGTGTCTCGCGGCCTGTGAGGTTCACGCGGCTCTGTGCAGCCTGTATGTCAGTGCGGGTCTAGGCCTTGTTGCCTGTTCTGGTCTCCAGCCAGTCTGGGAACACTAGACACACCTGTGAGTGGTTCGAATCACTCTCCCTTACGGTTCTAGACACTGGACTTAGATGCGAGAGCAGTAATGGAGATAAAACTCATGTAGACTTGGTTTGAATGGTACGAAATGGAAAATCTTTATTGCATGTTACTTAAGATTATGAAATACATGTCATAAGCACAGATTAATGACAGTACAATCTTACAAACAGTTATATAGTCGATCTTAGGGAAACGAGGAACGAACGGCACAAAATAAATAGGGGCACACATTACAAATATCCTTAATCCTTAAACCCTCCCCTATCAATATCTATCCTAAACTAGATTCGTAGGATCTCGAGACTCATGCTCACCACTCGTGATAACTCGGAGAAATTCCGAATAGCTGATCGGATGTTTTTCACCGCAGCACCCACGTGTCGGTCAGGAGATCTCCTGGTCCCACTTGTTTACTTGCTTCTGCTGCTCCGGCTAGCAGGCTGGACCGTCTGCTGTGATGAAGACCTGTGTTGGTTGGTTTAACAGGTACTCTTGGAGCACAGTTGTCAATATCGTCGATACAATATGTTTCGTTGCAAGTTCAAGAGAAGTCTTCCTGGCGAGGAAAACTTGGCTAATCGACCTACAGGCGCGGTCGGGATTTACTGACCGTGGCGATGGATATGGTCTTCCTCTCTTCTCATCTCATCTCATCTCATCTCATCTCGGGCCTTTGGTTCCGCTGCCAGTTACCAACATAGGTCTTCGTTACGCGACACGAGGTAGATCCGAACGGATCAGAAAGTTCAACAGTCTTTTCAGAAGAGGCAACAGGCAAGCAGAAGCCCAACTACGAGTACACAGGAGCAGCCACGAGGTTACGAATCGACCGGATAAAAGCACAGGAGCAAGAGAGCAAGAGCAAGAGAGCGAATGGACGGTTTGGAGCCTGCAATTATAGTGCAAAATCTTCCGTTTCCCGCCCAACTATAATGTCCATTCTTTTGTTTAGGGTTTGGCGCCCAAATGTCTTGTATGGGTGATCTCCGTTCTTAATGGGTTTCGGGGCTACTCGTAAATGTCTGAGTACCTGTTAATATTTCTCCCATTGTTAAATCGGTCGGTGTTCTCCCTGGAGGGGTTTGGGGCTTCCAAGTGTCCTGTATAACTACCTGCTAACGGCTCTCTCATCGTAGAGTCGTTGGGATTTTACATATTAATGTCTTTTGGATGGGCCCTTGATTACTCGGTACAATGGCTTTCCTTTGTACCTGGGAGACCGATTTCAGTATCTATGTGTATACTGCAAACCCATAATGTCTCGTGTATTATCTTCACTGTGCTGAATCTTAATCGATCTTGCACAAATGTTTATTGGAACGCCATCTTGTCTGCCTGTTGAAAAGTCTAGAATGTTCTGTCACGAGGTGCGGCGGCCATTTTACAGGCTGCTTGTGTCCACTTTAAACCTGCCATCATTCTGCTGAAATAAAAGCTGTTTGAACGAAACTTTGTGTTTTCTCCTTATTATTGAAATCGCGATATATTGCGAATTCTACAGCTTGTGGGTTTGGAAAGGGCACTGTTGCCTCCTTGGTAGATACGTCTCAAGATCTATTAGTATCTGCAGCCTGAGATATATGTAAATAAAGCGGAACATTGACTTAAACATTGTACGTAGTATGTATCTAAGTGGCCCATGAAGACGGACATTCTTGAGCAAGGAGAATCTCTAAGCCTCAATTGTGCAAGAACAGCACAACAGAACGGCATTTACTGTGGCGTAGATCAGTGATGTTAAACTAATCCGGCCCGTGGAACAGTCTTATCTGGCCCGCGCGGGGCGAGGTGCGCAGAGTCTACCGGAATGGGACATGAATCTCCCGGCCACTACTTCCAACAGCCCGGGAGAACTGAGCCTTTTAAATTTTGTGTCGCAGCAGCTCCCACTCACTCCACGACATCACCATTAAGAACTGCTGTTTAGGCCGCTGTAGAACTGGAAAACCTGGTCGGAGTTTGCAGGGCCTAGTTTTTCCAGGCATTTTGCAGAAGGGTCTTGAAACTGGTGCAGGATCCCTCTTTGCATATTTAAATTGATCCAATGGTGATTTTAGGCGGCCGCCAGGGACGGCTAAAAACAATGAGGACCTATACGGCGGTGGCCATGCCACCAGTGCAGATTGGATGAACTCGTGCCCAGAAATTGCGCCCAAAAAACAGGCAAAACACATACCAATTGCTACCCCAGTGTGTCCAAATAAGTTTTGCTGAATGTGGCCCACGCCAAGTGGATCAGGCCCACCACATCAAATGAGTCTGACACCCCTGGTATAGATGCATTTGCACTGGCAATGGGGTGGGCTATACTTGCTGAATTGTTCAAGGCAAGCTACATGGAAAGTACATGCAAGGAGGCAGTGTCTGCGTTCTGGTTCATTAGGAGTCGCAGAACTGCCCCTTCGTGAATTTGTCCTCATCGTCCAATTTATGCAGCACAATGTTGGTTTGGTTGCAACTTGTAATGCAGCAAAAGTTGCAAATACTGCAGTGAGGCCTTACTAAGCAAACTGATGGTTTTAGGCCGAAATAGATAAACTGCTCACTACTAAAATAGATCTACACTTCAAACACTAACATACGCCAGCAACCTTGCTTTAAGGATTAGGCCAAAACAGATCAGGCTACAGAGTAGATGTGCACATTCAATATGGGCGGCTCATACTCACCCAAAGTCAAAGAATTGAGCATGAGATTCAATTTGAATAATGTTATTGTTTAAATGTGGGTTGAATGGGCTTGCAGAATTTCCTAGACAATGCTCATGAAAAATCACATTTCCCCTTCATTTTCATAATTTCATAAATAATGAGGTTCCCACTAACTAATAGGGCTGGATTTTCCCTGCGGAGGCGGGATGTCAGCGGGAGAGCTGGTTGGCAGGTTCTGGTACCGCTCCCGTCTGTAGCCGCTCTCTGAAAAAGATTTTCCGTAGATTGGCCTTGTTACGCCCGCCCTGCGGGGTTCCTGGCCAATTAACAGGAAGCGGGTCTGATGACGTCATTTGATGACACGTCATCAGCCGGTTTTCTTAAAGGGACCACGGCCACATTGATTTTGACAGTTGTGCTGTCAGTGTTCTGCAGCATTGAGGTGCTGCAAACACTGTCAAGCACTGCACAGAGGTGCACGGCTGCACCCAGTCTCACGCCTGACTCCCTCCATATGCTTATGGAGGGAGTCACAGCACGCAGGGAGATTCTCTTCCCTTCCCATGGGTGGAAGCGACCTCCCCAGGAGATCAACGCAGTCTGGTTGCACATTGCACAGGAGGACAGCAAGCAAGGATGTCATCAGGGAGTGCCTAGCTGCAGTGGCACCAACCTTTCAATAATCTCAGTAGATCACAAAACGCTACTGCAAAGCCACACTCAAATACACCGTGCTGTGCCACTCATCACATCCCCATCACTCTGCCTTCCATACCCTACTCCTGCACATCCTTACTCTCACCAACTTACCTTGCACCTCCACCCATCCCTCTCTATCTACATTATCACTTCCCCATCTCACTAGCCACCCCTCACACTCACCCTCATCCTACTGCAAGCATACCAACTAACAACACACAAGGGTAGACACTTGAGAGGTTTAGCCAATGTTCATGTGAAGTTTCTGTTAATATGTGAAATCTATATTTTCAACACTTCACCTTATTGGACAGGTCGGTGAGCACATTGAGAAGTGTCTTAGTGAGTTCCAGTGAATGTTGAGACATAACTTCTCCCCTACCCCCCGTTATTGTGATGAGTGTGAATGGAATGGCTTGGACATTATAGGGATGCTTTATGGTGCTGGCGTGGGATGGTGTCAACCTGGCGCATCATGTGGCAGCCAGGATGCACAGCGTCAAGTGAAGTAAATCTGGCCATGGTGATGCCATCTCTGGCCTCCCGGGCAGCAATGTTGTCAGGGGCTGATGCCCTGTGTCCTGTGCTGCATCAGGTGATGGCGGAGTAGGTTGGTGTTGTTGTTGGTGATGTTGGTGATGTTGTTGGTGTGCCTGGTGATGTTGGTGTTGGAGCTGATCGTGGAAGGATTCAGAGGAGCAAGGTGAGATTTTTTCAAGGGCACCGATGTTGCTGGAATAGATGGCAGCTGCAGTTGAGATGACAGAAGTGATCCATCAATGGTGAGAGAGGTTCTTCCAATGAGATGCCACTGGATATAGATTTGGCTCTAAACACTTGCAAGCTAAAGAAATCTCTATATGTCTTACAAATGCAGTTAACAACAGTTTCTGAGCTCTGAAACTGAACATCTGCAACATGGCATCCTTTATACCACTTCTGCAGCTGTCAGGTTATCAGATAAATCAAAGCAGACTCAACTTACGCCAGGGTGAGCTGGCATGTTCCCCGAGCAGCGGGTAACCCATGGGGGAGCACGTAAAATTACAAGGAAGCCTCAAAATAGCATTAAATTGGCTGTTAACAAACCATTTAATGTTCTAAATTGTCTCCCCTGCCGCTTGGTGTCGGGTTAGTTCTGCGCTGATAGACCTGACACCTGGGAGACTCGCATGGAGGCGGGTTGACAGCGGGTTTGCTACCCGCCGTCAATCTTTGCTATTTTGACAGCGGACCTGCCTCCAAACCCATACTCTGGCCACGAATTTGTAAATAGATGTGGGTTGGGTGCGGGTCAGGTGGTTTCCGGCTTCCAGTCCCGCCCCCAACTGCATCCAGCCCACGGACGTGATTTTCCCTTGATTGACATTGTTAAGCCCACCCTGCGGGCTTGCCGGCCAATTAAGAGGAAACCGGTCAGATGACGTCATTTGATGATGCGTCATCTGCCGGTTTTCTTAAAGGGACCACGCACAATTTTTCTTTGACAGCTCATTTCTCAGTGTTTGACAGCATTGAGGTGCTGCAAACATTGACAATCACTGTACAAATGTGAGCTCTTGCACTCAGGCTCTCTAATGACTCCCTCCTTAGGCTAGAACAGATGGCAGCTGCAGGTGAGGTTAAAGAAGCGATCTGTCACTGGTGAGAGAGGTTCTCCCAATGATGTGGGACTAGACATCCATTTCAAAACTTGTTACCTACAGAAAAGTGTAAATGCATTAAAAATGATTTCCCCACATTTTCTTACCTCTGAAACTCACCATTGAAGTGCACCATTGGTTCCTTCACCCCACTTCTGCAGCTGTCATCAATGCAGAAACATTACAGCAGACTCACAACACGCCACACTTACCTGGCGTGGTGTCCAGACGTCAGGAGGCAGAAGCGGCAAAATTGAAAAAGAGCCTGTTAACTACTATCACGTACCTGTTAATAGGCAGGTGAGTGGCTTTAACCCTCTTCCTGCCGCTAGGTGTCGGCTCCATGTGCAAATCGGGGACCCGACACTTGGGAAGATTGATTGGAGGCGGGTTGACAGCGGCTTTCCTACCCGCTGTCAATCTTTACGATTTTGACAGCGGTCCCACCTCCAAACCCGCACTCTCAGCGCCGGCAAAATCCCGGCCACTGAGCGCCGGCAAAAGCCAGCCCATAGTTTCTGGAAAATACCAGGTTGGATGATTTGGGTGCAGAGTTGCTCTGAGGCCTACTCATTCAATTTTCTTGCCCCTCTGCCCATGCTAAAATAGGTAACGGTTGGTTGGTAAAATGCCAACTTTTTGATGAAGTGTCACAATCTTCATTTCAGGAACTTACTGCCAGTGGTCAGAAGACTTGAGATCACAATACAGCAGAAAGATTCGGCAAAGGGGGTGGGGGTGGGGGTGGAAGACAAGCCAGAGGCTACACAGTGATTACCAGTACAAGATTTCTGCCTCAAGGTGCCATGACAACACAGTTCTCCTTACTGTTTCTGCGATTGTTGCTACCTCAATTATAACACTGGTTGAATCCCAAACGATTAGACACTGCTCCATGTAGGAACCTGCGACAGAATCATATGCCATCAGGAGTCGCCATCTGCAGGAAAGGAGTGGTAAAAGGAGATCAGAGGAAAAATTCAAGTTCGAACTGGAAAGAACAGCTTGCTGTTAGATACCAACTTCTGGCTTCATCTCATACTGGGTTCCACTGTATGCCTAGAAAGAGAGGCGAAGCTGCCTGGAGAAAGGAATTTAAGTCAGCTGAGGGAAAATACTGACCAAGGAGTCAGACCCTCACAGTCTTTTGAAATGGTCAAAAGTGAGAAGTCGCACAACACCAGGTTATAGTCCAACAGTTTTATTTGAAATCACGAGCTTTCGGAGCTTCACTTCACTTCACCTGACGAAGGAGCAGCCGCTCCGAAAGCTCGTGATTTCAAATAAAACTGTTGGACTATAACCTGGTGTTGTGCGACTTCTCACTTTTGTCCACCCCAGTCCAACACCGGCATCTCCGCATTTTGAAATGGTGTTCCACTTTCAAACTGATCCTGAAAAATAAATCACTGGGGAGGTAGAAAATATCTTATTCAGCTGAACAAGTGGAAGAGTCTTACTTTTACCAGTCATATAAAATGATTTGAATGTGCAGCAGCCGTGTCTTAACCGAAACAGCATGTAGAGTTCTGACTTGGCTTTCAATTCTACATCTTCACCAAATAATAGAAAGCTGCATCAAAGCAACCACTGACTGGGAAAATACAATGAAACCATCCTATTTGTTCCGTGAATATATTTATTTGGTCAGGAGCTATTTGAAGGAGGATCGCTGATAATGATTTGCCTTGTTGGCCTGTGTTGGGTTTTTTTCATGTTCAGACTGATTCACACCTTTTTGAAGCAGGGATCGTTCAGATGCGAAAGCAAGCAAAAGCCAGGGATTCATTTCTAATCCCAAGCTATCATTAGTCAAGGAAAGCATTTTAAGAGAAGGAAACGGTGGTTATTTACAGTACAGCCTTAGCGATAATATCTCTCCTTCTTTCGATTCCATAAAACTAGCAGTTCTTTATTCAGTGGCACGTCAAGTGAAATTAATGTAGTTACGCAATATATAATAAAATCACTGGCAGGTAATACTTGCATTAAAGGGTGTTGTGAATTGACTTTCCTTAATGTAAGTGGACACTTGTCCTGAATTGTACTGTCCATAGGATGATGTAACTGTCATTTCACTGGATTTAAGCTTTATGTAGCAAGACCTCAGCTAGTTCATGTGCAGACAGACTCACTTCAGTTCTTCAATCCATTACATAACCAGTGCTCACTGGAGAGGGGAGATTTCTCACAGAGTGATGTTAGATGTCAGAATCCACCAGTGACATTGAAATGAGAGAGTTATGAAAACCTGCCAGAAGTGGGCAATTGCCTTGTAAACAGCAGCCTGGCATGAACTCTACTTGCACGTCAAGTCTTTGTCATACAAAACATCACTGATAATCAGCGATCTTTGGTGGCATCTTGAGTATCGCACTTACCTGACCCATCCCATGGGCAGAAGTAATAGCACAACCAGTCAAAAACCACAACCAACCAAAAACCACAACCGACCGCTCTAGACACTGCAAGGGTCCGTCTCTTGAATACATAGGATCCACCTCCTCTGCCTGGCCTTTTATTTTCCAAGTTGATCATCTACTGGGGCCCAGTGAGTAGTTGTTTAGAATTTTCCCTCAGGAGATTACAAAAATTAAGATAGTCCACGATAGGATAGATTGTGTTTCTTATTCCCTTGTCTCAATTTTAAATACAAGCTGCTGTTTTCTTTCTACAAAAACATTATTTTCTATTTCGTGAAAAACAATGGGGCTGAATTTGCGGTCGGAGGCGTACCTCCGGAGTAGGCCTCTGACCCGAGAAAAAATCCGGACCGACCTGCTGGCTCCCGGGCTTCGGAGACTTCGGGTCCTGGGCCTGCGGGCGTACGCCTGTGTAAAGGCCCACGGTTCCCAGGGACGCAGGCGGTTCAGAAGTGTCCCTGGGATCACGTGGGCCAGGTCCTCCAATCAGAAAGGAGGATTCCTCATCATGCTTATGGAGACTCCATTTATGAACGGAATCCCCATAGGCCTATGAGGAATCCCCAAATAATTAAATCATTTACACAACTCTAATAAAAATAAATGTTCCCATTTATTAAAAGTCCCTTTAATGAAGCATTTACAATATAAAAAAAAATGTTGAAAAATAATTTTGAACATTTTAATCTGGGCCAAAATTTACATCAACTCATTTTAAATGTTTGTGGAAGACTTTTTTATTTAATTTTTTTTTAATTTGACGTTTATATTAACCCTTACGCTGGTGAAAGCCGGCCCTATGCCTGATTTTACCAGGCATAAGGATTTTGTGGGCATTTGCTGAGCAGTTGCTGGGCAAATAGCCCAACTCTGTGCCAGCGAAAGTGATTTTTGGGTCGGTTCGTAGGATCGCAAGTTCCGGGTTTTCGCATACGGATATGCGTAGGCCATCATCAGCCCCGCAAAATCCAGGCCAATATATTTTTAAATATGTATAGTTTTGCAATCCATGATAATAATCCCATTATCAGCATTGCAAATGACTTAATCAATTTATTATTTGTCTGAATGGATGAGTTTAGCGCCTTATTAATTTCTGGGTCACTTTTAAGTTGTGTTAAACTCGTAGAAATTATAGGACAGAAGGCAGGCATTTGGATCATCGTGCCTGTTACTATTTATAGAAAGCAGCATTTAATTTTTGTAAATTTTGTACTTATTCATCTCTAGGTCTATGCCCCAGTTAAGTGCGTGTGAAACCAGTTCTCTATACAACAGGAAAATACTACATAGATGGTAATATTGGTTTAAGCCAGCGTTATACCCGTTGTCCTCAGTATGCTATCTGGTGCAGAAGGGTGACTACTGTTCCAGAAGTAATATCATATCAAATGTGAGATGAAAGGACTGCAAACGGTGAGAAGAATAAGGAGAGATCTTCTTGCAGGTGCTGGCATAGTAATTTGCTGATCTTTGATCAAATAAATCATTGTAACTTTAATTATATTAAAAGGTTTCCTTGTTTGAAAGTTTTAATTTGCATTACCCAGTGGAATATCAATAATTTAAAATCACTGGACTGCAAAAATTAGTACCAATAAATTCATACTCGAAAAAAAATTAATCTCCAGTATAATCACGTAACAAAGTCTTAATAAAACCATGCAATTATTTCAATAATTCATTTTGACATCAGTATTAATTGCTTGACATTTTTGGCTTTAGACACAAAACTGGGGGTTGCTTAATTTCCTATTAAATGGGATGCTTTGCCCTATTAAAAAATCCACTTCCAAGACAGTACCATGCTCTTTCAAGAATTGAAAACCTTGGGTAATTTAGCCTTGGAGAAATCCAACTTATAATGTTTTACCTTTACCAACAGTAATGTCATATCAATCGGTCTCGGATGGATGATGCAACTTTGGGCTGTACCTGCACAATACATAGTCAAGTGGACAGAAGAGCTGGAGGAGAGAATGTGGTTAAAGGTGAGATGGCAAGAGAAGGTTAATTGAGGCTGAGCAAAGCTCATCATATCCAACAGGAAAATACTGCATAAATGTTAATATTGGTTTAAGCCAGTTTCAGTTGCTTGTGCTTTCTTAAAGTACTGCAATAACCTTACACCCATCTGTTATTTCTTCAAGAACAAATGTGCACAGGTAAACCAGCTGTCTGGCTTCCACATCGTAGGGGGAGCCTTGGAGGAAGAGGCCAAGCACTCTGGTGACCTCCCGGGCACTTCCAGATTAACAGTTGCTACCACATTCTCCCCAACTCCATCCTGGGATCTTACCTATGCAAGCACCAGCACAGAGAGTCTCAATTACTAGGAATTAGACAGACCGTAAGAAGGGTTGTCACTAGGGAAGTCACTAAGCACTAGAAGAGAGGAAGGTGGGAGAAATTACCTCCTTGGTAGAGACCCAGATCTCAGGAGCCCAGTATTTAAAAGGATTTGGAAGTATCGATTTCATGTGCAAGCAGTGAAATTGGTTTCCAAGCCTAGGATTCAGATGATGGATAAGTGGGTTCAGTCCACTAACTAAATCTGCAACACATGGTGGAACGGTTCCCCATCACCTGCAAAACTCTCTGGAGACTGTCTGACAGCTGGGAAATTCCTGTAGCAGCGAGATGCCAGGAAGAGCTTCTAAGGACACTAGTGGCTTCCGGATTTGCAACTACCAATGGTTCAATAGGGAATCAGCATCCATAGGGCTTCCAAAACCTCATTGGGAATACTAGGTCTACGATAATACTGACCAGTAGTATCTCTGAGCCTGTGCCCAGCATCAGAGGGCTGCAAGGAGTGAGCGCAGATGTTGCTGTCTCTCCAGAGTGTGGCAGTGAACCCACTTCCTTCAGAACCCCTCCAATGCAGAAGCATCAAGACACTGGCCTGGTACCCTGAGCTACTGCAAGTGTCAAGCTGCTTTTTCTGGAACAGCAGCCTGAGACTAGAGTCACCTTGGGTCTCTAACACTCCTGTGGAACCATGTCTGCCACCCACCATTTAATCTCATGCCACCAAAGGAGCATTTTATAGGAGTAGAAGAATAGGAACGAGAGTAAGTAAGTTAGCTGGCACAAAGGGTAGTCGCGGTGTTAAGCAGTTGTAAAAAGGGGCTATATATTTTGTTGGCATTTTCTGGTGACTTGCGTCAAGTAAAGAAAGCTTGATCAGATAGAGCTGCAAGTTCATTTTGGTGCCTGCTTTCAACTTTTGGAGGTTGAATGATGGCAGAGAAATGTAGACTTGGGTCTTATGAAGGACCTTGGCAGAAGTCTTAGACAGTGAGGGACTTTGTCAGGTGTGTGAGAGGGAGAACATGCAGGTGTTAAGTGAGTTTGTTTGGTCAGTCGAACTTTATTTAATGACAGTTCTGAGCTATCAGTTGTCTTCTCCTTGCTTGTGCTGCTGGCTCTCCTGTTCCACTTTTTCTTCTTATGCACCTTCATTGTGCTGTTCGGATACCAAAGTAAGACCTTCTTGGTCTATAGACTTGGTGAGTGAGTTGTCTATAAGTAAGGAAGAGATAACTTCAATGATGCCTGACTCCAAGAGCCTCTAACCTAACCTCTTCTGTATGTTCATTCTCCTCCTCTTCATTACATCAAAATAAGTGTATTCCCATTGGGAAATGTATGATCAGAGTGCAAAATAGTACTTTGAGCAGAGCCGAGTAAAAAAGTCCTCAAAATAAGTTAAAAGGTCACAATGCAGGCAAAAAACATCAACCTTCAGTAGCAACATACAAAATGGCCTCCTCAGTGCAGTATCCACCTCAGGGATACCTTGCAACAGCTCTTATCGCCACTAACATAGTAATGGTACTTATTGGGTCAGAAATGGAGGGAAATGCAGTTAAGGAGTTAGCCACCCCACCGCTCCCACCCATTCCAATTAAATGGGGAGAATGGGCTTGTGGCAGGCCTTAATCATCTCAGCCCCAGGACATCGCTGTAGGAGTTCCTCAGGGCAGTGTCCTAGGCCCAAGCATCTTCAGCTGCTTCATCAATGACCTTGCCTCCATCATAAGGTCAGACGTGGGGATGTTCGCTGATAATTACATAGTGCTCAGTTCCATTCGCAACTCCTCAGATAATGAAGCAGTCTATGCCTGCATGCAACAAGAACTGGATGACATTCAGGCTTGGGCTGATAAGTGGCAAGTAACATTCGTGCCACACAAGTGCCAGGCAATGACTATCTCCAACGAGCGAGAGTCTCACCACCGCCTCTTGACATTCAACGTTATTACCATTGCCGAATCCCCCAACATCAACATCCCGGGGGTCACCATTGACCAGAAACTTAACTGGACCAGCCACATAAATACTGTGGCAACAAGAGCAGGTCAGAGGCTTGGTATTCTGCAGTGAGTGTCGCACACCCTGACTCCCCAAAGCCTTTCCACCATCTACAAGGCACAAGTAAGGAGTGTGATGGAATACGCTCCACTTGCCTGGATGAGTGCAGCTCCAACAATACTCAAAAAGCTTGACAACATCTAGGACAAAGCAACCCACTTGATTGGCACCCCATCCACCACCTTAAACATTCACTCCCTCCACCACCTGCGTACCGTGGCTGCAGTGTGTACCATCTACAAGATGCACTGCAGCAACTCGCCAAGGCTTCTTCGACAGCACCTCCCAAACCCACGACCTCTGCCACCTAGAAGGACAAGGGCAGCAGGCACATGGGAACACCACCATGTTCCCCTCCCAGTCACACACCATCCTGACTTGGAAATATATCGCCGTTTCTTCATAGTCGATGGGTCAAAATCCTGAAACTCCCTCCGTAACAGCACTGTGGGAGTACCTTCACCACACAGACTGCAACGGTTCAAGAAGGAGGCTTACCACCACCTTCTGAGGGAGTTTGAGCAGCTAGGGGCCAAATTAAAAAGCAGAACCTCGAGGGTAATAATCTCTGGATTACTACCTGAGCCACGAGCAAATTTGGCTAGGGTAAATAAAATCAGGGAGTTGAATGCGTGGCTCAAAGACTGGTGTGGGAAAAATGGGTTTTGCTTCTTGGGACACTGGCACCAGTACTGGGGCAGGAGAGAGCTGTTCCGTTGGGACGGACTTCACTTGGCCAGTGCTGGGACTAGTGTCCTGGCGAATCGAATAACTAGGGCTGTGGAGAGGGCTTTAAACTAATTAGTGGGGGGGAGGTTTCAAGAGAGCAAAAAATAAAAATGACAACAGAGAGGGTCATAGACATAGGTAGCAGTAGGGGAATCACAAATCAGAGCGTGGCAGGAAGGGACAGAGTGTGTGGAGTAAAAGGTAAACTGGTAAAAAGTGAAAAAGCAGGAACTAAGTGCCACAAAGCATATTTGAAAGTTCTCTATCTGAATGCACGTAGCATTCGTAACAAAATAGACGAGTTAATGGCACAAATAACTACATATGGTTATGATATTGTGGCCATTACAGAAACATGGCTGCAGGGTGACAATGCCTGGGAATTAAACATACCAGGTTATTTAACGATCAGGAAGGACAGGCAGGAAGGAAGGGGAGGTGGGGTGGCTATGTTAATAAAGGAAGGAATCACTGTAATACAGAGTAATGATATTGGGTCAAAAAATCATGATAATGAAACAGTTTGGGTGGAGATAAGGAATAATAAGGGGAAAAAAACATTAGTGGGCGTAGTCTATAGGCCTCCGAACAGTTGCAACTCTATTGGACGGAGTATCAATCAGGAAATAGTTGAGGCATGTAATAAGGGAACATCTATAATTATGGGGGATTTTAACTATCATATTAATTGGACAAATCAAATGGGGCAGGGCTGCCTTGAGGATGAGTTCATTGAGTGTATTAGGGATGGGTTTCTTGAGCAGTATGTAACTGAACCGACCAGGGGGCAAGCAACCTTAGATCTGGTCCTGTGTAACGAGACAGGATTAATTAAAAATGTCCTAGTAAAGGATCCCCTTGGAATGAGTGACCATAACATGGTTGAATTCCATATTCAATTAGAGGGTGAGAAGGTTGGATCTCAAACAAGCGTGCTAAGCTTGAATAAAGGAGACTATGAAGGTATGCGAGCGGAATTGAGTAGAGTGGATTGGGAAAATAGATTAAAGGGTAAGACGACACATGATCAGTGGTGTACATTCAAGGAGTTATTTTACAACTTCCAAAAAATATATATTCCACTGAAAAGAAAAGGGTGTAAAAGAAAGGACAGTCATCCGTGGCTAAGTAAAGAAATTAAGGATAGTATTCGACTAAAAACAAGGGCATATAAGGTAGCGAAATCTAGTGGGAGGACAGAGGATTGGGAAAACTTTAAAAGGCAGCAAAAAATAACAAAAAGATTGATTAAGAAAGGGAAGATAGATTATGAAAGTAAATTAGCAAAAAATATAAAAACAGATAGTAAGAGTTTTTATAGTTATATAAAAAGAAAAAGGGTGGCTAAAGTAAATGTTGGTCCCTTAGAGGATGAGACCGGGAAATTAATGGTGGGAAATATGGAGATGGCAAAAACACTGAATGAATATTTTGTATCAGTCTTTACAGTAGAGGACACTAAGAATATCCCAACACTGGACAAACAGGGGGCTATAGGGGGAGAGGAGCTAAACACGATCAAAATCACTAAGGAAGTGGTACTCGGTAAAATAATGGGACTCAAGGCGGATAAATCACCTGGACCTGATGGCTTACATCCTAGAGTCTTGAAGGAAGTGGCGGTAGGGATTGTAGATGCATTGGTAATAATTTTTCAAAACTCCCTGGATTCCGCTAAGGTCCCGGCAGACTGGAAAACTGCTAATGTAACACCCTTATTTAAAAAGGGCAGTAGACAGAAGGCTGGTAACTATAGACCGGTTAGCCTAACATCTGTGGTAGGTAAAATTTTGGAGTCCATTATTAAGGAAACAGTAACAGGACATTTGGATAATCATAATTTAATAGGACAAAGTCAGCATGGTTTTACGAAGGGGAAGTCATGTTTGACAAATTTGCTGGAGTTCTTTGAGGAAGTAACATATAGAGTGGATAAAGGGGAACCAGTGGACGTAGTGTATTTAGACTTCCAAAAGGCATTTGACAAGGTGCCACACAAAAGATTATTGCTTAAGGTAAAAAATCACGGGATTGGGGGTAATATTCTGGCATGGATAGAGGATTGGCTATCTAACAGAAAGCAAAGAGTTGGGATAAATGGTTCATTCTCAGACTGGCAATCAGTAACTAGTGGTGTTCCACAGGGGTCAGTGCTGGGTCCCCAACTCTTCACAATCTATATTAACGATTTGGAGGAAGGGACCAAGTGTAACATATCAAAATTTGCAGATGATACAAAGATGGGAGGGAAAGTAGTGAGTGAGGAGGACATAAAAAACCTGCAAGGGGACATAGACAGGCTAAGTAAGTGGGCAGAGATTTGGCAGATGGAATACAACACTGGAAAGTGTGAGGTTATGCACTTTGGCAGGAAAAATCCTAGAGCAATTTATTATCTTAATGGCAAGAAACTGGAGAGTACTGAAGTGCAAAGGGATCTGGGGGTCCTGGTGCACGAAACTCAAAAGGTTAGTATGCAGGTGCAGCAAGTGATTAAGAAGGCAAATGGAATGTTGGCTTTCATTGCTAGGGGGATAGAATATAAAAATAGGGAGGTATTGCTTCAGTTGTACAAGGTATTGGTGAGACCGCACCTGGAATACTGCATACAGTTTTGGTGTCCTTACTTAAGGAAAGACATCCTTGCTCTCGAGGCAGTGCAAAAAAGGTTCACTCGGTTAATCCCGGGGATGAGGGGGTGGTCATATGAGGAGAGGTTGGGTAGATTGGGACTCTACTCATTGGAGTTCAGAAGAATGAGAGGCGATCTTATTGAAACATATAAGATTGTGAAGGGGTTGGATCGGGTGGATGCGGGGAGGATGTTCCCGATGACGGGTGAGACGAGAACTAGGGGACATAGTCTTAGAATAAGGGGCTGCTCTTTCAAAACTGAGATGAGGAGGAACTACTTCACTCAGAGGGTGGTAGGTCCATGGAATATGCTGCCACAAAAAGCTGTAGAAGCTACAACATTAATTAAATTTAAAACAGAAATAGACAGTTTCCTAGAAGTAAAGGGCATTAAGGGTTACGGGGAGCGGGCAGGAATTTGGACATGAGTCTAGGTTCGGATCGGTCATGGCCCTGTGGGTAGTGGAGCGGGCCCAGGGACTGTGTAGCCTGATTCTGCTCCTATTTCGTGTGTGCAATTCTGTTAGATGCAGGAGATGGTTCTGTGATAGATAGTAGATTGGCGGTTAGGATCAGATCAGCCATGATCTTATTGAATGGCGGAGCAGGCTCGAGGGGCCGATTGGCCTACTCCTGCTCCTATTTCTTATGTTCTTATGTTCAAGGGCAACTAGAGGTGGGCAATAAATGCTGGCCTTGCCAGCGACGCCCACATCCCAGGAACGAATTTTTTTAAAAAGGAATTGTCTTTTCTTGGGAGGAGAATTTGATGCCAATTTTTTGTGATGGATTTGAGGTGGTAGCCTTTAAGTATGAATTTTCCTCTGTTTACCGCCCCAAAATCGAGCAGCAATTCAAAGGAAAATGTAGCCCATGCTATCTTTTATACGGTGAGAGTACTCTCTATAACAAGCAGAGATTCTAAGCTACAGTTGTCTATAAATCACAAAATGGATTGGGACCGACTTGTACATCAGTCTTGCCGGGGTTCGATTTGCTTACCTGCAATACCACCTCATCCAGAGATTGTTACTTGTTTTATAAACCTATAGATTAATGTCGGCCAGCCTCATTATAATTAAGTTCTCAGGAGCTAACTATCTTGCACATTATAATGAGGTGTACAATATAGTGAATATGTGCAACAGAAAACATAAAATTCAAACAGGGAGAAGCAAGAGCCAACAGTCTTTAACTCACAGCACTGTTAGTGACGCAACACTGAGAACCGTAAGGTGCACTTTTAAAAAAATCTCTTGTAAGATTAGGGCCTGGTTTGTCTCTCAGTTCCTCAGCTATGGAGTCGACTCTATGGCACCGATTTTAACTGCCCCCACCTGGCGGAAATCAGGCCGGGGGGGGAGGGGGGCAGTTAAAATAAGGCAAGTCACTTACCCCCTCTGATCCAGCTGTCTTAGTTAGACCACACTTAGAGTACTGCGTACAGTTCTGGTCACCATATTAGAAAAAGGATATAGAGGCACTGGAGAGGGTGCAGAGAAGATTTACAAGGATGATGCCAGAAATGCGAACATCCCCACTTCTGACCTTATGATGGAGGCAAGGTCATCAGGAAAGGATGAACAGGCTGGGTCTCTTTTCTCTTGAAAAAAGAAGGCTGAAGGGGTGACCTAATAGAGGTCTATACAATTATGAAAAATGTTGATAGAGTGGATACAGAGAGAATGGGCTGGATTTTCTGAATGGAGACGTGTTGAGGCGGGACTGCTGCTTGCTGGGTCGCAGTCCTGCCTCCATCATCTTCTGGCCAACCAGCGGGATTTTCCCCTGATTGACCTTGTTAAGCCCGCCCTGCAGGCTCAGCAGGCCAATTAGGGGGAAGTCACTGACAGAGCACGTCAACGTCTGACGTGCCATCTGTCAAGATTTCTTGAAAGAAGAAATATCAGCGTTTGACAGCTTTGTGAAGCTGTCAAACACTGACATTCTGTGTAGTTTGATGAGCCCTTGTGTTCAGGACTCATCAAACCTTTCTACTTTGTAGAAATCAGATGACTGTTGGTTCGGAGGATCCAACAGCCAATCTGTGAAATCTACAATGACTCCGGACCCAGAGCGGCTGAAGGCTGTAGGCAGAAACAAAGGTAAGTGAACATTTTCTAACACTTTACATTCACCTCACATACTTCCCACTCCACACTTGCACCCATCATGCACCTCTACATTGCACTTTCAGACCCCTCCGACCCCCTCCGACCTCCTACTTGACTCCTCCACCCCGGCAGGGTTCTCCAAGGTCAGGAAGCCTGCACTTGAAAAAGTAAAATGGGACTAATCCTTTTTTCTGCCTGTTAACTACCTGTTAACAGGCAGTTAAAAGGATTTAATCCCTTTCCCGCCTCGAGGAGAGGGGACCCGGGGCAGGAGGGCTTCCCACCTCCTGGCAAAAGGGCACGGAGGCGGGATGGGGGCGGGTTTGCCAGCCGCCCCCACTTTCTGCAACTTTACCGGCAGTCCCGCCTCCATACCCGCCTCCTCGAGGCTGGCAAAATCCAGCCCAATGTTTCCACTTGTGGGGAAGAGCATAACTAGAGGCCATCAATATAAGATAATCACCAAGAAATCCAATAGGGAATTCAGAAGAAACTTATTTACCCAAAGAGTGGTGAGAATGTGGAACTCGCTACCACAGGGAGTGGTTGAAGCGAATAGTATGGATGCATTTAAGGGGAGGCTAGATAAGCATATGAGGGAGAAGGAATAGAGGGTTATACTGATAGATTTAGATGAGGAAGGATGGGAGGAGGCTCGAGTGGCGTATAAACACCGGCATAGACTGGTTGGGCCGAATGGCCTGTTTCTGTGCCGTATATCCTATGCCTTCCCGCAGTATCCAGATATTAACCTGCTCTTTTGAGCAGGCGAGCAGGACACCCGCAGGCAGGAAACGGGGTCCTACTTTAAATATGCAGATCGGGTCTGATGATGTCATCAGGAGCCGATCTGCAATTTCAACCCGCGGCCTGGGCGGGGGAGCAGCGACGGCTTCCCTCGTCAGGCAAACCTGCCGGGAGCCGGATCCTGGGCCAGACCAGGACAAGAAGGCAAGTTTTAAAGTTTTATTTAAGGTTTTGTGGGCATTATCCACTTTTCCGTCCGTGGACAAAAATCGAGCACCTTGCCTTTAAGGCACCTTACCTTTAAGGCAGGAGTGGGCGGGGCCTCAGGATTTTTCCAGAGAATTCTGGGAGCAGTCTGTTCAGCCATTTTGTACCATGCAGTTGTATTAAAAAGTCTCTCGTTTTCCACACATGGATTCAGTCTTAATTCGTGTTTCGCGGCAGCCTCAACAGTTTTCCTTATGGGCCAGGAAGGGTAGGCGGGCTCCTCCAGGCCTCACACGGAAGCCTTGGACCTCCCTTGCGCCAGGTTGCCCCCCTTCCTGATCGTCACCAGATCCTTCTCCACCCCCACCCCACCATCCTGCTGACAGACCACCCCCCCCACCCCCTGCCAATCTCTCCACAGGCTTTCCCAAAGACCATTCACACGAGTCCCAGGCTGCGGCCTCCTGCCGCCAGATGCCCAATCCCTTCCGCCGGCCAGGTAGTCAATCAAGCTCTCTGTCGGGCGAGACTCTGCAGAGTTTTATTTGAAAGAGTCTCCGTCGTTAAAATCGGCAGAGCCTCCACGTCCCCGGCCTTGCCGGTCTCATTGTCAGTTACCGGGGCTCCCCCCCCCCGCCACCGCACACTTTCCGCCCCCACCCTTGAAAACCAAGGCCCATGTGGCCGCTTGGGGCAATCACACAAAACGTTATGCAGTTTTGCTTTTAGTGGAATAATATCAATTAGAAACTGCAGCATTTGTTCTTTTTTTCCCCTGAGAATATTGCTGCAGAACTGAAGTAACTAACGTCTTGACACAGACAAAATGGTGCCGGCAGCTATGAGTTTAGAAAGTAGCAGAAACGGTGTGTGTAGCCGCAGTGGCTGATGTTCTACATGCACATTGTGTTCACAATATAAAATTCAGATCAGTGACCAGCAGGAGGTCATGTTTTAATAATGAGTCGCTTTTACAGAATCCTCAATGTGATATGTTTTAGGAATTAAAATGAGAATGGCTAATTGTGCACTACATGAAATAATTACCAGATTATACAGAACTTGATGGTTATGTTCTTATTACAGAATTATTATCGCCAACTCCCTAACATAGTTTATATTAAAGTGAAGGATGACTGCATTCAACAATAAAATTATGGGCTTACATTTATCCTTGACAACGAGCGAACTAGCTACTGTTTTCAAAATTAACAAACTTCGAACAAAATCATGCGAATCCCAAGAATGCTATTTCATTAGCGAAAAATGATTTTTAAAAATCACATGGAATAACGATCCTTTAAGGTATTTCGAGGAGCTAATGTCCCATCTGTGTTAGAAAGTTTATTTATCCAGCTGTAGAGATTGCAAAAGGGCTGGAAAATGCCTCACTACCAGCACAGAAAAGTATCGGTTATTGACCAGCTCTGTAAATCCTGGTGAACTCAGTTTTGGCGCATTATGGAGGAGGAGGCCAGCACAGGAGCGCTTCATAGAGCTGGTCAACTACTAGAGTCTAAAGATACAGATTGACTATTACAGTATTGTTACTTGCTGTGGCATAACTACAAAATGTTGACGTTCTTTGAGGTCTGGTCGGACCTGGACCTCCGTAAACTTGAGGTCATCCAAAACTTTCCTAACTTGCACCAAGTCGCGCTCACCCACCACCCCTGTGCTCGCTGACCGACATTGGCTCTCAGTTAAGCAACCCCTCTGTTTTAAAATTCTCATCCTGTTTTCAAATCCCTCCATGGCCTCGCCCCTCCCTATCTCTAATCTCCTCCAGCCCCAAAACCCTCCGAGATATCTGCGCTCCTCTAATTCTGGCCTGTTGAGCATTCCCGATTTTTAAAATCGCTCCACTATTGGTGGCCGTGCCTTCAGCTACCAAGGCCCTAAACTCTTGAATTTCCTCCCTAAACCTCTCCGCCTCGCTACCTCTCTTTCCTCCTTTAAGATGTTCCTTAAAATCTACCTCTTTGACCAAGCGTTTGGTCATCTGTCCTAATATCTCCTTATGTGGCTCGGTGTCAAATTTTGTTTGATAACGCACCTGTGAAGCGCCTTGGGACGTTTTACTACGTTAAAGGCGCTATATAAATACAAGTTGTTATTGTTGTTGTACTAAAATTTTCCCTCTTGCATTTGATTGTGCAGCTGCAGAATACTGCAGGAGTTCATAATTAATGTCCTTTAGCAAGGCCGAAATGTTTTCTTCCCTCTAACTTTTTGCTGTTAATCCAGTTTTGGACCAGTAGCAATGCTTGTGCAGCACAAAATACAGGCAAACCATCCCATTACCACTTCATACCAACAATGCACCGTTTATGCATCTTTTTTATACCAAGATTAGCAATTCAGTAACATTGACCCTGACGTGACGTCATGGTCAACAAACCACATTCTCTTTCCTCTTGGCCAAATCCCAACTCTTAAATGGCCTATTGTTGAGGCTGCTGCAAAACACGAATTAAGACTGAATCCATGTGTGGGAAAACAAAGGCTTTTTAATACAACTGCATGGTCCAAAATGGCTGCAACAGACTGCTCCCAGAATTCTCTGGAAAAACCCTGAGGCCCCACCCACTCCTTTTCTCCTGCCTTAAAGGCAAGGTGCCTTAAAGGCAAGGTGCTCGATATATTGTCCACGGACGGAAAAGTGGATTATGCCCGTTTAGGTGGCGATCCGCCACACAGCTCCCCCCAGAATCCGCTTAGGAGGTGTGGACGAGACGGTGCGGCGGTCTGATGGGCCGGCCGGAGCGGCTCTTGTAGGACGCCGGTGGACGTGGAACGGCTGGGCGTGGAGCAGCCGGGTGAACCGGAAGACGGCAGGTCGGCCGCGTGGTGGTGGACGAGCTACAGGGACCTGCTTACCGGGCTCCGAGTGTGCTGGCTTGAGTCGGTCAACTGACACTTTTTCGGTCCTGTCGCCCACTTGCAGGGTGAAAAATTTGTCCCCAGCCTGTAGCACCTTGTAGGGCCCGTCGTACAGGGGTTGAAGGGGTCCGCAGTGGGCGTCGTGCCGGACGAAAACGAACCGTGCCTGGTGCAGGCTTAGTGGGACGTGTGAGGTGGATTCGCCGTGTCGGGCTATGGGCACCGGGGAGAACTGCCGCGCCGGTGAGGTGAAGTCGTGGCATTGCTGGTCGGCTGACTAGGGTGTCGTGGCGGTGGGCAGGAACTCGCCGGGTACGCGCAGCGGCTGACCGTACACGAGCTCTGCTGCCGATGCGTGGAGGTCTTCTTTAACCGCGGTGCACAGGCCGAGGAGGACCCACGGAAGTCGGTCGGTCCAGGCGCCGTCCTGGAGGCTGACTCGAAGAGATGCCTTCAAGGATCTGTGGAACCACTCACACAGTCCATTGGCTTGGGGGTGGTACGCTGTGGTGCGGTGAATGGTCACCCCGAGATTGCGTGCGACGGCGGTCCAGAGTTCAGAGGTAAATTGCGGACCTCTGTCCGACGTCATGTCGGAGGGGACGCCGAACCGTGCGACCCAGGTGCTGACGAAGGCTCTGGCGATGTCGACGGTGGTGGTAGAGGTCAGTGGAATTGCCTCAGGCCAGCGCGTGGTGCGGTCAATGATCGTCAGCAAGTGCGTGTGGCCTTGTGACGGCGGCAGGGGCCCAACGATGTCCACGTGGATGTGGTCGAATCTCCGCGAGGGGACGTTAAACTCCTCGAGGGGTGCTTTCGTGTGTTGCTGTACCTTGGCCCGTTGGCAGGCTAGGCAGGAGTTGACCCAAGTACGCACATCCTGGCGAAGGCCGCGCCAGACAAAGCGGTTGGCTACCAATTTGATGGATGCGTGGGCGCCGGGGTGGGAGAGGTTGTGGAGAATGTCAAATACCCAGCGGCGCCAGGACGCTGGGACGACGGGCCGAAGTTCACATAGGGATATGTCGCACTTGACCGTGACTGCGGTCGGGCCACAGGCGACGTCGGCCAGGCGTAGCCCTGGTAGGTTGGTAGGTGCGGAGAGCAGATCAGGGTCGGTGATCTGGTCTGCTGCGAGTTGAGCGTAGTCGACTGCCAGGTGTGCGGCGTGGATGGCGGGGCGGGAGAGGCAGTCGGCTACCACATTGTCTTGGCCGGAGACGTGTTGGATGTCCATGGTGAACTCGGACACTGCCGCGAGCTGGCGCTGCTGCCTGGTGGACCAGGGGTCGGTTGTCTTTGCCATTGCGAACATCAGGGGCTTGTGGTCGACAAACGCAGTGAAGGGGTGGCCCTCAAGCAAAAACTGAAAATGGCGGATCGCCAGGAACAGCGCGAGGAGCTCGCAGTCGAAGGAGCTGTACTTGACCTCCGGGGGGCGTAGTTGGCGGCTGAAGAAGGCAAGTGGTTGCCAGGCGCCGTCAACCCACTGCTCATACACGGCGCCGACCGCGTGGTCGGAGGCGTCCGTGGTGAGCGCTACCCTGGCATTGGGCCGTGGGTGCGCGAGCAGGGTGGCGTTGGCGAGCGCGTTCTTGGTGGAGTCGAAGGCGACGGACACGTCTGCCGTCCATTCGACCGCCATCTTGCCGCTCCTGCCCCGGAGGGCTTCATACAGGGGCCTCATGAGGGACGCCACTTTGGGGATGAAGCGGTTATAGAAATTCACCATCCCGAGGAACTCCTGGAGGCCTTTGATGGTGGTGGGGTGGGGAAATTGTTGGACGGCCTGCACCTTGGTGGGCTGGGGAATGGCCCCATCATGGGTGATGTGGTGGCCGAGGAAGTCGATCTTGTCCAGGCCAAACTGGCATTTGGCTGGGCTGAGGATGAGCCCGTGGTCGCTGAGGTGCCCGAACAGGATGCCAAGGTGTTCGAGGTGTTCCTGCTTGGAGGAACTGGCTACCAGGATGTCGTCCAGGTAGACGAACAGGAACTTCAGGTCCCGAAGGACCGAGTCCATGAGCCGTTGGAATGCCTGGGCCGCGTTTTTGAGGTCGAAGGGCATCCGCAGGAACTCGAACAGGGCGAAGGGGGTGATTACGGCCGTCTTGGGGATGTCCGCGGGGTGGACGGGGACTTGGTGGTAGCCGCGCACCAGGTCGACCTTGGAAAAGACTGAACAGCCGGCAGTCTAGCCGAGAAGTCCTGAATGTGCGGCACGGGGTACCTATCAGGGGTGGTGGCGTCGTTGAGGCGGCGGTAATCCCCGTAGGGGCGCCAACCCCCGCCTGGTTTGGGGCGATGTGGAGTGGGGAGGACCAGGGACTGTTGGAGCGGCGGATGATGCCGAGCTGTTCCATGGTGGCAAACTCGGTCCGCGCGATCTCCAGTTTGGCTGGGTCCAGCCTGCGGGCATGGGCGTACACTGGGGGGCCTGTGGTGGGGATGAAGTGTTCCACCCCGTGTTTGGTGGCCTCCGCGGAGAATGTCGGATTGGTAAGGGCCGGGAATTCGGCCAGGAGTGCCAAGTAGTCATCCGTGGCCCGGGCGTGGCACTGTGACGCCATGTCGGCGGGTTGACGGGGGGCCATGGCACCCAGGATGGGGGACATGGTGTTCATGTCCACGAGGCGGTGACGAGGGATGTCTACCAGTAGGCCGTGGGCGCACAGGAAATCTGCGCCGATGAGAGGGGAGAGCACCTTGGCAGTGATGAACTCCCATCGGTAGCGGCGACCAGTAAGGTTGAGGGTGACTGTCCGGGTGCCGTACGTCCGGATTTCCGAGCCGTTAGCAGCAGCCAGCGCCGGTCCTCGTCCGTCCTTTTGGATGTCGAGGGAGGAGGCCGGGATGATGCTGTGCTGAGCTCCAGTGTCGCACAGGAACCGGCGGCCGGTTTTGTCATCCGTGACGTACAGCAGGGAGCCCGCGTGGCCCACGGCAATCGCAGAGGCTGGTACGGGGGCGGACTTGAAAGAGCAGGGAGGTGTGCACCGTTGTGCCCTGGCGCCGAACCGTGCGTGGTAGTAACAGTGGCCCGGGTTAGTGGGGCGCGAAGGCCCCGTGAGCCCGGTGGCTGGGCCTTGTGGCCGCGTGCTGGCCGGTGAGGGGCGCGCCCAGGCATTGGCTGCCAGGTCCGGAGTGACGTCACGGCTGGAGTGAGCGGACAGCAGCTTGTCGGCCTCATCGGCCAGGGCTTCCAGGTTCGTGAGGCCGGACGCCACGATCGCTGGGTGGATGCTGAGAGGGAGCTGGCGGATGAACAGCGTGCGGAAGAGGGATCCGGGTGGGCTCTCGTTGGTGAGGGAGAGCATGTGGGAGAAGAGGTCTGACGGTGAGGCATCACCGAGGCCTGGAAGGTCGAGGAGGTGGCAGTTTCGCTGAAATGCCGAGGCCGTAAATTTTTTAAGGAGCGCTGCCTTGAGATGTGCATACTTGCCTTCCTCTGGTGGGTTCTGCAGCGCTGTCCAAACCTTCAAAACTGTGGTGCTACTGAGTGATGTGACGAGGTAGTCGTACTGCGTCCCATCTGTGGTGATGTTTCGCAGCCGGAAGCGGGATTCAGCTTGGAGAAACCAGGCTTCGGGCTGGTTTTCCCAAAACTCCGGCAGTTTCACGGAAACTGCGTTCGTGTCCGCCATTGCAGTGCTCGGAATATGTTCTGAGCGTTGGGGTCACCAATGTTGAGGCTGCCGCGAAACACGAATTAAGACTGAATGCATGTGTGGGAAAACAAAGGCTTTTTAATACAACTGCATGGTCCAAAATGGCTGAACCGACTGCTCCCAGAATTCTCTGGAAAAATCCTGAGGCCCCGTCCACTCCTTTTCTTTTGCCTTAAAGGCAAGGTGCCTTAAAGGCAAGGTGCTCGATATATTGTCCACGGACGGAAAAGTGGATAATGCCCGTTTAGGTGGCGATCCGCCACACTATTCTTTTTTCTTAGTTTCTTTAATGAAAATGAATTGTGATGCTTTTAACATCCATTCTGTTGGTGGAGTTAATCCAAATAGGGATGTTGGAATTTGCTGTAAACACTGGCTTGTCACATTTGGATCTTGGTGTAAATTGCAGCCCCGACGAAAAGGGACAAAAGTTTCTTCTCTCTGCATTTATTTATTCATAAAAGGATCCTTAATTAATTCAGGAGTGCTTCGAAAAGCAAGCAGGTGGTTTGTGTGGAAAACCAGAAATGTTATTGTAGTGTACTATTTTCCTGATGCCAGAATTAAGGCAGTGTTGGAAAGGGTAGATGGAGCTTTCAATCGCATGCAATGTGTTGTTTTTGAGCAAGACATTTACACTTGTGTGTAAATACTGATGAGAAAAACATTTCCAAACAAGAAACTTTATTCTGCACCATCTCATCACATATTTTGATGAGCAGAAAAGCAATGAATACTAATATTCTGCAAATCCTTTTTGAATGTATTTACAATACTATAAGCTGACAGTAAATATTAAACAGAAATTAAATCCTCAGAAAAAGACTTACTTGTAAATGGAAAGCCCTTCACCCAACGTACCCCATGGAGTTCAACTTTGTCAAAACAACAAAGCTCAAACATACTGCCTATTACAGTAGTTTCTGGAGATTATTAACACATGCGTCACAGTGTCTGGAGACTATTAACCCATGAGTTACAGTGTCTGGAGACTATTAACCCATGAGTTACAGTGTCTGGAGACTATTTTATTGACACTGAGAGGGTGGGTTTGGAGGCGGGTCAAAGGTTAAAATCGTTTTGATTGATGGCGGATTGCAATCCCGCCATCAATCCGCCTCCAAACAATTTTCCCAAGTGTCGGGTCCCCGATTTGCGCATAGACCCGATACCTAGCGGCGGGAAGAGGATTAAAGCCAATTACCTGCCTATTAACAGGTAGTTGATAATAGTTAACAGGCTATTTTTTAATTTTGCCGCTTCTGCCTTGGGTTTTCCGACATCCGGACACCACGCCAGGTAAATGTGGCGTGTTGTGAGTCTGCTGTAATGTTTATGCATTGATGACAGCTGCAGAAGTGGGGTGAAGGATCCACTGGTGCACTGGTGAGTTTCAGAGGTAAGAAAATGTTGGGAAATTCATTTTTAATGCATTTACACTTTTCTTTAGGTAACAAGTTTTGAAATCCATGTCCAGTGCCACCTCATTGGGAGAACTTCTCTCACCAGTGACAGATCGCTTCTGTCACCTCACCTGCAGCTGCCATCTATTCCAGCCTATGGAGGGAGTCACTGGAGGGTCTGGGTGCAAGAGCTCACCTTTGTACAGTGATTGTCAATGTTTGCAGCACCTCAATGCTGTCAAACACTGAGAAATCCGCTGTCAAAAAAAAATTGTGCATTGTCCCTTTAAGAAAACCAGCAGATGACGCGTCATCAAATGACGTAATCTGACCGGCTTTCTCTTAATTGGCCGGCAAGCCCGCAGGGCGGACTTAACAAGGTCAATCAACGTAAAATCATGTCTGTGGGCCAGATGCAGTTGGGGGCGGCACTGGAGGCCGGAAAGCACCTGACCCGCACCCAACCCGCCTCCAATGAAAAAATCGCGGCCACAGTGTCTGGAGACTATTAACCCATGAGTCACAGTGTCTGGAGACTATTAACCCATGAGTCACAGCGTCTGGAGACTATTAACCCATGAGTCACAGTGTCTGGAGACTATTAACCCATGAGTCACAGTGTCTGGAGACTATTAACCCATGAGTCACAGCGTCTGGAGACTATTAACCCATGAGTCACAGTGTCTGGAGACTATTAACCCATGAGTCACAGCGTCTGGAGACTATTAACCCATGAGTCACAGTGTCTGGAGACTATTAACCCATGAGTCACACTGTCTGGAGACTATTAACCCATGAGTTAAAGGTGAAAACAAAATAATACAGTAATCAAGATAGATCAGGCTTAAAAATTCTACAGGTTTATACTCTACAAAAGTTTGGGCCTAATGGTAAGAATTGAACTGGACCTAAAAGCTAAACAGCCTTGAGCTTGCCTGGTTCAATTCGGTCAGGGTCCTGCTTTTATTTAACTGGCGCAAAAATGGGCAGTAGCGAATCAGCCGCCCATTTTTTCACCCCGCCCGATTTTGTCGTCCACTAAAGTCAATGGAAAATAAAATTGGGCGGAGTGTAAAACGGGCTGTCGATTGGCCAGCGGCCGTTTTTGCGCTACCACCCGTGGTAAATTTATACCCCGACTTCATTATAAAAAGGAGACTAGTTTCAATGTTTCATTCAGTTTAGAACTCCCACTGTACTTCCACATTGAATCTTAGCCCCAGCCTGCCTGTTCCGTACTGAAATAACTTCTGTTTGTACTGTATGAACAATCCAAGGTAGATCGCGAGCACAGCTCCATCAGGTGACTTCAGGACGGTGTTACGCTGTACCTCAGCGCACTTGAAGTGGTGATTTCTGCCATCTTCCTTCAGAAACCATTATTCATCTTCTGTCCTAAATAGCTGAGAAATGACTCATTATCACACAAACACTTCACACATTTGTATTGCATTCCTCTCGTCAACTGTTCTAAATTTTAGGCATTAATCCATTCAAAATAAATAGACTAATGATTCTGCTAAAATAGCTTCGAGGAATGTCATATGAACACATTAAACACTTGTTTGCAAATAGCGCAATCATTGCACGGCTCAGAGCTGATGGATTTTTTTTAATCAGTCTTCCTTTTACAATTCCAGACAGAATTTAAGCTGGTTTTCTAACTGCTACTTGCTGTATGGTACAATGGAGTGTAACAATTCCTGTGGGCAAGCAGGCCTTAGATGGTATCACTGCTGGGTTTCTTTTCTCCCCCAGTATAGTTACTGTTAAATGAATCTGCCACAGTGTTCAGGGAACATCAAGAATTCTCGGTGATGTGCAAATCACATCCTTCAGCCTATCAGAGGAGGACACCAAGAGGAAAATAGAAAAGACAAATGAGCAGGAGACAAAACGAAGACAAAAACAAAATCATAATGCGAGATAAATGGAGGAAACAGTGCGCAGTAATGAGAAACATAGCTTGTTCCAACAGAGAGAAAGGTCTCATAACATTGAGTGATAAAGTCAAGTGGGTTATTAAGATCTTAATCACCACTGCAATGGGGTGCCTGTCATACTGCTCTCCATTTTATATTCTGTTCATGCCACAGAAAATAATTGATATGTGGAATTAATTTTAAATCTAAAAAAAGGTATTTTAAGTGATTTGAATCAGTATAAAAAGGTAGTTGAGCTGCCATTGTCTGAATTTTTTTCACTCGCCCCCCCCCGCCCCCCCTCCCCTTTATGTATATATAATTTTTAAGTCTTCCTGTTAACCAGTAGAGTAGGAAGGTGACCTGGTCCTAGGCCTCAGTCACCACAGTTTGTCAGACAGCTGCTCGGAGGTATGCAGCTAGGGTCAAAGCGGTTTATCCTTGAATCTTTATATAAACAATTGCCTACATCTATGCGGTGCTTGCTCATGACTAACCAGGATCTTACCATGTGGAAAGTTCTGAATAAAATCACATCTTGCAAAAAAAACAATGGAGAAACTGACACCACACTGGCAGTTAAGTTTCTTTATGATGTTCTAGAAAAATTACCATGAGTTCACAATTTCTGATTATCATATATTGTATAGTCATTCAGAACTTCACATAGTGGCTTATTGTTTTACAATAAAGGTTTAAAACATCCAAAGTAACCAAGGAAAGAAAGTCAATTTCTAGTAACCATGGAGTTTATTTTCCACAGTATTCATATTTTGCATCAACCAGAGTAAAACACGTCAACCCCAATAACTCTTCCAGGGTTGGCCCCAAATAAGTATGCATTGCTAGTTCCCAGTGTGCAATCTGACAATTGTTAAGAGCTCACAGATTTGGGGATGGGAGATCTGGCACTACTGCAGTGACTTTAAAGGGCTGCAGCAGCCTTGCAAAGGAAAAGGACTTGTTGACAGCCAAAAAAATTAGCAAAGTTATATTTGTGTATTGTTATTATGGAGCAGTGCTAAGGAAGAATAGCCAAATTTACAGGTGCAACATTTGAGTCACTGATGCAAAAGGTGGAGGACAGGAGGAATGCGTTGGTTCCCTCAGACAACAGTACGCTCCAAGGTGCCTGGAAGGAGCTGACGCAATACATAAACACAGTAGCTTTGTGGCCACAGGTTGTTCAGGCAGATTAGAAATAGGTTTTCAAGCCTGAAGAAAGCAGTCAAAGTAAGGCAACCCAGCAGATCCAAGTAGAGGAGCAAAATATGCATGACACAAAAGATGTTTCCCCACATCCAGTACATTTTTACTGCTACCTCATGCAAGGAACTCAGTCTACTTTACAGCCCTTTGAATGCATACTGTTCAGCATACTGTCCATGCCCATTCTGTAGCAAGACACAAATTCAGGCTGCAATTTATCACTGAAACTCTTAGCACACTGGCATCTTTATACGACAGATTCTTCTAACAGAACTAGTTGCATGATGCATGTTCATGTATTTGCAAGATTGGGTACTGAGTGCCATTTTATCTGCTACTGACGTTTGAAGGACAAAGCAGCACATAACAGAAGAGAGCAGAGATGAACTGGGGGAAGGCCGTGCAACTATAAGCCACCAAGTCCTTTTGAAAAGGTCACCCTGGAAATTCTTTGGGAGTTAAAGCATAGGAGTGGAATGGAGTGAAGGCTTGTCCGAGCTCAGAACCAATACTATCTTTCTGATATAAAGACAGAAAATGCTGGAAATACTCAGCAGGTCAGGCAGCATTTGTGGAGAGAGAAACAAAGTTAACATTTCAGGTCGATATCCTTTCGTCAGAACTATCTTTCGGAGTTTTTTTTATTCATTCAGGGGATGTGGGTGTCGCTGGCAAAGCCAGCATTTATTGCCCATCCCTAATTGCCCTTGAGACGGTGGTGGTGGTGAGCCACCTTCTTGAACCGCTGCAGTCCGTGTGGTGAAGGTACTCCCACAGTGCTGTTAGGGAAGGAGTTCCAGGATTTTGACCCAGCAACGATGAAGGAACGGCGATATATCTCCAATCAGGATAGTGTCTGACTTGGAGGGGAACTTGGAGGTGGTGGTGTTCCCATGCGCCTGCTGCCCTTGTCCTTCTAGGTGGTAGAGGTCACGGGCTTGGGAGGTGCTGCCGAAGAAGCCTTGGCGAGTTGCTGCAGTGCATCTTGTAGATGGTACACACTGCAGCCACGGTACGCCGGTGGTGGAGGGAGTGAATGTTTAAGGTGGTGGATGGGGTGCCAATCAAGCGGGCTGCTTTTTCCTGGATGGTGTCGAGCTTCTTGAGTGTTGTTGGAGCTGCACTCATCCAGGCAATTGGAGAGCATTCCATCAGACTCCTGACTTGTGCCTGGTAGATGGTGGAAAGGCTTTGGGGAGTCTGGTGGTGAGTCACTCGCCGCAGAATACTCAACCTCTGACCTGCTCTTGTAGCCACAGTATTTATGTGGCTGGTCCAATTAAGTTTCTGGTCAATGGTGACCCACTGGATGTTAATGGTGGGGGATTCAGCGATGATAAATCCGTTGAATGTCAAGGGGAGGTGGCTAGATTCTCTCTCTTGTTGGAGATAGTCATTGCCTGGCACTTCTGTGGCGCGAATGTTACCTGCCACTTATCAGCCCAAGCCTGAATGTTGTTCAGGTCTTGCTGCATGCGGGCATGGCCTGCTTCATTATCTGAGGAGTTGCGAATGGAACTGAACGCTGTGAAAGAAAGACTTGCATTTATATAGCGCCTATAGGCTTTACCTTCAATGAAGTACTTTTTGAAGTGTAGTCACTGTTGTAATGTAGGAAATGCGACATCCAATTTGCGCATAGCAAGCTCCTACAAATAACAATGTGATAATTACCATTCGAAAAGACGGCACCGCCGACAGTGCAGCATTCCCGCAGTACTGCACAGGAGTGTCAGCCTAGATTTTTGTGCTGTAGTCTCAGGAGTGGGACTTGAACCCACAACCTTCTGCCTCAGAGGTGAGAGTGCTGAGCCACAGCTGACACTATGCAATGCTCAGCAAACATCCCCACTTCTGACCTTATGTTGGAGGGAAGGTCATTGCTGAAGCAACTGAAGATGTTTGGGCCTAGGACACTGCCCTGAGGAACTCCTGCAGCAACATCCTGGGGCGGAGATGATTGCTGTGGGTCTGGAGTCACATATAGGCCAGATCGGGTAAGGGCAGCAGATTTCCTTCCCTAAAGGGCATTAGTGAACCAGATGGGTTTTTACGACAATCCAGTAGTTTCATGATCACAGTTACTGATACTAGCTTTTTATTCCAGATTTATTTAATGAACTGGGCTAAAAATGTGGGTGTTTTATGCCACACGTTACCAGCATAATATGGTGTAATAACGGCGGCCGCTGCTCTTCCGCCAGCTGGTGGCATGTCCTGCGCGGTCCGCCATTTTGCGAGGGCTGGCAGCACTGCCGATAAAAGCGGTGGTTCTGGAAATTTAAATTAGGGAGAGGGTGATGTGTACGCAAACTTATCAGCTCAGCGAACCAAGACTGTAGCATTGAGTTCAGCGCTGGGTCCCAAGCTCGCTGTGAAAACCCAACGTTCAGCAGACTGACAGAGGCGCTGAAGGGACACGCACATCTTTCAGGTAAGTTTGCATTTAAGCTTTTGGACTGGATTTTTTGCAATTTTATTGGAGTTCCCATTATTTTAATTAATGATGTTCATTCTTCTCTGCCTATTCCCCCACTGTCACCTGGAGATACACTGAAGCACAGCACACAGTACATCACCATTTTCCTATGTTCCTATTAGATATTTGAGGGAGTGGGCAATTGAGAGCCATTCGTTTTTGAGACCAGGCAGATGGACTGTAGAGTCTCTCCAGTCCTCCGTTTTCCTATGCTATTATAAGTAAATTTGATGCAGTGTCATGCATCCAGCACTCCAACATATGTTCCTCTACTGTTTGTATATAAAGGCCAGAACATAAGTGAACGTTAATGCCCATTTATTTGGGTGGAGTAAGCGCACAGCATGATTCATGTGTAAAATCCAGGGAAGTGAAAATTAGCTCATCATTAAATTGACTGCGGCAACGAAGCACTCACCCAGTTTGCGTGAGAGCACTTCACACTGGTCTAAAAGGCCAGCTAAAGCATAGCAAAATTAGTATTCATACCATATTTCAGTTCTTGCACGCCCAAATCGTTAAGTATCCCACCAGTCAGAAAATTACACCCCATAGCACTGCTAACCCATTTACCAACTGTATTAACAGAAACAGTCCCTGGGGAATCATTAAACATTTAGGATGTACATGGATCTTCAGTCGCTCTTTTGAAATGAATGCGTGCACTCGTAACATGAACACTGTAGTGTAAAAGAGATTAGAGAAACCGAGAAAAGTACATGGGGTTGTGATGATAGCACCATTTAAAAAAAAAATTAAAATAATGTGAATATCCAATAACTGTTGACAATAAAATGATTCATTGGACCATCTCCTATTCTAAAGGACCTTAACACTGTAGAACTCCCCACCTCCCTCAAGTCTTCTGTTCCTCCTTTAATTCTACAGGCTTTTAAAATTCAAGCTTGGTGTCACCGAATTACTAATCCTGGAATTATCCTATCTCGTATCCTACTCTTTTCAACCCTTTGTGGCGACTTACATTATTTCGATCTTGGCCCTTCACCTAATAACAAAAAAATGAGAGAGAAGCGAGTTCTAATTCTTCGGAAATTAGAATTAGAATTTTTTTTTTGATTCTGTTATTTAAACTTTCTGCTCAACCTCCTCATGAACTGCACTTTTTTTTGCAGATTTTATTCATAGAATAACACAAAGGTGCCAAATGTAATTATTTGAAGGCAAAAGGTAAACATTGAATGATAAACAAATGTGTTAAATGGAGGGCCATTTATTCAAACTTAAAAATAATGAATTAATGCTGACTGTAACTTATATTGAAATAATATGGATAACGTTCCAACTAGACACTTCCGGTTTCCCCACCGGAAGAGAGAAGTTGAAAATTATCCTTAATATTTCATTTCTAGGTTTCTCACCCCTGCCCAGCTTAAATTGCATCTCCCATTACCAGACTACCTCCTTCAGCCGGACAATCTTCAATATGCTTTTGTCATCAGAAGTTGCATCCTGCATTATTAATGTGCCTTGCCCACATACTGGGAGAGAGCCAATGTGACCTTTTCAACAGTAGTTTCAATGGCAGTCTGGTTTGAGAATCGAATGTACAAACAATGACGAACAGGTAACCTCTGGTCCATCCAGCCTGTCCCACCCAATTGCGATCCCTTGTGATCACAATATATACACTCCCCACCCCACCCAAAACCATGTGATCTCCTGGGAGAGGCGAAGAACCAGATAAAAAACCCAGGCCAATTTGGGGGGGGGGAAATTTGGGAAATTCCTCTCCGACCCATCTAGGCCATCGAAACTAGTCCAGGAGATCACTCTGGCCCCGAATTCCCTACCTTTTGTAAGAGGTGATCTCCGCCCCAACCAGAAACAGGTCCAGCTCTCGCTTGAAGGAATTCAGCAAATCTTCAGAATAAAGTTGCAAATACAAACCTTGGTGTTTAAAAAAAATGTTGAAAATACACAGCAGGTCAACCATCCTCTGAAGTCAGGCGTAAATGGTTTTGGACATGGAGATAGAGGGACCAACATCAACATTTCTTGATGACACCAAATTAAGGGGGGTGGCAAACTGCAAAGAAGAACGCAGAAGAGCAGAGAAAGGTTGGAGGAATGGGGAGAAATATGGCAAATGTCGATAAATAAAAAGTAGTACATTTTGGGGAAAAAAACACCATAAATAGTAAAATTCTCAATGGAGTGGAGAAACAGAGATCTGGGATGCAGATATACCGATCTTTAAAAACAGGAAAGCTGGTAGAAAAAGCAATAACAAGGCAAATGGTGTTCTGGGTTTTATATAGAGGAACATTAAATAGAAAAGCAAGGAGGTGCTACTGAATCATCACAAGACATTGGTTCAGTCACAGTGGCGTACATCTCTGACGTGCCTTGGATCTTGTAGATTAAAGGTGCAATATAAATGCTAGTTGTTATTTACCATGTAATTTTGGGCACAAAATTTCAGAAAGATGTTGCATCCATGAAAAAGATTCAGTGCAGACTCACGAGATGATACCGGACAATATTGAGCATGCTATCCTTCATGTCCAATATTGCAATACATGCTCTTTGCCAAAACAGTGCACAATGGGAGCAGATAATTTATCCTATACTTATAATAAATGACTTGAGAAACGAGTTACTTCATGAGAGATTAAGAGGGAATTTAATAGAAGTGTTCAAATTTTGAAAGAGTTTGAGAGGCTAAATAACAAAAGGATATTTCCACTAGTTGGTGAATCAGTAACGAGGAGCCATAAGCTTATAATTAACACTAAAAGCATTAAATGGAAGGTTAGAAGAAATGTTTTCATACAAAGGGTTATTAGATTATGGAATGCACTATTGCTGGAAGCTATTGAAGCCAATTCAATCACCAACCGCAATATTTAAGAGGGAATTAGACATACAGTTGGAGAGTGTGGAGGAAAGAGTCGGGAAATAGGATTAAAGTAGATAGCTCTGAAGTGGAGCCAGAACTGGCACAGTCACAATAGGCTGAATGGTCTCCTTCTGTGCTAAGATTTCTATGATCCAATGAAAGACAAGTCAATGTTTTGAGTGGGAGCCTGTTCTGATGAAGGATTTCATTTAAAATTTGCCTTTCACTGCATTTTCTGTTTATTAGCATTCATCATTTTGATGTTTTATTTCCCATTTGATGAATATAGTTTTTTTTAAATATACAAGATGGCAACAAGTTGGGAGAGAGACCTCACAAGCTTGCTCCAGAGCCACCTAGAGGCCAGAGCCTACAACTACATTGTGACAGAGGGCAAAGCAAAATTGAATGGAAAATATTGATATAGCAATGGTAAATGTTGACAGAACAGCATGACCAAAGATTGTGCCAATAGGAAGTAAAGTATGTGGATGGAAATGTGCACCCTATGCATGATTTTAATGTATAGACAGTATGACAACTACTCCATAATTGCACTGTAGGCTAACAGAAGACTGCTGCATGGATTTTCTTTAGCCTATTCTGGCCTCTATTCTTTCTCCTTTAAAACAGCATTGCATTGTACTTTATTTTGTTGACCAGTCAAGACATTCTTCTACTAATCAATAGGTCAGTACTGGGAATTTGATACTTTCAATTTTCAACAAGTATATCACCATCCAGCACTCTCTTTATGCGCAGTTCCATTTCCCATATCAGCCATACACTAATCCTCCTTGAACACAATTTCCCAATTAATGTCAAAGAGCGTTGAATTATAGAGAGTTTTACTATGGCTAGTGTAGCCTTGTGCCCACTTGTAAACTGGACTGAGAACTCATCTCTCAGATCACTTGAGGCTGTCGGAGATGATTTTTGTCCCGTTCCTGTGGGCTGGATTTCAGCTGAAGCCTCAGGGAGGTGAAACAGCCACTGTTCTACTCTGGCGCATGTCTAGCCTAGCCAAGCTCTATTGAATTTAACAAGGAGGTTTTGCCAAAGAATTTTTGTGGGGGGGGAAACTTTTTTCTGTTTGTTTGCCAAACTAACAGTTGACTTAATTGCAAAATTTGTTTCCAGATGCATTGTGAAAAGGTTATTGTAACAAAAACCATCCAGGGCTGTTTTAGCTCCTCCCTTTCTGGCAACAGAAATATTACCTCTTTAAGCTGTAAAATATAGTTACCCCAGGTGGACCTAACAGCGCTGTGGGAGTACCCTCAACCACGTGGACTGCAGCGGTTCAAGAAGACGGCTCACCACCACCTTCTCAAGGGCAACTAGGGATGGGCAATAAATGCGGACCTTGCCAGCGATGCCCACATCTCCAGAATGAATTAAAAAAAGGACTTCACCAGTGGCAAAGCAACAGGCAAACCTTTACGTCAATACTGTGAGGGAAATGATCACATTTGAAGGAAAGTTATATTCTTTAATTGTATAAAAGAGAGAAATTCTACAGATCATAACATCTTAATTGCCTGTAGGAGTTGAGGAGACTGACGCATGCTGAGTAGTGCAACCACCAGTGGTAAATTGGTGGATACAGTAGTGATCGATCACCACTAAAAGCCTGAAACGCCACAGGTGCGCTCTCAACTAATCCACATTCATTAATGCCTGTCTAAATTTGCAATGACATAAACAATTTCTATCAGTTCTTTCCTAATTATGCAGTAAACTTGCCAAAAGGCATCCGGAAAAGGACGCTGCAGTTACAGACCATCATAATTATTCATGTTTCCCAGAGACATCAAATGGAGTTTACTATTAATCAGCGTTCAATGAACTGCATTGCAGCATCTAAATCATATCAGAATTTTAAGCTGGAAAGGCAATGGATATGATGAGCTTTGAAAGCCTAAGTGGACACATTCAGAGACACTGAGCTTCGTTTGGATTACAGTCAACTGCAAATAGACAGGTTTTTAATCCAGATAATATTTAGATAGAAGTGGAGAATTCTAAAAGACCAAACATTTTCCAATGACTGCTATTCTATAGAATGCATAATGTGAAATCTGCATTTAAGTACAAGAGTCAGGCCCAAGCATAAAGTGTTCCAGTTTAAAAAATAAAGTGCTTCACTTATATACAGCTCCACATTTTAAAAGTCTAGTAAGTTGTGTGTGAAATACAGGCCAGCTTATTCACTGTTTTCTCTGGTATCTGATTAGATTTGCTGAATGACAGTTTAAATGAGTTATTTGCAAAGATATACAAACAACTGCCATCAATTCCTTTCTAATTATGCAGTAAACTTGCCAAAAGGCATCCTGAAAAAGACGACCCAGTTATAGACTTGTCATAATTATTCAGTTTCCCAGAGACATCTAATTGAGCTTACTGCAATGCAGTTAATTGAACACTGATTAAATAGTATCTAAATCATATCAGAATGTTAAACTGGAAAGACAATAATAAGTATGCATATGACAAGATTGTATGTGCAATTTTTAAAATTCATGATTCAAGCCTCGAATTTGTTCCTTTGTGTTTTTCACTGTCTTAAGCTACCTTTTGTTGATTTTAACAAATTTTGCAACCCTATGCTTGCTGTAAAGGGACCACTGGCCTACACTGAGTCTGTTGGATATGAACCATTGTGGCATAAGAGACAAGGGGAGAACGCAAAATTGGGGGGAAAGTGCAATAATAATTCAGGTGGCCTAAACAGATGAAAAAGTATTTTGGCCAGAAGTCTAAGAAATATGAAACAGTTATAATTATTAAATGAACAGTAAAATAATAGTTTGATAAAAGGAAAGACATACCCATACAAATTATTTCCCCACTAATAATTTCTAACAAGTCAATCAACCTGTGGCTGCATATTGCTCTTAAGAAAAATGTTCTTCTCTCTTCATCCTATAATGTGAGGTGAGTTCATTTAAATTACATTTTCCCCACACCCGGCTCACAATGCTGGGAGTGCACAGGGGTCAGGACTGGAGTTCTATGGCACCGGCAGTCCTTAGATGGTTGCTGATTGACCTTAACGGGGAAGTATGCACTGCACGGTGGGTGATTAAGCAGATGTCTCCTGCGGTTATTTGGAAAGGCCTCGTTGCTCAATAGTTCAAGGCTACAGTCATCTTGACTGCGACTGACAGCAGCGACCATTACCGAAATGATTTGCAGGTCTGACTAGAAGCAAAGTTCATTCTTTGGGGAAGCACAGTCTCCGCATAATTTCCTCCAACATGTCCGGATACAAATCTATGGGCCTGTATGCACAAAGCTGGCAGTGTAAGGAAGAGTCCTCCTCGATCTCCTGAGGCATCAACACAATTATACAGTGTGCCTCCTCCTCATCTCCAGACCTTAGGGATGCCCATTACTCTTCTCAAAGCAGTGCACAAATACCATTCCATGGAGAAACAGGGATTGATTGCAGCTCCCAACCATTTCACTAACTTCCTTTCTCCCACGACAGCAATATAAAACAGAAACAGTGAATGGCAAACAGCTACACAGAAATCTGAAAACTAGAAATACATCTTTAATGGCAAGGACCCAACTGAAGGGAAGAGGTGTCCCATGAAGTTCATAGCGAAGATGAGGGAGACCAAAACTAGGGTCCATAAATAGTCACTAATAAATCCAATACGGAATTCAGGAGAAACTTCTTTACCCAAAGAGTGGTTAGAATGTGGAACTCGCTACCACGAGTAGTTGAGGTGAATAGCATTGATGTATTTTAGGGGAGGCTAGATAAACACATGAGGGAGAAAGGAATAGGAAGTTATGCTGATAGGGTTAGATGAAGAGGGGTGGGAGGAGGCTCGTGTGGAGCATAAACACCACCTATTGGGCCGAATGGCCTGTTTCTGAGCCGTACATTCTATATGTTTCATAGGTGTTCTGCAGCGCTGTTAAAAATTCAAATTGTATTATGGCATCAGCCCCTAATTAACACAAAAATCAGGGCCTTAATGAGCCTAGCACACAACAGGTGGGCAGGCTTCAAATGCCACAGGCGCTTCCAGGATGCATTATGATACACTACACAATTAGCGATTAAAAGGCTTCAGACCTCCCGCCCTATCATTTGAAGAGCCAGTATGCAACCTGCAATAACGCAGTAGAGACCATAGATTATGTTATCGTCCCCAAGTGCCTACCACTGATTTTCTGTACATGAATTTGTTAACCAGATTAACAGGCTGTCACAGTGCTCTGTGGGGTTCTTCCAAGGAGCGGACAGCTGTGCTATCCTTTTGACAGCAACTTACATTGCCTGCTGCACCCCTCGCATAAGCAAAAAAAAAAACATCTCCGGTGATCTGCAGTGCAGAGGAAAATGGTAGACTGCAAGCCGGCGAAAAAAGGGAACAAAATATCAGTAAGGCGTGCTGAAAAGGATGTTCGCAGAGATAAGTTTTTAAAGGCATGGGGTGGGGTGGTAAGCTAGAGAGGTATTTCTGGGGTGAGAGAGAGCAAGGGCATAGCAATTGAAAGAATCGTTAAATTTGAATTCTGACAAATTTGTTGGAAGTCCCTGCATCTTCAGTTTATTCAAGAGATCAGCAGGATCCTCTTTCACAAAGCAGAATTATTAACGAAACAGAACACAGCTCACGAAAAAAATGAAGGCAGACAGGCTGGAGAAATTGGCTGAGTAAAATTTGCAAGAATGGCTACCACGGTAGTCAGTTATGCAGCAGAACCTCAATCGGCATGGCAACAAGCCTTTTATCTAACTGGCTGACAAGGTAAAGGAAATCAGTGCAAGACACAGAGCATAATACTTTAAACGCTGTCTGGTATTTTATTATTTGGCTAATAAGGTCAGGCTCCAGCTAAGCTAACTAAAGTAGTGGAGCCAACATTTAAATAAAGCAGCTGCATTTGACATTTGAAACTTCACTTGAGTGAAATATTGGAATTGGCCACACACGTTTGGCAATTACAGTGAGCATATATAAATAGTGGACAGAGAAATCTCATATGAACACGTTAAGCGTTAGTACTTTCAATATTATTCAGTCTATGGTCTGGCATTGCAACTGTTTCTCATTCAGAGTTGATAGCAAAACCCATCATCTTTTTTCAGTGTCTTAAAGCTGTTACTTTGAAAGCAAACTTTTCACATTTCTCCTCGATTTAAAAAACAGAATTTACTCTGAGAGTGTGGGCGATGATGGCAAGGCTACATTTATTGTCTCGTTGATCCGAGAAGGTGGTGATGGGCCTGCTCCTTGTTGTGTGAATGCTGGTCCTCCCCAATGGTGTTAGGTAGGGATTTGCAGGATATTGAACTCTTGCAGTGATATCCTGGGGCCATAATGATCGGACAATCTGAATGTGGGACCACTGTTTCTTTAAAATGTCCCACCGATCCCTGTAATTCTGCTATGGTTTGCCCTTCTTTGAAACAAATGAACTATTGTTCGATGTCCCCTGTGGTAGCCCGGAGGGTCCCAGAGGCGCAGAAGTCAAGGACAGTTGTGACTGAGTGCCGCTGGCAGTGCAGTCCCTGTGGCTGTCTACAGATCAGCTTGCAACTGATGGCACAATTCCATCACGCCCTCCCTGGTGACAGTCCCAGGTAGCTGCCTGGCTCTGTAAACACAGCACAGTAAATACTGGTAGGTGCCAGCAGCCTGCCTCTCATGCCGACAAATCTCCCTGGGATTCCTACATGCATCATCTTTTATCGGCCTGCAAAGAAACTCGGATATAGAAGAGCACTGAATGCAAAAAGTTCACCTTTAACAAACTCTTTATTAAGGGCCTTCAACACCCATGTTATAGGAGTGAGATTAGCATGCTGCATGAAATCAGGTGTGGGGTACGGCAATGTTCCCTTTTATTTTTATTTTGGGTGCGCGGCCCCTTTAAGGGGTTGCGCGGCCCATTCACAGTTTTGCGAATGTTAACATTGAAAAAGCCGGTCTCGGGCTGCACAGGACCAGCAGAGAGCTGCGCGGCCGCGTGGCTTATAAGGAACATGGGGTGCGGTAGTGCAGTGGTCATGTTACTCGACTAAAGGCCTGGATTCATAATTCAAATCCCACCAGGGCTGTTTGAGAATTTTAATACAGTTTAAAAAAAAAATCTGGAAATAAAAAGCTGGTATTAATAAAAGTGACCACGAAGCTCTCGGATTGTCATAAAAACCAAACTAGTTCACCAATGCCCTTTAGTGAAAGAAACCTGCTGCCAGTGTGGGACTGTCCTGTGTGACTCCCATCCCACACCAACGTGGTCTGAACTACCCTCGTGTGGTGGCCCAGCAAGCCAGTTATATTGAAGGTGCTTAGGGATGGGCAGATGCCACCTTTGCCAGCAATGCCCTATCCCGAGAATGAATAAAAACAATGTGAAGTTTAACAGTGGTTCATTAACGCCATCTTGCATTGTCCATCTGTGTAATAGGTTCTGCAGGGAATCAGCGAGGAGCCAGCAGAACCCGTCACCCACGCATTTCCCCATCCTCACACACCTGAAACCCACCAGTTGGAATGAGCTCGATCAGAAAATCTACCTCAGTTTTTTGTTAATGTTGCTCTGAGTGCTTTTAATAGGATTCCCTGTTGATTTTAAACTGGAACTGTTGCTGGTCTGAGGAAAATCCCCGGGTGATGTATATAGACATGGGGGTAAACTTTCAACTTTGACAGGGGCAGAAAACTGATGGTACTGAATCGGTCGCCCATTATACACTCTGCCTAATTTGGCTTTCCATTGAAGGCAATTGAAGTTAATGAATGACAGGCAACATGGATAGGTTAAAGGCAAATCATGTCGGACAAGCTTGAGTCCTTCGATGAAATTATGGAGAGGGTTGATGAAGGTACTGCAGTTGTTGTTGTGTATCTTGACTTTCAAAAGGAGTTTGATAAAGTGCCTTAATAAACTTGTTAGCAAAATTGAAGCCCATGGGATTAAAGGGCAGTGGCAGCGTGGATGTGAAATTAACCGTGAGACAGAAAGTAGAGAGTAGTGATGAAAAGTTGTGTTTCGAGCTAGATGGAAGTATACAGTGGTGTCCCCCAGGGGTCGTTTTAATATATATTTAATGACCTCTACTTGGATATAGTGGGCATAATTGGAAAGTTTACAGATGACGCAAAGCTTGGAAATGTAGTAAATAGTGGGGAGCCGACTTCAGGAGGAGGTAGACAGACTGGTGAAATGGGCAGACACATGGCAGATGAAATGCAATGCAAAGAAGTGAAGAGTGATGCATTTTGGAAGGAGAAATGAGAAGAGGCAATATAAGCTAAACAACAGTGCAATTTTAAAAGGGGTGCAGGAATAGAGACCTGGGGGTTCACATACACAAATCTTTGAAGGCGACAGGACAAGTTGATAATTCTGGGCACCACACTTTAGCAAGGATATCTAGGCCTTGGAGAGGGTGCAGAGGACATTTACCAGAATGGTACCAGGGATGAAATTTTCAGTTATGTGGAGAGACTAGAGAAGTTGGGCATGTCCTCCTTAGAACAGAGAAGGTTAAGGGGAGATTTAATAGAGAAAGGGGGAGATATTCAGTATCGCCCCGTTTGGTGTGCAATTATCGGCCGGGCGCAAATTTAGCGCTTGGCGCTAATTATCCCCTCCAACTGCAAACTTGGCTTCTATCGCCCCTGGAGGTGATTGGAGCGCTAAATCAGGCGCGACACACCTCTCTTGAGATGCTAACGCCGAGGAGCGAGGCGCTACCTCAGAGCGCTGGCGAAGCTCATGTGATGTCAGTCAGCAATGGAACATAGACACACTGGCGCTGGCCAGTTCTTAAAGGGGAGGGTCGATCTTGCTCTCCATTCACACCCTACTCATTGCAGCCTTGAATCTCGGCTTGGAGAGACCTGTACATCAAATCTGCTGGAAAGAACAATGGAGAGGCTCAGGGAAAGAGCTCAGAGTGCAGCCCCCCAAGTCTCTTCTAAATCGATGCAAGGAAGGTCAAATCAAAGTGAACCTGCAAAGTGCTGCTCAGTACACAAAACTCTTCAACACAGCGTTGAATATCTCCAGAAGTATCTCTCTCTCTCTCAGAATGCGTGGTGCAAAAATGTCGCCGACAAAAAAAGGTAGGAAGCGGTCACCTTTAAATAGCGCTCCCTCAGTCCCTTCCCGACTGCAAAACGCTCCCCTCAACCTGTCATTGCTAGCAGCAGGCGCCACTCAATAGCTGGTCCGGGACGTTGCACGCTCGACTGACGTAGTAAAACGTAGTAAAACGTCCCAAGGTGCTGCACAGGAGTATTTTAAGACAAAAAATTTGGCACAGAGCCAGATAAGGATAAATTAGGGCAGGTGACCAAAAGCTTGGTCAAAGAGGTAGGTTTTAAGGAGCGTCTTAAAGGAGGAAAGAGAGGTAGTGAGGCGGAAAGGTTTAGGCAGAGTAAAATCCAAAATACTGTAAAATCCAGCCCTTACTCTCACTGGGACTGCGTGCTTGAAATGGAAAAGCGTTCATTGTTGCAGCACTGATATCCCTCACCTCAATGAGCAGAATATTCACCCAAAAAAAGTTTTTAAAAATGGAAGAGTTAGAATTTGTGTTTGTTTGTTATGAAGTAAACTAGCACTAATATATATATCATGTAAATTATATGAATCTAGTTAATATAGGGGAAATTTTACAGTCCTATTTTATGAATACAAGGCTGTACGCAAAGAGTTTGACTACAGCCTTATATTATGGTGTCAAAGTTTTCTGAACCAATGGTCTATTTAGTCAACAAATGCAAATTATCAGCCTAATTCATCATGTTTAAATGTGTTGCATAGCTTATGGTCTAAATTCTTTGGCATTTTCCTTTTTCATCATTAACTATTCCCGAATCTTGGAAAACTGCTTAATTCCAGAATCTCCCAACATCTAACGTACACATAAAGCCAAAAGTGTCAAATTAAGCTAGAAACCAGACAACAACGACACGATCAATCCCACAGGCCTAAACAAGCTTATTCTATCGTATAGTTTGTCAGGCAGATAGGCATCTACCCAGACTTGGTGTCTATATTTTTCAACAGTCAATGTTTCTAGAAATCTGATTGTTGGTGGCTTGTTCTTCACAGCTGCTTAGAACATCAAGGAACATACGATACAACGCACCACTGTGTGAAGTCAGATACATGCCTGCTATTCTTGATTAATGTGTCCATCACGATTAGATAACTCCACATGCACAAGGACATTCATTTTGTGGCAACAAGTACTGTTGCCTAATTTAGCAGTGAGGTTTATCTCGGTTTGCCCTAGTGTTATCTAATCTTCAAAGAATGTTGCCTGCCATTAACTAATCTTTCAAATACTGTTATGTCAACAAAAATAATTGGGACTAATTCCAAAAAAATATACAATAAAACAAGGCACTAGTTGCTAGCTGGAGCCTTCATTTAAACTGGCCATGATCAACAGTGTTCTGTTAAAATCTTTGTTTTCAGTTCAGATTTGCATGTAGTTATAATGGCACTACTGTCAGCTATAAATTGCCAGAAAATGTTGTGTGTGTCTTGTGCGCACTAGCCAATGTTTCACACTGTACAAGCGAAAGGTTGAAATTCTTGAGTTCAGTGAGGGAGGAATAAAAAGATTTTAACCTGGGGGATCCGGGCCAGAACTAGTTGTCAGGATTCCGCCCTGTATTCCAGTGGGGGATGCATGGCTGGGTAATCCGCCTAGTTCTATGTCAAAGGGGTGTATCTGAGGGACATCCCAGGCTACCCCAAGAAATTCTACCCACTCTGCCCTAAAGTTTCGAGGGGCTGAAGTGGTAGGGAAATTATTGGAAAAAATTCTGAGGGACAGAATTAGTCTCCACTTGGAGAGGCAAGGATTAATCAAGGATAGTCAGCATGGCTTTGTCAGGGGGAGATCATGTCTAACCAATTTGATTGAATTTTTTGAGGGGGTGACTAGGTGTGTGGATGAGGGTAGTGCAGTTGATGTAGTCTACATGGGCTTCAGTAAGTCTTTTGACAAAGTCCCACATGGGAGACTGGTCAAGAAGGTAAGAGCCCATGGGATCCTGGGCGCATTGGATCCAAAATTGGCTTAGTGGCAGGAGGCAGAGGATGATGGTCGAAGGTTGTTTTTGTGACTGGAAGCCTATGTCCAGTGGTGTACCACAGGGATCGGTGCTGGGTTCTTTGCTGTTTGTAGTGTACATTAATGATTTAGATATGAATGTAGGAGGTATGATCAGTAAGTTCACAGATGACACGAAAATTGGTGGAGTGGTAAATAGCGAGGAGGGAAGCCTCAGGCTACAGGACGATATAGACGGGTTGGTTAGATGGGCAGAACAGTGGCAAATGGAATTTAACCCTGAAAAGTGTGAGGTGATGCATTTTGGGAGGACTAACAAGGCAAGGGAATACACAATGAATGGTAGGACCCTAGGAAGGACAGAGGATCAGAGGGAACTTGGTGTGCATGTACATAGATCCCTGAAGGCAGCAGGACAGGTAGATAAGGTGGTTAAAAAGGCATATAGGATACTTGCCTTCATTAGCTGAGGCATAGAATATAAGAGCAGGGAGGTTATGATGGAGCTGTACAAAACGCTAGTTAGGCCACAGCTGGAATATTGTGTGCAGTTCTGGTCGCCACACTATAGGAGAGATGTGATTGCATTGGAGAGGGTGCAGAGGAGATTCACCAGAATGTTACCTGGGCTGGAGCGCTTCAGCTATGAAGAGAGACTGGACATGCTGGGGTTGTTTTCCTTAGAGCAGAGAAGGCTGAGGGGGGTCCTGATTGAGGTGTACAAAATTATGACAGGCATAGATAGGGTAGATAGGAAGGAACTTTTCCCCTTAGTAGAGGGGTCAGTAACCAGGGGGCATAGTTTCAAGGTAAGGGGCAGGAGGTTTAGAGGGGATTTGAGGAAAAACATTTTCACCCAGAGGGTGGTTGGAATCTGGAACTCACTGCCTGAAAGGGTGGTAGAGGCAGGAACCCTCACAACATTCAAGAAGCATTTAGATGAGCACTTGAAACGCCATAGCATACAAGGCTACGGACCAAGTGCTGGAAAATGGGATTAGAATAGACAGGGCTTGATGGCCGGTGCGGACACGATGGGCCGAAGGGCCTCTTTCTGTGCTGTATAACTCTATGACTCTAGGACTGTATGAATGACCTACTCCTGTTTCTATGTTCAACTGACTGCAGAGACACGTGCACGATTTTTATTTTTAAGATTTTCCTTTGCTTCATGGATCTGGCTCCGCAAAGTAAAATTAGTGATGAGAATGTAATCAAATTATAGGTACAATATTGGGAAATGGCTGAGTGAAGCATAGTTTGATGATAGAATATTGAGACTCAGACTGATATCTGTTCATGCACTGGTACAACACCTACAATCATTATTGTTATGCCATAACGAGGAAAGTCCCCAGATTAGTCATCATTTGTGTTACATTCAAAGGCAGTTTTATATTGTGGACTCGCGATCACTAGAAACTAGACTGAGACTGCCCAAACACATTTCAATTGAGACCACCAACTGCAATGAGAGAGAAACATTTCCTCTCTCCCTCTAAACGGCCTTAGAATCCAGCCTTAGAATCAGATGTGACAGTAAAATCTTCGACTGTACTAATGTGCCCCGTCCAGTCACTAAACTCCCATTCATTATTTTCAAATAAGTGGGTCCCGAAATTCCTGGGGCTGAAGTGGGCAAAAGCAGGTTTCAGTAATTTGAGACAAGAACCTGGTTATGCTGGGATCCATCCTATTTGATGGGGGCCTTGAGCAGAGCTTCCAGCCCATTCCACATCAACGGGGCTTGTCTGGAGAAGATCCCGAGTTACGCTGCAAATTCCACTTTTTACACCCTCCATAGGTCTCCGTGGAATTCACGCCAGCTGAAAGCTGTGTAGTCCCACTCAAGGACTTAAGAGGCTCCAAACCTTTAGTAAAGAAAAGCAATTAATCCCAGATTGGACCGACTACCTTCATTGGGAGCAGAAGATCCAAAAGGAGAAGAATTTTCTCCAGGATCTCAACAGGCCTCCTCCCAACATTCTGGCTGGCGGTTTAGGGGCCGGCACCACTGATGAGTCCATCCCAGCCTTGCAAATGACTCCATTCCCAGGATTTGGGATTTGTATCTCTGGCTTGGAGCGCGGGAAGATGGAAGTTTCGCTCCGTCAGACTTGTGTCGGTGAAGTCGACCCTCAGGAATTTCAGGGCTCATGATGTATAAAGACAGAAGTCCATGTCAAATGACACATGGACAAGTTACTTCAGTCTATAAAATGTTGCTGTGGTTTAGTGTCTGCAGGCTCGAGGGCCTGAATGGCCTATTTCCGTTCTTATGTTACACACATACCTCACTGAAATTGCACATCTTAAGTAAGTTAGCTGGTAATTTACATTTTTCAGGGGAATACATCTGCAGAGAGGAAGTGCTGTACTTAACAAGCTTAAAGCTCCAACTTCACTCCAAGCAAAGCTTTGGTGTTCCATGATCATTTTGAATGGCACCTCCGTTCACCCCATACAAGGCAAAATGACAGCTGGAGGGCCACAGCCAGGGGCAGGGTCCCCACTGCTGAGGCTGGAAGAGGACGCAGTGGTTCTGCGGTGGCTGTTACGCCAAGTGAGTGGAGACGTACCGAGCTTCTCAAGTGCGCAAGTGGGTCCCACCGATGGACTCCAGGCCATGTTGTGATATTAGAGAATGTTAACTTCTAGCAAGCAGAATGCGGTGATGTGCCCAATTCCCTTGAAGTCGCTCTCCTCCAGGTATGAGGAGAAGCTCGAGATGCATGGACCATTTTCACTCAAGCAGAGCAGGCCAAGAGATTTCAAATTATGAAGCGATATGAAAGGGCGAATAGGAAGAGAGCATTTCAGCTGATTGGGTCACTCCCCATCAAGTTATAATCATCACTGAAAGAGTGAGGCAAGAGGTGGGAGCACTGTATCCTTTGCCAGTGGGAGTGATTGAGGCAGCAACCCTTGCATCTTTTAATGGAAAACTGGGTAAATATTTGAAGCAGTGAAAAGGTGCAGGGCTATTGGAGTTAGAGTAGAGCTGTGGGATTAGTATTGCATTGCTCTAGGAAAAAGTGTTGACCCAGAGATGATAGGCTGAATGGTCTCCTTCAGTGCTGTAACCTTCTCTGATTCTATCTAGTGAAGCTGACAATTGAAGAGAATGGTTCGCACCTTGGTTCCCTTTGCCTTGGGAGAGGATGGGAGAGGATGGGTAGTCATCCGATGATGTACTATTCTCCCTCAGTAGTGGGAGGATACACCGAAAGCTGGCACATACAATCACATCAAGCTGATTTGAGGACAACTAGAGACTTGCACAACAATTTTGTTGCTTTACCTTATCTAGCGGGAAGAAAGCAATGAATTGTATGTTTATTCTGGAACAGGCTTAGACAATCTATTAGGGCGACTAGCTACCTAAAATACTTCTGAAAATGCACCGTTGGATCCTTCACTAAAAAGCTGCCATGGGTCTTTTTTGAACTAACAGCTCACAAGGTAATGACAATGAAGCGAGTTCAATTGAATCAGTAGCCATGCATTTGACTTCAGATAATCATAGTGCTCTTTGTTGTATAACATATTCTTTGATGTTCTTAATACCCATGAAGAGCAGCCCACGAGTAATTAGTTTGAACTTCGTGGGTGCTATAGAATTCCACAGATCTTTAATGGAATATATATATATGCACATAAATATGGGTAGGGATATTACTATTTGGTAATAAGATTCATGGCCTCAAGGGTTAATTATATGATACTTCATTTAGTATCAAAATGGAAAATCGATTTGCTTTTGAATACAGAGCCTTTGTATGATTGGCCATGAAATCTGCCCGTTTATTCTACACCCAATTTACCACTGCTACTGCTGCTGAACAGGGATCGGTTGTCTAATGATTGTAATGCATGAGTCAATGATACAAGCAGGACTATTCATTAATGAGGCAATATTCTCCAAAAATTAGTTGACACCAGGTGACAACTGAGAATTTGGGCATAAGTGTTGAACATATTATCCAATGCCATTACAGTCTCAGTGCTGTGCAAGTATGGTGGCATTAAGCTACCTCTCACTTGAACTCACTCTTATACAGTTTCTTGGTGCATTCATTGCTTCTATCCCTATCTCTGTAGCCTCCTCCAGCCCTACAAGTCTTGAGATCTCTAAGCTCTTCCAATTCTAGCCTCTTGCGCATCCTTGATTTTAAATCGCTCCATCATTGGCAGCTGTGCTTTCAGCTGCCTAGGCCCCAGGTTCTGGAATTCCCTTCCTAAACCTCTCCACCACTCTACTCCTTTAAGATGCTCCTTGACATGAATCTGTCATTCATGACTTATGAAATAATACTGAGTGGCCTGCGGGTGGCGCTGTCCAGGGAGAGTATAAATACTCGGGCACGGGCCCAGCTTGCGCAGGACATTCTTAACCGGAACTAGTGAAGGACACAACTAGACCTCCATGTTGTAAAACAGTTGATTAAAGCTTTATTTAACGCTTAGACCAAGTGTCTAGTAGTTTTCTTACGTCATTCCTTAAAACCTATCTCTTTATCCAAGCTTGTGGTCCGCTGTCCTAATATCTCATTATGTGGCTCAGTGTCAAATTTTTGATAACGCTCCTGTGAAGCGCCTTGGGGTGAAGCACCTTGGGACGTTTTACGATATTAAAGGCACTATAAAAATGCAAGTCTTTGTTGTTAAACTACGTTTTACTTGAATCCACCCTTTTACAGTTTCTTGACACATGCATTTCTTCAAAACATGGAACACCACTGCTCAAATTCTCTGAAGAAGAACGTGCTAAGTGTCCACGGTTTGCTTAACCCAGCAGTACATGTTCAGCCTAGTCCCCAGCACAAGTCTACCATTTTGAGAGGGGTCCGATACACAGAGTAAGCAGATAGATCAGAGCTGATTCACACTGGTCAGAATGTGCTGGGTTGCAGAAATTACGTTACAATCTACACCTGTTCTAGGTCAATCCTGCAGATGGGACGTTGAACCAAAATTTCCTGTGGAGCTTTCTTGGCTATGTAAAATGCCGCATTAAAACAAGTGCAAATGCAGCACCAGTTGGAGAAGTAGCGAGTGGGCTGCAGTCTTCTGCAGTGCGCCTCACTCTCCAAGCCTTGCCTCTGCTGATACATTTCCATTATTATGCAGAACAGGGGTATGTCCATTGGAAAGGCCATTCCAGCTGCTTGGTCCTTCTGAATCCTTTGGCAGACTGCGGGATTCTGAAGAATTTTGGGTGTTCCGAGACTGACAGCACTTTGGTTAAGCATAGTGGAGGTCTAAAATAGAGGCCAAAAAAATCACCATCAAACTTCAGAAGTCTCAGTTACACCAGCATCAGGTGACTTCAGACTGTGCTGCACTTAAATTTCCTGGAGTAAATCTACACCAGGACATTACTGGTGTAAATGCAGGAAACTCACGTGAGCTGTTCTTTTGCTTGGGGTAGCGGAGTGATGGAAATGAGTGGCAGAGGATTTTGTCAAACATCTCAAACGAGCGAGGGAATTTACGCACAATGTTTTGGCATAAAACAGACATAAATCAGTTACATATGAATTCCCTCAAAATAAAATTGCAACACCACTCTCATGCCTTAGTTACGCCGAAAATTTCCAGGAAATTCCGAGCCATTGTGTCAGTTCCAACTGTTGTACTTAAGCCAAGATAATGTTAATACACAATAGACCTGGATTTTTTCACAGCTAAGGTAGAAACCACAAAGAGGCACTGATTAGATGAATTGGTGTACCTTAGCGATATGCTACCAATCTACGACACCAACACTAAGTTGGTCATATAAGACCATTGATCACAGCATTAGTCACTGTACAATGGACAGCCTTGAATATGTGGAATAATGAGCTTTATAGACGGTTCCATAAAATGTGCTTTACGTAATTTCAGGTTTTCATGTTTATTTAGTAAGACGTGTACAATGGTCAACCTTCCAAGACAGAGAACTGATGAACAAGTGGCACAAATGCAGATAAAATGGAAAGATCAAATGGAAAATACCAGTAGGAATCAAGTAACAGCGGAGGAAGCCTAATGTGTTTCTTCTGCTTCTGTGCACTGGATTGCATTCTGGGAAACAAGTTCTGAAAGTCACATCTAGGTAGGTTAGCGAGTTGGTATTTATACCATCTTAGATCATCAGTTGTCACCAAGCAGTGACCATTTCTCTTCTACCCTGCCGATGAATCTTTCCAAATAATGGTTAGTGAAACAGAAATGAGGAATAATGTATCTTGATTTCATCCAGAATTAAGAATCTGAAAAAGCAGATGAAAGAGAGAGCACTGCTCCAGTATGGTGGGGAGAGAGAGCAACCCAGAACACCCTGAGCTTACCCACAAACCCAGGAGGCAATGAGTGGAGCGCAAACTCCATCAGTCAACCTAGAATGATGCCATATACCATTTCCCACCAACCAGAAAGAGACACATCTCCTGACTGAATCATGAACATTTTGTTATGAGCCATTCTACACACTAGGATTATGCCCACTTACAAAAGCAAAAGGTATGGGTTGTTGTTCTCCCAATACATTTTTCATGTAGGCCTGGCATTGGGCCTAGGTCTGGATGGCCACATGGGTATTGTCAAAGCCTGTAGGATGCAGCAGTGGGATGAAATTGGAGCGCCTGTTATTTTACTGTTGATGTGCACTGCCAAAGGAGATGACGGTGTTGGCCCTGCTGAACAATGCTTTAGTCACCGGTTTGACACAAAATGTGGACAGCAAATTGGCTACTACAGCTGATGTTCTCTGCGCTAGCCTGGAAGGAGTTGGGGGCATAAAAACTGAGGGCTGTGGTCACCTTGACTGCACTGGCAGAGTCATCGCTATGGTGGAGGTTGGCTGTAGGTCTTCTGGAACTAGAAAGCATGGTTACGTATCCACCTCTCTGTTGAACCAGAGCCTAGAGGCAGCTGGCCTTCATACCAGGTAGCTCTGCCTAAGCCTGTAGATACAGTTACTGGGGTGGCTAATCTGCCTCTGGTGCTATCTGACATCCCCAGCAACGCTTTGTTACTCCTGTTCATCATCTTCCATTAAATCCAGTGAGAAAAAAAGAGAACAATGAATGCAATCCCCGCAACTTGCAAATTGTGTGGCTGGAAAAATAAATGAACAATGCATCTTTAATAAGCAAGAACCTGGATTACCTGTAATACCCAGCTTAAATGGATGATCTTTGTGCACTGCATGTACAATAATACAGGAGTTTCTATTTCAAATGCTGCTTTTGCATATTCTGTGCCAGACAGCACTACCAGCAGGCAATCAGGCAAGAAAAATCACACAATGCAGAGTGGACAGGGAAAACAGCCAGTTACTTGATTTATCAGCCTCACTTGCACGTCTTCCACTGGTAAAAGCACTTTGGTCAGCACGAACTTCCAGGCTTGTATCTTTGCGATGCCTGTGGTACCTACAAACGTTCTGCTGAATGAATAATGTCTGGCTAGTCTTGGGTTTTTAGTTGAAGCACCAGGACAGTAAGCAGAAATCCTTTCTCCGTGAAAAATACAATTTCGAAAAATGTTCATCACTCACTGGAAACTACAGGCTAGAGTCTCCTGTGATCCTGCCCACAAGGTTGCAGCTCCATTGTCCTTTGGGCCTTTACTGCCCCTGCAAATGCATAGCAGCCTCTTCTGATGCTGCACACTGCAGCACCACTAAGATTTTGTGGCCGTGCACCCAGGGCTTCTTCTGCTGTACCACCAGGTTTTACCGAGTGGAGGGCCCACGGCAGATGCTCCGCCACATCAGGGTCCTCTGGACATCATGGGACCCTGATTTGCACAGATTAATGAGGTCGCGCCCGATTCAGGTGGCTGCCTTGGCTGCCCTCCAGAAGGCCCCATGAAAACTGGCGGTGGACTGGGAACGTGCAAGTCTACCACCACGTTTCAGTTCTGCTACTGCTCTGTTCTGCCAGTTGGAGGGATTTAAAATCTCCCCCACCAGCCCTTCCATTATCTCCTACATTTGCAGCAGATAGCATTTTTATTACTAATGCATGTTTATTTTGGCCTCAATCCTCAGTGCCCCTGGCTTTGGGAGATTGCCATCAGCGAAATGCACTCTTCGTTAATCAGAGATTGCAAAGAGCAACTCCGACTTTTAACATACTTCAGCAGTCTTTTCCAATAGTCCTCAAACTGTCTAAAGTCCATCCCCACAAGACCTTGGCCTTGATGATATGATAGCAGAGGTTCTCCTCTGCAAGAAATGTGTGATTTGCAGGAGAGCATTTCAGGAAATGACAGGTGGGTACAGTAGCCTCCCTTTTGATGTACAGGGGACTATAAAGTCATGTACATTGACTTGTTATGTACATTCCTAGATGCCTTTAAGTGCATAATAATAAAACCCAGGAAAATAGTCTGCACACTCAGAACTAACCACCACATGGTATACTAAAGGATACAAATGAGAAATGGTAAAATAATAATTTCATGTACAGACTCAAGAACATGGCAAGTTTATAACTCAAAAGTTGGAAAACTAACAGTTGGGTTAGGGTTTCACACAATAAACTGCATCTTATTGATAGCTGTTATTTTAAATTGAGAAACCAAAGTGAAAGGCCAGCACCTTATGTGTAGGACACTGATGTTGGAAAGTGTTAAAATGAAAGATCAGGTAAACCAGGAGATAGTGATTAGGTGATGTCAGGCTTGGGTTTTTAAGTACATACTCACAGGACGTGACCATCGACTATGTCCTGTAACGCATAGTTTAACCATTATTATTTGTGGATACAATGTCTGGGAGTAGTGATGAAAATGTACTTCCCATGCAGAGCACTAATCGTTTTGAGATAATACCTTTCTTCTAAGCAGAGCTATTTTCTGCACTCCATCCTCAACTGCTATCCCTAACAACACCCGAGAGACTACGGAACAGCGGAGCATTAGCTATGCTCATTGCAGATGACAAATACATTCAATACTACTATTGTATATTCTGCACATGATGCCATGGGATACAGAACCATAGCAACCAGTTCCTGACTCAGGCTTAATGTGGTTTCATATCTGTCCTCACCAATTCATCAATGCCGTTGAACATGGAGAAAGAGCTGGAACTCTTCCATCCATTCTTCTGCTGTGATCTTCTGCTAAGTGCCTCATCTTTCCAACTTCTAATGTTGTGTTGCTACATAATTGTCGTAAACCTCTTTGGGGCCACATAAAACAAGTTAGGAAGACTGCTAATGCAGTCATAATGACAGGAGACAATGCAAATGCATGGGAATAGCCAGGTACCCTGCCAATACCCATCCTTCTTTGATTACATGAGCATCAGAAAACACTTCCTAGCCTCAAAATGAAATGAGAATAGCTAGGCATGGTTCTTCATACTGATTCTGTGAAGACAGAAACAGAAGATAATGGACAGTATAGAACAAATTAATACACAAAGTATCACATACACACACAACACTACTTAGCACCACTGATGATAATGGTTGTTAGAAGCCACATAAAATTGTAAAGGGAACCCGTATCTTGAAACGCCATCTCAGCATCCAGCTGCTGCTTGTTGCCAATTTTGTTTTATCAGGATGAAGAGCATCGCAGATCCTGAATTAACTCATGAAAGACAACAACAATTTCAGGAGCATATTTAAAAAGCAAGTTTGAATGTCAACAAAAATAGTCCCTTCCACAAGGCACCCCATTATTTTAAACGCCTACATTAAAATAGAGGGAAAACATTCAAGTGAAACATAAAATTATCTTAACAATTCTGGCAATTGTAATAATGGACTCATCATAATTCTGGGATAAACCTCCAACCATACTGGTTGTAGCATGATGACCATTTGGGCCTTCAGGTCTGGTCTAGTACTACCCTAGTGCTGCAGACATATTTCAGGCTTTGACTTCCGACCTTTTACTGTGGCTTTGGACTCCAACCTTCGTTTCCATTGTGAGCTTGGCCTTTGACACCAACTCTTGACCTAGATACAGGTTTAGCCCATCTTCCAGATGTCAACAGTGTCTACAGGAACTTTAAAAGACCCCTCTGGAGATTTTACAGTCTGAACAGTCCCTGGACAAAGGGTTAATACATAATTCAATCACAGTTGATCAAAACTGAAGCTGCACTGTGAAGGTGGAATGATTCCCAAAAGTTAGAATGAAGCAACAAATCTTCAAACTATAATATTGATCAATCTCTTGTTACAGCTCCTCATAATAGGGGATGCCTGAATACTCAATATATAGTAGTCTGGATTGGTTGGAATTTGAATACCAATCACCTGTCGCACATCAGAGACACTTCCTTCCACACCAAGTCAGACTAAGGAATAGCCTTAATATATGTATAAATATGCCTTGCCCACCATACTCTAGTTAAGATGAATCTCTGAATACAAGTAAGGAGTGTGATGGAATACTTTCCACTTGCCTGGATGAGTGCAGCTCCAACAACACTCAAGAAGCTCGACACTATCCAGGACAAAGCAGCCACTTGATTGGCACCCCATCCACCACCTTAAACATTCACTCCCTCCACCACCGGTGTACCGTGGCTGCAGTGTTTACCATCTACAAGATGCACTGCAGCAACTCACCAAGGCTTCTTCGGCAGCACCTCCCAAACCCGCGACCTCTTCCACCTAGAAGGACAAGGGCAGCAGGCGCATGGGAACACCACCACCTCCAAGTTCCCCTCCAAGTCACACACCATCCTGACTTAGAAGTATATCGGCCATTCCTTCATAGTCGCTGGGTCAAAATCCTGGAACTCCCTCCCTAACAGCACTGTGGGAGTACCATCACCACACGGACTGCAGCGGGTCAAGAAGGCGGCTCACCACCACCTTCTCAAGGGCAACTAGGGATGGGCAATAAATGCTGGCCTTGCCAGTGACGCCCAGATCCCATAAATGAATTTTAAAAAACTCAACTGCACGTTGTATAGTAATGAAGGTACACAGTAACTATGGTAATGTAGTTAGTTTGGCTTGTTGCAGATCAGGACTGAGTGAGCTGATCCCTTATTGGCTGTTACTATAAACAGATCTTGTTCCTAAGACAGCTTTGTTTTGGCCATTAAGATGTGGCTGTCGTGAATGTTTTGTATAATTCTGTGATTAATTTACTGCTCAAGCTATTGTTCAATAAGTTGGTTTATAATGGAAAGAGTTTCCGTGAGCAGCTGTTTATTGGTTTAGTGCATTATAAGAAAAAGTAATTTGTCAAGCTGATGTTCTTTGAGTGAAAATATTCAAGTATTTCATATCAGATGAGACATACCAATTTACTAATGTTCTTAGCTGTACAAGTCCACTCATGAGCAACATGAGATCCAACACCCATGGCTGATACTCAGCATGTGGGCATTGCTGGTATTTATTGCCCATAGTTGACCTTGAGTTGGTGGTGGTGGGCCTTTTTCTTCACCTGCTGCAGTCTGCATGATGAAGGTGCCTCCACAACGCTGTTAGGTTGGGAGTTGCAGGATTTTGACCCAGTGAAAACGAAGGAACGGCGATATATGTCCAAGTCAGGTTGGTGTGTTACTTGGAGGGCATGGTGTTCCCATACACCAGACTGTTTTGTCCTGGATGGGGGTCAAGCGTCTTGAGTGTTGTTGGAGCTGCACCCATCCAGGTGAGTGGAGAGAATTTGATCACACTCCATAAATTGTGCCTTGTAGGTGGTGGAGAGGCTTTGGAAGTCAGGAGGTACGTCACTCAATGCAGAATGGCCAGCCTCTGACCTGTTCTAGTAGCCAATGCATTTATGTTACTGAGCCAGTGGAGATTCTTGTCAATGGTGACCCCTACGATATTGATGATGGGAGACTCGGTGATAGTAATGCCATGGGGAGGTGGCTAGGTTCTCTAGTTGGAAATGGTCATTGCCTGGCACTTAAGTGGCAACATTTGTGCCACATATGAGCCTAAGCCTGGATGTTGTCCGCATCTTGCTCCATGCAGGTATGGACTGCTTCATTATCTGAGGAATTGCGAATGGAGCTGAACACTGTGCAGTCATCAGCGAGCAGCCTAACTTCTGTCGGTTAGATGGAGTGATGGTCATTGATGAAGCACCTGAAGATAGCCCTCAAATCTCTCTCTCTCTAGGACTGATGTTAAGTAATTATACTTCGTACAAAAAGTGATAACCACATAGGGGGTAAGAGTTTTCATTTTAGGCGCAATCAGCAATTCCGGGCACAAATTGCATTAGTTTTCAGAAGTGTGGTTTTTTGGCTCAAGTTTCCGCTCAAACTCTATTTGCATTATCGCCGAAAATAACATCTTCCATGAACCAGCGGAATCAGGCAGTGTTTTAGAACATTTTTTAATTTTGCATTAAAAAAAGTTCCTTGATATATTTAAGAGTGGTGATCTGGTGCGGTTTAATTAATACAGCTGAAAATGGGTTTATCACCAAAAAAAAGCATTTTAAATCAGAGTGTCTAGTCCACCAGCTGTGAGTTACCCGATTTTAAATACCTGAAAATGATCAAAAATACGCAGAACCATTATAGTTTCATTGGTGTACCGTAGTCAGTTTTAGTAAGTTAAATATTTAATATTTCAAAGCTTTTTTTTAAAAAGTGCCCGTTAGTGTCCTCAGGCCTAAAAAAGAGCCTCCTCGAAGGTCCGCAAACGGCACAATTAGCGGAAATTCCCAATGGTGATTAATTCGATCTGGGGACGTAGCCAGTTTTGTTGGCGGGGCCGGCTTCCAGCGCGATTTAAAAAAAAAACTAGCGCAAAAGATCGCGGAACGCTGGACATAATTCCTCCAACTTTTGTGTTGGTTTGGCCGAGTTAGGGCGAATTGCGCTGAAAAAAAACCCAGTGCAACCTAGCGGAAACTCCAGGCCACTAAATAGATTTCTGAGGAGGGGAGTGGAGCCAAAAATGCTGAATCACTTTGAAAATAACAGATGGACACAGCTGGGAGAACTAAACGGTGTGAAGGCCAATTCCTCATTCGTATCTATTTTATGATCTTTTGAAGTGTATATATAAATGTTATTGTGCAAAAAAAAATCGTAAGAAACAGGAACATACCGAGTGGAGCACTCCACGAACCCATTGTGCAGCGAGAAAAAGTGGCCCACAAGGTGACAGAAAAGCAGGTTATATATCATATAATACCATGCAACTGTGCCTGGTTGAAAAATCTCTCAATCTGGATAAAAGACAGCTACAATGGCCGCCAAAGCTGCCACAGATTGCTATGATGCGGAGATGCCGGCGTTGGACTGGGGTGGACAAAAATGAGAAGTCGCACAACACCAGGTTATAGTCCAACAGATTTATTTAAAATTACAAGCTTTCGGAGCTATCGATCGCCCCTTCTTCAGGTAAAGTTACTAACTATAGAGGGGAAGAATGAGCCCATTGTGTCGTTTTTATTACCTTAGTCCTTTGTGGGAACAAATCATAGAATCATAGAAGTTACAGCACAGAAGGAGGGCATTCGGCCCTTCGTGTCTGTGCTGGCTGAAAAAGAGTCATCCAGCTTAATCCAAGTATTTATTAAATGCGATAAGGGTTTCTGCCTCTACCACCCTTTCAGGCAGTGAGTTCCAGACCCCCACCACCCTCTGGGTGAAAAAAGTTCTCCTCCATGCCCCTCTAATCCTTCTACCAATTACTTTAAAACAATGTTTTGCTTGAACCAGATAGTCCCTAAAGCCTTCAAAGAATTACAAGTGAGTGCACAAAACATGCTTCTGACAACACCATGAAGAAATTAAATGGAAATGTTAAAGCAGTCTAATTGTGGAATGTGATTCAAAAACTGTTGTCTTCCTCAAAGGAGTTAACACATCTTAAATCAAACACCCGCAAAGGGACTGGCATTTTTAGTAAAAGCAATTTCATGAGTTCTTGTGGTTTTAATCTTTCTAAATGTAACCCATTTGACATGCCCATTCATCTTACAAAAGACAGGATGAAATAACTCTCTATATTAAATTTGTATAATACATCAGAATATAGGATGTCATTGCACATTTCAAAAAGCTGGTTCATTCTAGAACTCTATATTAAAAAGTTAATTTGTATTTTCATTTCAATTGATACAGATGAGAAAGCTTGCGTCATCGTCTAAAGATGTTGTGAAATTCTATTACATAAATTTGATTTATTAATTTTTTGCTGCACTCATATGATCACCAACTTCTTGATCTCTCCAGCCAATAGTGCTTGCATGGAATAGACTTGACTATTCCAACGCACTCCTGGTTGGCCTCCCATGTTCTACCCTATGTAAACTTGAGGTCATCCAAAACTCTGCTGCCCGTGTCCTAACTCGCACCAAGTCCTGTTCACCCATCACCCCTGTGCTCGCTGACCTACACTGGCTCCCAGTTAAGCAACGCCTCGATTTCAAAATTCTCATCCTTGTTTTCAAATCCCTCCATGGCCTCACCCGTCTCTATCTCTAATCTCCTCCAGCTTCCCCCCCCCCCCCGACCCCCAAGAGATATCTGCGCTTCTCTAATTCTGCCCTCGAGCATCCCTGATTATAAATCGCTCAACCATTGGTGGCCGTGCTTCTGTTGCCTAGGCCCTAAGCTCTGGAATTCCCTCCCTAAACCTTTCCGCCTCGCTTTCCTCCTTTAAGACGCTCCTTAAAACCTACCTATCTCCTTATGTGGCTCGGTGTCAAATTTTTGGTCTTATAATACTCCTGTGAAGCACCCTGGGATGTTTTACTATGTTAAAGGCGCTATATAAATACAAGTTGTTGTTATAAAACCTCTGATCACTTGGCAGAATATATTAAAATAAAGTGGTAATTCTCATAAAATAATTCAATTCTTTATTTTCCACAACTTATTTTGTCACAATTATATCCTGGTTACATAAAGGAATGCTAACTGTATCTGAATGAAGCTAAATCTGAACAACATAAGGAAAGTACTGGAAGTTAAGTTTAATTAGTACAGTTTACCTTGGTGTTAATGGCACAACAGGGGGACTTTTGCAGCGCCAAGTACTGACAGTTTATTGTTCAGGAAAGGATACTGCCATTTTAATGAATATTTATGGCCTTCCTTCAGTCCGTTTCTATGGCACTTAACGAGCTCAGCCAGAGATGGAGCAGAATGAAGAATGGACTCACGTCACAAGAAACAGAAGGGATCTTCTTCAAACGCAAATCTTTTGTATTAATTAAAAATCTTAACTGAATAAAAAAGGACTTTTAACATCCTCATTGCAACAACTTGTATTTATAGAACGCCTTTCATCCCAAGGGGCTTCACTGGAGCATAATGAGACAAATATTGACACCGAGCCACACAAGGAGATATTAGGACAGGTGACCAAAAGCTTGCTCAAAGAGGTAGGTCTTTAAAGGAGCATCTTAAAAGGAGGAGAGAGAGAGAGAGAGAGAGAGAGGTGGAGAGGTTTAGGGAGGGAATTCCAGAGCTTAGGACCTAGGCAGCTGAAGGCACGGCCGCCAATGGAGAGGTGAAGGAAGTCGGGGATGCACAAGAGGCCAGAATTGGAGGAACAGAGTTTACGGAAGGTTGTAGGAGGTTACAATGAAATATATACACAAGGCTACTATTTTGTGGAAACCCACCCTGGATTATCATTCAGCAACCACAGTGATTACATCACAAGCACTCGGTTTCAGTGAGGAAGTCTGCTGGACTCTAAACAGGCAGAAATACCTGTGGCCTGTAAGAGTAAATGTTTTGCTGGTTAGTTCAGATATTACTAACGTGTAAAGTGAGTTCAACCCATAAAAGGTCAGAGTTGCATTTTTAATTTTTCATGGCACAAAAGAAATTCTGTTCATTCATATTACATGTAAAATAAACCAGTTTGGTGGTTTGTAATTGGCCTCAACTCACCTGAAAAATAGGAGCACCCACATGGCAGTATGGTCAATCCTAGTATTCAGTACACACTATGAGGGATCTACTGTTGTGATCCCATGGTCACACTACATCAACTTGATTTTGGGCAATTGTGCTTTCCAGATCATAGGGGACTTATGGAATGATCATTGATGCTACACTCAAGCGAATGTCTTGTGTAGATTCATAAAAGTTAACAACCTTATATCCTGGATGACCACCTGCAACTGTGAGGAGACATGAGCAGGAACAGAGGGCTGGATTTTGAATGACCCATGGAGTCGGGTTTGGAGGCGTGTGGGGGGTTAAATTTGCGGGGTCGGGGTTTCCGACCCCATCCCGATTCCATCCCGCCTCCACGCAATTTTGACAAAATCAGTCATTGGGTTCCCGACTCCGTCCCGCCTCCAAGAGGTGGGAGAGGCCATTAAAGCCCTTAACAAGCCCTAAATTGGGTCTGTAATGCTATTTTGAAACATTGTAGCTAGTTTAACCCTTTTCTGACGTGAAGCACGCCTGGTGTGAAACACGCCAGTGAAACCTGGCGGGAGCACAAGTGGATAGCTGACTATCAGCTGCAGGTCCACTATTACAACAGAGATGTGATGAAGGTAGTAGTAGTATTAGGTGTAAAAGTCGCCTCTGATACTGCTGCATTGAATGTCATGGCATTTGGTGTAAGAGGACTTGGATGCAAAAATCTCTCTCTCTCTCTTATATATCCAGGTCGACTCACATCAGAAGCAATGCAGACAGGTCCTCTCTCACCAGCAGCCAGACAATCTCTGAGAACAGGCAGCCAGCAATGATGACATCATCAGAGGCGACTTTCAGACTGAAACCACTAATTAGTTCATGGGTTCCCACATGCTGCAACTCAATTGCCCAATTAAGTGAAAATTGCATCAGGCATCCACATTAATCTGGAGTCGGGGGGGAACACGAAATGCGGATTACACGACCCCAACCCGACCCCAAGACAAAATCCAGCCCAGAGTGTCACAGGGCAGAATTTTCATTGACCCGTGGAGGCGGGTTTGGAGGCGTGTGGGGGGTTAAAATTGTGAAAACTGGCGGGCGGGTGGGCACAAGCCCGCCTTCATCCCGCCTCCACGCAATTTTCATTAAATCGTGTCTGCTGGTCCCGACTCCGTCCCTCCTCCAAGAGACGGGATAGGCCGTTAAGGCCCTTAACAAGCACTAAATTGCCTCTACAATGCCATTTTGAAAGGCCTTTGTGATTTTAACCCTTTTTCCACGTGAAGCACGCCTGTTCTGAACCACGAATGTAAAACCTGGCGGTAGCACACTTGGATTGCTGACTATCAGCTGCAGCTCAACCATGAAATAGGAGATGTGATCAGCCATCATTTGCAGTTGGCAGGACTTTGTTGTCTGAGGTCTGGGGGAACTTTTATATGGCATAACCACAGCTGTGGAAGTTTGGAGCCTGACACCCATCTCCAGTGTGACCTCCTGGGAAACCCCTCTCGCCACCTTGACTGAGCGCTTCCTCAACTGAGGCATATACCAGAAGCATGGGAACCATTTATTTCCTTTCCTCCTGGACATCAGATTCGGACGAAGACCAGCCGTGGCAGCAGCAGAACCATGAACAACAGCACCACCAGCAGCAGCAGCATCAACAGGAGTGCCAAGCTGCTGCTCACCCACCTGAAGCTGCACAGGCCAGAAGGCGCCAGCGCACGACCACATTGCTGCCCGAGATGCAAGGGACGCACTTGACCAGATTTGCTTAGCCTGCACAATCAAACACTTTTGCCTCGCACCTTCTTATCAGACCATCGACAATGGCCAGGAACCTGCAGATTCCTATCACTCTGACCACCATACTGACAATTGCAAGTCATCCTAAGTCCTCAATGTGGAAGTCCCATTTGCGAAATGACAGATGCCACAACTTCAGCAGTTTGCCAGCAGAATTTTTAATCACACCAAGCAAGTGCTGGCATTTCAAGATTAAACACAACATTACACCCAAGTGACTACCCTTGTGACTACTTGTGCATTATTTTTCTTTTACGCGTGCTCCTATGTGGTGCTTCCCCTGTGGCTTCAGCAGATGTGGAGGCCCCTTGCTCACTTTCTTGCTGCTCCTGCCTCGACACCTTTGGCGGGCGTCCTCTGGGGTTGCGAGCCTGTGAGGGCTCGGCAACAGTCTGCTGCTCCTGCGGCTGTGCAGGGGTTGAGACGCCGATCTCAGTTGGGTGAGGACTCTGGTGGGGCTCTGACCGAGGGCTTTGCAGTGGCTTGGTCGTGTGAACGCTTGGAGAGGAGCCCCCACTTCCTTGTTGTCTGCCACCAACATCCCTCTCATGGCTCATGGTCAACCCCACCTCAGCGCTTGCAAGTGGATTGAGAGCACTTTGCTGCACATCAGGGGGGCCATGGGGACCCGTATCTGCACTGGAAGTTCTACTCAGAAGGACTTCCATGAAGGTCTGGTTTCTGTGTTCAATAGATGACCATCGCTCCTCAAGAGATGCCAGTCTATTCTGAACAATGACCATGTTTTCTACACTCTGGCGACTTATCTCCTCCATAGCCGTAGCCATCCTCTCCTCTACTGTAGCCATCCTTTCCACGGAGGTTGCCATCCTTTCCATGGTGATGCGTTCATGTGCCAATGACTCCACAAAGGCTCTGCTCATGTTCGCTATGGACTCCTCCATTCGCTTCACACTCGCAGCGACCCTGGAGACAAAACCTGCCAGAGACTCCTGCATCTGTTCCTGGAGTCCCAGCACCGCTGATCTTATGGATGGACCCAGAGACAGAGGGTCGACATGCAGCTGAGCCGAGCTAGGAGAGTCCTGCGCCCTCTGACTAGACTCTCCACTGCTGTCCCTGTCTCCACTATCTGCTGATGCTCACTTGTGAGCTGTGATACACCAGGTGACAACACTACTCTATCTCGCGATGTTCCCTCCGAGGTGTGAGTGTCTGTGCTGGTGTTGGGTGCACTGAATTCTGCTGACGCGGCGCCCTCAGAGGTTGCAGCTTCCTCTGAGGAGTCGTGAGGCTCATGCTCTTCCTCCTGGATGGTGGGGACGGGCTGCTCGCGATGGTCCTGGGGGGGAGTAAAGGAAAGAGTCAGAGATGTGAGTCTAAGGTTACATGCACATTGCATATTGCAGATGATCATAAGTCAGTCTGCTGGAGCATCAGAAACATTATCAGTGACTCATGCAATGTCAATGAGAGAGATGATAAACTATTCTGTCACCAGCTTGCTCTGATGCACCCGTCTGTCCGTCCCCCACTTGCGCATCCTCCTCCACTCCCATGATCTCCAGGACCGCCTCCTCCCAGGTGGTGAGCTGGGCTACTGAGGGTGGCCCTCCTCCTGTCCTCGCTCTTTCCCTCTTATTGTGAGCTCTCTTTTCCTGCAATGAGGGAGACAAGTGGAGTTTGAGTGAGAATGAAGGAGTGAGTGTAGAGAATCTATGTCATTGATGGTTAGAAGAAGACAAATTCGGAGAGAGGCGGCAAGACCATGGGCCCTCCCTGAGTATCGCATCACAGCGATAGGGAGTGTGAGGGCTGCATAGTCGAATAGTTCGGTGAATGTGACCATAGAGGGAGAGGGAATGGGTAAGGGTACAGGGATGTCAGTGTCAAGTGGGATGTGGAGGAAGAGGTTGTAAAAGCTGAGTGCTGGTGAGGAGAGGCAATGGGGATCAGAATGAGGGTGATGGGAAATTCATACTCACTTTTCCAGTGCGCAGCAGGTCATGAAACCTCTTCCTGCACTGAAGCCAGGTTCTGCGGGTTATGGACAACGAGTTGACCTCCTCTGCCACCTGGATCCACACAGCCTTGGTTTGATGGGAAGGCTTCTTCCTCCCTGAAGAAGGGAAGAGCACCTCCTTATTAGCTCTGGCTCCCTCAATTAAAGCTTGCAGGGCAACGTCATCAAATCGAGGTGCAGACCTAGGTCTCTGTCTGGCCATTCTTCCTGCAGGTGCCTCTAACATGCAAAGGCAGAAGCTTGGCAGTCTGCAGAGGAAGCAAGGCTTGTTGCAGACCTTAAATGCTGCAGCAATGATGACGTCAACGGAAGCAACTTTCAGACTGGAAGAATTCACTGGCCATGGGTTCCCACACGTTGGAACTCAATTTGCCAATTATGTTAAAATCACATCAATCTCCCACATCAATTTAGATTTGGGTGGCTAACACGAAATGCGGATTACACAACCCCAGCCCGCCCCTGAATCAAAATCCAGCCCATAGGGCGCGATCTTGCCAGCCCTGGGGAGGTGGGACTGCCGGGAAAATGGGAGAATCTTGGGGCGGGTGCCCAACCCGCCCCCATGCCATCTTGCCAGGAGGCGGGTAGCCGACCCGCGCCGGGTCCCGTCTCCTTGGAGGCGGGAAGGGGATTAGTGCCACTTATCTGCCTGTTAACAGGTAGTTAACAGGCAGATAAGAGGATTATCCCCATTTTTCCCACACAAGTGTGGGCTTCCCAAAGGCTCCAAACCCCACCAGGGTCACCGAGGCGAGCAGTGGGTCTGCGGGGGTCGGAGGGGTGCAAAAGTGCGCTGTGGAGGTAAGTGATGGGTGAGTATGTGAGGTAAGTGGAACGTGTTAGTAAAAGTTTACTTACCTTTGTTTCTTCCTGCAGGCTTCAAGAGTTGTGTATGCGGAGAGTCTCGCACCTCCGCGGCAGAGATGACAGATGGCCACTGCATTCTCCAATGCAGCAACCATCTAATTTCTGCTAAATAAAGAGGCTTGATGAGTCTTGAATTCAAGAACGCATCAAACTAGAGAATGTCAGTGTTTGACAGCTACACAGAGCTGTCAAACGATGACAATTCATCTGTCAAAATGAAACGTCATACGTTGCCGTTCTCTGTAACTGGCTTTCCCTTAATTGGCCTGCTAAGCCCGCTGGGCGGGCTCAACAAGGTCAATCAAGGGAAAATAGTGTGGGTTGGCCAGAAGTTGATGGAGACGGGACTAAAACCCGACAAGTGGGAGTCCCACCTCCAAAAGCTCCCCATTGGCAAAATCCAGCCCATAGGGTCATAACGGCACAGAAGGAGGCCATTCGGCCCATCGAGTCCGTGCCGGCTCTCTGTAGAGCAATCCAGTCAGTCCCATTCCCCCGCTCTATCCCCGTAGCCCTGCAAGTTTATTTCCCTCAAGTACTCATTGAGTATTCTAGCCTTGCCTTGCGCCTCTAAGCATATATCACCTTCTTTGTCCCGAATAGGCCCCACCCCGCCTCTTACTACCCGCTTACTGTTTACATGCCTTTTGGGTTCCCTTTTATGTTAACCGCCATTCTACTCTCATATTCTCTCTTTGCCAATCTTATTTTCATCTTCACTTCCCCTCTCAACTTATTGTATTTGGTCTGGTTCTCCCTTGAAGAATTCACCTGACATGCATCATACACCCTCTTTTTTTGTTTCATCATCTTCTCCATCTCCCTCGTCATCCAAGGCGCCCTTGCTTTGGTTCCCTTACCCTTCCCTCTTGTTGGAATGTACCTAGCCTGTACTTGGAACATCTCCTCCTTTAAGATCACCCATTGTTCCGTTACAGTTTTTCCTGTCAATCTTTGGTTCCATTTTACTCTGGCTAGATCCTTTCGCATCCCATTGAAGTTAGCCCTATTCCAGTTTAGAAGTTCCCCTCTAGATTGTTTCTTGCTCCTCTCCATTGCTAATCTAAATCTTATGATATGATGATCACTTGTACCCAAGTGTTCTCCCACAGACACTTGGTCAACCTGGCCCACCTCATTCCCCAGCAACAGATCCAGAAATGACTAGTTGGGCCAAGAACATACTGGTCAAGAAAATTCTCCTGAACACATTTCAGAAATTCCTCCCATTCCTTTCCCTTTACCCTAGCATTATCCCAATCGATATTTGGGTAATTAAAGTCCCCCAATACCACTCTATCACTCTTGCATATCTCTGTGATTTTCCTGCAGATTTGCTCCTCCACCTCCCCCTCACTATTTGGAGGCCTGTAGAATACCCCCAATAGCGTGATCATACCCTTTTTGCTCCTCAACTCTAACCAAATGGAATCTGTCCTTGTCCCCTCAAGAACAAACTCCCTTTCCAACACTACAATGTCTTCCTTAATCAGCACTGCCACCCCACCTCCCTTTTTTCCTTCCCTATCTTTTCTGAACACCTTGTACCCTTGAATATTAAGTGCCCAGTCCTCACCGTTTTTAAGCCACGTTTCCGTTATTGCCACATCATATTAACCACATGGCTAATTGTGCTTGTAGCTCACCAACCTTATTCACCACACTTTGTGCGTTTACATACATGCATTCTAAACCCATTTTTGAATTTTTCATAGTCTTTCTTAGTCTGCTCCTATCTAATATGGTACTACTTCCACCTCTAGTACTACTTTCTTCTCTAGTACTATCCAACACATTCACTCTTTTATGCACCTTATTCCTCTTTTCTACTCCTATATGCTGGTGCCCATAGAGTCAGAGTTATACAGCACAGAAAGAGGCCCTTTGGTCCATCGTGTCCGCGCCGGCCATCAAGCCCTGTCTATTCTAATCCAATTTTCCAGCAGTTGGTCCGTAGCCTTGTACGCTATGGCGTTTCAAGTGCTCAGCTAAATGCTTCTTGAATGTTGTGAGGGTTCCTGCCTCTACCACCCTTTCAGGCAGTGAGTTCCAGATTCCAAACACCCTCTGGGTGAAAATGTTTTTCCTCAAATCTCCTCTAAACCTCCTGCCCCTTACCTTGAAACTATGCCCCCTGGTTATTGATCCCTCTACTAAGGGGAAAAGTTCCTTTCTATCTATCCTATCTATGCCCCTCATAATTTTGTACACCTCAATCAGGTCCCCCGTCAGCCTTCTCTGCTCTAAGGAAAACAATCCCAGCCTGTCCAGTCTCTCTTCATAGCTGAAGCGCTCCAGCCCAGGTAACATCCTGCTGAATCTCCTCTGCACCCTCTCCAATGCAATCACATCCCTCCTATAGTGTGGCGACCAGAACTGCTCACAATATTCCAGCTGTGGCCTAACTAGTGTTTTGTACAGCTCCATCATAACCTCCCTGCTCTTATATTCTATGCCTCCGCTAATTAAGGCAAGTATCCTATATGCCTTTTTTAAGCACCTTATCTACCTGTCCTGCTGCCTTCAGGGATATATGTACATGCACACCAAGGTTCCTCTGATCCTCTGTCCTTCCTAGGGTCCTACCATTCATTGTGTATTCCCTTGCCTTGTTAATCCTCCCAAAATGCATCACCTCACATTTTTCAGGGTTAAATTCCATTTGCCACTGTTCTGCCCATCTAACCAACCCGTCTATATCGTCCTGTAGCCTGAGGCTTCCCTCCTCGCTATTTACCACTCCACCAATTTTCGTGTCATCTGCGAACTTACTGATCATACCTCCTACATTCATAGCTAAATCATTAATGTACACTACAAACAGCAAAGGACCCAGCACCAATCCCTGCGGTACAGCACTGGACATAGGCTTCCAGTCACAAAAACAACCTTCGACCATCACCCTCTGCCTCCTGCCACTAAGCCAATTTTGGATCCAATGTGCCAAATTGCCCTGGATCCCATGGGCTTTTACCTTCTTGACCAGTCTCCCATGTGGGACTTTGTCAAAAGCCTTACTGAAGTCCATGTAGACTACATCAACTGCACTACCCTCATCCACACACCTAGTCACCCCCTCAAAAAATTCAATCAAATTGGTAAGACATGATCTCCTGCTGACAAAGCTATGCTGACTATCCTTGATTAATCCTTGCTTCTCCAAGTGGAGACTAATTCTGTCCCTCAGAATTTTTTTCCAATAACTTCCCTACCACTGATGTTAGGCTCACTGGCCTGTAATTCCCTGGTTTATCCCTACTACCCTTCTTGAATAATGGTACTACGTTAGCTGTTCTCCAGTCCTCTGGCACCTCCCCTGTGGCCAGAGAGGTTCTGAAAATTTGTGTCAGAGCCCTTGCAATCTCCTCCCTTGCCTCACACAGCAACCTGGGATACATCTCATCAGGGCCTGGGGATTTATCCACTTTTAAGCCCGCTAAAACCATCAGTACCTCCTCCCTCTCAATACTAATTTGTTCAAGTATATCACAATCCCCTGACTGATTTCTATGCCTACATCGTCCTTCTCCATAGTGAACACAGATGCAAAATATTCATTTAAAACCTCACCTACATCCTCCGGCTCTACACACAGATTGCCACTTTGGTCCCTAATGGGCCCTACTCTTTCCCTGGTTATCCTCTTGCACCTTGGGATTTTCCTTTATTTTGCCCGCCATTGTTTTTTCATTCCCCCTCTTCGCTCTCCTAATTTCTTTTTTTAAGTACCCCCCTGCACTTTCTATACTCCTCTAGGGCTTCCACTGTTTTTAGTCCTTTGTATCTGCCAAAAGCCTCCCTTTTTTCCTAATCCATTCTTGTATATCCCTTGACATCCAGGGTTCCCTGGGTTTGTTTGTCCCACCCTTGACCTTTACGGGAACATGTTGGCGTTGTACTCACTCGATTTCCTTTCTGAAAGACTCCCACTGCTCTGATGTGGATTTTCCTACAAGTTTTCTCCCATCCCCCTGCCAAGCTAGTTTAAACCCTCCCCAACAGCACTAGCAAACCTCCCTGCGAGAATATTGGTCCCGGCTCTGTTGAGGCATTTAGGTCCCAAAAATCAGAGAACTCAGTGATCTCCCTAAAGAAAAATCATTTTCTAATTTTGCACTTCTGGTGGGGAGCCTTGCCTGCCGAGGCCATTTCTTCAAAAGTTTCATGCATGCTGAGCATGATTTTGGAACCATTTAAATGGTCAGAAAATGGTGCACGGTGCTTCCCCGGATTTCCCACGGGGCCAGGCTCCCCAGCGGTAGTGACAAATTGGGAAATTGCATCTTGTGCACACATATATTTGAAATGTTGCAAGTTGAATGAACGCATACACAGCGGCAGACATGTGCCCAACCTGCAGTTCATCCTATGCCTCAGTAAGTCAGCATCCACACTGCAGCTGAATTGTATGACAACGATTTGATGTGCGATGCCCTCGGAAGTTGCCATGGCTTTCAGACAAGTGGCAACTTGAATGTGTGCCCTGAAGCAGCATGGGTATGCAAAGGATGCCATCAAAGAGCGGCGAGAGCTTGGCACGAGTGAGCAGTAGATGTGGAACAGGAAACCTTGGGCTAATTGGTACTGTTGGGGTAGTGTTACAATTTTCCTGCTTCTGGATACTTCCTGCTGGTAAGTCTTTTTGTGAAATCGCTCACTTTCTATCAGCTCAGCTTCTTGCAATAGTTTGCTGGCTTGGTTTGTGCTGGTGGTGCACTCCCTTGCCAGAGTGTGTGGGATCTCCATTATACACAAATGTACACCTTCAAATGTCATGCAAAATGTGGGTTAATGAGAAACATGAAGAGGCATGGTGAAGGAAAATATACTCAGGCTGCATGGAGTGCAAGGGTTTGGAGTGCCGATTTTTTTTGATTTTGTGAACGCACACTTCTGCTCCAATTTAAAAGATTTTGTTCTCTCGCGTCATGCAGTTTGAGGTCCATACTGCACTGACCAGAGAATACCAGGAGAAGAACTATCAAGTAACGCCCGAAGAGGAAAATATGGACTGAATGTTCTTGTTCTCTTGTTTCAGAGCTACATAGTAGAATATTTACCTTCGGCTTCTCTTAATGCAGCAAGGCGTCAGAACCATCAGTTTGCAGTATTCGGCATAAAATGTCAGGTGGTTGGGGCAATGAAGTTGCAGATGTGTGGGGTCCCAAGTTGGTCTAGTGCCATTATGTGCATTAATGTCTTCAGCATTCGTGCGCTGCAAACCCAAAAAGTCAATAGGGTCCTGTGCATATCTTTAATGAATCTTACGATAATCCATTGTTTATATTTTACCATCTGTTGTGAAAAATTACTAACACCAAAATGAAGAGATAACACAGGCAAGGCAACCGTTTATAATAATCAGTGTGCAGGTGAAAGAGTTACAGAGTGTTTTAACTTTAGATAAGAGCTTGTAATTTTGCACCTCAGATTATGCAGATTGCAAGGATATTAGGAAAGAAATCATCTGCCTACAATGTCCAGTACATCACGAGCCATGCGTGTTGAATATACAACCTTGCTATTCACATAAATCAGAGACACCATTAAATGAGTACCAGCTATGAAGCTAGTACAAACTCACCAAAGTTGTCCTTATAGAAATAAGTGTGCACTACATGTCAGGCAAGCACAGACGCCACTTGTGAGAATTTCTCACTAGCTTGGTTTGGAAGCTTCAGCAGAATGCTTGGTTTCCACATGCATGCGAGATGCTGAGGACCCAATAAAGGGGGTCCTGGGGCATGAACGAGCTTGATGTTAAAGATTGGGAACAGGATTTGTGCACGTTGTATTGTCTGTTTCACAACTCCATCACATTTTGGAGAAGCTGCTGGTGGATTTATGGAGCACTTCCATTCAACAGGGACAAAAGTGAAAAATAGTGATTTACTGAAATTTAAACTTCTGCCTGAATAATTCGCCACAAAAGCAGCAAGTATTTGATTTAGCTGAGAATGATAACAAAGTTTTTTGGTACTACTAGCAAACAAAATTAAAACAAGAACATAATTCTAATGGTGGTGGGCCTCTTCCATCTTGATGATGTTGCTTCCAAGTTAACATCTTGGAGAACAGCGTAAGTCAAGAGACAGAGGGATTGAACTCAAATTCCAGCTTTCCTATCTGTCCTATCTGATCCTTCAGCTCATTTTGTTCAAATCCTCTTTAGATGTACAGGAGGATCAAGAAGTTATGAAGTCTTACAGAATAGGTTTCAACCATAGAACTAAAGCCAATGCTATTCTCTGAACCATTTTGAATAGAAGAAGAATGATAATTACTGATTTTTTTTAACCCATGTATACGCAGGTATGTCAAAGTATAAAGACTGATCAACTAAAGATCATTTCCTTCAGGAGACGCTCATGAATCTATGTAGAATGTCCATGATTAGTGCTTCTGCTACATTTGATGAGACATTATGACAAACCTTTACTATAACCAGTAAACACAGCCTGAAGCAGCAGTAGCAGGAATTGCTAATTGAGAGTGGTATGAATAGAATGGAGTCCAAGGAGAAATGACTAGAAGAACAAGAACAGATAATGATCTAGAAGACAACTTTCTGAAAGCATGACTGCAGTTTCTGCACCGCCTAAAACATCTGTAGCAATAAATATAATTGCAAAATTCACTCTCTGAATATCATCAGGTACCTCATATTTGATGACTGAAGTGAGGAAAGGATTCAAATTAGTATTCATGAAAATATCTTCCAAGAAATATCAAGTAATTTCTTTTAAATTCATTTAGGGGATGTGGGCGTCGCTGGCAAGGCCAGCATTTATTGCCCATCCCGAATTGCTCGAGAAGATGGTGGTGAGCTGCCTTCTTGAACCACTGCAGTCCGTTTGGTGAAGCTACTCCCACAGTGCTGTTGGGGAGGGAGTTCCAGGATTTTGACCCAGTGATGAAGGAACAGCGATATATTTCCAAGTCAGGATGGTGTGTGACTTGGAGTTAGTGGTGGTGCATGCCCAACTCCCCATATAGTCTCCAATGATTCTTGCCACTACTTAATTATTTTGTTAACTCTGTATTAAAAAAAAAGTAGGTTATAGTTTCTGACCTTCCAAGTACTGATCAGTCAAAAGCAACACTTAATGTAGAGCGAGAGAGAGATCGATCTTATCCAGTCAACACAGAGCTAGGGTTCCTGAGGTTATCAATAAGGAAGAGACTTTACCAATAAACGTCTACTTCATAAAGCATGAAAGCAGCAGGGACACAAAATAAAGCGAGCAAGGGGACAAATGAACCTCTGAGCCTGGTTGCTCTGATCCACGCTCCATGTGCAAGACTCTGCACCAAGAGCTGAGTCGCAGAAAATTTACTCAAGGTGTCTGATGTTCTTTAGCATTTCTCTCAATCTCAGATCTCTTTCTGTTTTAGCATTGTAATTGACTCAGGTGAAATAGAGACCAAATGTTTCATCTACCTGTGTCACGTTTGAATGATATTCATATCTTTTCCTACAGTGCTTCCACTTAGTACGAGTGCACTCTGTGCAACTTCTAGTTCCTAAACTGTGACTTCTCCCAAGTGAAGGAGTAAGTGTCTGAGGTGGCTGCAAGGTTTTAGAAAGAGTTGCTTGGATTCAGCTGGCCCTACATTGATCTGGGCGTGTTGACTGTTCCTTGTTCATTTCTTCAAAGTTCCAAATGCATCGTCCTGCACAGTCTTCCTGCTCCCTACATCTTCACTGTGCTGAAATCAAAGCTCACCACGTTATCTTCTGATGTCGCTCATTTCCAGGACCTCAAAATTGTAGAGGCTAGAAATCCATTACAGCCCAGGAATGGGTGGTATCATTAGAAAAGTTGGAGAATTAGTGCCAAACACTAATGCTTTAGACTGCATGCAAAATTCGTGCTCACTGCTCAAAGAAATGATTGGAGTCCTAATTCATGTCTTTAAGCCCAAGCTCATCGGTGTTACACTCAAAGGGTGGACCGATATTAGATGCAGTCTAATCGCAAGTCATCATTGCCACAGGCTTTTTTCAGTAGGTTCATTGATGCTGCAGAACCTCATTCTCAGCATTGCTGGCTGTGCAGCTGCCTCAGCAAGCAGCAGGAGTCAAGGAGAAGGAGCCGGAGGACGGAAGCAGCTGTACTCATGGCAGATCCACGCCCAGGGAGAGAGCCCGCAGATTCTGCGATCAAGCATTGGAGGCATTGGTGTTCGCTGGAGAGACGGAGGGTGGTGCTCTACCCGGCAAGTAGCAGGAGGCTCTACCACCATCGACCGGGGCATTCACGGTGTCGCAGCAGGCCAGCAATCTGTGCTCCAGCAGATTGCTAGGGATGCTGAGGTGCTGCCCCGGGGGAGTGGCAGTGAGCCAGTGGAGCAGGAACCTGCTGTCCTCTCATGATGACAGCAATCCTGCTCCCACCACTGCCACTCCGCCATTACCCTTGTCGCTGCCTGTCATCCAGCCAGCCCAGACTGCTGAGTGATGCAGTCTACAGCCAGGCCTTCTAGGCCCAGAGCTGGTCGAGGGTGTCCTGCAAGGCCATCTGAAGTCTCCCACACGGACACTCAGCAGCCTTCCACCAGCCCTGCTGCAGCCACTGGGCCAACACTTCATAGGAGCACTAGACGAGGCAAAGGCACAGTAACGAGAGGCACTAAGGGATTGCATAAGGGTGAATCGTTAATATTTTTTGTTGTAAATATGTGTTCACTGATTTTTGATAAATTTATTAATTCAGTTTGAATTCTTTTGTGGTGTGTCTCATTTCAGCTTTGAACTGTGATATGGCCTGCGACAGGGATGGAATGATGGGGATGTGGTGAGCAACGGGGATCTGGGGTTTAATTCATTCGAACTGCAATCTGATGAGGCGGTCACGGAACGCCTTTCGGGAAGGCCGATTGAGTGGCTACCTCCTCCTTCGCTCCTGTTCCTCCACCTCGTCCTCCTAATCTTCCACTTTCTCCTCCTCCTGTGGTGATCCCGCAATCCCTGGTGGTAAGGGCTGGGCCCTCACGATGGCTAAGTTGTGGAGCATGCAGGAGACCACCACAAAATGGGACACCCGCTCCGGTGAATACTGGAGGGCTCCTCCCAAGCAGTCAAGGCAGCGAACCATTGCTCCAGCAGGCCGATGGTCTGCTCGGTGATGTTCCTGGTCGCAGCATGGCTTTCATTATTTGAGTGCTGGACAGGAGTTTTGGGGTTGCGAAGGGGAGTCATGAGCCAGGTGGAGAGCAGATAGCCCTTGTCTCTGAGCAGCCAGTCGTGAGCTTGACGTGGTGGCTGGAAGAGTGCTGGCACACCGGTCTGGTGCAGGATGAAGGCATCGTGGCTGCTGCCAGGATAGCGGGCATTGACATGGAGGATTAGTTGTCTGTGGTCGCACACCAACTGCACATTAAGTGAGTGGTAGCCTTATGGTTGTGCAAGATCTCAGGATTGTTATGCGATGCCTGCAAAGCCATGTGGGTGCAGCCAATGGCGCCCTGCACCATGGGGAATCCCACTATCCTGGCAAAGCCACGTGCGTGCTTGTCCTGCTTCTCGCTGGTGATGGGGAAGGAAATGTAATCCCTTCTCCTGCTATAGAGAGCCTCTGTGACATCCCGGATGCAGCGATGGACGGCAAAATGCGAGATGTTAGCTATGTCTCCTGTTGCAGACTGGAAGGATCCACTGGTGAAGAAATTGAGGGCGATGGTGACCTTGACTGCCACTGAGAGCACCGTGGTTGCCCTGATCTGAGACGGGAGGTCTGGTTGCAGGGGGTGGCAGAGTTCTGTGACCACCTCCTTGGTGAAGTGGAGCCTTCTAATACGCTGCTCCTCACTTAATTGGAGGTAGTAGAAGTGCTGTCAGAATACCCTCGGAGGGCAAAGCCTCCTGTTGAGCCCTGATAGCCCTCCTCCTCCCTCTGGCCACATGTTCCAGTCTTTCTTGCTGCCTGCGATCCCTCCGCCGTAGATCCTGGAGGGCGAGGTCGACTGCCAATACAGCCCCTTTAATGTAACCAAGTGTAGCAGTTTGATTTTTTTAAGAATAAATGTAGTTACTTTTTAGTTGCCACAACACTCCTGATACTAAATTACCTTGAAGTTACTGAATGAGACTGTTGGAAAGCACTGAAACTCCATTAACCTACAGCTGTGACTCATTACTGATGATGATCCCTTTAAATAATGTCCCTGGAGCCGGTTTCCTGGTGCTTCACGCCAGCTCTCCCGGTCGCTGTTTACTCCAGGCGCTAAGGTAGGTGGTGATAATCAAGTTCGCAGATCGGGCAGCCAGTGAGCGTTGCACACTCACTGATGTCATGATCCACTTGCCGTTGAGGCTCCCAGCGATAATGGTTAGCAGCGGCACTGCCCAGTGGGCGGGATTTGGCGTGCGCCGTTGGATTCGTCTCGCCCCAGTGATAATGCTCTAACGGCCTGTTAGCACCATCTGCTGCCGCTAACGGGAGGCGATAAGGTACCAAATTTTTCTCCCTAGAACTCCTAATTCAACCCTCCCAATTTAATCTTCCCTTCCTTCTGCAATCTACAGGTTTTTAAAACTCATGTTGGTCCCATCTCCTTTTTGATTTCTCACCTTCTCTTCAATCTTTGTCGTGTACTGCAGCAAGAGATTTGGGGGGAAAAATTAGGTCGCGCCCCGTTTGGGGCGCAAATATCGTCTGGACGCAAATATTAGCGCCTGGCGCTAATTATCGCCACTGACTGGAAACTTCACTTTTACCGCCCCGGGAGGTGACTGGAGCGCTAAATCAGGCGCTGCACACCTGTCTTAAGGCGCAAAGGCCGAGCAGTGAGGCGCTAACTCAGTGCGCGAGCGCAGCGCAGGTGCTGCCAGTTAGCGAGGGAACACAGACACACTGGCGCCGGCCAGTTCTTAAAGCGGGGGGGGGGGGGGCAACTGTTAGGATCAGTAGGCAAAACTACCTCACAAAGCGTTGACTCAATGCAGAAGTCTCTCTTTCTCTCTCTCCGAATCTCTCTCTCTCTCTCAGAACGAGTGGTGCAAAAATGTCAGCCACAGAAAAAGACAGGAAGAGGCCCCCTTTAAATAGCGCCCCCCCCAGCCCCACAGCGATTGATAGCGTTCCAGTCTTCCGGTCGTTGGATGCGCCAGGCGGTAAGGCAGGGGGCGCCACTCAATTTCCGCTCCGGGGCGCCACAAGGGCGTTGCACCATGGAATGACGTCACAATCTGCGTGCGCAGGTGGTCGCAGCGGTAAGGTTTAGCACCGCCGCACAATGTCTAGTTAAGTTCCCGAGCGGCGCAAACATCGCTGCGCCCGGGCGTTAGCGGCTTTGCGCCCCATTAGCGCCCTCTTAAGGCGCTAACGGGAGGCGCAACCAACTGAATTTTTACCCCTTGGCCTTTCATCTAGGTTTCTTAATAAACAAGTTATTATATATGGTTAACATTCGATACTTCTACTTGGAAATAATGCTCTACTAGAAAGAAGGGAAATTGTTGCGTTTTAATGATTTTTAGACGGGTCCTCTTGTATATAGAAAGGTGAAAGTCACTGAACAAGTACTGTACTATCTTGGAATAGTATTTTGGTTTCATCACAAATTCAGGTCAGCATCATGACCAATATAGTGCTTTGAACATTCTCTGGCAGCTAAATAAATAATTAATGAAGACATAAACTATACAACAACTTGCATTTATCTAGCAGCTTGAACATCCCAGGAGCTTCACAGGAGTGTTATCAAACAAAATTTGACAATGAGCCATTATTTATGTGACAGCCCTTCGCTCTGTACTGGAAAATCAGAAGCTCTGCAAATCTTGCATGCTAACCTCTGCACCTGGTTCTCCGATCGGCGTTTCCCATGTGCGAGACTGTGCCAAGAGCTGAATCACAGAAAAGTTACCCACAAGGTTTTACTGATGGGGGGGGAAAGAGCCCATTTGTCTTTGAATTTAAGAGGCTGATAAAAATCGCAGTGACGTGCGAAACGTAATTCCAGAGAACGTGATTTCAAAAGCAGCAATGAAAAAACAAAGCTACTCATCAAGCAGCTAATGAGCCGGTTAACTGGCATAAATATCAAGGAGTTTGTTGATGTAGATGTGGAGAGCATGATGTTTGATACAAGTGGATATAGTGTGAAAGAGAAACCTCAATTTGATGACAAGGCTCTGAAAGTGCAGATAACCTCTTCAATTGTCATTTTTGGTGTGGGAGTACAGCCTCCAAATATGTAAAGATGACTCCTAGCATACCAATAAGAACATAAGAAATAGGAGCAGGAGTAGGCCATTCGGCCCTTCGAGCCTGCTCCGCCATTCAATGAGATCATGGCTGATCTTCTGCCTCAACTCCGTTCACTGTCCCTATCGCTATATCCCTTGATGCCCTTACTAGTCAGAAATCTATCGACTTCTGTTTTGAATATACCCAACGACTGAGCCTCCACAGCCCTCTGGGGTAAAGAATTCCAAAGATTCACCACCCTCTGTGTGAAGAAATTTCTTCTCATCTCAGTCCTGAATGGCCTACCCTTTATCTTGAGGCTGTGGCCCCTGGTTCTCGACTCCCCAGACAAGGGAAACATTCTCCCAGCATCCATCCTATCAAGCCCTGTAATAATTTTGTATGCTTCAATGTGTCAGTGACAGATTGAACTCGGTCTCAATCATTTGGAGGACTCGGCTGAAAATCTAAAAGTAACTGCATGGATTAAAAGTGCCTAAAAACACAAGCACAAGACATAGAAGGTAATTTGACAAGTCTGCAGGGAGCCTCGCCCCGTGGCTTTAGGCATCAGAAACTTGGGAGATTGTTGCCTACAATTTTCTGTGGGGAAATTGTGAACAGCACACACATGAATTTTATCATTGCTGGCGGGCAAGCCTTTACAACAGTAGCTCAAAAGAACAGCCCATACTGGACACAGGCACGAAAAAAAAGTACCCGTTAAAGTATTCGCATAAAAGAAACACAAGAGAAATGTTTAGGATCAAGGAAGCAAAAACAATTGTGAAAATTATATTGCACATACCGTGATGGCGAATACAGTACAGAATTAAATTTCCATGGCCCAAATCATTGCAGCAATCCCCAAATGCCATTATGTTTAAAGCAAAACTGACACGTAATAGAAGGGCAGTGTGGAATAGGTGTGAAGCCCATGATGTTAAGCAGCTTATTCCTTCTGAGGAGACGGTCATTGATTTGCTTGGGAAGGAGAGTTTTGAAGGAGCAGAGTGCAGAACATTGGTTGTTCACAATGGTGTTTTGATGCATGTGGTGATAATACAGTACTCGAAATGTAGTGGCTATGGTACTGAACTAGCAACCAAGAGATTTAAGTTCATGGCAAGCTGTGAAATTGAATTCAATAAATTTGGTCATTTGAAGCTGGCACCAGAGAATTGACCAAGAAAGTTTCCAGATGGCCTACACACAGCTCCAGTCCCACACTACATTGTTGACACTTAATGCCCTCTGAAGTAATATAGCAAGACATTCATTAGTCAGGCCAATTAAGGTTGGGCAACAAATGCAGCTTTGCCTGTGTCACTAACAAATAAAAAAAAGGTTACGCATGTTGATGTACTCACAATATACCATTTACTCTCTTCACAGGGCAACGAGAACTCAGTGGACCATCAGGCACACCGAGGAACACCACACAACTGGGCACCTTCACCACTTCCACTTGAAGCATGTACCTCCTCAGGGAAGATCATGGTAGTGTTTATCAAGAAGCCATCGAGCACCAGTGAGGAAGGAATAGTGATGAAGGTGGCCGACGACGACAACTTGTATTTATATAGCGTCTTTAATGTAGTAAAACATCCCAGTAAAATGTGATAACGCCAGTCTGGTACAGGGCGGAGGTCCAGAATACTGACTCCATTCTACCAAGTGGTATAGAGGTACAGTCCTTAGTGGGCCTGGCTGAAATGGAGAAAGTTACAACAGCAGTACTGTATTGTGGAGTCAGTTATCTACTTGCACGTGACAGTAGATGATCTAGGTAATGTAAGGGAGTTCAGTTGTTCGAAACTAAAGATGCCTAAAAATGTATATGGTTATGCGATTAAAACTGTGATGCGAAAAACGCTGTGTTTAAATGGTTATGTTCAAATTGCAGACGGAAAGTCTCCTTGGGACAGATAGATGCTTAGAAGTGCTAATGCTTTGGTTTCCTACGGAGGTACAATCTCCCTGTTGCTAAGCGATTATCTGTTGTTTTTAAGTTAAGACTTGAACCTTGTTTATGTATTTTATGTATAATGCTAAGGTAGGATTTGAAGTTAGTTTAACAGAACTGCTTGCGAAGATAATGGGAGGAAATTTGGGGAAGTTAACGTAAACATTTGCTACGTCATAAAGGAGGTAACACTCTGAAGTGAACAGGTTTCTAGTTGGGACTCTTGAAATCAAAGAAGGATATGGACGAAAGAGATAAGACACGAATTCCACAGGAAGGAAACCCTGGAAAAATATAAAGAGAGAAAGATATGTGGCCAAAATCGTAAGACATCTTTAGGGTGGGTTTTGACACAAGAATCGAGACAAAGAACTAGAAGTCCCATTGGATATTAAGGTTTTGGGGAACTTCTATAGGTCAAAAGGTCTTGTCAATATCCAGGTTCAGGCCCACCACTAAAAGTAGAATAAAAGTGACCTTCCGAGAAAGCTTGTACTCGCAGACAGAAGAGAAAGAGAAAGAGAGAGAGAGAGAGAGAGAGAGCTTGTACTCAGACGAAAGGAGGAAGAGAATTGCTCACGTGTGTCAACTGTCTGTCCGATCGGATCGGTATCAGCTTCTTGTCACGGTCGTATGTTTTTGCTGTATAACTAATGTTATATTCCGTCTTAAACTCTGATTAAACACAATGGCCTGTATTTTCGAAAAATCTGCGCCCTTACCTGAGGGCTCCCGGGACGCACACGCTTCCGCTCCTGGGCCTCTCCAAACTTGAAGTGTGCACGGCCCACGTATCCCAGAGGCGCATGTAGTTCGCAGCGTCCCTGGGATCACATGGGCCATGGGGAGCCAATCACAGAAGGGAATCTCCCTTCATACATTTGACAGGAAGACCTGTCAAATATATGAATGGAGATCACCCCAAAAACATAGTAAAACTTTAAATACATTTTTAAAAAAACATCACATTTTTAAATGACTTGAAATTACAATAAATTAAGTATTTTAAACAAAAATGTAATTTTTTGAAAAAATAATTAAAGTTTTTTTACGGGGCTAAAAATAAACTTACCTTTCTTAAAGTATTTTTAAATGATAAATGAGTGAAAAAACATTTTTTTTTTCACTTTTTGAACTCTTATCCTGGTAAAAGCAGGCCTTATGCCTGCTTTTACCAGGCGTAAGAATTGTAAGGGTTTTCTGCAGGCGGATGGTCTCCAAAAAGTGGAACTATCCGCCCGCAGAGGCCCTTCTCCAGGGCAGCCGGAGGATCTGTCAAGACCATTCTTGACAGATCGGAAATGGCGTTTTTCAGCGCATGCGCAGTGCATGCCTGAAACCGGCAATTCCGATGTCCTTACAGGTGGGTACACAGCGCGTACCCACCTGTAGGGATCGGAATATATGGGCCATTATACCCACCATATTGGTTTGCACTCGAACCTGATTATTTAAAGTGACCAGAGATAGCCGTAACTTGGCTATTTCTAACACAGTGCCCAAAGCCCAGATATGTGATGTCAACCCCACAATTACTGATAGTGGAGCAATGGTTATCTGCACTGCAATCTGCCCTTCAGCTTGTGATAACAAGTGACATCTGTCATAAAAATTCCATAGTAGTTGTGGGAGCATTCAAGAGTTCAAACTCCCAAGATGTTTCAACTTGCTTGGAGAATGCTTATTGGCAACTATGACAGAGTGATTCCAAGACTGCATTGTTGTATGCTCACACAGATCAGTGGGCATAATGAGGCAATGTCCTCCACTAGTGGCAGCATAGAGTAGCTCAGGAGCAGCTGTTTGGCACTCATGGTGACAGTTCTGTGCTATCAAATGCTTTGCACAAATGACAGAAGATGTCACCTATGACCACCTCTGAAAGGCACCGAGTCCACAATGGCAGAGCTGATAGAAGGCCACCAGGCCAGTCAACCATCAACAATGAACTACCAGTGACCACTGCCCACAAGGTCCTTCAAGGCAGCCATTTGAAAATTCAGAGGCATCAGTAACTTTATTTGTCACTTTATGGACAACTAATGTTCCCCTCCAGTTTATCAGTTGGCTCTGCAGATGTCCACGAGAGCTACTCCCTTAAATACAAGAACATTTAACAATAGTGTTCCACAACCAAGATGGAAAAGTTCAAAACATAAGTGGCAAATGCAACAGCAAAATACATGTAGATCACTAATGCTGCTCAACTCAAGAAAATGTATTCATCTTGACTCATTGCCTGAAAATAAAGCATTATAGATGGTTGACTGTACGTCTTAGCGGACCAGCTGATGGTATATCCCTAGGTGAGCCTAAACTGGCTCATGAACTGCTCCTCTGAATCTGGTGCACTACACCGTCTGTTTGGGACAGTACTGCTGTAAGCTTGTGTACTATCTAAGACCCTCTGCGCTCCTGGGTTATCTCTTCCTACTACCCTGGCACTTCAGTACAGTACTGATGGAGTGCTGCGATGTTGGAAGTGACGTATTTCGGATGCAATTTTAAATCAAGGCCCCATCTGCCTTCTCAGGTGGATGTAAAAGATCCACGGCACTATTTGAAGAGCTAGGGACCACTCCCAGTGGCCAATATTTAACCCTCAACCAACACTGCCAAAAACAGATTATCTGGTTATTTATCTCAGTGCGGATGGTGGAATGTTGCTGTGCACAAAATTTTACTGCTGTATTTGCCCACAAAATGTGACTACACTTCAAAAGTACTTTATTCATTGTGAAGCAATTTGGAATATGCAGAGGATGTGAAAGGGACTAAATAAAAATACATTTTTCTTTTAAATGGTATAACCAAGAAATCTTCCCCTTCACAAAGCTCATTAACTTCAGGTCTGACCTGGAGTGCTGCATCATTAATGGCCTTTAAACACAAGCCTTGACAAGTAAAATAGACCTCACTTCACTATTGACTGGCCGTTTTCTTTCGTTTGAGGGGTATAAATGCTCAAGCCAGCACTAAACAGATTTTTCTATGCTTTTTCCTGGCATTGCATTACGTTTACTCATAACGACTTTTCTGTTGAAATTAATAAAAAAGAGAAGAATGTGAGGCCCTCAATGATTAAACAACATATGCAAATTTGAACAGCTGTTGCCAGAGTTACCATCAAAGGCTTTCAGTTCATTAACTTACAGCAGTTCACAGCATGAAATATAATTGCTTGGAATGGAGATGCTGACAATCTTCAGTGTTCCAATGTAACTTTGTTGAAAGGAAGCAGTGTAATTGAGAGAAGTCGTTTCATGTGGGATGTTTGTGAACATGACGTCTTGAAACTTGCTTTATACGATAACAGACAAATGGTTTGTTTTCTACCTTCAGGCCTTTCCTGGTAAAGCTAGGTCTTTTTATGGAAATGCTGTGTAGGAATTTATAAAATTTTCTTACAATTCAAAACACATTGGCCATGTTTTTGCGGTTAGCAGCAAACAAGCAGCGCTCACCGTTCATTACGCTTACACTCACTCGCAGAATTTCTGTGGGGTTTTACACTGCAATTTGCGGTTATCAGACAGTCAAAAGCAGTGCATCGCCCTCTACAGGGGATCTGGGACCTGTTGTGAACAGGGCAAGCAACTGTACATCGCCTTAACTAACTAATCAGATTGAAGAATTCTGAAATGAGCAGCACAGAGTTTAAACCAGGAAGTGTCAGTTGAATATTTAACTCAATGTAAAATCATGTACAGAAAGCGAAATAAAGAGGGGGAAAAGAAATATGGGATAAGAGAGATAAGAGACACAGAGAAAAAAAAAGTTAAAAAAATTAAATCTCCAACAATAACTAAAATCAGAAGGAATGAGACTCCACACTTGTAAAGTAAATTTTCAGTGCCAGAGAGGTTGTTTGGCAGTAATTAAGGCTGATCACACGGTTAAAAATTCACTTACACTTGAATGGACAAATCCCCACTTTTTCTAGCGTGTTCAGTGGATATCTAGTCGGTAAGTACCGCAACTTCACTCTCTTCATGTATCTGAATGCTGGATTTCTCTCCCTTCATGTGTTTGAATGCCGGAACCGGTGTAGCGAAACTTGTGGAGGAGCAGGGCAAATTAGACAGCAACTTCCCGATTTCCACATTTAATTACACATGTGCGGAAACCGGAAGTACTTTTTGAAGTGTAGTCACTGTTGTAATGTAGGAAACGCGGCAGCCAATTTGCACACAGCAAGCTCCCGCAAACAGCAATGTGATAATGACCAGATAATCTGTTTTAGTGATGTTGATTGAGGGATAAATATTGTCCAGGACACTGGGGATAGCTCCCCTGCTCTTCTTCAAAATAGTGCCAAGGGATCTTTTATGTCCACTTGAGAGAGCAGACGGGGCCCTCAGTTTAACATCTCATCTGAAAGACGAAGAGCATCACCAAACTGAATTGGAAGGTTGAACACAATATAAGCTAACAATCCAGTGCAGCACTGAGAGATTACTACATTGTTGGCGATGATGAACCCAAGCTCCATATGCCTATCCTACTGACTTTAAAATAGCAAAAAATATTCAAAGATGAATAGTGTATTTTCCCAGTGGGCAAGGTTCTTCTCTCAATAAATACACCAAAAACGTCAACCGATCATTCGTCTCGTTGCTATTTGTGGGAATTTGCCTTTCACAAAATAGCTGTCATGTTTGCCAACATAACTACTTGCATCTGTATAATGCTCTTTACATGCAAAGACATTTCTCAAATGTTTTGCAGGGTGAGGAACAAAGAGCATACAGTGAGTAGGAGGAAAAAGAGGGGTTATGCACAAAGACACTGTGAAAAAGGATATTCAGGAGTGTTAGAAACCAGAGAGGGAGATGAAATGGAGCGATGATGGATGACGGAGTTCTGGCACTCTGGGACATAGCTTCTGAATAAGTTGTCTTTGATGATGCAGCAATGAAAAATAAGCCAGTGTCAGGAGTGGAGGGTGCACGCAGGATAGGAGGAAATCACTGAAGTAGAATGAGACATAAACATGGAGGGATTTAAACATGAGAAGATGTTAAAGTCTAGGACACGAGGACCTAGTGGTCAAGGAGCGAAGCTGAATGGTGTTCAGGCCTCAGTGTGGGTAAGAGGACTCATTCCATTATAATTTATTGGGAGTGTGGAAGCAGGGGGTCTGACAAGCAAAGCATTGGAGAAATGCAGCCTCAATGTAGTAAATACATTGGTAAGGATTTTTGCATTGATGGAGAAGAGGCAAGCAATGTTTCTACACTTCAGAGTAATTCATTGCATGCAAAGTGCTTTCAAATGTTTGAGACTTTGAGAAGGTGCTTTATGAATGGAAATATTTTTCTCTTTTCCATCCCTTCTCTAGACATTCTGCTCAGTTTTATCATAGTACATCAAGAATAAGACAGTCAACAAAGTAGCTACATGATTATGGTAAAGGGATCAAACCACCACATGAAAGTAAGCATTGGTCACCCTTTGATGAGATCACCAAAAGTGGATTAAAAATGACTATTACTGCCAGTTGCATCAATGCATTTGGGAAGCAATATATAAATGGGTTCTTCCAATCTCACTGTGCAAGCATAAAATCACAGTAGCACCAAATTAGAACAGCCCTTTACACATATATTTAGAATGCATCAATCTCTGAATCACATTGAGATTTTAAAAAATATTTAAGGGGTCAAAAACACATTTCCCCACCAAAATGTAGGGAGTAGTGCACCTTTTGTACAAGCTGTGAGGGAAGCATCCTTTCTTCCAATCACGCACTACTTGTCCCTACATCTGTATTCCAGGGATATAAAAATGTGATAGAACATGGAGCACATGCAAGCTGAAACCCATTTCAATGTATCTGAGTGTAGAAAGCAGGGCTGTTATTTGGGATTTTAACTTGTTCTACAGAGATAATACTGGCCATACTTGTGCTAACTGGTAATAATGTTATACTTCAGCACTTTGCCTGCGCGCCTCAGTTTACTCCTGCTAGTAAATATTTCTAATTAATGGTGCTAAACATTTTTTTTTTTTGCTTGTTAATGCTCATTACGCGGCAATTAACATGGAACATGCAGATTTAGTCAGAATTTAGTTCATTCCCATTGTGTTAATTTATTTCACTTAAAGCTGGTGTTAAGGCACCAAAGGAGCTGACAGAGTCCAACGGTGAGCAGAAAAGATGTTGGGTAAAGGAGGAGCCGATCAGCGAATTCTTCAGCCTGGATGTTCCATCAAGTCAAGCAATACTGCATAAGTCGCAAAGAGCATCCGCAACAGCAGGATATGACAGCTCGGGAGGGAGGGAAGAGTTGCAGCACTCACTAATACCACAGTGTTAGAGTAGAAAGCAGAGGGATTTATTGTGGGATGTCATGCAGCGGCAAAATCACTTGCCCCAATTATTTGTGTTCCTGCAAGTGTACCATCAAAAATAGAAGAAATTAACTGGCATTTTAAAATACAATCAATGCATGAAGAGCAAATTGAATCCCTAGGGGACCAAAAGAAAGGATAAATGATAATAGGAAGAGTTATTTCTGGTTGATATCATCAATCTGTAATTGTGGTAATGTTCAATTAGAGTCAGTTTTTAAAGAGACTAACTTTATCCACTTATTTTCCAAAGTTCCCCTGTTGCACCGGGGAAGATGCTTCTCATTATCTTGCTTTCCCCTTGCCCCCCACCTATAATACAGTTGAAAGTCATATTTTTGAGCGTCACACTATGAGCGTAAACATTTCACGTGCAAATTTAAAGAATTTAACTTATCCACTTGTGGCGAGAGGCTTTGTCTGCTGCGATTTTTCTACCATTTTGAAAAAAATGATTCAAGGATATATTTTAAATCTTGTATTGTGTAAAGTGCAGTACCTAGCTGGCAAAAAAAAAACACTGTACAGAACAAATGGTGCCACAACGTTCAGATATTTAATACAAAATTTAGTTGTTATCCCACATTACAACAGTGACTACACTCCAAAAGTACTTCATTGGCTGTAAAGCGCTTTGAGACATCCGGTGGTCGTGAAAGGCGCTATAGAAATGCAAGTCTTTCTTTTCTTTTTATCCAGATCAGGGTCCAAAGGGTAAAGTTTATGAATAAATGCTGCTGACGCAAAGCCTTGCGCGGCAGTGCCCATCAGGAAATTCTGGGTGCACCGCCACCAAATTCAGAAATTTACCGGTCTGGCCAATTTTCAAAATATACTGTGTGGCTGCAATTTCCTGAGCTGGGACAGCACAATCATTGAAATCAGCCCTACATTTCCTCTCCCCTAGAAAAAAAAGATACAATTTCTCAGGTTGGGTGGCACTTCATTCATTCAGAATCATTGAAATAACAGTTTCCACCCAAAACATTCGACCAGTTTAGAACACTTCTCATACAATCCGCAAGTGCTGCACATGTCGGACATAAATTATAAACGTACATGACAGCGAGATGCTGGAGTGTGTTTACAGACGTAAAAAGGCACGTTCTTGCAAATATTCTATGGGCCCAAACTTTGCTGTGGCAGGGCATCCAACGGTAGTTAGACCCGCCCTTGCACCTTTAGGTTTTAAAATTTTTGTGCGTGGCAAATTGCTGAAAGTGCGAGCTGATAACGGCGCAGCGAGGGAAACCGGGTGTACGAGACCAGAGTGAACAGGGCAAGCAACTGTGTATAGATTGAAAAATTGTGAAATTAACACCGCAAGGACCGAGAAGGAAGTATAAATTAAAGTGGGTGAATTCAATGCCAAAATCAGTACAGAGAGAGAGAGAAAGAGAGAGAAAAAGAAAGAGAAAGAAAGAAAGAGAGAAAGCGAAAAAAGAGACAAAAAAGGAAAAGTAGTTAATTGCATGTGCAATTTCCAACAATTAACACCGGAAAGATGAGACTCCACGCTTGCAATGGTTATTCTTCAGCGCCAGCGAGGTTGAAATTAACACTGATCACATTGTTAAAAGGGTACTTAGACTGAACTGGATGAGACTTATCTTTCTGTGGCGAGTTTAGTTCGTATCAACCGCGCAAGTACAGGAACTTTGCCATTCAATGCATTTCAATGGTGAGGCAGACAGCGAGATGACATTTTCACGAGCATAGCTCAGCATCTAGGTCTCCAATGAACTGGGACTGGTAAAACCTGATGGCCATTACCAGTTAGGTGTGATAATGTCTGCACACGCGGTTGATGGCATCTTGGTGCCAATCAGACAATGCTGGCTGTTGATCGCCTGGGCGGTCCTTCTTCCATTGAGCCCCCTGAAAACATGGCATACAATGATTTGGAGTGCATCAAAGGAAGGATTCAGCATCATGGCTAGTCAGACATTCACAGGTCTTGGTTGTGACTTCATGTCTGCTGTCCCAGCTTCCTTTGGAAAGCCTCCACATGGAGTCATCTTCTCCCAAAGTGAAGGATGTGCCCGTGTCTGTACTTGTGGGGGTGCAGATGCCAGCAGGTGGCACAGAGCGCCTCTGGTGTAGCAGGATTGCCCGCCAGCCCTCTGTTGGCCCTCATCTTCCCATTGGGGGCAGTAATAGTGCTGGGAGCAAGACAAAAAATGCTGCACAACAGATGGCACAAAAACTCCAAGTGCCAGCAGGGGGGGTGGGGGGGGTGAAAGGTCACTGGCTTAAAACATTTAGTGAGCTTCCGTATAGTTATCATTACCTAGCAACCCGTGGATGCCCATTTCAAATAGGCGTTATTCTGAATTATTGGGTCACATACATGAATATTAGGAAATTGTTGCAGGACATTAAGGAAGGCGGGAGGGGGGGGGGGGCGGAGGAGTGTGATTTTAATATTCAAATGAAGCTCCTGCCTATTTCAGGTACCAGCATTCCCGGGCCCTGGAAATTTGGGCATGATGTAAATTGGACAGAGATCCAGCCTTACACAGATTATGACCCAATTATCTGACTGAATTCACCTGTACATTGAGCGAACCCGCTCAGAAAATCTGGGCTAATGCACATCTGTATAACATGCACATAATCAGTTTGAAAGAGTTTGAACGATGTGATCATTTCTCAGCTACATGCATCTTATATTCCAAAGGCTCCAATAACATGTCTGAGATTCAGTCCACACATGCCAAAAAATTATATTAAAACAGTGTAAAGAAATGTTTCATCCCCTGGGAAGATTCTGTACACAATGATGAAATTAAAGAATCGCCTAGTTGTAACAGAGCACATATGCTAAGGCCACATTTCCTACTTTTCCATCAAAAAGTTTTACTGCCACTTTATTGTAGCCAGACGGAGCTATCATGTTACTCACAGTTTTTGAAGTCATTTCACATTTGACCTTTTCACTGCGGAATTAAAAATGCACAGCTGCCAAAAAGGGCTGTCATCTAACTTATGGGCGGTTTAATGAAGTCTTGTTTTACATTTTGCTCTCAAAATTAATAAGTGCATTGTGCAGAAGGAGCTGTCATCTTATTTGTGGATCAGCATCCATACAATGGCTAATACATGGCAAAATTGTGTAGCTAGTGCAGATAAATGTATGTGTGGAGAGAGAAGGGAAGCAGAGTAAAAGTACATAATAAGCAAGCAGCTCCTGAGGAGTAGTAAAGTCTAGCAAAGGTTCTCAATCTACTGCCGCTACAGAAATACAAGGCCAAAGTTTGTGCTTGTGCTGAAATCCACTGTCTGTTTCAATATTAACATTAACCTGAACAAGTTCATGAGGCACCAAGATCTTCCAGCCATCATCACCAAAAGACTCATCGCACAATCTCCTAAACCATTTCTCAGTACCTCAAATTTTTCCCTCCCAGTCTTGCTTTCTTCCTGCAGTCTACAATCTCAAGCCATGCTTAGCATAACCTAATCCAGAAGTATCCCGTCTTAGTGGACCACATGGATGCATGGCATGGCGCACCACAGTCCGTATAAACATGACATTTATATTCCATTAATTTGCATCCATTTCCAGTTATTGATAAATAGATCCAAGGGTTCCTATTTAGGATTTATCCAGCAGTGAGACAAGAGTGCTAACAATGGCCCTTTCCAAACCTTTAGCCCCATGAAATATAAAACAAGACAAGCTAGTGAGTAAGAAATGCAACTGCACGCAAGATGAAGTTGCCTGGGCTTTAAGGGCCAAATTACTATGTTGGGGGCCACAACTTGAACTCCCGCTAAATAACTATTACTTCTCAATTTACCACAACCTCTAACCTGGTGGTGTCCTGGGCTACAAGCTTTGACCCCAGCCCTTACCCAGTTATTAAAAATAAAACATGAAAGCCACAAATGAAATAAAATTAGCAATCCAACACAAACATCTCAAATTATATAGAATTTGTAATATTCAAAAGAACACACCAGGGCTGGAATTCCATACGGGGTTCTACCAGTCTCCTGCAGGAAACCAGCGGATTTCCAAGGGAAATGATGGATATGGCCATTTGTGCTATTTCCTTGGTGGTTCTGCCAGGTTCTTCCCACCACCCCCAAGTTAGGGCAGCGAGCACCGCAGATTTCAGCCCCACCATTGTCGATGACACAGTAGCTTTCCCCAATAACAAATCTGTGAATGTGTTTTGAAAAATCTATTAACCATGTAGCATTCCTGCGAGAGATGGAGAATCAGTTAAATGCCTCTCAAAAGACACCTGCTCTCCTGCCCATTCTCAAGATTCCTCTTCTAATCACACCCTGCCCGTTTACATTCACTAAATCACTTCACGAGTAAGCAATATTTTTTAAAGTTGAGAGACTACTAAATGTTGATATTCAGAGAGATTTGGGTGTTCTTGTACACGGATCACAGAAAGTTAACATGCAGGTACAGTAAGCAATTAGGAGGGCAAATGATATGTTAGCCTTTATTGCAAAGGGGTTGGAGTACAAGAGTAAGGACATTTTGCTGCAATTATATTGGGCTTTGGCAAGACCACACCTGGAATACTGTACACAGTTTTGGTTTATTAATATTCTGGATAATGATCGAAAAGCAGTTGTACTGAAGGCAGCAATTATACAGCTGAAAAGGAAACCAGTATTTTAAGGAAATACTTGCCTTAGAGGGGGTACAACGAAGGTTCACTAGATTGATTTCTGGGGTGAGAGCTGTCCCATGAGGAGAGATGGAGTAGAATGGGCTTATATTTTCTGGAGTTTAGAAGAATGAGAGGTGATCTCATTGAAACGTATAAAATTCTATGATGGTTTGACAGGGAAGATGCTGATATGTTGTTTCCCCTGACTGGAGAGTCTAGATGCGGAGATGCCGGTGTTGGACTGGGGTGGACAAAATTGAGAGGTCGCACAACACCAGGTTATAGTCCAACAGTTTTATTTGAAATCACAAGCTTTCGGAGCTATCGATTTGCTCCTTCCTCAGGTGAAGTAAATTAGATACAGAATCTCCAAAGCATATATAGATGGAAAACAAAGCATGTGTACTTTACAATTGCAGACCAATAAATTAAATCATCCTGACTATCTGTCGAGGTGTGATAAAGTTAATTAAGTCAGCCAGGAAGGTACCACATCAAAGACATAGCAAGATACAACTGAGACAATGAGGTGTAGTCGCAGGGGTTCTAACGTGTCAAAAGCTGCCGTCTGTATGTAAAACGAAAAGCTTTAACATTTTTTTACTTTTTTACTGGGAAAATTTTTACTTTTTTACTGGGAATCACATCTGTGAACAAGCTAACGACGACTCGAGCCCGGATCGACAACGCAAAATCATCGAGCAGAAACTGATAGCCAAGTTCCGCACTCATGAAGACGGTCTCAATCGGGATCTTGGGTTTATGTCACGATACATGACGTGATCCGGACTCGAGTCGTCGTTAGCTTGTTCACAGATGTGATTCCCAGTAAAAAAGTAAAAATTTTCCCAGTAAAAAAGTAAAAAAATGTTAAAGCTTTTCGTTTTACATACAGACGGCAGCTTTTGACACGTTAGAACCCCTGCGACTACACCTCATTGTCTCAGTTGTATCTTGCTATGTCTTTGATGTGGTACCTTCCTGGCTGACTTAATTAACTTTATCACACCTCGACAGATAGTCAGGATGATTTAATTTATTGGTCTGCAATTGTAAAGTACACATGCTTTGTTTTCCATCTATATATGCTTTGGAGATTCTGTATCTAATTTACTTCACCTGAGGAAGGAGCAAATCGATAGCTCCGAAAGCTTGTGATTTCAAATAAAACTGTTGGACTATAACCTGGTGTTGTGCGACCTCTCAGGAGAGTCTAGAACCAGGGGTCATCATCTCAGGATAAGGGGTTGACCATTTAGGACTGAGATGAGGATGAATTTCTGCACTCAGAGGGCTGTAAATCTTTGGAATTCTCTACCCTAGAGGGCTGTGGATACTCAGACGTTGAGCATATTCAAGACCAAGATCGATAGATTTTCGGGCACTAAGGGAATCAAGGGATATGGAGATCAGGCGGGAAAGTGGAGTTGATGTAGAAGATCAGCCATGATCTTATTGAATGGCGGAGCAAGCTCGAGGGGCCGTATGGCCGACTCCTGTTCCTATTTAGGTTCTAAAGTTAGAACCCGCATCAGTTATGACACTGACAATTCTGCCATTTCCAAAAAGGCAAAAAAAAAAAACAGCATTGCCAGCCAAGTTTAAGCAACCATAGCCTTAACCTATTCAAGGAATGAAGGATTACATTTCACCAGCCGTACAGCACTGATTAATAAATATTAACTACATTGATTCATATTCTGGATAATGATCTAAAAGCAGTTTGTACTGAAGGCAGCAATTATACAGCTGAAAAGGAAACCAATATTGGAAAAAGCACACTGAAGAAACATCTAGTGCATCATCATCATTCAAGGATAAGAGAAGTGATTTAAGTGATGAGATAAATTTACCTTTGGGGGGAAAAAATGAAATTGAACAGTGTGAAAGAGACAGGTCATATGGCAGCGCGGTGGGTGATACCAGTCAGTTGTATGACAGTTGATATGCCCCTTTTGAGGTTAACCTTATACTGCAGATATACCAACTCCAGGTCAATTTACTTGGGTGCAGCCTAGGTCAGGTATACATCAGCTTGTGGGCAGATCTAAAAACTTCCTGGAAATAGTGGAGAACCAAGGGTCCAGCAAGAATGAGGAACTGAAAGAAATTAGCAAAAAAAAGTACTGGAGAAATTAATGGGACTGAAAGCCAATAAATCTCCTGGACCTGATGGCCTACATCGTAGGATTTTGAAAGAGGTGGCTATAGAGGTAGTGGATGCATTGGTTGTCGTTTTCCAAAATTCCATAGATTCTAGAACAGTTCCTGCGGATTGGAAGGTAGCAAATGTAACCCCACTATTTAAGAAAGGAGGGAGAGAGAAAATGGGGAACTACAGACCAGTTAGCCTGACATCAGTAGTAGGGGAAATTCTAGAATCTATTATTAAGGACGTGGTAACAGGGCACTTAGAAAATAACGGCCCAAAAATTCGTGAGGAAGCCTTCGTGCAAGGGTAAGGCCTCCCCGCGATCTCTCACTCCGCGTTGGCTTTTTCAGTTCCAGCTCGCACGAACTTGATGTTCTGGACAGCTGCTGTGCTGGGCTTGCGTATCCCACCGGCGTAGTTAATTCGTGCGAGCTGTGGGATCACGTGACTCAGTTAGAGCCAATGGCAGCACACCATCTTCCATTCATAACTTTCACATAAGTGCTGTGAAAGTTATGAATACTATAGCCCCCCAAAAGAACCGCTAAACCTCAATAAATTTTTTTTTAAAAACCATCACATTAATAAAATAAGTATAGTTAAATAAATTAACCATTTTAAATAAAAAATTAAATTTTTGAAAAAATTTAAAATCTTTTAAAAAGTTATAAAAATAAACTTACCTGTCTTTAAAGTCTCTAAAAAAGATATACCTGTTAAAAAAAATTCAAAATAATACTTAATTCACTACTTACCTTGTTAAAAGTGGGTCTTACTCCTCCTTTTTTTATGTGTAGAATCTTCCGTACTTACCTGCACGTTGAAACCACTAAGTGCACAGCGTGCGCACAGCCTGTAGCGCGCACGCGGTTCACCTAGAACCCGCCCCCTTTTCCATTCACCAAGTGCCGGTTTTCAGCGCATGCGCAGTGCATGCAGAAAACCGGCAATTGGAGACAGAATACGCGAGAGTACACAGTGCGTACTCTCACGTAGCGGGACTAATTTTTGGGCCAACAATATGATTGGGCAAAGTCAACATGGACTTATTAAAGGGAAATCATGTTTGACAAATCTATTAGAGTTTTTTGAGGTTGTAACTAGCAGAATAGATAAGGGGGAACCAGTGGATGTGGTGTATTTAGATTTTCAGAAGGTATTCGATAAGGTGCCACACAAGCGGTTATTAAACAAAATTAGGGCTCATGGGATTGGGGGTAATATACTAGCATGGATTGAGGATTGGTTAACGGACAGAAAACAGAGAGTAGGAATAAACGGGTCATTTTCGTGTTAGCAGGCTGTAACTAGTGGGGTACTGCAAGGATCAGTGCTTGGGCCTCAGCTATTCATAATCTACATCAATGATTTGGATGAGGGGACCAAATTTAATATATCCAAGTTTGCTGATGATAAAAAGCTGGGTGGGAATGCAAGTTGTGAGGAGGATGCAAAGAGGCTTCAAGGGGATATAGACAAGCTAAGTGAGTGGGCAAGAACATTGCAAATGGAATATAATGTGGAGAAATGTGAAGTTATCCACTTTGGTAAGAAAAATAGAAAAGCAGAGTATTTTTTAAATGGTGAGAGATTGGGAATGTTGGTGTTCAGAGGGACCTAAATGTCCTTGTACACGAATCACAAAGTTAACATGCAGGTACAGCAAGCAATTAAGAAAGCAAATGGTATGTTGGCCTTTATTACAAGAGGATTTGAGTATATGAGTAAAGACGTCTTACTGCAATTATATAGGGCCCTGGTGAGACCACACCTGGAGTATTGTGTACAGTTTTGGCTTCCTTACCTAAGGAAGGATATACTTGCCATAGAGGGAGTGCAACAAAGGTTCACCAGACTGGTTCCTGGGATGGGGGGATTGTCCTATGAGGAGAGATTGAGTAGACTAGGCCTATATTCTCCAGAGATCAGAAGAATGAGAGGTGATCTCATTGAAACATACAAAATTCTTACAGGGCTTGACAGGCTAGATGCAGGGAGGATGTCTCCCCTGCCTGGGGAGTCTGGAACCAGGGGTCACAGTCTCAGAATAAGGGGGCGGCCATTTTAGGACTGAGATGAAGAGAAATTTCTTTACTCAGAGGGTGGTGAATCTTTGGAATTCTCTACCCCAGAGGGCTGTGGAGGCTCAGTCATTGAGTATATTCAAGACAGAGATCGATAGATTTTTGGATATTAAGGGAATCGAGGGATATGGGGATACTGGAGTTGAGGTAGAAGATCAGCCATGATCTTATTGAATGGCGGAGCAAGCTCGAGGGGCCACATGTTCTTATATTGTGTGTGTGGCTTGAAACACAAGAATACTTGCAGCCAAGGGTAAGTTAGTATACGTATCCAGCTTGGGGCCATTGTTTGTCTTTCTAGATGACGCTTATATTGATATGTTAGGCGAATAAAGTTACCTAATGCTCTCTGGACATAATATTTTTACACTAAATCTGACACCTGACTATTCCAACTCTTCCTGTGGGCACCAGAGAGAGGAGCTTGGGCACTAGAGGAGTTCAGCTGTCATTGTACAGAATTGAGTAATACAGGAAAGCCTCTGTTTTAACCCAACTTACTGTGTGGTCCCACAACCTGCAGAACTAGCTACAATAACTCAAGGTAAAACTGGACAAGGCCCATGGGTGTGGAAATACAAATAATAATGTCTTTGTGCAGGGTGATTGGGTTTTGTTACCAACTGTAATCCTTCAATATCTAAAGGATCTCAAAATTGAAATCACAAAAGTGGCAGTAGAGAGAGCTCAATATCCCAAGGAGATTACCAACCGCACATTGTGGGCAGGGGAGGGGAAGAGAGCAGCAAAACATCACTTTCCAGTAGCCACAGTGGCTCCATGAGGCATTGGCAGTGACATCAAACCCTGAAGAAGTGGTGCAGAGTGTAGGATACATAAACAATAGTTAGTTAATCAAAGATGTTTTCCTACATGGAGTGAAACTGCTGGAAAAGTCAGATAGTCCCTGCATCTCACATGGTAATCCAGCCAAATGCCTATTTTCGACATCTCCATTTGACAAAACCTCTCTGTATCTAGGGAGGAAATTTTAGACAAGCCAGGATATCAGAAAAATCTATAATCTACATGGCTCTTTTCCTTCCTTTCGAACAGCTGGATCAGCAAGTGTCCAAAACCCTTGATTCACTACAGCTTGTTTTTGCAAGAATCAAAGAGAACACAAAGGCGTAAAACCCGACTGCTACCTCAGTTACTACTAAAAATATACAACATGGAACAAAGATATCTGGCTCTGCCACCTTGGAAACCAGATACAAGTAGAATCTCTGATGGTTCAGGGGTCATTTTCTTTTAGGCATTGCTAAGCAGCACTAGGGCTCTTTCAATTCCACATCTGATTAATCACACTAAAATGTACAATGAATTCTTTGAATGCATTTGGTAACTTTACAGTCTGATATGATGACATGATCACCTTGTTTAACACCAGGTATTACCTGTTGTCTCCACCTTCTTCCACAAGTGAAGAAACAACTTTCTGTCCAATCATACATTAATTACTTAATGTAAATTCCTTCTCGACTTTAAATATGGAATTTAACCTGCAACTTCAGGAGATCTGCCCAGTGATTTGTATTTTTTCCCCTCTAAGCTCCTTTTTTGTTCTGGCTGCACGCAACACAGAGTTTCTCAATTTGGTACAGCACCACACCAGAGATCTCTCCACTTTCCAATTTAAATCCATGTCTCCTTTGATTCCAGAATCCAGTTCATGTTATCTTTTTGCTGTTTAGTTCTTCATTGAACCTTCACTTAGAAAGTTGTATCATGGGAGAGAGGTCAGCACACATCAATGGATGGCCTATAAGAACATAAGAAATCGGAGCAGGAATTGGCCACTTGACCCCTCGAGCCTGCTCCGCCATGCAATAAGATCATGGCTGATCTTGGGCTCAAAGCCACTTCCCTGCCCGCTCCCCATAACCCTTCACTCCCTTATCTTGCAAAAATCTGTCTATCTCCACCTTAAATGTATTTAATGACCCAGCCTCCACGGCTCTCTGGGGCAGAGAATTCCACAGATTTACGACCCTCTGAGAGAAGAAATTCCTCCTCATCTCAGTTCTAAAAGGGCAACCCTTTATTCTGAAACTATGCCCCTGAGTTCTAGATTTCCCCGATATAAAATGTACATAAAATTTAAACAGAAGGGTTGGACAGAATGAACTTCTGTTTTGATTGCATCTTTACTGCCTAGTATTTCTTTCCTTCCTTTCTATCTTCTTGCCAACCGGAAAATGACCCATTTATTCCGACTCTCTGCTTTCTGTTAGTTAGCCAATTCTCTATCCATGCTAATGTATTACCCCCAACTGCGTGAGCTCTTATCATATGCAGTAACATTTTATGTGGCACCTTATCGAATGCCTTCTGGAAATCCAAATACACCACACCCAGTGGCTCACCCTTATCCACCCTGCTCGTTACATCCTCAAAGAACTCCAGCAAATTTGTTAAACATGATTTCCCTTTCATAAAACCATGCTGACTCTGTTTGACTGCAGTATGTTTTTCTAAATGCCCTGCTACTGCTTCCTTAATGAAGGACTCCAGCATTTTCCCAAAGACAGATGTTAGGCTAACTGGTCCAAAATTTCCTGCTTTCTGTCTCCCTCTTTCTTAAATAGGGGTGTTACATTTGCGGACTTCCAATCCGCTGGGACCTCTCCAGAGTCCAGGGAATTTTGGTATATTGCAACCAATGCATCCACTATCTCTGCAGCCACTTCTTTTAAGACCCTGGGATGTAGGCCATCCAGTCCAGGGAACTTGTTGTCTTTTAGTCCCATTATTTTACCAAGTACTTTTTCCTTAGTGATAGTGATTGTCTTTAGTTCCCCCCTCCCTGTGGTCCCTTGATTATCCATTATTGGAATGTTGTTAGTGTCTTCTACCGTGAAGACAGATACAAAATATTTGTTCAGAGTCTCTGCCATTTCCCCGTTCCCCATTATTAATTCCCCAGTCTCATCCTCTAAGGGACCAACATTTGCTTTAGCTACTCTCTTCCATTTTATATACCTGTAGAAGCTCTTACTATCTGTTTTAATATTTCTTGCCAGTTTACTCTCATAATTCATCTTCTCTCTCTTTATTTTTTTTTTAGTCATCCTTTGCTGGTTTTTAAAAATTTCCCAATCCTCTGGTCTCCCACCAATCTTGGCAACATTGTATGCCTTTGTTTTCAATTTGATACCATCATTTACTTCTTTAGTTAGCCACAGATGGTGCTCCCTTCTCTTAAAATCTTTCTTTCTCACTGGAATATATTTTTGTTGAGAGTTATGAAACATCTCCTTAAATGCCCGCCACTGCATTTCAACTGTCTTACCCTTTAATTTATTTTTCCAGTCCACTTTAGCCAGTTCTGCCCTCATGCCATTGTAATTGCCTTTGTTTAAGGTCAGGACACTGGTTTGAGATACAACTTTCTCACCCTCCAACTGAATTTGAAATTCAACCATGCTATGATCACTCTTTCTGAGAGATCCTTTACTATGAGATCATTTATTACTTCTGTCTCATTACACAGTACCAGATCCAAGATAGCCTGCTCCCTGGTTGGTTCCATTACATACTATTCTAGGAAACCATCCCGGATCCACTCTATGAGCTCCTCCTCAAGGCTACCATGGCCAATTTGATTTGTCCAATCAATATGGGAGATTAAAATCACCCATGATTATTACCGTACCTTTTTTACAAGCCTCCATTATTTGTTGATTTATACTCTGTCCAACTTTGTTGATTTATACTCTATCTTCACACCTCTAGTGCAAGTAGATTTCTGGACACTTGCTCCCATGTGCAACACAATAGAATGAGAAGTCACTGTGCATTGCATTTATCAGAAATCAATTGTCCGATAGTTAGGTTAGTTAAAGTCTCTTGTGCTTAGTGGCACATCTGGCAACCCAATTCTTCCAGTGCTGTCTGTCCAGAGCAAGATATTTGACTCCATTTCCTGCATTACAACCAGCCGATCATGGTTCTCCATAGTTGATGTTTACATTTGCAAGTCTGTAACTGACATCTATCTCATCTCTGGGTTGTTTCCAGAATGAAAAGCATTTTTTTTTAAAAACGTTGCTAGGTTGTTAGCCTGACTCACAGTCCCCTACCTGGAGGCCAGTGGACTGCCTTTAGTCTGGCTACTTGCTTCCAACCTGTCCAACTTGGGTGGCCCTACGAGAAGTTATATTCATCAGCATAGCTCTGGATCACTGGCGCATGCAAGCCTTCTCACCACATCAAGGCGCATCCCTAGGGAATGCATTGTCTGATATACTGAAAATATACAAGTATTGGTATACTTTTCCTTGTTTAAACTTATCAATCCCTTCATCTTGAACACCTCTCAGATCTTGTTTCAACTTTCTCTTCACTAGTCTCTTAAAAACTAAAGGGCTAGAAATTTGGCTCCTTTGCACCTGCCATTAGCGCCTCCGGGGGATCACTAACGGGGCGCAAAGGGCTTATCACCGGGGGGGGGGGGGGGGAATTCGGCGGGACGTTGCTGATGCGCGACCTGATAGCGTTGCGGCCCTGCCGGTAGCACCCCAGGCCGCTGCGCCACCAATGACGTCATCGTCATGCGCTGCGACCCCTTAGCATCCCGCCACAGCCCCTTACCACCCCGCAGCAGAAATTCGGCTGTATACCACGAGCCTGCCGCAGGCGATGTCAGCGCCAGCCTCGCGGGTCGCGAACCGGGCCGACCTCCACTCGCGGGGCTGTATTTAAAGGGGAGGTGCAGCTGCGACCCATTTTCTTTTTTTGGCCGACCTTCAGGTCGGCCCTCCGTGGTGTGCCATGGCGTGGTCCTGGCCGCCATCGCGCAGCCCGGCACCGCGTCTCGGCGCCGGGCTGCTGCCACGGTACCACGCCACCCTGGCGGCCTAGTGTGGGCCATCGGAGGCCCTCGAGAGTGGGCATCGGCCCTCCCCTTTAACTGAAGGGAAGGGGCGTTGAAACGCCCCCGCGGAGCCACTGCCGATCATGCCCTGACATCACCTCGGTTACCGACCCACCAGGAAGTGGAGCGGCCAACATTGCGCTCCACTTCCTGTGCGGGGCGGTAAGCCGAATTTAGCGGCCGGGGCGGTACTTCAGCACCGGGCGCTAAATATCCATCCTTAACTCGGTTACCGTCCCCAAACAGGGCGTAACCGAATTTCACGCCCAAAGTCTCTCAATCCTGGTATCATCATAATGAACTTCTTGTATTTCCTCCTTGTCCTGGACGTCCTTCCTAAAGTTGGGTGGCTCAATATTGGACACAATATTCAAACTGCGGCCCAGCCAATAAATTATGTAGTTTTAGTCGGACTTCTTTTCTCCCAGACAGGAAATAGTGTTAATTAGCTCATTAACAATTGAGCAATATAGGATTCATTAAAAAAAAAGGAAGTACTCCATGCCAAAGAAATGAATCATGATAAAAGATATTACTGCAGCTCTATAAAAATCTTTCCTACATCCAGATCTGGGCGTCTAACAGCATAAAGGGTCCATAATGTGAGCAATGAAACCCAAAACAAACTACAGGCCATTACACCACTCAGCATTTTCTATAAAATGACATCTATATTCACTACAGCTCCAATTATCTGAAGAACTGACTTTCACCAGCACACTTTTATAGTCAATTACGGTTAAAAGCCTTTTGCATTCCCCCCCCCCCCGCATTTGTTTTTTCAATGGAGCTAATGACATCAAGGATCTGACTTTTGCCTTTGTTTGGATATCTGTGTCCCATTTACCCTCATTAGGGCCATAAATACAATGTGAAATCCAAGTATAGATCTACCATTGCCAAAGTGGTTCAGCTAATGTCAATTTCACGGAGGCGATAGCCTAATGAGGTAGTGGTGTGTCTGCAGTTTAATAGACACATCCCTCCAAACTGTGTCACAATGTCAGAGTATACATTAGAACCATAATTTATACCCATGCACGGACAACAATACAACTTTTTGGGTTAGTAGATGATGTGCGGGTAGGCCAGTCTAATGTGTACAGTATTGCACTGGGTGTTTTCATAGGGGACCCTGACCTTCCTGAAATTCAGAGCACCGCTAAGCACGTGTAAGCACAGCAGCTGCATGCATGTTCATGGGCAATGGTACAAGGAGTATCGGAGAAATCTGGAACAGGCAATCCTGATCAGCCAAAATCATTAAGGCAGTGACGTTGTTCAAATGTGCCTGACACATGCCATGCGGATTGGGAATAACATTCACATTGGAGAAGTTTTAGAGGCCAATTGTGCAAAGGGGATGATTGACAAGACAGTGGAGTTGCAACATTGCTGAGGCTTAGGTTCAGCTCTGATCTATACGGAGAGGAAAGTCTCCACTTTTTCCAGATAGCCGTAAAAGTCTTAAATGAAATTAATTTTAGCATTCTCAGAAGTCCCGAGTGGTTACGAGCCCTTAGCAAAAAATGCTTAGGAATTGTTATTAATTTGCAGTGTTAACAAGTGAAGCAGCAAGGATGGCGTGTATTATTGGCTATAGCAGAGCTTTACCCTGAAATTAAGCCCACTCCATGTCTGACCTGGATACATTGCATGCTGTAATAATTAGGGAAAAAACTCCAAAAAAAGTGAGTCACATTCTTCAGCAATTAAATCCTCATCTTAATGAGCACAGAATTTCATCTGCAAAAATTGAAATATCAATAAAATTAATTCCCAAAACAAGGTTGCCAGATCTCAGATTTCCAAAGCAATGGTATTTCAACAAGCTGTGCACTTCTCTGCTGCAGTCTCACATACCACACTAAAAGTACATTTCCTCAGGCTAAGCCTGTTCTTGTGCTGGTTCTCAAGCACTATGTGCAATATAATCATCTTACACGTACATCTTCATATTTTCAATCATTTTTCAAAGCTATAGTCCCAGTCAATTATTATTATTATTCAGTTGTTGAAATCACTAATCCGCATTAACAGTTCCTGCAACAAAAAACAATTTAAAATATATTTCATTTTTTTGAGATATCAAAGTAGACATTTGGGGAAGTTTAATTTGAAGTGATTACTTTCTCTTTCTAGGTCACTCCCACTTTCTCTTTCTAGGTCGCTCCCACTTTCTCTTTCTAGGTCACTCCCACTTTCTCTTTCTAGGTCGCTCCCACTTCAATCATGTCATCTCATAGTAAACTGAAGGACAACCAGCAACTCGCACACTGAAGACAGGTCACCCATTTAAATTTATGATCTCTATAAAACAGTATCATAATATATCTGGGCAACTTTCAGAAAATTCAAATGACCGTTACTGGAACTAATAAGCAGGTTCAAAGTCACAACAGAGATCGATACTTATCCCTCTTGCTAATATGTGGAAAGCCTGGCATATGCTGCTAATTGAGGCATACCACTAATAGAGTAAACTAAAACCGACCTGTCTGGTCTGATGGATGACGTCTCTTTCCTCTTCAGTATAAAGGATATAGAATGCTATTGTACTGGTAGAAGCGGGACATAGGCTATCTCACCACCCTCACACCTCGAGGCACATGCGAAGACATCATTATTTAACCCTTTCAGCACTGCAATCCTGTTTCTGGATCAAAGATTTCACATTTCTTGTTTATTGAGTATGCAGTTAGGAATAAACCATGAACTTGTTCACAGCGACTTCCAGTTCAAAGACAATCTGCAGCTAAGCCTTCAAATGTTATTCAACCCAACGACAACTGCCAAAAGAATCCAAAATTAGGGTTAGCCGAGATAAACTTGCATACAGCAGTCGTGTGTCGTACACAACAGATCTCCCTTCATTTTTATTTTGGATCAATCGCAGCCTCGACCCGAATGGATGGTTGAACAGAGTTCTACAGGGGAGAGAGAGAGACATACCGAGGATACAGCTAATGATGCGCATCAACTCCTTTTAGTGTTTTTGGACAATAGGAATATACAAGACTGGGAAACACTTCGGCTGCCCAAAGACAGTTGTAAGTGTTTATTGCATTTACTTAACACATTGTATTTGGTCCCTCCAAAATTGGGTTTTGCAGAGAAACATTTGTCCCTTCCAATTGTTTTGCTGATTAAACCCAAAGTTTTCTGATTATAGACCCCCCCCCCCACCCCCGCCAAAAAAAGGAAAATTTCTGATCCGAGTTCAAGAAAATGTGACATTTGAAAATCAGGCATCCTACCTATAAACAAGGACACAACACAGCAAGACACAGGAAGCACCACAGGAGAAATCCAAGCCAAGCTGATGTCTGTATGAAGTATCACCTTACATGGCTCACTGCAGCTGGAGACCCATCATTAACCCAGACCTTTTTTCTTTTAAGATGCGAGTTTTGACCGTCAGGAATTAAACCTGATCATAATTATTCCAAGGATACATAAAGATACCATTATGTACAGTTACAACTGGTTTGATGCACACAAATATTGGAGGGGAAAAAAAGGAAAATAAAACTCGAAGACATATTGGAAGCATTTCATCTTCCCCATGACAGGCAATTCTGATATTAGCCATCTTATAGAATCAAGCTGCTGTGCCAATATTTCATTCAGATTAAAATAACACAAGAATTAATGGTTAATTAAGAGAATGAAGGTAAATTTGCCTAGGGAGTGGGATGACATTATATATCTTCAGGAAGACTCTGACCTGGAGATGAGATGCCATATACAATTCCCTGTGCTGTCTAAACGGAGACTCATTTTGCTGAGCTCCGGGGAAGTTGTCTCATGTACTCCCCTGTGCACCTTCCATTAGAAATAATGAAGTTAAATAATAAGTAAACACAATGTTACTTGTGATGTTCAAAGTGAAATTAGAGAGCTCAAGTAGTACCAGTTTATTAAAATAAAAGGTCTCTTGAACTGCTGTGAGCTGAATTATCGTGTGTTGTTTTTTAGGCAATTTAAATACTGAAGCATTTTCACAGTATGTTCTTTACCTTCTGTGACAACTTTTCATATCTAATTATACCATAACAGGCAGAAAGAGAATCAGAGTACATGCAAGAGCCCTTCAGTGACCTACCGCACTCACTCGTTAATGAAATGTTCTCCAATTGCATATAGTGCACCGTGAGATTTATTGTTGATGTAAAACTGCTTCACGAATTAAAAGTCTCTCGCTGCTGCCCCATAAATTACCAAATTTGAGACTGGAACTCTCCTCAGCACAGTTCTCTACAAAGTTAGCTTTGACGAGTGAATCTGATCATTGAGCAAGATGATGGAAAACATTGTAAAGGCTACTGATATTTATGAGTGGTACTAATTCCTAAATGACAGGCCATAAATTCACAAATTCCTGATTACATTAAGTTATTTCTATTGAACCAGCCTATTCATTTAGCCATATGTTTGAACAGAACAATTAAAATTACATTCGAACTTTAGTTGGGGGGTGACCAATGGAGTTATTTCTACCTTGTCATACCTTTTGTTAATATATAACTGAATATCAGTAAAAGACGTACACACTCTTTGGACAACCTAAGAAACTTTAACCTGATCAGCACACATCTTAACCTTGTACTAATTTTGAGGAGGCTACACGGCTGTATTATACATTCGGTGACATTACAATGTAAAGCTGCAGGATGAGGGACTTCAGTTACGTCGAGAGACTAGAGAAGCTGGGATTGTTCTCCTTAGAGCAGAGAAGGTCAAGGGGGTTTAATAGAGTTCAAAATCATGAGGGGCTTTGATAGGGTAATTAGGGAAAAATGTTTCCACTGGCAGGAGGGTCGATAACCAGTGGACACAGATTTAAGGTAGTTGGCTGGAGAACCAGGGGGGAGAGGAGGGGAAAAAAATACAAACAGAGTTGTTAAGATCTGGAATGCACGGTCTAAAAAGGATAGTGGAAGCAGATTCAATAGTAACTTTCAAAAGAAGATTGGATATATACTTGAAGGAGAAAATATTGTAGGGCTGTGGGGATAGAGCATGGAACTAAATTGGATAGTTATTGCAAAGAGCTAGCACATGTATGATGGGCCAAATGGCCTCCTTCTGTGCTGTATTATTCTATGCCAAGAGCACACAAAGATCGGGATCATTTTATACTGAGCAGTTGATGCATAACCCACAGCGTTTCCATTCACTATAGTTCACCAGGTGATAATAAACTCGGCATTTGTGCTTCTACATAAAGGCTACAGAGTTTAAGGTTGACAACACTATTTGGCAGAGTTCCATAGGTAGCCTGCAGATGTTTTTTTTGACAGACGCAATGTTGAATTGTAGCTGCAACATCTCTTTTGGGTCCATGGTATAAATACGGAGTCTGGCTTATGCACCATCGATGTTTATGATGCTGCTCTAGTAACAGTGTTGTAAATGACTCACAGCTCACCACTTCTTTCCAACATTGAAGAAAATAGACTCTGGCATGGAATAGGTGAGTCATATCCAGTTCAATCTTCTTTATAGTTTTGAATCTCACTAAATGAAGTAGAAAGAACAGCTTGTCTCATTAAGTGGACAGAACTTGAGAATGAAGATTCAGACAGCAACCAAACAGAACCAAGCCATCTCGAGGCTTCCCACTCCGACCATGTTTATTTTAGAAGTATATTGTGGGACATTCATTTAGTCAGAAATAGCAAAAGTGGCATTTTTATGCATACATTCTCAGAGGGAAAGACTAACCAGAGAAACACAATCCAAGCTGTCTATTGAGAACAAGTAGCCACCACTAAATCAAAGTTACCAGCTGAGGAACGTGAACAAACAGATAAGCTCAATCACTTTCAAAGGTAACCGATCAGGCTTACCAAGGCCATCTTAGTCGCAAAAGAATTTGCAGGGTCATTAATCCAAAGAGTTAAGGACAAATATTCAGCACCAGTTCCCTTCTGGTCCTTGAACAATATAGAACAAGGGAAGGTCATTTGATCAATTACCCACTCGCTCCACAAACTAGAGTTTTGTTTATCTTGGCATCTTTCTTCTCATTCAAATCTCCAGAGAGAGGGGACTTACCACAGGGGAAAATTGACCCCCCAAAAATAGTGTAATTTTCAAGTCCATAAGGTAATCAACCAAAACCCGCAAGAATTTATCCTCACAATCTATGTTGTTCAGTTCTGGCCAGAGGTCACAGATGATGCATCCAAGGCCCAAACAGCCAAAGAATAATTGTGTTCTTCATAGCATTCCATCATCTACATTAGGGATGATCAGATCGAGGTTTAAAAGATGATGAAGGGAATAGATTGTGTTCAAGTTGACAGTTTGTTCCAATTAAATAGGTTAGGGAGGACTGGGGTGGGGGAGGGTCACAATTTTAAGTTGTACAAGACCAGATCAAGGTTAGAGGTCAGGAAGTGATTCTTTTCCCAGTGAATAGTGGACCTCTGCAACAGGCTGCCGCTTGTGCGGTGAATGCTGATTTGCTGAATTCCTTCAAGCGAGAGCGGGACCAGTTTCTGGCTGGGGCAAAAATCACCTCTTTACAAAAAGGGTAGGTACTGCAAAGAATTCAGGGCCGGAGTGATCTCCTGGACTAGTTTCGATCGCAATGGGGGGGGTGGAGGGGAGGGGAGAGGGGGTCCAAGAGAGAAATTTCCCAGATTAACCCCCCTCCCCCAAATTGGCCTGGGTTTTTACCTCTCCCAGGAGATGATAGTTTTTGGGTGGGGTGGAGTGCGTATATTGTGATACACAAGGTATCACAATTGTGTGAGACAGGCTGGATGGTCCAGAGGGTCTTTACCTGTCAATCATGGTTCGTATCTATTATCTTCATGACCATCAACCTTAAGCAGATATTTAACCGCCTTTTAATACAGCTAATTGACTAAATTTATCCCAAATTTCTGCTACTTTATGAGGGAAAACTCTTAATATTCAGTCTCACTTGAGGATTACGACCACTGGACTAATAACTTGCAATTCTATAATCACAAAGTTAAAGGCCGAGAAATTGGGGAATGCTGGAAACCTGCCGGTAATATCAGCAGCCAAAGATAACAGCTGCCGGCCGAGAGAGCGCAGGCAATGTCGGCATTTTGGTACTGCCTGCTCATTATCAGTGTGGCAGTGATTTTCTAGTGTAACGCGCTCTTTGCATCGCTAATCTCAGATGGAGGCCAAAGGTCGCCTCTGTCTCCTGTTTGCAGTGTAGGGAAACGGGGAAGAAAGGAGCAACCCGAACAATTGCCATACTTGCTCCAAAAATATTAGCTGTCACCCGATGCTTGTAGATTTTTTTTAAATAGTTGAGGATATGAATGCATCTGCATTCTCTGTAACACTAATCTTTCCCCAGTGGTTAATCTGGAAAGTGTTTAAATGTGTAGTCATCATGGCAGCTTATAGTGGGTCTTGCCACAAAATAATTATTTGATAAATAATTGGTTGTGGAATTTTGAATAAATTATTTAGAATTCCTCAAAATCTTAAGCAGTTGAGTCCAGATTTGCTAAGGGGTGACGTTCTGGTGACGCTATCATAAAGATAAAAGAGATCTTCAGAGGTCATCTTCAATGGTTGCAATGAAGTTCACCCATTGATTTACTGACCCTCAAACACTGTAGACGTCCTGGAAAAGCTGGCAGAAAATGCTCCCCCCCCCCCCCCCCCCCTCCCCATCCCCTCGCCACTGATGGGCAAGAAATGAAAGTTCTTGGCAAAGGAGATGTTTGAAGTTCCGGCAACCATCCGAGGTGTTTTCCACTTGTCAGCGTCCATCCTCGTGTGCCCTGCCAGACTCCTCATGGCCGTTAACGCTGCTGAAAGACCTTTTAGTGGCAGCGCTCACTGGCGTGATTTAGCGTGCGCGGCAACGCGAGCGGAGAACTCCAAAATGGATGAGCTGGCGTCAACTCTGCGTTGCACGCCGATTGACGTCACGCTCCAACTCATTAAAATACTCTCGCCGATGGTAGGCAATGGCAGCGCTGCAGACCATGGCGGCCACCACAGGACCCGCCACCAGCTGGCAGAAGAGCGCCGGCCGCCATTTTGTTGCCATTTCATAGCGGTAACGGGTGGTACAAACCACCTGACTTTGTAGGCCAATAAAAGCTTACATTCACAAACTCTACAGGTCATATAATTTTAAAGGCCAGTAGCAGGTCTCCTCCCAACTTTTTCTCTATCGAAAACAAATTCACTTTTGTGCATTTCTATAACTTGGAGCGCAAATACCTGAATCATCCTTATCCTTTTTCTCTGTACTCTCTCAATGTCCCCTTTCAAAGAGAATGCCCAAAATTGAAGACAATATTTGAAATGTCACCTTACCAATGAGTTATACAGGCTTCTAAAATAACCTCTTATTCTTTAAACAAGACTTGGACAGCACTGCAAAAGACACAAAGTGACTGTAGAGAGCAATAAGTGGCCAAGAGCAGCAGGTGAGTTTAATGGCGTGTGTCACCATTTTATTCCAATCAAACTTTAATTATTTAATGCACAATCAGGGACTGCAGCAGCAAGATTTGTAATGGAAAGCAACAATTAGTTAAGTGGAGCAGGTAAGTTTAATAGAGTATTTACCCAGTTAAACTCCCACTATAATATGTATAATTGAGCACTTTAACACCGTGTAATGAAAGTCATAGAGATCTTGAAAAATAAACGAAATACCTCCTCCTCGTAGGACTGCTCCTGGGCCCTGGCCAAGGTGGCCATAAACAGGTCCAGGCAGCGGGCGGTCTCTCTTCCGTGGCTACATTCGCGCCCAGGTGGTCCTGGAGATGGTGTCCACCAGCACGCTTGAGGCCTTCCGCGACCGGTGGGCACCGGGGGGACTGGAGTGCAAATAATCACCCCCAGGAACAAAATTTTAATTTGATTTGTTAAGTTTCCTTTAAACTGGTTTGTTAAGTTACAGGTTTTATTGGTTGTGCCCTGTAAAAGGGGGCACATGCTTGGCTTTTAATAGGCAATTGCCTGTAAGAAGATGAGTAATAAACAAAATACCTACAGCCTTCCCAGTGAAGTGTTTAAAAACTGCATCTTGGTCTGATCAGAGGACCCATGGTACTATATATAATCAGAACAGACCTACATGCAGAAAACATCCTTATGGCTCTATCGGACTACATGGGCTCTTAATTTTCTTTTACAATAATTAAATGGGATATTTTCAGAAAGCGGGGATTAAAATGTATTGCAAATGTTTGATCAGAATTGCAGTATAGCAGGCCAACAAATATAACATAGCAGCTAGCTGGCACCATTTAAGGCTATAATTCAAGGAGTTCGAATGATGCCAGACAGTCCTAGAGTAAACAACACCCAGAGATTGAGTTACTGCTTATAACTAGCTTTTTCCTTTGTTCCTGTTATGTGGCAGTTCAGCAGAGCTAACTTTGACATAGATCAAAGGGTAAAAGTAAACGAATTGTGATGCACTACTCAAAGATATATAACACATATCCTGGATTGCCAAAAACGAAACTACTTAGTACATATTATATCGAGCATAATGGCTATCTGGGTGTGATTACAAAGCTGTAATTTCATTAAGGGATTGTTGAGGCTGCCGCGAAACACGAATGGAGGCTGAATCCATATGTGGAAAACAAGAATCTTTTATTCACTGCATGGCACACAAAATGGCTGAGAAAGCTGCTCCCAGAATTCTCTGGAAAAAACTCCCAGAATTCTCTGGGTAAAACCTGAGGCCCCACCCCCTTCTGCCTTAAAGGTAAGGTGCCTTAAAGGGGAAGGTGCTGGAAATTTGTCCACAGACGGAAGAGTGGATTATGCCCGTTTTAGGTAGCAATCCGCCACAGGATCATAAATATCCATGTGTGCTAAAGTCCAGCACATATATTATAAAGAGTTATAAAAACTGAAAATGCTGCAACTACTCAGCAGGTCAGGCAGCATCTGTGGAGAGAGAAACAGAGTTAACATGTCATCGACCTGAAACGTTAACTCTATTTCTCTCTCCACAGATGCTGCCTGACCTGCAGAGTAGTTGCAGCATTTCTGTTTTTATTTCAGATTTCCAGCATCCACAGTATTTTGCTTTTGTATTATAAAGGGTTACTGTGTCAGGGGCTCAGATATTTCAGTTTCAGGTTTAACCAATGATCGTTGAGTGGAAATTATGTATTACTATTGAGGAAATTCCAAATTTTCCCGAATTATTAATACCTGGTTCAAGGTTCTGTTGGAGATAATTAAATTGGAAGGAAATATAGATCGACTCTGAGTATGAGGTTGAACTAATTTGACAAATGGGCAACTTTCTAGAGCTTATTGGGAATGAATGATCTCTTGTCTCAGTATCTAGTAAACAATAACATGCATCACATAACATGTGTCTTTAGATGGCAGATTGCTCACCTGTACAGACAGAATATTGGAACTGTCTAATGTATCTTGTTTTGAAATTGAACGTGACATATCCATAGAATGGGCACTTTGGAGTGATATATGGGATATGCACTCCATTTTGTACAGAAAATATGCAATTTATATGGCTGTTACATGTTTCTAAGATGCGAGGCATATGGATACGAGCTCCTCCAGTACACAGCTTGTCCTACTCTCTAGTATCATTTGCTTTATTGTGCTGCAAACATGCCAGTTTTATAGCATTCATCTGCAGAAATTAGACCTGAGCCACACAATACCCAATGTCACTGAAATGCTAGTTGCCACCTGCTGTGTAGTGTAAGTTTAAGAGCCCGAGTTCCCCCGAACAAAGTCAAAAGCAATATATCTTAAGATGGTTCATACTTTCAAAATGGTGGAAAGCTAAAAACAGTGGAGGTCCAAAGAGACTTGGAGGTCCAGGTACATAGATCATTAAAACATCATGAGCAGGTACAGAAAATAATCAAAAAGGCTAATGGAATGCTGGCCTTTATATCTAGAGGACTCGAATACAAGGGGGTAGAAGTTATGCTGCAGCTGTACAAAGCCCTGGTTAGACCACACTTGGAGCTACTGTGAGCAGTTCTGGGCACCACACCTTAGGAAGGATATATTGGCCTTGGAGGGAGTGCAGCGTAGGTTTACTAGAATGATACCCGACTCCAGGAGTTAAATTATGAGGCGAGATTACACAAGCTAGAGTTGTATTCCCTGGAATTTAGAAGGTTAAGGGGTGATTTGATCAAAGTTTTCAAGATATTAAGGGGAACAGATAGAGTAGATAGAGAGAAACTATTTCTGCTGGTTGGGGAGTCTAGGACTAGAGGGACAGAGCCTAAAAATCAGAGCCAGATCTTTCAGGAGTGAAATTAGGAAGCACTTCTACACACAAAGGGTGGTAGAAGTTTGGAACTCTCTTCCACAAATGGCAATTGATGCTCGATCAATTGTTAATTTTAAATCTGAGATTGATAGATTTTTGTTAACCAAAGGTAAGGGATATTGGCCAAAAGCGGGTATATGGAGTTAGGTCGTAGATCAGCCAAGATGTCATTGAATGGCGGAACAGGCTCGAGGGGCTAAATGGCCTCCTCCTGTTCCTATGTTCCTTTCTATGTATCATGCTGATGTAAGCCATTAAATCCCTCGAGCATGTTCCACCATTGAATTAGATCATCGTTGATCTGTACCTCAACTCCATTCACCCACCTTTGCTCCATCTCCCTTGATAACCCTTATCTAACAAAAATCTATCAATCTCAGTCTTAAACATTTCAATTGACCCAGATCCATAGCCTTTTGTGCAGATTTCTATTACCCTTTGCGTGAAAAAGTGTTTCCTGATTTCACTCCGAAATGACCCAGCTCTAATTTTAAGATTATGCCCTCGTGTTCTGGATACCCCCACCAGAGGAAATAGTTTCTCTATATTTACCCAATTGAATCCCTTTATCATTTTAAAGACCTCGATTAGATCACTCCTCAACCTTCTAAACTCAAGGGAACACCCTACGGCTCCCCTTCCCAGGATTTTAATGGCGTCTTCATATGGGCTTAGTAGTCCAAAGTTAGGGGGTTGTCCTCCTGTTAAGTGATCTCTCACAGTTTTTATGGGCTGTCTTCTCCTGCAAGAGTAAAAGTGAATAGTTTCAATTGTTAAGATAGCATGCAGTAATAGCCAAGTTCCAGAATGCAGCAACAGTCGGTGTGAAGATATATCAGTTACATTAGATAGGAGGACACTTTTGGGCTGAATGCATGCAAGGATGTGAGTGAAGCAACACTTGCAAGGAAGGTTTGAGTGTGTAAAGGGCTCCCTGCTGTCTCATGAGCATTGGTGATGAGGTTTAGACAGTGTGGAGGGGAGGTAAGTACCATTCACACTAGGTATACTGCATCAATGGAAGGTAATGATAGGTTCTCCTACCTTGGCTGACTTGGTAAGGTCAGTAAACTTTTTCCTACATGGTGCTTCCAGCTGCACAGTGTTATGGAGGTGGTATTCACACTGCTGGCCACCTCCTCCCATTCCCCCAGACTTTGCTTCTTGGGAGTTTGCAGCACTCGGAGCTGAAGAGGGATCCCCTCCTCTACCTCAGATGGCCCCATTGGACAACTGGGTCACTCCTTCCAGGCATTGTTTTTTTGTTTACAGAAGCTTGCTGTCTTCCAAATTTTAATAATCACAATCTCTGGCCCTTTAAGCTGCTGCAAAACATGAAATCCTGCAGCAGCACACTATCAATGCACTCCCAATCACATGCCGGGAGCTTAGCAACAATATTTTACATGGGCCGGGGTCGGGGTGATCGTCAGAGCACCATGGGTCGGCGGATGCAATTTGCGCACTGCTCCTCCTGCTGGGTCAGAAATCATCAACAACAACAACTTGCATTTACATTACGTAGTAAAACATCCCAAGGCACTTCACAGGAACAATTATCAGAGAAAATTTGACACCGAGCCACATAAGGAGATATTAGGACAAGTGACCAAAAGCTTGATCAAAGAGGAAGGAGCATCTGAAAGGAGGAGAGACTGGGAGGGAATTTCAGAGCTTAGGGCCTTGGCAGCTGAAGGCACGGCCGCCAATGGTGGAGCGAAGAAAATGGGGGATGCACAAAAGGCCAGAATTAGAGAAGTGAAGAGACCTCAGAGGGTTCTAGGGCTGGAGGAGGTTTTGGAGATAGGGAGGCCATGGAGCGATTTGAAAACATCACTATCGAGTTCCCTTGCTGAGCGTGTACTCAAAGAAAACCAAACTCTGCTTTAAACAGTTTCAAGTTACTGCAATACTAATAAAATCACAAGATAATTTAGTATCAGAGCTCATCGTAGGTTAAGAGATAAAAAATCTCATTAAGAATGTAATTTCATTTTCATTATTTCCAGTTTCTTTTTAAATTAGTATTTGCCCAAGATATTGACATGTGTATTTAACCTTATAAAGGTGTACCTCTTTTATATCAGAAGCAAAATGTTGCAGAAAATAAAGCTTATTCTACACAGAAGTACAAAGGGGGAGAAATTCAGTAGCGCCCCATTTGGGGCGCAATTATCAGCCGGGTGCAAAGATTAGCGCCTGGCACTAATTATCGCCACCGACTGCAAACTTGACTTTTATCGCCCCTGGAGGTGATTGGAGTGCTAAATCAGGCGCTTCACACCTGTCTTAAGGCGCAAAGGCCGAGGAGCGAGGCGCTACCTCAGAGCGCTGGCGAAGCTCATGTGATGTCAGTCAGCAATTGAACACACACACAATGGCGTGGGCCAGTTCTTAAAGGGGAGGGTTGATCTGGCTTTCCATCCACATCCTGCTCATTGCAGCCTTGAATCTCGGCCTGGAGAGACCTGCACATCAAATCTGCTGGAAAGAACAATGGAGGGTACCAGGGAAAGAGCTCAGAGTGCAGCCCCCAAAGTCTCTTCTAAATCGATACAAGGAAGGGCAAATCAAAATGAACCTGCAAAGTGCTGCTCAGTACCCAAAACTCCTTCACACAGCGTTGAATCTCTCCAGAAGTCTCTCTCTCTCTCTCTGTCAGAAAGCGTGGTTCAAAAATGTCACCAACAATAAAAGGCAGGAAGCGGTCGCCTTTAAATAGCGCTCCCCCAGTCCCTTCCTGACTGCAAAACGCTCCCCTCAACCTGTCGTTGCTAGCGGCAGGCGGTAAGGCAGGGGGCGCCACGCAATATCCGCTCCGGGGCGATACCGCGGCGTTGTGCACTCGACTGACGTCACGATCTGCCGGCGCAGGAGATCGTGGCGGTAGTGTTTAGCGCCGCCGCAAAATGTCTAGTTAATTTCGCGAGCGGCGCAAACATCGCCTCGCCCGGGCGCTAGATGCTTTGCGCCCCATTAGCGCCCTCTTAGGCGCTAACGGGAGGCGCAACCAACTGAATTTTTCCCCCATAGAATCTACAGCACCGAAACAGGCCATTCGATCCAACTGGTCTATGCTGGTGTTTCTACTCCACACAAGCCTGTCAGCTGTGGCTCAGTTGGTAGCACACTCGCCTCTGAGTCAGAATGGTTGTGGGTTCATAGTCCCACTCCAGGGACTTGCAGCACATAAAGCTAGGCTGATACTCCAATGCAGTGCTGAGGGAGTGCTGCACTGTCAGAGGTGCCGTCTTTCGGATGAGATGTTAAACCAAGGCCCCGTCTGCTCTCTCAGGTGGACGTAAAAGATCCCATGGCACTATTTCGAAGAAGAGCAGGGGAGTTATCTCTGGTGTCCTGACCAATATTTATCCCTCAATCAACATAACAAAAACAGTTTATCTGGTCATTATCACATTGCTGTTTGTGGGAGCTTGCTGTGCGCAAATTGGCTGCCGCGTTTCCCACATTACAACAGTGACTCCACTTCAAAAAGTACTTCATTGGTTGTAAAGCGCTTTGAGACATCCGGTGGTCGTGAAAGGCGCTATATAAATGCAAGTCTTTCTTTTTTCTTTTTCTTCCCACCCTTCTTCATCTAACCCCATCAGCATACCCTTCTATTCCTTTCTCCATTATGTGCTTCTCTAGCTTCCCCTTAAATGCATCTATGCCATTCGTTCAACTACTCCTTGTGGTCGCGCGTTCCACATTCTTACCACTCTTTGGGTATAGAATTCCTGAATTCCCTGTTGGATTTAATCGTGACTATCATATTTATGGCCCCTCGTTTTGGTCTCCGCCACAAGTGGAAACATCTTCTCTACGTCTACCCTATCAAACCCCTTCTTAACTTTAAAGACCTCATTAGGTCACCTCTCAGTCTTCTCTGCTACAGAAAAGAGCTGCAGCCTGTTCAATCTTTCCTGATCGGTATAACCACTCAGTTCTCATATCATCCTTTTAAATCTTTTTTGGATCTTCTACAGTGCCTCTATATCCTTTATATAATATGGAGACCAGAACTGTGCACATTACTCTAAGTGTGGTCTAACCAAGGTTCGATACAAGTTTAACATAACTTCACTGGTTTTCAAGTCTATCCCTCTAGAAATAAACCCCAGTGCTTTGTTTGCCTTTCTTGGCCTCATTAACCTGGGTCACTACTTTTAGTGATTTGTGTATCTGTGCCCCTAGATCCTTTTGCTCCTTTACCCCATTTAGACACTTATTATCCAAGGAGTATGTGGCCTCCTTATTCTTCCTAGCAAAATGTACCACCTCATACTGATCTAGATTGAAATTTATTTGCCAATTACACACCCATTCTGCAAGTTTATTAATGTCTTTTTATATTTTGTCGCAGTCTTCCTCAGTGTCGTCTATACCCCCAATTTGGTGTCATCCACAAATTTTGAAATTGTGCTTCCGATTCCCAAGTCCAAATCGTCAGTGTAAATTGTGAACAACAGTGGTCCCAGCACTGATCCTTGCCTTTTGCCAGTCTGAGTAGCCATCCTTAACCCTAATTCTGTTTTCTGTTCTATAGCCAGCTTGCTATCCATTCTGCTACTTCTCCCCTGACTCCACATGCTCTGACCTTAGTGATGAGTCTTCTATCGAAGGCCTTTTGAAAATCCAAATATATTACATCTACTACATTACCCTTGTCTTTGTTACTTTTTCAAAGAATTCAACGTGAAAATATCAAAGGAATTGCTCTAGTTACTATGTGTAATGACATCAGGGTAAAATTTCCACAATGTTGCTCCCAATGCATATCAGGGAATTCTGCACTCTCAGCTAATGGATGGAAATCACCAGCCTGTAGTACATAATCTCGGGATAGGTGCTCCCAACACCCGGCAGTACCAACAGAGCGGAATTTTTTATATTTATCATAAATAATTCAAAAAGAATATTTTTATAATTTTACACACAGGAACCAGAGTCATTCTTTCTGCGGGTAAAAAGCAAATGTGCAATCATAAATGGTTTCACTTAGAGCCTCTCTGAGGTACTTTTTTTTTTAAGAGCCTTACAAAAGCATATTACATCAAAGTCCATTTTCAAGCTGCTGTGCATGAGCCTTGAGCAGCACAACACAATACAAATCCCCCTCGCAAAATTTCCCGTGATCCCCAAAACACGAGTAAAATCCCATAATCAAAACATAATTTAACTTATTTGGTTACTATAAATCAGCAGGTCTAATCATAGGCAGGTGGAATCATGCAATCCCGAAACACCAGGAAGAAAATTCAGGAATCCCATATAATAAAAGTGGAATTGGACTTTTATCAGTCTCTGTAAAACAGTTGCCTTGTTCACGTTACATTGTAGAGACAGCTTTTGCTATGTTTCTTTATATGAGAAGCTCATGAACCAGTGACTCATCAATTTCTGTATAGAATTCTCATTCAAATAACCTGACCTTTAGAGCAAGGCTCTCTGGAATATAAATGGAAATCATGATTTTTCCAGAACATTTCAGGGCCACTGGCAAAGTTAATTAGCAGCAGTCCAGTTTTGGTTTGGATTCATTGGTGGTTCCATCATATTTACAATCCTGCTCATATATATTGAGTTGAGCTACCTTTGGCTGCTGTTAAAGAAGACTGGACAATTAGAAAAGTCACCTTAGCAATGATCTTGGAGGGAATTTATCCCCGAAATGAGAAAAGAAATTGAGCAACTGTACAGTCATTGTTTCTTGGTGTTTTTACCATTTCAATTGTACAGCATAAAGCTGTCCTCGATGTATTGGGGTCTGGTGGGGACAGTATGCTGTAACGTACCTCTAGATACCTGGAGACACATGGAGGATACTGGATGTTGGCCATGTACTGCAAGGCATCATGGCAGTGGGACATTTCGAATAATATCATAAACCAGAACAAAATGAAGCCTGAACAATTTCATCATCTGCCAACCAGAGGATTGGGTTGCTGTCTGTGAAGAGCTGATAGAGATCTAGCCTTGTTTACATTGACACCATTACTTGTTTTGATATTGTGGTTAATGCTGAATGACATGTTACTGGGGGCGGTGGGATAGAGGACGTTGCAGGAGGCTGGGTGTTTTTGAATGATGAAATAGAGAATAATTTGTAGAATATTGTACAATGCCATGTATTAAACAGTTTACATTTAGCTCAGACGAGGTGGCAGTAGGGGACCTAACTACCTCAATACCTCTGGACTGGGGAGGGGACATATCCGCCAGTTTCCATTACTGATCACTATCCAGTGACCTCTGCTGAGAAGGTACAGGGGTTCCAGGTGAGGGTAGGATTGGGCTGAGCTGTAATGCCTGTCATGATTGACTAACCTACCAACACGAATTGTCCAGGCTCCCACGTGAAGAATGGTCACTTGGATAAGGTGCCCATGGACTGCTGGATCCTGTGGTACCTTCAGGAGGGATGGGGAGGGAACCGGAAAAAAAGAGCGGCTCACTTTTGATAATCCGCTGCCAAAAATGCTTGAAATTCTGTTTCTCTAGCTGTCAGATATTACCATATATCTTCTTATGAGGGAGTGATATTCCTTTTCATTTAAAAACGCAAAATGGGAGAATGTCTGCTTTACTACCATTGTAATGAAATCGTGGGAGCATTTGGTTTTGAGAGGTGCAATTCCTGAATGTATTTTCGTCAATGTATCATTAATTAGGGAAGACAATGCATTCTCCTCATTTTGATTACAAGAAGAATTTTGCGCTGTCTTACACACAATTAGCTTTGTTGCTCTTTCACCTCTGCCCCTGCAAACATCCTGCACTCAACATGTGCAATGGTAAGAAAAATATAAGCATACGGAATATATGTGGAATTCTGCCAGGCTCCACCCCAGTGTGACGGCAGAGATAGGGTACGATGTCACAGCCCTGATTTACAGGCCCGCACAAGCCACTAGCAAGACTGCGCGCTGCGAGCGAAGCCTCACAAAAATTGTATCTATAATATACAGAATAAATAGATGGCAGTGAGCTTAAGGTTGATTAAGTCTGAAGGGCAGATGACATTTATAAATCACTTTACTCTTGTGGTTGATGATGGTGTCGTCATCAGAACCACTCAGTTGAATTACAGCCCTGAACTTGCTGCCAGCAACTCATATCTCATGTGGATGGTACACTTACAAAGCACCAGATTACTCTGAGACAAAGTTTACAGCATCTAAATTACAGCACCTAGTCATTCCTAACTGCGTTTACTGTAAGGATGTGAGAAAGCATCTATGTTTTGAGCAATAGTCTGCCTGACTGCGTATGCGAGTCTATGAATTACAGTAGCTGTATGAATGACTGGCTCTTGTGTTACAGAAACCGAGAAGACTGGTAGTAAAAAAAAAAGAGCCTCTTCAATTGTCAGCTGCTGTCTCCAAGCGCCAGTTCAGTTACAGAGCCATTTAGTGAAGAATAAGGTCCAAATGCTCTTTGGAATGGGCTAGATTGGGACAGTTTTTTTCCTCTTATGGTGCTTGAGTGCCAAGGATTGCCCGGGCGAGGGTATAAAGGAAAGTCAGGTGGGCTGTTATAGGCGTGTCACCTGACCGTCCCCTGTGTGCTCCACCTAGGTGATTCATTATGCCACAAAACTAGAAGAGGAAAATCCACCCTGATAACTCCAGGAAAGGTATTAGCTTAAAATGGCCTGTTGCTCCTGTTAGTTTGGTGAATGATTAACACTCTTTCTCTCACATTTCAACGGAGAGGTTAGCCCATTTAAATGAATGTTTGTCCGCTAATATCAATAACAGTAGTTATCAGCCTATAAAGTTTCCAGATACAACCTGAGGAATCTGAGACTATTCAGGAGGCTGCCCTGCTACCATGATAATCGGTGGTTTAATGGCTATTACAGGAAACTCTTTATTAACCGGCACCCAAATATCCGGAAATCTCTCTTAACCGGCAAAATTCTTGAGTAGGTAACCGGAGTTTTCCTTCATCTCTCGTTTAAGATTAACTTTTAAAAAAACCCCGAGGCGTTTGCCTTGTATCGGAGCGTGTAGATTGGGAGGGGAATGTGCAGCCCGGGTAGGCAGCGGACACGACAGATGGTCAGCTGGCGGTCCCCGGGGAGACGGAGCTCCGAATGCAGGCGCATGTCAATGTGTACGGGGCTCTCGTACGTTGGTAGATATAACTCTCCGTTATCCGGACTTTTTGATAAACCGGCACCAGGCCGGTCCAGTCGGTGCCGGTTAATAAAGAGTTTCCTGTATAAGGAAGGGAAGTCAAGTCATTTAATTCAAAGTTGCTTCATTCAAATTATTGGATAAATCAAATTCTTTTAGTGCCTAAACAATTTTGATCCATCAGTGAACAGTGTAGAACAAAACAAACCATTCACCTCAGGTCATATCTGAAAACTCTATTGGTATCTACTGTTGTTGCTATTAATGGACAAACATTCATTTAAAATAGATTAACACTGCCACTGAAGTGTGAAAGAAAGAGTGCCCTATAAGCATGTTAAGCATTCATCCACTAATATCTGCAAGAGTCATTTTAGGCTGATATCGTTTGAACTTTTCTGGAGTCATCAGGGCAGTGTTTGCTCTTGTATGGTGTTTTGACATAACGGATCTCCGAGGCGGAGAGAAGATCAGGTAGGGCAGGGCAGGGCACAACACAGCCTACCTGACTTTCTCCTTATACCCAAGCACTAGAAGAGGAAAAACTACTCAATCTAGTTCATTACAAAGAGGAGTTGGATCTTCACGGAATGAACTGAATTGGCACTAGCAGACGGAAGCTGACAATTGATGAGGCTATTTTTATTTTAAAACTACCAGCCATGTAGGTTTCCTGAAATCTTGAAAAGGGGAGGCAAGAGCTCTTTGAGCAATGGGCTACCTGGTAAGCAGCAGTGATACCTTTAGATCAACAATTCCCTGATAAATTTGTGGAAATGGAAAGAGAGGGAGAGAGACTGAGGGGGTGAAATTGGACATGGGGGATGCAAAATAGGTGGTATCGCATTGGTTGCCTGTTATTCGCTCCGCCCAATATTCAGCTCCATTCACTTCAATAGAACTGAATATCGGGGGTGTCCTTTAACGTGCAGCAAATGCAATTACGCCTGTTTGGTTGCCGCACCCTTGTCCAATTTTACCCCCTCTCTCTCTATTTCTCTCTGTATTCTCTCTCCGCCCCCACCTTCCCCATTGCCTCTTGGCCCCATTACTTTCAAGACTTACTCCTTGTCTCCTCTCCAGAGACTTGAGCACAAAAATCTAGGCTGACACTCCAGTGCAGTGCTGAGGGAAGTGCTGCACTGTCGGAGATGCCATCTTTCGGATGAGGCGTTAAACCGAGGCCCTGTCTGCTTTCTAAGGTGGACGTAAAAGATTCCACGGCACTATTTCGAAGATGAGCAGGGGAGTTATCCCTGGTGTCCTGGCCAATATTTATCCCTCAATCAACATCACTAAAAAATAGATTATCTGGTCATTATCACATTGCTGTTTGCGGGAGCTTGCTGTGTGTAAATTGACTGCCACGTTTCCTACATTACAACAGTGACTCCACTTCAAAAAATACTTCATTGGATGTAAAGCGCTTTGAGACGTCCTGAGGATGTGAAAGGCGCTATATAAATGCAAGTCTTTCTTTCTAACTGCATAGTAACTAGCAGAAGTATCATGTTTAATAGATCATTCTACAACTGCATAAAAATATATTTCTATAAAATGCATTTACCTATTTGTGGTTTAACCGTACAATCTTAATGGTAGCTGAATGTGCCCCGCTCTGCTTCCGTAGGCAGAGTAAAGTTATTGTGTTGTTTTACCTGTTGCGTTATATTAATAAAAGTCTTCTCTCTCACTCTACCATGTTCGGTGATCCACACAACCGTACGAAATGAGGAAGGGTGTCCGACCATATCGGGGGGGGGGTCGAGCACTCCAGAAGGTGAGCACAGTGGACCCTCTTAAACCTTTCTCTGCTTCCACGTTTAAAACAGAATTTGCCACCAAAATGGCTGGTTGTGCGTCTGCTTTTCTTCTTCTTAGGCAGTCCCTCGGAACCGAGGATGACTTGCTTCCATGTTAAAAATGAGTTCTCAGGGTGACTGATGAGTCCAATGCGGGACCTACAGTCTCTGTCACAGGTGGGGCAGACGGTGGTTGAAGGGGCGGTTGGATGGGGTGCTTGGGTTGACGTGCGCTGCTTGCACTTGGCTTCCGCTTGCTCCCGGCGAAGAGACTCGAGGTGCTCGGCGCCTTCCCGAATGCTTCTCCTCCACTCTGCTTTTAATGCTCAATTCACTATCTGTTTCTTCATCTGAGGCTGCGTCAGGCACTGACTGACTTCTGAATAAAGTAGGAATTCATTGCTATTGTCACAACCTCCAGATTGGTACAAAACTGCACAATATCATTAAATGTCACTAGTGCTCATTTTCACCAGGATTCTGGTGGTGATGGTGGACAGGGGTCTTCCTCCTAACTAGCCTTTGTTCAAAGCAGTGAAGCGCCAGCCAGCCAAGTATGTGGCATCTCAATAGGCTGCTTGATGCTGATTTATTTTGCTTTCACCTGATTGTCTATTATGGCCACGTTGTGTCTTACCAGTGTCTTTCTGTTCTGTTGCTTCGAAGCTTTTATGACATTCTGATCACAAGTCCATACCACACTTGTCATATTGGGAGGCAGGAAGACAAGCAATTCAAGATAGGCTGGGCAGCGAGCACAAATAGCACAGTCTTCCACGTCTCAGTACTCAGGCAGCTGTCAAATGAAAATAGCCTCTCCGCAAAGAGATCACTCATCGTCCACGTTTTTTATTTCCACAAGACACTCGCAGAAAAGGCTTCCAACATAAGGGAACGAATTAGACTTAATCAAGAGCTTCTAATTGTCATTCCCAAACATTTCTACACAAAAAGACACTGTCATATAATCTATGTCCTGACACTGCTCATTCCTTCATAGTCGCTGTGTCAAAATCCTGGAACTCCCTCCCTAACAGCACTGTGGGAGCACCTTCGCCACACGGACTGCAGCAGTTCAAGAAGGCGGCTCACCACCACCTTCTCGAGGGCAACTAGGGATGGGCAATAAATCCTGTCCTTGCCAGCGACGCCCACATCCCATGAACAATTTTTTTTAAAATTCATGAAGAGTACAGTTGTTTCTCACAGCATTAGGTAGAATAGGATTGTCTCAGACATATTGGGGTTGGTATTAACCCCTTCCCCCACGATGGGCAGAAGGCAGGAACGTGTCCCCATCCCACCGCGTGTGCGCCCGTTGCCATTTTTACGGCAGCAGGTAACGTGTCTTGGAGAGGCGGGGACACTTCATTATCATATTTAAATCAGGCTCCCACAGTGCAATTGGGAGCCTGATTTAAATTTAATAGCTGCTGGCCAGGTTTCCCAGGGCAGCCATTGGCTCCGATATTAACGGGGAGGAGGGCCGTGACTTTTGCAGGTAAAGTAGGGCCCCGCCTACTTTCAGCGGGAGCCTTGTCCAGGGCCTGAATCGCCGCCGTAAATATTACACCGGCCGGGAATGGGAGTTGGATAGCTCGATCCCGATATTTTAACCCCCCGATTCTCTCCCGCCCAACTGGGGGTGGTGGGGGGGGGGCGGGTCCGGGGGGAGTTAAAGTCAAGGCCATTGTATGCATCATCATGAGCGTCCTCATACCAGAATGGGTGGTCCTTTTTATTTAAATCCTCAAGTGTGTTTTGAATGCTGCAGGGGTTTCACCAGTCTCACACAATTTTATACGGATCTGATTGTTAAGGTGAAATTCCATTTTAAAGCCTGGACAACCATAACAAAGGTTCTTACACAAAGGAAGACAGTACAGGGTGCGAGACCCAGTGCTGTAAAATTAGAACAAACAGTTCTGAACCTGTTGGCATTAAACAGATTTTATTCCCAGTGTTCCAAAATTGGGAGCCAAGCTGAAGTTATTTTTTTTATTCATTCACGGGATGTGGGCGTCGCTGGCAAGGCCAGCATTTATTGCCCATCCCTAATTGCCCTTGAGAGGCTTGCTAGGCCATTGTCAGAGGACAGTTAAGAGTCAACCACATTGCTGTGGGTATGGAGTCACATATAGGCCAGTCCGGGTAAGGACGGCAGATTTTCTTCCACTAAAGGACATTAGTGAACCAGATGGGTTTTTACAACAATCCAGTAGTTACACAGCCACCATTTCTGATACGAGCCTTTTATTCCAGATTTATTGAACTGAATTTAAATTTTCCAGCTGCTGTGGTGGGATTTGAACTCTTGTTTGCTGGATTATTAATCCAGGAGCCATCTAGGATTATTAGTCCAGTAACATTACCACTATGCTATCATTCCCGTAATCAGTGATCAGCATAATATCAGTATAAGTGTTGTGTGTATCTCAACATGCTAAGTCTATATCTATATATATTGTATAGAGATTATAGAATATCATACAGTGGAACACGTCATATTGAAACCTAGGGAACGCAACTTGAGTTTAGACCTTAAAATACAAAGTTGAAAAGTGTAAAGTCACACAAAACAAAAGAATATGTTTTTCTCTCCCACACTAGCTTCACACGCCAAGGGCATATTGCCAATACACACTCCCAGCGCACTAAGCTATCAACTGTGAGTGCTAAAGATTAAAAAATTACCCTAATATCTTATCAAAGACTTTTATAATACATTGGGTATTATATTTTTTAACATTTTATCCATTTTCTCTTCCGTAAGCACTGCCTCTTGCTGAGGTACGGTGACACAGATGTTAGCCCCCATCCCCGACTCTTACTCCCCTCCAACTTCACCTATTCTTTAGTTATGAGCCTTGACAGTGAGTGTGGGCAGGCTATTCATCGATCAATCATGTCACTCACTCATTCACTCACGCACACACATTCAGCGGGAGTCACTGGATGATGTCCAGGAGTGGAACCTTGCTGCTTTTTCCCAAGCCCCACGCCTAACCTGGGGGGGACACTGAAATTGTGATACCTCCTACCACCCACTGTCTGAGGTCAACTAACTCGCTACAAACCATGGATGGATCCTCGGAACTTGTGGTTTGTATGGCTTAGGTACTGCCCCATGTGGTGCATTTACTCACTAAGTCATTAGATGAGTTCTATCTCTTACAATAGTGTGTCATCAAAATCTTCGTGGCAATTATAATAGCCTTTACATAAGAACATAAGAAATAGGAACAGGAGTGGGCCTTTAGTACAACAAGGCCTATTTCTTTATTTACATGCAACTTTCTCAGTTTATTTTGAGTGTGATGACTACAAAGAGCCAATACATCCATGAAAAAAAGCGCATTAACATTAAGGACCAAAGCCGGAGCTTGAAATATCTAACGACATCTAGCACCAACGTGTACAAGCTTGCCATACTGTTATGCTTGTGTTTTTAAAGTTCTTTTAAGTTGAGATTACATTTAGAAATCCCCTTGAAAAATGAGAAGAATTTCCACCAAGGCGAGAGCTTTGAGGATACTCAGTAAATAATAGGCATCTTCTGCACAATATTAGAACTCGATTTGTGTAATAATGTTGTTTTACCTGAGAGCCAATGGACTTCAACTTACAGTGCAAACTGCTCTCTGTGGCCTTCATCAATCCCATCTATCACAGTCGCAGGATTAATATATGCCAGTGGGCAGGAGGAGAGGTAATTTGTCTCTGCCATTGTTGGAGCAACCCTGTGCTGGATCTTCTATCTGTCTGCGATTTCAGCGGTATTCATCCTAAGTTAAAAAAAGGAGAAAAAAAATTAGAATTGCCTAATGCATTTATCACTGTCAGCTAGGATTCACTCCACTTCCTACATTTTGTCTCCCATTCTCAACGCCGTTAGAACATCAAGTGACTCCTGTCCTCCCTGAAAAGATTCACTTTCGTTCAGCAGGCGAACATTTGTAACAAATACAAGGCCGCTCAGGCAAGTGTATTCATGCATGCCTTAACAAATGAGGTGCAATTTACCAACTATACATTCTGTCTGTTGACATACATGGTGATCGCTTGGAATGTACACCAGAAGACAAACAGCAGCTCGTCTTACTTTCCAATGTACATAAAGCATGTGGTCTGACTGCCCTCTTGTGGTTCTTTCCTCTTTCAAATCATGATGTCTACACTAACCGGGTCTCGACTGAACAGGATGTTTCACTTTCAGATCACAAGTGAAACAATTAGATTCTGTTATTTGCATTTTCTCCACAATCTCCCCTTCAACATGTTCTCCCTCTCCCTCATGGAATTTCCTTCGGATTCAAACCTGGGCATCTACCATCTTCATACAGCCTCATTACAGCCTTGGACCAAACATGGACAAAGGAGCTGAATTCCAGAGTGAGGGTGACTGCCCTTGATATCAAGACAGGATTTGACCGAGTGTGGCAACAATGAACCCGAGTAAAACTGAAGTCAATGGGGATCAGGGGGAAAACTCTCCACTGGCTGGTCATAATTAGCACAAAGGAAGTTGCTTGTGGTTGTTGAAGGCCAATCACCTCAGCCCCAGGACATCACTGCAGCAGTTCCTCAGGGCAGTGTCCTAGGATCAACCATCTTCAGCTGCTTCGTCAATGACCTTCCTTCCATCATAAGGTCAGAAGTGGGGACGTTCGCTGATGATTGCACAGTGTTCAGTTCCATTCGCAATTCCTCAGGTAATGAAGCAGTCCGTGCCCACATGCAACATCCACGGTTGGGTTGATAAGTGGCAAGCAACACTTGAGAGTCGCGCCACACAAGTGCCAGGTAATGAAGATCTCCAACAAGAGAGACTCTAACCACCTCCGCTTAACATTCAATGGCATTACCATCATCAAATCCCCCACCATCAACATCCAGGGGTCACCATTGAACAGAAACTTAACTGGACCAGCCAGATAAATGCTGCGGATACAAGAGCCGATCAGAGGCTGGGTATTCTGCAGCGAGTGACTCAGCTCCTGACTCCCAAAGTCTTTCCACCACCTACAAGTCACAATTGGGGGGAGTCAGAGATCGGGGGGGGGTGGGGGGAGTCAGAAATCAGGGGGAGTCAGAGATCGCGAGGGGGGTGGGGGAGTCTGAGATCAGGTTGGGGAAAAGTCGGAGATCAGAGTGGGTGAAAGTCGGAGATCGCGGGGGGAGTGTCGGAGATCGCGGGGGGAGAGTCGGAGATCGCGGGGGGAGAGTCGGAGATCGCGGGGGGAGAGTCGGAGATCGCGGGGGGAGAGTCGGAGATCGCGGGGGGAGAGTCGGAGATCGCGGGGGGAGAGTCGGAGATCGCGGGGGGAGAGTCGGAGATCGCGGGGGGAGAGTCGGAGATCGCGGTGGGAGAGTCGGAGATCGCGGGGGAAGAGTCGGAGATCGCGGGGAGAGAGTCGGAGATTGCGGGGGGAGAGAGTCGGAGATCGCGGGGAGAGAGTCGGAGATCGCGGGGAGAGAGAGTCGGAGATCGCGGGGAGAGAGTCGGAGATCGCGGGCAGAGAGTCGGAGATCGCGGGGGAGAGAGTCGGAGATCGCGGGGGGAGAGTCGGAGATCACGGGGGAAGAGAGTCGGAGATCACGGGGGGGAGAGAGTCGGGGATCGCGGGGGGAGAGAGTCGGAGATCATGGGGGGAGAGAGTCGAAGATCGCGGGGGAGAGTCGGAGATCACGGGGGGAGAGAGTCGGAGATCGCGGGGGGGAGAGTCGGAGATCGCGGGGGGGGGGAGTCGGAGATCACGGGGGGGAGAGAGTCGGAGATCGCGGGGGGGAGAGAGTCGGATATCACGGGGGGAAGAGTCGAAGATCGCGGGGGGAGAGAGTCGGAGATCACGGGGGGAGAGAGTCGGAGATCGCGGGGGAGAGTTGGAGATCACGGGGGAGAGAGTCGGAGATCACGGGGGGGAGAGAGTCGGAGATCGCGGGGGGAGAGAGTCGGAGATCATGGGGGGAGAGAGTCGAAGATCGCGGGGGGAGAGTCGGAGATCACGGGGGGGAGTCGGAGATCACGGGGGGGAGAGAGTCGGAGATCGCGGGGGGAGAGTCGGAGATCGTGAGGGGAGAGTCAGAGATCGCGGGGGAGAGAGTTGGAGATCGCGGGGGGAGAGAGTCGGAGATCGCGGGGGGAGAGAGTCGGAGATCGTGAGGGGAGAGTCGGAGATCGCGGGGGGAGAGAGTCGGAGATCGCGGGGGAAGAGAGTCGGAGATCGCGGGGGGAGAGAGTCGGAGATCGCGGGGGGAGAGAGTCGGAGATCGCGGGGAGAGAGTCGGAGATCGCTGAGGGAGGGAGTCGGAGATCGCGGGGGGAGAGAGTCGGAGATCGCGAGGGGAGAGTCGGAGATCACGGGGGGAGAGAGTCGGAGATCGCGGGGGGAGAGAGTCGGAGATCGTGGGGGGAGAGAGTTGGAGATCGCGGGGGGGAGAGAGTCGGAGATCGCGGGGGGAGAGAGTCGGAGATCACGGGGGGAGAGAGTCGGAGATCGCGGGGGAGAGTTGGAGATCGCGGGGGGAGAGAGTCGGAGATCACGGGGGGGAGAGAGTCGGAGATCGCGGGGGGAGAGAGTCGGAGATCGCGGGGGGAGAGAGTCGGAGATCGCGGGGGGAGAGAGTCGGAGATCGTGAGGGGAGAGTCAGAGATCGCGGGGGGAGAGAGTTGGAGATCGCGGGGGGAGAGAGTCGGAGATCGCGGGGGGAGAGAGTCGGAGATCGTGAGGGGAGAGTCGGAGATCGCTGGGGGAGGGAGTCGGAGATCGCGGGGGAAGAGAGTTGGAGATCGCGGGGGGAGAGAGTCGGAGATCGCGGGGGGAGAGAGTCGGAGATCGCTGGGGGAGAGAGTCGGAGATCGCGGGGGGAGAGAGTCGGAGATCGCGGGGGAAGAGAGTCGGAGATCGCGGGGGGAGAGAGTCAGAGATCGCGGGGGGAGAGAGTCGGAGATCGCGGGGAGAGAGTCGGAGATCGCTGGGGGAGAAGGTCGGAGATCGCGGGGGGAGAGAGTCGGAGATCGCGAGGGGAGAGTCGGAGATCTCGGGGGGAGAGTCAAACTTCATTTTCTTTCAGGTGAAACTTTAAACGGAGCCCCCTATCTGCCTGTTTCAGGTAGATATAAAAGATCCCATTAATAGATATAATGGGCCAGAAATTCGGGTCAGAGGCTTCCCACGGGTGCAAGCCCCCGACCTGCACTTACATAGCGCGCCTCCCGTTGTGCTGTGGGCCCGCGTGGGATTCGGCTCCTGGGCCTCCTCCAGCTGCCGGCGCGCAGTGCTTGCGTATCCCAGGGGCGCAGTTAGTTCGAAGCATCCCCTGGGATCACGTGGGCCATGGAGAGCCAATCGTAGCAGGGAATCTCCATTCATAGATTTGACAGGAAGACCTGTCAAATCTATGAATAGAGATCGGCCCCAAAACCTAACTAAAACTTCAAATAATTTTTTTTTATCACATTTTTAAAATAACTATAAATTACATAAAATAACTATTTTAAACAATAATTTAAATTTTTGAAAAAATTAATTACAGTTTTTAACGGGGCTAAAAATAAACTTACCTTTCTTTAAAGTATTTAAAAATAAAAAACCTGTGGAAATTTTTTTTTAATTTTACTTAATTCACCACTTACCTTGTTAAAAGTAGGCCTTGCGCCTGCTTTTTCCCCGCGCAGCTGCTAGGGACTTACCCGCACGGAGAAACCTGCAAAAAAAGCCGAAGTTTCAGGCGTACGCGCTGCCTCTCCGGCGCACACGTTTGACCTGTGAACCCCTTCCTTCAAGGGAATGGAAGTTCTGGTTTCCTGCGCATGCGCAGTGCATGCGCGAAACCGGCACTTTCGTTGGGCCTACAGGTGAGTACACAGAGCGTACTCACCCGTGGAGACCCGAATTTCTGGCCCAATATAATCAGTAATAAATCCAGTAGAGAATTCAGCAGAAACTTCTTCACCCACAGAGTGGTGAGAATGTGGAACTCGCTGCCACAGGGAGTGGTTGAGGCGACTAGCATAGATGCATTTAAGGGGAAGCTAAATAAACACATGAGGGAGAAAGGAACAGGAGGACATGTTGATGGCATTAGATGAAGAAGGGTGGGAGGAGGCTCATGTGAAGCATAAACACCGGCATGGACCTGTAGGGCCGAATGGCCTGTTTCTGTGCTGTAAATACTGTGTAAGACTTTGGAAGAAGAGCAGGAAGTTATCCTGAGGACCTGGTCAAAATTTATCACTCAAACAACACCACAAAAGCAGATTAACAATTAACTTGTCTCATTGGCTGTTTGTGGGACCTTGCTGTGTGCAAATTGGCTGCCGTGTTTGCCTAATTAACAGTGGTAGAGAAGCTTGCCCACCAGGAATCTCATCATCCAGCATTAAGGAATCTCACACTCCAGCATTAAGGAATCTCATCATCCAGCATTAAGGAATCTCACACTCCAGCATTAAGGAATCTCACACTCCAGCATTAAGGAATCTCACACTCCAGCATTAAGGAATCTCACACTCCAGCATTAAGGAATCTCACATTCCAGCATTAAGGAACTTCACACTCCAGCATTAAGGAATCTCACACTCCAGCATTAAGGAATCTCACACTCCAGCATTAAGGAACGTCACACTCCAGCATTAAGGAATCTCACACTCCAGCATTAAGGAACCTCACACTCCAGCATTAAGGAACGTCACACTCCAGCATTAAGGAATCTCTCACTCCAGCATTAAGGAATCTCACACTCCAGCATTAAGGAATCTCTCACTCCAGCATTAAGGAATCTCACACTCCAGCATTAAGGAATCTCTCACTCCAGCATTAAGGAATCTCTCACTTCAGCATTAAGGAATCTCACATACCAGCATTAAGGAATCTCACACTCCAGCATTAAGGAATCTCTCACTCCAGCATTAAGGAATCTCACACTCCAGCATTAAGGAACCTCACACTCCAGCATTAAGGAACCTCACACTCCAGCATTAAGGAATCTCACACTCCAGCATTACGGAACTTCATCCTCCAGCATTAAGGAATCTCAGCCTCCAGCATTAAGGAATCGCTCACTCCAGCATTAAGGAATCTCACACTCCAGCATTAAGGAATCTCTCACTCCAGCATTAAGGAATCTCACACTCCAGCATTAAGGAATCTCTCACTCCAGCATTAAGGAATCTCACCCTCCAGCATTAAGGAATTTCATACTCCAGCATTAAGGAATTTCATCCTCCAACATTAAGGAACCTCTCACTCCAGCATTAAGGAATCTCACACTCCAGCATTAAGGAATCTCACACTCCAGCATTAAGGAACCTCTCACTCCAACATTAAGGAATCTCACACTCCAGCATTAAGGAATCTCACACTCCAGCATTAAGGAACCTCACTCCAGCATTAAGGAATCTCACACTCCAACATTAAGGAATCTCTCACTCCAGCATTAAGGAATCTCACACTCCAGCATTAAGGAATCTCACACTCCAGCATTAAGGAATCTCACCCTCCAGCATTAAGGAATCTCACACTCCAGCATTAAGGAATCTCACACTCCAGCATTAAGGAATCTCTCACTCCAGCATTAAGGAATCTCACACTCCAGCATTAAGGAATCTCTCACTCCAGCATTAAGGAATCTCACACTCCAGCATTAAGGAATCTCACACTCCAGCATTAAGGAATCTCACACTCCAGCATTAAGGTACCTCACACTCCAGCATTAAGGAACCTCACACTCCAGCATTAACATAGAAACATAGAAACATAGAAAATAGGTACAGGAGTAGACCATTCGGTCCTTCGAGCCTGCACCGCCATTCAATGCGTTCATGGCTGAACATGCTACCTCAGTACCCCATTCCTGCTTTCTCGCCATACCCCTTGATCCCCTTAGTTGTGAGTGTTATATCTAACTCCCTTTTGAATATATTTAGCGAACTGGCCTCAACAACCTTCTGTGGAAGAGAATTCCATAGATTCACCACTCTCTGGGTGAAGAAGTTCCTCCTCAGCTCAGTCCTAAATGGCTTCCCCTTAATCCTTAGACTGTGACCCCTGGTTCTAGTTTTCCCTACCATTGGGAACATTCTGCCCGCATCTAATTTGTCTAAACCAGTCAGGATTTTAAATGTCTCTATAAGATCCCCCCTCATTCTTCTGAACTCCAGAGGATACAAGTTCAGTTGACCCAATCTTTCTTGATATGTCAGTCCGGCCATCCCAGGAATCAATCTAGTGAACCTTCGCTGCACTCCCTCAATAGCAAGAATGTCCTTCCTTAAGTTAGGAGACCAAAACTGCGCACAATACTCCAGGTGTGGCCTCACCAAGGCCCTGTACAACTGTAGCATCACCTCCCTACTCCTGTACTCAAATCCCCTTGCTATGAAGGCCATCATTCCGTTTGCTTTCTTGACTGCCTGCTGCACTTGCATTCCCACCTTCAGTGACTGATGTACCATGACGCCCAGGTCTCGTTGCACGTCCCCTTTCCCTAATCTGCCACCATTCAGGTAATAGTCCGCCTCTCTATTTTTACCACCAAAGTGGATAACCTCACATTTATCCACATTGTACTTCATCTGCCATACATTTGCCCATTCACCCAACCTGTCCAAGTCACTCTGTAGCCTCCTAGCATCCTCCTCATTGTTCACACTGCCTCCCAGAGATATTACATTTAATCCCTTCGTCCAAATCATTAATATATAATGTAAACAGCTGGGGTCCCAGCACCGAACCCTGCGGTACCCCGCTGGTCACTGCCTGCCATTCTGAAAAGTACCCATTTACTCCTACTCTTTGTTTCCTGTGTGCCAACCAGTTCTCAATCCACGTCAACACATTACCCCCAATCCCATGTGCTTTAACTTTGCTCACCAATCTCTTGTGTGGGACCTTGTCGAAGGCCTTCTGAAAGTCCAAATACACCACATCTACTGGTTCCCCCCTGTCCACCCTATTGGAAACATCCTCAAAAAATTCCAGAAGATTTGTCAAGCATGATTTCCCTTTCACAAATCCATGCTGACTTGGACCTATCATGTCGCCACTTTCCAAATGGTCTGTTATGACATCTTTAATAATTGCTTCCATCATTTTACCCACGACCGATGTCAGGCTGACCGGTCTATAATTCCCTGCTTTCTCCCTCCCTCCTTTTTTAAAAAGAGGGGTTACATTGGCCACCCTCCACTCCATCGGAACTGATCCAGAGTCTAAGGAATGTTGGAAAATGATCGTCAATGCATCCACTATTTCCAAGGCCACCTCCTTAAGTACTCTGGGATGCAGACCATCAGGCCCCGGTGATTTTTCAGCCTTCAGTCCCATCAATTTCCCCAATACCTTTTCCCGACTAATAAGGATTTCCCTCAGCTCCTCCCTCTTACCAGATCCTCTGACCCCTTTTATTTCCGGCAGGTTGTGTGTGTCCTCCACAGTAAACACCGAACCAAAGTACTTGTTCAATTGATCTGCCATTTCCTTGTTCCCCATTACGACTTCCCCTGTTTCCGACTGCAGGGGACCTACGTTTGTTTTTACTAACCTCTTTCTTTTTACATATTTATAGAAGCTTTTGCAGTCCATTTTAATGTTCTCTGCAAGCTTCCTTTCATATTTTATTTTCCCTGCCCTAATCAAACCCTTCGTCCTCCTCTGCTGAGTTTTGAAGTTCTCCCAGTCCCCGGGTTTGCTGCTACTTCTGGCCAATTTGTATGCAACTTCCTTGGTTTTAATACTATCCCTGATTTCCCTTGTTAGCCATGGTTGAGCCACCTTCCCTTTTTTATTTTTATGCCAGACCGGGATGTACAATTGTTGTAGTTCATCCATGCGATCTCTAAATGTCTGCCATTGCCCTTCCACTGATAGCCCCTTAAATATCGCTTGCCAATTTAACCTCGCCAATTCACGCCTCATACCCTCAAAGTTGCCCTTATTTAAGTTCTGGACCATGGTCTCTGACTTAACTGTTTCCTTCTCCATCCTAATGTAGAACTCCACCATACTATGGTCACTCTTCCCCAGGGGGCCTCGTACCACAAGATTGCTGATTAGTCCCTCCTCATTACACAACACCCAGTCCAGGATGGCCTCCCCTCGAGTTGGTTCCTCAACATATTGGTTTAGGAAACCATCCCTTAAACACTCCAGGAAATCCTCCTCCACCGTATTGCTTCCAGTTTGAGTAGCCCAATCTATATGCATATTAAAGTCACCCATGATAACTGCCGTGCCTTTTTTGCACGCACCTCTGATTTCCTGTTTCATACCCTCCCCCACCTCACTACTGCTGTTTGGAGGTCTGTACACAACTCCCACTAACGTTTTCTGCCCTTTGGTGTTCTGCAGCTCAACCCATATTGATTCCACATCCTCCAAGCTGATGTCCTTCCTAGCTATTGCATTAAACTCCTCTTTAACCAGCAATGCTACCCCACCCCCTTTTCCTTTTATTCTATCCTTTCTGAATGTTGAATACCCCTGGATGTTCAGTTCCCAGCCTTGATTGTTCTGGAGCCACGTCTCTGTAATCCCAATCACATCGTATCCGTTAACATCTATTTGCACAGTCAATTCATCCACCTTATTACGGATACTCCTTGCATTAAGACACAGAGCCTTTAGGCTTGTTTTATTAACATCCTTTGTCCTTTTAGACTTATGATTTAGTATGGCCCTTTGTGTTTCTTGCCTTTGTTTACTCGGCCTTCCCCTATTGTTTCTCACCCTTCTAACATTTGTTTCTGACTGCATATTACTTCCCCCTGTTTCGCTACATAGGTTCCCATTCCCCTGCCATATTAGTTTAAATCCTCCTGAACTGCTTTAGCAAATATTACCCCGAGGACATCGGTTCCAGTCCTGCCCAAGTGCAGACCGTCCCTTTTGTACAGGTCCCACTTCCCCCAGAACTGGTTCCAATGCCTCAGGAATTTGAATCCCTCCCTCCTGCACCACTGCTCAAGCCACGTATTCAATCTCACTATCAGGAACCTCACACTCCAGCATTAAGGAATCTCACACTCCAGCATTAAGGTACCTCGTTCACTAGCAGTGCTTGTTGGCTAACCATAAGCACATTGCCCACACTTTTCTATCCTTTAAATTGAAAGGATGGAGAATCATTGATGATGCACATGTGATTTTCTGGGATATTTCTCGCTGCCAGCGTGTAGTCAGAAAATGATCCCTTCATCTGCTCTGCCCAGCTGTAACTGTAGCGTGAAAAAGTAGATCATATTCTTATTTTGATGGTAGTTGATGCAAATGATATTGGAGTTACTGCAATTATATGAGAGACCTGAGCACATAATCTAGGCTGACACCACCGAGCAGTACTGAAGGAGTGCTACACTGTCATAGAGGAGATAAACTGAGGCCCTATCTGCCCTTTCAGGTGAACATAAAAGATTTCATGGCACTATTTGGAGAGCAAGGGAGTTGTCTTTGCCAATGTTTAACCCTTTTACCAACCACTAAAACTGATTATCTGTTCATTTATCTCTTTGCTGTTTTATGGGACATTGCTGTAAGTGAATTGGTTGCCACGTTTCCTACATTACAACAGTGATTACACTTCAAAAGTACTTCATTGGCTATGAAGTACTTTGGGATGTCCTTTAGTTGTGAAAGGCACTATATAAATGCAAGTTCTTTCTTTCTTTCGAGCTTCTAAATTGACAACAGGGCATGAGACAAAGACTGCACGGAACTGGGATGAAGAGAATGCCTGAACACAGCCAGAAATGAGAGATAGAGGTTTACCAAAGCCAGGAAGAGAGAGCAAACAAGATGAATTCAGAGAGCTGGGAAGGGGTGGCAGAGTTGAGATAGTCTGACCTTAGCCAGGAAGGAAAAGTAAGGAGCTGTAGGAAAGCTAAATCTGAGGTAGAGTCTCAGGTTAAGGGATTGGACAGACAAAGGAGAAAAGATTATGCTCAAAGAGGCTAGGCACAGCTGGAAATGACAGACATGCGTTTATAGAATCATAGAAACTTACAGCACAGAAGGTGGCCATTCGGCCTTCGTGCCTGTGCTGGCTCTTTGAAAGAGCAGTCGTGCTTAGTCCCACATCCCCGCTTTTTGTCCATAATCCTGTAAGTTCCTCATCCTCAGGCACCTGTCCAACTCCCTTTTAAAATTATTTATGGAATCAGCTTCCGCCACCTTTTCAGGTACAGCGTTCCAGATCGGAGTGCAAAAAAATTCTCCTCATCTCCAATATTCCCTCTAATTTTTTTCCCTGCGAAGGCCCTTTAAACTTGCTGTGCGGCCGGCACATGCACCATATCTCTTCCAGCGAAACAGCCGGTGAGCGGCCTGCGCGGGATCTCCCGAGCGGTGCATGGCCACGAACCTTAGGGGGAACAGTGCTCATCTCTCATCTGGATCTTTTGCCAATAATTTTAAATCTATGGACTCTGGTTATTGACCCACTCGCCAGAGGGCATAGTTTTTCTCGATCTACTCTCCCAAAACCTCTCATCATCTTGAAAACCTCTATTAGGTCACCGCTTAACCTTCTCTGTTCCAAGGAGAACAATCCTAACTTTTCCAACTTCTCCTCATAACTGAAGTCCCCCATCCCTGGTAACATCCTGGTAAACCTCCTTTGTACCTTCTCTAAGGCCTTTACATCTTTCCTGAAGTGTGGTGCCCAGGATTGTCCACAACACACCTACTGAGGCCTAGCCAGTGATTTATAAAGTTCTAGCATGATCGCTTTGCTTTTATATCCTATGCCTCCTGCGTGGCACTTTGTCGAATGCCTTTTGAAAGTCCATATACACAACATCTACTGCTACTGATCAACTTTCTCTGTTACCACATCAAAGAATTCAATCAATTTAGCCAGACATGATTTGCCTTTAGAAAATCCATGCTGGCTCTCTTTGAATAGCCCATGCCTTTCCAAATGAAAGTTTATTTTGCCCCTCATAATGGTTTCCAACAACTTCCCCACCACCGATGTTAGGCTGACAGGCCTGTAGTTTCCCAGTTTATCCCTCTCCCCTTTCTTGAATAGTGGTATAACATTAACAACCCCCCAGTCCTCCAGCACTACACCTGTATCCAATGAGGATTGAAAGATTGTGACCAATGCCTCTGCTACTTCTACCTTTGCTTCTTTCAGCAACCTAGGATCCATTCCATCCGGACCAGGTGACTTACCAACTTTCAGTAATGCTAATCTTTTTAGTACAGCTTCTCTATCTATTACTATCCTGTCCATAACGTCCTTCTCCCATTTTAGTGTAACTTTCACATCATCCGCTTCCTTTGTGAAGACTGATGCAAAGTACTCATTTAATACATTAGCCATGTCCTCTGCCTCTACATGAAGATTTCCCTTTGGATCCTTAATAAGCCCAACTTTTTCCCTAGCTAACCTCTTACACTTTATATGTTTATAAAATATTTTCGGGTTCAACTTAATGTTGCCTGCTTACTATTCTCGTACCTCTCTTTGCCTCCCGTATTAACTTTTTCAGTTCCCTCCTGTACCTTCCATAATCTTCCTGATTATTAACTGAATTTTGCTCCTGACATTTGTTATAAGCCTCCTTTTTCTGTTTTATTTGAACTTTTATTTCCTGTGTCACCCAGGGCGCATTAGCTTTAGATGCTCTGCCTTTTCCCTTCAAACGAAATATGGCGAGTTTGTACCTGAACTCGGCATATTCTCAATTGTATTAACCTCAGGGTTTCTTCGCTCTTTCACGTGTTTTCATCCTATAATATGTCAGAAATTGATCTAATGATCAGTGCTTCAGTGGAAACAGCAACCAGCAAGAGCAGAGGGAACTCAGGCACGTGCATGGATCAAGATATTTCAGCTGCACGACCGCAAACTGCTGAAGGCTAATCAACAACTGAAAGAAAGGTTCATGTTTGGGTATGACACTTCATCAGAAACGAAACTGCCACCAAGTTAATCTATCTTTCGTTTCCAGATGCTGATTGGCCTGCCTTCTATTTCCAGCAGTTTCTGTTTTTATTTCGGATTTGCATCATTCCTGTTTTGTGGATATTTCGACCTCAGTTAGATTGTGTTTCAATATGATAAATCTTAACAAAATCTATATCCATTGCAAAACTATTGCAACCCGAATGTTCAGCACACTTCAGATGGTACACTCCAAATGCATAAACAAAAAAGTAAGAACAATCATTTTCGACAGGTTTTTCTGACCTTGATAAACTGACCTCTCCGCAAGGCGGGAGCTTAGGGTTTACACAAGAGCCAGTTGCCAATCTGTAGAGACTTCCCTCAACAATCGAGGCCCAATTTTCTGACACCCCCCAGCGTTAAAGAACCTCACGCCCCAGCATTAAGGAACATCACCCGCTAGAAGCAGAATTCCATAAGATTAGTCCTTTAGACTCTACTTGACCTCAGGTTGTTCCTACATAGACGACTTTCCCACAGAAAGTTCTAGAGTTGTGGCTTTAAAGGAACAGGAAAAATTATTCAAAACTCGCCAACTTTAAAACCTTCAGCTCTTCTAAAATTTTGCAGCCTGTATCCCTATCTCCCACGAAGTCCTGCTTGCCCATTACACATAGCTGATCTACATTGGCTCCTGGTCCCGCAAAGCCTTAAGTTCATTATTATGTTTAAAACCCTCCATAGCCTTACCGCTGCTTATTTCTGTCACATCTCCAGTGCTATAACCATACTCCACTAAATTCTCTATTTGTCTAACTCTAGCTTCTTGTGCTTCTCTCCTTCCTTCACCCCACCATTGCTGACATGCCTTCAGCTGCCTAGATCCCACTCTCTGGAATTCTCTCCCTGAACCCCTCAATTTCTCCACCTCTCCTCTCTTAAAGCTCTTCTTCAAACCTATTTTTATGACCAACCCTCCTGATCTCTGCTTCTTTGGCTCAGTTTCCATTTTCCCTCACACCTCTGCACAGCACCTTGAAAGATTCTTTCTACGTTGAAGATAAATGCACGGTACTGTCAAACAAGGCTCCATCTTAGCAGCTAAACATCACAACCACACTCCAGATCTCCATGAGCAATGCCACAGAAGATAAACTACTGCACAAAGAAATCACACAGTTCAGAGTTAAAATCTGTTAACCTAAATTGCACCAGATTTTAACCATTGACAGATATTTGTCGCCTGTCTCTCCACAAAAACTTTCTGAGCTCATGTTTCTTTTGCATCATGTTTACAGGAACTGATCTTAAACAACACAGCCCTGGAATCAGGGGTGGTGGGGGAGAAGTATATTTGGGTGTCTTTTGTATATATATAGCAGTTGACTCAGTATTTATGGATGATGTCACTGAGGGGCAGCATGTAGTTAATGAACAGAAAAGAACCATAAATAGACCCCTGTGACACACCATAGGTGACTGTGTAAGCAATGGAGAAGAAACCAACTGAGGAGATGTAGTGACTGTGTTGGCACAGGTAGGCTGGAAGAGAATATAGTGGGCATGGGCAACAGTGTCGAAGGTGGAAGAGAGGTCAAGGAGTGACAACAAACTTTGGCCACAGTCACACGGGTGCCATTGGTGACTTTGACCAGAACAAGACCAGAACAATCTGGCTGGAAACTGAATTGGAAGGACTCAAACAGAGGGGAGAGGTGAGCCCATAGTTAGGTGGCAACAACATGTTCAAGAATCTTGGAGAGAAAGGACAGGTTAGAGGTAGGATGGTAGTGCATGAAGATAGCAGAGTCTTCAGTGGATGTTTTAACAAGAATGGTGATGGCAACGTTTCAAGGAGGTAGGAAGAATCTCAGACAATGTTCTCATCACGAGCTGCTTCACCTCCACTCTTCACAATGAGAGATGTTAGCAAGTATGGGCTGAGAAGGAGAGGATGGATAGTCAGGAGAGGGTTAAAGGAGTAGGTGGTGAACTTCGTGAAGAAAATGAGGCTGATGAGGGTTGGAGGTGGGGGATAGGGGGAAAAGCTGCATAGTGTAGAGGGTGGAGAGTGAGTTTGGAGGGTTTTATGTTTTATGGGGGTTGAAGGATGGGGGATGAGATGGCTGGGCAGAAACTGGAGGGACCCTAGGGTGTGGTGATGACCGAAGAGAGGAGGTAAAGATGGCTGAGTGGACAGCTTTGATTTTGGAAACAAAGAATCCCATGAGCTCTTTACATCTGATATCACAGGTGATGATGGTGGGTGCAAGGAGGGAGGGACTCAAAGGAGGTAGTTTGTGGGGAAGAGCAATTTGTGGTTGTCCTTGCCCTCCAGAGTGATTCCTCCCCTCCCCTCACACACATTGATCGTATAAATATGCTTTTTTCTTGAAAGAAAAGTCACAAAAATCCCAGCCCTACATTGTGAAGCGTAACCCTGACAACAGTTTCCATGGGCGTAATGTTCATTCAGAAAAAAAAACGGCAGCAGCCGTCTGGGGAGTATAAAACTGAGGAGAGATTCTGCACTTCATACACATCTGATGAGTCCAGATCTCACAAACAAAGACGGTAGAAAATAATTTCAAAACATCTCAGCTTTTCAGAAAACTATGGATCAGAGAAACAATTATCAGCACCAACAAAATGTTCATTCTATGCTGTGTATTTACTAGTTATCTATCTGGACATGCTCACACCGCAGTAACTCAAACATTAACGCTAAGTCAATTCGTAGCAATTTGTTAGATCTACTCCATTAGATCAGACCATTGTCAGTCTTAATCACACACACATTTGCACGCACACACGCACACTTGTGCACACAAACATACACGTACATGTATACATGTGCACCCACGGATGTATATACATGCACATGTCAACGTCCACAAACACGCATACAGACACGAATACATGCAGATAATGCACACACACTGGACACAAAACAAATCACAAAAACATACACGTGCACGCACAAATACGTGCACACACACACACACAATCACACTAGATAATTGCATCCAGACAGATAAGCTCTCTGCCTGATTTTCAGCAGATAGAAAACTGGAATTCACATTAAAAATGAGCTTTTGGCTGATAGTCTAGTCATTTATATTTTTTGATCTTACAATTATTCAGGCAGAAGTTTTCTGCGCAGTGTCAAATGACTGTCAAACTAGCCAGTTATTGGGCGTTTGAAGCTTGAGACTGGTTGTGATTTTCCAGTTTAACTTCAGCCTGCCACCGTGAGTGGAATCATATGAAAACCCACATGGTCAGGGTGATAAAATGGAGTGGATATGATTATCGTGAAAGCACATTGTAGAATGATTGTACCCACTTACTGATTTTGTGTATAACATTGAAAATTAAAAGCTGTAACCCTCCCCCTATTCCCAAGAGCAGAATACCGGATGTGTTTGATGATTTCCAGATTACATTTAGCCATAGAGGAGTGGGGGGAAGGGTGGGGGTTAGAGATGATCAAATCCTTGATCAACTTGACTGAGCTGGAAGGAATATGAAGCTCACAGGTACCTTGAATTGATTCATAATAATGTGTATTGGCCAAACAAATCAATGTGTTTAAAGAAAAGAGAAAATATAAAAACTGAAGATCAAAATTAATTTAAATGCTTAACACTAAAGGTACATATAAGTGCATTGTTAAGTTACTGGTGATGGATTAAGATCTGTACCTGGTTAGAGCAATGCAAGCCTACCAGATTTGAGTTATACTGCCCACTGTGCATTACTCTTTGCCCAGGGAAAGCAGAGATCAGTTCACCGGCATCCAAATTCTGGTTAGATTTTAGTAACACCAAATAGTCAATGGGACAATTGACACTCTGCCGCCATCAACAAGACTAAGAAGGATGGAAGCCAAATCAGTGTGAGACTACTCCCTCAAAGTACTTTCAGCCCACTGCCAATACTAAATTCGGGCAGCTTCACATCCAAGTTACACTTCAGCTTGTGTCAGTGCAAAGCCAAAAAACACATCCGAACAAGAACTTTGTAATATAACTGGCCTGCAACAAAGTACAGTACCTTTTTCCAAATTGTTTGAATCTAATTTCACAAAATAGCAATAGCGTGGTACTTTGAACCCAGGTATTTCAACAGGATCCTTGCCATTGAAGTTACTGTGACAGCTATATCTGATTTAACATTGCAGTTAATTAAAGGCTGAAAACTAGCATTTTATTATCCATTGCACTATGGTGATCCAGCCTTGAGTATTGTAAGCTATACAAGATTAGACATATCTTGTAATTAACCTAATTTACTTGCATAAATTAAATCTGATTATCATAATTGACTAATACCCTAAACAGCTTATTAATGTTCTCCACTTTTCATAAAGATAGGATTTACTGATGTTGAGTTAGAAGGAAACATCTCCTTTCTAATTAGCCATTTTTTACATCGTTAGAAGAGTTGGAACACTACCCTTCACCTCTGGGCACCAAGTATAAATCTAGCCCAGAATAATGTACAGGTTGAAGGTCCATTGACTCTGCTGGTTGTAATGGTCCTGAGTAAAATGTGTTTGAGCAGTATCATGAAGTTCCCAATAGGCGCGAATCTATTACATAAAACTGCCCACGTTTCCGTACTAATTGGAAGTCTCACTCAGAGGTGACAAGAACAATGAGTGCATGAAGTAGAAATTGTACAGGGAGCTTTACCCTGTTCTGTACTTGACTGGAGAGCATTTGCTGCTGATGTCTCCCAGCACTCACATCTAATACATTGATGAGAACAATATTCATCCCACCCAAAATTAAAACAGTATATGCAAATTGTGTCCAATTAGCATAACTAATTAACAACCTCGCTCTCCCTGCAGGATTATTTACTGTAAGATAGGATTTAGGTTGTTTGATTGCGGCGGAAAACCAATTTTCAAATTAATCTAATTTGCATAACTCTAACTGGTTCTCTGTAACAATTTCACCCTGCAGGATTTGGAAAGGTAGGACACAACTTCTCTTGACTTATTGACAAAAACGTTTACTCCCTCTTTATACTTTACTTTTCCCGATCACATTTTTCTCCCTCTTTATACTTTATGTTGTCAAATTGGTAAAAATCAAAAACCAAGAACCTGTCGGAATTTGTGGCCAAGGTGTTGGTAAGGGCAGAGTGTGGCATCGTACCAGGGTGAGTGCAGGAGTTACTGAGTGCAGTATTTTGGAAAATGTCTCCTCGGCACCCTCTGTGACTGTCTGTCTGCAAGAACATGTTCTGATCCACATGATCCAACAGAAAAGACACAGAAATTGATCAGCACACTCTCCAATTTATGGACCACTGTGGTGAGTTTTATAAAGTGCTTTCCGTAATGTTCCCCCTCCGCAGTAATGATGATGTATGTTTCAAACCAGTTGACTTGACTTGCCAGCTTTCTTCAGTCTTTTCAGACTCCCTAATAGGCTTTTACCAACATCACTTCTGAATAGCTGGCTATTTGGTGTGCAAGAAATATAGCTGCAGCTCACCGAAGTAGCACATCTTTCAAATTTGACCTGTTATTGATGCCAAAAGATAGATCATGCATTTCTGCTGACAATGTGCTGATGGCAAGTGCCAATGAATAAACTGGATCCACCTTTGAACTGTGCCAAAATCCAACCACAGGCTAATTGGCGCCACTATAGTGTGTATGTTCCCAGTTGGGAAGCTTCATGCCAGCTTCCAGTAGTTCAATTAGAAACATCTAAGCCTAATTTGAAAGTATGTCTCTTTGGATGAATAATGTTATCTCCTTGACTATCTGCTATGTTGCTCTTGATTTTTCTGTAGATATTGGCCTAGAACTTGGTTGATGCCATGCCCGTTTTGCAGGCGTAATATGGCGGGTGGCGGGCAGCGTGCGCGCGCGCCTTCTGCGCCGGAAGAGCGCCGTCCGCCACATTGGTAAAGGCAGGAAAAGAGGTGTTCACAGCCCGCACCTGAAACAAGCATTCGGCCCCTTATTTGCATGTACAAAGGGCCTAACCCCTGTTTCAGGTCCCCTTCCAGAAACTGGTCTACCTTGAATGCAGCTGGCGTGGGTTGGATGCATTCAGGGAAAAACAGGTCTACATGTGGCCTAACCTTAAAGAGACCGCTGGAGGACGTGACCAAAAAGAAACGTTTTTTCAAATAAAAAATACTTACCTGAATGTGGAGCTGGCAAGTGCAGGAGTGCTCCTGGGCTCCACAGTAGTGCCGAAGAGCATTGCTGGCACGCACTGGGCCCCTTCTCATTGGCTTCCATTCCCCCCATGACTGACCTGAGGGCCACTGCTGGCAATGCAATGGGCAAAAACTCAAATATGTGATTCACTGGCGAGCTGCCTGGGGCGCCCAGTAGGCATCCGCAGCCCACTGGTCTCATGTAAATGGGGCTCAGGGCCCAAAATCAAGTGTGCCTTGGGCCCAGGTCTATGTACCCTTATGTTGACATTTACGGGGTGAGCACCTCCATTACAGGCATGATGGTGGATCATAGAAATTGGTGGATAATCGAGAGTCTCCACATTCAGTTTACCCATATGGTATAGTAATATTCCATGCATGGAAGTGAAGATAAAATCAGTACAAATAACAAGAGAAGCAACAACAACAACTTGCATTTATACAGCGCCTTTAACATTGTAAAACATCCAAAGGCGCTTCACTGGAGCGTTATCAAACAAAATTTGACACTGGGCCGCATAAGGAGATATAGGGCAGGACTTTAATTCGGAGGTGGGCGTTGGGGGGAGGCGCTAGATATTTTTTTATTTGATGTGGGCATCGCTGGCAAGGCCGGCATTTATTGCCCATCCCTAATTGACCTTGAGAAGGTGGTGGTGAGCCGCCCTCTTGAACCACTGCAGCATACTTCTTTGTAGCAGTTTGGTACAATGGAGTGGCTTGCCAGGCCATTTCAGAGGGCAGTTAAGAGTCAACCACATTGCTGTGGGTCTGGAGTCACCAAACCAAGTAAGGACAGCAAATTTCCTTCCCTAAAGGACATTAATGAACCAGATGGGTTTTTACAACAATCCGGTAGTTTCATGTACTAGCTTTTTTTATTCAAGATTTATTTAATTAACTGAATTTAAATTCCCCAGCTGCCGTGGTGGGATTTGAACTCACATCTCTACATCATTAGTCTAGTCCTCTGGATTACTCGTCCAGCAACATAACCACTATGCTACTGTACCCACCTGATTGACATCAGGAAACCTGGGAATTTAACGGCAGGGCCTGATTAACATTATTTTTCTCTGTTTTCCGCCCAAGGCCAGCCAGATTGAGAGGCTGGCTGGCTGTTGGGCGGGTAGGCCTGTGGCACCAGGCCGCAGCCGGAGAGTGGAGAGGAGGGAAGGAAGGATCGGAGGCCGGGTCGGGGGCCGGGGATCAGTAGGCCCGAGATCGGGTGCTGGAGATCGGAAGGCTGGAGGGAAAAGTCGGGGGCTGAGGGTCGGAGATCGGAAGGCCGGAGAGGGGGATCAGAGATCGGGGGCCTGGGATCGGAGGCCGGGCAGGGTCAGAAGGCCAGAGGGGGGAATCAGAGGCCTCGGGTGTAGGGTCGGAGGTCGGGCGTGGGGGTGAGATCGGAGGCCTGGAGAGGGGGAGATCGGAGGCCTCGTAGGGGAGGTCAGGGGGGAGAGATCGGAAGGGTCGGGGTGTTCGATCATGGGAGGTACGCTGGATCCAGCAGGTAAGTGGAAAGGCACTTACCTCCTGGGTCCAGTAGTCCTCACCTTCCTTTAGCTGCCGGGTTCCCCGAGGCCCAGGAAACCCGACCGCCCAGAGTTAAATTTAAAAAGGTGCTTCAAAATGAGGCACGCAGCCTCATTATAATATTTAAAGTGCCAACCCGCCTCCTGGAAGCGGGCTGGCCGCCCGCCCCCGTCCTGCCTGTTAAAACCGGAAGTGGGCGGGTTGGAGGCGGGTTGGGGTCGGGATTCATATTTCTAACCCACCCGATCCGCTCGTTTTTTGGGGTTAAAATTCTCCCCAATATGACAGATGACCAAACGCTGGGTCAAAGAAGTAGGTTTGAAGGAGCGTCTTAAAGGAGGAGAGCGAGGTATAGAGGTTTACAGAGGGAATTCCAGAGTTTAGGGCCGAGGCAACTGAAAGCACGGCCACCAATGGCGGAGCGATTAAAATAGGGGATACGCAAGAGGCCAACATAATCCAGCTTTATTCATCGAGAAAAGGAGACAAAATATAAGTGACAGAAGAAGCTGTGCATTGATGTCTCATTTAAGGCTTTATAAACCAAGAAAGTGAATAATAAAATCCCATTCTATATATTTGCATCCAACCACACACATGCATATTGTGACAGGGACATTGCAGCACCAATCCCTTTTGGTTGTAGTAACTGATGATGAAAGTCAAATTACCAAGCAAATATATTGAATTCAGAGCTTGTAAGTCTAATCGGCCAATTAGGAGCAACTATCCTGATAACTAACTGAGAGACAGATTCTCTCAAATGCTCCTGAAACAGTTGCTATATCAGTAACCTAGAATTTTCATATTTCTAATATCCTTCATCAGCATCAGTGTAGAGCAGTACAGGGCCTAAGCTTTGGCAGTAAGTAGAAGTGCCTTATAGTTAAATATTGGGCTTCAGATGATCTGGTCATTATCACATTGCTGTTTATGGGGCCTGGTTCTGTGCAATTTGGCTGCCGCGTTTCCTACATTAGCACAGTGACTAGGCAGCCATATTTCCTGAGTCTGGGAAACTAAAACTACTGGATAGAATTCTTCTTCTAATGAAAACCAAGAGAATGCCAGTTAATTAAGTAAAGTAAAATCATATGTTTCTATGCTGCACATTCCAAAGATTTTGTTAATGGGTCATTAATTGCGGAAAAATGTATTCTTCGCACCTTTGGTAAATATTTTGCCATTCAAAATTGGCTCTCAGCAGTCCTATTGCTCATTGCTTTCAGTAGAACAGCAGTGGGTGCGGAGAGAAGGGACTGAGCGCCGAGACATCATGGATCCAATGTTCCAATCCTGGCAAAAAGTGGGCTTTTCTGGCCTAAATATTATGCGCTCACGAGCCCAGACAGTGGTGGAAGGGGACTCCATGCAGTTTTCTAATAGAAGGTCTGCCCACAATTTTAACTACGCAACATGGGAGCCTGGCCTAAAAACATGAGCAACAGGAGCAGGAGTAGGCCATTCGGCCCCTTCGAGCCTGCTCCGCCATTCAATAAGATCATGGCTGATCTTCAACCTCAACTCCACTTTCCCGCCCTATCCCCATATCCCTTGATTGCCTTAGGCCTGCAGTACATTTAGCTGGAGATTGGAAAATTGGACGCAAAGATGCAGGACATCGCCTAACATATTCATGAGATCTACCCCTTTGCATGTTCAGAATAACAGTGACTACACTTCAAAAGTACTTCATTGGCTGAAAAGCGCTTGGGGAACATGCTGAGGTCGTGAAAGGCGCTATAGAAATGCAAGTCTTTCTTTATTCAGTTTCATTAATTGCAGGATTACCTCACCTATATTACTGAAAATTACAGCAAGACCCATAGGAACGGAAGTAAAATAGGTCGTATCATATTCATTTTGAGTTTCTTGGACCCTTGCCACTCATATTTTCCAGAAGCAGCTTTTCTTTGGCTGCAGTTCTCTGCAGCTCCTCGGATTCTGCAGTGAAACAGCATTACGTTTATAATTTGAATCAGACTCACTTTGCGCAATTTTAACAGCTTGCCACATTAAATCCATACTTGATTTTGTTATTATGCTCACCCAATTTTTGTCTAAATTTCTTATTACAAGCATTTCACGCCTTGCTGGTACTCAGTGTGAGAACTGGAAGAACATTCCTTGTTTTGCCAATAATTACTATATGAAGTTGGGCCTAAGGGCATAAGCCAGCCTTCCACTATTGTCAGGGTAATTCTCTACTTCCCGCAAAGCTCTGTTATGGAGCATTTATTCCAAAAGAAATTTTTTGAAATCTTTGACGGTTTTTATGATATTTCTCCTGCAATAACTGACCTTCATGAGAAAATATCCAGGCCGCAAACATTTCACTCTCTCCTGTTTAGTCTAATTTACATTTAGCTTGCTTTTTTCCAACCAACAACATCATCTTGTATTTTTATATCGCACCTTTAACTTAGTAAAACGTCCCAAGATGCTTCACAGGACCATAATCAGACAAAAATTGATACCAAGCCAAAGAAAGAGACGTTAGGACAGGTGACCAAATGCTTGGTCGAAGAGGTGGGTTTTAAGCCACATCTGAAAAGGAGGAGAGAGAGGTGGATAGCGAAGTGAGTTTGGGCAGGGAATTCCAGAGCTTATGGCCTAGACAGCTGAAGGTGTGCCACTAATGGTGGAGTGAAGGAAGTGGGGGATGTACCAAAAGGGCAGAGTTCTTGGGAGGGTTGTAGGGCTGAAGAAAGTTACAAAGATAGGGAAGGACGAGCCATGGAGAGATTTGAACACGAGCTTGAGAATTTTCAAAAGCGAGGCGTTGGTGGGCCGGGAGCCAATGTAGGTCAGTGCGCACAGGGGTGATGGGTGAGAGAGACTTGGTGCGAGTTGGGATCGGGGCAGAAGAGATTTGGATGAGCTCAAGTTTATGGAGGGTGGAAGATGGGAAGCCTGCCTGGAGAGCATTGGAATAATCAAGTTCTATTTTATTTTTAGGGAGGCAAAGTCAGGTTAGATCAAGTGTAGCCCTCAAAAAGTGCAATTAATTATAATCCGTAACATTTTAGGACTGGAAATGAATTTTAAACAATTGTTGCTAAAGGCTACCATTTCTTTTTAACTTATAATGATGAGACTCCTCAAATGAACATTTCATTAAATGTCTACTCCACGATGCCCTTAACGGTTATATCTTTAAGTATTTAACCAAATAATATCCTCCTTCCTCCATATTTAATTTTTGTTTTAAATCTAAGTAATTATTCTTATTAAATATGTCCCTGCACAGATCTAGGCAGCCATATTTCCTGAGGCTGGGAAACTATAACTACTGGATAGAATTCTTCTTCTAATGAAAACCAAGAGAATGCCAGTTAATTAAGTAAAGTAAAATCATATGTTTCTATGCTGCACATTCCAAAGATTTTGTTAATGGGTCATTAATTGCGGAAAAATGTATTCTTCCCACCTTTGGTAAATATTTTGCCATTCAAAATTGGCTCTCAGCAGTCCTATTGCTCATTGCTTTCAGTAGATCAGCAATGGGTGCGGAGAGAAGGGACTGAGCACTGAGACATCATGACAACAAGTGGGCTTTTCTGGCCTAAACATTATGCGCTCACGAGCCCAGACAGTGGTGGAAGGGGACTCCATGCAGTTTTCTAATAGAAGCTCTGCCCACAATTTTAACTACGCAACATGGGAGCCTGGCCTAAAAACATGAGCAACAGGAGCAGGAGTCGGCCATTCGGCCCCTTCGAGCCTGCTCTGCCATTCAATAAGATCGTGGCTGATCTTCTACCTCAACTCCACTTTCCTGCCCTATCCCCATATCCCTTGATTGCCTTAGGCCTGCAGTACATTTAGCTGGAGATTGGAAAATTGGATGCAAAGGGCTGGATTTTCATTGACCCGTGGAGGCGGGTTTGGAGGCGTGTGGGGGGTTAAAGTTGCAGATTCGGGGGTCCCGAATCCATCCCGCCCCCAACCCGCCTCCATGCCAGTTTCGCTGGAGGCGGGTACCCGACCTGTGCTGGGACCCACCTCCCCGAGGCGGGAAGGGGATTAGTGGCAATAAACTGCCTGCTAGCAGGTAGTTAACAGGCAGTTTTTTGCCTAATCCCTATTTTGATGAGTGAAATGTGGGCTTCCCGACAGGTCCCAGCCACACCAAGTTATCGGGGCGGGTCTTGGGTCTGCAGGGGTTGGAGGGGTGGATATGTCCGGTGGGCAGGTGAGTGATGGGTGCATGTGTGCAGAGGTAAGTGTGTAAGGTAAGTGTCAAGTGTGGGAAAAAGTTTTACTTACCTTAACTTCCTCCTGCAGGTGTCAGCCCTTCAGGTCTCGGGAGTCAGAAATCTCACCGGCACAGAAAGCACAATGTCCATTGACCTGTCAAAAACTGCAGTTCTGTTTTCTGTGCTGGAATGATTTCTAACTCAGCCTGAGAGGAAGGACTGAAGTTAGAAGACAGATTGTCAGTGTTTGACAGCTTCACAGAGCTGTTAAACGCTGATATTTCATCTGTCAAAAGCTCTTGACAGATGAAATGTCAATCTGTGACGTCACCTGTTGCCGGGTGGCCCTTAATTGGCCTGCTGAGCTCGCTGGGCGGGCTCAACAAGGTCAATCAAGGGAAAATACAGTGGGTTGGCCACATCTCGATGGAGGCGGGACTACAACCCAAAAAGTGGGAGTCCCGCCTCCATCACGTCCCCAGTATCAAAATCCAGCCCAAAGAATCCCACATGCAGGAGATCACCTAACATATTCATGAGATCTACCCCTTTGCTTGTTCAGAATAACAGTAATTCCAAGACTCACGGACCCTTACAAAAAAAACTATCCCCCACCCCCGCAACCTATCCTTATCACTCCTGGGAAGGGCAAGCACAATAAAATGTGAATGTACTTCCTTGCCTGCTGTAGCTCTTTCACAGGTAACCTGTCAGCATCCAAGTGCAGTTACTCTGAGATCTTGAGCCACACATCTCCAATATCTGTGGCCAGGCAATAAACCATGATTACAGCCAAGCTCCCCAAGCATGTAGCTAGGCTCAACCCTCCCATCTCAGGCACAATTATTGGACAGCCCAACTGTGGAGAATTATGAATAAAAAATTATGGCCTGCTACTAAAAGCCTTGGATAGGCATTGCCCACCAGGCAATCTCCCTGCACAAGCTACCCTTCATACAACCCCAGAAAAGGCCGCCAGAAGCACGCTACTGTATATATATTATAAAAATACTATCCAACCGAAAAGACATCTGCATTTCCGTGAATATGCCTCAAGGGCTATCAGCTGCAATGGGCAACTTCCTAATGTTTTTGCCACAGATGCCTTCTAAGCTAGTCATAACAAGGGCATCACCAGACTGAGTAAATTTCTCGAAAGAGACCAGATTATGCCCTTCCAACCACCTGACCCAGCACAACCCATTCAGCTCCCTTCAAATGACATTTTTCTTGCAGCCAAACTCAGAAACGTCAAAGTGGGCAGCCCACTCCCCATCTACTCCCTGTAAATTTACCACAATCATATCTCCACCCTCCATGCCATGTTTGCCTCCAGCTCAAAACAGAAAGCTCTAGAGGGGCCACCAGTTAGAAGGGGAATGAAAAGGAAGATAGAAGCAGACCCTCACATCTATCAAATACAGCAGAATGCAGAGGCTAGGTCAGAATAATACTTAGAGCTTACCACACCTTACAAATTCTACCCCTTCCAGGAAACAAATGCTTAGAGGGTGCAATTAAAGGGGTGCAATGATTCATACATTCCTGTATTGCTGTTTCATTCAGCCCTTCTAGGCTGCAACCCTGAAAACCACAATCCTTGCAGATCCGAGCTTGTAGCTGCTGGGCCCATACACTAGTTAGTGAGCTCCCCCCCGCCCCCCCACCCTGCGCCCCCAAAAAATGATGCAGGCTTGCAACTGATAATGTTAGCTGCAAGATGTTGTACCCCCACTTCCCCACTATGGTGGTGTTCAACCCTTCCTACGATAAGCATCGGGGTGAAACACCTGTGGGACACATGCCATCCAGATAGGATGATGTTTGAACTCTGCCTGAAACTCAGGAGATACCAGACAGTTTGGAAGCCATTCCTGGAAGCTTACACAACTCGGGCACACTGATCCAGACCACCCCGGAGAAAAAACAAAGTGAAGCCCCAAGCTAACAACCCTCTGCTAGAGCCACACAAAGGACAATGCCCCAATCCCACAAGGTCCATCTCTTTATCTGTAAGACTCTCAACACCACTGACCCAGCCATAGTGCAGCAACCATAATCAAATTATCCTGATCCCCACTGTTCTCAATGTTGGACCAATTTAAGGACTCCTCCAATATACTAATGTTTTCCTCTGTATGCACCGTGTGACAAATTGTACAGTAATTTCACAAAATATATGTACTTTTTCTTAAAGAAAATTGGAAAAAATATTTTAAATAACTCAGGAATAAATCTATTGGGCCGAATCCAGAAAATATTTTTGTCCAGTTTCTTTCAGGTTTAATTTTAGCTGTAATGTAATTAAGGTTTAATTTTTTCATAGACCTAGTAATCAAACTAATTAGCATTAGCATGCCTTTATCATTCCCATGACTAAGAAACTGATATGATGCAATAAGCTTTCAGCAGCAGCTGAAGAGTCAGTGAAGCAAACAAGAATCAAAGTGTGACTCAAAGCTATTTAACATTTAGTAGAAGTAAAGATCCCCATGCAATAGTTCTCAGTACTGTAATTGTTCTATACAGAATTAAATATTAGGGCTATACTGGTGTTTATTCAGTACAACTCCCATTACGGAGCTAAAATACAGACAAATAAACATCCCTTCAGCAGATCATAGAATGGTTACAGCACAGAAGGAGGCCATTCGGCCTGTCGAGCCTATGCTGGCTCTCTGCAAGAGCACTTCAGCTAGTCCCACTCCCCCGCCCTTTCCCCATAGCCCTGCAAATTTTTTTCCTTCAGCTACTTATCCAATTTCCTTTTGAAAGCCACGATTGAGTCTACCTCCACCCCCCCTCTCAGGCAGTGCATTCCAGATCCTAACCACTCGCTGGGTAAAAAAAGTTTTTCCTCATGTCGCCTTTGGTTCTTTTGCCAATCACCTTAAATCTGTGTCCTCTGGTTCTCGACCCTTCTGCCAATGGGAACAGTTTCTCTCTATCTACTCTGTCCAGACCCCTCATGATTTTGAACACCTCTATCAAATCTCCTCTCAACCTTCTCTGCTCTAAGGAGAACAACCCCAGCTTCTCCAGTCTATCCACGTATCTGAAGTCCCTCATGCCTGGAATCATTCTCGTAAATCTTTTCTGCACCCTCTCTAAGGCCTTCACATCCTTCCTAAAGTGCGGTGCCCAGAATTGGACACAATACTCCAGTTGAGGCCAAACCAGTGTTTTATAAAGGTTCATCATAACTTCCTTGCTTTTGTACTCTATGGGCTGGATTTTCAATGACCCGTGGAGTCGGGTTTGGAGGCGTGTGGGGGGTTAAAGTTGCAGATTCGGGGGTCCCGACCCCATCCCGACTCCAACACGCCTCCACGCAATTTTGACAAAATCGGTCGCGGGGTTCCCGACTCCGTCCCGCCTCCAAGAGGCGGGAGAGGCCATTAAAGCCCTTAACAAGCCCTAAATTGGCTCTGTAATGCCATTTTGAAAAGTTTTAGCTAGTTTAACCCTTTTCCGACGCGAAGTACGCCTGATGTGAAACACGCCAGTGAAACCTGGCGGGAGCACAAGTGGATAGCTGACTATCAGCTGCAGGTCCACTATTACAACGGAGATGTGATGAAGGTAGTAGTAGTATTAGGTGTGAAAGTCGCCTCTGATGCTGCTGCATTGAATGTCTTCAGAGACTGCCTGGGAAGACTTGGTTGGAAAAAAAATTCTCTCTCTCTCTCTCTCTTCTCTCTCTCTCTCTCTGAGATGCTGCTCATTTTGCATCCAGAGACCAGGCACTCTCTGACCTGCAATGATGACATCATCAGAGGCGACGTTCAGACTGAAACCACTAATTGGTTCATAGGTTCCCACATGCTGGAACTCAATTGCCAAATTAAGTGAAAATTGCATCAATCTCCCACATCCAATTGCTGGCGGGTGGATAACACGAAATGCGGATGACACGACCCCAACCCGCCCCAGTATCAAAATCCAGCTATGCCTCTATTAATGAAAATGAGAAGTCGCACAACACCAGGTTATAGTCCAACAGTTTTATTTGAAATTACGAGCTTTCGGAGCTCTGCTCCTTCTTCAGGTACAGTGAGGGAATACAAATCGATTACACAGTATATATAGACAGAGAACAATGTGTCTGCAGAGATACAATCCGTCAGGGAGGCATTAAATCAAAGACACAGCAGAGTACAGCTAAGACAATGAGGTGGGTCACAGGGGGTCCAACGTGTCAAATGCTGCAGTCTGCAGTTAAGCTTTTAACTTTTTTTAAAAAACTGGAAATCACACCTGTGAATCAGACAACGATGTCGAGTCACGTTCTGTAGCGTGACATGAAGCCGAGATCCCTGTTGAGTCCGTCCTCATGGGTGCGGAACTTGGCTATCAGTTTCTGCTCAATGATTTTGCGTTGTCGTGTGTCTCGAAGGCCACCTTGGAGAACGCTAACCCGCAGATCCGAGGCTGAATGTCCTTGACTGCTGAAGTGTTCCCCGACTGGGAGGTAACAATCCTGCCTGGCGATTGTTGCGCGGTGTCCGTTCATATTCTATTAATGAAGCCCAGGATCCCGTATGCCTTTTTAAATCGCTTTCTCAACCTGCCCTGCCACCTTCAACGATTTGTGCACATATACCCCCCAGGTCTCTCTGTTCATGCACCCACTTTAGGATTGTACCCTTTAGATCAGATGCTAATACATGGGATGGAGTGTTGGGTTGCAGCATAAGGTGATGTGTGATTGTTAAAAGCTTTACTCAGCATGGGGTCCTCTGCTTCAGCCTGTGTAGCCAGTAGTAGCGAGATATCTCAGGTTACCGCTTTTGAATTCAATGTGCGTGCATTCTTAGAATGCAGGACTCGACTGTGGATTAGTGTATACTTGGGAAGACTGAAAAATATAATCTATCATTTCAGATGGGGACAGCAGATTTAATCATTTATACATTGCTAAGTAGAAAAATAAACAGATATTGATCTTACGGGTTATTAATATACTAAACTATTTTACACAGCATAAACTGTGTTTTGTATCATTGAAAAAATGGGTTCTTGGATCATTTCTTATAGAAATGAAATCGCAGAATATCTGGAAGGAGTTCTATGAAAAAAATGAAAAAGCGTGCAGGGGATTTTCCACAGGGAAATGAATTTTTAAAAAGACAGAATTATCTAGGAGAAGCTTTGTCATTTTTCATTTATATGTGCACACTTTTCAAGGTGAGGAATTGCAATGAGAAAGAAAACAAATCTTTTTCACTCTCAGGTCAGTATTAGCATCGGCCACATCCACACTCTCCATCTCACTGACTTTACACATGCTGTGTACCAGGAGTCAGCTCGAGACCGAATTGCAAATCAGAAAGTAATCTACAATGGGGATTTTGAGGATGAGTCAAGAATCTCTGCATGTTGCCCGATTCAGTTCAGTCCATTTGAGTTTGGGTTGGCCTGACCTTTAAAAGAATGGAAAAGCAGGTGAAATAAATATCCCTGTGCAAATGCCCTAATTTCCACTGTCATCACATGCTCTTCCCTCTATCCTTGGAGGTAGTGGACAGACAATTAATCTAAAGCCATAGCAATAAAGGTAGTTCAAAGAGTACGTATCTTTAGGGACTTGTTACTAACCTGGTCTAGTGATGCGCAGCTGATTCCTGGGAGTCTAATGTAAGACAGATCATTTGGTCCCCGATAGTCTGTTTTGCATCAGTTTTCCCTACCTTTCCAGTGGGGGCAAGTTGATCCTGCAGATCTAATGGCACAGTACATAATCCTCAGTCTCTGTTGATGCAGGGGAGCCAATCGGTTTGACCAACAGATTTGTTGGTGTGACTAATGTTTCCATCTACTTTTTAGTAGCTTTTCAGCTAATTTCTAGTTTAGTTTGCAAACTTCAATGAAACACTCCACACACCTTGATCCCCCGGAGGTCAGGTTTTATTTTTAATATGTAGATTCCTCAATATTACAACTCATTATACCAAATGAATGCAAACTATTCAACATACAAGAGATTCTACAAAGGAATACTTACTGTAATATTCATAAAATATTATAGTTATACAGTAAGATTCATAATCTAACGAGCTGTGTCCATAAACTAGCAGACTTAATAATTACCAAGTCTGGGAGGCACTATGAGATTTTCTACCCTTGCTTATAGTTGTCAGCTTCCTTCTTCTGAAGTGCTCTCTAACCTAAGCTGCAAACCGTTCCCACATAAAAAGCCCATAAAGGTACAGCTCATGTGACTTTGGTTTCATCTGTCAATCAGATCATTAAGCTGAAAGACATATATCAAACAAAACGTTCTATTTGATGACTCTTCAACTTTCATCAATTTACCTCTTCCTGTCTCGTTAGAGCTAACAGGCATCTGATAGTCACAACAATGTAACAGTTTGCTTCCACTGGTGCTCTGAAAGAAACAAATAATATTCTTCGATGCCGCTCAGCCGACCCACAGAACAGAGTTCCAAGTCATGTCAGTGCTGCTAGCACAAAGTTTGTTTATCTTAAAAGGGATAATTGGCGCCAACTCGGTGGTGGCCACAAGTCAATAGTTCACCAGACACAGCTCTTCAGCACGCAGTCAATCAACACCAACCATATACACAAAGCAAAATTTTAAACCTGGTTCACTCGTATGCGTATTAAATCTGACCTGCGAACACCTTGCAATACTTTGCGAAGAATGTGTCACTCTTCTCTTGCACACTTTGAAAACAGGACCAGGTTTAGATGGTAGTTTAAGAACATGCTTCAGGAACACCCGAGTCTTAGTCCTCCAGAACCTGTGGTCCTCCAGCTTTGAAGCTGGAAATGTTCAAATTCTCAATCCGATTAAAAATGTTATATTTCAAATATTCACACACGACAGAATATTCCGTCAAGTATTCGGGATCATGTGCTGCTATATTTTTGGGAACAAATTACAACTCACGAATATTCTCTTATCTTAACGTTACGAATGCTTTTGCCGTTGATGGTAGCTGCTATACAACTCCTACCATTGCCTCTTAAGATTTTTGATAATAAAAAGGAGAAATGATTGCAGGGAGGGGGGGCTTCAATGTACACCAAATGTTACTCATTATCCTGGAGGGGTAATCAGCCTCAGAGCATCTCTTTTTAGCCAAAGCCCCTTGCACAAAGGGGTAAGCAATTGGTGATGAGTAGCCTGGTATATGTCTAGATGTCTAGAACACTGAGGTGCCCAGCCTATCACATGTTGTCCTGCATAGAGCCTTCCATCATGCTGATGCTGATACCAGGGATGGGAAACAATAGTTAGAAGAGGAGACTTGAGATACTGAGACGATTTCCACTGGAGCAGAGGTGGCCAAGAGGCCCCATGCTCTGGAATTCTCTCCTTAAACCCCTCTGCCTTGCCATCTCCCTCTTCTCCTTTAAGACCCTCCTTAAAACCCACCTCATTGAGGAAGCGTTTGGTCATCCTCTTACTATCTCCTCCTTTGGTTCTGCACACATTTTTATTTTTGAAGCACCTTGGGACATTTTTCTACTTTAAAGGCGCTATATAAATGCAAGTTGTTTTGTCTACACAGCGGTCAGAAGGCTGATGGCAATCCACTCACATACTTCCTGGTGAGTTATGCAGCCCACTCTGATATAGCAAGAGTGCCTGGTGTCCGCTGTCTGTTCAAAGAGCTCTCATAGCTGTGCTCATCGCCTGTCTAATGATCAATTAGTACTTATCTAGTTGATTTCAAGGTAATACACCTCGCAATGTAAGATTGTAACCGAGCCAATGCTGTGTGACAGACGCGGTAATACCTCAACCAGAAACTATTGATTGATTGATCAGCCTGCCTGTGGACATGTCATAAGGGCCTGGCATTCTTTCCACTCAGCTCCAGTAATCCAGCAAGCCAATGACTTAATGAGTAAGGTGGCCCTAGCTGGATAAGCAACAGGAAGCTCAGTGTATGTGCTGATAAACCATATTATGTCAGTCATGGCACTCTCGCCTCTGAGTCAGCAGGTTGTGGGTTCAAGTTCCACTCCGGAGACTTGAGCACAAAAATCTAGGCTGACACTCCAGCGCAGTGCTGAGAGCGTGCCGCACTGTCGGAGGTGACGTCTTTCGGATGAGATGTTAAACCAAGGCCCTGTCTGCTGTCAGGTGGACATAAAAGATCCCATGGCACTATTTTGAACAAGAGCAGGGGAGTTATCCCCGGTGTCCTGGCCAATATTTATCCCTCAATCAACATCGCTAAAAAAAATATCTGGCCATTATCACATTGTTTGTGGGAGCTTGCTGTGTGCAAAGTTGCTGCCATATTTCCCACATTACAACAGTGACTACACTTCAAAAGTACTTAATTGGCTGTGAAGCGCTTTGGGATGTCCTGAGGTCATGAAAGGCGCTATACAAATGCAAGTCTTTCTTTGAGCCAGTTAAACTCCAACAGTATTTGTACACACTTGGGGGTCCTTAAACCTTGGCTCTTATCAATCCTGAGTACTCTGGTCTTAGGTAAGTGCCCCAAATGGGCAAAGAGTGTGCACTCCACATCAGGCAAACAAAAACTCTACCTATGCAAATACCTTAGTAGTGACACTCGTAAGTATAGTGATGGATTTCTGTATGTGTTAGATACCTGATTGACAAAAAAAAACTATACAAAGGGAAGATTGAGGGTTAACAGGGACTCAACTGAATTCTGCTCCTAGGAAAGAACAAATAAGAGAGCACAATAAGTCTTGATTTCAACAAATTGAGCATATAGGGTGGATAAAGAACGGGTAGGAAGGTGCACTGAGAATTTTGTAAAATATCAGTTTAGCGTTTTACTGAATTCTGGCTCATAATATAAATGTTGAGAATTTGTTATATGACTTTATTGCACACTTTCAGCCACGATATTCCATTCATTAAATTAAATAGATGGAAAATGGCGGCTAGGGGTGTACAATTTTGTGATGCGTGTGCTCAGTCTGTGTGTGTGTGTGTGTGAGAGAGAGAATGTTGGAAGTGTGTTAATCAATTAAGTCTGCATAAAGAGATTCTATATCCGGAGTTATTTTGCAAAAGCTAACTAGTTGTGTGATCCTAGACCTTCTGGATTGCCACAAATACTGTGGTATTGCAATGGAAAATTTCAGTATGCTTCCTGAAGGCAAGAAGTTCTGCTGTTACAAACCTTTTAACCTGCTGGGCCTACTCCAATACGGTTAAATTAAATACATGTGGCGGATAGGTCTGGGGGTCAGCAAGCAGTAGGATTTAAACCAGACAGCGACCACACCACCATGAGGTAAATATTTGAGCTAATGCTCCCTCAGGCCACTCGAGACTATTTTTCCTCTTTGACCTACTATGTGTTTGGCAAGAAATGTGAAACCCTACCATGACTGTAATCAAAGACATGATGCAGACTGCATCTAACTCTGGGCAACAGGTTTCTTGCTATCCTTTTAACCAAACAGGAAGTTACAACTCCTAAGATTCCAACAGGAAGAAAGGGTGGACTGTTTAGAGAGAAAATGGTTTGGTGTTTTCTGTACATTCAGAGGTGGAACCGAGCGTCAAAAATAGACCAGTCATCCAAAAACTTCAGCCAAGAGCCACTTGCAAAGAGAGGCTTCCTGTTACAGTCAGAAAGATTCTATTTAGATTCTGCAATTATAAACATGATCATTTGTTTGTATAAAGATACATGGGGAATGATGGTCAAGTGTTGTGAATGAAGCGTGAACAATATCATTTCCATTAAGTGGAAATGTAGCGTGAATATCTTTACACTTAGCATCCATTATAGAAGATAACATTTTTAAAAAAGCATTTCAAACAGACTTTGATTACAGCAGAATTGAAGTGTAGTTGAATTGAAAGGTCATTTGCTCTAATGGTCTGTTTGAGTTCCTCTTCTGCTGTGCAGTGCTGCAGGGGCTGGAGACCATGCCCCGAATACAAAACACCCATTGTTACGGAGCCATGAAAGGGATCGCGTTGTTCAGATTAGTTCAGACTTTATGTTTAGATTTGGCTTTAAAGTGAATGGAATTCAGATTCTCCGCAGCAGGATTCAAAGCTGAAACTCAAACTTTAAAGATGTGGAGATTAAAGTGATGGAACTTCTTAATCTTGTCTACATCTACACCAAGGAACTTAAATAAAAACTGCTGCCACTTTGCTGATATACCACAGACCTATCATGGGATTTGAACTCATGAACCATCTAGGAGTTAGCTAGTCCCCTACCATAACCATTACACTGCTGCATTAAGTGAACACATCCTGGTCACAATCAACTTACCAATTCCATAGCTCCTATCAATGTAAGGAATCATAAATTCCATGGATACCCAAGCCCACAATAGGATATGGGAGGGGTGGGACTTCCTGCTAATGTCCATTGCAATGGAATTTCACAACTCCAGATATCTCAGCAAATGGCTGCCATAGTTCTGAGATTCATGGACAATGTACAAGATCATGCCTGCTTCCATAATGGACTTCAGTGGGCATCTTGTGGGCATGAATACTTGTGCTGCTTGCTTTCCCAAGATCCAAAGCAGAGGGGCTTGGGAAAGAGAAATGCTAAAAAGAAAAAAACAATGTGTGCTGAGAAAAAACATAAAGAAACAGGAGAATAGTGCAGATATCAAAAGAGAATGAATAAAAGATGAAACATAGAAACACCAGAAATATTATATACAGAAAATATCACTTAGTCTTACTGTCACACTGCAACTCGCCCCTAAGCCACAGCTGTAGGAAATGCGAGCAGTAGAGAGCGGGCAGGCAAATGTCTGGTGTGGCAGAAATGGTGGAGTAAATGTGAAGAATGTTACTCTATTCCCTTGCGTATAGCTGCTGTCAATCTTCAAAAAGAGAAAAATCAGGTATTAGGCAAATTGACTAGAAGCTGAACTCACTTGGTCGCTTCGAGTTTAGAATTCAGTTTGATTCTTATTCCCATTCATTTGACTTTCATTATGTCTGTAGCTGAAACTGAGTCGCAATGCGGATTCCGCCCACTAAGGGGCACAATGGACATGATCTTCACCGCACGTCAATTACAAGAGAAATGCAGGGAACAGCACCAACCACTGTACATGGCCTTCTTTGATCTCACAAAGGCCTTCGACACTGTCAACTGTGAGGGATTATGGAGTGTCCTCCTCAAATTCGGCTGCCCTCAAAAGTTTGTCACCACCCTCCGCCTGCTTCACGACAACATGTAAGCCGTGATCCTGACCAACGGTTCCACCACAGACCCAATTCACATACGAACCGGGGTCAAGCAAGGCTGTATCATCGCACCAACGCTCTTCTCGATCTTCCTTGCTGCAATGCTCCATCTCACCCTCAGTAAGGTCCCCACTGGAGTGGAGCTAATTTACAGAACAAATGGGAAACTGTTTAACCTCTGTCACCTCCAGTCCAGATCCAAGGTCATCCCATCCTCTGTTGTCGAATTACAGTATGCAGACGACGCTTGCGTCTGCGCTCACTCAGAGGTCGAACTCCAAACCATCGTCAACACCTTCTCCGAAGCGTACGAGAGCATGGGCCTTACACTAAACATCCGTAAGACAAAGGTCCTCTACCAACCTGCCCCCGCCACACAGTACTGCTCCCCAATTATCAAAATCCACGACAAGGCCTTGGACAACATGGACCACTTTCCATACCTCGGGAGCCTACTGTCAACAAGGGCAGACGTCGATGACGAAGTCCAACACCGCCTTCAGTGTGCCAGTGCAGCCTTCGGTCGCCTGAGGAAGAGAGTGTTTGAAGACCAGAACCTCAAACCCGGCACTAAGCTCATGGTCTCCAGAGCAGCAGTGATACCCGCCCTGCTGTATGCCTCAGAGACATGGACCATCTCAAAGCACTGGAGAGGTACCACCAATCTGCCCCCGCAAGATCCTGCAAATCCATTGGCAGGATAGGTGCACCAACGTCAGTGTTCTCACTCAGGTCAACATCCCCAGCATCGAAGCTTTGACCACGCTCGATCAGCTCCGATGGATGGATCACATTGTCCGCATGCCCGATATGAGACTCCCAAAACAAGAGCTCTACTCGGAGCTCCGGCACGGCAAGAGAGCCCCAGGTGGGCAGAGGAAACGCTTCAAGGACACCCTCAAAGCCTCCTTGAAAAAGTGTAACATCCCCACTGACACCTGGAAATCCCGGGTCCAAGACCGCACAAAGTGGAGGAGAAGCATCCGGGAAGGCGCCGAACACCTCGAGTCTGTTCGCCGGGAGCAAGCGGAAGCCAAGCGCAGGCAGCGCAAGGAGCGCACGTCAACCCAAGCACCTCATCCAACCGCCCCTTCAACCACCGTCTGCCCCACCTGTGACAGAGACTGTAGGTCCCGCATTGGACTGATCAGTCACCTGAGAACTCATTTTTAATGTGGAAGCAAGTCATCTTCGGTTCCGAGGGACTGCCTAAGAAGAGAATAGGCTGAAACTGATAGCAGCCATTGTATCTCACCTACACTACTAAACTTGGTGCGGTCGTAGATTAAACTGTAACTTTAAATGTTTCAGCATTAAGGACCATTGATTTTTTACATCTTTTAAAATCAATATAAGTTCATAAAGATCTTCTATATCATCAGCTTAATAATGATTATTACCTTCTCCTAACAGTAGACCCGCTTGTGTTTGTGTTATTGAGAAATCTTTTTTTTATTAATTCATGGGATGTGGACGTCGCTGGCAAGTCCAGCATTTATTGCCCATCCCTAGTTGCCCTTGAGAAGGTGGTGGTGAGCCGCCTGCTTGCACCGCTGCAGCCCGTGTGGTGAAGGTGCTCCCGCAGTGCTGTCAGGTAGGGAGCAATGCTCCCTTTCAGCTGCAGGGCCGCACAGCGCTCTAGAGGTCCTGCGCAGCCAGTGAGCCGGCTTTTAAATAGAAAAAACGCGCTTGCACAGAATTTTGAAGGTGCCACGCGGGCCAAAAAAAAATGAGAGGCAACTTTGGTAGGGAGTTCCAGGATTTTGACCCAGCGACTATGAAGGAACGGCAATATATTTCCAAGTCAGGATGGTGTGTGATTGGAGGGAAACTTTGAGGTGGTGGTGTTCCCATTGCGCCTGTATGGGAATCTAGATTGAGGGTTCTGACCCATAGTGCAGAACACCACCAATAGACAAGCACAGGAGAGAAGATGACATAAATGAAGTAATGGTTATGTAGGAACACAGGAACAAGAGTAGGCCATTTAGCTCCTCGAGCCTGTTCCTCCATTCAATGAGATCATGGCTGATCTGCGACCTAACTCCATATACCCGCCTTTGCCCCCTTAATACCTTTGGTTAACAAAAATCTATCAATCTCAGATTTAAAATGAACAATTGATCTAGCATCAAACTTATCTGATACCAAACTTGTACTTGAAAAGCTTCTGGACTGCAAGAGGAAAGGAAAAACTGAGGAAGGTTAGAATAGTGGGGTACATCCCTATAAAGATTTATTTTAGTAAAGATAAGTAAACTGTGGATGAACTGTATGACTTTTCTGGAATTTCTTTTAGTGGGATTACTATGATAAATCCCTGTATACAATTAGATCACTGGATCTGAACAACATCCCAAATATGGCTTTCTAATCTTCCCCCAAACATGGCAGTCATGTAATATCTCAGAGCAATGACACTGGAGCACCGTATTACCAAGCTAAACGGAATAGCCGGCTTTTCAGCCTGCTTTTGTGTGAACTTAATAACATTTCTAAGATCAGTAACCGAAGGAATGAATACATTCATTCTATATTAACTATTTGTAGTGTAGTTCTTTATCTATTACTTAATTAAAAGATAAGGATTATATACTGTTTTCATTAAACTGAGGCCGATAGCACTAAACAATATTGCAACACACAATGGCATTGAAGATGGCGTTTGAAGGGGTCTTGGCATCCCGGGAGAGGGACTCTCTCTTCTTCCTCCTCTGCCACCCCCTCCTCAGCTGTATTGCCAAATATTCTCTCATGCCCTGCAGAACAACTAGAAGTTGCTCGACGAATTTCTGACCACTTATAATGGGACAGCATTCTCCAAAGCCTCCAAAGGGAAAAGGTATTACCTGGGATAAGTATCTACAACACACTCTCTGTAACGTATGATAATGCATACTTTTAAAATATTAATGGATCTCCCATGGCGTTGCTCATTTGTAGTTTCAAGTCTGGAGCACGATTGTGGCCCATGTCTTTAAGACCACTGCTTTAAATAAGCGAATCCAAGCAATTGTAGCTATTTATAAATGGCTGGCATCAATTCAGAGGGCAGTTGTATTTGCATGTAAATGTCAGGCTCCAGGTCAACGTTTGTGGAAAGGTCAATTAAGAAGCTACAGACATGCTGCACAACTTGGCCATCATGAAGGCCCAGCCCTTGCCACCAGGGATTGCGTGACCACCTCAGGAGAACATAAGAACATAAGAAATAGGAGCAGGAGTCGGCCATTTGGCCCTTCGAGCCTGCTCCGCCATTCAATAAGATCATGGCTGATCTTCTAACTCATCTCCACTTTCCTGCACTATCCCCATATCCCTTGATTCCCTTAATATCCAAAAATCTATCGATCTCTGTCTTGAATATGCTCAACGACTGAGCCTCCACAGCCCTCTGGGGTAGAGAATTCCAAATATTCACCACCCTCTGAGTGAAGAAATTTCTCCTCATCTCAGTCCTAATTGGCCGACCCCTTATTCTGAGACTGTGACCCCTGGATCTAGACTCCCCAGCCAGGGGAAACATCCTCCCTGCATCTACCCTGTCAAGCCATGTAAGAATTTTGTATGTTTCAATGTGATCACCTCTCATTCTTCTAAACTCCAGAGAATATAGGCCTAGTCTACTCAATCTCTCCTCATAGTACAATCCCCCCATCCCAGGAACCAGTCTGGTGAACCTTCTCTTCTTCTGCCTCGCTCTCTACGGTGCCCTCAGGGACAGGCTGCTCAGCTGCTTGCTCATTATCTGAAAGCATAAAGGCACAAAAGTTGGGTTAAGGTGAGGGGAGGGGGGCAGGAATGGAGAAAGGCATGCATACAGCATGATTAGCTGGAAAGTGGAAAAGGCTTGTGGGTGAGGGGGAAGCGGGATGTGAGAAAAAGGAGTAGGGATGAACATCCCGTTGTTGTTCCCAAGGGGGTCAATGTCGCCGGTGGCCATGGTGCCCACCACCTGGCGCCCAATGATTTGCAGCACTCTTTCCTCCAGCGCAGACAGTGGTTGGGTGTCGGCTTGTCCCCCGCCTGTGCGCTCCTGCTCCCTCCAGTTGTGAGCGACCTTGGCCTGCAAGAGAAAGGGAAGTGTGTGAGTGAGTGTGGAGCAATGTGTTTGGGAGATGTGCCTGCCATAGTTGAATAGCTGTCATTGCGTGCAAGCTGTGAGATGTGGGTGTGAGTGTTGGTAGGTGGAGATTGTTGGTGGGTGAGTGCTGGGGGTGTGGTGCTTTGGGCAGTGTGTGCAGACTGAGGTTCAGATGGTGGTATGTAGCATTTGGTGAAGCATTGACTCATCCTGACCACCCGAGTGAGGTTGTTAAATTTCTTCCTGCACTGTGTGTGGGTCCTGGGGACCACAGTGCTGCCCAAGACCTGCTGGGCTACCTCCCTCCACATGGCACGGAAGACTTGCGGCGAGGGCCTCCTGCCACTCGCCCTCCGTCTCTCCACAGCGAAGGCCAATGCCTCCAATGCCTGGTCGCAGAATCTGCGAGCTCTCTCCCTGGGCCGTTGATCTGCCATAATGACACCTCCTTCAGTGGTCCGGTTCCTTCTCCTTGGCCTTCTGCTATTTGCTGAGTCAGCTGCATAACCAGCAATGCTGAGAATGAGGTTCTGCAGCTTGATTGAACCTCCCCTTTAAGAACTGGAAAGAGCCTGTGGCAATGATGACGCGCGATTAGACTGCACCTGATATTGCTTCGTGCGTTGAGTCTAATGCCACTGAGCTAGGTCATTAGTGCTTGATTTAGCGCTCCAGTCCTTTCTTTGAGCAATGACATTGAATTTTGCGTGCAACGAGATTCATTAGCGCCTGGCGCTAAATCTCACTTTTCAGAAGCTAGCGCCCACTCCTGGGCGATAATGAATTTCGCCCCCTACAACTCCTATGGTTTCTCTCTCTCACACCTACACACATAATTTGTCAAGAGCAGTTGGAAATTCCAACATATTTGCCCAAGTGAAATTTCAATCTCAAGCTATAGGTTCCAGCCAAGAGCAAAGGCTCCTTCTGAAGGGAGCTTTTGGAACATTCATTAACCAATTCTATGGGTAGTTTAACTGATTTTTCCCAGAATTGCGTCATTTTCTATGTGTTACATTAGGAATGATTTCTCACAGTATACTCTCACCTGACTGAAGAAAAATAAAAACTGCCCGAAGAGATTATTTGAACAATTTGATTGCTTGGTTTTGTGGTACTTGCTGCAAGCCTTAAAAAAAAAATCACTGATTTGATTGCTCAGTGTTCTCTTGCTGACTTGTTCTTCATTTATGGTTACTGATTAAATCCAAGGACCTTTCCTTCATCCATGTTTAGTCAATGGGATATTGATTGATAATTTAACAGCTAAATTCTCATTTCAGTCACTGACCAATTTTGGCTCTATGGATGTCTGATGCCTGAGGTTTGACATCCTGAAGTGTTACGTTTTCAGGCGTGACACCTCTGAAAGATGTGACATGACAGGTGTGTGCTAGATACAAGACAGTGTAGATCTTTTATTATTAAAGAAGCCACGGAGAAGATCCAAGGCCCACAACACATAACCCACCTTGGCTGAAAGCAATGGGAAAGAAGTTAATACCATGACAGTGACATTAAGGCTGGTATCTTCACAGGGAGTTTAGATAATGGCTATGAAATGAGTAACCATTTCCAGATGTTTATTATTCTTTACCTATTGCACAGTGAATTTCCTGACATTCTATTGCAAACGATAAGACATTAAACTGAGGCCCCACCTGCCTGTTCCAGTGGTTCTGGTGGACACTTAAGATCCCATGGGACAATCTGAAGAGTAGCGAGTACTCCTGTGGGGATAATAAAATGATGGTGGCCACTCAACATGCTTCAGCATATGGATAACTGCTCCCTGGAAAATCAGGCATGAAGCCTAAGGCCTACAACACACGGCAAGTGCCCAATGTGCCCCAGTGCAGACAGTGAATGCAAAGGGTGCCAGGAGCCAAACTGAGTGCTGGGCTTATTAGGCCCCACATTTCATTTAAATGAAGCACCCACTCCATCAAGTGGCTGCAGCCCCCGAGCAGTACTCCAGCAGCACAGCAGCCATTTGGAACGGCCGCTAAAATTGAGGCCTTTTTTAACTTTAATAAAAATTCAGATACCTCTGCCTTTCGTGTCTGTGGCCCCCTGGCACTGGTACCCCTCATGCCCAGTATCTGTCATGCACCCTTTTCCCTTGCCTGCCATCCTGTGCCTAGTGCTCCCCTAAGCTGGTAAACTAACTGACAAACAATGAGCATTCAGTCACCCTTCACTGATGGTTGACATCCAATAAGGCTGCCCTGGTACTAGTGGCATGTCAGGCAAGATTCATAAATGTGTGTAAATGAGCTGACCTCACCTTGTCGCACATGGTAACCTCTTTCATGTGCACCAACAGCACTGCGTGAAAGCTGCCCCCCTCCCCCGGTGTACCTTCAATCAACACTGGCATAAACAGATCAATTGGTCATTCATCTCATTGTTACTGACACCCCAGTGCAGTGCTGAGGGAGTGCTGCACTGTCGGAGGTGTTGTCTTTCGGATGAGATGTTAAACCGAGGCCCTGTCTGCCCTCTCAGGGGATCCCATAAGAGATCCCATTTGAAGAAGAGCAGGGAGTTATCCCCGGTGTCCTGGCCAATATTTATCCCCCAATCAACATCACGAAAACAGATCATCTGGTCATTATCACATTGCTGTTTGTGGGAGCTTGCTGTGTGCAAATTGGCTGCCGCGATTCCTGTATTACAACAGTGACTGCACTTCAAAAAGTACTTAATTGGCTGTAAAACGCTTTGGGACGTCCAGTGGTCATGAAAGGTGCTATATAAATGCAAGTCTTTTTTCTTTCTTATGGGATCTTACTCTGCACAAAATGGCCACTACATTTGCCTGCATCTCAAAGTAAATAATTGAATAGAAAGGTCTTTGAATCTGTTTTCAGAGGAGTGATTAGATGCTATACAAATGCAAGTCTGATGTTACTGTACCGTTTTACAATTATATATCACAGAGGCTGATTATACCTGTCTGATGATGTCAATTGGTAGGCTGGTACTATTTGTTGTTGTTACCGCATCAGGAAAAAGCTGACACATTAACATAAATAAAGCCCTTATTAACCTGCAGCCTGTCAAACAGGTAAAAAAAAAGTCTAAACAACGGCCTTGTAACATGACACAGAAATCTTTGTAGTTTAAGGTTTATTGCACAGACCTCTTATGAATACAACAGATGCTCCACATCAGGCCACTCAGCCGTAAACACTGCTGAGCTTACACATTGTCGGTAAGATCACAACTCAAAAAAGCCCGAGATACAAAATGACACTTTAGTTTGTGCTGTTAAAAAATAGCAGATACTGAGGTCAGAAATAAGAGGCCGTAATTCAAGCCCGAAGACCTCTTGATGTTTAGCAAGGGTGTGATGTTCAGCAATGTGCTGGCTCCATGCCAAAATCCCTCAGCTCATTTTTTGGCTCAGACTGCTGCAGAATATTCCACCCACAGAGAAGATAATGAACAGCCTTTGATTGCACCCAGACTTACTCGAGAAACTTTGGGAGCCTCTGGTTCATTTCTTTGCAGCTCAGTGAACTGCTGGCCACGTTTAGCAAACTGTCTACTTGGTTGGTTGTGAGGGGGAGGAGGAATCCTCCCGTTTTATTTTCAAAGCAGGAGACTGATCTCTCAACTTAAAAAACCATTAATATAAATCCAGGAGGAGCTATACTGTGCCACAATAACCGAGTTAGCTGATCTTAATCGTGATGGCAATACATTTCTGATATCCCAAACATATCATTCACACTAGAAAGGCACTGAGCACTGGGAATAGTCAGTATTCTCTATTGTCATTCTCTTTCTGCTTCATCTGCCTTGTTAAGCTAACTGATGTTACCGTGTTTTCATTTTCTTCCCTTTTCTCCCACCTCCTCCCAAAGGCCCAGATCCTAGGGTTTTTTCCCACAAGCTCCGGCAACCCTGTAGTACCTCACCCCAGTGGTCATTCTACATGTGTGTTGACAGGCGATCTGACCGCAGATATATCGCAACCGAGCTCGATCCGGCCTTCACCAACATCGACCCATGGACAGGGGCCCACCTGCTGGGTGCAAATGGGATGGTCGCACCCTAAAAATAAATCCATTCTATTAAAAGAAAGAAAAAAAACTAGCATTTATATAGCGCCTTTCATGACCACCGGACATGCCAAAGCGCTTTACAGCCAATGAGGTACTTTGTGAAGTGTAGTCACTGTTGTAATGTAGGAAACGCGGCAGCCAATTTGCACACAGCAATGTGATAATGACCAGATAATCTGTTTTAGTGATGTTGATTGAGGGATAAATATTGACCAGGACATTGGGGATAACTCCCCTGCTCTTCTTCAAAATAGTGCCATAGGATCTTTCACGTCCACCTGAGATGCAGACAGGGCCTTTTTAACGTCTCATCCGGACACAGCCCTGAGGAACTCCGAAAGTTACGTCCTGGGCTCAGTTGATTGGCCTCCAACACCACAATCATCTTCCTTTGTGCCAGGTATGACTTCAACCACTGAAGAGTTTTCCTCCTGTTCCCTTTGACTTTAATTATCCTTGGTTCCACACTCGGTCGAATGCTGCCTTGGTGTCAAGGACAGTTACTTTCAGCTCACTTCTGGAATTCAGTTCTTGTATCCTGGTTTGGACCAAGGCTGTAGTAAGATCTGGAGCAGAGAAGCCCTGGCGGAACCTAAGCTAAACATTGGTGAGCATGTTATTGGTGAGTAACTGCTGCTTAATAGCTCTGTTGACAACTCTGACAGTGCAGCACTCCCTCAGCACTGCATTGGAGTGTCAGCCCAGATTGTTTTGTACTCAAGTCCCTGGAATGAGACTTGAACCCATAACTTTCTGACTCAGAGTTGAGGGTACTACCTACTGAGCCTCAGCTCAGAAAGAAAGAAAAGGAAAAAAAGAAAGAAACAAACCTGGATGGTGTCAAGCTTCATGAGTATTGTTGCAGTTGCAGCCATCCAGGAAAGTGGAGAGTATTCTATCATACTCCTGACTTGTATGGTAATGCTATTGAATGGTAGTTAGGTTATCCCTTGTTGGAGATAATCATTGCCCGGTACTTCCATGACACGAATGTTACTTGCAAGTTATCAGCCCAAGCCTGGATTTTGTCCAGGTCCTGCTGCATGCGGGCAAGGAATGCTTAATTATCTGAGCAATTGCGAATGGAACTGAACACTGTGCCATCATCAATGAAAAGACCCACTTCTGACATTATGATGAAGGGAAGGTTATTGATGGAGCAACTGAAGATAGTTAGGGCTAGGACACTGCCCTGAGGAACTCCTACAGTTACGTCCTGGGGCAGAGTTGATTGGACTCCAACACCACAATCATCTTCCTTTGTGCCAGGTTCCTCCTGTTCCCTTTGACTTTAGTTATCCTTGGTTCCACACTCGGTCGAATGCTGCCTTGGTGTCAAGGACAGTTATTCTCAGCTCACTTCTGGAATTCAGTTCTTGTATCCATGTTTGGACCAAGGCTGTAGTAAGGTCTGGAGCGGAGTAGCCCTGCCTCGACCTAAGTTAAGCATGTTATTGGTGAGTAACTACTGCTTAAAAACTTTATTGACAACTCCTTATATCACTTTGCTGATGATTGGGAGTAGGCTGGTCGGGCGGTCGTTTGAAGGGTTGGATTTGTCCTGCTTTTTGTGGCATGACAAATAGACAAATATTGCAAACTTAAGATTTGATTTGTTCTCCACAGAATATTTATTCCACTGAGATTTAGCTATTATGGATCACCTGAACCAGTGCTGATTCAGCCTTTCTGTGAAAATGTCACATCTTTTCTATACTCAAATGTTCAATTATTTTGAATGTTTCCAAGTGTATTCATGCTGACAGAGAAGATATGATATAAAACTATGCATTTACATTTCAATTGATTTGATGATATTCTGTGTTTGGAAAATCTGTCAGAATGAAATGTGTAAAATAAGTTTAAACTGTACCAGAACACTAAAGACAGCGACACATCATTCTCTATGGGCTTAGGGCTAATTTTTCAATGAGGCTTCATACGACTCTTTTTATCAGTTACTGAAGAAAATATTAAAAAGAAAATGTAAAAAAAAAACATTCCACCCTTAATTCAAAGTTACCTCATTCAAATTAATTCGAATTGAAATTCTGCAGCAAAAAAAAACACCTTCCTGTGCTGTTTTATTAAAATTCATTCATTCATAATATTGGATAATTTGATTTTTTTTCAAGCAATAAAAGCAATGAATTAACAGCAGTAGTAGACAGCGCAGAGTAGAGCAAGTTACTAAGACAAATAACGCAAGTGTCCGCTGAATCAAACTGTCCTCACTGTATGACAGTTATCGACCTTTTCAATTGCAAATATGGTTTAGCTGTTCTTTCCATTCCTGATGTTATGAATATTCAATGCTTTTTGCAAACAATTTGGCTGCTTGTATTCCATTTTTTTTACTGATAATAATACATAAATAATCAATAAATGCATTGGGTTGATAATTTTATGAATGTTTATGAAAAAGGTTTAATATTGCCATTTTTAAATTCAAAATTGTAATACTTTGTGTTCATTGATTTCTTTCGCATCTATTGAATCAGGCAGAAAAATGTCAGGAGGGAAAATTGTCCAAGAAAAATCAATTTCCTGTGCTTTCAATACAACACAACCAACAGTGACAACACCAGTAGAAAGCACAGGCTTGAAAAATCAATTTCCAAGTCTGTGCTTCCAACTGGTATTGTCGATGTTGGTTGTGATCACGGAGTAAGCAACTTTACACTTTACACCTGAGATTGAAATGAGGGAATTTGGGGGTAGCTAAATGTGCAAAAATAACCCACTCCAAACCTCTTGAAATACTAGCATGCTGGCCCTGGAGGTGAGATTTGTTTAGTTGGATTGAGCAAAGCCATGAGGACAATAATCAACTGCTTAAATTATAATGGTCAGATCAAATGGTGTCAGCCGTGGCTCAGTGGTAACGCACTCACCTCTGAGTCTGACGGTTGTGGGTTCAAGTCCCACTGCAGAGACTTGAGCACATAATCTGGGCTACTAGTCCAGTGCTAGTACTGAGGGAGTGCTGCACTGTCGGAGGTGCCGTCTTTCAGATGAGATGTTAAACTGAGGCCCCCTTTGCCCTCGCAGGTGGACGTAAAAGATCCCATGGCACTATTTTGAAGAAGAGCAGGGGAGTTCTCCCCACTGTCATCGTGAAGTATGGAATTAAAAGCAAAGAAGTACTACAACAACAACTTCTATAGCACCTTTACTGTAGTAACATGTCCCAAGGCATTTCACAGGAGTGTTATCAAACAAAATTTGACACCAAGCCACATAAGGAGATATTAGGACAGATGACCAAAGCTTGGTCAAAGAGGTAGGTTTTACGGAGCATCTTAAAGGGGGATAGAGAGGTAGAGATGAAAGGATATTTACTAGTCCCAGCCCCTTTGGGGCTATCCCGGATCAGGCGTATTTCTCAGATGTTCACTTTCAACTAAAGTTTGAGGTAGCTGAATCCTAAAGATACTTAATTGGGTCTAAAGGTCCGGGCTATCTCTCCCTAAAGGAAAGGAGCAACCCGAGAATGTTACCGTCCTCCAGATAGCACTTTTAATAAGTTTAGCCAGACTGTAACGTCCCGGATATTATGAGGGTCCAGAAAACTCCCCTCAGAAATGTACCTCTCCCCCAAAGAGTGTACAGAGATTGGGTTCGCGAGTTATTGATACAGAAGACTTATGTGAGGCAATTCTAAAAATATATAGAGATTTATTAAAAGAACCGCCAAGCAATTTACAGTTGGTGAATCAGTCAATCGCAACATTAACAGTTCTAAAAAGAGAAATAATACGATCTTTTTAACAGAGAATCTTACTTTTAAATCTTAACTTCGCTACAGTATTACAGTTCTTAAAATTTTCTATACAAGATATCCATCAATATCAAATTACTTCGATCCCCGAGGTGCAAAGAGCGAAGGACTACAGAGCCGCCTCTGTAGTCGAGAATCGCTTTGCCCAATTAAAGCGAGTCTGATATCCCATTTGAGACTTCAATATTTGTACCCTTTTTCAGTTGTATCCCATAAGGTTTCTGCTGATCCAAGTCAATTATCACTATTCATCTTTCTGCTGACCTCTTGCAATTCTTTACTGCCACATCAGCTTGTAATATTCCAGATTCCAGATGTCCCTTATTTCATGTATCATTTTTACGAGGGCAGATGTTCCTTATCTTATGTGCCATCTTTAAGAGGTTTAATTTAAATCACTTATCCAGGGTTGACCATTGTTCTGTTCCGAAAAGGCCAGCCACTTGGAGCCACCCATTCTTCTGTTTCAATAAGGTTATTTATTCAGGGTCAACAACTTGTCCTGTTTCAATAGCCAGAATTCTTTCATAGCTATTTCATAGCTAGGTTTCTAAATTTCCAAACCCAGTTTGTCATGTTTTAAAGAATTTATACGGTAGAGTTCCTTATAAGGTACTCTTCAGGGTCAACCACTGTCTTATCTCAACAAGGCCAGAATTCTTTCATAAGTTAGTGTATTTTTCTAAAAAGGCTATATAGTATATTTTTCTAAAAAGGTTATTATGGTGTATTCCTTCACAGAGAGGTGGAGAAGTTTAGAGAGGGAATTCCAGAGCTTAGGGCCCAGGCAGCTGAAGGCACGACAACCAATGGTGGAACAATTAAAATCGGAGATGAGCAAGAGGCCAGAATTGGTGGAGCACAGAGATCTTGGAGGGTTGTAGGGCTGGAGGAGGTTAAAGAGATAGGGACGGGTGAGGCCAGGGAGGGATTTGAAAACAAGGATGAGAATTTTAAATTTGAGGCATTGCCAAACCAGGAGTCAATGTAGGTCAGCGAGCACAGGGGTGATGGGTGAACGGGACTTGGTATGAGTTAGGATACAGGCAGCAGAGTTTTGGATGAGCTCAAGTTTATGTAGGATGGAAGATGAGAGGCCGGCCAGGAGAGCTTTGGAATAGTCAAGACTAGAGGTAACAAAGACATGGACGAGGGTTTCAGCAGCAGATATACAGGAGTTATACAAAGTGCGCCAGCTCTCTGCATTTACATGGCTAATACTTTAATAGGTCCACATTATCAGAATAAGGGAGCAGGACTTATTTGCACTGTGGAAAGGATACAGGGTCTCCCTCTATTAGCTACATTGACATAGTAGAAAAGAGCCTTTACAATAATTTGTGATGCAATTCAAGAAAATATAAGAAGAGATTGAAAATATTCCGTTACAACATCTTTATAATGTTTCCCTCTATAGTTTGCCACTCAGTGGCCCCTCCTCTATCACCACTATCTCTGTAGTTTTGGAGATCTATTACTTGTCAATGAGTCTGAGACCACACTCTCAACATGAAGCTGCCCCTAGCACCTTACATACCTCATCCAAATGGTCATTCCTTATTGATGCGCCTTGAGAGATTGGCCATATTTTTCTGCTTCTGCATTCACCAGCCTGTGACTTTCCACCCTTTCATTTTAATGAACAGAAAACTCACGGGCTGACGTGCTCAAAAAGCAGAAAATCACGGCCAGGCAATTCATCCATGGGAGATTCACAGTTGAACCTGATCTTTTCCTCACTTGTCATCCGCATGTGCGCTACAATTGGCTTCAGCACTCCTCGGTTAGAAAGGCGGAAAAAACAGTTAAAGCCAAATCTGATTGCGGTTCAGTGGCTGCTGCTGGAAAATGGATTTGGGTGGGTGTCATGTGGGGACAGATCAGATTTGCCCCCCAAATGGTTCCAAAATTCTCTGTCCAAACACATATATGAAGAATGGCGACTTCCAAGAGGTACTGTAGAACTGCCAATGCACATAAAATCATATCTCTGCATAAGGCAGTATCTCCATAATAGGTGAGAAGATTGGGGTGGAAATTAATTCAGCTATTCAACCTAAACAAAAGTAATAAGTATGCTTTACTGCAAATTGTTCGAAGTCTAAATTGATCTGATTGCTCCGTTTAAAAAGCAGAATGACTGTGTTAGTACATTAAGTTTAATAACAGGCACCTAGGGAACACTGTATGCTCTGTACGGATTTCCCCAACCGAGCATAAATGCTCCCCAGGTTCCTGCAGATGAAATGAATGGTGATTTGGAATTCTATACATTGATCAGGAATTCATTTATCGGCTGTTGAATGGGTTATATCCTCCAGAGAGTTGTTTGATGCAATCTGTTCCTCTATTTTTCCGTTTTTAAAAGTTTTTAAGTCGCTGACAGCAGCAAACAACAAACACTGCCTGGAGGCAGATACAGACTACAAACGGACAGAAGAATAAGCAGAGAGACAACTGCAGTAGACTGAAGCTACTTTTAGGTTGGGTTAGTGGTGCACAAGAGCAACCAGGGAGCGATGTCCAAGTAAATTTGACAGATTTGCAATGAATCCTTCCCACCAGTTAGGTGACCATATCTTCATTAATTTTCTAATGATGCAGATAAACTCTTAGGGGGAGAAATTCATTACAGCCCCGTTTGAGACGCTAACTTTTAAAAGTTGAGAAAATTATCGGCAGGTGCTAATGTTCTCAACTTTTAAAAAATTCGGTGTTTGCGCTCCAGGAAGGAAGTGGAGCACTAAATCAAACACTCCACTTTATTCCTGGAGCCCAACAGGCAGCAGGCGGGGCGGTAGGTGAGCAGCACTGCACACTGGGCCGTGCAGCGCTGCCGCGTTGGAAGGCTCCTTCCCTCCCTTAAAGGGAAGGGCCATCGCTGCAGGCTCTGCAAGGATAAAACTTATCTGGTCCCCAACGGCAGCCATGATCCGGCCGGATCAGCCCGATGCACTGCAGCAGAGTGCCGGGCCGATCGATGGCTGGTGACAAAACAGAAAAAAAAACGCAAAGAGCATTTCAGATTTTTTTTTCACCTACCTCGGCCACCTCGCCTTTAAGTATCGCCCGGCCTCCCGATCAACGCCTCCTGCAGCTGTCGGTGTTTTTCGCCCGGCAATGCTGCAGGGGGCGGAAATTAATTTCCAGTCCGGGGCGCTACCGGGGAGATGCGCAGGCGGATAATGTCACGATCTCCGGGCTCAGGAGATCGTGGCGCCTAAGATTACCGCCATACAAATCGCCAGGTGAACTTCGCAGGCGGTGGTAACATCTCCGCGCCTGGGAGGTAAGTCATTAGCGCCCCATTATCAACCCCCGGACGCGCTAATGGGAGGCGCTAAGGCACCGAATTTCTAGCCCTTAGTTTTCGCTGTATCTTGTGAACGTCATCTCAAAAATAAAACTTAATTGGACCTGTTGTCTCTTTGGATACAGCATCCATTATTAGCAGCTAACCAATGCTGGAAGAACTTCAGCTCTTATTGTTACAGCAGTCAACATTTTCTTTGCCCTTCATCCCTGAGCCATGTTAATACATTCTTGAATCAAGGCAATATGTATCTGCCAAGATCAGCCTACCTTTCTGCCCCTCATGTTACTACATTTTGATGCCTGATCTTCAATCTTTTCTTTTTTCCTAATGTAGTTCCATGCTACATGGACATTTAATTAATTCATATCCAAAACCACACATTCTCTCAGTTGAAGAAAGGAAGAAAGAACTTGCATTTCTATAGCGCCTTTAACGATCTCAGGACATTCCAAAGTGCTTTACAGCCAATGAAATATTTTTGAAGTGCAGTCACTGGTGTAATGTAGGAAACACGGCGGCCAATTGGCACATTGCAAGCTCCCACAAACAGCAGTGAGATAATGACCAAATAAAAACAGAACAGTTCTGACGAAAGGTCATCGACCTGAAACGTTAACTCTGTCTCTCTCTCCACAGATGCTGCCTGACCTGCTGAGTATTTCCAGCATTTCCTGTTTTTATTTCAGATTTCCAGCATCTGCAGTATTTTGCTTTTGTATTAATGACCAAATAACCTGGGTTTTTTTTTAGTGATGTTGATTGAAGGATAAACATTGGCCAGGACACCGGGGAGAACTATCCTGCTCTTCTTCGACAAAATAGTGCCATGGATCTTTTAGATCCACCAGCGAGGGCAAATGGGGATTTGGTTTAACATCTCATCCGAAAGATGGCACCACCGACAGTGCAGCGCTCCCTCAGTACTGGTTTGGATTGTCAGCCTACCGTTTGTGTTCAAGTCTCTGGAGTGGGACTATGAACCCACAACCTTCTGACGCAGAGGCGAGAGTGCCACCACTGAGCCACGGCTGACACCTCAGTTATACTGAGCAGATGGTTTTGAGTGTCCATTGATGCAACATGGCCTGATTCAATTCACCCAGCAGCTCATTAGTTATTGGTGGTCCTAGCAGGCTTGATGGGCCAGCTGGTCTTTCCTGACCATCAATTTTGGTTTTTTTTATTCGTTCATGGGATGTGGGCATCGCTGGCAAGGCCAGCATTTATTACATAAGAACATAAGACGTAGGAGCAGGAGTAGGTCATTTGGCCCCTCGAGTCTGCTCTGCCATTCAATAAGATCATGGCTGATCTGATCTTGGCCTCAACTCCACTTCCCTGCCCACTCCCCATAACCCTTGACTTCCTTACCATTCAAAACTCTGTCTATCTCCACCTTAAATATATTCAATGACCCAGCCTCCACAGCTCTCTGGGGAACAGAATTCCAAAGATTCACGACCCTCTGAGAGAAGAAATTCCTCCTCATTTCCAATTTAAAAGGGTGCCCCCTTATTCTAAAATTATGCCCCCTAGTTCTAGATTCCCCCACGAGGGGAAACATCCTCACTGCATCTACCCTGTCAAGCCCCTTCAGAATCCTATATGTTTCAATAAGATCCCCTCTCATTCTTCTCAACTCCAATGAGTTTAGGCCCAACCTGCTCAACCTTTCTTCATAAGACAACCCCTTTATCTCCCGAATCAACCTCGTGCACCTTCTCTGAACTGTCTCCAATGCAAGTATATCCTTCCTTAAATAAGGAGACCAAAACACAGTACTCCAGGTGTGGTCTCACCAACGCCCTGTACAGTTGTAACAGGACTTCCCTACTTTAATATTCCATTCCCTTTGCAATACGCTTCCCTACTTGCCCTTGAGAAGGTGGTGGTGAGCTGCCTTCTTGAACTGCTGCAGTCCGTGTGGTGAATGTACTCCCTCAGTGCTGACTTTGTCGCAGCTTTGTCACAGGACTGCAGTGGTTCAAGAAGGCAGCTCACCACCACCTTCTCAAGGGCAATTAGGGATGGGCAATAAATGCTGGCCTTGCCAGCGACGCCCACATCGTGTAATCGAATAAATTAAAAAAAAGTCAGGATGGTGTATGTTCGTATGTAGGAACAAAGGGGTTATAAAAATAATTGTGCAAAATCAATGAATGTTTAACAAAAGTCTTCTTCAGTAATACTAGAAGAACGTTAAAATGAAAATATAAAAATGCAAGTTGGCCATCATGCAACAGTGGGCCTACTGATAAAATACCATCTCCTTAACAGTAATATTTACAAATGAGCCATTCTCCATTTTTCTATTTCTATTTTACCCACCATCAGAGGTAGCTCTAGACAACAGGGAGGCTATATTAACCCCACCCACCTGTCGGAAACCAGGTAGGTGGGCAATAAAAATTGCTCAAGTTACTTACCTACCCTGGAGCCTCCGGGAGCTGACAGGATTTGATTTTCTCCTGCTCTCATGAGCAGGCAGCAAGCGCACCTGCCCAAAGCTGGCGTGACCCTTGTTAACATATACATGTTGGGTCCCGATGACATCATTGGGATCCGCATGCCCTTTTTACATGGCGGCCTAAGGCCCCTCTGGGTCCCTTAAGGACAGTTTAGGTCTCGCTCCCTATTGGGCGTATTGGACCACTAGCTTACTGAGGCAATCTCTCAGGTAGCCTGTGATTCTCTTCCCGGTTGTGCAATTGCCAGGTAGAAGTTACACATTCCAATTACAGATTGAGCGAAGGTTGCTAATATCTCCCGACCTTTTAAAGTAATTAAGGATGAGAATTTTCTAATTAAGGATAGACAAGTGCACATGATTACATTTCAAAGTAGTTAAGGCACTTGCAAATTTCCTTTAAACATTTAGGGGGAATAATTGGGTATCGCCCATTTTGGGGCGCTAATATCGGCCGGGCACAAAGTTTAGCGCCATGCGCTAATTATCGCCTCCGACTGCAAAATTCGCCCCTGGAGGTGATTTGAGCGCTAAATCAGGCACTACACACCTCTCTTAAGGCGCAAACATCGGGGAGTGAGGCACTACCTCAGAACGCTACCGAAGCTCAGGCGATGTCAGTTACCATGGAAGCCAGACAGACTGGCGCTGTCCAATTCTTAAAGGGGGGGGGGCCATCTTGCTGGCCAGCCACACACTGCTCATTGCAGCCTTGAATCTCGGCCTGGAGAGACCTCTAAAGCAATTGTGTTGGAAGCACTAATGGATAGGCCCAGGGAAAGAGCTCGGCGCTTAGGAACCTCAAATGTGGTGCTGAGGACCAAAACTCTTAGGACAGCATTAAATCTCTCCAGACGTCTCTCTCCCTCTCAACCTGTGTGTACCAAAAATTTTGCCAACAAGAAAAGGCAGGAAGCGGCTGCCTTTAAATAGCACTCCCCCAGCCCCTTCCTGACTTGAAAACGTTCCCCTCTACCTGTTGTTCCTAGCAGCAGGCGCTAAGGCAGGGGGCGCGACTCAATATCCGGTCCGGGGCACTACCGGGGTGTTGCACACTCGACTGATGTCACGATCTGCGGGCGCAGGAGATCATAGCGGTAGTGTTTAGCGCTGCCGCAAAACGACTGGTCAATTTCGCAAGCGGTGCTAAAATCGCCGCGCTCGGGCGCTAAGTTCCTAGCGCCCCATTAGCGCCCCGCGGAGGCGAAAACGGGAGGCGGTAACCCACCGAATTTTCCCCTTTAGCTCCTACTTTGTGGCATGGAGCCTATAAAGTGCAAACCACTACAAAGACAAGACGATCCATTGATTTTGCACTATTATTTTTATACAAAGGGATCATATGGATCTTTATCAGTCTAACTCCTTGAAAATACTCGAGCTTACCAACATTTCCTCAATAAATGTATAACTTTTGTGTCTTATTTTTATGCAATAGCTTATCACAGCACTCACATAAATATGAGAATGATGGTCTTAACCATCTGGATGTCAGTTTGATTCAGTTAGTGCCACTTTCACCTCAGAATCAGAGGTTGTGGGTTCAAACCCCACTCCGAGGTTTGAGTGCATAACATAAACAGAAAGAAAGAAAAGATAACTCCCCTGCTCTTCCTCAAAATAGCACCATGGGATCTTTTACATCTTCATCTGAAAGACAGCACCCCCTCAGTACTACACTGGAATGTCAGCTTTGATCTTTGTGCTTAAGTGTCCAGAGTGGGACTTGAACTACACAACCCTTCTGACTCACAGGTAAGAATGCTGGCAACTAAGCCATGCTGATAGGGCATACATGCATGTTTGTCTGTTCAGCTGGATGTCAATGATACCGTGGTGCTATTTAAAGAGCGAGGAGATACTCTGGCATTCCTTCCTCAACTAATAACACCAAAAATATGTTGTGGAACTGGATGCCTGATCTTGTGTGCCAAATAGCAGCAATGTTTGCCAACATAACAACACTCAGTGAACTCCAAAAACAAAGAAAGACTTGCATTTCTATAGCGCCTTTCACAACATCAGGACGCACCAAAGCGCTTTACAGCCAATTAAGTACTTTTTCAAGTGTAGTCCCTGTAGTAATGTAGGAAACGCGGCAGCCAATTTTGCGCACAGCAAGGGCCCACAAACCGCAACATGATAATGACCAGCTAAGCTGTTTCTTCAGTTAGGTTGGTTGAGGGATAAATGTTCACCAGAACACCAGGGAGAACGCCTCTGCTCTACTTCAAAGTAGAGCCATAGGACCTTTTATGTCCACCTGAGAGGGCAAACGGGTCCTTGGTTTAACGTCTCACCTGAAAGACGGCACCTCTGACAGTGCAGCACTCCCTCAGTTCTGCACTGGAGTGTCAGCCTGGATTTGTTCTCAAGTCTCAGGAAGTGGCTTGAACCCACGACCTTCTAATTCAGAGGCAAAAGTGCGACCTCTGAGCCACGGCTGACACCTAGTATAAACCTCTCAATCTGGAGACTCTAACATAATGACCAGCTGGTTAAAAAGAAACTTACCTACTTATCTGAGAATACACTTTAAGATATTGTATTTTCTTCATGCTTGACAACACACTAAAAAAGAGACAAAGACAGAGAAGGGATTCTGAACTATGAGGATTGCAGGAGTAGGCTTCCAGTATAACAAGGAGTAACTGTGTATGCTTCATCAGGACTGAAGACTGAAAGATGTACAGGCATTTTAACAAGATTAGAATAAGGAGACAGGGAAGAGAATCAAAAGATACACCAATAACAGGGAGGGAGTTGGTGGATTAAATGATCTGCAAACAACTGAATGAATCAGTGAGATGATGCAAAGCTATAGCAATGGCAAAAGATTGTGCAATGATGGAAGGTGAAAAGACACAGATCACACAAACAAAAATGTGAGAATGAGGAAAGAGAGAGGAAAAAAAATACAAGCTGCAAATGCTCCACATCTGAAATTAAGCAAATTGCAAGTGAAACACAATAGATCCAGCAGTCAAAAGAAAAGGGAAAACAGGCTGAGGCCCCTGCCAGTGCCGTGCTGCAATGATGGGTCTCCAAACTCTCCATCCCAAACGTCAAGCTGATTCCCCTACCCTCCCCACTCTCTGCTGTGAGAAGTCGCACAACACCAGGTTATAGTCCAACAGTTTTATTTGAAATCACAAGCTTTCAGAGCTGCTGCCCCTTCGTCAGGTGAAGTGTATTTCTTCCATCATTGCACAATCTTTTGCCATTGCTATAGCTTTGCATCATCTCACTGATTCATTCAGTTGTTTGCAGATCATTTAATCCTCCCTGTTATTGGTGTATCTTTTGATTCTCTTCCCTGTCTCCTTATTCTAATCTTGTTAAAATGCCTGTACATCTTTCAGTCTTCAGTTCTGATGAAGCATACACAGTTACTCTGACCTGACGAAGGGGCAGCAGCTCCGAAAGCTTGTGATTTCAAATAAAACTGTTGGACTATAACCTGGTGTTGTGCGACTTCTCACTTTTGTCCACCCCAGTCCAACACCGGCATCTCCGCATCATGGCCACTCTCTGCTGTGACTCAGCTTCCAATTCACCAGCCTTTACATTCACCAGGTCACTAGCTGCCATTCCCACCATCTACGACATGATTCCCACATCTGCCCCTCCTGCTCTCCTTTATTTTTCCAATCTTTCTAACGTGGCTGTTTACATTTCAGCCTTCAGTTTTGATAACGAACGCACACCTCAAATGTCACAACCCGGCTTTTCTGTTCACAGACTGATGTGCTGAGTATTTCCAGCATTTTCTGTTTTTGTTTCAGATTTCTAGCATCCACAGTATTTTGCTTTTTGGGGGTTTGTGTCCTATGATTGAACACTTGACATATTCATTATTTTTCTTTCCGTCTGGCCTTCGAGTGTTTTAGTGTTGACAGCAAGCGTAAAAAATGAAAAATATGCTCTGTCATCATGCGTGCTTAACACATTTATGAGAGGTTACTTCCTCAACTATCTTAACAGCACCATTTATTTTAAACCGGTTTAATACCTCCATTATCGTGACAGAAATTTCATATAAACCTGTTTGTGTGCTGGTATCCCACAGGCCAAAGCCAAGCCAAAAAACGTTTATTTGTCTTACCTAGATGACCATTTGCTCTCTGACAAATTTTATCCAAAATAAATTGATCTTGTGAAAAATGACTGAGCTAATAGCGAAGGGGGCCAGTCAGTCTCATAGAATCCACTGCCATGACTGTAGTTTAACATTTCTCACATTATCTCCCCTTCCACTTCAAGCAAGGCTTCTAATCTAGTGCCAATTTATGGGCAGTTAGATACTGAAGAATTGGATAGAAACTGCCAAACTTTAATTTCATCCAGGGCCCATACGATTGGCTCAAAGGGGTAGAGTTTGTGCGATAGTGAAGTCGAAAAAAGAAAGACTTGCATTTACATAACGCCTCTTACGACCTCAAAATGTCTCAAAGCACTTTACAGCCAATTAAGTACTTTTGAAGTGTTGTAACGTAGGAAACACGGCAACCAATTTGCGCACAGCAATGTGGTAATGACCAGATAATCTGTTATTGTGAGGTTGATTGAGGGATAAATATTGGCCAGGACACCAGGCATAACTCCCCTGTTCTTCTTCAAAATAGTGCCATGGGATCATTTATGTCCACCTGAGAGAGCAGACAGGGCCTCGGTTTAATGTCTCATCCAAACGACTGCACCTCTGACAGTGCAACTCTCCCTCCGTACTGCACTGGAATGTCAGCCTAGATTTTTGACCTCAAGTTTCTGGGGTGGGACTGTGAACCCACAACTGTCTGACTCAGAGGCAAGAGAGCTAACAATTGAGCCATGGCTGGCACACGGAAGTTAGTGGAAATAAAAATCAGGAGAGAGGCAAGACGGGCTGCCGATTCGCTATCACTAGTTTTACACCATCGCACAAAGTCAAAATCTACCCGAAATCATTTCATTCTAGGTCTGATTTGAACCAAAACCACTTTTACCTTTACTGCCGCCATCAGTGACACTCTAATATAAAACCCCATAAAATCCGAATGCCATCAGACACCTATATTTTGCTCAAACTCAGGAGCTGTAATGAGGTCTCCTGGTACCACTATCTGTGCAGTGCTCGATTCCCTCCCTCGTATCTGTAGAAGAGCAGCTCCCTAGAATCCAACAGAGCAGAGTCAGAGGAGAGTGACACAGAGGTTGTGGGTCCCACTTGAATGTCACTGCCTTCAGGACCTCTTATGAGAATGTAAATGTTAGAAGAATGTTATTCTCATCCATTGTTACTCACTCCCTTATTTCTAATCTCTACCCCTCTCCTTTTATTAAAAGTGTTATTTTTATTTTTAATTCTTGCCTGCCTTTCCTGTCCTCTGTTGTAAAATTTGAGAAATAAAATCAATACTGTTGACTGGCATTGTAAGAAAGAAAAGAAAGACTTGCATTTCTATAGCGCCTTTCATGACCTTGGGACGTCTCAAAGTGCTTTACAGCCAATGAAGTACTTTAGAAGTGTAGATAATCACTGTTGTAATGTAGGAAACACGGCAGCCAATTTGCACACAGCAAGCTCCCAAAAACAGCATTGTGATAATGACCATGAACTCTGTTTTTGTGATGTTGATTGAGGCATAAATATTGGCCAGGACACCGGGGATAACACCCGCTTTTCTTCTTCGAAATAGTGGCATGGGATCTTTTACGTTCTCCTGAGAGGGTCGACGGGGCCGCAGTTAATGTCTCATCCGAAAGACGGCACCGCCAACAATGCAGCACTCCCCCAGTGTCAGCCTAGATTTATTTTGTGCTCAAGTCTCTGGAGTGGGACGTGAACCCACAACCTTCTGACGCAGAAATGAGAGTGCTACCAACTGAGGCATGGCTGTCAGCGTAGCAGATTTAGGATTCATTTTCCTCAAAGCCTTATATATTATTTCTGTGCTCAGATGAATAGTGTACGAATTATTTTTGGCAATTATTGAACAATTCCATTGTACTTCTTAAATATGTGCTTGAAGGGACAAAAGTAGCACTTACAGGACGTGGAGTATTGCAGTAACAATATTCAGCCACAGGGAGTGATGTTGCATAAAAGTGCTGTGAACAGTTCTGTGGATTTAAAAAGGAAAAATGTTAAATGGTGGGAATCAAAGAAAAACAGAAAATGCAGGAAATATACAGGGTGAGTCAGCATCTATAAAGAGAAAAGAACCAGTTGTGATATTATAGGTGTGTAACATTGAAGTGAAATTCCAGGTGGGTGGGGAGTGCACGTATTGTGATGCGTAGGGACAGACTGGGTCGACCGGTTGTTCTTTTCCTGTATGCCACGTTCGTATGTTTGTTAATAATGTAGAACAGAAAACTAAAGTGCTGTGGAATTTATTGAGTGATGTAAGAATTCTAGGATACTGAAGGGCAGCAAATCATAGAATCATAGAAACATTACAGCACAGAAGGAGACCATTCGGTCCATTGTATCTGTGCCGGCTGACAAAGGGCTATCCAGCCTAATCCCACTTTCCAGCTCTTGGTCCGTAGCCCTGTAGGTTACGGCACTTCAAGTGCATATCCAAGTACTTTTTAAATGCGATGAGTGTTTCTGCCTCTACCACCCTTTCAGGCAATGAGTTCCAGTCCCCCACCACCCTCTGGGTGAAAAAAGTTCTCCTCAACTCCCCTCTAATCCTTCTCGCAATTACTTTAAATCTATGCTCCCTGGTTATCGACCCCTCTGCTAAGGGAAATAGGTCCTTCCTATCCACTCTATCTAGGCCCCTCATAACTTCATACACCTCAATTAAGTCTCCCCTCAGCCTCCTCTGTTCCAAAGAAAACAACTCCAGCCTATCCAATCTTTCCTCATAGCTAAACTTCTCCAGTCCTGGTAACATCCTCATAAATATTGGCCAGGACACCAGGCATAACTCCCACTGCTCTTCTTCGAAATAGTGGCATAAAAATAAAACAAAAAAGGTGACTCAACCGTGGCTAACAAGGGAAATTAGGGATAGCATAAGATCCAAGGAGAGGACATATAAATTGGCCAGAAAAAGCAGCAAACCTGAGGATTGGGAGCAGTTTAGGATTCAGCAAAGGAGGACAAAGGGATTAATTAAGAGGGGGAAAATAGAGTATGAGAGTAAGCTTGCAGGGAACATAAAAACTGACTGTAAAAGCTTCTATAGATATGTGAAGAGAAAAAGATTGGTGAAGTCAAGCGTAGGTGCTTTGCAGTCAGAATCAGGGGAATTTATACTGGGGAACAAAGAAATGGCAGACCAATTAAATACATACTTTGGTTCTGTCTTCACAAAGGAGGACACAAATAAACTCCCAGAGATGTCGGGGAACATAGGGTCTAATGAGAGGGAGGAACTGAATGAAATCAGTATTTGTAGGGAAATGGTGTTAAGGAAATTGACGGGATTGAAGGCCGATAAATCCCCAGGGCCTGATAATCTACATCCTAGGGTACTTAAGGAAGTGGCCCCAGAAATAGTAGATGCATTGCTAGTCATCTTCCAAAATTCTATAGACTCTGGAACAGTTCCTATGGATTGGAGGGTAGCTAATGTAACCCCACTATTTAAAAAAGGTGGGAGAGAGAAAACAGGGAATTATAGACCAGTAAGCCTGACATCGGTAGTGGGGAAAATGCTAGAGTCCATTATAAAAGATGTAATAGCAGAGCACTTGGAAAACAGTGACAGGATTGGACAAAGTCAACATGGATTTACAAAAGGTAAATCATGCTTGACTAATCTACTGGAATTTTTTGAGGATATAACTGGTAGAATAGATAAGGGAGAACCAGTGGATGTGGTGTATTTGGACTTTCAGAAGGCTTTTGATAAGGTCCCACATAAGAGATTAGCGTGCAAAGTTAAAGCACATGGGATTGGGGGTAAGGTACTGACTTGGATAGAAAACTGGTTGGCAGACAGGAAACAAAGAGTTGGAATAAACGGGTCTTTTTCCGAGTGGCAGGCAGTGACTAGTGGGGTACTGCAGGGATCGGTGCTAGGACCCGTTATTCACAATATATATTAATGATCTAGACGTGGGAACTAGATGTAATATCTCCAAGTTTGCAGACGACACAAAGCTGGGTGGGCATGTGTGCTGTGAGGAGGATGCAGAGAAACTCCAGTATGATTTGGACAGGTTGGGTGATTGGGCAGATGCATGACAGATGCAGTATAATGTGGATAAATGCGAGGTTATCCACTTTGGTGGCAAAAACAAGAAGGCAGATTATTATCTGAACGGCAATAGATTGGGAAGAGGGGAAGTGCAACGAGACCTGGGTGTCCTTGTGCACCAGTCACTGAAGGTAAGCATGCAGGTGCAGCAGGCAGTTAAGAAGGCAAATGGTATGTTGGCCTTCATAGTGAGAAGATTCGAGTACAGGAGCAAGGATGTCTTGCTGCAGTTGTACAGGACCTTGGTGAGACCACACCTTGAGTATTGTGTGCCGTTTTGGTCGCCTTATCTGAGGAAAGATGTTCTTGCCATGGAGGGAGTGCAGCGAAGATTCACCAGACTGATACCTGGGATGGCAAGAATGACGTATGAAGAGAGATTGGGTCAATTAGGCTTATATTTGCTAGAGTTTAGAAGAATGAGAGGGGATCTCATTGAAACTTATAAAATTCTAACAGGACTAGACAGACTAGATGCAGGAAGGATGTTCCCGATGGTGGGGGAGTCCAGAACCAGAGGTCACAGTCTAAGGATAAGGGGTAAGCCATTTAGGACTGAGATGAGGAGGAATTTCTTCACCCAGAGAGTGGTGAACCTGTGGAATTCTCTACCACAGAAGGCAGTTGAGGCCAATTCATTAAATATATTCAAGAAGGAGTTAGAAATATTTCTTAAGGCTAAGGGGATCAAGGGATATGGGGAGAAAGCCGGGACAGGGTACTGAGTTTGGATGATCAGCCATGATCGCATTGAATGGCGGAGCAGGCTAGAGGAGCCGAATGGCCTACTCCTGCTCCTATCTTCTATGTTTCTATGTTTCTATGATCTTTTACATTCTCCTGAGAGGGTAGACGAGGCCGCAGTTAATGTCTCATCCGAAAGACGGCACCGCCAACAATGCAGCACTCCCCCAGTGTCAGCCTAGATTTATTTTGTGCTCAAGTCTCTGGAGTGGGACGTGAACCCACAACCTTCTGACGCAGAAATGAGAGTGCTACCAACTGAGGCATGGCTGTCAGCGTAGCAGATTTAGGATTCATTTTCCTCAAAGCCTTATATATTATTTCTGTGCTCAGATGAATAGTGTACGAATTATTTTTGGCAATTATTGAACAATTCCATTGTACTTCTTAAATATGTGCTTGAAGGGACAAAAGTAGCACTTACAGGACGTGGAGTATTGCAGTAACAATATTCAGCCACAGGGAGTGATGTTGCATAAAAGTGCTGTGAACAGTTCTGTGGATTTAAAAAGGAAAAATGTTAAATGGTGGGAATCAAAGAAAAACAGAAAATGCAGGAAATATACAGGGTGAGTCAGCATCTATAAAGAGAAAAGAACCAGTTGTGATATTATAGGTGTGTAACATTGAAGTGAAATTCCAGGTGGGTGGGGAGTGCACGTATTGTGATGCGTAGGGACAGACTGGGTCGACCAGTTGTTCTTTTCCTGTATGCCACGTTCGTATGTTTGTTAATAATGCAGAACAGAAAACTAAAGTGCTGTGGAATTTATTGAGTGATGTAAGAATTCTAGGATACTGAAGGGCAGCAAATCATAGAATCATAGAAACATTACAGCACAGAAGGAGACCATTCGGTCCATTGTATCTGTGCCGGCTGACAAAGGGCTATCCAGCCTAATCCCACTTTCCAGCTCTTGGTCCGTAGCCCTGTAGGTTACGGCACTTCAAGTGCATATCCAAGTACTTTTTAAATGCGATGAGTGTTTCTGCCTCTACCACCCTTTCAGGCAATGAGTTCCAGTCCCCCACCACCCTCTGGGTGAAAAAAGTTCTCCTCAACTCCCCTCTAATCCTTCTCGCAATTACTTTAAATCTATGCTCCCTGGTTATCGACCCCTCTGCTAAGGGAAATAGGTCCTTCCTATCCACTCTATCTAGGCCCCTCATAACTTCATACACCTCAATTAAGTCTCCCCTCAGCCTCCTCTGTTCCAAAGAAAACAACTCCAGCCTATCCAATCTTTCCTCATAGCTAAACTTCTCCAGTCCTGGTAACATCCTCATAAATATTGGCCAGGACACCAGGCATAACTCCCACTGCTCTTCTTCGAAATAGTGGCATAAAAATAAAACAAAAAAGGTGACTCAACCGTGGCTAACAAGGGAAATTAGGGATAGCATAAGATCCAAGGAGAGGACATATAAATTGGCCAGAAAAAGCAGCAAACCTGAGGATTGGGAGCAGTTTAGGATTCAGCAAAGGAGGACAAAGGGATTAATTAAGAGGGGGAAAATAGAGTATGAGAGTAAGCTTGCAGGGAACATAAAAACTGACTGTAAAAGCTTCTATAGATATGTGAAGAGAAAAAGATTGGTGAAGTCAAGCGTAGGTGCTTTGCAGTCAGAATCAGGGGAATTTATAATGGGGAACAAAGAAATGGCAGACCAATTAAATACATACTTTGGTTCTGTCTTCACAAAGGAGGACACAAATAAACTCCCAGAGATGTCGGGGAACATAGGGTCTAATGAGAGGGAGGAACTGAATGAAATCAGTATTTGTAGGGAAATGGTGTTAAGGAAATTGACGGGATTGAAGGCCGATAAATCCCCAGGGCCTGATAATCTACATCCTAGGGTACTTAAGGAAGTGGCCCCAGAAATAGTAGATGCATTGCTAGTCATCTTCCAAAATTCTATAGACTCTGGAACAGTTCCTATGGATTGGAGGGTAGCTAATGTAACCCCACTATTTAAAAAAGGTGGGAGAGAGAAAACAGGGAATTATAGACCAGTAAGCCTGACATCGGTAGTGGGGAAAATGCTAGAGTCCATTATAAAAGATGTAATAGCAGAGCACTTGGAAAACAGTGACAGGATTGGACAAAGTCAACATGGATTTACAAAAGGTAAATCATGCTTGACTAATCTACTGGAATTTTTTGAGGATATAACTGGTAGAATAGATAAGGGAGAACCAGTGGATGTGGTGTATTTGGACTTTCAGAAGGCTTTTGATAAGGTCCCACATAAGAGATTAGCGTGCAAAGTTAAAGCACATGGGATTGGGGGTAAGGTACTGACTTGGATAGAAAACTGGTTGGCAGACAGGAAACAAAGAGTTGGAATAAACGGGTCTTTTTCCGAGTGGCAGGCAGTGACTAGTGGGGTACTGCAGGGATCGGTGCTAGGACCCGTTATTCACAATATATATTAATGATCTAGACGTGGGAACTAGATGTAATATCTCCAAGTTTGCAGACGACACAAAGCTGGGTGGGCATGTGTGCTGTGAGGAGGATGCAGAGAAACTCCAGTATGATTTGGACAGGTTGGGTGATTGGGCAGATGCATGACAGATGCAGTATAATGTGGATAAATGCGAGGTTATCCACTTTGGTGGCAAAAACAAGAAGGCAGATTATTATCTGAACGGCAATAGATTGGGAAGAGGGGAAGTGCAACGAGACCTGGGTGTCCTTGTGCACCAGTCACTGAAGGTAAGCATGCAGGTGCAGCAGGCAGTTAAGAAGGCAAATGGTATGTTGGCCTTCATAGTGAGAAGATTCGAGTACAGGAGCAAGGATGTCTTGCTGCAGTTGTACAGGACCTTGGTGAGACCACACCTTGAGTATTGTGTGCCGTTTTGGTCGCCTTATCTGAGGAAAGATGTTCTTGCCATGGAGGGAGTGCAGCGAAGATTCACCAGACTGATACCTGGGATGGTAAGAATGACGTATGAAGAGAGATTGGGTCAATTAGGCTTATATTTGCTAGAGTTTAGAAGAATGAGAGGGGATCTCATTGAAACTTATAAAATTCTAACAGGACTAGACAGACTAGATGCAGGAAGGATGTTCCCGATGGTGGGGGAGTCCAGAACCAGAGGTCACAGTCTAAGGATAAGGGGTAAGCCATTTAGGACTGAGATGAGGAGGAATTTCTTCACCCAGAGAGTGGTGAACCTGTGGAATTCTCTACCACAGAAGGCAGTTGAGGCCAATTCATTAAATATATTCAAGAAGGAGTTAGAAATATTTCTTAAGGCTAAGGGGATCAAGGGATATGGGGAGAAAGCCGGGACAGGGTACTGAGTTTGGATGATCAGCCATGATCGCATTGAATGGCGGAGCAGGCTAGAGGAGCCGAATGGCCTACTCCTGCTCCTATCTTCTATGTTTCTATGTTTCTATGATCTTTTACATTCTCCTGAGAGGGTAGACGAGGCCGCAGTTAATGTCTCATCCGAAAGACGGCACCGCCAACAATGCAGCACTCCCCCAGTGTCAGCCTAGATTTATTTTGTGCTCAAGTCTCTGGAGTGGGACGTGAACCCACAACCTTCTGACGCAGAAATGAGAGTGCTACCAACTGAGGCATGGCTGTCAGCGTAGCAGATTTAGGATTCATTTTCCTCAAAGCCTTATATATTATTTCTGTGCTCAGATGAATAGTGTACGAATTATTTTTGGCAATTATTGAACAATTCCATTGTACTTCTTAAATATGTGCTTGAAGGGACAAAAGTAGCACTTACAGGACGTGGAGTATTGCAGTAACAATATTCAGCCACAGGGAGTGATGTTGCATAAAAGTGCTGTGAACAGTTCTGTGGATTTAAAAAGGAAAAATGTTAAATGGTGGGAATCAAAGAAAAACAGAAAATGCAGGAAATATACAGGGTGAGTCAGCATCTATAAAGAGAAAAGAACCAGTTGTGATATTATAGGTGTGTAACATTGAAGTGAAATTCCAGGTGGGTGGGGAGTGCACGTATTGTGATGCGTAGGGACAGACTGGGTCGACCGGTTGTTCTTTTCCTGTATGCCACGTTCGTATGTTTGTTAATAATGCAGAACAGAAAACTAAAGTGCTGTGGAATTTATTGAGTGATGTAAGAATTCTAGGATACTGAAGGGCAGCAAATCATAGAATCATAGAAACATTACAGCACAGAAGGAGACCATTCGGTCCATTGTATCTGTGCCGGCTGACAAAGGGCTATCCAGCCTAATCCCACTTTCCAGCTCTTGGTCCGTAGCCCTGTAGGTTACGGCACTTCAAGTGCATATCCAAGTACTTTTTAAATGCGATGAGTGTTTCTGCCTCTACCACCCTTTCAGGCAATGAGTTCCAGTCCCCCACCACCCTCTGGGTGAAAAAAGTTCTCCTCAACTCCCCTCTAATCCTTCTCGCAATTACTTTAAATCTATGCTCCCTGGTTATCGACCCCTCTGCTAAGGGAAATAGGTCCTTCCTATCCACTCTATCTAGGCCCCTCATAACTTCATACACCTCAATTAAGTCTCCCCTCAGCCTCCTCTGTTCCAAAGAAAACAACTCCAGCCTATCCAATCTTTCCTCATAGCTAAACTTCTCCAGTCCTGGTAACATCCTCATAAATATTGGCCAGGACACCAGGCATAACTCCCACTGCTCTTCTTCGAAATAGTGGCATAAAAATAAAACAAAAAAGGTGACTCAACCGTGGCTAACAAGGGAAATTAGGGATAGCATAAGATCCAAGGAGAGGACATATAAATTGGCCAGAAAAAGCAGCAAACCTGAGGATTGGGAGCAGTTTAGGATTCAGCAAAGGAGGACAAAGGGATTAATTAAGAGGGGGAAAATAGAGTATGAGAGTAAGCTTGCAGGGAACATAAAAACTGACTGTAAAAGCTTCTATAGATATGTGAAGAGAAAAAGATTGGTGAAGTCAAGCGTAGGTGCTTTGCAGTCAGAATCAGGGGAATTTATAATGGGGAACAAAGAAATGGCAGACCAATTAAATACATACTTTGGTTCTGTCTTCACAAAGGAGGACACAAATAAACTCCCAGAGATGTCGGGGAACATAGGGTCTAATGAGAGGGAGGAACTGAATGAAATCAGTATTTGTAGGGAAATGGTGTTAAGGAAATTGACGGGATTGAAGGCCGATAAATCCCCAGGGCCTGATAATCTACATCCTAGGGTACTTAAGGAAGTGGCCCCAGAAATAGTAGATGCATTGCTAGTCATCTTCCAAAATTCTATAGACTCTGGAACAGTTCCTATGGATTGGAGGGTAGCTAATGTAACCCCACTATTTAAAAAAGGTGGGAGAGAGAAAACAGGGAATTATAGACCAGTAAGCCTGACATCGGTAGTGGGGAAAATGCTAGAGTCCATTATAAAAGATGTAATAGCAGAGCACTTGGAAAACAGTGACAGGATTGGACAAAGTCAACATGGATTTACAAAAGGTAAATCATGCTTGACTAATCTACTGGAATTTTTTGAGGATATAACTGGTAGAATAGATAAGGGAGAACCAGTGGATGTGGTGTATTTGGACTTTCAGAAGGCTTTTGATAAGGTCCCACATAAGAGATTAGCGTGCAAAGTTAAAGCACATGGGATTGGGGGTAAGGTACTGACTTGGATAGAAAACTGGTTGGCAGACAGGAAACAAAGAGTTGGAATAAACGGGTCTTTTTCCGAGTGGCAGGCAGTGACTAGTGGGGTACTGCAGGGATCGGTGCTAGGACCCGTTATTCACAATATATATTAATGATCTAGACGTGGGAACTAGATGTAATATCTCCAAGTTTGCAGACGACACAAAGCTGGGTGGGCATGTGTGCTGTGAGGAGGATGCAGAGAAACTCCAGTATGATTTGGACAGGTTGGGTGATTGGGCAGATGCATGACAGATGCAGTATAATGTGGATAAATGCGAGGTTATCCACTTTGGTGGCAAAAACAAGAAGGCAGATTATTATCTGAACGGCAATAGATTGGGAAGAGGGGAAGTGCAACGAGACCTGGGTGTCCTTGTGCACCAGTCACTGAAGGTAAGCATGCAGGTGCAGCAGGCAGTTAAGAAGGCAAATGGTATGTTGGCCTTCATAGTGAGAAGATTCGAGTACAGGAGCAAGGATGTCTTGCTGCAGTTGTACAGGACCTTGGTGAGACCACACCTTGAGTATTGTGTGCCGTTTTGGTCGCCTTATCTGAGGAAAGATGTTCTTGCCATGGAGGGAGTGCAGCGAAGATTCACCAGACTGATACCTGGGATGGTAAGAATGACGTATGAAGAGAGATTGGGTCAATTAGGCTTATATTTGCTAGAGTTTAGAAGAATGAGAGGGGATCTCATTGAAACTTATAAAATTCTAACAGGACTAGACAGACTAGATGCAGGAAGGATGTTCCCGATGGTGGGGGAGTCCAGAACCAGAGGTCACAGTCTAAGGATAAGGGGTAAGCCATTTAGGACTGAGATGAGGAGGAATTTCTTCACCCAGAGAGTGGTGAACCTGTGGAATTCTCTACCACAGAAGGCAGTTGAGGCCAATTCATTAAATATATTCAAGAAGGAGTTAGAAATATTTCTTAAGGCTAAGGGGATCAAGGGATATGGGGAGAAAGCCGGGACAGGGTACTGAGTTTGGATGATCAGCCATGATCGCATTGAATGGCGGAGCAGGCTAGAGGAGCCGAATGGCCTACTCCTGCTCCTATCTTCTATGTTTCTATGTTTCTATGATCTTTTACATTCTCCTGAGAGGGTAGACGAGGCCGCAGTTAATGTCTCATCCGAAAGACGGCACCGCCAACAATGCAGCACTCCCCCAGTGTCAGCCTAGATTTATTTTGTGCTCAAGTCTCTGGAGTGGGACGTGAACCCACAACCTTCTGACGCAGAAATGAGAGTGCTACCAACTGAGGCATGGCTGTCAGCGTAGCAGATTTAGGATTCATTTTCCTCAAAGCCTTATATATTATTTCTGTGCTCAGATGAATAGTGTACGAATTATTTTTGGCAATTATTGAACAATTCCATTGTACTTCTTAAATATGTGCTTGAAGGGACAAAAGTAGCACTTACAGGACGTGGAGTATTGCAGTAACAATATTCAGCCACAGGGAGTGATGTTGCATAAAAGTGCTGTGAACAGTTCTGTGGATTTAAAAAGGAAAAATGTTAAATGGTGGGAATCAAAGAAAAACAGAAAATGCAGGAAATATACAGGGTGAGTCAGCATCTATAAAGAGAAAAGAACCAGTTGTGATATTATAGGTGTGTAACATTGAAGTGAAATTCCAGGTGGGTGGGGAGTGCACGTATTGTGATGCGTAGGGACAGACTGGGTCGACCGGTTGTTCTTTTCCTGTATGCCACGTTCGTATGTTTGTTAATAATGCAGAACAGAAAACTAAAGTGCTGTGGAATTTATTGAGTGATGTAAGAATTCTAGGATACTGAAGGGCAGCAAATCATAGAATCATAGAAACATTACAGCACAGAAGGAGACCATTCGGTCCATTGTATCTGTGCCGGCTGACAAAGGGCTATCCAGCCTAATCCCACTTTCCAGCTCTTGGTCCGTAGCCCTGTAGGTTACGGCACTTCAAGTGCATATCCAAGTACTTTTTAAATGCGATGAGTGTTTCTGCCTCTACCACCCTTTCAGGCAATGAGTTCCAGTCCCCCACCACCCTCTGGGTGAAAAAAGTTCTCCTCAACTCCCCTCTTATCCTTCTCGCAATTACTTTAAATCTATGCTCCCTGGTTATCGACCCCTCTGCTAAGGGAAATAGGTCCTTCCTATCCACTCTATCTAGGCCCCTCATAACTTCATACACCTCAATTAAGTCTCCCCTCAGCCTCCTCTGTTCCAAAGAAAACAACTCCAGCCTATCCAATCTTTCCTCATAGCTAAACTTCTCCAGTCCTGGTAACATCCTCATAAATATTGGCCAGGACACCAGGCATAACTCCCACTGCTCTTCTTCGAAATAGTGGCATAAAAATAAAACAAAAAAGGTGACTCAACCGTGGCTAACAAGGGAAATTAGGGATAGCATAAGATCCAAGGAGAGGACATATAAATTGGCCAGAAAAAGCAGCAAACCTGAGGATTGGGAGCAGTTTAGGATTCAGCAAAGGAGGACAAAGGGATTAATTAAGAGGGGGAAAATAGAGTATGAGAGTAAGCTTGCAGGGAACATAAAAACTGACTGTAAAAGCTTCTATAGATATGTGAAGAGAAAAAGATTGGTGAAGTCAAGCGTAGGTGCTTTGCAGTCAGAATCAGGGGAATTTATAATGGGGAACAAAGAAATGGCAGACCAATTAAATACATACTTTGGTTCTGTCTTCACAAAGGAGGACACAAATAAACTCCCAGAGATGTCGGGGAACATAGGGTCTAATGAGAGGGAGGAACTGAATGAAATCAGTATTTGTAGGGAAATGGTGTTAAGGAAATTGACGGGATTGAAGGCCGATAAATCCCCAGGGCCTGATAATCTACATCCTAGGGTACTTAAGGAAGTGGCCCCAGAAATAGTAGATGCATTGCTAGTCATCTTCCAAAATTCTATAGACTCTGGAACAGTTCCTATGGATTGGAGGGTAGCTAATGTAACCCCACTATTTAAAAAAGGTGGGAGAGAGAAAACAGGGAATTATAGACCAGTAAGCCTGACATCGGTAGTGGGGAAAATGCTAGAGTCCATTATAAAAGATGTAATAGCAGAGCACTTGGAAAACAGTGACAGGATTGGACAAAGTCAACATGGATTTACAAAAGGTAAATCATGCTTGACTAATCTACTGGAATTTTTTGAGGATATAACTGGTAGAATAGATAAGGGAGAACCAGTGGATGTGGTGTATTTGGACTTTCAGAAGGCTTTTGATAAGGTCCCACATAAGAGATTAGCGTGCAAAGTTAAAGCACATGGGATTGGGGGTAAGGTACTGACTTGGATAGAAAACTGGTTGGCAGACAGGAAACAAAGAGTTGGAATAAACGGGTCTTTTTCCGAGTGGCAGGCAGTGACTAGTGGGGTACTGCAGGGATCGGTGCTAGGACCCGTTATTCACAATATATATTAATGATCTAGACGTGGGAACTAGATGTAATATCTCCAAGTTTGCAGACGACACAAAGCTGGGTGGGCATGTGTGCTGTGAGGAGGATGCAGAGAAACTCCAGTATGATTTGGACAGGTTGGGTGATTGGGCAGATGCATGACAGATGCAGTATAATGTGGATAAATGCGAGGTTATCCACTTTGGTGGCAAAAACAAGAAGGCAGATTATTATCTGAACGGCAATAGATTGGGAAGAGGGGAAGTGCAACGAGACCTGGGTGTCCTTGTGCACCAGTCACTGAAGGTAAGCATGCAGGTGCAGCAGGCAGTTAAGAAGGCAAATGGTATGTTGGCCTTCATAGTGAGAAGATTCGAGTACAGGAGCAAGGATGTCTTGCTGCAGTTGTACAGGACCTTGGTGAGACCACACCTTGAGTATTGTGTGCCGTTTTGGTCGCCTTATCTGAGGAAAGATGTTCTTGCCATGGAGGGAGTGCAGCGAAGATTCACCAGACTGATACCTGGGATGGCAAGAATGACGTATGAAGAGAGATTGGGTCAATTAGGCTTATATTTGCTAGAGTTTAGAAGAATGAGAGGGGATCTCATTGAAACTTATAAAATTCTAACAGGACTAGACAGACTAGATGCAGGAAGGATGTTCCCGATGGTGGGGGAGTCCAGAACCAGAGGTCACAGTCTAAGGATAAGGGGTAAGCCATTTAGGACTGAGATGAGGAGGAATTTCTTCACCCAGAGAGTGGTGAACCTGTGGAATTCTCTACCACAGAAGGCAGTTGAGGCCAATTCATTAAATATATTCAAGAAGGAGTTAGAAATATTTCTTAAGGCTAAGGGGATCAAGGGATATGGGGAGAAAGCCGGGACAGGGTACTGAGTTTGGATGATCAGCCATGATCGCATTGAATGGCGGAGCAGGCTAGAGGAGCCGAATGGCCTACTCCTGCTCCTATCTTCTATGTTTCTATGTTTCTATGATCTTTTACATTCTCCTGAGAGGGTAGACGAGGCCGCAGTTAATGTCTCATCCGAAAGACGGCACCGCCAACAATGCAGCACTCCCCCAGTGTCAGCCTAGATTTATTTTGTGCTCAAGTCTCTGGAGTGGGACGTGAACCCACAACCTTCTGACACAGAAACGAGAGTGCTACCAACTGAGGCATGGCTGTCAGCGTAGCAGATTTAGGATTCATTTTCCTCAAAGCCTTATATATTATTTCTGTGCTCAGATGAATAGTGTACAAGTTATTTTTGGCAATTATTGAACAATTCCATTGTACGTATTAAATATGTGCTTGTAGGGACAAAATTAGCACTTACAGGACGTGGAGTATTGCAGTAACAATATTCAGCCACAGGGAGTGATGCATAAAAGTGCTGTGAACAGTTCTGTGGATTTAAAAAGGAAAAATGTTAAATGGTGGGAATCAAAGAAAAACAGAAAATGCAGGAAATATACAGGGTGAGTCAGCATCTATAAAGAGAAAAGAACCAGTTGTGATATTATAGGTGTGTAACATTGAAGTGAAATTCCAGGTGGGTGGGGAGTGCACGTATTGTGATGCGTAGGGACAGACTGGGTCGACCGGTTGTTCTTTTCCTGTATGTCACGTTCGTATGTTTGTTAATAATGTAGAACAGAAAACTGAAGTGCTGTGGAATTTATTGAGTGATGTAAGAATTCTAGGATACTGAAGGGCAGCAAATCATAGAATCATAGAAACATTACAGCACAGAAGGAGACCATTCGGTCCATTGTATCTGTGCCGGCTGACAAAGGGCTATCCAGCCTAATCCCACTTTCCAGCTCTTGGTCCGTAGCCCTGTAGGTTACGGCACTTCAAGTGCATATCCAAGTACTTTTTAAATGCGATGAGTGTTTCTGCCTCTACCACCCTTTCAGGCAGTGAGTTCCAGTCCCCTACCACCCTCTGGGTGAAAAAAGTTCTCCTCAACTCCCCTCTAATCCTTCTCGCAATTACTTTAAATCTATGCTCCCTGGTTATCGACCCCTCTGCTAAGGGAAATAGGTCCTTCCTATCCACTCTATCTAGGCCCCTCATAACTTCATACACCTCAATTAAGTCTCCCCTCAGCCTCCTCTGTTCCAAAGAAAATAACCCCAGCCTATCCAATCTTTCCTCATAGCTAAACTTCTCCAGTCCTGGTAACATCCTCATAAATCTCCTCTGCACCTTCTCGAGTGCAATCACATTCTTCCTGTGATTTAGTGACCAGAACTGTATGCAGTACTCTAGCTGCGGCATAACTAGTGTATTATACAGTTCAAGCATAACCTCCCTGCTCTTATATTTTATGCCTTGGCTAAAAAAGGAAAGTATCCTATATGCCTTCTTGACCACCTTATCTACCTGTCCTGCTACCTTCAGGGATCTGTTGGCATGCACTCCAAGGTCCCTCTGTTCCTCTACACTTCTCAGTATCCTACCATTTATTGTGTATTCCCTTGCCTTGTAAGCCCTCCCCAAGTGCATTACCTCATGCTTCTCTGGATTGAATTTCATTTGCCACTTTTCTGCCCACCTGACCAGTCCATTGATATCTTCCTGCAGTCTACAGCTTTCTTCCTCACTATCAACCACATGGCCAATTTTTGTATCATCTGCAAACTTCTTAATCATGACCCCTACATTGAAGTCTAAATCATTGATATATACCACAAAAAGCAAGGGACCTAGAACTGAGCCCTGAGGAACCCCACTGGAAACAGCCTTCCAGTCACAAAAACACCGGTCGACCATTACCCTTTGCTTCCTGCCACTGAGCTAATTTTGGATCGAACTTGCCACTTTGCCTTGGATCCCATGAGCTTTTACTATTCTGACCAGTCTGCCATCTGGGACCTTGTCAATAGCCTTGTAAAAATCCATATACACTACATCAAACGTGCTACCCTCATCAACTCTCCTTATTACCTCCTCAAAAAATTCAATCAAGTTTGTTAGACACAATCTTCCCTTAACAAATCCATGCTGACTGTTCTTGATTAATCCAAATGACTGTAGAGCCATGCAAGTTATTACCTGCAGGAGAGGGGAACAAAATTGAAGGGGGAAGGGAAACGTCAGAGGTGGAAAAAAATGAGTTAAATAGGTTTTCAACTGCTGTAAAAGTACGAATAAAGTAAGGAACTGTAGAAGTTGTCTATCATTGACAATGTGCCTCTCATATAGTAAAAATCATATTTTAGTGCTACTGTACATTAATTTACACTCCCACAATTTGAGTAAGACTCATGATCAATTGGAATGCTCCAGACTGCATCAGTGAGACTGAAAGCCTGCAGTATTACGAGATTCTGTCCCCACCCAATGACTCAAGGAATTACTTTAAGTGAGGTGCAAAAATCTGACTGTAGGAATGCAGTCGAGCCAAATGCTATTGCTAATACTACCCACCAGGTACATGGTACATACTCATGTGACTCGGCCAACGTTGTCTACCTCATACGTTGCAGGAAAGAATGCACCGCGGCATGGTACATCGGCGAGACCATGCAGACACTGAGACAACGTATGAACGAGCACCGCGCAACAATCGCCAGGCAGGATTGTTACCTCCCAGTCGGGGAACACTTCAGCAGTCAAGGACATTCAGCCTTGGATCTGCGGGTAAGCGTTCTCCAAGGCAACCTTAGAAACACACGACAACGCAAAATCATCGAGCAGAAACTGATAGCCAAGTTCCGCACTCATGAAGACGGTCTCAACCGGGATCTTGGGTTTATGTCACGATACATGACGTGATCCGGACTCGAGTCGTCGTTGGCTTGTTCACAGATGTGATTCCCAGTAAAAAAAGTATAAATTTTCCCAGTAAAAAAGTAAAAATTTTAAAGCTTTTCGTTTTACATACAGACGGCAGCTTTTGACACGTTAGAACCCCTGCGACTACACCTCATTGTCTCAGTTGTATCTTGCTATGTCTTTGATGTGGTACCTTCCTGGCTGACCTGATTAACTTTATCACACCTCGGCAGATAGTCAGGATGATTTAATTTAGTTGTCTGCAATTGTAAGGTACACATGCTTTGTTCTCTATCTATATATGCTTTGGCGATTCTGTATCTATTAACTTCACGAGGAAGGGGCGATCGATAGCTCCGAAAGCTTGTGATTTCAAATAAAACTGTTGGACTATAACCTGGTGTTGTGCGACCTCTCAATTTTGTCCACCCCAGTCCAACACCGGCATGTCCGCATCATAAACATTTATCTGCATGACTGCTGGTTGCAGTAAATAGTCACCTAACAGAAACTCGGTTATGATGCGGTTTGATGAAGAGGAGTGGGAAGAGGCTCGTGTGGAGCATAAACACCGGACATGGTTTGTAATACTTTGTATTCAGCTTTCTGTTACGCAACTTTCCTCAGCCACGGATTCTGAACGTCATCTTCTATTGCCACCAACGGCAGAGTCAATAGCATAGATTTACGGTACATCCAATTTGAGCACTTACAAATAGCTTGAGTACAGCTTTTCAGTTTGGTTAGCATCATTTCCATTCACAAGATGTACACACACCTTGAATGAAAATTCTTCGGATGCAAGGGAAGAGTGGACCGGGTGATAGAGGTCCTCAAGATTATGAGAGGGTTTGATAGGGTAGACGTAGAGAAGATGTTTCCACTTGCGGGCGAGACCAGAACTAGGGGCCGTAAATATGAGAGTCACTGATAAATCCAATAAAAAAGAAAGAAAAGACTTGGATTTCTATAGCGCCTTTCACAACCACCGGACGTCCCAAAGCACTTTACAGCCAATTAAGTGCTTTTTGAAGTGTGGCCACTGTTGTAAAGTAGGAAACTACAATAGGGAGTTCAGGAGAAACTTCTTTACCCCGAGAGTGATTAGAATGTGGAACTCGCTACCACAAGGACTAGTTGAGGCGAATAGCATAGATGCATGTAAGGGGAAGCTGGACAAGTACATGAGGGAGAGAGGAATAGAAGGATATGTTGATGGGGTGAGATGAAGTAGGGTGGGAGGAGGCTTTTGTGGAGCATAAACACCGGCATAGACCTGTTGGGCCGAATGGCCTGTTTCTGTGCTGTCAATACTGTGTAAGACTTTATAATAGAGTGAGATACGTACTGGCCTTTCACTTGTGGGATCTGAATTCAAATTCAGCATGGACTGATGGAATAAAAGTCTTCTCGATCTGCTGAATGTAAGGGTTCTACATGAAAAGGAGTTTGAACAATCTTAATTTAGCCTAGTGGGGCAGAGCCCACAGCACAAAACTGGTGCTAGATCGGCCATTTCACGCAAAGATATATGATGCCTAGCATAGAAAATGCAGTGCTCCTCCAGGCCCCACAGGGAAATTTATAGCCTCCCCTTCCCTGGACTCTCCACCTCCCGCCCCACCCTACCCTTCCCTCCCACAAGACTCTCTCCACGACTTACCTGCTTGTTGGTGAGCCTTCCTTTGGTGCCAGCCGGCAGCCTTTAGCCTGTCCAAAGTCTCTCGCTCGCCTGCCCCCTGCTACTTTCCACCTGTTTCGGGAAGGCAGATGACCAGCGGCATGTAAACGAGACCCGGGAGTTAAAATAACCCGGGCCTCAAACATAGGACAACGAGTGTGTTTTTGCACTCGCCCCGCAACCCCCACTCAAAACCCGTGGGAGGTTAAAATCAATCCCAAGGTCTTCCACTCTCATCACCCGCTCCACTGGTGTCCTGTATTCTGCTGAATTGATTTGTCATTTTTGAATCCCTCCACAGCCTCTTCCCACGCTACTTTTACAGCCCTGCGTGTATCCTCTACTCATCTGTCAGTGGCTTACTCCTTGTTTTCAGACCCCCTTTTTCCATCATCAGCCATTTTGCAGCTGCCATATCCCTGCCTTCTGGAAGATTTTTCCTTTACTCCCTCTGCCACTCCACCAGCCTCCCTGCCTACTTCAGTCTTTGACCGTGCTTTCAGCTCTTTCCTCCATTCCTGTTTTTCACTTTGTTCTCTCCTGCGCACTGCCCACCTTTTCCTCCCCTGCCCCATTTAGAGTTCTGCAATATGGTTCTCTTAAAAAGAAAAAGAAAGACTTGCATTTATATAGCGCCTTTCACGACCACAGGACGTCCCAAAGTGCTTTACAGCCAATGAAGTACATAAGAGGCAATATAGAAATGCAAGTTATTGCCTTGTTCCGACAACATTTTTTAATCGTTCCTGTCACGTTGATGTTTTATGTATTTACTTGCTCTGTGTTCATAATCCGTCTCATCCATCTTTGTTAAAAAAAAACTGGTCGGGCAGCATCTTAAGCTGCATGTCGTAACTGCAACTGCGGTTGTTTGTCACATCGACAGCTCACCTTCTTATTCAAATACTGTAAAGACTTAGAAATGACTTTTCCAATCTTACACTTCAGGATTTAGAAACGTGAAGCTCTCAAGATCAAAACCTTTAATTCTATAAAATGAGTGTCAATTATTCTTCATGATTTTCATTAGACAAACAGTGGTAAGCAAAGTCCCATAGTTTCTGTTCCAGGCAGTTCAGTTGGAGTTTTCACACCTGCTGGTTACCAGGGAAACAAAAGACAGAGGAGCAGGTGTTTTTTTTTGTTAGGCGTTGGTAACTATTCGTAGAACTGGAATAACTGCTCTGTTATTCCTGAACCTGAGACGCAGAGAGGAGCAGGTGATCTTTGCTTTCGTGCGAACCCTGCTGAGGAGAGAAGCAAGAGGAATATAAATATTCACATCACCCTCTTCATCCCCGATCCGTTCCTTGCCAGCTCTAAATCCTAGTTAAACTCAGTGAGGATTTTATTCGAAGCAATCATGTCTACAGAAACAAAAGCCAAACTGCGGATGCTGGGAAGCTGAAATAAAAACAGAAAAGGCTGGGGGGGCTCAACAGGTCAGGGAGAATCTGTGGAGAACAGAAGGGGTTAACATTCCAGCTGTGAACCCTTGTTCAAAACATGAATAAAAGCCATCACACAGAGTGAGGGTTGTTGTTGGGATGCGTGACATCTAAACCCACCACAAATCCAAAGATAAATAGACCATCAGTGTTCTTCAAGCATGATCACACTTTGTGTGTAAGTTCAATATATTTTCCAGTATTTTTCCTCTCTTCCCTTTCCCTGTACATTACCAGCTTTACTTAGTTCCATTCCTGTAAATGTCGATAGTTAAAAAATAAAATATCTGTCTACAGATAAGGAACGTTGAAATATAAACAGAAAATGTTGGAAATCCTCAGCAGGTCAGGCAGCATCTGCGGAGAGAGAAACAATGTTAATGTTTCAGGTCGATGACCTTTCATCAGTACTGGAAAAAGTCTTTTTGATAACAAAGACTTGCATTTCTATAGCGCCTTTCACGACCACCGGACGTCCCAAAGCACTTTACAGCCAATGAAGTACTTTTGAAGCGGAGTCACTGTTGTAATGATATTCCCCAAGTGGTCACCTTCAGTCCTTCTGAACCACTGGAACAATCACCACTGAGTTGACAAATGGGAAACCCAAAATATCTCTGCACTTGAAAAGAAAAACCTTTGCAAAACAAAGTATTTACAGTATAAATCATAAAGGAGTATTTTTTGTTTGCATTTTCATAACCATGACTATTTATAAAGACAAACCATATTGGACTTAATAACTGCACAAAGGTCACAAAAAGAGTACAGATTGATGCAGGCCATTCAGCCCATCCTTTAACAGACACCAACATCCCCCTATCACAGTATCCAACAACCTCTTGAATCAGTCTAGAGTTTGTGAAAGAAAGAACTTGCACATTTAAAACCCCTTTCATGACCTCACGACAACAACAACAACTTGTATTTATATAGCGCCTTTAACGTAGTAAAACATCCCAAGGCGCTTCACAGGAGTATTTTAAGACAAAGAATTTGACACTGAGCCACATAAGGATAAATTAGGGCAGGTGACCAAAAGCTTGGCCAAGAGGTCGGTTTTAAGGAGCGTCTTAAAGGGGGGAAGAGAGGTAGCGAAGCGGAGAGGTTTAGGCAGGGAATTCCAGAGCTTAAGGACTAGGCAACAGAAGGCACGGCCACCAATGGTGGAGCGATTATAATCAGGGATGCTCAAGAGGGCTGAATTAGAGATCCCTAACACATTCTGTAATTAGAGATTACAGAACACGACATCCCAAAACACTTTTTTCAAAAGTGTAATAACTGCTTTAGGTGTTGGTTGAGTGATAAATGTTGGTCTGGACATGCAGAGAACTCACCTGCTCTTCTTCACATAGTCTGTCATTGTTGTGCTGAAGTGCCAGCCGAGATTATGTACTCAAGTCTCTGGAGTGGGGCTTGAACTTTTGCTTTCAATAATCTACAGGGGCGAGCATTCCAAGTATTAAGTCAACTGATTACCTGCTCGGAAGGAAAGAGGCAAGAAATATCAATATATTTAATGAAAAATTATGACTACTACAGCCAAAGTTGAAGAATTCTATATTTGTTTTCATAGTTCATTTGTTAGAATATACGTATCAGTTGATTATAACACTATAACAGTTGTGTCTCCAGTGTCAAAGTTAGTTTGATTACGCTCCTGTGAAGCGCCTTAGGACGTTTGACTATGTTAAAGGCGCTATATAAATGCAACTTGTTGTTGTAGTAGAGATGAGAGCTCATTTGTTAAGGGAAAAATAATATTGCATGTCTTTCTTGGCATCAAAGTTACAAATTAGTCGAAATATATTCTTTGTAAATATTCTACGAGCCTATATCACAAGATCACAAAAATACAGGCAGATAAGGAAGGCTGCTGCCTCAGTACTGCACTGAAGTGGCAGCATAGATTGTGTGCTCAAGTCTCTGGACTGGAACTTTTGACTCACAACCTTCTGACTCAGAGGCGAGAGCGCTACCATTGAGTCAAGGCTGATGCTTCATGAATTGTATCCCTTGATGTCTGGCAGCTGGCAGTAGTGAAGCAAGGCCTTGTCTGCCTGCTTACTCAAATGCCCTCCTCCCTCCTGCTCCAACAGTGCATCAAAGTGGAATCCTTCTCAAACAGTAAAATTGCACAATATGCTGCAAACAGTGATGATGCGTGAGACTCCTTTTGGACTGGACTACAGGACTCTCCCAAATTTGTCAAGCACACCTTCAGACCAATGGTTCCTATAAGCTGCGCGGCTGCACAGTGTTGTACGGGTCCCGCGCAGTGCTGTACGGGTCCCGCGCAGCGCTGTACGGGTCCCGCGCAGCGCTGTACGGGTCCAGCGCAGTCGATGAGCCAGCCTTTAAATTGAATAAATCATGCATGCACTGAATTTTGAATGGGCCATGCAGCCCGTTAAAGGGGCCGTGCAGCCCAAAAAAAAAGGCATAGGGAACATTGCTTCAGATTCCTCCATGGTCTGCTCAGACACAATGTGGGTGGTAGCATGACCCTGACCACCATGACTCGCTCCTCCTCATCTTACATTTTCCGCTCTTCAAAGCAAAGATACTGTAGAATCATAGAATCATAGAATGGTTACAGCACAGAAGGAGGCCATTCGGCCCGTCAAGCCCGTGCCGGCTCTCTGCAAGAGCACTTCAGCTAGTCCCACTCCCCCGCCCCTTCCCCGTAGCTCTGCAAATATTTTTCCTTCAGGTGCTTATCCAATTCCCTTTTGAAAGCCACGATTGAGCCTACCTCCACCACCCTTTCAGGCAGTGCATTCCAGATCCTAACCACTCTCTGCGTAAAAAGGTTTTTCCACAGGTCACCTTTGGTTCTTCCACCAATCACCTTAAATCTGTGTCCTCTGGTTCTCGACCCTTCTGCCAATGGGAACAGTTTCTCTCTATCTACTCTGTTTAGACCTCTCATGATTTTGAACACCTCTATCAAATCTCCTCTCAATCTTCGCTGCTCCAAGGAGAACAACCCCAGCTTCTCTAGTCTATCCATGTAACTGTCCCTGGAATCATTATCATAAATCTTTTCTGCACCCTCACTGAGGCCTTCACATCCTTCCTAAAGTGCGGTGCCCAGAATTGGACACAACACTCCAGTTGAGGCCGAACCAGTGTTTTATAAAGGTTCATCATAACTTCCTTGCTTTTGTACTCTATGCCTCTATTTATGAAATTGAGAGGTCGCACAACACCAGGTTATAGTCCAACAGTTTTATTTGAAATCACAAGCTTTCGGAGCTTACTACTCCTTCGTCGGGTGAAGTAAAGAAATACAGAATCGACAAAGCATATATAGATAGAGAACAATGCATGTGTACCTTACAATTGCAGACAACTAAATTAAATCATCCTGACTGTTTATCTGCCGAGGTGTGATAAAGTTAATCAGGTCAGCCAGGAAGGTACCACATCTATTTATGAAGCCCAGGATCCCGTATGCTTTTTTTTTAACCGCTTTCTCAACCTGCCCTGCCACCTTCAACAATTTGTGCACATATACCCCCAGGTCTCTCTCTGTTCATGCACCCACTTTAGGATTGTACCCTTTAGTTTATATTGCCTAGCCTCATTCTTCCTACCAAAATGTATCATGTTTGGAGATGTGACTAAAAACTTGGGCAAAGAAGTGGGTTTTAAGGAAGGTCTTAAAGGAGGAGGGAGGTGAAAAGAGAGTGGCTATGGGAGGCAATTCCAGAGCAGAGGCTGCTGAAGGTATGATGCCAACAATGGGGCAAACAGACACCTTGTTCACTGATATCCTATGCACCCATTAATCGGGAAATGTTAAACATTCACTCTTTTTTTTCTAGTTGTAGCTTACAACGTATTTGACATTTTACTGTGATTTGTCCAGCAAGATTTACACAATTGTGCAAAAGGTCCTTTCTCATGTATCCTGTTCATCTTAGCCAAAGAAAATACCCTTCAAACAGGCACCAGTTAGACCAAACTGATGGTAGCACAAACGATCTGAGACCTTTTATCTATTATGAAGAGGTTAGAATGGAGATTATACACTGGAAGACCATGCACAGGCTGAGAAATTCTGACGTTTCAATACAATGGTCCTGATTTATGATAATCACATACATTCACCGTGCCAACGATTTGGATTTTCACCAGCTTAACTGAACTGTGCCACAAAACACAGCAGCCCTGAAATTCCGCATGAGTTCTCCTGCTCTCCCACCATAACTTCGGGAGACAGGTGGAACCCCCTAAAGAAACGACGTAAACAACTGTTTTCCTGGGATTTTCGTCAGAGTGATGATGGGACAAACCCCGCAAAATTTCAGGGCCAGCAAATACGGTCATTGCAAAAGCAATGTGCATAATGGTCACCGCTGGAAACTGTCACCCTGCTTTAGCTGTTTAGCTATTATTCATTTGTCAGCATCTGTGCACCTCAACACTGTTGGATTGCTTTGGAGATCCCAGGAACCCTGCTGAGAAGTGGCCGCACTCGCCAAAGAACAAGAGAGAGTACAGATAAAGACCAGAATGGGAACAGCATGGGGAGTGAAATTTGACTTGGCCCAGGACAGAAAACAGGCGGTATCGCATCTACTGGCAGTTATACGCCCTGCCCGATATTCAGTTCCATTCACGTCAATGAAACTGAACATGGAACGGGCTGTTTAACAGGCGGCAGTTGTGATTTCAACTCCTATGAGTGTTCATATGGGATGCTATGCTATGAGCTTTGGCATGGTGTCAAGATGGGTGGGGAGGACTCTACTGCAGATAGCCAGGATGGGATTTGCATTGTGTCATTAGGGAGTCTGCACATTGGCCTTATTTTTCACTTTAGACCACGCTCGGATTAAAAACCGAAACCTGTTCTTTGGAGCACCAGGCTACTGCAACACTGCATGTTTACACTCTTCTACCCGAAATTGCTTGAGGATGCAATGAAAATGGTAAAAGCCAAGAGGCAGGGCGTGAACATTAGTTCTTCCCTCATGAGGAATGAAGTTGGTAAGCTCTAACAATGATATACCATTCCCTCATACACAACTTGTTACAAACAAAATAATTATGTCACCATTTAACACCTTTGCTTATTGTACGGTTCCATGCAGAAGCAAACTAGGAACATTAGGATTCAGAAGGATAGTAGTGGAATGGTCTGCTAGAAGATTTCTGATATCTAATCATCTTTCTTATAGATTTCTACTCTTTCTGATTTCCAGGAATGCTAAAATTGCCAGCTTCTCCTAAGGGGTAGGTACCAAGTCCTGATAATTCTGAGAACTGTCTCCATTGCTATAGACTCAGGCTGCACCCTAGCATCTTGGGAAATAGCAAAAGCTGTAGACAGTTTTCACGCTGATTGAGGGTGCATAGATTATTCTATTGATCCTATTGTTCAATTTGCTTTCCATTAATGACATTTCCACAATCCCAGCAGTACAGGGGCCATGGGCCTAGACACCCTTACTCTCCCCCACCCTGGTCATTCCCCTTGGAATGATTTGCACCTTCACTGGTTTAGCCATCCATCACCAGATCTGGCTGGAACACATCAAGCATTGTCGGGAGTTGCTTTTCTCTGCCAAAACTGGTCACTACTTCAGTATCATACTGGAGAGCAAAGATAAGCCTTGGCTTCTATACCCCATTTCCAACTGTTGGGCATCGTGGAGAGTTAAAGGATTAGCAGTTGTACTTCTCTGTATCATAGAGAAATAGACTTTCCAATATAAACAGGATGGCTTTGAAGTGTCGTGAGAGGAATGCATAACTTGTCTTCTGCTATGTAAAGTGCTTGTGCAAAGAAATACAGGACAGTAATGACGTCAGCCATGAGTGATTAAAGTGTAATTTCAGGAGCTCGGGTAATAGACATAGGTAGCGGTATCCATTAGCTATGGTATAGAAAGCTAACAGTTGATAAAGCCAGGTCTTCAAAGATGTTGGAGACAGTGCAATCAGGAAGTCTTGTTTATGGGAAGTAGCTTTGGAGTAAACAACTACAACTGTTTCCATGAAGAGTCTGTCTTCAAAGGATTTAGGAATAGATACACCATGAGGTCTTATTTATGATATGTACCTTTGATGTAGGCAAAATATGGTGTATAAAGGAGCATGGTTTTCAATAGTTCTTCAGAGGGATCAAAAGATATAGAAACTGAAAAGCCACTCTCTGATCCAGTTTGGGTTGATCCCTCAGTACTGCACTGGATTGTCAGCCGAGAGTATGTCCTCAAGTCCTGGAGTGGAAAAGCCACTCTCTATCCGGGTTAGGTTGATCCCTCAACTTAGGTATCAATAAAGCCTGTTCCGTATACTACACTACAAAGTCTCTCATGCTTACTCAAAACTTGTTGTTGTGAACCATAGATGGAAGGAGGTTGACTGCTAACACCAACCATCCCCTTATAGCCATCTGGCCTGCCTCCTTGACCTCCAACAACAAGTGCACGGAGCTCATGGACTTCTTTGTCACTAATATTGAAACCTTCTGTTCAACTGCCTCTGCAGTTTCCCCCTTCCCCTTGGATTTTGAGCCAAACTTTGCCCAAGGCACCCTCTGGCCCTGGCCCTGGACCCATGTCTTTCACTACTTTCTCTCTTATCTCCCCTTGTGCTCTCTCTGACCTCATCTTATACATGAGACCCACTTCCAGCTCGCTTGTCCCCAATACCATAACAGAAAGAAAAAAATAAGAATTTGCAGTTACATAACGACTTTCATGACCTCAGGATATCCCAAAGCGCTTCACAGCCAATTAATTATTTTTGAAGCGTAGTCACTGTTGCCATGTAGGTAAACGCGGCAGCCAATCTGCGCACAGCGAGGCCCCACAAACAGCATTAAGATAAATGACCAATTAAACTGTTTTACTGGTGTTGGTTGAAGGATAAGTGCTACCCAGGACACCAAGAGAACTCCCCTGCTCTTCTTCAAATAGTGACATTGGATCTTTTACATCCACCTGAAAGGGCAGATGGGACCTCAGTTTAACATCTCATCCAAAAGACAGCACCTCTGACAGTGCAGCATTCTTTCAGTACTGCACTGGATTGTCAGCCGAGATTATGTCCTCAAGTCCTGGAGTGGGACTTCAGCCCACGGCCTTCTGACTCAGAGGCGAGAGTGCTACCACTGAGCCCCGACTGACACCTGAATTGCTCGTACATTAAATTTATGAAACATAATTTGACAGGCATTACAGTTAAAGGTTTCGGCCCTATTCTAACACACGAGCTTTCCTTCACTTCCTCCTCCCAAGCAGAAAGTTGGATATGATTCAGGATCTTTGCTGGTACCTTTTCAAAGTGATTGAAATTGAGCCTGTGTCAACATCCTGGAGACAGATGACATTGGCTGAGCTTAATCAGATTCTAATTTTACTGTGCCCTCTAGTACTGCAGCATACGTGGTTTATTCAGGAAGTCGTATGTTGCATTAGAGAGGGTGCAAAAGGTTCTGCTCATATGGCCCACATGGGCCAATTCTTACAGCTGGAGCCCAAAGGCCATTCCAAGGTCTGATTTCTGTTTCTTTAATAGCTAATTTTCTCACTTAGAACTTGGCTAGAGTCATGAGTGTGGAACCAAGATTACCAACAGAACCTGCTTGAGCCACATCCTGGGTAAACATAATGACATCAGAAGGTTTGGGCTTCATTACATGGCGCCACAGATACAGAATTAATGGTGATTAATGCAATTAGAACATAACTATACCATCCAGAAACTATGGGGGTGATTTTGCCAATGGGGAGCTTTTGGAGGCGGGACTCCCACTTGTCGGGTTTCAGTCCCGCCTCCATCAGCTTCTGGCCAACCCACACTATTTTCCCTTGATTGACCTTGTTAAGCCCACCCAGCGGGTTTAGCAGGCCAATTAAGGGAAAGCCGGTTGCAGAGAACGTCAACATATGACGTTTCATCTGTCAAAAATTTTTGACAGCTGAATTGTCATCATTTGACAGCTCTGTGAAACTGTCAAACACTGACATTCTCGGTAGTTTGATGAGGTCTTGAATTCAAGACCTCATCAAACCTCTTTCTTTTGCAGAAATGGGATGGTTGTTGCATTGGAGAATGCAACGGCCATCTGTCATCTCTACCGCGGATGTGTGAGACTCTCCGCAGACCCACCGACTGAAGCCTGAAGGAAGAAACAAAGGGAAGTACACTTTTTCTAACACTTGCCACTTACCTCAGATACTCACCTCTCCACACTTGCACCCATCACTCCCCCACCCGCCCCACCCCCCCCCCCCAACCCCCGCAGACCCACTACTCGCCTCGGTGACCCTGGCGGGGTTTGGAGCCATCGGGAAGCCCGCACTTGTGTGGGCAAAATGGTGATAAGGCTATTTTCTGCCTGTTAACTACCTGTTAACAGGCAGTTAAGTGGCTGTAATCCCTTCCCGCCTCCAAGGAGAGGGGGGCCAGTGCGGGACGGCTACCCGCCTCCTGGCAAGATGGCATGGAGGCAGGTTGGGGGCGGGTTGGGCACCCGCCCCCAAATTCTGCCATTTTCCCGGCAGTCCCGCCTCCATACCCGCCTCCCCAGGGCTGGCAAGATCGCACCTTATAGGCTCGATCTTGTCAATGGGGACGTGATGGAGGCGGGATTCCCACTTTTTGGGTTGTAGTCCCGCCTCCATCGATTTGTGGCCAACCCACGCTACTTTCCCTTGATTGACCTTGTTAAGCCCGCCCAGCGGGCTCAGCAGGCCAATTAAGGGACACCTGGATACTGGTGACGTCAGCGATTGACATTTCATCTGTCAAGAGCTTTTGACAGATGAAATATCAGTGTTTGACAGCTCGGTGAAGCTGTCAAACACTGACAATCTGTCTTCTAACTTGAGTCTTTCTACTCAGACTCAGTTATAGAGCTCTCCAGACCAGAAAGCAGAGGCTGCAGCTTTTGACAGTTCAGCGGCCATTCTGCTTTCTGTGCCGGTGAGCTGAGGGACTCCCGAGAACTGAAGGGCGGAAGCCTGGAGGAGAAAGTAAAGGTAAGTAAAACTTATTAAAACACTTTACACACACCAAACACACTTACCTCTGCACTCATGCACCCATCACTCACCTGTACACCGGACATCTCGACCCCTGCAAACCCTGCAGACCGACGGTCCGCCTCGCTAACTTGACGTGGTTTGGAGCCGTCGGGCAGCCCACACTTCAGGGCTAAAAATAGGGATTAGCCAAAAAACTGCCTGTTAACTACCTGTTAACAGGCAGTTAATTGGCACTAATCCCCTTCCCGCCTCGGGGAGGCGGCTCCCAGCACAGGTCGGGTACCCGCCTCCTGGGACATTGGCATGGAGGCGGGTTGGGGGCGGGATGGGTACGTGCCCCCCGAATCTGCAATTTTCCCACCACTCCCTCCTCCAAACCCGCCTCCACGGGGTTGGAAAATCGAGCCCTGTGTCTGCATTAGCTCAATCTGCTTGAAAAGTGCACTGGAGGTATTGAGGGAAATCATTTTCAGGTGCTTAACAACCTGCTTCACCTGTAGGACTGTAGGATGTAAATTTGAGACTGGTATCAATGTCTGGGTCCTCATAGGTGTGGGAGACAATGACCGATGGATTGATTGACCTGACTTCTTCAAAGATATTTTGGGCTTAAGTATCTCCTCTTGAACCCTAGCAAAACCTTTTGAGATCTTGCTACATAAGTGCCACCATCATGCATGTTTAATGTTCTCCAAAGGCCACCTTATCTCATCGTTTTAATGACACAAGGGGGAATATTTCCTCTGTGTGCAATGTTTAACTAAACCGGTTATTTATTTATTTTTTAGTCCATGGGATCTGGGCGTCGCTGGCATAGCCAGCATTTATTTCCTATCCCTAGTTGCCCTTAAGAAGGTGGTGGTGAGCCGCCTTCTTGAACTGCTGCAGTCCGTGTGGTGATGGTACTCCCACAGTGCTGTGAGGGAGGGAGTTCCAGGATTTTGACCCAACGACGATGAAGGATCGACGATATACTTCCAAGTCAGGATGGTGTGTGACTTGGAAGGGAACTTGGAGGTGGTGGTGTTCCCATGCGCCTGCTGCCCTTGTCCTTCTAGTTGGTAGAGGTCGCAGGTTTGGGAGGTGCTGCCGAAGAAGCTTTGGCGAGTTGCTGCAGTGCATCTTGTAGATGGTACACACTGCAGCCACGATATGCCGGTGGTGGAGGGAGTGAATGTTTAAGGTGGTGGATGCGGTGTCAATCAAATGGGCTGATTTGTCTTGGATGGTGTCAAGATTCTTGAGTGTTGTTGGAGCTGCACCCTTCCAGGAAACTGGAGAGTATTCCATTACACTTCTTACTTATGCCTTGTAGATGGTAGAAAGGCTTTGGGGAGTCAGGAGGTGAGACACTCACCGCAGAATACCTAGCCTCTGACCTGCTCTTGTTGCCACAGTATTTATCTGGCTGGTCCAGTTAAGTTTCTGGTCAATGGTGACCCCCCAGGATGTTTATGGTGGGGGATTCGGCGATGGTAATGCCGTTGAATGTCAAGGGGCGGTGGTTAGACTCTCGCTTGTTGGAGATAGTCATTGCCTGGCACTTGTCTGGCGTGAATGTTACCTGCCACTTATGAGCCCAAGCCTGAATGTCGTCCAGGTCTTGTTGCATGCGGGAATAGACTGCTTCATTATCTGTGGAGTTGCGAATGGCACTGAACACTGTGCAGTCATTAGCAAACATCCCCATTTCTGACCTTATGTTGGAGGGAAGGTCATTGATGAAGCAGCTGAAGATGGTTGGGCCTGGGACACTGTCCTGAGGAACTCCTGCAGCGATGTCCTGGGGCTGTGATGATTGACCTCCAACCACCACAACCATCTTCCTTTGTGTTAGGTTTCCCCCCTGATTCCCATTGACTTCAGTTTTAATAGGGATCCTTGATGCCACACTCTGTCAAATGCTGCCTTGATGTCAAGGGCAGTCACTCTCACCTCACCTCTGGAATTCAGCTCCTTTGTCCATGTTTGGACCAAAGCTGTAATGAGGTCTGGAGCCGAGTGGTCCTGGCGGAACCCAAACTGGGCATCAGTGAGCAGGTTATTGGTGAGTAATTGCCACTTGATAGCACTGTCGACAATACCTTCCATCACTTTGCTGATGATTGAGAGTAGACTGATGGGGCAGTAATTGGCCGGATTGGATTTGTCCTGCTTTTTGTGGACAGGACATCCCTGGGCAGTTTTCCACATTGTCGGATAGATGCCAGTGCTGTAGCTATACTGGAACAGCTTGGCTAGAGGTGCGGCTAGTTCTGGAGCACAAGTCTTCAGCACGACAGCCGGGATGTTGTCGGGGCCCATAGCCTTTGATGTATCCAGCGTGCTCAACCGTTTCTTGATATCACGTGGAGTGAATCGAATTGGCTGAAGACTGGCTTCTGTGTTGATGGGGACCTCAGGAGGAGGCCAAGATGGATCATCCACTTGGCACCTCTAGCTGAAGATGGTTGCAAACGCTTCAGCCTTGTCTTTTGCACTCACGTGCTGGGCTCCACCATCATTGAGGATGAGGATATTCATGGAGCCTTCTCCTCCCGTTAATTGTCCACCACCTTTCACGACTGGATGTAGCAGGACTGCAGAGCTTTGATCTGATCCGTTAATTGTGGGATCGCTTAGCCCTGTCTATAGCATGCTGCTTCCGCATTTTAGCATGCATGTAGTCCTGTGTTGCAGCTTCCCCAGGTTGGCACTGCATTTTTAGGTACGCCTGGTGGTGCTCCTGGCATGCTCTTCTACAATCCTTATTGAACCAGGGTTGGTCCCCTGGCTTGATGGTAGAGTGAGGGATATACTGGGCCATGAGGTTACAGATTGTGGTGGAATACAATTCTGCTGCTGCTGATGGCCCACAGCCCCTCTTGGATGCCCAGTTTTGAGCTGATAGATCTGTTCTGAATCTATCCCATTTAGCACGGTGGTAGTGCCACACAACATGATGAAGGGTGTCCTCAGTGTGAAGATGGGACTTCGTCTCCACAAGAACTGTGCGGTGGTCACTGCTACCAATGCTGTCATGGACAGATGCATCTGCGACAGGTAGATTGGTCAAGTAGGTTTTTCCCTGGTGTTGGTTCACTCCCCACCTGTCACAGGCCCAGACTGGCAGTTATGTCCTTCAGGACTCAGCCAGTAGTGGTGCTACCGAGCCACTCTTGGTGATGGACATTTAAGTCCCCCACCCAGAGTACATTCTGTGCCCTTGCTACTCTCAGTACTTCTTCCATTTGGTGTTCAACATGGAGGAGTACTGATTCATCAGCTGAGGGAGGGCGGTAGGTGGTAATCAGCAGGCGGTTTCCTTGCCCATGCTTGACCTGAAGGCATGAGACTTCCTGGGATCCGGAGTCAATGTTGAGGACTCCCAGGGCTGCTCCTTCCCGACTGTATGCCACTGTGCTGCCACCTCTGGTGGGTCTGTCCTGCTAGTGGGACAGGACATACCCAGGGATGGTGATGGAGGAGTTTGGGACATTGGCTGAAAGGTATGATTCTGACTATGTCAGGCTGTTGCTTGACTAGTCTGTGGGACAGCTCTCCTAATTTTGGCACAATTCCCCAGATGTTGGTGAGGAGGACTTTGCAGGGTCGACTGGGCTGGGTGTTTCTTGTAGCGGTTTTTTACAACTGAGTGGCTTGCTAGGCCATTTCAAAGGGCAGTTAAGAGTCAACCACATTGCTGTGGGTCTGGAGTCACACATATAGGCCAGACCAGGTAAGGTCAGACCTTACCTAAAGGACATTAGTGAACCAGATGGATTTTTACAACAATCCGATAATTTCATGGTCACCATTACTGATACGAGTAATTATTCCAGATTTATTTAATTAACTGAATTTAAATTCCCCAGTTGCCGTGGTGGGATTTGAACTCACACTCTCTGGATCATTAGTCCAGGCCTCTGGATTACTATCCCAGTAACATTACCACTATGCTACCATACCCCAAGTTTATGGTTTTGTTCCACACACTGAGGTTAATTATGACTTTGGGCGATAGTGTAAAACAGGCGATATTAGATCATCTGCCTGTTATACATCTCTCCCGACGTTCATTGCCAGTGTGCAGCTGATCCGATATTGCCCATTTTACACTCTTGCCCAAAGTCAAAATTACCCCTAATAATACTGCTCATTAATAGCACACAGAACCTACCATTAGAAAACTATTACCTTTTAATCCAGCAGGTCGGTAGGATTGGTTAGTTCTGCTGCAAACTAAACTGAGATTGAGTAATTCAGCATGAGTTTTGAGTATATAATTATCGCTTTAATTTTCTCCGTACACTAATATGACACAAATAAGCTTTGTCATATTTAACAGTTAATGCCCAGTTCTGTCATGAACACTGAGCAGTTCAGCTTTAAAGTTTAGTCATCAATTAGTGATCTTTGATTCATACCATCTTACTGAAAATGACGAGAAATATCTAAACATAGAACACAGAATGGGCTTGGAAGGTATTGCATTGCACCCTTTACAAAAAATGAGATTGATAACCTTTGCAAGTGAGATACAAATCATGTAGAACCAGCTTGTGCTAAACAAATACAATAAACAAATGAGCAGCCAGCATGCATCTCTCTATATATCTGGTTTTAATTATTGCAGATTTTCTGAAAAAATCTCAGAAATAAAATAAGTAATATGTCAAATTGAAAGCCAGTTACATAAAACAACAATGAACAGAAGGAAGGAACAATGCAGAAATCAGATATCGTTTAATACTCAGACCACTGACTATTTGTACACACATTATAGTCCAATTAAACTTCAATGTGCTGTTTTTTTTCCAGCAGAATAGCCTTTTTGTGGGTTTAAAACACAACCAGTCACCAAACATTCCTCCAGCAATATCTTCCTGGTTTTCGAGGCCTTCCCTGGTAGTCTATGTTACAGATTTGACTGTTTGGTTCCAAGCTCAATTTCTGTTTGAAGCCAGTGTCACACCTCTAAAGAATCGATTGTAATGTTTCATTCATCAGAAAAAGACAAAGTACAACAGCATACTGGTCAGCTTAACAGAATCTCATCATATTTATGGGACCATAAATATAAATTAGTCACTAACAAATCCAGGAGGGAATTCAGGAGAAATGTCTTTACCCAGAGAGTGGTGGGAATGTGGAACTCTCTACCACAAGGAAGATTGAGGCGTTTTGGTGTCCTTACTTAAGGAAAGACATCCTTGCTCTCGAGGCAGTGCAAAAAAGGTTCACTCGGTTAATCCCGGGGATGAGGGGGTGGTCATATGAGGAGAGGTTGTGTAGATTGGGACTCTACTCATTGGAGTTCAGAAGAATGAGAGGCGATCTTATTGAAACATATAAGATTGTGAAGGGGTTGGATCGGGTGGATGCGGGGAGGATGTTCCCGATGACGGGTGAGACTAGAACTAGGGGACATAGTCTTAGAATAAGGGGCTGCTCTCTCAAAACTGAGATGAGGAGGAACTACTTCACTCAGAGGGTGGTAGGTCCATGGAATATGCTGCCACAAAAAGCTGTAGAAGCTACATCATTAAATAAATTTAAAACAGAAATAGACAGTTTCCTAGAAGTAAAGGGCATTAAGGGTTACGGGGAGCGGGCAGGAATTTGGACATGAGTCTAGGTTCGGATCGGTCATGGCCCTGTGGGTAGTGGAGCGGGCCTAGGGACCGTGTAGCCTGATTCTGCTCCTATTTCGTGTGTGCAATTCTGTTAGATGCAGGAGATGGTTCTGTGATAGTAGATAGTAGATTGGCGGTTAGGATCAGATCAGCCATGATCTTATTGAATGGCGGAGCAGGCTCGAGGGGCCGATTGGCCTACTCCTGCTCCTATTTCTTATGTTCTTATGTTCTTATGAATAGCATAGCTGCATTTAAGGGGAAGCCACATGAGAGAGAAAGGAATGGGAGGATATGTTGATAGGGTTAATTGAAGTAGGATGGGTGTGAAGTATAATCACTGGCATGGACCAGTTGGGCCGAATGCCTGTTTCTGTGCTGTACATACATTCCATGTAACCCTCCGAGTATCGCCCTAAAATGAAAAAGCCAAGATGCCCACTGCAGAATGTTAACGTGGAGCTTTGGCAGGGAATTGGGTTTGTTTGCTCAGCTGCAACAGTCGACAATTTGATGTACTCACAAATTGTTTGCACATTATGCAAAGTTTCACATACCTTGTTAATCAAGCCAAAGGATGAGACAGGACAGGACAAGAAACCATTTTGACCGAGGTTACCTCAGATTTTTAAAATACAGATACACAAGTGTCGTCATCCCAATAATTACCCTTTTTTTTGTTACCGACATGATTCTGTAAATTGGGACGGGGCCCACATTTTCACAGGAGGAAGGTCGGGGAAATTCTGCGCTCTTCATTTTGACGGCTTGGGAGGTACATGCCAGTAAACTGATCATTCAAGCAGTAGGCTTCACATATTTCACAAGAGGGCCCAATCAAAAATGTACAAAAATCAAGCTGAAGGAAGCCGAATCAGTTTTACAGCAGTTAGGTTGGATCTGAGGTTATGTATCATGACATGACATGAACTGCGGTAGATATGGCTTTTAATCCAGGATGCGAATGCCTCAGATCGGGACATCTGCATTTTCTGGGACACTTTCATTATAGCTCTTATATCAGCAAATTTGAATTTGTTCTGCAATCACGACGGTTAAAGACTATTTCTGCATTGTGTGACCAAATAAAATATAGGTTCTCTTTTTAACTTCTCCTTCTGAGTTGTGAACAGACTACACTGAAACCACCGTCCACAGTAATACCCAGAATAACAAGAATTCCTGGATAGAATGATCCTAATGATGGGTTTATAGAATCATAGAATAGTACAGCGCTCTACTCGGAGCTCCGACATGGCAAGAGAGCCCCAGGTGGGCAGAGGAAACGCTTCAAGGACACCCTCAAAGCCTCCTTGAAAAAGTGCAACATCCCCCACTGACACCTGGGAGTCCCTGGCCCAAGACCGCACAAAGTGGAGGAGAAGCATCCGGGAAGGCGCTGAACACCTCGAGTCTCTTCGCCAGGAGCAAGCGGAAGCCAAGCGCAAGCAGCGCAAGGAGCGCACGTCAACCCAAGCACCCCACCCACCCGCCCCTTCAACCACCGTCTGCCCCACCTGTGACAGAGACTGTAGGTCCCGCATTGGACTCATCAGTCACCTGAGAACTCATTTTTAGTGTGGAAGCAAGTCATCCTCAGTTCCGAGGGACTGCCTAAGAAGAAGAGAATAGTACAGCACAGAAGGAGGCCATTTGGCCCATCGAGTCTGCGCCGGCTCTTTCGAGGAGCAATCCAGTTAGTCCCACTCCCCCGCTCTTTCCCCATATCTCTGCAATTTTTTCTCCTTCAAGTATCAATCATGCCCATGCCACAATTTCCCAATATGCGCATCCAGCAAGCAGGGCAACTTCATGCGCCTTTTTTGGCTCTGGAAGGAATAGATAGGCTTGATGTTTCCTCAATTCATATTTTATAGTGGCTATATCAATTTAGTTTAAAAAGGTAATTTTTGTCTGCAAATGCAAAACTTGAAAGCTAATAAGAAAGTACATTCCAAAAGCACCAGATGCAGAACCATCCCTGATGCACCATAACCACGTCATAAACACACGTCACCATCATTTTTAAGCAGAGATAAAAACATCTTTTTTAAAAACTTAATGAATAGCTGAACAATGGTGGGCAGCAGAAGTAAAATATTTTACAAGTGACAGGATTAAGGATGGTGAAACTCCACCCAGTAATTGAGCAAAATTGACACATTTTACTTCAATAGCCTTGGGGAGGAGCAACCTTGTAAAAGCACTGCACCTTTTTGAGAAGAAATCAGCACAAAAGCAGCTACTGACACTTCACCTCTTTAGCTGTCCAGAGGAGCTTTCAGAAGAGAGAAATGGCTTCACTTTTACCAGTGCTACTTCTTTGCCTGTTTCTTCAGTGTGTACCAACCTACACACAGGAGCTTTGCATGATGCCGAATGCTACCATTGGCGGTGCTTTCAATCTAATTGTTAATCCAACGGACTACAGACCAAATATGGAATATAATGGTGAGTTCCTCTGAAACTTCAACAAAGGCAATTTTCTTTTCAGTAGAGTCAATCCTAACCCTTAAGAACTATACTATTATGTATTTTTTGTTTAAAAAAAGTTAAAAATAGAAATTAAAGTAATTGAACTTTGTTTTTCTCTAATCGATGTATTCCAGTTTGTTTCCACATTAATGGGCCAGAAATTTGGCTTTCCGGCTTCCTGCGGGTGCAAGCATCGCGCGCGTACTTGCCTACCGCGCCTGCTGTTGTGCTTTGGGCCCACGAGGACTTCGGGTCCTGGGCCTCCTCCAGCTGCCGGCAGGCAGTGCTTGCGTATCCCAGGGGCGCAGTTAGTTCGAAGCGTCCCCTGGGATCATGTGGGCCATGGAGAGCCAATCCTAGCAGGGCATTTTCATTCATAGATTTGACAGGAAGACCTTTTTACATTTTTTAAATAACTACAAGTTAAATAAACTACTTTAAACAAAAATTTAAATTTTTGAAAAAATTAATTATACTTCTTAACGGTGCTAAAAATAAACTGACCTTTCTTTAAAGTATCTAAAAAAGATAAACCTGTTGAAAAAATGTTTAAATTGTAATTAATTAACCAATTACCTTGTTAAAAACAGGCCTTGCGCCTCCTTTTTAAAAGTGCAGCTTCTTCATACTTACCTTCCCGGAGAAACCTGAAAAAAAAATCGAAGTTCGCTGCGTGCGCGCAGCCTCTCCCGCGCACGCGTTCGACTTCTGAACCCCTCACTTCAGGGGAACGGAAGTTCAGGTTTCCCGCGCATGCGCAGTGCATGCGGGAAACCGGCACTTCAGATGGCCTTACGGGTGAGTACACAGCGCGTACTCACCCGACAACAGCCGAATTTGGGAAACAAGCATACTGTTGGCGAGCCACGTTGTCCAATAAGGTCCCATAACTAGTAGTGTGCACATATGGATGGTTAGATAGTTAGATGTAGACTTCAGTCTTGTTTGTCTAAAGGGTATTTCACTTGTGCTGCAGTAAACTGCTTTTACACAGCTTGTATTCAGTGTTTTACATACCTTTTGGGTGATGGTATATTCTAAAGTCAGTATCCTCCCAGTTAATCTAGTTTTAATCACCATTTTCAAGAAAAGTGTTTTGTCTTATGCTTAAAGATAATAGCACTCTGATTGTTATATAGTATTGAATGTTAAGCTTAATAAATGTCAATTAAAATTTTATATAAGGATATGGCATGCCCTAGATCATCTTCAATGTTCGTGCCCCAGCTTATATCTTGAAGCGGTTGCTAAGGAGTCTACAGCTTCAAATCATCTGTCCTCTGGTTATCGACCCTCCTGCCAGTGGAAACAGTTTCTCCTTATTTACTCTATCAAAATCCTGCATAATTTTGAACTTCTCTATTAAATCGCCCCTTCACCTTCTCTTCTCTAAAGAGAACAATACCAGCTTGTCTAGTCTCTGCACATAACTGTATTCCCTCATCATTCTAGTAAATTTCCTTTGCACCCTCTCCAAGGCCTTGAATCCCCACAATCGGACACAATAATCCAGCATGGGTGGCTCAGCTGTACAGGGGGGAGGAGGAAGATCGGGAAAGCAACAGTGATAGGGGAGTCGATAGTTAGGGGAACAGAAAGGCATTTCTGCGGCCGCAGATGTGATTCCAGGATGGTATGTTGCCTCCCTGGTGCCAGGGTCAAGGATGTCACTGAGCGGCTGCATAATTCTGAGGGGGGAGGGTGAACAGCCAGAGGCCGTGGTCCATATCAGTATCAACGACATAGGTAGAAAGAGGGATGAGGTCCTGCATGCAAATTTTAGGGAGCTAGGAAAGAGATTAAAATGCAGGGCCTCAAAGGTAGTGATCTCCAGATTACTCCCGGTGCCACAAGCTAGTGAGTATAGAAGTAGGAGGATAGAGCAGATAAATGCGTGGCTGGAGAGATGGTGCAGGAGGGTGGGCTTTAGATTCCTGGGACATTTGGACCGGTTCTGGGGGAGGTGCCGGGATCAATGTCCTCGCGGGGGGGGGGGTGGGGGGAGGGGGGGGGGTTGCTAGTGCTGTTGGGACGGGTTTAAACAAATTTGGCATGGGGGTGGGCACCAGGATGTAGCATTAGAAAGGAGAAACAAGGTGCACAAAGAATTGGGAGAGACAGTTAGCACTAGAGTAAGAAATAGTACTGTATTAGGTGGGGTCAGACTAAGAGAGAATACAAGAAGGTCTAAGACAGGTTTACAGTGCATGTGTGTAAATGCATGACGCATAGTAAATAAGGTTGGTGAGCTGCAGGTGCAAATATCCACATGGGAATATGATGTTGTGGCGATAACGGAGACCTGGCTCAATAAAGGGCAGGATTGGGTACTAAATATTCCTGGATATAAGTGTTCAGGAAAGACAGGGAAGGAAAGAAAGAAGGTGGGGTGGCAGTATTGATTAAGGAGAATATTACAGTGCTGGAGAGAGAGGATGTCCTGGAGGGGTCAAGGACAGAATCTATTTGGTTGGAGTTAAGAAACAATAGAGGTGCCATTACACTACTAGGTGTATTCAATTAGTGGGAAGGAGAAAGAGGAGCAAATTTGCAGGGAAATTAGAGAGCAGTGCAAGAACTATAGATTAGTGATAATGGGGGACTTCAACTATCCTGATATAGGCTGGGATAGTAAAGGGCAAAGAGGGGGAAGAATTTCTGAATTTTCAGGAGAACTTTCTTGATCAGTATGTTTCCAGCCCAACGTGGTAGGAGGCATTGCTGGATCTGGTTCTGGGGAATGAGGTGGGTCAAGTGGAGCAAGTGTCAGTCGGGGAACATTTAGGGAACAGTGATCATAGTATCATAAGGTTTAGATTAGCTATGGAAAAGGACAGGGAGCAATCTAGAGTAAAAATACTTAATTGGAGGAAGGCCAATTTCAGTGGGTTGAGAATGGATCTGGCCCGGGTAAATTGGAATCAAAGATTGGCAGGCAAAACTGTAATCGAGCAATGGGCTTAAAGAGGAGATCGTTCGGGTACAGTCGAGGTACATTCCCACGAGGGGGAAGGTAGGGCAACCAACGTCAGAGCTCCCTGGATGACGAAAGAGACAGAGAATAAGATGAAGCAAAAAAAGGGGGCATATGACAGGTGTCAGGTTGAGAATACAAGTGAGAACCAGGCTGAATAAAGAAAGTTCAGAGGGGAAGTGAAAAAGGAAATAAGAGGGACAAAGAGAAAGTATGGAATAGATTGGCAGCTAACATAAAAGGGAATCCAAAAGTCTTCAATAGATATATAAATAGTAAACATGTAGTAAGAGGAGGGGTGGGGCCGATTAGGGACCAAAATGGAGACCTACGCATTGAGACAGAGGGCCTGGCTGAGGTACTAAATGAATGCTTTGCATCTGTCTTTACCAAGGAAGAAGATGCTGCCAAAGTCATACTGAAAGAGGAGGTAGTGAAGATACTGGATGGGATAAAAATTGATAAAGAGGAGGTACTAGAAAGGTTGGCTATACTTAAAGTAAATAAATCACCAGGACCGAATGGGATGCATCCTAGGATGCTGAGGGAAGTAAAGGTGGAAATTGCGGAGGTACTGGCCATAATCTTCCAATCCTCCTTAGATACAGGGATGGTGACAGAGGACTGGAGAACTGCAAATGTTACACCATTGTTCAAAAAATGGTGTAAGGATAAACCTAGCAAATACAGGCCAGTCAGTTTAATCTCGGTAGTGGGGAAGCTTTTAGAAATTATAATCCGGGACAAACTTAACAGTCACTTGGACAAGTGTGGATTAATTAAGGAAAGCCAGCACGGATTTGTTAAAGGCAAATTGTGTTTAACTAACTTGATTGAGTTGTTTGATGAGGTAACAGAGAGGGTTGATGAGGGCAGTGCAGTTGATGTGGTGCACATGGACTTCCAAAAGGCGTTTGATAAAGTGCCACATAATAGGCTTGCCAGCAAAGTTGAAGCCCATGGAATAAAAGGGACAGTGGCAGCATGGATACGAAATTGGCTAAGTGACAGGAAACAGAGATTAGTGGTGAATGGTTGTTTTTCGGACTGGAGGAAGGTACACAGTGGTGTTCCCCAGGGGACGGCACTAGGACCACTGCTTTTCTTGATATATATTAATGACTTGGACTTGGGTGTACAGAGCACAATTTCAAAATTTGTAGATGACACAAAACTTGGAAGTACAGTGAACAGTGAGGAGGATACTGATAGACTTCAAGAGGACATAGACTGCAGACTGCAGGAAGATATTAATGGACTGGTCAGGTGGGCAGAACAGTGGCAAATGGAATTCAATCTGGAGAAGTGTGAGGTAATGCATTTGGGGAGAGCTAACAAGGTAAGGGAATATATAATAAACGGTAGGACACTGAGAAGTGCAGAGGATCAGAGGGACCTTGGAGTGCATGTCCACAGATCCCTGAAGGTAGCAGGACAGGTAGATAAGATGGGTAAGAAGGCATATGGGATGCTTGCCTTTATTAGCCGAGGCATAGAATATAAGAGCAGGGAGGTCATGCTTGAACTGTATAAAACATTAGTTAGGCCGCAGCTAGAATACAGCGTGCAGTTCTGGTCACCACATTACAGGAAGCATGTGATTGCACTAGAGACTGTGCAGAGGAGATTTATGAGGATGTTGCTTGGGCTAGGGAATTTTAGCTATGAGGAAAGATTGGATAGGCTGGGGTTGTTTTCTTTGGAACAGAGGAGGCTGAGGGGAGACCAAATTGAGGTGTATAAAATTATGAGGGGCCTAGATAGAGTGGATAGGAAGGATCTATTTCCCTTAGCAGAAGGGTCAATAACCAGGGGGCATAGACTTAAAGTAATTGCTGGAGGTTTAGAGGGGATTTGAGGAGAAATATTTTCACCTAGTGGGTGGTGGGGGACTGGAACTCACTGCCTGAAATGGTGATAGAGGCAGAAACCCTCATCACATTTAAAAAGTACTTGGATATGCACTTGAAGTGCCGTAATCTACAAGGCTACGGGCCAAGTGCTGGAAAGTGGGAATAGGGTGAATAGCTATTTGTCGGCTGGCACGGACAAGATGGGCCGAATGACCTCCTTCTGTGCTGTAAATTTCTACGATTCTATGATAGACAGGCTGGTGGAATGGGCGGACACATGGCAGATGAAATTTAACACAGAAAAGTGTGAAGTGATACATTTTGGTAGGAAAAATGAAGAGAGGCAATATAAACTAAAGGGTACAATTCTAAAGGGGGTGCATGAACAGAGAGACCTGGGGGTGTATGTGCACAAATCGTTGAAGGTGGCAGGGCAGGTTGAGAAAGCGGTTAAAAAAGCATACGGGATCCTGGGCTTCATAAATAAAATTGAGAGGTCGCACAACACCAGGTTATAGTCCAACAGTTTTATTTGAAATCACAAGCTTTCGGAGCTATCGATTGCCCCTTCCTCAGGACTATAACCTGGTGTTGTGCGACCTCTCAATTTTGTCCACCCCAGTCCAACACCGGCATCTCCGCATCATGACTTCATAAATAAAGGCATAGAGTACAAAAGCAAAGAAGTTATGATGAGCCTTTATAAAACACTGGTCAGACCTCAACTGGAGTATTGTGTCCAATTCTGGGCACCGCACTTTAGGAAGGATGTGAAGGCTTTAGAGAGGGTGCAGAAAGGATTTACAAGAATGGTTCCAGGGATGAGCAACTTCAGTTACGTGGATAGACTGGAGAAGCTGGGGTTGTCCTCCTTAGAGCAGAGAAGGTTGAGAGGAGATTTGATAGAGGTGTTCAAAATCATGACAGTGTAGATAGAGAGAAACTGTTCCCATTGGCGGAAGGGTCGAGAATCAGAGGACACAGGTTTAAGGTGATTGGCAGACGAACCGAAGATGACATGAGGAAAAACTTTTTTACGCAGCGAGTGGTTAGGATCTGGAATGCACTGCCTGAGAGGGTGGTGGAGGCAGATTCAATCGTATCTTTCAAAAGGGAATTGGATAAGTACCTGAAGGAAAAAAAATTGCAGGGCTACGGGGAAAGGGCGGGGGAGTGGGACTAGCTGAAGTGCTCTTGCAGAGAGCCAGCATTGGCTTGATGGACCGAATGCCCTCCTTCTGTGAGGTAACCATTCTATGAAGATCTTGTTGATTTTTCTAGATTATTAGTGCTAGGAGCATCTTAGCCTGGATACCTTGGAATGAATTCATTCCAATGACTATATCGTGGTGTAGGGCTCGCTGAATGTTCTATCCTGGAGTTTGGAATAAAATATACCTATGCTTAATTATCCATAACTCGGTGAAGCAAATTCAAGAGTTAGTTCTTGCCAGAACCCATAAAGCATCCAGATATATCCAATGGGTAAACTTTTCGTTCTGTGCTGTTGGAGCAAAGGATATATCAATCTCATTTGTCTTGGAAGGACTCTTGTGTCTATTTTTTGGTAATGCCATTACTGGGTGTTTTGCAGTTGCAACTGTACTCACCATTTGGGAAGTGTTTTTCTATTATTGTGCTGGTTCACATGGTCTGTACTTCATTCTGACTCAGTGAGAATGCTGAAGTAAAAATAAATTTAAGAAAAATAATCACTGCGCACAACAATTTATGACTGAGGGCAGGTCATACATAGAAAGAAAAGAAAGAAAGACTTGCATTTATATAGCGCCTTTCACAACCTCAGGACGTCCCAAAGCGAATTAAGTACATTTGAAGTGTAGCCACTGTAATGTAGGAAACACTGCAGCCAATTTGCATACAGCAAGGTCCCACAAACAGCAATGAGATAAGTGACCAGATAATCTGTTTTTTAGTGATGTTGGTTAAGGGATAAATATTGGCCAGCACACCAGGGATAACTCCCCGGCTCTTCTTCGAATAATGTCATGGGATCTTTTACATCCATCTGAGAGGACAGACGGGGCCTTAGTTTAACGTTTCATCTGAAAGACGGCACCTCCGACAGTCCAGCACTCCCTCAGTACTGCACTGAAGTGTCCGCCTTGATTATGTACTCACATCTCTGGAGTGCGACTTGAACATACAACCTTCTGATGGTATATGGTTCATACCATGCTTAGGGTGACCCTTTCATGGTCACCATGAGGTCCCAAATCATTGTGCAGTGCAGTTTTATATCAGAATTATATAAAATAACCAGTGGAGGGGTTTTGATAGAGCAAGTAGGGAGACACTATTTCCTCTGGCAAGTGGGTCGGTCACCAGAGGTCATAGCTTTAAAATAATTGGCAAAAGAACTAGAGGGGAAATGAGGAGAAATGTCTTCACACAGAGGATTGTTAAGATCTGGGGTGCATTATCTGAATGTGTGGTGGAATCAGATTCCATAGTAACTTCCAAAAGGCAATTGGACATGTACTTGAAGAAAACTAATTCGCAGGGTTATGGGGAACAAGCGGGGGGTGGGGGGCGGGTGTGACTAAGCACGACAGCTCTTTCAAAGAGCCGGCACAGGCACGACAGGCCGAATGGCCTCTTTCTGTGCTGTAAGATTCGATGATCCTGTGAGGGGCTCATGCTGACACCTTATTTTGTCACTGTGGTTTAGAACAATGAACTTATAATTATGAGTCTAAATGGAGGCTGTGAATGAAAGCCTCTTTTCTTTAATGGCTTTGAAATGAGATCCATCAGTCTTCAACCAGTGCTTAAAGGTTACTCAAAATTACACATAATTCAACATTAATTAAAGCAACAAGGCTGGGAGTGGAAAATTCAAAGGGGTGCTAATTTCACAGAATGGATAGTCATCGGTGAAATTGACTACTATCTTAACAAAGTTATAAGGCATTTAAAATAAACAGATTAATGAATTTGTTAACAATAGCACATAGAGGAACCTCTACCATTAACAATGCAAATTCCCATGTACGAGTCTTCCGAGCCAGATATAGTTTTATTGTTATTTTCCATTAACTGCGAATGAAAGGGTGCCATAAAACTATTCACTGGTCTGTAAAACATCAGTGTAACAATCAGACACTAAAGATGGGTCTTTTGACCCACAAACGCCTCAGGAAAGTGGAGCTGTGATACATTTTTCTCGACCCATTTTCTCCCCTCCTCTCCTTAGATTCCTTGCTGGGGTGTCATTACATGGTAGCCACTTGCCCTTTGTTATCTCAGCAAAGTGGTCATTATTTCGACATGAGCCTTGTCTGGAATAGCCTCTGGTCTAGAATATCCTCGGCTATTCCATATGGCTGAATCAAATCCTGCTCTCCACCAAGGGCCACCTGCCAGTAGTTGTCAATGGATAGAAATCAGCAGCAAGAACATGAGGGAGAAGGGAGTAGAGGGATATGGGGACAGGGTGGGAAGAGACAATAGTGGGAGGACGTTCACGTGGAGCACAAACACCGGCATAGACCAGTTGGAACAAATGGCTTGTGCTGTAGATTCTAAGTAATGTAATTTTATGAACTGTGGCTTAATTTATTTTCTCTTCCTAGCCCAAGTCACTGAGGCTAATGGTAGTGACTTTTATCCAACATGTTATCATTTGCAGCTATCTATTATATTTTTGCCTGCCTAAAGGGCAACAGGAAGAAAGCTGGATGCCATCTTGATTTTCAGAGGTTATTTTGAACTAAAAAAGAGAGCAATTTATATATGTTTTAAATATAGCTTTTGTAAACAATTTCTGTCCCCTCTCATATGGAATTTAAAACCCTGCCCTGTTAACCTATCACCCCTTCCTCACTTCAAAAGTCCATTATTATTAAATTAAAAATGACTCCTTCACTGGATAAATGCATTGCCTGGTGTGGTATTGAGTCATATCGATCATGAATGTCCCCAGTTCCATCCAAACTGTGCTGATTTCATGTCAGTCAGGATAGCAGGAAATGTCAACACCTCTCTGCTGGAAAGTGTGAATGTCAGTTGAAGACAACCTCATCTGTGATTGCCCCTCCAATCACCATGGTGACAATAATCACTGTCCACACTCACACATGAAGAATGACCATTTGGACAAGGCATCAGAAGGCTGATGTTATCTGTAAAACCACATCCCAGAATGCTGGAAACACTCAGCAGGTCAGTATTGACAAAAGGTCATTGGCCTGAAACGCCAACTCTGTTTCTCTCTCCACTGATGCTGCCTGACCTGCTGAGTATTTCCAGCATTTTCTGTTTTTATTTCTGTTATAATTGTGCATGTGTTTGTAGATTGTATCACAAGCTTAACACATCCTTCAACTTTCAAAAGAAATATTAAAATTAGATAGCATATTCCCTATGAAGCCTTCATGTGATTGCCTTCATCGCCATACAAATATTTAATGCCAGTATTGCTGTATTCTCCCAGTTACCATTTCAGGAATTACATCTGAAGTTAAAGTGGCTCTATCAGCGACGATTAACAATACAACTAGCTTTGGTATTTGGAAGACAAATTCCACAAGTTGCCTGGGTATTTATGACAATAGAACTGTATCAAGTGACATCTGGACTTCACCTGCAAACACGTCAGCTAATGTGATATTCAGGTATGATTTTTCTTTTAACCGTATTTTAACTTTTCATCTAATTCCCATTATAGATTCTTACATACTGTACAAACTATGTCAGACCTGATACTATCACAGGATATCATGTGTATCATACACGAGGCGTTTTCTAACTATACAAGGGGTGTAAACCATTTTACATGACTCCTGTGCCTGTGCGAGATAATAGACTCGCTCCTTTATCACCAGCTTCCTTACTCTGAACTATCATCTGCCTGGGTATACCCATGGTCGAATTGCCTAGCGATAGTCACTGTGCAGGCTCACACATGGCTACTTGGGAAAGATACCAGACTGGTGGAACCACACCCTGTCCTAACCCAAATCCTAACCCTAGTGTAATCTAGCACCTTGATAAGAAAAAAGGGTGGGGGTGGAAATCAGAGTGCTGCCTTTCTCAACACTTTGTTAAGGTTAATAAGCAGAATGTTTCAAACAAAAATTTCCGAACAGTTGCCCTTGTTGCGAGGCCTCCGAGTACCTGAGTCATCCTTTCCCTCACGTGATGGACATGCACAACAATAGCAAACGTGGACAATGGGACCAATCTGCTAAAACCGAAAACAGCGGAAAGAGGAAAACTTTTGATATTTGCAGTTACCTTATAATGCCCAGTTCCAGTTACTTAAGAGTTTCATTTCAATTTAGGTCTTACTTTGCGTGAAGTTGCAGTAAATCAGGGTATTTGTCCCGTCTTTTTTTTAAATTAATTTATGGGATGTGGGTGTCGCTGGCAAGGCCAGCATTTATTACCTATCCCTAGTCGCCCTTGAGAAGGTGGTGATGAGCCGCCTTCTTGAACCGCTGCAGTCCGTGTGGTGAAGGTACTCCCACAGTGCTGTTAGAGAGGGAGTTCCAGGATTCTGACCCACCGATGATGAAGGATTTGCGATATACTTCTAAGTCAGGATGGTGTGTGACTTGGAGGGGAACTTGGAGGTGGTGGTGTTCCCATGCGCCCGCTGCCCTTGTCCTTCTAGGTGGAAGAGGTCGTAGGTTTGGGAGGTGCTGCCGAAGAGGCCTTGGCGAGTAGCTGCAGCGCATCTTGTAGATGGTACACACTGCAGCCACGGTGCGCCGGTGGTGGAGGGAGTGAATGTTTAAGGTGGTAAATGGGGTGCCAATCAAACGGGCTGCTTTGTTCTGGATGGTGTCGAGCTTCTTGAGTGTTGTTGCAACTGCACTCATCCAGGCAAGTCTTAACGAGATGTAATAAAAACAGAAAATGCTGGAAGCACCCAGCAGGTCAGCCAGAAGATTTGATATGTTATTTGCATTGTGAATGACCAATGTTATAGTTCAAAAATGTATAATTCATGTAGATGGTTAGCTGCAGCAGGTACGTGGAAATTTTCTGAGGGCAAATGTCCAATCCTTGTTTATTGATTTTAAAAAAGGTTCTGAAGCAGGGTCTACACCCAGAACATTTACCTTTGCTGATCAACCTGCTGTGTCTTTCCAGCATTTATTGTTTTTATTTTCGATTTCCAGCATTTCTAATGGTTTCTTCATTTACATCCTTGTTTATAATTCACTCTGTTAACTTCCTTATTTATTTATAATGCAATCAGTAATAAGGCACAAAATACATCCATAGCGCACCGGGTAACCCAAGTTTAATTCTCAGTAATACAAAAGCAAAATACTGCGGATGCTGGAAATCTGAAATAAAAACAGAAAATGCTGGAAATACTCAGCAGGTCAGGCAGCATCTCTGGAGAGAGAAACAGAGTTAACGTTTCCAGGTCGATGACCCTTCGTCAGAAATGGAAAAAGCTGAAAAAGAACAGGTTCCATCTCCAGCTTTTTCCAGTTCTGACGAAGGGTCATCGACCTGAAACATTAACTCTGTTTCTCTCTCCACAGATGCTACCTGACCTGCTGAGTATTTCCAGCATTTTCTGTTTTTATTTTAATTCTCAATGTTGCTTAGAATCTTTCATTATGAATCGGGACATGCGATAGCAAGTATTATTTTTCTAATTTTTTTCTATTCTTTTTCAGTGCATACATCCAGGCATCTGGTACCACATATCTTCAAATTCAACGAATAGGTAGGAATACCTTCAATGGGAACTGCGGGGCTTATGATTGAATAAGCAACGTCAGTCATATATTTCATGCTTTATAAACTCACAACCTTGATATAAATTTAATACCTCCACAGATTTTAAGAAGTATTTTGTGGCAAATATCTGAGTTTAAGACTGAGGAGTGCAAATTCCACTTCCACTCTCGCCACCCTGTGATTTTCCCTGTGTCAAAGTGAATGAACAGAAACTCAAGAGCTTATAAATTCAGAAGTGGAATCTCTAGCCCTGAATCAATATAATTGAAATCCGAAGGAAAAATGTACATATATTGTTAACCATAGAAATATTATTTGCTAAATATAATATTTTTTACACAGGTTCTACTGCTATGCCCGCCAGCAATATGACCACTGCTTCACCCAATGCCAATGTGACCACTGGAAATATGACCACTGCTTCACCCAATGCCAATGTGACCACTGGAAATATGACCACTGCTTCACCCAACGCCAATGTGACCACTGGAAATATGACCACTGCTTCACCCAACGCCAATGTGACCACTGGAAATATGACCACTGCTTCACCCAACGCCAATGTGACCACTGGAAATATGACCACTGCTTCACCCAACGTCAATGTGACCACCAGCATTATTAACGCCACCAGTGCGACGATGAACAGTATGACAATTGGTCCCACCAGCAATGTGACCAACATGACCAATACCACTATGGCCACTGCCATGCCCACTGGGAGCATGACCACCACTTCCACGAACCCCACCTCATCAACTTCCAGTACCACACGAAATGCTATGAGTACCTTCAAACCAGTGGGTGGATTTGCTATTACTCTGTTAATTTTTGTCTTTATAACAGTCGAACAATCACTCTCACAATAAAGTGAATCACATAGCCTGTAGAAGTTGTCACTAATAAATACCTGCAGACACAAGGGCCCTAACCCAATTCATGAGTGTTTGTAAAGCAGGAGGCCCTGATGTTGCATAGTGGTGATCTTAGAAGAGACATTGGGAAGTGCATTTTGCGTTTTGCTTTCTTTAAGCAATTGCAAATTTACGAAAATTACAAATGCTAGATTCTGCTTTTCCCTGTTACAAATTCCAATTGATTGAATTTTCCAAATCTAACAGGTATGAAGAAGTGTCTGGTGCTCTTGATTGGACTTCTGAGCAGTGATATAAATAAATACATTTGTTTTGCATGGATAAACCTCTTAGAATTTCAGTCAACTCCCTCAATATGTCAATATGGGCCTACCAGATGTCTACAGCTGTTTATTAGTTTCATATAACTTCTATGTTCATTCTGGCCTCTTGCATTTTTATTTGATTTTATTAAATTGTATATGGGATGCCCAAGAATGTCACAGTTTGAATGTCGAAGCAATTTTTGGTCAGCTGTTGAATTGTTTGACTCCTTTACGTAGCTTTGATGATGAGTCTCACTGGAACCTTTGACCAACCACCATGTCAGATGTTGTGATAGTGATGGAAGTCAACATCTGGTCTCTACTAAGCAGTGAAGTCCGGCAATGAACCCAGAAAGTGTCTGAAAATTAGAATGGGTGCATTCTGCCTTTTAAACAAAGTGTGTGATTGAATCGTCTGACTTGCGTTTCTTTAAGATCCTATTCGATTCTGCAAATCGTAGTGAAAACCATGTTGGTTTCCAATGCCGTCAATGGTTTTTGAATTCAACATATCAATTATCTTCATAATAATAGAATACAATTTTTTTTACATTAATTGATGGGGCGACACTGTTGTATTGGGATGTCACTGCAAGTTATAACAATTCTGACATTCTAACACTTATTTTTATTTGAGCCTTCTGCTAGTCCTGCTAATTTATTTACGTTTTCTTTAATGTAGTTTTATTAATAAATAATCCATTATCATAACATACAGTTTACTCTGACTCCAAAATGGAGTCACTTGCACAGTTACTACATGACAATTATTAACCATTGATCGGTTTCCTCAGCTTTCATTTGAAGTACTTAATGCTCATTTAGAACTTGAATTTGTTTGACCTTTATTCAATATTTAATTCTCTTTTATATATTTGATTAAGTAAAATATTCAACTAAATATTCCAAAAGCAATTGTGTTTTTGTAGTTGTATCCATGTTATGAGGCTTGCAGACTATAAACTGTAAGTCTGATATCTTATAATAAAGTATTTGCTGCTGCTGTACTTTAAAAAGATAAATGCTCGTTAGCTGGGTATTTGCTGTTATGAGATTATGTGAGTTTCCTCCCTCTTCAGTTGAAGTAATTGTCAACTTTTGTTACTAGCAATAAAATTACAGGTGTGCCTCATTTGTCTATTGAAGTAATTGATGAAACTATGTGTGAATTATTGGGCTGAATTTTAATCTGCAGGAGCGCGTGGGTTTGGGTGTGGGTGGGGGGGGGGGTTAACACTGGCGAAATTGACAGCGCGTTGAGACCCACCGACTTCCGCAGTTCCCTCGAGCGCATTCGGATGTGTGCGCGCAACCCCTCTGGAGAGACGGGTTGCCAATTGCGCTATGTTACTCGCTCAATTGGAGCAATATTTCAAGACACTTTTCAGTTTAACGTCGGGTCCATGGGTTTCCCGGGCTTCCTGAAACTCACCAGTAAAAGCAAGGCAAGTACACAGTGGCAATTGAGGGGGGGTGAATCAATCTCAGGGAAATAGGCCAGCTTGTGGGAAAGGGTTTGTTCACAGTACTTTTGCTGAAGGCAGTTGAGGCCAATTCATTATATATATTCAAGAAGGAGTTAGATATATTTCTTAAGGCTAAAGGGATCAAGGGATATGGGGAGAAAGCAGGGACAGGGTACTGAATTTGGATGATCAGCCATGATCTCATTAAATGGCGGAGCGGGCTCGAGGGGCCGAATGGCCTACTCCTGCTCCTATCTTCTATGTTTCTACACTTTGGCCGCGAATTTAATTGAGGAGGCGGGATGGGGGCGTCTCAGCTGGTTTCCGGGTTCCGGTCCCGCTCCCAGCTGCCTCCGCTCTGCAGACATGATTTTACCTTGATTGGCCTTGTTAAGCCCGCCCTGCGGGTTTCCCGGCCAATTAACAGGAAGCAGGTCTGATGACATCATTTGATGACGTGTCATCAGCCAGTTTCCTTAAAGGGACCGCATCCACATGGAGTTTGACTGTTGTTCTGTCAGTGTTTGACAGCATTGAGGTGCTACAAACACTGACAATCACTGCACAAAGGTGAACACTTGCACCCAGGCTCTCCAATGACTCCCTCCATATGCTTATGGAGGGAGTCACAACACACAGGGAGGTTCTCTTCCCTTCCAAGGGCAGAAGAGACCTCCCCAGGACACCAACTTACCTTGCACCTCCACCCAACCCTCTCTATCTACTTTATCACTTCCCCATCTCACTAGCCACCCCTCATACTCACCCTCATTCTACTGCAAACATACTAACTAACAACACACAAGGGTAGGCACTTGAGAGGTTTAGCCAATGTCCATGTGAAGTTTCTGGTAATGTGTTGTCATATAGTGAAATCTCTTTCAAAATGTGCCCCTCATTGGACAGATCTGAGCGCACCTTGAGAAGTGTCTTACTGAGTTCCAGTGATTGTTCAGTCATAACTTCCTCCCCCCCCCACCCCTGCTATAGTGATGAGTGCACATGGAATGACTTGGACATTAAAGGGATGCTTCACGGTGCTGGTGTGGTATGGTGTCAACCTGGCACATCATGTGGCAGCCAGGGTTTACAGCGTCAAGTGAAGAAAATCTGGCTGTGGTGATACCATCGCTGGCCTCCCGGGCAGCAATGTTGTCAAGGGCTGATGCCCTGTGTCCAGTGCAGCATCAGGTGATGGCGGAGAAGGTTGGTGATGTTGGTGTTGGGGCTGATCGTGGAAGGATTCGGAGGACCAAGGTCTGATTGTTTCATTGGCTCCGATGTTGCTGCAATAGATGGCAGCTGCAGGTGAGATGACAGAAGCGATCTGTCAATGGTGAGAGAGGTTCTCCCAATGAGGTGGCACTGGACATACAGTTGGATCTAAAAACTTGTAAGCTAAAGAAATCTCGATATGTATTAAAAATGCAGTGACCAACATTTTCTGTGCTCTGAAACTCACCATCTGCAACATGGCATCCTTGACACCACTTCTGCAGCTGTCATCTTTTCACAAACATCAGAGCAGACTCAAAACACACCAGGGTGAGCTGGCGTGTTCCCCGAACAGCGGGTAACCAGTGGGGGAGAAGGTAAAATTACAAGTAAGCCTCAAAATACTCTTAAATTGGCTCTTAACAAGCCATTTAAGTGGTTGAATTGTCTCCCTCGCCGCTTGGTGTCGGGTCAGTTCTGCTCTGACAGACCCGACACCTGGGAGACTCGTGTGGAGACGGGTTGACAGTGGGTTTCCCACCCGCTGTCAATCTTTGTGATTTTGACAGCGGATCCGCCTCCAAATCCCCCACCCCCCCCCCATCCCCCCACCCCCAACACGATTAAATTCGCGGCCTGGAGTTACTTTTTACATTTTGGAGGTGTGGTCTGTCACATCAGGATGGATGCAGCTTATGCTGCCTTAGATTGGACCTCAGATGAGGACCAAGGTGGCCAGCAACAGCACCAGCAACACACCCGCAGCCTGCTGGTCACAGATGTAGCTTTGAAAAGCTCTTTATAATAATGTGTCCGTGACTACACAAACCACTCTGGGTACAGGTATATTGTGTATCAGTAAAACAGGTTTATTAAGCATGAAACATCCAGTACAGAGAAAGTAATACTTAACAAGACGATAGTCACAATCTGTTCATTGAACCCCGGCGTTCCTTCCGAGGGACTGTGGCGCGGTCTCTTTATTCTCTTGCTGTGTTCTATTGACTGAAGCTTCTCATCCTCTGGTTTCTTGCTGCGCGCTGCTTTCAGAGTTCAATATCTGTATTTTTCTCCCCTTTTTCTCCCATTTTGCCTACGTGCCAGTTAGTAAGCAAGCTATCCTTATCTGAGAACAACCTTCACACTAAATTCTCACAGATGTCTTTTTGCTTTGTCATCAGCGCATTGTTTAGCCGGTTCTGCATTTTTGAGAAGACAGGGAGTGGTGACTGTCTCCAGCCCCCTATCTTCTTTTGCAATGTTGCTGAATTTCTTGTTCCCCACTATCTCCCTGTTTACTTAACAGACCATTCTACAGAATTACATCAATTTCTAACAGAGTCCAGTCAGATTGGCATAATTTTCCCATCCTACTTTGGTCTCAGCCATTCGCCATTTTATACAGGCTTTTTAGGTTTTTAACATACAATTTCACATATTATAGTTATATAAAAATGGTTATAGAATCTTAATAATGTTTACTAAATCCTACAGGTACACCTCTATCCTACACAGACCTGTAGCTGCACAGGAGAGAGGGGAGCAGCAGAGAGATGCAGTTTGTAGGAGGCAGTACCCACGAAACAGGGTCTACAGGCAGAGGCTTAGTTCCCTTGCTGTCTCAGGAGGCTCAGGATGTCACATCAGGTGGTGGCAGACATCTGCAGCCTCCTTGAAGAAGACCTGCTGCCTGCTGGACCTGGTGGCCACGCGCTACCAGTGGCTGTCAAAGTCACCACCGCCCTCAACTTTTTTGCCACCAGATTCTTCCAGGGCTCTGCCGCAGACATAGGCAGGATCTCCCAGTTGGCTGCCCTCAAATGCATTAGACAGGTCACTGATGGCTTGCTTGCCAGGGCTGGCAATTATGTCAACTTTGCCTGTGATGCAGCCAGTCAGAATGAGGAGGCACTCAGCTTTATGGCGCTAGCTGGCTTCCCACAGGGGCAGGGCGCAATCGACTGCACACACGTGGCAATCCGGGCATCCCCCAGAACAACCAGGAGTATTTGTCAACCCAAGGGCTTCCACTCCATCAATGTGCAGATGGTGTGCAACCACAAAAAGATCTTTATGCAGGTGTACGCAAGATTCCCAGGCAGCCACCATGATGCCTTCGTCCTGCAGCAGTCCACGCTCCCTGATCTCTTCAGACCTGGAAGCAGACTTAAGGGGTGGCTACTAGACGACGAGGAATACCCACTGAAAACTTAGCTCATGACACCCGTCAGAAACCCCCAAAACTGAAGCCCAACAATGCTACAATGAATGTGTGAATGAACAGGCCATCAGCATGCTGAAGGTGCGCTTCAGATGCCTCGACAGCTCTGGAGGCGCCCTTCAGTACGCACCAGCCAGGGTCTCCAGAATGGTCGTGGTTTGCTGTGCTCTGCACAACATTGCACAAGAGCAAGGCTTGGACCTGCAGGAGGAACAAGGCGAAGAGCTCAGATCCTCCTTAGACGATTCAGAGGGGAGAAGGAAGAAGAAGAGGAGGAGGAAGAGGAGGGTGATGAGGCCAATGCACCCCAGTTGCTCACATTGCTGCCTTATTAATGTGAGGTTCATTTAGGTTGCACCAGTGGACCCATGTCATCAGAAAGTGCAACGGCCACTCTTCCTGCTCCCCCCAAATGCCACTGACACAAAGCAGTTCTGCAACGAACCAACCACCCCTTAAACATCTCGCTATTGGTCTCCATCAATTCATGCCTTCACATTCATCATCAAACAAGTTAGAAGGCCACTTACCACCCAACACCCAAGAATGGACAAGACAGGAAAGTGGTGAAAAAGAATAACATTTATGTGAGCTAAATAAAGAACAAAAACTTAGCAAAACAACACTTTCTCAGACACACATGTGCATACCCTTGTGCAACTACAAAGCCTTGCACTTCCCTTTTCTGCTACTCCTATGTGGTGCAACCTCTGTGGCTTCAGCAGAGGTAGAGGCAGGCTGCTCAGATCCCTGCTCTGACTGCTGAGATGCTCTTGGCCGATGCTCTCTGGGTTTTGGAGCTCACGAGGGCCCCACCAAAGACTGCTCCCCCTGCACCTCTGCAGTGGCAGACTCAGCCATCGGGAGATGAGGCAGCATGTGGGCTACTGATTGATAGGTGGGCAGTGGGTGAGAGGTGGCAGTGCTTTGAGTGGAGTCCCCACTTTCATGTGCCCTTTCGCCATCATCTGTCTCATGGCCCAGCCGCACTTCACTGCTACCACTGTGCTGAAGAGCACTCTGGTGCGGATCAGTGCGGCCCTGTAGGGCAAGACTTGTCGGCATCCAGAGTCTGCACAGTGGTGTTGAAGGTGTGCATGGACTCATTTGATTGGAGCATTTGAAGGTTCATGCCACTGGCCACTCTATCCATGGACGAAGACATCATCTCAATGGCCTGCGACATCACCACTCTCATGCTTTAGGTGGACTCCTCCAATCTCTCTGCAATCACGGTGAGTCTACTTTGAAAGCCTATCAGTGCATTGCACATTGTCTGCTGCTGCTCAACGATTCTCCTCTTCATTGACTGCCCCCCGGGGTACAGTATCTTTGTCTAGCTGAGCAGAGCTTAGAGGGGACTGTGCCCTTCGACGCGGACTCTCCCCTGCTGTCCCGGTCTCCTCCATCTGCTCTTGCTCACTTGTGAAGTGTGAGTCACCAGGTGAAAACCCAACTCTCTGTCTAACTGGTCCCACCAAAGAGTGAGTTTCTGAGTTGGTGCATGGTCTGAATGAGTCCTGTGACGGTGCACCCTCAGAAGGACTCAGCTCCTCTGAGGACTCATTGCCACTATGTCCACTGACTCCTGCTGCACGCGTGAAGGCACTGTCGGAGATAAAAGACATGAATTAGTCCTGGCAAGGTAAGCATGTAGCAAGTTATCATTATGAAGATGATCGTATTTCACTCGCTGTTGAAACCAAGTCAACATGACTGAGTGCCGTATGACATGTGGGTGTCTTTTATTTAATTGTGTCACCAGGTAGCTGGGAGCTCGCCATCTCCCCATCTCCGACAGCCAGGGACGCCATAACACCACTTATTTCCAGCGTCTCCTCCTCCTCTGCAGTTGTGAGCTGCGTGATGGCGGAGGGCCCCCTCCAGTTCTCTCCCTCTCCCCGGCATCCTGTGCTCTCTTCTCCTGCAAGGAGGGAAAGAACAGACCTATAAGTGAGTGTTCATCCGATGGATGGAATGAATCTGGTGAGGGTGACTATGAGGGAGAGGCATGACATTGCATAAGGATGAGGGTGAATGGGAATGATGGATAGGACAGATGGGGATATGAGGAAGTGCATAGAAAGAAAAAGATGGGTGTACCTGCAAGGTAAGTGTGTGTGAGGAGTGATGTGATGGAGTAGGCTTGAGAAGGCAGAGTGAGGGGGTGGGGTGATGTGCGCAGCAGGATATAGGTGAATGTGTCGCTGTACTCACCTTTCCTGACCTGCTTAGGTCATTAAACCACTTCCTACACTGAATCCAGGAGCGTGGCACCACACTCCTGCTGCTGACCTCCTTTGCAACCTCTAACCAAACCTTCTTGGTCTCAGCTGCAGGCTTCTTCCTCCCGTTGCTAGGGGAGAGTATCTCTCTCCCACTCCTCACAGCCCCCAGCAGCACATTCAGGGAGGCGTCACTGAAAGGAGGCGCAGCCTTTACCCGTCTGGACTCCATTCTGACATTTCCTTCTCTCTTCTTCCCAACTCCAAGCTCCTTCAACTTGCATCTTTGGATTGTCTCTTTAAATACTGGAGTTGAGATCGCGCCATGAGGCTCCACATCACTCCCGCTGCTGCTGATTGGACAGAAAGCCACTGACAGACACGCTGCACTTACTTCCGGGCTTCCAGCGCTATCAGACCTGCCCCCCACCCCCCACCCCCACCCCCACTCCCAGCGCGTGGCAAACTTAAAATTGGGGCCAATTTACTCTGTTACCGAGAAACCTAGATGAATGTTTAAGTGCAGGACATCAGTCAGGATAAAAGGAGCAGGACTAAAAACAAGATAAATCACGAGGTAATTATGAGGTGGCACCAAGATAGGTTTTAAAGAGGGGTAAAAATTCAGTTGGTTGCGCCTCCCGTTAGCGCCTTAAGAGGGCGCTAATGGGGCGCAAAGCCGCTAACGCCCGGGCGCAGCGATGTTTGCGCCGTTCGGGAACTTAACTAGAGATTGTGCGGCGGCGCTAAAACTTACCGCTGCGACCACCTGCGCGCGCAGATTGTGACGTCATTCCATGGTGCAACGCCCTTGTGGCGCCCCGGAGCGGAAATTGAGTGGCGCCCCCTGCCTTACCGCCTGGCGCATCCAACGACCGGAAGACTGGAACGCTATCAATCGCTGTGGGGCTGGGGGGGGCGCTATTTAAAGGGGGCCTCTTCCTGTCTTTTTCTGTGGTCGACATTTTTGCACCACTCGTTCTGAGAGAGAGAGAGAGATTCGGAGAGAGAGAAAGAGAGACTTCTGCATTGACTCAACGCTTTGTGAGGTAGTTTTGCCTACTGATCCTAACTTCGCTGGTACTTTAGTTGCTGTCCTTCATTACTTTGCTTGCAAAGAGAATATGGGGGCTGCACTGATTGGGGGCGTCGTCCTGCTCCAGCTGAATCGGAGGATACAGAGACGCAGAGAGAGAGTGGCAATGATGGCCAGACGGAGGAGGGCCAACAGGCGTATGTACAGGAGAGCTTACCCTCCCAGGGTATATCGTGAAAAGCTCTCCTACATCCATATGTCTGAGGAGCTGTGTTTGCGAAGGCTGCGATTCAGCAAGGAGGTGGTCACTGAGCTCTGCCACCTGCTGCAGCCAGATCTGCAGCCTCAACTGAGGTCCAGGACGTCTCTGTCGGTGGCAGTGAAGGTCACAGTGGCACTCAACTTTTACACTACTGGCTCATTTCAAGCTGCTGCTGGGGACCTCGCCAATATCTCCCAGTTCGCGGTGCATTGCTGCATCCGGCAGGTCACAAATGCCCTCTTTAAAAGGAGACGAGAGTTCATCTCTTTCCCCATGACCCCAGACAAGCAGCGTGACCGTGCTCTGGGCTTTGCGAGGGTAGCGGGCTTCCCCATGGTGCAGGGCGCCATTGACTGCACGCATGTGGCTTTGCGTGCTCCGCATGAGAATGCCGAGGAATTCCGGAACAGAAAGGGGTTCCATTCCTTGAATGTTCAGTTGGTCTGTGACCACAGACAGCTGATACTCGCTGTCAATGCCCACTATCCTGGCAGCTGCCACGATGCTTTTATCCTGCGCCAGACTACTGTGGCAGAACTTTTCGAGGCACCGCATCAGCCAGTTGGTTGGCTTCTCGGGGACAAGGGGTATGCATTGAGCACCTGGCTGATGACACCGCTCCGTACGCCCAACACCCCTGCTGAGCTGCGGTACAATGAGAGCCATCAAGCTACCAGGAACATAATTGAGCGCACAATCGGCGTGCTGAAGCAACGGTTCCGCTGTCTCGACCATTCTGGAGGAGCCCTGCAGTACTCGCCTGAGCGAGTATCGGACTTCGTAGTCGTGTGCTGCATGTTGCATAACATGGCAATCCTCAGGACCCAGCCAATGCCACCAGGCCTTGGAGCACCACCAGAGGAGGAGGAGGAAGAGGAGGAAGAGGACGAGGAGGATGATCATCAGCAGCACCAAGGCGGGAGGGCGGCCCACAATGGTCAAACTGCAAGGGCCGTCCGTCAACGGCTAATAGCAAGCCGCTTCTAGGGCCCCTGCTGTGGAAATGGCTTCTGCCATTGCTAACAACATTAATGAACCCAGCACGCAACCCCTAAGCCGGCCAAGGCACCAATAATTCCAACCACCAACCATGTATATTTTGAATACAGAAACTTATTTATTTTACAAACTCTGTGTGTGTCAATTCCTCATGACAAACTCATAGAAATAAACACAAAAAAACAGTCAATAACATAACTGGTTCTCACAACCTGGAGATAATGTCCAAAACACTAAACAAAAGTTGGACCATGAACGTCGACCTTTAATAAAAAAATGACCAGCATTTTGTCACACCTCCTACTTTTTGCCCTTCGAGGGTGATCTCCTTCCCTTGCGCACTTCCCCCCTTCTAACCCTACTGCTCCTCCGTAATGGGACCTCAGTGGCTGCAGTAAGGCTGGTGGAAGGCTGCTGATTGTCAGACCCTGACACTGCAGATGCCCCTGAAGGACAGCCTCGACCAGTTCTGGGCCTGGAGGGCCCGGCTGCAGACTGCACCAACTCTGCATGGGCGGCAGCAGTCTGTCCTACAGGCGGTGGCAAGTGCAGTGGAGAAGTGACAGTGTTGGCAGCAGGAATGCTGTCATCGTGAGAGAGGACAGCAACTCCCTGCTCGCCCGACACACTGGCACTCCCACGGGGCAGCACTTCAGCATCCGGAGCAATCTGCCGGAGAACAGATTGCTGGCCTGCTGCGGCGCGGTGACAGCCCCGGGGACATGTGCACGAACCATCGAGGTTGGCAGCAGTCTGTGCTCGCGTGGCCTCAATCTGAGTCTGCATGAGAGCAGTCAGAGATGGGATCACGGCAGCCAGTGACTGAATTGCAGCACTAAGCGTTAGTGTGGCATCCGCCTGTGCTACAGCGAAGTGCTCCACACTCCTTGCCAGTGACTCAATGCATTCGGGCACCCTTCCCACTGCACCCATGAGCTCAGTGTGCATGCCCACCGCCTGGGTGTTCATTTCTGCGATCAGCCGCTCCTCCTCTGCGTCCATTGCAGTAGGAGTGTCTGGCATACTCTCCCTCTGGGGAGAAGGCCCCCGTTCTTCCCTACCCCCCCCATGGCGTTGCTGCAGCCCGCTGGGTCCTGGAGCTTCACCCTCATCAGACCCTTCCCCCCTGCTCCCCTCCAGGGAAGGCGTGTTCCCAGTGTGGGCATGGACTTCCTCGGGAGAGGGTGGCACTGATGCTCCGGCTTCCTCTTCCTCCTCGGCTGCAGCATCACTCCCAGTGGCAGCTTCAGGGCCCGTCTCCTCAGCTGGTGAATCACCATCTGAAAGCAGGGAGGTACAAGAGTGGCTTTAGCGTGAGGACAGGGTGGCAGTAAGGGAGGAATAAGTGCAGCGAGTTAGCAAGTTGGATTGAAAGTGTCAAAGGCTGGTGTTGTGAGGGACAAGTGGAAGGACAGAGGACAAAAAGGTGATGACCTTACCATTGCTGTCCAGAACGGGGTCGGCGTCTCCAGTGGCGACGGGACCGATCACCCGGCTTGCCACAATCCTGTGGACGCGCTCCTCAAGATCGCTGAGGGGTTGCAGCTGAGGCCGCCCTCCACCTGTCCGTTGCTGCTGTCTCCGATTATGCGCCAGCTTGGCCTGTAAGAAAAAGGACAGCATCTGAGTAAATATACAGCCATGGTCTTGCCTGATGTGCCTCCCATAGGTGAATAGCCCTTACTGTATGCAGCCATGGTCTTGCCTGATGTGCCTCCCATAGGTGAATAGCCCTTACTGTATGCAAAGTGTGGAATGTGTGTGTGTGTTTCATGAAAGGGCCATAGGTGTTGGATGAGTGTTGTACATTGGGGTTTTAAGACCCTCTGGCCATAGAGTGAGGTTGAGATGGAGGGATGGAGAGGTATTGAGAAAAAGCCACTCACCCTGACGACCCGAGTGAGGTCGTTGAACTTTTTGCGGCATTGAGTATGGGTCCTGGGCACCATGCTCCTGGAGGAGACGCGCTGAGCCACCTCCCTCCACACTCTTCTGAACTCGCGTGGCAAAGGCCTCCTGCCACTCTCAGGGAAGAGCATACATCTTCTGCGCTCCACCGCGCCAACCAGAGCATCCAAGGCCCGCTCGGTGAAGCGATGAGCTCGTTCTCTCACCCTCTCCATCCTTGGCAGCAAAATGGATTCACAGGTCTCTCCAGGCCGAGATTCAAGGCTGCAATGAGCAGGGTGTGGCTGGGGAGCAAGTTGCCCCCCCCCCCCGCTTTAAGAAGTGGCCGGCGCCAGTGTGTCTGTGTTCCCTCGCTAACTGGCAGCAGCTGCGCTGCGCTCGCGCGCTGAGTTAGCGCCTCACTGCTCGGCCTTTGCGCCTTAAGACAGGTGTGCAGCGCCTGATTTAGCGCTCCACTCACCTCCCGGGGCGGTAAAAGTGAAGTTTCCAGTCAGTGCCGATAATTAGCGCCAGGCGCTAATATTTGCGTCCAGACGATATTTGCGCCCCAAATGGGGCGCGACCTAATTTTTCCCCCTTGTAGATTGCAGGATATGGGAAGATTGAAGAAGCAAAGATTTCCTCAGTTTTCTAGTCTTGGGAAGAGTGATTTAACATGGTTGAGAGTGTAATGACACTTGATTTCAACAGCGAGGATTTAAATAAGGGGAGTCTGTAAGCAGCATCTCTGGGGCTTAGGAAGAATGTTACACTTTCACTGGGCTCAGTGCTTTCTTTTCCTTGATGATCTAACAGTTGTTCCCAGAAGTGAGACTTTGCCCCTTATGATCCAGAAACTGTACCGTTTCCATACTCTACCCTCGCAGAGCTATGTACCCAGAAGCTAATAGATAAGTTTGCAGACTAAAGCAACTAATATTCTTATTTATATGCAGCGACTTGAACCCAACCGCCCTGTTTCTCAAACATTTTTGAAACGTGCTTGAAAAACTAAAGCGATAATGTTCCACTAATTCGAGCACTCCAATCATGAAGTCAACTGTTTTCTCTTGTCCCAATTTCTGTTTTTCACATCCTTAAATCGCCAGTATCCCTCTTGATCTTGATTGATTGCCAGGTTATGATTGACATCAGGAGTTGAAAAAGTGAACTGCTGTGTTAATATAACAGAGGAGTGATCAGAGCAATAGCCGACAGGAAGATCGAATGCAGCAAGAAAAAAGATAAAGGAATTAATACATTGGCCCAGAAATTAAACATCGATGGTTCCCGTGGGGGTAAGGATTCCCCGCGATATCGCACTCCGCGCCTACCTTTTTGTTTGGGGCCCACACGAACTTCAGTTTCAGGGCCTCTCCCTGTTGCAACCGTGCAGTGCTTGCGTGTCCCAGAGGCGCAATTAGTTTGTGCGAGCTCTGGGATCACGTGATTCAGTTAGAGCCAATGGCAGCACACCATCTTTCATTCATAGTTTTGACAGCAAGGGCTGTCAAAGCTATGAATACTACAAGCCCCCAAAAGAACAGCTAAACCTCAATTAATTTTTTTTTAAAAGCCATCACATTAATAAAATAACTATAGTTAAATAAATTAACCACTTTAAACAAAAAATTAAATTTTTGAAAAAATTTAAAATCTTTTTAAAAGTTATAAAAATAAACTTACCTTTCTTTAAAGTCTCTAAAAAAGATAAACCTGTTGAAAAATTTTTAAAATAACACTTAATTAATTACTTACCTTGTTAAAAGGGGGTCCTACGCCTGCTTTCTTTATGTGTAAAATCTTCACCACTTACCTGCGCGTTCAAAGCTGAAAAAAAAACTAAGTGCACTGCGTGTGCACAACCTGTAGCGCGCACGCGGTTCACTTAGGAACCGCCCCCTTTGCAATACACGAAGTGCCGGTTTCCCGCGCATGCGCAGTGCATGCAGGAAACCGGCAATTCGGGACCTAATACGCGAGAGTACACAGTGCATACTCTCGCGTATTAGGTCTAATTTTCGGGCCATTGATTCCATCACTGTCACATAGGAACATAGGAACAGGAGTCGGCCAATCAGCCCCTCGAGCCTGTTCCGCCATTCAATTAGATCATGGCTGATTCCTATCTTAACTCGATCTACCCGCCTTGGTTCCGTGACCCTTAATACCCTTGCCCAACAAAAATCTATGGCCTAGAAATTCCCTACCTTAGACAACAATTAGTGCTGGAATCCTGGCGAAAAATGGCAGCCGCCACTCTAACGCCCTTCTCTGGAGCGGGACTCAGCGGCTGCCATTTTGGTGAGGGCCTTAACACTGACCTTGGAGATGCAAATAGAGAGTGTGTGACATCACACGCCGGCTTAATGTCACGTTCTGCGAACTTCGATCTTAGTGCTAAGTTTAGTGCTGGGTCCTAAGCTTGCTTTGAAAAGTGAGTGTGCAGTAGACTGACAGAGATGCTGCCAGCACTTCTTAAAGGGGCAGACACATCCTTCAAGTAAGTTTGCATTTAAGCTTTTGGACTGGATTTTTTTTGATTTTATTGAAGTAGCGACTTGGTGCAATACATGCTAAATGTTTTTTTTTAAGTGTGCAGGGAGTGCAGGGAGTGCTGCTGGATGCTTGCAAGGCCTTGGATGGTAAAGGAAGGCCGCTGAGAAGGCAGAAAATGCTGGAAATACTTAGCAGGTCAGGCATCATCTGTGGAGAGAGAAAAATAGTTCACATCTCAGGTCGAGATGCTGCCTGACCTGCTGAGTATTTCGAGCATTTTATGCTTTTATTTCAGATTTACAGCATCCGTTCGCAGAGGGAAGAGGAAGAAGCAGAAGAGGAGGATGCAGAAGAGGAAAAAGCAGAAGAGGAGGAAGCAGAAGGAAGAATGCAACCCAGATAGCCCCTTTGTGGCCGAGATACCCGGGTTGGAATCATCTGCCAGCGGTACCAGTGACCACAACCCCAATTCCCCTTTCAACACTAGTCCCACTAAAGTAAAAGCCACCACAAAGCAAACTTTCCAATCCAACTTTATACATCCAGCCATCCAGATGTATATGACATCAAGAAATATGACATCAAGAAATCAACTCGTCACCCTTATGCTTTCCCTTAGTGACTGTCTTGTGTGTGCCTTTGCATATCCTACTGATGCCACACAGTGCTACCCCAGTGGCTGCATCATGGCTGGTGGAAGGCTGCTGACTTTCAGTGGGGGACACTGCAGATGGCCTTGCTTGAGGAGCTGGGGGCTGAGAGTGTGAAATTGAGTGATGGTGTTTCTTCTTCTTCTTCTTCTTCACTCTCCTCTCCCTCTTCTTGGTCAACCACTGGTTGGGCAGTCTGCATTTCTTGGGTGTGTGAAATCAGGAAGGCACAAGGGTGGAGTTGTGGTGAGGGGAGGGCAGGAAAGCAAGAGATGCATGCGAGAAGGAGGATAACGTACGAGGATACCAGCATCTTGTATCCTTTCAGCCCTGCCGCTGGCCAAGGGCTCAACCATGTTCCAGCCAAGAATGGCAGCACCATCTTCTCCAAGGGGTGAGGTGAAGCTAGGAATGGGAGGTGTGCCTCGTGTTTGGTACAGAGTATTGGTAGGTCAGTGATTGGGGGCGAGGGGAGTCGTGCATTGAGAAGTGTGTGAGGCTAGTGGTGCAGTTGGTAGGAGACGGCTTTTGAAGATGCATTCACTGACCTTGACCACTGGTCTGAGGTCATGAAACTTCTTTGGGCACTGGAGGCAGGTCGTGGGGATGACACTACTGGTGATCTGGTCCCACGTCGTTCTTTCTGGAGGGCGTCCTGGCCCCCATTTGTGTTAGTACTGAAGCCCTTTTAGCATTTTTTAGGTGCAGAAGGCAATTCATCTTTAAGACCTGAAGACTCCCATTTGGGAATTCTTTTTAAAGTCTTTCTTTCAGAAGGCAGTTGAGCTGTAAGGGCTAAGAACTGCCTATTTTTACATGATTTTTATTTTTTTCATTTCAGAAGGCAGTTCCCCTTTAAGAGACCAAACTGCTTGCTTTAAGAGAAGGCTGTTCTTGCTGCAACGATGCTATGGCCATGCTACATTGGGGCCTCCTGCTGGGACGAATGCCACCAGAACGGCCCTGCACAGTAAGTTTAGCGCTGGGCTTATGTTAATTAGCCACCAGCGCCAATTTACCGGTCCTGCCAGCGCCACCATTTTTGGAGGCCATTACCACCGGCCTGCGGTGGCACCAGCAGGTTTTTACCGATATTGAATTTCTCGGTCTATATATCTCAGTTTTGAAATTTTCTATTGACCTGTCCTCAACAGCTTTTTGGGGGCAAGAGCTCCAGATTTCCACTACCCTTTGTGTGAAGTTGTGCTTCCTAACATCATCCCTGAACAACCCAGCTCTAATTTTAAGGTTATGCTCACTTGTTCTGGACTCCCCCACCAGAGAACATAGGCCCCAATATTACCTCGGAGGTGAGGAGGGAGCAGGGGAGCTGTTTTGAGGTCAGGAAACCCTGCTGCTAAAACCCTCATCCATGCTTTTGTTACCTCCAGACTCGACTATTCCAATGCTCTCCTGGCCGGCCTCCAATCTTCCACCCTCCATCAACTTAAGCTCATCCAAAAGTCTGCTGTCCATATCCTAACTCGCACCAAGTCCCGTTCACCCATCACCCCTGTGCTCGCTGACCTACATTGGCTCCCGGTCCCTGAACACCTTCATTTTAAAATTATCATCTATGTGTTCAAATCCCTCCATGGACTCCCCCCTCCCTATCTCTGGAACCTCCTCCAGCCCTATAACCCTCCAGGAACTCTGTATTCCTCCAACTCTGGCCTCTTGTCCATCGCCGCCCCCCCCCACCCCCCACCGCCTTCCTTCATCCACCATTGTCGGCCATGCCTTTAGCAGTCTCGGCCCTAAGCTCTGGAATTCCCTCCCTAAACCTCTCCACCTCTCTCTCCCCCTTCAGGACCCGCCTGAAAACATACCTCTTTGACAAGCTTTCGGTCACATGTCCTAATGTCTCCTTCTTTAGCTCGGTGTCAATTTTTGTCTGATTACATGCCTGTGAAGCACCTTGGGACATTTTACTATGTTAAAGGTGCTATATAAATACAAGTTGTTGTTGCTTATCCTCCAGCTGGTGTGAAAGCCAAATCAGTGTGAGTCCCTCTTGTGGGTGATCTATATGTGGTTCAGGTGACTCCACCGTCGATATACACTGAATAAGGTTGTGTCAGTGTGAATCCAAAACCAATTTATATCAATGCAAACTGGTTAATAATGGCCCGGATTTTTGCAGTCAGCTGCGAACAAACGGCGTTCACCGCTCATTACGCTTACAGATGCCCGCAGACTTTTCGTGGGCTTTTTGCCTGGCAATTTACGGTCACCAGGAGTCTGATACAGCGCGGCGCCCTCTACAGGGCATCTGGGACCTGTGTGAACAGGTCAAGCAACAGCATGTCTCCTTACCCAATCAGATTGAAGAATTCTCACTCAGCCACGTAGTGTCCAAACCAGGAAGTGTAAGTTAGAATATTTAATTCAATGTAAAATCATGTACAGAAAGCGAAATAAAGAGAGGAAAAGAAAGATGGGGTTAAGAGAGAGAGATAAAAGAGAAAGAAGAAAAAATATTTTAATTTTAACTTTTTTTAAATCTCCAACTATAATTAAAATCTGAAGGAATGAGAATCCACACTTGTAAAAGTAAATTTTCAGTGCCAGAGAGGTTGGTTGGCAGTAGTTAAGACTTATCATGCTGTTAAAAGTTCACTTACACTTGAATGGAGAGGCCCTAACTTTTTCTGGCGTGTTTACTGGGTACCTAGTGGATAAGTACCGCAACTTCATGCCCCTCGTGTGTTTTAATGCCGAGTCTATCAGCGAGGTACCAGTCGGTGTAGCTAAGCTTGTGGAGGAGCAGGGAAAACCAGTCAGTAACTTCCTGATTTCTGTGTTTAACGCTGCGCATGTGTGAATGCTGGAAGTTGCTGTCCAATTTACTCCATAATAACGTCGAGCGCTGATAGCCTCGCCATGATTCCTACTGCAAAATCCGGGCCAGAGATGTCAATCTATGTGTTGCAAGCGGTTTTCTGAAAATGTTCTTCTTCCACATTGTTTGCTGAGATTAAGGGATTCTCTATTATTTATGAATTTTGTCCCGAATTAGTGAAGGTAAAGCATATGGGCTGGTAGGTGTGATGTCATTTTACATGGACCAGTCTCCTTTTTTTCCTGCATGATGTTGTCAGTGGTCGTGTTGCTGCAGTACAGAAGAAGCACACAAGAGGGTGCCAAGTCCATTTGCTTGCTGCCATGTGTTCTTTGTGGCTAATTACAATTCTGCATTCTTTTGGGTATTTTTTTTCCATGTTGTTATTGTTGCCATGGTTATATTGAATTCAGAAACATGAGCTCCTTGCAGTGGCTATGCAGGCCAATTACAAAATTGGTACTGAAGATCTTAAAACATCCCTTTAAACCCAGAGCCTTAAGCACAAAATCTAGGCTGACACTGATGGAGTGCTGCACTGCAAGAGGTGCTGCCTCTTGGATGAAATGTTAAACCGAGGCCTCGTCTACCCCCGCAGGTAGACTTAAAAGGTCATGTGTCACTATTTCGAAGAAGAGTAGGGAAGTTTTCCCCGGTGTCCCGGCCAATATTTATCCCTCAACCAACATCACTAAAACAGATGATCTGGTCATTATCACATTGCTGTTTGTGGGAGCTTGCTGTGTGCAAATTGGCTGCCGCGTTTCCCACATTACAACAGTGACTCCACTTCAAAAGTGATTCATTGGCTGTAAAGCACTTTGGGACATCCTGAGGTCATGAAAGCTATAGAAATGCAAGCCTTTACTTTAACTGCTTATGTTGGACATTGTAGCCCCGATTTTAACCCACCCCTCCTGGCGGATTGGGGTGGGTTTGGGTTGAGCGCCCCTTTCACACCCCATCCGGTTTTACTCTCCTGTGGGCCTGAAACAAGTAGCTCGCTCGCCATGACTGAATCCGAATGTTGTTTTCTGGGCAGTAGCCCAGTAATTACCGTCGAGAGAAACAACTCCGATCACCCATTGGGAGCATGATGCTTTTATCACCATGACACTATGACATACAGTCGGCAAAAACAGTGAATTGGTCTTTGTTGTCTGATTAATCTATTGTTTACTTAAAAACTACTGTGTGTACGCATAATGTAAATAACCTCTGTTCTATCGCCACTCCTTCCTTCAGTTGCCATATAATAGTTCAAGTTGTTTTACTTGGTTTCTACACATGGAAATTTGCAGTATTATTATAACCAAAATTTGAATAAACATAGAAACATAGAAGATAGGAGCAGGAGTAGGCCATTCGGCCCCTCGAGCCTGCTCCGCCATTCGATGAGATCATGACTGATCATCCAAACTCAGTACCTTGTCCCTGCTTTCTCCCCATATCCCTTGATCCCTTTAGCTTTAAGAAATATATCGAACTCATTCTTGAATATATTTAATGACTTGGCCTCAACTACCTTCTGTGGTAGAGAATTCCACAGGTTCACCACTCTCTGGGTGAAGAAATTCTTCCTCATTTCTGTCCTAAATAGCTTACCCCTTCTCCTTAGACTGTGACCCCTGGTTCTGGACTCTCCGACCATCGGGAACATTCTTCCTACATAAGAACATAAGAACATAAGAAATAGGAGCAGGAGTAGGCCAATCGGCCCCTCGAGCCTGCTCCGCCATTCAATAAGATCATGGCTGATCTGATCCTAACCGCCAATCTACTATCTACTATCACAGAACATCTAGTTTGTCCAGACCTGTCAGAATTTTATATGTTTCGATGAGAAAATTAATTTCCATTTTTTAAATAAAAAAGCACCGCAGCAATGCAGTGTAAGAAAATGAAGTTAGTGGGCATAGGTGAGCATGGGGGGTTTGAGAGAGAGAAAGTGACTAACACACGACTCTTCAGCTGGGTTCGGTCGTAATGGAGGAGAGTTGAGGGATTCTCGCTGATGCCTGTGATGTGAAAGAAACAGACAATTGTCTCAGGAGAGGAAATTAGGCCCCCCCCACCCTCCCCACCCCCGCCCCCACCCCCGCCCCCCCCCCAGTCTCTGCTGACTGTTCAGAAAAATGAGTCGCTGCTCCCTTCTCGGGCAGAGAGGATTTCAAAGGAATAGCAGATGTGTGCCTTTTGGGAAACGGGGATAGATCAAAGGCAAACAAATAACCCGGCTCTCTCCATTCCACACTGCTCACCTGCCACCTACCTAAACTTTGCCAGAAGTTTCAAGGGAGCTATCACAGCTTTATGATTGAAATATACATTTGGCAATACACAATCCTGCAATATGCCACTGAATAAAATATGTGTTGTAGAAAAGCTCGGGGACCAGGGTTTGTTAATAGTATCTGCATTAGCAATTACATGCTAACAGATTTTTCGTCCCCTCATTGAGCCTTGGACTGTTTTGTACAGGTGCTGCAATTTCATCCGAAGATTTTCCTTTGAATTCTTGTACTGACTAAAACATTGCACTGAGAACACTGTACAAATGTGATATTTTGGGATCCAGGTGTTCATGGCATAAAGCTAACTACACCAGAACCAGATGTCAAGTCTTAAAAATCAGTGGGGTAGATTTTGACCTAGTGCGATAGTGTAAAGTGGGTGATCACGACTTAAATTAATAGAAATAAAAATCGGGAGAGGTGTAAAACGGGCTACTGACGCACTATCACTCGTTTTACACTATCGCACAAAGTCAAAAATCTAACCCAGTTTGTCCAGAATTTGTGAAAGAAACAGGGCTAGTGGGGAAAACAAGGAAGGTGGTTGAAAAAGGTGGTCTCGGAACAGGGAAATGCCATCAGATAGTGTCATCGATATGCAAATCGCTCGAATTTGAATAACCTGGGGGCGGTGCATCCTGAGCTACAATAAAGCACCTGCACCTGGCGTTCAAGAATCATCAGAGCTAAAGTAGCTGCCAACGATTCACCTCTTTAGCAGCCCAGAGGAGCTTCCAGCAGAGAGAAATGGCTTCACTTTTACCTGGTCTACTTCTTTGCCTGTTTCTTCAGTGCGTACCAGCCTTCACAGAGCTTTGCAAGCTAGAGAATCCTATGGATGGAGGCAACTTCAGTTTGTCTGTTTCGCCAGCTTACTACAAACCAAACACGACCTACACTGGTGAGTTGCTGATCAACCTCACAGAAGGCATAATTTGTTCTTTTGTGCAACAGTTCTTAAAACTTTTTAAAATTTTCTTTAAAACCTTAAGAATTGTATTAATAAGTATGCTTTCCATTCCATAGAATTGGATCTAGGTTTTTTTTGGGAATATTTTAGTTTGTTTTCACCCTATTTACTTTTGGGTAAAGCGTGTTGTGAGCTGTGAGGTGCAATGGCTATTTAGCTCTTACAGCTAACAGCTTGTACATGTGGGAGGAAAATTTCCACTCTTCATGAGGTGTAGTGAACTCATAAACATTTTTATTTTTAAATATCAGTTTACAAATTTGCCACACCTAGTGCCCAGAGGGAATCTTCCCGGATGGATGTATAAAAACTTTAGTCTTTTCCATGTTTAAGAAATATTTCACTGTGTTGCAGAAATCTGATTTTAAACAATCCATGTTAATTGACTTCTGAGGCAAGCCACCTTAACCCAGCAGTACCTGTCTGTGTGTTATTTGTTCAACTGTGGTGCACATTGCGACAACTCCTGTTTGAGCATCCTGATTATAATCGCTCAACCTTTGGTGGCCGTGCCTTCTGTAGCCTAAGCCCTAAGCTCCGGAATTCCCTGCCTAAACCTGTCCACCTCGCTTTCCTCCTTTAAGACGCTCCTTAAAACCTACCTCTTTGACTAAGCTTTTGTTCACCTGCCCTGATTTATCCTTATGTGGCTCGGTGTCAAATTTTTTAACTTAAAATACTCCTGTGCAGCACCTTGGGATGTTAAAGACGCTATATAAATGCACATTGTTGTTGTTGTTTGGCGCTTGTACAGAAATAGAGTGAGAGGCTCTGGGGCAATTAGCAATTTTGCTTGATGAAATATTAAATTGTGCTGCAATTTTGTATGGATCCTTCCAGAGATAAATACATTGGACTTTTGCAGTGACTTTAACAAATGTAGATTGTAGAGAGCATGTTGATTGTTTAAATCTGAAATAAATACCCTTACAAAAATGTGCTCAATAAATGTCTGCACTGTACACAGGAATTTGGGACTAAGGGCAGATAAAGGTTTTTATGTCACGTACAGGGAGAGCTTTTCCACAGTCTCTTCAGTGTCCTAAAAGAGAGTGCAGTGAAATATGCGAGGGAATCTTCACTCCCCCGATCGCTGGGAAAGGAGAAGGGAAGTGGTTAAAATGGCACGGTTCCATTTACCGCTTTGTTCCCGCCGGTCTGCGATTTTTAACGCCGCAGGTTTTGGCGGCGGAGGAGGGTCCCGTTGGACTTCTGCTGCCTCAGGCTTCCTGCCACCCCCCGGCCCCGTCCCCCCTCTTGGCCATGAGACCCTCGCAACGTCCCCCTTTACCTTGCTGTTGCCGGACTTTTCCTGACGCCGGCGGGCGTTCTCCAGGCTTCCCGATCTTTTGTCCTCTCCCCGCCAGCCAGATGCGGCATTTCCGCCAGGAGCAGATGAGAAGCTGACAAGCAGCATTCGAAAGAGGCCTGGCAGTCCAAACCATCCACTCCCACCAGCTTCCCGCCCAGGAGTTCAAATCGGCCCTGTCTTTTCATAACATAATATCTGTGTAATTTTACACGCTGGTCTTTTGTTTTAAAAGTCAGTGTCATGGGTGTGACACCAAGCATACACATCAGAAGTTCCAGGTTCAAGTCCCTGTCTGTGACGGGTCAGCTAATCATCGCAGGAGCAATAGTTGGGAGCACAACAATTGATTGCAGTGCCCCGGGCTAGCAAGAAAAAAATCAACCCTCCTGCCTGCTCCTGCTAGCTATCCAGTAACTCCTGCTAAACTGTATAAGTGGTGGCAGGATCCAGCTTGCCTATAACATTTTCCATAACAACAGCAACCTGCATTTATATAGCACCTTCAACGTAGTAAAACGTCCCAAGGTGCTTCACAGCTGCGTAATCAGACAAAAATTGACACCGCGCCAAGGAAGGGGACATTAGGACAGGTGACCAAATGCTTGGTCAACAGTCTCAAAAAACCTGCCAATACTCCAGGTTCACACACGAACAACGGTCATTTGGGTGAAATACTGGAGAGCTGTGGAACAGCAGCCCAACAAATTTCAATGCCTTTAGAAGGAAAAAAAGGGGTGAAAAAAATTCCCCAAATATGTCAAATTAACATCCATGGAGAGAGAAACAGAGTTAACGTTTCAGGTCGAAACCCTTCGTCAGAACTGAGAAAAAAGCAGGAAATGAAACAGATAAAAAAGCAAGGGGGGGCGGGGGGCTGCTTTTTTCTCAGTTCTGACGAAGGGTTTTCGACCTGAAACGTTAACTCTGTTTCTCTCTCCACGGATGTTGCCTGGCCTGCTGAGTTTTTCCAGCGTTTTCTGTTGTTGTTTCAATTTTCCAGCATCCGCAGTATTTTGCTATCGTGTCAAATTAACATGCTGGGTAGAAGTTAAGTATTGGGAAGATTGGATGTCTATACTTTCTTTCTTCTCCCATTGAAACAATGGAAGAATTGGGTGGTGCTGTGGTTTGGAAAATGGGCCCTGCGCAAAATACAAGCTTGAATTCTTTCCAAACTGGAATGAAAGTCTCCTCTTCTGATGGCTGTGGTGAAGTGAGATTTATCAGTCTCAGCCCAGTTCTTCTTAGGTATGAGGCCACACCTCGGTCTGCAACATCAGCTTGCACAGATACCGTGCCTTTAGTGTTGCAAAAGTGCCCTAAGGTGCTTAACTTTTGTTTGAGGATTTACCGAATCAAAAGTCAGAAAACAGTTGAGGGAGGTGGCCGACGACAAGATTGAAAAGATAGGACTTAAGGAGGCTTTCCAAGGTGGGGAGAGATGTGGCAAGGCAGATGGGTGTGCAAAGGGAATTCCAGAGTGCTTTGAAATAAGTGGCAGAATGCCCTGCCACCAATGTTGAAAAGAAGGGTGGGGGGAGGGGGGGTTAATATATAGTACGCAAGTTGGAAGAGCTGAGGATGCAAGTAGTGTGGAATGAGGGCGTGGAGGGATTTGTAAACAAGGATTTTGAAATCAATGATTTGGGAGATGGGGAACCAATAGAGCTCATATGTGATATGTGAGCAGCCCTGAGTGAAGGGTTGCATGCGGGCTATGAAGTTTGCATGCTGATGAGGGTTAAAGTGGCAATGAGGGCAAGCTAGGGATGAAAACAGGCAATATTATAGAGGTGGAAGTAGGCAACTGTGCCTTCAACTGCCTAGACCCAACTCTCTGGAATTCCCTCCCTAAAGCCTTGCACCTTTCCATCTCCTTCTCCTTTAAAACCTACCTCTTTGATCAAGCTTCAGGTCACTCCTACTAATCTCGTGTTCTTTGGCAAAGTGTCCATTTTCCTTATATCTCTGTGAGGCACTTTGGGAGATAATTTTCTCCATTAAAGGAGCTTTATAAATGCAGGTTGCTGTTGTTGTCTTGGTGATGGACTGGATGTGGTGTTTGAAGCTCAGCTCAGAGTTGAACAGGGCACTGAGGCTGCACACTGTCAGGTTCACCTTGAGTAAGCAGCTAGAGATCATGGGCTAAGGTGCAGTTTCTGATGAAAGCGGAATAGGCTGGCTTTGGTCTTGCTAATGTTGAGCAGAAAGTTATGATTTCTTCACAACTTGATGTTGAACAAGCAGGCAGACTGGAAAGCAACAGTCAAGTGCAGTGGTGGAGACATAAAGCCGGGTATTGTTGGCATATATATAAAAGTTTACGCATAATGTCACTAAGTAGCAGCATATGGATGAGGAATAGGAGGACTCCAAGAATGCAACCTTTGGGCACATTGTAAGTGTCGGGCACAAGTAAGAGGACATGTGCTGGTTGTGGTGAGGTCATGCAGAATAGAACCATGTGAGTGTGCTGCCCTAGAATTGGATCATGAAGCTAAAGTGGTGGATGAAAAATGGCATGGTTGTCAGTACTGGAAGCTATGGAAAGGTTGAGATTAATGAGGGGTTTCACACACCACAGTTGCAATCGTCTGGGACATCACTGGTACTCTTGACCAAGATGCTGTTGATACTTGTGTTTGGGGTGGAAACTAAACTGAAGTTGTTTGTACAGGAAACAGAGAAAGAGTGGTTACAATGTTGCATGCCAATGGCTCATTTGAAAACCTTTGCGAGAAATGGGGGCCTTAATTGGAGAGGATGAGGGGTCAAGGGCAGGTGTTTTAAGGAGAGGCACATGATGACTGTAGTTTTGAAAGGAGTGGAGGGGGCGGGGAGACAGTGCCTGAGGAGAAGGAACAGTTGACAAATCATTCCCACATCTCAACATTAATTCAGAAATTATCTTCAATAGCTGGCTGATGTGGCAAATACAAATATTAGACAGGTGCTGCAGGAAGCACTCTTTGAGATGGGGATTGTAAAAGCAAAGAAGTGTTCCCCATGCTGTATCTGATCTAGGAATGTTCAACAACTAGTATAATCCATTAAGTCGATTACCACATCTAGCAACCTGTGCCCTCTATTTCTCAGTAGAGATTACTTTAATTTATATGTTTTGGGCTAAATTTTAAGTTATTGCTCTTCAAGGTGAGGGACAGTAGCATTAGGGAATGGAATGCTGTTCCAGCTTGGCCTGTTGCATTGAACACCCCAGGTCAGCTACAGCATGGCCAGATACAGAGAAAAGCTCCATTTATTCTGCCCTACATAAATGTGCCTTATCCCATCCTCAGAATAGCACCCCTTCTGTATCAATGTGAATGTCTAAGCTCTCACTAGCTAAAGCCATGTTCCTCCTGAGAGAGGCTGGCAGTTTGGTGGCAACTTCTGTAAACTGTGAACAGTTTTATGTTTTATGCTGTTAGTAGTCTTGTTTTTATGCTCACCAAACACTCAAATGGGTCAAAGTTGCAAACATTAATATGGTTGTACATGCCATCGGCACAATAAAAATGATGGCCACCTAGTCTGGTCATTCTTCCACAGTGGCAACAATCCACATTTTAAAGAGGAACAGAGCAAAGCAGAGCAGAAGTCTTTACCTGAGGGTAAAAAAGAAAAAGTCTGAGTGGAGAATATTGACCTTTTTATCTTTATGTTCTGAGTTTGAATTCAGCTCTGGTTGTTGGGGTGAAAGTTTTCCTTGTCTGCTAACTATGTGGGTCCTCCTGTATAAATGAGCGTTAGCAGCCTCAATCCAGTTCCTAATAAGAACAGACCCGTAATACAAATTAGCACTGAATTGCCAATCTCACCCAGAGAATCAGTAAAGAGAATCTGTGTGAGTGGTAGGAAATGTTGGACAATGCGCTGGAGAACACTCTCTGAGGTTGAAATAAACATAAATCATTTTCTTATACAAAAATGGACTTCAAATTAAAGTGTTTGACATTGAAAGTAGACAAAATATTTAATTCCTCAGCAATGATATCTCACCTTGGTGATGAGAAATAAAAATCACAAAAGCTTGCCAAGTTAAAATGAAAAGAACTCCAACCGTAAACCATGTATTAATAGTGACATAAAAGTAAAAACTGTAACTGCTGGAGATGCTGGTCCATCAGTATTTGAAGAGAAAAGACATGTTAATATTTTGGGTGTAGATCCTTAACAGTGAATGATAGAGAATAACTAGACAGGATTTATAGTCAAATAGGAGAGCTCAAACTACTGTAATTAAATGCTTGTCAATGGCCTTATATCCTATTCTTGCATACACCCTGCTTAGTTAGTGAATTATAGCAGGTAATAATCCAAGTACATGCTGGCGGAGAAAAATCTGGCCCTCCACCCTTTCCCCTCACCAGCACATGTTGGCAAATCACGAGCATGCTGCCCACCTTTTTTTGACTTGCTGGTAGCGGGTGTGATTTCTCACCAGCGTATTAAAACAAAAAATGCTGGAAATAATCAGCGGCTCGATCAGTGTCTGAAAAGACAACATGGGTTAGTATTTTGGATATAGAGCCCTCAGGGTAATGGCTACATCAAAGCATTTGTCATGTCATTGTTTCATTGGCTAGTGATGTCGCCCACCAAGTTCTGTAACTGACAGAAGTAAGTTGGCAAAGGGAATTCTTTTTTTATTTGCCAGCGAATCATTTTTTTGGAACTGTATCCCAAAGGTGTTGTATTGTAGCGTTGATACTGACACAAAATGAACTTCACACACCCTTCAAATTTCAACAAAATGACTTTGAAGTGCTGCTACTCTACAGCCCCTGTAAAGCTAAATGTATATATTTCCATGTGTTGCATTCCATGCAAATGACAAAACAGTGTGTTTGCTTTTTCCTAGTTACCATTTCAGGAAATAAATATGAAGTTATGGTGGCTTTGTCAGCTTACTCTGGTGGCAATGCCACTGGGACATGGAAAAACAATGCAGCCAACTGCACAGGATACAGCGCGACTAGAAACCTGACATTTTATGAAATGTGGACTTCATCTTCAAGCCCGAAACACTACGTTACCTTCAAGTATGGTTTAATTTCATCTCTCCCAATGTAGATTCTTACAAGTTGCTTTCCCTTGATGTCCATTCAATGTGCCCAAGCTGTTACTGGTGTGTGTGTCATATGTATAATGCATAAATTTCATACAAAGGAGCTTGCCCATCATAGAGGGCCTATGCACCATTTGTCACGGATGTTGCACCTGTGTTTTGAGCGATAAGACATTTAACGCCAGCACAGTTTGTCTTGCAGTGGTGGGCATAAAATTAACCAATGCACATCTGCGGGAGTTAAGTAGAAATTGTGCAGTGAATGGCAGATTGAATTGTCAGCTTTTACCTGGTGCACTGTGCGTGTGTTGTTTCTCTAGGAGGGACAGCAGATTAATGGGCCTCAAATTTTGTCTACAAAGGCGAGAAAATTGTGCAGGATCTTGAACAACCGTCCTTTGTGAAACACATCAGGAATTGTTTCTAAAACACTTCACAGTTACCCCATTTATCTTTTAGAAATCATTTTGGCTGCAATATTACAAAACAAATATATATCCTTCAGTCTATGATTGTCTTAACATGATTTGATCGTTGATAATGAATCATATTACTAACTACTGACATTGGGCAGATATAGAATATAGGAACAGTTACTGGAAAGGAACGAACAAAAAATAGGGAAAGGCCAGCTGGTCCATCGAGCCTGCTTCATCCACCATCGATCCCTTCCAAACCCCCATCACATAGCAAGCAAGAAAGAATGCAGACTTAGCTGGGTGGGTTCATAGCACTGTCCACCCCAGTAAACCGGAAGATTCGGTGCCCCACCTTCTATGTATCCTTCAAAGTACTTAATTGGCTGTAAAGCGCTTTGGGACATCCTGAGGTTGTGAAAGGCTCTATATAAATGCAAGCCTTTCTTTCTTTATATAAAATTAAATAAATTGCCCAAAACACAGAGCTTTTTTGCAATGGCTCATAATTACTTGAGGTAGCTATTAATTCTCATGGTGACAAAGCTTGTGGTCAACATAGCAGATAGAGCATTGCCCATTTGTATTATCTTTATTTTTTAAAGGGACAGACGACACAAACGATTAAACTGAGGGAAAAGTCCAATATAGGATTTGCAAATTAACCTTATCAGGTCACTTTTGATTTCCATTCATGTATAAATAGCAATGGAGGGATTTTCAACATTTGTCTTTATCGGGTGGGCAGAACAATCGCACTGGGTAGATTTGAGTATAATTCAAAGTGTTGCTTACGAATAAAGACATGTGACATTCATGTTTTTCTATCTTTTGTCCAGAGCATACGTCTCCATCTTTTCAAATATGTCATACGTTATGAATAAAACTATCCGTGCAGGTAGGATTTATTTTAATGTTTAATAATGAATGGATAGTTATAGTATGATTAAGAGCATTTTCCATGATTTTGATTCCTATGATTTTTTAGCTTTTCTTGTCTATATTATTTTAAGATGTGAATACTTAAGAAAATGTTTTGAATTCTACCCCGCCCCTCAATAACCTAGTCAGTAATTGCTCTACCTGTTGTAATACTAAGTCATATGGACCGGAAGAGTACAGGTCCCATTCCTGGACTGTGCTGAGTTGGCTTCTCTCAGCTGGAGCTGCCAATGGGACACTGCAGTTGACCTGAACACCAATCTGCTTATGAAGGGGGAAATTGGCCTGGTTTCCTGCTCCTAACCATTGTCCAATGACTCTAGAAAGTAAATGTGTGGGAGTTCAGTTAGGACAGGATCCATTTTTTTTCTGCCATGCCCTCCATTATCACTGTCTAGGTTTGCACTTAAGGAACTGCCACTTGGGTGAGATACCAGAGGGATGTTCGGCTCTGTGGAATCATACCTTAGAACCTTTTAAGAGAGGAGAAAGTAGTCAGAAGTAGGAACCATGGCTGATTCCCTTTCCAAGGGGCACCCAGGGAAATTGTAGCATGGCAGTAATTGTTCCATCTGAGGTCAGTTACCTCACCCGGATATAACCTAGGACACTCTGGTGTGTATGGATTAATGCTACACCAAGCAGTACTTTTATTCATGCTAATTGCGTGGCTTTTTTAGATACGAGTCTCAGAATTAGAAGCTTAAAACAGTTCTATGACAAATTACCAAATGTAGAAAGTATTCTTTTTAAGGGATAGGGAACTGAGGCACTCCTTGGTTGAATTAAGTATGATGATTATATATTTCATGCTTGATAAACCCAAATATAAATTTGAAACCTATTCAGACTGAAAAGTGTCCTTGTGGCAAATATTTAAAGGTTACAGGCTCATTCAATATACCCAAATTCCTAAGAAAAAAGGTTATTTGATAAATATGAATTTTTTTTTTACACAGTGCCTACCACAGCTACTCCAAATGTTACAAAGAGCAGCACAATGAGTATGAACACTATGACCATGACTGGCACCACCGTGGCAGCCAGCACAATGACCGCTACTTCAACCATGAGCAGCACAACTCCCAAAGGAGGTGCTATCGCCTTCAAGCCGCTGGGTGGATTTGCTAGTATGCTGTTGCTATTTGTTACAGTCCGAGAATTACTGTTATAAAAAGTTTGAAACGCCTACCTTCACGATTCCTATCAACAAGGTTTATCACTAACATCAACAGCCAGGAAGCCCACTAAACCATCCCGAGTCCTTTTCTATAAAAACAATAAGTCCTTTTCCTCTGCAGTGTCAATTTTAAGGGACCAAAATGGGAAAATGCATTTTGTAGGAACTTTTGCTCTCTTTTAAAAAAGGAGTTTGCATATTTGCCACAATTACAAGTATTTTTCTCTGCTTTTCACTGTCTCAAGTTCCAACTGGTGCCCAACTCAAACAAGTTCAGTAGATCACATGCTGCTCCTTACTGGACTGCTACACGGGGGGTGTAAATAATAGTTTTCTCCTGCATAGAGTTGAGTTTTATTGGAAATAGAAACCCCTTTAGAATATCAGGCAAGTCCTTCAATATGGCAATATGGGCCTACTAATTATCTTTAGGTTCTTTCAGTTCTTATCTGTGATTAAATTGCCACGTCTTTTCCGATCCCCTTCTTTTATTCTATTTGCTTTGGTATTTCGAGACTGGGGTGCCTAAAATGTCACAGTTTGGCTATTCACCATCTTCACTGTGGAGGCACTATCAAAATGTCTCAAGACATTTTGAGTCAGCTGTTGAATTGCTTGACTTTTTTTTGCGTAGCTTTGACAAGAGGTTGCACTGAAACCCTTGATCAACTAGCATGGCAGGTACTCCTCCAGTAGACAGCCATGACAATGAACCCAAGACAAGCCTCAACGTTGGAATACCTACATTTTTAAAATAAAAAGTATGTAACTGGGTTCTGTCTCTTTAGGGTCCTGTTCCACTCTGCAAAGTCTATTAGATTCACAATGCAATAATCTCCTATACCCCAGTGCATAATTTTATAAATGCTAGCAGATTATATTGATAAATTGTTCATTTGGAGTATCACTATTATTTAGTGGAATACAATAACAACCACCGGCCCCCAATCTAACCATCTTTCCAATATATTTGAACTGCAAAATTCGTCAAAAGGATCAATAAGACTACATGTCACTTCTTGTTTCCTGGTAATAAAAATCTCATTCGATCGTTGATCTTCCTAAAACTTCAGAGGGAGAAACCCAACAACTGTGTCATTGATTATCCTTTAGCTTTTGTGAAATATCTTGCTTCAGTTGATCTTGAATGTTGCACAGTACAAATCCTTCTCAAGCCTTTACAAAACTTTCAGTTAATATCAATCAGTGATCCTGCTAGTGCTGTGATTGGCTTAACATGGTTTTACTAGTAATGTAAGCTTAGAAATTATATTACCGTACAAAGATTTAACATGCACTTGTCAAATTCCTGTGTCTGCTATTTTAAGTGAAGTGTCAGCCCCATTTCTTTTGAATGGGTTCATGCTACCATTAAAATAGCAGAGAGAAGAGTTTGATACAAACACATTAAATGTTCATCTGATAATATTGCTCAGTATAACTTCCAGTCCATAATCATTCATCATGGTTCCCAGACTATCATCCTCCTTGCAGTTATTCAGTATAAAAATGCAGTGCACTTTGTTCTCCGACTCCAAAATGAAATGGTTTTCACTCACAAAAGGTATTGTTGATCCTAAATGATAATTATTAATCATTGCTTTGGTTTCACTTTTTGCATATTTAACGTCACTTCATAACTCCAATAGATATTTTAATTGTCTGTAATTAAATATTTAACTATCCTCCATTGGTATTTGGTCAAAAAGAAAATTGCATAATTCTATACAATCCAGACATGATACCAAAAGCAATAATCTTTTGAAGCACTGTCCATTTTATGAAGGCTTGCAAACATCGACCTGCAAGCCTGAAACTGTCCTAAAATGAAGTATGTATTTGCTGGTAAAGTGTCTAAGGATAAAGCCAAGGTGGATAATTACTGTTAGAAATGTATTAAATTGTTTATACATACAATGAAGTGATTTACAAAATCATTGTTAATCTCTTTAATAATAAAAGTTGATTTTGATCTTTATATATGTATCTGGAGTATTTTTTGAGAAGTGTAGAAATTCGTCAGTGGAATAGATTGTTAGCCAAGCAGCAACTGTGCTTCCTCTCTGAGATTAAAAAAAAAGAGATGGGAATCTGGGGCAATTCACTATCTTCAAGCAACGCAAAATAGTTATTGTCCAGGAGCAACCTTTTGAACTGAGGAAGAAGGATGAGTGTAACCTCTAGAATTTAAGAGATTATAAAGTAAAAGTGGGAGTTGAAAACAAGTCAAGTAGTTCTGCAATTAAATTTTGACATTGTCTGGGAGATTACAGTGCAGAAACAATCGCCTAGATTATTTGCTCAAGTTATCCAGTGGAATTTGACAGAAAATTCTTTTGGAGCCACTCTACCAGGCCTTCACTAGCCCTCGCCACTTCTGGTTAAGGTAACATGGGACATACTTAAGAGACGTTAAACCGAGGACTGTCTGCCCTCTCGTAAAAGATCCCACGGCACTATTTCGAAGAAGAGCAGGAGAATTCTCCCCGGTGTCCTGGCCAACATTTATCCCTCAACCAACATCACTAAAACAGATTATCTGGTCATTATCACATTGCTGTTTATGGGACCTTGTTGTGCGCAGATTGGCTGCTGAATTTCCTTGCAATACAACAGTGGCTACATTTTGAAAGTACTTCATTGGCTGTAGAGCGTTTTGAGACATCCTGAGGTCATGACAGGTGCTATATAAATGCAAGTACTGTCTTTTTTCTTTCATTTGCCCAAATATGGGCAGCTATATTTTAACTATGCCCAGATGGCATACAATGTATTGCCCATTATTTGTACCATAGCACTGCTGGACACTAGGGACTTCCCTCCCCCACCGGGAATTCAAATGATTTCCCCAGTCCTCCAATTAAGAAAAAATTAAGAGAATTATTTTCTTTTCCCTCCCTCCCCCAGCTCTCAGCTGCCGCAACGACCTCCACCACACTGCACTGTGCCAGGCCTCTGTCCCTTCCTCCAGGGACTGGAAAATCTGCCAAGAAAGTGCAATTGCCCATGACCCTGGGGTCAGGGTGCATCCCTCAGACAGGTGGAACTCCCACTCGCTGCATTTCAGTTGGCACAACAACTGGGCAAAAAATCTGGGTCAGTGTTTTGAAAGTAAATTTGGGGCAATTCAGTAGAATGCACTTCCTCTTTTAATATGCCTTAAAATTTGCTGCAGCTCACGAAGGGATATGATCGTGTCCTTCAGGCACTGCACTTTGGCATCCAGTAGGCTGTCTGCATTCCTGAGCCACTGTGCAGGAAAGGAGAAAATGTCAAAAGCTTCAGGCACCTCCACTTCTCTGATAACTGAAGAAAAAAAAAGCATCCGGGTAATTGAAGACCCTTCATTTGCTCAGCGAGTTCTTCGCAACCTCTCCAGCAATGTGCTGAAGGATTCCAGCGCGGAATAAGTGATGTCAAAGCATATCGTTTCTGTTGAGGTGGTCATGGGCTTGCACAGCTGTCATAGAATACTATACCTCCTAAACCCAGGATACTTTAATAAGAGATTGCCTAGTCTCATCAAAACAAGATGACACGATGAAAGCTAAGGGTTAAAAACTTGAAAAACCCAACCGTGTGCAGCAAACTGAATGACGAGTTCCTATTCATGCAAATAATCCCATTTTATCCTTGGTTTCAGTCAAATTTTCTTTGATGTTTTGTATAGTAATTGTACCAAAACCCTAAACTTATGCAGTGATCGTGAAAGCTTCTGGAGCAGTGTTAATAATTCAACACAGAATTTTATTTTAATAGACACGTAACAAAATATAAGTGACAATTGCGTAACATTCAACAACTCCTATCCTCCCTAAATCTCCCTCCATGTAAACTCCATATTCATGGCCATCCCCTCGACCTTGCCATCTCTCGTGGCCTCGCTACTCCCATCGTGTCAATCACAGATAAGGCCATCTCTGACCACTTCCTCGTATCGCTCTCCACCCACATCCCCCTCCCCCACCCCCCAACCCTACTTCCTTCTGCGTCTGTCCCTGGAAAAACTCTCTCCCAACTCTCTTACAACTGCACTTACGAAATCCCAACTGTCCAGCCTTTGGCCCTCCATTCACCACGACATTTCTGCAGCTACCGATCTGCTCAACTACACCCCCATCATCACATCTGATGCCCTAGTCCCTATTAAAACAATTATTCTCTCTCTCACCCTGGCCGTTCCACCTGGTACAGCCCTCATCTTCGCTCCCTTAAGTCCAAGGGACGCAGACTTGAACGGATATGGTGGACAACTGGTTTAGCCATTCGCTGCCAGATCTGGCTGGACCACATAAAGCATTATTGGGTTCTGCTCTTGTCTGCCAAATTTGCTCACTATTCCAGAATCATTCTGGAATGCAAAGATAAATCACAGCTTCTATTCTCCACTGCTAACCATCTTCTTAAACCCCTCTCCCTTACTCCTCCACCCTCACCTCCGACAACAAGTGTGAGGAGCTCATGGACTTCTTTGTCTCTAAGATTGAGACCATCCGTTCAGCTGCCTCTGCCACTTCCCTTCCTTCCCCTAGCCCACCGGGCCAAACTTCCTCTAAGGTTCCCCCCTGCCCTAGCCCTGAACTCACATCTTTCTCCAGTTTCTCTCCAATCTCCCCTCATGGCCTCTCCGTGCTCACTTTGTCCATGAGACCCACTTCCTGATCCCTCGACCCTATTCCCACCAAACTGCTGACCACCCAACTTCCTTTTCTGGCTCCCATGTTAGCTGACATTGTTAACGGTTCTCTCTCCTCAGGTACTGTCCCCTTCTCCCTCAAATCTTCCATCGTCACCCCTCTCCTCAAAAAAAAACCCTTGGCCCCTTTATCCTTGTAAACTGCCACCCCATCTCTCCATCCTTGGCCTCTTACACTGTTCCAATGAAGCTCAACGTAAGCTCGAGGAACAGCACCTCATCTTTTGATTAGGCACTTTACAGCCTTCTGGACTCAATATCGAGTTCAACAATTTCAGACTATAACCTCGGCGCCTATGTTTTCTTTTTCCTCTCACATGGCAGTTGTTGATGATTCTGCCATTGTCATTTACACCTCATCTAGAGTCATCTTTTGTTTCTTAACTTGTCCCATTACCATCTCCTTTTGCCTTGCACCATCATCCCTTTTGTCTTTTAATCTCTCCTGTCTTCCAGCCTATCACAGACCTTCCCTTTGTTCTTTCCTCCCCTCCTCCCTTTCCCTGCCCCACACTTGCTTAAAAATCTGTTACTTCTCCAACTTTTTCCATTTCTGACGAAGGGTCATCGATCTGAAATATTAATTCTGTTTGTCTCCTCGATGCTGCCTGACCTGCTGAGTGTTTCCAGCATTTTCTGCTGTTGCCCCATCTCCAATCTTCCTTTCCTCTCCAAAGTCCTTGAACGTGTTGTCGCCTCCCAAATCCGTGCCCATCTTTCCCACGACGCCATGTTTGAATCGCTCCAATCAGGTTTCCGCCCCCGCCACAGTACCGAAATGGCTCTCATCAAAGTCACAAATGACATCCTTTGTGACTGTGACAAAGGTAAACTATCCCTCCTCGTCCTTCTTGACTTATCTGCAGCCTTTGACAAGGTTGACCACTCCATCCTTCACCAACACCTCTCCACATCGTCCAGCTGGGTGGGACTGCACTCGCCTGATTCCATTCTTAAATAGCTAATCATAGCCAGAGAATCACCTGCAATGGCTTCTCTTCCCGCTTCCGCATCATTATCTCTGGTGTCCCCCAAGGATCTATCCTTGGCCTCCTCCTATTTCTCATCTACATGTTGCCCCTTGGCGACATCAGCCAAAAACACAGCATCAGTTTCCACATGTACGCTGTCGACTCCCAGCTCTACCTCACCACCACTTCTCTCAACCCCTCCATGGTCTCTAAATTGTCAGACTGCTTGTCCGACATCCAGTTCTGGATGAGCAGAAATTTTCTCCAATTAAATATTGGGTAGATAGGGACCATTGTCTCCGGTCCCTGCCACAAATTCCGTTCCCTAGCCACTGACTCCATCCCTCTCTCTAACATCTATCTGATGCTGAACCACAACCTTGGTGTCATATTTGACCTTGAAATGAGCTTCCGACCACATATCCACGGCATAACTAAGACCACCTATTTCCACCTCCGTAACATCGCCTGTCTCCGCCCTTGCCTCAGCTCATCTGCTGCTGAAACCCTCATCCAAGCCTTTGATACTTTGTTACCTCAAGACTTGACTATTCCAATGCATGCCTGGCTGGCTTCCCACATGCTACACTATGTAAACTTGAGCTCCTCCAGAACTCAGCTGCCCGTGTACTAACTCACACCAAGTCCCATTCACCTATCACCCCTGTGCTCGCTGGCCGACATTGGCTCCCGGTTAAGCAACACCTCGATTTCAAAATTCTCATCCTTGATTTCAAATCCCTCCATGGCCTCACCCCTCCCTATCTCTGTAATCTCCTCCAGCCCCACAACTCCCTGAGATAACTGTGCTCCTCCAATTCTGCCCTCTTGAGCATCCCTGATTATAATTGAAGAAGAAGAAGAAAATTTGCATTTATATAGCGCCTTTCACGATCACCGGACATCTCAAAGCGCTTTACAGCCAATGAAGTACTTTTGAAGTGGAGTCACTGTTGCAATGTAGGAATTGCTCAACCATTGGTGGCCGTGCCTTCTGTTGCCTAGGCCCTAAGCTCTGGAATTCCCTGCCTAAACCTCTCCGCCTCTCTACCTCTCTTTCCTCCTTTAAGACGCTCCTTAAAACCTACCTCCTCACCTGCCCTAATTTCTCCTTATGTAGCTCGGTGTCAAATTTTGGCTAACTCGGTAGAGGCCAGGAATTGAACCTGGAATCTTCCTGGTCTGCATCACTTGGTTAATCGTTCATGAAACCAGCCGAGTTGGATGGCCCATGTTCCATTTCTAATGAACAGCCCACTGTCCTAATTTTAAAGTTGGGATCCCAAGTAACAAGTAACAAGAAGAGAGATTGTTCCTCCTTAGAAATGGAGCTATTTTTGTACTTTTGCTGATCTCCAATGTAAGTATCAGTATTTGCATATATATGCAAAGTGTCAGCTGGCAGGTTTTTTTTGCTTTGGAGTTAGAAGGTTGGACATTCAGGCTCCTCTCCAAAACTTGAGCACATTGGCCCAGAAATTAAACATCGATGGTTCCCGCGGGGGTAAGGATTCCCCGCGATATCGCACTCCGCGCCTACCTTTTTGTTTGGGGCCCACACGAACTTTAGTTTCAGGGCCTCTCCCTGTTGCAACCGTGCAGTGCTTGCGTGTCCCAGAGGCGCAATTAGTTTGTGCGAGCTCTGGGATCACGTGATTCGTTAGAGCCAATGGCAGCACACCATCTTTCATTCATAGTTTTGACAGCAAGGGCTGTCAAAGCTATGAATACTACAAGCCCCCAAAAGAACAGCTAAACTTAAATTAAATTTTTTTTAAAAGCCATCACATTAATAAAATAGTAAAATAAGTTAAATAAATTAACCACTTTAAACAAAAAATGTAATTTTTGAAAAAATTTTAAATCTTTTTAAAAGTTATAAAAATAAACTTACCTTTCTTTAAAGTCTCTAAAAAAGATAAACCTGTTGAAAAAAATTTAAAATAACACTTAATTAACTACTTACCTTGTTAAAAGGGGGTCCTACGCCTGCTTTCTTTATGTGTAAAATCTTCACCACTTACCTGCGCGTTCAAACCTGAAAAAAAAACTAAGTGCACTGCGTGCGCGCAACCTGTAGTGCGCACGCGGTTCACTTAGGAACCGCCCCCCTTTGCAATACACGAAGTGCCGGTTTCCCGCGCATGCGCAGTGCATGCAGGAAACCGGCAATTCAGGACCTAATACGCGAGAGTACACAGTGCGTACTCTCGCGTATTAGGTTTAATTTTCGGGCCATTATCTAGACTGACACTGTAATGTAGTACTGAGAGAGTGCTGCATTGTTAAAGGCGCTGATTCATTTAATATTTTAAACTGCGACTCTGCCTGCCTGTTTGAGTACCGAACATTAACAATCTTACAACATATTTGAAAAAGAGCAGTGAGCTCACCTGATATCCTGGACAGCATTCTTTCATCAACCAAAAACACCCAAACGAGATTAAGCGATCGATCATCTCATTGATGTTTGTGGGATCTGCTGCTTACAGAATAATAACTGACTCTAAATTGGATTTTACTTCCAAATTCACTTAACTTATAGGGCTTAAAGTGTGCAACATTTGTAGCTCGAAATATATGTAAATATATTAGCTTTTTTGTACAAGTACATCATCGACATGGGAAAGCATTTGCCAAACCTTTCTGAGTTTGGGGAAGGAGAAGAGCTATTTTGCCGGCACAGACACGATGGGCCGATTGGCCTCCTTCTGTGTTGTAAATTTCTATGATTCTCATCATGATGGTGCAATGCACAAGTGATACAATGATGCATTTTACATAGAAACATAGAATCTAGGAGCAGGAGTAGGCCATTCGGCCCATCGAGCCTGCTCCGCCATTCAATACGATCATGGCTGATCATCCAAATCCAGTACCCTATCCCTGCTTTAATCCCCACAGTACACATATCCCACCCTACCCCCGTAACCCCACGTATTTAATTCCCCCTAACATATCCTATCCTATCCCCATAACCCCACATATTTAATCCCCCCTAACACTAAGGGTCAATTTATCATAGCCAAATCAACCTAACCCACACATTTTTGGACTGTGGGAGGAAACCGGAGCAAACCCACGCAGACACGGGGAGAATGTGCAAACTCCACACAGACAGTCACCCGAGGTCAGATTCGAACCCGGGTCTCTGGCGCTGTGAGGCACCAGTGCTAACCACTATGCCACCGTGTTGATGTGGATTTTGCCATAATTTGTATTTTTCTAACAAATGAAAGAAAACACTTAGAAAGACAGCACCCCTTTCCTTTACATATTAAAAGTCTGTGACTAAGGGGGTGATTTTCTCAATGGGGTGCTTTTGGAGGCGGGACTCCCACTTGTCGGGTTTCAGTCCCGCCTCCATCAACTTCTGGCCAACCCACGGTATTTTCCCTTGATTGACCTTGTTAAGCCCGCCCAGTGGGCCTAGCAGGCCAATTAAGGGAAAGCCAGTTGCAGAGAACGTCAACGTATGACGTTTCACCTGTCAAAAATTTTTCACAGATGAATTGTCATCGTTTGACAGCTCTGTGAAGCTGCCAAACAGTGACATTCTCTGTGGTTTGATGAGGTCTTGAATTCAAGACCTCATCAAACTTCTTTCTTTTGCAGAAATGGGATGATTGTTACATTGGAGAATGCAACGGCCATCTGTCATCTCCAACACGGAGGTCCGAGACTCTCCGCATTCACACCGACTGAAGCCTGCAGGAAGAAACAAAGGTAAGTACACTTTTACTAACACTTTGCACTTACCTCAGATACCCACCTCTCCACTCTTGCACCCATCACTTACCTCCACAGCACACTTTTGCACCCCGCAGACCCCCTACTCGCCTCAGTGACCTGGCGGGTTTCGGAGCCTTTGGGAAGCCCGCACTTGTGAGGGCAAAAAGGGGATAATCCTATTTTCTGTCTGTTAACTACCTGTTAACAGGCAGTTCATTGAATCATAGAATCATAGAAGATAGGAGCAGGAGTAGGCCATTCGGCCCCTCGAGCCTGCTCCGCCATTCAATGAGATCATGGCTGATCATCCAAATTCAGTACCCTGTCCCTGCTTTCTCCCCATATCCCTTGATCCCTTTAGCCTTAAGAAATATATCTAACTCTTTCTTGAATATATTTAATGAGTTGGCGTCAACTGCCTTCTGTGGTAGAGAATTCCACAGGTTCACCACTCCCTGGGTGAAGAAATTCCTCCTCATCTCAGTCCTAAATGGCTTACCCCTTATCCTTAGACTGTGACCCCTGGTTCTGGACTCCCCGGCCATCGGGAACATCCTTCCTGCATCTAGTCTGTCTAGTCCTGTTAGAATTTTATAAGTTTCAATGAGATCCCATCTCATTCTTCTAAACTCCAGCGAGTATAAGCCCAATCGACCCAATCTCTCCTCATAGTCATTCCTGCCATCCCAGGTATCAGTCTGGTGAATCTTTGTTGCACTCCCTCCATTGCAAGAACATCCTTCCTCAGATAAGGCGACCAAAACTGCACACAATACTCAAGATGTGGTCTCACCAAGACTCTGTACAACTGCAGCAAGACAGCCTTGTTCCTGTACTCGAACCCTCTCGCTACAAAGGCCAACATACCATTTGCCTTCTTAACCGCCTGCTGCACCTGCATGCTTACCTTCAGTGACTGGTGCACAAGGACACCCAGGTCTCGTTGCACTTCTCCTTCTCCCAATCTATTGCCGTTCAGATAATAATCTGCCTTCCTGTTTCTGCCACCAAAGTGGATAACCTCGCATTTATCCACATTGTACTGCATTTGCCATGCATCTGCCCAATCACCCAACCTATCCAAATCATACTGGAGTTTCTCGGCATCCTCCTCACAGCACACACGCCCACCCAGCTTTGTGTCGTCTGCAAACTTGGAGATATTACATCTAGTTCCCTCATCTAGATCATTAATATATATTATGAATAGCTGGGGTCCTAGGACCGATCCCTGCAGTACCCCACTAGTCACTGCCTGCCACTCGGAAAAAGACCCGTTTATTCCAACTCTTTGCTTCCTGTCTGCCAACCAGTTCTCTATCCAAGTCAGTACCCCGCCCCCAATCCCATGTGCCTTAACTTTACACGCTAATCTTTTATGCGGGACCTTATCGAAAGCCTTCTGAAAGTCCAAATACACCACATCCACTGGTTCTCCCTTATCTATTTTACCAGTTACATCCTCAAAAAATTCTAGTAGATTAGTCAAGCATGATTTACCTTTTGTAAATCCATGTTGACTTTGTCCGATCCTGTCACTGTTTTCCAAGTGCTCTGCTATTACATCTTTTATAATGGACTCTAGCATTTTCCCCACTACTGATGTCAGGCTTACCGGTCGATAATTCCCCATTTTCTCTCTCCCACCTTTTTTGAATAGTGGGGTTACATTAGCTACCCTCCAATCCATGGGAACTGTTCCAGAGTCTATAGAATTTTGGAAGATGACTAGCAATGCATCTACTATTTCTAGGGCCACTTCCTTAAGTACCCTAGGGTGTAGATTATCAGGCCCTGGGGATTTATCGGCCTTCAATCCCGTCAATTTCCCTAACACCATTTCCCTACAAATACTGATTTCTTTCAGTTCTTCCCTCTCATTAGACCCTATGTTCCCCGACATCTCTGGGAGGTTATTTGTGTCCTCCTTTGTGAAGACAGAACCAAAGTATGTATTTAATTGGTCTGCCATTTCTTTGTTCCCCATTATAAATTCCCCTGATTCTGACTGCAAGGGACCTACGTTTGACTTCACCAATCTTTTTCTCTTCACATAACTATATAGTTAACTGGCTTTAACCCCTTCCCGCCTCCAAGGAGATGGGACCCGGCGCGGGACGGCTACCCACCTCCTGGGAAGATGGCATGGAGGTGGGTTGGGGGCGGGTTGGGCACCCGCCCCCAAATTCTGCCATTTTCCCAGCAGTCCCGTCTCCATACCCACCTCCCCAGGGCTGGCAAAATTCGCCCCCATTTGTCTCGAAAATAAAAAGGGAAAAGATGACTATCAGTGATGTCCAAGCTTAGAGAGACAGTAAGTTGCACATTTATTTTATACATATGGAGTGTGAGATAACACCGCTCTCGCTGTGTTAAATTGTGCACTGTTTGTTCATCTATTTTATGTAAGTAAAATTATTTATTGGTTAAAGCCTCTGATTGGGTAATTGTGTTTATCTAGTCTGCTGTCGATAGAAAGGAGAATTCATGTGGCAATACATGATACATTGCAGTAGCCAGTTCTCTGTTATAATCCCTGGATCCTGTTATTGTTTACCCTAGACAAGCTCCTAACCTACCCATTGCATTGTTTTAACAAAGGCATTAACCCAAAATGTCTCTTATTAAATTAGCATGTTTGATACAAGAACATTAAGCATTTGTACGATAATAGCCCAGCCAGTTATTTCTAACTGATATTCTCCACTTCAGATTTTTATTTAGTAATAACATGTTTTCCTGAATCATTTTACATTTAAACTTAATGATATTTTTACTGTTTGCGCAGTAAGCTGTTTTGTCTTCAGCCTGTGTCTAATTAAATCTGACAAAGGAACCATTTACAGGGCTACGAGAAAAGAGCAGGGTGGGGTCAGACTAATTGGAGAGCTCTTTCAAAGAGCCAGCACAGGCACGATGGGCCCAATGGCTTCCTTCTGTGCTGTATGATTCTAAGATCACTGGTTGACTGTCCCCCAGAGTTTTTTGAAGGTGACATGAAGCTGACTGTTGCATTGGAAAAGGATTGGTATTTTTACAATATTTATTGTGTTCACATAAAGCCTTGCATACAAAACAGTGAACAATTCGTCTGGTTGCAATGAGATATATCACGAGTTTAGGAAAACACTGGATCTTTTAAAACCAGCTGAACCAGTTCCACAGAAACGACAGCATCTATGATTCGTGAAGTATTTTCCACAGAATAAATAAGATCTGTTCCTGGTACAATAAATTGGCAGTAAGGACTGAAAAGTCTCAATAATACACTGCGTCATTTGTTTATCCAAACTTTGTTTTGCCTGCTATCCTTCTGAATAAAAACCCTAATCTTTGATCTGCTCAATAGAATTCAGTGAAAAGAAAGAACTTTACATGAGCACCTTTCATAACCTCAAATTACTTCACAGCCAATGAAGTACTTTGGAAGCATAAAGTCACTGTTGTAATGTAGGGAAACAAAGCAGCCAATTTGCAAACAGCAAGGTCCCAATAAGCAGGTAATCTGTTTTAGTGATTTTGGTTGAAGAATAAACGTGGCCCAGAAAACCGCCCTATTCATCTTCAAGTAGTGCCATGGGATCTTTAGCATCCATCTGAGGGAGCAGACAAGGCCGCGAATTAATGTCTCATCTATAAGGGGGCGTGTCTCAGACGGTGCTGGTGCGAGGTTAGGCCTTCGTTGCCTAATGTTATTGCTTGCTCTGGTCTCCGGCCAGCCTTTTTGCAATAAGCACCTGTGAGTGGTTCGACCCACTCGCCCTTACGGTTCTAACACTGGACTTAGGTGCAGGGAGCAGTAATGCAGAGAAAACTCAAATAGACCCGGTTGAATAGTACGAAATGGAAATCTTTATTGCATGGCGTCTAAAATCATGAAATACATGTCATAGGCGCAAATCAAAGATAGTACAAGTATGCATACATTCATAAAGCTTGGTCTATGGAAATGGAGAACACACGGCACATCGTAGAAAGGGGAACATATTATATCTTAACCTTATTAAAACACCCTCCCTTAATAATACCTACACTACGTCTAGATTTGTAGGATCGAAAAACATGCTCACCACTCGTGTTACTTCGGAGATTTTTAAAGTGAGGCACTCGGCTCGTTTCGCTGCAGCGCCTGACTGTCATGTGTTTGGAAGGGTCTCTGCACCCCACTTGTTTACTTTCGCTGCTGCGAAAAGCAGGCCAGACTCCCTGTTGTCATGAAGAAGTCGATGGACCCAAACCGGATCGTGCAGTAACCCGTAGAATTCAAAGATGAGTTCTGTATTTATATTTTCGGGCGCGGTCGGGGTTTACTGACCGTGGCGGCACGTGGATTTTCTTCTCGTCTTCTTCTCGTCTTCTTCTCCTCGGGCCTCCGGGTCCAGACACCGTTTACCGACACTCGGGATGGTGTACCCTGTTACTTGCCCTTGTCGGGGCGGCTCGTACCGATTGAGCTCCACCCAACACTCGAATAACCGACCAGTACGGCTAAGAGTCAAGAGTCAACAAAGTCCAGAGAGAAAATCAAGAGGCTGCTCGTCCAGCAGAGCAGTACCAGAGGATAAGAGTTCAGCCCGAGTCAAGAGTCAGCAGAGATAAGAGATCGATGGACATTTGTTCTCTATAGTTATAGTGATATGTCCTCTTATCTCCTGCTCAAATCTTAATGTTTGTCCTTTGTGTAATATTGGCGCACAAAACTCCCAGCATGGGGCGGTTGTCTTCTTTAACGGGTTTCGGTAGCACCTGAAACTGGCCAACTATCCGTTAATGTTTTCCCCATTGTTGACCCAGCCAGGATGTGTATGAATCGTCTCCCTGACTGGTTTTGGGGGCCCCCGAATACTTGCTTAATCACCCGTCAATGTCTCTCTCATTGTAGAGCCGGGGGGGTATTTGTGTATTGATGTGTCTGGATGGGCCTTCGATTGCCCAGTACAATGATCCTTACTGTGCATAGGAAAACGATTCCAGCACTTATATCTTTGCTATTGTTCCAAATGCAAACGGGTTGCATCCTGTCTTTATCAGTGTTTACCGAGTATGATCCAATCTTATACTAAATGTATATTCGATGCCATTTTGTCTGCCCACTGTGTTTCTGGAAGCTTCTGCCACGATGCTCGGCGGCCATTTTACAGGCTTCTGTGTCCTTTATTATCAGGACAGCATTTCGTTTAATAAAACTGATCAAACGAATCTGCTTCTCTTGTGTTATTTTGAATCGCGATAATTGCGAAACTTTACACATCCGAAAGACAATGGGCCTGAAATTTCGGTGGTTTCGACAGTGTACGCTCAGCGTGTGCTGTCGGAAGCCTTCTGAAAGGCCCCGCAAGTTCCGGGTCTCCACGTGCGCTGCGCATGCATGAAAACCCGGAAATTGCGATCTGTCAAGTTTCCCATTGACAGATCGTCCGCATCCGCCGCAAAAACACTTTTGTGGCCCAGAGTTGGGTTATTTGCCCAACTACTGCCCAGCGAATGCCCACGAAACCCTTACGCCTGGTAAAAGCAGGCATAAGGCCTTTGTTTACCCGTGTAAGGGTTAAAATAAATGTTAAAATAAAATTAAAACATACACATACATTTAAAATTAGTTTAGGTAAATTTTGGCGCGTTTTAAAATGTTTAAATTTATTTTTCAAAAAATTAAATTTTTATTTTAAATGCTTAATTAAAGGGTCTTTTGAATTTTGAACATGGGAACATATATTTTTATTTAAGTGGTGTGAATTCTTATTTATTTGAGGATTTCTAATATGCTTATGCTGATTCCGTACTTAAATGGAATCCCCATAAGCATCATAGGAATCCCCTTTCAATTTGGTTGACCGGGCCCGCGTGATCCCAGGGACGCTTTCGAACCGCGTGCGCCGCTGGGATCCGTGGGCCGTTACGTAGGCCTACGCCTGCAGGCCCGAGAAGGGAACTCTCCGTAGCTGTGGAGCCAGGAGGTAAGTACGGAAATATTTTGCGGGTCGGAGGCGTGCTCAGGAGGTCCACCTCCGACCGCAAGTTCAGGGCCAGTGTTTCTGACGGTACAGCGCTCCCTCAGTACTGCAATGAAGCATCAGCCTAGATTATGTGCTCGCATCTCTGGAGTGGGGCTTGCACCCATGATCAGCTGACTCAGAGGCAAGAGTGCTACCAAGGCTGAAAAGAACAATCAAATTTAAACATAATTAAGTGTCAGCTCGGCTCAGTGGATTGCATACTTGTCTCTAGGTCAGAATTTTGTACGGTTGAGCCCATAACGGAACTTGAGCACATTATCTAGGCTGGCACTTGAGTGAAACATGAAGGGAGTGCTGTACTGTGGGAGGTGACGTCCTTGAGATGAGGAGTTAGATCAGGAGCTCAACGGCCGCTCTCGCAGGCTCAAGGGGATGTTAAAGATCTCATGGCATCATTCAAAGAGAAGAGTCTCTCCCAATGTCCACACCAACATTCACCTCTTAACTAATGACATTAAAAACAGTTTTACTGGTCATTGATCACAGCTCTGTTTCGGGGGTCATGCTGTGCACAAACGGCCGCCCTGTTTACCTACTTAACAGTCACTGTATGTCAAAAATAATTTATTATAGGTGAAGCACATGGTTACCAGTTAAGACACTAAACAAACATAAAGGTATTGATGTTGTTTTTTTTATTCGTTCACAGGATGTGGGCGTCGCTGGCAAGGCCAGCATTTATTGCCCATCCCTAATTGCCCTCGAGAAGGTGGTGGTGAGCCGCCTTCTTGAACCGCTGCAGTCCGTGTGGTGAAGGTACCCCCACAGTGCTGTTAGGGAGTGAGTTCCAGGATTTTGACCCAGCGACGATATGTTCCAAGTCAGGATGGTGCGTGACTTGGAGGAGGTGGTGTTCCCATGCACCTGCTGCCCTAGTCCTTCTAGGTGATACAGGTCGTGGGTTTGGGAGGTGCTGTCAAAGAAGCCTTGGCAAGTTGCTGCAGTGCATCTTGTAGATGGTACACACTGCAGCCACGGTACGCGGTGGTGGAGGAGTGAATGTTTAAGGTGGTGGATGGGGTGCCAATCAAGTGGGCTGCTTTGTCCTGGATGGTATCGAGCTTCTTGAGTGTTGTTGGAGCTGCACTCATCCAGGCAAGTGGAGAATATTCCATCACACTCCTGACTTGTGCCTTGTAGATGATGGAAAGGCTTTGGGGAGTCAGGAGGTGAGACACTCGCCGCAGAATACTCAGCCTCTGACCTGCACTTGTAGCCACAGTATTTATATGACTGGACCAGTTAAGTTTCTGGTCAATGACTCCCTATTTCTGGAGCACAAGTCTTCAGCAATACAGTCGGGATGTTGTCAGGGCCCATAGCGTTTGCTGTATCCACTGCATTCAACTGTTTCTTGATATCACGTGGAGTGAATCGAATTGGCTGGAGACTGGCTTCTGTGATGGTGGGGACCTCAGGAGGAGACCGAGATGGATCATCCACTCAGCACTTCTGGCTGAAGACGGTTGCAAACGCTTCAGCCTTGTCTTTTGCACTCACATGCTGGGCTTCGCCGTCATTGAGGATGGGGATGTTCATGGAGCCGCCTCCTCCTCCTGTTGTTTAATTGTCCACCACCATTCATGACTGGATGTGACAGGACTGCAGAGCATTGATCTGATCCCTGCCTATGGCATGCTGCTTCCCACGCATGTAGTCCTGTGTTGTATCTTCACCCGGTTGCCACCTCATTTTTAGGTACGCCTGATGCTGCTCCTGGCAAGCTCTTCTACACTCCTCATTGAGCCAAGGTTGGTCCTCTGGCTTGATGGTAATTGTAGAGTGAGGGATATGCCAGGCCATGAGGTTACAGATTGTGGTGCTGTTTCTGGGTCCGGAATCAATGTTGAGGACTCCATTCCAACTGTGCCGCCACATCTTTTGGGTCTGCCGATGGGACAGGACATACCCAGGGATGGTGATAGATGAGTCTGGGATGTTGGCTGCAAAGGTATGATTCAGTGAGTGTCAGGCTGCTGCTTGACTAGTCTGTGGGACAGCTCTCCCAATTTGGGCACAGGTCTGCAGATGTTAGTGAGGAGTATTTATCCTCAGTATTATACATTTAAAGCTACTCCACTTGTCTTTTTACTGAATTTTGTTGCACAACCTCACTTTATTTGATTTAGCTGTTCCCTTATTTCATCAAATGTAACCCTTTTAATGTTATGTACCTGGCTCCTGGTCTTGTGTATTTCTGACTCTATGGCCGCGATTTTGCCGGCGCTCAGAGTGCAGGTTCGGAGGCGGGTCAGCAGTGAAAATCGTAATGATTGGACAACGGGTTGGGAGCCCGCTCTGAACCCGCCTCCATGTAAGCTTCCAAAGTGTCGGGTCTGCGATTTCAGAATAGACCCGACACTAAGTGGTGGAGAAGGCACTTAAGATAGTTAAATGCTTGTTAAACACTTGTTAACTACTATTTTGATGCGGAGATGCCGGTGTTGGACTGGGTACACCCTGGCTGCCACATGGTGTGCCAGGTTGACGCCACCCCACACCAGCACCATAAAACATCCCTACAATGCCCAAGCCATTCCTTTCACACTCATCACAATTGCTGCGGGGGGGGGAGAGTTATGTCTCAACATTCACTGGAACTCAGTAAGACACTTCCAAAGGTGCGCACAGATCTGTCCAATAAGGTAAAGTGTTGAAAATATAGATTTCAATGTTTGACAAGACATTAACAGAAACTTCACATGAACATTGGCCAAACCACCCAAGAGCCTACCCTTGTGTGTTGTGAGTTGGTATGATTGGACTAGGATGAGGGTGAGTGTGAGGGGTGTCTAGTGAGATGGGAAAGTGATAATGTAGATAGAGAGGGATGGGTGGAGGTGCAAGGTAAGTTGGTGTGAGTAAGGATGTGCAGGACTAGGGTAGGGAAGGCAGAGTGATGGAGATGTGATGAGTGGCACAGCAGGATGAGGTTGAGTGTGGCTTTGCAGTAATGTTTCGTGATCTACTGAGATAATTGAACGGCTTGCGCCACTGCAGCCTGGTCCTCCTGACAACATCCCTGCTTCTGCCCTCCTGTGCAATATGCAACCAGGCTGCGTTGATCTCCTGGGGAGGTCTCTTCCACCCATGGGAAGGACCTCCCTGCGTGCTGTGACTCCCTCCATAAGCATATGGAGGGAGTCATGGGAGAGCCTGGGTGCAGCCGTGCACCTTTATGCAGTGCTTGTCAGTGTTTGCAGCACCTCAATGCTGTAGAACACTGACAGCAGAACTGTCAAGATCAATTTGGACATGGCCCCTTTAAGGAAACCGGCTGATGACGCGTCATCAAATGACGTCACCAGACCCGCTTCCTATTAATTGGCCGGGAACCTCGCAGGGTGGGCAATCAACGAAAAATCGCTTGGAGAGTGCGGGCTGCAGTAGGCAGTGGGCTGGAACCGCGACACCGACCCCGGCCACCCCGGACCCGCCTCGGTCGGCGAAATCGCGACCTGTGAGCATGTTAAATGTTACCATTCTATGGTCACTTTCCCCAGGGACACTATGGCCCATAATTTCCGATAGGCTTCCTGCGTGCGGATGCCTCCTATCGGAAAAAAATCTGCACCCTTACCTGAGGGCTCCCGAGGTCCGGACACTTCTGATCCTGGGCCTTTCCACAGTCGAAATGCGCAGGGCCCACGTATCCCAGGGGCGCAGGCAGTTCGCAAGCGTCCCTGGGATCACGTGGGCCAGGCCAGCCAATAGGAGAAGGGAATCTCCCTTCATACTTTTGACAGATAGACCCGTCAAAAGTGTGAATGGAGATCACCCCAAAAAGACACTAAAACATTAAATACATTTTTAAAAAACCATCACGGTTTTAAAATGAGTTAAAATTACATTAAATTAAATATTTTAAACAAAAATTTTATTTTTTGAAAAAAGTAATTAAAGTTTTTTACGGGGCATAATAATAAACTTACCTTTTTTAAGGTATTTTTAAATTATAAATGAGTGAAAAAAACTATTTTTTTTACTGTTTTCAACTCATGTGCTGGTAAAAGCAGGCCTTACGCTTTTACCAGGCGTAAGATTTTTAAGGGATTTCAGCAGGCGGAGGTTCTGCAGAAAGCGGAACTCTCCGCCCGCAGAGGCCCTTCTCCAGGGCAGGCGTCCGATCTGCCAAGAGGATTCTTGACAGATCGGAAATGCTGGTTTTCAGCGCATGAGCTTCGCATGCCTGAAACCGGCATTTCCGATGTCCCTACGGGTGTGTACACAGCCGTAGGCATCGGAAAATACGGGCCATTGTCCTTCTTATGCTGACCTGGTGGTCTATAGCATAGCCCTACTATTAGCTTTAATAATATTTGCATTTTTAGCTGTCTCTTCCACACCAGTACTACTGTTTATGATTTTGCCAAGGGCCACGGTCCTAACCAATATCTTGCTTGACGACTGCTCTCTGGAAAAGATAGATTTACATTTAAATAGCATTTCTCAATAACATCTCAAAGTACTTCATAGACAATGAATTTGAAGTGCAGTGACTGATGTGTAGGCAAACATATGAATACTCAAACAATTTGCACCACAGAGTAGTGCTCTGTACTTGAGATTTCAATCAGTGCATTGTGGGACAAGTGAGGCCTGGCACTTGTCCAAAGGAAGAGAAAGAAGACACAAAACCATGTGACCTACTAGAGGATGGGCAATAAATGCTGGCCTTGCCAACGACGCCAACTTCCCATGAATGAAAAAAAAGTCTGTGGAAAAGGCAATAGTTCTGCCCACTAATAGCACTTCATTGTTATCTTTTAGTGCAGCACAAATTATGGAACACTGAATCCCAGCTGAATCTACATCACATTGGGCAGGCCACAACTGGAGACGCAAAAGGAAAGAAAACAGCAGGTGCACCAAGGGCCACAGCAGGCGTGGGCATTCTGTTGCATAGTTACATCCTTTGCAAATTTACACCACAATAAAGTAAATCCACAACACTTTCAGAACGTGACGATAGCATTTAAATAGCCACTTCCTGGTGCCAGGGTGGATGTCTCATGAGCAGCGGCGGCAGAGGGTTAATCTGAAGCACCATGGTCTGATTCCAAAATGTCCACTTCTTGCCAGCTTTGCCACCTGAGGTTCATGCACTGCGTGTCCTGGATGGAGCAACCTAACGCACACTTTTAACTGCACTGCAATTAGTAGCGGGTGAAAGATCTGCTGCTGAAGACTGATGCATTCTGAATGTTGCTGCTGTGCCCAGCTGATATGCTGCAGCGGAAAACAACACTTGAAGGAATCAGAAATTGAACTGACGGATTGGTGTGTGTAAAACAGATTTGTGGCAAAAAAAAACCCAGGGGGGAGATGAGGAGAGTTTTTTTTTTAACGCAGCAATTTGTTACGATCTGGAATGCACCGCCTGAAAAGGTGGTGGAAGCAGATTCAATAGTAACTTTCAAAAGGGAATTGGATAAATACTTGAAAAGGAGAATTTTGCAGGGCTATGGGGAAAGAGCAGGGGGAAGTGGGACTAATTGGATGGCTCTTTCAAAGAGGCACGACGGGCTGAATGGCCTCCTTCTATGTTGTATGATTCTATGATTCTATGAATAGTAAAGCCAAGTGATGAAGGACAGCATTCAAAACTTGAACATCGATCCGCTAACGGTGTCAGTGTTTGAGAAGGGTCACACATCTTGCTGTATGAAACATGAGATTGTGCTTTGATCACACTTTAGTCACAGTACACGGTACGTGAATTACACAGATTCTGGGATTTGTTGCTGACATTTTCTTAAGGGAATTCAAGGGAATCAAAAAAGTCTTGGCTTTAAAAAAGTCTTCACTTCGTGCACAGCCCGGATAGCTCACGTCAGACACTATTGCCCAGAAATTCGGCTCCCTGGCTTCCCGCGGGTGCAAGGATCCCGCGCGCACCTACCTCCTGCGCCTGCCGTTGACCTCTGGGCCCACGGGGACTTCAGCTCCAGGGCCTGCCCCAACTGCCGGCGCGCAGTGCGTGCGTGTCCCAGGGACGTAGTTAGTGCGATGCGACCCCTGGGATCACGTGGGCCATGGAGAGCCAATGGCAGCAAACCATCTTTCATTCATAGATTTGACAGGACCTGTCAACTCTATGAATTGAAATCGGCCCCAAAACAACACCTAAACTTCAAATAATTTTTTTAAAAACCCATCACATTTTTAAAATAACTATAAGTTAAATAAATTAACTACTTTAAACAAAAATTTAAATTTTTGAAAAAATTAAAATACTTTTTAACAGTGCTAAAAATAAACTTACCTTTCTTTAAAGTATCTAAAAAAGATAAACCTGTTGAAAAACTTTTTAAATTGTAATTAATTAACCACTTACCTTGTTGAAAACGGGTCTTGCGCCTCCTTTTTAAAAGCGCAGCCTCTTCGATACTTACCCTCGCGTAGAAACCTGAAAAAAAACCTAAGTTTGCTGCGTGCGCGCAGCCTCTACCGCGCACGCGGTTCACCTCTGAACCGCTCCCTTCACGAGACCGGAAGTTCCAGTTTCCCGCGCATGTGCAGTGCATGCAGGAAACCGGCACTTCAGGAGGCCTTACGGGTGAGTACACAGCGCGTACTCACCCGGCAAGTGCCGAATTTTTGGCCCTATATTTAGAACATAAAGGGAGGAAAGAAAGAAAGACTTGCATTTATATAGCGCCTTTCATGATCACAGGATGTTCCAATGAAGTGCTTTTGAAATGTAGTCACTGTTGTAATGTAGGAAACGCAGTAGCCAATTTGTGCACAGCAAGCTCCCACAAACAGCAATGTGATAATGACCAGCTTATTTGTTTTAGTGATGTTGACTGAGGGATAAATATCGACCAGGACACCAGGGATAACTCCCCTGATCTTCTTCAAAATAGTGCCATGGGATCTTTTACATCCACCTGAGAGAGCAGACGAGGCCTCAGTTTAACATCTCATCTGAAAGTCGGCACCTCCGACAGTGCAGCACTCCACTGGAGTGTCAGCCTAGATTTTTGCGCTCAAGTCTCTGGAGTGGGTCCTTTGAACCCACAACCTTCTGACTCAGAGGCAAGAGTGCTCCAGCTGAGCCACAGCTCAGTTCAGATGAGATGTAGCTTGCAGTTCCAAGTAGCAGAATATCACGTAGAACATCTTCCTGATTGCGTTGAATTCTTTCTGGAGCAACAAGGTAAGAGTGCAAGTGAACAGCCACAGAATGTGTGTGATCTGGCCTCAGTGGGTACTAGGAAAGCCCATCCTGTCATGTTGCACACATATGCTACTCCCATCTAAAGAAATCAGAGAGTATGAAGACCCAAGAAGTACGTTCGTAAATATTTACAACAACAACAACTTGTATTTATATAGCACCTTTGACATAGTAAAACATCCCAAGGCGCTGCACAGGAGTATTATAAGACAAAAAATTGACACCGAGCCACATAAAAAATGAGGGCTGGTGACCAAAAGCTTGGTCAAAGAGGTAGGTTTTAAGGAGCGTCTTAAAGGAGGAAAGAGAAGTAGCGAGGTGGAGAGGGTTAGGGAGGGAGCTTAGGGCCTAGGCAGCTGAAGGCCACCAATGTTTGAGCGAATATAATCAGGGATGCTCAAGAGGGCAGAATTTGAGGAGCGCAGATATCGCGGGGGTTGTGGGGCTGGAGGAGATTACAGAGATAGGGAGGGGCGAGGCCATGGAGGGATTTGAAAACAAGGATGAGAATTTTGAAATTGAGGCGTTGCTTAACTGGGAGCCAATGTAGGTCAGCGAGCACAGGGGTGATGGGTGAACGGGACTTGGTGGAGTTAGGATGCTGGCAGCCGAGTTTTGGATGATCTCAAGTTTACGTAGGGTAGAATGTGGGAGGCCGGCCAGGAGTTCATAGGAATAGTTTATAATTAAAGGTGTGACTTACAAGGGCTGCAACTCAAGCTGAAACTGCCCATGAAGCTGTGGTTATCACACTGAACACAACATCCAAGCAATTCTTGTTGTACATAGACACAGTATAATTCAATCAGCCAACCCATGCATTTGCTGAGTGTCACATCTTCGATCTTGCTTAGGCTGCATTTACACAGCTCACTAGGAATGAAATTAGAAAATTCTTGCAGATTTCCTATTCTATTGTTGGGGTCTGGTTGATGATTGTGATGTTAAGCTGGTGACATGGCCTGTTCCTTTAAGGTCACAGCTCAGGTACACCCTGTGGGATAGTGTCCAAAATAGGCCCGGGCGTCAATTAGAGGCTGATTAATGTTTCTGTTGGAAATTTCTGTATTAGTTCTGCAAAGGGTGAAAGCATTAGCTCTCTCTCTCTCACACACACACACACACACACTCTTTTCTTAAATCCATATACATTTTACTTCAATAAAGCTTTTGACATTTTTCCTCTAATTTTTCAAAATGACGCTAAGAAAAGCTACTGAGTAAAAACTGCAAGAAGCTGAAGAAATATATTCTATCGGCTCAGCTGACGGAAGAATACTGATACATCCAGGCAAATTAGGTAAGACTACACAAAATCAACTCACAGAGTCATAGCTTGGAGGAAAAAAATATCAAAATGCCCAAAGCTTAGGATTTTGGGACAGGCTGAGGCCTTCAAGTAAAAGTTTAACGAAGGCATTAAAAGACAACTCAATGAATAAATGTAACCATATGATTGTGAAATTTGCAATGTAAAAATGTTGTTTAAACTCTTAATTAGAAACTTTAAAGTGCATACATCCCTTTAAATTTGAACTGCATCCCCATTAGCCTTGCTGCTGCCACAAAAGCAAACTGTATTGGCAGCGTATGGTAAATTATTCAAATGAGCTGACCTCACCAAATTGGCCAGTCAACTCAGTGTACGGTGAGCCAGCTTGACCTGGGCTGCCAGACATTACCAGTACAGATTTTGCCGATGGTGCAAAAATCAGAGCTTTTGTATCCTGATCTATTATCCTCTCTTATCACAATTCAGATACAGCTCTATTTTCTTTTGGCCATATTTGAAACAGCGATGGGTGCCAGGAGAGAACAGAAAAGCTTTCCTTGGCATCCACCTGATTTCAAAACCAAATGAGAAGAATATGCCGCTGTTTTTAGCTGTTAAAAAGTGAGCATATATGTGCCAATGGGAACCAAAAATTGGATATACGTTGTATATACGTCAGCTATGAAGAGACACTAGACAGGCTGGGGTTGTTTTCCTTAGGGCAGTGAAGGCTGAGGGGGGACCTGATTGAGGTGTACAAAATTATATGGGGCATAGATAGGGTAGATAGAAAGGAACTTTTCCCCTTAGTAGAGGGGTCAGTAACAAGGGGGCATAGTTTCAAGGTAAGGGGCAGGAGGTTTAGAGGGGATTTGAGGAAAAACTTTTTCACCCAGAGGGTGGTTGGAATCTGGAACTCATTGAAACGCCATAGCATTACAAGGCTATGGACCAAGTGCTGGAAAATGGGATTAGAATAGACAGGGCTTGATGGCCGGCACGGACACAATGGGCCGAAGGGCCTCTTTCTGTGCTGTATAACTCTATGACTCTTTGGGGGAAAAATTCAGCTGCTTGCGCCTCCCGTTAGCGCCTTAAATGGGCGCTAATGGGGCGTAAAGCAGCTAACGCCCGGGCGCAGCGCCGCCCACGCCTCCCGAAAAATTTAGCGGGAGGTTAGCGGCGGCGGCAGCCGGTAGCGCCCTGTGGCGCTGCGCCGCCGGCGATGACGTCATCGCCGTGCGCAGCGCCCCGCTCGCGCCCCGGCCGTGATCTTCAGTCGCGCCCCCTGATTTACCGCCAGACGCTATGTCCGACGGGTTCAGGGGGGCGTACGTGCGGCCGGGGCGGCGATATTTAAAGGGGAGGTGGCAGGCGGCCATTTTTGTTGCTGGCCGCCTGCCAGCACCTGCCCCCGTTGCTGTCCCCGGCCCCCGTGAAGCCCCCCCACCGTGAAGTGCCGGCTGCGCTCCAAGAGCCCGGCACTTCTCTTGAGTGCCGGGCTCTTTTGCCGGCACTCCCGATCCCTGGGAGCCCAGCTGGGCCCCGGTTCGCGCTGCGCAAGGCCCCTCCCCTTTAAGAAGGGGAGGAAGGCCTGCAATACCGCGGCACGTAGCGCCAGGATATTCACTCGCAGCGCCCCAAGAGGGATGCGGGGTGCTTCCAGTTGCGCCCCGCTTCCCTCTTGGGGCGCAACCACTGAAGTTCCGGCGCGGGGCCGCTAATTTTTTCGGGGCGCTAAAAGTCGCGCCCCGGCGAGGTTAGCGCCCCAAATGGGGCGCGACTCAATTTTTACCCCTTTGACTCTATGCTCCATGATATCCCTGCATGGAGCTATGCCCCAGCAAGAAACCAACACCACCAGGAGAGGAGAGGACAAGAGGAAAGAAGAAAGAAAGAAAGACTTACATTTATATAGCGCCTCTCATGACCACCGGACGTCTCAAAGCGCTTTACAGCCAATGTAGCACTTTTGGAGTGTAGTCACTGTTGTAGTGTGGGAAAGAAGAGGAGGTGAAATTGACAAGGAAAGAGGAGGAATAAAGAAATAAAAACAGAAAATGCTGGAAATACTCAGCAGGTCAGGCAGCATCTGTAGAGAGAGAAACAGTTAACGTTTCAGGTCGATGACCCTTCGTCAGAACTGGGGACTAAAGGAGGAATAAAGGTCAGTTTAGCAATAGAAAAATGCGTCAACCTTATAAAAAACATCTACCAGCACATTCTTTATAATTGTAATAAGGAAGCCAAGGGAGGGGGTTTGAGAATAAGAACAAATGATAAGGAGGGGCGGGTGAAACACACTGAGAAAAGAAACCATTGTCAACAAGGAACTACAAATCCTCTTAAAGAAGATATACATTCATTTCTGTAAAACCCGTTCCCCACAATTAAATTCCTGTCTACGTAGTGAATTGAAAATGTCATGACATAAACAATACACCTTATTGTGTATGATTGGTGTCAGTGTGAATGTCTCAGGAGCATTCCAGTGTTGATGTATTTTGTCCTCCTGAGGGCTCATTAGGAAAATACAAGCTTGAGGTAGCACAATAGACTTTTTTTCCCTGCAGGCAAGTCCAACACTGACATCAATTAATTTGTGTTGCTGGTAGAAATTTTAATATCTTCCAAATATAGCGTCCTGAAGTAAATAAATGCAAATATTTTAGTCTTTATATTTACCACACATGCATTGTTTGTTTGAATAACTTTGCATGGCATTGGAAGTTCCTTATATTTTGTTCAAGTACTACAAGTTGAAAGGACCACTATTCCTCTGTGTAATGTCCCATGATCATCATGAGTTCACTGATCTACTGGCCCACTGCGCAAATTCTGAAATAGCTGTCAAAATTTGCCGAATTTGCAGATCTAAAATCATTGAGCAAATTGCAATCATGCACTGGTGCAAGGGTCAAGGATGTCTTGGAGCGGCTGCAGGGCATTCTGGAGAGGGAGGGTGAACAGCCAGTTGTCGTGGTGCATATAGGTACCAATGATATAGGTAAAAAATGGGATGAGGTCCTAAAAGCTGAATATAGGGAGTTAGGAGGTAAATTAAAAAATAGGACCTCAAAGGTAGTAATCTCAGGATTGCTACCAGTGCCACGTGCTAGCCAGAGTAGAAATAGAAGGATATTTCAGATGAATACGTGGCTAGAGGAATGGTGCAAGGGGGAGGAATTCAAATTCCTGGAACATTGGAACTGGTTCTGGGGGAGGTGTGTAGAATTCGCAAATTATCGCGATTTCGAAATAACGAGATAGAGACATACAGTTTCGTAAAAACAGCTTTATTTCAGCAAAATGCTGTCAGGTTCAAAAACGGACACAAGAAGCCTGTAAAATGGCCGCCGCGCCTCGTGGCAGAAGGTTCCAGATTTCTCAGTAGGCAGACAAGATGGCGTTTCAATAAACATTTCAGCAAGATCGGACAGTGCTCAGCATATTGATATAAGACAAGACGCGATTGTTTTGCATTTCTAACACCTAAGCAAGAAATATAAGTGTTGGAATTGGTTTTCCATACACAAACGGGGGCTATTGCACTGGGCAATCAAGGGCCCATCCAAAGACATTGATACGCAAATTCCCCACGGCTCTACGATGAGAGAGCCGTTCGCGGGTACTCACAAAGAGAATTCGGAGGCCCCCAAAACCCCTCCAGGGAGACTCCTAGCTGGTTCCACAATGGGAGAAATATTAACGGGTACTTAGACAGTTACAAGTATCACCGAAACCCATCAACAACAAGAACCACCCCATATAAGAAATTTGAGCGCCAAAACATGACAAAAGATGAACATTAAGTTTGGGCGGGAGATAAGGAATTACAGTACTATAACTGTAGTGTCCAAGCGCCCATCGCTCTCTTATCCTTTTCATTCGCTTGGAATCATCTCTTGGCTATTCTCCCGGACGACCGTTACTCTCTTTTGTTCCGCTGATCCCTTTTGGGGTCGACCTCGTGGCGCGCTGCAAAATCGGGTGCACCATCCCGAAGGTCGGTAAACGGTGTCTGGACCCGAAGGCCCGAGGAGATGAGATGAGATGAGAAGAGAAGAAGAAGAATCCACGTGCCGCCGCGGTCAGTAAACCCCGACCGCTCCCGAAAATATATAGACCATTTTTGAACTCTATAGGTTACTGCATGAACTGACATAGGAAGACTTTTCTTCGAATTCTATCGAACTGGTGTCGATCAAGAAAGACTTTTCTTTGAGTTCTACAACCGGGCCCGAGCATTGTCGAGTTCTTCATGACAACGGGGAGCCCAGCCTGCTTGCAGCAGCAGAGCGAGTAAACAAGTGGGGTACAGAGACCCCTGATCAACACGTGAATAGTCAGGCGCTGTGGTGAAAACATCCGAGCATCGTTTTAGAATTCTCCGAGTTATCACGAGTGGTGAGCATGGTTCTCGACCCTACAGATCTAGATTAGGACAGGTATTAATAGGGGAGGGTTTTGTTTTAAGGATAATTATAATGTGTGTCCCCTTTTACGATGTGTCGTGTGCTCCTCATTTCCCTAAACCTAGTTGCATAAATGTATGTAAGCTTGTACTGTCATTAACCTGTGCTTATAACATGTATTTCGTAATCTTGAACAATATGCAATAAAGATTTTCCATTTCGCACTATTCAACCGGGTCTACCTGAGTTTTCTCTGCATTACTGCTCTCGCACCTAAGTCCAGTGTCAGAACCGTAAGGGCGAGTGGGTCGAACCACTCACAGGTGTCTAGTGCTACCAGGCTGGCTGGAGACCAGAACAGGCAACAAGGCCTAACCCCGCACTAGCACCCAGGCTAAGCACAGAGCCACCCGAACCCCTTACAGGTGGGACCAGTACAAACTGGACGGTTTGCACCTGGGCAGGACCGGGACTGATGTCCTAGGGGGAGTGTTTGCTCGTGCTGTTGGGGAGGGTTTAAACTAAAATGGCAAGGGGTTGGGAACCTGTGCAGGGAGACCGAGGAAAGGGAAGCAAGGATAGAAGCAAAAGACAGGAAGGAGAAAAGCAAAAGTGGCAGTCAGAGAAATCAAGGGTGTAAATGAAACATGGCCACAGTAAATAATAATTCTAAAAGGTCTAAGAGTGTTAAAAAAACAAGCCTGAAGGCTTTGTGTCTTAATGCGAGGAGCATTCATAATAAGGTGGATGAATTAGCTGCACAAATAGATGTAAATGGATATGTTATAATTGGGATTACGGAGACATGGCTCAAAGGTGACCAAGGCTGGGAATTCAACATCCAGGGGTATTCAATATTCAGGAAAGACAGGCAAAAAGGAAAAGGAGGTGGGGTAGCATTGCTGGTTAAAGAGGAGATTAACACAATAGTAAGGAAGGATATTAGCTCTGATGATGTGGAATCTGTATGGGTAGAGCTGAGAAATACCAAGGGGCAGAAAACATTAGTGGGAGTTGTATACAGACACCCAAACAGTAATGCTGAGGTTGGAGATGGCATTAAACGGGAAATTAGAGACACGTGCAATAAGGGCACAGCAGTTATCATGGGTGACTTTAATCTACATATAGATTGGACTAACCAAATTAGTAACAATACTGTGGAGGAGGAATTCCTAGAGTGTATGCGGGATGGTTTCCTGGACCAATATGTCGAGGAACCAACTAGAGATCAGGCCATCTTAGACTGGGTATCATGTAAAGAGAAAGGATTAATTAGCAATCTTGTTGTGCGAGGCCCCTTGGGGAGGAGTGATCATAATATGATAGAATTCTTCATTAAGATGGAGAGTGAAGTAGTTGACTCAGAGACTAGGGTCCTGAATTTAAACAAAGGAAATTACGATGGTATGAGACGCGAATTGGCTAGGATGGATTGGGGAACGTTACTTAAAGGGTTGACAGTGGATAGGCAATGGCAAACATTCAAAGATCGCATGGATGAACTACAGAATTTGTTCATCCCTGTTTGGCATAAAAATAAAACAAAAAAGGTGACTCAACCGTGGCTAACAAGGGAAATTAGGGATTGCATAAGATCCAAGGAGAGGGCATATAAATTGGCCAGAAAAAGCAGCAAACCTGAGGATTGGGAGCAGTTTAGGATTCAGCAAAGGAGGACAAAGGGATTAATTATGAGGGGGAGAATAGAATATGAGAGTAAGCTTGCAGGGAACATAAAAACTGACTGTAAAAGCTTCTATAGATATGTGAAGAGAAAAAGATTGGGGAAGTCAAGCGTAGGTCCCTTGCAGTCAGAATCAGGGGAATTTATAATGGGGAACAAAGAAATGGCTGACCAATTAAATACATACTTTGGTTCTGTCTTCACAAAGGAGGACACAAATAAACTCCTAGAGATGTCGGGGAACATAGGATCTAATGAGAGGGAAGAACTGAATGAAATCAGTATTTGTAGGGAAATGGTGTTAGGGAAATTGATGGGATTGAAGGCCGATAAATCCTCAGGGCCTGATAATCTACATCCTAGGGTACTTAAGGAAGTGGCCCTAGAAATAGTAGATGCATTGCTGGTCATCTTCCAAAATTCTATAGACTCTGGAAGAGTTCCCACGGATTGGAGGGTAGCTAATGTAACCCCACTATTGAAAAAAGGTGGGAGAGAGAAAACGGGGAATTATAGACCGGTAAGCCTGACATCGGTAGTGGGGAAAATGCTAGAGTCCATTATAAAAGATGTAATAGCAGAGCACTTGAAAACAGTGACAGGATCGGACAAAGTCAACATGGATTTACAAAAGGTAAATCATGCTTGACTAATCTACTGGAATTTTTTGAGGATGTAACTTATAGAATAGATAAGGGAGAACCAGTGGATGTGGTGTATTTGGACTTTCAGAAGGCTTTTGATAAGGTCCCGCATAAGAGATTAGTGTGCAAATTTAAAGCACATGCGATTGGGGGTAAGGTACTGACTTAGATAGAGAACTGGTTGGCAGACAGGAAGCAAAGAGTTGGAATAAACGAGTCTTTTTCCGAGGGGCAGGCAGTGACTAGTGGGGTACCGCAGGGATAGGTGCTAGGACCCCAGTTATTCACAATATATATTAATGATCTAGACGAGGGAACTAGATGTAATATCTCCAAGTTTGCAGATGACACAAAGCTGGGTGGGCGTGTGTGTTCTGAGGAGGATGCAGAGAAACTCCAGTATGATTTGGACAAGTTGGGCGATTGGGCAGATGCATGGCAGATGCAGTATAATGTGGATAAAACCTCAGGAGATTTGAAAGGCGAGCGAGAGCGGCTGGAGAGCGCCAAACCTCGGGAGATTTGAAAGGCGAGTGAGAGCGGCTGGAGAGCACCAAACCTCGGGAGATTTGAAAGGCGAGCGAGAGCGGCTGGAGAGCACCAAACCTCGGGAGATTTGAAAGGCGAGCGAGAGCGGCTGGAGAGCACCAAACCTCGGGAGATTTGAAAGGCGAGCGAGAGCGGCTGGAGAGCGCCAAACCTCTGGAGATTTGAAAGGCGAGCGAGAGCGGCTGGAGAGCGCCAAACCTCGGGAGATTTGAAAGGCGAGCGAGAGCGGCTGGAGAGCGCCAAACCTCGGGAGATTTGAAAGGCGAGCGAGAGCGGCTGGAGAGCGCCAAACCTCGGGAGATTTGAAAGGTGAGCGAGAGCGGCTGGAGAGCGCCAAACCTCGGGAGATTTGAAAGGCGAGCGAGAGCGGCTGGAGAGCGCCAAACCTCGGGAGATTTGAAAGGCGAGCGAGAGCGGCTGGAGAGCGCCAAACCTCTGGAGATTTGAAAGGCGAGCGAGAGCGGCTGGAGAGCGCCAAACCTCGGGAGATTTGAAAGGCGAGCGAGAGCGGCTGGAGAGCGCCAAACCTCGGTAGATTTGAAAGGCGAGCCGGGGCTACAACGGACCGGTGAGTGTAAAGAAGTAAAAAGTAATCGAAGTGTGACATCACTAGAAAGCAGGTAAGTAATTGGTTGGTGAGTATTTCTCTCTTTCTCCTTTTTTCCATACTTAAATTCAGTGGTTTCTAGTTTCTAGAGTCTCTGTGGTGCAGCAGGGACTGCTGTTAAACAAGGGCCCTTGAGTATATCATTTAATGGAAGTGAAATTGGTGGGATTCATTTAATTTAATTTTAATTAATTAATTGAAGGGTAAGTCATGGCAGGAGAGCTCCGCCCCGTGATATGCTCCTCCTGCTATATGTGTGAAATCAGGGACGCTTCCTGTATCCCTGACGACCATGTGTGTGGGAAATGTATCCAGCTGCAGCTACTGACGGACCGCATTGCGGTGCTGGAGCTGCGGATGGATGCATATTGGAGCATTCGCGACGCTGAGAACGTCGTGGATAACACGTTTAGCGAGTTGGTCACGCCGCAGGTAAAGGGTGTACAGGCAGGAAGTGAATGGGTGACCACCAGGCAGAGTAAGAGGTGCAGGCAGGTAGTGCAGGGGTCCCCTGTGGCCATCCCCCTCTCAAACAGATATACCACTTTTGATGCTGTTGGGGGGGATGACTTAGCAGGGGAAGGCAGCAGCAGCCAACTTCCTGGCACCATGGGTGGCTCTGCTGCACAGGCTGGGAGGAAAAAGTGTGGAAGAGCTATAGAGATAGGGGATTCAATTGTAAGGGGAATAGATAGGTGTTTCTGCGGCCGCAAACAAGACTCCAGGATGGTGTGTTGCCTCCCTGGTGCAAGGGTCAAGGATGTCTCGGAGCGGCTAAAGAACATTTTGGAGGGGGAGGGCGAACAGCCAGTTGTCGTGGTGCACATAGGCATCATCGATATAGGTAAAAAACGGGATGAGGTCCTAAAAGCAGAATATAGGGAGTTAGGAGGTAAATTTAAAAATAGGACCTCAAAGGTAGTAATCTCAGGATTGCTACCAGTGCCACGTGCTAGTCAGAGTAGAAATAGGAGGATATTTCAAATGAATACGTGGCTAGAGGAATGGTGCAAGGGGGAGGGATTCAAATTCCTTGGACATTGGAACCGGTTCTGGGGGAGGTGGGACCAGTACAAACGGGACGGTCTGCACCTGGGCAGGGCCGGGACCGATGTCCTAGGGGGTGTGTTTGCTAGTGCTGTTGGGGAGGGTTTAAACTAAAGTGGCAGGGGGTTGGGAACCTGAGCAGGGAGACAGAGGAAAGGGAAACAAGGATAAAAGCTAAAGACAGGAAGGAGAAAAACAAAAGTAGAAGGCAAAGAACTCAATGGTTTAAATCAAACATGGTCACAGTAAATAACAATTCATATAGGTCTGAGAGTGTTGAAAAAACGAGACTGAAGGCTTTGTGTCTTAATGCAAGGAGCATTCGGAACAAGGTGGATGAATTAGCTGTGCAAATATAGGTAAATGAATACGATTTGATTGGGTTTACAGAAACATGGCTCCAGGGTGGCCAAGGCTGGGAACTCAACATCCAGGGGTATTCAATATTTAGGAAAGATAGGCAAAAAAGAAAGGGAGGTGGGGTAGCATTGCTGGTTAAAGAGGGGATTAACACAATTGAAAGGAAGGATATTAGCTCTGATGATGCGGAATCTGTATGGGTAGAACTGAGAAATAACAAGGGGCAGAAAACGTTAGTGGGAGTGGTATATAGACCTCCAAACAGTAATACAGAGGTTGGGGATGGCATTAAAAGGGAAATTAGAGAAGCATGCAGTAAGGGCACAGCAGTCATCATGGGTGACTTTAATTTATATATAGATTGGGCTAACCAAATTAGTAAAAATACTGTGGAGGAGGAATTCCTAGAATGTTTACGGGATGGTTTTCTGGAACAATATGTCGAGGAACCAACCAGAGATCAGGCCATCTTAGACTGGGTATTATGTAACGAGAAAGGATTAATTAGCACTCTTGTTGTATGAGGCCCCTTGGGTCAGAGTGATCATAATATGATAGAATTCTTCATTAGGATGGAGAGTGAAATAGTTGAATCAGAGTCTTGGGTCCTGAATTTAAATAAAGGAAACTACGATGGTATGAGGCGCAAATTGGGTAGGATTGATTGGGGAATGTCACTCAAAGGGTTGACGGTTGAAAGGCAATGGCAAACATTCAAAGACTGCATGGATGAACTACAGAATTTGTTCATCCCAGTGTGGCATAAGAATAAAACAAAAAGGGTGACTCAACCGTGGCTAACAAGGGAAATTAGGGATAGCATAAGATTCAAGGAGAGGGCATATAAATTGGCCAGAAAAAGCGGTAACCCTGAGGATTGGGAGCAGTTTAGGATTCAACAAAGGAGGACAAAGGGATTAATTAAGAAGGGGAAAATAGAATATGAAAGTAAGTTTGCTGGGAACATAAAAACTGACTGTAATAGCTTTTATAGATATGTGAAGAGAAAAAGATTAGTGAAATCAAGTGTAGGTCCCTTGCAGTCAGAAGCGGGGGAAGTTATAATGGGGAACAAAGAAATGGCAGACCAATTAAATGCATATTTTGGTTCTGTCTTCACAAAGGAGGACACAAATAACCTCCCAGAGATGTTGGAGAACATAGGGTCAGATGAAAGGGAGGAACTGAAAGAAATCAGTATTTGCAGGGAAATGGTGTTAGGGAAATTGACGGGATTGAAGGCCGATAAATCCCCAGGGACTGATAATCTATATCCTAGGGTACTTAAGGAAGTGGCCCTAGAAATAGTAGATGCATTGCTGATCATCTTCCAACATTCGATGGAATCTGGAACTGTACCCATGGATTGGAGGTTAGCTAATGTTACCCCACTATTCAAAAAGGGTGGTAGAGAGAAATCGAGGAATTACAGACCGGTAAGCCTGACATCGGTAGTGGGGAAAATGTTAGAGTCCATTATAAAGAATGAAATAGCTGAGCACTTGAAAAACAGTGACAGGATCGGACAAAGTCAACATGCATTTACAAAAGGTAAATCGTGCATGACTAATCTACTGGAATTATTTGAGGATGTAACTGGGAAAATAGATAAGGGAGAACCAGTAGATGTGGTGTATTTGGACTTTCAAAAGGCTTTCAATAAGGTCCCGCATAAGAGATTAGCGTGTAAAGTTAAGGCACATGGGATTGGGGGCAAGGTATTGACTTGGATAGAGAACTGGTTGGCGGACAGAAAGCAGAGAGTAGGAATTAATGGGTCTTTTTCCGAGTGGCAAGCAGTGACTAGTGGGGTACCGCAGGGATCGGTCCTTGGACCCCAGCTATTCACAATATACATTAATGATCTAGATAAGGGAACTAAATGTAATATCTCCAAGTTTGCAGATGACACAAAGCTGGGTGGGAGTGTGTGCTGCGAGGAGGATACCGAGAAACTCCAGGATGATTTAGACAGGTTGGGTGAGTGGGCAGAAGCGTGGCAGATGCAATATAACGTGGATAAATGCGAGGTTATCCACTTTGGTGTCAAAAACAGAAAGGCAGACTATTATCTGAATGGCAATAGATTGGGAGAAGGGGAAGTGCAACGAGACCTGGGTGTCCTTGTGCACCAGTCGCTGAAGGTAAGCATGCAGGTGCAGCAGGCGGTGAAGAAGGCAAATGGTATGTTGGCCTTCATAGCGAAAGGGTTTGAGTATAGGAACAGGGATGTCCTGCTGCAGTTGTACAGGGCCTTGGTGAGACCACATCTTGAGTACTGTGTGCAGTTTTGGTCACCTTATCTGAGGAAGGATGTTCTTGCCATGGAAGGAGTTCAGCGAAGATTCACAAGGCTGATACCTTGGATGGCAGGAATGACATATGAGGAGAGATTGGGTCGATTGGGCTTGTACTCGCTGGAGTATAGAAGAATGAGAGGGGATCTCATCAAAACATATAAAATTCTGACAGGTCTGGACAAACTAGATGCAGGAAGAATGTTCCCGATGGTCGGCGAGTCCAGAACCAGGGGTCATAATCTAAGGATAAGGGGTAAGCCATTTAGGACAGAAATTAGGAAGAATTTCTTCACCCAGAGAGTGGTGAACCTGTGGAATTCTCTACCACAGAAGGTAGTTGAGGCCAAGTCATTAAATATATTCAAGAATGAGTGAGATATATTTCTTAAAGCTAAAGGTATCAAGGGATATGGGGAGAAAGCAGGGACAGGGTACTGAATTTGGATGATCAGCCATGATCTCATTAAATGGCAGAGCAGGCTCGAGGGGCCGAATGGCCTACTCCTGCTCCTATCTTCTATGTTTCTATGTTTCTATGACTCTGAGAATCTTCCTGGCAGCCCTGTCAAAATTAGAGATCTAAGATTTGCTGGACAGGCCTGACAGAGTCAGACTAGTGGAGAGAGGGACACTAAAGAGACTATAGGGTGGGGTCAGAAAGAAGCAAAATGTCTGACAATGACAATAACTTGCATTTACATAGAAAAACATCCCAGGGCACTTCAGGGGGCACAATCAGGCAAAAATGAATGCCGAGCCAAAGAAAGAGTTACTAGGAAGGGTGACGAAAAGCTTGGTCAAAGAGGTGGCTTTGAAGTGGGGGCTTGAAGGAGGAGAGGTGGAAAGGTTTAGGGATGGAATTCCAGAGTGTAGGGCCTAGATGGCTGAAGGCACACTGCCAATGGTGAAGTGAAGGCAGGGGATACTCAAGAGATCAGAGCTGGAGCAATGGAAATTTGGTGGGGTGGGCTGTAGGGATGGAAGGGGTTACAGAGAGAGAGAGGGGCGCCACCATGAAGGGATTTAAACCTGAGAGTGAGAATTTTAAATCAGAGGCATTGGGAATCGTAAATCAATGAAATGTAGTAAGCATAGGGATGCCGGGTGAGTGGGACATGGTGCGGAAAAGGATCCAAACAGCAGAGTTTTGGATGAGCTGCAGTTTAGGAGGGTGGAGGTTGGGAGGTCACTCAGGAGAGCATTGGAATAGTCAAGCCTGGAGATAACAAAGGCGTCATCTGCCGGTTTCCTTAAAGAGACCACGCACAATTTTATTTTGACAGTTGATTTCTCAGTGTTTGACAGCATTGAGGTGCTGAAAACACTGACAGTCACTGCACAAAGGTGAACTCTTGCACCCAGGCTCTCCAATGACTCCCTCCATATGCTGGAATAGATGGCAGCTGCAGGTGAGATAACAGAAGCGATCTGTCACTGGGGAGAGAGGTTCTCCCAATGAGGTGGCACTGGACATATAGTTGGATTTAAAAACTTGTAAGCTAAAGAAATCTGTATATGTTTTAAAAATGCAGTAACCAACATTTTCTTTGCTCTGAAACTCACCATGTGCAACATTGGATCCTTCACACCACTTCTGCAGCTGTCATCATTCCACAAACATTACACCAGACTCACAACACGCCACACTTACCTGGCGTGGTGTCCGGACATTGGGAAACCCGACCCAGAAGCGGGAAAATTCAAAAACAGGCTGAAAACTACTGACAAGTACCTGTTATTAGGCAGGTAATTGCCTTTAATCCGTTTCCCAGCGCTAGGTGTCGGGTCCATTCGCAAATCGGGGATCGACACTTGGGAAGGCTGTTTGGAGGCGGGTTGATGGCAAGTTCAGGACCCGCCGTTAATCAATAGGACTTTAACCTCTGACCCGCCTCTCTGAGCGCCTGCAAAATCGCGACCAAAGTATCCATTCACATGAAGCCAGTTGCCAGTTTCAGTCCATAGGAGACATGGATCTGCTTATGAAAGCGGTCTTTTTAGTGTGAATATGGGTAATCAGTATTGGGAGGAAGCCTGAAATGTTCCCATATCTCTTTACGAGTACATATGACTTAAGGCTGAGAGTTTAAAAGTATTTTTATACTCTCACTTATACTGCAGTCAATTTCGTATAGATGCACCATTCACCCACTTTGGCATTCCGAATGGGGAGTTGGTGTTTGTAAACTCACCAGGCTCCAATTTTACAGGAAGACTCATAGACAGCAAATGTTTACATAACTAAGAATGGCTCTCTTGTCCCGAAGGCAAGGTCATACCACAACGTCACCAGCTGCTAATCACCTGGGCTTTACTCTGGAGGGTACAGCTTGCTGGAGTTTGCTGTTTTCCAACTGCAGTGGGCTGCACAGCCATGCAATGTTCCCTTTAATTTTGTTTGGCGTCGCGGGTAATTCAAAATGCCGCGCATACGCGTTTTTTGTATTAAAAAGCCGGCAAGCCGGTTTTTGTACTGAGAAGCCGGCAAGCCAGCTGCGGGGATCCCTGGAGCGCCGTGCAGCCGCGCGGCTTACAGGGAACATTGCATCCATAGTGTAAAAGCACATTAAACATCTCTCACGTTGAATCATAGAATCATTCTGGTTTGAATCACAGGATCATCGAATGGTACAGCATGGAAGGAGGCGCTTGGGCCCACCATGCCTGTGCCGGCTCTCTGTTAGAGCTATCCAATTAATCCCACTCCCCTGCTCTTTCCCCATAGACCTGTCAATTTTTTCCCTTCAAGTATTTATTCAATTCTCTTTTGAATGTTACTAATAAATCATAAGAACTTAAGAACATAAGACGTAGGAGCAGGAGTAGGTCATACGGCCCCTCGAGCCTGCTCCGTCATTCAATAAGATCATGGCTGATCTGATCTTGGCCTCAACTCCACTTCCCTGCCCGCTCCCCATAATCCTTCACTCCCTTACCATTCAAAAATCTGTCTATCTCCACCTTAAATATATTCAATGACCCAGCCTCCACAGCTCTCTGGGGAAGAGAATTCCAAAGATTCACGACCCTCTGAGAGAAGAAATTCCTCCTCATTTCTGTTTTAAATGGGTGCCCCCTTATTCTGAAATTATACCCTCTAGTTCTAGATTTCCCCCACGAGGGGAAACATCCTCTCTGCATCTACCCTGTCAAGCCCCTTCAGAATCTTATATGTTTCAATAAGATCCCCTCTCATTCTTCTAAACTCCAATGAGTATAGGCCCAACCTGCTCAACCTTTCTTCATAAGACAACCCCTTCATCTCCGGAATCAACCTCGTGAACCTTTTCTGAACTGCCTCCAATGCAAGTATTTCCTTCCTTAAATAAGGAGACCAAAACTGTACACAGTACTCCAGGTGTGGGCTCACCAACGCCCTGTACAGTAGTAACAGGACTTCCCTACTTTTATACTCCATTCCCTTTGCAATAAAGGCCAACATTCCATTTGCCTTCCTAATTACTTGCTGTACCTGCATGCTAACTTTTTGTGATTCATGTACAAGGACCCCCAGATCCCTCTGTACCTCAGCATTTTGTAATCTCTCCCCATTTATATAATAATTTGCTTTTTTATTTTTCCTACCAAAGTGGATAACCTCACATTTTCCCACATTATACTCCATCTGCCAGATTTCTGCCCACTCACTTAGCCTATCTATGTCCCTTTGGAGATTCTTTGCGTCCTCCACACAATTTGCTTTCCCACTGCTTCCACCACCCTTCCAGGCATTGCATTCCAGATCACAACAACTCACTTTGTAAAAAAATGTTTCCTCATGTCGCCTCTGATTCTTTTGTCAACTATCTTAAATCTGCGTCCTCTGGTTACTGACCCTTACAACAACAACAACAACTTGCATTTATATACGCCTTTAATGTAGTAATATATCCCAAGGTGCTTCACAGGAACATTATCAAACAAAATTTGACACTGAGCCACATAAGGAGATATTAGGGCAGATGACCAAAAGCTTGGTCAAAGAGGTAGGTATTAAGGAGCGTCTTAAAGGAGGAGAGAGAGGAAGTGAGGCAGAGAGGTTTAGGGAGGAAATTCCAGAGCTTAGGACCTAGGCAGCTGAAGGCATGGCTGCCAATGGTGGAACAATTAAAATCGAGGATGCATGAGAGGCTAGAATTGGAGGAGCCCAAAGATCTCGGAGCGTTATAGGGCTGGAGGAAGTTACGAAGATGGGGAGGGGCAAGGCCATGGAGGGATTTGAAGGACCGGGTGCCAATCAATGTTACCTCTAATTTTTTTTTAATGTGCGGTTCCTTTAACTGGGTGCATGGCCCATTCAAATTTTCATGTATGCGCGGTTTCTTCCCTGTAGAAGCCAGTGAGTGGTCTAGACCACGGCTGCGCAGCTTAGTGGGAACGTTGGAGCCAATGTAGGTCAGCAAGCACAAGGGTGATCGGTGAATGGGACTTGTTGTGAGTTAGGATAGGGGCAGCAGAGTTTTGGATGACCTCAAGTTTATGGTGGGTGGAATATGGGAGGCCGGCCTGGAGAGTGTTGGAATAGTCAAGTGTAGAGGTAACAAAGGCATGGATGAGGGTTTCAGCAGCAGATGAGCTGAGGCATGGGCGGAGACAGGCGATGTTATGGAGGTGGAAGTAGGTGGTCTTGGTGATGGCGCAGATACATAGTCAGAAGCTCATCTCGGGGTCAAATACACCACCAAGGTTGCGAACAGTCTGGTTCAGCTTCAGACAGTTGCCATGGAGAGGAATGGAGTTGGTGGCTAGGGAACAGAGGTTGTGGCGGGGACCGAAGACAATGGCTTCAGTCTTCCCAATATTTAGTTGGAGGAGATTTCTGCTCACCCAGTACTGGATGTTGGACAAGTATTGTGACAAAGTATTGTGAAGGGATCGAGAGAGGTGGTGGTAAGATAGAGCTGGGTGTCGTCAGCGTACATGTGGAACCTGATGTGTTTTTGGATGATGTTGCCGTGGGGCAGCATGTAGATGAGAAGTGGGAAGGGGCCAAGGATAGATCCTTGGGGGACTCCAGAGGTAACAGTGCGGGAGCGGGAAGAGAAGCCATTGGAAACAGTTTCTCCTTATTTACTCTATCAAAATCATTCATGATTTTGAACACCTCTTTCAAATCTCTTCTTAACCTGTTCTGTTCTAAGGAGAACAACCTCAAATTCTTCAGGCTCTCCACATAACTAAAGTCCCTCATTCCTGGTACCATTCTCGTAAATCTCTTTTGCACCCTCTCCAAGGCCTTGACATACTTCCTAAAGTGTGGTGCCCAGCACTGTTCCCTCTAAGCTGCGTGGCTGTGCGCGCACGCACTGATCCCCGAGCTCCCACACAGTTGATTTGAAATGCTGCGCAGAGAACTGGAACGGAAGAAGGGCCCAATACACAATGGCCCCGGGAATCCAGACAGAGTTGTTGCGAGTCTTGCGACCTCCGAGTCGATCCCAATTGCAGCTCTTGATGTGTGTGTTCCGATGGTTGATGGTTTTTTGTGGAACGCCGGGAGGGGTTTGGTTTTCTCCCTTGAAATTTGACCTTTCAGCTGAACAGTGGGAGAATCCCCCGCTCTGATTCTTTGCCTTTGCAGTCTTCTGCGCCTGCTCGTGGTATAGCGGGGCCACGCATGCACAGCATCCAGTTGGATGGATCACGCTTTCGTCCGCTCCATGCAGAGGTCAGGGGATTTGTTGGTGGCTGGTGGGGGGAAGATCGAGGATCGAAAGGGGAGAGAGATGGAATGAGAGTGGGAGGGAGAGAGAGAGACGAAGGAGAGAGAGACAGAGAGACTGGGGGGGAGAGAGAGAGAGAGACGGGGAGAGAGTGCGAGACTGGGGGAGAGAGAGATTGGGGGAGAGAGAGACTGGGGAGAGAGAGAGACTGGGGGACAGAGAGAGATTGGGGGAGAGAGAGAGTAAGACGGGGAGAGAGAGACTAGGGGACAGAGAGAGAGAGAGTGAGACGGGGGAGAGAGAGAGAGAGAGACTGGGGAGAGAGAGAGACTGGGGGAGAGAGAGTGAGATGGGGAGAGAGAGAGAGACTGGGGAGAGAGAGAGATTGGGGGAGAGAGAGTGAGATGGGGAGAGAGAGAGAGAGACTGGGGCGAGAGAGAGACTGGGGAGAGAGAGTGAGACTGGGGAGAGAGAACAACACTGGTGGAGGTGCAGCACATGTACAATGGCCGCTGGAAGGAGGCTAAAGCAAACAATTTTAGGCCCACGGTGAAACAAAAATTAGAATTAAAAAAAAAAATGTAGAAAATTGCTTAAAGTGGAAAAAATACAGGAAAGTGATGATGAATGTCCCGCAGTAAGTTCCAGTTAAATTTTGCTAGTAATCAGGGTTATTTAAGTCAGTTATGAGAGAGGGGTAAAAGTTTGTGCCCCCGTTTGTACCTCAGAGTCTGTGAGAGACGGAGGGAATGGCAGCAGAAAAAGAGGAAACAACTTCTCCAAAACTGATCCCAACTCATCGCCTAGGCTGGGGATAGATAACCTCACCACCTTCTTAGGAAGTTTAACCACTTTATTTACTTTCTTATTTGAGCTCCGTTTGGAATTAGAGTTTTAAAAAAAAATTTGTTGTATGTTTAATGACAACGTTGAAGAGGAGAAGAGAAACTTGGAGCAACTTCTTCTGTCAAAGTTAACATAGAAACATAGAAGATAGGAGCAGGAGTAGGCCATTCGGCCCCTCGAGTCTGCTCCGCCATTTAATGAGATCATGGCTGATCATCAAAATTCAGTACCCAGTCCCTGCCTTCTCCCCATATCCCTTGATCCCTTTAGCCTTAAGAAATATATCTATCTCCTTCTTGAATATATTTAATGAATTGGACTCAACTACCTTCTGTGGTAGAGAATTCAACAGGTTCACCACTCTCTGGGTGAAGAAATTCCTCCACATCTCAGTCCTAAATGGCTTACCCCTTATCCTTGGACTGTGACACCTGGTTCTGGACTCCCCCGACATCGGGAACATCCTTCCTGCATCTAGTTTGTCTAGTCCTGTTAGAATTTTATAAGTTTCAATGAGATCCCCTCTCATTCTTTTAAACTCGAGCGAATACAAGCCCAATCGTCCCAATCTCTCTTCATACGTCATTCCTGCCATCCCAGGTATCAGTCTGGTGAATCTTCGCTGCACTCCCTCCATGGCAAGAACATCCTTCCTCAGATAAAGCGACCAGAACTGCACACAATACTCAAGGTGTGGTCTCACCAAGGCCCTGTACAACTGCAGCAAGACATCCTTGCTCCTGTACTCGAATCCTCTCGCTATGAAGGCCAACATACAATTTGCCTTCTTAACCGCCTGCTGCACCTGCATGCTTACCTTCAACGACTGGTGCACAAGGACTCCCAGGTCTCGTTGCACTTCCCCTTTTCCCAATCTATTGCCGTTCAGATAATAATCTGCCTTCCTGTTTTTGCCACCAAAGTGGATAACCTCGCATTTATCCACATTGCACTGCATCTGCCATGCATCTGCCCAATCACCCAACTTGTCCAAATCATACTGGAGTTTCTCTGCATCCTCCTCACAACACACACGCCCACCCAGCTTTGTGTCGTCTGCAAACTTGGAGATATTACATCTAGTTCCCTCGTCTAGATCATTAATATATATTGTGAATAACTGGGGTCCTAGCACCGATCCCTGCGGTACCCCACTAGTCACTGCCTGCCACTCGGAAAAAGACCCGTTTATTCCAACTCTTTGCTTCCTGTCTGCCAACCAGTTCTCTATCCAAGTCAGTACCTTACCCCCAATCCCATGTGCTTTAACTTTGCACGCTAATCTCTTATGCGGGACCTTATCGAAAGCCTTCTGAAAGTCCAAATACACCACATCCACTGGTTCTCCCTTATCTATTCTACCAGTTACATCCTCAAAAAATTCCAGTAGATTAGTCAAGCACGATTTACCTTTTGTAAATCCATGTTGACTTTGTCTGATCCTGTCACTGTTTTCCAAGTGCTCTGCTATTACATCTTTTATAATGGACTCTAGCATTTTCCCCACTACCGATGTCAGGCTTACCGGTCGATAATTCCCCATTTTCTCTCTCCCACCTTTTTTAAATAGTGGGGTTACATTAGCTACCCTCCAATCTATGGGAACTGTTCCAGAGTCTATAGAGTTGCAACGAGACTTGAAAGAATTTAAAGATTTTTAATGAACTTTTCACAAAAAATAAGTGTTAAAAACACTTATTTCCCCCCTAAATTTCGAATATGATTTGGGAAGAAACAGAAACAAAAATCAATTTTTCCCTCATCTAAACAAGTTTTAACCAGGTCTTGAACTCCAAACGCTTTTAGAGAGGGTCTGAAATGCTTAAAACATTTAAAAATTGAAATTTCTCAATATTTGATTTTGAACGATCGACTGAAGTGAGCAGCTTTAAACAAGCATGCAACCATGCTGTTGAGGAGGGGGAGGGGGGGGCGGAATTGTAGGAGTTACATATTACTTTTTATTGACTTTTTAAAAAATATCATTAAGACGTTTAGGAAGAAAACCAAAAAAGGGGGAAAACACAAACCATTTTATTTTGTCTGTCGTTCTATAGCCCCAACAAATCCCAGGAATAATGTAAATGTAGATTTCCTCTTAAACATTTAGTGAAGTGTTAATAGAAACACGAGTTATGTAATGATGCATAAAAATTGCAGGAAGCTACTTTAGAAGAAACTACTACTTGTTTATTGAGAAAGACACAGAAAATACTTCGATTAAACTGATAATGTACAATTTTGATTTGGTATAAATGTTTGAAATAGGAGATTAAAAATTGAGAGTACAGTGAAGTTTGTTTCCCGCTATTTAATTGGGAAGTACCTAAAATAATTCAACACATTTGTGATAAGAGCAGGGATTAATATTGTGGAGAATGTTTGAGAGAAAAACATTACAAGCAAAATTTGTAAATTAACATCTTTACGTCAACATATTAGTAAATATTTCCAAGTCAGTCTGATTGGTTCTCCTGTCCAGGAAGAAAGATGAATGTTTATTTCTGTTAAATCATAGCTTTTCTTGCTTTTTGTTTTTAATTCAATGAGGCAAATTGTGCATGTGTTTTTCTGCACTTGTGAATAAGTGTTGCATTTCTGACATGTTACATGGGAGGTGTGCTGGTTCAAGAAGACAACATTTATTAATGGAAATGATTGAAGTTGGAAATACTTTTTAATACTGTGAACTGAAGAACTACAGCACTTTATATTTGTTGGTTGTCTGGTTGCATTGTGATTAATATTCTAATTACTTATGTGGACGTACAGCACGTCAGCGCCATAGGAAAGCCACTGCTCCTGCTGCTTGTGCAGCCATTGCCATAGTGACGAGGGATGGGATAATATGTTGAAAACTTAAAAATTAATACAAATTGCACGAATAGATATGCCTCTTTCAGCTCAACCTTGGGTTTTTGGATTGTTTGTTGATGCATAACCGTGTAACTGACTGACGTTTCTGAAGTGTTAATGCATTAATATGCAGTTCTTTTATATCCCAGTCATTTCTGACAAGTAATTTTTTAATAAATAAAGTTTGTACATGACGAACTAAAAGCTTTTAATTAATTCTACCATAAACAAACTTGCAGAATCGGCATGTAAATGACAAATGAATTTCAATAATAGATAAATATGAGGTGGTGCATTTTGGCAGGAGGAATAAGGAGGCTACCTACTCCTTGGAAAATAAGGGCTGGATTTTGATACTGGGGCGGGTTGGGGTCGTGTCATCCACTTTTCGTGTTATCCACCCGACTGCAATTGGATGTAGGACATTGATGCGATTTTAACCTAATTGGGCAATTGAGTTCCAGCATGTGGGAACCCATGAACCAATTAGTGTTTTCAGTCTGAAAGTCGCCTCTGATGATGTCATCATTGCTGCTGCATTGAAGGTCTGCAAAGACTGCCTGGCCTTTGCTGTGAGAGGACCTGGAGGCAAAATGAGCAGCAGCAGCCCTAAGTCTGCTCCCAGATATTTTTACACAGAGAGAGAGAGATCCAGCCACCCAAATGTGCTCCCGCCAGGTTTCGCAATCGTGGTTCAGAACAGGCGTGCTTCACGTAGAACAAGGGTTAAAATCACAAAGGCCTTTCAAAATGGCATTACAGAGCCAATTTAGTGCTTGTTAAGGGCCTTAACAGCCTATCCCGTCTCTTAAAGGCGGGACGCAGTCGGGACCAGCAGACACGATTTCATGAAAATTGCGTGGAGGCGGGATGGAGGCGGACTTGTGCCCGCCCGCCAGTTTTCGCAATTTTAACCACCCACACGCCTCCAAACCCGCCTCCATGGGTCAATGAAAATCCAGCCCTAAAAGTCTAAATGGGATAGAGGTGCAAAGGGATCTAGGGATATAGATTCACAAATCATTAAAAGTAGCAATGCAGGTTAAAAAAGCCATAAAAGTGCAAATAAAGCATTGGGGTTCATTTCTAGAGGAATAGAATTCAAAAGCAGAGAAGTTATGTTAAACTTGTATAGACCCTTGTCTGATTGTCTCATGATTTGAGACGGTGGGGTGGCAATATGGCATTACTGTATATATGTTTCTAAGCGGTGCTGTTGCTGTCGTTGTTGTAAAAGTTGTTGTTGTGAACATTGTTGTTGTAAAATGTGCTCACGGACGAAAAAGTCACGCACAAAGGAGTTCGTGGCCCGCTCAGTACAAACGAAAAATAGAACACAGTACTCCAGCTGAGGCCTAACCATTGTTTTATAAAGGTTAAGCATAACTTCCTTGCTTTTGTGATCTAATCCTCTATTAATTACAGCCTTTTCATCTTGTCCCCCTGAAGGCTGTTACTATCCTCCTCATTGTTTGCTACATTTCCAAGTTTTGGGTCGTCCGCAAATTTTGAAACTGTGCCCTGTATACCCAAGTCCAGGTCATTAATATATACAGCAAAAAGAGCAGAGGTCCTAATACCGACCCCTGGAGAACACCACTGTATACTTCTCTCCAGTCTGGATAAAGAACCGTTCACCACTACTCTCTGCTTTCTGTCCCTTAGCCAATTTTGTATCCATGCTGCCACTGTCCCTTTAATCCCATGGGGTTCAATTTTGCTAACAAGTTGATTATCTAATACTTTGTCAAACGCCTTTTGAAAGTCCACATACACAAGATCAACTGCAGTTTGAACTGAATTCTTGCTATATTTCTACTAATTGGCTTGAAATGATTTCCCCTCTCCCTGCACTGCTGTTCATCACATACAAGACAAATACCTGAAACATGGTTCCAGTAAGGAAGGCAAGTCAACCGGATTCACCAGTTGAACAACATAAAAGCCACCAACAGAGGTGAAAAAGTAGTAAAAACAGCGAGCTGACAACAATGGAGTGGAAAGAAAAGTGGGTATGAACCACAAATCTGAAATACCATTCACATTCCATGAATGGGCTTAACCCAATAACTTCTTCCTCCTAAAAGTCATGACTTTGCTCAATCGCAGCATTCCTTACAAATCGAATCATCTGCAGGCTTCACTCCACTGGCAAATGCGGTTTCGTGTTCCTCCATCTGTAGATTCTCAGACAGAGATTAGGGATGGGGGGCAAGAGTTCAGCTCATCTCTGTGTGTAGTAACCAGAAGAGTTGTTACCTCCCAATGGTCATCTATATAACTGGAACACAAATCAATTCATTGTTATTAGAAGGAGCTATCAGTAAAATGAAATGCAATTCATATCAATTTGCTTCTAAAACACCGAAGGCAGCTAAACTGCTTTATGATATCAGGAGGAAACAGCTGTAAACATCAGAGCAGTTATTTTGCCATCATCAAGAAAGGAAAATTGCATGGAAAAGAAATATTTACAATGAGACATTTCATGGAACTTCTATAATCATGTGGTGAAGTCTATGATATGTACAAATGAAATGAGCCCCTTATAATGCACAAATTAGGGCAGATGAGTTATTCCTGATTAATGGGCATAAAGAGGCCGTAACCAATTGGAAACAAAGGCGTTAATTTTCATCTTCACCACCTGGGTGGTAATCTGGTGGAGTAGATCACCTGAAATCAATGGAATGTAGACTGGGCAGGTTCTACAATGGGCAGGCGATCCACTTCACTAAATTACCACCCAGGCTGTGAAGGTGAAAATTACCCCGATAGACGTCAGCCCATTATGTGCCCCATCCAGTTTTATAGCTTGGGCTTTGTACTGGTGTCAGAAGCACTGGCCAGTTTGGAGTCAATTAAATTAAAATTAGCCTCTCATTACACAATTTAAATGTCTGCAAAGTTTGTTTACACCAGTATAGTGCTTAGTCATCTACCCAGCCATATGAAATGACTGTTCAGTGCTGCTTTCCTGTGCAGTTTATGGAAGTGCATTTAAAGAGGCCCACATTAAAATTTGTAGCAACATTTTGAGGCTATTTTAGAACTGTTTTTGTTGAGTTTTTTATTTTGTTTCTTTCCTGGTTCTATTTAGTTGGTCAGGAAGCTTTGTATCAAGTGTTCAGACACTACAGTTCTTTTTGGCAGATCAATGATATTGGGACAATGGGAATCTTTTATCATTTATGCGTTTTGGAAGGAAGAAGAGCAGGAGCAATGGAGGGATGGTAAGCAGGCCAGGCTGGAGCAGTGGTAGGCTGTAACCGTCCATACACATTCACAGCTGCATCTACCTGGCAATGATCAGGTAGGTGGAACTGGCTGCATCGGCTCCAGGTCAGCAGGCAGCCAGATGCAGAGCTGTGCCAGCTGCTGCCAGGACACCCACAGTGTTCCATCCCTGGTCCTTTCCTGCTATCCAGTGTCAGTCATGGCTCAGTGGGCAGCACCCTTGCCTCTGAGTCAGAAGGTTGTGGGTTCAAGTCCTGCTCCAGAGACTTGAGCACAAAAATCTAGGTTGACACTCCAGTGCAGTGCTGAGGGAGTGCTGCACTGTCGGGGGTGCCGTCTTTCGGATGAGATATTAAACCGAGGCCCTGTCTGCTCTCTCAGGTGGACGCAAAAGATCCCATGGCACTATTTGGAAGAAGAGTTATCCCTAGTGTCCTGGCCAATATTTATCCCTCAATCAACATCACAAAAACAGATTATTTGGTCATTATCACATTGCTGTTCATGGGAGCTTGCTGTGCTGCTGCCGCGTTTCCTACATTACAACAGTGACTGCACTTCAAAAGTACTTAATTGGCTGTAAAGCACTTTGGAAACATAGAAAGATAGGAGCAGGAGTAGGCCATTCGGCCCCTTGAGCTTGCTCCGCCATTCAATGCGATCATGGCTGATCATCCAAATTCAGTACACTGTCCCTGCTTTCTCCCCATATCCCTTGATCCCTTTAGCCTTAAGAAATATATCTAACTCCTTCTTGAATATATTTAATGAATTGGACTCAACTGTCTTCTGTGGTAGAGAATTCCACAGGTTCACCACCCTCTGGATGAAGAAATTCCTCCTCATCTCAGTCCTAAATGGCTTACCGCTTATCCTTAGACTGTGGCCCCTGGTTCTGAACTCCCCCGCCATCGTGAACATTCTTCCTGCATCTAGTCTGTCTAGTCCTGTTAGAATTTTATAAGTTTCAATGAGATCCCCTCTCATTCTTCTAAACTCTAGCGAATACAAGCCCAATCGACCCAATCTCTCTTCATACGTCATTCCTGCCATCCCAGGTATCAGTCTGGTGAATCTTCGCTGCACTCCCTCCATGGCAAGAACATCCTTCCTCAGATAAGGCAACCAAAACTGCACACAATAACGTCCTGAGGTTGTGAAAGGCGCTATAGAAATGCAAGTCTTTCTTTCTTTTCATGGAGATATAACAAGTGTTACTGAAACAAATAATTATCAATGCATGGGGCCCATTGTAAATGTGTCACCTATGAATTATTGAACCACTACAAACAAGTGTTTCATTTCTTTACTATTTAGCAACAATATATAATTTGGCTCCATAACAATAGTCATTGCACCTTAAAATATGTGAACTGCTTTGACAGATTTAGCAGGGGCATGGAAGGCACATTATCAATGTAAGTCTTTATTCTTTCTTTGACATCAAAACAGTTTCATTCTTTTCCTTAATAACAACAGAAAACGCTGGAAAAACTCAGCAGGCCAGGCAGCATCCGTGGAGAGAGAAACAGAGTTAACGTTTCAGGTCGAAGACATTTCGTCAGAACTGGAAAAAAGCAGGATTTTCCAGCGTTTTCTGTTGTTATTTCGGATTTCCAGCATCCGCAGTATTCTGCGATCATTCTTTTTCCTTGTTTGTTTTCAGTTATGGACATGTAGGATAGGTAAGACAATCAACAAAATACAGGAACAATCGGAAAAGATTGAGGGAGACTGCCATCATCATTAAAGCCTCATACCTATCAGAAATTGTTAGATCACTGAAATAAAAGAAAGAAATTGCATTCATATAACACATCTCACTTCCCCAGGATGTCCCAAACTGCTTCATAGTCAATTAATTACTTTTGAAGTGTAGTTACTGACAAGACAACCAATTTGCACAGAGGAAGGTCCCAAAAACAGCAATGAGATAAATGAACAGATAATTTGTTTTAGCGATGTTGGTTGAGGGATATATATTGGCCAGGAAACTGGGAGAACTCCCCTGCTCTTCTTCAAATAGCACTATAGGACTTTTTTACATCAATTTATGCAGGCAGAGCCTTCGTTTAACATCTCATCAATGCATCACTTCCTCACTCCTGCACTAAAGGGTCAGCCTAGATTAAGTATTCATAGTCAATTAATTACTTTTGAAGTGTAGTTACTGACAAGACAACCAATTTGCTCAGAGGAAGGTCCCAAAAACAACAATGAGATAAATGACCAGATAATTTGCTTTAGTGGTGTTGGTTGAGGGATATATATTGGCCAGGGAGTGGGCCTTGAATTTACAACGTCTATCTAACTCAGAGGCAAGTGCGTGACCGTTGATCCAAGGCTGATAAGTGCAAAGAATGGTCAGATCATTTCCATTAAGCTGAAAGCAGTGTTCAGAATATGATCATTGTCAGCACCTTGAACAATTAAAATTATTGGCAGATTGCATACATAAGTTCAAAATAATAACTAGTCCAATCATTTAAGTATTTGTATAATTGACTAGATATTGTGATTTATTGAATTGATACCAAAGTCTCTGACAGTTCGGATATTGAGTCCCCATTGGATAAAGGAGTTGGCAACAAATGAAGGAGGGGAAATTCCATTAGCTTGAACTGCTATTTAGAATAACATTACAAATGAGAGACTGGAATTTGCCATTGACAACATAAATGGACGAACACTTACCAAGTTCGTATGATATTCTTCTGTCTGCTATTTTAACAGAAACGATAATCCATTTATTTGAAAAATCCCAACTTCCACCTCTGCTTCTCCAACTCAAATCGACTACTTGTTCTCCCCACTTCCTATGCTCTGCCATTCGTGGCATAACATTCAATCATTGCAGCCCCGTACTCTGGAATTCCATTCAACTTGCTGCATCTCTCCCCGCCTTCAAAAAATCTCCTTAAAACTGCCTTCCCTGTGCTCACTGACATGCATAGGCTCCCGGTTAAGCAATGCCTTGATTTTTAAATTCTTATCTTGATTTCAAATCCCTCCGTGGCCTCGCCCCTCCCTATCTCTGTAACCTCCTCCAGCCCTACACGCCTTCGAGATCTCTGCACTCCTCCAATTCTGGACTCTTGTGCATCCTTACTCATCCCACTGATTCAGTGACCCTCAATTCTACACACAGGAAGGAAAATAAAGAAACCTTGGGTCGAATTCTCCTCTCGCTGGCGTGTTAGTAGTGAGGTGGACTTGATTCCGACACCAACCCACTAAACTTTTCTCCCAGGGCCCTCATTAGCCATGCAGGGTGGATTAAAAGCTGTAATACTATTCCTCATTGGAATACAGTAACTTTGGAGGAGTCAGCAGCAGAAAGGGCTCCCAGATTCTGATGTATCTGTGGAGGTTTTGCTGAAGTAAGGGCAAGGGAGGAATCGACTCTTGGGCAGAGGGCAGGAAGCCCCGTCAAAGGGTGGTTCAGGCTGTTTGGAGGAAGTTGCAGAAAGAGTTAGTGCAACCTCCACCACCCCAAGAAGTGCCACATAGGGCAAGAAGTGGTTCAATAACCTCACAAGCATAGCCAAGGTAAGCCAAGGCACTCTTGTAAATCCACATCCTGTACCACTGCTAGAAGCTTCACTCACCTCTCATAATCTTTACCATCACCTGGGTGCCAGGGAAACTAATTTATGAAAAATGCAACCTCTGCAAGCACTCAAGCACCATCTGAACCCACAACCACTCTGTCAATTCACATAGCCTGCCACAACGGGATCCACGAATATTCAAGGACAGTTCATTTAAAGGGCCAAGGTACCTGCACGTCTTACTATCGTGAGATGCATGTGCTCATGTGGAGGAAAGCAGGTCTCCATGTCACTCACATTCCTTTAACATTGTCTTCTCTCTCCACAAATGTAAAGCTGATAGAGAACTGCAACTGGGGGAGAAACACCAATACTGTGAGAGATAGATTGGCAACAGAAGCTTGGTAATGGCTGGGAAAGAACTGGACAAGGATTGTTGTAAGTACTGTGAGGATCCTACACTTTCTGAAAGTATTCAGCCACTATTTCTTCAAGGTCAAATGTCCCAGTGGACACATCTAACCCATCTCTTCTCTGTTTTACATTATGAGGAGTGACTTAGAGGGACAGGTCGGCCACTCTGATGACCGCCAAGGTGCTCCCAGAACTGCAGCTGCTGCCACTTCCAGATCTGCTATTCTTGCCACTTCATCACCAACTCTGCCATGGCATCTTACCCGTGCAAGCACAGAGTGGTCATTGAATCAGAAGGATCCTTTGGGGAAGAGTGATCATAATATAATAGGATTTCATATTAAGTTTGACAGTGATATGGTTAAGTCTGAAACTAGGGCCTTAAATTTAAACAAAGCCAGTCATGGAAGTATGAGAGAGCAAGTTGGCTGAGATATATTGGGGAAGTAGATTAAAAGATATGATGATAGATAAGCAATGATAAACATTTAAAGAAATAATTCATAATTCTCAACGAATATACATTCCCTTGAGGAATAAAAACTCCACTGGAAAAGTGGTACAGCCATGGCTAACTAGAGAAGTTAAGGATAGTATTCGATTAAAATAAGAAGCTTACAATGTTGCCAAAAAGAGTAGTAGGCCTGAGGACTGGGGGGATTTAAAAATCAGCAAAGGATGACCAAGAAATTGATAAAAAAAGGAGAAAATAGAATGAGAGTAAACTAGCAAGAAATATAAAAACAGATTGTAAGAGCTTTTACAAGTATGTAAAAATGAAGAGATTAGCGAAAGTAAATGTGGCTCCCTTAGAGACAGAGACAGGAGAAATTATAATGGGGAATAAGGAAATGGCAGAGACATAAAGTAGAAGACACAAATAACATACCAGAAATTGTGGGGAACCAAGGGTCTAATGAGAGTGAGGAACTTAAAGTAATTAATATTAGTAAAGCAAAAGACTGGAGAAATTAATGGGACTAAAAGCCAACAAATCCCCATGGCCCGATGGCCTACATCCTAGGGTTTTAAAGGAGGTGGCTGCAGAGATAGTGGATGTATTGGTTTTGATCTTCCAGAATTCCATAGATTCTAGAACGGTCCCCATGGATTGGAAGGTAGCAAATGTAGCCCTGCAATTCAAGAAAAGAGGGAGAGAGAAAACAGGGAACTATAGGCCAGTTAGCCTGACATCAGTAGTAGGGAAAATGCTGGAATCTATTACTAGGGACGTGGTAACAGGGCACTTGGAAAATCACAATATGATTAGGCAGAGTCAACTCAGTTTTATGAAAGAGAAATCATGTTTGAGAAATCTATTAGAGTTTTTTGAGGGTGTAACTAGCAGGGTAGATTAAAGGGGAACCAGTGAATGTAGTACATTTGGATTTTCAGAAGGCATTCGATAAGGTGCCACACAAGAGGTTGTTACACAAGATTAGGGCTCAATATATTAGCATAGTTTGAGGATTGGTTAACGGAGAGAAAACAGAGAGTAGGAATAGATGGGTCATTTTCAGGATGGCAGGTTGTAACTAGCGGAGTGCCGCAAGGATCAGTGCTTGGGCCTCAGCTATTTAAAATCTATATCATTGACTTAGATGAGGGGACTGAGTGTAATCTATCCAAGTTTGCTGACAATACAAAGCTAGGTGGGAAAGTAAGCTGTGAGGAGAATGCAAAGGGGCAGCAAAGGGATATAGACAGGTTAAATGATTGGGCAAAAAGGTGGCAGGTGTAGTATAATGTGGAGAAATGTGAAGCTATCCACTTTGATAGGAAGAATGGAAAAGCAGAATATTTTTTATAAGGTGAGAGATGAATAAATGTTGGTATTCAGAGGGATTTGGGTGTCCTTGTACACGAATCACAGAACGTTAACATGCAGGTACAGCAAGCGATTAGGAAGGCAAATGGTCTGTTAGCCTTTGTTGCAAGGGGGTTGGAGTACAAGAGTAAGAAAATATTGCTGCAATTATGTAGAGCTTTGGTGAGACTGTGTACAGTTTTGGTCTCCTTGCCGAAGGAAGAATATACTTGCCTTAGAGGGGGTGCAATGAAAGTTCACTGGATTGATTCCTGGGAGGAGAGGGCTGTCCTATGAGGAGAGATTGAGTAGAATGGGCCTATATTCTCTGGAGTTTAGCAGAATAAGAGGTGATCTCATTGAAACGTATAAAATTCTTAGAGGGCTTGACAGGGTAGATGCTGATGTTTCTCCTGGCTGGAGAATCTAGAACTAGGGGTCATAGTCTCAGGATAAGGTGTTGGCCATTTAGGATTGAGATGAGGAGAAATTTCTTCCTGCAGAGGGTTGTGAATCTTTGGAATTTTCTACTCCTGAGGGCTGTGGGTGCTCAGTCGATGAGTATATTCAGGACTGAGATCGATAGAATTGGGGACTAGCTGAAGTGCTCTTGCAGAGAGCCGGCACGGGCTTGATGGGCCGAATGGCCACCTACTGTGCTGTAACGATTCTATCATTCTAAGATTCTATGAAAGATTTTTGGGCACTAAGGGAGTCAAGGGATAAGGGGAATGGGCAGGAAAGTGGAGTTGATGTACAAGTTGATCTTATTGAATGGTGGAGCAGACTCGATGGGTCGTATGGCCTACTCCTGCTCCTATTTCTTATGCTCTTATGTTCTTATAATCACAACTCACCCTGGATGTTTTACTATGTTAAAAGGTGCTATATAAATGCAAGTTGTTGTTGTTAATTCTTCCAGCTTCCTTTTACTTTTGGAGCACAGCTGCTTATATGTAAGTAAGTACCAGCTCAACATCCTGTTATCTTGCATTGTGTCCATGAATATACCCTGGGTCTTGAAATCTTAGATTCCAGAGTGTACGGCCAGTGTCAACATGTGAGTTAATTTGCCCTAACCACGCACAGTCTACAAACCTAAGGAGTCAGATTCATGCTGGTAGATGCATATAAACATCATAATGTTGTGGTATAAAGGGTAGAGTTTCATTTGCTTGTTTCACTTACTTGATAGATCAAAGTGGTCCATTTGGTTGATGTATTTGGGAGAATTGTTGCTTTCAGGTGAAAGAACTGGTTTGTTCCATTGTATAGATTTGGATTCATGGATGCATACATGCCAATGTGTGTTCAACATTATGGAGCTGATTCGTAAATTAGGTACTTCAAGTGGCACTCACAGGGAGAACTGGTTGGGAAATTGTGGATCTGTCGTCTCTTAATGAATGGATAGAAATCAGAAGCTGTTATCCTGCAATTTCCCTACTTGTCCTCCTTGCAAGCATTGCTCTTCGGCAGCGAACCCGATTGGGATATCAGCCCTTATAATCCCACCGTTGTTAATTGTAAACTTATTAAGTATTGTGAGGCTGTCTGAGAACCTCTACATCAAAGTAGTTAACAAAAGTAGTAGGCCCAGGTTTTGCTGTCAAAATGACAGTGCGGTGAATGATGCTCACTGTTATTTATGCATAAATGGTACAGCAACTTCAGGTGAGGGGCAGGTGCGCGGTTAAATCAAAAATCCAAACATTGCTGTCCGAGTTGTGCTGCTTCACCATTTGCTTCGCGAAAACGGCATCTCGCTGTCTGTCTCACCACTGAAATGCATTGAATGGCGTGAAGTTGCTGTACTTGCGCGGTAGATATGACCTAAACTCGCCACAGAAAGTTAAGTCAAGTCATTCCAAGAATAAGTACCCTATTAACGATGTGATAAATGTCAATCAACCTCTCTGGCACTGAAAATAACTATTACACATGTGGAGTCTCAGTCCTTCAGGTTTTAATTGTTGCTGAAGATTTTTAAAAAGTAAACCATTTTTTAAATTTTCCTTTCTGTCGCTTTTTACTCTCTCTCTTAATCCAATCTTTCTTTCCCTCTCTTTATTTCTCTTTCTGTACCTGATTTGACATTGAATTCACCGGGGGAGAAATTCAGTATCGCCCCGTTTGGGGCGCAATTATCGGCCAGGCGCAAAGTTTAGCGCCTGCCACTAATTATCGCCTCCGACCGCAAACTTGACTTCTATCGCCCCTAGAAGTGATTGAAGCGCTAAATCAGGCGCTACACACCTCTCTTAAGGAGCTAACACCGAGGAGCGAGGCGTTACCTCATGTGATGTCAGTCAGCAATGAAACACAGACACACTGGCACCAGCCAGTTCTTAAAGGGGAGGGTCGATCTTGCTCTCCATCCACACCCTGCTCATTGCAGCCTTGAATCTCAGCCTGGAGAGACCTGTACATCAATTCTGCTGGAAAGAACAATGGAGGCCCAGGAAAAGAGCTCAGAGTGCAGCCCCCACAGTCTCTTCTAAATCGATGCAAGGAAGGTCAAATCAAAATGAACCTGCAAAGTGCTCCTCAGTACCCAAAACTCCTTCACACAGCGTTGAATCTCTCCAGAAGTCTGTCTCTCTCAGAATGCGTGGTGCAAAAATGTCGCCGACAAAAAAAGTCAGGAAGCGGCCGCCTTTAAATAGCGCTCCCCCAGAGTGGGTGAATTCAATGTCAAATCAGGTACAGAAAGAGAAATAAAGAAAGGGGCAGAAAGATTGGATTAAGAAAGAGAGAAAAAAAGATACAGAAAGGAAAAGTAAGAACGTTTTTTTAAATTTAAATTTGACATTTTTAAAATCTCCAACGACAATTCACTACCTAAAGGAATGAGACTCCACACTTTTAATTTTTCACTTTCTGGGCCAGAGAGGTTCATTGGCAGTCATTAACAATTATTACGTCATTAAAAGGATACTTAAGCTGTTAATTACAAGACGTAACTTTTTGTGGCGAGTTTAACGGACATTTAATGTGAAAATGCAGCAGCTTCATGAAACTCACAGGGATGTTAAATGCAAGATGCCATTTTGCGAAGCTAACGGCGGAGAGGCGCAAATCATTCAGCAACTTCTGGCAATTCGCAATTCACGGGATATCTCTTCCTCGCCGGCCGATTTGCACATTAATAGCAGCGTGTGCCATTCACACACCATTAGTTTTTCAGCAAATTCCAGCCCATTGGAATTGACTGTTAAAGATTCAACTGTTTTGAAACAGTTAATGTAGAAAACAAAGGCTTCATGGTGTGTGTTTTTGCTTTTCTGTAATTAACCTGCTTGGAAATAAATTTGAGCACTAGTTTTCGCCTGAACATTTTTGTCTGATGGTGCGGAGTTTTCTGCCTTTTGAAATCATCACATGTAGGAGAGTCCATATTATCTCAGGTACATCAACCACGATAAAGGTTCATTGTTAGCCCTGATCCTGAGGCAGAGGCCACGATTTTGTGATCAGTGTCGGAATGGGTGCGGGACAGCTGGTTTCCGGGTTCCGGTCCCACCCCCAGCTGCCTCCGCTCCACAGACGTGATTTTCTCTTGATTGACCTTGTTAAGCCCGCTCCGGCCATTTAACAAGAAGCGGGTCTGATGATGTCATTTGATGATGCGTCATCTGCCAGTTTCCTTAAAGGGACCACGCACAACTTTATTTTGACAGTTGATTTCTCCGTGTTTGACAGCATTGAGGTGCTGAAAACACTGACAATCACTGCACAAAGGTGAACTCTTTCACCTAGGCTCTCCAGTGACTCCCTCCATAAGCTGGAATAGATGGCAGCTGCAGGTGAGATGACAGAAGCGATCTGTCACTGTTGAGAGAGGTTCTCCCAATGAGGTGGCACTGGACATATAGTTGGATTTAAAAACTTGTAAGCTAAAGAAATCTGTATATGTTTTAAAAATGCAGAAACCAACATTTTCTTTGCTCTGAAACTCACCATGTGCAACATTGGATCCTTCACACCTGTCATCATTCCACAAACATTACACCAGACTCACAACACGCCACACTTACCTGGCGTGGTGTCCGGACGTTGGGAAACCCGACCCAGAAGCGGTAAAATCCAAAAACAGGCTGAAAACTACTGACAAGTACCTGTTAATAGGCAGGTAACTGCCTTTAATCCGTTTCCCGGCGCTAGGTGTCGGGTCCATTCGCAACTCGGGGACCCGACACTTGGGAAAGCTGTTTGGAGGCGGGTTGACAGCGGGTTCATAACCCGCAGTCAATCAATAGGACTTTAACCTTTGACCCGCCTCTCTGAGCGCCTGCAAAATCGTGGCCAAAGTATCCATTCACATGAAGCCAGTTGCCAGTTTCAGTCCATAGGAGACATGGATCTGCTTATGAAAGCGGTCTTTTTGGTGTGAATATGGGTAATCAGTATTGGGCCTGAAATGTTCCCATATCTCTGTATGAGTACATATGACTTAAGGCTGAGAGTTTAAAAGTATTTTTATACTCTCACTTATACTGCAGTCAATTTCGTATCGATGCACCATTCACCCACTTTGCCCTGTTCACTCAGGTCCCAGATACCTGGTTTCCCTCTCCGCGCTGCACTTTCAGCAACTTGCCATGCAAAAGATGTAAAAGCCTAAATGTGCAATGGCAAGTTTAACTAATGGCAGACGTCGTTAGATGCCCTGCTACAGCAAAATTTGGCCCGTAGTTTTGACACTGAAGGGATTAAAAATTTGGGGTTGAAACAGTGTAAAGGTGCTACCAGTATTAGAATTCATTAATGTAGTGTTGGCTTTGAGTGTTAGCTTGCAGCCGATGTGGGTGGAGATTTACCATGACACTATCACCTTGATTCAGTCTCACTCTTGTCAACACAGTTTGCTGCTTACTATAACAACAGGTCTGTGCTTAATGTGCAGGGCAGAGCAGACCATTAAAACAATACAAAGACAGCACTGAAAATCCAGTATAACCGAGGAACTTCATTGTTGTCCTTGATCATCACAGTCCAGCTTAACACACGGTATCACCAGAACTGCACAGAAACAGAAGTTCCTAGGGAATCAGCCTTGTCACATCGGTGATTAAAATCAATTCCCAGGGCAATTCAATAGTCATTCAAAATTGTGTACACATTCATTTAAACAAAACAGGTGTGGCAGATAATTCCACCTGAGGGTCAATTTAGTTTTCCACATGGGACAAACTAATTTGGATGTTAAATCAAGTATTGTTACATAATTTTTAACAAAAGGACCTTTTCATCTACATGTTCAAAGGGGGTCCCAATACCTGAGATACTCAAGTAATTGGATAGATTGCCTTTGAAGGGGCCGAGGTCATTTTTTTGAATAACGCAGCAAATAGCTTTCAATTTCACATATGGGAGTTTCACTTCATGGTTTGAATAAATCTTAACAATTAACAGAATGTACAAAATATCAAAGCAGTCTGTTCATTTTATCGTGTTTCAGCATCATTTTCTTTATTTCTTTTTGCTCTGAATGTGTGCTGTATGAGGTTAAAGCAAAGAAAGAAAGACTTGCATTTATATAGCACCTTTCACGACCACCGGACGTCACAAAGCGCTTTACAGCACTGTTGTAATGTAGGAAACACGGCAGCCAATTTGTCGTTTGTGGCAAGCTCCCACAAACAGCAATGTGATAATGACCAGAAAATCTGTTTTTGTTGTGTTGATTGAGGGATAAATATTGGCCAGGACACCGGGGGTAACTCCCCTGCTCTTCAAAATACTGTAGTGCCATGGGATCTTTTATGTCCACCTAAGAGGGTACACGGGGCCTCGGTTTACCATCTCATCTGAAAGATGGCACCTCTGACAGTGCGGCACTCCCTCAGCACTGCACTGCAGTGTGAGCCTAGATTTTGGTGCTCAAGTCTCTGGAGTGGGATTTGAACCCACAACCTTCTGACTCAAAGGCGAGACTGCTACCAACTTTTTTTTAATATATTATTTATTGAACATTAAAAATATTTACAACATCATGATCATTTCATTGTATGATACAAATCCATTCCGCCACTCTGCACAGCCATTCCTTCACCACATATTAACATCAAAACCTGAAGTTTAATTTGTTTCCCATAACATATACTAATCTATTGTACTTTAAAAATTGATCAGTAATTACGGCTCCGAATAAGGGAAGTGTGCCTGACAATCCCCCGATCATTTAATCTCCGGCCCTTCCCTCCTCTCATGCTCCTTCCCAACTTTTCGGGCAGCTGTTGCTTTCTCCTGCAGCCTCTGGCTCTTCTTCACCTCCTGTTTGAACCTTCCCTGCAGTTTCAGCCTCTTCCTTACATTAGGTCTAGGCTGAGGAGCTGCCCCTTCTCCCTCCTTCTGCCCCTCGCTAACCTTTCCCTTTCCACACGATGCCACCCCACCCCCCACTTGCATGTCTCTGTCCCCCTCTGACTCCTCACTCTCAAGCTCTTCTGTAACCTCCCGTCCCTGCTCCCTGTCAGATACATAATCTCCCTTAGAGAGTCTTCCTGCTATCACGGTTTCCCCAACAGTGCCACTCCCTTCAGCCTCATCTCCACCGCTGACCCTTGCTCCCCATTTCTTCTCTCTCTGGGACAATGGCGCATCTGCACCTATCTTGCTTCCTTCTGGCGTCTTTGTCTCCCTGCTCCCATCCTGTTGCCCCTTCAAGGCTCCTGCCTCTTGCACCCTCTCCTTGTCTTGCCCCCTCCTGCTCCCCGAGATGTCCTGCTCCCCGTCTTTCTTTGGAATATTAAACTTATCCCACACCCCGCTCCCACCTCCTCTCCCCCCGCGGACACCAGATTCTTCAGGGAGAGCTGAGCCGTATTATGGCTCGACTCTGCCCTCGACCCGTGCTGCCCGCTGCTGTCCTTGTCCTTTTCCACCGTACTTGGTGTGTTTTCCACCATCTCCATCCTGTTCTCTGCTCCGCAATTTTCTGCCTCTTCCTGTGCTCTTTTCTCCTTCCATTCACCAGCTGTGTCCTCCGCCTGCTCCGCTCCTCCAGCCGCTCCACTCACACCTCCTGCTCCTTCTCCCTCTCCCATCTCCTCGTCACTTAAGGGGCTTCCTTCTGCTCACATTCACAGCCTTTGTGACACACTCCACAGCTCTCTGCCTTGCATCTCCGAGCGATGTGTCCAGACTTGTCGCAGTTATAACAGTACAAGTCTGGACAGCTTCTTACAAGATGGTCGTGTCCAAGACAATAATAACAAACCTTCACCTGGTTATCATGCAGTACGCAGAAGTACTGCACTCCTTCCACTGTCTCGAATTTCATACTATACGGCAATGACTTCACCCCCCTCTGGGAAACATACCTTTACATAACGGGTTCCATCTGCTACCCGCATTCCTGGATAGTATCTCCTCTTTATTGCAAATTTTAAAGTCCCACGACTCCAACTTTTTAATTAGCACATCGTCCTCAATCAACCAGCAGGTTTAAGAATGAGATCACCACCTCTTCAGAATATAGCAGAGATTCCTCCAAGAACTTATCACCAACCTTCAAACTCAGTAAAAGTATTTCCACCTCCTCTCGGCCACTGACGGTCACCTCAAACCCAACATTCGGCTTTGGTCGGCAGGCAAAGCAGCTTCTCTCGCCGCAGTCCTCATGTACTGTCTGGATAATATCCCAAGCTCGTATCTCCTTATCCTCGCACCAAACCTCCTGGGGTCCCGGCCCAAATCTTTGGCCCATTTTTTCTCCCTTCCACCAACATTTTCTCCCCTGATTAAATTCATCCTGGGAACATTGTCCTCTGAGGCCCGGCACTCCGGGCCCCTCAGCAGCCATCTGGCTGCTGTTTAAGGACCAAAAAGGCCCTAAAGCCTGAAAAAAAACCACCACCAACATTTTACAAACTCACTCCAACTCCCTGCAGTAATCAAGCACCCAGCAGTACCTGCTCACTCCTAGCCCCACCCACCTAGAGAGTGCTACCCACTGAGCCACTGACTGACACTCATAGTAATAGATCCATACTTTTTCAACCTTTGTAGCAGGAAACTAAAGTAGGAAAGGCCCATTTGGCCCACTAATCGACTTCTTCTACAGAACATGTGTGATGTCTGTCATGTACTCTACCCTAGCCCATTTATCGGCCGAGAGAAAGTTATGTGTGATATTCCATGAATTCCAGGGTAACTAACACCAGAACATTTATCCAACATCACCGCTCCACTGCACAGCTACTGAAATGTGCTCATAAATACATGGGGTGAAACATGTGCTTGAGAATAATTAGTAATTTTTACATTAAATGCACAATACATAGCAAACGATGCAATTTATTATTCTAAGTCTCAAACAAACTTTCAGATCAGTTCATTGGTGCCATATCTCTCTCGGTCCCTCACTCCTTTCTAGTCCTCCATTTACTACCTTCCTGCTAGAAATGTTGCGTTCCCAATAATATATTAAGTGCACTCGTGTGACTTGATTCCAGGGTACCCAAATAGTACACAATTCCCAGTTTAACTAAGGAATTACCTGGCTCATTCCGGCAGTGCCAAGTGTAGTACTGAGCTATACAGATCAGGTTCTATCCCGGCCATGTGTTAAGTATTTGGAGTTTCACAAAGCATTCAATAAGGTGCCACACAAGAGGTTATTACACAAAATTAGGGCTCATGGGATTGGGGGTAATATACTAGCATGGATTGAGGATTGGTTAACGGACAGAAAACAGAGTAGGAATAAATGGGTCATTTTCAGGGTTGGCAGGCTGTAACTAGCAGGGTAGCGCAAGGATCAGTGCTTGGGCCTCAGCTATTTACAATCTATATTTATGACTTAGATGAGTGGACCGAGTGTAATGTATCCAAGTTTGCTGATGATACAAAGCTAGGTGGAAAAGTAAGTTGTGAGGAGGACGCATAGAGGCATCAGAGGGATATAGACAGGTTGAGTGAGTGGGCAAGAACATGGCAGATGAAATATAATGTGAAGTTATCCATTTTTGTCAGAAAAATAGAAAAGCAGAATATTTTTTAAATAGGGAAATGTTGGTATTCAGAGAGACTTGGGTGTTCTTGTACACGAATCACAGAAAGTTAAAATGCAGGTACAGCAAGCAATTAGGAAAGCAAATGGTATGATAGACTTTATTACAAAAGTATTGGAGTATAAGAGTAAAGAAGTCTTACTGCAAGTATATAGGACCTTGGTGAGACCACACCTGGAGTACTGTGTACAGTTTTGGCTTCCTTGCCTAAGGAAGGATATATTTACCTTACAGGGAGCGCAACAAAGGTTTACTAGACTAATTCCTGGGATGGGGGGATTATCCTATGAAGAGAGGTTGAGTATACTAGGCCTATATTCACTAGAGTTTAGAAGAACGAGAGGTGATCACTTCGATAGATTTTTGGATACTAAGGGAACCAAGGGATATGGGGATAGAGCAGGAAGGTGGAGTTGAGGTAGAAGATCAGTCATGATCTTATTGAATGGTGGAGCGGGCTCGAAGGACCGAATGGCTTACTCCTGCTCCTATTTCTTATATTCTTATGATCTTAAGTCCTTATGTTAGCTGCTCTCAGCCATAACAGCAGTGGGGATGCTACAATCCTCGCTCTCTCGCCTCTGAGGTTCAAGTCCCACTCAAGGACTCACTCCACAGGCTGGAGTCATACCTAGCACAAAGGAAGATGGTTGTGGTGGTTGGAGTTCCTCAGGGCAGTGACCTAGGCCCAACCATCTTCAGTTGCTTCATCAATGACCTTCCCTCCATCATAAGGTCAGAAGTGGAGATGTTTGCTGATGATTGCACAGTGTTCAGTGCCATTCGCAACCCCTCAGATAATGAAGCAGTCCATGACCTCATTCAGCAAGATCTGGACAACATTTAGTCTTGGGCTGATAAGTGGCAGGTAACATTCGCACCACACAAGAGCCAGGCAATGACTATCTCCAACAAACGAGCGTCTAACCACCACCCCTTGACATTCAACAGCATTACCATCACAGAATCCCCCACCATTAATATCCTGGGGGTCACCATTGACCAGAAACTTAACTGGACCAGCCACATAAATACTGTGGCAACAAGAGCAGGTCGAGGCTGGGTATTCTGCGGCGAGTGTCTCACCTCTGACTCCCCAAAGCCTTTCCACCATCTACAAGGCACAAGTCAGGAGTGTGATGGAATACTCTCCACTTACCTGGATGAGTGCAGCTCCAACAACACTCAAGAAGCTCGACACCATCCAAGACAAATCAGCCCGCTTGATTGGCGTACTGTGGCTGCAGTGTGTACCTTCTACAAGATGCACTGCAGCAACTCGCCAAGGCTTCTTCGGCAGCACCTCCCAAACCCACGACCTCTACCACCTAGAAGAACAAGGGCAGCAGGCGCATGGGAACACCATCACCTCCAAGTTCCCCTTCAAGTCACACACCATCCTGACTTGGAAATATATCGCCGATCCTTCATCGTCGCTGGGTCAAAATCCTGGAACTCCTTCCCTAACAGTACTGTGGGAGTACCTTCACCACACGGACTGCAGCGGTTCAAGAAGGCGGTTCACCACCACTGTTCCCTCGAAGGTGCGCGGCTGCGCGGCCGCACACACGTCCCTGAGCTTGTGCACACTTCAAATTAAATGCCGCGCAGAGAACTGCACTGCTGGATAGCTGGAGCGGGGTGGGGGGGGGGGGGCGCAGGGGGCGCCCAGTACACAATGGCCCGGAATGCAGACAGAATCGTTTGCGAGCCTTGTGACCTCAGAGCCGATCCCAGTTGGAAAGTAACAAAAGAGTTGGGGCAGCGGCCACATGATAAGGGAGTGGGTGAGGGGTTGGTTGTGTCGCCCTTTGAGAAGTTCCACGTGCTGCAGGCAGAAGCTGTAGAGGAGCCGGGCTCAGCCGGTTGCCATGGTGATGAGGGCAGCACCTCCCTCCTTCTCCTTTGGCGCCACGGTTCCAGGGGCCTGTGTTACACAAACTCCGCGGGCCCTGCGGGAAAATCGGGAGCGGGGCCTTTCAGAGCGGGGCCATTCCTGAGCGGGCCAGCTCAGAGCAGTCAGGTATGGGGCTGGACGAAGCTTTAAAAATTGGTGGGAGAGATCGGTAGATAAACCATGTGTACCTCATCTTATTAAACTCTGTTACAGGTGAGTGAGTCGTCGACTTTTACCTGCTACAGGTGAGTAAGAAGGGACTTTGTTGCTGTCAGGTGGCATTGACATGTTTTAGGAGAGAAAATGAGAAACGAGATTGTGCGAACTTTGAGCTGTACGTGAATCTGCTTTTTAAAATAAAATGATCCTACTGCAGATGGGTTTGTAAGATCAGGCTTTCAATCATTAGGTGAAACAAGGAAACATTTTAGCAGAAGGAAGAAGAGTGATTAACACAAGTTTAACTTAATTTTACATAGAAACTAGGAGCAGGAGTAGGCCATTCGGCCCGTCGAGCCTGCTCCACCATTCAATATGATCATGGCTGATCATCCAAAATCCAGTACCCTGTCCCTGCTTTCTCACACAGAATCCCCACATCGAGCCTGCACCTATCCCACCCTATCCCCACGTATTTAATTCCCCCTAACATATCCCATCCTATCCCCATAACCCCACCTATTTAATCCCCCCCTAACACGAAGGGTCAATTTATCATAGCCAAATCAACCTAACCTGCACATTTTTGGACTGTGGGAGGAAACCGGAGCACCCGGAGGAAACCCACGCAGACACGGGGAGAATGTGCAAACTCCACACAGACAGTCACCCGAGGTCAGATTCGAACCCGGGTCCCTGGCGCTGTGAAGCACCAGTGCTAACCACTATGCCACCGTAATTTTATTTGCTACCTTTTACTAAATCCAATGTTGCACCAGGGGTGGATTTATGGTTTTAGCCTTGTTGCGTACGAAAGTTAATAAAAAAAACCTTAATAACATAAAAAGTGGGGAAAATTGAAGCTTACTTTTGAAAATCAGAATTCTTGCATCAGGTTTATATTTTTTAGAAATGTTGAGGCACCTACTTTCTACAGGCCAACCCAAATAGCACATCTGTCTGCGGAAGAATTCAAACCGACTGGGGGGAACAAAGGTTGCCTTTGTCTGAAAAAAAATATGAGAATTTTTTTTTTTAATTCGGAAAATTGTTTAAAGCTGGAAAAAAATACGGGAAAGTGATATTAATTCTACCGTAAACAAACTTGAAGAATGGGCATGTAAATGACAAATTAATTCCAATATAGATAAGTGTGAGGTGGTGCATTTTGGTAAGAGGAATAAGGAGGCCACCTACTCCTTGAAAAATAAGAAACTAAATGGGGTAGAGGTGCAAAGGGATCTAGGGGTAAAGATTCACAAATCATTAAAAGTAGCAACGCAGGTTAAAAAAGCCATAACAGTGCAAATAAAGCATTGGGGTTCATTTCATGAGGAATAGAATTCAAAAGCAGAGAAGTTATGTTGAACTTGTATAATACCTTCTCTGATTGTCTCATGATTTGAGATGGTGGGGTGTCATAGTGGTAATGTCACTGGGCTAGTAATCCAGAGATGTGAGTTCAGAATCCCACCACCGGTAGCTGGGGAATTTAAATTCAGTTAATTAAATAAATCTGGAATAAAAAGCTAGTATTGGTAATGGTAGCCATGAAACTATTGGATTTTTGTAAAAACCCATCTGGTTTCACTAATGTCCTTACCTGGTCTGGCCTATATGTGACTCCAGAGTTGACTCTTAACTGCCCTCTGAAATGGCCTAGCAAACCACTCAGTTGTAACAAACTGCTACGAAACACAATAATAAGAATGAAACCGGACGGACCACCCGGCACGGGCTACAGACACTGCAACGGCACACCCAGCCCAGTCGACCCTGCAAAGTCCTCCTCACCAACATCTGGGGACTTCTGCCAAAATTGGGAGAGCTGTCCCACAGACTAATCAAGCAACAGCCTGACAGAATCATACCTTTCAGCCAATGTCCCAAACTCCTCCATCCCTGGGTAAGTCCTGTCCCACCGGCAGGACAGACCCACCAGGGGTGGCACAGTGGTATACAGTCGGGAAGGAATGGCCCTGGAAGTCCTCATCATTGACTCCGGGCCTCATGAAGTCTAATGGCTTCAGGTCAAGCATGGAAACGTCCTGCTGATTACCGCCCTCCCTCAGCTGATGAATCAGTAATCCTCCATGTTAAGAAGCACTGAGAGTAGCAAGGGCACAGAATGTAACCTGGGTGGGGGACATCAATGTCCATCACCAAGAGTGGCTCGTTAGCACCACTACTGGCCGAGTCCTGAAGGACATAGCTGCGAGTCTGGGCCTGTGACAGGTGGTGAGTGAACCAACACGAGGGAAAAACCTACTTGACCTTGACCTCGTCCTCATCAATCTACCTGTCGCAGATGCATCTGTCCATGACAGTATTGGTAGCAGTGACAACCGCACAGTCATTGTGGAGACGAAGTCCTGTCTTCACACTGAGGACACCCTCCATCGTGTTGTGTGACACTACCACCATGCTAGATTCAGAACAGATCTAGCAGCTCAAAATTGGGCATTCATGAGGCGCCGTGCGCCATCAGCAGCAGAATTGTATTCCACCACAATCTGTAACCTCATGGCCCGGCATATCCCTCACTCTACCATTACCATCAAGCCAGGGGACCAACCCTGGTTCAATAAGGGGTGTAGAAGAGCATGCCAGGAGCAGCACCAGGCGTACCTAAAATGAGGTGCCAACCTGGGGAAGATGCAACACAGAACTACATGCATGCTAAAAAGCGGAAGCAGCATGCTATAGACAGAGCTAAGCGATCCCACAATCAATGGATCAGATCAAAGCTCTGCAGTCCTGCCACATCCAGTCGTGAATAGTGGTGGACCATTAAACAACTAACGGGAGGTGGAGGCTCCATGAATATCCCCATCCTGATGGTGGAGCCCAGCACGTGAGTGCAAAAGACAAGACTGAAGTGTTTGCAACCATCTTCAGCCAGTGGATGATCCATATTGGCCTACTCCTGAGGTCCCCACCATCACAGAAGCCAGTCTTCAACCAATTCGATTCACTCCAGTGTAAGCTTTTTATTTCGACTGGCATTAAATTGACAGCAAGACTGATTCTTTTGAAACAATTTGGAATAAGTTTATTAAACACACGCACTCATGCAAGTTTATTAAACACACGCACTCATGCACATCAAAACAATAGCCTACTGCTATTTATGGACTCTACTCAATTACAACACGTAAAGTAATGGGTTAGATTTACACAGACTCGTACTTCCCTGAGTCAAGCAATGCAGGCGGCCTTTTTCCTTGCTTCTTGGTCTGGTCTGTAGAGGGAGAGCTTCTTGTTCTACCGTGTGGTCGTCCAGAGAGAGAGAGAGAGCCTTTGGGTTCCTTGTTTTATATCTTTTTCATGGCAGTTCTTGATTGGCTTTCCATTGAACATGTGTCTGTCTGCAGTGGCTGGGGCCATTTCTTGCTTAAGTTAATTGTTTGTTGACACCTTTTAGTGGCTCTTGGGTTTCGATGGTGAGTTTCGATGGTGTCTCTGTGGGGGGGTTATCCTGTTATGCAGGTTTCCTTTGTTAAGTTTCGCGCCGTTGCCTTACCCAGGGGAGATCCATACACATCAAATTTATCTTTATTACATACATCTTATATTAATAGTCTCGAGTCCATCACACATACAAAACATAGATTTTTATTCTTACACCCCGTGATATCAAGAAACGGCTGAGCGCAGTGGATACAGGAAAGGCTATGGGCCCCAACAACATCACGGCTATCGTGCTGAAGACTTGTGCTCTAGAACTAGCTGCGCCTCTAGCCAAGCTGTTCCAGTACAGCTACAACACTGGCATATATCCAGCAATGTGGAAAACTGCCCAGGTATGTCCTGTCCACAAAAAGCAGGACAAATCCAATCTGGCCAATTACCGCCCCATCAGTCTACTCTCAATCATCAGCAAAGTGATGGAAGGTGTCATCAACAGTGCTATGAAGCGACACTTACTCACCAATAACCTGCTCACTGATGCCCAGTTTGGGTTCCGCCAACACCACTCGGCTCCCGACCTCATTACAGCTTTGGTCCAAACATGGACAAAGGAGCTGAATTCCAGAGGTGAGGTGAGAGTGACTGCCCTTGACATCAAGGCAGCATTTGACCGAGTGTGGCATCAAGGAGCCCTAGTAAAACTGAAGTCAATGGGAATCGGGTGGAAAACTTTCCACTGGCTGGAGTCATACATAGCACAAAGGAAGATGGTAGTTGTGGTTGAAGGTCAATCATCACAGCCCCAGAACATCGCTGCAGGAGTTCCTCAGGGCAGTGTCCTAGGCCCAACCATCTTCAGCTGCTTCATCAATGACCTTCCCTCCAACATAAGGTCAGAAATGGGGATGTTCGCTGACGACTGCACAGTGTTCAGCGCCATTCACAACTCCTCAGATAATGAAGCAGTCCATGCCCGCATGCAACAAGACCTGGACAACGTTCAGGCTTGGGCTGATAAGTGACAGGTAGCATTCGCGCCACACCAATGCTCGGCAATGACTATCTCCAACAAGCAAGAGTCTAACCACCGCCCCTTGACGTTCAACGGCATTACCATTGCCGAATCCCCCACCCTCAACATCCTGGGGGTCACCATTGACCAGAAACTTAACTGGACCAGCTACATAAATACTGTGGCAACAAGTGCAGGTCAGAGGCTGGGTATTCTGTGGCGAGTGTCTCACCTCCTGACTCCCCAAATCCTTTACACCATCTACAAGGCACAAGTAAGGAGTGTGATGGAATATTCTCCACTTGCCTGGATGAGTGCAGCTCCAACAACACTCAAGAAGCTCGACACCATCCAGGACAAAGCAGCCCGCTTGATTGGCACCCCAGCTACCACCTTAAACATTCACTCCCTCCACCACCGGCGTACCGTGGCTGCAGTGTGTACCATCTACAAGGTGCACTGCAGCAACTCGCCAAGGCTTCTTCGGCAGCACCTCCCAAACCCGCGACCTCTTCCACCTAGAAGGACAAGGGCAGCAGGCGCATGGGAACACCACCACCTCCAAATCCCCCTCCAAGTCACACACCATCCTGACTTGGAAATATATCGTCGATCCTTCATCGTCACTGGGTCAAAATCCTGGAACTCCCTCCCTAGCAGCACTGTGGGAGCACCTTCACCACACGGACTGCAGTGGTTCAAGAAGCGGCTCACCACCACCTTCTGAAGGGCAATTAGGGATGGGCAATAAATGCTGGCCTTGCTAGCGATGCCCAGAATTTTTAAAAAATGGCATTACTGTATGTATGCTTTTAAGTGGTTGCTATTGCTGCTGTTGTTGGTGTAAAAGTTGTTGTTGTTGTAAAATTTGCCCACGGACAAAAATGTCACGCTCAAAGGAGTTTGTGGCCCGCTCAGTACAAAAAAAAATTAGGGGGAGCATTGCTCACCACCACCCTTTCAATGGCAACTAGGGATGGGCAATAAATGCTGGCCTTGCCAGCGATACCCGCATCCCGTGAATGAATAAATAAGCAAAACATTCCTCTATTGTGAAATATAAGGGTGTATTATCTTATAGCTCAAAGGCAAATACAACAATTTCTCAATCAGCCTTGAAGCTATCATACTGTTGAATTTACTTTGCTCCACTTACTTTACAGAGCTATTCTAAATGTCCATAGGCATGTTTTCGTGATTTGTTTTGTCTTTCCCATACCACTTGTCATTAACATCAAGCACTGGTAAAACCTGTGTGGAGAGGAACAGGAGATCTTTGGGATACCAGGCTGGTGGCTGTCACATTTTTTGGATGATTGTGACTTTGCTTTTACTATTGCAATTTGTTTGACCTTCAAATCTCACATCTGATCCAATGCCGAGACCTCCTACTTCCACCTCTGAAATATCATTAATTTCCATCTTTATGTCTCCTCCATCCTCTCATACATGACTTTATCACCTCCATTGCTCAACCTTTCCATCGCTCTCCTCCTTGGTATCCTCAGTTGATAGCAAGTCAAAGTCAGAAGATTGTGGGTTCAAATCCCACTCCAGCTTTTGAGTACATAACCTAGGCTGTCAATTCAATGCAGTACTGTGGGAGTGCTACACTGTGAGACATGTTAAAATGATGCCTGGCCTGCCTATTTCAGTGGATGTAAGCCAAGTTCCGCACTCATGAAGACGGTCTCAATCGGGATCTTGGGTTTATGTCACGATACATGACGTGATCCGGACTCGAGTCGTCGTTAGCTTGTTCACAGATGTGATTCCCAGTAAAAAAGTAAAAATTTTCCCAGTAAAAAAGTAAAAATTTTTTAAAGCTTTTCGTTTTACATACAGACGGCAGCTTTTGACACGTTAGAACCCCTGCGACTACACCTCATTGTCTCAGTTGTATCTTGCTATGTCTTTGATGTGGTACCTTCCTGGCTGACTTAATTAACTTTATCACACCTCGGCAGATAGTCAGGATGATTTAATTTATTGGTCTGCAATTGTAAAGTACACATGCTTTGTTTTCTATCTATATATGCTTTGGCGATTCTGTATCTAATTTACTTCACCTGAGGAAGGAGCAATCGATAGCTCCGAAAGCTTGTGATTTCAAATAAAACTGTTGGACTATAACCTGGTGTTGTGCGACCTCTCAATACTATTCAATAGAGCAGGGAATTCCCCTAGTGTATTGCCCAACATCAATCAACACTGTAAAAAAATGATTAATTGGTCATTTATTTCATTTCTGTTTGTGGGATCTTGCTGTGTGCAAATTTGCTTACATAGCAACACTGACTTCACTTCAAAATTAATTTATTGGATGTGAATCACTTTGGCTGGCCTGAGCATGTGATAAGACATTCATTAAAGGCATGTTCTTTCTTTTTCTTTTGTACAAGCTCCAGTTCATCCAGGGCCCTGCCACACACGTGCAATTCCACACCAACACCAACAACAACAACAATTTGCATTTATCTAGTTTGTGTCTTTAATGTAGAAAAATGAGCCATGGCACTTCACAGAAGCGTAATCAGACAAAAATGAATGTTGAGCCAAAGAAGGAGATATTAGGATGGCTGACTAAAAGCTTGGTCAAAGAGATGAGTTTTTAGGAGGGTCTTAAAGAAGGACAGGGAGGTGAATAGACGGAGAGGTTTAGGGAGGGAACTCCAGAGTGTAGGGCCTAGGTGGTTGATGGCGTATCCGCCAATGGTAAGCTGAAGGTAGTGGAGACGCACAAGAGGCCAGAGTGGGAGGAACACAGAGTTCTTGGCAGGTTGTAGGGCTGGAGGGGTTTACAGAGATAGGGAGGGGTGAGGTCATTAAGCGACTTAAACATGAGGTTGAGAATTTTAGATTTGAGTCGTTGGCTGATGGGAGCCAGTGTAGGTCAACGAGCACTAACATGAAGGGTAAGTGGGAATATGGTGCAGGATAGGATACGGGCAGCAGAGTTTTGGTTGAGATGAAAGTAATGGCAGGTGGAATGTGGGAAACCAGCGTTGGATAGCTGAATCTGAAGGTGACAAAGGCCAAGTCTCATTCACCTATCAGCCTACTTTTGCGGACCTCCACAGATTCCCCAATGCAATAATCTCAAATCCTTTTCTACAAATAACAAACTTCCAAGTTAACACCCTCTATTCCTCTGCGTTTGGGTTACTGTGTGTCCCCCACCCTCTGTGGTAGAGCCTAAAGCCACCACGCCCTTCCATTTGGAAAATTCCTTCATAAACCCTGTCACCTTGCTACATCAGTCCTCACCTTTAAAAGGCTTTTGAAAACCTACTTCAAAGCCTCAGCAATTTATCTTCTCATCACCTCCCAACGAAGTGCTAAATGGCTGTTTTATGACATTAAAGACGCCAGATAAGTCCAACATGTTGATATTTTAAAAAAATATTCCAGTTTGTTCCTGTCAGACATGTATGCGTGGCCTGGTACTAGAATGAATTAGCTTGACATTGCAGCTGAAGGGGTACCTTAGACAGGACTGATGGTAGACAGCGTCATATAACAAGGTGTGCAAGGTTACTCCCTTTATCTTGGTCGAATATTTTATTTTCTAGAACAGATAGTTGGCCATGAACTTTTTACATGTTGCTAATTTTAGCACACATTATTGCCAGGAAGAATTTTACCCTCGCAAGGCAAGAATCTCGTCAAGGGGTTTGGATGTTTAGATAAATCATAGGATAAAATGTTCCAGAACTGTGATCTGAACTTGAGATCTCTTGAAAAGTGTATTTTCTATCACACCACAGTACTTCATTTCCTTCTATAAATATGCAGGATCAATCAGCCCAAAAGCTCAATTGGTAAATGCATCCTGTGCTATAATGCTGGGCAGGAAAATTCCATATTTGATCCCTGATTTGTGCAATTAGTTGTCCAGAACAATAACTGTTTTGAGACTGCATCCCAGGTTTCGGGAAAACGAGGTAGCTCTGCTAGCCTCCTACATTTCCTTTTCTAATGTGCAGTTGATCTTCCTGTTTCTTCGCTGCGCTGTGTGGGCTCTGCATTCCGTACAAGTGCAGACTGGCTGTAACATTTTGGTCACTGCGTGCATGCAGAGTAGCAACATCATGACTCATAGAATGGCAGCATACCTAATGTGATGATGTTATGCGTTGTGTAATGATGTCGTCACCAGTACATGCACTGGTCCCAGGCAGTCAGGTAGACCCTGTACAGAAAGCGCCTTCCTGATCACCCATTTTATTTAAAATGGCCTCCAGCTGCAGCAGACCTGCACTGGAGGAGCCAACGCAGAAGGTCAACATAAAAGCAGCTAAAGAGGGCATTACCATTGATCTCAGTGTCCCCAGCTTAGGAAGGAGAATAAAAATCAGCCCAAGCGCCTGTTCTGCTTGCTATTCACTGACTTATCCTGATAAGCTCACATTTGCAGATCTTGGGTTAAGACAGGACCGGGCTCAGCTGTTCAGCCCCCCACTATTGAATATACTGCTGATACTCACTGTCAAGGGTCACACATAAGGAAAAAGAACATAAGACCATAAGAAATAGGAGCAGGAATAGACCACTTGGCCCCTCGAGCCTGCTCCGCCATTCAATAAGATCATGGCTGATCTTGGGCTCAAAGCCACTTCCCTGCCTGCTCCCCATAACCCTTCACTCCCTTATCTTGTAAAAATCTGTCTATCTTCACCTTAAATGTATTTAATGACCCAGCCTCCACGGCTCTCTGTGGCAGAGAATTCCATAGATTTACGACCCACTGAGAGAAGAAATTCCTCCTCATCTCAGTTCTAAATGGGCGTCCCTTTATTCTGAAACTGGACACTTCACTGGCACTGGATGCTGCTGCTAATTTGTATGTAGATCTTGTTCTGATGCTTCTGTTTAGCTGTTGGATTTCATTTACAGGATTGTGCCTCTCTCTCATTTTGAAGACCTGTTCACTACTTTCCTTATTAAACGTTATATTCAAAACTACCCCACAAGATAAAGGAAATAAGGGACATTTCCTGGTGTGGCGGATCGCCACCTAAACGGGCATTATCCACTCTTCCGTCCGTGGAAAAATATCCAGCACCTTCCCTTTAAGGCACTTAACTTTAAGGCAGGAGTGGGCGGGGCCTCAGGGTTTGCCCAGAGAATTCTGGGAGCTTTTCGGTTCAGCCATTTTTGTGCCATGCAGTGATTAAAAAGTCTCTTGTTTGACACACATGGATTCAGCCTTAATTTGTGTTTCGCGGCAGCCTCAACATTGGTGACCCCAATGCTCAGAACGTATTCCGAGCACTGCAATGGTGGACACGAACGCAGTTTCCGTGAAACTGCCGGAGTTTTGGAAAAACCAGCCCAAAGCCTGGTTTCTCCAAGCTGAATCGCGCTTCCGGCTGCAACGCATCACCACAGATGGGACTAAGTACGACTATCTCGTCACATCACTCGGTAGCGCCACAGTTTCGAAGGTTTGGACAACGCTGCAGAACCCACCAGAGAAAGGCAAGTACGCACATCTCAAGACAGCGCTCCTTAAAAAATTTACGGCCTCGGCATATCAGCGAAACTGCCACCTCCTCGACCTCCCAGGCCTCGGTGATGCCTCACCGTCAGACCTCCTTTCCCACATGCTCTCCCTCACCGACGAGAGCCCACCCGGATCCTTCTTCCGCACACTGTTCATCCGCCAGCTCCCTCTCAGCATCCGCCCAGCGATCGTGGCGTCCGGCCTCACGAACCTGGAAGCCCTGGCCGATGAGGCCGACAAGCTGCTGTCCGCTCACTCCAGCCGCGACGTCACTCCGGACCTGGCAGCCAATGCCTGGACGCGCCCCTCACCGGCCAGCACGCGGCCACAAGGGCCTGCCACCAGGCCCACGGGGCCTTCACGCCCCACTAACCCGGGCCACTGTTACTACCACGCATGGTTCGGCGCCAGGGCACAACAGTGCACACCTCCCTGCTCTTTCAAGTCCGCCCCCGTACCAGCCCCCGTGATGGCCGTGGGCCACGCGGGCTCCCTGCTGTTCGTCACGGATGACAAAACCGGCCGCCGGTTCCTGTGCAACACTGGGGCTCATCCCGGTCTCCGCCCTCGACATCCAAAAGGGCGAACGAGGACCGGCACTGGCTGCTGCTAACGGCTCGGAAATCCGGACGTATGGCACCTGGACATTCACCCTCGACCTCGCTGGTCACCGCTACCGATGGGAGTTCATCACTGCCAAGGTGCTCTCCCCTCTCATCGGCGCAGATTTCCTGTGCGCCCACAGCCTACTGGTAGACAGCCCTCGTCACCGCCTCATGGACATGAACACCATGTCCCCCATCCTGGGCGCCATGGCCCCCCGTCAACCCACCGACAAGGCGTCACAGTGCCACGCCCGGGCCACAGATGACTACTCAGCACTCCTGGCCGAATTCCCGGCCCTTACCAATCCGACTTTCTCCGCGGAGGCCGCCAAACACGGGGTGGAACACTTCATCCCCACCACAGGCCCCCCAGTGTACGCCCACGCCCGCAGGCTGGACCCGGCCAAACTGGAAATCGTACAGACCGAGTTTGCCACCATGGAACAGCTCGGCATCATCCGCCGCTCCAACAGTCCCTGGGCCTCCCCACTCCACATCGCCCCCAAACCAGGCGGAGGTTGGCGCCCCTGCGGGGATTACCGCCGCCTCAATGACGCCACCACCCCTGATCGGTACCCCGTGCCGCACATTCAGGACTTCTCGGCTAGACTGGCCGGCCGCTCAGTCTTTTCCAAGGTCGACCTGGTGCGCGGCTACCACCAAGTCCCCGTCCACCCCGCGGACGTCCCCAAGACGGCCGTAATCACCCCCTTCGGCCTGTTCGAGTTCCTGCGGATGCCCTTCGGCCTCAAAAACGCGGCCCAGGCATTCCAACGGCACATGGACTCGGTCCTTCGGGACCTGAAGTTCTGTTCGTCTACCTGGACGACATCCTGGTAGCCAGTTCCTCCAAGCAGGAACACCTCGACACCTTCGCATCCTGTTCGGGCGCCTCAGCGACCACGGGCTCATCCTCAGCCCAGCCAAATGCCAGTTTGGCCTGGACAAGATCGACTTCCTCGGCCACCACATCACCCATGCTGGGGCCATTCCCCTGCCCACCAAGGTGCAGGCCGTCCAACAATTTCCCCGCCCCACCACCATCAAAGGCCTCCAGGAGTTCCTCGGGATGGTGAATTTCTATAACCGCTTCATCCCCAAAGCGGCATCCCTCATAAGGCCCCTGTATGAAGCCCTCCGGGGCAGGAGCGGCAAGATGGCGGTCGAATGGACGGCAGACGCGTCCGCCGCCTTCGACTCCACCAAGACCGCGCTCGCCAACGCCACCCTGCTCGCGCACCCACGGCCCAATGCCAGGGTAGCGCTCACCACGGACGCCTCCGACCACGCGGTCGGCGCCGTGTATGAGCAGTGGGTCGACGGCGCCTGGCAACCACTTGCCTTCTTCAGCCGCCAACTACGCCCCCCGGAGGTCAAGTACAGCACCTTCGACCGCGAGCTCCTCGCGCTGTTCCTGGCGGTCCGCCATTTCCGGTTTTTGCTTGAGGGCCACCCCTTCACTGCGTTTGTCGACCACAAGCCCCTGACATTCGCAATGGCAAAGATAACCGACCCCTGGTCCGCCAGGCAGCAGCGCCAGCTCGCGGCAGTGTCCGAGTTCACCACGGACATCCAACACGTCTCCGGCCGAGACAATGTGGTAGCCGACTGCCTCTCCCGCCCCGCCATCCACGCCGCACACCTGGCAGTCGACGACGCTCAACTCGCCGCAGACCAGGTCACCGACCCTGATCTGCTCTCCGCACCCACCAACCTACCAGGGCTACGCCTGGCCGACGTCGCCTGTGGCCCGACCGCAGTCACAGTCAAGTGCGACATATCCCTATGTCAACCTCGGCCCGTCATCCCAGCGTCCTGGCGCCGCCGGGTATTCGACATTCTCCACAACCTCTCCCACCCCGGCGCCCGCGCATCCATCAAATTGGTAGCCAACCGCTTCGTCTGGCGGTCCTTCGCAAGGATGTGCGTACTTGGGCCAACTCCTGCCTAGCCTGCCAACGGGCCAAGGTACAGCAACACACGAAAGCACCCCTCGAGGAGTTTACCGTCCCCTTGCGGAGATTTGACCACATCCACGTGGACATCGTCGGGCCCCTGCCGCCATTGCAAGGCCACACGCACTTGCTGACCATCGTTGACCGCACCACACGCTGGCCTGAGGCAATTCCACTGCCCTCTACCACCACCGCCGACATCGCCAGAGCCTTCGTCAGCACCTGGGTCGCACGGTTCGGCGTCCCCTCCGACATGACATCAGACTGAGGTCCGCAATTTACCTCTGAACTCTGGACCGCCGTCGCACGCAATCTCGGGGTGACCATTCACCGCACCACAGCGTACCACCCCCAAGCCAACGGACTGTGTGAGCGGTTCCACAGATCCTTGAAGGCATCTCTTCGAGCCAGCCTCCAAGACGGCGCCTGGACCGACCGACTTCCGTGGGTCCTCCTTGGCCTGCGCACCGCGGTTAAAGAAGACCTCCACGCATCGGCAGCAGAGCTCGTGTACGGTCAGCCGCTGCGCGTACCCGGCGAGTTCCTGCCCACCGCCACGACACCCTGGTCAGCCGACCAGCAACGCCACGACTTCGCCTCACCGGCGCTGCAATTCGCCCCGGTGCCCATTGCCCGACACGGCGAATCCACCTCACACGTCCCACTAAGCCTGCACCAGGCACGGTTTGTTTTCGTCCGGCACAACGCCCACCGCGGACCCCTTCAACCCCCGTACGACGGGCCCTACAAGGTGCTACAGGCTGGGGACAAATTTTTCACCCTGCAAGTGGGCGACAGGACCGAAAAAGTGTCGATTGACCGACTCAAGCCAGCACACTCGGAGCCCGGTGAGCAGGTCCCTGTAGCTCGTCCACCTCCACGCGGCCGACCTGCCTTCAAGCTGGTTCACCCGGCTGCTCCACTCCCGGCCGTTCCACGTCCACCGGCGTCCTACAAGAGCCGCTCCGGCCGGCCCATCAGACTGCCGCACCGTCTCATCCACACCTCCTAAGCGGATTCTGGGGGGAGCTGTGTGGTGGATCGCCACCGAAACGGGCATTATCCACTCTTCCGTCCGTGGACAAATATCCAGCACCTTCCCTTTAAGGCACCTTACCTTTAAGGCAGGAGTGGGCGGGACCTCAGGGTTTGCCCAGAGAATTCTGGGAGCTTTTCGGTTCAGCCATTTTTGTGCCATGCAGTGATTAAAAAGTCTCTTGTTTAACACACATGGATTCAGCCTTAATTCGTGTTTCGCGGCAGCCTCAACACTGGTATGTTTACATTTTTGAGTGTGATCTACTCCATTAAATCCATGAGCCCCAGAGTGGTCGGGACTGGAATAAAGCAAACGTGTCTTACTGAACACCATCAGAAAAATTATTGAATACTTGGCAGATGACAGAATAAACCATTCGAAACTTGTGGTGAGGTACTACCCACTAGAAAATTGAGGCCTTTAGCTTTCATGACTTTTCCATATTAGAAGAGCTGTGGTTAAACGTAAATGAGCTTGAGGATATAAATAACACTTTGAGGACAGTAATACGATAGCAAAATACTGCGGATGCTGGAAAATTGAAACAACAACAGAAAACGCTGGAAAAACTCAGCAGGCCAGGCAACATCCATGGAGAGAGAAACGTTCTGACGAAGGTTTTCGACCTGAAACCTTAACTCTGTTTCTCTCTCCTCGGATGTTGCCTGGCCTGCTGAGTTTTTCCAGCGTTTTCTGTTGTTGTTTCAACTTTGAGGACAGTCACTGACTCTGTAATGACTAAATCTTATCAGCCCTGTAATGAGAAATTGCCAATACAGGTTAATTCCCAGCATTACAAATGTGAATGAAAGCTAGATGTACGACTAATGCGATTGCCTTTTCTTTACTAGCTGGGCAAGTTTACAAAAGCCTTTTAATGAAACTGGCAATAACAACCAGAAAGATGTGGCTTCTGTTTACCTAAGTCTGAAACTCTACAAGTCCACTAGTGTGAGTCAGCACAGGATCCCAACACAGATCGAATCCAAATGGTTCTCATGGAAATAAGTTGCCATGGTTCCCTTGTATACTTTTGTGACAGTCAGTTGATTTGGCCAGTCAGGTGGTGAAACCAGATAGCATGTCATTAAGGCGTGGTGTTACATCAGCAGAGCTTTAGCCTGGGGGGACATGGACTTGGTTGCTATAGTTTAACTGGGTTTTCAGATACACAAAAGGTTTATTCCTCTCTTCATAATAAAAGCCCTTGTCGGACTGGGAGAATTCATTACCTCCTATCTTATCCCAAGTAGATCCTCCAGGGCTACCAGAAACAGGGTCCCAATAATTATGAGCAGCCAATATTCATTCAGAAAAGAAAACTTTTGTCTGACCAAACTCCTTGACTTTTTTGAGGAAATGACATCCCAAGCCTTATGATGTGGCGTACCTAGACACAAAAAAAAAGCATTTGACAAAGTTCCACACAAAAGTCTATTGGCAAGCTCAAAGTGCTGAGATTTAATGCAAATCAATAGATAAGTAATTTTTTTAAAATTAAATAAATCTGGAATAAAAAGCTAGTATTGCTTATGGTGACCACGAAGCTATTGGCTTGTCGTAAAATCCCAACTGGTTCACTGATGTCCTTTGTGGAAGGAAGTGTGACATCCTTACCTGGTCTGGCCTATATGTCACTTCATACCCACAGCAACATGGATGAGGGTTTCAGCAGCAGATAAGGTGACGCAGGGGCAGAGACAGGCGATGTTACAGAGGTGGAAGTAGGCGGTCTTTATGATGGAGCGGATATGGCGTTGGAAGCTCAGCTCAGGGTCAAATAGGATGCAGAGGTTACGAACTGTCTGGTTCAGCCTGAGACGGTGGCCAGGAGGGTTATGGAATCAGTGATGAGGGAATGGAGTTTGTGGCAGGGGCCAAAAACAATTGTTTTGAACTTCCCAGTGTTTAATTAGAGGAAATAGCGTATCATCCAGGAATGGATGTCAGACAACACTAAGGCATTGGAGGGTCGAGAGAAGTGGTGGTGAGGTAGAGCTGGATGTTGTCAGCATACATGTGGAACCTGACGTCAAGGGGCATCATGTAGATGAGAAATAGGAAGGGGCCAAGGATAAATCCTTGAGGGACTCCAGAAGTAACGGTGCAGGATGAGAAGAGAAGCCATCGTACGAGATTCTTTGGCTATGACGGGATAGGTAAGAGTCGAACCAGGCAAGGGCCGTTACACTCAGCTGGACAACGGACAAGCGTTGGAGGAGGATGATGTGGTTAACCATGTCAAAAGCTGCAGAGGTCGAGAAGGATGAGAGGGGCTACTGCACCATGGTCACATTCACAGAGGATGTCAGAGAACTTGACGACATAATCTAAGCTAACACTTAGTGCTGTATTGTTGGATGATATGTTAAACCAAAGCTCTGTCTGCCTGTTCTGGTGGATGTAAAGATCCCATGGTATTATTTATAGCAGGGAGTTCTCCTGATGTTTTGGCCAACATCACTCCCTCAAACAACACCACCAAAAACTGATTAACTGGCTATTCATCTCATTTGTTGTTTGTGGAACCTTGCTACGCACAAAGTGGCTGCTGACAAAAAGTAATTCAATGGCTGTTGAGTGTTTTGGGACATTCTGAGGATAGGAAAGAAAGAAATTGCATTTATATAGCGTCTTTCACGATCTCAGGATGTCCTAAAGTGCTTTACAGCCAATTAAGTATTTTTAAAGTAAAACAAAAGCAAACTATGCGGATGCTGGAAATCTGAAATAAAATCAGTTCTGACGAAAGGTCATCGGCCTGAAACGCTAACTCTTTTTCTCTCTCCACCGATGCTGCCTGACCTTCTGAGTGTTTCCAGTCATTTTTGTTTTTCTTACAAAAATTGGCCGTGTGGTTGATAATGAAGAAGGAAGCTGTAGACTGCAGGAAGATATCAATGGACTGGTCAGGTGGACAGAACAGTGGCAAATGGAATTCAATCTGGAGAAGTGTGAGGTAATGCATTTGGGGAGGGCTAACAAGGCAAGGGAATAAACTATAAATGGTAGGACACTGAGAAGTGCAGAAGATCAGAGGGACCTTGGAGTGCATGTCCACAGATCCCTGAAGGTAGCAGGACAGGTAGATAAGGTGGTTAAGAAGGCATACGGGATACTTGCCTTTATTAGCCGAGGCGTAGAATATAAGAGCAGGGAGGTTATGCTTGAACTGTATAAAACACTAGTTAGGCCGCAGCTAGAATACTGTGTGCAGTTCTGGTCACCACATTACAGGAAGGATGTGATTGCACTAGAGGGGGTGCAGAGGAGATTTACCAGGATGTTGCCTGGGCTGGGGAATTTTAGCTATGAGGAAAGATTGGATAGGCTGGGGTAGTTTTCTTTGGAACAGAGGAGGCTGAGGGAAGACCTAATTGAGGTGTATAAAATTATGAGGGGCCTAGATAGAGTGGATAGGAAGGACCTATTTCCCTTAGCAGAAGGGTCAATAACCAGGGGGCATGGACTTAAAGTAATTGGTCACAAGTTTAGAGGGGATTTGAGGAGAAATTTCTTCACCCAGAGGGTGGTAGGGGTCTGGAATTCACTGTCTGAAAGGGTGGTAGAGGCAGAGACCCTCATCACATTTAAAAAGTACTTGGATATGCACTTGAAGGGCCATAACCTACAAGGCTACGGGCCAAGTGCTGGAAAGTGGGATTAAGGTGGATAGCTCTTTGTCGGCCGGCACGGACAAGATGGGCCGAATGGCCTCCTTCTGTGCTGTAAATTTCTCTGATTCTATGATACAGTGGCAAGGGTTTCTATTCAACTCTTGTACTCAATCCAATTACGCAGATATTGGGCAGGTAAAAGCACAGTTTTCTTCATGGGGAGCAAGGGCTCACTTATAGGGACTGGATTTTGGTACTGGACCCAACGCAAATATCTGAGCTAAAGACGTTGGGCTAGAAATTCGTCTCGGGCAGTGGTGCAAAATGGGCAGTATCGGATCGACCGCCTGTTAGACGCAACGTCTGATATTCAGTTCCGTTGCAGTCAATGGAACTGAATATGAGAAAAGGGAATACTGCCACAGGATTGGCGGACAGCTAATGTGATTACTGTATTTAAAAAGGGAGATAGAACATGTCCAGGAGCTATAGGCCAGTTAGCTTAACATGGTCGGAAGAAGAATGGAATCTTTACTCAATGATGTAATTGAAAACAACTAGAAATGAACCTATAATAAAGAGGTATTGCTGATAAATCTGTTACATCTCCAACTTTTTCCAGTTCTGACGAAGGGTCATCGACCTGAAACGTTAACTCTGTTTCTCTCTCTACAGATGCTGCCTGGCCTGCTGAGTATTTCCAGCATTTTCTGTTTTTATTTCAGATTTCCAGCATCCGCAGTATTTTGCTTTTGTATATAATAAAGAGTAGTCAGCACAGATTTCAAAAGGGAAGGTCATGCTTGACCAACCTAATTGAATTCTTTGCAGAAGTAACAGAAAGAGTAGACAAGAGTAATGTGACAGATGAAATATTTCTGGATTTTCAAAAGGCCTTCAATAAGGTACTACATAGTAGACTCATGACTAAGGCCAGAGCATGTGGAGTCAGGACAGGTAGCAGATTGGATAGCAAGCTGGCTATAAAACAAAAAACAGAGAGTAGGGGTTAAGGGTAGCTACTCAGACTGGCAAAAGGTGAGAGGTGGTGTTCCACAGGGATCGGTGCTGGGACCACTGTTGTTCACAATTTACATTAACGATTTGGACTCGGAAATTGGAAGTACAATTTCCAAATATGCGGACAACAACAAATTGGGGATACAATTAAAACAAAGGAAGAATGCGACAAAATATAGGAAGACATTAATGAACTTGCAGAATGTAATTGGCAAATTAATTTCACTACAGGTAAATGTGAGGTTGTGCATTTTGGTAGGAAGCATAAAGAGGCCACATACTGCCTGGACAATAAGGGGGAGAAATTCAGTTGGTTAGCGCCACTGAGCGCCCGATCTGCCAAATTGATTATCGCCCCCTGCCTTAGCGCCTCGCCCCGACAACGACAGGGAGAGGAGGCGTGAAGCAGGCGGATGGCGGCTCCAGGGGCGCTATTTAAAGGGATGAGTCCCAGCTGTCAGGTTAGTGCTGTTTCACTGCTTCCTTCTCAGTTTGAGATTGTGCAAGAGTTTAATTCAGTCATTTAAAGGTTCTTTAGTTTCATGAGTGTTCTGGCTACTAAAAATTTGTTACATTTATTCTGACAAAATTTCAAGTGCAACACATCATTACATTAATGGGCGCTGTACTGGCAGTCGACCTCGCCCTCCAGGATCTACTGCGGAGGGAGCGGAGGCAGCGAGAAAGATTGTAAGATGTGGCCAGAGGGAGGAGGAGAACCATCAGGGCTCTCAACAGGAGGCCTTACTCTCCGAGGGTATTCTAAGTGCACTTCTCCGACCTCCAATTAAGCGAGGAGCAGTGCATTAGAAGGCTCCGCTTCAGCAAAGATGTGGTCACAGAACTCTGCCACCTCCTGCAACCAGAGCTCGAGCCTCAGATCAGGATGAGGACGGCTCTCTCAGCGGCAGTCAAGGTCGCCGTCGCTCTCAATTTCTTCGCCAGAGGTTCCTTCCAGTCTGCAACAGGAGATATAGCGAACATATCGCAGTTTGCCGTCCATCGCTGCATCTGGAAGGTCACTGAGGCTCTCTACAGTAGGAGAAGGGACTACATTCTCTTCCCCATCACCAGAGAGAAGCAGGACGAACGTGCATGTGGCTTTGCCAGGATAGCAGGCTTCCCCATGGTGCAGGGCGCCATTGACTGCACCCACGTGGCTTTCCGGGCACCACATAACAATCCGGAGATCTTCTGTAACCGCAAAGGCTACCACTCACTTAATGTGCAGTTGGTGTGAGACCACAGACAGCAAATCCTCAATGTGAATGCCCACTATCCTGGCAGCAGACACGATGCCTTCATCCTGCGAGCACCCTTCCAGCCACCCCATCAAGCTCGCGGCTGGCTGCTCAGAGACAAGGGCTATCCGCTCACCACCTGGCTCATGACTCCCCTCCGCAACCCCAACACTCCTGCTTAGCACTCATACAATGAGAGCCATGCTGTCACCAGGAACATCATCGAGTAGACCATCATGGTGCTCAAGCAATGGTTCCGCTGCCTTGACCACTCGGGAGGAGCCCTCCAGTACTCAGCTGAGCGGGTGCCCCATTTCGTCGTGCTCTGCTGCATGTTCCACAACTTGGCCATCCTGAGGGCCCAGCCCTTGCCACCAGGGATTGCGGGACTACCTCAGGAGGAGGAAGAGGGACAGGAGGAGGAGGACGAGGGAGGAGGCAGCCACTCATCAGACTGCGGTTCCAATAAATTAAACCCCAGATCCCCGTTGCTCACCACATCCCCATCATTCCATCCCTGTCGCAGGCCATATCACAGCGCAAAGCTGAAATGAGAGACACCACAAAATCATCCAAAGCCAATAAATACATTTATCAATAATCAGTGAACACATATTTACAACAACAATATTACCTATTCACCCTTGTGCAATCCCTTAGTGCCTCTCGTTACTGTGCCTTTGCCTACTCTAATGCTTCTACGAGGTGTTGGCCCAGTGGCTGCAGCACGGCTGGTGGAAGGCTGCTGAGTGTCCATGTGGGAGACTTCAGATGGCCTTGCAGGACGTCATCCACCAGCTCTGGGCCTGGAAGGCCTGACTGTAGACTGCACCACCTCAGCATGGGTGGCAGCAGTCTGGGCTGGCTGGATGACAGGCAGCGACAAGGGCAATGGCGGAGTGGCAGTGGTGGGAGCAGGAATGATGTCATCCTGAGAGAGGACAGCAGCTTCCTGCTCCACTGACCCACTGCCACTCGCCCGGGGCAGCACCTCAGCATCCCTAGCAATCTGTTGGAGCACAGATTGCTGGCCTGCTGCGACACCGTGAAAGCCCCGGTCGATGGTGGTAGACCCAGCCACGATGACAGCAGTCAGAGCTTGCGTGGCATCAAGCTGAGACTGAATGAGAGTAGTCTAAGAATCGATGGCACCAAGCATAGACTGCATTACAGCACTAAGACGTTGCGTGGCTTCCGCCTGTGCAGCAATGAAAGCTGCGACATCGCCCATCACACGCAGTATCAGGTCTGGCTCGCCATGTTCTCTCAAGGAGTCCACCATCCTTTGCAAACTGCAAATGATGGGCTCCATGGTGTGCACAGAGCCTTGTGCAATGTTGGAGATGGACTCCTCCACGCTCCTTACCATTGCCAAGAGGCTCTCGGGCACCCTTGGCATTGCACCGATCATCTCCGTGTGCATGCCCATCACCCTTCTTCTAAACGCCTCTCCATCGAGGTCCTCATCTGAGTCCTGTGCAGCAGAACTCACGCGTGAACTCGCCCTCCAGGGAGCTGGGTCCCAAGCTACCCTTTCCCCCTGGCCTTGCTGCAGCCCACTCGTCCCTGGTGCATCACCCTGTGCAGATCCCGCTACTATAGTATCCTCTAAAGAACGTGTAGTGGCAGTATCTGAGCTGGTGTCTGCGGGTGAGACATGCAGTGACGCGGTGTGTTCTTCCTCCTCCTCTTCTTCTGCCTCGCTCTCTATGGTGCCCTCAGGGACAGGCTGCTCAGCTGCTTGCTCATTATCTGAAAGCATAAAGGCACAAGAATCGGGTTAAGATGAGGGGAGGGGGGCAGGAAGGGAGAAAGGCATGCATACAGTATGATTAGCTGGAAAGTGGAAAAAGCTTGTGGGGTGAGGGGGAAGTGGGATGTGAGAAGAAGGAGTAGGGATGAACATACTGTTGTTGTCCCCAAGAGGGTCAACGTCGCCGGTGGCCATGGTGCCCACCACCTGGCACCCAATGATTTGCAGCACTCTTTCCTCCAGCTCAGACAGTGGTTGGGTGTCAGGCTTGTCCCCCGCCTGTGCGCTCCTGCTCCCTCCTGTTGTGAGCGACCTTGGCCTGCAAGAGAAAGGAAAGTGTGTGAGTGAGTGTGGAGCAATGTGTTTGGGAGGTGTGCCTGCCATAGTTGAATAGCTGTCATTGTGTGCAAGGTGTGGGATGTGGGTGTGAATGTTGGTAGATGGAGATTGTTGGTGGGTGAGTGCTGGGGTTGTGGTGCTTTGGGCAGTGTGTGCAGACTAAGGTTCAGATGGTGGTATGTAGCATTTGTTGAAGCATTGACTCACCCTGCCCACCCGAGTGAGGCCGTTAAATTTCTTCCTGCACTGTGTGTGGGTCCTGGGGACCACAGTGTTGCCCGAGACCTGCTGGGCTACCTCCCTCCACATGGCGCGGAAGAGCTGCGGCGAAACAGCTGCAGAACCAGCAATGCTGAGAATGAGGTTCGGCAGCATGATTGAACCTCCCCTTTAAGAACTGGAAAGAGCCTGTGGCAATGATGACTAAGAATTAGACTGCACCTGAAATTGTTTAGTGCTTTGAGTCTAACGCCACTGAGCCAGGTCATTAGCACTTGATTTAGCGCTCCAGTCCTTTCTTTGAGCGCTAACACTGAATTTTGCGCCAAATCTCAAACTTTTCAGAAGTTAGTGCCCATTCCTGGGCTAGAATGAATTTCTCCCCCCTAAGAGTCTAATAGGTGTAGATGAGCAAAGGGATCTAGAGGCACACATTCTCAAATCATTAAAAGTAGTGATGCAGCTTAATAAGGCCATTAAAAAAAAGCAAACCAAGCACTGGGGTTCATTTCTAGAGGGATAAAATTGTTAAACTTGATTCGAACCTTGGTTAGACCACACTTGGAGTACTGTGAACAGTTCTGGTCTCCATATTACAAAAACGATATAGAGGCACCGGAGAAGGTGCAAAGAAGGTTCACAAGGATGATACCAGAACTGAGAGAAGATACTTATCAGGAAAGGCTGAACAGGCTGGGGCTCTTCTGTCGAGAAAAGAGAAGGCTGAGGGGTGATAGAGGTATTTAAGATAATGAAAGGGTTTGATAGGGTAGATGTAGAGAAAATGTTTCCACTTGTGGGGGAGTCCAAAACTAGGGGTCATAAATATAAGATTGTCACTAATAAATCCAATAGGGAATTCAGGAGAATCTTCATTACCCAGAGAGTGGTGAGAATGTGGAACTCGCTACCACAAGGAGCAGTTGAGGCAAATGGCATAGATGCATTTAAGGGGAAGCTGGATAAGCACATGAGGGAGAAAGGAATAGAAGGATATGCTGATAGGGTCAGATGAAGAGAGGTGGGAGGAGGCTCAGGTGGAGCATAAACACCGGCAAAGACCAGTTGGGCTGAATGGCCTGTTTCTGTGCTGTAGACTCAATGTAACCATTACCACCAGAGTGCTCGCCCCTAAATGCCATGTTGAGAATATATATACCTCTATATCGGTGTGAAAACCACTGATTTTTCTCTATAAAGGTTTTTTTAATTATAAATTTTAACTTTTTTTTACTAAATGTTTGCAAGTTTTTCTCTTACAGCTTGTAATCTGTTTGTTCATAATGTTTGCTATTTAACCCTGAGCTGGCCTTCTGACCCCATATCCTCGCCATAACAAAGACCGCCTACTTCCACCTACGTAATATTGCCTGTCTCTGTTCCTGCCACAGCCCATCTGCTGCTGAAACCCTCATTCATGCTTTTGTTACCCCTAGACTCGACTATTCCAATGCTCTTCTGGCCGGCCTCCCATCCTCCATAAACTTTAGCTCACCTAAACCTCTGCTGCCCATATCCTAACTTGCACCAAGTCCCGTTCACTCACCGCTGTGCTCGCTGACCTACATTGGCTCTTGGTCCGGCAACGCCTTGATTTTAAAATTCTCAACCTTGCGTTCAAATCCCTCCATGCCCTCGCCCCTCCCTAGCTCTGTAAGCCTCCTCCATCCCTACAACCCTCTAAGAAATCTGTGTTCCTTCAACTCTGGCCTCTTGTGCATCGCCCGCTTCCTTTGCACACCATTTGTGGCCGCGCCTTCAGCCGTCTAGACCCTAAGCTCAGGAATTCCATCCCTCAGCCTCTCCACCTCTCTCTCCTCCTTTAAGAATGTCCTTAAAAACCTACCTCTTTGGCCAAACTGTTGGTCACCTGTCCTAATATCTCGGTTTCTGGCTCAGTGTCACTTTTTGTCTGATTACACTCCTGTGAAACGCCTTGGGATGTTTAACTACGTTAAAGGTGCTATATAAATACAAGTTGTTGTCGTTTTGCTTTTTGAAATGGAAAGAAGAAACTAAGAAAGATGCTGCAAACACACAGCAAGCCCAACAGCAGAGATCCGTGCAGAGATAAGGAAAGAAGGAAAGAATTGCATTTATATAGTGCGTTTCATGACTTCAGGATATCCCAAAGCACTTCACACCCAATGAAGTACTTACGAATTGTAGTCACTGTTATAATGTAGGAAATAAATATATTTTTCTCAATTCCATTTGTTGGAATGAGAAAGGTTCTTGTCCGATGCGGCTTTAAGCATTTTTTTCTCGCATCACAAGTTCCAATCTTTCTTCATTCCATTACCCTAAATTATAGGGTATAAAAATAGAGTTATGATTCATACACTAATCCGACATGGACTTGTTGGACCGAATGGCATGTTTCTGTGCTTTGAACACTATCTAGATTAGAACTGCGTAGAACGTAATCAGGCCTATGATGCCACACAAGGTGCATTCCTGATCTCAGCTATGTTCCTGGAGGAAGATGTTGATCAGAGGTCAGGTATTTCACCATAGGCAGAAGAGGTTGAGTCAGCCTGGCCCACGCGCGTCCCTGCATGCCATTCAGAGGTCACAGGTCAACTCCTCACCATTTCAGTCAGAGAAAAGCAAGTGGCACAAAAGCACCAGAATTTTTCCCCTTTATTTTCTCCCCCTCTCTCCTGAAGGCACTGAATCATGCCGGGGTATAGTTCCAGGGGCATCACTTGCTTGTCAGTATCTTACCCAAGCGCATTCTTCATGTGAGTGTAGGCTGGTTATTCAACTATGGGGAGCAAGCCCAGTCATGTCCTCACTCTATGACATCAACAACAACTTGCATTTATATAGCGCCTTTAACGTAGTAAAACGTCCCAAGGCGTTACATCCTTACACTTTCCGGGGCGAGGGTGGGGGGTGCGGGGGGGGTCTGACTGGATAGCATTCAGAAGCGGGACCCATGGCTGATTATTCCTCTCCCTAGACCACGGGTGCTGAGAGCAATTGTCACACTGCAGCACATAGAAGATCAAGCCTGTCACTTTGCTGGCCTGTATGGCTTAATATTGTACCAACTGGGGCCTTTCACCCGGATAAGTGCAGTTTCTAATCCAGATCTTATGTTACTTTTAAGATATTTATAATTATTCAATAAAAATTCATCGACATCTCAGGGATTAGACTGAGTTAATAGCATTGATTACCACAGACAGTTTTATTTGCCTCGTTTCCCTGCATTTAAACAGTGACGACACTTCAAAAGTAATTCATCGGCTGCTAAGCACTCTGAGACGTCCCGAGGTCGTGAAAGGCGCTCTAAAAGTGCACGTTTTTTTCAGTCTTTCTCAGCTGCAATAGCAACTGGACAGAATAAGAGTACTTAGTTAAAAAATGGATATTTAAACTTTAGCTCCCTGACAAACTGGAACTCCCATTTGAACACACAGTAGGGATCTGCCCGCAGAGGAGCCGAAAGGGTTCAACAGGTTGTACAAAAAATACCTGAGTTGTTTCAAACAAAGAGGGCCTGGGAAAACTGGTTTGAAAACCCGCTCAGGCTGTGGACATTGTTAATGTACTGTGAAGTATTTTTTTTCAGAGCCCTAAAGGGGCATTGTAAAAGAATTTCTTAAGATTCACACATTCCCTCCCCTCGGCAGGTGTTGTGTGATTCTCAGCCAGAGACAGAGGTGAGATGTTATGCAAGTGCAATTTATTCCAGGACATGGCGTACGTGTTAAAACGCCTCAATCAAATCATTTTCAGTGAAGTAGCACATAATGTTCCAGATGCACTATGACCGTATCATATGATTATGTTCTCCATATCTCTTGTCACACGCTGTTAGTTTGCCCCAATAGACTGCAACCCATCACTTTATCACAATTCGGTGTTATAACTTACTTGTTGACGTGTGGTTTCATTCTGTACCATAATACCAACCATGGGAAACAGAAAATCTATTCATGCTAAGCCATTAACTGGGCTACTGCACCCAACCCAGAGCATTCCTACTTAGTGGCACTGAAAGCAACAACGGGACTGCCACGAAAAGCAAAACACAGCAGATGCTGGTAATCTGAAACAAAAACAGCACTTGCTGGAAACACTCTGCAGGTGCCACGCTCTTTGTGGCGGCATCTGTGGTGAGAACAGATATTGGGGAGACCAAACGCAGATTGGGTGACCGCTTTGCGGAACACCTCCGTTCAGTCCGTAAGGGGGATCCCGAGCTCCCGGTGGCCTGTCACTTTAATTCACCGCTCCACTCCCACTCTGACCTCACCGTCCTCGGCCTATTACACTGTTCCACGGAAGCGCAGCGTAAGCTCGAGGAACAGCACCTCATCTTTCGTTTAGGCACGCTACAGCCCTCTGGACTCAATATCGAGTTCAACAATTTTAGATCATAACCTTAGCTCCAATCACATTTATATTTTATTTTTTCATCCACCCTTTTATTTGGCCCCCCCCCCCCACACTTTTTTTTCCTCCTAGAAGCTGGCAGCTGTCCTTCATTCTGCCAGTGGATTTCATACTTCTTTCAGCCTTAACCTGTCACATTAACACCACCTCTTGCCTTGCATATCTCTTAATGTCTCTTAATGTCTCTTAATCTCCCCTTTTGTTCTTTCATCCCCTCCCCCTTTTCCCAGCTTTATCCTGGCCTTAAATCTATTTGATTTCCGGCTCTTTCCAGTTCTGACGAAAGGTCATCGACCTGAAACGTTAACTCTGTTTCTCTCTCCACGGATGCTGCCTGGCCTGCTGAGTTTTTCCAGCGTTTTCTGTTGTTATTACAGTCAATAGTCATTTGTTCGCCTCTGAGTTAGAAGTCCTACTCCAGAGACTGCAGCTCAAAATTCAGGCTGACACTCCAGTGCAGTGCTGAGGGAGTGCTGCACTTTCGGAGGTGCCATCTTTTGGGTGAGACGTTAAACTGGGTTTAACATGGGTGATAAATAATATAAATAAATAATAATAAATAAATAAATAACATCTGTTCTCTCAGGTGGACATAAAAGATCCCATGGCGCTATTTCAAAGAAGAGCAGAGGAGTTCTTCCCGGTGTCCTGGCCAATACTTATCCCTCAATCAACATAACAAAAACAGATTATCTGGGCATTATCACATTGCTGTTTGTGGGAGCTTGCTGTGCGCAAATTGGCTGCCGCGTTTCCTACATTACAACAGTGACTACACTTCAAAAGTACTTCATTGGCTGTAAAGTGCTTTGGGATGTCCTGAGGTCATGAAAGGCGCTCTATAAATGCAAGTTATTGTTTTAGAAAGAATTAAGAACTTGAAAATAGACAGAGCAGCCGGGCCAGATGATATCCACCCGAGGGTCCTCAGGGAGGTGGGGCATGTACTGTGCGAGCCCCTGGCCTGTATTTTTAATAGCTCACTGCACTCTGGAATGGTTCCTATAGAATGTAGATGATGCTCGTATGCTTCAGGCAGTTCTTAATGTGTTCGGAGATTGGGCTCAAGACTGGAACATGATGTATAGCTTACATAACTGCAGTGTTATGCATGTGAGCAGGGGAAATGCTCAACATTCATACACCCTTGAGGGAAAGGCATTAACGATGGTGGCGATAGAAAGAGATTTGCGCATTCTAGTGCACACATCCTTTAAGGAACATGAGCAATGCGGTGTCGTGATAGCTAGAGCAAATAGAGTGTTGGGGTGTATCTATAGGCCAAACCTTGTGAGGACGAACATTGGTGAACCAGATGGGTTTTTACAACAATCCAGTAGTTTCATATTGACCATTACTGACGCTAGCATTTTATTCCAGATTTATTTAATTGAATTTAAATTCCCCAGCTGCCGTGGTGGGATTGTGAACTCATGTCTCCAGATCTTAGTCCAGGCCTCTGGATTACTAGTCCAGTACCATAACCACGATGCTGCTGTACCGCTACCGTATCTTGTAAATAAGAAAATTATATTTCTTTTTCTACATAATAAAAAAGAAAGGAATCAAAATGGCCGGCTACCGCTGTTTTTAAAAGAAAGGGCAGATAGTCTGACACTCTATTCTCAGGTAGTAATTAGAAATTGAATTTGGATGGGTGTGGTTACTACCCAAGAAGTCAAGCTTTTATCTCTTGTGTTTTGAGTCACCTTCTGGATGCCTGTAACAAAAAGTCAATTTATCTCATGTTACAATGCAAGCAGCTGTCAAAGACGGTAAATCCAATTAAATGCACTGCCTTTCTTCCTGTTTTAATGATGGGAAGTCGCACAACACCAGGTTATAGTCCAACAGTTTTATTTGAACATTGTTCTCTGTCTATATATGCTTTGCCGATTCGTATTCCTTCACTTCACCTGACGAAGGAGCAGCAGCTCCGAAAGCTTGTGATTTCAAATAAAACTGTTGGACTATAACCTGGTGTTGTGCGACTTCTCACTTTTGCTTTAATGATGCCATCTGAAACTTTACTGTGAATGTTTTTTTTTTCTCCACTTCCTTTCCTGAAGCACTGAGTCTTGCGGACATAACGTTCCAGGGGACGTTGGATCGCTTTAGCACCTCACCTCAAGAAGCCATTGTTCCACACGTAGGGCCTGTTTGACAGTGAGCATCAGCATGTTATTTGATAATGGCGAGTCCCGACCTTATCCTCACCAATGTCCACACATATTCAACAACTTTAGATCATAACCACTGCTCCCATTTTCTCAGACGGCAGGTGCTGGTAATGGCTCTGCTGTAAGCATTTACACCTCCCCTGGACACAAATTTTGTTTCTTTCCTTGTCCCATTACCACTCCCTTTTGCCTTGCACCATCGCCCCTATTGTCATTTAATCACCTTTTCGCAGAACTTTCCAATGGTTCTTTCCTCCCTCCTCCCTTCTCCCTGGCTCTGTACTTGCTTATAAACTGTCAAATCTCTAACTTCTTCCAGTTCTGATGAAAGGTCACCGACCGGAAACATTGGCCACGATTTCGCCTACCTCAGCAGGTCCGGTGCGGCCGGGGTCGGTGGTGGGGTGCGACACCGCTGCTGGCTCCAGCCCGCTCTGTGAAATGATTTTACCGTGATTGGGCTTGTTAAGCCCGGCCAGCATGTTTGCCGACCAATTGAGGGAAGCGGGTCTGATGACGTCATTCGATGACGCGTCATCAGCCGGTTTCCTTAAAGGGACCATGCGCAAATTGATTTTGACAGTCGTGCTGTCAGTGCACTACAGCATTGAGGTACTGCACAGAGGTGCATGGCTACACCCAGGCTCTCCCATGATTCCTTCCATATGCTGATGGAGGGAGTCACAGCACGCAGTGGCGATGAGCGTGAAAGGAATGTGTTGGGCATTGCAGGGATGCTTTATGGTGTTAGTGTGGGGTATTGCCAACCTGTTGCATCATGTGGCAGTGAGGATGTACAGCGTCAAGTGAAGTAAATCTGGCCATGGTGAGGCCTAGTCTAACCAGGGCTTTGTATAGCTGTAGAAAACCTTCTTCCTCTTTATATTCTAGCCCTCTAGTTATAAAGGCTAACATTCCATTAGCTTTTTTGATTATTTTTTGTCCCTGGCTACCAATGCTCCCTCTAAGCTGCGTGGCCATGGGAAAGGTCTCACGCAGGCCAATCACCGGTTTCACCATTGTAAATACCGCGCATGCGCAGAAATTTAAAGGGACCACGCACTAAAAGAAACAGGCCGCGCAGAACAAAGCGTAGCTTACAGGGAACATTGCTGACTACTACAGTTTAATGATCTGTGTACATGGGCCCCCAAATCTCCACTGTTCCCAGCTTTTCACCATTTAAATAATGGTTGACATCACACTTACCTGTGTTGTAATCCATCTGCCACAGTTTCACTCACTCACTTAATCTATCAGTGTCTCTATGTAATTTTATGCTCCCATCTACAATAATGTACAACCAATCTTTCTGTTTTATTGCACAGGGAATGGAGTATAAAGTAGGGAAGTCCTGTTACAACTGTACAGGGCATTGGTGAGACCACACCTGGAGTACTGCATACAGTTTTGGTCTCCTTATTTAAGGAAGGATATATTTGCATTGGAGGCAGTTCAGAGAAGTTTCACGAGGTTGATTCCGGAGATGAAGGGGTTGTCTTTTGAAGAAGGGTTGAGCAGGTTGGGCCTATACTCACTGGAGTTTAGAAGAATGAGAGGGGATCGTATTGAAACATATAAGATTCTGAAGGGGCTTGACAGGGTGGATGCAGAGAGGATGTTTCCCCTCGTGGGGGAATCTAGAACTAGGGGGCATAATTTCAGAATAAGGGGGCACCCATTTAAAACGGAAATGAGGAGGAATTTCTTCTCTCAGAGGGTCGTGAATCTTTGGAATTCTCTTCCCCAGAGAGCTGTCGAGGCTGGGTCATTGAATATATTTAAGGTGGAGATAGACAGATTTTTGAATGGTAAGGGAGTCAAGGGTTATAGGGAGCGGGCAGGGAAGTGGAGTTGAGGCCAAGATCAGATCAGCCATGATCTTATTGAATGGCGGAGCAGGCTCGAGGGACCAAATGACCTACTCCTGCTCCTACGTCTTATGTTCTTATGTTCTTATGTTCTGTCATCAGCAAACTTGGATATATGGCACTCTATGGTGTTATCTAACTCATCAATAAATATGGTGAATAGTTGAGGCTCCAGCACAGATCCATGTAGGACATGACTAGTCACTTCCCTCCAATTCGAGTAGGTATCCATTATTGCTACTCTCTGTCTTCTACTGCCTAACAAATCTTCTAACTAGGTCAATAATTTGCCTTCAATTCCATGAGCTTTAATTTTAGCTAACAGTCTCTTCTGTGGAACCTTATTGAATGCCTTCTGGAAGATCATATAAACTACATCCATGACATTCCCCTGTCTAGTACTTTAGTTACTTCCTCAAAAAATTCAATTAGGTTTGTTAGACATGACCGATCCATTACAAATCCATATTGGCTCTCTCTAATCAACTCAAATTTCTCTCAGTGCTCAGTCACATTGTCCTTAATTATAGATTCCAATAACTTCCCCAAAACAGATGTTAGACTAATAGGTATATCTTTTCCTGGTTTTTCTCTTTCACCTTTCTTAAAAAATGGAGTTACATTTGCAATTTTCCAATATAAAGGGACAATTACTGAATCAAGAAAGCTTTCGATTATTTCTAAAGCATCTATAATTTCCTCACCTACTTCCTTTAAAACCCTGGGGTGGAAACCATCAGGTCCTGGGGATTTGTCAGTTTTTAGTGCCATTATTTTTTTTAATTTTGTTATCTTGCTTACGTTAACTTTAGTGCGTTCCAGACCTTGATTCATTAGTAATTTCCTTGGAATGTCAGATACAGTATCCACTTTCTCTACTGTGAAGACAGACACAAAGGCCGCGATTTTGCCAGCGCTCAGAGGGCGGGTTCGGAGGCGAGTCAGCTGTTAAAGTCGCAATGATTGACGGTGGGTTGGAAACCCACCATGAACCTGTCTCCGTATGAGTTTCAAGAGTGTCGGGTCTGCGATTTCAAGGATTTTAAGGAAATCTGCTGTCCTTACCTGGTCTGGCCTATGTGTGACTCCAGACCCACAGCAATGTGGTTGACTCTTAACTGCCCTCTGACAAGCCACTCAGTTGTACCAAACCGCTATAAAAGAAGTATCGTGGACTGCAGCAGTTCAAGAATGGCAGCTCACCACCACCTTCTCAAGGGCAAGTAGGGACTCTCCACTGCTGTCCCTGTCTCCGCCATCTTGCTCACTTGTGAGTTGTGATACATCAGGTGACAACACTACTCCATCTCACAAACGACCCACCGAGGTGTGCGTCTCTGCAATGGTGCTGGGTGCGCTTATTTGTGCTGACGCTGCTCCCTCAGAGGATGCAGCATCCTCTGAGGAGTCCTCCTGCTCTTCCTCCTGGACAGTAGGGAGGAGGGCTCTTGATGGTCCTGTGGGAGAGTAAAGGCATGAGTTAGACATGTGATATATAGATTGCAGACACATCCCATTGTGCACATGATGAGCATTCAATTCTAATGACATCAGATCCCATACGTGTCACTCATGAAAGCCAAATAAGATGGATGGAGAAGCATTCTGTCACCAGGTTGTTCTACTGAGCCCGTCTCTCCGTCCCCCACTTCGAGCTGTTCCACTGATCCCGATATGTCGAGAGCAGCCTTCTCAGCGTGGGTGAGCTGTGAGAAGGATAATGGTCTTCCTCCTGTTCTCTCCCTCTCCCTCGTATTGTGGGCTCTCTTTTCCTGCAACGAGGGAAAGAAGTGGGGTTTCAGTAAGAGTGATGGAATGAGTGTAAAGAATGGATAGGATAGATGTTCAGAGGGAGACTGTGAAGGAGTGGGTTCCCAATACCAAGTCCCCTCCTTTTGAGTTGTTAGTTGTTGTCATTGCATAACCTTGACGGTGGGTGTGAGGGGTGCATAGTTAGATGGGGAAGTGATTCAGTAATGACCTGAGATCCAATTGTGAAATGGCCCCCTTAAATACACCAGCTGCAAATGAGTCAGCAGAGCAGCTCAGCAGCTCATCTTGTGATCAGGGCGGGTAACACACACGGCGGGCTTAACTAGCCCAATTAGCCAAAAATTGTGTCAGCAGGCTGGCTGGTGCCGGCAGCGGCACCGGAACCCGCCAACTAACGTTCCTGACGCCAACCCGCCTCTGGGCAGAAAATCGCGGCCATAGTAATTATTCAACAGGTTTGCCATTTCCTTATTTTCATTTGCAAAATTACCCCCATTTGTTTTTAAAGGGCCCACATTACCCTTGACTACCTTTATTCTTCTAATATAATTGTAATAACTTTTTGTGTTAATCTTGATACCCCTCGCAAGTTTCTTTTCATATTCCTTTTTGCAGCTCTTACTATCTTTTTTGTCTTCCTTTGCTGTTCTTTGTATCTCTCCTAGTACCCTGGATTTACACTATTCTTTGCTCTTTCCTTTAGTTTCATGTTATCTCTCACCTCTTTTGTCGACCATGGCTGTTTTATATGGTAAGTGGTGCTCTTTCCGCTTAGGGGTATATCTTGGTCCTGTATTGAGCTAAATTATTTTTTGAACACCTCCCACTGTTCATCTGTAGTCTTACCCAATAACAGTCCTGAACAGTTTGCTGACGTCACTTTCTGTCTCATCCCATTAAAGTTAGCCTTACCAAAATCTAGAATCTTCGTAACTGTTAAGTTTCTCCTTTTCAAACCTAATATTGAATTCAATTATATTATGATCACGGTTAGATAAATGTTCCCTTACTGTTAGATTATTAACGAAGTCTGGCTCATTACTCATTACTAAATCTAGTATGGCCAGTCCTCTTATTGCTCCAGAAAACTATCTTGATTGCACGCAAGAAATTCACTACCTTTCTGACTTGAGCTACGCTGCTCTTCCCAATCTATATGAAAATTAAAGTCTCCCATTAAAACAAGTTTGCTTTTGCTACAAGCCTCCCTAATCTCTGAATTAATACATTCTGCCACTTCATTGCTGCTATCAGGCGGCCTGTAGACAACTCCCATTATAGTTTTAAATCCTCTCTTATTCCTCAGTTCTAAACATAGCTGGTTGCTACCCCTTACCTGTAGTCTCTCTTATTAATGTTGTCATAGTGTCTTTAACCAATAAGGTCAACCCTCCTCCTCTTCCAGTTTCCCTATCCTTTCTAAAAACGTTATAATCTGGAATATTTGTAACTCCTGCTGTAACTATTTAATTATTTTAGTATTCCCTTCACCTGGAGTATCTATAATCATTGTTTATGACCTGAACTCTGCTCTTACCCTTTTTTAAAAATCTTTAAACTATCATTTTTACTGTTGTTTCTGATAAGCCCTCCCCCCACTCCCCATTTATTAGTGTGGCCTGACTGGAGCACTATACCACTTCAGCATGACTGCCTCAGACCTATACTGAAATGATAATATAGCTCAGAATTCTGTTTCTTTGTTAATTGCTGCCCTACAATGGCCAGACTGTAGAGATTCACGTATCTCTGGTAAACAGGATCGAGTGCAAACCAATATGGTGGGCATATTGTGTTTAATCGGAGTTTAGGACAGAATATAATACTCTAGCAATACAGCAAAAACATACGACCGTGACAAGTAGCTGGTACCGGACCCGATCAGACAGACGGCTAGCGTGCACGAACAACTCTTCTTATTCGTTCTCCTTCTTGTCTCACGTGTCTCTCTCTCTTTCTCTGAACTACCCAAGAGTGTTACACTAGGGTCCGCATGTGCCCACTCTCTGAAGAGTGTTAGACCATCAACTCACTCTTGGGAGCCCTCTGCTCCCCTGTCTGGTCTAAGCGATTTTTGGGTCTTGCTTTTATTCTCTTCTTAGGGGTGGGTCTGAGGTAGAATAATGGACAAGACCATTTAACCTATAGAGGTTCCCCTTAAAACAAGGTGCCCAATGGCATGTCGAGTTCTTTGTCTAAACTTACCGATGAAGACCCTCCCTCAAGGGGTCTTCACAACCATTACACATGCTTTCTGTACTTGACCAATCATGCCCTTACAGCATGTTGAGGACTGTCTTCCCTTATCTCATCTGGCCCTTTCCTTCCAAAGCAATGGCCTCTTCTCATCCTGTCTTGTCTCCCCTGGTGCAGCCAGTGCGTGTACCAGGCACAGCTTTGTGCTATTAAATCAGAGGCCCAAGCCAGAGGTGTCTTACTCAACCAGCCGCCATCCAAACTATCTCCCATTAATCTAACAGACTATTCCATCCTGAGATGGTACCTTAACTCCCATAAATTCCTTCTATTCTATGTCCTTTATACTAATTAACTTTTAATTATCTTCGCAAGCAGTTCTGTTACACAAACTCCAAATTCTACCTTAGCATTATAATATGGTTACTAGTAATAATGGAAGAAACATAGGTTGGGCCTTCATTGGCCAAATTAAAGACGAAGTCAAAATCCAAAACTTACAAACAGCAGACAGCTAAGCCTTGAGGCAAGGTCATGCTATGTGCCCCTATGTGGGATGTTATGCATGCTCTAATCTAACTAATTCAAAAGACTGTCTCAAATTCTAATGCATGTTTTCCAGGAAAACAAACTTACACAGTTCCAGTAGAACATAACTTATACATTAACCCCTCACTTGTCTCAAGCAGAAACATACAATCATTTAAACACTATTATTCACGTAGCCATATACATTGTTAGGCACCCCTAGTTTCTAACAGGACATAGTAATCTGTTGAGTCTACTGTAACTCTCCAATTACTTTTATCCTCTGCCATAGGTAGTTCAACAACATTTACCGAGTAAGTATTGGTACAGTTGGAGCTTTTCCCCAACACTTTCAAATCTCCTATGATCCATATGCACCCATATACTGCTCATATATAGAATAGTGCACCCAGGATTAGAAATAACCCACTAATTTTTCATATATAGTATGCCAGCCACCATATGAAATGCTCCTCATGTATCAATAAATGACTCGTTCTGTTTACTCGGAATGAGTGTTCAGTTTTTGTCAAGCCCAGTGGAGAAAGCAATGAAATACCTGACCAGAAAGACAAATTTTGAGCACATCACTAATGACGCAAGGAAAACTGAAGAGGGAGAGCAGCTATTGATAAACCAGGTTAAAAGTCTTATTTTAAAGCTCAATTTCAGTACATGCATCAATAGATGGATAGATTTACCATCCCTTCAACAGATTGAAATCAACTTTGAGTGAAGTTATCTGAAGTTTGTTTACTTTGAAATAAATGGCCACTGCCAAGTCATGACAAATGAATCAAATATGAATGGGAATGTCAAATCTCTCAGCAAATGCAAGTTCGCCTTTGTTTGTTCTTGGATTCCAGGAGGACATTCCATCTAAATGGCACACCCAACACATGGTAAAGTATCTAAAAATCTCATGTTTAAAAATTGTTTCCAAGGAAGCATAACACAATGATGTTGTTAAAGGTACAGGCCGTAATTTTTAACTTAGGCGCGAAGTTAGTTGGTCGCTCGTGGCAATTGAAAATCGCCCTCATAGTATCTAAAAACTCCAACTAACTTGGAATCATTGCGACTTTCCTTGAGCTTTCAGGCAGAAGACATTTTCCACAGAGGTAGTAAGAGGGTCATGAAGAACATGTGGCAAACCACCACAGAAGGTGAAGGTACTATGTAAGAGAGGTAGACAGATATTTTATTTAAAATGGAGTCTGCGATAAAATTGATAATGCAGCATCTCACCTTGCTGTCGTGGTGTGCGTGAGCCATTAGGAACCTCCGTTGTGAGTTAACAGAGTTCCACAAGGATTTCTTCTGGGTCCCTGCAGACTCTGTCTGTAAACTATTTAGAGGAGAGTAGTTGTTCTATCATAACATTTACAGATTATACTGAAGGGATGAGTGAGCTAAACAAAGACGATTTGGATCAATGTCCTTTAGGGAAGGAAATCTGCCGTCCTTACCTGGTCTGGCCTTTCTGTGACTCCAGACCCACAGCAATGTGGTTGACTCTTAACTGCCCTCTGAAATGGCCTAGCAAGCCATTCAGTTGTAACAAACCGCTACGAAACACAATAATAAGATTGAAACTGGACGGACCACCCGGCATCGACCTCGGCACCGGCTACGGACACGGCAACGGCACACCCAGCCCAGTCAACCCTGCAAAGTCCTCCTCACCAACATCTGGGGACTTGTGCCAAAATTGGGAGAGCTATCCCACAGATTAGTCAAGCAACAGCCTGACATAGTCATACTCACAGAATCATACCTTTCAGCCAATGTCCCAAACTCCTCCATCACCATCCCTGGGTATGTCCTGTCCCACCGGCAGGATAGACCCACCAGTGGTATACAGTCAGAAAGGAGTGGCCCTGGGAGTCCTCAACATTGACCCTGGACCCCATGAAGTCTCATGGCTTCAGGTCAAGCATGGGCAAAGAAACCTCCTGCTGATTACCACCTACCACCATCCCTCGGCTGATGAATCAATACTCCTCCATGTTGAACACCACTTGAAAGAAGCACTGAGAGAAGCAAGGGTACAGAATGTACTCTGGGTGGGGGACTTCAATATCCATCACCAAGAGTGGCTCGGTAGCACCACTACTGACCGAGCTGGCCGAGTCCTAAAGGACATAGCTGCCAGTCTGGGCCTGCGACAGGTGGTGAGAGAACCAACACGAGGGAAAAACCTACTTGACCTCATCCTCACCAATCTACCTATCGCAGATGCTTCTGTCCATGACAATATTGCTACAACTGTACAGGGTATTGGTGAGACCACACCTGGAGTACTGCGTACTCTTTTGGTCTCCTTATTTAAGGAAGGATATATTTGCATTGGAGGCAGTTCAGAGAAGGTTCACGAGGTTGATTCCTGAGTTGAACGGGTTGTCTTATGAAGAAAGGTTGAGCAGGTTGGGCCTATATTCATTGGAGTTTAGCAGAATGAGAGGGGATCTTATTGAAACATATAAGATTCTGAAGGGGCTTGACAGGGTAGATGCAGAGAGGATGTTTCCCCTCGTGGGGGAATCTAGAACTAGGGGGCAAAGTTTCAGAATAAGGGATCGCCCATTTAAAACGGAGATGCGGAGGAATTTCTTCTCTCAGAGGGTCGTGAATCTTTGGAATTCTCTACCCCAGAGAGCTGTGGAGGCTGGGTCATTGAATATATTCAAGGTGGAGATAGACAGATTTTTGAAAAAACAGGGGAATCAAGGGTTATGGGGAGCTGGCAGGAAAGTGGAGTTGAGGCCAAGATCAGATCAGCCATGATCTTATTGAATGGCGGAGCAGGCTCGAGGGGCCAAATGGCCTACTCCTGCTCCTATTTCTTATGTTCTTATGTATTGGTAGCAGTGACCACAGTCATTATGGAGATGAAGACTATTGTGTGGCACTACCACCGTGCTAAATGGGATAGATTCAGAACAGATCTTGCAGCTCAAAACTGGGCATCTGTGAGGTGCTGTGGGCCATCAGCAGCAGCAGAATTATATTCCACCACAATCTGTAACCTCATGGCCCAGCATATCCCTCACTCTACCATTACCATCAAGCCAGGGGACCAACCCTGGTTCAATAAAGAGTGTAGAAGAGCATGCCAGGAGCAGCACCAAGCATACCTAAAAATGAGGTGCCAACCTGGGGAAGCTGCAACACAGGACTATATGCAGGCTAAAAATCGGAAGCAGCATGCTATAGACAGGGCTAAGCGATCCCACAATCAATGGATCAGATCAAAGCTCTGCAGTCCTGCCACATCCAGTCATGAATGGTGGTGGACCTTTAAACAACTAACGGGAGGAGGAGACACCATGAATATCCCCATCCTCAATGATGGTGGAGCCCAGCACGTGAGTGCAAAAGACAAGGCTGAAGCGTTTGCAACCATCTTCAGCCAGAAGTGCCGAGTGGATGGTCCATCTCGGCCTCCTCCTGAGGTCCCACCATCACAGAAGCCAGTCTTCAGCCAATTCAATTCAAGAAACGGCTGAGCGCACTGGATACAGCAAAGGCTATGGGCCCCGACAACATCCCAGCTATCATGCTGAAGACTTGTGCTCCAAAACTAGCCGCGCCTCTAGCCAAGCTGTTCCAGTACAGCTACAACACTGGCATCTATCCGACAATGTGGAAAACTGCCCAGGTATGTCCTGTACACAAAAAGCAGGACAAATCCAACCCGGCCAATTACCGCCCCATCAGCCTACTCTCAATAATCAGCAAAGTGATGGAAGGTGTCATCGACAGTGTTATCAAGCGGCACTTACTCACCAATAACCTGCTCACTGATGCCCAGTTTGGATTCCGCCAAGGCCACTCGGCTCCCGACCTTATTACAGCCTTGGTCCAAACATGGACAAAGGAGTTGAATTCCAGAGGTGAGGTGAGAGTGACTGCCCTTGACATCAAGGCAGCATTTGACCGAGTCTGGCATCATGGAGGCCTAGTAAAACTGAAGTCAATAGGAATCGGGGGAAAAACTCTCCATTGGCTGGAGTCATACCTAGCACAAAGGAAGATGGTTGTGGTGGTTGAAGGTCAATCATCACAGTCCCAGGTCATCGATGCAGGTGTTCCTCAGGGCAGTGTCAGGCCCAACTATCTTCAGCTGCTTCATCAATGACCTTCCCTCCAACGTAAGGTCAGAAATGGGGATGTTCGCTGATGACTGCACAGTGTTCAGTGCCATTCACAACTCCTCAGATAATGAAGCAGTCCATGCCCGCATGCAACAAGACCTGGACGACGTTCAGGCTTGGGCTGATAAGTGGCAGGTAACATTCCCGCCACTCAATTGCCAGGCAATGAATATCTCCAACAAGCAAGGGTCTAACCACTGCCCCTTGACATTCAACGGCATTACCATCGCCAAATCCCCCACCATCAACATCCTGGGGGTCACCATTGACCAGAAACTTAACTGGACCAGCCACATAAATACTGTGGCAACAAGAGCAGGTCAGAGGCTGGGTATTCTGTGGCGAGTGTCTCACCTCCTGACTCCCCAAAGCCTTTCCACCATCTACAAGGCACAAGTAAGGAGTGAAATGGAATAGTCTCCACTTGCCTGGATGAGTGCGGCTCCAATATCACTCAAGAAGCTCAACACCATCCAAGACAAAGCAGCCTGCTTGATTGGCACCCCATCCAGCATCTTAAACATTCACTCCCTCCACCACTGGCGTACCGTGGCTGCAGTGTGTACCATCTACAAGATGCACTGCAGCAACTCGCCAAGGCTTCTTCGGCAGCACCTCCCAAATCCGCAACCTCTTCCATCTAGAAGGACAAGGGCAGCAGGCGCATGGGAACACCACCACCTCCAAGTTCCCCTCCAAGTCACACACCATCCTGACTTAGAAGTATATCGCCGATCCTTGATCATCGCTGGGTCAAAATCCTGGAACTCCCGCCCTAACAGCACTGTGGGAGTACCTTCACCACATGGACTGTAGCGGTTCAAGAAGGCGGCTCACCACCACCTTCTCAAGGGCAACTAGGGATGGGCAATAAATGCTGGCCTTGCCAGTGACGCCCACATCCCATAAAAACGCATTAAAAAAAATTCAAAAAATGGACTAAACAATGACAGGTGTGCTTTCATGCAAATAAATGTTCTCAACATTGCAGCACAAAAAATGTAGCATGAGAAAAGGAGTGTCAATCATTAAAGATGGGAATGAAAACAATTTGGGTGTATTATTAGCCCATTCTATTTCCAGTCATTGTCAAACTGTTGCAACAACGCCATAAAACATTGCAATATGCCTCAAGGATATTGGACTATAAGCTGTATAATGTTATTCTCGCCTTTTATAAATATTTGTTGAGACCACATTTGGAATATTATGTGCAATATTGGGCACAAGAGGCTATTGTACATTGTGCAGAGTTCATTAAATACCAACAGAAAAGAAAGAAAAACGTGCATTTATATAGCGCCTTTCATGACCTCAGGACATGCCAAAGCGCTTTACAGCCAACGAAGTACTTTTGAAGTGTGGTCACTGTTGTAATGTAGGAAATGTAGCAGCAAGGTCCCACAAACAGCAACGTAATAATGACAAGATAGTTTGGGGGAGTAATTGGGTGTCGCCCCGTTTGAGGTGCTAACTTTTAAAAGTTGGAAAAATTAGCAACAGGCGCTAATGTTTTTCAACTTTTAAAAAATTCGGGGTTTGCGCTCCAGGAAGGAAGTGCAGCGCTAAATCAAGTGCTCCACTTCCTTCCTGGAGTGCAACAGGCAGCAGGCCTGCACACTGGGCCAGGGAGCGCTGCCGCGTTGGAAGGCTCCTTCCCTCCCTTAAAGGGAAGGGCCATCGCTGCAGGCTCTGCAGGGGCAAAACTTACCTGGTCCCCGACGGCAGCCGCGATAACCCGATCAGCCCGATGCACTGCAGCAGAGTGCCGGGCCGATCGATCGCTGAAAAAAAAACCACAAAGACCATTTCACAATTTTTCCCACTTACCTCGGCCACCTCGCCTTTATGGATCGCCCCCGAAGCGCCCGGCCTCCTGATGAACGCCTCCTGCAGCTGCCGGTGTTTTCGCCCGGCGATGCTGCAGGGGGCTCAACCAATGTTCGAGTCCGGGGCGCTACAGGGGCGATGTGCACGGCGATGACGTCACGATCTCCAGGCGAAGGAGATCGGGGCACAACGCCATACCGCCACCGCAAACCTCCCGCCGAATTTGGCAGGAGTCGATCTTCTCGCCGCGCCAAGTCGGTAAGTGCTTAGCGCCCTGTTAGTGCCTCCCCTCCCCCCCCCCCACCCCGGAGGTGATTACAGGAGGTGCTAAGGAGGCCAATTTCTAGGCCTCTGTTTGTCAGTGATGTTGATTGAGGGATAAATATTGGCCAGGACACCGGTGAGAACTCTTCAAAACAGTGGCATAGGATCTTTTATGTCCATCTGGGACGGCCTCAGTTTAACATCTCATGCAAAAGACAGCACCTCCAACAGTGCAGCATTCTCTCAGCACTGCACTGGAGTGTCAGCCTAGATTTTTGTGCTCAAGTCTCTAGAGTGGGTTTTGGAACCCACAAGCTTCTGACTCAGAGGTGAGAGTGCTACCCACTGAGCAACAGCTGACAGGAATGATTGCAGGATTTATGGCTCTAAGTTATGAGGGAAGAATCACAGAGTTGAACTTATTTCATTGAAGTACAAAAGACTGTGACAAGGTTCAGATCTTCAAAACAGTGAGCATAGATGATGCAGACATAAACTATTAGATTTGAATGGTAAGTTCAGAACCAGATCATACTGATGTACAAAGAGTCAAGCAAGATTAGACAGTTTAATAAAAAGAATTCTCCAAAGAGGGTAGAAATATGCAAGCAGTGTATACCATCTACAAGATGCACTGCAGTAACTCGCCAAGCCTACTTTGACAGCACCTCCCAAACCTACAACCTCTACCATCTATAAGGACATGGGCAGCAGGAGCTTGGGAACACCACGACCTCCAAATTCCCCTCCAAGTCACACACCTTTCTAACTTGAAAGTATATCGCCGTTCCTTCATCGTCATTGGGTCAAAATCCTGGAACTCATTCCCTAGCAGCACCGTGGGAGTACCTTCACCACACGGACTGCAGCGGTTCAAGAAGGAGGCTCACCACCACCTTCTCAAGGACAATTAGGGATGGGGAATAAATCCTGTGAATGAATAAAAAAAAGAAAAAGGAAAACACTCAGGCAGCAAAAGCAGTGAATTTTGTTTGGATTCATTTTGTCAAAAAGGAGTTGAAAAATGGTCTGCTGTGAACAGGATAGATGGTTATTGACATTATTGATTTGAGGTATTCAAATATCAGACACAGTGGCCTGGAATTTGCGATGAGAATAATGGTGAGGCTATCAGCGCTCACCATTATAATTGTTACTGTAAACCTTCTGCCTTCCTGTCCTACCCATAAGGTAGTGTATAAACCTTCAAGTGCTACAATGATCATTAGGATTCTTTTCCATGAACAAGATTTTGGAGAAATTACCAAAATGATTCATGTATAAACGCCTCTTCCATTTTTGATTTATAATTGCTTCTCTTTGCTCATCCTGATGACTGCGTTGGTAAAGCGATTGTGTAAATGAGCCAAACAGACCAGGAAGGTCCCAGGCCTGCTGCCCTGGCCTGTGCTGTGTTCGCTGGTAGCAGCAGGAGCAGTGATAAGGAAACTGCGTTTGGCCAAAGTGACACTGGGTGGGGAGGGGTAAAGTCGGCCACTCCTGATTGTTGGCCAATGTCACCTGTCCGAAAGTGTACATCAGTGGTTGCCATTTTGGACCCACTATGATGCCCTCCAGGGTCAAATAGCCTGCCAACACTCATTCATCGTCAATGTTCACACACAGAGAATTGGCACTTGAGTGACGTGAAATCCTATCCAGCGTGAATCAGCACCTTCAGGAACTGAGGGGTTACATACGAACGGAGAGGGGGGGCAGGTACATAAGAAAGAGGAGCAGGTGTAGGCCATACGGCCCCTCGAGCCTGCTCCGCCATTCAGTAAGATCATGGCTGATCTTTTACATCAACTCCATTTTCCCGCCCTATCTCCATATCCCTTGATTCCCCTAAAGTCCAAAATTCTATCGATCTCTGTCTTGAATATACTCTTGAATATACAATGTCTTCCTGACTGACCTGTTTGGACACCAACCACACCTTTGATTGCCGTGATTGTCTCTCTGCCGAGGTGTGATAAAGGGCAGTTAGAAAGATTAACTGTAGTCGTCTGGCATTGTTCTCTGACTATATATGCTGTGCCCATATGTATTTCTTCACTTCACCTGACGAAGGAGCAGCGCTCCGAAAGCTTGTGATTTCAAATAAAGCTGTTGGACTATAACCTGGTGTTGTGCGACTTCTCACTTTTGTCCACCCCAGTCCAACACCGGCATCTCCGCATCTTGAATATACTCAACGACTGAGCACCCACAGCCCTCTGGGGTAGAGACTTCTCTTTCTTCCTTTAAGACACTCCTTAAAACCTATTTCTTTGACCATATGTGTGCCGCCGACTGGGAGATCCTGTATATGTCTCTAGTAAAGCGCGGCCACAAGGTCCAGCAGAGAGCAGATCTTCTTCTAGGAGGCTGCAGACGTCTGCCACCACTTGATGTGGCAACCTGAGCCTCCTGAGAGATTGCTGTTCAGACATGTCAAGGAAACTGAGCCTCTGCCTGTAGACGCTGTTTCGTGGGTAGTGCCTCCTGTGAGCTGCACCCCTCTGCTGCTGCCCTCTCTGCTGCTGCCCTCTCTGCTGGTCCCCTCTCTGCTGGTCCGCTCTCTGCTGGTCCCCTCTCTGCTGCTCTCCTCTTTCCTGTGCAGCTACAGATCTGTGACCAGCAGGCTGCTGGTGCTGGTACTGATGCTGGTCATGTTGCTCCTCATCTGAGGTCCAATCTAAGGCAGCCAAAGCGCCATAAATCCTGATGTGATAGAACAAATCTCCAAAGTGTAGAAAGTAAACTCTCAGCAAAAGTACTGTGAACACCTTTTCCCACAAGCAGGTAAGAAAGCAGCTGTGAGTACTGAGTATTTATTGCCATATTTCCATGAGATGGATTGACCGCCTCAATTGCCACTGTGATCTCGCCTTGCTTTCACTGGTGAGTTTCAGGAAGCCCAGAAAACCCGTGGACCCGACGTTAAACTCAAAAGTCTGTGTAAATATCACTCTAATTGAGCGATTAACACATGTTAATTGGCAACCTGCCTCTCCCAAGGGGCTTGAGCGCACGTAGCCTAACGCGCTCAAGTGAAAGTGGAAGTCGGCGGGTTGGAACCGGCTTCCCGACGCACTGACATTTTTGTAGGTTTTAACCCCCCCTTTGCACCCAAACCCAGGCGCTCCTCCACATTAAAATTCCCCTCATTATTTCAGTGCACGAATGGTAAATCTATGAAATAGACTCCCTGGGGAGATGATGGAAGCAGAAAGCATTGATTCATTCAAATACAAATTAGATAGATTTCTTTCAGAAAATAATGATTTGTGATACTTTATATGAGTAATTTGAGACATGACATTTGGTAATTGTAGCTCGCTTGGGAGGAACAAGCCACTTCGGACCTATGGTTCCCAAAGCTTTCCACCACTGCTGGATTTTCCTCTCCTCATATCTGGCTCTCGTGTAGACTAATTGATAGAGATTGATTGCCATGATTAGTCAACAACTCATTATAGTATCATGTGACAATCAGGATGGTAGAAGTTGAATAAAATGGACCTTGGTCTTTTTTCCTATCTAGCAATTCCTATGTTCCTGATTCTTCCTGAGGCAAGGACATAAGAACGTAAGAAGTAAGAGCAGGAATAGGCCACTTGGCCCCTCAAGCCTGCTCCTCCATTCAATAAGATCATGGCTGATCTTGGGCTCAAAGCCACTTCCCTGCCCGCTCCCCATAACCCTTCACTCCCTTATCTTGTAAAAATCTGTCTATCTTCACCTTAAATGTATTTAATGACCCAGCCTCCACGGCTCTCTGGGGCAGAGAATTCCACAGATTTACGCCCCTCTGAGAGAAGAAATTCCTCCTCATCTCAGTTCTAAAAGGGCGACCCTTTATTCTGAAACTATGCCCACATAGCTTCCACAGTTGCCACCAACCTTCTGGTAGTTCACTCAATTGTCCCTTCTTCATGTGTCGAGCCCGTGACTATTGTTAGATAAGCAAACATGGCAGCCAGTGACGAGTATTACTGAGCACCTTTTTAATCTTTTCTTGGAGAAGGGATTGCCCTCAGGTTTATTTTGACTTCAGTGTATTTCACTGTGAGAGCATCACAGCCAAACACGATCCTGTTCTCACTCAACATTGCAGCAGAGGTTCAAGCTCTGCGCCCAGACAAGAGCACATAATCTAGGCCAACACTTGGGGTACTGCGTGAGGGCTAAGTTGTCATAGGTGCGTTACGTGACTTCTATCTCCAGTGGGTTGGGTGGATTTGAAAGGTCCCACAGTACTTTTTGAAAAAAAGCAGGGAGCTTCTCCTGTTGTTCTGTGCAACACGCTTTCTTCAACCAACATGGCAAAAACAAACTAACTGGTCATTTGTCTTATTTCCGTTTGTAGAACATTACTAGTACAGAATGTTTGAACAGTCACTGCACTCCAGAAATAATTCATAGTGTAAAACACTTTGAGACATTTCAACATGATAAGCTCCTATGTAAATGCAAGTAATATCATCTAGTATTTTACTGACACCATGGGCTGGATTTTCATTGACCCGTGGAGGCGGGTTTGGAGGCGTGCAGGGGGTTAAAATTGCAAAAACCGGCGGGCGGGCACAAGTCCGCCTCCATCCCGCCTCCACACAATTTTCATTAGATCGTGTCTGCTGGTCCCGACTCTATCCCGCCTCTAAGAGGCGGGATAGGCTGTTAAGGCCCTTAACAAGCACTAAAAATTGCCTCTATAATGCCATTTTGAAAGGCCTTTGTGATTTTAACCCTTTTTCTACGTGAAGCACGCCTGTTCTGAACCACGAATGTGAAACCTGGCGGGAGCACATTTGGCTGGCTGTCTGTCTGTCTGGCTGTCTGGCTGTCTGTCTGTCTGGCTGATCTGGGAGTGGTGGTGAATGGGAGACATATCTGGGAGTGGTGGTGCAAAAATATCTGGGAGCAGACTTAGGGCTGCTGCTGCTCATTTTGCCTCCAGGTCCTCTCACAGCAAAGGCCAGGCAGTCTTTGCAGACCTTCAAAGCAGCAGCAATGATGACATCATCAGGGGCGACTTTCAGACTGAAAACACTAATTGGGTCATGGGTTCCCACATGCTGGAACTCAATTGCCCAATTAGGTGAAAATCGCATCAATCTCCCACATCCAATTGCAGTCGGGTGGATAACACGAAAAGTGGATAACACGACCCCAACCCACCCCAGTATCAAAATCCAGCCCAGAGTCATGAGCAAAAATCTGTGACAAATATACAGGTGAGGTCAAAGATTGCAGATAAAAAATGTACATAGATTTAGAGAACTAAAAAATGTCATAAACCTGGAAATTACTTGAGTGATGTTCTCATATAAATGTTTAATGCACTGTGTCAAATTCCTCTCTCCACTACTTTAACAAAGACTGTTTAAAGCAATAAACAGTTATTTCCAGGATTTAATTTTTTTAAACTTGAATAATCTGTTCTCGAAGAGAAGGTCAAAAAGGTGTCCAGTAACACCAGCGACTGACTATCAGATTTGGCTACATAACATTCACTGCATTTGACAGCAATTCATTGTATGTGAAGTACTTTGAAATGTTTCTGAGAGATGTGACATAAATACACATCTTTTTTCTTTCATCACTGTCCCACACTTGATAAGGATACTCTTTGTGAAGGATGTAACCAGCTGGTAACCTCTGCACCCTTAACATCACCTTCCTTATATGGACATCTCTACTGCCTCCATATTGTCAGACTGCCTGTCTGACATCAAATCTTGGATAAGTCACAGTTTCTTCCAGCTCAGCATCAGCAAGACTGAAGTCGTTGGGCTGGATTTTCATTGACCCGTGGAGGCGGGATTGGAGCCACGTGGGGGGTTAAAATTGCGAAAACTGGCGGGTGGGCACAAGTCCGCCTCCACACAATTTTCATTAAATCGTGTCTGCTGATCCCGACTCCGTCCCGCCTTTAAGAGGCGGGATAGGCTGTTAAGGCCCTTAACAAGCACTAAATTGGCTGTATAATGCCATTTTGAAAGGCCTTTGTGATTTTAACCCTTGTTTTACGCGAAGCACGCCTGTTCTTAAACACGATTGTGAAACCTAGCGGGATCTCTCTCTCTCTCTCTCTCTCTCTCTCTCATATATATATATATCCAGGTCCTCTCACAGCAAAGTCCAGGCAGTCTCTGAAGACATTCAATGCAGCAGCAATGATGACATCATCAGAGGCGACTTTCAGACTCAAAACACTAATTGGTTCATGGGTTCCCACATGCTGGAACTCAATTGCCCAATTAGGTGAAAATCGCATCAATCTCCCACATCCAATTGCAGTCGGGTGGATAACACAAAAAGTGGATGACACGACCCCAACCCGCCCCAGTATCAAAATCCAGCCCGTTGTCTCTGGTCCCTGCTACAATCTCCACTACTTTATCCCTCCCCATCCCAACCACTGTCCTTTTCGACCCCGAGTTGAGCCATAAACCCCACATCCTGCCCACTACCAAGACCGCTTTCTTCCTCCTCCACAACATTGCCACCTCCGCCTCTACTTCAACCGCTTCACCCCTGAGACTTTGATTCATGCCTTTGCCTCCTCAAGACTCAACTACCTTGGTACTTTCCTGGCTGGTCTCCCATCCTCCATAAAATACCAACTTCTTCAAAACTCTGCACACATACCCACTTGCCCATCACCCCTGTCCTCACTAATCTATGCTGGCTCCCAGTCCCCCAACATATCACATTTAAAATCATTGTTTTCATCAATAAATCCTTGTGGCGTGCATCACCGTATCTCTGTATTCTCCTCTAGCCCCATATCCCCTTCCAAACATTCCATTTCTTTGGCTCTGGCCTTCTCTGAACCCACCAACCTGAGAGTGTCTTGGACATTTAACTTGTTCTTCTGTTTACTCCTGTTATTAAATACAACATACATGCATCACTAACTCAAACACATTCTGTCCTTGAACAGAGTGTGACTATTATTATTCATAATTTGGGAAGGAGCCAGCATGCACAAAATTCTTTGGCATATCCAACTTCTTTGTACCAGCTCATGAAAAAAATTCAAATTGATGTTATAAATTATGGTATTCATTAGATATCACAGTCGTGACTAGTTACTGCCCAAAATCAAAAAGAATTCCTTCCTTGTTTCAGGTACAACATGTTTATAGAAACATTTTTAGCTGGATCAGATGTTTCTAAACTAGCCTTTTCCTGTTAAACAAGACCCTTCTGTAAAGTTGAGTCAGGAGTCATGTCTTCAACTAGTATTGAAGGGCCAGCAAAAAAAAGTTAACTCATTCATTCCTTAGAACTAAAGATTGTTTCCTTCAACATTTCAATTTATGTGTCAGGGTTCTGTGGTGACCCTGTGTTTTCATTGTTTAAATATACCAATGGCAATCTATAAATTACTATTTCTGAACTTTATTGTTGCCCTGTTACTCGTAGATCTCCTTTGCATTGCTCACAGGTAAAACAGGAAGAACCTGGGCTTTAAACCACTCCTGATTGCACAGCTGTGGATACAGTTTTCTGATAAGTAATAGCTCTCGCTGAACACCTGACAGTCTGAGGAAAATTTAACGAGTGAAGATTCAACCAGGTTCTGACGACGTGCAAATGGCTAAATCGGCTGGGGATTCAAGGGCTGCGTTGTAAGACGTTGGAGGTTCTAGGTTCTAGAAACCTTTGTGTGCAAGCTGAGACATACTTGGAAATTCATGGAATTGTGAAGATGTAGAACCACTGGGAATATGTGTCCACCTCTGTACTATCGTAATTTACTATTTCCTGACATGTTCGTTGCGTGTACCTCACTGGAGAGTTCTCCTTTATTGGGTGGTCGATAATATGATTGGTTGGTGGCAGGGAGAGGACAGACTCCTGTAAATAGCTCTCAACCATAAATTCCCAGTGATTCATCCTCTTAGCTTTACCAGCAGTAAAGAAATTGAAGTTTATCACCGACACTTTATTTAGACCAATAAAGTATGAAGTAAGTGCGCATGTATTAAAAATAACAAAATAGAGGGCACAATCTTAAAATTAGAGCTACACCATTTAGGAGTGAAATCAGGAAGCAATTTCTCACACAAGGGTAGTAGAACATAAGAACATAAGAAGTAGGAGCAGGAGTAGGCCATACGACCCTTCGGGCCTGCTCCGCCATTCAATAGGATCATGGCTGATCCGAACCTAGACTCACGTCCACTTCCCTGCCCACTCCCCATAACCCTTAATTCCCTTATCAGCTAGGAAACTGTCTATCTCCGTTTTAAATTTATTTAATGTCGCAGCTTCCACAGCTCTCTGAGGTAGCAAATTCCATAGATTTACTACCCTCTGAGTGAAGAAGTTTCTCCTCATCTCAGTTTTGAAACGGCAGCCCCTTATTCTAAGATTATGCCCCCTAGTTCTAGTCTCACCCATCAGGAAACATCCTCCCCGCATCCACCCGATCAAGCCCTCTCAAAATCTTATATGTTTCGATAAGATCGCCTCTCATTCTTCTGTATTCCAATGAGTAGAGGCCCAACCTACTCAACCTTTCTCGAAATATGGAACTCGTTCCCCCAAAATGCTGTGGATGCTGCGTCAATTTAAATTTTTAAGACTCAGATTAGTAGATTTTTGTTGGGTAAGGGTATCAAGGGATATGGAGCTAAGGCGGATAAATGGAGTTGAGGTACAGATAAGCCGTGATCTAATTGAATGGTGGAACAGGCTCGACCAGAGGAAATAGCTTTTCTGTATCTATCCTATCAAATCCCTTAATCATAATGGGCCGTATTTTCCGATCGGAGGCTTCCGCGTGCGGAGGCCTCCGATCTGGAAAAAAATCTACGAACTTACCTGAGGGCTCCCGAGGTCCGGACATTTCCGCTCCTGGGCCTCTCCAAGCTCCAAGTGCGCAGGGCCCACGTATCCCAGAGGCGCAGGCGGTTCGCAAGCGTCCCTGGGATCACGTGGGTCATGGGGAGCCAATCAAAGAAGGGAATCTCCCTTCATACACTTGACAGATAGACCTGTCAAATATATGAATGGAGATCACCCCAAAAACACTGTAAAACATTAAATATATATTTTTTTAAAAATCACATTTTTAAAATGAGTTGAAATTACAATAAATTAAATATTTTAAACAAAAGCTTAATTTTTTGAAAAAAATAATTATAGTTTTTTTACAGGGCTAAAAATAAACTTACCTTTTATAAAGTATTTTTAAATGATAAATGAGTGAATTTTTTTTTTTTACTTTTTTTCGACTCTTATGCTGGTAAAAGCAGGCCTTATGCACGCTATTACCAGGCGTAAGAATTCTAAGGGTTTTCAGCGGGCGGAGGCTCTCCAGAAAGCGGAACTCTCCGCCCGCAGAGGCCCTTCTCCAGGGCAGGCGTCCGATCTGTCAAGAGGATTCTTGACAGATCGGAAATGCCGGTTTTCAGCGCATGCGCTTGGCATGCCTGAAACCGGCATTTCCAATGTCCCTACGGGTGTGTACACAGCATGTACCCACCCGTAGGGATCGGAATATCTGGCCTTTTAAATACCTCAATAGATAACTCTTCAACCTTCTGAACTCAAGTCAATACAAGCCAAGTTTATGCAACCTGTACTCATGATTTAACCCTTTAAGCCCTAGTATAATTCTGGTGAATCTGTGCTGTACCCCTTCCAAGGCCAATATAGCTTTCCTGAGGTGCGGTGCCCAAAACTGAATGCAGCACTCCAGGTGGGGTCTGACCAAGGCTGTGTACAACTGAAGCATCATTTCCCCACTTTTGAATTCCAAGCACCTGAGATAAAGGCCAAAATCCCATTAGCCTTTTTGATTACTTTTTGTACCTGCTTTTAGTGATTTGTGCACATGGACACCAAAATCCCTTTGCTCCTCCATAGTTCCTAATCTCTCAACATTATGAAACAATCTGATTTGTTTTTCTCAGATCCCAAGTGGATGACCTCACACTTCTCCACAGTGAACTCCATCTGCCATAGCTGTGTCCACTTAGTATGTCTATGTCCCATTGTAACCTCCTCATCCCATTCACAAAACATACTGTGCTTCCTAACTTAGTGTCATCTGCAAACCTGGATATACAACTCTCTATTTCTGCATCCATGTCATTATATATATATATAGTATAAAGCTGAGGCCCCAGAATAGATGCATGGGGAACATAACTTGTCACATCCCCACCAATCAGAGAATGAGCCCTGTATTCCTAACCTCTGTCTTTTTTTTTATTCGTTCATGGGATATGTGCATTGCTGGCAAGACCAGCATTTATTGCCCATCCCTAATTGCCCTTGCGAAGGTGGTGGTGAGCCACCTTCTTGAACAGTAGAGGGCAGTTAAGAGTCAACCACATTGCTGTGGGTCTGGAGTCACATATAGGCCAGACCGGGTAAGGACGGCAGATTTCCTTCCCTAAAGGACATTAGTGAACCAAATGGGTTTTTACGACAATCCAGTAGTTTCATGGTCACCATTACTGATACTAGCTTTTAATTCCAGATTTATTTAATTAATTGAATTTAAATTCCCCAGCTGCCATGGTGGGATTTGAACTCATAGGGCTCGATTTTGCCAGGCCCGAGGAGGCGGGATTGGAGACGTGTGAGGTGGTAAAATCGCAAAAAATGGCGGGCGGTCTGATCCCGCCTCCATCCCGCCTCCGAGCAATTTTCCCAAATGCGTGTTTTCTGACCCCGTTTCCATCCCGCCTCCAAGAGGCGGGATAGGCCCTTAAGGCCCTTAACAACCAGTTAAGTGCCTCTATAATCCCATTTTGAGAGGCCTTTCTGATTTTACCACTTTTCCCCAGTGCTGCACGTCTCCTCTGGAACACGCCAGTGAATCCTGGCGGTCTCACAGGTGGACTGCTTACTAACAGCTGCAGCTCCACCATTAAAAAGGAGTTTTCAGCAATCATCATTTGCAGGTGACAGAACTTTGTTGTCTCAGGTCTGGGGTAACTTTTAGCAGGCCTACCCATTGTTGTGGAAGTTTGCAGCCTGACACCCATCTCCAGTGTGACCTCCTGGGAAACCCCTCGCCACCTTGACTGAGCACTTCCTCAACTGAGGCATATACCAGAAGCATGGGAACCATTTATTTCCTTTCCTCCTGGACATCAGATTCAGACGAAGACCAGCCGTGGCAGCAGCAGAACCATGAACAACAGCACCACCAACAGCAGCAGCCACAACAGGAGCGCCAAGCTGCTGCTCACCCACCTGAAGCTGCACAGGCCAGAAGGCACCAGCGCGCGACTACATTGCTGCCCGGGATGCAAAGGGCGCACTCATCTTGGCCAGATTTGCTTAGCCTGCACAATCAAACACTTTTGTCTCGCACCTTCTTATCAAACCATCGACAATGGCCAAGAACCTGCAGATTCCTATCACTCTGACCACCATACTGACAATTGCAAGTCGCCCTAAGCCATCAATGTGGAAGTCCCATTAGCGAAATGACACACGCCACAATTGCAACAGTTTGCCATCAGAATTTTTTATGACAATAAGCAACTGAAGGCTTTTCAAAATTAAACACAACATTACACCCAAGTGACTACGGTAACCAGCCTTACCATGGAGGTAGCCATCCTTTCCAAGGACGTTGCCATCCTTTCCGTGGTGATGCGTTCATGTGCCAACGCCTCCACAAAGGCTCTGCTCATGTTAGCGATGGACACCTCCATCCTCTCCACACTCGCAGTGACCCTGGAGACAAAACCTGCCAGAGACTCCTGCACCTGTTCCTGGAGTTCCAGCACCGCTCTCCTTCTGGATGGACCCGGAGGCACAGGGTCGACATGCAGCGGAGCTGAGCTGGGAGCATCCTCTCCACTGCGACGAGGACTCTCCACTGCTGCCCCTGTCGCCGCCATCTGCTGATGCTCACTTGTGAGCTGTGATACACCAGGTGACAACTCTACTCTATGTCCCGAAGGTCCCACCGAGGTGTGAGTGTCTGCGCTGGTGCAGGGTGCGCTTAATTCTGCTGACGGAGCGCCCTCAGAGGTTGCAGCTTCCTCTGAGGAGTCTGGAAGCTCAGGCTCTTCCTCCTGGACAGTGGGGACGGGGGCTGTCGATGGTCCTGTGGGGGAGTAAAGGAAAGAGTTAGCGATGTGAGGTAAAGGTTGCATGCACATTGAATTGTGCAGATGATCATAAGTCAATCTGTTAGAGCATTGGAATCATTATCAGTCACTCATGCAATGTCAATGAGAGAGATGGCAAACTATTCTGTCACCAGCTTGCTGTGATGCGCCCGCCTGTCCATCCCACACTTGGGAATCCTCCTCGATCCCGGCAATTTCCAGGGCCGCCTCCTCCGAGGTGGTGAGCTGGGCTACTGAGGGTGGCCCTCCTCCTGTCCTCGCTCTTTCCCTCTTATTGTGGGCTCTCTTTTCCTGCAATGAGGGACACAAGTGGAGTTTGAGTGAGAATGAAGGAGTGAGTGTAGAGAATCCATAGCATAGATGCTTAGAAGGAGACAAAGGGCCCTCCCTGTGTGTTGTAAGTTGTTGTCATTGCATCATAGTGATAGGTAGTGTGAGGGCTGCATGGTCGAATAGTTAAGTGAATGTGACCATAGAGAGAGAGGGAATGGGTAAGGGTGCAGGGATGTCAGTGTCAAGTGGGATGTGGAGGAAGAGGTTGGCAAAGCAGAGTGCTGGTGAGGAGAGGCGATGGGGATGAGATTGAGGGTGATGAGAAAGTCATACTCACTTTTCCTGTGCAGAGAAGGTCATGAAACCTCTTCCTGCACTGCAGCCAGGTTCTGCAGCACATAGAGATGGCATTGACCTTCTGGGCCACTTGCAGCCACACAGCTTTAGTCTGTTGTGGTGGCTTTTTTCTCCCTGAGGAAGGGAAGAGCACCTCCTTATTAGATCTTGCTCCCTGCACCAGAGCTTGGAGGGAGGGCTCATCAAAGCGAGCTGCACACTTTTGCTTGCTGGTGGACATGGTCGGTAAATGAAGTCCTTCATATAATGTCCAAAGCATTTCCAGTCTCCAGAAGAAGCAAGGCTGCTCGCAGGCCTTAAATCCAGCAGCACTGATGACGTCATCGGAGGCGACTTTCAGGATGGAAAGACTAATTGGGCCAGGTGTTCCCACACGCTGGAAATCAAGTGCCCAATTAGGGGAAAATCGCACTTTTTTCCCACTTCACATCGGAGTCGGGGTCCTGAAACGAAAACCACCTGACACGCCCCAGCCCGACCCCAATGGCAAAATCGAGCCCATAGTCTACCAGATCATTAGTCCGGGCCTCTAGGATTACTAGTCCAGTAACATAATGTAGGGGGTGGTGGTTTGTATCAGCTTCACCTCTGACTTCTGAGCGGTTCGAATCGCTCCCACTCCCTTGGTTCTAGACCTTGGACTTATTTGGGGGTTGTGACAAAAAGTGCAGCAGACAACTGGTTTTGATGCAAGAACTTTGATCTTTATTCAAGAAAGTAAAACACAACACAAACACTCTTAACACTCTAAAAGTGGGGAACACTTCGGTACAAGCGAGGGAAATAACATTGGAAGAATACTTCACCCCTCCCAATCCAACTTCACTAGCTAGGTTGGACTCCAGAGGACCAGGGATGATACTCACCAGAATCCTTGACAGTTAGGTTAGTTTGCGGTTTTGGGGTTCACTCTATATGTCGGTTGGTGTTTGCCGTACCCCGTACGCGGTAGAGGACTTCAACTGCGTATTTGGTCAGTCTTTGCGAGTCCGCTGATGCGGTAGGGTGCGTATTGGATTTATCAGGTGAGTACCCACTTTTCTTTGGTTTAGAAGTAGGGCGTAGAGTTTTTTAAGGGAAAATCTTACCCAGGGGTAAGTCAGGAGTAGATTGTAGAGTGGAAACTTTGCGGTTCTTCGGGTTTTCTTCGAGCTGGTTTTCTTTGGTCGCGGTGGCCCAAATATTGGTACTTGGTGTTTGGTTGGTTGTTTCATGAGGGCCTTGTTGCCACGAGGTGTCTGGTGGTCACTGAGGCGGTCGTTCTGGTTTCTTCACGTGTTGGCCTACTTTGTTGGATGGTCTGGCCTTCGAGCTGTCGACCTCCTGGCTGGACACGGAACGCTGAACGGCGATGTTTTTAGAACTGTGTTGCGGAGAATGCCTCCGTCGATGTCTTCTTGTTCTTCCTTCCTCTTCTTTTTCAGGTTGAGAACGGGCCTTCAATTATACCCATTAAAGGTTCCTTATCTGCACGCCAAATCAGGTCTCGGTCTTTGTTAGTTTTGCCGGGCTCGTTAACGGTAACTGGTTTGTTAAGGTGTGAAGTGGTTCTGGGATGGCCCCCATCCTGTCGATTTGCCACTTAATCGGAGTTTGATTGTTCTTATGTTTTGGGTTTTCTTGGCTGGGCCTATGATTTCTATAGAGTAAGCCAAAGTGATCTATTTTATGCATGCCTTAATGGGCTCTGTAACTTGGGGTGGAGACTATTTTTCCTCGGGTTTATTGTTAGGATGCTAATGTCTGATAGGGGCCGATTTACATTCCCAGCGAGATCATGCAGTTCCCCAGACAGTTCCCATTAGCTCCAATACCCAAACTGTTTTTTGCAGAGGTTGATCCCACCTTCCTTCACAGTTTTTTCTCCCTCACAAGCCCAGACATGTTTTAAAAATACCAAATCTTGGTTTTTGCTCAAAAAGTCCTTCGGTTAGGCCCAATGCACTTCACCACCCTGTAATAGCTAGAAAAGAGTCCAAAGTCTTTTTCCTTAGGGTTTTTCTTAGAGTTAGGGGGATCTCTGAATTTTGAGAATCTTACAATAATCACTATGCTACCGCACCCCTAATCTCTGCCGCCAACCACCCAACCAATTACTGAACCATGTTACTAGTTTACCTCCAATTCCGTACACTCTCATTTTTGCTAATCTCATTCTTCAATTTTTTAAACAGGTCAAGTGACTGATTTAATGCTCTTGGTCTTGCTTTTTAATCAGCTTCAACTGACTGCTGGTCATAGGTCTTATGTACCTAGGGCAGATTATTTAGGCCTCAGCCAGGCTTCAGTCGACGGTGGTCACTGTAGGCCAGGTGATTAATGTTGCATTCATGTAACCACGGGTGCCTGTGTGCCCGAGATTCTGGGCGCAATGTCATGAACGCCCCCGGGCGGGTGCAATCGGCGGAAACTCACTATTTCAACTTGGGGGCGTGGCCCGTTTTATAAGCGGGGACTGCTTCAGGCGAATGGACTTTTGAACCAATGTAAAAGACCATGGTTACTCCAGCATAAAGTGAAAGAAAGAAAGACATGCATTTAAATAGCGCCTTTCACGACCACCGGACGTCCCAAAGCGCTTTACAGCCAAAGAATTACGTTTTGAAGTGTAGTCACTGTTGTAATGTAGGAAACGCAGCAGCAAGTTCCCACAAACAGCAACATGATAATGACCAGATTATCTGTTTTTAGTGATGTTGATTGAGGGATAAATATTGGCCAGGACACCGGGAATAACTCTCCTGCTCTTCTTCGAAATAGTGCCATGGGATCTTTTACGTTCACCTGAGAGAGCAGACGGGTCCTCGGTTTAACGTCTCATCCAAAAGACAGCACCTCCGACACTGCAGCACTCCCTCAGCACTACTGGAGTGTTAGCCTAGATTTTTGTGCTCAAGTCTCTGGAGTGGGACTTGAACCCACAACCTTCTGACTCAGAGGCGAGGGTGCTACTAACTGAGCCATGGCTGACATAACTCTCTTTCTTTCTTTCTATAAAGTGGTTATGGGCACAACTCACTTACGCTTAACATTCTGTGATCTTTAGCGCTATTTCATTCAATTCCGCCCAGATTAAACTGATATGTGGACGGAAATCATGTGGAAACTCCAGGCCATCTACTTAATGTTGATTGCTGAGTACTGCGCTCAACATTTTCTGTTATTAATGCTCAGATCTGTCTCCAGTACTCCTACCACCAGTTTTTAACATACAGTGTTTTTAGTGCTCATTAGCCAGCATAACAAGAAGTCAACAATGACAACTGTCTTAAGAATTTGACACTGGTCATGCTGGAAGAAAGCCTTGAAGCTGTTCAGGTAAACAACAACGGGGGGAGAATTCTACAAGCAAGAAAAGCAATATATGAAGCCTTGCCGCTGTTCCGTGCAGTCTTTTTTAATTGATACAGAATGTTGAGTCCAGCAGCTCTTCTGCTCCTGGCATTACATGGATGTCTGATTTAAATGTTAGACACCCTGGAGTCCTGAGAACGACTGACAGCCCATCCTTGCCCAGCCCCATCTCTCGCAGTTCTGGAGGACGGAACTGTTTTTAAATCAAGTCCTGCAGGACGGATTTGTACTTTGTAAATACCACACTGTATTTAAGAGAGCAGCATAAGGCAGAGTGGTTTGGAGAAGGGAGAATTAAGCTCGAATCTGCCTCAGGCAGACAACTGATAAGAGCATGTGAAAAGTTCACTACATACTTCTTTTGGCAGGAAAAGGCACTATGTGAGCGTTCAGTTAAATTGGAAATACAGGAAATCTGAAATAAAAATCTAAATGCTAGAAATGCACCACATTCCTGTCACAATCTGTAAAGAAAGATGAATTAAAATTTCAGTACAGCCCCCTCATTAGGGCAGTCTTTTACCAAGACAAGGAATGGATAGAGAGAAGTGACAAGTCTTTCAGTGAGATAAACTGAAGTGGAACAATATTCAATACATTATTTTATTAACATTTTTGACAACGTGAACCTGTGAAAATCTTTCATACCATGAATTGATAACCATCTGGTGGGTTATGGCAGGGTGCGGAAGGGAGTTGGTGGCTAGGTACATAGCCAGAATTCTTGTCCAGCAAATGTTTGACCAGTTATAATTGATCTAATAGGTGATGAATGAATTGTAATAAACATTTGATACTTTAAACAATTCACCCAAGTGCAATTTTATTTGAGGACATGCTTTAGAGCAATTACAGTAAACTTCATTTTATATATTTTTTTTTACTTTTTTCCAACAGTTTTCTCTCCACATGTCTCCTTCTGTTCTCTCCTGAAGGCACTGAACTCAGTGGGGCTGAAATTGGGCTCGGTAGCACCTGTTTTTTGGGCGCTACAAGGCCCCTTAGGGTTCCAAAATGGTGTCCACGGCGCGCGTGCACACTTCTGATGTGAAGGGCGCCGGTCGCTATATTGGTCAAGGGGTCAGCGCACGCGCGCACTTAGGGCTGGATTTTCAATGACCCGTGGAGTCGGGTTTGGAGGCGTGTGGGGGGTTAACGTTGCAGATTCGGGGGTCTCGACCCCATCCCGCCTCCAACCCGCCTCCATGCCAGTTTCTCTGGCGGCGGGTACCCGACCTGTGCTGAGACCCGACTCCCCGAGGCGGGAAGGGATTAGTGACAATTAACTGCCTGTTAACAGGTAGTTAACAGGCAGTTTTTTGCATAATCCTATTTTCATTGCTGAAATGTGGGCTTCCCGACAGGTGGCAACCACGCCAAGTTATCGGGGCGGGCCGTGGGTCTGCAGGGGTTGGAGGGGTCGATATGTCCGGTGGGCAGGTGAGTGATGGGTGCATGTGTGCAGAGGTAAGTGTGTAAGGTAAGTGCTAAGTGTTGGAAAAAGTTTTACTTACCTTAACTTCCTCCTGCAGGTGTCAGCCCTTCAGTTCTCGGGAGTTAGAAATCTCACCGGCACAGAAAGCAGGAAAGCCGTGGTTCTGTCAAAAACTGCAGCCTTCTGTTTTCTGTGGTGGAATGATTTCTAACTCAGCCTGAGAGGAAGGACTGAAGTTAGAAATCATATTGTGAGTGTTTGACAGCTTCACAGAGCTGTCAAACGCTGATATTTCATCTGTCAAAAGCTCTTGACAGATGAAATGTCAATCTGTGACGTCACCTGTTGCCGGGTGGCCCTTAATTGGCCTGCTGAGCTCGCTGGGCTCAACAAGGTCAATCAAGGGAAAATACAGTGGGTTGGCCACATCTCGATGGAGGCGGGTTCACAAGCCAGAATGTGTGATTCCCGACACCAACCCGACCCCAGATTCAAAATCCAGCCCATAATATCCGCCAGAAGTACGCAGAGTAGGCAGATCACGACGTCAATCAACGTGCAATGCTGATTTGACACCAGTGCTGCCATTTTGATGCTTCACTCTCCAGCCAATGCCCTGTCTTAACCTCACACAGCTGAACACGCGTTCAACGGCATGAAGGACCCACCACACCATTGCTATTGAAAGGGATCATCAACTACTTACAGGTTAGTTGCTGGTTTGTTTCTTCTGGCTGTTGCTGCAACTCTACGAGTTTTGGGTGCTTCCTATAGTTGGTTAAAGTTTTAATAGTGTACAGGGAGTGGTCTGGCAGGTGCTGAAGTACATTTTTGCGATTTAACGGCTTCTGCACAGACCAGTTGCTCCCAGACATGGGTGGACCAGTAGGCATTGCTCTTGGCTCTTGGGCATGACTGGGAGAATGAGCAGAGGCCACGCAGAGCAGGACAAGCTGCTAGAAGAGGGAGGAGGAGGAGGTGGAGAAGGGCTCTCAGCAGGAGGCCTTATCTGCAGAGGGTATTTAGGGAGCAGATCTGTTGGAGAACAGATTGCTAGAGTGCTATGATGCCCTGGAAGCCCCTTTGTACACTGGTATCCAGAGCCATGATGGCAGCAGTCTGAACTTCCATGGCAGCAAGCTGAGATTGCATGACAGCTGACTGAGCCTCCATTGGGTGGATGCTGCTTGTGCTGCAATGGAAGCTGAGATATCGGCCATCATGCATCATATTAGTTGGTTCCACAGGTATGCTGCTGCAGGTAGCCACCAGTTCCATGCCGGAAAGGATGGGATCCAAGCTCTGCGCAAAGCACTGTGCCAAGTTGGTGCTGGACTCCTCCATGCTCTTGGGCATTGAGGGCTGGCTTTCCAGCAGGGTCCCCAGTGCACCAAGCATTTAGGGTGTGTCCACCCAACAGCCTTCTTCTGTAGCCTGGCCCATCGAAGTCATCATCTGAGTCCTCTGCAGCAAAACTAGTATGCGACCTCGCTGACTGGTGAGCTGGTACCTGCGCTATCCTTTCCCCCCGCACTGGCTCCAGCGCACTTGTGCCCGATGTCTCACCATGTGCAGATCCCGCCTCAATCCTATCTTCTAAATTATGTACAGTGTCAGTATCTGAGCTGGTGGCTGCGACTGTGAAATCGAGTAACGGTGTGTCTTCATCTTCACTGTCTTCTTGCTCTTCCACCACTGCCTGGGCAGGTTGCAGTTCTTGGGTACGAAAGGAAAAAGGGACTAGGGTAGGGTTGTGGTGAGGGGAGAGGAGAAAGTAAGAAATGTATGCTTACACCATCAGCAGTTTCTCTGTCAGAAGAGTTTGTGGGATGAGGGAGAAGTGGGATGAGAGAAGGAGGATTAGGTATACGGATACCCTCATCTTCAATGGCTTGAGCCCTACCGGTGGCCAGAAATGGCCCTTCCAATAATGGCCAGCACCGTCTCCTCCATGGGGGTTAGAACATCCAGGTGCGCCTCTCCCCCTCCGGTTAGGTCCTGCTGCCTCTGGTTGTGTATCACCTTCTCCTGCAAGAGAGGGAAGTGTGTCAGTGAGTGTCATGCAATCTGTGTGGGTTTGAGGATTGCAACAGTGCTAAGTGTGTGAGGGTGAGGTGAAGCATATGAATTTTAAGTGTGAGTCCTGATTGATAGAGATTGTTGGTAGGTGAGTGATGGGGGTGTGGTGAATTGAGGAGTGGCTGAGGCTAGTGGTGCAGTTGGTAGGATATGGCATTTGAAGATGCATTCACGGACTTGACCTCATGTGAGATCATTAAACCTCCTCCTGCACTGCATCCATGTTCTTGGAGCTATACGCCTGGCATTGACCTCCTCCTTTTCTATCTCTTGCCACTGCCTTCTGAGCATGTGTATGGAGTGCCTCTGGCCCCCCTGAGGGTACAGGACATCTCTCCTCCATTCGACCTCTTCCACCAAGATCAGCGTCCAGAAACCTTGGTACACACTCTCTCCCATGATCAGCCATTGTTGATTGTTGCACAGCACACTATTCCCAATGATCTCAGCACCTCCAGCAGCCACAATGCACCTTCCCTTTAAGAGGTGCAGGCTAGCTTTAAGTAGTGAAGACTAGCTTTTAGTAGTGCTAGGAAGTAACCATACATTGGGCCCCCGCTGATTTGTACAGCCAATAAACAGCGCAGGTCGTGCTGGCTGCATGCAGAAATCATTATAATGAGCAGGCAGCATGAAGTTGGCATGCTGCCTGCATTACATTGAATGGGCATGGGTTAACCGTGCATCGTAATCCCTGCACCTGGTTTCAGGGGCTATCCAATTTGAAGTTTTCACCCCAATTTTCTACCAATTGGTCAAAGTCTGATGATGATACTTTGTATAAATGCTTTGGTTATCAGATGACAGAGTAGATGCATCGCATTTAACAAATTTCCTTTCTCTTTGCAATAGCCCGTGCATGTATACAATGGTTAGCAATCCAAGCGAATCAGTAACAAGTAAACATTGAGCTTAATTATGTAAACTCCTCTGGCTGACCCAGGAACCAATGTAAACAGGTCATTAAGATAACACCATAATCCACCTGTGGAATCTACGGTTTATTTTCTCATTTCAGTAATAAATCTGAAATGTTGTAGAAACCCTTCCAGCCATACTTGTGAAGGATGTCATCAATGGGTCGTTATGCACGAAAGAGAGCAACTGATTCAAGCTGTAATCAAGAAATTACAGTCATTTAAAAAAAAAACAGTAATTAAAATCTAAAAAGGAGTGTTAAAAATAAAAGTCTACACAATTTACTTAAAGCTCAAAGCTTTTCAGGAAGCTGAACAGATCTTAATATATGGAGTCACATGAAAACATAGTGCAGGCTGTGCTTTTCAATTCAGTAAACGTGCTTGAATTTCCTAGGATCTACGGAGAGAAAACAGAAAGTTTACTGATACCACAATTCCAGCAAATGAGATGCGTTTGAAGAGAGAATCAGTACTGTAGTACAGTGTTGTAACGCTATCTCTGGTCCATTTTTCCTTTGAGCCTGGCTCCCCAATAGATGTGCGCAATCAATGAATCTACCCTCGGGTGTGTACCTTTCATTCAAGATGGCCACTGGGGCAAGGAAACAGGGGGTGCCTGGTGTGACTAAAACCTTCCCTTGGTGAATTGGCACTTTTAGGAGAGGAATGGAGTAAGAAATGTTAAACCTTCTTTAAGTCTCAAATCCTATCCTGGATTCCACAAGTTTTAGATTCCAATCTGACATATGTGTTCCTGCCACAAACTGGCAAAAACTGCACCTGTTTTGCTGCTGGTTCTTTAGACTTATTGCAATGTGTTCCCAGACCAGCCAAACACTAGTGTAGACAGGCTTTTATTTTTAACCATTCATCAGGTTTCTACTTGTCCCAATCAATATTGTTACCGTTCCCTTTGTCAACACTCCAATCGCGTATTTGTAGTTGTCAGCTGTGGCTCAGTGGGTAGCACCCTCACCTCTGAGTCAGAAGGTTGTGGGTTCAGAGTCCCATTCCAGGGACTTGAGCACATAAATCTAGGCTGACGCTCCAGTGCAGTGCTGAGGGAGTGCTGCACTGTCAGAGGTGCGTCTTTCAGATGAGACGTTAAACCGAGGCCTTGTCTGCTCTCTCAGGTGGATGTACAAGATCCCATGGCACTATTTCGAAGAAGAGCAGGGGGAGTTCTCCCCGGTGTCCTGGGGCCAATATTTATCCCTCAAACAACATAACAAAAACAGATTATCTGGTCATTATCACATTGCTGTTTGTGGGAGCTTGCTGTGCGCATAATTGGCTGCTGTGTTTCCCACATTAGTCTACTGGAATTTTCTATGTTTCTATGTTTCTATTACAACAGTGGCTACACTCCAGAAGTACTTCATTGGCTGTAAAGTGCTTTGAGACGTCCGGTGGTCATGAAAGGCGCTATCGAAATGCAAGTCTTTCTTTCCCTCCTGCTCTGCCATCACTCCTGGCAATCTTATTGCTCTGGTAACCTTGTTGCTGGTCTTGTTGCCAGGTAATCTTCCCGGATTGAAATTGGGGTGAACTAAGTCTTCGGTTTGAGCTGAGGGTCTAATTGGGCTGAATATTGGGGTTGGGGTTAGGGCTAAGATTAACTTAAATTTACGCTTCGGGTTGGCCTTAGTGATAGGGTTAGGGTGAATTGATTTGGTTGGGGGGGCTTTTATTGCTGAAGTGAAGCAATTCTCTCAACAGGGAAGATTCTGATCTCCATAGATTCACTGCACCAAGGGAGATAAGTTGCAGGGACAATGGGGGAGAAATTCAGATTTGGCAGACGGCGCAAAATGGGCGGTAGCTGATCAGCCATCCATTAGGGTGGTATAACAGGCAGCCAGTCTGCTACTGCCCATTTGACACCCACCACCGCAGCTGAATTTCACCCCCGATTATATTTCATGTAATTGACCTTTCTGGTACACAACTGGCTTTGTAGTGTTGTGTCAGCTGCGGTTCAGTTGGTAGCACCCTTGCCTCTGAGTCAGAAGGTTGTGGGTCACAGTCCCACTCCATGAGACTTGAGCACAAAAATCTAGGCTGGCACTGCAGTGCAGTGCTGAGGGAGTGCTGCACTGTCGGAGGTGCCATCTTTCAGATGAGACATTAAACCGAGGCCCCGTATGCCCTTTCAGTTTGGACGTAAAAGATCCCACGGCACTATTTTGAAGAAGAGCAGGGGAGTTATCCCCAGTGTCCTGGCCAATATTTATCCCTCAATCAACATCACAAAAACAGATTATCTGGTCATTATCACATTGCTGTTTGTGGGAGCTTGCTGTGCGCAATTTGGTTGTTACATTACAACAGTGACTACATTTCAAAAGTACTTCATTGGCTGTGAAGCACTTTGGGACGTTCGATGGTTGTGAAAGGTGCTATATAAATGCAAGTCTTTCTTTTTTAGTAGTTGTGGTCAGGACCAACCATTGTAGGGGTTGGGTCAAAGGTACAAAAAAGCAATGGAGGTGAGCACCTCATTTAAACAAATTCTATTGTAATCACTGTCCAGAAGTGGATCTAAGACCGGACCTGAAATTTCTGTCCTTGCATCAGAGATCAACAAGTTGGAATGATAAATTCAGGGAAGTAGCCTGGACCTACGAGTCCATGGGGGTAACTTAACTTGGGTAAGCGGGTGGGACTGGGTGCGGGTGCGGGTGGGGGGGGTTAAGTGGGCAAAACTTGCAAGCGTGTTGGGAAGCCGGCTCCAACCTGCCGACTTCCGTGTTTTACTGAGGCGGGACAAGGGGCTCGCAGCCATCCCACTCCCAGCCCAGGCCTGGATGTTGTCTAAGTCTTGCTGTAGGCTGACAGGGACCACTTTATTTTCAAAGGAATTGTGAATGAAGCTTGACACTGTGGAACTGTCAGCAAACGGCCCCACTCCTGCTTTTACGATGGAGGGAAAATCATTGATCAAGTAGCTGAAATGGTTGGGGCGAGGACACTTCCCTAAAGAACTCCTGCAGTGATTTGTTTGAATCCCTCCAATCAGGTTTCCGCCCCTGCCACAGTACCAAAACGGCTCTCATCAAAGTCACAAATGACATCCTTTGTGACTGTGACTATCCCTCCTCATCCTTCTTGACTTGTCTGCAGTCTTTGACACGGTTGACCACTCCATCCTTCTCCAACGCCTCTCCACCGTCGTCCAGCTTGGTGGGACTGCACTCGCCTGGTTCCATTCTTATCTATCTAATCTTAGCCAGAGAATCACCTGCAACGGCTTCTCTTCCCACTCCCGCATTGTTACTTCTGGTGTCCCCCAAGGATCTATTCTTGGCCTCCTCCTATTTCTCATCTAAATGCTGTCCCTTGGCGACATCATCAGAAAACACAGCGTCAGTTTCCACATGTACGCTGATGACACCCAGCTCTACCTCACCACCGCTTCTCTCGACCCCTCCACGATCTCTAAATTGTCAGACTGCTTGTCCGACATCCAGTTCTGGATGAGCAAAATTTTCTCCAATTAAATATTAGGATGACTGAAGCCATTGTTTTCAGTCCCCACCACAAACTCTGTTCCCTAGCCACTCACTCCATCCTTCTCCGTAACATTTGTCTGAAGCTGAACCATACTGTTCGCAACATTGGTGTCATATTTGACCCTGAAATGAGCTTCGACCACACATCCAGGCCATAACGAAGACCGCCTATTTCCACCTTTGTAACATCGCCCGTCTCCGTCCTTGCCTCAGCTCATCCATGCCTTGTTACCTCTAGACTTGACGATTCTAACACACTCCTGGCTGGCCTCCCACATTCTACCCTACATAAACTTGAGGTCATCCAAAACTCGGCTGCCCGTGTCCTAACTCGCATCAAGTCCCGTTCACCCATCACCTCTGTGCTCGCTGACCTACATTAGCTCCTGGTTAAGCAACACCTCGATTTCAAAATTCTCATCTTTGTTTTCAAATCCCTCCATGGCCTCACCCCTCCCTATCTCAGTAATCTCCTCCAGCCCCATAACCCCCCAGAGATATCTGCGCTCCTCTAATTCTGACCTCTTGAGCATCCCTGATTATAATCGCTTAACCTTTGGTGGTCGTGCCTTCTGTTGCCTAGGCCCTAAGCTCTGGAATTCCCTGCCTAAACCTCTCCGCCTCTCTACCTCTCTTTCCTCCTTTAAGGCGCTCCTTAAAACCTACTTCTTTGACCAAGCTTTTGGACATCTGCCCTAATTTCTCCTTATGTGCCTCGGTGTCAAATTTTTCGGTCTTATAATACTCCTGTGAAGTGCCTTGGGACGTTTTACTACGTTAAAGGCGCTATATAAATACAAGTTGTTGTTATTGTTGTTGTTGATGGCATTCAACTCTTGCGTCATTGTCTGAATCAAGGCTGCATTGAGGTGTGGAGCTGATTGGTTCTGGTGGAACCCGAACTTAGTTTCAATGAGTAGATTATTGGTGAGTAGATGTTATTCGATGGCATTATTGATGACTCCTTCCAATACTTTTCTAATGACTGGGAGGAGGCTCATTGGGCAGAAATTGGCCTGATTAGATTTAGCCTGTTATTTGTGGATCAAACATGCCTGAGCCATCTTCCACATTGTTGGTTCAATGCCAGTGTCATAGCTACACAGCAGCAGCTTGGCTGTTACGCAGGTCTTGAGCACTAAAGCTGGCATATTGTCAGGGCCCATAGCCTTTGCTGTCTCCCATGCACTCACTTGCTTCTTAATATCACTATGGAATGAATTGAATTGGCTGGACACTATCTGTGATAGTGAACGGTAGCATAGTGGTAACGTTACTGGACTAATAATCCAGAGTACATGGCAGTTCAAATCCCACCACGGCAGCTGGGAAATTTAAATTCAGTTAATTAGTAAATCTGGAATAAAAAGCTAATATGAGTAATGGTGACCACGAAACTACCGGATTGTCATAAAAACCCATCTGGTTCACTAATGTCCTTTAGGGAAGGAAATCTGCCGTCCTTACCCGGTCTGGCCTATATGTGACTCCAGACCAACAACAATGTGGTTGACTCTTAACTGCCCTCTGAAATGGCCTAGCAAGCCATTCAATGGGGATATTCATGGATTTTCCTTTTCCTGTTAGTCACCACCAAGCTTAGCTCTAATCTGTTGGTTGTGGGATCACTTAACCTATTGCTCCTGGTGTTTAGCACGCAGATAGCTGTGTAGGGACCAACGTTTACTTTAGCTACTCTCTTCCTTTTTATATACCTGTAGAAGCTCTTACTGTCTGTTTTTATATTTCTTGCTAGCTTACTCTCATAAGCTATCTTCTCTCTTTTTATCATTTTTTTAGTCGTCCTTTGCTGGCTTTAAAAAATTTCCCAATCCTCTGGCCTTTCACTATTCTTCGCAACATTGTATGCTTTTGTTTTCAATTTGATACCATCGTTTACTTCCTTAGTTAGCCATGGATAGTTCGTCCTTCACTTAGAGTCTTTCTTTCTCACTGGAATATATCTTTGCTGAGAGTTATGAAATATCTCCTTAAATGTTTGCCATTGCTTTTCTGCAGTCTTACCCTGTAATATATTTTCCCAGTCCACTTTAACCAAGTCTGCCTTCATACCTTTGTCATTACCTTGACTAGTCTGTGATACAAGCTCAAAGAAATTTGAAACCAGCCCTCAGGTATTAGTGATGAGGACTTAGGGTTGATTGGCTGAGATTGCCTTAGTCTTATACTGATACAATGCCTGAGACATTATCAGTAGGTTTCTCTCAATTTTCTTCTCTTAGAGTCATAGGGGGAAAAATTCAGTTGGTTTGCGCCTCCCGTTAGCGCCTTAAGAGGGCGTTAATGGGGCGCAAAGCAACTAGAGCCCGGGCACGGCGATATCTGCACCTCTCGCGAAATTGACCAGACATTTTGCGGCGGCACTAAACACTACCGCCACGATCTCCTGCGCCGGCAGATCGTGACGTCAGTCGAGTGCGCAACGCCCCGGTAGCGCCCCGGAGCGGATATTGAGTGGCGCCCCCTGCCTTACCGCCTGCCGCTAGCAACGACAGGTTGAGGGGAGCGTTTTGCAGTCAGGAAGGGACTGGGGGAGCGCAATTTAAAGGCGACTGCTTCCTGCCTTTTTTTGTTGGTGACATTTTTGCACCATGCATTCTGAGAGTGAGAGAGAGAGACTTCTGGAGAGATTCAACGCTGTGTGAAAGTTTTGGGTACTGAGCAGCACTTTGCAGGTTCATTTTGATTTGCCCTTCCTTGCAATTATTTGTGGGGGCTGCACTCTGAGCTCTTTCCCTGGTTCTCTCCATTGTTCTTTCCAACAGATTTGGTGTACAGGTCTCTCCAGGCCGAGATTCAAGGCTGCAATGAGCAGGATATGGATGGAGAGCAAGATCAACCCTCCCCTTTAAGAACTGGCCGGCGCCATTGTGTCTGTGTTCCATTGCTGACTGACATCACATGAGCTTCGCCAGCGCTCTGAGGTAGCGCCTCGCTCCTCAGCCTTTGCGCCTTAAGACAGGTGTGAAGCACCTGATTTAGCGCTCCAATCACCTCCAGGGGCGATAAAAGCCAAGTTTGCAGTCGGAGGCGATAATTAGCGCCAGGCGCTAAACTTTGCGCACAGCCGATAATTGCGCCCCAAACGGGGCGATACTGAATTTTTCCCACATAGAGTCATAACCGCACAGAAGGAGGCTATTCGGCCCATCGTGTCCGTGCCTGCTCTCTGTAGAGCAATCCAGTCAGTCCCATTCCCCCACTCTATCCCCGTAGCCCTGCAAATCCTTTTGATTTGAGTCACATTTAAATAAAGAAAAACTTTTTATATAGCGCCTTTCACAACCTCAGGACGTCCCAAAGCGCTTTACAGACAACGAAGCACTTTTGAAGTGTAGTCATTGTTGTAATGTAGGGAAGCAAGGCAGCCAATTTGCCTATCGAGATCCTACCGGGACATTGGGAAAACTGCCCTGCTTTTCTTCAAATAGTGCCATGGGATCTTTTATATACATCTGAGAGAGAGTACACAGGGCCTCAGTTTAACATCTCATCTGAAAGGCAGCAGCTCACCCAATGCCGCACACCCTCAGTACTGCACTGAAGCCTATATTATGTGCTGAAGTGTCTGACGGTGGGGCTTGAAAACCACAACATTGTCCTTCAGGGGCAAGAGTACTACCGCTGAGCCAAGGCCGACTGTTTAACCTTCCCTGGAGCACATTTTAATGACAATCCAAAAGCTGAGATTTATTGAGTTCAGTTTCATAACTTGCCATGGTGGGATTTGGACTCACAACCTTTTGATGGCTACTGTACCTCCTGCTATTCTGCAGCAGGGTCAACCATTGCTAGTTCAACACCATCTGATATGGGGGGCGATTTTCCCACTGGAGATGAGATGGAGGCGGGTTTCAGTTTGGGTGGGTTTGAAACTCGCCTCCACTGATGGGTTTCAAAAATTTGCGATTTTCCCATGATTGGCCACTTGATTTCAGAGGTGTGGGGTGCCCTTGCTCAATTAGTGTTTTGGGACTGAAACTCGCCTCTGTTGACAGCACTTTTCCAGTCTGATTTTATGGCTTCTTGCTCCCTTGGCTCATTCCACAGCATTTCTGCGTCTCCTGCACCACCTCCAACATCTTTTGAGAAACCACTATGTCCAATTCCAAGACAAGGGTCTACCCGAGGCTCTCGGATGAGGCACTGCAAATGTTGTTGGAGGGGGTGAGAGCTAGCATGGAGGTGCTCTTCCACTCATCTCGGAGGAAGAGGCCTGCCAAAGAAACCAAGGCTGTGTGGGTACAACTGGCAAGGGATATAACCTCCAGACCTGTGTGCAGATTGGGAGGCTGTTTCTGTGTATTGATGAAATGCCATCCCTGTTGGAAAGCATTAAAATGATTTGAAGCCAAAATGTTGGCGTTATGCCATCTGTTCTTTCACCTTAGGCAGCTCCACATTGCGGGCACCGCCACACTTGCGTTGTCAGGTTGGTGGCCTGAGTGAAAGGAGGCCAGAGAGTCCATTGTCAATGATGTCCTAGGATGGAGCAAAGGACATGTGCCAACTTGGGCAACCTATGCAAATCTGGCCATGATAAGTTCATCCCTTGCATCCCAGGCTCTGACCTCCAACTCCTCCTCCAGATCCTTCTCCTCCTCCTCCTCCTCCTCCTCCTCCAGATCCTTCTCCTCCTCCTCCTCCTCCTACTCATCTGAGGTCCATGCAGAAAGAAAACGAATGGTTCCCATGCTGCTTGTAGATGCCTCCTTTGGGGAAGCGCTCATTGCAAGCGGGGAGAGGGTCTTCCAAGGAGGTCCCACAGTTGATGGAGTCAAGCTGCAGCACCTCCGACTTCGGAAGGCCTTCTAAAAGTGCTCAGAGACCTTTTAAAGCCAAGGTCTGGCACCTGCAAGTAATCCTTGCTGCAATAAACGATGTCTTGTTAGACCTGCAGCAGTGAAGCCACCCATGAGTCAACCCGCCAGGTTTACCTGGCGTGGTTTAGGAGGTGCGTGGATCACACCTAAAAGCTGGAAAAATCACGAGGGCCTCTCAAAATAGGCTTGCAGAGGCCCTTAATGAGCATTTAAGGATGTTAAATAGCGCAATGGCCAGCTGGAGACGGGAGCGTTTCCCGACCTCCAAAACCAGAACCGGCAAAATCCCACGGAGCCGGGTTGGAGGCGGGTTCCGAACCCGACCTCTATGAATCTGATTTTCCCGCCTTTCCCGCCTCCAAACCCGCCTCCTCCGACGTCAGAAAGTCGCCCCCATGGTTACTATTAAAGTGACAGGCACACGTCAGGAGTGTACCGAAATAATCTCCACGTCCCTGGATGGGTACAGCTCCAACAACACTCAAGATGCTCAACACCACCCAGAACAATGCAATCCACTTGATCGACACCCCATCCACTGGCTTACACATCCACTCCCTCCACCCCCGACGTACCGTGGCTGCAGTGTGTACTATCTACAGGATGCACTGCAGCAACTCGTCAAGGAAGCTTCTTCGGCAGCACCTCCCAAACCCGGGATCTCCACCAGCTAGAAGCACAAGGGCAGCAGGTGCGTGGGAACACCATCACCTCCAATTTCCCTCCAAGTCACACACTCTCCTGAGATGGACATGTATTGACCTTGCCAGCAATGCCCACGTCCCGAGAATGAATAAAGAATAAAAAGTAGTTGGAGATAGATAATATAAAACGAAGTAGATCATTATTTTGCCCAGATTTGGTGAGTTGTGATTTTAACCTCCTGGAAAGAAGAAAACTGTTCCACGATGCTGCAACATGTCATTTTGTGAAAAGATTTTTACATCCTACCAGTAATAATAACATAGAATTTATTTCATTTGGATGGATTGAATGAATGATTTATACTGTTTCTTGTTGTCATTATATCTTAAATGTGAGAGTGGGAAGCTCTGATACACAATAGCAAGAAGCAGTGCGTAGGCTTGCATTCACAATTCAACACAATGAGGAAGCAATGGGTGGAATAGTCACGGCAAATTAATCTTACAAAACCTCCTAATTGTCAATGTAATGCAGTATTGGCAGAGTCCTGGAGCATGTTATCAGCCTGTCATCTTATTGGCACTCTAAACATTTCTGAACTTGCACGCTTTTATTGCCCAACATTGTAATTTCCTGCCTTCTTGCCTCAATGGTACAATAGATCAATGGTGGTTAATATATGGCTCGCGGGCTGTATCCGGCCTGCCAGTTCATTCTATCTGGCCCACTGGAGCTCGAGCTGCACATTCATCTGAGACTTGCAAGGGGGGGCCCAAGGAGAGCTCGCTCAGGGTTACTGCGGCCTGGGAGTAGGCTGCGACCCTGAACTGAGCAAGTAAAAAATAATAATAAAGCTGCCGGGACTGCTCCGATATGACTGATGCAGATCTGCTTCCCTTTTGTGTCTGCAGAGCCGGCCTAATGTCTGTCTGCGGCTCTCTCCCACTCTGGCTCCATAAACCACTTTTCTAAAACCCGCCAAATCCGCCACTCAGCACTGGCTGGTGAGGGCGCTGCTGCGCGTGCGCACTGGATACTCCTCCCCGATCAAGTCATGGCTGCTCATCTCGACGACTCTTTGACCTGCGTCTTTCCTCTCCTGGTACCCAGAGTACGATGGTGGGGGGGAAGGGGGGGTCTCGTCGCTGTCTTAGTCACGGGAGTGGATCCGCGAGCACAAGGACTCCAGGTAATGGCACGCGCTTGTAGTTCAGGCCTTGCGAGGCCTCGGGCTCCCATACTAGGCGGGATAAAGAGAGAACACCTCTCGCATCGGAGGCTGCCCAGACACGAGCCACTCTGTCAAACAGCCACGTAGACTTTCAGTACAACATATAATCGATCAATCAATCATTTCATCTATTTAGTAACGAACAATTTTACTATTTTACACTACATTTTATGTATTTAAGATAGTATCTGACTACTATTTGAATTTATGTTTATAAATTATTGGGAGGGTAAAAGTGGGAGTGATGATCAACACTATGGGATGGATTTTGTCAGCCCTGAGGAGGCGGGTATGGAGGCGGGACTGCCGGTAAAGTTGCAGAATTTGGGGGCGGGTGGAAAACCCGCCCCCAACCCGCCTCCGTGCCCTTTTGCCAGGAGGCGGGAAGACGTCCTGCCTCGGGTCCCGTCTCCTCGAGGCGGGAAAGGGATTAAAGCCTATTAACTGCCTGTTAACAGGTAGTTAACAGGCAGAAAATAGGATTATCCCCATTTTTCCTTCTGAAGTGCAGGCTTCCTGACCTCGGGGTACCCCGGCAGGGTGTAGGAGATGAGTAGGAGGTCTGCGGGGGTCGGAGGGGTCTGAAAATGCGATGTAGAGGTGTGTGATGGGTGGAGTGGTAAGTATGTAAAGTGAGTGTAAAGTGTTATAAAATGTTCACTTACCTTTGTTTCTGCCTACAGCCTTCAGCCGCTGTGGAGCCGGAGTCCCGACATCGCCATTGCAGATTTCACAGACTGGCTGTTGGATCCACCGAACCAACAGCCAGGTGATTTCTGCAAAGTTGAAAGGTTTGATGAGTCCTGAACACAAGGAATCATCAAACTACACAGAATGTCAATGTTTGACAGCTTCACAGAGCTGTCAAACGATGACATTTCTTCTTTCAAAAGTTCTTGACAGATGGCATGTCATACAACTTCCCCCTAATTGGCCTGCTGAGCCTGCTGGGCTCAGGGGAAAATCCCGCTGGTTGACTAGAAGCTGATGGAGGCGGGACTGAGACCTGGCAAGCAGCAGTCCCGCCTCCAAAAGCTTCCCATTGAGAAAATCCAGCCCATATGAGTTGGCCTGTTTCAAATTTACCAATTTAACACATTGCTCTCACCAATGGGGTTATAAATTCTTGCACAATTATTCACTCGTTCTAATATTACCCCACTTAATAAGCATAGTGGAGGCATAACTAAATGGGCCCTCACCTAGGTATATTGGACATTGCATTCACTGTTTTTAATTTTACTGGTAGCTGTTGTTAACACAATTCATTTTACGTGTGCGGCAATGATCTCTCTCTTTTTTTTGTCCGCGGTCCCTTTAAATTTACCGAGGCTGCGCATGTGCGGTATCTCTTCCAGCGGCAGGAGCTCGTAAGCGGCCTGCGCGGGAGCTCGCGGTCAGTGTGCGGCCTGCGCAGGAGCTCGCGATCGGTGCACGGCCTGCGCGGCCGAGCACCTTAGGGGGAAAATTGCCGTGCAGCTTTCAACGGTTCACCGAGACTTGGTAGGTGGCCCTCCAGCCCAAATAATTGCCCACCCCTGTAACAGATGTTCTGCTTTCTCAGAATGCAGAGCAACACAGAAAATACCCGAACAACAACATGCACTATACTAAAGGGAAGTTTTGTTCTGCTGATTTGCATCTACCTCTCAAGTGCTCGAGGCTGTCGTGGACAAACCATTTTATGAGTTAAAAAGCCTCTCGTCATGTTTCCGTAGAATGCACTGGCTATTCTCGTGCTTTCTTTTATAATTCCACTTGCTATCACTCTCATAGGGGATCAGAAGGTTGTGGGTTCAATCCCCACTGCAGGATTTAGGCACATAATCTAGGCTGGCACCTGAGTGCAGCACTGAGGGAGTGCTGCATTGTTGGAGGTGTTACCCTTCCAATGAGATGTTAATCCAAGGGTCCATCTGCCTGTTCAGGCGGATGTTAAAGATCTGATGGCACTACTGGAAGAAGAGCAGAGAGCGCAGATTGGAAAAATCGGGCAGGGTCCCTTATGCTTGTGCTCCTCCCCACCTGATTTTCCTGTATTTGCTGTGCCCAAGGTCTCCGGTTGCTCCAGGCACAGGAGGAGGAAAATCTAGCCACTCGTTTCATTGAAGGCAACATGGTGGCATAGTGGTTAGCACTGTTGCCTCACAGCGCCAGGGACCCGGGTTCGAATCCGGCCACGGGTGACTGTCTGTGTGGAGTTTGCACATTCTCCCCGTGTCTGCGTGGGTTTCCTCCGGGTGCTCCGGTTTCCTCCCACAGTCCAAAGATGTGCGGGTTGGGTTGATTTGGCTATGATAAATTGACCCTTAGTGTTAGGGGGGATTAAATACGTGGGGATAGGATGGGATATGTGTCGGTGCAGGCTCGATGGGCCAAAATGGCCTCTATCTGCACTGTGGGGATTCTGTGATTCTGTGAAAGGTGCCAGCCGCGACTCAGTGGTAGCACTCTCCAACTTGGAAGGCTGTGGGTTCAAGTCCCACTCCAGCGTATGTGGAGAGACTAGAGAAGCTGGGATTGTTCTCCTTAGAGCAGGGAAGGCTAAGGTGAGATTTAATGGAGGTGCTCAAAATTATGAAGGGTTCTGATAGAGTAAATAACTGTTTCCACTGGTAGGAGGGTCGGTAACCAGAGGATACAGATTTAAGATCCAGGGGGAGATGAGGAGAAATGTTTTAATGCAGTGAGTTGCTCAACAGTAACTTTCAAAAGGGAAATGGATATTTACTTGAAAAGGAATAATTTGCTGGGCTATGGAGAAAGAGCAGGGGGAGTGGTACTAATTGGATAGCCCTTTCAAAGAGCCGGCACTTTGTTTCTCTCACCACCGATGCTGCCTGACCTGCTGAGCATTTCGAGCGTTTTCTGTTTTTATTTCAAATTTCCAGCCTCCGCAGTATTTCGCTATTGTACAAATGAGTTGTTTTTAGAATACATGTCTCTGTGGCAGCAGATAACAATGCAGAACTGATGGAAGATAAACTGGTTGAACTAGTCCTGCCATGTGACTCTGACTCACGGAACCAACGGCCCCAGCCAAAGTACCTTCGCATGCAATGTAAACAGAATTGATCACACCGACACTTCAAATTCCACTTCCAGGAAAACAAAATCTATTCTTCTGCCCAACTGGCTCAAGGCTATCATCTTGAGTTACTTTAATCAGTTCAGAGTGTCAGTAGACATGTGACGCTTGGACGGTAAAGCATTCCATTGGGTCACACAGGCATGAAAATCAAAAAGCTTGTGTAACCGGTACGCAATGTGATTAAGTCGGACAGCATTAGCTTCTTCATGGACATTCCACTCGGGATTATAGGTCAAACTGCAGCGTAGGAAGTGTTCCTGTAATCAGCTGTTGGGGCAAACAAAATGCTTTTCCCTCCCTAACCAACACTGTGATGTAGTTAATACAAGAATGTACTGAATCACGGATGCCCCATCAAGTTGGTATGCACTTTTGCATTTTCATTAGGGCTCTTGGGGCAATGGCTGGCACTCAGATAAAGATTCACATCCTAGCCAGGTGTGGCTCAGTGGTTGGCACTCTTGCCTCTGAGTCAGAAAGTTGTGGGTTCAAGTCCCACTCCAGAGACTTTTGAGCACAAAAATCTCGACTGCCGTCTTTCAGATGAGACGTTAAACTGAGTCTGCTCTCTCAAGTGGACTTAAAAGATCCCATGGCACTTTTCTAAAGAAGAGCAGGGGTGTTATCCCTGGTGTCCTGCCCAATATTTATCCCTCAATCAACATAAGAAAAACAGATTATCTGGTCATTATCACGCTGCTGTTTGTGGGAGCTTGCTGTGCACAAATATGGCTGCCGTGTTGCTTAAATTTCAACAGTGACTGCACTTCAAAAGTACCTCATTGGCTGTAAAGCGGTTTGGGACTTCCTGAAAGGCGCTATAGAAATGCAAGTCTTTTCTTTTTTGGCATGCCTCTCTCCCGTTTACTCTGGCTGGTGATGTCGCTCTTAATCAAAGTCCATTGATAGCAGCTCGCCAGACTCACGAAAATATGGGTCTCTGATGCCATTAGGTCTCCAGAAGTTGGGCCCAGTACAAGGTAAACTTGCCAGATTCGATAAGGCCAGTGTCAAGGAAGGCCCAGAGCCAGTGACACTCCTATGACACTAAAACGATATACAAACAGCCAAAGCTGGGCACGGCGAGACTCATCCTACTTCCATCAAACACCACTTGTTGCCTTTGTGGATTGGAAGAGTTGTACGCTGCCTCACTAAATTTTGCTACAGTTTTTAGTTGCGTGCCAGAAGAAGGGAGTCAGTTTTTGCCAGTAACTGGATTTGCCACTTTAATTCTCCGTCCCACTCCCACTCTGACCTCTCTGTCCTCGGCCTCCTACACTGTGCCAATGAAGCTCAAAGCAAGCTCGAGGAACCGCACCTTATCTTCCTGCTAGGCACTTTACAAACTTCCGGCCTTAGCATTGAGTTTAAAAACTTTAGGCCCAGAAATTCGGCTCGGCCTCCCGCTATACGTAGCGCCTGATCTGCAGTTCCATTGCAGCCAATCAGGCACTGCGTATACCGTGCGGCCGAGCCGACACCGCCCGAGCCGAATTTCTGGGCCTTAGACCTTAGCCAGCACTCTCTCAGACAGCAGGTGCTGGTGATGGAGGATGGCTGCACCAGAGCCACAGGGAGTGAAGGAGGTGTGGGCTGGTGTTTGGGGTAGGGAATCCCCTATCGGTACACGGCCTGCGGGCTGGTCCGCACCCCTGGGGTCTATCTGCCTTTCTTGCACCGTATTCCTGGGCCACGGGAGCCTTCTCTTTGTCAGATTTTTCATGCTTCCCTCCTCGTCTGTATACTACTGTAACCATTTACGCCTTCCCTGGACACTTCTTTTGTTTCTAAACTTGCCTCATTATCACCTCAGTTTGCTTTGCACCGTCATCACTTTTTTCATTTAATCATTCCTGCACTCCACCCTATCACAGACCGCTGCTCCCTTTTGTTCTATTTCTGTCCCCACTCCCGCCCTTCCCCCCCCCACCCCACCTTTTCCCTGGCTTTGCACTTCCCGAAAAGCTGTTCATCTCTAACATCATCCGGTTCTGATGAAAGGTCATCGACCTGAAACATTAAACTCGGTTTCTCTCTCCACAGAAGCAGCCTGACCTGCTGAGTGTTTCTTTTATTGCAGCGATTGCGTTCTGAATTATCCAGTATAATAGTTTTACAGTACAACAGCACCACTCGCTGGTCCAGAGCTGATACTGAAATTAACTGCAAGTAAATAAGGAGAATCTGTTTCCACTGGCAGAAGGGTTGGTAGTCAGAGGACACCGATTAAAGATAATTGGCAAAAGAGCCAGAAGGGAGTTGAGGAGAATTTTTTTTACACAGCGAGTTGCTTGTGGCTGGGGCGACATCACCTCTTTCAAAAAGAATTCAGGGCCAGTGTGATTTTCCAGATTTTTTCCCTCAAACTTGCCTGGGTTTTTATCTGGTTTTTCGCCTCTCCCAGGAGAACACATGATTTCGGGTGGGGTGGAGAGTGTATATATTGGCCCAGATATTCCGATCGCAGGCCTCCCGCGGGCAGAGAACTGTGATCTGGAAAAATCTGTGCCCTTACCTGAGGGCTCCCGGGACGCGCACAATTCCGCTCCTGGGCCTCTCCAAACTGCCGGTGCACAGGGCCCACGTATCCCAGAGGCGCAGGCGGTTCGCAGCGTCCCTGGGATCACGTGGGCCATGGGGAGCCAATCACAGAAGGGAATCTCCCTTTATACATTTGACAGGAAGATCTGTCAATTATATGAATGGAGATCACCCGCAAAACATAGTAAAACTTTAAATAATTTTTTTTTTAAAATCACATTTTTAAAATGACTTGAAATTACAACAAATTAACTATTTTAAACAAAAATTAAAATTTTTGAAAAAAATAATTAAAGTTTTTTACAGGGCTAAAAATAAACTTACCTTTTTTTAAAGTATTTTTTTTAACTTTTTTTCAACTCTTATCCTGGTGAAAGCAGGCCTTACACCTGCTTTAACCAGGCGCAAGAATTGTAAGTGTTTTCTGTGGGCGGAGGGTCTCCAAAAAGCGGAACTATCCGCCTGCAGAGGCCCTTCTCCAGGGCAGCCGGAAGATCTGTCAAGAGCTTTCTTGACAGATCGGAAATGCCGGTTTCCAGCGCATGCGCTGTGCATGCCTGAAACCGGCATTTTCGATGTCCCTACGGGTGGGTACACAGCCCGTACCCACCCGTAGGCATCGGAAAATACGGGCCATTGTGATATACACAAGGTATCGCAATTGTGTGGGACAAGCTGGATGGACCAGAGGGTCTTTACCTGTCCGTCATTGTTCATATGTTCGTAAATCCTTGAAGGTGGCAGGGCAAGTTGATAAGGCATTTAAGACAGCGTATGGGATACATGGCTTTGTAAATAGGGGCACTGAATACAAAATCAAGGAAGTCATGCTCAATGTTCCCTGTATTTTTTGGGGGGGCCGCGCACCCTCTTTAACGGGCTGAGCGACACAGTCTAAAGTCCGCACATGCACGGTTTTTTCAATTTAAAAGCCGGCTGACTGGCTGCGTGGGACTCCCGGAATGCTGCACGGCCGCGCAGCTTAAAGGGAACATTGGTTATGCTATACCTTTACAAGTCACTGGTTAGGCCTCAGCCGGAGTATTTTTACAATTCTGGGCACCACACTTTAGGAAGGAGGTCAAGGCCTTGGAAAGGGTACAGAGGTTTACCAGGATGATACCAGGGATGAGGAACTTCAGTTAGGTGGAGAGATTGGAGAAGCTGGGATAGTTCTCCTGGTTAGAAATCAGGGACTTTGATGCATAAGCCAATTGTGTACTCATGCCTATGACTAACCATTTTGTAGAGATTAGGCCAATCAGTAGCTTATCTCTAGTCTTTCAAATAATCAGGATCGACTGCAAACCAATATGGTGGGTGTATTGTGTTTAATCAGAGTTTAAGACGGAATATAACATGCTAGTTATACAGCAAAAACATACGACCGTGACAAGCAGCTGGTACCGGTCCCGATCGGACAGACGGCTGGCGTGTGTGAACTGTTCTCTGGCTTCCGGCCTCTCTCTCTCTCTCTCATCTGGAACCTCCGAGTTGGTGAGCATGGGATCACTCTCTAAAGAGTGTTCGACCAGCCCAACTTCTGCTTCCCTCCACCGTCTGCGTGGACAAGCCCTCAGGGTGTTGCTTTTATTCTCTTTGTAGGGGTGGGCCTGAGGCCAAATTATTGACAAGACCATTTAACCTATAGAGGTTCCCCATAAAACTCAATACCCACTGGGGCATCGGGTTCTTTGTCTCAATTCGTGGATGAAAGCCCTCCCTCAAAGGGGTCCCATGATCTCATCCAATTTGTCTTATTGTTTAATCTTTCTGAAGGTTCTTCCTTTGGAATTCATGTCTTCCTTTGGAATTCGTGTCTTATCTCTCTTTGTCGCTATCCTCCCTGGCACAGCAAGTACAAGGCCTGTCCTCGTCCCCTCTGGCACAAACCTGAGCTGTCGCACTTCAGCCAATCGTTATCTCACTTTCATCTAGCAAACGGCCCCATCCTAAGATGGATACCTTAACCTCCTCAAAGTCTTTCATTCTATGTCTTTTCCTAATTAACTTTTAATTATCCTTACAAGTAGTTTTGTCAAGCTAACACCAATTCCTACCTTAGCATTATATCATGGTTATTCGTAATAATAGAAGAAACGTAGGCATTGAGCCATAGTTAGTCCAATTAGAGAAACATAAACAAGGCTGAAATCCTAACTTGAAAACAAGATTATTTATGACCGTCACACTGCAGAATGCTATAACATCCACAGAGAACCAAAACACAGGCAGATTCTACGCATCTATCTAATTATTCCAAGACTAGTCTGAAGAAACTTTTTGTCTCTAGTTCTAATACAATCATGTAAACACAGCATTACTTGCGTCACAATTTTATTCGCATAACCATATACATTTTGGACACCCCTGATTCCTAACATACTTAGCGAAGAAAAGGTTAAGGGGAGACCTAATAGAGGTATTCAAATTATGAGGGGTTTTGATAGAGCAAGTAGGGAGAAACTGTTTCCTCCGGCAAGTGGGTCGGTATCCAGAGGTCATAGGTTTCAAATAATTGGCAAAAGAACTAGAGGGGAAATGAGGAGAATCTTTTTCGCACAGAGGATTGTTAAGATCTGGAACGCACTGCCTGAAAGGGTGGTGGAATCAGATTCCATCGGAACTTTCGAAAGGCAATTGGACATGCACTTGAAGAGGACTAATTTGCAGGGTTATGGGGAACAAGTTGGGGTGTGGGGCTAAATTGGAGAGCTCTTTCAAAGAGCCGGCACAGGCACGACGGGCCGAATGGCCTCCTTCTGTGCTGTAAGATTCGATGATTCTGTATATAATAAATTGAAGTTTTTCAGCTTTAAATTTCTCTAACATTAATGCCCGTGCTCAGGCTAAGCTGCCCATATGTCTCTGTATATTCCTTACAGGGTCAAGTGCTGGGCTGCAGTTCCGCCCTCTTGCCTAACTGATGTGCTGTTGTTCAGACTTTAGACTTCATAAAATCATGGACTAGTACAGCACAGAAGGAGGCCATTCGGCCCATCGAGTCTGCGCCAGCTCTTTCGAAGAGTATTCCAGTTAGTCCCACTCACATGATTTCGGGTGGGGTGGAGAGTGTATATATTGGCCCAGATATTCCGATCGCAGGCCTCCCGCGGGCGGAGAACTGTGATCTGGAAAAATCTGTGCCCTTACCTGAGGGCTCCCGGGACGCGCACAATTCCGGTACTGGGCCTCTCCAAACTCCAAGTGCGCAGGGCCCACGTATCCCAGAGGCGCAGGCGGTTCGCAGCGTCCCTGGGATCACGTGGGCCATGGGGAGCCAATCACAGAAGGGAATCTCCCTTTATACATTTGACAGGAAGATCTGTCAATTATATGAATGGAGATCACCCGCAAAACATAGTAAAACTTTAAATAATTTTTTTTTTTAAATCACATTTTTAAAATGACTTGAAATTACAACAAATTAACTATTTTAAACAAAAATTAAAGTTTTTTACAGGGCTAAAAATAAACTTACCTTTTTTTAAAGTATTTTTTTAAACTTTTTTTCAACTCTTATCCTGGTGAAAGCAGGCCTTACACCTGCTTTAACCAGGCGCAAGAATTGTAAGTGTTTTCTGTGGGCGGAGGGTCTCCAAAAAGCGGAACTATCCGCCTGCAGAGGCCCTTCTCCAGGGCAACCGGAAGATCTGTCAAGAGCTTTCTTGACAGATCGGAAATGCCGGTTTCCAGCGCATGCGCTGTGCATGCCTGAAACCGGCATTTCCAATGTCCCTACGGGTGGGTACACAGCCCGTACCCACCCGTAGGCATCGGAATATACGGGCCATTGTGATATACACAAGGTATCGCAATTGTGTGGGACAAGCTGGATGGACCAGAGGGTCTTTACCTGTCCGTCATTGTTCATATGTTCGTAAATCCTTGAAGGTGGCAGGGCAAGTTGATAAGGCATTTAAGACAGCGTATGGGATACATGGCTTTGTAAATAGGGGCATTGAATACAAAAACAAGGAAGTCATGCTCAATGTTTCCTGTATTTTTTGGGGGGGCCGCGCACCCTCTTTAACGGGCTGAGCGACACAGTCTAAAGTCCGCACATGCACGGTTTTTTCAATTTAAAAGCCGGCTGACTGGCTGCGAGGGACTCCCGGAATGCTGCACGGCCGCGCATCTTAAAGGGAACATTGGTTATGCTATACCTTTACAAGTCACTGGTTAGGCCTCAGCCGGAGTATTTTTACAATTCTGGGCACCACACTTTAGGAAGGAGGTCAAGGCCTTGGAAAGGGTACAGAGGTTTACCAGGATGATACCAGGGATGAGGAACTTCAGTTAGGTGGAGAGATTGGAGAAGCTGGGATAGTTCTCCTGGTTAGAAATCAGGGACTTTGATGCATAAGCCAATTGTGTACTCATGCCTATGACTAACCATTTTGTAGAGATTAGGCCAATCAGTAGCTTATCTCTAGTCTTTCAAATAATCAGGATCGACTGCAAACCAATATGGTGGGTGTATTGTGTTTAATCAGAGTTTAAGACGGAATATAACATGCTAGTTATACAGCAAAAACATACGACCGTGACAAGCAGCTGGTACCGGTCCCGATCGGACAGACGGCTGGCGTGTGTGAACAGCTCTCTGGCTTCCGGCCTCTCTCTCTCTCTCTCTCGGGCCTTCGATGGTGAGCGTGGGATCACTCTCAAAATAGCGTTCGACCAGTCCAACTTCTGCTTCCCTCCACCGTCTGCGTGGGCAAGCCCTCAGGGTGTTGCTTTTATTCTCTTTTTAGGGGTGGGCCTGAGGCCAAATTATTGACAAGACCATTTAACCTATAGAGGTTCCCCATAAAACTCAATACCCACTGGGGCATCGGGTTCTTTGTCTCAATTCGTGGATGAAAGCCCTCCCTCAAAGGCGTCCCATGATCTCATCCAATTTGTCTTATTGTTTAATCTTTCTGAAGGTTCTTCCTTTGGAATTCATGTCTTCCTTTGGAATTCGTGTCTTATCTCTCTTTGTCGCTATCCTCCCTGGCACAGCAAGTACAAGGCCTGTCCTCGTCCCCTCTGGCACAAGCCTGAGCTGTCGCACTTCAGCCAGTCGTTATCTCACTTTCATCTAGCAAACGGCCCCATCCTAAGATGGATACCTTAACCTCCTCAAAGTCCTTTCATTCTATGTCTTTTCCTAATTAACTTTTAATTATCCTTACAAGTAGTTTTGTCAAGCTAACACCAATTCCTACCTTAGCATTATATCATGGTTATTCGTAATAATAGAAGAAACGTAGGCATTGAGCCATAGTTAGTCCAATTAGAGAAACATAAACAAGGCTGAAATCCTAACTTGAAAACAAGATTATTTATGACCGTCACACTGCAGAATGCTATAACATCCACAGAGAACCAAAACACAGGCAGATTCTACGCATCTATCTAATTATTCCAAGACTAGTCTGAAGAAACTTTTTGTCTCTAGTTCTAATACAATCATGTAAACACAGCATTACTTGCGTCACAATTTTATTCGCATAACCATATACATTTTGGACACCCCTGATTCCTAACATACTTAGCGAAGAAAAGGTTAAGGGGAGGCCTAATAGAGGTATTCAAATTATGAGGGGTTTTGATAGAGCAAGTAGGGAGAAACTGTTTCCTCCGGCAAGTGGGTCGGTCACCAGAGGTCATAGGTTTCAAATAATTGGCAAAAGAACTAGAGGGGAAATGAGGAGAATCTTTTTCGCACAGAGGATTGTTAAGATCTGGAACGCACTGCCTGAAAGGGTGGTGGAATCAGATTCCATCGGAACTTTCGAAAGGCAATTGGACATGCACTTGAAGAGGACTAATTTGCAGGGTTATGGGGAACAAGTTGGGGTGTGGGGCTAAATTGAACAGCTCTTTCAAAGAGCCGGCACAGGCACGACGGGCCGAATGGCCTCCTTCTGTGCTGTAAGATTCGATGATTCTGTATATAATAAATTGAAGTTTTTCAGCTTTAAATTTCTCTAACATTAATGCCCGTGCTCAGGCTAAGCTGCCCATATGTCTCTGTATATTCCTTATAGGGTCAAGTGCTGGGCTGCAGTTCCGCCCTCTTGCCTAACTGATGTGCTGTTGTTCAGACTTTAGACTTCATAAAATCATGGACTAGTACAGCACAGAAGGAGGCCATTCGGCCCATCGAGTCTGCGCCAGCTCTTTCGAAGAGTATTCCAGTTAGTCCCACTCCCCCGTTCTTTCCCCACAGCCCTGCAATTTTTTTCCCCTTGAAGTATTTATCCAATTCCCTTTTGAAGATTATTGAATCTGTTTCCACCTCCCTATCAGGCAGTGCATTCCAAATCCTAACCACTTGTTGCGTGAAAAAGCTTTTCCTCATGTCGCCTCTGGTTTATTTGCCAATCACCTTAAATCTGTGCCCTCTGGTTATCGACCCTTCAGCCATTGGAAACAGTTTCTCTTTATTTACTCTATCTAAACCCTTCATGATTTTAAACACCTCTATCAAATCTCCTCTTAGCCTTCTCTGCTCCAAGGAGAACAACCCCAGCTTCTCCAGTCTATCCACGTAACTGTATTCCCTCATCCCAGGAACCATTCTAGTAAATCTCTTCTGTACCCTTTCCAAAGCCTTCACGCCCTTCCTAAGGTGTGGTGCCAGACTTGGACACAATACTCCAGTTTTTTTTTAATTTTTAGTTTCCTAACTTCTCTCCTGAATGGCCTGGCTCTGACTTTAAGGTTATGTCCCCTTGTCCTCGACACACCCCACCAACATGAAGTGACAGTTTTAAAATTCGCAATTATCGCGATTCGAAAGAACGAGATAAAGCAGATTCGTTTCATCAGTTTTATTTCAACGAAATGCTGTCATGATTAAACAGGACACAGAAGCCTGTAAAATGGCCGTCGCGCCTCGTGGCAGAAGCTTCCAGAATTTTCAGTGGGCAGACAAAATGGCGTTCGAATAAACATTTATAAGTAATACGCAGCAAACACTGATAAAGACAGGATGCAACCTGTCTGCATTCGACACAATAGCAAAGATATAAGTGCTAGAATCGTTTTCCATGCACAAGTAAGGACCATTGTACTGGGCAATCGAAGGCCCATCCAGATACATCAATACGCAAATTCCCCACGGCTCTACAATGAGAGAGCCATTCTCGGGTGATTAAGTCAGTATTCGAGGAGGCCCCAAAACCAGTCAGGGAGACTCCTAGCCGGTTCGACAATGGGGAAAAACATTAACGGGTAGTTGGCCAGTTTAAGGTGCTACCGAAACCCATTAAAGGAAAGAATCACCCCATACTGGGAATTTTGAGCGCCAAGATTTTACAAAGGATGAACATTAAGATTTGGGCGGGAGATAAGGGAACACAGCACTATAACTATAGTGAACAAATGTCCATCGCTCTCTTGACTCTTATCTTGCTGCTGGCTGCTGAACTCTCTTATTCCTATCCTCCCGGGGCTGATTCGTTTGAACTGACTCCTGACGCGGGCTGAACTTTTATTCTCCTATGTTGGGTGGAGCTCAATTTGGAGCGAGCCGCCTCAACGAAGGCCAGTGACCGGGTGCACCATCCTGAGGGTCGGTAAACGGTGTTCTGGACCCGAAGGCCCGAAGAGATGAGACGAGACGAGATGAGAAGAGAAGAAGAAGAATCCACGTGCCGCCGCGGTCAGTAAACCCCGACCGCGCCCGAAAATATATAGACCATTTTTGAACTCTATAGGTTACTGCACGAACTGGTCAAAGACTCTTCTTTGAATTCTACCGGCAACCGGTGTCGGACACAGGAAGACTCTTCTTCGAACCGGGCCCGAGCACTGTCGAGTTCTTAATGACAATGGTGAGCCCAGCCTGCTAGCCGGAGCAGAGAAGATAAACAAGTGGGGTACAGAGACCCCTTCCAACACGTGACGGTCAGGTGTTGCAGCGAAACAAGCCGAGTGCCTTACTTTAAAATTCTCCGAAGTATCACGAGTGGTGAGCATGTTTCCCGATCCTACAAATCTAGATTAGTGTAGGTATTGATAGGGGAGGGTGGTTTTATTAAGGATAAATATAATGTGTTCCCCTTTTTACGATGTGCCATGCGTTCCTCATTACCCTAGACCAAGTTTTATGAATGTATGTATACTTGTACTGTCATTAATTTGTGCCTATGACATGTACTTCATGATTTTGGACGTTATGCAATAAAGATTTCCATTTCGTACTATTCAACCGGGTCTATCTGAGTTTTTCTCTGCATTACTGCTCTCGCACCTAAGTCCAGTGTTAGAACCGTAAGGGCGAGTGGGTCGAACCACTCACAGGTGCTTATTGCAACAAGGCTGGCCGGAGACCAGAGCAAGCAATAGTATTAGGCAACGAAGGCCTAACCCTGCACAAGCATCTTCGAACCGAAACCCCTTACACAGTGGCACCATAGTGCAACCCAGGGGGCAGAATTTTCCCACCTCCACTTCATCTATCACCCTTAGATGGTTTGCTTCTGTGAAAGCCCTTGCAGTTCCATTCATCCGCCTCGTTGCCGGATGTTATCAAGCTGGGTTTCCATGCTGTTGCCCCTTTCTCTTCGACTGCCCAGCGGAAAAAAGGCAAGAAAATGCTGTTAGAAGCATTTCTAGCACAAGGGAATTTAAAGTCTTCATAAAAAAGAGTTTAGCAAGGTTTTTTTCTCCCCCCCCCCCCCCCCCCCATTGAATATAAAAACCTGACACACTGAGGTAAACCACATCAAAACATATCATCGCATGACTTTTATAGAATGGCATTGTGAGAAAAATGATACACAGTTCTTCAGGAACAGCGCCCTCTTCAAAACAGTTTTTTTTCCAAACACTTTTTCATGAAGGCACTGCCCCTTTAAAAAAGGTGCTGGAAGCTTGCAACATATCCTGTCAGTGGACTTTCATGTTGGAGATAAAATGGAGTCAAGTTTTACTGACAGTGATTGTTATGAGAAAAAGTTTAACTCTCGGATCTATTTGGAAACGTATTATATTTCTCCCTTTGGTAATCCACTGACAGAGGAACTCATGGCTTTTGTTCTGAGGAATTTGGCAAAGGCCTTTTCCAGTGGTAAGCAAATTCTTTGGTTCTAATTAACCAGACTGTCTAGCTCACTCTTGTTCAGAAGGGTGACGCCCTAATTTGTGGGCAATCGCCTGCAATTTTATTGTGCGATTATTTATCCTAATATTCAGTACGTTTTGTATCAATTATTCAATGAAAGGTTTCTGGCAGTCCAAAGTTGCTGGAGGCTGAAATCAGTTCCTGAATCCGCAGCAAAATCAGCCCCAGCCGGTATTTTGAGGCCTGGAGTATGTCAGTGGAGCTAAGCCCCCTCCTCCATCTCCCTTGTCCCAGTCTTCCCGACCCTGATGGCTAATGCGCTGGGACAGGTCGCTGTCTCCTATCCACACCACTTCGAGCACTACTAGGCTGGACTGTAGTCTCTATTTACTGTAAGTGGAACTCTTCCCAAGAGCAGAAGTTGCTGTCTACAGTATGCAGAGGCCATAATCCTCACCGTTAGCACTGGGAGCATCATGGAGAGGAGCGAGCAACCTGTTCCAGTGCACTAGTTACTGGACTTACCAGGAGCAGGACTGGGGCAATGAGAAGGGAGAGGGAGAAAATGGATGGCAGTGGGAGGGGAAAGCAGGAATTGATGGTAGTGAAAGGGCAGAGTGGATGAAAGGGGAAAGAGCAGAGGGAAGTAAAGGGCATTTTGATAGCAACGAAGGGGAGGGTATTGGATGGTAATGAAGGGGAGAGAGAAAGGTGCGGATGCTAAGAGTGGTGCCTTGTGGGAGCAAGAGAAGTGAAGCTTAGAACGGGCTTTGGGGGAAGAGGGAAGAAGCTGAGAGTGGCACATTGGAGTGTGTGATGAAGGAATGTGCCAGCGTTAACTGTGAGGGGGTGGGCAGGGAGAATGCTAACATCTACTGGAGGCAGGGGGACAATGGCCTAGAAATTGGGCTGCGTAGCGCCCTTTTTTCAGGCACTACGCAGCCTTGTAAGGCCCTGAAATGGTAGGCAACAAGCACGCGCACACTTTCAGCCTGCAGTGCGCCACCCGCCATATTGGGTAAGGAGAAACAAGAGGTGTCCTTTACCCATGCCTGAAGCAGGCATTAAGCCCTTTGCATATTCCTGCTTAAGATCCTTGCTCCAATATTGGTTTGCCCTGAGGCAGCCAGTGCCATCATCGGCTGCGCTCAGAGAAACCAGCCCTGCTGAACACCTGCAACAAAGAAGGTGAGTAACTTACCTGAATGTGGAGGCCGGAGGAGCAGGGGTAGTTTTCCAGGTTGGGATATGTGTTTCTAGGCCTCTACCCTGATAGTGAGGACGGAAAGGCATATGTGCCAAACTACAAAAAGTAGAAAAGCTGGCCAAACGCTTCAGGAAAGCTGACAACTCAAAAGCAGCCCTGAATATAGGCCTGCGACATGTAGATACACTGAGTGCAGTAGGGCGTGGCCCTGTCATCAATTAAGCTGCAGGTATACCTAACATTCCATGACCAGTTGGGTAAAGCTAGGTTGCTGCCGTGGTATGAGGATGTACAAATATGAAGAAAGAATTGAAACATTGGGGCTATTTTCAATGACCAGAAGAGATTAAGAGGTGATTTCACATTTGTGTTTAAATATATGAAGGGATGGGACAGAGTTGATAGAAACAGAGGCCGGAATTTTGCCGGTCCTCAGAGTGCGGGATTGGAGGCGGGACCGCTGCCAAAATTGCAAAGATTGACAGCGGTTAGGAAACCCGCTGTCAACCCGCCTCCAATCAATCTTCCCAAGTGTCGGGTCCCCGATTTGTGCATGGACCCGACACCTAGCGGCAGGAAGAGGATTAAAGCCACTTACCTGCCTGTTAACAGGTACTTGATACTTGTTAACAGGCTCTTTTTCAATTTTGCCGCTTCTGCCTCGGGTTCCCCGACGTCTGGACACCACGCTAAGTAAGTGTGGCGTGTTGTGAGTCTGCTGTAATGTTTCTGCATTGATGACAGCTGCAGAAGTGGTGTGAAGGATCCAATGGAGCACTGGTGAGTTTCAGAGGTAAGAGAATGTTGGGAAAATCATTTTTAATGCATTTACACTTTTCTGTAGGTAACAAGGTTTGAATTGGCTGTCTAGTGCCACCGTCATTGGTAGAACCTCTCTCACCAGTGACAGATCGCTTCTGTAACCTCACCTGCAGCTGCCATCTGTACTAGCCTAAGGAGGGAGTCACTGGAGAGCCTGGGTGCAAGAGCTCACCTCTGTACAGTGATTGTCAGTGTTTGCAGCACCTCAATGCAGTCAAACACTGAGAAATGAGCTGTCAAAGAAAAATTGTGCGTGGTCCCTTTAAGAAAACCAGCAGATGACGCGTCGTCAAATGACGTCATCTGACCGGCTTCCTCTTAATTGGCCGGCAAGCCCGCAGGACGGGCTTAACAAGGCCAATCGACGTAAAATCACGTCCGTGGGCTGGATGCAGTTGGGGGCGGGACTGGAAGCCGGAAACCAGCTGACCCGCTCCCAACCCTGCATCCATTTGCAAAATCGCTGCCAAACTGTTTCCAGTGATTGAGTGGTCTATAACAAGGAGACATAGATAGATCATATGTAAGACATTTAGCACAGAGCGCAAATTTTTGACATGGAGAGTTGGGGGATGTGAAGCAGAGACCATGTCAACATTTAAGATTAGGTGGTTGGAGAAAAGGGGAAATCAAGAGATTTGGGAACAGGTTGAGCACACAGGATTGGGAGTACTGCTCATGTGAAGGATAAACCCCGACATGGTTGGGCCAAATAGCATATCTGCGTGTTGTAATTCTATGTAGTATAGCAAAGGATTGTGGTGAAAATTGCAGAGATTTCTCCCCCTTTCCTGCAAAGTATTTGTGAGCTATTACGGCATTTGTGTCACTAAATCGGATTGTTAACTTGGTTTAAAATTATTGATGTGGCTGTCATAGTAACAGAGAGGCAGTCTTCTCTCCCTCCCCCCAAAGCACAGAGGCACTCTATTTCTTCCCCTCCCCTCACCCCTTAGTTTACTCGTGTACACCTTCTCCCCACCCGCCCCCACCCCCCCCCCCACCACCCACACAAGTGCTTCCTTTCCTCCCGCCCAGCTCATTCTGGCAATCGTCTCCTGCCTCCTGCCCTTCCACTTCCCGCTGGTGCTTGTTTTCATCTTTCCCCTCACGGGCATTCTTCTTCCCCCTTCCTTCAGTTCATGCTGGCATTCCTTCCTCCTCATTCCTTCCTCCTCATTCCTCCCTCCTCTTTACTCCCTCCTCATTCCTCCTTCCCCTCAGTTCTCCCTCCCTCAGATCACATTGCCCCCCCCCCCTCCCCTCCCAGTTCTCACTGGCACTCTTCTCCCCCTCCCTCCCTCAGATCACATTGGCACTCTTCTCTCCCCCGCTGCTCCCTCAATGTTGCTGCTGCTCCAGTGGATAAGACTGTGGACAGAAATTCCAGATGCTGCCGAATTATTGAGACAGTCCTTTCCTCACAATTTGCAGCAGTGTTCCGTCCCATGAAACAGATGGAGCAACATCACTATCATCACGTAGGGATTGAGAGCGGTGAGAAGAGATTGAACTGAAGCAGACACTGATACTCAAACGCCGATGTCCGTGTGAAACGTGGGCTTGTTTGCAATGGTGGCGACATCCTGTGTTCTGGAAGATTTGTTATACAGGGCCCTGGTGAGACCACACTTGGAGTATTGTGTACAGTTTTGGTCTCTTTACCTAAGGAAGGATATATTTGCCATAGAGGGAGTGCAACGAAGGTTCACCAGACTGGTTCCTGGGATGGGGGGATTGTCCTATTTGAATTGCCTTTACCCACTTTCTTTCCCACTTAATGACCAATGTTTGAATTATTCCAGGTCCGAAAATCCGTACCCTGCTTGAAATTGGAAGTGGTCCCTGTCTTCACTTAGCTCTCGGTGCCTCGGGGCATGTGGAGGAAATGGTTGTGACCGATTACGCTTGCAACAACCGTCGGGAGATTGAGCTGTGGTTACAAAATGATCCAGGAGCTTTTGACTGGAGCCCATTTGCAAAATTTGTGTGTGAACTGGAAGGCAACAGGTATTTGTTAAGTCGCCCTGATTTGTTTTGTTTTTCTGAAAGGTAAGAAGCTGCCCAATGGTTCCTATGCACAGCTCAATGTGTTACTGAGCCTTACGGACCAGGATGAAAAGAAGATAATCCTGTTTACTTAAAGAAAGCCGGATGAAGACTTAGAAAGGTGTTGCCTCCCTCAGAAGTTGAGCATCATTATCAGTAATAAAAGCAGAAAATGCTGGAGAAACTCAGCAGGTCAGGCAGCATCTGTGAAGAGAGAAACAGAGTTAACGTTTCAGGTCGATGTCCTGGCCAAAAAACTTCCCTCAACACTAATAAAATAAACTTTCATCTCATTGCCGTTTGTGACATGTTGCTGTGTGCAAAATGGCTGCTGCATTTTCTTACATAGTAGCAATGACTGCACTTCATTGTATGTGAGGTACAAGGCCGCTCGGGACCCGAGCCCATCACTTCTATTTCCACTTTTTTCTCCCCCCCTTCTTTTGTCTTTACCCCTCCTAGACCCCGCTCTCATGTCGTCATGCCTCCTTTTGTTTCTCCCCTCTCAGGCACTCTGCCCTCTCAAATCCCCACTGTGACCCTTCAGCATTCCTCGACCTTCCTACTCTCCTGTTGCTGTCTCAGGCTTGACTCCCTCTTAGATAAGCCTACAGCTTCCCTCTGTGCCTCTGATGGCATCCTCCGAAGGGCCCATCGAGGCACTCGTCGCTGCCTCCTCACGAGCAGCAACCCCAACTGTCCCATCCTACTCTCTCGCCGACCTTCCCGCCCAGCACGCCCGCTGGGGGCTAATCCTTCCCACCCCCTTCCCGTCCCGCTCACCCCTCCCAATGCTGATCCTGTGGACACTGCCACTGGATCAGCTATCACCGCCCCTCTCCGCATCTCCCTCCAGAATGTCCGTTCACTTGTAAACAAGGCCCTTGCCATCCATGAGCTTATTGTGGATGATTGCATCGACATCATGGCCTTAGCGGTAACCTGGCTAAGGGGTGATGATACCTTTCCCCTAAATGAAGCCTCCCCGCCTGGCTATACCTTACACCACTTGCCCCACCCAAACCACCGCAGTGGCGGTGTGGCTCTTATCACCAAATCACCCCTACTCCTCTGGTACCTACTCCTCCTTTGAGCATCTCACCTTGTCCCACCCCTCTCCCCTCTCATTTAAAATCCTCATTCTCTACCACCCACACAATTACCATGCCAATTTTCTCACCGAGATATTTTGACTGCTTTCCTCCCTCAGCCTTTGCACCGAGCGACTTCTCATTCTCGGTGATTTCTACCTCCATCTCCACTCATCATGCTCACTGTCCTCTGAGTTCACTGCCCTCCTATCCTCCCTTAGTCTCTCCCTCCATATAAACTCCACCCCCTTGACCGTGCCATCTCACATGGCCTCTTGACTCCCATTGTGTCAATCACAGATAAGGCCATCTCTGATCACTTCCTTGTATCGCTCTCCACCCACATCCCCCTTCCCCCTCCCAATCCTACTTCCTGCTGTGTCCACCCTTGAAAAAAACTCTCTCCCAATTCACTTTCAACTGCACTTTCAAAATCCCAACTGCCCAGCCTTTGGTCCTCTATTCACCGCGATATTTCTGCAGCTACCGATCTGCTCAACCACACCCAGACCTCAACTTTTAATGCCCTGGTCCCAATTAAAACCATTACTCTCTCTCACCCTGGTTGATCCCCCTGGTACAATGCTTATTTCTTCTCCCTTAAGTCCAAGGGACGCAGACTTGAATGTATATGGCGGATAACTGGTTTAGCCATTCATTGGCAGACCTGGCTGGACCACATATCGGATCCTGCTCTCCTCTGCCAAACCTGCTCATTATACCGGGATCATCCTGGAATGCAAAGATAACCCCCGGCTTCTCTTCTCTACTGCAAACCGTCTTCTTAAACCCCTCTCCCCTGCCTCCTCCACTCTCACCTCCTACAAGTGCGAGGAGCTCATAGACATCTTTGTCACTAAGATTGAGACCATCCATTCAGCTGCCTCTGCCACTTCCCTCCCTTCCCCTAGCCCACCAGGCTAAACTTCCTCTAAGGTTTCCCCCCTGCCCTAGCCCTGAACTCACATCTTTCTCTAGTTTCTCTCCTAGCTCCCCTCATGCCTCTCCGAGCTCATCTTGTCCATGAGGTTCACCTCATATTCCCTCGGCCCTATTCCCATTAACCTGATGACCACCCAACTTCCCTTCCTGGCCCCCATGTTAGCTGATGTTGTTAGCTGTTCTCTCTCATCAAGTACTGTCCCCTTCCCCTTCAAATCTGTCGTCATCACACCTCTACTCAAAAAACAACATTTGACCCCTCTGTCCTTGCAAACATCTGCCCCATCTCCAACCTCCCTTTCCTCTCCAAAATCCTTGAGTGAGCTGTCGCCTCCCAAATCCGTGCCCATGTTTCCCGCAACTCCATTTTTGAACCCCTCCAATCAGGTTTCTGCCCCCTGGCACTGTACTAAAACTGCTCTGATCAATGTCACAAATGACAACCTATGTGACTGTGACCATGGTAAACTATCCCTCCTCGTCCTTCTCGACCTGTCTGCAGCCTTTGACACGGTTGACCACACCATCCTCCTCCAACGCCTCTCCTCCATCATCCAGCTGGGTGGGACTGCCCTCGCCTGGTTCCGTTCTTATTTATCCAGTCGAAGCCAGAGAATCACCTGCAACGGCTTCTCTTCCCACTCCCACATCGTTACCTCTGGTGTTCCCCAAGGATCTATCCTTGGCCCCCCTTCTATTTCTCATCTACATGCTGCCCCTTGGCGACATCATCCAAAAAAACATCAGTTTCCACATGTACGTTAACGACACCCAGCTCTACCTCACCACCACCTCTCTCGACCCCTCCACTGCCTCTAAATTGTCAGACTGCTTGTCCAACATCCAGTACTGGATGAGCAGAAATTTCCTCCAATTAAATATTGGGAAGACCAAAGCCATTGTTTTCGGTCCCCGCCACAAACTCTGTTCCCTAGCCATCGACTCCATCCCTCTCCCTGGCATCTGTCTATGGCTGAATCAGACTGCTCGCAACTTTGGTGTCATATTTGACTCTGAGATGAGCTTCCGACCACATATCCATGCCATCGCTAAGACTGCCTATTTCCACCTCCATCCCTGCCTCAGCTCATCTGCTGCTGAAACCCTCATCCATGCCTTTGTTACCTCTAGACTTGACTATTCCAACGCACTCCTAGCTGGCCTCCCATCTTCCACCCTCCATAAACTTCAGTTCATCCAAAACTCGCACCAAGTCCCATTCACCCATCACCCCTGTGCTCGCTGACCTACATTGACTCTCAGTTAAGCAATGCCTCAATTTTAAAATTCACATCCTTGTTTTCAAATCCCTCCATGGCCTCGCCCCTCCCTATCTCTGTAACCTCCTCCAGCCGGACAAACCTCCGAGATCTCTGCGCTCCTCCAATTCTGCCCTCTTGCACATCCCCGATTTTAATCGCTCCACGATTGGTGGCCGTGCCTTCAGCTGCCGAGGCCCGAAGCTGTGGAATTCCCTCCCTGAACCTCTCCGCCTTTCTACCTCTCTTTCCTCCTTCAAGACGCTCCTTAAAACATACCTCTTTAAAATCTTGTTTGACAACACCACGGTGAAACGCCTTGGTACGTTTTACTGCGTTAAAAATATAAATGCAAATTGTTATTGTTGAAGCACTTAAAGACATATGACAGGTACCATATGAATGCAAATTCTTTCTTTTATTTATTTCTGTCAGCTGGTGTTCATTTTAATGTATTCCACCTGTTTGTACACGTCAATCATCAGAAGATTTTTCATTAACACAGTCACCACCAAGTTTGTGCGATAGAGCAGCCCCTCAACTGGGGACTTGGCCGAAAAAACAGGGGCTGATAAAAATAAGTTTGAACCACACATCACAAGTCATCTCTTTTAACATGGAATAAATTGGATGTGATTCTCTGTAGAGTCTTGTCTCATACATTGAGTTTGTATCTTTCAGGGAACGATGGGCAGAGAAAGAAAAGAAGCTGAGAGATTCCATCAAGCAAGTTTTGAAGTGTGATGTTCATCAAAGTAATCCTCTATATCCAGTGGAATTGGAGCCTGTTGATTGCTTGTTGACTTCCTTGTGTCTGGAAGCTGCCTGTAAGGATAAAGCAGCATACTGCAGTGCCGTAAGAAATGTAACCTCTCTATTAAAACCTGGCGGGCTACTCATTTTGATTGGCGTTTTGAACGAGACCTTTTATAAGGTTGGCGAGCACAAGTTTTCATGTTTGTCATTTGATCGGGTCTTTTTGGAAAAAGCTTTGAAGGAGGCTGGTTATGAGGTAGAGCAGCTTGAAATTCTCACCGGTCCTGACAAGTCTGTAAACACTTTGTCAGATTTTGAGACTGCATTTTTCCTCGTTGCTCACAAGCATAAAAATGCTAAGTGCTGAATCAGTATCACAGCTGCTGCAGATCTATTCTGTTCAAAAGTGGCTAAAAGTGTATGTAGAAATAGGAGCAAGAGTAAAAACACACACTATTAAACCAAATCGAAATACTTTTTTATTATAGAGTTTACTTAGCTCAGTTGGTTCCACTCTCACTTCTGTATCACGAAGGTTTTAATTTCAATAGAACCTGATCTAGACTGACACTCCAGTGCAGTTCTAAGGCATTGCTGCATTGCTATAGTATGCTGTCCTTCAGATGAGATGGGGTATCAGCTGTGGTTCAGTTTGTAGCATTTTTACCTCTGAGTTAGAAGGTTGTGGGGTCAAGTCCCACTCCATGGCCCTTGAGCACAAAATCTAGGCTGACAGTTCAGTGCAGTAGTGAGGGTGTGCAGCACTGTCAGAGGTGCCGTCTTTCAAATGAGACAATAAACCGAGGCCCCAGGTGGACAGGAAAGATCCCGTGGCACTATTTCAAAGAAGAGCAGGGGAGTTCTCCCTGATGTCCTGGCCAAAAATTCAGCCCTCAACCAACACCTAAAAACAATCTGGTCATTATCACGTTGCTATTTGTGGGACCTTACTGTGCACAGGTTGTGCATTACAACTGTGACTCCACTTCAAAAGTGCTTAATTGGCTTAAGCCAAGGACCTCTTCAGATATTTCAGGTGGATCCCATAGTACTTTTCAATGAAGTGCAGCAAGTTGTTTTAATGTTCTGGCCAACATTCGTCCCCAAACTGTACTGCCAGAAATAAATTAACTGGTCATTTATCTTACCCAGCTTTGTTCCATATCCCTTGATACCTTTGGCCAATAAAAATCTAGCGCTCTCAGTCTTGAAAATTTCAATTGACTCAGCATCCACAGCCCTCTGGAGAGAAAATTCCACATTCCCACCACCCTTTGTGTGAAAAAGTGCTTCCTGATTTCACTCCTGAATGGCCTGGCTCTAATTTTGAGATTGTGCCCCTTGTCCTTTACTCCCCCACCAGAGTAAATAGTTTTGCGGTATCTACTCTATCGAATCCTCATTTTAAACACCTCAACTGGACCACCACATGACACCACAATTGCCTCCCCCCCAATTACAAGGCCCTCCAGAAACCCCCTCCCATGACTTACCTGATGCCAGGACCACCCATCACCCAGCGTACTCCCGCCTGATGGCCTGCTACAACTTCCTGCTGGTTTCAAGTGGGAAAATGACCGGGGGCCATACGGAGGAGTCCGGGGATTTAAAACCTCCTGGGCCTCGTGGTGCCAAGGTTTTGTCGCCCCGCTAGGCCCTGGACTGCCCGATTCCGGTCCCAAGTTAAAATCGGGGTTAAAAGAGCCTGTTTAAAAATATCGGAGAAGAGAATCAATCAATTTGAAGACTCCCGAAGGAGAAAAAAAAATCAGTTTGAATTTCCAAGGAACAGTTTTGATTATTTAAGCTTGTGGTAAGAAATTCAAGGCAAAGAAGCACTGTACTATTTAAAAGTTATGAACAAAAAGTTATTTCTCAGCGTTGCGATCTTTTCATCCTGTACCCGATCAGGCCCATGCCACCCTGAAAGGGGCCTATCGCTGGCTGGTCAGGGCGCCCTCCTGTTTCGGGCAGTAGGCTCTTTAGATATGCAAATTAGGGTGCTGTGACATACATAGGGCCCCGAATGCCATTTTGGGAGACAACTGGGTAGAGAGTACACCGTGCCCAGTTTTACCTGGCAGTACAGCTGAAGAGGACCAAAAACAGTGAGTTTAAAATGATTTTTGTGTGACCAGGAGGTGCAGGACCTATCTTGCTCCTGGCTGAGTTGGCCTATGGGACAATTGGTGTGACGTTAGTCTGTAGGTGATGAGCTGTGGCAGAGCACCTGTTTGATGCCCGCAGCCTGCCTCCAGCATCGTACTGCAGCCTGGGCATCCTGCCGGCACTATAATTTTTGAATTGCAAACTTTTATTTGGAAATCATTTTCCTCCAGTATTCTTGCTTGCAGCTGCAACTTAACGTAGCAAACCTATGACCTAGAAATTGAGCTGCACAGCATTCATTTTTTAGGCGCAACTTAGCCAGAAGTGCACCGCCCACCATATTGGGTAAGGACAAACAAGAGGCGTCCTTTATTCACGCCTGAAGCAGTCATTAGGCCCTTTGCATATGCAAATAAGAGGGGCCTATGTTAGACTTTATTTTACATTTGAATTTTCCACCCTTCCTCTCCTGAACGCTTTGCCTCTGAAACCAGGGCTTGTTTCCATGACTGGCATCTGATTTCAGGTGTCTTATTCAATGGATATTCTTTGAGCCTGGACAGTGATCAATAATAGGTTATTTGACTCCTATCCTCACCCGATGAATGTCTCCCCGCCCACACACACATACTCTATCATTGGATGAAATTCAGGACCAGGAACCGGACTGATCTTTTCTCTCCCTAGCCCAAAGACTTTGAGGCAAATTATAGTGCCTGGTCCTGAATTATAGTGCTCTTACTACACAGTCTAGAGATTGAACCGGGCATCTTTCTGCCCTGTGTGGCTCATTATCACCCATATCTAGTTTTATCTCTATTCCACTGTGGTGACACAATGGTAAAGAATTTCAATAATTTTCCTGCCTTCAGACAGTAATGTAAGAGGCAAGAGATAAATGGCTCTGTGTGATGATGAGGCACTTTTGCCTGTGAGTCAGAAAGTTGTGGATTCAAGTCCCGACTCCAGAGACTTGAGCACAAGATCTAGGCTGACACTCCAGAACAGTACTGAGCAATGCTCCCTGTAATTTTTTTTGGGTGCGCGGCCCCTTTCTGTGCGGCACATGCATAGTTTTTGCCATTAGAAGCCATGGAGCCATGCAGATCGCCACACGACTGCGCAGCTAAAGGGAACGTTGGTACTGAGGGAAGTGTCATCTTTTGGCTGCGACATTAAACCAAAGCCCCGTCTGCCCTCTCAGGTGGACATAAAAGATCCTATGGTACTATTTTGAAGAAGAGCAGGGAAGAGAGGGGTATCCTGGCCAATATTTGTCCCCAAACCAACACCACTAAAACAGATTGGCCCGTAATTTCCGATAGGAGGCTTCCTGTGCACGGATGCATCCTATCAGAAAAAACTCTATGCTCTTACCTGAGGGCTCCCGAGGTCCGGACACTTCCGATGCTGGGCCCCTCCACAGTTGAAATGCACAGGGCCCACGTATCCCAGGGGCGTATGCGGTTCGCAAGCGTCCCTGGGATCACGTGGGCCAGGCGAGCCAATGGGAGAAGGGAATCCCCCTTCATACTTTTGACAGATAGACCTGTCAAATGTATGAATGGGGATCACTGAAAAAAGACACTAAAACATTAAATAAATTTAAAAAAAATCATGTTTTTAAAATGAGTTAAAATTACATTAAATTAAATATTTTAAACAAAAATCATATTTTTGAAAAAAATAATTAAGGTTTTTTACGGGGCTAAAAATAAATTTACCTTTTTTAAAAGTATTTTTAAATTATAAATGAGTGAAAAAAAATATTTTTTTTACTTTATTAAACTCTTATGCTGGTAAAAGCAGGCCTTATGCCTGCTTTTACCAGGCGTAAGATTTTTAAGGGATTTCAGCAGGCGGAGGTTCTGCAGAAAGCGGAACTCTCCCCCCCGCAGAGGCCCTTCTCCAGGGCAGGCGTGCGATCAGTCAAGAGGATTCTCGACAGATCAGAAATGCCAGTTTTCAGTGCATGCGCTTGGCTTACCTGAAACAGGCATTTCCGATGTCCCTATGGGTGTGTACACCGGAAAATACGGGCCAATATCTGGTCAATGTTGCTTTGCTGTTTATGGGACGTTACTGTGAGCAAATTAGCTGCAACATTTCCTACATTACAACAGAGCGACTACACTTCAAAACAAAATACTCAATTGGCTGTAAAACACTTTGGGACGTTCTGAGGTTGCTGTATAAATGCAAGTTTTTTCTTTCTTTCATCCCTTATACTGTACCTTAATCAATACTTATAGGTCTAATAATAAAATGCTGATCCTTAATCCTTTTTTTGAAGAAAAGAGTTATATTTGATATTTTGTTAGTCCTCTGGAATCTGCCTTAATGAACTCCAGAAAATATTTCGAACTGGGCCCTTAACTACCGGTCGCAAGTCCCTTAAAACCTCGGGTGAAGATGGTCTGGTCAGCTGCCTTTTCCACTTTCAGTGTCTGGAATCCACTCAATACTTGCTCTTTTATGACAGCACCGACTCTGAAAATTTAACACCATATCTGTTTTTTTCCCTCTATTCCACTGTGGTGACATAATGGTAAAGAATTTCAATAATTTTCCTGCCTTCAGACAGGAATGTAAGAAAATGCAGGACAGGAAAAGCTCTGCAGACCCTCTAGCCAAAAGCTAATACGTCTCAATTACCAACTCCTCAATTATTGGCCCAATTCTCCTTTAAATCTTTCCAACTATGCACCTCCACTGGGATGTATAATTCAAACATTCATCAGCTCTGCGTAAAGTAGTTAAATCTAAACTGCCTGCGTGCCTTAACCTCTTCTGAGCTTGGTCTCAAGTTTGCTTCAATCTTGAATATAAAACTGAGGTTTAATTTATCAATTCCCTTATGAATTTTGAATACTTGAATAATACCTCTCCTGAGCTTTCTCTGCTCTAGAATAAATAATCTGAAGCTTTCCTTGTACCTCAGATACTTAAAGCGTCGTTTCAGTTTGATTGCCTCTGTTGCATGGATCGCCTTGCTGTACTGGGGACTGGAATTATACACAGTCTTTCACGGGTGGCCTTGTACAGACTCATTATCACTTCCTGAGATTTGTGTTCTGTTCTTCTGGCTATACATCTCAAAATCTGCTGGTTGGTTTCAGTAGGGTATCTACCAATATCCCAGATCTCTCTGTGTCCTATACCCTGATGACATTTAGCTTATATCCCCATTATTTAATTCCCTTCTCTATCTCATACACTTGTAATTCTCTTCGTTAAATGCCATTTGCCACTCATCATCCCACCTTCCCATTCTATCTAGATCCCTTTATATTTGGCTTGCCTGTTCCCTTTTTTTAAAAAAAAACCTCTCCCAATTTGGCGTCATCTTCAAACTTAGACAGATCTGTTTCTGTCCCCAGCTTAAAATCATTTAAGTACACTGTAATCAGCAATAGCCCCATCACTGATCCCTGTGGTGCTCTACTAGTGACCTACTGTCACATTGGTGCCTTACCTAAGAAAGGATATACTTGTCATAGAGGGAGTGCAGCGAAGGTTCACCAGACTGATTCTTGGGATGGCAGGACTGTCGTATGAGGAGAGATTGGGTCGACTAGGCCTGTATTCACTAGAGTTCAGAAGAATGAGAGGGGATCTCATTGAAACGTATAAAATTCTGACAGGGCTAGACAGACTGGATGCAGGGAGGATGTTTCCCCTGGCTGGGAGGTCTAGAATGAGGGGTCACAGTCTCAGGATACGGGGTAGGACATTTGGGACTGAGATGAGGAGAAATTTCTTCACTCAGAGGGTGGTGAACCTGTGGAATTCTCTACCACAGAAGGCTGTGGAGGCCAAGTCACTGAATATATTTAAGAAGGAGATTGATAGATTTCTAGACACAAAAGGCATCAAGGGGTATGGGGAGAGAGCGGGAATATGGTATTGAGATAGAGGATCAGCCATGATCGTGTTGAATGGCGGAGCAGGCTCGAAGGGCCGAATGGCCTACTCCTGCTCCTATTTTTCTATTTTTCTGTTTCTATGATGCAGTATCATTCACAGACACTCTTTGCTTTCTCTGGTTTAGCCACTTTCAATCCACCTCAGGAGCTTGCCTGCTATTCCAAATCTACCTACCTTGTAGATGAATCGCTTGGTTGATGCAAAACTTAAAGTCTTCCTGAAATCTAAATATATCACATCCACATGAGGTCCACTGTCAACAAGATCCATTTTTCTTTTTAAGAGTTCCAGTAAACATATTAGGCAAGATCTCCCTTCCATAAATCCATGTCGACTCTCTCTTACCATATTATACCTATCTAAGTGTTTCTTTATCTTCTTTTTGAACGCCTTGAATACTTTACACCAATGGATGTTAGGTTTACTGGCCTATAGCTTCCTGGGTCATCCCTTTGGTTCCAATCCTTGGGCACTACTTCCATTTCTAATCATTTGTTAAAGATAGTGGCAGGAATGTGATTGATTTTCTTGAATTACCCTTGTATAAAGACAAATTTGGGCCTTATTTTAATTTCCTCAGCCTATCAGTGACTGTCTTGTCTGCAATTTCTATTTCTGATCGCACACCCCCTCAGAAATTCAACTTCCATGCTGGGGAGACTGACCATGGTCACTCCAATAACAAGAGAAGAATTCATTTAGTATATTTGCAATCTTTTGTTCACTCACTATCATATCTTTGTGACCTTTCAATGGTCCCATTGTTTCCCTTTTGTATCTGCTTATTGTGAATATATTCATAGAAATAATTGACATTTCTTTTAATATTTCCTGCTATCCTCGTGTCATTTTCTATTTTATCTCTCCCAACCAGTTTCTTGACCTCCTTTACCTTGTTTTTATATTCATCTCAGTCCAGTGTGATATCAGTAACTTTACACTTTAGAAACAATGGGGGTGATTTGGCCAATGGAAGCGGGAAGCGGGACTGCTGCGTGGCGGGTTTTAGTCCCGCCTCCATCAACTTCTGGCCAACCCACGCTATTTTCCATTGATTGACATTGTTAAGCCCGCCCAGCAAGCTTAGCAGGCCAATTAAGGGGAAGCCGGTTACAGAGAACGTCAGCGTATGACGTTTCATCTGTCAAGATTTTTTGACAGATGAATTGTCATCGTTTGACAGCTCTGTGAAGCTGTCAAACACTGACATTCTCTGTTGTTTGATGAGTCCTTGTATTCAAGACTCATCAAACCTCTTTTGTGAGCAGAAATTAGATGGTTGTTGCATTGGAGAATGCAGCAGCCATCTGTCATCTCTGCCGGTGAGATGCAAGAGTCTTCGCATCCCCAACTGTTGAAGCCTGCAGGAAGAAACAAAGATAAGTAAACATTTTCTATCACTTTTCACTCACCTCACATACTTACCTCTCCACACTTGCACCCATCAATTACCTTCACAGTGCACTTTTGCACCTCTCCGACCCCCGCAGACCCACTGCTCGCCTCAGTGACCCTGGCGGGGTTTCCCGACGTCGGGAAGCCCGCACCTCTGTTGGAAAAATGGGGATAATCCTCTTAACTGCCTGTTGACTACCTGTTAACAGGCAGTAAAGTGGCTGTAATCCCCTTCCCGCCTCCAGGAGACGGGACCCGGCACGGGTCGGCTACCCGCCTCCTGGGAAGATGGCACGGAGGCGGGATGGGTACCCACCCCCAGATTCTGCCATTTTCCCGGCAGTCCCGCCTCCAAACCCGCCTCCCCAGGGCTGGCAAAATCGCGCCCAATCTCTTTTTTGTTCTTAATTATGCATTACTTCCTTTGTTGCCTACTCCAGCCTTTTCTCTCTGTTATCTTTCTGCCCTGGTGGTCGGTATCTGTTCCGTACTCTATCTTTAGTATTTCTCAACATGCTTTACTTTTCATCCATGCTTTTCCCATCTAACATTGCTGCCCACTAGGCTGTTTCCTGAGCTCACCCTCATTCCGTATTGTGACTGAATAAGTCAAACTGTGTTTTTATTACATTTCTGGGACTTTTACCCTGTATTTTGGGGATTGAATTCTGTAATTATTTTTTCTATGAGAACAGTAAATCAGTGGCCTTGATTATCATTATATATTCCTTTATGTATATTCCTCACCATTATCTCTTAATTTTTTAGAGCCCAGAATAGTACAGCAGAATGATAGGCAACATGTGCCAAGCAGGAGGAAGGTATCTCAGAATACATGGGAATTGAGAAATTTGCAGGATTAGCAGCACCACTTTGGCGACACTTGGGGTGGTCCTGAGGTTTGTAAGACCTAGAGTAGGGGTACTGAGTAGGGAGAGGAGGTTCAGCACATGAGGCGTTAGCAATATGGGGGGCTAGGGTTAAAATACATTGTTTCTGGGGTTTGACAGCAATGGGTAGGAGATCCTAGGTTTTGGCAGGACTGGGAATGGGGTATGAGGGTGCAGGGGGATCCTGAGGCAGAAGGGGAAACTACGGCTTTGCAGAAATAGAGGTGGAATGTGAGATCTGGGTCACTGGGGAATTCCTATCGTCTGGAAGTGAGGGGGCAAAGATTCTGGCCCCACTGGCGGTCTGGAAGTACTGGGGGATTGATAAAAGGGGTGAAATATAAAGATTCGATTCTCGAGATCATCTTCTGCTACTCTTTCTGGAACAGTAAATAAGCACAGGCTGCTTTAGTAATAAGTTGCTTACATAAAAAGAAAACCCTTGTATGTACCTTGCTTTAAAAAAAATGCCTCACAAAAAGGTTCAGAAAAATCATGCTTTACATTGTTTCCATGTTTTTGATTCAAAAAATATTTCAAAGCTGGAAAATGGCAGAAAGGTTGAGCAGGTTGGGCCTATACTCATTGGAATTTAGAAGAATGAGAGGTGATCTTATTGAAACATATAAGATTCTGAGGGGGCTTTGACAGGGTAGATGCAGAGAAGATGTTTCCCCTCGTGGGGAAATCTAGAACTAGGGGGCATAGTTTCAGAATAAAGGGTGGCCCTTTTAGAACTGAGATGAGGAGGAATTTCTTTTCTCAGTGAGTCGTAAATCTGTTGAATTCTCTGCCCAGAGAGCCGTGGAGGCTGGGTCATTAAATACATTTAAGTGGAGATAGACAGATTTTTACAAGATAAGGGAGTGAAGGGTTATGGGGAGCGGGCAGGGAAGTGGCTTTGAGCCCAAGATCAGCCATGATCTTATTGAATGGCGGAGCAGGCTCGAGGGGCCGAGTGGCCTATTCCTGCTCCTGTTTCTTATCTTCTTATGTTCTTATGCTTTGTTCCATCAGCAATGTTTGCATCATTTGGAAGGTGGCTGGGGTTGGGTTTACAAACAGTAAATGTTCAGTGAATGGTTCATTTGTATCGTCAAAGTGAGCATGGGGAAAAAAAAAATCTCAGATAAATGTTCCAAAGTTGAAGGTTTATTTGCTTTTGGGCTTTTATCTGGTAAAAATTAATTAGCTCAGGGTTTCTACTCTACTCCCAGGAGGTGAGGCTTACAATCAGCAAGCCTTCTATGACTGCCCAATTTTGCTTTCAGTCATAAAATTGTCTACAATTTACCTCAGAAAATATTATAAATGTCCAAGAGTGCATGGTTTGCATTTTCACATTTTTAACAAAGAAATTCAATTACCTCACACTATTCTGGGTTATTCCACCTAACCAAAAGAGCGCGGGGCATACAAAGAACAAGTCTTTTGCCAATATTAATAATGTTACTGCGAAAGATGTTATGTTTTTATTATATATTTTAAAAAGACTTGCATTTTATATGGTGCCTTTCACGACCTCAGGACGTCCCAAAGCGCTTTACAGCCAATGAATTACTTTTGGAGTGTAGTCACTGTTGTAATGTAACCGATTTTGTAATATTATGTTAGAAATCTTCTTTCATTCTCATTGTCACACAACTGAGAAAAGAATTAACAGCTGAAAAGATTTTCAAAGGGTATTTTGAGTGATTTGATGGATTTGCCTTCTCTTTGCTAAGAAATTTGTGACGACTGAATTTCAATAAATTCAGTTAAATCATAATTAATAAAATGCGCATCTTAGTGAATAATCTAAATTTGAATTGAATTTCTATCACATATAATACATTTGAATATTAGTCAAATTACTATAAGCGTGATACAGAAACTTGCCTGTGATTTTGACTATACTCAAATGCTCTTGTAATAAAGGCCAACGTGCCATTTGCTTTCCTAATTTCTTGCTGTACCTGCATGTTGACTTTGTGATTCGTGTATACAAGGACACCCAGGTCCCTCTGAACACCAATATTTCCCAATCTCTCACCATTTAAAAAATACTCTGCTTTTCTATTTTTCCTACCAAAGTGGATAACTTCACATTTCTCCACATTATATTCCATTTGCCATGTTCTTGCCCACTCACTTAGCTTGTCTATATTCCCTTGAAGCCTCTTTGCATCCTCCTCACAACTTACATTCCCACCCAGCTTTGTATCATCAGCAAACTTGGGTATATTGCATTTGGTCCCCTCATCCAAATCATTGATATAGATTGTGAATAGCTGAGGTCCAAGCACTGATCCTTACAGCCTGCCAATCCGAAAATGACCCGTTTATTCCTCTCTGTTTTCTGTCCATTAACCAATCCTCAACTCATGCTAGTATATTACCCCCAATCTCATGAGCCCTAATTTTGTTTAATAATCTCTTTGTGTGGCACCTTATCGAATGCCTTCTGAAAATCCAAATACACCCACATCCACTCGTTCCCCCTTATCTATTCTGCTAGTTACAACCTCAAAAAACTCTAACAGATTCATCAAGCATGATTTGCCTTTCATAAATCTGTGTTGACTCTGCCCAATCATGTTATTATTTTCTAAGTGCCCTGTTACCACGTCCTTAATAATAGATTCTAGAATTTCCCCTATTACTGATGTCAGGCTAACTGGTCTGTAGTTCCCCATTTTCTCTCTCCCTCCTTTCTTAAATAGTGGGGTTACATTTGCTACCTTCCAATCCGTGTGAACCATTCTAGAATCAATGGGGAGAATTTTCCCAGCCTTGGGGAGCCAGGTATGGAGGCGGGACTGCTGGGAAAATAGCAGAAACTGGGAGGCGGGTCCCCGACTCGCGCAGGGACCCGTCTCCTAGAGGCGGGAAGGGGATTAGAGCCAATGAACTGCCCGTTAATAGGTAGTTTGAGGCTTATCCCCATTTTACCCCTGCAAGCGCGGGCTTCCCAACGGCTGCGAACCTCGCCAGGGTCAGCGAGGTGAGCAGTGGGTCTGTGGGGGTGAGAGGGATCGAAAAGTCCACTGTGAAGGTGAGTGATGGGTGCAAGTGTGGAGAGGTAAGTATGAGAGGTGAGTGTAAAGTGTTGGAAAAAGTATCCTTACCTTTGCTTCTTCCTGCAGGCTTCAACCCTTGGGGATCCGGAGGTGCCTCATCTCAAAGGCAGAGATGACAGAATGGCTGCTGCATTCTCAGATGCAGCAGCCATCTGCTTTCTGCTGAGGAGAGGTTTTAGTGAGCCTTCAGTGCAAGGGCTCACCTTAGAACAGAGATTGTCAGTGCTTGACAGCTTCTCAAAGCTGTCAAATGCTGACAATTCATCTGTCAAAACATTTTCAACAGATGAAACGTCATACGCTGACATCCTCTGTCACTGACTTTCCCTTAATTGGCTGGGCGGGCTTAACAAGGCCAATCAAGGGAAAATAGCGTGGGTTGGTCAGACGTCACTTGGGGGTGGGACTGAAACCCGACATCCAGCAGTCCCGCCCCCAACGCGCCCCCATTGACAAAATCCAGCCCGATGGGCTTTTGGAAAATGACAACCAATGCATCCACTATCTCTATAGCCACCTCTTTCAAAACTCTAGGATGTAGACCATCATGTCCAGGGGATTTATCGGCTTTCAGTCCCATTAATTTCTCCATGACTATTTTTTACTAATACTAATTCCTTTCAGTTCCTCATTCTCGCTAGACCCTTGATTCTCCACTATTTCCAGGAAGTTTTTTGCGTCTTCTTCCATGAAGACAGACACTTAGGTCGATTTTGCCGGCACTCAGGGGGCGGGTTTGGAGGCGGGACATCTGGCAAAATCTCAAAGATTGACAGCGGGTCGGAAACCTGCTGTCAAGCCGCCTCCAAACAATCTTCCCAGGTGTCGGGTCCCCGATTTGCACATGGACCCGACACCTAGCGGCGGGAAGAGGATTATAGGCACTTAACTGCTTGTTAACAGGTTGTTAACAGGCAGTTAAGAGGCTTTTTGCAATTTTGACAGGTCTACTGCGGGCTTCCCGACGTCCGGACACCACGTCAGTTAAGTGTGGTGTGCTGTGGGTCTACTGTAATGTTCCTGCATTGATGACAGCTGCAGAAGTGGGGCGAAGGATCCAGTGGTACACTGCTGAGTTTCAGAGGTAAGAAAATGTTGGGAAAATAATTTTTAATACATTTACACTTTTCTGTAGGTGACAAGTTTTGGATTGTGTGTGTAGTTCCACCTCATTGGGAGAACCTCTCCCATCAGTGACAGATCGCTTCTGTAACCTCACCTGCAGCTGCCATCTGCCCTAGCCTAAGTAGGGAGTCACTGGAGAGCCTGGGCGCAAGGGCTCACATTTATACAGTGATTGTCAGTGTTTGCAGCACCTCAATGCTGTCAAACACTGAAAAATCAGCTGTCCAAAAAAATTGTGCATGGCCCCTTTAAGAAAACCGGCAGATGACGCGTCATCAACTGACGTCATCTGACACCGGCTTCCTCTTAATTGGCCAGCGGGCGGGCTTAACAAGGCCAATTAACGCAACATCGTGTCTGTGCGTCTGATGTCATTGGGGGCGAGACTGGAACCCGGAAGGCAGCTGTCCCGCCCCCAAGCTGCATCGATAGGAAAAATCACGGCCAAAGTATTTGTTTAATTTCTCTGCCATTTCCTTATTCCCAATTATAATTTCTCCTGTCTCAGGTTGTAAGGGACCCACATTTACTTTCGCTAAACTTTTCCTTTTTACATACCTATAGAAGCTTTTACAGTCTGTTTTTATGTCTCTCGCTAGTTTACTCTCATATTCTATTTTCCCTTTCTTTATCAATTTCTTGGTCCTCCTTTGCTGAATTCTAAAATCCTCCCAATCCTCAGGTGTACTTCTCTTTTTGGCAACATTATAAGCCTCTTCCTTTGATCGAATACTATCTTTAACTTCTCTTGCTAGCCACGGTTGGACCACTTTTCCTGTGGGGATTTAAAGGAATGTATATTTGCCTTAAAGGAATGTATATTTGTTGTAAATTATGGCCCAAAAATTAATGTCTCTACGCAAGAGTACGCACTGTGTACTCTCGCGTATTCTGTCTCCAATTGCCGGTTTTCTGCATGCACTGCGCATGCGCTGAAAACCGGCACTTGGTGATTTCAAAAGGGGGCGGTTCCTAGGTGAACCGCGTGCGCGCTACAGGCTGCGCGCACGCAGTGCACTTAGTGCTTTGAACGCGCAGGTAAGCATGGAAGATTTTGCACATAAAGAAAGGAGGCGTAAGACCCTCTTTTAACAAGGTAAGTAGTTAATTAAGTATTATTTTGAATTTTTTTCAACAGGTATATCTTTTTTAGAGACTTTAAAGAAAGGTAAGTTTATTTTTATAACTTTTTAAAAGATTTAAAATTTTTTCAAAAATTAAATTTTTTGTTTAAAGTGGTTAATTTATTTAACTATACTTATTTTATTAATGTGATGGTTTTTTTTTAAATTTAATTGAGGTTTAGCTGTTCTTTTGAGGGGGTATAGATTCATAGCTTTCACAGCACTTGCTGTGAAAACTATGAATGAAAGATGGTGTGCTGCCATTGGCTCTAACTGAATCACGTGATCCCACAGCTTGCACGAATTAACAGCGCCTGTGGGATACGGAAGCACTGCACAGCTGCTGTCTAGAAAATCAAGTTCGTGCGAGCTCGGAATGAAAAGGCAGGCGCGCAGTGAGATATCGCGGGGAAGCCTTACCCCCGCACGAAGGCTCCGTCTTTAATTTCTGGGCCTATGTATTGATTCTTTAAATGCTCGCCATTGCTTCTCTACCATCATACCTTTTAATGTAGTTTCCCAATCTACCTTAGCCAACTCGCCCCTCATACCTACGTAGTTTGCTTTGTTTAGATTTAAGACCCTAGTTTTGGATTTAACTAAATCACTTTCAAACTCAATATAAAATTCTATTATATTATGGTCACTCTTCCCTAAAGGCCCCTTTACTACAAGGTTATTAATTAACCCTTTCTCATTGCACCATACCAGATCTAAAATAGCCTGTTACTGAGTTGGTTCCTCACCATACTGATCTAGAAAACTATCTTGCATACATTCCATGAATTCGTCCTCCACACTATTAGTACAAATTTGGTTTGCCCAGTCTATATGTAGATTAAAGTCCCCCATGATTACTGTATTACCTTTGTTACAAGCACCTCTAATTTCCTGATTTATACTCTGCCCTACATACAACTACTGTTTGGGGACCTATAAACAACTCCCACCAATGTATTTTGCCCCTTGCTGTTTCTTAGCTCCACCCAAACTGATTCTACGTCTTGATTTTCAGAGTTAAGATCCTTTCTCTCTACTGTCTTTATTATTATTATTATCTCAATTATTTTGGATCGGTCTTCACGATAGAAGACACTAAAAACATCCCAATAATAATAGATAATCAAGGGGCTATAGGGAGGGAGGAACTTAAAACAATCTCTATCACTAGAGAAAAAGTACTAGGCAAACTAATGGGGCTAAAGGCCGGCAAGTCCCCTGGACCTGATGGCCTGCATCCTAGGGTCTTAAAAGAAGTGGCTGCAGAGATAGTGGATGCGTTGGTTCTAATCTACCAAAATTCCCTGGATTCTGGAGAGGTCCCAGCGGATTGGAAAACCGCAAATATAACGTCACTATTCAAGAAAGGAGGGAGTCAGAAAGCATGAAACTATAGGCCAGTTAGCCTAACATCTGTCATTGGGAAAATGCTGGAATCCATTATTAAGGAGGTAATAGCAGGACATTTAGAAAATCATAAGCCAATTAAGCAGAGTCAACATGGTTTTATGAAAGGGAAATGGTGTTTGACAAATTTGCTGGATTTCTTTGAGGATGTAACAAACAGGGTGGATAAAGGGGAACCAGTGGATGTGGTGTATTTGGATTTCTAGAAGGCATTCGATAAGGTGCCACATAAAAGGTTACTGCACAAGATAAGAGCGCACTGGGTTGGGGGTAATATTCTGGCATGGATAGGGGATTGGCTAACTAACAGAAAACAGAGAGTCGGGATAAATGGGTCATTTTCCGGTTGGCAACCAGTAACTAGTGGGGTGCCACAGGGAGCAGTGCTGGGGCCTCAACTATTTACAATCTATATTAATGACTTGGATGAAGGGACCGAGTGTACTGCAGCCAAATTATCTGATGATACAAAGATAGGTGGGTTAGCAAATTGTGAGGAGGACACAAAGGGCTGGATTTTGAAACTGGGGTCGGGTTGGGGTCGTGAATCACACATTCTGGCTTGTGAACCTGCCTCCATCGAGATGTGGCCAACCCACTGTATTTTCCCTTGTTTGACCTTGTTGAGCCCGCCCAGTGGGCTCAGCAGGCCAATTAAGGGCCACCCGGCAACAGGTGACGTCACAGACTGACATTTCATCTGTCAAGAGCTTTTGACAGATGAAATATCAGCGTTTGACAGCTCTGTGAAGCTGTCAAACACTGACAATATGATTTCTAACTTCAGTCCTTCCTCTCAGGCTGAGTTAGAAATCATTCCACCACAGAAAACAGAAGGCTGCAGTTTTTGACAGAACCACGGCTTTCCTGCTTTCTGTGCCGGTGAGATTTCTAACTCCCGACAACTGAAGGGCTAACACCTGCAGGAGGAAGTTAAGGTAAGTAAAACTTTTTCCAACACTTAGCACTTACCTTACACACTTACCTCTGCACACATGCACCCATCACTCACCTGCCCACCGGACATATCGACCCCTCCAACCCCTGCAGACCCACGGCCCACCCCGATAACTTGGCGTGGTTGCCACCTGTCGGGAAGCCAACACTTTTCGTTTTAAAATAGGGATTATGCAAAAAACTGTCACTAATCCCTTCCCGCCTCGGGGAGTCGGGTCTCAGCACAGGTCGGGTACCCACCGCCAGAGAAACTGGCATGGAGGCGGGTTGGAGGCGGGATGGGGTCGGGACCCCCGAATCTGCAACTTTAACCGCCCCCCCCCCCCCACCGCCTCCAAACCTGACTCCACGGGTCATTGAAAATCCAGCCCAAAGAGTCTGCAAAGGGATATAGATAGGTTAAGTGAGTGGGTGATAATTTGGCAGATGGAGTACAATGTGGGAAAATGTGAGGTTATCTACTTTGGAAGGAAGAATGAAAAACGAATTATTATTTAAATGGAGTGAGACTACAAAATGCTGCGGTACAAAGGGATCTGGGAGTCCCAGTACATGAAATACAAAAAGTTAGCATGCAGGTACAGCAAGTAATTAGGAAGGCTAATGGAATGTTGGCCTTTATTGCAAGGGGTATGGAGTATAAAAGTAGGGAAGTTTTAATGCAACTTTACAGGGCGCTGGTGAGACCGCACCTGGAGTACTGCGTACAGTTGTGGTCTCCATATTTAAGGAAGGATATACTTGCATTGGAGGCAGTGCAGAGAAGGATCACTAAGTTGATTCCTAGGATGAAGGGGTTGACGTATGACGAAAGGTTGAGCAGGTTGGGCCTATACTCATTGGAGTTTAGAAGAATGAGAGGTGATCTTATTGAAACATATAAGATTCTGAGGGGGATTGACAGGGTGGATGCTGAGAGGATGTTTCCCCTAGTGGGGGAATCTAGAACTAGGGGGCATAGTTTCAGAATAAGGAGTCGCCCAATTAAGACGGAGACGAGAAGGAATTTCGTCTGTCAGAGGGTCGTGAATCTTTGGAATTCTCTACCCCGGAGAGCTGTGGAGGCGGAGTCACTGAATATATTCAAGATGAAGATTAACAGACATTTGAACTACAAGGGAGTCAAGGGGTATGGGGAGAGAGCGGGAAAGTGGTGTTGAGGCCAAGATTGGATCAGCCATGATCTTATTGAATGGCGGAGCAGGCTCGAGGGGCCGATTGGCCTACTACTGCTCCTGTTTCTTATGTTCTTATGTTTATTTCATCCTTTATTATCAGGGCTACCCCTCCTCTTTTTTGCTCCTTGTTACTTTCAATATTAACTCTCCTAAAAGTGAACTCAATCCCCTGCCCTCTAAATCTGCCAAACCTGGATACTATACTTGGTCTTGAATTACTATGGGAGATTGACTAGTGTGTACGATGTTTTATGATTTTGTTCACATAATGTACAGAGGAAATCTGCCCTTAATTTACCTTAAATTGACAACAAAGTAGCCCTTGTACAATTACGGCACTTTATTTATTACTTCCTCTTTGTTAATGAAAATCAAATCTAATATTGCACTTTTCCTTGGTTTTTTTTCCCTCACAGGAGGGTAGGAATTCATCTGGTGCATAAGCAAAGCAACATCAGAATTCATGAAGATATATCTGAGCAAATATTTTGAATGGATTTATGATGTTACTGTAACAAAAATGAAGTACGTTTTAACCTAGTTTTTGCTTGGTGGCTGTCCCTTTAAATCCAGTCACAGTATACAAGACATTTAAAAACCTGCAGCCGGAATCCTGTTTCAAGCTTAACTCAATACAAACGTTTCAAGTTTTGTCAGTTGTCTGCAAAGCATGAGAGAGGAGACAAGCTATTTTCAAACAGACACACGCTGTAAGACAGTCAGTCATTTTGAAAAGTGGTCAATGGTTATTGAAAGCCAGGAAGCTCTGCTAACTTTTCAGGGCTATTTAAGGATCTAAAGTTGTCCAACTCTTGTGAGTCGTTTTGGAACTCTCAAGAGAATAGTTCAGGCCAGTTTCAGCTCCCTCAGCAGTAAGAAATACTAAAAGAAAAGAAATACCGGCCCTGATTTTCCTCGCTATCTTCAGCACTTATGCCATTGTTAAGCTAAAAAAGATCGAGAAACACACATTTAGAATATTCCGCTGCTTATGTTCCATTAATATGCTAGACATGAGTTTCTTCGACCTTTCTCGCAGCTTTAACAATCCGCCCGCCCAAGTCCCGCGAGACTCATTTGCAAAGGGGAACCATTCACTTGGTGGCACGCTACAGCTTTCCCTTGCGATCCCCAAGTGCGCTAATGAAGACTGCAGTTTTTACAGAGGCTCCGTTGCTTCTGCACTGTAGTTTCCTGGGGCTTAAGCTGCTCACCGCGCTTTTAGAATTACAATTACACCAGAACGAACACCACTTCAAATGTAAATTGACTTACCCAGGAAACTTGTGTGCAACTCCCTTTGCTGGCGTAACATTCCGGTGCAACAACGGCGCAACCGACATTGAGGAAATTCAGGGCCGCTGTGTATTTAAAAGTATGCTACAAAAGATTAGCTTAAAGAAAGAACTTGCATTTTTGTCATGCCTTTCATACCCTCAGAAGGTCCCAAAGCACTTCATAGCCAATTAATTACATTTTGAAGTGCAGTCACTATTGTTTTGGAGTCAAAAATGGCAGCCAAGTTGCATACAGCAAGGTCCCACAAACAGGAATGATGACTGACAAGTTATGTGTTTTGGGGATGTTGGTTGAGGGAGCAATGATGGTCAGGACACCAGGAGGTGAGCCCACCCTGCTCAACCTCACCTGATCAGACAAAGAAACATTCTCAAATGGACATCATTGCGCTCACCCTCAACACTCTTCACCTCAATCACATTTTCCATTGCTCTGTCTCACTTGATTTCAAACTTCAGTCCTGGTTCCTGTTGCTCCCCCACCCCCACCACCTGACTCTCAAATTCACTCAGAGTTCCCAACTTTATCCCTGGCTACTGCTGGGAAGAACCAGGAATAAAAACGCAGTTATGTTGTTGTTTTACTGTGAATTTGGCATCAAAGACATTTTCAGCTTCACTGTAATTTCAGCACCAAATTTGAAGTTTAACGCTACTGGCCCAAGTCAGTGCATCTGGACCCTCTCCAAGGAGGCAATTAGTTGCCCGATGCTGGAGAAGCTCTGTGCTGGTCTCAGTATAACGATTGGGGTCAGCACAGCACCCGGCACGTCAATATGCATCGTCATGACATGCCTCTGGTCCTGTTTAGCTTCTTACCGCCTCAACTCCGACCCCTCCCATTTGTGTGGGTAGATTCATTGCTGTAGATATATCTTGAGCATGAAACAGCTGCATGCACTGTGCTCTCTAGTTCCTTTCGACACTTGGAATACCATTCTGCATGCACATTGGCATCTAAGGCATGTGTCCATAACAAGACAACTACCAAGATGACCAATGAAATACTCTTCATGTAAGAGGCCAAGCAATGAGTATCAGCAGGCTATACTATCATGAAGGGCATCCCAGACAAACCCAATTCTGCCCCCAGCCAACATTGACACGTGTGTCATTTCCAGCAGAAGGGAGGCGGCCGTGGCTGTTGTTCCCTCTCTCTAACCCAGAGTGACAGGCTAACTGCAGGATCTCTATTGCCAAGCCTGGCTGAGATCAGCACAAACCAAAGATGATTTCTGGGGTCTTGCCGGTCTATCGGGCTCAGTTCCACAATGGCCAGTGCACCCACCGAATGGGCCCTAACATTTACCCCCCTCTAGTGGTCGAGAAAAGGAATAGCAACCCAATGCAACACAATTCAGTGAATAACAGAACAAGTGTGGGGTGGTATGAATGAATTGAAACAATTCCTCTTAGTTATTTCACTAAATATATTCTCACTTTGTGGCTCAACCTGTACAGTTTTGACTTTCATTCGTAAAAGAGTAAATTCTTTGGCCTCGGATACAATGTTCCCGCTAATTATTTTTTGGGTGCGTGGCCCCTTTAACGGGATGCACGGCCCATTCAAATTTCCGCACATGCATGGTTTGTCCATTTAAAAGCCGCCGAGTGGCTTGCGAGGGACTTCCAGACCACCACGCCGTCGCACAGCTTAACGGGAACATTGCTTGGATACCGGCGTGCGAATGCTGAACACATTGGTATAAAATTCTTTCTCCAGTAGTATAAGGGAGGTGTTAATACATCACTTGTCAGGCTTGAGAGTCACCTCCAGTCTTTACTGCGTGATGTCAGGGCCACTGAAAATAATACATGGTTGACACACATGTTCTCACTGGTCATCCCCTAAATGTTTATTATTTAATTCACTGAAAAACGATTGAAGCTTTCACTTATTGATTCTTTTTCTTTGTCTGACGATGACTCCATTTCTTTTTATATGGATAAAGCAATACCATTCAGTAGATATCTAACCATACATGGCCTGTAACCTGGTAACATAGAGACCCTCCCTTTTATATTCAAGAGATCCAATCAGATCATTTGAATTTTGATTCTGGATATTTGATTGGGCATGCAAATTTACAATCGCCAATAAGATGATCGATTTTAACTAGCCAGATGTTTGGTGAAGTTTTCATTTTACCCTGATAATTGATTCTCTCCCGGTGTCTGACACGGACAACATGGCCACCCCATGAACGATGACAAAAGATTTCACCTTAATTAAACAACATCAACAATAAATACAACTTTAAGAAAACAGCTCATTCTGTGTAAAAAAAAAAATGTGCACATTTTCCCATAAAAGCTTCTCTTGAGAAATCTATGAAATCTAAACATGCACAGGCTGGCGATTCCATTCGCTTAGGTGGAGATAGTCAATTCTAGGAGAGTCCAGGTGATGGCAGCGGTGCTTCCCAGCGAGAGCCAGCAATGTCTGGAACTAACGGCAGCGCTGTCAGCATTACACAAGTCAGTGGAGCAGCAAAGAACTTTTCTACCTCCAACGATTATAGTACTTGCATCCGCGCCACACTCCGTACGATATGAACATTTCTTGGTTACCGTCACGATTCCCAGTCCGTCTGTAATAGAATAGATATATTTTGACAATTCTATACCCTTCATTTGATCACCTGGTATATATAGGGCTGTGGTATCAACATATCATCATAAATATAATCAATATCAATCATTAAAGCTAATCCCAGTTTAAATTGGATTTATCGTAAAAAAAATTCCCCAACTAATATAAAGTGAGCTTTTTTTTCTTTTCTTTCCGCCCCTCCTCCAACTCCTGTGGGGCTTTTCTGAATGCCAATCACCCTCCACTACCTGATCCAGCTGATTATTATTCATAGAATTGTATAGCACAGAAGGAGGCCATTTGGCCCATCGTGTCTGTGTCGGCTCTTTGAAAGAGCTCTCCAATTAGTTCCACTCCCCTGCTCTTTCCGCATAGCCCTGTAAATAATCTCCCCTTAACCTTCCAGTTCTGACGAAAGGTCATCGACCTGAAACGTTAACTCTGTTTTTCTCTTCACAGATGCTGCCTGACCTGCTGAGTATTTCCAGCATTTTCTGTTTTTATTTCAGATTTCCAGCATCTGCAGTATTTTCTTTTTGTGTCCCCTTAACCTTCTCTTGCTTTAAGAAGAACAATCCTAGCTTCTCTAGTCTCTCCACATAACTAAAGTCCCTCATTCCTGGTACCATTCTAGTAAATCTCTTCTGCACCCTCTCCAAGGCCTTGACATCCTTCATGTGTGATCCTGTTTAGGGAGTGTCAGCAAGCTATTCAATTGAAGGTGGGAGAGAATCCACAGCACAGCTCAATCTTGTCTCCAACCAAAGTGCACTTTCCAGGAGGGGTCAATGGGTAGTAATCAGAAGTTGGTTGATATTTTCTCTCCATAGCCCAGGGGTGTTGAGGCCAGTTGTGTCATTACAGCCCCAGCAGAGATCAACTTACTCAGTCTAGAGGAGGGATCAAACCTGGAACCATTCTAATCTATAAGGCTCAGGAACCAAGGGGCCAGTGCCTTTACCCAGTGAGCCATCAAGAAGCTGAAAGTACAGAATTTCATCCATATGTTCCTAAAGATGGTCAATCATAGTGCCAGCTGTGGCTCAGTTGGTAGCACTCTTGCCTCTGAGTCAGAAGGTTGTGGGTTCAAGTCCCATTCCAAGGATTAGAGCACAAAAATCTAGGCTGACACTCCAGTGCAGTACTGAGGGAGTGCTGCACTGTCGGAGGTGTCTTTCAGCTGAGACGTTAAACCGAGGCCCTGTCTGCTCTCGCAGGTGGCCATAAAAGATCCCATGGCACTATTTTGAAGAAGAGCAGGGGAGTTATCCCCGGTGTCCTGGCCAATATTTATCCCTCAATCAACATCACTAAAACATATTATCTGGCCATTATCACATTGCTGTTTGTGGTGAAGGGATAATTACTAGTCCTAGCCCCTTTAGGGCTACCCCAGATCAGGCGTATTCCCCAGACGTTCACTTTCAACTAAAGTTTGAGGTAGCCGAATCCTAAAGACGCTTAATTGGGTCTAAAGGTCTGGACCATCTCGCCCCAAAGGAAAGGAACAACCTGAAGATGTTACCGTCCTCCAGATAGCACGTTTAATAAGTTTAGCTAGACTGTAACATTCCGGATATTAAGAGGGTCCGGAAAACTCCCCCAGAATTCTGCCACTCCTCACCAAAGAGCGTACAGAGATTGAGTTCGTGAGTTTGATACAGAAGTATTATGTGAGATAATTCTAAAAATATATAGATTTATTAAAGAACCGACATGTAATTTACAGTTGGTGATTCAATTGCAACATTAACAGTTCCAAAAACAGAAAGCTTACAATTCTATTATCAGAGATCCTTACTCTCAAATCTTAACTTTGCTACAGTTTTACAGTTCTTAGTTTATTCAGGATCTCCACCAAAATCAAATACAGTACAGTACCTTTGATCCCCGAGGTACAAAGAGTTGTAGACTTACAGAGCCGCCTCTGAAGCCTGAGAATCGCTTTGCCCCTTTACAGCGAATCTATTATCTCATTTGAAAGTTCAATATTTATACCCTTTTTCAGTGGTATTTCCTTTGAAGTTTTCTGCTGATGTAAGCTAATTATCTCTAGTCATTTTTCTGCTGACTTCTGCAATTCTTACAGTCAGATCAGCTGGTAGCATTAAGAATCGTGTCTCTACCCTAGGTGTCTGAAGCTTACCATAAAAAACAGTGTAACAGCAGGTGCATTTCATTTGATGTCATTTTTACTAAGGCCTTCTGTTTATGCTCTTGCAATTAGAACACCTTAACTAGGGTGATCAATGCAATTCTTAGTCACCTCAGCTGGTTGCAATACAGAATTATGTCTCCTGTGTAGGTGTCTTAAGCTTAACACAAAAACGGTGTGACGGCAGGTGTTTCTTTTACTTGATGTCATTTTTACGAAGGCATATGTTTCTTCATTTTATGTGCCTGTTTACGAAGTGTAACTTAGAGCACCTTAACCAGGATGCACCATTGTCTTCTTTCCAAAGATTCAGACCGTCAGGAGCCTCCAACCTTCTGTTTCAATAAGGTTATTGATTCAGTGTCAACAACTATCTTATCTCTATAGTCAGAATTCTATCACAGCTTTATATTGTTGAGGCTTCCAGATTTCCAAACCCAGTTTGTCATGTTTTAATAAGGCCAGAATTCTTTCATAGAATGGTGCATTTTTCTGAATAGGTTATATGGCTTATTCCTTCACAGTGGGAGCTTGCTGTGCACAAATTGGCTGCCACGTTTCCTACATTACAACAGTGACTACACTTCAAAAAAGTACTTTATTGGCTGCAAAGTGTTTTGGGACGTCCAATGGTCGTGAAAGGCGCTGTATAAATTTATTTTATCTATGGAGAGGTACTGTCCACAGTAAGTACCAAAATACAGATTATTACAATGCATAGCCTGAGTCATACAGATCTTCTTGTCTACTCTTTAGTATTCACCAGCTAATCCACTGTGGTGTTGCTCATGTGGAGTCTGGGGCCTGCAACGTGGTTGTGATTTACAGCTGCTAACCTAACCCTTTAAGAACTCCGCTCAAGTATTCCCTGTGGGGAGATGGTCTGAATTGATCCTGGGGTCAACTACAGGATAACTGCCAGGTCCTTGCAAATTTCTGGTTCCAGGTCAATCAACATTCTTGCCTCACCGACAGAAATGAACCTGCAATTGACCTCAGGATGAAGTTACAGTCTTTTTCCCAACACTCTTCCCACTTTGAATTGTGACATACGAGCATACGCTCAATGACGGACAGGTAAAGACCTTCTGGTCCATCCAACCTGTCCCACACAATTGCGATACCTTGTGTGTATCACAATATATACACTCCCCACCCCACCCGAAACCATGTGATCTCCTGGGATCTGAATAGTAACACCTGAAATTTGACAGACATTTTCAGAACTTTTCTATAGATATACATTATTGGTATATCCTTTCTTACTCTATAGCAAATACATAGCAGAAACCGGGAGAATAAAAGGCATCTGCAATGATCTCTAAAATGATTGAGGTAAAACTATTTTTCTCATGCACCTTGTTTGAGATATTTTACCAAAAACGAAACGTACTTACCCTGGCTAAATCCTACTGTTTTCACAGAAGTGAGGCACATTGTTTTGTTAGATGGGCATAACTGGCGTTGTGTATTGCAATCATCTATTAACCTGGTGTTAATACAGCGGTAGCATTTCAGGGCTTCAGCTGGAATATTAATGAAGGGTAGATGACATTAATAAAACATTGAATCAGCACTCTCTGTGAGGAGATATTACTTCTTAATATTATGTCACCACCAAACTATAGTTCCTTAAGAAAATATAAATTCAGGAGATCATTTGTAATCCAATGACATTAATATCTGCCCAGTTACTACGTTCCAAGATTCATGCACCAACAGGTTCAAGCCATTGATTTTCTGAGGTGGATCAGAGTTAACTATGATTTTCTGTTCATATTCAATATGCAGTTCTGCCTTAATTATTATGCAATTCCAAAAAATGTCAAATATTGGGTCTGCGAGCTATGGGTTGGACACCCTGAAATAAATAAACCCAGCAAAGATTTTAAGTGTATTTCCATTTGTAAGAATTTCAGTTAATAAATCCTAATAAAAATTAATTTGATGAAGAAGTTGTAAAAGGTACAGACCAGTATATTAAATTCTTACCACTGAGAGAGCAAAGAGCTGCAATGATGGCTCCAGTAATGAATTTCATTTTGACCTTATATTTCGTTGTTGATTTCAAATCCTCTTGCCTTCCTAGTGGGAACCAAACACCATAATCTTTTGAGTCCTAAATAAACATCTTGGAACACTTATTATTGAAATAAGGCTTCATCCCCAAAACCAGAAATATGGAATTACATTTTTTTCTAACAGTAACAAACTATTAATAGGTAACACCTACCAGACTACCGTTCTGATAGATTAGAGGTAAAATCTTCATCTCTCAGCCATACAGACTAGGAAGGCCACCGATTTAATCCCAGATCTGAGTTGAATTAGGTGCTCACAGCCAGGGCAGCAGTATTACAATTGTTCACACTGCCAGTGGATTAGAGAAGGGAAATTCGGCCAGTTATGATTGTTTCTGGAAGTGTGCATATATAGACGCTGGGTGAGGACAGGATTGGCTTGGCTGATGCATGTGACATTTCAAGTACCCAACTCAGTACTGATTGCAGATCTTACCTCAAGGGCTTTGGAAAGACTCTATCCCCTTTTTACTGCTTGGAAGGGTGCGCTCCAGATTCTACAACAGAGGTTTTAGAGAATCTGACAATTTGCTCTTAATTCTACTGCAGTATAGGTCTTCTGAACAGCAAGTTTTCTATTGGATTTAAACAATGACATTAGACCACATGCCTTCCATGAAATTATGAGCCTTACCTCATGCATAGGGCTTCCTGGCCTACATTATGCATCCAATCATTATACAATTTTAGATGTGGACATTTATTGTATAATTTGGTACGTGTTTGATGATGTTCTCTAATTCAACAACAACTTACACTCATTACATACAGAGATGTCTCAGAGTGCTTTATTGGGCAGAGGATAGGTAACAAGCAGAGAACGAGCAAGGGGGGTTCGGAAAAGGAAGATGGTCGGCAGGGGAAAATGTATGGTCAAAGTGCAATAGCTTAAGGTTTTTGAAGGCAGATGGGGAGGTAGCAAAGTAGAGAGGGAGACAATTCTAGAAGATAGAGGCAAGGTGGCTGAAGAAACAGTTGGCAATGGTTGAGGCAAGGGGAACAAGAAGTAGGCCAGTGTTGGAAGACCAGAGGCTGTGCACAGGGACACATTTGAAGGAAGTAACAGAGATAGGGAGGAATGAAGTCATGGAGGAATTTGAAGGTGAGAACAAGAATTTCAAAGTCGATTCTCCAGCGCACAGGAAGTCAGTGGAATTTGACAAGGGCAGGGGTGATGGGGATACTGACATTAGTATGTTAGTACGGGTGAGGACATGGACAGTGACATTCTGGATGACTGTAGTTTATGAATGGTAGAAGTGGGAAGGTAGGCAGGGAGAGCATTGGAGAAGGCCAGCCACGAGGTGATAAAATCATGGATTAATATTTTGGAGGTGGAGAGGGAGAAGAAGGCCGATATTGTGGAGGTGAAAGAAAGTGGTCTTAGTGACAGATTGGATGCGGGGAAGGAAGCTGAGCTCAGAGTGAAGCAATATAGAACCAAATAATTTTACAGCACAGGGGGCCATTTGGCTGATCATGCCTATGCTAGCTCTCGGAAAGAGCTGTGACTTAATCATATTACTCTTTGCTTTCCCCATTCGCTATTAATTTTTTTTCTTTTTCAAATATTAACCTACTTTCCTTTTAAAAAGTATTATAGAATTCTGCTTCCATTACTGTTTCTTGTAGGCTATTCCATGCCTTAACAATCCACTGCATAATTTTATTTTTCTTAATCACGCCATTCGATTTTTTAAATGATGATCTTAGATTTATGTCCATCAGTTATCGAATCACCAACCCTCAGCAGTAATTTTGCCAAAGTTCTACACCTCTAGGCTAATTCTCAGATGGCCGGGGGGGTGGGCGGTGGCGGTGAGAGCAACTTCAGGCTGGAAGGTGCATAGGTATTTGTGGGAGACGAAGACAAAGTCTTCAGTGCTGCCAATAATTAAGCTGGAGGAAATTTTGGCTTATCCAAGTCTTAGTATTACTTAGGCAGTTGGAATCAGTGGCAAAAGCTGTAGAGTTGACGGAAGAGGAGTGGGTGCCCGAGGGGGAAGTGGAAAGGGTTTGGAAGAGGCAGCAGTGTGGCTAACCTTGATTTTGGACTTGATAAAGTCTATGATAAAGGGGCATCTGCTTGCAATTGGTGTCCAAGGTGTAAATAAAGTATGCAGTGGAGGAGGTTGGAACAGGTGACTTGTTGTGGAGGAGGAGAAGATTTGTACTGTTCTTGCTCTCCAGGATCATCTTAGAGTAGTGAAGCAGGCTTAGCTGGGGAAAGGGAACAACAGTGGAGCTTGAAATGATCGGACGAAACTCGGAGATGGATAGCCAGGTCAGTTGCTCACCAGGTACATTCCAGGTTATGGTCAGCAGATTTAAAGCATAGAGGTTGGTGTTGTACCAGGGTAAGGGTGGGAATAGGGCTTCATAGGAAGAGACAAACCAATTGTTGCAATGCACAGAGGCATCAGCGCTATCCTTAATGGAGGACCAGAGTTGGGGGAAGTGAATATGTTAGGGGAAAGCAGAGGGATGTGTAGGAGCAAGGAGAAGAGGAAGTGAACAGAGCCTTGTCAACAATAAAGGCCTTGAAGGTTTTGAGGCCATTTGTAAGGACAACGCCAAGGGGATGGTTGTGGGTCTGGAGGTTGAGTTTGTAGAAGGCAAGGAAATCAGCTGTGGGGAAGGAGAGTGAGTTCAAGTGGAGAATCGGTGGGGAGGGGATGGTATCTTAATGTAGAAAATAAGGGCAAACACGAGGGAGCAGAATCCAGTGAGAAATGCAGCTGGGGGTCTGGGGAGGTGGCAATAGATAGAAAGACTTGCATTTATATAGTGCCCTTCACGACAACTGGAGGTCCAAAAGTGTGTTACAGCCAATGAAGTACTTTTGAAGTGTAGTCACTGTTGTAATGTAGGAAACGCAGCAGCCAATTGCACACAGCAAGCTCCCACAAACAGCAATGTGATAATGACTGGATAATCTGTTTTTGTTATGTTGATTGAGGGATAAATATTAGCCAGGACACCGGGGAGAACTCCCCTGCTCTTAGTCATAGAGTCATAACGGCACAGAAGGAGGCCATTCGGCCCATCGAGTCCGTGCCGGCTCTCTGCAGAGCAATCCAGTCAGTCCCATTCCCCCTCTCTATCCCCGTAGCCCTGCAAGTTTATTTCCCTCAAATGCCTATCCAGTCTCCCCTTGAAAACATTGAGTGTCTCCACTTCCACCGGCAGCGAGTTCCAGGTCCTCACCACTCGCTGAGTAAAAATGTTTTTCCCCCCCTGTATCTCTTGCCCAAAACCTTAAATCTGTGTCCCCTAGTCCTTGTACCATCAACTGGTGGGAACAGCCTTTCCCCGTCTAGCCTATCCAAACCCGTCATAATCTTGTACACCTCTATCAAATTACCCCGCAACCTCCTTTGCTCTAATGAAAACAAATCCAGCTTCTCCAATCTGTCCTTGTAGTTAAGATCCCCCATCCCCGGAACCATTCTGGTAAATCTCCTCTGCACCCTCTCAAGTGCCTTCACATCCTTCCTAAATTTGTGGTGATCGGAACTGGACGCAATACTCCAGTTGTGGCCTAACCAGCGCTTTATTAAGGTTCAGCATAACTTCTCTACTTTTGTACTCAATACCTCTATTTATGAAGCCCAAGATCCCATATGCTTTGCTAACCACTCTCTCAATATGTCCCGCCACCTTCAGGGACCTATGCACATTAACTCCCAGGTCCCTCTGTCCCTGCATACTCTCTAAAACTGTGCCATTAAGTGTATATTGCCTCTCCCTGTTCCTTCTGCCAAAATGCATCACCTCACACTTCTCTGTATTAAATTCCACCTGCCACTTGTCTGCCCCTTCTGCTAGCCTTTCTATGTCCTGTTGCAGTCGATTGGTATCATCCTCACTGTTCGCCACACCCCTACGTTTGGTGTCATCGACAAATTTAGAAATTCTACTCTGTATTCCAATATCCAGGTCAATATCAAAAAAAGCAGTGGCCCCAGCACTGACCCTTGGGGAAGACCACTGTCTACCATCCTCCAGTCTGAAAAACAGCCATTTACCACAACTCGCTGTTTTCTGTCCTTAAGCCAATTCCTTATCCAAGCTGCCACTGACCCACCTATTCCATGAGCCTCAATTTTGTTAACCAGTCTTCTATGTGGTACTTTGTCAAACGCCTTCCGAATATCCATGTAGACAACATCCATTGCATTCCCTTCATCAATCCTCCCTGTTACTTCATCAAAAAATTCAATTAGATTAGTCAAACACGATCTGCCTTTTACAAATCCGTGTTGGCTCTCCTTAATTAGCTTAAACCTCTCCAAGTGTCCGTTAATTTTTTCCTTGATTATTTTTTCTAAAACTTTACCCACCACTGATGTTAAACTGGCCAGCCTGTAGTTACTAGGATTGTCCTTGCACTCTTTCTTGAACAATGGTGTCACATTTGCCACTTTCCAATCCTCAGGCACCTCCCCCGCATTTAGGGAAGATTGGAAAATTATGGCAAGCCCTTCCGCTATCTCCTCCCCCAATTCCCTTAGCAACCTGGGATGCAAGCCATCTGGACCAGGCGACTTATCCACTCTAAGCATACCCAACCTTTCTAGTACATCCTGTCTATCAATTTTCACCCCTTCCATTGTTTCTACCTTTTCCACTTCTACTGATATTTTGTCAGCATCCGCCTCCTTAGTAAACACCAATACAAAGTACTCATTGAGTATTCTAGCCTTGCCCTGTGCCTCTAAGCATATATCACCTTCTTTGTCTCTAATAGGCCCCACCCTGCCTCTTACTACCCGCTTACTGTTTACATGCTGGTAGAAGATTTTTGGGTTCCCTTTTATGTTAACCGCCATTCTACTCTCATATTCTCTCTTTGCCAATCTTATTTTCATCTTCACTTCCCCTCTCAACTTATTGTATTTGGTCTGGTTCTCCCTTGAAGAATTCACCTGACATTCATCATACACCCTCTTTTTTTGTTTCATCATCTTCTCTATCTCCCTCGTCATCCAAGGAGACCTTGCTTTGGTTCCCTTACCCTTCCCTCTTGTTAGAATGTACCTAGCCTGTACTTGGAACATCTCCTTAGCGATCGCCCATTGTTCCGTCACAGTTTTTCCTGTCAGTCTTTGGTTCCATTTTACCCTGATTAGATCCTTTCACATCCCATTGAAGTTAGCCCTATTCCAGTTTAGAAGTTCCACTCGAGATTGTTCCTTGCTCCTCTCCATTGCTAATCTAAATCTTATGATACGATGATCACTCATACCCAAGTGTTCTCCCACAGACACTTGGTCGACCTGGCCCACCTCATTCCCCAGCACCAGATCCAGTAATGCCTCCTTCCTAGTTGGGCTAAGAACATACTGGTCAAGGAAATTCTCCTGAACACATTTCAGAAATTCCTCCCCCTCCTTTCCCTTTATCCTAGCATTATCCCAATCGATATTTGGGTAATTAAAGTCTCCCAATAGCACTACTCTATAGCTCTTGCATATCTCTGCGATTTCCCTGCAGATTTGCTCCTCTACCTCCCTCTCACTATTTGGAGGCCTGTAGAATACCCCCAATAGCGTGATCATACCTTTTTTGCTCCTCAACTCTAACCAAATGGATTCTGTCCTTGTCCCCTCAAGAACATCCTCCCTTTTCAACACTACAATGTCTTTGAAATAGTACCATGGGATCTTTTACGTCCACCTGAGAGCGCAGACGGGGCCTCGGTTTAACGTCTCATCCGAAAGACGGCACCTCCGACAGTACAGCATTCCCTCAGCACTGCACTGGAGTGTCAGCCTAGATTTTTGTGCTCAAGTCTCTGGAGTGGGCCTTGAACCCACAACCTTCTGACTCAGAGGCGAGAGTGCTACCCACTGAGATGAGGAAGATCTTGATGGAGAGGCAAAAAGGGGTGGAGGAAGTTGAAGCGATCGAATGTGAAGGAACTGGAGAAGTAGCTGGAGACACAGAGGTGAGATTAGGAAATGGTGGTTTGGGCAAGGAACATGGTGAAACATTAAGCCAGTTAGGATGCTGTCAATGAGGGGCAAAGGCGTTGCTTTCGGTCAACGACTACCAGGGACCAAGATCATAACCCTGACTGACCTCTCTTAAGCTTCCTGGGTGCCTGCTGAAAGCAATAGTAAAGCCCAGGCTACATTTTTTGATCTCCAGAAAGAAAAGTCCAAAACCCAAGCTTGAAATTCGCATACCAACCTGCTCCTTGTTTTAAATCATCATGGAGTCTATTTCGTCCCCCCTGTGGGATGTTCCAATGTGCTTTTCATCCGTGGGGAATCTCCAATCTGCCTGGTCAGTTATAAATTTATGCTGCTGGGAATGAGTATACACATTACTTGTTGTTGCACTCATTCCATCAGGAAAATGTCTATACGATAGTAACTTGTGTGAGTTTACATTTTTCCCTTATCCTTTCAGAACGTCCACAACTTTTACAAGGTGAGCTTCTGTACGAGAATATCTCTCTTTACAGATTGCTAGCAAACGATAGGATATGTCAAAGACTAAATGTACTTCAATAAATGGTTACTTGGCAATACAGTACAATATAAATTATGTACAAAACAAAGCAACAAACTATTTTTTTTCCCTCGGGGTCTGTTCCATATCCACCAAACTGTGGCCAAAAATCTTCCAGGGCTAGATATTTCACCTATTGACTTTGCATAGATGGACATCTAGCCAGTCTTGCTTACGTCTTAATGTAAACCTGTGGCTTCTAGTTGTGGTTTAGTTCTTGGACTTCTGATCCAAAAATAGCTTGCTTAAATTTACATCCCCTTCAGCACATGGCTTGGACAATGTCCAGACTCAATCTTTTTTTCTTTATTAAAAATGTGCTCACTTATGTGAGCATCTCATAACTTAGAGCACCCCGCACCCCCCCGCGCCCAAGCCCTAGAATCATTGGATGAGATGTTAAACAGAGGCTCCATCTACTTGATGAGATACACACAAAAGATCCCATGGCATTATTTTGAAGAAGTGCAGAGTTATCCTGGCATCCCTCCGCCAACACCACCAAAAAAAAATAGATTATCTGGTCATTCATTCAAGTTGCTGTTTAAAGGATCTTGCTGTGTGCAAAATGTCTGCCTACATAACAATGACTGTACTTCTAAAGTAATTCATTGATTGTAAAGCACTTTGGGGGATCCTGAGAATGTGAATAGGGTCATATAAATACTTTCTTGTTTCACCTTTGTTGTTCTCTGAACCTCTCCAACTACACATATACTTTTGAAGGTAAAGTGCCCAATGTTGGAGAAAATACTGTAAATATGGCTTCAAACACCAGTATTCTGTAAAGGTTAGAATGCTGTTCTAACTTATAGTCACATGCCCCTAAGACGTGGCTCTGCTTCGAACCTCTTTACTTTTTTCCCCACTTATTCTATAAGATTTTCATTCATTGTTTTTGCTGACAGTTAACACCACTGAACACTAGTGACAGGATGATCAATGCATATCCTCAGGTTTCCCCCTGATGACTATGGCTACCTCTGTACCAAGAGAGGTCCATCATTATTCCTTCTGCAGTAAACTAGCCAAGGGCCGAGCTCAGCATTGTCTGCTGACTGAATCTGGGGCCTCTCTGGTCAGGATGGTTTACTATCACACCACACAGTACCCACTACCCATCAGCAGATTCAGCAAACTGCTTTGATCTTAAATAGAATGGCAAAACAGCCAGTTCATTAGAGGCAGTATGACGATTCAAGCCACATCCAATTCAAAAGTTACATAAAGTTTTCACTTTTTAATTCTAAAATTCAACATTTAATATGTTGCAAATCAGGTAAATAAATATAATTATTCAAATATTTGATTTAGCTGCTTCAGTTGATGTCCTTTAAAAAAAGAACCTTATCTTTTGTTGAGAAACTAGTTTTAGTTTTTTTAAATGTCTTCCGGGTACTGAAGATTTTTTCTTCTGCTTACATGTCCTACCTAGTTTCACCTTTGCCCTAATACTACATACCTCTTAATGTACTGTAAGAGGAGAAAAGTACTGCTACGAAGTCAGTGTAATAAACAATGCTTTGGGACGGTTAACGAGTCTTCATCAGGTTTGGCGACAAGTGACTGTTCACAATTTACTTTACAATTCAGAATAGCACATCCTAGAATATTCATGTTACTATGGATACATATATGAGGTAAGCATGTCAGTTAGCAGTTTAAAATTAAATGTTGTAATAATGTCACATTACAATGATTGGGCGCTAGCTGAAGCAATTGTGATGTAATTTAAGACCCAGATGAATTATGACATCACACTCTCTTCCTTGTGTTTAGCACTCCAGGTTCCATGAGCAGTTTGCCACCAGGATGTTTTATAGAATCATAGAAATTTACATCACCGAAGGAGGCCATTCGGCCCATCGTGTCTGTACTGGCCGAAAAAGGGCTATCCAGCCTAATCCCACTTTCCAGCTCTTGGTCCGTAGCCTTGTAAGTTACGGCACTTCAAGTGCATATCCAAGTACTTTAAATGTGATGAGGGTTTCTGCCTCCACCACCCTTTCAGGCAGTGAGTTCCAGACCCCCACCATCCTCTGGGTAAAAGAAGTTTTCCTCAACTCCCCTCTAATCTTTCTACATACTTTTGGGTAAACCTAAAGGTGACAGAAGTATAGTGGCTGGATACATGAATCTCCATGTGCACTATAATTAGTCAATCAGTATAAGTTCTGGTTGGAAGGTTTTTGCCAAAATGCCTAACTGGAAGCTCAATTAACTGTGATGATACAGGGAGCAACTGTTTAAACTGAATTTTGTTTTATTTTATTGCAATTTAGATTACATTTTTAAATAGTCCAAATATTACTATGGAACCATAATAGTGTACACATTAAAGTACACGAATTTCCCTAATTTTTCCCCTCATCTCTTGTAAGTCCTGACTCATGGTTCATGTTGGCCATCCTCCAGTATCTTGCCCAAGTGGATATACCTCAATTGAGAGCATGGACCGTGATTGTTGGCAGTCTATTTGATATCACAGTTGAGCCAATTGACATCAATATACGTGCTAATTCTCTGATGCCCACCTGAGGATCCTGCATGTTAAGTCAGAACATCGGGGAAGCGCTCATACTGCTGATGTCCTTTGCCACTCTAACATCCAGGACTTATTCAGCACGGAGGGAAAAGGAGGTGGATAGATCCTTGGGGACAAGGCCTACCTACTGAGGCCGTGACTGATGACACCATCTGCATCACCAACATTACATTACAGTACAGGATAGGTACAACCGTGCACACACAATGGCCCAGGAGAGGACCATCAGGGTGCTTAAAGTACGCTGCCGGTGCCTGGGGGGCAGGGGGGATGGTGTCCTACAGTATGCCCTTGATAAAGTGGCAAAGATTGTGGTGGTCTGCTGCACAAGAAAATAGAGACAAAGTTTAATGCTTGCCAGCCAGTGGGAGTATTAGTATTTTTTTTTATTTATAACTGTGAATTTACAAACAACATGAAATGAGCTGTGTGGCAGGATTATACAACATGTGAAATCCTGTTGTAATAAGGAAGTAACGGTATCAGTTACCTGTGGGAATTATTTTCACAGCACATCACTCCTGCTTATAAGGTAGATACTTTTCCAGTGGTTCTGTTCATTGTTTTCTGGTGGTAAAATCAATGGGACTAAAATGTGCCAGCTGAACATGTACACTCTCTTTCATTCTGCATACAATTGCTCATGGGTGCTTTTACTGAGTTTGTACAGTTTTAGCTTTGAAGTGCCACACCTGCAATTTCACTCCAATGATATGGACACAAAGGCTTAACAGTACACCTTCATTTGAAAGCAAGTTCTGGGACTGAAATGCACCTGGCTTATGAGAAGAATATAGCAATATAGAAATAAGCCTTGCTATGTTGGTAGTAATACTCTCTATAGCTAGCTTCCTGCAGACGGGGTGTTTTCATGCAAGTTTTGCAAGGCCAGGTCAGTCCATTTCATATCTTGTTCATTAATAGATTCAGTTGTTCCTCCGTTATCCTGCTCAGGTTCTGGAAGTTCACACTGCGAAAGGCAAATATAGATTGGAGTTAATATCTTCCCAACAGAACATGCACAACAATGGGCTCCTCAATTTATTTAATCTTCTGAGGGAAGCTAACAAGTAAAGCTTGTTCACAGACTACACCATTAGAAGCAGAGGTAAAGATTTAATGACTGACTTTTATCGCATGAGAATTACTTACAACAGAAGAGGGCATTAACCTCATGAATTCCACGATAAAGTTCCTGAAAGCACTACACACCCTTAGATGCTTATTCAGTATGTAGCAGTTTAATGACTCACACACTTAAATTTCAATGAACTTTGAATAAATGACACACATTTAAAAAGAATGGCACAAAAATGCAGCAGCACACCAAGAGTTCTACCAAATAATATTGAGAATTTATGCACCAGTTTTTCTTCCTGCTTCTTGAGATATGTCAGCTGTAGTTGCTGGCTTTTCCTACTACAAGTCTGAGATCTGGAACTCACTGCAGTATTGACTTAACTCATCTTTAAATCTACAGCAGGTAGAATGCTAATGATCTCAAGTCCTTCTTAACTCCCTTTGGAAGAAAAAAAGCCCTGCTCAATGCTTTATGTTATGAACACCATGAATTACAATATCATACAGCTCAGCATTACTGTACAGCTTTTTTCAAAAATAGAAATTCTACAAATATTGAGGTTGCAAAATGAACTGGACTTTTGAAAATGCTGAATTATTCAAAGATGTTTTTGTGAAAGTCTATAACCCTTCTCCTAGGCCTCAAACAGGTTCTAAGATGGATGTTTTAAAAATTGCAAATGTCTTAATCTTAAAATGTAAACTAAACCACAGCTCAACACTTTTCATAAACAGGATATTCTTGCATTAATATATTGTGTGTATGTGCTGTGTGTACAAGGGATGTTTGTTTGGAGATGGTTTGAATATGTTTAAAGATATATCAGCACTTAAGTGAAATGTAGCCTTGCTGGTTGATCATTGAGAAAGCTACCACGACACCACACAACCCTGCCACGGCAACCTCTGCAAGACATGCCAGATCATCAACACAGATACCATCATCACACGTGAGGACACTACCCACCAGGTACATGCTACATACTCATGTGACTCGGCCAACGTTGTCTACCTCATGCGTTGCAGGAAAGAATGCACCGCGGCATGGTACATCGGCGAGACCATGCAGACACTGAGACAACGTACGAACGGACACCGCGCAACAATCACCAGGCAGGAGTGTTCCCTCCCAGTCGGGGAACACTTCAGCAGTCAAGGACATTCAGCCTCGGATCTGCGGGTAAGCGTTCTCCAAGGCGGCCTTAGAAACACACGACAACGCAAAATCATCGAGCAGAAACTGATAGCCAAGTTCCGCACTCATGAGGACGGTCTCAACCGGGATCTTGGGTTTATGTCACGATACATGACGTGATCCAGACTCGAGTCGTCGTTGGCTTGTTCACAGATGTGATTCCCAGTAAAAAAGTAATTTTTTTTTAAAGTTTATCGTTTTACATACTGACTGCAGATTTTGACACGTTAGACCCCCTGTAACTCCACCTCATTGTCTCAGTTGTATCTTGCTATGTCTTTGATGTGGTACCTTCCTGGCTGACCTGATTGCCTTTTGTCACACCTCGGCAGATAAATAGTCAGGATGATTAAATTTAGTCGTCTACCATTGTAAGGTACACATGCATTGTTCTCTATCTATATATGCTCTGGCGATTCTGTATCTCTTTACTTCACCCGACGAAGGAGCAGCAGCTCCGAAAGCTTGTGATTTCAAATAAAACTGTTGGACTATAACCTGGTGTTGTGCGACTTCTCATTATTGAGAAAGCTATTACAGGTCCATTTAAAAAAAAATTGCCACCCTTTCCTTGTCTCCTGCTTTTAATTGTGCTTTCATTCTCTCTCCCACCTCCAACCCCCTGACGTTCCTCCCTCCCGCCCTTCTCCTGAAGATGCTGACTTGCACTGGAGTACTGTTCCACACACGACATGGTCCTCTGGTACCTCACCCAGGAGCCTATATGGTGAGCGGCCATAGGCTATTTATCACTGAAGACATCACAGTTGAAGCTGACAGAACAGTCACCCTGATCTATACACACACCAACAACAATCACCGGAAAGTAAACGAAATAGGAACCATGGCTGTTTTTTCACTCTCTTTCGGCTAATGATGTTGCCCAGCTCAAATCAGCTAACTCAGCACAGAGCAGAGATCCAGCTTTGAACTGTCCGGGCTCAATTCGACATATTCCTTTTCCAAATTATTTCAGTGTTGGTTGGCATTTGTTTCTCCTGGAGTTTCACAACTCTAGCTAGGGAAAGAAACCTGCATTCCAGCATTCAATATGCTGGGCCACCATCCTGTACAGTGTACTTACAGTATTCTAAGGCAGGTTCATATGACACCCACAACCCCATAAAGAATAGTTTCTACAATCAGTACAAAATCAATTTACGTCACCAGAGTAGGAGGCTGTCGTTTACTCCTTGTTTTCACTTTGCCATATATGTATGGAATATATTAAGTCGCTGCCCTCCAAAAGTAATTATGTGAAGCACTTTCAGACATTTGATCACATTCAAAAGGTTCTACATGAACAAAAATATTTAATTTTATGAATACTGTACATACTAGTGGTATTTCCACATCTTCGTATGGCAGCTTGTCCTCGCGCCATGCATCGTCAATAAGGTCCAGAATTCTCCCATCTCTTTGTACCTCACTGTCCATTTATCCTATCTGTTGGTACTGCGGACCTCACACAAACACAATCCAAAAAACGTAGAATTTAGTAAACATAGAGAGAAAAGAAAAGCTGCTGGCTTCTCAATTCTTAGACTGAAAGATATTCAAAAGGAAATAGTTTGTCCAATCTGATGTTTTTCCTTTTTGTGTACACAGATTTAAAAGATAAAACTATCTTGCAGTTGCAATTTACCTCCCTCAGCATGTACACCGCCATAGGTTTCTCTTTCAGCTAGGTCAATGGGATGGTTAGGATGTGTTCACAGCTAATTCTAGTGTCAGTGGGGCAGACAGAAAATTTGTCAGAGCAAGAATAGGCCATTCAGCCCATCGAGTCTGCACCACTATTTTGCTAGCAATGGCAGCTCTCCATTTAGACCGAAATCTCTTAATTTTCTTTATGCTTCCCAAGTATCTACTTCCCTTTTAAAAAAAAAAACTTCAATTTATTTTGTATCTATGACCTTCTTAGACATTGTGTTCACATTCTCACTTTTAACTGGCTTAACTTGAATTCCAAGTTTATGTCCCTTGTTTCTGCGTTCCCCTGTCGAGAGAAGAGTTATTCCCTGTTTATCATCTTCATTTTGAACACCTCATTCAGATCATCCTTTAACCTCATCTCCAGAGGACATAACCCACATTTACCAAGTCTCATCATAGTTTAGTTCCTTCATCTCGGGCATCATCCTGGTCAATTGTTACTGGGCTTTATCAAAGACCAGCATTTAAAATTTGTTTTAATTAATTTACGAGATGTGGGCGTCGCTGGCAAGGCCAGCATTTTTTGCCCATCCCTAGTTGCCCTTGAGAAGGTGGTGGTGAGGCTCCTTCTTGAACCGCTGCAGTGCATGTGGTGAAGGTACTCCCAGTGCTGTTAGGGAGGGAGTTCCAGGATTTTGACCCAGCGACGATGAAGGAACAGCGATATATTCCAAGTCAGGATGGTGTGTAACTTGGAGGGGAACTTGGAGGTGGTGGTGTTCCCCTGCGCCTGCTGCCCGTGTCCTTCTAGGTTGGAGAGGTCACAGGTTTGGGAGGTGCTGCCGAAGAAGCCTTGACAAGTTGCTGCAGTGCATCTTGTAGATGGTACACACTGCAGCCACGGTGCACCGGTGGTAGAGGGAGTGAACGTTTAAGGTGATGGATGGGGTACCAATCAAGTGGGCTGCTTTGTCCTGGATGGTGTCAAGCTTCTTGAGTGTTATTGGAGCTGCACTCATCCAGGCAAGTGGAGAGTATTCCATCACACTCCTGACTTGTGCCTTGTAGATGGTGGAAAGGCTTTGCAGAGTCAGGTGAGTCACTCGCCACAGAATACCCAGCCTCTAAGCTGCTCTTGTAGCCACATTATTTATGTGGCTGGTCCAGTTCAGTTTCTGCAATACTATGACCTTCCTGAGTATTGCACTCAGTCTGACCAGCTCTGTGCTTCATCTTTTAAAAAGAAAAAGACTTGCATTTACATAGCACCTTTCACAACCACTGGACTTTACAGCCAATGAAGTATTTTTTGAAGTGTAGTCACTGTTGTAATGTAGGAAACACAGCAAGTTCCCACAAACAACAATGTGATAATGACCAGATAATTTGTTTTTAGTGATGTTGATTGAGGGATAAATATATTGGCCAGGACACCGGGGAAACTCCCGTACTCTTCTTCGAGATAGTGCCATGGGATGTTTTACATCCACCCGAGAGAGCAGGTTTATCGTCTCATCTGAAAGACGGCACCTCCGACAGTGCAGCACTCCCTCAGCACGGCACTGGAGCGTCAGCCTGGAGTGGGACTGTGAACCCACAACCTTCTGACTCAGAGGCGAGGGTGCTACCCACTGAGCCACTGGCTGACACTTGTAATGAGGTCCAGTTTCCATTAGCGCTTTTGAATCTGATGGGCCAAGCATTTAACCGAATCCTTGACACCCCTTTGTTCATCTATTCTCCTCCTGTGGCAGGGGGGGTTCCCCCGTCCACCTGCCAATTCAAATGCTCACACAGCCCCTGACAGCCCAACACCGCGGCCGGCTCTCGCTCTGCAAACCCACCCTGGACCGACCGCTCACCTCAAACCACAACAGGTAATGGACCGCTCCCCCGATAAACAGACCGGCCTCCCTCCCGTCCCCCCGATAAACGGTCCGGCCTCCCTCCCGTCCCCCCGTCCCCCCGATAAACGGTCCGGCCTCCCTCCCGTCCCCCCGATAAACGGTCCGGCCTCCCTCCCGTCCCCCCGATAAACGGTCCGGCCTCCCTCCCGTCCCCCCGATAAACGGTCCGGCCGCAGCAAATAATCGGTGAGAGGATTTTTTTTGTTTATCTAAAAAGACTTGCGTTTCTATCGCGCCTTTCAGGACCACCGAACGTCCCAAAACGCTTTTTGAAGTGGAGTCACTGCTGTAATGATACAGTTTATTTCCAAATAAATCAAAACTATTTATTTGATTTCTACTCCGTTACTCCGTTACTCAGTTAACTTTTTTTTTAATTTTCTTACCTTCTGTTTAGGTTCCCCCCCCCAAAAAAAAACTCTTCTGTTTAAGAATTATTTTAATCGATTTTTTTTTTACACCGATAAATAATCAGGCTATCGCCTTTAATGTAGGACGGCCTCCCCTCTAAGTGGTTGCCTGGTAACGCGTTTGAGTGACAGCGGCGGGATTCCAGGGTCGGCAGCACGTGGGCAGTGAGGAGCTCGAGCTGTTGGGAGGAGGCTGCAGAAACACATTTGTAAGCTTTTCATTTGTATCCTTCCATTCGAAACTGTTGCAATCGTTTTTTGTGCAACGATATCGTGTGGACTTTGCTTTCACCAAGAGTCACTATATTGCCAAAATAAAATGTTGTTACATAACCTTTCAGGTGACAAGAGGCGATATAAGTATTGATCTTTATAAAGAAAGACTTGCATTTGTAGAGCGCCTTTCACGGACCACCGGACGTCCCAAGGCGCTTTACGGACAATTAAGTACTTTTGAAGTGTAGTCAAGAAATAATTTATAATGCTGGACTCAGAAAACAACTTTATATACCAATGAAAGTTATGTACTGCATTGCTAATTCTATCCTCTGATTTAACGTGCCTCTGTGCATACCTCTTTCTCGTATTAAACAATTAATTTAGCTTGAAATATGTGTCGTGGCAGCATGGTGTTTTCCACCATTTGGAGAGATGAGAATATGGTGGGCAATCCATACATAGAAACATAGAAACATAGAAACTAGGAGCAGGAGTAGGCCATTCGGCCCTTCGAGCCTGCTCCACCATTCAATACGATCATGGCTGATCATCCAAATCCAGTACCCTGTCCCTGCTTTCTCACACAGAATCCCCATCGAGCCTGCACCGACACATATCCCACCCTATCCCCGTAACCCCACGTATTTAATTCCCCCTAATATATCCCATCCTATCCCCGTAACCCCACATATTTAATCCCCCCCTAACACTAAGGGTCAATTTGTCACAGCCAAATCAACCTAACCCGCACATTTTTGGACTGTGGGAGGAAACCGGAGCACCCGGAGGAAACCCACGCAGACACGGGGAGAATGTGCAAACTCCACACAGACAGTCACCCGAAGCCAGATTCGAACCCGGTTCCCTGGCGCTGTGAGGCACCAGTGCTAACCACTATGCCACCGTGTTGCCCAGATGTATACGATGTATACGATGTCCAGTATAACCCAGAGGGAAAAGTGTAGATTGTTTGCCCTAGATCCCATTAGGGACATGCATAAGATTACATTTTGGTTCATTAAAAAGCCTGTTTATGTAAGCTACCTTTTGCAGAGAATGCTGAAGTAAAGAGTATTGGAAACGGGTCAATGTAATTCTCTTTTTTCCTACATTACAACAGTGACTATATTTCAAAAGTATTTAATTCGCTTTGGGATGTCCTGAGGTCGTGAAAGGCGCTATATAAATGTAACTCTTTCTATAGTTGTATTCTCAGTCCTTCCAAGTCCTCTAGAAAAATATTCATCCAACCTTCACCTGTTAAAATTGTTACTACAAAAAAAGCTAAGATGTTCTTCACTTCAAGAAACTGCAGTTTTCCACTTTCCTCTGCTGCCTTCTTTGCATTCCAGAAGCATATTTGCACCGCTGTCCCAGGTCTGAAGGGTCTAAATCTCAAATATTAAAACTGTCTTTTCTCTTTATAGATGTTGAATGACCTGCTGTGTATTTCCACTATTTTCAACAGTCACACTGTAACTAGCTTATTTCCCAGTGCAGTGTTTCATCACTGGCAAAAGTACATTTGTTTTTTTTTCATTACAGGATACAATAAGGTTGGAAAAATCGAAGATGCCTCCAAAAAGCAAAAAACGTAGTAGATCTGGAAAATCAAGTAATTTCTTTTCCCTGTGCTTTACCAGTGCTCCTTTGTTCATCTTTGATAATAACTTAGTGTGGTGGATTTGTCGCTGCAGAGTATTGTTTAGTGATTTCCTATCGTGATCTGTGGTATTGATTTAAAGCTTTTAAAACAGAGCCAATCTAAAAGTGTTCCTCTTTGCTAACTTATCAAGGAGTGTTTACATTCCTGAGTTTACGTTTTAGTTTTATTTTTTCCCCTCTCCTTCCCTTCCATTCCACTCCCCTCCTTAAGCCATTGATCGCTTGCTGGAGTATTGCTCCAGGAGTTCTGAACACCCTCTGGTACCTCATTCAAGTGTCCATTGTTCATGAATGACTCGATAGTGGATAGCAGCAGGATCTTTACAGAGGGGGGAGGCTTTGCAGCTGGGGCCACACCTGTCTGACAGTCACACAGATACCTGGATGGTGACTGGGGCAGGGGCAGGAACTTCTCCAACAACAACTTGAATTTGTGTGTTCTGAGGCCAAATGTAGCATCTCGACCACCATCCCGAATAACCCGGGTCTTTCCTGTCCGCTATTATTGGCTCAATTCACTGAATCATCAGAGTCATTGAACGTGGATGGCTTTCGATAAGGAAAGGTTTGATGTGTGATTTAAATGCAGAGTGGTGAAAGGTGGTAGAATGTGAGCTCATGGTTGTATCTCTCAACATAGAATGCTCACAATCGGAAGGTGAGAGGGTGTGTGCCAAGTGATGACTAGGCACACTCATGTCGGGTGGAAAAATCTCCAGAAGCCTCTCTGGATCTTCTAGTGGCCAGAATGAGAAAATAATGGTATAAATCGGGATGCCTGCCTGCTTTTGTGATCAGTATGGTGGGTGATATGAGGCGTCATGGGGAAGGGCAAACATTTTTAATATGCTTGTTTCCCCCTCTCCAATCGCTGTGTATATATATATTTTTTTTAAGCTTTTAATTCTCTCCCCTCTCTTTTGGTTCCGTTACCCAATTCCTCAGTTCAGATGCTGGCAGATTGCCTTCTCCTAAAACTCTGCCACTGCTGCTTTGTAAAGAGCTGCTTGGAGATGCAGAAGAGGCAACATGGTGGCATAGTGGTTAGCACTGTTGCCTCACAGCGCCAGGGACCCGGGTTCGAATCTGGCCTCGGGTGACTGTCTGTGTGGAGTTTGCACATTCTCCCCGTGTCTGCGTGGGTTTCCTCCGGGTGCTCCGGTTTCCTCCCACAGTCCAAAAATGTGCGGGTTAGGTTGATTTGGCTATGATAAATTGACCCTTAGTGTTAGGGGGGGGATTAAATATGTGGGGTTATGGGGAATTAAATACGTGGGGTTACGGGGGTAGGGTGGGATATGTGTACTGTGGGGATTAAAGCAGGGACAGGGTACTGGATTTGGATGATCAGCCATGATCGTATTGAATGGTGGAGCAGGCTCGACGGGCCGAATGGCCTACTGCTCCTAGATTCTATGTTTCTAAGAGTGGCATGCAATGCCTTTCCTCAACACCTTTTTCCTGTGCCTGTGGTGGGCAAGGGTGGAAATGCCTGGCCTCTGCTCAGTGACCTCTCTGCCACTCCGTGATGTAGCATGTTGGAACACTATCATATTGTGCCATTGTAGAGTGTTATCTCTTAAGCTTTAGCTTGATGCATCTTTGTGGAAAATGAAAATACCTACATTTTTTAGTTAATTGTACAGTTGCCATTGGCTCCTGGGGCTCCATTAAGTGTGATTTTTATGGCCTGGTTCAAATGTTTATTTTGCTTGGCTGCTGCCAATATATAATATATGCATATGAATATAAGCAAAATGTTACATTCTAATGTGACAGGAATCCAAGAAAAAGCTTGTCTGTGGGTATTCCCTCTCTCACCTCTGACCTCCAACCTCTCTGACTCTGTACTTCACTTTCTTGTTTCTCTCTCTTTATTGAAACTGCTGTGGTCTTTCTTTCTCTGAACAGTTCTCCTGTTCCTGCCAAGCTCCAAATTTGCCACCTGGTATTCTCATTGTACTATTGTTCCTGTTGAATTCCAGACTCATCGTGCTGTCAATTCTTTAACTCATTTTCCCAGGATCTCTAATATTACAGAACTTGTTACCTCCCTCCATTTTTCCTTCCTGCACAACCTATAGGTTTTCAAAACTCAAGTTTGGTGTCCCTTAATCAATACTCTTTGATTGATCTTGTACTCGCTTCTCTCTTCAATGTTTGTGGTGTCCTGTGTTATGGGCCTTGTCCCTCCCTGGCCTTCTCAATTTCTTTAAAAAAAAAGAAACACTTAACCAAAAAAGAACTCTAAAGCTCATTGGCTGGGGAATGGATTGGTGAACATCCTTCCGATCAAGCATTGATACTGGAGAAGTGGTAAGTGCCAGTCACTTAATGCTCCTTCCAGATCTTCGCACACATCGTCTAGCTTGATGAGGGCACCGTGGGCTGAGAGCACACATGAAAGTATCGTTGCAATATTGCTGGTAGGTGGTGCCGCATGGGCTGTCCTACACTCGCATTGCACGTTCGTTTAGTGCGGTTATGAGCTCCTGGGGCCACGTTGTCACCAAAAGGTTAGGGCAAAGTGTCCATCCTCTACAAGGTTAGTTTCGACAAACCATATCAAAAGAATTATCTAATTCCGGACTGCAAGAGATTTTGTGTTTCCTTTTTGAGGCTTCCCAGGTCGTCAATTGTCACGACAAACCTTTAGAAAATATTATAGTAGGCTGCTGATTTTTATTTTGAGAAAGAAAATGTATGTTTTTTAGGTCATACAGAAACACCGGAGGGTCTCTCTTGCCCCCGTGCTTCCTCCATTTTCTCTGATCCTGTGAATAATACCAAAAATACAGACTGAGTGAAAGCTCTACTAATGCCTCTTTATTAGCCCTGAATAACAGTGAATCATGGCCATCAATGCAGTGAACAGAGACCAGTTCCTGAAGCCTTGCAGAAGAGATCTCTGTCTCACAAATGGGGAAGTCAAATATTGGAGAATTTCAGTCTGGTTAGCGATAATATGTTGGATCAGAGTCTCCTGTCTCTAGTAGAGGATACCTTTATTAGTTAATGCAGGGCATCCACTATTATAGCTTTAACACAAAAGGGAAAAAATGAGTTTGTACAGTGTTCTTCTAAATCAGTTAGTCCTTTCTCAGGTGATGGCCTCTATATCCTGAAGTCTCTCTAGCATATGTTCAATCAACATTGGTTTAAAACCTATTTCTATTCAGGTTCATCTTTCATGACCTATTTGCGTTTAAGTCGTTTGGAGGTCACCTGTTACTGTCCTGTTTTTTGATTGCTATTTGTAAATTGTTTCCATTTAGGAGCTCACTGCTTCCCAGTCGGGACCTTAATTTAGTTTTTCAAAGGTTAAAGCCTCCACTGTTCTTGCTAGGAAAGCTACTTTGCTTTTAAGTTTCAGTTTGCAGTGTCAGTGAACTGCTAGCCCTTGTAGATCAGCTATATTTGACTTGCCTTTCTGATGGGTCATTCCTGTAGTTTTGATCTAACATCACTTCCCCATTTCATTGTGTCAAGAATTTGTTGCCCCATTGTTGGTTCTGATGCCACACAAGTCAGAACTGGAATGGTGTTTTCAATGTGTAGATGGTTGCAGAACTCTTAAATTGTTACGTCTCTGAATTTAGTTTGTCTCAACAGTTAATCATTTCCTATAACAACAACAACTTGTATTTATATAGCGCCTTTAATGTAGTAAAACGTCCCAAGTTGCTTCACAGGAATGTTGTAAAACAAAATTTGACACCGAGCCGCAGAAAGAGGCAGGTTTTAAAGAGCATCTTAAAGGAGGAAAGAGAGGTGGAGAGGTTTAGGGAGGGAATTCTAGAGCTTAGGGCCTCGGCAGCTGAAGGCACAGCCACCAATGATCGAGCGATTATAATCAGGGATGCTCAAGAGGGCAGAATTAGAGGGGGGAAATCCCAAGGCAAACTGGTGACAAAGTAGTCAATAGCCAAATGGATGCTTGGGTGCATTCTACACTGCTACCATCTTGTATAGGAGAAGCTCACTGGGCAGGTTAAGTGCCATTCCATTTATTATTTGACATCTTCCTTGGCATCTCTCAATCAACTGTATTTCAGTTGTCACATGGAGCAATCCTCACATATTTTACAGGGCTACGGGGAAAGAGCAGGAGGGTGGGATTAATTGGATAGCTCTACCAAAGAGCCGGCACAGGCACGATGGGCCGAATGTCCTCCTGTGCTGTATCATTCTATGATTCTACGATATTACTGTTTTACTTTAACTGCAGCATATCACAACACTATTAGCAGATTAGTCCAGCTCTCCAGGAACCTAACCCTCTTACATTTGTGCTACTTTGTGTTCTCCAACAGTGTGTGGAGGATTCAAACTGAAGAAGGAAGGTAGATCATCAACCCGGTGGGGTCTTCTGTGTTTTGAATTATATGTATCTCAACAATCCCATCAGTCTATTTCCACAAGCTCTCCAAGGGTGTAATTTTGGTGGGGCAATGTTAAATGGTTAGTTAGTTTTAGTTTAGCTTCAGGTCCTGGAGCTTCAAACAGTCTGAGAGTAGGAGACCGTGTGCAGAACCATCTATCTGCAGCATCATGATAATGTTTTCATTTGCATGTGTGGTACATCGTTCCTTCAGAACCTTTTAAGCTACTCACACAGTGTGCAGAGGACGTACTGTCATTTTAAGAGTGAAGGCAACCCTACCAGGTAATCTGTCTTAACAGGCCAAATAAGTACAATACTGTTCTGGAAGAGATTCCGTTCCCTTTTTATTTGCTGTTTGCCCTCTGTTGCCAACAGACACAGCTCAAACAGCTGCTAAATCTGTTAAAAAAGAACTAGATGATTCAGCAGAACAACCGACCGTGGAGAGTGCGACCACTGGCGGGAGAACTGCAGCAAAGTCATCTGCAGAGGCTAAAGACAATAAAGAGGCACACTGCTTTTGGCTGATGAAATCAGAACCAGAAAGCCGAATTGAAAGTGGTGTTGATATGAAGGTAATATGCTGTTAACACAAGGGGGTGATTTACAATAATACACAGAAAGAATTGTAAATTGTGTTGAATTATGTTTCTTAACCTTTACTGTACTGTGTACAGTTTTGGTCTCCTTACCCAAGGAAGGATACACTTGGCTTAGAAGGCGGTTCAACGAAGGTTCACTAGATTGATTCCTGGGATGAGAGGGTTGTCCTATGAGGAGAGATTGAGTAGAATGGGCCTATATTCTCTAGCGTTTAGAAGAATGAGAGGTGATCTCATTGAAATGTATAAAATTCTTCGAGGGCTTGACAGGGTAGATGCTGAGAGGCTGTTTCCCCTGGCTGGAGAGTCCAGAACTGGGGATCATAGTCTCAGGATAAGGAGGTAGGCCATTTAGGACTGAGCTGAGGAGAAATTTCTTCACTCGAGGGTTGTGAACCTTTGGAATTCTCTATCCTAGAATGCTGTGGATGCTCAGTCGTTAATATATTTAAGACTAAGATTGATAGATTTTTGGACACTTAAGGAAATCAAGGGATTTGGAGATAGGGCAGGAAAGTGGAGTTGAGGTAGAAGGGGTAGTATGGCCTACTCCTGCTCCTATTTCTTGTGCTCTTAATGCAACAATGTTGGTTGTGCCGTACATCTATAAATATTTGACAGTAGAAGGGCTGATCTCAATTTAAGTTGTTGACTCTTCATCAAAGAAAACAGTACCAACAATAAAGATTTAATGGTGGGACAGTTAAATCACTCCATTGAGAAAACTGAGGATGACTTGATTCAGCAAGCCAAAATGTCCAAGAAAGATTACTCCTGTACAACTTGAAAACAAGAGTAAAAGTGAACCCAGTTCCTCATCCTTTAATTTCCCCTACCCTGTTGTGCATGTGTTTTTTTTGGTGGCGGGGGAAGGGCAGAGGGCGAAGGTTAGAAATTAGTTGACAAAAACAGGAATGTTTCTTACTCTTATGAATTTTGGGTATTCCCCAAATAAACTTCTCTAATTTTTATTTTGAGGAAAAAAAAAAGATAAATGGTTTCACATTATGTCTAAATTCTTTCTTCGGTTCTGTTCCTAGTTTGGAGTGGAGGATTTGAAGACCGAACAAAATCAGACTGCATGCTGGGATGGTGTCCGGAACTACCAGGTACAAGAGACACTACACATCCCAATGGCAGATTGGGATCCTAATCTTACTGGGCCAAAATTTCACTGAATTAAATCTTTATTCATATGAAAATGTTTTGAAACACCTAGAGCAAGATAGTAGCAGTCTAGATCTTTGAGCTCTCATGACTAAGAGGCAAGATTCAGAAGGTTAACAGTTTCAAGGTTAAACTAGATATTTTCTCAGCAACAGGTTTTTTTTGTTTTGAATCCAGAATTTAGCAATATTGAGCTTTTGATTTATATTTAAGTGCCAAGATTGCCAGCTGCCCAGAGTTTGAATTGTCAGATACTCCCAAGTAGGTATTTTTTCCTGGCTAGGAGAAAGAACTCAATTCACACAAATGGGAACATAACTTCTCCGGAACAGATTTACATCATGTTCTTCCACATAATTGCTTCCACCCTCTTCTCCCTCCCCATGACATTTTCCTTTTAAAGGTTTTGGAAAAGTCAGGCAGTGGAATTTTTTTCATCAGAAATATTAATGTGATCAACAAGTTAATTCATTTTTTTTCACAATTTACCTATTGCCTGCCACTCAGACATCACACACCTGGGCCTTGAAGTTCCTGCATGGGCGCATCCTGCCGGTTAGACCCGAAAATGCACCCATTCCCTTGATCTCCTGATATGCCGCAATTCCCTGTCAATCTAATTAGAATACGTCCGAACATAAATTGGATGTAAATCCGCTTAATTGTCCAGCATGGTTTGAACGCAATTGGAACAGAACCAATGGAGCCTCAAGGTGTTAGGGTGGAGGACTATAAAAGTGGATGAAAAAAAGAAATCCCCTCAGAGTGAGGCTGGAGAGTGCAAGGTAAGCAGCACACAAAGCTCACTGTCTTCCAAGATTTTTAAGCAATTAATTTAAATAGCTCGGTACAAAGTCTCAATTGTCTCAAATCTTTCCCTTCTCACAGATGAACGACTCACAGGATAAATGCAGTAAGGGGAGGGCATTTACTTTTCCAGATGAGGACCTATAGACACTTCTTGAAGAAATTGAAGCAAGTAGGGATCGGCTCATCATCTTCCCCCACACCCCAGCCCTCGCGTGCAGTGAGGAAGAGGGTGTGGATAGAGTTGGCAGAGTCACTACGCACCATGTCCTTTGTGCCCAGGACAGCGGGTCAATTCTGAAAGAAATTTAATGATCTGACCTGAACAGGGATGGTAAGACACTCACCATGCTCTCCCTTTCTTCCTTGACCACTGTGGATATCACGCTTAAGATTTCAGCGGAACTGTCTGATCAGTGACCTTGCATTGAAACCCCCCGAAGATGCAGACAAGAGACTTTGAGGATGTGGAGGATGCCTCCACTTCTCCAGAAAGACTGGCTAGAAGGAGGCAAAGGTCTGATGATTCATTGGAGAGCAATTTATTGGCTGCAGGCCTGATGAGGTGCTCGCTGGTGGAGCATCAGAGGGGCATGAGGACTCTGGGCTCCATCAGTAGGAACATTGGGCCGTATTTTCCGCTTGGAGGCTTTCCGCAGACGGAAGTCCCTGACCTGCAAAAAAGATCCGCACTTGGACAGAAGTTGCCCAGGCTGTCAGTGCGGACTCCACCATTCCACGGACAGCGGAACAATACCACAAAAAATTTAATGATTTGATGCGATCTGCCAAGGTTTGTACAGTTATTAGAAAAGTCAACTGTAACATTTCTTTAAATTTAACTGAACTATTTTTTTAAAAAATGTCTTCGATGCATGGGTGTTGTAAAGTGACTTCATTATCCAGGCATCTGAGCGTGTCATAAAATGTTATGGCTTTGGGGCCAGCTCAGGGTCATCCATTGTGCTCTTATCTTTACTCCACAGCTTTGAGTTCTGAAATTTCAAGTAGTGAAAAAAAACCTGTCTCCAAAGCAGCATGTGGTCCTGTCTCAAAGGCAGGTGGGTGGTCTCTGCAGAAAAAACTGCAGTTTCATGACGTTTTATATTTTCTGTTTTCATTTTAAAGTAAAATTGTTAACAACGCCAGAGAGCGTGCCCTGACCGGCGGTGGTGTTGTCACTCGGAGGGAGTTATCGGAGCACGAGGAAAGGGTGCTTGGAATCATTGGGCACCAGGCACTGAATAGCCACCAATCAGACATTAGGATAAGGAAAGGTGAGTTGGTCTGGCCAGCTATATGTTTAAAACTGTTAGGTGTGTGTTGAATATCAGCTTCTGTGATGTGGCAGATCATGCTTCACCTTTGTAAATGTTTACTCTTTCCTTCCCACAGGTGGGCAGCTTCCTTCTCTCACACGGGATAAACAGTGCGTTGAGTCTGCGGCTGCAGAGGGCATTGGGGAAGGGGTTACAGATGCAGTGGGAGCAGTAAGTGAGGTGGAGAAGGAGGATAAATTTGCACTGTGTCAGCTAGTGGAAGGGGAGGGTATGGACCCTGGGTGGCTGCACAGCACCTCTCCATCTCCTGGCCCCTCTGGCTCTGTGCCAGGCATAGATGATTGTCGTTCCACAGCCAGACACCAACCTGATACTGCAGAGCAGGTGGGAGAAGTAGCAAGACGTTCAACGCAACGGAATGACATAGAAGCTCAGGTGCAACAGATTGAAAGGTTGATGCAAGAGATGTGTACTCTTAATGGGAAGGAAGTTGATGCTCTTGCCTCTATCGGGCAGGGAATTGATGTTGGTATGGCGCTTAATAAGATAGTATTGCAGTTGCAAAAACCAGATCCTGTTACTATGGCGCTTAATCAGATAAATGAGTCTATCGTTCGGCTCTTGCAGTTGCTTGAACCAGTTTTTGCTGCCATTACTTTGACTCTCGCAAAACCGCCCTTACCTGCTCCCAGCGCAGAAACAGTGCAGGCCCATGAGACAGCAGCTCTGCCAGTCCTAATGCAAGCAAACGTTGCCTTGCAGCAGCAGCAGCAGCAACCCTGTCACGAGGCAATTGATGAAGGGCAAGAGATGGCACACGGGGGCCTTTCACTTGGCAGCAGACGGCTCCGGTCATGGGGAAGGGGAAAGCGCAGGAGACAGTAGGTTGTCACCTTTTGCACAATCCACCTCCTTTACCCTCAGGCACAGATGCGAGGGGGCAAATCGTTCAATTCTTTAATGTTTCGTTTTATTTAAATGTTGTCGTTGCTTTTTTTTATTGAAATATATATTTGTGACTGAAAGTGTATGTAACCGTTTTGTTTAAAAAGTACAGCCTCTAGTCACTTGGAAAAAAATTTCTACTTTTTTATTTGCAAACAAAATCAACATTACAACTGTTTGAAAATGAGAAAATAGCTAGTTCCCATCTTGAATGTCTTTTCAGCACTAAGAAACCAAAAAAGTCACTTTAAACTGTTTACAAATTTTATTCAAAAAAATTATCTTTGCAAATGTTTGCAAAGTAGAAAATAGCTAGGTAACATTTTAAAAGTTAAAAACTAAGAACATCAAAACTGAACCTCAAAAGTCTTTGATGCTGCAATAAAAGTTCACTGTTTCACTTTAAAATGTGTGTGTTCCTTTCTTTGCCTTGCTGGGGGAGGGTGAGGGAAAAGGCGACACTATCATCACCTCGTGAAGGTGTTGGCTACTAGCAGTTCCCGAGCAGCCTTGCTTTCGGCAGCACTTGGCTCCTTCGTGTTAGGCCTGGCCACAGGCACATTGGCATTGTTCATGTCCTCCATTTCAGCAGGGAGCTCCTCTGCAGGGTTAAGGGTCAGTCCTTCCCGCAGGGCAAAGCACAACAGGCCACCACAATCCTTGACACTTTTTCATGAGGAGAATACTGCAAGGTCTCCCCTGACCTGTCCAGGCACCGGAAGCGTGATTTCAGAACCCCGATTGTCCTCACCACCACTTGCCGTGTGGACACGTGTGCCTGGTTGTATCTCTCCTGAGCCTCATTATTGGTCTTGCGGTAGGGAGTCATCAGCCATGGTCTTAGCGGGTAGCCCTTGTCGCCCAATATCCATGCGGATCCTGGAGGGAATGTGCTGAGGGTGCCATATAAGTCCGAGTGATGGGGGACGAAGGAGTCATGAGCACTTCCCCAGTGATCTGCATTCACGTTTAGAATCCTGAGTTGCGCATCACAGATTATCATGACATTCAATGAATGAAACCCCTTCCTGTTGATGTATGTCAAGAGGATTCTTGACAGATCGGAAATACAGGTTTTCAGCACATGCTCTTCGCATGCCTGAAACCGGCATTTCCAATGTCCCTACGGGTGTGTATACGGCCCCTCGAGCTTCTAACGGGTTTGGTTTTCGAGTCTGCTGCAATGCTCAGCACCAGAGTGCACAAGCGATGCAACAGCTCCTGGAACCCATGGAGCGACTGGCAGCTTCATTGAAACATGCAGCAGGTCTCCCCGCACAAGGGGTGGTGAGGGAGCGGTCATAGCTTTCACCCTAATGGAAGCTCAGATCTCTGCCCTTGAGACATTTGGAGAGAGAATGGAGGCTGCACTGAATCGTGGCTTCCAGACTATCACCAAGACTTGGCGGGATCTGACAGCAGCCATCGTTCCAGCCCAGGGTGCCGGGTGCGGTCGCACGCCATATCTTCATTGGAAGGGCGGCTGGTGTGATGCAAGTGCCAGCTGCTGCCACCTCTCTGAGCAGCAGCACTAGCCAGGTCTCTGGCCTTCCTACAGCAGGCACTGTGCCACCTGTACATGGCAGGCTGCATTGGATCTCCCTCTTGGGATGCAGGCAGCAGCACACATTTGCCAACCTGGTCCAACCACATGCCCACGTCTCATCTTCACACCACGCCCCAGGTCTCCGGTCCTGAGTTTACTGGAGGCACGGCTCGGGAGCAGCCGGACGGCGGGCTCGTCTAGGCACCATGGCCAAGCGAGGTGCCTTGCGGGAATGGGGGGGGATTGAGGAAATCTGAACGTAGTATAATCACATGCGTAAACCACTTGTGCCCAATTTTCCGTAATCTTTTAAGCCGCATATTTGCTTTTCGCTTTGATTGTGTGTGTCTCCCAGCACAAATACTCAGGAAATTCCAGGCCGTACAGTTTCCTGTGGAGAATTTCATCATAATAGGGACAGAATTACTTCTACTTCTGTAGTTACTGTTTGATATAAAATTCAGAAGAAGGTTTAATAATTTTATTTATATTTTAATACTTGGAATTATTTGTGGGACTATAATACTTAAAACATTTTTCTTAAATGCCCTTGGTGTTATTTGCTTGTAAAGCATAACAGAATATGTCTAATGTGCCTCACAAGAATTGAACAGCCGGTGGTGTAAGAAGGTTGACTGCTTCTTGTGCACTGCACATGAGTGAACATATCAATTGTGGATCTAGGGCTAAAAGAAAAGTTATTGCACCTAGGTGCAAGGCATAAGGCGATGTCATAGTTTGTTTTGTATATTCTACATTAATAGGCTCGAAATTTCATGAGAGATATGAAGATGGGACAGCTGGCCTTTTTCTACCACAGCAATTGTAAAGAGCCTGGAATCGCTGCAGTTGTCAAGGTCTGTGTTTTTAACTATCTATTAACCTTTTAATACAAGTTTTGAATCGGTTTTGTGCTATGTTTGAAAAATATTGGATTGTGATTTGTTTTTTGCATTATGTTTTGTAACAAAGTGGAATTAATGTTGCAAACCGTAAGTGGTTTTTTTCCTCAAATATTGTGCTCATCAAAGTGAGGGATCTCCACGCTGGGGCATAAAATATTATTCCATTTTTTGTAGTCCATGTTAGCATCAAGACTTTCAGGTGCTGCATAGCACTGACTAGGCGCAGAGTAAAACCCTGCCAAGACTGCCCTTCACTGCATTTCTATTTTCCATACCAGTCATGTTTATAGCCTCGGCTATATTGCGAATGTATGGGTACTATTCTGCTGTGGACCTTTGTTTACGAGAAACTGGGTTGATGCTGCTCAAACTTGTATCCTTACAGATGGCAAACTGGAAACCTCCATCTGAAAATTCTGAGTTAGATTCAAACACTTCCTGTGTGCTAATGTGCTGTTCCACCCCCCCCCCCCCCCTGCCGCCAACCAGGAGTGTATTTACTTGAAAAATACATCTTTTAATGGTCAATATTAACTCAAAATTGTGGGAAATCTGCCAGTGTAGCTCAGAAAAATGGATTTGAGTGATCAGCAAGACGGCAGTATGATCGATTGAGTCACAAACTGAAAATGCTACAACTTGTTACAGTTGCCTTACTCCGCACCCAGTTTTTGCTGTGACTTGACTACCTTCAATTGTGAGGCTACAGACTGACCGTGTACCTGCCACTCCTGCTCACCCAACAGGAGCTGTGGTCATACTATGCAGGGTGGGCTTTATAATGCCCTCCCCAGCCTGTGTTGAAATGCTTTTCCATCATGAGGCCAGGGGCTTGAACAAAAAACTGCAAGTGTATCCAGCTGTGTTGGTGCGTCCCAGAGCCAAGCATCTGGTTGGGAAGCTAATCTCCTGTCAGCTTGGTTGCCCCGCCACACCCCTAGTGAAGAGTTAGCTGAGCAGCTCTCCCTCTCCCTTGGTTCAGCAGGTTAAGGTAATAATTAGCTGACTATGTAGACCAAAATCTTTCTAGGCTCAATTCCTCATCCTTACAGTTACCTGATCTCAGCCAGGGCAGAGATAAAGGTGCTACAATTGGTCACAATACCTCAAATCAGGGAGGGGGAGAATCAGCCAGGGTTCTTGCTTCTGTTTGCTATGTAGTAACACCTGCATGAACTGCATTGAATAGACATTGGGTAAGAGAACGGGGTTGGGGGTCAACCTGGCAACGGGCTAATGCCCTGCTGCACTTTCTCTCTGGATTGTGTGGCCATTGAGGCACAATGGAGGTTGAATTGAACCCGAATTGCATTTAGGGGGAAAACTGGCAGAAAAGAGTGTAAAATTGGCTATTCTAATCTATTGTATCCTCTAGTTATGTTCAGGAAAGCAGATTTAATTAATTATTCTCCCCCCTGGGCCCAGACAGGTGCAGAAATGTATTCCATGATAGACTGGATTGAAATGTTGAGCAATACTTGATGCAGTGAGTGATGTGATAATGATGGAATATAAAATAAACAGAGTGCAGTTTTATAGGAGACAGCCTTCATCCAAGTGCAGTAATGAATGTGTCAGTGGTGCTTTTAATCTGTGGTAAAAAGTATAAATCCACTGCTTCGATCCTCTCTAAACAATCATTTAACATTTAAAAAGTTAGTGTCTCCTTCCTTTCTGATTGTCTTTGTATTTCTCGCTGTGTTTTTTTTATTCTCACTTTTTTTTAAAGATCGTAAAGGAATCTTATGTTGATCACACACAGTTTGACAAGAAGGATCCTCATTATGATCCCAGAAGCTCAAAGCAAAATCCTAAATGGTTCATGGTAACTGCCAATATTCTCTTGCTTTTTACTGCTACAGTAATAAAAAATTAGGCTTTCAAAAATATTACTATGAACAATTTCAGCTTATAAAATCAGCTGGAGGAAAGCCCCAATGGTTGTGATTTATCACTCAGATGTGCTTGCAAACTGCCATTTTCACTGCCTCCAGGACTATTTATATAAAATTGCAGTACTTGAGCAACAAATTCCAGCAAGTGTTGAAATTCATGGGGCATATTGTGAGATGTTACAATGCATTAATTTGCCCTACTGATGATTAAATGCTATTGGGGATAAATTCAAATATGGGGCAGGGTTTCCTGTTTGCTACCCTTTATACTCACTTATTTATTATTACACCACAAATAGCAAACAGGAAGTCTTACATCATAGTGGCCAATCATCAGCTTTATGCATCGTAAAGGAGAGCTCGTCACACCCGTACACACTTCTTCCCAAATAGTGGGAAATACTTACTCTGATGTTTTTATTGCTCATATAGGTTCAGTTAATTCCAACGGATCATAGTGGTTATAACAGACTCAAACATGTGCTAGGTGCTTCTGTTTGATGTAATATTGATCAAGCGCTTATAAAATATGTCTTGTCGACATCTGATTTTGAATTTTTTGATCAGCCCAGCAAGTACGTGATTGTGGAGTGGCAATGACATCTGACTAACCAGTGCCTCTGGGATTGTTAAGCAGTATATCCACAGTGTCATAATGATCAGTTGCCTGGTGTAGGTAATGCCCAAGAAACTAGGTAACCAGATATTCTTTCAGTCCATAGCCACTAGAATAAATGCAGAATCTATGTCTCCCGTTCGTAACGAATCAAAGATATCTTCAATGTTAATGATAAATGGTTAATCAGTTGACTATTAAAATATAGTCTATACTCAACCAATTCAAATAGAATGTGACTGTTTAATCATTTTTTAAATCCAATAAAGAATTCAGGAGGAACTTCTTTACCCAGAGAGTGGTTAGAATGTGGAACTTGCTACCACATGGGGTAGTTGAAGCAAAAAGTTAGATAAGTACATGAGATAGAAAGGAATAGATGGTTATGCTAATAGGGTAAGATGAAGTAAGGTGGGAGGAGGCTCGTGGAGCATAAACACCAGCACAGACCAGTTGGGCCAAATGGCCTGTTTCTGTGCCGTAAACTATATGTAATTCTTTGTAATGCTTTCAAATGCCACTCCAGCAGTAACCTGCTCATCTGATTTCTTGTGTTTTTATTTTCAGAATAATAGTGTGTTAATTGCCTTCCAGCATTCATCTTTTCCTGTATGAGCAAGTGGGCAGTTGACCTATGTCCAGGCCTCTGCCAATGCTGTTCTTGACTAGCCCAATTCTTCATCTTTTATATGGGATGTAGAATTATTACATAAGCAATTTAATAAGGCAAATACAGTAGAACAATCTCAGTTCTGACTTGCGATTTGTCACTTAGTATGAGGTAGTGTTGTCTGTAAAGAAAAGAGGATCGTGAGCAGTCAAGAGGAAGAACTGTCGTTTATATAGAGGATCACAGATTAAAATCATCAGTAAGGACTGGACACGGGGGGGGGGGGGGGGGAAGAGATGCTATTTAAATATCTGTGCTGGAGCATTGGAGCAACGGCTGATAGAAATGAACCGTACTCCTCCAGCACTATATTCACTGTCTTTTCCTAGGTGGATGTGCAGTTTGTGAGGATGATGAAGCGTTTCATCTCTCTGGCTGAAATGAAGAAATACCACCAAGAACACAAAACAAAGGAAGGTCCTCTGAAAAACATGGCACTCTTTACCAGGGCCAGGCTCTCTGTACAGCCACTAACCAAAGGTGAGGTTGGCAAACTTTATAGATGCTGTAGTAACCCCATCCTCACTACTTCAGTTAGAAGCAATGTCAGATTGTTAGAAGACAAGGGCAAGATAAATATCAGTGCTGTAGAATTAAGTTATTACCAAATTTAGACATTGTGGCTAACATTTCTCATGAAAAATGGAAGGATCTGTTTTTTGTCATAATTAATGAAATCATAGAAATAGCATATTTTAAACTTATTCCTAAGATTGCTTTTTCATTATTATAGAAACAAACTAGCATTCTTCTCATTGCTGCAGAATTTGACATTCTCTTTCACCTCTTGTCAACTGATTCAATAACATCAGTGCTGTGCTCTATATTCAGTCACAAGATAGTGCTTGATGATTTAAAAGTGTGATAGGGATGGGTGCCAATTTATAATTTGTGGTGTACAAAATTCACAGTGCTATTTTTGTTTTAAAATGTCAGTTGACAACTGGTAATGTAACTGAACAAAATAAACAAAATTCTGGCAAAATGAAGTCAGCAACTGAGAGAAACCGGTTAATGTGTAGAATGTGATCATTCTTCAGAATTAATCCAGTGAAGCGTCCCACCTTAAACCATTAACCCTTCAGATGCTGATTAAGACACATTTCCAGAATTATTTTTATTTTAAATATATTAATTGAAACTTTGTATTTGATTGAATTATACTCGTCGTCACTAGTTGAGGCCCAGTAAACTACCAGTATTTGTTAGAAATCAGGTAGCAAGGACATTTGTTTTTTATAATTTGATTGATTGTTAAATCTCTGGCAGTTTTAAGTTTAGTTTCAGAATTTTCTAGTGTTTCTTTAAAAGATATCTTCGCACTGGGAGGTCAACCATTGCAAAGGAGATGCTTCATTATTTGGAGTACTATTCCCTTCTCAACTGCATGAAGAACACCTGCTGAGGTGTCATATTTTCTTCACCACTTTTGCCTTGTACCCTCGACAGAGGCTCATGAAGCTAGTTGTACTTTTGTTAATGGATTCCTTTTAAATATCAATATCCTCATGCACCATTTTGCGATGCTCTTCCTTTGACTTTTAATGGTGAGGCTTTCTGACAAAGCAGTAGCTTACAAGGATTGACAAAATGAATCCATTTTAAATGCTGTGTTTGTTTTTACTTTAACAGAGGAGTTTGACTTTGTCCTGAGCCTTGAAGACCAAAAGCCAGTTTAAATGGACAAGATGGCAGTTGGGAGAGTCGTTTATGATCTTCAGTCTTCCAGTTATCAACTCCATTTAGGGCAAATTGAATCTGTACTTTTGACGGATCTGTCTATCTGAAGCAAAAGTTGATTTTTTTTGTGGGTGGGTGGGTGGGTGGGTGGGTGGGGGGAGAAAAATGCAAAATGATGGGGTTGCTTAATTGCAATTAGAGATTGTAATTCTGGGTTCATGCAGTCAGCATGTTTTCTACATTGCTGCTTTCAACAGGGACAGATGCATATTGTCTTACAGTGGGCCAAACTCACTGAACTTTATTTTTCAATGGAGTTAATACTCCAGGTTTTCTGTATATTTCAGCTGAACCCATGGAAATAAGTAGTCTGTACAATAAATAACTTGTTTTGACATTACCTGCAGTGCCTCATTTCAGGATTAGTAAGTCTTCAGTTCCACTTGCAGATGAGGGAAGTATTAGCTCTTTAACCATTCTAATGCACCGTTTAATTTCACTGTGATGACTGCCAGAAAAACCCTTGAATTTCATACATAACTTTTTACCATGAAAGTTTGTCCTTCAACCTCTTCGAACGTTGTCTGACAATTGTTTTCATTTTTAAAGATGCATTCAGATACTTTCTACCATTGTTAAAATTCATTGTGTTGTGACAGGAATTTTAAGAAAAACTATTGGTGACGTGGCATTTTGGTGCATTTAATGTTCCAAGATCCTGTGGTGAGTTCAGTTCTGATAGGACACATGAGAGGGGCACGTTATTAATTAATAAATGGCTTAACTTAGTGCTGTAGAGGGAATCCTTCTGTTTACAATAAGAACTCAGTTTAAAGTTTAGTACCCTTCATACCATGTACAAAATAATCATGTAGATGAGTAGCAATTGGCATAATTCTTTACAATGATATTCCTGATGTTTTTAAGTATTAACTTGCTGTTTCAAGTGCATTGCTACATTGATGTAGCTTAAGGTGGTGATTACTGTTTTACATAGTTGTATTTTGATTTTATATACTAAAGTTGATTCTTTATATTTTACAGTAACTTATGTCAATTAATGAATATTTAACCAAGGTTCTGAAACCATCTCAAAGTTTTAATATTGAGTGCAAATAGTGCGGATACATGAATATGTCTCGGAGAATAGCTAGTGGAGGACAAAAATGCCTTTTATCGCCTCAGTGGATCTCCCTGCACCAAACAACATCCCAGCCAACCAGCAGGTTTGAAACCAGGACACTAGGTGGTGTAGTTGAGTAACCTGCCTACTGAGTCAGGTTTGTTCTCCTCTGAGGAAACGATTGACTTCTACTTGGTGCTCCCCATTAGTAGCAGTGTGTAGTGTCAAGTCCCACCATTCTGTTGCAGAGCGGCTTAAGGCTCCCATACATTACACCACTATACCAATCAAGTTTTTTAAAAAAAGTAAGCATGTGGCGCATCACCACATTGCACCTTCGCTGAGGCCAACTGTAGAACCAGAGAGGACAGCTTTACTGTTACTTTACCAAACCATTGTAAAAGGCAACGCTGAGGAGGAAAAAAAGGCAGAACAACATTTATGTTATGACAACTATATTTTGTAAAATCCAGTACATAGTCATAGGAAGAAAATGTACAAATCCGCTTTCTCACACTTTGAGGTTTCATACTTGCAAACTAGTCAAGGTAATTTTTTTAATTGATAGATTTTCAAATAAAACTAATTGTGCATGTACAATATTAAAAGGAATGTTCCATCTAAAACAGTTAACTATAGCCTTTTGTGCCCTTTCAAAACAATCTAGTATTTATAGACATGTACAATTTTATGTGAAAACAAAAAGTTATTTCAAGCTAGCTACTGACACAAGCAGGCGGCACATCCTTTCAATGATGGCAGTTTCACAAAGATGTACACAAAATTCCTTTACAGTAACCAGTTACTATAAAAAGCTAAGCTGTCACATGATTAATTTTTTCACCCTCCCTTGAAAGCTGCTTACTTAGGAGTACCCTATCTTCAATCAGGACATAACTTCTCAATGGCTTTGGTGAGTATTCTGTGGTAGACATCAGTTTCTGCTGCAACATTTCAGAACTGAAAACAGATGAGTTTGAATATCAAGGCAGCTCTATCACCTGGCCATACAACTTTCTGGTTGAGTAGAGCCCAATGCGAGAGCTGCTGGTCAATGATTTCATCACAAAACTGGAGAATGCAATTAAGTTGAAGGTTGTTTGACAAGTAAAAGCCTTCGTCATGATAGCCTATACTTACATTCTGTTCTATTCTCATTTGGGGAAAATAACTTTTCCGTATCGCAATACATAATTACTGTTCCTCATAATAGAAAAATCTCAGTACTTAAACTCACAATACATTCTGCCTTTCTCCCCCCTCTTAAAATTTTTTGTAAACCACAAAACTAATAGCAGTATCGCAAATGGAGTTAAGACAAGGCATCGCTTACCTGGATATTGAAAGTAAAACTATCCAGGAAAAATTACAATATTAATATTCTCTACCACTAAGATTATCAAGGCATTTTATAATTTGTTTCAACAAGTGTTATTTTGTCCAATAGTCTCACACAACGTCCAAATGTTGGTACCTTTGTAACGTACTTCTTGAAGGTTAATTTCAAAGCACAAAAGCTTCCTAGAGAGCAATACCTCCACATACAGTAGCAAAAGAAATAAGAAAAACTGTGCAGAACACACTGACTGATTACATTGAGACTGCCTTAACAGCAGGCTCTCACTTATAAACTTTCTTGGTTTGTCTGTGCATTAGAACTGTCCACATCTCAATGGAAAACAAAATGTAACAAGGTATCCAGGCCTATCTTTTTGCTCAACAAAATACTGTACGTTGAAATAAAAATATACCAACAAAAGCAGTGAGGGCATCAATTAAATTCCTCCTGCCTCTCCTTACATGGAGTAATTACTATTTCCTCCCCAGAACTCCTTTAAAAGGCCATGTGGTGGGTATGTGAACGCCAATGCTGCTAAGCACCTGGCCATTTGCACCTGGTGCATCAATAAGTATTGTGCTAGATCATATTTTCTCTCTCGCTTCCCCCCCCCCCCTCCCTTTGTGCTACTGGCTTCATGGGTCAAGTGTGACTGATACACGCAAGATTCAAGATTCAAAGCCCTAGCCAAATGTAATCCTATACTGGTGACTGCCATCTTCATTATGACAACTGAATTAGGAAACAGGCCAACATTTCAATAAAAAATTTGTAAAAGAAAATTTTAATCTAGGAATAATCCATTATTTGCTCGCGAAAGAAAAAACAAAAATGATGTTTGCAAAAGTTTGTCCAATTGGCTTCATTGGAGTCCCTTTTCGAGGTAGCTACCTGGATCACAGAATTTCAGCAATCCATGAGACATGGTTTGAGAAAATAGAACATTTCAGGCAAGAAACCATAACGAGATTTCAGAATTTATATCCAGAACCCAAACTGTTAGTAATAAATTGGATTCTAGTTTTAAATTGAATTGACATCAAGTCTTATTGATGCAACAAAAGCAAGGCGACAGCTGTGGCACGTACAACTAACTGAACAATCAGTTATGACTCTGGAATTATGAAGTAATCAGTCAGTCAGTCTTCTGCTGTTAATGGTGAAACAGAGCAGCAAGTCTACCAGGTTGGTAAACTAGTATAATTTAGACTTCAGAACAACAAAACAAACACACAATAATTGTTTCTTTTGTTATCAGAAAATGTATGGAGATTTTAAAAATACTGAAAGACCTTTTTGGCAGATACTTCATTACTGACAGGCATACATTCAAATATTTTCCATTTCAAATTACACCCTTACATTAAGGCAAAGCCACTGGTTTGTAATTCAGTTGACAAACATACGTCTGAAGACAAACTTATGATGAGTTCTATACTGCTAGACAGACTGACATTGAACATGCAAGGGATTTTGTCTAGAAATGCAATTAAACATGTTTAAAGCTGCAGTATACAGCAGAATGTAAAACATATTTTTCCCTAGGTTTCCTCCCACCATACAAAGGCTCTTGCATCTACTGCAGCAATGACAGATATTACAGCGTTTAAGGTATCATTCTCTCCTCCCCCCCCAAAAAAAATATATAAATCCTAGCCAAGTCAAATTCCTTTCCCAAAACCATGACTCCAACCTAAACTATGGACTTTCCCATCAACGTGGCTCTGTATTTAGGAATCAAGAGGCGCTCTTGCTACCGAGCCTGCCATTCTGCACACTTTCAGTTGCCAAGTGGCTCTCTTTGTTTAGGGTGGCACATCGCTCATTTCCCTTCTCCTGGCCAGAGATGGTTAGCAACGGTTATTGAGCAACATAGTAGAGAACTAATGGACTTCCTAAATCTGGATGACAGATTGAAATGTCAAGCAGCCCTAGGCCTTGATCCGACAACAAGCAGATCATGATGTTTGCACTTTGTACTGCTGACTGAGACTAGAGGAAGCACTTGTTACGTTTTGGAAGCCTAATGGGAATTAATGTAGTACCTATTATTTAAGCAGATTATTAGAGCACAATTTCATTTTCCACAAGTTTTCATGATTATAAAAAGGTCCTTTCATTAAGGAAAGAATGGAAACACGACTGAAACAAAACACCATCTCGTATTAAACTAGATATAGCTACTAACAAAAATAAAGTATGTAGTCATTTATAAAATCAATTACTCTTTTGGATTTAAGAATGAGTACCCCATAGCAATCATTAATACTGCATAATTTTCCTAGAGTGCACATTTTGACTCATGGCTACAGATCATCTGTCCCTGAAGATATGCTCTGCAGGGCCACATGCTCTTTTAGATCACCTAGGAAGATTTTAAAGTAGTTGATAATGATACTCAAAGACACACTTTTAAATGTGTTAACTTCAAATAAAATCGTTGTAATTCAAAGTGGCCAGTAACTAAAATCCGTTTGCAGAATAGAAAGTCATGGTTAATACTACTTCAGATTGTTTGATGTGGTTGGAAACAATTTCCATCTTTCCCATCTGCAACAATTTTAGCTGATTTTAAAATGGTTACGTTGAATTAAATAGGATTAAAAGCTACTATTTCAAATACAGACCGTACATTTTAGGATGCTGAACACTAATATATTGCAGCTTTAACTTACAGTTCCTTGTGTAATCCCGGTTTAAAAATTGAGCCTGCTATTTACTGCAAATAATAAAAGCACTTGCCTTGGTGTAAAAGGGATGTTATTTCTCAGGTGAAAATCTCACCTCATTGCAGCATTCCTGCTTCTTTGAGCCTAACCAGATCTTGCATTTATGTCTTGACAAATATATCATATATATATTTTGATATAACATGTCCTGCTTGGAGTGAAATGTCTGCAGAATAGGAATGGCACATTGGAATGTTAAAATTAGACATGATGTAGAACGCTAGAATTTGATCATGATTTCTACAGAGGAAAATGGGCGTACTGAAATTCTCTACTTAAACTATCATTTTTATATCATTGGACTCTTATGTATACATCACATTTTTCTGTGTTTATACTGGGAAAAAGCACATGAATCCATTAGTGGTTGAAACTATTTTCAGTACAAGATGTACTCTGAACTTTATGCTTAAGAAATTCAGGAATTTCTATTAATGTAATTTTTACACAAAGTACATCCCCATTTTTCAAATGCATAAGAAAGGTTAGAGAACAGATACATCAGGACTTTTTGAACAAATATGTGGAAACACCCAACAATGATATTCCAATGATATTTCAGATTTAAAGCACGATTATTATATATGTGCTAGGATGGGTTTTGGGTGGGGGCCGCAATAATGGGTGAATTTAGTATGAGATGTGGAGTGTAGTTCAGAATTCAGTGCAATTTGGGGTGGGTAGGCAGATACTCAATATCTGATCAAAATAGGATTAACCCGATGTTAAAACTTTTCAAAGGAAATGGCTAGGTTTTTTTTATATAGAAGACTGGTTGATAAGCTGATAAACCAGTGCTGGTTTCAGGTGCTCTTCCCGATAGGCCAAAAACTGCATACGCCAGAGGAGCAATACAATAACAGAACCAGGACACTCTGACTCTGTAAGCTTTGCTTGGTATTGTATGCTCCACCTCATGCCTTTAAAACGTAAAATAAAAACTCTGGATTAACTCGGTTAAAACACAAAGGCTGCCGTTTAAATTTCAGTCCCATCTTCTCTTGTACCAAAGAAGTCTTCTGAAGGGAATTGGATCAACTTGAAACACACTCATTCTTTTCCATTGATTTTTTTGTAGGTTATGTTATTAATCGAGCTGCCAAGACTTTGACAGAAAAGTGGGCTAGTTATCTGCTTCCTGGTTTTGAACCAAAGGTTTGTTTTCAGTATTTGCCGACCCTTCGTAACGCTGTGATGCAATGGCTGCCTGGTGGGACATACTCTTTCGAACTATATCCCCTTTTCGCCACAAAGTGATTTCCTGTAAAGAAATATCGGAAGGTAACACAAAGCACACAAGCAGATTTCTATCACCAACATTTCTTCATGTTAAAATGCTATGCTTCTAGGAAAAAGACTTATTGGAGAACATTAACACCACATACAAGAACAGCTAATATTTAAAAGAGGCATCGTTTTCTCTGTACAGTATTGTTTTCCCCAAAATATATCCCAGTCAACTTAGTAGAAGCTCCATTTAACAAGGGAAAAAACAAAATCAAGTTTACTCAAATGAAATCATGTTGTCAAATGACCTGAATTATGTGCTGCTGAGATAGCCAGCTTGTAGTACTGCATTTCCCACTAATGTTTGGTAGCTACACTACAAAATGCTTTTCACAGAATTCTAGTTCACAGCAGTGGTCTGTCTGTCTCCTATGTACTGTTCTGGACATCGTACGTTGATACATGGGGTTGTGCAGATGTGACATGAGGAATGACTTAAAGGTACTGTAGTAGAGATTATTTACAATGGAAAAAAGACTGTTTAGAGGTGATCTTAAGATATTTAACTTCTTATAGGAAATAGATAAACTGGATCCCAGAGAGACTTCAAGGTCAGGGAGAAATTGATTCCAGCTTCGGCAAGAAAAGATGAATATACAGTCGAGATATAGCTTCAGGAAGATAGAGTGGAATAGCGTACCCAGGAGACAGTGGAGGAGAAATGAGGTGGGTAGTTATGAGTCATTTGATGGGCCATGGGTAACCATTGTCACTGGAACTGTTTTATTGGATTAGAGAGTTTTGCAGGATTTGTCTCCCCCAGGAATTAGCATCACTAGTGATTGGTGAGGGTGGTGCATGAAATTTGCTGTCTCGTGGAAAGAGCATTGATGGGTAGAAGAAGCTTTATATGCCCTTTTCTTATGATAAAATACACACATACTTCGCAAAATAATATTAGTAAAAAGTTCTTTAGGGTAGCAATAGTGGTGGATCTTTAGTGGAATACAAAACACAAGAGAAACAATTGATAAATTTGCAATGATGACAAACTGATTTCTGAACAAAGCACATAATCTGTCCAATGGCAACTTGCGAAGACTCCAATGGTTTCAGCCTCATCTCCAGTTCCATTTAAAGAGAAAAATAAGATGAAAATGACTATACCACGGCATCCTCCATTCACAATGCAGTCTGTGGCTTGCATTTGATTTACAGAGACACCTCTGTAAGCAGATGCACAGTAATTCTGTTGCTTTGCTGTCGACAGAAGCCACAAAGTCAGTGGCATCTACCAGATCAAAGTAGCTACAACTGGCAAGCAGTCTCGAGCAGCAGCTTTAAAACAATTCAGCTTGCCAAAGCTGTTTAAAAGTGGATCTGCCCGCTGTAGTTATCCCAAAGGGATGTTTCTCAGAAGCCCGGAGCTACAACCAGTCTTGTATAACCATTTCAGGGAGTGGCTCTACAGCACAAATGCAACATAAACCGCTCTCTATTTTGAACCACACAAGTAATTTAGGCCAATTCTAAAAGGCAGTGAACTATGGTTAAACCAATTTTTTTATTCGCCTTAACCTATTTAAGAATAAAGAGACCCTGTATAGTGGAACATTGGTTTAGAAGTGGGTCAGTTTATATTTTCAGCAGCAGGTTAATATTGGACTGCTCAAGAAGCTTTTTTATTAGCTGTTAATATCAACAAATTAGCATTGTAAAGGTGAAAAATGTAGTATGGATTTATTATTGTTTAAGTGGAGCTGTATCCATACTGATGCTCAGACTTGTCTGAATCTAAATCAAACATCACACTTACAGTAGAGTGGTCTTCAAAGGTTCATTTATAATTCAAAGCAGTTAGCAGCAGCAAGCTGAAATGACAACTAACAAACATGGATGCTGTTCAGTTTTAATGGCAAGCCCCTCCTGCCTTACCTCTAAGGTACAAGCATTGTACTGGTTTTAGTTAGATTTACAAGTGTAACAATGTGAAAAAAGTCGATTTGGGGAGAGGGATGTTTTAAAAACTGTGAGCATAAATGCCACAACATCTTGCGCATGTGTAGATTATTTTTTTTAAATTCACGTGCCTCCTAAATAGCTTCACCTTGTAGAAGAAACACAGTAAGTGCAAATAAAACCATCGTGAGCACTCCCCGAGAGGAGCATATAGAACGCTTTCCAGAGAGTTTGCTCAGTGATAAATCATGTTTTCAACTACCGCTGCCGTGACTGACAGGCGAGGTGAAATAGCCCCTTCACCTCTGGAAACCCATCTCTTCAGAGGATGTAAAACCTTTTCTTTTACAGTGGAAAGTCAGACTCAAATTATGGGTTAATTCCGCAGTGCTTGCCAATATAAATTGGGTATGCTAATAGGTGGGGTAGAAGTTAAAGCACACGTTCTTGTTCATCATTCAATAACGACATTAACTAGTATTTACCTGCTGTTTGAAGTATCTCCTTTCTTCCTCATCAATAAGAACAAGATTGAGGTAGTACCGTACAGAGAACTTCTTGTTGATATCCCTCATAGTTGGAGTCAACTCATATCCAGCCAGAAAAAGCCTGATAGGAATGGATTCTCCTAAAGAAACATAGATTAAAAAAAACTCTCTACAAACTGGATTAATCAAAATAGTGATGAACATGTCTCTTTTACAGTGTAGTAAATAGAGGCAGCAGCAGGAACATCAGCCCTGCTAAAGAAAAAGACTTACATTTCTGTAGCGCCTTTCACGACCACCGGACGTCTCAAAGCGCTTTACAGCCAATGAAGTACTTTTGGAGTGTAGTCACTGTTGTAATGTGGGAAACTCGGCAGCTAATTTGCGCACAGCAAGCTCCCACAAACAGCTTTGTGACAATGACCAGATAATCGGGTTTTGTTATGTCGATTGAGGGATAAATATTGGCCAGGACACCAGGGATAACTCCCCTGCTCTTCTTCGAAATAGTGCCATGGGATATTTTACGTCCACCTGAGAGAGCAGACGGGGCCTCGGTTTAACGTCTCATCCAAAAGACGGCACCTCCGACAGTGCAGCACTCCCTCAGCACTGCACTGGAGTGTCAGCCTAGATTTATGTGCTCAAGTCCCTGGAGTGGAACTGGAACCCACAACCTTCTGACTCAGAGGTGAGTGTGCTATCCAATGAGCCACAGCTGATCCTCAGTGCTATTGCAATGCAGCTTCTCTGGTTCTGATCCAAGGTGATATGACCGCTGACTGTTTTGTTTAACTGGCAGGAAAGCCGATCACAATACTGTTTGATACAATCAAGTGTGGTATTACTATTTTGTATCAGTATCACGAGAACATTAGAAGCGATTCAAAGCACCAACAGTGTGCCACAAAGTGGGAGAATGTGTGTTTACAAATGTAATTTACCACATTTATGAATAGAAGCATTTTTAAGGACATTTCATCCCACAACTGATCTAGCCATATCTATCTGCCAGTGCTTACTGAATTCAGCAGTGTCATTATGAGGAGGTGCTGAACAGAAATCAGGAGCTACAGTACAAATTTTCTCAAGGTGGTGATTAATGCTGGGTACAGTTCCATGGACAGTGGTGGCCCTCCTGCACTTCATCCAAGTGTCCATTCTTTATCAGAGAATCTGAAGAATAAATGCTGTTCTTTCCAGACATCCACACTTCCAGCAGAGATTAGTGGGTAACATTTAGTGGAGGAGTCCTCCTGCCTGGTTTCTCTCCTTCTTAGCTTAGGAACACAAAGGCCAACTGTAAATCCTCACTCCCCGTCCCAACTTAAATGAGTTATCTCAATGTAGAGATCAAACGTGATGGGTTTGTGGTCTGCACAGCTCAGCACACATTATTTGATGCAGTTACCCACTGAGCCATTTAGCTACATCCATTTACAACTGATTATGTTCCCACTGCCACTTTGCAACATTTGCTACTGCCAGCTCATGAATAAATAACTCTCATATCAACTAAAACATTTTTTTGCAACTCTCAAAGTCAAAGTGAGCAATTATTGAACTTGCATGGATCATATTTAAAATATTCTGTATTGATTTGGGCATCCAACCTTCAAAAGGGCATTGGTGCATTAAAGAGAAATCAGAGCAAAGTAACAAGAATGATCCCAGACTACAATAGTGTAGTTATGTTATGTTACTGGACTAGTAATCCAGAGGCCTGCACTAATAATAAACCAGAGAACACGAGTTTAAATCCCACCATGGCAGTTTGTGAACTTGAATTCAGTTAAAAAACAACTGCAAATAAAAAGCTGGTCGTAGTAAAAGTGACCATGAAGCTGTAGGACTGTGGTAAAAACCCAACTGGTTCACTAATGTCCTAGTGGGAAGAAAACCTGGTCTGGCCTGTATGTGACTCCAGTCTCTCACCAAAGTGGTTGACTCTTAATTGCCCTCTGAAGTGGCCTAGCAAGTCACTCAGTTGTGTCAAATCGCTTTGGGCACTAGGGGTGGGCAGTAAATGCTAGCTTTGCCAGTGCTGCCCACATCGCAAGAATGAATATGTATTTATATTAAACGGCATCTGCCAATTGTCCACCCGCCTTCTAAATCCCCCCGCAGCTCATGCGCATCCTCCACTATATTAATTGCCCATGTTATTTGGGTGTCATCTGCAAACATTGAGATGAAGTTACTGGTACCCTCTTTCAGATTATTTCTGAAAATGTTGAAACGTACCAGTCCCCAACACCGAGCCCTGTTGGACTCCACTCATCAGACCCTCAATCCAGAATATGACCCATTCACACACTGACTCTATATCCGATTACACAGCCACAATCCAATCTGGATTTCTTTAACCCTCTGAAATTTCAGTGTAAAAATCCATTGCAAACAGTTATTTTGGAATTGTGCTTTGTGGTTCTTTACTGTTGATATGGATTGAAAGAAAAATACTGAACTTCTTAAGAGTAAATACTAAAAAATAAAAAAGTGATATGGAAAAAAGATCCAACAACGTTTTTTAAATGAGTCATTCCAGTTGTCTTAGCACGTATCTGAGCACTGCATCATATGTGTGCTGAGCTGTGCAGACAAAAAAAACCATCACGTTTGATCTCTAGTCCATATGTTCTTAGCAGGTGCAAAGAAGACATGGCTGCTAAAGTGAGATAGCCAGAAAGACAAGCTTCGCTGCTCTGCTTTTTAAAAGTGGAGAAAATACAAATAAGGTTTTGCATTACACACCTCGGACTGGGGCTCCATCCATTATTTCATACTTTGCTATCGTGTCATTTTCATGAAACACATTTGGTCCAGTTCCTGTAGTTTCCCTTTTTATGATGTCAATCTCCATATGCTTGATCTTGATTCGAACCAATAAGAAATAGATCTTTCCCACAATTACATCCTTCAAATGGTACCTAGAATTACAAGAGACATTAGGACTTGGACACTCAACAGCTGCTTTTATAGCATAACCCTTCAGAGTACTGGATTACCTCCATTGCTTTCAAAATATCATCTCCACTTTTGCACTGGAATTTTAAAGAAAAATATACTGTAAAAGACAAAGAAATGTATCAAAGCAGAAAACTATTTTCAAGCATTATTCTCTGAACCAAAATGTCAAACAAGGCAGCACAGAAGTGCTGCTACAATTCTCAACAGTTTAACATTTTGAGCAGCTTTCAGAATACACACATAATTTCGCCCACAACACACTGAAGATGTTGTGCACACTTATAAAACAGAATTAGCAAAGTGCAAAGATCCAAATAACATCTTTTGATTCATTCGTACCACTGTCTTCAGAAGTGGAATCTCGTCACAGTGAATTCTTTTTAAATTCACTTATTTGCCAGAAAAAAGGTTAATCAATTACATAATTATGCCTTTGAAAGGTTGTATTTTTATGCCTTTAAAATGGGGCTGGATGGTGCAGTGGACTGAACGCTAGCCTTTGGGACCTTGCTTCAAATCCAGCCTATACTGCTGGACGAACATCTCCTTTGTTCAACTGTACAAATCTCTAGAGGAGGTCTGCAAACATGGGTTACACTGAAAGCTACATCTGGAGATACACACACACACCCCCCCCTCTAATTAGGACAAATCAATTAACAAACGTTTATTTATAAAGTTGCTTTCTTCTTTAAGTGTGGTACAGTATTAATCTTGATCATACATTTTATACTCCAGTGAAACAAAAAGTGGGTTGGATTTTCTCAGTGGACCGTGAAAAGATTGGAGGTCATTATTTACTTGCAGTCTTCAAAGAATTAAAGAGAGACTTCCTTAGAAGTAGGAAAAACCAAATGGACATCTTTTTAAAATGAACCTGTCTGACAATGGCCAAATACAAAACCATGGCCTAATATGCTAAGACAAACAAAGCATTCTAATATAAGGTGTTCAAAAGCACACGAGAGAAGATCCAGCATAAACATGGCAAAATGTACCTCTTACCAGCTATGCTGAAGTGTGCATTTTCATCATACAGGTATCTCTATACTAAACTATATATTTCTTTCTATTGACAGTAGTGTCATTGCAGTCCCTTGCTTTGATATTTCACACGAGTGAAACTAAAAATTAATTACACACGTGCGAAATTATCAACTAACCATCGCAACCAAGGGCAACACTCCAGCGATGTCATGAGAACACTCCGCATCTAACGGGAGAACAGATCCTCATGCTGCATCATCGTATGGAAGCCACCAACACTGGTCTACTAAAAAGGAACACGTTGCAAATTTTAATGTTTGAGGAATTTAAAGAAATTGCAGTAACAGCAAAGTCCATAGAATAAACACAATATTGCACCAGTACCAATACAATCAGTATTTCATGTGCGAGATCTAATTCACTCATGCCTAAAGTCCTTGTGAATTCTCACCTGTGAAATACGCTTCAGTTGGGCATTGCTACTGACACAGTATCTCATGCACACATACATTTTTAAAACTGACTTTTACTTACCCCAAAAAGAATGCATTTAAAAGATGTGAAAGCAAAGTCAAATCTTAAAGGCTGCAACGTGAACCAATTATCAATGCAAGATCCAAAGCAGCGGACCATAGTAAGCTTCTTCACTTCAGCAAGACATTGAAAATGAAGAAATCTCATTTACCATATCTTAAAGCTCCATGATAGCTACACAACAACTAGCAAAATTGTGTTCCATGTAACAAAATGATAAAACCATGGGATATTTTGAAGTAGACATAATTAAAACTGCCCATTTAGAAGGGAGGAAAATTCAATTGCATACAAATTTCACTAAGTATACAGCATGAATAGAGTTGACAGTTTAAACTAATTTAATGGGAAGTATATTCTACTGAACTGCGTCACTCTGTTTTATGCTTTGGAACTGCAGGTCAGGCACACCATCGGAGCAGACGTTTTGTACAGAACATTCCCTGTGACGTTCACAAATTCCACCGATATGGGTGGCACTGACAACGCTGCATTTTTATTGCCCATCTCCAATGTGGTGGGCCCTCTCCTTGAGTTGCTGCGGTACTTGTGCTAATGGCGCACCCACAATGGTGTTAGGTAGGGAATTCCAGGATTTTGAGCCAGTGATGAAGGAATGGTGGCGGTATATGTTCAAGTACATGCTAGAATGGTATGTGACTTGGAGGGGAACTTGAAATTGATGATGTTCTCATGATCTTGCTGCTCCTCTTGATGGTAGCACTTGTGGAACTGGGAGGTGCTGGAAAGTTGCAGCAGTTCATTCTGCAGATAATATATATTGGTGTGCCAATGGTGGAGGGGTGGATATGAAGGCCAGTGGCAGGGGTGCTGATTAAGGAGACTGCTTGATTCTGGATAGTGTTGAGCTTCTGGCCTGTTATTGTGGCTGTATCGAGGCAAGTAGTGAGTATTCCATCACACTGCTGAGTTGAGCCTTATAGATTGTGGCGAGACTTTGAAAGGTCAGGAGGTGAGCCACCCATCACCGAGTACCCAGCCTCTGCTTTGCTCTTGAAGCCACGTTGTTGCTATGGCTGATCAAGTTAAGTTTCTAGTCACTGATCCCCAGAATGTTAATGGTGGGGGGACTTGGTAATAATGGTGCTGCTGAAGGTCGGGGGAGGTTGTCGGACCGTTTCTTGTTGGAGGTGATCATTACCTGGCACTTATGTGGTGCCACTTGTTAACCCAAACCTGCATGTTGTCCAGGTTCTGCTGTAGGTTTGCACAGGCTTCTTCATCATCAAGAGTTGAATGGAGCTCAACAATCTGGAATCAGCCTGGTTCCTGACCTTATGACAGAGGGAAGGTCAGTGATGAAGCAACTGAGGATGGTTCTGCTGGGGACACTTCCCACAGTGATGTCCTATGTCCGATGATTGGCCTCCAAAAAACCATGACCACCTTCCTTTGCGTCAAGTATGACTCCAGCTGGATAGTTTTCTCCTCGACACCTATAAACCTTATTTTTATTCAGGCTCCTTGGTGCTGAATTTGAACAAATGATACCTTGATGTCAAAGGCAGCTACTCTCAGCTCTCCTCTGGCATTCAGCTCTTGCATCCATTTCTGGATCAAGCCTGTGAAGAGGTTGGGAGACAAGTGGTTCTGGCAGAACCTGAACTAAGCAACAAAGGATAAAATGGAATAAAATATGACTGAGACATCAATAAGTTTAGAGATATCTTCATTACATTTAAGCTAATAGATTCATCGAGTAGTACATATTTCCCCTTTATTACTGATACTTTATTGAACTACTCCTCCAGTTTTTGAGAACCATGGAGATATTTAAAACTACCCATCAGGCTACAGATCAAAACAGTGATGAAGCAAGCAGCTTCTCCGCTTCATTTTGTTGTTCTTAACAGGGCTGAGAAATGTTTTAAACACAATTTTCTTGGAAAATATGTTACACTAATTTTCTCTCCTGCTGGGCTAGGCAATTTCCTTCTGCTGAGGAAAAGCAAGTTGATCTGTTCCCAGGACTCTGTGTACACTGTGACTGAGGCAGTCATTAGCAGGTACAAAACAACAACGGGTGGTTTTCCTCGCCCTCAGCCCAGCACCAGCCTCCACAGCAACCAAGACTGATATTGGGATCTCAGCACAGTGGAGGAGCTCCTCTCCATGACTTGGTGTACTGATACTCAATGTCTTGAACCACCAGTTAGTGCTATAAAGTTCACGTTTGCAGACAACGTGTATCACTCTTTAGTTGTTTGGTCAAAGTCTACTTGAACATGAAATCTTCTACCGGTAAAGCAAATATAGATACAAGTGAGGCACGAGAACTTAAATTAAGTCTATGCAAGAGGCAGTATCACTTCTGTTAAAGGCAGATACAGTTCACTTGGGGCTTCAAGAGATTTATGCAGTCTCCACTTTGTCAGTTCATTATCCGGATGTGGACTGACAAGATGGAAAATGACAATGGGGGTAATTTTAACTTTGGGCGATATCGAATTGACCACCCATTATACCCCTCACCCGAATTTACATTCAATGGAAACGAAAATCAGGTGAGGTGTATAATGGGCGGCTAATTCCCCATCGCCCGAAGTTAGAATTACCCCCCTGAATCCTAATGAGAGTTGGACCCCAGACTCTTCGACGTTCCCTCAATATTGCACAGATCCACATGTCATTTCAACTAGAGTCAAATCCACAAACAGTGAAATCCTCTTGTATGCAGAACACTTCGGAACTGAAGGAAAAAAGCTTGCATATATCCAGATCTGAGTGTATGGCTGCTGCATGTGGGGAGAAAAAATTCCAACTACTTCATGATTGAGTCCAAGTCTCTCATGTTACGTTTTAAATTATGTGCCGTACTCAAAAATCATGTTAGGGTTTGCTACCATGTTTATAGTTACGCTTCTGACCTGACCTCTACAGTCCATTTGAGCCACTGGACTTGCATATAAATCAGACATCACCTAATTATTAAAGGCTGATCATACATGTTCTTGTGTTCCTCCCCCCCCCCCAAAAAAGATAGAGACTCAGGCTGGGGTATGAAGCACCAGTCAAAGTGGCCAGTCTACATGTGAACCAATCTGATGGTTGGGGTGGGGTGGAGCCTGATCTTCTCCTCATCCTATATCCACACAACAATCAGTAGGAAGAACCATGGCTGCTTTCCTCCTACTTGCCCAGGGTGGTGATGCCAATTCTAGCGTCCTTCTGCACTGGTCATGTGTATATCTTGAACCTGTACTTGGAGCCATGCATTAAAATGATGGTGACTGAAGTGGATTTTACATGTATGCAACTTAGATACCAGCTATGTCAGTTAAACAAGTCCCAGACCCAGTCAGTAACTATATAGCTCTCATGCGCAAGTCTGGTTATATGCAGCTTTTTTTCCATCCGTCCCAACCTATTGCCTACAACAGGATTTCACTGTACATACTTTGACTTGTTGTATTCAAATTCAATGTGTAGGCAGTCTTCAATCCCAACTTCCATTTTGATGGATGAATTCATCTCTGGGTAGGTACTGAGGGTGTGAACAACAATGTCCATCTCCTTTGTAATATCATTTAACCTACGGCTGATGGTTGCTCTTAGAAAGTACCTGAATTTGGGGGAAAAAAAAAAAGAAACATTACGTGAGCTTTTCTTTAAATAACAGTTAAGTTGACTTGAAATCTTTCCCCTGGTGTGATTGTTGCCACATCTCCATTTCAATATCTGCCAACATTCACTACCATTTCTAAATCATTATTTTTTGTTCACAACAACGTGACAGACAGATAGGCAAGGCCACATTTATTGCCCGATCCCGAGAAGCTGATGGTGGGCCTCCTTCTTAAACCACTGCAGTTCTAGTAGTGGTTTAGGGGGCATTAAGAATCCCGTGCAGGTTAGACCAGGCAGGGGTACCAGCCGACAAATGAGCAAGATTTATTGAAATGATTTCACAACCTCTGGGTTGTTAATCTAGTACCATAACATTACTGTCGATTGGCAAAAATCAAGTTGACAACGACAACAATATAACTGTTCTAATATTACTGTAAACCAGGAATAAAAACATAAGGAATTAAACCATTTATCTAAGTAGCTTTTGGACAGAGAGCAACAATTACATGGATACTAATTATCATATTAAAATATTTATCATATTAAAATAATCACCATCACATTCACTTGTTAAAGCTGTGTTCAAACTATTTTTCCTACTCCTTCAATGTTCTTAGATTTTAGTAAAGGATTATGATATACAAATTTCACATGCCTACCATCTGTAAAAAAGTAACCAGTATGGTTACAAATTTTCCCTTTTAAATCTTTAGTTGAAGCCACAGAAAGCATTTTAAGCTGCAAAACCCCAAGGTGAAGTACTGATGGTCACTGGGGGTGGGAGCAATTTGAGATAATGATTAAGAGTATCATACAAATAAGTGAGTTGGATTCATTGTGATTTTTCTTATAGTGCTCTGGTACCAATACATTTAATGGGTCTAGTAATAACAGTACTTTAGTTTTAATTCAGCTGAAATAAACCACAAAGGGTGAAAAGTCTCTCGTCAATAATTTTTGTGGTAGAAGACAGGTAAATAGAGCCGAGGTACAAATCACCCATAATCTAATTGAATGGCGGAACAGGCTCAAGGGGCTGAATGGCCTACTACTGTTCCTAACCGCTTATGTTCTTGTATCTGTTTATTATGCTCGTTCAAGGCATTTAAAGTTTTAGTTCCAATCCTGACAGCTGTGTGCATGCATATACATGAGGGCATTGAATAAAAAACAAGGCGATTATGTTGAATTTGTACGACAGTTATTAGACCACACAGAGTATTGCATGCATTTCTGGGCATCCCATGATAGGAGAGATATTAGAGCCATTGAAAGGGTACGGTAAATATTCACTAGAATTGATACCAAAAATGAGAGGATATAGGTAGTCAGAAAGTCAAAAAATTCCAGACTTTTGTCAGTGAAACAGTGAAGGCTAAGGGGATCAAAGGGGTTTCAAAAATTATGAAAGCTTTTGAAGGTAAACGGTGAAAGATTAGCTGGGCTTTTCCACTCCCGTGGAATCTCGGTCTAAACTTGGATGTGTTAGTTATTATTCATTCATAGTCCAACAATCAACTTGTTTCCACTGGTTGGTGAATTGGTAACTAGTGGACATAAATGCAAGATCATCTTTCAAGCAGCCACTGCAAATAATTGTGGGTCATCATTTAGCCTAACATTTTACTGGCTTTCTCTGAATTTACTCTATTTTTTGGGCACCAATTTTTGTCCCTGATTTTCTCTCGGTTTCCGACACTAAAATAAAAGCTGAAAAACATCTGGAAAACCCCCCACAAAAAATGATTTTAATGATCCTTAACAGTTGCCCAGCTAATAAAGAAGAATTTAATACCACGCCTACGCCTATTACTGTTGCTTTTGCTTCAAAATTATCCTGGAGTTCAAATTAAATAGTTTCAACACAAAATAGCAAAGGATTTTTTTTTTTTTGCAAGATTTCAATTCACATAAAATTTAGCAACTTCAAGTTGAAAGGAACAGACTGTATATTTCAGTACTTATTTTGCAGAACCTGTCCCCTCTTAAATAACCACATCATGTTTCATCAAAGCACTAATGTGCAGATAGTACTTACCCAGCCAAATACAGTGCAAACCAATTTAATCAAATACAACTGCTTGCACAACCCTAGAAAACGGTTAACTATATTTAAAAATGTTCAAGAGCATTTCCTGGAAAGTTATAGAAATTCCATATTAATTCTGTGGTTTGTACAAGGAAATGTTTTATCTGGGCAAAAATGCCTGCAGAGAAATATGTATCCCGCGTTGATGCAAGGAAAAGGGTGCCACACACATATCTAGTTTGGCCATACCTTAACAGAAATTGGATAATGGAAGCAATGTTCCCCATCAAAAGATGTCTATCATCTGAAATTTCTTGGTAACATTGCAACAAATCATCGTGCATATCTGTACAAAGCTTGTCAGACACTGAACTGGACAACTATATCACATTTAGGCCTTTTGTAGTGACCTGCTACTTTATACTATTTACTTCCAGCTGCTTCTCTGAACAGAATTCCAGTTCCAACAGCTTCATTATGACTACAAATGGCTCTCTCCTGGCATTGCTCACATTTTCTGGGGTAGATTGTGTAGTTTAACTGCTAAACTGACAGTCTCTTTAAGGCCAATAATTAAGTACGGCCTGTGGCAATTGAAATACTTACAGCTGCTCTGAATTGTACATGATCTATCAAGATTCAGTAAACTGCGTGTAAATTTTAGGCTCAGGTTAACGACTGACTTTTTTTTTAAAAAAGAGATACTTTCAGCTCTGTAATAAAGTATGACAATGTGCTCCGAACACAGAATTTGATAAATCTACTAGTGGATCTCTTGTGGAAGAAAGCCGGGAAGCAGCAACTGAGGTGCAAAACTGCAGGCAGGGCAGGGAGCACTGACTTGGAGGGAGCAGGATAAGGTGCCAAGAAAGAAAGAACGTACAAACTTGCATTTATATAGCAGCGACCGAGGTAATGGAGAGGACAGGTGGGGCGGGGTGGGAAGGGAACAGGCCGCAGGGGCCTGAGAGCACGAATGGATAATGAGCACTTTGGGGCAAAAAGAGGTTAACTCCCTGAAAATACAGCAGGCAACCAGCCTTGAAAAAGACAAAGGCCATCCACAAAGATAACAGAAGGGGACAAATAAGAAAAAAAAAAAGCAAGCAGAAGAGAGCTGCTAGTGGAGGTAGACTTTCCGAACTGTCAGAGTTGGGAAGTTGTGGCTGGGAAAACCACATGATCCTCTCAAGTCAATCAGTTAAATATGAACAAAGGTTTATATCACAGTGCCACCTAGATGGGAGGTTCAGCTCAGAGGAGTGAATCTGCTCCTTAAATACGAAAGCCAAGGTGCGACAGAAATAAGTTTACATTCCTGTAAGATTTTTAAAATATTACTAGTGAATCTCCCATGGTCTTGCTTATGGTTAGTTGGAGGAAATAGTAGTTCTGTTTGTTGTAACAGGCTGAGAGGGGTTACAGTGCCACTTCTGGATCAAGCAAGAACAACAGAAATTCTTGCAATATTGTTTTTGGAGGAAATTTCACAGAATCACAGAATCCCCACAATGCAGATAGAGGCCATTTCGGCCCATCGAGCCTGCACCGACACATATCCCACCCTATCCCCGTAACCCCACGTATTTAATCCCCCTAACACTAAGGGTCAATTTATCATAGCCAAATCAACCTAACCTGCACATCTTTTGATGAATAACAGGCGTTACCTTTATTAGGGAACATACAAACTCCAGGAATGTTATCAAAATAACTAAAAGGTGAAGTTAAAGAGATCTGAGGGTGTACATCTGATGCTTAACAAATCCATAACTGCAGAGCAGCAATCAACAAGGCAAATAGAATGCTAAACTACTCAAATCTGTAGCGTACAGGTCTAAGGGTGCCATGCTAAACCTGTGCAGTACTTCAGTCAGATCGCAGCTTGAGTATTGGATTCAGTTTTTACCACCGAGACACGGGAAGCCATTTAAGCCCTGGAGCGAGTGCAGAGAAGAACTGCAAGAGTGACTATAGTTACAGAGGTCTGAGTTTTGACAAAAGCCCAGAGAAACACGCACGATTGAGCCGTCAAATAACTTGACGAACAGCTGACCTCAAAGAGAAGTAGTGTTTATGCTAGTAAACAGTATAGCAAATATAAACTGGGAGCATGAATTCCAAGTTAAACCATGAAAGTAGAACGAGGGACAAAGGAGCAGGAGTAGGCCATTTAGCCCCTCGGGCCTGTTCCGCCATTCAATTAGATCACAGCTGTCTCTGTACCTTAACTCCATCTGCCCGCCTTGGTTCTGTAACCCTTAATACCCTTGCCGAACAAAAATCTATTATCTCAGTTTTGACATTTTCAATTGACCTAGCCTCAACAGCATTTTGGGGAGGGTGAGGGGGGCGGGGGTAAAAGAGTTCCAGATTTCCACTACCCTTTGTGTGAAGAATTGTTTTCTAACATAACCCCTGAATGGCCTAGCTCTAATTTTAAGGTTATGCTCCCTTGTTCTGGTCTCTCGTGCCAGTGGAAATAGTTTCTCTCTGTCTACACTATCAAATCCTTTAATCATCTTAAACACTTCAATTAGATCATCCCTTAATTTTCTATATTCTAGGGAATACAAGCCTAGTCTATGCAACCTGTTCTCATAATCTAACCCTTTTAGCCTGAAATAGGTCTAAAATTGGCAAAAAGCAAATTAAGGACTGATGTCAGTTAAGTTTTTTTTTTAAACAGAGTGCTTAACATGTGGAATGGAATTGTGTAGTGCAGTGGAGGCAAAAAATATTCAAATCATTTAAATTAACAGATGCTGCGATGGGGCTTTTTTCTGAATGGATGAGGTAAAATCGGTGAGCTGGGATGGGCAAATGATCTTTGTCATCCCTATCTATTGTGATCTTGTATACATGACGCTTTTCAGTTCCAGCTTACATACTTTAGAACCATCACAAGATTCAGACGGAGGCAGGACTCACCGTAACTTCACATTCTGGCCAGTGTACGACTCGTATGGCTTTTCTACATGTGTAAACTCAAAGTCAAACGTCTGGGACTGTGTCATCTCACCAGGTCGGGCCAGGTCTTTTACCAGAGACACAAACTCATGGTGATTCCCTCGGTCGTAGTACAGCTCTGTTAACAGAAAGCACCATTTTGTTTTTATATCGTACGAAGTGTTCAAACAAAATGTTTTTTTCTCCCCAAATGTTGTGCTTGCCTCCTCCAGTCACCAATGTTATGTCATGAAAATCTGAGAGAGAGCAAGTTAGTCTCTTGAGTTTTTCCAATTTCCTTCTTTTACATTACCCACTCTGCTGAGATACAATTCAGCAACATAGTAACGACCCTCTTATACTTCAGCCGGGGGAGACATTCCTCACAGCGAACCTAGCCAGTAAGTATTGTCAGGCTTTCGGGGGTTTCACATTTGTACACAGTATTAACAAAAATCCTGATTATGTTTCCTTTCCACAATTTGCTGCCCACTTCAGATGTCACTATCAAATGTTCCAGATAAGCAGGTTGTGAGAAAAGTTTTGGTATTTTGAAAACTTTAGCTTGGGGAATCCCAAGTACCTTTACTGAAAGTTCGTAAAGAGTTTACACTGAAGCAGATGGTGTACAGATTTTTGTGATGTGAATTTAGGAAAGACTGCATCACAGAACAATTCCGGGACAGTGTCCAACAGTATCTGCTAGTTATTGAGTTCTAAGGTTTGAGCTTCAAGCCAGAAGTCGTGAGTTAGCAGAAGCTTAGCCATCATTACGTCATCAATAACTTTGCTGTTATAATGATATTATTGTTCATCCTGTGACAGCAGAAACATGACATTTAACAGTATTACTGGTACTGAAGAACATTTGCAATATCAGCACTCAGGACCCCAGTAGTTCACAACAGGAGAGGTTAAGGAAAGTACATCTTGCTCTGGGGAGAATAACTTTCACATAAAAGCAGCAAGAACATATGTACACAGAGTGAAGCTCACAATACAAGACATTATGGGAACTCAAATTTTAAAAAGTCTGCCCCAAATACCAAGATATATTAAATACAGAATTTGCTCATCAGTACAACATTCAACAGAATTGAAGAATATCTCTGATTTGTTGTGTCCTCAGATTCTACAGGTACCTAAATTACTTCTCGGGTAACAATCTCTTATTGTCGATGGGCTATCAGTACAGTCGCAAAGATTTTCTTCCCAAAAATATGTTTGAGCCGCAAGTTTATTTGCAGAGTCTAAAATGAACACAACATTGTAATTTTAAATATACACCTCTCCATAACTTCTAAAGGAGTTGCTGCAATAACTTGGGCAGTACCAAGGTTACATTGGCAATGGAATATTCTTTTGGATTACTGAAATTATTAACAGCGCTTTCAGAGTAGGCGGCTGTAAGGCTTCCAAAATTTGCAGATCCCCAAAACCTAAGGAAAAAGGACTTTGGAACTACCTCAGAGTGATACAAATGCATTTGGGCCTACCATAAGGAATTTAAGACCAAAATCCAAGTTTTGGCATTTAAAAAAAACATGTCTGGGCCTGTAAAGGGAGAAAAGGCTGCGAAGGAAGTTGGGATCGACCTCTGCAATTAACTGCAATACCCAAACTGCTTTTGCAATGTCTGGGGAACCGGGATGACCTCACTCAAAGCCCCGGCACGCATTAACATTTTGACAATAGACCCTAGGAGGAGACAGCCCCACCCAAAACAACAGGTCCCATCAAACCGATTACAGAACCCATTAAAGACATGCATAAAGCAAATATTCGATCGAAGTCCTAGACCCAGTCAAGAAACCCAAAACATGAGGACGATTCAAACTCCGATTAAACAACAGATCGACAGGATGGAGCTATCCTGAAAACCACTTCACACATTTACAAAACCAGTTAACACGCTAGTGAAGTCGTTACTGTTAACGAGGTCTTACAATGACCGGGATTTGATTTGGTTTTGATAAGGCCACTTCAATTTAGTATAATTGAAGGCCCATCAAGCAGTTCAACAGGAAAAGCAGTAACAACAGTTCAAGTTCAACAGAAGGCAGTTCTGCAGTTCAATTTGAAAGCCTGTTTTTCAGCAGAAGTCAGTGCTGGAATTAGAGTTCAGGAGAAGCAAGTTGGGCAGTTAAAGAAGACAGTTAAGTAAGAAGGGAGTTCTCCAGTAAAACAGTTCAAGTTCAACAAGCAGGCAAGAAGGCAGTAGGCAGTTTCCACAGTTCTGCAAGAAGGCAGTTCCACAGCTCGGAAGAAGACAGTTTAAACAGAAAGCAGTTCAACAAAGAAAGCCAACAGCTCCAGAAGTAGGCCGACACGCAAGAAGAGACCAGAGCGACCGCCTCAGTGACCATCGGACACCTCGCGGCAACAAGGGCCTTACGAAACCTTTTACTCAAAAGACTCTAAACCCTAACTCTCAACTGTCAAGGATTCGTTTGATGAGCATTATCCCTGGTTAGTCCAACCTAGCTAGTGAAGTGGGATTGGGAGGGGTGAAGTATTCTTCTAATGTTATTTCCCTCGCGTGTACCGAAGTGTTCCCCACCTTTAGAGTGTTAAGAGTGTTTGCGTTGTGTTTTACTTTCTTGAATAAAAGTCAAAATTCTTTCATCAAAACCTGTTGTCTACTGCATCTTTGTTCACAACCCCCAAATAAGTCCAAGGTCTAGAACCAGGGGCGTGGGAGCGATTCGAACCGCTCACTGAATCAGAGGTGAAGCTGACCCTACCACACCACCCCCTACACGGCTCATATATACCAACTCAATTCCATGCATGAATCTGCAAATACCATTAACCAGGAATATATATACACAAGTGACTTGCAGCCAAATGGACTTAAACTCTCAGCCAATACATAAGCCAATTGCTGGGCAATAAACTAATGTTTCATTGTTGCATTATTGACTTTTACAGATCAGACGCTGAATGGGATGATAACAGATAAAACAAGTCTACATGATCGAAATACGTTCTGCTACTAATACACCGATATTACAATTTCCCCAACACTGAAGGGGAAAGCCAGCATCAGCATTTTTCTCCCTCCACCACCCTGCCCTTCAAATGGATTGCAAGTTAGTTTCTATCTCAGTGCAACTGTCCAAGGTTTTAGAACAAAACAGTAACCATCTTCCCGGGCTTGTCAATGCTACTTTTGAACCAACTACCAAGAGGTATGTGAATGTGATGTGGGCTATTTTATGCTCCAATTTCTGCTCACTTCTGCTTAACTGAGTTTAGAAACTGAGCACGAAATCATAGATGCACATCAAAATGTCGCATGATCAGGCTTCTTTAGTACTTACATGATGGAAACAAACTTGTTGGTTATTTCACAAGTAAAGCACGAAGCTTAGTCAATCATTCAAGCCTAATACCAGAAACTATTGTATTGCGTGGAACACTTGGCTTCAGTAAAGATTATAACTAACTAGCACTGGGCTTTGTCCACCATGGTGTTATTGAACACCACAAGTATGGTACAAAGTGTACATGACACACTGTGCAACATATTAACTCCAAGAACTTTCAAATAACTGATGCAGACGATTGGTTAAATGGATTGCGAGAGATAATTGTTCCCTCGGGATTGAATGAAAAATCTAACCACAAGTCCTGCAATCCATCACATTACATGCAGACATAATCACAACAACTTTTATATCTCTGTTTAGAAAGATGGATATGAGTTAATAGCAATAATGTCCATTAGTGACATTATTGTGGTCTTGGCATAAAAAGCCACAGATCTGCTTTGTAAATTGTCTCAGTGCTTATTCAGCTCCATTGGCTTTTATTGTCTCATACAATTCCTTCATAATGGACTTTATGACTTAACTAATGTACAAGTCATGTGCCTTCCGAAGCAGCCTAAAAATCACAAGTTTAAAAAAAGTACAAGAACATGTACCACACCGCTGTCATGAGATCTATCAAATAAAGGCAAACTGAAATCAGCTGAAGACATTTTAAAGTTTGCAGTTAATTCAGTATCTAGAAAGTTGCAAAACTACTTTGTGAAGTGGTTCTGTAGTCAGGTCCTGGGTGTAGAATTGTTTACGTTGTGGGACGGGTTCCACAGCAACTGAGGAACAAGGAAACTGTGCATGTACAGCTGCGATAAAGGTCCATGACTATGTACTTTGTTGTCTTTCCTTCACCAGACACAGGGCAGGTGGTGTTTGTCTTTACAGGCTATTATATGTGCACCAAACTGCTGGAAGATGACTGCACCAACCACCTCTATTGGTGAGGCACACTGCCTCCGAATACAGCACTGCCAAGTTTATCACATCACAGGCCAACACCAGGACTGCAGCTGGCAGCATTCCAATAAAGCAAAAACAGATCAAGAATATTTCAGGTCAAAAGCGCAGAGGAAGGGTGCTTGTACTTTGCAGTTTTGATTTTTGGAAATCATCACTGTGCCATCCTCCTGCTACCACTCTCCTACTTACATACCCACTTGGCGCCATCCTCTATCAAATGCAGGCAGTAGTAGAGCCAGGAAATCCAGCAATAGTTCACAAGACTCATTAAAAAGTAGGTCTTTGATGCAGCTTAAACAAGACGTTGGCGCTTTTACATATTCTAATGCAGCCAGTGGTGGAAAATTGGCATATATGCCATTGGTTATACTTTGGCCCGGAATTTGCGGTCGGGATGACTTTGGTTTCATTCCGCCTTTGAAATTGACCGCAACTTTGGGATTTGGTGCATGCAGTCTGTCATTGACAGCTCCGAAACAGGCTGCGCTGTGCTCCTCCCCCCACAGAGCCGGCAATCTGCGTAATCAGCCAAATCAGGGAAACTGACAAAAACTTCAGCTCTTCCGCAGTAAGTGCGCTGTTAAATTCCCCACTAAAAGTCAGACCCAAAGGGATTAGGTGTAACTGGGGTTTTGAGTGTTATTACTGCTAAACAAATGTTAAGGGCCTGGAAAACTAATTTTAATTTTGTGCAGTGTGAAATTCGTCCACTTAGAAACTTTTCAAAAAAAGTTTACTTTAAAAAAAAAATAAAAAAATTTTGTCCATCTTTATTTCAGGTTTGCCTTTTCCCCATGAGAGCCCCAATCTTTGTTTTTCTCTAAGATTTTTAAAAAGTTAGAATTTTAAGAGCTTACTCACTACCTTGTTCGCTGTCTGTGAGAATTCTGCATTTTGATCGGCTGCTCAAAAAGCTTGTTGATGTCACAGCAGTTCGCACAAGGGAATCCCCACTACAGTTCTGTTGAATTGAATTCAAGGTCGGAAAACCCAAAGTTCTCGACACAGGAATCGCGAGATCCTTGTGCGATGCGTACTTCAGGACCGGCAGCGAACGCCTTTGCTTCACTGCTGACCGCAAACTCCGGGCTAAAGTGCCGAAAACAATTTACAACTAAACTGAGCCTGATTTATATTACTGACATTATATCAATACAGAGTTGTTATTTTAGGATTTGTGCACTGGTGGGGTAATGACTGACTGAAGGCAACTATAAAAAAAGACAGGCATTGTGTGACAGTAGACCCTAATTTTTGGAAAGAGCCCAACAATGACAGGAAAACTGGCAACTGAAGTGCCAAAGGATGAACCTAGTCCTTATGTGGTTTAAAGAATGCTCCAGTAACTCTGCCACAGTCTATGATAGGTAACCTGAACTTCTGTACACAAACGACAACACCGACTGAGAGAGAATTGCATAGAATGTTGCTGGGATTTTATGCAGACATTTTGGATTGATACTTCATGTTGAGGAAATTCAGCTTTTCTTTTTATGTCAAAAGCATGAGGCTTGGTTTAGTTGCTAGCAGCTCTTGCAGTACTGGTTCTATCAGGATCTTGTACAAGGCTGAGAGTCTAGCAAAATCTCTTTGGACATGAGCAAACCAACCTCACCCAATTCAATATTTTTAAATCACGTTGGGCTGCACTGAGCCCGGGAACAAGAAATGGGTTTTCTCAGGATCCCAATCACTGGGCGGATAAAGTTTTTATTTTAATCTGCTGTTACTAATTAAAAGTAAAGTAAGTTTTCTGGGAAAAGCCCATTGTTCTACCAGCTTCTTAAGGCACTTGGCTCCCATTTTTTAACTTGGCATTTTATCTTCAGTGCAGATTTGTCATCAGTGTCTAAATCTATCTATATCTTCCCGAATGAATCAGACGTGGAGTTAACCGCTCTGCAGGAATTAACCAGTCAACAAAAAGATAAATCGAGAACATTCACCAGGTCAGTGGTGAAATCAAAAGGACTAAGTGGCGTGCCCACAGGGTCTACTTGGGTGTCTTGGCCAATATTTATTTATCGGATGCGATGTTAAACCAACGCTCTCTCAGGTGGACATAAAAGATTCCATGGCACTATTTCGAAGAAGAGCAGGGGAGTTATCCCCGGTGTCCTGGCCAATATTTATCCCTCAATCAACATCACAAAAACAGATTATTTGGTCATTACCACATTGCTGTTTGTGGGAGCTTGCTGTGCGCAAATTGGCTGCCGTGTTTCCTACATTACAACAGTGACTACACTTCAAAAAGTACTTCATTGGCTGTGAAGCGCTTTGGGATATCCTGAGATCGTGAAAGACGCTATATAAATGCAAGTCTTGCTTCTTTTCTTTGGGAATATCCCACAATGCTTTCTCGACCCACTCCTATTCCTCATCTAGATGTTGCCCCTCAGTGACATCTACTGGAAGCGCGGGTTCAGCCGCGTGTGCCGACAATACCCAACTTTATCTCTTCAGCACTGTGCTTGATTCAACGATTGTTGCTGTTGTCCGACTGAAATTTCTGTAGCTCATCATTGTCAAAATCAAAGCCATCCTGTTTTTTCTCCCCCATCATAAACTCTGCAAAATAGCCCCTAATCCAAGCTTGACATAATGGTGTGTATTCTCAGGGTCCCACTTGACCGTGAGCTAAGCCGCAAACCCCACATCCAGATTATCATCAAGACCATCCCCACATCACCCATTTCCATCCCTACCTCACTCATTGCCACTCTTATTTATGCCTTTGCACATCTATACTTGACTTTTTCAATGTCCTGCTCTCCAGCTTACTGAGTCCGCCCCCCCATAAGATCCAACTCATCCACAACTCCGCTGCTTATATCCTATCTCTCACAAATTCCCACTCATCATCCTGCCCTTACCCACCTCCACTGGCTCCCCTTTCCTCATAGAATCATCCAACACAGAAGGCGGCTATTCGGCCCATCATGCCTGTGCAAGCTCTTTGGAAGAGCTATCCAATTAGTCCCACTCTCCTGCTATTTCCCTTTTCAAATATATATAAAATTATAAAATTCCCTTTTGAAAGTTACTATTGAATCTCTTCCACCACATTTCAGGCAGTGCATTCCAAATCATAACTCACTGAGTAAAAACAATTCTCATCTCCCCCTTCGTTCTTTTGCCAATTATCTTAAATTGGTGTCCTCTGGTTATCAACTGTCAGTGGAAACAGTTTCGCCTTATCTACTCTATCAAAACCCTTCATAATTTTGAACACCTCTTATATCTCCCTGTAACCTTCTCTGCTCTAAAGAGAACAATCCCAACTTCTCCAGTCTCTCCACATAACTGAAGTGCCTCATCCCTGGTACCATTCTAGTAAATCTCCTCTCTACCCTCTCCAAGGCCTTCACATCCTTCCTATAGTGTGGTACCCAGAACTGGACACATTACTCCAGCTGAGCGCTAACCAGCGATTTATAAAGATTCCTCTGCACATCAACTTCAAAATCCTCATCTTCAAACACCTCCAGTCTCATTCCATCCACTTCTTCAAATTGCTCTAGCCTTACATCCCTTCTGGCAGCCTCTGTTCCTCCAACTCTGACTTGCTGAACATTCCCTGCTTCCTACCAGTGATGGCAGAACCTTCAGTCACCTAACCCTCAAGTCTCAAAATCTTCCCTCAATCTCTCTCCCTTGCCCCGCCTTCAAAAGCCTCCATAAAAACTTACCTCTGGTCTGGCCAACTCCCTTAATTTCCCTCCTACTTCTTAGGTCTGAAATTGAAATGCCGTGGGACATTTTGCAGTGTTGAAAGGTGTTATATAAATGTTTTATGTTGAAAAGAAAAAAAAAGACTTACATTTATACAGCACATTTCACTCTCTCAGGATGTCCCAAAGCACTTCACAGCAAATGAAGTACTTTTGAAGTGGAGTCAGTGTTTTAATGTAGGAAACGCAGCAGCCAATTTTCACACAGCAAGCTCCCACAATCAGAAATGTGATAATGACCAGATAATCTGTATTTTTTAGTGATGTTGATTGAGGAATAAATGTTGGCCAGGACACCAGGGATAACTCTCCTGCTCTTCTTTGAAATGTTGCCATGGGATCTTTTACACCCACCTGAGAGAGCAGACGGGGCCTCGGCTTAACGTCTTACCCGAAAGACGGCACCTCCGACAGTGCCGCACTCCCTCAGTACTGCACTGGAGTATCAGCCTACAATTTTGTGTTCAAGTCTGGAGTGAGACTCGAATCTACAATCTTCTGACTCAGAGGTGAGAGTGCTGCCCACTGAGCCACAGATGACATTGTGGCTCAAAAACAGTTATGATGACAACTCAGAGTAATGAATTCAGACGGTGTATCTGAACCTCCAGGTAGGTACCCAATTCCACAGTTTACAGTTATGAAAAAAGGGGCATAATGTCTTTTTTTTGACACATATGACGTATCAAAAGACAGACAGCGTGCAATGAGGGGGCCGGTCGAGAAGATCCGCCTCCCAACAGTTGAATGCGCTCTGCAAATGAAGCAACGCGATTGCTCTACCACCCAGGCTACAATTTGCAATAATTCACAAAACACTAGCATTTTCAAATGCCGCAGCTGGAATTCCAGTGCATCCCGCGGTAGTTGCATTGAGGGCAGAAGGCCTAGCAGTAGCTACCTACCAATCTGTCCTATGAACTCGACTTTAATCCCTTGATGTTCTAGCCTTTTGCCGGGATTTTTCAGGGTGACATTCACTTTCCCAGAGACAGTCTCTCCATCGTAAAACAGATAGTATTTATCCTTCTTCCCATCTTCTGTCTTGTGTTCCACTTTCTTGCGAGTCTCAGCGTCATTCAACACCACGTCAATCTCTGCACTTTGCCCAAAACTGAAGAAGCTCATTTTTTAATTTATTTTTTTCCTCTCTTAAATGAAGAAAAACTGCACACGGTGGTTCTGAAGCCCCCCTTTTCCTCGCAGTAAAAAAAAAACACACGGAGTGGCCCTGTCCAAACGCCGGCTGGGTCGATGCGGGCTGTGAGCTCGGAGTCCGATCCTGTTCCTGTTTCTGTGTCTCTGCAGCAACTCTTCGCCTTGGCCCTCACCGCGCATGCGCCCCCCTTCGCCCTCCGGGCGGAATGCGCATGCGCGCACAGCCCCTTCGCCCGCCTGGCGGAATGCGCATGCGCCAACGTGCACGTCACGTGACACTAGCAACATTCGCATCCTTTTTAACCCAAAAAAGACTCGTCTTTAACACATTGTTTACGCCTAAATTTGAAATCAGAGCGTTACCCTGATGGGAAAGTGTGTGTCCAGTTATTAAATTTGACCCTTTTTCTTCCCCACCCAACCGACACAAGCCAAACCAGGCCCTCAAAATAGCTCAATGCGCACGCGCAACAACGGTCAAGCCGCCAGGGAAGAAAATATGTTAAAAAATTATATTAATTCGGATAAATTTAAAATTTCACAATTTAAAAGCTTTATGTAACCGATAAATGTAAAAAAAAAAGTTATAAATGTTTCTAATTTTATTTTTACCGGGGAGGTTCGGACTGTCGCGCAGGCGCGGTGGGCGCGGCGTTTTGGCGGGTGCGGGCGATTTGAAATGGCCGCAGTTCAGCTGCTGCGGCGACTGGAACCCTTCGAACTGCAGCACATCAGCGCAGGTAACCGGGGGGCCCGGGAGGCGAAGTATTCCGGCAACAATATGATATAGTATTGTTAATAAATAAAAGGTTCCAGTGTACGGGGGATTTTTAAGGTCAGGGACAGAAACTGGGTGCAAGTGTCAAAACATTGCTGACTGTAATATGCCCTGCTTTGCACTTGCTTTTGAAGCTCTTGCACTCCCTTAATATACCAGTCTTCACAACCAATGTGAAGATTTGTTTAACTGCTTGCTTAGCCAATAATATGTCACCCATAGACAGTTCGGGATAAGTGGATCATTTTCCGGTTGGCAAACTAACTAGTGGGGTGCCGCAGGGATCGGTGCTGGGGCCTCAACTATTTACAATCTATATTAATGACTTGGATGAAGGGACCGAGTGTAATGTAGCCAAATTTGCTGATGATACAAAGATAGGTGGGAAAGCAAGTTGTGAAGAGGACACAAATAATCTGCCAAGGGATATAGATAGGTTAAGTGAGTGGGCAAAAAATTAGCAGATGGAGTATAATGTGGGAAAGTGCAGAGAGAGTTACAAAATGCTGCAGTGCAGAGGGATCTGGGAGTCCTTGTACATGAAACACAAAACATTAGCATGCAGGGACAGCAAGTAATTAGGAAGGGAAATGGAATGTTGGCCTTTATTGCAAGGGGGATGGAGTATAAAAGTAGGGAAGTCCTGCTACAACTGTACAGGGTATTGGTGAGACAACATCTGGAGTACTGTGTACAGTTTTGGTCTCCTTATTTAAGGAGGGATATACTTGCATTGGAGGCAGTTCAGAGAAGGCTCACTAGGTTGATTCCTGAGATTCATTATGAAGAAAAGTTGAGCAGGTTGGGCTTATACTCATTGGAGTTTAGAAGAATGAGAGGTGATTTTATTGAAACATATAAGATGCTGAGGGGGCTTGACAAGGTAGATGCAGAGAGGATGTTTCCCCTTGTGGGGGAATCTAGAACTAGGGGGCATAGTTTCAGAATAAGGGGTCGCCCATTTAAAACTGAGATGAGGAGGAATTTCTTCTCTGAGGGTCGTGAATCTGTGGAATTCTCTACCCCAGAGAGCAGTGGAGGCTGAGTCATTGAATATATTTAAGGTGGAGATAAATGGATTTTTGAACGATAAGGGAGTCAAGGGTTAGGGGGAGTGGGCAGGGAAGTGGAGTTGAGGCAAAGATCAGATCAGCTATGCTCGAGGGGCCAAATGGCCTACTCCTGCTCCTATTTCTTATGTTCACCTGGGAGTCCTCGTTTGATGCAAAGAGCATTCATTATGGGTTCTGGTGTGATTGACATCTATACAGTCAATTGATCCAACTACAGGAAACTTTTGTTTATCCGGCACCCAAATATCTGGAATTCTCGCTTAACCGGCAAAAATCATCCTCCGAAAACTCCTCTCAAATAACCGGCAATGTTGCCGAGTCGCAGTCGAGTCTCCGCGAACGCCGAGTACTCCGAAAACTCCTCTCAAATAACCGGCAATGTTGCCGATCCCAAGTCCGAGTCCGCGAACGCCGATTTAGTCAGTAGGGGTAGTTTTCAAAAGTACCCAAATACTGTATACTGCACATTTCTTGATTTATTTATTTTTCTTTGTTAAAAATAGCCTCGGTAGATATAACTCTCCGTTATCCGGTACTTTCGATAAACCGGCACCACGCCGGTCCCGTCGGTGCCGGTTAATAAAGAGTTTCCTGTACATATCCTACAATTTATGAAGTTCTAAGTGTGCCATACCAGCCAGCTCTATGTGCACATGCTCGTTAGCTGTTGCATACACAGAACATCGCAGGGATTTGTCCAGGAGATGTTTTGATTATGCAATGGGTAATTAATATAAGTGTTTTTAAAAAAGGTTGAAAAGCAATATTAAATGATGTGTACCTTGATCCTCCTGTGTGCCCTTTTGGCCAATTCTTGGCATTGCTGTCAGTTTAAAGCTACCTTTAGTTTATAAAATGCATTTAAATATATTTGTGTTTTGTTCAATGTGCCAACTGCTCTGGTCAAACAAGCTGAATGTATTTTTTACCTATATTGTAAAGCAGACCAGTTTGGAAATGAACAGTGGATGAATGCTGCCATCATGCAGGATCTTATTACTGCTGTTTGTAGTAGTATGACTTTGTCCTCAGTGATTTTGTTGTGACCCATGAGTATGCATGGGTTGATCTGCCTTGTGTTTCTGCACTGGGTCATAGGAATACCATAAATGTGCCTGTTGATTCATTGATTGTATGCTGGTAATTGTGGTTGTACTTTTGTTTGTGGATGTTGCAGGGACTCTGATGCAATGCAGTTCTATATCCAGCTAGTGTGATTTAGCAATTTTAGCATTGTGTGAGAATATTGATGTACACTTGTGGTGCTGGAAATTTATAGGTAGTAAGGTTGAATGTAGAGGTGGAGAAAGACATTTTTTATTTTTGTTTTGTAATTCAAATTTTAAATATTTTACAAGTATAGTGAGTACTAGCCAAAATTGTACTGTAATTAAAAGGGTGTGGAATAATATTCTAAATTGACATTTATTAACAGTATGTTATTTCCAAATACTGTACAAAAGCTAAATACTGGTGATGTTGGAAATCTGAAATAAAAACAAAATGCTCAAAATATTCAGCAGGTCAGGCAGCATCTGTGGAGAGAGAAACAGTTAATGTTTCAGGTTGATGACCTTTCATCAGAACTGAAAAAAGTTAGAGATTTTTAAGCAAGCACAGAGGCAGGGAAAGGGAGAGGTGGGGGGAGGAACGAACAAAAGTTCTGTGATCAAGTGAAGGGCAGGAGAGATAATCCCTTTTGTCATTTAATCTCTCTTGCCTTCCACCCTATCACATTCCTTCCCCCGCCCCTATCACATACCTCCCCTTGTGTTCTTTCCTTCCCTCCTCCTGTCCCTACCACTGTACTTGCTTAAAACCATCTATAACTTTTTCCAGTTCTGATGAAAGGTCATCAATGTCAAACGTTAACTCTGTTTCTCTCTCCACAGATGCTACCTGACATGCTGAGTATTTCCAGCACTTTCTGTTTTTATATTATGTTATTTCCAAATGTGAGTGCACACCCCTTTTTTAGTCCCATCTTTCTACCCTGGTGGGTTTCCTTCTCTCAACCCATGTGTCTGCAGGCAAACTGAAGCTGTGGGCATTCTGCTTCCATGCCACCGCCAAATCCGCTCTTAGCTCAGACATTGGCCCAGAAATTGATCTCGCTCTGTTCCCGCGGGGGTAAGGAGCAGGCGCGATCTCTCACTCCGCGTTGGCTTTTCAGATCCAGCTCGCACGAACTTGATGTTCCAGACATCAGCTGGGCAGTGCTTGCGTATCCCACCGGCGTAGTGAATTCGTGCGAGCTGTGGGATCACGTGACTCAGTTAGAGCCAATGGCAGCACACCATCTTCCATTCATAAGTTTCACACACATGCTGTGAAAGCTATGAATCTTACACCCCCCCAAAATAACAGCTAAACCTCAATTAAATTAAAAAAAAAACCATCACATTAATAAAATAAGTATAGTTAAATAAATTAACCATTTTAAATAAAAAATTAAATTTTTGAAAAAATTTAAAATCTTTTAAAAAGTTATAAAAATAAACTTACCTGTCTTTAAAGTCTCTAAAAAAGATATACCTGTTAAAAAAAAATTCAAAAAAATACTTAATTCACTACTTACCTTGTTAAAAGTGGGTCTTACTCCTTTTTCCATTTCTAAAATCTTCCGTCCTTACCTGCGCGTCCAAAGCACTAAGTGCACAGCGTGCGCGCAGCCTGTAGCGCGCACGCGATGCACCGAGGAACCGCCCCCTTTTCCAAAGACCAAGTGCCGGTTTTCAGCGCATGCGCAGGGCATGCAGAAAACCGGCAATTGGAGAGAGAATACGCGAGAGTACGCAGTGCGTACTCTCGCGCAGCGGGATCAATTTTTGGCCCATTGCCTGGTGGCAGCTGTCAAGACACTATAATTTCCCTCCCTGTGCAGCACTGCTCACTCAGATTGTGACGTTTGTGTAGTAGGAGTTTGTACCTGTATCCCTACAGTTCCACTGTGTGCTGGTACTCCATACTATCCTTCAATCAGTTGAGTTAAATGCTAACATGTTATGTCTCTCCCACCTTACACTGTTGCAGCAGATGTGTCAATTATATACTTTCAGTAAATGTTTAAAAAAAAAGCATATGTTAATAATTAACTTGCGTCCTTTTTTTCTCTCTTTCTCAAGGACCCATTAGTCTGCCACTAGTAGAAGGGAGCTGAATTTACCAGCTGCTGGTAGCCAGCTCCCAGATAAAGGTCTTCTGGACCAAACATCACCAATAAAAAAAAATGGCTTGATGCTGATGCTGCATCAGCGACAGCAGGAGTGCTGTACTCCTGCTGACTATATGCTATAAGAAAGATAGCAATGTTTGCATTAGACAGCATCCAGGTCCAAGTTTGCAAACACCGTCGGCAGGCTGATGTGAGTTTAAAAAGAAAGGGGTGCTTGGAAACCACTTGAGCTTCACTTGCGCACTGCTTTTCTGGAGTCCAAGCAGAAATGTACAAGTGTCTGGAAAGTGAATAGCAGACACATCACGAACTTGTTTGTTGTTTTAGTCTTACTGTATTTTGTGTGTCCTTCTCGCATTCTTGCAGTAAGTTTTGAAAGATGTATTGAATCTTGGTGTTTTTTTCCCCCAGTGTGGGTGGATACAGTATGGGAGGCGGACTTTACAGAGACTGAACCATTAGATTCACGCCTGGAGGAGGAGATTACCGAAAATGGGCTTGAGACATTCTCCCAACTTTATGAGAGTCTCTTTAAGTTCACTGACAAGGACCACCAAGCAGAGGCAGTCGGTGTAAGTATTCTGGATGGTTTGGATTCTCACTGCAGTCAGATCATTGCCATCAGTGCAAATTTGTGAATGAACATATTGTTTCTTTTATGCCTTGCTTTCTGTTCAAGTTGCACCTGTTAAGAAAATAGTAAACACTATGGTCTTCACGCTTAGTGCATTCAAATATGCATGGCACACATTATAAAGCAGTTGTGTGTATATGTATGTTTTTAAAAATTCAATTATCACTTACTCCTGTGTGTTTTAAACTATTGGTTAGTGTGAGCCAGGAAACATTGTATACACAATTCTCTCCTCCACCCTGTGATGTAATGAAATTCCACTCCAATAACCTCATGAATGGACAATGCAATTCATAAAAGATACATTGGGCTGTTGCTAGCATTCCTATGTTTCTGGTGGAGTAGAACTTTACGATTTTCTAATGTTTGAGATGAGGTGGCAACATAGACCAATCTAGTTCCCCTTTAAACAATGGTTGTGTTGCTAATCCAAGGGCTAGACCAAGCTACGTTTTAGCATGCAGAAGCAGTGAGAAACTCTTTGGTTTTACTGACCAGTGGCTGAAAAGAACAGAATGTTTTATTTTATCGTGGATTCCACTTGTAGCCTGTTTTTTTTTTACACAATTGGGTAAACTAGACAAACTGCAACTGTCCCAAACTAAACCTGGTAACATGTGCAGAATGTATCTTGGTTTATCCAGGCAAGATTACTGACTTGAAAATTTATCTTGTATGTTGGTCCAGGATTTCCAGGTTTGCATGATTCATTAGCTGTCGATCTGAAGTCAAGAAAAAATAGATAATGAAGAGAGAAAAATAAAAGGATTTAAAAACTGAAGAAGATGCATAAAAGTTAGGAAAATGAAGTGTGTTTCCACTGTAGGAAAAAAAATCCTTTTAAATTCTATGACTCGTACTACTTGATTACATTTTCTTTTTGTTAATTGTTCCAAGAATGAAGTGGCCATTATTCAGTCTGCTGGCAGGTTCCTCAGTTATTGGGAACGTCACAACTGAACCCATTCTTGTTCTCATCCAATGTCCACAAATGTGCACTGCAGGGATCTCTGGATAGTGATGGGAGCGGGGATCCTGGCTGCTTTTCCACTCCGTAGACCCGGGCTGCTGGAGCCATTTGCGGGATCCCTAATGCTGCTGTGTCTCAAATCAGTTAACTCAACAAAGGCTAGGAATCTAACCTCGGGACCTTGCTTTCATTATCACTGAGTCTTTGGGCAAGTGTTCCATATTTCAAGTTTCATGTGACTTGAAGTCCAACTCCTGTGATATCATGAATTGAGACTGCTGTCCTCCACGCCAATCCCAATTTTGATTTAAGTGAGACATTGTGATGTCACAAGGTGGAGGTGGAGAGAAGGAAGTCCTGTAGAAAATGACTGCTTCCAGACTATAATGCAATCAGCCGCTTTATAAGGTAGTAGTCCATTTATATTGTGGATCTGCCACTGTCTTTACTGCTGAAGCTGATGGGAGATTTGTACTATAAACATGGTGATACTGCATCTGACTTTTTGGACACCTGCTTGTGAGTTAGGTCTCTGGATGTTGGACGGCCTCACTCTGAGTCCAGCCTTTGGGCTTAGCGGTACTAAAAACAGAAGTGGTTCTGATACCCAGGGTAGATGTGGCAACAAAAAACCTTGCTGGCTGTCAGCCTCAGTGGCTGAAACCTTCCACTTCCCTTGTACTGGTATATCAAGTAGTTTCACTGGTACTAAATGGAAGAAAATCATTTTTAAAATCTCCTTGGCTCTACAAGGCACTAGCTTGTGTGGCTTTTTAAAAAAAAAACTTAAACTGTAAGTCCATAAAACACTAAATTCCTACATTACAACAGTGACTCCACTTCAAAAAGTACTTAATTGGCTGTGAAGCACTTTGGGACGTCCGGTGGTCGTGAAAGGCGCTATATATATGCAAGTCTTTCTTTTGTACCTCCAAGTCACCACTAATGTTATTTTTGCAATTCTGCATAATGTACTTTCCCCTAAAAGTAAGTCAATACTAGTCTGTCCTGTATGGTTAAAATGTCCCCAGATATTGTTTGTGATTAGTGTCACTAGCCCTTTTAAATTGAAATGGGGTCTTTTGCATGCTGCTGCCTGGCGAGTGTTTGTTCTAAAAAGATTTCTGCAGTCCAAGTAGCATAATGAACAAGTTGATGGCAGAATAAAGAACAGCTCTTGCATCCACCTGACGCTATTAAACATGAAATATGTGCTTCCTCTAAACAGTGAGTAGTTGGGGCATTTAGGTTCAGGAGGTGCCAAGTTTTATCCCTCTTGTGTGTTGTGTTAGCTGATTTCAGCGATGGGAGCAGCAGGAGTGCTGCAATTGGTATCCATTTCCTTTGGTTAGGGAGGGGGAAATTGGCCGTGATTCCCACTCGCTCAAAATAAGTGACCTTTTCAGGAAGCGTTTATGTGTGTGTTGAGGGTGACAGGATTCAGCTCAGCTGTTTTTCACTTGGATGCAGTACGCTAGAGTAAGGAGTTGCCACCTTGTGGCGAGGAGGGAGGAAATTAGTGGGAAAAGAAGGAAGAAATTAAAAAAAAATCTTTTGCACTGCCATCACAGCCATCATTTATTTTCTACCTTTTTTTAATCCTGAATATTTTAATCCCACCCTGTAAGTACTGGGAGTAATGGTACTAAGTTGCTAAAGAAGTTTCAGATTGTGTTTGCGTAATAATATATTCATGTACAGTATATGGACTGCATTCTTGTGGATTGAATTTTTAATACAAATTTGCTTACAAAAACTGTTTTAATGGTTCACAGAGAAATTTCGACCTCTATGACTCTTTCCATTACCAATGAATAAATGACTGTTCACCTAACCTACAATTATCATGCCTGGTTCCCATTACTTATATAAGTATTTTGAAGGTATCGGAGTTTAATTTGGTAGATTTTTGTATCTAAAGTGACAGTTATTTTTCCTTTTTTATTAGGGTATTTGGACACTGTTTGCAGCAAATAATATCTCCCACAATGCCCTTGTTGCTGTGTTGTATCATTTCATCCAAATGGTTCAGAATAAGAAGGCCAGTGTCATCCAGCGAGAATATGCCTTGCATGCAGCTGGACTGTATTTCCTGCTCCTTGAAATCCCAGGTGAGATTACATAGCTCAAAAATTGCTTAGTAATGTAATCCACATGACAGAAGTAAATCTTTTGTAAAAATTCCAACCGAGCCGGGCCAAATATAGCTTTCTGGATGGAATTCTGGCAGACCAGTAACTTCCTTGAATCTGTCAAGTAACAGGCAAAGGGGGTGGGGGGGAAAGGTTGGAAAAGCAAAAGTTACCAGAAATGTCCCATGGTTTGTAAAACTGTCTTGAGTGTTTTATATGTACGGACAAACTGAAACTACAAACACTGTAAGATGGAAATTTTGCTTATCCTAGTTTATTTGTGACCCTTGTTTCTGTTCCTACCTTTAATTTCTGTATATACTGCTTCAGCAGTGTTACTGTTGAATAGCAGCTGTGTAAATCATCCCTGTGTATGAATTTCTCCCCTGTTTTACAGTTATCATTTCGATATAAATTGCTCCATTGTAATTAGAGGGTATTTCAACATACTCCTGTGCTATTATGCTCTTGCAGTTGTGGCAAGACATTGGCAAAAAGCATTGGGGTTATTATGGAGTGTGGTCCTGATTTGACTTCTGAGTACACTGAAGTTGGGAGGTATGGACCCACCTCTAAAGCAGTTTTGTGTCACTTGGGCTATGCATTGGGTGTTGTGTAACTCTAACCCGGTGGAACGCTACTTCTACAAAAACTAGTTTTTTAAAATCTAGTTCTGGCTTGGTGGCTGTCTCTTCAAATCCAGTGACAGTACTTTAGGAATTTAAGAACCGGCTGCAGCCAGAATCTTGTCCCAAGCCTATCTCCATACTAACGTTGCAAGTTTTACTCCACTACCTGAACAGCTTGAGGGAGGAGCCAAGTTACTTTTGGACAAACACGGACTAATTTTTTTCAGTTATGTGTATGATGCCAGTTATTTTCAAATGTGGTTGGCAATTGTTCAAAATCCAGGAAGTTCTGCTAACTTTTTAAGATCTTTAAGCTTTGTAATTGTTCGTTTGAATCCGAGTGACCGTTTGGAATTAGAAAAAAGACTGCGGATATAAAAACATCATTCAAAACAACAGCTTAGCATTCGACTGAGACCTTTTATTGTTTTTCTGTCAAAGTTAATAGAAGGATTTTATAAATATATATGTATTGTATCGCAGTCAGTTATTAATTTGTTCTGCTTTTGTAAAATAAATTCACTCAAGTTAAACTTAAAACAAGTTCTGAAGTTGTGATGCTCTATTGCTTATTGAAGATGGGAGAGAGGTACCGTAGAGACTTAGGCTAATTTCATTTGCTAAACACAAATGATCGCAAAGTTGTTCTGCTCGTTATCCTGGGCATGTTACTGAAAGCTCACCTAGTTATCAAGGCTAGTGAAGACAAAGCATAGGGAGTTGAGACTCCCCTATGAGAGATCTGAAATTTGTAAGCCAAAAGTTCTAGAGCAAGGAAGGAAGATCCAAAAAGCATAATGGCTTTGTTTGAAAAGTCGATGTGCATAATGGCTTTGTTTGAAAAGTTTACAGGTACAGTCCCCAGCATTTGCATTGTCACTGTTTATCTCGGACAGCCATCTATATCGAGCAAATGGCGCGAACTATAGGCTTCAAATACAAAAGCACACTTAAAAACCATAATTAAGCGGGCCGGCTATTTCGGATAGTTAAAGTGCGATTACCTGTCATTAAATCCTAATGATGTCTAGAACTCCTGCCACTGCTGCGAGCCCTTGCCAGCTTGCTGAGCTGAACACATTCCGACTCCAACTTCAGAAAGATGTTACTGTAAGGGGGCGCGTCTCAAACGGTGCTGGTGCGAGGTTAGGCCTTCGTTGCCTATACTATTGCTTGCTCTGGTCTCCGGCCAGCCCTTTTGCAATAAGCACCTGTGAGTGGTTCGACCCACTCGCCCTTCCGGTTCTGACACCTGGACTTAGATGCAAGGAGCAGTAATGCAGAGAAAAACTCAAATAGACCCGGTTGAATAGCACAAAATGAATATCTTTATTGCATGGCGTCTAAAATCATGAAATACATGTCATAGGCGCAGATCAAAGAGAGTACAAGTATACACACGTTCATAAAACTTGGTCTATGGAAATGGAGAACACACGGCACATCGTAAAAAGGGGAACACATTATACCTTAACCTTATTATAAAAAAAAACACCCTCCCTTAACAATACCTAAACTACGTCTGGATTTGTAGGATCGGAAAACATGCTCACCACTCGGCTTACTTCGGAAATTTTAAAGTGAGGCACTCAGCTCGTTTCGTTGCAGCGCCTGACTGTCACGTGTTTGGAAGGGTTTCTGCACCCCACTTGTTTACTTTCGCTGCCGCGAAAGGCAAGCCAGACTCCCTGATGTCATGAAGCAGTCGATGGACTCAAACCGTCTTAGAATTCAAAGAAGAATCTTCCTGTATTACGGTACATGTAGAAGTCGGTAGAATTCAAAGATGAGTTCTGTCGTTATATTTTCGGGCGCGGTCGGGGTTTACTGACCGTGGCGGCACGTGGAATTTCTTCTCGTCTTTCTTCTCGTCACTCGGGCCTCCGGGTCCAGACACCGTTTACCGACACTCGGGATGGTGTACCCTGTTACTTGCCCTTGTCGAGGCGGCTCGTTCCGATTGAGCTCCACCCAACACTCGAATAACCGACCAGCCCGGCTAAGAGTCAAGAGAGTCCAGAGAAAAATCAAGAGGCTGACAGTCCAGGAGAGAGATACAAGAGACCGATGGACCTTTGTCCTCTATAGTTATACCGTTTTGTCGGCCTTATCTCCCGCTCAAATCTAAATGTTTATCCTTTGTGTGATTTTGGCGCTCAAAACTCCCAGCATGGGGCGATTATCTTCTTAACGGGTTTCGGTAGCACCTGAAACTGGCCAACTATCCGTTAATGCCTTCTCCGTTGTTGAGCCAGCCAGGATGTGTATGAATCGTCTCCTCGACTGGTTTTGGGGCCCCCCCGAATACTGGCTTAATCACCCGCCAATGTCTCTCTCATTGTTGAGCCGGGGGTGGGTATTTGTGTATTGATGTGTCTAGATGGGTTCTCGATGGCCCAGTTCAATGATCCTTACTGTGCGTAGGAAACGATTCCAGCACTTATATCATTGCTATTGTTCAAAATGCAAACGGGTTGCATCCTGTCTTTATCAATGTGTACCGAGTACGATCCAATCTCATACTGAATGTATATTCGACGCCATCTTGTCTGCCCACTGTATCTCTGGAAGCTTCTGCCACGATGTGCGGCGGCCATTTTACAGGCTTCTGTGTCCTTTATTATCAGGACAGCATTTCGTTTAATAAAAATGATCAATTGAATCTGCTTCTCTCATGTTGTTTTGAATCGCGATAATTGCGAAACTCTACATTACATAGGACAATTTATTTTCTCAATTTAAAAAATTGGGGTTAAAGTATGACCAACTTAAAAATAATAAAGAATTGAGATGACACAAGATGAGAGAGCGCGCACCCGGCCCGTTTAACTCTCCCTCTTGCGGCAGCTGATGATTCCAGGGCTTTAATCTCAGCAATGTTGACATTCATTGGTTGTCTGTGCAAGCTTCTGAATCACCCTCTGTGCGCCGAACAGAATTCCCTTGAGTTCTTTTATGTATCCACTACTTCACACCATCATTTGTTTGTTACACCGGCCGCCGTGTATAGTGCCATTGACACCAACGCACCAGCTATAAGCAGTGGGGACTGTACTGGTCTTGGACTGTTGTGTGTGTATAGTGGCACCTAATATGCCAGGTTTTACAGTAATTATTGATTTGGCTGGTGCTAGAAAGTACAACTGAGTAAGTTACAATTACTGAATACAATGATAACCCTAATTTTCTAACCTCCCCCTTTCCAATTCATTTTTCTCTCTCTTGAGGTGTCCCTGTGCCCCACATAATTTTCCTGTTGAGTGTGGGGAGAGGACCTTTTCCTAGGCATCTACCAGTGTCATTTGCAACAAAGAGGTGTGGCCTGGTGACATGACCTGATTTTTTTCCCCCTGCTCTGCCTGTCACCATCCCCTGAGAACACAGCAGAGATGTAGTGCTGTGTCAGAGATGATTGCACTTATAAACTTGCTTCCTTGCCATTTTGTGTTAGGGTTACACAATTGTCACACACATTGGCTGCGAATTTAATAGACCTCAGAGGGCGGGTTTGGAGGCGAGTCAGTAGCGTAAATCGGAAAAATTGACGGTGGGCTGCGAACCCGCCGCCATCCCGCCTCCATGCTACTTTGGCAAGTGTTGGGTCAACGGCTCCTGACCTGACCTGACACCAAACGGCAGGAGAGGCAGTTAACAGCTTGTTAACTGCCTGGATAATCTTATTTTAACTGCCTGTTCGGATTTTGCAGCTTTTTCTGCGTGCTGCCCGCCTTCAGAAAAACACGGCAGCTGCATTGAGCCGGGTTTAGCGAGGACCTGAATTGTTGGCCGCTGCTCGATCAGCTTAAAAGCGGTCCTGCAATCTCTCATAGTTTCAGAAGCCACAACTTAGTGCTTTGAGGTTTGGGACACTTTTTGCAGCTCTACTAATCTTGTGTGTGTTGATGCTGAAATCCATCTGCAGTGTGACCTCCTTGGAACACCCTCTGGCCATTTTGTCTGAGCGCAAACAATCTCCATTCCTCGACTGAGATATGTACCAGCGGTATGGGAACCATTTATATCCTCTCATCCTGGTCGTCGGATTCGGAGGAAGAGCAGCCGCTGCAGCAGCGCAACCAGGCGCAGCAGCAGCAGCAACAATAGGAGTGCCAACCTTCTCCTCAGCCACCTGATGATGCACAGGGCAGAGGGCGTCAGTGCAGGCCTGCACCTCACTGCACGCGATACCCCCAACACCGGGGTTTACAGGCAGAGGATGAGCTTCCTCAACATGAGTGAGCAGCAGTGGCAAAGGAGGCCGAGACTTCCGCGAGACGTCGTCACTGATATCTGCGCAATGCCTGGAGCCCAGAGGAGCATGTGGACACTCCTTACCAGTGGCTGTCAAAGTCACCACCGCACTCAACCTATTTGCTTCGGGCTCCTTCCAGGGATCAGCGACATCTCCCAGTCGGCCGCACGCGCCTGCATCACGCAGGCTACCGATGCCCTCTTTGCAAAGTCGCACAATTACATTCACTTCGCCACGGATGAAGCAAGTGTGACCGCACGTGTGGTTGGCTTTGCAAATATGGCAGGCTTCCCAAGGGTGCAGGGCGTTGTAGACTGCACACATGTGGCCATTAGGGCACCCCATCACAACCCAGCTGTATTTGTCAACCGCAAGGGATTCCACTCCCTTAACGTCATGCATGTTTGCGCAAAGTACCCTGGCAGTTGCCATGACTCCTTCATCCTGCGGCAGTCTACTGTGCCTCAGCTCTTCAATCCACCAATGCAACTTTCCGGATGGTTACTTGGCAACAAGGGCTATACCCTGAAAAAGTGGCTCATGGCACCGATGAGTAGGCCATCAAACGAGGCTGAGGAGTGGTACAATCTGAGCCACATTTCCACCAGCAGCATCATGGAGCAAACCATCGGCTTGCTCAAAATGCGATTCCGATGCTGCGACAGATCTGGTGGAGCCCTGCAGTATGCACCAGCCAGGGTCTCCAGAATCATCATGGTCTGCACAGCAGCGTGGCTTTGCGCTGCCTGAGAAACAAGTGGCTCAGCGCAGAGCCTCCTCAGAGGAAGAGGAGGAGGCACGCCTTGCCATCACTTTTGTTTAATTACATCACAAAAGGATGACAATCGATACTTTATAACAGAATAAAACGCCCAACTGACTACCCTTGTGACTATTTGTGTTAACTTCCTCTTGCGTGTGCTTCTATGTGGTGCTTCCCCTGTGGCTTCAGCAGATGTAGAGGCACCTTGCTCACTTTGATGTTGTGCCTGCTTAGACGCCTTTGGTAGGCGTCCTCTGGGTTTGGGAGCCTGGGAGGGCTCCTCCACAGGCTGCTCTTCCTGCGGCTGTGCAGTGGCTGAGATGACCATCTCAGTTGGGTGAGGAATCTGGGGCTCTGACCGAGGGCTCCGCAGTGGCATGATTGTGTAAGTGCTTGGAGAGGAGCCCACACTTCCTTGTTGTCTGCCACCAACATCCCTCTCGTGGGTCAACCGCACTTCAATGCTAGCAAGTGGCTGGAGAGCACCTTGCTGCACATCAGTGGGGCCATGAGGACCTGTCTCTGTACTAACAGTCCTCATAACGGGGACGTCCATGTACCTCTGGTGTCTCTCCTCAATAGATGCCCATCTATCCTCATTAACAGACCATCTATTTAGAAGAGTCACCATGTTCTCCTGAATCTGGCGACTTATGTCCTCCATGTAGGTTGCCACCCTCTTCATGGCGACACGTTCATGCGCCATTGCCTCTACAAAGGCAATGCTCATGTTTGAGATAGACTCCTCCATTCTCTGCACGCTCGCAGTTACCCTGGATGCAAACCCTGTCCGAGACTCCTGCACTTGTTCCTGGAGTTCCAGCACGCTCTCTTTCTGGATGGCCCAGACGCACAGCATCTACATGCAGCTGAGCAGAGCTAAGAGCGTCCTGCGACCTCCGACGAGGACTCTCCACTGCTGTCGCTGTCTCCACCATCTGCTGATGCTCACTTGTGAGCTGTGATACACCAGGTGACAACACTACTCTGTCGCGAAGGCCCCGCCGAGGTGTGTGTTTCTGCACTGGTGCTGGGTGCGCTGAGTGTTGGTGACGCTGCTCCCTCAGAGGCTGCAGGTTCCTCTGAGGAGTCATCTGGCTCTTCCTCCTGGACAGTGGGGAGGGGGGCTCTCCTGTGGGAGAGTAAAGACATGAGTTAGACATCTGATATTTAGGTAGCAGACACATCCTATTGTGCAGATGATCAAAAGTCAATCTCTATGAACATCATATGCCATTGCAGTCAATCATGAAATCTAAATGTGAGGGTTGAAAATCCATTCTGTCCCCAGCTTCGTCTAGTGCACCCGTCTCTCCGTCCCCCACTTCCAGCTCCTCGCCACCTCCCACGATCTCGTGATCAGCCTCCTCAGCACTTGTCAATGTTGCCAGGGATGCTGGGCCTCCTCCTGTCTCTGCTCTCTCCCTCTTATTGTGGGCTATCTTTTCCTGCAAGGAGGGACACAGGTGGCGTTTCAGCGAGAGTGATGGAGTGAGTGTGAAGAATCCATAACATAGAAGCTTAGAGGGAGACTAAGATGGAGTGAGGTGCCAAGGGGAAGCCGCCTCCCTGTGCGTTGTTAGTTGTTGTCATTGCATAACAGTGAGAGCGAGTGTGAGGGGTGCATATAGGATTTTTGAAGTGATTCAGTACAGAGAGAGAGATGGATAGGTAAGGGTGCAAGGGAAGTAAGGGTAAGGTGGGATGTAGAGGAGCAGGCTTATAAAGCAGAGTGCTGGTGATGAGAAGAGAAGGGAAGTAGATTGAAGGTAAGTGTGATGTGGTACTCACTTTTGATGATCGCAGAAGTTCATTAAACTGTTTTCGGCACTGGATCCAGGTGTGTGAACATCAGGATCTTGCGCTTACCTGCTCAGCAATTTGCAGCCAGGCTGCCTTTGTTTGCTGAGGAGGCTTCCTCCGGCCATCGGGAGGGAACAGGATCTCCCTGCGCCCTCTTACTACTTCCACAAGAGCTTGGAGGGAGTCCTCATTGAACCTTGGAGCAGCCTTGGCTTTGGCAGCAGTCATTGTAGCCTGGGCCCATTCAAACAGCAGGAGAAATGAGAGGCTGAGGCTACATGGGCTCCTTAAAAACAACTGCAGCAATGACGTCATCAGTGGAGAGCAACAGACCCGCTCACACTCATTGGACCGGGCAGCGCGCACGACGGGACTAATTGGGGCACTTCAATTAAAATTGGGAATCGGGAGCGGCTGAAGCCGGCAGCGGGACTGGAACCAGGCAACCCGACCCCAACCCGCCTCCTCTATTAAAATTCGTGGCCATTGATTCTACCTGACAGTAGAACTCTTTTTTGCTTCCACAATATACTGTCACTAATTATAGCAGATGTCCAAACAGAAAATATGCTGGGGGTTTTGGTCAGCCAGGTGTCTAGTAACATGTGCATTTAGTAGTTTGGGAAAGACAGTGCCAATTGGTTGTCCATTAGAAATTTGGTGGTGGTGAAAATTTCAAAAATCAATTCACCCATCCTATCTGCCTGGTTATGGATGTGGAGCACTAAAGAATTATCCCTGCTTGAAAAGGACGTACAAATTCTTTTCTTTTGAGACTAAGGTATTAAACCTAAATGGTATGTGTATGTCTTGTTCTATTTTAGAACTGTAGAAAATATTTACAGCCCCGAATGAACCACGAGCTAATGGTTCCCTCCTCTTGCCTCACAAAGGGTAATGGCCCCAACCCTACGACACTCCTCTTCATGATGGCAACACCCTTGATATCCTCTAACCGAAGCCCAGGGAGCATTACCATGTCATCTTGAGCTCCTAACAGCCCATTATTCCCAGCATTTGTGCAGCTGTACTGATCGTTTGAATGTACCAATGTAATCTAAATATTGTGTGCTGAAAGGTGTAGTGACTTCATGGAATATGTATGTTGTTTTTTCTGAAGGACATTTTTACAGATAATTGCAACCATACATGAGTGTAGTTACTTTGTATTGGTAAATATTTTTCCAGATATACTGATACATTGCTTCATTTTTTTTTTGTAGGAAGTATAGCCAACCGTATCTTTCACCCAGTGCTTTTTGACAAATGCCTGGACACTATTAAAAAGAGCTGGCCTGCAGCGGAAGAAGGGAATCGAAAGCGGAAGAAAGACACCCAGGTGAAGAGTTCTCAGGGTGTCAGTAAAGGAAGAAAGCGAGCCAAACCAGTCAGACAGAAAAAGAATGAGGTATGGACCTTCAAATTAATCTGGCCTTTGCTGAAGAGTGATAGCAAATTTGATATTGGTTGTCCATGTCAAGCACACGGTCTGCAGTCAAGTGCTCCCCATGTGGAGCGAGAGAGATTGGGAACTCGAGTCTATGGGAATGGTGAATGTAACCTAATTAGTTACACTGGTACAGATGTTGTTTCTGGTGTTCACTGGGTATAGGTGGCTGGTGGTGCCTTGTGGTCTAATATCTGTTCTGCCATTCCAGGATATATTTGAGGAGGAAGACGAGGAAGATGCTGATGTTTATTTCTCCACGCATGATCTATGTCATATCAGGGATGATATTTTCTCTCTGCTGAAAAATCTGCTGCGATTACTCTCCAAATTCTTCCTGAAAGACAAACCTGATTGTGCTCACCACTGTCTGCAGGTAAGGTGCAGACCTGTGTACCAATATGGGTATCTTAGGGTGGGCCCCACAAGATCGGATCAAAATTATGCTAACTCCTATTTCAGTGTACGGGTACTGAAATAGAATATTGCTGTTCTGTCAATACTTTGAATTAAAATTTATACCCTGTTTTCCCTGTATCCTTTATTCTTTTCTAGTGTCCAACTGTTAATAATTGTATACTAAATAATTGCTTCTGCTATCCACAGGTTAGCCTTTTGTCCGAGCAGGTGCAACTCACTAGTATTGTTGGCAGTATGTTGCATGTCATTTAGGAGCAGTGATTCACTTCCTAGAGAATGTCGACTGTGCTTTATTGTATTTAACTTATAATGAATGGATTTGAAATATACTGGGAGATCAAATAACTCTGGAACATGATGGTTCTTGAGCTGTTGGCATGCCAAGGAAAGCAATTGGTCAAAAGGTTATTGGATTTTTTTGGAGTCCTTCAATTGTTTGGAGGGGAGGGATACAGGACGACGCTTTGTCGAATCTTGTTGCAGGTAATTAAGTAAATGGTGTAGTCTCTATGATAGGGGAAAATGTAAATGGACTTTGAAAGTAATTGTTTTTTAATAAAGCTTTGAGAATGCTTATGTACTGTTGCTGTCGTAAATTAGGGTGTATTTAACTTATAATGAATGGATTTGAAATATACTGGGAGATCAAATAACTCTGGAACATGATGGTTCTTGAGCTGTTGGCATGCCAAGGAAAGCAATTGGTCAAAAGGTTATTGGATTTTTTTGGAGTCCTTCAATTGTTTGGAGGGAGGGGATACAGGACGACGCTTTGTTGAATCTTGTTGCAGGTAATTAAGTAAATGGTGTAGTCTCTATGATAGGGGAAAATGTAAATGGACTTTGAAAGTAATTGTTTTTTAATAAAGCTTTGAGAATGCTTATGTACTGTTGCTGTCGTAAATTAGGGTTTATTGTATTTAACTTATAATGAATGGATTTGAAATATACTGGGAGATCAAATAACTCTGGAACATGATGGTTCTTGAGCTGTTGGCATGCCAAGGAAAGCAATTGGTCAAAAGGTTATTGGATTTTTTTGGAGTCCTTCAATTGTTTGGAGGGAGGGGATACAGGACGACGCAACACGGTGGCATAGTGGTGATTGTGCTGGTTTTAATTAATCCTGATTATTTGTGGATTGTGTATTTTCACTTACATTTTTGAGACTTTTTTTGTTTCTGCAGCTATTCACTGAACTGATTAACTTTGAGACTGCAATTGGAAGATTAGAGTTTTCCAATTCTACGTAAGTATGCAAATGCAGTGAAGAAAACATCACTCGTTTGTCTGAACAGTATATGTCGCCTGTTTACATTTTGTGTGGTGGTTAAAAGTGCGCATTTTGTTACGTAATACATAAAAAGCGAAGCTTTTATTTTTACATTTTCTCTATTCCTGTACAGTCCTCCTAAAACTCCCTTACTAGGGTTCTATAGACAGGCCTCCAGTACCTCTCCCGTTCATGTATACGCCATGGTGGTAAGCAAGGCTAGCTATCCAACTCCAGATAGTTGACCTCTATCCTGTCCTCCACCCTGGTGTCCATACTCGCACACTTCCTATAGGGATCAGAAGTCCAAACGTCGGCCAATTTTCCTTCATTAACCATGGGACGCTTCAACCATCTCTAGTGCCCCTTGTGGCTCTGATTAGCTAACCTGGCACAGCGTGGGGATTGAATTTGGGGATTTCCTGGTCTGTGTGGCTCAGTAGTGATTTTTACCCCATAGTTATCGGGGAACACAAGTCTCATCTTGAATACATTAAATCTGTGATTACACTGGAAATATATATCTTATTTAGGGGATGGGGGATTTTGTGCTCATAGTTTTTCCATTTCTAGGTTAATTTTTCCCTCCTTCCGCCTATTGGTCTGTATACCATAGAGCTGGGTTTTGAAAGGAGATGTGAGATCAGTCTCAGTCTCAGATTTTCTCTGGCCATAATCATGGAAATAGTGCTAATTTGTAAACAAAACATATGTTGCTCTATTTTTATAGAAATTAATTTCACATACAATGTATCTGGAATTCACATTAACTAGCTTTAATGTGTTGGATATGAGGTTTTGAATTACAAAATGGCTGTTAACTTTAGGCAAAAGTGGCTAACAAAATTTGCAGCATATTTTACTAAACTCAGATTCTGATGATTTTCCTGTTTTGGAAAAGATTTAGTTAAACCGGACAAATCTACTAAATATAAAATTATAAGTTCAACAAATCAGAGTTGCTTGGATTCTTTAACTGTACTCTTGCTTTTAGCCATTCTTTTTTTTATTCTGCCAGAAACATTGAAAGAATGAAGACTTTGCCTGAATTGGCTTATTATGGACTTAAATTACTGTGCTCTCCCATCCATGGTGATGTTAATAAGGTACTGGTATAAATAGCTTTCCATAAAGTTTGTTTCTGCGCATTAATTGGAATATAATTTAATGTAATGGATGTATTTAATTTTATTTGTATCTTTCCAGACTCTCCGCTGGCTCTTCCAAAGACTATTGAATACAATTTTATTGGTAGGAGAAGGCGGTTCCAAATCTGTTGTACAACTGGGAGTGGGACAGAAAGTTATCATTGCCAGAGATCAAGCTATTAAATTTGTCAGGTCAGAAATTCTTATGAAACATTTTTCTTTTGAAGGAAACATTTCTGGGGCTTAGTTTTTTTTTCTAAACATTTGATCCAAAATCATTTACTGTATTCTAGAATACAGCTAAATATCACTTGATAGGAATATAGGATTTGCTAGACGAAAAAAGATCAAGGTCCATCTGGTTTGCTGTCTACCTTTCTGGTAGTTGCATGATATAAAAATAATGGAGTTGTTGAATAATCATGGAACTCAATCTCTGTCAATTAGTGTCCAACAGACCCAGACATGAGATGAGGAAACCCCTAGTGGTGGAAAGTTTTGGGAACCATAGGTTCAAAACCACTTATTCCTCCTAAGCATGCTACACTTGCTATATTTCATGTCTCAAATTACTCGTATCCCAAAATATTATCTTGATTGCCTCGAGATGATGTGTCTCAATTTGCTTTGACAAACAAACAGTGGCTAATGTGGAACTATCCATATGTTTGAGTGTTAATTTTAATTTTTTGTTTACCAAGTAGAGGGGATATTTTGTATGTAGAACAGTTACACACCAATGGAAGGGGCTGATTAAATGATCATCTTGCAGTAGAAAGTGTTTTGACTTTGTGAAACGTTTTGTTCACAGCTACATTGTAGATGAGGTGAAAGAGACTGCTTTGCCTGTACTTCGAATTTTGCTGCAACACATCTGCACTAAGGTTTGAAACTTTTTCAGAATGATATTACAGTTGCTGGTCTTTAGGATGTTGAAAATTAGGAGCAAATACAAAACTGAGAGATTCAACATAACTTTCTATTCCAATTTTACATCAAGTGTGTCACATTACAGCACAGAAGGAGGCCATTGGCCCATCGTGTCTGTACTGGCTCTCTGAAAGAGCAATTTACTTAATCTCATTCTGCCGTACTTTCCCAGTAGCCTTTATTTTTTTCTGTATGAAATATTTCATCCATTTCCTATTATGGTTTTCACGGTTTCTGGTAGAGATTCCATGTCCTAACAACACTGCATTTAAAAAGAAATCCTTCAAACTTTTCCCTTAGTTTTTTGGTAGTAATCTTTAATTTATGCCTTCTAGTTACCAACTCATCAACCAGTGGAAATTGGTTTTCCCGATTTACTTTATCGACACTTCAGATCTCCTTTCAATCTTGCTTGCTTTAATGAAAAATCCTCAGTTTCTCTAGCCTCTCCTCATAACTAATGCGTCTCATTCCTGAAATCATCATAGTGAATTTCTTCTGCATCCTCTCCATGGGCTTCATATCCTCCTCAAATTAAGCCACCCAAAACTGGGTGCAGTATTCTAACTGCGGCCTAACCAATGATTTATATAGGTTTAGTGTTACCTCAAGAATTATTCATTTAGTACTGCACAATTTTTATGTATCTCGTTCTGCTCTAATCCACATTGATAAACATCACAGACAGTAAAGTGCAAAAACTGACCGACCATTCAATTGTTTCATAGAAAACAAATTTGAATTGAAATGGCTAACTCATTTTTGAAAATTGGATGTCTGTTTTCAGTGCACATTAGGATGAGTAAAATGATATCTAATGTGCTGTACTTGAAAATTGTGTGTGAAAAGTGAAACTTGGTTGCATTAATCTGTGCTATTTTATCAGCTCCATGTCCTACATATTGTCAGTTTAAAATAGTTTCTAACTTCACAAATGTTTAACTGTTAGACAAACCAAATTTACATATCTCAAACGCTTTACAATCAATTGATTGCTTTACACATGCTGTTGTTATGTAGGTGACATGGCAGCTAATTTGCACACAGTAAAATCCCACAGGCAGCAAATGCATGACTGGCCTGAAAATCTGTTTCTCAGTGCGTTAATTAAAGCAGGAATATTGCCAAGATGCCGGGAAAACTCTTCGCTCTTTGAATAGTTTCATGGGATGTTTTAAGTTCCCCTAAACTTGAGGCTTTGATTCAACATCTCATACTGACAATGCAGCTGTCCCTCAATACCTAGACTACATGCACAAGCTCATAATGGGGCTTGAACCCATAACCTTCTGACTCACCGAGTGTGTTACCAACTGAGCCAAGCTCGCACTTAATCCCCAGAAGCTGACTTGTTTGGCATATCCACTTGCCTTGGCTGATTGAGTTCTTATTAGATGCATTTCACTTCCTATGAAATCAGTTAACTACTTATATACTGGGGAATGGGATATCAGTGCTCATGTATATTACCCAGTAAACAGCCATGCCGGGAATTTCCTTTGGGCTTCTCCTGCTCTTCTGCCCAAACTTCAGCAGAAACCCTGTTTATTCCCGTTCTTTGGCAACCTGCCAAAGTTACAGTGGTGGAGTAGGAGAAACCCCAAGGAAATCCCTTTTGCAATTTCAGGATGCATCATTTTTTGTAACTCAAAGGCGACAACTTGGAGTACTGTGACCATTCCTGGTCTCCATATTATAAAAAGGATACAGAGGCACTGGAGAAGGTGCAAAAAAAGATATACTGGGATGATGCCAGAACTGAGAGGTTATAACTATCAGGAAAGATTGAACAGGCTGGGGCTCTTTTTGCTAGAAAAGAGAAGACTAAGGGGTCTTGATAGAGGTCTTTAAGATTATGAAAGGGTTTGATCGGGTAGATGTAGAGAAGATGTTTCCATTTGTGGAGGACACCAGAACTAGGGGCCATAAATATAAGATAATTACTAATAAATCCAATAGGGAATTCAGGAGAAACTTATTTACCCAGAGAGTGGTAAGAATGTGGAACTTGCTACCACATTGAGTAGTTGAAGTGACTAGCATAGATACATTTAAGGGTAAGCTAGACATTTAAGGGTAAGCTAGACAAGTACATGAGGGAGAAAGGAATAGAAGGATATGTTGATGGGGTTAGATGAAGAGGAGTAGGAGGAGGCTCGTGTGGAGCATGGACTGGTTGGGCCGAATGGCTTGTTTGTGTGCTGTAAATACTTTGTAAATTGTCATCTGTTTAAGGAAGTGACTAGTGGTGTCCCATAAGGATCTGTGCTGGAGCCTCAACTATTCATTATATTTATTAATTACTTGGATAACGCAATAGAGAGCTATATATCCAAGTTTGCTGATAACACAAAGATTGGTGGTATAGTAAGTAGTGTAAACGGTGCATATTACAAAGAGACATACATAGATTGTGAGTGGGCAAAACTGTGGCAGATGGATTTCAATGCAGGTAAGAGTGTGAGGTCATTCATTTTGGGCCAAAAAAGGATAGATCCAAGTATTATTTAAATAGTTGGAAGCTAGGAACCGTGCAGGCCGAAATATTTAGTGGTCCATGTACACCGATCACTAAAATGTAGTCAAGTACAAAAAAAATCAAAAAGGTCAATTGGAATATTAGCATTTATAACTAGAAGGCTAGAATATAAAGGGGAGGAGGTTTTGCTATAGCTATACAAAGCCCTGGTTAGACCACATCTGGAGTACTGTGTACAGTTCTGGGCACCACACCTTAGAAAGGATATATTGGCTTTGGAAGGAGTGCAGTGCAGATTCACCAGAGGGTTAAATTATGAGGAGAGTTTTACATAAGCGCTGCTTGTATTCCCTGGAATATAGAAGGTTAAGGGGTGATCTGATTGAGATTTTTAGGATTTTGAAAGGAATTGATAGGGTAGCTAGAAACTTTTTCCACTGGTGGGGGAGGCTAGGACAGGGGGACATAACCTTAAAAATCAGAGCCAGACCACTCAGGAGAGAAGTTAGGAAGCACTTCTTCACGCAAAGGGTGATAGAAGTGCGGAACTCTCTCCGACAAAAAGCAGTGGATGCTAGCTCAATTAATTTTAAATCTGAGATCAATAGATGTTTTTGCTAGCCAAGGGTGTTAAGGGATATGGAGCAGGGTGGATGGGGGCAGCGGTGGATAGAGTTAGGATAATCAGCCATGATCTCATTGAATAGCTGAACAGGCTCGAGGGGCTGAACGGCCTACTCGTGTTCCTATGTTAGTATTTGATGCAGTTTTATATGTTATAGGTGCCTGATAAAGTGGAGTACCGTACCCATGGTGCCCAGGCCGTGGTGAACCTGCTAACAAAACTTCCTTGTGTGGACTTCGTCGCTTTCTTAGATTGGTTTCACAAATATTCACAAAACAGTAAGGTAAGAAAAGATATGGGAAAGATTTTTTTTTATCTTCACCGCCTAGGCGATCCTCTGGTGGAGAGGATTGCCCACCCATCACAGGACCAACTTTATTTTCATTCCATTCACTTTAATGGAATGAAAATTAGGCAGGTTCTATAAACGGATGGGTGATCCGCTCCACTAGATTACTACCCAGGCCGTGAAGACGAAAATCTACCTGAGTCTCTATTCTTCACTGTACACCTCGTGCATAATGTTACAACCTTTTCAGTAAATTCAAATATAAATATTCTCAATGTGATGACTACTATTTTTGATACATCCTGTTCTATTTATGTAGTTTGCATTCATTTTTAATTTCTGTCTTCAATTTTTCTCCCTGACACCTCCTTCACCAGAATATTTAAAATACAAGGAATACATTGCATTACAAAATAATTTCTTTGAATAACCAGACTTTGAAGTTTATCCGCGAACGCCGAGTACTCCAAAAACTCCTCTCAAATAACCGGCAATGTTGCCGATCCCGAGTCCGAGTCCGCGAACGCCGATTTAGTCAGTAGGGGTAGTTTTCAAAAGTGCCACTACTCGGCCTCCTGGCGCTGTCGGAAGTATACTGCACATTTCTTGATTTATTTATTTTTCTTTGTTAAAAATAGCCTCGGTAGATATAACTCTCCCGTTATCCGGTACTTTCAATAAACCGGCACCACGCTGGTCCCGTCGGTGCCGGTTAATAAAGAGTTTCCTGTAGCTCATTTTATTACACTGTATTGTGCATTGTTTCTCTTGATTTTAGATGTCTTACAGAAATTTTGCATTGGATGTGATAATGGCATTGCTGAAATTGCCCGAGAGAAAACCAGATAGCTCTATTCCTCCAGAGCATCAGAAGTATCTAAATCACAAGTACTGGATCCAGGTGGTGATCTTTGGTAGATGCTACGATAAGGCTCCTACAGTCCGAAGCAGGGCACTGTCATGTTTTGCACAATGCCTAGAGTTAAATGTTTCAACAGCTGTGGAGTCTGTTCAGGAACTACTGCTCGGAAGTAAGTACCATTAAATTCATAGTACACTTTTCAGTGTATTCCTACTTTGCACAAACTTGTATTCAGTTTTGCATGGTGCACATTGAATCGAAATATATAGAAGTGGTACTGGTTAATGGTTAGCATCAAAATAATAGATAATGTCAGATTTAGTACACAATGATTTGTCCAACTGCTCCAGAATACAGTACACTGACACCTAGATTCTCAAAGTCCTAGAGGGGAAAAAATTCAGTATCGACCATTTTTGGGCGCTAACTTTAGCGCCGGCGACCGCGACATTGAATTTTAGCGCCCCAAGAGAGAAGTGGAACGCGAAATCAAGTGCTCCACTTCTTCTTGGGGCGCTAACGTCGGAGAGCGGGGCGGAGACTTCAGCAGCGCTGCACACTGGGCCGTGCAGTGCTGCCGCGTTCAAAGGCTCCTTCCCTCCCTTAAAGGGAACGGCCATTGCTGCAGGCTCTGCAATTTAAAAAGTACCTACCTGGACCACCAAGGCAGCCGCGATCCTGCGCGATCAGCCCGGCACTCAAGCAGAGTGCCGGGCTGATCGATCGCGAGCAGGAACCCGCGAACAGAACTAGAACAGGAAAGGTAAGTTTTTTTTTCCACTTACCTCGCCTTTAATCATCGCCCCCGAAGCGGGCGGCCGGCCGCCCAATGCACGCCTCCTGCAACTGTTGGTGTTTTTGACTGGCGCTACTGCAGGGGGCAGAAGTCAATTTCGGGTCCGGGGCGCTATTGGGGCGATGTGCACGGCGACGATGTCATGATCTCCAGGCTAAGGAGATCTGGACGCAACACCATAGCGCCGCTGCAAAACTCCCGCCGAATATGGTGTGAGTTGATGTCAGCACTGCGCCCGGTCACAAAGCCATTTGCGCCCCGAACGGGAGATGCAAAGGCACCCAATTTCACCCCCCTAGTGTATGAGTATGTGTGGATAGAATGGAGCTGCTCATCAGAGGTGATAAAATATCTTCCTTTTTCCAACTGTATTAATGTCCACATTCAATTAACCTACAAGGAGTGTAATGCTGGTCTTGTTATTCCATGTAACTGTTAAGTCCTTCGCCAATTTATGTCAGTGGAACATGCAGCTCAGTTATTGATGGGAGCAGACCTGAGTGAACTGTTTTCAGTGAATTATTTCAGCTTTTAGATGGATATTTAAGTCTTAAACACTTATTTTCCACAAAATCATTTAATTAGATTGATTTAAATTTGACAAATGTTCTTGTTGACTACAAACAAATCCTGTGTTTTCTTCCAGCAAAAATTATAATATATAGATTACAAAAGCAAAATACTGCGGATGCTAGAAATCTGAAATAAAAATCAGGAAATACTCAGCAGGTCAGGCAGCATCTGTGGAGCGAGAAACCGAGTTAACGTTTTGGATCAACGAAAGGTCACCGACCTGAAACACTAACTCTGTTTCTCTTTACAGATGCTGCCTGACCTGCTGAGTATTTCCAGCATTTTCTATAATATAGATTAATGGGTGGAGTCACACTAATGACTGATTCATTGCCTTCTAATGCTGAAGGTGTAAATTATTATTTTTAATTGGCGATTTAGAGACGATTTAAGAATAGTTTCCTGTAGGTGGGAAAGTTAAAGAACAATCTCCAATTTTAAATGTTAGCAGCATGGGCGGGTATATTTGGCTTGTAGGCCGCTGCTGGATATACTTGTTTGTTGGCAGCCATTCTTTTTCTGATATGCTTTATACATCAGTTTGACCTGGTCCAAAGTTTTTAAAAAAAATTACATTTCAGTATCTTTTTAATCGTAATACTAGTGCTTCTTTAAGCCTCCTAAAGGTTGGCACAAACTAATAAACTGGTCAATCCAGGGAGGCAGTCATTTGTAGTAAATCACTTCAAGCTCATTTTTGCAGTTGGAGGACGGACAGTGTTTCACGAGCAGTCAAACAGAGAATTGAACACTTCGGAGAATTCTGTCGGGATGGATGGCGAAGGTAACCATATAATTTTTGTTTTCAGTAAGAGTATAGTGAGGATGAGGCAGCATGGTGACATAAGTTGGAGTATTAACAGTTAGCTCCATGGAGTGATGTGATTAACAGTTGAGCTCAGAGTTTTTTTATTGCCATGGAACGTCAAATCCCCCTCCCATTGCAGGAAGAGAGAGGAAATGATGTGTTGTGTTTAACAACTGGCATTGCTGGAGGCCTGAGAGCAGGTTGCCTCATTGCTTGCCCACTCGGGTAGTGTTAAGAGTTCCCTCTGGTGCCACAAAATACTGTAACTTTTTTTCTCTTCCCCCCCCCAAACAATCTGTCAAAGATTACAATGATACTTTGAGTAGATTTGGACTTCTAACAACTAAAGCATGTGGCCACTGATCACTTTGTGGAGTGCTAAAGACTTGTTTTGAAACTTCTACGGTTTAAAATTTATTACCAACAGAAATCGATACAGCTAATTGAATTGTCCCTTTTTTATGAAATGTTTGTGATTCTGGAATGCATTAGTCTGCAGTCATTTGAGTGGCTGCTGGTACTATGAATTACCTCGTGGGGGGAGGGGGGGTCTTTTCACTATGGGAACATTGAAAAGTACAGTTTACTTTGTTAGTATCTATTAATTAGTCTGATTTAAATTATCATATATTAACAATAGGCATAAGTTTGAGTTCTTAATTTTTTTTCTCTTTCTTTTTACATTTGACAATCTTAGGCACAAACAATCGATGCAAGACCATGGGTGCACTAAAAACCATTGAAGTCACAGACAATGGAGATTCTATAGTCAGTGATGGTGAGCACAATAACACGTATATGAAATATAAAATGTATTTTGATGTCTGCAGGCCTTCAGACGCTGACCAAAGTGCTTGTAAAAGTGATGAGCTAAATGTTTTTTCCCATCATGGCAAGTATTTTCCATCCCATTCAAATATCACAAGAAGTGTTGGTCACCGTTTGACTGAGGAACTTTATTTGTCAGTCTGCTGTACTCGTAACCTGCGTGCAAGTGCAATCTTTCTGTTTATCTTGGTCCTGATTTTGGTAATGGCTAATGGCTTATATTTTTTGTTATCCTTGAAAACTAATGGGTTCAAATTGTGGAAATGCATTGGAGCTTGAAATCTTATTTATTTTAATGCCATATTTTTGTCTTACATTGGCAACAGTAATTAGCAATATTTTATGTTTGGTTAGTGTGATGAAGAGAGCAACATTTCTCCAGGAATTGTATCTAGCTGATTAGATTTCCTTTTGATTTGCCTAGGGTAGTACTACCACGTCTTGGACATAAAGTTCAAATATCCAGACCCTAATGCTTTTCGTGTGCGTGTGCACGCCCATTCCCATTCCCATGAACATGCACTGTACTCTACATTTGTGGCACCCATCTCCGTGAATCCCTATCCTGTCTTTGCATCTTCAGTTATCCTGCACTCATGCAATGTTTCTCACTGAGATTCAATTGTTACCTCTTTCTCACATTTCCTTCTTCCATTTTTCCTCATGCTTTCTACTCCCAAATTCTCATACAAATGAATTATGTGCTTGTTTGTTCTGACTTCCTTGCTGGTTGGATTCGCCCTCATGAAATCTTCACTTTGATCTTTTTGTAGCTAAATATACTTGCTGTCTTTATTGATCTTGTAATCTTTGTAACTCCTTCACAACTTTTTGTTGTGCATATCTTTAACTCGCTCTGCTTAAGTCACTGTTCTTGACGACTTTGATTTTAATGATCAGCAACCCCAACCACCTTGCTTTTCTTCCACTGATCAGGTTGGCACTAATGTTAGAGTTCTTTTCTATCCTGAATGATCTCGCACAACTTGTCAGTCAACCTCATTGACCTGGTAATTGGGCAAATCTGAACCTTTTCCTCACCTCCAATCCTAAATCTTGCACTGTTTTCTTGCCACTGTGCTCTTTGATCAGTTTCTTATATCTGCATCTTGCAGCAGAACCTGCAACAAATTACATTATGAAACATTTGGCATGGTAAGTTAGCCAATTGGAGCGGACTTTGATAATTCTTTGCTGTTTTTCTAAGTACAACTGCTTTTACTCTTCTGATCCTTCTAGCTGCCAGTATTCAAGCTGGTATGTGAGGATGAATACTGTGGTCTTATCCTTCTGCCAATAAAGTACAATTCCGTCAGTCTTTCCTGCCAGTCTGCTGCATTTTGTAAAAATCAACTTCCTCTTGTGTCACAATCAATGTGTAGCATCCCAAGTGAACTTTATCTCTGGCCATACCCTCTAATTCTACTGTCAGATCTGCCAAAAACACTTTAATAAAAAGAACCATTAACTGCTCCTCCAGCAGCTACTCCTTATGGTCTCTTGCCTGTCTTGTTTGTCTTAAGCAGCTGTCCTATGTGCTTTTCCTTCTCTACATTGCTGAGTTGAAGTCAAGAATCACAGCCGTCTGCTCTTTATTCCAAAATGCCAAAACTGGAACTCCTTATCTGTCCGAGTCTTTTCCTCCTACAGTCTTCAAGCTTTTAAAATAGAAACTTGGTGATCTGAAATGACTGATTCTTGGTGTACCTTTCCTCCTATTTTATTGTTTTTAATCTTGGTGCCCCGCACTATGGGCTTGGGGTTTTCACTGTGGTTTCATCATCAATGTATAGAAATACAAAGGTACTATCTTCTCGTACTCTGAAATGCCTTTTGCAATGTTGGTTGGTTACTTGAGTGGCATTACAGTAAAATTTAGATTGGAAAAAGTACAGACTGCTATATTCAATTTGTTTTGTTTCAAACATTTTGAAACTTCTAGCCACCACTAACCAATGCAAGGACACACTAAAGAGTATTGAAGTCACAGACCCTGGGAATTCAACAGTCACTCATGGTGAGCACGAAAATTTCTGTCTGTGTGAAAGATATTGTTGCTACAGGCCTTCTTAGACTGAAGTGTTTGACAATGAATGCAAAAGGTAATGTGATATGATATTTAATTGAGAAACTCTAGTGCCGTTACTGCTGAGCTGCCTTAAATCACATTTTCTGGCCGGAATCTGTATGGGCAGATTGCGGTTTGTTTTAAATGTATTTAAAATTTCCCTGCCCCTGCATAAACATGTGATCGCTCAGAGTAAAACATCCATTAGGTCTGTCATTACGCTGTGGTGTATGGTGAATGTGCTGGTGCTCTACATTGTATAGCATGAGCCTATTGTTTAGTGTGTTAATGAAAATAATTGGCTGTTGCAACTATTAACATTCTGTATGAGCAATTTGAATGAACTGGGAATATACCACCGCAATGGTTTAGCTTTTGCTACCGGAATTTTTAAAGTTCATGAAAATGACACATCAAAGCTCTGAAGATGTGCCTTTATCTGGAAACATATGTGCACAAAGTGTTCTTTTTATTTGTCAATGGTTTTAAGTCAGTCTCTGGAGAACTAAACATTTTAAAGTGTTTATAATTCATCCTTAATGAAACATTATGCTGCATTTCTTTTGAACAGTGAAAGAAATTATGACCATGTTGAGATTGAGAGCTGGTGATGAGAGAACCATTGTCAGAAAATCAGCCATTCAGGTAGTGTATGTGAGATCATGGTACTAATTGTTTATTTTTTAAAATCTTGTATTACAGCTACATATCAGCTTGTGCTGGTCCTCTTTAGATGACAAATGGAAAAGCCAATTGAGACAAACTATCTGATTCAGTGGCTTTATGACTGCCATTTCTCCCTCCTCCCTCATGATGAGAGTGTGGGGGCAAGGCAGAATAGTCCTAATTTTCCAAAAAACCTCAGTTGAGCTGGCCTCCCTCAGCTTGTGCTGGGAGCTCAGAGTGCACCTGTACTGAATTTTCCGGAGGTAGTCAGTTCACTTAATTCGAATAGAAAACTGGTACATGAAAAGCTTGCCCTATGAACTTGGCCTGTAGCACAGTTTAGCTGCAGAGCACAAAATCTGACGAGGTGAGTAGTTGAGTAACTGTTCACAACGGTTTAGCATTGCAACCATTGCTCTGGACTTGAATATGAGGGCACAATATAAAATTTGTAGACCACACTGAAAAGGACAGTAAGTGACGTCCAGGCAACATAGATTAGTAGTTTGGGCAGATAGTTGTCAGCTGAAATTCATTTCGGACAAATTAGGTGAATTTTTTTGGCAGGAAGAAGAAGAGGAAATATACACTAAATGCTAAAACTTTAGTTAGAGGGAGGAGACTGAAGGGTTCATTTGCATAAATCTTTAAAAGTGGGAGAATGGTTAGTGAAGCGATAAATAAAATTATATATAGTTTTAGGAATAGAAGCCAGAGTACAAAATCAAACGTAATGCTAAACCTATACAAATAATTGGTTAAGCTGCACTTGGAATATGGTGTCCAGTTTTAGCACCCTACTTTAAGAAGTCGAGGCTCTGGAGCAGGTACAGAAGAGAATTATTTGTAAGATGCCAAAGGTGAGAGGCTTAAGTTATGAGGAGACACGAGAGAAAATGAAGCTCTTTTCACCAGAAAAAGGTTAAGAAGCAATATGATCGAGGTGTTCAAAATGATGAAGGGTTTTAATGAGGTGAGTAAGGACAACCTATTGCTACTGCTGGTAACTGGAGGGCAGAAATTTAAAATTGCTCTTGGTGAAGGGGGTGGTTAGGAGAAATTGTTTAGAATATTGTTGGATGTGAAACATTAGTGCAAGGAGGATCAATAATAGCTTTTAAAGGAGAATTGGATAAATATTTGAGAAAGAACATGGGGGAGAAAAAAGCAAGGAAATAGGACTATGAAAAGCTCAGAGATAGTGCAAGTGTGATGGGCTGAATGGCCTTCAGTGCAGCAAGATTCTGTGAAGACATTAGCAAAAATAAAAATGGCTGAATACCCAGCAAAACTAACTAATGAATGGAGCAAAATATAATTCAAAACTCAAAATGAGACTTATTAGAAACCAAAACCAAAACAGACATGTCCTTTTAAGAAGCCTGCTTGAGCAGGCCAGGCCCGAGGACTCCCATGAACCCAGATTATATAGGCAAGGTGCATGCTGTGGGCAGAATGCAAAGATTTGTTTTAAACAATTAAAATACTGAATTGCAGCCTGCTTTTTCTTTCGCTCATTGGAAAATTGAATGCGTCACACACCAGGCATGCAAGGTTGCTAGCCAGATTTTCCGATTCACACCCACATCATAGGCAGAGCATCAAAAAATCAGGCCTGATATACAAAACTGGGTTTGTACACATCTTAGTATTTTTCTCACTTCCCCCTCCAAAGAAAATTGGCAGAGATTGATGAACGCTGTTAAGACAAAAATAAAACCCTTCTGCAATATCACACGTTTTTATGTATAATACATGGGTGTACATTCTTGAATTCTACGCCAAATAAATAAATTGGTTCCCTGTTCCTTTAGTTTAACAGCGGTCGACCAGAGAAGGTTTGTATGAAATAAAATGTATGGCGCATGTTGCTGAATGCTAATTAGTGCTTAGTTGGCTTTCCATTTCTTGATGTATGAATATGCTGGCAAATCAGCTATTTTGTGTTCCAGGTGTTTGTAAGCATTTTAAAACACAATATTATCCTCTGCACCCAAGAAGATGTGTCGACATTACAGGATCGTTGTCGAGATCCTGCCCCATCTGTCCGCAAGCAGGCATTGCAGTCAATCACGGATCTTCTGTTGGTAAGGTTTTTTAATATTTTCAAATCTAGATGCGTACACTCATGTAAATGCAAATATTTTTAATAAATGCATGGAGGACTTTATAAAATTCTGATATCGAAAGATGACTTCATGTATTGAAATAAATGTCTGCTTTACCTGTCCCGATATTCAATAAATATTAGAAACGCATGCGCATTTTTTCATTACATGTTACATTAGTGCACCTTCTTTCCCATCCTTTATGATACTTGGGGACAATAACATGCAAAGTCCAGGCAAAAATCTGTGATGGAAAAGTGTTTGGTAGAAAAATAGTAGTGTGTACTGACTCTTAATCTTTAAACTGAAGTTTCCCCATTATTACTCTTTTGTGAAAAGCAGTTTAAAGTATTTGATTAATTTTACATTGCTTTGAAGGTATTGGGTGTATTTCGTTGATGGGCAATATCTGTACATCTGTAGATTTTTTGAATTTTGTTTAGTTCTGATGACACAGGGTGCCACCTTGGATCAGTTAGCTGAATGCATTATATGGGGACAGGACAGACAAATGGAAATAAAGTAGATAACTCCATTTGAAGAGCTAGCATGAGGACAGGCCTGATGGGGCAAATAGCCTCCTGTGCTATAATCACTGTTTGTAAGTGAGGTGAATTAATGTTAATGGCCAAAGCCAGTAACACAGGATGTTTTGGTGTTAAATCTAAACTGCAAGAAGTCCAGAATGCCTGTCTGTCCTACTGGCGCAAGAGTAGTAATTTGATACGCAATTTAAAAAGAAAACATGAACAACACAGTCTCCCAGCAGGCATCAGCACATTGTACTGCAAAGTGACCAGACATTGGTTCAAGTATGTGATTTTCTTTCGGTCTTGCTGCAGAATGGAGTCCTGTAGCTTACACATAGCATAGTTACGCATAGTACTGAGGGAGTGCCGCAGTGTTGGCGATGCCGTCTTTTGGATGAGATGTTAAACCGAGGCCCTGTCTGCTGTCTCAGGTGGACATAACAGATCCCATGGCACTATTTCGAAGAAGAGCAGGGGAGTTATCCCCGATGTTCTGACCAATATTTATCCCTCAATCAACATCGCAAAAACAGATTATCTGGTCATTATCACATTGCTGTTTGTGGGACCTTGCTGTGCACAAATTAGCTGCCGCGCTTCCCACATTACAACAGTGACTCCACTTCAAAAGTACTTCATTGGCTGTAAAGTGCTTTGGGACGTCCGGTGGTCGTGAAAGATGCTCTATAAATGCAAGTCTTTCTTTTCATTAGTAGAAAATCAGAGATTGAGTCACAGTTCCAAGCAGCCAGCTCAGGCACAGTTGGTAAGGTGTGGGATCTGGTTGCTTATCTGTGCTCGGCTATGGAGTGCACTTCTAATAAGGGGAGGCCTAAGTTGAAGAGAGAAAAATAAGATAATTTGAAAAATTGGCATATTTCACAACTTTCCCCCCAAAAAGTTAGACTACGAAATGTTTTGAATATAATTTCTTCTTATAAGGTGGTTAAGTACCATTAATAATCAGAATAATTAAGCATGTTATTAGACAGCACCACAGTATGGTAAAATACAGACTGAATCCTGTGGTTACTTAACAACCATGAACTTCTGATGTCAGTCATACCATTGAGGGTGACAGTTATTTCCCTCTTGGGAAGCAATGGAAACTTGGACAGCTGACTCTAGATTGCTTTGACGTATTTTCTAGTGGCTGCTTGCAGAGTACCATTGGTCAATAGCTGTAATCAGGTGTCCTGTCTGCCCTCTTTACTGGAGAATGGGGCATGATGCAGGGGGAGAATATCTTCCAAAAATATATGTTGCCAAATTTCTAATTAACTAGTGCTATATATTTGGGAACTGGGAGGAATGGGCTTGTGATACTATGTTCACTAGGTTTACATTTAGTACCGTAAAAAAATTTGACTTCTGTTTTAGATAGAATTATTTGTTTGGAGACCAAGATGATACTTTGCGCAGTTGAAAGTGTTCTTTTGAATTGTAGTACTTCGAGACCCTCAATCGCATCGAATAGCAAAAAAAGTTGGTAATGTTAATTGAACCTATTTTGTTTGGTACTGAATGTATGGCTCAAAACTGTTTGTTTCAAATCTGTAGCTAATTCAGGATTGTACCCTAATGCTCAGATTGTTTTCATGTATGTTTCCTGCAGGCTCAGTCCAGGAACTCTGTGCTGCAGAAGGCTTGGGTGAATGGAGTCATTCCGATTGTAATTGACTCTGAGAACTCTGTACAGGAAAAAGCACTGGAGTGTCTGAACCAAGTGATAATACAGCAAATCAAGGACTACAGACAGTTCAGCGATGAAGACAAATATCAAAGATTGGCCTGGGATATTTTGGCACTTGTGGTTGAGAATCAAGAGCTTTGGTAAATGCTTATTGGGGTGTTTTACACATTTCACACGTGAAATCTTTATATCCGCTCCATTAACGTTTTTGGCGAAATGCTAGAGCTTTTTAGAGTGCTACTGATCTTCATGTCATCTTTCTGTTGAGACATCTATTTATTTTTTTGTCACCGCGTTACAAATACCAGATATGTAATTTTTTTTCCTTCTCCTTCCGTAGTCGTTATCTGACCAAAGCTTTCCTTTTGTGGTCCCGTCAAAATAAATTCAATTCAACATTTATAAAGGGCCTTATCTCTCACACTGAGACTGAGCATGCTCCTGCAGCCTGGATGCTGCTTTCAAAAGTTGCAGGATCATCCCCGAAATTGGATTATGCGAAGATTATAGTCTCCTGGGATGATGTTTACAGGTTTGTAATTTGTAAGAAATACTCCTGCTGCACAATATGTGTACAATAAGTTGTAAAATATGACGCACTGATCTACTTTGGTTGTTCTGGTTTTCAAAAGCTTTCATGTCACTCAAACTTTTCAGATACTACTTACTTTAGGAGTTCACTTTAATAAGGTGAGAAGGTGTCCTGATTCACCATTGTTGAAATCAGAGTGCTACCATTTTATCAGAGGCATACAGACCTACTGATTAGAGCTGTTGTCCTGAAGCTATTAAATAACATTTCCATTTGAGTAGGTAACTCCCTTTAGTGCACAGTAGGTGGCATCGTTTTCTTTTTTTAATATTCTTCCCCCTATTCCTGAGAACATTCCTATTTGAAAAGTGTTCTGTGCTGTTATTTCTGTTTTTTTTTTTAAGCTTTGAACAACTTTAGGACAGGAAACCTAGTACAGTAAACTCTTGTTTAAACGGCAATTAATCATCCGGAATTCTTTAATAACCGGCAAAATAGATAACCGGTAATCTTGCCGAATCCATCCAGCACTCATTTTTCCGAGTCCGAGTTTCCCGCAGTGGCCGAGTTAGTCAGTGGTTTTTATTTTTTTTGTGTTAAAAATCGCCTACCTCTCTGTTATCCAGAGTTTTTCATCAACCGGCACCATCCTGGTCCCGTAGGTGCCGGTTGAACTGTATATAAAAGAGTTTACTGTATATAATTCACAGGTATAGTGGCCTATCATAAGATATTGACACCATGCTCATGCATTGATCTCATGATCTTGTTTAGGATGAGTATGTGACTTGGTCCGGTTTGTGGTTTTTTTTTAATGTGGGGGATGCCTTACTGTGTGAAATAATATGCATGATACAACATGTTAAATATCAGAAATCACATATAATGCCAGTGCAGCATAACGTTTCAATTCATTGATCTGAAATTCTTTTCTCTCATTTGCAGGTCAAAGAATATAGACAACAGCACAATGCACATTCTCAGTGTCATAGGGCACATTGCTCAGCATTTGTCTGAGGCAACTAGGACTAAGTTGATAGGTGAGTGAAGTACAATAATATTCAAGGTTTTTTAAAATTTATCTAATGCATGGTGGGGTGGGGGTTCAGGGCAACTGTTGAAATTGGATTGGAGGCGTACTCTATCTTCAGCAGACCTCTCAATGGTCAGGTACCAGCAGGTCTCTAACTCTGCTATGGGGTTGGGTGGGCTGTCGAATGCAAAATTTTCCTTGATCAATACGCTAGTGATGGGGCTGCTTTAGGGCTGACGAGGAAGTTTGGTGTGTTGGACCTCCACACAGGCTTTTACAGAGCTCCAGCTACTTGATTGACAGGTTATGAGGTTTCATTTGAAACATCAGTTGCGATATTAATTTTATTATTTTTTAAAAGTTTTTTTAAAATTGATTTAAAATCACGAATGATCTTTTGTTCATAATCTTAAGAAATCATGGAAACAATGCTTGAAACATTCGATAAGGTGCCACATAAAAGGTTGTTAGGCAAGATAAGGGCTCATGGGATTGGGGGTAATATATTAGCATGGATAGAGGATTGGTTAACAGAGAATCAGAAATTTACAGCACAGAAGGAGGCCATTCGGCCCATCTTGTCCGTGCCGGCCGATAATGATCTATCCAACCTAATCCCACTTTCCAGCACTTGGTTCGTATCCTTGTAGGTTGCGGCACTTCAATTGCATATCCAAGTACTTTTTAAATGTGATGAGGGTTTCTGCCTCTACCACCTTTTCAGGCAATGAGTTCCAGACCCCCACCACCCTCAAATCCCCTCTAAACCTCCTACCAATTACTTTAAATCTATGCCCCCTGGCTATCGACCCCTCTGCTAAGGGAAATAGGTCCTTCCTATCCACTCTATCTAGGCCCTTCATAATTTTATACACCTCAATTAGGTCTCCCCTCAGCCTCCTCTGTTCCAAAGAAAACAAACCCAGCCTATCCAGTCTTTCCCCATAGCTAAAATAACCCAGCCCAGGCAACATCCTGGTAAATCTCCTCTGCACCCTCTCTAGTGCTATCACATCCTTCCTGTAATGTAGTGACTAGAACTGTATGCAGTACTCTAGCTGCGGCCTAACTAGTGTTTTATACAGTTCAAACATAACCTCCCTGCTCTTATATTCTATGCCTCGGCTAATAAAGGAAAGTAATCCTGTATGCCTTCTTAACCACCTTATCTACCTGTCCTGGTACCTTCAGGGATCTGTGGACATGCACTCCAAGGTCCCTCTGATCCTCTACACTTCTCAGTGTCCTACAATTTAATGTGTATTCCCTTGCCTTGTTAGCCCTCCCAATGCATTACCTCACACTTCTCCAGATTGAATTCCATTTGCCACTGTTCTGCCCACCAGACCAGTCCATTGATATCTTCCTGCAGTCTTCATTATCAACCACATGGCCAATTTTTGTATCACCTGCAAACTTCTTCATCATACTTCCTACATTCAAGTCCAAATCATTGATATATATACCACAAAAAACAAAGGACCCAGTACTGAGCCCTGCGGAACCCCACTGGAAACAGCCTTCCAGTCACAAAAACACCCTTCGACCATTACCCTTTGTTTCCTGCCGCTGAGCCAATTTTGGATCCAACTTGCCACCTTGCCTTGGATCCCATGGGCTTTTACTTTCGTGACCAGTCTGCCATGCGGGACCTTATCAAAAGCCTTGCTAAAATCCATATAGACTACATCAAACTCACTACCTCATTGAATTTTTTTGAGGAGGTAATAAGGAGGGTCAATCAAGTTAGTCAGACACGACCTTCCCTTAACAAATCCATGCTGACTGTTCCTGATTAATCCATGTCTTTCTAAATGAAGATTTATTCTGTCCCTCAGAATTTTTTTCAAGAATTTTCTCACCACCGAGGTTAGGCTGACTGGCCTGTAATTACTCGGTCTATCCTTTTCTCCCTTTTTAGTTAGTCCCACCCTTTTTTCTTTAAGGGAACATACTTGCTCTGAACCTTCACTATCTCCTCCTTGAATGCCTCCCATTGCTTTGACACTGATTTACCTTCAAGTTTCTGTCTCCAGTCCACTTTGGCTAAATCACATCTCAGCTTAGTAAAATTAGATTTTCCCCAATTGAGAGCTTTTATTCCTGGTCTATCCTTGTCCTTTTCCATAACTACCCTAAATCTAACTGAATTATGATCATTACCACCAATATACTCTCCCACTGATACCCTTTCCACCTGCCCAGCTTCATTCCCTAAAACTACGTCCAGAACCGCCCCCTCTCTTGTTGGGCTTGCTACGTACTGGCTAAAAAAGTTCTCCGAATGCATTTTAAGAATTCTGCTCCTCTAAACCTTTCACGCTAATTTTATCCCAGTTAATATTAGGGAAGTTGAAGTCCCCTACTATTACTGCCCTGTTTTTGCACACCTCAGAAATTTGCCTACATATTTGCTCTTCTATCCCCCTCTGACTGTTTGGGGGTCTGTAGTACATTCCCAGCAGTGTGATTGCCCCTTTTTTGCTTTTCAGTTCAACCCATATGGCCTCATTGGATGATCCTTCTAAGATATCATCCCTCCTCACAGTTGTAATGGTTTCTTTAATCAATATTGCGACCCCCCCCCCCTCCTTTTTTATCCCCCTCTCTATCTCGTCTGAAAACCCTGTAACCAGGAATGATGAGCTGCCATTCCTGCCCTTCTTTCAGCCATGTCTCAGTAATAGCTATAATATCATACTCCCACGTGTCTATCTGTGCCCTCAGCTCATCTGCTTTATTCCCTGGACTCCTTGCATTGAAGTATATACCATTTAGCACTGCCAAACTCCCTTGTTGTCTATTTTCTAGCCTTTGTTTCCTCTGCCTTCCAAACTCACTTACTAATTTTCAGCCTCCATTTCCAGCTTTGCTTCTCTCCCTTCTGAATCTACTCTCAGGTTCCCATCCCCCTGCCAAGCTAGATTAAACCCTCCCCAACAGCACTAGCAATTCCCCCCGCAAGGATATTTGTCCCGGTCCTGTTGAGGTGCAACCCATTCGGCTTGTACAGGTCCCACCTCCCCCAGAAACTATCCCAATGCCTCCGGAATCTAAAGCCCTCCCTCCTGCACCATCTCTCCAGCCACACATTCATGTGCTCTATATTTCTGTACTCACTAGCATGTGGCACCGGGAGTAATCCGGAGATCACTACCTTGAGGTCCTGCTTTTTAATCTCTTTCCTAGCTCCCTAAAATCTGCCTGCAGGACCTCATCCCTCTTTCTACCTATGTCGTCGGTACCGATGTGGACCACGACCTCTGGCTGTTCACCCTCCCCCCTCAGATAGTCCTGCAGCCGCTCAGTGACCTCCTTGACCCTGGCACCAGGGAGGCAACAGACAATCCTGGAGTCGCGTCTGTGGCCGCAGAAACGCCTGTCTGCTCCCCTATCAAATCCCCTATGTATTGCTCTTCCACCTTTTTTCCCCCCACCCCCGTGCAGCTGAGCCACCCATGGTGCCGTGGACTTGGCTCTGGCTGCACTCCCCAGAGGAACCATCGCCCCCACCAGTATTCAGAGCTGAAAACTGGTTAGCGAGCGAGATGCACTCTGGATTCCTGCCCTACCTGCCTGGTCCTCCTCCTTCTGTCTGGCGGTCACCCATTCCCTCTCTGCCTGCACACTCTTAAGCTGTGGGGTGACCACCTCCTGAAACGTGGTATCCACGAAGTTCTCAGCCTCGCGGATACACTGCAGTGACTCGAGCTCCAAAACCTGGAGCTCAAGTTGCTGTAGCTGGCGACACTTCCCGCACACGTGGTCGTCCAGGCTACAAGAAGCGTCCAGGACTTCTCACATGGCACAGGAAGTGCATTCCACGGGACTGAGCTGCCCTGCCATGCCTTTATTTTATAGACTATTAACTAGAAGCACTTACCAGCTACTCCTCAATCAGCTCCTTCCCTTGTGCCGACGTCACTTTTTAATTCTGATATCACTCTTTCAAATTCTGCCTTTGTTGAGCTGCTCCTGCTTAGGTCTGCTGCCTCCGCTCTCGGGCCTTCCTCTGCCGCGCTGTTTATTTGCTCCGCTCTCGCTCGCGCTCAGGTCCCTGCTGCCCCGTGATGTCACTCCTTGATTTTTCTGTTTGAAGGCTTTTTCCAGCGCCGCTGCTCCAGCTCCTCTCGCGCTCTTTATAGCGCCGCTGCTCCCGCTCCTCTCGCGCTCTTTATAGCGCCGCTGCTCCCGCTCCCCTCGCGCTCTTTATAGCGCCGCTGCTCCCGCTCTTCTCCAGCTCTTTATAGCGCCGCTGCTCCCGCTCCTCTCGCGCTCTTTATAGCGCCGCTGCTCCCGCTCCTCTCGCGCTCTTTATAGCGCCGCTCCTCTCGCGCTCTTTATAGCGCCGCTGCTTCCGCTCCTCTCGCGCTCTTTATAGCACCGCTGCTCCCGCTCCTCTCGCACTCTTTATAGCGCCGCTGCTTCCGCTCCTCTCGCGCTCTTTATAGTGCCGCTGCTCCCGCTCCTCTCGCGCTCTTTATAGCGCCGCTGCTCCCGCTCCTCTCGCGCTCTTTATAGCGCCGCTGCTCCCGCTCCTCTCGCGCTCTTTATAGCGCCGCTCCTCTCGCGCACTTTATAGCGCCGCTGCTCCCGCTCCCCTCGCGCTCTTTATAGCACCGCTGCTCCCGCTCCCCTCGCGCTCTTTATAGCGCCGCTGCTCCCGCTCCCCTCGCGCTCTTTATAGCGCCGCTGCTCCCGCTCCTCTCGCGCTCTTTATAGCGCCGCTGCTCCCGCTCCTCTCGCGCTCTTTATAGCGCCGCTCCTCTCGCGCTCTTTATAGCGCCGCTGCTTCCGCTCCTCTCACGCTCTTTATAGCGCCGCTGCTTCCGCTCCTCTCGCGCTCTTTATAGCGCCGCTGCTTCCGCTCCTCTCGCGCTCTTTATAGCGCCGCTGCTCCCGCTCCTCTCACGCTCTTTATAGCGCCGCTCCTCTCGCGCTCTTTATACCACCGCTTCTGCTTCTCTCGCGTTCTTTATACTGCCGCTGCTTCCGCTCCTGTCGTGCTCTTTATAGCGCCGCTGCTTCCGCAGAGTAGGGATAAACAGGTAATTTTCAGGTTGGCAAGCTGTAACTAGTGGGGTGCCACAAGGATCAGTGCTTGGGCCTCAGCTATTTACAATCTAGATTAATGGCTTCGATGAAGGGATGGAGTGTAATTTGTCCAAGTTTGCTGACGATAGAAAGCTAGATGGGAAAGTGAGGAGGACGCAAAGAGCCTACATGAAAAATAGCCTGCAAAGGGATATCGATAGGTTAAGTGAGTGGGCAATAAGGTAGCAGATGGAGTATAATGTGGGGGAATGTGAGGTTATTCACTTTGGGAGGAAGAATAGAAAAACAATGGGCTGGATTTTCATTGACCCGTGGAGGCGGGTTTGGAGGCGTGTGGGGGGTTAAAATTGCGAAAACTGGCGGGCGGGCACAAGTCCGCCTCCATCCCGCCTGCACGCAATTTTCATGAAATCGTGTCTGCTGGTCCTGACTCCGTCCCGCCTGTAAGAGACGGGATAGGCTGTTGAGGCCCTTAACAAGCACTAAATTGGCTCTATAATGCCATTTTGAAAGGCCTTTGTGATTTTAACCCTTGTTCTATGTGAAGCACGCCTGTTCTGAACCACGATTGTGAAACCTGGCGGGAGCACATTTGGCTGGATCTCTCTCTCTTCCTCTCTCTCTCTCTCTCTCTCTCTCTCTCTGTGGTGGTGGTGTAAAAATATCTGGGAGCAGACTTAGGGCTGCTGCTGCTCATTTTGCATCCAGGTCCTCTCTCAGCAAAGGCCAGGCAGTCTCTGAAGACCTTCAATGCAGCAGCAATGATGACATCATCAGAGGCGACTTTCAGACTGAAAACACTAATTGGTTCATGGGTTCCCACATGCTGGAACTCAATTGCCCAATTAGGTGAAAATTGCATCAATCTCCCACATCCAGTTGCAGTCGGGTGGATAACACGAAATGCGGATGACACGACCCCAACCCGCCCCAGTATCAAAATCCAGCCCAATGTTTTTTTAAATGGTGAGAAACTATTAAATGTTGGTGTTTGGAGAGATTTAGTTGTCCTCGTACAGGAAACACCAAGTTAGCATGCAGGTACAGCAAGCAATTAGGAAGGCAAATGACATGTTGGCCTTTATTGCAAGAGGGTTGGAGTACATGAGTAAGGAAGTCTTGTTGCAATTGTACAGGGCTTTGGTGAGACCACACCTGGAATACTGTGCACAGTTTTGGTCTCCTTATCTGAGGAAGGATATACTTGCCTCAGAGGCAGTGCAACAAAGGTTCACTAGATTGATTCCTGGGATGAGAGGGTTGTCCTGTTAGGAGAGAATAAGTAGATTGGGCCTCTACTCTTGAGTTTAGTAGAATGAGAGGTGATCTCATTGAAACAAGATTCTGAGGGGGTTGACAGAGTAGGTGCTGAGAGGCTGTTTCCCCTGGCTGGAGAGTCTAGAACTAGGAGGCATAGGGCTGGCTTTTGATACTGGGGCGGGTTGGGGTCGTGTCATCCGCATTTCGTGTTATCCACCCGACAGCATTTGGATGTGGGAGAGTGATGCAATTTTCACTTAATTGGGCAATTGAGTTCCAGCATGTGGGAACCCATGAACTAATTAGTGGTTTCAGTCTGAAAGTCACCTCTGATGATGTCATCATTGCTGCAGCATTGCAGGCAGGTCAGAGACTGCCTGGCTTTTGGTGAGAGAGGACCTGGATGCAAAATATGAGAGAGATCGAGAGAGACTCTCACAGCAAAGGCCAGGCAGTCTCTGAAGACATTCGATGCAGCAGCATCAGAGGCGACTTTCAGACCTAATACTACTACTACCTTCATCACATCTCTGTTGTAATAGTGGACCTGCAGCTGATAGTCAGCTATCCACTTGTGCTCCCACCAGGTTTCACTGGCGTGTTTCACATCAGGCGTGCTTTACGTCGGAAAAGGGTTAAACTAGCTAAAACGTTTCAAAATGGCATTACAGAGCCAATTTAGGGCTTGTTAGAGGCTTTAATGGCCTCTCCCGCCTCTTGGAGGCGGGACGGAGTCGGGAACACCACACACGATTTTATCAAAATTGCGTGGAGGCGGGATGGGGTCGGGACCCCCGAATCTGCAACTTTAACCCCCCACATGCCTCCAAACCCGACTCCACGGGTCATTGAAAATCCAGCCCATAGTCTCAGGATAAGGAGTCGGCCATTTAGGACTGAGATGAGGAGGAATTTCTTCACTCAGAGGGTTGTGAATCTTTGAAATTTTCTACTCCAAAGGGCTGTGGATTCTGAATTGTTGAGTATATTCAAGGCTGAGATAGATAGATTTTTGAACGAGGGGAATCGAGGGATATGGGCATCGGGTGGGAAAGTGGAGTTGAGGTCGAAGATCAGTCATGATCTTATTGAATGGCAGAGCAGGCTCAAGGGGCTGTATGGCCTGCTCCTATTTCTTCTATTCTTGTATCTATTTTTTGGTGTGTTTTTTTTTAATGTTTCCCTGTTTTCTAGTCTTCAATAATTTGAAGCATTTAAAGTCTTAACTACATTGCTGTGCTTAAAACTTTTAGTTTGGGAACACATCAGTGCAGAGATTCTGTGATGAGGGCACAGAGAATCTGTTCCGGTCAGTGGCTTTGTAAAGGAGTTGGAGGGTGGCACTCAACTAACGTTATGTGACAGGATTTTTAACATTGTAATGGCCAATCCTAGCGATGCCTTCAGGCATAACTGATACGTTGTCCAAATGTTGACACTTATTTTTTGAAAATGGGTTTTGCCTCAGAAACTGCTGGGAGTTTTCAATGCATTTTGAAACCGAATGTTGCAAACCACTCTGGGCGTGGCTGTGGCAGTGGTTGGAGGATGGTCTTGGGGTGTGGTGCACTGGGATTGTGGAAACATCAGAGAGAGGGTTGCTAACTGTTGGAGTACTGAGAGGAGGATGCTGGAGTCTGAATAGTGAGTCTGGTTGCAGGTTGCTGAGGGGGGAAAAAAGCACCATAGTTGCATATGTGCCCGTGACCCAGGAACCAGCTACAAGTTTTTTGAAGTGCTTATTGTACTTTTAGTATTAAAGCATAGAAGGCACTTTAAAGAACTTGAAGCTACTTCCCAGGTTACATTTGGGAATGTAGCAACATGAGTTTCTAGGGGGCGGATCGACAATGGAGGTTTGTTTGTGGTGGGGGGGGGGGGGGCGTGAGAACTTGTCATCTGTAGCAGGAATGGTCAGGAAGTAAGGGTAGGGAAGGCGTGAGTGCGGAGAGGTTGTGTAATGGATAATGAAGCAATGAGCTGGTGAAACCTCTGTTGAAAGTGATTAGTGATTTTATACTGTTATTCATACTAGGCTCATGTAGAGCATGAACACCAGCACACCGAAGGGCCTGTTTCTGTGCTGTAAATTTATGTAATTGCCAATGATATGTCTGCAATTACAGTATAAGTGCTTTATGCGCTTTAAATAAGAGGCTTCCCTAGCTTATTGCTGGGGAATCTTGCCCTCATACACAGGAAATTTTGCAAACTGTTGCCTGCAGTGACTAGGAACCAGCCTTTAATTTTAATGCCTACTGCACTTTTGCTATTACAGCATGGATTCTGTTTTTCTGATGTTACATGACCAGCAATAAAGCTGTTTGTACTGAAGTATTCCCACTGCTTTTTTTATATTAACTTTGTTTGTGCCTTTTCTACTGTTGTACGTCTGTTACATTTAGTGCCACTGTTGGTGAATTTATTGAATTTCACCTTTCTGCTCGAGTTGGTTTTGGTCTCTGCAATTTGGCTTCAAATCCACCCAGACTGATGCAACAGAAGTTTCCTCACTCTGACTACAAGGGTCGAATGTGAAATTCTTTTTGGGCAGTCTCAGTCTGCTAATGAGAGGGTGCAAATTCATGGCACAAAATTGTATACAATTTGACACCGAATTGGTAGTTTTACTCGGGATGCAAACGGATGACTTATGTTGAAAATAAATGTTACTTTTGTCTAATAGTAGGTTTTCTTGGCTAAGCCATGTTGTTGTGACAGAGCCGAGAGGAATTGATCTAACCAGCAATATACTTAGCTGAGGATTGTTTGCTGATAGTGTGCATGAAAAGCAACATGGTGTTCCATTTGCCAAGAATTGAGGTCAAATTTGCCATAAAAAGTGTTTTGTTCTTCTTTGATCAGGGTGTATAATAGTCATTGTTAACAACAACCTTATCTATAAAAATGTTCTTTGACTAAACATGTACTTTTCTTACAGATGAGGTCCAGAATTGGATAAATACATTTTGCTCTCCTCCAGAAATCATTAGTCCTGCAGTTGAGACCTTGTACAAGCTCTGTCAGGCCCAGTGTGAGACACCCGAGGACACACAGGTGGGTTTACAAATGTACTATGAGAAATTAATAAACTTCCAGTCTCCTAAAGAAATCATCAAAGGCTGTTTAGGCATAAAATATGAATAAGAATGGTGAGAAAACAAAATGGATCAATTGCAATTCTGCAGTTGGTGCTCATGAAATGTTTCCAGGCTGAGGACTCTGTTATAATCAGCAGTTTAAAAAAAAAAAGAAAAGTACTCCTCCCTCTCTCCTGCTTAGATCTGATTCAGTCAAGTGTAGGTGGGTAGCATGCTTCCAGACCTCCAAGTGCTATTTCTGGGGCTCCTAAAAATGGTTGAGGGCTGCTTAAGCTCTGATATTTCTCTCCTTCCTCGTGGGAAGTCCCTTTCCTCACTCCTCCGAAGACCTGAGTGAAATTGGGAGCTCAATAGCTGGGGAATCTCTCAAAATCTAACTGGGGAATCGCACAAAATCATACTGGTCCATGGGACAACTTTAATTTTCCTTTTGAAGTGTTTAATGTATGTATTAAATGGTTTTCAAAGAAGATGATTGATCAAAAAAATCTAATATTAATTGACCAATAATCACATGGTAGATACCAGATTAAGACCACTTAATAGAATGGATGTGCAGGAAGTGGTAATACAAAGACCATACTTTTTGTCATCTCTTCTGGTACATCTCTTGCTGCTCAGCCTTGTTTTTTCTCAGAATACATCCCAATGTGATTCAATTACAATGCACTAACCAGTGTAAGTTGTGATGTATGAAGGTGGTTTTATTGTTGGAATAAAATCTCACTGCAGCATATATAGTGATGTAGTGTTTCTGTTTTAGGTCCTGCTGGATCAGGTGTGTGGAAAGCTAATCTTGACGTGCGAGTCTTACATCTCTAATATTGTTCTTGGAGAGGGTGGAACTGAATGTATGGATGAAAATATGTTGGTAAGTGACTTTAATAGATTTCTATCATTGCTATAAAAATTGAATAAATTGACTCGGACTCTTCGCATTTTATGCTCATCATAATAAAGGCTGTAATTACAGCAGCATTTCAGAGTCTTACAAACTTAAGTATTTTGGGAGTAATTATCTTGTCATTCATGTAATGTTAGTTTTTTTTAATTCGTTCCTGGGAAGTGGGCGTCGCTGGCAAGGACAGCATTTATTGCCCATCCCTAATTGCTCTTGAGAAAGTGGTGGTGAGCCACCTTCTTGAACTGCTGCAGTCTGTGTGGTGAAGGTACTCCCACAGTGCTGTTCGGGAGGGAGTTCCAGGATTTTGACCCTGCAATGATGAAGAAACGGCGATATATTTCCATGTCAGGAAGGTGTGTAACTTGGAGGGGAACTTGCAGGTGATGGTGTTCCCATGCGCCTGATGCCCTTGTCCTTCTAGGTGGTAGAGGTCGCGGGTATTGGAGGTGCTGCCAAAGAACACTTGGCGAGTTGCTGCAGTGCATCTTGTAGATGGTACACATTGCAGCCACGGTACGCCGGTGGTGGAGGGAGTGAATGTTTAAAGTGGTGGATGGGGTGCCAATCAAGCGGGCTGCTTTGTCCTGGATGATGTCAAGCTTCTTGAGTGTTGTTGGAGCTGCACTCATCCAGGCAAGTGGAGAGTATTCCATCACACTCCTTACTTGTGTCTTCTGGATGGTGGAAAGGCTTTGGGGAGTCAGGCGGTGAGACACTCGCTGCAGAATACCCAGCCTCTGACCTGCTCTTGTAGCCACAGTATTTATGTGGCTGGTCCAGTTAAGTTTCTGGTCAATGGTGACCCCCAGGATGTTGATGGTGGGGGTTTCGGCAATGGTAATGCCGTTGAATGTCATGGGGCGGTGGTTAGACTCTCGCTTGTTGGAGATGGTAACTGCCTGGCACTTGTGTGGCGCAAATGTTACTTGCCACTTATCAGCCCAAGCCTGAATGTCATCCAGGTCTTGCTGCATGTGGGCATGGACTGCTTCATTATCTGAGGAGTTGCAAATGGAACTGAACACTGCAATCATCAGCGAACATCCCCATTTCTGACATTATGATGGATGGAAGGTCATTGATGAAGCAGCTGAAGATGGTTGGGCCTAGGACACTGCCCTGAGGAACTCCTGCAGCGATGTCCTGGAGCTGAGATGATTGTCCTCCAACAACTACAAGCATCTTCCTTTATGCTAGGTATGACTCCAGCCAGTGGAGAGTTTTCCCCCTGATTCTCATTGACTTCAATTTTACTAGGACTCCTTGATGCAACACTCGGTCAAATGCTGCCTTGATGTCAAGGGCAGTCACTCTCACCTCGCCTCTGGAATTCAGCTCTTTTGTCCATGTTTGGACCAAGGCTGTAGTGAGGTCTGGAGCCGAGTGGTCCTGGCGGAACCCAAACTGAGCATCGGTGAGCAGGTTATTGGTGAGTAAGTGCTGCTTGATAGCGCTGTCGACGACACCTTCCATCACTTTGCTGATGATTGCGAGTAGACTGATGGGGCGGTAATTGGCCAGATTGGATTTGTCCTGCTTTTTGTGGGCAGGACATACCTGGGCACTTTTCCACATTGTCAGGTAGATGCCAGTGTTGTAGCTGTACTGGAACAGCTTGGCTAGAGGCGCAGCTAGTTCTGGAGCTCAAGTCTTCAGCACGACAGCCTTTGCTGTATCCAGTGCGCTCAGCCGTTTCTTGATATCACATGGAGTGAATTGAATTGGCTGAAGACTGGCTTCTGTGATGGTGGGGACTTCAGGATGGGGCCGAAATGGATCATCCACTCGGTACTTCTGGCTGAAGATGGTTGCAAATGCTCCAGCCTTGTCTTTTGCACTCGTGTGCTGGGCTCCGTCATCATTGAGGATGGGGATATTCATGGAGCCGCCTCCTCCCGTTAGTAGTTTAATTGTCCACCAGCATTCATGACCTGGATGTGGCAGGACTGCAGAGCTTTGATCTGATCCATTGATTGTGGGATCGCCTAGCTCTATCTATAGCATGCATGTAGTCCTGTGTTGCAGCTTCCCCAGGTTGGCACCTCAATTTTTCGGTACACCTGGTGCTGCTCCTGGGATGCGTAGGAACATGAACCTGTCTTTTAGAGAATAGCACCTATCCTTGGGATAAATTGCAATGAATTGTAACTTGTCTCACTGCATTCGTACTGATTAACAGCAGATGAACATTCAAAAGTTATAAAGCAAACAATGAAAGAAGTTGATAGATATTCAAAGAATGAGGCTTCAAATCACTGATCAATAGGGTTTAAGTAACGTGAGTGTGTAAATTTGTCATGCAACCACACTCTGGAAATTAATAATGATGAATGGATGAAATTTTAATACTGTGTCCACTTGAGTTGTGAAAAATGCGAGCTGCCGAGCAAGTAGGGACAAACTATTTCCTCGGGCAAGTGGTAACCAGAGATCATAGATTTAAAATAATTGGCAAAAGAACTAGAGGGGAAATGAGAAATTTCTTCACAAAAGGGTTGTTAAGATCTGGAACGCATTATCTGAAAGTGTGGTAGAATCAGATTGCATAGTAACTTTCAAAAGGTAATTGGACGTGCATTTGAAGAGGAATAATTTGCAGGGTTATGGGGTAAATGCTGGGGTGTGGGACTAAATTGGACAGCTCTTTCAATGAGCCGACACCGGCACAATGGGCGGAATGGCCTCCTTCTGTGCTGTAAGATTCTATGATTCTAAATGTAGATTTTTGCCCTCCTCTGGAATGAGGATTTTAAGCTGTATAATACTACGGTGAAGTATTGCTAGTTGCAGGCCTGTCACTGTAAGAGTTGTGTGGGGAGCAGTTTGAGATAATTAATATAAGAGCATTGTGCACCCCACATAACATTAAAGTATATTGGATTGAAGTATACAGGTTTTCATTCCATTCCTCTAGCCAATATGGGAACAAAAAGTTTTCCCGAAAGCATGTTATTTGGTGTACTTGATTGTCCTCCCAAGTGACACTTACCCTGGGAATCCTCTGGGAGATGTATGTTGCAGTTTTCTTTGCATCATGAGATTTGCTAAGTTCTAAGTGCAACATCTTGTGTTTCCTCAGGTGAAGTACCTTTTCACACTTGGTGAAGTAGCACAGCTGTGCCCTGCAAAAGTTGAGAAGCGCATTTTCCTGCTGGTTCAGTCGTTTCTTGTTGCCCCTACCAGCTTAGATCCTGGTGAGAACTGTGACTTTTTATTTTCTAGAAATCCCGTTATGCAGAATAAGATTGTGAAGTTGATGTATAACAGAAGCGGATATAAAATAGACTGGCTTTGTTACAGCTGTAGCAGAGTTCAGTGGATCACCTTTTGGAACTAATAAATATTGAAATCGATTGTGACAAGTTGGTCTTACCAAACATGTACTTCTGAAGAGCAAACTCTTGTTTGAATATCATTCCCAGTAATTTTTTTCAAAGTTGTTATAGTATTGGATATAGAACATTAAATTTTTTTTCCATTGTGCTAACATTACTTTTATCTGCGGAAAATATAGTTTATTGTGGCTAGTTTTTGCAATGTGAGGAATGGCTACATCGCTTTATATAATTTTTGGGTTTTACACTCAGATTTCTATCACGTGCAGCTTCACAGGTGAGCCTCATAAGCTTACAACCCACCTTTACTTGATCAATATTTAGGTAAATGTAGCAAGCGCAAATGTAAAACAAGATGACCCTCATCAATTTATTTCAATTTACGGGATATACCACGTGCCTCCCATATGATTTTCTCAATTTCAAGAAGGCAGAAGATTAAGCCATTGTCTGATGATGCGTTTAGACTATAGGCTTCCAAATCGAGTTATTGAATAGTTACTAGTTAAGTGAACAGTATTGAATACAAAATAAAAACAGAAAATGCTGGAAATACTCAGCAGGTCAGGCAGCATCTGTGGAGAGAGAAACAGAGTTAACGTTTCAGGTCGATGACCCTTCGTCAGAACTGGAAAAAGCTGGAGATCGAACAAGTTTTTAAGCAAGTGCAGGGGCAGGAAAAGGGGGGAGAGGAGGAAAGAACAAAAGGGAAGGTCTGTGAAAGGATGGAAGGCAGGAGAGATTAAGAGACGTTAAGAGAGATTAAGGGCTGGATTTTGTCAATGGGGATGTGATGGAGGCGGGACTCCCACTTTTTGGGTTGTAGTTCCGCCTCCATCGACTTGTGGCCAACCCACTGTATTTTCTCTTGATTGACCTTGTTAAGCCCGCCAATCAAGGGTCCCTTGGATACAGGTGACGTCAGCCATTGAAATTTCATCTGTCAAGAGCTTTTGAAAGCAAAGTGAATGAAATTTTCTAGTTCAGGGCGAGAGCAGGAAACGGCTCCAATACAGTCATCAATGTACCAGAAAAAGAGGTGAGGGAGGGGCCCTGAATAAGAATGTTCCACATATCCCACAAAAAGGCAGGCATAGCTGGGACCCATAGTAACACCTTTAATTTGGAGGAAATGAGTGGAATCAAAGGAGAAGTTGTTCAATGTGAGAACAAGTTCAGCCAGGCGGAGGAGGGTGGTGGTGGATGGGGACTGGTTGGGCCTCTATTCAAGGAAGAAGCGGAGTGCCCTCAGGCCATCCTGGTGGGGGATGGAGGTGAAGAGGGATTGGACGTCCATAGTGAAAAGGAGACGTTGGGAACTGGAAACTATTAAAGTGATTGAGGGTGTCGGAAGAGTCGCGGATGTAGATGGGAAGAGACTGGACAAGGGGAGAAAAAATAGAGTCGAGATAGGAAGAGATAAGTTCCATGGGGCAAAAACAGGCTGAAACGATGGGTCGACCGGGGCAGTCTTGTTTGTGGATCTTGGGAAGGAGGTAGAAACGGGCTGTGCGGGGTTGGGAAATTATGAGGTTGGCGGCCGTGGAGGGAAGATCTCCAGAGGAGATGAGGTCAGTGACTGTCTTGGAAACGGTGGCTTGATGTTCGGTAGTGGGGTCATGGTCCAGGTGGAGGTAGGAGGAGGTGTCGGAGAGTTGGCGTTCAGCCTCCGCTAGGTAGAGGTCGGTTCGCCAAACAACAACAGCACCACCCTTGTCAGCAGGTTTAATGGCAATGTTGGGGTTGGATCTGAGAGAATGGAGTGCTGCAAGTTCAGAGGGAGGTCGGTTGGAGTGAGTGAGGGGAGCTAAGAACATAAATAGTAGCAGGAACAGGCCATTCGCCCTTCAAGCCTGCTCCGCCATTCAGTGAGATCATGGCTGATCTTCTGCCTCAACTCCATTCACCGGCCCTATCGCCATATCCCTTGATGCCCTTACTAGTCAGAAATCTATTGACTTCTGTTTTGAATATACCCAATGACTGAGCCTCCACAGCCCTCTGGGGTAGAGAATTCCAAAGATTCACCACCCTCTGTGTGAGGAAATTTCTTCTCATCTCATCTCAGTCCTGAATGGCCTACCCTTTATCTTGAGGCTGTGGCCCTTGGTCTAGACTCCCCAACCAAGGGAAACATTCTCCCAGCTTCCATCCTATCAAGCCCTGTAATCATTTTGTATGCTTCAATGAGATCCCCTCTCATTCTTCAGAATTCAAGAGAATACAGGCCTAGTTTACTCAATCTCTTCTCATACGACAGTCCCGCCATCCCAGGAATCAATCTCGTGAACCTTTGTTGCACTCCATCTATGGCAAGTATATCCTTCCTTAGGTAAGGAGACCAAAATTGTACACAGTACTCCAGGTGTGGTCTCACCAAGGCCCTATATAATTGGAGTAAGAATTCTTTACTCCTGTACTCAAATCCTCTTGTAAGGAAGGCCAGCATACCATTTGCCTTCCTAATGGCTTGCTGCACCTGCACATTCACTTTCAGTGACTCATGTACAAGGACACCCAGGTCCCTTTGAGCATCTGCATTCCCCAATCTTTCACCATTTAGGAAATGCTCTGCCTTTCTGTTTTTTCTACCAAAGTGGATAACTTCACATTTATCCACATTATATTCCATCTGCCATGTTCTCGCCCACTCACTGAGCCTGTCGAGATCCCCTTGAAGCCTCGTCACATCCTCTTCGCAACTGACACTGCCACCTAGCTTTGTATCATCAGCAAATTTGGAAATGTTATATTTAGTCCCTTCATCCAAAACATTGATATAGATTGTGAATAGCTGGGGCCCAAGCACCGATCCTTGCGGTACCCCACTAGTCGCAGCCTGCCATCCTGAAAAAGACCCGTTTATCCCTACCCTTTGTTTTCTGTCTGTTAACCCGTTCTCAATCCATGCTAGTATATTACCCCCAATTCCATGTGCCCTAATTTTGTTCACCAACCTCTTGTGTGGGACCTTATCGAAGGCCTTCTGAAAATCCAGATACACCACATCTACCGGTTCCCCTTTGTCTACTCCACTAGTTACATCCTCAAAGAACTCCAATAGGTTTGTCAAACAGGATTTCCCTTTCATAAATCCATGTTGACTCTGCCCAATCTTACTATTAGTTTCTAAGTGTCCAGTTATTGCATCCTTTATAATAGATTCCAGCATTTTCCCAACTACTGATGTGAGGCTAACTGGTCTGTAGTTCCCCGTTTTCTCTCTCCCTCCTTTCTTAAATAGTGGGGCTACATTTGCTATCCTCCAATCTGCAGGAACCGTTCCAGAATCTATAGAATTTTGGAAGATGACAACCAATGTGTCCACTATCCCAATGGCCACCTCTTTCAAAACCCTGGGATGTAGGTCATCCGGTCCTTGGGATTTATTGACTTTTAGTCCCATTAATTTTGCTAGTACTGTTTTTTTACTAATAATTTCTTTAAGTTCCTCATTCTCGTCACACCCTTGGTTTTCTCGTATTTCTGGGAGGTTTTTTGTGTCTTCCTCCGTGAAGACAGAAACAAAGTATTTATTTAATTTCTCTGCCATTTCCTCATTCTCCATTATAAATTCTCCCGTCTCTGACTGTAAAGGACCTATATTTACCTTTGCCAGTCTTTTCTTTTTCACATACCTATAGAAGCTTTTACAATCCGTTTTTATATTTTTCGCTAGTTTGTGCTCATATTCCATTTTCCCTTTCTTTATCAATTTCTTGGTCCCCCTTTGCTGATTTCTAAAAAGATCCCAATCCTCAGGCTGACTGCTTTTTCTGGCAACTTTATAAGCTTCCTCCTTTGACTTAATACTAGCTTTAATTTCTTTTGTTAGCCATGGTTGGATCACTTTTCCTTTTGGGTTTTTATGCCCTAGAGGAATATATGTTTGTTGTAAATTATGCATTATTTCCTTGAATGTTAGCCATTGTATGTCCACCTTCATACCTTTTAGTGTAGTCTCCCAATCTACCATGGCCAACTTGTCCCTCATACCCTTGTAGTTTCCTCTGTTTAAATTGAAGACCTTAGTTTCAGATTGGACTACATCACTCTCAAACTTAATGTAAAATTCAATCATATTATGGTCACTTGTCCCTAAAGGCCCCTTTACCACAAGATTATTGATTAGCCCTTTCTCATTACACAGTACCAGATCCAGAATAGCCTGTTCCCTGGTTGGTTCCTCCACATACTGATCCAGAAAACCATCTCGCATGCATTCCAAGATTTCGTCCTCCACACCATTAGTGGTAATTTGATTTGCCCAGTCAATATGTAGATTAAAGTCCCCCATGATTACCGTATTGCCCTTGTTACATGCACCTCTAATCTCTTGATTGATACTCTGCCCTACATTACCATTACTGTTTGGTGGCCTATACACAACTCCCACCAATGTTTTCCGCCCTTTGCTGTTTCTTGGCTCCACCCAAACTGATTCCAGTTCTACATCACGATCTGCCAAGCCAAGATCTTTTATCTCTACCGTCCTGATCTCATCCCTTATTAACAGCGCTACACCACCTCCTTTTCCTTTTTGTCTGTCCTTCCTAAATGTTGCGTACCCTGGAACATTCAGCTCCCAGCTTTGGTTACCCTGCAACCATGTCTCTAATGGCAATTACATCATACCCATTTACTTCTATTGGTGCCATTAATTCATCCACCTTGTTGCGAATGCTATGTGCATTTAGATAAAGTGCCTTCAACTTTGCCAGTTTAATATTTTTCTGCACTTTGACCCTCTTTACTGTTGGCCTTTGTTTCTGCTCCCTACTAGTTTTGCTGGCTACTTTTCTAACTTGCACTTCCAGCTTTGTTTCTCTCCGTTCTGGGCCCACACTTGGGTTCCCAGCCCCCTGACAAACTAGTTTAAATCCTTCCCAACAGCACTAGCAAACTCCCCTGCGAGGATGTTGGTCCCGTTTCTGCCGAGGTGTAACCTGTCCAGCTTATACAGGTCCCACCTTTTCCAGAATCGGTCCCAATGCCTCAGGAATTTAAATCCCTCCCTCCTACACCATCTCTCCAGCCACGCATTCATCTGGTCTATTCTCCTATTTCTGCTCTCGCTAGCACGTGGCACTGGGAGTAATCCTGAGATTACTACCTTTGAGCTCCTGCTTTTTAATTTATTTCCTAGCTCCCTATATTCTGCTTGCAGGACCTCGTCCCTCTTTCTACCTACGTTGTTGGTACTGATATGGACCACGACCTCTGGCTGTTCGCCCTCCCCCTTCAGAATGTCCTGCAGCCGCTCAGTGACATCCTTGACCCTGGCACCAGGGAGGCAACATACCACCCTGGAGTCACATCTGCTGCCACAGAAATGTCTATCTGTTCCCCTTACAATAGAATCCCCTATCACTATTGCTCTCGCACTCTTTTTCCTCCCCTCCTGTGCAGCTGAGCCACTCGTAGTGCCACGGACTTGGCTCTTGCTGCATTCCCCTGAGAAACCATCTCCCCCAGCAGTATCCAAAATGGAAAATCTGTTGGAGAGGGAGATGGACCCAGGGGACTCCTGCACTACGTTCCCAGTTCTTTTACTCTGTCTGGCGGTCACCCATTCCCTGTCTGCCTGTGCACTCTTTACCTACGGTGTGACCACATCATTAAACCTGCTATTCACGAAGATCTCAGCGTCGCGGATGCTCCACAGTGCCTCCAGCCGCAGCTCCAGCTTCGAAACGTGGATTTCGAGTAGCTGCAGCTGGAGACACTTCCTGCACACGTGTTCGCCCTGGAAACCTAAAGTGTCCCTGACTTCCCACATAGCACAGAAAGAGCACTCCATGCTGCCGAGCTGCCCTGCCATGTCCTACCCTTAATTTACTCCCTTTACTTCCTCTAAATTAAAGAATATTAAATACACTAGGGACCTTACTTCACTTTAAACGCTACTTACTCTAAACTAGAGACCTTACTTTTACTTTAACAACTGGACTGTAGAAATACTCACCAGGTCCTACTTACCAATCAGCTCCTTCCCTTGTGCAGACGTCACTTTTAATCGCAGACGTCACTTTTAATCTCTGACGTCACTTTCGAATGTTGCCTGTTGAGGTCCGCTCTCGCTGCTGCTCCCAATAGCTCGGTCTGGGCCTCGAGCTTTATTTCCTCGCTCCTCCTTCGCCTGTTCCCTCACAGGTCGGTCCGCTCTCGCTGCTGCTCCCAATAGCTCGGTCTGGGCCTCGAGCCTCGGGCTTTATTTCCTCGCTCATCCTTCGCCTGTTCCCTCACCGGTCTGTCCGCTCTCGCTGCTGCTCCCAATCAATCTCCCAAGAAATTGAGACGGCCGATGTCACGCTGGCAGTTTGCAATGAAAAGATCTAGAGATGTTAAGAGGCCAGAGGGAGGGGTCCAGGTAGAACGAGAATTCTGAAAACGGGAGAAAGGGTCAGCCGTGCGGGGGGAAGACTCCTGGCCAAAGAAGTGGGCACGGAGACGAAGGCGGCGGAAAAAGAGCTCAGCATCGTGCTGAGCTCGAAATTCATTGAGATGGGGGCGTAAGGGGATGAAGCTCAGGCCTTTGCTAAGGACTGATCGTTCGGGGTCAGAGAGGGGAAGCTTAGAGGGGATAGTGAAAACACAGCAGGGGGTGAGATTGGAAGAAGGGATGGGGTCAGAGGAAAGTGAAGGGGAAGAAGGTTCCGGAGGGGTGTTGGTGTCCAAGAGTTGTTAAAGCTTGCGATCCTTGACACCTGAAAGGAAGAAAAAAAGTTTTTTGTTGAAGAGGCGAAGGATGAAATGGAACTGCGGACCAGGACAGCTTTGAGATAGTGAGTCAGTGCTGCTGAAGAGAGAGGTCGAGAGTGTTCATGTGGTGGCGCATGGCATTCAGCGTCGATCTCTGGATACGGCGAGAGCAGTAGTAAGGTTTGTAATTATTAATGTAGTATTGAATACAAACTACATTAATAATTACAAACCTTACTATGCTGCTTGGAATATTGAAAACAACAAAGGCGCTCCTCCTAGCGTTGATTCAACAATGAACTGATCTTTGAAACATGGGCCCTTGTATCTTAATCGGTGGTTGGCTACCATTGCGTCTCTGGTCTACTCTATCACTGTCTGCTTTAGAATACTAACTGAGAAAGTCAGACTGCAATGTGCCATTCAAAATCTATTGAAGATGCCCTGCAACAGTAATTTGGATGATCAGGCATTATATAAAAGACAGGTACATTATACAGTACATGATTCTGATGTTTCCCAATTTAAGACTGCAGAGATTAATTGCCTTTGAGTAAACACTGGGTGAGGTCAGAGTTTAATTGTTTTTCACACTTCAGGTCAGAATCTGGCTTTTTTTTTTGTATGATTGGTCAGGTCAATTAGGTGTTGGACAGATTTTATAATCTAATTTGTAATTTTAAAATGAATGAGTTATGGTCAATGTTACAATTGTAAACTCTAGGCCTCCCACTCCTGTATCGCTTGAGCTATTTTTAATTGCTGGAGAACTTAGTACATTTCAAAAGACTGCCTTTGCTGCTTTAGTTTTTTTTTTTAAAGTGTGACACCGATATTTAATATGGCGGACAGGAAATGAGTGCTACGGTTTTTCAAAATTACTTGGTTTTCTGCTGTATTATTTTTAAAGATTTAATTGAGGGGAACCTGTGTTGGTACCTAACCAGATTCCTGGAGTTGGAAATAAGTTTTCCTTTAATGTAGGGAAGGTCTTTTACTTGAAAAAATCTTGCCAGTTGATTTGTTTGATGGCTCGATGACCATAAGTGACTAAGTTTCTGAATTGTATTTTATTCTTCAGCTATTGCTTCCGATGGTGGCGATCTCCCGGCTTCACAGCCCCTCTCTCAGTTTTCAGGATCTGCTGCTACGCCTTCTGTTATCAGAGCACATGCATTTTTCACTCTGGGTAAGACCCTTTCAGCATAGGTTTGCGAGAATGAGTTTTTTCTGTTCCATTAATATATTCCACATACGTGCATTTCTAGCAGGAACAGCTATGTAGTGATCAGGATTGGGGATTCTGTCATTTGTTTTTCTTCTCTCTAATGAAAGGTGCTGAAGTCAAATTATGGTGTCTTTATTTGCACACCAGCTAAGATCAGGTAACTTAGCGAAGACTAGGCATCAAAGCAGGGAATATTTGACTTAGCTGCACACTGGATAAACTTGCTGAGACATCGAGGAGCCCTTGTAAATCATTGATAATAGGGGCTGTGTCAATTCGAGATGAGTGATCCTACATCTCGGTTGCCCGCATCAGCAGTTGTTTTGCTAAATGCAGGAAATTCAGCCGAAAGTATAAAATCATAATCACGTCCCTACAGAAATTAGGAGCTGCATATCCTTTTATGCATTTTAGAATTTGTGAGTTCACATTGAATTTGCTGAGCTGACGTCACTTTTTCTGCAGCTTAATTAAAAAAAACTTAAACTATTATGGATTGAAACTAGGCCGCAAAGACCAGGTTGACCCTGGTTCAATCCCAAGTCCAAGGTGAGCTTGTGAATTTCACCGGGCAATTCGCTGCAGTGTGCTTGGGCAGTGGAAGGGGGGGAAATCAATCAGTCAGGGTTTACACTTGATTGCCAACATTGAAACTGAGCGTCTGTGTGTGTGTGTGTGTGTGTATGTCAGGGGAGTACATGAGTAGGTCCAGTTTTGATGCTGTTTGCAATCAAATAGCCTGCTGACACTCTGTCTTAATGGGAACAAAAAAAAATCTTATCTTGCATGCAGGTCTTGGCAACAACATTTCAAACTACACTATACATTTTTTAGAGTAATGATGTATTTTACTTTTGTACAGGAAAATTGTGCCTACAACATGAAGACCTAGCAAAGAAATGCATCGCTGCCTTCGCACGCGAGTTGGAGGTGTGCGAAAATGTAGCAGTTCGCAATAATGTTATCATCATCATGTGTGACCTCTGTATGCGATATACTAGTATGGTAGATCGGTACATTCCTAACATTGCTGTGTGCTTAAAGGATGATGACCCCTTTATCCGCAAACAGACTCTGGTCATGCTGACCAACTTACTCCAGGTAAGCGAGGAGCATGCCCTTTTATTATACAAAATCAAATAACTGGCTGTGAATTATATTTGTGACTAGTTCTCTGTTCCGCATCCCTAATCCTGAGTTACTACTTTACTTTGTAATCTGTGTATTCTCTTTAAGCAGTGACCCTATTATAAATCTTAAGAGGCATTTATCTAAATGCATTACTTTCTGGAATAAAACTTACTAACAAGTATATACTCTTGAGAACTGATTTCCCACACAGTCACAATGCATTTATGTAATTAAGAATGCACTGCTAAATATTAGTATTTAGTATTGATTTCCAATCATTTGGAGTATCATAGGTTTAACTGTTTCCTGTTTCTCATTCAGATACTTTATTTTGTCATCAGATTTAATTGCCATACATGTTTGTGATTTATCAAAACTAGACATTATTGCTTAGAATAATAGCTTCTTTGTAACACCCCAAATTCTTGAAAGAGGAGGAAGTTTAGTAGGAGTACTTTCTGTGCAAACTACTCCTCCCATAAAATATCCTTGATTTTTGTCTATTGGACGTTTCCACCTCTGCTTCCTATTGGAGCTAGCTTTTTTTAAATTTGTTCCTGGGATGTGGGCGTTGCTGGCAAGGCTACCATTTAGTGCCCATCCCTAATTACCCTTGAGAAGGTGGTGATGAGCCGCCGCCTTGAACCGCTGCAGTTGTGTGGTGAAGGTACTCCCACAGTGCTGTTGGGGAAGGGAGTTCCAGGATTTAGACTCGGCGACCATGAAGGAACAGCGATATACGTGCAAGTCAGGATGGTGTGTGACTTGGAGGGGAACTTGGAGGTGATGGTGTTCCTATGCGCCTGCTGCCCTTGTCCTTCTAGGTGGTAGAGATTGTGGGTTTGGCTTCTTGACATAGGTTATTTTATGGCTTATTTGTGGGATCAAGACATAGCAGTTCTATGGATCCTAGGCTGATGTATTTGTGGTACCCAACACAGCCCTCTTTGAGACTTTTGCAGCTGAACCTGGTCACCCAAATTTTGCTGATGAGGCAAAATTAATCAATCAAATGAAAGATAAACTGAATAATTTCACTCATTTAGAATACAAGCAACCGAGCAGTCTCATGGAGTTTATTTATTTTTCTCTTTGCAGGAAGAGTTTATAAAATGGAAGGGTTCCCTTTTCTTCAGATTTGTGAGTGTTCTGGTGGATTCAGATGAAAGTATACGAAGGTAATTGGCTTTGTTTTATCTTTTGTTTACTTGAGTTATCAAAAATTTTCTTTAACAATGGATGCATGTTAAATCCACAATGGATAGAATTTCATAAGGTTTGTGAATGACATGCTGTATATGGCTGAGTGATTCCAAGGCTACTTTTCTTTAAATAAAAAAAAACACTCAGGTAAAGGGTCCCACTCAAAACATTAACTGTTTTAACTCCTGATTCTGAATGATATATGTACTTTTATATATTCTGTGTTTATTTAAGATTCCCAGGATTTTCATGTTGACTTGTTTTAAATTTATATGCAATTTTTTTTAGATGGGTTGCAATCTATTCTCCCTGGCAGTGTTGCCTTGTACAAGCCATTAGGAAGTGCATAGGTTTGCATCTACCACAGCAACACGTTGATCAGTGAACTGTATCTATAGCCATTGGCTTTTTTTAAAAAAGACTTAATTAAATTGTATCATAGCCTTGAAACGAGCACCATGTGCAGTTATGAGACCAGCAGAGCACAGATAATTTAAAGGATAGTCAACATAAGAAAAAAAAAAATAGGAGCAGGAGTAGGCCATTCAGTCCCTCGAGCCTGCTCCGCCATGCAATAAGATCATGGCTGATCTTCTACATCCACTCCGCTTTCCCGCCCTATCCCTTGATTCCCTTAGTGCCCAAAAATCTATCACTCTGTCTTGAGTCTATTCAATGACTGAGCATCCACAGCCTTCTGGGGTAAAGAATTCCAGAGATTCACAACCCTCTGAGTGATGAAATTTCTCCTCATCTCAGTCTTAAATGGCTGACCCCTTACCCTGAGACTATGACCCCTAGTTCTAGACTCTCCAGGGGAAACAGCCTCTCAGCATCTACCCTGTCAAGCCCTCTAATCAAAACTTTTAAGGGTGAGAAAAGGCCATTTGGCCTAATTAAACTTGCCCTTTAAGTACATGAGACACTATGGCAACAAATGGATTTTTGAATAACTCCATTTTGTTTTACTTTCCTCGGCAGAACATTCCAAGCAATTAGCATCTTCAGTAAAGCTGTTTTTACTGATAGCTTCTCTAAATTCCCTTTTCTACTGATGTCCTCTTGTCCTACCAACTTGCTATGTTTTGAAGTTCTAACCTGGGTTTACCGTTACTTTGGCAAAGTAGTAACAAGAAGGTTAATTAACCCGCCTGCCCCCCCCCTCACCCCCGACTCTATGCCTTAAGTTTGAAGCAGATTCCACTCATTGCCGTTAAATCAGTGCTTCTGTTTGTACAGCTTTTTGTTTTTAGTGATTTCATGCCTGCATGCCATTCTGCAAATCAAATGTGCGTAAAACTGATTACTGTTCTATTTCAGATTTGCAGAGTTCTGTTTAGTCTACCTGCTCCTGAAAAGAAACCCAGTTATGTTCTCTCAACATTTTATTGAATGCATTTTGCACTTTAATGGCTATGAAAAACATGAAAAATACAACAAATTTTCTCAAACTGACCGGTACGTAAGCTTTACTTCTAGAGATGATTAACAGTACATTATAGTAGCTCACTTTGACATTGACTTGAAAAGAGACTTTTTGCAGTTAAACATGAAATCCTTCCCAGTATCCACGCAAAAATGCCTCTATTAATCACTGACATCTTATAGATTGTTCGAACTGTATCAACTGATGACCCTCGATTAATTTGCAAGTGAGCAAGAGTAAAGTTAAATGCAAAGAGGGTATTTTCTGTAATGTTTACTTTTTAAAAAGGTGGACCATTACATGAAATAACGACAGTACTTGTGTTAGTAAAGCTAAAGGTAATAAGCTGTTCAAACATGGAAAGCTACCAATGAGTTCATGTGTTTTTAGATGACTTGCCCCTTCCCTTTGATTGTCAATAGTGCTGTGCATGTTGGAAGTTGCAATTTTGTCCAACTTGAATCAGGTTTCCTTAATTTAAAATTCCAAATATAGATATTTTGAGCTAGAGCTTGTTACAGAAATGTGTAGGATTCTGAACTCACTTTCATTGCGAGGTGGTCTGGGCAAGTTGCACCCTTTATCTGTTAGCAACACAAATTAATATTTTCTGAATGGTGGTACCACAGTTTCTGCTGCACTGAAGTAATTTCGTTCAGTGTTTTAAGCAGGGGTTTCATGATCGATGCTAATTTCCTTTTTTTAAAAAAAATTTAATTGCCTTTCTATTGTATTCACTCCTGACCAATCTTGTTTGCATTTGACTGTTACTGGAGCATAATGTAAATTAAATTGCCCAGTTGAAGCAGAAAAGCCTTGGTTAATGATATGTAGTGATAGCTACTTTTACACTCAAGGGCCCAGTAGCCCCTCCAATTAAGTACCATCAAAACTCGCTGTTTAACATAAAGCGGACTAAAAGAAAATGAATCATTGTAACTTCAAGCTTTTTCAAAGGTTTATGAATTGTGGCATCACTGTTTAAATGTTTTATTTGTAACAGTAGTATTCATAAAGAGCAATAATTCTCCAACGATACGTATGGGACTCCATTTCACACCCGTAAGATTGTATGATGTTAAAAGTGGAATAATTTTGAGCAGTTGTTAAAATTGCTCCTATTTGGCTATTCACCATGTAGCGTCCTAAGTTTGTCTTATTACAGATGTTTAGTATTGTAGGAGAATAGTACACTACATGACCAACTGTCTTGTCCTGACAGGGAGAAGAAACTGTTTTCCTTGAAGGGGAATAAAAACAAAGAGAAGCGAATGACTATTTACAAATTTCTGTTGGAACACTTCACAGATGAGCAACGCTTCAACATCACCAATAAAATTGCTAATAATATTCTAGGTATGAATTTGTGTGTTCTCTGTGGAAGTTTAGTGCAGTTGTAAATCAAGTTAAATGGAGAATAATATAGGTACATCACAATCGAGGGGTTCAAACGGCATATCGCCATTTATCATCATGCCTACACATACTTTTTTTTAAAATGTGACCCATTTTGTCTCTTTGTCTACTTTTTTGCCTCTTGATGGCGCTGGCTGCTTTCTGGGGTATGGTTCCATGCATGCCAAACTGTCTCCATACCCTCTGCCCTGCACACCCCCCCCCCCCCCCAAGTCAGTGTGACCTATTAGTGAGTTTTGATGGGCTATTCGGGCAAAGGGGGTATCATTGTTGAGCTCGATCCTGTCCTCCGCCAATGTCTACGCACGCAGGATTCGCTGGGTAGGAATCGGAGTGCAGTCCTGGCTGATTTTTACCTTCTGTGGCACCCTACACCATACCAGATGTAGTTAGATAACTCAACACAGATGGGGTTTGATACTCTTATCTTAGAGTCTGTGTGGCTTAGTACCTTTTCTAATGACCTTTTAAAAACTGCTCTAATAGGCAATCAGCTAATTGTCCTTGGTGTAAACCTTAGGCAACATGCACTCTGCACTCTGATTCCTACCCAGCGAATCCTGCGTGCGTAGACTTTGGCTGAGGACCGGATCGAGCTCAACAATGCACACAAATTAACTTTGTAAAACTGTCGCATACTGGCAGTGTTAAATAACAAGATAGTGACTGGGTCCATGTAAGACAATAATTCTGTGACATAATGCGAGCAAGCTTTGTGTTAATCGAATGATGTATGATCGAGAAAGGAATATTATAAAAATACTTGTTAATAAATCCATATTTATATAAACAATAGCAGCCTGCTTGACTGGCACCCCATCCATCACCTTAAACATTCACTCCCTCCACCACCATGGCTGCAGTGTGTACCATCTACAAGATGCACTGCAGCAACTCGCCAAGGGTTTTTCGACAGCACCTCTCAAACCTGTGACCTCTACCACCTGGAAGGGCAAGGGCAGCATGTGCATGGGGACACCACCACCTCCAAGTTCCCCTCCAAGTCACACAACATCCTGACTTGGAAATATATCGCTGTTCCTTCATCGCCGCTGGGTCAAAATCCTGGAACTCCCTCCCTAACAGCAATATGGGAGCACCTTCACCGCACGGACTGCAGGGGTTCAAGAAGGCGGCTCACCACCACCTTCTCAAGGGCAATTAGGGATGGGCAATAAATGCTGGTCTTGCCAACGACGTCCACAACCCAGGAACAAATTAAAAAAAAAAATACAAACAATAGTACCGGTTTAAAATTAAATTCACTGCTGACTTTAAGAAATATATATAAATTTTATTTCTTACCCAAAATGTAAGGCATGTAAACTTTCAGCTGGGTACCAATTTCAGTCTGGTTACTTTTTTGGAGCAGTTGTAATATGAACATGTTTCTTTTTTCAGCATGTTTTGTTGATGGTGTGCTTCCTTTGGATATGGAAGCGAGTGAGCTACTCTCGGATACATTTGTGGTGATGAGTTGCAAGGAGATCAAGCTCGCCTCTATAAGAACAAAACCTAGTGACGAAGCCCAGGCGGATGATGAAATGGCCATGGCTAATGCAGTTATGCAGGCAGCGCAGAAAAAACTCATATCTCAGGTAACTGATCTGTAACTACAAACACTAGGTAAACGGCAATGGACTTGATGCACACAGTCTTGTTAAATAAGCTGAACTATTGAGGGCATTATAACATTACAATTTTAAAGGTTTTCATGTTTCTGTTCCATATTTTATCATGCATGTCTTTACACACCAAGCCATGTGACCTGCCTGTGTGTAGTAATACACTACAACACCTTAATCACATTGTGAATGATTCTTAGTAATTTAAACAAGTAAACAGTAATTTAACCCTTTACATTGAGTCAGGTTCGGTATTCAACCGAAGTAACTGCATATCTACATTAAAGAAAAAATCCTGCAGTTATTGAGTTGTTGCAGGGCTGGAGGAGGCTACAGAGATGGGGAGGGGAGAGGCCATGGAAGGATTTGAAAACAAGGATGAGCATTTTAAAATCGAGATGTTGCTGGACTGGGAGCAAATGTAGGTCGGCGACCACAGGGCTGATGGGTGAACGGGACTTTGGTGCGAGTTACGATACGGGCAGCAGAGTTTTGGATGAGCACAAGTTTACGGAAGATGCAAGACCCAAATTATGCAGGATAGCTCTTGTATCTTCCCTAAGCTGGTCACCTACACTAGTATGACAAGTATCTCTAATTTATTGACCTGAAAAAAAAAAATGAACTTGTCTTGGTTGCAGGGTGTCACAAAGCTTCAGAATGTATACAGAATTTCTATTGTTTGGGTTCGCTGGATCTTGAGTGACCATTAATGGACCCTGTAAAAAAGGAGGCGCTTTCTAAGCTTTGGGATTCCTGCTCAAATCTTGATGTTTCGTCTCATTCACATTCTGGACACTTGGTGTCACATAGTGGAAGCTTTGATTTTTTTTTCCCCCCATCAAATATTTTAAAAAATAATGCTTTCAATAATCATTTCTTAAGTTGCATGTTTTCATACATAATTTGGAAAATGTTGGTGGCTCTGATGAGGAATTTGTAGAAATAAAAAGGGGGAAAAAAACAGTTTGATCAAATTATACTTTGAAGTTGATCTAAAGTTGTTTTGGGGTATGTCTTTTGACGAGTATAACCAATGATATGAAGCAATTCCAGCAATGGGAATATTTGATGGGTCCGTTGGGTCTCAGTAATTGCTGAGTGTTTGTAGCCAATCCTAAACCATGACTGACAAAGTCCATTACAGTACGTTGCAATGATAAAATTACTCCTCTTCACCACACCCATATATTCAAGCAACTTTATTTAAGATTCAATCAAATCCATTTTTGTCTAAATATTTAGGGGAACATTAGGCTATTGGGCCCATCAGCTAGTTTGGCTGTATCCTGTATTCATGTAAAAACCTCGATGGTGATCTTTGGCAGGTTATTTATCATGGGGACATCACTGCCAAGCTTGATCTTGTTCTCCTCTGAAATGTACACATTCCCACTTCCAGCATTAATCACTGGATAATGAACAACGGCCAGAACCGTGGCTGTTTCCTCACAAAACCTGGGGCACTGATTGTTGCGCCCCCTACTCTGCACAGACAAACCTGGGACCTTCCTGGTCTGTAACTTAGCTGCTTACTGAATAAACTTGCTGAGTTATTGGGGAACAACATTGATTTTCAACATCAAATTGAAAATAAAATGACATTCCTGGCATAAGATCTTCTTGGAGAACTGAAACAAACTCAAAGCTGCAAACCCAGTGGAGAAATCTGGTTCACAGGGTGATGGAAAGGGAGAAAAGCTGCGGACAACTGCTATCAGGCTATAACAGTGAAAGCATGTAGAAAATGTTCTGCTAACATCACTAGGCAAGAATTTTTTTTTTTTTAAAAAGCAATTGGATATATAACCGCTTAACCTGTTTATAAAATCCTCATTTTTGCTGAACAAACACAGACTATTGAAAGATGAAACTTTGCTTCTTGAAAATTCAAAGCAAATGCATTTTTATTTACAGGTGCAAAAGAAGAATTTTGTAGAAAACATCATCCCTATTGTATCATCCTTGAAGAGTAAACTGGAACAGAAGCACATCCCAGCACTGAAGGATCTCATGCATTACTTGCGAGTAAGCGACCTCTGCTGGATATTGCTGTTAGCGCAGTGTTTTTTGTTCCCTCAATATCTCAACAATCCTGCAGTTATAATTGCACAACTGTAGTCATTTGAGTAATTTACATACGTAAAAATTTATTCTTGGGCTGAACAAATGGGTGGAATGTAATCGTAATCTGGATGACCCTTTTAAACTTGAGTTTAAATCTGAGTTTTTCACCCATCCAGTCCTCCTCTTTAGGGTTTAATTTTTTTTTCAGTTTCTAGTCGACACGGCGTATAATGGCACATGAATTAGCACTCAAGAGAAAGACCTTAATATGTGATGTGCAAAGTAGAACAATTCACACTGGTGTAGCTGGAGGTAGTGTTTAGAGTTGGGCTCTGGTGTATTTTTGTGGTAGAGCGCCAGTCTTTTACACTGCCTCTGCATATTTCTATACTTGACCCTGCTGGTGCTTGATGCTAATATTAAGGGGGGAATTTTAACCCCCCCACAACGGGCGGGGTGAGAGAGGGTTAAAAAAAAAATTTTAAATCTGAAACCCAACCCGCCTCTAGTTCTGGTTTAACTGGGGGTGGCGGGGTGGCTGGTGACTAACCTCTTGAGGCGGGTCAGTAATTAATGATGTGGCGCGCCTCACATTTTACCAGAGTTTTGCATTTAACGGCTGCAGGCTGTGTTTCCCAGGACTCGCAAACCCGGCAACTGGAGGGAGGTGACAACGGCCGGATCCAGCAGCTGAGTGCCTTTCCAACACTGCTTGTGGGCCAGGAGGAACAGGGGTGCTTTCCTCCGGCCCCTCAAGTAAACCTGCTTCCCTCGCCGTGATCTGAAGCCCCCCCCCCCCCCCCTAATTTTGTGTTCTATAAAACTGGGACACAGGCCAAAAGTATTTTATTTTGCTCTGATTCTTAAATGTGTCTACACCATAAGCTCAGTGGGTATGACCTGTTCCCTAGGACTCTGCCAATGCTGTTCTGTAGCAAGCTGTTAGGAGCTGAGGTGCAAATAGGTTCAATTTGGGGTTTGTTAAAACTCCCTTTTGGGGGTGTGCTTAACCTTGACATGGCACCTCTTTCTATTAGTAGGGCTGCTACTAAAATGTCACACGTGGGCCACTGCAGGCACACACAGTGGTCACACAGCACAGTTCAGCACCAGCACCCTGCGCACTCTTTACTGCGTTCTTGAAAAAGGGAGAGTTTTGTATTTAATACTGTGTTCATTTTGTTTTTCCCTAGGAAGTGATGCAGGATTACCGAAATGAGGTCAAGGACTTGTTTGCTGCCGATAAGCAGCTGGCAGCTGAGTTGGAGTATGATCTGAAAAAATATGAAGAACAGCTCGTAAGGGAGGAGGAGGAAAGGCTGAATCTGCCAACAGCATTGGAAAATGGAAACCCGACAGGCACATCTGCAGTATGTTTCAACTGTACCTTTTGTCTGATTACACTCCCATGAAGCGTTGGGACGTTTTATAGAAACATAGAATCTAGGAGCAGGAGTAGGCCATTCGGCCCGTCGAGCCTGCTCCACCATTCAATACGATCATGGCTGATCATCCAAATCCAGTACCCTGTCCCTGCTTTAATCCCCACAGTATACATATCCCACCCTACCCCCGTAACCCCACGTATTTAATTCCCCCTAACATATCCCATCCTATCCCCATAACCCCACATATTTAATCCCCCCCTAACACTAAGGGTCAATTTATCATAGCCAAATCAACCTAACCCGCACATTTTTGGACTGTGGGAGGAAACCGGAGCACCCGGAGGAAACCCACGCAGACACGGGGAGAATGTGCAAACTCCACACAGTCACCCGAGGTCAGATTCGAACCCGGGTCCCTGGCGCTGTGAGGCACCAGTGCTAACCACTATGCCACCGTGTTACCCCGTTTTAGTACATTAAAGGCGCTATATAAATGCAAGTTGGTGCTGTTGCTGATAGCTATCAACACAAGTTTACTCCAGCTTTCCAGTGTGCTTCTGTACAAGAACCATTTCACTCTGTTTCAAGATAACACTCTTGAGTAGATGTTAATAAATGGGCAAATTTTGTATGTAAACTTAGTTCTGATATAAGGAAGGTCAGTAATGTGCCTGCTGTGATATTGCAAGGTTTTTCCTTGTGAGGAGGTAATATATATTTTTATATTCAGTTACAATGTCTATACAGAGCACAATTGCACATTTTTATTCTGTCTCTTTTTTTTTAAAGTTATCACCCAGAGTTTCACCTGCAGTGCTCTCCGGTACACAAGTTGGAAGTGAAGCACAGTCTCCTGCTGGTACAAAAACAGTCCCTCCTACAACACCACTGCAGAGGACCCCCATTTCAGCTTCATGTGGTTTTATTACTCCTAAATCTGGAATACTGAAAACATCTAAGTTCACAAAACCTAGGTATAAAAGCTAACTGATCCTCTTTGAAGTTTGCACTGCATTAACGAGTTTCTATAACATTACTGGACCGCTGCCTCAAATCTGCCACCTGCTTATCATAATGAATCAAAATTGACTACTTTAACCCCCCAAAAGATTAAAATATACCTTTTTGTTTTAATATTTTTGTTATAAATGTATAACATGTAGTGAGTGTGGTAGTTTATTGAATTGAGCAATGGACTGATGCCTGTTCCAGTTGAATGTTTTAATATCCCAGCCCTGAAACCTGAACTGCTGTCAGTCACCCATCAAAACCAACAAAATAATGCTGGATATTGTAATGTTTGATATGTACTGCAGTACACAGAGCTTTAAATAAGTTTCATAATAGAACAGCCATTGTTGCAAAGAGATCATTTTAAATAGTCAGAAATGTGCCAAGAGAATGTTACCATTTAGTTGCCAGTTGAATGGGACAAATAACTCAACTGTGATGTGCATGAGACCCTAACCTTTAGGAAGTAGCATTCTAGTGCAAACTGAATGTAAAAACCAAAACACTATTGTTGAACAGAATCTAGTTAAAGGCTTATGATGCAGAAGAGAATCAGTAGCTAGTATAGCTTCCAGCTTCAGGCTTTTCCTTCTTTGTTCAGGATTTTATTCTCTTCTCAATCAAATAGAGGAAATAAAATTCAGACTGGGCCAGAATATTTGACAATTGTAAGTACAGCAATGAATTAGAGGAAAAAAAATAACACTGAAGCTATTTGGATTTGTAAGCTGCAGATCCATGTCGTTGAGCACAATGGCCATTCTGAATTCTGCAAAGAAGGCTGCAGAATTGGGTAAGAAAAGGCGCATCAACAGCATTGGGGGGATACCAATGCCTTCCACTGCAAAGAGTGACGTGCTGGAAAGACTAGCTACTGGGCGTGGGAGTGCTGCAGGTAGGTCACTTCTGGTGAGGGAATTTGTGTTAATTTAGTTTGGTTTCTGATTCACCTCTGGCATACCAGCAGTGCGCTTTCAAAAATATAAATAGTACACTACAGTTATGTTGTATGCTTCTTACCGTAAAATAATAGGGAATATTTAAATACATGAAACTTCAGTACTACATTGAATATATTATTGCCTTATTAATGTAGAAATTAAGTAGTTTTTTAAAAAAGTAAAATAAATTCAACTCCATCTCTTAAAATAGTATTGCTGTATCTTCCGTGTCAAGAATATATAGTGAGGCATTAGAACTGAGAGATTAGAGGCTCCCCTGATGGTTAGTTAATGAATGCACCTCTTGGTGGTACTGCACCCCAATGACTAGAAAGATCCCAGGTCCAATTGCTGGTATGTGTAAAATTAGTTGATCTTTTAGACAGCGATAGAGACAGCACAATTGATTTCATTATCCCCAGGCTATGGCTGTTTAGGGTGGGGGAGGGTGTCAGTGGTGAGGGGTCATCAATTTGAAGTTATCACTAAAAGTGGAGCGTAGTCAGTAGTTTCTTTATGCTGAGTTGGTGAGGTATGAAATGTTTTACCTTGGGGAATAATTGAGGCAGAGAGCACTCCACCTTTCAAGAGTAGATTGGATAAACATTTGAAGTAGAGGAAGATGAGGGCTATGGGGAGAGAGCAGGACAGTGGGAGTAGTTTTGGATTGCTCTCAAAGAGCTGGCACTGATGTGTTGGACTAAATGGCTTCCTTCCCTGCTGTAAACTTCTATTGTTCTATACCATTTTCTAACAGTGGTGCAGTCACCATTGACTCCTCTTGCTTGGCATCCAGAATTAAAATGGTGCCAATCGTTGCTGTTGGGAGCCTGTAGCTGGCATCCACTGAGCAATAAATTCCTTAGTTTCAGTCTATAAATAGCATGTATCTGTGAACCTGTTTGGTGAATATTAAATGAAAGCATTCCTTGTCTTTTTTTAAAATAATCTATAACCCAAATGAGGGGTATTTTACTTCTGCAATGCTGAGCGTTGTGGGGCAATCTTACTTTTAAATAAACTGGAAAAATACACTGCTAAATGATTGGGATGTGGCATTAAAATGAACAGCATGATATCTGGACAACGGCCAATCTCATCGCACATTCATTTAACTAGCGCTCTCTTTGTGAAGTTTCATTCCAGAGCTTGGGGGGACTTTCAAGGACAGAGGCTTCGTCTGCTAATGCCTCCGTGACTGAACGAGCTATCAGCACTCCTGACCGTAAGTGCGATCTCACAATCCTGTATTTGATTAGTAATGGATAAAATGATGAGGCTGTTGGGGGGGTAGGGGGGAGCGCTGGGAAGGGAGTGAAGGAGGAACTGTGCTTCCTGCAGCCTCTTTCATCACAAGCATGGACTTCAACACAATGGCCTGCTGCTGTCCAATGTCCCAATCAGATGTATACTTTTATTATGCCAATGCCAATTTCTGCCTCCTAACAAAAATTCCATATTGAATTGTTTTATTTTGAAACTTGTATTACAGCTGCCAAAATGAATTATCACTACCTTTCTAATGAAACTCCAAACCGAACATAGCTTCATTCTGTGTGAGCAGGAGAAAAGAAGAGCTGTTTACCTTTACTTGCTATAAAATATATCTGGTTTCAAAATTGCTTTTAAAAATACCACACAAGGAGAGACTCGGCGATGGTAGCAATAGAATGATTGGGTTTGGGTTCAAGTCTCCACTCGGGCAGATAAGTTGAATTTAGCAAATTCTCAGCCAGGCTTAATGGCAGAATAGATCCTCTAGGCCCATCTGAGAGGAAGAGTCAATACAGTGCTTGGGCACTTCAGTAATAAACAGGTTGTGTATTTTAATGGGTTCTTAAGAAATGGTCAACTTTATGTGTAAGCACTCAAAGTGTGGCAATTCTGCTGACCCACTCTCCATCGGAGGTGACCTTCCTTGTATAATACTATTTGCAGCATTGGTATCAAACCTTTTTGATTTTTTTTGCGAAAAGGGTTTGAAACAATTTTGAATTGTGCTCACAGTACTTTTTAGCTTGTCTTTTCCCAGCAGGTGGCGCTGTAACCTATGCAGCTCATCCTTTTTATAATCTTGGGATCTAAATTCAACAGTTCAATGATCTTCTGATTACTTGATTGCAATTGGCTCACCTACTTATTGCCACAGCTTCACCTTGAGATGGTGTAGAAAACAATATTACAAACACTTCAGTTTTAGGATCTGCACAGTACTTCTAATGAATATCTTGCAGTTGCCATTTTCCACTTCATCCTTCGACAGTGGTGGTCCTTCAGATACAAAGTAACAGAAAATTGCTTCACAGATCATAACGTTTCATAGTCCATTAATTTCTATGCTTTTGAGGGATAGTAGTGTAATAAAATCAAGGTGAAAGCACTGATGTCTTATTTCCAAAATTAATACAAGCAAAAAATCACCATATTGTACAGATGGACTTTGTAGAGGAGTGACATTAACTTTTGGTTCTGTTATGTTATTTTCAGGATGAAATAAAAAGCATTAAAGTAGAATTTTGACATTTACAAACAATGAATGAGGTTAAAGTGATGTGCACCCATGATTGAGATGGGGGTTTATTAGTTGTTTCTCTGTAACTATGTTCCAGGAAGTCCACAGCCAAATAGTCTGCTGACTCTCGCTGTCCGTGAAGACTATTTGGGGGAGATACAAGTGGGTTGCCGACACCTGTTGAACCTACCCCAGTAAGAGTTTATCAACTTCAGGAGAGATGGGGAGGAAAAATACTAATATTTGGGGCAGTGGGTGGTATGAGCTGGGGTTTGGGTATAGAATAGCAGCCTCAATCCGATTCCTATTGGGTGTGATCCATTGTATAAACGGCCCATAATTTGGCACAAAATGTCAACATCAGTCAAAAATGTACCATCCCCCCCCCCCCCCACCAAAAAGAAGTGGGACTGGTGTCACATTACAACTATATACAGTAATAACTATAATCCTTGAGTAACTGTTAATTTGCCTATTTTCTTTCAGGAACAATTGATAATGTGACCTTTGCTGCAGGAGTCAGCTACATCAGTCTAACACAAACACCAACAAGTGAAAACAGTGAGTTTACAGTGTGCTTAATTGCATTTTAAAGCAACATATTATAAAATGTACATTACCTGCAATTAAAATGCTAAACAGCAGTTTTTGTATCTTTCTGCTCTTTGTAATTTGTAGACTTAAAATATATTTCAGTTGCAACATGGGATTGTACTTCTGAACAATATTTGTATAAAAGGGTGTGTAATCCAGTGTTGGGGAGGACTATGATCTACAGAATGGATTCCTTATAGAGGACCCCACAGTACAACCTGAAGGATCAAACCTTCCTCGCAAACAGTGGACAACCATCGACCGCCTCAGAACCGGTCATAGTAGATTCTGCCACCTTCGCCATAGATGGAAGATTAAAGCATCCCCATCATGTGACTGTGGAGCTCCTAATCAGACCCTGGAGCACATCATTGAGAACTACCCTCAGGAAATTCACAGGCAGTCTACAAGATATCCACACTGTTACACCAGAAGCTTTGGCCTGGATATCTGACTTCGATATTGACATCTGATTTGCTTTGCTACTACCATACGAAAGAAGAAGGGGAGGAGAGATAATAAGAATATTAATAATTCAATATGTAATTTTGAATCATATGCAAGTATAATTTATAATGCTTAGCTAATTAGAAAAGTAACCCAAGGTTTGAAAATTTAGTTTGATGTTTCATTTAGAATATTCAACTACTTTTTCAGCTTGGCATGAAAGCCTTTAAAGAATCTTGGGCCGTGATTTTTCCCTACCTTAGCGGATCCGTGGCGGGTGAGGTCGGTGGCAGGTCGCGGCCTCTGTGCTGGCTCCATCCCGGCCTCCAACATGACTTTCCCCTGACTGGGCTTGTTAAGTCCACCCAGCACGTTTCCCGGTCCAATTAAAGGAAGCAAGTCTGATGACGTCATTTGATGACGTGCCATCAGCCAGTTTCCTTAAAGATACCGTGCGCAAATTTACTTTGACATTTACGCTGTCAGTGTTCTACAGTATTGAGGTGCTGCAAACGCTGACAAGCACTGCACAGAGGCGCACAGCTGCACCCAGGCTCTCCCATGACTCCCTCCATATGCTTGAGGTGGGAGTCACAGCATGCAGGGAGGTCCTCTTCCCTTCCAGTGGGCAGAAGAGACCTCCCCAGGAGACCAACGCAGCCTGGTTGCACAGGAGGGCACAAGCAGGGATGTCGTCATGAGGACCAGGTTGCAGTGGCGTAAATCTTTCAATGATCTCCATAGATTACAAAACATTACTGTAAAGCCACACTCAACCTCATCCTGCTGTGCCACTCATCACATCCCCATCACTCTGCCTTCCCTGCACATCCTTACTCTCACCAACTTACCTTGCACCTCCACCCATCCCTCTCTATCTACACTATCACTTCCCCATCTCACTAGCCACCCCTCACACTCACCCTCATCTTAGTCCAATCATACCAACTAACAACACACAAGGGTAGGCACTTGGTGCTTTAGCCAATGTTCATGTGAAGTTTCTGTTAATGTGCTGTCAAACATTGAAATCTTTATTTTCAACACTTGGACAGATTTGTGTGCACGTATGGAAGTGGCTTAGTGAGTTGTAGTGAATGGTGAGACATAACGGCACCCCCTGCAATGCTGATGAGTGTGAAAGGAATGGCTTGGGCATTGTAGGGATGCTTTATGTTGTTGGTGTGGGGTGTTGCCAACCTAGTGCATCATGTGACAGCCAGGGTGTACAGCATCAAGTGAAGTAAATATGGCTCTGGTGAGGCCATCTCGGGCAGCAATGTGGTCGGGTGCTGATGCCCTCTGTCCTGTGCAGCATCAGGTGTTTGCGGAGAAGGTTGATGTGGTTGTTGGTGATGCTGTTGTTGCGGCTGATCGTGGTCAGATTCTGAGGACCAAGGTGAGAGAGTATAAACGGTACCTATGCTGATGGAATAGATGGCAGGTGAACTTGAGATGACAGAAGCGATCTGTCAGTGGTGAGAGAGATTGTTCCAATGAGGTGACACTGGATAGAGAGTTTGCTCCAAACACCTGCAACCTGCATGAAGCTCAATCTGTCTTCCAAATGCAGTAAACAACAGCTTCTGAGCTTGGAAAGTGAACAGCTGTGAGATGGGAGCATTTATAGCACATTTCAAGCTGTCAAGTAATGAGATGATTCCATGGCCATTGAACTCCCGCCCAGCTTAACAGACGTGATCCCCGAGCAGTGTAGTTAGTGTTGGTGAGCTGGTAAATTCTAAAGGTGAGCTCAAAATTGTTGTTAATCCTCTGTTAACAAGGTCATAATGATCTGAATTGCTTCCCCTGCCGCTGCCTGTCTGGTCTACTCAGCGCTGACAAACCCGACATTTGGTAAAGGCGCGTGTCGGTGGGTTGACGGCAGGGTCCGACCCGCTATCAAAAAAAAACACTTTCCCATCTGACCCGCCACAGATTGCGCCCGCTGACCCCCTGGAAAATTCCCCCCTTGATCTCTGGAACCAGGTTCATTGAACTGTTGAGATATATTGATGTTGCCTGTTTGGACATGGATGATGTAAAGTGTAATTTTAGTAAAGAATAATCTTGTAGGTTTGAACTTTTGGTTAGAGACATTTTTTTCCCCCAGGCACTGCTGTAGCTTTGCTAATATTTTAATGTAAAAGCAAATTGATAAATTGTATAGAATACTAGGTTCTGTAGCTTTTGAAATATTAGCTCAAAGGGTAGCAACTGTGGAAGAAATCAGTTTTAAAAACCAAAAATATTTAGTTATTAACCACAGGACTTTCAGCAACATGGTTCAGGATAGTATTTCAGATTAGGAAGCAAAGTCCTGTACTGGAAGTAAAACCATTAGTGGTAATGAGGTTTTTACTTAATTAGTATAAAATGTGCCTTGGATAAAGAGTGGGGCAGGACAATTGAAGGAACTGTCCATAGTGCTTGCTAAAAGGATAAATTTTTCATCTGTACTGCCAGGCAAAATGATCCACCAGTAGATGGGAAAGAAAGCTAAAGTTCTGCATAAAATTAAAAATGAGTCATGCTTGTAACTTGAGACCGAGTTCGTAAGTTTAAATCTCTTGGGTGCAGATGCGTATCATTGAATCTCCTCAGGATATTAATTGGTTTAGTGCCAGCATAAGAATTGTAACAACTGTAGTGTGATGAATGATTTAAATGGTAATTTTTCCCATCTTTTATGATTCTGCTGACTGGACTAAGTATTATTTAAAAGAAAGGCCTAATCACTTATTTCTCACCAGGTAAAGAATATTCACAGGAAAAGCAGAAAAACATGCTGTGCCTAATGTCCCCAGATAAACCGTAAGTAACTAAATACTAGGAAGCACTATTTGGGTCTATGACATCAGATGTTCAAATCCGCTTTTTGACGTGCTTTTGAAAGTGGCATAAGGAATTTGGGTCTGAATGACTGAGGTTTACTGAATGTTTTAAGAATCGGAAGGCCTTGTTAACATTTTGAAATACTTCTGATCCATAACACTGGGTTACATAACTTGTTCCCTTGTATTTAACATGTCACTGACAAGTTTCAGTGTTTGCCTATTAGTGTGAATGGTATAGAGGGTGCGGAATTCCTAAAATGCATTCAGGGGAACTTTTTTAGCCAGTACGTAACAAGCCTAACAAGGGAGGGGGCGGTTCTGGACTTGGTTTTAGGGAATGAAGCTGGGCAGGTGGATGGGGTATCAGTGGGAGAGCATTTTGGTGCTAGTGATCATAATTCAGTTAGATTTAGGGTAGTTATGGAAAAGGACAAAGATAGACCAGGAATAAACGTTCTCAATTGGGGAAAAGCCAATTTTGCTAAGCTGAGATATGATTTAGCCAAAGTGGACTGGAGACAGAAACTTGAAGGTAAATCAGTGTCAGAGCAATGGGAGGCATTCAAGGAGGAGATAGTGAAGGTTCAGAGCAAGTATGTTCCCTTAAAGAAAAAGGGTGGGACTAACAAATCTAGAGCCCCCTGGATGTCAAGGGGCATACAGGATAGGATAAAGAAAAAAAGGGAGGCTTGTGACTGATACCGAGGGCTCAATACTGCAGAAACTCTAGAGGAGTATAGAAAGTACAGGGGTGCAATTAAAATTGAAATTAGGAAAGCAAAGAGAGAGCATGAAAAATTTTGGCAAGTAAAATCAAGGAAAACCCAAAGATGTTTTATAAATACATTAAGAGCAAGAGGATAACTAAGGAAAGAGTAGGGCCTATTAGAGACCATAAAGGTAACCTGTGTGTGGAGGCGGAAGACATGGGTATGGTTCTTAATGAATACTTTGCGTCTGTTTTCACAAAAGAGAGGGGCGATGCAGACATTGCAATCGGAGGAGGAGTGTGAAATATTAGATGAAATAAACATAGTGAGAGAGGAAGTATTAAGAGGCTTAGCAGCTTTGAAAGTGGATAAATCCCCAGGCCCGGATGAAATGTATCCCAGGCTGTTAAGAGAAGCAAAAGAGGAAATAGCAGAGGCTCTGATCATCCTTTTCCAATCCTCTCTGGCTACAGGTGTGGTGCTGGAGGACTGCTAATGTTGTACCTTTGTTTAAAAAGGGAGAAAGGGATAGACCGAGTAATTACAGGCCAGTCAGCTGAACCTCAGTGGTGGGGAAATTATTGGAAAAAATTCTGAGGGACAGGATAAATCTTCATTTAGAAAGACACGGATTAATCAAGGACAGTCAGCATGGATTTGTTAAGGGAAGGTTGTGTCTGCCTAACAATTTAATTTTTTGATGAGATAACAAGGAGGCTCGATGAGGGTAGTGCGTTTAATGTAGTGTATATGGATTTTAGCAAGGCTTTTGATAAGGTCCCACGTGGCAGACTGGTCATGAAAGTAAAAGCCCATGGGATCCAGGGCGAAGTGGCAGGTTGGATCCAAAATTGGCTCAGGCAGGAAGCAAAGGGTCATGCTTGATGGGTGTTTTTGTGACTGGAAGGCTGTTTCCAGTGGGGTTCCGCAGGGCTCAGTGCTAGGTCCCTTGCTTTTTGTGGTATATATCAATGATTTAGACTTGAATATAGGGGGTATGATAAAGAAGTTTGCAGATGATACTAAAATCAGCTTTGTGGTAGATAATGAAGAAGAAAGCTGTAGACTGCAGGAAGCTATCAATAAAATGGTCTGATGGGCAGAACAGTGGCAAATGGGATTCAATCCGGAGAAGTGTGAGGTAATGCATTTGGGGAGGGCTAACAAGGCAAGGGAATACACATTAAATGGTAGGACACTGAGAAGTGTAGAGGAACAAAGGGACCTTGGAGTGCAGGTTCACAGATCCCTGAATGTAGCAGGCCAGGTAGATAAGGTGGTTTAAGAAGGCATACGGAATGCTTGCCTTTATTAGCCGAGGCATAGAATACAAGAGTAGGGAGGTTATGCTTAAACTGTATAAAACATTAGTTATGCCGTAGCTAGAATACTGCGTGCAGTTCTGGTCACATTACAGGAAGGATGGAATTGCACTAGAGAGGGTGCAGAGGAGATTTACGAGGATGTTACCTGGACTGGAGAATTTTAGCTATGAGGAAAGACTGGATATGCTGGGTTTGTTTTCTTTGGAACAGAGGAGACCGAGGGGAGACCTTATTGAGGTGTATAAAATTATGAGGGGCCTTGATAGAGTGGATAGGAAGGACCTATTTCCCTTAGCAGAGGGGTCAACAACCAGGGGCCATAGATTTAAAGTAATTGGTCGGAGGTTTAGAGGAGATTTGAGAGGAAATTTCTTCACCCAGAGGGTTATGGGGGTCTGGAACTCACTGCCTGAAAGGGTGGTAGAGGCAGAAACCCTCACCACATTTAAAAAGTGCTTGGATGTACACTTGGAAGTACTGTAACCTACAGGGCTACGGACCAAGAGCTGAAAAGTGGGATTAGGCTGGATAGCTCTTTGTTATTTATGCACAAATGCTACAGCTACATCAGGTGAGGGAAGGTGCGAGGTTAAACTCAGAATTCCAAAAGTTGCTGTCCAAGATGTGCCGCTCCGCCATTACATTTGCTGAAAACGGCATCTCGTTCATTGTTACATTCCGCCATCAGAGCACATCCCCTACTTTCTGTCTCCTGCCTTCCAACCAATTACCAACAGCATCCTGGATAGAGCAGTAGAGGCAAAAACCAATTGGATGCCGAGGGAAACTCTACGGTGCTTCTGGAGGGGCAAAAGATGAGGAGCCCAATGACCTTCCTCATTCATAGTTAACTTGTGATCCATTCAAAAATATCTTCCGCTGTATTGGCCAAATATGGACATCTAAGATATAAGTGTTATTCTTATAAATAAATCTTTAATGTGTGGCTCAAGGTCAGGAATCAAAAAAAAAATTTTATTGAAGGTTTCCAAATGCTTAGCAGATTTGAACAATGCTGCGGTCACAGATAGACATAATATTCCTTGGTTTGACCAAAATATTGCTTATTATTTTTGTTAGATTTGGTGAAAAGGCTTCATTAAATGGTGTATCTGTTCCCCTAGGGTTCCTCACCCACGGCCGTGGAATGTGGAGTCTCCAGCGACCAAGAAAAATAACCAAACCCAAGGCAGAGCAAGATCTTTGCGGAAATGTCCCCTAATGTCTTCGAACTGAAGCAGAAGTTTGCAATTTGTATTGTACAGTTATGAGTGTTTTTGGAGAATTTATATGCTTTCTTCCACCTTAGTATTGCTTAAAGGTAAAGTATTTCAGTGTGCAGTACTTTAGTTCTCTGCCCTCCCCCCCAAAAAAAAGTGCAGAAGACTGCAAACATTTGCTAGTTGCTGTGACTAATTTCATGGTTAGTTCTCAGCCCTGTGGAAAGTCACAATTGTAACAAGCAACCACGCCACTGAAGTTGTCTTGCTGTGTACTCGACTAGTACTGCTTTTCTGGCTTAGGCTTACTGTTGAACACATACTGGATTCTTAATTGAGGCTGCTACATGATATGAGGGGGAACCCAAAATGAGCTGAAATAACATGTGCTCATCTTACCAGATAGAGATTGTTGGACTATATTTTATGCTGCATTTATATGGCTACTTTTGCATTGATGCAAAGGGCTTTTGAGACACATTGATAGAAAAGTGGCAGTATACTTCTGAGTTGGGTCCTACTTTGACTCCTAAGTTTACTAACGCCAAACGGGTATAATCCCCTCGTGTGGTTTGTCTTAACAGTTGGTGGTCTTGGGCAATCCACTGGATCTGCTGATTTACTTTTTATAAACTTACTAACAGATCTGTGTCATAATCATTTGGGGGGCAGTGGTTGTCACAGGATGGAGAAAAAATTAGCATGTAAATATTCATCCTAAAGGTGATGAGTGACAAAAATAATTGAAAGGAATGAGCAACCTGTTGTACGTGGAGTATGCCAAATGAACAAGGCTAAAATGCTGAGTAACTTTTTAAATTTCCTTTTCTCTTGTAATTCATTTACAAGATATAGTAATTGCTAAATCATATTTTTGCTCCTTCTCAAAACTGTACACGATCAGGAGTCTGTTGCTGTTTGCCATTAGCACCTAGTAAGAAATCCTTCGGTTTGTAATATGTACAAAGATTCATACTCTAGTGTTACAAGCAGTAACTATTAAGGGCTGGTGACATGAACTCTCTTGCTTTGTTTTTATTGTTCATGATTTGCAATTCCTCAATGTATCACATCTTAAACAGTGTTAGCCTATAACCTTCTCTCCCTTTCCTCCCACTTCCAAAACAGGCAGCACCTTGCAAGAATAGTCAAGTAACTGACCAGTATCTAAATTGTTGCCTGACCTGATTTTAAGCCACATGGTGGTGCTGTGCACTGAAGTGTCTGGAACTAGCTACCATACTTGTATAAAAATACAGTATGGTTGGTTACAGAACCACTCTGGTGTAGTGCTTGAAATTTATACCAATGATGAAACTTACTTTGAAGTTGAATTTCTACTGACAATTTTCTATTGGGGCCCAGAGGATATTCAATGAAATTACTAGTAGGTTGACAACAACTGCTTTCTTACTTTTCTTGACTTGAACCAGACTGTCTTTAAGACATATGGCCTTGACAGTTGGCTGCAAGGGAGGGGAAAATTTGCTTTTTACTCTGCAGTGACCGCTCTGTAAAGTGCATGTAGGTTGATGTTGGGTGAAGATCAGATTGGGCTGGGATCTGATGCTCTCCTCCCATGTCTAAATGATCTATCCACATAATGTTCAAGCTCATACACATGAAGAATGGTCATTAAGGGAATGTACCAGGCCGGGGGGGGGAGGGAAGAGCCAATCGGTATCTGTAGAACTACTAGGGGAAAAGAATCTCAATTTCTGGTTTGGATGACGGGTAGAGTTGTACCTAGCTACAGTAAACTGCCATCAGTATGATTGCAGAGGTAGACTTGATTGGATTTATATTTCACCAATTTAGGAAATGAGTATTTTTCAGAATGTATAAAAGGAATTGAGAGACTTAATAAATTAGTGCTATCTGACATTTAAAATAAATATTTACAAGATACTTGCCTAATGAGGTTTATTTTAAACCCACAAAAGTTGCTCAGCAAAGCTGGATTGCGAAGAGTTGAAGGGCAGTAATGCTACAGCTCTAATCAAATTACCACACTGATGTTTCAATGATTTATTAAGTCATAAGCCAGTGTCAAGAAAATTAATGTTTTATTAATTTTGAACACATTAAAAAGATTTACTGTTAGTTTTGTATCAATTTTAAGAGAATTTTCAGTATTCCATGTTTAAATGAAATGCAACATGCATGGAATTTCACTTCTAAATGCATCTGCGTATCTCGGTTTAAATCAGCGTAGCCCAGTATTCACAACTTGTGTTTTTGACAACTATGTTAAATAAATGTGGGAATACATTGAATATGGGTTGATAATCTGAGACAATGCCATATTTGTCCTTTGTTCTTCAAATACAAGGAAGCCCAGAACTCTTGGTTGAACCCATTTTTGATTTAGCCACACACAAAATGCACTGTTTGATTTTTCTCTCTTTCCTCTCAGGATCAAAGAGGACCTGGAGTGTTTTGGGGCTATTTAATTCATGGATCTAAGTCTAGGTATAATTTTTGGTAGTTACTGTAAAGTTAACAGAACTTTTAGCTTAAATGAGTCCATCTGATAGATTTTGCACGAGCATTGGACACAATGTTGTTTGCTTCAATTTAACTTCTGCAGCAATTTTAACTTCTGTACATACTAATTTAGAGCATTTAAACAGGTTGCAATTAATGTTTGAAGTCAAAATCCCCAATTATGTTGCTGTCTACAATGCTCTTAATATGCTCTTCTGCATGTACAATAGGTTGTCATCCAGGTAAGGGGAATATGATTTCAAATTCTCAAAAGGAGTAATGTGACCCCAGCATATGGTATGTGTTCTCACCTATTGAACATTCATAATATCACATAGATCAACTTATTCTATTTGAAAGTAATCAAACAAGACAGGATACATGTTACAAAAGTGTAATTTCAGCACTGACAGGAATAAGTAATGAAGGGTTTTTGCAGGACCAAGTTTTCTATGGAAGCTGAACTATGTTCAAAGTGAAGATCATTTTTTTCCTTAGTTTAATGTGTACATATTTAATTATGGCACAGAAAATGCAAGAATGAATTTTAATACCAGCTTGAAGCAGAGCATCACTTGTCATCCTGAGCTACATTGAGAGGAATAGTAATAGTTTTTGAAAGCTCAAATAAATTCTTGAATCTTTCATTCACTACTGCAGTGGCCAGTTTTGCTCAGTTAAACAATGCAGAAATATACCCTTGGGGCCAAGCTTGCATGTGGATGTTTTGGTTAGGCAATAGTGATAATCTGCTGTGTGTGTCAAGGTCAGTCTTTTTCAAACAATGTTTATGTTGTGGTTTATTCAAACACTGGGACAACAGGCCCACTGTGCACAGTTTTAGTTCAGTGGATTATCCTCTGCTAAATTTGGGAGCTTGAATGAGCCATATCATAAAAGCAAATATAAATGTTAGTCTAAAAGGCTCACTATATTAAAATCAGTGGAAAAAGGAAAGACATTTATTTAGTAGTTCATTAAAACTCAGTAAAGGGCTTTTGATGATGTGACAGCTTCCCAAAGTACATAAGTAGGAGCAGGAGTAGGCCCCACGGTCCCGCTCTTCAAAAGATCATGGCTGATCTTCGACCTCCACTCCACTTTCCTGCTTGATCTCCATATCCCTTGATTCCTAGAGTTCAAAAATCTATATTTCGGCCTTGAATATACTCAACGATTCAGCATCTACAGCCCTTTGGGGTAGAGAATTCCAAAGATTCACCACCCTCTGAATGAAGAAATTCCTCCTCATCTCAGTCTTAAATGAGCAGCCCTTTATCTTGAGACTCTGCCCCTAGTTCTAGATTCTCCAGCCAGGGGAAAAAGCCTGTCTACTCTGTCAATCCCCCTCAGAATCTTATGTTTCAATGAAAACTCCAGAGAATATAGACTCTATCTCTCACAGGACAACCCTCTCAGCCCAGGAATCAATCTAGTGAACATTTGTTGCACCGCCTCTAAGGCAAGTATATCCTTCCTCAGCTAAGGAGACCAAAACTCTGCACAGTACTCCAGGTGTGGTCTCACCAAAGCCCTGTACAATTGTAGCAAGACTTCCTCACTCTTGTACTCCAACCCCCTTGCAATAAAGGCCAACAAACCATTTGCCTTCTTAATTGCTTGCTGTACCTGCATGCTAACTCTCTTGTATGAGGACACTTAAATCTCAACACCAACATTTAATAGTTTCTCACTTAATAAAAAATTGTTTTTCTAGTCTTCCTACCAAATTGAATAACCTCACATTTCCCCACATTATACTCCATCTGCCACCCTATTGCCCACTCACTTAACCTGTCTATATCCCTTTGCAGGCACTTTGTAACCTCCTTACGGCTTACTTTCCCACCTAGCTTTGTATCGTCAGCAAACTTAGATACAATGCACTCAGTCACTTCATCGAAGTCATTGATTTAGATTGTGAATAGCTGAGGCCCAAGCACTGATCCTTGCGGTACCCCACTAGTTACAGCCTGCCCACCTGAAAATTACCCGTTTATCCCTACTCTGTTTTCTGTCAATTAACCAATTCTCTATCCATTGCAAATATATTACCCCCAACCCCATGAGCTCTTGCGTAACAACCTTTTATGTGGCACCTTAGCGAATGCCTTTTGGAAATCCAAATATACTACATCCACTGGCTCTCCTTTATCTACCCTGTTACATCCTCAAACAACTCTAAAATTTGTTAAACACAATTTCCCTTTCATAAAACCATGTTGACTGCCTAATCAGTGATTTTCTAAGTGCCCTGCTACCACTTCCATGTCCAGCTAACTGACCTGTAGCTGTTTTCTCTCTCCCTCCTTTCTTGTCCAGCAAGGTTACATTTGCTACCTTCTAATCTGCTGGGGACTGTTCTAGAATCTAGAGAATTTTGGAAGATCACAACCAATGCATCCACTATCTCTGCAGCCACTCCTTTTAGAACCCTAGGATATAAGCCAGGGGATTTGTCAGCTTTTAGTCCCATTAGTTTCTCAAGTACTTTTTCCTCTACTGATATTAATTACTTTAAGTTTCTCATTCTTATTAGCCCCTTAGTTCCCCACTATTTTTGGTATGCTTGTCTACAGTGAAGACAGATACAAAATATTTGTTTAGTCTCTGCCATTTCCTTATTCCCCATTATAATTTCACCTGTCTCAGCCTCTAAGGGACCAATGCTTACTTTTGCTACTCTCTTCCTTTTTACATACTTGTAGAACCTCTTACAATCTGTTTTAATATTTCTTGCGAGTTCACTCATTCTATTTTCTCCCGTATCAATTTTTTTGGTCATCCTTTGTTGGTTTCGAAAGCTCTTTGCAACATTATAAGCCTCTTAATCTAATACTACCCTTAATTTCTTTAGTTGCTGACTTGAACTTGTATAAAATTGTTCAAAACCCTGAGGATTAAATGTGCCAGAATTTTGATTTGGGAATGTATGAGTAGAATGTGAAATTTAGTTTTTAAGCACTCTGATCCTCAAGTTCAGTTTCCTTAAACTACTGAAGGAATCCATTGAAACAACTTTCACACTGGCACAAGGTAGGATTCTCAGAAATAAAGTCCAAAGCTTTGAGATCTACATTGGTCCTAAATATCCAGGAGTGAAGTTATCCTTTAGTTACTGATTAGGAGTACCCACTGGCATTGATTAATCCATAACAAATGAATTGACGCTGTTATTTGGGCATTGTACAATTGAGCAGAACCTTTGCATAAGGATAAATAGGTTGACCTCATCCCATGGGAGTAGCATGGAATCCTATTCCTCCTTCAATAAGTATCGCTATTGAGCTGAAGAATTTAATTGGGGAAAAAAAACTTTTCCAAGATCATTAGCAGATGCTACGGATTGTGAAAACTGAATTTACAAAAAGAATACACCAAAAACACACTCCTTGTCTTCTTTTGTATGGTAGTAGCATAGCAAAGCAAATCAAATGTCAATATCTAAGTCAGATATCAAGGCCAAAGCTTCTGGTGCTGAAAATGTAAATAGGGTTGCCTTGAAATATACACAAATGCACAGAGCATCAAGCAGGTTCTATGCTATAGGGAAAGGGCAGGAAAATAAGACTAAGTGACAGCTCTGAGCGAGCACTGCTACGATGAGCCTTCTGTTATGAACTTCCCTCCACTACCCCACCCAATTTAGATGACCGCTGTCTACATGGAGAACAACCAAGAGTTCAATGAATGATTAAATTTAAAGATGTGAATTATTGTATAATTAACCATTGCCACCAGAAATAACTTTAATACAGAATTCTTTAACAGGTGTGTTACAGTTTAAAGCAGCTAATCCAATTTACAACTAGATCACAGCAAAATAAACAACATTTTCATATCTCTCATGACCTAAATAAGTTGACAGAGTTAATAGGAAATCATGGCACGGCCTACAGGCAAAACTGGATTTTGATGAGTACTGCATTCTCCCTAAATTACCAAAACCTCAGTCCAAAATGCCCTACATTTCTAGCCACTTCAAATTTTAGAATGAGTTCCATAAAGAGATATGTTTAGTTAATGACATGAGTTTCTAATCCATCAAACCTAGTTGTACACATTTAAGCAAACATAATTGTCAATATTCAGGAATATATAAATACAAAGTCTAGGACTTTTGGACCATTTAAAGCCATGCTTCCAGAGAGAAAATGGAATCAAACTGTAGCAGTTACAGGGAAGAAATGTTACCCTGCTGCCTTCATACAGTGAACTAACTCTAAACAAACTTTGTGGAAGGAGTGGCAAGTTTCCATTTTGGATAGATTGAAGTTTAACTTTATGTTCAGAAGTGGAATTGACAAGTTTAAAAAAAAATTAAGATGGCTCCACATTCTGTATTGGCACACACATATAGGCTGCTCGATTTTTAAAAAACCAAGGAAAACACAATCAACTGAAGTGTGACCTGAGGCTTCTTCCCTGCTGGGGGAAGTGGCTGAATTTTAGGGTACAATCTACATGCGCACCAAAGAACTTATGTAACATATTTACTAAATATGAGCACTGGACAAAAAAAAATGGACAACTCCGCAGATGTTCTGGGGCTACCTTTATACAAATTTAAATTACAATTAAGATCCAGATCTTTACTTTCAAGCTTCAGTGAAATGAGTTAAACGCTGGCTTATTCTCCATAGTTGTGATTTCAATCCTTCACTGAATTTCACTGATCTCTACACACCAAAATGGCAGCCAACTTCACACAAAGGAAATATTCTGCTTCATTATAGGCCTAGTACAAATGAATCTAATATACACACACATCACCCAATACCATTTTACAAAATATACTGACTCATAAAATGAGTGCAATAACTGCAAATGAGGAATCACTTTGAATGTTATTAAACATGGTTTAGTGATGGAATATTTGTAATAAATTGGTATATGAAAATCATTTAAAAAATATTAAACTATAAAATCCAATCACTGGATTTTGATGTAATCAGATCAAGTTTCTTTGTTTTATCTTATTAATACTGCATTGTGTTAAATACTCTTGTGTACTCAAAGGTCGTGGGTTCAAGTCCCACTCCAGACCTTGAGCACACAATCTAGGCTGGCACTTCAATGCAGTAACTAAGGGAATGCTGCACCATCGGAGGTGCTGTTAAACCAAGACCCTACTTGCCCACTCAGGTGGACGTTGAAGATCCTGTGGCATTATTCAAAGAAAAGCAGGGGAGTTCTCCTGACGTATTGGCCAATATTTATCCCTCAACCAACATTACTAAAACAGATTATCTGGTCATTATCTCATTGCTGTTTATGGAACCTTGTGCGCAAATTGGCTGCTGAGTTTCCTACATTACATCTGAATTATGTATCTGATAGACTTGAAATGCCTATTATAAAGTAAATCAATTGTTGGATAGCAAAAATACCAGATAAGGAAACAATGACCTCAACTTTTTTTGGTCAGGGGTGGAAAGTGTTTCAAGTAGAAGATATTTCATGTTTCTTAATTCCAGAGAAGTTTTTGTTTGCTCTACTGCTTACAGATTTCATTTGAATTTACAGAACTACTGAATGAATATTCAGTTTTGACTATATGTTAGCGTTTTTCTCCGTTCCACAAAAATCGTAGAGGAGGTTTATGCCCAAGAGGTAATTAGCATTACTTGGCAATGTTGCCCTAAAAAAAATGTTTTTAAAATGAAAAAAAAGTACCCAAATAACCCTAAGAATAATGGAAGAAAAAAAGGACACTGAACAGCCATCAGATGAATTTAAAATCAATTACAGATGTGAAAGGACTGGATTGCAGGAAAACACACCATCCTCCTAATATGCCATTGTACAATCTTACTAATGAAGTGATGCAAGTTAAATCCCTATACTGATCAGCCAAGACAATCATCAATAACCATGTGAATTTAATTCTTAAACAAATCTCTGAAGTTATGTAAATTCAAAGAGGGTAGAACATCCACCACTGGGTGTCATTTTCCCAACCAGAGATAGTTTTACATTAGAGTACATGATTGTATTTGTCTTGACCCCTTTTCTTCATCAATTAAAAACTAAGGTAAAGGAAACTGCCTCTTTCAACATGCAAGTCAAAAGCCTCTGCTTTTCCAAAATGTAAACTGCTTCTCAGCAACAAGCTATTACATTTAAAATATATATTTCTTTATAAATGCAACACGTTAGAAATAGCACTCCTTGGCTTTTGCCAACAAGGCAAATATTTTAAGAAAAACTATGTACATACAGTACCTCTAAAATTTAATACTGGTTTGAGTATCCTTTCTTTAAAGTTTTATTTAATGACTTTGCTTGCCTGGCTGTGCTGGGAGAGGTCTTCATGGCAAGCAAATTGGCTGGTTTGAAAATAAAAAGCCATGAAGTAATATTGCATATTAACTTAACATTTAAACAGCATGAACTACAACAACTCATGAAACATAAGTACTGAACACCTCAAAGAATCTTCAAAAATACTTCTTCTATCCATTGACTTCCTGTAAACTTCTGTCTATTTTTTCTGTGTTAAAGAGTCATTTCTTGGCAGTTTGGTTATCACGGGTTGAGGAAAAACTTACTGAGGGCTCCAGGTTAATGAGTTCAGTTTTTTTTCCAAAGTGACAGTTCTGGACATACTCTACAAATTTATGCAAATTAAAATGGTGCAAAATTTCCAATAAATATGGAACGTGGCTAGGTCTCAACAGAAAAGGCAATCATATTAGCTTAGCTATTCCCCACAGGCAACCCCCATGATTTAGTACATCCTTTTTGTGGATCAAAAGTTTGAACCAATTGCAGGTAATTCATTTTTGAGAACCTATCATTTGGGCCGCTGGTTCAAATTTCAACATATTGATAATGGCCAAGAAGCAGTACACCTTAAATATGTAGAACTATTTTTCCATATCAGATTTTAGAACAGTTAGCCATACATTAAAAACAGCATGATTAGGGGGATCTCATTACCAGCAACGAGACAATATGCAGTATCAAAAATGAAAATTGAATAAAAAACGTCATTGTTTAGTGGCAGAAAACAGTGGTCAACAGCTTTGGCAAAAATAGTCATTTTATATTACAAGTCTCTGGCATTAACTTCCTTACAGATTTGTGGCCCACGTAAGATAACAAATGCTTAAATTCGCTACTGGTTTGAGTTCCTTTAAGAGGTATTTTTCTGTTGTCTTCACTTCTCTGGTCTTCTCCCCTTTCAGATAACAAAAGAAGATTTGTGTCGGAAGTCTCCCTGTAATGGAGGGTAGGAACAAATTATGTAGCAGATTACACAAAAATTAGTCATTCAGTTGTACAGAGAAACTTCCACAGGCCCTTGGCTCAGAACCTCATTTTATGGAGACCTATTGAAAATGTATGTAAAATCATTGACTCTTAAAAGTTGCAATACAGTTTCATTCAACGAGAGGGCCACAGCTCACCAGTGGATCTATATCAGCAGAATCTTAGGATTAAGGTTCTAGATGTGCCCTTTTAAAATATCTAAACTGAATGAACTTGCCCCTTTACATTCAGCCCCCTTATGTGCCCACAGAAAAATTCTCAGCTCTTATTACCGTATATTTGTGGCTCATATCTTACCTCATCGTCCACAGGATTTGATCGGACATAATCAACACCATCTGCTTTTGAGGAAGCCTGGTAACTGAAACAAACAAAAAATTGTTTTATTGCTTCATATTGTAGTATAACTAAGCCCTAGTAATAATTAAAACAAATTATAATCTAATTATATGCTCAGCTACAGTGTTTTCATTTAAATTGCATTCAAAAGGTGAATTACATTGAAATAAATCACCTAGTTAGAATTAATTCATCCAAAATTAATGGCATTTACATAAAATATTTTAAAAAGGTTCAGAAGTACATTAAAATGCAGTAGCATTTCATCAACAGGGTGTTCTGGGATTATTATTTTGTGAAGCCTTCATAATTTCCAAGCTGATGAAGCTGACCTACTTACAAGACATCATTCAAAGTTGTACATCACCTTAATGAAGTGTGAATCCTGACTTCCAGTGGGGAGCAGATCGCTGAAATCACAGGTATATGTCTGATGATTTTCCATTTATTAATTTCAATGAGGAGTTGAAAATCATGGGCCGTGTGCCCTCAATTTCCCACAATGAACTCTCAAGTGACTGCCACTCCCTTTGCAGAATTGGTCCTATAGTTTCTACTTTGGTCTCAGTCATTTCCCTGAATTGCCTGTCAGTTCAAAGTTGGTGAAGTGAATGAGATTTTAAAAGGGAATTGGAGTAATACTTGAAAGAGGAAAAAATTTGCAGGGCTATGGGGAATGGGCAGGGGAGTGAGACTAATTGGAGAGCTCTTTCAAAGAGCAGGCACAATAGGCCGAATGGCCTCCTTCTGTGCTGTATCATTCTATGATTATAGCTATTGCCATCCTATAGCTCAAAATGTTACCCTTGGGTGTTAAGGCCAATCGATTTCTAGTATACAGATATTTATTATGGGTTAAAAACTGATTCCAAGAATAAGCAACTCTCACCTGTTTGCAGGCTGTTTCTCTGGGGGTGGAGGAAGAGAACAGTATTTAACAGAAATTACTACTGCGGCAATACAATAAACAAGTTAGTTGACAATCAGCGTCAAAGTGACATAAATGAATGAAACGAAAAATTAAACTGTAAATAATGATCTGTGATGCATGCATACTTCTAACTATCTTCCTACAGTTTTTCCATTACCATGAACCGTACAAGATTAACGCGGTTACTTACTACTGAAACCATGCTTGCCTGCATACAAGATGCTTTAATATTTTAACACTACACAAGTAGGAATCATTAGAAAGAATAATTATTTAGTAGCATGGCATAAATCACATTACTTCTAATCAGCTGCTGGCCATAGATGACGTCACCATAACATTCGAACCACATTAAGCTAGTTACATTAGTCGTCCTTCTAACTGCATGCAACTATTTTTTGTTAGTCATTGGGTTAAAAAAAAAAATACAGCAATAAACACCCTTCTCCTGACTGCTTGAACCAGAGGTTTCTTCAAAAGGTGGTTATTTTAATAAAGGGTGAAGCTGACTTCTTACTTGCAAAGTATCCTCGTTTATATGCAAGCCTGATGACGATGGTTATAATCAGTAGAACAAGAACTACAACAAGAACACCACCAATGATCGCAGCGATATTAATGTCATCTGCAGGGTGACAAAAGATTACAAATTATTCATACTGCAAATAAATCTCAGGAATTTTATTTAGAAATAACAGTTAAATGTAATACTTATGAAACAATTATACATATTTTATAGCACAAAATATATGGTGCTTCACAGGGTACCTGTCAATAGCAAGCAGGAAGTGGGAGAGAAATCAGGGGAGGCACAGTCAAGTGGTACTTTTTGCGATGGATTTCAATTACTTTACTGTGAAGAATCATTACAATTCATAACACTTAAATTTCATCTGTACCTTGAGACAGTACTAAAGGCAAACACATTTCTGCACTGCCACGCAGTTGCTTTGTAATGCAACTGCATGCTTACACACATGCTGACTCTATGGAAGAAAAGAATAGTTCTAGTGCTCAATTCAGAGCCGTTACTATAACAGGTCTTTTAATATTAAAAATGCCAGTCATAGTGCCACCCACAGGAGTAATAGGATCTTGCCTCAGACAGAGCCTGACAATGTTCTCAATGTATTTTGAAATAGAATGTTGTGAACTGCTCATCAATTTTAACATAGGAATTGAGTGCAAGTCCATATTTTTCCAGAGTGATTATTTTGCGACGCATTTTTGACTGCGCATGTGCAGCACCAACGGTGCAGCACGTGCGACCTGCAGGCCACACTTTCCTCAGCGCTGTGCGGAGAGGTGGTCAGGGGATCAGGTTGTTGGCTGGGGAGGGCGAGCAGAGGGGATCGAAGGGGGAAGGAGAGGGGGAGAGGAGAGAAAGTGGCGCGATCGGAGGGGGGAAGAGAGAGAGAGGTGATCGGAGGGGCGATCAGAGGGGAACAGAGAGAGGGGCGATCGGAGGGGGAGAGAGAGAGGAGCGATCGGAGGGGGAGAGAGAGGAGCGATCGGAGGGGAGAGAGAGGAGCGATCGGAGGGGGAGAGAGAGGAGCGATCGGAGGGGGAGAGAGAGGAGCGATCGGAGGGGGAGAGAGAGGAGCGATCGGAGGGGGAGAGAGAGGAGCGATCGGAGGGGGAGAGAGAGAGGGGGACGATCGGAGGGGGGGTGAGTGAGAGAGGGGCAATCGGAGGGGTGAAAGAGAAAGACGGGCGATCGGAGGGGGAAGAGAGAGACAGAGAGGCAATCAGAGAGGGAAGAGAGAGAGCGCAGAGGGGAGAGGGGCGATCGGAGGGGGGAAGAGAGAGTAAAAGAGAGATAGAGGGGTGATCGGAGGAGGAGAGTGAGGTGATTGGAGGGGCAATCAGAGGGGGAGAGAGAGGTGCGATCGGAGGGGGAGGAAAGGGAGGCATGATCGGAGGGGGAGGAAAGAGAGAGGGGCGATCGGAGGGGGAGGGCGATCAGAGGGGGAGGAATGAGAGGGGCGATCGGGGGGGTGAGAGAGAGGGGCGATAGGAGGGGGGGGGAGAGAGAGAGATAGAGGGGCGATCGGAGTGGGAGAGAGGGGCGATCGGAGGAGAGTGAGAGGTGATTGGAGGGCTGATCAGTGGGGAGAGAGAGGTGCGATCGGAGGGGGAGGAAAGGGAGGCGTGATCGGAGGGGGAGAGAGGGGCGATCAGAGGGGAGAGAGAGAGAGAGGGGCGATCAGAGGGGAGGAGAGAGAGGGGCGATCAGAGGGGGAGAGAGACAGGCGATCGGAGGGGGGAGAGACAGAGGAGATCGGAGAGGGGGGAGAGACAGAGGAAATTAGAGGCACATGTAACAAGGGTAATACAGTAATCATGGGGGACTTTAATCTACATGTAGACTGGGCAAACCAAATTTGCAGTAATAGTGTGGAGGACGAATTCATGGAATGTAGGCAAGATAGTTTTTTAGATCAGTATGTTGAGGAACCAACTAGGGAACAGGCTGTGGAGGCCAAGTCACTGAATATATTTAAGGAGATAGATAGATAGATTTCTAGACACAAAGGCATCAAGGGGTATGGGGAGAGAGCGGGAATATGGTATTGAGATAGAGGATCAGCCATGATCATATTGAATGGCGGAGCAGGCTCGAATGGCCGAATGGCCTACTCCTGATCGTATTTTTCTATGTTTTCTATTTTTCTATGTTTCTATGAGAGAGAGGCGATCGGAGAGGGGTAGAGACAGAGGAAATTAGAGGCGCATGGAAAAAAAAAAACACAGGAAAAGTGGTCCAACCGTGGCTAACAAGAGAAGTTAAAAGATATTAGATCAAAGGAAGAGGCTTATAATGCTGCCAAAAATAGTAAGCCTGAGGATTGGGAGGATTTTAGAATTCAGCAAAGGAGGACCAAGAAATTGATAAAGGGTAAATACAATATGATAGTAAACTGACGAGAGACATAAAAGCAGACTATAAAAGCTTCCACAGGTATGTAAAAAGGAAAAGATTAGTGAAAGTAAATGTGGGTCCCTTACAGGCTGAGACAGGAGAAATTATAATGGGGAATAAGGAAATGGCAGAGAAATTAAACAAAAACTCTGAGGGCGATTTCGCCAATGGGGTCGGCTTTGGAGGCGGGACTGCTGCTTGTCGGGTCGATGTCCCGCCTCCATCGATTTCCCGCCTCCATCGATTTGTGTCCAACCTATGCTAATTTCCCTTGATTGACCTTGTTAAGCCCGCCCAGCGGGTTCAGCAGGCCAATTAAGGGAAAGCCGGTTACAGAGAACGTCAGCGTATGACGTTTCATCTGTCAAAATTTTTTGACAGATGAATTGTCACCGTCTGACAGCTCTGTGAAGCTGTCAAACACTGACATTCTCTGTAGTTTGATGAGCAGAAATTAGATGGTTGTTGCATTGGAGAATGCAACAGCCATCTGTCATCTCTGCCGCGGAGGTCCAAGACTCTCCGCATACCCAACTCTTGAAGCCTGCAGGAAGAAACAAAGGTAAGTAAACTTTTTCCAACACTTTCCACTTACCTCACATACTCACCTCTCCACACTTGCACCCATCACTTACCTCCACAGCGCACTTTTGCACCCCGCAGACCTCCTACTCGCCTCGGTGACCCTGGTGGGGTTCGCAGCCTTCGGGAAGCCCGCACTTGTGTGGGTAAAATGGGAATAATCCTCTTATCTGCATGTTAACTACCTGTTAACAGGCAGTTAAGTGGCTGTAATCCCCTTCCCGCCTCCAAGGAGACGGGACCCGGCGCGGATCGGCTACCCGCCTCCTGGCAAGATGGCACGGAGGCGGGTTGGGCACCCGCCCCCAAGTTCTGCCATTTTCTTGGCAGTCCCGCCTCCCCAGGGCTGGCAAGATCGCGCCCTTTGTGTCTGTCTTCACGGAAGAAGATGCAAAAAACTTCCCGGAAATAGTGGACAACCAAGAAGGGTCTAGTGAGAATGAGGAACTGAAAGATATTAGTATTCGTAAAAAAGTAGTACTGGAGAAATTAATGGGACTGAAAGTTGATAAATCCCCTGGACCTGATGGCCTACATCCAATTTTTTTGAAAGACAGAGGAGATCGGGGGGGCGAGACAGAGGAGATCGGAGGGGGGAGAGGCAGATGCGATAGGAGAGCGGGGGGGGGGGGGGGGGGGAGTTCAGGAGCTTGGGGTGGGGGGGGGGGGGTGTGATGGGGAGGTCAGGAGCCCAGGAACTTGCTAGGGGTGGGGGAGCACGGTGAGAACAGTGGGGAGGGTAAAGAATGTGACCCAGGTTTAAAGCGGGGGGCGGGCTTGGAGAATGAGAGCAAGAACATGATCCAGATGGGAAGGTAGATCACGTTCTCACACCCTCTTTTAGGCCTGGATCACATTCTTCCACACCCTTTACACCTGCACCACGTTCTCCCTCTCCTCCCACCCCCGCCAGACCACAGCGGTTTAAGAAGGCAGCTCACTACCGCCCTCTCAAATGCAACTAGGGATGGGCAATAAATCAATGAATTTTTAAAAATGAGAGCATATTCTGTCTTGGTCGTACAACATGCATAACATTACATTTATGTGTTATTTGCCGGATTCAAATATTTAAATGTTCTCCTGGCCAGCCTCCCATCTTCCACCCTCAATGAACTTGAGTTCATCCGAAACTCTGCTGCAGGTATCCTAACATGCAGCAAGTCCTATTCACCCATCACCCATGCTCACTAAGCGGCGCAGCCGTCTGGAGGTTCCGCACAGCCCATTAAAGGGACCATGCCCGCAAAAAAAAAGGGAACATTGAAATAAAAACAGAAAATGCTGGAAATACTCAGCAGGTCAGGCAGCATCTGTGGAGAGAGAAACAGAGTTAACATTTCAGGTTGATGACCTTTTGTCAGAACAGTTCTGACGAAAGGTCATCGACCTGAAACATTAACTCTTTTTCTCTCTCCACAGATGATGCCTGACCTGCTGTGTATTTCCAGCACTTCCTCTTTTTATTTCAGATTTCCAGCAACCCGTATTTTGCTTTTGTATTGGGGGAACATCATCCATCAACACCTTGATTTTAAAATTCTCATCCTCATGTTAAAATCCCTCCACGGCCTCAACCCTTCCTATCTGAGCTCGGTGGTGTGAGTGCTCCTAACCAGGGAGGGTGAGCCCTGCCTGTTCTCTGAAAGCAGTAGTATTAGCACTGTTGAGCTCTGGAGCTGGCTGTCACAATGAATGGATCATATTACAAATTGCGAAGTACTTGATTACTCAGGCAGGCAGGATCTAATTACACATTCCAGACAAACTGCTAGGTGTGGCTTGTCCTCCAAGGGGACCAATCAGAAATCTGGTCTGGCCCTCCAAGGGGACCAATCAGAATTTTGGTGTTACAATAGTTACAGCCATATTTTTCCACCCCATCCAGTGCGAGGTCACTGCCCTAGATGAAAATAAGTTAATTGATTTACTGGTCTACATTATTAACATTATTTCAATGATTTTGTGCACTCAAGTTATTTGATGCATTTTTAAAATTATAATGTCATGGGATCTTTGACATCCACCTGACTGGGCAGACAAGACCTTGGTTTAACTTCTCATCTGAAAGGCAGCACCCCCGACAGTTCAGCAGTCCCTCTGTACTGCAGCAAAATGTCAGCCTGGATCACGTGCTCAAGTCCTGGAGTCGGGCTCGAGTCCACGACCTTCTGACTGGTGCGACCACTGAGCCAAGGCTGACACCCAAGTTGATAAATTTAGTCAAAAATTGTAAAATAAATAAATCTCTAATTGCCTGATCAAAATACTAAACAACCTACTACCTTACAAATGATCAGAACACTAGAAACAGCAGATTAGGGCAACTTACAGACTTCCATCCGCTGAGGTTCACACTTCGCATGTCCAGCATTATTCTTTGCAATACAGTGGTATTCTCCAATGTCCAGTTTTGAGGTGACACTAAAGCGCTGGCAAAGTAAAATCACACATTTGTCAACTTCTATTTAACTTTATGAGCAAGATTCTTTCTTGAAACTACTTGTTCCGCTCATTGTGTCGTGAATCACCCTGAAGCTAAGAAGGCAGGCGGGCAAACTGATAACAGGCTTCTGCTCGTTGTGTGAAACAGACCACAGAGGTACGCAAAAGGGGTCTGTTTAACTCCCTCATAGTTCTCTCCCTCTCTGGCCTCTTTCAGTGCCACCCAACAATACCATAATAGACGATGATAGTTCACCCATTGAATTATCACTGGTGTGAACCCATGAACTACTACTCTGTGATACAGTTGGGGCTGTATTTCCAAATCACTGCAAAAAATCTTTATTACTGCATTTGTAATATTATAGTAGTGAAAAACTTGTGCAGGAACTGTGCTTTCTGCCCACAAACCTTATCAAATATCTTAATAGGAAGCAACACTTTTCTATCAACATTTACCATTGTAAATTGTTAGGTCAGCATTTCCCATTGTCAAGTTAAAGGTCACAACGTAGTTTCAGGCTGTGGCCACTAGGTGGTCTGTGGAGTTTCTGAAGAGTTTCTCCCAACTCTATCATCATTTTGTAAATGAACTGACTACAGGCAATGCTACAGGCAATTTATTCGTATAATAAAAATAGGCAATCATAAAACACCCCCCTATGAAATGTTGGTCAAGAATCATTCTTAAAGTGTCTAACTATAACGAGATAGAACACAAAGAAATTCATAATGAAATTAAGATTAGATATATTAACACTTAAAATGAAATGTCATGGTAGATAGTACAAAACTAGTTTGATCTCTGATGTCATGTCTGGGCTTGCCAACCCTCCAGTATTGCCTTGGAGTCTCCAGGAATTAACGATTGATCTCCTGGACACTGCTGTGAGCAACCTGGGAGAAAAATCACAGGGCCGTTAAAAATAATGGTGTTTTTTCTCATTTTCTTTGAACACTTCTCGTTTATTAGTTATTAAAACATTGGCTTGGGGAGAAAAGGTCGTTTGACTGGGCGGATCAATTGGAGGCGGGAGGTCATGTGATGAAACTTCCAGGAATACGTCCAACCAGAGTTAGCAACCCATGTCATGACTCAACATTCAAATTTGCATGTAACTACAGGGACTGCTGCTGGATCAACTTCAAGTCGATATTTAACGTATTACTATGCAACTCACTGAAATAAAGGGTCACCATGCCAGTATAAATCCACAGTGCAGAATCCAGGAGAATCTACACTACAAGGTTAAATTACATTTTAAAGAGCAACTAGCATCTTGGAAAAAAAAGTCAATGGTGAAAGTGTTTTAATTTGTCTCAACATTTTTTTAACATCAGATTTCATCAAAATGCATAATTTTACTTAAAAATAACGTGGCACTGTTTCTTCTACCTTCCGAATAAAGGGTTTGGCAAACACTTTTTCCACAAATTATAATCCTCGAAAGACTTCATATTTGACTGATTACACAATAGGCAAGTTACAGGTTAGTAGTAATATAATATTAAAGACACTGAACAATTACCAGTGTTCCTGTGCTGTAGTCTATTTTATAAGAAGAATTAAGAAATTTTGGGTCACGTGGGAGAATGTCACCATTTCTGTACCAAGTATACGTGGATGGTGGATAGCCTTCATGCTCAGTACATGTCAAAACTGCAGTCTTCCCCACTGGCACCGATTTAGGTACAGCACATTGTGGTACAATTGGTTTCACTATGGAAAATAAAGAGTGTTGAGCAGGGTATCATAATATTGAGTTTACAGCTCATGCAGAATACATACTGGGTAAAGTTACAATGCAAGATACATTTCAGCAAGGTTTCACTCAAGTTCATCAACAAGTACCTAATTTATATCACCTATAATGCATCTGATATTAATGCATTACAGATGCATGCACAGTACAGTACTTGGGTCGAAACAGATTTACACAGAACTTAACCTATATAAACAGTTTTACAAGGCAGCATTCATCAACTGACTGCAGACAATGCGATAGGCAATTTATTAGTATAATAAAAATGTGCAATCATAACCCCCCCCCCACCCCCTACGAAATGTTGATCAAGACATGTCTAACTATAATGAGGTAGAACACACAAAGAAATTCATGAATACAAAATGTTATATATTAGCACACATCAAAGGGAAATGTCATGGTAGATGATATAAAGCTTGTTTGATATTTGATACAATGTCTCTAAATTCAAATTAGCAGGCAACTACAGGGACTTCAAATAAAGTTCACGTTTAACATATTTATAGGTAACCATATACTTGATCAGGTATTAAAATTGCTTATCCCCAGTAGCATTGCAAGAACAAAATCTTTGTTCTTCCTCTAACTGCCTCTTATCTCACACTAATTCTTTGTCTCCTCCTCTGTTTCATCCATGTCCTCTATTTATATAATGTACTGTATTTATATTTTGTGTCCAACAAAAATCTATCAATCTCAGTTTTCAATTGACCTAGCCTCAACAGCATTTTGTCTTGGGGAGAGCAGGGAGGGAGATAAGAAAGAGTTCCAGATTTCCACTACCCTTTGTGTGAAGAAGTGCTTCCTGACATCACTTCTGAACAGCCTAGCTCTAATTTTAAGGTTATTCCCCCCTTGTTGTGGACTTTCCCACCAGAGGAAATAGTTTATCTTTATCTACCTTATCAAATTCTTTAATTATCTTAAAAACCTCAATTAGATTACCCCTTAATCTTCTATACTCAAGGAAATTCAAGCCTAGTCTATGTAAGCTGTCCTCATAAGTTAACCCCTTCAGTCCTGGTATCATTCTAGTGAATCTGTGCTGCACCCACTCCAAGGCCAATATATTCTTCCTCAGGTGTGGTGCTCAGAACTCAGGTCTAACCAGAGCTTTACATAACATAACTTCCACCTTCCCTTGAGATAAAGGCCAACATTCCATTAGCCTTTTCCATTATTTTTTTATTCCTATCTACTAGCTTTTAGTGATTTCTGTACTTGGACACCTAAATCTCTGTGCTCCTTCACAGTTCCTAGCTTCTCCGTTTAAAAAATACTCTGATCTTTCTTTCTTTAGGTCTAAAGTAGATGGCAAAGACCAATGAAAGGACTTGTTCTAAAAAAAAATTAATTGCCCACTTTTGTGGTAGTTGCAGGTTACTCACAGAATCACAGAATCCCCACAGTACAGATAGAGGCCATTTCGGCCCACCGAGCCTGGACCGACACATATCCCACCCTATCCCTGTAACCCCACGTATTTAATCCCCCCTAACATATCCCACCCTATCCCCGTAACCCCACGTATTTAATCCCCCCTAACACTAAGGGTCAATTTATCATAGCCAAATCAACCTAACCCGCACATCTTTGGACTGTGGGAGGAAACCGGAGCACCCGGAGGAAACCCACGCAGACACGGGGAGAATGTGCAAACTCCACACAGACAGTCACCCGAGGCCGGATTCGAACCCGGGTCCCTGGCGCTGTGAGGCAACAGTGCTAACCACTATGCCACCGTGTCATTTGGCTATGTGTTTTTTCTGTCCTCAGGATGTGGGCAACACTGGCAAAGTGCATTTATTGCCCATCCCTAGTTGCCCTGAAATGGTGGTGGTGGGCATTTTACTCGAGCTGCTGCAGTCCTTGTTGTGATGGTGCTCCCACAATGAGTGTTAGGTAGGAAATTCCAGGATATTGACCCAGCAATGACAATAGATCAGCAATACATGTCCAAGTTAGGATGGTGTGTGACTTGGAGGTCGTGCTTTACAGATAGTATTTTTGTAGTATACCAGAGATTTGAGCCAGTTGGGGGCTTCACACCTTTTGGACATTTCAAATGTTTTCCTGACCCCCTTTAACCCTAGACACCACATGCCAGCAGGGGAAAGGGGAAAAGAAATTTTAGAATTATGGACTTGAGTTTATTGGAACTAGTTCAACTACTCAAACTCATACTGCTCAAGACCCTCAACTGTTGTTAAGTGGGTCTTCCTTAGTGGCATGTCAAGGTTAAATCAAAACCAAATACTCAAGTTAAAAGAAAAATGTTACAATACACCCAGGCCCTTCACATACAATATCCCTTTAAGCTTATGTAGGCAAAAGTTTACTAGATTGTCAACACAGCAACTAGGATTAGTAAGTGTACAGATATTCTGTTCCAATTTTGTTTTAGAATTTCCCACATATTTATGCAATAGGTTAAGTCAGTTTACACTGTGTTCATGCGTGTATGTGTAATCAGTGTGCTAGTCAGGTTGCACATACTGAGGAGAAAACTTCATTAGTAACATTGAGACACAATAGGCCATACTTCATCTTTAGCACCTGCTGCAGATCGTGACAAAAAGCTTAAATACTGTACTATTTACTACAATATTTACCTAACAGTGATAACGCTTCAAAAATAATTAATTGGAAGTGAAGTATTTTGGGATGTCCCGAGAACATACGGCTTGAATTAAATGAGACTTTTTCCTTTGACTAAACCTATATACAAATGTGTACACATTAACAGCACAAAAGTACTTGACAATTTAAGCCATCTGGGTAAAATTTATTTTACTGAGATTGCTTAAGTTTTTTTTAATTCGCTTATGGGATTTGGGCATTGCTGGCAAGGCCAGCATTTATTGCCCATCCCTAGTTGCCCTTGAGAAGGTGGTGATGAACCGCCTTCTTGAACCGCTGCAGTCCGTGTGGTGAAGGTACTCCCACAGTGCTGTTAGGTAGGGAGTTCCAGGATTTTGACCCAGCAACGATGAAGGATCGGTGATATACTTCTAAGTCAGGATGGTGTGTGACTTGGAGGGGAACTTGGAGGTGGTGGTGTTCCCATGCGCCTGCTGCCCTTGTCCTTCTAGGTGGGAGAGGTCGCGGGTTTGGGGAGGTGCTGCCGAAGAAGCCTTGGCGAGTTGCAAGTTGTCAAATAAGAGTATTCAGCAGTCCCTCAACAGTGTTGATTCAGTAAGCACTCAGTAGGGGCTGGTTTGGGGGGATTGTGTAGGGAAGAGCGTCCCGCTTCTGAAATCAGTCTGTAAACATTGATTCTATTTTAAAGGCGCCTTTCAAGATACTTTGGTTTGATGTGATAATCTTAACAGTCTTTCCCTGTCAAATTCACTCGTGTGGACACAGGAACAAATAAGAAAGTCAACCATGGAAAAATACAGAAATAATCTGATCATGCACAATCACAAGTTAAATAAAGTTATTAAAGGTACCTTGTACTGTTAGATTAACAGTAACTTCACCAACATAGCCGCTTTCTTTATGTACTACTTCGCAGCGATATACTGCGGTGTCTTTACGAGTCACATTGCGTATATATATGGAGGACTCCTCCTTGAGCTCTGCTCGACCTATCAAGTCTCCTAAAAACAGATAAAACTTTTGAATAAAAATGTAACAACTCGCCTTGATATAGCAGCTTTGACAAAGCCAAAACGTCCCAAGGCACCTCACTGAAGCGTAATCAAAGATACACATGAGCCAAAGGAGGAGATATCAGATGGGGTGACTAAAAGCTTGGTCAAAGGAGGAGAGAGGTAAAGAGATTTAGCGGGGGAATTCCAGAGTTTCTGGTTTGGACAACTGAAGGCAGGGGCACCAATGGCACGGCAAAGGGAGTGTGGGATGCACAGGAGGCCGGAGTTGGAGGAAGACAGAATTCTCAGAGGGTTGCAGGGCTGGAATAGGTTACAGAGATAGGGAGGGGCAAGGCCATGAAGGAATCTGAACATGAGGATGAGAATTTTAAATTTGAGGTGTTGGGGGGGAACAGGAGCAAATGCAGGTCAGCAAGCACAGGGTGACGGATGAGCACAACTTGGTGCGAGCTAGGATATGGGCAGCTTAGTTTTGGATAAGCTGGATGGAAGGGCTGGCTGACCAGGAGTGTACTAGAATAGACATGTCTGGAGATGGCTCAGGCACGGAAGAGGGACTCGGCAGATGTGCTGAGTCAGGGGCGGAGACAGGCGATGTTACAGAGGTGGAAGTAGGCAGTTATTGTGATAGAAAGGATATAGGGTCATAAACTCAAGTCAAATAGGATGCCAAAGTTGCAAACATTCTGGTTCAATCCAAAACAGTCAGGGACTGCGATATGCATTGGTGGCGAGAGCAGAGTTTGTGGCAGGGGCCGAAGACGATGGACTCGATTTCAACATCCGTCGTCACCCCACCCCACCCGATAATGTAATCGGCTGCGCAATGTAATTTTAAGGTCCATGCAGGGTGAGTCCCGCGCTGTCTGCTGCCCGGCTGCAGCAACAAGGCGAGAGGAGCCGACTGGCCAGAAGAGACCCAAGTAAGTTTTAAAACTCTGCCTGGAAGAACAGGAGTGTTCCCCCCAGCTGCGCCAAGGAGTCCTTGGGCCTCCTCAGCCCGCGGAGTTCCCCCGATCTTTGGAGAATCCCCAGCACTGGCACCCCCAGCACCACAAAAATGTTCAATCAAGAGGACACCCCAGACTTCCCCTCCTACCAAGAAGCCAAAGAATCTTCTCCATCGATTCCCACGGATCCCCAGCTACAGTTTCCTGGAAAAGTCATCCCAGCATAGATCCCTGGGGCACACTCGTACCTACATCCCACCAATCTAAAAATATCCATTTATCCCCTACTCCTCTTTTTCAGTTCCACAGACATCGCTTTATTAATGCAGCTGCAATCTCTTCAATACTGCATGCCTTAATATTCATAATATTGTCAGCTGTGGCTCAGTTGGTAGCACGCTAGCCTCTGAGACAGAGGTTGTGGGTTCAAGTCCCACTCCAGAAACTTGAGCACAAAAATCTAGGCTGACACTCCAGTGCAGTGCTGAGGGAGTGCTGCACTGTCGGAGGTGCCGTCTTTCAATGGGACGTTAAACTGAGGCCCCGTCTGCCCCCTCAGGTGGATGTAAAAGATCCCATGGCACTATTTCGAAGAGGAGCAGAGGAGTTATCCCCGGTGTCCTGGCCAATATTAATCCCTCAATAAACATCACTGAAACAGATTATCTGGTCATTATCACATTGCTGTTCGTGGGAGCTTGCTGTGCACAAATAGCGACTACACTTTAAAAAAAGTACTTCATTGGTTGTAAAGAGCTTTGGGATGTCCGGTGTTCATGAAAGGTGCTGTGTAAATGCAAGTCTTTTCTTTTCCTTTCGTAATATTTGTAATGTGGCAACTTATCAATTGCTTTTTGAAATCTATATACAACATATTGCAATCCCTTTCATCTACATACAGATTTCCTCAAAAAAATCATATCAAATTGTCAAGCATGAGCTACTTTTACAAGTCCATGCTGATTGTTCCTGATATGCTCATGCCATCAAGTGCTCACTAATTTCATCCTATATTTCGACAATACCACAACTGAGTGAAGATTAGCTGCCTTATCCCTTCCCTTCCCTTTCTTGAACTGGGGTGGAACACTTGCCATCATCTGCTCTTGACTCAATTCCAGTTTCCAAATATATTATGATCTGAATTATTGTACTATTATATATTAGATCCTATTACAGCATTCCTACGACAAAAAATACCAGTTATTATAGAAAGGTCGTATCTGTTGACACCAAGACAACAATTGATCTTCTGTTCCAATATTATATTCTTCAGGACAAAATTATATGATGCAAAAGATGTTTATGGGGCAGGATGTGCATTTGTTTCACTACTCATAGGTGTACCTGCCCTCCAAAATAAATCAGGAACGCACATACATGTCTTATACCCATTGATCTAGATGTGATTATAGAAAATCAGACCACACCTCGAAGCTGCTTATCAAAATATATAAAATCCGTGCCAGTGTTCAATTTCTTCCATTCAATGCGATGCTTATGTGGAGGGGAGCGGATAATGCAGGATAACGTTACACCTGGAAGAAAATCATCTCAGGATTAGATTTTATTGAAGTTTTCTTTTAAATACAGAAAATTCATGCGACTTCTTGAGTGTGAATTTTTGTCTTCAAAAGGGAAAAGAATCTCAGAACTGGGGAATGGAACACTTTCCATTTTAGGCATCCAGTGTTGCCATCAACCACTTCAAATCAAGCACATCGAGATCAGATGTTTCCTTGTTTTGCACCAGCGTGCCCCAGCTCCAGTTGAAGAATACTCCTTACTGCACCAATGTGACATTCTTCCAATTCCAACACAGGACATCATGTGGCCTTAGTGAGATTGCCAATTAGTGCTAAATAGGGGCAATTTGTGCTGTGAGCATTCCCACTAGGAACTAGACTAAAACTGCTCAAACATATTTCACACAAGCCTCTTAGCCAACTGACCAAATAGACCTTTACCCTATCAAATGAAAAAAGTGTCTAAGTCATTGCACTATCCAGTATCTGCAGATCAGAATATGAATTCTCATTTTAGCAGTAACTGTTCTAAAGGATGACTTTTTTTGTTGTAAAAAAATCATGCTGAGAAAAGCACAAAAACATTGAAGTACTTTTAGAAAATTAAGTACAATGTTTTTCTTGCTTGTCCTGGGCCAGCTTTAAATTAATTATAAATGAAAATATTCACAGAAAATAATAGGAGAATGGTTCAACACACATTATTTGTCCAAAAATTCACATGGTAAATATTTTCCCTCAAGGTATCTGCTGGGAGGTGCATTTTATCTTGCTCTTCCAAGTCTTTCCATGTTCCACATTGAATTTTCAGATCTCATCTATGATCATTTGTTTGCTGATACAGCAAAACAGAGCAGATTGTAGGAGGAAGAGCTCCAGACAGAGGGGAATATTGGGAACAGATAGCAGGTGGAAAGAGAAAAAAATGGACTAGCTTAGGCATAAGTCATAACTAAAGCAAAACAACTCTTTAAAAAAAAGTTTTACATTTCCACAATAAATTTAACACGATGGGCCATAATTTGCTGTCAAAATAACAGTGAGGCTAATGGCGCTCAATGTTATTTATGCGTAAATGGTAAAGCAACTTTAGACGCGTGGCAGATGCGTGGTTAAACTCATATCCAAAAGTTGCGCCGCTCAGCCGTTAGCTTTGCGAAAACAGCATCTAGCTGTCTGCCTCATCATTGAAATGCATTGAATGGCGTGAAGTTGCTGTATTTGCGTTGTAGATACGAACAAAACTCACCACAAAAAGTTAAGTCTTGTCCATTTCAGTCTTAGTACCCTTTTAACGACATGGAAAGTGTCAATTACTGCCAGTCAACCTCTCTGGCACTGAAAATTAACTATTACAAGTGTGGAGTCTCAGTCCTTCAGGTTTTAAATGTTGTTGGGAGCTATTTAATACTTTTGTTCCACTTTTCCTTCCAGTCTCTTTTCTCTCTCTCTCTCAAATCTTTCTTTCCCTCTCTATTTCTCTTTCTGTACCTGATTTGACAATGGCCCTGAATTTCCGATCGGAGGCTTCCTGCGTGCGGATGCCTCCGATCGGAAAAAAATCTACGCACTTATCTGCTGGCTCCGTAGGTCCCGAGACTTGCGATCCTGGGCCTCTGCTCTACGAAATGCGCAGAGGCCCAGGTATCCTAGGGGCGCATGGGGTTTGCAAGCGCCCCTGGGATCACCTGGGCCATGGGGAACCAATCAAAGAAGGGAATCCCCATTCAGACTTTTAACAAGTCTCTACGCATCGATGTGTCAAACGTATGAATGGGGATCACTTAAAAAAGTTAAATATTAAATAATTTTTTTTTTAAATCACGTATTTAAAATTAGTTAAATTTACATTAAATTAAATATTTTAAACAAAAATTTAATTTTTTGAAAAAATAATTGAAGTTTTTTTACAGGGCTAAAAATAAACGTACCTTTTTTAAAAGTATTTTAAAATTATAAATGTATGAAAATTTTTTATTTTTTTAATCTCTTATGCTGGTAAAAGCAGGCCTTACCAGGCGTAAGATTTTTAAAGGCTTTCAGCGGGCGGAGATTGTGCAGAAAGTGCAACTCTCTGCCCGCGGAGGCCCTTCTCCAGGGCAGGCAGATGATCTGTCAAGTGAATTCTTGACAGATCGCAAGTGCCAGGTTTTAGCACATGCGCTTCGCATGCCTGAAACCGGCACTTGCGAGGCCCCTACAGGTGCGTACACACCTCGTACGCACCAGTGGGGGTCGGAAAATCCGGCCCATTGAATTCACCCACTCTAATTGCCACTTCCTTTTCAGTACTTGCGATATTTATTTCACGATCTTTTAATCTGATTGGTTAAGGAGATACACACTTGCTTGACCTATTCACTCAGGTCTTAGATGCTCAGTTTCCCTCGCTGTGCCATTATCAGCTCGAACTTTCAGCAACTTGCCAAAAAACAATTTAAGCACCTAAACGTGTAAGGGAAAGTCTAACTAATGTCAGGTGCCGTTAGATGCCCTGCCACAGCAAATTAAAACACTAGGTTTTATAATATATTGTGACAAAGATTTGAATTTTACAAAAAATTACAGGGATGTCTCAATGTCTCGTTCCAAATTATACTTGCCTACAAATTTACAAAGGAGCATGAACAACTAGAGACAGCAAGAGAGACAGACACACACACAAATGCAGGAAATATAACACAACACAAGTGCAAACTGAGTAACGTGAATTGTTCCAACTTGCTGGAGGTGGGGGAAAAAAAGCTGTTCTACTTACTTTGAAACTCGTTCACCACAGGGGCCGGATTCGCAGTCGTTACCAGCACTGCCCATATTTGACGACCTGAACAGGAAATTAACACAAAATATTATTTCTATGGACAATCTTTCACAAATATTAGCAACTAAGTTGCCTCCAACAATCCTAAAACTAGGCCATACTAAAATCACTATGGTCTCTTCACATAAGTATTGAAGAGTAAAATCTGAAGTTGTGGTCAGCAGATGAAAATTACTTTTGAGTAGCCAGATTTTCTCACATTAACACTTTTTTGTGCCAATCTTGCCATCCTCACTCCTGCTGGTGTCGGAAGGCAATAATTATCAGGATGCAAAGCTGTCTCAACACTCAGTGATACAAATTAGATAGATTTCTTTCAGAAAATAACATTTTGGGAGACTCTAATGAATAATTTGAGACATGACGTGGGAAGCGGAGTAGGCTTGGGAGGAAGAAGGTGACTTTGAACCTATAGTTCCCAAAGCTCTTCAGCACTAGGGTTTTCCTCATGTCATTTTTGGGTCTGTCCTACCCTGCCATTCACTCAGCAACTTCTCAAGGACCAATACAACAATTCCCAAACACAACTGGATTACAATGTCCTGTTCTTCTGCTTATACTTAAATTTTTTTCTTAAATTTTCCTTTGTCTCTTTTCTCTCTCCCTTAATCCACTTTCTTTCCAGCTCTAATTTGACTCTAATGCACCCTATTTCCTTTGCCATCGTTCACTCTGTTTATCCTTTTCTTTCATTGGTTAAGGAGATAAGTCATTGGACACGACAATGATGAGGTCTCAGATGCAACATTGACACCGCTGCGCCATTATCGTTTTGACATTGCAGCGATTTGTGGCGAACATATGGTGCGATGTGAACGGGGAGGTAAAAATTCCAATTGTATAGGACTCTCACACTTGTGTGTGTATGGGGAGGATCTTGCATTTCTTCATAGTCATGCGGCACATTCACTGGCTTTGACACATGTAATTAGCCAACCTCCCACCTGCTCCAAAAGGTGGTCGAAGGGACCAAGCCAGGTTAGTTGATCTGAGAATTAATCAGGATACAGAGTTTGTTAGAGGAGCTAATTGATTTGTACATGGTCAAAGCATCAATAGTTATTTGGAAACCAGTCAAAATGTAATCGCTAGCTCATCAGGAATCTCTAATAATTCCTACTTTAACTATGCATGATTGCTATCTCTTACTTGAGGCTTTTGGACTCACTAAGTACTGTAAGATTTCCCCAAAGTCTTCAGTCTGGCAGTAATCCAAACTGTGGCTGAACGGAGATCATCCATCACCACATCTGGTAGCTCTACGAAGTTACAAACCTGACTTTGATCCAAAGGTTTTGCAATTTATCAGATTTTGCAAAAATTATCTTCTAACTACTTATGGACTGATTCCAACTTTATTTTTTTAGGTATGGTGTTGATTCAGTAGCTTGCTGTATCATTGGCTTGTGTGTGTTAATTAACCCATAAATAACCTGACTAAATACCATTAGTCTGCTGGTGTGATATTTTCCACCTTCAAGATTGATAGTAGAATTTGATGGACAGCCCACATAATCTCCAGTGAGCTATATATTGCAACAAAAAGGTAATTGTTAAATTTGGGCACACTAACCCACAAGTGCTCATGTATAAATGGGGTAGAGATTTTGCTTAGTCTACTGATGAAAACCACCCTTTTACCGTGAACACAGGACAGAAGTGTTGGGGAACATCTGTAATACCCTAAACCTTCTGGGTAGCAAAAATTGGATAGAGATAATCACAGGTCTTTATTCAAATTAATACTAGCTTCCCCAGGGGAATTATTCTTCAAAGCACAAGCCTCAGTAACAGGACGGTTTACAAAAGGGAATGGCCAATCTTGCTGTTAATTAAAACATTCCACTCCACTCCAAAAGCTTACAAATGCCAATAAAAATAAAACTGGAATTCAAAAGTATTTTAACAGTGAAACCATGACCAGCATTCATGTTCTCAAAACTACTGTGCCACCTGAAGTATTCCAACAGGAATGCCTCTCTCACCAACACAATAACTCAACACAAAGGCAAAGGCCTACTTTTTCAGGAATTTCAGTGAGTGGCCCATAATTTTCAGCACCAACCATATGAATGTGGACAAAGCTAAAGTTGGCCAGAAAGGTAAGTAATCTTTCAACCAAAACACAATTAAGTTTCTTGTCCTTTCAAGACTAACTCTTTCAAAACTCCAGAATAGACTTAGTAGCTCAGGGGAGTTGCATATACATTTTATGATAATTTATTAGATTTAAAATACAGTAAAACTTTTTTGAACTAGTCAAAGGACTGTTTTTGGTTGCTAGATCAGAGGTTAACAAGCAACTTTTTTTGCAGAGCCCCCCTTCAGAGATTCAAGACCCATGCATGCCCCTAAGAACAATACTTTTGCATAATTAATGTTAGCGTAGATATACTGATAACCCAGAACACTTCAGCAGTTTTGTCCATTTAGCGGTTTTACTTCTGCTCCCTTACACTTTTGAGTTTTAATATGAAGTTCCCAGTTCTGGAACCTCTGTGCTAGGTCATACTATTAAGTTCACAGTAATATCAAACATACAATTTACAACCATCAAACAGCCCTCTAATAGACTATTACCTACCAACAGCTGATATGCCGGACTTAATAAAGTAATGTTTTAGGGTATATTGAAAAAAACATTGCAGCAATTATGTACATTATAAGCTGTACTATAATGGCTTTAAAGCAGCTGGCTAATAAACAGCGGAAGCTCGCCTGCACACAGGGGTCATTGTGTATGAAAAACCCAACAGTACCATTTGACTTCATTTATTAACAAAAAACATTATTTTTGGAGCACAGCCAGCTGTAATGCAGTTTGTCAAGTTGATTGTGCTACATTTAGTTTGTGCAGAAAGACAAGTTTAGTTAACCTTCTTTAGAGAGTTAGCAGACAATTTCACCTTTTATTTCAACAGCACGAATTAAAATGATGAAACCCTGGGGGGAGGGAAAAACACTTTGCACGATGTGTTTTGCTTTGAATATTATAGAACAGTAAAACAGGATATCTTATGAATGGATCAATTATTTCCTTACATTTTGCCAGGTTAGATACAATTTAATTTCATGTAAGGGAGTTACTGAGAGCTGAGTTACTGAGACTTATGTGTTGAATTATTCTTCAAAGCACAACAAGTGAAACAGCGAGTGAAGGAGAGAAGGGGCGGCACGATAGGGAGACAGAGAAAGAAAAACACGAGAGTGAGGCACAGATAGATAGTGCAAGGACTACATGCTCTTATGTTGTTGGCCTGTACTACAGTTACCATTTGTTATTAAACGCAGTTATATATGCAATTGTGTCTAGAGTTTTTGTTCAAAATTGTTTCAAAATTCTCATCCTTGTTTTCAAATCCCTCCATGGCCTCGCCCCTTCCTACCTCTGTAATCTCCTTCAGCCCCACAACCCCCCGCGTTATCTGCGCTCCTCTAATTTTGCCCTCTTGAGCATCCCTGATTATAATCGCTCAACCTTTGGTGGCCTTGCCTTCTGTTGCCTAGGCCCTAAGCTCTGGAATTCCCTGCCTAAACCTGTCCACCTCGCTACCTCTCTTTCCTCCTTTAAGACGCTCCTTAAAACCTACCTCTTTGACCAAGCTTTTGGTCACCTGCCCTAATTTATCCTTATGTGGCTCGATGTCAAATTTTTTGTCTTAAAATACTCCTGTGCAGCGCCTTGGGACGTTTTACTACGTTAAAGGTGCTATATAAATACAAGTTGTTGTTGTTGTTGAAAGAGGCTGAAAATCCCGTTATCAAGTAAATGGGACTTCATACTGTTATACTCCAGAGATCCAAAGGATGTAAAATCCCTTTTCCCCTTAATTTTTCCTCAACATTCTACACACTAGTGGAAGTTGTTATTCTAGAACAACAGATTATGAACTGGACCTGGTGAAACAAAGCAAAAATTTGGTCCAGCTGTTCATCCCAGAACTCTATTATCAGAAAGATACCATTTCCAAGCAGTAGTTCTAGTTCTTTAGAGATAAGCAGACAGTTTCACAATTTAATCTTTTATTTCAACAGTACGAATTATAAATTTCATGATTTTGAAGAGGGCTTTCAGTTCCAGAATGATGCTCAAAGTGTCATAGTTACACACAGTATTCCACCCGGGACAGTCATTTAAAAAAAATTAACAGTTCAGATCTGAGTTGATTGCTGGAGTCTTTTACTGGCTGCAATGAGATCAGCTTCCTGATTTTCTAACAGAATATGAACTGGACATTCGTTGTATACGGGGCTATTATAGCATGCGGCTATTTGCTGACTAAAGTTGAATAAGCACTGGTATTTAGGACGACAACAAGGGATAGGTTACTAAACAGAGGTGACAGTGAGTAAATCAAAACAAATGTATACGAGGAGGGGGTGGGGGAGAAAAGGGAAGGACAGAGTCCAGCACCATTTGCAACCTTTACATATACTTGTTACACAGTATGCAACTATTCTCCGATTCATTACTTGTGTTACAGAACTGCACAGCACTTTTATAATGAAATTTCAAAAGATTATATTACTCTATTCAAGTAATACCATGAGAAAATGTCACAATTCCTCACTTTTTTCCCTCCAATTCAAAATTATGTTTTGCATTGGCAATTTAAACAAAATCTTTCCGATGAAGCTTACATAATGTACAGGGCAAATAAAGACAAATCAAAAAAAATTCCCTTGTATACTTTAATAAAAACTGAAATTGGAGAGTTAAAATTTAGAATTACTTTAAAATGAAATGTGATTTTTCATACTAAAAGGTAAATTAAAAATCTTTCTGTATCAGTAGCAAGTTACCAGAAATGAAACTTTTGAATATTTTATTCCATGAGGAATTTATATCATTACCACATTGTATATACTTCCTGGTTTAGCTAATTATAACTATTTTGAAATATATATATTCCATTGTTGCTGGATATTTTTACAAAATGTGTAAATTCACATGCTGATTGCCTGGTGTACATATGCAACCTTGGATAAGGAATTGTTTTCACCAAAAAATACACAAGTACTGGAAATTAAACAAAAACAGCAAATGCTGGAACATGCCCGATAAGGGTCCCCACCCAACACATTAACTTATCTTTCTTTCCGATGTTGACAACTAAGGGGGCGATTTTCCCACTGGAGATGAGATGGAGGCGGGTTTCAGTTTGGGTGGGTTTGAAACTCGCCTCCACTGATGGGAAAATCGCAAATTTTTGAAACCTATGATTGGCCACTTGATTTCAGAGATGTGGGGTGCCCTTGCTCAATTAGTGTTTTGGAACTGAAACTCGCCTCTGTTGACAGCACTTTTCCAGTCTGATTTTATGGCTTCTTGCTCCCTTGGCTCATTCCACAGCATTTCTGCGTCTCCTGCACCACCTCCAACATCTTTTGAGAAACCACTATGTCCAATTCCAAGGCAAGGGCCTACCCGAGGCTCTCGAATGAGGCGCTGCAAATGTTGTTGGAGGGGGTGACAGCTAGCATGGAGGTGCTCTTCCACTCATCTCGGAGGAAGAGGCCTGCCAAAGAAACCAAGGCTGTGTGGGTACAGCTGGCAAGGGATATAACCTGCAGATCTGTGTGCAGATTGGGAGGCTGTTTCTGTGTATTGATGAAATGCCATCCCTGTTGGAAAGCATTAAAATGATTTGAAGCCAAAATGTTGGCGTTATGCCATCTGTTCTTTCGCCTTAGGCAGCTCCACATTGCGGGCACCGCCACACTTGCGTTGTCAGGTTGGTGGCCTGAGTGAAAGGAGGCCAGAGAGTCCATTGTCAATGATGTCCTAGGATGGAGCAAAGGACATGTGCCTACTTGAGCAACCTATGCAAATCTGGCCATGGTAAGTTCATCCCTTGCATCCCGGGCTCTGACCTCCTCCTCCTCCTCCAGACCCTCCTCCTCATCTGAGGTCCATGCAGAAAGAAAACGAATGGTTCCCATGCTGCTTGTAGATGCCTCCTTTGGGGAAGCGCTCATTGCAAGCGGGGAGAGGGTCTTCCAAGGAGGTCCCACAGTTGATGGAGTCAAGCTGCAGCACCTCCGACTTCGGAAGGCCTTCTAAAAGTGCTCAGAGACCTTTTAAAGCCAAGGTCTGGCACCTGCAAGTAATCCTTGCTGCAATAAACTATGTCTTGTTAGACCTGCAGCAGTGAGGCCACCCACGAGTCAACCCGCCAGGTTTACCTGCCGTGGTTTAGGAGGTGCGTGGATCACACCGAAAAGCTGGAAAAATCACGAGGGCCTCTCAAAATAGGCTTGCAGAGACCCTTAACGAGCATTTAAGGATGCTAAATAGCGCAATGGCCAGCTGGAGACGGGAGCGTTTCCCGACCTCCAAAACCGGAACCGGCAAAATCCCACAGAGGCGGGTTGGAGGCGGGTTCCGAACCCGACCTCTTTGAATCTGATTTTCCCGCCTTTCCCGCCTCCAACGTCAGAAAATCGCCCCCTTCCTTGATGTGCATTTCCAGCTTTTCTGTTCTTACTTCTTTTATTAATGTGTGGCTACTATACCTTTTCCCTCTTCCGCTTAATAAAACAGATTTTAAACAGATAACTGCTATTATCAAGGTACTTTGTTTTATCATCCAGTTCTAGTTATTTTCGAGGTGGATTCTATTATTGGAACCACTTTTTTGTCGACATGCTTTACGGTCATTTATTCTGTACTTATTTTCTGCAGTTAGAATTGTTTAGCCTAACAGAAACCTGCACTGTACTTCAAAATACTTCTGAATAGTTTACTGCTCAAAAGTACAGTAATGTTCTAAATCACTTGAAAATGGATATCTTGAAAGTTCTACAAAGCTGCATCCATACACAAGAATTTGTAGATGATAATCTACAAGCAATTATGGCATACAGCCCTAGCCTAAGATTGAGGATAACAAAACTGAAGTGAATTCTAAAGATACTTCCAAATAAATATGATTAAAATATATTGGGCGAGAAATTCGGTATCGCCCCATTTGGGGCGCAATGTTTAGCGCCTGGTGCTAATTATTGCCTCCGACTGCAAACTTGGCTTCTATTGCCCCTGGAGGTGATTGGAGCGCTAAATCAGGCACTACACACCTCTCTTAAGGCGCTAACGCCGAGGAGCGATGCACTACCTCAGAGTGCTGGTGAAGCTCATGTGATGTCAGTCAGCAATGGAACACAGACATACTGGCGCTGGCCAGTTCTTAAAGGGGAGGGTCGATCTTGCTCTCCATCCAAACCCGGCTCATTGCAGCCTTGAATCTCGGCCTGGAGAGACCTGTAGATCAAATCTGCGGGAAAGAACAATGGAGAGACCCAGGGAAAGAGCTCATAGTGCAGCCCCCATAATCTCTTCTAAATCGATGCAAGGAAGATCAAATCAAAATGAACCTGCAAAGTGCTGCTCAGTACCCAAAACTCCTCAACATAGCCTTGAATCTCTCCAGAAGTCTCTCTCTCTCTCTCTCTGAATTCGTGGTGCAAAAATGTCGCTGACAAAAAAAGGCAGGAAGCATTCGCCTTTAAATAGCGCTTCCCCAGTCCCTTCCCGACTGCAAAACTCTCCCCTCAACCTGTCGTTGCTAGCGGCAGGCAGTAAGGCAGGGGGCGCTGCTCAATATCCGGTCCGGGGCACTACCGGGGCGTTGCACGCTCGACTGACGTCACGATCTGCGGGCGCAGGAGATCGTGGCGGTAGTGTTTAGCGCCGCTGCAAAATGTCTGGTCAATTCCACAAGCGGCGCAAAAATCGCCGTGCCCGGGCGCTAGTTGCTTTGCGCCCCATTAGCGCCCTCTTAAGGCACTAACGGGAGGCGCAAACCAACCGAATTTTTCCCCCATTTTGACTAGGACAAAACTGATTTAATTTCTCGCCAGATCAATTAGTCAGTCATATTGAGCATTTGGGCTTAATCATCATTCACTGAAAGTTTCCAGTCACTGGGAAGATGTTATCTACAAAGCTATCAAATCATAGAGGATATAGATGTAAATAGGCCACTTGAGTACACGATAAGTAAACCTGCGACCTGCAGTTCTTATAGTTAACAAGCCTCAAACGAGGTTACAAAAAAAAATTCTTCCCACCACCAAAGCAGTGAATACTTGCAAAAGTAGTTGAGGCTGTGCTGCATTATTCCTGGAAAAAAAAGGTGCTGGATAACTGGGAATGAGGTCGCAGATTATAAGGTTAGGTAGAGACAAAGGTGATCAGATACTCCAAGAGACTGATAATTCTGTACTAATGAGGCAAAAATAAAATGTTTATAGAGCGCAGCAGGTCAAGGTTAAATATCAGATACATCAGGAGTTTGATTTAATTCACTTTGGGATCAGGGAATATTTAACCAGAACATCCCCACAGGAGATTAGAATAGTGGGGTAAATTCATGATAGAGAAGACTGTATGTGGTCTTTGAAAGCAGTAGGCTTGATGGACCAAATAGGAATGCGTAGAATGAGTAAAGCCTATTTTTTTCAAAACTAGAGTTTAAAATGGGGCTGAAAGACTATTTTTCTTTCCTTGTCCATTTGTAGTCAATGGGCAGGAAGTCAGGCTCACAACTGTGAAATACTAAAATGCATCCTATTTTGAGTTTGTTATCGGAGAAATAAAATGATTTTTTTCTGAAAAATAACATGACTGCAAATTCATCTTTAACATTTAAATTCAGGTTTACAACTAGTTCTGTGGTGAATTAAATTCTTTCTTGGCCATGAAGCAGTCCAATCTTATTATTTCATGATCCATAAAGCATTCATTGTGAATTGTGTGTCATCTGCAGGAACATTTTTTTAAAATGCTATACACAATAGAGGACTGATTAAAATCTATACAAATGTATTTATGTTAAATTCACTTATTAGCAAGACTGGGTTTTTAAGCTATTGTTAATTTACCAGCAGTGGTCTAGCCTTAAATCAGCACACCCACCCTTTAATGATGGAAGTTATTTAAATTGAAGCAACACTGAGTGGACACTACGTTAATCACATCAGCCTAGAAAGGAGGCGTCCGAGAGCTTCTCAGAGGTGTACAAGAGAGTTAAGGAAATGGAAAAGGTAAATTCAGAATATTACTTTAAATTGCAAGAGTAGAACAAGGGGACACAAGATTCAAACTAGTAAAAAGTAACTTTAGGATTGATATCAGCAACTTTTTTACATGCAGAAAGTGACTAATACAGGAAACTTTCGTTTATCCGGCATCGACGGGACCGGCGTGGTGCCGGTTTATCGAAAGTACCGGATAACAGAGAGTTATATCTACCGAGGCTATTTTTAACAAAGAGACTCCAAGCAGCACGGGAGAATCAACTCCTGCTACTGCAATGTTTCGGACTTGCGACAGCGCCAGGAGGCCGAGTAGTGGCACTTTTGAAAAGTACCCCTACTGACTAAATCGGCGTTCGCGGACTCTGACTCGGACTCGGGATCGGCAACATTGCCGGTTATTTGAGAGGATTTTTCGGAGCACTCGGCGTTCGCAGAGACTCGACTGCAACTCGGCAACATTGCCGGTTATTTGAGAGGAGTTTTCGGAGGATGATTTTTGCCGGTTAAGCGAGAATTCCGGATATTTGGGTGCCGGATAAACGAAAGTTTCCTGTATATGGAAAAGACTTTCAGATAGATAGTGAAGGCGAAAACACAAAGCATTTAATAAACAATCGGATACCACAATGGGGAGGGGAGTACTTCCAGATCTTTTTGGATAGATGAATTGTGATGACCAAAAGGCCTTCTCCGCCATTACTATCTTGTTTTGGGTGCATTTTTACTTTGTAAATCCCTCTAATCACCTGTGTTGAAAATTACTCAGTCACAGCCAGAGAATGGTATTGACAAAAGGGAGAGGGGTATTAGGAGTCTGGTTCCTTTAATTTCAACCTCCTCGCCCAGTCCAAAACACTGGTTCCCATTAAAGGGGCTGATGTGGCTCACACAAACCACTTTATAGGAGAGCTGGGTGAATTCTTTAAACAGAAATTACTCTAAGTTTTTCGTCCTTGTTAAATAATGAGTAAATCTTATGACAAATACAACAGATGTGTAAGCTTTTCAATCAGTCAAATTTTAAGCATCATTAATTTCATATACTTCTTATAAGCCAGTTTTTGTAAAAGAAAAAAATTAACTGATATTTGAAGTTTGATAAAAATTAATAAAGTTATACAAGAACATTTTAATCTCACAAATCTTAACACTGTACTGGAAGCTGTAATGTACAGAGATTCAGTTTTCAATTACTGCAAACTGTTTAAATGCTTTGGTTCCTGCCTTTCAACAGCTCTGGGCTAAAAAGCTAAACTCATTATATCAGAACAACTGAATGATTCACTTTTTCCGCTCATGTTTAAGACTGAAAGATGACAGCTGCTTATTGAAATTCACAGCAAACTAGAATGCCAACATGAAAGATTTTTACATTTTTAAATTAAACTTCATAAATTAACTTTGTGCTGGTGATTAAACAGAGCTTGGATTTTCTGTGCATTGGTTATCCTACATTAAGCTAAATAAGAAACAAACCAAAAATACCCAGAACATTACGTATTTTAACCAGTTACAGTGGACAACCTGAAACTGATACACAAAATGCAATTTCTCCAAATTAATAGCTGGAAAACATCCATTTTCAAACTTGCTTTTACTATTCAAGCTAGTGATTTAAAAAAAATGAACGCTTGCTAGGAAATCAAATGATGTAGTGGGTCAGAAAACTCTTTCACACGTTTGAGAGCCGAGTTTAAATCCAGTTCCCAGTGAGCATGAGCCCAGCAATCTGTAACTTAATACAAATTGGTAGTAAATGGCACTGAGACAGGTCCAGATGGGCAACTGAGATTATAAATGGAAATTTCAGTGGTGAAATTTGTAGTTTCTCCCAAGGTTGAAATTAAGAAATTGGTTTGGGATAAGGTATTTTCCCCATGATATTCCTGATCTGGGATTGCTCCAGACCAATACTGGGTACCTGAATTCAAAAAACATTCTGTTCCAACTCTCACTTTGTTGAGCTAAAAAGGTTTCTCAAGAAATATTAAGAATAAGCTGGGGTTCTTCAAAAATGAATTAGAACTGGGAACTACAATAGATAATCAAGAATGATTTAATGTATTAAATGCGTGATGTGTTGCAGCCTTTATTTCATTTTCCTAAAAGTTAAGCTTATAGGCTCTAAGTCAGTTGATAGCACTCTCACCCAAGTCAAAAGGCTGCGAGTTCAAGTCTCCAGAACTTCAGCACATAATCTAGGCCCAATCTCAGTACAGTACTGAAGGAGTGCTGCATTGTCAGACACACTGGGGGAAAAATTCGGTATCGCCCCGTTTGGGGCGCAATGTTTAGCACCTGGCGCTAATTATCGCCTCCGACTGCAAACTTGGCTTTTATCGCCCCTGGAGGTGATTGGAGCGCTAAATCAGGTGCTACACACCTCTCTTAAGACGCTAACGCCGAGGAGCGAGGCGCTACCTCAGAGCGCTGGCGAAGCTCATGTGCTGTCAGTCAGCAATGGAACACAGACACACTGGCGCCGGCCAGTTCTATAAAGGGGAGGGTCGATCTTGCTCTCCATCCACACCTTGCTCATTGCAGCCTTGAATCTCGGCCTGGAGAGACCTGTATGTCAAATCTGCTGGAAAGAACAATGGAAAGGCCCAGGGAAAGAGCTCAGAGTGCAGCCCCCATAATTTCTTCTAAATCGATGCAAGGTCAAATCAAAATGAACCTGTAAAGTGCTGCTCAGTACCCAAAACTCCTCCACACAGCGTTGAATCGCTCCAGAAGTCTCTCTCTCTCAGAATGAGTGGTGCAAAAATGCCGCCGACAAAAAAAGGCAGGAAGCGGCTGCCTTTAAATAGCGCTCCCCCAGTCCCTTCCCGACTGCAAAACGCTCCCCTGAACCTGTCGTTGCTAGCAGCAGGCAGTAAGGCAGGGGGCGCCACTCAATATCCGGTCCGGGGTATTACACGCTCAACTGACGTCACGATCTGCGGGCGCAGGAGATCGTGGCGGTAGTGTTTAGTGCCGCCGTAAAATGTCTGGTCAATTTTGCGGGCGGCGCAAACATCGCCACGCCCGGGCACTAGTTGCTTTGCGCCCCATTAGCGCCCTCTTAGGGCGCTAACGGGAGGCGCAAACAACCAAATTTTCCCCCCACTATCTTTTGGATGAGATGTAAAACCAAGGTCCCATTGACCTGTTTGAGTGATGTAGAAGATTCTATGGCACTATTCGAAGAGCACGGAGTTCTCTGTGGTTGGATGAATGCTGGCCAGGATACTAGCACCAAAACAGATCAATTGGTCATTTATATAATTTGCTGTTGTGGGATTGTGTGTGCAAACTGGCTACTGCATTAGACCAGATATTTTTAGCACCTGATTTAGTATATCCAGATTTTTGAAAAACTTTTTACTATCTATCTATGTGAAGTTAGACTGCTTTGGATCAGTGGTAGTACTCTCGCCTCTTTGTCAGAAGGTCATGCATTCAAGCCCCACTTCAGACACTTAAGCATATAATATAGGTTGGCATTTTAGTGCACTACTGAGGGAGTACTGCACTGTCGGAGCTGCCGTCTTTTGGATGAGACGTTAAACCGAGACCCCATCTGCCCTCTCAGGTGAATGTATAAGATCCCATGGCACTATTCTAAGAGCAAAGCAGTTCGCCCGGTGTCTTGACCAATATTTATCCCTCAAACGACACCTAGATGGTCATTTATTTCATTGTTCTTTGTGGGACTTTGCTGTGCTCAAATAGGCTGCCATGTTTCCTACATTACAACAGTGACCACACTTCATAAGTAATTAATTGGCTGTAAAGCGCTTTGGGATATCCTGAGATAGTGAAAGGTGCTACATCAATGGAAGTTCTTTTTTGCTTTTTCAAGACTCCTATGCATACCAGGCATTCCACATTCTAATTAAAGTTTCTAGTTGAGCCTACGCAATAAATATATACACATACAAACACCATGACCATGAGAGTATAATTACAGGATGACAAGGTTGCATAGACAGTTTTCACTATAAATGTGAAGAGGAATTAGAATTAAATGTATGACTTTAAAATGGGAACTGAATTACATTGGCACAGATTGGACTAATTATCTCCCTCTTTGATTCCTCTCCACCTGAAGCCCACACTTGGTCTTGTCTCCCCATATGCAAAGCCATTGGAGTCTAATATATTAAATTTGCTATGTTATATACCCCTTATTTGAGCATCACCATTCTATTATAAAGCTACCTGTCTCAGTCATACCAGCAGCTGCACATTATTGCCACTGGATATTTCACAAACTCCAACTGTTTCTGAGCCCTATGCCTAAACCTATAGCACAACTAATGGAATCTTTGTCCTGACGGTCTACAGGCCCAACACTGCGGGAATCCACTGGTTAGGATAATATTTGAGCAGTAGTTTAAGCTCAAATACCAACACATAATTTTGGACACCATGCAAGTTTCCATCATAACTACTTTGGTTTTAACACTTACGTGCACTGTCTGAGGCATGTGCCTGCCACAAATGCCCAAGAAAAGTGGGGATAATGAGCAACACCACAGGGGCGATTTTGCCAGCCCTGGGGAAGCGGGTTTGGACATTAGTAGTGTAATAGACAAGCAGCAGTCCCTCCTCCAATGCGTCCCCATTGGCAAAATCACCCCTCACTGAACCATTGAAGAAAAAAAAATGATAAGCTTTGTTCTTTTGTCTAAATTTGATGAAGTACCTAATGTACCACAATATTACTCAGTGGCAAAGAGCAGTTACTTTATAAAAGCACTAAACACAATAACATTTTCTGGAAAGGAAGGCTCAAAATTGTTTTTACATCATTTGGGATATTGTTCTAAACTTTGTAGGTTAATAAAAAATCATTAGTGTAATAGAAAAGTTTAGAAAAGTTTGAGCAAAGAATTTCAATGAAATCCTGCATATTTTTGAATAGTGCAGATGCTCTAAGTTTGCAAATAGAACAAAAATTGGACATGCCTTTTACTGTGGTTCTATCATTTATGCCCTGAAATTTATTGTCCTGGCTTTTTCTAGACATTCACTGACAGCTTTCTCAAAGTAGGCTGAAAAATCATGAGAATCTGGCAAGCACAAGAGGTACCTGTTGTGCCCAGGAAGGCCTTTCTGTAATTCACATCAATCAGGGCGTGGCATTAGCAAAAACATCCCAACTGAAAGCTGTAAAATCTCAAAATAATGGCATGGCCAAAGTGCTAAGTTGTCATACTGAAGAGATTTATTTTCGGCATAGTTATGTCAGTGACTATTATATTATAACGCTTTATTGAAAGGGAGTACAAAAGGAGAACGTTCTTTGAATTTGAATATCAGTAGCAATTTAGACTAATTCAAGTCTTAAAAATTCTTAAACCCCCTAGGTTGGTGTTGAAAATTACTACCTTTCAGGATTTTGCAGAAGCTGCTGCAAAACAACAATTTTATTTATAGATTCTTCAGTGCCTCAGCGTATTTGTTGCCCTGAAAGTCTATCGTTAAATTCAAAAATCTCAGCTGTTTAAACACATCCCAGTGTTGCGGCTAGAGTAGGCTGTTAATTCAGTCTCAAGCTGTGGTAATGTGATGTATTTAAACAGCTGAGATTCTTGAATACATGGACTTTAATGTCCTTGTTGCATTTTTCTCATTTTAAAATCACATCATCCTTAGCCGTCTGACATAGTCATGGGACAAGGGGAAAGTAAAACGTCATTTTATGAAAGATCAAATTAATTATGTCACAAAGTTTAGAAATTAAATGATGTTATCCATGGACACCAGCAACCATACAAGTATATTAATGATAGGTTAACAAAACCAGTTGTTTCAGATGACAACACTGCTGTAGCTTAATCCTCAACAGCCGTGGCTCAAAATGTAGCAATGCAATCTTTTAAACAGCTGACATTTTTCAATATAACAAGTGCGTCTTTAGGGTCACACGTGGCCATGAATAGTTTCAAACTTCAGTGTGTAATGACACATTCAGGAATTATTTATTTTTTGTTTGTCAGTTATAAAGCATCCACATTAATAATGCAGTACATAAATATCTATGGATAAGTTAAAACACTTTTTACTAACCTACAAAGTTAAAAAAAAAGTTAGTATCTTTCAAAGCTAAACTTTAGAACACAGGGAATACAATGGTGCCAAATATAGCTTATAAAGTACTCTAATTTTTAAAGTCAACTAGACCATAACATTTTTGGAAAGTGTGTACACCAAAAGTACAATGTACCTATTGGAGAAACCAAAATTAGTGTCTACAATGTGGCCAGGAAAACCATGCCGCCATGATTTTGAAATGGCAGTGAAACCTAAGACTTTTTACACTCTGGAATCTGTAATTTTGTAGCTTAATTGTAAAGGGAAACCAAATAAGTTAAACATGCCAGTAAATTAGTCGGCCTTCTTCAAGGCAACTTCTAATCGCAAGACCAGACCTCCTGCATTTTTAGCTTCCAACTCCATGCTATGAACTGTCTCTCCGACCTGTAACTTAAACCTTGACTGCCTCCCAAACAAGGGTTTTCCCTGTTTCTTTTTGATTCTGACTCCCAGGAAGCAGAGGGCCGCTGTCTATGACACCTTCAGGGGTCGCATGCAGGTCTGTCCACCAAATCAACTAACCTGTCTCCCAGGGGTAAATTCTGCAGACACCTCCTGCTGTGTTCACTTACTTGATCTTGCTTCTCTCCTTGAAAAATTGGAAAAAATAAAAAAGCTGCACAATCTGTCCCTTGCGTGTGCTGATTTATTTATAGCACGTCCTTCTCTCTCTCTCTCTCTCTCTCTCTGAGGTCTGGGGCTTCAGTTCTGCGGAGTTTCCCCATATTGTATTATGTAGTTAAGCCTTAGTTTCATGAAGGGTCTCAGCCAAATAGCCAACTCACACAGCGCATCATTTTAATTCCATGCTAGTCACATTTGTAGACAACTCTCAAGATATATCAGTGTTGCTGTGCCTGCCTGATGGATTACAACCTCCAGAATATAGATTATGGTTACCACCTTCTTACAAATAGACAGTTGTGGCATGTGACTAATCTTGCCAATAATCATTCAAAAATTCCAAGGATTTAAAGACAGATCCTGATTTTTTGACTGGACAAGAGATTTTTCGACTAGATGCAGACTTCCAATTGTAAATCTGACCCATGGGAATTTTAGAATAGCTGCTATCACAATTCGGTATATCCCTGGTATTATTAAATAGACAATTCCCTACTTCTCTAAAAGGTGCAGTAGCTTTAAGTTTAAAATTCTGAATCCTACTTCCCCATCACCGACTAGGACAACATTAAACATCACAGCTGCACTCCTAGACTACCGAGCAACATCATGGCAATTAACTAGTTTAAAAATAAGTCTCTTTTCCTAGCATACTCTCTTTTATAGGTATACACAAGAAAGCACAAATAAATAGGTCAACGGTTTACAGGGAAAAAAACCAATATGCAGAACATAGGAAAACCCTTTCACCACACTTTGTGATTTTTAACCGAGGGAGAAATTATATTAAGATGTTGCTATTAAATTAAATCTGGCTCATTAGGAATTAAATCCACAGAATACGTATTGTGAGAATGCAAATTTGTGCTAGTTGAAGCTTCTATCCAGACTGTTTCTCACATACCACATCAATTTGAGACAATGCACTTCATGAACACATTACAAAGAGAAACTGGCTGTAATATGTTGGAATGGCTTAATTCATATGAGCTCAATAGGAAGATGCTGCTAGGGAAGCTCTCAACCAGGACAATGGAAGCTGCTTTGATTGGGAGCTCAACAGGTTAATTCCCAGACACGGAGAGGTGGGGGAGGGCTCAGAGGTCAAGTCTTTGGGTTTTTGGCTCGCTGGAAAAAGCTGACAGTTGAGAAACCTGGAATGGAGGTCAGACAGAGGGTGAGAACTCTCATTTAGTGCCAACTAGTTTGAGAATTGCTAGTCAGAAAAGTGTATTTAGCCCTCTAACAGGAATAGTGTGGTGTGCTTTATGTTCTGAGTTGAGCAGCATTATGAAATAGATTAAAATTCATCATAAATGTTCCATTTGTTAACATATGTAAAATAAATCAGCTGGTTGCTTTACAATTGGCTATATCTCACTAGAATATAGTAACGGTTAACTCCTGATCATAGGGGCACGTGGTTTCTTTATGGCAGCTGTCCGAACAGGTCATGCACTGCAAACAATCTATATGCCTCTGACCTTAATTCTATCAACCTCTCCAAGCTACTTCAAGAAATGCAGAACTTTGGCATACTGCTCAACCCCAAACTCAACTTCCTCGCCCAACCACCACTTTGTTCCATCTCCACAACACTCGATCTCAGGCTCTGGCTACCTTGCTGTCGTTAAATCCCTAGTCCACGTCTTCATCAACTTGAGGACTCACTCCCTAGCCAGGTTTCCTGCCTCAACCCTCCGAAAACTTCAAATCACCCAAAATTCTGCAGCCCATACTCTACCTGCACTAAGTCCTTACCCATTTTCCACCACCTTCCCTGCTTTCAAAAACCTCCTCAAAACTATTCGCTTCACCCCAATTTTGGATCCCTCACCCAAATCCTCTTTTTTAAATTTTCCTCCCTAATTGCCCTTGAGAAGGTGGTGGTGAGCCGCCTTCTTGAACTGCTGCAGTTCGCGTGGTGAAGGTACTCCCATAGTGCTGTTAAGGAAGAAGTTCCAGGATTTTGACCCAGCGACTATGAAGGAACGGTGATATATTTCCAAGTCAGGATGGTGTGTGACTTGGAGGAGAACTTGGAAGTGATGGTGTTCCCACGCGCCTGCTGCCCTTGTCCTTCTAGGTGGAAGAGGTCGTGGGTTTGGGAGGTGCTGTCGAAGAAGCCTTGGTGAGTTGCTGCAATGCATCTTGTAGATAGTACACACTACAGCCACGGTGCGCTGGTGGTGGAGGGAGTGAATGTTTAAGGTAGTGGATGAGGTGCCAATCAAGCGGGCTGCTTTGTCCTGGATGGTGTCGCGCTTCTTCAGTGTTGTTGGAGCTGCAAGTGGAGAGTATTCCATTACACTCCTGACTTGTGCCTTGTAGATGGTGGAAAGGTTTTGGGGAGTCAGGAGTGAGACACTCGCCGCAGAATACCCAGCCTCTGACCTGCTCTTGTAGCCACAGTATTTATGCGGCTGGTCCAGTTAAGTTTCTGGTCAATGTTGACTCCCAGGATGTTGATGTTGGGGAATTTGGGGATGATAATGCCGCTGAATGTCAAGGGGCGGTGGTTAGATGTTCTCTTGTTGGAGATAGTCGTTGCCTATCATTTGTGTGGTGCAAATGTTACTTGCCACTTATCAGCCCAAGCCTGAATCTTGTCCAGGTCTTGCTGCATGCAGGTGTGGACTGCTTCATTATCTGAGGAGTTGCGAATGGAACTGAACACTGTGCAATCATCAGCGAACATGCCCACTTCTGACCTTATGTTGGAGGAAAGGTAATTGATGAAGCAGCTGAAGATGGTTGAGCCTTGGACACTGCCCTGAGGAACTCCTGCAGCGATGTCCTGGGGCTGAGATGATTGGCCTCCAACAACCACAACCATCTTCCTTTGTGCTAGGTATGACTCAAGCCAGTGGAGAGTTTTTCCCCTGATTCCCATTGACTTCAATTTTACTAGGGCTCCTTGATGCCACACTCTATCAAATGCTGCCTTGATGTCAAGGGCAGTCACTCTCACCTCACCTCTGGAATTCAGCTGTTTGGACCAAGGCTGCAATGAGGTCTGGAGCTGAGTGGTCCTGGCGGAACCAAAACTGAGCATCAGTGAGCAGGTTATTGGTGAGTAAGTGCCGCTTGATAGAACTGTCGACAACACCTTGCATTATTTTGCTGATGATTGAAAGTAGACTGATGGGGCGGTAATTGACTGGATTGGATTTGTCCTGTTTTTTGTGGACAGGACATACCTGGGCAGTTTTCCACATTGTTGAGTAGATGCCAGTGTTGTAGCTATACTGGAACAGCTTAGCTAGAGGCACAGCTAGTTCTGGAGCACAAGTCTTCAGCACGACAACCAGGATGTTGTCAGGGCCCATATCCTTTGCTGTATCCAGTGCGCTCAGCTGTTCCTTGATATCACGTGGAGTGAATCAAATTGGCTGAAGACTGGCTTCTCTGATGGTGGAGATCTCAGGAGGAGGTCGAGATAGATCATCCACTCAGCACTTCTGGCTAAAGATGGTTGCAAACGCTTCAGCCTTGTCTTTTGCACTTGCGTGCTGGGCTCCGCCATCATTGAGGATGGGAGGTTCATGGAGCCGCCTCCTCCAGTCAGTTGTTTAAATGGCCCACCACCAGTCACGACTGAATGTGGCAGGACTGCAGAGCTTTGATCTGATCCGCTGGTTGTGGGATCGCTTAGCTCTGTCTATAGCATGCTGCTTCCATTGTATAGCATGCATGTAGTCCTGTGTTGCAGCTTCCCCAGGTTGGCACCTCATTTTTAGGTACAACTGCTCCTGGCATGCTCTTCTACACGCCTCACTGAACCAAGGTTAGTCCCCTGGCTTGATATTAATGGTAGAGTGAGGGATATGCCGGGCCATGAGGTTACAGATTGAGGTGGAATATAATTCTGCTGCTGCTGATGGCCCACAGCGCCTCATGGATGCCCAGTTTTGAGCTGCTAGATTTATTCTGAATCTATCCCATTTAACACGGTAGTAGTGCCATACAACATGATGGAGGATGTCCTCAGTGTGAAGACGGGACTTCGTCCCCACGAGGACTGTGCGGTGGTCACTGCTATCAATACTGTCATGGACAGATGCATCTGCGACAGGTAGATTGGTGAGGACGAGGTCAAGTAGGTTTTTCCCTCGTGTTGGTTTTCTCACCACCTGCTGCAGGCCCAGTCTGCCAGCTATGTCCTTCAGGACTCGGCCAGCTGTGGTGCTACCGAGCCACTCTTGGTAGTGGACGTTGAAGTCCCCCACCCAGAGTACATTCTGTGCCCTTGCTGCCCTCAGTGCTTCTTCCAAGTGGTGTTCAACATGGAGAAGTACTGATTCAGCAGCTGAGGGAGGGCGGTAGGTGGTAATCAGCAGGCGGTTTCCTTGCCCATGTTTGAACTGATGCCATCCGGAGTCAATGTTGAGGACTCCCAGGGCCACTCCCTGCCGACTGTATGCCACTGTGCCGCCACCTCTGGTGGGTCTGTCCTGTCGGTGGGACAGGACATATGCAGGGATGGTGATGGAGGAGTCTGGGATATTGGCTAAAAGGTATGATTCTGAGAGTATGACTCTGTCAGGCTGTTGCTTGACTAGTCTGTGGGACAGCCCTCCCAATTTTGGCACAAGTCCCCAGGGTCGACTGGGCTGGGTGTGCCTTTGTTGTGTCCGAAGCTTGTGCCGAGGTCAATGCCGGGTGGTCCGTCTGGTTTTATTCTTATTGTTTCTTGTAGTGGTTTTTTTTACAACTGAGAGGGAAGTTTAGAATCAACCACATTGCTGTGGGTCTGGAGTTACATATAGGCCAGACCAGGTAAGGACAGCAGATTTCCTTCCCTAAAGGCCATTAGTGAACCAGATGGGTTTTTATGACAATTCATGATCATTTACTACAGTTTCATGGTCACCATCACACATACTAGCTTTTTATTCCAGATTAATTTTATTTAAGTCTGGAGGTAATAAAAGAAAGCAGAAAAATAGCAGATGCTTGTACCATAACTTTGGGTTATACCCATACCTTTTCATGATTTTAAGTTCTTTATGTAAAAATACTATTATCTTGACTTGGCTTTACCTGGCAATGTCACAGTAATATACAGCCCACAGCCAGATTCCCTACTTGATCACAGTGCTGTTGCTATGTATGTGAATTTCATAAGCACGTTAAATAAATTCCACACATTGCTCAATATCTCTGAAGACTATGGGCCATAATTTGCTGTGCAGGGCAGCCAACGACGTCTGCGGTCAGTTAGACTTGCTCTTGCACACTTAGGTTTTAACATTTTTGCATGGGAAGTTGTTGAAAGTGCGAGCTGACAACGGCACAGCGAGGGAAACCAGGCAACTGGGATGCGAGTGAACTAGGTAAGGTGTATCTCCTTAACCAATCAGATTGAAGGATTGTGAAATTAACAGCGCAAGGTCAGAGAAGGAAATGGCAATTTGAGTGGGTGAATTCAATGTCGAAAGAGAAACAGAAAGGGAAAGAAAGATTGGATTGAGAGAGAAAAGAAAAAGGAAAAGTTCAATTTTTAATTTTACATTTTTAAAATCTCCAACAATTAAAACCTGAAGAAATAAGACTCCACACTTGTGGTAATTAATTTTCAGTGCCAGAGAGATTGACTGGCAGTAATTAACATTTCTCACATCGTTAAGAGTACTTAGACTGAAATAGTCAAGATTTAACTTTGTGGCGAGTTTAGTTCATATCTACCTCGCAACTACAGCAACTTCACGCCATTCAATGCATTTCAATGGTGAGCCAGGAAGCTAACGGAGTGGCACATCTCGGACAGCAACTTTTGGATTTCCGCACTGAATCTCACATCTGCCCTCACCTGAAGTTGCTGTAACATTTGCGTATAAATAACGTTCAGCACCATTAGCCTCACTGTTATTTTGACAGTAAATTATGGGCCTACATGTTTCTGTATGAGTCTGAACTTATGCTCTTTTGTGAAACAAGTATTCCACAATTACACTTTTCTTGATTGAACATGCCCATAGTTACACTAATTATACAGTATTGTGAGCAAATGTGTATAGAATTCTAAATTAGATACTAAGATGAAAGCTTCGGCAAGTCTCAACGCATATACAAAATGACCTGCTTTATATTTCAACAAATGCTGAACGCAGGCTCTATGTTTCCAAACAAAAAGGCTGTTCCTTTGAAGTTACAACTGGATTATGAAATGTATTAAGAGACCAGAATTGGTATTCAGTTTACATTTTGGTTTTGTGTTCAATGAAGAGAAATGCCATTGCCTCAGGAATTAAATATCATTAAAAAGTCACCTTGAAGAATTTCCACGTCAGACAGAAAAGGGATAGATGCATGGCAAAGCTCCACTAGCCCCAACCATCTACTATACTGATAATACATTTCCATTTTCCACACTAATCACTCTTGTGGCCAGAGTAGATGGAGGCAGTGCATGAAGCTGAACAACCATGTTATTGTCAAAGACTCAATTAAAAGTTTCTGACAAGGCTACTTAAATTTCTCACCTATTTTCAGGATAGCTTCAAGCATTATGTTGCTGACTATTGTTACATCCTTATTCTCCTGCATAATTAGAAGTCTTATAAATAAATTTGACTACTATTTTAGCCTAATACAATGTCACATTGTGGTGTTTTCCACCTTTCAGAACAAGAGAGCATGGTGAACAGTCCATGAATCTCGTGAAAAACACAAAAGGATAACTGTTGGTCCTGTGACCACTATTCCTTTCACATCAAACACAAAGTTGCCACTTTCACATCAGAGGAGATGTAGCTCTGCTTATGCAAACTGCCTTTTTGTTGTCAGCATGGAGATAGAGGGCTGGGAGACAGCGCAAATGGTAACATTCTATGAACTGGACTCAAACTGGCCGCAATCATTTTGCTTATGACCATAAGATCTTTCATCACACCGGACTGCGTCGAGAGTTTTCTGAGACACCAGGCTACCTTGTCCTCCTATCTAAATTATATTTACAATTGTGTACAGTATTTTCATCTTTAAAAATACAAAAATACAGTAAACCTGTAAATTAAGGACACCTAAGGGACTTGCATCAGGTATCGTTTAATAGCAGGTGTCCTTATTTTCAAAATGATCATTGTATGTACAGTAAACCAGATGAGCCAAATATTCCAGGATTAGATGTAACTCCTGCCGCGTTCCTTCTTTTTTTCGCCGTCACCTGGGATCATGTCTAATTCTGGAGCCCTACCAGCAGGATGTGATTTCAGTTCATTGGCATCCCATGGTCCTTTTCCATCGAGGGAGGGATGTCCTGATCTTGGGATCTGCTACACCGGGCAAGGTCGCTTCTGTAGGGCCGGAGTGCTTTGCAGATCCCAGACAAATTGGTGAGGGGGGGGGGGGGGGGGGGGGATTAATATACTGCAGACCCTTGTTCAGGACACCCTCCCTCCATGTGTTGCAGCTGCTAATGTTTGAAGTGCTAGGGGGCTGGTGGAGTACAGCTGCCAAATCCAATGGTTTGATTCACGTGATGTGACTTATACAAATGTTACTGGATTTAAGATTGGTGCCCCTATAGTTCAGAATGTTTGTGGTTTTGCGATAGCAGCTGTTGTGTTCGAAGTTCCAAGAACCAGAGGACCGGCCAAAGAGGGGTACCATTTCCTCCCCCCACCTACCTCAAAGCCACTATCTCCATTCTGCCCCCACAATTTCAGAAACCCAACCCCTGCGATTTCAGACCACCCTCCTGTGATTTCAGGGCCCTCGATTGCAGACTCCTTTTCCCTGCCTCGATCAGAAGTTGCTTTTGTGTAATGGAGATCTTTTTACCCGGCCTCCACAATGGCAGAGAAACCCCTCTATGGGAGAGAGGGAGAGATTTCCCTTCTGCTCAGCATGCTGGGTAAAAAGAGATCTCTATTACACAAAAGCGTTTTTTTCACGCTGTCATCTCGCACTTACCTGAACTTTAACCTATAAACGGACTTGGTGTATTGAAGGCTGTCCGCAGTGAGTGCCCGTGGTTTCAAATGGCAGTTTGTATCGATTATAATGTACGTTATTTGGGACGGTTGTTAAGTTTTTTTTTTTTGCAAGTGTCCGTTTTTCTGGGTTTTTTTTATATTAGTTAGGGGAATGTGAGCATCGCTGCCAAGGCCAGCATTTATTGCTCATCCCTAACTGCCCTCTAGAAGGTGGTGTGAGCTGCCTTCTTGAACCACTGCAGTCCATTTGGGGGTGTTCATTTGTACAGGTTCCACTGCACAAACCAATTTGAAACTATTGTAATATGTGGTTAATAAAACTGATAAATACCTTTATTGTTTTGCTTCTGGTTTGTAAATTGTGGAATAAGTGAAGGTGCAAGTGCAAGATCGCTTTCTCCACTCAAACGCAACAGGAGGTACAGAACTGGTACTGAAAGCAAAGCCTGCATAAAGACACACTATGAAAATTATAATTTAACTGATGAACACTTTGTACAGCTTGGGGGGGGGGGGGGGGGGGGGGGGGGGGAGAGACTGAATTTTAAATCAAAGTTTACCTCACCCAAGCAGAGAGAAAACTTTAAGGAAAATATAGTACTGGTTTTGTGAACCATGACCACATGCAGGGAAAACAGTGCTTTGGAAATTGAGAGTTTACCATTTAGTAGCTTTTACAAGTCACTTCTATACTTAGGGGGCGATTTTCCCAGCCCGAGGAGGCGGGACAGTTGGCAAAATGGCAAAAACTGAGGGCGGGTTCGGAACCTGCCTCTGCGCAATTTTGCCAGAGGTGGTTTTGATGGGTGCAATTCTGTCCCGCCTCCATCAGTTGAGAGGTTGTTAAGACCCTTAAATAGTAGTTAAGGGCCTCTATAATCCTATTTTGACAGGCCTTAGTTATTTTACCACATTTGCAGCGTGTTGCACGACCCTCCTAAACCACACCAGCTAAACCTGGCGGGTTGACAAGTGGGTGGCCTCCTCACAGCTGCAGCTCCACCATTAAAGCGGAGCTTTCCTCAGGGATTTGTTGCAGGTGGCAGAACCTTTGTTCCACAGGTCTTTCAGCACTTTTAGCAGGCCTACCAAAGTCAGAAGTGCTGCAACTTCTATCTCTCAACTGTGGGACCTCCTTGGAAGACCCTCTCCATGCTTGTACTAGGCGCTTCCCCAACAGAGGGCATCTGCCAGCAGCATGGGAACCATTTATTTCCTTTCACCATGGACCTCAGACTCGGATGAGGAGCAGCCCCGGCAGCAACAGAACCAGGCAGCTCAGCAGCAGGAGCCCCAACTTCCTGCTCACCCACCTGATGCGGCAGATGGCAGAAGGTGCCAGCGCATGGAAGCACGTCACCACAGGAGATACCCCCAACACAGGGTTTACAGACAGAGGATGAGCGACCTCAACATGACTGAGCAGCAGTGCCAAAGGAGGCTCAGACTTTCGCGAGAGGTTGTCCGAGACATCTGCACACTGTTGCACCAACACCTGGAGCCCAGAGGAGCGGGTAGACACCCCTTACCAGTGGCTGTCAAAGTCATCACCGCCCTCAACTTTTTTGCCTCAGGCTCCTTCCAGGGATCAGCAGTAGACAACAGCGGCATCTCCCAGTCGGCCGCCCACAGTTGCATCACGCAGATTACTGATTTCCTTTTTGCAAAGACGCACAATTACATCCACTTTTCAAGGGATCAAGCAAGTGTAACCGTGCGTTCAGTTGGCTTTGCAAATCTGGCAGGCTTGTCAATGGTGCAGGGCGTCATAGACTGCACACGTGGCCCTTAGGGCACCCCATCACAACCCAGCTATCTTTGTCAACTGCAAGGTCTTCCACTCCCTCAATGTACAGCTGGTGTGTAACCACAAGAAGGAGATTTTGCATGTTTGCGCCAAGTTCTGTGGTAGTTGCCATGACTCTTTCATCCTGCGGAACTCTAGTGTTCCTCCGCTCTTCAATCTGCCAAACCAACTTAACGGATGGCTCCTTGGTGACAAGGACTACCCCCTGAAGAAGTGGCTAATGACGCCGATCAGGAGGCCAGCTAACGAGGCTGAAGAACGCTACAACGCCAGCCACATTTCGACCAGGTCCATCATCGAACAAACCATTGGCTTGCTGAAGATCAGGTGGAGGGAGCCCTGCCGTATTCAGCAGCCAGGGTCTCCAGAATGGTCGTGATCTGCTGTGCACTGCACAACATGGCACAGCGTCGTGGCTTGCAGCTTCCTGATGAGCAAGTGGCCCAGTTCATAGCCTCCTCAGATGAGGAGGACCGAGCGCCGGCGTATCGACCAGAAGCAGCGGCAGCACGCGTGCACATGGCTGCCCGTGATGCACTCATCCTGGTCAGATTTGCATAGGTTGCCCATTTTGGCACATGACCGTGGCTCCATCTCAACACATGATAGACAATGAACATGACTCTCTGGCCTCCTTTCACTCTGGTCACCAACCTGACCACGCAAGTGTCACGGAGCCCGCAACGTGGAGCTGCCTAAGGCAAAATAACAGATGCCATCACGCCAACAGTTTGCCATCAAATCATTTTTATACTTTCAAACAGTGATGGCATTTCGTCAATAAACAGAAACAATCACCCAAGTGGCTGCCCCTGTGACTAATGGAGCTTTATTTTTCTCTTACGCGTGCTCCTAAGTGGTGCTCCCCCTGTGGCTTCAGCAGAAATGGAGGCCCCTTGCTCACTTTGATGCTGCTCCTGCTTGGACACCTTTGGCAGGCGTCCTCTGGGTTTACGAGCATGTGAGGGCTCACCAAACGTCTGCTCATCCTGCGGCAGTGCAAGGGCTGAGACGCCCATCTCAGTTGGGTGCGAACGCTGGTGGGGCTCTGACCGAGGGCTATGCAGTAGCATGGAAGCGAGCGCGCTTGGAGAGGAGCCCCCACTTCCTTGTTCTCTGCCACCAACTTCCCTCTTGTGGGTCAGGTCCACCTCAGTGCTTGCAAGTGGCTTGAGAGCACCTTGCTGCACATCGGTTGGGGGGGGGGGGGGCCATGGGGACCCGTATCTGCACTGGCAGTCCTACTCAAAAGGACTTCCATGAAGCTCTGGTTTCTCTGTTCAATAGCTGCCCATTGCTCCTCCAGAGATGTCAGTCTATTCTGAACAATCACCATGTTTTCCTGACTCTGGCGACTTATTTCCTCCATGGCCATAGTCAGCCTTTCCACGGAGGTTGCCATCCTTTCCGTGGTGCTGCGTATATGCGCCATTGCCTCCCCAACGACACTGGTCATGTTAGAGTTGGACTCCTCCATCCTCTCCACACTCGCAGTGACCCTGGAGACAAGACCTGTCAGAGACTCCTGCACCTGCTCCTGGAGTTCCAGCATTGCTCTCCTTCTGGATGGACCCAGAGGCACAGGGTCCACATGCAGCGGAACAGAGCTAGGAGAATCCTGCGACCTCTGCCGAGGACTCTCCATTGCTGTCCCTGTCTCCACCACCTGCTGATGCTCACCTGTGAAATGTGATACACACGGTGACAACACTAATCTATTTCCCAAAGGTCCCACCGAGGTGTGTGTATCTGCGCGGGTGCTGGGTGTGCTTACATCTGCTGACGCTGCGTCCTCAGAGGTTGCAGGTTCCCCTGAGGAGTCTTGCTGCTCAGCCTCTTTCTCGTCGACAGTGGGGTGGGGCTCTGTGGATGGTCCTGTTGGGAGTAAAGGCATGGGTTAGACATTTGACGGAAGTATTGCATGCACATGCAATAGTGCAGATGCTCAAGTGGCATTCTAATAATGTACACCAGCAGCCATTTCAGTCACTCAAGCAGTGTAAATGAGAGAGGTGCAAAACTATTGTCACCAGCTTGCTCTGCCTTGCCAGTCGTCCACGCCGGCGATATCTAGGACTGCCTCTTCAGCCTGGGTGAGAATGGCTAGGGAAGGTGGCCCTCCTCTTGTCTTCGCCCTTTCCCTTCTATTATGGGCTCTCTTTTCCTGCAGTGAAGGAGACAAGTGGAGTTGGAGTGAGAATGATGGAGTGAATGTAGAGAGTCCAGAGCATAGATGCTTAGAAGGAGACAAAGATGGAGTGTGGTTCCATGTCCAAGGGCCCTCCCTGTGCGTTTAGTCGTTGTCATTGCATAACATTGAAAGGGCAGCATAGTCGAATAGTGAAGTGATTGGGTTCATAGAGTGAGAGGGATGGTGAAGGGTGCAAGGGTTGTAAGGGTAAGGTGGGATGCGGAGGAGGAGGTTGACAATGCAGAGTGCTGGTGATGAGAGGAGAAGGAGAGCAGAAGGAGGGTCAAGCTGAAGGTATACTCACTTTGCCTGATCTTACAAGGTCATTGACCTTTTACGGCACTGCATCCATGTTCTGCTGCACACTGATATCCCTTGCCAGCTGTACCCACAGAGCCTTGGTTTCTTTGGGAGGCCTCTTCCTCCCAGATGAGGGGAAGAGCACCTCCCTGCTGGCTCTCGCCCCCTCAACCAGCATACCCAGCGCCTCATTGGAGAACCTCGGGGAGGCCCTTGCCTTGGAGTCGGCCATTGTTGAAGCAGATAACAGCTTGGAGGTGGTGCAGCATCAACCAAAAACCAGTGTAATAAGCTAAGGCAGCAAGCAGCCCTTAAATGAAGCTGGATAAGTGACATCAGCAGAGGCGAGTTTCAGTCCCAAAAGACTAATTGGCCCGGGGAACCCACACATCTAAAATCAACTGGCCAATTAGGGGGAAATCGCAATTTTTTTTCCACCTCTTAGTGGAGGCGGGTTTGGAACCCACCCAAACCAAAACCCGCCTCCACTGGGAAAATTGTGCCCATAGTAAAAATACATTGACTAACAGAAGAATATTTTCACATTAATGGACAGCTGCTAGTACTATGCCAGGGAACTGAGGATAGACACGTCAACTGGAGGACAAGACTACAGTTCTCGCCCTTCAACCATCCTGCTGTCTTCAATTCTCTTGAACAGGCAGAGACCATTACTACAAAAATTACCAGCTGTTTTCCCTGAAGCAATTTCTCTGTTTTGGCTTATTCCTGCTATCAACTTTGCTGCTGGCAATGACCATATGCACGGCCATTCTTCTATACTGAAAATGTAGGGAGAATTTAATACAGCAACATGATACAAAATCCATCATTCTACCTTGAAGATAAAAATGTCAGCAAGATATTAAAACACCAATGCTTTGCTGGCCAAATTATCATGCAGTTCTTCTAAAATCACATTGGGAAGATACAAAACAACTTTGTTGGGCTATATGAACAGAATGGGGGGCAAATTGGATAAGACCCGAAAAGAGGCACGGGGATCAGTGTGTAATTAACCTGCGCCTCTTCATTGAGCTGCAGGCAAGACGTTAAACTCATGCTGCCTGTTGATTTCCACAATTGCTGCGTTCAGCCAGCACTACCTGCGCTGTTCATTGGCTGCATACATCAGCAGGGAGCCCAGTATCGCGAGTGGCTAGTGCTACTTAAAGGTAGTCTGCACCTCTTAAAGGGGAGGTGCATTTTGGCTGCTGGAAGTGGTGTCAGGAAGTTAATTAACATTTTTGCCAAGATGGCTCAACCTGCAAGAGAGTATGCAATGGGGTTTTGATATTTGATAATGCACTGGAGGCCTTGGTGCAAATGACGAGAAGGAGAGACATCCTGTATTCGCAGGGGGGCAGGAGGCCCTCATGACATATGCTCACGAGGCAGTGGGAAGAAGGAGCCGAGGAGTCAATGGCAGAAGTATAGCTCCAGGAGCATGGATGCTGTGTAGGAAGAAGTTTAATGATTTAACACGAGTTGCCACGGTGAGCGTTCAATCTTCAAATGGCATATCCTACCAACTGCACCACTAGCCTCATCCGCTGCGCAATTCACTACAACCCCATCACCCACCTATCAACAATCTCTTATCAATCAGTACTCAACCCTTCAATTCATATGGTTTACCTCACCCTCACACATTAAGCACTGTTGCAAACCTCAAACCCACAACTCTCAGCTTGAAAACAGTCAACCACGTCACCCAAACATATTGCAAGACACTCAGACACTCTTGTGGGAGCAGGTGGCGCATAACAGGAGTCAGCAGGAAAGAACTAGAGGACAAGCGCGCTTGCATATTTTAACCTCCATGGAGGAACCAGTGCTAGCCACTATGGGAAGGGACATCGCTGAGGCTGTGAACTTTGGTGGGATCAATGAGGAGTCTCTGCATACCTAATCCTCCTCCTATCTTCCCACTTCTCCCTCACCCCATAACCTCTTCTGACTCACCAGCTGCAGATAGTGTAAGCCGCACTTATTACCTTCTCCTCTCCCCTCACTACAACCCGACCCCCTTTTTCATTTCAGATACCCAAAAACTGGAACCTTCCCAGTCAGAGGAAGAGGAGGAAGACAGTGAAGATGGAGACACCGCCACTCGATCGTTTACTTGCAGCCACCAGCTCAGATACTGATACTGCACGTACTTTAGAGGCTAGGATAGAGGAGGGATCTGCATGTGATGAGACACCGTGTACAAATGTGCAGGAGCTAAGGTGGGGAGAAAGGATAGCACAGGTTCCAGCTCGCCGGAGGGCGAGGTCACACACTAGTTCTGCTCCAGAGGAGTCAGATGAGGACGTCAATGGGCCAGGCTACAGGAAAAGGCTGATGGACGTACACAACCAAATGCTTGGTAAACTGGAATGCCTACCAGAAAGCCTGCACACAATGTCAAGGAATCCAGCTCCAACTTGGCACAGGACTTTGTGCAGATCTTGGAGCCTATCCTTTCAAACACAGAACGGTTGGTCACCTCCAGCAGCACACCAGTGGAACCCACTATGATGCAATGTCTGATGATTGATGTCTCAGCTTCCACTGTAGCTCAAACAGCTTCCATCAGATGTCTGAGTGCTGCATTGGTTATCAGACTGCAGCCTTGCAAGCTCAGACTGCTGCCATCTTGGCTCTGGATGCCAGTATTCAAAGGGGCTTCCAGGGCATCACAGCACTCCAGCAGTCTGTTTTCCAACAGATCACCAGGATTACTGAGGGAGAGTGGCAGTGGCTCCATGGAACAGGAACCCGCTGTCCTCTAAGGAAGACAGCATTCCTGCTCCCACCCCTGCCACTCCATCAGTGCCCTTGCTGTGGCCTGTCAGTCAGCCAGCCCAGACTGCTGCAACCCAGGCCAAGATGATAAGAGTCTGAAGCCAGGACCTCTAGGCCCAAAACTGCTCGAGGTCTCCCTCCAAAGGCATCGGCAGTCTCCTTAATTGAAAGTCAGCAGCCTTCCACCTCCAATGCTGCAGCCACTAGGGAAGCACCTCGTAGGAGTACTAGGAAAGCTAAAAGGCACAAGGAAGTCAGGCACTAAGGGAATGCACAAGCATGATTAGTTTAATTTTGAATGCATTATTTAATGAGTGAATTTATAAAATTGGATTTGAATTTGCATTTCCTGATGGCTTTGTGCGGTTAGAAAGAGGACAATGATGGTCAAAGATAGAGGAAAGGTAAGGAGTGTGGGACTGTTGGTGAATAGGGAGGTGTAGTTGAGGTTACTGGTATTGCTCATGAATAATCTGATCATGTAGAGCCCAGGCAGAAAGTGGTTGTCTACGTCCAAAAATGTGTGGGTTAGGTTGATTTGGCTATGATAAATTGACCCTTAGTGTTAGGGGGGATTAAATATATGGGGATAGGATGGGATATGTTACGGGGAATTAAATACGTGGGGTTACAGGGGTAGGGTGGGATATGTGTACTGTGGGGATTAAAGCAGGGACAGTGTACTGGATTTGGATGATCAGCCATGATCGTATTGAATGGCGGAGCAGGCTCGACGGGCCGAATGGCCTACTCCTGCTCCTAGATTCTATGTTTCTATGTTTCTATGTTTCTATGTTATGTATCCAAGTTTGTTGACAATACAAAGCTTGGCGGGAAAGTAAACGGAGGAAGACACAAAGCGCCTGCAAAGGGATATAGACAGGTTAAGTAATGGGCAATAAGGTGGTAGATGGAGTATAATGTGGGGAAATGTGAGGTTATTCACTTTGGGAGGAGAATGTTTATTTTTAAATGGAGAAACTATTAAATGCTGGTGTTCAGGGAGATTTAAGTGTTTTAGTTCAAGAAACAGAGTTAACATACAGGCACAGAAAGCAAGTAGGAAGGCAATGGCAAGTTGGCCTTTATTGCAAGAGGGTTGGAGTACAAAAGTAAGGAAGTCTTGCTACAATTGTACAGGGCCTTGGTGAGACCACACCTGGAGTACTGTGCCGTTTGGTCTCCTTATCTAAGGAAGGATATACTTGCCTCAGAGGCATTGCAACAAAGGTTCACTAGATTGATCCCAGAGATGGGAGGGTTGTCCTATGAGGAGATTTGGGCCTATACTCTCTGAAGTTTAGAAGAATGAGAGGTGATCTCATTGAAACAAGATTCTGAGGGGGATTGACAGGATAGATGCTGAGAGATTGTTGTTTCCCCTGGCTGGAGAGGCTAGAACTAGGGGTCATAGTCTCAGGCTAAGGGGTTGGTCTTTTAAGAACGAGATGAGGAGGAATTTCTTCACTCAGTGTTGTGAATCGTTGGTATTATCTGCCCCAAAGAACTGTGGATGCTCAGGTCATTGAGTGTATTAAAGGCCGAGATATAGATTTTTGAACTCTAAAGAAATCAAGGGATATGGGGATGGGGCGAGAAAGTGGAGTTGAGGTCAAAGATCAGCCATGATCTTCTTGAATGGCGGAGCAGGCTTGAGGGGCCATATGGCCTACTCTTGCTCCTAATTCTTAGGTTGTAGCCTCCCTTTCTCTTGCACTTCACTTCCTCCCCCTTCTAGCACCTGGTCATGCTCTGCGTAGCCTCTCTTCATTCTCCGTCATGTTCAATTCCCAGAGGAAGCCTTACCAGGCCACCCATGTCTGGAAGCAACTTTTCAGCAGAATATTTTATATGCCAAAAGTAGTACTGCAAGACCAGCCAGGCCACACCCTGTTGAGTATGCAAATTTTAGCAAGGTATAGGAAACCTCCAAAAATGCATACAATTGCCCCAGCTACTAGAAGAAATAATCCAGCAATCAACCTGTAAGCACTTCATGATCCCTTTAAATAGTGCTGATGGGGTGCCCTTTATTCGGTTTAACGTCATGTTCAGCTGTGCAAGGTTAAGTTGGTTGGAGTTGAGAGTTGGAAAGTGGCAGCAGTGGCTTTAAATTAGCATTGTACACTATCATTATCTCGCTACTCTGCATGTTGCCGGTGGTAGTTCACCAAGGTGGTGTCCTGCGCATCGCAGAACACATTTGAGCCGTATGTGGCCGTGTAGCGCCTTAAAAAGTGCTACACGGCCCAATTTATCCCCACTAGATCTTGCATGGCCAAAATAGGTTACCTATGCCTTTGGCAATGTTTACGTTGGTTACAAGGATTGGGCTGCCTTTGGAGGTACGCATGAAAACCACCTACTTTGGTGAGTTTTGGAAGCTTTAAAGACAAGACAATCGCACTGCTATGTTTACAGTGGTTGCATTTTTTTAAAATTCATTCCTGGGATATGGGCGTCGCTGGCAAGGCCAGCATTTATTACACATCCCTAAGTGCCCTCAAGGTGGTGGTGGTGAGCAGCCTTCTTGAACCGCTGCAGTCCGTGTGGTGAAGGTCCTCCCACAGTGCTGTTAGGAAGGGAGTTCCAGGATTTTGACCCAGTGACAAGGAAGGATCGACGATATACTTCTAAGTCAGGATGGTGTGTGACTTGGAGGGCTCTTGGAGGTGGTGGTGTTCCCATGCACCTGCTGACCTTGTCCTTCTAGGTGGAAAAGGTTGCGGGTTTAGGAGGTGCTGCCGAAGAAGCCTTGGCGAGTTGCTCCAGTGCATCTTGTAGATGGTACAAACTGCAGCCACGGTACGCCGGTGGTGGAGGGAGTAAATGTTTAAGGTGGTGGATGGGGTGCCTATCAAGAAGCTGCTTTGTCCCGGATGGTGTCGAGCTTCTTGAATGTTGTTGGAGCTGCACTCATCCAGGCAAGAGGAGAGTATTCCATCACACTCCTTACTTGTGCCTTGTAGATGGTGGAAAGGCTTTGGGGAGTCAGGAGGTGAGACATATGCCGCAGAATACCTAGCCTCTGACCTGCTCTTGTTGCCACAGTATTTATGTGGCTGGTCCAGTTAAGTTCCTGGTCAATGGTGACCCCCAGGATGTTGATGGGGGATTCGGCGATGGTAATGCCGTTGAATGTCAAGGGATGGTGGTTAGACTCTCGCTTGTTGGAGATAGTCATTGCCTGGCACTTGTGTTACCTGCCACTTATCAGCCCAAGCCTGAACATCATCCAGGTCTTGTTGCATGCGGTGTTGCAAATGCAGAACAAGACAACTGGTTGTATCGGGATAAATATTTAAAACTTTGATCCTTTAAAATGTCACAATAAAGTTATGAAGACTATGAAAATAAGCTGGTCTCACTTTATTTGGTGTAGCTATAATGATCAGAGACATTACTAATCAAGGGAAGGGCAAGAGGATCAAACCTTAATCTCATAATCCATTCATAATAAAAAGTCAGACAGAGGAATAAATGGGCAGCAAAAGTTACAGTGGGGCCAAGACTGCAACATTATGCATGGACAGTCATGCCCAATCTGCTGACTTCAGCCGACCACAATGCCAAATCAGCATACTAATAGAAACAGAAACAAAACAAGTTCTAACATCCGATTCTTCAACTATTCAAAGAACAGCACTTTTCCTAAAATAAATGTCACTGTGATGCTTAATTAACCCTTTGAGGACAATAAAGTGCGTATCAAGATAAAAGGATCAAAATTTGAGATTACAAATTATTCTTCAAAACAAGAAAACTTGTTCAGTATTAATTATTGCTGATCAGAGGATTGATGATTACTGACATTTCCAATACAGTACACTTTTAGAATAGATCTGTACTTGAAGACTGCATGTCCATATCTGCAACTCCAAGAACCCAGCAATGCATGGAAAATGGAATTTTAAATGTGCATTCTACTCCACTATCCCATAATACTTAAAAATACACCAATGAGAAAGAGATCTGTACACTTACTGATAAATCTCTTATAGGCATCGCACTTTGTTCTGCATTTGTACTGAACTACTCCTGTTGTGACATCATGGTTACACTCCAGCAATGCCGTCAAAAGGAATGTAATTTTATGTGCATTCACAATGTTTTGATGAAAAATGATAAAAAGTCTGTGCATGCATGAAAGAGTCAAAGTAGTGTCAAAAGGTTAAAATGCTATCCTTGGCTCAGTGGTAACACTCATGAGTCATCACAGGTCATGGTTCATGCCCCACTGCAGGACATGACCATGTTAAACTTTTAACTGTTGACACATTGCAGTACTGAGGAGGTGCTGTATTTTGGGATAAACTTTAAACTGCAGCCTTGTCTGCCAGCTCAGGTGGACTCAAAACATCCCACTGCATTATTTGAAGGGCAGGGGCGTTGTCACAGTGTCCTGGCCAAAATTTATCCCTCAAAACAAGTCATTCATCTCATTGCTGTTTGTGGGCCTTTGCTGTATGCAAATTGGCTGCCACACCTGCCCATCTCATAATAGTGGCTACACTTCAAAAATAATTTGTTGGTTACAATGCATTTGGGGACTTTGAGGATGTGACAGGTCCGATATAAATGCAAGTCTCTTTCTTAGAACCTATATCAGCTGTTCTCAACTTTATATACTATCTTATAATGCCTACATTACAACAGCGGCAACACTTCAAAAGTGCTTCATTGGCTGTAAAGTGCTTTGGGATGGATGTCCGGAGGTCGTGAAAGGCGCTATATAAAATGCAAGTCTTTCTTTCTAAGTTTAAATCAACCAATTTCAGCGTTATCTCATTACAATAATGCAAAGCCAAGAACACTTTAGGTTGGTACAAAATGTGAAGTACAACTGGTCTATAACATACTGTGGTCACTTTCATTGTTTTTCTGAATTACGTTAAGCGTTTCAAGATTAAACAATTGCAATATTTAACATAATACCTCAGTACAATAGCACCTATTCTCATTAATTAGTTAACTTGGCATCAAAATCCAAATATTTTAACTCGAGACGCTACTCAGCATTCAATCAGATTTTTTTTCCTGCGGGAGGGTGAGAGTAATGTTAACCTAAAGCAATAAAGTCTGGAACAAACTGACATGTTGGAATTTAGTATTTGAAACTTTGATGGAAATTTAAATATATATTAAGTCTCTTTATAGGTTTACAATCTGTGGAAAGTTTTCATTTTCCTTTTCTTCCACAAACATTTCTCCCCTCCCTGAAAGCAATGACTCCTTGCTAGGGTACGAGTCTATTGGCACCATTCTCTAGTTTTTCGCCCAATTGGCCTTTCATATTTGACTTTAAACAGCGAGTGTTGGCAAGCCAACTCACTCAGAGGTGGGGAAAATCACAGCAAAGCCCAATATCATACAATATTCACACATGCACATCCAGTTAAGATCAATGGATATGAATCAGAAGCAGAACCCTAAATCACTTTTCCTCCCCATCACAGAGGCATTTAGGTCAATTTATACAGCCCCTTCAAGCAATCTGATGCTAGCTCCTACAGATTGGTAATTTAGCCAAGTACTTTATGTGGCATTCTCAATTACTGCCTTAACCTGCCCCGTCAAGTTATATAGCAAAACTACATGCAACATTTCCTAATGATGCCAACCTTTTAAAATGCAGTTGCCAGCTAGGATGTTACCAACTGGATCTCCATATAACAAGGCTTGCAACACTTAACTGGTGGACTATCTTTACATGTAAACTATTGGAATTTAACATTTAAAATCTTCCCATTTAAAAACATGATTCACATACTGAAACCATTCAATTTGGCAAGTATTGCTCTATAGATTAAACCAGGAAGGTTTCATTAAGTGGACATATTTTGATGAGTTTGTATGAGCCTTCAATATAACTTTTATTCAAGTTCAGATTTTGCAATCTTCATTCTCTATGAATAACCAGTGTCCACTTAGGAAAGTAGACTTTTTGATTTACTTACTGTCCTCGAAGCAGCTAATACCTATTTTAGGACTATTTTGCTTTACAACTAAATTATGAGAATGATTTTGATATACTAAACTGCCATTGATTTTGGCAGCAGCAGCAAAAATTATTTACCTGAAAACTACCATTCTACTTTAAGAGTCATGGCTACATTTGGCAAACTTCCAAACTTTCGACAGGTCACAAAAGCTACAGGTCTATAATCCATGATAATCTTAAAATCTTCACTTGCATCCTAGATATGAAGTACACACTGAAAGCAGCAGGAGTACCAAAGATAATGTTTGATAACTACTTATAATTTACATTTAAAAGTTTATCCAATGCATTTAAAGGCAAATCATAAATTCGGACTGCTATATTTATTCTAGTGCAGTCAAATGTTTATTTCATACCAAACCTCTGGTGAGGAAATATCCAAAATTATTTTTCTGTCTTTGGAGGCTAGACTATGTTCTTTAATGCTCTCAACTTGCATTTTTGCAGTTATTTTTTGAGTTTTATACTGCGGTGGGAACCAAGTACTTAATTAGTGAGATCTTTAAATGAGTGAATATAAACATCCTGGTTAAAGTTGAAGCTGACAGTAAAGGAAAGTGTTTTCATAATAAAAAAGCATTCTAAGTGCTATATTGGGAGAGATCGTGCAAGTCACTTATAGTGGACTTAACAGTACAGACCACCATGTTCAAATGCCACTGTAACCACACAAATCATTGGAGGAGAGGTTGGAGAGTGTTAGAAATGAAGAGTTTAAACTTCTAGTTCTGCATCTTATCTAATAAAAAGAACTCACCTTCCCCAAAAAAGGCTGTGAATTTAACTATACTGTTTACTGTTTCTGGGAAGTCTGAGAGTTGGGTGAGATTAGAAAGTCAGGAATTAAGGCAGCCAAATCAATTAAACTGTATGTTGTGCATGACCACATTATCTAGACAAGCTAATAATTGGGCCTGAACAAACCAGTGAGTTTCCTACATATGTTAATGCAATTGGTTTGGGCAGATGTGGTTTGTCTGGCTTACCTGATTATCAGTACAAATTGCATCCGCTGGTAGTGAATTGCACTACAGGTATATCTATATGCTTACTGGTGTCCCTCAATCCTTCTCATTCTTTCTCTGTAATGCTGCAAAAAAAAAGGGAGCCAATTTTTAATTTAGAATCTCCTCCTCAGTAACTTCATGAATGGGGATCGTGGATTGAGGTCGACAGAAATGATAACCGCCAGTGTTCAACACCAACAGTCAGTGTTTTTGGGGGCCCTGTCCGTGTTTTCTGACAATCATCAGTGTGAAACAGGCTCCTCTCCCTTCAGTGTCGCTCCTACTCAAATCCTGGAATAATGGAAATGTGGGAATTCTTGCAAAAACAGGCATTCCTACCTATAGTATTCAGTGGCTGGACTCACCTCCATTACTAGGATTCAATCAGCATCAGGCTGCTGAATCCAAGTCATTTATATAGATTAGAAATGGAACTCCAGCACTAATCCCTCAGGCACTCTACTTAATACTTGCCTCCACCCCATCACTCCACGAACAAGTTCTCACAGCTTCCTTCCTTCCAGTCACTTCCTTCCCCACTGCCAGATTTTAGTTTCCAACTTCTGTGCAGCCTTTCATAAAGAACTTTATCAAAGGCTTCCTGGATATCTAGGTAAATGGAAGCTTAGTTTGCCCTTAACATCCGGGTATAACATTTTGGAGGAGCAGGAGTATTCATCACAAATTAAGGCACAAGCTGCTCTCTATTTTACAGCCATTAATACAATGGATAGAAAATTACAAGCAGCTTGTGTCTGAAACTGTTATTAGCACTTCTTGCCAAAGTCTTCGGCTCAGGTACTGAAGAGTAAAATATGCAATCTTACATCATTCACTTGAGAGGTCACATCCTCAAACATCAGGGTGGGTATCCCCCTTCTGAAGTTATAGGGCTGGATTTTACCAGCCCTGAGGAGGCGGGTCTGCTGGGAAAGTCAAAGAGAATGGGAGCGGGTCACGAACCCACCTCCATACAATCTTCCCGGGAGTCGGGTCCCCGATTTGCGCAGGGACCTGACTCCTAGCGGCGGGAACAGGATTATAGCCACTTAACAGTTAGTTAACAGGCAGTTAAGAGGCTTTTCCAATTTTTCCACTGCTGCTGCAGGCTTCCCGATGTCAGGGAATCCCGCCAGGGTAAGTGAGGCGTGCTGTGGGTCTGTTATGTTGGTGTTTGGATGACAGCTGCAGAAGTGGTGTGAAGGATGCAAAGCGACAATGGTTAGTATCAGAGGTAAGGAAATGTTATGAAAGTAATTTTTATTGTGATTAGATGCTTCTGCAGGTAACAAGCTGTGAAGTGTGTGCAGCCTCATCTCATCGGGAAAAGTGACAGATGGCTTCTGCAATCTCAGCTGCCACCTGTTTTATCGTAAGGAGTGTGTAATTGGAGAGCCTGGGTTCAAGGGCTCACCTTTGGACAGTGATAGTCAGTGTTTGACAGCACCTCAATGCTATTAAACACTGTCAAATCTGTCAAACAAGTGTGGTGCATATGCCTTTAAGAAAACCGGCAGATGAAGTGTCATCAACTGAAGTCATGACACCGGCTTTCCCTTAATTGGCCGGCAAATCCGCAGGGCGGGCTTAACAAGGCCAATCAGGGCAAAATAGCGTTTATTCGTCAGACGTTTCTGGGGCGGGACTAGAACCCGGAAGGCAGCAGTCCCGCCCCAACTCGTCTCGGTAAGTAAAATCCAGCCCATAGTGTCTGCTTTTAATAGATTATTGTACAGATAATCCTAAAGTTGGCTGTTGATAATTCATTCCATTATTTTACTAATGATCATGCAAGACTAATGTAGCTTGTCTATCATCTTTGAATATAGATTCTATATTAGTTTGTTTCCAATCCAGCAGAATCCATCCAGCATTTATTGACTACCTCATGATGACGGTTAGCGGTTTAAAAATCTTAGTAAACCGAGATAAATACCATCTGACCCTAGGAATTTGTTCTTTGGAGCCCTTTAAAGCCATCTAGAATCTGCAGCACACGGATGTCAATGTAACTTTACTTTGATTATCTCAATCAATGAACAGTATGTCACTATAGTCTTCTCTGGAGAATACTTCAAGGAAGTAGTCGAGTATGTTAAATATTCTGTTTGCAATCAATTGCATCCCTATTAGCATAATTTAAGATCCTAAAATCTTCCTTGACGTGCTTTTATATTGGAAGAGTGTCTTGCTTATTTTCAGGTTCCTCTTTTGTCCTCTGACTAATCAGCTCTCAACCTGTTTTCTTCAGTACTCCTTATCTCCATTTCCTTTATTATTTTAACTTACTTAACGAGTGCAGTACTAGCCCTTCCTCTTCTGAGCTGGAACAACTCGCCTAATCAAGTCCAGTCTATCTTTTCTATTTCACTGACCTATGACGACTCATCTACCAACTCCAGCACTAGACATTCACCTTCAATAATCCCCTCACATTTATCTGTACTGTGAATTTCTGTACTTTCCTCTCCAGGTTCATAAAACTTGCCTTCTCACTTCATGATCGACAGCCATGTTACAACTGTACCCCAATCTTTAACACTTGCCTTTGCATGTGTCAACTTCTCAGATCTCACGTATCGAGTCTCAGTTTTCACAAAGACCCATGTGAATTGCTAACCCAATTCGGCAGCACTAATTAAAAATAACTCTTATTTCAACTGAAGACTAGAAATTACATTTCTTCCATTCATGATCTTGAAGTCCAAACACATCTCTCTGATGTAGTAGAGATTGGATCAGGTCATGAAACAATGATCATCCTGATCCATTTCTCTGCTCAATATAGCTCGAGACCTTACTGAATCCAGAACAAAAGATGGATTTTTTCTCTGCAACCTACTAAACAATATTCCACCCCTAGGAATGCACAGCTGATGAGTGACAAGCAGAGCCAAACTGAGGATTTCCACTCTTCAACCAAATTTTGCATCATTGGCTAACAAAATGACTTTTCACTTAATATTCAACTCCAAAGAAAGAGAGCAAATTTTCAGAAAGTACACAGCATGACATCGCAACTAAAGTTTTGTGATAAGACAATTCAGTGAAATTACAGATATTGGTGTGCATAATTGAGATGGATCTTAAAATAAAAAGCTATTTTATAATAAATAGCACTTAGATCCAACAACTGGATCCTTTTTTACTGAATGATGCCAATCCCACTTCATTCTCAGCATTAGGCACTGATATAACCAACACACAATTCCTTACATTACAAAGACAGTTAAAATTTGAAATTTTAGCAAGTACAATTCTCGTTCTACACCACACATTTCCACTAGGAAAAGGGAAAATAACTGAACTTCAGAGATTGGATCGCAGCTATAGCAATTTTTATTTCAATAAAAAGACATCCTGAATGAGTGAACATTTATTAAATGTTTTGAGACTTTTCAAAATGTTTCTTGTAATTTAAATATTCTGTATTGTCAGTATAAAGCAGCTCTTCAATTTTATGCTTCTTTCCTTTGTGAATTAAACATAATTCAAACTATTAAATCCCACTGATTAATTTCAATACTTTATGGATAGAAACGTACCATTTCATTTCCTATCTACAATGGACTGCCTCTTTACTAGTAGCTTCATAGGAGCACCACTTGCCAATGTCCTCAGAAACTCAACAAGAAATGGACAGAATTAATTTCACCTGGATTACTAGCTCATGTCCATTCCCAATAGATGCACATGTTACAGCTTGTACAATTTTTGTTTTGAACTAATTTCATTTTCCCCCCTTAGTTGCTTCTTTAATAAAATGAAAAAGATGACATTTATAAATGTATGAAATGGCGATACTCATTTACCAACATTCATGGGGTTGTGCAACTTGCATATAGCTAGTTTACCATTTTTCAAGGCTGCAAAACATAAATTTTATACCAGTTAAGTTAATCAGCAGTGGTCTGAAAAAAAAATTCCCATCTGTCCAGTCACACTCAGGAACTTTGATTTTTACAAGGTCAGCCAGATGAGCTGCATCAGGAAAATGGGAAGTAAAGGAACGACAGCTTCAGCATTACACAATTTTACATCCTAAATGTAGGATCAGACTTTGTATGTCGACCATGAATTAATACATTTTTGGCTGAGATAGACTCACCATTGTACTCCTCACAAAGCCAGGATATACCCTGCACAGGAACTGCTGGGATGTATTTGTATCTTCCTGTTGCAGCTTAACTGTATGATGAACAAGGTCAATGAAACTTACACTGAATACAATGGGACTTGTTTTGATATGCTATTGAATTTTGACTTGTGTATTTTAGTTTAGAAGCAAACCAAGAATAATTCTAGAAGTATCTCATTCAGAAGCAAACTAAATAATTCTAGAAGGATCTCATTTACATGAATGGCTTAAGTAAAGAGCATATGTGATATGATTTGGGAGTTTATTAGATGTGACCCCAGCTCAAAATTTATTCCAAATGCCAAATACAAAATAACCATCTTTGGAACTGAACCAACACTTACTTGTCAAGGCAACTCCAAAGGTCAAACAATTTCCAGGCTTTGAAAAGCTGTAGGTTTGCATTCATACTTGCCAAAGTGGTGCGTCATTTTAACACAGACCAGAGAATTCCCTATACAGCATGGATATTTCTCAGTTGGACAGAGTTATACCACAACTGCACACGCATCAGCTTACAAGCAGTGCTGGTACAGTTTGGAGCACATCAGCTGCTAGTCTCTGGAAGATGAGAGCAGGCAGCAGAAACAGTGAAGTAATGCCATATCCCCAATTACTGCCAAGCTCATTATCAGGAAACTTTAAAGAAACTCATGGGCAGGTGACATTTTGTAGAACAGCCTTTTTGCTGACCCTTATGGGATGAAGCTGCTCGAGTGCACCAGCAGGAGTAGATAATTGGTAATGGGCCTTTACAAACACGAACACACAAGTAACACCCTCTCTGCTACAATCCTGTATCAGTTTTGGACCCTTCTGGAAATTACTCTTCTATATCATCTTGGCTTTCCATGTCGTCTTGTTTCAGCTGAGACCCCACTCCATCACCACCTCAGTTGATATTAAGCCATATGACATATGTGCCATGTCCACGTTAATAGTCCTGTAATTGCACAAGTTCTGATTACTTCTGTTAGTCGCTTGGTGTTGAAAGATGAAAACCAATATGCTCAATGGACAAGGTGTTCCAAAAGCATCGAGTCTGAGTGAGTGCTTTTGTCAGGATCTGGTTCACTGCTAAACAAGTTAGCATCACTCCACCAAAGTAAATCATTGTGTTCTTAACACTAGAATTTCCTAGACCTCTACAGTTTCTCACACTCCATTCCCCATTAATGACAATCCCCAGTGATCATCCAATCTTTCGCTGATGATTACACTATCAATTTCATTTAAATCACAGATCCTCAGTGAATTCACCAGATCCTCTCAGTGTAACAACAATTACTACACCTCAATCTCATCCATGTCTTTCCAGCTTAATTAACAATTACCAAATCTTAAGTTTTGATGGCTCCAGCTTTAGTTCATCTATTGGCGATCAAGGCCTTATAGCCTCCAATCTCAAATAGAGCTCCTACTTTGCTAAAGCTGCCTTGAAGAAACTTGTTTTTTTTTCTTTGACACCAAACACTTCTTTCCCCCCTCAATAACTCTGAGCCTTCTATAAAGTCCAAGTTTGAAAAAGACAAATACTAGTCCCATATCTGGAAAGGTTCTATCATTTCTTTCAGTCATGAAACAGTTACATGAATATTGGTTAGGCTATCCCTCAAGAGGGGGGGGATGGGAAAATTGGATAGGATAATGGAATAGGATAAAAGTAGTTAAATATACAATGAACGCCCAATATAAACTTACATTGCAGCTTGCATATTATACAATATATGTAACTAAAAAAATTCAAAGTTTAAACAGTCTTGTGATACATTAGCATCCAAAACTGATGATTCATATTTTGAAAATCTGTGTAATGAAATGAGGCAGTGTTTGGTTCCCTCAGTGATTTTTTATTGTCCAAGTCTGAAAGTAGGTGGATGGTGTACTCATCTAGTTCTGTGTTCACTGCTTTCTTACAGGCTGTTATTGATCAAAACAAAAAACTGGTTTGTGGAGGAATTAGTAGCATGATCACTGCCTTGTACTATGAACAAAGACCACTTGTTCAAAGCGAACTCAGAAGCAGCTATATAACTAGCCTCGGTAAAATATTGAAGCTGTGCACTATTTTCCTCCATCCCCCATTGTGAAGAATGAATCTTTTCAGTCACAAAGAAGTCTATGTATAGAGTGATGAAATCAAACAGCAACGCATCAGAGTAACTGACTGTATAATTTCAGTCCTTCCAGGTTCTCCCCCAAAATAGAAAGTAGTATTCAACTTTAAGCACCATGGTACCCTGGGTGTAAAATGCAGAAGCAGTCTCAAATGAACACTTTTGAGATTTGCAATGTCACATGCAATTTAAACTAACTCACTTATTTAAAGTAGTTAATATTAAGAGACTATTTTTAGGATGAATGTTTTGTTCTTTGGTACAGAAATATAGGTAACATATTTACTTTTTAAATAGTTAAGGAAGAATTTTGGCCTGATTGCACCTTCTCTCTCACCTGCAGCTTTCCTTTAATTACATCAATTAATACAGTACATGCCCAGAGGTAGATTCTGGAAAGTTCCACTTTTAAACCTATGCTTTTTGTTTGAATCCTCATGTACAAAAACACTTAACTAATTTCATTCTGGAATTTTAGATTTCCTGTTGGCCAATCTTAGCTGTTGGACAGTTTAGCATTGGCAATGTTGTCCACTTAGAATAACTGAAGTCATTCTGTGGATCACATAAATTACTTTCCTAAATGTGGATTCTGATAAAACTGGGACATTTATATGAATAACCACAGCTCATTTTAAAATGCAGGACTAATGTTATTTTACAAGTTCAAAAGACTCATTAAGAATATTTCACACAAGAGTGCCTAAACTCACCGTCACCAGTGAAATATTTTGTTCATTGTATGGGAGTGAACCAGAGGCACTCCTCAGGTGAGGCAAGTGAGATATGGCCTCACCTAGAATTTTCCATGCGCACACTGCAGCAGGTGAGGCATGGGCCCACGAGCCAGATAGGGACCCCATCAACAGCAGCACCGTCTACGTGCCAGAGGATGATCTCGCTGCCCAGCAACTCTTCGGCTCCAACGACAGCCTCATCTACAAGTAAGAGCCACCATCAACCAGTGTGCAAAATGTAAATGTGACAAATTCCAGGCGGGACATGCTGCTCTACATCCTGGCTCCACGTTGGAGGGACTGAGTTATCAATGCACTGCAACACCGTCCCTCGCCTCTCCACTCATTCATAATTTACAATCACTAACATGGAAGAAGATTAATTTTTCTGCAAGTGATATTTAAGGCACAGAGCAGCCCCAAGCTGCTCAGGAGTTTTCCTTCTCCCTCCCTATAAGGTTGGCAGTGGGAATCCACAGGAAGGGCCCATTGCCATGATATAGCTCTAGATTGGTTAGGCATGTATAGCTGTGCATCACCTATCAAAAAGGTCACCAGCCACCATAAGAGTAAGGAACTCTACAAAGCATGACAGTCTGAAGACAGAAAGATTATCGACAACGCCCCAACCATTAAATGGCAATTCACATTGTTCAGTCATGCTCTGTATTCATTTTTGCAACATCCAAGAACACATGTAGCAGGAAAGAGAAACAACATTCAGTAAACCACCAACATTAATGTTACTATTCAAATACAAAAGGTCAGGTTAAAAAACATAAAATGTATCTATATTTTATGTAAGTGGTAATAGGCACATCAATGGAATTAAAAGCAAATACCTAAAAGGTGCATTTACACTGCAAGTTTACTATTGGTGTAAAGTAATTTTTAATTTGTACAGACATTAAAATGACAGTGTAAGTTTGAAGTAATGGCCCCACCTGACTCTGGAGCAAATCATAGCCCAAAGCTAGAGCTCCCTGGACGTACAGAATATTGCAAACTCAAAGACTTGGAGAAAAGAATAGAAGAACTTTTTTCTACGGTACTGGGTACAGATAAAACATATTACCATGAGGGGGAAAGAAAAGGCATCCAAACCTAGAGCTCCCTGAGTGACTTAAACTGAGATTAAAATGAAACAGAAAAGGGGTTTATAATACAGTAGAATCAAGCAGAATACAGAAAATGCAGAGAAGAACTTAAAAAGTAAGAGGGTCAAAGGGAGTATATGAGAAAAGATTAGCAGGTAACATAAAAGGAAATTCTTTTATAAATGTATAAATAGTAAAAAGATAGTTAAAGGAAGGGTTGGTCCCCCTTCTGGTGCTGATGATTCTAATTCCCTGGAGGGTGTAGTCTCACACCACTTTAGCTTAATATTGGTGTAAATCTAGTGCAATGTAAAATCTGGTTTACAATATACTCAGGTTGCACCCTATATGGACACTTTGTAAAACTACTCAAGCCCAATTTAAATGCTTAGATACCAGGAACTCTTCACGAGAATTTTTTTTTAAAACTTTTGAGGGGGCTCTACCCATATCCGTATCGAGATATTTGCAAGGTTTTCTCCTAGGCAAGCCTGCTGTTCCAGCCAGACAGGAAGGAGTCAGGCAATGTAAACACTTCTGCCCGGCTAGAATTCAACTTCGGACCAGTAATTACACTGTAAATGCACCCTTAATGTTACTGGCAAGCTACAGTAAAAAGTGGATAATTGCTCGTAGAAACGTCATTAGGCAATGCAACTATCACAGCCATAAAAATCCCCCAGCATATTCAAAAGGTTGATTTCAGAATTGTACTGCAAACTCCATACACCTCTACTCACTGTAAAAAGCCATTGTACAGAGGGGAACACCCGGTTTCACTCTGGAGTGAGGTTTAGCTTTTTCACCCCCATCTAGGAGCCTGGCAATCTAATATGATACACCCTGATGGGCACACATTTTATTAGTTACATTACTGAATCAAACAGTTTTTCCATATCGTAGTACATTTAATAGATAATTCATTTGGGGAAATCAGGTCGACGGACATATCCTTATCAGCAATAACGGTAACAACGCAGTATCTTACTGCAACCAATACAAAGGCAAAAATGCTGCGAATGCAGGAAATTTTAAATCTGCATAGAAAATGCTGGAAATACTCAACAGGTCAGACAAAATCTGTGGAGAGAAACAGAGTTAACGTTTTAGGTCGGTAACCTTTCATCGGTAACATTTTCCAGTTCTGATGAAAGGTCGCCGACCTGAAACATTAACTTTGTTTCTCTCCCCACAGATGCGGTCTGACCTGCTGAGTATTTCCAGCATTTTTCCTGTTAATATCCAGTTGTCAAAGTAATGCGATTTTGGCCAGTGTCCCGCAATCCAGAATGACTGGTGAAACAGTTAAAAGCCGCGGAAAATGACAACATATTTTGCATTTTGCTATTAAAGTCTAATGTCGCCCAAACAGTTTTATTAACGTGTCCCGAAAAAAAAGTCAGTTATTCTAAAAGGTTAAAAGTGGACAATGCAAACTTCACCACCACGTATCGGAGACTACAAGGAGCGCATCTGCGAGGATTGACTGCATCAAGTGGGAAGTTAATCCCGCACCAAGAGTCGGTTAATACGAGCTCTAAAACCTAACGGTAACAATATATTTAAAAAAAAGTGTATACCCACTTGAGGGAAACAAGAAAAAAGAAAACATGTTTATTTGAACTAGACAACTTAGCAACTAGCGACATTCGCGCTGGAAAACGTCGTTCTTGTTTACTTCGAAGACAAAACGCCTACATATATATATATAATATATATATTAAAATACAATTGATAAATAAACGGCGATTTGTGCATAAATCAACTTCCAGAACTTCCCACAGTCTCCTCACTCCCACATCGAAGTATCAGAGAGTTTTAAAATATAGATGAAAACTGCTTCTTGGTTCACATTTTACTCTCAACGATGGAAAAAATGGCGCGTTTAAATATTTTAAGCCAAGAAATAGAAAGAAACCCCCCCCCCCGAGAAAATAAACCTGTCGAGGCGCAAAAACTAACGGCGCTGAGGCGGGCGGGGAAATCTCCAGCGCGCTCACTTGGAATCCGGCACGCTCCAGGGAGAGGAAAAAAACACACACACATACAATGCAAAAGATAGAGTAATCACACTCAAACACATGTGCATTCCCGTTGAGAGCAAGTTTTCACACAAATAAATCTTTTCAGGTTGTTGAGTGCCGGTTACTTACTCTCCGCCAGGAGGATGAAAAGCCCAAGAAGCCGCGACGCTAACGGCACTGCCGCCATCTTGGAAGCGGTGGCTCGGGGGGAATGAGTGCGCCTGCGCAAAGGACGCGGCTCTACCAGCAGGACGCAGTTACCCGGCGGTACATCACCATAGCAACCCTGGAGGATGCTGGCTGCTTTCTCTCAACGTGGTACGCAAGCCTGCGGATGTTGGCATTCTGAAATTTAAAAAAGCTTCGTCATCGACCTGAAACGTTAACTCTGTGTCTCTCTCCGCAGATGCTGCCTGACCTGCTGAGTATTTCCAGCATGTTCTGTTTTTATTTCAGATTTCCAGCATCCGCAGTATTTTTGCTTTTGTAACTTTTCAGGTCGTTGGCCTTCAGAACTGGAAAAAGCTAGAGATGTGAACAGGTTTTAAGCAAGTACAGAGGCAGGGAAAGAACAAAATGGGCAGGTCTGTGATAGGGTGGAAGGCAGGAGAGATTAAATGTCAAAAGGGACGATGGTGCAAGGTGAAAGGAGATGGTAATAGGACAAGTAAAGCAACAAAAGATGGGTCTAGAGCAGGTGTAATTGGCAACAGCAGAATCAACAGCTGCCATTTGAAAAAAATGGGAGCAGTGGTTATGATCTGAAATTGTTGAACTGAGTGTTGAGTCCAGAAGGCTGTAAAGTGCCTAATGGAAAGATGAGGTGCTGTTCCTCGAGCTACTTTTTTTTTTGCATGTCCAAAATTTGGACTGGGACACAGAGAGCAAGTAGAATCACAGTTTCAGGTTTCACATGCTTGTTTTGCTTCTGATGAAAATTCATTAAAAATCATATTAATCCTAATAAGTAATATCTCCACACCAAAACCCCCCAGATATATATAGGAAATACAAGACAAAAAAAATTAAACTTTTGCTATTTGGTTGGTACTTAATATCTAGACAGCATGGTTATAAATGGGACTGCAGACTAAAGTCCAATGGATGACAACACTAAGAGGTATAGGAGTATGAACATTTTAACTATGAAAATTGTAATAGTATACATTTCTGGGTGTTTCTTGCTTTATTTATTTCCTTTATGTGATATTCAATATTGAAGAGTTTGAGAAGTATAATATTTGTATAGACATGTCACTCATTCTTCATTCTGGAGTATTTAACTTTGTTGCTGCTGTTGCAGGCAGTAAGTTTGAAAAAAATCTTACACACATGTATATTATGAATGTATAGAATTAGTTAAAAGGAGTCACAGTTAAAGAAAACGATGGGTCTGCCAGGGTGTCATATTTGGAACAATTCTAGATTAAACACATCACAAATCAATTTTAAAGTATCTTGACAAAACAACTAACTATCCAATAAAAGTACTATAATAAGCAGCCTGACAACAGTTGGTCAAAGCACTTACAAAAATTGTGACGGACCTAGTTAAATTGGACATTTCATCATAAATTGTCAATGAAATTTTCAGGTGGCACATGAAACATCTATTTGTTTCTTCACTGGAATTGTGCTCAGCTTTCTTGTATGTAATTCTGTTTTTAATGCAAGTTTTTTGGGGGGCAACGGGATGTTGCATAGAGGCATGTTTAATTCTACTTTCTGTAGACACTGGTAGACCAGAAATAGGATAACTTCACTGTAAACTAACCTCAGGTCTACACATACATTCAGCTTTCTACTAAAAATTTATACTTCTACTTAATATAGGCTGAACTTTGATAGTTGCTCATATGCTAAAAAAATTCAGTATGCTGTATGTTTCTCAAAATAATAGATTTATGTGGCTAATGCTAATTTTGTGTTTGTGTAATTTCCTTATGGAGAAATTAAGACATTGGAGTTTATTATACCAATTTTAATTTTGCTTTATAAGGTGATAGTGAATTTGTTTAAACATTGTGGATTTTGTTTAGTATCAATATATATAATGTATGTCATTTGTCAGAAAATGTTTTGTCTTTCTATATTCTCCTTTTAATATATTCTGTCCCATTTGCAGTATTAGAGCTATATTTTTACTATTGGAGTTCATGGTTTAAAGCAATTGGCAAGAAGCGCATCAGTGAACAAACTAGTATAATTAGAAGTTCTTTAAGATAGAGTAGAGATCCCGTAAGACCCCAAACCACCCATTCCTTACATTCTAGCTGATGTATAATCTGTTACTACCTTTGCAATCAGCAAACTTTTTAATCCTTTCTAATCGTCTCCTGACCAAAGTGGTTATAAATTGCCCGTACACTGTTTTCGTTCCAAAGTAGCAGCAGGCTACTGATTTTGAGCCCATCCCTCAGAACAGATACAATCCACTCCTTACCCTAGATTGCCTCAGAGTAGTAGAAAACCTTGAACACATGGGGAGGTGGGTGTCCTAATTCATTTATACTGCCCCTCTTGCAATGTAAGCTTATTAATAAAATCTGCAGGTGTGGAAGGTATTTGTAAATCAGCACTTAGAATTACTATTTTGTACAGAGTCAGGTATTGGTCGAGTCATGATCTAATTACACTTTTAATGAATTTGTGATGTGTAGTCATTTTTTTTTGTGTATACCTTCATGAAGGTCAAATAAGGAGTCAGGTCACTCTTTTGATAGCAGACAATATCTAAAGAGAAGACAGTATGTGAAAGAAAGAAAGAGAAGATGACTGCATAACAGAAAATGCTAGAAATACACAGCAGCTCTGTCAGCACCTCATTATGTAAACCCTTTGTCAGAACATGCTCTATGCTCAAAATATTTTTTTGTCTTTTTTGTTCACAGATGCAGCTGGATCTACTGTGTATTTCCAACATATTCTGTTTTTATTTCAGATTTCCAGTGTTTGTAGTTCTTTTATTGTTATTTGTACCAATGACGACGTTATTTGAGGGGAACAATTATATGCAGTAAGTATACCCAGCTGATTCACTAATGAACTAGATTGCTTGTTCCAAGCAACAACAAAGATAGAAATGAAAAAGGGCCCTTTGTTGAAATTAGACTAAATAATACACATTTTAAAATAAAACAATGGAGTAGTAGTGGTCTTCAGATATTTCAGGATTGTTTCTAACATTTACAAGTGTAAAACGATCTGTGACACTGTTCAGATGTTTTCAACAAAATTAACAGTTTTTCTAAAATAACCATCTTGTCTATTATATTACAAGGCCAGCATTATTTATTTTTTGCATGAATCAGCTTTTAATTGTGCTTTATTCTGTTTACTTTTCAACATATTTGTGTTGTCCACATCCTGTGTCTTTCTTTACAGCCAATGCATATTTAAAGGTCAACTTTGTAATCCAATCACAAAATAAGAAGCAATATTCTTTCTTTCCCGACACCTTTGCTTTCATGAGTCACGGGTGTAGTGCACAGCTCAATCTACCTATAAAAGCTTGATTAACCAGATGCTTGTTAATTCTGTAAAAGCAGGATCAAGCGATGCATCATCACATGCAAGTGTAAAGTTGTCAATCATGCCTCACAGTGACTAATGTCAAAAGACATAAGCTGAGCTTTGCTGCAGGTTTCTAACTTCTAATCCCCATGCGAGTCCACCTATTATGATTAAAATCCTCTAATACCTCAGATTTAGAATCTTCCTTACAGAAAAGATGTCCTTGCAGGTCTAATCATGACAGAAACTAGAACTTAACCGAACATGACCTTGTATCATCTTGGATGCTTTGTATGCAAGAAAGGAATTCCTGTTTAAAAGCAGTTGCTATATTTTCATGATGCTTCTGCCAGATAATCTTTTTTAATGGTAGTGGCTGGCTGACTAAATCAAATGTAATCTTTTGAGACTGACAAAAACCATTGTGAATCTGTTTAAACAAAACTCTCTTTCCCATTATTGGGTTTACCTATGCCAAGCAGCATCCATGACTGAAAGAATGAGTGGATGACTTGCTGTCAAGCCTACAACAATGCTGCCCTGAAACCAAGCAGTAGGAGATGCAGAAGATCCATTCATGGTCATTGTCCAGATTTCCCCCAGTCCCACTCATGTGGGGAAACAACTCGGCCTTAGCTTGCTATTTTGCCATATCAGTGAAAGAATTTCTACCTGTACCATCTATAAATTAGACCTTTGCGATTCACTAATTGATTTTTTTTCCCCACGTGAGTCTCCTGGGTTGTGAGGCCTTCCTCACTTGTAGAATAATTGATGTTCCACTGTTGTTTGTTGTAAAGCCTCGTGTTAAATTACTCCCTAAAGAACTTCTACATAAACTCTAACTACATATGAAACAAATTCAGAACATTTTCAGAAGCATGTACATATCGGCTAGCAAATCCTCTTTCATTTATCCCAGAGGCAAAGTCATAATGGATACATGACTTTCCCCATGGGATGAATGCAAAGCCTGAGGAAATTCTAGCCACATGTCTTTTACGTAATTGCATGTTCTGTATGCAGTACTTAAAACACCAACATTTGGGATGAAAATTCCATTATATTAGACCACCCACTGTGATCAAACAGTATGGTAATTAAATGTAACTGCAGACAAGCATGCATCACACACAAGGTAAATATTTGCCTCAAAGATAATGAGTTGGAAATAAACTATAAACCAACCGTAAATAATTATGAGGTTAGCAATAGTTAAGGGAGATGCCCTCTAGACTTTGATGGTTCATTTTTTACATTTACAACCCATGGAAGGAAACAGCACCTAACTTGCAGCAAGCCTAACTCAATAACTCAGATGACAAACTCCACTTGTCCTCCCAATCATCACCACCTCCAATCAGACTTGGCTTTCTTAAAATCACACATGTGAAGATAAACAAAGCTGGCAGAACAAGAAGTGTTTCCTATGCTTTAAATCTAGTCTCTAGGGCAGGGCTATCCAATTTTATTATGAAATTTAATCTGTTGTGCATTACCCCTCTTCCCCTCACCACTGGTGGCAGTGCCTTCAGCAGTCTAAGCCCCATAATCTGGAATTCCTTCCCTAAACTCCTCTGCCTCTCCAACGTCCTCTCTTCCTTAAAATCCACTTTTTTGACTAAGCTTTGGTTACCCTCTTAATAGCCCGTGCTTGGGCTCAGTGCCCATGTTTTGATTATGCCTCTGAAGCACTTGGACATTTTTCTATGCTAAAGGTGCTATATATATGCAAGTTATTGTTGCTGTTACTTCACACAATGAAAATGATTATAACAGGGATATTATTGTATTTGTTGGTGATAAATCGTGAGAAAGGTTTTTTTTTACAAATTTAACCCACTTATTAAAGCTTAAAACATTAAATCAGCTACCAATGCATGAAATAAGTTTATTGAATAAAAAGGTATCAACATACTGGATCAAATTAAACATCAATCATCATAATTAATGATGCTACTCCCAATCTGCCAATATTCACAATATCTGCTTAATATTGATCACAAAAGCTTCAAGCATGGTAAAAATCAACAAACTTACAAATTAATGTTGAGCTCCTGTATTTTTTGGTAAATGGATTCCTTTTGCTGCCACATCAAATTTGTCAACTGGAAAAAATGACGAAGAAATTAGTCACAATAAAGGATTCTATATGCTGCCATTTCATTACTGCAGTTTTCCCAAGAGAAAAGACCCAATCTACTTCGTATCACAATACATTCTCTGTAATATGAAAATCAAGTCACTTTTTACATTTTTATGTGCTACATTTTAACTAAACTATGCCAAAAGTTTCTCAATATTTCTGGAACTTAAGCACAAAGAAATCTTCTGTATGAAAACACTACAAAAAAGACTGAACCAATCAGGGAAATAGAAAAAGAGTCATAGATAAGATGCATTCTTTTAATCGTGTGAGTTATAAATGCCATCATAGGACAAAGACATTCATTTTTTTCTCAACAATTTTTTCCACTCCCTTCCCATATTCTGCCTTCTCCTCTCCTGAAGATGGTTTAACTGTCACCAGTCATCCTTTTCTACCAATATATTTTTTGCTCCTCATCTCCTGAAGTCATTGGCCATTTGCTGACATGCAGTTCCACGGGTGCTGGTAACCTTGCAAAGTGGCCATTCTTCATTTGTGTGCCCAGATAGTGAGTGTTCATAGGCTATTTGACTATGGGGGCATCACAATGTCCACTCAGTAACTTCCAGCAGATGTTACTGAATAGTGATAAGTAGTAGCAATCGTGCTGATTTTCCCATCTCTAACCAAGGGGTACTCAAGCCAATGGTTTGCCCTTCCACCTCCCAAGCAGAGATTAGCTAACTCAGCATAGTCCATGTATCAAAACCTAAAATCTGTTGTCTGCATAGGTCAGCTTATCATAGAATAGTACAATACAGAAGGAGGCAATTCAGTCCATTGAGTCCACGCAGCTCTTTCGAAGAGCAATCCAGTTAGCACCACTCTTTCCCCATAACCCTACAATTTTTTCTCCTTCAAATATTTATCCAATTCCCTTTTGAAGGCTGCTATTGAATCTGTATTCACCACCCTATCAGGAATAGCATTCCAAATCCTAACTACTCGTTGCATAAAAAAGTTTTTCCTCATGTTGTCCCTGGTTCTTTTGCCAATCGCCTTAATCTGTGCTCTCTGGTTATCGACCCTTCAACCATTGGAAACAGTTTCTCTTTAGTTACTTTATCTAAACCCTTAATGATTTTAAACACCTCTATCAAATCTCCTCTTAGTCTTCTCTGTTCTAAGGAAAACAACCCCAGCTTCTCCAGTCTAGCCATAAAACTGTAATCCCTTATCCCTGAAACTATTCTCGTAAATCTCTTCTGTACTCTCTCCAAAGCCTTCACGCCCTTCCTAAAGTGTTCTGCCCAGAATTGGACACAATACTCCAGCTGGGGCTGAACTAGTGCACTCTCTAGGTTTAGCATAACTTCCTGGCTTTGGTACTCTGTGCCTCTATTTACAAAGCCCAGGATCCCATATGCTTTATTAACTGCTTTGTTAACCTGTCCTGCCACTTTCAAAGATTTTTGCACCAACACCCCCAGGTCTCTCTGTTCTTGCACCCCCTTTAAAATTGTACCATTTAGCATGTATTGTCTCTCCTCATTTTTCCCACCAAAATGTATCACGTCATACTTTTTCGTGTGACTTTAATCATGTGTCTGCCCGTTCCACCAGCCTGTCTATGTCCTCTTGAAGTCTATTACTATCTTCCTCACTGTTTACTACACTTCCAAGCTTCGTGTTATCTGCAAATTTCAAAATTGTACCCCTTACCCCCCCAAGTCCAAGTCATTAATGTATATCAAAAACAGCAGTGGTCCTAGTACAGAACCCTGGGGAACACCACTGTATACCTCCCTCCAGTCCAAAAACAGCCATTCCCCCACAATTCTCTGTTTTCTATCCCTTAGCCAATTTTGTATTCATGCTGCTATTGCTCCTTTTATCCCATGGGCTTCAATTTTGTTGACAAGCCTAATCTGTGGTACTTTATCAAACACCTTTTGAAAGTCCATATACACAACATCAACTGCACTGCCTTAATTCACCCTCTCTGTTACCTTATCAAAAAACTCAAAAACAGGTTTTTTCTTGGTTTATTGGAATAAGTGTTATCTGTTAAAGTAACATAAGGGTTAAGTCATGACAGGAAGTCTCGGACCCGTTTCATGCTCCTCCTGTGCCATGTGGGAAACCAGGGACACTTCCAGTGTCCCTGACAACTACGTGTGCGGGAAGTGTGTCCAGCTGCAGCTCCTGACAGCCCGCATGGCGGTGCTGGAGCTGCGGGTGGACTCACTCTGGAGCATGCACGATGCCGAGAACTCGGTGAATCGCTCATTTAGTGAGTTGTCCACACCGCAGGTAAAGGCTAGGACAGACAGTGTATGGGTGACCAAGAAGCAGGGCAATATCAGGAAGGTAGTGCAGGAGTCTCCTGTGGTCATCTCCCTCCAAAACAGGTATGCCGCTTTGGATACTGTTGGGGGAGATGGCCTACCAGGGGAAGGCACCAGCAGCCAGGTTCATGGCACCATGGCTGGCTCTGCTGCACAGCAGGGCGGGAAAAAGAGTGGTAGGGCTATAGTGATAGGGGACTCAATTGTAAGGGGAATAGACAGGAGTTTCTGTGGCCGTAACCGAGATTCCAGGATGGTATGTTGCCTCCCTGGTGCAAGGGTCAAGGATGTCTCGGAGCGGCTGCAGAACATTCTGAAGAGGGAGGGTGAACAGCCAGCTGTCGTGGTGCATGTAGGTACCAACGATATAGGTAAAAAGCGGGAAGAGGTCCTACAAGCAGAATTTAGGGAGCTAGGAGCTAAATTAAAAAGTAGGACCTCTAAGGTAGTAATCTCTGGATTGCTACCAGGGCCACGTGCTAATCAGAATAGAGAGAACAGGATAGTGAGATTGAATACGTGGCTTGAGCAGTGGTGCAGGAGGGAGGGATTCAAATTCCTGAGGCATTGGAACCAGTTCTGGGGGAAGTGGGACCTGTACAAAAGGGACTTGGGCAGGACTGGAACCGATGTCCTCGGGGTAATATTTGCTAAAGCAGTTCGGGAGGATTTAAACTAATATGGCAGGGGAAGGGGAACCTATGTAGCGAAACAGGGGGAAGTAATATGCAGTCAGAAACAAATGTTAGAAGGGTGAGAAACAATAGGGGAAGGCCGAGTAAACAAAGGCAAGAAACACAAAGGGCCATACTAAATCATAAGTCTAAAAGGACAAAGGATGTTAATAAAATAAGCCTAAAGGCTCTGTGTCTTAATGCAAGGAGTATCCGTAATAAGGTGGATGAATTGACTGTGCAAATAGATGTTAACGGATACGATGTGATTGGGATTACAGAGACGTGGCTCCAGAACAATCAAGACTGGGAACTGAACATCCAGGGGTATTCAACATTCAGAAAGGATAGAATAAAAGGAAAAGGGGGTGGGGTAGCATTGCTGGTTAAAGAGGAGATTAATGCAATAGCTAGGAAGGACATCAGCTTGGAGGATGTGGAATCAATATGGGTTGAGCTGCAGAACACCAAAGGGCAGAAAACGTTAGTGGGAGTTGTGTACAGACCTCCAAACAGCAGTAGTGAGGTGGGGGAGGGTATGAAACAGGAAATCAGAGGTGCGTGCAAAAAAGGCACGGCAGTTATCATGGGTGACTTTAATATGCATATAGATTGGGCTACTCAAACTGGAAGCAATACGGTGGAGGAGGATTTCCTGGAGTGTTTAAGGGATGGTTTCCTAAACCAATATGTTGAGGAACCAACTCGAGGGGAGGCCATCCTGGACTGGGTGTTGTGTAATGAGGAAGGACTAATCAGCAATCTTGTGGTACGAGGCCCCCTGGGGAAGAGTGACCATAGTATGGTGGAGTTCTACATTAGGATGGAGAAGGAAACAGTTAAGTCAGAGACCATGGTCCAGAACTTAAATAAGGGCAACTTTGATGGTATGAGGCGTGAATTGGCGAGGTTAAATTGGCAAGCGATATTTAAGGGGCTATCAGTGGAAGGGCAATGGCAGACATTTAGAGATCGCATGGATGAACTACAACAATTGTACATCCCGGTCTGGCGTAAAAATAAAAAAGGGAAGGTGGCTCAACCATGGCTAACAAGGGAAATCAGGGATAGTATTAAAACCAAGGAAGTTGCATACAAATTGGCCAGAAGTAGCAGCAAACCCGGGGACTGGGAGAACTTCAAAACTCAGCAAAGGAGGACGAAGGGTTTGATTAGGGCAGGGAAAATGAAATATGAAAGGAAGCTTGCAGAGAACATTAAAATGGACTGCAAAAGCTTCTATAAATATGTAAAAAGAAAGAGGTTAGTAAAAACAAACGTAGGTCCCCTGCAGTCGGAAACAGGGCAAGTCGTAATGGGGAACAAGGAAATGGCAGATCAATTGAACAAGTACTTTGGTTCGGTATTTACTGTGGAGGACACACACAACCTGCCGGAAATAAAAGGGGTCAGAGGATCTGGTAAGAGGGAGGAGCTGAGGGAAATCCTTATTAGTCGGGAAAAGGTATTGGGGAAATTGATGGGACTGAAGGCTGAAAAATCCCCGGGGCCTGATGGTCTGCATCCCAGAGTACTTAAGGAGGTGGCCTTGGAAATAGTGGATGCATTGACGATCATTTTCCAACATTCCTTAGACTCTGGATCAGTTCCGATGGAGTGGAGGGTGGCCAATGTAACCCCTCTTTTTAAAAAAGGAGGGAGGGAGAAAGCAGGGAATTATAGACCGGTCAGCCTGACATCGGTCGTGGGTAAAATGATGGAAGCAATTATTAAAGATGTCATAACAGACCATTTGGAAAGTGGCGACATGATAGGTCCAAGTCAGCATGGATTTGTGAAAGGGAAATCATGCTTGACAAATCTTCTGGAATTTTTTGAGGATGTTTCCAATAGGGTGGACAGGGGGGAACCAGTAGATGTGGTGTATTTGGACTTTCAGAAGGCCTTCGACAAGGTCCCACACAAGAGATTGGTGAGCAAAGTTAAAGCACATGGGATTGGGGGTAATGTGTTGACGTGGATTGAGAACTGGTTGGCACACAGGAAACAAAGAGTAGGAGTAAATGGGTACTTTTCAGAATGGCAGGCAGTGACCAGCGGGGTACCGCAGGGTTCGGTGCTGGGACCCCAGCTGTTTACATTATATATTAATGATTTGGACGAAGGGATTAAATGTAATATCTCCAAATTTGCGGATGACACTAAATTGGGAGGCAGTGTGAACAATGAGGAGGATGCTAGGAGGCTACAGAGTGACTTGGACAGGTTGGGTGAATGGGCAAATGTATGGCAGATGAAGTACAATGTGGATAAATGTGAGGTTATCCACTTTGGTGGTAAAAATAGAGAGGCGGACTATTACCTGAATGGTGGCAGATTAGGGAAAGGGGAGGTGCAACGAGACCTGGGCGTCATGGTACATCAGTCACTGAAGGTGGGAATGCAAGTGCAGCAGGCAGTCAAGAAAGCAAACGGAATGATGGCCTTCATAGTAAAGGGATTTGAGTACAGGAGTAGGGAGGTGATGCTGCAGTTGTACAGGGCCTTGGTGAGGCCACACCTGGAGTATTGTGCGCAGTTTTGGTCTCCTAACTTAAGGAAGGACATTCTTGCTATTGAGGGAGTGCAGCGAAGGTTCACTAGATTGATTCCTGGGATGGCCGGACTGACATATCAAGAAAGATTGGGTCAACTGAACTTGTATCCTCTGGAGTTCAGAAGAATGAGGGGGGATCTTATAGAGACATTTAAAATCCTGACTGGTTTAGACAAATTAGATGCGGGCAGAATGTTCCCAATGTTAGGGAAAACTAGAACCAGGGGTCACAGTTTAAGGATTAAGGGGAAGCCATTTAAGACTGAGCTGAGGAGGAACTTCTTCACCCAGAGAGTGGTGAATCTATGGAATTCTCTTCCACAGAAGGTTGTTGAGGCCAGTTCGCTAAATATATTCAAAAGGGAGTTAGATATAACACTCACAACTAGGGGGATCAAGGGGTATGGCGAGAAAGCAGGAATGGGATACTGAGGTAGCATGTTCAGCCATGAACGCATTGACCGAATGGTCTACTCCTGTACCTATTTTCTATGTTTCTATGTAGCATTTAATTGCATTATGATGGTGCTATGTGTTTGTACACTGTGGTGTTGAGATGTTTTTTTATGTGGAGTTAACTTTGAGATTTATTATTTTAAATCTAAAGTTGTGTGGTATTGTTTAAGGGTATTTGTACTGTAAACATTATTGATTATTTGTAAAATTAATCATTGCATTTATATTAACTATAAGGCTGGTTTTAAGGCTTTATTTTTTACTGTGATGGATGAATGTAATGGATTTACTATGTAATTGATGAGTTGTATAAGTATTATTGTATCTGAATAAAAAGATTTATCAAAAAACTCAATCAAGTTAGTCAAACACGATTTGCCCTTAACAAATCTGTGCTGGCTCTCCTTTATTAGTCCATGCTTGCCCAAGTGGCTGTTAATTTTCTCCCGGATTATTATTTCTAAAAGCTTCCCCACCCCTGACGTTAAACTGACTGGCCTGTAATTGCCAGGTTTATCCTTCTCCCCTTGTCACTAGCCAAAATTGTTAAGTGATCAGGGGAACCATAAAGTACATTCTGTTTATATTGAAAGTTGTATTCCCTCACAAACCTTGGAGGCCTCAAAACACAAATTTGGTTACTTAGCGCCTCCCGTTAGCGCCCCGAGGGGCGCAAAGCATCTAGCACTCGGGCGCGGCACCACTAACGCCTCCCGCAAAATTCAGCGGGAAGTTAGCGGTGGTGGTAGCCGGTAGCACCTCGAGGCGCTGCACCTCCGGCGATGACATCATTGCCGTCCGCAGCGCCCCGCTCGCGCCCCGGCCACAAACTTGGCTCACACCCCCTGACTTACCACCGGACGCTACATACGACAGGGTCAGGGTGGCGTTTCAGCGGCTGCGGTGGCGCAAATTAAAGGGCAGATGCCGGGCAGCCATTTTTTTTGGGCCGCCTGCCAGCACCTGCCCCCTCTCGCCTCCCCCTGTGGGGTGCCTGCCGCGATCGGTCAGCCCAGGACTCCTCTTGAGTGCCGGGCTCTTTTGCCGGCACCCCTGCTCCCTGGTGATCAGCAGGGCCCAGGTGCACGCTGCGCTAAGCCCCTCCCATTTAATCAGGGGCGGGAGGCCTGCAGTACCGTGGCGTTACGTGCCGACGCGCATGGCGCTGCTGCACGTAGTGCTGCGATATTCAATGGGAGCGCCCCAAGAGCGAGGGGGAGTGTTTCCAGTAGTGCCCCGCCTCCTGCTTGTAGCGCTTCCATTCAATTTCGGGCGCTGGGTGCTAACTGGCGAAGTTAGCACTCTAAAGGGGGTGCGACCCAATTTTTTTCCCCCTATATGCTGCACATTAACCATATTTAGTGAAATCAAACATTCTTCATACAAACATCTGTTCTTGTCTCCTGGCATAACATGTATTTAACACATCAACAGAATGATATATATTTAGAAAGAAATATATTCACAACCTCCTTATTTTTTGCTCAGTCTTTGTAGCAGGAATGATGTACATTAATGGCAACAGTAAATTAATCAATATAACATATGAGCATGTGCACTATATTATTTATAGGGATGTTATTTCCATATAATATTCTTGAAATAAAGTTCTATCACTACAGTATGAATCATATGCACAATAACAGTCCAGCATGAATTACTTAGTGCAATCTTAGAAGCTTGCCAACCACTTTTAAACTGATTCATTGTGCCAAATTGCTTCATAAAAACAGTAAGAGGCTCGAACCATTGCTCAATTAGTAAAGCCAGTATGTAACTGTGTCATACAGAACAGAAGGTTTCGTTTTCAACCTCAGCTGCAGTTTAACGTCTCATCCAACAGACGGTACCTCCGACAGTGAAGCACTCCCTCAGGTATGGAATTCCCTATCTAAAGCTCTCCACCTCTCACTCCTCCTTTAAGATTCTCCCTTTGACCAAGCTTTTAGTCACCCCTCCTAATACTTCCTTATTTGGCATGGTGTCAATTTTTGTCTGATTTCAGCCTTGGGACATTTTCCTCTGTTAAATGCAAGCTGTTGTTGTTGAATCAAAATGCTAGATTGACTATGAGTATGATCCAATGAACAAATAAAGTTGATTAGCACAACCAAAACCATCAGTTTTAGGGTTAAAAATGTCCTTTGTTGTTTGCCTATTTTTTTTCCTCTAGTAATTCTTGATCATTCAACAGCCTCCTTTCATCTCACTCTCTAAAGCAGTAGCCTGGTTGTAATTTTTAGAGATCTGGTTCTGATTCAGTTGTGAGAGTTTTATAACATTAAATAGTATAGTCATTTTCTGATGTTTTAACTCATCAAGAAATAAAGATATTATGCAGAGATTGTGTTCTTCATATAGATTGAATCATCATTGTGTTGATTGATAGTAAATATGTTTTCAGCAGAGAGTGAATTGAAGTTTCCTTCATGGATTTGTAAAACTTTGTTTTCCCAAACAAAGTACATGTGTTATATAGAAAAAAAGGTGCACAGCATTTTTTGGAAAAAGTGTAATCCAGATGAATTATTTAAATAAAATAAGCAGAGTTATTTTTATTTAACTTTTGATGAGAGGGTTATACCAATCATTTCTAACTAATGCAACAAGCCCTCTCTCTAAGTTTTTATAAAGGTCCCATCTACACACAAAGGGACAAAACGTAAGGATGGGATAGTTGGTCTTGTGGTTGTGATTCATCCAGTCAGTCCTTGTTGGTTTAATGGGGATATCGTTGTGGTAAAAATGTACATCTCGGCCAGTTGCAGTTATCACTATGGATATATGAAGCTTCTCTGTAACTTTAGAGGATGGATTCACTTAAGCTAAAGTGCATCGGTACAACTGTGACAATTTTGACTTGTTTTCAGCTTATTGTTGCTGATTATTCAGCAGTATTCAGACTATTTGAGCTGAAATCAGATCAGTAGTTTGTACTCTACCCATTAACTACACTGATGTGGAAAATTGTATCCATAATTATTTTAGTAAAGAAAGAACTTGCATTCAGATCGCCCTTCCTCATCTTCAGGACAGCCCAAAATGCTACACAGCCAATAAATTACTGCAGTCACTGTTGTTGTGTAGGCAAACACCACAGCCAATTTGCACACAGCAAAGTCCCACAAACAGTAATCAGATTAATTATCAGCTGATCTGTTTTGGTGGTATTGCTTGAAGGATGAATGGTGACAAGGGCACCAGGAGAACTTCCTGGTCTCTAAAAAAAAAGTAATTGGATCTTATACATCCACCTGAACAGGTATACGGGCCTCAGTTTAACAGCTCATCCAATGGTTAGCATCTCTGACAATGCAGCACTCCCTCAGTACTGCATTGAGGTAACAGACTAGATTATGTGCTCTAGTCCTGGAGAGTGGCTTGAACTCAATCTTTTGACTCTAAGGTAAGCATGCTACTACTGAGCCAAGCTGATACTTTAGAGATGTATATGATCTATATTTAAATTATGTTACATACATGTGTTACTTGCATTTTTGTTCCGGACAAAATGCCTCCTAGCTGTGAGCTTTTTGATATCCCATCATGAGGTGAGCAAGCAGGGATGGTCCTATTTTGATATTGGGCTGGCATCACTGACAGAAGATTTGGCAGGGTGAGAATTGAAATCTGGGACCTCATCCTACAGCAGGGAATTCTCAGGAAAATTGCTTGGGATAATTTTTGCACTCTGCTTCTCAACCCCGACTCAAAGTTAGAATGAAAATTTTAAACATTATGAAATAAACCATTGAGATCTTTCACAAACTTCAGCTAATTCAGAACTTCTCAGCCTTTATCTTGCTGCTCTCTCCTTACCTTCAAAAGCCTCCTACACCATGGTAGCAGAGATAGGGCTACAACATTGTGGCCCTGATTTTCTGACCAGCGCTCGCAGTGAGGCTGTATGCTAGGAATAAAGCCTCATAAAATTATCCCCTTAATTTCTGTGCATGAATTTTAATTGCCCTCTTTTTTTGATACTTTTAATACAGTAGAGCAGCTAGAATAATTTGATTAGTAAGTTTATTTTAAAAGGAACATTTTTCCTTATATAAAGCCCATGTTCAGAGTGATCACCGCTCCAAATGAATTTGGTTATTAGGATCGACTCACAGAAATTTACGCCAAATATACTTTGCTTATGAAATGTTGAGATTTGTATCCTGTACAATAAAGTTTGGCTCCTAATAAAAAACAGGTTGAAGTAATTTTTGTGCCTGTTCTTTAACTTATTGTAAAAGTAATAATAAATATTCAATAGACAGGATATTAGCATCATGGCAGCAATACAAGACTTTGTTCAGATACAAAGTGGTTACTTTAGTTCAATCACTTAGTTAATATAATTAAAATGGGAGTTCTCAAGAGTCAACAATTTTTAATGTATATCCATCACGCATTCAAAAAGTTAAGGAATCCTCTTACATGAAACATAATTTAAAACAAATTATTTTCAATAGAATCCCTAAGTTATGTAGTAGTAAAGTGTGAAGATATTAAACCCAGGAAGTTTGACTAAGTTCCTGCATTTTTGAAATATTGGGCCAAAAATTCAGCACTTGCCGGGTGAGTACGCGCTGTGTACTCACCCGTAAGGCCTCCTGAAGTGCCGGTTTCCTGCATGCACTGCGCATGCGCGGGAAACCGGAACTTCCGGTCTCATGAAGGGAGGGGTTGAGAGGTGAACCGCGTGCGCGGGAGAGGCTGCGCGCACGCAGCAAACTTAATGCTGGAAATACTCAGCAGGTCAGGCAGTATCTGTGGAGGGAGAAACAGAGTTAACGTTTCAGGTCTGTGACCTTTTGTCAGAACTGGAAAAATTTAGAGATGTAACAGATTGTAACCAGGTGCAGAGGCAGGGAAAGGGAGGAGGGGAGGAAAGAACAAAAGGGACGGTCTGTGATAGGGTGGAAGGCAGGAGTGGTTAAATGCTGCAAATGGGAATGGCAGAATCATCAACAGCTGCCACCTGAAAAAATAGGGGCAGAGGTTATGGTCTGAAATTGTTGACCTCAATGTTGAGTCCAGAAGGCTATAAAGTTCCTAATCAAAAGATGAGGTGCTGTTCCTCGAGCATGTTGAGCATCATTGGAACAGTGTAAGAGGCCAAGGACGGAGAGGTCAGAGTGGGAGTGGAGCGGAGAATTAAAGTGACATGATTCTGCCATTCCCATCTGAAGCATTTAGCCACTCCTGCCTTCCACCCTATATCTCTAACTTTTTCCAGTTCTGACGAAAGGTCACAGACCTGAAACATTAACTCTGTTTTTCTCTCCACAGATGCTGTCTGACCTGCTGAGTATTTCCAGCATTTTTGGTTTTTATTACTTGGTTGACTTAGTCGTTTTAAAAAGTGTAAAGAGATTTTTTTGCACATATTTAAAATTGTCTCAAACATCTCAACTGCTGAATTGTAAAGAAAAAGAAGCTTGGCTGAATCTGTCTGATTAAAAAATCTAAATGGTTGCTTGTTTCATTTGCTGTGATTCGGACTACTTGGCAGCATATATGTGCACACTGTCAGACAGAAAAAGATTGGCATCCCTTTCAGGCAGAAGAAATGCTGGCATCTGTTCACTGCGCAGGCAAATTCTCAAACTACAAAAGAAAGTTTATGTGCTTTTTGCTGTTTGTAAGGAAGAAAAAAAGCCTTGCCGCTACCAGCCAAATGTCAAATGGATATAGAGTTTCCTTCATTCTCAGATAGTCCACTGCAGACTCCTCATGGGAATTGGAATGTCTTACCAGTCAGGGTGGGAAAAAAAATGATCTTCCTCATCTTTTTATGAAATGAATGAGGCTTGTATATGCAAATGGAAGATGTGATCGTAGTCTCAGATGAAAGAAGCATATGGCATAGAAGGACAGTTACAATAGAGACCAAATTTAATTAAAAATATGTCTATGTGTCCCTTGCAGAGGTATATAAAAAAATAACTAATACAGAAACCTACTTTTACTGTGTATTTGCATATGATTTAAAAAAATGCAAAATACAGCTCTTAGATAAGATAATTTAGATGTTCAATGATGTATCTGTGGTGTCATCAAAGAATCCACCATAAGAATGTGACCAGACATTTTGCTGCAGCAGGGCATCTAATGGCGTTTGCTGTTAGTTAGACTTGAGCTTGCACGTTTAGGTTTTTAAATTTTTTTGCGTGGCAAGTTGCTGAAAGTGCGAGCTGATAATGGCACAGCGAGGGAAACCAGGTATCTGGGATATGAGTGAACAGGGCAAGCAACTGTGTATCTCCTTAACCAATCAGATTGAAGGATTGTGAAATTAACAGTGCAAGGACTGAGAAGGAAGTGTAAGTTAGACCGGAATTTTGCCGGTCCTCAGAGTGCGGGATTGGAGGCGGGACCGCTGTCAAAATTGCAAAGATTGACAGTGGGTAGGAAACCTGCTGTCAACCTGCCTCCAATCAATCTTCCCAAGTGTCGGGTCCCCGATTTGCACATGGACCCGACACCTAGCGGCGGGAAGAGGATTATAGCCACTTACCTGGCTGTTAACAGGTACTTGATACTTGTTAACAGGCTCTTTTTCAATTTTGCCACTTCTGCCTCGGGTTCCCCGACAACCGGACAACACGACAGGTTAAGTGTGGCATGTTGTGAGTCTGCTGTAATGTTTCTGCATTGATGACAGCTGGAGAAGTGGGGTGAAGGAACCTATGGTGCACTGGTGAGTTACAGAGGTAAGAAAATGTTGGGAAAATCATTTTTAATGCATTTACACTTTTCTGTAGGCAACAAGTTTTGAATTGGCTGTCTAGTCCCACCTCATTGGGAGAACCTCTCTCACCAGTGACAGATTGCTTCTGTAACCTCACCTGCTGCTGCCATCTGTCCTAGCCTATGGAGGGAGTCATTGGAGAGCCTGGGTGCAAGAGCTCACCTTTGTACAGTGATTGTCAGTGTTTGCAGCACCTCAATGCAGTCAAACACTGAGACATGAGCTGTCAAAGAAAAATTGTGCGTGGTTCCTTTAAGAAAACCGGCAGATGACGCGTCATCAAATGACGTCATCTGACCGGCTTCCTCTTAATTTGCCGGCAAGCCCGCAGGGTGGGCTTAACAAGACCAATCGACGCAAAATCACGTCCGTGGGCTGGATGCAGTTGGGGGTGGGACTGGAACCCAGAAACCAGCTGACCCGCTCCCAAGCCGCATCCATTTGCAAAACCGTGGCCTTAGAGTGGGTAAATTCAATGCGAGATGCCATTTTCACTAAGCTAATGGCAGAGCTGCACAACAACTTTTGGATACTTCTGTTTAACTGTGCATCTGCCCTTCGTCTGAAGTTGCTGTACCATTTGCGCATAAATAATAGCGAGCGCTATTTGCCTCACCGTTATTTGACAGCAAATTATGGCCCCATGTATTCTCAATTCATATCAGTGGTTTAGAATGTAATTTTGAGGAATTAATATATGGATATATAACATAGTAAGGGACTTGCATTTACGTAGCATCTTTCCTGTCCTCAGGGCTCCCCAAAGTTCTTCATAGCTAATCAATTACTTTTGAAGTGTAGTCACTGTTGTTCTTTAGGTAAGTACAGCTGCCTGGTCCCACACAGCACAAGTGAGATGAATGACATGTTAATCTGTTTTTTGGTGGTGATAGTTAAGGGATGAGTGTTGGCCTTGACATTGGGATAACTAGTGCAATGTGATCTTTTACTTCCACTTGAACAAGCAGACAAAGTCACCCTTTAACATTTCCACCGAAAGGCATCACCTCTGACAATCACTGTACTCTCTCGGTGCTCAAGTCTTTGGGCTTGAACCCAGAACCTACTGACTTTGGTAAAAAATTCTTTCTAACTGAGCCAAGCTGATAACTAAGTTATAATATTTGTTTTGGTATAATACTTAAAGACCACTAGATCTCCCACAATATCTTAGAATTGCAGAGTTCATATTTATGAGACATTAAAATATTTTTAAATTTTTTAATCTCAAATTCTATGATATCTGCAGCAATCTCTTGCAAATGCTCCAACTTCTAATCAGCTTAGCCATAACTAGTGATGGATGAGTACAAAATGTTTTAATATAGTTTTAAAATTAAAATGTTTGGAAGTAGTTTTACATAACTGAATGCAACCAAAATCACAGCATCTAATATATCCTATGACACTTACTCTGAAATAACTTTTGAAATCCACTACTCCTTTATCCATTTGTCTTAGCAACATAAAATAGAAACAAAAATGGTAACTTTGAATCAACAACCCTTTCTGAGAAATGGAGTTTTGTGGTCAGTAGTGTTTCTAATATTGAAGTTTTCAGAGTATTGGTGTACAAATTTCTCTATTGATTGGACATAGTGGAGTTCCACCACTTCTTGGATGTGTTGTATGTGCTGGAATGTACACTGCAAAAAGAAAATGCATTGTATTAGTTTTAGTGTATTGACAAGTGAGTCTACAGCAGAGAAGCAGAGTAAATTTCTGATTAAACTTGCTTCTCTTACCATTTCTGTCTAATTTGCACGACAAACTTGCTTCCCCATTCTAGTTGATCTAGATTTGCCTTTTGTATGTCACCAATGTCAGTGATGTGAGGCATTGCAAGGCCACTATTTTTCTTTGTAATGTTGTGGTCTTCAAGATAAGGAATATTAGTTCTGGTTAAGAACATAAGAACATAAGAAATAGGAGCAGGAATAGGCCACTTGGCCCCTCGAGCCTGCTCCGCCATTCAACAAGATCATGGCTGATCTTGGGCTCAAAGCCACTTCCCAGCCCGCTCCCCATAACCCTTCACTCCCTTATCTTGCAAAAATCTGTCTATCTCCACTTTAAATGTATTTAATGACCCAGCCTCCACAGCACTCTGGGGCAGAGAATTCCACAAATTTACGACCGTCTGAGAGAAGAAGTTCCTCCTCATCTCAGTTCTAAAAGGGCAACCCTCTATTCTGAGACTGTGCCCCGAGTTCTAGATTTCCCCATGAGGGGAAACATCCTCTCTGCATCTACCCTGTCGAGCCCCCTCAGTATCTTATATGTTTCGATAAGATCACCTCTCATTCTTCTAAATTCCAATGAGTATAGCCCCAGCCTGCTCAACCTTTCCTCATAAGTCAAACCCCTCATCTCTGGAATTAACCTAGTGAATCGTCTCTGAACTGCCTCCAATGCAAGTATATCCTTCCTTGAATAAGGAGACCAAAACTGTACGCAGTACTCAAGGTGTGGTCTCACCAATACCCTGTACAGTTGTAGCAGGACTTCGTTGCTTTTATACTCCAACCCCCTTGAAATAAAGGCCAACATTCCATTTGCCTTTTTGATTACTTGCTGTACCTGCATGTTAACTTTTTGTGTTTCATGCACAAGTACCCCCAGGTCCCTCTGAACTGTAGCATTTTATAATCTCTCTCCATTTAAATAATAGTTCGCTTTTTTATTTTTCCTGCCAAAGTGGATAACCTCACACTTTCCCACATTATACTCCATCTGCCAAATGTTTGCCCACTCACCTAGCCTGTCTATATCCCTTTGCAGATTCTTTGAGTCCTCTGCACAACTTGCTTTCCCACCCATCTTTGTGTCATCCGCAAACTTGGCTACATTACACTCGATCCCTTCATCCAAGTCATTAATGTAGATTGTAAATAGTTGGGGCCCCAGCACCGATCCTTGTGGCACCCCACTAGTTACCGTTTGCCAACCAGAAAATGACCCATTTATCCTGACTCTCTGCTTTCTGTTAGTTAGCCAATTCTCTATCCATGCTAATATATTGCCCCCAATTCCATGAGCTCTTATCATATGCAGTAACCTTTTCTGTGGCACCTTATCGAATGCCTTCTGGAAATCCAAATACACCACATCCACTGGCTCACCCTTGTCCACCCTGCTGTTACATCCTCAAAGAACTCCAGCAAATTTGTTAAACATGATTTCCCTTTCCTAAAACCATGCTGACTCTGTTTGACTGCAGTATGTTTTTCTAAATGCCCTGCTACTGCTTCCTTAATGAAGGACTCCAGCATTTTCCCAATGACATATGTTAGGCTAACTGGTCTATAGTTTCCTGCTTTCTGTCTCCCTCCTTTCTTAAATAGGGGTGTTACATTAGTGGTTTTCCAATCCACTGGGACCTCTCCAGAGTCCAGGGAATTTTGGTATATTGCAACCAATGCATCCACTATCTCTGCAGCCACTTCTTTTAAGACCCGGGGATGCAGGCCATCTGGTCCAGGGGACTTGTCGTCTTTTAGTCCCATTATTTTACCGAGTACTATTTCCTTAGTGATAGTGATTGTCTTTAGTTCCCCACTCCCTATGGCCCCTTGATTATCCATTATTGGGATGTTGTTAGCGTCTTCTACAGTGAAGACAGATGCAAAATATTTGTTCAGAGTCTCTGCCATTTCCCCGTTCCCCATTATTAATTCCCCAGTCTCATCCTCTAAGGGACTAACGTTTACTTTAGCTACCCTCTTCCTTTTTATATACCTGTAGAAGTTCTTACTATCTGTTTTAATGTTTCTTGCCAGCTTACTCTCATAATTCATCTTCTCTCTCTATTATTTTTTTAGTCATCCTTTGCTGGTTTTTAAAAATTTCCCAATCCTCTGATCTCCCACCAATCTTGGCAACATTGTATGCCTTCGTTTTCAATTTGATACCATCCTTTACTTCCTTAGTTAGCCACGGATGGTGCTCCCTTCTCTTAAAATCTTTCTTCCTCACTGGAATATATTTTTGTTGAGAGTTATGAAATATCTCCTTAAATGTCCACCACTGCATTTCAACTTTCTTACCCTTTAATTTGTTTTTCTAGTCCACTTTAGCCAGTTTTGCCCTCATGCCATTATAACTATAGGCAGCCAGTCTGAGTAATCCCACATTAGGTGTAGCAAAGTTAGCTCCTTCAACTCTATCCCAATAATTTGCCTCAGCACCAACCTCAGAAGACCACCCCTTATTGTATCAGTGTGGCATATTTTCAGATATTATATCAACTATCCAGTGCTCTCAGTAATATTAACAATTCAATTTAATGGTGAATTCGGACAGTTTTACACAGCCCACTAGGAACTGGATTGAGACAGGCCTGACTCACTTCATGTAGGATTCTTGCATCTATTCCTGCAAGATAATAGTCACTTACTGGACAATCTGACATTTCTGTAGGCACTCCTAGTAAGATCTGTTGACTGCTTGGTGTCCCATGATATGCTTCCAGTTCAAGTTTGCATAGCAACAAACCAACATTAACCCATCTGTGTGGACTGGATTTTAACCCAAAGCTGTGAGCTAAAATGCCACTGCACTTACCCATTGTGTTTGCAGGGCATTCTGGACCATAAGTACAAAGTGAGATTGAACCAAACAAATACATATTAATTAACTTTTGTTTATCTTTTTACATTTGCTAAACTACTATATTCATAAAGACTCCAATCTAATATGAAGGCATGTTGGCAAGATGACTGAAAAACATACAAAGCAAAACAAAAACTGTGAAATGACACTTTAAAAGTATAATAACAATACATATTACAGACTACTGTGTTTTGCATCAGTAGTGGAACCATAGTAAAGTGATGTTAGATTTAGTGAAATGAGGTCCAGCAGCAGGAAACCTACAGTTGTTTCAGTCAATAATTTTGCAACTGGTGAGCAAATAATTGAAGAGGAGTAATATTTTTGAAATATATGCTAATATGCTGAGCACTTGATTTATTTCACATTTCATCAAGTGCGCCTTCAGGACTCGGGTAATAGTCACTTACTGGGCAATTTGACCCATCACTGTGGGTACTCCTCCTGCTTCAGATCTTTTGGCTGCTTGTTCATGTAGTTCATGCAGTAACAAGTCAGTTGAAGCCGGTATTTAAACCTAGAGCTACCTATCTGCAACATTTTGTAACAATGGACTGTATATTAAATGGGAAAAACTTAGCTTTCCAGTGTGGAAGATTTCTTAATGTCGCCATTTTTACTGAATAGTAAATGAACATGCTCTTTTAGAGCACTTACAATTTTACTAGAAATAGTGACACTAGGAAATATTTCCACTATATTTACAATGTCACTAACACATAGCAACCAGAGGTAATGGATCCAAAGTTAATCAAAACAGTCTGAATTTCACTAAGAGTCTACAGTAAAGTTTATCGAAGGGAAGTACATCAATCCTTATCATTTAATAATATAGTGAGTTTTTTTTCATTTAAAACAATTCTTATAATTGGTCAGTGTACAATTTTGTCATACGACATACAGATGAATATATTGGCACACAGTGTTGTTGCCATGGTTGTGCATGCATTGTTTGAGGGTTAGAATAATTTGTTTTTTGATACTTGACACTGCACAGAGACGGTAAGCAAGCAATACCACAGGCACAATGGGCCGAATGGCCTCCTTCTATGCTGTATCATTCTGTATCATTCTATATGTCTATATACTCACAAGTATATGCCCTTCAGGAATATACAAACAATACCTCTCATGGCAGTTTTTAGTGCTGGGACTCAACTTACAAATCACTTGTATTTATATAAATTAGTAAACAAGCATAGCTAAACCGAGATGTGTTTAATTCCCTCTGAATTGCTGTCTTTGCTTCTCTTGTTCCAACCTTATTTGTTCCAGATGGTTACAGTTCCTTGTCTCTGTCTCTCTCTAGCCTGTTTTCTCATAGAACTCGTTGTATTTTAATTCACCGATAATGCTTTCTGCTCATGTCAAGTTATCATAACTTAGCCATTTTCTATGTACAGATTTCAACAGATGTGGGTCTGTAAGATGAAGTAGGGTTTCTGTTCTGGCATTCTACAGTGAGAGATAGGATTCTGCAAATTCCCTTTTGATCTTGGTGATGTCAAAGGACCCTTTGCTTCCCTAGTTGTTGCAGGATGTACACAAGTTGTTTTTCCAGCTTATCATTCTGATAATTAAATAGATATCAAGTGGTAGGGAAAAGAATAGCTAGAATGGCAGTAAGGAGCGGGTCTCAGGAGTTTTTAAGCCTTTACTGACAGCAGACTGTTTAGTTCACCTCTGGCTTATATCAGGTTGTTGCTCTTTGCTCTCTGATCAGCACCTTTTACGGCAGACCTCGAGTTCATAGAATCTTACAGCTCAGAAGGTAGTTTTTCGGTCCATTGTGCCTGTGCTGGCTCTTTGAAGAGCTATTCAATTAGTCCCACACCTGCATTCTTTCACCATAGCCTGGTAAATTTTTCATTTTCAAGTATAGATCCAATTTCCTTTTGAAAGTTACTATTGAATCTGCTTCCACCACCTTTTCACGCAGTGCATTCCAGATCATAACAGGATGTACTTACTGTTTTTTTTAAAGTAGTTATCTCACTGCATCATGCATTATGGCAAGACAGCAAACTACTCGCAGGCTTCTGCCAATTACGCAGCTGCTGGGAAGTGTCTGACAGCAGCCTGTGAATGATTTCCCAATTTCCCCTCTGTTCTCCTACACAGACCTAGCTTTGTTTACTATCTCTCTGAGTGACATGGCACCAACTGCGTCTTAATGTTCGTGGGAGGCACTAATTGATCGAGACTATGCATGTTATTGCTGGAGAGAGAGAATAGCCCAATTGGCCTCAAATCTCCTCCTAGTGGCCAGTTATTGAACAACCTTAGCACCAGTGTGAAATAACAACAGAAAATGCTGGAAACACTCAGCCGGTCAGGCAGCATCTGTTGTTATTTCAGATTTCCAGCATCCGCAGTAATTTGCTATTGTATTAGCACCAGTGTGCCCTGGCTGCTCTCTGATTGGTGTATGTCTTTGGTGAGTGAAGTGGGATTTTTTTTTAATTTGTTCTTGGGATGTGGGTGGCGCTGGCAAGGCAATATTTATTGCCTCTCCCTGGTTACCCTGAGGGCATTAGTACTCAATCATATAGCGTGTAATTGGAGTCATATGTAGGCCAGACCAGGTAGGGGTGCAGAATCCTTTCCCTGAAGGATATTAGTGAACCAGTTGGGGTTTTTATGACATTGGTCAGATTTATTGAATTCCACAACTTGCCATGGTGGGATATAAACTCACAACCTCTGAGTTGCTAGTCCAGTGCTATAACCACTAGCCTACCACACCCTAAACAGGGTGAGAAAAATACACATAAAAGTAAAACTTGTGTTTTTGGAAAAAGAATAATGGTTAGCAAGCTTGATTACAAAGCAAAAATCTAACTTGTGGGTTTGGATGATATTAAAAATGGTAAGAAAAAAATTTGAATTTGAAGATATGCTGTGGTGTTCCCCAGGGGTCAGTATTAGGACCACTGCTTTTCTTGATATATATTAATGATTTGGACTTGGGTGTACAGGGCACAATTTCAAAATTTGTAGATCACACAAAACTTGGAAGTATAGTGAACAGTGAGGAGGATAGTGATAGACTCCAAGAGGACATAGGCTGGTGAAATGGGAGGACACGTGGCAGATGAAGTTTAACACAGAAAAGTGCGAAGGATACATTTTGGTAGGTAGAACGAGGAGAGGCAATATAAACTAAAGGGTACAGTTCTAAAGGGGGTGCAGGAACAGAGAGACCTGGGGGTATATGTGCACAAATCGTTGAAGATGGCAGGGCAGGTTGAGAAAGCGGTTAAATAAGCATACGGGATCCTGGGCTTCATAAATAGAGGCATAGGCCGTGATTTTATCATTGGCGGCGGGTTGGGTGCGGGTCAGGTGGTCGGCGGGTTCCAGTCCCGCTGCCGCTTTCAGCCGGTCAGAAATTAAAATTTTACTTTAATTGCCCTATTGAATCCCTGCGCGCGCGCTACCTGGCCCAATTAGTGGTTTCGGGTCTGCTGCTCACCTCTGCTGACGTCTGTCAGCCAACTGCATTTAAGGGGCCCATGCAGCCTTGTTTCATTCTTATCCTTTTATGTTGGTTTTCGTGTTGGCAACTGCTCCCATGACTGCTGCAAGAGCCAAGGTCTCTCCCCGCTTTGATGATGACTCCCTCCATGCTCTTGTGGATGGAGTGAGAGGGCGCAAGGAGGTATCATTCCCATCATCTGGACGGAGGATGCCTCCTCAGCAAAACAAAGCAGCCTGGCTGCAAATTGCTGAGGAGGTCAGCTCCAGATCGTTGTGTGCTCGCTCCTGGGTCCAGGGCAGAAAAAGGTTTAATGACCTGGTACGCTCAGGAACAGTGAGTACAACATCACACTTACCTTCAATCTGCAACCCATCGCCTCTCATCACCAGCACTCTGCATTGTCAACCTACTCCTGCACATCCCACTTTACCCTTACATCCCTTGCACCCTTAACCATCCCTCTCTCTCTATATACAGAATCACTTCACTATTCGACTATGCTGCCCTCACACTCGCTATCACTGTTATGCAATGCCAACAACTAACAACGCACAGGGAGGGCCCTTGGCATTGGCACCTCACTCCATCTTTGTCTCCTTCTAAGCATCTATGCTATGGATTCTCTACACTCACTCTGGGACAGGAGGAGGGCCACCTTCCATTGCCCATATGATCAACGCTGAGGAGGCTGCACTTGAAATCATCGGAGGTGATGAGCATCTGGAAGTGGGGGACGGTCAGACGGGCGCAGCAGAGCAAGCTGGTGACAGAATAGATTTGAATCACTCTTATTTACATTGCATGAGTGACTGATATGGCATCTGATGCTCATACAGATTGACTTATGATCATCTGCACAATTTGATGTGCATGCTACGTTAATATCACATGTCTAACTCATGCCTTTACTCCCCCACAGAACCATCGAGAGCCTCCCTCCCCACTGTCCAGGAGGAAGAGCCTGAAGACTCCTCAGAGGAAGCTGCAACCTCTGAGGGCGCAGCGTCAGCAGAATTAAGCGCACCTAGCACCAGCGCAGATACGCACACCTCGGTGGAACCTTCGCGAGATAGAGTAGTGTTGTCACCTGGCGTATCACAGCTCACAAGTGAGCATCAGCAAATGGTGGAGACAGGGACAGCAGTGGAGAGTCCTCGTCGGAGGCCGCAGGGCACTCCCAGCTCGGCTCAGCTGCACGTGGACCCTGTGCCTCTGGGGCCATCCAGAAAGAGAGCGGTGCTGGAACTCCAGGAACAAGTGCAGGAGTCTCTGGCAGGTTTTGCATCCAGGGTTACTGCGAGTGTGGAGAGGATGGTGGAGTCCATGTTTAACATGAGCAGTGCCTTTGTGGAGGCACTGGCGCATGAACGCACCACCACGGAAAGGATGGCAACCTCCGTGGAAAGGATGGCTACGTTCCTGGAGGAAATAAGTCGCCAGAGTCAGGAAAACATGGTGAATGTTCAGAATAGATTGACATCTCTGGAGGAGCGATGGGCAGCTATTGAGCAGCGAAACCAGAGCTTCATGGAAGTCCTTTTGAGGAGGACTGCCAGTGCAGATACAGGTCCTCATAGCCCCCATGATGTGCAGCAAGGTGCTGTCCAGCCACTTGCTAGCACTGAAGTGGGGCTGACCCATGAGAGGGATGTTGGTGGCAGGGAACAAGGAAGTGTGGGCTCCTCTCCAAGCGCTCACACTCCCATGCCACTGCGGAGCCCTCGGTCAGAGCCCCACCAGTGTCCTCACCCAACTGAGATGGGCATCTCAGCCCCTGCACAGCCATAGGAGGAGCAGACTGTTGCCGAGCCCTCATATGCTCGCAAACTCAGAGGACGCCCGCCAAAGGTGTCGAAGCAGGAGCAGCATGAAAGTGAGCAAGGTGCCTCCACATCTGCTGAAGCCACAGGGGAAGCACCACGTAGAAGCACACGTAAGAGGAAGGTAAAGCACAATTAGTCACAAGGGTAGTCACTTGGGTGTTCTGTTCTGTTGTCTTTTGTTGTGTTTAATATTTGGCATTGTCATCCTTTTGTGTATGTATTAAACAGAAGTGATGGCAAACAGTTGAAGTTCTGGCCTATGTGTTCTGGGAAATGGAAGTTGCACATTGAGGGCTCAGGGCGACTTGCATTTGTAATGATGGTGGTGAGAGTGATAGGAGCCCACAGGTTCTTGTACATTGTGTATGGTGTGATAAGAAGGTGCCAGCCACATGTGTTTGATTCGTCTACCTAAGCGAATCTGGCAAAGATTAGTGCGTCCCTTGCATCACGGGCAGCAATGTGCTCGTGTGCTGCTGGAGCTGGCTCATCCCCCTCCGCAAGGTCTTCCTCCTCCTCGGAGGAGGAGGCTATGCGCTGAGCCACTTGTTCCTCAGGCAGCTGCAAGCCACGATGCTGTGCGATGTTGTGCAGTGCACAGCAGACCACGATGATTCTGGAGACCCTGGCTGCTGAGTACTGTAGGGCTTCCACTGATCTGTTAAGGCATCTGAATCGCATTTTGAGCAAGCCGATGGTTTGCTCGATGATGGCTCTGGTGGAAATGTGGCTGGCATTGTAGCGCTCCTCAGCTTCGTTTGATGGCCTCCTCAACGGCGTTATTAGCCACATCTTCAGGGGATAGCCCTTGTCTGCAAGTAGCTATCCAGAAAGTTGGGTTGGCGGATTGAAGAGCGGAGGACAGTAGACTGCCGCAGGATGAACGAGTCATGGCAGCTGCCAGAGTACTTTGCGCAAACATGCATAATGTTCTTCCTGTAGTTACACACCAGCTGGACGTTAAGGGAGTGGAAGCCCTTGCGGTTGACAAGTACAACTGGGTTGTGATGGGGTGCCCTAATGGCCACCTGTGGGCAGTCTACGATGCCCTGCACCCTTGGCAAGCCTGCCAGCTTTGCAAAGCCAACCGCACACGCGGTTACACTTGCTTCATCCGTGGAGAAGTGTATGTAATTGTGCGCCTTTGCAAAGAGGGCATCGGTAACCTGCATGACGCAAGTGTGTGCGGACGACTGGGAGATGCCGCTGACGTCTGCTGATGAGCCCTGGAAGGACCCTGAAGCAAAGAAATTGAGGGCGGTGGTGACTTTGATAGCCACTGGTAAGGGGTGTCCACCCGCTCCTCTGGGCTCCAGGTGTTGGTGCAGCATTGCGCAGATGTCAGTGACTACCTCTCGCAAAAGTCTCAGCCTCCTTTGGCACTGCTGCTCAGTCATGTTGAGGAAGCTCATCCTTGGCCTGTAAACCCTGTGTTGGGGGTATCTCCAGTGGCGACGTGCAGGCCTGTGCTGACGCCCTCTGTCCTGTGCAGCATCAGGTGGGTGAGGAGGAGGTTGGCGTTCCTGTTGTTGCTGCTGCTGTTGCGCCTGGTTTTGCTGCTGTCATGGCTGCTCTTCTTCCGAATCTGAGGACCAGGATGACCGGGTATAAATGGTTCCCATGCTACTGGTAGATATGTCAGTTGAGGACTAGAAGTTATACGCGCTCAGTCAATGTGAGGAGAGGGTTTTCCCAGGAGGTCACAGTGGATATGGATCTCAGCTTCACCACGTACAAGATCAGTAGACCTGCAAAAAGTGTTCCAACACCTGAAAAAACAAAGTTCTGTCATCTGTAAGTGAGCCATGTTAGAGCTCCGTTTTTATGCTGGAGCTGCAGCTGGCAAGAAGTCAGGCACTTGGTGAACCTGGCATAATCAGCTGGCGTGGTTTGAGAACGGCGTGGAACACGCAGAAAATGTGCAAAAATCGAAAACGGCTGTTAAAATAGGCTTATCCAGGCAGTTAACAAGCTGTTAATTGCCTTAAGGGCCTCTCCCTGAACATTTATAAAACACTGGCTCGGCCTCAACTGGAGAATTGTGTCCAATTCTGGGCACCGCACTTTAGGAAGGATGTGAAGTCCTTAAAGAGAGTGCAAAAAAGATTTCCAAGAATGTTTCCAGGGATGAGGGACTTCAGTTACGTGGATAGACTAGAGAAGCTGGGGTTGTTCTCTTGGAGCAGAGAAGGTTGAGAGGAGATTTGATAGAGGTGTTCAAAATCATGAGGGGTCTACAAAAATGAGAAGTCGCACAACACCAGGTTATAGTCCAACAGTTTTATTTAAAATTACGAGCTTTCGGAGCTCCGCTCCTTCTTCAGGTACAAGACTTGTACCTGACGAAGGAGCAGCAGCTCCGAAAGCTCGTAATTTTAAATAAAACTGTTGGACTATAACCTGGTGTTGTGCGACTTCTCATTTTTGTCCACCCCAGTCCAACACCGGCATCTCCGCATCATGAGGGGTCTAGACAGAGTAGGTAGAGAGAAACTGTTCCCATTGGCGGAAGGGTCGAGAACCAGAGGACACAGATTTAAGGTGATTGGCAGAAGAACCAAAGGCGACATGAGGAAAATCTTTTATACGCAGCGAGTGGTTAGGATCTGAAATGCATTGCCTGAGAGGGTGGTGGAGGCAGATTCAATCGTGACTTTCAAAAGGGAATTGGTTAAGTACCTGAAGGAAAAAAATTTGCAGGACTACGGGGAAAGGGCGGGAGAGTGGGACTAGCTGAAGTGCTCTTGCAGAGAGCCGGCACGGGCTCGACGGGCTGAATGGCCTCCTTCTGAATAGGTTGTGCTTGACATGAACCCCCAAATCAGATTATGCCTTTGAAATCCATTCCTACTAGCTCTTATTCTATGCAGAGTATATCCTGGATATTGCTGTTTTATATGATTACTTTTCTCAGTCGTGCCATTTTTGGCCATGATCCTGTGGCCGGAAGTTTCTTGCTTGTCACAGCAATTCTTTCTTTCATGCTGCAGTTCCCCTGTTGATGAATAAAAACATTTCTGTACTCATCTGTAATACTGATAACAAGATAGTCAACCGAAGCTGAAGTATTTTCAAAAGGTATATCAGGATTTTTGAAACCCTGCTATTTTAATCCCTTGTAGATTTCTGCAGTAAATTGACAGTTGAGAACAATGCAGTACGACCTTCACAGGAGATTGTTAAAGGTGCCTGCAGTGTTATTATTACAGATATATAGAGACATAATCACAGCTGTTTACTGGGCATTTGTATTCCAGTAGATATAATATTAAGAATTACTTTAATCCCTTACCACAGCACAAATCTAGCCACATGATAGAAGCACACAGTCTGGTGACTGTCCACGTATAAACAAATTACCACCATATGGACTCCTATCAATGATATGTTCATGACTATACAGTTTTCTTTCAAGTCACTCTCTGCAGTTGATAGCTGATTCTCTGACCATTTCCATTAAATTATGGGTTGTTCAGGGTTCTGTGCTCTCTATTCCTTATTCAGATCAATGACCTTACCAATCCAGTGGGCTGGATTTTGTCATGGGGGCGCGTTGGGGGCGGGACTGCTGGTTTTCGGGTTTCAGTCCCACCCCCAATGATATCTGGCCAACCCACGCTATTTTCCCTTGATTGACCTTGTTAAGCCCGCCCTGCGGGCTTACTGGCCAATTAAGGGAAAGCTGGTGACAGAGGACGTCAGCGTATGATGTTTCATCTGTCGAAAAATTTTGGCAGATGATTGTCAGCATTTGACAGCTTTGAGAAGCTGTCAAACACTGACAATCTCTGTTCTAAGGTGAGCCCTTGCAAAGAAGGCTCACCAAAACCTCTTTCCTCAGCAGAAATCAGATGGCTGCTGCATCTGAGAATGCAGCAGTCAATCTGTCATCTCTGCCATTGAGATGAGGCACCTCCGGATCCCCAAGGGTTGAAGCCTGTAGAAAGAAACAAAGGCAAGGAAACTTTTTCCAGCACTTTACACTCACCTCTCATACTTACCTCTCCACACTTGCACCCATCACTCACCTCTACAGCGGACTTTTCGATCCCTCTCACCCCCGCAGACCCACTGCTCACCTCGCTGACCCTGGCGAGGTTGGCAGCCGTCGGGAAGCCCGCACTTGTTAACAGGTAGTTAATTGGCTCTAATCCCCTTCCCGCCTCGAGGAGACGGGTCCCTGCGCGAGTTGGGGACCCGCCTCCCGGGAAGATGGTGCGGAGGCGGGTTGGAGCGGGTTCGGTACCCGCTCCCAGTTTCTGCCATTTTCCTGACAGTCCCGCCTCCATACCCGCCTCCCCAGGGCTGGGAAAGTTCCCCAGTATTTCCAGCATTTTCTGTTGTTATTTCAGATTTCCAGCATCCGCAGTATTTTGCTATTGCATTAGCTCGCCTTATTCACTTTTTTGCGGATGATTCCACTCTACATTCATCAACTTCCTTCAGCTTGGCCACCCTCAGTGGTGGTAGGCTCCACCCCTCTCATAATGAAATGGACGAATCACTGTATCCTGATTTACTCCATGTGCTTCAATGGGGCAGTAAAAATCTTGTTACTATCAATTTCTTCATGTCTCTTACAATCTAACCAACAATTACCACCTCTTACCTTTCGGTGGCTCCACCTTTAGTCCTATTTCATCTATTGACATTCTTGATCTCATCATCTCTTTGAAGCATTTTATGGCTTTCATGCCACACAAGTCTTTTCCTATCAATAGCTCTTAATTCTCTATCAAGTTCAAGTCTGTCCAAGATCTGAAAACTGATCCCAATTATCTTTCCAATGCAATCTCTCTTCTCTTTCTCTATTTTATCAATACTGCTATGGTCAGTATTCCTCAAATCTTTCCTGTCTTGTTCCTTCTAAACACCAAATACAGATCCTACATACTCTTCCACCACCCCCCATATCCCCACGCAGTGAAATCAAGACCCATTATATTGTCTCCTACTCATTCATTCCCGGAACTTAACAAAATTCCACACCCACCTCTTCTTCCTTTCATTCTACAATCTTCAGGCTGTTAAACACATGCAATGGGTATGATAATGTGGCCGTTATGATACTGGACTAGTAACCCAGAGGTCATGAGTTCAAATCCCATTATGGTAAGTTGTGAAATTGAGTCCAATAAATCTTGTGTGCTGGCACCAAAAATAAATGCTATGGAAACTGCTGGATTGTCATTAAAACACAACTTATTTGCTAATGTTGTTCAGGGAAGGAAATATAACACCGCTACTTGGTGTGGTCTACATGCGACTCCAGTGCCACTTTACACGATTGGCACTTAATGTCCTCTTAAGTGACCTGACAAACCACTCAGTTACAAAAACAATTGCGATGAAGCAAGAATAAGGTCACCACCTTCTCAGGGCAGCTAAGGATAGGTAATAAATGTTGCCTTGCCAGCGTTAAGCACACATTTACAAAAAAGGCTTTCTTTCACATAATCACTGATTCCTGATATATCTCCTATTTTACTTTTTTCAACCTTGACAGTGCACTTTCTTGGCCATCTGTCTTAGTAATAAAAATGTTTGTGTATATACATCTTATGCTGTATATAATAATATATTTATATACAGTTAATTGTATAAATTAGAATTAACTGACTAATTTATACACAACAGCAGCTCCTCCAATTTCTTTTTCTTCTTTGTACAATCACTTCACACATTGTATTATTGCTAGAACCCGAACTACCCATTTCCATGTCTTTTCTTTAATAGATCTGTCATTCACTCACTCAATCAATCACCCACTTAGTCTTCCTGCCTCTGTCTCTTTCGCTCTGTCAGAATCTCTTCCAGTAACTTGCTAATCCTAGCCTGACCTACAAGCTGAAAACAATTGAACGGTTTAAAAATTGAACTGTCGAAACATGTTTCTCTCACTGAACTTCTTTTAAGCAGTGCTAGGAGTCAGGAGACTGCTATTAAATAATACCAAGCAGGGATATCATTAAATAAGAGGTCGCAGAGGTCAAAATGATAGGTAATCCCAAAACCAGCTAACAAGCAATGTTTTGTGAAAACTGTCCCACAATAGACATGACCAGGTATTCAGATTCATGCTGTGAGCGAGATCTTTGTGTTGGTGAATTTCCTTTTATTATTGTGCATAAAATCCCCTGATTTTACAATTCATTTTCCAAATTCAGTGTCTTGTTATTTATTTTATCCTCCCCATTTCTTAAAAAAAAGTTCTCTCTTCCATTGAAAGCCCCTCTCCACTGTGCACCATCACCCAGTCAGAAAGAGGGGCACACGGCTAACAGGCACATCTTTGTTAATGCCACTCTTAGCGTGGTGTCCTTTGCTTCATTCCTTTTATTGCTTTTTCACCCTTCTGTAAAGCGTCTTAATATAATTTTCTATGTTAAAGTCCCGAAATAAATGCCAGTTGTTGTTGTGTAGCCTAACTGTGATAGTTTCCTTAAATTGTGCCAGATTCTTCTGCATCTGTTCCCAGGTTATGCAAGTACTGTGCACAACATTGACTCTACCCATCACCTTCTGCCAGGCATGATACACTGCTGCTCTCTGGGGAGGTTGTTCTGGTGTGCCCTCTTCACAGCCATCTCATGCAGCAGGAAAGAAAGAACAAACATTTATATAGCACCTAATTTCCCAAAGCGCTTTCCAGCCAATGAAGTACTTTTGAAGTGTAGGCACTGTTGTAATGTAGGAAACACGTCAGCCGATTTGCGCACAGCAAGCTCCCACAAGCAGATAATTCGTTTTTGTGATGTTGGTTGAGGGATAAATATTGGCCAGGACTCTGGGAGAACTCCCCTGCTCTTCTTCGAAGTAGTGCCATGGGATCTTTACGTCCACCTGAGGGGGTAGACAGGGCCTTGGTTTAACGTCTCATCCAAAAGACGGCACCTTTGACAGTGCAGCACTCCCTCAGTACTGCACTGAAGTGTCAGCTGGATTATGTGCTCAAGTCTCTGGAGTGAGACTTGAACCCACAACCTTTTGACTCGGAGGCGAGAGTGCTGCCCACTGAGCTGACACCTAGGGTCTTGTGCTATTACATCACTTAGTTACTGACTCTGTTTCTTGCCTCCACATTTATTTTACTGTTGCTTGGATTTTTCCAGCCACTTCTTTTGTCCCATACACTCTGTAGAAAGGTTGAAAAATGCATTTAACATATTTATCGCTTTTGGCCCCTGTGGGACTTACTTTTACGTGGTCACCTCCCTATAAATTGTACGGGTTGATGACCATGCAATTCACCTCCCCCAACTTGACGAATGATTACATTTTAAAAAATATTCTAAAATCCCTTTGAGTACAAATTTAAAACCTTTACAATCAAGGATTTATCAGACAGATTGTAAATGCTTCAGGACAAAGCTAGTGAAATAAGATTAAACACGATGTTCATTCAACTGGGGGTAATAAAAGCGGAAATGCTTATGTCCCCAGAATGGATTATGTTCAGTCTTCATTTAGGCTTACTGCTACAGTGTACTCTATTCTGTGTGAGAGCTTTCCTGTAGGTATCCAAACATCTATAGTTTTGATAATATTAAACATTTTGAATGCAAGTAACAAATATATTCATCCAGACATTTAGGAACATAGGAATTGCTAGACAACAAAAGACCAAGGTCTGTCGTGTTTGCCTTCTACCATCCTGGTTGATGCATGATACAATGATAATGGAGCTGTTGATTAATCATAGTAATCAATCTCTATCAGTCTACAGCAGAGCCAGAAATAACGTGAGGAAAACCTCCAGTGCTGGACATCTTTGGGAACCATTGGTCCAAAGTCACCTTTTCCCTCCCAAGCATGCTACACTTGCCACATGTCATGTCTCAAATTACTCATATACTGTATTCCAGGGTGCATGTACACCCCAAGCACATGCGAAATAAACATCACAACCATATTTTAGACCCCAGACTAATCCCGATGCAATTCCACTGGAAATTACGCAAAATAGTACTTCTAGGTACTACCCAGTAATGATCTTGCATGCCAATCAAAATAAAATACGTCAGCTAGATTACAATATAGATGAACTAGTGAGGCAAGGCCTTCAAATGTTCAATAAATATTGAGGAGAACAAGTGGGGTGTGGAAGGTAATGGGGATAGAACAGCAGTTGGGTGTGAAGAATGAAGTTGTCAGATGTGAACTTCTCAGAGCATTAAGTGTTGATTACTAGGAGTAGGCTAAGAAAAGAGGCTCAAAGATAGACTGTTACCATTAGTGTTGTTGGAGCAATTATAAGGCTGTGGGAAATCTGAGGCGTGACCATTATGACTTGCTTGCTGGTATGCTGGGATAGTTTCTTCAAGTCTGCCTACATAAAAACAGTCATTGAACTTTAAAAAGTAACTCATTGCGTAAAGTGCTTTGAGATGTTTCAATGTGAAAGGCACTGTATAACTGCAAGTAGTATTTTTGTTTTATGTCTTCCTGTGGTTCCTGCAATGTCAAGTATGTGCTTTTATTACACTTGTCTCTGACTGCCAGGTTTTTATGCCATTAACAAAAATAAACCTAATACTATAGCTCCATCTTGTGGTCAGATAGGCCTGTGGTGATTACTTTTGGTTTCCTTCTGAGCTTGGGAAAAAAAATAGGAATATTCAACCTCACGTCAAACTTCTATATGCAATGAATGCCATAACATTTAACAGCAATATTAATTCTTAAACACATTACACTATTAAAGGAATGGCATGATTTAATTGATATCATTGCTTGAATAACTAACAGTGATTGCAAATATCCCACCAACAATGTGCAATACAAAAACACAGTAAATAATTAAAAAAAATAATAATTTCAAGCAGAATATCACTCTTGTTTCCTTTTCCCAGGGTCACTATCACATCTGTCACTCCAGCTAACTCAAGGGCAGGGTGGAGAAAGAAAGGACCAGTTGAATTAGATAACTGGTTTCTCTGCTTTCAGGAATGTGCATTTATTAATTCTCCACTAAGTTCAGAATGGTAAATAACTTTGAAGAAGAATTATAGCATTCAGAAGGACAAGTTAACATGGATGAGCTTTGAGGTTTAATTTAGTTCAGATCCACCCATAATTTGATTCAAATTCCATATGCTAAATCCAAACTTCACATCCCTAAATACCAATACACAGAAACGATATCATACAGCTAGCTCACAAACACATCTCCAGCATCATGTCTATGTCACTGTTTTGATCCACTAGGAGACTTGTGCAGGAGGAGTCTTTCTCGCTCTTCCTTTCTTGCTTCCCACTTCAGGCTTGGAGTCACACTTGGCTTTCTCAGTAGATATTTTGCTTCAAATTGATAACATATTTGTGTCTAAAGTCAAGAATCAACACTCTAGTCCCATTGAAGGTTTGTGATATTCACATTACATAATCTCACAAAAAATGGTCACACTCAGCAACTTTAATCAAATCTAAAGTTACAACATCAAATATCTTTACTGAAATAGGATAAGTCAACATTTTGTCCCTGACCATTAGGAACCAGCTGGATGAGATCTTGGGTAGATGCAGTGGGAATATGGAGATTTAGGGGATCTATGTTGTTGTCTTCCTTCTTGGGACTGACGAACCCCCTGGACCCTCCAGTTTGTTTTTATTGCACCCTGATGGGAATCAGTGAGTGATGTGGCACAGCTGCTGAACAGAAAGTTTTGGAGTACATTGCCCCAATCCCACCCACTCCGATACCAATGGCACAGAATTAGCCTCTGCATTACTGGGGATGGTAATCTGATAGAGATGAGGCCCTAGCTCCAAGTTTGCACTGTTGTATTTCTGATGACCGTGTTGTTTCCTGTGTTTTAGGAGTTCCAGACTTTGCCCCTGTCATGAATTGCTCATGATGTTGTATGTCTCTTTTCTCTTTCCTTCCCCTGTTGGCTTTTGAAGATACATTTTTGCTGCTTTGTAAATGTACCTTTCTTTCTCTTGCTGTGTTTTTCGATCAGTGTGTATTTTACTCTGTTGTTCCCTGCGGTGTTTATTTATATGTATTGAAAATGCAAACAAAAAAAATTTGCTTGGCTCCCTACTATTGCCAATGAAAATTACTGATGCATTACCCAGGGCTGAAAAAAGCAGCTGTTCTGAATTACTCCTATTATCTTAAAGTGTGTGCTATCATCTCAGCAAATACAGTAAGTAGCTTTCTCTCGACTGCGGGTCCAGTGGAAGCCTTTGAAATGAAAGACATCGCCCATCAACTGAATTTCCTGGCTTGGGTGTCTTGCGTACTCTTTTCTCAGTGTTGCTATTTAATGTCGGAACTGGAGCAGTTGTGAGTTATGCCTTTTGTGTTGCTAACTCATAACCTGTAGAATGTTGGTACACAACTGAGTGGTGTGAGTGGGCAGCTGTGATTGCACACACTGCTCTTAAATCAGGGAGCGCAGAGATCCATACATGCACACTCATACAGAGATCGACTCGGTGACTTCTGACTACTGATGATATTTCTAAAGTTAGGAAAGAGCTGATAGGATCATTTAATGTAGTCCACCAGACCACCTGAATTCTCTTTAAGCTTGAAGTTTGATAAGTCGGCTATAGTTGCTGTAACTGACGTGCAGCGCTAGTGGTGTAACATCAGCTCTTGCAGGTGGTCCTGCTGCTGATGCCAAACTGTTTATTTCTATGAAATTGGCAGTGCTATTAGTGTGGTACACATGGGCAGCACCAATGGCAGATGTGCAGTGCACCTGAAGCAAAAAACTCACAAAGTATATTAAAAAATCTACTTCAAACTTCTATTTCATAATTTAAAAATGTAAGTGAACCTTGACTGAACCTGCCCCCTTTTTAAATTAATTTTGGTAATTTCTAATAGTGTCTAAGAAAATCATTTTTCTCACAGTTTGATCAATTGCCAAAGCTGTAGCGTGTGAGCTACTTATTGTCTTGTACACTTGAAAGAAATGGAAGATGTCACTTAAATATGCTGTTTTATTGAGTTATTTTTTACCTCTTCATTGTGTAAATGTATGACCATTTACTGTCGAAGAATGTTTATGTGGCAGCATACTCACTGCAGTGTGAAATATTGGAATGCAGTTTCTATATTCCAATTTTTTCCCAATGCATCCTCTCCTCCCAGACCTCTGCCAATGCTATTAAGCTGACTGCTGGAAGGCAATTCACTGATCAAATTTCCCTCCCTCCAGCAAAGTACCAAGGGGAAAAATTGAGTCACGCCCCCTTTGGGGCGCTAACTTAGCCAGGCCGCTATTTTTAGCTTCCTGAAAAAATTAGTGCCCCCGTGGCCGAAATTCATCGGTAGCGCCCCAAGAGGGAAGCGGGGCTCGACTGGAAGCGCCCCGCCTCCCTCTTGGGGTGTCGCGAGGGAATCTCACGGTACTGCAGGCCTTCCTCCCCGTCTTAAAGGGGAGGGGCCTTGCGCAGCGTGACCCGGGGCCCAGCTGGGCCACCAGGGATCGGAGTGCCGGCAAAAGAGCCCGGCGCTCAAGAGAAGTGCTGGGCTCACGGAGCGCAGCCGGCACTCCGCGGGGGGGGACTGAAGAGGAGGCCGGGGACGGCAGAGGGGGCAGGTGCTGGCAGGCGGCCAGCAACAAAAATGGCCGCCCAGCACCTCGCCTTTAATTAGTGCTGCTCCAGCCGCAGGTAGGCCCCCCTGACCCCGTCGGACATAGCGTCCAGTGGTAAGTCAGGGGGCGCTACCGAAGATCGCGGCCGGGGCGCTGAATTTCACGGGAGGCGTTGGCGGCGCCATGCCTGGACGTTAGTTGCTATGTGCCCCGTTAGCGCCCTCTTAGGGCGCAAATGGGAGGTGTAAAGCAACCGAATGTTTAGGCCCAAGTCTTTGCTTAATGCTTCCCTGCCACCAAAGGAACTGCAATGTGTGGAATCATGTCCTATTCTTTCAAGGGCTAGCATGCTTAATCAGCAATGCCCCATATCACTGTGTCTCAATGTGTATGCCTAGTCAGATTTCTTCCCAGTTATTTTTAATTAAGTCCTTCCTTCTTGTTTAAAGCCTTGCCCCCGCTGCCCATCATCATTTTATTGAGATAGCATGGGGCTGCCATACTTCTATACTGTGCATACGGAAGTGCGATATAAATGCAGCACAGAGATGTTACTCTGAGTGATTTTACTACATATCATTCAAATGGCAAGAAATTATGAGAGTCACTTTCATCATGTGGCACTGCTGTGTCCTCTCATCTGAAGCCAGAAAAATTGAAATGAATGGCAATTGTGGGGGAAATGGGACAACAACAAAAAAAGAATTGTCTAGAATGCTTCAGCATCAAAGTGATCTTCTGCCGTCAGCCAGGAAAATTTAAAGAGCCTATTTCATAAAGAAATAAATGTCAGTACTATAATATACGGTGTACTCATTTAACTGGACCCACAGTAATGCAGGTCCTTCTGTATTTAAAACTATACTTCAGAGGCTTCAGAGAAGCAAGGCTCTACGATATTGTTTTCTACCATTTCCTCTCTCTTCTCCAGTGTTGGGGTAGATTTTTACAGTTGTGCCTACGCTGAGAAACCTCACCTACTAGCCATGCTTCACCTGTGAGCCTAGCCAGTGAAGGCTGGTTGTTCAGATCTGCTGGGAATCAATGGCAGGGCAAGCTTTGCACCTGCCTGCACTGGTGAGCGTCGACCATGTTGTTGGCAGACTCCTGGCAGTATTCGCACTGGCCCCAGGTTACCTGTATCAGTTAGGGGGAGGGAAATGGCTGCGAGACCTGCCACTCTGACATTGGCTGATGGTCCTGCTGAAGAAAGAAAAAGAATAATTTTGATTTTTTTTTATTCTCCCACCTTGTCTACTGTAATCCATCTCAATTGCACTTGGCAAAGCAGCACGCTAATTTTTAAAATCCCCCTCCATCATCTTGGGAATGCCGGATCCTAAGAATGCACTGGTATTCCTGATGCCCAGCATTGCTAAGGCATTAATTATGGGAAGTCCATGAGTTGATATATTCCTGTCTCAATGTCTAATTTGGCTATGTCTCCCCATATTTGGGAGAACATATTCAACATCCACCATCAGTTCCACCATTCCAGGCCCATCTCCCAACCCTGCTACCATCCAGAAATGGCAGTAATGATGCAGAAAGTTCTCTTCCTAGTGTTGGGCTATTCAACTGCAGCAGGCATCACAGCTGAGCCCAATCCTTTATTTTCCGCCAGGAGTTACTGAATAGGACCAAGGGCAGGATTCCTGGCTAAAATGGGCGCAACAAAAAACAATTTAGTAGTGCAGAGGCACACGCCAATCTGCATAGGAGGTCAGGCCACTGTTAAATTGGTTGGGGCCTTTTCTTTCGGCAGCCCTGGTGGCCGCCTGAAGTGAGCGCAGACCTTCTTTCAATAGTGAAACAAGGCTCCTGTGCTCATTTCAGACCCAGACTCCTAAATTTGTTTGCCTTAGTCAGAGCCGACTGGCATATCCGGGTCTTGAGCAGCCCAACCAGCGGTCCTTATAAGGACCCCTAGAGGCTGCTCAAAATAGGCCCACAATTAACAGCCAGCCCTCGCCACCCTCCCGATTGCCTGCCACCCCTCTGGACCTATCTCTGGGCCTCGGCACAAGCTGAAAACCATCAGGCCCTTACAGGCGAGCTGCGTCAGGGCACCTCATTGGCAACCACAGTTTGTCCGATGAGGCATGAGGACAAATTTACTTATGTCCTCGAGACTCTCCGTTCCACAGGCCATAGCTGCACGCTGGCGGAATCGCACCCGGTTTGGGGTACTAAGGAATTTAGGCCCCTTTGTCCCCAGGATATATTAATATTTTTAGGATCCATCTAGAATACTGAGTCCAGTTCTGGTCCCCTCACATGGTAGGAGATATAGAGGCCCTAGAAAAGGTTAAGAGGAGGGCCACTAGATTAATACCTAGTTTGAAAATCATTAGCTATCACGATAGGCTCAGGCAGCTGGGTCTTTTTACTCTAATAAAACGCAGACCTCTGGAAGATTTGATTGAAGTATCTAAAATGATGAAGAGATTAGTCTGTGTACATGTGAACAGATTATTTGATATAGATAAGCTAGGGAAAACAGGGAGACACGCGTACAAGCTATCTAAGCATAGAACTAGGTTAGATGTCAGGAGGTTTTTCTTGTCCCATCGGATCATTGATCATTACAATAGGTTACCAACTCATGCACTGGGTGCAGATCCGCTACAAATACTCAAAAGGAAGCTGGACAAGTTCCTGGAGAAGGCTGATATCGTTGCATACAAAAGGTAGGTGGGATGGATAACGTACCTCGTCGTGACTGTTATCTCCTGGAACTCATTTTTGATCACCTTCGGGGTCGAATAGGAATTTCTCACAATTCTATTCTTCCCTGAGTTGGCCAAGGGTTTTTGTTGTCTGATTTGTTTTTTTTTCTGCCCTGCTCAGGAATTGAAGGTCTATGGTGCCAACAACGCAACACAGATTTCTCCCATTCTATCATTACACCTGAACGGCTACATCCTCTGAATCAGATGAGTGTTCTTGTGGTCGTGAGATGTAAGGATACATGGGTGCAGATGCTACAAACTCTGTTCTGGTGTTTGCGGTGAGTGAACATATTTGTTGTGGTGTGTTGTACTGGTCGTCCTCGGGCTCTAGATGAGTTGGTTTCACCATTGGAGAGAGGAAAGTAGCTACAGTATTAGCAATTTAGCATTTGGAAGCAACTTATCAGTTCACAATTCCATGGGGAAGTGTCCCACCTTGGCTTTACCCACCATCTAGACTCGCAAGACAGAGCAATTCAAAGTATGAGTTTACTTAACTATTGAAATCCTCCTGTAGCTCTCCTGACCTTATAATTGAATGCAATATTTTGCACAGCTGAGTTCTTCACATCATTAAGCTTTTTGTGGTCCTCTTGTATTTGTATTCGCCTACCATTTGACCATCATCTAAACCTTCTGTCCTGACCCTGGATTATAAAATCAGGCCCATTGTCAAGGATTTTGATAGTCTTGGACATCACCAAGAGGCCCATGTCATGCCCAGAAAAGCATGGTTTGTCAGTAGCTTTAACTAAAAATCTAATTTTTCAGATCAGTTACAGAGAGGCTGAAAGTGATAGACTTAATGATAAGTAAGCAACAGTAATGCAGGAAACTGTCTAAGGTCCCTCTGTGTCCTACAGTCCAGAAACTCCCTCTCTGTAATTCTTGATGCTGCAGCATTATCTAAACTTCTACAGGTATTGCGATATCATTAATTTGAGGGAAAGGCCTTTAAATATTAACATACTATGATTTTTGAATGGCTTAATGGCTTACAAAACTATGTAATGCACAGAAACTAACACATGAGCTAACAGTTACTCTTAAAGCACCAGATCATCATTTGAATAGTTGGCCCTTTATCAAAGCACTATTTGGGAGCTATTTCTTTTCCAAGAGTTCTGGCAGAGATCAAAGAACATTCAGCCCATTATCTACTAAAAGTTGTAAGTCAGAGAAAAGGAAAAATTATCATATTATTGAGAGAAAGGCCTTCCAACTCTTTTCAGATTGATTGTAGTTGTTTCTAATGCAGAACTGCACAGCTGGATTGCTGAATAAATATGCATATAGCATATAATAATGAGTGTAATAAAGCTAGGCCAGTGCCAGAATCGTGTGTAATACTACAATGGTCTCATAAACTGTGGGCAGAGACGAAAGGGGAGTAGTCACAGTGTGAGGGAAGTTCTAAGAACACTTGGTCTGGAATAGCCTACTCAAAATTTCAACTGCGACCTGTCATGTTTGATCCGACAACACTCTCGCACTGCAGCAAACAATATCGACTGCAGTGTTTGAAGTTTTATCTGCATTTTTATCAAATTTTGGCACAACAGATATATGTGGTGCCACGATGATATTATCACAACTTGAGGTTTAATTTCTTATGGTTGCACACTGATTAACATTCATGTAAAATTCCTTGTTGTGCTATTTTAATACAGTCGTTAACCAGCTGAAAATAAATGGGCTAATGACTACATTAAAATAGTCCACAAAGTAATTTTGCATGTGCAGTACATCAGAGGACAATAATCCCCTTGGGGTAGAAATCTGTCTTGGGCGGTAGTGAAAAATGGACGGTATTGATTTGAATATGCGGGCGCATAACAGGCGGCCAAAGCAATACCGCTCAGTTTGCGCTACCGCCCAAGAGAAATTTCTACCCCCTTGTGTCATATCATTGCTCTTGTATAAACACACCATTTTTGATATATTTTTATTTTAAAAGGGTGCCATTGACACCAATGTTCCCTCTAAGCCATGCGGCCGCGATGGGAAAGGCCCCGTGCAGGCCGCTTACTGGCTTCGCCACTGTAAATACCACGCCTGCGCGGAAATTTAAAAGCACTAAAAGTAACAGGCCGCGCAGAACAAAGCGCAGATTACAGGAACCATTGATTGACACATGACACAATCCGTATCACATTCCACCAGTTTAATTGAGAAAATTAAATGAAGAACCTACGCCCAGAGTACAGAACACCACAAAAGTATAAAAGTGAAGTGAGAATGTGGCATGCGTGAGAATGTGTTTCCACTGGAGAAAAGATTGAGAGAAGACATGAGCCAGGATTATACCATGCATGCGTTTCAATATTTTATAGACATAAGCAGGTTATTTAATTAAGACAGTGACAGCAGAACCAGAACACATCTGTATAAAATTAATAAGGCTCAAGTGAGACTAGAGTTTTTTTTCCAACAGAGTATCACATATATGTGGACCATATTCTCAGCAAAAGCAATTCATGCTGTGGTGATTAACGCTTTAAAAAGGAGCTGATTCAGAATAGAATTGAAAGTTTTAAGGACAGACATGGATGGAATGGTGCTGAATGGAACACAACTCCCCCTGCCACTGGAATGCAACTAGTCATAGCTCAATATGAGAGGTGTGTGAATTAATATCAAATAATTCCACTTCAAAGGATTTTTATGGAACTTTGTCATTTTGGGATTTAAATTGTTTGTCAACTCTGTGGGAGAAGTAAAGGGTTACAGGGATATTGTGCATGGCCCGTGAAGGAAATGGTGGATTGAATGTTGTTTTCATATTCAATACTTCATTATATTCCTATCATGTAGCAATAGTTCTCTTGGGCATTGCTCACAGTGAGTCAGAGGTTACGCTATAGCAAGGCGGAGAGATTCCGAAGTGTGGAAGTGGGGGAGAGGTATACTGTGGAAAGAATTTGGAAAGAAATTTTACGCAATTTCTCCAGGGATAAATATTATTTTCCTTACACATTGACGTTAGATGCATGCATAAACCTCACACTTTCATAAATATATACATTTCTGCATGTAATATGGGGGAGCAGCTTATTACCTTTACAGTGCATTTGTTCAGAATGTGGGTTTTTATCGTGAATAAAACAGCACCAATTTGCACTTGCATAATGCAGTTAATGTAAAAAAAAGTCCCAATGTGCTTCATGAATTGAAGTGGGAAGGAAACAGATGCTGAGCCACAGAGGGAGGGTTTAAGAGATGTGACCAAAGCCTGGTCCAAAAAATGGGTTTTGAGACAGCCTCTAGTGGAGAAGTGGAGAACTGAATAGATTTAGGGAAAGAATTCCAGAGAATGGAGCCAAGGCGGCTACAGGCTCTGCAACCAATTGTGGGGCGAAAAGCAGAGGGAACGCACAAAATCTGAAGGGTATGAGTGGTGGTATAAGGCTGGAATGTTAGGTGGGCCAAGGCTGTGGAAAATTCTGAAGATGAGGTGAGAGTCTAAATTTAATATAAGGAGCCAGTGTAGGTAAAAGAGGATGGTGGTAATGGTGAGCGGGACTTGGTGTGGGACAGAATATGGGCAGCTGCATTTGGGACAAATTGAAGTCTGTGGAGTCAAGTTGGAGAATGGGAAGCCAGAAAGGAGGGGTTTGGAGTAATCTACGATAGAAGTGAAAAAAGCATGGGTAAGGGTTTCAGTGGCAGAGAGGCTGACGCTGGGGTGGAGGTAGACAATGTCTTGCTGGTGGAGAGGATGTGGAATTTGAAGTTCAGCTCAGTGTAGAATGGGATACCAAGGTCTTGTATAGTTTGGTTTAACTCGAGTAAGTGGCCAAGGGAAGGAATGGAATCATGTGGTGAGGGAGCAGAGTTTATGGCAGGGGTGAAAAACAATGGCTTGAGACATCTCACTGTTAAGCTGGAGAAAGTTGTGGCTTGTCAATGACTTGATGTCAGGCTTGCTGGAGATGTGTTTGGAGAGATCGGACACAGAAGAGCAATCCTATGGAGCTGGACAACAGAAGGCCACAAATTTCTAAAACTTAAGAAAAACATTAAATTAACTTGTATCTTTTCTTGTTTAGTGAATATCTCTGCAACAGTACATAGTGTTACCAGTATCTTCAACTTAAGTAAACATATTTAATTAGAACCTTTATTCAAAATGATCCCCCAAACTTGAATAATGATCCAGAACTTGCTGCTGTGCACATGGAACCTAGTTATTTTTGAGTCCTTAGATGAATAAACATAAATAAAAGAAATTTAATTGGTGAACCCATTTAGAATACTTTACAAAAGGTAAAGATCTGGTCCCAGTCATTCCCAGCTGTATCTCTTCACGGTCACTGATTTTCTCCTCAGCTGTCTTTGTCTGGTACTGTGCCTGCTGACTGGTTATAACCAGACAGCTGGTACATAGTTGACACTGTGTTTGCTCTCAAAGTTATCTCAGAAAAAGTTGGAGTTCATCTTTACCTTGGTTTCACTTGCCATTGTTTGAGTGGGCTGAAGTGGTCCCTTTAAGGATCACCAGTTAGGCCGCTCTATGGAAACTACTAATGGGTGTAGCATGTGTGGTGCTTGCTCCTCCTATTGGTACCTGAAAATTGTACCGGGGTCCTATGTATATCATCGGATTCCAATTTGCATACCTTAATGACGCACTTGCTTGACACAGGTGGGTACTCTAGCTGCCCATTTCCAGGACAAGATGGAAATGGCAATTGGCCAATCAGCAGCAGGAATGTAGTGGTAAGTAGTGCACTGCCATTTTCCCTGTGCTACAGCCCCATTCCCACCCGAAAATGGGGGTGATAATCAGCACCATAGATTTTTGAGCTTTATGATTGGTGGGTTTCGTTCCTGCTTGCTCCTTACTGATTGGAATGTTCCCTACCTTTTTAGTTGTGATTTGTTTCTCTTTTATAAATATTAAATTTGAGTCCATCAGCTGCAAATGTGACGCTAATATCTGCACATACACAGGCCATTGCTCCTGGTAAGTCGGATGAGATGCTGTTTTATTAGGAAAGGAGTGTTATACCATATAATGTACAAAGTATTGGGCCAAAAATTCGGCACTTGCCGGGTGAGTACGCACTGTGTACTCACCCGTAAGGCCTCCTGAAGTGCCGGTTTCCTGCATGCACTGCGCATGCGCGGGAAACTGGAACTTCCGGTCTCGTGAAGGGAGCGGTTCAGAAGTCGAACGCGTGCGCGGGAGAGGCTGCGCGCACGCAGCAAACTTAGGTTTTTTTTCAGGTTTCTCCAGGAGGGTAAGTATGGAAGAAGCTGCGCTTTTAAAAAGGAGGCGCAAGACCCATTTTCAACAAGGTAAGTGGTTAATTAATTACAATTTAAAATTTTTTTCAACAGGTTTATCTATTTTAGATACTTTAAAGAAAGGTAAGTTTATTTTTAGCACTGTTAAAAAGTATTTTAATTTTTTCAAAAATTTAAATTTTTGTTTAAAGTAGTTAATTTATTTAACTTATAGTTATTTTAAAAATGTGATGGTTTAAAAAAAATTTATTTGAAGTTTAGGTGTTGTTTTGGGGCCAATTTCAATTCATAGATTTGACAGGTCTTCCTGTCAAATCTATGAATGAAAGATGGTCTGCTGCCATTGGCTCTCCATGGCCCACGTGATCCCACGAGACGCATCGCACTAACTGCGCCCCTGGGATACACAAGCACTGCGCGCCGACAGTTGGGGGAGGCCCTGGAGCTGAAGTCCCCATGGGCCCAGAGGTCAACGGCAGGCGCAGGAGGTAGGTGCGCGCGGGATCCTTGCACCCGCGGGAAGCCAGGGAGCCTACTGAGGTGGATCTGTGTCCAAATAGTTAAATAAAGATAGCCTGAGTTCAATTAGAGTTTCAATGTTGTTTGGTTAGGGAACTTTGTCAGAGTCAAGCTGCAGCTTACAGCCACCCAATATTTTAAAGTTGTTTTGTGTCTGTACTAAAGTGTGATGTCTGGAGTGGCAAGTACAAGTGTTGTAGCTGCCCTATTTTAAATACATTTATAGATTGATAGTATAAAGTAGCTTCACAGTTTAATTATATTGCCGCTGTGGCTGCAAGAAAAATCGGCAGCTGCAAGATGAGGCAGAAGTAACTGTGATACTCAGTGAGCACTTATCTGACTCTTACTCTGACTCAATGAAGGTAATTTCAACAGGTTTAAATGTATGTATTTAGAAAGCTGTCTGAGCAAGCAGCATGCTGGTAACATTAACAGCTCATACAGGGCTGACTCAGACCCATTTAATTTATTACAAGTTTTTTAGGTTAACCTTTCCTTTCCTCTATTTGGAACAGTTTGAGGGACAGACACCCAATAACTTTGAGGAATGAAAACTGGTCAAAAGGTCCGTGTTTCGATTCCTGAATTTAAGAAAAGGCTGTGTGTATGTGTGAGTGGGTCAGTTGCTTGTTTCCTCATATAAAAGGTCAGAGACCTAAGTCCTCTTTGGGGCAGGAGCATCACCATTTTATAAGTTCTATGCCAAGAACTAAGTCTACAAGGTACGTTGCAGAGATTGAGGGCTGGATTTTGATACTGGGGCGGGTTGGGATCGTGTCATCCGCATTTCGTGTTATCCACCCGACTGCAATTGGATGTGGGAGATTGATGCAATTTTCACTTAATTGGGCAATTGAGTTCCAGCATGTGGGAACCCATGAACCAATTAGTGGTTTGAGTGTGAAAGTCGCCTCTGATGATGTCATCATTGTTGCTGCATTGCAGGTCAGAGACTGCCTGGCCTTTGCTGTGAGAGGACCTGGATGCAAAATGAGCAGCAGCTCTAAGGAGAGAGAGAGAGAGAGGATTTTTTTTGCATCCAGGTCCTCTCCCAGCAAAGGCCAGGCAGTCTCTGAAGACCTTCAATGCAGCAGCATCAGAGGCGACTTTCAGACCTAATACTACTACTACCTTCATCCCATCTCCGTTGTAATAGTGGACCTGCAGCTGATAGTCAGCTATCCAAATGTGCTCCCGCCAGGTTTCACAATCGTGGTTCAGAACAGGCGTGCTTCACGCAGATGAAGGGTTAAAATCACAAAGGCCTTTCAAAATGGCATTATAGAGCCAATTTAGTGCTTGTTAAGGGCCTTAACAGCCTATCCCATCTCTTAAAGGCGGGACACAGTCGGGACCAGCAGACACGATTTAATGAAAATTGCGTGGAGGCGGGATGGAGGCGGACTTGTGCCCGCCCGCCACTTTTCGCAATTTTAACCCCCCACACGCCTCCAAACCCGCCTCCACGGGTCAATGAAAATCCAGCCCTGAGAGTTTCACAAATACTGACAGCTACGATTGACATTTATGATTTTAAACAACTATTAATTTTAATTATAATTTTAATGATTATGCAGAACAAAACACTGAGATAAATCTTGAGTGGCCAGTCAGCACTACCAAAACTGTTAGCACTGACTGAGAGGCTATTCAAGGAGGCTCATCCCAGGGTGACTTCAAGGCTTGACTTTAGTCTTTGTTTTGCATTATGAGCCATAGATGGTGCTGCAGCTTAACTTGTGAAATGGTTACAATTAAGAATATAGAGAAATGGGGCGGTGATTTTTGTCTTGCTACCATCCCAATTGGAGGCGGTAGCAGGATGGTAGAGGTACAGAAATCCGTTGGAAATCAGTTCTGCCGGATTCCCGCTTGTTTAAGGCACTGCTGATCTTCAGTGAGGCCTGGGGCGAGTGTCTGGCGGCCTGGGGTGAGTGTCTGAAGCTCCCGCCAGAAGCAGGTGGGAGCTTTATTAGCATACTTGTCTGGGCAGTAAAGGGCTCTGTGCCCTTTTTGGACCCAGGCACGTGCTAGTGAAACGTAACGGGAAATAAGGCCTTGAGCAGGTATGCAGGAGAGCATTTAAAAGGCTCATACACTTTCAAGGTAAGTGCATTAGGCCTTTTAAAGGTCCTTCTTGTACGTAGTTTTCTTTTTGTTTCTGGCTGGTACTTGGGCTTTGTGCCAGGTGGAATTATTTATTTATATTTTTGCCCCGAACTCCCCTTTATTGGCACCAGATTGTTTGCCCTCTGGAATCCTTCGAGCTGACATGTTTGGACAACAAGAGGCCCAGCAGAAAGATGCCAGACAAGTCAGGATGCCCAAGATGTGCTTTGGGCATCCTGTCCCACAAGTGCACCTGCACTTGCACCCACACTCCAATCTGTAGAGGGAGGTAGAAAACCTCAGGTAGCAGTGGGGAAATTAAAAACCAGAGTGTGTCAGGAAGGGGCAGAAGGTATGGAGTAAAAGGTAAAGTAATAAAAAGGGCAAAAGCAGGAACTAAGTGTCACAAAACATATTTGAAAGTTCTCTATCTGAATGCACGTAGCATTCGTAACAAAATAGATGAGTTAATGGCACAAATAACTACATATGGGTATGATCTTGTGGCCATTACAGAAACATGGCTGCAGGGTGACAATGCCTGGGAATTGAACATACCAGGTTATTTAACGATCAGGAAGGACAGGCAGGAAGGAAGGGGAGGTGGGGTGGCTATGTTAATAAAGGAAGGAATCACTGTAATACAGAGAAATGATATTGGATCAAAAAATCAGGATAATGAAACAGTTTGGGTGGAGATAAGGAATAATAAGGGGAAAAAAACACTAGTGGGCGTAGTCTATAGGCCTCCGAACAGTTGCAACTCTGTTGGACGGAGTATCAATCAGGAAATAGTTGAGGCTTGTAATAAGGGAACATCTATAATTATGGGGGATTTTAACTATCATATTAATTGGACAAATCAAATTGGGCAGGGCTGCCTTGAGGATGAGTTCATTGAGTGTATTAGGGATGGGTTTCTTGAGCAGTATGTAACTGAACCGACCAGGGGGCAAGCAATCTTAGATCTGGTCCTGTGTAACGAGACAGGATTAATTAAAAATGTCATGGTAAAGGATCCCCTTGGAATGAGTGACCATAACATGGTTGAATTCCATATTCAATTAGAGGGTGAGAAGGTTGGATCTCAAACAAGCGTGCTAAGCTTGAATAAAGGAGACTATGAAGGTATGCGAGTAGAATTGAGTAGAGTGGATTGGGAAAATAGATTAAAGGGTAAGATGATACATGATCAGTGGTGTACATTTAAGGAGTTATTTTACAACTTCCAAAAAAAATATATTCCACTGAGAAGAAAAGGGTGTAAAAGAAAAGACAGTCATCCGTGGCTAAGTAAAGAAATTAAGGATTAATATTCGACTAAAACAAGGGCTTATAAGGTAGCCAAATCTAGTGGGAGGATAGAGGATTGGGAAAACTTTAAAAGACAGCAAAAAATAACAAGAAGATTGATTAAGAGAGGGAAGATAGATTATGAAAGTAAATTAGCAAAAAATATAAAAACAGATAGTAAGAGTTTTTATAGTTATATAAAAAGAAAAAGGGTGGCGAAAGTAAATGTTGGTCCCTTAGAGGATGAGACCGGGAAATTAATGGTGGGAAATATGGAGATGGCAAATACACTGAATGAATATTTTGTATCAGTATTTACAGTAGAGGACACTAAGAATATCCCAACACTGGACAAACAGGGGGCTATAAATCACCTGGACCTGATGGCTTACATCCTAGGGTCTTGAGGGAAGTGGCGGTACGGATTGTGGATGCATTGGTAATAATTTTCCAAAACTCCCTGGACTCAGCAAAGACCCCGGCAGACTGGAAAGCTGCTAATGTAACACCCTTATTTAAAAAGGGCAGTAGACAGAAGGCTGGAAACTATAGACCGGTTAGCCTAACATCTGTGATAGGTAAAATTTTGGAGTCCATTATTAAGGAGACAGTAACGGGACATTTGGATAATCATAATTTAATAGGACAAAGTCAGCATGGTTTTATAAAGGGGAAGTCATGTTTGACAAATTTGCTGGAGTTCTTTGAGGAAGTAACATACAGGGTGGATAAAGGGGAACCAGTGGATGTGGTGTATTTAGACTTCCAAAAGGCATTTGACAAGGTGCCACATAAAAGATTATTGCTTAAGATAAAAAAATCACGGGATTGGGGGTAATATTCTGGCATGGATAGAGGATTGGCTATCTAACAGAAGGCAGAGAGTTGGGATAAATGGTTCATTCTCAGACTGGCAATCAGTAACTAGTGGTGTTCCGCAGGGGTCAGTGCTGGGTCCCCAACTCTTTATAATCTATATTAATGATTTGGAGGAGGGGTCCGAGTGTAACATATCAAAGTTTGCAGATGATACTAAGATGGGAGGGAAAGTAGTGAGTGAGGAGGACATAAAAAATCTGCAAGGGGACATAGACAGGCTAAGTAAGTGGACAGAGATTTGGCAGATAGAATACAATACTGGAAAGTGTGAGGTTATGCACTTTGGCAGGAAAAATAGTAGAGCAAGTTATTATCTTAATGGCAAGAAACTGGAAAGTACTGAAGTACAAAGGGATCTGGGGGTCCTGGTGCACGAAACTCAAAAGGTTAGTATGCAGGTGCAGCAAGTGATTAAGAAGGCCAATGGAATGTTGGCTTTCATTGCTAGGGGGATAGAATATAAAAATAGGGAGGTATTGCTTCAGTTGTACAAGGTATTGGTGAGACCGCACCTGGAATACTGCATACAGTTTTGGTGTCCATACTTAAGAAAAGACATACTTGCTCTCGAGTCAGTACAAAGAAGGTTCACTCGGTTAATCCCGGGGATGAGGGGATGGACATATGAGGAGAGGTTGGGTAGATTGGGACTCTACTCATTGGAGTTCAGAAGAATGAGAGGCGATCTTATTGAAACATATAAGATTGTGAAGGGGTTGGATCGGGTGGATGCGGGGAGGATGTTCCCGATGATGGGTGAAACTAGAACTAGGGGGCATAGTCTTAGAATAAGGGGCTGCTCTTTCAAAACTGAGATGAGAAGGAACTACTTCACTCAGAGGGTGGTAGGTCCATGGAATATGCTGCCCCAAAAAGCTGTAGAAGCTACATCATTACATAAATTTAAAACAGAAATAGACAGTTTCCTAGAAGTAAAGGGAATTAAGGGTTACGGGAAACAGGCAGGAATTTGGACATGAGTCTAGGTTCGGATCGGTCATGGCCCTGTGGGTAGCGTAGCGGGCCCAGGGGCCGTGTAGCCTGATCCTGCTCCTATTTTGTGTGTCCAATTCTGTTAGGTTCAGGAGATGGTTCTGTGATAGTAGATTGGCGGTTAGGATCAGATCAGCCATGATCTTATTGAATGGCGGAGCAGGCTCGAGGGGCCAATTGGCCTACTCCTGCTCCTATTTCTTATGTTCTTATGTTCTTATCCTAGAATTATAGAAATTACAGAATAGAAGGAGGCCTTTCAGCTTATTGTACCTGTACCAGTGCTAGCTCTTCATCTGAAGCGACCTACTCTCTCTCTCGATGCACTTTTATTCTCAAAATTTGTGGGCTTTAACCTCTAACACCCTAACTAATTTATAGTAAAGACTATCAGGCATTTTTTTTATTTTGAATTTTATTTCACAACATGATTTCAGAATTTTAGCCTCTCCCAGTTGATTAATGCATTCAATTAGGCAATTTCAAATACTTCTATTAATACATAGATGCTATGTTTACAGTGGTCAAGTCAGGCAGTTTTGAACAATTCTCTGATGTTCAATACCAGAGATCAAAATAAGTGACTACAAGATTAAATCATCATGTCAGTATTGAAATGTTAAATAACAGCTTTTAGAATAAAGGCACAGCACAAATGATTGCCCTTAATGAGTAGAATCTTTGATTCTGGTCAAAGCCCAGGAGATAGGCTGTAAAATCTCACCTAATGCTTATGATATACTGAGGTAAAAGTCTGGGAGGTAAACATTTCCTACCAGCCACTGACACATTAAAATTTAGCTCTAAGCTAGAAATCCTGGCCAGGATTTACTGTCCTGTCTCTGACTGGCAGATGTGGGAAATAGGTTGGGGACCCATTCTGTCAGGTGCCTGCCCATTTTTACAGTCCTTTCATTTCCCACTGGAAGTGCCAGATGATGTACAATACGTGTGCACATAATTGAAAACCTGGAAAGTCTATTCTATTGATCGCAGCGTGATGGATTGCACAGGCTTGGGCACAGATTTAACATTTTTTAATGTAAAAAAAAAACTTCATATGCAACACTGCAGGCCCAGCTATGCTGCAGTGGGCCTTGAAGGCTTGCCACAACCAATCTCCAGCCCCCTCCTCCATGCAGACACCCCAGCAGAGGCTGGGCAGCACACCAGAGTTATTTAAATGACCCTGAGAGCAGAAAAATGGCCTAGGGTTATGTGCTCATCTCTGAAGTGTGTCTGGAGTGAATTTTTGTGCTGCGTGAAAGTTCCGACATCCCAAAGGTGTGCCCCAATCCTGCAATAGTGGAATACCTGGCCTCCTAGCTCCTACATGCAGCCTGATATTGCCCATTTCTGATGCTACTTAGATTGAACTAAATTTTCCACTCCCCGAACTGGAGCACTGGTTATTTCCTGTCCTGCGCCATTAACATGGCCCTTGGTTACCTGCGGTGCAGGTACGCCCCCTGGCAGAGCCTAGCACTGGCAAAAGGGTGGAAGAAGTTTAAGCGCAGCTGCAGATAAGTGTGTTAAATAAATACAGTTACCTGCAGGTGTCTTGAGGCTACACCTGAAACCCCCAAAGGCCCTCTGGTCTGCTGGGGTCCTGATGCCAGCACCCAACATCCAGTTTCTTCGATCGCCATCTGGTTGGGCGCCTAACTGGCTAATATAAAGGAAATTGAGGATTCACCGCCCCTCACTTACATGGCTATATTGGGCTTGTTCTGCTCACCCTCCTTCCCCCCTCTACCCTCCTAGGGAAACCCTAGAAATACAGTGGAAATGTTTTTTTCTACTTTTGTGCCTGGGCAATGGCTTTCCCTTGTGGGGGGTAACCATTAGGACAATTGACGCCTTGAAGCACCTAGGATGCCCTAATTGCTATTATGAGGGTGGTGGAAGAGGTCTTATCTGTCTGAATAGACTATGGGCCCGATTTTAGGTCAGTTTTCGGAGGGTGAGTTTGATTTCTGTTTAAAACTTATCCACTGCAACCATGACAGACCCGAGGTATTTTAACTCCCAAGCCCCTTTGTAATCTCACCAACCGGCTTCCGGCTGAATTGGATAACTGAACGGAAAGCTGTCCACTACCGAGATGCGATTTTTAACAGGTGAGCCAGAAGTCTACTTAAAGCAGAAACGTACCTCTTAAAACAAGCTTGCATTCCTTTGTGGCTTCTTTCGTTTCCAAGGTGCTGGAAGAAGAATCTTCTGAGAAATGAGCAACAGGCAAGTCTCCAGGTTCTCTAAGGCCTTCCTGAAGCTGCTTGTGGAAGAGGTAAGGGTGAGGAGGGAACTCCTATTCCCAAGCAGTGCCAGGAGGGTTGCCAAACACACTGTCCACCTGCCATGGAGAGAGATTTCATAGGTCGTCAGTTCCAGGAATATCAGCCCACCACCCTTCCCCCCGCACCCCCTGCCCCTGGACCTAGATACAGAGTAGGAAATGCTTCAATTGCCTCACTAGAGTAGCAAGGGTGAGTACTGCTCTTCATTTATCCCTCACTCTCTCTATAACACATGGCAGCTCTCCTCCCCCAGCACTCTCCCTTCCCTCCAACATTTCCTTCACCACCCAGCACAAGGCCACACTACACCGCATCTCATTCTCATTACAAACACACACTCAGCTCTCCTTTGCTCCCTCCACACCAGCCACTAGCAGCATTCTCCTGTCACTTGCTAACCCTTGCAGAATCACCAATTTCGCTCAGGACTCCCTCCTTACTTCACGCTGCACACACTTGCTTTCCCTCTCTATTCCACTCTAGCTTCTCTCCATTGTAAATTGTGACTCATGAAAACTCCCAGATCTGCGTTCCAGCAACCCTGTTAAGACTGAATCAAACAGTTTGTAAATGTTAGTTTAGGAAAAGAACATAGGATAGAAATTCAACCCCTCTGGGGTGGAATTCCAGTGTAGTTGTGGTAAGGGGATGGATTGCAATTTGGGGCGGACCCCGGATCCGTCGGGTCTCCTGCCCATTTAAGTTAAGATAACAATCCCGGCCTGGGGAAGGTGGACTCTTCTTCTGCATGGGTCCCCAACATCCTGGCGACAGCATGTCTGGGGGCATTTCCGGACTTCACCAGGAATTTACCCCTATTAAGCCCAGTGGTTCCGACATCTGCTGAGAGCAGTTGGGGTTCCATTCTAGGTATCTTAAAGGCCTCAGATAAGCATAGGACAAAAGATATTTGATCCCAGATGGATCCATTTATGTATTTTTTTTAAACTACCCCTCCCCTTCCTGTGGAGCCTCAAGGAATTTTTGCCAGTTCCGCTTCGGCTTGATAAGGGCTCAGGTCTCCCCCACCTCAGAGAGGCACCCTGCCTGTTCGGGTTCCTGGAGCAAAGCGGGGCGGACATCTCTATTCTGACTGCACATGCACTGAGTACCCACCCTGAATATTTACATGAACCTGTCCCCACGATTTGAGATGTGGTCAGTGGGGAAGCCAAAGCAGTGGGTGGAAGTCCCATCCAGCTGCTCTGCCCGCTCCTTCACCAGGGTCCATGAAACTTTCAGGCTCATATGCATGTTATGAAAGTTGCATTATCAAGCACTCAAAGAGTTAATTAGAAAGAGAGGATCTGCAGCTTAAAATGTGGCTCTGCAGCTTAAAATTATGGACAGAATTCCACAGAGCTGTGAAATTGTGTTACTTGGACAACACAAGAAAGTAATTATGCAAACCTAAATATAGATCTGTGCTGCTGAGCAAGCATTTTGTTCCAACCTATACAACATCATATCTCACTAAAAGAGTTGATAATGGATACAGCAATTGAGATCTTGAATTTACTGTGGGCGGAGCTTAGAAACATGCAATCTAGCTGAGAAAAAGCATTTCCATTCAGAATCCTTGTACCTCTAATGATTTCAGTCAAAAAGGATTACATTTAAGTGCAGACATCAGACCTTGAAAAGCATATAAAGGAAATGGATCAGTGACCTAAGAAGTGATATTGCTCGGAAGTTTGAGCTGACTGAGTTCACTGTCTGGCTATATCTGTCGACAAGGCAGAAAGCTCTGCAGCTTTGGCTGCAGATAAGCCCTCGGTCTCCAATACAGGATAGTATTTATAATCAAGTTTCTCTACCCATTACCATCCAGATTTATAAATTATGCATTACCTCTGCTCTTCTTAGGTTCCGTGAAGCCACACACCATTTACAGCTCAAGTGAAATACTCCCCAGGCAAGTGAAATACTCCCCAACCTCTGCCACATCATCCAACAGTAGGATGCTTTCAGAGTGTTGTTGGATGAATGGCTCTTAGATTTTTCTGTCTCTCTATATGGACAAACGCCGAGCCATCCCCAATGGCCCAACAAGCCACCCAGTTGTAAAAACAGTTCCTATCGAAGTAGGTCCACCAGTACCTTCTCACCGCTACCTTCTTGGCACATCCAGGGATGGGCAATAAGTGCAGCCTTGCCAACATTGCCACATCCCGAAAACAAATTTTAAAAAGTGGCACACGGAAGAGCTGTGCGTCATTTTGCTTTGATTATGTTATATGCAAGGCGTAATTTGACGTGTTTTAACATGATTCACGCCAGCACACTGTGGGACCAATTTTCAATGATAACACTCATCAGGCGGACAGTGGGAAGAGCAATTGCATCGCCCGCCTGATGGCACTAGTGAGAGGCCCGAACCATTTTCATGGTCGGTCATTGGAATTGGAACAGGGAGCTGCCAACCTTCAAGGAGCACTGACAGGCTGCTTGCCAATTAGGTTTCCCTCCGCACTTCCAATGAAGTAAGGAAACCGCCAGCCTATGACGTTCAATTGTTAGCAAATTGATAAAAAAAACTCTACAAATGTTTAATGTTACTTAATGCACTTTGTCTTCTCTCATCATTTTATTAGCAGAATTTTTCAACAACTTATTAGATTAATCTGCTTTTTTGTATATTTATACAAATATATGAATTATATTAATAAACTACTTTTTATGTGCGACGTAATTTTCTAAACTAACGGCTGCTTTAAAACTTTTAGTAAATTCATACTTTTTAATATACTTGTGCACACTTATCAATAACTTTTAAATATGTTTTAGTGCTGTTTAGTATAATATATTTGACTTGCATTGGATTAAATTAGAAGCATGATTGCAATTATTTTTACTGATACCATGTAGCAAAAATTTAGACTCATTCTATGACATTATTAAAGCCTTCAGCTATAACCAGAATATTTCAATAAAAATACTTTAATGAGCGGCACTTTTATCAACTTTGAAGTTTATGCAGAAATAAAAAGTACAATTAAAGTAGCTGCAGTGATGATTCTAGCAATTAATGAGGATATGAATTTTGAAGAATTTTGGGGGGAAAAATCCTGGAAAATCTATTGTAATGTTAAGCCATTCAATTTGCCTGTTAGCTTGCCAATAGTAATTTTGGTCAGATGTCTTTCTTTTAATTTATTTGAAACCATGTTCAATTTTCTCTCATTTCCAAACTCAATGCAGTTAATAACTAGTTTTATATTTTCATAGCCACTTTCTAATGTTCTGAAGATCATATCTAAGCTTTTCATACCCTAAAATCAATGTTACGCCTTGCTGCCCTGCTTATAATGTGCACTGTCCTCACTGGCACAACTCTGCCCAATGTATTCTACTTTTGCTGTTCTCACTCTCCCCCAATATACTCCCATGTCCCCTGCCCTCTCCACATTGTGCTTTTACTAATAAGCTCTAATCTTGCTGCCCCTGCTCTCCCTGTTACAACCTTCTTGAGGCACTCTGCCCTCACTCTCTGGGAGGTGTTCTCCCCAGCGCGTTCTGTTCTAACTTTCTCCAAGGTGCACTGTTGCGATGCTTCTCAATGTGCTCTGCCTGATCTGCTCTGCCCTGATTCTCTTAGATGTGTTTTCTGTGATATTGGCAAATTAATTTTGTATGCAGTTGGGTTCACCTGTTTGAATTCTGCAATCTTGCCAGTTTGGAAAGGCCTGTTCTCAGCACTGTTCTTCATTAGTCAATAATTTCTAAATCTAATGATGAGGGAGCTGTGCTGAGGGTCGACCTTTCCAAATTGGCAGGCTTCAAAATTCAAATCGGCAAACCTAGCACCGTACAAATTCTAAGCACACTGGGAAATGATCACTGCAGATTCTAAGGTCTGATAGCCAGAGGTTGTAGGCCCCATATAGCTCATGGACCTTTGTCTGTACTTCCCATATTTGCAAGTTTTTGAAACCCTAGCTTGTTGACACCATGGGGGAATTTTTACCTGAAAAAAACGAGTGGGTTTGGAGCGTGGGGGCAATTAAATTGTTAAAAATTGGAATCCAGAGATTAACCCGCTTCCAACCTGATCACTTCCGGTTTTAATGGAGACAGGACGGGAGCGGGCAGCCAACCCGCTCCCAGAAGGTGGGATGTCAATTTAAATATTATAATGAGGCCGTAAGGCTCTTCTTTAACCACCATGTTGTTTTTAACTCTATCTAGTCGGGTTTTACACACTTCGTAAAACCCGACAGTTACAGCAAGGCGAGAACTGCTGCATCCAGGAAGTAAGTGCCTTTACACCTACCTTCTGGCTCCAGGGTCCCTGCCTAACCCACCCCCCACCATCGAAGACCCCCCACGAGGCCTTCAATCACCCCACCCCCAGGCCTCCTCCCCCTCCCCCCACCCCCAACGAGGCCTCCAATCACTTCCCGGACCCCCTCTCACCGATGATCCTCAAGCCGGCCCTGATCCTCCGGTGGCTGGCCCCGATCTGATCTTCCCTCCCCTCCCCCGCCCCGATGATCTTGAGGCTGGCCCCGATCCTCCAGTGGTCGGCCCTGATCTTCTTCCCCAACTCGATCCTCCGCTGGCCCCGATCTTCCTTCTTCCCCCACCCCCCCCCCGATCCTCCGGAGGCCAGCACCGGCCCCCACCCAATCCCTCCCTCCCTCCTCTGTGCAGCCGAGTGCCACAGGACTACCCACCCGCAGCCAGCCAGCTTCTCAATCTGGCTGGCCGCGGGTGGGAAACAGAGGCTTCAGATTGAAAACAGGCCTGCCTTTAAAGTTGGCAGGGCCAGCGGGAAACCTGTTCTCCCAGGTTTCCCGCCTGCATCGGAGCCCCCATCGCCCAACCCGCCTTCCCCTGAAAATCCACCCCAAACCACTACCTCTTTATTTGCCTCATCTTCTCTCTTACTCTTGCCAACCTTGGTTTTGCCCCTACACTTAGGTTTTTCAATTTAAAAGAAAAAAATAGCTAAACCGCAATAATAATTGGCTTTCATTTGTTAAGCAGGAGTCCTGTTATCAAATTGATTTATGAATAACAAAATGTCTTTCAGGAGGCCTGTCTAACTTCCACCTATGTTTATTGCTTACAGCCACAAGGGCCCAGTAATAATTCTACACACATCTTCTCATTTCATGAGAGAAGGTATTGCATGAATTGTGTCCCCCAAGAGAGTTCATTAGTTTCAATATGTCATCCTTGCAGCCATTTGCTATTGCAGTGTTCCATTGCTAAAATGCATTCTTCTGCATATAAAACAATTAATATTTAATTTGTATTTTGATGTTATTTATTTTTTGACAAAACTTGCCTATAGAAAGGAGCAGTTGGGAGGGATAATGTGAGTATTGCAAAGTTACTTAAAATTCTATGACATTGCTTACTGTAAATTATTATTAACTGAATGAGAGCAACAAGCATGGTTCAGTTAAATGAAACAAGCACTTTACCATCTGATTTGTTGGATGAGATACTTCTGCCTCCTTGCAAATAGCTTCAAATGGATAATTTTTGAATGTAATTATAGCAAAAATGAATAAATGTGTTTTTAATGAACTGTTTAATATTTATGCTACAAAATAAACTGGTATTCCACATATCTAGCAAAGCACCTTATATGACTAATGCTTTTAAGTGTCTCTTTAGGGTGTGATGCAGTGTAACTGTGGTAAAACAACCTTTGGGTTATTTCATGTTATTAGTCTGGGTTGAATTTGAACTTGAACCCAATTCCAAGAGGTTAAAGTCCAGGGGCGAAGTCACCACCCCACCCAGTGTAAACTTTATCCTTTATGGGTAATTGCAGGCACAAACCCATTGTTTTACCTTGGTATACCTTCCATGGTATGGAAACAATGGGATCTTTTTTTCCTCATCTGGTTACAGCTGTTTCCAATGTCAGGTTTAGCAGCTGAACAGATTGGGGCGGACTCACATTCTGTCGCTCTCACAGTATACAGTAATGTGCCTTGTTTTGTTTTTTGAACAGATTTCAGATGAGCATAAACCAAAAAGTACCAACAATATGTCAGCCCTAAAAGGTGCAAAATATTAAAAAGAATAATACACCGTTTAGGCACAATGTAAACCAATTAATTTTTGTTTTATGAGATGTAATAATTACCTTGTGTGCGCACTTAAGAGGGAACATAACTTTAAGGTACTCAGTGGTCAATTCACAGTGCTATATAACTCCATTTACATCACAGATTCAGACCACATTGGACTATATTTAATAACTTCCAATCGAACCCATATTAAATTTTAATGATATTTTCAATAGTTTTGCCTTTTTTGTCTGGCCTATCTAAATCAAGAAGTGGGATTGGATGGTGTAGTTAATCAATACACTGGTCTTTCACCCCTTGATCCATAGCTGAATCCATGTCAGAGTGCTAGGGTGAAAATCTTCTCTAACTGTTGGAGGTAAGGGTTCAATGTGAAATAAATTTGGACAGTGCAACCCAACTCCTAGGGGATGAAATGGTCTCTAAGATAACACTAATTGCAATTGATCTCGCACTGAGTGGCTATGGAGTAGCTGGTGTGTAAAACGCTACACTGGTAAGTAGGGTTGCTCTTTTGAAGTTGGGCTGTGCCACTTTGTTGCAAAGAGTACAAGGAATTTTATTTTGCATCAGTAATGTAGTTTCTATGTCACAGAATGTATGTTTTCTTATACTGTGTCATCTACCAAAAAGTTCAATTTCACAGAAGTTAGCGGGGTTACAATGGATAGCCCCCGAAAACGGGCGCAGGGATTGAGATGCAGGATTAACCTGTGCCCGTTGATTGAAATACAGCCAGGATGCCAACTTCATGATGCCTGTGCATTACCATGAATTCTGCGTGCAGCCTGTGCTCCCCGTGCTATTCTTTGGCTGCACGCATCAGCAGGGGGCCCAATATCGTGAGTGCCTAGCAGTACTTAAAGCTAGCCTGTACTACTTGAAGCTAGCCTGCACCTCTAAAAGGGGAGGTGCATTGTGGCTGCTGGAGGTGCTGAGATCATTGGAGTAGTGTGCTGTGCAACAATCAACAATGGTTGACCATGGGAGAGCGGGCGCCAAGCTTTTCAGACGCTGCACTGGAGGTCTTGGTTGAAGAGGTGGAAAGAAGGAGAGATGTCCTGTACCCTTATGGGAGCCGGAGGCCCTCAGACCCATGCTCAGAAGGCAGTGGCAAGAGATAGCAGAGGAGGTCAATGCCAGGAGTATAGCTGCAAGAACATGGATTCCGTGCAGGAAGAAGTTTAATGATCTCACACAAGTGGTCAAGGTCAGTTAATGCATCTTCAAATGCCATATCCTACCAACTGCACCACTAGCCTCAGCCACTGCTCAATTTACCACACTCCATCACTCACCTACCAACAATCTCCATCAATCAGGACTCACACCTAACATTCATATGTTTCACCTCACCCTCACACACTTAGCACTATTGCAAGCCTGAAACCCACATCTCCCAGCTGGCACACATGCCAGCTATTCAGCCATCACATCTGCATCATTGCACGACACTCACTGACACATTTCCCTCTCTCTTGCAGGAGAAGGTGGCGCACAACTGGAGGCAGCAGGACCTAACCGGAGGGGGAGAAATGTGCTTGTATGTTCTAACCCCCATGGAGGAGATGGTGCTGGGCATTATGGGAAGGGCCATTGTTGAGGCCGTGGCCACCGGTGGGGCTGAAGCGATTGAAGATGAGGGTATCCGCATACTTAATCCTCCTACCCTCATCCTACTACTCCCTCATCACACAATATCTTCCGACTGAGAAGCTGCAGATAACGTAAGTATCTTCTTACTTTATCCTCTCCCCTCACCACAACCCTCCCCATGCCCCTTTTTTCTCTCAGATACTCAGGTACTGCAACCTGCTCAGGCAGTGGAGGAAGAGCAAGAAGACAGTGAAGATAAAGACACACTGTCACTCGATGTCACAGTCACAGCCACCAGCTCAGATACTGACACTGAGTGTAATTTAGAGGGTAGGATAGAGGCGGGATCTGCACATGGCAGGGGTTAAGGATTGCACACAGGGAAAGGATTGCTTAGGTACCAGTTTGCCGGAGGGCGATCCACACACTATTTCTTCTGCAGAGGACTCAGATGATGACTTCGATGGGCCAGGCTACATAAGAAGGTTGATGGGTGTACATACCAAAATGCTTGGTGCACTGGAAAGCCTGCCAGAAAGCCCGTGTTCAATGTCAAGTAGCATGGAGGAGTCCAGCATCAACTTGGCATGGAGCTTTACGCAGAGCTTGGAGCTCATCCTTTCCAACATGGAATGGGTGGCTACCTCCAGCAGCACACCTGTGGAACCAACCATGATGCAACGTCTGATGGCCGATATCTCTGCTTCTATTGCAGTACAAGCAGCATCCACCCAATGTCTGAGTGCTGCAGTGGAAGCTCAGTCAGCTATCATGCAATCTCAGCTTGCTGCCATGGAAGTTCAGACTGCTGCCATCATGGCTCTGGATACCAGTGTACAAAGGGGCTTCCAGGGCATCATAGCACTCCAGTAATCTGTTCTCCAACAGATCTGCTCCTTAAAGACTCTCTGCGGATATGGCCTCCTGCTGAGAGCCCTTCTCCCCCTCCTCCTCCTTCCTCTTCTAGCAGCTTGTCCTGTTCTGCGTGGCCTCTGCTCATTCTCCAGGTCATGCTCAATGCTAAGAGGAAGCCCTATTAGGCCACCCATGTTTGGAAGCAACTGGTTTGTGCACAAGCCTTTAAGTCACCAAAAATCTACTTCAGCACCAGACAGACCTCTCCCTGCAGATTATTAAAACTTTTAACAAGTATGGAAAAGCACCCAAAATGAGTAGAATTGTAGCAACAGCCAGAAAAAATAATCCAGCAACTAACATGTAAGTAGTTGATGATCCCTTTAAATATACCTAGTGTGGGGTCCTTCATGACGTTGAATGCATGTTTAGTTGTGGGAGTTTAGAGAGGGCATAGGCCAGAGCGTGGAGCTCTAAAATTGTAACGCTGGTGTTAAATCAGCGTTGCATGCTGATTGACATGATTTGCCTGCTGCTGGTGGACATTGGGTGCGCGCACACAAGCACCTTTACAAAGATGGCGTCCGGTGGAATTCCTGTCAGAAGTGTGCGCACACGCCGAAGCACTATTTTCGACATTTAAGGGACCAAAAAATGGGCACTGCAGAGCCCAATTTTGCCCCCTGGATTTCTGTGTTTTGTCTGCTATCTTAGGCCACCAAGGTTTTGGGTACTGAGCAGCACTTTGCAGGTTCATTTTGATTTGACCTTCCTTGCATCGATTTAGAAGAGACTGTGGGGGCTGCACTCTGACATCTTTCCCTGGGCCTCTCCATTGTTCTTTCCAGCAGAATTGATGTACAGGTCTGTCCAGGCCAAGATTCAAGGCTGCAATGAGCAGGGTGTGGATGGAGAGCAAGATCGACCCTTCCCTTTAAGAACTGGCCGGCACCAGTGTATCTGTGTTCCATTGCTGACTGACATCACATGAGCTTTGCCAATGCTCTGAGGTAGCGCCTCGCTCCTCGGCGTTAGCGCCTTAAGAAAGGTGTGTAGTGCCTGATTTAGTGCTCCAATCACCTCCAGGGGCGATAGAAGCCAAGTTTGCAGTCGGAGGCGATAATTAGCGCCAGGCGCTAAACTTTGCGCCCAGCCGATAATTGCGCCCCAAACGGGGCGATACCGAATTTCTCCTCCATGTTTCAATAAGATCACCTCTCATTCTTCTAAACTCCAATAAGTATAGACCCAACCTGCTCAACCATTCCTCATACGACAACCCCTTCATCCCAGGAACCAACCTAGTGAACCTTCTCTGAACTGCCTCCAATGCAACTATATTCCTCCTTAAATAAGGAGACCAAAACTGTACGCAGTACTCTAGGTGTGGTCTCACCAATGCCCTGTACAGTTGTAGCAAGACTTCCCTACTTTTATACTCCATCCCCCTTACAATAAAGGCCAACATTCCATTTGCCTTCCTAATTACTTGCTGTACCTGCATGCTAACTTTTTGTGTTTCATGTACGAGGACACCCAGATCCCTCTGTACTGCAGCATTCTGTAGTCTCTCTCCATTTAAATAATATTTTGCTTTTCTATTCTTCCTACCAAAGTGGATATCCTCACATTTTCCCACATTATACACTGTCTGCCAAATTTTTGCCCACTTACTTAACCTATCTATATCCCTTTGCAGATGTGTCCTCCTCACAACTTGCTTTCCCACCTATCTTTGTATCATCAGCAAATTTGGCTACAGTCATTTATATAGATTGTAAATAGTTGAGGCCCCAGTACTGATCCCTGTGACACCCCACTAGTTACAGTTTGCCAACCTGAAAATGACCCATTTATCTCGACTCTCTGTTTTCTGTTTTTCTGTTAGTTAGCCAATCCTCTATCCATGCTAATATATTACCCCCAACACCATGAGCTCTTATCTTGTGCAGTAACCTTTTATGTGGCACCTTATCAAATGCCTTTTGGAAATCCAAATACACTACTTCTACTGGTTCCCCTTAATCCACCCTGCTCGACACGTCCTCAAAGAAATCTAATAAATTTGTCAAATACGATTTCCCTTTCGTAAAACCATGTTGACTCTGCTTGATTGTATTATGATTTTCTAAATGTCCTGCTACTACTTCCTTAATAATGGTTTCCAGCATTTTCCCAATGACAGATGTTAGGCTAACTGGCCTATAGTTTCCTGCTTTCTGTCTCCCTCCTTTCTTGAATAGGAAGCAGCTCTGCAACTCCAGATATCTCCAGGGCCCCCTCCTCTGCTGGTGTCAGTTGGGTGAATACTGGAGGGCCACCTCCGGTTCTCTGCCTCTCTCACATGTTCTGGGCTCTTTTCTCCTGCAAGGAGGGAAAGAAGAGAACTTTGAGTGAGAGTGATGGAATGAGTGTAAGGAATGGATAGGTTACATCTGTAGAGGGTGACTATGAGGGAGTGGCGTGACATTGTCAAATGGCCGCCTTCTGTGGTGTTACTTGTCATGAATGCATTAGGATGAGGGTGGTTAGTCAGATGAGGATGTGAGTATGTACATAGAGAGAGAGGGATGGGTGAACATGCAAGGTATGTTGGTGTGAGGAATGATGTGCAGGAGCAGGCTTGGGAAGGCAGAGTGATGGGGATGTGGTGACAGGCACATCAGGATGAAGGTGAGTGTGGCATTGCACTCACCTTTCCTGACCTCATGAGATCATTGAATCGTTTCCTGCACTGGATCCAGCTCCTCCTGACCACATCCCTGCTGCTGATCTCCTCTGCTATCTCCAGCCAGGCCCTTTTGGTGTCTTTGGAAGGTCTCCTGCACCTATCTGCTGGGAACAGGACCTCCCTGCGTGCTCTCACTGCCTCCACCAGTGTATGCAAGGATGCATCAGAAAATCAGGGTGCAGCCCTCTGCCTTTGAGTACCCAGTATTGATAGTTTGGAACAGTACTCAGCCCTTTTGTATTTCAGCTTCCACACTCCTCTAGCAACCTTCAAATGAATTGCGCGCAAGGCTGCTTTAAATATCGGCGTTGGAAACGAGTCATCGATGATGTCATCAGACCCGCTCCATTTAATTGGGCCGGGGAATGTGCATGACTGCTTTAAGTGGGGTCATTAAGTTAAAGTCGCCCTGAAGAACGCACGGAGCGGAACGTCGCGTTCCCGACCTGCTACGCGGCCCACACGCACCCGACCCAACTCCATGGTAAAAATTCCAGCCCAAGTATCTGCTCATTAACGTGGTTCATTTTAATTATTTAAAATACACCTGCATGGATGCTTTCATTTGCAATTTGAGTAGCAAGTTGAGATGTCAGAAGATATAGCGGTAATAACTTAATTGTAACTGGTTCTGTATTCAACCAGAAAACCTTCCAAAGGGACTTTAGGCCCAACAGTGCAAAAATAATTTTGCTCATTCGTATTAAATTAGCGCAACCATGTTCTCGTGTACATGTTACTGAGCAAGCTAAGGGTTTAAATGGGGAATAATAAAGCACTCTGAACATGTTTTCTGTTGAAGTGCAGTCTGGATACAGTTCTGTGGAATTCAGCAGTTTACTTTATTGGAAATCAGTCATTGCTCACTCTTCACATAAGGCATGAGGCAGCTGGTGCCTGTAAAACTGAGTTATAGCTCAGCTATTTCTCACTATTGTCTACTTATAGATCAGGAATACTGTTAGGAAAATTAATTTAGATGTTTTAGTTTGGCTGGTGTGGTTTTATGTCAAAGTCAGAACCCATAAGGACACCAGGAGCTGATTTATTGGCACATGAATTTTATTGACCATTTAAAAATCAAAATTCTTAAATTATAAGCTGGAACATAAGCCTTTAAAAAAAAAAAAATCTCCCCTATGGACTCTCAGAAATATTTTCGAGCCGAGGCAAGTCCTTTATAACCTTTGTGTTTAACCTCTAGATTTGAGTTATGGGGTAGACTGTTTTTAAGGAAATTTAATTCAAAAATATTTTCAGGTCATGTATTGAACTCTGCGCCTTTATAAAACCAGGGTTAAAAAACTGCACTCTGCAACAGGCCGAGAACAAATTCGAATCCAATTTGGTGAGGCCAAAAAACAAAGCAACTTTCCAGCTTGCAATAACAAGGGAGTTTTATACCTCAATTCCCAATCCTTTATCCATTCCCATTGTTTTAATTCCCACTAATCCTTTGTGGGCTGTTGCTGTCTTTAGCTACCACAGTGATTAGTTGCTTGTCTATTTCAAAATCATTCTGCATTTCCTCTTAATGTTCAATCAGTCTTTAGTGAATAAAAAGTAAAATTTGGTAAATTGAAGAAGTCCCACTTGCCAACTGTTGGAGTATATCTTTTAAAATGTTTTCTTTCAGCACTTTCAGCTCTTTCCTCGTATCTATACATTCCAGTTCACCTTGGAGTCATTTTCTTTGTAGTTGTAGCACCTGAAATGTAAACTAGCTGCTCTTCTCATTTAGTTAAGGAGTGGCAAAGTCTTTATATTGCAGCCATTCTTTCACTCCTTATTCTTCCTTGTCTGGTATCTCCTTTTGGACTGAAGATTGATTCTAACCTGCAATGCAGCTTTCCAACAACCCCAAATTGAGATCACATTTACATTTTGTTACCTTGAACTGAATTAGGATCATGAGGTACACAGTTTTAGATTTTGATTTCAAAATTAACTTGCATTGTACAGTTTGATTCTATTTCGGTACAAATTCAGGTTCGTTCTGAATTGAGCCAGTTACTGTACGGCCACCCAGGGCCCCTAAGCCTTTTTTACCATAAGAGCTGCCACACACCTCAGGATACTGGCCCTCAGGTTGCACCAAAGAAAAGCACTGGAATAGGATTAAGAAGGGTAGACATCCAGGAGTTTCCTGGCATGAAGAAAGGCTTATGGTCACTTTGGAGTTTTTGTATTAAAGGAGAATGTGCACTTATGACATTCTTTGTTATTCATAAGAACATAAGAAATAGGAGCAGGAGTAGGCCATTTGGCCGCTTAAGCCTGCTCCACCATTCAATAAGATCATGGCTGATCTTCTACCTCAACTCCACTTTCCTGCACTATCTCCATATCCCTTGATTCCCTTAATATCCAAAAATCTATCGATCTCTGTCTTGAATATACTCAACGACTGAGCCTCCACAGCCCTCGGGTAGAGAATTCCAAAGATTCACCACCCTCTAGAGAATATAGGTCGACTCAATCTCTCCTCATAGGACAACCCCCCACCCCAGGAATCAGTCTGGTGAACATTTGTTGCACTCCCTCTATGCCAAGTATATCCTTCCTTAGGTAAGGAGATCAAAACTATACACAATACTCCAGGTGTGCTCTCACCAGGACCCTATATAATTTGCAGTAAGATGTCTTTACTCTTATACTCAAATCCTCTTGTAATAAAGGCCAACATATCATTTGCTTTCCTAATTGCTTGCTGTGCCTGCATGTTAACTTTCAGTGATTCATGTACAAGGACACCCAGGTCCCTCTGAACACCAACATTTCCCAATCTCTCACCATTTAAAAAATACTCGGCTTTTCTAATTTTCCTACCAAAGTGGATAACTTTCCCTGACCACTAAACAGAACTGTACCACTACCTAACCTAAGGGGTGTGACCGCCTCCTGGATCAAAGTGTTCAGGTAACTCTCCCCATCCTGATGCCCCGCAATATATGCACCTCAGACTCCAGCTCAAAAACTCTGAGCTGAAGTTCCTCAAGATGCAGGCACTTACTGCAAATGTGGTTGTCTGGGATCACAATGCTCTCCACAAACTCCCACATGCTGCAGTTGCGGCACACCACCTGCACTGCCATCCCTATATGACCTTGTTTTATTTAATTAAGTGTAATTAAATTTGTAATTAGGTAACTTAGTTTACAGTGTAGTTTCTTGACTACTTACTTGATCTAGATTAAGTTAAGGGTACTGAAATTAAATATCTACCTGTAACACAAAGCACTACAAGTAGCGTAGGCAAAAAGCAGAAACTCCTTCCCTCTGTTCTCCGAATTCCCATTCTTTCCAAATTCCTAAATAAAACACTCTGTTTAAGTACACTCCATTTTAATCCCGCTCTGTGCAGAGTAAGTGCTTTACACACATATATTTGTGATGTTGGACCACCTAGAAAAAAATCCTTTAATTCGTGGAGATTAAAGCAAAAAGAAACACTCTAAAAGCTCTTTCTTAATTTATAGGCAACATGTGCCTCTCATCTATCCCATTCTAAGTTACTCTTGCTGCATTGCAAATGTAACTTCTGGGATTTTGGTGTACCAACCCAACTGACCTTCATTTAGTTCCATGAGGACATGGCAGGCAGATTGCAGAGAGGCCCAAACCACAATCGGAAACTCGGGTGTGTTGATTTTGGTATGGGAAATCAGCTTCCTCCCCAGTTTTACAGGTCACTAACTTATATTTTGCCAATTCTGTACCCCAGAAATGACAAAAACAATGCGACTTTCAAGGCCAGAGGTTTTATTGGTTTTCTTCATTTTTTTCCATTTTTATAATATGATATTGTGGCTTGCTGGAATGTCAGATTTGGCTGGAAAGCAGGGCATTAAAAAACGGATTTTTTTCTAGGTGGTCCAACATCACAAATATATTTGTGTAAAGCACTTACTCTTTGGCCGGATTTTTGCCTACCTGGGCGGGTCCAGTGTGGGCGGTGGCTTGGCGTGTCCGTGGCGGGTCACGACCCCGCTGCTGGCTCCATCCCACTGTTGAAAATTAACTTACCTTAATGGGGCCTATTAATCCCGCCCAGCGCGTTACCTGGCCCAGTTAGATGGAGCGGGTCTGGTGGCGTCATTCATGACGCGTCTTCAGCCGGGATCCTTCAAGGGACCCTGGCCACATTACATTTGAAGTTTAATCTAACAAAGTGGGTGTTGAATCTTTACTCTACAAAAATATAATAAAAGTCATATATGAGTGACAAAGAAATATTTAAATAATATTATCATTAAGTAATATGACGCCAGCTACAAATACGATCACGAACATAATTAAAAAAGTACATTAATTGGGAAGTTATTGGTGCTTTAGTCACAAATCTATAGACTTTTGTATCAGTAACTGGTACAAATAAATGATGTGTGTGTAGAGGTAATATATAAAATTAAGCAGATTTTAAATGTAATTGGAAAAGGGTAGATTTACAATCTTATGAAGTTCAGCAGAAGAGCTGCGGAAACCCTGACAAACAGTGTAAGTGGTGCTTACAATGTGTTTCTGGGATTTGTGCAGCTCTGCCGTTGAAGTTAACAATGGACAAGTGAGAGAACCTCTGCAGAAATTCACCCCAAAGTCTCAGACTGAAAATTAAATTTGTTATATTCAGGGACTGAAAGCAAATTGAACCAGTGGAATGAGTGATGAGAATGTAATTGTTACGGTTGATGACTTGATTTAATCTGGAACTGGACAATCACAGTATACCATGAGAAAAACCTGACCAGAAACAACACAAAAATGTATTTAAATGGTATATGTCATTTTTTATAGTGCAGATCAATTCACTGCGACTACTGTTGAGTTGGAAGGCAACAGCCGAGAATGGCCAGTGAAAAATGTATTTCCCTCACCATCCAGGGTAGGAGGGGAGCCTTCAGCACTCACATTCCTTCAGGAATTTCTGAATTAACATTTACCAGTAGCTTTTCAAGTAGAACAGAATCTCCATCAATCTGTTAGCTGATGTAATCAACATGTTTTTATTTTGGTTTGTTTTTCATGCTGTCAAGTAATCAGCTGAAGCAATGGCCACTGAACTCCCGCCTCAGGTTGACAGACGTGGTTCCCAAGCTGCATGAATCCCGTGGCCATGCAGGGAAATTAAAAAAGTGAAAAAAGGCTCTTAAATGCCTATAAACTATCTGATAATTATCTCAATTGGGTCCCCCGCCGCTGCCGGTTGGGTCGGATCCGTAATGACACGCGCCTGGGGAAAGGCGCATGGGAGCGAGATGACAGCAGGTTCCCGACCCGCTGTCAAAAATAACAACTTTCCCACCCGACCCACCACCAATCTTGCCCGCTACCACCCTGGAAAATTCAGCCCTTTAAATTACATTTAGCCCAAGGCTTAATCATGCTTCAGGACAAATCACTTACCTGCACTGATTCTTCTCGGTTTAGAAAAAGTTTGGATCATGTTTCCTCTCCTCTATTTTTAATGAAAGCAGATTTTGCTACCTTAAAATACGGTATCATCAACCTCACTCAACACCTGCCAACTAATGAAAAGTTTTCCTTTAAAAAGGATGATGAGTCTTTTATATTTTTTTCCAGTTTTCTCACCTCGTCGCCTGAAGACACTGCTTGTTGCTGAGGGATGCTCCCATGGCTGGTGGCAGCTCTCCTGATAAATGGCTTTAGTCATGTGTGCTTCTAGAAATTGAGTGTCATCTGGGCACTTTCCAGTGAGGGTCACTGGATAGTAGTCAAGAACACCAACTCATGGCTGATTTTTGTACCACTCCCTAGACCAACTGAGGCCAATTATAGCATCTTAACTGCTGCCTGGATGAGATTAGTTAACTCAGCACAGACCAGAGCTCAAATAGGGGACCTTCCAGTCTACATCCTTTAACACTACACCACGCAGCATCCCCCAGCTATTGGAAGAACGTGACGGAGATTCTTCTAAATAGCTACAGTTCAATACGAATTTCATGTGAATAAATATTGGGGATCAATCCGCAAACAATTTTTTCTGGCAAACAGATTATTCACTTAGCAGAAATCGACTGTTACTACCAAGAGCAATTACACATGATGATAAATCAGGCATTAGTATTGGAAACATAAATGAGCCGTGCTCAAGGGAGAGATTTGATGGCTTTTTGCTTTAGATGCCTTTTGGTAGATAAAATCAAATTATAAAGGCACAGCAAAGATAAAAGTGCAGAAATAGTTCCAGATGCAACCTCTTTAAAAGTTCAATCTACTTAGCATGTAAATATTGGGCCAGAAATTGCTGGAATGGCACATCTTGCAGTGAGCGACGTTAATTGGACGTTTTACCTCACCCTTCAGATCGCACTATATTTGCACCGCAAATTGGTGGCAATGTGAATTGATAATGGTGCAGCGATGTCAATGTCACAACTGGGACCTCCACAACATCGTGCCCAATGGTCTATCTCCTTAACCAATGAAAAAAAAGGATAGATAAAGAAACAATGTGAATGACGGAGAAGGAACTAGGGTGAATTAGAGTCAAATTAGATATAGAAAGAGAAATAGAGAGGGCAAGAAAGAGGGTAGATTAAGAGAGAGAAAAAAGAGACAGAAAGGAAAAGTAAGAAAAAAATGAATAAGAACAAGTAGAAGAACATGACATTGTAACCCAGTTGTGATTGAGAATTGTTGTATTGGTCCTTGAGAAGTTAATGACTGAATAGCAGGGTAGGTGTCCGAAATGTAGAAACATTCTTGATCCATGAAGTATAGAACCAGCAGCCCCAGCAATCATGATCAGTACATCATTGCACTCCCAAAACAAGCGCTCTACTCGGAGCTCCGACACGTTCTGAGGGACTGCCTAAGAAGAAGAAGAAGATTGCACTGCTTTCATAGGAACATTGGAATTGCTAGACAAAAAAAACCAAGGTCCATCTTGTTTGCCTTCTACCACTCTGGTACTTACATGATACAATGATAATGGAGCTGTCTATTGAACTATCAATTAGTTTACAACAGACCCAGAAATGACATGAGGAAATCCCCAGTGGAGGAGATCTTTGGGAAACATAGATCCTAAGTCACCTTTTTCCTCTCAAGCATGCTCCACTTACCAGATCATGTCTCAAAATACTCATACTATATTCCAAAATTATTTTCTGAAATAAATCTATCTAATTCTAATTTCCGAGTGTCAAAACAGTTTTGCATCCTGAAAATTATTGACTTCCAAAACTTACAGGAATGTGGATGGCGAGACTGGCACAAAAATATTGCCAAGACAGATAGAAAAAATAAAAAAGCTATAAGAACAATTCACTACCTGTTGGAGTGAGACTCCACAGCTTCATTGTTCCCTTTCTGGGTCACCAAGGTTGAGTGGCATCTCAGGACTATAAATCACAACATTAACAGGATCCTTACGAAATGAATTATCAGCCCTAAATGGCTGTGGTGAGATTAATTCACCATTATTTTTCTAGCAATTTCCAGTATATATACTAATCTTCCGGGTGGCAGCTGCAGCTCATTTTCCTTTGCCAAATCTGCTAAGTTGCGTCGGGACGCCTACTTGGCACCCTGCAGCTTGTCTGAGGAATTTAAATTTGGCCACTTCGCCGCCCAAAAGTCAAAATAGACCCCAGTCAATCAGAACTTCCATAACGTTCCTTATTAACACTAGAGTATAAAATACAGCAAGTACCTAACACAGGCACTGTGCTATTGCATGGTTCTGAATTTGGATAATATCCAGTTATAGTTTGAATAGGTAGCAGAATGGCACTCTTTTAAAAGTCTCTTTTAAAAGATTTCCTGTGTATGTTGAGAAAAGTACAATATCTATAACTGATGAAGCAAGAACATCTCACAGTGGAAACACCTAGTAACCTTTAGTTCAGGGGGAAGGTCACCATTTTATTGTCTAACTCCCAGGACTCTTGTCTGTTTTGGTAATCTGGAAAATATTAGTGACTGTCCATAGTAGGGACAGCCAAAAGAAACACATATTCAGGTGTGAAATGAAAATTGATTTTAAATTAAAATCTATTAAAAGGCATATGAAGAGGATACAGTTGAGGGAAATTAGAGTAAAGAGACTGATGGAGGTTATACATGGAATGGTGAATGTGACCAGGAAGGTTCAGAGTTGATAGTGGAAGTCAGAGGAGGGTTAGCAGAGAATGAAGGAGGATAAAAAGGCCACTAATATTTGGCAGCCTTCAGGCATGACAGAATTTTTCATCTTACAGCCACACTATTATTCCTAATGGGTGGTCTAATTTATTCAGTTTGCTCCAAATCAAGTATCCAAATGCTTGAAAGAGGGAGATGGACAATGACAGCGCTTTGTTAGGAGTACTGGGGGGAAAAATTCAGTAGCGCCCCATTTGGGGCGCAATTATCGGCCGGGCGCAAAGTTTAGCGCCTGGCGCTAATTATCGCCTCCGACTGCAAACTTGGCTTTTATCGCCCCTGGAGGTGATTAGAGCGCTAAATCAGGCGCTTCACACCTGTCTTAAGGCGCAAAGGCCGAGGAGCGAGGCGCTACCTCAGAGCGCTGGCGAAGCTCATGTGATGTCAGTCAGCAATGGAACAGAGACACAATGGTGGTGGCCAGTTCTTAAAGGGGAGGGTTGATCTTGCTCTCCATCTACATCCTGCTCATTGCAGCCTTGAATCTCGGCCTGGAGAGACCTGTACATCAAATCTGCTGGAAAGAACAATGGAGTGAACCAGGGAAAGATGTCAGAGTGCAGCCCCCACAGTCTCTTCCAAATAGATGCAAGGAAGGGCAAATCAAAATGAACCTGCAAAGTGCTGTTCAGTACCCAAAACTCCTTCACACAGCGCTGAATCTCTCCAGAAGTCTCTCTCTCTCAGAATGCGTGGTGCAAAAATGTCACCAACAAAAAAAGGCAGGAAGCGTTCGCCTTTAAATAGCGTTCCCCCAGTCTCTTCCCGACTGCAAAACGCTCCCCTCAACCTGTCGTTGCTAGCGGCAGGCGGTAAGGCAGGGGCGCCACTCAATATCCGCTCCGGGGCGCTACCGGGGCGTTGCGCACTCGACTGACGTCATGATCTGCTGGCGCAGGAGATCGTGGCGCTAGTGTTTAGCGCTGCCGCAAAATGTCTAGTCAATTTCGCGAGCGGCGCAAACATCGCCGCGCCCGGGCGCTAGTTGCTTTGCGCCCCATTAGCACCCTCTTAAGGCGCTAACGGGAGGCAGAACCAACTGAATTTTTCCCCCCTGATCTTCCTTTTAACTTCCAAAAACCTAGATGTAAAACTTTTTTTTAAAGGCTGATTTTATTTTTCTGTATTTTGTATACATGACTAAAGTTACTTATTTTCTAAAATATTGATTCAGGAGCAAATTGGAAACATTTTTAAAAACAAAACATTGTTTCAACCTTTTTTCATTTGTTATTGGATTCATGTAGTTGTTTCTTCTTTCCCTCTAGGCTGTAATTGTTATCTTTCTTTGCAGTTGTCTACTTCAACATTGAATATAATTTGTCCTCTGTGTGGCTAGTCTTGTTTTTTCGATCCAACATGTGGAGTGAGCCTTTGGCACAGTGGTAGCATTCCTGCCTTTGGGCCAGAAGGTGCAAGGTTCATAACACCACTCCAGACAGTCCTGGTGAGTGGAGTTGGAGCTCTGGCTTTGAATTCTGCGTTGACATCCAGCGGGATACTCGCGTCCGGTGGGTGTGCGTGCCCCCCGCCCCCCCCACTCATCGTATGGGTTGTGGGAGCCCATAAAATCCTCTCGCCGTATAGGACTGACCACCCTGTCGGCTGGTATAAAGATGGTTACGACCATGGAAAGAGTGTCAATGCGGCCAGACAGACAGTTAATCAGCCTGAGAATCCTCCCACTACTTCACCAACATGCCTGCAGCTAGCATTTCTACCTTCAAAAATGCATATACGTGAGATTATACACATGTACCCATACTCATGACTTGATGTTGGACATGCTCATGGTGTTGAGGATGGTAGCGGAGAGATAGAACTGCGTATCATCAGCTGCATATGTGATGATCTTACAGTATTACATACACATTAACCGAATTGAAGGCTTTCTTAAAATTCTCCATTTGATTTCTTGTTGGATAAAAAGAGCAAGATATTGAGCAAATCATCAATTCCTTTTCAGTTCTCTAGTGCAGTGACAGCAATGTTGGGAAGGTGATAGGGTTACATATCCTTCTGGCCAAAGCAGTAATGAGAAATTAGTTTGAAATTTGTTGATGACACCAATGACTATTCTAGCAGGAATCTGAAATGTGCCAGTAGCACAGAAAGTTTTGTGGATCAGGTCATAACTTCTCCTACCTGTCCAATGTATCTTTTTAACAAACACAATATGAATAGTACAATTTACATATTTGTTGTATTAAAAAGTTTGATAAAGCCTCTGTGTTATGGTCCATTTTCCTGCAGATGTAGGAAAGGAGATCACATTTGAAAAATGGGCACAAGCTCAGAAAATATGTTACTGTTCAAGTGTAAAGGACTGGTGTATCCAGGTGGTTTGAATTGAGAACATTCAGATTTTTCCAAGTATCTGTATTTTAACCCAATTTAGACTGCTTTGTATTTGTTGCTCAACCCTTTAAATAATTCCACTGTCACGTTATGTAGCTTACAAGGACATTTATTTAAAGAAGGTCTACTTAATAGAACAAAAAACACATCATAGAAATTTTTGATTTTATTAACAAATATGAGCCTAGAAATTACAGCTGGCGATATTAGCATTCCAATGCTTAATACATTAGCATGTAATTCCTGTGCTCTTTTAATGGAGGAGGTAACCTGTTTATTTTATTTATTTTAAATGGATTAATGCCACTATTAACATAGCAGAGCAATGTTATATGAACATGTTAAGCATCACCCGCTAATATTGCCCATAGTAATTTCTAGGCTAAGATGTTTATGTTGAACACTAGCAATTATGAAGTTAAAAAAAGATAAAATGAAAAGCTAAAATTCAAAACTTGATCTTTTTTAAGTCTGGATGATCATGCTATGGTCTAGTTTTATGAATTGGTAATTGAGATTCTGAGGAGAAAGTTGAAACAATTGAAGTGTGTCTCATAATTTAAAACAAATGTTTCAATCTGCAAAAACCTTGAGGCACATCAATCTAATTTAATGATTAGAGATAAACACTTCACAATCAAAATGTCAAATTTGCATGCGACCCTTCTTTAGTTAAATGTAATTCATGGGATTCAACACTTTTGATCTTCACATATCCCAATAGGCTTTGACTTAGTAAGGAGACCTAGTTATTTTATATGTTGTATGTTATCTTTGTTTAAAAAAAAATGCCTTAAGCAAAACTCTAATCAATGGTAGAAAGTAATTTCTGTCTGCTTCTGTGATTCTATTCCACTGCTAAATGGAGTTGTGATGTACTGCTTTCTTGATTGAGTTGCTTTGATAGATTAAGTAGCATGGTGCTTTGGTAGATCTGAAAAGGAGCACCCAATATTCTAGGGAAGATAAATAGCAAATGAGGGCATATATAGAACAAAAATTACTTTCTTTCCCTCTCCTATCTCTCAGCCTTATGCCTCTTTGACAGCACTGCAGATTTAAAGGATAGTTGTATGTCTTTCTAGACAGTTAACTTATTTGTGAAATGTATGAGCATCATGGATTTTCTCTATCGCCTAAAGGAAGACTTATATTGCCACGTGGCATCCTACCTCGTGACCTTCCACTTTGTGACAATATTTAATACTATTGGATGAAGTTGAGCATTGACAGGCCTCTGTTAAATTACTGAAAACATACCTTAATAACAGAAGACTATGTTCTATTCTATCATGTTCATTACTTCTCATGCTCAATGTCCTGACAGGTTGCTAAGTAAGATTGCTGTGTTATTGCTAATATGTAATTGTCTTGTGATGTGAAATAATCTCCACTTCGTTATTTAGCTCGTGTTCCTTAGGATGTAATGTTTGTTATTGTTGCAAAGTTGGATCTCCACGGGGGTAAATTTAACCGGCCCAGTGGGATTCTGACGGGCAATGGAAAGTAAACACGGGCATGGTGTTTAGCAGACCACCAATCTGATCCCGTCAGTTTTCCGCCAGTGCGTTAGGTTAAAATGACCCCCTGTGTCCTAACTACATGTACTTTAATCTTTTTGAGTTAACAAATGGCAAGACGTTGATTGGTTCAGTTCGTAAATTGCTTTATTCCACAGCAGATAAAACATACAGAACACCGAATATGGTGAAAGTCCTTTGGCACAATCAGTTCCACTTCATTTTGTGTACCGTTACAAACATAAAGAACATGCGTACACTAGCCTACTTGGGGAGATTCTTACTTAACAGAGAAAGATGGATTTGCTCTGCTCTCTGTCCTGTCAGCAATGCGAGGGGTATTGTTTCTCCCTCACAGCCTTTTTGCTGCTTTACTCCCGGCCAGCCAACATCACTAAAACAGATTATCTGGTCCTTTACCGCATTGCTGTTTGTGGAACCTTGCTGTGCACAATTAGGCGTCTCCCTAAATTACAACAGTGACTGCACTTCAAAAGTGCGTCAAATGTTTTTTGACATTTTGAGGCCACGAAAGGTGCTATATAAATGCAAATTCTTTCTTCCTGGCTTTTACTCTTTTGCAGCCTTTCTGCTGCTTTGACTTACTTCTACTGTCTGTGCTGATTCTTGTAAAACCTCTCCCTTCTGAGATCAAAAGAGCTCATCAACCCAACCCTGACAGCTATGGATCTTCAGGTGACTTGGCAAGAAACTACACTTAATTTGATCCTGGTTGAAGATATTAACACTACCTTTGGAAAGCACGGATTATGGGCTGCGGCACGGTATTGCAGGCCTTCCTCCCCTTCTTAAAGGGGAGAGGGGCCTTGTGCAGCGCGACCCGGGGCCCAGCTGGGCCACCGGGGATCGGGAGTGCCGGCAAAAGAGCCCTCTGGCACTCCGCGGGGGAGGGCGGGTAATGAGGCCGGGGACGGCAGCGGAGGCCGGTGCTGGCAGGCGGCCAGCAACAAAAATGGCCGCCCGGCACCTCACCTTTAAATAGCGCCGCCCCGGCCGCAGGTAGGCCCGACATAGCGTCCGGTGGTAAGTCAGGGGGCGCTAACCTCCCGCTGAATTTCATGGTAGGCATTGGCGGCACCGCGCCCAGGCGCGATTTGCTTTGCGCCCCGTTAGTGCCCTAAGGACGCTAACGGGAGGCACAGAGCAACCGAATTTTTCCCCCCTGATGTTTTAAGATCTCTTTCTCCCTTAATAATTGTAATCAGGCTACTGGTGAGGCTACTGTCTCACATTTCGGCATCAAAGCTAGGCAGCAGCACAGTGAACTGACTGCCTCCAATATGCCCTTCAACTCATTTGAATCTTTATTCATAGCTGCCTTTGCAGCTTTGGCGAGCAAGGGTAATAGGGGAAGCAGAAAATCTGGCCTGCTTATCCAAATTAAAAGATGTGTGCACTTAAAGGTAAGTAGCTGTGTGTGTGGGGGTCAAATATTGTTTCAGCCTTTATCAAGCTTCAAAATAAATTTTAGACATTTGCCAACCTTGATGAAGTCTGTTGGGAGGGAGAAGTGGCAGGCATTAGTTAAGTGAAAAGAAGCCCTATGCGGAGGTGCAAAACATCTTCTGTGGGCAAGTGATGGAATGGTACAGCACCCTACTCTGCATGATAGTTGGCCAAATGGACATGCAGCCGAATGAGATGGCTGCAAGAAGGGTTACCCTATTTGGCATTTTGAGGCATGCTCCCCAGAGGACAGCAGTGCACTGTTCTTGGCAGCAGAAAATAACAAGGCTGAAAGTTTTGTACGCTACCTCCAGGACATGGGAACAGAAGCATAGGAAGACAGCACACTTAATGGAATCTGGCAAGGAATGACTACCCAACAGTACCATGTACCTCATAGATGGCCCGAGATTGCATACCACAAAGTGTTCCCCATCAACCTGTTTCACATTTAATGCTCTCCCAAGCCAAGCCCTCACACAACCTTACAGCTCTTTCACTGCATCTCATGCATACCCATATCTCAGTAGGGCACATGTTCAAGATGCAACGTACAATTGAAAACCTTGTCAGGTTCACATCTTCCAAGACCATTACACCTCATTTTTGTAAAACAACCTAAGGGGTAATTATAATGTACAATCCCTTTCTGACACCCAGGTTGGCATGCAATTTGTACATATGTATGTCACTGTCCATGTGCTCCTGCAATTTCTAGCATTTCAAGCCTACTTTTCTGCTTATGCAACAAAAAGGCATAATTGTAACTTAAAGATTTATGTAGTCAAGAGTAGATGCTGAAGATGCATCTTTTCTGGCATGCCCAGTGACTGTGGACCTGCTTAACTGGGTAAACAGTTAGGGCTCGATTTTGCCAGGCCCGAGGAGGCGGGATTGAAGGCGTGTGAGGTGTTAAAATCGCAAAAACTGGCGGGCGGGCCCGATCCCGCCTCCATCCCGCCTCCGAGCAATTTTCCCACATGCGAGTTTTCTGACCCCGTCTCCATCCCGCCTCCAAGAGGCGGGATAGGCCCTTAAGGCCCTTAACAACCAGTTAAGTGCCTCTATAATCCCATTTTGAGAGGCCTTTCTGATTTTAACACTTTTCCCACGTGCTGCACGTCTCTGGAACACGCCAGTGAATCCTGGCGGCAGCACAAGTGAATTGCTTACTAACAGCTTGTAGAATTCGCAAAATTATCGCGATTTCATAATAATGAGAAGGAGACATACAGTTTCGTAAACACAGCTTTATTTCAGCAAAATGCTGTCAGGTTTTCAAAAAGGACACAAGCAGCCTGTAAAATGGCCGCCACGCCTCGTGGCAGAAGGTTCTAGATTTTCAGCAGGCAGACAAGATGGCGTTTCAATAAACATTTCAGCAAGATCGGACAGGACTCAGCATATTGAGATAAGACAAGACGAGATCGTTTTGCATTTTAACACCCAAGCCAGGAATATAAGTGCTAGGAATCGGGTTTTTTCCATGCACAAACGAGGGCTATTGTACTGGGCAATTAGGGGCCCATCCAAAAGACATTGATACGCAAATTCCCCACGGCTCTACGATGAGAGAGCCGTTCGCGGGTACTCACAACAAGAATCGGAGGCCCCCAAAACCCCTCCAGGGAGACTCCTAGCCGGTTCCACAAGGGGAGAAATATTAACGGGTACTCAGACAGTTACAAGTATCACCAAGACCCATTAACGACAAGTACCACCCCATACAAGAAGTTTGAGCGCCAAAACATGACAAAAGATGAACATTAAGATTGGGCGGGAGATAAGGAATTACAGTACTATAACTGTAGTGTCCAAACGTCCATCTTTCTCTTATTCGCGCTCTTATTCGCTCGACTCTTGCTCCTTTGACTCGCTTCTCTGATCCGTTGATTTTCCGGGAGTCAACCTCGTGGCTTGCCGCGAAGATTTGTGGGGAGCTGGTCTGCGAAGGCCGGTAAGCGGGCGCACCATCCCGAGAAGTCGGTAAACGGTGTTGGAACCGAAGGCCCGACGAGACGAAACAAGACAAGAAGAAGAAGAAGACGACCGCACGTGCCGCCGCGGTCAGTAAACCCCGACCGCGCCCGAAATAAGTGAACTTTGTAGGTTTTGATCAGGAATCCGAGGTCAACACAGATCTTCATGACAACAGACGGTCCAGCCTGCTAGCCGGAGCAGAAGCGAGTAAACAAGTGGGGTACAGAGACCCCTGATCAACACGTGGATAGTCAGGTGCTGTGGTGAAAGCATCCGAGCAGAGTTTCGGAATTCTCCGAGTTATCACGAGTGGTGAGCATGAGTCTCGATCCTACAGATCTAGATTAGGACAGGTATTGATAGGGGAGGGTTTATGTTTTAAGGATAATTATAATGTGTGTCCCCTTTTACGATGTGTCGTGCGCTCCTCGTTTCCCTAAACCTAGTTGCATAAACGTATGTAAGTTTGTACTGTCATTAATCTGTGCTTATGACATGTATTTCGTAATCTTGAATAATATGCAATAAAGATTTTCCATTTCGCACTATTCAACCGGGTCTACCTGAGTTTTCTCTGTATTATTGCTCTCGCACCTACGTCCAGTGTCAGAACCGTAAGGGCGAGTGGGTCAAACCACTCACGGGCGTCTAGTGTCACCAGGCTGGCTGGAGACCAGAACAGGCAACAAGGCCTAACCCCGCACTAGCACCCAGGCTAAGCACAGAGCCACCCGAAATCCCTTACAGGAAATGGCGACCACGAAGGGACACTGGCAGCGAGAAAATAATGTGTTAGACCCTGGTATGAATGGGCGAAATGTTATGGAAGAGAGAATAGCAAATTATGTTTTTGGAAAAGTTAATTTGACTAAGAGATGGATAAGCGACCTGCTGGTGGATAAGCGTCCGCTAGACGCAGCCATCAGGTGGACAGGTAGCAAAGAACACAGAAAATCGGTAGAGAAAGCGATCTGGCTGATGTGTTATAAAAGGCAAGTCCAGCTTTCGGACCAGGTCATCGTAGCGCAGGCAGCTCAGATCACGGGTTTGGTGGTGGAGATGGAGGAAAAGGTCGCGGGGGGTGCAGCAGCTCATCGCGTCCTTAAATGCGTTGCATCAGGAACGCCAGTTAGTCGCCAACCACCATGAGGCGAAAATAGATTACCTCGAGTGCCAGGTCACTGAGGCAAAATTAAATGAGGGCAGAATAAGGGAACGATGTGCCCGCCTAGCTGCTCAAATAAAAGCCCAGGAAGAGAGCTTAAAGGGGGTTAGGGCAGCATATAAGATGGCCCTCGAGGATAAACATGAGGGGGCCGATCACAGCGTCTGCCAAAGAGAGATAGGGAACCTTAAAGAGGCCCTGAATAAAGCGCACGGCATGGTGTGCCTTATCAGCCCGTCAGCACACCAGCCGCCGGTGGGTGGGGAATTCCAAAAATCCCTACCAAACAAAGCAGAGGAGGTATTCGCCACAGTGCCCTCCGCGCCACCCAGCTATTCGGCAACCTGGGTAAGGGAGGAAGTGGTAGAAGTAGAGGAAGAGGTCCCCGAGATAGTACAGCCCCCTGAAGTTGTAGTGAAGCCGGGACTGTTATGCCCGCTTACTGGTATCAAGGGGGGCCCGAACGGGGAAGATGGGGAAGCGGGGAATCTCCTCAGCCAGCTTGTGTTGCCACACAATGCACACCAGCTGAGGGCTATGATCAGTCACGTACGGAAGCTGTCCGAGTCAGACGACCCTTCCGTACATTTCAGGGAGGTAGAGCAGACCGCAGCCATTAACGGCTGCGACGATGGGGAAAGGGCAAAAATGCTGCTGTTCTCATTAGACAGCTCGGTCCTACAGTGTCTCTCAGACGCGAGCAAAAGGGGAGAGCATACCTATGGGGAATTGAGGGACGAGGTCCTGGAAGTGTTGGGAGCGGACGATGAAGGTCCGTTCGTTAGATTGGGACAGACAGTGCAGATGGAGGGAGAACCCCCGAAGGTTTTCGCCGACAGGCTGTGGCCAGTATACCAGCGTAGCTGCCCAGGTGCGCCAGGGCGCGATTATCTGGACGGTGTCGGTTTAACTCATTGGCTCAGGTGTTTAGTAGCCAACAGTTTGCCAGCCGTCAGGGAGCAGGCCAAAGCGTGGTTTGATCCCACTAACCCCGCCACTACAGAGGAGTCGGTCCTAAATCGACTCACGGTAGGGTACCGTAATACTAGGAGTACGGGGGCGCGTCCCCTTAAGGGAAAGGTGCATGAGGCACGGCCCACCGCCCCGGCTCAAAAGGAGTGGCATCAGGAGGGAAATCGCGTCCCACAAGCCAGTAATGCTTGTTTCGGGTGCGGAAAGACAGGGCACTGGCGCAAGAACTGCAGGAACCCTTGGAAGGAGTCCAGGGACAAAAATCCCGCAGCTCGAGCCCAGGCGCCTGCCTCTGATAAGGGAGCTGGTGTGCATATCCATCCCGATGCGATAGAATCAATGCTGGGAGCCATGCGGTCTCTCATGATTTCGCAAGGAAGGGTGGCAGTTGCTACCGGCCTCACAGAGGCCACAACCCCGTCCACCAGTACCCAATGACTAGAACCGGTGCAGCCTGCCTACCTGTGTCACCTAGAAAGACGCGCACAGGAGGGGGTCTCCTGTAAGGAGGCCAGGTTGAAAGAGCAGGCCTTGCGGGAGGAGAACGCCCGCTTAATGGGGAAGGTAGACGGGCTAGAAGGGCAGCTTAGAGAGCAGGCCTTACGGGAGGAGAACGCCCGCTTAATGGGGAAAATAGATGGGCTAGAAGGGCAGCTTAGAGAGATAAAAGCAGCCTGCAGGGTAGCCAGAAGCAGGAAGTATGAGGATTTTAATCAGTGCAAACTGTATAAGCCGGGTGCACAAGGGCCAACCACAGGGGCCAAACCTGCGAGTGGGGACTCGCAGCCCCGGGTAGGGCCACAGGGCACACAGGCAGGCAAAGCAGCCTGCATCAGGGGAGAGGACATCCTAGCAAAATGTAGGATCCTTTATTGGGGTTGGGAGTCAGATGAGGAAGAGTTCGAGGAGCTCGACCAAGATAGTGACACAAGCGAAGAGGAGCTGGAATCGGAGGACGAAAGGGTCGCCCCCGATTCAGGTAAAGGGAAGATAGGGACTGCAGATGGAGATCCACACAGGGTGGAGACAGAAGCTGCAGGTCCCGAAATCAGGGGGGCGGAGCTAGGGGAGGCGGAGCCAGCGGCTGTGGTGGGACCACAGGACGTGGCGATGGAAGCCTCAGAACCCAGTCCGTCCGCCTTGGACGTCTTGCCCTCGAGGGAGGTAGGGACTGCGAGTGAAGGGCCGCCTACTGGGCCAAGTAGGGCGGTGCCAGAGGCTGCGGATCCTGAGTTCAGGGAGGCGGAGTCAGGGGAGGCGGAGCCAGCGGCTGTGGTGGGACCACAGGTCGCAACGGTGGAAGTCTCGAAACCCGGTCCGTCGGTCCTGGAGTTCCTGCCCCCGGTAGTTCCCCGTAAGTCAAGTCGGACACCCCAGCCCAGGAAGATGTGGATAAGTCCCCAGAGTGTCCCAAGGCGTAGGTTCAAGGCTAAGGCAGCCCAGGGAGAGCCCAGTCACAGCGCAGCAGCAACAGGCTGCGGCAGATCAAAGGGAGGGGTCAATGCCCTCCCACCGTTGGGAGAAGCCTGCGGCAGCCGCCACAGAATTTGAGTAGGCCGCCCTGGGAACGGGCGGCGCTGTACAGTTTTATAAGATGAGTGATAAGTTTTAGTTTGTAAGTTTTGTAAGTTTTATAGTCAATTTTGATAAGTAAAAGATAAATGATGGGAGTTTAAGATTCGGTTTAGTTAAAAGATCCATCCAGTGCACATGTCTTCTTACGTGAGGCGAGGTCAGGGGACCCGCTCACCCTTCACAAAAGCCAGAGACTCTTGGGAGGCTGGCTACCTCATTCTATCTGATCACAGGAACCAAGGAAGGATGGAACGGATTCTGGTAGTGCTCGCGGCATTTGGATGTGGATTGGCCTATCGAGGCCGCACCAAGGATGTCGTGGTGTTTGGATGCTCCGGGGACACGGCCCCCATCGCGGTAGATGGGACCGGGAGGCGAGAGGCTGAGGAGACCGCCACTTATTTCCACAAGGGAAGGTGGCCAGGATGGCTGGGAACGAATTCAACTGAATATTCCAGTACATCGGGTTTTGCCTACAAGGAGACTTCTTTAATGTGCCCCAAAGTGAGGATCATCGCACCCAGAGTCAGCGTCACCGTCGGCAAACGGATTTGTTTGACTTGTAATGGGAATGTCCCATTGAGCCGATGGTGGTGGCTACGAAAGCTGAGCAGGAATATGAGGAATTCTTCGGTCGAGTGGGAGCGATTGGGTAATAATACCCATCGGACAATTACGGGGACTAACGGACAATTGAAAGTCTGTTGGGACAAATGGTGGGAACCGGATGAGGGAATCTATGTATGTATGTGGGGGTCGAAGCACGTTTGCCCCAAAGGCATATCCATATTTTTCGTGAATCAGTGGCAGGATAACGGGCAGGGGATGAGGTGGGATGTAAGCACCAGGGGGTGCGGGGCCCCATACTCTCCGATCCCGGTAAACGCCACTGAACTCATTACGCGCCCACGCAAGGCCCCGCCCACGATTCCGGTGGTTCTGGCTCAGGAAGAAGGGTGCCCTAAAACCAGTAAGGGACCCGGGAATGGTTTGGTACTGGTCCCAACAGACCAGATACTATTTCAGGGGGTACATTACGCGGTGGCCTCGGTGATTTTAAATCTCACCGAGGTGCGGTTGCCGGAGTGGTGCCCCAAAGAGACGGAACAGTTATATCAGGTCCTGTTGACCAAAATGTTTAGGCAATTTTACGAATTCGATTTTGCGGAGATTGATAAAACAAGTTTGTATACCGCACCACATGAAGTTTTGGGTCAGGTGGGGAGACAAAGAAGGGGTATTGTGAACGACATGTTCACCGCTTTTAATACAGGAACATCTGTGGTCAACGCTCTAGACAACGTAGAGCTGCAGTCCCAGGTTAATGGTTTAAAAACACAATTAAAGAATATTCTTACAGACGAAAATAAGGTAGTGGGGTCCGAATTACACGAGGACCAGGCCATGACACTACACTTAAAAGAGATTACAGCTGAGCTGGAGAAACACGCGCGGACGGTAAATGCCCTGATCAGGGAAGATCGGAATGCGTCCGATCAGGCTGCGCAGAACGAGGTGTGCGTGCTTTACGGGGCGTGGTTACTGGGCGAGGGCCGCAGTAATTTGGAGGATTTAAAACAAGGTTTGGTCCCGTCCTGGATAAGTAACAAACACCTGCAGGCGCTCCACCCTTTTCAGAACGCATTAAGCCCGTGCCAGCTCAGGCTAGCTTCAGAAGCATACCCAGTCCCCGTGGACTGCGGACAATCAAACCATACCATTATGGGTATAGTTTTACGTATGCCGGTTTTGGGCGACACAGCAAAGCCCGCCCCGGTATATCGGGTAGAGAACATTGGTGTCATTCAGGGGGGAGCCCGCATTCGCTACGCAGCGGTCCCACCTTACGTCATCCGCTGGGAGCAAACGATGACAGGTACAGATCTCTCTGGTTGTCGTGGCAGGGGAGCACACATAATCCTGTGTCCCCAGCACTTGAATGCCTTTTTATCACCACAGTGCGGGTTCAGAACGGCTGGCGCCAAGCCCATGAATTGCACCATGGAGGCAATGGCACAAGATCATGTGCCTCCGCAGGTGGCATACATCGGGGGTGGAACGTATTGCGTTACCACTGCAGCGCAACACTACCAGCATGGAAACCGTAGCCGGTGTCCGGTGAGTGACAGCAGTGTCTGTTTCAAACCCAGGGCTGAAGTTCAAGTGGCACAGCAGCGAATTGTCCCGATCCCTGAACCATCCACTGTTCATCTAACAGTAAAGGAGAATTTTACCGACTTGCAGCGATTCGGCGCGCATTTCGGATACCTCATTCCCCCTCTCCCTGAACACCTCACCAAGCTTTTGAAAGCCGTTGCGGTTTCGCAGAAACATTTTTATACCCTTGAGCAAAAGACCGTCGAGATAGGGTCAGAGATCCTAGACATCGTAATCCCACCGTGGTGGGATCTGTTCACCAACATTGAAGTGCCTTCCTGGATTAGAATAGCCTCCCACATTTTAGTTGTATGCCAGGTAATAATTGTAGTGTACCTATTGGTCGTGCACTGCAAGAGGGGCAAGCGCCTCACAAAACAGGAAAACACGGGAGAGTGGCGAGAGCGTTACGTGCGCGTGCACGAAGAAAGCGCTGCGTAAACGGCCAGAGTGACGTCACTCCAGTTTTTCCATGTGTGTCTCGAAATTGTTTACTGATTGTTATTTTTTCTTAGAACCTGTAACTAAGTTTGGAACTCTATGGGGGAAAAATTCAGTATCGCCCCGTTTGGGGCGCAATTATCGGCCGGGCGCAAAGATTAGCGCCTGGCGCTAATTATCGCCTCCGACTGCAAACTTGACTTTTATCGCCCCTGGAGGTGATTGGAGCACTAAATCAGCCGCTACACATCTGTCTTAAGGCACAAAGGCTGAGGAGCGAGGCGCTAATTCAGAGCGCTGGCGAAGCTCATGTGATGTCAGTCAGCAATGGAACACAGACACAATGACCCCGGCCAGTTCTTAAAGGGAAGGTTTGATCTTGCTTTCCATCCACATCCTGCTCATTGCAGCCTTGAATCTCGGCCTGGAGAGACCTGTACATCAAATCTGCTGGAAAGAACAATGGAGAACCCCAGGGAAAGAGGTCAGAGTGCAGCCCCCACCGTCTCTTCTAAATCGATACAAGGAAGTTCAAATCAAAATGAACCTGCAAAGTGCGGCTCAATACCCGAAACTCCTTCACACAGCTTTGAATCTATCCAGAAGTCTATGGGGTAAAAATTGAGTCGCGCCCCATTTGGGGCGCTAACCTCGCCGGGGCGCGACTTTTAGTGCCCCGAAAAAATTAGCGGCCCCGCGCCGGAACTTCAGTGGTTGCGCCCCAAGAGGGAAGCGGGGCGCAACTGGAAGCACCCCGCATCCCTCTTGGGGCGCTGCGAGTGAATATCCTGGCGCTACGTGCCGCGGTATTGCAGGCCTTCCTCCCCTTCTTAAAGGGGAGGGACCCTGCGCCGCGCGAACCGGGGCCCAGTTGGGCCCCCAGGGATCGGGAGTGCCGGCAAAAGAGCCCGGCACTCAAGAGAAGTGCCGGGCTCTTGGAGCGCAGCCGGCACTTCACGGTGGGGGGGCTTCACGGGGGCCGGGGACAGCAACGGGGGCAGGTGCTGGCAGGCGGCCAGCAACAAAAATGGCCGCCTGCCACCTCCCCTTTAAATATCGCCGCCCCGGCCGCACGTACGCCTCCCTGAACCCGTCGGACATAGCGTCTGGCGGTAAATCGGGGGCGCGACTGAAGATCACGGCCGGGGCGCGAGCGGGGTGCTGCGCACGGCGATGACGTCATCGCCGGCGGCGCAGCGCCACAGGGCGCTACCGGCTGCCGCCGCCGCTAACCTCCCACTAAATTTTTCGGGAGGCGTGGGCGGCGCTGCGCCCGGGCGTTAGCTGCTTTACGCCCCATTAGCGCCCTCTTAAGGCGCTAACGGGAGGCGCAAGCAGCTGAATTTTTCCCCCTATCTCTCTCCCTCTCAGAATGCGTGGTTCAAAAATGTCACCAACAAAAAAAGGCAGGAAGCGGTCGCCTTTAAATAGCGCTCCCCCAGTCCCTTCCTGACTGCAAAACGCTCCCCTCAACCTGTCATTGCTAGCGGCAGGCGGTAAGGCAGGGGGCGCCACTCAATATCCGCTCTGGGGCACTACCGGGGCGTTGTGCACTCGACTGACGTCATGATCTGCCGGCGCAGGAGATCGTGGCGGTAATGTTTAACGCCGCCGCAAAATGTCTTGTTAATTTCGCGAGCCGCACAAACATCGCCGCGCCCGGGCGCTAGTTGCTTTGCGCCCCATTAGCGCCCTCTTAAGGCGCTAACGGGAGGCACAACCAACTGAATTTTTCCCCCTATATGTCTAAGAGTTGCTTTGACTATTTTTGATTTGGTGTTGTTGAATTATGGTTGTTTGATTGTTTGGTTTTTCTTTTCCTGAATAAAAAAAAAGAACACATGCATATACAGGTGGTGCAAGAGGCATCGGCCTGTTACACATGGAGGACAAACACGCGGTGTAAGTTAAAGGCAAATACTGCCCACGGTTTTATAAAATGTAATTTTTTTCTGGGAAATAAGGACGACACAGAGACCCTAGATAGTTTAAGTTAAGGGAGTATTTGGATATGGAGACTCGAGATAATATTGCTGACCACCACTTTTAATTGATACGATAAGCGGAGTTATTCGCATCAACAGGAGGGACTGTAGAATTCGCAAAATTATCGCGATTTCATAATAATGAGAAGGAGACATACAGTTTCGTAAACACAGCTTTATTTCAGCAAAATGCTGTCAGGTTTTCAAAAAGGACACAAGCAGCCTGTAAAATGGCCGCCACGCCTCGTGGCAGAAGGTTCTAGATTTTCAGCAGGCAAACAAGATGGCGTTTCAATAAACATTTCAGCAAGATCGGACAGGACTCAGCATATTGAGATAAGACAAGACGAGATCGTTTTGCATTTTAACACCCAAGCCAGGAATATAAGTGCTAGGAATCGGGTTTTTTCCATGCACAAACGAGGGCTATTGTACTGGGCAATTAGGGGCCCATCCAAAAGACATTGATACGCAAATTCCCCACGGCTCTACGATGAGAGAGCCGTTCGCGGGTACTCACAACAAGAATCGGAGGCCCCCAAAACCCCTCCAGGGAGACTCCTAGCCGGTTTCACAAGGGGAGAAATATTAACGGGTACTCAGACAGTTACAAGTATCACCGAGACCCATTAACGACAAGTACCATCCCATACAAGAAGTTTGAGCGCCAAAACATGACAAAAGATGAACATTAAGATTGGGCAGGAGATAAGGAATTACAGTACTATAACTGTAGTGTCCAAACGTCCATCTTTCTCTTATTCGCGCTCTTATTCGCTCGACTCTTGCTCCTTTGACTCGCTTCTCTGATCCGTTGATTTTCCGGGAGTCAACCTCGTGGCTTGCCGCGAAGATCTGTGAGGAGCTGGTCTGCGAAGGCCGGTAAGCGGGCGCACCATCCCGAGAAGTCGGTAAACGGTGTTGGAACCGAAGGCCCGACGAGACGAAACAAGACAAGAAGAAGAAGAAGACGACCGCACGTGCCGCCGCGGTCAGTAAACCCCGACCGCGCCCGAAATAAGTGAACTTTGTAGGTTTTGATCAGGAATCCGAGGTCAACACAGATCTTCATGACAACAGACGGTCCAGCCTGCTAGCCGGAGCAGAAGCGAGTAAACAAGTGGGGTACAGAGACTCCTGATCAACACGTGGATAGTCAGGTGCTGTGGTGAAAGCATCTGAGCAGAGTTTCGGAATTCTCCGAGTTATCACGAGTGGTGAGCATGAGTCTCGATCCTACAGATCTAGATTAGGACAGGTATTGATAGGGGAGGGTTTATGTTTTAAGGATAATTATAATGTGTGTCCCCTTTTACGATGTGTCGTGCGCTCCTCGTTTCCCTAAACCTAGTTGCATAAACGTATGTAAGTTTGTACTGTCATTAATCTGTGCTTATGACATGTATTTCATAATCTTGAATAATATGCAATAAAGATTTTCCATTTCGCACTATTCAACCGGGTCTACCTGAGTTTTCTCTGTATTATTGCTCTCGCACCTAAGTCCAGTGTCAGAACCGTAAGGGCGAGTGGGTCGAACCACTCACGGGCGTCTAGTGTCACCAGGCTGGCTGGAGACCAGAACAGGCAACAAGGCCTAACCCCGCACTAGCACCCAGGCTAAGCACAGAGCCACCCGAAATCCCTTACAAGCTGCAGCTCCACCATTAAAAAGGAGTTTTCACCAATGATCATTTGCAGGTGGCAGAACTTTGTTGTCTCAGGTCTGGGGGAACTTTTAGCAGGCATACCCATTGTTGTGGAAGTTTGGAGCCTGACACCCATCTCCAGTCTGACCTCCTGGGAAACCCCTCTTGCCACCTTGACATGTGCGCTTCCTCAACTGAGGCATATACCAGAAGCATGGGAACCATTTATTTCCTTTCCTCCTGGACATCAGATTCGGACGAAGACCAGCCGTGGCAGCAGCAGAACCCTGAACAACAGCACCACCAGCAGCAGCAACAGGAGCGCCAAGCTGCTGCTCACCCACCTGAAGCTGCACAGGCCAGAAGGCGCCAGCGCGCGACCACATTGCTGCCCGGGATGCAAGATACGCACTTGACCAGATTTGCTTAGCCTGCACAATCAAACACTTTTGCCTCGCACCTTCTTATCAGACCATCGACAATGGCCAAGAACCTGCGGATTCCTATCACTCTGACCACCATACTGACAATTGCAAGTCATCCTAAGCCCTCAATGTGGAAGTCCCATTTGCGAAATGACAGACGCCACAACTTCAGCAGTTTGCCAGCAGAATTTTTAATCACACCAAGCAAGTGCTGGCATTTCAAGATTAAACACAACATTACACCCAAGTGAAATAACAACAGAAAACGCTGGAAAAACTCAGCAGGCCAGGCAGCATCCGTGGAGAGAGAAAGAGAGTTAACGTTTCAGGTCGATGACCTTTCGTCAGTGACCCAAGTGACTACCCTTGTGACTACTTGTGCATTATTTTTCTTTTACACATGCTCCTATGTGGTGCTTCTCCTGTGGCTTCAGCAGATGTGGAGGCCCCTTGCTCACTTTCTTGCTGCTCCTGCCTTGACACCTTTGGCGGGCGTCGTCTGGGTTGCAAGCCTGTGAGGGCTCGGCAACAGTCTGCTGCTCCTACGGCTGTGCAGGGGTTGAGACGCCGATCTCAGTTGGGTGGGGACTCTGGTGGGGCTGTGACCGAGGGCTCTACAGTGGCATGGAAGTGTGAGCGCTTGGAGAGGAGCCCCCATTTCCTTGATGTCTGCCACCAACTTCCCTCTCATGGGTCAGGTCCACCTCAGTGCTTGCAAGTGGCTTGAGAGCACCTTGCTGCACATCAGGGGGGCCATGGGGACCCGTCTCTGCACTGGCAGTCCTACTCAGAAGGACTTCCATGAAGCTCTGGTTTCTCTGTTCAATAGCTGACCATCGCCCCTCCAGAGATGACAGTCTATTCTGAACACTCACCATGTTTTCCTCACTCCGGTGACTTACTGCCTCCATGGCTGTAGCCAGCCTTTCCACGGAGGTTGCCATCCTTTCCGTGGTGCTGCGTTCATGCGCCAACGCCTCCACAAAGGCTCTGCTCATGTTAGCGAGGGACTCCTCCATTCGCTTCACACTCGCAGCTACCCTGGAGACAAAACCTACCAGAGACTCCTGCACCTGTTCCTGGAGTTCCAGCACCACTGTTCTTCTGGATGGACCCAGAGGCACAGGGTTGACATGCAGCTGAGCCGAGCTGGCAGAGTCCTGCGCCCTCCGACGAGGACTCTCCACTGCTGTCCCTGTCTCCACCATCTGCTGATGCTCACTTGTGAGCTGTGATACACCAAGTGACAACACTACTCTATCTTGCGAGGGGCCCACCGAGGTGTGAGTGTCTGCGCTGGTGCTGGGTGCTCTGAATTCTGCTGACGCTGCACCCTCAGAGGTTGGAGCTTCCTCTGAGGAGTCTGGAAGCTCAGGCACTTCCTCCTGGACAGTGGGGACGGGGGCTTTGGATGGTCCTGTGGGGGAGTAAAGGAAAGAGTTGGAGATGTGAGGTCATGGTTACATGAACATTGAATAGTGCAGATGATCATAAGTCAATCAGTTAGAGCATCAGCTTCATTATCAGTGACTCATGCAATATCAATGAGAGAGATGCCAAACTATTCTGTCACCAGCTTGCTGCGATGCGCCCGTCTGTCCGTCCCCCACTTGCGCATCCTCCTCCACTCCCACAATCTCCAGGGCCGCCTCCTCCGCAGGGGTGAGCTGGGCTACTGAGGGTGGCCCTCCTCCTGTCCTCACCCTCTCCCTCTTATTGTTGGCTCTCTTTTCCTGCAATGAGGGACACAAGTGGAGTTTGAGTGAAAATGAAGGAGTGAGTGTAGAGATTCCATAGCATAGATGCTTAGAAGGAGACAAAGATGGAATGAGGTGGCAAGACCAAGGGCCCTCCCTGTGTGTTGTAAGTTATTGTCATAGCATCACAGCAATAGGGAATGTGAGGGCTGCATAGTCGAATAGCTAAGTGAATGTGAACATACAGAGAGAGGGAATGGGTAAGGGTGCAGGGATGTCAGTGTCAAGTGGGATGTGGAGGAAGAGGTTGGCAAAGCAGAATGCTGGTGAGGAGAGGCGATGGGGATCAGATTGAGGGTGATGGGAAAGTCATACTCACTTTTCCAGTGCGCAGAAGGTCATGAAACCTCCTCCTGCACTGCAGCCAGGTTCTGCGGCACATAGAGAATTGACCTCCTGGGCCACTTGCATCCACACAGCTTTAGTCTGCTGAGGAGGCTATTTCCTCCCCGAGGAAGGGAAGAGCACCTCCTTATTGGATCTGGCTCCCTCCACCAGAGCTTGCAGGGCGGCTTCATCAAAGCGTGGAGCAGACTTTGGCCTGCTGCTGGACATCGTTGCTGAAATAAGGGCTTACAGCAATGAGCATGAAGTTTGTAGTCTGCAGAAGAAGCAAGGCTGCTTGCAGGCCTTAAATCCAGCAGCATTGATGATGTCATCGGAGGCGACTTTCAGGATGGAAAGACTAATTGGGCCAGGGGTTCCCACACGCTGGAAATCAAGTGTCCAATTAGGGGAAAATCGCAATTTTTTCCCACATCTCATTGGAGTCGGGTGGCTAACACGAAAACCAGCTGACACGCCCCCAGCCCGCCCCAATGGCAAAATCGAGCCCTTAGTCTGTGAAAGCCACTTTGTGTACAGGCTGATCTCTCTCTGATCATTCCCATGGAGCGACTCCTTGTTTTGGTATGCCCATGCAGCGGGCTCATTCTAGGAAGAGGGCAGCTCCCAAGACAGTAGGTGCGGATACATAATATAAGAATAATTATTGCGAAATATGTAATTTAAAAAATGTTTTTCTTTTGTTTGAAACTTTATTTTGATTGTTAGAAACCAGTTTTTCAAAAAGCATTTTGAGTGACTTAATTAGTTCACCTTTTTAATTTTTTGTGATTTCTCCTGACTGGTACTTCAGGGATTGATTAGTAGTTGCATATTGTAAGCTCTCAAGCCATTTTCTTTGCCCTTGATTTGTATGTTCCTTCCCTCTTCAGTTCTGATTTGCTGCTCTATTACTCTGAGCCAATCTGCAAAATGTGATGACAAAAGTGTGACCAACAGGAAGTGGTGTACTAGATGCAAGACTTTAATTACATTAAACATAGATAGGCAAATGATTACTAAAGGCATCACTTTGTACACATTTGATTCATAAATAACAAATGAAGTATATTACTTTGTGGGAATTGGATTGGATTGCTGATCTTAGTTCACTCATTCCTATTCAGGTAGTAGAGTCAAAGATTGCATCTTAGCTTGTTCTACAAAAGTACATTCCAGACAGAATCTACACATATAAAGAAATATAACTTCTGACGTATGTTATCAATGATTTTGTGGAGTATCTTTTGTGACTGAATTTCAAGGACTATTCAAGACCTGTTTTTCTACTTGTGGAGGTACTGACGCCCCAGGTTTCAAATAAACCACATGAAAACTACTCAGTCACGTCTGTGTAGGACTTTTACCAAGGATGAGTATGCATTTTTAGATTCAAAATGATCACAGATCGAGAGGGGATTAAATTGGAAAACCCCCGAAAACGGGCGTGGGGATCACAGAACGCTATTAACCCACACCCGTTCATTGTGTACATGGTTTACATGATTGCTGCGTGCAGCCAGCGCTACCCGCGCTACTCATTGGTTGCACACATCAGCAGGGGCCCAATGTTGCGGGTGGCTAGCACTAATTAAAGGCAGCCTGCACCTCATGAAGGGATGGTGCATTGTGACTGCAAGACGTGGTGGGAGTCCTTTGTGAACTGAATCTCTGGTGTAAAAGATTGAAGAATGGCTGAACATGTGAGAGCGCATGCACCAAGGTTTTCTGATAATGCACTGGAGGCCTTGGCGCAAGACGTGGAGAGAAGGAGAGACATCCTGTATCCACAGGAGGGCAGAAGGCCCTTGAGACATATGCTCAGGAGGCAGGAGGCAGTGGTAAGAAGTAGCGGCAGAGGTCAATGCCAGGAGTATAGCTCCAAGAAGATGGATGCAGTGCAGGAAGAAGTTTAACGATCTGACACAAGTTGTCAAGGTGAGTGAGTTCAATCTTCAAATAGCACATCCTACCAACTGCACCACTAGCCTCATCCGCTGCTCAATTTACTACACCCCCATCAGCCACCTACCAACAATCTCTATCAATCAGTACTCAACCCCTCAATTCATATGTTTACCTCACCTTCATACACTTAGTACTGTTTCAAGCCTCAAACTCATAACTCACAACTCGTACACACTGGCAGCTATTCAACCAGGACAGCCACATCAGCCAAACATATTGCGGGACACTCACTGACACACTTCCCTTGCAGGAGAAGGTGGCGCATAACAGGAGGCGGCAGGAAAGAACTGGAGGAGGATAAGCGCGCCTGCATGTTTAAACCTCCATGGAGGAGACAAGCTGGCCATCATGGGAAGGGGTATCGCTGAGGCCGTGGCCACTGACGGGACTGGAGGGATCGATGATGAGGGAATCTGCATACCTAATCCTCCTTCTTTCCGCAGTTCCCTCATCCCACAATCTCTTCTGACTCGCAAGTTGCAGATGGTGTAAGCACACACTTTTTACTTTCTTCTCTCCCCTCACCACAAACCAAACCTTGTCCCTTTTTTATTTCAGTTACCCAAGAACTGGAACCTTCCCAGTCAGAGGAGGAAGACAGTGAAGATGAAGAGACACCATCACTCAAAGCTACCAGCTCAGAAACTGAGAGTACTTAAGAGGCTAGGATAGAGGAGGGATCTGCACGTGGTGAGACACCGGGCACAAGTGTGCAGGAGCCAGAGCAGGGGAAAGGATAGTGCAGGTGCCAGCTTTCCAGAGGCCGAGATCACACACTAGTTCTGCTGCAGATGAGTCAGATGTGGACTTCAATAGCGCAGGTTACAGAAGAAGGCTAATGGGTGTAGACAACCAAATGCTTGGTGCATTGGAAAGCCTTCCAGAAAGCCTGCGCACAATGTCAAGGAACATGGAGGAGTCCAGCTCCAGTGTCTGATAAGAACATAAGAACATAAGAAATAGGAGCAGGAGTTTTCCATTCGGCCCTTCGAGCCTGCTCTGCCATCCAATGAGATCATGGCTGATCCTCTGCCTCAACTCCATTCACCGGCCCCATCGCCATATCCCTTGATGCCCTTACTAGTCAGAAATCTATCGACTTCTGTTTTGAATATACCCAATGACTGAGCCTCCACAGCCCTCTGGGGTAAAGAATTCCAAAGATTCACCACCCTCTGTGTGAAGAAATTTCTTCTCATCTCAGTCCTGAATGGCCTACCCTTTATCTTGAGGCTGTGGCCCCTGGTTCTAGACTCCCCAGCCAAGGGAAACATTCTCCCAGCATCCATCCTATCAAGCCCTGTAATAATTTTGTATGCTTCAATGAGATCCCCTCTCATTCTTCTGAATTCAAGAGAATACAGGCCTAGTTTACTCAATCTCTTCTCCTACGACAGTCCCGCCATCCCAGGAATCAATCTCGTGAATCTTTGTTGCACTCCCTCTATGGCAAGTATATCCTTCCTTAGGTAAGGAGACCAAAATTGTACACAGTACTCCAGGTGTGGTCTCACCAAGGCCCTATATAATTGGAGTAAGACTTCTTTACTCCTGTACTCAAATCCTCTTGTAATGAAGGCCAGCATACCATTTGCCTTCCTAATGGCTTGCTGCACCTGCACATTCACTTTCAGTGACTCATGTACAAGGACACCCAGGTCCCTTTGAACATCTGCATTCCCCAATCATTCACCATTTAGGAAATACTCTGCCTTTCTGTTTTTTCTACCAAAGTGGATAACTTCACATTTCTCCACATTATATTCCATCTGCCATGTCCTTGCCCACTCACTGAGCCTGTCGCGATCCCCTTGAAGCCTCTTCACATCCTCTTCGCAACTGACACTGCCACCTAGCTTTGTATCATCAGCAAATTTGGAAATGTTACATTGAGTCCCCTCATCCAAATCATTGATATAGATTGTGAATAGCTGGGGTCCAAGCACTGATCCTTGCTGTACCCCACTAGTCACAGCCTGCCATCCTGCTTGTATCTGGCAAGAGGGAATGAGATGATGTCACAGCTTCCATTGCAGCACAAACAGCTTCCATTAAAGTCTGAGTGCTGCATTGCAATCTCAGACTGCTGCCTTGCAAGCTCAGACTGCTGCCATCGTGGCTCTGAATACTTCTGTTCAAAGAGGCTTCCAGGGCATCATAGCAGTCCATCAGTCTGTTCTCCAACAGATCAACAGGATTGTTGAGGTGCCACCTCACGAGAGTGGAAGTGGCTCCATGGAACAGGACTTGCCATGGTGGTTCACATGCAGGTGGAACAGAGGACTGCCACAGACTGAAAGAATCGTGACTGCTGCCAGGATAACGGGCATTCACCTGCATGATGCGTTGCCTGTGGCCACACACCAGCTGCACATTAAGGGAGTGGAATCCCTTTCAGTTGACAAAAATGGTCGGGTTCAGATGAGGAACATGCAAGGCAATGTGCGTGCAGTCAATGGCACCCTGCACAATGGGGAAGCCTGCAATCCTTGCAACACCTCATGCTCACTCCTCCTGCTTGTATCTGGCAAGAGGGAATGCGATGAATGTGTTTCACTTTGTATAGAGAACCTCGGTGACCTCCTTTATACAGCAGTGCATTGCAAGCTGAGAGATGTTGCTTATAGCTCCAGTAGCAGCTTAAAAGGAACCAGACGCATAAAAGTTAAAAGCCACGGCCACCTTGATAGCCACAGGCAATGCTGTCCTTGTCCTGCTTTGAGGTTGCAAATGTGGCTGCAGCAGTTGACAGATTTCACTCACAACTTCCTTTGTGAACCGAAAACGTCTCATGCATCGGTCCTTGCTGAAGTTGAGGTAAGAGAATTGCTCCCTGAAGACCCTCCACAGATATGGCCTCCTGTTGAGTGCCCTTCTCCCCCTCCTCCTCTTCCTCCCCCTTCTAGCAACTTGACTTGCTCTGCATGGCCGCTCTTCATTCTCCCAGTCATGTTCAATTCCCAGAGGAAGCCTTACCAGGCCACTCATGTCTGGAAGCAACTTCTTTCAGCACAATATCTTAAAAAATGTACTGCAAGACCAGTCAGACCACTGCCTGTAGAGTATTCAAACTTTAGAAAAGTATAGGAAACCTCCAAAAACGTGTACAATTGCACCAGCAGCCAGAAGAAATAATCCAGCAACTAACCTGTAAGTACTTAATGATCTCTTTAAATAGCGCTGGTGGGGTGGGGTGGAGGGGGTCCTTCATTCTGTTTAACGTTGTGTTCAGCTGTGCGAGGTTAAGACAGGGCATTGGCTGGAGTGTGGAGTAGAAAAATTGCAGCGGTGACTTCAAATCAATGTTGCACACTCATTCGCGTCATCATCTTGCTTCTCCACATGCTGCCGGCAGTCGTTAGACACACGCAAACCCTTTTACCAAGATGGCATCCTGTGCACTTTCCATCAGAAGTCTGCGTGCGCATCTCGGACCCCATTTTCGAGTCTTATTTGGCCATGTAATGCCTAAAAAACAGACGCTACAAGGCCCAATTTACTCCCCATAGTCTATAAAATTACCTCAGTTGAATGTAAAATGTATAGAATCATAGAATGGTTACAGCACAGAAGGAGGCCCGTCGAGCCCGTGCGGCTCTCTGCCCTGCAATTTTTTTTCCTTCAGATACTTATCCAATTCCCTTTTGAAAGCTACGATTGAATCTTCCTCCACCACCCTTTCAGGCAGTGCATTCCAGATCCTAACCACTCGCTGCGTAAAAAAGTTTTTCCTCATGTTGCCTTTGGTTCTTCTGTCAATCACCTTAAATCTGTGTCCTCTGGTTCTCGACCCTTCCGCCAATGGGAACAGTTTCTCTCTATCTACTCTGTCTAGACCCCTCACGATTTTGAACACCTCTATCGAATCTCCTTTCAACCTTCTCTGCTCTAAGGAGAACAACCCCAGCTTCTCCAGTCTATCCTCATCCCTGGAACCATTCTTGTCAATCTTTTCTGCACCCTCTCTAAGGCCTTCACATCCTTCCTAAAGTACGGTGCCCATAATTGGACACAATACTCCAGTTGAGGCCGAATCAGTGTTTTATAAAGGTTCATTTAAATTGTACATTAAAGTTCAGAATAATCTTTCAATCTATTTATAATTAAAATTAAGATACACTTGCATTATGTAATTAACAGAATTGTATAAAAATTTGTATAGATGAAGATTTATAATATGCGATGTATGTTTAAGTGCACTATGCCCTTATGTTATGACATGTGTATTTTGAATGTAAGTAACTATGGAAGGTTTGTGCATAATGCTATGGGATCCCAATTAAGACAACAATTAGGCTGCTCTGACTTTGTATAACAATTACTGTTTATTTGGAAGTAGAAACCAACAGTAATTTGCTGCACCAGGTTTTATCATTTGTCATGCATTAGAAACATAATATAGATGAGTTAAATTGCCATTTCATGGACAGAGGCTTTAATTTTCATGAGAGGGGAGAGCAACATTGAGTGCAGAGACTATCTCATCAAGTTTTATTACCACATTCACTCTGCAAAGGGCTTTTATATTTTCTCTTGTAGTGACTGATGACAGACTTAGTATAGATTAGGATGGAGATAAAATGCCATAATTATCTCAAAACACAATAGAATTGATAAGGTGGGGGTCACATATTATTGTAGGTTGCAGTCGCAAACCACAACATAATTAGCCTTGCGTACAATATTAGGGCCAAAGAAATTAAGCTTTATTTCTACAATGGGCCGAGGAGGTGGAGAGGTCGAGGGAAAGAGAGGTTTATTTTTCTAAAGATAACAGGAGGGGAATTATATACACATTATTAATAATGATGGTAGTATAGTTTTTCTTCAAGCTTAGCCAATTAGTGGTAAGCTATTCAATGCTGGCAATGACTCTCACAGGTCAGACAATCTCAACACTCAGGAGAGCATTCATTAAACCCTAAAATATTTCAATAAAAACAATTTATTTTATGACAATTGCATGAAATCTAAAGAGACTATATCTCAGTGTTGCAGGACATTTTGATGACCTTTGCTTCTCAAACTTAAAGGGGAAGTGCTTTGCTTAATGGGTATTACCTGCAGCCAAGGCTGACAAAGAAGAAAAAACATTTGTCAGAATGCCCTGCTTTCACAATCATAGCTGAAAGAGAGGAATAGAATCGTAATTCTGCTGCTATCTTGGATAATTTACACAAAGATACAAGCAAACAAGAAGAGAGGATGCTGGATGGCTATCGGCTGTAATTTAATCAAATAGTTGTGGCAACATGAACCACAACAGCTGAGGTGGTTTACGAATATTACAAGATATGGTCTTAACAGTCTTTGCTTTTGACTTTTCCTTCATTATGCAGTGGGCACACTGAGCATGATAGAGTTGGTGTGAAGTGGATGAAAAGTACTAAAGAAGATGGTGACTTCGGAGCTGAAGGTATATATTAGTATATATACTTATATATAGTAGTATACAGCTGAGGTTTCCTCCAGCAGAAACTTAACTATATGCTAACGTTGCTAATATGCACACACTCACAGGCACCATTTATTTTAAGATGTTAGGGGCCTGTGTTTGCCAATATTGGTGAAAACGTTGATTATGAATAAAATGTTGGATGATCAGGAGTAAGTAACAACACATAGGGCTGGATTTTGTCAATGGAGGCGAGTTGGAGGCGGGACTGCTGCTTGTCGTGTCAATGTCCCGCCTCCATCCTCGCCTGACCAATCAGAGGGATTTTCCCCTGATTGAGCTTGTTAAGCCCGCCCTGCGGGCTCAGCAGGCCAATTAGGGAGGAAGTCACTGACAGATCATGTCAACGTCAGACGTGCTATCTGTCAAGACTTCTTGAAAGAAGAAATGACAGCGTTTGACAGCTCTGTGAAGCTGTCAAACACTGACATTCTCTTTAGTTTGATGAGTTCTTGTGTTGAGGAATCATCAAACCTTTCAACTTTGTAAATTTCACATGTCTGTAAGATCGGAGGATCCAACAGCCATTATGTGAAATTGACATGGAGAATATCGGCTCTCCCCATCCAGCGCGGCTAAAGGCTGTAGAAAGAAAACAAGGTAAGTGCACACTTTTTAAAACTTATCACTCACCTTACATACTTACCACTCCACACTTGCACCCATCACTCACCTCTACACCTTACTTCCAGGTGCCTCCGACCGCCGCAGACCTTCTCCACGTCTCCTCCAACCCGGCGGGGTTCTCCGAGGTCGGGAAGCCTTCACCTGTGAAGGTAAAATGGCACTAATCCTTTTTTCTGCCTGTTAACTACCTGTTAACAGGCAATTAAAAGGATTAAATGCCTTTCCCGCCTCCAGGAGACGGGACCCGAAGCTGCACATCTTCCCGCCTTCTGGCAAAAGGGCACGGAGGCGGGATGGGGGCGGGTTTGCCATCCGCCCCCACTTTCTCCGATTTTACTGGCTGTCCCGCCTCCATGCCCGCCTCCTTGGGGCTTGGAAAATCCAGCCCATAATTGTTCTGTATTTAGCATTGTTCTGAGAGTTACTACCCCTTGAGAATTGTTGAAGGATCTTTGTGAATCACTTTTTATGAAATCCATGCTTTGCTATGATTTTTGTTACTATTGGAGAAAAACATACAGGAGGCCCACCTGTGAGAGAGAATTTTGTACTTCCCTAGGCTGGATGTAACTTATGACTTGCAATTTCTTACAATTGTGAAGCCATTTCCCCAAGTCCACCAGATTTCATACAGCTTCCTCTAGTAGGTAGAAAAGGTTGTGTGGTTCCCCCTGCCCCCAGTATTATTCAACCAAAAGAAGCTCTGCTTTGCTATTAGATGACATGCACTAGGTAGGGTATTCCTCTAATTTCTCACTCATTTTCATGCAGTGATGTGACGGGCTGGAGCAGAAATGGGAAGGGGACCCATGATGTCGGATCCATACCCATTTATTCGGCCATCCTGATCTTCTATCTTCACTTCCACCACCTGCCAAATTACGTGCAGCCTTTTTAAAATGAGGCATATGTCCTTTTTTGTGTCGTTAACTAAGTAAAGCCATTCAGCGTCGCTAGTGGCTACAACCAATGGAAATTAATGTTAATTGTCACTTTAAAAACAGAGAGGCAAACAAGATTTCTCTATTGATGCTACAGTTACTTATGAAGATAACTGAAGACGGTGTGATGATTTCATTTGGGGATGCTGCCTTGCTCTTTAAGCTGCTGCAGCAGTCATTTGCCACTTCACCAACCCCAGTGGCGAGCTCCTAAACACAAGCGGCAATACCACTGAAAGACCCTCTCCCCATCCTCCCAAAATACCTAAATTGAGCTGATCCCGGAAAATTCACCAGGGAAATCTTGGCTCACCAAACTTCCACCAGTGATTGAGGAAAATCTTGGCTATTATAGAAGTTTTTCCTTCTCTTGAGTGAATAAATATCTGTTACTGTGAAGAACAGTAAATACATTTTTAAAAGTCCAGAATTTTGAAACTACTTCTTGCATGCAAAACTTGCTGGTTTCAACAAGCAGTATCTACTCCAGTGTAGAGGTGACTGAATGCTTGACTAGATGTAATTACAATCCTAAATTTGTAGTGAATGAAGATGATGAAGGTCAGTAGCAGTGCGGATCCCTTATTGTTATCCTGAACTTCTATTATTGAGAAAACTCTTGCCAGTTTATTAACTTAACATAAATCTTAAAAGAGCAGTATTCAGTCACTGAGCATTTGATTTATCACACCTTGCAGATAGCATTTCCTTTGTCAGGGTTCTTACACAGAACTAGTGGCTATTTGCAGCTGGTGAGAGCAGCATTGAAAGTAGTGCTTTTCTTCTCATGTACAGTGCTGGTACATCCAAATTATAGTTACATCAAGTCTGCACTTAAGTGAAGAAAAACAATAATGTATAAATTGTAAGTGAATTCATGAAATTGCTTATTGCATTCGGAGTTATGAGCTAATGGATGTTTTTGTAGCACAGCATACTAAAATCCCTCAGATTGGATAATATTAGTATACCTCTGGTACTTACAGAACCCATTTTTATTACATAAAAGGATAATAATAAATCACATTTTTAATGCTTTCTACAATGCATGACACTTAACAAGTTCTTTGTTAATTGGAATTCTGTTAATTAGAAAATTCATTCGAACAGATTATTTTTGACACATTCTAATGAGAAAAACTACTGGGTTAAAGGTAATGTAGAACAGAATTGCTGCATTATAAGATCACCTTCTTAGCTAGTGTTCCAACTGATCTATTAAAGGATTAAGGACTGTGATTGCTTTAAACTAGAATAATAGAGTTGCGTTTCTGGAATATGGCATGTAGCTTTTGTCACCCTACCTCAGAAAGGATATAGATGCATTAGAAAAGGTTCAAAGAAGAATGAGCAAGATTATCTCAGGCTTTGGTGGATTATGTTATAAAACAAGGCTCAAATCATTCAATGTATTGTTGCTGGAGAAATGACTCAGAGGCATGATACAGACCTTCAAAATAAAGAACGGACTAAGTTAGGTGAGGGGATACATTCTATTTTAGCGGGCATAGGAGTGGAGGACACAAGCTCAACATTCACAAGCCTTAAGCAAGGTTAGAGATTAGAGTTTCTCCCCCCAGGATAGTGGACACGTGGAACAAAATCCCAGAGAATGTAGTCGCCCTGGGGTCAAAAAAGAGCAGGATTGTTAGGTGTTTTGAGGGTTTTGAGATATTTAACTGTAGGAGTAAAAATTTATTATAGGGTTTTAAACAGAAATGTAAAATTAAAGAATGTGCTGTAAGAGGTAAATTCGTAAATAGAGAATGGTTTCGCTGACAGTGCGATGAGTAATATCTGTGGTCAACATTGAGGCCCACCAAGGAGGCCACCAAGACAATAATAGTACAACGATTACACAATCACCGCATGACCAGCTAGTCCGAATGGACAGATGTGAGGCAAACCGCTATGCTTGTAGTTTCAGTAGGGAAGTAACATTTGAACCTAACGTACATATTATAATTAGAAATCTGTTGCTAAGGCTATGTGATTGGATGAATAATGTATAAAAGGAATCTCATACCACTGTAATTTTGAGAAGAAGCAAGTCACTAGATGGCTCTTCTCCCAGAGATCTCTGAATATTAATAAACTGTTTGCTTGTACCTATCAACACAGACTGGAGTGAAGTAATTTCTCCACAACAAATGGCGTAGTCGGCAGGATACTTCGGAGCTGAAAGACCGCCTGTACCAGTGAACAGGGCGAGTAGTCAAATCTTTGACCACCCAGAAATTGGGTCACTTGGCAGGGCGGTGTGATGGCGACGCAGTATCCAACGCATCTGGTGTCTGTGACGGGTAAGAAACAGTTTATTAAAACTTAGGTAGCGCATAAGGTGTTTGTAATATTGAAATAATAAGGTTAACCAAACGTATTAATAGTAGTTAAGATATTTGAAGCCTGATGTGTTATTTCGGACTGTAAATGTCTCGACGACCCATGCTGAGCCGAAATTAAGAGGGCGATTGGGCCCCACGTGACGGCCAGAGTTAGTTGGGAATCCGAGACAGACAAAGAATCTGTAAGACCTCTCTGATGTGTTGCGTTGCGGGATCTGTTGGATTGTATGACGTGTTGTGATAATGTATTAATGGCTACATGTGAAAGGGGCCAAGTGGCTGCCCAAAACTCACCTCTGTGAGCAAGATTGTTCCAAGTCGGGGCCGCCACCATGCTTATGGTGGACGATAGGCAGACCTCTGAAAACGAGTTACTAGGGTGGGCCGGAAAGCGGTAAGCTAGTAACGATATTAATACATTACGGAGAAAGGCGAGGAACCCGATTGGGGCCCGCCAGGATCCATGAGTCGGCTCTACACCGAGGACCAAAAGGGTTTGATTGATAAAATGAGGAAAGATGGGTGGGATCCATTAGGACTGGAATTTCAGTTCGTGAGAAAGTGTGTGTTAAAGAGTGAAAGTTTTCCTGACTGTGAATGTTTAAGAAGTTACAGTATTTATTTTGTCCGAAAGTCTGTCTTAAAAAAAAGTGTCTGTCATTTTTGTTTTAGCTCCACCCACTCTTTTGTACAGAGAGCTAAAAGCTGTTTAACCCTTTGAAGACTTGTCTTGAATGATAGTCAAGCGTGTGTTGTTTTAAGTTTGTTAATTGTTTTACAAAAAATAAGCTTCAGCCTTGAAGTCACAGTTGCCAATGTGCCTGGAAGAAAATGAATTTGAATGTTTACAAGGCATGGGTAATTGTTTCTTTGTTAATGTGGCTATGGTTTCTTTCTTTTCCAAGTGATACTGGTTAGTTTAAAAAAAATTTTGATCTGGATTGAATTGGAATTATTGAGGTTAATTAACCTATTAAAACCAGACTTTTATTGTGCACGGTGAAATTCTGGTTGGTGTAAATTTGTGTAGACCACATTGAATAAGATATTTAATGGTCTGAAACCAGACTTTAAAATATTTACAGTCTTGGATACAGAACGGGTTCTGGTCCATACCATTGACAGAGGAATCACAAGGGAAATTCGCCTTTACTGTCAGGGATAGACAGTATACCTGAACCAGGGTCCCGCAGGGGTTCCACAATAGTCCAAATATATTCCACCATGTACTGAGTCAAGCCTTAAACGAGTTAGACCTATCAAAGTATCAGAGTGCCCTACTCCAATATGTCGATGACATAATGATTGCATCAGAGGATGCCAAAGGACATATGGAAGCATTACACTTAAGAAAGCTGGCTTTAAATTGAACCCAAAAAGGCACAGGTTGGACTGTCCAAAGTAAAGTATCTAGGACACGAAATTAACCAGGGGTATAAGGCACTCCTGCAGAAACAAAAGGCAGCCATAAAAGACATGCCAAGGCCAGAGACCGTCCGGGGAGTGAGGAAAATGTTGGGACTATTTAACTACTGCAGGAATTTTATATCAGACTTTGCAGGGAAAGCAGAGCTGATTCAACGGTTAGTTAAAGAGGGATCCAGTAGCAAAGGCAATGCCATGATGTGTGGCTGCAATAGATTGTGCCCAAGAATTGAAAAAAAAACTTTGAACTACAATTTAAGTTAAGCTGGTGTGTAAAACTGAGAAGAACAACAAAAAGTTTGTTTAACAAAAAGTTTGTTTAACAAAAGATTAAGTTTCGGTCTAAGATTTAACCTTGGAGTCGCGGTTGCTATGGTGAAATCTTCCAAAGCTGTTTGATTTGATTTGCTTAAATGTGAAAAACTAATTTTTCTCCAGTTATATTCAATGTTTTTACAATATTCTGGAAAGGCATCTGAAGAAAGGACAATAAGAAATATGATGTAATTTATGGTTTTCTACAAGCATGTACTAGTTTGTTTTGTTTTATCTGTTCTGTTCGTGTTCAGTTAAAGTGTGAAAACGCAACTGTCTTTTCCGATCAGGAGAGTTTTTTTTTAAATTTACGTGAAATGACGCAATTGCGTGCGTCTGATAATGTTTCACTCCACCTTCTTAAAAAAAAACCTGCAAAGGAGTTAACCCTTTCCACTGACAGCTGTTTAAGTTATAGAAATGAAATTGAACATTGACAAAACCTGTCAGTTCAACAGTACTGCTGTTTGGATTTCGGGATAATTTTGAAATGACAAAATGAACTCAGGCACTATATATTGGGTTACTTTTGGGAAAATAAAAGATCCTCTAAAATAATGATAAATAAAAAGTGTTAATAACTTGGACCAAGTGAGAATGTTTGATCTATGTTTTCAATCTTAAATATTGTACTGGACAGTAAAGTTCCTCCAGGGCTCATGAATGAAATATGAATGGTAATTAATAGGATGTGTAAAATGGAGAAAGGAAGTGATTGAGGGTGAGATAGAAACAGGAGAATTACACCACCAATTGAGAATTTTCCAAACTTTCTAGTGAAAGTCAGGAAAGAGTAGCTAAGAATAGTAAATTGATAGCTTTCTCTTGGAGACATTTGTGTCCCTGCCTATAATGAACTTTTTAAGAAAACTGAATTTGATAGCCTGGCCACTATCAAAGACATCGGGACCATGCAGAGGAAGATGAACAAAGACCTCCAGACAATCTTTTGATAAGATACCTGAAAGCCCGAGAAAGACACATGTGGCATGACGTGGAGATACCGATATGAGTGTGCAAATGTGATTTGTTACATGTGAGGCAGTTGCCATCCGGGAATGCATGGTGAATCTGCACTGAAGAACGGGTCTCAGACATGCTCATTTACTTGACAACAGCAAAACATGAAATGGTTAATGTGGTTCAGGAGAGCGAGACAACTTTTAAATCATTGACTCATACTCCATTGAGAAACTATCTAATTAATGAAACAATCAGAATAGAGTTAAATACACTGGTACCTGTTAGAGGGATTGAAATTTAAGTTGAAGTGGAGAGTTACATGGAATCTGGATTGGGACAATTGAGGGCTAAGGAGAAATCATGTTTAGTAAGAATTATCCATAAGATGGATATGAGTAAAAGAGAGATCTGGAGAATCTTTTAAGTCCATGATTTGTTGATTAGATGTTAAACTGTAATGTCGCTTGAAATGATTGTAAGACTGAATTTAACTGTGACTGTAATAATTGTGTTTTGTAGGTAACAGAGCGTGGGAAAAACCAGTGCGAATCCAGTATGAGGTGGTTTTGGTGGTGCCTCCTGTGTCACTACTACTGCAATTACCATGCTTTATGGGTCTAACAGGACCTGTCCCATCAACCAACACGTTTTTAAGTATGAGCTACACAATTATGTGGCACAATTCGGATACTACATTCCCCTATTGTCTAAGGGTACCAGTGAGCTCATGATTTGACTGAACTCCTCCCTAAAGCATTTTTATGTTTTGGAGGAAGACAACTCGAGAATAGATATTGAAATTGACAGCATAGAGGACAGCTCACACTGGTGGGATATTGGGCTTAATATATCAGCACATCCTTAGATTTGTATTATTTCACACGCTCTGGTAGTTCTCCAACTTGTAATGATAGTGTATTTGATATATGTAACCTATGTAGTAAGATACATAAGCCAATTGGGTACTCATGCCTATGACTAACCAGCACCAACAAATTAATTGAGCACACCGAAAGAGAAGATCCAAAGCAATATAGAGGAGACCCCAGGCGGGGTAACATCAGGAAAGATAGAAGAAACAGAGGATACCCCAGGCGGGGCAGAATTGGAACACCAGAACAATGAATTGAATTTGAGTAAGGGGTCAGAGGTTGCTCCTTCTCCTCCAAGGAATGGACTGTTGGAAGGGAGAAATCTTCAAGACTCCCTACTAACTAACGCCTAAGTTGAGAGAGCAATAAGAACTAGCTAGATTAGTCAAGAGCCGATTGTGAGAAGTCAATAAGGATATTTCCTTCTCAAAGAAGGGAATTGTAAGAAATAGCTGTTAGATTCAAAGATGGGTTTTTAATTCTTAGAACAGAGACTGACAACATGCAGCCAGGAACGGATAGCAGATATGCATTCGGGGTAGTACATGATTATATGACAGCTTGGGGGAGACGAGGGTTTGTCACAACAGGTGGAGACCACATTAAACATCAACAACGGATAGAAGCCCTTTTGGAAGCTGCGAAGGCTCCCACACGGGCAACAGTAGTAAAGATAAAAGCCCATCAGAAGATAGAAACCCCTCAACAGGAGGGAAACAAAGCGGCAGATTTAGCAGCACAACAAGCATTAAAACAAGAAAGGGTTATAGAGATGGTAGCTAGTGTACAGGTGGAGGAAGTGGATATTAAAAGATTACATAAGGACACCCCACCTGGAGAAAAGCAGGAATGGTATCGTGTAGGAGGCAGAGAAGATGAAGAAGGGATTTGGCGGAAAAACGGGAAAGTAATAGCCCCCATTTGCATTCGGCAAACGCTCTTGAACTTACACTACGGCAGTGACCACACTGGAAGGGGGAACCTGTGCCCTAATAGGTACAGAATGTTGTACCTGCATACCAGAAAGCTCGGAAGCAATAACTAATTTGGCAGAACACATACAGGAGGAAGTAAAGAAATTAAAACAACTTCCGGCATCCACCCTTTGGGGCCGGGCAACTGGATGGTTGGGATCACTCGGGACATCAGTAGTACAAGGATTGATTTTGTTCTTTGTTATAATATTAATGATGTATGGTCTGGTCCTATTGTTAAAATATTGTTGCACTCAAATGTCACGGCCTGCTGTAAGTGTCATGATGGTTAATCAAGTGACACCCAGAGAGAGAGATGTATGGATATGAGTCCCTATACAAGAATGTCACGGTCTGACTAATGGACTGTGAGCTCCTGGAATGTAAACATATCTACTTACATTACCAGAAATCCGTATGATGCTGGTTCCCTGTCACAAAGGAGTTTTGATCAGGGACCAACAGGAGGAATTGTAGGAGTAAAAATTTATTATAGGGTTTTAAACAGAAATGTAAAATTAAAGAATGTGCCGTAAGAGGTAAATTCGTAAATAGAGAATGGTTTCGCTGACAGTGCGATGAGTAATGTCTGTGGTCAACATTGAGGCCCACCAAGGAGGCCACCAAGACAATAATAGTACAACGATTACACAATCACCGCATGACCGGCTAGTCCGAATGGACAGATGTGAGGCAAACCGCTATGCTTGTAGTTTCGGTAGGGAAGTAACATTTGAACCTAATGTACATATTATAATTAGAAATCTGTTGCTAAGGCTATGTGATTGGATGAATAATGTATAAAAGGAATCTCATACCACTGTAATTTCGAGAAGAAGCAAGTCACTAGATGGCTCTTCTCCCAGAGATCTCTGAATATTAATAAACTGTTTGCTTGTACCTATCAACACAGACTGGAGTGAAGTAATTTCTCCACAACATTAACAATGCTTTATTTTTTTCAAGTGAGGTAGGTGAAGGAGGGAGAGGATCAGCAGCTGATGTGGGATGGAACTCCATGATAGAATAATCATAAATAAAAACAGAAAATGCTGGAAATACTCAGCAGGTCAGGCAGCATCTGTGGAGAGAGAAACAGAGTTAACGTTTCAGGTCGATGACCCTTCGTCAGAACTGGAAAAAGCTGGAGATCGAACAGGTTTTTAAGCAAGTGCAGGGGCAGGGAAAGGGGGGGAGGGGAGGAACGAACTAAAGGGAAGGTCTGTGATAGGATGGAAGGCAGGAGAGATTAAGAGACATTAAGAGATGGTGCAAGGCAAAAGGAGATGGTAATGGGATAAGTTAAGAAACATTTACACTTCATCTAGAGCCATCTTTTGTTTCTTAACTTGTTCCATTACCATCTCCTTTTGCCTTGCACCATCTCTTAATGTCTCTTAATCTCTCCTGCGTTCCATCCTATCACAGACCTTCCCTTTTGTTCTTTCCTCCCCTCACCCCTTTCCCTGCCCCTGCACTTGCTTAAAAACCTGTTCGATCTCCAGCTTTTTCCAGTTCTGACGATGGGTCATCGACCTGAAACGTTAACCCTGTTTCTCTCTCCACAGATGCTGCCTGACCTGCTGAGTATTTCCAGCATTTTCTGTTTTTATTTCAGATTTCCAGCATCCGCAGTATTTTGCTTTTGTAATAGAATAATCATATATGGACTCTGAATGGATCAAGCTTAATGGATTTTCTTATATTCTTATGAGCTTTTGATGTGGGATGAGTTACCTGTAGTGTGTAACAATTCAGACTTGGAAGGTTGTTGGAAAATTGGACTCAGATTCTCGAATTTTGCTGGAATACTTTTGGGGATTGAGAAAGGTTTCCCACAGCTTTATCTTCTTGGAGGCTTACCTGTGGCTGATTACTCCCTCAGGAGAGGGAGTGGGTTGAGTAGAATTTATGATAAGGCAAAATATACATCGTTTGTGGAGGTAATAGGCTGGATGGGCTCAATGGCTATTTTTTCAAGCCATACTTGTATTCTTACATTGTTGCCATGATGTGGAGATGCCGGTGTTGGACTGGGGTGGACAAATGTGAGAAGTCGCACAACACCAGGTTATAGTCTAACAGCTTTATTTGAAATCACAAGCTTTCGGAGCGCTGCTCCTTCGTCAGGTGAAGTGAAGAGATGCATAGAGGCACAGCATATATAGTCAGAGAACACTGCCAGATGATTATCTGGCAGTGTTCTCTGACTATACATGCTGTGCCTCTATGCATCTCTTCACTTCACCTGACGAAGGAGCAGCGCTCCGAAAGCTTGTGATTTCAAATAAAGCTGTTGGACTATAACCTGGTGTTGTGCGACTTCTCACATCTTACATTGTTGTTCTTTCTCCAGTTGATGCTGGCTGCCATCTTTTCTTCTGCCCTTCCCCCCCACCACCAATTTTAAAATTAATTTTAAATACTTTTCTCCCTTTTTTGTATTTCCCATATCATGTATTATCCCTCAATCCAAGAGGATAAAAAAGATTGCTGCTCCTAACAGATGTAATTTTTCTCTCGAGCCCACCACCGAGAAGTATAGTTACTATTCTCTGATATTCCTCCCTCTAATTGGAGATCCATCAACTTCCCAATTACCCTTCATTCTGATGCACAGACAAGTACAAACTAGCATTCTGCCACTCTGCACCACAATGCCATCCTTGTCTGTCTACTGCAGTGAAAAACCATAAAAAGGGATTAAGTATAATCAGTGATTTTTTTTCAGAGCCAGTATTATATTTTTCATCAGTAAGTCACAGAGCTGCTTTGAGAAATCCTGACAAGACAAATCTTAAATAACAAAAACAGTTTGAAAGGTCTTCACAATACCCTGCTAATGAACTTAATCTATTTACATTTCATTGTTTTTGAAGCCTTATTAGGGTAAATTCAGCATTCCTGCACTACTAGCCCTGCTTGTAGGAAGCATGGGTCAGAGATACGGCTGCAAGACTCACGTCCCAATTCCCTAACCGTGCTTCCTTCAAGTGTAGCTCCCCAATTTACCCTAAATTTGCTAAGTTTACCCTACTGTAGCCACATGTCCGTTTTTACATTAGTTCTAATTAGTAACTTTCCATTTATTGATGTTAAAAAGAAAAATTAGTACAAAGGGTTTGTCTCCATTTAATGAGGCGGTCTTATATTTATGGATACCAGTTCCAGTTATAGAGAGGTGAGTATGATAATTTACTTGTAAAATTTATTCTAGTGTGTTTGTGTGATGTATGCCCCGTATACTGACAGTACTGTTATTATCAAATGTTACAATGTTGGGATCTCTGGGCTACAGAAATTGTGTCCTTGGTGGTGCATTAAGTTCTGCACCTAGACTTGTGCTAATTTAGTATTCACCACTATTTTTAAGTGCACTGTATTAGTTTTGAGTAAAGATTTTAAAAACATCATAGCTTATATAATCATTCCGAATACTTAATATAGTCTCTTATAGCAACTAAATGACAGCAGCAAAATAACTTGCATGTGCAGAGTTGATAGTTTACATTGGATATTTGGAAAAAAATAGGTTAGAAAATCCTGTTTATTATTTTATACAAAGAATTCTGCGCAGGAAATTTCAGAGAGATTACTATTGGCAAGTGTTACAATTCAGACTTTCCCAGATTTTGGTTTGTGTGCAACACAAAAGCCAGCTTCCATAAGTATGCCTGCATTTCCTAAGATTGAAGCAAAACCTTATACACAAAGAAAACTGGGATAGTGTTCCTTTCTCATCTACATGCTGCCCCTCGTCAACAGCATCCAAAAACATATATGGCCGCGGTTTTTTCATTAGAGGCCGATTGGGTGTGGGTCAGCTGGTTTCCGGCTTCCAGTCCCACCATAACTGCATCCGGCCCACAGATGTGATTTTACGTTGATTGACCTTGTTAAGCCCGCCCTGCAGGCTTGCTGGCCAATTAAGAGGAAGCCGGTCAGATGACATCATTTGATGATGCGTCATCTGTCGGTTTTCTTAAAGGGACCACGCACAATTTTTTTTGACAGCTGATTTCTCAGTGTTTGACAGCATTGAGGTGCTGCAAACACTGACAATCACTGTACAAAGGTGAGCTTTTACACTCAGGCTCTCCAGTGACTCCCTCCATAGGCTGGAATAGATGGCAGCTGCAGGTGAGGTGACAGAAGCGATCTGTCACTGGTGAGAGAGGTTCTCCCAATGAGGTGGCACTGGACATGGATTTCAAAACTTGTTACCTAAAGAAATGTGTAAATGCATTAAAAAAGTTGGCGTTATGACATCTGTTCTTTCGCCTTAGGCAGCTCCACATTGCGGGCTCCGCCACACTTGCGTTGTCAGGTTGGTGGCCTGAGTGAAAGGAGGCCAGAGAGTCATGTCCATTGTCAATGATGTCTTAAGATGGAGCCATGGACATGTGCCAACTTGGGCAACCTATGCAAATCTGGCCAGGATAACTTTCATCCCTTGCATCACGGGCAGCCATGTGCTCGCGTGCAGCCGCTGCTGCTGGTCGATACACCGGCACTCTGACCTCCTCCTGCTCCTCCTCCTCCAGATCCTCCTCCTCCTCAGCCTCCTCATCCTCCTCCTCCTCCTCATCTGAATCTGAGGTCCATGGTGAAAGAAAACAAATGGTTCCCATGCTACTTGCAGATGCCTCCGTTGGGGAAGCGCTCATTGCAGGCGGGGAGAGGGCCTTCCAAGGAGGTCCCACAGTTGACAGATTCAAGCTGCAACACCTCCGACTTCGGAAGGCCTTCTAAAAGTGCTCAAAGACCTTTTACAGCAAAGTTCTGCCACCTGCAACTAATCCCTGATGAAATAAACGATGTATTGTTGGACCTGCAGCTGTGAGGAGACCACCCACTAGTCAACCCGCCAGGTTTAGCTGGCGTGGTTTAGGAGGGTCGTGGAACATGCCGAAATGGTCGAAAAATCATGAGGGCCTCTCAAAATAGGCTTAGAGAGGCTCTTAATGAGCATTTAATCCTCTTAACAAGCGCTCTGGCCAGCTGGAGGCGGGACCGTTTCCCGCCCTGCAAAACCGGCACCGGCAAAATCCCGTGGAGGCAGGTTCCGAACCCGCCCTCATTGTTTCCGATTTTCCCGCCTTTCCCGCCTCCAAACCCACCTCCTCGGATGTCAGAAAATCGCCCCCTACGTGTTGTATTCAACCTCAAGATGAGCTTCCGACCTCATATCTGCTCCATCACCAAGACCGCCTACTTCCACCTCCGTAACATCGCCCAACTCCGCCCCGCCTCAGCTCATCTGCTGCTGAAACCCTCATCCATGCCTTTGATACTGCTAGACTTGGCTTTTCCAACGCTCTCCTGGCCGTCCTCTCATCTTCCACCCTTCATAAACATGAGCCCATCCAAAACTCTGCTGCCCGTATCCTAACTCGCACCAGGTCTTGTTCACCCATCACTCCTGTGCTCACTGACCTACATTGGCTCCCGGTCCGGCAATGCCTCTGTTTTAAAATTCTCATCCTTGTTTTCAAATCCCTCCATGGCCTCACCACTCCCTATCTCTGTAACCTCCTCCAGCCCTACAACCCTCTGAGATCTCTGCGCTCCTCCAATTCTGGTCTCTTGCTTATCCCCAATTTTAATCGCTCCACCATTGGTAGCCGTGTTTTCAGCTGCCTAGGCCCGAAGCTCTGGAATTCCCTCCGTAAATCCCTCCGCCTCTCTACCTCTCCTCCTTTAGGACCTGCCTCTTTACCAAGCTTTTGGTCATCTGTTCTACTAGCTCCTTATGTGGCTCGACGTCATATTTTGTTTGATAATGCACCTGTGAAGCGCCTTGGGACGTTTTACAATGTTAAAGGCCCTATATAAATGCAAGTTGTTGTTGTTGGGCAAATTATATTAATATTTGAAGCAGAGGAAGGGATGTAGGGAGAGAGCAGGACAGTGGCATTAGTTTTGGATTGCTCTGGCATACAGCCAGCACAGACACAATGTGGCAAATTGCCTCCCTCTGTGTTGTAAACTTCTATGGTTCTAATAGACTTGTTTATTATATTTGGATTTATATGCAGGTTTTCCACTGTGCACTTCACAAAATGATTAATATGAGCCACACTGGGCTCTTTTGAACAGACTAAACCACCAGGCATGTTCATTCACAGAGCAAGCAATAACAGTCAGTTGTTGGAAGTCAGTTCAAATAACAGGGCAGCTTTGAACCACTTCATGAAACGATTAAGTAAACAAACCAGTCAGTCGAGTTTATTTTGTTGGCTAGCTGTACACATTTTTTCTAGAAAAAAGGACAATATTCACCCAATCTCCACTGGTTACAATCTTTCTTGGAATTATATAGGTGTCTTACCCATGGAGCTGAGTCTTGCCCCACATCAAGCATGGTAAGGTCAGAATTGGTATACAACAACAGCCTGCATTTATATAACACTTTTATTGTAGAAAAATGTCCCATGGCACTTCACAGAGCTGCAAGGAAAAAATGAATGTTGAGCCAAGGAAGGATATTTGGAGGGGTGATGAAAAGCTTGGTCGAAGAGGTGGCTTTTAAGGAGGGTCATAAAGAGGAGAGGGATGTTGACAGACAACGGGGTTTTTGGGACAGAATTACAGAGCATGAGGCCTAAACAGATGAAGGCATGGCTGCCTATGGTGGAGTGAAGGGAGGGCGAGATGGAGAAGAAGCCAAAATTAAAAGAATGGACAGATCTGGGAGGGTTGTAGGGCTTTAAGAGGTTACAGAGATAGGGAGAGGCGAGGCCACGAAGGATTTAAACACAACAGTGAGCATTGTAAATTTGAGGCTTTGGGGGACTAGGAGCCAAAGTATGTCAGCTAGCACAGGGAGAATGGTGACTGGGACTTAATACAGGATAGGATACTGGCAGCAGAGTTTTGGATGAGTTGAAGTTTATGGAAGATGGGAGGCTGGCCAGGAGAGAATTGGAATTGTCGCGTCTGGAGGTGATACAGCATGGATGAGGTTTTCAGCAGCAGATATGCTTAGACAGGGCAGAAGCAGGAGATATTACAGAGGTGGAAATGGGCAGTCGTTGTGATGGAGAGCATATGGGGTTGCTAATTCAGATTAGGATTGAGTAGGATGCTGAGGTTGCAAGAAGTTTGGTTTAGCCTGAGACATTGGCTGAGGAGATGGATGGAATTGGTGCCAATGATACGGAGTTTGTGGTGGTGGGTAAAGACAATTGCTTCTGTCTTGCCAATGTTTAACTGGATGTTGGCAAGAAATCAGACAACACAGAGTCGGTGGAGTGGTAAAGAGAGATGATGGAGACATAGAGCTAGGATTTGTCAGAGTACATGTGGAAGCTGACCCCATGTCTGCAGATGATAGTGCAAAAAAGCAGTATGTAGATGGGAAAAGAAAGCAGCTAAGGACAGATGCTTGGGGGTCTCCAGAGATAATGGGGTAGAAGCAGAGAGGGAAGCCATTGCTGGAGATACTTTGGCTATGACCAGATAGGTAAGAGTGGAATCAAGGGAGAATGGTGACTGGGACTTAATACAGGATAGGATACTGGCAGCAGAGTTTTGGATGAGTTGAAGTTTATGGAAGATGGGAGGCTGGCCAGGAGAGAATTGGAATTGTTGCGTCTGGAGGTGATACAGCATGGATGAGGTTTTCAGCAGCAGATATGCTTAGACAGGACAGAAGCAGGAGATATTACAGAGGTGGAAATAGGCAGTCCTTGTGATGGAGAGCATATGGGGTTACTAATTCAGATTAGGATTAAGTAGGATGCTGATCACAATGAGTTAGACAATGCGAGGTTGATGAAGATGAGAGATAATGCATCACGGTCACAGTCACAAAGGATGGCATTTGCGACTTTGGTTAGTGCCGTTTCAATGTGTGGTAGGGATGGAAACATAATTGGAGAGATTCAAACAGGGCATTGGAAAAATAGGTACGAGTTTGGGAGGTAACAACATGTTCCAGTACTTTGGAGAGGAACAAGATATCGGAGATGCGGCAGTAGTTTGCAAATATAGAGGAGTCAAGGATTTTTTTTTGAGGAGGGGAGTGATAATGGCAGTTTTGAAAGAGAGGGGGACAGTAGCTGAGGAGTGGGAACCACTTGCAAGGTCAGCTAGCATGGAGGGAGGAAGGAAAGTTGTGTCATCAACAGTTTAGTGGGAATGGAGTCAAGGGAAAGGGAGTCTGGTTTCATGTACAAGATGAGATGGAGAGGAGATGAGGGGAAATGGTACAGAAACTAGAGAGAGATGCAGGTTTGGAGCTAGGGCCTGGGGGGTGGGTGCCTGGGGCAAGGTTTGGCTTGATGGACAAGGGAGGAAGCAGCAGATGCAACTGAACGGATGGTCTGAACATTTGTGACAAAGAAGCCCATGAGCTCCTCACACTTGTTGGAGGTGAGGGTTGAGGGGGTGGGGAAAAGGTTTAAGGAGATGGTTGGTATTGGAAAAAAAGAAACCAGGAGCTATCTTTGCTCTCCAGCACAAAACTGGGGCAGCAAATGGTTTTGATAGAGGAGAGTGAGGCCCAATTGCACTTGATGTGTTCCAGCCACATCTGGTAATGGATGACTAAACCAGTCGTGTGCCAGACACAATCAAGTCTGGATCCCTTGGGCTTGAGGGAGCAAAGATGGGGGCGACACCAAGGGCAACAACTGAGTTGGGATTAAAGATTTGCTGAGGGCAAGGACATCAAAGGTTGTGGTGAGTGATTGAGCAAATTCACAGTTGCAAGATGAATAGAAGGTCAACAGCTAGGCAATTGAGAGTTTGAAAGTGCAGTTGTAAATGAGCTGAGGGAGAGTTTATCCCTGCTTCCTTCTGCATCCAAGAACGGATGCAGAAGGAAGCAGGGATAGAAAGTGATAGGGGATGTGTGTGATGAGGGATACATGAAAGTGGTTGGAGATGGCTTTGTCAGTGATTGATACCATTGCAGTAGAGAGGCCACGGGAGATGGCAAAATCGAGGGGGTGTCTATGAATATAGGTAGGAGAGTTTATATGGAGGGAGAGGATTAGGGAGGACAGGAAGCAGTGAAGTAAGAGGATAGAGGGCAAAGCCACCTGAGATGGAGATTAAAATTACTGAGGATGAAAGGCCGTTCAGTACAGAGCCTGAATATGTCAAAGATGTCCAGTTCTTATCTCCATAAAGTGTTTGAGAAAGATGCCTACGGCACTAAAGTACTTTACTTGACCGTGGACAACAAGCTCCATAACACATACATAAAAGCAGGCCAATGGCCACCTGCGGTGTCTGATACATGGTGGCTGTGTTAGAGCAATCCTAATTACTTTATGTCATTGACTAATAGACCAGTGTAACTTGCACTTTGGTGTACTTAGTGACTGTTTCCCCAGATGCATATGTCTGATAATAATCAATTTTATTTTTAAGTACTTCATGGAGAGCTAAAGGATTCAAAGCTATTATCCCCACATGCAGCTGCAGAAGCACTTTGAGGATAAGTATTTTGAGGGTGGCATCTTTCTTAAAAGAATCTATTTTAAGCTAAGAAGTTCCTGTTTTGTCACAGCAATACTAGCAGAGGTGCATTTTACACATTGCTTTGATACATCTCTGTCCACTATTTTAACACAGGCAATTTATGGCCGGAATTTTAGTGCGTCCATGCGTGTGGGATTGGAGGCGGGTCGGGAGTAAAAGTGGAAATAAATCAGAGCAGGTCGGGAACCTGCCGTCATCCCGCCTCCTCACACCTTTAACTCAGGTGCATTTGCCAGCGCGGCTGTGACCCGAACGGCAGAGGTGAGCGACCAAATTTAGATCATTATCACCTTGTTGTCAAACCCTTAATCGTGTTTTTAACCAGACCTTTTGAATTTCACTGCATGACCATGTGAATCACGCAGCTCGGGAACCACATCTGTCAAGCTGAGGCGAAAGTTCAATGGCCATTGATTGAGGTCATTAATGCAGAACATGGAAAGCACAATAAATACTGCCACCTGATAACTGCTTACTTTCCTAAGGGAAATGCTGTTGCTGAGTGCATTTTCAACACAGATTTAGGTGTCTAGAGTTTGCAAGTCTTTTCTGCAAATTCGGAAACCACTCTCACCTCATTGATACTACCTATCACACCATTGACATTGGTCATGGTAGGGATGCTTTATGGTGGTGTTGTTGGCGGGGGGTGGGGGGGGGACGGTGGGGAGCCTGGCACAGCATGTGACAGCCATATGGTTGTAATGAAGGAAGTTAAGTAAATCTGACCACGATGAGGCCATCCCTGGCCTCCTGGGCAGCAATATGCTCAGGTGCTGGTGGCATCTGGACCTCAGGTTCCTCCTGCTTCTCCTCCTCATTTTCCAGCTGATTTTCAGCATAGATTTAGGTGTCTAGAGTTTGCAAGTCTTTTCTGCAAATTCTGCAATATAACACCATTGACAGATTGGTTCTCTGATCGCTACTTGACCTGTCATCTATAACCTGCTGCCCAGAGGACCTGGTGGACACACCTTACCAGTGGCTGTCAAAGTCACCAGCGCCCTCAACTTTTTCGCCTCAGGCTCCTTCCAGGGATCTGCAGCAGACATTTGTGGCATCTCACAGTCGGCCGCCCACAGATGCATCAAACAGGTCACCGATGCCTGTTTGACAAGTCAGCTAATTATATCAACTTTGCCACTGATGAAACCATTGTTCCTGAGCGGGCGCTGGGCTTTGCCGCACTGGCTGGCTTCCCACGGCTGCAGGGCGTCATCGACTGCACACATGTGGCCATCAGGGCATCCCATCATAACCCAGGAGTGATTGTGAACTGCAAAGGCTTCCACTCCCTCAATGTGCAGCTGGTCTGCAACCATAGGAAGATCATCATGCATGTGTGCGCCAAATTCCCTGACAGCTGTTATGACTCTTTCGTCATGCGCCAGTCCACCCTCCCTCAGCTCTTTGCACCTCCAAACAGAGTTTCTGGCTGGCTGCTTGGAGACAAGGGCTATCCACTGAAGACGTGGCTCATGAGGAGGCCAAGTACTGAGGCCGACGAGAGATATAATGAAAGCCACATGTCCACCAGACGTGTCACAGAGCAAACAATAGGCATGCTGAAAATGCGCTTCAGATGCCTTGACAGGTCTGGAGGAACCCTTCAGTACACACCAGCCAGGATATCCAGAATCGCCGTCGTCTGCTGCGCGCTGCACAACATAGCGCAGCAGCGAGGATTAGCGCTGCATGAGGAGCAAGACTCTGAGTGCACAGCCTCATCAGAGGAGGAGGAGGAGGAGAAGGAGCATCAGCTGGAAGATGAGGAGGAGGAGCAGGAGGGACCTGAAATCCAGATGCCACCAGCACCTGAGCATATTGCTGCCCAGGAGGCCAGGGATGGCCTCATCATGGCCAGATTTATTAACTTCCTTCATTACAACCATATGGCTGCCACATGCTGTGCCAGGCTCCCCGCCAACAACACCATAAAGCATCCCTACAATGACCAAGCCATTCCTTTCATACTGACCCCCATTGCTGGAGGTAACGTTATGTCTCACCATTCACTCCAACTCACTGAGCCACTTCTAAAGTAGCAGACAAAAATGGCCATGACCGGAAAGTGGTGAAAATAAAAAGTTTTTATGTGACGTAAGAGTAACAGAACCTTAACAGAAACACTTCTTTAAACACCCATGTGCTTACCCTTGTGCATCTACTTCTGTGTCATCTTTTTTTTACGCGTGCTTCTACGAGGTGCAATCCCTGGGGCTTCAGCAGAGGTAGAGGCAGCCTGCTCACTTCCCTGCTGTGACTGCGTAGACACTTTTGGCGGATGTCCTCTTGGTTTTGGTGCCTCTGATGGCCCTGCCAAAGTATGCTCCTCCTGCGACTGTGCAGGGGTAGACTCGGCCATCTTGATCTCAGGAGGCATCTGGGGCTCTGACTGAGGAGGAGGCATTTGGGGGAGAAGTGTGAGTGCTTTGAGAGGAGCCCACACTTCCATATCCCCTGCCACCATCATCCCTCTCATGGGCCACCCGCACTTCCCTGCTAGCAAGGAGCTGGAGAGCACCTTGCTGCACAGCAGTGGGACGATGAACGCCCAAGTCTACATTTATATCCCTCCTGGAGATGAGGTCTATGAGTGTCTGCCAGCTGTTGTCCACAGCTAGTATGTGCTCCTGTGAGAGGCACATTAGCTGCTCCATGCAGGTGGCCATCCTTTCCATGGAAGAGCCTACAGTCACCATCACCTGCGACATGGTGGTGCTCATGTTGAGATGGACTCCTCCATTCTCTGCACATTTGCAGACATCGCGCTCGCAAAACCTGTCAGAGCCTCGTGCACTTCTTCCTGCACCTCCAGGATCGCCCTCTTTCTTGATGGCCCCCGAGGCTCAACGTCTGCATGCAGCTGAGCAGAGCTGAGACCGTCCTACGCCTTCCAGCGAGGAGTTTCCACTGCTGTCCTTGTCTCCACTATCTCCTCTTGCTCACTTGTGACTTGTGAGACACCGGGTGACAATACTACTCTAGCTCGAGTATGACCCACCAAGGTGTGCATATCTGTGCTGGTGCTGGGTGCGCTTAGGTCTGGTGATGGTCACCCTCCAAGGCTGGAAGCTCCTCTGAGGAGTCATCTTCCTCTTCTGCCTGGACAGTGGGGGTGTGGCGGGGGGCTCTTGATGGACCTGTGGGAGAGTAAAGAGATTATTTAGAAATGTCATATGAAGAATGGGTACCGATACCATTATGCACATGATGAACATTCACTGGCTGCTGACACCAGTCCCCATATGAGTGACTGCTGTATGCCATGTGGCTGTATGAGATGTAATTCTGTCACCAGGTTGCTGAGATGTCCCCCTCTCTCCGTCTCCCACTGCCAGCTGCTCTGTAACTCCAGAGACCTCCAGGGCAACCTCCTCTGCTGGAGTCAACGTGGCGAATGATGGAGGGCCACTTCCGGTTCTCTCTCTCTCACTCTTATTGTGGGCACTCTTCTCCTGCAAGGAGGGAAAGAAATGTTTGAGTGAGAGTGATGGCATGAGTGTAAGGAATGTGTGGGTTACATCTTTATGAGGGAGTGTGATGCCAATGCCAAAGTTCCAATGCAAAGTGGCCTCCTCGTGTTTGTTGTCAGTTGGTATGATTACATTAGGATGAGGGTGAGTGTGAGGGTTGGTTAGTCAGAAGGGGATGTGATTATGTAGATAGAGAGAGAGATGGGTGGACGTGCAAGGTATGTTGGTTTGAGTAATGATGTGCAGTGATGGGGATGAGATGAGAGGCACAGCAGGATGAAGTTGAGTGTGGCTTTGCACTCATGTTTCCTGATCTAATGAGATAATTGAAGCGCTTCTGGCACTGCACCCAGGTCCTCCTCACCACATCCCTGCTGTGGACCTCCTCTGCTACCTCCAGCCAGGCTCTTTTGGTCTCCTGTGGAAGTCTCTTGCGCCCATCAGAAGGGAAGAGGACCTCCCTGTGTCCTCTGACTCCTTCCACAAGCATGTGGAGGGAGTCATCGGAGAGCCTGGGTGCAGCCCTCTGCCTCTGTGAAGCCATGTGTGCAAGGCTGAGCAGTAAGTAGATGCTGAAATGTACTATGATAGCAAAATACTGCGGATGCTGGAAATCCGAAATAACAACAGAAAACGCTGGAAAAACTCAGCAGGCCAGGCAACATCCGTGGAGAGAGAAACAGAGTTGACGTTTCAGGTCGAAGGGTTTCTGTTTCTCTCTCCACGGATGTTGCCTGGCCTGCTGAGTTTTTCCAGCGTTTTCTGTTGTTATTGCTGAAATGTACTGCCTGCACACTCCTAGATGAACCTTCAAATGCAATGTGATCAAGGCTCCTTTAAATATCCTGGCTGGAAATGAGTCATCGATGATGTTATCAGACCTGCACCATTTAACAGGGCTGGGAAACGTGCAGGCCTGCCTTAATAGGCGCCATTAAGGGAAAGTCGCTCTGAGGAGAGCGATGAAAAGAAGAATGGAGTCCCGACCCGCCACGCCGACACCCGCACCTGACACGCCCAGGCCTATGTGTCTAAAATAAAGTTAATGTCTCATTAAAACAGCAGATAGGAGAATGTCATACAAATGTGTCCAGCATTTGTCCATAAATATTTCTGTAAGAAAATGGATGACTTTTGACTATAATCAGTCATTGTGCAATCAGTATAGACAATAAAATACATCTTTTTGAGAAATTTTGGGATTAAACTTGGTCTTCTAAATGAAAAAAGTATGGACCAAATTATTACTCCATTGATTTTTTTTATTGATCGTCTTGTGATTTGCATAAAGGCTTGCTAAACAGCTGTTATAGCTCCTCTCCATGGTAGATTGGACCTCTGTGGTATAAATGGATATATTTCTTCATATCCTTATCCTGAAGAAAGAATGGTAAGGTCAGGGAGACAGTGGTTCAAACTGGTTTAAAGAAACTTTAGAACTGATTTCAGGAAGTTGTTCATCTTTCAAAGAGTACTCAACACTTGGAATGGACTTCTGAGTAGAGTAATGGAGGAAAAACATTAGAATCAGTTAAGATAAAGTGGATATTAACAGAAGACTGAAGATTTCTCTGGACGGTTGAGCTAAGATGGCTGACCTGATCTATATTTCATTTGAGGTCTGCTGAACAGCTCAACAGTGCTCATAATTAACTTCAACCTGAATCAGCTATCTGAACCAAATCACAAGAAATATTGGCCAGAATTTACTGGGAAAATAATTGCGAGTTCAATACGAATGCCATTATTCGTGTGTAAATAACCCAACAATTTGTGGCAAGGAAGAGATACGGCGTGAGTTGCGAATCGCCATAAATTGCTGGACGATTTGCGCCGCTCCGCCATTATCCTCGCGAAAATGAAATCTCGCCGTCAACCTCCCCATGAGTTTCAAGAAATTGTTGCATTTGCGCTGTTAAAAGGAATTCAACTCGCCGCGAAAAGTTAGGGCTGGTACTTAATGACATAAAAACTCTTTTAATGATGAGATTTATGTTCCTGCAATGACACTCAACCTCTCCGGCTCAGAAAGAGAACAATTGAAACTGTGGAGTCGCATTCCTGCAGGTTATAAATTGCTTGTAGAGGTTTTTAAAATTTAAAATGTTAAACTTTTTTATTTTTCTCTTATTTTTCCTTTCTGTCTCTTTTACTCTCTTTTAATCCAATCTTTCTTTCCCTCTTTATTTCTTTTTCTGTATTTAATTTGATTCTAACTCACCCTATTTCCTTTTCTGTCTTTCCTTTGTTTCTTTCTCTATCCTTAAATCTCATTGGTTAAGGAGATAGCATTCACCAAGGTCCCAGAAGCCCCAGCTTACATTTTTTCGAGCTGAAAGGTGAGGAAAAAAATCTAATAAATGGGCCCCGCTCCAGCAAATTGTTGGATCCATGGCAACAACTTATTAGCGGCCCTTGGGAGTGCTGTGGAGCTGAAAGGAGCACTCCTGTTCCTCCTGGCTCCACATCAAAGTTAAAAATAAAAATGAACTTACCTTTTTGGTGGCAGACACTTGCAAGGTGGCATCCGCGACAGGTAAACCTGAGCGGACATGGCCTGGCTCCGATCCCTGCTCCGGCCCCTGCTCCTGCTCCTGCTCAGGGCAGTCCAATTTCTCAGAGGGGTTCCAAAACAGGCATTAGACCCCTCATTAGCATAGGCAGTGGGCCATAATGCCTGTTTTAGGCTGCCCAACTGGACACCTGAAAATCATCCAACATATGGTGTTGGACGTTTTTCAGATGTCTTTTGAGGCACGTAATTGGTCATTTTTGCCCCTGTTTTCCGTCTGGAAAACAGATGCAACAGGGACTAATTTCTATCCCTCTGTTTAGCTTTATACGAAAACAATTACCAGTATGCCCACATTCATGCTAAATGCACACACACACGCGCACACACTCAGTAATATTGGGGGGAAAAATTGGGTCGTGCCCCCTTTCGCACACTAACTTCGCCGGGGTGCTTTTTTTAGCGAACCCGAAATTCAATGGTAGTGCCCCAAGCAGGAGGCGGGGCGCTGCTGAAAGCACTCCCCCCTCCCTCTTGGGACGCTCCCATTGAATGTCGTGGCGCTACGTGCAGCAGCGCCATGCGTGTCGGCATGTAGCGTACTGCAGGCCTCTCTCCCCTGATTAAAGGGGAGGGGCCTAGGGCAGTGCGCACCGGGGCCCTGCTGGACCACCGGGGAGCGAAGCGCCGGCAAAAGAGCCCGGCACTCAAGAGGAGTGTGGGGCTGACCGATCACGGCCGATACCCCACAGGGGGAGGCGAGAGGGGACAGGTGCTGGCAGACGGCCCCCAAAAAAATGGCCGCCCGGCACCTGCCCTTTAATTTGCGCCGCCCCGGCCGCAAAACCGCCACCCTGACACTGTCGGACATCGCGTCCGGTGGTAGGTATGGGGGCGCGAGTCAAGTTTGCGGCTGGGACGCTGCACATGGTGATGACGTCATTGCCAGAGGTGCCGTGCCGCAGGGCGCTACCGGCTACCGCCGCCGCTAACCTCCCGCTGAATTTCGCGGGAGGCGTTAGCGGTGCCGCGCCCGGGTGCAAGGTGCTCTGTGCAAAGCAACCGAATTTTTCCCCCATTGACTGTTAATATATTAGTTCAGAATATTTGACATCTAAACCACTGATTAGCCAGTAAGATTATCTACATTTTCAACTGAGTTGAGACATACTTTATATTCCACTCACATCAGGAGTTAAGAATATGAGACAGTGGCCTGCAGGCAGAGATTATCTTGCTCTTTCATCAAACCTTGCATCTTTCTTCCAAGTAATAAATATAGCTTGTCTGAGGCTGCATCAACACTTCAATGTCACTATTTGACAAATCAGATACAGTGAGATAGACGAAGGTTTGGGGTGTGATTGCTATTCTCAGTTGTTGAGCTGCATTGAATGATTTTCTTGCCCTTTGCAACACACAATATCCTGATCCATAATACCTATCATCAGTTTTTTATAACAGTTTTAACCTGCTGAACACTGTGACGCTCTTGTGTCCATACATCCTTGGCATCAATTTCAAGCTATTCTTGTTTTTCCTGTAAGAGAAATGTAATGAAAACATCCTTCCAGTCACCTTGATTAATGAGCCATCTTTCTTAACTGGCCAGCGTTGGTCTGAAGCAACATGAACACTATATTTTTTTTCTATTTACAATACGAACAATGACTGACAAAAAAAGACCCTCTGGTCTATCCAGCCTGTCCCACATAATTGTGATATCTTGGGTATCGCAATATATATATACACTCTTCATCCCACTCAAAAACCATGGGCTGGATTTTGCCAATGGGGAGCTTTTGGAGGCGGGACTCCCACTTGTCGGGTTTCAGTCCCGCCTCCAACAACTTCTGGCCAACCCACGCTATTTTCCATTGATTGACCTTGTTAAGCCCGCCCAGATGAATTGTCATCGTTTGACAGCTCTGTGAAGCTGTCAAACACTGACATTCTCTGTAATTTGATGAGTTCTTGAATTCAAGACCTCATCAAACCTCTTTCTTTTGCAGAAATTAGATGGTTGTTGCATTGGAGAATGCAACGGCCATCTGTCATCTCTGCCACGGAGGTGTGAGACTCTCCGCAGACCCAACTCTTGAAGCTTGCAGGAAGAAACAAAGGAAAGTAAACTTTTTCTAACACTTTCCACTTACCTCACATACTCACCTCTCCACACTTGCACCCATCACTTACCTTCACAGCACACTTTTGGACCCCTCCGACCCCCGCAGACCCACTACTCGCCTCGGTGATCCTGGCGGGGTTCGGAGCCTTCGGGAAGCCTGCACTTGTGGGGGCAAAATGGGGATAATCCTTTATCTGCCTGTTAACTACCTGTTAACAGGCAGATAAGTGGCACTAATCCCCTTCCCGCCTCCAAGGAGACGGGACACGGCGCGGGTCGGCTACCCGCCTCCTGGCAAAATGGCACGGAGACGGGTTGGAGGCAGGATGGGCACCCGCCCCCAAATTCTGCCATTTTCCCGGCAGTCCCGCCTCCCCAGGGCTGGCAAGATCGCGCCCCATGTGATCTCCTGGGAGAGGTGAAAAAGCCGATTTAAAAACCCAGGCCAATTTGGGGAAATTCCTCTCCAATCCCATCTAGGTGATCAAAACAGGTCTTTTCTTTGGGTTTCTCAATTGGGTAAGTAGTGATCGCTACAATGGTTTTGCCCTGGTCCCTCAGCAGAGAACTATCCAATCTTCCAGCCATTTCAAATAATAGTGGCAGCATGGATTGCTGTAAAGTGAATAAATCCTGGCAACTGCCAGAGTAGCAGGCATTATATGGATTATTCTTGATGTATGGTCACAGACCAGCTGTACATTCATAGAGTCATAGAGTCATAGAGTTATACAGCACAGAAAGAGGCCCTTCAGCCCATCGTGTCCACGCCGGCCATCAAGCCCTGTCTATTCTAATGCCATTTTCCAGCTCTTGGTCCGTAGCCTTGTATGCTATGGCATTTCAAGTGCTCATCTAAATGCTTCTTGAATGTTGTGAGGGTTCCTGCCTCTACCACCCTTTCAGGCAGTGTGTTCTAGATTCCAACCACCCTCTGGGTGAAAAAGTTTTTCCTCAAATCCCCTCTAAACCTCCTGCCCCTTACCTTGAAACTATGCCCCCTGGTTATTGACCCCTCTACTAAGGGGAAAAGTTCCTTTCTATCTACCCTATCTATGCCCCTCATAATTTTGTACACCTCAATCAGGTCCCCCCTCAGCCTTCTCTGCTCTAAGGAAAACAACCCCAGCCTGTCCAGTCTCTCTTAATAGCTGAAGCGCTGCAGCCCAGGTAACATCCTGGTGAATCTCCTCTGCACCCTCTCCAATGCAATCACATCCTTCCTATAGTGTGGCGACCAGAACTGCACACAGTATTCCAGCTGTGGCCTAACTAGCGTTTTGTACAGCTCCATCATAACCTCCCTGCTCTTATATTCTATGCCTTGGCTAATGAAGGCAAGTATCCCATATGCCTTTTTAACCACCTTATCTACCTGTCCTGCTGCCTTCAGGGATCTATGTACATGCACACCAAGGTCCCTCTGATCCTCTGTCCTTCCTAGGGTCCTACCATTCATTGTGTATTCCCTTGCCTTGTTAGTCCTCCCAAAATGCATCACCTCACACTTTTCAGGGTTAAATTCCATTTGCCACTGTTCTGCCCATCTAACCAAATCGTCTATATCGTCCTGTAGCCTGAGGCTTCCCTCCTCGCTATTTACCACTCCACCAATTTTCGTGTCATCTGCGAACTTACTGATCATACCTCCTACATTCATAGCTAAATCATTAATGTACACTACAAACAGCAAAGGACCCAGCACCGATCCCTGCGGTACACCACTGGACACAGGCTTCCAGTCACAAAAACAACCTTCGACCATCATCCTCTGCCTCCTGCCACTAGGCCAATTTTGGATCCAATGTGCCAAGTTGCCCTGGATCCCATGGGCTTTTACCTTCTTGACCAGTCTCCCATGCGGGACTTTGTCAAAAGCCTTACTGAAGTCCATGTAGACCACATCAACTGCACTACCCTCAGCCACACACCGAGTCACCCCCTCGAAAAATTCAATCAAATTGGTCAGACATGATCTCCCCCTGACAAAGCCATGCTGACTATCCTTGATTAATCCTTGCCTCTTCAAGAGGAGACTAATTCTGTCCCTCAGAATTTTTTCCAATAATTTCCCTACCACTGATGTTAGGCTCACTGGCCTGTAATTCCCTGGTTTATCCCTACTATCCTTCTTGAATAATGGTACTACGTTAGCTGTCCTCCAGTCCTCTGGCACCTCCCCTGTGGCCAGAGAGGTTCTGAAAATTTGTGTCAGAGCCCCTGCAATCTCCTCCCTTGCCTCACACAGCAGCCTGGGATACATCTCGTCTGGGCCTGGGGATTTATCCACTTTTAAGCCCGCTAAAACCGCTGGTACCTCCTCCCTCTCAATACTAATTTGTTCAAGTATATCACAATCCCCCTGTCTGATTTCTATGCCTACATCGTCCTTCTCGATAGTGAACACAGATGCAAAATATTCATTTAAAACCCCACCTACATCTTCTGGCTCTACACACAGATTGCCACTTTGGTTCCTAATGGGCCCTACTCTTTCCCTGGTTATCCTCTTGCCCTTAATATACTTATAAAACACCTTGGGATTTTTCTTTATTTTGCCCGCCAGTGTTATTTCATGCCATCTCTTCGCTCTCTTAATTTCTTTTTTAAGTACCCCCCTGCACTTTCTATACTCCTCTAGGGCTTCCACTGTTTTTAGTCCTTTGTATCTGCCAAAAGCCTCCCCTTTTTTTCCTAATCCATTCTCGTATATCCCTTGACATCCAGGGTTCCCTGGGCTTGTTGGTCCCACCCTTGACCTTTACGGGAACATGTTGGCGTTGTACTCTCTCTATTTCCTTTCTGAAAGACTCCCACTGCTCTGATGTGGATTTTCCTACAAGTAGCTGATCCCAGTCCACTTTGGCCAGATCCTGCCTTATCATATTAAAATCAGCCTTTCCCCAATTTAGAACCTTTATTTCCGGTCCATCTTTGTCCTTTTCCATGACTACCTTAAATCTCACCGAATTATGGTCACTGTCACCAAAATGCTCGCCTACTGACACTTCTACCACTTGCCCGGCTACATTCCCTAGAATTAAGTCCAGTACCGCCCCCACTCTTGTAGGACTTTCTACATGCTGGCTCAAAAAGCTCTCCTGGATGCGCTTTAAGAATTCTGCACCCTCCAAGCCTTTCACACTCTGACTATCCCAGTTGATATTGGGGAGTTGAAATCCCCTACTATTATTACCCTATTATTTCTACACTTCTCTGAGATTTGCCTACATATCATTCATGGGGTGGAACCTTTTTCTGTTCATGAAGGGGGTCTCTTTGGGGATGGGGCCCATATAGTTATGTATGTGCATCAATCGTGACCTACACTTTGCAGAATCAAGTTAGACAGTAAAAGTGCAGAGCTGTTTTGCATTTCCACAGGGAAATAGATGAATTGAATGGCCCAGGCAAACAAGGCATCTGTCACCTGCAATGATGCAACTATGCAGGTTGGGAGATTTGGCAGATATCTCCTACTGTTGCTTAAAAGGATCATCTTGACAGCCACTGACAGATTTCTCCCGATCACTGAAGTGGTTTGCAGGTCTGGCTGGAAGAATATGCAAAGTTCAGTCATTCCTTGGGGATTTGTGTTTTCTGGATGCAAATTTCTTCTGAAATGCCCAAGCACAATTGCCTGGCTCTGTAAAGATGGCTGCAAATGTAAGGACAGGTCCTAATTTCTCTCTTAAGGTACAATCTTTACCTGTCTGGCATGCCTCTAATCTTCTTGCTCTTCCTCTAGAATTGCAGAGTGATGCCCAGAGGAATGCCTATACTTCCTATATAAGCAGCATACATGACAGTTCCCTAATGAACCATGTACAGATAATAGATCGGGTGCAGTTTCAAAGAAGCTCTCACTAACTTTCTTTCTCCCTAGCCAGCGAAACAGTCGAGAAGCAGTGAAATCATTTCTAACAGCGATAAACAAATTCCAAAAATAGCAGTGCATCTTTGAGAGCAAAAACCCAACCCAACGGCAGGGGCCTCTCATGCTATGCTTGTTGTTTATGAGCACTGTTCAAATGCTCTGAATGCACAATGGAATTTCATTCATGTTAATAACATAATGCATGACTGGTGCCAAGGCTCTGAGCACCTTATGTGCTTCCCAGTTGGATTATAGCATGCCACGTGCACGAAACACTGAAAAAGTCTTAGGGGGAAAAATTCAGTGGCGCCCCCTTTGATGGCGCTAACTTCGCCGGTAGCGCCCCGAAAAAGTTAGCACCCCTGCGTCGTAAATTCAGTGGTAGCGCCCCAAGCAGGAGGCGGGGCGTTACCACTCAGGTGATATCTGTTTGATGTGTGATACCTTTTTCTTGGTGTGTACTACATTTTTAACATAATGTTACATTCGATCCCCACGTTGTTACTTTATTAATTAGGACCTACAGCTAGATTAAGGAGCCACTTGCTGGTAAAATGTACAATACAGTATTAATGAATGGAAACTCATTATTCAGTAACCTCCTTCAAAGAAAACTACAATCAATGCATTAGCTGGTCTTACGTTTTCTCTGATTTCATCAGAATTCATCAAACACTCACCTTAATGCTATCATGTGATCTGCTGCCTTACAAGTAAGGCGATGGATGACTATAAGAGTAATAGCACATCAGGTCCTTTTTGATGATATGGCAGCATCTTTAATCATTGCAAAGATCAGCCGCCAGATTGAGCTCATTGCAGCTCTGCAGTAAACACCCTTTGAACTTATTCAGTAATAGGATCCTCAAAATATTTCAAGTGGAAGATGCTGCTGTTGAGTTCATTCAAAATGGTATTTATTGTAAAATCAAGATGAACTTCCACCTACTACCAGCTTTACAAACACTAAACATGTTATTGTGTCATGAGTACGGATGTGATGTGCTGTGCTGTTTGTCAACAGACACAGAGGAATTAAATAGTTGATACCTTTAACCGTATTGTTACACAACCTACTGATTTTGTGTTGAAGCAAGGTGGTTATGAATCAACCCAAAAGCAGCAATATAATGTGGGAATTACAACAGCAATTGGAGTCCCAAATGCACTGACACAAGAGCTATGGGATCACCTGGAGAAGTTCAACTCCAGCTGGGGAGAAGCCCAGTTTAAAAAGTTCCCATTCAGTGTCCCACCTGGGAACTTAATAAAATGAAATTTGAATGTTGGCAATGCTTTGAGAGAGCTGGGTTAACTGCTAACATAACATATTATCCAGAGCAGATTCTGTGCATATATGTTTTCACACAGGTCCTTTGTCACTGGCAGAACAGGCTGGACAGCCAGTGGTGTGATTTGGGGGGTCTGCCAACTGTGCCTCACACTCTGCAAGCGAGGATCTGAGATCTTTACCTGCAGTACGATGACACCGGAATTAACCTGTTTGGCAAAGTCAAGAAGGTTGACACCTAACCCATCCTCAGACCTGATGAAACACTGCTATTAGATACAGCGGCTATTTTGTGCTAATATGTTAAATCAATAGCAGGGAAACCTGTTTTTAGATTACTAACATCCAGACTGCATTTTCTTCAAACCTATATCATATTGTGTCAGTGCAAGGATGAATACAAATTACCTGAAATGTCTCTGTAGGTTCAGATAGGAATATTATCAGGCAGCTGTGTAGTTTGGCTACAAATTTTCTCTAATCTTCTTTGAATGATTAATTTCTTTGGAAGTCTTCAAAATATAAAAATGCACTAACATTGGCTACAAAATGCATGGTGCAACCATTTTGAAGTTTGAAGTATTTGTTAATTAGCCTGAAAATGTTTTCTTGTGAATAGCTAACAAATCCACCACAGGGAAGAATTGACTGATGACTCATGGTACACACAATTAGTTACTTGCATTGTAACATTATGGCCATTGTTTGTTTCACAAAGAAGGGAAATTATGTCAAGGAGATCTTTGTGAGCTCCCAGCACTGACTGTCGGCTGGAAAGCAATTTGTGTCCAATAGTCATACGTTACTGTTTTGGGACCAATTCAGTCTTGGCCTCTGGAGTCAATTGAAATTTCTCTAGAAGTAAAAATTGACTCAAAGGCTGGTTTGCCCATCTCGAACTAATAAAAAATGACAAGTCTAGCAAAATGGAAACAAGGTACAGAATAAAGGCAATTTTGGTGCTCTGTCTCATTCTCTTTTTTTTGTCTTTTAAAAAAAATAGTTGTGACATTGCTGTCCCATAACTGTTTGAAGTGCTTTGACATCTAACAGTCCAACAATAGGCTGATTTAAAAAAAATATATTTTGAGAATAGTATCACTTAAGAGATTTTTCATTGTTCTGTATGTTTCATTAACTCTAACTTGCAGCAGTGTAATTAATTCATCCATACAATGAACCCTTGATATTACCAACTCCTGGGACTAAAATAGGTCTTAGCAGGGATTCATCTTATATTAAATTTATAATTGTAAACAGAAGCTGATTCAGCAACAAAAGTGGTTCAACTCCCATTTGAGAGTAGAAGCACAATGCAATCAAAACCGAATTTACTAAATGTGGCTTCACACTGCAATAAACCCTGGAACACTCCACTGCCAAACCTGCTATGATGCAAATACAAGTTTATTATCACCCAGGTTACTTCATGCCTTTGCACAACGAGCTCACCCTACCCAGCACATACCTGATAGAGAATTAAAGTGAAAAAAGTGTGCAAAAAATTCTGTGCAGGCACCAGCCCCCGCACAAGCAGATAATATATATCATTATGCATCTCGCTGGCATATGTGGGGATTTTATATTTTTCTTTAAAAGGGAAAATGTAAAAGGATATGGGGAAAGGGCAAGGAAAAATGATGAGGGTAGATAGCTCCAATTGAAGGGTTAGCACTAGCAGAAGCTTGATGGGCTGAAAGGCCCCATTCCGTACTATAATCTATATGATTTAATGATTCTAGTGCTAGCATAAGGAGCACTGTAATAAAATGATGACTATATGATGTATTGAATAATTAACCCCCTACTAACTAAATGGTCACCTTGGATTTAACAGTCAGCTGCTTACAGTTAGTTGTTCTAAATTCTCTCTGTGATTATGTTTGATGGCTTCTTTATTTTTGTGAATTCTTCTTTATTTCTATGCACTGCTTTCTTTAAGATGCACCTTAGATATCCTAATGTCATGCAATGTCTCTGGCTAATATGGCGGACTGGAGATCAGCCTGCCACCAAATGCCACTCTACTATTCGTCATTGACTCCTTTTTCTTCCGACAATTTATTTCGGTAGTGCTACAAAGTCAGTGCAAAATCCAACTATAAAATGAGAGTTAAATGCTTTCTCTCACTGAACATGTCTACTCTGTTGAGGCCCATCTCCGATAGTGCCTTAAGATAGTGGCGACTGAGTAACATTGTATCAACTTCAATCTAAAGGCTCAACTGACAGACTGTCCCGCCTCCAATAAACAGCATGATTTTAACACCTTATGATGAAATTAGAACCACCTTACCTTCTTGTGCAACTCCAACTCCTGTTGGAACTTGATATGCCAACAGGTAATTCCATGATCCTGCTCTCCCAATTTGGAACAGTGTCTGAAGAGCGTGTGCATTATGTTATGTACGGCTAAAACATTGTAGCCCTGATTCTCCAATCCGTGCTCCTGGTTGAGCGGAGCTAGCTGCTGGAAGCACGGGAGTGTGGAATTACCTCTATATGGTATGGGTGGCCAGGTCATATTGGATACTGACTTCTCCTGAGACTCAGAGCACCTCTACACATGCACAGACATGTATGTGACACATAACTAATGTTTCCTACATTACAACAGTGACTACACTTCTAAAGTACTTCATTGCCTGTAAAGCACTTTGGGACGTCCTGAGGTCATGAAAGGCGCTATATAAATGCAGGTCTTTCTTTCTTTATATGTTAGACAGCCTAAATTAAGCAAAGTTATTCAAAGCACCTTTGTGCTGACAGGTTAGATAACAAAGGCACTAGTGGTGGATGAAAAACACCTTTTTGTGACTTTTGCTCAGATCTTCCCTTCCTCCGCTTGGGATAATGTCTGGCCTCCACTTAGTGGCATTCCTGAGTTTGGGAAGTCACAGTGTACTAGAATTACAGATGTTGACTTGCATCTTACTACTAGGTGGCACAGCACATTGGAGCTCCTATGCACTGTGGCACCTCAGTTCAGAATAGCTTCTTAAAATAGATGTAGGTCTTCATTTAGATTGTTTCTACTCAGAGGAAATTTGCAGGCAGCCTACAAGATATCCACACTGTTACACCGGAAGCTTTGGCCTGGATATCGGACTTAGATATTGACATTTGATTTGCTTTGCTACTACAAAACATAAGAAGAAGACTAAAAAGGTGGGCAGGGGGACAAATTTCATCATGGTCCTTGTCTACATCCTGGACCACTGCTGGAAAACAGATAGGAAAAGGTCATTCTTATTTCTGGAGAGAGTCTGTGGAAATGATCTGACAGCTCTGCCATTGATGAATTGTATCCTTAAATTTTAATTTGATTTTTGTTCATCTTTGTAAGGTCATTGAATCTCTTCCTGCATTTTGTGGCAGTTATTGGGGTTGTGGAGTTGCACTGACTGCCTCTGCGAACTCCTTCCAGACAGCCAGCACCACTCTCTTATGGGGCCTCCTGCTCTCAGTTCCCATCAGATGGTCCACTGACTCTTCAGTGAATTTGCTTTGCTTCAGTGATGGAAAACCATTGTCATGTTTAGGTTGCTGTAGGTCTGTGGGAAGCATCGGAAACTGTGCTCCAGGTAAGCGATTGCCCATGAGAAGCACCATGGGAGTCCTACTGGTGGTATTTTAAAAATAACAGATGCAGCATAAGAACACACAGAGCTGTGGACTGCAATCAACATACTAAAACTGGCAAAACATAAGATGAATCATTTGTAAAACCATGTTCCATTTCATTAATGTTAATGGTAAGGTAGAGTCTAGGTGGTAGCGCTCGTGCTGGGCTTAGGCTAGATGAGGATGGATGGATGAGTGGGGCAGTTTGCAACTGGGATGAAGCCCTTTATGCTCCATAATATTTTGATACATGATAATTTCTTGATGAAGGCTCCAGCAATGTTGGAGATGGTTGCACTGCTGGCATGGAGGAGGCCTTAATTGGCAAATTACATCATTGGTGGGAAGCTAAGTGATCAAATGCCATCTAAAAAATGTCTTCAAGTCCCACTAAGTCTTTTTCTTTCAGCAGCCCAGGAATGGAATACAGGCTGCAAATCAGTGAATAAAGTAGCTCCCATAATGCATGCACCTTCTGATCAGTTTCACAAAGAAACCGGTCTTCTCAAATTTCTTCCTGACAGCCCTTAAGGAGGCGATTTGCTCCATGACCTATTTTCATGTAGCATTTTGCTGTTACTGGTGATGCAATTACAAGCATTGTGGTTTTGAGCTGGCAGACGTTGAAGAGACTAGAATGCCAAAATCTTACTATATAAAAAATAACTGAAATATATTCTGTCACTGTGAATATTTTACTGTTTGTTTTGAAAACGACTCATTTTCCAGATATATAATTGTTTCAAGGAAGCCTTTGAAAACCCCCAAATTGAACTTAAGCTTTGTCATGTTTCTTTTTCCCCACAGATGTTTGCTAATTTGCTTCTTTTAGTCTGGGAACACCACTAAAGAGTTGGCTTCCCTTTCCACGTGCTCATTTCAACAGATTTAAGTGAGAAAGGTTTGTATATATGTGCAAAACGTACCTATATTATGACGCAGAATATTAAAATAAGCACAATTGGGGATTTAGAATCAGTCATTAAAACAGGAAATAATGATGTAATAGTAATAATTGAAACATGACTGCACCTAGGTCATGATTAGCAATTAGATATACCTGGGTTTAAAACTTTCAGGAGGGATAGAAAAGGAAGGGTAGTGGTATTAATTAAAGAGAATATTGAACTGCCAGAGTGTGAGGATTTAAATAGAGAAGTGGTCAAAACACAACCTCTTTGCATTCAGCTAAGGTATGGTGACATTCGCTGGAGTACATTATGAACTGTAGAAAGAGCAGAACGGAAATCAAGGATAAAATTTGTAGACAAATCAGAGGTGTGTATTAACAATACAGTTATAACTACACTTAGGGAATGGTAGCATAGTGGGCTAGTAATCCATTCCACCAAATTACTGGGTCCAAATCCTGGAACTCCCGACCTAACAGCACTGTGGGAGTACTTTCACCATACGGACTGCAGCGGTTCAAGAAGGTGGCTCACCAGCACCTTCTCAAGGGCAATTAGGGATGGGCAATAAATGCTGGCCTTGCCAGTGACGCCCAGATCCCATGAACAAATAAATAAAAACAATTTTAATTATTCAGAACTAGACTGGGATAGGTGAAAAGAAGGAGGCTTTTGTGCAGTATGTTTATGGCTGCTTTCTCGATCAGTGGGGTAGATTTTTGTCTTTATTGCCTGGGTAGTAATCTGGTGGAATGGATTGCCTGCCCGTTATTGAAGTCATTTTGTTTTCAATGGAATGAAAGTCGGGTGGTTTCTAAAATACGCAGGTGATCTGCGCTGCCAGATGTGAAGGTGAAAATGCACCCTAATATGTTGCCACTCCAACAAAGAAAGAAGCATTACTTGACTAGGCTCTGGGTAATGTGGCAGACCATGCAGGTGGTGCAAAAGGAATGGACATTTGGGAAGCCGTGACCACAATATAATTAGGTACAGTGTAAGAATTGAAAAGGAAAGAGAAAACTGAAAAAAAGCAAATAATAGTGCGATAAATATGGCGGGGTCTTGCCTAAGTGCAAGAAAAAATTGGCAAATAGAACTTAGATCAGTAATGGAAAATATTTAAACAGGAGATAGAAAGGGTACAAATCAAGTACATTCCAGCAAGAAAAAGGGGAGTGCATTTTAGGCTAGGGTTTCATAATGAATAGGGAGATTAGAAAATAGGCAAAATGCATATTTGATTATTAAAAGGCTTTCAATAGGCACATTAGTAATAAGAGGATAGCCAAGGTAGGGGTAACACTGTTAAGAAATGAATGAGGCAACCTTGTAATGGAGCATGATGGAATTACAGAAATACTAAATAAACACTTTGGGGCCGATTTTAACCCTACTCGCGCCGCAGAAACCTGGCGGGTGGGCACTTAAAATTGCCCTGGCTCTTACCTGTCCAAAAGCCGCCATGATCGCAACATCTGCAACTTTATCCTGCTCTCCTGATCAGGCAGCAAGGACATGTGCCCGGACATGGACATGTCGACAGGGTCCTTCTTTACATATGCATGCTGCGGCCTGATGACATCATTGAGACCCGACAGAAATTTTAACTCAGGCCTGAGCGGGGAATCCACCTGGGGTTACACGAGGAGGTAGAAATTAAAATGACAGAACCACCACTAAAGGGTAGGTGTAAGTGGGTGTAATTCTCAGAATGGAAAGGCATGGTAAGTGATGTTTCACAGAGGTCCATGTTGGGACCACTCTTATATATTATATACATGAATTATTTGGACTTGGAAACTGAGGGAACAACATCAGAATTTGCTGATGTAATCAAGTTGGGAAGGCAGCCATAGATAGGCTTGCAAAATAAGCAGATGTGTCACAGTTCAGTGTAGAACAGTGTGCCATACATTTGGAGCCTTGTTCCAAGGTTTATTAACTTATTAAAGAAACTACAACATAGCATAAAGAAGTTAAAATATGCAAAGGTTTTACTTACAATATTAAACAGTTAAACAGTGAATGAGCAGTAGATATACAACCTGACTAACACCACAAGGCTCCGAGGTGATCAGACTCAAAATAGCCTTCCCCTGAGCGTGTCCAGTTTCACTCCGAGAATGTTCTAACGTCTATGCTCCAACTCCAGGCTTATATACATTAAAAGCACCCTTATCTTTGTTCCTCTGAAAGGCTTCTCATCAATTGTAGTATTTGTCTCTCACCTAGCCATCTGTTCTATTATCTCATCTGAGATAACACACACACACAGTACCTAACCTCCCTAACATCCGATAAAATGTAAGATAACAAGAATGCTTCCTTTACTTGGAAGGCTGGACGTCATGGGGGAGCACAGCCAGAACACTTTGCACCGCAACAGTGGCCCTAGTCTACTCTGCTGCAGAATACTGCTCTGCCTTCTGGTCCTGCAGCCGCCACACAAAGATCGTGGACGTGCCACTAAACGCCGCCGTGAGGACAGTGTCAGGGATGCTCAAGTCCACTTCAACCGAGTGGCTCCCGGTGCTGTTCCACATTACCCCGCCTGCCATTCGCCGCGACATGAGATGGAAAAAATCATCAGCAACATTGACCTTCCCATTCACGAAAACTTGAAAAACCCACCACGAAAGCACTTAACATCGCGCCGGCCATTCTGGGAAACAGCAGCCAATATTCATGCAGCTGGTATCGACCCACTATCCAGATGGACGGAATCATGGGACGCACACAACATAAAGAACCAACAGCAGAGGTCCCTGGCTCGGACCTCCCTCGAAGGCATTGGGCAGCCCTCAACCTAACCCGCACAGGACATGGACGATGCGGCCATCTGCTCCACAGGTGGAAGATGAGGGACGACCAGAAGTGCGACTGTGGCCATGAGTCCCAGACCATGGAACACATCACAAACCATATGCCCACTAAGACCTGTTGCGGGAGGCACCTCATTTCTCCACTCGGCATCTCAGGAAGCCATCGAATGGATAGCCAAACTAGACATCCCATTATAAACGTCATATAAAACAACAACAACTTGGAATGCTCCAACGACATGCTTGACTGGACAAGGTTTCCATCTTTAGCTGCCGAATTAAACTACAACGTTTCTATAGAAAGTCTTATTCTAAAATGGAAGCTTTATTCTAAAATGGAAGCCTGCAAAGCACTTTGCTTACACATAACATTACAAATGATTACTGTACACCTGTAATGGAACTCAGACATTAAGTGGAGTGACAAAGCAAAATCATCTCCACTTGAACAGTATTAACACAGATTTACAGGCATGGAGGTTTGTGGCAACAAAGCCTCAGATACCTAGTATGGTTTAGGGTTCAAAAAGGTTATGTTAAACACAGTAATATTAAAAGAAAGCATGTTATGCAAACAGACTGTTCTCAGACTGAGGATGCCTTTTGCGTGCAAATTAAATATTGCACTACATGCCATTTACTAATTATATGTACTCAACATCCCAAGTTACTAAAGGATTCAGACACTATTTCCAGTTCTTTGTTTAAATCCCTGCAACAGAGACTAGCAAAACATTTTTTCTGTAAATATTTAACTGTAAGTACATTATCCCTTTGTATGGGAATACAATCTGTATCTCAGACACTATTAATAATGATCCAGTAACTACTGATATCATAAATCTGTTTAACTACTGAGGTTAAAAGATGACTGTTTTTCTTTAGAATGTGGCCTTTGTTTTATCAATAAATTCATTAATATTATGATATCACTCGTGGATCTCTAACAATGCTCACGATAAGTCATATGTTTTCATATAAGGGCAAGAACGTTTTACTCTGTAAAACACAATGGGGTCGATTTTCATCTGCCTATCACCCTGTTATTTTGGCTGCCTACTGCCCCGTTTCTTGGCCTGAAAAGGGCGGTAGGCAGATGAAAATAGTCAAAAAGAAATTGAAGACTTACTGCTGGAGGCCCACCCATTACAAATTTCAGCTAGGCCTTGATTTAGGTGGCCTTTCCTCCTGCCCAAAACCAGCAGGGACCCAATTAATATATCAAAAAATGAGGGTCCCCATGACATAATTAGGACCCCAATGCCATTTTTATCTGACTCAGCTCTGCCATCACTACTTCAAAACCCAATCACAATTTATGAGTGGTACAGGGCCAGTTCCAGTGCTACTTAAAGGGGCATTCACCTGCTCTCATTTGAATTGCTGTAAACGTTTGGCAAACATCTTGATGTTCATAAGCCTTTTTGGGTGATCTCTCTCCTACCCTAATACTCCAACGGAAACTCCCCAGTGGCTTCAGCATGGGAGATAGAAGACTGCTGTGGCTCAGACAAGGACTCTTGGAGCTAGGCCCTGAGAGGGCTCGGCTGTATCTCTGGCTCAGATGGCTTTCAGGCACCAGGGTGGGCATGGGTGAGGGGATCACGAGTTTATAGATCTGGTGTTACCCTTCAAGATATCAGCATGTTCCATTCAAATTACATGGCTGTCCCTATTACTGGGTTACAGCTCAGCACTTCTACTGATCTTCGGGAGAGCAGACTGTAGGAGATCTGTGATCTGACTGAAACCCCTATACATTTGGTTTTCAAGCCTGTCAAAGGTGGAGGAGATGGTTGATTTCAGATCCTGCATTGCCCCAGTATGAGCATCCCTGCAAGATAATGTTACTGATGCCATAGACAGCCACACTGAAGAGCCAGCTGCAGCATCCATTGAGGTGGCTACATGCTCTATGTTTGACTGCAATGTGTCGATGCCATGCGCCAGATCTCCACACAAGTTGGGAGCGGACTCCTCCACCACCTACAACATGGCGCAGTAGCTCCCTGGCACATTGACTAACGCATTGAGCAATTGCTGGGGCACATGAGGCATTTTTCTTTTAAAGGCGGGGCCCCTAATGTCTGCGTCTCTGTCCTCTTCAGCAGATCTAGAATGTGAGCTTACCCTTCCTGGGCTGTCCTTTCCACTTGTACCTGCTCCTACTCACTAGTGCTGCATGAATCACCCTGTACAGACCCCTTTAACTCACTATTTATGCCATGCAGGATGCTGATCTCTGTCTGGTGCTTGGGAAGGTATGAGCATCTTCAGAAGGGTGGACCCCACTCTCCTGCAGGACCCGAGTTGTGAAGAATCTTGAAAAAGGACAGAGGGACAAGGATTAGGACATAATGGCAAGGGTGAGCAGCAGCAGATGAGTGACAGTGTAATGTAGGCCCAGGGTGCTTTTTATTTTATGTGTGAGTGCGTGTGTGAGAGAGTGTGCGAGCTATAGAGAGTTAAATGGAAAAGTAAAGGAAGGGAAAATGATTGAACATCCTATTGTGCTTGGCCTCTGACCTCTCCTCCCGTCCCCACACAGTCACCTCCAGAACACTCCAAGGTTCCATCCTTGACCCCATCCTCTTTCTCATCTCCAGGCTATCCCTCAGGAACATCAGTCACAGGGATCAGCTTCTATATGCTGATAGCACTAAGCTCTCCCTGTCCGGCACTTCCCTTGACCTCACAATCACATGTGTACTGTCAGACTGCCTGACTGATAATGGCCCAGAAATTGATCTCGCTCTGTTCCCGCGGGGGTAAGGCTTTCCCGCGATCTCTCACCTCGCTTGTGCTTTTTCAGATCCAGCTCGCACGAACTTCATGTTCTAGAGATCAGCTGGGCAGTGCTTGCGTATCCCAGTGGCGTAGTGAATTCGTGCGAGCTGTGGGATCACGTGACTCAGTTAGAGCCAATGGCAGCACACCATCTTCCATTCATAAGTTTCACATAGGTGCTGTGAAATCTATGAATCTTACACCCCCCAAAATAACAGCTAAACCTCAATTAAATTAAAAAAAAAACCATCACATTAATAAAATAAGTATAGTTAATTAAATTAACCATTTTAAATAAAAAATTAAATTTTTGAAAAAATTTAAAATCTTTTAAAAAGTTATAAAAATAAACTTACCTGTCTTTAAAGTCTCTAAAAAAGATATACCTGTTAAAAAAAATTCAAAAAAATACTTAATTCACTACTTACCTTCTTAAAAGTGGGTCCTACTCCTCCTTTTTACATTTCTAAAATCTTCAGTACTTACCTGCGCGTCCAAAGCATGAAGTGCACAGCGTGCGCGCAGCCTGTAACGCGCACGTGATGCACCGAGGAACCGCCCCCTTTTCAAAAGAGCAATTGCCGGTTTTCAGCGCATGCGCAGGGCATGCAGAAAACCGGCAATTGGAGTGGGAATACGCGAGAGTACGCAGTGCGTACTCTCGCGTCGCGGGATCAATTTCTGGGCCATTATGTTATGGATGAACCAGAATTTCCTTCAATTGAACATCAGAAAGATCAAAGCCACTGTTTCTGGCCCCCCACCAGAAACTCTGCTGTCTTGACATTGACTTCATCTCCCTCACCCGACTGCTCACTTCAGTTGAACCAAGTCCAAGCCCAGGCCTTTGCAAGAGGCAGAGGACTTCAAGTAAAAACTGTAATTAAGGCACTAAAAGACAATTTGGTGGATACACTTAATCATGTTCTTGAGAAAAATGTAATCTTTTGAAGTTTTTATTCTGTTTATAACATTATTTGAACTTTAGATTACTGAGAAAAAAAATTCTGACAAAAAACATTTTGAATGATTTTATTGGTTCACTTTTTGTTAATTGCTTTTTTATTTATTGGTAAGTTCTCCTGACTTTTGATTTAGGATTTATTTTTTCATAAGTCTTAGTGGTTTCACCTTGGCAACTCTGATTGAGTTACACAACTGGAAGTTCACATAAAGGTGAACATTTTATGATATTATAGATATATGAATACAGCTGGATTCTGTGCTGTATGGTCAGACACACCATAAACTGAAGGAAATAGTACATAGTGAATCGTGATGGGTTTGATGTTGCTCTGCTTTGTTGATGTATCAAGAAAATCAAGTGTTATTCACAAATTGGAGTTGAAGAATGAGGCCTGACTAAATAAAAATGTGTCTGTAATTCGATATCAGATAAAAATGGACAGCAGATAAAAGAGGTTAGACTGTAATCAGGACCTCTACCATCAGCATTTTCACTGTAATGTGTAGTGCTAAGCCCTGTTTAAGGACAAGTAAACTATTCCATTCCACTTTCCATCCATAACATATTCATTATAGTACTCAATAGAAGAACAGTGGGGCAAAAAGTCTGTGGGATGCAGTCCTGATAGTTACACTGGGATCACGCCCACTGGAGCCTTCCAGCACTGACCCAGCATGAGCTTGAGGGGCCAATGGGAGGGCACCTTTTTGCAGGGTTGCCTGCGCCACTACGGGCACATCTCAGGTGCTCAGCAGCTAAACGAGGAGTTGCCCAGACCATCCCTCGGAGACCCTATTGACAGCCCTCTAGTGTGAAGGGCACCCGATTATAGTGATAGTGAAAAGCTCACTGCAATAGAGAAAATTTACCTTGCCAGACTTCATTTCATACCAACATTTCCCTTGTGTCTGGAGCTCGGCATTGGTATCCCAGCAGTCTAGTTGTTACTATGGTAATAGAGATGCTGCTCATTGCAAACGCTTCTCTGTATCGTCTCCTTGATTGTCACATATTCAGCCTTATCATCATTCAGAGTTACTCTGTTGCAAACATCATTGTGTAGGCTGCTGTCAGAGTGCATCCTATGCTGTTGGTATATTCCTTGGCTGAGTGACAGCTCTAAATATAAACAAACACTGCAAAATAGACTTTAAAGTATGATACCTTAGTCGTTCACGGGCTGATTTATTTTTCAGTTAGATATTTTTGAGGAAATGCATTAGAATTACAATTGGACATTGAGGGGCAGAGAAAAAAGCGACCAGTCTGGAAATTCCTGTGCTTTATGTTACATTCCTGTTCTGGCTGTCTATGGTGGTGAGCTTTCTCACATTGAATACGGAAGAAATACTTATTAATGGGGGAGCCTATGATTTTCCTGGCTTCTCAAACCACATGTGCAATTCGCTAATCTTGATGGGTGTTAAAGACCAGCCAGGTTCCTGCCTGTGGGAATTGCTGTCTTTAACTGCACTGTACATTTATTTTTCCTGATACACAAATGCAAGTTATGAGATTAGTTTAAATGCTCCCCTCCCACTGGGAATAATGGAAGAGGATGAAGAAGAACAAATAAGTGTAGGGGGTGGTGTGGTAGGGTCAGCTTCACCTCTGACTTCAGTGAGCGGTTCGAATCGCTCCCACGCCCCTGGTTCTAGACCTTGGACTTATTTAGGGGTCGTGAACAAAGGTGCAGTAGACAACAGGTTTTGATGAAAGAACTTTAACTTTTATTCAAGAAAAGGTAAATACAACACAAACAATCTTAAAACACACTTAATACTTAAACACAGGTTGGGGAACACACGGTACAGGCGAGGGAGAATTACAGTATACAAAACCCCTTATCCCTCCCAATCCCACTGCCTACCTAGGTTTGATTCCAGAGGACCAGGGATAATGCTCACCACTCCTTGACAGTTCTTGACAGTTGAGGTAGTTCGCGATTTCGGGGTTCACTGGGGTTTTTGGTTGTTGGGGCCTGTCGTACCCCAGACGTGGTAGAAGACTTCAGCTGCACTCCAGGTCAGTTTGGGTCTGTCCGCTGATGCGGTAAGGTGCGTATTGGATTATATCAGGTGAGTACTCAATTTTCTTCATTAGAGGTAGGGTTTAGAGTTTTTTAAGGAAAAATCTTACCCAGGGGTAAGTCAGGAATAGTTTGTAGCGTGGAAACTTGCGTGTCTTCGGTTTTTCCTGGTGTTGGTCTTTCGGTGGTCGCGACGGCCTGGTTCACACCTGGTTGGTCGGTGGCGTTGTGTTGGTTGGTTCGTGGGGCCTTGGTTGCTGCGAGGCGTTGGGAACCTTATTCCCAGTCGGGTCCGTCGATGACCCCCCTTACTGTGGCGTGTTGTCCTTGCGTGCCTCGGTACTGTTACTAACTTTAAACTGCCTCTCTGGACAGCCGTGAACTAACTTTTAGTATAGTGTTGTAACAAACCGCACGGCTTGAACAGACACCACCACAGTGTCTCTCGGGTTCCTCGTGTCTTCTTGCCCGTGGCTTTAGGCCTGCCTGCCTTCCGAAGGTTCTTCTTGTGACTCGTTCCTTCTTGCTTGGCTCTGGTGTCGCCCTCGTGTCGTGTGTGTTGAACCTGTGTGGCTCTCTTTCTTCGCTTGCTTCTTGGGGGAAGAGGCCCCCAATTATACTGTTCATGTCTATTGTGTTTTTCGCGCCAAAACTGCTTTACTAATCGATTTCGCGTTAAAGTGATTTAGGTTTCAGTTGAGGCCTGCTTATCTTCGCGCCAAATCTCGTTTCTTTTGTCTTAGGTTTTGGCGGGCTCGTTAAGTCTGATGACTTTAACTTTGTGTTAACTTGTCCTGATGGCTACCGATGTCTTCCATTGAGACAGGGCCTCTATCTATGCGCCAAATCTCGCTTCTTTTGTCTTAGGTTTTGGTGGGCTTGTTAAACTGTTCCTGTCTATACTTGACTAATCGGTTTTTGATGGGATGATGGGCTATGAAACTGTGTACTAGCAGTTTTATTTGTTAGGAATTGTTTTCAGTCTTCCAGCATCCTGTCTGGACCTGGGGATTTCAAAAGGGGTCTTGGTTTATTCATTTTTGGATGTGTTTGTGATGTTTTGGATGAGGCTCTTCCTCCTTGGTTGGATTGCAGTGCAAACATCTCCCAGACAGCTTGACTTGGTCCCAATACCCAAAAGCTGTCCACTGCCTCACCACACCCCTTCCCGCAGCCTGTGTTTCTGTGACTGCAGGTTTACCCAATGGCCCTTTTAAAAAGGTATCTTATCATCCAAAGTCATTTTCCTCAGGGTTTTCTTTTCTTCCTTGATCCTGTCAAAATGTACTTCGAAACTGAGGTTTTGACCTCAAATTCCTTCATTTCGGTCCCACCATTCCAAATTCATGTTAAGATCCAAAAATCACCCCCTTTAGGGTTCTATTCGAGTTTCTGGGGGATTTTGCGAAGCCTACATAAGGGATACCAGGGATGGCATCAGAGACAGACTGACCGCACCCACCATTATGCCACCAACTGTACCTAAGGATCCAGGCTCAGCAATGACTGAGGAAATGATTCCTCTGGTTCTGCATGCAGACATTTACAAAGCTATAGCATCTACTTCAAAGATACCTGCAGACAACCTTCAGCACAGGGACAGCATTGCCAGTGGCGCTCAGTGATCATGGCTCTCAATTTTTATGCCTGTGGCTCCTAGGCTAGAACGGGGACATCTGCAATATCAGCCAATTCTTCCACTACTGCATCAAACAAGTGACTGATGCTTCATTCAGCAGGGCCAAGAGCTTTATCTTTCCCACCGAACAGCAACAGCAGCATTGTAAGGTTTCCAAAATTTGCAGATCCCCAAAACCTAAGGAAAAAGGACTTTGGAACTACCCCAGAGTGATAAAATTGCATTTGGGCCTAACATAAGGAATTTAAGACCAAAACCAAGCTGTGGCATTTTAAAAGGACATGTCTGGACATGTAAGGGAGAAAAGGCTGCACAGGACGTGGGATCAACCTCTGTAAATAGCAGTTTTGGGTATTGCATTGTCTGGGAATCGGGATGACCTCACTCAAGCCCCAGCAAGCATTTAACATTTGGACAATAGGCCCTGGGAGAAGGCAGCCCCACCCAAAACACAGGCCTCATTAAAACCTATCGCAGACCCATCAAAACCATGCATAATTCAAATAATTCAAGACACCTTTTGAATATCCCCAGGCCCAAACAGGATGCCAGAAGCCTGTAAACAATAAAACATCTAGTACAGCCATTACTTCATCAAAAACCAATCAGCCAGGTATCTGTAGGGACAAGATTTGGCGCGTAGATAAAGGCTCTGCCTAAATGGGAGACATCGGAAGCCATCAGGACAATTTAACACCAAGTTAAACCCATCAAAACTTAACAAGCCCGCAAAACCAAGACAATGGAATGAACAGGCCTCAACTGAAACCTAAATCACTTCAACACGAAACCGATTTAGTAAGGGGTTTTAGCGCGAAAAAGACAAAGGGTCTGAACAGTATAATTGAGGGCCTAATACCCCAAGAAGCTCTCGCTCAGCTCTGTTCCAGTTGCAGCAAGTTCCAGCAAGACACTACCAGCCACACGATACGAGCAGGAGGAGGAGAGAAGCAGCAAGGCCACGAGGCAGACCTGGGGCGAGATCGGAGGCAAGGACAGACTGGAGGCTGGGAGCGAGTCGGCATCGCTCAACCCATGGTCCAGCCCCAGAAGGTACCACCCCGACAAGCCTCCAACGCAACAAAACTCGACGACCAGACCACCATTGCAGATTTCACAGACCGGTACCACGTGGGGACGGCAGGCCCCAAAGGACAAAAAGCGAGTACCTCAAAATCGCAATCAACTTACCTGGCTGGATTTCGCACTGTCAAAACCCCTGTTTGGTGAGCATTATCCCTGATCTCCTGAAACTGAAACCTAGCTAGATAGTGGGATTTTTGGGAGGGATAAGGGTTTTTGTATATTGTCATTCTCCCTCACCTGTACCGTGTGTTCCTCAACCTGTTTAAGTGTTAAGTGTGTTTTAAGTTTGTTACCTTTTCTTATAATAAAAGTCAAAATTCTTTCATCGGAACCTGTTGTCTACTGCATCTTTATTCACAACCCCTAAATAAGTCCAAGGTCTGGAACCAGGGGCGTGGGAGCGATTCGAACCGCTCACTGAGTCAGAGGTGAGGCTGACCCCTACCACACCACCCCCTACAGCATGATGTGGTTGTCCAATTTCACCACACTGCTGGAATTTGCAAAGTATGAGGCGTCATTGATTGCACCCATGTGACCACCTGGGCCACTGGGCACAATGCCATGATGTACGTGAAAAGAAAGGGGTCTACTCCATCAGTTTGCAGTTGGTCAGTGGCCACCAACAATATTTCAATCAGAGCAATAGCCACTTCCCAGTGCCGTCCCAGATCCTACATTTTAAGACAGTCATTCGTGGCGGTCTTATTTGTAGAACGTGACAATGATGCACCTCTTCAGTTTTATTAGGTTCATATGAAAGAGCAGGCGTACCTCAGTTCACTTTCAATATTTCAATTACATACCAAGCTATTGAACATTTGAGAAGTATGACTGCAGAAAAGCTCTGCCAATGCCTTAGTGGGTAAATATAATACCCAGTGTAATAGTGTCATTACAGCCAAGCCTAATCCTGTCCTTATTGTTGACCATATATATGCATAGGCCAGGAAGGCTCAAGATATAGAAACATAGAAACTAGGAGCAGGAGTAGGCTATTCGGCCCGTCGAGCCTGCTCCACCATTCAATACGATCATGGCTGATCACCCAAATCCAGTACCCTGTCCCTGCTTTCTCACACAGATTCCCCATCGAGCCTGCACCGACACATATCCCACCCTATCCCCGTAACCCCACGTATTTAATTCCCCCTAACATATCCCATCCTATCCCTATAACCCCACATATTTAATCCCCCCCTAACACTAAGGGTCAATTTATCATAGCCAAATCAACCTAACCCGCACATTTTTGGACTGTGGGAGGAAACCGGAGCACCCGGAGGAAACCCACGCAGACACGGGGAGAATGTGCAAACTCCACACAGACAGTCACCTGAGGCCAGATTCGAACCCGGGTCCCTGGCGCTGTGAGGCACCAGTGCTAACCACTATGCCACCGTGTTGCCCTAGATGGATCCCTAGTCTTTGTTAAATTTGCTGATCTCAGCAATAGATGATAGTAATGTTCCCAAAACTGGCTTCAACATCCATGGGATAGAGACAGGAAAAATAAACAAGGGTTTCCATCCCTATCACTACCCAAGGACTCAAGCTGAAAAGTGCACGTAAATGGGCATGCACCAGGCTTCAAGATTACACTTGGTGAATGTTCAGTTGGAGAAAATACTAGCGAGAAACTGGTGCCAATGGAACTATACCCAACATGACTCAGCACTCTCAAGAGAGGAGGTGAGAAAAGGAAGGAAAAATTATTATATAAATCACTGTAGCTGGGAACTGGAATTGGGAAGTTTGAAAGTAACGCAAGAGTTAAAGGTGAAATCCCCCTATAATATTTTTATTGAGGAGGAATCATCTGATTTAAGAAAATATACTTAATTGCTTTACTAAAAGCCACGTAGAATATTGAGGTTGTAATTAGTAATGACTTTATGCACAGCACACTCCCAAAATTGAGTAATTGTTAATTGATTCTATCCATTCCAATGAACTGAACTGCAGTTAACCTTATAACACTGGTGGCAGCTAGAAAATAAATGGATTCAAAATTCAAAATTAATTGGGATTTCAGCCCAATGATTGAAGACTTTAAATTTTGGGAATACCAAAAATCCAAAACTTTAATCAGCAATAAAAATATTTTAGGGCAAATTCATCTTTGATCCCTGTATTCCTTCCATATGGAATTTTTAAAGTTAATAAAAAGATTTTAGTAGGACTCTCAGGAAAAGTCCTAAAAGGATTATTTAGAAATTCTCACTGGAAAAATGAATCGATATGTTTATATGAACACCTGGTAAAGAAAGCTGTGATAATGCAATTTAATTTTCAATTTAATTAATATTGACTTTGACTGAATCATTGGCCTTCAGTTGAATGAAAATATTTTTAATTAAGAGTAATAACCAGAGATAATTTTATTTAACAACTACATTTATTAATGGTATGAATAATACATGAATACAATCTCAGCTGTGGCTCACTTGGTAGCACATAAGGTTGTGGGTTCACAGTCCCACTCCAGGGACTTGAGCACATAAATCTAGGCAGACACTCCAGTGCAGTGCTGAGGGAGTGCTGCACTGTCGGAGGGTGCCGTCTTTCGGATGAGACGTTAACAGGTGGACATAAAAGATCCCATGGCACTATTTCGAAGAAGGGTAGGGAAGTTATCCCCGGTGTCCTGGCCAATATTTATCCCTCAATCAACATAACAAAAACAGTTTATCTGGTCATTATCACATTGCTGTTTGTGGGAGCTTGCTGTGCGCAAATTGGCTGCCGCGTTTCCCACATTACAACAGTGACTACACTCCAAAAGTACTTCATTGGCTGTAAAGCGCTTTGAGACGTCCGGTGGTCGTGAAAGGCGCTATAGAAATGTAAGTCTTCGTTCTTTCTTTCAATAAAGCAATTTTGAAACAGATAAATGCAAATAAATTTTGATTGATTAGGTCATATATCAGATACTATTTCTATTTCTGAGAAAGGGTAAAAAAGTTTTGGATCTGCATCTCTGTTAAGTATATAATTATTTTTTTATATATATATATGCACAAGGCTAGTTAAACTCCCAAGGCATTGCTCACAAATAAAAGTTTAAATAAAAGTATTTTTTCCAGTAGCTGTCTCTGTGATCATCTCCCATTCTCTTATTCTTTCTGTTTCCCTTTTTCAACCTTTCTCTTTCAATCCTTTTGTCTTCCTCTTTCTCATTTGCTCGCTGTTGCTCTCTCTTTATGGTTCTCACACTTCAGCCAGCCATTATACATCTTTGTGAATCTGGAGAGATGTATAATGGGCGGTTGAATCGATATTGCCCATTTTACACTTTCACCCAAAGTCAAAATTAGCCTCACTTTCTCTTATTGCCATCTCCAAGGAACAGGAACCCTAGCTGATTTTTAAGTTTTGAGATATGATTGGTTGAAGGTGGTCTCGAGTTCTATAGTCTGATTGGTGGAAGGGAACATTCACACTGACACAAGCTTTTCAATAATACAGTATTAGAAATGTCCACTTAAAAGGCAGTGTGGTCTAAATTTAAGATTGTTGCATCCATTTTATGGGCATAAAACAGGCGCAATGATAACCAATTTAGCAGTGCAGACACCCGTGCCAGATCTATACGGGTGTTCAGGCACTACTAAATTGGCTGGGGCCTTTTTAAGGTGGTCCTGGTAGCTGCCTGAAATGAGCACAGGTCTCATTTCAATATGAAAATAAAGCTGCTGCGCTCATTTCAGACCCAGACTTCTAAATGTATTTGCACTAGTTGGGAGTTTATGCTGTGCAAGCTCTGACTGGTATTTCCGGGTCTTGAGCAGCCTGACCAGTGCTCCTTAAAGGGACCACTGGAGGCTGCTAAAAAGAGGCCCAAAAACTTGGAAAATATTTAGGGGTAGAGTTGCGCCATTTTTTTTGGTGCAATTCACCCTAAATTGGGGGTGTAACCAGCGCAAAAAATTGCGGCCCTTTAAGCGCAACTTACGTTAAGCGCAAATCAAGTTTCCGTGATCTTTTGCGCTTGTTTAAAAAACATCGCGCTAGAAGCCATCCCCGCCCACAAAACTGGCCCCGCCCCGAGGATGAATTAATCACCGTTGTGAGTTTCCGCTAATTGCACCCATTTGTGGGCCTTTGAGGAGGCTCCAAAAATGAATCTGGTTCTTTTGGACGCAAGGACACTAGTTGGAATGTTTTCAAAAGCTTTTGAATGTAATTTTAAAAAAATCCGGGATGAAATTCGTAAGGCCCTGAGAGGCAAGCTGCATCGGGGCTTGTCATTGGCGCCCGCAGCTCTCCTGATTTATTCTGGTGACACCCAAGGATGAATATACTTTGGTCCCCGGGTCTCTCCGTTTCGGCGTGCCATTGCTGCGCACCGCTGCAGAATGCCCGCGGGGGTGACCTCACAAATGACGAGTGTTGCTCACAGCTCATCATTCCCATTCATCATGTCGCTGCAGTGGAGCTTTATGATGTGAGGAGGCTGGAGCCCACAGGGCAAGACACCAGATAGGTTAAAGAGTAGACGAGAAGACATCAACAGTACATACCTTAAATATGCAGCTTGTGTTAGGGCTGGTGTCCCTTCTCATTGGTCTCTATAAAGCTGCATTATTTAACAACAACAGACTTACATTGCTTATATGTACTTAACTTTTAACAAGTACATCCTTTCCAATTATAAACCTAAATTAAAGCATAAAGCACAGTAACAGAATGGATGAGAGACACCCAGCGCAGAGACCTGTGTTGTTACAATAAGTAGGATTATGTGACAATTCAGCAGAGTGCAATTTCTTTTTGTACTTCAGCACAAATGAAAATAGCTCATTCTGGCAGCACGCACTATAGAATCTTCTTTCATGTTCCTTCATTTTCCCTGTCACTGTCCTTTGACAGATGCCCATCCAACATGATAGGGGTAATTCTGCAATCCCGTGCTTCCAGTGAAACCTCGCACTCAAAGGGAACGTGGACCGGAGAGATTTACTACAACGTTCTAACCCTCATCCTCCCCGCGCTGGGAGTATGGGATCATGGAAATAATTCATCCACCCCTTCGGACTCACAGCTCAAACGATGTGCCCAATCACATTGGCCCAAGATTCCTCGCGAACTTTATGTGGATAATTTTAATCTAACTCATCGGGTTGTAATGGGGAGTAAAATCGGGTGCGTGTAAAACCAGCGTTGCTCCCGATCCCGTCAGTTTTCCGGCCGGCGGATTCAGTTAAAATTGCCCTCCTATTAGTCTCCCACCTTTAACTCAGACCAGGAGGCCAAAAGGGACTATGGGTGTGGTTGCAGTGGGGAGGAGGGGAGGGTCCTGGACCACCCTTCCTGCACAGTATGAGTGGGTGCCAGAGGGCAAGCAAGCGCCAGAGACATGCCCAAAGTGGCGCTTGTACCCACCTATCCCGAATAATTGATATGCCTTCCGACTGACTCCACAAACTCCGGTAGGGCCAGCGTGGAGGGCACTGTCGGGTGTGTTCCTGGCATGACCATTAGGATCGTGACCCAAAGGATTTTGGGGCCATTGTATTTCCCCACTTGATGCTTCCTTTTTTTTCCCAGTTACCTGTCATTGCTATCCTATCAAAAGTAATATTAACATGGCACAAATCATCGGAATTCCAATGGAGTAGCTGATTTTGATACAGTGTCAACTTTGGGTCCGTGGTAGCTCTCTCGCCTCTGAGTCAGAAGGCAGTGGGTTCAGGTCCCACTCCAGCGACTTGAGCACATGCACTGGGGTTTGAAACCACAACCTTTTGACTCGGAGATGAACCTGCTACCATCGAGTCAAGCTGTATTCAACGGTAAACAGTTTACTCAGTCATATTTTCATCGTATTCTTAATGGCCCAAAAATTCATCCCGGTGCGCGAGAGTACGCACTGCGTACTCTCGCGTATTCCCTCTGCAATTGCCGGTTTTCTGCATGCCCTGCGCATGCGCTGAAAACCGGCAATTGCTCTTTTGAAAAGGGGGCGGTTCCTCGGTGCATCGCGTGCGCGCTACAGGCTGCGCGCACGCTGTGCACTTCATGCTTTGGACGCGCAGGTAAGTACTGAAGATTTTAGAAATGTAAAAAGGAGGAGTAAGACCCACTTTTAACAAGGTAAGTAGTGAATTAAGTATTTTTTGAATTTTTTTTTACAGGTATATCTTTTTTAGAGACTTTAAAGACAGGTAAGTTTATTTTTATAACTTTTTAAAAGATTTTAAATTTTTTCAAAAATTTAATTTTTTATTTAAAATGGTTAATTTATTTAACTATACTTATTTTATTAATGTGATGGTTTTTTTAAAAATGTAATTGAGGTTTAGCTGTTATTTTGGGGGGGTGTAAGATTCATAGGGGTAGAAATTAGGTCGCGCCCCATTTGGGGCGCAAATATCGTCCGGACGCAAATATTAGCGCCTGGCGCTAATTATCGGCACTGACAGGAAACTTCACTTTTACCGCCCCGGGAGGTGAGTGGAGCGCTAAAGCAGGCGCTGCACACCTCTCTTAAGGCGCAAAGGCCGAGCAGTGAGGCGCTAACTCGGAGCGCTGGCGAAGCTCATGTAATGTCAGTCAGCAATGGAACACACACACAATGGCACGGGCCAGTTCTTAAAGGGGATGGTTAATCTTGCTTTCCATCCACATCCTGTTCATTGCTGCCTTGAATCTCGGCCTGGAGAGACTTGCACATCAAATGTGCTGGAAAGAACAATGGAGCGTACCAGGCAAAGAGCTCAGAGTGCAGCTCCCACAGTCTCTGCTAAATCAATACAAGGAATGGCAAATCAAAATGAACCTGCAAAGTGCTGCTCAGTACCCAAAACTCCTTCACACAACATTGAATCTCTCCAGAAGTCTCTCTCTCTCTCTCTCAGAATGTATGGTTCAAAAATGGCACCAACAATAAAAGGCAGGAAGCGGTCACCTTTAAATAGCACTCCCCCAGTCCCTTCATGACTGCAAAATGCTCCCCTCAACCTGTCGTTGCTAGCGTCAGGCGGTAAGGCAGGGGGTGCCACTCAATTTCCGCTCCGGGGCGATACCGGGGCGTTGCGCACTCGACTGACGTCACGATCTGCCGGCGCAGGAGATCGTGGCGGTAGTGTTTAGCGCCGCCGCAAAATGTCTAGTTAATTTTGCGAGTGGCGCAAACTTCGCCGCGCCTGGGCGCTAGATGCTTTGCGCCCCATTAGCGCCCTCTTAAGGCGCTAACGGGAGGCGCAACCAAGTGAATTTTTACCCCATAGATTTCACAGCCGTGCTGTGAAACTTATGAATGGAAGATGGTGTGCTGCCATTGGCTCTAACTGAGTCACGTGATCCCACAGCTCGCACGAATTCACTACGCCGGTGGGATACGCAAGCACTGCCCAGCTGATGTCTAGAACATCAAGTTCGTGCGAGCTGGATCTGAAAAAGCACAAGCGAGGTGAGAGATCGCGGGGAAGGCTTACCCCCGCGGGAACAGAGCGAGATCAATTTCTGGGCCAATAATCATGTTTGCGCAATTGCCAGAAAGTCAGGTGTAATAAAAGTTATGCTACACACTACATTAATTAGTCCTATAAGCTGAATTTTTAATGCATGGGACAAAGGCTTTGAGGCATGTAAACATTTTTTGATGGGTGGGAAAAGTGAAAAAATTCTGAAAGGTTTTATTTATTGAAAATGTTGGAATTTAGTTTCTCTCTGCAATGTAGACAGAGCTATAGTGACAGGCTAGTTCTGATGCTGCTGGGCTGGTTATCAAAGTAGATTTAAAAAAAAAGCCTTGACATATCAGCATAGAGAATTGTTACAAAAGCAATTCTTTACTTGAGGTGAAAATAATTTCAGTGAGACCTTGTAACTTTTGGTTTTATCAAGCATGTAAAAACTAGTGAATCTCTAAAAGGAAACCTAAAGCACAATGTGAAAAATAAATCTAAGTAGAAAGAAAGACTTGCATTTATATAGTGCCTTTCACGACCACGACCTGTGCTCACAGACCTACAGTTGCTCCCGGTTAAGCAACGCCTCGATTTAAAAATTCTCATCCTTGCTTTCAATGCCCTCCACGACCTCGCGCCTCCCTATCTCTGTAATCTCCTCCAGCTCCACAACCCTCCGAGATATCTGCTCTCCTCTAATTCTGGCCTCTTGAGCATCCCCGATTTTGATCGCTCCACCATTGTCTTCAGCTGCCAAGGCCATAAGCTCTGGAATTCCCTCCCTAAACCTCTCCGTCTCTCTACCTCTCTTACCTCCTTCAAGACGCTCCTTAAAACCTACCTCTTATCTGCCCTAATATCTCCTTATGTGGCTCGGAATCAAATTTTGGTTTATAACGCACCTGTGAAGCGCCTTGGGACGTTTTACTATGTTAAAGGCACTATATAAGTACAAGTTTTTGTTGTTGTTGTCCAAATTTATAATTAAAACTGTCTATGTAGAAGAAAAGAAAGAACTTGCATTTAGATAGCACCTTTCATTACTTCAGGATGACCCAAAGCCCATGCCAGCCAATGAATCACTTATGAAATGTAGGCACTAAGGGGGAAAAATTCAGTTGGTTGCGCCTCCCGTTAGCGCCTTAAGAGGGCGCTAATGGGGCGCAAAGCATCTAGCGCCCAGGCGCGGCGAAGTTTGCGCCACTCGCAAAATTAACTAGACATTTTGCGGCGGCGCTAAACACTACCGCCACGATCTCCTGCGCCGGCAGATCGTGACGTCAGTCGAGTGCGCAACGCCCCGGTATCGCCCCGGAGCGGAAATTGAGTGGCACCCCCTGCCTTACCGCCTGACGCTAGCAACGACAGGTTGAGGGGAGCATTTTGCAGTCATGAAGGGACTGGGGGAGTGCTATTTAAAGGTGACCGCTTCCTGCCTTTTATTGTTGGTGCCATTTTTGAACCATACATTCTGAGAGAGAGAGAGAGAGACTTCTGGAGAGATTCAATGTTGTGTGAAGGAGTTTTGGGTACTGAGCAGCACTTTGCAGGTTCATTTTGATTTGCCATTCCTTGTATCGATTTAGAAGAGACTGTGGGGGCTGCACTCTGAGCTCTTTGCCTGGTACTCTCCATTGTTCTTTCCAGCAGATTTGATGTGCAGGTCTCTCCAGGCCGAGATTCAAGGCTGTAATGAGCAGGATGTGGATGGAAAGCAAGATTAACCATCCCCTTTAAGAACTGGCCCGTGCCATTGTGTGTGTGTTCCATTGCTGACTGACATCACATGAGCTTCGCCAGCGCTCTGAGGTAGCGCCTCGCTCCTTGGCCTTTGCGCCTTAAGACAGGTGTGAAGCGCCTGATTTAGCGCTCCAATCACCTCCAGGGGCGATAAAAGTCAAGTTTGCAGTTGGTGGCGATAATTAGCGCCAGGCGCTAATCTTTCCGCCCGGCCGATAATTGCGCCCCAAATGGGCCGATACTGAATTTCTCCCCCTAAGTATATACAGACCCTTAATTTTTCATTTTGGTATATATTAAAATGCTTTGCCAGGCCAAAAGGTTTTTTTGAAGTGAAATAAAGTTGGTGAATGAACAGACGGTCTTTCACTGATAAGTGGACATGGAATGTACTTTGATGTGCTTTACTAAAAGGCAGCAAACATTTGGTGAGCAAATGTGCTTTCAAAAGAAACTGTTGAATTTGAGAGCTGCTTTGTGATGGAGATATTTCAAGAGCTGTGTTTCAGATAAGCAGATACTGACAGAACAAATGGTTGTGACTGCAGGGGGTAGTCATAGACAATAGAGATAAACAAATCCCCTTAGATTTGCAGACTTTGGGCTAAAAATTGAGTCGCGCCCCATTTGGGGCGCTAACCTCGCCGGGGCGCTACTTTTAGCGCCCCGAAAAAATTAGCGGCCCCGCGCCGGAACTTCAGTGGTTGCGCCCCAAGAGGGAAGCGGGGCGCCACTGGAAGCACCCCGCATCCCTCTTGGGGCGCTGTGAGGGAATATCCTGGCGCTACGTGCCGCAGCGCCAGGCGCTGCGGCACGTCGCGCCGCGGTATTGCAGGCCTTCCTCCCCTTCTTAAAGGGGAGGGACCCTGCGCAGCGCGAACCGGGGCCCAGCTGGGCCCCCGGGGATCGGGAGTGCCGGCAAAAGAGCCCGGCACTCAAGAGAAGTGCCGGGCTCTTGGAGCGCAGCCGGCACTTCACGGTGGGGGGGCTTCACGGGGGCCGGGGACAGCAACGGGGGCAGGTGCTGGCAGGTGGCCAGCAACAAAAATGGCCGCCTGCCACCTCCCCTTTAAATATCGCCGCCCCGGCCGCACGTACGCCTCCCTGAACCCGTCGGACATAGCGTCTGGCGGTAAATCAGGGGGCGCGACTGAAGATCGCGGCTGGAGTGCGAGCGGGGTGCTGCGCACGGCGATGACGTCATCGCCGGCGGCGCAGCGCCACAGGGCGCTACCGGCTGGCGCCGCCGCTAACCTCCCGCTGAATTTTGCAGGAGGCGTGGGCGGCGCTGCGCCCGGGCGTTAGCTGCTTTACGCCCCATTAGCGCCCTCTTAAGGCGCTAACGGGAGGCGCAAGCAGCTGAATTTTTCCCCCAAAGTGTCTACAACAAACAGGCCACAAGGTTGTAGAATGACTTTTGGTGGCTAAAGGGGAGGAGTCAAGCCTTGAGAGTTCTGAAATACAGGATGCAACGTGACATGTGAAATGTGACCAAGTGGTTTACTGCCACTCCTGTAAACTTTTATGAGTGAATGAACAATTTGGGCTTTGATAAAGGCAGCTAACAGGTAACTACACAGGATGTGTGTGAGTGAAAGTTTGACAGCTCAAACAACTCAGGCCGAACATTAAAGGAACATCTCACAATCTCTGAATGATTGATTTACTGAGAAAGGCAAGGAAAACTGTATAAAAGACAGTGACTAAAAACATCGGCACTGCAGTTGAAAGGCGAAGAGCTACTGCAGTCATAAGAAGGGGCCTGGCTGATCATCTCATCTCGAAGGGCTGCTGCAGTCGTAAGGACATGGCCTACAATCAACGCTGGACTGATCATCAGCGGGTGGTTGTATGTATGATTTCTTGTAACATTATTGGTGGACTGCTCGAATAGTGGTTGTGGTTTTGAATCTGTCTTCGGAACAATAAAAGGTTAAAGGCAGAACCGGTGTGTCTGGTGTAATTTCTCATAAGTCTCAAGTTCCGAACTCTATAACCTGTTGGACGGGGCGAGGGGTAATTCCGCACATCCTACATCACTGTTGTAATGTAGGGAAATGCAGCAACCAATTTGTGCACAGGAAGACCCCTCAGACAGCAATGAGATAAATGGCCAAATAATCTATTTTTAGTAATATTAGTTCAAGGATAAATGTCGGCCTTGGACACTGGGAAAACACCTGGCTCTTTTACATCCACCTGAGAGGGCAGAGTGGGCTCTGTTTAATGTGTCATCTGAAAGATGGCATCACTGACGTAGCAATCTCTCACTACTGCACGCAACTGTAAGCAAAAGGGTGTGATTACAGCATAACAAAGATGCAAAGGCAGTTTCCATTTTAAATGTGGACGCAGGAATTTATAAGAGAAATATAAAAATAAGGACAGAATGTATGACTTTAAAAGTACATCTGGCCCCCCTGGTCCAATTATATTGTGCCGTTTATCCCACTTCACCTGGAGACTACATTTGGTCTTGGCTCTCCATGTGCAGTGCCACAAGCGATTTACTACTAATTATATACTTGCTTTTATAGAATTGGCCTTGGAGAGGGTGCAGAGGAGATTTACGAGAATGATACCAGGAATGAGGGACTTCAGTTGTTCTCCTTATAGGTTAAGGGGAGATTTGATAGAGGTGTTCTAAATTATGTATGATTTTGATAGAGTAAATAAGGAGAAACTGTTTCTAGTAGCAGGGTCTCAGTAACCAGAGGATACAAATTTAAGATAATTGGCAAAAAAATCAGAGGGGAAATGAGGAGACATTTTTTTATGCAGCAAGTTGTTATGATCTGGAATGCACTGCCTGAAAATGTCATGGAGGCAGATTCAATAATAACTTTCAAATGGGAATTGGATATATACGTGAAAAGGAAAAAAAAATGCAGGCCCAAGAGCAAAGAGCAAGGGAGTGGGACTAATTGGATAACTCTTTCAACGAGCCCACACAGGTACGATGAGCTGAATGGCCTCTTTCTATGCTGTATGATTCTAATTCCTTTTCACATTACAACTTCTCAAAGCACTTTGCACAGCGGATTACTTTGCACCAATCTGTGACAGGAATGTTCCACCAACAGCCAGAAGACCGATGACCAGTCAGTTAGGTTGTAGGTGGTGCAGGTCGAAAGTTGAATGCCAGATTACCTGAGCTTGATGGATACTCCGATGAAGGCAATCCTCCAAAATGCAATGCTCCAGTCAGGTCAATGGAGAGTCGCAGCGAGGAGGTTTGCCAGTAAATTTGGGGTTATAGCAGCTTAATATTCCAGGATCCTCCCATATATATTGAGAGATTCGTAAGATATTTAAATTGTGCTTAATGAGTGGTGAGAGCAGCTATGACAGGGTAAATGATGTTCTCTAATTTGATAGTTTGTTATGATCTTATGTAACCAACACTTGTGTATTTTCTGGCTAAAGATTCCAGCGATTTGCCACATATATTAGCAATTTGCCTTTGTTCTTCATTGTTACAGTCAGAAGAAATCCCTTTGCATCCTATTCTGTGAGAAGGCATAGGAACGCAACAGAGATAATGGATTCTGATTTCTTTCATGAATAGTGTTCATTTGTGCAGCGTACATGCTCACGTAGGTGTAATGTAAGGTAATTCAAAGGTGCAGCAGTTATTAGTTTGCTATTTCCACAACAGGAGGAGATGCAAAGGGGGAGTCAGAGATCAAAGGAACAAAGGGAAATGTCATTCTCTTTGTAATTCAAAGTGCAAACTATTCACTGTAATTTCAGAGATCAGCAGGCCACAAACATAAAAGATTGCTGATAGGTTTTTCACCTTATTGACAAATATAATAGGAGAGGAGGAACTTGTCCTTTCAATGTGTTGAATTGCTAAGTGCAGATCATGGTTCCTTCTGTATATGCATAAATACATTTGTGGAAGATAATGATTTTATATTTTTTAAAATAAACAGCATTTTGCCTAGATAGACAAAAATGCCACAATATATTCATCTATTCCCTGTTACATTGAATCTTTTTGTCCATTTATCATCTCTTGCCCCCTGCACTCCCAGTTCAATTATGCCTGCACACTGAAATGCGTTTTTTATTGCTTTCAAGTATTTGCCCAGTCTTCCTCATTCTTGAGCGGCTGATGTGATGAAAAGGAAATTAAACAAAATGAGTTAATTATGTTCTGTAATTATTAAAACTTCAATTAGAGTCTGGTTTTTTTTTCCAGGCAATTCACCATCATTACGCAAGCCAGGAAAGCCACAAGGTTTTTGCAGGTAACACCATAAATCTTGAAGAACCTGGACATTTTTCAAAATTGCAAGGGCAAAGCCAGAAAAGTCATCAATTTGTTAAAGTCTTAGGATATAACATTTTAATTAATTTAAATTAAATTATTAATAGCATATTTATCAGTCTTTTTGAACAAATATATCAAAACTCTCTGGGGTTTTACATTAAAAAAAACTACCAAATGACTCTTTGATCAATGAGATCACATTTTGCCCAGAGGTACGTTTTATTTACCAGTGTGAAACTTTCACATATAAATGAAAAGGATGAAATATTTACGAACTTTAAATTATGAATTTAAGCTCATGGTATTATACCACAGCTGATTATATGCAGGATTTCAACAACCTTTTTGAAAACTGCTACAGAAATGCACTTTGTTGTTTTACAATTTTTTTGTGTTCAGCAAAGTAAAAGATTACAGCTCCCCGAATAGGTATATTACATAGTATTACACTGCAATTACAGCACAGAAATAGGCCATTCGGCCCAACAGGTCCGTGCCGGTCTTTATGCTCCACACGAGCCTCCTCCTACCCCTCTTCATCTAACCCCCATCAACATATCCTCCTATACCTTTATCCCTCATTTACGTATCTAGCTTCCCATTTGAATGCATCTATGGCACGGTGGCATAGTGGTTAGCACTGCTGCCTCACAGCGCCAGAGACCCGGGTTCGAATCTGACCTCGGGTGACTGTCTGTGTGGAGTTTGCACATTCTCCCCGTGTCTGCGTGGGTTTCCTCCGGGTGCTCCGGTTTCCTCCCACAGTCCAAAAATGTGCGGGTTAGGTTGATTTGGCTATGATAAATTGACCCTTAGTGTTAAGGGGGGATTAAATATGTGCGGGTTATGGGGATAGGATGGGATATGTTAGGGGGAATTAAATACGTGGGGTTACGGGGGTAGGGTGGGATATGTGTACTGTGGGGATTAAAGCAGGGACAGGGTACTGGATTTGGATGATCAGCCATGATCGTATTGAATGGTGGAGCAGGCTCGACGGGCCGAATGGCCTACTCCTGCTTCTAGATTCTATGTTTCTATGATATTCGCCTCAACTACTCCCTGTGGTAGCGAGGTCCACATTCTAACCACTCTCTGTGTAAAGAAGTTCTCTTGAATTCCCCATTAGATTTATTAGTGATTTATGGCCCCTAGTTCTGGTCTCGCCCACAAGTATAGACACAGGGGGGGAGAAATTCGGTATCACCCCGTTTGGGGCGCAATTATCGGCCGGGCGCAAAGTTTATCGCCTGGCGCTAATTATCGCCTCCGACTGCAAACTTGGCTTCTATCGCCCCTGGAGGTGATTGGAGCGCTAAATCAGGCGCTACACACCTCTCTTAAGGCGCTAACGCCGAGGAGTGAGGCGCTACCTCAGAGCGCTGGCGAAGCTCATGTGATGTCAGTCAGCAATGGAACACAGACACACTGGCGCTGGCCAGTTCTTAAAGGGGAGGGTCGATCTTGCTCTCCATCCACACCTTGCTCATTGCAGCCTTGAATCTCGGCCTGGAGAGACCTGTACATCAAATCTGCTGGAAAGAACAATGCAGAGGCCCAGGGAAAGATGTCAGAGTGCAGCCCCCATAGTCTCTTCTAAATTGATGCAAGGAAGATCAAATCAAAATGAACCTGCAAAGTGCTGCTCAGTACCCAAAACTCCTCAACACAGCATTGAATATCTCCAGAAGTCTCACTCTCTCACTCAGAATGCGTGGTGCCAAAAATGTCGCAGAAAAAAAAGGCAGGAACCGGTTGCCTTTAAATAGCACTCCCTCAGTCCCTTCCCGACTGCAAAACGCTCCCCTCAACCTATCGTTGCTAGCAGCAGGCGGTAAGGCAGTGGGCGCCACTCAATATCCGGTCCGGGGCACTACCGGGGCGTTGCACACTCGACTGACGTCACGATCTGCGGGCGCAGGAGATCATGGCGGTAGCGTTTAGCGCCACCGCAAAATGTCTGGTCAATTTCGCGAGCGGCGCATACATCGCCTCACCCGGGCGCTCGTTGCTTTGCGCCCCATTAGCGCCCTCTTAAGGTGCTAACGGGAGGCGCAAACCAACCGAATTTTCCCCCCAGGGGATCTCAGGTAGTGGTTATAGCCTAAGGAGGCTTTCTTGAAGGCGAATTGCACCGTAAATTTCGCCGTCCAGTGCACCAATCGCGCTGTTGCTAACTTGCTCCAAATGTTGCTGGTTTTCTAATTAGAATACGGCGCAGCAAGCACAGCGGCAGATCAGGCACTCAATACGATCCAAGAGCTGAAGTGATGGCACCTTCACCACCTGGAGTCGCGGGAGGCTTCAACGTACGGAAGTGTAACTTATTAAATAAACTTTAATCCACAATTATTTTAAACCGTCGTGTCCCTTTTCAGTTTCGAGATTTTTGTCAGTTTCACTGCATCTATGAATTCAGGGTACTCCAAGTCGCTAGCTTATAAATTATTAGTAATTTAAGAATGAAATAATTCTTGATTTTTATTTTCAGGGATTACGAGGGCATAAATTGAGCTAAGCAAGCTAACCTTGAATTTTGAACGTAATGAAAAGTTCTGCTCATTATTTCGGTTTGAATGAGCCTGAAGATCACAAATCGTCATGGATAGCAAAAATTTACACAATGACACGTTGACTTTCGTCTGAGTAGATGAGCTTAAAATGTTTTTGAGGCATATGCATATCCATTAACTCATAACTGATTGAAACAATAGCGATTAATAATCAAATTAGAGTCATTAGAAAAGATAATGTTTGTTGTGTTAATGGCTTTAGTCAGGTTGAGCACTACGGAAAAATAGAGAAGAGGTTGTTTAAATTCTGGCAACGATCTCATGAATTGAATGGGCTCTGGACATATGGCATAGTGATATTAAAATTGAAAATCCCAGGTGTAGGAACTGGATACTCAAAGATCCTAGCAATACATTTTTAACAACTGGGAGTTTAAACCCGATCTTGGAGCAATAAATCACACTGCTGCCAGGCCACCAGTGTCATTATTTTTAAGGCTAAATGGTAACGGTGTGAAAACTGGGTTAAATGCAGGAAAATCGCGATTGCCGTCGATTGTAATGGGGCGGAGCTATGATAATTACTTTTCGGCGAAGGTAACGGTGGAGTGGGGCAAAAGTTCCAGGAAAATATGGATTGGCACTATTAATGGCGTAAGTCACTTATTCCATAATTACCTCTTTTTTTGGCACTGTTCAATAGTCCTTGGGCTGTAAATTCATCATTCCAATGGTGCAAATCCCTAGGGAAATCTGGGCCATTAGGTTTGTTTATGTGGGTGTTGCTGGCAATTGCCCATCCCTAATTGCCCTTAACTGTGTGGCTTGCTAGGCCATTTCAGAGGGCTGTTAAGAATCAACCACATTGCTGTGGGTCTGGAGTCACATATAGGCCAGACCATATATGGACAGCAGATTTCCTTCCCTAAAGGACATTAGTTCACCAGATGGGTTTTTACAATATTACTGATACTAGTTTTTTATTCCAGATTTATGTATTACACCTGCTGTGTTGGGATTTGAACTCATGTCTCACTGGATCATTAGTTCAGGCCTCTGGATTACTAGTCCAGTAACATTATCACTATGGGCTGGATTTTGTCAATGGGGGCATGTTGGGGGCAGGTCTGCTGGTTGTCGGGTTTCAGTCCCGCCCCCAACGACGTCCGGCCAACCCACGCTATTTTCCCTTGATTGACCTTGTTAAACCCGCCCTGCATGCTTAGCAGGCCAATTAAGGGAAAGCCGGTGACAGAGGACGTCAGCGTATGACGTTTCATCTGTCGAAAAAATTTTGACAGATGAATTGTCAGCGTTTGACAATTTAGAGAAGCTGTCAAACACTGACAATCTCTGTTCTATGGTGAGCCCTTGTTCTGAAGGCTCACTTAAACCTATTTCCTCAGCAGAAATCAGATGGCTGCTGCATCTGAGAATGCAGCAGCCATTCTGTCATCTCTGCCATTGAGATGAGGCACCTCCGGATCCCCAAGGGTTGAAGCCTACAGGAAGAAGCAAAGGTAAGTAAACTTTTTCTAACACTTTACACTCACCTCTCATACTTACCTCTCCACACTTGCACCCATCACTCACCTCTACAGCAGACGTTTCGATCCCTCTCACCGCCGCAGACCCACTGCTCGCCTCGCTGATCCTGTTAACAGTCAGTTAATTGGCTGTAATCCCCTTCTTGCCTCGAGTAGACGGGTTCCTGTGCGAGTCGGGGACCTGCCTCCCGGGAAGATGGCACGGAGGTGGGTTGGGAGCGGGTTCGGTACCCGCTCCCAGTTTCTGCCATTTTCCCGGCAGTCCCGCCTCCATACCCGCCTCCCCAGGGCTGGGAAAATTCCCCCCTAGGCTACGAATCCCAGGTTTGTCAATGCAGAGTTGGCTAATCACAGTCAGTTAATATGCTGCAATTGGTCCCAGCACCCGTGGGCTACACAGAGGAAACAATCACTTACGATTCTCACTTTAGATCACTATCAAGTTCCCTCTGATGGATCGGGCTCCACTCTTGATACCCAAAAGTTGAATAGCTTCCTAATGCTCTCTGAGCTCACTTATGAAGTATGGGCACATAGACATGGCACCAGATGGTGACTATCCGCTGTGGTGCTGTGTTTGACCCCGAGATGAGCTGCCGACCACCAGTTAGCGTGTAACACTGATTTGACGCACGACCTGCCATTTTGGATGTCACCGTTCCAAACAACACCCTCTCCTAAACACGCGCAGCTTAATGTGCGTCATCTGCATGAGGGACCCCCCACCAGCACTATTTAAAGGGATACATCCAACTTGCAGGTAAGTTCATTATTTCTCTTGTACTGGCTCTTTCAGAGTTTATAACAATACTGGAAGACATTTGTAACGTTGTTAAAGTGTGCAGAGAGTACTGCTGGATGTTTGGAATGTGTTGGCTGTAACTGGAAGGCCTGTAACTACATCACTTGCTCTCAGTCATGGGGGGGTCTACTTTCAGTCACCCTAACCCTCGCACTGCAGCATGACAGGGAGATGGAGCAGAGGCAGCAAAGACAAGCTGCTCGCAGAAGGAGGAGGGGAAGGAGGGCTCTCAGCAGGAGGCCTTACCCACCTAGGGTCTTCAGGGAGCACTTCTCCTACCTGCACCTAAGCCAGGAGCAGTGTATTTGGCGGCTCCACTTCCACAAGGAGGTGGTCACAGAACTCTGTCACCCCTTGAAACCAGACCTGCAGCCTCAGAACAGGGCGGGCGACAGTTCTGCCACTGGCCCTCAAGGTGACCGTGGCCCGGAATTTTTTCGCCAGCGGATCCTTCCAGGCTGGAACAGGCGACATAGCAAACATGTCACAGTTTGCCATTCATTGCTGCATCCACGAGGTCACAGAGGCTCTGTACTCTAGGAGAAGATACTTCATTGTCTTCTCTCTAAACAGAGAGAAGCAGGAGGAGCATGCGCATGTGGCATTGCCAGGATATCGGGCTTCCCCATGGTGCAAGGCGCCATCGACTGCACACACATGGCTTTGTGGGCGCCGCATATCAATGCTGAGATGTACTGTAACCGCAAAGGCTACCACTCACTTAGTGTGCAGTTGGTGTGCAACAATTCATGATGGTGAATGTCCGCTATCGCAGCAGCAGTCATAATGCCTTCATCCTGTGCCAGTGCGCTGTGCCAGCAATCTTCCAGCCACCACGTTGAACCTGAGGGTGGCTGCTCGGAGACAAGGGCTATCCGCTCTACACCTGGCTGATGACTCTCCTCCGCAACCCTACCACTCATGGCCAGCACTCATATAATGAGAGCCATGCTGCCACGAGGAACCTCATCGAGCAGACCATTGAGGTGCTCAAGCAACAGTTCCGCTGCCTTGACTGCTCGGGAGCAGCTCTCCAGTACTCACCGGAGCGGGTGTCCCAATTGGTCTCCTGCATCCTCTACAACTTGGCCATCATGAGGGCGCAGTCCTTGCCACCACGGGTTCCACGACCACCTCAGGAGGAGGAAGGGAAAGAGGAAGAGAAAGAGGAGAAGGAAGGAAGGAGGCAGCCTGCAAACCCCCGTTCTGGATGGGCTGTCCGTAAGCACATCATCAGGCTCCGGTTCCCCTGAATGAAACCCCAGATCCCCATTGCTCAACACTTCCCCACCTTACCATCCCTCTGTCATGGAACATCACAACTTGTGCTGCAATGGAAGCTGCGACATCACCCATCGCATCCAGCATCATGGTTGGGTCTACCAGAGCTCCAATGGAGTTGCCCATCACTTCCATCTTGGAAATCATGGGTTCCAAGCTCTGCGCAAAGCCCCATGCAATGTTAGAGCTGGACTCCTCCATGCTCCTTGTGAGTGACAAGAGGTTCTCTGGCAGGCCTGCCATTGCACCAAGCATGCCCATCACCCGCCTTCTGAAGACCGCCCCATTGAAGTCGCCATCAGAGTGCTCTGCAGCAGAACTCGTGTGCGACCTCGCCCTTTCCCCTGGCCTGGCTGTAGCCCACTCGTGCCCAGTGACTCACCACGTGCAGATACCCCTCTAAAGTTCACGCAATGCCATTTTCTGAGCCGGTGCCTGGGAGTGTCAGATCGAGTGATGGTGTCTCTTCTTCTCCATCACTCTCCTCCTCTACTTCTTCCTGCACAGGCTGAGCTGGTAGCAGTTCTTGGGTATCTGAAAGGAGAGAGGCATAAGGGTCAGGTTGTGGTGAGGGGAGGGGGAGAAGCAAGATGTGCATGCTTACACCATCAGCAGCTTGTAAGTGAGAAGAGATTGTGGGATGAGGGGGAGTGGGATGTGCGAAGAAGGATTAGGTATGGGCATAACATCATCATCAATGCTTTCAGCCTCGCTGATCGCTACGGCCTCAGTGACGACCCCTCCATTTATCTCCAGAATGGCCTCCTCCAGCTGGGTCAGATTCTGCAGCATTGCTTGGCCCCCGGCTGCTTGCTGCTGCTCGCGCCAGTTGTGAGCCACCTTGGCCTGCAAGAGAAAGGGAAGTGTGTCAGTGAGTGTGGTGCAATGTGTTTGGGTGATGTGCCTGTCATTGTTGAATAGTTGGTATTGTGCACAAGGTGTGAGATTTGGGTGTGAGGCTTGCAGCAGTGGTAAGTGTGTGAGGGTGAGGTGAAGCTCTGCTAGTGAGGTATGAGTGGTGATTGCTAGAGATTGTTGGTAGGTGAGTGATGGGGGTGTGGTGCATTGAGCAGTGTGTGAGGCTAGTGGTGCAGTTGGCGGGAAATGGCATTTGAAGATGCATTCACTCACCTTGACCACTCGTGTGAGGTCATTAAACTTCTTCTGGCACCGGATCCATGTCCTGGGGGAAAAATTGGTGGCACTGACCGCTTCAGCAATCTCCTCCCACTGCCTTCGAACAGTGCGTCTGGAAGGCCTCCTGGCCCCCTGCGGGTAGAGGACCTGTCTCCTCCTGTAGACCCCCTGCACCCAGGCCTCCAGTGCTGCATCGGAGACCCGAGGTACCTTTTCTCTGCCCTGTTGAGATATTGCTAACTTAAAGCTCCAGTCAGAATGAGGTACTTCTCTCACAAAGCACCTCCCCTTTAAGAAGTGCAGGGAGCCTTTCAATCTGCAGGAAACCGTTAAATAGAGAGCAGACTTCCCACAATATTGGTCCCCCTGATGAGCGCTGAGCTAACCAGCAGCGCGTTTAGCACTGGGCTCAGCGCTGTGAGCATGTTAATGAACAGGCAGCACGAATTTCGCGTGCTGCCTGCATTACTTTCAACGGGCGAGGGCAGATTGCGCATCACGATCCCCGCGCCTGTTTTTGGGCCTTATCCAATTTAGCTCCCACTGTTTCTGACTAAAGCCCTAAATCTAAACTGCCCAGTCTTCCCTACTGGAGGAAGAAAGAATGGTGATGACCAGCCTACAGTAGACATGTCCATATCTGAGTTATCCATTTAGCTTTGCGTTTCAGCACTGCCATCAGAGTAAAGTGCAAGAATAGCAGTTATATTTAGGACTGGGAGCCAATGTTCCCTTTAATTTTTGGGGGAGTTATGTGGCCCATTCAAAATACTGTGCATGTGTGTTTTTTTCCTATTTAAAAGCTGAGCTGGAGCTGCAGAGCACCACGCAGCCACACAGCTTAAAGGGGACATTGCTGGGTGCAATACATTTCCTGAACTCCTAGGGGGAAAAATTCGGTGGCTTTGCGCCTCCCGTTAACGCCCTAAGAGGGCACTAACGGGGCGCAAAGCAACTAGTCACCGGGCGCGGCGCCGCCAACGCCTCCCGCGAAATTCAGTGGGAGGTTAGCAGCAGTGGTAACAGTTAGCGCTCCGCGGATCTGCGCCGGGCCCCGGGTCGCGGTGCGCAAGACCCTCCCCTTTAAGAAGGGGAGGAAGGCCTGCAGTACTGCGGCTCATAGCGCCGCGATATTCCCTCGCAGCGCCCCAAGAGGGAGGCGGGTGCTTCCAGTAGTGCCCCGCTTCCCTCTTGGGGCGCTACCGATGAATTTCGACCGCGGGGGCACTAATTTTTTCGGGGCACTAAAAGTAGCGCCCCGGCGAAGTTAGCGCCCCAAAGGGGGCGCGACTCAATTTTCCCCCCCTAATCTTGCCCTTTGGAGATTATCAGATTATTCCTAAACAGCCATACAGAGTAGCTCTGATTTTCTAGATTCCTTGGCTTATTTTCCCCCGAATCTGCCTCTCCTTGTGTCTTTCCTGAATGTCTTATTTGTAATTCAATGCATGGTCCAAACCTAGCTGAAAGGAAGTGCTTTTTTCAAACAGTCAATGATTCCTCTAAGCTGCTCACAGGTCTGATTCGATGCCCTTTGCTGTAGCAAGTGAGGCAACTTTTTATTCTTAATGCATTCAAACAGAACCTGTTAGAGATGAAACTGCTGAGCTAAGGGAAGTTCTTTTGCTGTCGAATCAGATTCACTGGGGTCTGTAGTTACATTGCCAGCACTTGCTTTACTTATGAGTTTGAACAGCCATCGATAAAAGGTCACTTTTAATTACCTGCCTCAAAGTGGGATTCTAACCTAGGCTTTAAGAGGTGAAGGGCACTGTTTCAGATTTTATACCATCTGACCTCCTCATTTTCATTGTTATTAAAGTAAATGCTATTGATTATTTATTTAATATTAAATAAAGCAAATTATATTTCACACTGGGAGTACATGAAATAACCCAGTGCTTATAGTCAATTCACACCTCACCATTCAAGATATTTTAATACAAATCCTTTGAATGGCTGTGCTTAACACTTAACTTGACAATATTCAGTTTAAGTGGAGTATTTGCCTGGGTTGAGTGAACTGGTATCTGTAATTGAATGAAAGCATTGTACACATGGCTGTAGGGTGCAAACCTTCATATTAAGAAATGTCTCAAAAGAAATATGGCTATATATTTTGCTTTTAGATATTTTTTGTAGCATTTTACTGGTTGTTTCATTTAAAAATTAAAAATAAATTTCAAGACAAATTTACACAACTTAAAGCTAAAAATTACTGGGCAATAATAGCAAGCAAATGCTTAATGCGTTCATATAATATTCTACCATTCACAATTTTAACTGAGGCATTAACCCATCAGTGATGGTAATTTCTAGCTGATACTATGGTGTAAATATATGTTTTGTGACACATGATTTGTGACACATGCTTTGTGACAGATCTATTCAAAGCACTATGATAGATCCATGCCATGCTTTGTGACAGATTTGTTCTGTATTTTGCAATAGATCCACTTTGCATTTTGATATGGATGCAACTATAGGCTTTACAGCACTCTGATAGGCTAGGAGAATCTTCTGTTTCAGGACTTGTTGTAGGAAAGCCAGGTGGAGCTAAGGTGAGCTGAAGCAGTTTGTTGTAAAATCGTGTGGGTGCCTTTAAGAATCACCTGGGAAAATGCATGTTAATTATAGTTCTAGGGACCACAAAATGCCTAAATATCATACTGGTTCAACGTGACCCTAGCCAGTTTGGTTTACTTAAAGCTGCAGATATAAACTCTGCAGGCATCCATAGCATGTTTTATATTGATTTGATATTGATGTTTTACATTCCGAGTGAGATAGGTATGACAATACAACTAAAAACTTTTCACTTATTGATGGATCATGTACTCACAGGTCTTATCAGAGAATAACAAGCTGAACTCCTTTAAGCATTTCCAGTGACTCAAGATTCAGTAAGTACATATTTGTCATAAAAGTGAATAAGCAGACATAGGTTTGAATGTGAGAGGCAGAGTGGCTTGTGATTCGTTGTGGCTCTAAGTTTTCCTGTGATGCAAGATCGATTTTAAAAACAATAATTTTGAGAGTGGGACATTAACCCTTACTATGCCACAGATCAGTTTACTCATCTGGACGAGACCGGATTCTGGGATTGCTAACAAGTTAACTAAACTGTCGTCAGCCCTTCCTGTCTTGAAAGAAAGACTTGCATTTAGCGCCTTTCACAACCACCGGGCATCCCAAAGTGCTTTACAGCCAATGAAGTCCTTTTGAGTGGAGTCACTGTTGTAATGTAGGAAATGCGGCAGCCAATTTGCGCACAGCAAGCTTCCACAAACAGCAATGTGATAATGACCAGACAATCTGTTTTAGTGATATTGATTGAGGGATAAATATTGGCCAGGAGACCGGGGATAGCTCCCCTGCACTTCTTCAAAATAGTGCTATGGGATCTTTTACGTGCACCCGCGGGAGCAGATGGGGCCTCAGTTTAACGTCTCATCCACAAGACGGCACCTCCGACAGTGCAGCACACCCTCAGGTGCACTGGTGTCTCAGCCTAGATTGTCATGCTCAAGTCTCTGGAGTGGGACTTGAACCCACAACCTTCTGACCCAGAGGCAAAGGTGCTACCCACTGAGCCACAGCTGACATAGTATATTTTTGTATATTTTTTTCTGTGCCATAGAATGGGTCCAGGTCAGTCTATTATTTTTCCTCTTTCAAGATGCTGCCTGGCCTATTGTGTATTTCCAGCTTTTTCTGTTTTAGTTTCAGACTTTGGGATTTGAATTGTCTAAATAAAGGCCTTATGGTCCGTTTTTAGCCAGTCAAAATCCAACTTTATCTCGCTGATCCCACTTTCAGAGTGGATGGGGGAAACAAGAGGAAGACGGAGGTAAGAAAGAACATTTTAAAGTTTTGTTTTTAAAAGAAAAAAAAGTTTACAAAAGATAGATTAGGTTGGATAATGAAGAAAAGGAAAAAATTAAAGTTAAATTGATAACAGTTACACTCTCAAAATAATAACAATAAAAGAGAGAATGGAGAGAAGAATGAGAGAAAAAGGAAACAAGGCAAACAGAATTGATATTTTTATTCTTATTTAAAAATGCTTCAGACATCTATTTTAGTAGCAGTGTTATTATTGCAGTAACAGACATTTGAATATCTTTATTTCTGTCATAAGAAAGAAAGAATTGTATTTATTCTATAGTACCTTGTCAGATCTCTCAGAAATGCCCCAAAATACTTGAAATAAACTGTTGTTATGTGGGCAAAATGAAAAACATACGATTACATGGAATGGGAAAAAGACCATTCAACCATCCAAGCCTGCTCCTTCCACAGGTTATATTTAAAACTACCAGATCACTTGCTCTACCCATTCACTTTCTCCCCATTGAAATTTCTGCGTAAGTATTCTTTCTAATCCTCAAAGCTAATCAAGCTCAACTCTAGAATATTCAACCAGCCTCACATCTCCACTATTCAGCTGCCCTCCCTAGTATTTCGCAGCCCTAACCCCAATGACAGAGAAGCATTATTTCCTAATCAGAAATTGATTATCTTGCTTTTTACCCTTTCCTCTAACCTCCAATGCTATTCCCAATCAGATTTGAGTTTTTCTTGGAGAAGTTAAGTGACAGTTTCATATTGAATAAAACAGAAAGCACTGGAAACACAGAGCAGGACAGGCAGCATCTGTAAAGAGAAAAGACAGGTTATGATATTTTGGGTGTGGACTAAAATTCAGCCTGATTTTTTTTTAATGAGAGCAAGTTCTACATAAACACTGCATTGTGGGATATGTAAGATTAATGCTTGCTTAAGCATCATGATGTGTGAACTTTAAAAAGTAAGAAGTGAATTTTCTTGGAACTGGTGTCAGTCTATGGGTTAATAAAACACATTCCAAGACACTTTTTCATGTGAGTATGGGTCATTAGTTGAAGAAAGGATGTAGAGTTACTTAAGAACATAAGAAATAGGAGCAGGAGTAGGCCAATTTGCCCTTCGAGCTTGCTCCGCCATTCAATAAGATCATGGCTGATCTTCTACCTCATCTCCACTTTCCTGCACTATCCCCATATCCCTTGATTCTCTTAATATTCAAAAATCTATCGATCTCTGTCTTGAATATACTCAACGACTGAGCCTCCACAGCCCTCTGGGGTAGAGAATTCCAAAGATTCACCACCCCCTGAGTAAAGAAATTTCTCCTCATCTCAGTCCTAATTGGCCGACCCCTTATTCTGAGACTGTGATCCCTGGTTCGAGACTCCCCAGCCAGGGGAAACATCTTCCCTGCATCTACACTGTCAAGCCCTGTAAGAATTTTGTATGTTTCAATGAGATCACCTCTCATTCTTCTAAACTCTAGAGAATATAGGCCTAGTCTACTCAATCTCTCCTCATAGGGCAATCCCCCCATCCCAGGAACCAGTCTGGTGAACCTTTGTTGCACTTCCTCTATGGCACATATATACTTCCTTAGGTAAGGAGCCAACATTATACACAATACTCCAGGTGTGGTCTCACCAGGGCCCTATATAATTGCAGTAAGACGTCTTTACTCTTACACTCAAATCCTCTTGTAATAAAAGCCAACATACCATTTGCTTTCCTAATTGCTTGCTGTACCTGCATGTTAACTTTCAGTGATTCGTGTACAAGGACACCCAGGTCCCTCTGAACACCAACATTTCCCAATCTCTCACCATTTAAAAAATACTCAGCTTTTCTATTTTTCCTACCAAAGTGGATAACTTCACATTTCCCCACATTATATTCCATTTGCCATGTTCTTTCCCACTCACTTAGCCTATCTATATCCCCTTGAAGCCTCTTTGCATCCTCCTCACAACTTACATTCTCACCCAGCTCTGTATCATCAGCAAACTTGGATATATTACATTTGGTCCCCTCATCCAAATCATTGGTGTAGATTGTGAATAGCTGAGGCCCAAGCACTGATCCTTGCGGTACCCCACTACTTACAGCCTGCCAACCTGAAAATGACCCGTTTATTCCTACTCTCTGTTTTCTGTCTGTTAACCAATCCTCAATCCATGCTAGTATATTACCCCAATCCCATGAGCCCTAATTTCGTTTAATAACCTCCTGTGTGGCACCTTATCGAATGCCTTCTGAAAATCCAAATACATCACATCCACTGGTTTCCCCTTATCTATTCTGCTAGTTAGAACCTCAAAAAACTCTAACAGATTTGTCAAACATGATTTCCCTTTCATAAATCCGTGTTGACTCTGCCCAATCTTACTTTCAAACTTACTTTCTAAGTGCCCTGTTATCACGTCCTCATTAATAGATTCTAGCATTTTCCCTACTACTGATGTCAGGCTAACTGGTTCTCCAAGGCAATTTTCTCTATCCCTCCTTTCTTAAATAGTGGGGTTACATTTGTTACCTTCCAATCTGCGGAAACCGTTCCAGAATCTATGGGATTTTGGAAAATGACAACCAATGCATCCACTATCTCTATAGTCACCTCTTTCAAAAGCCTAGGATGTAGGCCATCAGGTCAAGGGGATTTATTGGCTTTCAGTCCCATTAATTTCTCCAGTACTTTTTTTTACTAATACTAATTTCTTTCAGTTCCTCATTCTCGCTAGAGCCTTGGTTCTCCACTATTTCCTGGAAGTTTTTTGCGTCTTCTTCCATGAAGACAGACACAAAGGCCACAATTTTGCGCCTGGAGGCGGGATGGTGGCGGGTCCGCTGTTCGTCGGGGTCCGGACCCGCTCCCGGTTCCCGCCGCCCTGCAGTTGAAATTTTCCGTTGATTGGCCTCGTTAAGGCTGGCGTGCGGGTTCTCCAAGACAATTGCTGGGTGCGGGTCAGTTGCTCGCGTCTGATGAAACGATGTTGGACTGATTATTTAAAGGGGCCATGTCCCCTCTGCAGATTGATTTCAGTTTTGTTCCCTGAAGTGCTGGCTGCTGCAGGTATGGCAGCGCAAAAACCCAAGGCTGCTCCCCGCTTCGATGAGGTTACAGTGGCTCTATAGTGCACAACACATACTTGCAGCCTAAACACAGAATCTGCCTCCCAAATTATTCAATCAGCAACCTCACAGATTTCTAAATGACAAGATTTGAGCGTGCAGCTTTTACACTGTAGTTGCAGCTGTGAAATCTCCAGCTCGCTGGTGTTCACGCCACACTTACCTGGCGTGTTGTCGGAACGTCGTGAAACCCGACCCAGAAGCTGGAAAATCCCCAAACCCTGTGAAAATAGCTCCAAACTACCACTTAGTAGCTAGTTAAGTGCCTTTAATCCCTTTCCCGCCGCTTGGTGTCGGGTCCGTTTGCAAATCGGAGACCCGACACTCGGGAAAGTTGCGTGGAGGCGGGATCACGGCGGGTTCGGAACCCGCCATCAATCATTGTGAATTTAACCTCTGACTCGCCTCCAATCCCGCCCTCTGAGCGCCGGCAAAATTCCGGCCAAAGTATTTGTTTAATTTCTCGGCCATTTCCTTATTCTCCATTATAATTTCTCCTGTCTCAGCCTGTAAGGGACTCACATTTACTTTGGCTAATCTTTTCCTTTTTACATACCTATAGAAGCTTTTATAGTCTGTTTTTATGTCTCTCACTAGTTTACTCTCATATTCTATTTTCCCTTTCTTTATCAATTTCTTGGTCCTCCTTTGCTGAATTCTAAATTCCTCCCAATCCTCAGGCTTACTATTCTTTTTGGCAACATTATAAGCCTCTTCCTTTGATCTAATACTATCTTTAACTTCTCTTGTTAGCCACGGTTGGACCACTTTTCCTGTGGGGATTTTGTGCCTTAAATTATATATTAATTAAGTTCTCTGATGTGAAACAAGCACAATTAGGTTCCTGAGTGAAGGTTCAGTAAGTTTTTTATTTATTCATTCATGGAGACATGAGCATTGCTTGCAAGGCCAGCATTTATTCCCCATTCCTAACTGCCCTTGAGAAGGTGATGGTGAGCCTCCTTCTTGAACCGCTGCAGGCCATGGGGTGAAGGTACTCCCACAGTGCTGTTAGGTAGGGAGTTCCAGGATTTTGACCCAGCAACGATGAAGGAATGGCAATATATTTCCAAGTCAGGATGGTGTGAGGGGAACTTGGAGGTGGTGGTGTTCCCATGCGCCTGCTGCCTTTGTCCTTCTAGATGGTAGAGGTTGTGGGATTGGGAGGTGGTGTCGAATAAGTAGTGTACAATCTTCACTGTGGAAAAATTCAGCAGCACTTTATTTCTGCTTTGTCCTGTATGCAGCTATAATAATTTTAGTAAATCAAAGTATAACTAAAAGTAGAACTGAAAATGTGAGCACACGGTTCAAAATGCAGTAAGTGACAGAGGTTGTTAGCTGTAAAAGAATTAGAGCATGATTGCAAAAGTAATGAAAAAGTAAATGTTCAGTATCCTATTTTTTTAAATTGCCTGGGGTGATTTCAGTAAAAGTATAGCATTTTTCTCTGGTTTGGCAGCTCATATTGTATGTTGCGTTGAATTTTCCCAATATTTCGAGGCAGTCTGAGCACTCCCTCCTCTCCTTTTATCTTGCTACAATTGTTAAAGCGCCAATCAACTGTGCAAGTATTTAATGTCTCCGATTTGATAACCATGAACAATCATAGTGGAAATATTCCAGCAACAATTATCAGTTACATAGGCCAGAATTTTGCGGGGGGTCAGCGGACGCGATTGGTGGCGGGTCGGGTGTTTTTTTTTCACAGCAGGTCGGAGTTCATTGAAAGAGTTTGCGGCACTGCACCCAGGTCCTCCTGACCACATCTCTGCTGTGCCCTCCTCTGCAATGTGCAATCAGGCTGTGTTTGTCTCCTGGGGAGGTCTCTGCCACCCATGGGAAGGGAAGAGAACCTCCCTGCGTGCTGTCATGGGAGAGCCTGGGCACAGCCCTGTGCCTCTGTGCAGTGATTATCAGTGTTTGCAGCACCTCAATGCTGTACAACACTGACAGCACAAATGTCAAAATAAATTTGGACATGGTGCCTTTAAGGAAACTGGCTGATGACGCGTCATTAAATGACGTCACCAGATTCGCTTCCTCTAATTGGCCGGGAAACGCGCTGGGCGGGCTTAACATGTCCCATCAAGGGAAATTCATTTTACGGAGCGGGATGGAGCCAGCAGCGGGATCGGGATGTGCCACTGACGTCACCCACTATGGACCCGCCAAGATTAGTAAAATCCCGGCCATAGTTACCACTTCCACTGCTGTTGTAAACACTTTAGGCCCAATTTAGGCCTCCTGCGTTTGACGAGAACCAGTCCTGTGGGAGGTTAAAATAGAGGCAGAGTCCAGGCAGGCCAGGGCCTCATAAATACTCAAAAGTCAGGGTCCAATGACATCATTCAGACCCTGATGTGAATTTACGGGGCAGTCCCGGGTTTTGGCACCAAATGCAAGCCTCGGCAGAAACACCTGGGGGGCGATCTTGCCAGCCCTGAGGAGGTGGGTTTGGAGGCGGGACTGCCGGGAAAATGGCAGAATCTGGGGGCGGGTGCCCATCCCACCCCCAACCCGCCTCCGTGCCATCTTCCCGGGAGGCGGGTAGCCGACCCGCGCCGGGTCCCGTCTCCTGGAGGCGGGAAGGGGATTACAGCCACTTAACTGCCTGCTAACAGGTAGTTAACAGGCAGTTAAGAGGATTATCCCCATTTTTCCAGCAGAGGTGCAGGCTTCCCGATGCCGGGAAACCCCACCAGTGTCACCGAGGCGAGCAGTGAGTCTGCGGGGGTCAGAGGGGTGCAAAAATGCGCTGTGGAGGTGAGTGATGGGTGCAAGTGTGGAGAGGTAATTATGTGAGGTGAGTGAAAAGTGATAGAAAATGTTTACTTACCTTTGTTTCTTCCTGCAGGCTTCAACAGTTGGGGAACCGGAGACTCTCGCATCTCACCGGCAGAGATGACAGATGGCTACTGCATTCTCCGATGCAGCAGCCATCTGATTTCTGCTCAGCAGATAGGTTTGATGAGTCTTGAATACAAGGACTCATCAAACAACAGAGAATGTCAGTGTTTGACAGCTTCACAGAGCTGTCAAACGATGACAATTCATCTGTCAAAAATTTTTGAATGATGAAACGTCATACGCTGACGTTCTCTGTAACTGGCTTCCCCTTAATTGGCCTGCTGAGCCCGCTGGGTGGGCTTAACAAGGTCAATCAAGGGAAAATAGCGTGGGTTGGCCACATGTCGATGGAGGCGGGACTAAAACCCGACAAGCAGCTGTCCCGCCTCCAACGCGCCCCCATTGGCAAAATCACCCCCATGGCACCAAGGAGGAGCAGGTTCCAGACGCGGGCCGAGAATGTAACTTTTAATTTTATTTTTTAAAGATTTCCTTATGGGCTTGGAGGAGCAGGAGTCACACAAGGAAACCTAGGGCCTACCCTGCCCCAGGCTTCCTCACCCACTTAACGCCTACCACCAGCTCAACCACTTACCTGACTGCCAGGGACCATTCCCACGAGTCCCTGGTAGCGGCCTCCTACTGTGCTCAACACCCCCCCGCTCGCTGGCTCTGTGTCATTCCTATCAGGTTTGGGTGGGAGTTGGGCCTGGAGTTAAAATGGCCTGGGTCTCAAGCTGGCGAGCTGAGGTGAGCCTGCTGCTGGGCTCTGCCAGCCCCATGTTTCAGGTTAAAATCAGGGTATTCGATTTTTAAAGTAACCATTCATGTCAAACCTTGATGTTGCACATAATTTCTGACAGCATGTGAGGCCCTCACCGCAGGCTGGCCAGGGCCTCATAAATACACAAAGGTCGGGGTCCAATGACATGACTTTTTTGTGCTTATCAAGGTGAGGAATGTCATTGCTTAGGAATGAGCAATGGAATTTTCCACCTTTTAAACCAGCATAAGAATTGCCAGGACAGTTGTAGCACAAGACAGGCACAGAGTAAAGGTCTCTCTACTTTGCAGCTGCAGCAACAAAGCAACAATTTACATTTACTTAGCACCTTTTACATAAACAAATGTCTCAAGATGCTTCACAAATAGGTGTAAGGAAGTGGACTCCAGGTCAGGAAAGAAGAGATGGGTTGGGATACTGTCCCGAAAGCTTGGTTGAAGAGCTCAGCTTTAAGCAGGTTTTTAAAGGTGTGGAGAGTGTCGAGAGGTGGAGCATTTTAGAGAAGGTATTGAAGACAGTAGGACTGAGCGAATAGAAGGTTCTACCACCTATCGTGTGGCAGAAAAATGCATAAGAGGCCAGAGTTAGAGGACCGGAGCATTCAGGAAAGGATATAGAATTTGAGGTGACTGCAGACAGAGGGTCCTGGAAGGATGTGGTTGGGAATTTTAAATTCAGTGCATTGAGAGATGGGCAGCCAGTATGGATCAGCTCGGATTGATGAGCACAACATAGTACAGGACAGGATACAAATGGCACAATTTTGGACAAGAACATACCTTATCCCTCAGTGTCAGAAGGATAGCCCCTGGTACACTTTGACAATGTTCAACTTCCCACACAGGCCATCTATCAGATTATCTGGTCATTTAATTCATTGCTGTTTGTGGGACCTACCTGCATGCAGTTTGGTTGGCACGTTTCCCTGCATTACAACAGTGATTACAATTTCAAAAGTACTTCATTAGCTGTGAAACACTTTGGGATATCCTGAGGTCATGAAAGGTGTTATATAAATATTTCTTGCTTTTATGACCTGTGTGAGTCAGCCAATGCAGTGTAATTAATAGTGAATTAGATGCAGTTTCGTGGTGGGGACATGTGCCTACTGCAAATGGAGATAAAATTGGCTGAATTCAGTTTGTCCAGTACAGTTGACAGGAAGAGGTAAGGCTTTAATTTTATTAATTTGGGCTGGATTAAACACAAGTCCTTGAGGCGAGAGGAAGAGTATTCTAACCCATTGCAACATCCAATTTCTCTGTATTCTAACCTTTCCTACATTTCTCAACAGAGTGTGGAAATTTGATACGTAGTTGAGAAAGATTACGATGGATTCGATCAAAAATAAGTTGTCAGCCAGATTGGCCTACCAGTACCCTCATACCATCACTTATCAGTTATTCTGTCAAAGATTGTTTGTGTCTCACAACAGGAGGGCAACTGTGCCAGTGGCCTAAATTGCTGCAGTGTATGTCAGATGGAAAGGGGATGAGAGGAGAAGAGATTGGAAGAGATGTCACTTGAAGTAATGTCCTCAATCTAATTTCTCTGGAAGAATGAAATTACAGCAAAGTTCAGAAATGTATTATCATAATGTTCAGAATGTGAACTTTAATGCAATGGTAGGTTGGCAGCAGTCACTTATTATTGAAAATGTTGGATTTTTCAAGTGAAGACTGATTTATGATATCAGGCTTAATTAAACTTTTCTTATTCTTGACAGTATGGGGGAGAAATTCCCCTCGAGCCCCGTTTGGGGTGCTAAATCAGAAAAGCTGGAAAAGTTAGCGCCAGACCGCTTCCAGCCTCTCAGAAATTCTAATTTTTTGCTCCAAGAGGGAAGTGGAACGCTAAATCAAGCGCTCCACTTCCTTCTTGGAGCGCAAGAGGAGGAGGTTCATGACCCGGGGCGCACCCGGGGCGATGTGCTCAGCAGCGCCACGAGTGGCCAAGTGTGGCACTACCGCGTTGCAGGGGCTCTTCCCTGAATTAAAGGGAAGGGCCCCACGCTGCAAACTCTCCAGTTTTTTTTAAACTTACCTGAACCAGCGGGGAGTGGGGGTGCCGCGCAATCAGCCCGGCACTCAAGCAGAGTGCCGGGCTGACCGATTGCGCCACGGACCCAACGTCTGGAGGCGCAAAAAAATAAGTTTAAAAATAATCTGACTTTTTTTCAGGGCAGCTGGCCACCTCACCTTTAACTTCCGCCCCGCTAGCGGCCGGCCGCCCTGCTCGCATCCCCTGCAGCAGTCGCTGCCATCACCCACGCTGCTGCAGGAGGCGAAGGGGAATTTTTGTGCCGGGGCGCTACTGGGGCGATGCGCCGGAGATGACATCACGATCTCCGGGCGCATGAGATCGGGGCGCAACCCGGTAGCGCCGCCGCTAAACTCCCGTGGAATTTGGCGGGAGGCACGGTCAGCGCCACGCCCGGGTGAAAAGGCCTTTGCGCCCCATTAGAGTCCCACACGGGAGGCGCAAAGGAGAGGAATTTCTCCCCCTATATTACTTATTCTTCTGAAAATATGTCAAAAACTTGGAAAACGTAAGATTTTTTAAAAATTCATTTATGGGATGTGGGCGTCGCTGGCAAGGCCAGCATTTATTGCCCATCCCTAATTGCCCTTGAGAAGGTGGTGGTGAGCTGCCTTCTTGAACCGCTGCAGTCCGTGTGGTGAAGGTACTCCCACAGCGCTGTTAGAGAGGGAGTGCCAGGATTTTGACCCAGCGACGATGAAGGATCGGCGACATATTTCTAAGTCAGGATGGTGTGTGACTTGGAGGGGAACTTGGAGGTGCTGGTGTTCCCATGCGCCTGCTGCCCTTGTCCTTCTAGGTGGAAGAGGTCGCGGGTTTGGGAGGTGCTGCCAAAGAAGCCTTGGCGAGTTGCTGTGGTGCATCTTGTAGATGGTACACACTGCAGCCATGGTACGCCAGTGGTGGAGGGAGTGAATGTTTAAGGTGGTGGATGGGGTGCCAATCAAGTGGACTGCTTTGTCCTGGATGGTGTTGAGCTTCTTGAGTGTTATTGGAGCTGCACTCATCCAGGCAAGTGGAGAGTATTCCATCACACTCCTGACTTGTGCCTTGTAGATGGTGGAAAGGCTTTGGGGAGTCAGGAGGTGAGACACTCGCCACAGAATACCTAGCCTCTGACCTGCTCTTGTTGCCACAGTATTTATGTTGCTGGTCCAGTTAAGTTTCTGGTCAATGGTGACCCCAGGATGTTGATGGTGGGGGATTCGGCGATGGTAATAACGTTGAATGTCAAGGGGAGGTGGTTAGACTCTCGCTTGTTGGAGATAGTCATTGCCTGGCACTTCTGTGGCGCGAATGTTACCTGCCACTTATCAGCCCAAGCCTGAATGTCGTCCAGGTCTTGTTGCGTGCGGGCATGGACTGCTTCATTATCTGAGGAGTTGTGAATGGCGCTGAACACTGTGCAGTCATCAGCAAACATCCCCATATCTGACCTTATGTTGGAGGGAACGTCATTGATGAAGCAGCTGAAGATGGTTGGGCCTAGGACACTGCCCTATACATTGTTACAGAGTAATTCTTTCAAAAGCCTCAAGAAGCACTGCTATAAAATCTTGGGGGAAAGCAGAAATGTTAAAAAAAAAAATGAATATTCATTTATAATTTTAAAGCCTTGGCATGTCAGTTTGAAAGTGAGAAATTCCAGTTTATAAAAAACAAGCAGAGTTGGAATAAAAGCTGCAAGTCTGTCCTGGCCTCTGGAACAGCAATGTTTTGGGAGAATTACACATAACAAAATTGTACCATTAAAGGCTTCCAAAACTTACAAAATCTCCGCAGAGTCAAACAGTTGATGGAGCTGATACACAGGTTAGTGTTCATTTTACTGAAATCAAACGGTTTGCCAGCCTCCATATGAGCGAGCAGTGTCCTTTAATTTAAGCTTGTTAGAATATAAGAAGTCACAGTGAAACGGAATCACAGCCAGGATTTGGTTGCTTTGAAAGCTCTAATGTAAATCAGCCATGTTGACCACTGGGGAAGGACATTTTCCTGATATAGCTCTAGCTGTACTGTCACTTTAATTCTCCGCTCCACTCCCACTCTGACCTCTCTGTCCTCGGCCTCCTTCACTGTTCCAATGAAGCTCAATGTAAGCTCGAGGAACAGCACCTCATCTTTCAATTAGGCACTTTACAGCCTTCTGGACTCAACACTGAGTTCAACAATTTCAGATCATAACCTCTGGTCCCATTTTTTCAGACAACAGGTGCTGATTCTGCTATTCCCATTTATAACTCTTCTCGGCCCATCTTTTGTTTCTTTACTTGTCTCATTACCACCCCCTTTTACCTTGCACCAGCATCCCTTTTGTCATTCATTCTCTCCTACCTTCCACGCTATCACAGACCTTCCCTTTTGTTCTTTCCTCCCATCCCCCCTCTCCCTGCCTCTGTACTTGCTTAAAACTTGTTACATCTGGAACATTTTCCAGTTCTGATGAAAGGTCTTCGACCTGAAACGTTAACTCGGGGGGCGATTTTCCCAGCCCCGAGGAGGCGGGTTTGGAGGCGGGACAGTTGGCAAAATGGCAAAAACTGAGGGCGGGTTCGAAACCCGCCTCCAACCCGCCTCCATGAAATTTTGCCGGAGGCGGGTTTGATGGGTACGATTCGGTCCCGCCTCCATCAGTCGGGAGAGGTAGTTAAGACCCTTAAATAGTAGTTAAGGGCCTCTATAATCCTATTTTGACAGGCCTTCGTTATTTTACCACATTTTCAGCGTGTTGCACGACCCTCCTAAACCACACCAGCTAAACCTGGTGGGTTGACAAGTAGGTGGCCTCCTCACAGCTGCAGCTCCACCACTAAAACGGAGCTTTCATCAGGGAGCAGTTGCAGGCGGCAGAACTTTTGTTCCAAAGGTCTTTCAGCACTTTTAGCAGGCCTACCAAAGTCAGAGGTGCTGCAGCTTCAGGGCTGGATTTTGTCAGCCCCGAGGAGGTGGGTATGGAGGCGGGACTGCCGGTAAAGTTGCAGGATTTGGGGGCGGCTGGCAAACCCACCCCCATCCCACCTCCGTGCCCTCTTGCCAGGAGGCGGGAAGCCGTCCTGCCCCGGGTCCCGTCTCCTCGAGGCGCGAAAGGGATTAAATCCTATTAACTGCCTGTTAACAGGTAGTTAACAGGCAGAAAATAGGATTATCCCTATTTTTAGCTCTGAAGTGCAGGCTTCCCGACCTCGGAGAACCCCAGCAGGGTGTAGGAGACGAGAAGGAGGTCTGCGGGGGTCGGAGGGATCTGAAAGTGAGATGTAGAGGTGAGTGATGGGTGCAAGTGTGGAGTGGTAAGTATGTAAGGTGAATGTTAAGTGTTATAAAATGTTCACTTACTTTTGTTTCTGCCTACAGCCTTCAGCCGCTGTGGATCCGGAGTCCCCGACATCTTCATTGAAGATTTCACAGACTGGCTGTTGGATCCTCCGAACCAACAACCAGGTGATTTCTGCAAAGTTGAAAGGTTTGATGAGTCCTGAACACAACACAATGTGGAGCTGCCTAAGCCGAAATAACAGATGCCATCACGCCAACAGTTTGCCATTACCTAATTTTAATACATTCACACAGGGATGGCATTTCATCAATAAACAGAAACAATCACCCAATCTGCACACAGATCTGGAGGTTATATCCCTTGCCAGCTGGACCCACACAGCCTTGGTTTCTTTGGAGGCCTCTTCCTCCCAGATGAGGAGAAGAGCACCTCCCTGCCATCTCTCGCCCCCTCAACCAGCATACCCAGCGCCTCATCCGAGAACCTCGGGGAGACCCTTGCCTTGGAGCTGGCCATCTTCAAGGAGATAACAGCTTGGAAGTGGTGCCGCATCGACCAAAAACCAATGGAATGAGCCAAGGCAGCAAGCAGCGCTGGATAAGTGACGTCAGCAGAGGCGAGTTTCAGTCCCAAAACTCTAATTGGCCCAGGGGAATCCACACCTCTGAAATCAACTGGCCAATTAGTAGAAAATCGCAAATTTTTCCCACCTCTCAGTGTAGGCGGGTTTGGAACCCACCCAAACTGAAACCCGCCTCCAACCCGCCTCCATTGGGAAAATCGCCCCCTCTGTTTCTCTCTCCACAGATGCTGCTGAGTATTTCCAGCATTTTCTGTTTTTATTTCAGACTTCCAGCAGCCGCAGTATTTTGTTTTTGCACAAGCTGTACAATGCAGCTTTACAATGCCTCCCTTTGTTTATATTAAAACAGCGGAAGAAGTATTTGTAGCAACAGTAATTACTGACACAATAACATCAGTGCAATGACAATCACATCATTTCTCTGCCCCCTGTATACAAACACAGTAGAGTAATAACCCATTTATATTACAGGTTTCCCTCACTCTCAAATCTACCCCCTTTTATACTGCATGTCAGATTCAGTAACAATGGTTAACTGCACATGAGAGATTCATATGCAGTGTATCACTGAGTCACAAGCACACATATTAAGCAACTGCGTGAATCTCGTAAATACAGTTAGTTTAAAGTCAGGCTAGTGATTTTACTAGTCTGGCAGGGACATTTCCAGGTACTGTTGTCAGGCTGCCTTGCAAAATATTTATACTCCAGTGACTTTATAAAGCTGTCTCAGATGTCAAGAGCACCATCACAAACAATGCTATAAAGTAAACAAAGTGACTCCAGTGCCATCAAAGGCTAGTGATGCCAAAAGCCCATTGCTGAACAGGAGCTGAGAGGTCAGCCTGCCCATAGTTTGATCCAAAATGGTGGACCTGACCTATTTATTGTCACCTGCCACTCTTATTTATGCTTTCAGTAATTGGAGGAAATCTCCTGCCAAAGGGAGCCATGGTATCTTTGATGGCACTTGAGTTGGCATGTTTCATTCACAGTATTGTCAATGATAGTGCTGTTGCCATATGAGGCAGTTCCACAAAGTAAATGGTGTATAAATATCTTGCAAGACACATTGGAAAAATATCTGCCTGCGCTGTCTTGCTTGACAAACACATCTGAAAGTAAGGTCCTTGCTCCTGGTTTATTAATAGCAAAGATGGTCTCACATAAACTGAATCCATGGTGATCTTTAAAAAATGAGTATTTATTTTGCACTGACTCTGTAATAGAGTCTTCACAATATAAGATTTAAAATGTCTAGACACAGAAACAATGGATATTGATGATATGAAGGGGCGATTTTGCCAGCCCTGGGGAGGAGGGTATGGAGGCGGGAATGCTGGGAAAATGGCAGATTTGGGGGCGGGTGCCCAACCCGCCTCCATGCCATCTTCCTAGGAGGCGGGTAGCTGTCCCGCGCCGGGTCCCATCTCCTTGGAGGCGGGAAGGGATTAAAGCCTATTAACTGCCTGTTAACAAGTAGTTAACAGGCAGAAAATAGGATTATCCCCTTTTTGCCTTCACAAGTGCGGGCTTCCCGAAGGCTCCAAAACACGCCAGCTCAGCTCAGCGAGTACTGGGTCTGCAGGGGTCGGGTGGTGGGGGGGGGGGTGCAAAAGTGTGCTGTGAAGGTAAGTGATGGGTGCAAGAGTATAGATTGAGTATCTGAGGTAAGTGCAAAGTGTTTTTAAAAGTGTACTTACCTTTGTTTCTTCCTGCAGGCTTCAGTCGGTTTGTATGCGGAGAGTCTCGGACCTCCGTGTTAGGATTGACAGATGGCCGTTACATTCACAGATGCAACAACCATCTCAATTCTGTTAAAGAAAGAAGTTTGATGGGGTCTTGTATTCAAGACCTCATCAAACTGCAGAGAATGTCAGTGTTTGACAGCTTCACCGAGCTGTCAAACGATGTCAATTCATCTGTCAAAAATTTTTGACAAATGAAACGTCATACATTGACGTGCTCTGTAACCGGCTTTCCCTTGATTGGTCTGCTAAGTCTGCTGGGTAGGCTTAACAAGGTCAATCAAGGGAAAATAGCGTGGGTTGGCTACAAATCGATGGAGGCCGATCTTGACCCGACAAGCAGCAGTCCCGCCTCCAACGCGCCCCCAGTCACAAAATCGCCCCCGAAGTGTATGAAGGGGAAAATACACAAAGAGACAGAAATATCATTCAGTAGTAATTTTTAAAGTACTGTTTTGACGAGACATTCTCTCCTCTTCCAATGGCAAGGTCTATTGTTCCAACTTACACATATAGCAATAGGAATAGTACACCTATATTTTCAAGTAGTAATAGTGAAGAACAATAAGAAAATGCCAGGACAAGCAAAGGCTATTTGGACTATCAAAGCTCATCCCTTTCGTACTATAATTTTTCCATCATCAACCCTAGGTGCAAGGGAGGCCTATTTGTCCCTGGCTTTCAGCATTGCTTTGGGTGGTGGAGGGCAGCTTTAAACAATTAAAGGTTCAGAAAGCCTGTGCAATGGCAATCAGTTGCACAGGTTCTGCTACGTTTAAAAAAAACGTTGAACTTCTTCAGCCAGAACTCTTAGTAACTGTGAATTAATTAGGCAAAATTGTTATAAGGATTGCCCGTTTGTAAAACAGAATTGTAATACTGCACAGTAGAGGTGGCTTGAGTTGAACTGTAGTTGAAAGTATTTAGCAAAAAAAAAGGCATCAGCCTCTCTGGTAACTCCCAGCTGACAATAGCCAGCAGCTGTGTATACTTAGAAGTGACAAGAAGTAGCAGATCAAGCCAGGCAAACAATGCACTTCATCTTTTTAGAAGGACTGGTTGTCAAATTTGAAGATTCCAAATTGGGATTCTCTTGAATTATCTCAACTAGTTAAATGTGGATTATTTTGGACTCAGACTTAATACTTATCCCCACAAATTAGTATCAAATTCGAAGATGTAATCATCACTTTTTTTTCCAATACAAATTGGATTGGAACTGTTGAGATTTATTTCCTTTTAAGACTCTTGCCAAGCCAGCAGAAAGAGGAGAGTATCCTATATCTTGGTAGAGGTTGGATTTGAATCCAAGTTGCGAAGGTGAAGTGACAGTGTTCTAATTCACAACACACAATTCCCAAGGTCCAGGAATGAGCTCCATGGAAATTGTCCAAGTTCAACTACAACTGAATATGAGGACAGCCTGGTATCACCAGCAGCAGAATGCTGGGTTGCCATTCAGAGGCTTTAACAAAAGTGAAACCATAAATATAAGAATATCATTTAAAAAAAGACCTTAATTGATGGGATTGATTGATCAGCAACACATCAATGGAAGAGATCATTTTAAAAACAAATGGCAGCTGCTACTGATGTATTGGTCCTCATCCATCGTAAAGATGAGAATAGATTTGTGTAAATCTCAGTTGAGATCAAAGCTAAGTAAAGCTTCATGAATCTTGTGTTTAAGAGGCAGGGGGCACACAGAGGGCAGGGGTGATAAATAGATGTACAATATTGATTCTAACCATAAAAAGCCAAGATGGAGAGTTTATGATATCATGATTTAGACCATGCAAAGCTATTCCTAATCATGAAAATTGAACAAAGTATGGATTCTGAATGTTAAATGCCCCCAACGTAGACTGATAGTTTTTAGTAAACATGAGGGATACCTATCCTCTGACAGGGAAATAGGCAACGATAATTACTAGCAGTAATGACTGCTGCTCGACAGAATAAACTAAATGAGGCAAAGCAAGGTGAACAGTGAACTGTGCAATCCATTTTACAAGAGTCTTTTTCTATACGTAGAGGTATTTCAGAAACTTCTGAAAATATCTCAGTATGTCGTAAAACGAAAAATGCTGGAAATGCATAGCAAGTCTGAGCATGTGAAAGGCAAAAAAAAGCATTAAGATTTCAGGTCAATTTTCTTTGTTGTTTTCGGGGTTTTTTTAGATGCTGGAAAACTAGTTCATAGAATCATAGAATAGTCCAGCAAAGAAGGAGACCATTAGATCCATCAAGTCTGCGCCGGCTCTTTCGAGGAGCAATCCAGTTACTCCCACTCACCCGTTCTTTCCCCATATCCCTGCAATTTTTTCTCCTTCAAGTATTTAGTTGTTACTTTCAACATCCTTTCCAGCAACTACAAAAGATTTAGTGGTTAGATGAAGTACAACTAGCCATAACTGCCTATGGCCATGCAGGTGATACCAAAGAGATGTTGCTGACTGAGGGCCTCATGAAGAGACCAATAGACATAGCAATGATCAGCAAACTTGTCCACAATGAATGGTAATGAGTGAATTTCTGCCTTCTTTTTCTCTGTTGGTCACTAATTAAACAGAAAGAACAGCCTATCTAAACCCTACAGAACTACCTGCTTATTATGTCCCATTTGGCAGGGCTTTGGAATAGTACAACACTGCCTCATTTACTGATAAAAGTGCAAGATTTTGGAGCTGACAATAGCCAGCAGCTGTGCATACTTAGAGGTGACAAGAAGTAGCAGATCAAGAAATATACAGAACCATTTACTAGTAGTGTACAGTAGTCAGCTCCTTAGTAAATTGAAACAAATTATATTCAAAAGCTTTTAAAATGTGCTTATTAGTGCCCTTGCACCTAAAAAAAAAGTTTAATCTTTAGAGCCTCCTCGAAGGTTTGCAAACAAATGCAATTAGCGGAAACTCCCAATGGTGATTAATTCGATCTGGGGGCGTGGCCAGTTTTGTGGGCGGGGCCGGCTTCTAGCGCGATGTTATTTAAACAAGTGCAAATGATCGCGGAAACTCGATTGGCGCCGGACGCAATTTGCGCTTAAAATTCCACGATTATTTGCGCTGGTTTGGCCGATTTCGGGCAAATTGCACCAAAAAACCCCCCAGCTCAACCTAGCCGAAAGTCCTTCATTGTAGGTGGTGGATGTGAATATAGCACATGGCATAACAATGAATTAGTTATGTAGGCATAAAGAAGAATATTAAAATAAAAGTGAGAAAAAAGAAGTATCGCAAAGTTTGGGAGATTTATTGGGGTGCATTGTAAATTGTTACTCAGGAACTGTTCTTGCTTCTTATTGTTGTATCTTTTGCTCCCAACCAATAGATTGTAGGAAATAGTCAACGTTTTAAAGGTATACTCTAGTCTTTGTTTTATTTAAAATGTCATAGCAGATACGACTACAGGTCCATTAGTTTTCTCACATTTGGTAGGAGTCTTTGGGATTGCAGTCCCGCACCCTCACATTCTCGTGCCTGTAATGCAGCACAGAGCTCTTCCATTGTGGACTGAATTAACAATGTTGTGTGCATGCATATGATCCCAGCAACAGGGAATACGTGAGTGAGGAAAATTGAACACATTGGGCTGAAGGTGTGGTTTTGGGATGGTAGTAGAAGCAGCAGTATAAAAAACTGTACTTTAATGAGGTGAATAATTTTTTTTAAAGTAAAAAAAAAAGAGGATATCGCACTCATCTCAGCCTGGCTGGAGGAAGATTGTTTTTAGTAAAAAAATAAATAACCCCATCCTAACTGTGGGCCTGTGTAGGCAGTATGCTTGGTCAGAAGAAAGCAGCACAGATTCAGAAGACACCCCAAGAGTGAGCATTGAAGCAACTCAACTCCCCACCTCTGTCCAATTCTCTGCGAGCTTCAATAAGAGAGGCAGAACTGGCAACATCAAAAGAAACAGTGGAAGTTTTTCTGCACCTAAGATAATGAATATTAGATATCATGTAGTAAATACTGAAAGAAATGCAAGATGGAACTCGCCTACTATTACATATTTTGAGTCTGCACTAAAAATCCTGTTGGCCTCTATCTCACTGGAAAGTGCTGTTCATTGATCCTGTACCCCTTATGATCAGGAATTTACCGTTACTGCCCAGGGGTTGTAACAAATAAAATTTCACGTTAAGTGAACTGAATATCATAATTGCACATTTATATTCTGGAATGTGGGGCTGGATTTTGCCGGCGCTCAGAGGGCGGGTTTGGAGGCAAAATAGCAAAGATTGACAGCGGGTAGGAACCCCGCTGTCAACCCGCCTCCACGCGAAACTCCCAGGTGTCGGGTCTGTCCGGGCAGAATTGACCCGACACCAAGCGGCGGGGGAGACAATTTATATAATTAACTGGCTTGTTAACAGCCAATTAAATGCTATTTTGAGCCTACCTTGTAATTTTACGTGCTCCCCCACAGGTTACCCGCTGCTCGGGGAACACACCAGCTCACCCTGTCATGAGTTGAGTCTGCTTTGATGTATCTGATAACCTGACAGCTGCAGAAGTGGTATAAAGGATACCGTGTTGCAGCTGTTCAGTTTCAGAGCTCAAAAACTGTTGGTTACTGCATTTGTAAGACATATAGAGATTTCTTTAGCTTGCAAGTGTTTAGAGCCAACTGTATATCCAGTGCCACCTCATTGGAACAACCTCTCTCACCATTGACAGATCGCTTCTGTCAGCTCAACTGCAGTTGCCATCTATTCCAGCAACATCGGTGCCCTTGAAAAAATAAACACCTTGGTCCTCTGAATCCTTCCACAATCAGCCCCAACATCACCAGTCCCACCAACATCACCAACAGCTTCACCAACAACCACACCAACCTTCTCCGCCATCACCTGATGCTGCACAGGACACAGGGCATCAGCCCCTGACAACATTGCTGCCCGGGAGGCCAGCAATGGCATCACCATGGCCAGATTTACTTCATTTGACGCTGTAAACCCTGGCTGCTACATAATGCGCTAGGTTAACACCATCCCACAACAGCACCGTGTAAAGCATCCCTATAATATCCAAGCCATTCCATTCACACTCATCACTATAGCAGGGGGGGGGGGGGGGGGGGGTGGAAGTTATATCTCAACATTTACTGAAACTCAGTAAGACACTTCTCAAGGTGCGAGCAGATCTGTCAAATAAGGTGAAGTGTTGAAAATATAGATTTCACTGTATGACAACACATTAACAGAAACTTCACATGAACATTGGCTAAACCTCTCAAGTGCCTACCCTTGTGTGTTGTTAGTTGGTATGCTTGCAGCAGGATGAGGGTGAGTGTGAGGGGTGGGTAGTGAGATGGGGAAGTGATATTGTAGATAGAGAGGGATGGGTGAAGGTGCAAGGTAAGTTGATGTGAGTAAAGATGTGCAGGAGTAGGGTAGGGAAGGCAGAGTGATGGGGATGCAATGAGTGGAACAGCAGGGTGAGTTTGAGTGTGGCATTGCAGTAACGTTTCGTGATCTACTGAGATCATTGAAAGGTTTGCGCCACTGCAGCTAGGCACTCCCGACGACATCCCTGCTTGTGTCCTTCTGTGCAATGTGCAACCAGACTGTGTTGATCCCCTGGGAGGTCTCTTCCGCCCATGGGAAGGGAAGAGAATCTCCCTGCGTGCTGTGACTTCCTCCATAGCATATGGAGGGAGTCATGCATGAGACTGGGTGCAGACGTGCACCTTTGTGCAGTGCTTGCAGCACTTCAATGCTGCAGAACACTGACAGTACAACTGTCAAAATCAATGTGGCCGTGGTCCCTTTAAGGAAACCGGCTGATAATGCATCATCAAATGATGTCATCAGACCTGCTTCCTGTTAATTGGCCGGGAACCCCGCAAGGTGGGCTTAACAAGGCCAATCTACGGAAAATCTTTTTGAGAGAGCGGCTGCAGACGGGAGCGGGACGGGAAGCTGCCAACCAGCTCTCCCGCCGCCATCCCGCCTCCGCAGGGAAAATCCAGCCCATGGTGTGTGATGAGGCCAGTTAAAAAGCTTGTTTTATTTTACATGCAATGTGTAAGCAAATAGAAGAATGTTTACAGTGAAATTTTACCTGTTTTGTAACTCTTTTTGTAACATAGAAAGTATGCCACACTATCCCTATTAACAAGTTAAATACATTTTTCTGATTAGCATTTTCTGAAACTAGCCGATATTAAACTTAAGAGAAAGATCTTACTGTCTCTGTCAGACTTCCTTACCAGCTCTCTACAGCTTCTTTCTTAGCTAGACAGAAAGGCAAAGGCTCTGACTGTTCCCCAGCTCTCTGTGTCCATTGATTAGCCAGTGGCTTCCATGTAATTCCATTAATTGATTCTTATAATGTTCATTATTTCCAAAAGCCAAGCCATACAGAAGGCTTGTTAAGAAGATGGAAGCCCATGGAATTTAGGGGAAAATGGCGGTATGGAATCGGAATTGGCTCAGTGACAGCAGGGTGGTGGTGGATGGATGTTTTTCAGATTGGGAGGTAGTTTGCAGTGGTGTTCCCCAAGGGTCAGTTTTGGGTCCATTACTCTTTTTTAATTTTTATAAATGACCTAGACTTGGGTGCAGGGAGCAGCATTATAAAGTTTGCAGATGATACAAAACTTGGCAACGTAGTAGACAGTGATGAGGATAGTTGTAGACTTAAGGATGATGTAGACAGGATGGTGAAATGGGCAGAAGCATGGCAGATAGAGTTCAATGTGGAGAAGTGTGAAGTGATGCACTTTGGGGAGTATACCATAAATGGCACAATTTTGAAAAGTGTAGATGAGCAGAGAGACCTTGGTGTCCATATACACAAATCCTTAAAGGTGGCAGGGCAAGTTGATAAGGTGGTTAAAAAAGCATATGGGTTACTTGGGTTTATAAATAGAGGAATAGAATATAAAAGCAAAGAGATCATGTTAGAACTTTATAAATCACTGGTTAGGCCTCAGCTGGAGTATTGTGGACAATTCTGGGCACCTCACTTCAGGAAAGATGTAAAGGCCTTAGAAAGAGTACAGAGGAGGTTTACCAGGATGTTACCAGGGATGAAGGACTTCAGTTATGAGAAGAGGTTGGAAAAGTTAGGACTGTTCTCCTTGGAACAGAAAAGGTTAAGAGGTGACCTAATAGAGATTTTCAAGATGGTGAGAGGTTTTGATAGAGTAGATAGAGAAAAGCTATTCCCTCTGGCGAATGGGTCAATAATGAGAGGTCATAGATTCAAAATCATTGGCAAAAGATCTAGAGGGGAGATGAGGAGAAATGTTTTCATTGAGATCTGGAACGCTCGACCTGAAAAGGTGGTAGAAGCTGATTCCATAAATAATTTTAAAAGGGAGTTGGACAGATACTTGAGGATGAGGAACTTACAGGATTACGGACAAAAAGCAGGGGTGTGGGACTAAGCACAACTGCTCTTTCAAAGAGCCAGCACAGGCATGATGGGCGTAAGTTTCTATGATTCTATGAACAGTTTAATAAATATTGGGAGGTCAGGGGTTACTAAATGAGATCTCTGGGACACTGTAACTTTTTTTCGGACCGCATGGCCCATTCAAAATACCGCGCATGCGTTGTTTTTCTATTGAAAAGCCGGCGAGCCGGCTATGTGGGACCCCTGGAGCGCTGCACAGCTATGTGGCCTTTTACTGTTGTAATGTAGGAAACACAGCAGCCAATTTGTGCACAGTAAGGTTCCACTAACAGTAATGTGATAATGACCAGATAATCTGTTTTAGTGATGTTGGTTGAGGAATAAATATTGGCCAGGTTTGGCTCCTCTTTGAATAGTGCCGTGGGATCTTTTACATCCACCTGAGAGGGCAGACGGACCCTCGGTTTAACATCTCATCCAAAAGACGGCACCTCCGACAGTGCAGCACTCCCTCAGAGTGTCTGCCTAGATTTTGTGTTCAAGTCTCTGGAGTGGGACTCTGAACCCACAACCTTCTGATTCAGAGGCAAACGTGCTACCACTGAGCCAAGGCTGACACAGTATAATATAAAATACAACAAATGTATTGGTTAGCTAATGAGACCCAGCTCTCAATGGAAACAGATTGAGGTGAATTTCCATCATCTATTAACATTTAGACCTAAAAATTCATTCAGGCCAGTTTTAGGGCACCAAGTTGGTGTAGGGAAGAATTCCAACACCTGCCCCGCTCATTGCAGACAGCACCTCCAATTTTGGGGAGGGTACCTAAAACATGCACTAGGCCCCTTATTTACATATGTAATGGGCCTAATGAATATTTTAGGCGGCCTCTGATAAGTGGTCCGACCCAATTTTTGGGTCCAACATTTTTCAGGCAGCACTGGGGTGCAAGACATTGGTCCTGAATAATGAGTTCCAATTTCTACCCCTTATAGACTTGTTTCCTATTAAGATTGGTTTTGCTGATGTTTGCTTGGTTTCGTTTGGGAAACAGATGGAAACCATTCTGGGATGGATACCTCCCTGTATTGCTCAAGTGCCCATCTGGTGGGCTGACTGTGGAACAGTCCTGAGAGCACTAGCAATAATATCCGTGGGCTAGATAATCCCTTTTTCCTACCTGAGCAGATAGAATCATACAGCACAGAAGGAGGCCATTCGGCCCATCATGTCTGTGCCGACTCTTTGAAAGAGCTCTCCAATTAGTCCCACTCCCCTGCTCTTTTCCCATAGCCCTGCAAATTTCTCCTTTTCAAGTATATAGTATGAATACAAAGGGCTAAGCGGTGCGGGGAGAAAATAGGATAAACTATTTACCCAAATAGAGCAAGTATCTGATTTCAGCTCAATCAGCTTGTCTCTTTTTTTGCAGTTTTGCAATTACACTTAAAAATGGTGGAAATAAGAGATGAGGAAGAAAATGCTACATGTACATTTTGGAGGTATTTGGTCAAAAAGTACAGATTATGCTACCAGAAGGGTTAAAAATGAATAGTGGAACTTCTTCTCAATTAATGTTTCATGAATTGTCTATGAGATGTTGCATATAAAAGTTTTTAAAAATCAAAGCAACAAAAATGCAAGCAGAATATGAACTAGTTGGAGTTACTTAGTCTTATAGAGATAAATGACAATACCTGTAATGAAGTGGAATAGAGCTGACAACTTCCTGACCAGTCATCCTGCAACTCTGTTACACTTGTGAAATTTACAGTATTAAAATAAATGAAGTGGTAAAGGATTATGTATTGTGAAATTTCTGGTGCCGTGGAAACAATGCCTGTGACTGTAACCTTCAGTTGTGCTGGTTTTGACATTTCTCTTGTATCCCATGATGCCTCTGTGTTGTATTGATGAAGTCCTCACAATCTGCTGCACTAACCTCTGCCTTCTGTTGCTTTGCAATGAAGATGGAGCACTGGGCGTTGCGTGGCTTTATAGCTGTAGTGATAAAGCCGTGCATGCCAACTCAAATTTCAAATCCTAGCCTTGAATGTCATTCAATTTTGGCTTTCCCCATCAGGCAAGCAAACCTATATGCATCCCACAAAAATACACCTCTTGTGTCGATGTGGCAATGGGAGGCCCCATGCCGTAGATTGTACTAGATAATAGGGAATAGTGTCACAATCAGAATATAGAGAAGAGGACGATAAGTGGGTCGAGGGAGGATCAATAACAAACATAAGTAGTGAAAAAAAGCAGATTTGTGACTGAGCATCCCTTACATCAGGCAAGAATTAAAACCTGATTCATAAGAGCATAAGAAGTAGGAGCAGGAGTAGGCCACTTGGCCCCTCGAGCCTGCTCCGCCATTCAATAAGATCATGGCTGATCTGATCTTGGCCTCAACTCCACTTTCCCACCTGCTCCCCATAACCCTTCATTCCCCTGTTTTTCAAAAATCTGTCTATCTCCGTATTCAGTAGACTTTAATTGTGCACATGTTTAATGATATGCAGAATCACTCCTCACTCAATGCACGGTGCAGCTCCTTAATATTTGTTTAACATGAAGATTTTCTACTTGCACACTAATGTCTAACATCTGCCATTAATCCAGAACACAAAAAGTAACTTAGATTCAAAGTATATTTCATTCCTTTTCCTACTGAGCAAAAGCATTATTAGATACAGACAACCTCACACATGGAGACCCAGGGTGGTGATTTATTACCACAGAAATACGTGAGGATCAAAACCAAGTATGCTTATTTGCAATTAGTTATCATTTAAGTGCCTTAACTAACTGAAAGTGGTTTTAATATTTAAAATGATCAAAGAAAATTGAAAGCGAGAATCTGCCTGTTTGAATAACCCCATGCTTTTTTTAAATCCAGTTTCCTGGCTTAATCAAATAAACAGACTCTTCAGATTTCTTTATCTACTTCTGTATTCTTCCCTACTTCTTTCATATTCTGTTAAATCTGCTTCCAGCAGCAAATCTAATTGTAACTGCCAGGCCAGCGAGGGGTGAGACAGATGAGCTAATGAGGATAGAAGTAAGAACGAAAATTTTAGAAGGCATGCAAAATCAGTGAATTAAGTTGTAATATTTTAACATTCAGAAGCAATGACAATTTATAACTAATGTCTTGGAAACCATTGTAATATCTATATTTTTGAACAGTTTTGAAAATACTGACTGACTTTTTATCAAAATGATGGTGGACTCAACAACCACCATGATGTTAGAAACCCTTGTGGAATGTCCAGTCACACAGTCACACATGGATTGTAGAATATATTGTTTTAGATACATAGTTATAAGTATATAGTCAGAATTCATCATAACCTCATGCAGTGCAATATTATTAATTTTTCAAAATATTCTTAGAAAAAAACACCAGAGATTGTAACGTGAAATGGAAATCAATGACTTGAAACTACTAGATCAGTACAGGAGTTTTTTTAATAATAGAGCCTCACGGGGCCCTTAACTTGATAGAAAAACTGACATACATCCACATTGCGCCACATCATTCCAGTTAAGAACAAGAGAAATGGTGCTCGGTATGGCTGGGAAAGGCTGGCAAGTGATTCCCAGAAGTGGCTACTGGTGACTTCCTACAGTCAAAGAGATTTTATTTTGCAGTTTCTAATAACCATTTATACAGCAGTTTTCATTTCACATTTTTACATAGTCTATCTGCTTGTAGAAAAGGTCATGGGTTCAAGTCCCACTCCAAGGACTTGAGCACAGAAATCTAGGCTAACACTCCAGTGCAGTGCTGTGGGAGTACCGCACGGTTAGAGGTGCCGGCTTTCGGATGAGACGTTAAACCGAGGCCCCATCCGCTCTCTCAGGTGGACGTAAAAGATCCCATGGCACTATTTCGAAGAACAGCAGGGGAGTTATCCCCGATGTCCTGGCCAATATTTATCCCTCAATCAACATCACTAAAACAGGTTATCTGGTCATTATCACATTGCTGTTTGTGGGAGCTTGCTGTGCACAAATTGGCTGCCGCATTTCCCACATTACAACAGTGACTACACGTCAAAAAGTATTTCATTGGCTGTAAAGTGCTCTGGGACGTCCGGTGGTCATGAAAGGCGCTATATAAATGCAAGTCTTTCTTTTTTTTAACAATATATTTTTAATGGTGTTGAATTATGCTGAATCACTGTCTATCCTGGGAATAAGGGATTTAGCAGTACAAAAATCACGTGGTTACAGAGTTCAAGTTAGAATTATGATGGAATCATCTTTTTTATCTGTTTATATTCATTAGGTGTCCTTTGTCTTCACTTAACACTTCGGGCTGGATTTTGATACTGGGGCGGGTTGGGGTTGTGTCATCCGCTTTTCGTGTTATCCACCCGCCTGCAATTGGATATGGGAGATTGATGCAATTTTCACTTAATTGCGCAATTGAGTTCCAGCATGTGGGAACCCATGAACTAATTACTGGTTTCAGTCTGAAAGTCGCCTCTGATGATGTCATCATTGCTGCTGCATTGAAGGTCAGAGACTGCCTGGCCTTTGCTGTGAGAGGACCTAGATGCAAAATGAGAGAGAGAGAGAGAGAGAGAGAGAATTTTTTTTGCACCACCACTCCCAGATACGGCTCCTCCATCCCAGATGCCTGCCAGCCCCAGTCACTGATAGTCAGCCCAGCCACTGATAGTCAGCTATCCAAATGTGCTCCCGCCAGGTTTCACAATCGTGTTTCAGAACAGGCGTGCTTCACGGAGAACAAGGGTTAAAATCACAAAGGCCTTTCAAAATGGCATTATAGAGCCAATTTAGTGCTTGTTAAGGGCCTTAACAGCCTATCCCGTCTCTTAAAGGCGGGACGGAGTCGGGACCAGCAGACACGATTTAATGAAAATTGCGTAGAGGCAGGATGGAGGCGGACTTGTGCCCGCCCGCCAGTTTTTGCAATTTTAACCCCCCACACGCCTCCAAACCCGCCTCCACGGGTCAATAAAAATCCAGCCCTTCATCTTCGCTTTTGTGTTAATAGTTCCAGTCTAACATTATGTTTCAGTTTGGTTTAACTGTGATTGTATTCTTATCTATCTAATCCTAGCCAGAGAATCACCTGCAACGGTTTCTCTTCCCACTCCCACATCGTTACCTCTGGTGTCCCCCAAGGATCTATCCTTGGCCCCCTCCTCTTTCTCATCTACATGTTGCTGCTTGGCGACATCATCCGAAAACACAGCGTCAGTTTCCACATGTACGCTGACGACACCCAGCTTTACCTCACTACCTCTTCTCTTGACCCCTCCACGGTTTCTAAATTGTCAGACTGCTTGTCCGATATCCAGTTCTGGATGAGCAGAAATTTTCTCCAATTAAATATTGGGAAAACCAAAGCTATTCTTTTCAGTCCCCGCCACAAACTCCGTTCCCTAGCCACTGACTCCATCCCTCTCCCCAACATCTGTCTGCGGCTGAACCACACTGTTCGCAACCTTGGTGTCATATTTGACCCTGAAATGAGCTTCCGACCACATATCCGCAGCATAACAAAGACCGCCTATTTCCACCTCCGTAACATCGCCCGTCTCCGCCCTTGCCTCAGCTCATCCGCTGCTGAAACCCTCATCCATGCCTTTGTTACCTCTAGACTTGACAATTCCAACGCACTCCTGGCTGGCCTCCCACATTCTACCCTATGTAAACTTGAGGTCATCCAAAACTCGGCTGCCCATGTCCTAACTCACACCAAGTCCTGTTCGCCCATCACCCCTGTGCTCGCTGACTTACATTGGCTCCCAGTTAAGCAGCGCCTCGATTTCAAAATTCTCATCCTTGTTTTCAAATCCCTCCATGGCCTCGCCCCTCCCTATCTCTGTAATCTCCTTCAGCCCCACAACCCTCTGAGATATCTGTGCTCCTCTAATTCTGCCCTCTTGAGCATCCCTGATTATAATCGCTCAACCTTTGGTGGCCGTGCCTTCTGTTGCCTAAGCCCTAAGCTCTGGAATTCCCTGCCTAAACCTCTCCGCCTCGCTACCTCTCTTAAAGGTGCTATATAAATACAAGTTGTTGTTGTTGTTGTTATGTATTTGGAATACATCTGCCATACATCATGTCCTTTTTTGATTCTTAAGTCATACATTTTTTCTTGCTTAATATATCATCTATGGTATTATCTATTACAGAGGTGCAAATTGGTTCTCTTTACATTCCCACTGCATTTTCTCCAGGGTCTCATAGAACATTAAGTGAACTAGCCAAGGTAAATAAATTTAAATATAAACGAAACAAATTCCCAAGCTAAGCAGTTTTGTGCCTTGTGCCATCAATATTGTGCACAGCTCTCTGGATCTTGCATTAAGTATGTTACAAAAGAAACATGCAGTCCCACAATCTTACATTACACCCAGCAACATTGATTCTTTTAAAATCCAAAATGTGTCATACAATTGGAAATGGCTCACTGGGCTGAGCACCGACCCTTGTGTAAAAAGGGACATCTGCGTAATTCATCATTCTGAGCTATAGTTCAAACAGTTCAACAGTGATTTTCGCAAAATGCAAATCCTACTGAATCCTTTTTCTATATTATTTTGTGTGGGAGAAACTTACAGGCCTTATTTTCAGCAAACATGTCATTTGTATGCAGCCTGTGCTGTGCTGTGCCTTTGAACAGCAGGATGCCATGTTCTTTTTTCTTTGTACCAGTACCAGCGATGGCAACACGTGCACTTTAAGGATGAAACTTCAGTGATTAGAAACTCCTCTGCTTTGGATTCAGATGATGGAAGTTCAGATATTTGAATTCAAACCATATAATGAAAAATTTCAGTCTCAGGATGTATGGATGCATCTTTTACATTGTTTGCTCTATCTCCAGGGCTTTTCAAAATGTCTCTTATGTTTATTGACTATTAAATATTAGGGCTGGATCCTTGATGTTGGCGAAGTGGAGCTGATAACACTATGCTCTTGCAATCCATTGTAGAATCAGAGAGGGGCGCTGCCCTCACGAGATTCAGCGAGCTCAGTGCATTATAATTATTTGAATGTGCTGCTTCTGCATTTTCCATGAGCACAATGAATGGAAGGGGGTAAGACATTCTGATAACAGCAGCTCTTAAAGGGCTGCTGCTCTATTTGGAAATACCTGATTACTTTGGCTACATTGAAGACCAACTATGTGAGATAAGCAGGGAACATGGTGGAACTTGTCTCTTTGATGATTGCAGCTTGGATGTTGTGCTGGAAGAGGTGCAGCAGAGGAGAGTAGCCATATTTGGGGCTGGAGGTACCCTCCTCTGTGCCACAATGCGCTGAAAGCATGGCAGGAGATGATTAATATAGTGAATGCTGTCTCCTATGTCCATAGGTCATGGGAGGCAGGTGAGAAAGGAATTCTCAGGTGTAGGCAAGAGTACCAATGTAAAGCTGTCCAGCAGCTTGACACCTCCAGTGCAGTATATGTCTATTGCATGCAGGCCACAATCAAAAAGTTGGATCAACACATGAACATTCATCATACACTCCTAAGCATGCAAGCACCAGCTCCGATACATCCATCCCGGGGAAATCAGGTAGAGAAGTAATAAAGGCAGTAATAATAGGTTTGTTAGGCATGTGTGATAGTAATGGCAGTATTGATAATTAGGGAGGAGGTATGAGATTTGTTGTATCTGCATTCTGCCTCCGTATGGGAATTTCTTATCATGGTGATTCGCCAGGGTCGCAATAAATATCCTTGGTCCCTCACCAGCCAGCCACCTAGTCGGCCTGATCCTTCAAATAATGGTAGCATGGTGGACTGGTTCAAAATGAATCCAGGAGAAAAGTGTTACCCCCTTGCAAACATGGCTCCTGCCACTTGTTTCATGCATTGGTATACTGAAGGCTGATACGGCAAATGTCACCGGTGGTTCTTGGAAGGATCTGGTTGTGTAAAAATGTAATGCCGTGGTAAGCTTCATAGATACGTGCAGGACTGTCCCTGTGATAGAACTTGTTTGGAGGTTGGGTTTCAGGAGACAGCATAATTCTGTGACAGCTTCCCTTATGAAGTGTAGACAGCTAAGACAAGTAGGTGCGCCTAGCTCTGAAGTCTTGGCACCTGGGGTAAGGCCAAGTGGGTGCTTTGTATCTGAAATGCAGTGGAAGCTGCCTTTCCTCTCACTATGTGAGCTCCTCTTCCTCGTCCTAATCAAGCACTGCCACTGGATTCCTAATGGAATTCCTCTGCTGAACACTGGTTGCTGCTAAGGAAGTAACATCCTGTCAGCAACAGTGCTATGGGAAAAGGTGTCATGCAATGCAAAAATACCGCTGGAAACACCAGCAGCAAGTTATGCATCAAAGTTTTAGTTATGTGAAGAACAAAATAAAAAACAGAACTTTAGGTGCAATATTAAACTGTCAATCACACCTTTAAGAATCAATGGATGAGCAGAGCTGAATGAGTGAACAAGTGTAAAGGATCACTTTTGGCATAGAACCAATTTAATATGACTTTCTAAAAGTAATGAGGCTCCTGCACGCTCTGTGAAAGAATTTGCAACTCACTGAATTTGGCGCCTTGCGAATTGGATGTCCGGGCCAAATTGTCCGATTCAGCGAGCTATGCTCGTAAAATATGCGGGCTGCTTTGTGTGTGCACCATTGCTGATTCAGCCCTATTATTTAAAGAATACAGTCACTTTGTCTCATCAAAACCCCGCTGAAGTATCATTTCAGATTTTTGCTAAAGTGAGTTTGACCAGAAATCTTTCTCAGGTCAGGTTGAGTCTAATGCACCTTAAGAAGACATTGCTCAGATGGAGCCTCTTAAAGTAGCCTCATGTTTGACCTTAACTTCACTCTGCCTGTTTTATTAAAATTTGCATCTTGCTTGTCATACCAACAAGCGTAGACCGAGACAACTATAATAAATTGCAGCATCTTGTGAACTTGAACCTTTGTGAAGAACCGTTACAATAACCTGGGAGATCTTCATCAGCAACTCAAAAATAACTGTCTTTAGGAGAGAAAACTACATGAAAAAAAAATTGGGCATTATGCATTTGGCATATTTTAATGTCTGCTATAAGCATTTGATTTTTCTGGGATAGTAGTTGGTAATATCTTGTTGCTGCTGAATTTAAAAGCTAATTGCGCCATTGAAATAATTTTCTAATTGGAAAAATGTACGCTGTAGATCATGTGGAGGAGGTAAGGGTCATTAGATGCCTTCTTGCAGTTCCATAAGTTCTGGGATGTGGTGATTTTCATTCGTGATTTGGACTCATATTTTCTGAGTTTCAGTTTCTGAATCCAACCCAGCTTTGCTTATTCCTCACAATATACATCCTTTGGGATTTTCCTCTGACAATATCATCCAGCCATTGTTGTTAATTAAAGAACACCTACACTCCTGTCTAGTCAGCTCGCTTTGATGCAATGCTAGCCTCCTTTTTGGAAAGAAAATAAAATGTATGTTTTATAAATATTATGCAAAATACTGCATGTATTATTAAGGTATTTCTTGTTTCTTACTGTTCTCCAGCAAGAATGGATCCCGTGAGCTAAAGACTGAACCTATGGAGAAATATACAACTTGTTGCTACTTCATTCAAGTGGAAGGGAGGATTTACTGAGGCAAAAGCATGAAGGGAGAATGAGGGGTAGGAGAGAGGGGTCGGGAGAGGTAGAGCTGGATGTCATCAGTGTACATGTGGAAGCTGACCCCCATGGGCGCGATCTTGCCAGCCCTGGGGAGGCGGGTTTGGAGGCAGGACTGCCGAGAATCTGGGGGCGGGTGCCCATCCCGCCTCCGTGCCATCTTCCCGGGAGGCGGGTAGCCGACCCGCGCCGGGTCCCGTCTCCTGGAGGCGGGAAGGGTATTACAGCCACTTAACTGCCTGTTAACAGGTAGTTAACAGGCAGTTAAAAGGATTATCCCCATTTTTCCACCAGAGGCGCGGGCTTCCCGACGTCGGGAAACCCCGCCAGGGTCACCGAGGCGAGCAGTAGGTCTGCGGGGGTCGGAGGGGTGTAAAAGTGCACTGTGAAGGTAAGTGATGGGTGCAAGTGTGGAGAGGTGAGTATGTGAGGTGAGTGGAAAGTGTTAGAAAAAGTTTACTTACCTTTGTTTCTTCCTGCAGGCTTTGCATCTCTGCGGCAGAGATGACAGATGGCTGCTGCATTCTCCAATGCAACAACCATCTAATTTCTGCTAAAGAAAGAGGTTTGGTGAGCCTTGAATACAAGAACTCATCAAACAACAGAGAATGGCAATGTTTGACAGCTTCACAGAGCTGTCAAACGATGACAATTCATCTGTCAAAAACTTTTGACAGATGAAACGTCATACGCTGACGTTCTCTGTCACCTGCTTTCCCTTAATTGGCCTGCTAAGCCCGCAGGGCGGGCTTAACAAGGTCAATCAAAGGAAAATAGCATGGGTTGGCCACAAATCAATGGAGGCGGGACTGAAACCTGGCAAGCAGCAGTCCCGCCTCCAACGCTCCCCCATTGGCAAAATCACCCCCCATGTCTTTGGATGATGGCACCAAGGGCCAGCATGACAATGTCAAGGGGGTTCAAGAAACGTTCAAGCATGCAGGACTCTCAATGATATTTCTGGTGGGCATCCATGGTTGCTAAGGAATTAACTGTTCATTAAGTTAATTTAAATGGTATAATAAGAAAATTCCTTCAAAAGTTTTAAAATTATTTCTTTTTTTGTTTTCTTCTGCTGCCACTTATGGTTTTGAGGAACAATTTGTGATAATGATCTACTGCTTCCTTTTTCCTCCTTACACCTCCATTACTGCAACTAATGGTTTCTCACTAGAAATCACCTTGAATTTGAACATTCTGCAGGAAGAAGAGGGCCAATGGAGGAAGTTAATCAGTGCCAGAGGTGTCAGGTGCATCTACAGATAGAACAACAACTTGCATTTATATAGCACCTTTAACGTAGCAAAATATCCCAAGGTGCTTAACAGGAGTGATATCAATAAAAACATTTTTTGACACCGAGCCACAGTCAGCGATATCAGGACAGAGGTAGGTTTTAAGGAGCATCTTAAAGGAGGAGAGATAGATGGAGCAGTTTAGAGCAGAAATTCCAGAGCTTACGACCAAGGCAGCTGAAAGCACAGCAGCCAATGGCGGAGCGATTAAAATCAGGGATGTGCAAGAGGCCAGAATTAGAGGAGCGCAGAGATCTCGAAGGCTTGTAGGGCTGGAGGAGATTACAGAGATAGGAAGGGGGCCAGGCCATGGAGGGATTTGAAAACAAGGATGAGGATTTTAAATTGAGGCGTTGTCGGATTCCACATGTAAGATAGAGGCCACACGCCCCACTTTGGCAGAGAATTAGTGTATGCAGAGGTTCCAATTCCAAAGGAGGCTGTCACAGCAGACCAGATGGTGCAAAAATGTTATGGCTTCCCACAATGCTGGATGGCACTTTGCAATCACCTCAAGCATAGCATGACAAGATTTAAGTGGTATTGTATAAAGGAAGTCACAGCAGCATACGGCACAAACTACCAGCACAGCCTGATTGAAAGAAGCCACAAGCCATATTTGCAGGCCTAAGACATCTACCCGTCAATGACCATGGGAATGATAGGCTCTGGCTCAATAGGGAACCAGATTCAGAGCTGTGCCGTCTGCTGCAAGGACACCTGCAGCTCCAGTGCAGCATAGTGTCGGCACAGCCATTGACAATGTTGGTAGCTGAGGGCTCAATCCAGCCTCCGCCACCTTGTAGGAATTCTGCAACGGCAACCTATGGGGATGGTGCCATGAAGAGGCACAGAAGGCTATCCACCTCACAACCGCCACATGCAGCAGCACCTCCTCTCCAGCGGTCACCCAACAGGGGGTCAGGCACTGGGTTGCTCCGTCACTTGCCTGCCAGTTCGGCTTTACATTTATTTAATTTATTCCTCTTCCTCTGCAGCCTTGGTAAACGCTGTCAATGGGATGAAATTTCCTAAGACAGCAAGGATTTTTATCCTCATATTCTGCTCCCACCACTAGTATGTCCTTGGCACACATCTAAATCTAAACCTGAAACTAAGCATAATTATGCCAATGAGTCGACCACGGAAAATTGTGGGCAAACAGCACACTTCACTTTGGGTGAACCTTGCACCTATTTTGGAGGAAACTGCACCCATATTGGAAAATCGACTGGCAATCCTGTTACTAACATAATATTAACCCATCTTTAAGTATTATGGAATCATAGAAGTTTACGGCACAGAAGGAGGCCATTCATCCCATTGTGTCTGTGCCGGCTAAAAAGAGCTATCGAGCCTAATCCCACTTTCCAGCTCTTGGTCCATAGCACTTCAAGTGCATATCCAAGTACTTTTTAAATGTGATGAGGGTTTCTGCCTCTACCACCCTTTTAGACAGTGAGTTCTAGACCCCCATCACTCTCTGGGTGAAAAAGTTCTCCTCAACTCCTCTCTAATTCTTCTACCAATTACTTTAAATCTATGCCACTTGGTTATTGACCCCTCTGCTGAGGGAAATAGGTCCTTCCTATCCACTCTATCTAGGCCCCTCATAACTTCATACACCTCAATTAAGTCCACCCTCAGCCTCCTCTGTTCCAAAGAAAACAACCCCAGCCTATCCAATCTTTCCTCATAGCTATGTTATTGTTCCAGTTATTGTACCATAATGTCATAATGATCTAAATACCACTGTAAATGCACGTTAAGAAAGATTTTTTAATACTTTACCAAGAATGATTTCTCTGATCTCTGTTTTTGCTTGGACCTCCTGCAGTGATTTAATGGTTTAAATACTAAAGACAAGATTTTTCTCTGAGTGGGTGTGTTGTGCTTACCAGAAAGAATATAGTTGCCACCCCACTGCAGCTAATTACTTTTCTGATGGCGAGCCCAATATTGTAATAAAAGAAGTTTAGCTGTAAGCGCTCAACCATGTTAATACCTAAAATGGTGAATAACATTAGCTTAAGGGAGGTAATTAGTGAAGTGGAGCTGAGTGAAAAAGAAATAAAATATATCTTTTAAACCTGTTTTTGATTGTTGTGACAACACATGACTAGATTCTTGCTCTAAATCCATAAGGCAAAAAATAATTTTATAAAATTAAATCAAAGAGTGCAGAGATCAGCGCTGTTTTTACTAAATTATCACTTCACATGCCTCTGAGTCAGAAGGTTGTGGGTTCAAGACCCACTCCAGAGACTTGAGCACAAAAATATAGGCTGACACTCCAGTGCAGTACTGAGGGAGTGCTGCACTGTCAGAGGTGCCATCTTTCAGATGAGACGTTAAACCGAGGCCCCATCTGCTCTCTCAGGTGGACGTAAAAGATCCCATGGCACTAATTTAAAGAAGAGAAGGGGAGTTCTCCCCGGTGTCCTGGCCAATATTTATCCTCAATCAACATCACAAAAACAGATAATTTGGTCATTATCACATTGCGTTTGTGGGCGCTTGCTGTGCGCAAATTGGCGCCGCATTTCCTACATTACAACAGTGACTACACTTCAAAAGTACTTCATTGGCTGCAAAGCGCTTTGGGACGTCCTGAGGTTGTGAAAGGCGCTATATAAATGCAAATCTTTCTTTTTTCATGTTTCTTATTGATAAATTCAGGAGCAGGCAATAATTCTGATGACCTTTCCTCTTGGTAAGCTATCCAACCCATTTGGTGTCTAAGGCACTCAAATTCAAATAGACCCTTACAATTTGAAATCAACTCTTTTCAGAGGAGCTGTTAAACTCAGAAGTACCAAAAGATCTCTTGCAGTTTGAATCCAAATGAGACAAAATGCGGCATTCAGAAAAAATACTGAAATGACAGCCCATTTTGCTTGGAGGATTTTTGGTTAAAATCGGTAATTATTGAAAACGAGAGAAGCGCGGCTGTAATGTAAACAGATTCAGATTCGCAGCGGCCTGGGCGACTTTCCTAATGCAGAATAGTAAAATATTCAAAATTCTGGAGCGTTACCTCATGGGATTGGCTAATTATATTTCTTGTAATGATCCTTACATTTTTCGTGGTGGTTTCAAAGACTGCACTGCACTCAGATCCTCCCCAAACACAAAGTTGACACCCAACTAGCTAGACCTGAATTGGACTTTTTTTTTTAGATTATTAGAGAACAAAATCATTATCTGTGAATAATTATGCAGGTACGGCCAGAAAGGTCACCTATTCCTGCACATTCCCCTCAGGCGACAAGCACAATCACACAATCAAATGTACAGCATATTGCGTTCACTGTTGACTGAACTCAAACCAGTGTTTTTGATCAGAAATAGAATATGTTACAGGCCTTTTTCAAGCACAGTATTTTTACCATAAAAGCTTGTGCATGATGAAGCTTAGTGCTGAGATATTTTTGCACTGTACTCTGCTCTGGGCCCTTGCACAAGCTCTTAATGTGCTGCATATTTATTCCAAATGTACCTTTTCTGTCGGCGTAACATTGGAATCGATCCAACTTCACTTCCTGGATGATGTGGCCACTCTGTTAATGTATCAGTTTGAATCAATCAGGTGGCTTTCCCCATGAGCCAGCAGCCTAGGAGTGCAGTATGCAAGAGGGCTTTGTGGTGTGCAAAGCAGTCTCACTTTCGCAGCGATTCCCTCAAGTCAGCATTGTTTGTGGAAGTGACTGGCCCGAAGGGAATTCTTTTACTAAGAATCTATGCACCACACTTCTTCAGCTATCTCGATTTTCTCCTTCTTTGGTTGTCAGCTTCTCTCCTCTCCTGCCGAGCTCCAGAACCCACCACAGGCTAATTAACCTTTCATAAGCCATTATTGTATATCTTTGGAAAAGACCTTTCTAGCTATTGGTTTTGCACAACGTTAATTGAACGGCACACTAGATAGCAAGGAAAGTTTAATGGCCAATGTAATGGGCATCAGCATAAATAAATCTGGGTGCTCTGCATGTAATCCAAATGATGAGGTGAAAAGATATTAACCTTCAAAGTTGCATTTCAGTACTTCAAAAATAAGTCACATATGAGCATTTAACATTTATCTGACTATTAATCCCGTTCCGATCAGAACTTTCGCAGAGGAAGGTTTTAGCTTGGGCTGGGGCAAGTGTTGCTTTACATATTTTCAGCCTGTTTTTCCTACTTTTTCCTCTTTAAAATGTATTTTTCCAACATTTATTTTTTTTTCTTCCATTTTGTTTGCTCTCCTCCCCCCACCACACCAATCCTTTCCTCAAACAAGATTCAGGCTCCGTTACAGTTCCACGGGTAACAGTGGCCTTTCAGTACCTTATGCCAGTAATCATTCCTTTTCTACAACCCCTCGGATGGCGAGTCCTGAGAGCTAATTACCCGTGGGACATCCTCACATGCCCACTTGACAGGGAGTAGGAACTTTAATCAATTTTCCCCATCCAGGCCAGAGGATGCTGAATCCAATTGTCGCAACTGCACTCGGACCCAAGTAAGATTGGCTAACTCAGCACAGAGTAGGGATTGAATCTGTAAGTTTCCCATCTATTCAGTATCGAGGAATATATGTTTTGTGGAAGCAACTGTTCAAGTTTAAAACAATTTAAAACATCTTTTGATTACTTTCCCTTTTATTTTACTGGTGATAGCACCAATCCTTTGTTCTGTTCCTGTCAGGCAATACCATATTGATAGCAGTTTTCATTTCAGAGACAGGTTATTACCATGTATTTCATTCTTGGCTTCCTTCAGCTCTATTTCCACATATCATCGGCAATTTACAGTCCCCCAAAATGTATTGCTGTCTTCTACTGTTTAATATAACTCTTCACCGCTATCTTATTCTAACCTGTCAACCACGTTGACAACACGCGTAAAAAGTTAATATACTATTGATTATCTAAAAGGAAATTAATTTAAAGCAAAAACAGCTTTTATTTCTATCTGTTCAACAAAAGATCTGGGTTCCCTTCAAATGTTGGATTAGGAGATCTTCATTTACATTCAGTCTTCTACATTGCAACAATATACAGTGCTACATCTGGTAGGATATTAAACTAAGGCATGATTATTCAAACAGTACTAAACAACAATACATATTTAATAGATGTTTTGTGCCTGTAGATCACTGTTTTCCTTTCTGATAATATTTAGTAAAACACTAAGGGGGAAAAATGTAGTTGGATAGCAGCAGCAGCTGGCGCTAACGGGGTGCTGATGCAGTAGCGCCGGGGCGAGACGAATCCAGTGCTGCACGGCAAATCCGGTCCCCCCGTTGCGGCGCCGGTACGAGGTACCGCCGGGGACTTCAACACCAGGCAGATTGTAACATCAGTGAGTGGACTGGCTGCCCGATCTGCGAAATTGATTTTCGCCACCTACCTTAGTGCCTCGACCAGACAGTGACAGGGAGAGCAGGTGTCAAGCAGGTGGAAGCCGGCTCCAGGGATGTTATTCAAAGGCATCAGCATTAATCACTCGCAGCTGTCAGGGCAGATTTGTGTCAGTGGTTTCTTGTCAGTTTCAGCCAGTGGAGCAGTTTGTATGAGTAATTTCAAGCTTCTTTTTTATCAGCAGTCTTCTGGCAAGTGCAAAGTGGCTACATTTATTGTTCAAAGATTCAAACTGCTACACTTGGCAACATTAATGGGGGCTGTACTGGCATTCCACCTGGCCCTCCAGGATCTACGGCAGAGGGAGTGTAGGCAGCCAGAAACATGTGCGCTGAGGGATGAGGAGGGACATCAGGGCTCTCACCAGGAGGCCTTACCATCCGAGGGTATTCCGACAGCACTTCTCCTGCCTTCAATTAAGTGAGGAGCAGTGTATTAGATGGATCCACATCACCAAGGTGGTGGTTACAGAACTCTGCCACCTCCTCCAAACAGACCTCCAGCCTCACAGCAGGATTTAAATCCCAGATCCTGCTTGCTCACCACATGCCCATCATACCATCCCTGTGTCATGCCATATCACAGCATCCTCCTGGGCACAAAGGTGAAATGAGAGAGACCACAAAATATTGCAAACTCCATTAATAAATTTATGCATAAACATATCACGCATATCACATTCATTCTAATAACTAATGACCTTTGTGCCTGCTATAGTTGAATAGCTGTCATTGTGTGCAAGGTGTGCGATGTGGGTGTGAGTGTTGATAGGTAGAGATTGTTGGTGGGTGAGCACTGGGGGTGTGGTGCTTTGAGCAATGTGTGAAGCTTGTGGTACAGACGGTGGTATGTAGCATTTGTTGAAGCATTCAATCACCCTGCCCACCCAACTGAGGTGGATCTGCCATGAGCACACCTGCTTCAGTCCTCCGGCTCCTTCTCCTTGTTGTGCTTCTCCTTGCTGAGGCAGCTGCACAGCCAGCAATGCTGAGAATGAGGTGCTGCAGTATCAATGAATCTCCCCTTTAAGTACTGGGAAAAGCCTGTGGCAATGATGAGTTGAGATTAGACTGCACCCGATATTGGTCCACTCTTTGAGTGTAACGCCACTGAGCTCGGCCTTTAAGAATTGATTTCGCACCTCAATCATTTCTTTGAGCAGTGAGAATGAATTTTGCATGCAATCTAATGCATTAGCGCCTAGCGCTAATTCGCAAACTTTTCTAAATATACCGCCCATTCCTGGGATATAATGAATTTCTAACTCTAAAAATGATATTCTTTAAAAGAATAAACAACTGAATCATTGGGGGTGATTTTGCCAATGGGGGTGCGTTGGATGCGGGACTGCTGCTTGTCGGGTTTTAGTCCCGCCTCCATCGACTTGTGGCCAACCCACGCTATTTTCCCTTGATTGACCTTGTTAAGCCTGCCCAGCGGGCTTAGCAGGCCAATTAAGGGGAAGCTGGTTACAGAGAACGTCAGCGTATGACGTTTCATCTGTCAAAAATGAGAGTTCAAAAGCAGCGGGAGCGAGAGCGAGAGCACCAGAACCCGGGAGAGTTCAAAAGCAGCGGGAGACGCTGAGATACAAAGGTGTGTAAAGAAGTAGAAAGTAATTGAAGTATGATGTCACCAGAAAGCAGGTAAGTGATTGGTTGGTGAGTATTTCTCTATTTTTTTCCAAACTTGAGCGTCTAAATTTAAATGCCTTGGTGTAGATTAAAAGATATAAGTGTTCCAAATTTAAAACTAATTAATTAATTGGGATGGGAGACCAGGCAATGTGTTGTTGTTGCATGTGGGAGCTCGTGGACACCATTGAGGTCCAGGGCGACCACATCTGCAGCAAATGTTGGCTGCTCGAGGAACTTCAGCTCACAGTTGATGAGCTGGAATACGAGCTTCAGGCACTGCGACACATTAGGGAGGGGGAGCGTTACCTGGACACTATATTCCAGGAGGCAGTCACACCCACTAGAATAATTACTTCCAATTTGGCCCATGGTCAGGGACAGGAGGGTGTGACTACAAGCGAGGCAGGTATTGGAATCCAGGAGGTAGTGGTGGAGGAGCCTCTGCCCTTGGCCTTGTCCAACAGGTACGAGATTCTTGCTCCCTGTGTGGACGAGGCCAGGGACTGCAGGGAGGATGAGCAAACTGACCACAGCACCGTGGTACAGGGAGCCATTCAAGTGGGGGGAGCAAAAAGAAATGTTGTAGTGATTGGGGACAGTATAGTGAGGGGGATAGATACTGTTCTCTGCAGCCGAGAGCGTGAGTCCCGAAGGCTGTGTTGTCTGCCCGGTGCCGGGGGTTAAGGACATCTCCTCTGGGCTGGAGAGAAACTTGGAGTGGGAGGGGGAAGATCCAGTTGTCATGGTCCACGTAGGTACCAATGACATAGGTAGGACAAAGAAAGAGGTTCTGCTGAGAGAGTATGAGCAGCTAGGGGCTAAATTAAAAAGCAGAACCACAAAAGTAATAATCTCTGGATTACTACCTGAGCCACGAGCGAATTTGCATAGGGTAAATCAAATCAGAGAAATGAACGAGTGGCTCAAAGACTGGTGTGGGAGAAATGGGTTTCGATTTGTGGGGCACTGGCACCAGTACTGGGATAAGAGGGAGCTGTTCCGTTTGGACGGGCTTCACTTGAACCATGCTGGGGCTAGAGTCCTGGCAAATCGAATAACTAGGGCTGTAGAGAGCGCTTTAAACTAAATAGTGAGGGGAGGATCCAGGTGAGCGGGAAAATAAAAAGTCAATGAGAAATGAGAAAGCAATAGAGCAGGCTAGAGATGGGGGAAATAATAACCAGAGTGTGACAGGAAGGGACAGAATGTTTAAAAATAAGAGTGTAACAGAAAAAAAGGCCAAAACAAGGAAAAATGGTAAAAAGACAAAGTTAAAAGCTCCATATCTGAATGCACGCAGCATTCGTAACAAGATAAATGAGTTGACGGCACAAATAGATACAAATGGGTATGATCTGATCGCCATTACAGAGACGTGGTTGCAAGGCGACCAGGGCTGGGAACTGAATATTCCAGGGTATATGATAATTCGGAAGGATAGAAAGAAAGGAAAGGGAGGTGGGGTGGCTTTGTTGGTAAAAGATGGGATCAGTGCAGTGGTGAGAAGTGATATTGGCTCAGAAGATCAAGATGTAGAATTGGTTTGGATGGAGATAAAAAATAATAAGGGGAAAAAGTCTCTGGTGGGCGTAGTCTACAGGCCCCCGAACAGTAGCAATACTGTTGGACAGAGTATAAATCAACAAGTAATGGAGGCCTGTAAAAAAGTACGGTAATAATCATGGGTGATTTTAATCTCCATATTGATTGGACAAATCAAATTGGCCATGGTAGCCTTGAGGAGGAGTTCATAGAGTGCATCCGGGATGTTTTCCGCTAACAGTATGAAATGGAACCAACCAGGGAGCAGGCTATCTTGGATCTGGTACTATGTAATGAGACAGAATTAATAAATGATCTCATAGTAAAGGATCCTCTCGGAAAGAGAAAGAGTGATCATAGCATGGTTGAATTTCAAATTCAGTTGGAGGGTGAGAAAGTTGTATCCCAAGCCAGTGTCCTAATCTTAAACAAAGGCAATTATAATGGCATGAGGGCAGAACTGGCTAAAGTGGACTGGAAAAACAAATTAAAAGGTAAGAAAGTTGAAATGCAGTGGCGGACATTTAAGGAGATATTTCATAACTCTCAACAAAAATATTCCAGTGAGAAAGAAAGATTTTAAGAGAAGGGAGCACCATCCGTGGCTAACTAAGGAAGTAAAGGATGGTATCAAATTGAAAACGAAGGCATACAATGTTGCTAAGATTGGTGGGAGACCAGAGGATTGGGAAATTTTTAAAAACCAGCAAAGGATGACTAGAAAAATAATAAAGAGAGAGAAGATGAATTATGAGAGTAAACTGGCAAGAAACATTAAAACAGATAGTAAGAGCTTCTACAGGTCTATAAAAAGGAAGAGGGTAGCTAAAGTAAACAGTCCCTTAGAGGATGAGACTGGGAAATTAATAATGGGGAACGGGGAAATGGCAGAGACTCTGAAAAAATATTTTGCATCTGTCTTCACTGTAGAAGACACTAACAACATCCCAATAATGGATAATCAAGGGACCACAGGGAGTGGGGAACTAAAGACAATCACTATCACTAGGGAAATAGTACTCGGTGAAATAATGGGACTAAAAGACAAGTCCCCATGACCAGATGGCCTGCATCCCCGGGTCTTAAAAGAAGTGGCTGCAGAGATAGTGGATGCATTGGTTGCAATATACCAAAATTCCCTAGACTCTGGAAAACCGCTAATGTAACACCCCTATTTAAGAAAGGAGGGAGACAGAAAGCAGGAAACTATAGACCAGTTAGCCTAACATCTGTCGTTGGGAAAATGCTGGAGTCCTTCATTAAGGAAGCAGTAGCAGGGCATTTAGAAAAACATACTGCAGTCAAACAGTCAGCATGGTTTTAGGAAAGGGAAATCATGTTTAACAAATTTGCTGGAGTTCTTTGAGGATGTAACAACCAGGGTGGACAAGGGTGAGCCAGTGGATGTGGTGTATTTGGATTTCCAGAAGGCATTCGATAAGGTGCCACATAAAAGGTTACTGCATAAGATAAGAGCTCACAGAGTTGGGGGTAATATATTTGCATGGATAGAGAATTGGCTAACTAACAGAAAGCAGAGAGTCAGGATAAATGGGTCATTTTCTGGTTGGCAAACGGTAACTAGTGGGGTGCCACAAGGATCGGTGCTGGGGCCCCAACTATTTACAATCTACATTAATGACTTGGATGAAGGGATCGAGTGTAATGTAGGCAAGTTTGCGATGATACAAAGATGGGTGGGAAAGCAAGTTGTGCAGAGGACTCAAAGAATCTGCAAAGGGATATAGACAGGCTAAGTGAGTGGGCAAACACTTGGCAGATGGAGTATAATGTGGGAAAGTGCGAGGTTATCCAATTTGGCAGGAAAAATAAAAAAGCAAACTATTATTTAAATGGAGAGAGATTACAAAATGCTACAGTTCAAAGGGACCTGGGGGTCCTTGTGCATGAAACACAAAAAGTTAGCATGCAGGTACAGCAAGTAATCAAAAAGGCAAATGGAATGTTGGCCTTTATTTCAAGGGGGTTGGAGTATAAAATCAGGGAAGTCCTGCTACAACTGTGCAAGGTATTGGTGAGACCACACCTTGAGTACAGCGTACAGTTTTGGTCTCCTTATTTAAGGCAGGATATACTTGCATTGGAGGCAGTTCAGAGACGATTCACTAGGTTACTTCCAGAGATGAGGGGTTTGACTTATGAGGAAAGGTTGAGCAGGCTGGGCCTATACTCATTGGAATTTAGAAGAATGAGAGGTGATCGTATCGAAACATATAAGATACTGAGGGGGCTCGACAGGATAGATGTAGGGAGGATGTTTCCCCTCATGGGGAAATCTAGAACTCGGGGGCACAGTCTCAGAATAAAGGGTCGCTCTTCTCGAACTGAGATGAAGCGGAACTTCTTCTCTCAGAGGGTCGTAAATTTGTGGAATTCTCTGCCCCAGAGAGCTGTGGAGGCTGGTTCATTAAATACATTTAAAGTGGAGATAGACAGATTTTTGCAAGATAAGGGAGTGACGGGTTATGGGGAGCGGGCTGGGAAGTGGCTTTGAGCCCTAGATCAGCCATGATCTTGTTGAATGGCGGAGCAGGCTCGAGGGGCCAAGTGGCCTATTCCTGCTCCTATTTCTAATGTTCTTATGTTCATTGCCTATCCACCATCATGCCTTTCAATGAAGCTCCCCAATCTATCATAGCCAACTCACTCCTCATAAAGGCATGACAGTGGATAGGTGCTTGAAGAATGATTGGTGATATCCAGCAAAGCAGTGTCTCCCCCACTAGCCCACCTAAAATAAGCCTCCTGTTATTCATTTAAATTCCCTCTTCCTATTGTTTGAGAGTTTCATTTATAATGGCCGTGATTTTGCAGTCAGCGGCGGTGACGGTGCTCACCGCTGACCTTGAAGAAAGCTGCCCACAAAGATCTAGCGATCTCTGTGGCATGGATTTCATCTTATCCGACGTTAATTTGATCCTGGCTCCAAGTCTAGGGGATCTCCAGCATCCAACAACAGTGGTGTCATCAAGTAGGCTAAGCAGCCAATCACATTGAAGAATTCTCACAGACAGCAAACCCGGAAATAAAATGCACAGATTATAATTCACTTTTTAATCATTTTTCAGAGAGCGAAATAAAGATTGGGGCATACACATGGAATTGAGGTAGAAGCTTAAGTATCATAAACAAACTTGACATTTTTTTTTAATTTAAAAAAATTATTGAATTTTTATCAAAATGGAAAATTTGACATTTCACAAATATAAAATTAGTTTTTCAGGGCCAGTGAGGTTGTTTAGCAGTAATTATGACTTAATACACCATTAAAACCCCAGTTACACCTCGTTGATCAAGGCTTAACTTTTTTGGGAGGTTTTTAACAGTGATATTACAGCATCAAAGGGGAAGTTCACATCAAACTATTGATTTTGTGTTGACTGCCAGCTGCGGGGTCTGCAACTGCGCGCCCTGTGGAGGAGCAGGGAATCACTCACAACAATTTCTGGATGTACGGATGCCAGAAGTTGCTGTCAGTTTCACAGAGTAATGATAGCGAAAGCTGACAGTTTCGCCATCATTCCAACTGCAAAATCCAGGCCATTGTTAAGCCACAATATAGAGTTGCTTGGTCAGATGAATATTTTCCCCCAGTACTTTGCCCTTTATTAGAAGGAATTACTGAGTATTTAAGGTCAGAAGCTAGCTGCACCTTTTGTTCAGAGTAAAAGGCAAAAATAATTTCTTTCAGGAAGTTATGTTGCAACTCTGACACACTCTGCAGTGCCCAGTATACATTTTGCATTAGTTTTAGGTCAGTAATTTCACGAGAACAAGAACAATTTTTTCAGGTTTCATAACAGATTTGACAGTTTTTAATAAATGATTCAAGATTTTCCCCAGTTGATGTCAATTGACTCGTACAAGATTAAGCCTACTATACAAAACAATCCAACCTTTTGCCATGTAATTTTTGGTTATAAGCTCAAGACACTGGGCACACATTTTGCCTATCACAGTACTGGTATCCAACTTGGTGCAGGTACATTGGGAGTGAAAATATATTCTTGCCTCCAGTTCAAACTGACATTTTTATATATTTAAATAGAATGGCAACAGGAACAGCACCTTTGTTGGAGTTTGTGATGGTGGAATATTAGATGCTTTGAACACATAACAGGTAAGCGGGAAACATTTATTTTTTCTGTTATAAAACAAAATGACAATGAGCGTAGTGGTGATTCTGTCCTGATTGTGTTCCTAATTTTTTTTAATTCATTCACAGGATGTGGGCATCGCTGGCAAGGCCAGCATTTATTGCCCATCCCATTAGCAGGCCATTTGCTCTGTTACATTAGAGAAAATAATGGGACCTGGGCCAATGACTGAATTGTTTGAGGAAGTGGCTAAAACAGTGGATGGATGAAGTCCTGTGGATATTGCCTACTTAGATTTCCAGAAAGATTTCGATAAAGTTCCTCAAAAGCAGATATTTAGAAAAAAATAGATTGTGTGATTTATGGGGAAATAGCAGAATGGACTGAGAGTCATTTAGAATTGCATATACAGAAATTGGATTATAATGGGATGGGTTTAAATTGGGGCCTGGTGATGAATAGAGATCTCCAGAGATCTGCGCTAGTTCATCACTGTTCATTATTTTTGTTAATGATCTTGAAAAGGATATTGATAATGCTGTTATTAAATTTGCAGATGATATAAAAATATGTGCAAGGATTGGCAATAAGTAGGAGGTTAGGAGGTGATGATTAAAATGTATGGGCTCTCAAATGATAGATGCCATTTAATGTGGAGAAGTGCTGTGTTATGCATATGAGGCCAGATAACATAAAGCATGTCTATTCCATGAATGGATGTCCTGTGAAAGTAACAGAGCAGAAAGAGATTTGCAGGTAGTCATTTTCCAATCACAACAGGTTCACAACAATGTGAGGTAGCTATAGGGAAAGCCAGTGGAGTTTGTGGCGCTATTACTATGTACTTTCCCACTTGAAGTAATTGTGTCCAGTTTTAGTCCTCACAGCTGGTTTTAGATATTGAGGCTTTAGATAACTTGCAGAGGAAGGCAACTGGGGTGATTGTCAAACATAATTCTGTTAGTTATGAGGATAGGCTTATAGAGTTAAAGTTAAGCACATTGGAGAATTGCAGGCTCAGTTGAGGTTTTTAAAACAAAGCACAAATTGGATTTAATCAAATTGGATAAGATGTACAAATTGCATTGTGATAGTAGAACCTGGGGACATGTTTATTAAATAGAGTCAGGTTAGATGCTGGGAAGTATTTCTTCTCTCAGAAAGTTGTTCCACTCTGGAAATGGTGAATGTGATAAGTAAAAGTAAGCTGCAGTCTTTTAAGAAAGAACTTGACAAGTGGTGATGACCTGGAATTCGCTGCCGACGGAATTGGTGGAAGCAGAGACACTCAATGTTTTCAATGTTTTCAAGGGAAGACTGGATAGACACTTGAGGGAAATAAACTTGCAGGGCTACGGGGATATAGCGGGGGACCGGGACTGACTGGATTGCTCTACAGAGAGCTGGCGCAGACTCGATGGGCCGAATGGTCTCCTTCTGTGCCATTATGACTCTCTGGAGAGCTTTTGGAGGCGGGACACCCACTTGTCGGGTTTTAGTCCCACCTCCATCGACTTCTGGCCAACCCATGCTATTTTCCCTTGATTGACCTTGTTAAGTCCGCCCAGCGGGTTTAGCAGGCCAATTAAGGGGAAGCTGGTTACAGAGAACGTCAGCGTATGACGTTTCATCTGTCAAAAATTTTTGACAGATGAATTGTCAGCGTTTGACAGCTCTGTGAAGCTGCCAAACACTGACATTCTATGTTGTTTGATGAGTCCTTGTATTCAAGACTCATCAAACCTCTTTCTTTAGCAGAAATTAGATGGTTGTTGCATTGAGAATGCAGCAGCCATCTGTCATCTCTGCCGGTGAGATGCGAGACTCTCCCCATCCCCAATGATTGAAGCCTGCAGGAAGAAACAAAGGTAAGTAAACATTTTCTATCACTTTCCACTCACCTCACATACTCACCTCTCCACACTTGCACCCATCACTTGCCTTCACAGCGCACTTTTGCAGCCCTCCGACCCCCGCAGACCCACTGCTCGCCTCGGTGACCCTGGCGGGGTTCGCAGCCTTCGGGAAGCCTGCACTTGTGTGGGTAAAATGGGGATAATCCTCTTATCTGCCTGTTAACTATCTGTTAACAGGCAGTTAAGTGGCTGTAATCCCTTCCCGCCTCCAGGAGACGGGACCCGGCGCGGGTCGGCTACCCGCCTCCCGGGAAGATGGCACGGAGGCGGGTTGAGGGCGGGATGGGCACCCGCCCCCCGATTCTGCCATTTTCCTGGCAGTCCTGCCTCCAAATCCGCCTCCCCAGGGCTGGTAAGATCGCGCCCTATGACTCTAAGTGCTTGAGAGAGGACATTGGAGAGTTTCAGGAATTAGTTAAGTTTGGCGAGTGAAGTGTCATGGTAACCGTGATCTCCTAAAGATTTTTTAATTGCCTTATGAAGTCAGAGGCATTTACCAAACCTTTTCCTGAAATTAGCCACAGATTGTTTCTCTATGTTTTTGCCTCCTTGGCATCAATGGCTGTTAGGGAAGGTGATGGACGAGTTGGAACCGTCCAGTGATTAGGATGAGGGGCTTTTTCTTGTCTATTTTATGTGCTTATATGTGTATAAGTCATCCATCTCCTCAGTTGGCTGCCCCTCTCTTCTTAAACAGCACAAATGATCACCCGAATGATGCTACCATACTGGATCAGCACCTGCCCCCAAAGCACTTTATCGATTATGGATGGTTCAATGACTGCACAGACACAATTGGTCTCCTTTGTTCTCTTTTCTGAATCAAGTAACAAAAATATTGTTATATGTTCGGAACTTTCTGAAAACACGCGAAATCGTCTTTGAGACATTCTGTCATGGCAACTTAGGTTCCTTCTGCTGTCACAACTGTTACGCACAGCAATGCTTCTGTATTGGAATGTCTTCATGGGGTATGAATTCTGGGGGGAAAAGTTGGGTGTCGCCCATTTTGGGGCACTAATATTAGCCGGGCGCAAGGTTTAGCGCCCAGCGCTAATTATCGCCGCCGACCGCAAAATTTGCCTCCATCACTCCCGGAGGTGATTTGAGCGCTAAATCAGGCGCTACACACCTCTCTTAAGGCGCTAACGTCGGGGAGTGAGGCGCTACCTCAGAACGCTACCGAAGCTCAGGCGATGTCAGTTACCATGGAAGCCAGACAGACTGGCGCCATCCAGTTCTTAAAGGGGAGGGGTCACCTTCCTGTCCAGCCACACCCTGCTCATTGCAGCCTTGAATCTCGGCCTGCAAACACCTACTACTCAGCTTAAGCTAGTGATGGATACTCAGAGGCCCAGGGAGAGAGCTCGGTGCTTTAGCGACCAGGCATTGGTGGCTCTGGTTGGCGCAGTTGAACGGCGAAGGGCAGTGCTGTACCCAGAGAGTGGCAGGAGGCCATTGCCCCGGGAGTTTAGAAGAGTGTGGAGGGAGGTGGCCCAGCATGTGTCATCGCAGAGCCAGGTGCCAAGGACACAGTGTCATAAAAAGTTCAACAACCTCACTCAGGTGGTCAGGGTGAGTACCTGCTTTTCAATACCTCTGCATCCCACCATCTCAACTTCACTCTGTGCCCAGATGGTGTAAATACCCAAATGCCCAACACTCATCCAACAACGATAGCCATCTCATAAAACTCACATGCACATCCCACACCTTGCAGACATTAACGGCTATTCAACTATGGTAGGCACATCTGCCAAACACATGGCTGCACACTCACTCACACGCTGTCCTTTTTCTTGCAGGCCAAGCTTTCACATAACCGAAGAGAAACCAGCGGACGGGAGGAGGACAGGCGGACATACACCCCCTCATTGAATTGGAGGAGAGAGTCCACAGACTGATTGCGAGCCAGGTCATAGGCACCGTGGCCGGTGGAGAGGTCGACCCCCTTGGGAACAGCAATGGTATGTTCATCAGCTTTCTCTCCTCTCTCATACCACTTCCCCCTCACAACACCAGCCTTTTACACTTTCAATCTAACTAACTGTCTCCAGTCCTTGCTCCCTTCCTGTCCCCCTGCCCTCACGCTAAAGCCACCCTTGTACCTTCCTGCTTTCAGATAGGGAACCACCAGCTGACCAGCCTGTCCCTCAGCCTGCCAGTGGCAGCGATGCACCAGAGGAGGAGGAAGAGGAAGCCGGAGCCTCACCGCCTGCGTCTCCTGAGGGTGACACTTCCGACACTGGGGCCACGCGTTCCCTGGAGGGGAGCAGGGGGTTAGGATCTGATGTGGGTGAAGCTCCTGGACCCAGCAGGCTGCAGCAACTCCATGGGAGAAGGGAAGCTCGTGGGCCATCTCCTCAGAGGGCGAGTAGGCGCGCGAGTTCTGCTGCACAGGACTTGGATGAGGACCTCGACATCGCGGCCATGAATACGCAGGCCTTGAGCATGCACACCGAGCTCATGGGTGCAATGGCAAGGGTGCCCGACAGCATGGATGCACTGGCTAGGAGCGTGGAGGAGTCTGCCGCTAGCACAGCTGTCATCTGTGCGCAAACCCTTGAACCCATCCTTGCCTCGTTGCAGAGGATGGTTGAATTGCAGGGAGACCGTGGGGATCCAGAGTCCATGCCGGGTGTAATGGGTGAGGTGGCAGGATCTATTGCAGCACAGGCCGACGCAACACAACAGCTTAGTGCTGCAATTGAGTCATTTGTTGGTGCCATCCAATGTCAGACGGCTCTCATGCAGTCTCAGATTGCTGTCACGCAAGCACTGACTGCTGCCATCCTCGCTGGGTCGCCCACAGTCCACCGGGGATCTCACGGTACCGCAGCAGGCCTGCAATCTGTGCTCGAGCAGATTGCTCTGGATACTGAGGTACTGCCCTGTGGGAGTGGCAGTGTATCGGTCGAGCAGGAAGGTGCTGTCCTCTCTCAGGATGACAGCATTCCTGCTCCCACCACTGCCACTTCCCCATTGCACTTGCCACGGCCTGTAACACAGCCAGCCCAGTCTGCTGCTGCCCATGCAGAGTTGATGCAGTCTGCAGCCGGGCTCTCCAGGCCCAGAGCTGGTTGGGGGAATCCTGCAAGGCCATCTGCAGTCTCTGGATCCAACATTCGGCAGCCTTCCACCAGCCTTGCTGCAGCCACTGGGGCCTCATTATGGAGGAGCAGTAGGGTGGGAAGGGGGAAGTGCGCAGGGGATGGGGGTCACCCTCGAAGGCCGAAAAGTAAAAATTATTAATAACTGGGGTAATGTTTGTGGGAAATTTGATGTTATCTTAATATATTTGTTTACTCTTTTGACGCTTACCTCGATGTTGTGAGAACGAGTTTTGTTAGTTTATGAATTGTTGGGTTTGTTTCTAATTGTTTGTCCTGAATAAATAAGAGTTTGTAATATAAATAACAATTTTTATTGTCACTTTACAACTTTGTGGATTTGACTCATTGGAGCTTTGCCCGACAAATGGGCTGCAGGATGCTTGCGATGATGTGCTTCTTCATCCCAGAAGCCATCTTCTCTGTCATTCGTTAGAAGCGGTGTCTTATCAGGCGTTTACGGACGGCCCTTGCAGAGGCAACATTGTGCGCCTCCCTCCCATGTTAGTGCTGCTGATCCTCCTCTTCATCCTCCTCCTCCTCCTCCTCCTCCTCTCCCTCTTCCTCCTCCTGAGGTGGTGCACCAATCCCTGGTGGCAATGGCTGGTTCTTCATAATTGCAAGGTTGTGAATCATGCAGCACACAACAATGAAAAGCGAGATTCGCTCGGGAGAGTACTGCAGGGCTCCTCCAGTGTGGTCAAGACACCGGAACCGTTGTTTCAAGACACCGATTGTTTGCTCAGTGAGATTCCTGGTGGCACTATGGCTCTCATTGTATTGGAGCTCAGCAAGAGTGTTGGGGTTACAGAGCGGTGTCATCAGCCAGATACAGAGTGGATAACCCTTGTCCCCGAGGAGCCATCCACTAGGTTGGCGTGGTGGTTGGAAGAGATCTGGGACACCAGTCTGGCGCAGGATAAAAGCATCGTGGCTGCTGCCAGAATAGCGAGCACTGACGGTGAGGATACGCTGTCTGTGGTCACACACCAACTGGACATTCAGAGAGTGGAATCCCTTGCGGTTTCGGAACACCTCTGCATTCTCATGAGGTGCCCGCATTGCCACATGCGTACAGTCAATGGCGCCCTGAACCATAGGGAAGTCCACTATCCTAGCAAAGCCACATGTACGTTCACGCAGTTTGTCCCGGGTTCTTGGGGAAAGTGATGTACTGCCCTCTCCTTTTGTACAGAGCATTTGTGACCTCCCGGATGCAGCAATGGACAGCGAACTGGGAGTTGAAGCCTGGAAGGAGCCGCTGGCATAGAAATTCAGAGCCACCGTCACCTTCACTGCCACTGACAGAGAAATCCTGGTCCTGAGTTGAGGCTGCAGATCTGGTTGCAGGAGGTGGCAGGGCTCAGTGACCACCTCCTTGCTCCTTGGACAAATGAATGTAGGAGAATTGCTCCTGGAATACCCTGGGAGGGTAATGTCTCCTGTCCAGAGGCCTGTTGGCCCTTCTCCTTCTGGCCACATTTGCCACTCTATCTGCTGCCTCCGAAGATGAAACTGGAGGACGACGCCCCGAGTTAGTACAGCCCCCATTTAAAATCATCTAAATGTGCTAAATATGAAGCTCAGATAAATAGGAACCTGAAAAGTGGTGCTCAGGACCAAAACTCCTTGGGACAGTATTAAATCTCTCCAGACATCTCTCTCCCTCTCAACCTGCGTATACCAAAAATTTTGCCAACAAGAAAAAGCAGGAAGCGCCCACCTTTAAATAGCCCTCGCCCAGACCCTTCCCGACTTGAAAACGTTTCCCTCTACCTGTCGTTCCTAGCGGCAGGCGCTAAGGGCAGGGGGCACGAATCAATTTCCGGTCCGGGGTGCTACCGGGGCGTTGCACACTTGCATGACGTCACGATTTGCGGGCGCAGGAGATCGCGGCGGTAGTGTTTAGCGCCACCGTAAAACAACAGGTCAATTTCCCGAGCGGCACTAACATCGCAGTGCGCGGGCGCTAAGTTGCCCCCCGGAGGCGCTAACGGGAGGCGCTAACCAACCGCATTTTTCCCCCCTGATGCCTTACTAAGGTATTGGGAAGCTGTTATTGTACCAACGTTGTTGAGTCTGCATTCAATATTTTCTGATAAGCCTCATTCACCACACTGAACATTGATTCAGCTAAACTCCTTATAATAACATTTTTACATTCGTTACTGTTGCTGCCTATATCTTACTGCCTTCGTTCTGAAGTCCTGACAGTCCTAAATCTGACTGCTTCTAGCTGTCATACAATTTCTGCAGATCAAGACAATTTTCTCTTGCCCTATGCAAACTACTTAAACTTGGATATATGTGTTGGAATAAACTTTCTGATATATTCCTTTTTGTAGTGTTAATGTTAGAAAAAAAGACTTGCATTTCTGTAGCGCCTTTCACGACCTCAAGGCGTCCCAAAGCGCTTTACAGACAATGAAATACTTTTGAGGTGCAGTCACTGTTGTAACGTAGGAAATGCAGCAGCCAATCTGAGCACAGCAAGGTCCCATAAACAGCAATGTGATAATGACCAGATAAACTGTTATTTAATGATGTGGGTCGAGGGATAAATATTGACCAGGATCCCGGGGAGAACTCTCCTGCTCTTCTCCGAAATAGTGCCATGGGTTCTTTTGCGTCCATTTGAGAGGGCAGACGGGGCCTTGGTTTAACGTCTCATCCGAAAGACTGCACCTCCTACAGTGTCGCACTCCCTCAGTACTGCACTGGGGTGTCAGCCTAGATTTTTGTGCTCAGGTCTCTGGAGTGGGGCTAAGCTATGGCTCTAAGAGGATGAGGTGTCCTGTATTGTTGAGGCTCTGGTGCATGCAATACTCCCGTGAAGTTGCCCAAATTCACTTCTTTCAGTAGAAAGGGCTCATGTTTTATCTACTATGAAGCTGGCTTTAAAAGATTATATTCTCCTTGCTTCATACTCTTATATATACTAAAGGCAGATCGGTATCAGTCACTTGTTGTTACTCTAGTTTGTACTGGCCAGATGCTTTGTACAGAACTTCTGTATCTGTGCGATCCTTAAGTTGGACAACAAGCATAGGATTAGAGGACGCAAGCACAAAATTCACTGTCCTGTGGAATTTTTTTCTCACAATGGAATAAACTCCCAAAGAAAGGAATTCATTCTGGGTCAATTGATACATTTAAAGAGGAGTGAGATTGATACCTTCTGTGAAGGGGCAATTGAGGTTTTAATAGCACTGCTTGCTTTATCTGAGGAAGGATGTTCTTGCCATGGAGGGAGTGCAGCGAAGAATCACCAGACTGATACCTGGGATGGCAGGAATGACGTATGAAGAGAGATTGGGTCGATTGGGCTTGTATTCGCTAGAGTTTAGAAGAATGAGAGGGGATCTCATTGAAACTTATAAAATTCTAACAGGATTAGACAGACTAGATGCAGGAAGGATGTTCCCGATGGCCGGGGAGTCCAGAACTATGGGTCACAGTCTAAGGATAAGGGGTAAGCCATTTAGGACTGAGATGAGGAGGAATTTCTTCACCCAGAGAGTGGTGAACCTGTGGAATTCTCTACCACAGAAGGCAGTTGAGGCCAATTCATTAAATATATTCAAGAAGGAGTTAGATATATTTCTTAAGGCTAAAGGGATCAAGGGATATGGGGAGAAAGCAGGGACAGGGTACTGAATTTGGATGATCAGCCATGATCTCATTAAATGGCAGAGTAGGCTCGAGGGGCCGAATGGCCTACTCCTGCTCCTATCTTCTATGTTTCTATGTTTTCAGGGGAGGTAGGAGAAAATGAGTGCTCCTTAAAGGAGTGGACCAGCAGGTGATGATGGTAGTGATGGTGGACAGTAACGTGATAGCATAATCACACATGAAGTATGGATGGCGCTGCCTTCATGAGCTAAATGGTCTTTTCTCACTTTGGATTTCATGTTCTCATGTAGTTTCACTCACTAGCTTCATGAATGGGAAATTTACCCTTAATCCACCAGTTCTGTTCCTCTCACCTTGGGTGGAAGTTCATGATGTCACAAAAGAAATACACATCTACCTGTAGTACCTTTAGGATTATGGGGCAATTGAATACAATATACTTCTCCATTAACTGGAACCTCAACATGCTAATAAGAAATTGTGGGGGAGCAACTGGCTAACCCCTGAAAACGGGCATCGGGATCGCGTGCTGCCTGCAACGCAATTAACGGGCGCAGGTTAACCGCGCACCGCGATCCCCATGCCCGTTTTCGGGGGTTAGCAAATTTCTGCCCCCCTCATGATTGTACTCAAAGAGTTAAAACAATTCCATATAAGGAGAAACTAATGAGCAAACATATAACTTATTTATAGTTCACTTAATAAGATGAATTCCAAGCTAACAAGTAACCATCTCGTTACAGTCGAGTTAACAATTCCTTATTCCTGTTATCACACAGCACATTCTTCTTGCAGTTAATTGCTGTTCAACCATGTGAATCTGACCACAAGTCTGTGTTCAATTCTGTATTTTCGTACTTTAGTTCTAATCTAGTTGGTGGTTCGTTCACACAAGCATGACCTAATTAAAGTGGCCAGAGCTGTAGGGGTAAGCTTTAATGGTTTAACTTAAAGTTAATTGACCTCCATCTTCGGTAGGTGTGTATAACAGTACAGCGCCATGCTTGTCCAGTTACCAAAAATGTCATCTGCTTACATCATCCAAGTATGGGCTTGGTAGTGGCCTGCAGATTGACTATTTACCCTGCCCTCTCAACTGCAACATGTAGTTGACCAAAAAGGAAGAAAATCATAAATTAAGGTGCTCAAACAAATTGTTTTATTGAAAAGAAACGCAACTTTCACAATTGACAATTGACCGATACTGAGAGTAAAGGATATTTGGTTTGCGGCTCTGCTGCATTGAATTAAACTACTGTAACTTCACACAGGCACATGTCTAATTATTTTCCTTAGAGTACAATATTGCTTCATTAATTGGAAATCGCATGCATTGAGATAATTCATTAGACAATCAGTTGATATATTCAGCAATTAGTTGTACAATTGTTATAATGATATTTTTTTCCACACACTGATTGCCTAGAGATGATTTATCAACACAATGTGTAATCTAATGCAGACATTCCAGATTAATAAATAATAATTGCTCTCCAATTCTTATTTGCTAATATCCCACTTAACCCTGAGGAAAAACATGAATGATCAACACACAATACTGAGGCATCATTACTCAAATCTGCCACCGAGTTTGTAATGAACGTTGACAGGATGCATATTATCTGGTTGTGACAAGTTCAATATGGAGGTCAAAGTGGGTGAGCAGTATAATTAATATATTGAGAACTATTTGTAGTATTTTGCACCGTATCTAAAATATAACCGAGCAAATGATAGTTAGTGGAACTAAGAGAAATACTGGAAATAATTGATCTATTGTTCAGTATATATCTCTACTACTATAAAATTTAAGCATTAAAAGTGCATAGAAAATCAATTTGCTAACATTATATAATGGGAAGCTTGTACAGATTTTGAAAGCAAGTGCTCTAAAGACTAATCTTTTTCCTATCCAATGTAGATATTAATCAGAGGAAATTTGCTTTATCTGCTTTCTGTTGTGGAGTTGGCTACACCAGGTATCTGATTCCGTACTTTTAGTAATTTCATGAACTGAATCCAATATATCCACAATTTCTGCTGCTTCTCTCGTAACCACAACATGTGCCAGCTGGGGACAAATCACAATTTGATAAATGTACCATAAGGCAGAGGTGGACCCGTGATTCCAGTCATTTTGTAGTATGTTTGATTTTTCCACTGTGCTTGCATAATAAATACACTGCCTGCGAAAGGGATACAAAAGGACAGTGGAGATTCTTCCAAGTCGCAGATTGCTAAGCTGTGAGGAGTGGCTAAGGACCCTAAATTTGTAAACTTTGGAAAAGAACATGTCAGGGTTCGGGGTTTGATACAAGCTGTTAAAATCATATATGGTGGACTTCCTCGGAAAGGGAAATTCTCACTTCTGCCAAGTATGAGTAAATAAACTTGCTCTGCTTAGAAAATGTCACGAGGAAGGATATTTGTACTATTTAGATGGTACGGGTAGAAGTAAATTTGAACCATGCAATGGTGTGGGTATAGTGGATTCACAGCTATATATACAGTGTAATTACATCTGCACAATGCAGGCAGTGCAAGAGCATGTAAATTGTATCAGGCAGTGTCAGTAAATACAGTTATACCATGACATGATGTAGCAGTAACTAAATTCACACAATGTAGATATTGTAAAGCACAGCTTTAACATTTAGGTAGTTCCTTTTCAATTGCAATACTTGTAAGTAGTATATGTTCTGTTTATAATACTAACATTTGATTCTTTTAGACAAACAGTGTTACAAGAGGGTCTGGCAGCCCCATGTAATGCAGGCTGTGACTTGCTTCATTATTTAAAATAAGAAAGAGTAACTCTGAATGCAATGTGTTGATATACCACAGAAAGGTAGGTGAAGCTTTACACTCCCTACTGTTCTCCACAGTCGAAGGTAAGGTTTGGTGGAAGAGTCAGAATATTCAAGGACAAGTACATAAAATTACAGAATGTTACCAGACCCACCTCCTTTGCCCCGAGCGACTTGGCTATGGGTAGGACACCAGTGTCCAGGTCACAGGAGGCAGTGTAAATGGGACCAACAGGGGTGTTCCAAGCCATGACCCTGGCCTGGAACATGCCCGAAGGCCATAGCCAGCCCTCTTATAACAAGGTCGATTTCCACCTTTTATTCAAGAGTCCATCAGGTTTGCGCTGGTAAGAGGGAAGATTTAATCTATGTGGTAGGGGCAACACAATCCTAAATGTGTTATTTATAAATACATTTACGGCATTGCTGCACTTAGTGCACAGAAGAAATCTTAGTTAGTTCCAGGCTCAGCACCTCACTTCCTTCTATAAAATGTATATTATGTCTTTATGTCATTTCCTTTCCAGATGCTGTTGGTGAAGCAAAAACATATTGGGCCGTATTTTCCGATCGGAGGCTTCCCGCGTGCAGAACTTCCGCTCTGGAAAAAATCTATGCACTTACCTGAGAGCTCCCGAGGTGCGTATAGTTCCGCTCCTGGGCCTCTCCAACTCCAAGTGCACAGGGCCCACGTATCCCTGGGGCGCAGGCGGTTCGCAAGCGTCCTGGGATCACGTGGGCCATGGGGAGCCAATCAAAGAAGGGAATCTCCCTTCATACACTTGACAGATAGACCTGTCAAATATATGAATGGAGATCACCCCAAAAACACTTTAAAACATTTAAAATGAGTTGAAATTACAATAAATTAAATATTTTAAACAAAAATGTAATTTTTTGAAAAAAATAATTAAAGTTTTTTTCAGGGCTAAAAATAAACTTACCTTTTTTAAAAGTATTTTTAAATGATAAATGAGTGAATTTAAAAAAAAACTTTTTTCAAATCTTATGCTCGTAAAAGCAGGCCTTGCGCCTGCTTTTACCAGGCGTAAGATTTCTAAGGGTTTTCTGTGGGTGGAGGTGCTCCAGAAAGCGGAACTATCTGCCTGCAGAGGCCCTTCTCTGGGGCAGGCGTCCGATCTGTCAAGAGGATTCTTGACAGATCGGAAATGCCGGTTTTCAGCGCATGCACTGTGCATGCCTGAAAGCGGCATTTCCGATGTCCCTACGGGTGTGTACACAGCACGTACACACCCGTAGGGATCGGAATATCTGGCTCATTCTGTTATTCGTATGCTGCATCAGAACAAATCATCCAAGTCACTTTTATTGGCGAACATCCCTGACTAACAGCTCTCCAACAGTCTTCTCCTGTGTCTTCAACAAAGCAAAATCAGACTAATGCCACAACAGGATTATTGCTACTGATGCTAGTGGCCATCACCTTGACATGGTTAATGTTAAGCTTCAAACACATGCCTACTTTCTTCAATGCAAATAGTTTACAAAATCAAGATCGGACAACTTGTAGTGGTCACCTGTGATATACAGGATAATGATACACAGATTTTATAACAACATAACTGCTTCAAATTTCTCAGGGCCTGTGGCAGGATTGGATGCCAGTGTAAAAGGGGAGGGAGATAATAGGCACGGGTAGGAAATTTGGAGAGACTTAGAAACACTGGGTCTCCATCCCAAAAAGAGCAAAATATGGGAATTCCCGTTGGAGGCATAGCTGGGTAGAAGTTCTGTCTACCCCATTGAAGGCTTGACATTGGGAAAGAAGTGGGAACGGTGAGATGATATCACCTACTGGAATTCCCGCTAGTCCTACCTCCTTTGCCCTGACCGAGCTGGACATGGCAGTTCAAATTGAGAGGGGTAAGCGGGGCCAACAGGAGTGTTCCATGTCATGTCCCTGGAGTGGAGGGGGAGTATGTCTTAAGTTTCCAGATAATGGCCCAGAAATTGATCCCGGTGCGCGAGATTACGCAGTGCGTACTCTCGCGTATTCCCTCTGCAATTGCCGGTTTTCTGCATGCCCTGCGCATGCGCTGAAAACCGGCAATTGCTCTTTTGAAAAGGGGGCGGTTCCTCGGTGCATCGCGTGCGCGCTACAGGCTGCGCGCACGCTGTGCACTTCATGCTTTGGACGCGCAGGTAAGTACTGAAGATTTTAGAAATGTAAAAAGGAGGAGTAAGACCCACTTTTAACAAGGTAAGTAGTGAATTAAGTATTTTTTTGAATTTTTTTTTACAGGTATATCTTTTTTAGAGACTTTAAAGACAGGTAAGTTTATTTTTATAACTTTTTAAAAGATTTTAAATTTTTTCAAAAATTTAATTTTTTATTTAAAATGGTTATACTTATTTTATTAATGTGATGGGTTTTTTTTAAATTTAATTGAGGTTTAGCTGTTATTTTGGGGGGGTGTAAGATTCATAGATTTCACAGCACGTATGTGAAACTTATGAATGGAAGATGGTGTGCTGCCATTGGCTCTAACTGAGTCACGTGATCCCACAGCTCGCACGAATTCACTACGCCGGTGGGATACGCAAGCACTGCCCGGCTGATGTCCGGAACATCAAGTTCGTGCGAGCTGGATCTGAAAAAGCACAAGCGAGGTGAGAGATCGCGGGGAAGGCTTACCCCCGCGGGAACAGAGTGAGATCAATTTCTGGGCCATTGTTAATTGAGCAGTTACAGTGAACTGTAGAAAATTGTAAAAGGTTGTAGATAGATTAAGCAAGTGAGCAAATTGATGCAGATGTAGATCAATGTAACAAAGTGTGAGGTGTCAAATGGTGTTTAGCAATTGGGTGTTAATTGTATTCAGGTGATGGGACTCTCTTGTGCACATATATATGGGAGTAGGCTGGGGAAGGGTTGTAAGTTGATCTTGGGAGTAGTATGCAATGTGGGTCTTTCTTGGTGAATAAAGGCTTGTAAGACTTGGCTCTTCACCTGGTTATCTAACTTTAACATGAGGTAGTATACTTTGGTTATTAAATGGCAGATGGCAGTACAGTTTAAAAAGGGAAGCACTGGGGTGGACAAAGTAGATGAACAAAGGAATTTGGGGGTCTAGGTACATAAGACATGAAAATGTAGCTAGCAAAGGCTAATGGGATGATGCCCTTTGTAACAAGGGATATACAGTACAAATGCAAGTAATGCGGTTATACAGAGCACTAGTCAGGACTCATTTGGAATATTAAGGGCAATTTTACAAGTCCACAGCGGGGACCTTCAACATGATTTTGGGAACCCCACCTTTGGAATAATATGCTGGAGGAAGGTCAGCGATGATTCACTGGAAAGATACCTAGAATGAAGGGATAGTTACTTCTTTGGAAGTTAAGGGTTAAGGGATATTGGGGGATGGGGCGGGGTGATTGTGGGGACTCCTGGCTCCACAGGGACACTTCTTAACTTTAATTTGTATTTAAATATACCTGTTGGTGGTGGAAACTGCTTAAGCCAAAGCAGCTACTGAAGAACCATAAGCGGAGCAGTCCCGGCAACTATCACCCATTTCGCGATACCGCCCAAGACAAATTTCACCCTGATCTTTTTTAGTATATCATTTTCAGTCACTGAAATGATCTACTCATCTTGGCCTATGACTTTTTCCTTCTTTGTCTTCAATTAGGAGAGGATACAACATTACTTCCTCTAACAATTCTGCCATCAATTCTGAATCATTTTCATTGGATGCTTCCTCAAGCTGTTGTGTTATTTATCTGTTCTCCCCTCTCAGTCCCACGAGCATTCTTCCAATGACTTACTGATCAGTGACTTAACTGATCAGTGACTTACTAATTACAGGTTTATTTTCCTCTGTGCTGAAGAAACAACCTTCTACTGAACTCTCGTCAACCAATGACAGTTCAGTCATTTTCCTGTAGCTCTCTGCCCATTTTATTGAGGTGTCCGTTGACTGTTCATGCTTCTTTTTTCACCAACCAATATTTGTCCAGTGTCTTTTATTCTATTTGAGATTTGGTTTATCTCTGCTGCTCTTCCTATACTCAATTGTTTTACTTGCTGCACTCACGTTGTGCAACCTGAAATGTTTTCTGATTCTCCTGCAGGTCCAAATTCTCATCCTGGGTTCTCATATTTTTGCCCGAGGTTTGAAGCACTTTCTTAGCTTCAGTTCAGACATCCCTGACTGAGTCTTGAGACCGGTTGATCATAAGCAAACTCTGCAAGGTTGACCATTTTTTGAGATTTGCAAGACTGAATTTTATTTTGGTGAAGGTATGATGAACAAATTTTAATTTTCTTCACACCTTGAAAGAAAGAGATTGATTGCCTTTAGAGCAAAAAACTTAAATGGCTCCTTCTCATGTCTCTCCGAAGCATTTCACACACAATTAATTGCTTTGAACTGCATTTGTTATGCAGACGCACATGAGAGCCATTTTGCGTACAGAAGGATCAGTTTATTGATACCGGGGTGATGTTATCTGGATCTGTTTAGGGTAATTTTATGAGTCTGCCCGGCTGGTGGGGAGCCTCACCTACCAGCGGCACTAATCGGAAATTCAGACTGGCACTGCCCATAATTTCCCAATCACAGTGGTCAGAAAACCGTGAGCTGGGCATGCTGAATTTTCAAGTGGATGAGGCTTTCTGACTGCAGCACAGACACTTAGAGATCTCCCTCATATGTTGGTTGGACTTTTGGGCTCAGCAATAGCTGTGAATGAGTCCAATAATATTACCAGCCTTAAATAAAAGTATTCAAAACATATTGACAGAAACAGACAGAAAAAATGTTAAAATGACTTCTTATTCTTTGTAATATTTGATTTCTGGTGAGGTTTGATGGAGATACTTGCCATGTTTTTCATTTATTTGCAATCTCAATGCTGTAAGGTGCATCAAAACACATCATCCTATCACTTGTGAATGAAGTTACTGTGACAAACATAATGTACACCTTTTTCTCCCTAAATGCAACAATTTCCAGTTAAACATATGGACATAACATATTTCTGACACTATGGCCACAGCATGAGTGACCAGGACAATACCATACTGATCTCATTAGAATCTGCTGATACCCAGCTTGTTATTAAATCAGCATTTCTTTGTTGTCGTGTTACATTGATTTTTATATAAATTCTGTAATTCGTGCTATGTAATGGTTGGTTGTTATACGGAGATGCTATCTGTAAAACCCAACCAGGAGTGAAATTATATAGAGGATAATAGATGGCTGGCAGCAAGTTACAAGGCAATAATTCAATTGAATGGTTCTGATGATATCATAAACCATGAGAGCTAAGCTTAAGTAGTTTATGAACAGCAGCAGAACCTTGAGACTGAATTACTGTCCTAGGCTCACTGCTGGACAATTGTTATTCTTTGTAATATATTTTAAAAGTTGGTTTTCATTTTTTTTTGGTGTAGCGGTTGCATTTAATATGGTCGATAGATTGCGTAGGAGTTGAAGGTAACAATAGGTGAACTAAGAGCTCAGAAACACAGCATCATATGACTGGCACCATTATAATACAAAATTTCTCCCTAGCAGATTGCAGGATAATATACACTATGGACTGACCAGCCGTCTTTCAAATGAATGGGACTAATTGTGCCGCAATTCTTAACTGAGACTTGCTCACCTCAACAATCACTCGGTTGGCCAGCCGCAACAGTGCAAAGCAAATCAACTCTCGCTTCACCAACAGTCCGATAATGTACTGTGTCGCTTTAATTTATGAAAATTAAATTATAGGCTCCTGCCGTGCAGTTTCACAATATGCACTTCCAATGTGCACTGGGGGCACAGAAGTGGAATTTTTACCCGCAAATTATTTCAGTACCGATTTCTCAGGCATTTGAGGTGGTCTCTTGTCAATCAAAAGATATAATGACACCTAGCTAGCTTCAAAAGCAAAATACTGTGGATGCTGGAAATCTGAAATAAAAACAGAAAATGCTGGAAATACTCAGCAGGTCAGGCAGCATCTGTGGAGAGAGAAACAGAGTTAACGTTTCAGGTCGATGACCCTTCGTCAGAACTAGCTTATTGTTTGCAGAACAAAGTGGGTTCACATAACCAGCCATCATTCTGCCAGTGCATTTCACACTTCTTTTAGCCTCAACCTGTCACATTAACACCACCTCTTGCCTTGATCATCTCTTAATGTCTCTTAATGTCTCTTAATCTCTCCTTTTGTTCTTTCATCCCCTCCCCCTTTTCCCAGCTTTATCCTTGCCTTAAATCTATTTCATTTCCTGCTATTTCCAGTTCTGACGAAAGGTCTTCAACCGGAAACGTTAACTCTGTTTCTCTCTCCACGGATGCTGCCTGGCCTGCTGAGTTTTTCCAGCGTTTTCTGTTGTTATTTCGGATTTCCAGCATCTGCAGTATTTTGCTATCGTATTAGGAACGACAGTATGCTTTTGTAACATCCAAAGCTGTAATATCCTGCCAGGAGCCTAGGTGACTGAATAACCAAAACAGTTGAGGTGATTCCTTGCAGGCACCACCCCTAACAAGAGGCATACTGATCCCCGTGACATTTCTAAGCAGTCACCTGAATGTGGATTTCTTCGCAACACTGAGAAAACAAATTTGCGGTAATTCACCTAAAATATTTCCCCCACAAGTTTCAATAAAGCTATAATATAACTCCTGTGGCATTCAACAGGACCGATTTTGGATTTGTCCCAGCCACAATTGTCAATAAAAGCCCCAGCCTCTCTCGCTGTTGCTGTATATTTGGTGCTAATTTTAACATAGTCAGCATGTTGAAACACAGCATCGGTGGCCTGAGTAATGCAGAACTGAAATATAAACTGATTGATCCTTGCTATGTCTCCTGCAATTGCCATGAAAGAGCTTGTGGCAAATAAGTTGAATGCCATTGTTGCTTTTACCACTAATGAAAGAGCTTGTGGCAAATAAGTTGAATGCCATTGTTGCTTTTACCACTAATGATGTGGAGATGCCAGTGTTGGACTGGGATGGACAAATGTGAGAAGTCACACAACACCAGGTTATAGTCCAACAGTTTTATTTGAAATCACAAGCTTGTGATTTCAAATAAAACTGTTGGACTATAACCTGGTGTTGTGCGACTTCTCATATTTACCACTAATGGCAGCACGATGTTGCTCCCTGGCTGCAGATCTGGTTCCAAGAGAAGGCACAATTATTCTATGGCTTCCTTGGTGAGTTACAGCCTCCTCACATGTTCTTCCTTTGAGTTCAGGAAAGAAAGAAAGACTTGCATTTATATAGCGCCTTTCACGACCACCGGACGTCCCAAAGCGTTTTACAGCCAATGAAATACTTTTGAAGTGTAGTCACTGTTGTAATGTAGGAAACGTGGCAGCCAATTTGCGCACAGCAAGCTCCCACAAACAATGTGATGATGACCAGATAATCTGTTTTAGTGATGTTGATTGAAGGATAAATATTGGCCAGGACACTGGGGATAACTCCCCTGCTCTTCAAAATAGTGCCTTGGGATCTTTTATGTTCACCTGAGAGAGCAGAAGGGGCCTCGGTTTAACATCTCATCCGAAAGGCAGCACCTCCGATAGTGCAGCACTCCCCCAGCACTGCACTGGAGTGTCAGCCTAGATTTTTGTGCTCAAGTCTCATGAAGTCGGACTGGAACCCACAACCTTCTGACTCAGGGGTGAGGGTGCTACCCACTGAGCCACAGCTGACACTAAAAGTTCAGTGGACACCCTGCCTGGGGTAATAATGGATCTTGGTGGTCCTCCTTCAATAGCCCTGGAGCTCCCTGGCCTTCCACTGCTACTAATCTTCCTCCATCTCCAACTTTTGCAGCAATGGCTTCTTTTCCCACCTCTGGAGTCCCCCAGAGATCTATCCTTGCCCCCCCCCCCCACACCCCCACCCCTGTCCCTTCCATATCTACATGCTCCCCTTGGTGATGTTATACACAGATATGGGCTCAGCTTCCACATGTATAATGACACTCAGCTCTACCTTTCCACCATCTCTTTCAACCCTTCCATTGTATCTGTGTTGCCAGAAATCTTGTCCAATGTCCAATGTCCGGTCGTGGTGTGTTGCAATTTCTTCCAGTTAAACATTGGGAAGAATTAAGCCATCATCTTTTGCCCCCACTGCTAACTCCATACCCTTGTCAATCCCCCTCCATGGGCATTGTCTCAGGCTGAACCAGGCTGTTGGCAATCTATTCAGCATTGAGCTGAACTTCGCACCCCATATACTCTCCATCACAAAGACTGCCTACTTCCACCTCCGTAACATTGTCTACCTCTGCCCCTGCCCATCTACCACTGAAACTCTCATTCATGCCTTTGTCACCTCCAGACTCAACTATTCCAATTCTCTCCTGACCGGCCTCCCATCTTCTACCCTCTGTAAACTTCAGCCCATCCAAAACTTTGCTGCAGATATCCTATCACACACCACTCGCCTATCTGTTTCTGTTCTTGCTGACCTACACTGGTTCCTGGTCCCCCAGCGCTTCCAGTTTAAAATTCTCATCCTCATAGCCTCACCCTTCCCTATTTCTGTAACCGTTCCCAGCCCTACAACTCTCAGTTTCTCTGACTTTGGCCTCTTGTGCAACTTCCCCTACCTTTGCCCACCATTGCAACTGTGCCTTCAGCTGCATCTATCTCCTTCACCTCTATTATCTCTCCTAATACATCTTCTTCTTCTTAGGCAGTCTCTCGGAACCGAGGATGACTTGCTTCCACACTAAAAATGAGTTCTCAGGTGGCTGATGAGTCCAATGCGGGACCTACAGTCTCTGTCACAGGTGGGGCAGACGGTGGTTGAAGGGACGGGTGGGTGGGGTGCTTGGGTTGACGTGCGCTCTTTCCGCTGTTTGCGCTTGGCTTTCCGCTTGCTCCCGGCGAAGAGACTTGAGGTGTTCAGCGCCTTCCCGGATGCTTCTCCTCCACTTTGTGCGGTCTTGGGCCAGGGATTCCCAGGTGTCGGTGGGGATGTTGCACTTTTTCAAGGAGGCTTTGAGGGTGTCCTTGAAGCGTTTCCTCTGCCCACCTAGGGCTCTCTTGCCGTGTCGGAGCTCCGAGTAGAGCGCTTGTTTTGGGAGTCTTGTATCGGGCATGCGGACGATGTGGCCCGTCCATCAGAGCTGATCGAGCATGGTCAAAGCTGGCGATGTTGGCCTGAGCGAGAACACTGACGTTGGTGCGCCTATCCTGCCAATGGATTTGCAGGATCTTGCGGAGGTAGCGTTGGTGGTACCTCTCCAGTGCTTTGAGGTGCCTGCTGTACAAGGTCCATGTCTCTGAAGCATACAGGAGGGCGGGTATCACTACTGCTCTGTAGACCATGAGCTTGGTGCTGGGTTTGAGGTCCTGGTCTTCAAACACTCTCTTCCTCAGGCGACCGAAGGCTGTACTGGCACACTGAAGGCGGTGTTGGACTTCGTCATCGACGTCTGCCCTTGTTGACAGTAGGCTCCCGAGGTATGGAAAGTGGTCCACGTTGTCCAAGGACTCGTCATGGATTTTGATCATCGGGGAGCAGTACTTAGTGGCGGGGGCAGGTTGGTAGAGGACCTTTGTCTTACGGATGTTTAGTGTAAGGCCCATGCTCTCATACGCTTCGGTGAAGGTGTTGACGATGGTTTGGAGTTTGATCTCAGAGTGTGCGCAGACGCAAGCGTCATCTGCATATTGTAATTCGATGACAGAGGATGGGATGACCTTGGTTCTGGACTGGAGGCGACGGAGGTTGAACAGTTTCCCGTTTGTTCTGCAGATTAGCTCCACTCCAGCGGGGAGCTTACTGAGGGTGAGATGGAGTATTACAGCCAGGAAGATCGAGAAGAGCGTTGGTGCAATGACACAGCCTTGCTTGACCCCGGTCCGTACGTGAATTGGGTCTATGATGGATCTGTTGGTCAGGATCATGGCTTGCATGTCGTCGTGAAGCAGGCGGAGGATGGTGACAAACTTTTGAGGGCAGCCGAATTTGAGGAGGACACTCCATAATCCCTCACGGTTGACGGTGTCGAAGGCCTTTGTGAGGTCAAAGAAGGCCATGTACAGCGGTTGGTGCTGTTCCCTGCATTTCTCTTGTAGTTGACGCGCGGTGAAGATCATGTCCATTGTGCCCCTTAATGGGCGGAATCCGCATTACGACTCTGCGAGGAGCTCTTCAGCCACTGGGAGAAGGCGATTGAGGAGGATTCTTGCGATGACGTTCCCTGTGGCAGACAGCAGGGAGACTCCTCTGTAATTACCGCAATTGGACTTGTCACCTTTCTTGAAGATGGTCACGATTACGGTGTCTCTGAGATCCCCTGGCATGCTCTCCTCTCCTAATATCTCCTTTGTTGGCTTAGTGTCCATTTTTATCTGATTATGCCTCTGTGAAATGCCTTGGGACTTTTGTCTACATTAAAGGCACTACATAAATACAAGTTGTTGTTGTTGAGTTAAATTTTGACCTTGTGTTTGGGTGTTTGGGCGTTCCAACTCTCATCCTTCAAACTTCACTTTTCTTCACAGCTGTTTCCTTTAGAATTCCAGTAATATTGCCTTAGAGAATCATGCATTTCTTTGACTTGTGGTACAATCCTAATTGTTAAAAAGGTTTCCTGTGCATCTGTTGCTGCTTCCCACTTTAACCTTGTCCTTGTGTTTTAAGCTTCCAAATTGCTGATTAGCAGTAATTTCACAGATTGTGTTGATCATCACCTCCTTTTTATTTGCGTTATCAAGTTCCTCTCCATTGCCATGACGAATGATGTAGGGCAATGTGAGCTGAGCACTCCAAACTTGCTGTCACTCAAGAGGAGGTTCCGTACAAAATATCTTCTCCCAGACTTTTAACATAAAACATGAAAAAGGTGATGTATACCAACATTTATAACATTTTAGGTCATGTCCTTAGAGGGATTCTGTCTTTCTCTATTTTATTGGTACTGGTATGATCATTGCCCCTATAAAGTTTCCCCTCTTGTTCCTCTTAAACTCCAACTATGCTGGCCTAGATGTTCTTTCTCGTCCCTTGAAACTCTGTATTGAAATCAAGATTCATCATGCTATCTCCTGCTCTAACTCATTCCTTCCTAGGACTTCAAACGGTGGAGTTGTCCTTCTCCCACACTCTTCCTACAAGCTTGATGCCACTTAACTACTCTCTGATGATTTATCTTGTAATTTCTACTACTCTTCAAGCTTGGCAATGTTCTACACAATGAAACCTTGGCCTTTCACCAAGGCTTCTCAATAATAAAAAAAAATAGCAATTCCAATGAAGCATTTTACCGTTAAATCATAGATACTATATAATATTCAGGGGAGTACCTGGGCCAGTATGAAGTGTGAGTGGAATGCTAAATTGGCATGACTGAGGAGTGCCAATGAACTTTCATCTCCCGAGCATTATATAATCAAATCACTTATCAAATAGAAAAGAAATAGCTGCTGTTACAACAGATACTTCAATTCTTTACTGCTAGTATTGGGATTTTAAGTACAAGAGGATAATAAACATATCAATGGAAGACTAATTGCAGAGGCACACAGGAATGATCTAGCACTAATCAACAACAAAATAATTAAGATTGATATCATTAACTTGTGGAGATCCTGCTTTGTAAGAAGGTTGTCTAAACTGATAAATGCCAAGACCACTCTGTCACTTCCGAGTCACTGAGGCAAAAAGTGCTATTCGGAGATATCGGCCCAGAAATTGATCTCGCTCTGTTCCCGCGGGGGTAAGGCTTCCCCGCGATCTCTCACTCCGCTTGTGCTTTTTCAGATCCAGCTCGCACGAACTTGATGTTCCAGACATCAGCTGGGCAGTGCTTGCGTATCCCACCGGCGTAGTGAATTCGTGCGAGCTGTGGGATCACGTGACTCAGTTAGAGCCAATGGCAGCACACCATCTTCCATTCATAAGTTTCACATACGTGCTGTGAAATCTATGAATCTTACACCCCCCCAAAATAACAGCTAAACCTCAATTAAATTAAAAAAAAACCATCACATTAATAAAATAAGTATAGTTAAATAAATTAACCATTTTAAATAAAAAATTAAATTTTTGAAAAAATTTAAAATCTTTTAAAAAGTTATAAAAATAAACTTACCTGTCTTTAAAGTCTCTAAAAAAGATATACCTGTTAAAAAAAATTCAAAAAAATACTTAATTCACTACTTACCTTGTTAAAAGTGGGTCTTACTCCTCCTTTTTCCATTTCTAAAATCTTCCGTACTTACCTGCGCGTCCAAAGCATAAAGTGCACAGCGTGCGCGCAGCCTGTAGCGCGCACGCGATGCACCGAGGAACCGCCCCCTTTTCAAAAGACCAAGTGCCGGTTTTCAGCGCATGCGCAGGGCATGCAGAAAACCGGCAATTGGAGAGAGAATACGCGAGAGTACGCAGTGCGTACTCTCGCGTCGCGGGATGAATTTTTGGCCCATCATGTTACTTATTTTTATTATTAGGCACCTTTATACAATTTTAGGCAAAAACATAACTGGGATTATTCCAAAACTGTTGTAAAAATCTGATTGCTTTAAACTCATGCCAAACTGAGGGAGTATGCAACGGGAAAGGGAGTTTACTTTCACTGTAAAGTTATGGGGTAGACTTTCTGCTTTGGGCGCAATCGGCAATCCAGGCGCAAATTGCGCCCAAAATAGCGCCAGTTTTCTGAAGTGAAGTGATGGTTCAGGCTTCCACTCAAACTCATTTGCATAATCACAAACAGAGGCCGGAATTTTCCCTACCTGGGCGAGTCCGGTGCGGGCGGTGGCCATGGCGGATCGCGACACCGTTGCTGGCTCCAACCCGCTGCACAAAACGACTTAATGCCAATAGGGCCTATTAAGTCCGCCCTGCGCGTTACCCGGCCCAATTAAATGGTGCGGGTCTGCTGATGTCATCCATGACGCGTTTTCGGCTGGGATATTTAAAGGGACCATGGGACCATGGCCACATTACATTTGAAGGTTAATCTAAAATAGTGCAGTCAGTGCACCACAACATTGGAGTGCTGCAAACACTTTGAAAATGACCGCACAGAGGCAGAGGGCTGCACCCAGGTTCAACGACAACTTGTGGAGGGAGTCAGAGTACGCAGGGAGGTCCTCTTCCCTTCCCAAGGGTGGAAGAGACCTCCCCAGGAGACCTAAACAGCCTGGTTGGAGATTGCAGAGGAGGTCACCAGCAGGGATGTTGTCAGGAGGACCTGGGTGCAGTGCCGCAAATGTTTCAATGATCTCATTAGATCAGGAAACATGAGTGCAAAGCCACACTCAACTTCATCCTGCTGTGCCTCTTATTACATCCCCATCACTCTGCCTTCCCTACCCTACTCCTGCACGTCCTTACTCACACCAACATACCTTGCACGTCCACCCCTCCCTCTCTATCTACATTATCACATTCGCATCTGACTAACCCCCCCTCACACTCACCCTCATCCTAGTGCAATCATATCAGCTAACAACATACAAGGAAGCCACTTGGCTTTGGCACCCCACTCCATCATAGTCTCCACATGCAACAAGACCTGGACAACATTCAGGCTTGGGCTGATAAGTGGCAGGTAACATTCGCGCCACAGAAATGCCAGGCAATGACTATCTCCAACAAGCGAGAGTCTAACCACCTCCCCTTGACATCCAATGGCATTACCATCGCTGAATCCCCCACCATCAACATCCTGGGGGTCACCATTGACCAGAAACTTAACTGGACCAGCCACATAAATACTGTGGCTACAAGAGCAGGTCAGAGGCTAGGTATTCTGTGGTGAGTGTCTCACCTCCTGACTCCCCAAAGCCTTTCCACCATCTACAAGGCACAAGTAAGGAGTGTGATGGAATATGCTCCACTTGCCTGGATGAGTGCAGCTCCAACAACACTCAAGAAGCTCGACATCATCCAGGACAAAGCAGCCCGCTTGTTTGGCACCCCATCCACCACCTTAAACATTCACTCCCTCCACCACCGGCATACCATGGCTGCAGTGTGTACCATCTACAAGATGCACTGCAGCAACTCGCCAAGGCTTCTTCAGCAGCACCTCCCAAACCCGTGAAGGACAAGGGCAGCAGGAGCATGGGAACATCACCACCTCCATGTTCCCCTCCAAGTCATACACCATCCTGACTTAGAAGTATATCGCCGATCCTTCATTGTTGCTGGGTCAAAATCCTGGACCTCCCTACCTAACAGCACTGTGGGAGTACCTTCACCACACGGACTGCATGTCCATAATGGTATCTGTACCCAGTCTTCATATGGCATATCAAACTCATCTCTTTGCTCTCCCACAGGTCCATCAAGAGCACCCCCTCCCCCCACTGTCCAGGAGGAAGAGGAAGACAACTCCTCAGAGGACCCTTCATCCTCTGAAGGCGCACCGTCACCAGGCACAAGCGCATCCAGCAGCAGTGCAGATACACACACCTTGGTGGATCCCACACGACATAGAGTAGTGTTGTCACCTGGTGTCTCACAACTCACAAGTGAGCAAGAGCAGATGGTGGAGACAGGGACAGCAATGGCGAGTCCTCGTCAGAGGGCGCAGAACACTCCCAGCTCTGCTGAGCTGCATGCAGACGCTGAGCCTCGGGGGCCATCCAGAAAGAGGGCGATCCTGGAGGTGCAGGAAGAAGTGCAGGAGGCTCTGACAGGTTTTGCGAGCGCGATGTCTGCAAAAGTTCAGAGAATGGATGAGTCCATCTCCCATCCAATATTTATGTAAAGTTTCCGTTAATGTGCTGTCAAACATAAAAATCTTTATTTTCAACACTTTCCCATCTTGGACAAATTTATGTGCACCTTTTAAAGTGGTTTAGTGAGTTGCAGTGAATGGTGAGACATAACGGTACCTCCAGCAATGGTGGTGAGTATGAAAGGAATGGCTTCGTCATTGTAGGGCAGCTTTATGGTGTTGGTGTGGGGTGGTGCCAACCTGACGCATCATGTGGCAGTGTCAGGGTGTACAGCGTAAAGTTAAGTAAATCTGGCCATGATGAGGCCATCGCTGGCCTCCCGGGCAGCAATGTGCTCGGGTGCTGATGCCCTGTGTCCTGTGCAACATCAGGTGATTGTGGAGAAGGTTGGTGTTGTTGTTGTTGGTGCTGCTGGTGTTGGGGCTCATCGTGATTAGATTCTGAAGACCAAGGTGAGACAGTATAAACGGCATCCATGTTGATGGAATACATGGCAGGCGAAGTAGAGATGACAGGAGCAATCTGTCAATGGTGAGAGAGGTTCTTCCAATGAGGTGAGACTGGATGGAGACTTTGCTGGAAAGACTTGCAGCCTGCAGAAAGCTCAATCTGTGCTGAGAATGCAGTCAGCAACAGCTTCTGTCTGAGGAAAGTGATCAGCTGTGAGTTGGGAGCTTTTACTGTACATTTGATGCTGTCAACTAATCAGCTGGATCAATGGCCACTCAACTCCTGCCTCAGGTTGACAGACATGGTCCCCGAGCAGCGTGAATCCCGAGGACATCCAGTGAAATTGCAAATGTAAGGTTAAAAAGACTCTTAAGGGTCTGACAACAAGCTAATAATCCTTTAAATTGGGTCACCCGCCTCTGCCGGTCGAGTCGCTTCCACGCTGACAGACGCGCCCGAGGGAAAAGTGCATGGGGGTGGGATGATGGTGGGTTCCTGAGCTGCTGCAAGAAATTTCACTTTTCCACCCGACCCGCCTCCGATCGCGACCGCATGGACCCTGGTGATTTAAAATAACTGAAAATGACTTAAAAACTACACAGAACCATTTACTAGTTTCATTGGTGTACGCTAGTCAGTTTCTTAGTAAATTAAATATTTTTTAATATTTAAAATCTTTTAAAAGGTGCCTATTCGTGCCCTTGCGCCCCCCAAAAAATCCAACTTATTTTTAAGAGCTTCCTCGAAGTGAAAACTTGCCATGGTGATGAATTTGATCTGGTGGCCAGTTTTGTGAGTGAGGTGACTTCCAGTGCGATATTTTTTAAACCAGCGCAAAATATCGCGGAAACTCGATTTACACTGGACGTAACCTGAGCTTGAAATTCCTCGATCTTTTACACTGGTTTGGCGGTGCTGCAAAAACCAGTGCAACGTATTGGAAACTCTTCCCCATATCCTTGTACGTGCTCTATACGGAATTTAAACATGGCCTCTTTTGACAGCACCAATTTCCTGATAGTTGTTTTATTCTTAACTAACTGAATAGGAGCAGTTTTCTTCTTAATGCAATCCCTACCAAGCTTTGCTGTGTTTGATAACAAAAACTGGTCCTGCAGTGCACTAAAAGGAATATAATAAAGCTCCCTATTGCTATATATAATGACCAACTACATGGAAGTCAATTCAGGTAGCCCTGAAGTGTAGTAATGTAGATTATGTGACATATTTGCCTCTGGAGGTGGTGAACTAAAACCAGATAACAGCAGCTAAAATCAAGGTAAATGGCCACCATCGGCACCACTAGCTGTTGGACCACCATTTTGTTCTGTCCGCAGACAGGCTGTGCTCTTGGTCTGCCGTTCCCACATTGCTGGCTTGTACAACATTCCGACATTCCATCTTTTAGATGAGACGTTAAACCGAGGCCCCGTCTTAGCCTCTCAGGTGGACGGAAAAGATCCCAATGCGCTAGTCGAAGAAGAGCAGGGGAGTTCTCCCCAGTGTCCTGATCAATATTAACCCTCAAGCAACATCAATAAAACAGACTATCTGGTCACTTATCTCACTGCTGTTTGTGGGACCTTGCTGTGCGCAAACTGGTTGCTGCATTTCGTACATTACAACAGTGACTACACTTCAAAAGTGATTAATTGTCTGTGAAGTGCTTCGGGATGTCAAGTGGTCATGAGCAGCGCTCTATAAATGTAAGTGCTTTCGTTCATTCTTTCTTTATTGGGAGAGCTCCACGATAGGCTCAGAGAAGTTGAGCGTGCAAATTTTGAGTAGCAGTCTTGTAAATCTCGCACATGAGTCGGGGTGGACGGCGGTTTCCAAAAATCCATCCTGCTGTATAAATGGGGCGGATTTGGAACCCACAGCACCACGCCGTGTTGCAGAGCTGAGAGAGATTCTACAGCATAAATAGTTATCAGTGTCTAGCTCTAAATATTCACCCCTGTTTTGTGGGAGTCTGTGTGTTAATTGAGCACACTCTATTAGAAAGGGTCACCTTCAATTCAATGTGGAGTTTATTTTTTAATTCATTCACATGCTATTTTAAGTGGAAGATTAATAACACATTCTCTCCTATGCAACTACTTATATCTTCATTGTTTCATTTAAACCGTAGAGGTTAGCATTCACTAATTACAAGAATCGAGTCAGTATAAATTGAAATATTTAAAAACAGCTGTGCATCTTATTTCTTTGCTGTTTGTTTTCAATGAGTGTATAATGTACTTTTGTTCCTCTGGAGAGTATGGGCTGGATTTTAAGGAGGAAGGCGGGTTGGGGGCAGGGGGGCTCCGAGACAGTCGGGAAACCCGGGAGGTCGGGTTTCTCGCAGGCCCTGACGATTTTAACGGCAGGGCCTGATTTGCATGTGAGGCCTCGGTTTCCTGCCCGCCGCCAGCCAGCTATCATAACCCAGCCTGCACTTGATGAAAATATTAAATGCATTAAAAAAAAAAAATTGCAAGCTGGAAGAGTCTGATAAAGGAGTAAGCTACTGCTGCTGCAAAATCTCACCCGTCAGTGCTTCTGATCTTGACTGTGGAGATGAAATAGAAGCAGCCAGCACTGTGGAGAACGCGCTGCGAATTGCCACTGTAAAGTAATAGTTTCCAAACCTTTCTGTGTGACTGCAGGGGGTGGGGGCTTTGCAAATATTGATACCCTCCGGGGGATCGCCTGTCCTAACATTCTGGAAGACAATGCCAGCTATGCAAAGCCAAATCATCACAGATAGGTTTTATTTAGTATGCAACAACTGAAATGACAGTCTCGTTAGTCAGCAAATGCAAATGACAGAGATATAGAAATCTGATGACCTCGGAATTAGGAACACGGTTTGAAAAACTATTCTGTGAAGGACACCGCAAAGTGACTGACGCTTGCTCAATGTTATGTCCTCAGTCCACCTTTGCCAATGTTTCATGCAGGTTGGTATGTGTGCATATCAAGCAGACACTGAGTGCCATCTACAGAAGAACACAAATCACTTGTGCAGGAGATTACACCGTTTATATAAGTACTGTAAACGTGTCACAGCAGAGGAGTTGATATTTACGACCAGGGCAATTTGGCTTTGTGTGGGTGATGCAGGAACCATCGGTTTAGTAGCATCTCAGGTAACTGCATCACCAATGCAACTTATGCTGGTCTTAAGTATCAACTCCTCTGCTGTGGCAAGCTTAAAGCATATAAATACAGGAGCAACTAATGCGGCACACACAAGCTATAATGGTATCATGTAGAAGTTAATCAACTTTTGTCCTATGTGCATTGTATATAATGAGTATTTCAAGCATGAATATAATGTTGTATTTTGTGTTCTCCTAATATCTCCTCCATTTTTGAATTACTGTACTCCTTTCTGAAGTGCCTTTGGAGATTTATCTACATTAAAGGTGTTTGTAGAATTCGCAATATATCGCGATTTTATTAATAAGGAGAAAAACACAGAGTTTCGTTCAAACAGCTTTTATTTCAGCAGAATGCTGTCAGGTTTCAAAGTGGACACAAGCAGCTTGTAAAATGGCTGCCGCACCTCGTGACGGAACATTCTAGACTTTTCGACAGGCAGACAAGATGGCGTTCCAATAAACATTTGTGCAAGATCGATTAAGATTCAGCACATCGAAGATAATACACGAGACATCTTGGGTTTGCAGTATACACATAGATACTGGAATCGGTCTCCCAGGTACGAATAAAGGCTATTGTACCCAGTAATCAAGAACCCATCCAAAGACATTAATATGTAAAATCCCAACGACTCTACGATGAGAGAGCCGTTAGCGGGTAGTTACAGAAAACACTTGGAGGCCCCAAAACCCCTCCAGGGAGAATACCGACCGATTAAACAATGGGAGAAATATTAACAGGTACTCAGACATTTACGAGTAGCCTCGATAACATCGAAGGAGCAGCCACTCCGAAAGCTTGTGATTTCAAATAAAACTGTTGGACTATAACCTGGTGTTGTGCGACTTCTCACTTTCTATAACATCAGGCCAATGGGCGGAAGTCGCATGAGCGCAGCAGGATGGCCACGGCCAGGGACTCGCTGGAACATCCCTGGCAATTAGTTAAGTTGTGAGATAGGCGATCGCGGTCGGGGTGGGATGGCCGGGGCCCTAGGTTTCTTTGTGGGGGCCTGGAAGAGCACCCCTGCTCCTCTTAGTCCACAAGGAAACTTAAAAAAAAAAATTACCTTTTCGATCCACTTTTGGGCCTGTTGCTTCTTTGCATCCAGTGCTCCTGGCGAGGCAATCACTGAGAGCAAACATGCTTGTCCAGCGTTAAAATGTAATCAGACTGAAGGATTTTGGATTTTTCAATATGGCCCTTTAATACCAGCTGTTAAGGAAGACTAAAAAGATGGACAAGAAACCCTGGATTACTTGCTAAAAGAGCAGAATTTGTTTAACAACAAAGGAAAAAGCACAAAACTGACCAAAATCAGAAGGCATGCTGGGAAGTTTAACAAATCCAAAAGGTCTCATGGATATTATTATTGCATGGCTATTAAAATACAACATTATATTCATGCTTGTGCACCTGCATGAAATACTCATTGGCCCTGAATTTGCGGTCAGAGGCGTATGCGGAGTACGCCTCCAACCCGCGAAATATCTACGAACTCACCTCCTGGCTCCAAAGCTACGGATAGTTCGGGTCTCGGCGCTCCAGGCGTACGCCTGCGTAAAGGCCCACGGATCCCAGAGACGCAGGCGGTTCACGTGGGATCACGTGGCCCAGGTCCTCCAATGAGAAAGGAGCATTCCATTGCAGTCATTTCTGAACGGAATCCCCTAATGACATGCAATGGACTCCCCAAATAATTAAACAATTTAGATAACTCTAATAAATATAAATGTTCTGATTTTCAAATTTAATTAAAAGTCTCTTCATTACACCAAATACAATAAAAATTAAAGTAACATTTTTTTATTTTAAACATTTTAATCCTAGCTAATATTTGCATAAACTAATTTTTTATTAAAAAATTTTTTATTTAGAGATTTATAATAACCCTTACACTGGTGAAAGCAGGCCCTATGCCTGCTTTTACCAGCCATAAGAGTTTCATTGGCAATTGCTGGGCAGTAGTTGGGCAAATATCCCAACTTAGCGCCAGCGAAAGTGATTTTCCAGTCGGTTCGTATGATCTGTCAAGGCAGAGGAGTTGATATTTAAGACCAAGATATGTTGAAGAGAGAATGGTTGTTATTAACTACTATGTTTAGACTTGCTGTACCTTCGGGGAGGTAAGGACAAGGTTAGAGATACGACACCTCCCTGGCTAGACCTTGGAAACTGTGAGAAACTCATACACATTAGCAAGCTGTTTTGCAGCAGTAAGAGGATATAAAACCAGCCATTTTATAGTGATTGCTAGGAGATGGAAGAAGAAGTAGTATAAAGAAAATATCAAAGATGAATTAAACCCTTAGGGGGAAAAATTCAGTATCGCCCCGTTTGGGGCGCCATTATCGGCCGGGCGCAAAGTTTAGCGTCTGACGCTAATTACCGCCTCCGACTGGAAACTTGGCTTTTATCGCCCCTGGAGGTGATTGGAGCGCTAAATCAGGCACTACACATCTGTCTTAAGGCGCAAAGGCCGAGGAGCGAGGCGGTAACTCAGAGCGCTGGCGAAGCTCATGTGATGTCAGTCAGCAATGGAACACAGACACACTGGCGCCGGCCAATTCTTAAAGGGGAGGGTTGATCTTGCTCTACATCCACACCCTGCTCATTGCAGCCTTGAATCTCGGCCTGGAGAGACCTGCACATCAAATCTGTTGGAAAGAACAATGGAGAGGCCCAGGGAAAGAACTCAGACTGCAGCCCCCATTGTCTCTTCTAAATCGATGCAAGGAAGATCAAACCAGAAAGAACCTGCAAAGTGCTGCTCAGTACCCAAAACTCCTCAACACAGCTTTGAATATCTCCTGCAGTCTCTCTCTCTCACTCAGAATGCATGGTGCAAAAATTTCGCCGACAAAAAAAAGGCAGGAAGTGGTTGCCTTTAAATAGCACTCCCCAGTCCCTTCCTGACTGCAAAACGCTCCCCTCAAACTGTCATGGCTAGCGGCAGGCGGTAAGGCAGGGGGCGCCACTCAATATCCACTCCGGGGCGCTACCGGGGCGTTGCACTCTCGACTGATGTCGCGATCGGCTGGCGCAGGAGATCGTGGCGGTAGTGTTTAGCGCCGCCACAAAATGTCTAGTTAATTTCGTGAGCGGCGCAAAGATCGCCGCGCACGGGCGCTAGTTGCTGTGCGCCCCATTAGTGCCCTCTTAAGGCGCTAACGGGAGGCGCAATCCAACTGAATTTTTCTCCCTTAGTCTCCTGAAGCAGAAGAATTGATCATTCTAAGTTTTGAGTTGTTCTTCCACATAAGGTTGTAAGCATCTTTATCTGCAAGCCTGTTGTGTCTTAATGTCAATAAAACCAATTATTTAGAAAAGTATGTCAGCCTCAGTTGATTCCTACCTCTCGTACTGTAACGAGTGAGTTAAAAAACCCTACAGGGGGTCTGAATTATGTCATCAGGCCCCACCTTCTGAATTTCAATAAGGCCCTCTATTAGAGGATGTTTTTAAATTTATGATTAGATGTTCTATCTACTTCTCAAAAATCAATAAGGTTCTTAAATATTGAGGTCAGCGTTTCTAAGTTTATTAAGCATACAGTACATGCAATAGTACTTAAACTCAAACACTTAAAAGATAATACTTACAACCACGCCTGATGGTTGAATTGGTCAAACGCATTATAGCTCTGAGTTCAGTATCTTAGGCCTTTACAAATCCAAATACTCATTACACTCTGGCGCTTTTTATACATTTCACCCCGACTATGTGACAATTCACACGTTTCTGCATTATATGATCATGCAAAGTTAAAATACAACTCAATATAAGGAGAATTTAATTGAACTTGACACTTATCCACAACTTTAGTTAATACGCCAGTTTCTTTACTTAACAAGCCATTTTTCCATTGGGCTAACGGAATCGGTATAACTCCCTTACCTTGTTATCTTATTAATAATTTTGCTCTTGTTACATATAATTGCTATTCCATCAAATTAAACCGTGATTATAAATCTGCCTTTGAATATGCACCATTCGGTACCAGCTAATCACCCCATTCTACAGAAACCCCAATGAAAAAGATAATTATTTACCCAAATGTTTTCCTTTTGCAGGACTAACTTGTTCTTGCAGCCATTATCAGCGATTACAGCTCCCTGAAACCAAGGAACCAGCATGCAATGGCATGTTTTTAATTATGCTCCTTCATTAAGTAGATCATTACTTCATATTGAAACCTACCAGTGCCGTAGGGTCAGTCTCAGTTCAAATCTTCAGTGGTCACTACTTTACAATTGAATCATACGTCATATTAATTAACAAACAAAGGCTAAAGGCTAACATTACTACAATATGAAGAAAAATCAATAGCAGCATTCCACTAGCAGACATCAAATCTGTCCGATTAACCCTTTCCTTACCCTGCTTCAGATGGGCCAGAACGCGCCTGTTAAAATGATGCGTGGCGTGAAGCCAGCAACGATTGGGTGAGTAGATCGCTTGTAAGGATTTTAACCCTAAACATGCGGCGTTGTCATTGGGCTTTGAGGGTTAGAATCAGGGCCCTTCATTTTCCTCACCCAGCTCCCAGTGGGAGTGAACATATACTATAGAAAAATGCGAAATATTGAACAATGTCACTCAGCGAGGCCAAATGATTTGTACGCGAGGACAGAAAAATCACACTGCTGTTGTAAAGAGGGAGTTCTCCTGATGTTGGAACACAACATCCTTGAAAAGCCAATGTGCTTGAACACAGACTGTGACACGGCTTTGCAGCAGAATTTCAGTTACATTGAATTGCCCGTACTTAACTTTCAGAGGAGAAGAAGAAGAAGAACTTGTATTTATATAATGCCTTTCACAGCCAATGAAGTACTTTTGAATTGTGCTCACTGTTGTAATGTAGGAAATGTGACAGCCAATTTGTACCCAGCAAGAACAAACTAGCCAGTAATGACACACCATGGATGAATAAAGAAATAAGGGCAATATTGAAACTAAAGAAAAAGGCATACACTAAGTACATATGTGAGAAGTCGCACAACACCAGGTTATAGTCCAACAGCTTAATTTGAAATCACAAGCTTTCGGAGCGCTGCTCCTTCGTCAGGTGAAGTGAAGAGATGTATATAGGCACAGCATATATAGTCAGAGAACACTGCCAGATGATTACAGTTAATCTTTCTAACTGCCCTTTATCACACCTCGGCAGAGAGATAATCACGGCAATCAAAGGTGTGGATGGTGTCCAAACAGGTCAGTCAGGAAAACATTACATCAAAGACAATGAGGCAGATGCTGGGGTCTGTATGGAAAACAAAAAACTTTTTTTGCTGGAAATCACGGCAGGTCCGGCCGCATCTGTGTCGAGAGAACAAGCCAACGACGACTCGAGTCTGAATATAAAAAGAAATAGTAAAGTAGTCTATAGTCCATCAATAACAAAAGAAAAATCAGGTTAGGGATTGGGCCACCAAGGGATACACCCGATAAACACACAGATAATGACAGCAAAATGGCAGAAATATTCAATAATTACTTGGCAAATGGTGGGAAGTGGGGTTGCAGACGGATCGGTACTAGGACCACTGTTGTTCACCATTTACAGAAACCATTTGCACTCGGGAATCGGAAGTACAATTTCAAAATTTGAGGATGACACCAAATTGTGGGGTGTAGTTAGTACAGAGGAGGACTGTGCCAAAATACAGGAAGTCATTAATAAACTTGCAGAATGGGCGTGTAATTGGCAAATGAACTTCAATATAGATAACTGCGAGGTGATCATTTTGGTCGGCAGAATAAGGAGGCCACATACTCCTTGGACAATAAGGGCTGGATTTTCATTGACCCGTGGAGGTGGGTTTGGAGGCGTGTGGGGGGTTAAAATTGCGAAAACTGGCGGGCGGGCACAAGCCCGCCTCCATCCCGTCTCCACGCAATTTTCATTAAATCGTGTCTGCTGGTCCCGACTCCGTCCCACCTCTAAGAGGCGGGATAGGCTGTTAAGGCCCTTAACAAGCACTAAATTGCCTCTATAATGCCATTTTGAAAGGCCTTTGTGATTTTAACCCTTTTTCTACATGAAGCACGCCTGTTCTGAACCACGATTGTGAAACCTGGCGGGAGCACATTTGGATGGCTGGCAGGCAGGCAGGATGGATGGATGGATGGGAGACATATCTGGGAGTGGTAGTGGATGGGAGACATATCTGGGAGTGGTAGTGGATGGGAGACATATCTGGGAGTGGTGGTGCAAAAATATTTGGGAGCAGACTTAGGGCTGCTGCTGCTCATTTTGCATCCAGGTCCTCTCACAGCAAAAGCCAGGCAGTCTTTGCAGACCTTCAATGCAGCAGCAATGATGACATCATCAGAGGTGACTTTCAGACTGAAAACACTAATTGGTTCATGGGTTCCCACATGCTGGAACTCAATTGCCCAATTAGATGAAAATCGCATCAATCTCCCACATCCAATTGTTGTCGGGTGGATAACACGAAAAGTGGATGACACGACCCCAACCCGCCCCAGTATCAAAATCCAGCCCTAAGTGTCTAAATGGGGTGGAGGAACAAAGGTATCTGGGGGTACAGATACACAGATTACTAACTGTAGTGACGCAGGTTAATAAGGTCATTAAAAAGCAAACACAGCACTGGGGTTCATTTCTAGAGGGATAGAATTGAAAAGCAGAGAAGTTATGTTAAACTTGTACAGAACCTTAATAACAACAGAAAACGCTGGAAAAACTCAGCAGGTCAGGCAGCATCCGTGGAGAGAGAAACAGAGTTAACGTTCCAGGTCGAAGACCTTTCGTCAGAACTGGAAAAAAGCAGGAAATGAAATAGATTTAAAGCAAGTATAATGCTGGGAAAAGGGGGAGGGGATGAAAGAACAAAAGGGAAGGTCAGTGGTGGGATAGTATCAAAAGGAAGAAAAAAAGTTTTTTGTTGAAGCGTCGGATGAGTCGAAGGATGAAATGGAACTGTGGACCCAGACAGCTCTGAGATAGAGTGTGCCGGTGCTGCTGAAGAGAGAGGTCAAGAGTGTTCATGTGGCGCCGCATAGGCGTTGAGCGTGGATCTCAAGATGCGGCGAGAGCAGTAGTTCGAGGAACGATGAATATCTTGGAGATATTTGTAATCCTGGGTGGATCCGAAACACGAAGGGTGGAAGTTTAGTTGGAATCCATGTGGAATAAGATGGAACCGGAGACAGTTGCTGAGGAAAGTAATGTGGCTGTGAAACCGAGTCTTGGCAGATACCTGATCAAACACGAGAAGGGAAACTGAAAGCAATGAAGATGAACAAGGTTGAAGAGAGAACAAGGTTGTATAGAACCTTGATTAGACCACACTTGGAGTACTGTGAACAGTTCTGGTCTCCACATTATAAAAACGAAAAAGAGGCACTGGAGAAGGTGCAAAAAAGATTTACTAGAATGATACCAGAACTGAGTGGTTATACCTCTCAGGAAAGATTGAACAGGCTGGGGCTCTTTTCTCTAAAGGGTTTGATAGGCTAGACACAGAGAAGATGTTTTCACCTGCAGGTGAAACCAGAACGAGGGGCCATAATTATAAGATAGTCACTAATAAATCCAATAGGGAATTCAGGAAAAACTTCTTTACCCAGAGAATGGTTAGAATGTGGAACTCGCTACCACAAGGACTAGTTGAGGCGACTAAAAAGAAAGATTTGCGTTTCTATAGCGCCTTTCACGATCTCAGGACGTCCCAAAGCGCTTTACAGCCAATGAAGTACTTTTGAAGTGTAGTCGCTGTTGTGATGTAAGACCAGCATAGATGCATTCAAGGGGAAGCTGGAAAGCAATTGATGGAGAAAGGAATAGAAGGATATGTTGATGGGGTTAGATGAAGAGGGGTGGGAGGAGGCTTGTGTGGAGCATAAACACCGGCATGGATTCATTGGGCCAAATGGCCTGTTTCTGAGCTGTAAATATTTTGTAAGGTCCCGCTGACAGCAATGAGATAAATGAGATGATCTGTTGTTTTTTTACTGGTGTTGGTTGAAGGATGAATGTTGGCTGGGACACTGGGAGAACTCCCCTGGCTCTTAGCAACAAAATTGGCAACAGTATTCCATTCCCCAGCAATGATGCTAATTACCTCAATGAACACAATTTATCCCCTCCTCCTCCCTGATTAAAAGAAGGAAAAAGTTGCTGAGTCTCTGATAATCTGAATGCGTTTTATAGGAGTAATTTCTGAGACATTAAGCAGATTAAAAGATCACATATAACCAGTCTGACTACAGGGACATGATATAAATGAGCTAAAATTTTAAATCAGCAAGTATTTATTCTCCTCTTGTAATTGCTTTTCTCATGTTTTATGTAAACATCATTATCTAACACTATAAATGCAGCATTACTAAGTAGTGTAAATAATCATTATTCATTATAAACTATTAATGTAAATCCCTGCAAAGCAAATATTCCATAACAAGTGTTCATAGTAATAGAGAAAGGGAAGTTATTATTGGTGGGTTATTGCTAGAATATTAAAAAGTTAAGTTCTAGGACTTAAAACAAATCTACACTTTTTTACTCCATTTCCTTTCACTCACTCTATATTTATCCTCTAAAAGTTAAGTATAGATAATAGCATTTGCGTAAATTGTAAATATGTCAGCTGTGGCTCAGTGGTCGCACTCTCGTCTCTGAGTCAGAAGGTTGTGAGTTCAGGCCCCACTCCAGAAACTTGAGCACATAATCTAGGCTCACACTTCATACTGAGGGCACTGTCGGTGGTGCTGCCTTCAGATGAGATGTTAAACCGAGGCCCTGTGTTGCCTCTCAGGTGGGCATAAAAGATCCCACAGCACTATGGGAAGAAGAGCAAAGGAGTTCTCCCGGTGCCCTGACCAATAATTATCCCTCAAACAACATCGAAAGCAGATTATCTGGTCATTATCACATTGCTGTTTGTGGGAGCTTGCTGTGTGCAAATTGGCTGTTGCGTTTCCTACAACAACAACAACAACTTGTATTTAACGTAGTAAAACGTCCCAAGGCGCTGCACAGGAGTATTTTAAGACAAAAAATTTGACACTGATCCACATAAGGATAAATTACGGCAGGTGACCAAAAGCTTGGTCAAAGAAGTAGGTTTTAAGGAGCGTCTTAAAGAGGAAAGAGAGGTAGCGAGGCGGACAAGTTTAGGGCCTAGGCAACAGAAGGCACGGCCACCAAAGGTTGAGCAATTATAATCAGCGATCCTCAAGAGGGCAGAATTAGAGGAGCGCAGATATCTCGGGGGGTTGTGGGGCTGAAGGAGATTACAGAGAGAGGGAGGGGTGAGGCCATGGAGGGACTTGAAAACAAGGATGAGAATTTTGAAATTGAGGCGCTGCTTAACCAGGAGCCAATGTAGGTCAGCGAGCACAGGGGTGATGGGCGAACGGGACTTGGTGCGAGTTAGGACACGGGCAGCCGAGTTTTGGATGATCTCAAGTTTACGTAGGGTAGAATGTGGGAGGCCAGCCAGGAGTGCGTTGGAATAGTCAAGTCTAGAGGTAACAAAGGCATGGATGAGGGTTTCAGCAGCGGATGAGCTGAGGCAAGGGCGGAGACGGGCGATGTTACGGAGGTGGAAGATGCTACATGACAACAGCGACTACACTTCAAAAGTACATCATTGGTTGTGAAGCACTTTGCGATGTCCTGAGGTTGTGAAAGGCGCTATTTAAGTGCAAAACTTCCTTCTATAAATTACAGAAATTGAAATTCCGCTGCAGCACTCTGCCAGTCTGTATTCAAGCGTATTGGTTTTTCAAGGTTTGTAAGTATTAGAATTTGAATTTCTGCCACTAAGATGAATGAGGTGAAATCCAAGGTTGTTTATAAAGGTTACATTTTAATGTGGAGATTTGTTTTTTGACAATATAGGGCAGAAATGTTTTATATATGCTTGTATTATTCCCCTCCCCCAGCTATTTTTCCAACCTCTTGAAGTCTACTCGCACCTACACCATTCCGTGCCATTGGGCATTGGTCTCCACAGGGTTGAGGTGGTTACAGACTGGTATGGCGTTGCCATTTTCTTTTGAACATAATCCCTGCTGAGTGCTGCGTTTGTAGCAAACGCTCGCTGCCAATGGTTCAGAGAGGAAAAAGCAGCTCCCGACTAGTCTGTGAACAGACGGGTCGTGTCAAAATCAATGCTCGTAAGCTGGCACGATCAGTGAGGATCCCCCTACCCGATGTCAGTGGAGCATATTCCTTGTTCAGAACCCAGCTCCTGCAGGCTCTCCTGAGGAGCTGTTCAACAGAGGATTGCCTGAACAAGACAGGAGATAAGAACGATATGAAACACTTAAGGGTAAGCACTTTGCACTGAAAGCAAATTCACATAGGTTGGGGAATGGCAGCTGGATACATTCAATATGTTACAGTGTAATTTATAAATATGTATTCATTAACATGCTAATTTGGAATGTCTGCATGATTTGGTTATGAATTTCGACTGATTTGGTTTTAATATTTTACCAAAACATGCAAGTGCAGTAAAATAGGAATTGAAAGCTTATTGAATATCTTACCAATAAATCAAAGGAAGAACTAGCAAGAGATTATTATTAATTAGATCAATTAGGACTGCGTATACAACCTGACCAATTTAAAATGATAGCTGAAGCCTGCAGATAAAGAGATGCTATCACTTACCAGCACAATGTTTTCTCTTAACAGCTATTCTTTACAACACATGAACTTTAATAATTCTGTTCACCTAGCACCTGCATCTAATGTGCTGGGATTCATCATCCTAGAAGATGTGAGTGTTTCTTCAACGAAAATCTATTGGGTCTTTTTTGGGGGAAGGTAAGAAGTGCAAAGAAGTCGAATTTAGAGGCCAGTCAGTCGGGAACATTTCTGATCGTAAAACTACTACTCCCAGGATTCAGTGGGAGCATTCGCACATGCTCAATCATCAGAAAAATGCGCTGTCCAACTGATGTTCGGCTTTCAACTCAAACTGAAATTTTGCAATTACAGAATTGTTAGCAGCAGAAATGTGATTAGTGTGTTGGCAGTAGAAATGTAATCAGTGTCCCTTTACCCACAGAGGAATCAATTTCTGAAACCCTATTTCTCCCAGGTGAGGAAATAAAGCTCAAAAACATGTCCAATAACAAAATTAACCCCAAATCTATCACAATAACACTGTCTCTAACCACATTAATGCACAAGGCAGGAGGATAATTACGAGCAATTTCTAATACCGCATTTATTGTGGCATCCTACTCTTATTGTAAAGTTGACGTCAAACTGATGTCACCAAACGTTATGTGCATTCACACCCCTTTCCACAGCTTTTGCAAATGTAGAACAGTGTGATAAATTTACAATTAAAATTGGAATCAGTGATAGTGCCAAGCACTGAAACCCTCTGAAATGGACTGAAATTGGATATTCAGGAAAATCCAAATGTATCCCAGTTTGGATGTATCTGCCCCTTAAAAACTGATGTTCTTCTGTCCCTGTGCAATAATGCTTTTTTTGTCATGGAGGCAATACCCTTCTCCCTAACAGCAGTGCAGCTACATGGGCTAAGAATGACTACAGGAAAAGTAGGTGCCCTACTTTATAAGCTATTTGTAGTTCAGTAGTAAACAGGTTACCATTATGGCTTTTTGGGGCAGACATTCAGTTTCCTGTCTATCCATCCATTTCCCATGGTTGTCCAATGATAGCACGTGCCCAATTCCTCCTGTTTTATCTCTACGTGAGGAGGCAAAATAAAAAAAAGAAAGACTTGCATTTCTATAGCGCCTTTCACGACCACTGGACGTCTCAAAGCGCTTTACAGCCAATGAAGTACTTTTGAAGTAGAGTCACTGTTGTAATGTGGGAAACGCGGCAGCCAATTTGCGCCCAGCAAGGTCCCACAAACAGCAATGTGATAATGACCAGATAATCTGTTTTTGTTATGTTGGTTGAGGGATAAATATTGGCCAGGACACCGGGGATAACTCCCCTGCTCTTCTTCGAAATAGTGCCATGGGATCTTTTACATCCACCTGAGAGAGCAGACGGGGCCTCGGTTTAACGCCTCATCCGAAAGACGGCACCTCTGACAGTGCAGCACTCCCTCAGCACTGCACTGGAGTGTCAGCCTAGCTTTATGTGCTAGGCTGAACCCACAACTTTCTGACTGAGAGGCAAGTGTGCTACCAACTGAGCCACAGCTGACACTGCAGTAATGGTAGTGGAATATGTCTCCAATCTCTGGTGGTTTGGTGCTAGGTATGTTTAGTAATAATATCATTTCAATCCCAGGTTGTACAAGGACAATTGCCTTCCCACTCGCCCTATTATTTGAGGTTTATATTTGGATTCACAGGATCCAAAGTTTGACGCATCTAAATCTGAAGTCTTGGTATTTTTGACTGTTGAGCAATAATCAGTGTGCCTTTTCTTAAACTAGATGCCCCAGTGTTATCAAACAAAAAACCTAACAAAAGTGGCCCCTTTTAGAGAAACACAACTAATAAAGAACTTAAGCAAAACCAAAGGAAAGTTATGAAATTAAATAATAATATTATTTGCATTATCCACCATGCCCTCCAGTCCCTGCGGTGCCCACTGGTTGCGGAAGACCTCAAGCGTACCGGCGGACACCCGTGTGCTCCTTCTCCAGGGCCATCCGCGAAAGAGAGGCAGGCAGCCAGAGCGACCACCCCCACAGGATGCATCCAATAATCTGTATGTGATTGGGACGGGTACAGGTCATTCTGTTTTCTGTACATTTTAGGTTCAGAAAAAATCCTAATAAGAAAACAAAAACGCGTCAGACTTAGAGCTCCATATCGATAACTGGTGCTTCACTTTAAATGGCCAACAATCTATTGAAATATATTGCAATGTATTGACTTATCTATAAACCTTTGTTATAAACTTTGATTGAAGTTCAGTATTTCCTTTCTATGATAGTAATTTACTGTCATTATTAACTGTTTGGACTAGAAATTCGGCTGCTTGGTGCCTCCCGTTAGCGCCTGTGGGGGTGCAGTAATAGGGTGCTAAGGGGTTACTGACCGGGCGCGGCGAAATCACCGACGCCCGCGAACTTCCCTGGCAGTTTTGCGTTGGCGGTAACACTTACCGCCTCGCTCTCTTGCGCCCCTAGATCGTGACGTCATTCGGTGCGCAGCGCCCCGTTACCGCCCCGAATGTAATATTCGCTCGCGCCCCCTGCAGCATCGCCGGGTGTCAACAACGGCAGCTACAGGAGCATTGTCACCTCGGCTGGCCGCTTGGGGCACGGTGCTTAAAGGCAGTAGTGGTCAGGAAAGGCACAATTTATTTATCTCCCCATTCTGGTGCCTCCTGATTTGTTTTGCCGCCACCATTCTTCAGCCTTGCACTCTCTTAGAGTGCTTGGGGCTGTCATGCACGTAGCGCAGGTCCCGTGGCCCCACAGAGATAGCGGCCCCGATTCTAACTCCAGGTGGATTCTCAGCTCAGGCCCAAGTTAAAATTACAGTCGGGTCTCAATGGTGTCATCGGGCCGCAACACGCCTATGTAAAGAAGGACCCTGTTGGCTCCGGGCGCGCGTCCTTGCTGCCTGCTCAGGAGAGCAGGTTAAAATTGCAGATGTTGCCATCATGGCGGCTTTCGGACAGTTAAGAGCCAAGGGTGATTTTAACTGCCCACCCGCCAGGTTTCTGCTGAGCGAGTCGGGTTAAAATCGCCCCCAGCATGAGGATTGATTCAAACCAACATTGGCCCTTCCCTTTAAGCAAGGGAATGAGCCTCCAAAGATGGCAGCGCTGCGCGGAACATTGTGCAGCGTTCTGCCGCTACCGCCCCTCTCACTCACTTTAGTGCTCTAAGGGAAGTGATTGCGCTTGATTTAGCGCTCCACTTCCCTCTTGGAGCGCTAAAGCCGAAGTTCCCGGCAGGAGAGAATGATTAGCGTCTGGTGCTACATTTTCAACTTTTGAAAATTTAGCGCCCCAAATGGGGTCGCTATGGAATTTCTAGCCCCATAATTAATATTGAGTGGCCCATTGGCTGCTCTTTGGCCATTCCTCTTCAAAAATTTGTTAAAAATAATTACAATCAGAGAAGATACTCTCCATTCCCAAAACATTGATTGGAGACAATCACCCTATAGAACTTTATTTGCTTGCAGGGCATAGTCTATCAGTGTCTGATAGAAAGGCTGGGATTTTAAACCCTTCCGCACAGAAACTACAGACAACATGTTCAATTTTTCGTTATAATGCTTCCTGTATTTTTATCTGGAATTTCTCTTTCAAAGAGATTTATGAGGAAATAAGAAGCAAGGTAATTTAACTGTGTCTCTTTTTAGTATGCTGATGAACATGATCTACTGTGTGGGTCTAATTTTATGACATAACATTGAGCGAAGAAAAATCTTTGGACAACTAAATTCTAACTAAGATGATGGAATTTATGAAGTCTATTCCTCTCATAAATAGCGCTATTAACTCACCCCTCCTAACCCTCAAGGTAGCCTTGCTCTGCGATTGATAGAGACGCTGGAAACAGTACAGAAATAACAGAAAACAGATGGTGGAAAAAAAAACACAAATTAGCCGATTGCCAGCTCACTGTGAGCAAAACCTAATTTATTAATTCATAGAATCGTAGAAATTTGCGCCACAGAAGGAGCCCATTCGGGCCATCGTGTCTGTGCCGGCTGAAAAAGAGCCATCCAGCTTAACCCCACTTTCCAGCTCTTGGTCCGTAGCCTTGCAGGTCACGGCACTCCAAGCACACATCCAAGTACTTTTGAACTGCGATGAGGGTTTAACTGATAACTGAGTGTGGGACCTAAACCTACGATCACAGAGGAATAAAAGAAACATTTCACTATTTTATCACCAGGCAGCATGACTTTTATCATCATCAATTCTGTCACGTTCAAGCCTTTTAGGGCCCTAATAACCGAGAACATTGTGGGATGTACTTTGAGCTCGCAGATAATGCACACCATTGGAGCCCCCTGGAAGCTCCCTCAATTCCATAGTAGCTGATATTTGCTAACACCTTTGGGTAAATTACTTATTTCATGTTACTAATCGGGAGCTCCTAACACTGCATTGTAGTATCACCTTATCAACATGTGTTCATATGGTTCCTAAAGGAAATGTTACAATGAGGCATCACTGTATCTTAGAAGATGAAAAGATTGCTGCAGAGAATAAGATAAATAACCCAGGGCTGGGAAACTGGAGCGTTTTTACATTCTGTAACAGCAGTAAGGTCACACAGGTAGCCCGAGGTTTTGGCTCACTGAGGTATTGTGACCATTACTCAGCTGTAATACTGTCAAAACATTAACTGTATGTGTTATGTGTTGATGGTGCTGTGATAATGTCTTCTCCATACAGTGCAGTTTGAGAGATAGCTTCAGTTACATTACACACAGTCACAAACAATCTCAGCATTGCATACAGTGATAATTCTTCACCGTGTGAGTGCTGTTTGACAGACAGGCTTGTGAGATCCTTGTAAATGTCCCCCCTCTCTGCAGTAAAGCACTGCTATCTGTGGAATTACATTTGTTGTTTGACCAATAATTCAGTATGTTTATTGGGTGGGATGTGTCACACTGTGTTCCATTGGTACCCAAGAATAAACATCGGCCGCGATCTTGCCAGCGCTCAGAGGGCGAGTTCGGAGGCGGGTCAGGTGTCAAAATGGCAAAGATTGACAGCGGGTAGGGAACCCACTGTCCACCCGCCTCCACATGAGTCTCCCGGGTGTCGGGTCTGACGGCGCAAAACAGACCCGACACCAAGCGGCGGGGGAGGCAATTCAAATCATTAACTGGCTTGTTAACATCCAATTTAATGCTAGTTTAAGCCTACATTTCAATTTTACATGCTCCCCCGCGGGTTACCCGCTGCTCGGGGAACACGTCAGCTCAGCATGTTGTGAGTTGAGTCTACTTTGTATTATCTGATTATCTGACAGCTGCAGAAGTTCTGTAAAGGATACCATGTTGCAGCTGTTCACTTTCAGAGCTCAGAAGCTGTTGGTTACTGCATTTGTAAGACATGGGGGAAAAATTGAGTCGCGCCCCCTTTGGGGCGCTAACTTCGACGGGGCGCTACTTTTAGTGCCCCAAATAAATTAGCACCCCCACGACCGAAACTCATCAGTAGTGCCCCAAGAGGGAAGCGGGGCGCTACTGGAAGCGCCCCACCTCCCTCTTGGGGCACTGCGAGGGGAGACGCAAAGCAACCAAATTTTTCCCCCATAGAGCTTTCTGCAGCTTGCAAGTGTTTAGAGCCAACTCTCTATCCAGTGCCACCTCATTGGAACAACCTCTCTCAGCATTCACAGATTTGCTTCTGTCATCTCTCTGTCACCTGCCATCTATTACATCAGAATGGATACGGTTTACTCTCTCTCACCTTGGTCTTCAGAATCTGACCACGAAGAGCCCCAACACCAGCAGAACCAGGCACCCCAGCAGTCACAACAACAACAAGAGCGCCAACCTTCGCCTCAACCACCTGATGCTGCACAGGGCAGAGGGCATCAGTGCAGGGCTAGACTTCGCCGGAGGCACTACCCCCAGCACAGGCAGAGGATGAGCCTCCTCAACATGACTGAGCAGCAGTGCCAATGGAGGCTTAGGCTATCGCGCCAGGATGTGGCAGACATTTGCAGATTGCTGGAGCAAGAGCTGCAGCCCAGAGGAGTGGGTGGACACCCCTTACCAGTAGCTGTGAAAGTCACCCATGCCCTCAACTTCTTTGCCTCAGGCTCCTTCCAGGCATCTGCAGCAGACATTTGTGGCATCTCGCAGTCGGCTGCACATAGATGACCGATGCCCTATTTGACAAGTCAGCAAATTAGATAAACTTTGCAACTGATGAAGCCAGTGCTGCTGAGTGCACGGTTGGCTTTGCGTCTCTGGCTGGATTCCCACGGGTGCAGGGCATAATCGACTGCACACATGTGGCCATCAGGGCACCCCATCATAACCCTAACTGTGTTTATCAACCGCAAGGGCTTCCACTCCCTCAATGTGCAGCTGGTCTGCAACCATAGAAAGATCATTCTCCATGTGTGCGCCAAGTTCCCTGGGAGCTGCCATGACTCCTACATCCTGCGCCACTCCACCATTCCTCAGCTCTTCATACCTCCAAACAGTCTTTCCGGCTGGCTGCTTGGTGACAAGGGCTATCCATTAAAGACATGGCTCATAACACCTTTGAGGAGGACAACAAACGAGGCTGAGGAACATTACAACCAAAGCCTGATCTCCACCAGAAGTGTCATAGAGCAGACGATTGGGTTGCTTAAAATGCGCTTCAGATGCCTGGACAGATCTGGAAGAGCCCTGCAGTATGCACCAGCCAGGGTCTCCAGAATCATTGTGGTCTGCTGTGCCCTGCACAACAGAGCACAGCAGCAAGGCTTAGCGCTTCATGAGGAAGAACGTGCAGAGTGCACAGTCTCTTCAGAGGAGGAGGAGGAGAAGGAGGATGAGTTTGAGGACGACGATGAGGAAGACCTTGATCAGCCGGCGGTACCAATGCCACCAGTACACAAACACATTGCTGCCCGTGAGGCCAGGAATCACCTCATCATGGCCAGCTTTAGCTAAGTTCACGCTACACAGACATGTGGTTGCCACACGCGTTGGCACATTGGCATCAGCCCACATCAACACCATTAACCATCCCTACAATGACCAGTCCTACCTTATCAATCTCACCACCATTGATGGAGATTAAAGTATCCCTGACCATCCACTCTGCCACTTCCAAATGTCAACACACATTTGCGAAGGAACGATATTTGAACGAATGAAAGATTTATTCCACAAAATAAAATTAACAGAAACTTGTCATTAACATTGAAAGAAACACCCAAGTGACTACCCTTGTGACTCTGTTTGTGTATCATCTTTCTTTTCCGAGTGCTTCTACATGGTGCAACCCCTCTGGCTTCAGCAGAGGTAGAGGCAGCCTGCTCACTTCCCTGCTGCATCTGCTTAGTCGCCTTTGACAGTCGTCCTCTGGGTTTTGGAGCCTGTGAGGGCCCCGCCAAGGTGTGCTCCTCCTGCGACTGTGCAGTGGCAGACTTGGCCATCGCTGTCTGTGGAGGCATCTGGGGCTCTGACCGAGGGGTAGGTAAGGGGGTTGAAGTGTGAGCGCTTGGAGAGAAGCTACCACTTCCATGTGCCCCCCCACCATCATCCCTCTCATGGGCCACCCGCACTTCTCTGCTAGCAAGTAGCTGGAGAGCACCTTCCTGCACATCAGTAGGGCCATGAGGACCCATGTTTATACTGTCATTCCTCCTAGCAAGGACCTCTATGGGCCTTTGGTTTCTCTCCTCCATAGATGTCCCATCTATTTTGAAGGGAGACCATGTGCTCATGGAACTGGTGCATTATGTCCTCCATGTAGGTTGTCATCCTATCCATAGAGGAACCAGCAGTCGCAAGTGCGTGCGCCACGGTGTTGCTTATGCTGGAGATGGACTCCTCCTTTCTCTGCACACTCGCAGTCATCCTGGTTGCAAAACCTGTCAGAGCCTCCTGCACTTGTTGATCCAGCTCCAGGATCGCCCTCTTCCTTGATGGCCCCCGAGGCTCAGCGTCTGCATGCAGCTGAGCAGAGCTAGGAGACTCCTGCGCCCTCCGACGAGGAGTCTCCACTGCTGACCCTGTCTCCACCATCTGCTCTTGCTCACGTGTGATGTGTGAGACACCAGGTGACAACATTACTCTATCTCGCGACGGACCCACGGATGTGTGTGTATCTGCGCTGGTGCTGGCTTGCCTTGTCTCAGATGACACTGCGCCCTCAGTGGCTGGAGCCTCCTCTGAGGAGTCCTCTTGATGTTCCTCATGGACACTGGGGGGGGAGGGGCAGGGGCTCTTGGTGGACCTGTGGGAGAGTAAAGACATCAGTTAGATAAATGATATGTCCATTGCATACAGATACCAATAAGTACATTATGAGCAATCAATTCCTGTTGACATCAGCCCCAATATGAGTGACTGATGAATGACATGTGGGTGTATGGGAAATGATTCTGTCACCAGGTTGTTCAGATGAGCCCCTCTCTCCATCCCCCACTTCCAGCTGGTCCACCATTCCAGTGATTTCCAGGGCAGCCTCTTCTGCAAGAGTCAGAATGGCCAATGATTGAGGGCGGCCTCCCGTTCTCCCCCTCTCCCTCTTGTTGTGGGCTCTCTTCTCCTGCAAGGAGGGAAAGAAGAGAAGGTTGAGTGAGACTGATGAAGTGAGTGTACGGAATGGATGTGTTAGATCTTTATAGGGAGACTATGGTGGAGTGGGGAGAATGTAACAAGTTGCCTCCTTTAGTGTTTCTAGTTGGTGTCATTACATTAGGATGAGGGTGAGTGTGAGGGGTGCATAGTAAGATGAGGATGCAATAATGTAGCTAGATAGAGAGGGATGGCTGAAGGTGCAAGGGATGTTGCATTGAGTTGCGATGTGCAGGAGTAGGGTTGGGAAGCTGAGTGATGGGGAAGTGATAACAGACGCAGCAGTGTGAAGGCAAGTGTGGCTTTATACTCACTTTTCCAGATGGTAGAAGATCATGAAAACGCTTGCGCCACTGAACCCAGGTCCTCATCACCACACACCTGCCCGTTACCTCCTCAGCTATTTGTAGCCAGGCTGCCTTGGTCTCCTGGGGAGGTCTCTTCCAACCACTGGCAGGGAAGAGAACCTCCCTGCGTGCTCGGACTCCCTTCACAAGAACATGGAGGGAATCATCACTGAAGCGAGGAGCAGCCCCCTGCCTTTCTGAGGCCATTCTTGGAGCAGAACAAGGTATATCTGTAATGCACGCTTTAAATGGAGCAAATGAAATGAAGTGGGGCCACGAGCTCTTTAAATAAACCAGCAAAAGAAGCGTCAGCGCTGACGTCACCTGACCCGCACCTTGTAATAGGGTCGGGAAACGCGAAGGGCGGGCTTAACAAGGCCCATTAACGCAAAATCTTTTTTCTAGGCGGGATGTAGATGGCCGCGGGCTCGCAGCCCGACAACAACCTCTCCCACCCCGGTCCCGCCTCGGTCGGCAAGATCGCGCCCGTCATCTCCAGCAGCCAGTTTAGTTTGAGTAGTGAGAGCGTAAAACTTGCCTGTCGAGCTCTCTCGGCTGGGTCAATTACACTGTAATGCCTAGACATTATTCATAATCAATTCAATCATACTAACTATATTTAATTTGTGTATTAAACAACAAATCAGCACTCACTATAAAGGGTTACAGTGCTTGAATACATAACCCTGACTCGTGATTCTGCCCAGTTTTGATAAATATTAACCTGTCTTTCTCTTTCAGATGCTGACTAACATAATGTGCATTACTGGCATTTATTTCAGATTTCTAATAGTCACGCTTCTTTTACCTCTGACTACTGCACTTATATCTGCTAATCTAGCAATAGGCCAGTTACAATAGGCCAGTTATAGCACTTCCTCCTAAGAATGTTTAGGGATGGATTTTTTTTTTCGAGTCAATTTCTTTTGACCAAATGTCGCCAATAGCAGTGTCCATTAGCTGGCTTGGACTAGACCTACCTTTCCCTGTTTAAATATTTATATGGTCTGTCTTCCCATTTGCATTTACTATACTTGTTAAAATACTATCGGCTTTTTGATCAGTCTTTATGGCAGAGGTTTTCCGAAAATAGTCGGAAGCCACATTATTAATCACAAGGTTGAATTTTGCGAACCTATTGAAAATAGAAGGAAAATAATACAGAAACGATTAGATGTATTATTTGTTTTGATCTTTCAGAGGCCCGCTGAAAGAATGAATGCACGTGCTTAAGAGAACTAATACCCACACACAATATTTATGGGTTTTTCAATGTGGTTGTTAAAAGCAGTAGCAATTCTGCAGGCATCTTCGACATGGCTCTGAACCGTCAAATGTGACAGGTGTTAATAAAATTGTAGAGCTGAAAGGGAAGACGGAGCACCAGAGAAATCTGAGGAGACCGTCAATCCTCATTCATATTCCAAAGCAAAAATCACATATTCCAAAGTTGGATTAACAAATGTTTTGACATTTATCCCAGTTAAGTAGCTTGCTGGCTGTTTTTGAAGCATTAAAGGATCGTTACTACGAGTGCATCACGTTTGATTTCTATTTTATCATTCACAAAACTGCATTCTTAGGAATCAAATGTTTCAAATTTGGCTGCTCCTGCAATCTTATTAGTGGATTATACAATAAAGTGTGTGAGATGGGAGAGTGAAAAGCTGGGTGTGCGTGGAGCCAGGGATGTATTAAGAAATGAGGATGTATATGAGATAGGGCAGGCATGTAATTCCAATTACAACCTTCTTAGACTTTGGAGAGAAAAGTATTAAATCTTCATTAGTTATCTTCCATATATGGGTAATTCACGCAAACGCATGGGGCAAACATGCTCAGGATACTTACTTCTTTAAGAGGGTTTTGTTCTTTTGCCATGTGACTTTAGCCTTCTGCCACTATATCTATCCTGGGCTCTTCCCCAGCTAGGATTTAGTGTGCCAAGCGAGAATAAACATTACTCTGAATATCACTGTGGTGTTTCCAGTCTGTGGGTTTTGGGAATCATTTTCACTACACTGAGCTTTGAGTTTCGACACAAATGCTTTAATTAAATTTTCAACTGCTGCAAAGTCCTGCATTTGAAACCTTTGGCAACTGAAGGAACATCTTTTGTTTTGTAATAGCTTGTCATGGCCAGTGCCTCCCCATTGGCTGTGCCTTTTGTGAATTCTGCCAAAAAAAACTCCAAGGAATGGAAGGTTTACAAGGAGATTTGAAAGAGCTAATAAATTCAGCTTGGCTGAAACAGCAATGTCTTTGTCCCTGAGCTCCTTGATACATGTATTTAGAAGGCAGTGCTGTTCTTTGGGGAGGTTAGTGATAGTGGAACCTACAACTACTGAGTTTCCAGTGACAAGTTTACGAATTGTGTTTCTGGCTAATTCAGTAATTTTCAGACCAGGGACAAAAGTGCTTTGGGGCAGGTCATTTACAAACATGATCAACGAAGTCTCTGTAGAATGAATCTACTCAAACTGTTCTCTACTGGCACTACCACACCCATACCTGTGGAAATATTCAGTACCATCATTTAGACTATTAAAGAGCTTGCAAGGCAGCCGAATACTATCCCATAATGGACACTGGAAGAAGGTGGGACTTTGAGTTTGTGACAGTGGAGAATATATCACATAGCATTCACCCCATTCTTAAGTATATCGCAGGTATAATGGGTAAATATTGTGTATCAACACATTTCATAATCTGATTTTCAGCCCCTAAGCCTCTGCAAGGGGCAAAGCACTTCTTCTTCTTCAGAATTGTACACACGTAGGGAGGCTATGATACACGAGGTATTGGCATCAGAATTGCCGAGAATACCGCACTGCTCCTCAGATAAACCAAGCTTAAGACATTAAAGATGTCCTTACATATGTAGCACAATCAGATAGAACTGCTCTGCGATGGCAACCAGAATGTTGAGGGATTTGGTAGACTTCGGCAGGCACATCCTCACTGGGTACAAAAGTACAGATTAATATCGCTAAAAGCAAATCAAGTTAACCATATTGTAAACGTACACCAAACTAAAGTCGGAATGCATTGTAGAATAACCATAGAAAAAAGAGAGTGCTTTGAGAAACTAATCACTGACCTTTGATGCTTCTGAGGCTTGACTATTTAAAGTATTTGTAGGTGTGAGGGCTGGGATTGAATGTGAACTGAAGGAGTCTGAATTGGGACAACTTTGGCTTTCAACCCTAAATTAGATAATGTCTAACTGATCCTGACTGAGTACCAATTAATTAATGGTCATAAATTTTAGAGTCAGCACTGCAGTTCGGAAACCGTTTAACTGTGATACCACTGCAAGGTTGAGGACATGACTGTTATTAAAGAATTCTGCACATAGATAGTTTGTTTTCCCCTGTAGCTGAATATTACAGTATTGTATAATTCATTCTACAGAGACTTCGTTGATCATGCTTGTAAATGAATGTAAAAATAAAACTTTTTATTCTATCAGACTAAATTATATTTTCTTTGGAGAACTGAGAAAGGAAATGAGAGAGGCAATGAGAGCGTATGAGAATATATTAGCGGGTAACATAAAAGGGAACCTCAAAGTCTTTTATAACATATAAATAGTAAAAGTGTATACAAAAGAATGGTGGTGCTGATTAGGGGCCAAAATGAGATCTTAGAACATAAGAAATAAGAGCAGGAGTAGGCCATATGGCCCCTCGAGCCTGCTCTGCCATTCAATAAGATCATGGCTGATCATCGACCTCAACTCCACTTTCCCGCCCGATCTCCATATCCCTTGATGCCCCTAGAGTCCAAAAATCTATCCGTCTCAGCCTTGAATATACTCAAAGACTCAGCATTCACAGCCCTCTGGGGCAGAGAATTCCAAAGATTCACAACCCTCTGAGTGAAGAAATTCCTCCTCATCTCAGTCTTAAATGGCCGACCCCTTATCCTGAGACTATGCCCCCTAGTTCTAGACACGCCAGCCAGGGGAAGCAACCTCTCAGCATCTACCCTGTCAATCCCCTTCAGAATTTTGTATGTTTCAATGTTTCAATGAAATCACCTCTCATTCTTCTAAACTCCAGAGAGTATAGGCCCAATCTACTCAATCTACACAACCTTCTTGTGGAGGCAGAGGGCATGGCTGAGGTACGAAATGAGTTCTTTGCAACTGCCTTCACTAAAGAAGAGGATACTGCCAATGTCACGGTAAAGGAGGAGGTAGTAGAGAAATTAATAGGATAAAAAAAATAAAGAGGTCTTCAAAGTAGAAACGTCAACCCATCTGGATGGAATGCATCCTAGGTTGCTGAAGGAAGCAGGGGTGGAGATAACGGGGGCTCTAGCCACAACCTTCCGATCCTCCTTAGATATCGGAGAGGACTGAAGGATTGCAAATGTTACGCCCAATGTTCCCTTTTCAGCGCTCTGTAGCTCCCTAGCAGCCGACTCACCGGCTTTTAAGTGGGAAAAACCGCGCTTGTGCAGTATTTTGAATGGGCAGCGCACCCAAAAAAAATTAAAGGGAACATTGGTTACACATCTGTTCAAAAAAGGGTAAAGGGATAAACTAGGCAACTACAGGTCAGTTAGCCTAACGTTGGTCATAGAGACAATGGGGGTAATTATAACCCCCATAAAAGGGTGTGTTCAGTTCGGGTGGGAGGTTAAAATGATAAAAATTTCAAACTTGACCCTAACCCATCTCGAACCCCCCATCACCAGTTTTAACAGAGACGGGACAAGGGGCAGGTGACCAATCCGCTCTCAGGAGGTGGGTCATTGAAACCTTTTAAGGAGGCTGCGTGCTTCTATTTTTACGGGGTTTCTATTTTTAACCCACGTTGGCCGGGTTTCCCAGGGTCTTGGGAAACCCAGCAGGTAAAAGGAGGTGAGAAGGGCTGGATCCATCAGGTAAGTGCCTTTACAGCACTGCTTGTGGGCCAGGAGGAGCAGAAGTGTATCCTCCAGGCCTAACAAGCTAACCCTATAAATCCCCCCAACCCACCTCCACAATTTCCCCCTGAACCCCCGAGATCTCCAACCACCCCCCCCCTTCCCCAGCGATCATGACCCAATTGCAATATCCGACCCCCCCGCGATCTTCCCCAACCATGCTCTACCCACACCCGCGCCATCTCTACCCCCAACAACCACGGAACTTACCTGATCCTTGGCTGCGGCCGTTTCTGGAGCCTTCCTTGCCCAACCGGTAGCCAAGCCTGTCAATCAGGCTGGCTTCTGGGGTGGGGGGGGGGGGGGGGGAGGGGGGGAGGGGCGGGGGGAAATCTGTTAAAAAAAACACGCACGCTGTGGAGTTGAGAATGCTGTTATAAAAGCATATGGGATCCTTGGCTTCATAAACAGAGGCAGAGTCCAAAAGCAAGGAAGTTATGCCAAACCTTTATAAAACACTGGTTAGGCCCCAGCTGGAGTATTGTGTTCAATTCTGGGCACCACACTTTCGGACGGATGTCAAAGCCTTAGAGTGGGCGCAGACGAGATTTACTTAAGTAGTACCAGGGATGCGTGACTTCAGCTCAATGGAGAGACTAGAGAAGATGGGGTTATTCTCCTTAGAGCAGAGGAGGTTAAGGGAGACTTAATAGAGGTGTTCAAAATCATGAAGGATTTTGATAGAGTAAATAAGGAAAAACTGTTTCCAGTGGCAGGAGGGTCGATAACCAGAGGATAAAAATTTAAGGTAATTGGCAAAAGAACCAGAGGGCAGATGAGGTGACAGCAAGTTATTATGATCTGTAATGCACTGCCTGAAAGCGTGCTGAAAAACAGATTCAATAATAACTTTCGAAAGGGAATTGGATAAATACTTGAAGGGGAAAAATTTGCAAGGCTATGGGTCAAAGGGCAGGGGATTCGGACTAATTGGAGAGCTCTTTCAAAGAGCCGGCACAGGCATGATAGGCGGAATGGCCTTCGGTGCTGTATCATTCTATGCTTCTATGATAATTGTTCAATGATAATTCATAAAAGTTAAAAAAAGAATAATGCAAGTACAGATCATCAGCAGATAAATGGCATATGGCATATCATTCTGTGAAATGTAAGTATTGCTTCTAATTTAAGGAAATTCGCACAGCTCTTAGAGTATCTCATTTATTACATTCAATTACTTGCATTGTCCCAGTCCTGTGAAAGATCATCATCATGAATACATGCTTCTTGTGCTCATGTGTTACACCCTTCCTCACTTGTAAAGCAAACTTGTAACTGTGGGGGTGATTTTGTGATTGGGGGCGAGTTTTGGCAGATGAATTGTCATCGTTTGACAGCTCTGTGAAGATGTCAAACAGTGACAATCTCTGCAGTTTGATGAGGTCTTGCATTCAAGACCTCATCAATCTTCTTTCTTTTACAGAATTGAGATGTTTGTTGCATATGAGAATGCAACGGACATCTCTCATCTGCAACATGGAGCTGCGAGAGTCTCTGTATAGAAACCGACTGAAGCCTGCAGGAAGAAACAAAGGTAAGTACACTTTTAAAAACACTTTGCACTTACCTCAGATACTCACCTCTACACTCTTGCACCCATCACTTACCTTCACACCACACTTTTGCACCGACCCCCGCAGACTCACTGCTCGCCTCACTGAGCTGGCGGATCTTGGAGCTGTCGGGAAGCCCGCACTTGTGAGGGCAAAAAGGGGATAATCCTATTTTCTGCCTGTTAACTAACTGTTAACAGGCAGTTAATAGGCTTTAATCCATTCCCGCCTCCAGGAGACGGGACCCGGCGTGGGACGGCTACCCGCCTCCTGGGAAGATGGCATGGAGGCGGGTTGGGGGCGGGTTTGCCACCCGTCCACAAATTCTGCCATTTTCCCAGCAGTCCCGCCTCCATACCCGCCTCCTCGGGGCTGAGAAAATCGCCCTCTGTGTAACAGTGGCGTGCTTTTTAAGAGCTGCTGTCTCAAAAGGTTTTATGCCACCCAGCCAAGTATGCAACAGGGCAAGTTCTCTGAGCAAGCGTTTCCCCCACCAGTAACCTATTCAAATTAGGGAGTGGGAGTCCTATCACGAAATTCAGCATGGTCCGCCCTCTGAGCTGCCAGTGCAGGTGGGCTTTCATCATGGGCCAGCTCAAATGTAAATTTGCTATTCTCCCAAAATCAGTGCTTTAGGTCATTGTCTTTTGCAACAGCTGCATTAAGTGTCAGTATATCCCATGGTGCATAGTCCTGTGCCAGGGAATGCACGAGTCCACAATAGACAGTCTGAGAAATGTCATTATGTTGGGCTAAACAGCAAATTCTGGACGGATTACAGATCGACTTGGACCAAATTGATGATTTTCTATCAACAATCATTGTTTGTTTAGAAGTGACCTTAGGTTGCTCCATTCTGGAGCTGTCAGGGCCACTTTTCAATTGCAGACAATTCACTTTTCTCCAGGCATTTCTTTTTCAACACACATAGCAACAATTAATTCGGCAGTGCCATGCATTCAGCAATTGCTAATACACAGAAAGCTGGGCTCCTAAAGTCTGCATCTCTGTTCTCTTCAACAGAGCTAGCACATGTACTTTGCCCTCCAGTGAGCTATTTCCTGGGCTATCCTTTCCACCTGCACCTGCATCTATTCACATGCTCAGTGCATCAGTCAGTGCAGACCTTTCTAACTCACTATTTGATGATTTGACGATTATACCTCCCTGAGATCAGCTCATGTCTGTTTTGATGTTTGGAAGGGTATGAGCAATTAGCAGTGCATCTTCAGGTGGGTTCACCTCCTCCATCTGTGCAGTTCAGTTTCAAAACCCGACTCACCTGAGGACCTAGGCAAACAGCAGCGCAATGCACTGCCAGGTTGCCATGCTCTGTGTGTGTGTGTGAGACAGAGACAGCTAAGTGGAAAGAGAAAAAGAAGTAAAGATGCTCAAACACCCTGTTGTGGGGGGCCTACAGCCTTGCCATCTCCAATACTGTACGTCTTCTCTCTGCCAATGATCTTGATGTCAGAGTTTGTAGTCTAGTGCAACCTCCTTCTCCTGTTTTTGAAGTCTCCTTTCGATTGTGTGCCTGCTTTTCCTACAGGAAGCATGGGTTAGTGTGCACCCTGTTGAATGGTCTTGCAGATTTATGAAGCATGCTGGGAGGATAAGCAACAAGTGTGGACAAGATGGAGAAGTGGCTGTGTGGGCAGTAGCAGGTGTTGAGTATGTGAGTGCAAGCAGAAGATGGCGAAGTGAAGTGTCATGTTGTGATTGGAGGAGAGGAATAGAAAGCAAGGGAGGAAAAGATTGATAGTGCTGAGGCTAAAGTAGGGTGGTGCAGGGCTGTACAGAGAGTAAGAGAAATATGATGGGGAGTCTTACCTTAGCAGTACTGGTGAGGTTGTTAAATTTCTTCTTACACTGCAGCCGAGTCATCGGAGCAACAGGTGCTGCCATTAAACAGCTCAGCCACATCTTTCCATTGCTTCCTGCTAATTTGGCAGGAAACTCATTACCCATTAGGGGAAGAGAACTTCCTTCTTGTTCCTCACATGCTTCACGAGTACCTCCATGGCTGTATCAGAGAATCGGAGGAATCCTGGGGAACATCATGCTGCTTGCTGCTTCAACAATTCACTCTCCACTGATCACCTTTGAAAAGTGCAGCTTCCCTTTACGGGCTGCAATGTGCCTTTAAGTTCCTGATGCATTTTCACCCCTCCCAATTGGCGAGCTGCCTATAAGGAGCGTCATTAGCACTGGAAGCTTGCCTGTTGAATTCAAATGATACCTGACCACAAAGGTTGATCGGTCCTCTCATTGACATCGGGCAGGTGGAGTAGACATCTTGCCCACTGCTCGACTAATATATTCTATATACAATTGCCAAAAGTTTATAGAAATATAATTCTTCTGTTGTGACCGTTGTACTGGGAACAAACAACACTGTTACATTACAGAGCAGAGGTAAAATTCCATAATAAGCTACTTTTTGCCACGTCTTCATTATTCTTCAGCTACAAGTAAATCAAACAGCCAGAGTGCATGGGCCGCACTTGATGGATGACTACAGTAAGTCACAGAATTCCACCACATGGCTTTTCCTTGAAATTTCTCTTTCTGCTGGTGCATCATTGCAACAGAACAATCTCGGGGGGTGGGGGGGGCATTTCCCGAAGGGCAGAGAGAAAAGGTTGATCCAGAGACAATCTATGTCACTTTTATTTTGATTTGCTACCAGCTGGTAGAGATGTATGACCTAGGATGTGGGACTTTGTTGTCTCTTATCTGTCATATGGAATTACATAGGGAGTGTGGGCGAAAAGAACAATGACAACGTACATTTCTATAGTGCCTTTAACATAGCAAAATATCCTAACCTGTTTCACCTGAGCAGGAGTTGGAAAGAGCTTCGGGGGCATGGCTGAAGACAGTGCTGAAGAGGTAGATTTCATGAGGCCTTGGAGAGGGAGTTCCCAAGTGTGGCGACAAGATGGCTGAAGAATCTGCCACCAATGACACCAGTTTAAAGATTCTGACAACGAATTCTTAGAGTCAGGCCATTCAGATTCAGTTTCAAGTCGTGTGTGTGTTAATCCTTCTGTGTCAATTTATTTCTCATAATAAATCTGAATGGTCATTTAGCCAGCTTGATAGACTAATGTTTTCCTGCCTATCAGGAATGCATGGTAGGCATCCAGTGCAACTTCCGGTGATAAATATTTCTGTAAATGGGAAGTTGCTGATCCTGAGGCATGCTAAATCCATTCGCTCCATTCGCTCCGTGCAATGGATTATGTAGTTTGGATCATCAAAGACACAGGCCCTCCTATTGAAACTATCTGTTATGAGCACAAATAAATAGTGTTGGGAAAAGTCTGAATTCTGGCATGCATCATTTCTGATACTTGCCCCAACATTAAAGATCACCTTTAAATGTTTCATAAGCAGTATCTGTTTTAATAACATATGTTATGTGATGTTGTCAAACATTTATTAAACTTAAAGAAAAAAAGACAAGGCTGTCAACACACCAAAAGTCCATCACCAACTGGAAAGGAGAAAAGCCATTCAACGCTTTGGGCAGCGATCCTTCACCAGAACTCATTTATTAAACTAATATTTTTCTTCAATTACAGATTTCCTGAAATATTAGTAGCTAATTATGTGATGGAATGATAGCATTTTTTATATTAATGCTTTTATTATTTATAGAAATGTTTCCACACTGTTATTAAACTATACATTTTTTATGATTGGAGCTCTAGAGCTAGGCTAGGTTAAAGCAGACACATTAAATAAAGTGTCTCAGATAAATTTGGTACGTTCACCTTCACGTAGCTTGTGCGTACCATTCTTTCCTTCTTGGTACAATCTAAATGACCAAAACATTATAAAAATGTCAGTTTATCTTTATACACTACAAAGGGCATGAGTGCTCAACTAAATTTTAAAGCTGAAAGTTTCCTGGACTGGACTATTTCGAGGTATTTGACAAAAACAAGAATTTAAGCTAATTATGAAAATGTCAAACCAGGGTTCCCACTCCCTAATAGCCAGTAACACGTCTGCTGAAAAGTGTGTCTGTGTGGATGGGGGTTGAGGACAGGCTTGGCCTCAACTACACTATTCCCCTGTGGACAAATAGCCTGCTGACATTCAAAGTCAAAGGTCACGTATGGAAAAAGGCCACTTTGGTGAGGTACTAAATGGCTGCAGGGAGAGCCCTGAAGACTCATTTCTTTTAATGCAATCCTCTTGCCAAGGGGACCACGAAGAGCAGCAAACTCATCCTTGGTCCACCCAGCAGACTTTCTGGCATGGGTACAATGGCATGCGTCTGCCAATGCCAGTCAAACGAGGGAACCTTGCCCTGATTCCACAAACTTTATTGGGGTCAGCGCTTGTGCTTCAGGCCAGGTCCATCCTGATACTTATGCCAATATGAGGTGTGCCCTGGATCATTTGGTGCCCTGCTCTTTGATGATGTGCTGACGAAGGTGGATTTCAAACTGTGTTCCTTGTGGCCTGTGCAGGCTCATCAGTCACGGTCGGTATTTGGTTTCAATTTTTCAAGCGCCTGGATTAAAAAGATTTTCAGATGGAATTCCTGCAAAACCCATATACTCATCCACAGTCTGCATGTGACTGGTCTTCCGGGGAATATTCTACCAGAGTAGTTAAGGGGAAAAGCGGCAACTATTTGCAGCCTTAGAGATAGATTTGAGATGAGGAATTTGTTGGTTTATTGTATTTATTGTTTAGAATTGAAATGAAGGAATGTAAATTTCATTCAAACAATAATTTTAGGTCTAAGCTGGTTAAAATTTAATCGACGCTAAGCACTTTGAATTTGAATTTCAAGTGCTCTGCTCAGCTAGAGTCTCACTTTAATTTGAAAATAATAACATAACGTTCTTCATTTCTTAGACTCACAATCACATCGCTCATTAAATTGCTGTTTTATGCACAGTGATTGGCAGCACTGTTGAAAGAGGCTATCATGAAGAACCACAATGTTGGTCCAGTGTCACCCAGCTGCCATACTGGTGATTCAATTACAAATTTGCCCTATCTTCGATGTGCAGTATATAAATAAACCAAGGACCCTCCAATGATTTATTAGGAATGTTCCAATTAGCAGTTAAAAAGGAACCTTATGTAGTGTGATCTGTAGTAGTGTTATGTTAGAATCTCTTCACCTCTACGTGATTAAATTCTCTTGTGCTTCCCTCAGATATAGGTAAGCCCATTCAATCTGATAAAACTCAGGTGACACAGACATTGCTCAAATGGAGCCTGTGGCCAATTTATGAGGGTGGGATGGCAATCTCTTCACCTAGGTGGGCGGTCAGGCTCCTAAGTGTAATTTTTATGGGTGCCCGCAATGAACACGGACTCACAGGAGTGAAGACCCCAGAATAGGCCCTCTCGCTCTAAAAATACACAAGGATAAAGTTAAGGAAATGGCAATGTCACATTGAAGGTGTTCTGGGACAGGTTGACGTTGTATCTAAGCCATGTCATAATACATTTGGGGTCTGCTGTGACTGAATATAAAGAATGAGAAAATGGTTCCAGCGACCCTAGCATTGTCGCAGCTCACACAGCACACAAAGTAAGATTACATTCCAGGTCCCTGTTGTAATGACGATGTGTTTAAAGGCTGATTCATTTCAAACTGTTTAGCGAGCCTGTTTTGCTCCGGGAAGGAAAAGAGTTGAAAACACCATTGTCACTTTTAATCACAATGACCTGGCTGTAAATTATTCAGTCTGTGATTTATGTTATTGTGCTATTGTTAAGTTTGGCAAACTTGAAGATACAGCCTCCTTAAATCCTGAGTATAAATACAAGTCTATTCTTGCAATCTTTGCACATAGTTTAAGTCAGAACATAACACAACGGTAACAGTTGCCATGAGAGATCTTTGAGGGGGAGAATATTTCATCAACTGTGGACAGGGTAGAAATAACTGTGAGGAACAGGACAGATGCAGAAAAACCTCAAGTGAACTGGAAGCCTGCAAGGCATATCACATTGACCAACATCATTGAAAAAGGCTTTTCAGGAGAGATGTGTGAAGAAATACAGCTCACACTTTACAATCAGATAGGAAATATAACCCTAAGATTGGAAACATTGCAGAACTGTCTCCTCATTGCTGTAACAGTATCAACCCAAATAGGAATAAATGCGAATGATATTGGTTTCGACCCACTGTGCACGCAATTTCCTACATTACAACAGTGACTACACTTCAAAAAGTACTTCATTGGCTGTAAAGCGCTTTGGATATCCGGTGGTCGTGAAAGGTGCTATAGAAATGCAAGTCTGTCTTTATTTTTTTTAATTGTAAAAATGCATGTACTGAATGGGACTGAATGGGACTGACTGGTTTGCTCTACAGAGAGCTGGCACGGACTCGATGGACCGAATGGCCTCCTTCTGTGCCGTTATGACTCTATGGGGGAAAAATTCAGTTGGTTGCGCCTCCCGTTAGCGCCTTAAGAGGGCGCTAATGGGGCGCAAAGCAACTAGTGCCCGGGCGCGGCGATGTTTGCACCGCTCGCAAAATTAACTAGACATTTTGCGGCAGCGCGAAACAGTACCGCCACGATCTCCTGCGCCGGCAGATCGTGACATCAGTCGAGTGCATAACGCCCCGGAGCGGATATTGAGTGGCGCCCCCTGCCTTACCGCCTGCCGCTAGCAACAACAGGTTGAGGAGAGCAAGATCAACCCTCCCCTTTAAGAACTGGCCGGGGCCATTGTGTCTGTGTTCCATTGCTGACTGACATCACATGAGGTTCGCCAGCGCTCTGAGTTAGCGCCTCGCTCCTCGGCCTTTGCGCCTTAAGACAGATGTGTAGTGCCTGATTTAGCGCTCCAATCACCTCCAGGGGCGATAAAAGTCAAGTTTGCAGTCGGAGGCGATAATTAGCGCCAGGCACTAATCTTTGCGCCCGGTCGATAATTGCGCCCCAAGCGGGGCGATACTGAATTTTTCCCCCTATGACTCTATGATTGCTATCTCAGTTTCCATGAAAAAAAGGGATCTATATAAATCATCGTCACTAACATGCATAAATAGTGTCATTGAAAAGATTCAATGTCTGTTTCAAGATTTAGTTTAGATTTTCCAATTTGGATGCAGTTTATGCCAGAATGGTTAGATGCAGGTTTTAGACAGACTCAAATGGAAGTGTGCTGTTTGCACACAGTATTCTGTGATAACATTAGCATAGTTGCAGACTGTAGCCGATGATTACTGTCACTGGCCGTGCCAGGACTATGTTGCATTGTGGCTGCAGGTGTCCTTTTAACAATTTTACATCACAGAATCCCCACAGTGCAGATAGAAGCCATTTCGGCCCATCGAGCCTGCACCGACACATATCCCACCCTATCCCCGTAACTCCACGTATTTAATCCCCCCTAACACTAAGGGTCAATTTATCATAGCCAAATCAACTTGACCCGCACATCTTTGGACTGTGAGAGGAAACCAGAGTACCCGGAGGAAACCCATGCAGACACGGGGAGAATGTGCAAACTCCACACAGACAGTCACCCGAGGCCAGATTCGAACCCGGGTCCCTGGCGCTGTGAGGCAACAGTGCTAACCACTACACCACCGTGTTGCCCTGGCTTTATGATGACATCTGGCTTTATGATGACCCAGATCCTGTGAAGACAATTTTGCATGGCCATTGTCAGGTCGGTGTGTCAAGGCATGCCGATAAAACTGGTGGCACCTTGGCTGGTTAGGCCAATGAGGCTATGTTGGCTGTTGATCACCCTCACATGCATGTTTTATGAGTGAAGCATGACATACTGTGATTTGAGCGTTTCCAGGAAGAAGGCATCATTATGCTTAGTCAGGCAATCACATATCTTCGTGGTGCCATCGGTCTTCTGCCACAGCTCTCTTTAGGAAAAGAACCCTCCACTAATTATCTGCCAACGTGAGGTAGATTCACCTTCGTCGGGAGATGCGAGTGTACAGTTCACCCATCATCCCTGAGCTCGCTGACCTACATTGGCTCCTGGTCCGGCAACGCTTCAATTTTAAAATTCTCATCCTTGTGTTCAAATCTCTCCATGGCCTTGCCCCCCTCCCTATCTCTGTAACTTCCTCCAGTCCTACAAACCTCCGAGATCTCTGAGCTCCTCCAATTCTGGCCACTTGCGTATCCCTGATTTTAATCGCTCCACCATTGGCGGCCGTGCCTTCCGCTGCCTAGGTCCTAAGCTCTGGAATGCCCTCCTTAAGCCTCTGCCTCGCTACCATCTTCCTTTAATACGCTCCTTCAAACCTACCTCTTTGACCAAGCTTTTAGTCATCTGTCCTAATATCTCCTTATGTGGCTCGGTGTCCTTTGTTTGATAATCGCTCCTGTGAAGCGCCTTGGGACATTTTACTACATTAAAGGTGCTATATAAATGCAAGTTGTTGTTGTACAGTTAACAACAAATGGGCAGCGAGCACCTTTTGTGTAGGCTGACCTGACTATCGTCCCTCCTTAGGTTCTCCTCTTCTTCCAAACACCTCAGCTTGAGAGATTCCCACTGTGTCCCATTAGTCCCAGTAGTAGCAGCGGAGCAAAATAAAATTGGAGCAATTGGCACAAAGGCTCACGACAACCTAAACGCCTGTAGAAAATAAAAAAACAGGAAAAAGAAAAGCGGTTAAGTAATGATTGAAGTCTGCTTATCTGAACATTACTGTGTCCTTTCCCTCATCTTCCATACACTGATCAGTACCTACCCTGGATGCCCGTTTCACATGGGTGTGATTATGAATGGGCATCCTGCACTGTGGAATGTCGGGAAATAACATGCAGCATTCAAATGAATATTTAAATGAACCTCCCTCCTGCTTCAGTCAGGCAATTTTAATTCTTTGCACACTTGACTGAAAGTGGGCAGAGATCCAACGTCATAAAACTCTGCCCAATTTTCCAATCTCACTTCCTGATCTACTTCTGTAAATTGGGTGGATCCAATTGTAATATCCAGGCCAGTAACACACATTAACCCGTGCCTGATTCAAGCACACATCATAAGGAAATAGCTGCCCTATGTCGTTTTTCTTATGGTTCGATTTGTGACTGTGCAGATCATCTACATAGCCTGTGCCTGTTCAGATGGTATTAATGGTAACTATGTACATTAGAAAGGGTTTAATCAAGACACAGCAGCAATGCAAACCTTACTACTCCTTTTGGCCCCAGGGAAGTTTTCCAAGAGAGATGTGCAAAAATTAAGACTGCAGGTTCCTTGCAGCCCAGTTGCTGAAGCAACTCTATGTTCAGATAAGAGGTACACTTACCATAAACAAAATGAACAATGTCTGTTATCAGATTGTAACTAGTCCTCTTGTGTGGCTAGCAGTGTTCAATGTCAAGTGGCACTTGGATTTGCACTCAACCACAAGAATATGAAGCAAATATCTTTACTGTTCCACAGTTGAGTTGATTTATTTTCTCTCAAATGAGCTCTAAAGTTTTAATTAATACTGCAGAGGTAGGATGAGCTGAACTGCATGTGATTCCCAGGTTTGATGGGGAGGATTGGCCAGTCCTAGCTCATGCATGGGGTTATGTTGAGTTGCCTGTTCAATGCATGTGGTATGTCTTGACTTGTAGATGAAATCACCGGGAAGTTTGATTCAGTCATTGCAAGACCACCTGTTATCTGAAGATAAAGGAGCATGACGCTGCATCCAACACATCAGCTCTTCTCAAAGATGCATTTGTACAAGCTTGATGCTAATCTGTTTCATAGCTGCAGACAGCTGCAAGGTCGAGTGGTGGGAGTTTCACTCTGAAACCCAGTTAGAGTAAATAATCCAGCTCCGTTTATACCTGACCAATTGCTGCTTCTCAAGCACAGATTCATAGCAAATGGGAATTTGTGCATTAATACTCCCTCCCTAACAGCACTGTGGGAGTACCTTCACCACACGGACTGCAGCTCACCACCACCTTCTCAAGGGCAAATAGGGATGGGCAATAAATGCTGGGCTTGCCAGCGACGCCCACATCCCATAGACAAATTAAAAAAAAATACAAATGGGTTCTTCTGGTAATCAGGAAGGAACCTGAACTCCTAATTTTTCGAATGAGATTAGCAGGCTCCCACCACATCAACTACTGGATAACTTTCATTCTGATTTTCACTGCTTCTGTACTTCCTATAGTCAGCCCACTGCAAACTGACACTGTGGCACAGTTAAAGTGATCCTTAGAACCGTCACAGCGAGCCAGCCAAACAGCCAAAGGTTAATAATTTGGCAACTGGTCTCCCTCTGTCATGAGTGATAGGAATAACCAAGTATGTCTCTTATATTACTTTTTGGTGCCACATTTGGTGGTCTGAATGGGACCATAAAAATAAAGTGACAGACATTGATTTATACATTAAATTCTGAATTGTATTTTCAAAGGGACACTGCAAATAGAGGGGGATCTGTGCGGCTTATACTGGCCGAATTTTCGTTTCATATGTAAACCATCCTCTGAAAGATAAAGCATAATATTTCTGTTTAATTGATTGCGTCCATAACATATTGGTACTGGTTATGTTACTGGACTAGTAATCCAGAGGTCTGGACAAATAATCCAGTGAATGCGAGTTCAAATCTCACCATGGCAATGTGAGAATTTGAATTCTGTTAAAAAGTTTTGGAAATAAACAGCTGGTGTCACTAAAAGTGATCATGGAGCTGTCGAATTATAGTAAACATCCAACTGATGTCCTTTAAGGAAAGGAACCTGCCATCTTAGCTGATCTGGTCTATATACGACTCCAGTCCCAACACCAACATGGTTGACTCTTCGCTCTCTGAATTGGCCGAGCAAGCCACTCAGTCGTATCAAACCGCTACAAAGATAGAAGGCCCACCTCCACCTTCTCAGGGCAACTGGAGAAGGGAAATAAATGCAGGCGTTGCCAGCAGTGCCCACATCCTGAGAACTAATAAAATAATATGTATATTTATATAGTTTTAAAAGGTAAATAAGAAACGAAGGGCTGGAATTTGCCATTGGGGTCGGGCTGGGGGTGTGTCAGGTGGTTTTCGTGTCAGGAACCCGACTCTGATGTGAAGTGGGAAAAAAGTGCGATTTTGCCCTAATTGGGCACCTGATTTCCAGCGTGTGGGAACCCCTGGCCCAATGAGTCTTTCCATCCTGAAAGTCGCCTCCGATGACGTCATCAGTGCTGCTGGATTTAAGGCCTGCAAGAAGCCTTGCTTCTTCTGGAGACTGTAAACTTTATGGCCATTGTTGTGATCGCTTCATTCAGCAAATATGTCCAGCAGTAGGCCAAAGTGTGCTCCACGGTTCGATGACGCCACCCTGCAAGCTCTGGTGGAGGGAGCAAGATCAAATAAGGAGGTGCTCTTCCCTTCCTCAGGGAGGAAAAAGCCTCCCCAGCAGACTAAAGCTGTGTGGATGCAAGTGGCCCAGGAGGTCAACTCAATGTCTATGTGCCGCAGAATCTGGCTGCAGTGCAGGAAGAGGTTTCATGACCTTCTCCGCACAGGAAAAGTGAGTATGACTTTCCCATCACCCTCAATCTGATCCCCATCGCCTCTCCTCACCAGCACTTAGCTTTGCCAACCTCTTCCTCCACATCCCACTTGACACTGACATCCCTGCACCCTTACCCATTCCCTCTCTCTGTATGTTCACATTCACTTAACTATTCGACTATGCAGCCCTCACACTCCCTATCGCTGTGATGCTATGACAACAACTTACAACACACAGGGAGGGCCCTTGGTCTTGGCACCTCACTCCATCTTTGTCTCCTTCTAAGCATCTATGCTATGGAATCTCTACACTCACTCCTTCATTTTCACTCAAACTCCACTTGTGTCCCTCATTGCAGGAAAAGAGAGCCCACAATAAGAGGGAGAGGGTGAGGACAGGAGGAGGGCCACCCTCAGTAGCCCAGCTCACCACTGCGGAGGAGGCGGCCCTGGAGATTGTGGGAGTGGAGGAGGATGCGCAAATGGGGGACGGACAGACGGGTGCATCACAGCAAGCTGGTGACAGAATAGTTTTGCATCTCTCTCATCGACATTGCATGAGTAACTGATAATGATTCTGAAGGTCTAACAGATTGACTTATGATCATCTGTACAATTCAATGTGCATGCAAACTTTACCTCACATCTCCAACTCTTTCCTTTACTCCCCCACAGGACCATCGATAACCCCCGTCCCCACTGTCCAAGAGAAAGAGCCTGAGCTTCCAGACTCCTCAGAGGAAGCTGCAACCTTTGAAGGTGTAGCGTCAGCAGAATTCAGCGCACCCAGCACCAGCGCAGACACTCACACCTCGGTGGGAACTGCGCGAGATAGTGTAGTGTTGTCACCTGGTGTATCACAGCTCACAAGTGAGCATCAGCAGATGGTGGAGACAGGGACAGCAGTGGAGAGTCCTCATCGGAGGGCACAGGGCTCTGCCAGCTCGGCTCGGCTGCATGTCGACCCTCTGCCTCTGGGTCCATCCAGAAGAAGAGCGGTGCTGGAACTCCAGGAACAGGTGCAGGAGTCTCTGGCAGGTTTTGTCTCCAGGGTCGCTGCGAGTGTGGAGTGACACGGTGGCATAGTGGTTAGCACTGGTGCCTCACAGCGCCAGGGACCCGGGTTCGAATCTGGCCTCGGGTGACTGTCTGTGTGGAGTTTGCACATTCTCCCCGTGTCTGCGTGGGTTTCCTCCGGGTGCTCCGGTTTCCTCCCACAGTCCAAAAATGTGTGAGTTAGGTTGATTTGGCTATGATAAATTGACCCTTAGTGTTAGGGGGGGATTAAATATGTGGGGTTACGGGGATAGGATGGGATATGTTAGGGGGAATTAAATACGTGGGGTTACGGGAATAGGGTGGGATATGTGTCAGTGCAGGCGCGATTGGCCGAAATGGCCTCTATCTGTACTGTGGGTTTCTGTGTGAGAAAGCAGGGACAGGGTACTGGATTTGGATGATCAGCCATGATTGTATTGAATGGTGGAGCAGGCTCGATGGGCTGAATGGCCTACTCCTGCTCCTATCTTCTATGTTTATGTTTCTATGAATGGAGGAGTCCATCGCTAACATGAGCAGAGCCTTTGTGGAGGCGTTGGCGCATGAACGCATCACCACGGAAAGGATGGCAACCTCCGTGGAAAGGATGGCTACTGTAGAGGAGAGGATGGCTACGGCCATGGAGGAGCTTAGTCGCCAGGGTTGTGAAAACATGGTCATTGTTCAGAATAGACTGACATCTCTTGAGGAGCGATGGTCAGCTATTGAGCAGAGAAAAGTAGGACTTCCAGCGCAGAAACGGGCCCTCATGGCCCCCCTGAAGTGCAGAAAGGGGCTGTCCAGCCACTTGCTAGGTCTGAAGTGGGGCTGACCCATGAGAGGGATGTTGGTGGCAGACAACAAGGAAGTGGGGGCGCCTCTCCAAGCGCTCATATGACCATGCCACTGCAGAGCCCTCAGTCAGAGCCCCACCAGAGTCCCCACCCAACTGAGATCGGCGTCTCAACCCCTGCACAGCCGTAGGAGCAGCAGACTGTTGCCGAGCCCTCAAAGGTTTGCAACCCCAGAGGACGCCCGCCAAAGGTGTCGAGGCAGGAGCAGCAAGAAAGTGAGCAAGGGGCCTCCACATCTGCTGAGGCCACAGGGGAAGCACTACGTAGGAGCACACGTAAGAGGAAGGTAGTCACTTGGGTGTCATGTTGTGTTTATTTTTGAAATGCCATCAGTTGCTTGTTGTGATGAAAAATGCTGATGTAAAACTGTTGAAGTTGTGGCATGTGTCATTTCGCAAATGGGACTTCCACATTGAGGGCTTAGGGTGACTTGCAATTGTCAGTATGGTGGTCAGAGTGGTAGGAACCGTAGGTTCTTGGCCATTGTCGATGGTCTGGTAAGAAGCTGCGAGGCAAAAGTGCTTGATTGGCTAGGCTAAGCAAATCTGGCCAAGATGAGTGCGTCCCTTGCATCCCGGCCAGCAATGTGCTCGCATGCTGCTGGTGCTGGTTGATGCACCTCTGCAAGCTGGTCGTTGTCGCTCTCCTCCTCCTCCTCATCTGAGGAGGCTATGTGATGAGCCACTTGTTCCTCAGGCATCTGCAAGCCACGATGCTGTGCCATGTTGTGAAGTGCACAGCAGACCACGACGATTCTGGAGACCCTGGCTGCTGAGTACTGCAGGGCTCCACCTGATCTATCAAGGCATCTGAATCGCATCTTCAGCAAGCCGATGGTTTGTTCGATTATGGATCTGGTGGAAATGTGGCTGGAGTTGTAGTGCTCCTCAGCTTCTTTGGATGGGCTCCTCAACAGCGTCATTAGCCACGTCTTCAGGGGATAGCCCTTGTCTCCAAGTAGCCATCCGAAAAGTTGGTCTGGCGGACTGAAGAGCGGGGGCACACTAGACTGGCGCAGGATGAAGGAGTCATGACAACTGCCAGGGTACTTGGCGCAAACATGCAAAATTTCCTTCTTGTGGTCACACACCAGCTGTACGTTGAGGGAGTGGAAGCCCTTGCGGTTGACAAAAATACCTGGATTGTGATGGGGTGCCTTAAGGGTCACATGTGTGCAGTCAACAACGCCCTGCACCCTTGGAAAGCCTGTCATATTGTCAAACCCAACCGCACGCGCAGTTACACTGGCTTGATCCTTGGAGAAATTGATGTAACTATGAGCGATGGCAAAGAGGGCATCGGTTACCTGCGTGATGCAAGTGTGTGCGGCCGCCTGGGAGACACCGCTGATGTCTGCTGCTGATCCCTGGAATGAGCCTAAAGCAAAAAAGTTGAGTGCGGTGGTGACTTTGACGGCCACTGGTAAGGGGTGTCCACCTGCTCCTCTGGGTTCCAGCTCTTGCTGCAGCATTGCGCAGATGTCACCCACTACCTCTCGCGAAAGTCGGAGCCTCCTTTGGCACTGCTGCTCAGTCATGTTGAGGTAGCTGATCCTCTGTCTGTAGACCCTGTTTTTGGGGTATCTCCTGCGCCGACGTGCTTCCATGCGCTGGCGCCTTCTGGCCTGTGCAGCTTCAGGTGGGTGGGCAGCAGCTTGGAGCTCCTGTTGTTGCTCCTGCTGTTGGTGCTGCTGTTGTTCCGGGTTCTGCTGCTGCTGCGGCTGGTCTTCGTCTGAATCTGATGTCCAGGAGGAAAGGAAATAAATGGTTCCCATGCTGCTGGTATATACCTCAGTTGAGGAAGCGCTCAATCAAGGTGGGGAGAGGGGTTTCCCAGGAGGTCACACTGGAGATGGGTGTCAGGCTCCAAACTTCCACAACAATGGGTAGGCCTGTTAAAAGTTCCCCCAGACCTGAGACAACAAAGTTCTGCCACCTGCAAATGATGATTGCTGAAAACTCCTTTTTAATGGTGGAGCTGCAGCTGTTAGTAAGCAGTCCACTTGTGCTGCCGCCAGGATTCACTGGCGTGTTTCAGAGGAGGCGTGCAGCACGTGGGAAAAGTGTTAAAATCAGAAAGGCCTCTCAAAATGGGATTATAGAGGCAATTAAGTGGTTGTTAAGGAGCTTAAGGGCCTATCCCGCCTCTTGGAGGCGGGATGGAAACGGGGTCAGAAAACACGCATGTGGGAAAATTGCTTGGAGGCGGGATGGAGGCAGGATCGGGCCCGCCCACCTTTTTTTGCAATTTTACCACCTCACATGCCTCCAATCCCGCCTCCTCGGGCCTGGCAAAAATCGAGCCCGAAGTCTTAGTAGTTGATTGTGTCCGAATTGGGGAGCAGTCCCGGTGCAGTGCACGAAGCACACGCCTCATGAGGCGTTAGGCCCCCTAATTGCACATGAAAAGGGCCTGGTTCAGGCACCTACCCTGGACGCCTCTGAAGGAGCCTTTACCAATATGGCAGGGTGGCGTACTTCCGGCATGCACCCCACCCGCAATGTTAAATCCTCAGACATCCATTTTACACTTGCAAAACGGGCACAGTGCAATCTAAAATTTGTGCAAAGTAATTTTCTTACATTACAGAAGGAACCTTTTAGTTTAATAGTAAGAAGGTTCTACTTGTTGGTGTAACCATATTTAAAACGAATTTAAAGATTGAAATCTGTACTTTGTGTAATGGTCTATCCACATGAATTGAGTTAAAGCGCTAATTCCACCAATTACACGGGAAGTATTAACATGGAGTCCACTTGTGACTGGCGCATGATGAGATTAGGAAGTCGGCAGAGTAAGCCAATAACATTTTTAGTGGATGAGCCAGCAATAACAATACATATTACAGAGGAAAATGTGATGGCAAGAATATTGAGGTATAGGAAAATTTGGTTAAATGGTTGAAATTTGCAGGTGTAAAGCAAATAAATTTAACTGATTACGCTTTGCTGCCCAAAATGTATCAGATTGGTGATAATCCCCAACATGAACAGGTAAAGCTCTGAGCCTCAACATTAGATTGAACGCAGTGAAAAAAAGCCCAAGTGATTGCCACATTTCACAGGTGTAAAAACTACCGCCGATATCCTTGGCAGATAGCAAGTGAATCTTTGGGTTAAGTGCTAGGTTAGTGGCGTCACGCTCTGGTTTCATTAGTTATTTAGCTCACAGACCCTTTTCACAGGCTAAGCAGCTGTGACATGCAGCACACAATACACTAGTCAGGGTGACGACTGGTGACGCCTTGAACAGCTGCTGAACCTTTGTGAAGTTGTCATTCTTGTCAAATGTTTGACGTGCTCTTGGACACCTCACAGAAGCACGTGGCAGCAAATGACAGGGGCAAATATATCTGCGGTCTCGCCTTGGGCAGGGATAGCATGAGAGAGGGAAAGCGCTTGTAGTGTCAAAATGTAATATGTAAATGGTAAAGAACAACAAAAGTCTGTTGCAAACAAGCTTTGGCATCAAGTGAATTGTCATCTTTTGGCTGTTCTATGTTATTTTAGAATTTACATAGAATTACATGAATGTGCAGCACAGAAACAGACCATTCCGCCCATCTGGTCCGTGTGCCTCAAGAGCCTCCTCCCAGCCCTCTTCATCTCACCCGATCAGCATATCCTTCTATTCCTTTCTCCCTCATGCGTTTATATAGATCCCTCTTAAATTGGTTCTGAATATAATCCGCATCATTGATATCTACAATTGAGTTGCACTGAAATACAAAAAGTGAAGTTCATTGTCATTGACAACTGTTGTTATGAAATTATTAAAAGTTTTTTCTTTGAATCCCCATGATCATTGCTTATTGCCAGACTGGGAACAGAGGGATGTGACAATCCATGATTGAGAGCGTGGCAACAGGAAACCTCCCCCTCAAAACACTAAGGGGGAAAGATTCGGTACCTTAGCGCCTCCCGTTAGCACCTCCTGTTAGCGCCAGCAGATGGTGCTAATCGGGCGCTAGAGCATTATCGCCGGGGCGAGGCGAATCCAACGCCGCCGCTGAATCCCGCCCCCCTGGAGCACCGCCGCTAACAGTTATCGCCGGGAGCCTCAACGCCAGGTGGATCGTCACGTCAGTGAGTGTGCAACACTCACTGGCCGCCCGATCTGAAAAATTGATTGTCGTCACTTACTTTAGCGCCTAGAGGAAACAGCAACAGGGAGAGCTGGTGTGAAGCAACAGGAAGCCGGCTCCAAGGACATTATTTAAAGGGATCATCAGTAATGAGTCGCAGCTGTAGGTTAGTGGAGTTTCAGTGCTCTCTTGTCAGCTTCACACAGTACAACAGTCTCATTCTGTAATTTCAACGTTATCAGGAGCATTGTGGCAACTAAAAAGTAGTTACATTTATTCTTAAACAAATCAAACTGCTACATTTGGTTACATTAATGGCGCTGTACTGGCAGTCGACCTCGCCCTCCAGGATCTACTGCGGAGGGAGTGGAGGCAGCGAGCAAGACTGGAACATGTGGCCAGAGGGAGGAGGAGGGCCATCACGGCTCTCAACAGGAAGTCTTACCTTCCGAGGGTATTCTGAGAGCACTTCTCCTATCTCCAATTAAGCGAGGAGCAGTGTATTAGAAGGCTCCGCTTCACCAAGGAGGTGGTCACAGAACTCTGCCACCTCCTGCAACCAGACCTCCAGCCTCAGATCAGGTGACCACGGCTCTCTCATTGGCCGTCAAGGTCACCGTTGCCCTCAGTTTCTTCGCCAGCAGATCCTTCCAGTCTGCAGCAGGAGACATAGCTACCATCTCGCAGTTCGCCATCCATCGCTGCATCCGGGAGGTCACAGAGGCTCTCTACAGTAGGAGAAGGGATTATATTTCCTTCCCCATCACCAGAGAGAAGCAGGACAAACGCGCATGTGGCTTTGCCAGGATAGCGGGATTCCCCATGGTGCAGGGCGCCATTGACTGCACCCACGTGGCTTTGCGGGCACCACATAACAATCCTGAGATCTTCTGTAACCGCAAAGGCTACCACTCACTCACTGTGTAGTTGATGAGCGACCACAGACAGCTAATCCTTAATGTCAATGCCCGCTATCCTGGCAGCAGCCACGATGCCTTCATCCTGCACCAGACCGGTGTGCCAGCACTCTTCCAGCCACGACGTCAAGCTCGCGGCTGGCTGGTCGGAGACAAGGGCTATCTGCTCTCCATCTGGCTCATGACTCCCCTCCACAACCCCAGCACTCCTGCCCAGCACTCATATAATGAGAAAAATGAGAAGTCGCACAACATCAGGTTATAGTCCAACAGATTTATTTAAAATTACAAGCTTTCGGAGCTATCGATCGCCCCTTCTTCAGGTAAAGTTACTATTACTTTAGTAACTTTACCTGAAGAAGGGGCGATCGATAGCTCCGAAAGCTTGTAATTTTAAATAAATCTGTTGGACTATAACCTGGTGTTGTGCGACTTCTCATTTTTGTCCACCCCAGTCCAACGCCGGCATCTCCGCATCATGACTCATATAATGAGAGCCATGCTGCGACCAGGAACATCATCGAGCAGACCATCGGCCTGCTAAAGCAACGGTTCCGCTGCCTTGACCGCTCGGGAGGAGCCCTCCAGTACTCGGCTGAGCAGGTGTCCCATTTCATGGTGGTCTGCTGCATGCTCCACAACTTGGCTATCATGAGGGCCCAGCCCTTACCACCAGGGATTGCGGGATCACCTCAGGAGGAGGAGGAGGGAGAGGAGGAGGAGAAGGAGGAGGACGAGGAGGAAGAGTAAGATGGGGAGGACGACGAGGAGGAGGAACAGGAACGAGGGAGGAGGCTTCCACTCAATCAGCCTTCTGGAAGGGCGTTCTGTGACCGCCTTATCAGACTGCAGTTCGAATAAATTAAACCCCAGATCCCCGTTGCTCACCACATCCCCATCATTCCATCCCTGTCACAGGCCATATCACAGCGCAAAGCTGAAATGAGAGACACCACAAAATAATGCAAACTAAATTAATATATTTATCAAAAATCGGTGAACACATATTTACAACAACAATATTAACTATTCACCCTTGTGCAATCCTTTAGTGCCTCTCGTTGCTGTGCCTTTGCCTACTCTAGTGCTCCTACGAGGTGTTGGCCCAGTGGCTGCAGCAGGGCTGGTGGAAGGCTGCTGAGTGTCCGTGTGGGAGACTTCAGATGGTCTTGCAGGACACCCTCGACCAGCTCTGGGCCTGGAAGACCCGGCTGTAGACTGCACCACCTCAGCATGGGTGGCAGCAGTCTGGGCTGGCTGGATGACAGGCAGCGACGAGGGTCATGGCGGAGTGGCAGTGGTGGGAGCAGGAATGCTGTCATCGTGAGAGAGGACAGCAGGTTCCTGCTCCACTGACCCACTGCCACTCCCCCGGGGCAGCACCTCAGCATCCCTAGCAATCTGCTGGAGCACAGATTGCTGGCCTGCTGCAACACCATGAAAGCCCTGGTCGACGGTGGGAGACTCAGCCACGATGGCAGCAGTCAGAGCTTGCGTGGCATCAAGCTGAGACTGAATGAGAGCAGTCTGAGATTAAATGCCACCAACCATAGACTGCATTGCAGCACTACAACGTTGCGTTGCTTCCGCCTGTGTAGTAATGGAAGCTGCGACATCTCCCATCACACGCGGCATCAGGTCTGGGTCGCCACGGTCTCTCTGGGAGTCCACCATCCTTTGCAGACTGGAAATGATGGGCTCCATGGTGTGCGCAGAGCTCTGTGCAATGTTGGAGGCGGACTCCTCCACGCTCCTTACCATTGCCAAGAGGCTCTCGGGCACCCTTGGCATTGCACCAAAATCTCCGTGTGCATGCCCATCACCCTTCTTCTAAAGGCCTCCCCATTGAGGTCCTCATCTGAGTCCTGTGCAGCAGAACTCACGCGTGAACTCGCCCTCCGGGGAGGTGGCCCCCAAGCTACCCTTTCCCCCTGGCCTTGCTGCAGCCCACTCGTCCTCAGTGCCTTACCCTGTGCAGATCCCGCTACTATACTAGCCTCTAAAGAACATGTAGTGCCAGTATCTGAGCTGGTGCCTGCGGGTGAGACATGCAGTGACGCGGTGTGTTCTTCCTCCTCCTCTTCTTCTGCCTCGCTCTCTACGGTGCCCTCAGGGACAGGCTGCTCAGCTGCTTGCTCATTACCTGAAAGCATAAAGGCACAAGAATCGGGTTAAGGTTAGGGGAGGGGGCAGGAAGGGAGAAAGGCATGCATACAGTATGATTAAGTGGAAAGTGCGAAACACTTGTGGGGTGAGGGGGAAGTGGGATGTGAGAAGAAGGAATAGGGATGAACATCCCGTTGTTGTCCCCAAGGGGGTCAACATCGCCGGTGGCCACGGCGCCCACCACCTGGCACCCAATAATCTCCAGCACTCTATTTTCCAGCACAGACAGTGGTTGGGTGTCAGCTTGTCCCCCGCCTGTGCGCTCCTGCTCCCTCCTGTTGTGAGCCACCTTGGTCTGCAAGAGGAAAGTGTGTGAGTGAGTGTGGAGCAATGTATTTGGGAGATGTGCCAGCCATAGTTGAATAGCTGTCATTGTTTGCAAGGTGTGAGATGTGGGTGTGAGTGTTGGTAGGTAGAGATTGTTGGTGGGTGAGTGCTGGGGGTGTGGTGCTTTGGCCAGTGTGTGCAGACTGTGGTTCAGATGGTGGTATGTAGAATTTGTTGAAGCATTCACCCACCCTGACCACCCGAGTGAGGTCGTTAAATTTCTTCCTGCACTGTGTATGTCCTGGAGATTACAGTGCTGCCCAAGACGTGCTGTGCTACCTCCCTCCACATGGTGCGGAAGACAACTTGTGGCGAGGGCCTCCTGTCACTTGCCGGGTAGAACACCGCCCTCTGTCTCTCCACAGCAAGCACCAACGCCTCCAATGCTTGATCACAGAATCTGCGGGCTCTCTCCCTGGGCCATGGATCTGCCATGAGTACAGCTGCTTCAGTCCTCCGGCTCCTTCTCCTTGACCTTGACCTGCTGCTGCTTGCTGAGGCAACTGCGCAGCCAGCAAAGCTGCAAATGAGGTTCTGCAGCATCAGTGAACCTCCCTTTTAAGAACTGAAAAAAACCTGTGGCAATCATGACTTGCAATTAGACTGCACCTGTTATTGGTCCATGCTTTGAGTGTAACGCCAATGAGTTTGGGCTTAAAGACTTGAATTAGCGCTCCAATCATTTCTTTGAGCTCTGGCCTGATGGGGAAGCGTCACTGCTCCCCACCAATTAAAACGGCAGATCGGGTCCCAGTGACATCATTGGAACCCAATCTGCATATTTAAAGAAGGACCCCGCCGCCTTCCTGCGGCTGTCCCGCTTGCCTGCTCAAAAGAGCAGATTAACGTAAGGACACAGTGGGAAGGTAGCGGGGTCAGAGCGGGTCAGAGCGGGGTAAATCGCTGTCCTCATTTTAACTGCCCCTCGCCCGGTTTCCATCAGAGTAAAAACTGGGACCTTTGGTTCCTACCTGTTAAGTTTTGATTTCCAGCTATTTAGTTTTAAATAGTGACAGAAAAGTGTGATGTTAAAAACGTGACTGGAAGTGTTTCAGGAAGAAATGGACGGTATACACGATTTTTAATAGTATATAATCCATAATCTTGAGCTCATCCGAAACTCTGCTGCCCATATCCTAACTCGCACCAAGTCCCGTTCACCCATCACCCCTGCCCTCGCTGACCTACATTGGTTCCCGATCCCCGAACGTTTCGATTTTAAAATTCTCATCCTCGTGTTTAAATTCTTCCATGGCCTCATCCCTCCCTATCTCTGCAACCTCCTCCTGCTCATTATCTGAAGCGTGCTGAGCCTGTCCAGCCCAGGAGTGCTGGTATTTCCTGTCCCAGACCAGGCCACGGGCCTCTGAGGCCTGCAGCTATGTCGCCAGCCTAAAGGCCTAAAGTGAGGCCTAAAGTTCTGCTATTTAGTGGATAAGAAATGTTAAATTTATCTTGGTGGTTTCTCTCCAGTTTGCTGCTGGGTCCTATCAGATCTTTGGGCCTGAGTGAGGTTCCTGGCAAAAGCCACGAACAGCGTTTCGGGATTCCGCTGTATCTGGGTACTTCATGGGTGCAAGTCCAGGAAGAAGAGGCAGGGGGCTCTGAGCGATTTGCATGCCAGTGCAGTAGACACAGGCCCAGCTCCGCCCCGCCCCCACAAGCCCCGGAAATCTGTGGTTAACGTGAAAGGGGCGATGACTCGGCATCTGTGGCCCCTTGTTCCTGACCTTTGTGCCTGGAAATAGACATTCCCTGGGGCAAAGGTCAGGAAAATGTACCCCCTACACGTCCAGCATAATGCCACAAATCTAAATTTGGAGCCTATTGCGTCAAGTGTTGCAGAATGGAAAGAATGAGTGCCCATACAGTGCCATTATTTTTTATTCGTTCATGGGATGTGGGCGTCGCTGGCAAGGCCAGCATTTATTGCCCATCCCTAATTGCCCTTGAGAAGGTGGTGGTGAACCGCCTTCTTGAACCACTGCAGTCCGTGTAGTGATGTGTTGTATCTGTTGTATGAAACAAACCGGTCGTAATGACTATGCCTTGCACTTTACCTAAGCTTAGACAAAAGGGTAGCCTTGAACCCAATTGCAGAAGGAATGTCCTATCACCACAGGATACCAAGCTTGGTTCACATGAACCAAGAAATGGCAGAGTCACCAGTATCAAAATAATGCATTGCAAGCAAGTGGATGCCGAGTGCAGTACTGCACAATGGGTGCAAACATTCTGATGACATTGCAAGTTTTTTTGGTACCAATTCATAATTTTAACATGAATGATTTATTATAGAGCATTACCCAAGGGAGTACTAACCTTCAGAGGAAAGGATTTGACTAGAGGGGAGATTACCCAAGGCATGGCTCCAGTATTTGTTTGTTACAGAGAACAAAAGAAAACTGACGATTATCAGACAAAAATAACAGGGTGTTTCAAAAATATTCAACGTTTGCTGGTTACATACTGTGCGAAATGAAAGTGTGTGAATGATCAGCACTATCTTCAGTGAGTAATTACAGCAGTCGGAGGCCCAAGTTGCTCTCACTAGAATTACTGTGGCAGTGCATATTGTTCAGCTCAGGCTCCTGATGTGCATCTATGGTAAATAGCAGCAATGTTTCTTATCCCCAACACAATACCATTCATTTAACCTTTAGACACAGAAGTGCCCTCCATTCTGAAATGAACGCAGCGGCATTGCAAAGGTAGTTCCATCTGCTGTGCAGTTAACTTTAAATATATATATACTTCCAATGTGAAGATTATAATGAGAGCATGTTCAGCAGTAGTAGAATACTAAGTCAATTTAGGATTTTTACCCTCTGCTTTTCCCGATGATTTATCCCCTTGCTCCTTTTTTCACTGATTAACTGAGCATTTATTGTCAACTTGACAGCAGTTGAAATATTTACTTGTTCTTGGACACAACGACTGCATTCCTCCCCCACCCACCCCTGCCTGTGGTCTTTGCGTACTGGCCTCGCTCAAGGAGCCCTTGGAAGTGTCCCAGACCATTATACGCACAAGTCTTCTTCAATCACCCCAGATCCCATGCAGTTTGTAATGATTGCTGTAGCGGTGGTTTTAATAGGACAAGTTCAATTTCAGCAATCACTACAGTGCAGCTATGCCACCAATAGAATGGGATCAGTGCAGCTCAGTGGCCTACTTATTATGATGGGTATTTATTCCTATCTGGGCAAAGTCCACTCTCTACTGTCAAGTGAAGAGGTATAGTTCCAGCACCTCACCCAAGTGTCAGCTCTTGGGCAATGTGTGTCAGAGGGTTATTTGATTGCGGGGGGATGTTCATGACTACTCTAATCCTGTCTTCACTGGATATCCACACACAATAGGGGTCACTAAACAGCAATCAGAAGCAGAAACCCTGGCTGATTTTTCATTATTCCACCAAGAGAGCCGAAGCCAACTACAGCACAGACCACAGGGACCTGGGTGCTTTTGTGATCTGGGTGACTCAGCAACATGTGATGGGAGACGATTTCCTCTGATCATTAATTACAGTGTTTAGGATTTCACTCAAATTACCAAACACAAACATTTACGATGTCGCGACACATTGTGAACAGAGGAACTTTTATCCCTTTGTGTGTCAGCTGTGGCTAAGTTGGTAGCGCTCTTGCCTCTGAGTCAGAATGGTTGTGGGTTCAAGTCCCACTTGGGACTGACACTGCAGTGCCGTACTGGGGGAGTGCTGCATTGTTGGAGGTGCTGTCTTTCAGATGAGACATTAAACTGAGGTTTTACTCTCAGGTTAGAACACGTCCACTTCAAAAACATATACCTAAGAGCCACGCATCCCCTGTACACCTCCGACTGCGCAAATTATCGGCAGTCCAAAGTGTAAGAAACGAGTTTTGCCACTCACCATTCTCTTCAGTCTTAGTTTCTGAAGAAATCTCTTAAAAGTGAGCATTAGTCAGTGCAAGCATGTGGGTAGACAGAAGGCACAATTACTCAATAAATAATTATCACCTGAAGTGAACGCTTTGGATGACTTGTTTCAGATGAGAAGAGTTTGATTCACTGTGTAATATTTACAAGAACATTAACCAAAAACAAAGCCCCATTGGAATTTAAGTGCACAGCACCAGCCTTGTTAAATATCAAATTAGCAACTTCACTGCTCATGAGTCGTGTTGCTGGCAAACTTATATTTTTTTTGGTATCGTGTCTCACTTCTGGTTGAAAAGTACTTGGTGCTGTGTTTTAAGAGTGATGATTACTGTAGCATTGCTGCTTTAATAAAACAAGCTTAATTATAATCACTCTTTCAGCAATCACAACAGTGTCACTGTGCCACCATTAGAATGGTAGCGGAGCAGCTCAGTGCCTATTTATTGCGATGAGTGTATATTCAAATCTCAGCAAAGGGCAACCTCCACTCCTCTCTCACACGAAGCAGTTCCAGTTCTCTGACAGCTGCTTGGGGGAGTTGAGGACTGTAAATTTTCAATACTTTTTTGAGACTTTAAAACATTGGGCACTTTTTTTATGACTTGGGAGAATGAGCCTGGGCTACAAGTCTCAGTGGGTAGCACCCTCGCCTCTGAGTCAGAAGGTTGTGGGTTCTAAGTCCCACTCCCGGGACTTGAGCACAAAAATCTAGGCTGACACTCCAGTGCAGTGCTGAGGGAGTGCTGCACTGTCTTATGTGCCGTCTTTCGGATGAGACGTTAAACCGAGGTCCCGTCTGCTCTCTCAGGTGGACATAAAAGACCCCATGGCACTATTTCGAAGATGAGCAGGGGAGTTATCCTCGGTGTCCTGGCTAATATTTATCCCTCAGCCAACATCACTAAAACAGATTATCTGTTCATTATCACATTGCTGTTTGTGGGAGCTTGCTGTGCACGAATTGGCTGCTGCGTTTCCTACATTCCAATAGTGAGTACACGTCAAAAAGTACTTCATTAGCTGTAAAGCGCTTTGGGACATCCGGTGGTGCTATGTAAATGCAAGTTTTTCTCTTCTTTTACAAGCCTACATGTCAGCAATGTGTTCATGTTTGTGGTGGAAAAATTGGTTCCAAGTGTCAGCCTTAGCTCAGGGGTAGCACTCTCGTCCTTCAAGCCCCACTCCAGAGGCTTGAACATGTAATCTAGGCTGAATCAGAAGGAAATGCAGACCTTTGGATGAGATGTAAACCAAGGCCCTGTCTGCCCTCAGAATAGGGTGACTAACCTTCTGCTGACACAGGCCCCCCCCACTTCCTGATCACCAACACAGGTCTCTCCAGGATCTCAATTTCTTCCTCCTCATGAGAATGGGTCAGAGGCTTAAGGGCCTATTGAAAGCCAGCCCCCTGTAGCCTTCCTTTCTTCTGCATTGTGGGTTCACTTCCCCCAATGGGGAAGGCAGGCGGTGTGAGAGGCAAAACAACTGTACAGCAAAGCAGACATTGACTGTGATTGGCATTCTGATATTGAGGGAACAACAATCATTTGGGCGTTTCATGCAGTGACCACTATCATGCTCTATGCATGTACAGCTTGTAGATATTCCAGTGAGATTAAGGACGCATATAGCCCTGTGTAGAGTTAAGGGGGTAAAAATTAGGTCGCGCCCCATTTGGGGCGCAAATATCGTCTGGACGCAAATATTAGCGCCTGGCGCTAATTATCGGCACTGACTGGAAACTTCACTTTTACCGCCCCGGGAAGTGAGTGGAGCGCTAAATCAGGCGCTGCACACCTGTCTTAAGGCGCAAAGGCCAAGGAGTGAGGCGCTAACTCAGAGCGCTGGCGAAGCTCATGCAATGTCAGTCAGCAATGGAACACACACACAATGGCACGGGCCAGTTCTTAAAGGGAATGGTTAATCTTGCTTTCCATCCACATCCTGTTCATTGCAGCCTTGAATCTCGGCCTGGAGAGACTTGCACATCAAATGTGCTGGAAAGAACAATGGAGAGTACCAGGCAAAGAGCTCAGAGTGCAGCTCCCACAGTCTCTGCTAAATCGATACAAGGAATGGCAAATCAAAATGAACCTGCAAAGTGCTGCTCAGTACCCAAAACTCCTTCACACAACGTTGAATCTCTCCAGAAGTCTCTCCCTCTCTCTCTCAGAATGCGTAGTTCAAAAATGCCACCAACAATAAAAGACAGGAAGAGGCCCCCTTTAAATAGCGCCCCCCCCAGCCCCACAGCGATTGATAGCGTTCCAGTCTTCTGGTCGTTGGATGCGCCAGGCGGTAAGGCAGGGGGCGCCACTCAATTTCCGCTCCGGGGCGCCACAAGGGCGTTGCACCATGGAATGACGTCACAATCTGCGCGCGCAGGTGGTCGCAGCGGTAAAGTTTAGCGCTGCTGCACAATGTCAAGTTAAGTTCCCGAGCAGCGCAAACATCGCAGCGCCCGGGCGTTAGCGGCTTTGCGCCCCATTAGCGCCCTCTTAAGGCACTAACGGGAGGCGCAACCAACTGAATTTTTACCCCAAGGTGTCAAAGCATGTGTGGATACCGTGAAGACTTGCAACTTTCTGTTGTTCTATGCTAAAGTGCCAGCTATAATGCTTACAATGGTGCCCAAATATCTCCTGACAGCTGTTGAGACTTACCTTGCCAATCCTCGTCAGGTCATTAAATTTCTTACATCACTAAACTGCCTTGCGGAGTTGGAGGAGGTGGCACTAATGGCCAGTGCCAACTCCTTCCAATTTGCAACTGCCACTGACCAAATTGCCCAGTCTCTTTTGCTTGGCCATTTTCACCATCTGGCACATTTGGCTGCTGTTAGTCTTTTGCCTGCATGATGTTTAAACTGTGCCTGCAGCCATCAATTCCCATCCCAACCACGCCACCAACCCCTCCACACCCCCCCCCCGCCCCGCACTTCTGACCAATGTCTGCCACATCTCCAATAGTAGTCTGCCAATTAATGCACAAATTAGCTGACCCCAGAAAGCGTGTCAGTGGCACACACTTTCATCAGGTAGATGTAGCTGCCCACTTACAATCTGCCTGTGCAACAGCTTGACAGAAAACCCAGTCCCACAAGTTTAGAGTCCATGTGAAGCCAAAATGGCTTCACCCCAACACTTGGGAGATTAAATCTGGTGTGAAGGCCCAAACTGATTCCAAATTCCCTCTTCCAGAGAGTCTCTGGAGTCAAGTTCCTTCCCAACTCTGGTTTCAGGCTCTGTTTACACATTAACTGCAGCACAATGTGAATCAAAACCATTTTGCGCTAACTCAACAGTTGTAGTGTTCTAAAGACTGACAAAATTGGAAGCAACTATTCTATAAAGTTTTAGCTATTAAAAGTCCCTTAGAGAGTGTAATGAGCCCCAGCCTTAGTGTAATTCAATTCCATTGATCATACCAACCTGGGGTACCTAGCTGGCCATTTTTCTTATTAGAGTTGGAAACTAATGACTGGTCAACTCTCTAGCTTCAACAGATGGCTTTTGTATATTTAGAATAGATCAATGCCAGGCATTGCAATATAGGAACGACAGAGTAGTGATAATCGAATAACGGTATCAAGCTTTAGAGAGAACACAGGCCTAGTTGAAGTTTGATAAATGGCTTGGTAGAAGCCATTAAAAAAAAATGTTACATTTCAGTAGAACAGTAGTTGCTATGAGAGAGTAAGAATTAAAGGCAGATGAACCTTGTCAATGTAAATGTGTTTAACCTTCGAAGAAAATATGTTCATTGCAGCACTCAAAATATGCAGAGAACTGCTATCAAAGAACATCTGCAAAAAGATCTGTAAATTAATCGAGTTTTTTTGCATTGAATTACAGTTGAATGCAGTATCACTGAACACCTTCTGAATCAACATAAAGGATTCAAATCTTGATTTGAATGCATGACAGCCATTGCAGTCCCAAAAGGTTAATAGGAAACTGAGGCTCAGTCACTGGTCCCTGCTGAGTAAGGACAGGCAATTGGACAATTTCTATCTTTGGATTAGGTTGGTTGGAATCTGAGGTTCAAATATTAGGGCTAAACCAGCAAGGAAAGGAATAGCTTCCTCTCATTCATCAGGGATTTAAAAAAAAAATACCAGCATTAGACTGCCAGGGCATAGCCTGGATACCATTAATGTAAAAAAAAACATTTAACAACCAGATCTACCTCTGTTGCTGTAGTTGCTGCCATGGATGTTTGCCAGTTGATAGAGGAAAGCTTTTAGACAAAGCTTTTAGCAGGACACTAACAAAGGCACTGTCATTGTGAAAAGGGATGTTTTGTCTCCCCATTGGAGCAGAGTCAATCTCTTCTTAAAGAGATCAGCGCAAATGATTCTAAAATTGTCCAAATTGAGCAAATTCTTATTTCCGCAAATCAATCAGAATAAGCTCAGAATCAGGCTCTTTTCACATTTCTTTGTCTTTTGTCCCTATTATTGAATCACTAATATTGAGATTTATGAAGTTCATCTTCAAACTGTTTAGAACAGAACACAAGTTAGGACATTCAATTGCGTTTCTTTTGGTTTGCTTTCCAGATACCGACTGCCATTCAGAAGGGTGGTAATCTGTTCTATTTCTACCATGCTATTCCACATCAGACACTAATACAAACCAGAGAATACAAATTACATTTCAGCAAAAAGTATAAAGCAATACATCACATGAACATGCCTTCATTCAAAGTACATGGCGTAGATAAGTGCATCTCACACCCATATTCCAGCAAGGCAAGCACACAACAAAATCAATCTTGTATAGGCTGGTCAGACGGGGTATTGAGAAGCACAAGTGATTACATCTTAAGAATAATACAATTTCTCTCTGGAAGTCTCAACGACAGAAGTAAATGAAGGGACTTGTTAACTCGAGGACAAATTGGTGGGTAACAATTCTTCTACAGCGCACCTCACCAGCAAACTGTGAGCTGACGTTAGTCATGGCAGAGTGGCAAAGTACTGTTCTATGGCAGCTCCACAAAAACAAATTAAACCTCTAAGAGGCAATAAAAGTTGGCCTTTTGCATAAGAATTAGGAGCAGGAGTCGGCCGTACAGCCCCTCGAGCCTGCTCCGCCTTTCAATAAGATCATGGCTGCTCTTTGACCTCAACTCCATTTTCCCGCCCGAACTCCATATCCCTTCCTTCCCCTAGAGTCCAAAAATCTATCTATCTCAGTTTTGAATATACTCAACGACTCAGCATCCACAGCACTTTGGGACAGAGAATTCCAAAGATTCACAGCCCCCTGAGTGAAGAAATTCCTCCTCATCTCAGTCTTAAAAGGCCGGCCCCTTATCCTGAGACTATGACCCCTAGAGACTATGACCGGAATTTTGCCGGCGCTCAGGGGGCGGGTTTGGAGCCGGGACATCTGGCAAAATCGCAAAGATTGACAGCAGGTCGGAAACCCGCTGTCAACCCGCTGTCAACCTGCCTCCAAACAATCTGCCCAGGTGTCGGGTCCCCGATTTGCACATGGACCCGACACCTAGCGGCAGGAAGAGGATTATAGGCACTTAACCGCTTGTTAACAGGTTGTTAACAGGCAGTTAAGAGGCTTTTTGCAATTTTGACAGTTCTACTGCGGGCTTCCCGACGTCTGGACACCACACCAGGTAAGTGTGGCGTGTTGTGAGTCTGCTGAAATGTTTCTGCATTGAGGACAGCTGCAGAAGTGGGGTGAAGGATCCAATGGTGCACTTCAATGGTGAGTTTCAGAGGTAAGAAAATGTTGGGAAAATCATTTTTAATACATTTAGACTTTTCTGTAGGTGACAAGTTTAGAATTGTTTGTGTAATCCCACCTCATTGGGAGAACATTTCTCACCAGTGACAGATCGCTTCTGTAACCTCACCTGAAGCTGCCATCTGTTCTAGCCTAAGAAGGGAGTCACTGGAGAGCCTGCGTGCAAGGGCTCACCTTTGCACAGTGATTGTCAGTGTTTGCAGCACCTCAATGCTGTCAACACTGATAAATCAGCTGTCAAAAAAAATTGTGCGTGGCCCCTTTAAGAAAGCCGGCAGATGATGCATCATCAACTGACGTCATCTGACACCGGCTTCCTCTTAATTGGCCGGCAAGCCCGCAGGGGGGGGCTTAACAAGGCCAATTGACGCAAAATCGCGTTGGTGCATCTGATGTCGTTGGGGGCAGGACTGGAACCCAGAAGGCAGCTGTCCCGCCCCCAAGCCACATTGATAGGAAAAATCACGGCCTATGACCCCTAGTTCTAGACTCTCCAGCCAGGGAAACAATCTCTCAGCATTTACCCTGTCAATCCCCCTCAGAATCTTATATGTTTCAATGAGATCACCTCTCATTCTTCTAAACTCCAGAGAGTATCGGCCCATTCTACACAATCTCTCATCATAGGACAGCCCTCTCATCTCTGGGATCAATCTAGTGAACCTTCGTTGCACCACCTCCAAGGCAAGTATATACTTCCTTAAATAAAGAGACCAAAACTGTGCACAGTACTCCAGGTGTGGTCTCGCCAGAGCCCTGTACAATTGTAGCAAGACTTCCTTACTCTTGTACTCCAAACCTCTAGCAATAAAGGCCAACATCCCATTTGCCTTCCTAATTGCTTTCTATACCTGCATGCTAACTCTTTGGGGGGAATTTTTGGGGGCTCAGCGGGCGCAATTGGTAGTGGGTCGGGTGGGAACATTTTTTTTTGACAGCGGTTCGGGACCCCGCTGTCAACCCGCCACCACACGACTTTCCCAGATGTCAAGTCTGTCAATGCTGAACAGACCCGACACGCGGGGGAGGCAATTTAAGTCATTATGACCTTGTTAAGAGTTACTTAAAAAGTATTTTGAGCTCACCTTTAAATTTTAAGAGGTCGCCCACGGGGTCCACACTGCGCAGGGATTACGTCAGGTAAGGAGCTTGGGAGCTGTGTTACCATGAAATGATCTCTTTACTTGACAGCTGCAAATGTGCTATAAAAGCTCTCATCTCACAGCTGTTCACTTTCCAAGCTCAGGAGCTGTTGCTTACTGCATTTGGAAGACAGATTGAGCTTTATGCAGGTTGTAAGTGTTTGGAGTAAACTCTCCATCCATTGTCACTTCATTGGAATAACCTCTCTCACCATTGACAGATCGCTTCTGTCATCTCAACTTCACCTGCCATCTATTACATCAGCATCGGTGCCCTTGAAACTATCTCACCTTGGTCCTCAGACTCCCACCATGATCAGCCCCAACACCAGCAGCACCAACAACAACACCAACCTTCTCCCTAATCAACTGATGCTGCACAGGACAGAAGGCATTAGCACCCGACCACACTGCTGCCCAGGAAGCCAGGGATGGCATCACAATGTCCACATTTACTTCACTTGACACTGTACACCCTGATGTGCCAGGTTGACACCAACCCACATCAACACCATAATGCATCCCGACAATGCCCAAGCCATTTCTTTTACACTCATCACCATTGCAGGGGGTACCATTATGTCTCACCATTCACTGCAGCTCACTAAGCTACTTCCAAAGGTGCACACAAATCTGTCCACGAACGCAAAGTGTTGAAAATAAAGGTTTCAATGTTTGACACCACATTAACAGAAACTTTGCATGAACATTACATAAAACACCCAAGTCCCTACCCTTGTGTGATGTTAGTTGGTATGATTGGACTAGGATGAGGATGAGTGTGAGGGGTGGCTAGTGAGATGGGGAAATGATAATGTAGATAGAGAGGGATGGGTGGAGATGCAAGGTAAGTTGGTGTGAATAAGGATGTGCAGGAGTAGGGTAGAGAAGGCAGAGTGATGGGGATGTGATGAGTGGCACAGCAGGATGAGGTTGAGTGTGGCTTTGCAGTAATGTTTTGTGATCTACTAAGATCATTGAAAGGTTTGCGCCCCTGCAGTCTGGTCCTCCTGATGACATCCCTGCTTGTGTCTTCCTGTGCAATGTGCAAATAGGCTGTGTTGATCTCCTGGGGAGGTCTCTTCCGCCCATGGGACTCCCTTCATAAGCATATGGAGGGAGTCATGGGCGAGCCTGGGTGCAGCCCTGCACCTCTGTGCAGTGCTTGTCAGTGTTTGCAGCACCTCAATGCTGTAGATCACTGACAGCACAACTGTCAAAATCAATTTGCTCATGGTCCCTTTAAGGAAACTGGCTGATGGCACGTCATCAAGTAACGTCATCAGACCCGCTTCCTTCAATTGGCTGGCAAACGCGCTGGGTGGGCTTAACAAGCCCAATCACGGTAAAATCATTCTACAGAGCGGGCTGGAGCCAGCAGCCAGGTCGGGATCCACCACCGACCCCGGCCGCACCAGACCCACCGAGGCAGGGGAAATCGCGGCTTTTGTGTTTTTGTACTAGGACACCCAAATCTCTCAGAACATCAACATTTAATAGTTTCCCACCATTTAAACATTTTTCTGGTTTTCTATTCTTCCTACCAGAATGAATAACCTTACCTTTTGCCACCACCTTAAACATTCACTCCCTCCACCACCGGCGCACCGTGGCTGCAGTGTGCACCATCTACAAGATGCACTGCAGCAACTCGCCAAGGCTTCTTCGGCAGCACCTCCCAAACCCGCGACCTCTTCCACCTAAAAGGACAAGGGCAGCAGGCGCATGGGAACACCAGCACCTCCAAGTTCCCCTCCAAGTCACACATCATCATGACTTAGAAGTATATCGCCGATCCTTCATCGTCGCTGGGTCAAAATCCTGGAACTCCCTCCCTAGCAGCACTGTGGGAGTACCTTCACCACACGGACTGCAGCGGTTCAAGAAGGCGGCTCACCACCACGTTCTCAAGGGCAATTAGGGATGGGCAATAAATGCTGGCCTTGCCAGCGATGCCCACATCCCATAAAAACGAATTAAAAAAAAAAATTATACTCCATCTGCCACCTTATTGCCCACTCACTTAACCTGACTATATCCCTTTGCAGGCTCTTTGCATCCTCCTTTTGCAGTCCATTCAGGCTCCACAAGTTTAGCATCCACGCAAAGCTGAAAACCACTTCACACTGTTGCTAAACTTAGAGTATAGCTCAGGTGTGAAGGCCCAATCTGACTCTGAAGTGAAGCAGAGTTGGACTCCATCCTCCAACTCGCCAGTTCTAAAACAAATGCGAATTTAGCAAGGCTGAAAAATTGCATGCAACTATTCTACAAAGTATGAGCTACTAAAAGTTCTCTGGAAAGTTTGAATAGCACCAGTCCTGGCTTAATTGAATCCCATTCATCATATGAATCTACTGGAGCATGCTTCACCAAAGAATCATAGAATGATGGTTTACACCTGCAATTCTGGTGAGTTTTTTAATATAAGTATAATATTGTGGTGAGGAATTGAGTGGAGACCAGACATTTCCTCACGGGTAGAGCGAAAAGTAGTGACAAAGTCACTCCTGTTGCGTGCCAGCTAATGATTGGCTAAACAGCTGCATGAGGAGAGATCTGGAAGCGTATCTCCTCTTGATTGGAGATGCTGTACAGCTCTAGGAAATGGGGAGGGCGAAAGCAGAAAGATAAATCTCCGGCCCGAGCAAGGGCTTTCCCGCCAGGTGAAGGCCAGTCTGGACCGGACAGGAGAAAGAAGAGGCCACAAAAAGATAAGTTTTACACTTTCCTTTGTGAGACCAGGGGGAGCAGGAGTTAAAATACCCCAGGGCCTGTTTTCCACTGTCGTTAAAATTGGGGCCACAATGAGCAGTGGAGCCCTGTGTTTATTTTTAGTATCAGGTTGTGAGAGTCACAGGAATGTTGTAAGAAAAATAATGAGGTATCTCATCCATTACAAAACCCTCTCGCTACACTGCAATTTCAAGGGCAATTTTAAATGTGTTAGTTACTGAGTGTGTAACTGATATCTCATTGTGGCAACTATTCCAGTTTGAAGTGAACATAATAAATTAACTGAAACATGATGAAGTCTTAACATAATTGATGAGAGAAAGTAGCTTTTACAAGTTTCTTTTTATGTTTCTGAAAATAATATTCAATTTGCACTACACAGCACTGCCGATAAGCTACTTTTGCTAAACAGAGGTTTTTTTTTTGATTCATTCTCGGGATGTGGGCGTCGCTGGCAAGGCCAGCATTTATTGCCCATCCTAATTGCCCTTGAGAAGGTGCTGGTGAGCCGCCGTCTTGAACCGCTGCAGTCCGTGTGGTGAAGGTACTCCCACAGTGCTGCTAGGGAGGGAGTTCCAGGATTTTGACCCAGCGACGATGAAGGAACAGCGACATATTTCCAAGTCAGGATTGTGTGTGACTTGGAGGGGAACTTGGAGGTGGTGGTGTTCCCATGCGCCTGCTGCCCCATGTCCTTCTAGGTGTTAGAGGTCACGGGTTTGGAAGATGCTATCGAACAAGTCTTGGCGAGTTGCTGCAGTGCATCTTGTAGATGGTACACACTGCAGCCACTGTACGCCGGTGGTGGAGGGAGTGAATGTTTAAGGTGGTGGATGGGGTGCCAATCAAGCGGGCTGCTTTGTCCTGGATGGTGTCGAGCTTCTTGAGTGTTGTTGGAGCTGCACTCATCCAGGCAAGTGGAGAGTATTCCATCACACTCCTTACTTGTGCCTTGTAGATGGTGGAAAGGCTTTGGGGAGACAGGAGGTGAGACACTCACTGCAGAATACCCAGCCTCTGACCTGCTCTTGTAGCCACAGTATTTATGTGGCTGGTCCAGTTAAGTTTCTGGTCAATAGTGACCCCCCAGGATATTGATGGTGGGGGATTTGACAATGGTAATGCCATTGAATGTCAAGGGGAGGTGGTTAAACTCTCTCTTGTGAAAATAGTCATTGCTGGCACTTGTGTGGATGAATGTTACCTGCCACTTATCAGCCCAAGCCTGGATGTTGCCCAGGTTTTGCTGCATGTGGGCACGGACAGCATCATTATCTGAGGAATTTTGAATGGAACTGAACGCTGTGCAATCATCAGGAACTTCCCACTTCTAACCTTATGATGGAGGGAAGGTCATTGATGAAGCAGCTGAAGATGTTTGGGCCTAGGACACTGCCCTGAGGAACTGCTGCAGCATTGACCTGGGGCAGTGATGTTTGACCTTCAACCACCACAACCATCTTCCTTTGTGCTAGGTATGACTCCAGCCAGTGGAGAGTTTTACCCGATTCCCATTGACTTCAATTTTACGAGGGCTCCTTGGTGCCACACTCTGTCAAATGCTGCCTTGAAGTCACTCTCACCTCACCTCTGGAATTCAGCTCTTTTGTCCATGTTTGGACCAAGGCTGTAATGACGTCTGGACCCGCGTGATCTTGGCGGTACCCAAACTGGGCATCGGTGAACAGGCTATTGGTGAGTAAGTGCCACTTGATAGCACTATCAACGACACCTTCCATCACTTTGGTGATGATTGAGAGTAGATTGATGGGGTGGTAATTGGCTGGATTGGATTTGTCCTGCTTTTTGTAGACAGGACCTACCTAGGCACTTTTCCACTTTGTTGGGTAGATGCCAGTGTGGTAACTGTGTTGGAACAGCTTGGCTAGAGGCGTGGCTAGTTCTGGAGCACAAGTCTTCAGCACTGCAGCTGGGATGTTGTCGGGGCCCATAGCCTTTGCTGCATCCAGTGCGCTCAGTCGTTTCTGGATATCATGTGGAGTGAATCGAATTGGTTAAAGACTGGCTCCTGTGGTGGTGGGGCCCTCATGAGCAGGCCGAGATGGATCATCCACTCGGCACTTCTGGCTGAAGATGGCTGCGAACGCTTCAGCTTTGTCTTTTGCACTCACGTGTGTGATCTGAATGTGAAAATCAAAAGTGTCTGCAATCAATTTTGACTCCACCTCCATTTTGGTGATGGTTTGTTTTCCTTTGCATTTTCTTCACAGCACAGAAACATTGTGCTGCTTGGAGATATTGGAAGCTGCAAATATCATTCGGTTCAAGTTTAATAACAAGAGATGACATTGAATTTTTTTTTTAAATCGATCCACATGATTTCAATCAGCAATACTTGGCATTCATAATTGCCTTAACAAAGGGGAGCTCAATAAAATGTTGCTGACATTATTCCAGCTCCCATAGCTATCAAATCTTCCAGCAGAAAATAAAGATGCCCTTAGCGAAGGCATTAATTGAGTCAAAATCCATGATTTATTGTACCTCGTAACAGGCAATTACTTGAATTATTCTGAGTGTCATGAAAAATCTGCAACAATAATTTAAAAAAACACAGCGGAAATTTATTGCCAGTCATCTTGTTGTGCATTGTGATGCTGTAAGAGAATGTGGCTGATGTGGAAGTTAACATAACATTTTAAATGTCAGGAAAGGAAGGTGTTGTCCTGTAAAGCTGTCAGCAAGGTACTGAGGTTGGCATAAATCATACAAATAGCCAGGCAGTTTACAGTCCCAGGCATCAATAAACCGCTCTCCATTCTTCCAGCTAAGATGCTTCGAATTTTTGTTTCCTGTTTGTGGTTCAGGGCGTCACCGCACTGGGATAATGGGAGGCCACTTCAAACAGCCATGCAATCCTCCTGTTGAATGACAGGCATTCTGCTCGAACTTTAAGTGGTTACGGTTCAGCGGCTTAACAGCAATCTAGAAAGTTCCTTCTCACTTATATTTATCTCATGACCAGACCATTCAACTAACAAAAGCATTTGCGTGTCATCAGTTCACAATCCACCTGTTGGATAAATTCATCATTGGCTGGATCCCCGATGTGTTTTCTCTTTATAGCCCAGAATTAAGATTGATGTTCCTGTTGGCAAAATTGGGTGAGGGGTAGCAGTTAATGAGCTCACTGGCTCCATGTATGTTTCACATGACACACCAAATGAGTAACCTGGCTGCGCACCAGCAAGCCACTCACTTACATTAATGCCGAGGATTGCTTTGCGAGCAACCCAAAATAGTTTGAATTTTCAATAGTCCAAGATGAAAGAGCTGCCGATTCGCGATCACCCGTTTTGCACCACCGCACAACGTCAAAATTACCCATCGGCAAAAGCCTGACAATGGCTTGCTGACCTCCCAAATTCCCCAATACACGCTCCTATCCTGCAAACGTCTGAGCCGGGAAGGATAATTCATAAGATCTAGCCCAGTTTAAAAATGAGAATGTGAAACATGTTCTGACTGTTTACGGTCAGTGGGTGTCTCACATACACAGAAATTCATTGCCTCGATGAGTTCTCCATTAAAGCGGGATTAAATTGCCCAACAATCCAAACCCTCTGCTTTTTATAGGGAGCTGCATAGTATTGCATAGTATTTACAGCACAGAAACAGGCCATTCGGCCCAACTGGTCCATGCCAGTGTTTATGCTCCACACGAGCCTCCTCCCACCCTTCTTCATCTAACCCTATCAGCATATCCTTCTATTCCTTTCTCCCTCATGTGTTTATCTAGCTTCCCCTTAAATGCATCTATTCTAGTTGCCTCATGGTAGCAAGTTCCACATTAGTGGATTTATTAGTGACTATCATATATTTATGGCCCCTGGTTGTGATCTCCCCTGCAAATGGAAACATCTTCTCTATGTCTACCCTATCAAATCTTTTTGTAATCTTAAAGACCTCTATCAGGTCACCCCTCAGTCTTCTCCTTTCTAGAGAAAAGAGCCCCAGCCTATTCAGTCTTTCTGATAGATTATAACCTTTCAGTTCTGGTATCATCCGAGTAAATCCTTTTTGCACCTTCCCCAGTGCCTTTATATCCTTTTTATAATATGGAGAGCAGACCAGTTCACAGTACTCCAAATGTGGTCTAGCCAAGGTTCTTTACAAGTTTGACAGAACTTCTCTGCTTTTCAATTCTATCCCTCTAGAAATGAACCCCAGTGCTTTGTTTGCTTTTTTTATGGCCTTGTTACCTGTGTCGCTACTTTTAGTGATTTGTGTATCGGTACCCTTAGATCCTTCCGCTCCTCTACCCCATTTAGATACTTATTTTTCAAGGAGTATATGACCTCCTTATTCTTCCCACCAAAATGTACCACCTCACACTTATCTGGCCATGGTGAGGCCATCCCTGGCGTCCCGGGCAACAATGTGGTCAGGTGCTGATGCCCTTTGTCCTGTGTAGCATCAGTTGATTGCGGAGAAGGATGGTGTTGTTGTTGGTGCTGCTGGTGTGCCCGGTGATGCTGGTGTTGGGGCTGATCTTGGTGGGATTCTGAGGACCAAGGGGACATATTTTCAAGGGCAACAATGCTGATGGAACAGATGGCAGGCTAGGTTGAGATGACAGAAGCGATCTGTCAATGGTGAGAGAGGTTGTTCCAATGAGGTGGTACTGGATCGAGAGTTGGCTCCAAACACTTGCCAGCTGCAGAAAGCTCAATATGTCTTCCAAAATGCAGTAACCAACAGTTTCTGAGCTTTGAAAGTCAACAGCTGTAACATGGGATCTTTTATACAACTTTGGCAGCTGTCAGGTCATGAGATAATTCAATGCTGAAACCACTCACGACATGCTGAGCTGACGTGTTCCCCGAGCAGTGGGTAACCCATGGGGGAGCACGTAAAATTGAAATGTAGGCTCAAAATAACAGTTAATTGGATGTTAACAATCCATTTAATGATGTGAATTGCCTCCCTCGCCGCTTGGTGTCGGGTCTGCTCAGCGCTGACAGACCTGACACCTGGGAGACCCGCGTGCAGGCTGGTTGACAGCGGGTTCCCTACCTGCTGTCAATCTTTTCTATTTTGACAGTGGACCCACCCTCTGAGCGCCGGCAAAATTCAGCCCACAATGCCCACTTAAAACTGATATTTATAGTGGCAGTCGCCTAGCGACCACTCCACTGTGCGTTATAGAATTTAGCAGGGGGGGGGGCCTAAAACAGGTGATAGGCCCATCATTTACATATGTAAGGGCCCTAACGCCTATATAAGGCAGCCACCATGGACGCCTGAAAAGTCGCCTGATCCAATATCGGGTCGGATGTCTTTCAGACGTCCTTTGGGTGCGGGACATTGGTCCACAATATTGGCCCTCGTGGCGTTCTTCTTATCCCTGTAAAATGGGTGCAACAAGGTCCAATTTCTACCCCAGATAGAGAGAGAGAGTTAGAGACCATAGATTCCTTGTTGATTATTCAAAACTCATAGCATACTCCATCATTTCCATACTGCCGGAGACATCAACATCATATTCTCCCAGCACATTGAGCGCCATTTTGAAAACCCTTTCTCAGGGATGGAGAAAGAAATTGATAAACTTTCTCGGGCTGTAATAGAGAAAGTACCTCAGCACTGAGTCATGAAGCAAAAAGACAGTTTTAGCGTGCAGCTGCTCTGCAGTAGTGAGGCAGTAATAGCACAGATTGATTCTGTACAGCAGCCAATCTTAAAAAGAAAAGCATTTTTTGGCTTTCTGTTAAGCCACAGAGCTAAAAATGATTTGAGATCTGTGACTCAGATGTCGCAGGGGGTCACCTCCAAGCGTTAGACCTTGCAAGCTGCTTGGCACATCCTCTTCAGGAGGAGGAGCGACGCCAGAGGATGCATGTGAGCCAGGTGCTTTTCCACCTGAGGCCAGCTAGTAGAACCTAGTCTCATACTTCCACTCATGGATACAGGTCAAGGCAAATGTTCCTGGGCCATGTCCCAAGGAACCTGCATACAGAGTCTGCTAGCTCCCAAAGGAGGCTGTGACAGAACTTTGCGGTGTCCATCAGCCAGATCTGGGAAACACTTCTACGATAGCTAGCACCTGAGCACACTTACTTTAGCAACCTTCCTGAGATCATCAAGTCTCTTCTACATCTGCTCCCACTGCACAGGTGAGACAACATTTACTCTTTCATCCACTTTCATCCAGGCTGTTTTGACACTACCCTTTACTGGAAGGAGGGCCCCAGCTTCAAAAAGGATCTTCCTTCTTTGCAGGACTGCCTCCAGCAGCAGCTCCAAAAATGGCTTCATTCTACAGAACTGTTCTAAAGCGAGCATTTGTTGCAGCTGCTTTTTCCTACTCTTCAGGAGCATAACAGGTTTAAAAGCAACCAGCAGCCCTTTAAGAGCTGCTGGCAGATAAGCCACCCCAGGGCATTTCCAGTGCATTAAGCACAGTGCGCCGAGTGCATTGTAAATGGATTAAAATTAGCTACAGTTGCATGTGTGTAGTCAGCTCACTACACTATAGGCACATGCAACATCCAAGGAGCAGTCCTGGTACTAATAGCCAAGGCGCATTATTGGCCCCGTAGAATGTATGTGCATGGGTTTGAGTTGGTGATCTGAAAGAAAATATTTTTTTTTGGTGTGTGTATTTGGCAATGATGAAGGGCCACAAGTAAAGTCACATGTGCAAGGACTTGTGCGCCCGAACTGGGAGGTCCGACGCAAACCCAAAATTGGGCCTTGGGTCTCATTAATATTAACTGGGCGAGCTGCCAGTGCCTGATGCACCTCCACAGGTAGCTCGCCCAGTTAAAGATAAGGTTACTGGGCTGCGTGCCTCGCCGGCAGCGACCCGAACATAAGTCCTGGGGAGGGGGATGGAGTGGCAATGGGGGCGGGTGGGGGGGTGGATGGTGGCTGATCAGGATACTGTGGACTTGGCAGAGCGCTCCTGCACCTCCCAGCTCCACAGCGACAATTTAATTTTCAAATAAAGAATTTATCTTTTGGTGGCAGTCGCCTCGCGACCGCTTGAGAATCCCAAACGGAGCAGGCCCGGCTCTTGCAATATAGAATTTAGCAGAGGGCTCCTAAAGGAGGCCCCTCATTTTCATATGTAAGGGACCTAACACCTGAATAAGGCAGCCTGAAGACGTCTGAAGAGTGGCCCGACCCAATACCAGGTCTTTCAGGCGTCCTTTGGGCACGGGCATTGGTCCCCAAAATTGTCCCTTGAGGCGCACATGTTGTGCCTGTAAAACGGGTGCAATGAGGTCCAATTTCTACCCCAGATAGATAGAGAGAGAGTTAGCGATTATTAAAAACTCATGCCACAATTCAACGTTTCCATATGGCCTGAGACATCAAAATCGTCTTGCCCCCTGCACACTGAGCACCTTGAAAACCCTTTCTTAGTGATGGAGAAAGAAATTGATAAACTTTCTCAGTCTGTAATAGAGAAAGCACCTCAGCACTGAGTCATGAAGCAAGAAGACAGTTTTGGAGTGCAGCTGCTCTGCAGGAGCGAGGCAGTAATAGCACAGATTGATTCTGTACAGCAGCCAAGTTCTAATTTAAAAAAAAACAAGTATTTTACATGTTTTTTTGGGCATTCAATTGAGTCACAGAGCTAAAAACTGATTTGTGATCTGTGTCTCACACAGTTCCAGTACATTCTGTTTTTGGATCAGGATGGTTTGTGTGTTTTATTTCTTCATTCTCACCGAGACAACTTTGAAACTGGGGCAACCCAGTGTCTCCTTATGGGTTAGTCTAGAAAATGATACTCCACAAACCACAGACTACACAAATACAGATAACAGGAAACAGACAATTCAACAAACACTCCAAGCAGTGCAGGTGGTCTTGGGATGAGTCCAGGTGGGACTCCGTTGCCATGGACGAGCGAAAGAAAGAAAGGAGACAAAAATAACAACAACAACTTGTATTTATATAGCGCCTTTAACATAGTAAAACGTCCCAAGGCGCTTCACAGGAGTATTGTAAGACTAAAAATTTGACACCGAGCCACATAAGGAGAAATTAGGGCAGGTGACCAAAAGCTTGGTCAAAGAGGTAGGTTTTAAGGAGCGTCTCAAAGGAGGAAAGAGAGGTAGCGAGGCGGAGAGGTTTAGGGAGGGAATTCCAGAGCTTAGGGCCGAGGCAACAGAAGGCAAGTCCACCAAAGGTTGGGCGATTATAATCAGGGATGCTCAAGAGGGCAGAATTAGAGGTGCGCAGATATCTCGGGGGGTTGTGGGGCTGAAGGAGATTTCAGAGATAGGGAGGGGCGAGGCCATGGAGGGATTTGAAAACAAGGATGGGAATTTTTAAATCAAGGCGCTGCTTAACAACTTTGTAGATGATGGCCACTACAGAATGAAAGCTTGTTGGGAGATCCAAATGGTGGCAGCTACTGGCGAGGGCCAGTCTTCCCCTTTCCTCCTCAAATTGGGCAACGATCCTTAGATTCAGCATATTTTTTATTGCTTAAAAACAGGATAAAAGCATGTTATTCTTACAAAGTGCTAGAGAAATTGCAAGACTGGGTAGCTTTTAAACATGCAATTTGTAAGGACATAATTTAGTTACTGGCAATGGAAAGGTATCAACGAATCACGAGGCACTAGCAGTAATGATTCTTTCATTCTTCTCAAGCAGCTAATGAGCCATTTAACCAGTACAAATGTTGAAAGGTTCACCAATCCAGCTGTGGGATGTGGAATTGTCTGAACACCAACAGAGAAAAAGCAAATTTAATCCCCACAAGGCAAGCTAAACACAGTGATAAAGTGACACAAACATGTTTCTGGCAGGGGAGGTCGGCCATCTTGCATTTAGAGAAAGACACAACGTTTGTAATATGTCATATAGAAGGTCAGTGCTGTCTCAACCACTTGGAGGACCTGGCAGGAGGTCTGGGAGAAGGTGCATGACGTAAAGAAGAGCACAAGGTAAGGAAGGAATATTACTGTGAAGTAAGAGCACAGAATTTACATGCGCATGAAGAAAGTAGCAGTTATTTTATAAATATAATACTTACATATATGCAAAAAAAACACTGTGAGCAAGGAGGTAGCAGGTAAGCTATTAAATGTGAAGATAGCAGGGTTCTGAAAATTACATTATACATGTCGCGATGGAAAAGAGAATTTACTGCAGAAAGGAATTTCTGTTGGGTGAATCTGAATTCTCACTGCTCCTACAGTTAAAGATAAAACTCGCACGTAATATAAGAGTACGACATTGAACATTGCATCCTCCAGACATAAATGGTTTGACTCTATATTAGGAAGCTCTAGTTGTTTTATTTGGGAGGGAGAGTCTGGAAGCTTTGTGACTATGGGAAGCAGCGTAGCATAGAGCTAGTGATATGTACCATGTTAATCGTACATTCTGTGATTTGTGATCTATGGCAAATTTGATACACAGAAGGTTTATGTGACAAAAAGTCACGAGAGATACACTGGCCTCCATTCCTGAAGTCCTGACACGTGCTTCCAAAGTGAAAATCACTACACTTGGAACGCTAATTAATTAACATTTACTCGTATATTACATCCATGTGTCCATTGACACTGCTTGTGTACAAGTCGATAATAGTTCACATAATGATGTCATGGCAATACAGGACCTGAATAGATAAGTATGCTTATGCACTCCCAACATACCATGTGCTCTGCTACAGAGCAAAGGAAACTATTCGGACCTCCTGTCACAGTTGAAGAACCTCGCACACCTCAGTAGCAACCGTCACCATCCTTACCTGGAACAGGCGCCAGCACGCAGATACACAGATAATTGGCAAAAGAACCAGAGGGGAGATGAGGCGACATTTTTTTATGCAACGAGTTGTTATGATCTGGAATGCACCGCCTGAAAAGGGTGGAGGAAGCAGATTCAACAGCAACTTTCAAAAGGGAATTGGATATATACTTGAAAAGGGAAAAAAAAATTGCAGGGCTATGAGGAAAGAGCTGGGGAGTGCAACTAATTGGATTACTCTTTCAAAGAGCTGGCATAGGCGCGATGGGCTGAATGACCTCCTTCTGATGCAGCTTGATTTTCTTTGTCTCAGACAAACAATGGAATCTCACAGGTACAATGCTAAATGGCAGGATCCTAGCGGCCAAACAAAGTCCAGACTTACCTGAACGGAATGCCAGCAATTGAAAGTCTACGGCTTCTTCCCCGGCTGAAGGAAGAACGCGGAAGGAGAATAGCTCCCCAGGGGAACGTTGTGTCAAATACATTAATGTTACAATGTGCAGTGCAAACGCATATTTGCCTTGGTTCAGAGTGAATAGAAATCAAACCATCACTGGAAAGAGCTTGACTCTTCACATAAAGTCCCACTTCACCTGAAAATGGGAACGCACAGCTCAGAATCTGGGTGCAAACAAAAGTGGGGAAAATGACCAATCCCCTAAATCCTTTGCCTTGATGAGCACAAAACAACGTCAGAAAAATAATAATTTGCAGGTTATTATTCCGTGTGTGCTACTAGATTACTGTGTCACTAATCTTGATCTGATAAAATCCACACGTATCAGGTTCCCCTTGAAACACAGTCTTGGAATAAATTTGGATATAAACTCTAACAATTAAAGATGAAGGACATTTAATTAAGGGAACTTGAGTAACAAATGCAGTTTTAAGGTAGTCATTAATAATGATTGATGTCTTTAAAATAATTGACCTTTTCTTATTACTTGCCATTAATAATTATTTTCATTCTGCATTTAGTATTTTTATCATGACCACACTTGGAAAGTGGGAGAAACCGCTAATACTAGGGTCTGCTCTTAAAATAGAATTTTATTTCCTGAATTAAGACTGGCTAGATCATTTACAGTCAGCCTTGTGCATGGGAATAGCATTCATATTTTGTGTAGTTTGAATTTTTGAATAATGTTTATTTGGATTATTATAAATGTCCTAAAATGGTTTAAAAAAAAATCTTTCACAGTTAAATTTCATAGTGTTCAGTTGCTGCTCATGGCTCGCAATGTAGATTTAGTTTTACAGCATAATTATAACTAATGGTGATGGCGGGAGAAAGATGTGACTATAAACGAAGCAGAGATTGCGCTATTGGAGGCAGATTCAAAATCAAAATAGGTAGCATCATCAATGGCTTGTTATTGGCAGCAGAGGTAGCCACATCTTTTGGATGTCGGTGGTCAGTGCAGCTAATACCAGCCAATGAAGAGGTTTGGCCATTGTTGACCTCTGCAGAGCCTGCCCAATCACCAGAGGAAGATGCTGGCAGGTTTACGGCAGGCCTGGTCTAGAAGGTCCTCTGATGGCTCATTTGGTTATGTTATTGAGTGGTTGAGAAATACAGAACAGGAGGGCTCCACGTCTGTGCGAATTTATCTCCTATCGGCTAGGGTAGCAGAAGAGGTGCCGCAATTACCCTCAGCGTCCTTGGTTAGGAAGGTGTAAATCAACCAGGGTTCCTGCTCCAGCACGCTATCAAACGATCCTTGGTGGAAGTCCATGCATTGGGACGTGGATCAGGGCAGTATCAGGCTTATCTGTAGTGCCCGTTCCAACTTCCCCACATCACTCATTGACGAGGTTCAGAATAGCTACTTAGGTCAGGCACTGGAAGGTGGTCCTTGCCCGTGAAACTGTGCCCCAGGCATGGAGATAATCCCTTCAGGAGGACAGGGAACTAAACTGATGGGGAGGAGAGTGAAAGAAAAAAATTGATGGGAAAAAGGAGAGTAAAGGAAGAAAAATGGATCTGGTTGCTCTAGAACCTGCCCTTCAGCATAAAAGGGCCACTTTTTACAGCAGTAAGTTATAGCTTGTAATAACAACAGAAAATGCTGGAAACACTCAGCAGGTCAGGCAGCATCGTGGAGAGAGAAACAGAGTTAACGTTTCAGGTCGATGACCCTTCGTCAGAACTGGAAAAAGTTAGGGATGTAACAGATTTTTAAGCAAGTGTAGGGGCAGGGAGGAGGGGAGGAAAAAACAAAGGGAAGGTCTGTGATAGGCTGGAAGGTAGGAGAGATTAAAGGACAAAGGGGATGATGGTGCAAGGCAAAAGGAGATGGTAATGGGAAAAGTTAAGAAACAAAAGATGACTCTAGATGAGATGTAAATGGCAATGGCAGAATCATCAACAGTTGCCATGTGAGAGAAAAAATAAGGGGATAAAAAAGGAAAAAACAAAATATATATATAGGGGCTGAGGTTATAGTCTGAAATTGTTAAACTTGATGTTGAGTCCAGAAGGCTGTAAAGTGCCGAATTGAAAGATGAGGTGCTGTTCCTCGAGCTTACGTTGAGCTTCGTTGGAACAGTGTTTGAGGCCGAGGGCGGAGAGATCAAAGTGGGAGTGGAGCGGAGAATTAAAGTGACAGGCGACCGGAAGCTCGGGGTCACGCTTGCGGACTGAACGGAGGTGTTCCGCAAAGCGGTCACCCAATCTGCGTTTGGTCTCCCCAATGTAGAGGAGACCACACAGCTTGTACTGGATATAAATGCAATATTAAATATATTTCAGTCATTGGGTTTCCCTGGCCAGTGTGGCCAGGAACATTGACAGTGGTGCAACAGAACTGAAAGGTGGGCTTGTGTTGCTTTCATGCTTATTACGATGTTAACTGAATGCAGCATTCCTATGTGTGCAGATATTTTCACCTTTCGTGAGAAACTTGTGCCCCATCTCTGATAAAACACCTGACTGAATCTCAATGGGCTGTTATATTCCAGAATATTAATGTTTTATTCCAACATGTGGTTATCAATGCTATGCAGGCTGTAGGTTAAAGCATTCACAGTGACACAAATTCAAACACTTATTTAGGTGAGCACAGAAAGATAGGGGGCGATTTTGCCAATGGGGGCGCGTTGGAGCCGGGACAGCTGCTTGTCGGGTTTTAGTCCCGCCTCCATCGACTTGTGGCCAACCCACGCTATTTTCCCTTGATTGACCTTGTTAAGCCCGCCCAGCGGGCTCAGCAGGCCAATTAAGGGGAAGCCGGTTACAGAGAACGTCAGCGTATGACGTTTCATCTGTCAAAAATTTTTGACAGATGAATTGACATCGTTTGACAGCTCGGTGAAGCTGTCAAACACTGACATTCTATGTTGTTTGATGAGTCCTTGTCTTCAAGACTCATCAAACCTCTTTTGTGAGCATCGGAGAATGCAGCAGCCATCTGTCATCTCTGCCGGTGAGATGCGAGACTCTCCGCATCCCCAACTGTTGAAGCCTGCAGGAAGAAACAAAGGTAAGTAAATATTTTCTATCACTTTTCACGCACCTCACACACTTACCTCTCCACACTTGCACCCATCACTTACCTTCACAGCACACTTTTGCACCCCTCCGACCCCCGCAGACCCACTGCTCGCCTCGGTAACCCTGGCGGGGTTTCCCGACATCGGGAAGCCCGCGCCTCTGTTGGAAAAATGGGGATAATCCTCTTAATTGCCTGTTAACTACCTGTTACCAGGCAGTTAATTGGCTGTAATCCCCTTCCCGCCTCCAGGAGACGGGACCCGGCGCGGGTCGGCTACCCGCCTCCTGGGAAGATGGCACGGAGGCGGGTTGGGGGTGGGATGGGCACCCGCCCCCCGATTCTGCCATTTTCCCGGCAGTCCCGCCTCCGTACCTGCCTCCCCAGGGCTGGCAAGATCGCGCTCATAGATTCAAAGAGGACCGAAAGGAAAAAAAAGCAGTGGGAGAAAGGTTGAACTCTGGATGCTGCACACTACAGTTAAGTGCACTATCAGATGCTGAGCTGTGGCTCAAAGTCAGTGCCTCACAGTAATGCACAGCTACAGCTCGGAGACCCTCCAGTAAGACAATACCCATTACAGCTAAACCTCCAAGCTTCTCCATCAGATTTCAGTCCCCAACAAGTGTAGCTTCCAGCAGCTCTGACGGATTCAGTGTCCATTGCAGCAGTGCACCACTGCTCTGAATCACGCCAGCCAGTAGAGTGGCCATTAGAACAATGGCCCGTATTTTCCGATCCCTACGGGTGTGTACGGGCTGTGCTCTTGACAGATCGGACGCCTGCCCTGGAGAAGGGCCTCTGCGGGGGGAGAGTTCCGCTTTCTGGAGAACCTCCGCCCGCTGAAAACCCTTAGAAATCTTACGCCTGGTAAAAGCAAGAGTAAGGCCTGCTTTTACCAACATAAGAGTTGAAAAAAAGTTAAAAAAAATGTTTTCACTCATTTCTAATTTAAAAATACTTTTAAAAAAGGTAAGTTTATTTTTAGCCCCGTAAAAAAAAATTATTATTTTTTTTCAAAAAATTAAATTTTTGTTTAAAAAAACTTAATTTAATGTAATTTTAACTCATTTTAAAAAGTGATTTTTAAAAAATTTATTTAATGTTTTAGTGTCTTTTTGGGGTGATCTCCATTCATATATTTGGCAGGTCTATCTGTCAAAAGTATGAAGGGAGATTCCCTTCTCTTATTGGCTCGCCTGGCCCACGTGATCCCAGGGACGCTTGCGAACCGCCTGCGCCCCTGGGATACGTGGGCCCTGCGCATTTCGACTGTGGAGAGGCCCAGGAGCGGAAGTGTCTAGACCTCGGGAGCCCTCAGGTAAGTTCATAGATTATTTTCCGATAGGAGGCCTCCGCACGCAGGAAGCCTCCTATCGGAAATTACGGGCCAATGTTATAGCTCTAAGCCCTCCATTCGGTTTTGTGTCCATCACAGCAATGTTCACAGCTGCAGCTCCACACCTCTCCAGTGAACCCAACTCTCCACTGTAACAATGTCACAGGTAAAGCTCTGAGCCTCAACATTAGATTGAACGCAGTGAAAAAAGCCCAAATGATTGCCACATTTCACAGGTGCAAAAACTACCGCCGATATCCTTGGCAGCTGGCAAGTGAATCTTTGGGTTAGCTGCTAAGTTAGTGGCATCACGCTCTGGTTTCATTAGTTATTTAGCTCACAGACTTTTTGCACATGCTAAGCAGCTGTGACATGCAGCACACAATAACTGGTCAGGGTGACGACTGGTGACGCCTTCAACAGCTGCTGAACCTTTGTGAAGTTGTCAGTCTGGTGGTAACCTTGTCAAATGTTTGACGTGCTCTTGGACACCTCACAGAGACACGTGGCAGCAACTGACAGGGGCAAATATATCTGCGGTCTCGCCTTGGGCAGGGATAGTATGAGAGAGGGAAAGCGCTTGTAGTGTCAAAATGTAATTTGTAAACGGGAAAGAACAACAATAGTCCATTGCAAATGAGCTTTGACAGAAAGTGAATTGCCATCTTTTTGCTGTTTTATATTGTTTGAGAATTTACAGGAAACTTTTGTTTATCCGGCACCCAAATATCCGGAATTCTCGCTTAACCGGCAAAAATCATCCTCCGAAAACTCCTCTCAAATAATCGGCAATGTTGCCGAGTCGCAGTCGAGTCTCCGCGAACGTCGAGTACTCCGAAAACTCCTCTCAAATAACCGGCAATGTTGCCGATCCCGAGTCCGAGTCCGAGTCCGCGAACGACCGATTTAGTCAGTAGGGGTAGTTTTCAAAAGTGCCACTACTCGGCCTCCTGGCGCTGTCGGAAGTATACTGCACATTTCTTGATTTATTTATTTTTCTTTGTTAAAAATAGCCTCGGTAGATATAACTCTCCGTTATCCGGTACTTTCGATAAACCGGCACCACGCCGGTCCCGTCGGTGCCGGTTAATAAAGAGTTTCCTGTACTTTGTTATATAGAATTTTACAGCACAGACACAGGCCATTCAGCCTAACAGGTCCATGCCGGTGTTTATGCTCCACACGAGCCTCCTCCCACCTTGCTTCATCGAACCCTATCAACAGATCCTTCTATCCCTTTCTCCCTCATGCACTTGTCTAGCTTCCCCTTAAATTGCACCAAAGTACACTAGAAGGCACACAAGATTATTCTAGTGATCAATATCTTTCATTTCTCACACTCCTTATAGAGCAGCATTTAGATTCTGCTCTGTGTTTCCCTGAATGATAGCTTGAAACTGGGACTTCGATGATTTTAATGATCTTTATGGAAAAAAATGTTTTAAGGGCCTATATGCTTCACTTAAATCACTTTTTGTCGAAATGAGGTATAAAGTACCCTAATTCTTCTCAGAGTTGTAAGGGCGCATATATATTGCAACTTTAAGGCTGCCGTGAAGCAAGTTCTGCTTCAAGTGACACTGATGTTGCTGTATCTCTCCAGTCCAGTTCTGAAGACCAGTGGTGTGAGGTCCCTTGGAAAAGGCCGGCCCACATTGCTTAGGGTTGATCCTGCATGGAGTGTAACTCCAGTAGATAGTGTATTTTATGTATGTCAGGAGATCATAGGTACAGCAAGCCTGAGGCTGGAGGTCATAGAGTCATTGGGGGAAAAATTTGGTTGGTTTGCGCCTCCCGTTAGCGCCTTAAGAGGGCGCTAATGGGGCGCAAAGCAACTAGCGCCCGGGCGCGGCGATGTTTGCGTCGCTCGCGGAATTGACCAGACATTTTGCGGCGGCGCTAAACACTACCGCCATGATCTCCTGCGCCCGCAGATCGTGACGTCAGTCGAGCGTGAAACGCCCCGGTAGCGCCCCGGACCAGATATTGAGCGGCGCCCCCTGCCTTACCGCCTGCCGCTAGCAACAACAGGTTGAGGGGAGCGTTTTGCAGTCGGGAAGGGACTGGGGGAGCGCTATTTAAAGGCGAATGCTTCCTGCCTTTTTTTGTCAGCAACATTTTTGCACCACGCATTCTGAGTGAGAGAGAGAGACTTCTGGAGATATTCAACGCTGTGTTGAGGAGTTTTGGGTACTGAGCAGCACTTTGCAGGTTCATTTTGATTTGATCTTCCTTGCATCGATTTAGAAGAGATTGTGGGGGCTGCACTATGAGCTCTTTCCATGGGCCTCTCCATTGTTCTTTCCAGCAGATTTGATGTACAGGTCTCTCCAGGCCGAGATTCAAGGCTGCAATGAGCAGGGTTTGGATGGAGAACAAGATCGACCCTCCCCTTTAAGAACTGGCCGGCGCCAGTGTGTCTGTGTTCCATTGCTGACTGACATCACATGAGCTTCGCCAGCGCTCTGAGGTAGCGCCTCGCTCCTCGACGTTAGCGCCTTAAGAGAGGTGTGTAGCATCTGATTTAGCACTCCAATCACCTCCAGGGGCGATAGAAGCCAAGTTTGCAGTCGGAGGCGATAATTAGTGCCAGGTGCTAAACTTTGCGCCCGGCCGATAATTGCGCCCCAAACGGGGCGATACCGAATTTCTCCCCCATAGAGTCATAACGGCACAGTAGGAGGCCATTCGGCCCATCGGGTCTGTGCCTGCTCTCTGCAGAGCAATCCAGTCAGTCCCATTCCCCTGCTCTAACCCCGTAGCCCTGCAAGTTTATTTCCCTCAAATGCCTATCCAGTCTCCCCTTGAAAACATTGAATGTCTCCGCTTCCACCACTTCCGTCAGCAGCGAGTTCCAGGTCATCACCACTCTCTGTGTAAAAAAGTTTTTCCTCACGTCCCCCCTGTATCTCTTGCCCAAAACCTTAAATCTGTGTTCCCTAGTCCTTGTACCATCAACTAGTGAGAACAGCCTTTCCCCGTCTAGCCTATCCAAACCCGTCATAATCTTGTACACCTCTATCAAATCACCCCTCAACCTCCTTTGCTCTAATGAAAACAAATCCAGCTTCTCCAACCTGTCCTTGTAACTGAGATCCCCCATCCCCGGAACCATTCTGGTAAATCTCCTCTGCACCCTCTCAAGGGCCTTCACATCCTTCCTAAAGTGTGGTGACCAGAACTGGACGCAATACTCCAGCTGTGGCCTAACCAGCGCTTTATAAAGGTGGAGGTGCAAAGCTGGGCCTGAGGCAGGCAGTCAACATTGGGGTCACAGCCGGAACTGGGAAAGAAGCAGGGCCAGAGGGCAAAGAGCGGATAGCAGCAGGGCCACAAACACTGATTTATGTTTAATAGATATTATATAAAAACATTTTATTAAATGAAATGATATTCAGGTAAATATTTTTAAATATCACAGATAGTTGGGAAATTGAGGGACCAGAGGCACAGTTGGGAGCAGGGTTCAAGACCAGAGTGGATCAAAGACTCTGCAGAGCCAAAGGCAGGCACCAAAGATTGGGCCAAAGCCACAGCCAGCAAAGGAGGTGGGCTGCAAGCAAAAGATGGCAGCACAACAGGGCAACACGGTGGCATAGTGGTTAGCACTGTTGCCTCACAACGCCAGGGACCCGGGTTCGAATCTGGCCTCGGGTGACTGTCTGTGTGGAGTTTGCACATTCTCCCCGTGTCTGCGTGGGTTTCCTCCGGGTGCTCCGGTTTCCTCCCACAGTCCAAAGATGTGCGGGTTAGGTTGATTTGGCTATGATAAATTAACCCTTAGTGTTAGGGGGATTAAATACGTGGGGTTACAGGGATAGGGTGGGATATGTGTCGGTGCAGGCTCGATGGGCTGAAATGGCCTCTATCTGCACTGTGGGGATTCTGTGATTCTTCTGTGAACTGTTCACCACAGCAGGGGCTGCAGGTGGTGGCAAATATCAGGGCCGTCCAGGGAATGAAAGGCTTAGTGGGTCTGAAGGTCGAGGTGGGCAGCTCAGAACAGGGCCTGAATCAGACGGCATAAATCAGGACCTGGTCAGAGCTGAGAGAGGAATGGGGTCAGTGGACAAAGATAAGGTGGTGAAGACACAAACATTGACTTATCCATATAAATATAAATGAACAGCAACAACTTGTATTTATATAGTGCTTTTAACGTAGTAAAACATCCCAAGGCGCTGCACAGGAGTGTCATAAAGAAGATTTTGACACCGAGCCACATAAGGAGAAATTGGTGCAATTAACCAAAAGCTTGGTCAAAGAGGTAGATTTTAAGGAGTGTCTTAAAGGAGAAGAGGCAGAGAGACAGAGAGGTTTAGGGAGGGAATTCCAGAGCTTAGGGCCTAGGCAACAGAAGACACGTCCACCAATGGTTGAGCGATTATAATCAGGGATGCTCAAGAGGCCAGAATTAGAGGAGTACAAATATCTCGGGGGGTTGTGGGGCTGGAGGAGAATACAGAGATAGGGAGGGCCAAGGCCATGGAGGGATTTGAAAACAAGGATGAAGATTTTATTGAGTAGAGTTTTTTTTTAATCCTCCCTGAACTTATGTAGAGAGGCACAGGATAAACAGAGAGATTGGAGTGTTGACATGCAGGTAGCTGTGCTGGAGAATAGGTAGACTCTACAGCTCCACCTTGTGGTACAGATGGACCTCCTGGAGTGACAGCTCATTGTTCAGCTTAAAATGGGAACATGCCATTAAAGCGCCACCTACAGGCATGACAGGGAATTGTGACAACCAGCTGAAGACATTTCAATATTACAAATCCCATTGGAAATATTTATCCATCAGATTTCAATGGAGCACATGGCCATTGTCAGGATTTTAATATATTACAGACAGATATGTTTAATTGGTAAAGTGTTGGGGGCAGATTCAGAAAGTTAACACCACTAATTAAGGACTCCTTTCACAGAGAATGGCCCAATTTATTTTCTTTCCTGTGACCTGGTGTAATTTTGCTACAGGCTAAACCGAGATATTGGCACCAGAGTGTATTGTTTTAGTTTTAGTTTCCAAGCAGTATCAAGCAGTTAGTGCCCTTCACGAATAGAATTTTGTTTTCGGTTCTTGTGTTTAACACAGCTTGGGTCTATCGTGCTCAGAGGTATGCTGGAGAAGAAACCTGCTGTTAAGTCACGGCCAAATTTTCTCTCCACTTTTGAAAATAATTTCACTTGGTTCGTATATACTTTGCGAGGGCAGGGAAGAGGGCTTTAAGAGACAGTTGGTGAAAAAAGAAAAGAAGCCAAGGGTTATCCTTGCTCTCCGGGCTGATGCTGGAGTAGTGAGCGGTTTTGGCAGAGGAGACTCAGGCCCAATAGTGCTTGATGTGGTCCAGCCAGATCGGGTGACGGATGGCTAAACCAGTTGCGTGCCTAAATACATTTAGTGTCAGCTGTGTCAGAAGGTTGTGGGTTCAAGTCCCACTCCAGGGACTTGAGCACATAAAGCTAGGCTGACACTCCAGGGAGTGCTGCACTGTCGGAGGTGCCGTCTTTCGGATGAGGCGTCAAACCGAGGCCCCGTCTGCTCTTTCAGGAGAACGGAAAAGATCCCATGGCACTTGACATGAATCTTGTCATTCATGTATGAAGTAATACTGGGCGGCCTGCTGATGGCGCTGTCCAGGGAGAGTATAAATACTCAGGCATGGGCCCAGCTTGCTTAGGACATTCCTCAACAGGAACTAGTGAAGGACACAACTCGATCTCCATGTTGAAAAACAGTTGATTAAAGCTTTGTTTAACGCTTAGACCAAGTGCCTAGTAGTTTTCTTACGTCAGCACTATTTCGAAGAAGAGCAGGGGAGTTCTCCCCGGTGACCTGGCCAATATTTATCCCTCAACCAACATAACAAAAACAGATTATCTGGTCATTATCACATTGCTGTTTGTGGGACCTTGCGGTGCGCACATTGGCGGCTGCGTTTCCCACATTACAACAGTGACTCCACTTCAAAAGTACTTCATTGGCTGTAAAGTGCTTTGAGACGTCCGGTGGTCGTGAAAGGCGCTATATAAATGCAAGTCTTTCTTTTTTTTTCTTTACCTCCTTCCGCATGTCAGTAGTTGTGGAGGGTTCTTCACTACAGTTTGAGAATGGGTGCTGATTTGTTTTCAAAACTGTAACAGACCAGAAAAACAGGCAGAGGCTCACAGTAGTGGACACGGACCAAATCATGATAATGGACCCTAGCCTTACTGCACAGGCAATTCAAGGACATGATTTAAAGCCTTGTCTTTGTCCTTCACATCAACCTAGCTTAACCTTACTTTCCTGGTCCAGTGCAGTTGACCCACCAGCCTTCTACCACTAAGTCCCTCTTAGAGGAACATTTAAATCATTACAAACATTCGCAATGAACTCCCCGTCCATGCGATACCTAAGTAACAATTTACAATAATATTTAACACAATTTAATAATTGTACTAAAAGTTGATTCGTGACCAGTGCTGATAGATTGATAGGACAGGAGGGAATATCATTTGTCTTTATACATTTTTGTTGTCTGTTAAAGAATTCCAAGGGGTTGCTGTTTTAAATGTATTAATAATGGCAGTGAATTCTTCCACATTTTTAAACAGAATTCACCAGCACTACAAAACACTTTTAACATTGATGTGTATTTAATGTGACTCACTTTATGTTGCAGGTTTGCAGAGGACATGAAGGAAATAGCGTATTTTGTCACATTTCAAAGAAAACTTTGGCATGCTACAAGGAAAATGTGACAAATCCTGCAATCTCATAAGGCCAAATATAATGACATCTAACGATATCTTGCGTCTTTTCAAATGTTATGCTTCCTCAGTCAAGAGGATTGGGTATTCCAGCTCCTGAGTATCTCCATGGACATCATCAATTGTTCTTCTGGCATCTAGACTACAGGACCACTCTACCCTACACACACACACACACACACACACACACACAGATGATTGAGACTGCTCAAACCTAACCCCTAATATAAGCTCCAATGCGTCTGTCAGTACAGCCCAATGGTCTTGAATCTCCTCGTAGAAGTTTAATACTCCAACACAAGTTATTGCACCACCTTGAATGCTCCATTTTAATCTCCACTGTATCATATTTAATGTAATGTTGTCAACTGAACATGATATACTTGAAGCCGCTTCAATAACAAAATGGCGGCTCCTTCCTCACAGCGTCCCCAGTATGACTGTACTGTTGTAACTCACTCCATTTTCAGTACTGGATGTAAATCACTGAGAATGTAATTCAATACTGAAAAAATGCACTTCAAAAAAAGAGCGCCCTATCTTTGAATTTCTCAGCACTGCTTCGTTTGGGTTGTCATAATTAAAGGAATTCATATCTATTTCAATGATTAAAAAATGAAGTTTTGTTTTAATCATTGGTGAAAGTAGAATTCTCACGTTGAATTTTTATTTAAAATTACCGAGCTACTCACATCGGTGAGATATAACCGTTATCAATCTCAGTTACAGAATAAAATCTAGAAAACGACATTAAACCTGTCTGACTCTGTGGCTCTTTTAACTTGCATCTTCCATAGGGGCTTGTTTTTTTTTTTAAACAACACATTTCCCAGCATCTCCTACAAACTCCCCAGATACTTGGAAAACAGTGATTGTTGTAAAATGCTGGTATAGGCAGAGCCCGAGAAACAAATTCAGTATTCAACAGATACATCAGAGGTCCTCAGGGCCTCATGAAGCCGAGCCATCTCGGGCAGATCCTGACCCCCCCCCCCCTCTCGTTGCAAAAGTTCAGATGGAATGCTGTGTATAGCAGGCTAAACAAAATCAGTTTACTGAAAAAAACAGAAAGAGGATTTTCAATCAGTACTACAGGCTCCGCACTGCGCTGGACTCAACACTTGGCAAAGTACAGATAAAGATATAAATGTTTGAAATCTGAAGTAAGCCAGAAAATGCTGAATGCGCACAACTGGTCCATAAGCACCTGACAGAAAAAGATAGTTTAACATTTTGGGCCCAACTGTTCGACAGACCATTAAAAAAGTTCTGATCTTTTTTCCCCCCCTTCCCTGCAGTGATCTGTAAAATGATAGACTTCCATAGATGCCAACATCTGTCCAATACATCACCCAGTAGCCATTATTACAGTGTTCCGGCGCACTGTGATGCCGACCCTATATACACCTATCATACACACAGAAGTGCCATCCTTCAGATGAGACATTAAACCGAGGCCCCATTTACCCTCTCGGGTGGATGTAACAGATCCCATGGCACTATTTCGAAGAAGAGCAGGGGAGTTCTCCCCAGTATCCTGCTCAATATTTATCCCTCAACCAACATCACTAAAACAGATTATCTGGTCATTATCTCATTGCAGTTTGTGGGATCTTGCTGTGCGCGAATCAGCTGCTACGTTTCCCTACATGCAACAGTGGCTGCACTTCAAAAGTACTTCATTGGCTGTAAAGCACGTTGGGACATCCTACGGTTATGAAAAGCCCGATATAAATGCAAGGAAAGGTTTTGGGTTTATACCATGTAATGCAAATATATTAATCTGCTGCTGAGTTTCAGCTCTGTGTTACCTGGCGTATGTTGTTAACGCCAAAAGGTATCGGGCCGTATTTTGCGACCCCTACGGGTGCGTCGAGGTGCGTACGCGCCCGTAGGAGCCGCACAAGTGCCGGGTTTAGGCATGAGCTGAAATCCGGCACTTGTGATCTGTCAAGAATTCTCTTGACAGATCATCTGCCTGCCCGAGAAAAGTGCCTCTGCGGGTGGAGAGCGGCGCTATTTGCACAACTTCTGCCCGCTGAAAGCCTGTGAAATTCTTACACCTGGCAAAAGCAGGCGCAAGGCTTGCTTTTACCAGCATAAGAGTTCTAAAAAATAGAAAAATAAAATTTTATCACTCATTTATAAATTAAAAATATTCTTCAAAAGGGTAAGTTTATTTTTAGCCCCATAAAAACATTAAATTTTTGTTTAAAATATTTAATTCAATGGCATTTTAATTAATTTTAAATATGCAATGTTTTTAAAAAATGTATTTCATGTGTTGGTGTATATTTTAAGTGATCCCCATTCATACTTTTGACAGTTCTATACGTACAGACCTGTCAAAAGTATGAATGGGGATTCTCACCTTTTATTGGTTGGGCCGGCCCACGTGATCCCAGGGGCGCCTACGAACTGCAAGCGCCCCTGAGATACGTGGGGCCCTGCGCGCGCGGACCCGGAGAGGCCCAGGAGCGCAAGCCGCCATTAAACTGTGACACAGAAATTGGCACGTGAAGAAGTGTGAAGGACACGTCTTAAAACCATGTTATATATAATAAAAACAGAAAATGCTGGAGATACTCAGCAGGTCAGGCAGCATCTGTGAAGAGAGAAACAGAGTTAACGTTTCAGGTCGATGACCTTTCGTCAGAACTGGAAAAAAGCAGGAAATGGAACAGATTTTTAAGCAAGTGTAGGGGCTGGGAAATGGGGGAGGGGATGAAAGAACAAAAGGGAAGGTCAGAGGTTAAGAGACATTAAGAGATGTTCAAGGCAAAAGGAGATGGTAATGGGACAGGTTAAGGAACAAAGGCCGGCTCTAGATGAAGTGTAAATTGCGCTGGCAGAATGAAAGACAGCTGCCATGTGGGAGAGAAGAAAAAGACACAAACAAAAAGTGTGGATAAAAAATATATATATGATAGGGGCCGAGGTTATGATCTGAAATTGTTGAACTCTATGTTGAGTCCAGAAGGCTGTAAAGTGTCTAATCGAAAGATGTTATATAGAGAGAAATGTGAGAAGTCGCACAACACTAGGTTATAGTCCAACAGTTTTATTTGAAATCACAAGCTTTCGGAGCGCTGCTCCTTCATCAGAGAAATTCAATTATCCTGTAAGTGCTTTCACTTTGGGTGTGATTTGTAAAAACTGCTTTTGCTCTCCCTCTGAAAGGAGAACCTCATTGCAATTGCAGCACATACACGCATTTCAGCTTTATTCTATCAGTTACATGTGTGTGTAATTTAGCACAACAGGGGCGAAAGTGTGAAATTCCGTGTGACTAAGATGGCAACGCTTTGAACGTCACAGGAGGATGCATTCGCAGCAAGAACATTTCTCAGCGCAGACTCAAGGCAGCATCTCTGACCTCAACACGGGAGAAATTTATAAAAAATGACAGGAGGGCTGGACCACCAGGGACATCATCCGCAACAAATAAAATCTTGACTACAGATGTCAGATCGGTTTTCAAATGTTTTTGTCAGTGCTCAGCAATCCCTTACAGTAAGTTCCACAGTCATGCAGGATCGAGTGCAATTATGTTCAAGAATACAAAAGGGGCTAAATGTTGGCAGCCTCTTGCGATCACGCGTCTCCATCATTTCAATGAACTCCCATGCCAATAATGCCACAGGCACAAGTCTTGACAACAATGCACATTACAAATGGCCTTTAAATGCTGCAACATTAAATTAGCCCAACCATACGTTGGGGCCAACATTATTGCACGCAGAGGAGATAAACAATGAAAGATGGATTGTGGTGCGAAGACCTGCATAGGCCCTGGCTACAGGGTCTACAGCTTCTTCTAGGTAAGTCACCAGTCAGGGGGCGTCCAGTGGCTCCACTGTGCAGCCGAGCTGGAAATCTTCTCCTTTGGGGAGGAGGCAATCGCGAGGAGGGTACGAGCCGTCAACAGGCCCGGAAGATTTTTGTGTGGTCAGGAGGAACATTCAAGCTCCACCATGGTTCCACAAAAATCTCTTTTTTTAAAAAAAACCAGAAGCTTCCCTGGTTTCGGGATAGCCTGCAGCGGTCCCCTTAAGGACAGCTGGTTGGACCGCTCAATGCCTGGTACCAAAGGGTGGCACATGCACACATGTTTTCGGATGATGTCGCTGAGATGTAGCATGCAGCTGAGAAATAGGAGGGGGCCAAGGATAGATGCTTCAGTAGATAATGATGAGCTCTTCCTTTGTATTTCTACATATAAGTGAGAGAAGTCATACTTTATGAGTGACAGAATTTTTCATGCAGTTTTAAATGCCGACTCTGCTAGCTAAATTTCACAGCGGTACGCCATATGGTCTTGTCATTCTATGCTTGGAGATGGCTGAACAATTTGCAGTCTGTGATGCAGTAGAATAATGACCTCCTCCCACACTGTTAAGGATATTGCAAGGTCAGCACTTGACAACTGTAGTTACAGTGAAATCTGTAAATTAGGGACACCTAAGGGACTTGCATCAAGTATCCTTTTTTGCAGGTGTCTATTTTCAAAATGGTCATTGAATGTACAGTAAACCGGATGAGTCAAATATCTATCTCCTGCAGCGTTCCTTCTTTTTAAGAACATAGGAAATAGGAGCAGGAGGAGGCCATTTGGCACTTCGAGCCTGCTCCGTCATTCAATAAGATCATGGCTGATCTTCTACCTCATCTCCACTTTCCTGCACTATCTCCATATCCCTTGATTCCCTTAATATCCAAAAATCTATCGATCTCTGTCTTGAATATACTCCATGATGCGGAGATGCCGGTGTTGGACTGGGGTGGACAAAAGTGAGAAGTCGCACGACACCAGGTTATAGTCCAACAGTTTTATTTGAAATCACAAGCTTTCGGAGCTGCTGCCCCTTCGTCAGGTGAAGCCCCTTCACCTGACGAAGGGGCAGCAGCTCCGAAAGCTTGTGATTTCAAATAAAACTGTTGGACTATAACCTGGTGTTGTGCGACTTCTCACTTTTGAATATACTCAACGACTCACCTGCGATCGTGCTTAATTCTGGAGCCCTGCCAGCAGGATGTGATTTCTGTTCATTTTCTATTTGTTGGGTTTCCCAGTGTAATGCCAACCCATGGTCCTTTTCCTTAGAGGGACGGATGTCCTGATCCTGGGATCTGCTACGTTGGCAGCCTGCACAAGGTGAGGTGGCTGCTGTAGGGCCGCAGTGCCTGAGAGATCGCAACAACAACTTGTATTTATATAGCGCCTTTAACGTAGTAAAACGTCCCAAGGCGCTGCACAGGAGTATTTTAAGACTAAAAATTTGACACCGATCCACATAAGGATAAATTAGAGCAGGTGACCAAAAGCTTGGTCAAAGAGGTAGGTTTTAAGGAGCATCTTAAAGGAGGAAAGAGAGGTAGCGAGGCGGAGAGGTTTAGGCAGGGAATTCCAGAGCTTAGGGCCGAGGCAACAGAAGGCACGGCCACCAAAGGTTGAGCGATTATAATCAGGGATGCTCAAGAGGGCAGAATTAGAGGAGCGCAGATATCTCGGAGGGTTGTGGGGCTGAAGGAGATTACAGAGATAGGGAGGGGCGAGGCCATGGAGGGATTTGAAAACAAGGGTGAGAATTTTGAAATCGAGGCGCTGCTTAACCGGGAGCTAATGTAGGTCAGCGAGCATAGGGGTGATGGACGAACGGGATTTGGTGTGAGTTAGGACACGGGCAGCCGAGTTTTGGATGACCTCAAGTTTACATAGGGTGGAATGTGGGAGGCCAGCCAGGAGTGCATTGGAATAGTCAAGTCTAGAGGTAACAAAGGCATGGATGAGGGTTTCAGCAGCGGATGAGCTGAGGCAAGGGCGGAGACGGCCGATGTTATGGAGGTGGAAGTAGGCGGTCTTAGTTATGCTGCGGATATGTGGTCGGAAGCTCATTTCAGGGTCAAATATGACATCTCAGCCAAATTGGGGGCAGCGGAGGGCGGGATTAATGTCCTCCAGAGCCCTGTCCGGGATCGCCTCCCTCCGTGTGCTGCAACTGCTAATGCTTGAAGTGCTGAGGGGTGCGTAGGGGGTTGTTAGCAGTTCATCAGTACCCGACGTACTGGTGGAATGAGATGTGGTGTTGTCCGGTGCAGTTTCCAGCTTTGGTCGAATGGGAAGTTCTATATCCAGCATCCACAGCAGCAGAGAAACCGCTCTATCCCCGGGAGAGAGCCGTGCAGGCATTCAATCCCAGAGATAGAGCGGTTTCTTTGCCACTAGGGACGCTGGGTAAACAGCTCCCCATTCCACAAAAGTCATTTCTTTCACCCACCGCAATGCGTGTCCCGTGTTTTAAGCTGTAAACGGACTTGGTGCATTGAAGGCTGCCCGTAGTTCGTAATTTGCGAGTGTGGGTGGTTTCAAGGTGCCGCTTGTATCTGTTACAATGTAAGTTTTTTGGGACTGTCAATAAATGTCCATTTCTTGCAGGTGTCCGTTTTCTGGCAGCGTCCGTTTGCACAGGTTTCACTGAAACATTCAGTCGGTCATCCACAGTCGACCCTGTGGCACACATGGCACAATTCAGGAATGGCCCGATGTCACGTCTCGAGTGCAAACTAGTGTTGCGATTTGCTCCCCTCTTTGGACATGTTCTCATCTTCATCTCACTGGCACCTCCTCCTTGGAAAAGGTGGTGATCCTGAGAACTCCATGGAATCATAGGTGGTTAACTCATCTGTGGATATATAAGAGAGTCCACTGAATGTAAGATTTTGGAATGTACATTTTGTTTTTGAAAAAGTGAACTGCGGCACAAAAATCAAAAGAAAATGAACTGCAAATGTTGAAAATTTGAAATAAAAACACAAAATGCTGGAATTTCAGATAGAGACCTTTCCTCAGCACTGGGAAGGTGACACTGCCTCCACACACCTTGTTTATAGGACTGAGCGAAACAACAAGGGAAGAGGAGAACAACAGATGAACACAACTGGTCAAAAATGCTAAATATTAGTAGGAAACAGCTAAAGGATTTAACAACGTTGGAACAACTGGGAAGAGTTGAAACGTGCCGGATGATATACAAAGGCCAACTCAATCTGGCTGTGGGCAACTGCTGGGCAAAACACCTCCAGAACTGAAGGGAGTGAAGTGGAATGTGAGGGAGACAGTTGAGGTCTGAAGTTGCTAAATCTATGTTCAGATCAGTGCATGGAACAACATCGCTTTTGAGGAGATCCATTGTGTCAAGAATGAAGATGACGAGTATAATGCTGCTGAGCATGCTTCACCGAGGCACCTCTTTATAGAAGCTTCACAGTAAGAATACAAATATGCATTGTTATGTCCTGATGTTTGCATTATCTGTGGAAATCACACACCCATTTCAACAGGAACACCACAAGATTCCAGATCTATAATCGGGCTGGGTTGCCATACCTTATCAATTGTTCTGGAAATGTCAGGGACAAGGGACAACTTCTGTAATCCCATTTTGGTCATCTATAAACTCACACCATTTCTAGATCACAGGATTTCAATCAGGAAGCTTAAAGCCCTCAATCGCATGGGCTTTGAATGGGAGAAGAGGGAGCTCTGCAGTGGATACTAAAACACGTGCACACAGTACTGATTACCAACCTCCAACTGCCATGAACACTTTTACTGATTGTGAAAAGGTGAAGGGATTGTCATCTCTCTGCAAATGGCAGAGATTTAATGGCATCTGAGGGTTTTTTAAGCTTTAAGCTTTCCAGGTTGTCTTCTTATGCATGCTGAACCTATGACTTCTGCAAAATTGGCAGGGTTCATACTGGCCATTTTGTGTCAAGGTTAGCACAAAAGATTGTACTGTACTGTTGTCAAACATAGAACATAGATTAATCACAAAAGCAAAATACTGCAGATGCTGAAAATCTGAAATAAAAACAGAAAATGCTGGAAATACTCAGCAGGTCAGGCAGCATCTGTGGAGAGAGAAACAGAGTTAACGTTTCAGCTCGATGACCCTTCGTCAGATTAATCACAACCTGTTGATGGTTATCAAATTTTATACACTAAGCCGAATTAGACTTGAATGTTTTAGTTAATTTACGAACAATGGTCATGCTTGGATTAAGATTTCCGTAAATCCCAGGCAAAAGAAGCCATCCCACTCACCATACTGACTAGGAAAATGGCAGGTTTGATCCCTGGTCTGCATTGTGTTATCTAATCACAACCAGGACAGTTGTAAGGGCGTGACATTGCCCATAACTTCCCTACATTAGGGAAAGGGAAATCGCCTATAACAATGTGTGAGGACAGGATTGGGCTCAGCTGCAATGTTTTTCACAGTTAAGTAGCCTTCAGGTAATCACTGTCAAGGCTCACTCGGAAGTAATGACAACTTGAGCAAAGTACCAGAGGGTGGCCAGTGCCTGTCGATCCGTACCTCAGTGAAGGAATGAAAATCTTCAGTAGGGGAGGAAAGGGGAGAAGATTGGCGCAAGAAAAGCAGGGGAAGATAGCCCATTTGTAAATCTTTGTGCCATAGCCCATTAAAGGTTCATCAGCAGTTCAATCTAAACAAAATTGACAGAATTGTGTTCAACAAAAACATCATTTTACACAAAGCTGATTAGACTTCTAAAACATGCTGCTGTTCTAGGTTTAATGTGACAGTGGATTGACTACACGCTGACTGCTGACTATTAAAAACTGAATAATTGGGTGATATTTTATGCTTAGATCAGACTTCTGTATGAAAATCTAATGCTTGGATTGGGAATTCAATTCAACGCGAGTGGTACATTGGAGTTATATACTTGAGTCACAATCTACTTGGAATGTGTTTATCTGGAGTTGAATATGTATATAATGGGCATCAGAGTTAGCTGCAGTAAGATGTATGCCTTGTCTGGTAATTGCATTCATGTGGAGTACATTGTAGTCACCAGTTTGTATTTTTTGATTAGTTATCATAGTAAAAGGCTTGACACCACAATGTGGGAATTGAACATATTGAATGTTTATTGACCAAGCTGATCTGACTGTTAAAAGGCCAAGTCAACCCACACACACAGACTCAAACATCTATTAAAAACTCAGCAATTGTGGAGCTTCCTTGTGTAGCTATCAGTTATATTCAGCTGAAAATGTTGTCTGGGCACTCTGAAATGCCTCGAATTGAGGGGATATGCTGTGTAAATAACACAAAGAATCCACTCAGTAGTAGCGTAGTCTTGTAATAGCACTTAGTACGAAAATTATTACCCTGTTGAACTGCTTGATGCATGAATCTGTATTGTACACTGTACTCCAGCTCAACGGGAAAGGAAAATCTGATTGCAAGCTACACGCAAGTAAAACTGATAGGGCTTAGCATCTGAAATCAGGAAGAGCCCACAGCCCATGGCCAACTTGTTGTCCTTCTAGTTAAAGGCAACAAGGAGGCAATGGGATATTAATAATAATAAAGTATGGATAGAGTCTAACATTTGTACATTCTGTACATTTGTAACTCCGATAAGCAGAATTGTTGAGCTATCATCGCACTGCAGCAGAATCACTTATGACTTGACGCAACATGATTATTGCATTTCTTTCAAGAATATACTTATCTAAACCACAGGCGAATATATATATATTAAAAAGGGCAGCAATACTGAGCTCAGTGGATCAGCAGATGGGTGGCACAGTGAACTGGAATACTGCCCTTTCACCATTAAGACCTTGGTTTGAATCTCGCTTGGTCAGAATGGATAGTCATGCTCTCTGGTAGCTTTCAGATGATCTCAATGAAATACGTTTGGCTAACTCCCTCTTTCATTCCCAGTGGATGCAGGTTAGCTCAAGGGCCCTGCAATGTGCCACCAACAAGTTACAATGTATGGTACTCAGAAACATGATTTGAGTGTTTGAGTTCCATGCTGGTAGGGTAGGCCATTTCTATGCCTCTGTCTGCTCACCCAGTGTGACTGAATATGCTTCCGAGTATCCCCACTCCGACTACCCAAAAGTGCGCCCAGAATGTTACTATCTTCTGGTCATGCTGTCGCAATGAGAGAGATTTGAATAATTCTATTGGGAGGCAGGATTATCTTGGAATGAGGGTCATTAAACATGCTAATATTGAGTCCTGTGGAGAGAGGAAATCAGAGTAGAAGGTGTGACAACCATTACACATGTTTACTGAGGGCGTGTGGGGCAGCTGGCTTAGTCAAGGTTGAATCAAGCAGAAAAAGTCAAACTGAAGAAATTAAACACAGATATCTAAAACAGAAAGAGATCCGCTATACTTCAGGCACATTGATGCTAGGATTGTTTATCTCCTTACCTGATTTTTCTTTTTAGTATTATCTTGCTTTATATAAATAGACGGAAGTTACAGATGGCCTCTGGGAAGGTTTTGTACATTTGTAACTCTGATAAGCAGAATTGTTGAGATATCATCGCACTGCAGCAGCATCACATATGACTTGACGCAACATGATTGTTCCATTTCTTTCAAGAATATACTTATCGACACCACAGGCAAATATATATATATATATATATATATATAAAAAGTGCAGCAGTACTGAGTTCAGTGGATCCGCAGATGATGCTTTCATGTACTGTGCCACCAAGAGTTAGGATGCCCAAAATTGTCCCCCCTGACAAGTTGCTGATCTTTACTTGGCTTCCTCAGGCAGATACAGAGAGAAGGAGAGCCCACCTCTACCAGTGGTCAGTGACATTGGCCGAAATCTGGATTCAAGACTTCGCCTATGATCAGAAAAAGGTAGGTGGCAGGGGGGCAATAAAATATGAGATAGTAAAATAATAAATCAGGAAAATGCAAAGAAATCATTTCGTTGGAAAAACTGCTGCATACTCTTTACAAAGATATGGTAGCTGGAACTGCCTGGTGAGTTTGGTGTGATATTTACAGGGAATGCTCCAATAGACATGAAATAATGAGGTGTTAAACTGACTAGTTTAGACGCTGAACAATTTATTTATTAGTACTTGCAGACCTTTAAACATCACATTAACCTCTGCTTAAGTGCACTGTGTGACTGGATTACAGAACTACACAATTAACAAAAAATGCCCGTGTTATGCTTTTAAAAGAATAGACTTCAGCAAAAATAAATCGGGTTAGGGATTAGGCTGCTCAGTGGGTTAACACGCAGTTCTTCCAGTTCTGAGACCAGTTTCACTTTAGTCCACAGTCTTTGGAAAGAAAGTTTATTTTCTATGATGGCTCGACATGAAACGACTTTGAACAAATTGGATGCTATAATGATAAGAGTTTGAATACCAAAGGGATGAATTTGAATGGGCCAAATGGCCTTTTCTGCTGCTTGACTTGTCATAGGTTTTTCTATTCCCCCTTTACTAAACTATCTTCCCCATTTAACTTCAACCTCACATTTATTGAAATCTCTGGTTCGTTTTTCAGACCGTGTCAAAGTTTTCCAAAGTTTCTCTAAATTTAACAAATATAAATAAATTGTATTTGTGATGAACAGGCTCTTAGGGAGTCTAATCAAGTTCATAGCTGGAATTTTTAGACAATTATTAAGGCTAATATTAATCTGGTGAACAACACTGCTCTAACGAACAGTCCCATATCTTCATGTGAGGGCAGTTAACCATACCCAGAACTTCAGGAATGCCAGAAATGGAATAGGTTTTTTACTGAGTAGAACAACAACAATTTGCATTTATATAGCACCTTTAATGTAGTAAAACTCTTAGAGAAATGAATAAACTTGCTAGCTTTCAAGAACAGTCCATGAGTACAATTGAAGCTTTTATCTAATACAATAGCAAAATACTGTGGATGCTGAAAATCTGAAATAACAACAGAAAACATTTAATCTCTCCTGCCTCCTACCTTAGCACAGATTATTCCTTCAGTTCCTGCCTCCCCGTCCGTCCCCCTTTCCCTGCCTCTGCACCTGCTTAAAACCTGTTACATCTCTAACCTTTTCCAGTTCTGATGAAGGGTCACAGACCTGAAACAAGGGGGGTGATTTTGCCAATGGGGAGCTTTTGGAGGCGGGACTCCCACTTGTCGGGTTTCAGTCCCGCCTCCATCAACTTCTGGCCAACCCACGCTATTTTCCCTTGATTGACCTTGTTAATCCCGCCCAGCAGGCTTAGCAGGCCAATTAAGGGAAAGTCGGTTGCAGAGAACATCAATGTATGGCGTTTCATTTGCCAAAAATTTTTGACAGATGAATTGTCATCGTTTGACAGCTCTGTGAAGCTGTCAAACAGTGACATTCTCTGTCGTTTGATGAGGTCTTGAATTTAAGACCTCATCAAACTTCTTTCTTTTGTAGAAATGAGATGGTTGCGCATCTGAGAATGCAACAGCCATCTGTCATCTCCAACACGGAGGTCCGAGACTCTCCGCATACACACCGACTGAAGCCTGCAGGGAGAAACAAAGGTAAGTACACTTTTTCTAACACTTTGCACTTACCTCAGATATTCACCTCTCCACTCTTGCACCCATCACTTACCTTCACACCACACTTTTGCACCCCCCCCCCCTCCGACCCCCGCAGACCCCCCTACTCGCCTCGCTGACCTGGCGGGTTTTGGAGCCTTCGGGAAGCCCGCACTTGTGAGGGCAAAAAAGGGATAATCCTATTTACTCCCTGTTAACTACCTGTTAACAGGCAGTTAATAGGCTTTAATCCCTTCCCGCCTCCAAGGAGACGGGACTCGGCGCGGGACGACTACCCGCCTCCTGGGAAGATGGCATGGAGACGGGTTGGGCACCCGCCCCCAAATTCTGCCATTTTCCCGGCAGTCCCGCCTCCATACCCGCCTCCCCAGGGCTGGCAAAATCGTCCCCCTCAACTCTGTTTCTCTCTCCACGGATGCTGCCTGGCCTGCTGAGTGCTTCCAGCATTTTCTGTTGTTATTTTGAAGCTTTTATCTGTTGTCTGGAAAAGGCCTTGGGATCAAAATGTATTTATTACAGTAACTGTTACAGCCACAAGTCAAGCAGTTAGACACGCCGAATATTCCTCCCCGTCTGGAACAAATACTGTGACATGCCTGAGAAATAACTTTCCAGACAACTTAAACTTCCTGACAGAATGCTCCTCAGGAAAATATTGTTGTTTTATCTCAGAGAATCCATGCCTGCACAGCTTTTTGAACAGGAATGACCTTCTTTTTGCCCCCTCTTGTTCCTTTGTGTTCGTACCTCTCTCCCACTCACGCAGTGCCATGGCTGCTGCTATAGAATAATGGAGAATTTTGCAAAGGCTGCACACACAATGCTCTCACTGCAGTGGTGATAAAATCTGGCTAAATTGGGGGCATGTAGCACAGATGCCACAAGGCTTTGAAATTTTGGAATAGAGTATGGTTATCTCAGCTCTCTGAGCTAACCTAATGCCCCAAAAATTCGGCCCTTCCCGGGTGAGTACGTGCTCTGTACTCACCCGTATTCAAACCCGAAGTGCCGGTTTCCTGCATGCACTGCGCATGCGCGGGAAACCGGCACTTCCGGTATGGCGAAGGGGGCGGTTCTTAGGTGAACCGCGTACGCACTACAGGCTGTGCGCACGCAGCACACTTAGATTTTTTTCAGGTTTCAACGCGAGGGTAAGTATGGAAGATTATACACATGTAAGACCCCTTTTGAACAAGGTAAGTAGTTAATTAAGTATAATTTTTAATTTTTTTCAACAGGTTTATCTTTTTTAGAGACTTTAAAGAAAGGTAAGTTTATTTTTATAACTTTTAAAATTTATTTTAATTTTTTCAAAAATTTAAATTTTTGTTTAAAGTGGTTAATTTATTTAACTATAGTTATTTTATTAATGTGATGGTTTTTTTTTTAAATTTATTTGAGGTTTAGCTGTTCTTTTGGGGTCTCTTTCAATTCACAGATTTGACAAGTCTCCTGTCAAATCTATGAATGAAAGATAGTCTACTGCCATTGGCTCTCCATGGCCCACGTGATCCCAGAGGTCACATCGCACTAACTGCGCCCCTGGGACATGCACACACTGCACGCCGGCACTAGGGAGAGGCCCAGGACCCGAAGTTCCTGTGGGCCCAAAACACAATGGCCGGCGCGGAGTGTGATATCGCGCGCGATCCTTACCCCCGCGGTAAGCCTCCGAGTCAAATTTCTGGGCCAATAACTGGCTGAATTGGTGTTTCTATTTTACTAGCAGTATCCTATATTGTAATAAGTAGGGCTGGATTTTATTAATGGAGACGTGTTGGAGGCGGGACTGCTGCTTGCCAGGTCTCAGTCCCGCCTCCATCATCTTCTGGCCAACCAGCGGGATTTTCCCCTGATTGACCTTGTTAAGCCTGCCCAGCGGGCCCAGCAGGCCAATTAGGGGGAAATCACTGACAGAGCACGTCAACGTCTGACGTGCCATCTGTCAAGATTTCTTGAAAGAAGAAATGTCAGCGTTTGACAGCTCTGTGAAGCTGTCAAACACTGACATTCTGTGTAGTTTGATGAGCCCTTGTGTTCAGGACTCATCAAACCTTTCAACTTTGTAGAAATCACCTGGCTGTTGGTTCGGAGGATCCAACAGCCAGTCTGTGAAATCTAGAATGAAGATGTCGGGACTCCGGCTCCATACCCGCCTCCTTGGGGCTGACAAAATCCAGCCCGTAGTATCAACGTTGTTAAAAGTACCCTTCGTAGCTAAAACCTGATGGGTTGGATTTTGTCAGCCCCGAGGAGGCGGGTATGGAGGCAGGACTACCAGTAAAGTTGCAGAATGTGAGGGCGGCTGGCAAACCCGCCCCCATCCCACCTCCGTGCCCTTTTGCCAGGAGGCGGGAAGCCATCCTGCCCCGGGTCCCGTCTCCTCGAGGCAGGAAAGGGATTAAATCCTATTAACTGCCTGCCAACAGGTAGTTAACAGGCAGAAAAAAGGATTTGTTCCATTTTACCTTTCCAAGTGCCGGCTTCCCGACCTTGGAGAAGCCCGCCAGGATGTAGGAGACGAGAAGGAGGTCTGCAGGGGTCGGAGAGGTCTGAAAGTGAGATGTAGAGGAGAGTGATGGGTGCAAGTGTGGAGTGGTAAGTATATAAGGTGAGTGTTAAGTGTTATAAAATGTTCACTTACCTTTGTTTCTGCCTACAGCCTTCAGCCGCTGTGGATCCGGAGTCCCGACATCTTCATTGTAGATATCACAGACTGGCTGTTGGATCCTCCGAACCAACAGCCAGGTGATTTCTACAAAGTTGAAAGGTTTGATGAGTCCTGAACACAAGGGCTCATCAAACTATACAGAATGTCACTGTTTGACAGCTTCACAGAGCTGTCAAATGCTGACATTTCTTCTTTCAAGAAATCTTGACAGATGGCACGTCAGACGTTGACGTGCTCTGTCAGTGATTTCCCCCTAATTGGCCTGCTGGGCCCGCTGGGCGGGCTTAACGAGGTCAATCAGGGGAAAATCCCACTGGTTGGCCAGAAGATGATGGAGGTAGGACTGAGACCCGGCAAGCAGCAGTCCCGCCTCCAACACGTCTCCATTCGTAAAATCCAGCCCGATGTTTCTGTCTGATGGTAATTAGGTGGTAAAATTACCACCAATTTAAGTCTAATGCCCTTTTTTCATGTGTTAATTCAGCTCCTTCATCCTGTCACGTTTCTCCCAGCCAGTTGCTATGGTTATAAAACAATATCAAGAAATTAACACAATAAAAAAAAGGATTTTGAAGTTAATCATTTATTGTAATCATTTTTAAATAGGATCCTGATGGCGATACTTCCTCAAAGCTGCCTTCACAGGTCACAGAATTTTATATCACTGTATAACGCATGTGATATGGGGAGCATTTTTCTAGTCTAATTTATATTGAATTTTTTTAAAGGCTACTCATCTGCTGAGTAAAAACAGGTTTATTTTCTACAAAAAAGTACAAGCCCATTATTATCCTTGCCGTGTCCAAGATAAACACCACCCTGTCCAAGCCTACTACATGAACCTGTGCCACTTTCATATTGACTCGCAACATTGAAAACATGGGAACATTTAGGAATAGAAAAAGCCATTTGACCCACCAAGCTATTTACTCTCTGGTTGACCCCAGTTTCACCTTTTCCTTCTTCTTGTCAAATACCTTTGTCCTTTCTTTCCCAGAAACAAATCTAAGGGTAGATTTTCCAAGTCTGCTGCCATGACGAGGTAGTTTGCCCACTGCCAGCACGGAGTGAGAAATGATGGGCCCGCTGTCTGCGGTTGTCCAATATCTACTGTCGGTAGGTAAAGTACATCGCCATGAACATAGAGATGGTAAATCTACCTCTAGTTTTTTTTCATTCATTCACGGGATGTGGGCATCGCTGGCAAGGCCAGCATTTATTGCCCATCCCTAATTGCCCTTGAGAAGGTGGTGGTGAGCCGCCTTCTTGAACCGCTGCAGTCCTTGTGGTGAAGGTACTCCCATAGTGCTGTTACGGAGGGAGTTCCAGGATTTTGACTCAGCGACGATGAAGGAACGGCGATACATTTCCAAGTCAGGATGGTGTGTGACTTGGAGGGGAACTTGGAGGTGGTGGTGTTCCCATGGACCTGCTGCCCTTGTAGTAGTGATCACGGGTTTGAACATAAGAACATAAGAAATAGGAGCAGGAGTAAGCCATACAGCCCCTCGAGCCTGCTCCACCATTCAATAAGATCATGGCTGATCATCCACCTCAACTCCACTTTCCTGCCCGATCTCCATATCCCTTGATTCCCTTAGAGTCCAAAAATCTATCGATCTCAGCCTTGAATATACTCAAAGACTCAGCAGCCACAGCCTTCTGGGGCAGAGAATTCCAAAGATTCACAACCCTCTGAGTGAAGAAATTCCTCCTCATCTCAGTCTTAAATGGCCTACCCCTTATCCTGAGACTATGCCCCCTAGTTCTAGACACTCCAGCCAGGGGAAACAACCTCTCAGCATCTACCCTGTCAATCCCCCTTCAGAATCTTGTATGTTTCAATTAGATCACCTCTCATTCTTCTAAACTCCAGAGAGTATAGGCCCATTTTACAAAATCTCTCATCATAGGACAGCCCTCTCATCTCAGGAATCAATCTAGTGAACCTTTGTTGCACCGCCTCCAAGGCAAGTATATCCTTCCTTAGATCAGGAGACCAAAACTGTGCACAGTACTCCAGGTGTGGTCTCACCAAGGCCCTGTACAATTGTAGCAAGACTTCCGTACTCTTATACTCCAATCCCCTTGGGATAAAGGTCAACATGCCATTTGCCTTCCTTATTGCTTGCTGTACCTTCATGCTAGCTTTCTGTGTTTCTTGCATGAGGACACCCAAATCTCTCTGAACACCAACATTTAAAAGTTTCTCACCATTTAAAATTATTCTGTTTTTCTATTCTTCCTACAAAAGTGAATAACCTCACATTTCCCCACATTATACTCCATCTGCCACCTTACTGCCCACTCACTTAGTCTATCTATATCCCTTTGCAGATTCTTTGGGCTCGAATTTCCAAGCCCCGTGGAGGCAGGTTTTGGAGGCGGGAGTGGTGGGGAAAATTGCAGATTCGGGGGGCATGTACCCATCCCGCCCCCAACCCGCCTCCATGCCAATGTCCCAGGAGGCGGGTACCTGACCTGTGCTGGGAGCCGCCTCCCCGAGGCGGGAAGGGGATTAGTGCCAATTAACTGCCTGTTAATAGGTAGTTAACAGGCAGTTTTTTGGCTAATCCCTATTTTTAGCCCTGAAGTGTGGGCTGCCCGACGGCTCCAAACCATGCCAAGTTAGCGAGGCCGCACGTCGGTCTGCAGGGCTTGGAGGGGTCGAGATGTCCGGTGTACAGGTGAGTGATGGGTGCATGAGTGCAGAGATAAGTGTGTTTGGTGTGTGTAAAGTGTTTTAATAAGTTTTACTTACCTTTACTTTCTCCCCCAGGCTTCCGCCCTTCAGTTCTCGGGAGTCCCTCAGCTCACCGGCACAGAAAGCAGAATGGCCGCTGAGCTGTCAAAAGCTGCAGCCTCTGCTTTCTGGTCTGGAGAGCTCTCTAACTGAGTCTGAGTAGAAGGACTCAAGTTAGAAGACAGATTGTCAGTGTTTGACAGCTTCACAGAGCTGTCAAACGCTGATATTTCATCTGTCAAAAGCTCTTGACAGATGAAATGTCAATCGCTGACGTCACCAGTATCCAGGTGTCCCTTAATTGGCCTGCTGAGCCCACTGGGCGGGCTTAACAAGGTCAATCAAGGGAAAGTAGCGTGGGTTGGCCACAAATCGATGGAGGCGGGACTACAACCCAAAAAGTGGGAGTCCCGCCTCCATCACGTCCCCATTGACAAAATCGAGCCCTTTGTGTTCTCCTCACAGCTTACTGTCTCACCTAGCTTTGTATCATCAGCAAACTTGGATACATTACACTCGGTCCCTTCATCTAGGTCATTAATATAGATTGTAAATAGCTGAGGCCCCAGCACTGATCTTTGTGGCACCCCACTAGTTACAGCCTGCCAACCTGAAAAATGACCTGTTTATCCCTACTCTCTGTTTTCTATCCGTTAACCAATCCTCTATCTGTGCTATTATATTACCCCCAACCGCATGAGCCCTTATCTTGTGTAATAACCTTTTATGTGGCACCTTATTGAATGCTTTTTGGAAATCCAAATATACTACATTGGGAGATGCTGTCAAAGAAGCCTTGGCGAGTTTCTTCAGTGCATCTTGTAGATGGTACACACTGCAGCTATGGTGCGCTGGTGGTGGAGGGAGTGAATGTTTAAGGTGGTGGATGGGGTGCCAATCAGTTTCTCCTGAACTCATTTGAACTATTTATTTCAATGCTTTCTATTGTAACTTATTCCATATTTCTACTATCCTTCATCCAAAGTACTGCTGCCTGAATTCCTATTTACTCCCGGTTTCCTCATTTTTAATTTAAGTCTCTAGTTCTTCAATCTTTTGTTAATGTGACCAGCCCCTTCTTCTCACCAGTGAGAACAAGCCCAACTTCCTCAAACAGTCCTTAACTATTCTTGAGACCTGGTATCGCCTGAGTTCTACACCCTCTCCAGGGTAATAATATTTTTCATGTAGTGACCAGTACTCACACCTCATGTGAAAGATGAACTGATTTGTTGTCTCTCAGTACAAAGTTGGCTGCACAGCAGCATTATATTGCAGCAGTGTTGCACAAGATAATGTGCAGCAAATGATGATTAAGGCTTTGTAGGTGTATGTGAGACATCCACTCGTCAATCAGATCACTGAAAATTGGGATGCTGCAGGACATAACAAAATAGCCATAATGAACTGGAAGGTATAGAAGGCTTGTTGATACATTTACTGTAGGAGTAATTTACACTCAGTGTCACCTTCTGTTCCAACAAAATAATTCTAAAGTGTGTCACAGTGTGAAGGTGGCTACCTCAGTGCATCATACAAAGGTAATAATGAGATGAAAGATTTGCAGTAAGTGCTAATAAATGCACTGTGGGAGTTTCTGACACATCAAACTTCACCTTCTGTTTAAGCCAATCATAATCCATGGATCAATGACTCAGTAGAGTGTTTTTTTTAAGTTTTACAACCTTACACTGATGACAAGGACTCTCCATAAGTCCAACTTCGATTAATCATCTACCAACTTCTAATAAGTCATAAGTAACTTAATTGCTTCTGTAACATTCCAGGCGTAATTCTGTTTGGGACATAAGATTTTATTGTATTTGCTTCTCAATTTACTCTAATGATATAAATCCTTTAATAAGTCATTAAAGAAATATTGATGATTCTTTTACGAGCTCTTGTTATGGTTTCTCCCCATCTCTTTAAAACAATCCACATCCCACATGACTGGAGTGGCCTGTCTCTTATCGAGGGTGGGCTGCCGTCACATGCTTCACTGTTGTGCTCACCTTCCCTCTGCCCTTACCAAGTTCAGAATAAAGCGTAGGATACACCTGTAATAGGAACATTGGCAGTTTATTTAAAACACATGGGGGGAGAAATTCAGTATCGCCCCATTTGGGGCGCAATTATCGGCCGGACGCAAAGATTGGCGCCTGGCGCTAATTATCGCCTTCGACTGCAAACTTGACTTTTATCGCCCCTGGAGGTGATTGGAGTGCTAAATCAGGCGCTACACACCTGTCTTAAGGCGCAAAGGCCGAGGAGCGAGGCGCTAACTCAGAGCGCGGGTGCAGCGCAGGTGCTGTCAGTTAGCGATGGAACACAGACACACTGGCGCCGGACAGTTCTTAAAGGGGAGGGTCGATCTTGCACTCCAGCCACACCCTGCTCATTGGAGCCTTGAATCTCGGCCTGGAGAGACCTGTGCCTAAATCTTCCAGCCAAGGACTATGGAGAGGGTGAGAGAACGAGCTCAGCGCTTCAGCGAGCGGGCCTTGGATGCTCTGGTTGGCGCGGTGGAGCGCAGAAGATCTATACTCTTCCCTGAGAGTGGCAGGAGGCCTTTGCCGCGCGAGTACAGAAGAGTGTGGAGGGAGGTGGCTCAGAGCGTCTCCTCCAGGAGCATGATGCCCAGGACCCATATACAATGTCGAAAAAAGTTCAACGACCTCACTCGGATCGTCAGGGTGAGTGGCTTTTTTTCAATACCTCTCCATCCCTCCATCTCAACCTCAGTCTATGGCCAGAGGGTCTTAAAACCCCAATGCACAACACTCATCCAACACCTATGGCCCTCTCATGAAACACACATGCACATTCCACACTTTGCATACAGTAAGGGCTATTCACCTATGGGAGGCACATCAGGCAAGACCATGGCTGTATATTTACTCAGACGCCGTCCTTTTTCTTGCAGGCCAAGCTATCTCATAATAGGAGACAGTAGCAACGGACGGGTGGAGGGCGGCCTCAGCTGCAACCCCTCAGCGATCTTGAGGCGCGCGTCCACAGGATTGTGGCAAGCCGGGTGATCGGTCCCGTCGCCACTGGAGACGCCGACCCCGTTCTGGACAGCAATGGTAAGGTCATCACCTTTTTGTCCTCTGTCTTTCCACTTGTCCCTCACAACACCAGCCTTTGACACTTTCAATCCAACTTACAAAATCGCTGCACTCATTCCTCCCTTACTGCCCCCCTGTCCTCACGCTAAAGCCACTCTTGTACCTCCCTGCTTTCAGATGGTGATTCACCAGCTGAGGAGACGGGCCCTCAAGCTGCCAGTGGGAGTGAAGCTGCAGCCAAGGAGGAAGATGAAGGCGGAGCATCAGCGCCACCCTCTCCCGAGGAAGCCCATGCCCACACTGGGATTACGCCTTCCCTGGAGGGGAGCAGGGGGGAAGGGTCTGATGAGGGTGAAGCTCCAGGACCCAGCGGGCTGCAGCAACGCCATGGGTGTAGGGAAGCTCGGGGGCCTTCTCCCCGGAGGGAGAGCATGCCAGCGAGTCCTACTGCACTGGACGCAGAGGAGGAGAGGCTCATCGCTGAAATGAACACCCAGGCGGTGGACATGCACACTGAGCTCATGGGTGCAGTGGGAAGGGTGCCCGAATGCATTGATGCACTGGCAAGGAGTGTGGAGCACTTCGCTGTAGCACAGGCGGATGCCACGCAAATGTTTAGTGCTGCAATTCAGTCAATGGCTGCCATGAACCCATCTCTGACTGCTCTCCTGCAGACTCAGATTGAGGACACGCGAGCACTGACTGCTGCCATCCTCGATGGTTCGTACACATTTCCCCGGGGCTCTCACCGCGCTGCAGCAGGCCAGCAATCTGTGCTCCAGCAGATTGCTCCGGATGCTGAAGTGCTGCCCTGTGGGAGTGGAGTGCCAGTGTGTCAGTCGAGCAGGGAGTTGCTGTCCTCTCTCAAGATGACAGCATTCCTGCTGCCACCACTGTCACTTCTCCACTGCACTTGCCACCGCCTGTAGGACAGACTGCTGCCGCCCATGCAGAGTTGGTGCAGTCTGCAGCCGGGCCCTCCAGGCCCAGAGCTGGTCGAGGCTGTCCTTCAAGGGCATCTGCAGTCTCAGGTTCTGACAATCAGCAGCCTTCCACCAGCCTTGCTGCAGTCACTGAAGGCCCCTTACGGAGGAGCAGTAGGGTGGGTAGGGGGTAAATGCGCAAGGGAAGGAGATCACCCTCGAAGGGCAAAAAGTAGGAGGTGTGACAAAATGTTGGTCATTTTTTTATTAAAGGCTGAGGTTCGTGGTCAAACTTTTGAACATTATCTCCAGGTTATGAGAACCAGTTATGTTAATGACTGTGTTTTTGTGTTTCTTTCTATTAGTTTGTCATGAGGAAATGACACACACAGAGTTTGTGAAATAAATAAGTTTTTGTATTCAAAATGTACATGTTTGGTCTTTGGAATCATTGCTGCCTTGGCCGGCTTAGGGGTTGCGAGTTGGTTTCATTCATGTTGTTCTCAATGGCAGAAGCCATTTCCTCAGCAGGGGCCTAGAAGCGGCTTGCTATCAGCCGTTGACGGACGGCCCTTCCAGTTTCTACATTGTGGGCCTCCCTCCCGCCTTGGTGCTGCTGATGATCATCCTCCTCCTCTTCCTCCTCCTCTTCCTCCTCTCCTCTGGTGGTGCTCCAAGGCCTGGTGGCATTGGCTGGGTCCTGAGGATTGCCAGGTTATGCAACATGCAGCACACAACTACAAAGTGGGAAACTCGCTCAGGCGAGTACTGCAGGGCTCCTCCAGAATGGTCCAGACAGCGGAACCGTTGCTTGAGCATGCCGATTGTGTGCTCAACGATGTTCCTGGTAGCTTGATGGCTCTCATTGTACCGCAGCTCAGCAGGGGTGTTGGGCGTACGGAGCGGTGTCATCAGCCAGGTGCTCAGTGGATATCCCTTGTCCCCGAGAAGCCAACCAACTGGCTGATGCGGTGCCTGGAAAAGTTCTGCCACAGTAGTCTGGCGCAGGATGAATGCATCGTGGCAGCTGCCAGGATAGTGGGCATTGACAGCGCGTATCAGCTGTCTGTGGTCACAGACCAACTGAACGTTTAACGAATGGAACCCCTTTCTGTTGCGGAAATCCTCGGCATTCTCATGCGGAGCACGCAAAGCCACATGCGTGCAGTCAATGGCGCCCTGCAACATGGGGAAGCTCGCTATCCTAGCAAAGCCCATTGCGCGTTCTTGCTGCTTGTCTGGCGTCATGGGGAAAGAGATGTACTCTCGTCTCCTTTTAAAGCGGGCATTTGTGACCTGACGGATGCAGCAATGCATCGCGAACTGGGAGATATTGGCGATGTCCCCAGTAGCTGATTGAAATGAGCCAGTGGCATAAAAGTTCAGAGCCACTGTGATCTTCACTGCCACCGACAGAGACGTCCTGGACCTCAGTTGAGGCTGCAGATCTGGCTGCAGCAGGTGGCAGAGCTCAGTGACTACCTCCTTGCTGAAGCGCAGCCTTCGCAAACACTGCTCCTCAGACATATTAATATATGTGAATTGTTGGCGATATACCCTGGGAGGGTAAGGTCTCCTGTACAGAGGCCTGTTGGCCCTCCTCCGTCTGGCCATGATTGCCACTCTCTCTCTGTGTCTCTGTGTCCTCTGATTCTGGTGGCGCAGGACGACGCCCCCAATCAGTGCAGCCCCCATAGTCTCTTGGTATTCAAAGTTATGAAGGTCAAAAACCAAAGTACCTGCAAAGTTATGATCAGTAGCCAAAACTACCTCACACAGCGTTGACTCTATGCAGAAGTCTCTCTTTCTCTCTCTCTCTATCTCTCTCTCTCTCTCTCTCAGAACGAGTGGTGCAAAAATGTCAACCACAGAGAAAGATAGGAAGAGGCCCCCTTTAAATAGCGCCCCCCCAGCCCAACAGCGACTGCAGAGCGTTCCAGTCTTCCGGTCGTTGGTTACGCCAGGCGGAAAGGATGGGGCGCCACTCAATTTCCGCTCCGGGGCGCCACAAGGGCGTTGCACCCTCGTATGACGTCAAGATCTGCGTGCGCAGGAGATCGCGGCGGTAAAGTTTAGCGCTGCCGCAAAATGTCCAGTTAATTTCGTGAGCGGCGCAAACATCGCTGCGCCCGGGCGCTAGTTGCTTTGCGCCCCATTAGTGCCCTCTTAAGGCGCTAACGGGAGGCGCAACCAACTGAATTTTCCCCCCATGGAAAACAAGATATTCCCATGATTAATTGAACCAGCTTTGCTGCTGCTGACCATTAAAGGAAGCACACAGCAGCAGCTAGCCTTAACGTTCAACATTGTCAGGCCACTTTACTTTTGGAATATTTTGGAATAAGCTTACACAAAACAATTTGACCAAGTTAACACTTCCGATCGTATAATACACACGTGCAACTTTAAGTTCGGCAGGACCTCCGCGTTCCCAGGATTTCTGGCTTTCCCCGCCGCCCCCCGCCCCCCTCCCCCCACTCCCAGCAAACATGCTCCCCTGCTCCCTCCCCGTCTCCCCGGGGCCGTAGCATCAACAAACCTCTTCAGGTCTGAAGGAAAATCTCGGAACTGGCACAATCACACTTGCTTAACGCCTGGTAATACTGAAAAGGAAAAAAATAAATAAAGAGAGAAGTTGCTGGGGTCAAAGAATTATAAGCTTCACAGAAACCCAGAGAGTCTTGCTTTCTATCAGAAGACTCTGCATGAAGGTAAAGTATCGTCTCCCCTCTGGCTCACTCTACCAAAAGTAATTGCCAGCAAGGTCATTTTGAAATGTACTATCACTATAGTTACGAGTTGTAACAAGAATTATTTCTGGAACAGCACAAAGCAATTTTCTGTCAATAGTATCTGAGACATATTAACACCCTCACCCCAGTAACCATTGTTGACTGAGAAGCCTCTCTACTCTCTCTTTGAATCATAGAATCATAGAATGATACAGCACAGAAAGAGGCCATTCAACCCACCGTACCTGTGCCAGCTCCTTCACAGAGCTATCCAATTAGTCCCACTCCCCTGCTCTTTCCCCATAGCCCTGCCAATTTTCCCCGTTTAACTATTTACCCAATTCCCTTTTGAAAGTTATTATTGAATCTGTTTCCACCACCCTTTCAGGTAGTGCATTCCAGATCATAATAAATCGCTGCGTACTTTTTTGTTTCTCATGACTCCTCTCGTTCTTTTGCCAATGACCTTAAATCTGTGTCCTTGTGTTACAGGCCCTTCTGCCAGTGGAAACAGATTCTCCTAATTTACTCTGTCAAAACCTTTCATGATTTTGAACACCTCTATCAAATCTCCCCTTAACCTTCTCTGCTTTAAGGAGAACAACCCCAGTTTCTCTAGTCTCTCCATGCAACTGAAGTCTTTCATCTCTGGTACCACTCTATTAAATCTCCTACATAAGAACATAAGAAATAGGAGCAGGAGGAGGCCATTTGGCCCCTCGAGCCTGCTCCGCCATTCAATGAGATCATGGCTGATCTTCTATCTCAAATCCACTTTTCCGCACTATCCCCATATCCCTTGATTCCCTTAATATCCAATAATCTATCGATCTCTGTCTTGAATATACTCAACGACTGAGCCTCCGCAGCCCTCTGGGGTAGAGAATTCCAAAGATTCACCACCGTCTGAGTGAAGAAATTTCTCCTCAGCTCAGTCCTAAATAGCCGACCCATTAGTCTGAGACCGTGACCCCTGGTTCTAGACTCCCCAGCAAGGGGAAACATCCTCCCTGCATCTACCCTGTCAAGCCCTGTAAGAATTTTGTATGTTTCAATTAGATCACCTCTCATTCTTCTAAACTCTAGAGAATATAGGCCTAGTCTCCTCAATCTCTCCACATAGGACAATCCCCCCATCCCAGGAATCAGTCTGGTGAACATTCGTTGTACTCCCTCTATGGCAAGTATATCCTTCCTTAGGTAAAGAGACCAAAACTGTACACAATACTCCAGGTGTGGTCTCACCAGGGCCCTATATAATTGCAGCAAGATGTCTTTACTCTTATACTCAAATCCTGTTGTAATAAAGGCCAACATACCATTTGCTTTCCTAATTGCTTGCTGTACCTGCATGTTAATTTTCAGTGATTCGTGTACAAGGACACCCAGGTCTCTCTGAACACAGGGGGGGAAAAATTCAGCTGCTTGCGCCTCCCGTTAGCGCCTTAAGAGGGCGCTAATGGGGCGTAAAGCAGCTAACGCCCGGGCGCAGCGCCGCCCACGCCTCCCGAAAAATTCAGCGGGAGGTTAGCGGCGGCGCCAGCCGGTAGCGCCCTGTGGCGCTGCGCCGCCGGCGATGACGTCATCGCCGTGCGCAGCACCCCGCTCGTGCTCCAGCCGCGATCTTCAGTCGCGCCCCCTGATTTACCGCCAGACGCTATGTCCGACGGGTTCAGGGAGGCGTACGTGCGGCCGGGGCGGCGATATTTAAAGGGGAGGTGGCAGGCGGCCATTTTTGTTGCTGGCCGCCTGCCAGCACCTGCCCCCGTTGCTGTCCCCGGCCCCCGTGAAGCCCCCCCACCGTGAAGTGCCGGCTGCGCTCCAAGAGCCCGGCACTTCTCTTGAGTGCCGGGCTCTTTTGCCGGCACTCCCGATCCCTGGGGGCCCAGCTGGGCCCCGGTTCGCGCTGCGCAGGGTCCCTCCCCTTTAAGAAGGGGAGGAAGGCCTGCAATACCGCGGCGCGACGTGCCGCAGCGCATGGCGCTGCGGCACGTAGCACCAGGATATTCACTCGCAGCGCCCCAAGAGGGATGCGGGGTGCTTCCAGTGGCGCCCCGCTTCCCTCTTGGGGTGCAACCACTGAAGTTCCGGCGCGGGGCCGCTAATTTTTTCGGGGCGGTAAAAGTCGCGCCCCGGCGAGGTTAGCGCCCCAAATGGGGCGCGACTCAATTTTTACCCCCAACATTTCCCAATCTCTCACCATTTAAAAAATACTCTGCTTTTCTATTTTTCCTACCAAAGTGGATAACTTCACATTTCTCCACATTATATTCCATTTGCCATGTTCTTGCCCACTCACTTAGCCTGTCTATATCCCTTTGAAGCCTCTTTGCATCCTCCTCACAACTTACATTTCCACCCAGCTTTGTATCATCAGCAAACTTGGATATATTACATTTGGTCCCTCATCCAAATCATTGATATAGATTGTGAATAGCTGAGGCCCAAGCACTGATCCTTACTGTACCCCACTAGTTACAGCCTGCCAACCCGAAAATGACCCGTTTATTCCTACTCTCTGTTTTCTGTCCATTAACCAATCCTCAATCCATGCTAGTATATTACTGCCAATCCCATGAGCCCTAATTTTGTTTAATAATCTCTTTGTGTGGCACCTTATCAAATGCCTTCTGAAAATCCAAATACACCACATCCACTGGTTCCCCCTTATCTATTCTGCTACTTACAACTTCAAAAAGCTCTATAACAGATTTGTCAAACATGATTTCCCTTTCATAAATCCGTGTTGACTCTGCCCAATCCTATTATTATTTTCTAAGTACCCTGTTACCACATCCTTAATAATAAATTCTAGCATTTTCCCTACTACCGATGTCAGGCTAACTGGTCTGTAGTTCCCCGTTTTCTCTCTCCCTCCTTTCTTAAATAGTGGGGTTACATTTGCTACCTTCCAATCCACGGGCACCATTCTAGAATCTATGGAATTTGGGAAAATGACAACCAATGCATCCACTATCTCTATAGCCACCTCTTTCAAAACCCTAGGATGTAAGCCATCAGGTCCAGGGGATTTATCGGCTTTCAGTCCCATTAATTTCTCCAGTACTATTTTTTTACTAATACTAATTTCTTTTAGTTACTCATTCTCGCTAGACCCTTGGTTCTCCACTATTTCCGGGAAGTTTTTTGTGTCTTCTTCCGTGAAGACAGATACAAAGTTTTTGTTTAAATTCTCAGCCATTTCCTTATTCCCCATTATAATTTCTCCTGTCTCAGCCTGTAAGGGACCCACATTTGCATTCGCTAATCTTTTCCTATTTACATACCTATAGAAGCTTTCACAGTCTGTTTTTATGTCTTTTGCTAGTTTACTCTCATATTCTATTTTCCCTTTCTTTATCAATTTCTTGGTCCTCCTTTGCTGAATTCTAAAATCCTCCCAATCCTCAAGCTTTTTGGCAACATTATAAGCCTCTTCCTTTGATCTAATACTATCTTTAACTTCTCTTGTTAGTCAGGGTTGGACCACTTTTCCTCTGGGGTTTTTGGGCCTTAAAGGAATGTATATTTGTTGTAAATTATGCATTAATTCTTTAAATGCTAGCCGTTGCTTGTATACCGTTATACCTTTTAATGTAGTTTCCCAATCTATCTTAGCCAGCAATCCCCTCATACCTATGTAGTTTGCTTTTGTTAGATTTAAGACCCTAGTTTTGAATTTAACTAAATCACTTTCAAACTCAATATAAAATTATATCATATTATGGTCACTCTTCCCTAAAGGCCCCTTTACTACAAGGTTATTAATTAACCCTTTCTCATTGCACAATACTAGATCTAAAATAGCCTGTTCCCTAGTTGGTTCCTCAACATACTGATCTAGAAAACTATCTTGCATACATTCTATGAATTCATCCTCCACACTATTACTGCAAATTTTGTTTGCCCAGTCTATATGTAGATTAAAGTCCCTCATGATTATTGTATTACCCTTGTTACATGCACCTCTAATTTCCTGATTTATACTCTGCCCTACATTACAACTACTGTTTGGGGGCCTATAAACAACTCCCACCAATGTTTTCTGCCCCTTTCTGTTTCTTAGCTCTACCCAAACTGATTCTACTTCTTGATTTTCTGAGCTAAGATCCTTTCTCTCTACTGTCTTCATCCCATCCTTTATTATCAGGATAATAAAGGATGGGATCCTTTGCATCCTCTCCAAGGCGTTGACATCCTTCATAAAGTGCGGTGCCCAGAATTGGGCACAATACTCCAGTTGAGACCGAACCAATGTTTTATAAAGCTTCATTATAACTTCCTTGCTTTTGTACTCTATGCCTATATTTATAAAATTGAGAGGTCGCACAACACCAGGTTATAGTCCAAGGGGGAAAAATTCAGCTGCTTGCGCCTCCCGTTAGCGCCTTAAGAGGGCGCTAATGGGGCGTAAAGCAGCTAACGCCCGGGCGCAGCGCCGCCCACGCCTCCCGAAAAATTCAGCGGGAGGTTAGCGGCGGCACCAGCCGGTAGCGCCCTGTGGCGCTGCGCCGCCGGCGATGACGTCATCGCCGTGCACAGCACCCCGCTCGCGCTCCAGCCGCGATCTTCAGTCGCGCCCCCTGACTTACCACCAGACGCTATGTCCGACGGGTTCAGGGAGGCGTACGTGCGGCCGGGGCAGCGATATTTAAAGGGGAGGTGGCAGGCGGCCATTTTTGTTGCTGGCCGCCTGCCAGCACCTGCCCCCGTTGCTGTCCCCGGCCCCCGTGAAGCCCCCCCACCGTGAAGTGCCGGCTGCGCTCCAAGAGCCCGGCACTTCTCTTGAGTGCCGGGCTCTTTTGCCGGCACTCCCGATCCCTGGGGGCCCAGCTGGGCCCCGGTTCGCGCTGCGCAGGGTCCCTCCCCTTTAAGAAGGGGAGGAAGGCCTGCAATACCGCGGCACGTAGCGCCAGGATATTCCCTCGCAGCGCCCCAAGAGGGATGCGGGGTGCTTCCAGTGGCGCCCCGCTTCCCTCTTGGGGCGCAACCACTGAAGTTCCGGCGCGGGGCCGCTAATTTTTTCGGGACGCTAAAAGTCGCGCCCCGGCGAGGTTAGCGCCCCAAATGGGGCGCGACTCAATTTTTACCCCCAACAGTTTTATTTGAAATCACAAGCTTTCGGAGCTATCGATCGCCCCTTCCTCAGGTGAAGTAAAGAAATACAGACTCGACAAAGCATATATAGATAGAGAACAATGCATGTGTACCTTACAATTGCAGACAACTAAATTAAATCATCCTGACTATCTGCCGAGGTGTGATAAAGTTAATCAGGTGAGCGCTGCCAACCTTTTAAATGCCTCCTCTTTTATCTATTTTATCCTATTCAATTTCTCTACTACCTCCTCCTTTACTGTGACATTGGCGGCATCCTCTTCTTTAGTGAAGACAGATGCAAAGTATTCATTTAGTACCTCTGCTCCACAAGAAGATGTTCTTTTTGGTGCCTAATCAGCCCCACCCTTCATTTGACTACCCTTTTGCTATTTATGGCCAGAATTTTCTGGGCTGGTAGCGGGCGCGATCGGTGGCGGATCGGGTGGGAAAGTTGTTATTTTTGACAGCGGGCCGGGAACCCACTGGTCATCTCGCTCCCACGCGCCTATCCCCTGGCGCATATGTCATCGCATATGGAGGGAGTCATCGGAGAACCTGGGTGCAGCCCTCTGCCTCTGTGCAGTCATTGTCAGAGTTTGCAGCACTCCAATGCTGTAATACACTGACAGCACTATGTTAGATTAAGCGTCAAATGTCATGTGGCCAAGATCCCTTCAAAGATCCCGGCTGAAAACGCGTCATGAATGACGTCACCAGACCAGCTCCATCTCATTGGGCCGGGAAACGCGCTGGACGGGCTTAATAGGCCCCATTAAGGTTAAGTTCATTTTCAACAGCGGGGTCGGGACCCGCCACGCCGACCGGCCACACCGGACCCGCCCAGGTAGGCAAAATTCCAGCCTACATGTTTATAAAAGATCTGCCATCTAGTTTCATTGGTTCTGAAGGTAAACCTCACTGAAAACAGTCTATGTAAAATAGAAGTAAACACAATTTCATTAGAGATACAATTCCAAAACATTACAAACTTTAACATTTTTGATAGATTACATTTATAACATTATACAAGTTGAGAGGATGGGAGGTGACCTGCCAAGCTGTGCTATAATCAATCACTAGGAGACGCATGATAATAGGCTTTATTAGTGAATCATAGAATCATACAGCACAGAAAGAGGCCACTTGGACCATCTTTGAAAGAGCTGTCCAATTAGTCCCACTCCCCTGCTCTTTCCCCATAGCCCTGCAAATATTTCCTTATCAAGTATATGTCCGATTCCCAAATGGGATCATAAAGATGACTTGCCCTTGGATTTTTCCTTCCCCATAGTGAAGAAGTGCCTGGATTTTCATGAAGCCACAGTAGAGGTGGAAATCCAAGTGCTGCCATAGAGTGTTGGATCCGTGATGGCACTGTGGCCAGGGTGAGTGCTTGATGCAACTTGTTGTGATGTGCCAAAGTCCATGTTGCCATTTGGTCTCACCTCATATTGAGAAGAACCTAGAGAAGGAGAAAAGGGAAAAGCGGGTAGAGTTTCCGCTTTTGGCGCAATTGGTGATTCTGGCGCAAATTGCGCCCAAAATTGCGCTAGTTTTTTTCCCCTGAGTTTCCGCTCAAACTCATTTGCATATCGCAGAGCGCAAAGTCTGCCATGAACCAGCACAATCGGGCGCCGTTTTAAAACATAATTTGAAAAAGAAATGTTGCTTTAAAAATTATTCCTTGATATATTTAAGAGTGGTAACTAGGTACAGTATGATTAATACAGCTGAAAATGGGTTTATCACAAAAAATAATCACAGTACCAATCCACCACCTGTGAGTAACCCGATTTTAAACAACTGAAAATGATTTAAAAAAAATAAAGAAAACTATTTTCTAGTTTGAATTGGGTACAGTAGTTCCTTAAACCTTTCAAAACATGCCTATTAGTGTCTTTACGCCCCAAAGAACCAGCTTAATTTTTGGAGCCTCCTCGAAGGCCCGCAAACAAGCGCAATTAGCGGAAACTCCCAACGGCGATTAATTCACCCTGGGGGACGTGGCCAGTTTTGTGGGCGGGGACTGCTCCTCGCGCGATGTTTTTAAAACTAGCGCAAAAGATCGCAAAAACCCGACTTGCACTGAACGCAATTTGCACTTAAAATTCCGCGATCTTTTGCGGCGGTTGCAGTGATATCGAGCAAATTGCGCCGAAAAAACCAGTGCCACCGAGCAGAAACTCCGGGCCGATCTACGACCTATCCCCAAGCAAATACCTTCAAAGAGAAACAACACGAAAAGACATTTTGTGCGTCATGCAACTGTTGTAACCCCAGCAGGGAGGATTAAGACAGTAAATGTGGGAAGGATCAAAATGAATTGGAGGATGCTTGCTGGGTGGTGACACCATGCTTACTTTCTCACCCTTGCCAATCCATTTCACAGCTTCTCGGTCGAAAAGGGCAAGGACTAGCGTCATATTCAGTGGGCTGTTTGAATATGTTGTGCGTAGTTTTCGACTATAAGGAGAAGACATTTAGGAAGCTGATGGCAACTACCTGAGGACCCAAACAGTGCTACTGTGCCCACAAACCCTCTTTGTAAATGAGCTAGCCTAGCGTTTCTGCTGGTAGTAATCGATGTGAGCTGAACTTTGAACTGCTATGTGCCTGACTGGATTTGTGCCCTGCACCTTCTGTTGTATGAAGTGTTGCGAGAAAGAGTAAAATTCTCTGCATGCTAGCTCCCTAAGGGTGCAAGAAAGAAACGTTTTCACTGGGATCACATCCTTCATGGACAAAGAGCAAACATTTATCAAGCGCACTTCTCGTGATATCACCAAACATCTCCCTCATTTGCCCCAAGCTCCAATAGATCTGGGCCTCTGCATTCACTTTCTCAGCCACTTCCATCCATGCTGCTTATACCTCAGCTTTCAAAGGAGACTGGGCTTCGGCCCAAATAGAGCCAGCCTTCTTTGCGTTACTGATACAGAGAAATTATTTCCTCTGGTCGGGGAAATCAAGAACAAGGTTGGACATAATCTTACAATTAGAGTTAAGCCATTCAGGAGCAAAATCAGGATGCACTTTTCACAGAAAGAGTAGTAGAATTCTGAACTCTTTCCCCCAAAAGGCTGTGGTTGCTGGGTCAATTAAAATTTTCAGGACTGAGATTGATAGATTTTTTCAGGTAAAGGTTTCAAGGGAACTTTTTTTTAAATTCATTCACAGGATGTGAGAGTCATTGGCAAGGCCAGCATTTATTGCCCATCCCGAATTGCCCTTGAGAAGGTGGTGGTGAGTCGTCTTCTTGAAACGCTGCAGTCCGTGCGGTGAAGGTACTCCCACAGTGCTGTTAGGGAGGGAGTTCCATTTTGACCCAGCGACGATGAAGGAACGGCCGATATACTTCCAAGTCAGGATGGTGTGTGGCTTGGAGGGGAACTTGGAGGTGGTGGTGCTCTCATGCACCTGCTGCCCTTGTCCTTCTAGGTGGTAGAGGTCATGGGTTTGGGAGGTGCTGCCGAAAAGACTTGGTGTGTTGCTGCAGTGTATTTTGTAAATGGTGCACACTGCAGCCATGGTACGCCGGTGGTGGAGGGAGTGAATGTTTAAGGTGGTGGATGGGGTGCCAATCAAGCGGGCTGCTTTGTCCTGGATGGTGTCGAGCTTCTTGAGTGTTGTTGGAGCTGCACTCATCCAGGCAAGTGGAGAGTATTCCATCACACCCCTTACTTGTGCCTTGTAGATGGTGGAAAGGCTTTGGGGAGTCAGGAAGTGAGACACTCACCGCAGAATACCTAGCCTCTGACCTGCTCTTGTTGCCACAGTATTTATATGGCTGGTCCAGTTAAGTTTCTGGTCAATGGTGACCCCCAAGATGTTGATGGTGGAGGATTCGGCGATGGTAATGCCGTTGAATGTAAAGGGGTGGTGGTTAGACTCTCGCTTGTTGGAGATAGTCATTGCCTGGCACTTGTGTGGCACGAATGTTACCTGCCACTTATCAGCCCAAGCCTGGATGTCAGGTCTTGTTGCATGCGGGCATGGACTGCTTCATTATCTGAGGAGTTATGAATGGCACTGAACATTGTGAAGTCATCAGTGAACATCCCCATTTCTGACCTTATGTTGGAGGGAAGGTCATTGATGAAGCAGCTGAAGATGGTTGGGTCTAGGACACTGCCCTGAGAAACTCCTGCAGCGATGTCCTGGGGCTGTCATGATTGACCTTCAACCACCACAACCATCTTCCTTTATGCTAGGTATAATTCCCATGGACTTCAGTTTTACTAGGGCTCCTTGGTGCCACACTCGGTCAAATGCTGCCTTGATGTCAAGGGCAGTCACTCTCACCTCACCTCTGGAATTCAGCTCCTTTGACCATGTTTGGACCAAGGCTGTAATGAGGTCGGGAGCCGAGTGGTCTTGGCACAACCCAAACTGGGCATTAGTGAGCAGGTTATTGGTGAGTAAGTGCCGCTTGACAGCACTGTCGATGACACCTTCCATCACTTTGCTGATGATTGAGAGTAGACTGATGGGGCGGTAATTGGCCAGATTGGATTTGTCCTGCTTTTTGTGGACAGGACATACCTGGGCAGTTTTCCACAGTGTCCGGTAGATGCCAGTGTTGTAGCTATACTGGAACAGCTTAGCTAGAGGCGCAGCTATTTCTGGAGCACAAGTCTTCAGCACGACAGCCGGAATGTTGTTGGCGCCCATAGCATTTCCTGTATCCAGTGCGCTGAGCCATTTCTTGATATCATGTGGAGTGAATCGAATTGGCTGAAGACTGGCTTCTGTGATGGTGAGGACCTCAGGAGGAGGCCGAGATGGACCATTGACTCGGCACTTCTGGCTGAAGATGGTTGCAAATGCTTCAGCCTTGTCTTTTGCACTCATGTGCTGGGCTCCACCATCATTGAGGATGTGGATATTCATGGAGCCTCCTGGTCAATGGTGACCCCCAGAATGTTGATAGTGGTGGATTTGAAATGGTAATGCCATTGAATGTCAAGGGGAGGTGGTTAGACTCTTTCTTGTTGGAAATGGCCATTGCCTGGCACTTGTGTGGAGCGAATGTTACTTGCCACATATCAGGCCAAGCCTGAATGTTGTCCAGCTCTTGCTGCATGCAGGCACGGACTGCTTCATTATCTAAGGAGTTGCAATTTGAACTGAACACTGTGCAATATTCAGTGAACATCCCCACTTCTGACCTTATGATTGAAGGAAGGTAATTGATGAAGCAGCTGAAGATGGTTGGGCCTAGGACACTGCCCGAAGGAATTCCTGCAGCGATGTCCTGGGGATGAGATGATTGGCCTCCAACAACCACAAGCATCTTCCTTTGTGCTAGGTGTGACTCCAGCCAGTGGCTCCCATTGTCTCAATTTTATAAAGGCTCCTTGATGCAACGCTCGGTCAAATGCTGCCTTGATATCAAGGGCAATCATTCTAACCTCACCTCTGGAATTCAGCTATTTTGTCCATGTTTGGACCAAGGCTGTAATGAGGTCTGAAGCCATGTGGTCCTGGCGGAACCCAAACTGAGGTTATCGGTGAGTAAGTGCAGCTTGATAGTGATTAAGTGATTAAGAAGGCAAATGGAATGTTGGCTTTCATTGCTAGGGGGATAGAATATAAAAATAGGGAGGTATTGCTTCAGTTGTACAAGGTATTGGTGAGACCGCACCTGGAATACTGCATACAGTTTTGGTGTCCTTACTTAAGGAAAGACATCCTTGCTCTCGAGGCAGTGCAAAAAAGGTTCACTCGGTTAATCCCGGAGATGAGGGGGTGGTCATATGAGGAGAGGTTGGGTAGATTGGGACTCTACTCATTGGAGTTCAGAAGAATGAGAGGCGATCTTATTGAAACATATAAGATTGTGAAGGGGTTGGATCGGGTGGATGCGGGGAGGATGTTCCCGATGACGGGTGAGACGAGAACTAGGGGACATAGTCTTAGAATAAGGGGCTGCTCTTTCAAAACTGAGATGAGGAGGAACTACTTCACTCAGAGGGTGGTAGGTCCATGGAATATGCTGCCACAAAAAGCTGTAGAAGCTACAACATTAATTAAATTTAAAACAGAAATAGACAGTTTCCTAGAAGTAAAGGGCATTAAGGGTTACGGGGAGCGGGCAGGAATTTGGACATGAGTCTAGGTTCGGATCGGTCATGGCCCTGTGGGTAGTGGAGCGGGCCCAGGGACTGTGTAGCCTGATTCTGCTCCTATTTCGTGTGTGCAATTCTGTTAGATGCAGGAGATGTTTCTGTGATAGATAGTAGATTGGCGGTTAGGATCAGATCAGCCATGATCTTATTGAATGGCGGAGCAGGCTCGATGGGCCGATTGGCCTACTCCTGCTCCTATTTCTTATGTTCTTATGTTCTTATGATAGCACTGTCGACGACACCTTCCATCTCTGGAGCAAAGGTGGGAAAATGGAATTGAGGTACAGATCAGCCATGATCTAATTGAATGACGGAGCAGGCTTGAGGAGTTGAATGGCCTACTCCTGATCCTAAAGTTTCTATGTTCCTGCAGCAGAACCTCCAAGGAGTCATTAATGAATGGGGTATATTTGCCCGCATCACTCCTCACAGCCATTTGTTTCAGCTCCAAAGGATTTCTTTGCACTACAAAAACCGATCTCCCCTTTAACGCCAACTGCAGCTCTTTGAGTGCTGCCGGCTGGCTTGCTCAAGTTCCAATCAATAGCATTTCTGGCCAGACTACCTGCACATGTTTTCCATGGACAGAGAGACTAATCAAATGAAAGGGAGTACTTGCCTCACAAAATTTGGTGAGGCCAGCCCTCCTCACAATTCGGTGCGCAAAGCTTCTCTTTTGGCAGTGTCGGCGCTGATGTAGGATGTGTAGATGTTTGAAAAATCGGCAGCAACTCCACAATAGCTGATGAGAACCTATTTCGAGTTTTGACCCCAATTGTATTCTATTTACACCAATGCATTGTCGTGAATCGGAGTGGCCTTGCTGAGGTAAGTGGCCACTGCCTTCAAGAGAATTGGTAATGACCTCAGTGAGACTAAACTGCGGCCGAAGCATGGAAGTAACAGCAGCTTCACAAAAGTTTAGACATCACTTTGTAAGGGAATCTAGCCAATTTTCCATCCATTTAAATTTCATACTCCCGTCTTCTAAGAGCTTCACATTTAAGGGAGCTGTAACACCACCTAGCTGTATGTTGCATAGTCCCTTCATGACACTCATGTTGAACTGTAGCTTTGTGCATGTGCTCCTTCAACTCATAATATTTCAGGACTGCTTGCATGATGAGATGACATCTGATACAAGGACTGGAGGAGGGCTCAGAAATGACAAGCCTTAGACTAATTTCCAGAAGGCACTCCACGCCCCCTAGCCTATAAGAGCATCAAGAAGTAGAATATATTGAAGCCTCTGGCCTCCCCCAAGCTCGAGCCTACCACCTTTCAGTTTTAATGTCTTGGTCCCTCTCACTTACTCCCACACATACATACATATAACCACACAAATACATCGGGGTCGATATTAAACCCCCACCTCCCACGACGGGTGGGAGAGGGTCAAGGGGTTAAAAATTAAAAATTGCAAAATGCGACCCCAACCTGCCGCATACGCGCCTGCTGCCATTTTTGCGGTGGCGGATTATGAGACATGTCTGTGTCCCATCTTAGAGAAGCGGGACACTTCATTATAATATTTAAATCAGGCTCCCACATGGGAGTGAGCCGGGTTTTCCAGGGCTCGGGAAACCTGGCAGCTAAAAGGAGATGGGAGCTGCTGGCTGCAGAAGGTAAGTGCTTTTTATAGCACTGCTTGTGAGTCAGAAGGAGTAGGAGTGCTCCACCCCGGCCCCTCAAGCAAACTTTCTGCCGATCGCGGCCCCTCCCTGCGGCCGCGATTGGCCGACACCCCACCCCTCCAAATCTGCGATCCCGAGCCTTCTACCCCACAATCGGCCGACCCCCCACCCCTCCAAATCAACGATCCCGAGCCCTTTACCCTACAATCGGCCGACCCCCCCATTCTAAATCAGCGATCCCGAGCCCTCTACCCCACAATCGGCCGAGCCCCCCACTCCAAATCTGCGATCCTGAGCCTTCTACCCCACAATCGGTCAACCCCCCACCCCTCCAAATCTGCGATCCTGAGCCCTTTACCCCACAATCGGCCGAGCCCCCCACTCCAAATCTGCGATCCCGAGCCCTCTACCCCACAATCGGCTGAGCCCCCCACTCCAAATCTGCAATCCTGAGCCCTTTACCCCACAATCGGCCGAGCCCCCCACCCCTCCAAATCTGCGATCCTGAGCCCTCTACCCTACAATCGGCCGACCCCCCCATTCCAAATACGGCATCCTGAGCCTCCTGCCCTGCAATCTTTCCAGACCTCCCTCCAGCACCTTCTGCACCGCAATCTTTCCCAGTTGCCGGGAACCGCGCCCAACCTGTCAACCTGGCCATTTGCCGGGTGGGAAATGAAATTAAAAAATGATAACGAGGTCCTGCCATTAAATTCGGCAGGACCGCCGCGTCCCCGGGATTTTCGTTTTTCTCCCCCACAGCCATGCTCCGCCACTCCCTCCCCGCCACTCCCTCCCCACCACTCCCTCCCCGCCTACCTGTACAAATCGGTGCCGTGGTATCCTATAATGGAAGCTGTGTTGGAAGATATATCTTGGAGACAACATTGTAACATTAGACACTTTTCTGTCGCTGTAGGGCGGAAACACCAGCCTACCAGCACTCATAGAAGGCCAGGACAGGACAGCATCTCACATACCCTGTGTCCCTTTGCGAGCAGCAGCAGAGATGTGTAGGGGGGGGCGAGGTGAGGCTTTCGTTGCCTGTGATTCTTTGCTGTTGCTTGCTCTGGTCTCCGGCCAGACTTTTTGCAATAATCACCTGTGAGTGGTTCGACCCACTCGCCCTTACGGTTCTGACACCTGGACTTAGATGCAAAGGAGCAGTAATGCAGAGAAATATCAAATAGACCTGGTTGAATAACACGAAATAAAATGCCTTTATTGTACGGTGTCCAAAATAATGAAATACATGTCATATGCGCAGATCAAAGAAATTACAAGTATACACACGTCTATAAAACTTGGTCTATACAAATGGGGAACACACGGCACATCGTAAAGGGGGTAACACATTACACATTAACCTTAGGAACCACCCTCCCTTACAATACCTAAACTACGTCTGGATTTGTAGGATCGGGAAACATGCTCACCACTCGGGTTACTTCGGAATTTAAAATGAGGCTCGCAGCCTTTCGCTGCAGCGCCTGGCCGTCACGTGGCCGTAAGGGCTTCTGAGCTCGACTTGTTTACACTCGCTGCCACGATGGACCCACTTGGATCAGCCCTGATGAACGTTCGTCACGGATGGCCCAGGCTACCCGCTCAAATAACCAGAAGATAAGCCTGTCTTCCTGGATCTTCGATAGGATTCAAAAAGGTGGATTTGAACCTACTTCGTCGTTTATCTTCGGGCGCGGTCGGGGTTTTACTGACCGTGGCGTCTCCCACGTGGAATTTCTTCTCGTCACTCGGGCCTCGCTCGGCCGAGATTCTTGTCTTCTTCGCTACCGGCGGCTGGTCGTTCGGGAACACACCGCTGCGTTGCCCTGATGGATCCGGACACCGTTTACCGACGATCGGGATGGTGTACCCTACTGCCTGCCGTGTCGAGGTGGCTCGTTCTGAGGTTCCGTTTCTGGCCGACACGGACCACGAACAACGAACTCGAACCCGAACTCCACCCAACAGTCGAACACCGGACCAGCACAGCACCGCGGGCAGGACACGCACAAGACTGCAAGACCAAGACCTCCAATCCGTAACTAACCTCCGTAACTCTTCCAATCTGACCCTCGATGAACATTCGTCCTCTATAGTTATACTGATTGGACGGGTCTTATCTCCCGCTCAAATCAAGATGCTGTCTTTTGTTTAATTTTGGTGCCCAAAGTTCTCGGTATGGGGTAATTGTCTTCTCAACTGGTTTCGGGATCACCCGAAACTGGCCAACTACCCGTTAATGTCTTCTTCATTGTTGAGCTAGGTAGGATGTGCATACTTGTCTCCTCAACTGGTTTCGGGATCACCTGAAACTGGCCCAATCACCCGTCAATGTCTCTCTCATTGTTGAGCTGGGTGGTATTTGTGTATTGATGTGTCTGGATGGGCCCCCGATTGTCCAGTGCAATGATTCTCACCGTGCATTTGAAACGATTCAAGCACTTATATCATTGTTTTTGTCCAAAACGCAAATGGGTTGCATCCTGCCTTCCCAATCTATACCGTGCATGGTTTCATTATGAATGTATATTCAGCGCCATCTTGTCTGCTCACTATGTTCTGGAAACGTCTGTCATGATGCTCGGCGGCCATTTTACAGGCTGCTGTACCCTTTTATTAAAAGCAGCCTTTCGTTCAATAAAAATGTTCAATTGAACCTGCTTCTCTCACATTATTAGAATCGCGATAATTGCGAGACTCTACAGAAGCACACATCCCGGAAGATGCAGTTAATGATTTTGAGGAGGTTGTACTGAATGTGTGAGAGGGCATGGATGAGGAGGAACCAGTGCTGGTCCCAAAAGAGAAAAGAGAACCTACTGATCAACATCAAGGGTGCCCTGTACTTTGGGAAATATGGCAGTTTGGTGTCATTGGACAGCTGTGTCATGCTCCTGTTGCTACTCAGCAAGAAAACAGATCTAATAGCTGCAGGGATCACGCTGGTTGACACGACAGATGAGGCCTATTCTGGCCAGGAAGAAGGCGGAGCCAAAAATGTTGAGGAAATTGGTTATCTTGCCTGCCACAAGCAGGTGTCCTTGCAGCACTATTAGAGCCCCCCCCTGAGTAATCTTTACAGACATTGATCCTTGGTTTTGTCCAGGTAAGTCCACCTGCCTCTCGATGCAGTTCGGAAGGTGATGGCAAGTCTACGCACTCTTGTTCTGATATAATCTCGCCTGCTTGGCATCCATTCCTTCCTCCTTCTCTTCCTGCAGATAACGTAAATGTAACAGTTTCCCCACAGAGAAACCCATTATCACACATTCTAGCATCTAATCTAAATATTTGGCAGTGTCAGAACCCATGGCACTAAATCTTTTGACTAACTCAGTGGGCCAGGAGAAATATTTCACAAAATCCTTCCTCAGTCTTCATAACGCCTGCCAGCAATATACATTACGAGTGTTATTATCAGAGATCAAACAAAACTAAATTCCGCCCCAGTTTCTGAGTGTGCCCATTTATGGAGTGTAAGAGAGGCAAAAAATTGAGCCCTATCATATTCTCATTTTTTTTTAAATTGATTTCAAAATATTAGTCAATGCAGTCACATGCTCCATCAGGGAATGCCTTGCCAGAAGGCAAGTCCTAGATCTCGGTTTGAGAAGGTGAGCGGAGGTGAGGCACTACTGAAGGAAGGAAATCAAAGGGTGAATCAAGCTCTTCCAGGTATCCCCTACTGACTGCTTCAAGAGCAAAGGCCTGGGGTCAGGCCAGGCATTCATCCTCTTCGTACAACTCCAAATATCTGTCAGAGTAAAACAGGTTAAAAAAGGGTAATGTTGTTGTGTTTTTAAATTTTGATTGAAAAATGCTGCCAGAGTCTTCAAAAGGGTTAATATCCAGTCTTCCACAGAAACGTATTCCCCACAAATTTCCATACAAGAAGCAAAGTATTTATTTTTAAATTTAGTTTGTATTGATTTTTCATATGGACGGTTGAGAAGTAAAGGGATAATTTAATATTTTGTATGAAATCATGGGGGGGACAGCTGCATTCGGCAGCAACAGCTTCATTAGTGAATCTGTGTCGTAGCCAGCGATTTGTCTTCTGTGCGGCTGACCAAAATATGCATTGAACTGTGCTGGGAATAGAATGACTTACTAGACCAGGCGAATTTGTGCTGCTGTGGATTTAACGAGATTCAAATCATGACAATGCTCAGCTCGAAAGTCAAGGTAGTGTGGTTGCCATCTTCTTGTGCCAAGCCGGTTAACGCATTCCTTCCCAGGCTCTTTGTCTTTCAGAACTGATGCCTGAAAACACAGTGGAGTAGAATTGTGCCAGATCAGCCATTTTGCTGTACACTGCTCTATAAGGCAATGCCCTCTTTGCCAGGGCAGCTTAGTTTATACTAATTGACCACGCTCCCACACAGATGACTGAGAGAGCTATTACATTTTTCCATATTACCGGATTTCTCAGGGTTGTCGGGGCTATTGATTGCACCTATGTGGCATTGCATGCCCCAAATGTAACCCCCATATTTATGAACTGCAAAGGCTTACAATCCCTAAACATGCAGCTCAGTTGCAATGACAGGCACAGTTTGTTGCACATGAATTCACGGCACGCTTGGAGCTGTCATAATAACTTTATACTTTGTCAGTCCAATGTCTCAGCTCTATTTAAAACTGCAGAGGCAAGGGCCAGGAAGGCTGCTGAGTGAACAAGGGATACTACTCCCATGGCTCGTGACGCCTCTTCATAGGACCATCAGTGCTGCAGAAGACCATTACAGTGAACCACACATGAAGACTAGGATAAATTATGAGCAAGCCATTGGGGTGCTCACTGGACATCCTGGTGTCTGGATAGGTACAGGGGTGCCACGCAGTATGTGGCCAGCACTGATTGTGGCAGCATGTAGCATAGCTTCCCACTCAGGAAAGGACTGATGGTAGATAAGCCAGAGAGCCTGATGATAACGCTGTTGATGCTGTAGACACAGCCCGTAAAGAACAGGAAGCAGGTGCAGTGGCAATGGCTGCTAGACAGCTGAGAGATAAACTCAGTCAGCACACTTTCACAGATGAATAGAAGTGAGAAGTCGCACAACACCAGGTTATAGTCCAACAGTTTTATTTGAAATCACAAGCTTTCGGAGCTGCTGCTCCTTCGTCAGGTGAAGTGAAGGAATACAAATCAGCAAAGCGATTTCACTTCACCTGACGAAGGAGCAGCAGCTCCGAAAGCTTGAGATTTCAAATAAAACTGTTGGACTATAACCTGGTGTTGTGAGACTTCTCACTTTTGTCCACCCCAGTCCAACACCGGCATCTCCGCATCATGGTCACAGATGAATAGAGCATTCTTATTTGGAAGTCTCAGCCCATCAAAGATCTGCCTCCTCTCACCAAACTCTCCATGGCTTATGTAAAGTCCTTGCTTCTCACAGCTAGCCATCATATCCTAATGCTGAGCCTCAACATTAGGACTTGACCAACGTTCTCTTCAAGCTGCATGGCTGCGCAGCGCTCCAGGAAACCCACACAGCTGGATTGCCGGCTTTACAATGTAAAAATACATGTGGTAATTTGAATGGCCCACTCAGCCCTTAAAGGGGCTGCACGGTGGCAAAACAAATTAGAGGGGACATTGGACATGACCTGTTCCTCATTGTCATACAAGAGAGCCAGATAACAAGCAGTCTTTACATCAAATATTCCAGTAGTTTATTACGACCATTTCCAAAAACAAAAATTTGGTTTTACTACCATAGTCATCCCTTGTGGCCACAATGTTATTCTCGGCCTTATTCTAACATTTCTTCTGTATGTCACCTAGGGTCTGACATATAGCTGGCTGGTGCATATTATGAGCCTTTTGGGATGGGGGTGGCCCTTCTCTCAGGGTCCTCAGGTCCTGGGATGAACATGGGGCAGATTAATTGTTTATCATGGGCCCCTTGGCATCCAGGTTCTGCAAAGGGGAAAGCTTCTGTGGGAGCTGCTGGACTGCTCCTCTGTGCAGCTGCCATGAGGGGAAGCAGCCTCTGAGGATGCACACTAGCTTCTCCAGTGGTACTGGGAACAGGATTATGACGGCTAGTGATGATTGGGAGAACAGATCTCATGGAATCAGAAAGATCCTTAAATCCCTGGGAGAGAGCCAACCTAATATCCTTCAGTCTCTCCAAGATGACTTGCCCTGTATACTTCGCAATCTGATTGACATTAACTTCTCCAGATGGTCCCCAACAACCTGTAGTCCTTCATTCAGCAATTCCACATCAAGTTGACTGACTTGCCCAGATCTTTCGTGAAGCAGGGGAAGGTTTGCAAATGGTCCCACAGCTGTTACTTTCTCCAAACTGCCCTACAATGAGATGGAGCCCGCTCAGATGTAAGTGCACAGTAGGGCAATGGACTCCATTAATATCCCAACCATTTGCCACACATCTTGGGAGGGGCCAAGCAGAGCCTTTATATGTATCTGTTGCTCTACTAGCATCTTCATGGCAGGACCTTTGAGATCATCATCCACTTGCTCTGCAGCCAGAGACTTTTAAAAAATGTTTTAATTCATTCATGGGATGTGGGCATCGCTGGCAAGGCCAGCACTTATTGCCCATCCCTAATTACCCTTGAGAAGGTGGTGGTGAGCCGCCTTCTTGAACCGCTGCAGTCCGTATGGTGAAGGTATTCTCATATGACTGACATGTCTTATACCTCCATTCAGCTACATTAGGCTCCACATCTGCATCCTAGAGTCATAGTCATAGAGTTATACAGCACAGAAAGAGGCCCTTCAGCCCATCGTGTCTGCGCCGGCCATCAAGCCCTATCTATTCTAATCCTATTCTCTAGCACTTGGTCCATAGCCTTGTATGCTATGGCGTTTCAAGTGCTCATCTCAATGCTTCTTGAATGTTGTGAGGGTTCCTGCCTCTACCACCCTTTCAGGCAGTGAGTTCCAGATTCCAACCACCCTCTGGGTGAAAAAGTTTTTCCTCAAATCCCCTCTAAACGTCCTGCCCCTTATCTTGAAACTATGCCCCCTGGTTATTGACCCCTCTACAAAGGGGAAAAGTTCCTTTCTATCTACCCTATCTATGCCCCTCATAATTTTGTACACCTCAATCAGGTCCCCCCTCAACCTTCTCTGCTCTAAGGAAAACAACCCCAGCCTATCCAGTCTCTCTTCATAGCTTAAACGCTCCAGCCTAGGTAACATCCTGATGAATCTCCTCTGCACCCTCTCCAATGCAATCACATCCTTCCTATAGTGTGGCGACCAGAACTGCACACAGTATTCCAGCTGTGGCCTAACTAGCGTTTTGTACAGCTCCATCATAACCTCCCTGCTCTTATATTCTATGCCTCGGCTAATGAAAGCAAGTATCCCATATGCCTTCTTAACCACCTTATCTACCTGTCCTGCTGCCTTCAGGGATCTATGTACATGCACACCAAGGTCCCTCTGATCCTCTGTCCTTCCTAGGGTCCTACCATTCATTGTGTATTCCCTTGCCTTGTTAGTCCTCCCAAAATGCATCACCTCACACTTTTCAGGGTTAAATTCCATTTGCCACTGTTCACCCATCTAACCAAATCGTCTATATCGTCCTGTAGCCTGAGGCTTCCCTCCTCGCTATTTACCACTCCACCAATTTTCGTGTCATCTGTGAAATTACTGATCATACCTCCTACATTCATATCTAAATCATTAATGTACACTACAAACAGCAAGGGACCCAGCACCGATCCCTGCGGTACACCACTGGACACAGGCTTCCAGTCACAAAAACAACCTTCGACCATCACCCTCTGCCTCCTGCCACTAAGCCAACTTTGGATCCAATGTGCCAAATTGCCCTGGATCCCATGGGCTCTTACCTTCTTGACCAGTCTCCCATGCGGGACTTTGTCAAAAGCCTTACTGAAGTCCATGTAGACTACATCAACTGCACTACCCTCATCCACACACCTAGTCACCCCCTCTCAAAATTCAATCAAATTGGTTAGACATGATCTCCCCCTGACAAAGCCATGCTGACTATCCTTGATTAATCCTTGCCTCTCCAAGTGGAGACTAATTCTGTCCCTCAGAATTTTTTTCAATAATTTCCCTACCACTGATGTTCGGCTCACTGGCCCGTAATTCCTGGTTTATCCCTACTACCCTTCTTGAATAATGGTACTACGTTAGCTGTCCTCCAGTCCTCTGGCACCTCCCCTGTGGCCAGAGAGGTTCAGAAAATTTGTGTCAGAGCCCCTGCAATCTCCTCCCTTGCCTCACACAGCAGCCTGGGATACATCTCGTCTGGGCCTGGGGATTTATCCACTTTTAAGCCCGCTAAAACCGCTAGTACCTCCTCCCTCTCAATGCTAATTTTTTCAAGTATATCACAATCCCCCTGCCTGATTTCTATGCCTACATCGTCCTTCTCCATTGTGAACACAGATGCAAAATATTCATTTAAAACCTCACCTACATCTTCCGGCTCTACACATAGATTGCCACTTTGGTCCCTAATGAGCCCTACTCTTTCCCTGGTTATCCTTTTGCCCTTAATATACTTATAAAACACCTTGGGATTTTCCTTTATTTTGCCCGCCAGTGTTTTTTCATGCCCCCTCTTCGCTCTCCTAATTTCTTTTTTAAGTACCCCCCTGCACTTTCTATACTCCTCCAGGGCTTCCACTGTTTTTAGTCCTTTGTATCTGCCAAAAGCCTCCCTTTTTTTCCTAATCCATTCTTGTATATCCCTTGACATCCAGGGTCCCCTGGACTTGTTGGTCCCACCCTTGACCTTTATGGGAACATGTTGGCGCTGTACTCTCTCTATTCCCTTTCTGAATGACTCCCACTGCTCTGATGTGGATTTTCCTACAAGTAGCTGATCCCAGTCCACTTTGGCCAGATCCAGCCTTATCATATTAAAATCGGCCTTCCCCCAGTTTAGAATCTTTATTTCCGGTCCATCTTTGTCCTTTTCCATGACTACCTTGAATCTCTCTGAATTATGGTCACTGTCACCAAAATGCTCGCCTACTGACACTTCTACCACTTGTCCAGCTACATTCCCTAGAATTAGGTCCAGTACCACCCCCTCTCTTGTAGGACTTTCTACATGCTGGTTAAAAAAGCTCTCCTGGATGCACTTTAAGAATTCCGCACCCTCTAAGCCTTTCACACTCTGACTATCCCAGTTAATATTGGGGAAGTTGAAATCCCCTACTACTATTACCCTATTATTTCTACACTTCTCTGAGATTTGCCTACATATCTGTTCCTCTATCTCCCCCTGACTGTTTGGGGGCCTATAGTACACTCCCAGCAAAGTGTTTGCCCCCTTTTTGTTTTTAAGTTCTACTCATATGGCCTCATTAGAGGAACCTGCTAAGATATCATCCCTCCTTACAGCAGTAATTGACTCCTTGATTAATATTGCGACACCCCCTCCTCTTTTACACCCCCCTCTGTCACATCTGAAGATTCTATACCCTGGACTATTGAGCTGCCAGTCCTGCCCCTCCCTCAACCATGTCTCTGTGATAGCAACAATATCATACTCCCATGTGTTCATCAACACCTTCAATTCATCTGCCTTACTCGTAAGACTCCTTGCATTAAAATAAATGCCATCCAGCCTTGCCATACTCCCTTGTGCCGTTACATATTTGCTCTGCCTTCCAGACTGACTTGTTTTTTCCTCTATATTTGGCTGTGCATCACCCCCTACTCTAGCTCCACTCTGTATCCCATCCCCCTGCCAAGTTAGTTTAAACCCCCCCCAACAGCACTAGCAAAGCTCCCCGCAAGGATGTTGGTCCCGTTCCGGTTCAGGAGCAACCCATCCGACTTGTACAGGTCCCACCTTCCCCAGAAGCAGACCCAGTGATCCAGGAAACTAAAGCCCTCCCTCCTGCACCAACTCTTTAGCCACGCATTCATCTGCTCTATCCTCCTATTCCTATACTCACTAGCACGTGGCACCGGGAGTAATCCAGAGATTACAACCTTTGAGGTCCTGCTTTTTAATCTGCTACCTAGCTCCTCTGGCTCATCACTAAATGTGGGTGAATGTCGGCAAATGATGTCAGAGGCTGAGTGGACCGCACTGTCTCACCCTTCAGCAGTCTTCTCTGCTATATCATGGCTTGCAGCCTCTGGCGGAATAACAATACTGTCAACCTTGGTGTGCTTGACCTGCAGTCTATCTTCACCAGCAACTTTATGGATTTCTTACGAGGAAGCGATAATTGGTGAAGAGATTGAAGAATAAATAGAAACATTAAATAAGAAAAAGTAGACGGTCTCATGTACCCATTGAAGCGCCAAGGATTCCCACATTTCCACCTCCACCTGCCAGGCCAGAGTGGAAGCCAATCTTTTCATATGGCGTCAAATACCAGATGTTAGCACCTCCTCCTCCAGTAGGCTGTCATTCCCTGGCACTGTGTGCTGCTTTCTTCTCCAGGAGGAATGCATAGTGTTAATTGGCTGCTGCAGTCTCCAGTTCCTGCAATCACATGCCGAATTCATGGAATGGCTGATTGTAAGGGTACGTGTCAGCGAGCAGGGTTGTGAGGCTTTAGTGTGCGACCATGCTTTACAGGATGTGAGACAGTTAACATAAGTGCTGCCAAATGACTTTGCTTCTGGGACAAGGGACATGGTGTCACGTGATACCCTAAAGGGCAATGCTTGACTATTGTTCCAGGGAATAGCCATGTGCTTCTCTGTGATTCGGTTATATGCCCTGTTATTTATTTGAAAGCACTCTAACCTTTGCTGACCTTGAAAGGTCATTAAACTTTTTCCGATGCTGCAAGGAGGTCCCAATCACAGCCATAGCCACCTCTTTTCATAAAGCTCTTGACGACTGGTGTTCCAAACAATGACATCCCTCCACTCTCTAATTTGGGACAGCAGCACTTTCACATCAATAACAACAACAATAACTTGTATTTATACAGCACCTTTAATGTAGTAAAATGTCCCAAGGCACTTCACAGGAGTATTATAAGGCAAAAAATTTGACACCGAGCCACATAAGGAGAAATTAGGGCAGGTGACCAAAAGCTTGGTCAAAGAGGTAGGTTTTAAGGAGTGTCTTAAAGGAGGAAAGAGAGGTAGAAAGGCAGTGAGGTTTAGGGAGAAAATTCCAGGGCTTAGGGCCTAGGCAGCTGAAGGCACGACCACCAATGGTTGAGCGATTATAATCAGGGATGCTCAAGAGGGCAGAATTAGAGGAGTGCAGATATCTCGGGGGGGATTGTGGGGCTGGAGGAGATTACAGATATAGGGAGGGGTGAGGCCATGGAGGGATTTGAAAACAAGGATGAGAATTTTGAAATCGAGGCATTGCTTAACCAATGTAGGTCAGCGAGCACAGGGGTGATGGGTGAACGGGACTTGGTGCGAGTTAGGACACGGGCAGCCGAGTTTTGGATGACCTCAAGTTTACGTAGGGTAGAATGTGGGAGGCCAGCCAGGAGTGCGTTGGAATAGTCAAGTCTAGAGGTAACAAAGGCATGAATAAGGGATTCAGCAGCGGATGAGCTGAGGCAAGAGCAGAGACCGTCGATGTTACCGAGGTGGAAATAGGCAGTCTTAGTTATGTCACGGATATGTGGTCGGAAGCTCATTTCAGGGTTAAATACGACACCAAGGTTGCGAACAGTGTGGTTCAGCCTCAGACAGATGTTAGGAAGAGGGATGGAGTCAATGACTAGGGAACGGCGTTTGTGGCGGGGACCGAAAACAATGGCTTCGGTCTTCCCAATATTTAATTGGAGAAAATTTCTGCTCATCCAGAACTGGATGTCGGACAAGCAGTCTGACCATTTAGACACTGTGGAGGGGTCGAGAGAAGTGGTAGCTGAGGTAGAGCTGGGTGTTGTCAGCATACATGTGGAAACTGACGCTGTGTTTTCGGATGATGTCGCCAAGGGGCAACATGTAGATGAGAAATAGAAGGGGGCCAAGAATAGATCTTTTGGGGGACCCCAGAGGTAACGATGTGGGAATGGGAAAAGAAGCAATAGCAGGTGATTCTTTAGCTACATTTAGATAGATAAAAATGGAACCAGGCGAGTGCAGTCCCACCCAGCTGGATGACGGTGGAGAGGCATTGAAGAAGGATGGAGTGGTCAACCGTATCAAAGGCTGCAGACAAGTCAAGAAGGATGAGGAGGGATAGTTTACCTTTGTCACAGTCACCAAGGATGTCATTTGTGACTTTGATGAGAGCCGCATCAACCACTAGAAACTTAGAAGCTCGCTTTTTTTTAAATTTCTTTAGCTCCTGCCACTTCAGTCCCTTTTCCTGCCTAGTTCCTTAACCTCCTTTTGAATAGGGAAGCTGTGCCCTTGTTCTGCCCCCTTCCCAAATTTTCTAGGTTATTCCAGCATAGCATAGCTGGCAGGACTCCTGCCCTGTGCCTCCAGCATTATTTAAATGAGCAGATCCCGGAATTTCTGACAGGGTCAGCCTCTTCCAATTTTGTCGGGCGTAAGTCCCACTCCTCCGCACTTACACCAGAAGAGTGAGACCTCAGAAATTTCCAACCATCAGAATACACACAGACACATTTATATACACTTAGATTATACACAACACACACATATATATATATATACGCACACATGCATATATATATGTACATATACATACAGATTATATATATACATACACATACACATATATTTACATACACACATATATAGTAATACATATATTACTATGTTTAAATATATAGCATTTACATTTTTCTTAACTTGGATGCTTTTAAAAAAAGCTCTTATGTTTCCATCAATCTGATTTATCACATCAGTACGACAGTGCAATCAGACACAATCATTTGTATTTTACTGGAAAGGAGGCATTTAATTGGGAAACGATAAATCATTGTGTGCAAAGCCCGTGCTCCTAGAACAAATACAGCAGGTCAAAAGCTGCAACACATAACATCTTAATATGCCACTACTGCCTGGCGCTTGCTCTCCTCCCTCTCAGTGATAGCTGGTGAGTTGTACATCCTGCATTCGTGTCTCAATATCAGACATCCTGACATACTCAACACAGTGGATACTGTAGTCCAATTATAGGGGGACAGAAGATGTGTCACATGCCTCTGTGTCATCCGAGCAGATAAGAGCCCACCATATGACTCAGATCTGGAGGAAGAACTGCAGCTGTTTACTTCTAAGTTCCAAATGCCACAACCTACGGAAGTAATATTTTCTCAGCTCTCCTCCTGAACAGCAGCTGACCTGCCCTGATGGCCACTGTGCCCGCTGCCCTGCACTGAGGCACATAAATGCACTGTTCTCTTCAGATTTATTAGCAATGCATCCAAGGTCAGCTCTGCTGCAATAAATAAGGAAATGTAAACTTCAGCCAGAATATGCAGTACAATAAACTAATGTGTCTCAGCACACTCAGAAATAGCTTTATAAATGGTAACTTTTTCTGTCTTTTGGATGTATGTAGAATCACAATGTTAGTAAAATAGTTTGATAATGTTCTTACAGGAAGTTGTGCATTTATACTGTAATATTCTGATTTGCATCATCGTTTTCCTCCTCCTTTCTTACTCTATTGTCCTGAGCCCCAGGGATGGTACAAATATGATGAATTGACAATGAAATTTCCTTTAATTCTTCATTAATCAAACATCAGAGAACCAACCTCATGAGCAGAGGCGGACTAAGAAGTTTTGGAACCCTGGGCACTAGGAACATTCTGGGCCACTCTGCACCTCCCACTCCCCGATTTATTGAAACACAAACACGAACTGTGACGGCAGATGTCAGTATTTATATGGGGCCACAACTTGCTGTCAAAATATCAGCGAGGCCAATGGCGCTGGCCATTATTTATGTGCAAATGGTACAGCAACTTCAGGCGAGGGGCAGATGCATGGTGAAACTCAGATATCCAAAAGTTGCTGTCCGAGTTACATCACTCCATCGTTAGCGTCGCGAAAACGGCATCTCACTGTCTGCATCATCATTGAAATGCATTGAACAGTGTGAAGTTGCTGTATTTGCGCGATAGATATGAATTAAACTCGTCACAGAAAGTTAAGTCTGGTCATTTCAAGTCTAAGTACCCTTTTAACGATGTGATCAATGGTTAATTACTGCCAATTAACCTCTCTGGCACTGAAAATTAACTATTACAAATGTGGAGTCTCATTCCTTCAGGTTTTAATTGTTGTTGGAGATTTAAAAATGTAAAATTAAATACATTTATTTTTTCCTTTTGTCTCCTTTTTTCTCTCTTTTAATCCAATCTTTCTTTCCCTCTCTTTATTTATCTTTCTGTACCTGATTTGGCATTGAATTCACCCACTCTAACTTACATTTCTCTCTCAGTCATTGTGCTGTTAATTTCACAATCCTTCAATCTGATTGGTTAAGGAGATGCACAGTTGCTTGTCCTGTTCCCTCAGGACCCAGATGCCTGGTTTCCCTCGCTGCGACGTTATCAGCTCGCACTTTCAGCAACTTAGTGGGCAAAATATCATTGCGGTTAAATAGGCAAAGGCAAGTCTGTGGACGTGGGTTCGTAGCCCTGCTACAGCAAATTATGGCCCATTGTAACAATTGTGTTGACTTTGCCTCACCCCTTCTGACGGTATTTTTAAATGCTAGAGTATTTTGATCTAGCAGTTCTATGCAGTTTTTCTACATTACTGGAGGATCCATATATGGCTGAGGCCCCTGGACACTGGCATCATTGGCCCATGTATTAATTGTGATCCTCAGCAAGACTTGACATTAAGGCTAATGTACTTCTGCAGTTGAAGTATTTTAGGGGCTGTGGAAATGATAAATGGCTCCAGATAATCTAGCCTACAAGAGGCAAACTCAGTCTGTGGAATTCTTCCATTATAAGAATGCATGGGTCTCAAATTCAATAGCCCGTATTTTCTGATCCCTACGGGTGTGTACACGCTGTGTACACACCCGTAGGGACATCGAAAATGCCGGTTTCAGGCATGCAAAGCGCATGCGCTGAAAACCGGCATTTCCGATCTGTCAAGAATCCTCTTAACAGATCGCACGCCTGCCCTGGAGAAGGGCCTCTGCGGGTGGAGAGTTCGCTTTCTGCAGAACCTCCGCCCGCTGAAATCCCTTAAAAATCATACGCCTGGTAAAAGCAGGCGTATGGCCTGCTTTTACTAGCATAAGAGTTTAAAAAGTTTTTTTTTAAAGTACGTTTATTTTTAGCCCCATAAAAAACTTTAATTATTTTTTTCAAAAAATTAAATTTTTCTTTAAAATATTTAATTTAATGTAATTTTAACTCATTTTAAAAACGTGATGGTTTTTTAAACATTTATTTAATGTTTTGATGTCTTTTTTCACTGATCCCCATTCATACTTTTGACAGGCTCTATCTGTCAAATGTATGAAGGGGGATTCCCTTCTCCCATTAGCTCGCCTGGCCCACGTGATCCCAGGGACCCTTGCGAACCGCCTGCACCCCTGGGATACGTGGGCCCTGCGCATTTCGTCATGGAGAGGCCCAGGATCAGAAGTGTCCGGACCTCGGGAGCCCTCAGGTAAGGGCGTAGATTATTTCCCGATAGGAGGCATCCGCGCACAGGAAGCCTCCTATCGGAAATTACGAGCCATTGTATTTTTGTAGCTAAAATAAGGGAACTTTTCAGCAAGTCACTTTCTAAAGAAGCTTTTTTTTTTATTCATTCATGGGATGTGGGCGTCACTGGCAAGACCAGCATTTATTGCCCATCCCTAATTGCCCTTGAGAAAGTGGTGGTGAGCCGCTTTCTTGAACCGCTGCAGTCTGTGTGGTGAAGGTACTCCCACAGTGCCGTTAGGTAGGGAGTTCCAGGATTTTGACCCAGTGGTGATGAAGGATCGGCGATATACTTCTAAGTCAGGATGGTGTGTGACTTGGAGGGGAATGTGAAGGTGGTGGAGTTCCCATGCATCTGGGGCGCTTGTCCTTCTAGGCGGAAGAGGTCGTGGGTTTGGGAGGTGCTGCCGAAGAAGCCTTGGCGAGCTGCTACAATGCATCTTGTAGATGGTACACACTGCAGCCACGGTACGCCGGTGGTGGAGGGAGTGAATGTTTAAGGTGGTGGATGGGGTGCCAATCAAGCGGGCTGCTTTGTCCTGGATGGTGTCGAGCTACTTGAGTGTTATTGGAGCTGCACTCATCCAGGCAAGTGGAGAGTATTCCATCACACTCCTTACTTGTGCCTTGTAGATGGTAGAAAGGCTTTGGGGAGTCAGGAGGTGAGACACTCGCCACAGAATACCCAGTCTCTGACCTGCTCTTGTTGCCACAGTATTTATGTGGCTGGTCCAGTTTTTGGTCAATGGTGACCCCCAGGATGTTGATGGTGGGGGATTCGGCAATGTTAATGCCACTGAATGTCAAGGGGCGATGGTTAGACTCTCGCTTGTTGGAGATAGTCATTGCCTGGCACTTCTGTGGTGCGAATGTTACCTGCCACTTATCAGCCCAAGCCTAAACATCGTTCAGGTCTTGTTGCATGCGGGCATGGATTGCTTCATTATCTGAGGAGTTGTGAATGGCGCTGAACACTGTGCAGTCATCAGCGAACATCCCCATTTCTGACCTTATGTTGGAAGAAAGCTCATTGATGAAGCAGCTGAAGATGGTTGGGCCTAGGACACTGCCCTGAGGAGCTCCTGCAGCGATGTCCTGGGGCTGTGATGATTGAACTTGGAAGTGGTGGTGTTCCCATGCGCCTGCTGCCCTTGTTCTTCTAGGTGGAAGAGGTCGCGGGTTTGAAGGTGTTGTCGAAAAAGCCTTGCAGCAGTGCATCTTGTAGACGCTATCTCTATTTTAACTATTCTATGGGCCAAAAATTCGGCCCTTGCCGGGTGAGTACGCGCTGTGTACTCACCCATAAGGCCGCCTGAAGTGCCGGTTTCCTGCATGCACTGCGCACGCGCGGGAAACCGGAACTTCCGGTCTGGTGAAGGGAGCGGTTCATAGGTGAACCACGTGCGCGGTAGAGGCTGCGCGCACGCAGCAAACTTAGGTTTTTTCAGGTTTCTCCGGGAGGGTAAGTATTGAAGAGCCTGCGCTTTTAAAAAGGAGGCGCAGGACCCGTTTTCAACAAGGTAAGTGGTTAATTAATTATAATTTAAAAAATTTTCAACAGGTTTATCTTTTTTAGATACTTTAAAGAAAGGTAAGTTTATTTTTAGCACTGTTAAAAAGTATTTTAATTTTTTCAAAAATTTAAATTTTTGTTTAAAGTAGTTAATTTATTTAACTTATAGTTATTTTAAAAATGTGATGTTTTTTTTAAATTTATTTGAAGTTTAGGTGTTCTTTTGGGGCCGATTTCAATTCATAGATTTGACAGGTCCTGTCAAATCTATGAATGAAAGATGGTCTGCTGCCATTGGCTCTCCATGGCCCACGTGATCCCAGGGGACGCATCGCACTAACTGCGCCCCTGGGACATGCACGCACTGCGCGCCGGCAGTTGGAACAGGCCCAGGAGCTGAAGTCCCCGTGGGCCAGAAGCAGAACGGCAGACGCGGTAGGTAAGTGCGCGCGCGATCCTTACCCCGTGGCAAGCCGGAGAGGCGAATTTCTAGGCCATTGTATTTCAACAGCCTCGAATTTAATGATGATTACAAAACAGTTCTTTAAAAGCAGTAGTTCAGAAGTGAGCACACTGGCATACCTTTAAACTGTTCAATGTGGATTCACACTCTTAGTTCAAGCTTCACACCTCTAACCTTGGAGGCTGTCAGTGGAAGGGGACAAGTGGTCCCCAGATGCTTGCTTGCAAGGTGGGAGGGGAAATAAAAGGTAAAACACTCCATGCTTCTGATCTGCAACTCGTACTGGCCAGTTCCAGAAAAGCATTGGCAAAGGTCTGGGAGCAGATCACTCGCCTATCCCCATGACTGAGTGCCATTCCCTGAATAAAAGGAAAAGGGAGAAAATGATAAATATCTTCCGAAAAAACTAATTTATCCCAGTAGCACATTACATCTATTAAAATCTTTTCATTGGCATATGCTTTTTAAAAAAAATTAGTCATAACATTTTAGCCCTTTGGGTGATTTTGTCCTACTAAATATGTTCTGCTATAAACTTACCAAAATTACATTACTCACATTATTCTTTAATCTCTTTCCATACAATATGACACTCCAGTATTACCTGACTGCAGATTATTACTGTCTGACTCTGGAGTAACAATGTTGACTGTCAGTGCAACACTGTTTCAAATCCAGAGTGGGCTGAAGAAGCGGTAGCCTGAACATGTGCCATTTACTGTGTAGCACTTTTAAATGGGGAAATGATAAGACACCAAAGGGAGAGAGGTTAAGAAGGTGCCCATGTTGATGAAGCCCAGCATTTTCTACAGTTAGTTTTCTATCATAATCTTTCACAAATACCTGCCACCTGGAAATAAATATGGTATTGGATTATAAATAATGTCAGACTGCTTGTCCGACATCCAGTTCTGGATGAGCAGAAATTTTCTCCAATTAAATGTTGGGAAGGCCGAAGCCATTGTTTTCGGTCCCCATCACGAACTCCGTTCCCTAGCCACTGACTCCATCCCTCTCCCTAACATCTGTCTGAGGCTGAACCAGACTGTTCGCAACCTTGGTGTCATATTTGACCCTGAAATGAGCTTCCGACCACATATCCGCGGCACAACTAAGACCGCCTATTTCCAACTTTAACATCGCCCGTCTCCGCCCTTGCCTCAGCTCATCCGTTGCTGAAACCTTCATCCATGCCTTTGTTACCTCTAGACTTGACTATTCCAACGCACTCCTGGCCTCCCACATTCTACCCTACGTAAACGTGAGGTCATCCAAAACTCAGCTGCCCGTGTCCTAACTCGCACCAAGTCCCACTCATTACCCCTGTGCTCACTGACCTACATTGGCTCCCGGTTAAGCAATGCCTTGATTTCAAAATTCTCATCCTTGTTTTCAAATTCCTCCATGGCCTCGCCCCTCCCTATCTCTGTAATCTCCTTCAGCCCTGCAACCCCCCGAGATATCTGCGCTCCTCTAATTCTGCCCTCTTGAGCATCCCTGATTATAATCACTCAACCATCAGTGGCTGTGCCTTCTGTTGCCTAGGCCCTAAGCTCAGGAACTCCCTCCCTAAACCTCTCCACCTCTCTACCTCTCTTTCCTCCTTTAAGACACTCCTTAAAACCTACCTCTTTGACCAAGCTTTTGGTCATCTGTCCTAATTTATCCTTATGTGGCTCGGTGTCAAATTTTTTAGTCTTATAATATTCCTGTGCAACGCCTTGGGACGTTTTACTATGTTAAAGGTGCTAAAAAATACAAGTTGTTGTTGTATAAATACTTCTAGTGTAGCGCCCCTGAATCCATTCTGGCTTGAGTTTTGTCCAAGGTCCTGAAGTAGCACTGCATTGACACACATGGAAGTGACACGATGATCATTAACCAATGCACATGAGAACCTAGTGTCATGCTACACATCAATACCACTGTTAATATCATCGGTGAAACTCCAATCTCTTGAGTTAGCCATTGATGTGACTGTAGATAAGCATAATGTGCCAAACAGATTATATGGTCTCTCCCCCCACACACACACACACACACACACACACACACACACACAGCTTACAGTGCGACTCTGCAAGTGTAGACAAGTATGCAATACATTACAAAGTGTACACAGTTCTGTGTATGTGGTGGTACTTCAAGTTTTAGAGGACCCACTGCATGCAGCTAGAATATCCTCACTCGCACAACCAAGGCAGACTGAATGGTGTTGTCAACCAGTGGCTCAGTTGGAAACCCTCTTGTATCTGAGTTGAGAATGGTTGTGGGTTCAAGTCCCACTCCAGAGACTTGAGCACAAAAAGCTAGGCTGACACTCCAGTGCAGTGCTGAGGAAGGTGCCATCTTTCAGATGAGCTGTTAAACTGAGGCCCCGTCTGCTCTCTCAGGTGGATGTCAAAGATCCCGTGGCACTATTTCGAAGAAGAGCATGGGGGAGTTATCCCCGGCGTCCTGGCCAATATTTATCCCTCAATCAACATCACTAAAGCAGATTATCTGGTCATTATCACATCGCTGTTTGCGGGAGCTTGCTGTGCGCAATTGGCTGCCATGTTTCCTACATTACAACAGTGACTACACTTCAAAAAACCTTTCCAGCTGTAAAGCGATTTGGGACGTCCTGTGGTCATGAAAGGCGCTATATAAATGCTAGTCTTTCTTTAAGAATCGATGAAGCTGTGCGAGGCAGAACACTGACCTCCACACTGTCAAAAATAGAAATCATTAACTGTTGTTTCATCAATGCAAAAATTAAATTTTACGCAACACAAGAAACATAATTGCAGTTATGAAATGTGTAACAGCTTCCTCACCTCACAGTTTCCTTACCTCACACAGCTTTCTCTTCTAATACAGCTCTCTGATGCAGCTTCCTCACCTCACATAGATTTCTCACCTTCACATGACTTCTTTTTTTTATTGAAAAATCAAGGTGAAGGACAACTATCAATCGTGTCGGCTAATAGCAAGGTTGAAGGGAAAAGAAGAGAAGATGAGGCCTGAAAAAGAATGCGCTCAGGTACGAAGGGTGCAATGAGTCTTGATTTCAACCGTCCATGTGCTAACATGAAGAAAAATAATGTTGAGGCATTTCCTCAGAGATGTTACCATTCCAGCATTGTAACTTTGCCGGAAGTGCGGTGGAATCCCCGCTTGCGCCTGTAAGTGAGCTTTCTGCCGCACTTCTGGTGAGGTTATGGCGGTGGAGCAAGAGCAGAAACAAGGAAATTACAGGCCATTACATAATCGAAAGGCTGTGATTTCAAGTTTGTAATCTAATCTGAGGACTCAGATAACATCAACGCGATTTGCCTGTCACTCTTGCTACCTTTGATGTCATCTGAACCCCTGCATTAGATTATAATCCAACAAGGGCTCGCGACGACAATAGCAAAATACTGCGGATGCTGGAAATCTGAAATCTGAAATAACAACAGGAAATGCTGGAAACACTCAACAGGTCAGGCAGCACTGAGGAGAGAGAAACAGAGTCAACATTTCGGATCGAGGACCCTTCTGTTGTTATTTAAGGGCTCGCTACTGTCCATCATTCTATGGTATATCAGAGTCTTGTCAACGGATTCTGCTGTATATAGATTTCAACAAAATGCCTCCAGTGCAGCATAATCCTAGTTGTACGTTTACTCTTCTCGTTTGAAGTTTTTTTCAACCCCAAGAACATTTCTCATTTGTGTGACATTCCGTAAAGGAAGATTGCTCAATGCAGCTGTAGATTTCGGCACATTTATTTGTAAAGAAACTGGTCTAGTCTCTTGCAGAAAAAGTACATTTATCAAAATATTAACAAGCTCGCACTGAGCTTTTGCTAAACCCTCAGCAGACGATATTAAATTATGCCGTCTCTCATGCCTGCAGGGTGGGCCTGTCATGAATGATGGCACTTCATGTTTTGTTTCTGAAAACGTGGAGTGTCACTGCACAGGTGCAGGTGGCTGTGTATCTGCAATGGTGCTTTGAGCTTTGTTTGAATCTGGAGCACCCAGTATGTGTGGTCTACTTCAACCAACTACACACGCACAGAAGATAAGTTACCAATATGCTTGTGCCAGTCTTGGAGGGGGAGGGGTGGGGGTGGAGGGAGATTGAGGGTCTAATTGTTGTTGATAAGATGCACTGATTCCAATGCTTAATGAGACATTTTAGCCTAGATTTTCTTCATTTGGCATTATTACCTCCCAGAATGTCTAACGGTGGATTTGAGACAAACTGAAGTGGAAGTGGGCTGTTTACACTGAATTTTCCCCCAAGTCAGCTCACTGACATTACTCCAGGTGTACGTTCAGATGCATCTAAAGGGCAGACGAGTGGTGGATGGGGAAATTGCGTGTAAAACAAATTTAAAGGGGTGGAGGCAATTAAAGAACAGCGTCACAACAAGGGGACAAAAATTCTGAAAGCCTTTGGAGAGCCTTGAACGGCATCTCGGCCGATTATCAGCCGCTGTCGAGGCTGAAGGGACAAGCCACTGAGAAGAGACAGGCTGCAAGTGTCAGCCCTGTACTGCACAGGAGCTGCCAATACCTTTTGAGCAGATCACATAACGCAGCATTTGCTGACCCAGACCCTGAGAAGACTGTCATTACCAGACAGATGTGCCAGAGCCTTCAAAAGTGGGTGGCAGCTTTTGCTGGCTAATCAGACCAGGCTGTCTCTTGATCAAATATAAAATAAAAACAGAAAATGCTGGAAATACTCAGCAAGTCAGGCAGCATCTGTGGAGAGAGAAACAGAGTTAACGTTTCAGGTCGATGACCCTTCGTCAGAACTGGAAAAAGTTGGAGATGGAACAGGTTTTTAAGCAAGTGTAGGGGGCAGGGAAAGGGGGGAGGGGAGGAAAGAACGAAAGGGAAGGTCTGTGATAGGATGGGAGGCAGGAGAGATTAAGAGACAAAAGGGATGATGGTGCAAGGCCAAAGGAGATGGTAATGGGACAAGTTAAGAAACAAAAGATGGCTCTAGATGAGGTGTAAATGGCAATGGCTGAATGAAAGACAGCTCCCATTTGAGAGAGAGAGAAAAATGGAAAAAAAAGATAGGGGCAGAGGTTATGGTCTGAAATTGTTGAACTCGATGTTGAGTCCAGAAGGCTGTAAAGTGCCTAATCTCTTGATCACCCTGGCATATCATCTTTCCACCACTGACACCAGGACACACTGTAATTGAGGTGTTCCTGAGGAAGCCTCCAACATTACAGTTAGTCGAGCGTTCGCATATCCTATTGATGCCATTCCTTGGGAATGGGAGCTTCCACCAGTACTACAGTTTCCAAAGCGAGGTGTTTTCACCTCTGTCTACAGATGCTGGTGTGCAGGCACTGGTAGATGAGCCAGGGTGCCTCCCAAGTAGCCTGACCTGCCTGGCATCTCACCACAATTCTTCCTCCTCTTCCAGATATGTCAAATAAAGGGAACCCCATTGGTGTCAGTAGTGGTGCTAGGGACACTTCTAATGCCACTGGTCCCAGCGCCAGAAAATGCATTGGAACACAAGCCCCACCACCCCCCCGAGTGTCCCACATTCAGGCACCTGATTGCTGCCTGACAGTTGTGTGGCATTAGATGGGAAATCCACGTTTTTTGTGACACAAGCCAGATTCTACACTGTGATGTCAAGGCAGGCTTTTGTAATGAGCCGGCACCATGTAAATGTAGGGTCAGAGCAGCTTTTTTCAATGATCTAACTGCAGTCGGTGTCCTGGCATCATTTTAAAACACAGAGCTGTCGTACTGCCAGTGCAGTGCTGAAATGACTTTGATGACCAGTATTAATTTGGTACAAACTTTAGATGGTCTTCAAATTAAACGTAAAGGAGCTTTGCTCTTGAAAATGCACAGATATAAAAATAAAAACGGTGTATGATAAGCATGGGTGTGAACATGAATAAGGATCTGTACTTGATTTGTATCAATTGTGTAATTGTTGTAAAAGCGTTTCTTGATACAAGGAGGAGTATACACAAGAAATTATATTTATTCCTGCTTCCTGTCCTTACATGGTGTATAAAATTCTTCTGGGATGCTCTGATTCATTGCCCTCGAGCATTCCTTGGCTTGTGACTGATCTGGTTATCTGATTAACAAACTCCAGGTGTGCATTATCGCTCATGTGTGATGAACTGTACTTTTCTAATGTATCATATTTATATATTATATATATATGTATATAAAATAATGATATCTGGTTATGTTGTGGATGGTGTATGGAATACTGGTCCCAAATGAGGTGCCAACAGTTCTTTTGGACAGAACCTTTTGGGATCAATGTATGTTGTTGTCACGCTGCTGGTCTTGATACTGAAACCGTTTCTGATTTGAATCTGTGACCCTTTACTTTGATTTCTTATCTGTCTTCCTTGAGTGAATTTTGTTTTGCTTCATATTATTTCTTTTCAGGTGAATTTTGGCTCCCTTAACATATTTTTTGGGTGTTTCAGCCGGTGAGTCAGGAGAACCTTATTCCATTTTTGGTGTCATTTTTCTTCTGATTGGGACATTGTTTTGTCACAAGCGTTAGGATTTTCGTTTCTTTTAACTTTTCAGCTGGTACTAGGACGGAAAATGAAGTGAGAGCCCATACCGACAGAACCAATTTCTCACCTGATTTATTACTGTTACTTTTCCAAATAATAGAAGGGGTGGGGGGTGTTGCACAAGGTGGTCTCGTGCAATAAATATTTAAGTAGATTCATGGACTTTCAGGCTGCCTGCAATTTCTGCAGCTTGGAGGAGTCCGTGTTTTATGTATACTTGGAGTGTGAGAGGTTACAGCCCCTCTTCACTATTTGAAGGAGCTGCTCCTCAATTTTTGGCTGCACCTCAGTCCTACGCTCCTGATCTTCGGCCACCCGGTGCGGAGTGGGGCGGTCAAGTCGGAGGACCTCCTTATAGGACTGCTCCTGGGCCTGGCCAAGGTGGCCATCAACAGGTCTGGGCAGCGGGCGGTCGAGGGGGTCGTTCGTCCCGACTGCTTGCCTCTTTTCTGCGGAGATATTGGGCCCGGGTGGCCCTGGAGATGGAGCACGCGGTGTCCGCCGGTACGCTTGAGGCCTTCCGCGACTGGTGGGCACCGGAGGGACTGGAGTGCTTCATCGTCCCCGGGAACAAAATTTTAATTTAATTTGTTAATTTTCCTTTGAAAGCTTTTGTATAATTTACAGTTTATGGGTTGTGCCCCTTTAAGAAGGGGGCTCTTGCTACCTTTTAATTGGTGATGACATCAGCCATCAATCATCGCTAATTAACATAAAAGGGAGAAGCACCTGGCTGACCACAGGTGGGTGTATTCCAATGAGATGTGATGTCATACGCTGTATTTCCCAGCATTACTACATCAGTAACATTGGTTGTTAGGAACACATAGATGCAACAGGTCTTCAGAGAGATGAAGAGAGAGAGAGAGACAGAGCCTAAAGCTCTGGAATTACCTCTCCGCCTCTCTACCTCGCTTTCTTCCTTTAAGACGCTCCTTAAAACCTACCTCTTTGACCAAGCTTTTGCTCACCTGTCCTGATATCTCCTTATCTGGCTCGGTGTCCATTTTGTTTGATAACACTCCTGTGAAGCGCCTTGGGACGTTTTACTACATTAAGGACTCTATGTAAATGCAAGTTGTTGCTGCTGTTGTTGTTGCTAGGTGACACAGATCATGGTGGAAAATGTAAATGGTTATAGCAGACACTTCAATGGACCATCAACGGACCACCAATGGACATTTGCACATTACTTGATTTATAATTCTGCTTCACTCGGGGTTAATTAGGGTTGGGTTGGGCCGGGCTGGGTCAGGTAGGGCTACAGGGTTGAGCCTGGTGGGAAACTGGCCATCACTGAATTGAGTCTGGTAGGGAGATGGCCATTAACATGGTTGGATAAGACAGGGAACTGGCCGCACCAGGGTTGGAAAGAAGATTGAGCGGTGCAAGCCTTTGCCTCACACCATCACTCAAAAACCTGGAGAAACTCCAGGAAAAGTAAAAGAGCCTCAGTTAGCTCTGCTGTTGACAAAAAAAGACATCTCACTTAAATATTACAGTAGCTCAACTGATAAGTTTCTAGTGCAGTCAGTGTCCAGTCCAATCCCTGTGGTGTCCTCCCTCTCCACCAAAGACTAGCCCATCCTGTCGAGTGGGGAGCAATGCAGCATGGTAGTGCATGCAAAGAAAATAAATTAGCCATGATGACTTATGGGGAAACTGAAGAAGAGGATGGGAAGGTTGGATCCCTGTTGACGGTGATTGACAAACACAGGCAATGTGTCCAAGATGCTGATTACGTGAAATGTGGCTGGCTGTCATGGACGTGAAGGTTGCAGGCTGGAATATATGGCTGATGAGGAACCTCCTTGAGATATCAAATAGAGCAAGCACTGAAAGAACTCTGGATACAAGCCAGAAAGGAGCTAAACAACCTGCTGTCAGATGTTGCTGAAAGACCAGAAAATGTCAGGTCAGGTCAGGATACCAGAATGCATTGGAACAGGGTTAGAATATTTGCATCAGGTTGGGAGATCTGCACATTATATCAAAATGCAAGGACTGCTTGAAGGTGCTTCTTGGAACCAATACTTTGACTTACGTTCCTATCCTATTTGTGTAGCTGTGGAAGAACAGGCAGGCAGCCAGCTAGTGTCCCCAGACAAGCCAATGCCTCACAATACCCTGCGTCACTCTCACCACCTTTGCCAAACACAAGCATAGCTACACATATCCCAGAAGATGTAGATGGTGAGCTTGAAAGAAAGACTTACATTTATATAGCACCTTTCACAACCTCAGATGTCCCAAAGCGCTTTACAGCCAATGAAGTACTTTTGAAGTGTAGTCACTGTTGTAATGTAGGAAATGCGGAAGCCAATTTGTGCACAGCAAGCTCCCACAAACAGCAATGTGATAATGACCAGATAATCTGTTTTTTAGTGATGTTGGTTGAGGGATAAATATTGGCCAGGACACCGGGGATAACTCCCCTGCTCTTCTTCGAAATAGTGCCATGGGATCTTTTACGTCCACCTGAGAGAGCAGACGGGGCCTCAGTTTAACGTCGCATCTGAAAGACGGCACCTCCGACAGTGCAGCACTGGAGTATCATCCTAGATTTTTGTGCTCAATTCTCTGGAGTGGGACTTGAACCCACGACCTTCTGACTCAGAGGTGAGGGTGCTACCCACTGAGCCAGAGCTGACGCTTGAGGAAAAAAAGCATCGGCTGAGTCACAGCTCGTGGGTGAAGAGGAGTAACGGGCAGTGGTAGATGATCCCCAGGTACCAGCTGTCTGGAGGCCCAACACAATTCATGCCTCTGCTGCAGGAATTCTGACCCCACAAGGCCTTGTCACAGTTTAAGCATATGGAAAACGCACTCCAAGGCAGGAAAAGAGAGACTAAGAGATGGGTTTTGAGGAGGTTTTTAAAGGAAATGGGAAAGGTGAAAAGGTTTCTTAGAGAATTTCTAGACGTCTGAAGGCCTTGCCACCAATGGTGAGGTGAATGAAAGGTAAGTCAGAGAAAAAGAGTGTTCAGTGTGATGTCGGGCTGGAGGAGGCTGAAGAGATAAGGTGGGGCAAGGTCATCGAGTGATTTAAAGACAAGGACTAGAATTTTAAATTGAAGGTGTCGGGGACAGGTGTCAGTGTAGATCAGGGAGCATGACAAGGGTAATGGCAAATGGGACTGAGTGCAAGAGAGAATACATCCAGACTAGTCCAGTAAGAGGATGTGCCTGTGATTTTTTTGCGATATTGTGGTAGTTAACAGAGATTAGTATTCTGCTCCACAAATATCGACATCTTAGATACCAAGAAAATGAGTTAAAAAAAAAATCCCTTTTTGATCGTTTATACAGCAATGCTCCACCTATAAATCTAATTTATTCAATTTTGGTTTATAATTCCTTTAATCAATTATAATTTTTTTCTGGTAACCCTGCCGTCATCCCACGCTTTCTGAAATAAGTTGAGCTCATATTCAGCAACGAGTGTCATCATTAGGTTAGTCTCCGTAATAATGTTAAGGTTGTTGCTGAGGAAACGTGGTCAACTTATTAAAAGAAGAAAAAAATACACTTGACGTCAAAGAGAATAACACTGCAATCAAGATTCATTGCATTTGAAACAAAAGTTGAATTTTAAAAATATTCTTTAAATATAATTATTCCTTGTAAAATCATGCGCGGGACTGCTCGTAAGAGTGCACAATAAAGAATAGTTTTAAAATAGGCCTCATGTGTGGTCAGTTATGTCCCTATTATAGTGCAGGATTAGACTTTAATTGTCAGCTTGGCTCAGTGCTGGGTCGCATGCTTGACTCTGCGTCAGAAGGTTGTGGGTTGCAACACCACACCAGGATCAGAGCACATAATCTAGCTTGATTATTCAGTGCAGTACTGGGAGAATGCTGCATTGTCAGAGATGCCCTCTTTAGGATGAGACGGACACGCCAAGGTCTTGTTCAGGTGGCTGTGCAAAAAAAAGCCCCATGGCATTATTTGGCGAAGATCAGGGATTTCTCCCATTATCCTAATACTCCAGAGTCAATTACAACAGATTAATGCGTTATTCATCTCATTTGTTATTTTGGGGATCTTGTGACACAATTGTTTGCCTACACAATAGTGACACCACTTCAAAAATAATTCATTAGCTCTGAAGTGCTTTGGGATGTCCTTAGGATACAATAAAGTGCGATATAAATGTTAATTTATTCTTTCATGCCGAACCTGTGCAGGGAGACAGAGGAAAGGGAAGCAAAGACAGAAACACAAGACAGGAAGGAGAAAAGCAAAAATGGAAGGCAGAGAAATCAAGGGTGTAAATCAAACATGGCCACAGTAAACAATAATTCTAAATGGTCTAAGAGTGTTAAAAAACAAGCCTGAATGCTCTGTGTCTTAATGCGAGGAGCATTCGTAATAAGATGGATGAATTAGCTGCGCAAATAGATGTAAACAGATATGATATAATTGGGATTACTGAGACATGGCTCCAGGGTGACCAAGGCTGGGAATTCAACATGCAGGGGTATTCAATATTCAGGAAGGACAGGCAAAAAGGAAAAGGAGGTGGGGTAGCATTGCTGGTTAAAGAGGAGATTAACACAATAGAAAGGAACGATATTAGCTCTGATGCTGTGGAATCTGTATGGGTAGAGCTGAGAAATACCAAGGGGCAGAAAACATTAGTGGGAGTTGTATACAGACCCCCAAACAGTAATGCTGAGGTTGGGGATGGCATTAAATGGGAAATTAGAGACGCGTGCAATAAGGGCACAGCAGTTATCATGGGTGACTTTAATCTACATATAGATTGGGCTAATCAAAATAGTAACAATACTGTGGAGGAGGAATTCCTAGAGTGTATACGGCATGGTTTCCTGGACCAATATGTCGAGGAACCAACTAGAGATCAGGCCATCTTAGACTGGGTATTATGGAATGAGAAAGGATTAATTAGCAATCTTGTTGTGCAAGGCCCCTTGGGGAGGAGCGATCATAATATGATAGAATTCTTCATTAAGATGGAGAGTGAAGTAGTTGACTCAGAGACTAGGGTCCTGAATTTAAATAAAGGAAACTACGATGGTATGAGGTGCGAGTTGGCTAGGATGGATTGGGGAACGTTACTTAAAGGGTTGATGGTGGAGAGGCAATGGCAAACATTTAAAGCTCGCATGGATGAACTACAAAATTTGTTCATCCCTATTTGGCATAAAAATAAAACAAAAAAGGTGACTCAACCGTGGCTAACAAGGGAAATTAGGGATAGCATAAGATCCAAGGAGAGGACATATAAATTGGCCAGAAAAAGCAGCAAACCTGAGGATTGGGAGCATTTAGGATTCAGCAAAGGAGGACAAAGGGATGACTTAAGAGGAGGAAAATAGAGTATGAGAGTAAGCTTTCAGGGAACATAAAAACTGACTGTAAAAGCTTCTATAGATATGTAAAGAGAAAAAGATTGGTGAAGTCAAGCGTAGGTCCCTTGCAGTCAGAATCAGGGGAATTTATAATGGGGAACAAAGAAATGGCAGACCAATTAAATACATACTTTGGTTCTGTCTTCACAAAGGAGGACACAAATAAACTCCCAGAGATGTCGGGGAACATAGGGTCTCATGAGAGGGAGAAACTGAATGAAATCAGTATTTGTAGGGAAATGGTGTTAGGGAAATTGATGGGATTGAAGGCCGATAAATCCCCAGGGCCTGATAATCTACATCCTAGGGTACTTAAGGAAGTGGCCCTAGAAATAGTAGATGCATTGCTGGTCATCTTCCAAAATTCTATAGACTCTGGAACAGTTCCCATGGATTGGAGGGTAGCTAATGTAACCCCACTATTTAAAAAAGGTGGTAGAGAGAAAACGGGGAATTATAGACCGGTAAGCCTGACATCGGTAGTGGGGAAAATGCTAGAGTCCATTATAAAAGATGTAATAGCAGAGCACTTGGAAAACAGTGACAGGATCGGACAAAGTCAACATGGATTTACAAAAGGTAAATCATGCTTGACTAATCTACTGGAATTTTTTGAGGATGTAACTGATAGAATAGATAAGGGAGAACCAGTGGATGTGGTGTATTTGGACTTTCAGAAGGCTTTTGATAAGGTCCCGCATAAGAGATTAGCGTGCAAAGTTAAAGCACATGGGATTGGGGGTAAGGTACTGACTTGGATAGAAAACTGGTTGGCAGACAGGAAGCAAAGAGTTGGAATAAACGAGTCTTTTTCCGAGTGGCAGGCAGTGACTAGTGGGGTACCGGAGGGATCGGTGCTAGGACCCCAGTTATTCACAATATATATTAATGATCTAGATGAGGGAACTAGATGTAATATCTCCAAGTTTGCAGATGACACAAAGTTCGGTGGGCGTGTGTGCTGTAAGGAGGATGCAGGGAAACTCCAGTATGATTTGGACATGTTGGGTGATTGGGCAGATGCATGGCAGATGCAGTATAATGTGGATAAATGCGAGGTTATCCACTTTGGTGGCAAAAACAGGAAGGCAGATTATTATCTGAATGGCAATAGATTGGGAAAAGGGGAAGTGCAACGAGACCTGGGTGTCCTTGTGCACCAGTCGCTGAAGGTAAGCATACAGGTGCAGCAGGCGGTTAAGAAGGCAAATGGTATGTTGGCCTTCATAGCGAGAGGATTCGAGTACAGGAGCAAGGATGTCTTGCTGCAGTTGTACAGGGCCTTGGTGAGACCACACCTTGAGTATTGTGTGCAGTTTTTGTCGCCTTATCTGAGGAAGGATGTTCTTGCCATGGAGGCAGTGCAGCGAAGATTCACCAGACTGATACCTGGGATGGCAGGAATAACGTATGAAGAGAGATTGGGTCGATTAGGCTTATATTCGCTAGAGTTTCGAAGAATGAGAGGGGATCTCATTGAAACTTATAAAATTCTAACAGGGCTAGACAGACTAGATGCAGGAAGGATGTTCCCGATGGCGGGGGAGTCCAGAACCAGAGGTCACAGTCTAAGGATAAGGGGTAAGCCATTTAGGACTGAGATGAGGAGGAATTTCTTCACCCAGAGAGTGGTGAACCTGTGGAATTCTCTACCACAGAAGGCAGTTGAGGCCAATTCATTAAATATATTCAAGAAGGAGTTAGATATATTTCTTAAGGCTAAGGGGATCAAGGGTTATGGGGAGAAAGCAGGGACAGGGTACCGAATTTGGATCAACAACAGAAAATGCTGGAAAAACTCAGCAGGCCAGGCAACACCCAATCTGTGTTTGGTCTCCCCAATGTAGAGGAGACCACATCGTGAGCAGCGAATACAGTATACTAGATTGCAAGAAGTACAAGTAAATTGCTGTTTCACCTGGAAGGGGTGTTTGGGGCCCTGGAGAGTGGGAAGGGGGGAGGTATAAGGGCAGGTGTTGCATCTCCTGCGCATGCATGGGAAGGTGCCGGGCGAGGGGGAAGGGGTGCTGGGGGTGATAGAGAAGTGGACTAGGGTGTCTCGGAGGGAGCGGTCCCTACGGAATGCTGAAAGGGGAGGTGAGGGGAAGGTACGTTTGGTGGTGGGATCACGTTGGATGTGACGGAAATGGTAGAGGATGATCCATTGAATGTGGAGGCTGGTGGGGTGAAAGTTGAGGACAAGGGGAACTCTATCGTAGTTCCGGGAGGGAGGGGCCGGGGTGAGGGCAGAAGTGCGGGAGATAGACCGGACACGGTCGAGGGCCATGTCGACCACGGTAGAGGGGAATCCTCGGTTGAGGAAAATGGAAGACATGTCGGAAGCACTGGTATGGAAGGTGGCATCGTCGGAGCAGATGCGGCAGAGACGGAGAAACTGGGAGAATGGAATAGAGTCCTTACAGGAGGCGGGGTGGGAGGAAGAGTAGTCCAGGTAGCTGTGGGAGTCAGTGGGCTTGTAGTGAATGTTGGTCAATAACCTATCCCCAGAAATGGAGACGGAGAAGTCGAGGAAGGGAAGGGAAGAGTCGGAGATGGACCATGTGAAGGTGAGGGAAGGGTGGAAATTGGATGCAAAGTGAATGAAATTGTCTAGTTCAGGGCGAGAGCAGGAAATGGCACCGATACAGTCGTCAATGTACCGGAAAAAGAGGTGAGGGAGGGGACCCGAGTAGGACTGGAACAAAGAGTGTTCCACATATCCCACAAAAAGGCAGGCATAGCTAGGACCCATGTGGGTACCCATAGCAACACCTTTGATTTGGAGGAAATGAGTGGAGTCAAAGGAGAAGTTGTTCAATGTGAGAACAAGTTCAGCCAGGCGGAGGAGGGTGGCGGTGGATGGGGACTGGTTGGGCCTCTGTTCAAGGAAGAAGCGGAGCGCCCTCAGGCCATCCTGGTGGGGGATGGAGGTGTAGAGGGATTGTACGTCCATGGTGAAAAGGAGGCGGTTGGGGCCAGGAAACTGGAAACTGTTAAAGTGGCAGAGGGCGTCAGAGGAATCGTGGATGTAGGTGGGAAGAGACTGGACAAGGCGAGAAAAAATAGAGTCGAGATAGGAAGAGATAAGTTCCGTGGGGCAAGAGCAGGCTGAAACGATGGGTCTAACAGGGCAGTCCTGTTTGTGGATCTTGGGAAGGAGGTAGAAGCGGGCTGTGCGGGGTTGGGGAACTATGAGGTTGGCGGCCATGGGGGGAAGATCTCCAGAGGAGATGAGGTCAGTGACATTCTTGGAAACGGTGGCTTGATGTTCGGTAGTGGGGTCATGCTCAAGGTGGAGGTAGGAGGAGGTGTCGGAGAGTTGGCGTTCAACTTCCGTTAGGTAGAGGTCAGTTCGCCAAACAACAACAGCACCACCCTTGTCAGCAGGTTTAATGACAATGTCGGGGTTGGATCGGAGCGAATGGAATGCTGCAAGTTCAGAGGGAGGTAGGTTGGAGTGAGTGAGGGGAGCAGAGAAATTGAGATGCAACACCTGCCCTTATACCTCCCCCCTTCCCACTCTCCAGGGCCCCAAACATCCCTTCCAGGTGAAGCAGCAATTTACTTGTACTTCTTGCAATCTAGTACACTGTATTCGCTGCTCACGATGTGGTCTCCTCTACATTGGGGAGACCAAACGCAGATTGGGTGACCGCTTTGTGGAACACCTCCGTTCAGTCCGTAAGGGTGACCCCGAGCTTCCGGTCGCCTGTCATTTTAATTCACCGCTCCACGCCCACTCAGACCTCACCGTCCTCGGCCTCGTGCATTGTTCCACGGAAGCTCAGCGTAAGCTCGAGGAACAGCACCTCATCTTCCGATTAGGCACTTTACAGCCTTCCGGACTCAATATCGAGTTCAACAATTTCAGATCATAACCTCGACCCCTACCACAAATATATATATATATATCCACCCTTTTGGTTTGTGCCTTTTCCCTTTTTTTTCTCTCTCTCTCCCCCCTACGGCAGCTGTCTTTTATTCTGCCAGCATTTCACACTTCACACTTCTGAGCCACCTTTTGTTTCTTAACCTGTCCTATTACCATCTCGTCTTGCCTTGAGCATCTCTTAATGTCTCTACTTACCATAGACCACCCCTTTTGTTCTTTTATTCCTCCCCCCAGCCTCCCCCTTGCTTTTTTATCTGTTTCATTTCCTGCTTTTTTCTCAGTTCTGATGAAGGGTTTCGACCTGAAACGTTAACTCTGTTTCTCTCTCCACGGATGTTGCCTGGCCTGCTGAGTTTTTCCAGCGTTTTCTGTTGTTGTTTCAATTTTCCAGCATCCGCAGTATTTTGCTATCGTACTGAATTTGGATGATCAGCCATGATCGCATTGAATGGCGGAGCAGGCTCGAAGGGCCGAATGGCCTACTCCTGCTCCTATCTTCTATGTTTCTATTTTTCTATGAAGGTTGGTGCCTTATTGATCCCCAACAGTGTTCTGACCTTGACTTTTGACTTGTGGTATGAATAAGGCTACCTCCAAGGGATTGTCTGATCTGGGACTGAGTTTCCTTTGTTATGGCAGGTGCAATACAATAGAACATAGAACATAGAACAGTACAGCACAGTACAGGCCCTTCGGCCCTCGATGTTGTGCCGAGCATTGTCCGAAACCAAGATCAAGCTATCCCACTCCCTATCATTCTGGTGTGCTCCATGTGCTTATCCAATAACCACTTGAAAGTTCCTAAAGTGTCCGACTCCACTATCACAGCAGGCAGTCCATTCCACACCCCAACCACTCTCTGAGTAAAGAATCTACCTCGGACATCCCTTCTATATCTCCCCCCATGCACCTTATAGTTATGCCCCCTTGTAACAGCTACATCCACCCGAGGAAATAGTCTCTGAACATCCACTCTATCTATCCCCCTCATCATCTTATAAACCTCTATTAAGTCGCCTCTCATCCTCCTCCGCTCTAAAGAGAAAAGCCCTAGCTCCCTCAATCTTTCCTCATAAGACCTCCCCCCCAAACCAGGCAGCATCCTGGTAAATCTCCTTTGCACTCTTTCCAATGCTTCCACGTCCTTCCTATAGTGAGGTGACCAGAACTGCACACAATATTCCAAATGTGGTCTCACCAAGGTCCTGTACAGTTGCAGCATAACCTCACGGTTCTTAAACTCAAACCCCTTGTTAATAAACGCTAACACACTATAGGCCTTCTTTACTGCTCTATCCACTTGAGTGGCAACCTTCAGAAATCTGTGGATATGAACCCCCAGATCCCTCTGTTCCTCCACGTTCCTCAGAACCCTGCCGTTGACCCTGTAATCCTTATTCAAATTTGCCCTACCAAAATGAATCACCTCGCACTTATCAGGGTTAAATTCAATCTGCCATTTTTCGGCCCAGCTCTGCATCCTATCAATGTCTCTTTGCAGCCTACAACAGCCCTCCACCTCATCCACTACTCCACCAATCTTGGTGTCATCAGCAAATTTACTGATCCACCCTTCAGTCCCCTCCTCCAAGTCATTGATAAAAATCACAAACAGCAGAGGACCCAGCACCGACCCCTGTGGCACACCGCTGGTAACTGGTCTCCAGTCCGAAAATTTTCCATCCACCACCACCCTCTGCCTTCTATGAGATAGCCAGTTACTTATCCAATCGGCCAAATTTCCCTCTATCCCACAACTCCTTACTTTCTTCATGAGCCGACCATGGGGAACCTTATCAAACGCCTTACTAAAATCCATGTATACGACATCAACTGCTCTACCTTCATCTACACACTTAGTTACCTCCTCAAAGAATTCAATCAAATTTGTTAGGCAAGACTTACCCTTCACGAATCCGTGTTGACTATCCCGGATTAAGTTGCATCTTTCCAAATGGTCATAAATCCTATCCCTCAGGACCTTTTCCATTATCTTACCAACCACCGAAGTAAGACTAACCGGCCTATAATTACCAGGGTCATTCCTATTTCCTTTCTTGAAGAGAGGAACAACATTCGCCACTCTCCAGTCCTCTGGCACCATCCCCGTGGACAGTGAGGACCCAAAGATCAAAGCCAAAGGCTCTGCAATCTCCTCCCTTGCCTCCCAAAGAATCCTAGGATATATCCCATCTGGCCCAGGGGACTTATCGACCCTCAGCTTCTTCAAAATTGCTAAAACATCTTCCCTCAGAACATCTACCTCCTCCAGCCTATCCACCTTTATCACACTCTCATCCTCAAAAACATGGCCCCTCTCCTCGGTGAACACTGACGAAAAGTATTCATTCATCACCTCTCCTATCTCTTCTGACTCCATGCACAAGTTCCCACTACTGTCCTTGACTGGCCCTACCCTCACCCTGGTCATTCTTTTATTTCTCACATAAGAGTAAAAAGCCTTGGGGTTTTCCTTGATCCGACCCGCCAAGGACTTCTTATGCCCCCTCCTAGCTCTCCTAAGCTCTTTTTTTTAGCTCATTCCTTGCTACGTTGTACCCCTCAATCGACCCAACTGAACCTTGTTTTCTCATCCTTACATACGCTTCCTTTTTCCTCTTGACTAGACTTTCAACCTCTTTTGTGAACCATGGTTCTCTCACTCGGCCATTTCCTCCCTGCCTGACAGGGACATACCTATCAAGGACACGCAGTAATTGCTCCATGAAAAAGCTCCACTTTTCGTTTGTGCCTTTCCCTGATAGTTTCTGTTCCCATCTTATGCTCCCTAATTCTTGCCTAATCGCATCATAATTACCCCTCCCCCAATTATAAACCCTGCCCTGCCGTATGGCCCTATCCCTCTCCATTGCAATAGTGAAAGTCACCGAATTGTGGTCACTATCTCCAAAGTGCTCTCCCACATACAAATCAAACACTTGGCCCGGTTCATTACCCAGTACCAAATCCAATGTGGCCCCACCTCTTGTCGGCCTATCCACATATTGTGTCAGGAAACCCTCCTGCACACACTGTGCAAAAACTATCCCATCCGAACTGTTTGACCTATAAAGGTTCCAATCAATATTTGGAAAGTTGAAGTCACCCATGACAACTACTCTGTGACCTCCACACCTATTCATAATCTGCTTTGCAATTTCTTCCTCCACATCTCTATTACTATTTGGGGGCCTGTAGAAAACTCCTAACAACGTGACCGCTCCTTTCCTATTTCTAACTTCAGCCCATATTACCTCAGACGGCAGATCCCCCTCGAACTGCCTTTCTGCCGCTGTTAAACTATCCTTGATTAACAATGCTACTCCTCCACCTTTCTTACCACCTTCCCTACTCTTACTGAAACATCTATACCCCGGAACTTCCAACAACCATTCCTGTCCCTGTTCTAACCATGTCTCCGTAATGGCCACCACATCGTAGTCCCAAGTACCAATCCACGCTCCAAGTTCTCCTACCTTATTCCGGATGCTCCTTGCATTGAAGTAGACACACTTCAAGCCACCTTCCTGTCTGCCGGTACATTCCTGCGACCTTGATACCCTCCTCAGTACCTCCCTACACTCACCACTGGCTCCTGGACTACAGCCCTTTTTCCCATCCCCCTGACAAATTAGTTTAAACCCCCCCGAAGAGCCGGCTGTCCCATCAGCACTTTTCAATCAAGCTATATTTCACACCTCTCCCTCCCCGAGGTCCAAACTGCCAGCTTCCCACTTGCATTGCTATACAAATGGTGCCAGTACTGTACCAACGAGCTCACTATAACTAAGGTATTAAATAGAACAGACACTGTTCCAGGTTACCTATCACTGTTTTCACTTCCTCCTCGGCTGTGACCACAATTATCGGGGGAAAGAAAAGCACAACCTTCAGATCTTTCCAGGATTTATTTGACAATTCTTAATGCTGTTGGTCATTACAGTTTTAGATGTCACTATTTTAGGGTTTCTTCCACAGTACACTGGCCCTCTGTTTCAGCTGGTGAATGTGAAAGTTTTGCAGAGAGTTACTGCATTAACCACACACACTTACCAGGGATCCACAATGCTAAATATTGTGGATCTTAACTTTGCATTGGCTGAAAGTTAAGCCATCCGAAAAAGTGTTAGTTTAAATTTGTTGTTAAGAGGAACTGAAACAGGTGACCTTTGTAACTGTAGATTTATTGTACCGGGGTTGGCACACCTTACAGTGTTGCAGCAAAACCCTGATGTTCTGGAGAAAAACGGTATTTCATATCTACAATTTTTAAGCCTTTGTTCATTCACAGCTCGCTCATGCGACATATCCTGGTTGACAATAAATGAATTTCTGTATAAAAATGCATTTTTGTGCATCTTCCACAAGGTGCTTCCACCTGTGTCTCCCCAGCTTCCTTGTTAGCAGGGAAGAGTAGGTGGCCCATGAGAGGGATGATGGAAGTGGGGGTTCTTCTCAAAGCACTCCCACTTCTCCCTCACAGTCAGTGCCCCACATCACAATGGCCGAGCCATTTGTAGTTTGCAGGAGGAGCAGTCCTTGTCGGGGCCCTTTATATTTATTTGCTCACGGGATGTGGGCGTCGCAAGGCTGGCATTTATTGCCCATACCTAATTGCCCTTGAGAAGGTGGTGGTGAGCTACCTTATACAACTGAGTGGCTTGCTAGGCCATTTCAGATGACAGTTAAGAGTCAACAACATTGCTGTGGGTCTGGAGTCATGTATAGGCCAGCAGGTTTCCTTCCCTAAAGGACACCAGTGAACCAGATGGGTTTTTACAACAATCCAATAGTTTCATGATCTGATACGAGCTTTTTATTCCAGATTTATTTAATTAACTAAATTTAAATTCCCCAGCTGCCGTGGTGAGATTTGAACTCATATACGGTGGATCATTAGTCCAGGCCTCTGGATCACTAGGTCCAGTGACATAACCACTAGGCTACCGAGCCGTCATAGGCTCCAAAACCCAGAGGGCATCCGTCAAAAGTGTCAGCGCAGTCGCAGCAGGGAAGTGAGCAGCCTGCCCCTACCTCTGCTGAAGCCACAGGGGTTGCACCTCGTAGAAGCACGCGGAAATGAAAAAGACACAATCGTAGATGCACGAGGGTATGCACATGGGTGTTTGACAAAATGTTGATGTTAAGTTTCAGTTCTATTTCTGACGCACATAAATTTATTTCTTTGCACTACTTTCCCATCTTGTCCATTTTTGCCTGCTACCTGGGAAGGGGCTTTGTCACTTGGAGTGAATGGTGAGGCATTACTTAACCTCGAGCAATGGGGGTTTTGGTGACAGGAATGGCTTGGTTATTGTAGAACTGCTTTGTGGTGTTGTTGGGTGGGGGGGGGGGAGGGGGAAGTTGGTACAACATCTGGGAGCCATATGGGTGCACTGGTGCAAGTTAAGTAAATCGGGCCATTATGAGGCCATCCCGGACCTCCCGGGCAGCAATGTGCACCACTGCTGGTGCCATCTCCACCTCAGGTTTCTCCTGCTGCTCCTCCTCCTCCTCCTCGTGTTCCACCTGTTCCTCCTCCTCCTCAGGAGGCTGTGCGCTCTGCACCTTGCTCCTCCCGCAGCTCCAATCCTCGCTGCTGCGCTATGTTGTGCAGCATACAACGATGATTCTGGAGACCCTGGCTGGTGCGTACTGAAGGGCTCCTCCAGATCTGTCAAGGCATCTGAAGCGTATCTTCAGCATGCCGATTGCTTGCTCTATGACACATCTGGTAGACATGCAGCTGTCATTATAGCATTCCTCGGCCTCATTGTTTGGCCTCCTCAAGGGTGTCATCAGCCACGTCTTCAGTGGATAGCCCTTGTCTCCAAGCAGCCAGCCGGTAAGTCTGTTTGGAGCGAGGAGCTGAAGGAGGGTGGACTGGCGCAGCATGAAAGAGTCATGACAGCTGCCTGGGAATCTGGCGCACACATGCATGATGATCTTTTTATGGTTGCAGACGAGCTGCACATTGAGGGAGTGGAATCTCTTGCGGTTCACAAACACTCCTGGGTGATGTGGGGGTACCTTGATGGCCACATGTGTGCAGTCGATGACGCCCTGCACCTGTGGGAAGCCAGCCAGAGCCGCAAAGCCGAGCGCCCGCTCAGTAACACTGGCGTCATCAGTGGCAAAGTTCACATAATTGGCTGACTTGTGAAACATCGGTCACCTGGCTCTGACGCGATGCAGCCCTATGCTGAGCCCCTCTCCCTTGTGGAGCATCAGGTTGGTGAGGAGAAGGCTGCTGGTGTTATTGGTGCTGGGGCTCATCGAGGTCCGATTTTGAGGTACAAGGCGAGATAGCATAAGTGGCACCAATGCTGATCTGATAGATGGCAGATAAAGTGGAGATCAGAGGCACAATCCTCCAATGTAGTGAGAGTGACTTGCAATGTGGTGAGAGTGGCTTCCAAGGCTGCAGAAATCACCTGCAAACTCCTGAAAGCTAAATCTGTGCACAAAATAATGTCAGCAGGAGCCTTTCCCTTAGGCAAGGAAGCAGGTGTAAGGTATGAGTATTTATGTGCTTTTTCCAGCTGTCACTTAATGAAGTAGCACAACGGCCACTGAGCTTCCACCTCCCCTTCACAGGCGAGGTTCCCGAGATGCATGAATCCCGTGCGCAGACAGTTAAACTTCAAACGCAGTTATGGGTCTGTAAACGAGCAGTTAGCAACCTCAATGAGGTCGCCCGCCTCTCCCGAGCGGGTCCGTGGCGCTCCTCGAAGCACGCCCCAGTGAAAGTTGGAAGTTGGTGGGATGACGACGGGTTCCCGGCGCGCTGTCGATTTCTTCGGTTTTAACCGCAGCCCCATTCCCCAAACCCGTGAAAATTCCGGCCACTGAGCGTACTGCACCCTCCCCATGGGAAACGTGCTGGAAAGACCTCTGCGGAGCAGCTACCAATCTGCCGTCACGTAGTGATCGCCTGTTTAAAATAGAGAATACAACAATGGGCACACACTATATACCTCATTCAAATGGTGGTCCCACCCTGTTAGAGATTTGGAGCTTCAGAAGCTGCTTGCCTCTCTGCAGCCTAATCACAGAAGAGGCTAAATCCTGGATATATAACCTTGCCACCTGGGTGATAACCTAGTGGAGTGGATTGGCCATAAGTTGTAGAACCGTATGATTTTCATCTCTTTGAAATCAATCTTGTGAGTACAACGGGTGGGCACTCTACTCGGCCAGCTTACCAAGCCAGCCGGCAAAGGTGAGAATGACCCAAATGGTCTCATAAGATCATAAGAAGTAGGAGCAGGAGTAGGCCATACGACCCTTCGGGCCTGCTCCGCCATTCAATAGGATCATGGCTGATCCGAACCTAGACTCACGTCCACTTCCCTGCCCGCTCCCCATAACCCTTAATTCTCTTATCAGCTAGGAAACTCATGGCTGGCCTTCAGTTAACTCCTTTCAGCAGCGATCATCCTGAACCTCAGAGCTTCCTCATCAGATTCATGATGGGCGTTGGCCTTCAACGTCTTGGAAAGACCCCATGCGGGAGCAGCTTGCAGTCTGCCGTCGCATGGAGATCTCCTGTTTAAAACGGACAGTACAGCAATGCTCAAACACAAACTTTGTCCCGCTGAATTGTTTGTTCTGGTAAAGCAACACATCAAATGAAAGGATGCAGTTCTTGATATAAAACAACAGCATCTAATGACCAGCGAAGGCAATCATGTTTATGAAAATCAACACAGTCTCTGCAGTTATGGTTTGTTGCAATTTTATCCACAATATAACACAGCCAAGAGTGAAGAAGCACGGTAGCATGGCTCCCCAAGATCCTTTTCATGGCCAAATATTGATTGCTGAATTGTTTAATGTACTATTAGTGACTCACTCCATAATTTATTTCAAACAGTGGCTTTGTTTTATCTTTTTCCTGGTGACTACATAATGAGCACATCCTCTTCTGATTATGGTAAAGTGTCTACTTGTTAAATTTAGTGGCCTATTATATTCATAAATTCACCCGAGTTGGCTCAGAAATAATATTTAATCAAGTCTAAAGAACCCTCTAGTCTAATGCCCTGTGTCTTTAATTGTTTACTGTGCTGTAAGTTCATTATTGTTTCTTTGTTTTTGGAAGAGTCCTACAGTAAAGTACCAAATATAACAACAACGACTGCAATTTAAAAGTAATCCAATGGTTTCTGAAGTGCTTTGTAACATCCTGAGGATATGGTTAGCGCTGTATAAGTGCAAGGATGCTATTGCTTTTAACCAATAAAAATGTTCTTTCACATCGCCACATATGATTGTTGCAGCTCCTCAGAGTTGCTCCATCATCTCAGAGGAGAAGGTCCGAAGAAATCTTAGGCTCAGAATGTGCTGGAGCAGGGGTATCTCACGGAATTGCCTGTCAGTTACCTTTCAGCTCACCCTTACAAAAATTTTTTTGCGTCACAAACTGCTGGAAGTACAAGCTGATAGCGCGGCATCTGGGACCATGGTGAACGATGGGACCAACAATCCTATATCTCTTTAGCCAATGAGATTTAAGGATTGAGCGAGAAGCAGAGAAACAACCAAGAAGGAAATAGGGTGAACTAGAGTCAAACCAGGTACAGAAAGAGAAAGAAAGCGAGGGAAAGAAAAATTGGATTAAGAGGGAGAAAAAAAGAGACAGGAAAAGTAAGAAAAAAATTTAAAATTTAAAAAAATCTCTAAGAACAATTTATTACCTGCAGGAATGAGACTACACAGTTTAAATTTTGGGGCCAGAAAGGTTGAGTGGTATTGCAGGAACATAAATCTCATCATTAAACGGGTCCTTACTCTGTTAAGTACCAGCCCTAACTTTCTACGGTGAGTGTATTTTGTAATTAATACGCAATTGCAGCAATTTCTTGAAATTCACGAGGAGGATGACAGCAGGCTGCTGTTTTCGTGAGGCTAATGCCGGAGCAGCATAAATCATCCAGCAACATGTGGCGATTCATAACTCCTGGGGTATCTCTTCCTCGCAACAAATTTCTGGTCAATTTAAACACCAATAATGACAAGCGCATTAAAGACGTCCTTATTTTCCCAACATCGCGCCGATCTTGCCAGCCCTGGGGAGGGGGTTTGGAGGCGGGACTGCCAGGAAAATGGCCGAATCTGGGGGTGGGTGCCCATCCCGCCACCAACCTGCCTCCGTGCCATCTTGCCAGGAGGCGGGTAGTCGACCCGCGCTGGGTCCCGTCTCCTTGGAGGTGGGAAGGGGATTACAGCCACTTAACTGCCTGTTAACAGGTAGTTAACATGCAGATAAGAGGATTATCCCCATTTTACCCACACAAGTGTGGGCTTCCCGAGGGCTGCGAACCCCGCCAAGGTCACCGAGGCGAGCAGTGGGTCTGCGGGGGTCGGAGGAGGCAAAAGTGCGCTGTGAAGGTAAGTGATGGGTGCAAGTGTGGAGAGATGAGTATGTGAGGTAAGTGGAAAGTGTTAGAAAATGTTTACTTACCTTTGTTTCTTCCTGCAGGCTTCAAGAATTGGGGATGCGCAGACTCTTGCATCTCACCGGCAGAGATGACAGATGGCCGCTGCATTCTCCAATGCAACAACCATCTAATTTCTGCTAAAGAAAGAGGTTTGATGAGTCTTGAATTCAAGAACTCATCAAACTAAAGAGAATGTCAGTGTTTGACAGCTTCACAGAGCTGTCAAACAATGACAATTCATCTGTCAAAAAATGTTGATAGATGAAATGTCATACGCTGACGTTCTCTGTAACCGGCTTTCCCTTAATTGGCCTGCTAAGCCCGCTGAGCGGGCTTAACAAGGTCAATCAAGGGAAAATAGTGTGGGCTGGCCAGAAGTCGATGGAGGCGGGATTAAAACCCGACAAGTGGGAGTCCCACCTCCAAAAGCTCCCCATTGGCAAAATCCAGCTCATAGTATCCCTGGCCCAAACAGTTTTATGTTTACAGTGACACTGAAACAAACACTAATAATGCAGCAATAAAGCTATTCAAATGTCAAGGGTAATTTTATTTTTGCAATTTAACTCTAAATTACAAAATAAAATACAATTTTGAATGAAAAGAAATTAAACACCTTACTTCTGTTCACTTGTCTTCTGTCATTTGCTCATTCACCCCAATCACCCCTATTTTAATTATTTTAACATTGCTATAACCTTCTTTCTAACTAATTTAATCCAATGCAGCTGTAATTAATCCTTCTAGCTCTGTTATTTGGAGGTGGAAACAGCTTCAGAAAGTGATATTTGATTGTCTGAAAATCAGCTTCAGAGGTTAGTTTTTCAGCCAATTGAATGTCAAAATGTAAAGATTCGGCCACATAACAGATCAATCTTTGAAGGAAGCAAACATGTAAAAATAGAAAGGGACTCCACTGGACAACTAATCCTTGACCTCTCAAGCCCAATAGCTTATCTGTGGCCCAGAATGGATTAAGATTTCTTACATTCAAACATCCAATCCTTTTTTTTGTTAGTGTCATGAACAAATATACAGTAGTGTATATAACTGAAGCGTGATTTCATGAATTTTCAAGAAACTGATATTTATATAAAGTAATGAGGTGACAGTAACTGTGTATTATATTTGTAAATGTTGAAATATCTGGACGATTTTTTGCATGCCAATGAAATTTAATACGATTATTGACTAAATTGATTTCTTATCATTACTGCTGCAGCTTTTTCTCTTCCATCAGAGACTTGAGCACAAAATCTAGGCTGACACTCCAGTGCAGTACTGAGGGAGCGCTTCGCAGTTAGAGATGCCGTCTTTCGGCTGCGACGTTAAGCCGAGTTCCCATCTGCCCTCTCAAGTGGACGTAAAAGATCGCACGGCACTATTCAAAGAAGAGAGGAGTTATCCCCAGTGTCTTGGACAATATTTATCCCTCAATCGACATCACTGAAACAGATTATCTGATCATTATCACATTGCTGTTTGTGGGGGCTTGCTGAGCGCAAATTAGCTGCCGCCTTTCCTACATTACAACATTGACTACACTTCAAAAGTGCTTCATTGGCTGTGAAGCGCTTTGGGACATCCTGAGGTTGTGAAAGGCGCTGTAGAAATGCAAGTTCTTTTTTCTATCTTGTGAATGTTACAAATGAATATTACGAACAATAATGGCTCGGAAAAGACCCTCTGATCCATCCAGCCTGTCCCACACAACTGTGATGCCTTGTGCATCACAATATATACACTCTGCACCCCACCCGAAAGCCATGTGATCTCCATACTAAGTCTCCGGGCTGGATTTTGCCAGCCCTGGGGAGGCGGGTTTGGAGGCGGGACTGCCGGGAAAATGGCAGAATCCCACCTCCGTGCCATCTTCCCAGGAGGCGGGTAGCCGACCCGCGCCGGGTCCCGTCTCCTGGAAGCGGGAAGGGGATTACAGCCACTTAACTGCCAGTTAACTCCGCCAGGGTCAGCGAGGCGAGCAGTGGGTCTGCGGGGGTCGGAGGGGTGCAAAAGTGCGCTGTGGAGGTAAGTGATGGGTGCAAGTGTGGAGAGATAAGTATGTGAGGTGAGTGAAAAGTGATAGAAAATGTTTACTTGCCTTTGTTTCTTCCTGCAGGCTTCAACAGTTGGGGATGCGAAGACTCTTGCATCTCCATGGCAGAGATGACAGATGGCTGCTGCATTCTCCGATGCAACAGCCATCTGATTTCTGCTCACAAAAGAGGTTTGATGAGTCTTGAATACAAGGACTCATCAAACAACATAGAATGTCAGTGTTTGACAGCTTCACAGAGCTGTCAAATGATGACAATTCATCTGTCAAAAATTTTTGACAGATGAAACGTCATACGCTGACGTTCTCTGTAACCGGCTTCCCCTTAATTGGCCTGCTGAGCCCGCTGGGCGGGCTTAACAAGGTCAATCAAGGGAAAATAGTGTGGGTTGGCCACAAGTCGATGGAGGCGGGACTAAAACCCGACAAGCAGCAGTCCCACCTCCAACGCGCCCCCATTGGCAAAATCACACCCTGCATTTCTATTTTCTATATCGATTGAAAACTTCCAGAATGGTGCCTGTTTAGTCTCTTTGGTGCAGCTTTTCATTTCTCAAATCTCCTCTCATTTCCAAAACTCTTTTAGTGCATTGATCTTCCATCAATTAATTGGTTAAAAATCATAACAGCTCAAATTTAGGATCCAGATAACTGGATTACACTATGTCAGCCGTGGCTCAGTTGGTGGCACTCTTGCCTCTGAGTCAGAAGGTTGTGGGTTCAAGTCCCACTCCAGGGACTTGAGCACAAAAATCTAGGCTGACACTCTACTGCAGTGCTGAGGGAGTGCTGCACTGTGGCAGGTGCCGTCTTTGGGATGAGACGTTAAACCGAGGCCCCATCTGCTCTCTCAGGTGGACGTAAAAGATCCCATGGCACGATTTCAAAGAAGAGCAGGGGAGTTATCCTGGCCAATATTTATCTCTTAATCGATGTCACTAAAAACAGATTATCTGGTCATTATCACATTGCTGTTTGTGGGAGCTTGCTGTGCACGAATTGGCTGCTGCGTTTCCTACATTACAACAGTGACTACACTTCCAAAAGTAATTAATTGCCTGTAAAGCGCTTTGGGACGTCCGGAGGTTGTTGAAAGGCGCTATATAAATGCAAATCTTTCTTTCTTTACACCTGTAGTAATTTCAACATGGAACACTAGAGGGCACATTCCTGGGAGCAGAGTGATTAAACTCTGGTGCAATGAATCCTGCTTAATATAGGTCAAAGGTTATTTATTATGCTAATGAGCTACAGAAGCCATCTCAAATTGGGCTCTTCTTTTTATCCTTTAATAGTTTTAATGCAAAACAGTTGATACGTATGCCAACAAGAATGAAACTAGGCTAAACTGTGTCTATTTCTGTTCAGGTTTTGAATAATGATATTTAATCAGTGAATGCCAATGACACTGGGAATATTCTCTGGGAGACGTGTCTGAGTCTGATGGTGTGGGCAATAAATTAATCTCCATCAACACCATTATTATCAGAATGTTTCAGCAATTGTGTCCTCTCAACTGTGAGTATATGAAATCAATTCCCTCATACTGCTAGGCTTGAAAGCTCCTCAAAGTTGTATTTCTTGAATATATCGGCACTTAAGAGTTTACACAAAATATTTAAAATAATAAATCAGTGGAAATAGGGGAAAAAAGGTTAGTAAACCTGGTCATATTGCACATGTGCACAACGGGTGCAGAGGAGGGTTGGGTTTGGAGTTATACTGCTTGAAGCCGACTCCTTGCTGGGATGATGCAAGTTGGGTGTTCATAAGGAGGCCAGAGGCTGGACTGCACCGTTGCTGCTCGAGGTTCTTGATGGCAGTATTAACGATGGTGGGGCTGCACTACGTTCATTTGGTGTGGTTTACCCGGAGAAGTGGCATCTTCACTCTGGGTAAGTTAAAAACGGGCGCATTTCCTCCACTTTCACAGTGAGCTTTATTAAAGGTGCACTGACTTGTTTTAGGAGTGACAGCTTTTCATTTGTGTTTTTGGCATTTTGAATTGCTTTTGTTGCATTTAATTAGCTGCAATTTTTTGTCAATCTATCACTATTATTTTGCATTCTTTGATTATTTTTCACCTCCTGCCATTGTAGGGCGTTTGACGCTCACACTAAGTTTCACCACACTAAGCTTGAAGGAAGGGCATTCACTTGGAAATTCCTCTTATCTGCAAGAATTGGAGGATGAGGAGGAGTTGCACATGGTGTTGCATGGCGCTGGAACACATACTAAGTTGGTGAATGACGAAATGCCCCGAGTGTGTGAAAAAATGTGGGCAGGCAGAATAAGAATGTATGAGGGGTGCTAACCTACAGGTGCACAGGGCCCTCTCATTCCCACAACAGTTCCAGCCCCACAATCTCCACTCTTATTTCTTGGCGTCTACTTAGCTTCCGATTGGGTGGGGCATCTTAGTTGCTTGCACGTCTCGTCTGTTATGGTTTTCTTTCTTCCTTTTAAAGAGAAACAGTACGGTGAAGTGCTGCCAAGTGGAAAAGCCCTGACAGGGCAATGCATGTGACCACCCTGCTTCCCAAAGCAAGTCCGAGCCCATGAGCATGCAAGGTGCAGTTGGTGGCAACATCAGTAGACCTTAATTTTCAGAAAAGTGAGCTACAGCACTACAAGATTTCCATGAAAGTTTCAAGGCGTATCACATAGCAATACGGGGTGCCATGTGAGTAAGGTTAGGTTTCCCAAATACGAACCATAAAGCCAAAGTATAGCTGTTTGAGGTGAAAGTGCTTGGTGCAGGCATGCTGCACTGTTTAACTAGATGTAGCTAAAAGTTTTGCACTCTGGAAAATTTCCTGAGGTTGGAAGGTTGATGGGCTCTGTGACCTCCTCTCATTTATACCTTGAGGCAGCCTTCTCAGTAGGGTATCCCACCCGCCCTATTCAACGGCGAAAACCCTCCTTTGCTGCACTTAACCTGCAGCTCACTTTATGTGAATGGAGCAGCCCTCATTCTAAGTGGTGAATTCCACTGGAAGCAGCAGCCCTCTAGATGGATGCCCCACACCAGCCCGCGCAGCGCCCGATTTTCACAGCACTCTATTGCAACGGGGCCAGAAATTGTGGCCTCCTGTTTCTTCTGAACAATCCCGCTTGTTAAAAGCAGTTCCGATGCAGGGAGTCGGCGGGGGTCACTGCCTGGGTGGGGGTGGGGGGGAGGGTAACCTGGTGGAGTGGACGGCCCACCTGTTGTAGAACCTATCCGATTTTCATCCCGTCGTGGTCAGGTTAACCCCTCGCTGGCGAAGTTGGAAAAATACCCGCTCTCTTTCGTAGTCGAGTTTAAAATGTGACTTTATGAAAGAGTAGCTTAGGATGGCCACCATCGATGTTCCCTAATTTTTTTGGGGGGGCAGCACGGGCCCTTTAAGAACATAAGAAATAGGAGCAGCAGTAGGCCATTCGGCCCCTCGAGCCTGCCCCGCCATTCAATAAGATCATGGCTGATCTGATCTTGGCCTCAACTCCACTTTCCCGCCCGCTCCCCATAACCCTTGACTCCCCTGTAGCTCAAATATATGTCTGTCTCCGCCTTGAATATATTTAACGGGCTGCGCGGCCCTTTCAGAAATCTGCGCATGCGCGGTTTTTGCATTTAAAAGCCGGTGAGCCGGCTGCGCTGGAGCTCCAGAGCGCCAGGCAGCCGCGCAGCTTGAAGGGAACATTGGTCACCATATGGAACTGTGCATTAGATCACTGCTAAAGTGACAGTCAATCACAGCACTGCTACCACCACCACAACATCGCATTTATACAGCGCTTTTAACGTAGAAAACATCCCCAAGGTGGGGAGATGAAAATAAAAACAGGTAAAAGAATAAAGTAGCTGCCAAGCCAGAGTGCAAAAGTTAGGAGAGGTAACTGAAAGCTTGATTGAAAAGATGGGTTTTAGCAGGTTTTTAAAGTTGGAAAAAGAAGTAGAGAGGTTTAGGGAGAGTTCCGAAAACTGCAACTACTGAAGACTGCCACTAATGATAGGGCAAAAGGAGGGGGTGCACAAAAGGACAGAGTCTTGTGGGTGGGAATGGGATGTTGCAGAGACAGAGAGGGGTGAAGCCTTGGAGGGATTTGAAGACGAGTTTAATGCATTGGAGGACAGGAAGCCAATGTAGGTCAGCAAGGACAGGATGATGGGTGAGTCGAGCTTAGTGATGGACAGGATACAAGCAGCTGAGCTTTGAACAAGTTGGGGTTTGTGAAAGATGGAGGCTGGGGGTGGGGGGGCTGGCAAGGAGACCATTGGATAAATCAAATCTAGAAGTGACAAAGGCAAGGATAAGGGTTTCAGCACCGAGGTTGGGGCAGAGATGGGCAATATTGCAGAGACTGAAGTAAGCAGTCTTGGTGATGGATATGATGTGGGGTTTGAAACTCGGCTCTGAGTTGAGCAGGATGCTAAGGTTTTTGCACCTGGTTTAACTTGAGCAAGTGGCCAGGGAAGGGGTTGGAGTCAGTGGAAAGGAGCTCATGACAGGAACTGAAAATGATTGCTTCAATATGCCAACATTATCACAGCACTATAAGGCGTGTAGAATAGCAGAAATACACTTTGAATATCAGCTGCTCCCTCCATTTTTGATCGCAAGCGGAGTTAGTTTAGCTTTGGAGCTTGCTATTATTAATTGGGTGGTAGCGAAGCCAGCATTTAAAATGAGACCCAGACATATCTGTGGTTATACCTGAAGCAACTAAGTAAAGAAGTGATGTTCGACCGGCACCTTCTTGTTCCTGCTGCTGTTATATAGTTAAATCTGTTTCATAAAAAGGTACAGGTGAATATTATAAAGAAGTGCAGTGGCATTAACCCATTCCCAATAAATGGCAGTGGGTTCCACGCTCATTGACAAAGTAAATTCCTGATATGTTTGCACCTTGTTATTTGTTACTGACCTGGGATCAAGAATAAGGAAAGGTTCTGATGGGTTCAAAGCTGATTTGAAAACTTCAGAAAATACAGTTGCACTCATTGGTAGAACCTCCCCTTCTTTTATAGCACTGTTACTGAAACAAAGTCAAGACAACCACATGTAGATTCGGGCTTGACTGACGACCCCACAGTCAAACAGCCTGCTGACACTCACGGTACAGGCTCACACAGGAAGAATGGCACTTTGGCAAGATACTGGAGAGCAACCAACGTCTGGTGTTGAACTAATGCTTTCAGGGGATGGGAGGGGTAAGAGGGACAAAAAGGTAGACAGCAGTAGAAAAATGGTAGAGCGCGTGAAGGAAAAAACACAGACAACGATAAAGTAATGAAGATGGGTGTTTAGGTTCTAGCCTGTTTAGCTCTTAACCTTGCCTTGTGCTAAAACAATCACTGATGTGTTAAAAACCACCCAGCTTTGAATTCACTATTGAATCACAGAGCTGTTGTGAGTGAACAAGAGTGAAGAACATAGGAACAGGAGGAGGCCTTTTAGCCCCTTGAGCCTGTTCCACCATTCAATGAGATCATGGCTGATCTGTGACCTAACTCCATATAACCGCCTTTGCCCCATATCACTTAATACCTTTGGTTAATAAAAAATCTGTCAATTCCAGATTTAAAATTAACAATTGACCTCACACCAACTGCCGCTTGTGGAAGAGAGTTCCAAACTTCTACCACCCTGTTAACATGAGGCCCTCTTGGGTCATGAACTACCAAACCCCTCAATAAGCAGATGTTCCAATGCCTTTTTTTTCCACTTATCTGGTTATGCTCCTTTAAATATATTAATTGTTCAATTATTTGTGCTTAGTCTCCAGGGATGTGTGAAGAACTAGGCTAGAAATGTTCTGCTCAGAATAATTTGGCTACAACATACACCAACCTGAAGTGTTGGTTTCCCACTTTGGTTACTTTGGTAGTAAGGTCTGTATGACTTGTTAAACATGACGATGCAATATGGATACCATAGTTCAGCTCATGCGACAACATGCATCATAAACAATATTTATGGGAATAGTTCCTTTCCTTATATGGGTACATCAAACTATGCTGAATACTTGTACTCCAAAACAAAAGCTGTTTACCTTTTTCCGCACGCATCAGAAAAATCTTTGCTGAACAAATGTTTCCTTAGCAACCATGCAGCCACCACTGAATGGGAGATCTAGATTAAACCAATTAAAATGCCCCTTATAGTTGCAGTCATGGTAATGACACAACCCATAACTTCTTTTGCTGCTTGGAGAAGATGTCCTATTTTCTGTGATGTCACTCTGTGCCACATAACCTAAATCTGCCATAACTCTGCCCCACTTTTACTCCTAGTTGCTGACCTATTCTAAGCCACAACATTTATTATTAAACCTCTAGATGAAAGCTGGAAGGTTGTTCATGATGGTGAAAGAGGATTTTTTTTTGTTTAAAAACTCAAATGGGTTTTATATTCATTCATTCGATTAAATTTTAAATAGTGTAGAGCATGTTGCTGACTTTCCCACAAAACCATTAATTCCCGATAATGGATGTACATTTTTAAAAAATCCAACTTGAAAAATGTATATTGAGGACTATATGATTGAACACAGGCAGTCCTTTTCCCAAGGGTGTGTATTTGTGAAGGATTACTGTGCATGCTGAGAGATGTGAAGCATCACCGTGCATGCTGAGAGATGCTATTGTCCCCACCCCCCCAGCTACCTCAATATCCAATTCTGACATTTGTTGGCCTGCACTTTTTAATCTTGCACACTTGCTCACTGCATCAGCAAGAAATTCTGCTTATACTAAAGCAAAATACTGCGGATGCTGGAAATCTGAAATAAAAACAGAAAACACTGGAAATACTCAGCAGGTCAGGCAGCATCTGTGGAGAGAGAAACAGAGTTAATGTTTCAGGTCGATGACCTTTCGTCAGAACTGAAATGTTAACTCTGTTTCTCTCGCCACAGATGCTGCCTGACCTGCTGAGTATTTCCAAGAAATTCTGCTTGTTCCCTTTGGAAAAATCACCTCTTGTTTCTTTTATTGAAAATCCCACTCCTACCCTTTCTATTTATTGGGAGTCTCTCCCATTTTTCAACGACCCTTTCTATGTGACTCTTAATTTGTGCAGTGCGGATCAATGGCTGCTGCCTTTATGCCCAGTAATCTAGTTTCTGGAAAGACTGGCACTTCCTGATCTCACCAGATTATAAAGTGAACCAAGCCATTGCAGCATGGTTTGCCCGTCTCAATCACCAGAATGTCGGAACAGGAGGAGGCCATTCAGCCCCTTGAGCCCATTCCGCCATTCAATTGGATCATGGCTGATCTATACCTCAAATCCGTTTACCCACCTTTGATCTATATCCCTTAATACCCATACCGAATAAAAATCTGTCGATCATAGTCTTGAAAATTTCAATTGACCCAGCATCCACAGCCTTTTGGGTGACAGTCTTCCAGATTTCCACTAGTCTTTGTGTGGAAAAAATGCTTCCTGATTTCACTCCTAAATGACCTAGCTCTAATTTTAAGATTAGGCCCTCATGTTCTGTATTCCTCCACCAGAGGAAATAGCTTCCCTGTATCTACCCTATCGTTTCATTTTATCATTTTATACACCTCATTTAGATCACCCCTCAACCTTCTAAATTCAAAGGAAAATAAGCCAAGTTTATGCAACCTGTCCTCATAACTTAACCCTTTAAGCCCTGATATAAGAATCAGCACTGTTCCCACTCCAAGGCCAATATATCCTTTCTGAGGTGTGGTGCCCGAAACTGTGCGCAGTACTCTAGATGGGGTATGACCAAGGCTCTATACTACTGAAGCATAACCTTCTCCCCTTTGTATTTGAACCCCCTTGAGATAAAGGAAAACATTCAATTAGCCTGTTTGCTCCTATGCATTAGCTTTTAGTGATTTGTGTACATGGACATCCAAATCCATTTGCTTCTCCAGAGTTCTAAGTCTCTCGCTATTAAGGGAATATTCCAATTTGTCTATCTTAGATCCAAAGTGGATGACCTCACACTTCCCCACATTGAACTCTATCTGTCACAATTGTGCCCACTCGCTTAATCTGTCTCTATCCCTTTGTAACTTCCTGCTCTCATCTACACAATTTACTGTCCCTCCTAATTGAGTATCCTCTGCAAACTTAGATATACAACTCTCTATTCCTTCAAACAAGTATTGATATATATGGTGAAAAGCTGAGGTCCTAGTACATATCCCTGGGGAACACCACTCGTCACATCCTGCCAATCAGAGTACATTCCCTTTATCCCTACTCTCTGAGTCCTACCTCCCAACCAATTACCAACACGTCGCATTCTAGCAATAATTAACTTTTAAATCACTTTGGCACAAAATATATATATTGTTTATATAGTGTAATAAATTAGCTGACTGTGAATTAAATATATACTCAACATTATAGGCACAGGCACACATACAGTGAATCTTACAAAAAGTGGGTATCACAATAGCCAGCCTGTACAGTATTGGGAAAATAGGGTTAAATAGATATTGGGCCATATTTTGCGACCCCTACAGGTGTGTACGAGGTGTGTACGCACCCGTAGGGGCCGCGCAAGTTCCGGGTTTAGGTATGCGAAGCGCATGAGCTGAAACCCGGAACTTGCGATCTGTCAGGAATCTTCTTGACAGATCCTCCGCATCCCCGGGAAAAGGGCCTCCGTGGGCGGAGAGCTGCGCTATTTGCCCAACTTCCGCCCGCTGAATGCCTGTGAAATCCTTACGCCTGGTAAAAGAAGGCGGAAAGCCTGCTTTTACCAGCATAAGAGTTTTAAAAAATAGAAAAATAACATTTTATCACTCATTTATACATTAAAAACCCTGTCCAATAAGGTAAGTTTATTGTTAGCCCCGTTAAAAAAATGTTTTCAAAAAATTAAATTTTTATTTAAAATATTTAATTAAATGGCATTTTAATTAATTTTAAATATTTCATTTTTTTTTATTTCATCTGTTCGTGTAATTTTTAAGTGATCCCCATTTATACTTATGGGGATTCCGTACGTACAGAACTCCCAGAAGTATGAATGGGGATTCCCTTCTTTTATTGGTTGGGCCGGCCCATGTGATCCCAGGGGCGCTTGTGAACCGCCTGTGCCCCTGGGATACGTGGGCCTCTACCCGCGGGTACCCGGAGAGGTCCAGGATCGCGAATCTCTGTACCTCCCGGGCCACCAGGTAAATGCGTAGATTTTTTACAGGTCGGAGGTATCTGCCCGCGGGAAGCCTCCGACGCAAATTTTGGGCTATTATAACCTTACTCCTTTATTTTGCGAGCTCAGCCTTATCTGTGTTAGAATTGCAGTATAGTTGGTCTGTTTACAGCTGGCCAGCCATTTAATTTCTCAATGTTTCTCTGCACAGGACTTTTGTTGACAATGAAGATCATGGGATCACCAGACGTACACATGCCATTGTGATGTTTTGCTTTATGATATAGTTACATTTGATTTCTATTGACAGTTTTTTTTTCACCAGAGGGGGTTAATTGATTGAATATAAAGAATCCAGCTAGATGTGATTTCTGCTGTTACATTCATCATCATATGAAGCAGCGTGTCAATGGTGTCATATTTTACGTCTAAAGAGATAAGCCCAGAAAGATTTCTTTGGATAATTGCTGAGGCTGAACTTGTGATGCCATTTTGTGAGACTGCTTCCGACAATAACTTTCTCACTAGTGTATTACTTGGATGAGTATTGCATCTGACGGCTTCTCCAAAGCCTTTCTTCTATTGATACGCGGAAGTTTATGACTTCAGTAAGCCATCAATGAAAATTTTTCTTTTCTAATTTAAAGTACTCGCCTTTCTTCTGTTCCTCTCCTGAAGGCGCTGGCTCTTCCTGGGCTGCAGTTCCACACGTACCACCATAAGGCCTCTGGTATCCTGCTGGATTGGCCATCCTTCATGTATGAACCAAGATGGTGAGCGAAGCAGACTATTGTCATGGGGGCATCACAGCAGAGCTCAACCCTGCCAGAGACACAGACTTACTGAATACAGGGGCAGATTTAGGGTTGATGTGGCCGCTGCCCCCATATTAATTCATGAACGTTCTCCTTTAGCTTTCTCGTGTGTGCGTAGATAACCAAAGCTTACTTCTCATCTATCAAACAAGACATTACGGTAATAGCCTATTGCACCTATAAATTCTTGTTCATTAGATTATGTAAAAAAAAAATTACTGGAGAAATAAAGTCAAACATTTGAAAGTGACGCATTATTTATAACAAATGATGAATATTTTCCTTTTGCTAACAAGAGCTGAGACTCAACCCATAAATGAAAAGGTCAACTCGTTGAAAATTCGGGTCAGAATTAATTTATTGCCTTTTATTTACATGGGTAAAGCCAGAACTGCTGTTAGGAAGAAAGGTCTCTGGAAATATCTGATAGCAGAGAGGGCCTTAGGTTTCCTGCCTCAAGTCAGCGGCCAGGGACATGAAGAGAATTTTGCTTAAAATAAAACTGAAGTTTCCATTCATTAAAGTCAACATGAGTTAAAAAGCCAATGTAACCGTGAAACTACACATCTCTAATCTATTAAAATGTTTGTGTATCTGCACACTTCCGATCAAGTAACATTTAATCACTTCTTCCTGTCACGCTATTTCTGTCATGCCTCTCTATCAAGTTTTTCTATCATGATTATACTTACTGTTGATTGAGTCCTCCAAGCTTGGTCTCCAAGGTAGATGGCGCTGTTGTCTTCTTACCTCACACCTCTCAGCTACATCTCTGAGATAGGCAACATTATGGTACTCTTTGCCACTGACCTTGGATCTCCTAATATTGAGTTTCTGGCCTGATATTGCTTACCCCCTCCCTGCTGCCACTTCTCACGGCTACTGCTTCAACACCCCCCTCCCCCAGCTGCCGCCTTGCCCCTCCACAACCAGATCTCTCCTGTTGCAACCCCTGACTCAACCTTGAGCCTCAAATGGCTTTGAAAGGCAAATGCTCAGCAGTATTCATTTTAAATATTATAGATTTCTCCATGTCACTGCAGGAGAAACTCGATTAAGAAATACCCCCATCACAACCATAAACTCCCATCGAGGGTACTTGTACCTTTTCACTACTTCCTTGTTCCCTCTTGCCTTTGCCACACCAAAGCCCCATGCCTTTCCTACACAGCCAGCCCGCTCCCTAGAAAACCACTAAAACCACGATTTATCAGTTCTTCCCAATAACCCCATCCCAATACTCTCATTTTCAGCAATCCCTTCCCCAATGGTCCCACACTCTGCCTCCATCATCACTATGTTGCCATACCCAAAGTCCACTCCTCCACCGCTATCACACTCAACCCTCCCCTCCCCGTGTTCCCATACCCCAATTCTACTCATCCCACGACCCAAAAATAAAAGCGAGAACCCTGAATGATCTTTCTTTTTCCTGCTCTAGAGGTAGAAGGACTAACAGTGGCTTAGTCGCTGTTAGCGTCTAGAAGCTGTGGGTCATATCTTGGTGGGCTACAAGGGCACGAAAAATCACAGACAAGGTACCGGAAGGAACACCTATAGACAAAATGAGCAACTTCCAACACCTCACTGAGTCATTGACTAAATACACAGGGGGAAAAATTCAGTTGGTTTGCGCCTCCCGTTAGCGCCTTAAGAGGGCGTTAATGGGGCGCAAAGCAACTAGCGCCCGGGGGCGGCGATATCTGCGCCTCTCGCGAAATTGACCAGACATTTTGCGGCGGTGCTGAACACTAGCGCCACGATCTCCTGCGCCGGCAGATTGTGACGTCAGTCGAGTGCGCAACGCCCCGGTAGCGCCCCAGAGCAGATATTGAGTGGCGCCCCCTGCCTTACCGCCTGCCACTAGCAACGACAGGTTGAGGGGAGCGTTTTGCAGTCAGGAAGGGACTGGGGGAGCGCTATTTAAAGGCGAACACTTCCTGCCTTTTTTTGTTGGTGACATTTTTGCACCACGCATTCTGAGAGAGAGAGAGAGAGACTTCTGGAGAGATTCAACGCTGTGCGAAGGAGTTTTGGGTACTGAGCAGCACTTTGCAGGTTCATTTTGATTTGCCCTTCCTTGCATCTATTTAGAAGAGACTGTGGGGGCTGCACTCTGAGCTCTTTCCTTGGTTCTCTCCATTGTTCTTTCCAGCAGATTTGATGTACAGGGCTCTCCAAGCCAAGATTCAAGGCTGCAATGTGCAGGATGTGGATGGAGAGCAAGATCAACCCTCCCCTTTAAGAACTGGCCGGGGCCATTGTGTCTGTGTTCCATTGCTGACTGACATCACATGAGCTTCGCCAGCGCTCTGAGGTAGCGCCTTGCTCCTCGGCCTTTGCGCCTTAAGACAGGTGTGTAGCGCCTGATTTAGCGCTCCAATCACCTCCAGGGGCGATAAAAGCCAAGTTTGCAGTCGGAGGCGATAATTAGCGCCAGGCGCTAATCTTTGCGCACAGCCGATAATTGCGCCCCAAACGGGGCGATACTAAATTTTTCCCCCATGATCTAACAATGAAAATATTTGGGAAGGATACAAAAAGATGCTTTAACAATGAGAACGTTTCGGAAGGTAGCTGGAAGCTCCAGAGACGCATTCACTGTAACAGCGAATAATAACTGAAGTTATTGTTAATCATCATGCACTTGTTAGGGCTTTATTCATAAATCACATCTTTCATAAGACTAAGGCCGCGATTTTGCCGGCGCTCAGGGGGCAGCTTTGGAGGCGGGTCAGGTGGTAAAATTGAAAAAAATGACGGCGGATTCCGATCCCGCCATCAACCCGCCTCTGTGCATCTTTGCCAAAGTCGGGCTCACAGACTCCCATTCGGTCCTGCCACCAAGCGGCGGGATAGGCACTTAAGGCTGTTAACTGCTTGTTAACTGCCTGGATAATGCCATTTTGACAGTCGTTTTACATTTTATCACATTTTCTGCGTGTTCCACCCCGTTCCCAAACCACGCCAGCTGATTGTGCCGGGTTCACCAGTGGCTGCCTTCTTGACAGCTGCAGCTCCAACATAAAAACAGAGCTCTCAACAAGGCTCAGTTGCAGGTGGCAGAACTTTGTTTTTTCAGGTCTTGGAAAACTTTTTGCAGGTCTACTGATCTTGGAAGTGGTGAAGCTGAGATCCATCTCCACTGTGACCTCCTGGGAAAACCCTCTCCCCACATTGACTGAGCGCTTCTTCAACAGAGATATCTACCAGCAGCATGGGAACCATTTATTTCCTTTCATCCTGGTCCTCAGATTCAGAGGACGAGCAGCCGCGGCAGCAGCACCAACAGCAGGAGCGCCAACCTCCTCCTCACCCACCTGATGCTGCACAGGGCAGAAGGCTTCAGCGCAGGGATGTACGTCGCCGCAGGAGATACCCCCAACACAGGGTTTACAGGCCAAGGATGACCTTCCTCAACATGACTGAGCAGCAGTGCCAAAGGAGGCTGAGACTTTCGCGAGAGGTAGTCGGTGACATCTGCGCAATGCTGCACCAACATCTGGAGCCCAGAGGAGCGGGTGGACAGCTCTTACCAGTGGCTATCAAAGTCACCACCGCCCTCAATTTTTTTGCTTCAGGGACCTTCCAGGGCTCATCAGCAGACATCAGCGGCATCTCCCAGTCGGCTGCACACACTTGCATCACGCAGGTAACCGATGCCCTCTTTGCCAAGGCGCGTGATTACATACACTTCTTCATGGATCAAGCAAGTGTAACCGCGCGTGCAGTTGGCTTTGCAAATATGGCAGGCTTGCCAAGGGTGCAGGGCGTCGTAGACTGCACACATGTGGCCCTTAGGGAACCCCATCACAACCCAGCTGTTTTTGTCAACCGCAAGGGCTTCCACTCCCTCAATGTGCAGCTGGTGTGTAACCACAGGAAGGACATTTTGCATGTTTGTGCGAAGTATCCTGGCAGTTGTCATGACTTGTTCATCCTGCGGCACTCTACTGTGCCTCCGCTCTTCAATCCGCCAAACCAACTTTCCGTGTGGCTACTTGGAGACAAGGGCTATCCCCTGAAGATGTGGCTGATGACGGCGTTGAGGAGGCCATCGAACGGAACTGAGGAGCGCTACAATGCCAGCCACATTATGACCAGATCCATTATCGAGCAAACCATCGGCTTGCTGAAGATGCGATTCCGATGCCTTGATAGATCAGGTGGAGCCCTCCAGTATTCAGTAGCCAGGATCTCCAGAATCGTCATGGTCTGCAGTGCACTGCACAACATCGCACAGCATCGTGGCTTGCAGCTGCCTGAGGAACAAGTGGCTCAGCGCATAGCCTCCTCAGATGAGGAGGAGGAGGAGGAAGAGGAGGAAAACCTTGCAGAGGCGGATGCGCCACCTCCAGCAGCACATGAGCACATTGCTGCCCGTGATGCAAGGGATGCAGTAATCTTTGCCAGATTCGCTTAAGTAGACGAATCAAACAAATGTGGATGGCACCTTCTTATCACACCATACACAATGAACAAGAACTTGTGGGTTCCTATCGCTCTGACCACCATCATTACAAATGCAAGTCGCCCTGAGCCCTCAATGTGGAACTTCCAATTCCGAGATCACATAGGCCAGAACTTCAACTGTTTGCCATCACTTCTGTTTAATCCATTCACAAAAGGATGACAATGTCAAATATTAAAGAAAACAAAAGACAACAGAACACCCAAGTGACTACCCTTGTGACTAATTGTGCTTTATCTTCCTCTTACGCGTGCTTCTACGTGGTGCTTCCCCTGTGGCTTCAGCAGATGTGGAGGCACCTTGCTCACTTTCATGCTGCTCCTGCTTCGACACCTTTGGCGGGTGTCCTCCGGGTTTGCGAACCTGTGAGGGCTCGGCAACAGTCTGCTCCTCCCGCGTCTGTGCAGGGGCTGAGACGCCCATCTCAGTTGGGTGAGGACTCTGGTGGGGCTCTGACCGAGGGCTCCGCAGTGGCATGGGAGTGTGAACACTTGGAGAGGAGCCCACACAACCTTGTTCCCTGCCACCAACATCCCTCTCATGGGTCAGCCCCACTTCAGTGCTAGCAAGTGGCTGGACAGCACCTTGCTGCACATCAGGGGGGCCATGAGGACCCGTACCTGCACTGGCAGTCCTCCTCAAAAGGACTTCCATGAAGCTTTGGTTTCTCTGCTCAATAGCTGCCCATTGCTCCTCCAGAGATGTCAGTCTATTCTGAACATTCACCATGTTTTCCTGACTCTGGTGACTTATTTCCTCCATGAACGTAGCCATCCTTTCCACGGAGGTGTGCCATCCTATCCGTGTTGGTGCGTTCATGCGCCAATGCCTCCACAAAGGCACTGCTCATGTTAGACATGGACTCCTCCATCCTCTCCACACTCGCAGTAACCCTGGAGCCAAAACCTGCCAGAGACTCCAGGACTTGTTCCTGGAGTTCCAGCGCCGCTCTCTTTCTGGATGGCCCCAGAGGCACAGGGTCCATGTGCAGCTGAGCAGAGCTGGGAGCGCCCTGCGGCCTCCGACGAGGACTCTCCACTGCTGTCCCTGTCTCCACCATCTGCTGATGCTCACTTGTGAGCTGTGATACACCAGGTGACAGCACTACTCTATCTCCCGAAGGTCCCACCGAGGTGTGCGTATCTGCGCTGGTGCTGGGTGCACTTAATTCTGCTGACGCTGCACCCTCAGAGGTTGCAGGTTCCTCTGAGGAATCTTCTGGCTCTGGCTCTTCCTCCTGGACAGTGGTGGGGGGGGGGGGCGGGGGGCTGTCGATGGTCCTGTGGGGGAGTAAAGGCATGAGTTAGACATGTGATATTAATGCGATATGGAGTAGTGCAGATCATCATAAGTCAATCTGTATGAGCATCAGATGCCATATCAGTCACTCATGCAATGTAAATGAGAGAGGTGCAAATCTATTCTGTCACCAGCTTGCTCTGCTGCGCCCGTCTGACCGTCCCCCATTTCCAGATCCTCATCACCTCCGATTATTTTGAGGTAAGCCTCCTCAGCGTTGGTCAAATGGGCAATTGAAGGTGGCCCTCCTCCTGTCCTAGCCCTCTCCCTCTTTTTGCGGGCTCTCTTTTCCTGCAATGAGGGAGACAAGTGGAGTTTGAGTGAGAATGATGGAGTGAGTGTAGAGAAGCCATAGCGTAGATGCTTAGAAGGAGACAAAGATGGAGTGAGGTGCCAGTACCCTGTGCGTTATTAGTTGTTGGCATTGCATAACAGTAATAGTGAGTGCGAGGGCAGCATAGTCGAATAGTGAAGTGATTGTGTACATAGAGAGAGAGGGATGGTTAAGGGTGCAAGGGATGTAAGGGTAAAGTGGGATGTGGAGGAGTAGGTTGACAATGCAGAGTGCTGGTGATGAGAGGAGATGGGGAGCAGATTGAGGGTCATAGTGATGTTATACTCACTTTCCCTGAGCGGACCAGGTCATTGAACCTTTTTTGGCACTGCACCCAGGTTCGACTGCACATTGATGTCGAGCTGACCTCCTGTGCAATTTGCAGCCACACAGCTTTGGTCTGCTGTGGTGGCTTCCTCCTCCCAGAGGATGCGAAGAGTACCTCCTTTTGACCTCTGACTCCCTCCACAAGAGCATGGAGGGAGTCATCAGCAAATTGTGGAGAGGCCTTGGCCCTTGAGGTAGTCATGGCATCAGTTGTAACAAGGAAATCCAGCAGCAAATAATGAGAAAATGAACCAAGGCTGCACGGGCCCCTTAAATGCAGCTGGCTCACAGACATCAGCAGAGGCGAGTTCCAGACCCAAAACAGTAATTGGCCCGGGGAGCGCACACGCAGGGAATCAATTGCCCAATTAGGGTAAAATCGCATTTTTTAAGTGGATGAAAGCGGAGGCGAGACCAGGACCCGCCGACCACCTGCCCCGCACCTATCCCGTCACCAATGATAAAATCGCGGCCTAAGACTTTTACTTTCTCCCCTTGTAAAAGGAAATCGGAAAAATGGAAGAAAATCCCTGAGCATATGCATATTACAAGAAGTAATTTAGTGAACAATTTAATGTTCTGTGTACACATACTTTATCTAAATTTAGTTTGCATTAACGTAAAGTGGTGATTGTTGTGAATGGCTATTAAAATGCAGCTTTAATTATTTGAACATTGAAAAATACTTAACTTGCTGCCTGCTAATAGAAGAGCTGGTTGTTTAGATCCATGATTTGACATTGAATTAACTATTCTAGATTACACTCCCTGGCTTAGACTCTGCGGGGGGAAAATTCAGTTGGTTGCGCCTCCCGTTAGCGCCTTAAGAGGGCGCTAATGGGGCGCAAAGCATCTAGCGCCCAGGCGCGGCGAAGTTTGCGCCGCTCGCGAAATTAACTAGACATTTTGCGGCGGCGCTAAACACTACCAGCCACGATCTCCTGCGCCAGCAGATCGTGACGTCAGTCGAGTGCGCAACGCCCCGGTATCGCCCCGGAGCGGATATTGAGTGGCGCCCCCTGCCTTACCGCCTGACGCTAGCAACGACAGGTTGAGAGGAGCGTTCTGCAGTCATGAAGGGAAAGGGGGAACGCTATTTAAAGGTGACCGCTTCCTGCCTTTTATTGTTGGTGCCATTTTTGAACTACGCATTCTGAGAGAGAGAGAGAGAGAGAGAGAGACTTCTGGAGAGATTCAACGTTGTGTGAAGGAGTTTTGGGTACTGAGCAGCACTTTGCAGGTTCATTTTGATTTGCCATTCCTTGTATCGATTTAGAAGAGATTGTGGGGGCTGCACTCTGAGCTCCTTGCCTCGTACTCTCAATTGTTCTTTCCAGCAGATTTGATGTACAGGTCTCTCCAGGCCGAGATTCAAGGCTGCAATGAGCAGGATGTGGATGGAAAGCAAGATTAACCATCCCCTTTAAGAACTGGCCCGTGCCATTGTGTGTGTGTTCCATTGCTGACTGACATTACATGAGCTTCGCCAGCGCTCTGAGGTAGCGCCTCGCTCCTCGGCCTTTGCGCCTTAAGACAGGTGTGAAGCGCCTGATTTAGCGCTCCAATCACCTCCAGGGGCGATAAAAGTCAAGTTTGCAGTCGGTGGCGATAATTAGCGCCAGGCCGTAATCTTTGCGCCCGGCCGATAATTGCGCCCCAAATGGGGCGATACTGAATTTCTCCCCTGCGTGTCTCAGTAAGGATTCTTCAATCTGATTGGTTAAGGAGATACACAATTGTTTGCCCTGTTGACGCAGGTCCCAGATCCCCTGTCGCGCTGTCTCTGATTCCTAATAACTGCAAGTTCCAGTGCAAAAGCCCATAGAAAGTCTGGGGCAAGTGCAAGTGTAATGAACGGCTGGCACCGTTCGTTTGCCACTGACCACAAAATCCGGGCCATTATCTATTTCCGTACATTTATTCCATCGACTAGTTCTGTCATGATGTCAATCATGGGTTCAGTTGAGAAACTGCTTCAGTCTCACTATCACTATTTCTGAAGTCTCCTGGACCCTGACTATCTCTTAAGTTATAACAGAATGATAACATCATTGCGCAGTTAAAAACAAAACTGCTGATCCCACGGTTTTATCTATGCTAGTTTTACAGATCGGAAATCTCCAGTGCAAATTAGAAGGTGAAACTGAGGGAAATAGGAGTGATTCACAACTCTGAGTCTTCTGCAATTCTAACATTTCATCTGGTGCTATGGCTTTGAAAGCAGGAGCACAGCTGGGCTTCAGTATATACGGGTTCCTGGAAAGTAAACATGGAAGAAGAAATTTTGACCCCACTCAGTTTTAAAACATGAAAAAAATCCAGAGTAGAATAAGGCTTTAGAAGTCGACTCAAAATTCCCGACACATATCTGCATTGCGGGCCAGCAAACCTTTCTTCAGATAAATTTGAAACGAAATGCCGACCACTTTGTGTGAGAAATGTGCGGGACAGAGATTGACTCGTAGAAACCTTATCACTGAAGGTTCAGAAGGTCTCTGTGAGTCAAGATAGAAGTGCATGTTATTTCTGCCATTGTTACAGAGAGTGTCTTGCGGTCAGTTCTGCACTGCTGAAGGGATCTTAATGCTGCTGTTTATGAAGTACAGTAAGGTTTCAGTCGTTCTGCTGTTATTGCTTTGTGAAACTTTGCTTTAAAGATCATCAGCCATGATCATTACTTTGTAGAAATGTGACAATATTAATGAAACGCAATTAAAATAGAGTGTGTGAATGTACTCTTATCTACCCTGTCCCATAATCACTTCAATTACTAGAGGGAAAAGGATGCTGGTTGTTCATCAATCACTTCATGACTCTAAACCCGAAGAGTCATGGTATTCTTACTTACCAGTGCTTGAGTATGGCATAGTTCAGAGCTACAAAAACAGCGGGAGCCCAGGTGAGCGAGAGTTCGGAGCTACTAAAACAGCGGGAGCCTAGGTGAGCGAGAGTTCGGAGCTACTAAAACAGCGGGAGCCCAGGTGAGCGAGAGTTCGGCGCTACTAAAACAGTGGGAGCCTAGGTGAGCGAGAGTTCGGAGCTACTAAAACAGCGGGAGCCCAGGAGAGAGTGAGAGTTCGGAGCTACTAAAACAGCGGGAGCCCAGGTGAGCGAGAGTTCGGAGCTACTAAAACAGCGGGAGCCCAGGTGAGCGAGAGTTCGGAGCTACTAAAACAGCGGGAGCCCAGGAAAGAGCGAGAGTTCGGAGCTATTAAAACAGCGGGAGCCCAGGTGAGCGAGAGTTCGGAGCTACTAAAACAGCGGGAGCCCAGGTGAGCGAGAGTTCGGAGCTACTAAAACAGCGGGAGCCCAGGAGAGAGCGAGAGTTCGGAGCTACTAAAACAGCGGGAGCCCAGGTGAGCGAGAGTTCGGAGCTACTAAAACAACGGGAGCCCAGGTGAGCGAGAGTTCGGAGCTACTAAAACAGCGGGAGCCCAGGTGAGCGAGAGTTCGGAGCTACTAAAACAGCGGGAGCCCAGGTGAGCGAGAGTTCGGAGCTACTAAAACAGCAGGAGCCCAGGTGAGCGGGGGCTACAACGGACTGGTAAGTGTAAAGAAGTAAAAAGTAATCGAAGTGTTACGTCACCAGAAAGCAGGTAAGTATTTCTATATTTCTCACTTTTTTTCCAAACTTGGGCGTCTAAATTTAAGTGCCTTGGTGTAGATTAAAAGATATATGTGTTCCAAATTTTAAAACTAATTAATTAAAACTAATTAATTAATTAATTGAGATGGGAGACCAGGCAATGTGTTGTTGTTGTTGCATGTGGGAGCTGGTGGACACCATTGAGGTCCAGGGCGACCACATCTGCAGCAAATGTTGGCGGCTCGAGGAACTTCGGCTCAGAGTTGATGAGCTGGAGTCCGAGATTCAGACACTGCGACACATTAGGGAGGGGGAGCGTTACCTGGACACTAAGTTCCAGGAGGCAGTCACACCCACTAGAGTAATTATTTCCAATTTGGCCCATGGTCATGGACAGGAGGGTGTGACTACAAGCGAGGCACGTATTGGGATCCAGGAGGTAGTGATGGAGGAGCCTCTGCCCTTGGCCTTGTCCAACAGGTACGAGATTCTTGCTCCCTGTGTGGATGAGGGCAGGGACTGCAGGGTGGATGAGCAATCTGACCACAGCACCGTGGTACAGGGAGCCATTCAAGTGGGGGGAGTAAAAAGAAATGTTGTAGTGATAGGGGATAGTATAGTTAGGGGGATAGACACTGTTCTCTGCAGCCGAGAGCGTGAGTCCCGAAGGCAGCGTTGCCTGGGTTAAGGACATCTCCTCAGGGCTGGAGAGAAACTTGGAGTGGGAGGGGGAGGATCCAGTTGTCATGGTCCATGTAGGCACCAATGACATAGGTAGGACAAAGAAAGAGGTTCTGCTGAGAGAGTATGAGCAGCTAGGAGCTAAATTAAAAAGCAGAACCACAAAGGTAATAATCTCTGAATTACTACCTGAGCCACGAGCGAATTTGCATAGGGTAAATAAGATCAGAGAAATGAACAAGTGGCTCAAAGACTGGTGTGGGAGAAATGGGTTTTGATTTGTGGGGCACTGGCACCAGTACTGGGATAAGAGGGAGCTGTTCCGTTTGGACGGGCTTCACTTGAACCATGCTGGGGCTAGAGACCTGGCGAACCGAATAACTAGGGCTGTAGAGAGGGCTTTAAACTAAATAGTGGTGGGGGAGGATCCAAGTGAGTGGGAATTTAAAAAGTCAATGAGAAATGAGAAAGCAATAGAGCAGGATAGAGATGGGGGAAATAATAACCAGAGTGTGACAGGAAGGGACAGAGGGGGAAAAATTCAGCTGCTTGCGCCTCCCGTTAGCGCCTTAAGTGGGCGCTAATGGGGCGTAAAGCAGCTAACGCCCGGGCGCAGCGCCGCCCACGCCTCCCGAAAAATTTAGTGGGAGGTTAGCGGCGGCGGCAGCCGGTAGCGCCCTGTGGCGCTGCGCCGCCGGCGATGACGTCATCGCCGTGCGCAGCACCCCGCTCGCGCCCCGGCCGTGATCTTCAGTCGCGCCCCCTGATTTACCGCCAGACGCTATGTCCGACGGGTTCAGGGAGGCGTACGTGCGGCCGGGGCGGCGATATTTAAAGCGGAGGTGGCAGGCGGCCATTTTTGTTGCTGGCCGCCTGCCAGCACCTGCCCCCTGCCCCCGTGAAGCCCCCCCACCGTGAAGTGCCGGCTGCGCTCCAAGAGCCCGGCACTTCTCTTGAGTGCCGGGCTCTTTTGCCGGCACTCCCGATCCCTGGGGGCCCAGCTGGGCCCCGGTTCGCGCTGCGCAGGGTCCCTCCCCTTTAAGAAGGGGAGAAAGGCCTGCAATACCGCGGCGCGACGTGCCGCAGCGCGTGGCGCTGCGGCACGTAGTGCCAGGATATTCACTCGCAGCGCCCCAAGAGGGATGCGGGCTGCTTCCAGTTGCGCCCCGCTTCCCTCTTGGGGCGCAACCACTGAAGTTCCGGCGCGGGGCCGCTAATTTTTTCGGGGCGCTAAAAGTCGCGCCCCGGCGAGGTTAGCGCCCCAAATGGGGCGCGACTCAATTTTTACCCCAGAATGTTTAAAAATAAGAGTGCAACAGAAAAAGGGGCCAAAACAAGGAGGAATGGTAAAAAGACAAAGTTAAAAGCTCTATATCTGAATGCACGCAGCATTCGTAACAAGATAGATGAGTTGACGGCACGAATAGATACAAATGGGTATGATCTGATCGCCATTACAGAGACGTGGTTGCAAGGTGATCAGGGCTGGGAACTGAATATTCCAGGGTATTTGACAATTTGGAAGGATAGACAGAAAGGAAAGGGAGGTGGGGTGGCTTTGTTGGTAAAGGATGGGATCAGTGCAGTGGTGAGAAGTGATATTGGCTCAGAAGATCAAGATGTAGAATCGGTTTGAGTGGAGATAAAAAAGAATAAAGGGGAAAAGTCTCTGGTGGGCGTAGTCTACAGGCCCCCGAACAGTGGCAATACTGTTGGACAGAGTACAAATCAACAAATAATGGAGGCCTGTAAAAAAGGTACGGTAATAATCAAGGGTGATTTTAATCTCCATATTGATTGGACAAATCAAATTGGCCATGGTAGCATTGAGGAGGAGTTTAAACTAACTTGACAGGGGGATGGGATACAGAGTGGAGCTATAGTAGGGGGTGATGCACAGCCAAATATAGAGGAAAAAACAAGTCAGCCTGGAAGGCAGAGCAAATATGTAACGGCACAAGGGAGTATGGCAAGGCTGGATGGCATTTATTTTAATGCAAGGAGTCTTGCGAGCAAGGCAGATGAATTGAAGGTGTTGATGAACACATGGGAGTATGATATTGTTGCTATCACAGAGACATGGTTGAGGGAGGGGCAGGACTGGCAGCTCAATATTCCGGGGTATAGAATCTTCAGGCGAGACAGAGGGGGGTGTAAAAGAGGAGGGGGTGTCGCAATATTAATCAAGAAGTCGATTACTGATGTAAGGAGGGATGATATCTTAGCAGGTTCCTCTAATGAGGTCATATGGGTAGAACTTAAAAACAAAAAGGGGGCAAGCACTTTGCTGGGAGTGTACTATAGGCCCCCAAACAGTCAGGGGGAGATAGAGGAACAGATATGTAGGCAAATCTCAGAGAAGTGTAGAAATAATAGGGTAATAATAGTAGGGGATTTCAAATTCCCCAATATTAACTGGGATAGTCAGAATGTGAAAGGCTTAGAGGGTACGGAATTCTTAAAGTCATCCAGGAGAGCTTTTTGAGCCAGCATGTAGAAAGTCCTACAAGAGAGGGGGCGGTACTGGACCTAATTCTAGGGAATGTAGCTGGGCAAGTGGTAGAAGTGTCAATAGGAGAGCATTTTGGTGACAGTGACCATAATTCGGTGAGATTTAAGGTAGTCATGGAAAAGGACAAATAAAGGTTCTAAATTGGGGGAAGGCCAATTTTAATATGATAAGGCAGGATCTGGCCAAAGTGGACTGCAAGCAATCCTGAGATTACTACCTCAAAGGTAGTAATCTCAGGATTGCTAGCAATGCCACGTGCTAGTCAGAGTAGAAATAGAAGGATATTTCAAATGACTACGTGGCTAGAGGAATGGTGCAAGGGGGAGGGATTCAAATTCCTGGGGCATTGGAACCGGTTCTGAGGGAGGTGGGACCGGTACAAACCGGACGGTCTACACCTGGGCAGGGCCGGGACCGATGTCCTAGGGGGAGTGTTTGCTAGTGCTCTGGGGGAGGGTTTAAACTAAAATGGCAGGGGGTTGGGAACCTGAGCAGGGAGACAGAGGAAAGGAAAACAAGGATAAAAGCAAAAGATAGGAAGGAGAAAAACAAAAGTGGCAGTCAGAGAAAACAACAGTTTAAATCAAACATGGCCACAGTAAATATTAATTCTAATAGGTCTAAGAGCGTTAAAAAAACAAGCCTGAAGGCTTTGTGTCTTAATGCAAGGAGCATTCGGAACAAGGTGGATGAATTAGCTGCGCAAATAGAGGTAAACGAATATGATTTGATTGGGATTACCGAAACATGTCTCCAGGGTGGCCAAGGCTGGGAACTCAACATCCAGGGGTACTCAATATTCAGGAAAGATAGGCAAAAAGGAAAGGGAGGTGTGGTAGCATTGCTGGTTAAAGAGGGGATTAACACAATTGAAAGGAAGGATATTAGCTCTGATGATGTTGAATCTGTATGGGTTGAACTGAGAAATAACAAGGGGCAGAAAACGTTAGTGGGAGTGATATATAGACCTCCAAACAGTAATGCGGAGGTTGGGGATGGCATTAAAAGGGAAATTAGAGAAGCGTGCAATAAGGGCACAGCAGTCATCATGGGTGACTTTAATCTACATATAGATTGGGCTAACCAAATTAGTAACAATACTATGGAGGAGGAATTCCTGGAGTGTTTACGGGATGGTTTCCTGGACCAATATGTCAAGGAACCAACCAGAGATCAGGCCATCTTAGACTGGGTATTATGCAATGAGAAAGGATTAATTAGCAATCTTGTTGTGCAAGGCCCCTTGGGTCGGAGCGATCATAATATGATAGAATTCTTCATTAGGATGGAGAGTGAAGTAGTTGACTCAGAGACTAGGGTCCTGAATTTAAATAAAGGAAACTACGATGGTATGAGGTGCGAGTTGGGTAGGATTGATTGGGGAATGTCACTCAAAGGGTTGACGGTGGATAGGCAATGGCAAACATTCAAAGACCGCATGGACGAACTACAGAATTTGTTCATCCCAGTTTTGCATAAGAATAAAACAAAAAGGGTGACTCAACCGTGGCTAACAAGGGAAATTAGAGATAGCATAAAATCCAAGGAGAGGGCATATAAATTGGCCAGAAAAAGCAGTAACCCTGAGGAATGGGAGCATTTAGGATTCAACAAAGGAGGACAAAGGGATTAATTAAGAAGGGGAAAATAGAATATGAGAGTAAGCTTGCAGGGAACATAAAAACTGACTGTAAAAGCTTTTATAGATATGTGAAGAGAAAAAGATTAGTGAAATCAAGCATAGGTCCCTTGCAGTCAGAATCAGGGGAACTTATAATGGGGAACAAAGAAATGTCAGACCAATTAAATACATATTTTGGTTCTGTCTTCACAAAAGAGGACACAAATAACCTCCCAGAGATGTTGGGGAACATAGGGTCTGATGAAAGGGAGGAACTGAAAGAAATCAGTATTTTTAGGGAAATGGTGTTAGGGAAATTGAAGGGATTGAAGGCCGATAAATCCCCAGGGCCTGATAATCTACATCCTAGGGTACTTAAGGAAGTGGCCCTAGAAATAGTAGATGCATTGCTGATCATCTTCCAACATTCGATAGAATCTGGAACAGTACCCATGGATTGGAGGGTAGCTAATGTTACCCCACTATTCAAAAAGGGTGGTAGAGATAAAACGGGGAATTACAGACCGGTGAGCCTGACATCGGTAGTGGGGAAAATGCTAGAGTCCATTATAAAAGATGTAATAGCTGAGCACTTGGAAAACAGTGACAGGATCGGACAAAGTCAACATGGATTTACAAAAAGTCAATCATGCTTGACTAATCTACTGGAATTTTTTGAGGATGTAACTGGTAGAATAGATAAGGGAGAACCAGTGGATGTGGTGTATTTGGACTTCCAAAAGGCTTTTGATAAGGTCCCGCATAAGAGATTAGCGTGTAAAGTTAAGGCACATGGGATTGGGGGCAAGGTATTGACTTGGATAGAGAACTGGTTGGCAGACAGAAAGCAAAGAGTTGGAATAAACGGGTCTTTTTCCGATTGGCAGGCAGTGACTAGTGGGGTACCGCAGGGATCGGTCCTTCGACCCCAGCTATTCACAATATATATCAATGATCTAGACAAGGGAACTAGATGTAATATCTCCAAGTTTGCAGACGACACAAAGCTGGGTGGGCGTGTGTGCTGCGAGGAGGATGCCGAGAAACTCCAGGATGATTTGGACAGGTTGGACAGAAGCGTGGCAGACGCAATATAATGTGGATAAATGCGAGGTTATCCACTTTGGTGTCAAAATCAGAAAGGCAGATTATTATCTGAATGGTAGTAGATTGGGATAAGGGGAAGTGCAACGAGACCTGGGTGTCCTTGTGCACCAGTCGCTGAAGGTAAGCATGCAGGTGCAGCAGGCGGTTAAGAAGGCAAATGGTATGTTGGCCTTCATAGCGAGAGGGTTTGAGTACAGGAACAAGGATGTCTTGCTGCAGTTGTACAGGGCCTTGGTAAGACCACACCTTGAGTACTGTGTGCAGTTTTGGTCGCCTTATCTGAGGAAGGATGTTCTTGCCATGGAAGGAGTTCAGCGAAGATTCACAAGGCTGGTACCTGGGATGGCAGGAATGACGTATGAAGAAAGATTGGGTCGATTGGGCTTATACTCACTGGAGTTTAGAAGAATGAGAGGGGATCTCATTGAAACTTATAAAATTCTGACAGGACAGGACAAACTAGATGCAGGAAGGATGTTCCCGATGGTCGGGGAGTCCAGAACCAGGGGTCACAGTCTAAGGATAAGGGGTAAGCCATTTAGGACAGAAATGAGGAGGAATTTCTTCACCCAGAGAGTGGTGAACCTGTGGAATTCTCTGCCACAGAAGGCAGTAAAGGCCAATTCATTAAATAGATTCAAGAAGGAGTTGGATATATTTCTTAAGACTAAAGGGATCAAGGGATATGGGGAGAAAGCAGGGACAGGGTACTGAATTTGGATGATCAGCCATGATCGCATTGAATGGCGGAGCAGGCTAGAGGGGCCGAATGGCCTACTCCTGCTCCTATCTTCTATGATTCTATGATTCTATCAGCTACTTGTAGGAAAAACCACATCGGAGCAGTGGGAGTCTTTCAGAAAAGAAATAGAGAGAGTACAACACCAACATGTTCCCGTAAAGGTCAAGGGTGGGACCAACAAGCCCAGGGAACTCTGGATGTCAAGGGATATACAAGAATGGATTAGGAAAAAAGGGGAGGCTTTTGGTAGATACAAAGGACTAAAAACAGTGGAAGCCCTGGAGGAGTATAGAAAGTGCAGGGGGGTACTTAAAAAAATAAATTAGGAGAGCGAAGAGGGAGCATAAAAAAACACTGGCGGGCAAAATAAAGGAAAATCCCAAGGTGTTTTATAAGTATATTAAGGGCAAGAGGATAACCAGGGAAAGAGTAGGGCCCATTAGGGACCAAAGTGGCAATCTGTGTGTAGAGCCGGAAGATGTAGGTGAGGTTTTAAATGAATATTTTGCATCTGTGTTCACTATGGAGAAGGCTGATGTAGGCATAGAAATCAGGCAGGGGGATTGTGATATACTTGAACAAATTAGGCTTAAAAGTGGATAAATCCCCAGACCCAGACGAGATGTATCCCAGATTGCAGGGGCTCTGACACAAATTTTCAGAACCTCTCTGGCCACGGGGGAGGTGCCAGAAAACTGGAGAACAGCTAACGTAGTACCATTATTCAAGAAGGGTAGTAGGGATAAACCAGGGAATTACAGGCCAGTGAGCCTAACATCAGTGGTAGGGAAATTATTGGAAAAAATTCTGAGGGACAGAATTAGTCTCCACTTGGAGAGGCAAGGATTAATCAAGGATAGTCAGCATGGCTTTGTCAGGGGGAGATCATGTCTAACTAATTTGATTGAATTTTTCGAGGGGGTGACTAGCTGTGTGGATGAGGGTAGTGCAGTTGATATAGTCTACATGGACTTCAGTAAGGCTTTTGACAAAGTCCCGCATGGGAGACTGGTCAAGAAGGTAAGAGCCCATGGGATCCAGGGCAATTTGGCACATTGGATCCAAAATTGGCTTAGTGGCAGGAGGTAGAGGGTGATGGTTGAAGGTTGTTTTTGTGACTGGAAGCCTGTGTCCAGTGTGTAAGGGGTTTCGGTTCGAAGATGCTTGTGTGGGGTTAGGCCTTCGTTGCCTAATACTATTGCTTGCTCTGGTCTCCGGCCAGCCTTGTTGCAATAAGCACCTGTGAGTGGTTCGACCCACTCGCCCTTACGGTTCTAACACTGGACTTAGGTGCGAGAGCAGTAATGCAGAGAAAAACTCAAATAGACCTGGTTGAATAGTACGAAATGGAAATCTTTATTGCATAACGTCCAAAATCATGAAGTACATGTCATAGGCACAAATTAATGACAGTACAAGTATACATACATTCATAAAACTTGGTCTAGGGTAATGAGGAACGCACGGCACATCGTAAAAAGGGGAACACATTATATTTATCCTTAATAAAACTACCCTCCCCTATCAATACCTACACTAATCTAGATTTGTAGGATCGAGGAAACATGCTCACCACTCGTGATACTTCGGAGAATTTTAAAGTAAGGCACTCGGCTTGTTTCGCTGCAACACCTGACTGTCACGTGTTGGAAGGGGTCTCTGTACCCCACTTGTTTATCTTCTCTGCTCCGGCTAGCAGGCTGGGCTCCCCGTTGTCATGAAGAACTCGACAGTGCTCGGGCCCGGCTGTAGAACTCAAAGAAAAGTTTTTCTGGACCGACACCAGTTAGCCGGTAGAATTCAAAGAAGAGTCTTTGACCAGTTCATGCAGTAACCTGTAGAGTTCAAAAATGGTCTATATATTTTTGGGCGCGGTCGGGGTTTACTGACCGCGGCGGCACGTGGATTCTTCTTCTTCTCTTCTCATCTCGTCTCGTCTCATCTCTTCGGGCCTTCGGGTCCAGAACACCGTTTACCGACCCTCGGGATGGTGCACCCGGTCACTGGCCTTCGTTGAGGCGGCTCGTTCCAAATTGTGCTCCACCCAACATAGGAGAATAAAAGTTCAGCCCGCGTCAAGAGTCAGTTCAAACGAATCAGCCCCGGGAGGATCAGAGGAATAAGAGAGTTCAGCAGCCAGCAGCAAGATAAGAGTCAAGAGACCGATGGACATTTGTTCACTATAGTTATAGTGCTGTGTTCCCTTATCTCCCGCCCAAATCTTAATGTTCATCCTTTGTAAAATCTTGGCGCTCAAAATTCCCAGTATGGGGTGATTCTTTCCTTTAATGGGTTTTGGTAGCACCTTAAACTGGCCAACTACCCGTTAATGTTTTCCCCATTGTCGAACCGGCTAGGAGTCTCCCTGACTGGTTTTGGGGCCTCCTCGAATACTGACTTAATCACCCGAGAATGGCTCTCTCATTGTAGAGCCGTGGGGAATTTGCGTATTGATGTATCTGGATGGGCCTTCGATTGCCCATTACAATGGTCCTTACTTGTGCATGGAAAATGATTCCAGCACTTATATCTTTGCTATTGTGTCGAATGCAGACAGGTTGCATCCTGTCTTTATCAGTGTTTGCTGCGTATTAACCAATCTTATACTGAAATGTTTATTCGAATGCCATTTTGTCTGCCCACTGAAAATTCTGGAAGCTTCTGCCACGAGGCGCGGCGGCCATTTTACAGGCTTCTGTGTCCTGTTTAATCATGACAGCATTTCGTTGAAATAAAACTGATGAAACGAATCTGCTCTATCTCATTATTTCGAATCGCGATAATTGCGAATTTTACAAGTGGTGTACCGCAGGGATCGGTGCTGGGTCCTTTGCTGTTTGTAGTGTACATTCATGATTTAGATATGAATGTAGGAGGTATGATCAGTAAGTTCGCAGTTGACACGAAAATTGGTGGAGTGGTAAATAGCGAGGAGGGAAGCCTCAGGCTACAGGACGAAATAGATGGGTTGGTTAGATGGGCAGAACAGTGGCAAATGGAATTTAACCCTGAAAAGTGTGAGGTGATGCATTTTGGGAGGACTAACAAAGCAAGGGAATACACAATGAATGGTAGGACCCTAGGAAGGACAGAGGATCAGAGGGACCTTGGTGTGCATGTACATAGATCCCTGAAGGCAGCAGGACAGGTAGATAAGGTGGTTAAAAAGGCATATGGGATACTTGCCTTCATTAGCCAAGGCATAGAATATAAGAGCAGAGAGGTTATGATGGAGTTGTACAAAACGCTAGTTAGGCCACAGCTGGAATACTGTGTGCAGTTCTGGTCGCCACACTATAGGAAGGATGTGATTGCATTGGAGAGGGTGCAGAGGAGATTCACCAGGATGTTACCTGGGCTGGAGCGCTTCAGCTATGAAGAGAGACTGGACAGGCTGGGGTTGGTTTCCTTAGAGCAGAGAAGGCTGAGGGGGGACCTGATTGAGGTGTACAAAATTCTGAGGGGCATAGATAGGGAGATAGAAAGGAACTTTTCCCCTTTAGTAGAGGGGTCAATAACCAGGGGGCATAGTTTCAAGGTTTAGAGGGGATTTGAGGAAAAACTTTTTCACCCAGAGGGTGGTTGAAATCTGGAACTCACTGCCTGAAAAGGTGGTAGAGGCAGGAACCCTCACAACATTCAAGAAGCATTTAGATGAGCACTTGAAACGCCATAGCATACAAGGCTACGGACCAAGTGCTGGAAAATAGGATTAGAATAGACAGGGCTTGATGGCCGGCGCGGACACGATGGGCCAAAGGGCTTCTTTCTGTGCTGTATAACTCTATGACTCATAGGGGGAAAAATTCAGTATCGCCCCATTTGGGGCGCAATTATCGGCCGGGTGCAAAGATTAACGCCTGGCGCTAATTATCACCTCCGACTGTAAACTTGACATTTATCGCCCCTGGAGGTGATTGGAGTGCTAAATCAGGCGCTACACATCTGTCTTAAGGCGCAAAGGCCGAGGATCGAGGTGCTAACTCAGAGCGCTGGCGAAGCTCATGTGATGTCAGTCAGCAATGGAACACACACACAATGGTCCCGGCCAGTTCTTAAAGTGGAGGGTTGATCTTGCTTTCCATCCACATCCTGCTCATTGCAGCCTTGAATCTTGGCCTGGAGAGACCTGTACTACAAATCTGCTGGAAATAACAATGGAGAGTCCCAGGGAAAGAGCTCAGAGTGCATCCCCCACAGTCTCTTGTAAATCGATACAAGGAAGGGCAAATCAAAATGATCCTGCAAAGTGCTGCTCAGTACCCAAAACTCCTTCACACAGCGTTGAATCTCTCCAGAAGTCTCTCTCTCTCTCTCTCAGAATGCGTGGTTCGAAAATGTCGCCAACAAAAAAAGTCAGGAAGCCATCGCCTTTAAATAACGTTCCCCCAGTCCCTTCCTGACTCCAAAACGCTCCCCTCAACCTGTCGTTGTTAGCGGCAGGCGGTAAGGCAGGGGGCGCAACTCAATATCCGCTCCGGGGCGCTACCGGGGCGTTGCGCACTCGACTGACGTCACGATCTGCAGGAGATCGTGGCGGTACTGTTTAGCGCCGCCGCAAAATGTCTAGTTAATTTCGCGAGCGGCGCAAACATCGCCGCGCCCGGGCGCTAGTTGCTTTGCGCCCCATTAGCGCCCTTTTAAGGCGCTAACAGGAGGCGCAACCTACTGAATTTTTCCCCCTATGACTCTATAAGGGAGGCAAGGTCAGGCAGCATCTGTGGAGAGAGAAACAGAGTTAACGTCATCGACCTGAAACGTTAACTTTCTCTCTCCACAGATGCTGCTTGACCTGCTGAGTATTTCCAGCATTTTCTGTTTTTATTTCAGATTTCCAGCATCCGCAGTATTTTGCTTTTGTATTCGTGTTTAATTCACTGCCACTTCTCTTCCAGGAATGCCTACCTTGAAGAAGTTCTGCTCTTCTCTCCGACAGGATTTCCATTTGTCTCTTTTACCTTGTTCATCTTCATTGCTTTCTGTGTCCCTTCTCGTGTTTGATCAGGTATCTACCAAAACTCGCTTTCACAGCCACATATCTTTCCTCAGCAACTGTCTCCGGCTCCAACTTACTCCACGTGGATTCCAACTGAAATTCCACCCTCGTGTTTTGGATCCACCCAGGACTACAGATATCTCCAAGATAGTCAGCGTTCCTCGAACCACTGCTCTCGCCGTATCCTGAGATCCACGCTGAATGCCATGCGCCGCCACATGAACACTCTCGACCTCTCTCTTCAGCAGCACCGACTCACTCTATCTCAAAGCTGTACTGTTCCGCTGTTCCGACGAAGGGTCATCGACCTGAAACGTTAGCTCTGTTTCTCTCTCCACAGATGCTGCCTGACCTGCTGAGTATTTCCAGCATTTTCTGTTTTTATTTTAGCTTTCCGGCATCTATAGTATTTTGCTTTTGTAAGGGAGGCAATGTGTTGTGCTGCACAGTTTGCATAGGGAGAACAATATTTTAAAAAATAGATTTTGGTCAAAGACTGTACTGGAATAAAAATGTGAAGTCGCACAACACCAGGTTATAGTCCAACAGATTTATTTAATTTTACAAGCTTTCGGAGCTGTCGCTCCTTCCTCAGGTAAGTTAGCAGTGAGAGAATCTCCCAGAATTCACAATTTAAACACAGACAAAATCTATTCAAATCTTTCCCTACATCAAAGACACACTAAAAAGACTAACACAAGAACCAACACAAATTGACAGGATATGCAGCCAGCAGGTGGTTTGACACGTTGGACCCCCTGGGACACATCTCATTGTCTTGGCTGTGCTCTTAGTGTGTCTTTGATGTAGGGAAAGATTTGAATAGATTTTGTCTGTGTTTAAATTGTGAATTCTGGGAGATTCTCTCACTGCTAACTTACCTGAGGAAGGAGCGACAGCTCCGAAAGCTTGTAAAATTAAATAAATCTGTTGGACTATAACCTGGTGTTGTGCGACTTCTCATTTTTGTCCACCCCAGTCCAACGCCGGCATCTCCACATCATGGAATAAAAATGATTGCATTACCAGCACAAAATTGAAGTGTGGATTTTAATGAGCAATGATTATTTTTGTCTAATAACATTTTGTTTTTTGAAAGCACCTGGTAAATAAACACTTTACTTAAAATGAATAAAACCAGGCATTTAACAACAATTTAATTACAGTGTTGCAAACTGCTTAATGATACGTTAACAAGACAGCTGAATAACATTCAACGACTGAGGTCCAAATATATACAGTAATAGGTAGTTGTGAGTTTGTTACAGAGTCCAAGGTTTAACGAATACAGGTCTGGCATTAGCTTATGCTATCTAGACCCCAGATGGCAGGCTGCATTCAACTCTTTTGTCTGTATAGATAATAGAATGATTTCCCTTTAAACCGTTCAAGATAAATGTTCCCTAATACTCCTTTTGAAAATAACTCTCATCACTGATGACACTTATTTTCGCAAACAGATGTTTTATCTCCTCGAGCACAGTCATATGGTTTCTCACTTTTCGCATTCGAATTCTAATTCTGGCTCCTAGCTCTGGCAAATATAGAACTGAACACTTACTAATTCCATAGTCATAGAAATCTTGGCACAAATAGAGAATTCAATAGTGACTGATAGTTCAGACCAATACTAATTTACAAACTGGTGGAAGGGTGGTAGGAGGGGAGTCATGCCCTTCATCAATTTAGCTGTGCAGACCAGATACAATGGCCCGTATTTTCCGATCCCTATGGGTGTGTACGGGCTGTGTACCCACCCGTAGGGACATCGGAAATGCCGGTTTCAGGCATGCGAAACGCATGCGCTGAAAACCGGCATTTCTGATCTGTCAACAATGCTCTTGACAGATCGGACGCCTGCCCTGGAGAAGTGTCTCTGCGGATGGAGAGTTCCGCTTTCTGCAGAACCTCCGCCCGCTGAAAACCCTTAGAAATCTTACGGCTGGTAAAAGCAGGCCTGTTGGAAAAAAAAAAGTTTAAAAAAAAAAAATTTTTTTCCCCACTCATAGGTAAATTTTAAAATACTTTTAAAAAAGGTAAGTTTATTTTTAGCCCGGTAAAAAACTTTAGTTATTTTTTCAAAAATGTAATTTTAACCAATTTTAAAAATGTGATTTAAAAAAAAATGATTTAATGTTTTAGTGTCTTTTTGGGGTGATCTCTATTCATATATTTGACGGGTCTATCTGTCAAAAGTATGAAGGGAGATTCCCTGCTCCTATTGGCTGGCCTGGCCCACGTGATCCCAGGGACGCTTGCGAACTGCCTGCGCCCCTGGGATACGTGGGCCCTGCGCATTTGGAGAGGCCCAGGGTCGGAAGTGTCCCTCAGGTAAGTTCGTAGATTTTTTTTCCGATAGGAGGCATCCGCACGCAGGAAGCCTCCTATCGGAAATTACGGGCCATTGTTAGTGTATTACTGCAACACTAATCTGCTTCATCAAATTGCTAAATCAGTGTTCGTTAATTTGTTGCTTTACTGTTTTGTAATTATGGAATTTCTTTCTGACATTTACATAAGAGAATGTTTATGTTCTTCAAGGTGAGGGACAATGTTGCTAATGGAAAGTGCTTTTTCCCACTCTGCCCCAAGTGGCAGAAGCAAGCAATCCAAGCTCAGAGCCAGAGTGAAGTTCCCTCTGCTCTGCTCCAACGATGTGCCGCAACCTCACTGTTGGATCCTCACTGCCAACCCTCCGGGATTGCCCTGGAGTCTCCATGATTTAAAGACTAATCTCCAAGACACTGCTGCCAGCAGCCTAGGGGAGGAAAATCATAGGGGCATTAAAAAAAATGTGTGTATTTTTCATTTTTGTTTATTATAAAAATATTGAAGGATAAAACAAAATGGTTGTCTATCTGGGCGGGGAGGTTGGAGGTGGGAGGTCATGTGATGAAACCTCCAGGAAACCAAATTAAATCCCCACCCCAGTGCATCAGTGTGAATTCTTGGACTTTGAATTCAAGCCATCCTTTTGGCCTGTTGAGTCAGTCTGACAATTGAATACTAGATTGTGCCAAATGATGAGTAGTGTGCGCTGGATTCTCCACCCACTACCATCTGAATTGAAACTTCTCAAACTTATTTCAGTTAGAACCTTTACAACTAGCAGAGAGAGGAGACTTTCAATCCATTGTTGTGGGCTTGATTAACTTGCTCCAAGTCTTGTACAGGAAACTTTCGTTTATCCGGCATCGACGGGACCGGCGTGGTGCCGGTTTATCGAAAGTACCGGATAACGGAGAGTTATATCTACCGAGGCTATTTTTAACATAAAAAAATCAAGAAATGTGCAGTATACAGTATTTGGGTACTCACCTACAGAATGTTGTGTTAAATGGATAGTGGAAGATGCTTGATTAAGTACAGTACTGCCAGTTGAGGGTAATCCATAACTCTTTAATTACTTAACAGTAAAACAAAACTTATAAACGACTGTCTACAGTACTGTAGTTGACTGTACACTTATTCCGAGTCATCTGGTTCATCAGAAATATCCGTATCCGTGCCAGCTGGGTCATCAGGATCACGCAGTTCCACCGATGCCACAGATTCTTCAGGCACTTCCGCTGCTGCGACTCTTTTGGAAGCTTTCTTAAACATGTTGCGGATGTCGGTTTGCTTAGTGGACTCTTGCCTTTTCTGTAGAAAGGTGGAATGCAGAATATGGAGTTGCATAACTTCTTGTGCAGAGTAGCAATTCTGCCTTTCAGCAAATTTGAGGATTGTAGAAAATCCTTCTGCAGCTTTAGCCCAAGAAATCTTCTCTTCTTCAGAAATCTCATCCTCTTCACTTTCCATCTCGCTTTCCTTTTCTTTCTTTGGATTCAAAACATTCTGAATTATTTCATCATCACTTAGCATATGCACAACACCAACTTCTCTATCTGCATCAACCCACTGCTCGATATCACTTTCACTGAGGTGACGTAGAGGGTTTGCTGGGCCTGCATTTTTCACCATTCCAGCCATTTCCATTATTGTACTCTTCTTGGGACGAACACTGAACCCATGAAATTCCTCCTCTGAAGAAGAACCTTCAGCAAACATTACAGAAGGCCACAATTTGCACCAGGCTTGCCTCAGAGTGTGACCTTTCACCAATTTCCAGGAACATGCAACATTATAGATGGCATCTTTAATATTGTATTCCTTCTGCAAATCTTGAATATTCTCATCTTGGCTTAGCAGTTTACGTAGGAAGTCTTTCTTGCAATGACACTTCAGATTTTGGATAACGCACTGGTCCATGGGTTGGATGAGAGAAGTTACATTTGGTGGCAAATAAATGGTGAAAATATTTCCCGAAACCAACTGGGATTCATGCGGATGGGCTCTGCAATTATCAAGCAATAAAATGCATTTGCTATCTTCAGGTTTCCCTATTCTGCGGAAATGTTCCTTCACAGATGGAACAAAAATATGATGGAACCAATCGGAGAAGATTTCCTTATCCATCCAAGCATTTTTTTGAGCTTTGTACTCAACAGGTAAGTGCCGCGTGGCAGACACACAGCAAAATGGTGTATCAGAAGAGACTACAGTACCAGCAGCGTGGCAGACACACTGTAAAATGGTGTATCAGAAGAGACTACAGTACCAGCAGCGTGGGAGACACACAGCAAAATGGTGTATCAGAAGAGACTACAGTACCAGCAGCGTGGGAGACACACAGCAAAATGGTGGATCAGAAGAGACTACCAGCATCGTGGGAGACACCCAGCAAAATGGCCGATCAGAAGAGACTCCAGGCAGCGCGGGAGAATCTACTCATTCTACTGCAGTGTTTCGGACTTGCGACAGCGCCAGGAGGCCGAGTAGTGGCACTTTTGAAAAGTACCCCTACTGACTAAATCGGCGTTCGCGGACTCGGACTCGGACTCGGGATCGGCAACATTGCTGGTTATTTGAGAGGAGTTTTCGGAGCACTCAGCGTTCGCGGAGACTCGACTGCGACTCGGCAACATTGCCGGTTATTTGAGAGGAGTTTTCGGAGGATGATTTTTGCCGGTTAAGCGAGAATTCCGGATATTTGGGTGCCGGATAAACAAAAGTTTCCTGTACTGTGCTTACTGGCCTTCACTGGCTCCCAGTCAAACAATGCCTCAGTTTTAAAATCCTCATCCTTGTTTTCAAATCCCTCCATGGCATCATCCCTCCCTATCTCTGTAATCTCCTCCAGCCCTACAAGCCTTTGAAATCTCTGCGCTCTTCCAATTCTGGCCTCTTGCGCAACCCTGACTTTAATCGCTCCACCATTGGTGGCCGTGCTTTCAGCTGCCTTGGCCCTAAGCTCTGGAATACCCTCCCTGTCCCTTTCTGGCTCTCTACCTCTCTCTCCTCCTTTAAGACGCTCCTTAAACCTCTTTGACCAAGCTTTTGGTCGTCTGTCCTGGTATCTACTTCTGTGGCTTGGTGTCAAAAATGTTTTTATTGATATCGCTCTTGTTAAATGCCTTGGGACGTTCAGCTATGTTAAATGTGTTATATAAATGTAAGTTGTTGATTCAAACCATGATCACAGGGTTGAAAGGACAGATTGGACAAAGAGAGCGAGTAAAATGTTATTAACAACAGTATTAACCTCTAGTGAAGTACTGAGGGAGTGCTGCACTGTTGGAGGTGTTGTCTTTCAGATGAGGTGTTGTCTTTCAGCGGAGGCAGCCCGAGGAGCAGTGATATAAAGGTGAGCCCCGAGGCGTGGTAGGCCCAGAGCAGCGGAGGCAGCCCGAGGAGCGACGAGCGGCGGTATAAAGGTGAGCTAGGGGGATTTTCCCTAATCCAGGTCCGGGAGAGGGAAGCAAAAAACAATCGAACTGCGACGTCACCAAGAAGCAGGTAAGTGATTAGTTGGTGAGTATTTTCCTTCTTAATTTTTCTAAACTTAAAATTTTGCAGTTTCTAGGGTCTCTGTTGTGTAGCGGGGACTACTGTTAAGAAAGGGCCCTTGAGTATATCATTTAATTGAAGTGAAATTGATGGGATTCATTTAATTTAATTTAAATTAATTAATTAAAGGGTAAGTCAAGGCAGGAGAGCTCCGCCCCGTGATATGCTCCTCCTGCTATATGTGGGAAATCAGGGACACTTCCTGCGTCCCTGACGACCATGTGTGTGGGAAATGTATCCAGCTGCAGCTACTGATAGACCGCATTGCGGCTCTGCAGCTGCGGATGGATGCATATTGGAGCATTCGCAATGCTGAGAACGTCATGGATAGCACGTTTAGCGAGTTGGTCACACCGCAGGTAAAGGGTGTACAGGCAGGAAGTGAATGGGTGACCACCAGGCAGGGTAAGAGGTGCAGGCAGGTAGTGCAAGGGTCCCCTGTGGCCATCCCCCTCTCAAACAGATATACCACTTTGGATACTGTTGGGGGGATGACTTATCAGGGGAAGGCAGCAGCAGCCAACTTCCTGGCACCATGGGTGGCTCTGCTGCACAGGCTGGGAGGAAAAAGTGTGGAAGAGCTATAGTGATAGGGGATTCAATTGTAAGGGGAATAGATAGGTGTTTCTTCAGCCGCAAACGAGACTCCAAGATGGTGTGTTGCCTCCCTGGTGCAAGGGTCAAGGACATCTCGGAGCGGCTACAGAACATTTTGGAGGGGGAGGGCGAACAGCCAGTTGTCGTGGTGCACATAGGCACTAACGATATAGATAAAAATCGGGATGAGGTCCTAAAAGCAGAATATAGGGAGTTAGGAGGTAAATTAAAAAATAGGACCTCAAAGGTAGTAATCTCAGGATTGCTACCAGTGCCACGTGCTAGTCAGAGTAGAATTGGAGGATATTTCAAATGAATACGTGGCTAGAGGAATGGTGCAAGGGGGAGGGATTCAAATTCCTTGGACATTGGAACCGGTTCTGGGGGAGGTGGGACCAGTACAAACGGGACAGTCTGCACCTGGGCAGGGCCAGGACCGATGTCCTAGGGGGAGTGTTTGCTAGTGCTGTTGGGGAGGGTTTAAACTAAAGTGGCAGGGGATTGGGAACCTGAGCAGGGAGAAAGAGGAAAGGAAAACAAGGATAAAAGCAAAAGACAGGAAGGAGATAAACAACAGTAGAAGGCAAAGAACTCAACGGTTTAAATCAAACATGGTCACAGTAAATAATAATTCATATAGGTCTGAGAGCGTTAAAAAAACAAGCCTGAAGGCTTTGTGTCTTAATGCAAGGAGCATTCGGAACAAGGTGGATGAATTAGCTGCGCAAATAGAGGTAAATGAATACGATTTGATTGGGATTACAGAAACATGGCTCCAGGGTGGCCAAGGCTGGAAACTCAACATCCAGGGGTATTCAATATTCAGGAAAGATAGACAAAAAAGAAAGGGAGGTGGGGTAGCATTGCTGGTTAAAGAGGGGATTAACACAATTGAAAGGAAGGATATTAGCTCTGATGATGCGGAATCTGTATGGGTAGAACTGAGAAATAACAAGGGGCAGAAAACGTTAGTGGGAGTGGTATATAGACCTCCAAACAGTAATACGGAGGTTGGGGATGGCATTAAAAGGAAAATTAGAGAAGCATGCAGTAAGGACACAGCAGTCATCATGGGTGACTTTACTTTACATATAGATTGGGCTAACCAAATTATTAAAAATACTGTGGAGGAGGAATTCCTAGAATGTTTACGGGATGGTTTTCTGGAACAATATGTCGAGGAACCAACCAGAGATCAGGCCATCTTAGACTGGGTATTATGTAACGAGAAAGGATTAATTAGCAATCTTATTGTACGAGGCCCCTTGGGTCAGAGTGATCATAATATGATAGAATTCTTCATTAGGATGGAGAGTGAAGTATTTGAATCAGAGACTAGGGTCCTGAATTTAAATAAAGGAAACTACGATGGTATGAGGCGCGAATTGGGTAGGATTGATTGGGGAATGTCACTCAAAGGGTTGACGGTGGATAGGCAATGGCAAACATTCAAAGACTGCATGGATGAACTACAGAATTTGTTCATCCCAGTGTGGCATAAGAATAAAACAAAAAGGGTGACTCAACCGTGGCTAACAAGGGAAATTAGGGATAACATAAGATCCAAGGAGAGGGCATATAAATTGGCCAGAAAAAGCGGTAACCCTGAGGATTGGGAGCAGTTTAGGATTCAACAAAGGAGGACAAAGGGATTAATTAAGAAGGGGAAAATAGAATATGAAAGTAAGCTTGCAGGGAACATAAAAATTGACTGTAAGAGCTTTTATAGATATGTGAAGAGAAAAAGATTAGTGAAATCAAGTGTAGGTCCCTTGCAGTCAGAAGCGGGGGAAGTTATAATGGGGAACAAAGAAATGGCAGACCAATTAAATGCATATTTTGGTTCTGTCTTCACAAAGGAGGACACAAATAACCTCCCAGAGATGTTGGAGAACATAGGGTCTGATGAAAGGGAGGAACTGAAAGAAATCATTATTTGCAGGGAAATGGTGTTAGGGAAATTGACGGGATTGAAGGTCGATAAATCCCCAGGGCCTGATAATCTACATCCTAGGGTACTTAAGGAAGTGGCCCTAGAAATAGTAGATGCATTGCTGATCATCTTCCAACATTCGATGGAATCTGGAACTGTACCCATGGATTGGATGGTAGCTAATGTTACCCCACTATTCAAAAAGGGTGGTAGAGAGAAAGCGGGGAATTACAGACCGGTAAGCCTGACATTGGTAGTGGGGAAAATGCTAGAGTCCATTATAAAGGATGTAATAGCTGAGCACTTATAAAACAGTGACAGGATCGGACAAAATCAATATGGATTTACAAAAGGTAAATCGTGCTTGACTAATCTACTGGAATTTTTTGAGGATGTAACTGGGAAAATAGATAAGGGTGAACCAGTAGATGTGGTGTATTTAGACTTTTAAAAGGCTTTCGATAAGGTCCCGCATAAGAGATTAGCGTGTAAAGTTAAGGCACATGGGATTGGATGCAAGGTATTGACTTGGATCGAGAACTGGTTGGCGGACAGAAAGCAGAGAGTAGGAATTAATGGGTCTTTTTCCGAGTGGCAGGCAGTGATTAGTGGGGTACCGCAGGGATCGGTCCTTCGACCCCAGCTATTCACAATACACATTAATGATCTAGATAAGGGAACTAAATGTAATATCTCCAAGTTTGCAGATGACACAAAGCTGGGTGGGCGTGTGTGCTGCGAGGAGGATACCGAGAAACTCCAGGATGATTTGGACAGGTTGGGTGAGTGGGCAGAAGCGTGGCAGATGCAATATAATGTGGATAAATGCGAGGTTATCCACTTTGGTGTCAAAAACAGAAAGGCAGACTATTATCTGAATGGCAATAGATTGGGAGAAGGGGAAGTGCAACGAGACCTGGGTGTCCTTGTGCACCAGTCGCTGAAGGTAAGCATGCAGGTGCAGCAGGCGGTGAAGAAGGCAAATGGTATGTTGGCCTTTATAGCAAAAGGGTTTTAGTATGGGAACAGGGATGTCCTGCTGCAGTTGTACAGGGCCTTGGTGAGACCACACCTTGAGTACTGTGTGCAGTTTTGGTCGCCTTATCTGAGGAAGGATGTTCTTGCCATGGAAGGAGTTCAGCGAAGATTCACAAGGCTGATACCTGGGATGGCAGGAATGACATATGATGTGGAGATGCCGGTGTTGGACTGGGGTGGACAAATGTGAGAAGTCGCACAACACCAGGTTATAGTCCAACAGTTTTATTTGAAATCACAAGCTTTCGGAGCGCTGCTCCTTTGTCAGGTGAAGTCACCTGATGAAGGAGCAGCGCTCCGAAAGCTTGTGATTTCAAATAAAACTGTTTGACTATAACCAGGAATGACATATGAGGAGAGATTGGGTCGATTGGGCTTATACTTGCTGGAGTATAGAAGAATGAGAGGGGATCTCATCGAAACATATAAAATTCTGACAGGTCTGGACAAACTAGATGTAGGAAGAATGTTCCCGATGGTCAGAGAGTCCAGAACCAGGGGTCATAATCTAAGGATAAGGGGTAAGCCATTTAGGACAGAAATGAGGAAGAATTTCTTCACCCAGAGAGTGGTGAACCTGTGGAATTCTCTACCACAGAAGGTAGTTGAGGCCAAGTCATTAAATATATTCAAGAATGAGTTAGATATATTTCTTAAAGCTAAAAGTATCAAGGGATCTGGGGAGAAGGCAGGGGCAGGGTACTGAGTTTGGATGATCAGCCATGATCTCATCGAATGGCGGAGCAGGCTCGAGGGGCCGAATGACCTACTCCTGCTCCTATCTTCTATGTTTCTATGTTTCTATGTTTCTACGAGATGTTAACCAAGGCTCCGTCTCCCCTCTCAGGAGGACGTAAAAGATCCCATGGCACTATTTTGTAAAAGAGCAGGGGAAGCCTGGCCAATTTTTATCCCTCAACCAACATCACTAAAACAGATCTGGTCATTATCACATTGCTGTTTGTGGGAGCTTGCTGTGCACACATTGGTTTGCCGCATTTCCTACATTACAACAGTGACTACACTCCAAAAGTACTTCATTGGCTGTAAAGCGCTTTGGGATGTCCTGAGGTCGTGAAATGCGCTATAGAAACGCAGATCTCTTTCCTTCTTTCTTTCCTTCTTTCCTTTCTTTTCTTCTTTTCTTTCTTCCTTCCTATTTTGTAAAAGATTTGTAGGGCCAAAAAGAAGAATCAATGCACAGATCGCTGCTAATGTCTGATTCTTGGTACCAGTGGGTACAGGCTCCCAAAGTATTCAGAAATTCATACTATTCTAATACCTTTATGTCCAAAAAAAGAAACAATAAGAGTGAATTTGCCGTGTCAAAAACTTTAAATTGATTTTTTTTTAGCCTAACATTGGCAACATTGCAAAAAACAAAAATGACCATGCAGGAGGCAGACAATGGAATGTTAATGGTGATGAGCGATTGGGAGAGCCATTTCTCTAAAAAGATTAATTTAAAGTGCCAAGTGAATTGTGAGGTATGCTGCACTGGAAGTCCACTTCAGTACCCAGCCTTTAATGTGCTAAAGTGGATAGTTATAGTTGGCATGAGATCACTTTGAACATAGTTAATTTGTACAAGACACACGCTGCATATGTAGACTCCAATCCTTCACTGTCCTATTCTCCTGCAGGGGCTGACCCATGCTGGGCTACAGTTCAATAGATGCTGTCAGCAGTCCACTACCTCAACCAATTCTTCATGTGTAACTCTGGACAATGAATGCTCACAGGCTGCTCAACTACGGAGGCGGTTATTACAGCCAACCCAATTCTCTTTGTACTTGACATCCTGACAAAGACACATTTTCCAGCAGCATTCACTGGATAATGATCAGCAGGAGGAATACTACCAGATTTTTTTTTCGTCCTTCCCCAGCTCCGGCATGCTGAAGTCAGTCGTAGTGCTCCGACTGCCACCCTAGCTGAGATTTCTAACTTAACATGGAATGGACATCAAATACAAGATGGTGGCACAGCGCAGTGCAGTTACTTATTAATCCATTAGAGCAGCTTTTTAAAAAAGATAATTTCTATATAACATGAAAACTGTGATTATAGTAGTTATTGCTTTATATCTCAATCTGATGGCTGATGTACAAAAGGCGAGAAAAATGACAAAGTCAAGCATAGTTGTATGAATCACTGATGGTGTTCTGACATCTTATTTGAAAGCAGTACTATGTGAAAGTCATTCTATGTGAATCAGTTTTGATCTAACAATATCCATCTGAAGCCTGGGTAGGCGTCATTATATTGCAATTGCTACATTTGAACTAACAGGATAAGGAATTGGAGATAGTTATGGAAGTAGTGTTTTTACTTTTGCACTATCAGTGCATCTGGTCATTAATCCTGAAGGTTTCACCATTCCTATGCTATTTTAATGCTTTTCAAATGAGATCTTACACAACAAAGACACACTTCAATGGAAATATTTCATTTTCTAGTAAGAACTAAGGATTGAGATGACTTTTGAGTCAATTGGGACTTGAGTGGGAGAAATCACTACTTTACACCAATAACTGCTATGAATAATAGTGTTATCCCTTGGTAGGGTTTTGATTTTGATATCCAGATCTAAAGAGCTGTACAGTTGGAGACTGGTTACTGTATCATGTTAAGTCATTTACTTTCCATTCACTTACGGGATTTGGGCTCAGATCCAGTGGAATGAAGGGTTCTTCTTTCTGATAACTGTTAAAGTTTACAAGAGAAAAGCATTGAACAACCTCACGTCCCTTCCATGTGATCAAAATTAAACAATAATTCACAGTAATGTGGCAGTCTTATTCAGGAATTAGAGCCCAAAAATTACTGTTAGTGATATTACAGGCGGACACTTAATAGGTTCACAGGACGTTCCTTTGTCTAATTTTATGGCAGAGGCATTAACCCATCTAAAATAAATTATGGGCCAGAATTTTCTGTCAAAATAATGGTGAGGCTAATGGTGCTCGCTGTTATTTATGCGCAAATGGTACAGGAACTTCAGGCAAGGGGCAGATCGCGGTTAAATGCGGAAATCCAAAAGCAACTGTCCCATTTACGTTACTCTACCGTTAGCTCCGAGAAAACGGCATCTCGGTGTTGCCTCACCACTGAAATGCATGGAATGGCGTGAAGTTGCTGTTTTTGCGCGGTAGATACGAACTAAACGCGCTACAGAAAGTTAAGTCATTTCAAGTCGAAATACCCTTTTAACGATGTGATAACTGTTAATTACTGCCAATCAAACTCTCTGGCACTGAAAATTAACTATTAAAAGTGTGGAGTCCCATTCCTTCAAGTATTCATTGTTGGAAATTTAAAAAAACAATTAATTTTTTTTTACTTCCTTTCTGTCTCTTTGTTTCCTCTCTCTCTTAACCCAATCTTTCTTTCCCTCTCTTTATTTCTCTTTCTGTACCTGATTCGACATTGAATTCACCCACTCTAATTTACACTTCCTTCTCAGCCCTACAGCTGTTAATTTCACAATCCTTCAATCTGATTGGCCAAGGAGATACGCAGTTTGTTTGCCCTGTTCACTCAGGTCCCATATACTCGGTTTCCCTCGCTGTGACCTTATCAGCTCATTACTTTCAGCAACTTGCCGCGCAAAAAAAAAAGAAACATGCAAGGGCAAGTCTAACTAACAGCAGACGCTGTTAGATGCCCTGCCACAGCAAATTATGGCCCAGTGTTAAAACAGCAAGACAGTGCAATCCCATAAAAATGTGTTGTGTTTGTCCGTTAATATCTTCTGCTCCTCAAAATTACTTTGAATTTTTAGCAATTTGTAAATGACTGGAGCTATATTTAGCCAGTTTTGTTCTACAAACACGTCTTAAGTTGTGCTGTCACATAGCCATATGGTAGTAATGATTAATTTAGCCAATCTAGTTGACTCACATATTCGTCACAGTGGAAATAAAATGAACTAACAACCACTTTTAGCAATGTAATAGTAGACCAGATTAGCTTGTTAAGTTTCTTAATTCTTTGTCCTTTTGGAAAACTGAAAGATCCCGTGCACCTGGGATTCAGTTGGCTGATCTCGATGCTGGGTCTCACCTCCACAGAAACGTGAGGTTTGTTGTCGTATAATGGGCCTGAACCAGTTACAGCCAATGTACATGTTTGCCTTCCCGCTCATCCCTTCTTTTCTGTGGCTCCCTTGCCTCCTTTCGGAATGAATTTTCCTCGGATTACTTTAACTACTGCGTGAGGACAGGTTGAATAAATCTGAAGTTTGAGAAACAAATTTTAAAATGTTTTTGAATAGTCAGTGGAGCAGAAATTCACCTTGGGCGGATTGAATCGGCCGCCCATTATACCCCCCGCCCGATAGTCAGTTCCATTGACTGCAATAGAATTGAATATCAAGCGGGGCATATAACAAGCGGCCGATTCGATACTGCCTGTTGTGCTGTCGTCCAAGACAAATTTCTACCCCAATGTACATATGCGAACAATCTATATTCCTTATTTTTTTTTAAATGTTCCTTTTAATGCCTGCCAATTAAAGAGATTCCAACCTGCAAAATTCATGGAGGCAATCTCATTCCTCGAGACAAGTTCAAGTGAAGCTCAGGATGACTGAGTGGATCAGCAATCCATAGTGAATAGGCAGGTATTTGACTGATTCCAATGCTTCCATTCCCGACATTGGGAGGCACCGGGCACACATTTCAGTTCAGTTGAAGATAATGGAATGGGCAGCATGTGGGTATTTCACTAAATCAGAAGCAAGGAGAAAGATTCAGTCAAAGAGACACTGATGGGGAACAAATCACCAGAGACAGAAGGGGAGAGAATCGGTAGAGACAAGCAGAGGGGAAAGAGAAGGGAAACAAACACAGCTGAAGGGATGCTAAGAAAGAACAAAAGTGAGAAGTCGCACAACACCAGGTTATAGTCCAACAGTTTTATTTGAAATCACAAGCTTTCGGAGCTTGACGAAGGTGACGAAGAAGCAGCCGCTCCGAAAGCTTGTGATTTCAAATAAAACTGTTGGACTATAACCTGGTGTTGTGCGACTTCTCACTTTTGTCCACCACAGTCCAACACCGGCATCTCCGCATCAAGAAAGAACAAGCCACAGATACAGCGAAAAGGTTAGGGGAAAGACACATCAGCCGAAGACTTTACAAAGACAGAAATGGGGAGAGATAAACAGATAAAGCAAGGAGACGGAAACAAATTCCTCAAACACACAGACACCATTTTCAGCAATGTAGTGGACAGTAGCAGTAGACCAAAGATTAAGTTAAGAGATCACGGGAGAGACAGATGAATGCAAGACGTCGCAAAGGGCTAGGGAGACAAATAACAGAGCAATTGTGGCAAATGAACAGAAATCAATGGAAAAATGAGAAACAGATCATAGAGGGGAAAGGCTATGGACACCTGTCAAGGGAGAGAGAGATGATTGGAGTCACAGAGAATGATTGTTGTAAAGAAAAAACAGATAGATATGTGAAATAGACAAACCTGCCAAACTGACAAAATGGGAGATGTATGTATGTATCGGGCAGCCGACACTGGCTCGATGGACCGAATGGCCTCCTTCAGTGCCGTAAGAGTCAATGACCTCACTGTGAGCAATACCATTGGATATCTATTAACATATTGAAATTATTGATTGGCAATTTCATTTCTAATGAATATTTCCTGCCCTGCTAAAATTATACTGCAATTCAATTTGTGTGCAAAGTTGGTGGTCAGTTGAAGTCACTTTATTGTAGATAAGTTTGACCCTGGGTGGAAGGAGGGATTGAACTGTATATCAGAGTCATGTATTTGTAAAGGAGAGTGGTCACCACACAAGAGGATAATTAAAATCGAGTACAATAGACCGACTGCACAGATTGTGCTGGGAAATTCCCAATATCTTGCATAGAAACTGACTGCAAGAATTCTTTTTTAAATTGCATTTCATTATTTTGCATTGAGTTTCCTTCACGTTGTGAAGAATTCCAGCCACATACTACAGCACACTAAAACTATGACAAATGGCAATTGCTCTACTGCACTTGAAACTTGTCAAAAGGCAATCGTTGCGTTTTATGAATTGGATTTCACATAAATGTTTATTGATAATCTATATGTCATCATTAGTTACACATTGCAGTTATTAAGATTATGTTAAACCATTTCATTTTAACGGGAACTACAGAGTTGTTAAGATATACCCAACACTATTGACCAGATATTATTACAAAGCTCTTTAAATTGGCATTTGGAAAGAAGTACGATTTTATTCACATTTCATTTTTAAAGTTGTTATTCGCATTTTTTTCACATTCGGTTAAAGAAAAAGGACAGAAAAACTTAGTCAAATTCGTCTATTTATTTCCCTTTTCTTAATATTATCATGATTGAACATGTGATGGTTCTGTATTAATGTGATGCCAAAACGCTGTGTTGAAATCATTTTAGCAAATTCAATACAAAAATACTACTCCAACAATAATTAATATATTTGCATTGATTTAAATAAATTTACAACATTTACCTATAACTATTCTATTCCTTAAACACAAAATAATCTTTTATTTTTTATTCGCCTATGGGATCTGGGCATCGCTGGCAAGGCCAGCATTTATTGCCCATCCCTAGTTGCCCTTGAGAAGGTAGTGTTGAGCCACCTTCTTGAACCGCTGCAGTCCATGTGGTGATGGTACTCCCACGGTACTGTTAGGGAGGGAGTTCCAGGATTTTGACCCAGCGACGATGAAGGATCGGCGATATACTTCTAAGTCAGGACAGTGTGTGACTTGGAGGGGAACTTGGAGGTGGTGGTGGTCCCATACACCTGCTGCCCTTGTCCTTCTAGGTGGAAGAGGTCGCGGGTTTGGGAGGTGTTTCGAAGAAGCCTTGGCGAGTTGCTGCAGTGCATCTTGTAGATGGTACACACTGCAGCCACGGTACACCGGTGGTGGAGGGAGTGAATGTTTAAGGTGGTGGATGGGGTGCAAATCAAACAGGCTGCTTTGTCCTGGATGGTGTCGAGCTTCTTGAGTGTTGTTGGAGCTACACTCATCCAGGCAAGTGGAGAGTATTCCATCACACTCCTTACTTGTGCCTTGTAGATGGTGGAAAGGCTTTGGGGGGTCAGGAGGTGAGACACTCGCCACAGAATACCCAGCCTCTGACCTGCTCTTGTTGCCACAGTATTTATGTGGCTGGTCCAGTTAAGTTTCTGGTCAATGGTGACCCCGCAGGATGTTGATGGTGGGGGATTCAGCGATGGTAATGCCGTTGAATGTCAAGGGGAGGTGGTTAGACTCTCGCTTGTTGGAGATAGTCATTGCCTGGCACTTCTGTGGTGTGAATGTTACCTGCCACTTATCAGCCCAAGCCTGAACGTCATCCAGGTCTTGTTGCATGCAGGCATGGACTGCTTCATTATCTGAGGAGTTGTGAATGGTGCTGAACACTGTGCAGTCATCAGCGAACATCCCCATTTCTGACCTTATGTTGGAGGGAAGGTCATTGATGAAGCAGCTGAAGATGGTTGGGCCTAGGACACTGCCCTGAGGAACTCCTGCAGCAATGTCCTGGGGCTGTGATGATTGACCTTCAACCACCACAACCATCTTCCTTTGTGCTAGGTATGACTCCAGCCAGTGGAGCATTTTCCCCCTGATTCCCATTGACTTCAGGTTTACTAGGGCTCCTTGATGCCACACTCGGTCAAATGTTGCCTTGATGTCAAGGGCAGTCACTCTCACCTCACCTCTGGAATTCAGCTCCTTTGTCCATGTTTGGACCAAGGCTGTAAGGAGGTCAGGAGCCGAGTGGTCTTGGCGGAACCCAAACTGAGCATCAGTGAGTAGGTTATTGGTGAGTAAATGCCGCTTGATAGCACTGTCGATGACACCTTCCATCACTTTGCTGATGATTGAGAGTAGACTGATGGGGCGGTAATTGCCCGGATTGGATTTGTCCTGCTTTTTGTGGACAGGACATACCTGGGCAGTTTTCCATATTGTCAGATAGATGCCAGTATTGTAGCTGTACTGGAACAGCTTGGCTAGAGGCGCGGTAGTTCTGGAGCACAAGTCTTCAGCACAATAGCCGGGATGTTGTCGGGGCCCATAGCCTTTGCTGTATCCAGTGCGCTCAGCCATTTCTTAATATCACGTGGAGTGAATCGAATTGGCTGAAGACTGGCTTCTGTGATAGTGGGGACCTCAGGAGGAGGCCGATATGGATCATCCACTCGGCACTTCTGGCTGAAGATGGTTGCAAACACTTCAGCCTTGTCTTTTGCACTCACGTGCTGGGCTCCACCATCATTGAGGATGGGGATATTCATGGAGCCTCTTCCTCCCGTTAGTTGTTTAAAGGTCCACCACCATTCACGCCTGGATGTGGCAGGACTGCAGAGCTTTGATCTGATCCGTTGATTGTGGGATCGCTTAGCCCTGTCTATAGCATGCTGCTTCCCCTTTTTAACATGCACATAGTCCTGTGTTGTAGCTTCCCCAGGTTGGCAGATCTCAAAGTCTATTTATTGTATATAAAAATATGGATATTGTTTGATGGATGCATTTAAAACACCCACACAACTGGGAATAATGTTTGGAGTTTGTTTTATAGTGAGAGTCAGTCAGGTGAGCTCAGAAAACAGACAGGATTTATTTATACATTCCCTAAAATCCAACTAGAATTTAACTTTTACAACGTATCAGACACAGGTAAGCTGCATGGCACAGTTAAGAAAGTAGTATTTTGGTTCTGTAATTATGTTTTTCAAACGTACATTTCCATTAACTATAGTGATAAAAAAGAAAGCAAATGCTGAAAGTACGCAGCAAGCTTGTCAGCGCTTGACTACACTGGAAATGAAAATCGGGAGAGGTGTATAGCAGGCAGCTGAATCAATATCACCTGTTTTACAATATCATCCAAAGTCAAAATTACCCCAATAGATTATTGTTTTCTGTGTAGACTCTTTGGCAGGACTGCAGCTCTGACACCGGGATCCACAGCCAAAGCGTTAATCTGCCTTGTCTCTTTACAACTATCGATGAACCTGCTGTGTATTTCCACCATTTTCTGAATTATTTATGTTGTTGCTGGATAGCAATAGGTTTAGACTATTTTCAAATAATAAGTAGCTCTGCTGATATTTACATAATCTTAAAAGTCCCAATAAGCCGGTTAAAAGCTCACCCGGGCGAAATGTTTTCAGACAAAGGGTTGTGCGGATGTGAAGTGTACTGTTCCAGAAAGTTGTTGATGCAGACACGAATGAGGTGTTGAAAAGGCCAATGGCTATTTACTTGGGAAGTAAGGGGGAAAAATTCAGTATCGCCCCATTTGGGGCGCAATTATCGGCCGGGCGCAAAGATTAGCGCCTGGCGCTAATTATCGCCACTGACTGGAAACTTGAGTTTTAACGCCCCGGGAGGTGATTGGAGCGCTAAATCAGGCGCTGCACAGCTGTCTTAAGGCGCAAAGGCCGAGGAGTGAGGCGCTAACTCAGAGCGCGAGCGCAGCGCAGGTGCTGCCAGTTAGCGAGGGAACACAGACACAGTGGCGCCGGCCAGTTCTTAAAGGGGGGGGGGGCGATCTTGCTCCCCAGCCACACCCTGCTCATTGCAGCCTTGAATCTCGACCTGGAGAGACCTGAGATTCCATTTTCCAGCCAAGGATGGAGAGGGCGAGAGAATGAGCTCAGCGCTTCAGCGAACGGGCCTTGGATGCTCTGGTTGGCGCGGTGGAGCGCCGAGGATCAATACTGTACCCAGAGAGTGGCAGGAGGCCTTTGCCGCGCGACTACAGAAGAGTGTGGAGGGAGGTGGCTCAGCACGTCTCCTCCAGGAGCATGGTGCCCAGGACCCATGTCCAATGCCGGAAAAAGTTCAACGACCTCACTCGGGTCGTCAGGGTGAGTGGCTGTTTCTCAATACCTCTCCATCCCTCCATCTCAACCTCACTCTATGGCCAGAGGGTCTTAAAACCACAACTAACAGCACTCATCCAACACCTATGGCCCTTTCATGAAGCACACACACACATTCCACACTTTGCATACAGTAAGGGCTATTCACCTATGGGAGGCACATCAGGCAAGACCATGGCTGTAGTACAGTAAGGGCTATTCACCTATGGGAGGCACATCAGGCAAGACCATGGCTGTAGTACAGTAAGGGCTATTCACCTATGGGAGGCACATCAGGCAAGACCATGGCTGTATATTTACTCAGACGCCGTCCTTTTTCTTGCAGGCCAAGCTGGCGCATAATAGGAGACAGCAGCAACGGACGGGTGGAGGGCCGCCTCAGCTGCAACCCCTCAGCGATCTTGAGGAGCGCGTCCACAGGATTGTGGCAAGCCGGGTGATCGGTCCCGTCGCCACTAGAGACGCCGACCCCGTTCTGGACAGCAATGGTAAGGTCATCACCTTTTTGTCCTCTGTCCTTCCACTTGTCCCTCACAACACCAGCCTTTGACACTTTCAATCCAACTTACTAACTCGCTGCACTTATTCCTCCCTTACTGCCACCCTGTCCTCACGCTAAAGCCACTCTTGTACCTCCCTGCTTTCAGATGGTGATTCACCAGCTGAGGAGACGGGCCCTGAAGCTGCCAGTGGGAGTGAGGCTGCAGCCGAGGAGGAAGAGGAAGCCGGAGCATCAGAGCCACCCTCTCCCGAGGAAGCCCATGCCGACACTGAGGACACGCCTTCCCTGGAGGGGAGCAGGGGGGAAGGGTCTGATGAGGGTGAAGCTCCAGGACCCAGCGGGCTGCAGCAACGCCATGGGGGTAGGGAAGAACGGGGGCCTTCTCCCCGGAGGGAGAGTAGGCCAGCGAGTCCTGCTGCACTGGACGCAGAGGAGGAGCGGCTGATCGCGGAAATGAACACCCAGGCGGTGGGCATGCACACTGAGCTCATGGCTGCAGTGGGTAGGGTGCCCGAATGCATTGATGCACTGGCAAGGAGTGTGGAGCACTTCGCTGCAGCGCAGGCGGATGCGACACTGAAGCTCAGTGCTGTAATTCAATCTCAGACTGCTCTCATGCAGACTCAGATTGAGGCCACGCGAGCACTGTCTGCTGCCATCCTCGCTGGTTCGGACACATTTCCCCGGGGCTCTCACCGCGCCGCAGCAGGCCAGCAATCTGTGCTCCAGCAGATTGCTCCGGATGCTGAGGTGCTGCCCCGTGGGAGTGCCAGTGTGCCGGTCGAGCAGGGAGTTGCTGTCCTCGCTCAAGATGACAGCATTCCTGCTGCCACCACTGTCACTTCTCCACTGCAGTTGCCACCGCCTGTAGGACAGACTGCTGCCGCCCATGCAGAGTTGGTGCAGTCTGCAGCCGGGCCCTCCAGGCCCAGAACTGGTCAAGGCCGTCCCTCAAGGGCATCTGCATTGTCAGGGCCTGACAGTCAGCAGCCTTCCACCAGCCTTGCTGCAGCCACTGAGGTCCCATTACGGAGGAGCAGTAGGGTAAGAAGGGGGGAAGGGCGCACGGGAAGGAGTTCACCCTCGATGTAGGAGGTGTGACAAAATGCTGGTCATTTTTTTATTAAAGGCCGAGGTTCGTGGTCAAACTTTTGTTGAGTGTTTTGCACATGATCTCCAGGTTGTGAGAACCAGTTATGGTAATGACTGTTTTTTTGTGTTTATTTGTATGAGTTTGTCATGAAGAAATGACACACACAGAGTTTGTAAAATAAATAAGTTTTCGTACTCAAAATATACATGTTTGGTGTTTGGAATCATTGGTGCCTTGGCCGGCTTAGAGGTTGCGTGTTGGGTTCATTCATGCTGTTCTCAATGGCAGAAGCCATTTCCACAGCAGGGGCCTAGAAGCGGCTTGCTATCAGCCGCTGACGGACGGCCCTTGCAGTTTCACCATTGTGGGCCGCCCTCACGCCTTGGTGCTGCTGCTGATCATCCTCCTCCTCCTCTTCCTCCTCTTCCTCCTCCTCCTCTGGTGGTGCTCCAAGGCCTGGTGGCATTGGCTGGGTCCTGAGGATTGCCATGTTATGCAGCATGCAGCACACAACTACGAGGTTGGAAACTCGCTCAGGCGAGTACTGCAGGGCTCCTCCAGAATGGTCCAGACAGCGGAACCATTGCTTGAGCACGCCGATTGTGTGCTCAACGATGTTCCTGGTAGCTTGATGGCTCTCGTTGTACCGCAGCTCAGCAGGGGTGTTGGGCGTACGGAGCGGTGTCATCAGCCAGGTGCTCAGTGGATACCCCTTGTCCCCGAGAAGCCAACCAACTGGCTGATGCGGTGCCTGGAAAAGTTCTGCCACAGTAGTCTGGCGCAGGATGAATGCATCGTGGCAGCTGCCAGGATAGTGGGCATTGACAGCGAGTATCAGCTGTCTGCAGTCACAGACCAACTGAACATTCAAGGAATGGAACCCCTTTCTGTTGCGGAAATCCTCGGCATTCTCATGCGGAGCACGCAAAGCCACATGCGTGCAGTCAATGGCGCCCTGCACCATGGGGAAGCCCGCTATCCTCGCAAAGCCCAGAGCGCGTTCTTGCTGCTTGTCTGGGGTCATGGGGAAAGAGATGAACTCTCGTCTCCTTTTAAAGAGGGCATTTGTGACCTGCCAGATGCAGCAATGCACCGCGAACTGGGAGAGATTGGCGATGTCCCCAACAGCAGATTGAAATGAGCCAGTAGCATAAAAGTTCAGAGCCACTGTGACCTTCACTGCCACCGACAGAGACGTCCTGGACCTCAGTTGAGGCAGCAGATCTGGCTGCAGCAGGTGGCAGAGCTCAGTGACCACCTCCTTGCTGAAGCGCAGCCTTCGCAGACACTGCTCATCAGACATATGAATGTAGGAGAGCTGGCCACGATATACCCTGGGAGGGTAAGCTCTCCTGTACAGACGCCTGTTGGCCCTCCTCCGTCTGGCCATCATTGCCACTCTCTCTCTGCGTCTCTGTCTCCTCCGATTCAGCTGGCGCAGGACGACGCCCCCCATCAGTGCAGCCCCCATAGTCTCTTAGCAAGCAAAGTTATGAAGGCCAGAAACCAAAGTACCAGCGAAGTTAGGATCAGTAGCCAAAACTACCTCACACAGCGTTGACTCAATGCACAAGTCTCTCTTTCTCTCTCTCCGAATCTCTCTCTCTCTCTCAGAACGAGTGGTGCAAAAATGTCAACCACAGAGAAAGACAGGAAGAGGCCCCCTTTAAATAGCGCCCCCCCCAGCCCCACAGCGATTGTTAGCGTTCCACTCTACCGGTCGTTGGATGCGCCAGGCGGTAAGGATGGGGGCGCCACTGAAATTCTGCTCCGGGGCGCCACAAGGGCGTTGCACTCTCGTATGACGTCACAATCTGCGCGCGCAGGAGATCGCGGCGATAAAGTTTAGCGCCGCCGCAAAATGTCTAGTTAAGTTCGCGAGCGGCGCAAACATCGCTGCGCCCGGGCGCTAGCTGCTTTGCGCCCCATTAGCGCCCTCTTAAGGCGCTAACGGGAGGCGCAACCAACTGAATTTTTAGCCCTAAGGGTTTTAAAGCATATGCAGAATAGGGAACTGGGATAAAATGATAAAGATGAACTATAGCTGGCAGGATTTCACAGCAGGCTCAAGAAGCCAAATGGACTACTTCTCTTTCAATGTTTCCATATCCCTACATACTTCAAAATTTTGCCGACCTTCGTATAACCAACCACAACTCCGAATAGAAAAGCTGGAGTTTGCCTCCCCACCCCACACACAATTCTACATTATTTTCTCAGGACATGTTGATAACAAGGCTGTAACAGTCCTTCAGCAGATTTCCCCCCTGCTTATTTCCTTAAATCCATTTTAGCATAGGAACAGTAGCTGTAATATTGGACAAAATGTCTATCCCCACTTTACCAGTCTTGCTATTTACTCACATCCGTTCTCTCTTTAAACTTAATATCCAGAGGAAAATTTGATCCAAGAATTCTTCAGCCAATCCCCAGACATCAGGTAAGATAAGTTGGGTAAAAACTGCTACTCCATGATGCTCACGTTACATGACCGCTCCAAATAACACCCAGGAACTGGCAACAAAGGTATCGGATTCACAATTGAATTTGAGGTCCCTTCTTGTTAGTAAATAGGATGTTAAGTCTACTGAGCTGCATCCATTTTGTAATAATCTTGGTCTGCAGGACTATTTGAACAGCCCGTTTCAATAAAACTTGTTTTTTTAAGCTTACTCAGATCTGCAGCCATAATCGTGCAAATAACTTTCAGTCACCTTTTAAATTTGAGCCTATAGATCCACACTATTGTAAAACAATGTGGGAGCTACTTCTGGGTTGAAATCTGGATACTAGCAGTAGCATATCAGAGAAATGCAGAGCGAAATAAAAGGACTAAAAGGGCTTGACGGGTAGATGCTGAGAGGTTGTTTCCCCTGGCTGGAGAGTCTAGAACTAGGGGGCATAGTCTCAGGATAGGGGGGTGACCATTTAGGACTGAATGAAGGAGAGATTTCTTCACTCAGAGGATTGTGAATCTTTGCTGAGATCTAGGTTGTGTAAAGTTCTGAAACAGAATGGAAGTTCACACAGGAGCTGCAGAACACCAAGATCACAGAGGATGCAAGCTGAGACTGGGCTGTTATCTCATAGAAGAGAATAGAAAGGAAGGTATAGTAATAAAGGACAGAAAGGTAGTAGAAAAGTTGAGGGAGATCACAATCCTAATAGTGAAAGAATATAGCTCAGTTAATCGGCAGACCCCATGATAAGGCAGTAAAATGAGAGATACTAAGGTGGAATTGTTGCTTATAACATGGAAATCAAGTAAAGAATAAGGACAAATACAGGAAACTCTTTATTAACCGGCACTGACGGGACCGGCGTGGTGCCGGTTTATCGAAAGTACCGGATAACGGAGAGTTATATCTACCGAGGCTATTTTTAACAAAGAAAAATAAATAAATCAAGAAATGTGCAGTATACTTCCGACAGCGCCAGGAGGCCGAGTAGTGGCACTTTTGAAAACTACCCCTACTGACTAAATCGGCGTTCGCGGACTCGGACTCAGACTCGGGATCGGCAACATTGCCGGTTATTTGAGAGGAGTTTTCGGAGTACTCGGCGTTCGCGGAGACTCGACTGCGACTCGGCAACATTGCCGGTTATTTGAGAGGAGTTTTCGGAGGATGATTTTTGCCGGTTAAGCGAGAATTCCGGATATTTGGGTGCCGGATAAACAAAAGTTTCCTGTACATCTTTACAAACGATAAGGGCTCATGGGGTTGGGGGTAATGTATTCGTATGGATTGAGGATTGGTTAAAGGACAGAAAACAGAGAGTAGGAATAAACGGATCATTTTCAGGTTGGTAGGCTGTTTCTCGTCAGGTGCCGCAGGGATCGGTGCTGGGGCCTCAGCTATTTATAATCTATATTCATGACTTGGATGAAGGGCCGAGTGTAATGTATTCAAATTTCCTGACAGTACAAAGCTAGGTGGGAAAATAAGCTGTGAGGGGGACACAAATTCTGCAAAGGGATATAGACAGGTTAAGTGAGTGGGCAATAAGGTGGCAGATGGAGTATAACGTGGGGAAATATGAGGTTATTCACTTTGGTAGGAAGAATAGAAAAACAGAATAATGTTTAAACGGTGAGAAACTATTAAATGTTGGTGTTCAGAAGGATTTGGGTGTCCTAGTACATGAAACACAAAAAGCTAACATGCAGGTATAGCAGGCAATTGGTATGTTGGCCTTTATTGCAAGGGGGTTGGAGCACAAGAGTAAGGAAGTCTTGCTGAAGTTGTACAGGGCTTTGGTGAGACCACACCTGGAGTACTCTGTACAGTTGTGGTCGCTGTGCTTAAGGGAGGATATTCTTGCCTTAGAGGTGGTGCAACAAAGGTTCACTAGACTGATTCCTGGGATGAGAGGGTTGACCCATGAGGAGACTTTGTGTAGAATCACAGAATCCCCACAATGCAGATAGAGGCCATTTCGGCCCATCGAGCCTGCACCGACACATATCCCACCCTATCCCCACGTATTTAATCCCCCTAACACTAAGGGTCAATTTATCATAGCCAAATCAACCTAACCCGCACATTTTTGGACTGTGGGAGGAAACCGGAGCACCCGGAGGAAACCCACGCAGACATGGGGAGAATGTGCAAACTCCACACAGACAGTCACCCGAGGCCGGATTCAAACCCGGGTCTCTGGCGCTGTGAGGCAACAGTGCTAACCACTATGCCACCCTGTTGCCCTGTGAATGGGCCTATACTTTCTGGAGTTTAGAAGAATGAGAGGTGATCTCATTGAAACATATAAAATTCTGAGAGGGCTTGACAGTGTCGATGCTCAGAGGCTGTTTCCCCTGGCTGGAGAGTCTAGAACTAGGGGGCATAGTCTCAGGATAAGGGCCGACCATTTAGGACTGAGTGAAGGAGAAATTTCTTCACTCAGAGGGTTGTGAATCTTTGGAATTCTCTACTCCTGAGGGCTATGGATGCTCAGTCATTGAGTATATTCAAGACAGAGATCGATAGATTTTTGGACTGGAAGGGAATCAAGGGAATTTGGGATTGGGTGGGAAAATGAAGTTAAGGTCAAAGATCAGTCATGGTCTTATAGAATGGCGGAACAGGCTCGAGAGGCCGTATGGCCTTGTGTTCTTTAAATATATTACAAAGATTAGAGAATTGATGGAAAATAATTCACAAGGAAAGTGGGGAGAAACTGGCGAAATCACAGAAGCGAGAAAACATCAAGATAAAAGCAAGACTGCAGAACATATGATGATGCCTAAGGAGCTCAGTGGGACTTGAAGATGTGTTAGAAGAACTGTCAGCAGCTCGCCAATTAATAACACCTCTATGTGCAAAAGACCTTCAAGAAAATAAATGTATAGAAACAGCTTAAAAGACAAAAGGAAGAGGTTGGAATAAGTGTTTTAAAAGTGAGTGAAGCTGCAGGAGTTGATTTAAGGCAATCACAGCAGCATTGTTGGAAGTATTCAAATGTTGTGTAGAAAAGACTTTCCATTTATATTTTTTAAAAACTAGAATTACTGTAAACCTTGTTGACTAAAACATGTGTTAAATTGCAGCAGATCTGGAATTCTCCGGAAATATTTGTATAATCTGTACGGACTTCTCAAAACAACCCTTGTCAATGAGCAGAACTAAAGGATGCAAATACACAATTGTCAAGCCTCAACTATGTTAGGTGATTGTAAGAATATATTTTCCCGTCACAGTAGTGGACGTATTAAACCAATCCTCTTTATAGTCCCTTTTGCCTCTGGAACCAGCCACTGAACTTTAAAGTAATTCATTGTAAGTGCAGCACCTGTATGATGTTTCTGACAGACATGATGAGGTGATTCAAATCCAAATCTTTCTTCCTTAAAAGCTATAAATGCTTAATGCCAATTAATTCCTTTTAAAAAGGAGCGACATATTTATCTGGTCAAAAACAGGAGTGGAATTTTTCAAGGTAAGTATGGAGATCAAATTTTGTATGGAGCACTATGGCTGCAATGCTACTGGCACCAGGAGAAAGCAGTCATGCTTATAAAATCCATAGGTAATGAGTTGCGTTCGTTGCCAGGAAGTATTTCTTTCTGCAGAGCGTCAAGACCCTCTGGAATAAATTGGCAAGACACGTGGTGAGTTACAATACTTCAAAAGGAATTTGGAAAGTTCTTGCGAGAGGAGAATATTTCCAGCAACATGGATAAGTTGCTGGTTAGTTGTGTTTTGATTTCTATGGACTGCAGTGATCTCCCAGAGTTGATGTGATTGCCTTAGGGAGCTGGAGAGGAAACTCCCAGATCTTTCTTCCTGAATTGGCTGCAGGTTTTGTCTTCTGTTTTTTTTCCCCCTTTCGCAAGAGGCGATGGGTGAACAGTATTTATGGTTGCAACATTGACTGGCTAGGGTGGGCTTGATGGGGCATGCTTCTCTCACCCTTCTTTTTGAGCGTTCATATGTAAAATGCAGTAGAATGCAGCAGGTCAGGGCTTAATAAAGAAAGTTGCAGTGTTAGATTGAGATGCTGGAGCTTTCACTTTGTTGCCTTCAAGAGTCATGGAGAAACTTCAGTTTTATTTTCTTGGTACTTTTATCTGTAGTTATTCAATAATCTAGGTAGAGTCAGGGCACTACAAATAGTGCAAGATGCATTGGAAGGAGCAGGCTTAATAGCTCAATGACCTCCTCTTGTTCCATGCATTCTTATGTGTTACTTTGGCGAGTTCATTTTCTCCCGTTTTATGGTTGCCGTTTTAATAAGTACCTCCTGCAAGTATTGCTGAGGTATCAATTGCTGCTCTATATTTAGGAGTGAATCGTGAACAACATCCATCTGGATTCAGAAGAGGACACCTCCAGTGATGTCTGCCTTCTACGACTGAGTTGAAACTTTCCCAGTTGACCGTTCCAGATAACGTGTTGTACAGAACAGGTAGCAACTCCTCCAATTTTGTGCAGCTGCATCACATGGGACTGTACACTTACAAGATATAATTCAGGCAACGTGAGGACAGACAGCAAATGTAAAACACTTCCATTACACTTCACTTATCTTGCTGGATTGCGATAAATTAGACTTCAAAACAAAAATGTCATCACGGTTAATGAATGTATTGTATTTAAAGAGAACATTAACAAACCTGAACCACCGTCTCACATGCTAGGCACATAATGAAGTTGATATGATATTTAACCTGACTCTTCTGCTACTTAATGAATATTCAATGCTCTTTTGAACTATAACATGTTTAATCTGTACTGCAGCACAGAGACAAACTGCTGGTTACAGCACTTTCTGTAAATTTGATCCCATTTGAATCCTGATACTTCCTAGTTTAATCTTTATTTTTTTAAATTTCCCTATGAAATCAAATTGAACAGTTCAAAATCTCCCCTCAGTATTTTCAGAATGGAGATAGACAGTATATCCAGGGTATTTCATTTGCCGAACAGAAGTTGTCAAAATATATAATTGTTTTGCATTTATTTTACTTAATATAATAACCCCCGAGCTCTTTCTTGTACAGAACTGTTATTTCACATCAGTCGTTGCCTCCTGTTCTTGTATTGTTGTGTATTATACCCAGGGGTAAAAGCACTTCACTTTTCCAAGGTCCAGGACCTGCTATTTTTAGGTTTGTCCAACAGAAGATGTTCCTTGGTGCTGAATACTGAGTTATCGAATGAAGAATGACAGTTGGGGCATTATAAATGGTCTCCGTGGCCCTGGGTTAAGCTCCTGATTGCTATCCAATGACCCCCTCCTAGAAAGTGCAACGCTGTGGATGTCGGGTAAGGACAAGATTCTGCTGTGATGTTCTTCATAGTCATGTCGCCTCCCATCACTCACTGCCTGGGTTCTCATATCAAGAATAGCCACTTAGACCAATGTAATGGAGGGTTGCCCACATCCGTGAAGCTATGGTGCAGTAAAGGTCAGCGCCTTCAAGCGAGAAAAGAGGAAAAAAATCTGATGAACTGAAAGATGTACTGATTGATACTCAGTGTCGGGAGAACGAAACCACTGAGTTTTTATAATACCAGGAGCTCTCCTGTGGTGTACCTCAGGATAAGTAGAAGAATATGCTGTTTTATAATGACAGCATTATACCTTGTAGCATATATTATCCTATAGCTAAGGTAAACCTGTGTTTAATTTAGCCTGTCCCTTTTCGGACACATGGTCTAATTGCAGTTAGATACAATACAAAGACCATTAAACGCTTATGAGTGGCTTGCATTCCCTTCTATATACATTTCTATTGAATGATCAGCTGTGATTTGTTGGTGTTTTATACAAAGGATGATGCCTGAAGTGTGACAGACACATCTATAGACTTTTATATGTACTGGCAGATCTCTCGCTGCATTCCTCATGGTGTTTGGGAGGTTTTACTGTTGCAAGTCAGGGTGTTGGGTGTGCAAGTGGGGGAGGGGTGCATATGGCTGCCTAAACAATTTGGAAAGAAAGTGTGTGAGATGCATATAGAGACAGTGAAATAAGTGTCCTTTGCTTAGTTCCTAGCAAATAAAAACACATATACAGAAACAGCATTTTCCTCACCCACTGCAGGTAAGTAAATAAAGAAATAGATTTGTTGTCTCTCATACCACAGTTATGCAAAGAAAAAAATCGGTGCAAATATAGTTCAATAAATAACCCCTTCAATGTAGTCGTCTACATAATTTTTCCTGTCAAACGTTACCTCAGACAAAATTCAGAGGTTCATGCTATACCTTGTTTTTACGTTTAATACAAAAAAATGTCACCGCTCCTTTCACCGCTTCCTAAGCTCGTTTTCACCATTGGATGGGGAGGCGCAATAACAACAACTTGAATTTTTATAGTGCCTTTAACGTGGAAAAATGTCCCAAGGTGCTCCACAGAGGTGTAATCGGACACAAATAGATGAAGAAAGAGATATTAGGAGGGGTAACCAAAAGCTTGGTCAAAGATGTAGGTTTTAAGGAAGGCCTTAAAGGAGGAGAGGAGGTGGATGGGTTCAGGGAGAGAATTTCAGATCATGGGGCCTAGGTGGCTGAAAGGACAGCTGCCATGGCCAGGTGGGTGGTGGGGGTCTGGGGATGCACAAAAGGCCAGAGTCAGAGGAACAGAGAATTCAGACGGGAGTTGGTGGTGGTTATACGGCTAGCGGAGTTATAGAGATGGGGAGGGGCAAGGTCATGAAGGGATTTAAACATGAGAATGAGAATTTTAAATTGGAGGCATTGGGGGACTGGGAGCCAATGTAGGTCAGCAAGGACAGGGGTGATGGGTGAGTGGGACTTGGTACTTCACTCTTGGTGAGGTAGGATACAGGCAGCAGAGTTGTGGATGAGCTGAAGTTTTTGAAGGGTGAAGCACATCTACTCATCATAATGAATAATGCAGAGTGCTTTATATGGGAATGTGATTCCTGCTTTAATCAGCTCCTTGTACCCTAGTCCAACATAAAGCATTTTGGGAGGTTAATTATAAGCATAATAATGGATGGCTGTGCTTTGCTGCTTGAGAGATTAATGAGTTGAAAGAGTGAATACTTGGACAAAGTATTTGTATAGCTAACCCAAAAGACTTTTGTTGATCTAAGCATGAAGGGATTTTGACTTTATTTGCTTAAAGAGGAAGTTTAAGAGGAGTTTCTTTTTATATTAGAAAAATATCTATCTATCATAAATCAAAAATAGTACATTTGTTCACATTTCCTGTCCATCACACCTTATTTTCTGTCTCTCAATCTATTATATTTCAGTCTCCGTCACACTTCTGGCTCCACACAAAGGGGCCATTTCAATCTGCAGGCCTAAGTTTGTTATAAATAGTTATGAATCGGTGCAAATCCCACCTGAAAGAGCAAGTGTTAATAGAACTCTATTCACCAGTGTAAAGTCATTTGCATTATTACTCACAACACCAGGTGGACATTCAGATGGGCCTCGGAAGCACACCAGTGTTGGGAGAGCAAAATTGTGAGGATGGCAAGTTTTAAACGATGAGGCCAGTTAAAAAAGAGTGTCACAATAGGGGACCAAAAATTCTGAAAATCTTTGGAGAGACAGAAAAAGGCATCTCATCTCTTTAGCAGCCTCTATCAAAGCAAAAGAGGCAAGGCATTAAGAAATGGCAGCACATCATTTTAAAGGCACAGAATATTAAAGGTAAGTGGTTTGGACCATTTCTGGGCTTTAAAAATAGCCAGAGTGTTGATCTCTAGAGCAATTAATCTTTGAATGAACTCACTCGGTGGCCAGTCCCACAGTTGCAGGCTTTTCAGACCTGCAGATACACTTGTTGTCCATCCGTTACCAGGCGCAAAGCCCTGTCAATGACCTAGCCAACTAAATTCGGACGATCTAAGCCATGGGCCAGGCAAAAGAGGGAGTAGTAGAGGGACACCTGTCCTTTTATTTCCTCCCTTCCCACCATCCAGGGCCCCAAATACCCCTTCCAGGTGAAACAGCAATTTACTTGTACTTCTTGCAATTTAGTATACCGTATTTACTGCTCATGATGCGGTTTCCTCTACATTGGGGAGTCCAAATGCAGATTGGGTGACCGCTTTGCGGAACACCTCCGTTCAGTCCGCAAGGTTGACCTGGAGCTTCCAGTCACCCGTTACTTTAATTCTCCGCTCCACTCCCACTCTGACCTCTCTGTGCTCGGCCTCTTACACTGTTCCAACGAAGCTCAATGTAAGCTTGAGGAACAGCACCTCATCTTTCTACTAGGCACTTTACAGTCTTCTGGACTCAACATCGAGTTCAACAATTTCAGACCATAACATCTGCCCCTATTTTTTCACATGGCAGCTGTTGATGATTCTATTATACACATTTACACCTCTTCATGCCCATCTTTTGTTTCTTTACTTGTCCCATTGCCATCTCCTTTTACTTTGTACAATCATACCTATGGGCCAGGATTTTGCTGACCTAGGCGGGTCCAGGGCGGGCGACATCGGTGGTGGGTCCCGACCCCACTGCTGGCTCCATCCCGCTGTCCAAAATGATTTTCCCTTGAAGGGGCTCATTAAGCCTGCCCACCGCATTTGTCGGTCCAATTAGAGGAAGCGGGTCTGGTGACGTCATTTCATGCATCATCAGCCGGTTTCCTTAAAGAGACCATGGCCAACTTTATTTTGACATTGGTGCTGTCAGTGTTCTACAGCATTGAGGTGCTGCAAACACTGACAATCACTGCACAGAGGTGCAGGGCTGCACCCAGGCTCTCCCATGACTCCCTCCATATGCTTACGGAGGGAGTCAGAGCATGCAGGGAGGTCCTCTTCCCTTCCGATGGGCGGAAGACACCTCCCCAGGAGACAAACACAGCCTGGTTGCACATTGCAGAGGAGGGCACAAGCAGGGATGTGGTCAGGAGGACCTGGGTGCAGTGGTGCAAACCTTTCAATGCTCTCATTAGATCAGGAAACATCAGTACAAAGCCACACTCAACCTCATCGTGCTGTGCCTCTCATCACATCCCCATCACTCTGCCTTCCCTACCCTACCCCTGCACATCCTTACTCACACCAACTTACCTTGCACCTCCACCCATCCCTTTTTCTCTATCTACATTATCACATCCCCATCTCACTAGCCCCCCTCACACTCACCCTCATCCTAGTGCAATCATACTAAAAAACAACATACAAGGGTAGCCACTTGGGTGTTTTATCCAATGTTTATGTAAAATTTCTGTTAATGTTGGACAGATTTGTGTGCACCTTTGGAAGTGGCTTAGTGAATTGCAGTGAATGGTGAGACATAACGGTACCCCCCGCAATGGTGATGAGTGTGAAAGGAATGGCTTGGGCATTGTAGGGATGCTTTATGATGTTGGTGTGGGGTGGTGCCAACCTGACGCATCATGTGGCAGCGTCAAGTGAAGTAAATCTGGCCATGGTGAGGCCATCCCTGGCCTCCTGGGCAGCAATGTGCTCAGGTGCTGATGCCCTCTGTCCTGTGCAGCACCAGCTGATTGCGGGAAAAGGTTGGTGTTCTTGTTGGTGATGCTGGTGTGCCTGGTGCTGCTGGTGTTGGGGTTGATCGTGGTCGGATTCTGAGGACCAAGGTGAGACAGTATAAAGCGCACCCATGTTGATGGAATAGATGGCAGGTGAAATAGAGATGACAGAAGCATTCTGTCAATGGTGAGAGAGTTCTTCCAATGAGGTGATACTGGATGGAGAGTGGAAAGTGGAAAGCCTGCAGAATCTGTGCTGGAAATGGACTGAGATACAGCTTGTGGCTGAGGAAAGTGATGATCTGTCAGGTGGGAGCTTTTACTGTACATTTGAAGCTGTCAAGTAATCAGCTGGAGTAATGGCTACTGAACTCCCGCCTCAGGTTGACAGCCGTGGTCCCCGAACAGTGTAGTTCCTGTGGCCATGAAGTTAAAGTGAAAAGGTAAGTTAAAAAAGCCTGTTAATGATCTGTCAACTAGATGTTAATGAGATTAATTGGGTCCCCCGCTGCTGCCTGTCGGGTCTGCCTAGCGCTGACAGACCCGACATTGGGAAAGGCATGTGGCGGTGGGTTGACAGCAGGATCCCGACCCGCTGTCAAAAAAAAACACTTTCCCATCCAACCCACCACCGATCCCACCCGCTCACCCCCAGAAAATTCCAGCCTTTGTTATTTAATCATTCCTGCCTTCCATCCTATCACAGACCTTCCCTTTTGTTCTTTCCTCCCATGCCCCCTTTCCCTGACCCTGCACTTGTTTAAAATCTGTTACATCTCTAATATTTTCCAGTTCTGATAAAAGGACTTTGACCTGAAACGTTAACTCTGTTTCTCTCCCTACAGATGCTGCCTGACCTGCTGAGTATTTCCAGCATTTTCTGTTTTTATTTTAGATTTCTAGCATCCGCAGTATTTTGCTTTTGTAAAAGAGGGAGTAATATCGGGTCCAATGTCTTTAGAAGGAGTGACTTATTTTCCTTAAGTTAGGCATCTCAACGTATATTCTACTTATAAAAGACACATACAACTAGTATTTTTATAGAGGGTCTATTGACACCACTGTGTCAGCCAATGAGTTGGAGGCAGGGTGGGAATTACGATTGGACTCGTAACAAACAGTCTATTTTACATCAAACAAAGTCTATTTACTGAGCAAATGGAGGCTATTTAACCAGTGCACAACAACAAACAGTCTACAGAGTCTATTTAAAGAGAGTCTCTAGGAACTACAGCAAACAGAACTCATGACCAAAACTACATCAACTTCTCCTGATAAAAGTAGGGTAATTTCTCAAGCAAAATACAATGGGTGGAGGATAGTTAAATAATATAAATTAATTATTTCTCCAGCAAATTTCAGGGAATGGAGGATAATTACATAGAAATGACGTGCATAAAATCAATCAGTCACTTACAGCAGTGACTGATGGGGGAATTACCCAATCATCTCCATTCTGGCTGGGGATAGTGGTGCCGCTATATGCAGCCGTGCTTTTAGATGTAATTTAAAGTTCAAAATAGGTTAAAACACTCTTCAGCTGCACTTAGCATTCTGGCTATGGATTGGCACAGTTGTGAGGGCAGCTAATGAGATGCAGTACATCAGTGTCATCACCTGCCTGAGCCTGGGGCTCCAGACAGTGACACTGATCAGCGGAACACTGAAAATCTGACTGTAGGGCATTAGCATTGTTGTTATGGCTGTATTGCGTGCATATTTTGTATTACTGCATTCACAACTCATTTGGTGCATTTCGCTGTCTTGCACTCTTTGGTAGTTAATGCATCCTCATAAAAAAAGGTTCCAGTGGTCATGGGTTAGGTGTAAACCATTGAGCATGAAGCACTGGTCTAGTAGTCACCTACATTCCATAAAACGCTCCAACTAGCCCTGGTTTGTGATGACGCCAACACAGCAGGTAGGTCATCTGCTATTTTTTTGTACCAGAGATACTTGGCAAGAACACATTAATCAGCTGCAGTAACTGGGCCAGAGCTCAAAATAAAGCAAAATTGCTACCAGAGATGATGTTAGCAATGACGGGAATGCGTCATGAGTGAAAATCATCCATCCTTGAGTAATTCTTGGTTGGGCAATGGCTGACTGGATAGTGATTGCACTCGACTCAGTGGCGTTAATTTCGATGATGGCGTAAAACGGGAGATAGCAAATCGACAGCCCATTTTCCATCTCTCCTGATTTTTATTTCCATTGTCAATGATTCATTACATTATAATTGGGAATTAATTCACCATTGACCGATGATACTGCTGTACGGGTAATCTTTAAGGCCAGTCAATGAATAAATGAAAAGTAAACCGGAAAAGGCAATGAACAAAATGGATTTTTAAAAAAATCTATGGTATCAATTATCTTGACTGAAAAAGCACAACAAAATATGTTTTATTTAAAAGTAGTGAATGAAATAATGTGCATTAATGTTACTGTGATGATAACAAATTATTACATTGCTTTACGTCTAAGGCTAAATCTGATACCGTGCATTACTGAGTACCATGCATCATCTCCTGACATTACTAAAAGAGGAATAAGAACAAAATATTATATCCTATTCATCCGAATATCCTCTGCTAAATGCTTTGTGACACCTTAGAACTCTATTTGGAGCAACCTTAGACTATAAGCTTAAAGAATTGAAAGCAAGTCAGTTCCTCAGCATGCAAGTAAATATAAGAAACCTTGACTGTAAGAGGTAAACTCAAATAAGGTGATTCTCAGGCTCAGGAGTATATAAACATTAGGCTTAGACTCCCCTGATGGCCCAGAGATAAAGTCACCATCTCTGAGCTGTACAGACCAGGACGTCCCAGGTTTAGCCCCTGGTCTGTGCTGGGTTAGCTGATCTCGGCCAATACAGCAGGAAGACTACTACCGTTGCATCCTAGGGTAGAGAAGAGAAATTGGTTTCCTGTCCTATATAGTGACCCTTGGTGGAAATAGATATGTGGCCACTGGGTAAGGATAGATTGGGCTTGGTTGTGAAGTTCTCCACAGCTGGGCAGCCTGCCAACACGCGGGTTGGATTTCCGTGAGGATTTCCCTGATTATTTACTGTAACTTCAGTCGAGGATCTGTGGAAACCCCCCGAGAAATGTCACATACGCCGTTTACACCATTTTTTCGTAATCTCTGAGGATCCTCCGCTGAGGTTTTGGAGCACGATTCAAGTCAACACTTCAAAGCTCACAAATGAATAATGGCCAACTGGGAGAGATACTGTAAAGTGAATGTTGTCTGTGGGACTGTGCCTCAGGAAGGGAGTCAGCACCTCCAGGAGAGGAGGGGAGAGAGCTGAAGAGTAAATAAAAGAAGTAAACAACAATCAGCCTTGTCTGCAAATATGTTTTAATATCTATTTGATTACAGAGGATACAAAACCCAACCCAACAAAAATGAATCCATATTTCCAGAATTTAGTGAAATTTAATAAATCCTTCAAATAGTCATTCTGCAAATAATACCATTATTTCAATTTCTATATAAATGTAACATCATAAAAATTATGTTTATCATTCATGTAGCTCTGCAGATCCTAGTGCAGATCTGGATGATGTGTATCACGGACCAGTACACTACCCTGGAGATCAAAACTTTCTCTATTATGATTCTAGACAGCAAAATATCCACAGTTACTGATAAAAAAACATTCCACCTCTAGGCTGAGTAAGGAGAAATTAGGGTTTAAATAATAGAGAAGAAAAGTGAAGTTTCTCATCGACAAGCTAAGTAATGTTTTATATATAAAGGTATTTCTTCAAAAATGTACTGGATAGCCTGTAGCATTGAGTCTGAATTTAAACATTTTGAAGTTGCTAATTTTTTCTTAATGGGTGTACCTGTTACCAGCACATTTAAAAAAAAATCTTAAATGTGTATATTCATCCTGGTAAAGTACTGTTATCATTTTTTTAAATAAAGTTTGTAAATAAAAGCTGTTCAATTAAGCAGTTGATGACAAAACACCACTGATTTTGTCTCTTCTCAGTCATGCCGCCTATTCAGAAGAACCTAAGAAATAGGAGCAGGAGTCAGCCATTCGGCCTCAACTTCACCTCCCCTTATCCCTTGGTTGCAGTTATGCGGCCAAGCATCTTCCCTCTCAGCATGACTGAGATCAGAGACTTCCATATCCCCCTGCATATTGCTGCTGTAATCCACTATCCTACATTCCCACAACATAGAAACATAGAAACATAGAAGATAGGAGCAGGAGTAGGCCATTCGGCCCCTCAAGCCTGTTCGCCATTTAATGAGATCATGGCTGATTGTCTAAATTCAGTACCCTGTCCCTGCTTTCTCCCCATATCCCTTGATCCCTTTAGCCTTAAGAAATATATCTAACTCCTTCTTGAATATATTTAATGAATTGGCCTCAACAACATTGCATCATGGAGTAGCACATCATCCCTTCAACTCACTCGTTTTTAAATGGAGCTGATTCCACAACACTGAGCCCAGTATTTTACAGAACGATATCTACTTGAAGTAGTTCTGTCATGTAAAAGAGACATGAGAATAAAATAAGACTCAAGGTGCTAATCTATATGTTACAGAAGTATATGATACTGAATAGGAAAGCTTAATCGCACACTATTTCAAGTTAACTCACTTGGAGGACAAGGAAATATTTGTACAAACAAAGACAAGTTCAGGACTGTTGTCAGCAAGCTCTTCAATTAAGTTATTAATACATAGACTTCTTTAAGGTAGGGTAGTGAAGGCAAAAACACGAACGATTCAAGAGGCAGTTAGACGTGCGATGGGAGACCATAGTTTCTATAGAAGAGTGATCTATCTCGGCCAGACAACCTCCATTATCAGACAATGCACAGTACAGCAAACAGATTAGCATTTTTAAAGCCAGAAGTAATTCTATTTACACGAACATATCAGTGACAACTAATCTGTTGCTCTATTTTATTTCCCCATCTAATTGAAAACCCAATTTAAGTGTGCCACACTGTACAAAAGACATTTTTCAGATGATCGTTTGATGGTCAGATTCAATCTACTTAATTGGTCATGTCGATAACTATGTAAATAACTTGGCATTGATCATGAGACTAGCACATTGTTGTGGGTAAAATAAAACCTGACCTGGGGAATCGTCGCTTAATTGCATGCAACTGCTGGCTCATTTTTAGACATCATTTCTACATCAAATTATTGTCACCTGAACTTTAAATAAGGTAATTTTCTGTTACATTTATGGAGTGGGGGAATTCTGTTGAATAATTCATGAAGGATCTTTGAACATTAAAAAAAACACTAAAATTCAAAAGTGTTTGATAACTGATGCAAAATAGGGGGCGGGGGGAGTGTTGTGTCCTAGTCCCCTTTGAAATAGGACCAATGAGAGCTATTAAGAGACAGGAAGAGCCAGTATCTTAGCACTGCTGTAGTGTGGTTCATATCTACAACAACAACTTTTTTTTAATATAGCGCCTTTAACATAGTTAAACATCCTAAGGCGCTTTGCAGGAGTGTTATAAAACAAAATTTGACACCGAGCCACATAAGGAGATATTGGGGCACTTGGTCAAAGAGGTAGGTTTTAAAAAGCGTCTTAAAGGAGGAAAGAGAGGCAGAGAGGCGGAGAGGTTGAGGAAGGGAATTCCAGAGTTTAGGACCTTGGCAGCTGAAGGCACCAATGGTTGAGCGATTAAAATCAGGGATGCTCAAGAGGCCAGAATAAGAGGAGCGCAGATATCTCGGAGGGTTGTGGGGCTGGAGGAGATTAAAGAGATAGGAAGGGGGGGGCAAGGCCATGAAGGGATTTGAAAACAAGGATGAGGTTTTTAAAATCGAGGCGTTGCTTAACCGGGAGCCAATGTAGGTCAGCGATCTAAATATTTTAATGAAAATCACTCTTATTGTTATGTATTACTCTGGGCAAGTTTATGTACTAAGGGCTACCTCAGTCGCACTGGTTTCCCCTTTATCTGCTGGGCTTGCCTCAACCAAAGCCAAGGGATTGCTGCATAGGAAGTTGTAGATGCCAATCATTTTGTACCCCTCTATGGTGTGATGTCACAGCACGTCACAGGTAATTTAGGTAGACTGTATTGAAGTATTTAGTCGAGTGCAATTATGCCTCATTTCCACAAAAATTTTGAAATCACATTTGTTGCAACTCTATTGGTAAACCTGTTACTAAATGGTTACAACAGCGAGCTATTTACACCATTCAAAAACAAAAGTCTCCCACCTCTGGACCTGAGTGCAGCTTATTTAAACTTAACGTGGCAACTTGTCCTTTTCAGCAGGAACGGAAAGCACAGCGCATGCGTCAGGCTGGCAATTTAATGCCATTCATTACAGGAACCGAATGAGGGCAGCTCCAAATATAATATGAACCCCAGGGAAACTGCATATTCCCTTCAGGCCCTCCTGCTTTAAACTGAATGCGTTCTTTCTGCTGGGGTTGCAGCATAAATGGAGAATTTGTGGAAAATCGGCAGCCGTTGCACAATGCGACCGTTTAAATCATCCCACGTCTGAGGTGCAAATTATGCATTTTGATTTAAATAACAATTGTACGCTGGCTTCTTTTACTGACGGATTAAACTATCCACCATATGAATTAGGAAAGCTGAAGCCTCTCTGTGCAGCCTGTCGTGTAACAGCACACAGGCAGAGCTCAACACCAGAGCTGCTGGCAGCCAACCCTCTCAGGAAATGACATCAGCAGTGTGATAACCGTTCGTTTCCCCCCCCCCTCCTCCCGGCCACTGAAACTACTACAAGGGCAAAACGCTCCTGCTACTAACAGAGAGCTTTTTAGATTCAATAATTAAGAAAATGTGTCATGTTTTTTCAATCAATAATGCAAACAACAACTGCAACTCACATTTCCTTTCAAATTGCTCGCCCCCTCTTTCTAATGATTCACTCAGGTCCACGTCAATATCTGATCGATTTGCGAGTTCCCCCTTAATTCTTTGAATTAATAATCCCACAGGCTTCGTAGCTATTTTCGTGTGTGTTAACCAATCAAGGTGAGGGAAGACATCATTGATTAATTCAACCTTTTTCCACTTTGCAGTTCGCATCTATGTTTAGATTTAGCACAAGTCAGATATTGAGCTGAGCTCTCCTGTGCTTGTTCGCCACATGATCAGAAGGTTTCCTCTTCACCTCAGTCTAATCTCCAGTTCCCAAATTCTCCAACCTCTCTGAAGGAGATTGCCAGAATAGTGCCAAACTGAAGTGGTGTTTTGCTGAGAATTATTATGACATTGAAAACAAGTCACTTCACGGCAGCACAGGAATTAAAGAATCACCATCCTCTGTATAATATTGAACTAGACGAGTTTGATGACTGCTTTTCCAACTGTACTTGCGGGGAGGTTAACTAATGCTGCGGTGGGGGTGGGGTTTAAACTGATTTGGCAGGGGGAGGGGCACCGCGATGAAGCATTAGAGAGGAGAAAAAAAGGTGCACAGAGGACTGGGAGAAGCATACGGCATTAGAATAAAGAGCAGTCCAGAAATAGGAGGGATCACACAGTGGGGAGATGGAAGGCAGACTAGGATGGGTTTGGAGTGCGTGTGTGTAAATGCGTAGAGCGTGGTAAATAAAGTTGGTGAGCTGCAGGCACAAATTGCCACATGGGATTATGAAAAGTGCCAATAACAGAGACCTGGCTCGAAGAAGGGGAGGATTGGGAACTTAATATTCCTGGCTACAAAGTATTCAGGAAAAGTAGGGAAGGAAAAAAAGGAGGCAGGTTGGCAATATTGATCAAAGATACTGTTCCAGCACTGAAAAGGGATGATGTACTTGAGGGTTCAAATACAGAATCTATTTGGTGAGAATTTAGAAATAATAGAGGAGCTTTTAAGCTGCTGGGCGTTTACAATAGGCCACCAAATAGTGAGAAAGAGATAGAGGAGCAAATTTGCAGGCAGATTCCAGAAAGGTGCAAGAACTATAGAGTGGTGATAATGGGGGGGCTTCAATTATCCTGATATAGACTAGGAAAATAACAGTGTAACGGGAGAAATTCCTGAAATGTGTACAAGAGAACTTAATTTCTTTTGCATTAAAAAATATTCTGTGATATATTTAAGAGTGGTAACCTGGTGCAGTTTTATTAATGCAGCTGAAAATGGATTTATCACCAAAAAAATAAGCATTTTTAATCAGAGTGTCGAGTCCACCACCTGTGAGTAGCACAATTTTAAATACTTGAAAATCACTTTAAAAAACTATACAGAACCATTTACTAGCTTCATTGGTGTTCAGTAGTCAGCTTCTGAGTAAATTAAATATTTTTTAAATAAGCTTTTAAAGGGTGCCTATTAATGTCCTTGCGCCTAAAAAAAAAGCTTAATTTTAAGAGCTCCGCGAAGGCTCACAAACGAGTGCAATTAGAGGAAACTCGCCATGCTAATTAATTCGATCTGGGGGCATGGCCCGTTTTGTGGGCGGGGCTGGCTTCCAGCGCGATGATTTTTTAAACTAGCGCAAAAGATCACAGAACTCAATTTGCGTTGGGCGTAATTTGCGCTTAGAATTCCTTGGTCTTTTGCACTGGTTTGGCCGATTTCGGGCGAATTGCGCGGAAAAAACCAGCGCAACCGAGCAGAAACTCCAGGCCAGTGTCCATAAGCGGATTGCATCTTCTTTAAACCAAAGCCTTTTGTGTGCTGTGAGTGAAATAGCATACTACAGTACTAAGAATTTCCCTTTAATTCCTGTATATTGCTCCGGAGAGCATGTAGAATGCCTACCACATTCTCCTTTCTACTCTGAAAGGTGGTAATTACCACACTGTGCAGACTAAAGTTAATGGATAATACACAGAAGCAGCATGCCATAGCAAGATACTATGAACACAACACTTAAACATAATAGAGATAGAATCAGTCGAGTGGGTTATGAAACTGAAATGGGATGTTTTATTTGCTTATTTTGCTTCAATACTTTGGCATTGATGACACTTTCCTCTTTTCCATCCCCCACACACACACCTTCTTCCTGGGAATGTGTTTCAGTTACCTTAAAAACAAGCAGATTTGAAGCCCTGCTATTATGAACTCAAGGGAAAGGTGCTCCTTTGAAAAGCAATGCCTACATTTGATTAATTACTTTCCTAGAAATGTTGGGACATCTTTGGTGTGCACCAACACTTTATCCTGTGTTGTGCTGGGACTCCACCAACTTCTTTCAAATCAACCACCATCCCACTAATACAAAAGCAGGGCAAGGATGCCACTTTGTCCACATGAGGCAGGCCAATATCCCTCCTCAACACTGACTACAAAACTTTAGCAGTACATCTGCACCAACCCTGGTACTTTCCCCTCAACATCTTTCCTCCACTGAGCTATCAGACAGGGCTGCTGGTGTCCTCTTCTCTTTCCCCCTGGCCATAGAACCTCGCAATAGGCATAATAATAAACCTAAATGTTCATGGTATACAGGCTAAGGGAGCTGAACACACAATATCATTATACATTGATGATATACATGATCAATCTTCCCAACATATTCCCCAGTACTTTCCAAAGTATTAAGAAATTTGGCCAAGTCTTAGATTACAAACTCAGCCAATCATATCCAGAGGACACATCCCTCACTTAGAATATTCCTGCAGTAATATGGGGTTCAAAGAGTATTTTATGAATATACACTGACCCGAAAATGTGTCAAAATGGCCAGTCTTGTTCACAGAGATAACAAAGATAGTTGGTGTTGCAAATTAGGATGTCACATCAGTGCATTACAGAATGCTTATCTGCAGTTGACGTTAAGGCACATTGTTGGGCTAGTACAGAGGAGCTTTACTCTCCTCTATCCTAAGCTATGCCTGATCATGGGAAAATGCTTCATTCCTCATCTTAATAAGTGTAAAGAAATCAGTAAAATACAAAACATACAGAAACGTATACAGAGGTTGTTTAAGTCCCTTTGAACTGTTTGGGAGCCCAGGTAAGCTGCTTTGTTCCAAGCAATTTGTTTATTTTTATTATTTATTAACTACAGCCCTCAACTCATCATTATGCATATACTACTTAGAGGTATAAATGTGAGAAGTCGCACAACACCAGGTTATAGTCCAACAGCTTTATTTGAAGGTGATTTCAAATAAAGCTGTTGGACTATAACCTGGTGTTGTGCGACTTCTCACATTTGTCCACCCCAGTCCAACACCGGCATCTCCACATCATACTTAGAGGTAATTCATGCTTAATGCGGAAGACAGTTTCAAATGTGCTCCCAATATATCAGTAAAGTTTTTGGGCCCAGACTCGGCACTGGCCAAGCAGAGAGGCCCGAATACAATAGCAAAATACTGCGGATGCTGGAAATCTGAAACAACAACAGAAAATGCTGGAAACACTCAGCGGGTCAGGCAGCATCCGTGGAGAGAGAAAAACAGAGTTAACGTTTCAGGTTGATGACCCTTCGTCAGAAATTGGTCTGTTCTGACAAAGGGTCACAGACCTGAAACGTTAACTCTGTTTCTCTCTCCACGGATGCTGCCTGACCCGCTGAGTATTTCCAGCATTTTCGGTTGCTGTTTCAGAGAGGCCCGATGTCGTTCTGAAATTGGGCCTCGGGCCTCATCTACATTTCTGGGGTGAGCTGCCGACTCCTGTCATCTAGCTCAGGTAGCTCGGCCCACGAGAAAAACGAATTTCGGGCCGACAGCAGCAGACCTCTGGTCAGTTCAGGGAGTGAAATCGGATTGAGCAGAGAGGGACGATCTTCAGGACTGTGGACTCGGGAGTTCTCCTGCACCTCCCGGCTCCACAGGAAGGTGATTTTTGTAATTGTTTAATTCAAAAGTTCGCTGCAGTTGGGGGCTACAAGGGGCCGCTGAACAATCCTGAGCGGAGCAGACCTGACATCTACCCTCTCATCAGGAACATATATAGAGGGGTCCTTCAACAGTCATTAGGCCCCTCAACATAGTTAAGGGGCCTAATGCACGGGATGCCTAAAAAAAAAGGGCCTCTTGAATTTAGCAGTGGGACCAATGCCTGCCCAGAGTGGGCACAGACAGTCCCCCTGCTAAATTGGCATGAACATATTCTATATATTTTAATTCAGTTTATTTATGCTGTAAACATTTATCTTTCATTCTCCCTCCCAATATATTTCTCTCTATTCCTGATATGAATATCTCTCATTCTTAGGGCTAAATTTTCCTTGGTGGTAGTGGGCGCGGTCGGTGGCGGGTCGAGTGGGAGAGTTGGTTTTTTTTTGACAGCGGGTCAGGAACTCGCTCCCACGCGCCTTTCCCACAGGCACATCTGTCCGCGTGGAGCCGACCTGACCTGCAGCAGCGGGCGATCCAATTGAAATCATTATGAGGATTCACACAGCTTGGGAACCACATCTGTCAACCTGAGGCGTGAGTTCCGTGGCCATTGCTCCAGCTGATTACTTGACAGCATGGAAAAAAAACCAAAATAAAAACATGTTGATTACATCAGCTAACAGATTGATGGAGATTCTGTCCTACTTGAAAAGCTACTGGTAAATGTTAATTTTTCACTGGCAGCTTGGATAAGGAATTGGCTTAAGGACAGAAAACAACGAGTTGTGGTAAATGGCTGTTTTTCAGACTGGAGGATGGTAGACAGTGGTGTTCCCCAAGGGTCAGTGCTGGGGCCAATGCTTTTTTTGATATATATAAATGACCTGGATATTGGAATACAGAGTAGAATTTCTAAATTTGCTGATGACACCAAACTTGGGGGTGTGGCAAACAGTGAGGATGATACCAATCGACTGCAACAGGACATAGAAAGGCTAGCAGAATGGGCAGACAAGTGGCAGATGGAATTTAATACAGAGAAGTGTGAGGTGATGCATTTTGGCAGAAAGAACAGGGAGAGGCAATATACACTTAATGGCACAGTTTTAAAGAGTGTGCAGGGACAGAGGGACCTGGGAGTTAATGTGCATAGGTCCCTGAAGGTGGCAGGACATATTGAGAGAGTGGTTAGCAAAGCATATGGGATTTTGGGCTTCATAAATAGAGATATTGAGTACAAAAGTAGAGAAGTTATGTTGAACCTTTATAAAGCGCTGGTTAGGCCACAGCTGGAGTATTGCATCCAGTTCTGGTCACCACACTTTAGGAAGGGTGTGAAGGCCCTTGAGAGGGTGCAGAGGAGATTTACCAGAATGGTTCCGGGGATGGGGGATCTTAGCTTCAAGGACAGGTTGGAGAAGCTGGATTTGTTTTCATTAGAGCAAAGGAGGTTGAGGGGTGATTTGATAGAGGTGTACAAGATTATGACGGGTTTGGATAGACTAGATGGGGAAAGGCTGTTCCCATGAGTTGATGGTACAAGGACTAGGGATTCACAGATTTAAGGTTTTGGGCAAGAGATACAGAGGGGATGTGAGGAAAAACTTTTTTACGCAGCGAGTGGTGATGACCTGGAATTCGCTGCCAACAGAAGTGCTAGAAGCGGAGACACACAATGTTTTCAAGGGGAGACTGGATAGGCACTTGAGGGAAATAAACTTGCAGGGCTACGGGGATAGAGCGGGGGAATGGGACTGACTGGATTGCTCTACAGAGAGCTGGCATGGACTCGATGGGCCAAATAGCTTCCTTCTGTGCCGTTATGACTCGATGACTCTATGACATTCTCAGCTGTTGCCTTGAATTGATCTGCATTATAAAAAATGACATATACCATTTGAATAAATGTTTGTGTTGCTTCTAGTCAGGTTTTTCTCACAGTATTCTGTGATTGTCCAGTTACACATTAAATCAAGTCATCAACTGTAACAATTTTATTTTTATCACTTACTCCACTGGTTCAATTTGCTTTCAGTCCCTGAATATGACTAATTTAATTTTTCAGTCTGAGACTTTAGGGTGAATTTCTGCAGAGGTTCTCTCACTTGTCCATTGTTAACTTCAACGGAAGAGCTGCAGAAATCCCAGAAATGCATTATAAGCACCACTTACACTGTTTGTCAGGGATTCCGCAGCTTTTCTGCGGAACTTGCATAAGATTGTAAATCCACCCCTTTACAATTATATTTAAAATCTGCTTAATTTTATGTATTACCTCTACACACACATCTTTTATTTGTACCAGTTACTGGTAAAAAAGTCTATAGATTTGTGACTAAAGCACCAATAACTTCCAAATTAATGTACTTTTTTATTATGTTCTTGATCGTATTTGTAGATGGAGTCATATTAATTAATAATTTTATTTAAATATTTCTTTGTTACTCATATATAACTTTTATTATATTATTGCACAGTAAAGATTCAACATCCACTATGCTAGATTAAATTTAAAATGTAATGTGGCCCGGGTCCCTTTGAGGATCCCAGCTTAAAACGCGTCATCAATGACATCACCAGGCCCGCTCCATCTAATTGGGCCGGGTAACGCGCTGGGCAAGCTTAATAGGCCCCATTAAGGTAAGTTCATTTTGTACAGCGGGATGGAGCCAGCAGCGGGGTCGGGACCCGCCACAGACACCGGCCACACCGGACCCACCAAGGTAAGGAAAATTCCGGCCTTAGACTCTGATCCCAGTGTTTCTAATCTTAATCCATCTGTGTGTGAATCTGTTCCTGACATCAGAGTTTTGAAATAGTGGGCCAGAAATTCAGCTTTCAGGCTTCCTGCGGGTGCAAGCAACGCGCACGTACTTGCCTACCGCGTCTGCAGTTGTGCTTTGGGCCCACGAGGACTTCGGCTCCTGGGCCTCCTCCAGCTGCTGGCGTGCAGTGCTTGTGTATCCCAGGGGCGCAGTTAGTTTGAAGCGTCCCCTGGGATCACGTGGGCCATGGAGAGCCAATCCTAGCAGGGCATTTTCATTCATAGATTTGACAGGAAGACCTGTCAAATCTATGAATAGAGATCGGCCCCAAAACCACACTTAAACTTCAAATACATTTTTTTTAAAACATCACATTTTTTAAATAACTATAAGTTAAATAAATTAACTACTTTAAACAAAAATTAAAAATTTTTTAAAATTAATTATACTTAACGGTGCTGAAAATAAACTTACCTTTCTTTAAAGTATCTAGCAAAGATAAACCTGTTGAAAATTTTTTTTAAATTGTAATTAATTAACCACTTACCTTGCTAAAAACAGGCCTTGCGCCTCCTTTTTAAAAGCGCAGCTTCTTCATACTTACCCTCACGGAGAACCCTGAAAAAAAAATCGAAGTTCGCTGCATGCGCGCAGCCTCTCCCGCGCACACGTTCGACTTCTGAACCCCTCCCTTCAGGAGAACGGAAGTTCTGGTTTCCCACGCATGCGCAGTGCATGCAGGAAACCGGCACTTCAGATGGCCTTACGGGTGAGTACACAGTGCGTACTCACCCGTAAAGCGTCCCGAAGTGCCGGTTTCCTGCATGCACTGCGCATGCGCGGGAAACCGGAACTTCCGGTCTGGTGAAGGGGGCGGTTCCTAGGTGAACCGCGTGCGCGGTAGAGGCTGCGCATACGCAGCAAACTTAGATTTTTTTCAGGTTTCTACGGGAGGGTAAGTAGTGAAGAACCTACGCTTATAAAAAGGAGGCGCAGGAGCCGTTTTCAACAAGGTAAGTGGTTAAGTATAATTAAAAAAAAATTTCTACAGGTTTATCTTTTTTAGATACTTTAAAGAAAGGTAAGTTTATTTTTATCACTTTTAAAAAGTATTTTAATTTTTTCAAAAATTTAAATTTTTGTTTAAAGTGGTTAATTTATTTAACTATAGTTATTTTATAAATGTGATGGTTTTTTTTAAAATTTATTTTAGGTTTAGCTGTTCTTTTGGGGCCGATTTCAATTCACAGATTTGACAGGTCTCCCTGTCAAATCTATGAATGAAAGATGGTCTGCTGCCATTGGCTCTCCATGGCCCACGTGATCCCAGGGGACGCATCGCACTAACTGCGCCCCTGGGACATGCAAGCACTGCGCGCCGGCTCTTGGAGCAGGCCCAGGAGCTGAAGTTCCCGTGGGCCCAAAACACAACGGCAGGCGCGGTAGGTAAGTGCGCGCGCGATCCTTACCACCGCGGCAAGCCGTAGAGGCGAATTTCAGGGCCATTATTACGTACTTGGTTTACAGAAGAAGGCACTGATTCTTGGTAGTCCAGTTCAAGGGGAGGGGGGGAGCGGGTGGGGTGGGGGGGAAGGATATTATTCAATCACAGGCAGACTATGTGCCATTTATCCTTGCAGACCAGAGTGGGGTCTGCATTTGCACTTGGTGATAACATGTGGACCAGAGATGCAATGTCGGGAGACTTGTACGTGAACCATTGATATTGGGATTGGCATTCGTAATGGAGTTCATGAATCCCAGAATTTTGAACTCGGGTTAATTTGAGGTCAAATGAAAACTGAATTTTTACTGCTAGTGCTCAGTATGAAACTATGCTCATGCCAGCTTCTAACAGTTACACATTTCCAGTGAGAAGAGGGCAGAACCATTCAAGTCAAGACTGAACAAATCCTGTGGTTGAACACAACAGTGTTTTATATGAGAGTATTTCAAAGACAATCCACTGCATTATTTAAATGTTAATTTAATGATGCCTGTAACAATATGATAATCCAAGCAGTCCACATTAAAATATGAATTGTTTAATCATGGATAAAGTAATTCCTTTTGCAGAATGATCACTCTTGTATACAGTAATATCTCAGTGACAGTAACTTATGATATGGGATGATTTTGAATCTTCAAAAACTAATGCAAGTTTAAATTAGAAAAATGCAGCCAGTATTGTCTCATTTTCAGCCCCAATTTCATTTCACTTGACACATTCACCAATTCAGACAAAATGAATCATGATTAAAGCACTATTTTGACTGTGCAGAATTGAAGCATGTTCAATGCTCAGGGTCAGTGGGATGGACAGGAAGATGGGCACACCTTGGGTAGGTTAGCATCCCTCCGGTTCTTCGAGGTTTATTACATGTTTATTTCTGTCAGCTTCTTGTCCTGATGCGGATTTAATATGCGTCTACTCGTTTCAGTTTCATACACTTGTCCTAAAACAAGTCAGTTTTGACAGCTGCACACAGATAAGACAGGGGAGAGGGCCAGCCCCTTGTCGGTACAGAGTGTTCAGACAATCTGGGGAAGAAAATCAACTCTGGGCAAAGATGTGGGCTGGAACTTTGTTCTTAATTTATCGTCCTGTGCACATCATGCGTGTCCACAGTGTAGCACACATTCATTATCATTTATGTGGGAAATTATATTTAAAACGTTAATCAAACGGTTGCAGTGATATACTAAATGCCAAAGCTGAGCATTATTGTACTTTATTAAAAATATAACTTTAAGAGTCATGAAAACTTGTCATTTTTAAAGGCAGATGTATGGTGTAAAAAGCTGCAAGAGAGTTTCAATTTTGATAAATGGTTTATATGTGACTGCAATACAGAAATGCTATCCATTTTAATAATAGTTTCATTAATAAGTCCATCACAAGAATGGCTGCAACCGTGATAATGACACGCTTTCTTTCTTAATAAATGTGTTCAAGTTGATTAATGAACTAAAAAAAACTGTGAAGATAATTTTTAATTTGCACCAATTCATGTGGTGCCACACAGTAATTAAAACAAGCAATAAAGGAGTGAATTCTCATTGCACCACATCTGACCTACTTTTAGCCTAAAGAAAGACTACCTTCAAGGTAGGCCTAACGCCGGCCTACCTGAGGGTATAGACCTGGATAGATGCCAAAATCTGAGAGTGCTTGCTGGGTTGTAATGCAATAATTTATACAGTTTGAAATAAAGCATTCTGAGTTCAAACCAGGCGGATCTAATTTAAGTGCTACTATCTCTGCAGAATTCAAAACAGTGAATTTGGTCAGGTTAACTGGGGAAAAAACAAAGCATGTTTTATAACAATAACCATGCTTTGTTAATAGGAGCAATTTACTATAAGTAAACAGAAGGAATATTAATACCTGCTCTGATAGTTAACTAGTTATTTCCTTTATTTAAAGTTTGGTAGTTAATATAACCCTCAATTTAAATAGTCCAGGTAAATAATTTCGGGCTTCCCGAGTGTGACAACAATGGCATAATTAGCAGACAGACAGGGGATCATTATGCAGTGCTGTAAACTGTTGGAGTTAAATTATGGCACCACATACAATGAAACTAAGGGCAACAACTGGTGTGAACCAGTTCATAGTCACTATATTTTAGGCTGTGTGTTTTGCAAAGCTTCGAGCAAGAGAAACTGAGCAAAAAAAAAAATAGTCTCAAGTTTGCTCTGCCAGCCGTGGCTCAGTGGTAGCCCTCTCGCCTCTGAGTCAGAAGGTAGTGGGTTCATAGTCCCACTCCAGAAACTTGTAGTACAAAAATCTAGGCCTGATACTCCAGGGGAGAGCTGCACTGATGGAGGTGCTGTCTTTTGGATGAGATGTTAAACCGAGGCCCCGTCTGCTCTCTCAGGTGGACATAAAAGATCCCATGGCACTATTTCGAAGAAGAGCAGGGGAGTAATCCATGGTGTCCTGGCCAATATTTATCCCTCAACCAACATCACTAAAAAAAGATTATCTGGTCGTTATCACATTGCTGTTTGTGGGAACTTGCTGTGCGCAAATGGCTGCTGCTTTTCCTACATTACAACAGTGACTACATTTCAACAAGTTCTTCATTGGCTGTAAAGCGCTTTGGGACATCTGGTGGTCGTGAACGCCGCTCTAGAAATGCAAGTATATTTGCTGTGAATTGGAGACATCAATAGACTGAGTATTGTGTGATGATACTTGTAAAGAATGTTCAAGGTTTTCTGAGAAGAAGTGTTTGGATGAGTATTGTTTGTACATGGAATTGAATGCTGTAAAGTTCTTTGTCCAGACTATGGTACGGTCAGCCTGGGGAGAGTGTGGCAGAGGGTTTTGCTGAAATCCCTGAAGCTGAAACTCTGGACCTGAGATGACAATTATATAATAAAGTCGCTCTGTTTTGATAAATCCTGTGGTAGAGATAGAATTATTTCCTTATGGGTCTCCTGAATAAAATCTGCACTTTATGTTATTAACAGATTTTGAGACTCGGGCAAGGTGCAGAACAAGCTCCCAATTCACTATCACCCGTTTCCGCCCAGCGATAAAACTTAAAATTACCCCTCTTGTGTCTTATTACTTGCTTAAATTAATATTTTTTTCTGGCTTTTTTTCTTTCTAACAAAGACACTCACAACCATGCACCCTCCTCAAGCTGGTAGAGTGGAATTGTCAATGTCAACCCATGATCGGACAACAAGTCGTGGAATAGAAAATATTAGGGTGCTGCAGGCAGGCAGATCCAAAGAGGAGCCAGTTTGGGGATATTAAACACAGCATAATCCAGTGATAAATTGCTTCCTTTTTGATTATTATTGAGTTCTTCTCAAGATGAAAGGTCTCCGCCTGAATTGGCCCAGATTTTGCAGTAAAAATAATGGTGAGGCTATCAGCGCTCACCGTTATTAAAGTGTAAATCGGACAGCAAATTCCAGCGACCGCATCATACGCAGTTAAACGCAGAAATCAGGAAGTTGCTGTCCAGCTGACCTGCTGCTCCAGAAGGTGCGCTATAACAATACCTCGCCGAGAGATTCGGCATTGAAACACATGGAACAGCGTGAAGTTGCTGTACTTACATGATAGATACCCACTAAACACATCAGAAAAAGTTACAGCTTGTCCATTCCAGTGTAAGTAAATTTTTAACATCGTGATAAGTCTTAATTCATAGAATCATAGAATGGTTACAGCACAGAGGGAGGCCATTTGGCCCGTCGAGCCCGTGCCGGCTCTCTGCAAGAGCATTTCAGCTAGTCCCACTCCCTCGCCCTTTCCCCGTAGCCCTGCAAAATTCTTTCCTTCAAATACTTATCCAATTCCCTTTTGAAAGCCATGATTGAATCTGCCTCACCACCCTTTCAGGCAGTGCATTCCAGGTCCTAACCACTCGCTGCGTAAAAAAGTTTTTCCTCATGTCCCCTTTGGTTCTTTTGCCAGTCACCTTGAATCTGTGTCCTCTGGTTCTCAACCCTTCCGCCAATGGGAACAGTTTCTCTCTATCTACTCTGCTTAGACCTCTCATGATTTTGAACACCTCTATCAAACCTCCTCTCAACCTTCTCTGCTCTAACGAGAACAACCCCAACTTCTCCAGTCTATCCACGAAACTGAAGTCCGTCATCCCTGGAATCATTCTCGTAAATCTTTTCTGCACCCTCTCTAAGGCCTTCACATCCTTCCTAAAGTGCGTTGTCAGAATTGGACACAATACTCCAGTTGAGACCAAACCAGTGTTTTATAAAGGTTCATCATAACTTCCTTGCTTTTGTACTCTATACCTCTATTTATGAAGCCCACTATCCCGTATGCTTTTTTAACCACTTTCTCAACCTGCCCTGCCACCTTTAATGATTTGTGCACATATACCCCCAGGTCTCTCTGTTCATGCACCCACTTTAGGATTGTACCCTTTAGTTTATATTGCCTCTCTTCGTTCTTCATACCAAAATGTATCACTTTGCACTTTTCTGCGTTAAATTTCATCTGCCATGTGTCCGCCCATTTCATCAGCCTGTCTATGTCTTCTTGAAGTCTATCACTATCCTCCTCACTGTTCACTATACATCCAATTTTGTGTCATCTGCAAATTTTGAAATTGTGCCCTGTACTCCCAAGTCCAAGTCATTAATATATAATCAAGAAAAGCAGTGGTCCTAGTACCGACCCCTGGGGAACACCACTTTATACCTTCCTCCAGTCCGAAAAACAACCGTTCACCACTACTCTCTGTTTCTTGTCACTTAGCCAATTTCATATCCATGCTGCCACTGTCCCTTTTATTCCATGGGCTTCAACTTTGCTGGCAAGCTTATTATGTGGCACTTTATCAAACGCTTTTTAGAAGTCCATACACAACCGTATTGTCCTCATCAACCCTCTCTGCTACCTCATCAAAAAACTCGATCAAGTTAGTTAAACATGATTTGCCTTTAACAAATCCGTGCTGGCTTTCCTTAATTAACCCACACTTATCCGAGTGACTGTTAACTTTGTCCCTGATTATCATTTCCAAAACCTTCCCCACTACCGAGGTTAAACTGATTGACCTTTAATTGCTGGGTTTATCCTTACACCCTTTTTTGAACAAGGGTGAAACATTTGCAATTCTCCAGTCCTCTGGCACCACCCCCGTATCTAAGGAGGATTGGAAGATTATGGCCAGTACCTCCGCGATTTCCTCCTTAACCTCCCTCAGCATCCTAGGATGCATCCCATCCGATCCTGGTGACTTATCAACTTTAGGTTCAGACAGCCTTTCTAGTACCTCCTCTTTATCAATTTTTATCTCATCCAGTATCTCCACTACCTTCTCTTTTACTATGACTTTGGCAGCATCTTCTTCCTTGGTGAAGACAGATGCGAAATATTCATTTAGTACCTCAGCCATGCCCTCTGCCTCCACGCGTAGGTCTCCTTTTTGGTCCCTAATCGGCCCCATCCCTCCTCTTACTACCCTTTTATTTTTTATATGCCTACAGAAGACTTTTGAATTCCCTTTTATGTTAGCTGCCAAGCAACCTTTCTGGCACTGAAAATTAGCTTTTACAAGTGTGGAGTGTCATTCCATCAGATTTTAATTATTGTTGGAGAATTATAAAAAATAAAAAAATAAAAATATTTTTTAACTTTTTCTTTCTGTCTCTTTTCTCTCTCTCTTAATCCCATCTTTCCTTCCCTCTCTCCATTTTGCTTTCTGTACATGATTTGGCATTGAATTCACTAATCTAACTTACAGATCCTGGGTCAGACTCTTCGCTGCTCAGTAACAATTCTTCAATCTGATTGGTTAAGGAGACACCTAGTTGTTTGCCCTGTCCACACAGTTCCCAGATTCCCTGTAGAGGGTGCCGGACTGAAATGGCTTTCTAATCACAGCAAGTTCCAGTGCAAAACCCCACAATGTCTGTGTAAGTGTAATGAACGGCTAGTGCCGATCGTTCGCCACTGACCACCAAATCCAAGCCAAATGAACTCGTCTTTTCTCCTTTCAGGTGCGGTTAGTATTTGTATTTCCAACATTTTCTGTTTGTATTTCAGATTTCCAGCATTCATAGTTTTTACTTCAATCTTTCCAAAGTATGTTGTATAAATAACTGGTCTTACATTTATGTCTCCTATATTTTAAAGCTTCAAGCCATCCTCTTAACAGTAATTAGTCATTGTAGAAAATAGACTTACTAATCATATTTACAAAGTAAATAATAAGTAAAAATAATTTTCTCCTAACATACATATGACAACATTTAGTACTTTGATTTTTTTTTGCAGGAACAATCATCTTCTTGGTTTGGTGCCACGATCATGTAATTCCAATTCAGTGAGTAGAATTAACTATTCTTTCTATTGGGAAAAATAGCGCTTTGCTCAGCCTCAGCCAGCATGAGTGAGTAATTTTCAATGGGTTTGATGGGATTATTTTTAGGCACCACTTTCTAAATCTGAATTGTGCACTTTTCAAACCCCCAGCTGGATCTGAAATGTATTAAGGCTTGGACTTATTGATCATTGAGTCCTGGAACATTACAGACATCTTCTTCACTCCCACTGGTAAAGAAATGTGGCTGGCAAACTGTTTTTGAATGTCTGACTTTCAGCCTTTACAAGAGCTGGATCATTTCCCGAGATAAATTTCATCCTATGGAAGACCCAATGACATCATCTAAAATTTTGTGCTTAAGTCCTAACTTCGTGCATGTTCCCGAAATAGAAAAGATCAATTGAAACAGATACAATAGCAGTGGTTTATGGTTCTGGACGACAATTAATAGTGATTATGGTACTTGAGGTCATGAGTTCAAATCTCATGATGGCAAGTTGTGAAATGGAATTCATTAAATCTGGTCATTTATCGGCTGCCATTCGAAAAAATGGCCATGAAAGCCATGGATTGTTGTTAAATCCCAACTAGGTCAGTAATGTTCACGGGGCATGGTAGCATAGTGGTTATGTTACTGGACTAGTGTTCCATGAGCCTGGACGAACTGATCTGGAGTCATGAGTTCAAATCACCACCACGGCAGTTGGGGAATTTAAATTCAATTAAATAAAACCTGGAATTAAAAAACTAGTATCAGTAATGGTGACTATGAAACTACTGGATTGTCGTAAAAACCCATCTGGTTTTAGGGCCATACCCAGTCTGGCCTAGCCAGATGTGGTTATATGTGACTCTTAACTGCCCTTTGAAATGGCCTTGCAAGCCATTCAGTTGTATTCAAGAATGTGGCTCACCACCACCTTCTTGAGGGTAATTAGTGCTGGGAAATATGTGCTGGCCTTGGTGGAGACATCCACATCCTGTGGGCCAGTTAGAGCCAATGGCAGCACACCATCTTTCATTCATAGTTTTGACAGGAGAACTGTCAAAACTATGAATACAACTTGCCCCCAAAAGAACAGCTAAACCTCAATTAAATTAAAAAAAAACCATCACATTAATAAAATAACTATAGTTAAATAAATTAACCACTTTAAACAAAAATTTACATTTTTTGAAAAAATTTAAATTCTTTTTAAAAGTTATAAAAATAAACTTACCTTTCTTTAAAGTCTCTAAAAAAGATAAACCTGTTGAAATTTTTTTTAAATAATACTTAATTAACTACTTACCTTGTTAAAAGGGGGTCTTACGCCTCCTTTTTTCATGTGTAAAATCTTCCATACTTACCCTCGCGTTCAAACCTGAAAAAAAACCTAAGTGTGCTGCGTGCGCACAGCCTGTAGTGCGCACGCGGTTCACTTAGGAACCGCCCCCTTCGCAATATCGGAAGTGCCGGTTTCCCGCGCATGCGCAGTGCATGCAGGAAACCGGCACTTCGGGATCTAATACGGGTGAGTACACAGTGCGTACTCTCCCGTATTCGGCCGAATTTCTGGACCAATGTTTTAACAACAGAAAATGCTGGAAACACTCAGCAGGTCAGGCAGCATTGAAGATAGGGAAACAGAGTTAACGTTTCGCGTCGAGGACCCTTCTTCAGAACTGGAAAAGGTTAGAGAAGAGAGATTTTTAAGCAAGTGCAGGGGCAGGGATAGGGAGGAGGGGAGGAAAGAACAAAGGGGTAGGGAGGCTGGAAGGCAGGAGAGATTGACTGACAAAAGGGATGATGGTGCAAGGCAAAAGGAGAAGGTAATGGGACAAGTTAAGAAACAAAAGATGACTCTAGATGAGGTGTAAATGGCAATGGCAGAATCATCAACAGCTGCCATTTGAGAGAAAAAGGGAAAAAAATATAGGGGCCGAGGTTATAAATATTTAAAACCTAATGTTTTAACTGTAAATTAGGAAGTGATTTATACACAAATGCATGTTATGTACCTCTCAAGCGAAATCACATCTCACTTCGCTGATGACTGCACAGTGTTCAGCGCCATTCACAACTCCTCAGATAATGAAGCAGTCCATGCCCGCATGCAACAAGACCTGGATGATGTTCAGGCTTGGGCTGATAAGTGGCAGGTAACATTCACGCCACAGACGTGCCAGGCAATGACTATCTCCAACAAGCGAGAGTCTAACCACCTCCCCTTGACATTCAACGGCATTACCATCGCCGAATCCCCCACCAACATCCTGGGGGTCACCATTGACCAGAAACTTAACTGGACCAGCCACATAAATACTGTGGCAACAAGAGCAGGTCGGAGGCTGGGTATTCTGTGGCGAGTGTCTCACCACCTGACTCCGCAAAGCCTTTCCACCATCTACAAGGCACAAGTAAGGAGTGTGATGGAATACTGTCCACTCGCCTGGATGAGTGCAGCTCCAACAACACTCAAGAAACTCGGCACCATCCAGCAGCCCGTTTGATTGGCACCCTATCCACCACCTTAAACATTCACTCCCTCCACCACCGGCGTACCGTGGCTGCAGTGTGTACCATCTACAAGATGCACTGCAGCAACTCGCCAAGGTTTCTTCAACAGCACCTCCCAAACCCGCGACCTCTTCCACCTAGAAGGACAAGGGCAGCAGGTGCAGGGGAACACCACCACCTCCAAGTTCCCCTCCAAGTCACACACCATCCTGACTTAGAAGTATATCGCTGATCCTTCATCGTCACTGGGTCAAAATCCTGGAACTCCCTCCCTAACAGCACTGTGGGAATACCATCACCACACGGACTGCAGCGGTTCAAGAAGTCGGCTCACCACCACCTTCTCAAGGGCAACTAGGGATGGGCAATAAATGCTGGCCTTGTCAGTGACGCCCACATCCCATAAGCGAATAGAACAACAGCTATACACCTGCAAGTTCAGTTCAGTTATGTCTATTTGCACAAAGATACTTTTTGTGACAGCCAGGAGTGCTGAACTCTCAACTAGGATGTCCCAATTGGAATCTGAACCTGCATTTGTATTATAGCTCCCCCCCCCACCCCTCCAGCCCCCCAACCCCCACCCCGTGCTGTTGTCGGCAGGCTAAAAGGACTGCAAGGACTAACTTAGGAGAACAGTGAAAATGCAGGAAAACACTTTCTAAAGTTCTGAGAAAATTATAGCAGAACTAATGTTTGAGAAATGCAGACTTGTATCCAAATGAGGGAACAAGCATATTTTATTCCAGTTTTGTAGTAGACGCATCCATTCCATTAACTTTAATAGATTTTATTCCATGTTGTGTGTTTGCACAGTCAACTAGATGATTGCACCAGGAGAAAGTCCAGAGCAGGGCATTTGAACAAGGAGAGTACATGGCTGAACAAAATCATATAATGAATAGCAAGCACAATATAGTTGGCTTTTTGGAGAAAAAAACAAGTGCCTCTTCTGCCCTTTTAGTCATTGCTACTGTCAACCCTTCTTGTTCTGAACCTTTCTTTCTCAATGCAGTTCCAAATATCTCTTGTTCTGTTTCGTTCTCAGAATGAGTACCAACTGAATGTAACAACATGAGACCTGAAGCTTGGCCTGTGAATCTGTGAGACTGTGCAATGCAATATTATTAAGTGTTTGTAGCAATTACTACAAACAAATTGCCCGCAGAATACCCGGTAGTGTATTCTGTAATAAGAGTTCATTACATTTAGATAGTGTCCTTGCATTTAATAAAGTGCTTTCGCCATTATTTTCTTTCTCTTGCAATGCAAAGAAACCTAGGGGAAGGGTTGTGCTGAAGATGAAAGCTAAACATGTAAAGCCCACAACCGTCAATACACCTCATTTAGCTTTCCAACATATTATACAGTATACTAGGAGAAGTGCACAGAACCAAGGAACTATTCTTAAATGAGCATTACATTGGGAATAACAACAGAAAATGCTGGAAGCACTCAGCAGGCCAGGCAGCATCCGTGGAGAGAGAAACAGAGTTAACGTTTCAGGTCTGTGACCCTTCATCAGAACTGGAAAAGGTTAGAGATGTAACAGGTTTTAAGCAGGTGCAGAGGCAGGGTAAGGGGGAGGGGAGGGGAGGAAGGAACTGAAGGAACAGTCTGTGCTCGGGTAGGAGGCAGGAGAGATTAAATGTTGCAAATGGGGATGGCAGAATCATCAACAGCCGCCTGAAAAATGGGGTCTGAAATTGTTGAACTCAATGTTGAGTCCAGAAGTCTGTAAAGTGCCTAATCGAAAGATGAGGTGCTGTTCCTCGAGCTTATGTTGAGCTTCATTGGAACAGTGTAATGGGCCGAGGACAGAGAGGTCAGAGTGAGAGTGGAGCGGAGAATTAAAGTGACAGGCGACCGGAAGCTCGGGGTCACCCTTACGGACTGAACGGAGATTTGGTCCGCTTGGTCCGCGTTTGGTCTCCCCAATGTAGAGGAGACTGCATCGTGAGCAGCGAATACAGACTACTAAATTGCAAGAAGTGCAAGTAAATCGCTGTTTCACCTGGAAGATTTGAGACAGGCTAATTCCCAGCAGATCCAGATACACCCTACTTGAAAAACGCAGCTAAAGCTCACAGAACTTCCTGTACACTATGAATGAAAAGTTACACCGATTATCGGTACACCTTCCTTCTCAAAAGAAAATAAATTTTCAAAGAAGAACACTGTGGTTTGTTTACTGTGACTGGCTGGCTAGCGCCACCTGTGTCCTGGAGTGTTATAACCTGACTCTCTGTTGTCAAGAATTCTGATTTCCACAACTGTCTCCTGTTCCTCCCAAACAACACTGGTCTTTCAGATGAGACGTTAAACCGAGGTCCCGTCTGCTCTCTCAGGTGGATGTAAAAGATCCCGTGGCACTATTTTGAAGAAGAGCAGGGGAGTTCTTCTCGGTGTCCTGGCCAACATTTATCCCTCAAACCAACATCACTGAAAAAGAACGATTATCTGGTAATTATCACATTGCTGTTTGTGGGACCTTGTATGCGCAAATTGACTGCCGCATTTCCTACAGTTCAACAGTGACTATACTTCAGTTCAAAAGTACTTTAATTGGCTGTAAAGTGCTTTGGGACATCCTGAGGTCATGAAAAGCGCTATGTAAGTGCAAGTCTTTCTTTCTTTCCTCCCACCTTTGTTTCTTACATTGGCGGATTTTGCATTTAACTATTGTTGCTCTTGTGCTGGCAGCCAAATCCCTTTAGCTTTTAGCTGAATTCTGACAACATCTTCTAAGCTCATCATGCTTGTTGATATCTTTATTATATATAAAAACAAAAAATGCTGGAGATACTCAGCAGGTCAGGCAGCATCTGTGAAGAGAGAAACAGAGTTAACGTTTCAGGTCGATGACCTTTCGTCATACGAAGGGTCATCGACCTTAAACATTAACTCTGTTTCTCTCTTCACCGATGCTGCCTGACCTGCTGAGTATCTCCAGCATTTTCTGTTTTTATTTCAGATTTCCAGCATCTGCAGTATTTTCTTTTTGATATCTTTATTGTAGGACTGGGTCTGTTGGACATTGCTGAGGGATAGTTTCACTTTTACATCCCTCACAGCCCTGGCTTCTAAAGTCAGCTTGCTATAGGTTCATTTGCTAAATAATCTTTGAGCTCTCCAGTATTTCACTTGGAGAATAGTATCAGTCAAAAAGACTGGAGTCCTTTGCCCAGTCTCTTCCCACCTACATCCGCGACTCTTCCGACACCCTCCGCCACTGTAACACTTTCCAGTTTCCTGGCCCTAACCGTCTCCTTTTCACCATGGACGGCCAGTCTCTCTACACCTCCATCCCCCACCAGAACGGCCTGAGGACCCTCCCCTTCTTCCTGGAACGGAGGCCCAACGAGTCCCCATCATCCACCACCCTCCTCCTGCTGGCTGAACGTGTTCTTACATTGAACAACTTCTCCTTTCACTCCACTCATTTCCTCCAAATAAAAGGTGTTGCTATGGGAACCTGTACGGGTCCCAGCTATGCCTGCCTTTTCATGGGCTTTGCTCCAAACCTACTCAGGTCCCTCCCTCACCTCTTTTTCCGGTACATTAATGACTGTATTGGTGTTGCTTCTTGCTCTCACTCCAAACTGGAAAATTTCATCAACTTTGTTTCCAATTTCTACCCCTCCCTCACCTTCACATGGTCCATCTGCGATTTTTCCCTTCCTTTCCTCAACTTCTCTATCTCAGTTTTTGGGGATAGGCTGTTGACCAATACCCACTATAAGCCCACTGACTCCCACAGCTAAGTTGATTACATTTCCTCCCATCCTGCTTCCTGTAAGGACTCTATTCCATTCTCCTAATTTCTCCATCTCTGTCGTATCTGTTCTGGTGATGCCACCTTCCAGACCAGTGATGCCACCTTCCAGACCAGTGCTTCCGATATGTCTTCCTTTTTCCTCAACCAAGGATTCCCCTCCTCTGTGATTGACAGGTCCCTCGACCATGTCCGTCCCATTTCCTGCACTTGTGCTCTCACCCCTTTGCTTTCCTCTCAGAACCACGATAGGGTTCCCCTTGACCTTACCTTCCACCCCACTAGGCTTCACATTCAACAGATCATCCTCCACCATTTCCGCCACCTCCAGCGTGATGCCACCAACAGACACATCTTCCCCTCCCCTCCCCTGTCAGCATTCCAAAGGGACCGCTCCCTCCGCGACACCCTGGCCCACTCTTCAATCAACCCCAACACCCTTCCCACGACACCTTCCCATGCAAGCGCAGGCAATGCAACACATGCCCTTTTACCTCCTCCCTGCCCACCGTCCAAGGCCCCAAACACTCCTTCCAGGTGCAACAGCGATTTACTTGTACTTCTTTCAATTTAGTATACTGCATTCGCTGCTCACAATGTGGTCTCCTCTACATTGGGGAGACCAAATGCAGATTGGGTGACTGCTTTGTGGAAGACCTCTGTTCAGCCCGCAAGCGTGACCCCGAGCTTCCAGTCACCTGTCACTTTAATTCTCCGCTCCACTCCCACTCTGACTACTCTGTCCTCGGCCTCCTATACTGTTCTAATGAAGCTCAACATAAGCTTGAGGAACAGCACCTCATCTTTCGATTAGGCACTTTACAGCCTTCTGGACTCAACATTGAGTTCAACACTTTCAGATCATGTGGAGATGCATATCTCTGCGTTCTTGTTCACCAGAGGAAAGAAAATCACTTCTCTAGCCCTCTCAAGACAACGCTGGCTTCCAATGTGGCTTGAGTGACCTCTGCTCTCCATCTGTGCTGCCATCCAAAGTGGTATAACTACCAGATCTCCCTTGAATATCAGTCCATCCTGTACACTGAGTTCCTCCCCCATTTGAAATACACGGCAATTTGGGATGGCCCTTCTCTTGGGTTAGGCCATTATTTGCTTATTGTCATTCTGAACTATTTCAGGGCCTGGAATTTCCTCCATGGCACAAGAAAGAATGGACTGTTGGATCCAAAAACGTGCCCATTCCCACACCCATTCTGCTGATGCCAAGTTACCCTCAAATTTCCAACGAATCTCATTAGAATGCGCCCAAATGTAAAATGGGCGGAAATCCATGTAAACAATTGGGCCCAAGGAAAGCACCAAACTCCCACCATACATTTCTTCTATGAAAGGCCCCAATATTTCTGGTGAGGTGGAGAAGGAGCGGGGGGAGCGTGGTAGTGGGGTGGGGGGGGAACCCCAGAAATCCCGGGGATGCGGAGATCCTGCCAAATTTAATGGCAAGACCACTTTATAATTTTCTTCCACCGTTTCCCGCCCGGCAGCCAGCCAGATTAACAGGCCGGCCAGTCGCTGGGTGGGAAAGCCAGCAGCAGGAGGCCACAGCTGGGGACCATTGAGGACTGTCTCCGGCGATCAGCAGAGATCGGGGCTTGGTGGGTGGGGAAAGGGGGGGATCGGAGACCAGTAACCAGGAGGGAAGGAGGGAAAGATTGGGACTCATGATCGGGGCTTGGTAGGGGGATCAGAGCCCAGCAATAGGGAGGGAGGGAAAGGTTGGGGGAGTGGGTCGGCCGATCACGGGGATAGGCCAGAGATCGGGGGGTGGGAGTCGGCCAATCGTGGCAGCGAGGAGAGGCTACAATCGGCAGAAGGGAGGCCAAAGGTTTGCTTGAGGGCCGGAGGAGCTCTCCTGCTCCTCCTGGTCTACAAGGAGTGCTCTAAAAAGCATTTACCTGCTGGAGCCGGCTGCTCCCATCTCCATTTAGATGCTGGGTCTCGTGAGCCCTGGGAAACCAAAAATAATGACTAGGAGCTTAATTTATCTCTGTTTCAGTTAGCAATCCAGAGGCATAGGTAACAAATTGACCTTTTTGCATGAGATATGCTCCCAGTCTTCTTACATACATTACACTGTGGAAGTATATCTTGTATTGATGTCAAAGTATTTTAGTAATTGTGCTTGAGAGATGAGCCTCTTAACCTGATCCAGACATTTCTTATGGTGACAGTTCCTTATGAGATGTTTTTGCATAAGACGTTCTTGTATGTCACTTCCAGGAATGCCAACCTGTGGCTCATGCCTCAAAATCTCTAAGTGAAACCATGTAAAGTCATCTTCTTTCTTATGTACATCATGAAGAGGAGCAGTTACCTCTGACATCTTTGGAACAAACTGATGCAGATAGTCTTTCCAAAAGTGACTAATTAAGTAACTCTTCTGTCAGTGGGAAAAGGCATCTTCAGCACTGCTGCACATTTAGCAGGACCTGATTTAAAGTCCATCTTCAGTGATTCTATGACCCAAATATTTAATTTCTTGTTCTTTGAATTGAATTTTATCCTTACTATTTGGTTTGATACCTTTTCATAGACGTCACTTCAACAGAGCTTCCAGTTACCAATCATCCTCCATGACAACAACACCTTTCAGATTTTTAAGTATCTCATGAAGTCTCCTCTAAAATTATTTAGGAGTTGGAGAGATTCCAAAAGACATATGTAACCATCTGTATCTTCCAAATGGCATTGACGAGTTAGTCAGCAGACTTGATTTTTCATCTATTACAACATGCTAAAGTCCATGCTTTCCATCCATAACTATGAATAGTTTTACTTTTGCTACTTAAGGCAAAACATCACCTAGTTTGAAGTGAGTTGTGAATACAGTTGAAGACTTTGTTAAGTGGCTTTGGATCAATGCACAGGCACACTTTATCAATGCTTTCATGACCATCAATATTGAAGAGGCCCAGTCAGTCAGAGCAATGGTGCACTTCTTGACAAGTTATTTCACACTTAGAGTTAGTTTCCTGGCTATAAATTGTGTAGTTGGGACCTTAGGATCAATTTAAATTTGTAGAGTGCCTTTGAAGACATCCTGGTATCTCCACTATATCTTTTTAGTGAGCTTTTATGAACCCTCCAGAAATTATATAGGTGGGACCTTGAGATCAATTTGAAGCTGTAGTGTGCCTTCCACCTTCCCCTCTCCTTTGAAGACATTCTGCTATTTACATAAAACAGCTTGTTTTGTGAGCTTTGATAAACCCCCCATCCTCATAATACTTTCATGATTCATTGTCACAAGTTGTAGATATTGGTTGACTCCAAAACAACAGGCGGTCTATATCCACTTGGAACTTGTCCAAACTCAATGCTGTACTTCTTACTGTTCTTAACCCAATGGCTTTATTTCTGTTTTGTTTGATCTGAACAGTTAACTGTTAGAATCCTGAATTCTCTGCCATTTGGATCATCAAACCATCTGTCATTCATTTTCAGATAGAATATTGAATGAAAGAAAGAGTTGCTTTTATATATAGTGTCTTTCACGTCCTAGAGTGCTTCACAGCCAATTAATTACTTTCGAAGTGCACTTACTGTTGTCTTTGTGGAAGTGCAGCGGCCAGTTTGCACACGGCAAATTCTCACAAACAGCAGTGAGATGTATGACCAGTTAATCTGTTCTGGAGGTGCTGGTTGAGTAATGAATGTTGGCCAGGACACCAGGAGAACTCTCTTGGTCTTCTTCAAAAAAATGCCATGGACCCGAACAGGCAGCTGGAGCCTTGGTTTAACGTCTCATCCGAAAGACAGCACCTCCAACAATGTAGCACTCCCTCAGCACTGCACTCAATTCCAGGAGTGGGACTTGACTCACAACATTCAAATTCAGAATGGAGAAGTGAGAATGCTACCACTGAGCCAAACTGACAATAGCACCACAGTCTAATTGAAATTTGACTTTCTTGTTCTTTATGGGCATTTTGACATTTGATACGTTAGCATACTGGTTAGTCACAAGAAGTTAAATCTACAGTTTGTAGCTGCTGTTTGCCTATGCTCCAGTTTCTAAACTTTGGACACATCGTTTTGTTTTCGGTTCTGAAGTAAGCGCTGGCAAGGCCATATTTATTCATAAACCACTTCAGTTCTTGCGATGAGAGGGTTGCTAGAGGGGATGAAGAGTAAACCACTTTGTGGGACTGGAGGGATGTGTTGGCCAGACTAGGTAGGGCTGGTCGGTTCCCTTCCCTAACATTGAACCAGTTGGGTTTTTCCAACAATATAGAACTTTAATAGTTATTTTTCTGGTGCTAACCTACAAATTAGCAGATTCATTGGATTCAGTTTCACAACTTGCCATGGTAGGATTTGAATTCATGACCTTTCTAGTCAGTACCATATTTATCTGATAAACGGATCTTCTCTCTGCATGTATATTTCCAGTCCAAAGAAGGACAGGCTTCAAATGTTCTTTTATAAAATTTCTGTATCTCCTTTTAAAACACACATTCAGAATGAGTTACTTCCAATTCTAATGTCAAATAGCATTGTGAGTGAGTTAAGTTGATAAACTAAAAAAGGATTCAAAGCATAAAAACACGTACACTTTATTGATCAGCCATTTCAACTAAACTACATGCAACTATCCATCACACAAACACTTCCAGATCAGAGGAAGCAGTCAAAAAACTTCCTGTACTTGACTTGCACTAACATTGATACATGGTTGAATAGACCGCCAACATTCACCGCTCAGGCGCATATATGAAGAGTGGTCATAAGGTGGGTGACTAGTGCCATTTCAACGGTTGTCCAGTTGCAGTCAGTGCCTTCAGAAAAGGAGGGGTGAATGGGAGAGAAATCTGGTGAAAGTAGGCTTGTACATTCTGGAAAATCTGTGATCTCTACCCTCTGGTATAGCAGATACACTCAATTTTTATGCTTACTGGCAACCATCAAAAGGTTGCCCATGCCACTGCAAAAGTTACAGGCCTAGGTTTTCAGATTGTAAAGACTTGCACGGCAGTGGAACTTACACACTGAAATCTTCAGCAGTCTTGTGCAGGAGCCAAAATGATTCTATAACTTCCAACTGCTTTGAAAACAGCGATGGACTTCAAACTGAAATAAAGTGACTTTTATTTATCCTTTAAACTTAACCTAACCCAACAGTTTTAAGGAAAGGAATCATTGCTGTATAATAAGCTTTTTTGCCTTTACTTTTGAATCCAATCCAAGTCCAAAAAGCATCCTGATTAATTATTGATCACATCAAGCTCCAGGTTTCTTGGTTTTGTGTTGTCTTGGATTCTACATTTTCTACAGTTTCCTTCCTAAAATATCCAGTCATGGCTCTTACATCAGATTCCTCACATTTTGACCTTGTGTTTGCCTTGCCAACTTTTATTAATTATTAATTCACAGAATAATGTTCTACTACCTCAATGACTAACTGTTTTGAAAATATGATTGCTAAAAAGGATGATTTCAATTTGTCGTCTTGATTTTGGGATCAATGGCATTGATCTGACTAAGGTCAGGGATCAATTCTAATTATTCCTGCAAAATGTTGCTGGAATGTATTACCAGATAATTATAGAAGCATGGCTGGTAAACCTCTCTATTGAAGGACTGATGAGATAATACAATGGCCACAATACAGCAGGGAAAGTGTGCCTCAAAATAACTAGTAACAATCACAGTGTAATCAGAACTGCTGTAACACTATCACAGCTTCCAGAAGTACTCAGTCAAATAACTTCTCATTTACTAGCATTTTAACAACAAATATATCTTTCCTACTCTTTGTGGTCTTGGTTGCTATCGGCCAAAATCTGTACAGGATCACATTAAGCAGACTGCGGCCTGTTAATTCCCATTCACATTTCTCCCCTGATATTTATCCTTATAAATGTTGAAGCAATGTAACCTAATGCCAAGTTTCAAGACTACTATTAAAGCGGCCTTGGCCTTCTATAGATAGGAAAGGCCAGTCTGCAGAGGAAGGTCGATGTTGTGTAAAGGCCAGGCTGGAGAAGATGATCAATGATAGGGATGGGCAAGGAAAGAGTGAGCGTGAGAAGGAAGGAATGTGTGACTGAGGAAAGGTTAGAGAAGAAGGTCAATGAGCGGGGGGAAAGGTCAATGTAAGACAAAATCAATGTAAGGGAAAAGTCCATTCCAGGGGCAGGTAGATCAGGCAGATAGGGAAGGCCAGTGTGGGTGAGAATTACTTGCAATTTGAAGCCATTGTACACTTGTATCTTATGCAAACTGAATTTTAAACTTTTCTCACTGAGAAATTATTTGTAAATGACCCCACTTCAGCCACGAGTAAAATTATATTGTGATTGTTTACAAGAGATAGTATGTAATGGAAGAATAATCAACAAGCATAATTAGTGGCATTACTGATTTCATAGAATTACATAGAAATTACAACATGGAAACAGGCTGTTTGGCCCAACCAGTTCGTGTTGGTGTTTATCCTCCGCATGAGCAGTCGTTCTAATCCCATCTGCCCACCCTGTCCCCATCTCACTTTAATTCCCTTTTCTTCAATTATCTATCTAACCTATTCTTAAATATTGACATGGTCTCTGCTTCAAACACAAACTCTGGTGGTGATTTCCACAGCCTCACACTTCACCGTGTAAAATTGTTTCTTCTCCCTAAAGCTGTTACATTTAATATTATATCTGTTTCCCCTTGTTCTAGACCCTCAAACATGGAAAACAGACTTTCTATCTACTCTGTCCCTTCCCTTCATAATTTTAAACACCTCCAATTATCCCTTAATCTTCTCTGTTCTAATGTAAATAGATCCAATTTTTCAAGTCTTTCTTAGTATTTGTATTTCCTCATACCAAACAGCATCCTAATGAATCTGTGCTATAGCCTCTCCAGTACCTCAACATCCTTCCTATAGTGTGGATCCCAAAACTGCACGCAGTACTCCAACTGCAGTCTTATTAAGGTTTTATATAGATTCGCCATTACATCTTGACTTTTATATTTTATAACTATTGCTATAAAACCCAGTATTCCATTAGCTTTTTTATGGCCTTTTCCACTTGACTGAGGTGTAGGGAGCAGCATTATAAATTTTGCAGATGATACGAAACTTGGCAATGTAGTAGATAGTAATGAGGATGGTTGTAGACTTTAGGGTGACATAGACAGGATGGTGAAATGGGCAGAAGCATGGCAGATGGAGTTCAATGCGGAGAAGTGTGAAGTGGTGCACTTTGGGAGGACTAATATGGAAAGACAGTATACTATAAATGTCACGATTTGGAAAAGTGTAGATGAGTAGAGAGACCTTGGTGTACATATACACAAATCCTTTAAGGTGGTAGGGCAAGTTGATAAGGTGGTTAAAACAGTTTATAAATAGAGTCATAGAATATGAAAGCAAAGAAATCATGCTAGAACTTTATAAATCACTGGTTAGACCTCAGGTGGAGTATTGTGGACAATCCTGGGCACCTCACTTCAGGAAAGATGTAAAGGCCTTAGAAAGGGTACAGAGGAGGTTTACCAGGATGTTACCAGGGATGAGAGACTTTAGTTATGAGGAGAGGTTGGAAAAGTTAGGACTGTTCTCTTGGAACAGGGAAGGTTAAGAGGTGACCTAATAGAGGTTTTCAAAATGATGAGAGTGTTTGACAGAGAAAAACAATTCCCTTTGGCGAGTGGGTCAATAACCATGGAAGGATAATTACTAGTCCTAGTCCCCTTTTTCTGCTGATGTAAGCTAATTATCTCTAGTCATTTTTCTGCTGACCCCTGCAATTCTTAGTCACCTCAGCTGGTAGCATTACAGAATCATGTCTCATCTCTAGGTGTTCTAAGTTTGCCATAAAAAACGATGTAACAGCAGGTGCGTTTTTTACTTGATGTCATTTTTATGAAGGCAGATGTTTGTGCTTCTTTACGAAGTGTAAATTAGAACACCTTAACCAGGGTCAACTATTGTCTTGTTCCCAAAGGTCAGTCTGTCAGGAGCTTTTAACCTTCTGTTTCAATAAGGTTATTGATTCAGTGTCAACAACTATCTTATCTCTATGGCCAGAATGCTTTCACAGCTTTTCCATAGTTAGGTTTCTAGATTTCCAAACCCAGTTTGTCATGTTTTAATAAGGCCAGGATTCTTTCATAGAATGGTGTATTTTTCTGAATAGGTTTTATGGCTTATTCCTTCACAACCAGAGGTCATAGATTTAAAATCATTGGCAAAAGATTGAGAGGGGAGATGATGAGAATTTTTTTCACTCCAAGAGTTGTTGGGATCTGGAACGCTCGACCTGAAAAGGTGGTCGAAACTGATTCCATCAATAATTTTCAAAGGGAGTTGGACAGGTCCTTGAGGATGAGGATCTTACAGGATTACGGACAAAAAGTGGGGGTGTGGGACTAAGCACGACTGCTCAGAGTCGGCACAGGCACGATGGGCTGAATGACCTCCTTCTGTGCTGTAAGTTTTTATGATTGTATGATTCTAAGTGCTGCTTTCAATATCTTGTGAACCTGAACTTCCAAATCCGTCTGCTGTTCCACATCACCCAGACTTCCCCCATTCAAAGTATAGTTATTACTTTTATTTTTTATACCAAATGTTCACAAGCTAAGTACAGATGAGGTGGGCCATTCAGCCGTGGCTCAGTGGTTGCATTCGTCAGTAAATTGTAGGTTCAAATCCCACTCCAGAAACTTGAGCACATAATCGAAACTGACACTTCAGTGCCATACTGAGGGAGTGCTGCCCTGTCGGAAGTATTGACTTTCAGTTGAGCTGTTAAACTCAGGCCTCGTCTGCCTTCTTGGGTGGATTTAAAAGATCCCTTGGCGCAACTCAAAGAAGAGCAGCAGAATTCTCCTGGTGTCCTGGCCAATATTTATCCCTCAACCAACATCACTAAACAGATTATCAGGCCATGTGCCTCACTGCTTTTTGTGGGACCTTGTTGTGTGCAAATTGCTTGCCGCATTTCCTTACATTATAGCTGTAACTACACTTCAAAGCAAATAAGAATTTCCTACCCTTCTCTAGCTTGAATCTGTATTTCCTCGTTCTACTCCCATAGTTTAATGTAAAGTAATATTCTGGGTTAAATTTCTCTATGTAACGCACTCCTGGCTGGCCTCCCACATTCCACCCTACGTAAACTTGAGGTCATCCAAAACTCGGCTGCCCGTGTCCTAACTCGCACCAAGTCCCGTTCGCCCCTCACCCCTGTGCTTGCTGACCTACATTAGCTCCCAGTTAAGCAACGCCTCGATTTCAAAATTCTCATCCTTGTTTTCAAATCCCTCCATGGCCTCGCCCCTTCCTATCTCTGCAATCTCCTTCAGCCCCACAACCCCCCGAGATATCTGCGCTCCTCTAATTCTGCCCTCTTGAGCATCCCTGATTATAATCGCTCCACCTTTGGTGGCCGTGCCTTCTGTTGCCTGGGCCCTAAGCTCTGGAATTCCCTGCCTAAACCTCTCCGTCTCGCTACCTCTCTTTCCTCCTTTAAGACGCTCCTTAAAACCTACCTCTTTGACCAAGCTTTTGGTCACCTGCCCTAATTTATCCTTATGTGGATCGGTGTCAAATTTTTTGTCTTAAAATACTCCTGTGCAGCACCTTGGGCCGTTTTACTACATTAAAGGCGCTACATAAATACAAGTTGTTGATGTTGTTGTTGTATATCCTTAACAATGTTACATATGTCTGTGAGATTACCTCTTAGTCACCACATTTCCAGGGTGGGTAGCCTAAGTTTCTCCAGTTTGTCCACATAATTCAGATTCCTGACACTGGGGATCAGTGTGGTGGCTCTTCTCTGCAGTGGCTCCAGCGTTTGAATGCCTCTCTTGTTCTTGGTGTCCAGAACTGGATGCAGTATTCAAGGCACAGTCTGATTAGATGCTATAAAGCTTCATCACTACCTCATCTGACTTATATTCTACTGTCCTGCTATTTGGTTCAACATCCTCAGTAACTAGTGGTGTTCCGCAGGGGTCGGTGCTGGGTCCCCAACTCTTTACAATCTATTTTAACGATTTGGAGGAGGGGACCGAGTGTAACATATCAAAGTGTGCAGATGATACTAAGATGGGAGGGAAAGTAGTGAGTGAGGAGGACATAAAAAATCTGCAAGGGGACATAGACAGGCTAAGTAAGTGGGCAGAGATTTGGCAGATGGAATACAATACTGGAAAGTGTGAGGTTATGCACTTTGGCAGGAAAAATAGTAGAGCAAGTTATTATCTTAATGGCAAGAAACTGGAAAGTACTGAAGTACAAAGGGATCTGGGGGTCCTGGTGCACGAAACTCAAAAGGTTAGTATGCAGGTGCAGCAAGTGATTAAGAAGGCCAATGGAATGTTGGCTTTCATTGCTAGGGGGATAGAATATAAAAATAGGGAGGTATTGCTTCAGTTGTACAGGGTATTGGTGAGACCGCACCTGGAATACTGCATACAGTTTTGGTGTCCATACTTAAGAAAATACATACTTGCTCTCGAGTCAGTACAAAGAAGGTTCACTCGGTTAATCCCGGGGATGAGGGGATGGACATATGAGGAGAGGTTGGGTAGATTGGGACTATACTCATTGGAGTTCAGAAGAATGAGAGGCGATCTTATTGAAACATATAAGATTGTGAAGGGGTTGGATCGGGTGGATGCGGGGAGGATGTTCCCGATGATGGGTGAAACTAGAACTAGGGGGCATAGTCTTAGAATAAGGGGCTGCTCTTTCAAAACTGAGATGAGAAGGAACTACTTCACTCAGAGGGTGGTAGGTCCATGGAATATGCTGCCCCAAAAAGCTGTAGAAGCTACATCATTACATAAATTTAAAACAGAAATAGACAGTTTCCTAGAAGTAAAGGGAATTAAAGGTTACGGGGAGCGGGCAGGAATTTGGACAAAAGTCTAGGTTCGGATCGGTCATGGCCCTGTGGGTAGAGTAGCGGGCCCAGGGGCCGTGTAGCCTGATCCTGCTCCTATTTCGTGTGTCCAATTCTGTTAGGTTCAGGAGATGGTTCTGTGAGAGTAGATTGACGGTTAGGATCAGATCAGCCATGATCTTATTGAATGGCGGAGCAGGCTCGAGGGGCCAATTGGCCTACTCCTGCTCCTATTTCTTATGTTCTTATGTTCTATTGGCTTTGCTGATTGCTGCTCTGCATTGGTTAAACACAATTAGCTTTGAGTCTACTAAAACTCCTTGGTCTCTTTCAACTTCATCCTTAGCTATTTCAACACCATTCATGGAGTGCATGTCATCTGCTTTTCTTGCTATGTGTAGTAGTTTACATTTGCATGCTTTAAATTTCGTCTGCCTTTGTTCTGCCCAATTAAATATCTTGTGCAATTCATTCTGTAATTTCGGAGTTGCCTCCTCCAGTTCCACTGCCCCTTCTAGTTTGTTATCATCTGCAAATTTGACCTCTTTGAGTTTCTTAATCCAGGTCATTTATATAAATTGCAAAGAGTAGTTGTCCCAGCACAAAGTCCTGAGGCACCCAATTCAGTACTTCCCCCATTCTGACATAGCTCCTCTAACAAATATTTGTTATTTTCTATCCTTCAACCATTTTTGTATCCATTCCCAGGGTTTATCCTGAATCCCTACAACTTTGAGTTTAATTAACAGCCTTTTGTGTGCCTTGACCACCAAAAGGGCTTACCACAGCCACAACCATTTGGGTTGTCACTTCCTTATAAAAGTTGAAGATGTTGGTCAGGCAAGAGCTTCCTCATCTGAATCCATTCTGACTGTTGTTAACTGGGTTACTGTTACTGTTGTATAGATGATCTTCAAGTTTACTCCTGATTAAATCCATTGTGTTACATGGAATTGAAGTAAGACTAATGGGTTTATAGTTGCTTGTGTCTGTTTTGTCACCCTTTTTGAATATGGGGACTTCATTAGCTTTCTAAACTCCTGCCACCTCCCTAGTGTCCAATGACTCCTTCATAATGATTGTCAATTCTTCACCGATCACTACCTTACTCTCTGTCAGAATTCGGAGATAAATACTATGTATCCCCGGGGATTTAGGACTTCCATCACATTTATTACAAAGTCATTGATTTTACTTGGAATATCTTTGTTTGGAGAAGGCATATTGCTCAAGGGGGAAGTAATCATTCAGAATATTTACTACCTTGTGCTCATCCTCCGTTTCAAGTCCGTTTGCATATTTTATGGTTTTCACCTCTTCTCTGACTGTCCTTTTGTTGTGGTACGGGGAAAATGTTTTTATTGTTATGCTGAACGTCAGCTGCTATGCTTTTTTCAGATGTCGCTTTGCCGCACCTTTTTAATGTGTTTCTGTACTTTTTTTGTATTCATCCCAATAAATCCCTTCTCCTTTCTCCCTGCAGGCCATTTTTCTCACAATTAATTTGTTTGTTATTCCTGTTAGGTCATGTTTTCTTATAAATGATCACTTCAGTGTCTGGTATAGTGAAACAGAACGTTTTAGAAATAGGGAATGTTGCATTATCTCATTGCTTCATGGCTAGTACCAAGTTCTACCTTTTGGGGGATAGGGATAGGAAGAAACACTGTGAGGTGGCAATCTTATCCTGTTATCAGCATCGACAAAGTAGACCCTTACAGAAAATTCCATGCCCTTGACCGCTCTGCTCAACCAACCAGAGGCATTGTAGTTAAAGAAAATGGAGAGAGGAAAAAAAGTCAAGATAAAGCATCTGGACATATATAATTACACTGCTGACTTAACATGAAAATATGTTAATTTTTGTGATACATAGATGCTATTGTAAGTGAAACATTTGGAACATTGGCCCAGAAACTGCTGAAAAATTAATGGCGAATTAACGGCGCCCGCCATTATTAGTTCGCAAAAAATTCCGCAATTTGTGGTGAAGAAGAGACACGCCATGAATTCCAATTCTCCACAAATTACTGGGTGATTTTCCGTTAGCCACGACAAAACTGAAAAAATTCCAACCTCGCCATAAGCCTCCACATTGAAATTCATTGGGGGGAATTTTCTGGGGGGTCAGTGGGAGTCGGGTGGGAAAATGGATTTTTTTGACGACGGGTCGGGACCCCGCTGTCAACCCGCCGCCACGCGCCTTTCCCAAATGTCGGGTCTGTTAGCGCTGAGCAGACCCGACATGCAGCGGCGGGGGAGGCAATTAAGGTCATTAACACCTTGTTAACAGAGCATTAGGAACTATTTTCAGCTCACCTTCAGAATTTACCAGGTCGCTCACAGGGTCCATACTGCTTGGGGATCACGTCAGGTAAGCAGGGTGGGAGTTGAATGGCTGTGGAATCATCTCATTACTTGACAGCTACAAATGTGCTATAAAAGCTCCCATCTCAAAGCTGTTCACTTTCCAAGCTCAGAAGCTGTTGCTTACTGCATTTGGAAGACAGATTGAGCTTTATGCAGGTTGCAAGTGTTTGGAGCAAACTCTCTATCCAGTGTCACCTCATTGGAACAACCTCTCTCACCATTGACAGATCGCATCTATCATCTCAACTTCACCTGCCATCTATTCCATCAGCACCGGTGCCCTTGAAACGACCTCAGCTTGGTCCTCAGAATCCATTGCTCCAGCTGATTACTTGACAGCATGGAAAACAAACCAAAATAAAAACCTGTTGATTACATCAGCTAACAGATTGATGGAGATCCTGTTCTACTTGAAAAGCTACCGGTAAATGTTAACTTTTCACTGGTCATTCTCGGCTGTTGCCTTCCAACTGAACAGTAGTGGCAGTGAATTGATCTGCACTTTAAAAAATGTCATATACTATTTAAATAAGTGTTATTTCTGGTCAGGTTTTTCTCACAGTATACTGTAATTGTCCAGTTACACATTAAATCAAGTGATCAACCATAACAATTTCATTCTCATCACTCATTCCACTGGTTCAATTTGCTTTCAGTCCCTGAATATGACTAATGTACTTTTTCAGCCTGAGACTTTTCTGGGATTTCTGCAGAGGTTCTCTCACTTGTCTATTATTATCGTCAACGGAAGAGTTGCAGAAATCCCAGAAATGCATTGTAAGCACCACTTACACTGTTTGTCAGGGATTCCGCAGCTCTTCCACTGAATTTACATAAGATTGTAAATCCACTCCTTTGCAATTACATTTAAAATCTGCTTAATTTTATGTATTGCCTCTACACACACATCTTTTATTTGTACCAGTTACTGGTACAAAAGTCTATAGATTTGTGACTAAAGTACCAATAACTTCCCAATTAATGTACTTTTTTAATTATGTTCCTGATCATATTTGTAGATGGAGTCATTTTACTTAATGATAACTTTATTTAAATATTTCTTTCTCACTCATATATAACTTTTATTATATTATTGTACAGAAAAGATTCAACACCCACTATGTTAGACTGAACTTAAAATTTAATGTGGCCATGGCCCCTTTAAGGATCCCAGCTTAAAACACGTCATGAATGACGTCACCAGGCCCACTCCATCTAATTGGGCCGGGTAACGTGCTGGGCAAGCTTAATAGGCCCCATTAAGGTAAATTAATTTTGTACAGCGGGATGGAGCCAGCAGTGGGGTTGGGACCCGCCACAGACACCGGCCACACCAGACCCACCAAGGTAAGGAAAATTCTGGCCCTTATTTCTCTTCCTATATCTAATTTGAGTCTAACTCACCCTATTTCCTTCTCCATTGATCGCTCTGTTTCTTTATCCTTGCATTTCATTGGTTATGGAAATAGACCATTTGGCACGACGTTCATGAGGTCACAGATGCGATGTTGGCAGAGCTGCACCATTATCAGCTCGCACTTCCAGCAAATATAGTGCAATCTGAAGGGTGAGGAAAGAAGTCCAACTCATGTCGCTCGCTGTGAGATGCGCCATCCCAGCAATTTCTGGCCCATTATTATGTTTTATATACTTCACTCTGTTGAAAAAACCTGTTTTTCTTTGTAGTTCAGGACCCATGACTGAAATCATGTGAGCGGACAATTTTACGAATTTAACTTCATTATCAGAAGGGGGAAAAAAACAAATGAAAAAGCATCTGTAATAATCAACCTTTAATGTTTCTCCTGCAGCTAATGAGCTACTTAACCAATATAAATTTCAAAGTCCATTAAGCCATCTGTGGAAGCTCAATGTTGCTGTCAAGTGGCTCAAAGACGATCCTAAAAACTCCCAATTTACCCATAAGACCCTGTATGTGCATATTTACATCTGTCACTGCTCAGTATAAATTTCCCACTTACACATGTTTAATGTTTGAATAGAGTACACGGTAATGACTGACAACTTAAGGGAGCTTATAATGGAATCCATAATGACCATATGTTAAAAACACAGTTTATTCACATTACCGTACGAATACTTTTATCAAACACATGACATTCTTTGTACCACTGCATCTTTAGTGTGTGTAGCAATCTGTGATACAAAAGCCTTTGTCAATATATCTGACTGGCTCACTGACTTTAAGTTACAAAACAACATTACTGTTTGTCTTCGTTCACGAACTATCCATCATGTTAATTATTTTATTGCGTCAACAGTCAGGCATTGCTAGACTAATATGTTTATATACAATATACCGGATGAGATCGTAGCTGCTGTGGTGTATAAAGCAAATGGATTAAAACTTGTCAGATCAGGTGAGGATTTATAATGTATTTATTCACCTTTGTCATAGGCAAAGTATTTGATTGAAATGTAAGCCTGAAAATTATACCGTGCAATGTTATTGTATGAATACGCAACGTGTCCAGCTCAAATTCCCCTGTCTGCTGTTTTAATGAAAGCCCTCTCCCATTTATTTTAAATCGCACATTTGCCGACTGTACAATTTATTTAAATCTATTTGCAATCATCTCTTCAAGCTGTCAGAAATCGAGGATATGACTTGTAAGCAAACAAATGGCAGCAACAGCATCTCAAAGCACTTCAGTTTGTTTTTTTGAAAATAATAACAAACAAAAAGAATTTTTAAAAATCGAATTCTCCAGGTGATTACTGAAGCCTGTGGAAATTTAACTGAAAGGAGCCTACCGTGGCCGTGGGAATTTAAACTACTGCAAATGTTTGACGAGTTAATTTTATATGATGGCTCTCTCAAGGTTGATCATTCAAGAGGATATTATTTAATCCCAGATTCTCGCCTTAACATAGAAGGTACAACATTTTAGTGCACTGGGAATTTTGGGAGGGCTGGTAATGTAGAAATATAAATGGGCTGATATTTCTTAGCAGTTCTCCTTGTCTCCCCGGAGAGTTCTGGCGGGAGACTGGAGGAACAGATCTCCTCCATTTCTGGGAGTTTGCTCTTTGCCCTGTAAGGGGCTGAATCTCTGTCCTTCCCTTACAAGACAAATAATGGTGAGGAGCAGAGCCAGAGGTGGAGACTCCCTATGCCAGGAGTTCCTACTCCTTAGGCTCAATAGCAACCCAGCCTATCGGGAGGGTGGTACATCCAGTTAGGGGAGGCGTACCACCCAACAGGTGGATGTGGGCGCCACCAATGGAATCCAGACCAGGGAACCAACTTGGACCCTCGAAGAGAAGGATATCATTTTTTCAGATTGCTCGCCTTGCTCAAGAGGCCATGGGGTACGTGGCTGGGATCAGAGGGTGGCCTGGAATTTCTGGACACCATGGGTAGGAGGGCACCAGAGACGCTTGTGCCCACCTGCCCCGTGGTAATGAGGTGCCCTCCCATTCATCTCGTAAATTCCAATGTAGGCAGTACTGGAAGGTTCCAGCAGGCATGATCCTGGCATAGCCACTGGGATTACAATCTCTGGATGTTACTCGAAGTGTGCATGGAATGACCAAGGGTTTAGAAGAATGAGAGGGGATCTCATTGAAACTTATAAAATTCTAACAGGACTAGACAGACTAGATGCAGGAAGGATGTTCCCGATGGCGTGGGAGTCCAGAACCAGAGGTCACAGTCTAAGGATAAGGGGTAAGCCATTTAGGACTGAGATGAGGAGGAATTTCTTCACCCAGAGAGTGGTGAACCTATGGAATTCTCTACCACAGAAGGCAGTTGAGGCCAATTCATTAAATATATTCAAGAAGGAGATAGATATATTTCTTAAGGCTAAAGGGATCAAGGGATATGGGGAGAAAGCAGGGACAGGGTACTAAATTTGGATGATCAGCCATGATCTCATTAAATGGCGGAGCAGGCTCGAGGGGTCGAATGGCCTACTCCTGCTCCTATCTTCTGTGCTTCTATGCTTCTATACAGGATAATTTGGAACAAATTTAGTGTCTTTGGTTGAATTTCCCAACCTCTTCCCCCATCCTTCCCCCCTATGGGCCTGTGCATGCTGTGGTGATGCTTGAAAATCTTCCTATTCGTTAATTGCACCAAGTTTGACCTGAAATAAAATAGTTTCTGATTTGACTGTACAGCTGAGAAAAGCTGGACCAGTTCATTACTAATAGCCTTAAGGGGAAAAAAGACAGATTTTACATTCACTTTTCATTCATCTTCATTAATTCAATTTTAGTGGCAGTAGAAACCCTACAGACAAGCAAATAGCCCATTAGCACTTTATACCAATTTTCCACTACACTTTATTCATGCCCATTTTTTCACTGAGGATGCATTCACACACCATGCTTAACACTAAAGATGGTATATATAGGGTAACACCAACAGTTGAATCAACAAAGCGAGACCCTTAGCATTTGATGGTTAAAAACCTGAAATGCAGATCGCAGGCTTCAGTGTAAACTCGATCTCCTGCAGTTTGGGTTCCAAAAGGCAGAGCAGAGTAAGGTACAGCAGAGAGTGGTACATCCAGTGTATTTAAGAGGAAGCTAGATAAACACACGAGGGAGAAAGGAATAGAAGGATATGTTGATAGGGTTTAATTGACGTAGAAGTGGGAGGAGGCTCGTATGGAGCATAAACACCGGCTCGGACCAGTTGGATAAATAGTAAACGGGTAGTAAGAGGAGGGGTGGGGCTGATTAGGGACCAAAAAGGAGATCTACGCATGGACGCAAAGGGCATGGCTGAGGTACTAAATGAGTACTTGGCATCTGTCTTTACCAAGGAAGCAGATGCAGCCAAAGTCATAGTGAAAGAGGAGGTAGTTGAGATACTGGACGGGATAAAAATTGATTAAGAGGAGGTACTAGAAAGGCTAGCTGTACTTAAAATAGATAAGTCACCAGGACCGGATGGGATGCATCCTAGGACGCTGAGGAAAGTTAAGGTGGAAATCGCGGAGGTACTGGCCATAATCTTACAATCCTCCTTAGATACAGGAGTGGTGCTAGAGGACTGGAGAATTGCAAATGTTACACCCTTGTTCAAAATAAGGGTGTAAGGATAAACCCAGCAACTACAGGCCAGTCAGTTTAACCTTGGTAGTGGGGAAGCTTTTAGAAACGATAATCAGGGACAAAATTAACAATCACTTGGACAAGGGTGGATTAATTAAGGAAAGCCCGCATGGATTTATTAAAGGCAAATCATGTTTAACTAACTTGATCGAGTTTTTTGATGAGGTAATAGAGAGGGTTGATGAGGGCAATGCGGTTGACGTGGTGTACATGGACTTCCAAAAGACGTTTGATAAAGTGACACCTAATAGCCTTGCCAGCAAAGTTGAAGCCCATGGAATAAAAGGGACAGCGGCAGCATGGATACGAAATTGGCTAAGTGACAGGAAGCAGAGATTAGTGATTAGTTTTTCGGACAGGAGAAAGGTATACAGTGGTGTCCCCCAGGGGTCGGTTCTAGGACCACTGCTTTCTTGATATATATTAATGACTTGGACATGGGTGTACAGGGCACAATATCAAAATTTGCAGATGACACGAAACTTGGAAGTACAGTGAATAATGAGGAGGATAGTGATAAATTTCAAGAAGAAATAGACAGGCTGGTGAAATGGGTGGACATGTGGCAGATGAAATTTAACACAGAAAAGTGCAAAGTGATACATTTTGGTAGGAAGAACGAGGAGAGGCAATATAAACTGAAGGGTACAATCCTAAAGTGGGTGCATGAACAGAGAGACCTGGGGGTATATGTGCACAAATCATTGACGGTGGCAGGGCAGGTTGAGAAAGCGGTTAAAAAAGCATATGGGATACTAGGCTTTATAGATAGAGGCATAGGGCTCGATTTTGCCAGGCCCGAGGAGGCGGGAATGGAGGCATGTGGGGTGTTAAAATTGCAGATTGCCAAAAATGGCAGGCGGGCCCGACCCTGCCTCCATCCGGCCTCCGAGCAATTTTCCCAAATGCGTGGTTTCTGATCCCGTCTCCGTCCTGCCTTCAAGAGGCGGGATAGGCCCTTAAGGCCCAAGAACCACTTCATTGCTCTATAATCCCATTTTGAGAGGCCTTTCTGATTTTAACACTTTTCCGACGTGATGCACGCCTCCTCTGAAACACGACGGTGAAACCTGGCGGTAGCACACTTGGATTGCTGACTATCAGCTGCAGGTCCACCATTAAGAAGGAGATTTGATCAATCATCATTCTGGGGGAACTTTTAGTAGTCATAACCATTGTTGTGGAAGTTTGGAGCCTGGAGTAGTAGTAGTAGTAGTAGTAGTAGTAGTAGTAGTAGTAGTAAAATCTGGGAGCAGACTTAGGTCTCCTGCTGCTTATTTTGCCTCCAGGTCCCTCTCACAGCAAAGGCCAAAAGCTTCCCAGTCTTTGCAGACCTTAAATGCAGCAGCAATGATGACATAATCAGAGGCGACTTTCAGACTGAAAAAACTAATTGGGTCATGGGTTCCCACATGCTGGAACTCAATTGCCCAATTAGGGGAAAATCGAATAATTCTCCCACATCCAATTGGAGTCGGGTGGCTAACACGAAAAGCAGATGACATGACCCCAGCCCGCCCCAATGACAAAATTGAGCCCATAGAGTACAAAAGCAAGAAAAATATGACGAACCTTTATGAAACACTGGTTCGACCTCAACTAGAGTATTGTGTCCAATTCTGGGCCCCGCACTTTAGGATGTGAAGGCCTTAGAGAGAGTGCAGAAAAGACTTACGAGAATGGTTCCAGAAATGAGGGACTTCAGTTATGTGGAGAGACTAGAGAAGCTGGGGTTGGTCTCCTTGGAGGAGAGAAGGTTGAAAGGAGATTTAATAGAGGTGTTCAAAATCATGATGGGTCTAGACAGAGTAGATAGAGAGAAACTGTTCCCATTGGCAGAAGGGTCGAGAACCAGAGGACACAGATTTAAGGTGATTGGCAAACGAACCAAAGGCGACATGAGGAAAAACATTTTTACGCAGCGAGTGGTTAGGATCTGGAATGCACTGCCTGAGCGGGTGGTGGAGGCAGACTCAATCACGGCTTGCAAAAGGGAACTGGATAAGCACCTGAAGGAAAAAAATGTGCAGGGCTACGGGGAAAGGGCGGGGGAGTGGGACTAGCTGAAGTGCTCTTGCAGAGAGCCGGCACGGGCTCGACGGCCAAATGGCCTCCTTCTGTGCTGTAACCATTCTATGATTCTATGATTCTATGTGCTGTACATTCTATGTAACTTTTCCGCAATGGAAAGAAAAGTGAAAATGTAATAACAAGTCTTGATGAATTGGTTGTCCTTCCTGAGGACAACAGAAAAAAAATTCTTATTCCTTCCAAAATTGCCAGACTGTCCTGTGTGCATAAATTGTGACATCATCGCACAATGGCATCGACTGTCTTCATGGCCATTCAAACCCAGGTTTTGAAGGTGTAAGTTGATTTGGGTCTCCAAATACTGAACTCGGGAGTGCTTCACTTTCCGTTTGATCGATGAACAGTGAAATCGCTGGTAAATTAGCGAGCAGAGGAGCATAGAATTATGTCGTTAAACAAAATGAACCTGTTGCCTTTATGATATCACGTTAGCAACAAAAGCTCTTCAAAATGGAAGTGATCTTACCAGAGTTAATCGTAAAATGTCTTCACTGCACAAACCCCGACTGAAAAATCACAACTGATCACATACAGAAGCCTCTTTAAGGAATTGAGTGTGTAGAATCTCACCCTGAAATAATGCACAGCGTACATTTTCACAGTGTAGCTGTTGTGACCTTTAGTGGATGAGCAATGTCATGATGGAGCGATGATCAATTTCCCTGATCGTACATCTAGGGGAAGGAGCAACATAAACAGAGTCATCACGCGGATCTATTAAGTGTAAGTTTGTGTGTTACCAATTTAGTTTTTGGATGGCCAGCCACGATTTCCATGGTGACAGCTAGAGGCCAATCTCGTCAAGCTGTATCCCAAGGCATGAGGTTGTTTGGCTTTTAACCCTGTAGTGCCATACGCAGAAAGTTACCACAGCATATGCTACATATTTTCCACTCGGTCACACTGGCCCTGATGTTGACAGGGGCGGGTTTTCCGAGCGGCGGGGGTCAGAGGTTCGGACGGTTTCCCAGCATGCTCTGCACTTTTGACTCCACAGCGTGCGTCTCTTTTTTTTGACAGGACACCTGACTGATAGGCCTGGCATCCAGTCGGGCGGGGAGCACTCCAGAGCAGGCCGCAGCCACAGGTAAGGAGCCTGCAGCTGCTAGTGGGAGCATGAGGCAGGGGGAGGGGGGAGGGGGGGTGATCCGATCTGGGAGTGGTATGATCCCCAACCCTGGGGGGGGATGCGATCCCCGACCACGCCGGGTGTCTGATTCCCCGATCGGGTGTGGGGGGTCTTTGGATGGAGAAGGTCTGATGGTGGGACGGGGTGGGGGTCCGATGGCAGGTAAGCTAGAGAAGCAGGTAAGCTTGCGGGAGAGCCGGGGGAAGCACTCCTGCTCCTCCTGTCCCACAAGCAGTGTTGTAAGGGCACTTACCTTTAACCCAAAGCTGTCCTCACCTCTCTTGAGCTGCTGGTTTTACTGAGGCCAAGGTTAAGCCTGTAAGGCTCGCAGCCTTATAATAGTTAAATGGCAAACCCACTTTCTGGGAACAGGTTGGCTTCCCGCTTCCGTTAAACCCGGAAGTGGGCGGGTTGGAGGTGGGTTGGGATCGGGTTTGAGGTTTTTCAAGTCTTTGTATCTCACCTAACCCCAACCAACCCGTTTTTGGAGGTTAAAATTTGCCCCCCTATGTATACTAGTGTGTAAGATAACCTGCGTGTGGTAACACAATACAGCTTCCTGTGACTCGAACTTTATTACATCACTTCCTGTGATTAGTCCAGGATAAATACTGGGCTGATCAGTTTGATCCTGGAGAGGCATAGAGTAAGACCTCTTTTGTATGTAGCTCCTTTTTAGTTGATTAAAGCTTACTTTAAGTTCACCACGCGTAAGGCTCATTCTTACGACACTGCGTATAAAGAAACCCGCTCTACTCTCCAGCCAACAAGACCTGGAGAGAAATCTGGGACCCATTCATACCTCTTCAGCAACCATGACTTTCCAGAAAGTGGACAATTTGATTTTAACTTGTGTTGACCATTCCACGTGCTACCACCACTATGCACAGATAGGGAGCAGGCAACTGGGAGCCTGACAGAAGGCCGGGAGACAAAAGCAAAACACTGCGGATGCTGGAAATCTGAAATATAAATACTGGAAATACTGGAAATACTGGAAATACTCAGCAGGTCAGGCTGCGGAGATGACCCCGATGACCCCGACCTGAAACGTTAACTCTGTTTTTCTTTCTCCACGGATGCTGCTTGACCTGCTGAGTATTTCCATTGGAAGGCGGAGGGCGTGAGAGAGAGAGAAGACTAATAGACAAAGAGAGATGAGAGGTCTCTTTTACTCTTTCGCTCCACCACCGTAACTTCGCCAGAAGTGCAACAGGGTTTCTGCTGCACTTCCAGTGAAGTTATGGCGGCAAACGGGAGCAACTCTGAGGAAATTCCTGTCCTTCGTGAGTCCCAAGGGTTTATGGCTGCAGCGAACCAGCAGTTTCCTCTTACTAAGAATGGTTCAGTGGTAACTAACACTGCTTGCACACTGCAAATCTGTGCTCAGTGCCAGGCAACTTTGGCTAGGTACGGACAATCAACTTGTGGGCCGCAATTTCGCCGACCTGGGCGGCTCCAATGTGGGAGAGGTCGGCGGCGGGGTGGGGGGGGGGGGCGACCCCGCTGCTGCGTGGATCCCGTCCATAAATCAAATCTTGCCCGAACGGGTCTTGTTAGGCCCGCCCTGCGCGTTTCCCGGCCCTATTAAAGGGTGCGGGGCTGGTGTCGTCACCGGATGACGCGATTATTGCCGGTTTATTTAAAGGGGCCATGGCCCCAGTTACTGTCAGTTGCAAATTGATGGCATTCAGTGCTGTCACGTAGGGAGGTTCTCTTCCCTGTGGACGGCAGGAAGAGGCCTCCCTCCCCAGCAGACAAAGGCAGCGTGGCTGCAGATAGCACAGGAGGTCACGGGGCTGTCAGTGGTGGTTCGCACCTGGGTGCAGTGCCGCAAGAGGTTCAATGATCTAGTAAGATCAGGAAAAGTGAGTATTAAGCCACAATTACCTTGATGCTGCTGTGTGTCTCATCACATTCACACCACTCTACATTGCCACCCCTACTACTGCACCACGCAACACAGCCCAACATCCCTTGTACCTTCATCCATCCCTCTAACTCTATCTACATTATCAGGTCCCCATCTTAATATGCAGCCCTCACACTCAGCCTCATCGTTATGCAATGACAGCAAATAACAACACAAAAGAAGGCAACTTGGTATTGCCAAGCCACTCCATCAAATTGTCAGTGTAAAGCTCTATGCCATTCCATTCCTTACACTCATACCATCACTCTCACTGAACCTTCTCTTCTTTCCCTCCTTGCAGGAAAAGATAGCCCACAATAAGAGGGAGAGGGAGAGAACAGGAGGAGAGCGTCCACAAACCATGTCATATCTGACGAGTGCAGAGGAGGCAGCACTGGAGATTGCTGGAGTGGTGGACGTTCCAGAAGTGGGGGGCGGAGAGAGGGGCTCAGTAGAAGAAGCTGGTGACAGAATGAATTTCCATACAATTGCATGCCTTTCATCAGTCCCTCATATGGGGTGTGATGTCAAGACAAGATGAATGCTCATCATGTGGATAATGGTATGTGTCTGCAGTAGACAGCCTGTATATCTAACTGATGTCTTCACTCTCCCACAGGTCCATAAAGAGCCCCCCCCCCCGCCCCGCAATGTCCAGGAGCAATAGCAAGAAGACTCCTCAGAGATGCCTCCTGCCTCTGAGGGTGCAGCGTCACCTCAGACAACGCAACCCAGCACCAGCGCAGAGTCACACACCTTGGTGGGTATGTTGCGAGATAGAGTAGTGTTGTCACCTGGTGTCTCACAGATCACAACTGAGCAGCAGCAGATGGTGGAGACATTGACAGCAGTGGAGACTCCTCGTCGGAGGGCACAGGAGTCTCCCAGCTCTGCTCAGCTGCAAGCAGACGCTGAGCTCTGGGGGCCATCCAGGAAGAGGGTGATCCTGGAGCTGCAGGAACAAGTGCAGGAGGCTCTGACTGGTTTTGTGACCGCGGTGACTGCGAGTGTGCAGAGAATGGAGGAGTCCATCTCCAGCATGAGCAACACCGTGACACACTCACTGGAGCTATAGCTTCCTCCAGGGATAGGATGGCCACCTACATAGAGGCGACATGGCGCCAGTCGCATGAGAACAAGGTTTCTCTTCAAAATAGATGCTCATCTATGGAGGATAGATGGGCATCTATTGAGGAGAGAAACCAGAGTCTCATAGACATCCTTTGTAGGAGGAATGTCAGTATAGACATGGGTCTTTATGGCCTCACTGAAGCGCAGCAAGGTGCTTCCAGCTACTTGCTAGCAGAGAAGTGCGGGTGGCCCATGAGAGGGATGATGGTGGGAGGGGACATGGAAGTGGGGGCTCTTCTCAAAGCGCCCTGACTTCCACCCACTTGCCAACCCCTCGATCAGAGCCTCAGATGCCTCCCCGGACAGTGAAGGCCGAGTCTACCCCTGCACAGTCGCAGGAGGAGCAGACTTTGGCGGAGCCATCAGTGGCTCCAAAACCCAGAGGACGACCGCCAAAGGCGTCTAAGCAGGCACAGCACGATGATGAGGAGGCTGCCTCTACCTCTGCTGAAGCCGCAGGGGTAGCACGACGTAGAAGCACCCGGAAAAGAAAGATCCCACACAAATAGTCACAAGGGTAGTCACTCAGGTGTGTCTTTCTTTATCAGTGTCATGTTAGTATTCTATGAAGTGCTATTAATAAATCATCTAATTGTCACACTTGGAGGTTGTTGGCAAATTTGTGTGATGAAATTGAAATGGCAGAGTGAAGGGTCAGGGCTCATTTCACACCCAGCAATGATGGTGAGAGTCAAAACAAGGGACGAATCATTGTGTGACTGCAGCATGGTGTTGGTGTTGGGTGATGCAAACCTGCGTACACGGGTGGCAGCCATATGTATGAGCTGCATGAAGTTATTGAAATCTGCCATTGATTAGGGTATCCCTGGCGTGACGGGCAGCAACGTGCTCGCGTACTGGTCGCAATGGGACCGCCGGCTGGTCTAGGTGTTCCTCATCCTCATCACAAACCTCATGGTGCTCCTCCTCGTCCTGTTCCTCCTCGTCCTCCGATGAGGCTCTGCGCTCAGTGGCGTCTTCCTCATCCAGTACTAATCCTCGCTGCTGCGTTATGTTGTACAGGGCGCAGCAGACGACAACTATTCGCGAGACCCTAGCTGGAGCGTACTGAAGGACTCCTCCAGATCTGTCAAGGCATCTGAAGCGCATTTTGAGCAAGCCTATTGTCTGCTCGATGACTCTTCTCGGGGAGATGTGGCTTTGAATATGACGTCCCTTAGGTTCATTTGTTGGCCTCCTCAAAGGTGTCATGAGCCACGTCTTCAGGGGCTAGCCCTTGTTGCCAAGACTGTTTGGTGGTGCGAAGATCTGAGGGACGGTGGACTGGCGCAGGATGTACATGTCATGGCAGCTGCCAGGGAACTTGGCACACACATGGATGATAATCTTCCTATGGTGCAGACCAGCTGAACGTTGAGGGAGTGGAAGCCCTTGCGGTTAATGAATGCTACTGGGTTGTGATGGGGTGCCTTGATGACCACATGTGTACAGTCGATGACTCCCTGCACCCATGGGAAGCCAGCAAGAGCGGCAAAGCCAAGCGCACGTGCATTCACATTGGCTTCATCAGTGGCAAAATGGATATAATTTGTGGACTTGTTAAAGAGGGCATCGGTTACCTGGGCGATGCATCTGTGTGTGGCTGACTGCGAGATCCCGCAAAGGTCTGCGCAGATGCCTGGAAGGAGCCTGAGGTGAAGAGGTTGAGGGCAAGGGTGAGTTTGACAGCCACTGGTAAGGAGTGTCCACCCCTTCCTCTGGGCTGCAGGTCTTGCTCCAACAATGCGCAAATGTCTGCGACGACCTGGCGCGATAGCCTGAGCCTCCTTTGGCGCTGCTGCTCCATCATGTTGAGGAAGCTCATCCTCTGCCTGTATACCCTGTTTTGGGGTATGGCCTCCGGCGCTGAGCAGTCCTGCACTGATGCCCTCTGCCCTGTGCAGCATCAGGTGGTTGAGGAGAAGGTTGGCGCTCTTGTTGTTGCTGCTGCTGGTGTGGCTGGTTCTGCTGCTGCTGCAGTTGATTCTCATCAGATTCGGAGGACCAAGGTGACACAGCATAAATCGTGCCCATTCTGATGATTCATATGGCAGGTGAAGTTCAGATGACAGAAGCAACCTATCAAGCGTTAGATATGGGCCCAAAAATTAGTGTCTCTACGCGAGAGTACGCACTGTGTACTCTCGCGTATTCTGTCTCCAATTGCCGGTTTTCTGCATGCACTGCGCATGCGCTGAAAACCGGCACTTGGTGATTTCAAAAGGGGGCGGTTCCTAGGTGAACCGCGTGCGCGCTACAGGCTGCGCGCACGCAGTGCACTTAGTGCTTTGAACGCGCAGGTAAGCATGAAAGATTTTGCACATAAAGAAAGGAGGCGTAAGACCCTCTTTTAACAAGGTAAGTAGTTAATTAAGTATTATTTTGAATTTTTTCAACAGGTATATCTTTTTTAGAGACTTTAAAGAAAGGTAAGTTTATTTTTATAACTTTTTAAAAGATTTTAAATTTTTTCAAAAATTTAATTTTTTGTTTAAAGTGGTTAATTTATTTAACTATACTTATTTTATTAATGTGATTTTTTTTTTTAATTTAATTGAGGTTTAGCTGTTCTTTTGAGGGGGTATAGATTCATAGCTTTCACAGCACTTGCTGTGAAAACTATGAATGAAAGATGGTGTGCTGCCATTGGCTCTAACTGAATCACGTGATCCCACAGCTCGCACGAATTAACTGCGCCTGTGGGATACGGAAGCACTGCACAGCTGCTGTCTAGAAAATCAAGTTTGTGCGAGCTCGGAATGAAAAGGCAGGCGCGCAGTGAGATATCGCGGGGAAGCCTTACCCCTGCACGAAGGCTCCGTCATTAATTTCTGGGCCATGATGTTGCAAGGAGGTGACAGTGAATAGAGAGTTTACTGCAAACACTTCCCAAATGCATAAAGCTTAAAAATCTGTTCCAAATACTCAAGCCTGAAGCTTCTGAGAGTGGAAAGTGACCAGCTGTAAAATGGCAGGTTTTAAACCACTTTTGCAGCTGTCACCTATTGAAAGAAATGGAGAGTTGTTCAGAACCCGACATACTTACCTGGCCTGATCCCCGAACAACGGGAACCTCGTGGAAAACTTGGGAAAATACTCTGTGATGTAAGAAAACTACTAGGCACTTGGTCTAAGCATTAAACAAAGCTTTGATCAACTGTTTTACAACATGGAGATCTAGTTGTCCTTCACTAGTTCCTGTTAAAGAATGTCCTGAGCAAGCTGGGCCCATGCCTGAGTATTTATACTCTCCCTGGACAGCGCCACCAGCAGGCCGCCCAGTATTATGTCATAAGTCATTTCCCATGAATGACAAGATTCATGTCACTTTGTGCCTGCTAAAATGATGATTAAATTGGTTTAAACACCTCTCAACTAGCACAATTGAATGACCCGCCACTTAGTGCCGTGTCTGCAAAGCGCAGGCAGAGCCGGCACTAGGGAAACTCACAAGGAGGTGGGTTTAGAGCGGGATACTGCCCCGCTGTCAATCATTTGGATTTTGACAGCGGACCCGCCTCCGAACCCGTCCTCTGAGCGCCGGCAAAATTCAGCCCATGGCATGTAAAGATTCTTAATTAACTTAAACTATTAGAAAATATAAGAATTAATTGTGCTGAGTATATATATATATAGAGAGAGAGTCACATTGAATTGCAGCCTCAGAAAAACTGTTGAATAACCTGAGGGGACACATCAGATATCTTTCTATTGTGTCTAAGAAAGTGAGTCAGCAATCAAACCTTTGACATCTCCAAGATAATGCTGTTCTATTGACAGGCCACTGGAGAGTATTTTTGACAGTTTTTTTCACCTTCACAAGGTAAGGCACAGCCAGTGTGAAACATCTCACACACCTGTCCTGTTCCGAACAGAATCTGAAGCAGGGCTAGCAAATAGGATAATCTGAGGATACTCTCAGAGTTAGCTCCAAACAGTCTCACCGATAATAATTTTTATACGTGGGAACGCTACTACAAGCGAGCATCTCACATGGGTTTTCTGTGATGAAGGAGACTATAAACAAAGTGCATTATCTGAGAGGTTCCAGGAACTCCTGTATTTACCGGTCTCCGAGTGCAACCAGGTATGAGGACTGAATAAGTGCCCAATTCACAAAGTGTTATACAGCCAACTTCCTGCACAGGTCAAAGGTCAGTAACTAAATTACTTCTTCACACAGTGCAGATGCACTCAGTTAATGAACTTTATTTTCCATATTAAAAAAAACGATACATTCATCATGGTAACTATAATGTATTTAAGTCACAGAAAATTAAAGCAGGCCTCACAGTAGTTCTGTTAATGCAGAGATCTGACACTAAGCCCAATATTAATCCTGATGTATGATTTGCTAAAATATTGGCCCGTATTTTCCAGTGTCTACGGGTGTGTACGGGCTGTGTACACAGCCGTAGGGATATCGGAAATGCCGGTTTCAGGCATGCGAAGCGCACGCGCTGAAAACCGGCATTTCCGATCTGTCAAGGATGCCTGCCCTGGAGAAGGGCCTCTGCGGGTGGAGAGTTCCGCTTTCTGCAGAACCCCCGCCCGCTGAAATCCCTTAGAAATCTTATGCCTGGTAAAAGCAGGCCTGCTTTTACCAGCATAAGAGTTTAAAAAAGTAATTTATAAATACTTTTAAAAAAGGTAAATTTATTTTTAGCCCCGTAAAAAACGTAGTTTTTTTTCAAAAAATTAAATTTTTGTTTAAAATATTTAATTTAATGTAATTTTAACTCATATTTTAAAAACGTGATCTTTAAAAAAAAATTATTTAATGTTTTAGTGTCTTTTTTCAGTGATCCCCATTCATACTTTTGACAGTTCTATCTGCCAAAAGTATGAAGGGGGATTCCCTTCTTTCATTGGCTGGCCTGGCCCACGTGATCCCAGGGACGCTTGTGAACCACCTGCACCCCTGGGATACGTGGGCCCTGTGCATTTCGACTGTGGAGAGGCCCAGCATCGGAAGTGTCCGGACCTCGGGAGCCCTCAGGTAAGAGCGTAGATTTTTTTCCGATAGGAGGCATCCGCACGCAGGAAGCCTCCTATCGGAAATTACGGGCCATTATCTTTTTCCTTAGTTGGACTGACATGCTTAGATTCTAACTGTCCTAAGGTGTTGTGTTGTCAGTCACATTGGAGCCAAAGGTTACCAATTTTCAAGGAGCCCAAAACTGCAACTCACCTCCCTCAGTTTTTCCTTCCTCTCACAATCCTCAGGCTTTTAAAACCAAAATGAGAAGTCGCACAACACCAGGTTATAGTCCAACAGATTTATTTAATTTTACAAGCTTTCGGAGCGGTTCGCTCCTTCCTCAGGTAGGGTAGCAGTGAGAGAATCTCCCAGAATTCACAATATAAACACAGAGAAAATCTATTCAAATCTTTCCCTACATCAAAGACACACTAAGAGCACAGCCAAGACAATGAGATGTGTCCCAGGGGGTCCAACGTGTCAAAACACCTGCTGGCTGCATATCCTGTCAATTTGTGTTGGTTCTTGTGTTAGTCTTTTTAAAAAAAAACACCTGGAAAGACCGGCCGTGATGTCAAGTCACGTTCTGTATCGTGACATGAACCCGATATCGCGATTGAGGCCATCCTCATGAGTGCGGAACTTGGCTATCAGTTTCTGCTCTATGATTTTGCGCTGTTGTGTATCCCGAAGGCCGCCTTGGAGAACGCTTACCCGCAGATCCGAGGCTGAATGCCAAAAGTATGGTGTCTCTTGATCAATACTTCTTGATTTACCTCGTCTTCACTTCTCCCTCTTCAACCTTACTAGACTCCTGCACCGTGGATGTTGGGTCCCCATTTGCTCTCTCAATAAATAGAAAATAACAAGCTTTTATGAAATCATTACTGTATAGCCACCAGGAATGGCCTAGTATTGCATCTCTGATGTGGAGTAAGCTATGTTGTCTGCTTGTATTGGGATTCTTGCACTTGGTAAGTTAACACTGTCATAATAAATCCACACCTGTGAAAATTTGAGACTAGAAAAAATGACACTGAGCAAGAAATGATGAGGGTTAGAACGCTGTTTTTACACCTCTGGGATTCTCTATTCAAATCCAGCCCCATATCGGCCAAATGTCAGCCATTAGAAGTGATAATTACTTGTTAAAAAAATAACCTATTTTTGACATATGTCACTGTTAAAATAACTCAGCTCCATAGATTTAAATAAGTTTGCATTCTGTGTCACCTTTCTCGATTACAAGTGTCAGTCTTAATATTTTCCCCTTGTTAAGATCTCTGCAGCCAAACTCAAGCATTGAAATTTTCCTTTCTTTCCAACAACTCTAAGGGATGAATTTCTGTGAGCCATTTTATCCCTTCAATCTGTAATGTGGATTGGGTTTATACTCTCTCAACCCAGTATCCAGTGGGCATGAATGCACAGCACAAAACTTATTATAATCCAGGGATGAGGGACTTCAGTTATGAGGAGAGGTTGAAAAAGTCATGACTGTTCTCCTTGGAACAGAGAAGGTGAAGAGGTGACCTAATAGAGGTTTTCAAGATGATGAGAGGTTTTGATAGAGTAGATAGAGAAAAACTATTCCCTCTGGCGAGTGGGTCAATAACCAGAGGTCATCGATTTAAAATCATTGGCAAAGGATCTAGAGGGGAGATGAGGAGAAATATTTTCAGTCAGAAAGTTGTCAGGTTCTGGAACGCACGACCTGAAAAGATGAAGGACGCTGATTCCATAAATAATTTTCAAAGGGAGTTGGACAGGTACTTGAGGATGAGGAGCTTACAGGGTTACGGAGAAAAAGTGGGGCTGCGGGTCTAAGCACGACTGCTCTTTCAAAGAGCCAGCACAGGCACGACGGGCGAATGGCTTTTTCTGAGCTGTAAGTTTCTATGATTCTATGTGGCACTGAAGTGGCAATCTCACTCAGAAATATTTTAGGAGATGGAAATGTCAGATTAATGCCAAAGTTATTGGTTGATTATTGGGGTAAATTAGAGGAACCTTTACTATGAATCTCACCTATTCTGTATCTGACTGAAGAAGAGTGCTTTCTTTGCAAGCAAATTGATATTATTGAGCTAACTATATTTGACCACTAAATTGATAGTGTTCATTAAAAAATATTTTCTGGTATAATCTTTTCAGGTTAGAAATCATCTGTTGTTTTGTTCCTTTCCCTTCTTCCAAGAGGCTGTTGATAAAATCACAATCAGTGGAAGGTGGTAGAACGTGGGTACCACTGATGGCCACTTGTATCATAATGAACGGAGATAGTGGGAAGCACCTGCTCCACACGGAACAAGGTTAACTAATGGCGAAATTTATTTTATATGCACAAACTTATTTGCTGCACATGTGAATTAGCCGGCAATATAATCCGTGTGACTAAGCCGATATAGCTCACTTGGGAGTACGAACAGTGAGCTGGGAAAGAGGTGTCCATTACAAGCTCCGATCAGCGACAATTAACTTCCAACAGACAGGCTGACTGTCATAACCAGGTGCTATCGATTCTGGCAACAGTTGAGGAAACAGACGTACAGCGGAGCAGTAAGTTGGGCTGACAAAAGTACTGCTTGTAGCCCTTAAATGGAAGAGGACCGGCTGTACACCACTACAAAGGAATTGAGACATGAGAATAATTTGCAGCGATCCAGCTTTGCCAAAATTGCATATCATTGGGCTTCACTGTAGGGAAATGGTTTGGTTTTCATTTTGATTCCCTTTAAGGGGAAATGTATTCGATCAATTTTCCACATAAATATGGATAGTATACATGAATATATTCTGGTGTTTTTGTGCTGGTCAGAAGCAACCAGAGGAGTGGGTTGTGTGGGGGGGTGGAGGGTGTTGTAGTATTTTGCTGAAAATCTCCCCTTCAGTGCCATCATGAACTTTGGCTCTGATGACATTATATATTAAACTCTGGCACTATATTTCAAATAAAGCTGTTGGACTATAACCTGGTGTTGTGCGACTTCTCACTTTTGTCCACCCCAGTCCAACACCGGCATCTCCGCATCATGGCCACTATATTTGCAGTCCATGATTCTAAAAACTGTAATAAAACCACTGCTACCGTGTGGAGATCCAAATTCAGAATGAATTGTGAAATGGTTACGGACGGATTCAAAATGTAGGAAATCAGCATGTGTTCTTTGTTTGTGAAGACACAAAATGGTGGAAGTCAGCAGGCGGTCCTTTGCCTGGTGGTCAGCATGGTCCTTTGTTTGTGAGGCCACATGGACAGGAAGGAGAAACACGACTGACAAGGAAGTCCCGCCCCCAGACACCTCACAGGAACATGAACGTGTCATGCAGAAGGAACTCCAATCAGGGAAGGTTTGGAGTGAAACTGACCTATCAGAGTGATCTATGAGGGGGGGCCGGCTGAAAACAGATAACCCAGAGGCGGGAAATTCAGACAAAGAAGACAGAACGGAAGAACAGACAAACAAAGAAAGCTGGCCAGTCTATGTTTCGACTTACAACTTTTCCTGGACCGATCACCCAGAAATAAAGGAATATGTATAAAAGTCGGACATAGAGCTTAGATATTGTTAAAGGGTACTTTTATGTACAGTTGACTTGGAATATAAATTGCCAGGAGGTAGCGTGTAAGTTGCTCGGGGTACTTTTATGTACGGGTAAATTGGGAGCATATTGATTGCGATTGTACACTTGAATTTTGAACTATAGTGTTAAGAAAGACCAATTTTATTGATCATATACTTGTCTGTCATTGTTACGCTTATTCTTAATTCTCGAAGTCCGAACAGTAGTAAGAGAAAGGCTTACAATATCACTCGAGATGATGTCACTAAAGAGAGGATTGATTGTTCACAATGGATCTGCTCATAGACTGACCCTCTGTCATAAATTGTAACAAAAGGGCAAAGGAGACATGAAATTCATAACACTGGAAATTACTGTTGCTGATGTTTTCACATGAACATTTAACACGTTCATGTGACTTTCCTGCCTCTACTATATTAGTGGACCTGCTTATTTTAAATTGGTAAATGCTTCTGCTAACATATTAGACCAGGGAAGGCCATACAAACATGTTAACATAAGATAAGAATTAGGAGCAGGAGTAGGCCATACGGCCCCTCGAGCCTGCTCCGCCATTCAATAAGATCATGGCTGATCTTTGACCTCAACTCCACTTTCCTGCCCGATCTCCATATCCCTTGATTCCCCTAGAGTCCAAAAATCTATCTACCTCAGCCGTGAATATACTCAACGATGCCACTGTCCTTTGAGGTAGAGAATTCCAAAGATTCACAACCCTCTGAGTGAAGAAATTCCTCCTCATCTCAGTCTTAAAATGCCTTATTTAAGTGTGCTTCAGCTACTATCACCAACAGTATCGCTAGACTATAGAAATCTTCCTTTATCATCTTTGGAAATATTTTGAAATTCAGCTGAATACAGTTCCAACTTTAAATTAATTTAACTGTATATTAGTGACCAATTATTCAGCGGTTATTTATTATACATAGATACATAGAACAGTACAGCACAGTACAGGCCCTTCGGCCCTCGATGTTGTGCCGAGCATTGTCCGAGACCAAGATCAAGCTATCACACTCCCTATCACTCTGGTGTGCTCCATGTGCTTATCCAATAACCGCTTGAAAGTTCCTAAAGTGTCCGACTCCACTATCACAGCAGGCAGTCCATTCCACACCCCAACCACTCTCTGAGTAAAGAATCTACCTCGGACATTCCTTCTATATCTCCCCCCATGCACCTTATAGTTATGCCCCCTTGTAACAGCTGCCTCTACCCGAGGAAATAGTCTCTGAACATCCACTCTATCTATCCCCGCATCATCTTATAAACCTCTATTAAGTCGCCTCTCATCCTCCTCCGCTCTAAAGAGAAAAGCCCCAACTCCCTCAATCTTTCCTCATAAGACCTCCCCCCCAAACCAGGCAGCATCCTGGTAAATCTCCTTTGCACTCTTTCCAATGCTTCCACGTCCTTCCTATAGTGAGGTGACCAGAACTGCACACAATATTCCAAATGTGGTCTCACCAAGGTCCTGTACAGTTGCAGCATAACCTCACGGTTCTTAAACTCAAACCCCTTGTTAATAAACGCTAACACACCATAGGCCTTCTTTACTGCTCTATCCACTTGAGTGGCAACCTTCAGAGATCTGTGGATATTCTTATTATTCATAACTGCTCACAGTTTTACTGGGATTTATCTGTCGATCCTTCCTAGTTTTATCCACTGGATAAACATGGGGTCTTATTTCCTTAAAGACTCCTTAAGTTTGAGAACAAACAATGGAGCGAAAAACTCTTCCACATTAACACCAACAGCACTCAACAGGAGGTATGCTTGATACAGAGGGAAGACTCACTATGTCATCAGCTTCTTTCCCCCTGAGACAAGATGCTCTACTTGCCATGAGCTGTCCCACCTAGCAACTCAGCCAAGAACTGATAAACAAGCAGCTGGTAAGATTCAAGCATTAGAAAGCTTAGGGAAACCCTGCAGTGTTGTGAAGAGAACAGTGAGCAATGTGTGCTCAGATACGCTCTGTTCGCAGTGAGGTATTCTGGTACTGGAAACGTCAGCACTTTACCCAGAAATAATTTCAACAGCTTTCAAACTATTTATGGCAAAAAAGTCAATGTCCTCATCATGTGCCTTAGTCTGTAATCAGGAGAATGCCCTCTCCTGTACCAGCCTGGTATTTCCACTATCTATCCCAACAGGGCCTTTGAGGGTGTCGAATTACCAGTTCCAAATAGATTTAGGGGGAGAAATTCGGTATCGCCCCATTTGGGGCGCAATTATCGGCCGGGCGCAAAGATTAGCGCCTGGCGCTAATTATCGCCTCCGACTGCAAACTTGACTTTTATCGCCCCTGGAGGTGATTGGAGCGCTAAATCAGGCGCTTCACACCTGTCTTAAGGCGCAAAGGCCGAGGAGCGAGGCGCTACCTCAGAGCACTGGCGAAGCTCATGTGATGTCAGTCAGCAATGGAACACACACACAATGGCACGGGCCAGTTCTTAAAGGGGAGGGTTGATCTTGCTTTCCATCCACATCCTGCTCATTGCAGCCTTGAATCTCGGCCTGGAGAGATCTGTACATCAAATCTGCTGGAAAGAACAATGGAGAGTACCAGGGAAAGAGCTCAGAGTGCAGCCCCCACAGTTTCTTCTAAATCGATACAAGGAAGGGAAAATCAAAATGAACCTGCAAAGTGCTGCTCAGTACCCAAAACTCCTTCACACAGCGTTGAATCTCTCCAGAAGTCTCTCTCTCCCTCTCTCTCAGAATGCGTGGTTCAAAAATGTCACCAACAATAAAAGGCAGGAAGCATTCGCCTTTAAATAGCGTTCCCCCAGTCCCTTCCTGACTGCAAAACGCTCCCCTCAACCTGTCATTGCTAGCGGCAGGCGGTAAGGCAGGGGGCGCTACTCAATATCCGCTCCGGGGCGTTGCACACTCGACTGACGTCACGATCTGCCGGCGCAGGAGATCGTGGCGGTAGTGTTTAGCGCCGCCGCAAAATGTCTAGTTAATTTCGCGAGCGGCGCAAACATCGCCGCGCCCGGGCGCTAGTTGCTTTGCGCCCCATTAGCGCCCTCTTAAGGCGCTAACGGGAGGCGTAACCAACTGAATTTTCCCCCCTTAGAATCTAAATTGGACCAATATGAATAAATTCTCATAATCTTAATTTTCACCTGATTGCAGTTCAAATGTCCTGACCCTTTCATTAAATATAGCGATGCAGTGGCAAAATGGGTATTTTGTTAATTTTTTGCAGCCATTTTAAACAAAATTGAATTGAACCATTTACTTGCCTCTCTATTTCTCATTTTCATTTGAATAACCAAGTGTTTCTAAAATATAAATATTTCTAATTTTATGTTTTGTTATGCATTGTCCCATTTTGCCTTTTGGTTGAGAAGGAATTATTGGGCTAATTTATAATAGGATGTTGCTATGCAGTTAAATTTGGGCCCCAAGGGGTTAATTCCCAGGAAAACACAAGTTATCTGTGTTAATTAGGTTCATTAGCTGGGATATCTGATGAAATAGTTAACAGAATTGCGTACAATATCATCTCTGTTTGAAACAATGTGGCGGGCCCTTAGTCCATTCTGAAGAGGTTCACACCGACAATGTTGGATTGGTTTTATTCACTGAGCACAGCAGTAGGCCTAGCTAAGCAAGCAATGCCATTTTTTAGACGCTTATGCCAAAGAAAAGAGGTTCCTTATTCAAGGTGGTAGCTTTGATTGGCAACTTGGCGAGCCAATCCTTGACACAGAGAGGTGGAGGAGTGGCCACGGTTAAGTTATTGGCCTTCCTGGCTCCCTGGGTGGGAAAAGACAACCTGCAGCAGGTTTGTGTTTGGAATAGCAGGTGAAGCAGAAGGTCTCTCTTCCTCTCCAGCCAGTGGAAGGCTGTGAGAGACTTAAGTTGAGGCATAAATGCATGCAGCCGGTAATGGTAAAATATAGTGCCAGTTGGTCAGCAATATTGACTTGTAAAGTGAGGTAGGCCCATATCAAGGGAAAAGCTTGGGTAATTTGTTATTTTTGATATTACATGGGGTGATAGGAAATAGTAAAACTCTCTGTGACGACGGTATTCTAGTCATTCATGTATTACATGTACAATATACTCGTTTATTGGTTTACAATTGGCCTCATCTTACTAGAGTGTTTTTCAATCTGCCTGTTGAAAGAAAGGAGAAATGTTTATGGTGTCACATGCAAGATTCAGTACACACAATGAGGGGTCTTATTGTTACACCCTGGCTCATGCTGTTTTATACGAGCTCGCAGGCAGTAAAGGCACTCTCCAGATCATAGGGAATGCAAGGTCAGCTTCTGGGAATGATTGATGATGTTGGAAATTACAGAATATATATAGTGCAGATCTGAAATTTGTAACATGCATGTTAACCTATCTGTTACTTTATTGGTCTGGTAGAAGGGGTGGAGTGTTTGGCTTGCATCTGGGGGAAGGTGTCTATTTCCCTCGAGGTTCCACAGACAGTTTTTCTTTCGAAGTGTAAAAAGTCTGCTCCCTGGAGGATTAAGGAGGTGGTTCTCTAGAGGTGTACAGAGGACCTTCCGTGGGAACATAAAAAGGCTGTTTCCTGGAAGTGTGAGGAGTCTGTGTCACGGAGATGTAAAGAGATTGTTCTCTGGAGATGTGAGGAGGCGAGTTCCTGAAGTCATGAGGAGGCTGTTCCCTGGGAGTTAAGGAGGCTGCTCTCTAAGTGTAAGTAAGCAATTCTCTCGGTGTAAAGAGCCTGTTCCCTGGAGAAGCAAGGTGCTTTTGCCCCAGAGGTTTATGCAGGTTGTTTTCCTGCAGCTCATGTTGTCAGACTGTCTGGCTGACATTAAGTCATAAATATTTGTTCCAATTAATCATTGGAAAGACCCAAGCCATTGTTTTAAGTGGTTCCATAATATTCTGCTCCCTTATCACTGAGGCTGAACAGGCTGTATGGAATGTTGGCACCCTGTTCTACCCAGAGCTGAGCTTCAATCCTAAATCTGTTCCATCGCCAAGACAGCTTATTTCCACCTTCTCAGCATAGCCCACCTCTGCCCCTACCTCGCCCCCAAATAAGGAAGAATTCCCTGGAGTTATAAGGAGACTATTTTGTCACAGCTAGATATGAGATGTCCAGTGTTTTCCATGCCTGCCTCCCATCCTCCACTCTTCATAAACTCCAACTTGTTCAAAACTCAGCTGCTCCTATCCTATCCAACTCACCCATCATCCCATCCTTGCTGATTTGCACTGGTTCTCTGCCCTCCAATGTACTTAATGTAAAATACTTGTCCTCATCTTCATGGCCACACCCCACCTTACCTACCTCTGCAATCTTCTCCAGCCTTGCAGCCTACCATCCCCTCCAGTCCTTCAACTCTGCCCTTCCGTGCATTTCCACTCCCAGCATTCCACAAACTCCACCAATAGTCGCAAAGCTTTCAGTCCCCTTGACTACACTCTCCAGAACCTCTCTATTTCTCTTTCCACCTTTACAATCCTTCTCAGAAGCCGAAGTGAGAGGAGGCTATGCTCTGGTACGGTAAGAAGTTTGTTCACTGTAGGTAGAAGGAGACTATTCCTGAAAGGTGTAAGGAAACTGTTCCCTGAAGATATCAGGAACCTGTTCTCTGGAGGTGCTACAAGGCTGTTGCCTGAAGTTATAAGGAGGTTGTTCTTTGGAGGTGTAAGAATGCTGCTGCCTGGAAGTTTAAAGAGAATGTTCTCTGGAATTAAAAGGAAGCTGTTAATTGACTGCTTCTGGATGAGTAAAGTGTTTTTAAAGGTTGTGTCTATTCCTTCATAAAATGGTGAGATTTTTTTGTCCATTTGTGAAGCTCACGTTCAATCATTTAAAATAAAAAATAAAAATGGAGGACATGATGAACTCTGAAAATCTGAATATTCTTTTTAATACCAGTTTGTGGCTCGGCTAAGAGTAGTTTTGGGATGTGACACATTTCAATTTGGAACTGGGATGATTGCCCAGACTCATTTCACTTCAGACCTTTAAATGCGTGGCTGGATCCAAAGCCAGGCCTCTGAGATAACACAGCACAGTGCTGGCACTCAACAATTGACTTATTAATGCTTAACTTTTGCTAGATTCTAAATGTAATTTTGATCAAAATGTAAAAAAGAAAAAGCTGTAAATAATAGGACAATACACACACGACAATTACAACAAGGCTCTCGAAAGTACAATTGTTTGAATTCATTTGTGTTTTTCCCTCCTTTTTTCTTCTTTCATCTCTTGAAGACAAGAACTTATACCAAGGAATGTTCCACTAGCATTGAGTGCCCTCCAGTACCTTACATAATTTGCCATTCTTAGGCTAGTAAAGGTTGGCAGGCTGTGCTACCATAAGTTACTGTGCAACTGAGTTACATGAGCAGAAATATAAATCATATTTAAACATGACTTCCATATAACACATGTTGAATGTATTCATGGAGTTTGTTTTGGGGAAGGTCAACCTGGTAGTAAAGCTACTGTTTCATTGTAATATGATTAAGTTCTTGTAATACAATATTATTTCCACAGCTCAGAGATTCAACACTTGTTCTTCATCTTGTATAATAAATACCTGGGAGTGTTTTTAAAGATTGTCATTCAGTTGAAGGGTTTGGATTATATAAACATCAAGAACATGGTGAATGTCAGCTGAACCCTTGAATTAACTGACTCCCAGTTGGGGGCTATTTTATCTCGTATTTATAATGTAGGTCTTGTGTATAGCATGCATTTCCTACACACATTAACCTTACTCAGGTCTCCTGATGTTCCAGTTACACTTTTGCTGTCAAACATTTTTGCCGTTAATTTGATTGATTCAAAGGAAAGTGAAGAGGTAGGAATCATACAAATTAAAAGCACGGTTTGTAACAAGGAAATGGACCCCATGATCCCCCAATGGTCTAAAATCTCTAGACTGCACTTTCAGTACTCCCAGACTGTGGTACCACCCCTCCAAAACCCAGGACACCCCCTCCTAATGTGCACAGATCCCAGGAGCACCTCAATGCTTCCAAACCCTAGGGGCTCCCTTCCCAATTCCTTCAGATCCCACAATCCCAAATCCAGTAATCACAAATTAGAGGACCAGCTCCAGTGTTCTAAAAACCTTTCTCAACAGCACTCCTAAACTTCAGGACCCCAGGACACCCACGGCCCTTGTGTCCCAGTGCATGTGAGCCCTCCTTTTCAAAGTACTGCTAGACCCTGATACCCTATTCAGTTACTGCGAGACTCTGGAGCCTTCCCAGTGCTCTCAGGTGCTCCTTCAATGCCAATAAATCACTGTTCCTGATGGTGCTACCAGGCATATCACCCATGTTCTTATACAACTTACAACTTGCTGTAAACAGTGCCACAGGAGATCCTTAGAACGTCCTCAATATCTTTTTAAAAATACAAATGCTTTCTTCTCATTTTCAGCAGTGTGTGAGCTATTTTGGTTTTAAGGTTGATGCGATGTGCTGTAGGACAGAGGGGTTGACATGGTGTGCTGTAGGACAGAGGGGTTGACGTGGTGTGTTGTAGAACAGAGGGGTTGACGTGATGTGTTGTAGGACAGAGGGGTTGACGTGGTGTGTTGTAGGACAGAGGGGTTGACGTGGTGTGCTGTAGGACAGAGGGGTTGACGTGGTGTGTTGTAGGACAGAGGGGTTGATGTGGTGTGTTGTAGGACAGAGGGGTTGATGTGGTGTGCTGTAGGACAGAGGGGTTGATGTGGTGTGCTGTAGAACAGAGGGGTTGACGTGGTGTGTTGTAGGACAGAGGGGTTGATGTGGTGTGCTGTAGGACAGAGGGGTTAACGTGGTGTGTTGTAGGACAGAGGGGTTGATGTGGTGTGCTGTAGGACAGGGGTTGATGTGGTGTGTTGTAGGACAGAGGGGTTGATGTGGTGTGCTGTAGGACAGAGGGGTTGATGTGGTGTGTTGTAAGACAGAGGGGTTGATGTGATGTGTTGTAGGACAGAGGGGTTGATGTGGTGTGTTGTAGGACAGAGGGGTTGGTGCGATGTGCTGCAGGACAGAGGGGTTGACGTGGTGTGCTGTACGATTACATTACTACCTTTCATAGTAATATGAGTGGCACAACATTATGATAAGCTTGTACGCTGCAGCAGGTTTACAGGACAAGTGTACACTCTAGTGCTGGTGTGGCCAACCTTTCAAATCTCAAGATCCAGAAAAAGAAATTACTTACCAACAAAGACCTATGAGTTTTAGTGTGCAGTCACATTATAACTATAATGTCTGTGTAAAGCGAAAGCCCTTTGCACAGACACTACATTTATATTGTAAATGCTGCCTCAATCCAAAGTCAAGGTCTGCCCTGATACCGGAGCAAAGAGATGCGAGACTCCCCGGAGGTGAGGTACTCTCATTCTACTTCACTTCAGAGTCAGTATGGGCCTTTACTCTCGAAGGACACTCCGCAGGTTTAGTGCCAATGCAAAGCTGAAACCACTTTGCACCAACACTGAGCTTATAGTGTGAATGCACCAGAAGTTATAAACAGCATGCTCACTGATTCTCATTGTAACTACAACTAGTACAAGTTTATAATACAAACGTTTTCAAACCCAGCCCATCAGTATAGCTTTTGACATGTTTGTTTCCAGTTATTTTCTTGACATCTGCATTTTACTTTCTCATGGCCTTCTCTCAATTCCCTTTCTTTCATTGCCCCCGCTCCCTCATTTCCTGCTCACTCATATTACCAGATCCCCATTCATTTGGTTCCCTTTTGTCAATCTTTCTCTCCTTGTCTCTGATTCTCAGTCTGTTTACCATCTCTTGTTGAAAATTCCCTCTTTCCCTTTCTTTTCCCTTTGTCCCTTTCTCTCATTTCCCCTTCTCCTTGTCTCTCACGTGCTCTTTCCTCCTTTGCCTTATTCCCTCTATCCTTATCTGAAGTGCAGTCAAAGAGTCACATTCCAGCTGCAGAAGAGCCACATGTGGCTCGAAAGCAGTCAGTTGTCCACCATGCTCAAGTGGCAAATGCCAACATGTATATAATCCATTTTGTTTATTTAATTACTCCTGGCATTTTAACCCGATGTTTAACTCTAGAATGCATCTAGCTCACAATTAAATGGTAAACCACATGTGGGAATTACCATTACTGCTGTGGATCATTGTTCCATTAGCCAATACAAGTATCCTTGCATCACATAGGTTATCTTCCATGTGATGCGCTGTTCTCAATGAGCCATTAGGAAGCCCTCTAGCACACAAGCTCATGTTATCCCCATGTTATTGCTCCCTTACATTCTCCTAGTGGTGTTCAAAAATATGGCTGCCACAGCACCGATATTTTGCGAGGCCGATGGCGGCATACGCACAGCGCATGCGGAAACCCGGAACTTGCGATCTGTCAAGTTTCGTCTTGACAGATCCTCCGAACCGAAAGAAAAATCACTTTCGCTGGCGCAGAGTTGGGCTATTTGCCCAACTACTGCCCAGCAAATGCCCACGAAACTCTTACGCCTGGTAAAAGCAGGCGTAGGGCCTGCATTCACCAGCATAAGGGTGAATATAAATGTTAAATTAAAAATAAAAAAATCATCCACCAACATTTAAAATGAGTTCATGTAAATTTTGGCCCAGATTAAAATATTTAAAATAATTTTTCAAAATTTTTTTTTCATTGTAAATGCTTCATTAAAGGGACTTTTAATTAAATGTGAAAATGGGAACATTTATTTTTATTCCAGTGTGTAAATGATTTAATTATTTGGGGATTCCTCATAGGCCTATGGGGATTCCGTTCGTAAATGGAGTCCCCATAAGCATGATGAGGAATCCTCCTTTATGATTGGAGGATCTGGCCCACGTGATCCCAGGGACGCTTCTGAACCGCCTGCGTCCCTGAGATCCGTGGGCCTTTATGCAGGCCCAGGACCTGAAGTCTCCGAAGCCTGGGAGTCAGCAGGTAGGTTTGGATTTTTTCTCGGGTCGGAGGCCTACTCCGGAGGTACGCCTCCGATCGCAAATTCCGGCCCATTAGTTTGCTGATGCAGACACAGGAGAAATTAAAAGTTTGGACAGAAGCAGATTTACAGCTTTTAAAACCAACATCAAAATTTCTAGTTGGCCGACTAGCAAATAACACTCACTGGATTACCAGTAGCAATAGTCCAATTACAATATTTTTTTAATGGTCTTTAAGGCAGCGGAAAATGTGTTATCTGCTTCCCCTGACATACGAAGCTCTTAAGATGCCAAAACCACAATTCTCATGTACATGCATTCACACATTTTAATGTCTATGTGCTGCAAAGACTGTCCACTTCAATCTCCTGCATCCTCTGTCTCACTCTCTCAGCTCTGTCTATAGAATCATAGAAACATGCAGCACAGAAGGAGCCCATTCGCCCCTTCGTGCTTGTGCCGGCTCTTTAAGAGCTATCCAATTAGTCCCAGACCCCAGCCCTTTCCCCTTGGCCCGGCAAATGGTTCCTGACATGAATCTTGTCATTCATGTATGAAGTAATACTGGGCGGCCTGCTGGTGGCGCTGTCCAGGAAGAGTATAAATACTCGGGCATGGGCCCAGCTTGCTTAGGACATTCCTCAACAGGAACTCGTGAAGGACACAACTAGATCTCCATGTTGAAAAACAGTTGATTAAAGCTTTGTTTAATGCTTAGACCAAGTGCCTAGTAGTTTTCTTACGTCAGTTCCTTTTCAAGTATTTGTCCAATTCCCTTTTGAAAGTTGCTATTGAATCTGCTTCCACCACCCTTTCATGCAGTGCATTCCAGATCATAACAAATCGCTGCGTAAAAAAAATTTCTCTTCATCTCGCCATGGTTCTTTTGCCAATTACCTTTAAATCTGTGTCCTCTGGTTACCGACCCTCCAGCCAAAAGGCTTTCGATAAGGTCCCGCATAAGAGATTAGCGTGTAAAGTTAAGGCACATGGGATTGGGGGCAAGGTATTGACTTGGATAGAGAACTGGTTGGCGGACAGAAAGCAGAGAGTAGGAATTAATGGGTCTTTTTCCGAGTGGCAAGCAGTGATTAGTGGGGTACCGCAGGGATCGGTCCTTGGACCCCAGCTATTCACAATATACATTAATGATCTAGATAAGAGAACTAAATGTAATATCTCCAAGTTTGCAGATGACACAAAGCTGGGTGGGCGTGTGTGCTCCGAGGAGGATACCGAGAAACTCCAGGATGATTTGGACAGGTTGGGTGAGTGGGCAGAAGCGTGGCAGATGCAATAGAACATGGATAAATGCGAGGTTATCCACTTTGGTGTCAAAAACAGAAAGGCAGACTATTATCTGAATGGCAATAGATTGGGAGAAGGGGAAGTGCAACGAGACCTGGGTGTCCTTGTGCACCAGTCGCTGAAAGTAAGCATGCAGGTGCAGCAGGCGGTGAAGAAGGCAAATGGTATGTTGGCCTTCATAGCGAAAGGGTTTGAGTATAGGAACAGGGATGTCCTGCTGCAGTTGTACAGGGCCTTGGTGAGACCGCACCTTGAGTACTGTGTGCAGTTTTGGTCGCCTTATCTGAGGAAGGATGTTCTTGCCATGGAAGGAGTTCAGCGAAGATTCACAAGGCTGACACCTGGGATGGCAGGAATGACATATGAGGAGAGATTGGGTCGATTGGGCTTATACTCGCTGGAGTATAGAAGAATGAGAGGGGATCTCATCGAAACATATAAAATTCTGACAGGTCTGGACAAACTAGATGCAGGTAGAATGTTCCCGATGGTCGGAGAGTCCAGAACCAGGGGTCATAATCTAAGGATAAGGGGTAAGCCATTTAGGACAGAAATTAGGAAGAATTTCTTCACCCAGAGAGTGGTGAACCTGTGGAATTCTCTACCACAGAAGTTAGTTGAGGCCAAGTCATTAAATATATTCAAGAATGAGTTAGATATATTTCATAAAGCTAAAGGTATCAAGGGATATGGGGAGAAGGCAAGTACAGGGTACTGAGTTTGGATGATCAGCCATGATCTCATCGAATGGCGGAGCAGGCTCGAGGGGCCGAATGGCCTACTCCTGCTCCTATCTTCTATGTTTCTATGTTTCTATGTAAACAGTTTCTCCTTATGTACTTTGTCAAAACCCCTTCATAATTTTGAACACCTCCTATTAAATTTCCCATAACCCTCTCTGCTCTAAGGAGGACAATCCCACCTCCACCTCCTAGCTCCATTCCCATTCCCATCCCCAGCATCGGTCTCAGTCTGTCCTATCTCCTAGATCTGTGCATAACCAAACCCTGGGCCTGTCTCTATCCCCAGCATCAGTCTGACTCCATTTCCCCAGCTCTGACTCTCTCCCAGCCTCTATCCATGTTTAAGTGCCCATCTCCATTGGCTTTGACTCCATCACTTCACCAACCCATAGTCCTGTGGAAACTATTGTGATCTTAAAACAGTTCAGACCACCGCTACTACAATGCTACCTTACATAGATTTAAAATTTTACTCTCTCTTTACACAATTTTTGACAGGATTGAGAGCTGCCAAAATCAATAGCAAGATGTTTTCCACTGAAGTACATTTACAAGCCAATTCTTTACTTAGCAAGCAAGTTATTTGAAACTGTTACTGAAACAGTGATACGTGGACAGTCAGTAGTAAATTCAACTTCTTTCTTGAACAGAGGCCCAACCAGTCCCCATCCACCACCACCCTCCTCCACCTGGCTGAACTTGTTCTCACATTGAACTTCTCCTTTGACTCCACTCACTTCCTCCAAATTAAAGGTGTTACTATGGGTCCTAGCTATGCCTGCCTTTTTGTGGAATATGTGGAACATTCTTGGTTCCAGTCCTACTCAGGTCCCCTCCCTCACCTCTTTTTCCGGTACATTGACGACTGCATTGGTGCCGTTTCCTGCTCTCGCCCTGAACTAGAGAATTTCATTCACTTTGCTTCCAATTTCCACCCTTCCTCCACCTTCACATGGTCCATCTCCAACTCATCCCTTCCCTTCCTTGACTTTTCTGTCTCCATTTCTGGGGATAGGCTATTGACAAACATTCACTATAAGCCCACTGACTCCCATAGCTACTTGGACTACACTTCCTCCCACCCCGCTTCCTGTCAGGACTCTATTCCATTCTCCCAGTTTCTCCGTCTCCGCCACATCTGTTCTGACGATGCCACCTTCCATACTAGTGCTTCCGATATGTCTTCCTTTTTCCTCAACCGAGGATTCCCCTCTACCGTGGTTGACACGGCCCTTGACCGTGTCCGTTCTATTTCCCTCACTTCTGCTCTCACCACTTCCCCTCCCTGCCAGAACCATGATAGGGTTCCCCTTGTCCTCACCTTTCACCCCATCAGCCTTGTAAGGGTTTCGGGGACCGTGTCTCTCAGAGACGGTGCTGGTGCGAGGTTAGGCCTTCGTTGCCTAATACTATTGCTTGCTCTGGTCTCCGGCCAGCCTTATTGCAATAAGCACCTGTGAGTGGTTCGACCCACTCGCCCTTACGGTTCTAACACTGGACTTAGGTGCAGGGAGCAGTAATGCAGAGAAAACTCAAATAGACCCGGTTGAATAGTACGAAATGGAAATCTTTATTGCATAGCGTCCAAAATCATGAAGTACATGTCATAGGCGCAAATTAACGAGAGTACAAGTATACATACATTCATAAAGCTTGGTCTATGGAAATGAAGAACGCACGGCACATCGTAAAAAGGGGAACACATTATACTTTAAGCCTTATTAAAACCACCCTCCCTTAACAATACCTACACTACGTCTAGATTTGTAGGATCGTAAAACATGCTCACCACTCGTGTTACTTCGGAGAATTTTAAAGTGAGGCACTCAGCTCGTTTCGCTGCAGCGCCTGACTGTCACGTGTTTGGAAGGGTTTTCTGCACCCCACTTGTTTATTTTCGCTGCTGCGACAAGCAGGCCAGGCTCCCTGTTGTCATGAAGAACTCGACAGAACTCGGACACAGTTCAAAGAAGAGTCTTCCTGTGCTCGACACCGGTTGTCGGGAGACTTCAATGAAAGGTTCTTTCTTATATTTTCGGGCGCGGTCAGGGTTTACTGACCGTGGCGGCACGTGGATTCTTCTCCTCTTCTTCTTGTCTCATCTCGTCTCTTCGGGCCTCCGGGTCCAGACACCGTTTACCGACACTCGGGATGGTGCACCCTGCTACTTGCCCTTGTCGGGGCGGCTCGTTCCGATTGAGCTCCACCCAACATTCGAATAACCGACCAGTACGGCTAACAGTCAAGAGTCAACAGAGTCCAGCCCTAAGGAAGAGCTTCAGCCAGCGAGCGAGCGAGTCAAAATGAGTCAGCAGAGATAAGAGACCAATGGACATTTGTTCACTATAGTTATAGTGCTGTGTTCCCTTATCTCCCGCTCAAATCTTAATGTTTGTCCTTTGTGTAATATTGGCGCTCAAAACTCCCAGCATGGGGCGATTCTTCTCTTTAACGGGTTTCGGCAGCACCTGAAACTGGCCAACTATCCGTTAATGTTTTCCCCATTGTTGACCCAGCCAGGATTGTATGAATCGTCTCCCTGACTGGTTTTGGGGGCCCCCGAATACTTGCTTAATCACCCGTCGATGTCTCTCTCATTGTAGAGCCGGGGGGGGTATTTGTGTATTGATGTGTCTGGATGGGCCTTCGATTGCCCAGTACAATGGTCCTTACTTGTGCATGGAAAACGATTCCAGCACTTATATCTTTGCTATTGTTTCAAATGCAAACAGGTTGCATCCTGTCTTTACCAATGTTTACCGAGTATGATCCAATCTTATATTGAATGTTTATTCGACGGCATTTTGTCTGCCCACTGTATTTCTGGAAGCTTCTGCCACGATGCGCGGCGGCCATTTTACAGGCTTCTGTGTCCTTTATATCAGGACAGCATTTCGTTTAATAAAACTGATCAAAACGAATCTGCTTCTCTTATGTTATTTCGAATCGCGATAATTGCGAAACTTTACAGCCTCCACATTCAACGCATCATCCTCCGCCATTTCCGCCACCTCCAGTGTGATCCACCACCGAACACATCTTCCCCTCCCCTTTCAGCATTCCGAAGGGAACGCTCCCTCCGCGACACCCTGGTCCACTCCTCTATCACCCCCAACAACCCCTCCCCTTCGCCCGGCACCTTCACGTGCAAGCGCAGGAGATGCAACACCTGCCCTTTTACCTCCTCCCTTCCCACTGTCCAGGGCCTCAAACACTCCTTCCAGGTGAAACAGTGATTTACTTGTACTTCTTGCAATTTAGTATACTGTATTCGCTGCTCACAATGCGGTCTCCTCTACATTGGGGAGACCAAAGGCAGATTGGGTGACCGCTTTGCGGAACACCTCCATTTAGTCCGTAAGCGTGACCTCGAGCTTCCAGTCACCTGTCACTTTAATTCTCCGCTCCGCTCCCGCTCTGATCTCTCCGTCCTCGGCCTCTTACACTATTCCAATGAAGCTCAACATAAGCTCGAGGAACAGCACCTCATCTTTTGATTAGACACTTTACAGCCTTCTGCACTCAACATCGAGTTCAACAATTTCAGACTATAACCTCAGCCCCTATTTTTTTTTTCTTTTTGTTTCTCTCACATGGCAGCTGTTGATGATTCTGCCATTGCCATTTACACCTCATCTGGAGTCATCTTTTGTTTCTTAACTTGTCCCATTACCATCTCCTTTCGCCTTGCCCCATCATCCCTTTTGTCTTTTAATCTCTCCTGCCTTCCATCCTATCACAGACCTTCCCTTTCGTTCTTTCCTCCCCTCCCCCGTTTCCCTGCCCCTACACTTGCTTAAAAACCTGTTACATCTCTAACTTTTTCCAGTTCTGACGAAGGGTCATCGACCTGAAACGTTAACTCTGTTTCTCTCTCTACAGATGCTGCCTGACCTGCTGAGTATTTCCAGCATTTTCTGTTTTTATTTCAGATTTCCAGCATCCGTAGTATTTTGCTTTTGTATTGTTGCAGTAGTAAATCCTTGCTGGGCTCACTAAAAGGTAGAAGATCTATCTATCCCCCAGCCCTCACACTCATACAACCAGGAATGCTACTGTTCTTCAAAGAGGACTATAAGCTGTTTAATTCTTTAACGCAGTGAAATAAACTTCCAGATTTCATCAGAGTATTCAATTAGAAAAACCGTCTGCTATTAATAGTAATATTACTTGTTTTATTTGCAGAGCTAAAATCACTTAATTGTTCTGATCTCAGTTTACGTATGTACTTCATTGAAAGAATTGAATGGTAGCGGATGACCCAATTACCTTTTACCAGTGTGAAACCACTGATGTTATTTAAAATGATTATACGAATGCACTAAAAAAAAATTAACAATAAATGGAAAATGAAAGAAATTACTGTTAATTCTCTGAGGAGCCAAGGAAATTTTTGTGTACGAGATTTATCATGTCCTTGCTTTTTCATTTACACTTTCAGCAGTAAATCATTTTTCCGTATTTTTTTTGAAATTGTATTAAATTGGTAAACGACCTTGCTGTGGCCGTGGTCTGCAGCAAAACCTGAGTCTATATTGATGCTCAAAGCTGGGAAAGGAGAAACCACAAATTGCAGAATTAGTAATGTGTCTCTCTTTGTGGTGGGATTGTCTGACCCATAACTGAGCCAAATAAGGAGAAAGGTTCTGAAAAATGAACCTTTTGTTTTCTATTTGACATTGACATTTTCCACCGGACTGGAGAACTTTTGCAGTGGGAAGCATGGGCATGTGAACAGAGCATGTTGTCAAACTCAACGTGTAGTTTGCACTGAATTAGAAATGGTTGCAAACCAATCCTTTTTTTTTTGCGTGAGGTAAGAAATTGTGTTTTGAAAAGCTGGAACAGTGCCAGGCTGCAGTGAGGACTGTTTGTTGTAACAAGGAGCTCTCAAGCAGTGGCTTATCTGTACATTCAGGCTATACAATTAAACTTTGCCCGTATAGTCAGTTTGATACATGCTAGCTTCCAGATTATGATGCTGCCTTGCATCTTACTATGCCAATTGTTGGTAGCTTTTTAATATCTTATCAGGATCTGCTAGTTTCACTGTGTACACATGTAGTTGGCACAGGGTTAATGAAGCATATTTCACCAAGGGAAAGGGGGGCCACTTTTCTAATCGAGGGCGTATGAAGAGCTGCTTTGAAGGTCAATAGCTATAACCTGTGTGTTATGAAACCGTCATGCTGCCTGTGAGGTGGTTGAACCCCTCCACCTCCTTCTGACACATAACACAGACACACACAGAGGAAGGAAGAAGAATAAAAATTTAAAAAAATCAATGAAGAAAAAGCCATAAGCATTCAGAAGAAAGCGAATCAGAGTCTGACAGTGAAAGTGACTTCAGTGATCAAGACAAAAAGAAAAAGAAGAAATACCACAAAACGAAGAAGCCAAAGAAAGTGAAAAAGAACAAGAAGAAGGTTGCTGAATCCAGCAGTGAAGAACCTGAGGAAGAAAATGCAAATGATGAAGCTATCTGGGTAGAAAAAACACGTGCATGTAATGAGGAGACTGCGGTTGAACCTGAAGCTCCAATGCAACAGTCTGCTCAAGATGATGACAAACCTTTGCATTAACTATAAAAATAATTATCTGTATATTAAATAACCACTGCACCATTATTGTAGAATGCTAACATTTTTATACAGGTTTTATACAGGAGGTAGGCTAACAGTGGATGAAATTTAATACGGACAAATGTAAAGTACTACATACAGGGGAAAAAAATGGTTGATATGAGTGTCCAATGATTGGTGTTGAAATAGTTAAGGATTAAGTTCAAAGAGATGTCAAATCACTGTGGAGCAGCATTCAACAAAGTAAAAATAATGCTGAACTATCTTGCCTAAACAGTAGAGTATAAGTCGAGGAAGTCATGCTTAAATTGTACAGAGCTCTGATCAGGCCACACCTTTAAGTACTGCATCTAGTTCTGATCACCAAGGCATAAGGGGGACATTTCAACTTGGAAGGCAGTTCAGAGAAGAGCCATGAGATTTGGGTTTTGATGAAATGCTTGAGAAACTCTGTTTTTTAAATCTTGAAAGGAAGCATCTGAGAGATGACCTTATGGAGATATGTAAGATAGCAAATGGTAAAGAAAAGATGTCTCGGAGCAGGATAGTAGGACAAAGAGACGCATATTCAAACTAGGAAAAGACAAATTTCACACTGATGTCAGAAAGTTCTTCTTCACATAAAGAGTGATTAGCACACGTAATGGACTTCAATGGATTACAAAACAAGTTTGCTTCTAGACAGCTGACTATCTGCTGTGCGTGGAAACCCATCACCATAGTTAAGACTCTCCATCCCAGTCTATTAAGGAATTCAGATAGGTAGAGTTTCTGTTTGTTTGATATGGAGTGCACACTCTCTCCCCTTAGGGACATTACCTAAGCCCAGAGAATTTGGGTATAGATTATTAAGTGGCAAGGCCCCCAAGTGTGTGATGTTCCACAATCTCAAATAAAGCCACCACCTGCCCTGCATATTCCTCGCAAGATTTCTCAGTTTTTGGTCCCACGAGGACTGCCATGGTGGGATGTGAACTCTCGTTCTCTCGATTATTAGTCCAGTAACATGAGCATTACTAACTACACTACCGTACCCGGTATTGTAATTAATGACAGTGACTTCAGTGTTGCAATATTGACTGTGACGCAAAGTCTTGTGATACCACAATCAACCTTTCTAACGTTCCAGTGTCAGACTCCATCATTGGATTCTAGCAGACATTCTCTGCTTCCACAGAAACAAATACTCACACTAACAGTTTAATTAAAATAATAAACTGAGCATGTTTAGAAAAACAAATCATTCAAACAAGAGATACTGATGACATTTCTCAAGTTTCTCTTTGGTTTAACCTCGAAGGAACTTCGGTATTTTTCCTCCTAAACGCAATGTTAATACTGCGTGCTTGGGACCCAAGTTGCACCAAGATTTATGCTAAGCTGCTCCCAAAAACACAATAAAAATGCTTGGATAATTGGAGCTTTCAAGATTGAGATAGATAGATTTTTGTTAGATAAGGGTATCAAGGGATATGGAGCTAAGGCAAGTAAATGGAGTTATGATATGGATCAGCCATGATCTAATTGAATGGCGGAGCAGGCTCCAGGGCTGAATGGTTTCCTCCTGTTCCTAGATAGACTGGAGCTCCTGGTGCCACAGTGGTGTCTTCATTGTGGTGGTTTAAATGAGCCTACTTCCCAATTGTTCTGTGGGCAGCTGCAGTTTAACTGCTACCAGTCTAATATCCATACATTTGTTTCCCTGATTTTAAAACTTACACTGTCTAAGAACAAATGAGACAATCTAATGGGATCGTCAGCTCTTTTGGTCTGAAGAAAATATAATGTGAATGCTGGAGGCAGCATTAATCGCAGTCTGTGTACACATGAATTACAGTGCATATGTGCAGAGCTCTAAGAAGCATTAATCCAGCCCCAACAAAGGAGAGCAAACGACAGCAGAACATGGCACTCCCACTCACTTTTATACACAATGGTGGTACTATATTGGCATGCTCAGTATAAGGGTACATGTTGACACTTAGCCAGGTTTTTACATTCCCATTGAGCTAATGGAGGAACTTGTCCTTTCAATGGATCAGATTTGATTCAATTTCTTTTCAGCACAATTGTACAGTTACAATATGTAGTTATACATTCATACAGTCTACATACTTCAGTGTCCGTAATAGAGAAAGATGGTGAATGAGTCTCATATAGGGGCCTACACGTAACCCAGGGATTGGATTTGGCAGGTGGTACTCGTAATTAAGTACACTGCTGTGACTGCCTGTTGAATTTATGTCCACTGGGCTTTTGAGCTGCTTTGTCGTAGTTCTGAGAGCTTCCATGGCCTGCTGTGCAGGCATGTGTCCATTTTTCACAGTGTCTGGGTTATATGGCGAATGTTATTGGTCTGCCAGCCAACAATGGCAGTAGGCCATGAATGAAGACCAGATATTGGAGTATTTCTCTTTATTTATAAATTCAAGTTTAATGGGCTTTCAATTTGAGTCACTGGGTGGCTGTGCAGCATAATTATGATTTCACAAAGTCACATATGCGCATTTTGCCAACAGGATATTTTAAAGCAATATTTTTGACTCACTATAAGGCATGTGGCAGGTGACTGATGGATTGTTTGCCAGGGCTGGTGTCAAAATCTCGACTCCAAGTAAGACTCTAAATACAAGCAAAACCGTCAGATTGTTAGTTTATTTTTTACCTGCACAAGGGGAGAGTTGCCTTGTCAAAGGCCAGGTCAACAACTCCAAAGAACATCAGCAAATGCAGCATATTTATACACTCAAACAAGCAAGCGTTCCATATATCACGTGTAATGGTATTGTATCAGTTTGCACAAAGTAAGGGTTTGCACAAGGTCAATCAAAAGGTCAGCAGGACAGAAATATCTTCAGACAAGGTTAGTTAATCATATATCATGTCAGGAGGTTCTCTGAATTTTGTTACAATGATCAGCTTACTTAATGTCCGAATCTTGTTACAGAAATGATCAGCTTACTTAATGTCCGAATCTTGTTACAGAAATGATCAGCTTACTTAATGTCTGAATCTTGTTTGTCTAGCGACAGTCATTAATAGTTTATCTATTCTATAGCCTTATGCCTCCCTTGCACTAGTGAGTCAATGCAGCTGTTATCACATCCTCAATGTGGGTGGGTATTATGAAAGGTCTCTTGGTCCTAGACACGTTGTGACACAATTGCTTCTCTGCTTTAACTACGATCTAAGCAAGTTTGTTCCTTTAACCCCTTGATAGCTTATTTTTACTTGGCCATTTTATTCTACCCAGCATGCTAAGTATAATGTCAATTTCCACACTGGGAGGTATGTAAACTTCCCCTGTGATGACAATAGCCAGAATGAGTGGGCACTCAGATTCATATCTGTGGCTGGCTTCCCGCAGGTACATGGTGCCATCGATTGCACACGCGTGACAATCCGAGCACCACCAGATCAACCAGGAGCATTCATCAACCACAAGGGATTTCATTCCATCAGTGTTCAGCTGGTGTGCATCCACAAGAAAAGGTCCATGCAGGACTGCACCAGATTCGCTGGCAGCTGTCTTGATGCTTTCATACTGTGGCAGTCCAACATCCCCGACCTGTTCGTACCTGGAAGTACCCTTAAGAGGTGGCTGCCAGGAGACAAAGGATACCCCCTTCAAACCTGGCTGATGACACCTCTGAGGAAACCCATCAATGAACCCCAAAAGCGCTGTAAGGCCAATCATATAACAACCAGATGTATCATCGAGCAAGCCATCGGTATGTTCAAGGTGCACTTCAGGTGCCTGGACAGGTCTGGAGATGCCCTTCAGTATTCTCCAGAGAGGGTCTCTAGGATAACCGTGGTGTGCGTTATTCTGCACAACCTAGCGCAGCAGTGAGGACTAGACGTGGAGGAGGAACAAGCCGCTCATCACTCTTTATCTGATGAGGATTCCAATGGAGAGAAGGAGGAGGAGGAGGACAAGGAGGAGGAAGATGGGGCCCCCAAAGCCAGACCAGTCAATCACATTGTTGCTCGGGATGCCAAGCATGCCCTAATAGCTTGAAGGTTCAGTTAGTCACTCACACTGGACCAAAGTAACTATCACATCCACTGACCCTCCACCCACCTCCACTGACACAAAGCACTCTTGTAAGCAACCATCCACCCACTGCACATGCACCAATTGGTCTTAGACAATTGATGTCCTCACATTCATCGCCAAGCAACTGAAAACCCAAGTTGCCACTCGGCAGGCAAGAACGGTAAACACGGGAAAGTGGTGTAAATTAATAAATTTTATGTGGATAAATAAAGAAATGAAACTTACTAACACAACATTTTCATAAACAGCCATGTGCCGATCCTCGATTCACTACAAAGCCATTTTTCTTCCTTTCCCTACTGCTCCTATGTGGTGCAACCCCTGTGGCTTCAGCAGAGGTAGAGGCAGGCTGCTCTGATCCCTGCTCTGACATCTGAGATGCTCGCGGCCGACGACCTCTGCATGTTGGAACCCTTGAGGACCCCGCCAAAGAAAGTTCAACTTGCACCTGCGCAGGGGCAGACTCGGACATCGGGAGAGTAGGCAGCATGTTGGGTATTGGTTGAGGTAGGGAGCAACAGGTAAGACGGGGAAACACTTTGAATGGAGCTCCCACTTCCATGTCCCCTTTTGTCATCATCCCTCTTTTGGGCCAGCGGTACATCACTCCTACCTCTCGGCGGAGGAGCAGCTTGGAGCAGATCAGTGACGGCTTGAAGGCCACGGCTCAGGTTTAAGGCAGCAGAAATGTTGGCATCCATAGTTTGCACAGCCATGGTCATGGCCTGCAGGGACTGATTAGAGTGCCGCGATTGAAGTTCCACCAAGGAGGCCAATCTATCCATGGAAGACATCCTCGCAATGGCCTGCAACATGATCCACAAATGTTTGAGCTGGAGTCCTCTATCCTCTGTGCTATTGTGGACAATGTGCTTGGCATATCTGCCAATACCTCCCGAATTTGCTGCTAACCCTCTATCACTCTCCTTTTCATTGATGGCCCCCCGGGGTTCAGCATCTATGTCCAGCTGAGCAGAGCTTGGAGAAGAGTGCACCCTCCAATGGGAACGCTCCACAGCTGTCTTACCACCACTCTGTGCTCATGCTCACTTGTGAACTGTGATTCACCAGGTGAGAACCCACCTAACTGTCTAAAATGACCCACTGAAGTGCTCGTATCTGCGCTGATGTCTGGTGGGCATGTGTCCTGTGATGATGTACCCTCAGAAGGAATGAGTTACCCTGAGGAATCCTCATCATCTCTGGGCAGGGGCTGCTCTTCTTTGCATGATGGACCTGGAGGAGAGAAGAGACGGATATGATTTAGTTATGGGAATGTAAAAATGTTGCAAGTCAGCATGATTAATGTGATCACATTTCACTCGGCGCTGAATTCCAGTCAAGATGGCTTGATCTTGTAGGAGATGTGGGTTGTAGAGATTAATTCTGTGACCATGCAGCAACGAAGTCCCAGTCTCTCCATCTCCAATGGTCATGGACGCTGATATGCCGCTTGTGTCCAAAGCCTTAAGTGGGTGTGAGGGGTGTTGACAAGACAGAGTGAGAGAGGGGGTACACTGCAGGATGTAGGTGAATCTGCAACTTTGCTCATCTTTCCTGACCTAGTTAGGTCATTAAAACGATTCCTGCACTGCATCCAAGTCCTCATGATCACAGTCCAGCTGCTGACCTCTTGAGCCACCTCCAACCACTTTGTTGTGGCAGCAGGTTTATTTTGCCCCATTGCTGGGGAAGAGCACCTCCTTCCTCGCCCTTACTACACCCAGCAATACTTCCAGGGAAGTGCCATTGAATCTGGGCGCAGCCTTTGCCCTCCTCGATTCCATCTCTCAATTTGTAGTTCACAGAACGCAATGCACAGAACTTCAAACCTCCTCCACCATTGCACATCTGTGAAGTGACCCTTTAAATAGTCAAGGTGAAATCACGTCATGCGGGTGCATGTCAGGCCCGAGACGCAAAACCTGGAAGTAAAATAATAATGTGGCATCCCTGTTGAAATCAGACATTCCCATGCATCCCAGGATGTTGTGTATTAGTTGCCAGCTATCTCTCCCTGTTCAGATCCTGTCTCTGCTTTATTATCGTACTCATTGGTTTTTTTTGTTAACATTTTTTGTTAAGAGTTTTTTTAATTGAAGCAAAGATAAAGGTAAGGGATGGGTAGGTTAGAGTGTTAGCATATATATCTAGCACCTCTGGGACTTGGATTTGGTTTCATCCCAAATTAATGGGATGAATGTCTCTTCTCTCTGCTAGCTGTAAAGAGCCAATGCAAATGAGTGTGCTGGAGTCTCAACAAGCTTACTGGTGGGTGTGACTTTATAGCACAAAATTGACAATAATCTAGTACTAATCGGCACCAAATTAGCAATCTCACTCAGAGAGGCCAGAAGGATGATTAGTATAGGAAACTGAAATGTATCAGTCTATTCTCATGTTCGAATCAATGACATTGCGAGGGCAGAGTGCTTTACTCTGCATCTGCACCTGACCTGGGATTGCTTGGTGCTGGCACTGACGGCAAAATGTGGCAAATGTTCTATTCCCCAGAGCTGATGGCCTTCACCTTGCTGCAGACAGCACCAAAAAAAGGTAATAACTTTTAAAAATGAGGACAAAAAGTAGGCATTTGCAGTGGCAAGTGTCAGCATGTGATGCAGCGATGTCACCAGGTCACTGATCGCGTCTGTTTACCAAAGCCCTTTTATTTTAGGGTGAATTGATTCCACGTTTCTCCCACAGTCTCCCTGGGGCTTGCACCAACTGCAGCCGATTTGATCTGGGCCTGCTCGCTCAACCAAAGTCTTTGCTTCCTACCTCCCATACCAACACATTTGAGATTGGGGACTCAGTAGTGTAAAGGAAATCAAATTGTCCTACCACTCCTTGACTGTTGGTGCTGCATCAGTCTGTTGAAACTAAGCATTTCTCCTTTAATAAACTACTGCTATTGAGTGTAAATCTTCCCTTTCAATTCAATTTTCTAAGATGGTTCTCTCAGTCATCAGTGAGTTCATCAGAGATATCACTAAAATACCACTGAGAAACAGCATTGATTGATACACTGTCCTCGTTATCCATTCAAATAAAAAGGAATCATGTAACTGACATCCAGTCTTGATGATCCACAATTTCCTTCAGTTAATCATATACTCTGTATCATAAAGACTGTAATATTACCTGCTACTGCACTTGCCTCAGCCCATCTGTCACTGAAACCCTCATCCATGCCTTTGTCACCTCCAGACTCAACTATTCCTACGATCATATAAATACTGTGGCTACAAGAGCAGGTCAGAGGGTGGGTATTCTGCGACGAGTGACTCACCTCCTGACTCCCCAAAGCCTTTCCACCATCTACAAGGCACAAGTCAAGAGTGAGATGGAATACTCTCCACTTACCTGGATGAGTGCAGCTTCAACAATCAAGAAGCTCGACATCATCCAGGACAAAGCAGCCCACTTGATTGTTACCCCATCCACCACCTTAAACATTCACTTCCTCCACCACCGGTGTAATGTGGCTGCAGTGTGTACCATCTACAAGATGTACTGCAGCAACTCGCCAAGGCTTCTTCGACAGCACCTCCTAAACCCATGACCTCTACTATCTAGAAGGACAAGGGCAGCAGGCACATGGGAACACCACCACCTCCAAGTTCCCCGCCAAGTCACATACTATCCTGACCTGGAAATATATCGGCATTCCTTCATTGTCGCTGGGTCAAAATCCTGGAACTCCCTACCCAACAGCACTGTGGGAGTACCTTGACCACACGGACTGCAGCGGTTCAAGAAGGCGGCTCACCAGCACCTTCTGAAGGGCAATTAGGGATGGACAGTAAATGTTGGCCTTGCCAGCGACGCCTACATCCTGAGAATGAATTAAAAAAGATCTTCTGGCTGGCTTCCCATCCTTCACCCACTGTAAACGTCAGCTCATCTAAAACTCTGCAGCCCATATCCTATCCCGCACCATGTCCCACTCACCATCACCCTGCCCTTGCTGACCTACATTGGCTCCCAGTCCCCAACACCTCCAATTTAAAATTCTCATTCTTGCACTTAAATCTTTCATGGCCTCGCCCCTCCCTAACTCTGTGACTTTCTCCATCCCTACAACCTCCCTAACCATTCTGGACCTCCCACTCTGGTCATTTGTGCACCCCTCCCTCCCTTCACCCCATCATTGCTGACCATGCTATCAGCTGTCAACCGCACGCTCTGCAGTTCCTCCCCTCTGAGAATCCCTCTACCTCATTCTCCTCCTTTAAGGTCCTCCTTAAAATCCAACTCTTGGACCAATCTCTTGGTCACCCCTTCTCATACCTTCTTCTTTGTCTTAAAATCCACTTTTTGTCTGATTATACCTCTGTGAAGCGCCTTGGAGACGTTTTTCTATGTTAAAGGTGCTATATAAATGCAGGTTGTCGCTGTTGATTTATGCTGTGTCTTAGTTATCCATTCAAATAAAATGTAACAATGCATACCCATCTTTGTAACGGAAAATAAATGTTGGACCCACCAACCTACTGAAACTGTGATTTTAAAAGATATATGTCATATTTAGAAGTTTTGAAAAGCAAGAAACAAATGTCATTATAATCGTGATTTCAACGAAGTTTGCTATTTGATAAATATTTCCATTGCTGTTAACAGAATAGTCCGTGTAAATCCCAGGTTAGACTGCACATTGTGGGATTCCAGCAATTAACTCAAGATTTATTTCCTCTCTTACATTTCTTGTAACCTATTGAACGTAGAATTGGTTTCCCCGCACGTTTTGCGTTACAGAATTCCTGCAAAAAGATATTTTAAAAATCCATTTGATAAAATAACAATTTAAGCCACACATTTATGTTTCACCCAATAAGAATTACATGTCATTTATTGCGGTCATTTTTCTTGTTCTTAAACCGTTATTAAGTGAGTTGTGGACCTGAGTGTTGGCTTTATTTTGCAGCTTCAATCTTGGGAAATGTCCCTTTTTTTGCCTGTTCCTTGAATCGGATGAACTTTCGATGCTACTTCTGGGCATGAAAATGCTCCGCTGCCCTCCGAGGATTTAACGTGGTGCTGTTCACCTTTAACGTCTGAAGGGCTGGAGAAGGGGGGGGTGGTGATGATCAGCAGCTGGAAATACTGCTCGCCTCCTCTTCAACTCCTTGCTATTGCGCATGATACTGCGGCGCTCCAGCCTCTCCACCTCAACCCACCTTGAAACGGGCAAAGCCCGTCGCCCTCCGACGAGCGGCGCGCGCGACCAATCAGCAGCGGAGCCCGGCTTGCCTGAGCCAATCAGGAGGAGGGGGCGGGGCGGCTGCCGGCCCGGCACCCAGCAAGTTTGGTTGCCAGCCCACCCTCTCTGCGCTGGGAAACTGCAAGAGCTGGAGGCTGGGAGAGTGCAAGTGCATTCCAGAGGGATGTAACCGGATGAGAGAGGGAGAGACAGGCAGAGAGAGGAGAGACAGAGAGAGAAAGAGGCAGGGGAAGAGAAAGAGAAAGAAGAAGAAAAAGGGAATGGACAGGACATGAAGAGGACATCAGCGGAAGGATTGCACTGCACTGATGGTCAGACCGGGGCTTTTCCAGGGAACAGCTAAAAGTGAAGCGCTCTAAGATATGATCCAGCCACATCTCACAGTGGGGTAACAGTACTATGATTTGGTATGTGGCCACTTTGCTAGCGGGTGTAATCAGCACTAGAGAATCGGCAGCCCAAGGTGAGTTGAAGTTCAATATCATTCTCCCCAAGTTTATTCATTGATGCTGCGACTGTACGGGTTTAACCGATTCGGGGGGATGAGAACCATTTACTTGCTGTTAAATATTTGAATGCCACAGTATTCTCATGCATTTAACTGGCTAATAATCCAAAATGAAATGGACTCGGTGCAATGATGTTCCCCCCTCCCCCTTCTTTATATATGTTTATTGTCAAGAGATCTGCAAAAGTTGCGGGCTTTATAAAGAATGAAAGGAAACTTTTACCCTTAGTTGTGCAGAAGTTGCATGGGTTGGCCATCCCGTTAAATTGCGTTTTCCTTGCACGGTGCGTGCTTTCGGGCTGATGCAGATGTTGAAACGCCTCGCCGAGTGAAGCGCAGCCGCTGGTACCCTGGCGGATCACCTTCTGGGTCTCTGCACAGAATGTACCAGTTTCAGCAACTTTGCCAACGCGAGCTCAGGCATTCGGATCAGCTCATTTCTTTTTTTTGGGTGCATCGCTTGCAGCTGGGGAGCTGAATATTGCTGCAGTGCCTCTGTGGGACGATCGCTCGACTTGGGAATGCTCGGTGCTGAAAGATAGACGCTAGGAGCGAAAGTTTCTATATTTGGTTGTAGCGAAATAGGAGATCGGGGAGTTTACTCACATGTAAAAGAGGCGATGAAATGAGTAAAGTTGCATTTTTGATTTATTTTAAATGAATGTTACTGAAGCGGATTTTTGAAGGCTTAAACGCTACCAATTAACACAGGAGACTGGAACTTTAAATGATTCTGTTTTAAATGTTATTTAAAGCAGAGTTCTATTTTCAGAGGATAGCAATTTTTAGACTATTTCTGGTGCCAGTGCTCTCCTATGCCCCAATACGATATATTCTGATGGCTAAAATCCGTATTGGAAGAGTTTTTAGGAAAATGTGACCTTTCTGACAAATAGCTCATTAAATGAGGATGACTCACGGCTGTACCTGAACCAGCGGCTCTGTCGCCACTCCAGCCAGAGCTGGCGTTAAGCTGTGGTCTAACCTTCTCGCAGCCCCCAAACTTCCGTCCTCAGACCGCGTTCCCGGGGCCGAGTGCGGGCAGGTTGGCGGACGGCAAGGCTGCACTCTCTGGGGGGAGCTGCGAGCGAAAGGTCTGAAGGTTATTTCTGACTCAGTCGCCAGCGACCCGCTCCTGTCAACGGCCCGGTGCCGCTGTGTGTTGCTGCACTCCTCGCATTGCACATCTGGCGTACCTCCCGTGAGTTCTGCTGAATTTGAAACACTCAGCCTGTGGGCCCCACTGCCAGTTACTGTGATAGAATAGAATTCACTTACACTGGAAACCCGCATTACGCCGATCAATGAAAGTAAAACGGAAGTTTCAAAGGTCACCGGTATTGCTCTTAAAGGTGAATAACGTGGTGTCAAGGTGATGGAGTCTCCGCAGTCCCCTTAAACCGATGTCAGGTTTTGGAATGAAATTATCGATTAACATTTTAATATTTATCGCAATTCGCAAGGCTTACTAACCAATGTTCAGCTTTGCAAGGATTAAATGCAGCTGTTTCATTGCCACGTTTTGCAATGAATGTGTCACACATCCAGGCTCCAATCCACAGGGGCAGAGCCAGCTTGGTGCTTTTGGCAGCCGCTGAATGAGGAATGCTCCGCGCTGTTAAAAAAAAACCTGCCATTGCCAGTCACCGGGGAGATCTTCACGCTGCCGTCAGCTGCAGTACAAACTTTCCCCGGCATTTCTTGCAGCAACCTGTTAATTCTCTCTGACACCTTTCAAGATGTGTGCGGGTGGAGTGATGTCACCATGGCTCACTCCAGTATGTCACGGTATCGTCATGTACTTGCTAGAGGTGGTGAGTAATTGGTGTGAACACCAAGTACAGATCAGCCCACTTAATAACAAAACCCACTGGTATGATGATTAATTGTACAATAAATGAGCATGGATTTAAATACCCCTAAATGATGACCCCCACTGTTCTTCTTTGAATCATTGCAGTTTTTACCATTTGAACTGTGATTCTGATTAGAAAGTAACAAATATATAAAATAGTAAAATGAATAATTTGATTTACTTGTATGTCAGCAATCCCATTTTTCCTCACGTCTTGTTGAGTGGCTTCTATCTACAATACAATGCAAGACATTACACCCAAGAATTTGGTCAGATTCAAATCTTCAAATATGGTGCCAACACATATGCAAATAAATAACCCAATATTGATAGGGAAGGGATGCTAATAGATAGTTTATCCGAGTATTCAGTCAAACAGAGTTGGATTTGCATCAGAAACCACAGGAGACAGATGTTGTGAGGCACTGGGGGTAGCATGGTGCACAGCAGATTGGAGAACGAATGCACTTTGCCACAAAGCGGAAGGATTCATTTTGATTTCCAACTCTGATCACGACCTTACCACCGTTGTAGAGATGCCTCCGCGGGGTGTATCGTCCTCAGTTTGCTCTGTGCACCTGTTGCTAACCAGTTCGGAATGGCGTTGGCCATGTTTGGGTGCTTACCCTCTCACCTGTAGGTGGCACCTGAAAAATACCATGGATGGGTTAGATTCTGACATTTTTGTAGAAGATTTACAATTTCATTTCTGTAACATGCCAGGTAGCAACTCCTTCCAGTGTTCCTAACCATGTTGACTGCAGTAAAGGTTCTGACTATCTCCCCAAGTGGATTTATGTATTGAAGCTTAAGTATGTGGGTTCCCCAGTGCCTCAATGGGCTGAGGCAACATATAGTGTGGTACATGTATTTTGAGTCTTGGTTTGTGTTGACTTAACAATTACATTTAGGGTGACATTGAGGTGCTTAAGTTGGCATTTTTGTGTCCTGGGCAGGGGATCAAAAAATGATCCGGGACTCCTGATTTCTCGGCATCCCTACTAGATGAGGATTATGTCTGTGGAGTCAAATGGCCTTTAATATCCACTGCCCAAACTCACACATGGAGTAATGAGCAGTTGAACAAGGCACAGGGGGCTGCTGTTGGCTGGAACTGCACCCTAAACCAGTGACTTTGGGAGAGGAGGGAAGAAAAGTTAAATGGGAGAGAAATGTCAAGTCTGCTTTTGCATTATTTTGTTGTAATCAGAGAGCTCTACTCTAATTTGTTTTAACTAATCCCAAATATAAAGACACTGGAACAATGTATAGAATCATAGAAATTTACGGCACAGAAAGGAGGCCATTTGGCCCATCATGTCTGCCAGCTGAAAAAGAGCTATCCCGCCTAATCCCACTTTCCGTCTCTTGGTCCATAGCCTTGTAGGTTATGGCACTTCGAGTGCATAGCTAAGTACTTTTTAAATGCGTTGAGGGTTTCTGCCTCTACCACCCTTTCAGGCAGTGAGTTCCAGACCCCCAGCACCCTCTGGGTGAAAAACAGTTCTCCTCAACCCCCCGCGAATCCTTCCTACCCAAACATAATATTACAGGTTTGGTGTTGCTGGTAGGACTTCTAATGATCTGTCTTTATTTGGACAAGAAGAGTTTATGTAGTTTTTCTAACTAGTAATGTATGACAAATGTGCAAAGTTGACAAATGTGTAAAGGGGATGGAAATGCCAGGACAGGTCAATCCAGGGCACATACTCCAACTGAAAGCTATTTTCCTATGACTGCTGCTAGCACATTGATAAATTGGACCACTTCTGTAGTCCTGAACTGACATATATCGTAACTGAGCTGCTGTTAACAGTACTGCCTGTCACTCTCACGGGGGTCTAAGATACCAGCATATATGAAAAAAGAGTGAAAAAAGAACTTGAGTTTACATAGTGCGTTTCATGACCCCAGGACGTTCCAAAGCATTTCACAGCCAATTTGGAATTGTGGTTACTGTTGTAATGTGGAAAAATGTAGCAGCAAATATGTGCACAGCAAGTATCCCAAAAACAGAAATGAGATAAGTGGCGTGATAATATGGTTTTGGTGGTCTTGGTTGAGGGATAAATGTTACCCAGGACATGGGGAGGACTCCCCTGTTCTTCTTCGAATAATACCACAGTTTAATGTCTCATCTGAAAGACAGTACCTCTGACAGTGCAACCCTCCTTCAGTGTCCACTAGATTATGTGTCAAGTCTCCGGAGTAGGGCTAGAACCCACAAGCTTCTGACTCAGGGGCACGAGTGCCACCTCTGAGCCAAGGCTGACATATAAACCTAAGATATTGTACTACAATAAGATATTATAGTAGTCCATTTCTTTATTGAAAATGAAGACATGTTATGGGCATTAATTTGTTTAGGTACATTTAACCAGGATAGCTTAAATGTTACTCATATTGAGAGCACTAGAAAAGAAGAAAAATGTTCAACAGTTTGTGTAACATTGCTAAATTTGAAAAGATGATGGCAATAGAACATGAACGTGAACTGCAAAGTGCAATCATACACTCAGCAAATTTAATGGAATGAACAACTGACATTTCTGAAGGAAATTGTTTCATTCAGGTCAAATTTGGAATGGGTCTACTCCTGGGAATCAGGAAGAAAGTTAATACTCAATTTATACTTTAAATGATAGACTGATATAAAGCCAAATCTCAATATAATATCACGAGTCTAATTCCCTGTGAATGGTCAATTATGCTTTGAAAGGAGGGTCAAAATCTACCACAGCAGATTTGGGCATAAGATGGTATTAAACTACTGTCTCTTGAATGCAACAGTATTTACTCCCTGCGCTCCATTACCTTTTCCTAAAAAATGTAGCATTGTTGCACCCAGTATTCAGATTAATGGACTGTATGGTGGGGGGGGAGGGAGAAATAGCATTCTGTAAGACGAACAACTTGCATTTATATCGCACTTTGTCACATCCTCAGGATGTCCCAAGGTGCTTTACAACCAAAGGATTCCTTTTTAAGAGCATTTACTTTTTGTAGGCATATATAGCAGCCAGCTTGCACATAGTAGGATCCCACAAACAACAAATGAATGAATGAACAGGTAATCAGTTTTTACGAATATATGAAAAACGTGGCACGGGAAAAGACCAGCTGACCCATCTAGCCTGTCCCATATAGTTGTGATGCCCTATGCATCACTTCAAGAGACTCCTTACCCCCTAGGTGTCCGTGTCTTGCCATTTGTGGCATTGAGTGTTGCCATTCTAGCCCTGGCCAACAAACTGCTTGTTGAGTCATCAGGATTGTGAGGTTGCCTGTTAAAAATCACGTTGAATGTAGAATATTATACAACACTTGCATATCAAGGCTGTTCTAGAGCCTGATTAAATTTAATTTCAGATTGATAGTCATACAGTAACTTTTGACTGGTTCATAATTCGTACTTGCTATCTTAGTTATCTTTTAAAGACAGTAGTGCTAAAACTTTGCTGTGGAAATAACAAGAAGTAAATACGCCAGCAAGAAAATGAGCCTGTGAAACATTTTGTCACATTCGACAACCATAGTGTGCATTTAGTGCTTTGGTTGCCCAAATAGCAGCCTTGAATGGCTGGCCATATCACATTGATTAGGGGGAAGTACAATGCAGCACAACAAGCAACATTTCTTTGCTCCATAAAATACCTTATAGTGAAGTTGTGAAAGGGTGTAATATACATGGAGCCTCAAAGACAGAGCTAGCTACTTGTCAACCTCTTTGACAGATAGTATCGTAGCGTTCTAATCAAAATCCCAGTTCCACTGGGGATGGTTACGCAGATATGCTCTTCCAGAAAACGATATGTAAACCTAAATAACAACAGAAAACGCTGGAAAAACTCAGCAGGCCAGGCAGCATCCGTAGAGAGAGAAAGAGAGTTGACGTTTCAGGTCGATGACCTTTCATCAGAACTCTCTTAATGTCTCTTCATCTCCTCCTTTGTTCCTTTATCCCCTCCCCCTTTTCCCAGCTTTACCCTGGCCTTAAATCTATTTGATTTCCAGCTCTTCCCAGTTCTGATGAAAGGTCATCGACCTGAAACGTCAACTCTCTTTCTCTCTCTACGGATGCTGCCTGGCCTGCTGAGTTTTTCCAGCGTTTTCTGTTGTTATTTCGGATTTCCAGCATCTGCAGTATTTTGCTATCGATATGTAAACCTATCTTGTTTCATAACTAGCATGGTCTCAGTCACTCTTGTTCACTGAACAGTTGACCTCTAAGCCATAGAAATGTCCAGCGTTTTCTCAGCTTAACCACCAAGGGTATTCATACGTGAAGGTGAAGGTCTGTGAAGGAAATCCCAGAGATGATGGATGGTTTGCATGAATTGGTCAAATATTTCAGGTGGGAAAGCAATGATTTCTGAAATGGCTTTAGTTAACATGTTCTTAATATGAATGTCATCTCCTAGGGTAGGCTAGCTGGCATGAAAAATGGTGATACGCTTCAGATGTCTGTGCTTAATAATGTGTTACAAAATTATTCCTAAAATTATTGCCAAAATAATGCAGTGCTCAATGAGCCACTGGCAGATGCCACATGTAGAGAAGCCAATTAACCCTTTTAGAGATTGTGCTCTGCAGCTGTTGAGAAGCCTGTGAGATTTCTGTCATATAATTTCCACCAAAAACATTTATCCAGCTAATTTAGCTGTTTACTGCGGTATTTAAAAAAATGCAAGCCAATATTCCATAAATATTACCGTATCAGTTATGGCGCATTTTAAAGTCAAAACACTTTTAGTTGTAGAATAATTAAGACAGTGGTGAATTTAAATTGCAGAATTGTTATTTTATTAATGGAGGCGGGTTGGGTGCGGGACAGCTGGTTTCCGGGTTCCGGTCCCGCCCCCCAGCTGCTTCCGCTCCACAGACGTGATTTTACCTTGATTGACCTTGTTAAGCCTGCCGGCCAATTAACAGGAAGCAGGTCAGATGACGTCAGTTGATGACGCATCATCTGCCAGTTTTCTTAAAGGGACCATTCACAATTTTAATTTGACTGTTGATTTCTCAGTGTTTGACAGCATTGAGGTGCTGAAAACACTGACAATCACTGCACAAAGGTGAACTCTTGCACCCAGGCTCTCCAATGACTCCCTCCATAGGCTGGAATAGATGGCAGAAGCGATCTGTCACTGGTGAGAGAGGTTCTCCCAATGAGGTGGCACTGGACATGGATTTAAAAACTTGTAAGCTAAAGAAATCTGTAAATGTATTAAAAATGCAGTACCCAACATTTTCTTTCCTCTGAGACGCACCAGTTCAACATTGGATCCTTCACACCACTTCTGCAGCTGTCATCAATCCAGAAACATTACAGCAGACTCACAGCACACCACACTTACCTGGCGTGGTGACCGGACGTTGGGAAACCCGAGCCAGAAGTGGCAAAATCCAAAAATAGGCTGACAACTACTGGCAAGTACCTGTTAATAGGCAGGTAATTGCCTTTAATCCGCATCCCGCCGCTAGGTGTCGGGTCCATTCGCAAATTGGGGACCTCACACTTGGGAAAGCTGTTTGGAGGCGGGTTAACGGCGGGATCGGAACCCGGCGTCAATCAAAACGAATTTAACCTCTGACCCACCTCCAAACCCGCCCTCTGAGCGCCAGCAAAATCGCGACCTAGTGTTCTGAATTTGCTACATAATTCAATTTTGTGATGGTCTATAGATATCCACGTTCTCTGGATTATTAGTCCAGTAACACAACCACTACACTACCGTACCCTGCCTGTAGCCCTGCATGTTGAATTTTGGTAGAGGAAGACAACTTCATATTTTGACTCTAGCTGTTTCAAAGACTGAAATAAAGATTCAAGTTTCCCTCTTTGTCACAGGACAAAAACGCCTTTTGCCACATGGAGCAGAGGGCAGCACTGCGAGTAGCCAAATACTTGGTTCTGCATCTTGCTTTGCAATGGGAAAAATTCAGTAGCTTGACAATGATTGGCAGGTGTGCCTCTTGCCTGATTTATCCAGAGTATCCCAAAAATTAATTGGTAAATGGTGTGGAGGAGGGGCATTGTAGCATTCAGAAGGCTTGGTTCCTGCTGCTTGTAGATGCCACGTGGCAGTAACTCTGCTGCCTTTTAGAGTCAGTTTAGAGTGAAAAGAGTGTGGGTTTGAGATAGAATAATTATTAAATTATAAGATTGGATCCCAGAAAGGACATCAATGTCAGTGTCATAAATCGCAAGTAACAACTCAGGAAGTACTACTGGGTGGCCAGCTGGGGCGCCGTCCAGGGAGTATAAATACTCAGGAATGGGCCCACCTTGGGCAGAGACAATCTGGAAACAGGAAGCTAGTGACTGCTAACTAGACCTCCATGTTTTGTTACAAGTTGATTAAAGCCTTGCTTTATGTTCAAGTGCGTAGTGAGTCTTTATTACGTCAGTCAGTGCCTGTTGGATAAGCTGAATGGCACTTTTCTATTTATGCATTCTTCTTTAACTATTCTTATGAATATAAATCTGTCCAAACATGGTTTTATTGTCAAAATTGCAGGGGTTGCATTGCCATTGGTATTATTAGCCCTCTGAATCAGTCAGTTTGGCAGCGGTGTCCCTTTAGAGCATAAGAAATAGGAGCCGGAATAGGCCACTTGGCCCCTCGAGCCTGCTCCACCATTCAATAAGATCATGCTGCTGTCTCGCAGTATATTACCAAGAAAATGGCATCATTCACGCGTTGCCAGTTTATTTTACAGGAAACCAAAGATGAGTTTAAGAAAGTCCACTGTGTTTTTGATGATGTGTGAAATGAAAATTCCAGAGGAGAAATCAATCAGACTCACGATCGTGTGCATTGATTATTCAGAGCTCAAAGCGTTTGGCATTTCTGAGCTATTCAGCAAGGCTTCGGCTGAGCTGGAGCAGCTGGTGTGGCATCACTATGATTTTTGGTGCAAGTGTGGTGCACAATAACTGGCTAAAGTTTCAGGATACTTGAGGTTTTTCCTGAGATATCCTGAAAAATGTGAGGCTGAAAGCTCTGAAACTAACTCAAATGCAATTGTCTCCATATTTCTTTGCAGAATGCTGTTGAGAAATATTCAGTGTGCGTTTTACAAAAATTGCATTTTAATTCTCTCCCCCACCCGCAATATTTCCCTCTTGCCTCCCTCCCACCCCAGAATTTATGCACAATTTTGATGCTGGTGTTGTCCATGTTGCCGAATAGGAGATGCTCCTGCTATGGTGGGAGGCTCTCCATTTCATCATCATTACTGTAAGTATGTCCTCGAGCAACTAAGGCATGATCTTCACGGAGCTCCTCAGAAGCATAGTTGTAAGATTCAAGTCGCGTGAAGCTCTTTCATTTCAATGCATGACTGCATCTGAATTAGTGTAGCACCTCATTATTACATGCGCATTTTTGAGAACAAAATATAACCCCTCCTCATTGCCCATCTGAGAATTCAGGTAGATGACATGATTCTACTCCTCGTTGTTCTGTAACTGACCAAGAAGTGTATACCAGTGGCACAGGGTGCCTGTTCATTTTATTTCACTTCCCTTGATGGTCTGAGTTAGATTGAGAAATCCCCAGGTTTTAAATGCAGGCCAGCAACGAATGAGCTATCACTTGCAGCGCCAATTCTGCAGGCTGCCTGCCCTTGTTCTATTTGTTTCTGTCTACTCCAGTGCTTGAGCACATTGTGCAGCTGACACTTCAGTGCTTCAGTTATATGCTGTGCCGATTTGTATTTCTTCACTTCACCTGACGAAGGAGCAGCCGCTCCGAAAGCTTGTGATTTCAAATAAAACTGTTGGACTATAACCTGGTGTTGTGCGACTTCTCACTTCAGTTATACAGAGCATTGGTGAGACCACATCTGGAGTACTGTGTACAGTATTGGTCTCCTTATTTAAGGAAGGATGTAAATGCGTTGGAAGCAGTTCAGAGAAGGTTTACTAGACTAATACCTGGAATAGGCGGGTTGTCTTATAAGGAAAGGTTGGACAGGCTAGGGGGTGAAAGGTTATCGGGGGTAGGCGGGAATGTAGAGTAATCAGATCAGCCATCAGGCTCGAGGGGCCAAGTGGCCGACTCCTGCTCCTAATTCGTACGTTCGTATGTTCATATGTAACACTGAGGGAGTGCTACATTGTTAAAGGTTCCATCTTTTAGATGAGCTATTAAACTGAGGCCTCATCTGCCTGTTGAGGCGGATGTAAAAAAAAAACAATGCACTATCCCTGGTGACTTGGTCGACTTCACCAGAAATGGATTAACTGGTCATTCATCTCATTTTGAAGTTTGCTGTCCACAGATTAGCTGTTGTGCCTGCCTACAAAACAACAGTGACCACACTTCAAAAATAATTGATTGGTTGTGAAGTGCTTTTGGGGTGCCTTGAGGATCTGAATGCTGCTATTTAAATGTCAGTTCATTTCTTTCTTAGTTTCTTCCTCCTGTTACAAAGATATCTCGTGATGGCAGAATGGATGGTGTTAATTCTATTTGGTGGCATGACATCAGTAATCCAGCAACTGAATTATGGATTTTTTTTTTTAATTGACAAACTGCCCAGTGTTGGATGCATAATTGGAAGGTCTTTCTGTGGTGCTTAATTGGAAGTTTAAGTCACCTTTGGAAAGCTAAGCATATGGCTCGATCTTGCACTGCAACCTAGAAACTTTCACTTTGAGTTTGTAGTGCCCAGTTTATGTACTTGTGAATAATGACTGTAATACTGTGAATCTGCTTTGAATAAATTTTATTTGCGTAACAGCACTCCCAGTTAATTATCTTGCCTAAGAACATTTGGTTCCTAAAATAAGTTTTTTTAAACTCTAATAAAGCTGGAGGCAAACCATATGGAGCATCACAGGTCACTGTGACTCAGCAAACTGATGATGAATAAATTAGCCTGCTCACATGACAACTCAAAGTTAGGCAAGTTGATGACTCAAATTTAGCCTTCACAACAAACTAGTAGCAAAATGGAGGTCTACAATGAGGATGGCAGGGTTTAGAGAGCTCCAAGATATCTATGTTGGTTTTTTGGTCCATAGAACCACAAGAGGCTTGGATGAAGAAAGCATTTCCAGGCTCATTGATCTCATCCTTCCAGAATACCAAACCTACTATTCCCCGAGCGTAGCATCTGTCTGTTTCACAATAAGTCCAATGTCTTGGCCTCCACCACCCTTCCTGGAACCAGATCTAGCTGGTGACTATCTTCTGTGTAAAGAAATATTTCCTGACTGTAATGGCAGAATGCTTCAAGCCATAAAATCTCTGTATCATGTATCATGTCTATGAAATTTGAGATAGAATTGGAACTATATTAGGTGCCGTCTGAAATTAACTCTTGTCTTTGCGTGGGTGAAGTGGGACAATACACAAATCTGCCGAGAGATAGCTTTTGGTTTCAGGAGAAGGGAGCCAGGTTCCTCTCAATGCTGCCAATTGCCTACACTTATAGGTTAATTGTATTAGGAATTGTCATATACTTTTGAGATCAGACATGTGAGCTTGATGCCAAACTATCCATTAGGGATCAACAACATATGTAGATCAAATGTCAAAGACAGTCAAAACCCATTAAATAGTGGAAGCTTTGAGTTATATTCTACCTGCCTGAAGGGTAAAGTTGTTACATATCTAGTTTTGGAAGGCTGCTTTGATTTGGGATATCGAAAGTCTGCTTAGAATAGTAAAAGTGTTGCTGGAATTTCTTATTCTGCTGTTCACTTGCTTCAACAGTACAGTGGTGAGACAGACTGGGGAGAAAAGAAGAATCTACACTGGGTGCATCAAATATTAAAAGGTTCCAAATATCAGACATTCATTGTTTTTGAGACAGTTTAAAGTATTGTCAAGCACCATGTTGCCAAATATTTCCAATATTCACTTTTGTTTCTGTGCCAAATTTTGACTTCTAATTTTAGCGTGAATGTATTTTCTGCCTTTTGAAGTGGCCAGGAGTACATGGTGGGTAGTCGAGGCAACCACTGGTGCGAAATAGTGTGGTAAAATAAAGAAAGTTAGGAGAGATCCCGCATTGTAATACTGAGGTCTGCCCTGAATGTGCCCTTCATAACCCTGAACCTTGTGCCCTCTTGTCCTGCTCGCCTGGGGTCTGAAATGATTTTGGTTTACTTCCTCTGTCCCATTAAGTATCTTTCACATCTGTAAAACTTCCCCGCTGAGATGTCTCTTTTTAAAGCTGGGGAGCCTATCTTATCAAGTTGTTCCTAATGGCTTTTCTCTCTGTCACTAGGGGTGTAATTTTAACCTAACTCGGCAGGGCGGGGAACCCATGGAATCGGGCGGAACGCTGGTTTTACCCCCCGCCCAATATTACTCCCCGTTGACTTCCATGGAGAGTAAAATCATGCGGGATGTAAAACCAGCATTGCACCCGCTCTCGGCAGTTTTCCGAAGGGCGGGTCAGGTTAAAATGGCCACCTAGGAATCAGCCTCATTGTTCTCCATGTAAATTCTTGGTCCCAGTAGTTGTTGTTAAAGTCCACGTTATCCTTGGTGATATTAAAATTTCTCCTGAGTAGCTGGCAATGTCTGAGTATTCAGCACCTTTCACATGGCTTCGAATATGGCCTTGTTCAAAGTTTGCAAAACATTAACATACCTCACTCCATCTTTTAGTTTCATTTTTTAACGCTATACTATTTTAAAGTTTCTATTTAAAACAGGGGGAATTGTAACTTTTCTGTCTTATTTTGGCAGCAGGAGCGTTAAATGGGGAATATGTGGTTTAATTAAAAGAAGCCCAGGGGTGATTGACAATCTACATTTTGCCACCCGATTTAGGGGACCAGTGCTTATTTCATAGTTCACAACTAACAAAGAAATGCATTGGCAGTAACTCCAGTCATTTAATTGGTTTCCTGTAGAATACGTACAGATACAATTAAATTCTAATAAATGCATAACTGGTTTGCCAATGCTTTTATGCTTGGATCAGGATTTCTATAACATACAGATTAAAATAACAAACTTGCAAATCTCTCCACCTCAGCTCATTTCATCATTGATTCATTCAGCAATTCAGCCCAAACAAAAAGAGAAACAATAAACAAGAATTTTTTTTACATAAAAATGCTTAGATTTCCAAATGTCTTGCCTTCTGTAAGGCTGTTGTATAGATTTAATGTAATGAACATTAAAAGCACATCTTTGGCAAATATTGCTTTGCTGGAATCGAGTGTGTTTAATGTTTATATTGTATTTCAATTAGGAATTGTATACAATGGGAATAAATGAGCATTGGTTTGGCGCACTGGAAATCTAGAAGTGAATGGGAAATAGCTTGATATGCCTGATTTCTATATAATGAGAATAAAATGGAAGCGTTTAGTGTGCCTGGTTTCTATATACTGGGAGTGAATGGGAAGCATTTAGTGCGCCTGGTTTCTATATACTGGGAGTGAATGGGAAGGGTTTAGTGCGCCTGGTTTCTATATACTGGGAGTGAATGGGAAGCGTTTAGTGCGCCTGGTTTCTATATACTGGGAGTGAATGGGAAGCATTTAGTGCGCCTGGTTTCTATATACTGGGAGTGAATGGGAAGCATTTAGTGTGCCTGGTTTCTATATACTGGGAGTGAATGGGAAGCATTTAGTGCGCCTGGTTTCTATATACTGGGAGTGAATGGGAAGCATTTAGTGCGCCTGGTTTCTATATACTGGGAGTGAATGGGAAGCGTTTAGTGCGCCTGGTTTCTATATACTGGGAGTGAATGGGAAGGGTTTAGTGTGCCTGGTTTCTATATACTGGGAGTGAATGGGAAGCATTTAGTGCGCCTGGTTTCTATATACTGGGAGTGAATGGGAAGCGTTTAGTGCGCCTGGTTTCTATATACTGGGAGTGAATGGGAAGGGTTTAGTGTGCCTGGTTTCTATATACTGGGAGTGAATGGGAAGCGTTTAGTGTTCCTGGTTTCTATATACTGGGAGTGAATGGGAAGCGTTTAGTGTTCCTGGTTTCTATATACTGGGAGTGAATGGGAAGGGTTTGGTGTGCCTGGTTTCTATAAACTGGGAGTGAATGGGAAGCATTTGGTGTGCCTGGTTTCTATATAATGGGAGTAAATGAGAAGGGTTTTGCTGGACTGGAACTAGGGGACATTTTACGCTTTGATAGCAGACGTGCACATCGGGAAATGTGCACTCCGGGCCTGTGACATGTCCTCCATTTGAAATGAAGGTGCTAGGAGCGCTGAAGTGGAAAATCTCCCCTCTTGTTCTTAGCTGAGAATTCTGCTTTCATCAGATATGTGTTTCTCTGGCGTCAACTGCATTGAAGTTATGATTTATATCTGCATTTTAAGAAGGTACAATATGGGTCAGGGGAGATCCTTCGGAAAGGATATCTAATGTTAGCAGATTGCAAGGTGTAATTTGCAGAATGAGATCAGCTTCTTGTTACTTCGAAGTCTGGGCAGTTAATGAAGACTAGCAGGTGATGTGATTTGATGGTGCTGGTATATAGAGGACTTTACTCTTCGAAATGAGAAGGCATCTTTATTAACTAAATATAAGTGATGACAGGGGGTGATGCTTCGAATGCGATACTGGTCATCTATCCTCATTTATTAAAATTGGCATATTGCAGTTCAACACCTTGGATTCTGTTTATTGAAGTGAAGTGGCAATTTGTTTGAAATCAATTGCTATTATATTTCTCCATAAGATATATATCAGGAACAAGGCTAGGGTTTTAAAACTGAGAGTGCCCTTTCCTGTCACAATAGAACTTTTATTGGGATAAAATTCTGTGTGATAGCGAATAAAATGATCTTTCACGGGGGGAAAAGTTACCACTTGTTCAATAAGTTATTTTTAGTAGGACATCCTTTCCCTTCAGTGGTTGGTGGGAGCTTCTTAGAACAATCTGAGAAAGCTGATGAAGCTCTTTTTAATTAGTTTAGGGATTTACGTATGGCATTTAGCCCAGAGCCATTTTGGCAGGGATTATTTATCAATAACTTCACACTTCCTGTTTGCTCTGCCCTAACTCTTGGTAGTTCATTCACACTTTGTAAATATATTACACCACCTCATGCGCGCCAACAAACTCACTGTGGATGTAGACACAGATTCAAGTCAAATCGAGATTGTGCTCGGATTAGAACCTGTGCACAATAGGAGTGAACGGGAATAGCAATTTGGAATTCTGTGATGGGATAAAAATCATACTTCGATCAGCTATGTGTTCCCTTGGCCTCTGGTGCAAAAAAATATATATTATTAAGAGACAGCACAGGATACAGAGCAAAAAGCAGAGCCTGATCAATGGAGAGGTTCCATGGAACATTTTTTTCTAATGTAGAGAAATCGGTAAATGTTATGCTCATGCATCTTTTCCATTGTTAAATATTGTACATATCTACAGGAATTCCAAAGGAGGAGAGTTACTTTGGTGGGCTAGGTATTCCCAAGAACTATCTGTTATCAGTGACTGAAAATTCTTATGCAGATTGTGATGTTAAAATTCGGCCATTGCTGGGTGTCTAAAAAAGGCATTGCCAATCTAACACTGTTCAATGCACAGGGCCGAGTGGAGAAGTGGCACTTGAATCAGTGAGATCCACCAATCTCCCCAGGTAGATCGACTTTTGGTTCCCATACCTGAATTGTTTTATAAACTCATGAGATTGAACAAGTAAATCATCAATGAAACGCAAGAAAGGTTTGATCATGACTCAGAAATATTGAGCACAGCGAACTCATGCTGAATGGATTCAAAGCAGAATTACATATAAGTTTTGGTCAATTCCAATCATACACAATGATTACAAACTTGAGGGGGCAACATCAGGCCTGCAGACAGAACAAAATGGTGGCATGTGGTGATGTCCAGCTGCTGTTCTTTGCTTGATGCCAGTGGCACGGAGAGAAGCCACCTCTTTAGTTGGATCTCCGAGTTGCCGGAATTGCTAGTCTTGTCTCATCTATATCGCTGTACCAATACCAGGAACAGTGCTGCTTCCAGTGACAGCTCGGCTCAAAGAGAGGGCTCCAAGACCTGCGCCAGTTCTCCAACCTGTGCTTCCTTTGAGCAAAGCTCCCCAGTGGAGACTGCGATTGGTGAATTTACTCTCTGGGCTTAACTTTCGGCCATGAAACTTCACACCGATTTTCCTGCGGCTCTGAGGATTTGATTGAGGACATTAGATTTCAAAGGGTCCAAAAATACAATGTCCACCCATGTTTAACATTAGACATTTTTCACTGGCGTTTTAGTCATATTTCAAGGTTAGAAAAGACAAATTTTTACCAGTTATACAGAGATTTATTTAAAAAAATACTTTTTGTTTGATCTTAACACTAGTGTTCAAATTGGATTATATTAAGCGATGACAGGGTAACAATTTCCAAAAGCAGTTTAATAGAACCTGATGGGTCCATTTGGAAAATAAGTTTTCAGCACCCACAGAGTGCATGTAAATTATGAATATAAAGTAGCATTTAACTGCTGTTAACAGCACAAGCAGCATGCAGTGCTTGAGAATTCATTTAAAGATGTATTGGCTGACTAATATTAAAAACTGACAACTTCAATTTAACTGCCTAATATTCAGAAGGGAAAGCAGAATGGTGCACAGTGCACACATAAGCACGTATAAGTTATATACTTTGGACTGATTCTGTGTGTGCATTGCCGCTGTGGGCTCCTGGGCACATTGCGATTGATTTTCGCAATGAGTTCGTGATAAGTTCCCATGACTTTTGTAGTTAGTTTTTTTAAATAATAAACTTTGTGAGGCATTTCTAGTTTCAAAGGAGTGAGCAACCTGCACAGGCTGTGAAAAATGTGCAGCCCTCCTCATGTTTAATGCTACTTGATAATGAATCTTCATCGAAATAAGTGAGAATAAACCTTTCCTAACTGTTAATGGCTGAACTATCCTCTGTTGGCAGAAAAGGCTTTTTTCAGGATGTTGAGGGAGACCTACTTGACACTGGTGTTATCACTGCTGTCAGAAAAATTATTCTTCAACAACAACAACAGCTTGTATTTATATAGCGCCTTTAACATAGTAAAACGTCCCAAGGCGCTGCACAGGAGTATTTTAAGACAAAAAAATTTGACACTGAGCCACATAAGGATAAATTAGGGCAGGTGACCAAAAGCTTGGCCAAAGAGGTTGGTTTTAAGGAGCGTCTTAAAGGAGGAAAGAGAGGTAGAGAGGCGGAGAGGTTTAGGCAGGGAATTCCAGACCTTAGGGCCGAGGCAACGGAAGGCACGGCCACCAATATTCATATTTTTCCAGCGTTTTCTGTTGTTATTTCATATTGTGGAAGTATTTGTTCTTGGCATTGTGGAAACTAAAAGTTTTTGACCGAGGAGGTCCAGACTGGCAGCCAGCAGTACAACATTGCTCTCCTTACAGCAGGTATGAGTGATGTTGTAATGTGCACTTAACTTGGCCCATCAAGCCTGAATCAATACGTTTTACAATGGCACTGGAAGGCCTGTACATTGGCTTCTGTGACATAACTAGCTGTAAACACAGAACTGAAACATAGCAGGAACAGCAAGGCAATTCTTCAAGGTTCTATATGATTACCTGACAACACAGTGTTTTGAAAAACAACCTCCAATATTCATTGTAATGAGGAACAAAATGCAACCATTCCTTTCACAAACCAAAACAAGTGGAAGCTATTTCACCGCTTTGTTCTGAATCCTGCTCCACTTTGCCTGTTTACGTCCACCCTGCAGGAGTGTGGGCTCCAAGATTTTCCTATGACCACAGCTCGAGTACCTGCTTCATGTACAGCGGCCCTTGAATTCCAGTTTCCAGGTGTACTGTGTTTTCCTGTGGAGCCCCAGTTAATAGCGCAGGCAAGAACTGATGAAATGCAGGATGGGGCGGCTGGTGGAATCAAGCCTTCAGCCATTGTGGGATTTGAACCACTGTGTTGAACTAATGTACGACTGAACCACCTCAGTGAGGTTTAATTTTAATTTGTTCCTGGGATGTGGGCGTCGCAGGCAAGGCCAGCATTTATTGCCCATCCCTAATTGCCCTTGAGCAGGTGGTGGTGAGCTGCCTTCTTGAACCGCTGCAGTCCAGTGCTGTTAGGGAGGGAGTTCCAGGATTGTGACCCAGCGAAGATGAAGGATCGGCGATATATTTCCAAGTCAGGATGGTGTGTGACTTGGAGGGGAACTTGGAGGTGGTGGTGCTCCCATGCGCCTGCTGCCCTTGTCCTTCTAGGTGGTAGCGGTCGCGGGTTTGGGAGGTGCTGCCGAAGAAGCCTGGGCGAGTTGCTGCAGTGCATCTCGTAGATGGTACACTGTAAGTTGTAGGTTTTACAATTTCTCTTTTCGGCCCATGTACTGCTCTCCCTCCGCTCATTTTCATTGATGATGCCATTGCAACCAGGAGGTAACAGCAGGATGATGGTGCTTTGGTACTGCAGAACTGCTTCAGGTCTCGGTGCTGTTGAAACTGCATCATTTATACCGGGAGATGTTCTCTACGGCACCAGATCCAGATCTAAATAACTGTACGTATGCAGTTATGGGTATGGATCTGTGGCTAGCACAAGGGGGCGCTGCTGTTGGAGGCATGGGCCAACATCACATCTTGGTGATACTTGTTGCCTTCTTCACTTTGGGACCAACTGCGGAGCTGCCATCAGCAGCAAAGCACCGAAATAAGCAAGGGTTTGTGCTGCTGAATTCTCTGGAGCCTCCAGCAGTGATGCTGTGCATCAGACCAGTAGACAATCTATTTTAATCCTTTGAGCACAGCGGCAATATTTCTTCACAAAATTCAATCAGTTTTTTTTTCGTCATTCCAAGATTTAATTGAATTAAGAAGCGTTTCTGAGTTCTACACATTATCTGATTCAATTTGATAACACACATCTAGAAATTTGCAAGATGCTTTTTAAAATTTAGATGGAAAACAAAGTCTATTTTAAAAAGCAGTTAAAAAGAATCTCCCCACATTCTCAAGGGCTCCATTTACACAAATGTCAGTGTTGTCTAATTAGTAATTTTGAGACTCTTCAATTGTCAAATGGTATTTGTGAAATTAATCTGTTTTACATGTCACTTTATTTTCCATTTAGGTTGTGCTTTGCATTGTTTTGGTCTCCTTATTTAAGGAAGGATATACTTGCATTGGAGGCAGTTCGGAGAAGGTTCACGAGGTTGATTCCGGAGATGAAGGGGTTGTCTTATGAAGAAAGGTTGAGCAGGTTGGGCCTATACTCATTGGAGTTTAGAAGAATGAGAGGGGATCTTATTGAAACATATAAGATTCTGAAGGAGCTTGACAGGGTAGATGCAGAGAGGATGTTTCCCCTCGTGGGGGAATCTAGAACTAGAGGGCATAATTTCAGAATAAGGGGGCACCCATTTAAAATGGAAATGAGGAGAAATTTCTTCTCTCAGAGGGTCATGAAGCTTTGGAATTCTCTTCCCCAGAGAGCTGTGGAGGCGGAGTCATTGAATATATTTAAGATGGAGACAGACATATATTTGAACGATAAGGCAGTCAAGGGTTATCGGGAGCAGGCAGGGAAGTGGAGTTGAGGCCAAGATCAGATCAGCCATGATCTTATTGAATGGCGGAGCAGGCTCGAGGGACCAAATGACCTACTCCTGCTACTATGTCTTATGTTCTTATGTTTTTTACTTGCAACATGTTGACTAGTCTGGCTACTAGTTACTTTGATATCCTCACCACCGGTGAGTGCACTCTGCTGCCTTATTTCACAGGAAATTGTGACCTTGAACAAATGGGTTCTGAGTCACTCCCCTTTCTTTCACCCCCTTCCTCCTTCCTTTCCTTCTTCTTTCCCTCCCCTTCCTTCCCCCCCTTCCTCCCGCTCCCCCTTCCTCCCCCCCCGCTCCCCCTTCCTCCTTCCCCGCTCGCCCCTTCCCCCCTCTTCCCCTTTCCCCCTTCCCTCCCCCTTCCCCCCCTTTCCCTCTCCCTTTCCCTCCTTCCTCCCCTTCCCCCCCTTCTCCCCCTTCTCCCCCTTCCCCCCTTCCTCCCCCTTCCCCCCTTCCTTCCTTCCTCCCTCCCCCCCCCCGCCCTAGTACATTTTACATTTGTCGCCGTGGGTCATGTGCCTCCTGCAGGTGAGAGTGTGGGCGATCACACCAGGTGTGTTAGGACTTCACCAATGTCATTCTTACCTGGCTACCAGGGTGAGTGTGAGGATGGCTCAGGGACCATTCCTCCCTCACTGCAATGCCATGTGTCAGTGCTCCACTTTGCCATGTTGCTTGTGCTAAGCTGCTATAAAATTGTGGCATGGGTAAAAGTTTGTGTAGACCAAAAATGTAATCTATCAGTATTTGCATCTGTAAGCGAATTGAAGGAATAATTTTGGTGCCGGGTTGATTTACATCTTTTTTGACTTAACAGTAAAGAATCCAATTCATGCACATTCACAAACTGAGCACTGAAACTAAATTACATTCTAACTTTAGTGTATGATTTTGATTTCCACTGATTCTATACCCCCAACGTAGCCATATCCTATTTAGCTTTTTTAAAATGGCTTTTCCTCCATTCCCCTTTCCCATGATGCCTCACCGTGTGACCCCCCACCCCTCCCTTCCCCCATTCAGCAGCCAGAAGGAAAACGTATAAAACTTACCCAACTGATAGCTGCCTATTGCTTTGATGGATTGGCGTACCAGTCAGTGAATATTGGAAAAACTGCTGAAACATCAATGGAAATACTGCCTCTTTTGCACTAATCAGTGTCATGACACTGAAGAAATCTCGAGTTGACAGACTCGATTTTCCTGCAGACCAGATTGGAAGGACGCTCTTATCCACGACATAAGCTTTTCTCATTGTTCAGAAACTGAGCCTAAGCAAAGCAAAAATTTCAATAGACGACACAAACCCAGTCTATTTATTAATGGGTCGTCAGCACTATTTTAGCAACCCTTGTGGCAGATGGTCATTGGTTGCAAGTCTCCAGGAATCAATACATTCACAAAATCCTTCCTCTTGCCCCTTGGTGAAAGAGTTATGGGATTGTGTGGCATAAATATAGAATAAAAAACTAGGACAGAATTTTAGTAGAAATACCCAACTGCAACACAATACATGCACAATTTTGTTTTGTCATAATGTCTGACGTGTTCCACTAGCATTGCTGTGTTTAATGCTTTGCGCCATTACAAAACATTCATCGTCGCTGGGTCAAAATCCTGGAGCTCCCTACCTAACAGCACTGTGGGAGTACCTTCACCACACGGACTGCAGCGGTTCAAGAAGGCGGCGCACCACCGCCTTCTCGAGGGCAATTAGGAATGGGCAATAAATGCTGGCCTTGCCAGCGGCGCCCACATCCCATAAACGAATAAAAAAGAAACCATTAAAAATAGCAAAACTAAATAAGAGGCGCACAAAGTTCGAACCTTACTAAAACTGATTCCTCAACATCCATATTGAGCACCTGTCCCAGTGCTCCAAAATTTGAAGGGAAAGTGCTCCAATGTTGGCTCTCAGTGGTGGTGAGGGCACACCTTTAAGGGAAAATTCTATTTATTCATGATGTGTGATACCCGAGCTCAGCGTGCTGATACTGTTACTGGATATTACAGGAGAAAATGTTCCAGTGTCCTTTTAAATAGATGATTTGATACAAATTTGAATCTCACGGTGGTGATGGTAATTCGTGAATGTTAAAGTTGTAAGTAAAGCGGCAGGTGTGATACAAATCATATCCTGTTGCTCTTAATAATGCATTTTATATCTCAAATGAATTGGGTAAAGATAATTACGAAAGAAAGTTCAAAGGTGAATGGATTGACTCCAGTACAGCAAGTGACAGTATTTAAACTTTGAAAGTGAGTATGATAGGGTGGTGGAAGCAGATTCAATAGTAACTTGCAAAAGGGAATGGGATATCTACTTGAAAAGGAAAGATTTTGAGGGCTATGGGGAAAGAACAGGGGGAGTGGGACTAATTGGAGAGCTCTTTCAAAGAGCCGGCACAGGCACGATGGGCCGAATGGCTTCCTTCTGTGCTGTGTGATTCAATGATTCATTGATTTCTTTTCTGCAGAAGATGTGGAAATCTGAATCATTGTTGCTGCATATTTTGGTGTGTTTAATCAGTATGCATGGAGCAGCAGTCTACTGTCATGTTGTGTAAGGGAGTAAAACGTGTGAAACATATTTCCACTCCTTACGTTGTAATATGAATGGCTATGATGTGAGTGCCTGATGGCAGTGTTTTATTGCAAGGAGTGTACCGAACAGTGATAATCACAATATGAATTGATTTCCACAACGCTGGTTTCCATCCTTGTCGAAGACAAGAAGTGACTGCTATACTGTCTTCAAAGACAAAATTGTTCCAATGATTAGAATGAGATATTTCAAATACGGCAAAAATGAGCAGTTTCTCAGACCATAAGCACTGCGGGGATAGCAAACGGAAAAGCCACACTGATGCAGTGGGATGGAAGTAGAATTGAAGGTGCTTTGTTTGTTTTAACTAGGAGTTCTTGAGACTGGAACTGGGTGCTCAGGAGGGGAAAATGGACAAATTCCAGCACTCACCTGCCTCACGTTAAGGATGTATAAAAAGAATGCACAAAAACTAGGTTGCATGTTTTCTTTGGTCTGAATCCAAAAGCTGTTAAATATCTTGCAGTCTTAGAACTGGGACAGACTAAGTGACCAGGCAATTCTGATCATCACACTGAGCCAATACAAACTGTGCAACCGGCTTCGAAGCTACCAAAAAAAAAATGTTCTTGTTCCCAAAAAATATTCAATAAAATCTTGTTAGCTCTTGCGTGTCACACACCTTCTGACCGAGGGTCTATCAATGCCTAGTACAGGTTCCTTGCGAGCTGGTTCTCCACCTGGCACGTTTCCAGGTGATTCTGGTTGAAATTGGAATTGCATTACATGGGCAACGTTCAATTCGAACCAGATTCCCACCTCTCCAGGACCCAGCAACCTGCTGCATCTCCAGGCTGTTGAAGAAACCTGCACTCAGTAGCAAAAGGAATCCTGTGCGATCTCTATTGAGACTAAAACTTGAACCTGTAATATATGTATGTGACAAAACAGAAATATATTTATTATTCATGTCGCAGTATAAAATTGACTTACAGCTTTCCTCTTTCAATCAAACAGGCTATCCTGTACTGCTGTATGTGCATTGCTGCTTAATGTGTGTTGTACTGGCATTCAGATTGTCACTGCCAAGGACAAGGTCTTGCGCATTATTGTTTGAGTGAAGTGCAACTCCCCCGCTTGTATGTAATGTCGGAGATGCCTGATTGCTTCAGTAGATAAAATGATTTTCAAATGTCTCTATTTCTCACTGCAGTTGCTGTGATCAGCCTTCATGTGTTGGACATGACTATCTTGTAACTAGGTCAGTCTGCTAGAGGAGTTTTGTGATTTGCATCCATTTCATCAAAAATGGTCGAGGGAAAAGGCAGGATGTTTTAAAAGATTTAAAAAGTTTTGTATCTAAAAGTTGAACATTTATTTGATCATCGGACGTGTGTCTGCGGGTAAATCATTTCCAGTTAAGAAGCTACTGTAAAAATGAAGCTTTAGACGATGAGGCCGTTTAGTCACTGAGATGTAGGTCAGATTAGGGAAGTAGAAGTTTTACTATTTTTGGAATGTTTGTAAGGACTTGCTGAATTGTAAAACCAGGCTCCTGAGGTGTTCTGATTAATATGTACGTGGAAATTACATATTCATCCGCTATCTATCACAGGATGACATTGGGGCAGTTCTGAATAGGAGGGTCACTAGGAAGGATGTCAAGGCCTTGGAGAGGGTGCAGAGGAGATTTACTATAGAGGAATAAGTGACTTCAGTTGTGTGGAGAGACTGGAGAAGCTGGGATTGTTCTCCTTCGAGCAGAGAAGTTTAAGGGGAGATTTAATAGAGGTGTTTAAAATTATGAAGGGTTCTGATAGAGTAAATAAGGAGAAGCTGTTTCCACCGGCAGGGGGGTTGGTAATCATTTGACACAGACTTAAGGTCATTGGCAAAACAACCAGAGGGGAGATGAGAAATATTTTTACGCAGCGAGTTTGTATGATCTGGAATGCACTGCATGAAAGGGTGGTGGAAGCAGATTCAATAGTAACGTTCAAAAGGGAATTTGGATAAATACTTGAAAAGGAATAATTTGCAGGGCTATGGGGAAAGAGCGGGGGAGTGGGACTAATTGGATAGCCCTTTCAATGAGCCAGTGCAGGCTTGATGGGCCGAATAGCCTCCTTCTGTGGTGTGCGATTCTGTGATTCATTGGTTTCTTTCCTGCAGAAGATGTGGAAATCTGAAGCATCATTACTGCATATTTTGGTGTGTTTAATCAGGATGCATGGAGCAGCAGTCTACTGTCATGGTGTGCAAGGGAGTAAAACGTGTCAAACATGTTTCCGCTCCCTATGCAGTAATATGAATGGATGAAGCGAGTGCCTGCTGGTAATGTTTTATTGCAAGGAGTGTACCCAGCAGTGATAATCACAATATGAATTGATTTCCGCAGCGCTGGTTGCCATCCGAGTACAGGACAAGATAAAAAGAGAATTGGGACTATGGACAAATCTTTGGGTAAGAAGTGACTGCTATAGAAGTGATCTGTCACTGTACTGTTTGACGTCACTATGGAGGCTTACCAATGGACTGACGTATCCAGCTAGTTTCACAGAATGATTCCACAGACTGGAAGCAGTAAAATCCAAACGGTGCTGACGTCAAGGGGTGATCTGCAATTTGTTTGAAAAATCAGATTAGGCCAAATTGGGCCAGTAACTCATTGGCTGTAAAGAGCTTTGAGACATCCTGAGGTCATGAAAGGTGCTATATAAATGCAAGTCCTTCTTTCTTTAGATGAGGCCCAATTTTGGGCCAGCCTCGGGGCTCCCGGCTTGGCCGCGCCTTGACGACTGAAGCCAGGTGCCGACAAATTTCTACCCCTGTCTCTTTAGAAGAATTTATTCCCTAGCACTGTTAATTTGGTCCAGTAGTTCCCCCCCCCCCCCCCACCCCATCCTCCCACTTCATTGTATGTACAGCCTCATTCTCGACCATGCCCTTTGTTCTTTTATCATTGGTAATGACAGCTCTATCGACATCTCAAGCTTCCTGGGGAAATTTAGTAAATATTGCAGCTTCAGATTCCTTGATGACGGAGTACTGCCTTGCTTGAGCCATAAAAATCATGAAGGTTCCAAGTTTGGCCCCAGGTCTCTGCTGAGCTACTTGATTTCAGCCAGGGCAGCAACTGGTTTCCATATCCCTGGGAGTGGGACGGGGAAAATCAACTACCGTTCCTGCTCCTTGTTACGGCCAAGTGACCCCTGCTGGAAAGTGCAGATGTGCAGACATCAGACAAGAACAGGATCAGCTTGGTTTTGATGCCCTCAATGGCTTAGGAAGCTGACAATACTCATTGTCTGGTCTCACACATGAGCGATTGCTTAGGTGAGTTACTAGAGGGCTGCTGGTGTACATGGACCCATACCCCAGCTAGAGCCAGTTCCTTCATAGCACTATAGCAGTTTAGAGTCCAGAAAGAGGCCATTCAGCCAATGGTTTCAGGGCTGGCTCTTTTCTCGAGCAATCCAAAATGAATTCCACTGCCCTGCTTTCTTCCCAAAGCCCTGTATCTTCCTCTGCCACACCTGGAGTATTGTGTACAGTTTTAGTCTCCTTACCTAAGGAAGGATATACTTGCCATAGAGGGAGTGCAACGAAGGTTCACCAGACTGGTTCCTGGGATGTGGGGATTGTCCTATGAGGACAGATTGAGTAGACTAGGCCTATATTCTCTAGAGTTTAGAAGAATGAGAGGTGATCTCATTGAAACATACAAAATTCTTACAGGGCTTTGACAGGGTAGATGCAAGGAGGATGTTTCCCCTGGCTGGGGAGTCTAGAACCAGGGGGTCACAGACTCAGAATAAGGGGTCGGCCATTTAGGACTGAGATGAGGAGAAATTTCTTCACTCAGAGGGTGGTGAATCTTTGGAATTCTCTACCCCAGAGGGCTGTGGATGCTCAATTGTTGAGTATATTCAAGACAGAGATCGATAGATTTTTGAATATTAAGGGAATCAAGGGATATGGGGATAGTGCAGGAAAGTGGAGATGAGGTAGAAGATCAGCCATGATCTTATTGAATGGCGGAGCAGGCTCGAAGGGCCAAATGGCCTACTCCTGCTCCTATTTCTTATATTCTTATGTTCAAATATTTACCCATTTTCCCCTTACAAGATGCAATACTCACAGCCTTCCATGCTCCAACATTTTTTTTTAAGATAAGTAGTTTAAATTTCTGTGCTTTTGTTTCAAGAATGTTCTAGGAATGTTATGGCAAAATGTAACCTAGAATCAGATAAAAAAGCATGTGCCGTCTACTGAAATGGAAAAGGCTTTGACAGAGAGCACTTAAACATAATGGCCCAGAAATTCCGTTCGCAGCCCTCCCGCGGGGGGAGGGCTGCAATTTGGAAAAATCTCCGCCTGGACCAGAGGGCTCCTGGGAGGCGCAGAGTTCCATTGCTGTGCCTCTTCAAACTGCCGGTGTGCAGGGCACGCGTATCCCAGGGGCGCAGGTAGTTCGCAGCGTCCCTGGGATCACGTGGGCCATGGGGAGCCAATCAGAGCAGGGAATCTCCATTCATAGATTTGACAGGAAGACCTGTCAAATCTATGAATAGAGATCACCCCCAAAGCATAAGTAAAACTTCAAATACATTTTTTTTTTAAAATCACATTTTTAAAATGACTATAAATTACATAAATTAACTATTTTAAACAAAAATTTAAATTTTTGAAAAAAATAATTAAAGTTTTTAACGGGGCTAAAAATAAACTTACCTTTCTTTAAAGTATTTTAAAATGATAAATCAGTGGAAATTTTTAAAAATTTTTTTTACTTTCTTCAACTCTTATCCTGGTAAAAGCAAGCCTTACGCCTGCTTTTACAGGCGCAAGAATTGTAAGGGGTAGAAATTAGGTTGCGCCCCATTTATATCGTCCGGACGCAAATATTAGCGCCTGGCGCTAATTATCGGCACTGACGGGAAACTTCACTTTTACCGCCCCGGGAGGTGAGTGGAGCGCTAAAGCAGGCGCTGCACACCTCTCTTAAGGCGCAAAGGCCGAGCAGTGAGGCGCTAACTCGGAGCGCTGGCGAAGCTCATGTAATGTCAGTCAGCAATGGAACACACACACAATGGCACGGGCCAGTTCTTAAAGGGGATGGTTAATCTTGCTTTCCATCCACATCCTGTTCATTGCTGCCTTGAATCTCGGCCTGGAGAGACTTGCACATCAAATGTGCTGGAAAGAACAATGGAGAGCACCAGGCAAAGAGCTCAGAGTGCAGCTCCCATGGTCTCTGCTAAATCGATACAAGGAATGGCAAATCAAAATGAACATGCAAAGTGCTGCTCAGTACCCAAAACTCCTTCACACAACGTTGAATCTCTCCAGAAGTCTCTCCCTCTCTCTCTCAGAATGCGTAGTTCAAAAATGCCACCAACAATAAAAGACAGGAAGAGGCCCCCTTTAAATAGCGCCCCCCCCAGCCCCACAGCGATTGATAGCGTTCTAGTCTTCTGGTCGTTGGAAGCGCCAGGCGGTAAGGCAGGGGGCGCCACTCAATTTCCGCTACGGTGCGCCCCAAGGGCGTTGCACCATGGAATGACGTCACAATCTGCGCGCGCAGGTGGTCGCAGCGGTAAGTTTTAGCGCCGCCGCACAATCTCAAGTTAAGTTCTCGAGCGGCGCAAACATCGCTGCGCCCGGGCGTTAGTGGCTTTGCGCCCCATTAGCGCCCTCTTAAGGCGCTAACGGGAGGCGCAACCAAGTGAATTTTTACCCCTAAGTGTTTTCTGCGGGCGGAGGGTCTCCAAAAAACGGAACTTTCCACCCGCAGAGGCCCTGCTCCAGGGCAGCCGGAGGATCTGTCAAGAGCTTTCTTGACAGATCGGAAGTGCCAGTTTCCAGCGCATGCGCAGTGCATGCCTAAAACCGGCATTTCCGTTGGCCCTACGGGTGAGTACACAGCGCGTACACACCCGTAGGGACCGGAATTTCTGCCTCAATATGACCTTAAGTGATGCAAACAGAAAGATGGCATGTTGTGCAGATCAACATGGACAACCGGAAGAGGATTAGTCACTCAGGAGGAGCTGAGGGAATAAGACGCTCTGCAAATACGAAGCACCAAATGAGTTTGGAGTTGTGGTTTAGGAACCCCATCACAGATCACCCAAATTGTCATGGCACAGCGGCATTTCGGGAGAACAGGCTTTTTATGGAAAAATTGTCTGAGAAGAACCAAAAATTAGCATATGGTCATTCGAGGCACGCGTCTGTCACATGATGCTAGGCATATTCACTGCAAGCATTTTTTTTTACATAGAATTTACAGCACAGAAACAGGCCATTCAGCCCAACAGGTCTATGCCGGTGTTTATGCTCCGCACAAGCCTCCTCCCACCCTACTTCATCTAATCTTATCGGCATATCCTTCTATTCCTTTCTCCCTCATGTGCTTATCTAGATTCCCCTTAAATGCATCTTTGTTATTCACCTCAACCACTCCATGTGGTAGCAAGTTCTACATTCTCACCACTCTCTGGGTAAAAAAGTTTCTCCTGAATTCTTTATTGGATTTATTAGTGACTATCTTATATTTATGGCCCCTAGTTCTGGACTCCCCCACAAGTGGAAACATCTTCTCTACGTCTACCCTATCAAACCCTTTCATAATTTTAAATTGAAATGTATTTGTGAAAAAGCCAGCCTCCATGGACATGCAGAATGTAACTTTTGGTGAGGAGTAACTCAATCTGAGTTTGCCTATTTCATTTTTAGAATATTTTTGGCTGAATAGCAACCACTTATAGCATCAACCCGTGAACTAGCTGGATTACTGAACCTTTGAGTGATGGCACTTAATCAAGTGCCATCTTAGTTATACACTGTTGAAGTTGTACAATTATTGAAGCGCTCCGGGTTAATGACTGTCTCTGCTAAAGTTAATCCAGCTCCTTCACACTCAGGCTCAGTAATAGTCAGGTCAAGCGAAAATGTCAACAGCAGTAGAATGTTCCACATGAAAAACGAGCAGGATTTTAATTGTAACATTAACAGATTTCTTTTGGAAAGTTATCATGATACTGGGGCCATCAGGGTAGCTACCTCAGCAGATTGGTAATTTTGTGGGGTTTGGTGATTGTGGGCTATTGGAAGTTTTTTCCACTAAACAAATGTTTTCCCCCACGTTGCTCTACTTTTTCTTCTTGGAGGTGTGGTCTAGGGGAGGGGGCCTTGCTTTGTACAGGCCTCCTTAAAGGGGGCTCCATCCTGCTTGGTACTTTGAGATACAGGTGGAGATTGCGGGTCACATATTCCAGCTGGCATATACTGGATCCCAAGAATCTCCCATCACATTATCTCAGACCTCAAACAGCGCACTGTGCCCAGCATGCACCGGTCCTAATGATAAAACCTCCATGGATCTGTAGCACCTGTATCTGTACGGTGACTACACAAAATAATTATGCCTTTTTGGAGGAGAATTGCGATTAAAAAATAATTGATGGTGAGACTCCCTTCTCGAGTAAAAGTGACCTGTGTTGTAAGATATGAAATCAATAACTATGCACTCTACCACTAGTATTGTTTGCAGGTGAAACCAGCAGCTCATAGCTGCTGTAATTCGATCCTTCGCAAAGTGGCCATTTACAGATCAGCAGAGTTTAGTGACTAGCACTTAGATACTAATGGGGCTGTGCCCATCAAGTCCATTTTCTTAACTTAATTGCAAGTTGAGCAAAATTTGCATTTAACGGGATGTGACCATTTAAAAAAAAAATAGCTAATGCAAATAGCATCTTAGTGGAGCCACAAAGCTTTAAAGGTAAGAGTCATGGTCAGTAATCATCTAGTCATTGCTGTCTAGTTGCAGCAGAATCACATTTGTTCTACATTGGGCTCCCACAGACAAAACCTTCACCTAAATGCCTGAGCAACCCTCAGTCCTGTAAAGATGTGCACAATGCAGTGACGCGATACACCATCACTAATGTTGTCCTCTGCACTACCTCAACTACCACGGATTCCCAGTCTTTGATCTGCTGATACTTTGTACTGGACTCTCTGGATAAAGTTGAAATCAAGTGCAACCAATTTAATTCCATGGAAGTGTCTTTCGTACCTCTTGGTTACAATAGATGGTGTGTCTTCTAGAACTTAGACCAAGGCTCTTTCTAGGAGTTTCCTTCGTGGAAAGAGTGAGTATGGTGGATGGCTGCTGGTGCTGTATGGGAGCCTCTCTGGGTAGACTGTATTTCCTTATTCTGGGTCGTGAAATGCCCCTGCCATGTCTGAGGCTATAGTGGTTGGCTTATTCTAATGGTTTTATGACCCATTTCTCTCATGTGCGCTTGGGAGCTGCATGGCCTGGATATGTAAAACAGCAACCGCATCTATGTTTACTCCAGCCAAGGCCCTGCTGCCAGACACTTCCTCACCATGTCCACTGATTTACATAGGAGCAGACCTCTTGGCAGCCCTGTGGTTTCCCAGCAGTTTGAGGCTGGACAAGAAAGCCTCTTGGAGATTGGAACCCAAGGCATCAGCAGCATGAGCATTCATGAGAAATAGTCCCACAGAGACATCTGCTACCTGGACTTTCACTGCAGGTGATCCTGCAGTTGGCATGTATTCCATGCGGAGTGCCGTTCTGAGAAGTGGTCACGCATGATGCAGATGTGAGTGGTGGACTCTTCCACAGTTTAGTCACCAGACTTTACAGGGTGCTGAGCGCACTTGTCAAATGACTGCATAACATGTTCGTGCTCAGATAGGCCTGTGAGATTTGAATCTGAGTTCCCAGTGGGAGCCCCATACAAGGCCGGGAGCTTCTCATGAATATTAAACGAGGGCCGACCCTGGAAGATCCAGCACATTGACATTGTGTAGGACGTGCAGGTGCAAAACACGTTGTGATGTCTTCCAGCTTTAGATAAAAAGCCAGCAGAAGAAAATCTACCCTTAAATGTAGTAGCTCTTTCTGGCTCCTCTATAAAACGGTAACATTATTGGGCATTGTTTGAAATAAATCTTATTCGTGAAAAATTAAAGAAAAAATTGCAAACAGAAAACATGTATGCTTATAAGCCATGCCCTCTTTTGGAGTGGACACAGAAGCATTGGTTTGCTTTTATTTACTCGTCTTTCACAATTCATTTATCAAATGTTTAACTCCTGGTAAAACTAAGTTCAATAAATGAAGAAATCCAGAGCTGCATTTCAAGTACGTCCTCAGAGGATTGTTTCCTGGTGTTGCAGAGGTTTGGAGACTGCATGGTTGCTTAGCGACCAGTATCCAAAACTGATTGGTTAAAGAGAGATTTCGTGGCTGTGGGTGAGTGAAAATCATAAGATCTTTATTACCTTAAATACACAGATGGTTTGTTGACAGCAACAGAATAATGACCAGAGGATAAAGCTGTCTGAATTGACCAAGTAGAGTGAGTCCATTGAAGGACCTGGGGGATGTTCTGCCTGTGCAATCAAGCAAAATTCTCTCATTAAAGATAAATATTTGATGTTAGGGTGTAGATGACTACTAACTTGTACCAATTAAGTTGGGCATGATTCTCACTGTAATATTTTCAGCCTTGAACTTCTCAGTGATTTATGTCCATTTAATGTACAGGGATGAGAAAGAAAGAAAGACTTGCATTTATATAGTGCCTTTCATGACCACCGGACATCTCAAAGCGCTTTACAGTCAATGAAGTCCTTTTGAGTGGAGTCGCTGTTGTAATGTGGGAAACGCGGCAGCCAATTTGCGCACAGCAAGCTCCCACAAACAGCAATGTGATAATGACCAGATAATCTGTTTTTGTTATGTTGGTTGAGGGATAAATATTGGCCCCCAGGTACACCGGGGATAACTCCCCTGCTCTTCTTCGAAATAGTGCCATGGGATCTTTTACGTCTCATCCGAAAGACGGCACCTCCGACAGTGCAGCACTCCCTCAGTACTGCACTGGAGTGTCAGCCTAGCTTTATGTGCTCAAGCAAGTCTGTGGAGTGGGACTTGAACCCACAACCTTCTGACTCAGAGGCGAGTGTGCTACCAACTGAGCCACAGCTGAGCAAATAACTATATTTAAATTCATCATTCATTTTCTAGTTATTTTCCCATCTTTATTGCCTCCGTCCCATCAGTGAAAGGGGCTAAGAGAGACCATACCAAGCAGAGCATTCAATGACTGAACCATCAGAGCTGCAGTGTTGACTTCATGTTGCTTAGGGCTTGACTGGTTTATGTGTCAACTGAGACCTTCATATGAAAAAAAATCCTCAAGTTAGAAGCTATTATCCTGCGTCTATCACTGTCGTGGAATTAAGAGTCTAAAGCCAAACAATCATGATGTCCATGCCCGTGGAAAGGGATGACTATGGCAGTGTTTAACATACCAAGCAGAAAGAGATTCCAGGCCATGACTGAAATAGGGAATAAAGACAGTTTCAAGCACCCAGCATATATTTATGGCAAGGAAAGGGTTATCTGAACTGCTTACCCTTTTGAGGAGCTGCCAAATCCAATTGAATGTGCAGGAAAACAATGATATAGAGCTCTTTATGGTTGGGTGTACAATAGATAGTGGGCATTGCTATCTGCAACTGAATGAATACATACAGAATAAATAGCAGTTAAAGTAATTGGCACAGCAAGAAGAGAAGCCTTTTTCAGTGTTGTTAAATGAACAGTTGCAGTTGGCCTTTTCTGAGTTTTCTGAGGTTGTTGAACAAACGAACACAATTTTCTGCAGTTTGTGTGTGCTGCTCAATATGTCAAGTGCAATCAGTGCTAGTTATACAAAGAAATAATCTGCCATTTCCGGTTGACTTCTGCCATCAAAACCTAAAGAGAAATCCAAGATGCATCCCTACCTAATGGTCATTATCACACAGGACAGACAAACAACACAGCGGTAATTTCCCCCCAAAAAATATTCTGCCATTTCTGGCTCAGTAATGACCTGACCTGTAGAGTTTTACTTTTAACATGTCACATTTAAGGATGCAAGCCACAACTTGAACACACGAAGGAGGGGGTAGAGAGAGAGAGAGAGAGAGAGAGAGGGGTCGGGGAACATGGGCAGGGCTGAAGTATCTTAACTACACAGAGATGTGTACATATTTAACATTTATCCAAACAAATTGTTCTTGTTCGCTTAAAGGACCCATAGCTATTAAGAATATCATGGCCAGCCTCTAGCTGATTGCATTTCCAGCAGATTGACTGGCCTTCTTCCGTAATCATGATTATAAGTTCATTGAATGCATCTGAATTGCTCAGTAATAATAAAACCTCCTTCTAATGAAAGTTAGAAATATCCCAGTGAAGTTAATCATTCAGATGACTTGATAGCATGAAATACCTCTTAGGATGAAATTGCAATGTGGCAAATTGCAGTAAATTTCATGGCAATGAAAGATGATGGAAATGGGAATTCTCGTCAGAGATGAATACAGCTTTTCCATGGTGTCGGCCAGGTATCACACAGAGATGTTTGGCATTCTTGTTTATCCTCAAGAATGACTCATCTGCTGTTTCCTTATTCTGTTAGCAGCCAGTATGAAATGCACTGCTGGGGCATACTACAAAGCTGTGTTAGGAGCGCAATTAAATATTTATAAAGTATTTCAACACAAGCCTCTGTAAGGTCGAGAGAAGTGGATCTTCCGTTTTGTGAAGCTCAGCAATGGTTTTGATATTTTTGAGATTGTAGAGCTTTGACATTGAGGATTCTTTATTTGATCACTAAACAACTCTACAAAGACGTGAAGATCACAACTTAAGAGTGTGTTTCCCTGATCCCTTGCTCAGATACTCTTCCATATGGTGGGCAAAAACACTCTCTTTGGGGTTAAAATCTCTCCGGTCAATAATTTTAGTGAAAAGGTCAGTGTGACTGCAAAATGGGATTTCCTGTTTTGTACTCCTGCTGACTATGTCAGTCAAACTATCAACAGGAATTCTTCTCCTCCCCCCGTGGCACCCCCCGCCCCCCCCCCCCCCACCCCCACCAGTTCCTTACCGCAGTACAATGTTGTTGGGCATATTGCAATCATTTGTTCCTTATACAGTGAAGAACCTTCATCAGATGTCCCTGCCACTGTTCTCTATTGATTCAAGCGCTCAGTGCATTACAAAAATATTTGTTAACCTGTTTCTAAGGAGTGATGGACATGGTTTTTGCCCAACCACTGGGTGACCACAATTAGGCGGTGAAGCAGATTGATCACTTAAAACTTTCCATTGATGGCTGCTGCCCAGCAGTTTTTAGAATTCCTCACAGCATCCTGTGTTGCAGGTTGAGTCTGAAATGCAAAGCTTTACAAATGGTACAAAATTAGGATTATACATTGCTAATTTTTACCATTAAAATTCTCTTTTAAGTCAAGGTGAAAATATTCAGTCACTATTGCGATGTAATAAGATGATATTTAACAGGGGCACAATCAAGGAAAAAAGGTAATTGGGACAAGCTTGTGAGTTTAAAAATAACAAGACACAAAGAGCTGATTTCGGTGAAGGACAGAGAGGATCACATGATCTTATAATCACAAGGGTTTTTGTTGTTATCCCAAGATCATAATTCATCCTGCAGTCAGCCATGCTCGTAAGAGACATATTTTTGAGCTATGAAGTGCAGATAAATACAGTAAATAAAGAATTAAAGGTAGGGGCCAGCCTCATGTACTTCAACGTACTATGTGCACCCCCTTCCAAAAAAATCTTTTAACTTCGAGTGAATAATCAAAGTGTAGCTGTAAGGGGACATGGGCCTCATCCATAGCGAGTTTACAGCCTTTCTTCTGCTTAAACTCCATCAATAAAATCACTTTTTGCTAACCTTGCCCTGCCCATTAAATCTGCCAATACTTCAATGCTTGCTGCGCGGAACTGAGGTCCCAGCATTTCATGAAACAAACAGTAAGTGAAGGAGGGTCTTCACTTTCGCTACATTTCATCTTATAACACCCGCTGTTTTTATTAAATGAAAAAGCACTGTGAATGCAGTTTAAATATTTAATCCATTTAGAAGTACAACACTGAGTGGATTTAAATTGAAATGCGCTCTTCACATTGGCCGGCGCTTGAGGAGTCTTCACATTAAGTGCAAAATTATTCTTTCCACCGCTGGCCCTCATCTATGTCACCAAAGTCTTATCACAGGCACCTGGCTTTTCCAGAGAGAACAAAACAAAATACAAACAAAAAGTCACGCGTATATTTTCTTTCTGCAGTGTGGTCAACACGAGCAGTCGTTCCGACCAGGCAGTCCCCACATAACGGTGTTCACAGGCTGTCAAGGCCTCTTTGTTCACAAATCGATCTTTGTGGTTTCAATCGCTGTGTGAATTCTCCTTTTTTTAAATTGCCCTCACCATTGAGCATTCACTCGTAGAATCGTGACCATAATGAATCCGTTTTACTACATCATTCAAAAGCGGAGGCCGATCATCCTGGGAATTATTTTGGAAAGGAACAGTAAAGCAACTCTTGAAATTATCTTCAAAAATACTTTGGCCTGGATTTTGTGGTGGTAATGACGGCGAAACTGCCAATGTTTGCCGTCATTACCCCTCTGAAACTGCACGCAACTTCAGGATTTAGCGCAAACACGGAAATCCTGACGGTGCGGTCAGTCATTCCCTGTTCCACCACAGGTTGCGCTGTGGAACTCCCCAGAACCAGCAATCAGTTGAAATCACATATCAGGGTGAAAATTTCCCCGATTACGATGGAATATCGCTGTTAAAAAAACCCATAACCTTTAAGCCTTGTTGAAAGAGGTGTAACTGGGTTTCTAACGGCACACTGACTGCTGAACAACCGTTCTGGCCCTTAAAAACGATTATTATATTTGTGCAATGTCAAATTTTTCCACTAATATGACTGAGAATTACACGTTTTTAATATTATTAGTATCTATTTTTTGAAATAAAGCTTCTACTTTAATCGTATGTGTATGTCCCAATCTTTATTTCGCTCTCTGTAAAATTTATAAAAAGTAAATTAGAATCTGTGCATTTTACTTCCTGGTTTGCTGTCTGTGAGGATTCTTCAATGTGATTGGCTGCTTAGCCAGCTTGATGACATCGCTGCTGCTGGGCGCTGGTGATTCGCTTGACTTGGCGCCAGATTCAAACAAAGGTTGGGAGAGCTGAAATTGAGGCCACAGAGATCGCTGGAACTTTGTGGGCAGCTTTCTTCGAGGTCAGCAGCGATCGCTGTCGCTTCGCCGCTGACCGTAAATTCCGGGCCAATGAAAGCTATTGACTGAGTGAAACCAGCAAGTCTTAAGTGGCAGTAGTATGAAAACTGACTTAAATGCAGGAAAATAGTGATCATTGTTAGTTTTAGTGGGCGGAACTATGATGATTATCTTCTCACAGTTTTCGGTGAGGGTAACTGAGGAGTATTGCAAAATCCCCAGCAATCTATGGAGTGGCTTAATTAATGGTGCAAGTCATTTACTCCAGAACTTCCTCATTCCCTTACGCCATTCTAAGGTGACTATGCCGTAAATGCACCATTATAATGGCGCAAGTCCCCAGGAAAATCTGGGCCTTTATCTATTATATAAAGTGTACTCTGGGAGTGCTGCGAGCACATCACTTGACAGCAGTTAATTGAGTTATAAATTGATGGGTCTAGGGTCAATAGATTTGAATAGCTTGATATAGTGAGAAAATGATTGGAGTTTGTGTGAATGAATTTTGATTATTGAGGCAACAGTCTGGTCCTTGAGTGCAATAAAGAGAATTAAAGATGTTTAATGACTTGTGTACGTATCTAATGGATACATAAGCCAGTGTGTGCGCTGCTGTTAAGATATTTCATCAACAGACTGGAATTTTTTAACCAAAGGAGGAATAATTTATGTACCACCTTATTGCCAATTTCTGAGCTTTATATACAAACGTACTCAGGTAAAACTTAAAAATCTTTCCCTTCCCATTGACAGATCATGTGCTGCCTGCCATTGTGTTTCCTCACAAACTGCCTCCTTCCTTTCCTTTATAGCCACCTGATAATGCTCCAATCCAGGCAGCCATATTTTCTACAAAGGATCATTTTTTTTTTGCCTTATTCATTTTGTATTTACCATGTTGAGGGTTTCTTTCCCTGGGGAATGGAACACCCACGCACTCTCAAATCAGGTATAGTTAGGTCTTATTAAAGCTCCCTCTGCTCTGCCCCAACCTCAGAAAAGCACTCCCTACTGCACCAGTATGACATTTTTTCAGCCCATAGACCAGCTGTGTGTAGCTTGTCTGTGTGATTTTGCCACTTCATGCCGAAATAGTGGACAGATTTGTTCTGTGGGCTGGACAATGACATTTGGAACTGGATTGCGATTTCTCAGTCTCATTTCACATGCGACACTTCCAGCCAGCGAACAGGAAACATCTCAACAGTCTGCGCAGCATTTGAAGCCAAGTGCCAGAGACGGAAGGCCAGGTTCTAACCCACTACACCACCCAGTCCTCAATTTCTGAAGGAACCACACAAGCTAAGCAACTTGCACAGAGCCACAGCAAACCAAATTTATTCAGATGCTTGATTAAATAAATTCCATATTATAATAATTTACTTCCTGTATATGACCAGGACTTATGGGCTGAAAAATTCAGTTGGTTGCGCCTCCCGTTAGCGCCTTAAGAGGGCGCTAATGGGGCGCAATGCAACTAGCGCCCAGGCGTGGCGATGTTTGCGCCGCTCGCGAAATTAACTGGACATTTTGCGGCGGCGCTAAACAGTACCGCCACGATCTCCTGCGCTGGCAGATCGTGACGTCAGTCGAGTGCGCAACGCCCCGGTAGCGCCCCGGAGCGGATATTGAGTGGCGCCCCCTGCCTTACCGCCTGCCGCTAGCAACGACAGGTTGAGGGGAGCGTTTTGCAGTCAGGAAGGGACTGGGGGAGCGCTATTTAAAGGCAACCGCTTCCTGCCTTTTTTTGTTGGCGACATTTTTGAACCGCGCATTCTGAGAGAGTGAGAGAGAGACTTCTGGAGAGATTCAACGCTGTGTGAAGGAGTTTTGGGTACTGAGCAGCACTTTGCAGGTTCATTTTGATTTGCCCTTCCTTGTATCGATTTAGAAGAAACTGTGGGGGCTGCACTCTGAGCTCTTTCCCTGGGCCTCTCCATTGTTCTTTCCAGTAGATTTGATGTACAGGTCTCTCCAGGCCGAGATTCAAGGCTGCAATGAGCAGGATGTGGATGGAAAGCAAGATCAACCCTCCCCTTTAAGAACTGGCCGGGGCCATTGTGTCTGTGTTCCATTGCTGACTGACATCACATGAGCTTCGCCAGCGCTCTGAGTTAGCGCCTCGCTCCTCGGCCTTTGCGCCTTAAGACAGATGTGTAGCGCTTGATTTAGCGCTCCAATCACCTCCAGTCAAGTTTGCAGTCGGAGGCGATAAATAGCGCTAGGTGCTAATCTTTGCGCCCGGCCGATAATTGCGCCCCAAACGGGCGACACTGAATTTTTCCCCCATGAAATCCAGAAAATGTATAAAGTGTGCATTCACAGAATACTGTTTGTATTTGTATGTAAATGCTGTGTCTGTCAGATCCAGCATAGCTTAGGTGAGATGCTATGAACATCGGAGCAGGCTTGAGGGGTCGTGTTGCCTACTCCTGCTCCTATTTCTTATGTTCTTATGAACAGTTCCCTTGAATGCTTTGACAGTGCAAAGAAGTAAAGCATCCAATGATGCAGCTCAGTCTAACATTTCGGTTTCCAACAGATCTATCCTTATCACTCCTTGCCTACTTAGGACTAAATTATGAGTGGCTTTGTGATTTGGGTTAGCGTTTACTGGGAACTGGATTCAAAATGTCGAAACTAATTTTACTTGGGCATTCACAGCCCTGTGTGGCTGGATTTAAATCCAAGTCTTTGAGGTGAAAGAATAGTCGAAACTGCAATGCCACTCTGCACACAAAAGACATTTGATGAACTACATTATTGTAAGATGTTTTTATAAATCACACTATCTTTCAGGGTTTTATGTGTGCAAAACTGGGGATAGAGCTTGTGCATTGGTATAAGCGATAGTTTACTGTGAGTGTAACTCATTAATAACACAGCAATGGTCTTTAAATATTGAATGTTGAACGATTAAACAATTCCAATGACCCTTGTTTAGTGGTTGATTCTTTGGTCAGTATCCATTTGCAAAGTTGAGTCGTTTTGAATCAGGACACAAAGTAATTCTCTAATAGTGCGATAAGTGATATGGGAGAGTGAATTTGCTATAAGCCTGAAACGATGTGGTAACGTTGTAGTGATTTTACTCGGCTATAGAAATACGTGTTTAGAAGAAAATAGTGATTGTAACACAGGGTTGCAATTCCTTCAACAGAAGTGTTTCACTTTCACTCCGTGTCATCTTTTGTAACGTTGAGATTCATATTTTAATGGATTGGAGGCTTAGATGAAATATTTGAAAGGAGTGTGCGTGTCTATGAAGCTGAAATGAGCAACATCCAGAGGAAGTAACCGACATGAATTCATTCAGTAAATTGCTATGTGAAAAAACGCGGATCCTATTAATTGTGAAAAGACTGTGATTTAAAGAGGAATAAAACTTAACAGATTATCTCATTCAATATTAAGCCTGCTTAACCAGATAGTCTGTAAATGTAAACTCCACCCCCAACACGGCGCTGCTTTGAAGTCCTACAACAAGATACATGGGGTAATTTTCCAAATAGGGGCTGGTACTGAGGAACTGCATCTGTTGCCAGTGGATAGCGGTCGATCATGGCTAAGTTGCCCACCATTTTCCGCTATGTGCTGGTGCTGGGCGAGGTTCATTGCTGCTGGCGTGCACTCTGAAGATGTAGGCTGCTACCTCATTATCGACAGTCACCACTCCAGTTTGGTAATTGCTTGACGTATAACTGTATTTTTATAAACTTAGGTGAAGAGTTAAAGCCCATAGTGCAGGACAGCACCAACGCTGGAAAAGATCAGGCAGAAGTTGAGGTAAATCAAGAGGTATTAATGAGGTGCTACCATGTTTAGGTTTAAAAGCCTATAATAGGGAGGGAACACAGAGAGGCAAGAAGCTAGTAACTATAAGATAGAGGTGGATGATAGGCTTTGAGAAATTATTCTTGTATAAATGTTATGTGATCTGTTAGTTAGATGTTGCTTATAACCTTTCCTGATAGTCTGGTCCATTAGGCAGACCAACAGAGAACCAAAGTAATGGTGGCACAAATCCATTTGCTATGTTGCCACTGATAAGTTTTTAAGTTCTTTTTGGCTACCATTAATTCATAATAATCCTTGTTATTCTGAATGAATCTGTGAACCAATAGATTGAAAGCCCTATTGCTGGGAGACAATCATTAAGGGCAGTGGTCTTATCTACTGTCCAGGAATTAGATCCATAAAGTAGATTGAGGAGAAGGAAAGAAAATGTTAATGTTAAAAAGGGAATGAAAAACAGAAAACAGACTGAAGCCTACAGCAGAGCATTGGTCCATTTGAATGGACTGAAATATAATTTAATATTCACACTACACCTCTATGATTATGCATGAGTGTGCTGAAACTAACAATAAACGGCACACAGCAATCTGTAGTTTGGCCTGATTTTCTGCTGGCTATTTTAAAGTTGGGCTACTTGTATCTAATTGCATTGTGAATTCAGAGAAAGGAACACATCAATAATGAACATCTTGTAAGCACTTCTCTGCCTTTGGAGCTGATAGTTCCTACTGCTTTCAGTACCAGAGGAATAATTGCAGTACAGAAATGGCAGACAGTGTGCTATGCAGAGCTGCCTCCTGCTCTTACGCTGCTGGACTGACAGTCTTCCAATATCGCTTTTATCTAGTAGAACAGACTGCCATACAGATTCTCAGCTGCTTCCTGTTATTGACTCTGACCTTCAAGGCTTCATATAAGCCACTCAATTACATTAAGGTCAAGGTTGTGCAAGGATAAGGAACATTAACCTTTTTCTGATGAAATGCCTGCTCCAGCCTGGGTGACTCTATCGAATTATCACTGCATAAGGTGCTCTCCAGATGCAGTTATAATCTATTTATTTGCAAGTTTGTGCAAGTCTGTCTTAAAACTTGCTGCGTGTTGAAGTAATTTAGCCTGTTCCAGAGTAATTATCTGGCTCACACTCTCATAGTTAATGTACTGGTTTTTACCACTCAGTTTTTGCTAAAAATGAAACCTCACCGCAAAATCCCATTTATTATTCTAGTTTCCCTATAACTAATAGAATGGGTCAGGCATTTGAGCTGTGCAATTTTTGACTTCCCCCCTACCTTTTATGCCAACAGTGACAAATAGCACATTTTCTGATCAAGGAAGTTGTGTTGGCAAGAACACTGCATGCCTTGTGTCTGTTCTTATAATGGTACTGCCCTGTGCTGCCTACATTACCACATATACCATATAAAAACAGAAAAAGAAGGAAAACACTCAGCAAGTCAGGTAGCATCTCTGTACCACATATACGATGACGGGTGATAGCTCGCAGCCTTGTTTTTTTTCGTTGTTGCAGTATTGTAAGATTTGTTTTCAGTGAGGAAGTCTCACCGAGAGAGATTTTCAGGAAATAGTTGCAACTTGCAGGGCTGAGAAAAATGGAAACAAGACTCAGGATATGCATGGCTAGTAAGTTCAGATCTCATCCAACACAGATTCTAACCTGAACTAAAAGGGTAGTGAAGGAAATATCTTCCACTTGTATTACATATAATGTGTGTCTGTGCTCTGCAGTACGAGTACAGACAGTTGCTGGTCAGTGATCATTTTCCACTTTACTCTCATTGCAAAGCTCCCCAACATTAGCCCAATGTGCCTGAACTCCAAGCTCAGCCGGGCACTATAGTTCCAGTACCACACTTCACTAGTTTAACCTTTCCATTTTCAACCTTTCTGCCCATGTTGTTGCTGTCTCATAATCACAGCTCACTTTATAAATTCTGCCAACTAACTTACTAAAACCGAGTGTTCATCGATTCAAAATCCTGAATACTGAACTTAAATGTTGCAACCAAAGCTAAGAGGCTTCGCTCCATTTACGTTAATGGCTCCTTCGAATTATGTCTTGAACCAAAGTGAGAAGAATTCCACTTGTAACATCATTAGATGAACAGTCCATTCGGAGCAGGATAAAAAGTATTCAGAATTTAAAATCTTAGCACATAATTTTAATAAGAGGCCCAGTCAGCATTTTAACAGGTTTCAACGCCGATGAGATTGCTAATTGTGTTCTATTTCATTAGCATTATTGCACCTCAAGCATGTGCCTATGAGTAACGAGCACTATGACATTAAAGTATTGAACCAACCTGTACATCTTATCTCAGGGACTGAAAGCGTTCACATTGCCAACCAGCACAGTTGCAAAAAAAAATAATTCATCTCTTGTGTAAAACATACCGACACAAGATCAATTACCATTATAAAGCCTTTCCAGTCAGCAATATTCTCCGGATGTACAGCTGTTAAAAAGGACTGTGCCAATCAATGATTTTTGTAATTGAATCCAGGGTTTTCCCTTGGACTAACGAGAGTTGGACGTGATCAGAAAGCTTGCGCATCCGCTGACTCCTCACACTGCTTGAATTTTGAAAATCCACCCCAACAGCACAGTCAGAAGGTTTTTTACTACTTTCAAGATGTCTTGGCTAATGAAAAAACAAAACCCAGTGGTGATTGCTTTTAAAGCAGGAATTTCGAGTCTGATCAGCATTGATTTTGACACTGCTCGAACTCAAAAGTGTCAATGTGGCAAGCAAATTTTCCAGTTCTCCCAAGAGTTGTCCCTGTATCAGGCTTCTGACTAGACTCGGTTACTGTGGGGCTCCGACTGTATGAGTAGTGTGTCATCTCCACTGTAACTTACAGAGTCGAATTAATGCTATTGCAAGCAAGAATGTTGGAAAACCACATTGCCAGGCAAAAACGCAGCCAATGCTTGTCGTATCTATGGCGGGTGGGAGGGGGGAAGAGAGAGATAAGAGAGGAAGAACCTCAGTTTATCAAGTTGTGTAATAGTGACCTCAATCTCCTTAGCTCAAAGTTTAATGCAGCCATGAAGCTGACTTTGTAAAACTGAATACCATTTAAAATGTTTAGGCGTGACCCAACCTTTGTGTGGCTTTGCTTTCAATTGATGTTTTAATGTTGCCCAATAAAAATAAGAGTGAAATTGTAAAAGTGAATGTAGAATTATTTCAAACATCAGTCTACAGAACCAAAATATTGGCCCAGAAATTGGAGTTCGATGGTTGCCGCGGGGGTAAGGATCCCCCGCGATATCGCACTCCGCGCCTACCTTTATGGTTTTGGCCCACACGAACTTCAGTTCCTGGGCCTCTCCCTGGTGCCGGCGCGCAGTGTGTGCGTGTCCCAGAGGCGCAGTTAATTCGATGCGACCTCTGGGATCACGTGGGCCAGTTAGAGCCAATGGCAGCACACCATCTTTCATTCATAGTTTTGACAGCAAGAGCTGTCAATACTATGAATACAACAAGCCCCCAAAAGAACAGCTAAACCTCAATTAAATTTTTTTAAAAAGCCATCACATTAATAAAATAACTATAGTTAAATAAATTAACCACTTTAAACAAAAATTTAAATTTTTGAAAAAATTTAAATTCTTTTTAAAAGTTATAAAAATAAACTTACCTTTCTTTAAAGTCTCTAAAAAAGATAAACCTGTTGAAATTTTTTTTAAATAATACTTAATTAACTACTTACCTTGTTAAAAAGGGGTCTTACGCCTGCTTTCTTTATGTGTAAAATCTTAAACACTTACCTGCGCGTTCAAACCTGAAAAAAAAACTAAGTGTGCTGCGTGCGCACAACCTGTAGTGCGCACGCGGTTCACTTAGGAACCGCCCCCTTCGCAATACCCGAAGTGCCGGTTTCCCGCGCATGCGCAGTGCATGCAGGAAACCGGCACTTCGGGACCTAATACGCGAGAGTACACAGTGCGTACTCTCCCGCATTAGGTCTAATTTTCGGGCCATTGTTCTGTATCAGTATATGTGATCTAATTACAGAAACATTTATGCCTACCCAATGTTATGGCATTGTATGCTTCCTTGATGCATGTGTCTGCACGAAACTAGTAGTCATGTCAGCCTGGACACCAGGTTAGGAAGCAGAGAGTGTAACTTGGGTTCAGTGTGAACGAGCCAGTGTTTGGTTTAATTATAAGAGAGTCGCTTCAATGCAGCAGTGTCAAATGGGAAGGCTGGGTGGTGAGGTAAAGGACTCAGTGGCATTTCTACTTTTACCAGGAAAGGCCATCAAGTGTAATTTGCTTAGGAAGAGTCCTGGAATGTTCTATCATTCACAAGCAAAATAACGAATTGCATACTCGTAATTCCACATTCTAAGATGAATTTTTAGCACGTGAGACGTCTGCTTACTTTCCCTTGAGAAATATCATCCAAAACAGCAACCAAATTGAAGCGAATAAACTTTAATGAAAATTACTATTTGTAATAAGAAGATTTTTAAGACTGGCCTTTAGTAAAATCATTATCTGTCTCCATGTATCAGTAGTAGAGACATCATGGTGTATTGAATCAGATGTGGATATTAAAAGATTGATTTTTTGATCCTTGTAAACCAAGAAGTATGAAGAATGAGAAGGATGTCTATCTGACCACATGCTGCAAAAGAATCCATATTCTCTATTGGTCCAATGTCTAATTTCCTAATTCTTCCACCCCGATTTCCACTGGCAGTAACACACTGAACTCCTGACTTTTTTATAATGTGCTTCTTGCTTTGCAGTTAGCAGCATTGTGAGCGAGGTGATGTGTTTATACTGCCAGCTTGCATGGGTGTGAAGTAGGGGAAGCGACATGATCTCGATGTTTACTGCCTTGTGTCTGTCATAACATTTTTTTTAATAATGGAAGAGGGCTGTAGCTCCTTTTTAAGAATGTGAATGCAAGCAGAAAGGAATTGCAGTAAAGTCTACTCTGCTGACTCATGAACAGCCATGAGAAGCGGGAAAGGGAAGGACCGATGGTGCTGAAGTAAAAGGTGGGGTCCTACAGGACAGTGCAGAAAGTATGAGGGGCTTGTTTCTATTGATTTGGCTGTTTTTAGGATATTGGTTATAGTTTGACAAAGTGGACATTTTTCTTGGTTAAAGACCATTTCATGGTCATTTAGACAAATTTGAAGAACTGACTAATCTTACAACTGTTCCAGTTAGAGTAGAATGGAGCAGGAGTCAGATCACATTTGGCCATCATTTTATTATGACAGCCTGGCCAAACTTAGTAATTATTTTGCTTGACTATTTTTAAAGCAAGTTCCCTGTTTTATGACACGAAGCGCTTTGGGAAGCAAGGGTGCTCATTTGAAATCCTCTGAGGAATATGTCTCAGTGGACCATGTTTCTTCTCCAACAAAAAACACACTGCATGAAGTCTCCATATTTAACATAATTTATTCTTCATGGTTTAGCTCTCCTAGTTTTCTGCAGAAGCACCTATGCTGCAGGGTAGGGCTAATTTTCCTCTCCATGCCTCCACTGGGTGCCTGACAGGCACTGCATACCAGGGATGTGCTGCACCGATGAGGGGAGGAGTCCACCAAATTTTCTTGGTCCTGGCTATTTGCATGGGCTGTGCACCCTTCCGGTTCAGGCCCACCTCCTGCTTGGAGAGCTGCAGCTAGAAGGTCCTGATATCTGAAGATCATCCTGGGGAGGGGTAAAATACTTAAATGCCTTAGAGAGCTTTGTTTCCTTGGGGTTCTCCCATGACTTGGACTGACCCTTTGGTCTATGGTGTATCACGGTGCAAGCTCCCCCCTCCACCAGGTTTTTTGGGGAGGCCTGGGAATGCCCCATCTTGCCTCATTAACATGCTTGTAGTGGACCTGTGGCTACTGCAGACCTAAACCCAGTTACAGGAAACTCTTTGTTATCCCGGCACCTACGGGACCGGGATGGTGCCGGTTGATTAAAAATTCCGGATAACGAAGAGGGTTATCTACCGAGGCTATTTTTAACAAACAAAGAGTCAGACTCCTGTTATTGAGGTGTTCGGACTTCCAACAGCGCCAAGAAGCCGAGTAGTGGCAGTTTGGAGAACTGCCCCCACTGACTAACTCGGCCACCGCGGGAGACTCGGACTCGGACTCGGACTCAGCAACATTTCCGGTTATTGAGGTGTTTTCGGAGTATGAATTTTGCCGGTTGATAGAGAATTCCGGATATTTAGGTGCCTGTTTAAATGAGAGTTTCCTGTACAACAATCCAGGAATCCCCAGAAATCTCAAGGCAGTGATGGAGACCTGATGTAATGGGCCTCCATCTCCATCTCCTCTTTGCTGCACCTGGGAACTGAGCATAGTCCAGCCACAATGAAGACAATAATGTGCATTAAATGAGATTGTGATCTATTTCAGCCCGTTCATTAAATCCCTTCAGAAAGATGGCTGAGAGTGAAGTTCGGACGCAGACTTGTTTTGGGTGTTTTACAAAGCCTGGCAATGTATAAAATATTACAAAGTATTTACAGCACAGAAACAGGACATTCGGCCCAACAGGTTTATGCTCCACACCAGCCCCCTCCCACCCCTCTTCATCTAACCCCATCAACATATCCTTCTATTCCTTTCTCCCTCATGTGTTTATCTAGCTTCCCCTTGAGTGCATCTATGCGTCTCAACTACTCCATGTGGTAACGAGTTCCACATTCTTACCACTCTGGGTAAAGAAGTTTCTCCTGAATTCACTATTGGATTTATTAGTAACTATCTTATATTTATGGCCTCTAGTTCTGGTCTCTCCTGCAAGTGGAAACATCTTCTCTACGTCTACCCTATCAAACTCTTTCATAATCTTAAAGAACTCTATCAGGTCACCCCTCAGCCTTCTCTTTTCTAGAGAAAAGAGCCCCAGCCTGTTCAATCTTTCCTGATAGTATAACCTCTCAGTTGTAGTATCATTCTAGTAAACCATTTTTGCACCCTCTCCAGTACCTCTATCTCCTTTTTATAATATGGAGACCCGAACAGTTCACAGTACTCCAAGTGTGGTCTAACCAAGGTTCGAAGCAAGTTTAACATAACTTCTCTGTTTATCAATTCTATCCCTCTAGAAACAAACGCCAGTGCTTGGTTTGCTTTTTTATGGCCTTATTAACCTGAGTCGCTACTTTTAGTGATCTGTGTATTATACCCCCAGATCCCTCTGTTGCTCTACTCCACTTAGACACTTAGGGCTGGATTTTCTCAGCCCCGAGGAGGTGGGTATGGAGGCGGGACTGCCGGGAAAGTTGCAGAATTTGGAGGCGGGTGGCGAACCCGCCCCCAACCCGCCTCCGTGCCCTCTTGCCAGGAGGCAGGAAGCCGTCCGGCCCCGGGTCCCGTCTCCTTGGAGGCGGGAAGGGATTAAAGCCTATTAACTGCCTGTTAACAGGTAGCTAACAGGCAGAAAATAGGATTATCCCCATTTTTCGTGCTGAAGTGCGGGCTTCCCGATCTGGGGGAACCCTGCCAGCATGCAGGAGGCGAGTAGGTCTGCGGGGGTCGGATGGGTCTGAAAGTGTGATGTAGAGGTGAGTGATGGGTGCAAATGGGGAGTGGTAAGTATGTGAGGTGAGTGTAAAGTGTTAGAAAATGTTAACTTACCTTTGTTTCTACCTACAGCCTTCAGCCGCTGTGGAGCCGGAGTCCCGACATCTCCATTGTAGAGATCACAGACTGGCTGTTGCATCCTCTGATCCAACAGCCAGCTGATTTCTGCAAAGTAGAAAGGTTTGATGAGTCCTGAACACAAGGACTCATCAAACTACACAGAATGTCAGTGTTTGACAGCTTAACAGAGCTGTCAAACGATGACATTTCTTCTTTCAAAAGTTCTTGACAGATGACACGTCATACGTTGATGTGCTCTGTCACTGACTTCCCCCTAATTGGCCTGCTGAGCCCGCCGGGCGGGCTTAACAAGGTCAATCAGGGGAAATTCCCACTGGTTGGCCAGAAGCTGATGGAGGCGGGATTGAAACCCGCCTACAAAAGCTTCCCATTCAGAAAATCCAGCCCTTATTTTCCAACGAGTATGTGGTCTCCTTATTCTTCCCATCAAAATGTATTACCTTGCACTTATCGATATTGAAGTTCATTTGCTAATTACACACCCAAAATAACATCTGTATTTTTATGTTTCCTGTGTTTAACATTGAGAGGTATGATTGGGAGAACTTGAATATATGCTGCATGAGAGCGATCCGTATTTTGTAACCTCTAGTTCAGAAAATGCTTCACTGAAACCTGTGGAACTGTGATAATAAAAAATGCTCTTAGTTTATCTCCGAAGCAAGTTGTCAGCCTGCAGTGTTAGAAACAGGAGTGCACTGTTGTGTCAGACGCCCACAGCAGTGTGCTGATATTTTATTTAGCCTGGAAATTACTTCAGAAGAAACGCACACGTAGTTGCCATGTACAGTATTCCTTGATCCAAAGATGTACTTACAAAACCTATAGCAATGCAGGGATACTGCACACTGTTAAGACTCTTGGTGAACTTTTGCACAGTCTGACACTTGCATGTTCTCCATGATCTATATCATACTGCAACTTTACAGCTGTGTGGTTATGATTAATATACGGACCGGGGTCAAGCAAGGTAGTGTCATCGCACCAACGCTCTCCTGTATGCTTCAGCGACATAGACCATTTACAGCAGGCACCTCAAAGCACTGGAGAGGTACCACCAACACTGCCTCTGCAAGATCCTGCAAATCCATTGGCAGGATAGGCGCACCAACGCTAGTGTTCTCGCTCAGGCCAACATCCCCAGCATCGAAGCTTTGACCACGCTCAATCAGCTCCGATGGACGGGCCACATCGTCCGCATGCCCGATACGAGACTCCCAAAACAAGCGCTCTACTCGGAGCTCCGGCACGGCAAGAGAGCCCCAGGTGGGCAGAGGAAACACTTCAAGGACACCCTCAAAGCCCCCTTGAAAAAGTGCAACATTCCCACCGACACCTGGGAATCCCTGGCCCAAGACCGCACAAAGTGGAGGAGAAGTATCCGGGAAGGCGCCGAACACCTCGAGTCTCTTCGCTGGGAGCAAGCGGAAGCCAAGCGCAAACAGCGGAAGGAGCGCACGTCAACTCAAGCACCCCACCCACCCGCCCCTCCAACCACCGTCTGCCCCACCTGTGACAGAGACTGTAGGTCCCGCATTGGACTCATCAGTCACCTGAGAACTCATTTTTAGTGATGGAAGCAAGTCATCCTCGGTTCCGAGGGACTGTCTAGGAAGAATATATGGCAATTGTCTGTCACAGTTTTGGGAGGGGATTTCAGAACTTGCAGTTGTAGTCCACATCTGGCCCCAGCGTTGCTTTGTATTTGTCCAATCTTGCATGATTTCAGTGCTTGTATATTGCCAACTCTCAGCAATAAAATGGGAGCAAGCATTTTGAGACTTCATTATACTTTGTATCTGAGTGGCCATATGGATGCAGAAAGGGACAAAACCAGTGATAATTTAAAAGACAGGAGCATGCATATCAGTTCAAAATGATTGAGCAGCTGACAGGGACTTTAACATGGTTGCAGAAGACTCAAAGAGTAAAGTGAAGGATGGGAGTAGTTAAGAGGGGGAAAAAAGGAGAGTATAAAGATAGAAGCAGCATGGGGACAACTGAAGACAAGAAATTGCCAAATGAAAAGTAAGGCTATTGTTGAACACTGAGAAGAAAAGAGTCAAAACCAAAAAACAAATGGAGACAATAGTGAAAGGAAGACCTTACATTCAGCTAAAGATATTGGGCCAGAAATTCAGCTTTCCGGCTTCCTGCGGGTGCAAGCATCGCGCGCGTACTTGCCTACCGCGCCTGCCGTTGAGCTTTGGGCCCACGGGGACTTCGGCTCCTGGGCCTCCTGCAGCTGCCGGCGCGCAGTGCTTGCATATCCCAGGGGTGCAGTTAGTTCGAAGCGTCCCCTGGGATCACGTGGGCCATGGAGAGCCAATCCTAACAGGGCATTTTCATTCATAGATTTGACAGGAAGACCTGTCAAATCTATAAATAGAGATCGGCCCCAAAACCACACTTAAACTTCAAATAAAAAAATTTTTAAATCACATTTTTAAAATAACTATAAGTTACATAAATTAACTACTTTAAACAAAAATTTAAATTTTTGAAAAAATGAATTATACTTTTTAATGGTGCTAAAAATAAACTTACCTTTCTTTAAAGTATCTAAAAAAGATAAACCTGTTGAAAAAATGTTTAAATTGTAATTAATTAACCACTTACCTTGTTAAAAACAGGCCTTGCGCCTCCTTTTTAAAAGTGCAGCTTCTCCATACTTACCCTCCCGGAGAAACCTGAAAAAAAAAGACGAAGTTCGCTGCGTGCGCGCAGCCTCTCCCGCGCACGCGTTCGACTTCTGAACCCCTTCCTTCAGGGGAACGGAAGTTCCGGTTTCCCGTGCATGCGCAGTGCATGTACCCGACAAGAGCCGAATTTCTGGCCCAATAATTTGAGGTAAGGCAAAGTGTATTTTTGAGAACCCAGGGGAAGCTTGGGAAATTCAACCAACTTAAGGTGAAAGCTTCAGATTGTGTATTGTACCATAGCACAAGACATTGTGCAGAATAAGAGAAAGGGTTCAGAGCTACAAGATGAAAACTGATCTATTTGAAACCTTAAAATACATTTGTCACTTTATGCAACTTGACTTCAAAAGGGTTCATCACTATAGCTTTCTCTGACATAAGGTTATTGAGAAAATGGCCTGAGCAAGCAATGATTGCGACGGTTCGGGCAATGGTTCTTTCCATGACTCTCAGCAGCATTGCACTCAGCAGAGCGCACGGTGTAAACAGGAACGAGATGAACAATGTCCTCTTTCCCTCCTCTGAAAAGGAATAGCTCACAGCTCAGTGTGGTGCTCCATCTAATGGGCTGCCTGAGAACTGAAATACTCATCAATCTGAGGCAAGCAAATTGCTGTGGGAGACCCTTGGACTTCAGCTGACAGCTTCCCAGTGCAGAGTCAAAGGGTTCAGCTCTTGGAGCCATCAGACCAGCATCCACAGTGCACTTTGGAATTTTCAGAACTGCAAAAACATTTTTACTCTAAAATACTGAACAAAACATTTCCTTGTTCAGCTTATTCAAAGAATATTGTGTATTAATGAAAATGTGGCTGATATGTTTCTTTAATTCCGCATTATAGTAAGATGGACATGTGCCCAGATAATTCATGTTGAAAATATGAAATAACCAAATACATGGAATGGGTTTTTGGTAGTTGGTTTTCCACTGACAGTACTGGAAGACATCTCCACTCTTACTTCATTCTCCCCTCCCCGCAATCTCAGATGACTGCTGGGGCCACCAAGAGCAGTCGTTGAGTGCTTCCCGATTTACAAAGTTTACTTGGTCTAGTGAAGGACCCTTGGTGTTTGGTTACAGTTAGTTTTTCGTTGTCATATAAAACATGGATGTAATCATGGAACGCAAAACACCAATAAAAGTCCCAGAATTCTAATGCAATAAAGATGGAACTTGACTTATTCGGGTAGATTTTAACTCTCATGCGGCCTGGCGGTGGGAGGACCGGATTTATTATCACGCCTCTGGCGAACTTCCTGCACCGAATGGGCATCCCACTGCAGCTTGCCAGCTTCGGTCTGGCGCAACCTCTGGTGGCCCAGAAGCCAACCCAGCGATAGGAAGGTAGGTCTGGGGGTGGGGCGGGGGTCACCTGATCACAGTGGAAGAGCCTAGAACAGCAGCGGCCCACATTATTCTCGTGGAAAGAAAGAAGAAAAAATAAATTGCATTTATATTGCATCTTTCATGACCTCAGAATGTCCCAAAATGCTTTACAGCCAAAGAAATATGTTTTGGAGTGTAGTCACTGTTGTAATGTAGGAAACACGACAGCCAATTTGCGCACAGCAAGCTCCCACAAACAGGAATGAGATAATGACCAGATAATCTGTTTTAGTGATATTGGTTGAGGGATAAATATTGACTAGATATTGGGGGAAGTCCACGGCTCTTCTAATTGTGCTGTGGGATCTTTTACATCCACCTGAGAGGACAGGCAGGGACTCGGTTTAACGTCTCATCTGAAAGACAGCACTTCCGACAGTACAACACTGAAGTGTCCCCTGTTTCCACTGGCTGGGGAGTCTAGCACTAGGGGTCATAGTCTCAGGATAAGGGGTTGGCCATTTAGGACTGAGATGAGGAGAAATTTCTTCATTCAGAGAGTTGTAAATATTTGGCATTCTCTACCTCAGAGGGCTGTGGATGCTCAGTCGTTGAGTATATTCAAGACTGAGATCGATAGATTTTTGGTCACTAAGGGAATCAAAGGGATATGGGGACAGGGCAGGAAAGTGGAGTTGAGGTCGAAGATCAGCCATGATCTTATTGAATGGCGGAGCAGGCTCGAGGGGCCGTATGGTCGACTCCTGCTACTATTTCTTATGTTCTTATGTGTCAGCCTAGATGATGTGCTTAAATCTCTGGAGTGAGGCTTGAACTCATGACCTTCTGACACAGACAAGATGTTACCACTGAGCTAAGACTGACACTTCTGCTCCTGGCCCCAAAAAATAATTTTTCACTTACTTTTTTGGGGCCTCTTCGACTTCACCTCTGAGTACAACTGGGTGCATGGTGGATACTCTGCCCACTTGTTTTCGGAAATCACATTGGGGGTCCTCATAGTCATAGCCATTGCAAACAGTCATGAGGCTCCTGCTTGGTTCAGGTGGGTGTGTGGCGGCTTGGCAGGATTGGGGCGATAAGTTCACCTCAGCATAATGCAAGTCTTTGGGCTGGATTTTCAATGACCCATGGAGTCGGGTTTGGAGGCGTGTGGGGGGTTAAAGTTGCAGATTCGGGGGTCCCGACCCCATCCCGACTCCATTCCGCCTCCACGCAATTTTGACAAAATCGGTCGCGGGGTTCCCGACTCCGTCCCGCCTCCAAGAAGCGGGAGAGGCCATTAAAGCCCTTAACAAGCCCTAAATTGGCTCTGTAATGCCAGTTTGAAACGTTTTAGCTAGTTTAACCCTTTTCCGACGTGAAGTACGCCTGATGTGAAACACGCCAGTGAAACCTGGCGGGAGCACAAGTGGATAGCTGACTATCAGCTGCAGGTCCACTATTATAATGGAGATGTGATGAAGGTAGTAGTAGTATTGTGATGAAGGTAGTAGTAGTATTAGGTCTGAAAGTCGCCTCTGATGCTGCTGCATTGAATGTCTTCAGAGACTGCCTGGGAAAAAATTCTCTCTCTCTCTCTCTCTCTCTCTCTCTCTCTCTGATGCTGCTCATTTTGCATCCAGGTCCTCTCACAGCAAAGGCCAGGCAATCTCTGAGACCAGGCAGTCTCTGACCTGCAATGATGACATCATCAGAGGCGACTTTCAGACTGAAACCACTAATTGGTTCATGGGTTCCCACATGCTGGAACTCAATTGGCCAATTCAGTTAAAATCACATCATTCATCCACATTAATCTGGAGTCGGGGGGGCAACACGAAATGCGGGTAACACGACCCCAACCCGACCCCAAGACAAAATCCAGCCCTTTCTTTCTGTTTAAGTATGTTAATGTCTGGTCAGTAGTGGTCATTGTTTCTGCCATTGCTAACGGAGAGGAAAGAGTAGAAAATCCCACCCATCTCTTGGCAGACAAGACCCCAAGGCCATGTTTCTTGGAAGAAGCCTCCTTAAAGAGTAACTTACATTAACGAGAAGAAGGTCAGCATGTTGCTGTTTTTATCCCTGGGGACAGTGTCTTTGTCACAGGAAGATGGAAATAAGCATGAAGAGGCAACAGTTGAGCTACGATCCTTCTCACCATACAACCTGCCAACCCGAAAATAACACGTTTATTCCTACTCTCTGTTTGATGTCCTTTAACCAATCCTCAATCTAAGCTAATATATTACCCCCAATTCCATGAGCCCTAATCTTGTGTAACAACCTCTTGTGAGGCACTTTATCAAATGCTTTTTGGAAATCCAAATGTACTACATCCATTGGTTCCCCCTTATCTGCCCTGCTAGTTACACTCTCAAAAAAATTCTAATAGATTTGACGAGCACAATTTCCCTTTCATACAACCGTGTTGACTCTGCCTAATCATATTATGATTTTCCAAGTGCCCTGTTGCCACGTCCCTAATAATAGATTCTAGCATTTACCCTACTACTGATGTCAGGCTAAATGGCCTATAGTTCCCTGTCTTCTCTCTCCCTCCTTTCTTGGTACCTTCCAATCCACGGGGACTGTTCTAGATCTAGGGAATTCTAGGCGATCAAAACCAATGCATCCACTATCTCTGCAGCCACCTCTTTTAGAACCCTAGGATATAGGCCATCAGATCCAGGGGACTTGTTAGCTTTTAGTCCCATTAATTTCTTCAGTACTTTTTCTTTACTAACATTAATTACTTTAAGTTCCTCACTCTCATCAGACCTTTGGTTCCCCGCTATTTGTGTTTATTGTGCCTTCAGCCTTGATTTTTCTCTTTAAATGATTTTTCTCCTCATGCTCCTGTCATGGATTGCTGGGCAGCAGGTTTTTCTTCTCCCCTGCAGCTGATGGTGGTCTTGTCAAAGCCCAGTTTAAATGGAATGGGTCGAGCAATCCAGTACAAACAGAATGTTCCGGCTGAGTAGTGAGACAGACAAGTTGACAAGCACCAAAACAATTTTATAGCAGATGTGACAATCAGTGGAGTGGAGCTATGCTTTTTATCAGCTGTACACTAGCAAACTGCAAAAGCATTTCCACTGGACATCTAATAGATTTTATTTTCCTGAACCAACAATTTGGCAAGTCTTTATCGACACATTTGCCGTTGTAAATTTTAGGCTTTCTTTCTGTCTTTGCCCTCTGCAGAATAGGTACCAAGCCATTGGATTTGCCTGTGGAGAGTAAATAAAGGACTCATTTGAACGTGTTGATTGACATTCAAGTTGTAAACGTGCGGCTGCAACAGATTATAGATGCTCAATCAACTAATGGGGAATTTAAATTACCAGCCAGGTAGTTCTGGGTGTTACAGACCTTCCAGGTCATTGCAAGTCTTTTTACTTTAAATTGCTGCACAGAATTGAAAACCACCATTTCCCCACCAGCTTAGTAGAGCTTAATACGCGACATCATTATCAACCCATGTTGCTAATAAATCAGCAAAAAGCATCCTTACTACCAATAGGCAGAGTGCATCTGAATCCACTATTCATGTGGCTAAAGGTTTGAATAGAAAATGTAGCTTTTAAAGAGGAGCGTTGGAATAAATTTGTGACTCAAGTTAGACGATTTGACGATTATTTGGTGAATATGCAACTGTGGATTACATTGGATTCTGGGTGACCTGCTCCTTTATAGAAGGAATAGCTTTGTATGTATATGTTGCTACCTTCAGAGTCCTCTCATTAGTTTACATTCATCAGGTGTATGTGTGGTTGCATCTAGTCCCTGGTGACCTGGTGTTGATCATGTATCTGTAGTTCCGAGCTATGTAGCAGTATAGACTGGAAGCACCCAGTCAGGGGAGGTTTTGGCAGTGGCTTGCAGGATTGGCATCAGGTTATCAGATTTGACTTTGAGGTACTCAAGTTGCACGGTCTCCAGAGTTGATGTCAACCCTGCCAAATGGCCATCTTTAGTAGCCTACGTTAGTATGACCAGGGATAGAAAGAAACAGTTGACGACCAGTCTGAGTTGTGTAATGTACCACCTGAGCACGGATGGACATGGTTGTGAGGTATTACTGAGCATCAGTGTGGCTGGACAAAACCTGACTCAACTTGCTATGAAATTATTCTGGGTCAGCACTTCACCTTTTATGACTTTAACTAGGTCAAGTGATTGCATTTTACTTTCCATCCCAGGACCCTGGGGGCTTTCCATATGATTTCTGCCCTTGATGATGCACGTCTTCTATTCATTGTGAGCTGTCAGCTCTGGAATTAATATGATGAACAGCCATTCCTGGGTCATTTCTGAGCGAATCCACCACTCTATAGAGTGCATTTGAAATTCTCAATTGCCTCACATTGATCTCAATCACCTTGTTTCACCCTTGCTTTAATAATGCTGCTCGATTGCATTACCGTCACCATTTATTTCTGCTACTTTCAGTGTGCAAGCTCTATGTTAAAAACCTCTCTATTTTACCTTTTTAGAAATTGAACATTTATGAAGAGTTCTTCAACCTTGCCTGTCTCTAACCTGTTTTTGAAGCTTGGTGGCTTAATATAAAAAGGCAAATATGTGACATTCTGGCTCAGTAATGCAGTTTACCTCCTGATGCACTTCCCGATAATTGGCGAAATTGCCGGATTTAACAGCTGCAGAAAAATGGTCCCCTATTCCTCTGGCTTGGTAGCCCCATCCCCCTGTCTAATACTGGATGTGATGCGGAGATGCCGGTGTTGGACTGGGGTGGACAAAATTGAGAGGTCGCACAACACCAGGTTATAGTCCAACAGTTTTATTTGAAATCACAAGCTTTCGGAGCTATCGATCGCCCCTTCCTCAGGTGAAATACTGGATGGACATTGCAAATCGGCATAAAGTCAGCCAAACATGAGTTTCACCCAACAACAGAGAATTTATCATAATCTACACCACATTTTATTTTTACTTAAAGCAGCCCAAAGCGTTTATTATCATGATTGCTGATGTCTAGTAAATCCAGTAACTGAACAATTTCCTCCTGCTCTAAGACGGTTGCTTTCTGATGAAAATTGGCAGTGGCTGAAGAATACTGCATGCATGCATGGCTTAGAAAGTCTGATTGAGAAATGCAGAGCAGACGGGAAAGCTACAGTTAGAGTAGAAATTGCACTTTCATTTTGCAATAAATACAAAAAGCTGGAGATGCTCAGCAGGTCAGGCAGCATCTGTGAAGAGAGAAACAGAGTTAACGTTTCAGGTCGATGACCTTTCGTCAGAACTGGAAGAAAGCAGGAAATGGAACGGATTTTTAAGCAAGTGTAGGAGCTGGGAAAGGGGAGAGGAGATGAAAGAACAAAAGGGAAGGTCTGTGATAGGATAGAAGGCGGGAGAGGTTAAGAGACATTAAGAGATATTCAAGGCAATTTTGCATCTTGACCTGAACCTGTAGCATGTATACTCTTGTGCACCATCATTTAGATGCTATAGCAAAATACTGCGGATGCTGGAAATCCGAAATAACAACAGAAAACGCTGGAAAAACTCAGCAGGCCAGGCAGCATCCGTGGAGAGAGAAAGAGAGTTAACGTTTCAGGTCGATGACCTTTCATCAGAACTGGGAAGAGCCGGAAATCAAATAGCATCATTTAGATGCTAGTGGGTGGCATTAAAAAAGTTGGCTGACAGGTAAAATAGGTTTTTAACTTGTTATAGGAAAGAATATTGGCAATAAGCGTTCATACCATTTCCGTTTAGATGTTCCTGATGTACTGTGAAGTTTCAATCCAGGACCTGGAGGTGGGAAGTTTTTTTTGAAGTGAATAAATGCACAATCAGGTTTGTTCATATTACGGTTTTTTTCCCCTCTCTCATACTTTGCACAAAGAAGCTGAAGTTTCCTGCAAATCCTGCAGGAAGAAGGGGGAAAATGTTTACTGAGATTAATATAGGAATAAGCAGAAACATGTCAAAAAAGTGGTGGGGGGGACGGGGACAAAAAGAGACTTGGAAAAAGCATAGTTGCAGAGGCAAAATCTAATTGTAAGAAATTCCTTCAGTACATCAACATAAGAAAGCAGTCAAAGAATAGATGAGAACCATTAAAAAATGCAAGGCTTGCTGCAATGGGGAGACTTCAAGATCTTTTTTGGATGGATGAACAAAGATGGGCTGAATGGACTTCCCCATCTGTAATTACCTTGTGATCTTGTATGGTGCAGTACCATACCAGACAGTTCATTCATTGACTAAACCATTAAGGGAGGACCTTGGCTTTACCATTTCACTCCCCCTGGCATATGCAGTCTCTTTCAAGTGCCTTGATGTCTGCACATCTCCAGATTTTTTTTCGAACTTAAGTCACTCTCGGGTCAAGGCTGTCACTTCCTACTTTCTCTTATATTTAACTTTTGCAAATGACTTCTTAATTTTGAAAAAACTGAAGGAAAGACCACTTAGTATAAAATATAATCTCACGTTTGCCCCATTAACAAAACAGCTGGAAGACCACCCTATTAATTACCACACCTACTACATGCCATAGCTACTATTTGACATTCCCAATGTCAGTAGGTTTAACACACCTGAATATCCTGCGAGTGCAGAGGGAGGGTGATGGAAGGCAGATTTATGTACGTATGCAAATCTCTCCTGACTGTGTATAAAATAGTGTGTGCACCCGTGAAGGGGGAAGCTGGTCCCGGCTATCTGGATAGCACATTACTAGCAATAAATATGGTCAACATCTGCTGAATCAACTGTGCCCTGCCTCCCTCTTGTGTAAAATAAAACTCAGTCAACCTCCGTTCCCCGGCACTGTGAGTGCCCCTGCCTTTAATGCTTTCTAGTCATAAAGACGGGGGTTGGATTTTACTGCAATATGTTTACTCATGTGTCAAGCCCATTTGAAGCAGAGACAGCAAAGTTATACTGTGTCCACCGTAATCACCTGTAGAGATTATAGCCTTTGTGAAATGTTTAAACAACAATTGTAATTATATTGGGGAAAGCGATGCCAAAAGCAAATGAGCTAAATAAAGGGCGCATTTATGATCTGAATCTAGCTCATTTTTCTATGAATAGGAAGTCCTTAATCATGTCATTATCATTCACAAAAGTGGATGAGAGCCCTGTATTTTTTAATGCTATCATTAAGTGCTTCAGCTGCCCTGTTTTTCAAAAAGAAAATTGCTGTTAGAAAGGATAACTGATAAATACCTTTCAGGCTGCTGATGGTTCAGCAGTGACTGTAGAGCCAGGCACTAACCCAGTGCTCTGTTTACAGTCTGCTCTCTGCAGCGTGTGACTGTGCAGAGTTGTCCTGCTTATTTAATTGTCCTGCTGATTATTTTTATTTCTGCACTGGCTCTTGTTCCATTTTTCCTTTTGGGATGTGAATTCTTGGAACATGATCTTGGAGGGTGGATGTGGCAGTGGTGGGGGCTGGGGGGTTGTTCAGTGATACGGCCAGCTCCTGGAGAAGCCAGGAGACACTTGCAATGGAAACTCTTCTTGTGATTGCGCCATATTGGCTGCAGCAGCTGTCCCTCTATCTGATGCAGTTCAAAATTTTAAATCCTATTTGTTTTTATTTCTTAATAAATAATTACAAGACTCTTAGTTAAAAATATATCTTTTGTAAGAACCAGATAGTGATGGGATGGGGAGGGAAGGCTGATAAATAGGTCCCTGCCGCTTCTTTTCACCTACCTCCAATGTTCCTTCTGATTTTACCCACTTGGCCTGTCTGTCTGGAAGGCCCTTTTAACTGCTTTTATCAGCCCAAAGTTGACAAGCTTGCTAACCCATAGATTTGCTGAAATCTGATTTTTCTTGAGTTTTGTGGATTTTGGTTCGGTTTCTCTAAACTTCGCGGAAAGGTGTGGACTGCAGTGCATTCTCTTATCTTTTCACTCTCAAAGTAACTATCATTAGATAAAAAGTGTTTAACCAGACAGCAAAATCTGTAGATTTGCAGAGTTTTGTTTTTGAAGCATTGGAGTCTATCCCTCATTTTGGATTCCCCATCTTTGCCCTCGGCGGGAGGGAGGAATGAAAACTGAAAATTAAAGTGTCAATGTGAGCCTGGCCAGTACGAATTGGCTGTCCAACCATGGGGAGCCCATTACAGACAAGTCTGATCATGTCCTCAGTTGGTGACCACCCAAAGGAGCCCTGCCAAATTTATGTAGTTTTTCTTCTTAATTTCTTCACATTTCTATTGCCTCCTATCTCTGATTCCGCTCTTAAACTTCATCTATTGACATTCTTGACTTCACCATCTTCTCTGATCTCAAATGGAAGTCTCGTATGTCCTCCCTTGCTAAAGCTCGAAGAAACTTGATTTTCTCTTTCATCCTATACACTCATTTTCACTGTAACAGCTCTTAACTCTTTCGTAAGCACAAGTCTTTGAAAGATTTGAATGTGACTCTCACATCTAGGAAAACTGTCACCTTTTTCACATTCAATAACTGAAAGTTTGCCAACTGTTAGGTAATGGCCCAGAAATTGGAGTTCGATGGTTGCAGCGGGGGTAAGGATCCCCCGCGATATCGCACTCCGCGCCTACCTTTATGGTTTTGGCCCACACGAACTTCTGGTCCTGGGCCTCTCCCTGGTGCCGGAGCGCAGTGTGTGCGTGTCCCAGAGGCGCAGTTAATTCGATGCGACCTCTGGGATCATGTGGGCCAGTTAGAGCCAATGGCAGCACACCATCTTTCATTCATAGTTTTGACAGCAAGTGCTGTCAAAACTATGAATACAACAAGCCCCCAAAAGAACAGCTAAACCTCAATAAAAAATTTTTTAAAAGCCATCACATTAATAAAATAACTATAGTTAAATAAATTAACCACTTTAAACAAAAATTTAAATTTTTGAAAAAATTTAAATTCTTTTTAAAAGTTATAAAAATAAACTTACCTTTCTTTAAAGTCTCTAAAAAAGATAAACCTGTTGAAATTTTTTTAAAATAATACTTAATTAACTACTTACCTTGTTAAAAGGGGGTCTTACGCCTGCTTTCTTTATGTGTAAAATCTTAAACACTTACCTGCGCGTTCAAACCTGAAAAAAAAACTAAGTGCGCTGCGTGCGCACAACCTGTAGTGCACACGCGGTTCACTTAGGAACCGCCCCCTTCGCAATACCCGAAGTGCCGGTTTCCCACGCATGCGCAGTGCATGCAGGAAACCGGCACTTCGGGACCTAATACGCGAGAGTACACAGTGCGTACTCTCCCGCATTAGGTCTAATTTTCGGGCCAATCTTTTTCTTACCTCTGACCTCCCTCTCTCTCGGCCATGACTCTTCTCGTGTCTCTCCAATTTTGCTACTACTTTGTGTCGTAAGAATGAGCCTTACGCGTGGTGAACTTAAAGTAAGCTTTAATCAACTAAAAAGGTGCTACATACAAAAGAGGTCTTACTCTATGCCTCTCCAGGATCCAACTGATCAGTCCAGTATTTATCCTGGACTAATCACAGGAAGTGATGCAATGAAGTTCGAGTCACAGGAAGCTGTATTGTGTTACCGCATTCTCCCCCCCAAAAGATTAGGAGGCCTGGATGCTCCCTCCATTTCGTAGCCGCCGGACGAGGGAGAGCCGCACCCGTTTGGGTTCTCGTAGCGGTAGAGGGCCCCTAGCCCGTTTACCCGCCGCGGGCCGTGGACCAGAGTCCGAGTGATCCAGCCCGCTCTGTGAGGGGTCAGGACGATCCTGACTGTGTACTGGTGCCCGAACGGGTGTCGGGCAGGGCTGTGGCAGATCCGTTTCCGAGCGTACGGTACGGGGTGGATCGTGGCTGCGCGTGCGAGCCCCAACGGGCTCATAGTCAGTCTGCCCAAGGTCGGCACGCTGGAGTGAGGTACCAGCCGGCGTCAGATCCAGATCGTGATGAGAGGCACCTGGCGAGCCCAGAGATGTGCCTGCTACAATATCATCCCCTGGTGTCCCTCTATGTTTCGGCGGGCAGGGAGCCAGATCCCGCAATGACACGGTAGATTCCCGACCGTCAGGATACCGAATATAGGCGTAGGTAGGGTTGACGTCAGTGAGCTCAACCTCATCTACCAGGGGGTCATTCTTAGACGCCCGAACATATCTTCGGAGTAGCACTGGTCCCGGTGCAGTCAGCCACGACGGGAGAGATATCCCATAGGATGAGCGACGCTGAAATCGGAAGAACCGTTCATGAGGCGTCGTATTTGTGGCAGTCGAAAGGAGGGACCGTGTGGAGTGTAATGCGTCTGGAAGTACTGCTTCCCATTGCTGGTTGGGTAGGCCCCGAGATCTCAAAGCCAGACGTACCGCATTCCAGATGATAGCGTTAAAACGCTCGACTTGCCCATTCCCGACCGGATGATAAGGCGTCGTTCTGCTGGCAGCAATACCCCGTTCCGAGAGATAGGCCTTGAGTTCTCCTGACATAAAAGAAGGGCCCCGATCCGAATGAACATAGGATGCCATGCCACAGAAAGCAAACACCTGCTCAAGGCAGCTGATAACCGTGGTCGTCAGCATATTGGGGCAGGGAAAGGCAAACGGAAAACGGGAATACTCATCGACCATGGTCAATAGATAAGTGTTGCGAGTTGAAGAGGGCAACGGCCCCTTAAAATCGATGCTAAGCCGTTGCATTGGCTGGGTCGCATGTATGAGTATACCACCCAAGGGGCGGAAAAACTGAGGTTTCAATTCCGCACAGACTCTGCAGTCCGAGCACATCTTCTTTACATCCCCGGTAGAGAATGGGAGATTTCGGGACCGCACGACGTGTAGCATGCGAGTAACGCCCGGATGACACAACCCATCATGGATGTCTACGAGCGTAGAGGGTGCCATGGCGGAGCAGAATGCTCGTGTGAGGGTATCCGGAGCCACATTCTCCTTGCCAGGTCGATAGTGGATGGTGTAACCAAAAGAGGCCAATTCCAGCCGCCAAAGCTGGATTTTATTATTTTTAATTTTGGTCCGTTTTCGATTATCGAGCATGAAGGCGACCGATCGCTGGTCCGTGATTAAGGTAAAGTGCTGGCGAGCTAGGAGATGACTCCACTTCCGTACTGCCTCTATGATGGCTGTAGCTTCTTTCTCGACTGGAGGATAATGTAGCTCAGCCCCTTGAAAAGTCCTGGACAAAAATGCCACCGGACGACCTTCCTGATTCAGAGTGGCCGAGATCGCCACCTCCGAGGCATCACATTCAACAACAAAAGGAAGACTCTCATCGATGGAGTGAAGAGCCGCTTTCTCCAACTGTTTTTTCAGGAGGTTAAAGGCTGCAACAGCCGCTGTGTCTAGTGGGAATGTGCTGGCCTTCAGTAGAGGTTGGATTCGGTCCGAGAAGTTAGGAATCCATTTAGCATAGTATGCAAACAGGCCGAGGGCCCGGCGCAAGGAGGCCGGATTCTTAGGTGGCGGGAGTTCTTGGAGTGGGCGAAGCCTTTCAGGGTCAGGTTTAATGATGCCATTGCCCACACAATAGCCAAGGATGTTGATGGTTGGTTGTGACTCAATGGATTTAGCCGCATTTAATGTCAAATTACGGTGCTGGAGTGCATCCCAAAATCGTTGGAGATTGGTGTCATGTTCCCGCTGATTGCGACCTGCGACAGTAATATTGTCCAGATAAGGAAACGTATCCTTCAAGTCTTCCTGTTTGACCAGGTCATCCATTGCTCGCTGGAAGACAGCCACTCCATTAGTGACCCCAAAGGGGAGGCGACGAAATTGATACAGCCGTCCATTGGCTTCAAAGGCCGTATACTGCTTGTCTGAGACCTTCAAGGGTACCTGATGATAGGCACTTTTCAGATCATATGTTGAGAACACCGTGTACTCAGCCAGTTTATTAACCATATCATCGATGCGCGGCAATGGGTATGCATCCAAGTCCGTATATTGATTGATGGTCTGTGAATAGTCAATGCACAGCCGTTTCTTGTGAGGTTGTAGAGGGTTCTTAACAATAACGACCTGGGCGCGCCATGGCGACGAACAAGACTCGATGATATCCTCTGCTAAAAGCCGAGAAATCTCAGCCGCAATAAAAGACTGGTCTTCCTGACTGAAACGTCGTGACTTTGTTATAATCGGTTTGCATCGAGGAGGGATACTGGTAAACAGTGAGGGTTCATCCAGTGAAGCTGCTGACAATGCACAGAACGGTAATCGAGGTCGTATATTAGAAATAGTGAGTTCAGGTTTGGATCCGCCGAACTCAATGGTGAGCTTCTTATGCTGCTTTTGAAAATCCAGCCCTAAGATAAGATCACTACATAAGTCCTTGAGCACCGAAAGCCGGGTGGAGGGATACCTGTGACCATTAAGTGTTATTTCAACCATACAAAAGCCAGAAATTCTGGTATTAAGTGATGACTGAGCCATCGCAATTGCCTGGTCCGATGGGAAAACATGTAGCTTTAACTCTGCAACAATCTGTTCCCTAATGAAACTATCAGTGCTACCTGAGTCAATTAAGGCATCTAAAGTATGTCCATTAATTGATGCTTTTGTAGCTGCATGGAATAGGTTCTGAGGACAAGCAGCTGTAATTGGTGTCGTTGCACAAGGAGTGGCTGAAGCTCTAGGTGTGTTTCTTCGAGAGAAAACCCGAGAGGAAGCACGATAGATTTTAGCCGGAACATCTTGATAGGCCCTTACCGGGGCAGTTCGGTAGGACTTAGCTTGATAAGCCCTCGTAGAGGCTCTTGATAGGCAAACCTTTGCAAAATGACCCTTTTTGTTGCAATGACTGCAAAACGCATTGCGAGCAGGGCAGAATTTCCGAGGGTGAAACTCATCACCACAAAAGAAGCATTTCTTAGATTGCCAAGAGGCTGCCACAGTGGGGTCATCATCCTCTTCATCAGTGAAGTCATCAGATTGATCGTCAGGGATAAAGTCCTCCCTAATAGAGTTCACCTGTGGCCTCTTAAATTGCCTGACTGTAGTTAAGGCAGCAGACCGAGGTCTGGGCACTGTATAAAGGTCTGCATAATTCTTTGCCAGATCTAGAGAGCAAGCCATGTCATAAGCTCTCTGAAGCTCAAGTGTCTTACTTTCCAGTAGACGCTGGCGTATAAATGGGGAGGCAAGCCCGCAGATGAAAGCATCACGGATCATTTCTTCACGGTACAGCTCAGCTGAGGCCGCCTGAAAGTTACAGTCCATACTAACTCTGCGAAGCTCTTGGAGGAATTTATCAATGGATTCCTCCGGCCCTTGTTGGGCTGTAGCTAGTAGATGTCTGGCATAGACCTCATTCGGTGTCTTAGTATATAGTCTTTTAAGCGTCCGAATTGCCTCCTCGTAACTGCCCCATTCCTCCACATACTGAAATACATTCGGGGTGACACAGTTGATGAGTATCCGCAACTTTGAGTCATCATCAGCCTTGCAATATTCGAGAAAATTGTCAAACGTGCGATACCAGTGTTTCCACACCTTACCGGCTGCTGGAGTGTTTGGGTCCAAGTCAAGACGCGATGGTTTAAGGATGTTTTCCCTGATGGGTGATTCCCTGGATCCTTAGTTCCGAGTTCGTCCAAAAAGTTTGAGTGCAAAGTTTTTCAAAGTTGATTAAATTGTCGTAAGAATGAGCCTTACGCGTGGTGAACTTAAAGTAAGCTTTAATCAACTAAAAAGGTGCTACATACAAAAGAGGTCTTACTCTATGCCTCTCCAGGATCCAACTGATCAGTCCAGTATTTATCCTGGACTAATCACAGGAAGTGATGCAATAAAGTTCGAGTCACAGGAAGCTGTATTGTGTTACCACACTTTGGTCAATTATTGTTGTTCCTCTTCAGCTCAAAATAAACAGTGCTACAAACTTTCCAGGAGCTCAAAAGTGTAGAACTCCTTGGGGGAAAAATTCAGTATCGCCCCGTTTGGGGCGCAATTATCGGCTGAGCGCAAAGTTTAGCGCCTGGCGCTAATTATCGCCTCCGACTGCAAACTTGGCTTTTATCGCCCCTGGAGGTGATTGGAGCGCTAAATCAGATGCTACACACCTGTCTTAAGGCGCAAACGCCAAGGAGCGAGGCGCTACCTCAGAGCGCTGGCGAACCTCATGTGATGTCAGTCAGCAATGGAACACAGACACAATGGCGCCGGCCAGTTCTTAAAGGGGAGGGTTGATCTTGCTCTCCATCCACATCCTGCACATTGCAGCCTTGAATCTCGGCCTGGAGAGACTTGTACATCAAATCTGCTGGAAAGAACAATGGAGAGGCCCAGGGAAAGAGCTCAGAGTGCAGCCCCCACAGTCTCTTCTAAATCGATACAAGGAAGGGCAAATCAAAATGAACCTGCAAAGTGCTGCTCAGTACCCAAAACTCCTTCACACAGCGTTGAATCTCTCCAGAAGTCTCTCTCTCTCAGAATGCGTGGTGCAAAAATGTCACCAACAAAAAAAGGCAGGAAGCGTTCGCCTTTAAATAGCACTCCCCCAGTCCCTTCCTGACTGCAAAACGCTCCCCTCAACCTGTTGTTGCTAGCGGCAGGCAGTAAGGCAGGGGGTACCACTCAATATCCGCTCCGGGGCGCTACCGGGGCGTTGCACACTCGACTGACGTCACGATCTGCCGGCGCAGGAGATCGTGGCGGTAGTGTTTAGCGCCGCCGCAAAATGTCTGGTCAATTTCGCGAGAGGCGCAGATATCGCCGCGCCCGGGCGCTAGTTGCTTTGCGCCCCGGCGCTAGTTGCTTTGCGCCCCACTAGCGCCCTCTTAAGGTGCTAACGGGAGGCGCAAACCAACTGAATGTTTCCCCCCTTATCTCCCTCAGTCTCCCCGTCCTTCACATTCCAGTCTTTTTATCCCCCCAATGAATAATTGTTTGTCTCATCTCTTTGCCTATTCCTCTTATCCATGGTGATGTGCCTCCTTTAAAAAGAGCAATTCTGTGGAAGAGAATGTGTCGTATGCTTGACTGTGTAATTGGACCCTTCTCTGTGCATATTAAGTAGTTTGCAGAAGATGCATTACCTTGACGGTGTTGCTTTTTGCTGAAAACACTGTTCTTGTTCCTTGTACTTAATTCATTATTTTCAGAATCGCTAATTCAGACACTTAAAGCACAGGGTTGGGAGCAGGTTCCCATAATAGGAAACTAAACTTTTTTATGCTGAAGATTGTTCTCTGCCATCCTTATTTGTAGTATCTGTGTTTATATTGTGAACTTTTGTAGATTCACTCAGTGTAACTTTACCTGACGAAGGAGCAGCGCTCCGAAAGCTTGTAATTTTAAATAAATCTGTTGGACTATAACCTGGTGTTGTGCGACTTCTCATTTTTGTCCACCCCAGTCCAACACCGGCATCTCCACATCATCCTTATTTGTGTGTTTGCTAAATTTGTGATGAATCTCCTCTAAACATATGAACTGAAAATTAACTATTACAAGTGTGGAGTCTCATTCCTTCAGGGTTTCATTGTTGGAGATTTTAAAAATTTTAATTTTTTTTAAATTTTCCTTTCTGTCTTTTTTTCTCTCTCCTTAATCAAATCTTTCCTTCCCTCTCTTTATTTCTCTTTCTGTACATTGAATTCACCCACTCTAACTTATACTTCCTTCTCAGTCCTTGCACTGTTAATTTCACTGTCCTTCAATCTGGTTGAGGAGATACACAGTTGCTTGCCCTGTTCACTCGGGTCCCAGATACTGGGGGGGGGTGATTTTGCCAATGGGGGCGCGTTGGAGGCGGGACTGCTGCTTGTCGGGTTTCAGTCCCGCCTCCATCAACGTCTGGCCAACCCACGCTATTTTCCCTTGATTGACCTTGTTAAGCCTGCCCAGTGGGCTCAGCAGGCTAATTAAGGGAAAGCCAGTTACAGAGAACGTCAGCGTATGACGTTTCATCTGTCAAAAATTTTTGACAGATGAATTGTCATCGTTTGACAGCTCTGTGAAGCTGTCAAACACTGACATTCTCTGTTGTTTGATGAGTCCTTGTATTCAAGACTAATCAAACCTCTTTTGTGAGCAGAAATCAGTTGGCTGTTGCATCGGAGAATGCAGCAGCCATCTGTCATCTCTGCCAGTGAGATGCGAGAGTCTCTGATTCCCCAACTGTTGAAGCCTGCAGGAAGAAACAAAAATAAGTAAACATTTTCTATCACTTTTCACTCACCTCACATACTTACCTCTCCACACTTGCACCCATCACTCACCTCCACAGCGCACTTTTGCACCACTCCGACCCCCACAGACCCACTGCTCACCTCGCTGACCCTGGCAGGAATTTCCGACATCGGGAAGCCCACACCTCTGGTGGAAAAATGGGGATAATCTTCTTAACTGCCTGTTAACTACCTGTTAACAGGCAGTTAAGTGGCTGTAATCCCCTTCCCGCCTCCAGGAGACGGGACCCGGCGCGGGTCGGGTACCCTCCTCCTGGGAAGATGGCACGGAGGCGGGTTGGGGGCGGGATGGGTACCCACCCCCAGATTCTGCCATTTTCCCGGCAGTCCCGCCTCCATACCCGCCTCCCCAGGGCTGGCAAAATCACCCTCTGGGTTTCCCTCACTGTGCCATTATCAGCTCGCACTTTCAGCAATTTTATGGGCAAAAATGTTTTGAGCTGAAGGGTGCAGGGGCAAGTCCATGTGCCCAGCTACAGTAAAATCTGGCCCAATATTTATCCCAAGGCTGTAATCAGACAATTCTACATGTAGGGTTATCACCCAGCTGTTTTTTTTTTCAAATTGAAGTTGGTTCCTGGCTGAAAGCTACAGCCAGCAGCACAAAAAGATTTTTAAGTTGAACACAAGGCATTTGCCAATTTATTCAAATGTACAAATAACATGTTTAAAGTATTTAAATGCAGTGTTTAAGCGATTGCTTCCTTCAAGCCAATGGGCAAATACTCTACTTGAACTGAGTTCATCCTCTGCCGCTGGCATTGCTCGTAACTGCAATAGTGTGAGTTGCACACATGCCTGCCACTCTTTGGTACCTTGTCCCGTCTGGTACTTTGCCCAAGTGGACCTTCTTCAAGCCTTGAGCCTAGACAGTGGGGTGGATTTTGACTTTTGGGGGCTGACTGCGCAGGCCAGTGGGGAGATCTGGCCACTTTGAGGCTTGGACCTCATTAGCATGGCCCTGGCGAGCTGCACGGCCCAGACGGGCACCATGTTGCAGCTTGCCAGTTGGCAAGCGGAGGAATCCCAGCAAGTTTGGATGTCGAGCCAGCTGGCAGGCAGGCGGGGGGCGGGGGAGGTGGGGGGGGGACTGGTCACAGAACAGGGCAAGCCCTAGGTGGCAGCAGCCCACAAGATTCTTGTGCAGCTTGGAGGAGCATTGCTCCTGACCCCACAGAAATGAAATCAGGATTTAGGGCCTTTTTTTAAAAAATCGCCTGGGACAAATGGGCGGACATGCGTCAGAGAGTGGCAACAAGCCCTGTTTACGTCGGGCCAGCCAACTAAATCAGACCCAGTGGGCTGGATTTTCAATGACCCGTGGAGTCGGGTTTGGAGGCGTGTGGGGGGTTAAAGTTGCAGATTCGGGGGTCCCGACCCCATCCCGACTCCATCCCGCCTCCACGCAATTTTGACAAAATCAGTCGTGGGGTTCCCGACTCCGTCCCGCCTCCAAGAGGCGGGAGAGGCCATTAAAGCCCTTAACAAGCCCTAAATTGGCTCTGTAATGCCATTTTGAAACGTTTTAGCTAGTTTAACCCTTTTCTGACGTGAAGTACGCCTGGTGTGAAACACGCCAGTGATACCTGGCGTGAGCACAAGTGGATAGCTGACTATCAGCTGCAGGTCCACTATTACAACGGAGATGTGATGAAGGTAGTAGTAGTATTAGGTCTGAAAGTCGCCTCTGATGCTGCTGCATTGAATGTCTTCAGAGACTGCCTGGCCTTTGCTGTGAGAGGACCTGGATAGAAAAAAAAATTCTCTCTCTCTCTTTCTCTCTCTCTCTCTCTCTCTGAGACCAGGCAGTCAGTCTCTGACCTGCAATGATGATATCATCAGAGGCGACTTTCAGACTGAAACCACTAATTAGTTCATGGGTTCCCACATGCTGGAACTCAATTGCCCAATTCAGTGAAAATTGCATCATTCATCCACATTAATCTGGAGTCGGGAGGCGGGGGGGGAACACGAAATGCGGATGACACGACCCCAAGACAAAATCCAGCCCAGTGAGTCTCAAGAGGCTAGTTGATAGCTGGGGACATCACTCCCAAGTCTAATCCTGTCCCCACCGGACATCCACACTCACTCACTCCCAGTAGGGCCCACTGGATTGCAGTCAGCAGCAGGAGATGTGGCTGCTTTAACCTTCCTCAACCTTGGGCTGCTGCGATATTGTTTGCTCCTGTCAACTGTTATTTGTTGCTGCTGTGTCGTGCACAATTACAGAAGAAATGATTTGCTACAAGATCGTGTGATTTGCAGGTAGCTCAGGAAGCACAGATGAAATAAATGTTGTGTGGCTGCTTGCACAAGTGTATGCAGGAGAGATGGATTACAAAACAACAAGCCACTGAGTGGCATCAGGCCAAATAACTCACGAGCACATCTTATCCCCAGGGAATTCCATCTTAAAGTACGTTTGACTCTCTCGCTCTGTGTGGCAAACACTGAGAAGGTGCAGATTGCAATAACCGCAGTCCATGGAGAATCCTCCACTATTGCAGTGGGCAATCTGACCACGACCCTTGCAATGATAGAATGAAATGTGCCACAGTGTTACAGCAACATAGTACAGGAAACTTTCGTTTATCCGGCACCCAAATATCCGGAATTCTCGCTTAACCGGCAAAAATCATCCTCCGAAAACTCCTCTCAAATAACCGGCAATGTTGCCGAGTCGCAGTCGAGTCTCCGCGAACGCCGAGTGCTCCGAAAACTTCTCTCAAATAACCGGCAATGTTGCCGATCCCGAGTCCGAGTCCGAGTCCGCGAACGCCGATTTAGTCAGTAGGGGTACTTTTCAAAAGTGCCACTACTCGGCCTCCTGGCGCTGTCGCAAGTCCGAAACACTGCAGTAGCAGGAGTAGATTCTCCCGTGCTGCTTGGAGTCTCTTTGTTAAAAATAGCCTCGGTAGATATAACTCTCTGTTATCCGGTACTTTCGATAAACTGGCACCACGCCGGTCCCGTCGATGCCGGATAAACGAAAGTTTCCTGTACACAGGTTGCTCAGATTCCCAGTCCGACTGCACTGTGCCACTTAGACTGGTTAATCGAAGGTAGTCAATAAGAAATTAAATGGAAGCTGTCACTAAATTAAAAGTTCAAGTACACTCCTGCCCTCTTTGCAGAGCTCTCGGTTAAATGCCGTGGGCTAGAGTTTTATAATTTCAATTACTGTCTGTGCTAATGAGCTGAAAAGAAAAGAAATCTGAGGGGAGTGACTAGACCATTACAGCATGTCATTGTCTGTGATTGACGGCCAGTCTTGCAGATCCAGCATAAATGACGTTTGAGCACCTTTGTGAGCAAACTTTGATTCCTCGCTCCACCGCCCCTCCCCCACGCCCCGCCACTCCAAGAGAACTGGATTATCCTGTGGTGCGATTTCACGGGTGCTGCATGCCACCCCATTATCTGTGGTCAGTCTTCATGTGTAACCAGAGGTGGTGAGCATCAGAAAGCTATTTCACTCCAGGATGCGTCATAGCCAAGATTGACCTGTCTACATGTGCAAATGTACCAGAAGGTGCGTTATACTGCTGCCCTGGCTGAAATCAGCCAACTCCCGATACAGACCAGAAGTCAAACCTGGGATCTTCGTAGTTTTTATCCACTAAGCGATTAAGGGAGCCTGAAACATTGACCCGAATTAACCCTCCATAATACAACGGATCCAATTCTGGCCTCTTGCTCACCCCCGATTTCCAACGTTCCACCATTGGCGGCCGCGCCTTCAGCTGCCGAGGCCCTAAGCTCTGGAATTCCCTCCCTAAACCTCTCCGCCTCTGATTCTCCTCCTTTAAGACGCTCCTTAAAACCTACCTCTTTGACCAAGATGTTGGTCACCTGTCCTAATATCTCCTTATGTGGCTCGGTTTCAAATTTTGTTTGATAACGCTCCTGTGAAGTGCCTTGGGACGTTTTACTATGTTAAAGGCGCTATATAAATACAAGTTGTTGTTGTCATTGGATAGTTTTCTGAGAATGGACTGAATTTTGCATAACACATATTTTGGCGAAAGCAGTTTTTAGATAATTGAGTGGTTTTTTTGAGAGAGGCACGATGGTTGCAGTGCAGTTCGGTCGGTACATGCGCTTCAACCAACTGTTCAAAGTCTGCTATTACAGGAGGCTGTTGACACTGTTTCAGAAACAAAGCAAACGCTCGAATGGAGTCTAAACAAGTTGAGGGCTTGTTTAACACAGCGCAGCATGTTACACTGACAGATGCTGAAGGCACATTGAAGCAATACCGCTGGTGATGGTTTAATGTGTCTGAGTGAAGTAACAAGAGATGGCAGTGGGAGTGTGAGATGAGGAGTCAAAAGAAAATTATGATGATACAGAACACAAGTATTGCTGGGGCACTCTGATGCAGAATAGAAATAAATACATTTTAAAAGGGGATTTTGTTACAAAGAAAAACACACAACTTAACAATTCTGTTTCTTCTGTCATCTTTAGGGCAACATAGAAGCACAATATGCCTTTGTTGTCAAAATGTATGTGAAGCTGGGCAAATATATGAAATGTATTGGCTGTGACATTGTTAAAGTACAGAATATTGCTTCTCGTTGATGCTGTTCTTGAGTAATAGTCTGAAGATATGTTTGGCCGAAAGTTATCTCATTGCCTTCTGTCCTGGTGTTGCGATGCTGGACTCCAATATAGAAATATTCGACAGTCTTGATTTTACGAGCGTTGAATCTGACACAGTGCCTGGAGCTCTTCTGCTGACTGTGCTGGGAAGTCCGTTGCTCAGTGTTGGAATTGAGCCACACGAACCAAGAAGGTGTCAGGTTCAGTGCCGAATCTAGGCTGAGTTTGCTCATCCCAGTAATTAGAGTACTAAAGAGGGGGAAGGAAATCAGCAAGTGCTCTTGCCCCTGGTTGTGATCCTGTTACCCCTGCTGGAAGGTGTTTGGATAACGTGCGGAGATAGAACTGGGCTGAGCAGGGGCTGCTCCCTGCAGTGGAATGGCCCACAGGCAATCTCTATCAAGGCTCACACGAGAAGAATGGCCCCTTGAGTCAGATACTGGAGAGCGACCTGAAGGCACTTGCGGATCTCCAACATGAGCCAGTGCCTCCAGGAAAGAGATGCGGAGGGTGGTGCAAAACAAAAACACCTTCCCGACTGTGAAACTTACTGGGATTGCCAAAGTGAGTTGTTGATGGAGGTAAATCTGGAAGGACTGGCTGCAAAAATCAGATCTCTGAAAATACATTTCAACGTTCTTATCAGTCCATTGTTTTCATTGATCAGCTCCTTGTTTGACACTCAGTTCTAGCTCTTGAACAATTGCATTTGAAGTTGGTGTCAGTTATTATGAGATAAATGTTACTTTAATCTTTTTGCTCAAAGACTTTATTGAGCAGCAGCTGTTTAAAGAGTGCTTAATTCATTCATTGCTGTGCAGCAGTGAAATTGTATTGAACATATCAAAGGCAAAAGTACTGAAGTACTGTATGATAAAGTGACCATGGTCATGTCCCATGATGCATTCCCAACCTTGGCGAGTGCTGTCTCGGGACGTGTAGACTAGAAGTGAGGCAGTTTTCTTCTAAGGGAGGGAAAAATCCGAGAGTGAGTGAATCCGAATCATTGTTACGCACACCTGTTACTTCCTTCCTGTGACCAGTTCAAGGCGACATAGACGAGGCTGGCAAGCCAGTCAGCCATCCACTTGGCAGTGGAACAGGGAGTCACACAGGAGAATGATAGATGGAGAATCAATCCTGAATAACCATGTCGGTAGAATATATAAAGCAAGCATTTTTTTTTTTAAAAATCAGAATTTTTAGAACAGTGTCCCTTTGATTAACTGCCTGTCCACTAGAAAAAGGAACCGTTATACTCCTGTAAAGTTGCTGCACCAGAGGCACTCGTACTATTTTGAGTTGGAAAGAATATTGGCCCGTATTTTCCGATCGCAGCGATCTGGAAAAATCTGCACCCTTACCTGAGGGCTCCCGGGACGCACACGCTTCTGCTCCTGGGCCTCACCAAACTGCCAGTACGCAGGGCCCACGTATCCCAGAGGCGCATGTAGTTCGCAGCATCCCTGGGATCACGTGGGCCATGGGGAGCCAATCACAGAAGGGAATCTCCCTTCATACATCTGACAGGAAGACCTGTCAAATATATGAATGGAGATCAATGAAAAAACATAGTAAAACTTTAAATAATTTTTTTTTTAAATCACATTTTAAAATGACTTGAAATTACAATAAATTAAGTATTTTATACAAAAATTTAATTTTTTGAAAAAAATAATTAAAGTTTTTTACGGGGCTAAAAATAAACTTACCTTTTTTTAAAGTATTTTTAAATGATAAATGAGTGAAACATTTTTTTAAAAACTTTTTTCAACTCTTATCCTGGTAAAAGCAGGCCTTACGCCTGCTTTTACCAGGCATAAGAATTGTAAGGGTTTTCTGCGGGTGGAGGGTCTCCAAAAAGCGGAACTATCCGCCCGCAGAGGCCCGTCTCCAGGGCAGCCAGAGGATCTGTCAAGAGCATTCTTGACAAATCGGAAATGCCGGTTTTCAGCGCATGCGCAGTGCATGCCTGAAACCGTCATTTCGATGTCCCTACGGGTGGGTACACAGCGCGTACACACCCATAGGGATCGGAATATCCGGCCAATTATGACTTGTTACATGGTTACAGCTAACATAAAGAATATTGGCCCGGAATTTGCGGTCGGGGTGACTGCGAACTGGCAGCGCTCATTGTCATTTCGCCTTTGAAACTGACTGCAACTTTGGGATTTGCGGTCTGTCACTGACAGCTCCGAAACAGGCTGCACTGTGCGCCCCCCCCCCACCCAGAGCCGGCAATCAGCCAAATCAGGGAAACTGACATAAACTTTGGCTCTTCCGCAGTAAGTGCGCTGTTAAATTCCCCACTAAAAGTTAGACCCAAAGGGATTAGGTGTAACTGGGGTTTTGACAGCGTTATTACTGCTAAAGAAATGTTAATGGCCTTGAAAACTAATTTTAATTTTGTGCAGTGTGAAATTTGTCCATTTTAATAAAAATGTACATTTTTAAGAAACTTCAAAAAAATGTTAACATTTTTTTAAAAGTTTGAACATCTTTATTTCAGGTTTGCCTTTTCCCCATGTGAGAGCTCCAATCTTTGTTTTGCTCTCTCTAACATTTTAAAAAAGTTAGAATTTTAAGAACTTACTCACTTCCTTGTTCACTGCCTGTGAGAATTCTGCCTTTTGATTGGCAGCTTCGACAGCCTGTTAACGTCACAGCAGCTCGCACAAGGGAATCCCCATTAACTTCAGTTGATTTGAATTGAAGGTCGGAAGACCCGAAGTTCTCGTGAGATCCTGTGCGAAGCGTACTTCGGAGCCAGCAGCGAACGCCTTCGCTTCGCTGCTCAACGCAAATTCTGGCCCATTTTGCAGCGTTATGGATCTCCGAAGTGTTTTCTGTTAGTATTATATGGTGTGGGAGGACAAGATTATTTTCAAGCACTCGATGTGAATTAATTCTGGTTGCATTTTCTACAAATAATTCAGCAATTTTATTTAATAGAACTTAACTCTATTTTGAGTATTGATGGGATGAAGGGAGTTACCGAGGGCTGTGTCAATTAATGGATATATGAATTGACTATTCCACGATTGTTATTGATGGATTCTGCCGCTCTGTAATGTGAGTCTCTGGTGAAGATAGAAGCAAGAAGTAATTGCTGTTCATTTTCACCTGTCTATGCCACACGTCATGTAAGAAAGCATAGAACAAAAATCCCTGGTACTGCCACAGACCAAGTATCGTCAACCAAACTCTACCCCACCTATTAATACCTTGAGGGAATGTTCTACATAAGTACTCTCCAGTTGCCAAAGATAATCAAGCAAAATGTTGGGATATTCAATCAGATGTATCCCCACATTGCCACTATTCAGGTTCGATGCATTGTCCATCACAGATGATTCGAAAGAACAATGTTCACATTGGGTGTAAAAAGTGTAAACATCTCCCAAACACTCCAAAAGATCTGGTTAAAATGAGAAGAAAAATGTCGACAATTAATACTCAACCTTTCATTTCATTGAACCTGCTGCCAAGAGCATTTTGCAATATTAGGCTGGTGTGTGATTCAGTCATTCAGAATGTGGGGCACTGCACTACTGTGATGACAAGACAAATGCAGAAATAATTTTAGGTAAGGCACTGTATTTTAAATTGATGAATACCACGAGACATTGAATAATTGATGCCTGTGAGTGAGTTACAAAACTAGAATTCAATAGAAAGGCATCGAGGTAATATCAGTCGAACCCAAGATTAAATTGCAGCCTTGAATTCATTTGGTATAATACGTACTGAATCGTTTAACTTAAAACGAAATGTACTCTTTTATGTCTGTAGCAGGCATACTGAGCACACTTGCATAGCTGGCGGAGCATGAAGTACCTGAGATGCTAATAAAGCTAATTGTGACATTTGACCTTAACCTCTATAAATTCTACAATATTGGCCCAGAATTTGCCGGAGCGGGGTATCTCGTGGCGCGTGCCATGAATTGGATTTTTTACCTTGCCCTCCAGCTGCAATTATTTTTGCAGCACAAACTACTGGTTGTGTGAATTGATAATGTGCGGCGAGGTCAGTGGGGCGTCTAGGACCTGGGTGAACAATGGGACCAATTGTCTATCTCGGTAACCAGTAAAACTTAATGATAGAGAAAGAAACAGAGTGAACGACAGAGAAGGAGATTGGGTGAATTAGAGTCAAATTAGATACAGAAAAAGATTGGAATAAGAGAGAGAGAAAAAAAAGAGACAGAAAGGAAAAGTAAGAAAAACATTTTTTTAAATTTACATTTGGAAAACCTCTAGGAACAATTTACTACCTGCAAGATTTAGACTTCACAGTTTCAATTGTTCCCTTTCTGGGCTGGAGAGGTTGAGTGGCATGTCAGGACCTATAAATCACCCCATTAACAGGGTATTTATGCCATGAAATACCAGCCCTAACTTTCTGCGGCGGTATTTACGGCACAAATCCATCAATTTCTTGACACTCACGGGGAGGTTGATGGCGAGTTCCTGTTTTTGCGAGGCTAACGGAGGAGTGGCGCGAATCGTCCAGCAGTTGGTAGCGATTCGCAACTAACGACTTATCTCTTCCTCACCATAAATTGCTGGGTTTTTTTGCATACTAATAAGGGCATGCTCCGTGAACCCCCAGTATTTTTCCAGCAAATTCTCGGCCATTAATGTATAGTTACGTTTAGCAGTCATCGGACTACAAAGCATCACAATGTATAACTAACTTGTGATTAGCTGGTCAGATTGGTCTTCGTGGGATTTCCACAGTTGCTATTTGTGGGACCTTGCTGTGTGCAAATTGGCTGCCACGTTTCCCTACATTACAACAGTTCAAAAGTACTTTATTGCCTGTGAAGCTTTAGGACGTCCTGAGGTCATAAAAGGTGCTACATAAATGTAAGTTCTTTATTTATTTTGGTTACAGTTGCATGATCCAATGGGGAGGCTGTGTGGTTTTTTTTAATGGATGTGCAAAGTTGGGCTAAATATACTACCTCATCTGAGTTATCTTATAATTTTGTGACTGTGCCATAGGGTAAACTTTGCACGGCCCTATGCCAGTGCATATTAGAAAATTGTGGGTGCACTCTCAGCAATTTTTTGCCTATTGATTTCAGTGGATAGAAAATCACAGATGGTGTACCCATGGATCTCCATTAACTGTGTGCGAGGCTCCATCGGCAGCATGGAGCCATGCCAAATGTACCTTTTGTGCTATCTGTAACTTTAATGGGAACTGCAGACCATTGGAGTAGCAGTATATTTGATGAATGATAATGTAGTTTGTGTTCTATTTAAGACTACAGAGAGTACACATGGGGACCTTCTTTGGGACTAAGATTAGTTGAGTTTGGTGCTCCCCTTCAATTTGTTCTCTCTAGAATTACAGGAATAATTACTGTGAAGTAATACACGGTTACTAACAGTGATTAATCCTCCGCTGTGCCATTCTTTGGGGCTTGAATTCTGGACTGAAGTGGAAGATAAATTATTGCTATGGCGCTCTTATAAGCAAGTGGGCAAATGCAAATTATGGGCTTGGGTGTGGCGCTGATTTATTGAATGAGTCCATTCATTGAAGAACTGGCCAGCCTTCACAAGTGTTTCATTTTAATACCATAGGGCTAACCATAGTGTGTAGGAGTTGCCCTCCTCCATACAAATTTCATACAAATTGATTATGGCCAAAAACCCATTTAGGTTAAAGTCATGAAGCTGAAGATTTCAAAGCAGATGCTTGATTTTTTTTAAATTATATTATGTAAGGCTGAAGTCCGGAATTCAAAGTGTTCTCAGAAGAATAGTCCATAGAGTATTACAAAGATTTAACAATGGCAGTATACAGATATTGTAAACAGTAGTGTCTTTGTACATCATTTACTTATCTACATATTGCAACTTTCACTGTTGACTTGAAACAGAATAATCAAAGGCTTTGGCTGCATGTCACAGAATCTGTTCATAGATTTTAAGTATTGCTCCAGATCACTGACCTAACCCATTTTGTTTGCTGCTCTGGTCATCTTTCATGTGCGGACAGATCATCCAATTAATCGAGCAACTGAGCTCTTACAATGCTGCTAAGCAGTCAAGAAGAGCCCCTTTACTTGGGCTAACAGGGCATTCTTGTTGGTGGTTGGCATTCTGATACCAACATCTTGCTTTATGTCTTTCAGCCTTTTGCCAACTGGAACAACTTGGCCTGTATTGGGGTCCTTTTTAAGGCAACAGCTTACACATATGAAATACAGCCCCTCAAATTGCCCTGTGGTCAATTGGTTCTTGAGTAGTTCATCTCTCTGTTTCTCCCCTGAGTGATTTAATAACTTTTGAAAGCTTTTAATAACAGCGAGATTTATTTACCTCTGCTTTGAGCCTCCCACACATTGTTGAACTGAGAGGCATCCCATAGTATGAAATTCTCAACAGTACACGTTATGAAATGGAGGTATGTCTGACATTATGGGGGAAAAATTCAGTTGGTTGCGCCTCCCGTTAGCGCCTTAAGAGGGCGCTAATTGGGCGCAAAGCATCTAGCGCCCAGGCGCGGCGAAGTTTGCGCCGCTCGCGAAATTAACTAGACATTTTGCGGCGGCGCTAAACACTACCACCACGATCTCCAGTCGAGTGCGCAACGCCCCGGTAACGCCCCAGAGCGGAAATTGAGTGGCGCCCCCTGCCTTACCGCCTGACGCTAGCAACGACAGGTTGAGGGGAGCGTTCTGCAGTCATGAAGGGAAAGGGGGAGCGCTATTTAAAGGTGACCGCTTCCTGCCTTTTATTGTTGGTGCCATTTTTGAACTACGCATTCTGAGAGAGAGAGAGAGAGACTTCTGGAGAGATTCAACGTTGTGTGAAGGAGTTTTGGGTACTGAGCAGCACTTTGCAGGTTCATTTTGATCTGCCATTCCTTGTATCGATTTTGAAGAGTCTGTGGGGGCTGCACTCTGAGCTCTTTCCCTGGTACTCTCCATTGTTCTTTCCAGCAGATTTGATGTGCAGGTCTCTCCAGGCCGAGATTCAAGGCTGCAATGAGCAGGATGTGGATGGAAAGCAAGATTAACCATCCCCTTTAAGAACTGGCCCGTGCCATTGTGTGTGAGTTCCATTGCTGACTGACATCACATGAGCTTCGCCAGCGCTCTGAGGTAGCGCCTCGCTCCTCGGCCTTTGCGCCTTAAGACAGGTGTGAAGCGCCTGATTTAGCGCTCCAATCACCTCCAGGGGCGATAAAAGTCAAGTTTGCAGTCGGTGGCGATAATTAGCGCCAGGCGCTAATCTTTGCGCCCGGCCGATAATTGCGCCCCAAATGGGGCGATACTGAATTTCTCCCCCTATATATTTATAAAGGTACCTGCGACTGGCTTAGCTCTCCATCCAAACAATGAATATTTTAACAATGATAGTTATTGTGGAACAGCAGAGAAGATCACAGACAGCTAGATATCTATCTTAGACTTCTCACTGTTGCCTCTCTCTCTACATCACCAATTGTTATTGTAAAAATCAACGGACGGATGATGAATGACAGTATGTTTGTCTGTCGGCATAATATTTCCTGGGCATAGCATTGTCCTAATGATTCCTATACTTACAGACACGTGTCCTATGGCATGTCACCTCTTCCGCTCATCACTACCCCAGGGTGAAATGATAACACACATTTACAAGCTTTGAACGATTAAGTTGTAATTTTAAAAAGCAAATGGATTTGGATAAAAAGGGAAAGTGTTTGAAATGCGTGGCAGGCCAGGTTAACATTTTGATGAATTCTGATAAATGTTAACCATTTTCTCTTTCAGATGCTACCTAACCTGCTGTGTGTTTCCAGCATTTTCTATTTATAATTCAGAATTCCAACATATATGCTTTGTATAGTGGATTATTTTTTATTTGGATCGCTTCATTGTATAATCTGCAGTTTTAAAATCACAGTTATAGACACAATTCAATGTGGTAATATTACTTAAGCCTAGAATATACTAAAAGGTGTCATCATTAATTTGAATGGTTAATTAGTCTGAAAGAAATTTACAAATGGAGGGACGATTTCCTCCCTGTCCTATTTATAGCAAAGTTTAAACATGTTTATAATGAGCCAGCTTATGATTACATTAGAAATATCAAACACATAACGTTTTCTATATTAAAATTGCTACAACAATAAAGTTTGAGCAAGGGAAAGATTGGGCATTCCAGATGGTTTTAGATGAGACAAGTGTTGCATTGACAATTGAAATGTAGGTGGAATCAGCTACTATAATTATTGCCAGATTTTAATTATAATAATTGTTGTCTTGGAGATATCTAGCAGTGCCAGTCTCAAGCAGATGGCCATGGAGTAGGCTCCCAGGGTTGCCCGTCAGTCAAATGTGCCCCTGCCAGTCCGTCAAGCCTGTTTGTGTCAATTCATCAGTTCTTTGTCAGGCCCCCAGGTCTAAAACTTCAAGACTGTGGCGTTTTCTACCTCGGGCTAGGCTGCGCATGGCACATATTTACACATTTCTCTGCCACAATGAATCACTGTTCTGCTCAAGGTCCATGAACAAGCCAGCCCTCCCAGCTCCATGGTGCTTGCTGGTGGAGATCTTCTCGGGGGGCAGGTTGTTGGATGGAAACCTTATTCTGGGGAGGTTCAGGTTGAAGATTTTGTTGACCAGAAACTAGCAGAATGTAACGGGAAAAAGGCAAACTATTAATTCAAATAGCTGAATCAAAGCATTGTAAAGTACTTCCGATGTGGTACTGGGACCATGAAAGAGTGCTTCACATGTAGGCTGAACTGGTTAATCTAGTTTCTGTAATATAACAACTTTTTGGTACTTAATAGGCTTACTTGTTGTACATTTGGTCATTGGCTTCAAGGCGGATGCAGTCTGCTTTTCCTGATTTAAATAAGAACCAATCCAATTATTTATTATGGTTTAACATTGTCCATAAGTAAAACAAATATTCCAATCACAACATGACTGCATTAATATAAATTTAATCAGAGTCGTGGAGAGAAAAGTTAGGACAGATGTCAGGAACTATTTCTTAAGAGAGAGAGTAATAAACAGCGGCAACTAGTTGCCCGGAAACGTGGTTGATTCCAGGATACTGAACTCTTCTAAGAATCAAATAGATGCTTTAATAGGAAGGTGGCAGAGTTGTTACTCTGGAAGGATGAGATTAATTGGGCTGAAGGCCCTGCTTCATTGGACCCAATCTTGTGAGTAAAAGATCTTTTTGGCTAAATTGGGCCATGTTGTGCTCAATTTTTAGGCGCTACTCGGCCACAAAAGCATCGAAAATGGGGTCCAAGATACGCACGCACACTTTCAACGGGAAGTGCGCAGGACGCCATCTTGGTAAAGGGGTTTGCGCGCGTGAGCGCACATGCCTAACGACTGCAGGAACATGTAGAGTAGCAAGATGATGACGCAACTCAGTGTGCAACGCTGATTTGACACCAGCGCTGCCATTTTCAAACTCGACACTCCAGCCAACGCCCTGTCTTAACCTCGCAAAGCTGAACACAACGTTAAACGGAATGAAGGACCCCCACCAGCGCTATTTAATGGAATCATGAACTTCTTACAGGTTAGTTGTTGGATTATTTCTTCTGGCTGCTGGTGCAATTTTACGTGTTTTTACAAAACATTCATCGTCGCTGGGTCAAAATCCTGGAACTCCCTCCCTAACAGCACTGTGGGAGTACCTTCACCACACGGACTGCAGCGATTCAAGAAGGCGGCTCACCACCACCTTCTCAAGGGCAATTAGGGATAGGCAATAAATGCTGGCCTTGCCAGCGAAGCCCACATCCCGTGAGGAGTATAAAAAGGCTCTCAAAACTCTTTCTTAGAAATAATATAAGTAATAAAAATGTCAGAAGTATGTGTGCCAATCAAGCAGGCTGTTTTGTCCTGGATGGTGTCGAACTTCTTGAGTGTTGTTAGAGCTGCACTCATCCAGGCAAGTGGAGAGTATTCCATCACACTCCTGACTTGTGCCTTGTAGATGGTGCTCAGATAAGACCACAGATATGCAACATAATGGGAAGCACATGCACGGCCTGCTCTACCAATTCTGTGATTCCCCAATGTCTAAAAAAAACACCTGGTCTCTCAGTGCTTGGTACTGCAGAATCTGCTCTCTACCTGCCCAAAGGTTCTGAAGCAAAATTTCAGGTTTCTTATCCATCTCCACTCTTCACACCTACTCTTCACAGACAACACCAAACCTTCTAGCCCCAAAAGCACAGAAACCATCATGTCCCATGCAACATGTGATTATCTCAATCTGTGCTTATCTCCAGACCCATTCCCAACCTGGGGCAAGATTTTTCTCTGTGCAATTATGTTGCAATATCAAAAGTGTATCATTCGTCAATATTTTCCCTTTCACTTTTCAAAAAGATCAAGGGGGGAAAATTCAGTTGGTTGCGCCTCCCGTTAGCGCCTTAAGAGGGCGCTAATGGGGCGCAAAGCATCTAGCGCCCAGGCGCGGCGAAGTTTGCGGCGCTCGCGAAATTAACTAGACATTTTGCGGCGGCGCTAAACACTACCGCCATGATCTCCTGCGCCGGCAGATCATGACGTCACTCGAGTGCGCAACGCCCCGGTATCGCCCCGGAGCGGATATTGAGTGGCGCCCCCTGCCTTACCGCCTGACGCTAGCAACGACAGGTTGAGGGGAGCGTTCTGCAGTCATGAAGGGAAAGGGGGAGCGCTATTTAAAGGTGACCGCTTCCTGCCTTTTATTGTTGGTGCCATTTTTGAACTATGCATTCTGAGAGAGAGAGGCAGAGACTTCTGGAGAGATTCAACGTTGTGTGAAGGAGTTTTGGGTACTGAGCAGCACTTTGCAGGTTCATTTTGATTTGCCATTCCTTGTATCGATTTAGCAGACATTACATGAGCTTCGCCAGCGCTCTGAGGTAGCGCCTCGCTCCTCGGCCTTTGCGCCTTAAGACAGGTGTAAAGTGCCTGATATAGCGCTGCAATCACCTCCAGGGGCGATAGAAGTGAAGTTTGCAGTCGGTGGTGATAATTAGCGCCAGGCGCTAATCTTTGCGCCCGGCCGATAATTGCGCCCCAAATGGGGCGATACTGAATTTCTCCCCCCAACTGTTTTCACTGGGAATCTCTTCCAAATATCCAATAATTTGGGCGTGGGGTGAATTTTTTCCAATAGCTCGTCTCTCAGCCTTGGTTCATAGGAACATAGGCACAAGAGTAGGCCATTCAGCCCCTCGAATCTGCTCCGCCATTCAATTAGATCATGGCTGATTTGTATTTTAACTGCATTTACCCGCCTTGGTTCCATATCCCTTAGTACCCTTACCTAGCAAAAATCTATCAATCCTACAATTCCAGCTAAATCAGTTGATCTAGCCTCAACAGCTTTTTGGGGAAGAGATTTCCAGATTTCCACTAACCTTTGTGTGAAGAAGTGCCTCCTGATCTCACCCCTCAATGGCCTAGCTCTAATTTTAAGGCTATGCCCCCTTGTTCTGGACTCCCCCACCAGAGGAAATAGTTTATCACCTGAAGCACTTCAGTTAAATCACCCCTTAGCCTTATATGCTCAAGGGAATACAAGTCTAGTTTATGCAACCTGTCCTCACAATTTAACCCTTTTAGCTCCGGTATCAATCTGCACACCCTCGAAGGCCAATATACCCTTCTAGAGGTGCAGTGCCCCGAACTGAACGCAGCGCTCCAGATGTGATCTTATGGCCTTATATAACTGTAGCATAACTTCTACCCCTTTGTATTACAACCCCCTTGAGATAAAGGCTAACATTCTTTTTTGTACCTGCCTACTCGCTGTTAGTGATTTCTGTACATGGACTCCTGAATCTCTCTGCTCCACCACAGTTCCCAGTTTCTCATCATTTAGAAAATGTTCGATTCAGTGCCTCACTTAGAAGTGCAAAGTTGAGTTCAGTTACTCACTGAATTGGAGAGAAAGCCTGTTCTACCACTCAATAACATTATGGACTGACATTTCTAAAATATTCTGCCATTTGTGAACCTTTTGCTGCCAAGTTCGGCTGGAGAAGGATTGATTTCCAGTAGACAATCCTTCGGAGACCACATTCACAAAACACGAGCAGAGAAGCCATTGGCCTCCTCGCTTTAGGTTAATGCTTCAGTCATAGACAAAAATCAATGGTGACCTGTGCATACTTAATATAAACCACAGCCAGCGGCAGCTCACAGTGAACGCTTGGATGATTTGTGCACATTTACCGGCCTGTGTTTCCACTCTGGAAACAGCATAAAAATAAACCTCTGCAGGTCCATTCCCTGTAGGCTTTTTTGCTGCATTAAACTGAGAAATTGGAGAAATTAAAATGACATTTGTTGGTGTAAGGCAATAAGTAGTCGAAGTAAAGTAAGTCAGTGGATTCACTCCATTCACAGGTGGCCTGACGTAGCTGAGCTTGAGTCTCAAACATCCGCTGAAATTCAGGCCAACGCTTGCCACCTTTCTCCTCTACACTCGGAACTCAACAGCACCACCCTCCCCCCCCACCCGCCCATCTTTACCATCAGGATTGGAGGATTCTAGTCTCCACTGGACAAATCATGAAGCCGGTACAATCCTCTATGGCCATAGAGAGAGGGAGGGTGCCCATGTTGCCGTGCAAGCTCCCTGTATCCAACAGCGACAACAGTGGTACAACAAGGACAGCTTCCTATACAAGCAGACAAGATCAGTCAACACTCGGAGTCTGAAAGAATTATCTGAAAGGGGGACAAATTATATTTCAAAAAACAGTGCAGTTCAGTGTTACTAAATTTCTATATCCCAATTTTATTGTGTCAGTGCGCGAATATTTAGGGAGAAATATCACAATCACCGCTGCTTTAATAAAAAAAACACAATTTAAATACATATTAAATATAGTATTCTTTTGTGCTTTCCTCTATTTCAGTATATTTTTGCCTCATATCTTATAGGTCGGGTACTTGCTCGGGTGAGTTCCTCAGCCTGGCAGTGCAAGTGAGCTGAATTAACACATTCTACAAATGACGAAAATCAGCTAAGTACCCCCGTGGCTAATGTTTGTATCTGTGCTGAAATTAGTTCAGCACCGTTGCACAGCCAAGCTCAGTAACTCTTGTCAGTTCAGCTGATTATGCCATAAACTCGCTGACTAAACAAAAACCTTCAACAACAAAAAGCACAGTTTCAGTGTGTGTAGAGAAGCGGTCAGAGGTAGATTTTTTTTTTAAATTCGTTTATGGGATGTGGGCGTCGCTGGCAAGCCCAGCATTTATTGCCCATCCCTAATTGCCCTTGAGAAGGTGGTGGTGAGCCGCCTTCTTGAACTGCTGCAGTCTGTGTGGTGAAGGTACTCCCACAGTGCTGTTAGGGAGGGAGTTCCAGGATTTTGACCCAGCGACGATGAAGGATCGGCGATATACTTATAAGTCAGGATGGTGTGTGACTTGGAGGGGAACTTGGAGGTGGTGGTGTTCCCATGCGCCTGCTGCCCTTGTCCTTCTAGATGGTAGAGGTTGCGGGTTTGGGAGGTGCTGCCGAAGAAGCCTTGGCAAGTTGCTGCAGTGCATCTTGTAGATGGTACACACTGCAGCCACGGTACGCCGGTGGTGGAGGGGGTGAATGTTTAAGGTGGTGGATGGGGTGCCAATCAAATGGGCTGCTTTGTCCTGGATGGTGCCGAGCTTCTTGAGTGTTGTTGGAGCTGCACTCATCCAGGCAAGTGGAGAGTATTCCATCACACTCCTTACTTGTGCCTTGTAGATGACAGGGGAAGGTACTTCCTGCACTACCTATAGTGCCTATACAGGGAATCGCATTGAGATTGCTGAGGGCTCGTCTTTCTCATCCATTGATGTTGGGCGTGTCAGTTGGTGGAAGAGAATGGGGAGAAATGAAGTACAGAAACAAAACAAATCATGGAGAAACAAAACAAGTTGGTGAATGTCCCCAGGAGGCCTTCATTCTGTAAGGTTTTTCATGTTTGCAGTCAGATTTCATGGATTTCTCTCTTTAACACAACACAAAGTGAGCACACAAAGCGCACCACATATGGGAAGCACTAAACTACTGTATATATATCTGTATAGGTGTGGTGTGTGATCACACTGTTTGCCGTCCTTATTTAAAATAGCATTTAACTACCACATAAATAGCCCAGTGTCAGAGAAATATTGTGTTATTCCCTCAAGCTGATTAATATAGCATCCAGCGGTGCGAAGTGAATGAGTGAAATTACGCAGGGTGCGATTAACTATAAATGGCTTGGCTCGTAACTCATGGACCGTGAGACCATATCAGTGCATGCCTTGTAATTAATGTTGGTTAGCTGAATCCTATTGATTACCAGCTCCTTGCAGTAGGTGCTGGCTGAATTTACGTTACATCTTCTGACATCTTTCTAAGTAAATGGAATCTGTGTGCCGAAATCCTGTTGCTATCCAATGGCTACTTTTATTTCAAAGATGACAGTAACCAAGCTCCTTATGTGCAATCCAGATGGGTAAGTGAGCGGCTCCTCTGCTGATGCCTGCCGGAGCTGGCCGCCAGATGTGGAGCAGGCTGACTCCAACGTGCTCGTCACTCCTGTGGAGGATGCATCTTACCTTTATTCTGCACTTCCCCTGCTGGCCAGGTTGGATTACTATGTGGGTAGTTATTCCCACCAATCTATGGTCTGGCACTTTGATACACCAGCACATTGTGCTTCCGAGCTGGATCTGCCTTTCTGATACCATGTGCAGTGCTACAAGAGCAGCTGCAAACATCTGCACTCCACCCGCTGACGTTTCCCACGTTACAACAGTGACGACACTTCAAAAGCACTTCATTGGCTGTAAAGCGCTTTGGGACGTCCGGTGGTCGTGAAAGGCGCTATAGAAATGCAAGTCTTTCTTTCTTGATATTCGGTTTGTTTCCCATTTTCTACTTTATTTTTGCTTTTCTTCCCCTTAATTTTCTCTGCTTCTGAGGTCAGCCCTCCACTACTTTGCCTGAATGCCATCCTTCATATGTTGTCCTGGTCTCTGGCTCAGTGGTGTATTTACTCACTGAGCCATGGAATCGTTTTCACAGTTGAGGTTTCTATGGATAGTCTGTTGCAAACTACATCAGAGTGGCTTCCTCACTTCCTTGGTACCTTTCTGTTCTGATGAAGGGTTGTCATCATAACTGCTCTCATACCCTTACCTGATAAGTTGAATCTCATGCTAGGGATCAACAGATATTGAGGAGACGAATGACTTTCCAACACTAGTTTCACACTTCAGGATAAATGTCTAACCCAGTCACAGGCAGCCACAGTTTCAGGGTCCCGGTGACATTTACAATGCATTTCAGTTTTATTTTTCAGTTTGTCACGTTATCGAAAGACTTTGGTTGTGTTGCATTGGATTTAACAGTCCAATACAATTGTTTACTTTGTGTGTAATACGTGCAGGATGTGTTATCTTCCTACGATACCTGTGAAATAACGCTCAATTACTTTGCAGTGTGAGTCACATAGACTGAACTAGATGGTATGATCAGGAGGACCTGCCACGCATTTGAAATCGAGTCGGGAGTGCTGCCTTGTCAGAAGTGCTGTCTTTCAGATGTGATATGATTTTATATGACACCACTTTACTGAGGCAGCCAAAAAGCCATACTATATGCCACAGTATTTCAGTGGGCAAGAAATTGGTTTTCGTGTTTGAAACCGGTGCGCCTGGAATGTGCGCTCAAAGACGTCGGCACGGAACTCGCTCCAAATTGGACCTCGGGTCTTATTTCTATAAAACGGCGCGCTACGGACGCCAATCGTGCATCGGGATCCAGCTCACTGATCTGGGCCTCCACAAAATCGCCCGGCTCAGACACTGATCTGGCCTGCAGGTAGTGGGGGAATGGGAGGGGACAGGCAGTGGTCCAAAGTACTGTTGTGGAGGAGCTTTCTTCTCCCCCTGGCTCGCCATTAAGGTAAGTAAAAAAGTATATATATATATAACTTTTTCCGTTGGCGGCCGCCAGTGGTGCCTTTAATGACCACGGTAGACCCAGAAAAATTGAGCAGGGCGCGCACGTACTCTGCCTGGTTTCCGCCGAATTTGGCAATGGGATCGTAAAACAGCCTCTGATTAGCTTATTCAAGGATCCTAACGCCTGTTTCAGGTGGATGCCCTGGAACTTGGAAGTTGCTTGTTTCCAATTTGGTGACTTGTATACTCGCATGTATATATATCTGTGTCTGCACTGTACACTTGGCTAGAGATCGCAGGATTATGTTCCAGTTAGTGTGTCACACTAATTAGGTATGTGAGTTTTTATTTGTGCAATAAACTGCTGATGACTTGGACCAAAGCCCACTGGTGGCTGTTATGGGATCGCCTCGATTGTCTTGGAGCCAAGTGTACAGTTGGCTTCAGCAACTCCTCTCTCCCACAGCTCAACTTCTCTGCTTTATGAATGTGGAAATAATATTTATCAGTCAATTAGTGAAGAATTTTTGTATGTTGAACAAGAACGAAGGGAACCTTGCGCAGCATCATTGACAAACCAAACACCTCCAAGGCACTTCACGAGACAGCAGAAAAATTGAACACAGAAGGAATTGGATGCAGAGTTAAGGGAGGCAACTGAAGTCAAGATCGGTTTTGAGGAGGCTTTTGAAGGTGGGGAGAAACTGAGACATGATGGAAGGGTTTTGGAAGAGAATTCTGGAATGCAGGGCCAAGATCCATGATGGCTGCAGGCTCTGCTGCTGATGGCCTAGTGGTGGAAGGGGGGATTAGGAATAGTCCAGACTTTAGAAGAGCAGATGGTGCAACCTGGGAGTTAGAGTTGGAGGAGTTTGCAGAGGTAAGGTGGAGCATAGCAATGAAGCAAGTTGAGGATGAGGATTTGGAAATGAAGTCCCAGTGGAGGACAGCTGGAACAGGGATGATGAATGAGCAGGATGTATTTAGGCAGTTAATTTATCGGTGTTTGTGCAGGGTCAAGTTCCTCAGGCTGACAAGGAGACTGTTGGAGATATCGGCTGCGATTTTGTCAGCGGTGTCGGGTTGGGTGCGGGACAGCTAATTTCCGGCTTCCAGTCCCACCCCCAGCTGCTTCCGCTCCACAAACGTGATTTTTACCTTGATTAACCTTGTTAAACCTGCCCTGCGGGTTTGCCGACCAATTAACAGGAAGCGGGTCTGATGACGTCATTTGATGACGGTGTCATCTGCTGGTTTCCTTAAAGGGACCATGCACAATTTTATTTTGACAGTTGATTTCTCAGTGTTCGACAGCATTGAGGTGCTGAAAACACTGACAATCACCGCACAAAGGAGACCTCTTGCACCCAGGCTCTCCAGTGACTCCCTCCATAGGCTGGAATAGATGGCAGCTGTAGGTGAGGTGACAGAAGCGATTTGTCACTGGTGAGAGAGGTTCTCCCAATGAGGTGGCACTGGACATGGATTTCAAAACTTGTTACCTAAAGAAATGTGTAAATGTTTTAAAAATGCAGTACCCAACATTTTCTTTGCTCTGAAACTCACCATGTGCAACATTAGATCCTTCACACCACTTCTGCAGCTGTCATCATTCCACAAACATTACAGCAGACTCACAACATGCCACACTTACCTGGCGTGGTGTCCGGACATCAGGAAACCTGAGCCAGAAGTGGCAAAATCCAAAAACAGGCTGAAAACTACTGGCAAGTACCTGTTAATAGACAGGTAATTGCCTTTAATCCGCTTCCCGCCGCTAGGTGTCAGGTCCATTGGCAAATCAGGGACCCGACACTTGGGAAAGCTGTTTGGAGGCGGGTTGACGGTGGGATCGGAACCCGCCGTCAATCAAATCGAATTTAACCTCTGACCCGCCTCCAAACCCGCCCTCTGAGCACCGGCAAAATCGCGGCCATCGAGTTGGGGCCGTCAAAAGCAGTGGGATGTGATAGAGATGGAGACAGACATTATTGTATTGGTGGACATAGTCTTGGTGACTGACTAGATGTTGGCTGTGAAGCTCAGCTGAGAGGCGAAATCGACACTATTGTTTAGCCTGAGTGAGCACTGAGGAAGGAGGAGCGAAGCAGTTGCTGGGGTGCAGAGTTTCTGGTGAGGCCCAGATTCGATGGCTTCAGTCCTGCCAGTGTTTAGTTAGAGCTGATGTCAGACAAGTATTTCTACAGCACTGCAACAAACATGGAGCTGAAGGTGGTGCTGCAGAGGTAAAGCTGGGAGTCATCAGCATACGTATGGGGCTACCTCTGAGAAGCAGCATGTATATGAGGAATAACGCAGGCATGGCTATCTTATTTGCTATTTTTTTTGCAGGTGGTTATGGTAATGCCTTGGATCTTTCTGTCAGCCCACTCCTAGTTCTTAATAAAACCATTGTTTTAGGCAGGTCACAGTTTCCGAGAGTTGTATTTCATGGACGTACTTTTGTAGGAACTTGGGAAATTTTAGCACACAAAACCGGGTGGGTTAGGAGTGGGTGGGGGTTGAAAATTTAAAAAATCTGAAGCCCGATCCCAACCCACCCACTTCCGAGCGTTACAGAGGCGGGACAAGGGACAGGCAGCCAGCCTGCTCCCAGGAGGTGGGATGGCAATTTAGATATTTTAATGAGGCTGGCCGCCTCAGATTCAACCTGCTTTGCAGGTTTTATAGTGGGTGGCCTGGTTACCCAGGCCTCGGGAAACCCGGCAACTGAAATGAGGCGAGGACAGCTTCAGGGAGAAGGTAAGTGCCTTCACAGCACCAGCCGCCCCCAAGCTCCCCCCTCCCCATACAAAGGCCCCCATGGTCGGGGATTCCCCCCACCTCCGGTATCGGGGATTGGACCGCCCCAGGATTGGTAACCCCCCCCACCCCGGATTGGATCCCCACCCCGGGATCGGGGATTGGAACCCCCCTCCCACCTGGAGGGTCGTGGATCGGACCTACCCGGTCCCGCGGCCTTGCTCCAGAGGCCTGGAATCAGGCTGACTTCCAGGCGGGGAACCTGTAGTTAAAACTCCACAGCATGTGAGGAAACATTTCCCGTCTGAAGCTCTGTCCCCCCCACATAACCCGCCCCTGTTAATATTCAGGCCTTAGTATGTTTTTATTCACCTCATTGCTTTTATGCAGCTTTATTTACCTCAGTGGATTTCCTGAAAGGGATTTTGAGATTGGCAAACATTTTAATTAAGGAGGTGGAAAGCTCAAGCCCTCTTCATTGCCGAACGATCACTCTCAATAATTTCTCTGGACAGTATTTTCCTGTTAAACTGCGAGGAGAATCGAAGGTCAGGTTCAGTGGCAGACAGTATGGAAATTCAGTCACGTAGTCTGTCGTACACAGTCCACAGAGGATGGATGAGTTTGAATATTAGCCAAGGATGTTAATTGAAATCGCCCCTTAGCTAGTGGGTTTCTCTAAGTGGGAGTGCAAGACTTCGCCACTCAAGCCAAGGGGAGGGCAACTAAACCTGATTTTAATTGATTTTTATTTCACTAGGAGATGGAATTTGAAGTAGGACGACTGTCATTTTTCAGAATTAATACTCAAACCAGTCACTAATAATAATCCAAAAGCAAACTACTGCGGATGCTGGAAATCTGAAATAAAAACAGAAAATGCTGGAAATACTCAGCAGATACTCCAGTTCTGACGAAAGGTCATCGACCTGAAACGTTAACTCTGTTTCTCTCTCCACAGATGCTGCCTGAACTGCTGAGTATTTCCAGCATTTTCTGTTTTTATTTCCCTCATAATGATCATTGTTTATATGTTAGAGAATATAAACTTCTAAATACCTGTTGATAATATTAATAGCTGGATGTTTAGCACATTCATGTTATATTCCTTTGTCTGTTATTTTAATGCAGGTATTAAATTCCTTATTTTAAATGCTAATACCATCACCAGTCGTTTCTAGTCCTTAGAGTTGAACATTTTGGTCCTCGTGTCTATTGTCATTTAGTTTAATGGCTTGACTGTTAATGGATGGTGCAAAGCAGTGTAAGGTTGCTATAGGTAAAGCAAATGGGCTTTAAGTAATATTGCTAAGACCATTGAGTACAAAATTGAGAATACTATAGTTAGACTATATAAGGTTCTGAGATGTCTGCACTTGGGAGTACTGTGTCCAGTTTTGGTCCTCATACATGAAGGTTATCAAGGATTTGGAGAGAAAGCAGAGAATGGTAATCCGGATGATACCAAAGAGCTATGAGGGTCGGCTCTAAGAATTATGGTTACCTACTTCAGATAAATGCAAGCTTTAGAAAGCATATGATTGAAGTTTTTTTAAATTATAAAGCAATTGGGTTCTGTCCAGTTAGATAGTTTCTTGGATAGGATTAGGGGCCTTGCCTAGAAAGTTCATCGGCAAAGAGGTAGGTTAGATGCCACTGAATATTGCTTTCGAGCAAACTTTTGAAACATGCCAGTCACTGCAGTGCTTTAAAAGGAACTCAACAAGTTCCTGAGAGAAGATGGCATTTCCAGCTATAGGAGGAAAGTGGTCAGTAAGTTGAGATTGTGATGATTCATAAAGGGCTCAGGCTGAATCCTTGTGCAGATTTCAGCTGGGGGCCGGGCGGTGGTGGAGTCTTCATTCAGAAAGATTTATAATATTGTAATAGTCCTGCTAAGGATTTTCTATCGTTTGGACCATACAGCTCTGAGAGGGGTAAAGTGTTACAAGAACAGTTTTCCTCATTTTATCTGAGCTGCAGTTAATTAAACAACAAGAAAGAAAGAAAGACTTGTCTTTCTATCATTCCTTTCACGACCCCAGGATGCCCCAAAGGCCCTCCATAAACTTAAGCTCATCCAAAACTCTGCTGCCCATATCCTAACTCGCACCAAGTTCCATTCGCCCATCACCCCCTGTGCTCGCTGACCTACATTGGCTCCCGGTTGAGCAACGCCTCGATTTCAAAATTCTCATCCTTGTTTTCAAATCCCTTCATGGTCTCACCCCTCCCTATCTCTGTAACCTCCTCCAGCCCCACAACCCTCCGAGATATCTGCACTCCTCCAATTCTGGCCTCTTGCGCATCCCCGATTTTAATCGCTCTACCATTGGTGGCCGTGCCTTCTGTTGCCTAGGCCCGAAGCTCTGAAATTCCCTCTCTAACCCTCTCCGTCTCTCTACCTCTCTTTCCTCCTTTAAGACGCTCCTTGAAACCTACCTCTTTGGCCAAGCTTTTGGTCATCTGCCCTAATATCTCTTTGTGACTCGGTGTCGAATTTTGTTTGATAATGCTCCTGTGAAGCACCTTGGGACATTTTACTACTTTAAAGGCACTATATAATTGCAAGTCGTTGTTGTTGTTTACAGCCACTGAAGTACTTTTGAAGTGTAGTCACGGTTGTAATGTAGGAAACGCAGCAGCCAATTTGCGCACAGCAAGCTCCCACAACAGCAATCTGATAATGATCAGATAATCTGTTTTAGTGATGTTGATTGAGGGATAAATATTGGCCAGGACACTGGGAGAATTCCCCTGCTCTTCTTCAAAATTGTGTCATGTCGTGGGATCTTTTAGAAACATAGAAACATAGAAGATAGGAGCAGGAGTAGGCCATTCAGCCCCTCGAGCCTGCTCCGCCATTCAATGAGATCATGGCTGATCATTCAAATTCAGTACCCTGTCTCTGCCTGCTCTCCATATCCCTTGATCCCTTTAGCTTTAAGAAATATATCTAACTCCTTCTTGAATATATTTAATGAATTGGCCTCTACTGCCTTCTGTGGTAGAGAATTCCACAGGTTCACCACTCTCTGGGTGAAGAAATTCCTCCTCATCTCAGTCCTAAATGGCTTACCCCTTATCCTTAGACTGTGACCCCTGGTTCTGGACTCCCCGGCCATCGGGAACATCCTTCCTGCATCTAGTCTGTCTATGTTTCTATGTTTCTATGTCCTGTTAGAATTTTATAAGTTTCAATGAGATCCCCTCTCATTCTTCTAAACTCCAGCGAGTATAAGCCCAATCGACCCAATCTCTCCTCATACGTCATTCCTGCCATCCCAGGTATCAGCCTGGTGAATCTTCGCTGCACTCCCTCCATGGTAAGAACATCCTTCCTCAGATAAGGTGACCAAAACTGCACACAATACTCAAGATGTGGTCTCACCTGAGAGGACAGGGCCTGGGTTTAACATCTCATCTGAAAGACAGTGCAGTACTCCCTCAGCACTACAGTGGTGTGTCAGCCGAGATTATGGCCCGTATTTTCCGATGCCTACGGGTGTGTACGCGCTGTGTACACACCCGTAGGGACATCGGAAATGCCGGTTTCCAGTCATGCGCAGCGCATGCGCTGAAAGCCGGTATTTCCAATCTGTCAAGAATGCTCTTGACAGATCGGACGCCTGCCCTGGAGAAGGGCCTCTGCGGGTGGAGAGTTCCGCTTTCTGCAGAACCTCCGCCCGCTGAAAACACTTAAAAATCTTACGCCTGGTAAAAGCGTAAGGCCTGCTTTTACCAGCGTAAGAGTTGAAAAAAGTTAAAAAAAAATTTCACTCATTTATAATTTAAAAATACTTTTAAAAAAGGTAAGTTTATTTTTAGCCCCGTAAAAAACTTTAATTATTTTTTCAAAAAATTAAATTTTTGTTTAAAATATTTAATTTAATGTACGTAATTTTAACTCATTTTAAAAACATGATGGTTTTTTAAAAATGTATTTAATCTTTTGATGTGTTTTTGGGGTGATCTCCATTCATACTTTTGACGGGTCTATCTGTCAAAAGTATGAAGGGAGATTCCTTCTCCTATTGGCTGGCCTGGCCCACGTGATCCCAGGGAGGCTTGCGAACCGCCTGCGCCCCCGGGATACGTGGGCCTCTGCGCATTTCGACTGTGGAGAGGCCCAGGATCAGAAGTGTCTGGACTTCGGGAGCCCTCGGGTAAGAGCGTAGATTTTTTTCCGATAGGAGGCATCCGCACGCAGGAAGCCTCCGATCGGAAATTACGGGCCTATGTGTTCAAGTCTCTCGAGTGGGTCTATGAACCCACTACCTCTAGACTCAGAGGCGAGGTTGCTACCACTGAGCCACAGCTTAGTGTTACAGTAACTTTAGCAGCTTTAGGACCAAACAAGAAGTCCTGAGCAAGATGCCACTTTTCTCCTTCAGCTTTTTATAATTTTATATGAATAAAAGATGGTCAGAAGGAATCTTCATGAAAAAAGCATCAGGGAGAATTAATAAAACAAAAGCTGTGATGAGTGAAACACTACAGAAACAATAAAATATTGGCAGTAAAATGAGTTTTGTCGCTCAAGAAAGTCATTTCCCACAGTGAGGGTGCCACAGCTAAATAAAAGATAGAAACCACAAATGCTGCAGATCTGAAATTAAAACAGAAAATGTTCGAAATGCACAGCAGGCTAGACAGCATTTGAAAGGGCAAAGTAGGTTGTTTCAGAACCAACATAATGGGAACAAATTAAATGAATGTAACATTACAAAAAGAAATTGTAGCCAAAATAAATAAAATTAAAGGTTTTGAAAACAAAAGCCAGCTACTATTATGATGCTGCCAAATCGCTAAGTCAGATGTAGAGATGGGGAGATGAATAATACAATAGGGAGCCAGTGATTATACTCGACTGAGTTAAACAGCCCACTTACAGTCTAATGACTGACAAATCACACAGGGCTTAATGTTGCAAGCAGTGTAAGGTATACTGTGAGCCCTCTACACTGTATCACACTGCACAACCATCTCCAGAGCGATGAAATCTCCAGCCACGTGTGAAATACAGGATAGACAGCAACTTGTAATCGGAGGCTTTTTTCATAATGAGGTAGGTCAACTGCCTGTTGGTGTATCCCTGACTTAACTTTGAAGTTCAGAGATTCTCCTCCAATAACTAGAGGCGCAGAAATGATTCTGTAGTTACTCTTCAGCAGTAATTTGTTTGGATTAATCTGCTGGGCGCCTGCCCCGTTACGGGGTAGGGCTCGATGGTAAATCTGTCAAAGGAACACAGGAACCAGTGACTCTTGCAGCCTGTTGGTGTTGCTTTCTGTTGCTCTAATGGTAAGCATGCATTACACACACACACACACACACATACACACACATACATTGTCTCGTGAGACCAGGCACGAAAAAGGTTTTATGGTGTTGAAATGCAAAACAGCTGCTGACAGTATCAGGCTGTTGTGACTCTGCAAGCAGCATGGCCTGATGCCTGGAGCATGGCTTGACAAGCAGATGATGTCCTTGTGCCATTATTGATGAGATTTGCGGAGCTGTGTGGGGGAGAGGCAGATAGGATAAATATGCCAGACCTAAGCAACAGGGAGCTTGGTGTATATATCTTCCACTATGTAGGTGAGGGTTATTTTGACAGCTTGGTTTTGAGTTTTAATGGGTCTTGTGACAGCTCTGAGACATTGTACCTCCTTTATTCCAGCCAGAAGCAGAGCTGGTAATCCTTTGAGAGCTGCAATAATGTTTTAATGCACCATGTCATCTTTCGCCTGGAATGCTGCAAATAAAAATAATCTCAAGATTTTGCCTTGTATTCAGGAATCGAAGATGTACAGTAATTCTCATAAATGGGGTGCAGCAGATGTGTTGGGAACCGTGCAAAAGGGTGCTGTAGTGAGGGTGTGTAATGGAGAAGATGTTTTACGCAGGTTCTGTATTAATAAAAAAGCCAGAAACCACACATGTTATACCTGAAGCTTTAACTCTTTTCATTCTGGTGTACTTCTGCTCCACTCAATACGACCCTTGCCTTAGGAAATACTTTGCTGTACCTTATTAATGTGAATAGATTTTGTCTGGGTTTAAATTGTGAATTCTGGGAGATTCTCTCATTGCTAACTTACCTGACGAAGGAGCGATAGCTCCGAAAGCTTGTAAAATTAAATAAATCTGTTGGACTATAACCTGGTGTTGTGCGACTTCTCATTTTTGTCCACCCCAGTCCAACGCCGGCATCTCCACATCTTAATCACTTCAGTTCTGGTTGACTTGCTCTCAGTACCAGTTCCTTGCTTCTAAAATTCACATAAAATGCCATGGATTCGACCTATTTTGACCAATACTTATAGCACCTGACTGTATTATTTTTCCAACATTTCATGAACTCCAGATATGGGAAGCTTCTCCACAGCCTGCACTAAGGGATTATTTTACCCACTGGAAGGCTTCTTGATACCATGCCTAAGCTCAACTTCTCCCAGGTGCTGAGAGACATTGGGCTGGATTTTCATTGACCCGTGGAGGCGGGTTTGGAGGCGTGTGGGGGGTTAAAATTGCGAAAACTGGCGGGTGGGCACAAGTCCGCCTCCATCCCGCCTCCACGCAATTTTCATTAAATCGTGTCTGCTGGTCCCGACTCCGTCCCGCCTTTAAGAGACGGGATAGGCTGTTAAGGCCCTTAACAAGCACTAAATTGGCTCTATAATGCCATTTTGAAAGGCCTTTGTGAATTTAACCCTTGATCTGCGTGAAGCACGCCTGTTCTGAACCACGATTGTGAAACCTGGCAGGAGCACATTTGGATAGCTGACTATCAGCTACAGGTCCACTATTACAATGGAGATGTGATGAAGGTAGTAGTATTCGGTCTAAAGGTCGCCTCTGATGCTGCTGCATTGAAAGTCTTCAGAGACTGCCTGGCCTTTGCTGGGAGAGGACCTGGATGCAAAATATTCTCTCTCTCTCTCTGCAGACTTAGAGCTGCTGCTCCTCTCACAGCAAAGGCCAGGCAGTCTCTGACCTTCAATGCAGCAGCAATGATGACATCATCAGAGGCGACTTTCAGACTCAAACCACTAATTGGTTCATGGGTTCCCACATGCTGGAACTCAATTGCCCAATTAGGTGAAAATTGCATCAATCTCCCATATCCAATTGCAGTCGGGTGGATAACACGAAAAGCGGATGACACGACCCCAACCCGCCCCAGTATCAAAATCCAGCCCATTGTGTTGTGTTCTGCCATGAAGCGCACCTCCGCTGTGGGTCAGACAAAATGGCCACTTCAGGAAAGATGCACTGGCTGAGGAGCATCTCTCACTGACTCACAGCCGAGAAGAATGGTTTTGAGTCTTAGAGAGTCAAGCAACCTGCTCCAGCACTAGTGAGAAACCTGCTTCATTTCAGGATGGCCTAAGTTAGTGATGTCCAAGACATAGCCAATGGGCCGAATGTAGCCTTCAAGTTTCTTTCATGCAGCCTGCAAAGGTGTTGCTGGTTGCTTTCTTCTTTGTGCTTGTTTCAAAGCTGACTTTAGCACTTTCAAGCTGTCTTAAGCTCCCAGGCTGAGGACTGGAAAAGACTACTCCCAGATTGGTGGACCTTTACCAGTGTTCCAGGGCAATATTAAAGAGCTGAAGCATTCTCGCCTACTTCTTGTGTGGCTTTAGTGGGCTAGCCAGACTTGTTCTACAGCTTGTGTTTACAGAGGAAATGTCTTTTGAAATGAGGATTATATTTTTGAAGATAATGAAATCTATTAAAAGATGTACTATAACTAAAAGTAGGGGGAGCGGAACAGATTAGTGTGAACACCAGAGGACAGAGAGAGAGAGATAGAGGGGGGCAGAGGGGTGCAAAGGAAAGAGAGACAGAAGCAAGAAAGCAACAAAACAAGAAATGAGGCGGTAGTAACGGAGAAAAAAACAAGAGGTGATCAAAAGAACTAGGCTTTTGGGAGGCAGACAATGAGGCTAAAGTAGAAGGAGAGTGAGTGGGGAAAGGAGGGTGGAGACTTCACATGGTCCATGGGAACAATCTTTCAGGGAGCAGTTGGTGCCCCTGGGATCCATCCCCAAGCGAGGGGGTCGTCACCCATGAAACCTGCCCCCCAACGAGGGGCTAGTGCCTGTGGAACCCGCCTCCCAACAAGGGGTCAGTGCCCATAGAAATGACCCCCCACAATGAGGGATCAGTGTCCGTGGAGTCCGCCCCCACCCCCCCAGCGAGGGGGGTCAGTGCCGGTGGAATCCGTTCCCCCAGCAAGGGGGTCAGCGTCCGTGGTACCCTTAGATTTTTGTATATTGGGGCCCATCTTTTTTTTGCAGTTGGGGGTCTGACTTCTTTATCAATGGAACTTGCATTTTTGTGTTTGGGAGCTGGCATCCTGTTTAACCATGTGTGGCCCATTCACTAGCGTTGATGGTGTATCCAGCTCCCAGATCTAAGAAGGTGGACATGCCCTGCACTAGATTATGTTTAGACACATTTCTGGAATAAGTGGACCATAAGCCTCGATATCAGTTTTTGTGATAGTAGCTGCCGAATGCTTAACGTGTTCCGATGACATTCCTCTATTTGTTAGGTTAATATTTAACCTATATATGTTAATTGGGGGAACGCTGCTGTGTTTGTCTCTGTGGAAAAGTGCTTGGCTGTTGCATGTCACACAATCCAGCATGGTCTTTGTTTCCAACAGAAATTTCCTAATTCCCCCTCTAGTATCTAGATAAATAAACAGCATCCCTCCCTTTAAGCTCGATCTGACATGGCAAGTAGTGCTCTCTTGCATTCCATATTTGTTTCCCCTTGACAGCTCAGACATCTTTTAATAGCTTTTTCTACAATACTGTCTATTCTTAGGTACTGCAGTTTGGGTGTGAGGAGGACTTCAATAGCCATTGTAGTTGAGAGATATCAATAGGTGGTGTAGCTCTGTCAGCATGACTGTACGCTTGCCGTGTAGAAAGGTACCAACCTCAGTGATGGCTAGCTCATGGAAACCTTAGATGCCAGTAGTCTCCTTTTAACCTGTGCTGTTGATTGGTGTGTAAACACTGTGTGGCTACTTCCAGTGTAAGATCTTTCTGTGAAATCTGCTTGATATCAGCTGGAGCGATTGCCTTGGGTGTAGAAACAAATTAATGATTTTCTCAGCTCTCGCACTTGTGGCAGAGTCTGGATCTGGTTGTCGTGATATGTAGTCAGCATTTTTTTATCAGATCCAGGGCTATAATTAATTATCATGCCATAAGCCTAAAGGACTGGCATTAACACAGATCTACGTTGCCCTTTTAGTCTAAAAATAGGCCATCACTGTCTGGATAGCAATTGCTTGATCTGAAGGAGGACACGATTCTGTATGACTTCCCACTTTCAGATGCTACTTCTAGTTGTTAATGTTTGCAGTGGCTCTGTAATTGTAGCCAAGTGGGAAATAAAATGGGAACAATAGGTGACCATGCCGAGCACACGGACTTCTGATGTATTACTTGGGTCTGTGGCATTGTGAATTGTGTTAATCCTCTTCAGGTGTGGTGACATTCCCTGTTTCGTGAAGTCTAAGCTAAAATATTCTAGGTGTCCCTTACCCGATTCATACTTCTCGTATGTGAGTGGAAGGCCATTTTCCTGTAGCCTGTAAAGTGCACTGTGATTATTTACACGGTCTTCTGCCTCCTTCTGCACATGTGCCTGAAGGAGGGGCGGGGCCTAAACAAGGTCCTGCCCCCACCAGAACGGCGCATGCGCAGAAAGGACGGTGGAGCCCCGACACCACCAAACCCTGGGATCAGCCTGCGCCGGTTCAGAGAGTGCGAGAGGCGTCAGAGTGAACGGGGCCTCGAGCCCCGACACCACCAAACCAATGTTCCCTGTAGGCTGCATTATGTACTTCGTGGCCTTTTTCTTTCAAGGCGCGGTCCCTTTAAATTTCTGCGTCTGCGCAGTATCTCCAATGTAAAATCTTGTGAGCGTCCTGCGCGGGAATGTGCAGATTACTGCGCGGCCGCGTACAGCTCAGGGGGAACATTGCACCAAACCCCGGGGGGTTCACGCGCTGCTCCTGGGCGCTTGCAGAGTTGTGTGAGGATCCCAGGGTTGGGTAGTGTCGGGGCTTGAGGCCCTGCTCGCCCTGCCTTCTCTCGCACTCTCCGGCCCAGCGCGGGGTTCAAGCGCGGCTCCTGGGCGCCGCCATTACCAACCACGTGTTCGCAAGCGCACCCGCTCAGCGCGCCGGTCGCGCCGCACTCGGCTCCCACACAAGGTTCCGACCTGAACCGGCAGTCCAATCCGCAACAATCCAGAGCTACAAACTCCGGGGAAACCTTAGGAACAGCACTTATGAGCACAACACCTGCACATCACACACACGGACCCCACACACGTTCCCTTCATTCAGAATTTTTATCACTTCCAGAAGGAAAAAAAAAGGATAAAATGCCAAAGAATTAACTAACCTACTAATTAGAGTATAAAGTCTTTTATTTTACCAGCCAAGGACAATGATAATTACAAGTGCAGAATATTATTAACAGAGGATCTTCAAATAGCTAACTAGACTTCCACATTCTGTCGTCTGTACAACTGTAGACTGGCTTAAATTACACATTGCAGGGTTGTCTACAGCAGGCAGGATCAAATTACACATTCCAGACAAATTGTTGGGTGTGTCTTGTCCTCCAAGCGGACCAATCAGAAATCTGGTGTTGCAAATAAACACGACCTACAAAGCGTGCGTCATGTTCTGCTTGGCTGGGTGCATTTATCAGAATATCATTGCTTACATTCAAGGCACCTGGAATTCCTTGTTGTATTATTTGTTGAAATATCTCTGTGCTGAAGATATACTGAAAGTTAACCACTTCAGAGGAACATATGCTGAAAATGCTGTAATATAGCCGCTCCCCCCATTGAGTTCCAGCTGGTGATACCCAGATTAAAGATCTACCTTTGAGAAAACACATGATCCATTTACCTCTTTGCTAATCTCAGCTAGGGTTGGAGTATAATGTCGTTCATTCTTAATTGCTTTGCATATTGACTCAAAGGCAAATAGCCTTGGGATGCTTGGGATGAGGGACTATTACTAGACCAAAGGTATAGGACCATCTGAATCTTCAATTAATACCATGACTTAGTAACACAGATTATTTATTGACAGGAAACGACCTTGGTTGTTACAAGTTATACACTGCAGCACCGTCTTTGTTTGCAACAAAAAACTCTTAATTTGGCCTCTAGTATCTGGATGAGTACACTACAAACACTGCAAAAACAACAGACAAAGGAATGTCATATGAATGCATTCGGTTTATGTCCACTAATATCGCCAACAGAAGAGACTAGGCTCTTGTCTCTTTGGGTGCATAGGTAAGAGAAGCCTGTAAGGCCCGTGAGGTGCAGAAATCAATGTTGTGCTCTCCATTATCCTGAGAAGTCCTGTTAGATTGTGGGGGGCAGAGGGGTGGTGGGGGTGGGAAGGTGGGCTGTTTAACACTCTAAAATGATGGGTTCAAGGGACAGCTATCCTCAGTAGGTTACAACTACAATTTCCAAGCCATTTATTGCCCTAGTCCTGATGCCTTTCTTGGGGCACGTGGTCCTATCTTTGTAGCTCATGGGATGTAAACTGACTTGAAACTTCAAGCAATTTGATGGGCTCTGCTGCTGTCCACAAAGCGCATCTACAACAGCTCATCAAGGGTCTGGACAGACAATACGATGGTAGTTACTGCCTGAACAAACAGTCCTGCCTGCTTTGTGCCAATAATGTACAAATTCTTTTAGACTAGTAAGTAGCATCCCGTGACAGTTAATCTCCTAAACCAGAGTTGAGTCAGAATTGGCTCTCCTCTATTGCAATCTGATTTAAGCCCATTTAAAGTTAATGACTAGGTCTCAAAAATATTTCTTTGAAAGTAATATCAGAGAGCATCTGTGTATTTTTGTGTCTGCTGCAGTTATCTCATTCCTGGGCAGTGAAAATATCAACAAATGTGTGTTTTTTAAATCCCGGTTCTTATTACATTTGTGGGTGTCTTTGCCCTGCATTTGATTTGTACCTTCAAAGTTTCAATCATCCACACTCGTCACCTAATCCCAGCTCGGTACCACATCTGTTGCATTCGAGGAGTTGAAGGCAGTCAGCAAAATGCTGATGGTTTCTCTGACTTTGCAGAACACATTGTTAAAATGTGATCAAAGGCTGTGAAGATTTTGAATCTGTTGCTTCAGGACATAGCAGATATGTTACACCCATGCTGCTGGGCTCCATCAAAGCCGTAAAGATTAGTTCATTCTGCTTGTGTTTCAAGATGAAGCATTGAATTGAAAGCTTCTGTTCTGACTCCAATCCAATTCCCTTTGGCCCTGATCAACATGATTTTCCTAGACTCTGTTTCATTGATTTTCACCTCAAATACTAAAAAACCCAAGTAATATAACTAAGGCTTGAAACAAACCAATTTACTCCCATCATGAATCATAGAATCATAGAATGGTTACAGCACGGAAGAAGGCCATTCGGCCCGCCGAGCTCGTGTCGTCTGTCTGCATGAGCACTTCAGCTAGTCCCACTCCCTCGCCCTTTCCTCGGAGTCTGCAAATTTCTTTCCTTCAGATACTTATCCAATTCCCTTTTGAAAGCTGTGATTGAATCTGCCTCCACCACCCTTTTAGGCAGTGCATTCCAGATCCTAACCACTTGCTGCGTAAAAAAGTTTTTCCTCATGTCGCCTTTGGTTCTTTTGCCAATCACCTTAAATCTGTGTCCTCTGGTTCTCGACCCTTCTGCCAATGGGAACAGTTTTCCTCCATATACTCTGTTCAGACCCCTCATGATTTTGAACACGTCTATCAAATCTCCTCTCAATCTTCTGCTCCAACGAGAACAACCCCAGCTTCTCCAGTCTATCAACATAACTGAAGTCCTTCATTCCTGGAATCATTCTTGTAAATCTTTTCTGCACTCTCTCTAAGGCCTTCACATCCTTCCTAAAGTGTGGTACCCAGAATTGGGCACACTACTCCAGTTGGAGCTGAACCAGTGTTTTATACAGGTTCATCATAATTTCCACACTTTTGTACTCTATACCTCTATTCATGAAGCCCAGGATCCCGTAAGCCTTTAAACTGCTTTCTCAACCTGCCCTGCCATCTTCAATGATTTGTGCACACATACGTCCAGGTCTCTCTGATCATGCACCCCCTTCAGGATTGTACCATTTAGTTTATATGTCCTCTCCTCATTCTTTCTACCAAAATGTATCACTTCACACTTTTCTCCGTTAAATTTCATCTGCCACGTGTCCGCCCATTTCACCAGCCTGTCTATCATTCTCCTCCTCACTGTTCACTAGTTTTTGTGACATCTGCAAATTTTGAAATTGTGCTCTGTACACCCACATCCAAGTCATTAATATATATCAAGAAAAGCAGTGGTCCTAGAACCAACCCCTGGGGAACACCACTGAATACCTTCCTCCAGTCTGAAAAACAACTGTTCACCACTACTCTCTGTTTCCTATCATTTAGCCAATTCCGTATCCATGCTGCCACTGTCCCTTTTATTCCATGGGCTTCAACTTTGTGGCACTTTGTCAAAAGCCTTTTCGAAATCCATGTACACTACGTCAACTGCATTACCCTCATCAGCCCTCTCTGTTAACTCATCAAAGAACTCAATCAAGTTGGTTGAACACGATTTGCCTTTAACAAATCCGTGCTGGCTTTTCTTAATTAATCCACACTTGTCCAAGTGACTGTTAACTTTGTCACTGATTACTGTTTCTAAAAGCTTCTCCACTGCCGAGGTCAAACTGACTGGCCTGTAGTTGCTGGGATTATCTTTACACCCTTTTTTGAACAATGGTGTAACATTTGCAATTCTACAGTCCTCTGGCACCACCCCCGTATCTAAGGAGGATTAGAATATTATGGCCAGTACCTCCGCGATTTCCTCCCTCAATTCCCTCAGCATCCTAGGATGCATCCCATCCGCTCCTGGTGATTTATCTACTTTAAGTACAGCCAGCCTTTCTAATACCTCTTTATCAATTTTTATCCTATCAAGTATCTCCACTACCTCCTTCTTTACTATGTCTATGGCAGCATCTTCTTCCTTGGTGAAGACAGATGCAAAGTACTCGTTTAGTTCCTCAGCCACGCCCTCTGCCTCCATGGGTAGGTCTCCTTTTTGGTCCTGAATCGGCCCCACCACTCCTCTTACTACCCTTTTACTATTTATATGCCAACAGAAGACTTTTGGATTACCTTTTATGTTGGCTGCCATTCTATTCTCATACCCTCTCTTTGCCCCTCTTATTTTCTTTTTCACTTCTCCTCTGACCTTTCTATATATAGCCTGATTCTCAGATGTATTTGCAACCTGACATCTGTCATACACGCTCTTTTTCTGCTTCTTCATATTCTCTATCTCTTTCGTCATCCAGGGAGCCCTGACTTTAGTTGCCCTGCCTTTCCCCCTAGTGGGAATGTACCTCAACTGTACCTGAACTATTTCCTCTTTAAAGGCAGCCCATTGTTCCATTATAGTTTTGCCTGCCAATCTTTGATTCTAGTTTACCCGGGCCAGATCCGTTCTCATCCCACTGAAATTGGCCTTCCCCCAGTTAAACATTTTTACTCAGATTGCTCCCAGTCCTTTTTCATAGCTAATCTAAAGCTTATGATACTATGATCACGGTTCCCTAAATGTTCACCTACTGACACTTGCTCCACTTGACCTACCTCATTCCCCAGAACCAGATCCAGCAATGCCTCCTCCCTCGTCGGGCCGGAAACATACTGATCAAGAAAGTCCTCCTGAACACACTTCAGAAATTCTTCCCCTTCTCTGCCCTTAACACTATTATGATCCCAGTCTATATTAGGATAGTTGAAGTCCCCCATTATCACTACTCTATAGTTCTTGCACCTCTCTGTAATTTCCCTGCAGATTTGCTCCTCCATATCTTTCCCATTATTTGGTGGTCTATAGAATACACCTAATAGTGTAATGGCACCTCGACTATTTCTTATCTCTAGCCGTACAGATTCTGTCCTTTACCCCTCCAGGACATCCTCCCTCTCCAGCACTGTAACATTCTCTTTAATCAATACTGCCACCCCACCTCCTTTCTTTCCTTCCCTATCTTTCCTGAACACTTTATAACCAGGAATATTTAATACCCAATCCTGCCCTTTTTTGAGCCAGGTCTCAGTTACTGCCACAACATCATATTCCCATGTGGCTATTTGTGCCTGCAGCTCACTTACCTTGTTTACTACGCTTCATATGTTCACATACATACACTGTAAACCCATCTTAGACCATCCTGTATTCTCTCTTAGTTTGACCCCCCCCCCCCTCCTAATACCTTACTATTTATTACTTTAGTGCTCTTTGCCTCTCCCAATCCTTTGAGCACTTTATTTCCTCTTTCTAATGTTACATCCTGGTGCCCATTCCCCTGTCAAATTAGTTTAAACCCTCCCCAACAGCACTAGCAAACCTCCCCGCGAGGATATTAGTTCCGGCCCTGTTGAGGTGCAACCCGTCCGGCATGTACAGGTCACACCTCCCCCAGAACCGGTCCCAATATCCCAGGAATCTAAAGCCCTCCCTCCTGCACCATCTCTCCAGCCACGCATTCAACTGCGCTATCTTCCTATTTCTATACTCACTAGCACGTGGCATTAAGAGTAATCCAGAGATTACTACCTTTGAGGTCCTGCTTTTTAACCACTTTCCTAGCTCCCTGAAATCTGCCTGCAGGACCTCATCCCTCTCTCTACCTATGTCGTTGGTACCAATATGGACCATGACCTCTGGCTGTTCACCCTCCCGCCTCAGAATGTTCTGCAGCCGCTCGATGACATCCTTGACCCTGGCACCAGGGAGGCAACATACCATCCTGGAGTCACGTCTGCATCTGCAGAAACGCCTGTCTGCTCCCTAACTATCGAATCCCCTACCACTATTGCTTTCCCACTCTTCTTCCTCCCGCCCCCCCGTACAGCTGAGCTCTGGCTCTGGTTATACTCCCCAGAGGAACCATCGCCCTCACCAGTACTCAGAACCGAATACTGGTTGGAGAGCGAGATACACTCAGGGGACTCCTGCACTACCTGCCTGGTCCTCCTCTTCTCTTCTGTCTGGTGGTCACCCATTCCCTTTCTGCCTGCACACTCTTTATCTGCGGGGTGACCACCTCCTGAAACGTGCTATCCACGAAGCTCTCAGCCTCACGGATTCAACGCAGTGACGCTAACTGTTGCTCAAGCTCCAAAACTCAGAGCTGACGACATTTCCTTCACATATGGTTGTCCAGCACAGGGGAAGCGTCCTGGAGTCCCCACATGGCACAGGATGTGCATTCCACGGGACTGAGCTGTCCTGCCATGCCTTTACTTAATAGACTATTAACTAGAAACACTTACCAGCTACTCACCAATCAGCCCCTTCCCTGGTTGTGTCATCACTTTAGCAGTTTTGCAGTTGTTACTTTTGTTGTTGTTATTTTCGCTGGAGGTTCTCTGCCTCCTCGCTACTGCTGCTGCTCCGGTCTACGCTCTCTCTGGGCCCCCCGCTCGATTTATACTCTGCCTCCTCACTGCCACTGCTGCTCCGGTCTACGCTCTCTCTGGGCCCCCCGCTCGATTTATACTCTGCCTCCTCACTGCCACTGCTGCTCCGGTCTACGCTCTCTCTGGGACCCCCGCTCCATTTATACTCTGCCTCCTCACTGCCACTGCTACTCCGGTCTACGCTCTCTCTGGGCCCCCCGCTCGATTTATACTCCGCCTTCTAAACTAGAGAGCAAAAGAGCTGTGTTCTGGGTTTTCTCCTCTCGGCTCCCTTTATGCCGCCGCCGCCTCCGCTGCCACCGCTCCCAGGAAGGAGTGTTATCCTGTAACTTGGGACTATACAATGGTATGGAAGCTGGTGAATACTGTCCGAGGTTTGGAGCTGTGCCCTGCATAAACGGCAGAGTTTATGTTCTGCATTCTCCTGGGTGACTATTTGCGGCACATTTCCCATGTTCATTTGGTTGTTTTTGATCTGTCCATTAAAAGGTGATGAGGAGAGGGGAAAAAACAGAAAGAGGAGGTCAGTATAGAAATTAAACATTCATGGTTCTCCAATTTAGAAGTTAGAGAGGGAACTTTAATTTTAAATTTAACTGAACAGAATTGCTGGAGGAAGTCAATATCTTGTTTGAGTTCTTGATTAAGATGAAATTCTAATTTAGCTACCGAGCCTCCTTTGAAGATTCTGATTTGTTTTGAGTTGGAGTTCAGTTTAAATTGAATCTGAATAGCAAATGTTCAGTCAGATGAAACCAAGGAAATTGATTCCTCCCTGTGTTTATTGCAATTGTACTATCCCGAATAATAGGGAATTAATTATTTCCTCTTGTTCTGCTCAGACTGGCTGGTAGCAGGAGAGCATGTTTCTTTTCCCTGTTCCATTGACACTAATCATGTTAATACCACAATGAGTTGCACAAGAGCACATTTGTCATATTCCCCCGCTATGGTGAATTGAGTAGGTGGGACCAAATAAATCCCCTTTAGAAAGAAAGAACTCACATTTATATAGTGCCTTTCACAGCCTAGGGACGCCTCAAAGCGCTTTATAGCCAATTAAGTACTTTTGAAGTGTAATCACTGTTGTAATGGTGGGAAACGCAACAACCAATTTGCGCATGGCAAGGTCCTGCAAACAGCAATGACCTGATAATCTGTTTGAGTGATGTTGGTTGAGGGATAAATATTGGCCAGGACACCGAGGATAACGCCCCTGCTCTTTTAGGTTCAACTCACAGGGCATTTGAAAGACGGCACCTCTGACAGTGCAGCACTCCCTCAGTACCGCACTGAAGTGTCAGCCTGGATTATGTGCTCAAGTCTCTGGAGTGGGACTATGAATCCACAACCTTCTGACTCAGAGGCAAGGGTGTTACCAACTGAGGCGTCACAGAGATCATCATCTACGGAGGCCCGCACGTCTCAGCCTGGTGTCATCTTCAGGGTGGTAAAACTGTGCAATTAGTTCATTCAAAATGATTACAGAGGAAACTATAATCGCAGCCACATCACTATCTGTCCCCTTGTGGCAGGGATCTGGAATGGCATCAGTGTAAGCTTCCACATTTGTCACTCAAGAAAGTAATTACCCACATTTTGCTATCTGGGGTGGGAGGGGGGATGGGAGTACCTTTTTTAAACATGGGGGCAATGCATGCTTCTACCTCCCTAGTGTTCCTGCACAGGAATAGTTTTGGAAGCCTATTCAGTTATTTTAACTCTTAAGCCAGTGGTTAATGGTTTTCTACTGTGACCCTGGGTAAAATTTATAAATGCCAAGATTCTTATTATGTTAACACTGTTGAAGACTGTGGAAAATCATGTTCTGTGTAGTGACAGTGTGGTTTCAGATGGAAATAGGTCTTTAATTATACTGCACTAATTAGGATGCATCAAATAAAATGTAAAAAGTTACAAAAGCTTCTATAAATATGTAAAAAGAAAGAGGTTAGTAAAAACAAACGTAGGTCCCCTGCAGTCGGAAACAGGGGAAGTCGTAATGGGGAACAAGGAAATGGCAGATCAATTGAACAAGTACTTTGGTTCGGTGTTTACTGTGGAGGACACACACAACCTGCCGGAAATAAAAGGGGTCAGAGGATCTGGTAAGAGGGAGGAGCTGAGGGAAATCCTTATTAGTCGGGAAAAGGTATTGGGGAAATTGATGGGACTGAAGGCTGAAAAATCACCGGGGCCTGATGGTCTGCATCCCAGAGTACTTAAGGAGGTGGCCTTGGAAATAGTGGATGCATTGACGATCATTTTCCAACATTCCTTAGACTCTGGATCAGTTCCGATGGAGTGGAGGGTGGCCAATGTAACCCCTCTTTTTAAAAAAGGAGGGAGGGAGAAAGCAGGGAATTATAGACCGGTCAGCCTGACATCGGTCGTGGGTAAAATGATGGAAGCAATTATTAAAGATGTCATAACAGACCATTTGGAAAGTGGCGACATGATAGGTCCAAGTCAGCATGGATTTGTGAAAGGGAAATCATGCTTGACAAATCTTCTGGAATTTTTTGAGGATGTTTCCAATAGGGTGGACAGGGGGGAACCAGTAGATGTGGTGTATTTGGACTTTCAGAAGGCCTTCGACAAGGTCCCACACAAGAGATTGGTGAACAAAGTTAAAGCACATGGGATTGGGGGTAATGTGTTGACGTGGATTGAGAACTGGTTGGCACACAGGAAACAAAGAGTAGGAGTAAATGGGTACTTTTCAGAATGGCAGGCAGTGACCAGCGGGGTACCGCAGGGTTCGGTGCTGGGACCCCAGCTGTTTACATTATATATTAATGATTTGGACGAAGGGATTAAATGTAATATCTCCAAATTTGCGGATGACACTAAATTGGGAGGCAGTGTGAACAATGAGGAGGATGCTAGGAGGCTACAGAGTGACTTGGACAGGTTGGGTGAATGGGCAAATGTATGGCAGATGAAGTACAATGTGGATAAATGTGAGGTTATCCACTTTGGTGGTAAAAATAGAGAGGCGGACTATTACCTGAATGGTGGCAGATTAGGGAAAGGGGAGGTGCAACGAGACCTGGGCATCATGGTACATCAGTCACTGAAGGTGGGAATGCAAGTGCAGCAGGCAGTCAAGAAAGCAAACGGAATGATGGCCTTCATAGCAAGGGGATTTGAGTACAGGAGTAGGGAGGTGATGCTGCAGTTGTACAGGGCCTTGGTGAGGCCACACCTGGAGTATTGTGCGCAGTTTTGGTCTCCTAACTTAAGGAAGGACATTCTTGCTATTGAGGGAGTGCAGCGAAGGTTCACTAGATTGATTCCTGGGATGGCCGGACTGACATATCAAGAAAGATTGGGTCAACTGAACTTGTATCCTCTGGAGTTCAGAAGAATGAGGGGGGATCTTATAGAGACATTTAAAATCCTGACTGGTTTAGACAAATTAGATGCGGGCAGAATGTTCCCAATGGTAGGGAAAACTAGAACCAGGGGTCACAGTCTAAGGATTAAGGGGGAGCCATTTAGGACTGAGCTGAGGAGGAACTTCTTCACCCAGAGAGTGGTGAATCTATGGAATTCTCTTCCACAGAAGGTTGTTGAGGCCAGTTCGCTAAATATATTCAAAAGGGAGTTAGATATAACACTCACAACTAAGGGGATCAAGGGGTATGGCGAGAAAGCAGGAATGGGGTACTGAGGTAGCATGTTCAGCCATGAACGCATTGAATGGCAGTGCAGGCTCGAAGGACCGAATGGTCTACTCCTGTACCTATTTTCTATGTTTCTATGTTTCTATTAAGATGATTTGAGACTCAACTGTCTTCTGTTTGAGGCAGAATATCATCAAAACTTGATCAGGAGGTGCTGAAGCCTGGAAATGTGGACTTATGTGAACTTTTAGAAGCAATTTTGTTTGCTTAATGGTTCTGGTACAATTGCAGTAATCTACTGGACCTCCTGTTGCTCATATTAAGACATGTTTGCAATGGCAGCAGTGTTATGCCACATCATACTTATAACCGATAATGCCCCATGTATTATTCTGCTGCTAAGATAGAACAGTGTGCCTTGAGGACAACAAAGTCCAACTGTTGTTAATCTGAATTCAATTGCTTTTTAGTGAGGGACCTTTGCAGATTGGAAGGTACTTGTGAATTTCGAGCTCCAGGTTAATGACTGGTTTACCGTCAGCTTTTTTAAGATTGTTTTGTATCTGTAACAAAGTGTGAGGTGCGTTGTAGAAGTGCACCAGATGTAACACTATTATTTAGGTATATATATTTGGGACTGGCCAGATGGACCACAATAGTCTTATCTGATCCCGTTACATTCCCATGTGTCTCGACTTCTGTTGGCGCATGACTAGTGGAATTGCTCATAGTAAATGCCCCTTTTTATAAGGACAGAAGCCTTGTACCATCTAATGTACCATAAATTGGCCCAGATTTTCCTGCAACGGCAAGATCGCTCTCTAGCGCGCCAATCTTGCCATTGATAATTGCTCCATATTTTCCGGCATTTGTAATTATAATGCGCCGGAGCGAGCAAAGCGGAGAATGAGAAGCGACACTTTCCGTGTACTCTCCGTCACTCCATAGACGATTCCTGATACCTTCGTTTAAAACTGTGCTGTTGGTGCCTGGCTTTTGCCCGCCACGGATTAAACTTCTGCGCACATATCGACACGCAATTGTTGAATTGCCTTTTTTTAGGTATTTATTTATTTTTGAGGGACCTTTTAGCTAAAGGTGATGCGGCAGATTAGCAACAATAAATACTTAAAAAAGAAACATAATTTAAAAAAAAATACTGAAAAGTATTGTTCATAATAGGTCTTTATTAGCATGACAATGCAATGGCTTAAGAACATGTTTTTTCAACAAGTCCTGATCAGCAAACACATTAGCAAGCCAAATACCCTGAGAAAGTTGCTGATTTAATCCCTGAATTAGCTGCTCTCAGGTTTGCAGTAGCAGTACTTCAATTGGCCCCAGTCCTCCTGAACCAGAGAAGTTGAAAGTTAACAAGGATTGACATAACTGGGGGTAGAGTTTCCGCTTAGGGCGCAGTCAGGAAATTGCACCCAAAATGCGCTCAAAATTGCGCTGGTTAGGTTACATTTGTATTTGCATAACCACAAACGTAAAATCTTCAAAGGACCAGCATAATCGGGCAGCGTAATAGAACGTAATTGTTTCTTTTCTATTCTTTCCATTAAAAAGTATTCCTTGATGTATTTAAGAGTGGTAACTGGGTGCAGTTTTATTAATCCAGCTGAAGTTGGGTTTCTCACCAAAAATAAGCATTCTTACTAAGAATGTCCAGTCCTCCACTTGTGAGCAACTTGATTTAATATCACTGAAAATGACTTTCAAATACTATCCTGAAGCATTTAATAGTTTAATTGGTGTAGACGAGCCAGTTCCTTCGTAAATTAAATATTTTCTGATATGAAAAGACTTTTAAATCGTGCCGACTAGTGCCTGTGCGTCTAAGAAAATGAGCGCAATTTGAAGAGCTTTCCCGAACCAGAGCAATCGTCGGAATCTCGCAATTTCGACCTGGGGGCGGGGCCGGTTTTGTGGGCAGAGCCCGATCCGCTGAATTGAATCTTAAACCAGCGGAAAAGATCGCGGAAAACGTGAACATAAGCGGTTTTGGGCGTAACTCACTTTCGTTTAAAATGCCCCGATTTTTAGCGCTGCTTGGGCCAATTCTGCGCGGATTGCACTGATATTACGAGCGGAAATCCACGGAAAATCTACTCCCTGATCTTTATCCAGTGATCCCGATTGGAAATTGCATTGTGCAGCTGTTTGGGGAGGACAGGATTGGGCTCAGCTGTAATGGCTCCCATGGTTGAACAGCCTAACGCTAAGGCCCTGAGATTTATGGGGCGGGTACAGGGTAGCACGGGGAAACCCGGCAAGGACCACATTGGAATTTGTTTCTCCCCTTTCCCGCCCGGCAACCATTCAGGAAAACCAGTGGCAGGAGGCCGCGGATGGGGACACTTAGGGACTGTCCCCAGCAATCAGGAGAGGGGAGGGAAGGAGAGATCGGGATTTGGGGGGAGAAGAGAGGCCATCGCAGGAGGGAGGGCTCGATCGGGGCTTGGGGGGTGGGGGGTTGAGAGAGATCACCTGCAGGAGGAAGGGAGCGAGAGGTTGGGGCTTGGGAGTGGAGGTCGGCGATGGCGGCAGGGGTGAGAGAGTGGCCACGATCGGCAGAGGGGAGGCTGAAGGTTTCCTTGAGGGGCCGGGGGAGCACTCCTGCTCCTCCTGGCCCACTAGGAGTGCTGAAACAGGCACTTAGCTTCTGGAGCCAGCAGCTCCCACATCTTTTCGCTGCTGGGTTTCCAAGCCCTGGGAAACCCGTGCTGTCAGTGTTAAATTTAAATCAGGCTCCCAATTGCACTGTGGGAGCCTGATTTAAATATGTTAATGAGGTGCCCCGCCTCTCGAGGGTGGGACACTCGCCCGGCACAAAACCTGCTGCTGTAGAAACGGCAACGGGCGTGTACGGGGCGGGTTTGGGACGCTATCCCCGTTATTACATTTTTACCCCTCACCCCCCACTGACCATTTCCCGCCTGTCGTGGGAGGGATATTATCGAGGCCTAACTGTCTGTCTCAGCTCATACATGAATGGTCACTTTTAGAAAGTAATGGAGGACAGCTCGTACCGGTGAAGCTGCATTGTAGAATAAATCAGCACCTTCAGGAGGGGAAGGGCGAAAATCAGGGAAAGCAGAATAGGTGCCTGTTTCTAACAGGCTGTGAACACGTTGCAATGTCACAGACACTGTCCAACTTGGCCAACCTCCTGAGGGAGACAAACAACCACAGGTAACCTCGCCAGGAATTTAAAAAAACTAGTGGATAAAGATTTCTCCCTGGCTTGCCAGCGCTAATTGAGTGAAAACTCCAAAATGAAGTGAACATCACAATCAATGTTCCCTCTTATTTTTTTCCTTTAACGGGCTGCACGGTCGATTCAAATGTTCGCGCATGCGCGGTTTTCCTCACAGAAAAGCCGGTGTGCGGCCTGCGCGGGACCTCCAGAGCGCCACGCGGCCGCACAGCTTAACGGGAACATTGGTCACAAGCTGTATGACTTGAATGTTCTCCAGTATGATTTTCTCACTGGAGAGTTACTGTGTTCAGTGGGATCCTGATGTGTATCCTCTATTTATAGCCCAAGTAGGTCAAGGAGAAGTGGTTTGTTTCAAGTGCTTTATTTTCAAATAGCCACATCACGTGTTGCACTGGATGAAGTATAATGATCAAAAAAATGTCAATGCGCGACTAGTGGTAAATAGAGAGATGTAAGCTTCTGTTGTGCACTCCAGCAGTAATTAATGCCACATGGAAATAAAATCAATAAGTTTCACATTTCACACACCACCAAGCCCAATTCTACCATTAATGAACTGCAACACTCCAAAACGACAAAGAAAGCTAACAGAAGCTTCTCTGAAATCATCAGCTCTTTTGCACTTTACAGAACCTATAGCTCCACCAGTGATAGCAGCCACCGCTCAAACGCTACCGAAGGCAGCTCTTTCTGGACAATGGGACTGAGTTCAACTTACACAGTTGAATATCCTGCCAACAAAGAAAGGCTTGCATTGTTACAACACTTTATTCAATAACGATGCCTCTCTGCCAACAAATCTCACTGTTGCCACCCATCATTCTCAGGCTAATTCTTTTACAATAGGGTTTTGTACTTCTGTAGAATACATACTTTGATATAATAAGGGAAACACTTAACAGGCTGATTCATATCCTGTCAAAACTCAAACCTACTCACCATTAAATCTAATATATTTGAAAACTACACCTACGCAAGCCTTTGCAAAAAGATTTTTATCAGCTGGAGTATAATTTCAGTGAGTTGTGTTGTCAGGTCATTTTTGTGTCACAATGACGGAAATTGCTGCTATGAAATGCAATGGCACCGTCGATAGGGGTAATGTTCCCTTTCAGCGCCGAGGCGGCAGTCTCGTGGAGTAGATCAACCACCCATTGTAGAATATAGGTCCGATTGTGGGATGTATATCTGGCAAGTTCAACAACGAACAGCCAATCTGCTCCGCCAGATTACGGCGCAGGCAGCGAAGATGAGAAACCTCCCCTCCCACACCACAGCCTATGTCTGCCTCTCGAATGATTGCAAAGATTTTTTTTCCCCCTCTGTTACCCTGCCCAGAAAACCATTCCAGCTATTAATCTTTCTTTACACGAAGAAGCACTTTCTGGGCATTGGTCGTTTCACCAGTTTGTCCCGCTATCTCCTTGTCTTGTGAGCCTAGTCTAACTTGAACTCGTGCTTGGAGTTAACCTTTTTCTCTTGCATGCAGTATGTCACCAAACTAGCAGAAAACTTGCAAGTCAAAAAATTAGAAATACGAAGACTGCTGATGTAGATACTTTCACTGGGGGAAAACTTTTAATAAGGTAAGTAATGAAATGCAAGTGCACAAATGCTACAAGTTAGCACCTATATAGTATGAAGAATTTCCAAGAGGTGTCAAATATTGTTTGATAACGCTCCTGTGAAGCACCTTGAGTCATTTCACGACGTTAAAGGCGCTATATAAATGCCAGCAACGTTCCTGTTCAGCCGCCCGGCCGCGCAGCCATCTGCAGCTCCCGCGCAGCTGACTCCACGGCGCTCCAATGTCAATAAAACATGCGTAGTAATTTGAAGGGGCTGCACACCCAGAATAAAATGACAGGGAACATTGAATGCAAGTTGTTGTTGAAGCCAAATGCAGTGCCCCTTCCACTGTCTCAGCTAAGATCAGCTAATTAAGCTCCGACTGGCGATCCAATCTGGGATGTTGCTGGTCTGTCTGACTCGACACTCAACATCGAGTTTAACAATTTTAGACTATAACCTCGGCCTCTGGTTTTTTTCCTCTCACATGGCAGCTTTTGATGATTCTGCTGTTGCCATTTACACCTTCTCCAGACTCATCTTTTGTTTCTTAACTTGTCCCATCTCCTTTTGCCTTGTACCATCGTCCCTTTTGTCTTTTAATCTCTCTTGCCTTCCAGCCTATCACAGACCTTCCCTTTTGTGCTTTCCTCCCTCCCCCTCTTTCCCTGCCCCTGCACTTGCTTAAAAATCTGTTACATCTCTAAACTTTTTCCAGTTCTGACGAAGGGTCATCGACCTGAAACGTTAACTCTGTTTCTCTCTCCACGATGCTGCCTGCTGAGTGTTTCCAGCATTTTCTGTTGTTAATTTTGACTGGATCACTCATTGCCTTCACCAGCTGAGCCATCAGAGGAAGCTTGGCGTTTATTGCTATCTTATTGAGAAACATCCAGAGTAAGTCAACAGGTTTCTGCCTGTATCAGTACATTTCCCTTCACTAATTGCGCCATCACCTGCACAAATATTTTATTACAATAGTTCTCTGAAAGAGGGGTCAAGAAGCTTTTGTTGCTGAGCTGACATCCCATTAATATTAAGCCATCTTCACAGTTTCCTACTGTTGCATAATTATTGTGCCATTGTACCTGGTAATATTCCTTACATTGATCTGAACGACAGTAACCATTGCAGGCACATATGGCTTACTATTGAGCTAAACTTTAGATGAATTATGCTCATGTCTGTTTCCTGTAATTGCCATAAGATCAACAGTAGAAAAGTCCTTTATTGGCTAAAAGCACCTCTGCTCCATGAATGTGATCCACTCGCCCATAAGATCTAACTCTGCCGATAACTATCTCTGCGAGAGCACGCAGTGATCTTCTATCCACATTTATAGAGTTCAAATGCTGACTTTAAAGGGCAGAGTGATTAGTGAGAACAGCGCAGGCCATTTCTAATAGGTAAACGATTCCTATTTCATTGGATAAATCCTCGCCCAAACCCCAATTATATTGATGCTGGCACAAGCATAAGAACATAAGAAATAGGAGCAGGAGTGGGCCATTCGGCCTTTCGAGCCTGCTCCGCCATTCAATGAGATCATGCCTGATCTTCTGCCTCTCACAGAATTTTTTTTAGTTCAGCATTTAAGGGGAAAAATTTGGTTGGTTTGCGCCTCCCGTTAGCAACCTAAGAGGGCGCTAACGGGGCGCAAAGCAACTCGCGCCCGGACGCGGCGATGTTTGTGCCGCTCACGAAATTAACTAGGGTTTTTGCGGCGGCGCAAAAGTTTACCGCCCGATTTCCTGCGCCCGCAGATCGTGACGTCAGTCGAGCGTGCGACGCCCTGGTGGCGCCCCGGACCGGATATTGAGTGGCGCCCCCTTCCTTTCCGCCTGGCGCAAGCAACGACAGGGAGACTGGAACGTTTCCCAGTCGGTGAGGGGCTGGGGGGGCCGCTATTTAAGGGTGGCCTCTTCCTGGCTTTTTCTGTGGTAGACATTTTTGCACCACTCATTCTGACAGAGAGAGAGATTCTGAGGGAGAGAGAGAGACTTCTGCATAGAGCCAACGCTGTGTGAAGTATTTTTGGCTACTGAGCATCACTTTGCAGGTTCTTTTGGATTAGACCTTCATTACTTCGATTGCCAAGAGTCTGTGGGGGCTGCACTGATTCGGGGAGGAGTCCTGCGCCTGCAGAATCGGAGGCAACAGAGACGCAGAGAGAGAGTGGCAATCATGGCCAGATGGAGGAGGGCCAACAGGCCTCTGTACAGGAGACCTTACCCTCCCAGGGTATTTCGCCAACAATTCTCCTACATTAATATGTCTGAGGAGCAGTGTTTGCGCAGGCTGTGCTTCAGCAAGGAGGTGGTCACTGAGCTCTGCCACCTGCTGCAGCCAGATCTGCAGCCTCAACTGAGGACCAGGACGTCTCTGTCGGTGGCAGTGAAGGTCACAGTGGCTCTGAATTTTTATGCCACTGGCTCCTTTCAAGCAGCTACTGCGGACATCGCCAATATCTCCCAGTTCGCAGTCCATTGCTGTATCCATCAGGTCACAAATGCCCTCTATAAAAGGAGACACCAGTCCACCTCTTTCCCGATGACCCGGGCCAAACAGCATGAATTGGGCTTTGCGAGGATAGTGGGCTTCCCCATGGTGCAGGGCGCCATTGACTGCACGCATGTGGCATTGCGTGCACCGCATGAGAATGCAGAGGTTTTCCGAAACCGCAAGGGGTTCCACTCCTTAAACGTCCAGTTAGTCTGTGACCACAGACAGCTGATACTCGCCGTCAATGCCCACTATCCTGGCAGCAGCCACGATGCTTTCATCCTGCACCAGACTGGTGCGCCAGACCTTTTCCAGGCACCGCATCAGCCAAGTGGTTGGCTCCTCGGGGACAAGGGCTATCCACTCTGCACCTGGCTGATGACACCGCTCCGTAACCCCAACACCCCTGCTGAGCTGCGGTACAATGAGAGCCATCTCACCACCAGGAACATCATTGAGCAGACGATCGGTGTGCTCAAGCAACGGTTCCGCTGTCTGGACCACTCAGGAGGAGCCCTGCAGTACTCGCCTGAGCGAGTCTCCCTCTTCATAGTTGTGTGCTGCATTCTTCATAACCTGGTAATCCTCAGACCCAGCCAATGCCACCAGGCCTTGGAGCACCACCGGAGGAGGAGGAAGAGGAGGAGGATGATCAGCAGCAGCACCAAGGTGGGAGGGAGGCCCACAATGTTGAAACTGCAAGGGCCGTCCGTCAACGACTGATAACAAGCCGCTTCTAGGCCCCTACTGAGGAAATGGCTTCTGGCATGGAGAACAACATGAATGAAAGCAACCCGCAACCCCAAAGCCGGCCAAGGCAGCAATGATTCCAAAGGCCAAACCTGTACATTTTGAATACAAAAACTTTTTTATTTTACAAACTCTGTGTGTGTCATTTCTTCATGACAAACTAATAGAAACAAACACAAAGAATCACTAATTAACATAACTGGTTCTCACAACCTGGAGATAATGTCCAAAACACTAAACAGAAGTTTGAACACGAACCTCGGCCTTTAATAAAAAATTCCCAACATTTCGTCACACCTCCTACTTTTTGCCCTTCGAGGGTGATCTCCTTCCCTTGCGCACTTCCCCCCTTCCCACCCTACTGCTCCTCCGTAATGTGGCCCCAGTGGCTGCAGCAAGGCTGCTGGAAGGCTACTGATTGTCAGAACCTGAGACTACAGATGCCCTTGAAGGACGGCCTCGACCAGCTCTGGGCCTGGAGGGCCCGACTGCAGACTGCACCAACTCTGCATGGGCAGCAGCAGTCTGGGCTACAGGTGGTGGCAAGTGCAATGGGGAAGTGACAGTGGTGGGAGCAGGAATGCTGTCATCCTGAGAGAGGACAGCACCTCCCTGCTCGATCGTCACACTGGCACTCCCACGGGGCAGCACCTCAGCATCTGGAGTAATCTGCTGGAGCATAGATTGCTGGCCTGCTGCGGCACCGTGAGAGCCCCGGGGCAATGTGTCCCAACCAGCGACAATGGCAGCAGTCAGTGCTTGCGTGACCTCAATCTAAGTCTGCATGAGACCAGTCTGAGATTGGATCACGGCAGCCAGTGACTGAATTGCAGCACTAAGCATTTGCGTGGCATCCACCTGTGCTACAGCATAGTGCTCCACACTCCTTGCCAATGCATCAATGCATTCGGGCACCCTTCCCACTGCACCCATGAGCTGAGTGTGCATGTCCACCGCCTGGGTGATCATTTCAGCGATGAGCCGCTCCTCCTCTGCGTCCAGTGCAGCAGGACTCGCTGGCCTACTCTCCCTCCGGGGAGAAGGCCCCCGAGCTTCCCTAGCCACATCGCGTTGCTGCAGCCCGCTGGGTCCTGGAGCTTTACCCTCATCAGACCCTTCCCCCCTGCTCCCCTCCAAGGAAGGCGTAATCCCAGTGTGGGCATGGGCTTCCTCGGGAGAGGGTGGCGCTGGTGCTCCAGCTTCCTCTTCCTCCTCGCCTGCGGCTTCGCTCCCACTGGCAGCTTGAGGGCCCGTCTCCTCAGCTGGTGAATCACCATCTGAAAGCAGGGAGGTACAGGAGTGACTTTAGCGTCAGGACAGGGGGGCAGTAAGGGAGGAAGGAGTGGAGCGATTTAGTAAGTTGGATTGAAAGTGTCAAAGGCTGGTGTTGTGAGTGACAAGTGGAAGGAGAGAGGAGAGAAAGCTGATAACATAGATACATAGATACATAGAAGATAGGAGCAGGAGTAGGCCATCCGGCCCTTCGAGCCTGCTCCGCCATTTAATGAGATCATGGCTGATCCTCCAATTCAGTATCCCGTCCCCGCCTTCTCTCCGTAACCCTTAACCCCTTTTGCCTGTAGAAATATATCTAATTCCCTCTTAAATATATTTAATGAGCTGGCGTACACTGCCCTCTGTGGCAATGAGTTCCACAGGTTCACCACCCTCTGAGTGAAGAAATTCCACCTCATTTCTGTCCTAAATGGTTTAGCCCTTATCCTTAAATTATGTCCTCTAGTTCTGTTCTCACCCGCCAAGGGAAACATTCCTTCTGCATCTAGTCTGTCTAGACCTGTCAGAATTTTATACACTTCTATGAGGTCCCCTCTCAATCTTCTAAACTCCAGTGTGTACATCCCTAAACTACATAGTCTCTCCTCATAGGTCAATCCCGCCATTCCTGGTATCAGCCTGGTGAATCGCCGCTGCACCCCCTCCATGGCAAGAACATCTTTCCTCAGATGAGGCGACCAAAACTGTACACAGTACTCGAGGTGTGGTCTCACCAGTGCCCTGTACAGCTGCAGCAAGGTATCCCTGTTCCTGTATTCCAACCCTTTTGCTATGAAGGCCAGCATACCGTTTGCCTTCTTGATCGCCTGTTGCACCTGCATGCTCGCCTTCAGTGACTGGTGTACAAGAACACCCAGGTCTCTCTGTACTTCCCCCTCTCCCAATTTATTGCCATTTAAATAATAATTTGCCCTCCCGTTCCTGCACCCAAGGTGGATAACTTCGCACTTGTCCACATTATAGTGCATCTGCCATTTATCCGCCCAATCACCCAGTCTGTCCAAATCGCTCTGGAGCTTCCTGGTCTCCTCCTCTGAGCCCACCCCCCCTCCTAGTTTAGTGTCGTCTGCAAATTTGGAAATGCTGCATCCGACTCCCTGATCCAGGTCATTAATGTAAATTGTGAACAGCTGGGGACCCAGGACAGATCCCTGTGGTACCCCACTTGTTACTGCCTGCCATTCAGAAAATGAGCCGTTTATTCCAACTCTCTGTTTTCTATCTGACAGCCAGTTCTCTATCCACGTCAATACTTTCCCCTTTATCCCATGAGCTTCAATTTTCCCTGCTAATCTTTTATGTGGGACCTTATCGAAGGCCGTTTGGAAGTCCAGGTACACCACATCTACTGGCTCTCCCCCATCTATTTTACCAGTTACTCCCTCAAAAAATTCCAATAGATTAGTCAAGCACGATTTACCCTTTGTAAATCCATGTTGACTCTGTCCTATCCTGTCCCCATTTGCTAAGTGCTCCGCTATTTCATCCTTAATGATGGACTCCAGCATTTTGCCCACAACTGATGTAAGGCTTACAGGTCTGTAATTACCTGCTTTTTCCCTACCCCCCTTTTTGAATAGTGGGGTAACGTTAGCTACCCTCCAATCCATGGGCACTGTTCCCGAGTCTAATGAATTCTGAAAAATCATACTTAGTGCATCCGCTATCTCTAGGGCCACCTCCTTCAGCACCTCCTTCATAACCTTACCATTGCTGTCCCGAACGGGGTCGGCCTCTCCAGGGGTGATGGGACCGATCACCTGGCTTGCCACAATCCTGTGGACGCGCGCCTCAAGATCGCTGAGGGGTTGCAGCTGAGGCCGCCCTCCACCCGTCCGTTGCTGCTGTCTCCTGTTATGAGATAGCTTGGCCTGCAAGAAAAAGGACGGCGTCTGAGTAAATATACAGCCATGGTCTTGCCTGATATGCCTCCCATAATTGAACAGCCCTTAATGTATGCAGCCATGATCTTGCCTGATGTGCCTCCCATAGATGAATAGCCCTTACTGTATGCAAGGCTGTGGAATGTGCGTGTGTGATTCATGAGAGGGCCATAGGTGTTGGATGAGTGTTGGGCATTGGGGTTTTACGACCCTCTGGCCATAGAGTGAGGTTGAAATGGAGGGATGGAGAGGTATTGAAAAAAAGCCACTCACTCTGACGACCCGAGTGAGGTCGTTGAACTTTTTGCGACATTGAGTATGGGTCCTGGGCACCATGCTCCTGGAGGAGACGTGCTGAGCCACCTCTCTCCACACTCTTCTGTAGTCGCGCGGCAAAGGCCTCCTGCCACTCTCAGGGTAGTGTATAGATCTTCTGCGCTCCACCGCGCCAACCAGAGCCTCCAAGGCCCGCTCGCTGAAGCGCTGAGCTCGTTCTCTCACCCTCTCCATAGTCCTTGGCTGGAAAATGTAGTCACAGGCCTCTCCAGGCCGAGATTCAAGGCTCCAATGAGCAGGTCGTGGCCGGAGAACAAGATCAACCCTCCCCTTTAAGAACTGGCCGGCGCCAGTGTGTCTGTGTTACTGACATCACCTGCGCTGCGCTCGCTCTCTGAGTTAGCGCCTCGCTCCTCGGCCTTTGCGCCTTAAGACAGGTGTGCAGCGCCTGATTTAGCGCTCCAATCACCTCCAGGGACGATAAAAGCCAAGTTTGCAGTCGGAGGCGATAATTAGTGCCAGGCGCTAAACTTTGCGCCCTGGCCGATAATTGCGTCCCAAACGGGGCGATACCGAATTTCTCCCCCTTTATGTTTTCCTTTTGATATACTCCAGCTTGACAAGAACAGAAACCGATTGCCGGTGAAAGGGCAGTTCTAAACTGCAGTGCGCTATCACCCCTCAGCTCATCACACGTCAAGAGAAAGATCATTTCTGTTTCATCCAGTGACACTCTCTGCTGACTGTTTTTTTAGTTTATGAAATATAACCTAGTTCTGACTCCAACATTTTGATGGCTGTCACCCATATTAGTTTAACGCTTTGTAAAGATAAATAGGTGTCGATGAGATCTGAAAGCTTAACATCCCACACAGACTGAAAATGCTTCAGCAATATGTGCAATTTTCGGTAAAATATATGTTTAATTCAATCTATTTCGACGAAGAGCAGGGGAGTTCTCCCCGGTGTCCTGGCCAATATTTATCTCTCAACCAATGTTACTGAAACAAAAATAGATTATCTGGTCATTATCGCGTTGCTGTTTGTGGGAGCTTGCTGTGCACAAATTGGCTGCCGCGTTTCCTACATTACAACAGTGACTACACTTTAAAAGTACTTAATTGGCTGTAAAGTGCTTTGGGACTTTCTGAGCTCCTGATTTATGCTATATAAATGCAAGTCTTTATTTCTATTTCTATCTGTACATTAAGCACACATTTAAGTGGAAGGCCATTGTTCTTTGTGAATAGCTGCTCGGGGTCTGACAAGTGCAAATGTGTTTCTAAGCCATCGATTTTCAAACAGGGATCTGGTCTATGAGGGGATGCGAGGGAGTCCCAGGGGATCTACAAGGTCATTAGATTTCTGTCCATTTCGAAACATGAGCACAGTATCTCAAGAACTCTCTATTCTATATATTTTTTGCCTTTGTGGAATTAGCAGCACTTTGACCGCGAGTTTCCGCAAGGTTGCGCTGTTTTTTCAGCGCTAAAGATCGAGGAATTTCAAGCGCAAATTACGTCCAGTGCAAATCGAGTTTCCGCGATCTTATGCCAGAAGGTGGCCCCGCCCACAAAACTGTCCACGCCCCCAGATCGAACTCATCACCACGGCGACTTTCCATTAATTGCACCGATTTGTGGGTCTTAGAGCAGGCTCTTAAAATTAAGCTTTTTTTTTAGGCGCAAGGACACTAATAGGCACGTTTTAAAAGCTTTTTGAATATAATTTTATTTTTAATTTATAAAAAAACTGACTACCGTACACCAACGTAACCAGCATGTGGTTCTGTATAGTTTTTAAAGTAATTTTCAGTTATTTAAAATCGGGTTACTCACAGGTGATGTCTAGAAACTCTGATTAAAAATGCATATTTTTGTGATAATCCCATTTTCAGCTGAACTAATCAAACTGCATCAAGTTGCCACTCAAACATATCAAAGAATATTTTATAATGGAATTTTTTTTTAAATTACGTTCTTAAACGCTGCCCGATTGTGCTGGTTCATGGAAGATTTTACATCGGGCGATATGCAAATGAGTTTGAGCGGACACTATGGCCAGAATTTTCTTTACCTTGGCGGGTCTGATGTGGGCGGTGGCCATCTCGGGTCGCGACCCCGCTGCTGGCTCTATCCCAGTGTTGAAAATGAATTTACCTTAATGGGGCCTGTTAAGCCCGCCCAGCGTGTTACCCAGCCCAATGAGATGGAACGGGTCTGGTGACGTCATTCATGACGCGTTTTCAGCCGGGATCTTTAAAGGGACCCTGGCCACATTGCATTTGACGTTTAATCTAACATAGTGCTGTCAGTGTACTACAGCATTGGAGTGCTGCAAACACTGACAATGACTGCACAGAGGCAGAGGGCTGCACCCAGGTTTTCTGATGACTCCCTCCATATAATTATGGAGGGAGTCAGAGCACGCAGGGAGGTCCTCTTCCCTTCCGATGGCGGAAGAGACCTCCCCAGGAGACCAAGATCGCCTGGTTGCAGATTGCAGAGGAGGGCACAAGCAGGGATGTGGTCAAGAGGGCCTGGGTGCAGTGCCGCAAATGTTTCAATGATCTCATGAGATCAGGAAACGTTAGTATAAAGCCATACTTAACTGCATCCTGCTGTGCCACTCATCACATCCCCATCACTCTGCCTTCCCTACCCTACTCCTGCACATCCTTACTCACACCAACTTACCTTGCACCTCCACCCATCCCTCTCTATCTATATTATCACATCCCCATCTCACTAGCCACCCCTCACACTCACCCTCATCCTAGTGCAATCATACTAACTAACAACACACCAGGGTAGTCACTTGGGTGTTTATGTAAAGTTTCTGTTAATGTGGTGTCAAACATAAAAATCTTTATTTTCAACATTTGGACAGATTTCCGTGCACCTTTGGAAGTGGCTTAGTGAGTTGCAGTGAATGGTGAGACATAACGGTACCTCCCGCAATGGGATGAGTGTGAAAGGCTTGGGCATTGTACGGATGCTTTATGGTGTTGGTGTAGGGTGGTGCCAAACTGGCGCATCATGTGGCAGTTTTATGGGTGTACAGCGTAAAGTTAACTAAATCTGGCCATGATGAGGCCATCCCTGGCATCCCGGGCAGCAATGTGCTCGGGTGCTGATGCCCTCTGTCCCGTGCAGCATCAGGTGATTGCGGAGAAGGTTGGTGCTGTTGTTGGTGCTGCTGGTGTACCTGGTGCTGCTGATGTTGGGGCTCATTGTGGTCCGATTCTGAGGACCAAGGTGAGACAGTATAAATGGCACCCATGTTGATGGAATGGATGGCAGGTGAAGTACAGATGACTGAAGCGATCTGTCAATGGTGAGAGAGTTCTTCCAATGAGGTGACACTGGATGGAGACTTTGCTGGAAAGACTTGCAGCCTGCAGAATCTGTGCTGGAAATGGACTGAGCAACAGCTTCTGCCTGAGGAAAGTGATCATCTGTCAGATGGGATCTTTTACTGTACATTTGATGCTGTCAAGTAATCAGCTGGAGCAATGGCCACTGAACTCCCGCCTCAGGTTGACAGACGTGGTTCCCGAGCTGCGTGATTCCCGTGGCCACGCAGGGAAATTAAAAAAGTAAACGAGAAAAGGCTCTTATGTGCCTGTAAACTACCTGATAATCATCTCAATTGGGTCCCCCGCTACCACCCCGGAAAATTCCGGCCTTAAGCAAAAAAAATAATTTTTTAAAACTAGTGTCATTTTGGGCCCAATTTGCGCCCGGATCGCCGAATGCGCCCATTGTTTCTATTGCTGTATACTAATAAAATTATTTTCTGCAATGATACTGCTGTTTTCCTTGGCGAGCCTAACACTTTTAACAGTCAGGATAGTGGGGCGCGAAGTGTTCGATGTTTGCAGGAAGTCTCCCACGCAGAAAAGTTTGAAAACTTCTTAGTTCTGCCAGCCATCCTGAAACTGTAATGATATTTCTGAAAAGACGGAACCATTTGTATTTTTTTCCTAACTTTACTTCCTTTTTTTCTGTTTTTTCTTCTCTCCTCTCCCTGTACTCTCCTCCCCCAGCATACCTGATCCCTCAGTGTCAGCTGTGGCTCAGTGGGTAGCACTCTCACCTCCTGAGTCTAGAAGGTTGTGGGTTCAAGTCCCACTCCAGAGACTTGGCACAAAAATCTAGGCTGACACTCCAGTGAAGCGCTGAGGGAGTACTGCAACTGTCGGAGGTGCCATCTTTCGGATGAGACATTAAACCGAGGCCCCGTCTGCCCTCTCAGGTGAACGTAAAAGATGCCATGGCACTATTTTGAAGAAGAGCAGGGGAGTTATCCCCGGTGCCCTGGCCAACATTTATCCCTCAATGAACATTTAAAACAGTTTGGGGGAAAAATTCGTTAGCGACCATTTTGGGTCGTTAACATCACCTGGGCGCTAAATTTAGCATCCGGCGAAAAATGGCGCCGGCGATCGCTAACGTCAGATTTATCGCCCAAGAGGGAGGTGGAGCGCTAATTCAAGCGCTCCACTTCCTTCTTAGAGCGCTAACCCCGAATATCGGGGTGGTGCGTTCTGCAGCGCTACGCACTGGGCCGCGAAGCGCTGTCGCATGGAAGGGCTCTTCCCCTTATTAAAGGGGAGGGCCCAAGCTCACAACTGTGCGGGGCCCTACCCGGACCACCGGGGAGCGGGGTGCTGTGCCAGCAGCCCGGCACTCAAGAGGAGTGCTGGGCTGCCTGACTGCGGCATGGACCCCGCGTTCAAACACGCAACAGGCCACGACAAGTAAGTCGGCTGATTTTTTCTTTCCCCGCCCGCCACCTTCCCTTTAGTTAGCGCCCCACGAGCCTCCTGCCGCTCCGTTCCCGGTCGCTGTCATCGCCCGCCGCAGATTCAGGGGGCAGGGGCCAATTTTGCAGGTGGGGCGAAAATGGGGTGCTGCGCACGGTGATGACGTCGTCATCGCCTGCACAGTGGAGCGGGGCGCTACCGGTTACCGCCGCCGCTAAACTCACACTGAGTTTAGCAGGAGTTGTTAGCGGCGCCGCCCCCGGGGCACGAACGAGAGACGCAAATACACTGAATTTCTAGCCCATCATCTGGTCATTATCACATTGCTGTTTGTGGGAGCTTGCTGTGCGCAAATTGGCTGCCGTGTTTCCTACATTACAAAAGTGACACCACTTCAAAAGTACTTCATTGGCTGTAAAGCGCTTTGTGACGTCCGGTGGACGTGAAAGGCGCGATAGAAATGCAAGTCTTTCTTTTTATCTTTTTCTCAGTGGGGCAGATGGCCTGTGTCTAAGTTTCTGCCAATAGGCACTTTTTAATAGTGCCGTTTAGGTTCGGGAAGAGCATGACAAAACAACTTGCATGCATCGCCCACCCATTTTTATATTTTAAAGTTTGCTGTTTGCGGGAGCTTGCTGTGCGCAAATTGGCTGCCACGTTACCTGCATTATAACAGTGACTACACTTCAGAAGCACTTCATTGGTTGTGAAGCGCTTTTGGGGACATCCTGAGGTTGTGAAAGGCGCTATATAAATGCAAGTTTTTTTTTCTTTCTTGGGTTGATTCTGAACCCAACTTGGGATGGGCTGCTCCAACTTTTCCCCCTTCTTTAGGCATGTAAGCACATAAGAGTGAACCTTCTCAGCATACGCAAGCGATTGATTTGGCGCATTTGAAATCTGCTTCGTTCAAGAGTATTCAGGGAAAGCTCTCATTTTCCCTGCTTTGAATGAAACTCCATTAACCCGAATGTGCTCTTCCTTTTGCACGTCAGAAATTTCTTCAGAGCTGCAGTTCATCGCCTGGTGATCTCCCAGCAGGGTCCCAGTCTACTTAATGAAACCAATAAAAGTGCCACTCTCCTGCAAATCTCAAAAGGGATCGCTTTCCTCGTCTTTCTTTCTTTAAATAATTATTAGTGCTTTGCATCCAGTTAATCTAATCAGTCAACGTTTAAATTCTGCTGCTCCTGTCTCTACCTCCTGGAGCTCAATATCATAGTTGAATGTGAAAATTAGCCATTATGGCATAATTAATGCAAAACTTAAGAGAATAAAGCAACTCTATTTTTGTACAATTTCTATTATATCTTATTAGTACAATCACTTTCTCTTTCAAAGCAGTTACAAAGCAATTCAGCACTTTATGCTGCAGTGGTTTATAATTAAATAAGAAAAAACATGAAGATCACAGAAGATTTCATTTACAGCACGTGAACACCTGTTTAGGTCCCATATAGAGCCTGAATGACATTCGCGCCACAAAAGTGCCAGGCAATGACTATCTCCAACAAGCGAGAGTCTAACCACCGCCCCTTGACATTCAACAGCATTACCATCGCTGAATCCTCCACTATCAACATCCTGGGGGTCACCATTAACCAGAAACTTAACTGGACCAGCCACATAAATACTGTAACAACATGAGCAGGTCAGAGGCTAGGTATTCTGCAGCGAGTGTCTCACCTCCTGACTCCCCAAAGCCTTTCCACCATTTACAAGGCACAAGTAAGGAGTGTGATGGAATACTCTCCACTTGCCTGGATGAGTGCAGCTCCAACAACACTCAAGAAGCTCGACACCATCCAGGACAAAGCAGCCCGCTTGATTGGCACCCCATCCACCACCTTAAACATTCACTCCCTCCACCACCGGCGTACCGTGGCTGCAGTGTGTACCAATCTACAAGATGCACTGCAGCAACTCGCCAAGGCTTCTTCCGCAACACTTCCCAAACCCGCGACCTCTTCCACCTAGAAGGACAAGGGCAGCAGACGCATGGGAACACCACCACCTCCAAGAGCCCCTCCAAGTCACACACCATCCTGACTTAGAAGTATATCGCCGATCCTTCATCGTCGCTGGGTCAAAATCCTGGAACTCCCTACCTAACAGCACTGTGGGAGTACCTTCACCACACGGACTGCAGCGGTTCATGAAGGCGGCTCACCACCACCTTCTCAAGGGCAACTAGGGATGGGCAATAAATGCTGGCTTTGCCAGCGACGCCCACATCCCATAAACGAATAATAAAAAAATATAGAAGTTGCATTGCCAGTGCACGTCACGTACAAACGGACTGTGGCAAACAGCAGCTGCACACTACAGCTTGCCGAGAGTCAGTGAAGCTCTTGCCCTCGTTGCATTTGGGAATACAAACCCTGCCAGCGCGACTCTTCTGGTGCAAAACTGGATTGCAGGCTCACGCGAATCGCTGCGAGCTCTCTGGTGGTTCTACCGGTCCGTCTGAACAGTCAGTCGTGTGATGTTGTTGGAGCTACACAGCCAGCCTCTCCTGTAACCTGACAGCTAGAAGCTGCTGCTTGTGGAATCCAGTTGGCACATTGCGTATCATGCTGTAGACTCTTTCCTCGGGCTGATCTGTGCCATTTATGTAATGTCATGCCAGGACTCTGTTGCCTTTTGTGCTGTTACCCAAAGAAAAATTTGGATTAAGCTCAGTTCTGGAGCGTCAGTGAATGGAGCTTTTGTTTCGGGTGTTCTCCAGAAATTATTCTCTATAAACGAATTGGCAGGTTCTTATTAGGCATGGTCCATAGTTATCCTACGAGGTGATTCCATTTCCAGTTCTTTCGATTGCTTTTTAATCTAAAAAAGGGGGATTTTAACCCCACCTGACGGGCGGAAACCAGTTCTACTAGTCCCTGTGAACAGTTGAAATCAGCCGAGTGACTTAACCGCCGTCGCCCCTCATGGATCCTGCTGTCTTGAATGTTCTAAGCAGGTTGCAAGGATACCTGCCTGAAGCCGGGTCCAACAAGGAAAATTTAAGTATCCTCTGCCCCAGGCTCCCTCCACTCCCCACCCCCATCCCGGTCCCACCCCCACCATCCAAACTTGAGACCCACCCAAAAGTCCATGCCCGCATGCAACAAGACCTGGACGACGTTCAAGCTTGGGCTGATAAGGGCAGGTAACATTCGCGCCACAGAAGTGCCAGGCAATGACTGTCTCCAACAAGCGAGAGTCTAACCACCTCCCCTTGACATTCAACGGCATTACCATCGCCGAATCCTCCACCATCAACATCCTGGGTGTCACCATTGACCAGAAACTTAACTGGACCAGCCACATAAATACAGTGGCAACAAGAGAAGGTCAGAGGCTAGGTATTCTGCAGCGAGTGTCTCATCTCCTGACTCCCCAAAGCCTTTCCACCATCTACAAAGCACAAGTAAGGAGTGTGATGGAATACTCTCCACTTGCCTGGATGAGTGCAGCTGCAACAACACTCAAGAAGCTCGACACCATCCAGGACAAAGCAGCCTGTTTGATTGGCACCCCATCCACCACCTTAAACATTCACTCCCTCCACCACCGGCGTACCGTGGCTGCAGTGTGTACCATTTACAAGATGCACTGCAGCAACTCGCCAAGGCTTCTTCGGCAGCACCTCCCAAACCCGCGACCTCTTCCACCTAGAAGGACGAGGACAGCAGGTGCATGGGAACACCACCACCTCAAGTTTCTCTCCAAGTCGCACACCATCCTGACTTAGAAGTATATCGCCGATCCTTCATTGTCGCTGGGTCAAAATCCTGGAACTCCCTCCCTAACAGCACTGTGGGAGCATCTTCACCACATGGTTCAAGAAGGCGGCTCACCACCACCTTCTCAAGGGCAACTAGGGATGGGCAATAAATGCTGGCCTTGCCAGCGACGCCCACATCCCATAAGCGAATTTAAAAAAGACCTCCCCGCAACTTACCTGAGTGTCCCAGGAATTAAAATCGCCCAGCCTCGCACTGCCAAGATCAAGGGATATTGGTGTCACCTCACCCTCCCTTGAGCCTGATTCCTGCTCCAAGTTAAAATTGGGGCTAAAGTTTCTAGAAGGCAAATGGGCATATTTCTGCAAAATACTATTATTTGGATCTATTGGCTTTAGCAGATGGTTCCTATGTTCCTGAGTTGCCACTTGTCCTGTTTTGGCTCAGACCAGTCTAATTATTCATTTTTCCAGCTTGTAAACTAGAACAGAGTCTGGTTCATGAAATGGAAATTATTTTTTTCGATTAACTTCTGTGTCTTCAGGGCACTGGTTTTCAATGAATTTCCATCAACAACAAAGAAAATATTGGAACTTAAGCCACGGTCCCAATTCCTGGGCCTCTCTGGGCATTCCTTACCAGCCTTGGACTTCAATAAAAGTAGAAACTTTGCCTAGGTGTAGGTTGGTCCGTCTAGGATTCCTGAGCTTAAGTATCCCTTCCCAATTCTCAATATATCCTACTTTGGCAATGCTGAAGGTAAAATGAGGGCTATTATGGCCCAGAAATTAAAGACTGAGTGTTGACGCGGGGGTAAGGCTTCCCCGCGATATCTCACTCCGCGCCTTCCTTTTTCCTCCGGGCCCACACGAACTTTAGTTTCAAGGCTGCAGCTGTGCAGTGCTTGCGTGACCCAGAGACGGAGTTAGTTCGTGCGAGCTCTGGGATCACGTGATTCAGTTAGAGCCAATGGCAGCACACCATCTTTCATTCATAGTTTTGACAGGAAGACCTGTCAAAGCTATGAATAATATACCCCCCCCAAAAGAACAGCTAAACCTCAATTAAATTTTTTTTAAAAGCCATCACGTTAATAAAATAAGTATAGTTAAATAAATTAACCACTTTAAACAAAAAATTAAATTTTTGAAAAAATTTAAAATCTTTTTAAAAGTTATAAAAATAAACTTACCTTTCTTTAAAGTCTCTAAAAAAGATAAACCTGTTCAAAATTTTTTTTAAATAATACTTAATTAACTACTTACCTTGTTAAAAGAGGGTCTTACGCCTCCTTTCTTTATGTGTAAAATCTTCCATGCTTACCTGCGCGTTCAAAGCACTAAGTGCACTGCGTGCGCGCAGCCTGTAGCGCGCACGCGGTTCACTTAGGAACCGCCCCCTTTTGAATTCACGAAGTGCCGGTTTCCCGCGCATGCGCAGTGCATGCTGGAAACCGGCAATTGGAGACCTAAAACGCGAGAGTACACAGTGCGTACTCTCGCGTATTAGGTCTAATTTTCGGGCCTATATCTTCAGCAAACATTCCAAAATTCAATGCTTCATTTCCTTCTGAAGTTTATGGCTAAGAGAAACATATTCTGATCAAAGCAGAACTAACGAGATTTGTGACATCATGGGCCTAATGTGCACATCATGGGACGAGAAGAGTCATGTGAATCTCCTCAGAAGCTTTCCAGGTGTGCTGTTGAGAGACTTTGAATGGTCGGCTCAGTCTTGCCTTTTCCCCATGGTCTTTGGTAACAGAGACATCAGATCCATTGTATGTGGAGAAAAACTGACTCAATACTGGCCAATAATCTACTCTTACAGTGCAGACCACAACTAAGAGGTTATCGAAGAGGATAACAGAAGAAAAAATAGATTGTGAATTTTTTTTTTAAAGTAGAGCGTGCTAAGTCGTTAACCTAAAGGGAATTGTTAAAGTTGATGATGATAAATTGTTCACAATAACAAAGGGTTCAAATACCAGGGACACAAGTTTCTTTTCCAAACTTTAGGAGCAAGACAAGAAGCCAGATGGAATTTTTGTATCAAACACTTGGAATAAGTTATCGGGGAAACCATTGAAGAGGATAGTATAAGTGGGTTCCAGAGAGAGTTGGGGGCAGCTCCTGAAAAAGGTGGGTTTGACCTTTGATAAAAGGACTCGCTTGCTGTTCGTAAAATCTGTTCTTAACTTAGGCTTTGTTCAATAAATGGATTCCTGTAAGATTTGATATTCAGGAGCCCAATGTAAAGAAGGTGATGTGGTGTGCAAACAACTAGAAGGGATACTCAAAGCAAGGTTTACATTCAAAGATATCTGGAATGAGCTGTTAGTCTGATAACAGTTATATAAACTTCATTCAATATTTTAAGCTATACATGCAAGCCTGAAGAGGCACCTAAGTGTTGAAGGCGCAGATTGTATTTTGTATGGGGGATGCCGGGATCATGTCACCCCGAGAGAATGTTGATTTTTTGACACTTTATATGGTACATTTTTCAGCATTTTGGACTCGACATGGGCATTGAAGTTTATAAAATCTAAAACATGAAAGAACATTTGCTTAATTTTATTGAAAATTACTTTCTCTTCGCCTGTTCTCCCAGTAATAGGAACATAGGGACAGGAGTAGGCCATTCAGCCCCTCAAGCCTGTTCCGCCATTCAATGAGATCATGGCTGATCTGTAGCTTAACTCCATCCACCTGCCTCGGCTCCATATCCTTTTATACCCTTGTCTAGCAAAAATCTATCTCTGATTTAAAATTATTAATTGAGCTAGCATCTATTGCTTTTTGTGGGAGAGGGTTCCACACTTCTACCGACCTCTGCGTGAAAATGTAAAAGTATGCTGTACAATACATAGCCATGATCCTCAATTTGAGGATTCTGATCAACTCAATTGAGCTTTTGATAAACAGATTGCTTTTTTTTTAAAGTACTTTAAATGTACAAAAAGAACACCCTGTGTTTCCTTTCTTCTCTCCTAAATGGCCTGGCTCTAATTTTAAGGTTATGACCCCTTGTCCTAGATTCCGCCACCAGTGAAAAATATTTCTCTTTATCTAACCTATCAATTCCTTTCAAAATCCATAAAACCTCAATCAAATCACCTCTTAATCTTCTATATTCAGGTAATAGAACATTGCTTAATGGCAAATAGAAGATATGAAACCGGTCTTATTAACCAGAGTCAGAGCTACAGGTAACACATTTAGAACTCTAACATTCCTTCCAAATGCTGCTCCCATACCAACTGGTGAATTCTTGGGAGTTCAGGGTATCCTCCCTTGGAAAATTTTGAATTGTTGCATTACAAATGGTGGCATTCTTGATTTAGAATTTTTAGTAAAATAATAAATAACATTTCTAGACTCTTTCCCTTAGAGACACTCTTCCTCCTTCTGGTTTGGAGAGACATGTTGCTCCAACCTATTAATTTATGCCGCCACTTTTCTATTCCCTTCCCAATTCATTCTTTATCTCCCACCTTTTCACTGCCAATCTTGGGCTCTGCTCGCCTTTAGTACCTTTCCTCCTTTCTACCCCCACCCAGTGCACACTCAAGCTTTCCATTGGCTTTCCTCTCTTTGCCCAGCACTTCTCTCGGGCATTCCTATCTTCTTTCTCCCCCTTTCCCCAAGCACCACTCTCAAACCTTCGTCTCTCTCTTCCCCCTCCATAAGAAAGAAAAAGAAAGACTTGCGTTTATATAGCGTCTTTCACGGCCTCAGGACGTTCCAAAGCGCATTACAGCCAATGAAGTACTTTTGAAGTGTAGTCACTGTTGTAATGTAGGAAACGTGGCAGTCAATTGCGCTCAGTGTGTTCCCACAAACAGCAATGTGATAATGACCAGATAATCTGGTTTTTTTTGTTATGTTGATTGAGGGATAAATATTGGCCAGGAAAAGTGCTGCTCTTGGGATTCCCCCCGCCCCCTTTCATTCTAAGCATAGTAACATAGAAACATAGAAGATAGGAGCAGGAATAGGCCATTCGGCCCCTCGAGCCTGCTCCGCCATTCAATGCGATCATGGCTGATCATCCAAATTCAGTACCCTGTCCCTGCTTTCTCCCCATATCCCTTGATCCCCTTAACCTTAAGAAGTATATCTAACTCCTTCTTGAATATATTTAATGAATTGGCCTCAACTGCCTTCTGTGGTAGAGAATTCCACAGGTTCACCACTCTCTGGGTGAAGAAATTCCTCCTCATCTCAGTCCTAAATGGCTTACCCCTTATCCTTAGACTGTGACCCCTGGTTCTGGACTCCCCCGCCATCGGGAACAGCCTTCCTGCATCTAGTCTGTCTAGTCCTGTTAGAATTTTATAAGTTTCAATGAGATCCCCTCTCATTCTTCTAAACTCTAGCGAATATAAGCCTAATCGACCCAATCTCTCTCCATACGTCATTCCTGCCATCCCAGGTATCAGTCTGGTGAATCTTCGCTGCACTCCCTCCATGGCAAGAACATCCTTCCTCAGATAAGGCGACCAGAACTGCACACAATACTCAAGGTGTGGTCTCACCAAGGCCCTGTACAACTGCAGCAAGACATCCTTGCTCCTGTACTCGAATCCTCTCGCTATGAAGGCCAACATACCATTTGCCTTCTTAACCGCCTGCTGCACCTGCATGCTTACCTTCAGCGACTGGTGCACAAGCACACCCAGGTCTCGTTTCACTTCCCCTTTTCCCAATCTATTGCCATTCAGATAATTGCCTTCCTGTTTTTGCCACCAAAGTGGATAACCTCGCATTTATCCACATTATACTGCATTTGCCATGCATCTGCCCAATCACCCAACCTGTCCAAATCATACTGGAGTTTCTCTGCATCCTGCTCACAGCACACACGCCCACCCAGCTTTGTGTCGTCTGCAAACTTGGAGATATTACATCTAGTTCCCTCTTCTAGATCATTAATATATATTGTGAATAACTGGGGTCCTAGCACCGATCCCTGCGGTACCCCACTAGTCACTGCCTGCCACTCGGAAAAAGATTCGTTTATTCCAACTCTTTGCTTCCTGTCTGCCAACCAGTTTTCTATCCAAGTCAGTACCTTACCCCCAATCCCATGTGCTTTAACTTTGCACGCTAATCTCTTATGCGGGACCTTATCGAAAGCCTTCTGAAAGTCCAAATACACCACATCCACTGGTTCTCCCTTATCTATTCTACCAGTTACATCCTCAAAAAATTCCAGTAGATTAGTCAAGCATGAATCACCTTTTGTAAATCCATGTTGACTTTGTCCGATCCTGTCACTGTTTTCCAAGTGCTCTGCTATTACATCTTTTATAATGGACTCTAGCATTTTCCCCACTACCGATGTCAGGCTTACCGGTCTATAATTCCCCATTTTCTCTCTACCACCTTTTTTAAATAGTGGGGTTACATTAGCTACCCTCCAATCCATGGGAACTGTTCCAGAGTCTATAGAATTTTGGAAGATGACCAGCAATGCATCTATTATTTCTAGGGCCACTTCCTTAAGTACCCTAGGATGTAGATTATCAGGCCCTGGGGATTTATCGGCCTTCAATCCCATCAATTTCCCTAACACCATTTCCCTACAAATACTAATTTCATTCAGTGCCTCCCTCTCATTAGACCCTATGTTCCCCAACTCTGGGAGTTTATTTGTGTCCTCCTTTGTGAAGACAGAACCAAAGTATGTATTTAATTGGTCTGCCATTTCTTTGTTCCCCATTATAAATTCCCCTGATTCTGACTGCAAGGGACCTACGCTTGACTTCACCAATCTTTTTCTCTTCACATATCTATAGAAGCTTTTACAGTCAGTTTTTATGTTCCCTGCAAGCTTACTCTCATACTCTATTTTCCCCCTCTTAATTAATCCCTTAGTCCTCCTTTGCTGAATCCTAAACTGCTCCCAATCACCACTCTTGGACTTCTGCCTCCTGTTCCTGCTACCATTTTGAATGCCTTTACACGTTGCAGTGGGGATTTCCCATGAGTTCCCACCACAGTGTGCAGAGCATTAAAAATCGGAGCATCAGTTGGAGCTAGCAATCCTGGAGCTGCACTGTCGCGGTAGTCCAAGAGGGTTGCTGTGCTGATTTTCATCCGCAAACATGGACTATTCCTGTAAAACACGTGACTGCTTGTCAAACATGGACGGTGGACGTGTGTTTATCATACTTTCTCCCTTCATGTCTGAAAATGCATAAGCCAGCAATAGATTTTTAAAAATCATTAGAACTGAAAATGACTGTACAGTGTTATTAAAGTAACTGATACAACAATTTTATTTTTGAACAGCCCTAAACGTCCACGTTTATGAATGCCAAGTAACACAGCAGAACATATTTTGAAGTAAATCAGCTGTTGTCAGTATTATACGGTGATTTATATGTTCAATGATCATCTTCTTGTGCATTCATATTGCATCTACGCGTGTCAGACAGGTGTTGGTCCTGGCCATGCAGTACTGAGTTTATGGTTGGAACTCCCAATTCTCCTGCCCAGGAGAGAGCTCTGTGCATGGGTGAATGCAACGACATGTGGAGTTAGAATTTAAATGGTATACGAGCACGGGCAGCAAATCTGCACTCTCCATTTCAGTGAAACGCGGGTAGGTTTAAGAAGTGCCTAGAAGGTCTAAGGATTTAACACCACGATGGAGGTGTCCCTCGTATGTCAAACCCCAGCGTGTGAGTGCCTCCTCCACAAACTCTCACATGCCTTCTCTTGAGAGTTTGATTCGGCCCAGGTTCTGAATTTATCCTGCAAGTTTAGCACCGCTGCTAAATGGAGACTGAGAGAGTGCGTGTGGTCCAATAAGCCAGTGAATGACTTCTCACAGTAACTCACTGCCCTGTGATCCTATGTACAGGAAGCTTTTTGGGCAGCTTTTTATAAATCACTTGGAACACACGCCTCAGTGGTACATTTTTGTTTCTGGTCTTCTGGTAATTTTATTGCACTTCAGCGGTGAGGCAGCAGACCGAATTGAAGTGAATAAGAAGCATCTCATTTTCTTTAAGTTCATGTCAGTTCAGACTCATGGCTATGCCCATTTTTTATTAAGGTGCAGCTTTTGGTTTTTAACACAGACATTAAACACACACTTAAGCAATTGCGTCTGAAATGAAAGTTCGGTTCACAACATTAAATATTAATGGTGAAGTTCTAATCGAAGTTCACATGCTCCGTGATATATTTAAGTTTGTTACATTTGATTGTTTTGCGATTTGGCAAGCTGGAAGAAGTGTATTGTTTTGCGTGTTAGAAGAGTGAGATGCTTTAACTGGCGTTATTATTGGTAAAATCGCTAAAATTCTTCCAACAGCGCGTTAACATTGTTATATCACCAGCGCCACCATTTCAAAGGAGAAGCGTATTCTATTGGAATGCCTCATAATGTGAGATGTTTTTACATTCTCATGCTGTCCCACTGTTAGCTTCTTGTTGCTGCACTTTGTATTCCACAACAGCTGGTTCCAGTGTGTTTTGTAGAAATCGCCCCTTGTGTGGTGAAAGTGCACTCTGATGAAGTCTTTGCTATGTTTGTATCCATCAGAGACTCCGTTAAAAGCTTCAGGGAAGAACCATCAAGCTAACTGCAGGTATGCACTATGTGCTGCCCTGCACCTTGACCCCCATTTCCCAGCAGCCTCACTATTGAGCCTGCCATCTGGCTGACTCAGAAGTTGAGACACGCTGCATTAGCCAATCAATGTCCTCATTGTTTTAATTACAAAGAAAAAAACCTGTACCCTTCTGATGAATGATTGGTAAATTACATTTTCCTTTTAGAAGCAATAACTGCATGTTTACAGCTCCTTTTTAAAATGCCTTTTTGAAAATGTCATGCTATATAGATTGGACACTTGGGTAAAATAGATCTGAAATATTTTCTCACTGCTCTTTTATGCCTCTCCCTTGCTGATGCTCAAGTCTGCGTCCACTGTGGTGCAGCAGCTGAAGGACCTAAAAATCTACCTGATAACTCTGGGCAGTGCTAAGTTCTCCCTCACCTTGGAGCAGAGAAGGCGAAGAGGAGATTTGATAGAGGTGTTTAAAATCATGAAAGGTTTAGATAATGTAAATAAAGAGAAGCTGTTTCCAATGGCTGAAGGGTCGATGAAGAGAGGGCACAGATTTAAGATGATTGGCAAAAGAACCAGAAACTTTTTTACGCAACGAGTGGTTAGGATTTGGAATGCACTGCCTGATAGGGATATGGGGAAAGAGCGGGGGAGTGGGACTAACTGGATTGCTCTTTGAAAGAGCCGGCGCAGACTCGATGGGACAAATGGCCTCCTTCTGTGCTGTACTATTCTATGATTCTATGTAATACAGTGCGCATGACTGCCTGGGGTCTGTGCTGTGAAATGCTCTGTGTGTAGTGTGCTGTTCCCCCAGATAAGGCTTCATTTGAAGTACCGCCTCCTCACTGCAGGCCTTTCACGGAGGCACTTGATCAGATGAGTTACACAGTACCTTGTGGTAAAATTGCACAGCTGTGTGGCACAGCATATTGCCAACGGCCTATTATCATCGTGTTTAATGTCTGTAGATAACAGCACCTCAGCCTCCATTCAGAACAACTGAGGGGACTAAGTGGGTTGGAAATGTTTGCAGTTGACAGCAGACACAATTCTATGATTATAATTTCCTCTTTCATTTTCGGTAATGTAAAAAAAATCAGATCAGACACAGATTAAATAGGGCCTTGCTTCACCGCACAAAGCCACGCTATGATTACTGTTCCAATACACTGGAAGAGAATTCCTGCAACAATGCCAGACTAACCTCTCTTCCCTTACACTGATCCACAATTACTATTGCTTCAATGTCTTAAAATTTTGCTTCTAAGTGCCCCTCTGAAAATAATCAATTTAATTTGGCAGTTGAATAAGTGTGAGAACCTGGAAACGTTAGCAGCTTTCTTGGAGCTAAACTGTCGCCTACATACATCAGGTACAGTTACTGTAGGATACAAGCTTCTTATAGACATCTCTTTTATAGTGAACCTCCAGATACTGATAAATACATTGGCTATTCAAAGGCAAAGATGTCCATAATGGAATATAGTAGTAAGCATGAATGCATGGACTCATACTGTGTGAATCTGACCAGTGGCAGTGTATGTAAGGGCACGATTCTTGACCTAGTAGCCAAAGATGCCTTTACACCTTCAGCTCTTGAAGTTTAGAAGTGTATTAGCTTTATTGAAGAGATATTTAACTTCCAAATTCAAATTGTAAGAGCAAAAAGAGAGTAAACTGAGTCATTCCTTAAGATCAGGCTCTTGTTTGCTGTCACTGAGGTTCATGTTTATATGGATAATTTTAATTAAAAAGAATTTATCCAGTGCAAAGTAAACCTTTGGAGTCATGTGAGTGCTGTCATTCGCTGTAAAATCAACAATTGCCTTTTATACTTCTCTCTGTAGTTCCTCTAAGGATCATTCTTAAGTTGCACTTAATTTTGCTTCTTAGCTCTTTCAGATTGTCCATCTCTGAGTTGGTTCAACTCTTATTCAACCTGTCTTCTAGATCTGTGTTAAATTAGTCTGCCTTGCTTCCCTCAATGGCTCAATGCATCATTTACTGTGATAGAGCCAAATAGACAAGAAGGGCCCCAGGTTTGATCCCTGATCCGTGTCGATTGAGCTGATTTCGGCAAGGACCGGGATGAGGTACTGCAATTGGCATCAGTGTTTCTGGGCTGGAGAGTGAAACTCTTTCAACTCTCAATTAATATCCAGTGAAAGTCTTCATGTGTGATCATTGGGCAAGGGCAGAAATGCATGCAATTGTGATGTCCCTACAGTTAAATAGCCATTTGAATGAGGTACAGGAGGCCTGCCAATACCTGTGGAACTATACCCTAGTATGAGTCACCGTTAGGAGAGGAGGTTCGGAAAGTGGAGAAAAAACAAAGTTAGTCCATCTTTAAATTAAATTGATCTGTTTTTAATGCCGTCTAAATCTCATCAGAGAGTATTCTGTCCCGTGGCCTTTCTTTTGTATCACCTCCTACTGAATTTTTAGTTGCAGTCCTGCACTTCGATTCCTTGGTTACTGTTTCCTTAGATTCCGTTCTGTTGTGTAGCATCTGAAGAATATCCTGCTGCCATTTCCTGTTTTAATGCACTTGTTCTTTTCTGTGTATTTAATTCCTGTAATTTTCCTGGTTCTGAACTGCATCATTTTCTTTGATGCTGTTTCAGTTGCTACTCTATTTATCCTACGTTGTTCTCAGTACTGAGAGTTAATCATGTTGCAGTCTCTCTGCCTTAGACCTTTACTTTGGTGTTTGTTTTCCGCAACACTTTTCTTTCTCGGGGACTTCCCGAGCGTGCTTTTCTGTCGTTGATTCAAAGTGATGGCTGAAGCTGAAGGATTGTAGGCCCATGACAACAAAGCCTCGAAGGCGCAAATATCTCTCTTGGTTACGTGCTGCTTACAGCATGTGTTTGATAAGGAAAGCAGAGGCAGTGACTATCTCCGGGATCTCTCGAGCAGAAGAAACACTGTCGGCATAGAGAACGGCTCTTGCAGCAGGACATGGGCAGAGCGAAGTGCGTGCTTAAGCAATCTGAGGTCATGCTGTAGATGTTGCACCACTGTCTAGAATCTTTCGTTGTCACAGTAAAACACAAAAACAGGCGTGCATGTGAGGTTAAACCGCTCGCTTTATGCTCTGCACTTTGGGTTATTTTTAATAAACAGCCTAAAAGCTTACCTAGTGCTGTGCAACTGTGTCATTCAGGATTTATTGCTTACGTGTTGGCCATGGGGATGGGCTGAGAAACTAAAGAACTCACAGATTCCAGTCAGGTGAAAACCAAGATTAATTTCATGGTTTTTTTTTAATTGTGGTTGAAGGGATGGGGTTTCATTTTTTAAGGTATGTATTTTGCAATTCCAGTTTTAATGCTGGTGAGAGCCATAAAAATAACGAGAATTTCTGAGGTGGTTCTTAGACGGGAGATAGAGCGACCGACGCTGAATGAATCGGCCAGTATTAACAAGGCGCTTTACTACGAGATGCCCTGAATCCAGAGGGTCGAATTTAATTCGAGGCAGGAATCGGGGCTGCGGAGGTCGAATTGGGCGGCGAATCGTCCAGCCCTTGGCACGTGAGGCCTAGAAATGGGAGTCAGAATTGGTGGTGGGGAGGTGGGTCAGGCCTCCGCCGAGGATCCACAGAAACAGTCCCCGGCACAGGATTTTGAAGGCGGGGGTGGGTTGGCGAGTTTGCGGTGGGTAAACCCCAGTGGCAGGAGAGGGCCAAGGTATTCTCAGGAGGCCAGGAGGAGCACTCCTGGTTAGGGTTGGAGACTGTGTGGTCCTTAGTCAGGCGCGCAGTTAAAATGGCGTGCTCATCCCGATGACATAATCGGGACACGACACTGCCTTTTAAATTAGACCCCTGCTCCTAGGGGCGGGAGGCCTTCTCGTGGCTGAATTCAGGCAAGTAAAAAGAGCGAGGGGCGGGAAAGCACAGCCCGCACCTTTCCCGCCAGGCGGGGGATGGAGGGAGTTAAAATCGGGCCTTAAGAGTGTCAACAGGCAGTCGAACGTGGGAACTGACAGAGAGGGGCGCAAGATGACAAAGTCCTGTGGCATCTATATATTGACTTTTTGACTGAAGGAAGTGTTTAAGATGAGTTCTTTATATTTCCCTGGTGGCTGCAGAAATGATGTGCGATTTAAAACACAGGCCAGAAAGGCCTCGTATGTGCTGAGTTAGCTGATCTTAGCTGGGACGGATGTATTGGTTTCAGTGTCACTGAGCAAGAGAGGGCATCTTGGGTGCCTTTTTAAAAAAAACAATATCAGTGGTTAAATATAATTAGAAAGGCAACAGCAAAGATAGTGGAATTAGAATATATTTCACTGGTCATGATATTCTCTGTATAAATATTAAAATTATGAATGGGTATATATTTTTAAATGTTGGTGCAAAAATACTGGACACATTTAACGTCCAGTCCTACCCAGGATAGCGTAACACTTTTTTGTGGATCCTAATTTATCTGCCACGGCACTGCACACAGGGAGCCAATGCCGTAGTCAAGTCCTGCAGGGTAAGAGGGAGGGAAGATGTTTGGGACTAAAAGAAGAGAGAGGGGAGGAGACGCAATGGGAGTGAGGGAGAGAAGGAGCGGGAGAGAGAAGGGAAAGGGCATGGGGTGGAGGGTGATAGGGTAAGGTGAGAGGAAACCAAAACCATAAAAACAATCTTTTGGGTGGTGGTGCCGAGCATTGTCAGTGGAGGGGGGCAGATCCAGGTTATATATTTGGTAACTGGTGCTGCCAAATAAAATACGTGGGGGGGGGGGGGGGGGTGGCGGGGCATAAACTGACCTTTAATCTGCCAGGGTCCCAAGAATCTTGTGGGGTGGAAGCGTCTTCTGCCCTTCTGCCTGCCAGGGCCCAAGAATGCTCTCCTGGTGAGGATGATCTTTGCTGACAGGGGCAGAGATTTGTCCCAGTCAGGAAGGAGGAGAATTTAATGTGCGCTGTTAGTGGGCACTTTGCAGTTGGGTTGGAGGAATGGGAAGAGCTGTTCAGGACGCCATCTGCTCGAGGGAGGGGCGGAACGGGTTGGCACCACAAGAGGAATGGTACAGATGCAGAGTCACCAGTACCAGCTGGTCTGCAGGTTGTCAAGGAGATGCGGGGGGGGATGGGGGGTGGGGGGACCCAGCAAGCAGAGTTGGCAGGGGAGGGACATGGGATGCCAGGCGAGTTAATTAGGGAGCTGGACAGAGAGAGGGTGAGCTACGCTTTCGCAGTAGCTGCCACCTGCCGACAGCATGAAGAACACAAGGCTGCTACCAGGAGCTGGTATGATCATCATAACAATACTGGGGGGACTCAGCGGAGGCGGAGTTGGTGGTTGGCCTTGCAGACATTCTCAGTGGGCGAGGAAAGGGAGAGTCAGAAAGTGCAGGACCCAGCAAGGTCTAGGGGTGCACCGCAATATTCGTTTAGAGGACTGCGCAATTATTAACAATTGCTTGGTATTATAACTAATTTAAGATTGTGCCCTACATTAAGATATTGTGGTTACAGCACACATACAGCTGCAGAGCCATCCAGTGGGCAGTGTCTAGAAAGCCATGGAGAGCTAACACCCCAGTTTACAGTGTCAACTATTTAATTTCTAACTAACGTTATGGGACAGGTCTTTTGACACTGTAAATGCCTATTACAGCAGCACCTACAGGCATAACTGGTACTGCAGTTAAATATTGGCACTTTTAAAATGGGTTTTTCCATTAACGAAGCCTAACGTTTTGTTTTGAGATGGAATGTTGCAACCCACTGAGCATGTTTAATATATAAAATAGATATATGCTTTACATAGCATTTGAATATTCTTACCATTACATGCATTAAAAACCTGTACCCCCCACCCCCCCCCCCCCGACGAAAATATCTTCAAAACATATCTTTAGCTGCAAAATAAATCCAACTGTTCCAGATGAAAGTGGGATCCCGGACATGAAGATGTATTAGAACATAAGAACATAAGAAATAGGAGCAGGAGTAGGTCATACGGCCCCTCGAGCCTGCTCTGCCATTCAATAAGATCATGGCTGAGCATCCACCTCAACTCCACTTTCCTGCCCGATCTCCATATCACTTGATTCCCCTAGAGTCCAAAAATCTATCCATCTCAGCCTTGAATATACTCAAAGACTCAGCATCCACAGCCCTCTGGGGCAGAGAATTCCAAAGATTCACAACCCTCTGAGTGAAGAAATTCCTCCTCATCTCAGTCTTAAATGGCCTACCCCTTATCCTGAGACTATGCCCCCTAGTTCTAGACACTTCAGCCAGGGGAAACAACCTCTCAGCATCTACCCTGTCAATCCCCTTCAGAATCTTGTATGTTTCAATGAGATCACCTCTCATTCTTCTAAACTCCAGAGAGTATAGGCCCATTCTACACAATCTCTCCTCATAGGACAGCCCTCTCATCCCAGGAATCAATCTAGTGAACCTTCGTTGCACCGCCTCCAAGGCAAGTATATCCTTCATTAGATAAGGAGACCAAAGCTGTGCACAATACTCCAGGTGTGGTCTCACCAAGGCCCTGTACAATTGTAGCAAGACTTCCTTACTCTTATACTCCAACCTCCTTGCAATAAAGGCCAACATACCATTTGCCTTCCTTATTGCTTGCTGTACCTGCATGCTAGCTTTCTGTGTTTCTTGCACAAGGACACCCAAATCTCTCTGAACACCAACATTTGAAAGTTTCTCACCATTTAAAAAATATTCTGTTTTTCTATTCTTCCTACCAAAGTGAATAACCGCACATTTCCCTACATTATACTCCATCTGCCACCTTACTGCTCACTCACTTAGTCTATCTATATCCTTTTGCAGACTCTTTGTGTTCTCCTCACAGCTTACTGTCCCACCTAGCTTTGTATCATCAGCAAACTTGGATACATTACAATCGGTCCCTTCATCTAGATCATTAATATAGATTGTAAATAACTGAGGCCCCAACACTGATCCTTATGGCACCCCACTAGTTACAGCCTGCCAACCTGAAAAAGATCAGTTTATCCCTACTCTCTGTTTTCTGTCTGTTAACCAATCCTCTATCCATGCTCTATTACCCCCATCCCCGTGAGCCCTAATCTTGTGTAATAACCTTTTATGTGGCACCTTATCGAATGCCTTTTGGAAATCCAAATATATTACATCCACTGGATCCCCTTTATCTACCCTGCTAGTTACATCCTCAAAAAACTCTAATGCATTTGTCAAACACGATTTCCCTTTCATGAAACCATGTTGACTCTGCCTAATCATGTTATGATTTTCTAAGTGCCCTGATACCACTTCCTTAACAATGGTTTCCAGCATTTTCCTGACGACTGATGTCAGGATAACTGGCCTGTAGTTCCCTGTTTTTTCTCTCCCTCCTTTCTTGAATAGCAGGTGTTACATTTGCGACCTTCCAATTGTTAGAAACAGTTCTGGACAGAGTTACCAGAGGGTTAAATCTGCTTCGAAGTGAAGCGGCATTGTTAGTGAGAAGCCCTTGGAGGATGCTGCTGATGCTGACAGGCACAGTTTTCCTGAGATGTGGAAAAAGCCAAGCCCAGAAAGGCACTTAACTCCACGAGGACAGCAGTAACCTTTCTGTATTCAGAAATAGCAACATTACAGACATATTTTAGCTTATTCTGTGATTCGATCCCCCTGTCTAGCTTACTGTGTGTTTGAGTCTCTGCGTCTAGTGTTTTTTTTTCAGCCAATCTGAAGAATTTCAGTTTGAAAATATATTAGTGGGATCCAAGACATGATACATCACTTGTATTTACCGTGTATTAATAGTTGCAAAAGGTCTTTCAGCATTCAAAGGTTCCAGCTGTTCCAATAGCCACTCAAAAAAAATGTCTTTGGACAAATATCAAGATATGGTACAAACTTCTCTGGATGTCTGTGAAATCTGGCTCTTTAATTTTGATTGAAGGAAATCCTGCCTATAATCAACTTTTAATTTTATTCCCCCCCCCTCCCCTTTTGATTCATGCTGGGGAGTGGTTCCACGGGCACCAACAACCTCTGATACTTTACCCACGTGGCCACTCCACCAGCATTTGCACCCACACGTTCTTCCAATGTGATATTAATGATCAGGAGTAGGGACCCTGGCAGTTTTGTTCCCCTCCTCAGCTTGAGGACACCAAGGCCACTTGGAATGCTCCCGTTGCTGCCCCTACTGAAATCAGAAAGGGTAACTCAGTCCTATTTTAGTGTAAATTTTATGACGAGTATCCAGCCATTTGATGCTAAATTCTACAGGATAAAGCTTCTAATATTATACCTAGAGAAAGCCATTGCTTTTTACTTCTCCAGTGCATTATTGGTAGTAGATCAGATGATATAAGACTATAGTTGTGCTGTCAAACTTTATTCAGGCTTTGGCCCATAAAGGCGTGTTTTCAAAATTTATTTTAAAGTGAAATATTACAAATGGAGAAATCTTAATAATTGCAAATGCATACTGAACGTTTTCTTGTCAGAAGAGAGACAGAAGCTTGATGAGTAAAAATTCAGTCAGGATCTTAAGATAAATGTGGTAATTTTATTTATTATGTAATCTTGTCATATAAATAAACATTTGTGAACTCCAATTTTGCTGCAGGTTATAAAGTGACATTATAGACGACCTCTGACGGTCAAGATCACAGAATCACAGAATCCCCACAGTGCAGATAGAGGCCATTTCGGCCCATCGAGCCTGCACCGACACATATCCCACCCTATCCCCACGTATTTAATCCCCCCTAACACTAAGGGTCAATTTATCAGAGCCAAATCAACCTAACCCGCACATCTTTGGACTGTGAGAGGAAACCGGAGCACCCGGAGGAAACCCACGCAGACACGGGGAGAATGTGCAAACTCCACACAGACAGTCACCCGAGGCCGGATTCGAACCTGGGTCCCTGGCGCTGTGAGGCACCAGTGCTAACCACTATGCCACCGTATTGCATATGATGTCACTATGAGCTATTTCCCAAAATGCTCTGGGTGTTAGCGAAGCAGCCAGTTATAAAAAGAAAGAAAGACTTGCATTTCTGTAGCACCTTTCACGACCACCGGACGTCCCAAAGTGCTTTACAGCCAATGAAGTACTTTTGAAGTGGAGTTGCTGTTGTAAATAATGATGCAGGCCAGAGTTTTTCCTCAACCATGTGATTCAGAACAATTAACAGCCGAGTGTGTGCATGAATTAATTGTGTTAAAGTCAACTTTTTTATGCAAAATGGATTTAAAAAAAGATAGATCCACTTTTTTTTTCTTTTTCATTGTTCTGCAGCTAGACAGGTGTGACTTTTCCCTGAGTGTTGTTAATGCTTTGCTTGGCTGGTAGGAGATTTGAGCTAAGGTGGATGAGATGGGAACTATATCTAGTTCTCCCTCCCCTTTTCTCTTTCCTCCCCACTCCCAAGTGGAATGCTTGATTTCCACCTGTATTTACTGAACCTCCTGAGTACTCTTAAAACTTGGCCCAATGAGGCAAGGGCATTCAAGTGTTAGGTGATCACAAGGGCCTGAATTTGCAACCTTCTGTTTGAGAATGAGAAGCTCATCTAAGTGAAATAAGAGAGGAAAAAGACCTATAGGGAGAAGAGGGAGGGATTTTTACTGGGAAATTGCTGGAAATGTCAGAAGCAGGTAAAAAGGTGATCAGAAAGGCAACGAGGGAACTGGAAATAAGCACAGCTACAGATGCTAAACACAACAGAAAGAAAATTCTCCAGCGCCACAACACCAAGAGGACAGTCAAGGAGGAGCTGAGAACTTTACAGGACGTTAATGAGGATGAAACCAAGGATGAGCAGAGAATAGTAAGTGTACTCCTTGGAAAATTACTTGAAATACCCAACAGAGAAGACTGCAGCAACATGCTGCACCTTGGTGGAAATAATCCATGCAGATTTAAGTACTTCAATAAATCAGAGGTTCTAAGCAGGTTTATAGTGCTAAAAATAAACAAATTCCTACGGATAGATGGTACCTCTCCCAGGGCATTAAGAGAGAATAAGGATGAAATTCATGAAGTGTGAATAATCATCAAGACAGAGTAAGTGAACATTGGTGACATCCAGTACATTGTAAGCAAGCTGATGTAGTACCAAATATCCAAGAAAGGACACAAAACTAACCAAGGCAGCCACAGACGCATCAGTGGAACATCAACAATGGAACTGATTATCAGGAGCAAACTTGAGGAATACCTTTATTAGAATAATCGAATAACTAATAGCCAACTTGAAGGAAAGGTCCTGCCCAGTGAACCTACTTGACTTGTTTTTGAGGAAATGACAGTGGAAAATCTTATGATGTGGAATAATTAGATTCCCCCGAAAAAAACAACCTTTACTAAAGCTTCTCATGAAAGGCTGCTCCTGAAACTGAAAGCAGTTAGAATTGCCGGTACAACTTGGGTGTGGATAGGAATTGACTGACGGAAAAGTAGCAGTGGGTATTTGTTAGAGGAGTGATATCACAGTGGGGGATTTACTGAGTGGTGGGCCCTGATGTTTCAAATCAACGTTAATAACTTGGATGCAGAAACCCAAGGAAAAATGGTCAAGTTCGCATATGATACTAAACTTGGGGGCGGGGGGGGGGGGGGTGGCGGGGGAGAGGCATTAAGATGGACAAAGGAGGCAAGGACCTACAAAATAAGTTAGATAAGGGCTGTAATTGGGCAAATCAATGGCAGATGGAATTCAGTTACTGATAAGAGCAAGGTACTACATTTTGGCAGAAAAATGGATGTGTCAAGTATGTTACGGATGGTATGGGAATAGCTAAAGGTGAAGCAGAAAGGGCTCTGGTTATAGTAGACTCAGCCGTTTACATGTCAAATTGTTGTGGAGCAGCAATAAACAAAGTGAATAGAATCCTTAATTATACTGTCAGGTCAGTTGCTTATAAATCAGAAGAAATCAAGCTATAATTGTACAATGCCCTGGCCAGATCTCACCTTGAATACTGCATTCAGCTTTGGTCACCAAAACATATGGGGAACATTCAAGCCATGGTGGTGGTGCAGAGAACATCCCTATGATTAAAGGATTGAGTTACCAGGAAAGAGCAGACACACTGGAGCTCTATAAGCTTGAGTGAGGGTGACTGAGAGAGGACTTTATAGAAGTGATCAAGCTATTAAAGGCCTACCTTACGTGAATACAGAGCACTAGTTCAAGGTAAGCCAGGATACTGAAACTGGTGAAAGGAAAGTTTAGCATAGAATTCAGGAAGAATCTCTTTTCGCAAAGAGTGATTAACAGTTGGTATGGCCTTCTGGGTAGGATAGTGAAGGCAAAAATGCCAGTCAGTTAGAAGACTTGATGGAGAGAATGTGGATCAAGTGAGATGGGCTGAATGGCCTCTTTCATCTGTATCTATCTTGTGATCTGTTTGAGGTGACAGGGCATTTCAAAATGAAATTTATTTGCTGAGGATTACACTTCATGCTGTTCTTCAAAAGCCAGAATACAGTTTTGTTATTCAATATAATTAGCATGAATTCATAATTATCATTTAATGGAATTAAGTGAACAGTGTAGCACAGCTGTTACAGGTTTTTCAAGTATGTACTTTGGGACAGAATTTACTGTAATCGGTGAACGAACGGCGCCCGTCGTTCGTTAGACTTGCCCTTGCCCGTTTAATTTCCATGAGCTTCTGCACGACAAGTTGCTGTTAGTGCGAGATGGAAACGCACAGCGCCCTCTACAGGGCATCAGGAACCTGTGTGGACAAGGCAAGCAACTGTGTATCTCCTTAACCAATCAGATTGGAGCATTGTGAATGAACAGAGCAGCGTCGGAACCAGGAATTGGAAGTTAGAATATTTAATTCAATGTCAAATCAGGTACAGAAAGAGAAATAGAGAGGGAATGAAAGATTGGATTGAGAGATAGAGAAAACAGAGACAGAAAGAAAAAGTTAAAAAAAGCAATTAACTTTTTTTTTATAAATCTCCAACAACAATTAAAAGCTGAAGGCATGAGACTCCACACTTGTAAAAGTTAATTTTCAGTGCCAGAGAGGTTGTTTAGCAGTAAATAAGACTTACCATGCCGTTAAAAGTGTACATAGACTGGAATGGACAAGCCCTAACTTGCTGTGGCGAGTTTAGTTCGTATCTACAGCGCAAGTACAGGAACTTCACGCCGTTCAATGCTTTTCAATGGTGAATCAGACAGCGAGGTGCTGTTTTCAGTAAGCTAGTGATGGACCGGCGCATCTTGGACAGATTTTCGCATATAACCGCGCATCTGCCCTCGCCTGAAGTTGCTGTGTGATTTGTGCATAAAAAACGATAAGCATCGTTAGGTTCACCGTTATTTTGACAGTAAATTCTGTCCCATTATCTGTCGTAGCACTTCATGTGTAACATGAATAAACTTGCAGTCATTTGAGATTATCTGACCTAGACTGGGGCCAATAATATAGCAATTCTTTGTGGATATTATTTCTTAATTTTGCAACCGCTCAGTAACATTATCCACACTCATGAGGTCAGCTTTCACATGTATGCTGCTAACACCCAACTCTACCTCTTTGCTATTACCGTTGACTCCAAAACTGTTGTAGCGTGGTCTAATTATCTGTCTGACATCGACTTCAATCCCTGATGATAAAATATGTGTCCGTTAGCCTCAAAGTGTTTGGTCAATTTAGAAGGAGAAGTGTTATTCGACTCCAATCCATAACATGGTAGAGATAAGTATGCATTTTGTTCCCCTCAGCCAGATAATACAGGGGCGGCATCCCTGTTCTCTGGAGCACGAGGAAGACACATTCGTTGGACAGGGAATTGGATTTAGCAAACACCTGACCTTTAGACCTCATGATCCAGTTGTGTAGTCTCCCGTGTCCAAGCAAGATGGATGCGAGAGCTGTTCTCAGTTGACAGTCACCAGTGATTATTTCTGTTTCCTGGGCTGGCTGTGGAGGTTGAAGCTAAAGTTATGCATACAAGTGACCTCTGAAGGCTGCAATATTTTTAAAAAAAAATTGTATTTGTTGGCAAAACATTCAATTAGGAGCTGGCATCAATTTGAAAGAAACTGAAGAACTGTCCAGTTGGCAAACTTAGCTTGGCAACACTCGGACGAAAATTCCCATTTGATCCTTTGGAAATTACCCACACCAGATCTTAAGTATGCTTGAAATAACGGTGACTTGCCTGACTAATCTTTATCTTCAACTTACTTTTTTTTTATTCGTTTATGGGATGTGGACGTCGCTGGCTAGGCCAGCATTTATTGCCCATCCCTAATTGCCCTTGAGAAGGTGGTGGTGAGCCGCCTTCTTGAACCGCTGCAGTCCGTGTGGTGAAGGTACTCCCACAGTGCTGTTAGGGAGTGAGTTCCAGGATTTTGACCCAGTGACGATGAAGGATCGGCGATATATTTCCAAGTCAGGATGGTGGGTGACTTGGAGGGGAACTTGGAGCTGGTGGTGTTCCCATGCGCCTGCTGCCCTTGTCCTGCTATTCCATTATCTCAGTGAACTTCCTTGGATTATTTGTAAAGGCGATAAACCAAATCAAAGCCGATATTTATCTACGGCAAGGATGATGCAGTATTTCTTTACCACCCCTGTTTTGCTGTCTGAGAAATCCATCCTGGTCCTGTCCTCTGTGCTTTGTCGTCTAACGGCCAGTTTCAGTGAGTAAATAGAACTGGCATCTGGGTTAAGTCATCAGCTTCAAAACATAGTTAGAATGTGACCCTCCGAGACTGCCGTCGTGCTTAGGTTCAGGTGGTAATATTTCACAATTTACCATCTGGACTTAACAGCTAAATTGCCTCAAACAAACCTGCCTGTATTTTAGCTCTTCACCATATGTGAGCTGTGCCCCCGGTGCACAGCAATATCACAATTGTCTTGTCAAAAGTAATTCAGGAGTTTTTTTTCCATATTCACACAGAGAGAGTGTGCAACAGAACAATGACAAGTGCAACAGTGCAGTCATGCCGTCAGCATCAATTGTTTAACTTCTGAAAGGATTCCAGCAAGGCTGAAACGTGCACACTGCGTTGTAAAAGGTCATTTTGTGGCAAATACGATTGACACCTCAAGTTCAGATTTCCTCCACCCGCTCCCGCAGCCAACCTGGCAGCATGTTCCAGAAGGAGGAGGCATTCCACTTGGAAAAACTGCATCACGCATAGTGGCGTTGCTCCGTTAGATATATTAGAACAATCAGACCCTCTTCAGTGCAATTATTTGAGACAGGCAGAGAAAATGCATCATCGGAGGTGCACGTAACAGGGTTAGATCTCGCCCTGCCAATCCCAATATATTCGTTCCATCATCATCGGTGTCCGAGTTTAATTTTTCCAAGGATCAGATGGACACCCAAGTTGTTTGGGGATTTTCTATATCTGAACGGTCAACATTGGGTGTGAGCTCATGTTCTCCAGGTGAGACTTCAACCCACAATTAACTGTCTAGGGGCGAGAGAACGAATAAGTGAGCCAGCTTAGCCTTTGCGCTATTGACTTGGGAGCTTTCACTACAAACATTGCAGCTAATATTAAGCAGATGGAAGCACGGTACAGAATTATCGTCATTTCCAGCTCGTTAGGACTGAGCCATCACACAATGTTAGAATAAATATGTGGGGTTTAATCTTTTTATAAATGAGGATCATTTTAATTCCTGAGGGGGAAAAAAGTTTTTGTCAGGTTTTTTTCTTGCATAATAATAATGGGATACCAACTGACTTCCTACGTTACTGTGCTGCTGCGTGGTGAGGTAAGAGTTAATTCCACAAACAGTACATTTGCATTGGAAGCAACTAAATTAAACATCTATTGGTTTGAAAGTATAACTGAAAATTTACTTTGTCTGCGATACTTATCCTTGAAGTCAAGGTGTTTATTCTAATTTCTGCCTCCAATATCTTTGGCTCTTCAAGCCACTTCTTCAATCCATTTCATGTCAGAATTAAACTCTTCAATATGTTTGCTGCTCACTCCTTGGGTGCAACCATTTCTGGAATGTCCCACCACATATGTCACTCATATCCTGCGAGAGAATAGCTCGGCCTGTGCCATTTGCAAGGGGAATTATTTCCTCCATCTGCACCCTCCTCTAGTGTGTGTATCAGAGTAGTGCACGAATGTGCTGCATGGAAGGTTCTTTGCAACATTTGTGCCACAACATGGATGAAAATGATCAGTATTATAACATATGGTGCTTCCGTACTTTTTATACGTTCTTGAGATGTGGAAGGCACTGGCAAGCAATGTTCCCTCCGGCTGCGCAGTAATGAAAAGGCCGCTCACCGTCTTCTCCATTGTAAATACCGCGTACCAAAAGAAACTGGCTACGCAGAACAAAGCGTAGCTTACAGGGAACATTGCTGGCAAGGCGGTATTTATTGCCCATTCCTAGTTTCCCTGAGGGCATTAAGGGTTTGTCATACAGCATGGGCCTGGAGTCATTTTTAAGCAAGATCAGGTAGAGGTGGCAGGTTCTGTTCCCTGAAGGATTGTAGTAAACCAGTTGGGATTCATGGTGCTAGCTGACAAATGAACAAATTTATTGAATTCAGTTTCCCAGCTTGCCATGGTGAGATATGAACTCCCAATCCCTGGGTTGCTAGTCCAGGATCAAAGGGATGGGCAATAAAAGCTGGCCTTGCCAGCGGCGCCCACATCCCATGAACGAATAAAAAAAAAAACACTAGGCCACAGTAGCCAATGTACATTACTATGTAATATATAATAATGTTCTCGATTCTTCTGGGTCTTAAACAGGAAAAAATTAATTTCATTGGTTTTAGTCTGTTACTCCAAGGCCTGGTTCACAGCTATGGTGGAATTTGCCATGAATGGAATATGCAGTGATAGGTTCTGCCTCCCCATCACTGCTTCAGTTGGTTTAAGTCCATCAGTGCAATACACTTGCTGCCATGTTAAACCTACATCAAAATTACAAGTTGGTATTTATACCACCCAAAGTCGCCTTAATGCCTGCACCATCAGTTTTTCCATAGCTGTTAGTGAGCATAAAAATTGCCTTAAGTCCTCATCATTATTGGCTTTAGTTTAGTCTGATCAGTAGTAGGACTTCAAAGTCTTCATCATGCCCTATTTGGTTGAAGCATGATTTGTCTCAGAACACAGCTGGACTCCTGTCCCTATAAGGTCCGATGCCGCGACCCAGGCGCTACGCCGACATCGCCCACGCTGCCCGTGTGCCACGTGTGCTGAGGTCAGCCCTTTCAGTTCATTTGTTGGTGCTCTGGGCACCTCTGACACCATGAACCAGGAGCACCAAGGCTGCATTATTGGGCACTAACAGCCAGTGAAGGACTGCTGCCTGCCTGATGTGGGCCAAACACTTTCTGGGTGTGGGGGAGTGGCACTGGTCATGGGGTAGGGAGAAAAGGAGGCAATGGGCATTGGGGCACAGATGGTGCGGCTGGGTGGCAGTGGACAGAGGTGCCCAAATTATTTTGAAGGAAATTTAAAGGCCATTTCCTCTTTGGTGTACATTTGGAATACAGGCACTCCAGCTGCATTATGGGGCGGTTGTCAAATTTAAATGACAATTAAGTGCATAATTAGCCGAGTTCACAACCTGTGGCCAGGCTGCCAGCCCTCTCTGAATTCCCCACCCGATATGGGGCAAGTTGCTGGCTCAGGCCTCCATGCCTGGCTTTCCAGTCAACAGTCATCGTATTATCGGCCCTGATGTTTAAAAAGTAACAATTTTTGCATATTTATCTAGACCTATATGGAATGGTTACACTCTGATTGTCCATCTGTTCAGTCTATATATTCCGTTCCCTTATAATACACAAACTGTATTCACATTGCTGTTCCTCTACTATATTGTGCCTCTGTACATTGTGTGGGTACAGTGGACTGGGCCCTCACCTGTTGTGTAAATTTTAGAGGTTTGTTTTAATCCACAGGGTTGCAGGGCTAATAGATTGGGGTGGGACAGGGGCTTTCTGTGTAGGTGCTCACCGACAAAGCAACAAATCACACAGGATTTGAATCCAATTTAAGCACCCTTCAGTTTCAGACTCACCTCTCAGGCAGCTAAAGTGGCAATCTCTCCCATTAAAAAGCCATAATCTGTATTGCTCTCTACGTTGAAATAAAAGACTGTTTTAGAAAGGGGAAAAATTGAAAAGCCTCCCCTAAAGCTAACAAAAAGCAAACAAGCTATGGCACTGTAGTAATCTCCATCTGGGATGTGAGGTCAGTGAACAGGCCTACAATGGCCTTTTCTCTATTTGAATGTGCCTCCTCGCCCAGCAGCAGCGATCGAAAGAGGTTGTGTGTGGGAAGGAAAGCAGCTGGGGATTGATTACACAGGGCCATTTATTAATGCATTCTAACATCCAACAGTGGGACATGAAATCCTTTCAGATACGAAGAAGAAAAAACTCACATCGTAATGAGAGGATGGGGAGCTGCCAGCTTCTAACAAACTTGTACTTTGAACTGCTGGCTACAGTGCAATAAGTGACTGCCTTTTGTGATGTTATTTGTTAATTGACTGCATCCTAACCGGTGGAGTGAGAATTTTTTTTTGCTATCTGTGTTAATTATTAAAAATTATTATTAGTAAAAAAACAGTACTAGCAAAATGAATGGGACCAAAAGTCGATAAATTCCAAGGGCCGGATGACCTACATCCTAGGGTTTTGTAAGAGGTGGCCATTGGGATAGTGGATGTATTGGTTGTCATCTTCCAAAATTCTATAGATTCTGCAACGGTTCCTGCAGATTGGAGGATAGCAAATGTAACCTCGCTATTTAAGAAAGGAGGGAGAGAGAAAACGGGGAACTACAGACCTGTTAGCCTCACATCAGTAGTTGGGAAAATGCTGGAATCCATTATAAAGGAAGCAATAACTGGGCACTTAGAAACTAATAGTAAGATTGGGCAGAGTCAACCTGCATTTATGAAAAGAAAATCCTGTTTAACAAACTTATTGGAGTTCTTTGAGGATGTAACTAGTGGAGTAGACAAAGGGGAACCGGTAGATGTGGTGTATTTGGATTTTCAGAAGGTCTTCGATAAGGTCCCACACAAGAGGTTGGTGAACAAAATTATGGCACATGGAATTGGGGGTAGTATACTAGCATGGATTGAGAATTGGTTAACAGACAGAAAATAAAGAGTAGGGATAAACGGGTCTTTTTCAGGATGGCATGCTGTGACTAGTGGGGTACCGCAAGGATTGGTGCTTGGGCCCCAGCTATTCACAATCTATATCAATGATTTGGATGAGGGGACTAAATGTAACATTTCCAAATTTGCTGATGATACAAAGCTAGGTGGCAGTGTCAGTTGTGAAGAGGATGTGAAGAGGCTTCAAGGGGATCTCGACAGCCTCAGTGAGTGGGCGAGAACATGGCAGATGGAATATAACGTGGATAAATGTAAAGTTATCCACTTTGGTAGAAAAAACAGAAAGGCAGAGTATTTCCTAAATGGTGAAAGATTGGGGAATGCAGAAGCTCAAAGGGACCTGGGTGTCCTTATACATGAGTCACTGAAAGTGAATGTGCAGGTGCAGCAAGCCATTAGGAAGGCAAATGGTATGCTGGCCTTCATTACAAGAGGATTTGAGTACAGGAGTAAAGAAGCCTTACTCCAATTATATAGGGCCTTGGTGAGACCACACCTGGAGTACTGTGTACAATTTTGGTCTCCTTACCTAAGGAAGGATATACTTGCCATAGAGGGAGTGCAACAAAGATTCACAAGATTGATTCCTGGGATGGCGGGACTGTCGTAGGAGAAGAGATTGAGTAAACTAGGCCTGTATTCTCTTGAATTCTGAAGAATGAGAGGGGATCTCATTGAAGCATACACAATTATTACAGGGCTTGATAGGGTGGATGCTGGGAGAATGTTTCCCTTGGCTAGGGAGTTTAGAACCAGGGGCTACAGCTTCAGGATAAAGGGTAGGCCATTCAGGACTGAGATGAGAAGAAATTTCTTCACAGAGGATGGTGAATCTTCGGAATTCTCTACCCCAGAGGGCTGTGGAGGCTCAGTCATTGGGTATATTCAAAACAGAAGTCAATAGATTTCTGACTAGTAAGGGCATCAATGGATATGGCGATAGGGCCGGTGAATGGAGTTGAGCCAGAAGATCAGCCATGATCTCATTGAATGGCGGAGCAGGCTCGAAGGGCCGAATGGCCTACTCCTGCTCCTATTTCTTATGTTCTTATTAACTGCGAATCACTATTGCGCAAAGGTTGAGGTATTGTAAATGGGATGTTGATTGTCACATCAATAATTTGGCTGTGGCAGTGATCAGCCTCAGCACCAGGTCCTTAGAAATCCATAGAAGATATTGAGCTCCTCGTGGAGGTGGCTCAAGGTATCCTTCGCCCTTCTACACGCTGAAAATGTATAAAATATTTATGCATGTACTCAGATCCGATTACAATCATTAGTCGCTGAATGCAATGTACATTTGAGCAAAATTACTAAAGATCAATTATTTCCTTTCATTCTACATCTCATGGAGCAATCTGTATTTCAATCAAAGCATTATAAATTAATTAAGAATACAAAAATCTAAATGGGATTAGTTCATTTAAAATAATTCAAATAAATATATGAGCTTTTGCTGAAGTTTCATCCTGTAAATTTCTTACACTTCATACTAATTGCCTGCTTGTTCCTGATTGCAACACTTATGATTTCCCTAGGGGCAGGATTCCCATCCAATTAAGACTGTGCATTTTATGGTGTGGAGGTAGTAGAGAGATCCCTTTCTGATGTCTATGCATTAGTACCAGGAAACCATAAGCTACCTGCTCCCAGACCTCCATCCTCATGTGATTTTTATCCTTGATGCATTTTACTTCACAAAATGGAGGTTCTCTTAAGGATAACATCCTCCAACACAAATTCGACATCCTGCTTAGTCAGTATGGACCTCCTCTGTTTTTTTCCCTCTAGACCCAATTTTGCGATTAACTCCTTCTGCGGTATTGCTGTACGACAGTTAGAGGGATCATGTTTGGCTACTTAACTGTGTTCATGTCTGATGATTGAACAAGTTAGCATAATAAATTGAGAAGGAGCACATCTGAATATTTGGCTTTAAAGGTTAACTGAACAAAATAACTGCCCAGTTACTGCCAAGAGTGGCTCTACACTAGCTGATCAGAATATAGGGCCCAATATACCTGAAGTGCGACTCATTTGGTACCACTGCGCCACAACTTCAGTTCAGTCTGAATCATATGCTTCAATCACAATGCCTCACTGTGCACTTGATATCTAACTACTGTTACTGCATTGAAACGTAACTTCTCATACTCCTTTTGTAAAAAGAAAATGAAAGATACTTGCCCGTATTTTCCGATCCCTACAGGTGTGTACGGGCTGTGTACACACCCATAGGGACCTCGGAAATGCCGGTTTTAGGCATGCAAAGTGCATGCGCTGAAAATCGGCATTTCCGATCTGTCAGGAATGCTCTTGACAGATCATCTGCCTGCCCTGGAGAAGGGCCTCTGCGGGTGGAGAGTTCCGCTTTCTGCAGAACCTCCGCCCGCTGAAATCCCTTAAAAATCTTACGCCTGGTAAAAGCAGTAAGGCCTCCTTTTACCAGCATAAGAGTTTAAAAAAAGTTTTAAAAAAAAATTTCACTCATTTATAATTGAAAAATACTTTTAAAAAAGGTAAGTTTATTTTTAGCCCCGTAAAAAACTTAAATTTTTTTTTCAAAAAAATACATTTTTGTTTAAAATATTTAATTTAATGTCATTTTAACTCATTTTAAAAGCGTGATTTTTTAAAAAAAAAATGTATTTAATATTTTAAAGTGTTTTTGGAGTGAACTCCATTCATACATTTGACAGGTCTAAGCAGTCAAAACCTGTTAACAAGCAGTTAAGTGCCTATAATCCTCTTCCCGCCGCTAGGTGTCGGGTCCATGCGCAAATCAGGGACCCGACACCCGGGAAGATTGTTTGGAGGCGGGTTGACAGGGGGTTTGGGACCCGCTGTCAATCTTTGCAATTTTGCCACCGGTCCAGCCTCCAAACCCGCCCCCCGAGTGCTGGTAAAATTCCCCCTTATGTGTTAGCTTGTGCATAACACAGACTTCAGCCTTTGTCTTACCGATATTGTTCTCAGTGCTATGGATCATTATGCAGGACCAGTAAAAGCTGCAGTAATACCCATGGAATACTGAGGCAGTATCTCACACTTTGAACCACAGATTAGTAGCTACTAGAAATAAGAGCTGTAAAATCATGAAAAATGTAAGAGATCGACTTTGATTTAAATAAAAAAGCTCTTCAGCCCTGTAAAAGGCTCCTGAGGAATCAACACCAAAATAAAAGCCAGCTCATACAATCTCTGGTATGCTCTTCATTCAATTTAATTTATTAGAAGAAACACTTTTCAAAGCCAGTCTCCAAGAGAAAGGTAGAAACACTATTTAAATTCGCCAGTAATATAAAATAGTATTTTTTTTCAGTCCATTTACAATGGGTTAATTACATTAAAATGTGCCATGTCCCTTAGCTACTCTCGTATCCGCCTTCTAAACTTTTTTAGCACCTTAATATAAAATATCCTTATAATCAATTTAGGGCCCTGAGCAAGTTTATTTTGTCAGCTTTTTTAATGAAAAAAATGTTGTACTACTTTGATCTGCAATGTTAGGCTCAGAGTAACTTCATTTTCGAATGTGATGTATATGTACTCACACTGGGTAGTTAGCTCGTATTAAACAGCCTTTTGTCAAAATATGTCCATGCTCTCAAGTAACATGATTTTTCATTCTTTTAATTGATTTTTAATCTCTAAACTGAGACAAGAACACAGAATTGTAAACCTGCAGAGTGGTTGCAGCATTTTTTGTTTTTACTTTAGGTTTCCAGCATCCACAGTATTATGCTTTTGTTATTGTAGAAATGGTACTTGAAGAGGTGGGGGTGGGGGGTGAGGGGGATTGGGGGCGAGGGTGAGCGGAGAGGGGGGCGGGGGCGAGGGGGTGAAGGGTGAGGAGGGTGAGGGGAATGGGGGTGAAGGGGAGCGGAGAGGGGGTGGGGGCAGGGGGAGGAGGAGGGGGCGAGGGGGGTGGGGGCAGGGGGGCGAGGGGAGGGGTGAGGGTGCGGGCATGAGGGGGGAGGGGTGGGGGGCGGAAGAAACCACAAACTTGTAACTTTGCACTTTGAATCTCCTGTTCTGTTAGTGGTTGGGGAGGGTGGATTATACTATGGTCCTGTCTGTGCATCTATCTGTCTGCGAGTTCAGATGCATCGGGCTGGATTTTGTGAATGGAGGCGAGTTGGAGGCGGGACTGCTGCTTGTCGTGTCAATGTCCCGCCTCCATCCTCGCCTGACCATTCAGAGGGATTTTCCCCTGAATGAGCTTGTTAAGCCCGCCCTGCGGGCTCAGCAGGCCAATTAGGGAAGAAGTCACTGACAGATCACGTCAACGTCAGACGTGCTATCTGTCAAGACTTCTTGAAAGAAGAAATGACAGCGTTTGACAGCTCTGTGAAGCTGTCAAACACTGACATTCTCTTTAGTTTGATGATGCTTTGTGGTGAGGACTCATCAAACATTGCAAATTTGTAAATTTCAGATGTCTGATGGATCGGAGGGTCCATCAGCCATTACCTGAAATTGACAAACAGGATGTCGGCTCTCCCAATCCTCCGCGGCTAAAGGCTACGGAAGGAAAACAAGGTAAGTGAACACTTTTTTAAACTTATCACTCACCTTGCATACTTACCACTCCACACTTGCACCCATCACTCACCTCTACACCTTACTTCCAGGTGCCTCCGACCGCTGCAGACCTCCTCCAAGTCTCCTCCAACCCGGCGGGGTTCTCCGAGGTCGGGAAGCCTTCACCTGTGAAGGTAAAATGGCACTAATCCATTTTTCTGCCTGTTAACTACCTGTTAACAGGCAGTTAAAAGGATTAAATGCCTTTCCCGCCTCCAGGAGACGGGACCCGAAGCTGCACATCTTCCCACCTCCTGGCAAATGGGCACGGAGGCGGGATGGGGGCGGGTTTGCCATCTGCCCCCACTTTCTCCGATTTTACTGGCTGTCCCGCCTCCATGCCCGCCTCCTCGGGGCTTGGAAAATCCAGCCCTTCGTGTCAATTCCCAAAGCAGCTGATCTGAGCTGGTGTTATCAAAGAATCATACAGCACAGAAGAAGGCCATTCAGCCTGTGTCTGTGCCGGCTCTTTGAAAGAGCTCTCCAATTGGTAGCACACAGAAAACCCATGGAGGAGAGGAGGATATTATGCATTAGATGGCTGTGCAGAGGAGGAGACGTGCTAGCCTGTCTTAGCCTTTCAATAAAAGCAGTTAACGCTATATTATGTAATTAATTCCTTTAAAAGATCTAGATTAATACTAACGTAAGAATAGGACTGAAGGATACATGATCCAGATTTCTCAGAACATAATGAGGCCTAAAATCCGTGGTCACTCCTGCTGTAATTGCAGCAGAAGCAATCATAGAATCATAGAATAGTACAGCACAGAAGGAGGCCATTCGGTCCATCGAGTCTGCGCCAGCTCTTTCGAAGAGCAATTCAGTTAGTCCCACACCCCTGCTCTTTCCCATACCTCTGCAATTTTTTTCTCCTTAAAGTATTTATCCAACTCCCTTTTGAAGATTACTATTGAATCTGTATCCATCACCCTATCAGGCAGTGCATTCCAAATCCTAGCCACTCGTTGCGTAGAAAAGTTTTTCCTCATGTCGCCTCTGGTTCTTTTGCCAATCATCTTAAATCGTTATCGACCTTTCAGCCATTGGAAACAGTTTCTCTTTATTTACTCTATCTAAACCCTTCATGATTTTAAACACCTCTATCAAATCTCCTCTTAGCCTTCTCTTGCTCCAAGGAGAACAACCCCAGCTTCTCCAGTCTATCCACATAACTGTAATCCTTCATCCCGGGAACCATTCTGGTAAATCTCTTCTGTACTCTCTCCAAAGCCTTCATGTCCTTCCTAAAGGGCAGTGCCCAGAATTGGACACAATACTCCAGCTGGGGCCGAACTAGTGTTTTATATAGGTTGAGCATAACTTCCTAGCTTTGGTACTCTATGCCTCTATTTATAAAATTGAGAGGTCGCACAACACCAGGTTATAGTCCAACAGTTTTATTTGAAATCACAAGCTTTCGGAGCTATCGATTTCAAATAAAACTGTTGGACTATAACCTGGTGTTGTGCGACCTCTCAATTTTGTCCACCCCAGTCCAACACCGGCATCTCCGCATCATGACCTCTATTTATAAAACCCAGGATCCCATACGCTTTATTAACTGTTTTGTTAACCTATCCTACCACCTTCAAAGCTTTGTGCATGAGGGCCACAAATTAAGTCGGGACCTTCCTCAGCAGTTTCTGTGTGGTCTTCTAAAGGGTGGAATCTTCACCCCCGCCTCCCCCCCCCCCCCTCCCCAAACAAGGCCAACAGCGTAGGAGGGAGTGTGGCTAGGCACGGTATCTCTTAGGCCGGGCATTCCCGTCCTGGCAGGATAGCAGTGAGCTGGTACGCCGAGAGAAACGAGGTGTACAGGCATGGCTGTTGGTTCAAGGGGGCCCACCATGGGAGTCCAGGCCTGGATGAAGACCTGGACTCCTTGAAGATCCTAAAAATTCAAAGGGAGTCGAAGCAAAGGCGGTTTCTGAGGGGAGGGGACTTTTGGGCCCACGGGTTTTAAGGCCCAGTGTTTCCTGCATTGTTGGGACAGTCATCTGTGAAGTTTAACTAGTTAGTGTGCATAGTATGGTTTATAAAGTTGGATTAAATTGCTCGAGTTTTGATTGTCTTTAGGGCTCATGGAGACATTTCATAGAATTTTATCTTTATGGAGGCCACATGTAATTGGTTATAGTCTCAGGAGACTGATTGTGCCTGAATTATTCACTGATTCGGGAAATTGCATATGGCCTGCAGATGGAGTGGGTTCAACGACTGAATGGCTTTTACTTGTTTATACTTTAGCTTCATTCTCTGCACAGGAGACACAGAGAAGAGGCAGACACTAAACTCTCACTTGAGTGATAATGCCATCCAAGTGGCAATTGTGAACCTATCTCATAGGAACGTGGAAGTCAGCCCCTCAAGCCTGTTCCTTACCGAACAAAAATCTATCGATCTGAGTTTTGAAAATTCCACACGGGCGAGAGAGTTCCCGATATCCACAACCCTTTGAGTGAGAAAGTGCTTCCTGATTTCACTCCTAACTAGCCTAGCTCTAACTTTATGGTTATGCCCCCTGTTCTGGATTCCCCCACCAGAGGAAATAGTTTCTCCATATCTACCCTCCCAATCCCTTGATCATTTTAAACAGCTCAGTTAGATCACCCCTCAAACTTCTGAGCTCCAAGGAATATAAACCAAGTTTATACAAACTGTCCTCAGAATTGAACCCTTTCAGCCCTGGTATCATTCTGGTCAATCTACGCTGTATCCCCTCCAAGGCCAATATATCTTTTCTGAGATGTGGTGACCAAAACTGAAGGCAGTACTCCAGATGGGTTCTCACTAAGACTCAATAACTGAAGCATCATTTCTTCATTTTTATATTCCAAACCCTTTGAGATAAAGGAAAACATTCCAATTAGCCTTTTTGATTGCTTTTTGTACCTGTCCACTAACTTTTAGTGATTTGAGTACGTGGACATCTAAATTCCTTTGCTCTTCCACATCTCCTCGTCTCTCACTATTAAGAAGATGTTCCAATTTGTCTTTCTTGGATGAAAAGTAGATGACCTCACACTTCCCCACATTGAACTCCATCTGCCCTAGTTTTGCCCAATCATTTAATCTATGTATATCCCTTGGGAACTTCCTGCTTCCATCTTTTTTTTTTGTCACTTATTCTCGAGATATGGATGTCGCTAGCAAGGCTGGCATTCATTGCCCATCCTTAGTTGCCCTGATTTGATACTTGCTAGACCACTTCAGAGGGCAGTTATGAGTCAACCACATTGGTGTGGGACTGGCGTCACATATAGACTAGACCTGGTAAGGCTGACAGGTTTCCTTCCCTAGTGAATCAGTTGGGTTTTTATGACAATCCGATAGCTTCATGGTCACTTTTTTTTTAACTGATACCAGCTTTTAATTTCCAGCTTTTTTTTAGCTGATTTCAAATTCTCAAACTGCCATGTTGAGATTTGAATTTGCATTCTCTGGATTATTAGTTCAGGCCTCTGGATTACTAATCCACTAACATAACTATTTATATCCCATCTACACAACTTACTGTGCATCCCAACTGAGTGTCATCTGCATACTTGGATATACAGCCCACTATTTCTTCATCCAAGTCATTAATTTTTATGGTAAAAAGTTGAGGGCCCAATACAAATCCTTGAGGAACACCACTAATTACATTCCACCAATCAAAGAATGTTTCCTTTATCATTATTTTTTGTCGCGTACCTCCCAACCAGCCCATCTCACAAGGTTACCTCTGTGCGCTTTCATTTTTGTTATTAATCTCTTCTGTGGAACCTTACCAAAATGAGTTCTGAATCAGACATGTACAAAAGAAGCCCTGAGGTGGACTAGTCTGGGGCTTGTCTATGCACAGAAGCACTACTTTTGTTGAAATGGGTTTTGTCTCCCTCTGGCCGCCACTCTAAATCCTGGAATTGCCCCAAACGTTGACACTCCCATTCTTTTACATGTGGTTGTGCCTTTGTGTGTGTTCCCACATGTATGTGTTGCTCTACTTATCAGGATTTCTGTCTTGTGAACGATTTTTCACAACCCTTTTGACAGGATATTTTGCTGGGGGTCGGGAGTGTTGAAGCTTGTAAAGGTTATGGAGATAGTTTTGCAGCTGGGACTGCTGCTGTTCAGTATCTGGTGATGTGATTAAGACCAGTGACCCTTTTTAATAAACTTACCTTTGTGAGCTGTACAAAGTGGTTTGGTACTGGAGATGTGATGTGTTGTTGACATGGTTTCTTTGAATGAAGGAGACACTTAACAGGTCCTGTTTTGATGCTGTAAGACTTCAGAAAAATTCAGTATCGCCCATTTTGAGGCGCTAATATCGGCCGGGCACAAAGTTTAGCACCCGGCGCGAATTATCGCCTCCGACTGCAAAATTTGCCTCTATCGCTCCTGGAGGTGATTTGAGCGCTAAATCAGGTGCTACACACCTCTCTTAAGGTGCAAACGTCAGGGAGCGAGGCGCTACCTCAGAACGCTACCGAAGCTCAGGCGATGCCAATTAGCATGGAAGCCAGACACACTGGCGCCATCCAGTTCTTAAAGGGGAGGGGCCATCTTGCTAGCCAGCCACACCCTGCTCATTGCAGCCTTGAATCTCGGCCTGGAGAGACTTCTAAAGCAATTGTGTTGGAAGCACTAATGGATAGGCCCAGGGAAAGAGCTCGGCGCTTAGGAACCTCAAAAGTGGTGCTGAGGGCCAAAACTCCTTAGGCCAGCGTTAAAACCAAAAATGTTGCCGACAAGAAAAGGCTGGAAGCGCCCGCCTTTAAATAGCGCTCCCCTGCCCCTTCCCGACTTGAAAACGTTACCCTCTACCCGTCGTTCCTAGCGGCAGGCGCTAAGGCAGGGGGCGTGACTCAATATCCAGTCCAGGGCATTGCACGCTTGACTGACGTCACGATCTGTGGGCGCAGGAGATCATGGCGGTAGTGTTTAGCGCCGCTGCAAAATGACTGGTCAATTTTGCGAGCGGCGCTAAAATCGCCGCGCTCAGTTGCTAAATTCCTAGCGCCCCGTTAGTGCCCCCCGGAGGCGCTAACGGGAGGCGCTAACCAACCGAATTTTTCCCCCCAGGTACCATATTTAAGATGAGATTTAATCCTCATATGATCAAATGCAGTGTGGAGAAGTTCTACTAATTAGCTGAACTGACAAGTAATTGTAAAGCTCCTTGATCATCAATGATTTATATAAACTCAATATAAATACACTGTGCATGGGGACAATAAAAAACGTAATTCAGTTTCATAAGTTTTGCCCGTTAGCAATTGTATATGGAGCAAGATACAATCGGGAACATTTGTCTCGTGGTGGGGAAAAGAAAAACTGATTCAGCTAGCCTGTGGTGATTGGGAGCAGTAACTTTGCTGCCAGGTTACACTGGGAGCTTTGTGCAAATGCATCTGAACTGGCACTACTGTAAGACCCACTTCAGATAGATCTGCCTTATGCCATTTCAGATTTGGAATTCAAATCATTTCCTAATGGTAAATTGAGTTGGAATTTTGGACCAGTTTAATCCACTTTTCCCATTTATTTGCACTGAAAGACTGCTTACAGTGAGGCTGCAGTTAAAGTAGGTATGGTACAGTGTGGAATGTATTGATAATGCTGGGTCTCACCATGTGGTATTTCTTGAGATATGCTTTGGGTAAATCTGTCACGTTTAAACAAGCGGCTTTTGCTAACACATGGAGGTAAGTAGAACGGAGTCCAGTTCTACGGAGTACTGCTTCTACAGAGCACTAAACTCGGGAATTCGGTGAGTGAGGGAATTCGGTGAGGTGGGGGGGGGGGTGGGGGGGTAAGAGGTGCTGCTTGATACATAAACAACTATAAGCAACTAGCATTAAATTAGGACTGTGGGCTAAGTTACAGTAAAGACCTAAAGCATATAACTAAATTTAATAAATTAAACAAGGTTATTACCTAAATTAAAAACTATTAATAGACAATTGAGTATTTCAAAACTTGAAAACCTAAGTAGTTAAATAAAATACAATAGAGATGGCAGGGCAGGTGATGTGTTGCAGCTGAAGCATGTGGGAGCTGGTGGACCCCAGTGTGATCCACAGCAACCAAATCTGCAGTAAGCGTCTGCATCTCGAGGAACTTCGGCTCAGAGTTGATGAGCTGGAGTCCAAGCTTCGGGCACTGCGATACATCAGGGAGGGAGAAAGTTACCTAGACACTTTGTTCCAGGAGGCAGTCACATCTCTTAGGTTAAATACTTCAGATTTGGTCCGTGGTCAGGGACAGGAGGGTGTGACTACGAGTGAGGCAGGTACGGGGATCCAGAAGGTAGCATTGGAGGAGCCTCAGCCCTTGCACTTGTCCAACAGGTACGAGCTTCTTGCAGCCTGTGTGGACTAGGGACTGCAGGGAGGATGAGCAAACTGACCACAGCACCGTGGTACAGGGGGCCATTCAAGTTGGAGGAGTAAAAAGGAATGTAGTAGTGGTAGGGGGCAGTGTAGTTAGGGGGATAGATACTGTTCTCTGCAGCCGAGAGCGTGAGTCCCGAAGGCTGTGTTGCCTGCCCCAGTGCCAGGGTTAACGACATCTCCTCGGGGCTGGAGAGGAACTTGGAGTGGGAGGGGAAGGATCCAGCTGTCGTGGTCCACGTAGGTACCAATGACATAAGTAGGACAAAGAAAGAGGCTCTGTTGAGGGAGTATGAGCAGCTAGGGACTAAATTAAAAAGCAGAACCACAAAGGTAATAATCTCTGGATTACTACCTGAGCGACGAGCAAATTGGCATAGGGTCAATAAGATCAGAGAGTTGAATGCGTGGCTCAAGGATTGGTGTGGAATAAATGGGTTTCGATTCATGGGGCACTGGCACCAGTACTGGGGAAAGAGGGAGCTGTTCCGTTGGGACGGGCTTCACTTGAACCATGCTGGGACCAGTGTCCTGGTGAATCGAATAACTAGGGCTGTAAATAGGGCTCTAAACTAAATAGTGGGAGGTGGAGCGTTCAGGTGAGGGGAAAGTTAGAAAGTTAAAGCGAAAGGACAAGGCAATAGTGCAGGGTAGCGATAGCGGTAATGATAACCAGAGTGTGACAGGAAGGGACAGAGCGTACAAGCATAAGAGTGCACCAGCAAATAGGATCAGAGTAGGGAAAAATGGTAAAAAGACAAAATTAAAGGCTCCTTATCTGAATGCATGCAACATTCGTAACAAGATAGATGAATTGACGGCACAAATAGAAATAAATGGGTATGATCTGATAGCCATGACAGGGAACTGAATATTCAGGGGTATTCGGCATTTCGGAAGGATAGGCAGAAAGGAAATGGAGGTGGGGTAGCTCTGTTAATAAAGGATGAGATCAGTACAGTAGTGAGAAATGATCTTGGCTCGGAAGATCAAGATGTAGAATCAGTTTGGGTGGAGATAAGAAATGATAAGGGAAAGAGGTCACTGGTGGGAGTAGTCTATAGGCCCCCTAACAGTAGCTACACTGTGGGACATAGTATAAATCAAGAAATAATGGGGCTTGTAAGAAAGGTACTGCAATAATCGTGGGCGATTTTAATCTTCATATAGATTGGACAAATCAAATTGGCAAAGGTAGCCTTCAGGATGAGTTCGTAGAGTGTATTCAGGACAGTTTCTTAGAACAATACATTGTGGAACAAACCAGGGAACAGGCTATTTTGGATCTGGTAATGTGTAATGAGACAGGATTAATTAATGATCTCATAGTAAAGGATCCTCTAGGGAAGAGTGATCATAACAGGATAGAATTTCACATTCAGTTGAGAGCGAGAAACTTGGGTCTGAAACTAGTGTCTTACCTTAAATAAAGGCAATTACAAGGGTATGAAGACAGAGTTGGCTAAAGTGGACTGGGAAAATAGATTAAAAGGTAAGATGGTAGATAAGCATGGCAGATTTTTAAGGAAATATTTCATAACTCTCAACAAAGATATATTCCAGTGAGAAAGAAAGACTCTACGAGAAGGATTAACCATCTGTGGCTTACTAAGGAAGTTAAGGATGGTATCAAATTGAAAAAAAAGGCATACAATGTTGCGAAGATTAGTGGTAGGCCGGAAGATTGGGAAATTTTGAGAAACTTGCAAAGGATGACTAAAAAAATAATAAAGAGGGAGAAAATAGATTGAGAGTAAACTAGCAAGAAATATAAAAACGGACAGTAAGAGCTTCTAAAGTATATAAAAAGGAAGTGAGTAGCTAAAGTAAACGTTGGTCCCTTAGAGGATGAGACTGGGGAATTAATAATGGGAAACAAGGAAATGGCTGAGACTTTGAACAAATATTTTGTATCTGTCTTCACGGTAGAAGACACTAAAAGCATCCCAATAATAGTGGAAAATCAAGAGGCAAAAGGGAGGGAGGAACTTAAAACAATCACTATCACTAGAGAAAAAGTACTAGGCAAACTAATGGGACTAAAGGCTGACAAATCCCCTGGACCTGATGGCTTACGTCCTAGGGTCTTAAAAGAAGTGGCTGCAGAGATAGTGGATGCATTGGTTGTAATCTTCCAAAATTCCCTAGATTCTGGAAAGGTCCCAGCGGATTGGAAAACCGCAAATGTAACGTCCATATTCAAGAAAGGAGGGAGACCGAAAGCAGGAAACCATATGCCAGTTAGCCTAACATCTGTCATTGGGAAAATGCTGGAATCCATTATTAAGGAAGTAGTAGCAGGACATTTAGAAAATCATAATACAATCAAGCAGCGTCAACATGGTTTTATGAAAGGAAAATCGTGTTTGACAAATTTATCAGAGTTCTTTGAGGATGTAATGAGCAGGGTGGATAAAGGGGAACCAGTAGATGTAGTGTATTTGGATTTCCAAAAGGCATTCGATAAGGTGCCACATAAAAGATTACTGCACAAGATAAGAACTCATGGTGTTGGGGGTAATATATTAGCATGGATAGAGGATTGGCTAAGTAACAGAAGACAAAGAGTCGGGATAAATGGGTCATTTTCAGGTGCTGGGGCCTCAACTATTTACAATCGATATTAATGCCTTGAATGAAGGGACCGAGTGTACTGTAGCCAGACTTGCTGATGATACAAAGATAGGTGGGAAAGCAAGTTGTGAGGAGGACACAAAGGCCGCGATTTTTCCTATCGATGCGGCTTGGGGGCGGGACAGCTGCCTTCCGGGTTCCAGTCCCGCCCCCAACGACATCAGACGCACAGACAAGATTTTGCATCAATTGGCCTTGTTAAGCCCGCCCTGCGGGCTTGCCGGCCAATTAATAGAAAGCCGGTGTCAGATGATTTCAGTTGATGTCGCGTCATCTGCCAGTTTTCTTAAAGGGGCCATGCACAATTTTTCTTTAACAGCTCATTTCTCAGTGTTTGACAGCATTGAGCTGCTGCAAACACTGACAATCACTGTACAAAGGTGAGCCCTTGCACCCAGGCTCTCCAGTGACTCCCTCATTAGGCTAGAACAAATGGCAGCTGCAGGTTAGGTTACAGAAGCGATCTGTCACTGGTGAGAGAGGTTCTCCCAATGAGGTGGGACTACACACACAATCCAAAACTTGTCACCTGCAGAAAAGTGTAAATACATTAAAAATGATTTTCCCAACTTTTTCTTACCTCTGAAACTCACCAGTGTACCATTGGATCCTTCACACTACTTCTGCAGCTGTCATCAATGCAGAATCATTACAGTAGACCCACAGCACGCCACACTTACCTGGCGTGGTGTCCGGACATTGGGAAGCCCGCAGTAGACCTGTCAAAATTGCAAAAAGCCACTTAACAACCTGTTAACAAGCAGTTAAGTGCCTATAATCCTCTTCCATCCGCTAAGTGTCGGGTCCATGCGCAACTCGGGGACCCGACACCTGAGAAGTTTGTTTGGAGGCGAGTTGACAGCGGGTTTCTGACCCGCTGTCAATCTTTGCAATTTTGCCGGATGACCCGCCCCTGAGCGCCGGCAAAATTCCGGCCAAAGAGTCTGCAAAGGGATTTAGATAGGTTAAGTGAGTGGGCAAAAATTTGGCAGATGGAGTATAATGTGGGAAAATGTGAGGATATCCACTTTGGTAGGAAGAATAGAAAAGCAAAATATTATTTAAATGGAGAGCGACTACAGAATGCTGCGCTACAGAGGGATCTGGGGGTCCTTGTACATGAAACACAAAAAGTTAGCATGCAGGTACAGCAAGTAATTAGGAAGGCTAATGGAATGTTGGCCTTTATTGCAAGGGGGATGGAGTATAAAAGTAGGGAAGTCTTGCTACAACTGTACAGGGTATTGGTGAGACCACACCTGGAGTACTGTATAGTTTTGGTCTCCTTATTTAAGGAGGGATATACTTGCATTGGAGGCAGTTCAGAGAAGGTTCACTAGGTTGATTCCTGGGATGAAGGGTTTGTCTTATGAGGAAAGGTTGAGCAGGTTGGACCTATACTCATTGGAGTTTAGAAGAATGAGAGGTGATCTTACTGAAACATATAGGGGGAAAAATTCAATATCGCCTCGTTTATCGGCCAGGCGCAAATATTAGCGCCTGGCACTAATTATCGCCTCCGACTGCAAACTTGGCTTTTATCGCCCCTGGAGGTGATTGGAGTGCTAAATCAGGCGCTTCACACCTGTCTTAAAGCGCAAAGGCCGAGGAGCGAGGCGCTACCTCAGAGCGCTGGCGAAGCTCATGTGATGTCAGTCAGCAATGGAACACAGACACAATGGCGCCGGCCAGTTCTTAAAGGGGAGGGTTGATCTTGCACTCCATCCACATCCTGCTCATTGCAGCCTTGAATCTCGGCCTAGAGAGACCTGTACATGAAATCTGCTGGAAAGAACAATGGAGAGGCCCAGGGAAATAGCTCAGAGTGCAGCCCCCACAGTCTCTTCTAAATCGATACAAGGAAGGGCAAATCAAAATGAACCTGCAAAGTGCTGCTCAGTACCCAAAACTCCTTCACACAGCGTTGAATCTCTCCAGAAGTCTCTCTCTCTCTCTCTCTCAGAATGCGTGGTGCAAAAATGTCACCAACAAAAAAAGGCAGGAAGTGGTCGCCTTTAAATTGCGCTCCCCCAGTCCCTTCCTGACTGCAAAACACTCCCCTCAACCTGTCATTGCTAGCGGCAGGCGGTAAGGCAGGGGGCGCCACTCAATATCCGGTCCAGGGCGCTACCGGGGCATTACACACTCGACTGACATCACGATCTGCCGGCGCAGGAGATCGTGGCGGTAGTGTTCAGCGCCGCCGCAAAATGTCTAGTTAATTTCGTGAGCGGCGCTAGTTGCTTGGCCCCATTAGCACCCTCTTAAGGCGCTAACGGGAGGCGCAAACCAACTGAATTTTCCCCCCCATAAGATTCTGAGGGGGCTTGACAGGGTAGATGCTGAGAGGATGTTCCCCCTCATGGGGGTATCTAGAACTAGGGGGCATAGTTTCAGAATAATGGGTCGCCCATTTAAGACGGAGATGAGGAGGAATTTCTTCTCTCAGAGGGTCGAGAGTCTTTGGAATTCTCTACCCCAGAGAGCTGTGGAGGCTGAGTCATTGAATATATTCAAGGCTGAGATGGACAGACTTTTGAACTACAGGGGAGTCAAGGGTTATGGGGAATAGGCGGAAAAGTGGAGTTGAGGCCAAGATCAGATCAGCCATGATCTTATTGAATGGCGGAGCAGGCTCGAGGGGCCGAATGGCCAACTCCTGCTCCTATTTCTTATGTTCTTAAGTTTTTATGTTTCTGAATGTGAACCCAGTCCTGTTGGCTGTGCCTCGTACACTTCTAAGGATCAATCAGCTAAGTGCCTGCTTGGTGTTATTAATAATGGACAATGGCATTTTGCACTTGACACCTCTGGCACATTAATTGGATGTCCCTTATGCTTGCACTTACTTACTATCCAACACTTTTATCTGAATTGGTACAACAAGTGTTTAGATAAAATCTGTTGGAGATGAAGTTGTTATTGCACTCCAGTGTGATTAGAAATTCATCACACAGTGCAATAATGTCTTGACTGGAGCTCCTCCAGCCTCCCTGACTACTGTTATAAATCTGCTGCTTTCAGATATTTTGTAGCGTACCACCGTATTACTCAGTGTACTGGGTATTACCACACTACCTGCTGTGCAGGGTACTACCACAATACATAATGTGTAGGGCACCACCATATGCAGTAGTTCCCATTGTATTACGTAATGTGTTGGATGCTACCAGTCTGTATGGTGCTACCATATTACTCAGTGTGTTGGGTGGTACCACATTACAGGGTAGAGGGTAGCGCAATATTCCACAGTGTGCAAGATACTGCTATACTGCTCGTATTGTATGGTACTCCCATATTATCCAATGTACACATATTGCACACCAGTTTAACCCACTTTTCCCATTTATTTGCTCTGAAAGACTGCTTATAGTGGGGCTGCAGTAAAAGTAGTGGAATGGTACAGTGTGGAATGTATTGACAATGCTGGGTCCCCCCATGTGGCATTTATTGAGCTATGCTTTGCATAAGTCTGTAACTTTTCTGAATGTGAGCCCAGTTCTTGTTGGCAGTGCCTCGTACACTTCTAAGGATCAATCAGATAAGTGCAAGATACTTCTATACTCCTTGTTATGTATGTTACTCCCATAGTACCCAATGCGCACATATTGCACACATGAAGAAAGTGTTACACAGGGTGTGAAGAGTTTCACCCACACCTAGTAATTCTATGCCTTTGCCCTCCTGGCAGGGAGCCTTGCCTGCTGGAGGCACAGATTGGAAACTTGGGCATACGCCGCACATGATTTTGCGACTCTGAATTTACAATATGTGCTTCCGGCAGCTGAGATGAAATGGAAGGCTATAGAAAAGTAAAGACAGGGATGATCAAAATTCTATGAGACATAATGGTTTATATGTTGCTGAGATTGTGGAAAACAAATGAGAGGTTTGAATGGATCTGTAAGTGCGGAAAGATATACTGAAGAGAAAAGGAACTATTGTTTGGGATTCATTGTCACAATCTAAATCACTTCCATTAGTGGGCATTGGCTTTGGTCATAAATTAACTTGTGTATTGGCCTGAAGAAACCTTTCCTGTTTAGTTTAAAGTTACTAATGAGTATAGGGATAGCTCTTCGTAACTATTACATTATAGCGTATTCTCTGCCTGATGAAGGTGGCACCCGACTGGTGCGATATCTTGCGGATCCTCGTAATATAAGAACATAAGAAGTAGGAGCAGGAGTAGGCCATATGGCCCCTCGGGCCTGCTCCGCCATTCAATAGGATCATGGCTGATCCGAACCTAGACTCACGTCCACTTATGTTGTAGCAACAGCACACCTGTGCCCAGACTTCTGGGTTCTGTCAATAAAAGTAGGTGACCACACCAATATGGCCAAAGTGAAATTGTTCTTTCGCCCCCAATAAATGTAGATAAATACAATGCAAAAGAATGTTTCTGCACAGTCCAACAATACAAACACTATATTTGGTCAAAACTGTCGCAGTGTTATTTTAATCACAATGCATGGCTCAGTCAGACATAGCTCTCCACACATTATTACAGTCTTGCTCATATCCTATTTGATTAGGACTACAACTTATAAGAAGAATGCCAAACAAGTCAACAGTTCCTGCTCTCTGTGCGCTGAACAGTACCAGAATAACATTGCAGTGTATTCACCTCCCAAGGAATGATGGCAGGAAATGGGCCTCGCACATCTTTGAAGAGCTGACGTTTGACTGTTTGTTTCTTACAGGTGCCCACAGTGCAAGGGACGAGCCTCAGTTTGTGACTGCCCGTGCTGGTGACAGCGTGATTCTAGGATGTGATGTGGTGCACCCAGTGACAGGACAGCAACCTCCTTATGTGGTAGAGTGGTTTAAGTTTGGCGTTCCCATCCCAATATTCATCAAATTTGGCTTCTACCCTCCTCATGTGGACCCTGAATATGCAGGTAGGACATAAATACAGTTACCACATTGATAATCTACTCCATGTAGTACATCCAGGTATTAAATAAATGGTATGGAATGGCAAGATGCCATGTGGTGTAACGAATATTGCTGTACAACATTGGGAAACTAGAGAAAGAAACAAGGTTTGGAACATGCATTTTTTTAGTTCAGCAAAACTGGAAAGTAACTTTTCCTTGAGTGGATAGTTGGAATTAAAACTGGAATTTTCCAAATTATGACAAGTATTTAGTTTGAGTCTCTGGCCCACTTGACAGTGCTTTTGATATATCATTGGTTTTTCTGCCAATTTTCTTTCTGCCGATCCTCAGCAAACTACAAAGGGAGGCAAGTGCTTCTACAGTTTAACCCTAGTAGCTTAGTCCTGCCCATCAGAGCTAGATCTTGATCCATGGTTCATATACTGTCGCCCGGCATTGCTGAGGAAACCACAGCAAGTCTATTCAGGTGGAAATAACAGCCTGAAATAAAACTCTTCTGAGCATTGGCAACCTGTCCGTGTATATTCAGTCCTTCTGACAGGGGGCTGAGTGCCATCCACCCTTGGCCCAGCTGACTGAATTTCTATCCTTCCCTCAGTAAACAAAGCTAGATTTTCTGGAAAATGAATTTTTTTAAAAATCATTAAAAATAAAATTATTTTTCTGGCATGATGGGAGTGTCACAAGGCTTCTATTCTGGATTTTCATTTTAGAATCAAATATCGACGTTCTGGCCTTCAACATCTCTGGTGGTTGAAATTGTGCTGTGTAATATTAGCATACAAATGTGTTATGAAATTCCTGTGTCGGCTATTTTAATGGAGACATTAACCCATCTGTATGTTAACATCACATTGCACAAATTTGCTCTGAATTTCTTCATCTCACTCTCTCACTCCCTCTCTCACTCTCTCACTTCCTCTCATTCTCGCTCTCACTCTCACTCTCTCACTCCCTCTCTCACTCCTCTCTCACTCCCTCTCTCACTCTCACTCTCTCAATCTCACTCACTCTCTCTCACTCTCATTCACTCCCTCTCTCACTCACTCCCTCTCTTACTCTCACTCTCTCAATCTCACTCACTCTCTCTCACTCTCATTCACTCCCTCTCTCACTTACTCCCTCTCTCACTCACTCCCTCTCTTACTCACTCCCTCTCTCACTCACTCCCTCTCTCATTCTCACACTCCCTCTCTCATTCTCACTCTCACTCACTCTCTGTCACTCTCACTCTCTCATTCTCTCTCTCACTCTCTCACTCCCTCTCTCACTCACTCCCTTTCTCACTCACTCCCTCTCTCACTCACTCACTCTCTCTCACTCTCTCTCACTCTCTCTCAGTCTCACTCACTCTCTCTCTCTCTCTCCCTCTCTCACTCCCTCTCTCACTCTCTCTCACTCTCACTCTCTCTCACTCTCACTCTCTCACTCTCTCACTCCCTCTCACTCACTCCCTCTCTCACTCCCTCTCTCTCTCACTCTCGCTTTCTCTCTCTCTCTCTCTCACTCCCTCTCATTCTCACTCTCACTCTCACTCTCTCTCTCTCACTCTCTCACTCTCTCTCACTCTCTCACTCTCTCATGCTCTCTCTCACTCACTCCCTCTCTCTCACTCTCACTCACTCCCTCCCTCTCACTCTCACTCTCACTCTCACTCACTCTCTCTCACTCTCACTCTCTCTCGCTCTCACTCACTCTCTCTCACTCGCTCTCTCACTCTCACTCACTCCCTCTCTCACTCTCACTCCCTCTCTCTCACTCTCACTCTCTCACTCTCTCTCACTCTCTCACTCTCTCACTTCCTCTCTCATTCTCACTTTCACTCTCTCTCACTCCCTCTCTCACTCCCTCTCTCATTCTCACTCTCATTCACTCTCTCTCACCCTCACTCTCTCACTCTCTCTCTCACTCTCTCACTCACTCTCTCTCACTCTCACTCACTCCCTCCCTCTCACTCTCACTCTCACTCTCACTCACTCTCTCTCACTCTCACTCTCTCTCGCTCTCACTCACTCTCTCTCACTCGCTCTCTCACTCTCACTCACTCCCTCTCTCACTCTCACTCCCTCTCTCTCACTCTCACTCTCTCACTCTCTCTCACTCTCTCACTCTCTCACTTCCTCTCTCATTCTCACTTTCTCTCTCACTCCCTCTCTCACTCCCTCTCTCATTCTCACTCTCATTCACTCTCTCTCACCCTCACTCTCTCACTCTCTCTCTCACTCTCTCACTCACTCACTCACTCACTCACTCCCTCTCTCACTCACTCACTCTCTCACTCCCTCACTCATTCTCACTCATTCTCACTCTCACTCACTCTCACTCACTCTCTCTCTCGCTCTCTCTCACACTCTCACTCACTCTCTCTCTCGCTCTCTCTCACTCTCTCGCTCATTCTCACTCTCACTCACTCTCTCTCACTCTCACTCTCTCTCACTCTCACTCTCTCTCACTCTCTCACTCTCTCCCTCTCTCATTCTCACTCTCACTCACTCTCTGACTCTCTCGCTCACTCTCTCACTCCCTCTCATTCTCACTCTCTGTCACTCTCACTCTCTGACTCTCTCGCTCACTCTCTCACTCCCTCTCATTCTCACTCTCTGTCACTCTCACTCTCTGACTCTCTCACTCCCTCTCTCATTCTCACTCTCTCACTCTCTGACTCTCTCACTCCCTCTCTCATTCTCACTCTCACTCTCTCTCTCACTCCCTCTCTCACTCTCTCTCTCACTCTCACTCTCTCACTTCCTCTCTCACTCTCACTCTCTCACTTCCTCTCTCATTCTCTCTCTCTCACTCCCTCTCTCACTCTCTCTCTCACTCTCACTCTCTCACTTCCTCTCTCACTCTCACTCTCTCACTTCCTCTCTCATTCTCTCTCTCTCACTCCCTCTCTCACTCTCTCTCTCACTCTCACTCTCTCACTTCCTCTCTCATTCTCTCTCTCTCACTTCCTTTCTCATTCTCTCTCTCTCTCACTTCCTCTCTCATTCTCTCACTCTCTCTCACTCTCTCTCACTCTCTCACTTCCTCTCTCATTCTCTCTCTCTCACTCTCACTAGCTATTCTCACAACAAATTAACTCAGTAGCAAATGGAGCCCCTCCATTCCCCACTCCAATACAAAACTGGGGCAGTGGAAAGGACAGCTGCCTTCAGGCAAAACAATTATTGAGCAGCAGAACTTTTAATAACAAATTAATTCATTTTTAAAAAATCACTTACACACAAGAATAATTTAAAAATCCCAAAATCCTATTATATTTAAATTAATCTTGACAGGCTTTTAATTACCATCTGAAAAGTTTATTGTTTCTTACTGCAAAGTACATCTCTACGACTCCCAGAAAAAGATTAAAAATAAGCTTTCAACCCACGGTTTGTAGCACCCTGAGGAATCACAACATTTCTGACCAGTTCAAGGCATGAATTCACGCTGAGCCGGAATCAAAATAGCCTCAGTCGATGACCAGCTGCATCAACACATCAAGGATTGTCGGCCTTTTCATTCTCGGATGCCGGTGGGAGCTGACATTTATTCCCCAATCCAGAAGCAGCTGTATTCTGCAAGCCTACGTAAACCCTTCCCACCTGTCTCTGATTTTATGTATGATTTTCTCTCGCACACTTCCCTGTTTCCTGTATTTTTTATTGAAGTATTTACCCCTCTCCCCCTTCACTTAACTCTTGCTGCCTGGAATCATAGCGTGCTCTGATAGAACGATCCATTTAGTCCCGTTCTACTGTCTTTTTCCGATACCTTTTAAAACATTCTTTTTCTGTGACCTCACAAGCTCTTCCTCTCTTACCTGTCTCTCACTAGCCTAGAAATGAGTCCTGGCGATATTAGTGAAAAGAACGCTCAATGTATTTATGGGACATTGAGGCGATTTATATATTTGAAACAAACGCGTGTGTTAAAATCGCAGAGGAATTCCCTACAATCATTAAAGCATTTGTTACTAATTTTGAATAGCAAAATTTTAACCCCTGGTAGAATTATGCAAAGGGAAGGCAAAAATGCTAATTAAGTTATGTATTTAATTAGGGATATGTTTTCATATTTGTGTAAGTGCCAAAATAAATACCAATATTGTGTAAAAAAAATAACAAATGAAAAAGCAAGCTAGTTCAGCTGTAGAAGTAGATCCCCAAATACCACGGAAATTATTGGTGAGTCAAATGTCCCGTCCAGCTTAACAATATTCTGCGTGATTTCTTGGGAAATTCCTTTCACTGAGGAAGGAACTAGGTTAAATCTCTTGGCACTTACCAGTCCGAGTCCATAATATTTGACAGCGTAGAGATTATGCTGTACAAATCCTTTTTAATCACAAGTGTTACAAAAATGTGATCAATGTGAGGTCAATTTCTCCTTTCAGTGCTTAATGTATGTCATTTTTATAATACTCGATCACTGCACTGTTTCTAGTTGTGTTAATAATATGGGGAAATAACTCACTATTCGGGACTATGTATTTACGTTGTATGAGAGCACATGCAATCAAGTGATTTGAAGGGCCTTCTTCATCTGAACTAACCTGTGGTCTTGGGAGTACATTGATAATTCTGAAATGTTTCCAGTAATACCTTATAGCTGTAACCCTGATGTGTGGATTAAATTTATACTTTGCCTTTTATGTATATGCTCGTTTGGTATTTTGAACTCAAAGGTCTGACTGTGGGTAATGAAGCCAATCTTCATACTTATCCCACCACAACAAAAATTGCTTGTTTGTCTTCAGTGCCCATTAAGAAGGAATTAATAGTGCTTAATAGAACATTTTTTCTCATTCGATGGGGTAACTTTAGAAACAGCGTGAGAGCAAGGCTCTGAGTAATGAGATTAATGAAAGAAAACGTCACCGGTAATTCCTACTGGTCTTGCTCACCTGTATTTTTTAAAAATTTTGTTAAACTTTATCTGTAAGTGAAAAAATTAGCACATTCAGATCTAAGAGCTAGTTCTAAGAAGGGCATAAGGTTGCGAGCAGTTTGATTCAATCTGAGACAGTGGCTGTGCTGGGAGTCAAAAACAATGGCTTCACGCTTCCCAATAAAAAAAACACTTAGCATTTTTTTCCCCTCAGACAAGAATGAAAAATAACTTTCAAATCTGAAGGAAACGGTTTTTCCCCCAAAAAAGAACTTATGGATAACTTGCATGAATATCTTGCTTAGTTGAGATCCCTCTAAGTAACACTACCGGTGATGGTTGTCCCCATATCATAGCTTTCCTTGCCACCGCCATGACCACAGGAAGAATAACTGTGATGGAGGAATGCCAAGGGTAATGGAAACTACTTCATATCTCAGCGTTGTCCAGTTATGAAATTGGACACATTTATCAGGCTATTATGTAAAGTATTTTACTTAATGTTTCATTTTGTAAGGTCATGTTTTTGCTGTGGAACTGTTGTACATTGAAGCAGTACTGTTGTCTGCTGTATGATTCCGCTACATTTCTTACGTTCTTTTCTTATGTTTCTTATGAGAGGTTGCTGATGTGCTGGAAATTGACCTACTTATATTGCGGGATGGCTATTGCAGCAGCACTATAACAGCTATATATGTATCATTGTCTAAAAGCCACCTTTGTGAATCCATGGACACTTGCTGGTGTTGTGGAAGCTTCATTTCACCTGTATGGGTGCACTTACAGTTCAACTTGCCTCCAGTCAGAACAAAAGGGTTCAATGCACCTTTCAGCACCTTCAGTATTGCAAGGCGAAGCTACCTCTTGAAATGGGTCTGTGTACCTGTTCCAAATTTCAGTTCTGAGATAGATATTCCTTTAGGTTCTATGGTGCTGGTCACTCCTATAAATAGGGCAAGCTTCTTGGGGGTAATATTAACTTTGGGTGATCGTGTAAAATGGGTGATTTTGGATCAGCCGCCCATTAGACATCTCTTTCGCTTTTCATTTCCATTGGTGTTTGGGTACAATAGCGCCAATAGTGGAAGGACAGCTAGCCGATGATCTGGGTGGTTTCCACCCAGAACATTCATGCTATGGACAAGTTGCAAACCTAACTCAATACATCGAAGGTGGCTTCGAAACCTGCAGAATTACAGGTGTCTTTGTCAGTTCATCATGTCGTAAGCAGCTGACAATTATCAGGCACTTCTACTGAAGCTGGCAAGGATTTTGAGAAATAGCAAGATGGTAGAGGTCGTCTCCTTCATGCTTCAGAATCGACGTTCCTTTGTCAAGATGGATTGTCAGAAACGTTGGTGGCTAAATGGACTGAATGGATTGCCCCAAGCTCAGTGCTAGCACCCCTGCTATTTAATGAATGCAGACATTCAAAGAGCATATCAAGGAATTGAAAAAGAAAGTGAACTCCAGGAACTGTGCACTCCAGAAAGTGGCCAATGCAAAATGGGGAGCTGACCCCAAAACATTGTAAGCAACCAGTCTTGCCCTGTGTTATTCAGTTGTGGAGTACTGTGCCCCAGTATAGTCACGTTCGAGCCATGCATACAGCATTGATACTGAACTCAATCAATTCTGTGGGATCATCACAGGGACTTTGAAACCGGCTTCCACACTGTTGCTAGAAGGGATTGCATCAACCTCAGTGAGGCGGAATGCCTTCAGTAAAAAGGAAAGTCAAAAACAAGTGTCTGATCCACGGATACATTCCACCACCCAAGAGGTCGAAGTCCAGTAAGAGTTTTTCCTCTGAAAATCCCTTACCCCAAAATATCAGTGTGAAAGGTTACAGAGTCACAAAATGGCAGGAAATGCCAATGATCTACGAGAACCTGGTTCTTTCAGAACAGCTCCTTACAGGCACTGACCTCAAACAAATTGAGCGAGAGTTCCGGTGACAAAGACTGGTGACAATATGACCAAGTGGAAGCTGAGAAATGACTCCAGAGTGCAAGCAAACACTTGATGTTGGAGTTCCCCCTGTCAACATCCTGTCAACTATTCAAGATAAATGACAACACTAGACCTTGGCTGTGCATTTGGAGTGACAAGCTATGATGATGATGACAGCTGTTTGTAAATCGTGAAGCATCAGCTTTTCTGAAACACAACTTCTTTGAAGAAGTCACTGTGTAGCAAGTAGGCAAGCTCCAAGGCAACAAAAGGGAATGATGTATTCCACCAAATTGGCAGTTGAATGGAATTTCTGGAGTGGGACTCGGGAGCAAACCAAAAAGAATCATCTTGACTTACCAAGTTTGCAACAAGCCACACAGTACTGGAGAAAAATCATGATATTTTTGTAATATTATTTAATATTCTTTCTACACTAGATAATTTCTGTATCAGATGAGAGGATATACATTTTCAAGAACCATTAACAGTCAGTGAGAGATCAAAGTACAGTTCTCTTGAATCTCCTCCTGTCTTCCTTAACCTTAACTGTTAAAAATGAGAAGTCGCACAACACCAGGTTATAGTCCAACAGCTTTATTTGAAATCACAAGCTTTCGGAGCGGCTGCTCCTTCGTCAGGTCAAAGATTTTTGACAGATGAATTGTCATCGTTTGACAGCTCTGTGAAGCTGTCAAACACTGACATTCTCTGTAGTTTGATGAGTTCTTGAATTCAAGACCTCATTAAACCTCTTTCTTTTGCAGAAATGTGATGGTTGTTGCATTGGAGAATGCAACGGCCATCTGTCATCTCTGCCGCGGAGGTGCGAGACTCTCTGCATACCCACCGATTGAAGCCTGCAGGAAGAAACAAAGGTAAGTACACTTTTTCTAACACTTTACACTTATCTCAGGTACTCACCTCTCCACACTTGCACCCATCACTTACCTCCACAGAACACTTTTGGACCCCTCCGACCCCCGCAGACCCACTAGTCGCCTCGGAGACCCTGGCGGGTTTCGGAGCCTTCGGGAAGCCCGCACTTGTGAGGGCAAAAAGGGGATAATCCTATTTTCTGCCTGTTAACTACCTGTTAACAGGCAGTTAAGTGGCTGTAATCTCTTCCCGCCTCCAAGGAGATGGGACCCGGCGCGGGACAGCTACCCGCCTCCTGGCAAGATGGCACGGAGGCGGGTTGGGGGTGGGTTGGGCACCCGCCCCCAAATTCTGCCATTTTCCCGGCAGTCCCGCCTCCAAACCCACCTCCCCAGGGCTGGCAAAATCCAGCCCATTGTGTTGACTAAGGTGATTGCATCTACACGGGATGGAGGATGGATGCCTTGGCCGCAATCCTGTCATCGGCACCAAGCTGCTCCTGGTGTCACCTTGTGGTGGTATAATGGCAGCAACCATCTTGCTTGCAGTTGTGGCTCTTGGCCGTAAGATAGTGAATACTCCTGTTCTCTGTCAAAGGTTTTGTCAGATATGGGAGCAGTAAAAGATATGTTTAGGCAAGTGAATTAGATCAGACAATTACCCAAATAGGTAGCAAAAATAGAAAATACGTGTCAGTCAGCGTCTAAACAGAAAGGAAAGGTTAATGTTTTGGACGTAACCCTTTATCAGAACATGCGTTTGCAGTTTTTTTCTTTTTGTTGCCCACATGGGTTGTCAGGTTATGAAATTTAATGTGAAACCTAAGTTTCAGTCACTGTTTTCGAACCAATACCCAGTTCATGAAAAATTTACATAAACGTCTGATGATTCCTATCCTGATGAAAGTCTATTCAATGAGTTTACCCTAAATTTAGTTGAATTGGAGAAATTAAGGTTTTTTTTAAACTTGGTTTTAAATGTTACTGTCCTGTCTGATGGCTAGGCTGACACTCCAGTAGTGCTGAGGGAGTGCTGCATTGTTGGAGGTGCCGTCTTTCGGATGAGACGTTAAACCGAGGCCCCGTCTGCTCTCTCAGTTGGACGTAAAAGATCCCATGGCACTATTTCGAAGAAGAGCAGGGGAGTTATCCCCGGTGTCCTGGCCAATACTTATCCCTCAACCAACAGAACAAAAACAGATTATCTGGTCACTATCACATTGCTGTTTGTGGGAGCTTGCTGTGCGCAATTTGGCTGCCACGTTTCTTTCTTTCTTTCAGTCTTTCTTTCGTTCTTTCTTTCTCTCTCCAGCACTGAATGGAATGAAAGCTGAAGCATTACCAGAGAAATCCTTACTCTCAATAAATGGAGCCTTCTTTACACTGTCCCACCAACTCTTTATTGAAACAGATCTGTTGAAATTGAATTGGTATGAAGATGAAATGTGCTCATCACATGGGTGCATCACATTGTGCATTTAATTTGACACCCTTTCAAATATGCAAAGAAAAATTGAAGGGGAAAGATCGTTTTGGTAAACAAAGATTATTGCAATTAATAATCCAGCCCTAAAATAAATAAAAATCCAGTTTGACCCATTGAGGACTGCGACATCGTTTTATACATTACTGTGATTGAATTTAGAATCATAGTGACAGGGAAGCAAGTGGTGCAGTTAGCAATCCAGAGAAATAAGCATGTTACAAGTAGAAGCAAAGTATGACTGCTTATCATTGTGATTATCTTGTTTCTGGGATCGGTACATCTGCTAGTTGCAAACAGTGTATTATGTCCTCCACCTCTCTTTGTACGTGCACATTGGTGAGGTTTCCAGGCATTTTAATCGCTGAAATCCAGCTGTAGATTCCTGTCCCTCCAGCCAAAGGAGTCAACGCAGAGGAGCAGGTCAATAAGACTGAAATAAAATAAACAGGTGGAGTAGCCACTCGCTGGATATGGGGTGTGGGGGGGTGGGGGGGGGGGTGGAACTTCTGCAGAGTTTCCTAGATCGTCCGTCGTTTATGCCATTTCTTCAGGGTTTCCACCGAAGATCGTGACAGCACCCGTGAAAATTACTGGAAAGGGTATTTGCTTCCATCCCACTCTTCCACACAATCAAACCCAATCGCGAGACCAGGGGCAAAGCCCCCACATCTCATTTGGATGGATATCATTCACCAGCTCCCCCAACTCCATAGATGAAATGAGATTGATTTGATTACAAATACTAAGTAAATTGTGAGCTTATAGATTGAGTTATTGAATGCAAAAAGTAGTTATCGTGGCGATCAGAGCAGAGAGATGCTCTCAGCAGAGCAGTTTTGGATGGAAGGCCAGAGAATGGTTCAGATGAATCTGAATTGCAATGGACAGCAGAAATAAGATGTCAAAATTTAGTTCCTCGGTCTTCCCTTTTTCCGACAATCCTCATACATTTTTTTTTACCTGATTTCTCTTTTATAATTTTGAAATTCTTGCATTATGGGCCTTGGCTCCTCTGTAAATATGATTTGACAGAAGCAGGTACACGAGTTGGCATTTAGATGTGAACTAGTTCTATCCCAATTGTCATTATTTCAGTTAATGGTTTCTAATGACGGAATCTCGTTATCCGAGAAACACATTCAAATGACCTCCCCTGCCAGGCTCTCGACAACTTTCTCGTAGCTTCCTGGAATGTAATTACCTGACGAGAAATCTGGGAAACATAAGCACTGAAAGCAAAATCAAAACCCACAGGTACGTAACTAATTAAAGAAAACGAATCGTAACACCATGTAACACAGCACATCGTAGGATTTTACAATCCAGCTGACAGCAATACTGTGATGTGCATCTTGTTCTTCAGACATTACTGTTATGTTGCTAAATAGCTTTCCATTGCGTGTGGAGAGTTTGTGTTCTCATAATGAGGCCCCAGTTTGGCGACTGTGTTGCATTCACAGTCGGCAACAATCAAAATCAGGAAATTCACAAATTCCATTTGGTTCACACACGGGTGAAAAATCTACAGTTTGGCATTTGGAAGTCATTGGAAATGTTGTATCTTTCTTTTATTTGTTTTGAAGGTACAGTGGATATTAAATGATCCTCTGCTTGTTGATTTAGTGGGAGGAAACTGTACATTAACAGTTCATTTCTGGGTGTTCTGCATTTGCATTCCAATCATCACTCGGCTGTTGTGGCGATACACTGCAGTACCAACACACACCAGCACGGAGAACATGGCTTCACACCCATAATTCCACATGCAAAGTGATCCTGATTTTGGTGAGAGGATGTCTGGGAAATTCTAGGTGGTGAATCAACAACCCTTTCCCAAGGAGGGAGGGAAGGAAAATTTGGAGGTGGGGGTGGGGGGAGGAGTGGAGTGGTTACCCAGGCCCTCTTCTGCACTCTTAGCAGTTTTTACAGGGTGGCATTGGTAGATGACTGTTGTCCCTGCTCGGTAAAGGAAGACTTAAAAGAAGGAGGGATTAAAACATGAGAAAAAGCAACAAAAGAAAAATTGACAGTAAATGAGTCACCTTTCACTTCTTCAGCAGCGTAACATGTCACACACTTCACATCCCCATTGGTTGGTTGGTTAGATTCCCATTCTCTGGATGACTAGTCTTCACATTTGTCTATCAGTTTCATACATGGAAACTGTAAGCGTTTGGCACAGACTATCTGTGATCTGAGGGCACTGCCAATGTTTGTGGACCAAAATCAGTGTGAACCAAAAGCCCCAACCCCAGGTGTCACTTTTGAGTTGTTCCCTGTTGACTCACCCACTGTGATTTCTGCTACAGTACACTGTGCATGGGAATTCCTTCCCACAGTGAACAGTGCCTTCCATCATATCAGGAGCGTCGGCATGTAGGAATTGGGGGTGGCGCATGGGGGAGGAGAGGAGTAGCAGTCTTGGGGGTGTGAGTGGAGAGGGAAAGAGTGGAAAAGGCATGAGCAGCGCACAAGGAGCTGCAAGCAGCACTGAGGCGGAGGGGATCAGCTGAAAGCAGTGCGTTGGAGAGAGAGGGCAGAGACCATGAACTGTGCTTTCGGGGCGGAGGGGGTGGTGAGGGGGAGAAGCTGGGAGCAAAACTGGGTGGGAGAGGAAAAACCAGGAGTAGCACTTTGAGTGATGGAAAAGCTAAGAGCAATGCTTTTGGAGAGGAGACAGAAGTGTTTTTACGGTACTTAGCTTTCTTAAAGTTTTTGGGGGGAAAATTCAGTATCGCCCCGTTTGGGGCGCAATTATCGGCCGGGCGCAAAGATTAGCGCCTGGCGCTAATTATCGCCTCCGACTGCAAACTTGACTTTTATCGCCCCTGGAGGTGAATAGAGCGCTAAATCAGGCGCTACACATCTGTCTTAAGGCGCAAAGGCCGAGGAGCGAGGCGCTAACTCAGAGCGCTGGCGAAGCTCATGTGATGTCAGTCAGCAATGGAACACAGACACAATGGCCCCGGCCAGTTCTTAAAGGGGAGGGTTGATCTTGCTTTCCATCCACATCCTGCTCATTGCAGCCTTGAATCTCGGCCTAGAGAGACCTGTACATCAAATCTGCTGGAAAGAACAATGGAGAGGCCCAGGGAAAGAGCTCTGAGTGCAGCCCCCACAGTCTCTTCTAAATCGATACAAGGAAGGGCAAATCAAAATGAACCTGCAAAGTGCTTCTCAGTACCCAAAACTCCTTCACACAGCGTTGAATCTCTCCAGAAGTCTCTCTCTCTCTCTCTCTCAGAATGCGTGGTTCAAAAATGTCGCCAACAAAAAAAGGCAGGAAGCGGTCGCCTTTAAATAGCGCTCCCTCAGTCCCTTCCTGACTGCAAAACGCTCCCCTCAACCTGTCGTTGCTAGCGGCAGGCGGTAAGGCAGGGGGTGCCACTCAATATCCGCTCCGGGGCGCTACCGGGGCGTTGCGCACTCGACTGACGTCACGATCTGCCGGCGCAGGAGATCGTGGCGGTAGTGTTTAGCGCCGCCGCAAAATGTCTAGTTAATTTCGCGAGCGGCACAAACATCACCGCGCCCGGGCGCTAGTTGCTTTGGGCCCCATTAGCGCCCTCTTAAGGCGCTAACGGGAGGCGCAACCAACTGAATTTTTCCCCCTTTAAGTTTAATCCAGCTAGTTTAGTAAATTAGAGGTTAATTAGAGGTATCGCAGGGCAGCTCACACCCATGGAATGCACGTCCTGTGCCATGTGGGATGTCCTGGACACCTCCCATAGTCTGGACGACCACATGTGCGGGATGTGTCGCCAGCTACAGCAGCTCGTGCACCGGGTTACGGAGCTTGAGCGGCGGCTGCAGTCACTGCTGTGCATCCGCGAGGCTGAGAGCTACATGGATAGTACGTTTCGGGAGGTGATCACCCCGCAGCTTAAGAGTGTGCAGGCAGAGAGGGAATGGGTGACCGTTAGACAGAAGAGGAGGACCAGGCAGGTAGTGCAGGAGTCCCCTGAGCCCATCTTGCTCACCAACCAGTATTCGGTGCTGAGTACTGGTGAGGGCGATGGTTCCTCTGGGGAGTGCAGCCAGAGCCAAGTCCACAGCACCATGGAAGGCTCAGCTGCACAGGCGGGGGGGAAGAGGAGAGTGAGAGCAATAGTGATAGGGGATTCAATAGTTAGGGGAGCAGACAGGTGTTTCTGCGGCCGCAGACGTGACTGCAGGAGGGTATGTTGCCTCCCTGGTTCCAGGGTCAAGGATGTCACTGAACGGCTGCAGGGCATTCTGTGGGGGGAGGGTGAACAGCCAGAGGTCGTGGTCCATATCGGTACCAACGACATAGGTAGGAAGAGGGGTGGGGTCCTGCAGGCAGAGTTTAGGGAGCTAGGAAAGAGGTTAAAAAGCAGGACCTCAAAGGTAGTAATCAGTGCCACGTGCTAGTGAGTTCAGAAATAGGAAGATAGAGCAAATTAATGCGTGGCTGGAAAGATGGTGTAGGAGGGAGGGCTTTAGATTCCTGAGGAATTGGAACCGTTTCTGGGGGAGGTGGGACCTCTACAAGCCAGACGGGTTGCACCTCAACGGGAACGGGACCAATATCCTCGCGGGAGGGTTTGCTAGTGCTGTTGGGGAGGGTTTAACCTAGCTTGGCAGGGGGATGGGAGCCTAATATAGAGTCAATAGGGAGGGGAAAAAAACTGGAATCGGAAAACAAAAACGTAGAAAGTAAATTGGAAGGACAGAGGAATCAAGGGCTAGATAGTAGTCAACAAGGAGGTTTGCCTGTACTAAATGGTATATACTTCAATACAAGGAGTATAGCGAACAAGGCAGATGAGCTGAGGGCACGGGTAGATACTTGGGACTATAATATTATAGCTATTACAGAGACGTGGCTGAAAGAGGGGCAGGTATGGCAGCTCAACATTCCTGGTTACAGGATTTTCAGACGGGATAGAGAGGGAGGTAAAACGGGAGGGGGGGTCGTGGTATTGATTAAAGAAACTATTACAGCTGTGAGGAGGGATGATATGCTGGAGGGATCATCAAACGAGGTCATATGGGTCGAACTGAAAAACAAAAAAGGGGCGATCACACTGCTGGGAGTGTACTACAGACCCCCAAACAGTGAGAGGGAGATAGAAGAACAAATATGTAGACAAATTTCTGAGAAGTGCAAAAACTATAGGGCAGTAATAGTAGGGGATTTCAACTACCCCAATATTAACTGGGATAAAATTAGTGTGAAGGGTATAGAAGGTGCGAAATTCCTAAAATGCATCCAGGAGAACTTTTTTAGCCAGTTTGTAGCAAGCCCAACAAGGGAGGGGGTGGTTCTGGACTTAGTTTTAGGGAATGAAGCTGGGCAGGTAGAAGGCGTATCAGTGGGGGAGCATTTTAGTGATAGTGACCATAATTCTGTTAGATTTAAGGTACTTATGGAAAAGGACAAGGATAGACCAGGAATAAAAATTCTAAATTGGGGAAAAGCAAATTTTGCTAAGCTCAGTGGGGATTTAGCCATAGTGGACTGGAAACAGCTACTTGAAGGTGTCAGAGCAGTGGGAGGCATTCAAGGACGAGATCCAGAGAGTTCAGACCAAACATGTGCCCTTAAAGAAAAAAGGTGGGACTAACAAATCTAGAGTCCCCTGGATGTCTAGAGACATGCAGGGTAGGATAAAGAAAAAAAGGGAGGCGTATGACAGGTACCGAGGGCTAAATAATCCAGAATCTTTAGAGGAGTACAAAAAGTGCAGGGGTGCAATTAAAAATGATATTAGGAAAGCAAAGAGAGAGCATGAAAAATTCTTGGCAAGTAAAATCAAGGCAAACCCAAAGATGTTTTATAAATATATTAAGAGTAAGAGGATAACTAAAGAAAGGGTAGGGCCTATTCGAGATCATGAGGGTAATCTGTGTGTGGAGGCAGGAGACGTCGGTAGGGTTCTTAATGAATACTTTGAGTCTGTTTTCACAAAGGAGAGGGGCGAAGCAGACATTGCTATCGGGGGGGAGGAGTGTGAAATATTAGATGAAATAAACATAGTGAGAGAGGAAGTATTAAGGGGTTTAGCAGCTTTAAAAGTGGATAAATCCCCAGGCCCGGATGAAATGTATCCCAGGCTGTTAAGCGAAGCAAAAGAGGAAATAGCAGAGGCCCTGACCATCATTTTCCAATCCTCTCTGGCTTTAGGTGTGGTCAAAATTGAGAGGTCGCACAACACCAGGTTATAGTCCAACAGTTTTATTTGAAATCACAATCTTTCGGAGCTATCGATCGCCCCTTCCTCAGGTGAAGTAGTGAAGTAGTGTGGTGCCAGAGGACTGGAGGACTGCTAATGTGATACCCTTGTTTAAAAAGGGAGAAAAGGATAGACCGAGTAATTACAGGCCAGTCAGCCTAACCTCGGTGGTGGGAAAAATTATTGGAAAGAATTCTGAAGGACAGGATAAATCTTCATTTAGAAAGACACGATTAATCAAGGATAGTCAGCACGGATTTGTTAAGGGAAGGTCGTGTCTGACAAACTTGATTGAATTTTTTGAGGAGGTAACAAGGAGGGTAGATGAGGGTAGTGCGTTTGATGTAGTGTATATGGACTTTAGCAAGGCTTTTGATAAGGTTCCACATGGCAGACTGGTCACAAAGTTAAAAGCCCATGGGATCCAGGGCAAAGTGTCAAATTGGATTCAAAACTGGCTCGGAGACAGGAAGCAGAGGGTAATGGTTGATGGGTGTTTTTGTGACTGGGAGGCTGTTTCCAGTGGGGTTCCACAGGGCTCAGTACTTGGTCCCTTGCTTTTTGTGGTATATATCAACGATCTTGACTTGAATATAGGGGGTATGATTAAGAAGTTTGCAGATGATACTAAAATCGGCTGTGTGGTTGACACTGAAGAAGCAAGCTGTAGACTGCAGGAAGATATCAATAAATTGGTCATGTGGGCAGAACAGTGGCAAATGGAATTCAATCCGGAGAAGTGTGAGGTAATGCATTTGGGGAGGACTAACAAGGAAAGGGAATACACATTAAATGGTAGGACACTGAGTAGTGTAGAGGAACAAAGGGACCTTGGAGTGCATGTCCACAGATCCCTGAAGGTAGAAGGCCAAGTAGATAAGGTGGTTAAGAAGGCATACGGAATGCTTGCCTTTATTAGCTGAGGCATAGAATACAAGAGCAGGGGGGTTATGCTTCAACTGTATAAAACACTAGTTAGGCCTCAGCTAGAGTACTGCGTGCAGTTCTGGTCACCACACTACAGGAAAGATGTGATTGCACTAGAGAGGGTACAGAGGAGATTTACATAGATGTTGCCAGGAGTAGAGAATCTTAGCTATGAGGAAAGACTGGATAGGCTGGGTTTGTTTTCCTTGGAACGGAGGAGGCTGAGAGGAGAAAATTATGAAGGGCATAGATAAAGTGGATAGAAAGGACCTATTTCCCTTAGCAGAGGGGTCAAAAACCAAGGGGCACAGATTTAAAGTAATTGGTGGAAGGTTTAGAGGGGATTTGAGGGGAAATTTCTTCACCCAGAGGGTTGTGGGGGTCTGGAACTCACTGCCTGAAAGGGTGGTAGAGGCAGGAACCCTAACCACATTTAAAAAGTACTTGGATGTGCACTTGGGATGCTCTAACCTGCAGGGCTACGGACCTAGAGCTGGGAAGTGGGATTAGACTGGATAGCTCTTTGTTGGCCGGCGCGGACATGATGGGCCGAAATGGCCTCCTTCCGTGCTGTAACTTTCTATGATTCTATGTTCCCAGCATGGGGGTGGGGCGGTGGTGGGTGGGGGGAGAGAAAATTTTAAATTTTCATCGTTGTGTTTAAATCTCTTCATGGCCTTACCCCTCCCTATCTTTTTAACCTACTGCAGCTCTACAACCCACCCACCTTGAATACTCTGTCCTCTTGTGCATCTACCCCACACCTTGCCATTAGCAGTCATGCCTTCAGCTGCCCAAACTCTGGAATTAGCTCCATAAACCCCTCTTCCTCTCATCTTTACTCTTCTTCATTATCCTCCTTAAAACCCACCTCTTTGTCCCAGCTTTTAGTCAACCCTGCTAATATCTTCATCTTTAGCTTAGCATCCATTAGTTTGATTACCTCTCTGGGATGTGCTTTGGTTCATTTTTCTATGTTAAAGATGCTAGATAAATGCAAGTTGTTTTGGATTTGTCGGCTATTACTGACAGAATCAGGATTAATGAATAAATAATGTCAGTTTGATTAATTTTTGCAGAGGTCTGTCCAAATGAATCTAGAAATGCGATCAATTCATAGTCCATATTATTGAGAAAATGATAACATCTGTCAATGGGTTGTCAGCACCTTATTGACCTTGTGCCGGGTTTTGCTATTTCTCTTCTTCATCCAATACCATTTGGCTGACTTTACTCTTTCTTGCCATAATTTAATTTGGTCAAGTTTTGATGAGCTTCTGCCTCAATCAATTATGCTATGATGTGCAACAGGAACAGAAGTTGCTCGAAACACTCAGCAGGTCGAGTCAGTGTTCCACAGATTATGCGCGTCATGTAGAGGGCTGGGTTGGCTATTTGTGTCTGAATGTGCCACGTATAGTTGGTCTGCAGAGATGATGAATCAATCATAATGCCTTTTTAAGAGGTGGCGGACCTAAGGCACGGTGGCATAGTGGTTAGCACTGTTGCCTCACAGCGCCAGGGACCCGGGTTCGAATCCGGCCTCGGATGACTGTCTGTGTGGAGTTTGCACATTCTCCCAGTGTCTGCGTGGGTTTCCTCCGGGTGCTCCGGTTTCCTCCCACAGTCCAAAGATGTGCGGGTTAGGTTGATTAGGCTATGATAAATTGACCCTTAGTGTTAGGGAGATTAAATACGTGGGGTTACAGGGATAGGGTGGGATATGTGTCGGTGCAGGCTCGATGGGCCGAAATGGCCTCTATCTGCACTGTGGGGATTCTGTGATTCTAATGACATTTGGAGGAAAGAGAACATGTATGAAGAATAAATGAATTAATCCCTGCCTGCTCCATCACAGGTGTGAAAAGAATCCCACCGCATGATCATAAAGTTGGCGTGAAATAGTAAAGCAGTGCAACTGTTGCTGTTCGGCAGTAGCTTCGTTGCGATTGACTTTGATGTGGCCTATACGGTAAAGAAGTTTGGTCATCCTAGTGAGACGTTTGGAGAGATAAGCAATGGCGTAAGAGCTGAGAGCAGCCTCGGTGAGTTGCTGCTGATTTGCTGCTCTGTGGTTCTGCTGACTCAAGCCCTGCAGAAAAGTGGAGCCAACATCATCAATGGGAGATGAGAATAGGCCCCTTCTCTAATTAGATTCATAACACCAAACACGCACACATTGAATCAAACCAGCTGCAGATCCTGTTCATCAAGCGACTGACATCATTCCAGAAACAAATCAAATTTGGACATTTATGAATAGGTTTTTCAGGAAGGAAGTCCAACTGATTTACATGAAAATTGCCCAGTGATAAGGGGAAACAAATCCTGTTTTAATAAAATTCCCCATTTCTATAACACAATTTTTTTCATTCAAGTGAGAAACAGCAGCAAGGAGTCATATCACAATTTATGATGACGCATATTGATTTCAGTAATTAATTAAGAGAAACAGAGCTAACGTTTCAGGTCAATGATCTTTCATCAGAACTTCGATCTGAAACGTTAACTCTGTTTCTCTCTCCACAGATGCTGCCTGACCTGTTGAGTATTTCCAGCATTTTCTGTTTTTATTTCAGATTTCCAGCATCCGCAGTATTTTCCGTTTTGTAATCAAATTGAATATTTCACTCCCCAAAAGAAGGACAGAACCAATTGGCACGACACGTGATGTTGTCTCCTCAGCACCAACACCTACAGGGAAGAAATGTCAGCACTGGATTTGAGTGCAGGGAGAAATACCTATGTATGTTTCTAGCTTCCTAGTTTATAAAATGCTACAGGACACTGGCTCCCTGGTTTGCAGGTGCTTCCTGCAAAGGTCACAGTCTTTTACAGTAGTTTCTCTGCAATTGAATGGTCACTGCTTCTGATGTAGAGGATGGGGAGATGACCAGTACAGGAGCCTCACAGAATAGCTTGAGCTCGTTACCAATACTGTTGTGGTAGCCAAGGTCCCACAGGATAGCAGATCATGGACTTGCCACTGTCTTTGCAATGATGGTATTTCTAAAAGATTTGAAACATCGCAGTCTTAACTTTTCATTTTAACATTTAAGTGTTGATAATTTATTTTCGGGCTGTTCAAACTATCTAGAAAATCCCAAGGGACCTGTCGTCTGCTGCAAGTTTTCAGTCAACGGAAGAGACCGTCTGTTATGCTGAGTAACTCTTGGGTATTTTTTGCATAGATTACAGATTAACATTATGCCGGATTTTTTTTTATTCGTTTATGGGATGTGGGCGTCACTGGCAAGGCCAGCATTTATTGCCCATCCCTAGTTGCCCTTGAGAAGGTGGTGGTGATCTGCCTTCTTGAACCGCTGCAGTCCGTGTGGTGAAGGTACTCCCACGGTGCTGTTAGGGAGGGAGTTCCAGGATTTTGACCCAGTGACGATGAAGGAACGGCTGATATACTTCTAAGTCAGGATGGTGTGTGACTTGGAGGGGCTCTTGGAGGTGGTGGTGTTCCCATGCGTCTGCTGCCCTTGTCCTTCTAGGTGGAAGAGGTTGCGGGTTTGGGAGGTTCTGCCGAAGAAGCCTTGGCGAGTTGCTGCAGTGCATCCTGTAGATGGTACACACTGCAGCCACGGTAAGCCGGTGGTGGAGGGAGTGAATGTTTAAGGTGGTAGATGGGGTGCCAATCAAGCGGGCTGTTTTGTCCTGGATGGTGTCGAGCTTCTTGAGTGTTGTTGGAGCTGCACTCACCCAAGCAAGTGGAGAGTATTCCATCACACTCCTTACTTGTGCTTTGTAGATGGTAGAAAGGTTTTGGGGAGTCAGGAGGTGAGACACTCGCCGCAGAATACCTAGCCTCTGACCTGCTCTTGTTGCCACAGTATTTATGTGGCTGGTCCAGTTAAGTTTCTGGTCAATGGTGACCCCCCAGGATGTTGATGGTAGGGGATTCGGCGATGGTAATGCCATTGAATGTCAAGGGGCGGTGGTTAGACTCTCGCTTGTTGGAGATAGTCATTGCCCGGCACTTCTGTGGTGCAAATGTTACCTGCCACTTATCAGCTCAAGCCTGAACGTCGTCCTGGTCTTGTTGCATGCGGGCATGGACTGCTTCATTATCTGAGGAGCTGTGAATGTCACTGAACACTGTGCTGTCATCAGCAAACATCCCCATTTCTGACCTTATGTTGGAGAGAAGGTCATTGATGAAGCAGCTGAAGATGGTTGGGCCTAGGACACTGCCCTGAGGAACTCCTGCAGCGATGTCCTGGGGCTGTGATGACTGACCTTCAATCACCACAACCATCTTCTTTTGTGCTAGGTATGACTCCAGCTAGTGGAGAGTTTTCCCCCGATTCACATTGACTTCAGTTTTACTAGGGCTCCTTGGTGCCACATTCGGTCAAATGCTGCCTTCACCTCTGGAATTCAGCTCCTTTGTCCATGTTTGGACCAAGGCTTTAATGAGGTCGGGAACTGAGTGGTCCTGGCGGAACCCAAACTGGGCATCAGTGAGCTACTGCTGGGCATGGAACATTTACCACTTCAAGCACCTAGTCTCAGCACTCCCAGGGTAGACATTTCATGTGTTATATTCATGTCCCACTGTCCCCAAACAGTGGGGGGGAAATTCACTATCGACCATTTTGGGGCGCTAACAGTGCCTGGGCGCTAACATTAGCGCCGGCGACCACGAAATTGAGTTTTAGCGCCCCAAGAGGGAAGTGGAGTGCTAAATCAAGAGCTACACACTTCTCTTAGGGCGCTAACATCGGAGAGCGGGGCGGAGACTTCAGCAGCGCTGCACACTGGGCCGTGCAACACCGCCGCGTTCAAAGGCTCCTTCCCTCCCTTAAAGGGAAGGGCCATCACTGCAGGCTCTGCAATATAAAAAATACCTACCTGGACCACCAAGGCAGCCACGATCCCGCGCGATCAGCCCGGCACTCAAGCAGAGTGCCGGGCTGATCGATCGCGGGCAGGAACCTGCGAAAAAACCTTGAACAAGAAAGTTTTTTTTAACTTACCTCGGCCACCTCGCCTTTAATCATCGCCCCTGAAGCGGCCGGCCGCCCGATGCTCGCCTCCTGCAGCTGTTGGTGTTTTTGACCGGCGCTGCTGCAGGGGGCGGAAGTCAATTTCAGGTCCGGGGCGATGCGCACGGCGATGATGTCACGATCTCCTGGCGCAGGAGATCGGGGCGCATCGCCGTAGCGCCACCGCAAAACTCCCGCCGAATATGGCGGGAGTCGATGTCGGCGCCGCGCCTGGTCGCAAAGCCAAAGGCACCCAATTTCACCCCCAATGTTCCTTAACCCCATTCTTGTAAGAGCCTCTCCTATTCCACTGGTGCAACAATTCCATTTTCCACAGCAGTCATCCAGGAACTGCTGGAGACTCTGCCAAGTCGTGCGAAATTATGGCAATCTTTGTACCATGCAATCACACCCACTTCGATCCTGAATGAAACTGCCCAAACTCATTTCACTTAAGGAACATAGGAACAGGAGGAGGCCATTCAGCCCCTCGAGCCTGCTCCGCCATTCAATGAGATCAATGCTGATCTGCGACTTAACTCCATGTACCCGCCTTTGGCCCATAACTCTCAATACCTTTGGTTAACAGAAAGCTATCAATCTCCGATTTAAAATTAACAATTGATCTAGCATCAATTGCCATTTGCGGAAGAGAGTTCCAAACTTCTACCACCCTTTGTGTGTAGAAGGACCCTTACAGCTGGCAGCAAGGGGAGACTTTCATTTCATTTGTTCTGGATTGGATTTGATCGCAGGTTCCAGAGATGAAAGGACGGTGAGGAATTTCTAGATTTCAAGAGTCCTGGGGGGAAAAATTCAGCTGCTTGCGCCTCCCGTTAGCGCCTTAAGAGGGCGCTAATGGGGCGTAAAGCAGCTAACGCCCGGGCGCAGCGCCGCCCACGCCTCCCGCAAAATTCAGCGGGAGGTTAGCGGCGGCGCCAGCCGGTAGCGCCCTGTGGCGCTGCGGCGCCGGCGATGACGTCATCGCCGTGCGCAGCACCCCGCTCGCGCTCCAGCCGCGATCTTCAGTCGCGCCCCCTGACTTACCGCCAGACGCTATGTCCGACGGGTTCAGGGGGGCGTACGTGCGGCCGGGGCGGCGATATTTAAAGGGGAGCTGGCAGGCGGCCATTTTTGTTGCTGGCCGCCTGCCAGCACCTGCCCCTGTTGCTGTCCCCGGCCCCCGTGAAGCCCCCCCACCGTGAAGTGCCGGCTGCGCTCCAAGAGCCCGGCACTTCTCCTGAGTGCCGGGCTCTTTTGCCGGCACTCCCGATCCCTGGGGGCCCAGCTGGGCCCCGGTTCGCGCTGCGCAGGGCCCCTCCCCTTTAAGAAGGGGAGGAAGGCCTGCAATACCGCGGCGCAACGTGCCGCAGCGCCTGGCGCTGCGGCACGTAGCGCCAGGATATTCCCTCGCAGCGCCCCAAGAGGGATGCGTGGTGCTTCCAGTAGCGCCCCGCTTCCCTCTTGGGGCGCAACCACTGAAGTTCCGGTGTGGGGGCGCTAATTTTTTCGGGGCGCTAAACGTAGCGCCCCGGCGAGTTTAGCGCCCCAAATGGGGCGATACTCAATTTTTAGCCCCTGTTCTTTTGATATTGAATCACTGAATACATGCTGTGAAATCTAGTATATGAGCTTCACGTTAGTGAATGTTGCCATGTCTTTGAAACACCAGAGCAAGCCTTTGGCTTACTGATCACATTCCTGCCTCTGAGTCACAAAGTGCCAGGTACAAACCCCGCGTCAGACAGTCCCAGCGAGTGCAGACTGGAGCTCCGGCTCTTATTTCTGGGTTGACGTCTGGCGAGATACTTGCGTCTGGTGGGTGTAGGTTTCCCTCACGCATGGGTTGTGGGAGCTCATAAAACCCTCCCGTCATATAGGGCTAACCACCCTATTGGCTGGTATAATGATGGTTATGGCAATGGAAGGAGCGTTCATGTCCAAGTCTCCGAATCCTTCCACAACTTCACACTATTTCCAATGGAAGAGTGAAAGCAACAACAGCCTAAACCCCAATGTAGCTTATACACTGGGTTTTATGGTAGCTAAATATCTGACTTGATTCTCACAACCTTTCTGCACCTTTTCTGGATGTGAAATTATTTTCCAATTACAATAAATCAATCAGGCAGAGCCACTGTAAAATGAATTACCCACTGCTTGAAGATATTGTACAGATTCAAAGCCCAAACAGTGCATTACAAATCTGCGCACCTGACAGGAGTTTGGCTGCCTTTCGTTAGGGTGCGTTGAAAAGAAGTACTGAAGGCTCATCAGATCTTAATAGCATGAACGATACTTCACAATATGTCATCTCAGCAAAGGTATTTTCGCACAAGCTACCCAGACAATTCATTTAAAATATTTTCTGTGCCACACACCATTGCTTAGGTCGCCGTTTGCTCCGCAGCCTCTGGCAATATTGCTCTAACATCAGCTGTTAGAATCCTTGTTTCTTTCAGCTGCCAAGGCCCTAAGCTCTGGAATTCCCTCCCTGAACCTCTCCGCCTCTCTACTTCTCTCTCCTCCTTTAAGACGCTCCTGAAAACCTCTTTGACCAAGCTTTTGGTCGTCTGTCCTGATATCTCCTTCTGTGGCTCGGTATCAAAAATGTTTTTATTGATATCGCTCTTGTTAAGCGCCTTGGGGCGTTTTGCTGTGTTAAATGCGTTATATAAATGTAAGTTGTTGTTGTTGTTGGAGTGGCCAGGGTTGGTCACTGCTTTTCCCCTCCCCCTCCCCTGTGAGGATGAGGCTGACATCCACCGACAGCAGATCTGACATTGTGAACTCGCCCTGTGAAGAACTCTGAGACATGCCTTTCACCACAACACTCCCCTATCGTGTCATCCATTTGATGAAGAGTTTCTTCAAAGTATTTTAGCTATTCAACCTTTCCGCTTCCCAGTTTTTAAAAATATCCGAACTCACTTGTGAACAGAGCTGCAAACTAATGATGACACTGAGAGTCAATCACTCATCAGTCCCAGGCTGGCCTTGATAACACAAGACTTCACAAATGCTCTATCCATTAGCTGTCTGCTCATTGTTACTCTTCTATTTAGTTATCCCCATGGTTCTCTCCCAGTTGAACAACCAGATGTTTGCCTCTATTACCTTGCTTGGCATGTGTCACTCTTTAAGTATGATGTGGAGATGCCGGTGTTAGACTGGGGTGGACAAATGTGAGAAGTCTCACAACACCAGGTTATAGTCCAACAGTTTTATTTGAAATCACTAGCTTTCGGAACGCTGCTCCTTCGTCAGGTGAAGTGAAGAGATGTATATAGGCACAGCATATATAGTCAGAGAACACTGCCAGATGATTACAGTTAATCTTTAAGTAAACGTTCCTATTAAACGTTCTCAACTCAGTTTGGATATTGCAGCGCCTTGCCCAGAGTTGCCTCTGAAGAGATCTTTTTCATAGAATGCAACCAGTCAAGATCCCACTTCCCAGTCAAGTGTAGTACGGGTCAGCTGCAGAGTAAATCTCTCTCTACTCTGCCTCAGTACTGTGTGTTAGCCCTAGTTTCACAGTAACACCCTCTATCACACTATTCTGCAATTTCCATTTCCCATTCCTGTCACTCTGATGGACTTTCTGAGTGCGACTGGCAATTAATTCTAAACTGTGAGGCGTTTTTTTTCCCCCAGGAACTGAGCTGAGAGTCTCCAGATTAATTTCACAAATGATCTTTTTGCTGGCACAGAGCAAGAAGCATTTCATCCCGTCAATCTGGATTGCATTCAAACCCAAGTCCGGAGATGAAAGGACAGTGAGCTGGCCAATTGCAGCACCCTGTCCCATTGTGTCTTGTCAATGTTAAATTTAATTACACAGGAAAGGGATGTAACTGCTTGATCCTTAGACAGTTTTTACTCAAAAACAGAGGGTTATCTTGGTAAACGATTAAGCCCTTGAGGGCTATAGTCGCATTTTGTAGCAAAGTATATCAAATAGCTGAGTTATTTCAGAGCACTGTAAATAAGGGGATGTTAGAATCATAGGGGGGAACTTTAAAACAAGTGGGTTGGGGTCGGGTGGGAGGTTAAAGTGTTAAAAGAAACTGAATCCCGACTCCAACCTGCCCACTTCCAGTTTTAATGGAGGCGGGGCGGGGGGCGCGGGCAGCCAACCCGCTACCAGGAAGCGGGTCGCCCATTTAAATATTATAACGAGGCTGGCGTGCCTCATATTTAACCACCATTGCAAATTTAACTCTGGCTGGTCGGGTTTCGCAGGCCTCGGGGAACCCGCCAGCTAAAGTAAAGGCGAGGACTGCTGGTTCCTTGTGGTATGTGCCTTTCCACTTACCTCCTGGATCCAGTGTCCCTGCCTCACCCACCCCCTGAGGCCTGCAATTTAACCCCCCCCCCCGCCCCCCAACGAGGCCTCTGATCACACCCCCCGACCTCCCACCCATGAGGCCTCCGTTAAATACGGCAGCTCCTGCGGGAAACCCGTTCTCCCGGGTTTCTCGACCGTTTTCTAGCCCCCTCGCTCCCGACCTGCCTCCAGATTAAAATTCCGGCCATAGAATCTTATAGCACAGAGGGAGGCCATTCGGTCCATTGTCCCTGTACCAGCTCTTTGAAAGAGCTCTCCAATTTAGCCCCACACCCCAGCTTTCTCCCCTTAACCCTGCAAATTAGTCCTCTTCAAGTGCATGTCCAATTGCCGTTTGAAAGTTCCTATGGAATCTGATTCCACCACCCTTTCAGGCAGTGCGTTCCAGATCATAACAATCCTCTATGTGAAAAGAATTCTCCTCATTTCCCCTCTAGTTCTTTTGGCAATTATTTTAAACCTATGACCTCTGGTTACTGACCCACTTGCCGGAGGAAACCTTTTCTACCTAGTTACTCTATCAAAACCCCCCTCATAATTTTTAATAAATCTATTGGGCCTCCCCTTAACCTTCTCTGCTCTAAGGAGAACAATCCCAGCTTCTCCAATCTCTCCACAATACTGAAGTCCCTCATCAGTGTTATTTTCCTGGTAAACCACCTCTGCACCCTCTCCAAGGTCCTGACTTCCTTCCTAAAGTGTGGTGCCCAGAATTGTACACAATACTCCAGCTGGTGGTGTAGGTTGCGCATTTTTATTTTATATTATAGACTCAGTCGGGCTGAAGTTCCTTGGGTTGCAGTCCCGGCGGTCATGCCAGGATCGCAGCCACTGGTGCCCTCCAGCGATGATCCCACTTGACTTCAATGTGAGTTCAATGGGAAGGCACCTAACTTACATGGGCCAGACTGGTGCCAGGGTGTACCTTCAACACCCACCCACCATAAGTCTGGGAACTCTGATGGCAGCCACGGCCTGTATTAGAGCGGAGGGGAGGACGAAATAAGCACAGCTAAAATAAAACTTAAATGCTCATTTTATTTCACGGCTCCAAGCTGCTTCCCTGGCCTGGATTCCACCAGAGACCACATTCACCCATCTGGATCTTAAGATGCCTCCACAGATACACCAGATCCTGAATGAGCCAGCGTACTGGAAACTCCTGGCGTAGGAAGTTCCTGCCTCTGGCTGTGCCTCAATGACATTTGCTCTGATAACAGTGGGCAGAGAATTCTGCCCCTTACAGGGCAAGTTAGAAACTCCCAGAAATAGGACTCTGCCATTTCGCTAGGGTTTCCATCGGAGATACAGCGGGAAGCTGGCGGACTCTCTGAGGAATTACAGCTTCTCGTGTATTCATTTTCTGAAAATTATACCCCTGCAAACCACATCAATCTTGTGTCTGATTTCTTCGATTTGCACCTTGGATGTTAGTCAGTGGGTGCAATCACACGGCATCACTTTATCATTATCAAGTCTTGCCTCTTCTGTGAACTCTCCTCACTGAATCGTGCTGCTATTTCACAGAAGCATGAAGAAGTACAAAAACTATCTGCATGCAGATTGTGCAAATGAATGAATGGTTGGGTGGGGGGGGATTTATAGGCTAATATGTGTTGCTTTAGGCTTTATGGCCCCCAAACCACCTTGGGACAGTGTGCAAATGTAATTCACTCTGTCACTCCGATACAGGAAGGGATCTGGGCTTTCAGGTGATGCATGATTTCAAAACGCCAAAGGAAATTCAGGTCTCAAAAGCTCCGTTTTACTAACTAACAAGACCTACAACAGAACACGTGTTCTTTTCTCAACTGAAGTGCTATCTCTCAATCATTGAAGCAGTAACAAGTAATTAACAAAACTGCATTTCAAGCTGTTCTTGGAGCTCTTAAGTTGTTTCACTTCAGGATCATTGAACATTTTGTAAAGTGCTAATTAAATAATTTGTTATCTTCTTAGATCAACAGGTTCTATAACTTGAAGGGGCCAACTTATCATGTTCTTTCCTTTAATTTACAAATAACCCTCCAGGTGATATGCATCGCATGTCAATGTTTGACAGTAGAATATGTTGTTCCATTGACACTTTTGGAATATCCAGACTGGTCGGGGTAGATCTTGACTTTGTGCGACAGTGTAAAATGGATGATGGAGAGTCGGCAGCCCGTTTTGCATCTCTCCTGATTTTTATTTCCATTGACTACCCCATACAGTCCTAACACATCACTACGCCTCACTCCACATTGCAGGTAGAGAACGCTCTCTTTGTTAATCTTATTCCTGTGCATGTTCTGGTTCTTTTCTCCATGTTAAAAAGTCACTTCAGTTCAGTGAATATAGCAGCCATTGTAAGTACTATTTTAGCTGGCTAATTGTGTCCTTGAGGGCTGAGACAGTACAGGAAGGTCAGAAAGGAGGGGAGCAGAATTAAAGGGCTGGATTTTGTCAATGGGGACGTGATGGAGGCGGGACGCCCACTTTTTGGGTTGTAGTCCCGCCTCCATCGACTTGTGGCCAACCCACTGTATTTTCCCTTGATTGACCTTGTTCAGCCTACCCAGCGGGCTCAGCAGGCCAATTAAGGGCCACCCAGCAACAGGTGACGTCACAGATTGACATTTCATCTGTCAAGAGCTTTTGACAGATGAAATATCAGCGTTTGACAGCTCTGTGAAGCTGTCAAACACTGACAATCTGTCCTCTAAGTTAATTCCTTCCTCTCAGGCTGATTTAGAGATCTCTGCAGAACAAAAAGCAGAGGCTGCAGCTTTTGACAGCTCAACGGCCATTCTGCTTTCTGTGCCGGTGAGATTTCTGACTCCCGAGAACTGAAGGGCTGACACCTGCAGGAGGAAGTTAAGGTAAGTAAAACGTTTTTCCACACTTTACACTTACCTTACACACTTACCTCTGCACACATGCACCCATCACTCACCTGCCCACCGGACATAGCGACCCCTCCAACCCCTGCAGACCCACGGTCCGCCTCGCTAAAATGGCGTGGTTCGGACCTGTCGGGAAGCCCACACTTCAGGGCTAAAAATAGGGATTAGGCAAAACAGGTAGTTAACAGGCAGTTTATTGGCTCTAATCCCCTTCCTGCCTTGGGGAGGCGGGTCCCAGCACAGGTCGGGTACCCGCCTCATGTGAAGCTGGCATGGAGGCGGGATGGGTTTGGGACCCCCGAATCTGCTATTTTCCCACCCCACACGCCTCCAAACTCGCCTCCACAGGTCAATGAAAATTCTGCCCAAAATGTCTGAATACTTCATTGTTGCAGGCACAACCAGGTCACCTTTATCTGTGATGAGACTGGGGAATTAATAATGGGAAACAGGGAAATGGCAGAGACTTTGAACAAATATTTTGTATCGGTCTTCACAGTAGAAGACACTAATAGCACCCCAATAATAATTGACAAGCAAGGGGCTATAGGGAGGGAGGAACATAAAACAATCTCTATCACTAGAGAAAAAGTACTAGGCAAACTAATGGGACTAAAGGTGGACAAGTCCCCTGGACCTGATGGCCTGCATCCTAGGATCTTAAAAGGAGTGGCTGCAGAGATAGTGGATGCATTGGTTGTAATCACTAAAACAGATTATCTGGTCATTATCACATTGCTGTTTGTGGGACCTTGCTGTTGGCTGCTGCGTTTCCCACATTACAGTGACTCCACTTCAAAAAAGTACTTCAAGCGCTTTGAGACGTCCGGTGGTCGTGAAAGGCGCTATATAAATGCAAGTCTTTCTTTTTTCCTTTAATCTACCAAAATTCCCTGGATTCTGGAGAGGTCCCAGCAGATTGGAAAACCGTAAATGTAACGCCCCTATTCAAGAAAGGAGGGAGACAGAAAGCAGGAAAATGCTGGAATCCATTATTAAAGAAGCAATAGCAGGACATTTAGAAAATCGTAATACAATCAAGCAGATTCAACATGGTTTTATGAAAGGGAAATCATGTTTGATAAATTTACTCGAGTTCTTTGAGGATGTAACGAGCAGGGTGGATAAAGGGGAACCAGTAGATGTAGTGTATTTGGATTTCCAGAAGGCATTCGATAAGGTGCCACATAAAAGGTTACTGCACAAGATAAGAGTTCACGAGGTTGCGGGGTAATATATTAGCATGGATAGAGGATTGGCTAACTGACAGAAAAAAGAGTCGGGATAAATGAGTCATTTTCAGGTTGGCAAACTGTAACTAGTGAGGTGCCACAGGGATCAGTGCTGGGGCCTCAACTATTTACAATCTATATTAATGACTTGGATGAAGGGACCGAGTGTACTGTATCCAAATTTGCTGATGATACAAAGATAGGTGGGAAAGCAAGTTGTGAGGAGGACACAAAGGCCGCGATTTCGCAAATGGATGCGGCTGAGGAGCGGGTCAGCTGGTTTCCGGGTTCCAGTCCCGCCCCCAACTGCATCCAGCCCACGGACGTGATTTTACGTCGATTGGCCTTGTTAAGCCCGCCCTGCGGTCTTGCCGGCCAATTAAGAGGAAGCTAGTCAGGTGACGTCATTTGATGACGCGTCATCTGCTGGTTTTCTTAAAGGGACCACGCATAATTTTTCTTTGACAGCTCATTTCTCAGTGTTTGACAGCATTGAGGTGCTGCAAACACTGACAATCACTGTACAAAGGTGAGCTCTTGCACCCAGGCTCTCCAGTGACTCCCTCCCTAGGCTAGAACAGATGGCAGCTGCAAGTGAGGTTACAGAAGCGATCTGTCACTGGTGAGAGAGGTTCTCCCAATGATGTGGGACTAGACAGCCATTTCAAAACTTGTTACCTACAGAAAAGTGTAAATGCATTAAAAATGATTTTCCCAACATTTTCTTACCTCTGAGACTCACCATGTGCACCATTGGATCCTTCACACCACTTCTGCAGCTGTCATCAATGCAGAAACATTACAGTAGACTCACAGCACGCCACACTTACCTGGCGTGGCGTCCGGACGTCAGGGAACCCGAGGCAGAAGTGGCAAAATTGAAAAAGAGCCTGTTAACAAGTATCAAGTACCTGTTAACAGCCAGGTAAGTGGCTTTAATCCTCTTCCCGCTGCTCGGTGTCGGGTCAATGTGCAAATCGGGGACCCGACACTTGGGAAGATTGATTGGAGGCAGGTTGACAGCGGGTTTCCTAACCGCTGTCAATCTTTGCGATTTTGACAGCGGTCCCGCCTCCAATCCCGCACTCTGAGGACCGGCAAAATTCCGGCCAAAGAGTCTGCAAAGGGATATAGATAGGTTAAGTGAGTGGCAAAAATTTGGCAGATGGAGTATAACATGGGAAAATGTGAGGTTATCCACTTTGGTAGGAAGAATAAAAAAGCAAATTATTATTTAAATGGGGAGAGATTACAAAATGCTGCGGTACAGAGGGATTTGGGGGTCCTCATAAATGAAACACAAAAAGTTAGCATGCAGGTACAGCAAGTAATTAGGAAGGCAAATGGAATGTTGGCCCTTGTTGCAAGGAGGATGGAGTATAAAGTAGGGAAGTCTTGCGACAACTGTACAGGGCGCTGGTGAGGCCACATCTGGAATACTGCGTGCAGTTTTGGTCTCCTTATTTAAGGAGGGATATACTTGCTTTCGAGGCAGTTCAGAAAAGGTTCACTAGGTTGATTCCTGAGTTGAAGGGGTTGTCTTATGAGGAAAGGTTAAGCAGGTTGGGCCTAGACTCATTGGAGTTTAGAAGAATGAGAGGTGATCTTATTGAAACATATAAGATGCTGAGGGGGCTCGACAAGGTAGATGCAGGGAGGATGTTTCACCTCGTGGGGGAATCTAGAACTAGGGGGCATAGTTTCAGAATAAGGGGTCGCCCATTTAAAATGGAGATGAGGAGGAATTTCTTCTCTGAGGGTCGTGAATCTTTGGAATTCTCTACCCCAGAGAGCGGTGGAGACTGAGTCATTGAATATATTCAAAGCAGAGATAGACAGATACTTGAGCTACAGGGGAGTCAAGGGTTATGGGGAGCGGGCGGTAATTTGGAGTTGAGGCCTAGATCAGATCAGCCATGATCTTATTGAATGGCGGAGCAGGCTCGAGGGGCCAAAAGGCCTCCTCCTGCTCCTATTTCTTCTGTTCTTATGGGATGTGGGTCTTGCCGTTTTGGCCCTTCCAAAATGTATGAAAGAGAAACTTAGCTCCTATTTGAGAGCTTAAATTCTGCTTCGGACTCCAATAGATGTCACATTTATTGCACACTCTTTCAGATCCTTATGGGAACAAGTTCTAGAGCAGGAGCGATGGCTTCCATATTTTGAAGCAATGTTTTTGGTTTCCAGACAAATTTACTTTCCATTTAAACTTGCGAAGCCCTTTCATACGGCGCAGTTATTCCCTTATGTAGTACCAAAAACTCGATTACAATGCAGCTGGGGTATGGCAACCTCTAGCAATAACTTCAGTTCAGTTCCCTTTGGAACAACTCTCCTGTTTTAATGTTGACCCCGTGAGTCCTGTTGCAGGGAAGGTTTTACCGTACACCTCTCGAGTCTGAAGCTGCTCAGTTGATCACAGTATGAATAGGTTTCCATCCAAATATTTTCCTTGACCTTTTCAAATGGGTTTTTAATGAATTAGTGCAGCTGAAGATACGGTGGATGCCCTTTTAAAAGAAAAATATTAGTCTTTCCTTATTGTCTTAAGTGATGAATTTAAGTGTCACACAGGCCTACATCCAAGGGAGCAGGTGAGCAACTCGACTGAATAAATTCAGGAATTAATTGCTCTGGTCAGTTAACGTGAAAGATGCTTGATTGGTGCATTTTCAGTGGATGATGTGTCATCATTAAGGGGACCAGCAGAATGTGTGTACATTGGTTACTATGGTAGACCTTATTTGCAAAGAATGGGGGGGGGAGGAAATTCTGTTCCTCTGTGAATTGTCACAGTATTTTTTCCTGAGCAATTGTTTAGAGGACAGCCTCCTGACAGCTCACATCAGTAAGGATTGGATGCCCTCCGTCAAAGGCACGCAAAATGGCCATTTCAGGGATGGTCGCTTTTCTGTAAGTTTGCTTTGCAACTGATGGGTCAGTGAGAAAGGTTGTCACTGTACTTCTCCAAGGAACGAAAAAAAAAACACGCAGGCCTTGACAAACCCGATTATAGAAACCTTTGAAATTTTAAACAAAATGGACAACAGGTCAGGGTTAATTTTAGGAGATTGTGCTCCAGACGCTGAGCCTCGCCTGTCGGGAGCAGAATCAGGAATGTGGGCGGGTGCTCTCTGTGATTTTGTGTCCATTTATTTTGAGGGGGAGAAAATCGTAGGGAGGGGCCCTGCTCAAATTCCCAGTATCTGCTCCCAGGAGCACAAGTTTGTAAATCGCCCCTCTGCACAACCACATCAATCATAGCAAGTTACAGTTCTCAGCAGAGTGTGTTTTGAATTTGACAGTTAGAAATATGAACTATTTCTGATGTGCAATTTAGCTCCGCACCGACTATGAGATTTCTGAAAACAACCTCCACAGAACTAAGACAGTACTGGAATGAAAGCATTACTGATCAAATCCAGTAATTCACTGATAACCAATACTGATCCCGCCCCTCTGCCCTCCACACCCCCCAATGCTGAATTCTTGAAAATTGGCTGCGTATATTTTAATTTTATATTTGGCTGAAGAAGGCATAAAGTCATCCACATTTCAATATACAGTACGTAACACACAGTGCATTGAAGAGGCTTCAGAAAAAATGTGAAAAGGATGCTTTCAGATGTTTCACCTTTGAAGTTGTTTCCATTAGAGAAAAGAAAATTAAGAATCAGATCGTTAAATTGCTGATCAGCGCAGGTGATAGAGATGCAAGCAAGCTATTTCGTTTGGGCTAGAAGTACAAAAGACAGGTTTAAAATGAACACGCTTCAAGTGAGACTAGAGAGCAGAAGATTGTTTTCCCCACGTCACTGGGGATTTGTAGCACACCCACCCAACAACAATCGTTGATGCTGTGTTGGTTAACAACGTCTTCTAAAAGTGGCTGGATAAGCCTCCGGCATAGAAATAGAACTTGTGGGTATAGGTACAAGCCGAGATAAATAATTCATCAAACGTAATACTGGTTAATGTTCTGCTTGCGTCAGGGATAGGTTAGGGGAATCAGGGATTTATGCAGAATGTTCCCTCAGAAGATTAATTAGATTAATTAGAGTCGATGACAAGGTAGATTATACATGACTGGAGCAGATGGGCTGAATTTTTTTTCCTAGTTTCATGCTTTCTTACGTTTTTATGGCATGTTTTTATCTTTCAAACGTAATTATATCCTTTTTCCTGTTAGAAATAAGCTGGCTGATTTAACAATTAAAAGATGCTCTGCAGATAATTGGCCACATTTACCAATATTGCCTTAGTGTTCAATCAACAATTGTTTCTTTCTAACTTTGATATTTGAGCAAGAGCCTGTATTATTGGCCCTTGAATTACATTTCAATGAAATATTATACCTCCGGAGCTGTAGACAGCATTAAACATTTGGAAGAGATGTTAGCTGCTGTTCAGTAGAATAGGAACAAATGCCCAGAAATTCTAGGGGGTGGCGGTGCTTTTGGAGATAGATCTGGGGTAAAGCAGAACTTCCACCGGCCCATGGATGTGTCCCTGACCTCATCACAGATCCTGGGGTCAAGGATATTTGCATATTGTAGGCAGGTGTGCACCACTTTCATTGAGGATGGGGTAAGCACCTTAGCCGTGGGGGGCGGGGGGGGTTGGGGCTGCCTGATTTAGTGGGCCCGGCAGCGGCGTAAGTGGACTAGCATTGCCGACTCAGGAAGAACCAGAAAGCAAAAAGTGGTGCTGCTTACTTTGGAGGCTGGTTTACAATGGCTTACAGGAGACACACCTGGTAAAGTTTAGAGAAATGATAGAGACCTGAAAAGGCCATTCAACCCACCTCGATTGCCTTGATGTTCAAGTCCATGAATAGGACCTGTTCAGATTTATTTTCATCCTGTTGGTGAGTAATCCAATACATGTATTCAGTTCGAAGTGTGAGCAATTCTTTACTGCTTAAATGTTCTCCTGTGTCTTTAGAACGTGCCTATCTGCTGTGAAGGGTTTGTTGATAAAGTGGCATTTCGAGCCAAGCTGATTCATAAAGAGAACATTCCTAATATTGAAGAAAATTCAAGCTTTGGTTCCCAATTCAGTTTTATTGTTGACTATATACTATTTAAGTAATGAATAAAGTGCTAATGCTGCACTCCCACATTGCCAGCAGAGAACTGTGCTTTCAGGACCATGAGTCACCTTCCCTTTGAGTGCCGCTTCATTGTTAGGATTGTGGAATTATGTTTCTGACAATACAACTTAGCCTTGATCTGACGGAATTGCTTCGGAGACATGGATTTCATCTGTAAACTTGAACACATGGGTTTTTGTTTAAATCGAGGAATAATATCTCAGCTCCTAAATGCCCGGACCTAAGGAGAATTGGCGGGCAACTATTGCCCCAGTGCTAATTTTGAGGGTGTAATGCAGCCCCAGTGCAGTAATTTGCACAGACCGGTGATTTATTCCAACATTCATTGTAACCACACAAATGCAGTCTTATCAGTACTGATTGCCACCAGTAGTGAGATGTATTGAGTAACTGCTTGAGTAGCGTGATGGAAGAGAAGAATCGTGCTCTTCAGGGCCAGTGAATTCTCTATGGTTTCGCCAGTCGAGCAGCAGGTTTCAATAATTACAAACCAGTTGAATGTGAACTTTGGGAGCGAGTATATATCATTTCCCTTGTATAAATCAACACATTTTATTCACAACCTTCGTGCGCCATTCTTAAATTTCTCCCGGCGTCCAGCATTTGTACTTTTGACAACATGAATGGCTGCCCTCTGTACTCTCGGGTGCATATTTGAAATATTTGCCTCGAGCTCTCTAACTTTTAATTCCGGGAGACTGAATGTTCACTCTTTGAAGACTGCAGCCCACACACAGCATTCGTTTTCATCACGGGAAGAGTATGTGCCAGATCTCTCGCTGTGGGCTTGACTGCCCAACCCCCCCCCCCGCACCCCCACCACCTGCTTTTTCCGTCTCCAAATGCACCATGTGGTTTGCCAGACCGCTGACTACCCCTGTACTGCGATCAAGTTACCCCTTCCTACCTTTCCTTTTCAACCGAACCTTTCTCACAATCCTCCCCATTATGTTACAGAAGTACGGCTCATTCTCCATTTCTTTTATCATCCACACGCATTCCTTCAGCACCGAGGAATAAAATGAATGAATGTTCAAATTGTTCTGACACCTTTGAAATTGCTGTTCCCTCTCCTGGTCGGTGTTTCTTTTGATGTGTCAATTCTCAATACTGTTCTAGATTTCATTGATTTATTTCAGACATTGAATTGTGCGTTACATCACCCTCGAATGGATAGTATTTTGGATTTTCCGCACTTTTTTTTTAAAGGTGCAAGAAATTCTGCCATTTTGTTGTAGAAATCAGCTATTAAATCAGACAGTAAAACCTGATGTCTCAATTTATTAATATGTAGGGAAGGAAGTGAGGATGATTAGTCTTGTTCCCCCGCATTGTTAAAAGCTTGGCATCCATGAGTATGATTAAAAAAAACCATATGGGAGCAAATTTTATGAGTTAGTGCTCCTGGCCACAAGCTTAACTCAACAGGAGAAATTGGGTGCAGAGGTCAGCACGCCTGATTGGTGATCTTCCCAGTTTTTTGGTTATAAATTTAATGACTGAAGATTCAGTGAAGTCACTGATCTCCATATCTGATGTGCTCTCCTGTTGAGAAATGCTCTACACTGGGAGTACTACCAAAATTTACTCTTTGGTTTTGAAATGGGTTAATGCTTGGGGGGCAATTTTGTCAATGGGGGCGCATTGGAGGCGGGACTGCTGCTTGGCGGGTCGATGTCCCGCCTCCATCGATTTGCGGCCAACCCACGCTATTTTCCCTTGATTGACCTTGTTAAGCCCGCCCAGTGGGCTTAGCAGGCCAATTAAGGGAAAGCCGGTTGCAGAGAACATCAACATATGACGTTTCATCTGTCAAAAATTTTTGACAGATGAATTGTCATCATTTGACAGGTCTGTGAAGCTGTCAAACAGTGACATTCTCTGTAGTTTGATGAGGCCTTGAATTCAAGACCTCATCAAACTTCTTTCCTTTACAGAAATGAGATGGTTGTCGCATCTGAAAATGCAACGGCCATCTGTCATCTGCAACACGGAGGTCCAAGACTCTCCGCATACACACCGACTGAAGCCTGCAGGGAGAAACAAAGGTAAGTACACTTTTGCTAACACTTTGCACTTACCTCAGATCCTCACCTCTCCACTCTTACACCCATCACTTACCTCCACAGCACAGTTTTGCACCCCCCCCGACCCCTACAGACCCAGTACTCGCCTCGCTGACTTGGCAGGTTTCAGAGGAAGGCCGCACTTGAGAGCAAAAAGAGGAGAACCCTATTTTCTGCAGTTAATAGGCTTTAATCCCTTCCCGCCTCCAAGGAGACGGGATCCGGCGCGGGACAGCTACCCGCCTCCTGGCAAGATGGCATGGAGGTGGGTTGGGGGCGGGTTGGGCACCCACCCCCAAATTCTGCCATTTTCCCGGCAGTTCCGCCTCCATACCCGCCTCCCCAGGGCTGGCAAAATCGCCCCTTTGTTTTCCTGCAGTATTTCAGTTCAATGAACTTCTTTCCTACGTTATAACAGTGACTGCACTTCAAAAAGTACTTCATTGGCTGTAAAGCGCTTTGGGACGTCCGGTGGTCGTGAAAGGCGCTATATAAATGCAAGTCTTTCTTTCCTTCTTTCTGAACTTCTGAAGAATGAGAATGAATTACTTGGCATTGCGTTGTGCTTCCATCAAGGTCCATAGGGCAGACTAACACTGTGATTTAAAAGTGATAAATCAGAAAGTAGCGATGCCAAGACTAGGTTTTCAAAGGCTGAAGATTGTATCAGGAAGGACCAATAGGGGGGCGGGGGGGTCATTTAAAAGTACACAGAAGAAATGAGTTGGAGCAGAAGATTGTGCAACAAGCCTTGATTTTTCACAGAGCCAGGAGAGAGGAAAATTGACGAGTGTGCATGGTGGCATATTTTCAACTTGGAAGGAGCAAGAAGAAATGTGCAGAGGAGCACTGATTACAGTGCCATTGATAAAATAGAGGGAGATTGGAAAGGTTGTAATGGAGAGAGGTTGGCAATTAGAATTGAGAGAAGAATTGCCTATCAGATGAAGAGCTTTTTTTGTTGTATCCCACCCAGAAGTGCAAAAGAGTCGTTAAAAGAACCCTCGCAGATATGGGGTGCAGTATTCAAGTACTGGATAGACTTGGGCTTTACGGAGAGTTGTAAGCATTTGGCATGAACAATGAAAACAAGCTTCTTTGAAACAGCATTTAGCAAATGAAAAGATGCGGAAGTTTCATTTGAAATCAGTTTTGGTAATCTCAACCTGCTTTCCAGAGGGCACTTTATAGCCCACAATTGTTTATAATTTGGCACAAGTTGATATCTTTGATCTGATGGTGCAATGGTAGTTATTGGAGATGGAAATATCACATTGGTACAGTAGCGGCTGCTCATTTGGCGTTAGGGTTAATCGACAGAGTAGATGGAGCTTTATTCTGCACATGGCTTGTACCTGACCTGGGAGTGCTTTTTGCTATCCGGGTTCCAGAGGTGGAAAAGTGTTTCTATTCTTCATCGCTAACATCCCTCACCTTGATGAGCATAAAGATCCCCCTGCACACCAATTGGTTTTTCTCAAACAAAGTTTGAGCAAGTTTTCATCCAGCTGATTTTCCCTGAGCAAAGCAGCATTCCATGTCATGCAGATAAGACAAATAACACACCAGTCTTATCTCATTGCTCAGCAAAATTGGATTTAAATCTGCACACATCATGCATGAGCAGCAAGTGGATTCTTGTTCCCATGAGACAGAACGTTTGTGATGGGACTAGCATGAATAAAAGTTTGGAAAGGGAAGGGGTTGTACAGCTTCCTTGCTTATCTTTCCGAAGTGACGCGCATCACATCCCATGTAAGTTCAAGCGACAAAATGGCAGCCACAGCAGAGTAAAAGCTCTGCTTCTGCAATCTAAAATCATTAGAATTGAAGATAATTATTTCTGTATCGCTGGCACCATGGAGATGCCATGTGTGGAAAGCAAACGACTAGGCTTGAACAATGGAGGTTGTAAGGTCAACCTGGAAATCTGCTCAATCATCTTTTGAGGCTCAGGAGAATTTTAGTAAAACTCTCTAGATTATATAGTTTGGGTAGAGCCTGTGATGGGGCAGATTGTACAAGACCTGTGTAAGGTATGAGCCTGGAGGGACACATTACTTTTTCTCATTTAATGCGATTTTGTCCTGAAATGGTTGGTTTCCCTTAATGAATTTGTGGCAAAGTACACACACTTATACCACGTTTATATCAAAAACTATATCAGCAGCAGTAAATACCAGTTACATGCTGGAAAACTTAAACAAAAGCAACCAGTTACTCAGTGACATTGGAGTGACCTGAGTGAAGCGATTCTCCTGTTTTCAGCAGAGTTTGGATGGTCTTGATTGCAGATGCCTCGATGATGACATAATGATGCTGTGACACCATGAGTGCAACCCATTGTTAAATAAACAAGTTGAATACATAATGTAAAATTCTTTTTTTTGTGACTGAATAGAAATAATTGTGAATGGGCTGAATTATTGAGCTTGGTCTTCCGTCTTATCTTTCATTTATTCATCCAAGTCTCCATTTGGTCAGGCAGTACACACACAGTCCATTATTCTGTAATTCTCCATCTATAGATCTAGCTGCATTAACAGTGTAACCATTACTTGATTAGTGCCCATCCATCCTTAGGCTTAATGTTGCCTGAATGGATTGGAATTCTGCTCTGATCGGTAGATTTAAAAGGGTGAAAAAATTAATCACTCACAGCTGTAGTCAACTAAAATAATAGCTAAGCTGTCTACAGAAATAATTGTAATCCATTATCCAGTGAAACAGCATGTCAGGGCAGTTGTTCCATAATGTCGAGAGCTTGTCATATTGTTGCTGTGATCACAGGCTTCAAAGTTACACAAATAGGAAATGTGAATGGCAGTTGAGCTTACGAGGGAATGGGTGCGAGCTTATAACGGTTCTGCGGGCATATAACCATTCACTCAGCTTCGACAATAACCTGGAGAAGATTCAGCACCACAACCGTCGATGCCACTTTAGGGCAACACTGCTGGCTGCCCACACGATGCAGGGCCTCGCAATGATCATTCGTGCTACACGGATGCACAGCGGGAAAGTGTTTCCACACTGCAGTACTGTCATCCTTCCCATAAGAAGCACGGAAAGAAGAAGGCAGAGGAGAGTAAAGAGGCAGGCGGTAAATGACTGGCATAACCACACCAGCGCCTTGGAAAGGTTATCTGCAGAATTTGTATTTTGAAATGATAGATCCATTATAGCAGTTAACTTGCTTGCTTCACAGCTCCTTGCCAGTGGGTTCAATCCACAGAGGCAGTTGACACTTTAATCTACCAGTGCCATCATTGCCATCTCTTAGACTGAGTCACTAATTGAGTAGCTCTCCTGGTTCATGGCAGCATCCCCATAAGATGACTTCAATACATCTTATCCCCGGAGTACTGGAGCATATCTCTGCCAGTTTTCCCTATGCCTCCCGCGACCTTTTTTACCCAACCACAAAAGTATTCCACTTTTAACCTCTTTATCCTTAAGAACGTCGGGAGAATGAATTCGGTATTCCACTGAAGTCCATTGAACTCAACGGAAAGGAAAATCCGGAGAGGCGCATAATGGGCGGCTGATCCGCTATCGCCTGTGTTACACTATCGCCCAAAGGCAGAATGACAGCGCAAGAGCTGTACTCACCCTTGCTGCTCTTGCAGGTCATCGAAACATTTCCTGCATTGAGCCCAGGTCCCGGGAATGATGCTCCTGGAGCTGACGATCTCTGCCGCCTCTCTCCTGGTGCATGCTTGTCTTTGCAATCTTCCGGCCACTCCTGGTACAGAAAGAAGGAAAGACGTGCGTTTGTATAGAGTACACCCCTCCTTGCCTCACCTCTTCTGAGGGAGGCCTCGGAGAACCTGAGGATTTGCTTCGGACTCATTAATGCAGAACGTCTTCTTGAAGCAATGCCACGGTGCAATCTAGCAGGAGGGAATGCAGCCTCCCTTTAAGAGGCGCATTCCTGCTGTAAATAGGCCTCTGAAGCCCCGCCGGAAGTTACGCCCGGAAAATGGGCAGGCTTCCCATTCCCGCCACATTCGGGCGGGAAGTCTGCCAGTCAGGTGATAATGAGGCGCAGGGGGGAGTTCAACCAGCCCAGGCCTGAAATTTAGGCCAGCGGGTGCATTTCGCACTCGCCTCACCTCCCGCCCGCCCAAAACCTGCTCTGGGTTAAAACCGACCCCTGAGAGAAAAACCGCACACACAGTGCCAGAAACACAAATTCACTTGATCCAGAAGCATCTGTCCTGCTTCGACCTGGTCCAGCTTGTTACCCAACAGAAAATTGACAAAGTGAAAGACTGCTCGAAATGAGTGCTTTTTGCTGCAATTTAAAAAAAGACTAGCATCCCTAATAGGTGAAATGCCCAAGGTAACTTAGACTTTCTATGAAACTGTAGTCACTCATTTTAAATATTACAGAAAGAGACAGTTGGGTAAACCACTGAAAATATAATCCTTTTATGACTATAACCATAATCCTATCCAACGCAGGAAGGCTTTTAAGCTAATCATTTGAAAGTACGCGATTACGTGGGAGTGTGCAAATTAACAGAATCTTATAGCAAAGGTTGATTTCATTACGTGGATTAGGAGTCATGTAGTAGATGAGGCTCAAAGATCCGTAGATTTGGCAGCTGGTACTCTGAAATCAATCAGTAATTCAGTTGAGGAAAAGCTTTAAAAATTGTAACGTGTTGAGTGGGCATTTGTATCGTTAAGCATTGGTGCTCACTATTGATACGGCTTTGATACTCTTTGCTTGCTGTGCTATCTGGGAGGGTGGATTTATTCTATACATCCACAAGTGAGCACCATTGAAAGAGAGTCAACGTTACTGCTCAGATCATTAGTAACCCCACTGATTGTATTAAACATAGTAGTTTCTGTTTAATTAGCAGAGTTAGGGTTAGGATGACAAATGAAAGTAACTTGCATGATCTATTATGATTTAGGTTGAAATATATTCGTAGGAAATAAACAGGTAACGTCAATGAGGGAAATTTTCATTGAATTATAGAACGACACCGCACAGAAGGAGGCCATTTGGCCCATCGTGCCTGTGCCGGCTCTTTGAAAGAGCTCTCCAATTAGTCCCACTCCCCTGCCTACCGCCCTGTTCACGCTGAAGAACAGATAGACAGACAAAAGTTTCAATAAAACCTATCGCCCACTGGCTGCCCGAGACTGGCCTGACTTGATTTTCGAGCTAGCTTCGAAATGGGCGGCCAGCGCTTTGCCCGAAACAGAGGGGTGCCTTATTAAAATATTTCAATTGGGGTCCTTTTGCCGGTTGTACGACCTCGACTCAGTTTCCAGATACCGGTGGGCTACTGGTTAGGCCGCACTACGTCCTGTACCAATGGGCATGAATAAGCCTCCTGGCCCCACAACTGCCGGTTCTTCTGTGCCCCCTGGATTGCCTCTTCCCCCCGCACCCTCCTGAAATGAATATGTTCGGCTCGTGCTCTTGCCCGATCGGCGAGCTGCCTGCCACTGCTGGTTGAGCTCTTGTTGCTCACCAATCACATTCAAGCACGGTATGACCATGAATATCTCGCTCGTGCTATCGGTCAGGCAATGAGATCGTTCCGGACCACAGCCCCCTCCCCCAGTGTGCCCTGTAAATAAAAATCAGCCCCAATGAAGTTGCAGGTTAATTCATGGTACAATTCTAGAGCAGAGCAAGGTTCCAATATTATCGCACAGAAGCCTTCATGGATGTACCATTCTATCTCAGTTAGTCAAAGTTAGCAAAGACCAACCAAGCCTAGCTAGGACCTAACAGCAAAATGAAATGTATTTTGTCTACATACATTGCTCATTAGTATTTTTTTTTAATCAAAACTTACATTCATCTCACTTCGGTCTGGCTGCCATTTTCTTTTTTCTAAGTGCAGCCAATAACCTATTGGGCTTGAATTTGCAGTCGAGGCTTCCTGCAGGTGGATGCCTCTGAACCGCATAAAAACTACGCACCTACTTAATGGTCCTGGATACACAGAGACTCGCGCTCCTGGGCCTCTATGCGTACGCAAGCGTGCCTGGGATCGCGTGGGCCAGCCCAACCAATCAGAAAGGGGATTCCCATTATGCTTATGAAGCCCCATAAACTTAATAGGAATCACCCAAAACAAAATGTACACAACCTTGAAATAAAAAAAAATCATTACATGTTTAAAATTAATTAAAATACAATTTCATTAAACATTTAAAACAAAAATGTAATTTTTTGAAAAATAAATTTAAACGTTTTAAAGGGGCTAAAAATAACCTATAACTAATGTTAAAGTTTTTTTATGTTTAAATAATTTAAAAACAATTATTTTAATATTTATTTAAACTCTCAACGTTGGTAAAAGAAGGCCCTACGCCTGCTTTTACCAGGCATAAGTTTCACAGGCATTCGCTGGGCAATAGTTGGGAAAATTGCCCAACTCTCCGCCCGTGGAGGCCCTTTTCCCGGGGATGCGAAGGATCTTGACAGATCGCAAGTTCTGGATTTTCACGCATGCGCATCGCACGCGGAAACCCGGATCTTACGGAGCACTTACAGCTGCGTACACACCACGTACAGGGTCATAGGCCCCGGAAAATCCGGGCCAATATAATTGTTTAAACAGTTGGAAAGAAATACAGAGTGAGTTATAATTTGATTGGATACTGTGCAGAACAACAACAACTTGCATTTATACAGCGCCTTTAATGTAGTAAAACGTCCCAAGGCGCTTCACAAGAGCCTCATCAAACAAACTTTGAGACCGAGCCACATAAGGTGATATTGGGGCAGATGGTCAAAGAAGTAGGTTTTTAAGGAGCGTCTTAAAGGAGGAAAGAGAGACGGAGAGGTTTAGGGAGGGATTTCCAGAGCTTAGGACCTAGGCAGCTGAAGGCACGGCCACCAGTGGTGGACCAATTAAAATCGGGGATGCTCAAGAGGCCAGAATTGGTGGAGCGCAGAGATCTCAGGGGATTGTCGGGCTGGAGCAGGTTACAGAGCTAGGGAGGGGCGAAAGAAAACAAGGATGAAAATTTTAAAATTGAAGAAAATGATGCTGTTTTTCAAAAATCAGCCAAACTTAAACTTCAAAAATAAATTTGACGGCAGCAAGAATTCAGCGATGTAACACAAAATGCTTATTATTCGGAGCTTTTTCAGGTCATTGATAGCAAGGATTACAATCAGTTTGAACGTAACATGGCTAGCTGCAACAGAACTGACAAAGCTGGGTACACTGGGATTCAATACAGAGCTGTGAATTCTCCAGGTATTTCCTTACACTATGTCAGAAAACTGTCGGAAAGCAGCACTTTGCTTCCCCGAGATTTCTCACGTGATTGCTGGGTGCGGTTGCCACGTGGTAAGTTCCCATCTTTTGGTGGATATCAGGGGAAGTTGCCGAGCGGATTTGAGGCACACGCCATAAAGAGGAAGGGAAAATCAGAGCAGTCTGGACAAGCTCAGATATATTTGTGCCCCCAGTTACAGAATAGGTTTCCAGCAGTCCTGCTGGTTGGGGAATAAGGCACGGAAAAATTGAACCAAATAAGATGGAGACAAAATATGTCTATTAAATGTAATGTGTATATTTATATCCCAGCAGATCTGCCGTGATTTTGCTTACAGGGTGTCAGAGGATACGCTGTCTTATACACTCGACAAAGTGTGCTGGGGAAAGAGTCACTGAACGTTAGTGTGACATTTACAAGAAGTGTGCGAAAGACTCGCGCGCACAAACATCACACTCTAGGCTCTTTAAGATGCTGTTCCTTCTGAGACAGGGCTTGAAACGAATCAGTGTGCAGAGTTCCCTGAATAAACAATTAACCTCTGATAGACCTGAGCTTGTGTTGGCCTTTAAGTAACAGAACTCTAGTTTAGCAGAATAATACATCATGCATTATATGGCATAACTCTCCTGCCTTTATAACAAAGTATCCTCTAAGTTACCATGAGCAACATCATGGGAAATCCTCTTGTAATTTGAAAAGTGTATAATCAACGTGATGATAGAGAGCCCTTGCTACTGACTGAAACCTATCAGTTTCTTGGCCTTTGTACATAGTTGTAAGATCAGCCAGACTACTTACGTTTGGAGAATTTATTAGGAGCAGCCACGGCTAAGCAGGTAAAGGCAAATGAGATATAATTCCAGAGCTAGTCATTTTTTTTTTAAAAGGATAAAAAAAAGTCCCTCTTTCCTTCAAAATAAACCTTGAATCAATTTATGTAGTCTGGTGACGAGGATTCGATAGGTGTCTACAGACTGATTGAAGTGTTGCAGCTGCATTTGTTTGGAGTGCATCAATAATGCAGTCACTGATATCTGTTTACTTTCAAGTGGCTGAGATTTCAAATGCCTTGAAGCAATTGCTTCATATTTTTGAGCCAAAGGAATGTGTGCATCTGTGTGTGAGAGATATGTGTTTAATACTTTGAGAAAACCCACAGTCCTCCCTTTCACATATTATTCCAAAGTGAGCACTCATCTTCGAGGCGGCCTCTGCGAGCTTCTCTACTTCTCTGAGGCAGCGAGGACAGTTTTAATCTGAATCTGATCATGCCCGAGTAAAATGCAGCATCTAATTAGTTGAAGCTGATTCCGGTTATCTTGACACAAGTGAACCTATTCTTGCATGAGAGGCAGCATCACACATTACACACTAAATGAGTATGGCATTGAGGACACACACCAACAGAACCAAATTAGAAAGAATACTGTACACAAGAACAAAATGTTTTAAAAAAAGATCTGATTGAGTAGCAGTAACTGACTTCCATGTGGACTGCACTGGGAAATCAAAGGCAGGTAGATCAATTGAATGACTCGACCTTGTCTCATTTGAATATTGAACTAGAATGCTTATAATTACTGAATTCACAGGCTGCAGTTTTTGGTTAGATTCCAATTTAAGGTTATTTTACAGTTAGATGTCCAGGACATGACAATTGTTAGTTATGTTTTTAAGGCCCCCCCCCCAGCAAAAAAACGTGCAGCCACAGATAATGTATGAGTGGTTTGACCTACAGGGGTGATTTTATATGAATATCGCTTCCTGCTCCATGTTCTTGGTGCCTGCATCTGATGCTCTGGGTAAGATTGTAAACTTGCCTGAAGTAAGTGCGGTGGTGCATTGCTGAGGTATTCCACTGGTCACCAGCTTGCCACTTGAGTGGAGAACGATGGAAGGTCAAAAGGGTTCAGGGCCACAATCTTAATTCCTGTTATTCTTATTAGTCTTTCTAGATCTTCATAAAATGATTGAAATAAACATGTAGTCGTGCTAAGAAAACATGCGCGACGTTTGATATTTGTCCTTATTACTTTTGAATGGAAAGTTCAAGTGCTCTGTGTGAATACCAGATTCTGTGTTATATCGTTTGTATTTTAAGCAATTCACTGTTGGGTTTGTGAGTATACTTAAAAGCTTTGGTAACCCAAACCTAAGATGGATTCCAGTCGTTTTATTAGAAATAGCTGTTCAGGAACATTTTGGGGAGGCGGGTATGGAGGCGGGACTGCCGGGAAAATGGCAGAATTTGGGGGCGGGTGCCCAACCCGCCCCCGTGCCATCTTGCCAGGAGGCGGGTAGCCGACCCGCGCCGGGTCCCGTCTTCTTGGAGGCAAGAAGGGGATTAGTGCTACTTAACTGCCTGTTAACAGGTAGTTAACAGGCAGATAAGCGGATTATCCCCATTTTACCCACACAAGTGCGGGCTTCCCGAAGGCTCCGAACCCCGCCAGGATCACCGAGGCGAGCAGTGGGTCTGCGGGGGTTGGAGGGGTCCAAAAGTGCGCTGTGAATGTAAGTGATGGGTGCAAGTGTGGAGAGGTGAGTATGTGAGGCAAGTGGAAAGTGATAGAAAAAGTTTACTTACCTTTGTTTCTTCCTGCAGGCTTCAAGAGTTGGTAAAATCCAGCCCTTTGTCTGACTTGCGGCTTACCTCCCTCTTTTATCTAGGTGTAATTGGACTGTACATTGTGGTTTATTGTGAGCTGACAGATGTTGGGGTCTTTTGGTGGGTAGACACTGAAGTGTTAAACCGTCTAAGATTCCAAACGGTGTGCGCTTACTTCTTCATTAGAATTCCATAGCATTTTCTTCATGATAGCTATGGTTTAATCTTAGAAGAATCTGACTAGAATATTTGAATGTGTCAAAATAGTATTGATGCTTTAATAATGATTGATTGACAGCCCTATTTTCTTTATTAAAAGTTTAAAGGAGGCTTTAATGTCGATCAGTTCTTCTTGGATATCTGAAGCCCAATTTTCCACCATGGCATCCACTGGGCACAATATACCTGAGGTGTACAACACCTATCAGAGGATGGGCTCATGCAATTATCCTGCCTCAGACCATTTGCATGGCTCGGGCACACCCCTGGTGTAGGCGGCCCCCTCACTAGGCTTTGCGCGAGAATATCAGATAGTAAAGAGGAGTGTGGCTGCAGGATTGTCTCGCGGTGTGGGATGGGGTGGGGGAGGAGGAGAATACCTGGGGATGGCTCCTCTTCACTTGCCCCAGGAGCCACACAAACCCTCTGGTCTGTGGAGGTCTCGAAGCAGGTAGAAGCGATTGAGATTTTGAGCTGTGTGTCGTCCGCATATTTAGAGGGAAAACTTCAGTTGATTTGCGCCTCCCGTTAGTGTCCTAAGAGGGCGCTAACGGGGCGCAAAGCAACTAGCACCCGGGCGCAGCGCCGCTAATGCCTCCCACGAAATTCAGCGGGAGGTTAGCGGCGGCGATAACCGTTAGCGCCCCGCGGCGCTGTGCCTCTGGTGATGACGTCATCACCATGCGCAGCGCCCTGGCCGCGATCTTCAGTAGCGCTCCCTGACTTACCACCAGACGCTATGTTCAACAGGGTCAGGGGGGCCTACCTGCGGCCGGGGTGGCGCAAATTAAAGGGGAGGTGCTGGGCAGCCATTTTTGTTGCTGGCCGCCTGCCAGCACCTGCCCCCATTGCTGTCCCCGGCCTCCTGTGAAGCACCCCCCCCCCCCCCCCGCCCCCGCGGAGTGCCGGCTGCGCTCCGTGAGCCCGGCACTCTTCTTGAGTGCCGGGCTCTTTTGCCGGCACTCTGATCCCCGGTGGTGCAGCAGGGCCCCGGGTCACGCTGCGCTAGGCCCCTCCTCTTTAATAAGGGAGGAAGGCCTGTTGTACTGCGATGTGCCGGTGCGCGTGGCGCTGCGGCACACAGTGCCGTGATATTCACTCGCAGCGCCCCAAGAGGGAGGGGGAGTGCTTCCAGTAGCGGCCCGCCTCTCTCTTGGGGCACTACCCGTAAATTTCGGGCGCGGGGGGGTGCTAATTTTTTGGGGGCACTAAAAGTAGCGCCCTGGTGAAGTTAGCGCCCCAAAGGGGGTACAACCCAATTTTGCCCCCTTACACTTTAATTGTACCATTTTTATTTGACTAGTAACTTTACTGCTGCAAATGATTTAATTATAAATAAATTTGATTGGGTATTTTAGCGTGTCTGAAGCCTATTTAGCATGTGATATTTTCCATGTTGAGAGACTGAAGAGGCCCTGGATTCATAGGTAAACGCCAGTAAGTAACGTAGCGTATTTAGAGTTAACTTTTAACAGTACGTGCCCTGCAAACTGAGGGACTCAGAATTCAAGTCATAAAGGACATGGACTGCTTACAGAAACTGTTGTCAGGCCATTTGAGTGAGAAACTGATGACTCAAAACCTGTAGACAATAATAGCACAGAGTTTCTTCTCCAGCCTTGCTGACTGTGACCTTCACTGTGGTGTGTGTAATGGAGATTGCGCCCTGTTCAGTTTCCTGTATTCACTCACATGGCCAAGCGTAACTCATTTATTTTAGTATTTCTCCTCCTTTTTAAAAGCTTTCCTTCTCTTCCCATGTGCCATGCATTGTTCCCTGTCTCCGAGCCCTCTGCTGTGGCTGCTCTCTAAATAGGAGGTGTGTGAGGGTCCCAGGGGTAATGGATCATCTGATTTTTTGGTTTCCCTGTGCTCGTCAACTTCCTGAGACTGAGTACTTCCTTTATGCAGAATCACTGATGCAAAAATTTGGTATATGAAGATGATGTGCCACTCTGTCAAATTACGATTACTGAATTATTTGGGGTCAAAAAGATTAAAGTTCTAAACGTACGACTATAGAAAGAGTATATCTGTAAACTGGAGGGTCTGGAGATAGAGGCCCCGATATTTTCTGGGGCGTGTTTTTGGAGCAGGGGGAGGAGTTCTGGTCGGGAAACTCAGAACTGCAGATTTTCCCGTACGCAGTGGAGATTTTTTCCCCCACAGGTTCCCCAATCGAAAGCCAGCCTGATTGACAGGCTTGTCGGGTAGGGAACGGTGCGGCACAAGATCACAGCCACGGAGCGGGTAGGTTGGAGGTGGTGGGGAGAGATTGCGGGGGGGGGGTGGGCGTGGGTAGAGCATGGTTGGGGGGGTCGGTGATCGTGGGGGAGGAGAAGCTGACAAATTGCGGAGGGAGAGATGGGGCGATTGGGGTGGAGATCGGGTGGGTCGGTGATTACATAGGATGACATACGGCACAGAAACAGGCCATTCGGCCCAACCAGTCCATGCCGGTGTTTATGCTCCACACGAGCCTCCTCCCGTCTTTCCTCATCTAAATCTATCAGCGTAACCCTCTATTCCCTTTTCCCTCATATGCTTGTCTAGCCTCCCCTTAAATGCATCTATACTTTTCGCTTCAACTACTCCCTGTTCCACATTCTCACCACTATTTGGGGAAAGAAGTTTCATCTGAATTCTATCTTGAATTTATTGGTGACTATCTTATATTGATGGCCTCTAGTTATGCTCTTCCCCATAAGTGGAAACTTTCCCTCTGTATCCATATTTCATAATTTTAAAGACCTCTATTAGGTCACCCCTCAGCATTCTTTTTCCAAGAGAAAAGAGACCCAGCCTGTTCATCCTTTCCTGATACCCTCGCATTTCTGGTATCATCCTTGTAAATCTTCTCTGCACCCTCTCCAGTGCCTCTATCTCCTTTTAATGATATGGCGACCAGAACTGTACGCAGTACTCTAAGTGTGGTCTAACCAAGGTTCGATACAGGTTTAGCATAACTTTCCTACTCTTCAATTCTATACCTCCTAGAAATAAACCCTAGTGCTTGGTTTGCTTTTTTTATGATGCGGAGATGCCGGCATTGGACTAGGGTGGACAAAAATGAGAAGTCGCACAACACCAGGTTATAGTCCAACAGATTTATTTAAAATTACAAGCTTTTGGAGCTATCCTGCCCCTTCTTCAGGTAAAGTTACACTGAGTGAATCTACAAAAGTTCACAGAATATAAACACAGATACTACAGAGATACAATCTTTCCTTACATCAAAGACACACCAAGAGCACAGCCAAGACAATGAGATGTGTCCCAGGGGGTCCAACGTGTCAAATCCTGCTGTCTGTAGCAGATCTCTCTCCATATCCCTTCCTCTCTCTCTGTCCTTTTTGGGGTTTGTTTTTTGGGGGGGTTTTTTGTGTTTGTTTTTTAAAAACTGGAAAGACAGACAACGATGTCAAGTCACGTTCTGTAGCGTGACATGAAGTAGTATCTGTGTTTATATTCTGTGAACTTTTGTAGATTCACTCAGTGTAACTTTACCTGAAGAAGGGGCAGGATAGCTCTGAAAGCTTGTAATTTTAAATAAATCTGTTGGACTATAACCTGGTGTTGTGCGACTTCTCATTTTTGCTTTTTTTATGGCCTTGCTAACCTGTGTTGCAACGTTTAGTGATTTGTGTATTTGTACTCTGAGATCCCTTTGTTCCTCTACCCCACCTAGACTCGCACCCTCCAAGTGATAACTGACCTCCTTATTCTTCCTACCAAAATGTAATACCTCACATTTATCTGCGTTGAACTTCATTTGCCAATTATATGCCCATTCTGCAAGATTGCGAGGGGGTTGGGGGGAGATTGTGGAGGTGTGGGGGGGCGTTTACAGGGTTAGCTTGTTGGGCCTGGAGGAAACACTCCTGCTCCTCTGGCCCACAAGCAGTGCTGTAAATGCACTTACTTTATGGATCCAAGTGAGAAGTCGCACAACACCAGGTTATAGTCCAACAGTTTTATTTGAAATCACAAGCTTTCGGAGCTGCTGCTCCTTCGTCAGGTGAAGCTTTATGGATCCAGCCCTTCTCGTCTCCTATTACCTGCCGGGTTTCCTGAGGCCAGGGAAACCCAGCCGACATGAGTTGAAAATAGAAACCTTGTTGCGGTTCGTGTTTGAAATTTTTAACATTTTTACTTGCCACCCAACCCAAACCCACCTGTTTTGGGGGTTAAATTGACCCCCAGAGTTGACTATTGATGTGTGTCAAAAATTGCTTTTGCGCCAAAGATTGACAACTCTATACTTAAGCAGATCCCTTTGGTTATAGCACTAAGAACACAGTTAATGTACTGTAAATGTTGAACAAAATTGTGCGCATCTTTGCGAATGGAACTATTTCTTATTCATTAGATTTTAGACAGAATTTAATTCAATTTATTTAATCTCGGTAAAAGCAAATCCTTGGCAATGTGATGCTCCATGTAAATTGTTACCCACCTCCATTTTGCCTCTCACATTGTTGCTGATGCAGTGCAGTGTAAGTCTTCTTATCATCAAGGTATTTAATTTGTTCACACTTGTTAGAAAGAGAGAAGGACAGACAAACATGCATTTACATTAGCACCTTACAACAATGACAACAACTTGTATTTATATAGCCCCTTTAACATAGTAAAACTGCCAAGGCACTTCACAGGAGTGAGTATCAAACAGAATTTGACACCAAGTCACACAAGCAGATATTACAGCAGGGAGGTAGGTTTTAAGGAGCATCTTAAAGGATAAGAGAGAGGTAGAGAGGCAGAGAAGTTTAGGGAGGGAATTCCAGAGCATAGGGCCTAGGCAGCTGAAGGCACGGCCGCCAATGTTGGAGCGAGGAACATCGGGAATGCGCAAGAGGCCAGAATTGGAGGAGCGCAGAGATCTTGGTGGATTGTAGGCTGGAGGAGATTATAGAGATAGGGAGGGGTGAGGCCATAGAGGGATTTGAAAACAAGGATGAGAATTTTAAAATCGAGGCGTTGCTGGACTGGGAGCCAAAGTAAGCCAGCAAGCACAGGGGTGATGTGTGAACGGGGCTTGATGTGAGTTAGGACACGGGCAACAGAGTTTTGGATGAGCTCAAGTTTATGGAGGATGCAAGGTGGGAGGCCGGCCAGGAGAGTATTAGAATAGCCAACTCTACAGGTAACAAAAGCATCGATGAGGGTTTCAGCAGCAGATGAGCTGAGGCGGGGTGGAAATGGGCGATGTCACGTAGGTGGAAGTAGGTGGTCTTGGTAATGGAGAGGATATGAGGTCGGCTTAACTCAGGGTCAAACAGGACAGCAAGGTTGCAAACAGTCTGGTTCAGCCTCAGACAGTGGCCAGGGAGAAGGATGGAGTTGGTGGCGAGAACCAAAGACAATGGCTTTGGTATTCCTAATATTTAATTGGAGGAAATTTCTGCTCATCCAATACTGGATGTCGGATATGCAGTATGACAAATCAAAGACAGTGGAGGGGTCAAGAGAGGTAGTGGTGAGGTAGAGCTGGGTGTCGTCAGTGTACATGTGGAACCTGACAATGGCCCAAAAATTAGTGCCGCTACGCTACAGGCTGCGCGCACGCAGTGCACTTAGTGCTTTGAACGCGCAGGTAAGCATGGAACATTTTAGACATAAAGAAAGGAGGAGTAAGACCCTCTTTTAACAAGGTAAGTAGTTAATTAAGTATTATTTTGAATTTTTTTTAACAGGTATATCTTTTTTAGAGACTTTAAAGACAGGTAAGTTTATTTTTATAACTTTTTAAAAGATTTTAAATTTTTTCAAAAATTTAATTTTTTGTTTAAAATGGTTAATTTATTTAACTATACTTATTTTATTAATGTGATGGTTTTTAAAAAAAATTTAATTGAGGTTTAGCTGTTCTTTTGGGGGGGTATAGATTCATAGCTTTCACAGCACTTATGTGAAAGCTATGAATGAAGGATGGTGTGCTGCCATTGGCTCTAACTGAGTCACGTGATCCCACAGCTCGCACGAATTAACTACGCCTGTGGGATACGGAAGCCCTGCACAGCTGCTGTCCAGAACATCAAGTTCGTGCGAGCTCGGACTGAAAAAGCCAGCGCGCAGTGAGAGATCGCGGGGAGGCCTTACCCTCGCACGAAGGCTTCCTCACGAATTTTTGGGCCATTGTGTTTTCGGGTGATGTCACCGAGGAACATGTAGATGAGAAATAGGAGGGGGCCAAGGATAGACCCTTGGGGTTAATGGTGTCAAAGGCTGCAGACAGGTCGAGAATGTCATTTGTGACTTTGATGCAGCCAATTAAATACTTTTGTAGTCACTGCTGTGATGTATGAAACACGGCAGCAAATTTGCGCACAGCAAGGTCCCAAAAACAGCAATGTGATAATGACCAGATAAACTGTTTAGTGATGTTGGTTGAGGGATCAATATTGGCAGGGAGAAAACAGACCAGTGCATTTAGTTCTTAGCTATTAACATTCACATTTTGACATGTACAATACCTTGCAATCAAAGGGATATTTTAATAAGGAGTATCAAAGGATTTAGAAAGTATCCTTACAAATTATATTGAAAGTTAGAAATAAGAGTAGAAAATGGTGCAAACGCATAGCAAGTCCATCAGGATCTGAAACAGAAAGACTGCTTCAAGTTTTGTTTTAAAGAGCAGTTACCACTTCATGGAATCGCACCTATCTTTCCTGTTTAGGTGCTGGTGGACCTGTCATGTAGTTCCAGCATATTTATTTTGAAGTTCCAACATTTGCAATTTTTCTTTTTAGCTCGACTATTAAAAGCTACAGGTACAAGGAAGGGTAGCTATTTGGACTATAGTAAATGATAAAGCTGACTAATTTTCGACTCTTATCTCCCATCTCCTAGCTGCTTCTACCTTTAGCAAGCTGCCAAAGTACAAAATAAATGACAACTGCCCATGTGTGGAATTCCAATACAAGTTCTCTATATGCTTGGTTGTGCTCTTCTTTGGACTCAGACAAATATATCAAATTCTCAGAAGAGTGTAACCATGTAGATGGATAACTGTTCTTCCAGCTCATGGTTGCAGACTTATAACATTGCAGCACGTACACATCTGATTCTCTTCATTCGTTTACACTTTATCCAAGAGTAAAACTGCCAAATCCGAATTGAACCTGTTAAAGCTAATATTACCTCAGGGTGCGTTTACTCAACAAATGTAGCATTCATGCTTCCCATTGTCGCAACAGTTGTAGTGTAAATGCATCCCGAATCCGGAGTCAGGGCCCGACCAGACACCAGACTGAAGTAGAGGGAGACTCCGTGGGAGAGGGGCCTTATTAGACTTTGCTTCAGAGTATGGTTAGGCCTTAATTCCAGATCTGTACCACAAAAGCTTAGTGTCACTAGCCTTGCAGTGTACTCTGTATATTCAAGGCTGAGATAGATAGATTTTTGGACTCTAGGGGAATCAAGAGATATGGGGATCGGACGGGAAAGTGGTCAGCCATGATCATATTGCATGGCGGAGCAGGCTCGTAGGGCCGTATGGCCGACTCCTGCTCCTAATTCTTATGTTCTTATGTAAAGGAAGCTTTGGTTTGATGAAAGTTTTCCACTCCTCTGCCCAAATGTATTACAATGCCTCGCTCCCGAGATCTATCGATCTCAACCTGGAATATACACAGTACACGGCAAGGTTAGTGACACTAAACTTGTGTGGTGTAGTTCTGGAATTAAGGCCCAAACATACTCCGAAGTGATGGATAAAGCAGCCAGTGAGGTAGCATTTAATCCTATATAATAAAGTAATTCATTGTGTGGTAAAAATTGGTTTTGTTTAAAGGACAATATCAAAAATTAATATTCAATCCACTTGGTTTCCTTGGGCTGGATTTTACTCACTGAGACGCATTGGGGACAGGACTGCTGCTTTCCGGGTTCTGGTCCCACCCCCAGCGCCGTCTGACGCTATTTTCCCCTGATTGGCCTTGTTAAGCCCGCCCTGCAGACTTGCTGGCCAATTAAGGGAAAGCCGGTGTCAGATGACGTCAGTTGATGATGCTTCATCTGCCGGTTTTCTTAAAGGGACATGAACCATAAATTTTTGACGTATGATTTGACAGTGTTTGACAGCATTGAGGTGGTGTCAAACACTGACAATCACTGTACACAGGTGAGCCCTTGCACTCAGGCTCTCCAGTGACACTCTTCTTAGGATGAAACAGATGGCAGCTGCTTGTGAGGGTACAGAATCGATCTGTCACTTCTCCCATTGTGGTGAGGCCACACAAACACTTCAAAGCCTGTCACCTACAGAAAAATCTAAACACATTATAAATGACTTTCCCAACATTTCCTTACCTATGATACTCACCAGTGTCCCATTGCATCCTTCACACCACTTCTGCAGCTGTCATCTATACACCAACATAAAACAGACCCACAGCCTCACTTACCCTGGCGGGGTTCCCCGACGTCAGGAAGCCCGCAGCAAAAGTCTAAAAATGGGAAAAAGCCTCTTAACTGCCTGTTAACTACCTGTTAACAGGCAGTTAAGTGGCTGTAATCCTCTTCCCGCCGCTAGGAGGTGGGTCCCTGCGCAAATCGGGGACCCGACTCCCGGGAAGATTGGTTGGAGGCGGGTTAGAAGCGGGTTCGGGACCCGCTCCCATTCTTTTTGACTTTCCCATCAGTCCCGCCTCCAAACCCGCCTCCTCAGGGCTGGTAAAATCCAGCCCCTTGAATCTGTTCCTGTGAATTTCATTTTGAACATTTTTGTTTAAATATTGAGTACTGATGAGATTGTTGCAGGAGCTGATTGGAGCGGTCTCTCAATCGACGGGAAAAAGGAGCTGAATTAACACGTCCACAGTTAAAAATGACATGATCACCCAGAGTTCATGACTGCAACTTTGGTGATATTTATTCAGCTCCTTGCAGGGTGTGGCTGAGTAATTCCTTTAATGGAAAAAAAAAATCAAGCAAACGGGCGCGTGCAAAAGAAAGTTAAAATTAAATCATATTTCTTCGTATTTGTTTGATTATTAAAAAAGCTGTGGAACCTCGTCTTTTGAATTCAGAGTTGTAAAGCTGTGTCATACGCAGCGTGTCCAATGTTTAAAAATCCCAAGTGGCAGAGGGACTGGCTGGAAGCTATTCTCGGTCATCATTTCCATTTTATAATAATAATGAGGCAGTGATTTTCAATTTCACTGCAAACATCCTAAAAATACGAATAAACACGTTCCCACATGCATGCTGACATAAATTGGGTCCATCTTATGTCTCTGTTTAAAAAAAAAATGGAACTCTATAAGATACATCCATTAATGTTCATATAACAGGTTTATTTCTGCACCTATGGTATATATATATATATATATAATTCCAGAGATGAGGAGTTTGACTTATGAGGAAAGGTTGAGCAGGCTGGGCCTATACCCATTGGAGTTTAGAAGAATGAGAGGTGATCTTATCGAAACATATAAGATACTGAGGGGGCACGACAGGGTCGGTGCAGAGAGGATGTTTCCCCTCGTGGGGAAATCTAGAACTCAGGGGCACAGTCTCAGAATAAAGGGTCGCCCTTTTAGAACTGAGATGAGGAGGAACTTCTCTCAGAGGGTTGTAAATTTGTGGAATTCTCTGCCCCAGAGAGCTGTGGAGACTGGGTCATTAAATACATTTAAAGTGAAGATAGACAAATTTTTGCAAGATAAGGGAGTGAAGGGTTATGGGGAGCGGGCTGGGAAGTGGCTTTGAGCCCTAGATCAGCCATGATCTTATTGAATGGCGGAGCAGGCTCGAGGGGCCAAGTGGCCTATTCCTGCTCCTATTTCTTATGTTCTTATATATTTATTTAGCTATTTATTTATCTAGCTGCAACAGGTAAGGGAAATGCTATTTACTTGTTTTCCCAGAACTAATCAAAAACACTTGCTCACAATCTCTGAGCAAGACAATTTACAAATTCTTTTGAAAATTCTTTCTGTTACGATGGGCACTCTTTCCCCACTTCTAGACGTTTGGAACCTCTGATTTAATATGAGCAATGATGCAGGAGATCTGATAGTAATACAGTAAAAGCAGTTTATTTGTGGACGTTTTGTCCGTCACACTTTAGATGCCACACTTTGTTACAAATGCAAAACAATTTGAAAGTGTTGACTACTTATGACCTAAATCTGATGATTTAAGTGACGTGCTGCTCAAATAAATGTCTTGTAAGCCTGACCTTTAAAAATTGGTGTCTTAAAGTTCACTGGCACTTTTTAATGTTCCTTGTAGAGTTAGCATGTTTGTTTTGTTCATGATGTTGCTTTAATCTGCAGTGCACTGGTGCATGATTTTTTGTTACTGTTTAGGCCTGATTTTTACCATTATAGCGATTCCATTTACAGCTCCCTTTCTGATAAGTCATGCTTCCAGCTGGTATTTCACTTGCAGAAAGCAAAGAGAGTAGAATGGTTCCAATAATGCTCCCAGATTCGGAAGAGAAAGATCAGTTCTTGAGGGGACAAGTAAGGTAGGTATGACTGAATCTCAGGCTTTATCTTTGCACCCATCCTTACCTCAAGACCTGCAATTGCTAACCCAAACACTTCCTCTGAGCAAGTCAGAGGAGACCTGTCTTCAGCTTTTTAAAGGAAGCTGTTACATTACCCTGTCATCTTCTGGAGGCTGACCTACAGATAACTTGTACCACAAGTGACACCTCTTCCCATGGGCCTAAAGATCACTACGGCAGTAAACTTGTACACCATTGGATCCTTCCAAGCTGTCACTGTTGACCCATGCCAAATCAGTCAGTCGGCTGCATCAAACAAGTGACAGAGTACTACTTTGCCTGACTGGGGACTGTCCCAGATGGCAGATTCACAAGTGTGCAGATCAATGTACATGGCACCCATGGTAGCCCACACCACTTGCTCCTGCTCACCTGTGTAAAAATTTTAAAGCTTATCGTTTTACATACAGACGGCAGCTTTTGACACGTTAGACCCCCTGCGACTCCACCTCATTGTCTCAGTTGTATCTTGCTATGTCTTTGATGTGGTACCTTCCTGGCTGACCTGATTAACTTTATCACACCTCGGCAGATAAACAGTCAGGATGATTTAATTTAGTTGTCTGCAATTGTAAGGTACACATGCATTGTTCTCTATCTATATATGCTTTGGCGATTCTGTATCTCTTTACTTCACCCGACGAAGGAGTAGTAACTCCGAAAGCTTGTGATTTCAAATAAAACTGTTGGACTATAACCTGGTGTTGTGCGACCTCTCAATTTTACTCTGCCTCAACCAGTGCTACCGCCTCAAGCTCACTAATTCCATCATCAGGATTTGTGTAGTTGTACTGCTGCCTGCAGACTTTGGGGAGAGGGTTCACAGAATGCTGTGTGTTGCTGCCTTACGCTGGGGTACTAACAGGGCTGACAGGCTCCTCTTCTAGGCCGACAATGACAGAAAGGAACACAATTTAGAATACATGGCACACCTTTAAATAGAGCTTGCATTCAAAGATACTGTATGTGATGTTTGTGAGGTTACGTGTATGCCTGTGTGGGAGTGAGTGAGAAGGGGGACAGAACGTAAGGGCAGGTGGGAGGCCTGCAACTTCACTGATCCTTGCTCTTGTGCACTGATGTCCCAGAATGTCCGGGGTGGCATCCACCAAGGGAGTCAAGGTACTGTAATTTGTGAACCGTTCTCCATTCGGGGCCTGTTCTCCTGAATTTTGTGATTCAAGCAGAAAAATAATCTGGAGATACTGGGCTTAATTTTCACCGGCCCGTGGAGGCAGGTTTGGAGGCATGTGGGGTGGGACAATAGCAGATTCGGGGGTCCCGAACCCATCCCGCCCCCAACCCGCCTCCATGCCAGTTTCACAGGAGGCGAGTACCCGACCTGTGCTGGGAGCCCGCCTCCCCGAGGCGGGAAGGGGATTAGTGCCAATAAACTGCCTGTTAACAGGTAGTTAGCAGGCAGTTTTTTGGCTAATCCCTATTTTTAGCCCTGAAGTGTGGGCTTCCCGACAGGTCCGAACCACGCCGATTTAGCGAGGCGGACCGTCAGTCTGGAGGGCTTGGAGGGGTCGAGATGTCCGATGTGCAGGTGAGTGATGGGTGCATGAGGGCAGAGGTAAGTATGTTTGGTGTGTGTAAAGTGTTTTAAGAACTTGTACTTACCTTAACTTTGTCCTGCAGGCTAGCTTCCTTCAGTTCTCGGGAGTCCCTCAGCTCACCGGCACAGAAAGCAGAATGGCCGCGGAGCTGTCAAAAGCTGCAGTCTCTGCTTTCTGTGCTGGATTGATTTCTAACTGAGTCTAAGTACAGGGACTCACGTTAGAAATCATATTGTCAGTGTTTGACAGCTTCACAGAGCTGTCAAACGCTGAAATTTCATCTGTCAAAAGCTCTTGACAGATGAAATTTCAATAGCTGACGTCACCTGTATCCAAGGGACCCTTGATTGGCCTGCTAAGCCCGCTGGACAGGCTTAACAAGGTCAATCAAGGGAAAATACAGTGGGTTGGCCATAAGTCGATGGAGGCGGGACTACAACCCAAAAAGTGGGATTCCCGCCTCCATCACATCCCCATTGACAAAATCCAGCCCACTGTTTGTTGAAGGACCATGAGTGACAGAAATGGGCCTAACTTGTGTGTCAGTAAGTGACTATGCATCATGCAGCAGAGTTGTGACAATACTTCGATATGTGAAACCCCTGGAAGATGTGAGTGTGGCAAGGCTTTCAGTTGCACATCGCATCTTTATGTGTGCCTTGCTGAGGTATGGATATGGATGAGATATAGGGCGCGATCTTGCCAGCCCTGGGGAGGCGGGTTTGGAGGCGGGACTGCTGGGAAAATCGCAGAATCTGGGGGTGGGTGCCCATCCCGCCCCCAACCCACCTCCGTGCCATCTTGCCAGGAGGCAGGTAGCCGACCCGAGCCGGGTCCCGTCTCCTGGAGACGGGAAGAGGATTACAGCCACGTAACTGCCTGTTAACAGATAAGAGGATTATCTCCATTTTACCCACACAAGTGCGGGCTTCCCGAAGGCTGCGAACTCCGCCAGGGTCACCGAGGCGAGTAGTGGGTCTGCGGGGGTCTGCGGGGTGCAAAGTTGCGCTGTGAAGGTAAGTGATGGGTGCAAGTGTGGAGAGGTGAGTATGTGAGGTGAGTGGAAAGTGTTAGAAAACGTTTACTTCCCTTTGTTTCTTCTGCAGGCTTGAATCGTTGGGAATGCAGAGAGTCTTGCATCTCCACGGCAGAGATGACAGATGGCTGCTGCATTCTCCAATGCAGAAACCATTTAATTTATGCAAAAGAAAGAGGTTTGATGAGTCTTGAATTCAAGAACTCATCAAACTACAGAGAATGTCAGTGTTTGACAGCTTCACGGAGCTATCAAACGCTGACAATTCATCTGCCAAAAATTTTTGACAGATGAAACGTCATACGCTGATGTTCTCTGCAACTGGCTTCCCCTTAATTGGCCTGCTGGGCGGGCTTAACAAGGTCAATCAAGGGAAAATAGCGTGGGTTGGCCAGAAGTCGATGGAGGCGGGACTAAAACCCGACAAGTGGGAGTCCCGCCTCCAAAAGCTCCCCATTGGCAAAATCCAGCCCATAATGTAAGAGCTGTAAGACTGTGCCATTGGCAAGCAGTAAATGTGGGGCAGATTAAAAGGAAGCACTTTTTGACATGTAATCTTAGGCCATCTATCTTGCACATGGTACTGTTGGGCAGTCTTATTTTGCCAGATTCCATAAAGTGCCATTGTCTGGGGAGGATGCCCTGCAGTGCCAAACGGAGCAACCATCCTTTCACCCTTGATCTCTTCTCCAGAGAACAAATGGGGGTTTACGTCCACTTGGCCACAGACTCCATTTTGTGCCTTTTTGTCCTCGGATGTGGGATGTGACCACATTACTTTTCGACTGGAGCTGCAACCTTTAAGGGCAGGGAGCTTATTTAGATTCAAAAGCAAAATACTGCAGATGCTGGAAATCTGAAATAAAAACAGAAAATGCTGGAAATACTCAGCCGGTCAGGCAGCATCTGTGGAGAGAGAAACAGAGTTAATGTTTCAAGTCGATGTCTTTTCATCAGATGCCATTCTGGCGCTTTCGTTCTGACGAAAGGTCATTGACCTGAAACGTTAACTCTGTTTCTCTCTCCACAGATACTGCCTATCCTGCTACTTCCAGCATTTTCTGAGCTTATTTAGATTATTTGCAAAAGCTAGACTCATTGGGCTGGATGTTGCGGGGGCGATCGGTGGCAGGCCAGGTGGGTAAGTGTTTTCCTTCCACAGCGGGTCGGGACCCCGCTGTGAACCCCCCGCCACATGCCTTTCTCCGATATCGGGTCTGTCAGCGCTGAGCAGACCCGACACGCAGCGGCGGCAATTAAAATCATTAGTGGTTTTTTCCCGGCTTTTTGGATTTGACAGGTCACCCGCTGTACCTCGGCCTCGTCTGTGAAGCTGAGGCGGGAGGTCAGTGGTCATTGAATCAGCTGATGAGTTGACAGCTTCAAATGTCAAGTCAAAGCTCCCAGCTGATTGAGATATGTTCCCTTAACCATTAGTTTCTCTAAACTGCATTTCCACTACAGATTCAGGGTGCTGGAAGTCTTTACACAAGTCTCCATCCAGTCTGACCTCATTACCTCTCTCACCATTGACCGATCGCTCCTGTCATGTCTACTTCACCTGCCATCTATTCCATCAGCATGGGTGCCCTTTATACTCTCTCACCTTGGTGCTCAGAATCCCACCACAATCAGTCCCAACACCAGCAGCACCAGGCACACCAGCAGCACCAACAATAACACCAACCTTCTCCACAATCAACTGATGCTGGACAGGACACAGGGCATCAGCACCCAAGCACATTGCTGCCCAGGAGGCCAGGGATGGCCTCACCATGACCAGATATACTTCACTTGATGCTGTACACCCTGGCTACCACATGATGCGCCAGGTTGGCACCACTCCACACCCACACCATAAAGCATCCCTACAATGTCCAAGTCATTCCTTTCACACTCATCACCATTGTGGGGGGTACCGTTATGTCTCACCATTCACTGCAGCTCACTAAGCCACTTCCAAAGGTGCACACAAATCTGTCCAAGAATGCAAAGTGTTGAAAATAAAGGTTTCAATGTTTGACAACACATTAACAGAAACTTTACATGAACATTGCATAAAACACCCAAGTGCCTACTCTTGTGTGTTGTTAGTTGGTATGATTGCACTAGGATGAGGGTGAGTGTGAGGGGTGGCTAGTGAGATGGGGAAGTGATAATGTAGATAGAGAGGGATGGGTGGAGGTGCAAGGTAAGTTGGTGTGAGTAAAGATGTGCAGGAGTAGGGTAGGGAAGGGAGAGTGATGGGGATGTGATGAGAGGCACAGCAGGATGAGGTTGAGTGTGGCTTTGCAGTAACGTTTCGTGATCTATTGAGATCATTGAAATGTTTGCGGCACTGCATCCAGGTCCTCCTGACCACATCCCTGCTTGTGCCCTCCTCTGCAATGTGCAACCAGGCTGCGTTGGTGTCCTGGGGAGTTCTCTTCTGCCCATGGGAAGGGAAGAGAACCTCCCTGCGTGCTGTGGCTCCCTCCATACGCCGATGGAGGGAGTCATGGGAGAGCCTGGGTGCAGCCGTGCACCTTTGTGCAGTGCTTGTCAGGGTTTGCAGCACCTCAATGCTGTAGAACACTGACAGCACAAATGTCAAAATAAAGTTGGTCCAATGATGTCATCAATGTCGCTTCCTCTAATTGGCCGGGAAACGCGCTGGGCGGGCTTAACAAGCCCCAACAAGGGAAATTCAGTTCACAGAGCGGGATGGAGCCAGCAGTGGGGTCGGGACCCGCCACCAACCCGCCAAGGTTCGTAAAATCCAGCCCATCCTGTCTGATGAGCCAGCATGTGCAGCAGCCCATACAGTTCAGTCCTGGTTGCACTTACACCGGGATCACAAGAGTGACCCTTAAATCTAGCTTCCGTCTCTGTTTGTAGGGCCAGCTAAGCACCTTTGCATTTGCAGCTGGCAGTAGTGGTTCAAACTAGAAAAGAACGACCGGTCCTAATCAACAATTTCCTACGCATCACATAAATTATTTTGTATTAAAATTCCACTCGTTTAAAGCATATGTAATTACATGGCTGCTACCCGAAGGACTCCTATTTAAAATTTGGATTATGATCCAATATTTCAAAATAGTAATTAATGGTCATTTTTAACAAACATAATGAACCTATTGAACCACAAAGTCGATTTCAATGAATAATAAAATGCTTTTGACTTTTTAACCCCTCTTCTGACATTTAATTACAACACTCTTATGTACACTATAAACAAAAACAGGCTTCACAAGCTAATGGGAGGTATTTTATCCTGAAAAAATGGGCGGGTTGGGGGTAGGGGGGGACGTTAAAGTTTTAAAAATCTAAATCCCAACCCAACCCGCCAATCTTCGGCTTTTACTCAGACGGGACGGGGGGCGGGCAGCCAACCCGCTGCCAGGAGGCGGGTTTACATTTTAAATACGACAATGAGGCCTGAAGCCTCTGCTTTAGCCTGCTGTGCAGCCGGCCGTGGATCCTGAGCCTCGGGAATCCCGGTAGCTGCCGCGAGGCGCGGGCAGCCTCGGGGAGCAATCCTCGTGGGCCGGGAGGAGCAGGAGTGTTTCCTCCCCAGCCCACGAGGATTGGTTCCCTCCCGGCCAGTGAGTGAGAGCAAGGTCTAGGAGTTGGATTGCAACCGAATTGGGGCCCGATCCTGGTGCAGCGCACGTGATTTATTGAGGCCAGCGGCAGGACCACAGGCAAATTGGTCCGCCGGTCTCATTTGTTTAAAGCCGGAGAGTAGTGGCCCCAGAGTCAGCTCGCAGGTCGCAGAGGGGAAGTGAATTCGGTCGACTCGGACACTGGCCAAGGTCCTGAACAGATTCCGTTGGGCAGGTTGGGGGACAGCGGCCCACAGATTTAATGTAGAGCCAGGAGGAACATTCCTGCTGCTCCTGACTCCACAATAAGGTGATTAAGACTTTCCTTTTGGGCGGGAACCTCCCATTTAAAAGCCGCTGGTTTGGCTGCTAAGCCCCTCTAAAAAAAACTACATTCGCAACTGCAGGGAGCCTGAAAAGAAAGAAAAAGAAAGACTTGCATTTATATAGCGCCTTTCACGACCACCGGACGTCCCAAAGCGCTTTACAGCCAATGAAGTACTTTTTGAAGTGTAGTCACTGGGAAACACGGCAGCCAATTTGCGCACAGCAAGCTCCCACAAACAGCAACGTGACAATGACCAGATAATCTGTTTTTTAGTGATGTTGATTGAGGGATAAATATTGGCCAGGACACTGGGGATAACTCCCATGCTCTTCTGCGAAATAGTGCCGTGGGATCTTTTACGTCCAACTGAGAGAGCAGACGAGGCCTCGGTTTAACGTCTCATCCGAAAGACGGCACCTCCGACAGTGCAGCACTCTCTGAGTACTGCACTGGAGTGTCTGCCTAGATTTTTGTGCTCAAATCTCTGGAGTGGGACTTGAACCCACACTCCGAGGCGAGGGTGCTACCAACTGAGCCACAGCCAACACTATTAGACACACGTTAGGCCCCCGATTTGCATATGGAAAGGGCCTAACGCCAATTTCAGATGCACCAGATAACAAGTGTAGGAGAAAGATGGCCAAGTACCTGCTAAATGGGGATAAAATCAGCCGGGCTTTCCATTACTGAACACTGTCAAAGCCCCCCTCCCCCCACTGGATGTTCAGATGAGATTTCACTGCGGTGACTTGCATTGGAAGAATAGCTAGCTTGGTTCACCCATTGAAGACTAGCGAACTGAGTGAGGTGCATCAGCCCTCCAGTACCAAGGGTACCTTTAATCGTCTTTAGGAAAGGGGACATTAAGGGGAGCAAATTTGGAAAAAGAAAGCTGAGTTTGAAAAACCGAACTAGTGCTTTGTGTGATACCCCACGCTATGCTAGAATTGAGGAATCCCCCTCTGCTGAATCAGGGCTCAGACCCATTATTGCACTGGCATCATGAATATATGGGCAATGGAGAGATTATATACAAAGCAATACATAGAGTTACACAGCACAACATAGAGTTACACAGCACAGAAGCAGGCCATTTGGCCCAACTGCTCTATGCCGGTGATTATACATCACAGGAGCCTCCAACTCTAACTATCTCATTCCCTTTATCTGGAGCTCATTCATACCTCAGTCAGTGGTGTAAGAACTTTCTAACACACTGAACCAGCCATGTCCTTCATAATTAGGTGATTATTCTTTATCACTTATCAGTTAATGGGTGCATATTGTGAATGGGTCATATCTGCACGTCACAGTGAAAATGAATTACAGTTTGTTAGATTGGGTATATTTAAAGATCAGGAAGACACCTTATTGGTTTAAAAAAAAAAGGTTTTTTTTGCATACTTTTCAATTTTCTTTGTGGTCTGTTATTTGGATCACCTTAAGCAAACAAGCCACCTGTGTGAAAGAATCACAGCCAGAGTTTAGGAATACCGTTTGGTGAAATTTGAGATACGAGGGCTGATCCTGCGTTTGCACACACTCTGTGACGAGCTGCACTCACAACGAGTGAGGGTCAGAGATGCGGCTAAACGTGGCTGCCCCAATTGTCTAACCCGTGCTCCCTGCGAGTGTGATTCCTCCTGGGAGTGTGAGACGGCGGAATCTCGGATCTTGGATCCAAATAGCATTCAGCGGCTTGTTTAGGGTTCGGGTTCGGGTTAGTGCCGATGATGGCTGTGTATGTCGGGCAGTTTCTTCTGCGAGTTTATCGCTGTTAAAAGGAACTAAAACCAGGGGGCAGTCAGTACCAGTAAAAAAAAAACAACTCCAATACAAGCCACTGCCTGCAGAACAAGAGGAAAGAAAAAGAGAGAAAGAAGGAAAAAAATGTTAAAGGCACTCATCAGCTAGTAAGTAACTTGGAGACATTGCATTACTGTGCAAGTTGGTGAAAGAGGAGAATGAATAAAATCGGATTTGTCTATCAAAAGCAGCTTAACGGATAAATAGATCATCTTTTTATTTAATAGCAGACCTCCTTGTTAGTTTCATGTTATTTACATGTGATTTCTGATTATTTAGTCTGGTCTTTTAGCTAACCACACAATGAAAGGGGGGCTACGCTGCCCTTTTTCTTGCACAAAGTGAGCAAAATCTCTCCTCGTGGAGAAAGCCCTGCTTTTTAATATTGGCCTGTATTTTCCGATCCCTACGGGTGTGTACGCGCTGTGTACACACCCGTAGGGACATCGGAAATGCGCTGAAAACCGGCATTTCCGATCTGTCAAGAATGCTCTTAACAGATCGGACGCCTGCCCTTGGAGAAGGGCCGCTGCGGGGGGGAGAGTTCCGCTTTCTGCAGAACCTCCGCCCGCTGAAATCACTTAAAAATCTTACGCCTGGTAAAAGCAGCGTAAGGCCTGCTTTTACCAGCATAAGAGTTTAAAAAAGTAAAAAAAATATTCCTTTTTCACTCATTTATAATTTTAAAATACTTTTAATAAAGGTAAGTTTATTTTTAGCCCCGTAAAAAACTTTGGGGGGAAAAATTCAGTTGGTTGCGCCTCCCGTTAGCGCCTTAAGAGGGCGCTAATGGGGCGCAAAGCATCTAGCGCCCAGGCGCGGCGAAGTTTGTGCCGCTCGCGAAATTAACTAGACATTTTGCAGCGGCGCTAAACACTACCGCCACGATCTCCTGCGCCGGCAGATCGTGACGTCAGTCGAGTGCGCAACGCCCCGGTATCGCCCCGGAGCGGATATTGAGTGGCGCCCCCTGCCTTACCGCCTGACGCTAGCAACGACAGGTTGAGGGGAGCGTTCTGCAGTCATGAAGGGAAAGGGGGAGCGCTATTTAAAGGTGACCGCTTCCTGCCTTTTATTGTTGGTGCCATTTTTGAACTACGCATTCTGAGAGAGAGAGACTTCTGGAGAGATTCAACGTTGTGTGAAGGAGTTTTGGGTACTGAGCAGCACTTTGCAGGTTCATTTTGATTTGCTAATTCCTTGTATCGATTTAGAAGAGACTGTGGGGGCTGCACTCTGAGCTCTTTGCCTGGTACTCTCCATTGTTCTTTCCAGCAGATTTGATGTGCAGGTCTCTCCAGGCCGAGATTCAAGGCTGCAATGAGCAGGATGTGGATCGAAAGCAAGATTAACCATCCCCTTTAAGAACTGGCCCGTGCCATTGTGTGTGTGTTCCATTGCTGACTGACATTACATGAGCTTCGCCAGCGCTCTGAGGTAGCGCCTCGCTCCTCGGCCTTTGCGCCTTAAGACAGGTGTGAAGCGCCTGATTTAGTGCTCCAATCACCTCCAAGGGCGATAAAAGTCAAGTTTGCAGTCGGTGGCGATAATTAGCGCCAGGCGCTAATCTTTGCGCCCGGTTGATAATTGCGCCCCAAATGAGGCGATACTGAATTTCTCCCCCTTTCATTATTTTTTTCAAAAAATTAAGTTTTTGTTTAAAATATTTAATTTAATGTAATTTTAACTCATTTTAAAAATGTGATTTTTTTTTTAATGTATTTAATATTTTAGTGTCTTTTTTCAGTGATCCCCATTCATATATTTGACAGGTCTATCTGTCATAAGTATGAAGGGAGAGTCCCTTCTTTCATTGGCTGGCCTGGCCTACGTGATCCCAGGGACGCTTGCGAACCGCATGCGCCCCTGGGATACGTGGGCCCTGCGCATTTCGACTGTGGAGAGGCCCAGGATCGGAAGTGTCCGGACTTCGGGAGCCCTCAGGTAAGAGCGTAGATTTTTTCCCGATGGGCGGCATCCGCACGCAGGAAGCCTCCTATCGGAAATTACGGGCCAATATTTTTTTCAAGTGATTCTTCTCATTAGTTGTGCAGAGCACCGTGTATTCACCAAGCCTGGCCACTCTGTCAGTCCGCCAAGTGCCGGATGTAGTAGTGAGACGATTGTAACCCATCATATGCAAGGCTGCAATCCATGCCGCTCACCTCCATTTGAAAAAAGAAAGACTTGCATTTCTATAGCTCCTTTCACGACCTCAGGGTGACCCAAAGCACTTTACTGCCAAAGAAGTACTTTTTGAAGTGTAGTCACTGTTGTAATGTAGGAAAAACACTGCAGCCATTTTGCGCACAGCAAATGTAGAACTAAATAATGACTGCATTGACCAACTTTGGCAGTCAGAATTACCTGAAAGGTCTTTGTTTCCTCTTTATTGTGCTGCAGTATAAGGTGTCCATTACACAGCATCCTTCAGAGAGGGGCACCGACAGTTCTGACAATTGCCCTCTCTGCAATTTCTACATTTCGTGCTCAGAAAAGTTGTAACTGCTGAAAAGTACATAAAGAAAGAATTTAAGTGTAGTCACTGTTGTAATGTAGGAAACTCGGCAGCCAAAATTGTGCACAGCAACCCCCCACAAACAGCAATGTGATAATGATCAGATAATCTGTTTTAGTGATGTTGATTGAGGGATAAATATTGGCCAGGACACCGGGGATAACTCCCTTGCTCTTCTTCGAAATAGTGCCACAGGATCTTTTACGTCCACCTGAGAGAGCAGATGTCAGTGCAGCACTCTGGGGTGGGACTTGAGCCCACAGCCTTCTGACTCAGAGGCAAGAGTACTACCCACTGAGCAACAGCTGACATCGGCTGAAAAGGTGGCTCCTTATTCCAGGAACAGTATTTCACTTGAAATTAATTGAATAAAAGTTATTTTTTTTAAACTGTGTAGACATTCCTGAATACCTCAGACGTGATTATGAAGCAGTAATATAATTGAGGCGGTTTAGTGATGTCATAAAGCATGGCGGTGAATTTGAAGTGTTTTTTAACTGTATTCAGGGCCCACAGATAGGACAGTGTCTTCAGTCACCCCCTCGTGTGTGTGTGTTATTTCTATAACACACAAGGAGTTCCTGGGGCAGAGCCTTCTGCTTTACAAGTGGCTATCCATAGTGGGACCAATGACCAGTACACTTTGGGGAGAATGTACTCCCAATGATTGATAATTAAGATATAATCACTGTGGTCTTGAAATAATTATTTATTTTAACCGGGTTAATGCCTCCACTAGAATAGCAGAGAGAGGAATTTCGGATGAAGCCAGAATATTAGGAAAATAACTCTTTAAACTGGAGCTTTCAAACAGTAATCGCAAGATAACAGGATCATTTTTGTTTCTTGTGGAATTAATTCCTTCATTAATGGACCCTCTCATTTTGTAAAAATCTCACCTAGGGTTGGCAGTGAGATTATTACCCCTTACCTTTGGTCATGTGACTTTGTTTTACCTCCCACATGTCACTACAACCAGGGCAAACTGCAATAAGATTGCTTATGATTGGCTGAATAAAAGATTAGGTTTTTTTTATTTCACCAAGCATGTATCAAGGGGGAGGCTGGTAGGGCTCTAAGCAATCCCATAGGGAAAATCAAGTACATTCACAATCCAGGTATCTTACTAAATGTGTGCATGCCCATGTGTGCATTATTAGGCAGTTTTCTAGTAGTGTGCATGGCTACGAGACTGTGTGTGGTGCTGGAATTGTCAGGACTGATACGTGAGACAAAGGTTATTTAATTGTTGTAAAGTTCATTACAATCTTACATGAAACATTTATACTTTATTGGAAAGCTTTTGTATTTTGAGAACATTACTTGAAAGTTAAACTTTTGGAGATTGTTTAGCACGCAGTGTAAACTACAGTCATGTAGCCTTGCCTCACACCTTTCCTAAAATATAGGTCTTATGGGGGTTAATGCTAAGAGGCACTGGAACAAATGGTTTACAACAAAAAAACACAGCTAGCCCAGATGATTTGAAACATTAGAGATTCGGGCAGGCTATTGATTATTCAGCCGAGCAGATAAATGACAAAGAATAATGGCCTGCACTCAGAAGTCCTACAAGGATTAAAAAAGTTAATTAAGGCTAGACATAGAAATACACAGAAGTTACAACATGGAAACAGGCCATTCTGCCCAGTCAGTCCATGTTGGCATTTACCCTCAAGGTGAGCAAATAGTTAATCAATTTTTTTGTAATTAACTCCCTTGATCAGTATAATAAACATGGTTTTGGTTTTCAGTTTAAAGCTGTCAGGCATGATTTTATACCAGATTTACTCTGGTTCCCCGGCATAACTTGAGTGGATGTGGGCAAGGGATCACGTGCCAGATCCCTGTTCCCTTCTGTCTATTCAGTACTTGGGCCAAACAATGCTGGATGCCAGGAATACCAACATATTCCCTGCATCCAGTATTGCTGTGGCAAAGGGAGGAGAAGAGTGTGATGTTAATTGTATTCAGGTGGTGGGTATTAATTGGGAACTCTCTATTCATATATTTGGGAGCAGGCTCGGGGAGGGAGAGAAAGCTTAGCTCGGGGATGCACGGGATGTAATGTGTGTCTCCGTAAATAAAGGCTTGTCAGCGACTGAAGTCTAGACTCTGGTCTTCTATCCTTCATCACCTGGCTATCTGACTTTTATGTGTAAAACTAAAAGGACCCACAGGGGAGTTGAATTGATTGTGGGGTGATGGATTCACCCCCCAAGTCCCGTATAATTTAAACCTTTGACAAAATTTTGAATGTCCCCTTCATCAGCTGCCTCTGCACCAAGGTACTGTAGCAGGCGCCTGATGCCTCCCACAGCCATGATCTAACTCCTCCCACCTCGCTCCCTGGGTGGGGGAGGGGGGATTCCTACCACGAGTCCGCCCAAATTATCCTGGAGGATCAGCAAGGGTTACGGGGATGCCACTGGGGCAGATAGAACACCCGCCCAGCTGAAGATGCACCCGTATTCCACCAAAGCAGAAACTCCCAACCATTATTACTATGTTTTTAAAGTCTGTATTGGTGCCTGTAATGGGTTCCTTCAAGATTCAAAGTACCACTGCACCTCCTCAGGCTCATATATGCATACGTGGTGCACTGATGGAGATTTCAGGGGAAGTTGGTGCAGTCACCGTGTGTGGCTGGTACAACCTGGTTGGCACTCACTCACCACTGCACCAATATGGAATTGAACCTGAATGGCAGCTACAATGTTGACTTGCAGTAAACAGTATATTGCATTTGTCTATGTTGAACTTTATTTACCCCTGACCAGCCCAGATACATATCCTGATGAGGTCTCCTTGTAAGCTATTGGTTCACAGCCCACCTCTCATTTCTCAGTCCACCTCTGCAAATTTAAGCTAGGGCATTTATGTATAGCAGGAACAGCATGGACCCCGGGGGCTACCGCTCAGTATCTGTACCCCACTGTGACTTAGCTCCTCATAGGACTGTCCTCTGCTTCCTTCCCTTTAGCCAGTTACTATTTCACATCCATGCCTTACCTTTATTATCCTCTTACCTCCGTTTTTAATGGATCTTTCACGGAAGTCAAGGGACATTACATCATCTGGTCCTCCCCTGCCAACTTGGGTTGTCAGATCCTCAAAAAAAATTCCATGAAATTGGTCAAGCAAGATATATCCTTCCAAAGTCATGTTCCTCATTTATCAGGTACTCTCCCTCTTACCTCAGTTTTTAATGGATCTTTCACGGAAGTCAAGGGACATTACATCATCTGGTCCTCCCCTGCCAACTTGGGTTGTCAGATCCTCAAAAAAAAATTCCATGAAATTGGTCAAGCAAGATATATCCCTTCCAAAGTCATGTTCCTCATTTATCAGGTACTCTTCTGGGTTTTTTTTGATTCGTGATTCCATTAATTTTCCAATTGTTGAGATCAGGCTAATGGGTCTGCAGTTGTCAGGTGTGGCTCTGACACCCTTTTTAAATATACGACCTACATTTGCCTGTCGGAATTTCCCAGTCTTCATTAGCTCCTTTTAAAATGACAGTCAGTGCTTCATAAATCTCCTTCCTTGTCCCTCTAAGTACCCTGTGACAGAGTTATGCATCCATGGGGATTTATTGGTTTTCATCCCCTTCAGCCCATCAAGAACTTATGATTCAATCATATGAAAGGTCCAGATGCCAGCTGGCATATTGCTAGCGCCCTCCCGGTGTAAAAACTCCAACAAGTAGTCATTTATAATGTAAATTATCTCTTCATCCTCCATTTAGCTCCCTTAGATTTTATCTTCCTCCCTGACTGCCCTCTCTTGCTATATTGTAGTGGTAGAATCCTTTGGCGTTCTGTTTTTGCATCTGCTGCTTTGTCCCTTTCCAGTTTTCTCTTGGCACCACTAATCTCTCTGCAGGCACAAACATGTACATGCCGTGTTATAACCTGAGCGCGCACACAACATTCCAACACAGCGCACCATCTGTCAGCGTGTGAAATGCAGTCGGCCAGTCCCCCTCGATAACGGTCAGACCTTCCAAGGGGTTGAACTTATGCCAGTAGCTAGGCACTTACGTTCAAACAGTGGCCTGAAGTGCCTGTCACACGTTCAGTGATGTTTGCTTGATCAAAAACAGCCAAACGGAGAAAATATTTTCCTTTGTTGCGGAGACATTCCCATCAAGAGACCTCTGCTACGTGGGGGAAATAAATCGAAGAGAAAAAACTAGGATTGGCTGATTTGGCCTAACCGCAGTTTAATTCCTGTCAGCAGAAGGTCTGGCAGCATACAGGTCCATGGGGTGGGCTTTTCCTGCTGTCCTGATGTGGAGAGGTTTCATGGAGGGAAGACAGTTGGATCGCAACTGAATAGGTGGAAAAAGGTTAATTAAAAACTGTCCTCTTCTGTGATAATCGTACATTTCTCCCACATTCCCTTCTAAGTCGTGTCTATTGAATATTGAAGGAAAAGTCAAATCCTCCATTATTATTCTTAAAATATTACCTCTGTGTGAACTCTGAGGGTAAATTTTAAAAGCTTAATGTGGTAAAGTAAAGTATTTAAAGTCTCCCTGAGTACTTTTTGAATGACTCACTGTTTTGAACCACACTATAGTGTATTGATGTTCAAAGCTATCAATAATTTGTTTGTTAGGAATTTCAGATTTACAGGACTAGTGCCAGGCCTTGGACTTACATTCCGTGCTGATGTTACTATCTTAATTAATATTCCACTCTTATTTTCTTCGCTGCCCCCCCAATTTTTATCCCATCTGATTAGCCAAGACACTTTAAAATAACAACAGAATCTGAAAGGTTCAGCTTTGGAAAGTTCTAGTGAGTCCCACCTAGCACCAGTTTTGATTGACATTACATTCAACCTCAAAGTGTCAGATGTAAAAATGCGCCTCGCCCCCACCCCCCCCATCAAATTTTGGGGTGGCTGCTACACTGCTAGAAGTATGGGGGAGCAGAATCACTGTCCACTTGCTGCCAAGGACCTGGACCCTGTCCCAAATTGTGAGGACCGGACCATTTAAACAGTTGGGGCAGGCTCACTTGGTGGATTGCAAGGCACTTGTAAGGGTGAAGCGAAAGTGTCCCATTATATTTTCTTTTCCCCAAAGGGAAACGTTTCCATCAATTTTTTTTGACGGTAATCGGACCCCCCTGAGATAACCTGGGAACTCCCTCAGACGCGCTCCAAGAGCAGTCCTAGGAAGGAGGTGAGGCAGGTGGACTTGCCTTTCCCTTCCCTGTAATGGGCATTTGGGCCACTTTCTACACGGAGAGAAAATCCAACAGATCTTGATTCTGCCCTAAATTGTGGAGGCCTTCCGTGGGTAACTTGCCTGTTCTATGTCCTTCCTGGCTCCTGGAATTTCAATCTTATTCATTAGTACTCCACGAAAAGAATTGGTAAGCCAATCCATTCCATCCTTGCTGGTCTTTAGAAGCCTGCAATGGTGCTTTACTATAAGGAAGCTCCATTTCCTTTACTGTTACAGTGAGCTTCACCTGTGATCGACATTTGGTCTGAAGCATGTCCTTTCCTTCCTATTGATTTTACCACATGCAGTTTGGAACGAGTTCTTGTCACATCAGAGAGGGCCTTTCACATGATAAAAACAGGAATCACATTGGTCTTGTAATGTCTTGTAATGCAGCAGCCCAGTGCTGGGGGGTCTTGGTCACATTTCCCTTTATTATATTTAATTTCTGCCTGTGTTTTACATGGACTTCAATGGTCATTTTCCTGTATAGACCCATGAGAAGCTGCAGTAAGCGTGGAAGCAGCAAGAATTGCCGTGCAATATTGCTAAGTAGTAAAGAAATATAGGGTGTGTGGCTCAATATTTGATGGGTAACATTCAAATATTCTCAATGTAAAACACTCTTCCATAATACACCTCACTGAGGAGAGATATTTACATTTGTGGATGCCATAAATCAGCCAGAGACACCTTTTGCGTTGTGTTTCCAGAAGGGCCCACATGGGTGAGCTATTGGGCATCTGTATTGACCTAAATGGTAATTGGTGTACTTTCCATCCCTTTGTACGCACGTACATGTCAAGAGTTCAGTACAAACTGGGAGAGTATCCCAAATGGTATTGATCCTTGACATGCATTTAAACACTAAGCCTGGCAGCTAGGAGTGGGAAGGATGCCAGTATCAACTCAGTTCAGTAGCAGATGCCTGCAGTTACCCACAAGGCACATCATCAAAGCAGGTCTCTATAAACTGCATTCTAAGCTTCACAAATGGAAGTACCTCCTCATAGGAAACAGGTGAAGAGAATGATTTTCTTCCTCCAGAACATCATAATCAGCCTCCCTCAGTTGGTAGCACACTTGCGTCTGAGTCAGCCAGCAGTGGGTTCAAGCTCCGCTCTAGGACTTGAGTGCATAATCTGGGTTGAGACTCCAGTACAGTATTGAGGGAGTGCTGTACTGCTGGAGGTTCTGTCTTGCTGATGAAATTTTAAACCCCGTCTACTGTTCAGCTGGTCTCTAAAACTCCATGGTCCTACTCAAAGATAAACAGAGAGTTTGCCCAGTGCCTTTCTCCCTCAACCACCATCCAAGACCAGCGCAATTAGTCAGTCATCTCATTTCGGTTTGTTGTGTGCAAAATGGCTGTTGCATTTGTTAGAACAGTGACTGTGTTTCAAAGTAAAATTGATTGTGTAACAGAGCCCTTTGAAACGTTCCTGGGAGTTGAGATTCGGTGCTATTCCAGCGTAACCCCGTAAAATGTTAAACAATGCACAGAGCTGATTTTTGCATTTTTTTTTTGTGATTATTGTGCAAGCAAGAAAGGGAGATTGGGGTTCGGCAGAAGGGAAACCGAAATGGCATGGAAAAGATTTAATAAAATATTATTAAGCTGCACAGCGCCGTCATGTAGTGTGGCGTCACGTGCAGGTGAGTGTCAACGTTGCGACTGTTGAATTTTGACCTTTGAGAGACTGAATATCGGATTAAAGATGCTCAGCGAAAGTCTGCAGCACCAGATGGAAGGTGCTCTGTCAGTTGTGGATGGGGAAACCCACGTTCGGGCACAAGCCGGTCGTCAACAGGGGAAAAATATGCTACTGTCTGGTCGAATTAGAATCAATCTTTCCTCGAGAGGTTTTCTCAACTGCGCATCCATAGTAGTACCGTATAAAAGAAAGCAGCTGGTGGCCTAAAGAACAGAATGGCACTAAGGTACAGACACAATAATCTTTAATGGTCTGGCCCATTTATTCACTCCTTTCTGTTGGATTGTTTTCCAAATCACAAATTCAACGTAAACTCTACCGCTTCAGAGCTCTTGTTAAATATTATTCTACTTTCAGATTCAGGATAGCTCTAGGACATTAGATTCTATGCACCAGAGTATACTGACAGCACCATGACAAGAAATGTTTAAATAAGTAATATGAAATACTGCAATACATCTTTGAATCAGATCACCAGCGGATTTGAGCCTCAGAGTTGCAAATTACTCTGAAATGAGGTGTACGTTTTCAAATGTAAGAGCATAACTGTGAATATGGCTTTCCACTTTCAGTAACAAACTCCAGGATAAAGCTTAACTTGTCTATGTTTGGTTATCTTTCAGGGCCAAAGAGCAATTTTGCAGAACTTTTCTTTCTAATGGTTAATGCATAGGATCTATGATTGGGCGCTTTACTCGTGGACTGTGGAAGGAGTGGGTTTGATTTGTTTTTTTCTTGTTCTTACTTTGCCATAACTGGGCCAAGTAACCTATTGCAGCAAGTGATTTTTCTATTGCTCAGAAGCCAGTACTTTTCACTGGCTTCAGGGCTTTTTATGCAAAATTGCGGTATTGGGCAGAAAATTGCACGATCCAAGCATGTAGAAATTTGCAGGATTTGTCTTGGGAAGTCACATGGCACCAAATTGTTTGCATAACCATAATGCATCCACTCAAAAACTAGCTTAATGTCCAATAGTCCAGCTGTGTAAATCACTGATACTCGGACCAAATTATATTCCACATATTCATGACTTTCTCTTCCTTTTAGCTGTGTTTAGTGCACTTGTACTTCACAAACCTCACCGGTGATTTATCTTTGGCCAAACCACTGCTGGTTGCAGATGTTTCCTCTCTATTCATTCTTGGCTACCTATCTTTTTGGTTGGGTGTGCTGATTTCTTTCAATAGTTACCTTTGTAGGTTCTTCTGATTGACTTTGTTGCTTCGCTTCCTCTAAGTTTAACGTCATTTTAAAGCTGCAGCCACCTTATGCCAATGCTAAACCTGCAGTGTAAATGCAACGCAACTCATTTGTCTGCAGGTTTTCAACGTGTATCTCAAATATCAGGCCTCTAGTTGACACTGTGCGTATTTTCATTTTCTTTCATCAATAATTCTCCCGTCTTTACTGAATTTCACTGCGTAATTACTCTTATTCAGTCAAGAATCTGTTCTCAGTTTTGTCCAACTTCCACCATTCTTCACGGTTCCTCTCGGCTTCCTGCTGCTCCAGCCTGAGCCCTGCTTGAGGCTGCATTGATGTGTGTGCTTGGGCCTTCATATGTTCTCATTCATATCTCCGCTTGTGCCCAAATCATAACTGGCAACTCCAAAAATATGGCAACCGCAAAGCCTCCTATGAAATTCTGCTTCTGCAGCAATCCCAGTGCTTCAGTTTCAGTGCTGAACATTTGTTTCGTTACACACCGATAACCAGGGAGATCAGTTTGGAGTTGGATAGCACATTCTGGCTGGCTCAGTTACAACTTCAGTGCAGTACCGAGGGAAATCTGCATTGTCCGAGGTGCCGTCTTGTGGATCAAATGTTAAACTAAGGCCCTTGGTGGACTTAAAAGAGCCGTGGAAATTTTTTTGAAGAAGAGCAAGAAGTTCTCCTCATGTCTTGGCCAACATTCATGCCTCAACCAACACCACCAAAACAGATTATTCATCGTTCTTCTTCAATGCTTTACTGTTTGTGGGACCTTCATTGCACAAATTGGCTGCTGCATTTGTCTGCATAACAACAACAACTTGTATTTATATAGCGCCTTTAATGTAGTTAAACATCCCAAGAGGGTTATAAGACAAAATAATTGACACCAAGCCACATAAGGAGAAATGAGGGCAGATGACCAAAATCTTGGCCAAAGAGGTAGGTTTTAAGGAGCGTCTTAAAAGGAGGACAACAACTGCGATTAAACTTCAAAAAAGTAATTAATTGGCTGTGAAACACTTTGGGACATTATGAAAATGTGCAGGCTGCTATATAAATGCACATCTTTTTGCTTACATTTTTTAATATTTATTTTCTTCCCCCACCAGCAGTGCCAATTTTTATACCTTATCACCACTGTGTTTCTCACCACTTACATCCTTTGAAGGACCAGCTGCTGGCTCCTCCTTCAGAGCTGATGCCTGTGCAGCCTGGTTCTCCTGGCATATTGTCACTTGTGGAGTATGTGAGGGGGATTGGCTGAAGGGCATGTTTGACTTGCTATCCTGAGAGACAGCAGGATCATCTGAACATCTTTCTGCCGTGCCAGTGGTACTGGGCACTGGTCAGCAGGAATGCAGAACAGACAGGTACCAATATCAGTCATGATTAGAAAAATGGTCATCTTTAGAGGGACATTGAACTTCAAGTCTGTGACAATTAGAGAATAAGGGTTCAAAGGCTAAAGGATTTTAACACCTGAGATTTATAAAAATCTTTGATTCTGGATGTTTAAAATACATTGACCTAGTGACATGAATCTTGTCATTCATGGGAAATGACTTATGGCATAATACTGGGCGGCCTGCTGGTGGCGCTGTCCAGGGAGAGTATAAATACTCGGGCATGGGCCCAGCTTGCTCAGGACATTCTTTAACAGGAACTAGTGAAGGACACAACTAGATCTCCATGTTGTAAAACAGTTGATTAAAGCTTTGTTTAACGCTTAGACCAAGTGCCTAGTAGTTTTCTTCCGTCACCTAGTAATTGGACTACTTACTGCCACCCGTTTGCGCCGCTATCCTGGCGAAAATGGCGCCCACCACTCTAGCGCCCTTCCCTGGCACGGGACTTGGTGGGTGCCATTTTGGTGTGGGTCTTAGCGCTGCCGACAGCAGTGCTGGCCCTGGAAATGCAAATGAGCAGAGAGTGATGTCAGTCGGCGTGCAACGGCCAACTTCGACCTTAGCGCTGAGTTCAGCGCTGGGTCCTAAGCTTGCTCTGAAAAGCACGCGTTCAGCAGACTGACAGAGACGCTGTCTTTATTTTATTGAAGTAGTGACTTGGTGCAATACATGTTAAAAGTAGGGAGTGCTGCTGGACGCTGCAAGGCCTCGGATGGTAAAGGAAGGCCTCTGAGAAGACAGAAAATGCTGGAAATACTCAGCACGTCAGGCAGCATCCGTGGAGAGAGAAACAGAGTTCACGTCTCAGGTCGAGATGCTGCCTGACTTCGCTGAGTATTTCCAGCATTTTATGCTTTTATTTCAGATTTACAGTATCGCTTGCAGAGGGAAGAGGAGGATGCGGAAGAGGAGGATGCGGAAGAGGAGGATGCGGAAGAGGAGGATGCGGAAGAGGAGGATGCGGAAGAGGAGGAAGCAGAAGGAAGGATGCAGCCCAGACAGCCCCTTTCTAGCTGGAATATCCGGGATGAAATCATCCGCCTGCGGTACCAGTGACCACAGCACAATTCCCCTTTCAACATTTGCCACGCACCTTACGTTCCCTCTGTTCCTGACCATCACAGCTGCCCACAGATGCATTGCACATGTGGCAGAGGGCTTGCCTGCAAAGGGAACACCTTCAACACGTTTCCTGTGGAAAAGTGGCATCCTCTTGACAGATTCTTTCCAGGTGGCAAGGTTTCGAAGAGTGCGGAGCATCGTAAACGGCACTTGTGGTCATCTGGCCAGCGGCTTCCTCACCCTTTGCCCACCAGCATTGGCTTCAACTAACCTGCGCACTCTGCCATTAATTGGTGCTACCTCCTCAAGCTCACTGTGTGTAGCAGTGTTGATGCTTGCACACATCAGTGGAATGGATGCAGGATAATGTGGGCCATAACCACAGAAACATCAGGTGCAGTATCTTGCAATACCAGCTCTGTCTGAAGTTGTGTCAAAGAGCCAGTGGTCTAACATTGCCTCTTTTCTATCACCGTAGGCCTAGAAGAGCAGCCTACAAAAAATTATGCAATTTCATATATCATAGCAATCACTAAATGACTTGCTTTTAAGCATCAACATTATGGTCCCAATCCCCTTATACCAAAATCCCCAACAGTAGATAATGTTAAACATAATGCTACATTTTCAATTCTGAAAAATGTAATGTAACAACATTAGCCTTTTTCTCAGGGGTATCGTCAGTGATAGAATTGCCTAGTCTTCACATTAAAGTAACAGCTTTAGAAGCTGCTTGTTATCTCACGGGCGCTTGACAAATGGAAATTAGAATTATAGTGATGCTCATCCGAAACATTGGGGGCTCATGTTCCAGAAACTAAAGAGCTTTGAAGAGACTGCAGTTCAGTGTTTGAGTCACAGTGAGCTATGTTACAGGTGCAGGCCTGACAATGTCCTAGCAATGGTTCCTGGCTGCTACAGAGGCAGTCCATTGTATTTAAATGTATCTGCCTAACAGTTCATTGATCTCCCTAGGTACTGAGCAAAGGCATAATTCTGCTGAGGCACATGTACATTTGGACCTTTCACAGCACCGTGGCATTGTCAGAGCAGTACTGAAATATTCACCTTGGGGTCTCGCTGTTTGTGCTGATAATAGGAAATGTTTTGAGCAGACACTTTAAGAATCCAAAGATGTTCACTTCCACTATTCTCTTGGAAAATGTTTAAAGCTGCCTAATACAGTAGATTTAGAAGTCTCTTTTTTTTCCTTTCGAGAAAAAGGTGATAAAATCTCAGCTGAAATGATAATGTCGTTTTTTGACTTTGTTGGTCACCTTCTAGTGTTCATGTTGACCCATTGGGCTGGATTTTGATACTGGGGTGGGTTGGGGTCGTGTCATCCACTTTTCGTGTTATCCACCCGACTGCAATTGGATGTGGGAGATTGATGCAATTTTCACCTAATTGGGCAATTGAGTTCCAGCATGTGGGAACCCATGAACCAATTAGTGTTTTCAGTCTGAAAGTCGCCTCTGATGATGTCATCATTGCTGCTGCATTGAAGGTCTTCAGAGACTGCCTGGCCTTTGCTGTGAGAGGACCTGGATGCATAATGAGCAGCAGCAGCCCTAAGTCCGCTCCCAGATATTTTTACACCACCACTCCCAGATATGTCATCCTTCCCCCATCCATCCACATAGCCATCCATATATGCATCCCCACAGCCAGCCAAATAAATGTGCTCCCGCCAGGTTTCACATTTGTGGTTCAGAACAGGCGTGCTTCACGTAGAAAAAGGGTTAAAATCACAAAGGCCTTTCAAAATGGCATTATAGAGACAATTTAGTGCTTGTTAAGGGCCTTAACAGCCTATCCCACCTCTTAGAGGCGTGACGGAGTCGGGACCAGCAGACACGATTTAATGAAAATTGCGTGGAGGCGGGCTTGTGCCCGCCCGCCAGTTTTTGCAATTTTAACCCCCCACATGCCTCCAAACCCGCCTCCACGGGTCAATGAAAATCCAGCCCTATCACTCTGCTCACATTTCCAAGCATTACTATTTCGTATCAATGAAAATTATGATTCATATTACGTGTGGAACTATGACCTGTCATACACAGCATAACAAGTAATAAGTCGTACAAAAGCAAAATACTGCGGATGCTGGAAATCTGAAATAAAAACAGAAAATGCTGGAAATACTCAGCAGGTCAGGCAGCATCTGTGGAGAGAGAAACAGAGTTAACATTTCAGTTCTGACGAAGGGTCATCGACCTGAAATATTAACTCTGTTTCTCTCTCTACAGATGCTGCCTGACCTGCTGAGTATTTCCAGCATTTTCTGTTTTTATTTAAGTAATAAGTCGTGATCTTCCGTCCTCATCGTCAGTCCCAACCTACATTAAAAACCCAGCAACAGTCACATTTAAATTTAAACATCGGCAACACAGGTTCCGTCACACAATCCAGCATCGCTCTTTCCATCTCCTATCTGTATCAGAAACCCATGAGGAGAAACATTTTCAATGAAAATTCATTCCACTGTATATATTATAAACTGATGTTTATCATTTAAGGCAGTATTTCAAGTTTCAAATCATGAAAACAAAGTTTAAAACATATACAGAAAATGCAGGTCTGTCAGCATCTATAAGTCAAAAAGACAGGTTAATGTTTCTGATTCTGAATAAGGGGCTCACATCCAAAATGTTATCTTTTTTTTTCATAGTTGCTGCCTCAACTGTGTGCACTTCCAGCTTTTTCTGTTTTAATTACATGGTTTGCTTTTAGGGTCTTTGGCATTGTGTGAACTTGTTGCTTTGGATTATCCTTCAAAAAAAATGGCATCTTTAGTGATGAGCAATTTAGGCTAGCCTTCCCTTCCACATTGGGAAGCATCTCTCCCAGGTGAGATCAGAAAGAAACTCACCATGCTCGATAAAAGAGGCTGTGGACCCAGCCCCCACTGTCTCATGATACAATACCTTGTTAAACCTACAGGGCGGACTAGTGGTATGGAACCCTTGTACACTGAGATGTGCATACCACCATTTACATAAGCAATAGGAGTTTCTTTCCCCACATGTTTTGGGGCGTTCCTTGTACATGTCCCTGTATCCTCCTCCAGTGAAAAGAATGGTGCAGACTTTTGTCACAGACTTCATTGTCAGCATTCAATCATCTGTAGAAATGTGATTCATATTAAAGAAGTGGGGTGACACCAGTATTTGCATTCTTGCCTTGCCTCCATGTGACACGCCATCCAGTGGTCTGCTAAAACCCGACTAAACATAGGTGCAGTTGAGGGATTGACACTGAGAATCGAGACTCGGAAACTATCTGGCTGGCAGTGGAGTTCCAAACTAGGCGAGTCACTGCTGCTGCATTGAAGGTCTTCAGAGACTGCCTGGCCTTTGCTGTGAGAGGACCTGCAAAATAAGCAGCAGCCCTAAGTCTGCTCCCAGATATTTTTACACCACCACTCCCAGATATGTCTCCTCTCTATCCATCCATATATACATCCATCCACATAGCCATCCATATATGCATCCAGCCAGCCAGCCAGCTCGCTCCAAATGTGCTCCCGCCAGGTTTCACAATCGTGGTTCAGAACAGGTGTGCTTCACGTAGAACAAGGGTTAAAATCACAAAGGCCTTTCAAAATGGCATTATAGAGGCAATTTAGTGCTTGTTAAGGGCCTTAACAGCCTATCCCGCCTCTTAAAGGTGGGACGGAGTCGGGACCAGCAGATACGATTTAATGAAAATTGCGTGGAGGCGGGATGGAGGCGGACTTGTGCCCGCCCGCCAGTTTTCGCAATTTTAACCCCCCACATGCCTCCAAACCCGCCTCCACGGGTCAATGAAAATCCAGCCCAAAATGTTATCCGCTTGACTAGGACAAACTGATCAAGGATTAATAGTGTCAGCTTTGGCTCAGTTATAGCACTGTTGCCTCAAACCCCACTCCGGAGACTTAAGCACATAATCTAAGTTGGCACTTCAATGCAGTACTAAGGAAGTGCTGTACTGTCAAAGGTGCTGTCTTTCAAATGAAGCATTGAACATCTGCCCTCTCAGGTGTACGTAAAGGTTCCCATGGCACTATTCAAAGACGAACAGGGGAGTTCTCCCAGTGTCCTGGCCAATTTTTATGACACAACCAACATGTAAAAACTGATGATCGGGTCATTTATTTCATTGCTATTTCTGGGAGCTTGCTGTGCGCAAATTGCCCACCACATTTCCAACATTATAACAGTGACTACACTTCAAAAGTACTTCACGGCTGTAAAGCTCTTTGGGACATCCTGAGGTCGTGAAAGGCGCTATATAAATGCAAATTCTTTCTTAATTGGTTTCCCAAATCTTGGACAGGATCCAAAACTGTATTAACAAAATAAATAATTTCAAACTGAGAATTGCTGAATATATTTTTTTTGCCAGGCAGAAATTTGCAAATTAATATATAATAAATGTACCACTGAAGTCTCCAGCGATGCTTTTAAAGGGAGTATTGAGTATATTTGGAATGGCACATAGGCTGCAGAGTGTTACAGGTTAGTAGTATAATGCGGGGGTTGCAATGACGTCACAAACTATAACGTTTCATCAAAGTGCAGTAATCTTTTAACACAGAGTGAGTCCAAGTTCTATTGCTCATTGGCACAATGGGTTGGAGCTCTACTGTAGTGAACTGTCAAGCCACAGTAAATGTACACATACAGAAATAAATAGTGTCACGTTATAATGGACTACCTCAGAGGGGAAAGAAATACTGGCAAAGTTATCTCATTTTACTGCAAGGTTATTCCTATGTACTTCTCAGCAGTGCATGAGTGAATGCTTTCTGAACTATTATGGAGCACGATAGGTAGAAATTGCAGAGAGGGCAATTGTCAGAACTGTCAGTGCTCCCCTCTGAAGGATGCTGTGTAATGGATCCCTTCTACTGCAGGACAAAAAAGGAAACAAAGACTTTTCAGGTAATTCGAACTGCCAAAGGTGGTCAATGCAGGCATTAGTCAAAATTATTGACCTGGAATTTGCGCTCAGCGACGAAGCAACGGCGATCGCCACTGACCTCGAAGAAAGCTGCCCACAAAGATCTCGCGATCTCTGTGACGAAAACTTCAGCTTTCTCAACCTTAATTTGATTGTAGCGCTGTCACAAGGGGATCCCTAGCGTACAGCAGCAGTGATGTCATCAAGCTGTCTAAGCAGCCAATCACATTGAAGAATTCTCAGACAGCAAACTAGGAAATAAAAAGCACTGATTATGATTTCACTTTTTAAAAATTTCATAGAGAGCGAAATAAAGATTGGGACATACACATGGGGTTAAGATAGAAGCTGAAATATCAAATTTTAAAAAAAATAAAAAAATATTTTTTATTATTTTAAAAATCTAGTAATTTTTATAATGGAGAAATTTGACATTCCACAAATATATAATTAGTTTTTTAGGGCCAGGATGTTTGTTTAGCAGTCAATACGACGTTGAAACCCGAGTTACACCTATTCCAACAAGGCTTAACTTTTTATGGAGTGTTTAACAGCAATATTACAACGGAAAAGCTTAAGTTTTCGTCAGTTCAAGTGATTTCACTGATTGCCGGCTATGGGGAGTTCCACAGCGCAGCCTGTGGTGGAGCAGGGAATGACTGACTGCAACTTCAGGATTTCCACGTTTATCTGCACATGCGCTAATTCCTGAAGTTACGGTCAGTTTCAGAGGATAATGACGGCGAACACTGCAAAATCCGGGCCAATATTTAGTTCCACATTTTGATACCCAGCATCTACCCCTGAAACTTTCGCTGTTGTCTTGATGTTGGCTGAATTGCTTCACTGGACTGCCTCCTTGTAATGGCCCTAAATTTCCGATCGGAGGCTTCCTGCGGGCGGATGCCTCTGATCGGAAAAAATCTACGCACTTACCTGCTGGCTCCGTAGGTCCCGAGACTTCCGATCCTGGGCCTCTGCTCTACAAAATGTGCAGAGGCCCAGGTATCCCAGGGGCGCATGTGGTTCGCAAGCGTCCCTGGGATCACGTGGGCCATGGGGAACCAATCAAAGAAGGGAATCCCCCTTCACACTTTTAACAGGTCTCTACGCACAGATCTGTCAAACGTATGAATGGGGATCACTTAAAAACAGTTAAACATGAAATAATTTTTTTTTAAATCACCTATTTAAAATGAGTTAAAATTACATTAAATTAAATATTTGAAACAAAAATTTAATTTTTTGAAAAAATAATTAAAGTTTTTTACGGGGCTAAAAATAAACGTATGTTTTTTAGAAGTATTTTAAAATTATAAATGAGTGAAAAAAAAAATTTTTAAATTTTTTTTTAAACTCTGAGGGGGAAAAATTAGGTCGCGCCCCATTTGGGTCGCAAATATCGTCTGGACGCAAATATTAGCGCCTGGCGCTAATTATCGCCACTGACTGGAAACTTCACTTTTACCGCCCCGGGAGGTGAGTGGAGCGCTAAATCAGGCACTGCACACCTGTCTTAAGGCGCAAAGGCCAAGGAGTGAGGTGCTAACTCAGAGCGCTGGCGAAGCTCATGTAATGTCAGTCAGCAATGGAACACACACACAATGGCACGGGCCAGTTCTTAAAGGGGATGGTTAATCTTGCTTTCCATCCACATCCTGTTCATTGCAGCCTTGAATCTCGGCCTGGAGAGACTTGCACATCAAATGTGCTGGAAAGAACAATGGAGAGTACCAGGGAAAGAGCTCAGAGTGCAGCTCCCACAGTCTCTGCTAAATCGATACAAGGAATGGCAAATCAAAATGAACCTGCAAAGTGCTGCTCAGTACCCAAAACTCCTTCACACAACGTTGAATCTCTCCAGAAGTCTCTCCCTCTCTCTCTCAGAATGCGTAGTTCAAAAATGCCACCAACAATAAAAGACAGGAAGAGGCCCCCTTTAAATAGCGCCCCCCCCCAGCCCCACAGCGATTGATAGCGTTCCAGTCTTCTGGTCGTTGGATGCGCCAGGCGGTAAGGCAGGGGGCGCCACTCAATTTCCGCTCCGGGGCGCCACAAGGGCGTTGCACCATGGAATGATGTCACAATCTGCGCGCGCAGGTGGTCGCAGCGGTAAAGTTTAGCGCCGCCGCACAATGTCTAGTTAAGTTCCCGAGCGGCGCAAACATCGCTGCGCCCGGGCGTTAGCGGCTTTGCGCCCCATTAGCGCCCTCTTAAGGCGCTAACGGGAGGCGCAACCAACTGAATTTTTACCCCTTACACTGTTAAAAGCAGGCCTGCTTTTACCAGGCGTAAGATTTTTAAAAGTTTTCAGCGGGCGGAGGTTGTGCAGAAAGCGGAACTCTCCACCCGCAGAGGCCCTTCTCCAGGGCAGGCAGATGAACTGTCAAGAGGATTCTTGACAGATCGCAAGTGCCGGTTTTTAGCGCATGCGCTTCGCACGCCTGAAACCGGCATTTGCGAGGCCCCTACGGGTGCGTACACACCCGTGGGGGTCGGAAAATCCGGCCCAATATCATCAAAAGGTTATTTTTCTTCTTGCATTTGTGTATTTTGTCTGGCACACAATTATTTCGCTTGCTGTTTTCTCCATTCATTCATGATTGACTCCAACCTCATCAAAGCAGTCCGTTAAACTGATTTGCAACTTATTTCTCTGTGAATTGAACTTGACTTTTTTCTTGCGTGCTTTGCCAAATCTCAAATTTGCTACAATGTTTCAGTTGATACTGGTGCAGCTGATGTATAAACCCTTAAAATCGTTTGAGCTTTGGAAAGTCTTAGTGCAGATGATTTGTCAGGGCTGCAGCCTCGGGAGATTCAAAATGAGGGTCTACCTCCTTCCTAGATAATATATACAGCATTATATTTCTGTGAAAGAGTTTATTTTCCTGACTGTTGTGAAGTGGCAGGGATATAAGTCTTCGTCCACAATCCTGTATGGGCTGAGTTCCAAATTACCACTGTTGGAAATTGTTGACCAGAGGTCTGGCATTCACCTATAGAGAGGAAGGGAAAAGTAGTCAGAGTTTCATCCTTGATCCTCTTGTTGAGCTCCCAGCATTGATGGAACCTGAGAGGAGGTCACCAACCAACCTTCTCACTTCAAGGTGGTGCTTGACACGAGAAATTTGAAAGGTTATAGTGAGCGAGCAAGAGAGTGGGATTAGAAGAGGCGGCTAGTGGAGAAAAACACTGGTGCAGACTTGATTAACTGAGCGGTCTGTTTGTGTGTGCAGTAACATTCTATGATGTGACCTAAGAAAGCGGAGAAGGCCAAAAAAAAAGGAATTTCACCTTCTACTAATAATCAACTGCATCACGATCACCACCTGTAAAGGTTATTCTGGCTGTCAATAAAAGAAAGAAAGACTTGCATTTATATAGTGCCTTTACAACCGATGAAGTGTAGTCACTGTCGTAATGTAGGCAATTTGCGCAAAAGCCGGGTTCCATAAACAGCGATGTGATAATGGCCAGATAATCTGTTTCAGTGACGTTGGTCGAGGGATAAATATTGGCCAGGAAACCGGGGAGCACTCCCTGCTCTTCGTCGAACAGTGCCATGGGGAATTTTTGCATCCACCTGAGAGGGCCTCCGTTTACGTCTCAACTGAAAGTTGGCACCTCTGACAGTGCAGCACTCCCCTCAGTACTGCGCTGGAGTGTCAGCCTAGATTTTCTGGTGGGATTTGAACCAACAACCTTCTGACTCAGGGGCGAGAGTGCTGCCAACTGAGCCAAGGCTGACGCCTATCTATCGTGATAAATGAAACCAGCAAACAAAAGGACTGAAAAACAATACAAATGTTCCCAACATTTCCACAGAGTGTACTGTAAATAATAATTTATAACACATTGGCCCAAAAATTCGTGAGGGAGCCTTCGTGCGAGGGTAAGGCCTCCCCGCGATCTCTCACTGCGCGCTGGCTTTTTCAGTCCGAGCTCGCACGAACTTGATGTTCTGGACAGCAGCTGTGCTGGGCTTCCGTATCCCACAGGCGCAGTTAATTCGTGCGAGCTGTGGGATCACGTGACTCAGTTAGAGCCAATGGCAGCACACCATCTTTCATTCATAGTTTTCACATAAGTGCTGTGAAAGCTATGAATCTATACCCCCCCAAAAGAACAGCTAAACCTCAATTAAATTTTTTTTAAAAACCATCACATTAATAAAATAAGTATAGTTAAATAAATTAACCATTTTAAACAAAAAATTAAATTTTTGAAAAAATTTAAAATCTTTTAAAAAGTTATAAAAATAAACTTACCTGTCTTTAAAGTCTCTAAAAAAGATATACCTGTTAAAAAAAATTCAAAATAATACTTAATTAACTACTTACCTTGTTAAAGAGGGTCTTACGCCTCCTTTCTTTATGTCTAAAATGTTCCATGCTTACCTGCGCGTTCAAAGCACTAAGTGCACTGCGTGCGCGCAGCCTGTAGCGCGCACGCGGTTCACCTAGGAACCGCCCCCTTTTGAATTCACCAAGTGCCGGTTTTCAGCGCATGCGCAGTGCATGCAGAAAACCGGCAATTGGAGACAGAATACGCGAGAGTACACAGTGTGTACTCTCGCGTAGCGGCACTAATTTTTGGGCCATTGTATACTAGAAGCAATTTAATTTTAGGGTTAAGGTGATGAGTATGTCATTACCCCTCAACAAGCTGACTGCTTTATAATCTCTATGTATTCTATGTCTTACGTTGAATCCAGACTCAATAATTGAAATGTAATTCTCCCACTTTATGGTACAAGTTGCAAGACAGTCTCTTCTGAGTGCTGCATTCCAATGGAAAGGAATCTGAACTTTGCTGTTTTTTTAACACTGAATACATTCAAAGCATGAGCCAATGATTCAAATTTGACTTGGCCATTTAAGAGTCAACAAGGTTCTTTTAGATACTGTTCTATTGCCTTATGTCTTAATGAGACCACTGACGCTTATTCCTACCCAGAGTCAGACACCATAACCACAATCAAACATTAGCCCTGTAGCCCTGTTTTAAAACTTCATACCTGCAACCATGATTTCAGTTCACTTGCAGGGCTACGGGGATAGAACGGGGGGATGGGACTGACTGGATTGCTCTACAGAGAGCCGGCACAGACTCGATGGGCCGGATGCCCTCCTTCTGTGCCGTTATGATTCTAAGGCCGGAATTTTCCCGGCACTCATGGGGCGGGTTTGGAGCGGGACATCCGGCAAAATCGCAAAAATTGACGGCGGGTCAGAAACCCGCTATCATCCCGCCTCCAATCAATCTTCCTGGGTGTCGGGTCCCTGATTTGTGCATGACCCGACACCTAGCAGCAGGAAGAGGATTATAGGCACTTAACTGCTTGTTAACAGGTTGTTAACAGGCAGTTAAGAGGCTTTTTGCAATTTTGACAGTTCTACTGCGGGCTTCCCGACGTCCGGACACCACACCAGGTAGGTGTGGTGTGCTGTGGGTCTACTGTAATGTTCCTGCATTGCTGACAGCTGCAGAAGTGGTGTGAAGGATCCAATGGTGCACTGGTGAGTTTCAGAGGTAATATAGTGTTGGGAAAATCATTTTTACTGCATTTAGACTTTTCTGTAGGTAACAAGTTTTGATTTGTATGTGTAGTCCCACGTCATTGGGAGAACCTCTCTCACCAGTGACAGATCGCTTCTGTAACCTCACCTGCAGCTGCCATCTGTTCTAGCCTAAGGAGGGAGTCACTGGAGAACCTTGGTGCAAGGGCTCACCTTTGTACAGTGATTGTCAGTGTTTGCAGCACCTCAATGCTGTCAAACACTGGGAAATCAGCTGTCAAAAAAAATGTATGTTGCCCCTTTAAGAAAACTGGCAGATGACGCATCATCAACTGACGTCATCTGACACCAGCTTCCTCTTAATTGGCCGGCAAGCCCGCAGGGCGGGCTTAACAAGGCCAATTGACACAAAATCACGTTTGTGCGTCTGATGTCATTGGGGGCGGGACTGGAACCCAGAAGGCAGCTGTCCCGCACCTAAGCCGCCTCGAACAGAAAAATCGCGGCCTATGACTCTATGACTCTCGTCAGCATGTCCTGGTGTCAGTGTCATTCCCCAGGGTTTATGTTGACTCTGAGCCTGTTCATGCACCAGGAACTAATTTCAGAGTTCCAGCTCTGATCCAGCGCTTAAATTTAAACACAATTCAAATGATAGATTTTCCTGTCCCAAGATGGCACGGGAGCAACACAGGACCTGGGAGCCTGGAAAACGTACCTAAGATCCACATAACTGGATGTGCGCCGCTTCTGTGCTGAGCTCAGTTTTCTGCCAGGCTTTTTAGACTAAAGTGATCCTGCTTAAAATGAGCCATAACTTCATTTAAGTATTATAATGCATTTAAATAAAGCCTAGCACAATTGCATCTCTTTGGGTTGGGATTGAGCTGGGAGCTCACATTTCCCATTTGGCATTGGCCTAAGGAAAACTGCATGAGTGATGGAGCTTTTAAAGCACCTGAGATATTTTGGCCTGTTTATGTTTTGCAGTGTTTTTATAGTGTAAGCTTCTGTTATTTTTCTTTTGGCATTTTTATGAAAACATCTTTTGGGAGTTTTTTTTTCCTCTTATAAAAATATGTTTATGCGGAACCTTAACTAGCTGAATATTATCTGCTAGTTCACCAGAGAGATGACTAATTGAAGCATTTACAAGATTGCAAAGTGGTGGGGATATTAAATGACAGGTGTTGCTCTGTTTGTCACTTCAGTGCACCCTCCCAAGAGGACAACACTGCAACATGCTGGCAGGATGTGGCAGCATAAAAGTTAAGAGTGGGGAAGGTGACCTTGACTGTCACTGTTATTCCATCTCTAGTGTGCAGGTTGGCTGCAGGCGTTCTTGCAGCACTCTGCCATGATGCCAACAAACACATCTGTAGTCCCTGGCAAACTTAACTGGCATTGACCATGAGGAACTGGTTCTGTAGCTTTTTGGAACAGCCTGAGGCTTGTTGTGCCATCTGCTGTGAAGACACCTACATACTGCACCACAGTGATAGACACCTATCCTCGTCAATGTCTTTGCTTCCTCCTCGTGCCAGGCATGCTGCAATGCTGTCCTCTGGGAAAGTTGCCCTGAACTGGCAAACAGAGCAACCTTCCTTCCACCCATCTCATACTAAACACCATTGCTTTCAAAGACACCAAACAGGCAGTTCTGGTGTTGCACCATTTATCACTCGCCAACAGACTCCATTTCCTGCCTCTACATTTATTGTGCTGTCCACTGGGTTTTCCTCCAAATAATCTTTAGGAGGACATTTAAAATATTTACAACCTTTCAAACACTACCAAATTCCAGCACATCCTCCCCCCACACCCCGCCCCCCCCCCCCGCCCCCCCAAATGTGTCTATTTGACTTTGAGTGCCTGCATCCCTTTAGCTTCTCCAGGAACCCTTTAAAGGCTGGTAAATGCAGTTTCCCTTCCGTCTCCTTTGGCGAACTCTCGGGACCTGGGCTGGGAGCTGACCCACATATTTCTGACCCTGGCAATTCTGGGAGATTGGCCCAGCTGGAAATCAGTGAGCGCCAAGCTTACCACTCTGCTCCACTCCAAGTTTTAATAAACCCGTGCAAAAACCTGCCCTCACATTTCATTATTATGTATTAGTTACTTTATTACATTTGTTGTATCGAGGTTGTACAGATGGGACCCTGTTGTTTTCTTCCTATTTACTCTAAGTCATCTTGCTGTTTTGTGTTTAGAACTACATGTGAAATCACTTGCTTGTTTGACGTACTCAAAGCTCCCTCTGTGATTACCAGCGTTGCCACCTTGATTGTGATATTCTCACCTCTATCCCACATTTACACCTTCTCCGTGCTTCCACTGTGTCTGCCATTTTCTACGCTCTCTGTGATGATTCATGCTTTAGAGTGTCAATCTGTGCATGTCGATTCTATACTGACAGAACAAATTATGTGGTTCAAGATCTCGTGGAAAGTTTTGTAGCTCGCTTTGAAAAACATGCTCCAGTAACTGCAGCATCGTTAACAAAGTGCTTCACAAAATGTCACCAAGATTAGTTTATGTTCTGCCATCTCTAAATTCAAGTTGTCATTTTGCATTTCTTGTCATGGGTCGACATTTGATAAATCTACTGTTCCTAGTAGTGAAGGACGAGGGCTGCCTTCCATTTATCTGTACTGACCTCTTCGTGTTGGCAAATCTGGAGTTGCAATTTATCTAAATTACAGCTTACCAAGGAGGCAATACTTCTATAATGTACTGTTGGTTAGATTCTCTACTCCCGTACTGAATTTGAAGCAAAAAAATCAGACTTTTGATAGAATCTGTCTGTTATCAGTAAACAAATCTGGCTGATAATAGCCCTGTGGTAAATGTAAAAATCTGAAGCTGAAGATGGCTGAAGCTCCCCCTTGTGTCAGGTGGTAGGCCCATTTAACATGCAAATAGGGGGTCCTATGACATACATAGCATCCTGATTGACACTTGAGGAGAGTATTGGGTGGAGCGTGACAGGCAAATGACAGGATTATGTCATCCAACTTATTTCCTGTTAATATGGCGGCAGTGGGCGATTTCAAATCTAGACGACCAGTGTAGCCTATGTCAAAGAGTGATTGATTGTAAATGCTCTGGTGGAATTGGACCTCGCATTTGAAAATATATATATATATATATATATCCGAGGCTGCCAGCCACACTACACCGTGACCGCCATTCGAGGGCTGCTGTAGGTATTTTGCTCACCTCCGACCTGGAAGGTTCCCTAATGCAGGCGAGAATTTCATCGCTAGCAAGCCTAGAGTATGTTAATTATCCTGATGGCCCTAAAATCAACTGGGGTCAGGGGTGGCACATTGGGGCGGGTGGAACTTCTAACTCACCAAAGTTTGTCAGGATTCTGCCAAAGTGGAAAATCCCAGCTGTACCGTCAGTTGTCAATCTACATCCACAATCACTGAACATTAAAATTTATAAAAATAACTATATATCTTTTGCACATGTCAAAGCATCTCCATAACACACATCAGCAGCACAATAATCTACTTGCACTGTAAACTGGTATAATATCACTGATTATCATAAATGTTCCAGTAAGTCAGTGGAAATGTTAAACTGAGGCCCCAACTGCCTGTTCTGGTGATTCATGGCCATGTGAAAGAAGAGCAATGAGTTCTCCCAGTGTCCTGGTCAACATTCCTGTTTCAACCAACATCACCAAAAACAAATCATTTATCCTATCGCCCTTTGTAGGACTTTGCTTTGTGCAAAATGGCAGCCATATTCGTCTGCATAACAACAGTGACCTCATGTCATCAAAGTAATTCATTGTATGTGAAGTGCTTTGGGATGTTTCTAAGACATGATGAGGCTCAGTATAAATGCACGTTCTTTTTCTTTCTCTTACCTTCAGCTGCTATGACCTGATCATGTTAATAATGCCCGTTGTCTTGTGTCGTGTAACACTGCTGTTAAATTTAAATACCTGAAATAAAAACCTCTACAATGACTAAATGGTAAGAAGTACAATTACAAATGGAGATTGCCTGTATAATGTATATTATAAATGATAGTAGGCGTCTGTAAGTCTGTAGTCAAATCCCAAGAAAAAAAGACGACTTGACCTTTATTCTTTAGGATTTCTGACATCACCTTAGTCACCTCAATTGATCTACTTGCAATTGCAGGAGTTTTAGCTCCTATATTATGCATCGACGACTCAACCCCGAGCTGAACTGTTGACTCCATATCCTCTCCATCACAAAGACTACCGACTTCTACCTTTGTAACATCGCCCACCTCCACCCGTACATCAATTTGTCGGCCGCTGAAGCCCTCATGCCATTGTCACACCCAGACTCGACTATTCCAATTCTCTCCCGGCCAGCCTCCCATCCTCCACCCACCATAGACTTCAGTTCATCCAAAACCCTGCTGCCTGTATCCTATCCACACTAAGTCCTGTTCACCCATCACCTCTCCCTCCCTGACATATATTGGCTCCCAGTCCCCCCAGTGCCTCAAATTTAAATGTCCATCCTTGTGTTTAAAATCCGTTCATGGCCTAGCCTCCTCCTCTCATTGAAGCCTCCTCCAGCCCTACAATCCTTCCCCCCCACCCCACCCCACCCCACCCAACTCTCTGTGCCTCCAAATCTGAGCTTGTGCACTTCCCACTCCTTTCAATATACCATTGGTGGCCGTATCTTCAACCGGCTTGGCCCTACACTCTGGAATTACCTCCCGAAACCGCTCCACATCTCTGCTCCTGCTTCAGATCCTCTTTAAAACACATCTCTTTGGCCAAGCTTTTGCTCCTCACTCCTAATATTTTCTTTGGCTTGCTGTCCATTTTTTTCTGATGATACCTCTGTGAAGTACCTTCGGACGTTTTGGGCTCGATTTTGCCAGGCCTGAGGAGGTGGGTTTGGAGGCAATGAGGTGTTGAAATAGCAGAAACTCCAGCCCGCCTCCGAGCAATTTTCCCGAAATCGGACTTTCAGACCCGTTTATATACCGCCTGCAAGAGGCGGGATAGGCCCTTAACAAGCACTTAATTGGGTCTATAATGCCATTTTGAGAGGCCTTTCTAAGTTTAACACATTTCCCCCGTGCTACACGTCTCCTCTGGAACACGCCAGTTAATCCTGGTGGCCTCACAAGTGGATTGCTTACTAACAGCTGCAGCTCCACCATTAAAAAGGATTTTTCAACAATGATCATTTGCAAGTGGCAGAACTTTGTTTTCTCAGGTCTGGGAGAACTTTAATCAGGCCTACTCATTGTGGAAGTTTTGAAGCTGAGATCCATCTCCAGTGTGACCTCCTGGGAAACCCCTCTCCCCACCTTGACTGAGCTCTTCCTCAACGGTATATACCTGCAGCATGGGAACCATTTATTTCCTTTCCTCCTGGACCTCAGATTCGGACGAAGACCAGCCACGGCAGCAGCAGAACCCGGAACAACAGTAGCACCAACAGCAGGACCAACAACAGGAGCGCCAACCTGCTGCTCACCCACCTGAAGCTGCACAGGCCAGAAGGCGCCAGCGCATGGAAGCACGTCGCCGCAGGAGATACCCCCAAAACAGAGTCTACAGACAGAGGATCAGCTACCTCAACATGACTGAGCAGCAGTGCCAAAGGAGGCTCAGACTTTCGCGAGAGGTAGTGGGTGACATCTGCGCAATGCTGCAGCAAGACCTGGAGCCCAGAGGTGCGGGTGGACGCCCCTTACCAGTGGCCGTCAAAGTCACCACCGCACTCAACTTTTTTGCTTCAGGATCATTCCAGGGATCAACAGCAGACATCAGCGGCATCTCCCAGGCGGCCGCACACACTTGCATCACGCAGGTAACTGATGGCCTCTTTGCCAAGGTGCACAATTACATCAACTTCTCCAAGGATCAAGCAAGTGTGAGGGCGCGTGCGGTTGGATTTGCTAATCTGGCAGGTTTTCCAAGGGTACAGGGTGTCGTTGACTGCACACATGTGGCCCTTAAGGCACCCCATCACAATGCAGGTATTTTTGTCAACCGCAAGGGCTTCCACTCCCTCAACGTGCAGCTGGTGTGTGACCACAAGAAGGAAATTCTGCATGTTTGCGCCAAGTACCCTGGCAGTTGCCATGACTCGTTCATCCTGCGGCAGTATAGTGTGCCTCCGCTCTTCAGTCCGCCAGACCAACTTTGCGGATGGCTACTTGGAGACAAGGGCTATCCCCTGAAGACGTGGCCAATGACGCCATTCAGGAGCCCATCCAACGAAGCTGAGAAGCGCTACAACTACAGCCACATTTCCACCAGATCCATAATTGAGCAAACCATCGGCTTGCTGAAGATGCGATTCAGATGCCTTGATAGATCAGGTGGAGCCCTGCAGTACTCAGCAGCCAGGGTCTCCAGAATCGTCGTGGTCTGCTGTGCACTTCACAACATGGCACAGCATCGTGGCTTGCAGCTGTCTGAGGAACAAGTGGCTCATCACATAGCCTCCTCAGATGAGGAGGAGGAGGAGAGCGACAACGAGCAGCTTGCGGAGGCGCATCAACCAGCGCCAGCAGCATGCGAGCACATTGCTGCCCGGGATGCAAGGGACGCACTCATCCTGGCCAGATTTGCCTAGCCTACCCAAACAAAGACATTTGCCTCGCACCTTCTTACCAGACCATCGACAATGGACAAGAACCTGAGGCTTCCTATCACTCTGACCACCAAACTGACAATTCCAAGTCACCCGAAGCCCTCAATGTGGAAGTCCCATTGGCGAAATGACACATCCCACAACTTCAACAGTTTGCCATCAAGTCATTTAATCACATAAAGGCAAGGATGGCTTTTCAAAAATAAACACAACACAACACCCAAGTGACTATCCTTGTGACTACTTGTGCTTTATCTTCCTCTTACGCGTGCTTCTACATGGTGGTTCCCCTGTGGCTTCAGCAGATGTGGAGGCCCCCTGCTCAGTTTGTTGCTGCTCCTGCCTTGACACCTTTGGCGGGCGTCCTCTGGGGTGGCGAACCTGTGCGGGCTCGGCAACAGTCTGCTGCTCCTGTGGCTGTGCAGGGGATGAGACGCCCATCTCAGTTGGGTGAGGACTCTGGTGGGGCTCTGACCGAGGGCTCTGCAGTGGCATGGGAGTGTGAGCGCTTGGAGAGGAGCTCCCACTTCCTGCTTGTCTGCCACCTACATCCCTCTCATGGGTCAGCCCCACTTCAGAGCTAGCAAGTGGCTTGATAGCACCTTGCTGCACTTCAGGGGGGCCATGAGGACCCGTTTCTGCACTGGCAGTCCTACTCCAGAGGACTTCCATGAAGCTCTGGTTTCTCTGCTCAATAGCTGACCATCGCTCCTCAAGAGGCGTCAGTCTATTCTGAACAATGACCATGTTTGCAAGACTCTGGCGACTTAGCTCCTCCATGGCCGTAGCCATCCTCTCCTCTATGGTATCCATCCTCTCCTCTACGGTAGCCATCCTTTCCACAGAGGTTGCCATCCTTTCCATGGTGATGCGCTCATGCGCCAATGCCTGCACAAAGGCTCTGCTCATGTTCGCGATGGACTCCTCCATTTGCTCCAAACTCACAGCGACCCTGAAGACAAAAGCTGCCAGAGACTCCTGCACCTGTTCCTGGAGTTCCAGCACTGCTCTCCTTCTGGATGGACCCGGAGGCACAGGGTCGACATGCAGCTGAGCCGAGCTGGCAGAGTCCTGCGCCCTCCGACGAGGAGTCTCCACTGCTGTCCCTGTCTCCACCATCTGCTGATGCTCACTTGTGAGCTGTGATACACCAGGTGAAAACACTATACTATCTCGCGAAGGTCCCACCGAGGTGTGAGTGTCTGCGCTGGTGCTGGGTGCGCTGAATTCTGCTGACGCTGCACCCTCAGAGGCTGCAGCTTCCTTTGAGGAGTCTGAGGGCTCAGGCTGTTTCTCCTGGACAGTGGGGAGGGGGGCTGTCGATGGTCCTGTGGGGGAGTAAAGGAAAGAGTTAGGAATGTGAGATAAACGTTGCATGCACATTGACTTGTTCAGATGATCATTAGTCAATCTGTTAGAGCATTAGAATCAAGATCAGTCACTCATGCAATGTCAGTGAGAGAGATGAAAAACTATTCTGTCACCAGCTTGCTGTGATGCACCCGTCTGTCCGTCCCCCACATGTGAATCCTCCTCGACTCCCACGATCTCCAGGGCCGCTTCCGCCGAAGTGGTGAGCTGGGCTATTGAGGGTGGCCCTCCTCCTGTCCTCGCCCTCTCCCTCTTATTGTGGGCTCTCTTTTCCTGCAATGAGGGACACAAGTGGAGTTTGAGTGAGAATGAAGGAGTGAGTGCAGAGAATCCATAGCATAGATGCCTAGAAGGAAACAAAGATGGAGTGAGGTGCCAAGACCAAGGGCCCTTCCTGTGTGTTTTAAGTTGTTGTCATAGCATCACCGTGATAGGGAGTGTGAGGCCTGCATAGTCGAATAGTTAAGTGACTGTGAACATACAGAGAGAGGGAATGGTTAAGGGTGCAGGGATGTAAGGGTCAAGAGGGATGTGGAGGAGGAGGTTGACAAAGCAGAGTGCTGGTGATGAGAGGAGATGGGGATCAGATTGAGGGTGTTGGGGATGTAATACTCACTTTTCCTGTGCGGAGAAGGTCATGAAACCTCTTTTTGCACTGCAGCCAGGTTCTGCTGCACATTGAAATGGCATTCACCTCCTGTGCCACTTGCAGCCACACAGCTTTGGTCTGTTGTGGAGGCTTTTTCCTCCCAGAAGAAGGAAAGAGCACCTCCTTATTCGCTCTTGCTCCCTCCACAAGAACTTGGAGGGAAGCCTCATCGAAACGGGGTGCACACTTTGGTCTGCTGCTTGACATGGTTGGAGCACGAATCCCTCAGAAGTGTCAACCAAAAGTTGTAAGGCAGAAAAAGAACCAAGGCTGCTTGCAGGCCTTAAATCCAGCTGCATAGATGACGTCATCAGAGGCGAGTTTCTGCATCAAAATACTCATTGGGCCAGGGGTTCCCACACGCTGGAAGTCAAGTGTCCAATTAGGGGGAAATCGGCCAATTGTCCCGAATCACATTGGAGGCGGGGCGGGACCCGCCGACCACCTGACACGCCCCCAGCCCGCCCCCCAATGGCAAAATCCAGCCCTTTGTGTCTGTAAATTGCTCCAATTAAATGCAGGTTGTTGATTTTGTTCATCTTTTAAATGTGCTGCAGATTACACAGAATGATTCAGGATATAGGGTGATAACTAACTGGAGTTAGGCAAGTTTTTTTCAGCACCCTGCAACATAACAGCAACACTCATATCATGTTCTGGATGTTTGAATAAAGACTGTGTTAAGGAGCCAAGGAAAAGATTATTGCATTTGCACAGTTCGCTCCAGCATAGAATTTGATCGGGATGTTCCCATTAAATTCCATTATAAAGAAATTCTGAGCAAAACCTAACATTTCCTGATAAACTAACTGTGTATCTATCCAGGTTCAGCTATACCGATGCATGCCACAATCTCTCAGGGCTGGATTATTCCAGCCGAGACACGTTGGGGGCGGGACTGCTGCCTTCCGGGTTCTAGTCCCGCCTCTAGTGACGTCCGACGCACAGACGCTATTTTCCCCTGATTGGCCTTGTTAAACCTGCCCTGCGGGCTTGCCGGCCAATTAAGGGAAAGCCGGTGTCAGATGACGTCAGTTGATGACGCTTCATCTGCCGGTTTTCTTAAAGGGACATGAAGCATTTATTTTTGACATATGATTTGACAGTGTTTGCCAGCATTGAGGTGCTGTCAAACACTGACAATCACTGTACACAGGTGAGCCCTTGCACCCAGGCTCTCCAGTGACACTCTCCTTAGGATGAAACAGATGGCAGCTGCAGGTGAGGGTACAGAATTGATCTGTCACTTCTCCCAATGAGGTGAGGCCACACAAACACTTCAAAGCTTGTCACCTACAGAAACATCTAAACACATTAAAAATGACTTTCCCAACATCTCCTTACCTCTGATACTCACCAGTGTCCCATTGCATCCTTCACACCACTCCTGCAGCTGTCATCGATACACCAAGAGTACAACAGGCCCACAGCACGCCTCACTTACCCTGGCGGGGTTTCCCGACGTCGGGAAGCCCGCAGCAGAAGTCGCAAAATGGGAAAAAGCCTCTTAACTGCCTGTTAACTACCTGTTAACAGGCAGTTAAGTGGCTGTAATCCTCTTCCCGCCTCTAGGAATCGGGACCCTGCGCAAATCGGGGACCCGACTCCCGGGAAGATTGGTTGGAGGCGGGTTCGGGACCCGCTCCCATTCTTTTTGATTTTCCCAGCAGTCCCGCCTCCTCTGGGCTGGTAAAATCCAGCCCTCAGAGTTTGAATTCCCAGTGTGTTGCAATGAATTCAAATTTCTCTGTTTGAAACACTGAACCAAAGGAGTCTGGCCTGTTTAAGTTCTATTAGTTGACCACTGGGAGCCCCAGGCTGTTTGGGAATGTTGGCGTGAAGGAATTCACAAGGTGTGTACTTTTATTCAAGGTTGCTGGCTGGTGAACTGGTAAAGAACAGCTCTCAATTCTGTTTACCTAAGCAGGGTGGGGATGGGACGAGCTCCAGAGAGGGGGAGAAAAAGGCATTATTTTTTTGAAAAGTTAATTTCTGTTTAATTGCTGCTGTTCATGTCGTTTTCAATTCTTAATCACTTCATAATATTCATTGACTTGACACATCCAGCAGGAACCTGGCTCCTTGCAGCAGTGTGAGAACTGCGAGCACTTTCTCACTCTGTGAGTTACTGAATAATAAAATTCGTCGCATTTCAAATACAGCTACAGCTTTTTTATTTAAAAAAATGCTGTTAAGATTTTACACAGATGACGAAAGTTTTCTTTCCCCTTTTATTGTGCATTTTGATTTTTTTTCCTTTTCTTCCTGTGCTTTATGAAATTAATAATCTTGAGTATGAAGGAATGGGCACTGCGAATACCATTCCATTATATAAACAGGAGCTGAGCGTACAAGAGCAAAGAGGTAAAAATATATTGATACAAGCCGATAGTTAGGCCACAGTTAGAATACAATGTACAGTTCTGGCATCTATTTATTGAAAGGACCTTAAAGTCACAGGGATTGTGCAGTGTGGATCCACCAGGCATGTGAAACTGTAGTTATGAGAAAGGACTTGAGATACTGGGATTATTTCCACAGGAACGGAGAAGACTAAGAGGAGATTTGAGACTAAGAGGCTTTTAAAATTTTGAAAGAATTTGATAGGATGAATAGCGAAAGATTATTGCCTCTTGGTGGGGAGCCAGTGACTGAGGAGAGAGGTTCGGAGACGTTTCTTCATGCAGAAGAAAAAAGCCAGTCATTTCCTGCTGCTTTTCTCTGACCTCGACATTCTTCACATCCCTAATGGTCCTCAGGATGTGCCTATTTAGACTATTTCCACACAGGGAGTACTTGAACAGTGGACTTAAAGGGGCAGGCAAAATTGAGCACGGCTCCATCTTAGCAGCTAAGGTACATTACGTGCACATGTGAACTGATTTCCCCCACAGGCCCCTCCCCCCCCCCCCCCAATTAAAGTTTCATTTGACCCATGTTTGATTTTTTTTCAATCACTTTTTGAGTTACTATCTTGAGTAAAAGTTTCTACTTATGCGCCCCGTATGTTACAACCTTGCTGCTGGCACTGGCCCCTGCTGCGTTGATACCGCTGCACTACGCACGATGTGGTGCTAATGCCCCTGGGGGCATGGAGTCTTAGCTCCTGAGATAGCTTTTCCCCCATGTTGCCCCACCATGGCAATCATAAGCAACTGCCTCCTGTGCACGAGCCATTGCAGGCTGCCATTTTTTTCTGAGTACGCAGCCGACCTCTACAAGCCAGCGATTTGATTTTGATATTGCGGAAGGCCTGTGCCGGAAAACACCCTTTGCGGGCACTCCAAAATCCACATAACTGGGTGCTTTCTAAAATAACAGGAGCCGCCGTGCATTGTGGTAGAAGTGGTTCTGCGTTATAAGACACGGTATACAATTTTTTCCTGGATCATTCTTGGATGGTGCACATTGACCTTGGCGTGCATCCTACTGGTCCTGGAGACTGGATCATTAATCACTGACTGACTAACAATTCACTGCCCCTTGATGAAAGCACCAAATGTGTGAATGACCTCGTTATATCAGCCGGAAATAAGATGTGCAATCATTGTTTTATATGAAACGTCTGTCAGTAATCAATTATCATTTGCCTTGGGTTGCACACGTTGACTGTGTTCCAGTTTATATTCTACAGAAAAAACAAGTGGTTTACAAGCTATTTGCTCTTGTATGCTACAGTAAGAGGAATGGGGACAATTCCACTCCGCAGCCATTTTAGACAGAATCTGTCTTTTGTTGAAAATGATGACTTTTTTTAACTGAGTAATATTACAGAGGTAGTTCAGTAGGTAGTTTCTGATCCATGATCATGCAGTGACAAGTATGAGCCTGTTTTTTTCCTGGTGACCTAGTTGGGGTCATCCAATATCGGTTAGTATAGGGTGGCGTGCTGTCATCTGTCGAAGAACTGTTCTGTCCCTATGATTTAATAGCTGCCACAGACAGGTTGATTGCTCCATCCAAATCGTGGTGATAGAGTCGGGTCGAATAGGGTGTATTCACTATAGAGGAGACTTGTGCAACAACTGGTGAGATCAGGATCTTGAATTCTTGAGCATTAGGTACCCTTTCTCTCATTTAAGAATTACCAGTAAATGGGACACACACAGCGGCCTGTCATCCACTGGCCATTGTCAGCTGTCTGAACTGATGCGTGAGATGTATGGAAGGCTGCTCACTGAATCTGACAGGACTTTAACTCGACTCAAGAATGAATTGTTTTTTTTCCAGTCACGCCATTTATTGAGCCAGCTGGAAGGCCCGGGATATCCTCCATCGGAATTTTGGCAGAAACTAAATTTAGTGCATTGAATACATTTCTCACCCTTGTCAGATTTGCAGCCTCCAGCTCATGGTTCGAAAGCGATATTCTGATCATTGCTAACATCATTGCTTTTGTCTACTGTGGTAGTGAATGCAGCCTAATTGTACATGCTGACTTACCAGCAATAGTGCAGGGAGAAATGTGCTCCCTAATTCCCATTGGAACTTATTACTGCAGGTTAATAAGCAAATAATAAGGCTTTATATTAACTTATATATGACACCATTGCTATGGAAAGGACAGAGAATTGACTTCATTTTTAAGATATTTGATAACAAGTCTTGAGAATCAAATTTAAAGCACCATATGAGTAAAAAATATCTGGTTTCTAAAAATATAATTTGCAGTTTTTTTCAACTTGTTACTTTAGCTACTTACAACAGTTTTTAAAAGCAATACTGTCTGCTTGTTACAATATGGAAGTATTTACAGCTTCTTTTATTTAACTCTAGTTAACACATGACTGAATCTAAATCAACTTGTTTAATTAGCTCCCATTGCTCTTTACTTAATGAGGGACTCTAATGGAAATCTGTCCTGATATTATCTTCAGTAAAAATGGAAATTATTTTGTAGATTTAAAAATAACTGACAGCGACTGCTGGTTGTCAAGGAATGCTTCACACTCCCATGCCAACACTTCCATTTTGAGCGGCATAATCTCACTGTTGTGCGGACACCACACAATCATAGTGTTTTGCACTCTGAAAATTAACTACTCCGAATGCCATATTAAGCAGTTGTGCACTGTAATTCTCATGCACAAGAGGAGTGCCAATCCCATCTGTCATTACCATAAACGCAACTAATAAAATTTAGAACTGAGGCAAAAAAGTACTCAGCCTGATACCATAGTCAAAATGTCATATGGTCTGCCATTTTGAAAATTATTTTTATTTACTTTTGGATTGAGGGTCAGTGTTGGATCGACACTACAGACCCATCCTTGTTATCTTGGTATGTCTCTGCATTCTATATGGTCTTTCTAATGTACACTTCAAATTTGTCTTTTCTACATTTTTTTTGCTATCTTTTTTGGGGGTTACATACAGCATTAAGTGGCAAAATTGGGAGAAAGAAAGAGCTCACGTTTATCTTACATCTTTCATACCCCCGGGACATCCTAAATCACTTCACAGCCAATGAGTGACTTTTCAAGTGTAGTCAATGTTGTTTGCAGGTCAACATGGCAGATGATTAGTACACAATGTTTAAGACCCCACAAACATTGAGTGAGCGAGGTAATCAGATGGTTTGTTTTTGGTGATGGTGGCTGAGGGATGACTGTTGGCTAGATCATTGTTCTTTGAAAAGTGCCATGGGGTCTTTTGTGTCTGTCTGAAGACGGGGAAAAGGAAAGGAAAGACTTCGGGCTGGATTTTGCCGGCGCTCAGAGGGCGGGTTTAGAGGCGGCTAAAGGTTAAAATCGTTTTGATTGACGGCGGGTTGCGATCCCGCCGTCAACCCGCCTCCAAACAATTTCCCCAAGTGTCGGGCCCCCGATTTGCACATGGACCCAACACTAAGCAGCGGGAAGAGGACTAAAGGCAATTAGCTGTCTATTAACAGGTAGTTGCCAGTAGTTGACAGGCTATTTTTGAATTTTGCCACTTCTGGCTCGGGTTTCCTGACGTCCGGACACCACGCCAGGTAAGTGTGGCATGTTGTGACTCTGCTGCAATGTTTCTGGATCGATGACAGCTGCAGAAGTGGTGTGAAGGATCCAATGTTGAACTGATGAGTCTCAGAGGTAAGAAAATGTTGGGAAGTGCATTTTTAATGCATTTACACATTTCTTTAGGTTACAAGTTTTGAAATCCATGTCCAGTGCCACCTCACTGGGAGAACCTCTCTCACCAGTGACAGATCGCTTCTGTCACCTCACCTGCAGCTGCCATCTATTCCAGCCTATGGAGGGAGTCATTGGAGAGCCTGGGTGCAAGAGGTCACCTTTGTGCAGTGATTGTCAGTGTTTGCAGCACCTCAATGCTGTCAAACACTGAGAAATCAACTGTCAAAAAAAAATAGTGCGTGGTCCCTTTCAGAAAACCGGCAGATGACGTGTCATCAAATGACGTAATCTGACCGGCTTCCTCTTAATTGGCCGGCAAGCCCGCAGGGTGGGCTTAACAATATCAATCAATGTAAAATTGCGTCTGTGGGCCAGATGCAGTTGGGGGCAGGACTGGAAGCTGGAAAACACCTGACCCACTCCCAACCCGCATCCATTGATAAAATCGCGTCCTTACATTTCTATAGCGCCTTTCACGACCACCAGACGTCTCAAAGCGCTTTACAACCAATGAAGTACTTTTGGAGTGTAGTCACTGTTGTAATGTGGGAAACGCGGCAGCCAATTTGCACACAGCAAGCTCCCACAAACAGCAATGTGATAATGACTAGATAATCTGTTTTTGTTATGTTGGTTGAGGGATAAATATTGGCCAGGACACCAGAGATAACTCCCCTGCTCTTCTCAAAATAGTGCCATGGGATCTTTTACATCCATTTGAGAGAGCAGACGGAGCCTTGGTTTAACATCTCATCCGAAAGACGGCACCTTCGACATTACAGTACTCCCTCAGCACTGCACTGGAGTGTCAGCCTAGATTTATGTGTTCAAGTCCCTGGAGTGGGACTTGAACCCAGAACCTTCTGAGTGTGCTAACCACTGAGCCACAGCTGACACGGGTATGATCTTGACTGAGTGCGATAGTGTAAAACAGGTGATAGCGATGTGGCAGCTCATATTACAGCTCTCCCAATATTTATTTCCAAAATGCTTCTCTGATGTTTTGAATGACAATAATAAAAGAAGTGCTTTGAACTTTTGTGAGTATTCTGAAATCTACTTAAGAGGAGAGATGTAATTGAGTGATTTAACATTTTGACTTATGTGCCACAAACAGGCACTGCCTCTTGAAACAGAAATGGCTTTCCATTCAGGCTTACAATTTAATGGCATAATCTGTCACTAACAACAAGCAATAATTGCCATTTTGAAAATAGATTAGGTAACAGCAATATGTTATAATAACAACTCTACAACATTCCTTTGTAACTGATTCTCATAGAAACCCAACTATAACACAGAATGCAAGATATTAATTTTGAGTAATGGTTAGTTACAGGGAGTAGTGCCAAGGTCAATGATTAAAGGCAACGGTTGCCATCATGAATCTATTTAATCTGTAGAAGATACAGGATAACATTGTGGCAATTGGATGGGAGGCAGGAAACAGAGAGTAGGGATAAAGGGAATGTATTCTGGTGGGATGTGACAAGTGGTGCATCTCAGCATATATATTACTGACCTGGACGAAGGAATATAAAGTTCTACATCCAAGTTTGCAGATGATACTAAGTTAGGAGGCACAGTAAGCTGTGTAGATGGGAGCAGGAAATTGTAAATGGATATTAAGTGAATGGGAAAAACTGTAGCAGATGGAGTTCAATGTGGGGAGGTATGAGGTCATCCACTTTGGATCCAAGGAAAACTAATCAGAATTGTTTTTAATGCCAAGAGACTAAAGATCAAAGGTATTTGGAAGTCCATGTACACAAATCACTAAAAGCTAATGCACAGCTACAGAAAGTAATCAAGAAGGCAAATAGAATGTTGCCCTTTATGTCCAGGGAGCTGGAATTTTTTAAAATTTGTTTATGGGATGTGGGCGGCGCTGGCAAGGCCAGCATTTATTGCCCATCCCTAATTGCCCTTGAGAAGGTGGCGGTGAGCCGCCTTCTTGAACCGCTGCAGACCGTGTGGTGAAGGTACTCCCACAGTGCAATACAAAAGGATGAAGTGATGCTTCAGTTGTACAGAGCCTTGGCCAGACCCCATCTGGACTACTGCGTTCAGTTTTGGGCACTGAACCTCAGGGAGGATATTTTGGCCTTGGGTGGGGTACAGCCCAGGTTCACCAGAATGATACCGGGACTTAAAGGATTAAATTATGAGGACATGCTGCATAAACTTGGCTTGTATTCTCTTGGATTTAGAAGGTTGAGGGAAATCAGGAAGCACTTTTTTTACACACAGGTATTGGAAATATGGAATTCTCTCCCCCAAAAGGCTGTGGATGCTGAGCCAATCGAAATTTTCAAGCCTTAGATTCATATACTTTTTTCGCCGCTGACCGCAAAATCTGGGACAATAAAATGCCAGGAGTGTGTGTTTATCAAAGATCAATGTTACTGCAGTGGCATCATCTGAATTGGCCAGTTTTCACAACATATTTGAAAAGGTGCTCTTAAAGTACTGTTGCCTTTTTTCTCTTTAATTGACATTTCCCCATCTATTTTCTTCGCACAGCTGATATATCTTTCAATCAGCAACCTGTGGGTCTGAAAAATATACCTTTATGCTCACTTCTTTTCTTCCTAATGATCAACCTGGGTGACTAGCAACTCACCAAGGCTTCTTCGGCAGCACCTCCCAAACCCGCGACCTCTAACACCTAGAAGGACAAGGGCGGCAGGCGCATGGGAACACCACCACCTCCAAGTTCCCCTCCAAGTCACACACCATCCTGACTTGGAAGTATATCAGCCGATCCTTCATCGTCGCTGGGTCAAAATCCTGGAACTTCCTACCTAACAGCACTGTGGGAGTACCTTCCCCACACGGACTGCAGCGGTTCAAGAAGGCGGCTCACCACCACCTTCTCAAGGGCAATTAGGGATGGGCAATAAATGCTGGCCTAGCCAGCGACGCCCACATCCCATAAAATGAATTTAATTTTTTTTTAAACTAGCAGTTTGTTGCCTCTTGTCTGCAATATTTAACTGTGGATCACACTCCTGACCACTCCCACTCTTTACCGCTCAGATAATCAGCTTTAGGAGTACTTCCTTACTCTCTTAAAAGTCCATTGCTTTGGAAACATGCTACAAGCAGTTTCAAAATCATTCTTTATTACCGTAAGTAACTGCTTACACCATTACCTGTCCCTTCAATACGTGCATAAGGTTTCCATTTCGCATATTCACTGACCACTTTTTTAATTTGTTCTTAGAGTCACATTTATTGCCCATCCCTAGTTGTCCTGAGGACATGGTGGTGGACCCTCTCCTTAAATTGCTGCAGTCCTTGTGTGGTTAGTGCTCCCACGATGGTGTTTCATAAGGAACTCTAGGATTTTGACTCAGCAGTGATGAAGGAATGAGGATGGGCTGTGATTAGGAGGCAAAATTTCAGGTTCTGGTGTTCTCAGGACATTGCTCCTATTGTCCTTCTCGGGGATAGAGGTCGCAGGGCTGTGAAGGTTAGCTTGGTGAGTTGCTGCAGTGCCAAGATACTCACTCCTGGGCCTCATGGTTACCAGACAATCAGACTATGCTGTGTTGTACTCCCCTTTTTTCTTTTCAGGACAAGTTGAGGCCACTTCATCGTTGACTATTTCTTATTCTGCAGCTGAAGTTCAATTTAATATTGAATTTATAGGTATTCATGCCTAATGCACTGGGGAAATCCCGTAAGTAGTAATGAATATTATTAGTTCTAAGGCATAATTTTTTTTCCTTTCATTGACAGAAATAGACAAAGTTGGCAGGCGCAAGTATAAAATTTTGGCACAGAGGATGTAGTTTATCAAAGTGAAACGCATCATGCAGTTGCCAGGTACAATTAGCATAGATGAAAGAGCTATCTGAGATCTGCCTTTGACACTGCTGGCACTGATAGCTGGCACTGATAGCTGGCACTGATAGCACAGCGAGTGCAGTGGCACAGTACAGTTGGTGCATTTGTCATTATTTGCAATGATCGTATATTTGGCACAGTTGAGAAAAATGGTTGATAATTGACAGCTGTTTGCAGTGGCTGGGTTGAAGTGGTGAGCGCAAAGGAGCAAGGAAATGCGCTTAAGGACAGATCGAAGGTGGACTTTCATCTCAAGTCAGCTTCGTACAAAACCTGGTGCTGTAATTACAGACAGTACTTAAAAAATATAATTGAACAGCTAATTACTTGTCCTGCAGGTACCGCTATGCTTTATTGCAGAAGAAAATGGCTGCCACAGAAATATAATGTTCACCTGGTGGATGTTCTAATGTGGTGCATTTTGCTTAAGCGCATCCCAGACTGGTTGACGCAAAATCCCTCTGAAAGTCGTAATGGCTGTTACGGAAATGGGTTTTGCATACTCAACACAGTTTTTATTAAATGACCGTCCGTGGAACAAAATTTCAGCAATAATTGGCAATCTCAGAGCTGGTATGGAAAATAGAAACATCACTTTGGTGGAGCAGGGATTAGGTTTACAGCACATTCTTGGGCCAGTACAGAAAGAACTTTACTCTGCACCTAACCTCACTGTTCTTGACCAGGGATTACTTCATGCTGACTTGAGGTACAGAAAACGGTTGGGTGGGGGGAATTTTATTCATTGCCCCTTGGTTTAAGTGTAAATGCATCCTAATTATCTCCCACTGGTTGATCTGTTATTTTTTTTCCAATCAATAATGGGCCAGAAATTCGGCTCCCTGGCTTCCCGCGGGTGCAAGGATCGTGCGCGCACCTGCCTGCCGTTGACCTCTGGGCCCATGGGGACTTCAGCTCCTGGGCCTCCTGCAGCTGCCGGCGCGCAGTGCTTGTGTATCCCAGGGGCGTAGTTAGTGCGATGCGTCTCCTGGGATCACGTGGGCCATGGAGAGCCAATGGCAGCAGATCATCTTTCATTGAATTGAAATCGGCCCCAAAACAACACCTAAACTTCAAATAATTTTTTTAAAAAACCATCACATTTTTTAAATAACTATAAGTTAAATAAATTAACTACTTTAAACAAAAATTTAAATTTTTGAAAAAATTTTAATACTTTTCAACAGTGCTAAAAATAAACTTACCTTTCTTTAAAGTATCTAAAAAAGATAAACCTGTTGAAAAAATTTTTAAATTGTGATTAATTAACCACTTACCTTGTTAAAAACAGGTCTTGCGCCTCCTTTTTAAAAGCGCAGCTTCTTCAATACTTACCCTCCCGGAGAAACCTGAAAAAAAAACGAAGTTCGCTGCGTGCACGCAGCCTCTCCCGCGCACGCGTTCGACTTCTGAACCCCTCCCTTCAGGGGAACGGAAGTTCCGGTTTCCCGCGCATGCGCAGTGCATGCTGGAAACCGGCACTTCAGGTGGCCTTACGGGTGAGTACACAGCGCGTACTCACCCGGCAAGTGCCGAATTTCTGGCCCATTATGGTCCATTTCACTTTTACATTTAATTTAAAGTCAACTTTTGTTTCCTAACTTGTCCCATTACCATCTCTTTTTGCCTTGCACCATCATCCCTTTTGTCTCTTAATCTCTCCTGCCTTCCATCCTAACATAGACCTTCCCTTTTGTTCTTTCCTTCCCTCCCCCACACTTGCTTAAAAACCTGTTACATTTCCAACTTTTTCCAGTTCTGATGAAGGGTCATCGACCTGAAACGTTAACTCTGTTTCTCTCTCTACGGATGCTGCCTGACCTGCTGAGTATTTCCAGCATTTTCTGTTTTTATTTCTTTCCAGCATCCGCAGTATTTTGCTTTTGTATATGGTCCATGTCCCCTTTCATCTCATTGAAATGAGCTCATTTCCAGTTCAACACATTTTTCTGTGATTTAATGTCACGTTCTGTGACAACACTTTACCTGTTTTCAATGTGAACTTAAGTTATGGTTACTACAGTGACTAACTTCAGATCACTTACTTGTTCTAATTTGTTACCTAGAACAAGGTCTAACATTGCATCCTTTCTTGTTGGACATGCAACATACCAATTAAAGAAACTAAACTGGATGTATTCTAGAAACTCTTCCACTGCAAACATCTATCATTTTCCTTCTTTCATACCATTTAATGGTCTATAATGTACTCCTGCTGTGATAACAGATCCCTTATTATGTCTTTACTTAGCCCAGACAGTCTGGGCTGGATTTTCTCAGCCCCGAGGAGGCGGGTATGGAGGCGGGACTGCCGGTAAAGTTGCAGGATTTGGGGGCGGCTGGCAAACCCGCCCCCATCCCGCCTCCGTGCCCTTTTGCCAGGAGGTGGGAAGCCGTCCTGCCCGGGTCCCCTCTCCTCGTGGCGGGAAAGGGATTAAATCCTATTAACTGCCTGTTAACAGGTAGTTAACAGGCAGAAAAAAGGATTATCCCTATTTTTAGCTCCGACGTGCAGGCTTCCCGACCTCGGAGAACCCCGGCAGGGTGTAGGAGACGAGAGGGGTCTGAAAGTGAGATGTACAGGTGAGTGATGGGTGCAAGAGTGATAAGTATGTAAGGTGAGTGTTAAGTGTTATACTGTAAAATGTTCACTTACCTTTGTTTCTGCCTACAGCCTTCAGCCGCTGTGGAGCCGGAGTCCCGACATCTCCATTGTAGAGATCACAGACTGGCTGTTGGATCCTCCGAACCAACAGCCAGGTGATTTCTGCAAAGTTGAAAGGTTTGATGAGTCCTGAACATAAGGACTCATCAAACTACACAGAATGTCAGTGTTTGACAGCTTCACAGAGCTGTCAAACGCTGACATTTCTTCTTTCAAGAAATCTTGACAGATTGCACGTCAGACGTTGACGTGCTCTGTCACTGACTTCCCCCTAATTGGCCTGCTGAGCCCGCTGGGCGGGCTTAACAAGGTCAATCAGGGGAAAATCCCGCTGGTTGGCCAGAAGCTGATGGAGGCGGGACTGAGACCCGGCAAGCAGCAGTCCCGCCTCCAAAAGCTTCCCATTGACAAAATCCTGCCCTCTTTGTCTGAGCAGCACCATCAATACACCATCCTTCTCCTTAACCCGTCTTCTATCTACCCTAAGATACAGCTCCCCATATACCTCCCCCCTGAGCTTACTATTTTTGCACCAACTCCTTTTTTTGCACCAAATTCACTTCCCCGCCTTTTCTCAGGGAAATAAAACCATACTGTGTCAGCCTCCCACTGAGTCTGCCTCTCGCAGCTATGTTTACTCATTAGAAACAGAAAATGCTGGAAAGACACAACAAATCTGTCAGCATCTAACAAGAGAAAAGACAGCTTACATTTTGGATGCAGGCCTTTTGACAGGATTCTGCCCAAAACATTAAATCCCCGATTTTAACCTAGGCCACCTGGTGGGAACGGACGGGATCGGGTCGGATACTCGTTTTACACTCCGACCGATTTTATTCTAAAAATGGGACTGGGTGTAAGACAGTCGCCCGACCCAAAACAACCCTGTTCCCGCCGGGCGGGTTAGCTTAAAATAAGGGCTTAACTTGTCTTTTCCCTTTACAGATGTTGATGGAACTGCCCACAATGGAGTCCATCAGTGTCAATTTTAAAAAGTGTGATTGCACGTGGGATATTAGAGCGCATGTTGGCCTCAAGCTGAAAGAAGTATTAAGAAGGAAACAAGGAGAAAGTAGCGGTGTTGTGTGCTTGTTGTAAAAATAGCATCTCTTAAAAGAACTGATGCTGCGATTAAGTGGCTGCCTGCTGTTTGCCAATCAACCTCTTGCATTGCCGTGGCACAATGGTTTTTGGTTATTGAGCTAATTTGTTGGAGGTCATGAGTATAGAATTTCAATAAATTATAAAGCTAGTTGATGAAATCAACTGAGCAAATGAAAAGAGTCTCTTTGTCTCCTCCCTCAATTCAGCCTGGCACTCATCTCCTCCTCCAACCCAGTTCAAGCTGCAGCTCTTGCACTTCTCCATCAAATTAGCAATTTTTTTCCCCACTTAAGCTGGCACTCTTCTTGCCACCCCCTCCCCCCCCCCACACCATTGTAGCTCGCACTCTTCCTTTCCTTCTCCAATTCCCTGAGTTCAAGTTTCTTATGAACTGAACTGCGCTGCTGTACGTGTTTTATGTGGGATCGCATTTCCAATAATTATAGTATCGAATGCTGGAAATCATGTGAGATACCCACAACAATTCTCCTGACTCATCTGAACAGTAGAAAATACCACGCTGTCAGAACAATGTGCGCAACCTAAAATTAATAATTGGATTTATTTTAGATTGAAGGAATGAGACATGGCAAGACACTGACATTTAAAAACAATAAAAATAGGATAATTTTTTGGGTTTAAATATCCTTTTTTCGATCAATTTATCCACTGTTAAATGAGCATTAGAAATTTAGGATGGCATATTTTTTCATAGGCTTTTACACTGCAGTGTTGTTTCGATAATGGGAATTTCCACGTAACGTCCCTCCCCCAGGAGTTCAGATACTTAGATGGTGAGAAAAGCCTGTGAGAGCGCTTCTGAAGTCAGTCCTGTCTATTATCCTTTTGATTAATGGCATAATGGTAGTTGATATTGCACATCATGCTGATAAGCAACTATTCACACCTGTCTGAGGTCTCATGTATACGCAAAAACCCCAGTATCCCGACGAATTTCCACAACAATCAAGCTGGTCTGGTCTTGTGGACATCTCAACTTCCATTTTAATTCTAGCTATTTAAAGATTAAAAATAAAGACAGCAATTTCCCTACTTGTCACAGGACCAAAACGTTGCTTTCATCACAACAAGGTTACTGATTTTTTTGATTGACAGTCCACACGCAATGGTTTTCTCACTGACGATGTAGTTGGCAAACACACATGTTGTGAGCTTTCTCCCAGCCGCCCTCAATTCTGTTTGGTGATTGACCAGTAGAAGGTGGGATTCCAGTAGAGGAAGGTGGTCTCTATCCATCTTACCTCTGAGCAATCTCACATCAGCCAAGAACTGCTGAAACTCGCCAAAGCAGAAAGAATAATTTGTGGGGCATCTTTGGATCCAAACTCCTCTTGTTGATAATTTTATTGAAAAAAAAGTTGTGATGAATAAAAAAACACAGGTAATCAGTAGTATAAAAACATAGAAAACTCCCCTGCATCCTGAGCCAATCATAAGTTGTGCATCTTTGAGGGTGCCTTCAGGTAGTTTCCAATCACCGCAAAGCACATGAGCATGTGTTGTAGACACTGTGATGAGTTTCACCACATCAATCTGTTCAGTTTCATATTCACTCATCAAAAAGTTACCAAATGATTTACCACAAATAATCACTGTAGAGCAACCAAGCCTAGTTTAGAGGCAAAAAGATTTAATAAAAAAATGAACGCCATTGAAATTGTTCCAAGAAACTCTATGTCCCCATTTAGGTCCAGGGCATGGTGAACTAAAGAATGGATTATTGGAGGAGGGCAGCAGGGAGCTGCTGCTGTTGCATCCCATTAGGGAGACATGTGCATGAGCACTTAGAGATGGTCACTTAAGCACCAATTGAAGACCAACCAGTTAGAATAGACAAATACGTCAGTCTAACATACCCAGGTAGTTATGCCTAGGCTGTGTACAGACAGCCCCTGGGGTGAGGATGAATAGTTACTAAACGTCTCAGGTGAAATTGCAGCCACCTTCTTGCAGCCACAGAACCTCCTCTTCTTCCAAATCTAGTAGTGGAATAGAAAGAGACAATATAGATAAAATGCAGGCCAGTACTTTACCACGAGAATGATTGTTCCAACTGCTTGTTTTTCTTCCGTGACCTTGTGTGCATCTGGGTGACCCTGGAGAGGGATTGCGCGGTGTCCATGGTACGTTTGAGATGTTCCGTGACCGGTGGGCACCGCAGAACCTCAACCGTATGATTTATTTTTATTTTCATTTTGTATACATGTCAGTTTGGGTAGACCATTTATGTTAGTGGTATCCTCCTCCTGAAGGCGGGGGGGGGCTTGTAGTGATGTTTTTGTCCTGGTGGCATTGGGTTATCCCAGTGCCACTTCACTGGTCCAGTTCAAAATAGTCCCCGTCAAAGTATCCACAATCCAATGGAAAAGCTAAGAAAGTTGTTCAAATTGTAAACATTTTTGAAGGAACAAAAAAGCACATAAACTGATCCATCAGCAGAATAAACAGAAAACAGCAATTGTTTTGCATATCACCAATGACTCAAGATCATATATTATAAGAGCAGGTGCTCAACAACTGAGAAATAGCAGAAAAGATCTCATCAAACATCTGAAAAATAGTAAGTCAGTCTACAACATGGAGTTTTTACGCTAACAGCTGCTGAATATGAAGTTGAAAACTATAGCTAGTTCTTATTCTTTTATCATTTGATGCTGGATTGCTAAGAATCCTAAAACAATGTAATAGTCAACATTTTAATGGATTGCACTAGGACCACTGCATGAGCTTTTGGATTGTTTGAAAGTCTGTGGAAGCGTGTTTGTGTCTCTGCTCCCAATAGAATAACACTTTCACGCTCTGTCACAGCTGATCTAAATATACAGCTACCTGTCTCCATGTGACAAATGGAAAGCGCGATTTGTGTTTCCTTTTCCTTTGTGCAATTCCTTTTGATGGAAGCTTGGCATGTACAAGAAATTGGAACCCCTTTTGCCCTGAAGTAATGTTTACTTGGGCCAGGTTTGCAGTAATTCAGAACTTGAATGAAACTATTTATGGAAATATGTTCTGGGGATCCAGTGAGTCCCGTGCACTCATCTGCTTATTAATGTCATGCAGAATGAACTGAGTTGGTTAGACACTGGTATCTATAATGATGAAGGCTCTGGGGGTGGCCGAGTGGGATTGTCCACTTGTAACTTTCGGCTGAAGTTGCTTACAAATACCTTAGCTTTATCACTTGCTGGGCTCTGCTACAGTTAAGGATCGGTAGTTTGTGGCGCCTCCTCCTCCCATTAGTTGTCTGATTGTCCTACCCCTTTCTACCTGGTTGTGGTAGAGCTGCAGGGCTTTTCTCTGATTCATTGGTTGTGGGACCACCTAGCTCTCTCTGTCTGTAACCTACTACTTTTGGTGTTTAGCCTTCAGGTAGACATGCATTGTAGCTTCACTAGGTTGGTGCCACTACTCACTAGGGGCACTCGAGCATGGAATCAGCCCTTATACCCTTTAGTTCACTCGGTATTGCCTTATTATTTATATAAATACTGTTTTAACTTGACATGGTCAGTTTCATTCATTTTTGGTCAATTTTTCTCACATAAGTTCATTTGTTTGTGATGTCATTACTGTAGACTTGTGGAGAAATAATCACCAGTCGATTATTAGCTATATCCAGCAAGTATTATATGGATAACCAACCTTCCTCTGTATGTTGGTGACAAGAGATCTGCATCTTCAGTTACAACACTGCCTGCAGTTAGAACTATTGAGTTTCAGAGCTGTTGAGTAGCAAAGTGCGTGCGAGGACTGTTTATTGACCTCCAAGAACCTGGGTTCAATTTCAGACCGGGGTGAGGGAGGGGTGGTGAAGGTTGTCTCGTTCCTGTCGATGGCTGTTAAAGGAAATATCAGAATAAGATTTGGCTGCTTCGATATTGTTCAGTGAACACAAATCCACGACTAAATCCTGTGGCCAAGATTAACACTGCTCAGAGCTGAGCCTGCGTTCTTATCGAACATGGAGAATAAATCGAAAAAGGAGTGTGGGATACCGAATTGTCATGTTGGTGCAATCTGGGGTGCACCTATGTGTTTGGGGTGGAGACACTTGAGTGTTACATTGTAGGAACTTTGTGCTAGATTTCTGCACTGCTGTATTTGACCTCAGAGTGCCTAATATTGCCACTGTGGTTAGTTTCATAACGTGATAGTCCAGGAAATGAAATTGACACCCTGTGACTGCTACATTCATTCAGAACGAATTTGTATCAGCTTCTGTGGCCTGGGATTCCTAAACTTCTAACATTAATGTGTATTTTCTCGTTTTGCTTTTGTAGGTCGTGCCAGTCTGTATGACAAGGCTTCTTTGCGAATTGACCAGCTCCGCTCAGAGGACCAGGGATGGTATGAATGCAAAGTGCTTATGTTGGACCAGCAATACGACACATTTCACAATGGCAGCTGGGTATACGTCACAGTAAATGGTGAGTAATGCTATCTAGTACGCGTCGGAATACGCTACAAATGACTTAAGTCATGCTCGAGAACTCCATTATAGCCCCATAATCAGATGAATTATTTTAAGCCGTATCTAACAGTGATGAATTCAACAATCAGTAAAAGTCAGATTTGATGTCGTTACAGTGTACCTTCATTTACAGTTGATGCATTTAACCTTTGATGCAATGAAAACTGCAGTTGGATTGGGTGACAGTAATCAATAATTGTCTGTCATTAAACAGTAAGTTTTTAAACAAAATTATCCTGGTCTGTGTATCAAGGCAACTGCAGTGCACACAGGAGAAAGGTAATGTCGGCAATTAATACAGATTTTCTGGCTCAGAATTTTAAAGTTATCGGCTGTCGAGAAACCGGCAGTAATAACATGTTAAGTCCTCTTGTGTGAATGAAATCACAGATGAAGTCTATGAAGCACCAGTAAACCCAGAACTCCTCCATTTCCAATATCTCTCACACTCTTACTTCATAAAATCTATCTCAAGAACTCAGTGCTTTCCATAGTCATGTGCCCGATATCAGGAATTCAGCAGAATGGGGATCAGATTTGTCTTCCACCACATGTGGTGTTGCATGTTGGTGTTCCATTGTATTGCTTGATGCTCAACAGCATTTTTAGCCAATCTGGTTTTTTTTGGCCCAGCTTGAAAACAACAGCAGAACATTTAAAAAAAAATGTTGTCCAGGACTAATCTGCTTCGCTGTGTTTCCAAGCAGACTATAGTATAACCCATGGCACCGTCTTTCGAATGAGAGGGAAAGTGCTATACTAGCTGAGGAAGAATCTGAATTCTGATGATGCTGAATATATTTTGAGATGTTTGTACCTTGGATCAAATCGGTATTTTTGCTTTCCAAGCCCAGTAATGCAAAATCACATTTTAACCTCTTCCCCGAGTCCTTGTGGTATCTCATAGTCGCTGGTGTTGGACGAAAGGGGAAAATTGTGACGTTGTCTGGCCCTCATTTTTTGCACTCACTACAACTGCCGATTATGCCAGTGCGTTGAAGGAGTAAAGGTCGTTCATCTCTGTTTTACACAGTAGAACAATGCAAGATTGCTCTATGTTTCTGAGGCTTAAAATGCATTGTGATGGCAGATTATTACGAAATGAATTAATCTGACAATTCCTGGGCAAGAAGCTGAGCTATTGCTGCCTTTAAGCTAGTCTCTAGGAATTCCATGCAAGTATCCCCAACCTTTCCCCTCCCCTTCCCTCCCCCTCAGTAAATTACCACAATTTTGTTCAATTTATCCCCCCTCCCCCCACCATAACAATTTCAAAGTGACAGAGTAAAACCACCTCACTATTCTTTCTATAAATATAATGCGTTATCACAATGTAATAACTGGAAGCACTTCAAAACAATGAATTGTTATTGGAGTGCAACAACTATTATATGGACAAACATCTGACATTTTATATAAATGTCTGCTATCCTCTCCATTCACTGCAGGTATCTGCCGCGATCCAGGTAAGCTCTGGCTGATAGCCAATGTTCTTGGTGTAAGCATTTGTCAATTTGTTTCACAGTTTACTGTTTTGACTACACTGTAGAATTGACAGAACGACACCAGAATCTATCTTCCTCATTGAGATTCAGAGTACTCCAAACAGCAAGAACATTTCCATTGTTTCAGATGAACCTATCAAAGAGAAATATTGGTTGGTGTTGAAAATGCTAATCAGGTTTTAAAATCGCTTTCTAGAAGCAGCAACTAGTGATGCTTCATGTAAAATTTAAATGGGAATTTTCGAGCTGCACGTCACTTGCAGTGAGCCTTCCTTCATTATACCATTTAGGAGCTTGACCTGAGGAGGGCTGATTTTTAATGGCATTTCCCTTCACTGAGCAGCCTTCCAGATCAATGAGCAGAAAGCCTTTTCTTGTAAGTAGCAATTTCACCAGCTGAGTTCAGGAGGGGGAAAAAAATCATCATGTCACAAGAAGCAATTCTGAATGGCGCTTGCTCGGCATTACACTGTGTGATATTGTAGCGGAGAGCGCTATACATTGTACTTGTGGTACACTGCGCTTTCATAAAGCACAGCTATAGAATCTATGGAATGAAGGTCTGGTCATGAAACTGCCCCAAAAGATGTGTCCATTGAGCAGATGAGATGTGGGGAATGAATGCAGCTCCTTTCCATGTGAAAGCTCAGCACATTGATACACTCTTCTGCAAGGTAGAAAGCTTCGCTCGGATGATGAAAGGGTGCATTGTTTTGCTTGTCGCCCGATTGTAAGGTTATCTACCTGCTCGCTAATATTTCTGACTGGGCGAGTAGATATACTCTGTCATCCGGGCTCCACAAGGAACGTTTAGACCTCTCCTGCCCTGGGTAACCACCCCCCCCCCCCCACCCCCCCACTTCCTTCCCACTGGACCCTCCCGAAACCTTCTCGCCACAATGTACCCGAATGCCCATGACCATCCCTTTGATGCCGACCGGCAGCCTCCTACCTCCCGGACCCCCCCCCCGATCCCGGCCAGCTGCCACATCCCGGCCGTTTTGGGCGGGCAGCTGACCCGTGAGTGGCAATGCAGGTGAGGCCCCGGAGTTAAAATTGCCTGGTCTTCACAAGGCCCCGCCCCTCCCACACCTGTCTGAACCCATTCCAGGTTAAAACCGAGGCGTTGGTGTCGGTCGGCTATTCGACTACACGAGGCATAACAGCTCAGCCCCATTATGTTTTCACTTAACATATGCATACTTTCCATCAGAGGTCACTAGACAGCGATCAGGAATGAGAATCCTGCCTGAGTTCCTCTATCTTGTAGACCCAATTATAGCACTCTCCCCACCAACTGAGACCCACGACCTCAGCACAGACCATGGACTGAACCTGAGAGTTTCCTGGTCAATATGGATCAGTAATTCTGTCCGTCTCTTGCACTACCATGGGTATATAGTGATGTACCTGCTCATGATACTGTGCATATGTTGTAACATCCTCTGTCGGAAGATTAAACATGCAGACATCCACCCTGCACCTGCTGGGCATTTAGCACCTATCAGCTCTGCCAAACCTTGAGTGCTACTGACCTGTGCGTCACCCTGTGCTGTCTCATTATCATTAGCAAATAATGGATTTTTTGTCATTAATCTATTAAATAACTCCCACTTTTAATTCCATCCCCAATACACGCCATTCTTCAACATATTAAGACAAGGTGGTATGCTTGCCATACTTCTTTTGTTTTTCGATTCATGACAGCTTTTGTGGATCTCTTCCCAGGTCTAACGTGTGAGATGTAGCAATGGTCTAAATGCTTTGCAGGTTTGTGGGCTTCCCACATTTGCTTGCACTCTGTTAGTCAGGATTATGTGTCTCCGTCTATGAAACGGACTCTCTCAATTTTTCAATCTGTAAAAGTTTTGCACACTCCACAGCTGGATTCATTCAATATTTGCCATTTGAGAAGAGGGGAGGGGGGGTGGAGAAGAGAAGAGAGTGGGGGGAGAAGGAGAGGACGGGGAGGAGACAGGAGGGCAGAGAGGAGGGGGAGAAGGGGTGGAAGGACAGGAGAGGAAGAAGGGGAGAGGAGAGCAGGGGAGGAGTTCAGGGGGTTTGACAAATTTGGGTGCTGATGTACGTTTCTGGTCTCATCGGAGGTTGAGGGAGAATATCTGCGTCGGAAAGGACTTACCCCAGAGTAACACACATAGCAGGACACCACCACCGAGAATCAGCAGAGGGGTCAAGTCAAGTGCCACACACTGGGCAGAAAGGAATCTGCAAAAGCAGTCAACAATCGAAGCCCAGGACGTCGCTTGCATGCGCAGATTGAGAGCTAATACAGTTTTGGAAGCTCAGTTTATCTACATTGCAATATTTGACAAGTTTGTTCCACTCAACTTGCGTTTATCCTGGGGACCAGGTATGATCTTGAGCTAGGGAATGCTTTTGGATTCATTATGGTTGAGTGCGGAGATGTCACGTAACATTAGGCTGGCACCCTATTATTTTCAATGTGTCACGTAACGTTTACAGTGGTCCCTACTGGTGCAGTACCAGTACAATCTGGCGACTACTCATTGCTTTTAATATGTAAAAGATTGGAAACCTTTCAGTAAACATATTAGGGCTGATTCTCTGGGTACTCCTGGTACGGGTGCTCTGATCATGCAATTGCAGGCCTGCAGCCCCTGATTTTCTGTTCATTTAGTTGAATACATGGAAGATCTGGGGCTTAGGGCCTGTGATTCCCCACCAGTGCTCGTCGGGAGTGCCTGGTAGGAAGTGGAATTAACCATCTCAATTAGATCACCCACTAAACCTCCTTTACTCAAGAGAATACAAGCCTAGCCTATGCAACCTGTATCCATAGTTTAACACGTTTGGCCCCGGTTTCATTCTCACACACGCACACGGCATATTACAGAGAGCATGCTTGAGTGGTTTTAAGGATGTACTAACACAAGGTATGTATGGGATTGCTCAGTAGCTTGAGCAGCTAGCTAGGATTCCTCCACCAAGGTTGAGGAAAACTTGAATTGTAGAATATATCAAGTAAATATCGAGTCCTTTGCTTATGGGTCATATAATTGACTTTTCAACCCAACAGCAGGTCGACTAGTCAACTGCAGCATATAGCTATTGGTGACGTCTCCAACAGAAATATAGTTATAGACTGTTCAGCTGCCAACACTGACTGGTTTACTATATTACACATTGCTTTCTGCAACATCTGAAGCGCCACAATCCTATTAATGTAAGCCACAGTATATAATCCCCAGACTTGTATGATTTTCCCATTTTCCGTTGATGGCATTGCAGTGGAATCCAATTAGTATAAGCTTTACTCTGTAATCTTACCCACAGTCTCACGTGTCTGCCTCAAGGGTGTGGCTAACAGTGCGACGTCGGACAGGATAATTCAGTGAGAAGGTCAGCAAAGCAAACCGTTTCACGTTTAAAACAGAGAGGTTCGCAGGGTTTGTATTTGTGAAGTGATTATAAGTATTGATAGATGTTATCCTCACGTACATCAGCTAAGTATGAACAATTACCACATTTACACAGCATGAAATTAAATGCACGGTACCAAAGGTTCTTCACAGTGAAGGCAAAGCAATGGTACAGTTCACAAAGCATCTGCTTCACAGTATTAGATGTATCTACATTGAGGCTCATTAAAAACAGTACAGTAAATAGAAAGTTTGCTTGTTAATCTGGTGACAGAAACAAACTCCATGTCATCTGCTCATGGCTGCTTTCGCACTGTCTACAAAACAACATGATGGGCCAAATGTTACTGTAGCAGGGCATCTAACGGTGTCTGCCGTCAGTTAGACTTGCCCTTGCACATTTACGTTTTAAACATTTTGCTTTGCCAAGTTGCTGAAAGTGCGAGCTGTTAACGGCGCAGCGAGGGAAACAGGGCATCTGGGACCTGAGTGAACAAGGCAAGCAACTGTGTATCTCCTTAACCAATCAAATTGAAGGATTGTGCACTTAACAGCACAGAAGGAAGTGTAAATTAGAGTCGGTGAATTCAATGTCAAATCGGGTATAGAAAGAGAAATAAAGAGCGGGAAAGAAAGATTGGATTAAAAGAGAGAAAAAAGGAAAAGTTTAAAATAATTAATTTGACATTTTTAAAATCTCCAACAACAATTAAAACCTGAAGGAATGAGACTCCACACTTGTAATAGTTAAATTTCAGTGCCAGAGGTTGATTGGCAGTAATTAACATTGATCATGTCCTTAAAAGGGTATTAGACGTGAAATGACAAGACTTAACTTTCTGTGGCGAGTTTAGTTCGTATCTACCGCGCAAATACAGCAACTCTCGCTGTTCAATGCATTTCAGTGGTGAAGCAGACAGCGAGATGCCGTTTTCACAAAGGTAATGGCGGAGCGGCGCAACTCAGAGAGCAACTTTTGCATACTTGAGCTTAACTGCGCATCTTCCCCGCGCCTGAATTTGCTGCACCATTTACGCATAACTAACAGCAAGTGCCGTTAGCCTCACCGTTATTTTAACAGAACAATCTGGGCCATTGTACTGCACTGCAGTAAATTAAGTTGTTTAGGTAGATTACATTCATATTAGCAGTTCTATTTAATTGTCAACAATTCCCTGCTTATATTGTATCAGAGAGTGTCACGACTCATTTTGTTACAGGTTCCGAAATTGACTACCTCTTCTTTCCCCACCTCCCCCTTGCTGCCTGTACTCAATAGTTATACGACATGAAGACAAGAGTGAGTAAAGGCTTCAGTGAGTGAAGAAACACACAGCAATATGTCCTTACTGTGTCATTTGGTGCACATGCTTGAGGCTGCGGGAAAACCACAATGCTGTGCTGTGATGTACTATTCAAGCAATCAGAAATTGGATGCACGATCATATATTAATAACCTTTTATGCTAAGACATTGTGTCTTAGTGTTATTGCTTAATTAAGTCTCATTGAGCTATCTGTCTTGTATTATCTGTTGTGTCAACAGCCTGTTTTAAAATTATTTGATGTGATTCATCCCCATCCTCATTAGCATTATACTTCACAGCAGTGGTTTACGATTACTGTGATGAATTCTGATGGTTGTAACTGGCTGGGAGTTGGGTCAGTTCAATTCATTTGTGAAATAAGGCTGATTATCCCTCTGTCTTGTGCTGCGTGTGCCTTATTTATGCTGTCTGGGCATGCTCGCTGCCTCCCAGCAAAATGCACTTATTTACACGACATCTTCGTTGCTTTCCAGTGTTCATAAATGGGCTTCCAAACCTGCACTCGTTGATTTGTTCATCCCTTTGCAACGTATCTGTCTGTGTCAGGCAATCTACGTGATGTGTACATTGCCTTCCAGTATTTTAAGCTTTTGCATTCCTGCACCCTTATTTAGGAGATGTTTTCATTGCTTCCCAGTTTGTAACTGTTCCTGTACATGGGATTAATCAATAAATGCACAAATGACAAAAAAAGGAAAATATTATGGTGTAATAACATCAAAACATTTCTAATAAACTGCTCCCTCGTGACCATTGCTCTTTTTGGTCCATATCCCTCATAGTATGTCACTCTACTTGCTTCCTGTCTCAGAGTACTGCTCAGTTACTTTGTTTTGGTGATGGCGGTTAAGGAATAATTGTTGATCTTGCACTGATATTGGAGCTGGAGTTCACATGCCTGATAAAATCCAAGATTGGGCCATATAAATCTCAAAGCTTTCAGCTTCTTCATGAGAACTGCATGAGCCTCAAGGTCGAAAGCCTTACTAAAATTGATGAAAGCTATTTAAGTAAGGCTTTCCTCTGAGCCTTGCAATGCTCCACAATCTTGTATAGAGTCACAGCCTTCCCTTCACATTCCTCATGAGAGCCTGATTCTTTCTGTAGGCACCCAAAGTATCAGATGTCATGAAAATCTGAAGAACCATCTTAAGAATTGCTGATCTCAGTGAGATTTTTTTTTATTCGATCCTGGGATATGATCGTCGCTGGCAAGGCCAGCATTTATTGCCCTTCCCTAATTGCCCTTGAGAAGGTGGTGGTGAGCCGCCTTCTTGAACTGCTGCAGTCCCTGTGGTGAAAGTACTCCCATAGTGCTATTAGGAAGGGAGTTCCAGGATTTTGACCCAGCGATGATGAAGGAACAGCAATATATTTCCAAGTCAGGATGGTGTGTAACTTGGAGGGGAACGTGCAGGTGATGGTGTTCCCATGCACCTCATAAGAACATAAGAAATAGGAGCAGGAGTAGGCCATTCGGCCCTTCGAGCCTCCTCTGCCATTCAATAAGATCATGGCTGATCTTCTGCCTCAACTCCATTCACCGGCCCTATCGCCATATCCTTTGATGCCCTTACTAGTCAGAAATCTATCGACTTCTGTTTTGAATATACCAATGACTGAGCCTCCTCAAACCTCTGGGGTAGAGAATTCCAAATATTCACCACCCTCTGTGAAGAAATTTCTTCTCATCTCAGTCCTGAATGGCCTACCCTTTATCCTGAGGCTGTGGCCCCTGGTTCTAGACTCCCCAGCCAAGGGAAACATTCTCCCAGCATCCATCCTATCAAGCCCTGTAATGATTTTGTATGCTTCAATGAGATCCCCTCTCATTCTTCTGAATTCAAGAGAATACAGGCCTAGTTTGCTCAATCTCTTCTCCTATGACAGTCCCGCCATCCCAGGAATCAATCTCGTGAACCTTTGTTGCACTCCCTCTATGGCAAGTATATCCTTCCTTAGGTAAGGAGACCAAAATTGTACACAGTACTCCAGGTGTGGTCTCACCAAGGCTCTATATAATTGGAGTAAGACTTCTTTACTCCTGTACTCAAATCCTCTTGTAATGAAGGCCAGCATACCATTTGCCTTCCTAATGGCTTGCTGCACCTGCACATTCACTTTCAATGACTCATGTACAAGGACACCCAGGTCCCTTTGAGCATCTGCATTCCCCAATCTTTCACTATTTAGGAAATACTCTGTCTTTCTGTTTTTTCTACCAAAGTGGATAACTTCACATTTATCCACATTATCTGCCATGTTCTCGCCCACTCACTGAGCCTGTCGAGATCCCCCTGAAGCCTCTTCACATCCTCTTCACAACTGACACTGCCACCTAGCTTTGTATCATCAGAAAATTTGGAAATGTTACATTTAGTCCCCTCATCCAAATCATTGATATAGATTGTGAATAGCTGGGGCCCAAGCACCTTGCGGTACCCCACTAGTCACAGCCTGCCATCCTGAAAAAGACCTGTTTATCCCTACTCTTTGTTTTCTGTCTGTTAACCAATTCTCAGTCCATGCTAGTATATTACCCCCGAATTCCATGTGCCCTAATTTTGTTCACCAACCTCTTGTGTGGGACATTATCGAAGGCCTTCTGAAAATCCAAATACACCACATCTACCGGTTCTCCTTTGTCTACTCCACTAGTTACATCCTCAAAGAACTCCAATAGGTTTGTCAAACAGGATTTACCTTTCATAAATCCATGTTGGCTCTGCCCAATCTTACTATTAGTTTCTAAGTGCCCAGTTATTGCATCCTTTATAATAGATTCTAGCATTTTCCCAACTATTGATATGAGGCTAACAGGTCTGTTTTCTCTCTCCTTCCTTTCTAAATAGCAGGGTTACATTTGCTGTCCTCCGATCTGCAGGAACCGTTCCAGAATCTATAGAATTTTGGAAAATGACAACCAATGCGTCCACTATTCCAATGGCCACCAATTTCAAAACCCTAGGATGTAGGTCATCCAGTCCTTAGGATTTATCGACTTTTAGTCCCATTAATTTTGCTAGTACTGTTTTTTTACTAATAATAATTTCTTTAAGTTCCTCATTCTCGCCACACCCTTGGTTTTCTCGTATTTCTGGGAGGTTTTTTGTGTCTTCCTCCGTGAAGACAGAAACAAAGTATTTATTTAATTTCTCTGCCATTTCCTCATTCCCCATTATAAATTCTCCTTGCCCTTGTCCTTCTAGGTGGTACAGGTCGCGGGTTTGGGAGGTGCTGCCGAAGAAGCCTTGGCGAGTTGCTGTAGTGCATCTTGTAGATGGTACACACTGCAGCCACGGTGCGGCAGTGGTGGAGGGAGTGAATGTTTAAGGTGGTGGATGGTGTACCAATCAAGCGGGCTGCTTTGTCCTGGATGGTGTTGAACTTCTTGTGTGTTGTTGGAGCTGCACTCATCCAGGCAAGTGGAGAGTATTCCATCACACTCCTTACTTGTGTCTTGTAGATGGTGGAAAGGCTTTGGAGAGTCAGGAGGTGAGACACTTGCCGCAGAATACCCAGCCTCTGACCTGCTCTTGTAGCCAAAGTAATAATGCGGCTGGTTTGGGTTAAGTTTCTGGTCAATGGTGACCCCCCAGGATGTTGATTGTGGGAGATTCGGCAATGGTAATGCCATTGACTGTCACGGGGCGGTGGTTAGACTCTCTCTTGGAGATAATCATTGCCTGGCACTTGCATGGTGCAAATGTTACCGCGCCAGTTATCAGCCCAAGCCAGAATGTCGTCCAGGTCTTGCTGCATGTGGTAGTTTTCAGACTCAACAACAACAGCAACTTGCATTTATATAGCGCCTTTAACGTAGTAAAATGTCCCAAGGGGCTTCACAGGAGTATTATCAAATAAAATTTGACACCAAGTCACATAAGAAGATATTAGGAGAGATGACCAAAAGCTTGGTCAGAGGTATGTTTTAAGGAGCATCTTAAAGGAGGAGAGAGAGGTAGAGAGGTTTAGGGAGGGAATTCTAGAGTTCAGGGCCTAGGCAGCTGAAGGCACGGCCGCCGATGATGAAGCGATTAAAATCGGGGATGCGCAAGAGGCCAGAATTGGAGGAGCGCAACTACCTCGGAGGGTTGTAGGGCTGGAAGAGGTTACAGAGATAGGGAGGGGCGAGGCCATGGAGAGATTTCAAAACGAGGATGAGAATTTTAAAATCAGACCGGGAGCCAGTGTAGGTCAGCGAGCACAGGGCGGGTGGGCAATGTTCCCTGTAATTTTGTTTGGCGCCGCGCGGCCCCTTTCTGCGCAGGCCATCCAAAATACCGCGCATGCATGGCTTTTCTCATGCCGGCAAGCCAGCAAGTCGACTGCACGGGGTCCCTGGAGCGCTGCGCAGCCACGCGGCCAGTGGCTTGCGGGGAACATTGGTGATGGGTGAACAGGACTCTGTAGAATCCCCTTTCTCCCCAACGCCCCCCACCACCCAATCCCACACCACCCAATCCCTCACCCCACCCGCTCATGGATAGAAACCAATTCCGCACTCTGGAACACTGAGGTTGTGTCTGATTCTCAGCGAGTCCTGCTCATTATCCTCACAAGAGGCAGTTCCAATTTTGGTTCCTTGCAGACCTCCCTGACCATTCTGTGTCCACCTTTCTCACCTTGAGCTTGAGTTAACTGTTGGTCCATACGTATCACCACCCTGATTGTACATCTTATGTCACTCTGTCTAAAATTTGTTTACATCAGCCTCTGCTGAATAGATGAGGCGTTTGCCTTGATACATTTTATATGACTATAGTCTCTGCGGTACAATTTACATGATCAGTCGATGCAGTGTATCTCCCTCTGAAGGTTTGAAGTACTGACAGCGCTACCAGGTATCATTTCATCTCAAGACAGCACGGGCTCCAAGCAACTGCGCACAAGATCTAGTGTGCGCCAGGGCAGAACAGAATTGTGGACCATTCTGGGGTGACCTCGGAAGGTGGCCCAGATCGCACAGGACTCACGCAATCGCACATGCATACAATCTCTGGCACGTACGTGCACAGGTGAGAATTGAGGGGTATTCTGTAACAGCCTCAGAACACGTGCTAGGCCGTACTGATTGTTGTCACGGTGGCATAGTGGTTAGCACTGTTGCCTCACAGCACCAGGGACCCGGGTTCGAATCTGACCTCGGGTGACTGTCTGTGTGGAGTTTGCACATTCTCCCCGTGTCTGCGTGGGTTTCCTCCGGGTGCTCCGGTTTCCTCCCACAGTCCAAAAATGTGCGGGTTAGGTTGATTTGGCTATGATAAATTGACCCTTAGTGTTAGGGGGGGATTAAATATGTGGGGTTATGGGGATAGGATGGGATATGTTAGGGGGAATTAAATACGTGGGGTTACGGGGGTAGTGTGGGATATGTGTACTGTGGGGATTAAAGCAGGGACAGGGTACTGGATTTGGATGATCAGCCATGATCGTATTGAATGGTGGAACAGGCTCGACGGGCCGAATGGCCTACTCCTGCTCCTAGATTCTATGTTTCTATGTTTCTATGTCACCAAATTCAGCGCTCACAACTCGTTAAGCACTGTCAGTGTGAAATATTAATGATTGGTGTGTATGTTTGAACAGTTTCATTTGTGTTGAGCATCCTGGGTAATGGCTTGATATACCTATTTCACATTGAAGGGCTGTGTCTGGTGAAAGTTCAGGAGGAACCATTTCCCAAAGTTCCATGCAAATAAGACTCTTTAGATGAAATCCCTTCATGAATAATTGTTTATTGCTCTCTACGATACACTGCAATTTAATTTCAGCCAGTGGCTCAGTGGGTAGCACACTCACCTCTGCGTCAGAGGGTTGTGGGTTCAAGTCCCACTCCATAGACTTGAGCACAAAGATCTAGGCTGACACTCCAGTGCAGTGCTGAGGGAGTGCTGCACTGACGGAGGTGCCGTCTTTCAGATGAGACGTTAAACTGGGGCCCCTCTGCTCTCTCAGGTGGATGTAAAAGTTCCCATGACACTATTTTGATGAAGAGCAGGGGAGTTCTCCTCGGTGTCCTGGCCAATATTTATCCCTCAATCAACATCACAAAAACATTATCTGGTCATCATCACATTGCTGTTTGTGGGAGCTTGCTGTGTGCAAATTGGCTGCCGCGTTTCCTACATTACAACAGTGACTACACTTCAAAAGTACTTCATTGGCTGTAAAGCGCTTTAGGACGTCCTGAGGTTGTGAAAGACGCTATAGAAATGCTAGTCTTTCTTGCCTTAATTATAAAATACTAGCAAAACACCAGCTGACTCTGGCTTGACTGTAGGATCCCTGTCATTCCTCCATTGACTCCTGGCTTCTGCCCCCATCCAGTACGTTATCTTTCTATGTGCCGTTTAGCACAGAAGAAGCTGTGCTTTTTTTACCTGCTGCGAGATGCCTGCCTCATCCTGAGCCAGCACGGGACCCAGGTGACAGCACATGCACACACACCCCAGTGCGCCCATACGCAGAAGAGAATTACGGGGCAAACTCAGAACACTGGCCAGGCAGCCCAGCGTGTGGTAATGTGTCCGCAAGAAATGCTGACGGTTGGCAAGTAAGCAAGACATCATCCTCCTGTGAGACCATAGATGCTGTGGCCTGCAGTGCTAAGACAAAAAGTGGCTTGTATTACAACAGAATTTTCAGTAAACTGGGCAGAAGCTGACAGCTCATGCTTGTTTCCTTTGTTCTGGATTTACTCAGTTCGAGATGGGGTTCGGCTGCCCCTGCAGCTCAGTGTAAGCAGGGTACTAGATCTTGCTGCACTGGTTCACATTTTCATTTTGTTTCAATAGACAGAGATTAACCCGTCCATAAAATTGCCTCCATAGAGGAATAAAATTTTATTGCATTCACCATGGCAACTGATTGAGCATTCCAAGGGTCGGGAGGGCTGCTGTGATAATACCTGAGTTGGCTGGTCTTGGTTTTGAGGAGTGGATGTTTAATAATTTCAAAAAGTCATAAATTAAAACAATGCTGTAACAGCGAGGTTGAGTTGGGAGCATGACAGTGAAAAGGGGGATGTTCACTCCAGCTGCTTTTCAGATCAAATAAACTAGAGTGCAGAGAAAGAGTTCCTGACCAGACTGAATGATGGACGCTGCGGAAAAAGCCTTTCAGCCACTAGCTAATGGACCTGGACAATGATTAATTTGTGTCGTGCATCTAAAGCTTCTTTCACTGCATGACTCTGTGAATATTGCAGGTGGAACTAGCTGCAGGCACATGCATTGAAAGATAAGGAGAGAGGCTCTAACAATCTTTAATCATTCATTTATGGCAGTAGGAGCTCACATTCCAATACGTTTAATCCATAGAGTCCTGGCACTAAATATCCCCAGGGTGCAAGTTTATTCAGAACTCCAGATTTCCTGCACTTTGTAACGTGATCCCCAGTCTTTCCACGCAATCAATCAGTGGTGCTGAAGAACCATTAGGTTTTTGTCAATATTGATAGATTCTACACCGTAGTGAATAATCGGATATTGGGCCAACATTTGCGGCGGACCCCTCTGATCTGCAAAATGTCTACGAAAGTACCTGGTGGCCCAGGAAGAATGGCGGCTTGCAATCCCGGGCCTCTCCGGGTCCGCGCGGGCAGAGCCCCACGTATCCCAGGGGCGCTTGCAGTTCATAGGCACTCCTGGGATCACGTGGGCCGGCCCAACCAATGGAAGAGGGAAATTCCCCATTCATACTTCTGACAGGTCCGTACGTACAGAACTGTCAAAAGTATGAATGGGGCTCACCTAAAAAATACACCAACACATTAAATAAATTTTAAATAAAAATATATTTAAAATTAATTAAAATGCCATTTAATTAAATATTTTAAACAAAAATTTAATTTTTTGAAGAAAAGAATTAAATGTTTTTACGGGGCTAAAAATAAACTTACCTTTTCTATTTTTAATTTATAAATGAGTTAGCAAATTTCATTTTTCTATTTTTTTAAACTCTTAAGCTGGTAAAAGTAGGCCTTACGCCCGCTTTTACCGGGCGTAAGAATTTGACAGTCATTCAGTGGGCGGAAGTTGTGCAAAAAGTGGAACTCTCCACCCGTCGAGGCACTTTTCCCCGGGCAGGCGGATGACCTGTCAAGAGACTTCTTGACAGATCGCAAGTGCCGGGATTTAGCGCATGTGCTTCGCATGCCTGAAACCGGCACTAGTGCGGCCCCGACGGGCGCGTACATACCTCGTACACACCCACGGGGGTCGGAAAATATGGCCCAATGTTTGTAAGAAATGCTCCCGCTTGCACATGGAAAAAGGAATGTGGGGTAAACCTGGTGTAAATGGCTCTTTTTTGTGCACAGACTCTCGGCTGACACTCCAGTGCAGTACTCCGGGAGTGCTACACTGTCGGAGATGCCGTCTTTCAGATGGGACATTAAACCAAGGCCCCGTCTGCATTCTCAGGTGGATGCAAAAGCTCCCATGGTAGTATTTCGAAGAAAAGCAGGGGAATACTCCCTGGTGTTCGAGCAAATATTTATCCCTCAACCAACACCTAAAAGCAGATTATCTGATTATTATCATATTGCTGTTTGTGGGAGCTTGCTGTGCGCAAATTGGCTGCCGCGTTTCCTACATTACAACAGTGACTACACTTCAAAAGCACTTCATTGGCTGTAAAGCACTTTGGGGTGCCCTGAGGTCGTGAAAAGCGCTATATAAATGCAGGATCTTTCTTTTTACTGATGCTTCTATATGCGTAAACAGTTTTGAATAATTTTGGAATAAGAATTCAGGAAAACGCTAAAGCACCGTAATGATGAGAAGTAAAAGAAATCAATCTAAGGAAAGGCCTGCTTTGAACATTTGTATTTTTTTCCCCGTTACGGAGAAGGTGGAATTCAGTGTTCTCTGGTCCACTGGGTAAATGCTCTATGTGGGGTGGTACTGGACCTCACAGATCATAAGGTTCTAGATTTGATTCCCGTTTTTTTGCTGAGTAAACTGATTTTAGCCAGAGAAGCAGTGGGATCTCCAATTGGCCTCTCTGTCCCCAGGCTGGAAAGGGGGAAAAATATCCCCCAAGGCTCCTGCCGCTATTCAGGATCATGCGACCTATTTTGGAAAGCGTGCGTGTATGGACTTTGAGTGAGACAAGCATCATCTGTGATGCATTCTTGTGGGTCGTACAAACTGTCAGCACCCACTCTTCATGCTCACACATGAGGAATGGCCATTTAATTGAGTGCCAGTAGGCTGTTAACACCCGTGGAACAGTCCCCGCAGCATAACTCATTACCTTCAGGAGAAGAGAGAGAAACTAGGGCAATAATAAGGTAACACCCAGCAGATATGCAGTAACTGTAAGAAGAAAAATGTAAATGTAACTTAATACATAGTCTCAGGATAAGGGGTCGGCCATTTAGGACTGAGATGAGGAGAAATTTCTTCACTCAGAAGCTTGTGAATCTTTGGAATTCTCTACCCTAGAGGGCTGTGGCTGCTCAGTTGTTGAGCATATTTAAGACTGAGGTAGATAGATTTTTGAACACTAAGGGAATCAAGGAATGCCTTGCGCTTGCAGCTTATTAGCTCCTGGATCCCCTGGTCGTTCTCGTCGAACCAGTCTTGGTGTTTCCTGGTCGAGTGACCGAGTGTCTCTTCACAGGTGCTGATTATGGAGGCCTTGAGTGCAGACCAGGCGCTGTGGACACTCTGTGTCTCTGAATCACTGGGAGTCGTCAGGTTGTTTGTGAGGCGCAGGCTGAATAGGGCTTTCTTAGCGGGGTCTTTGAGTGCTCCAGCGTTGATTTTCCTGCGGCATTGTTTCTGTTCCTGCCGCTGTTTTGGGGCTACATTGATGGAGATGACAGAGCGGATTAGGTCTGTCCTGCAGTCATCAGCTCCGGGTGATGCGGACGTCCTTGCGGTCCCTCGCTCGGACGATAACGTAGTCCAGCAGATGCCAGTGCTTGGAGCGAGGGTGCTGCGATGAAGCCTTGTACTTGTCTCTCTGACGGAACAAGGTGTTGGTTATGATAAGGCCATGTTCTGAGCATTTCGACAGGAGGAGGGTACCGTTGGAGTTGGCTTTCCCTACCCCCTCTCTGCCGATCACACCTCCCCAGAGGTCTGTGTCCTTTCCAACTCTGGCGTTTAAGTCGCCGAGGAGGATCAGCTTGTTGCCCGTTGGGACACGGGACAGGGATTGTTCGAGGCTGGAGTAGAATTCCTCTTTGATCTCGTCTGTGGCTTCCAGTGTTGGGGCGTACGCACTGATGACCGTAGCGCACTGGTTCTGGGCTAGGGTGAGCCGAAAAGTCATGAGGCGCTCGTTTATACCACTAGGAGAGTCTCTGAGATGCCCAACTAGTTCATTTTTTATGGCGGCACCTATCCCATGGAGGCGGCGTTCTTCTTCAGGTTTGCCTTTCCAGAAGAAGGTGTAACCACCGCCTTGCTCCTTAAGCTGGCCTTCCCCTGCCCGCCGGGTCTAACTTAGGGCGGCGATGTCAATGTTGAAACGTCTGAGCTCCCGGGCAATGAAAGCAGTACGGCGTTCCGGTCTGTCGCTGTTGGGGTTGTCCATGAGGGTCCTGACGTTCCAGGTCCCGAACTTCATTTTAAAGGGTGGAAGATGCCTGTGCGTGAATTCTTTTAACGTGGGGTGGCCGTTGCACACCAACTACCACAGCGCAAGGCATTCCTGATCTGGAAACAGCAACACAACTCGAGAGCAAGAAAGCAGCTCTACAGACGCCTGAAGGCCGAGGTCCAACAAAAAACTCGCGACCTAAAGAACAGATGGTGGGTGGAGAAAGCGCAGGAGATCCAGCAGCTAGCCGACAACCACGACGTGCGTGGATTCTTTAGCACAGTCAAGACCATCTACAGCCCAAGCACCCAAGGTCCTACCCCACTGCGGGCCAAGAATGGAGAGGTACTCATCAAGGTCAGAGAGGCAGTCACTGCCCACTGGAAGGATCACTTCGAAGATCTCCTTAACCGAGACTCTGTCTTTGACGCGAGTGTCCTCAACTCCATCCCGCAGCATGCTACCCGCCACCATCTCAGCACAACCCCAGCCCAGCATGAGGTTGAAAAGGCCATCTGACAACTGAAGAACAACAAGGCCTCAGGAGCAGATGGAATCCCTGCCGAGGCACTAAAGCATGGCGGAGAAGCACTACTGGCGCGAATTCATGAACTAATTTCTCTTATCTGGAAGGAGGAGAGCATGCCAGGGGATCTCAGAGATGCCGTAATTGTGACCATCTTCAAGAAAGGTGACAAGTCCGATTGCGGTAATTACAGAGGAGTTTCCCTGCTGTCTGCCACAGGGAAAGTCATCGCAAGAATCCTCCTCAATCGCCTTCTCCCAGTGGGCGAAGAGCTCCTCCCAGAGTCGCAATGCGGATTCCGCCCACTAAGGGGCACAATGGACATGATCTTCACCGCACGTCAATTACAAGAGAAATGCAGGGAACAGCACCAACTGCTGTACATGGCCTTCTTTGATCTCACAAAGGCCTTCGACACTGTCAACTGTGAGGGATTATGGAGTGTCCTCCTCAAATTCAGCTGCCCTCAAACGTTTGCCACCATCCTCCGCCTGCTTCACGACAACATGCAAGCCGTGATCCTGACCAACGGTTCCACCACAGACCCAATTCACGTACGGACCGGGGTCAAGCAAGGCTGTGTCATCACACCAACGCTCTTCTCGATCTTCCTTGCTGGAATGCTCCATCTCACCTTCAGTAAGCTCCCCGCTGGAGTGGAGCTAATTTACAGAACAAACGGGAAACTGTTCAACCTCCGTCGCCTCCAGCCCAGATCCAAGGTCGTCCCATCCTCTGTCATCGAATTACAGTATGCAGACGACGCTTGCATCTGCGCTCACTCGGAGGTCAAACTCCAAACCATCGTCAACACCATCACCAAAGCGTACGAGAGCATGGGCCTTACAGTAAACATCCGTAAGACAAAGGTCCTCTACCAACCTGCCCCCGCCACACAGTACTGCCCCCCGATTATCAAAATCCACGACAAGGCCTTGGACAACGTGGACCACTTTCCATACCTCGGGAGCCTACTGTCAACAAAGGCAGACGTCGATGACGAAGTCCAACACCACCTTCAGTGTGCCAGTGCAACCTTTGGTCACCTGAGGAAGAGAGTGTTTGAAGACCAGGACCTCAAACCCGGCACCAAGCTCATGGTCTCCAGAGCAGCAGTGATAGCCGCCCTGCTGTATGCCTCAGAGACATGGACCATGTACAGCAAGCACCTCAAGGCACTGGCGAGGTACCACCAACGCTGCCTCCGCAAGATCCTGCAAATCCATTGGCAGGATTGGCGCACCAACGTCAGTGTTCTCGCTCAGGCCAACATCCCCAGCATCGAAGCTTTGACCACGCTCGATCAGCTCCGATGGACGGGTCACATTGTCCGCATGCCCGATACGAGACTCCCAAAACAAGCGCTCTACTCGAAGCTCCGACACAGCGAGAGAGCCCCAGGTGGGCAGAGGAAACGCTTCAAGGACACCCTCGAAGCCTCCTTGAAAAAGTGCAACATCCCCACCGACACCTGGGAATCCCTGGCCCAAGACCGCACAAAGTGGAGGAGAAGCATCTGGGAAGGCGCTGAACACCTCGAGTCTCTTCGCCGGGAACAAGCGGAAGCCCAGCGCAAGGAGCGCACGTCAACCCAAGCACCCCACCCACCCACCCCTTCAACCACCGTCTGCCCCACCTGTGACAGAGACTGTAGGTCCCGCATTGGACTCATCAGTCACCTGAGAACTAATTTTTAATGTGGAAGCAAGTCACCCTCGGTTCCGAGGGACTGCCTAAGAGAAAGGGAATCAAGGAATATGGGGACAGGGCGAGAAAGTGGAGTTGAGGTAGAAATTCAGCCATGATCTTATTGAATGGCGGAGCAGGCTCGAGGGGCCATGTGGCCTACTGCTCGTATTTCTTATGTTCTTATGTTCTTAATACTCTTTAAGTACCTGTAAAATGCTTCTGCATGAGGAAACAAGGCTTTGAAGGATTGTCCGTTGGATAATATCACTGTCATATCATCTGCAGTAGCTCTAATCACTTGTACACAGCTGGAATAGAGATGCCATCTGGGAGTTTCCTGGATTAAGAACCACAGCTAGAATGTTGTCAAATGATGACTTCTGCTGCAAATGAGTTAAGTCGTTGATGTGCTCCACAGGTATCTTCCCCCCACCTTCATTAGAGTTATAATATATGAAAGGCTTCCAACAGGAATAGGGAACAGAGAGCTAATCACAAGAGTCAGATTAAAATGACTCTAAAAATAAAGCACTCTTTTTGCTATGGTAAACATGACATGAATCTTAATATCTAGTGATTGAATACCGCAGACAAGAGTATTCTTTCAATTAGATAGTCTCTGAAATTAGGATACACGAGAGAGACTGGGTAAATTGGATGCGGGGTTTATTGAGTTGCAACACTGGCTTTGCACCTCTGGGGCCCAGGTTTGAATCAAACTCGTTCTGATGGGCTGAATGTGTCCTCTCTCTGCTGACTGTCAGGGTCCTAGCTGGGTAGTCCTGACCCAATCCCTAAAAAGCATTGGCCCACCGTAAACTGCTCCTAATTGGCAATAGATATGCCATCTTACTCAGAGGTTCCAAGATGGGTGGTGTGGGAAATGAAAAGTGTCACTGTAGTGCAGTAGGGGATGCAAAAACTGAGTTTGGGAGAGAATAGTGAGGCTTTCATCTGTATCTAACCTGACCAAAGGAGTTCTTGGTGCTGATACTGAGGGCCTGAAATAAGAAACGTTCTAATTTCACCCTGTTAACATCACGCGACCATTTGTTGCCTCAGGGCTCAATTGTATAATTGTTACGATGGATGTCCATGTTTTCTGATGCTAACCTGGAAGCAGGAAATTCTAGCTTCATCTATATATTTAACGTTCAATAATTCAAAAATTAGGGCAGATCATGTAATCAGGTGACATTTTGCAACAAAGGGTGAGATGTAAATGGGAAGACCAGAAATTAATTCACATACACTAAGTGACGTTGATACTCTCATGCACGGTGTCACTGGAAATACAACTAAACTGAGACCAGAAATACAAACCAGAATCACAGACCCGAAAAGCTGCACGTTCTCAGGATGTCAAATTTTCTCAGAAAAATGTTTATTTACCCACTCCATATTTTGTTCTTCTCGCCTGAAGGTGGTGACTGATGTTGAATTACTGGCCATTCTTCAGATTGAGTGCCATCTTTCTCTTCAACCATAGGGGAGAAGGGGGCTCAGAGCCTAGTCCCATCCTGTCCTAATCTGACATCCACATAGATGCATTTTCCAGCAGTGAATAATGATCAAGAATGGGAGCCCTGCATTTTTTCCGCAATCAGCGAACTCAGCAAAGAGCAATGACTCAGTGTCACACCAGATGGTGCATTTGCCTGGGTGCTGAAAGATCTTCATCATTAACATGTTTTTCTTTATTTAATAAGTATTAGGGAAGCCATCATGCAAGTTAAATCATTGCATGAAGGAAGATATGCCACATATCTGCGCCATCACTAAGAACGCCTATTTCCACCTCCGTAACATCGCCCGACTCCGCCCCTGCCTCAGCTCATCTGCTGCTGAAACCCTCACCCCTGCCTTTGTTACCTCTAGACTTGACTATTCCAACACTCTCCTGGCCGGCCTTCCATCTTCCACCCTCCATAAACTTGAGGTCATCCGAAACTCGGCTGCCCGTCTCCTAACTCGCATCAAGTCCCGTTCACCCATCACCCCCTGTGCTCGCTGACCAACATTGGCTCCCGGTTAAGCAACGCCTCGATTTTAAAATTCTCATCCTTGTTTTCAAATTCCTCCATGGCCTCGCCCCTCCCTATCCCTGTAACCTCCTCCAGCCCTACAACCCTCCGAGATATCTGCGCTCCTCCAATTCTGGTCTCTTGCTCATCCCCGATTTTAATCGCTTCACCATTGGCAGCTGTGCCTTCAGCTGCAGAGGTCCTAAGCTCTAGAATTCCCTCCCTGAACCTCTCTGCCTCTCTATCTCTCTTTCTTCCTTTAAGACGCTCCTTAAAACCTACCTCTTTGATCAAGCATTTGGTCATCTGCCCTAATATTTCCTTATGAGGCTCAGTGTCAAACTTTGCTTGATAACGCTCCTGTGATACGTCTTGGGAGGTTTTACTACGTTAAAGGTGCTACATAAATACAAGTTGTTGTTGTTGGAGTGTAGCAGGAAGACTTTGGCTAGCCAGGCTGGTGGCAGTCATGTTGTTTAACTGCTACTTTCATCGTCCTTCTGGTAAGCAGCCCAGAGCTTTACGGGGAGGCTTCTTAGTAGGAGGGTAACAGCCAACGTTCCCGCTAAGCTTTGCGGCCGCTCAGCTGTCTGGAGGTCCCGCGCAGGCCACTTACCCTATGGGAGATTTCGCACAAAATTGTGAATGGGCCACACAGCACCTTAAAGGGACCGTGCACCCCAAAAAGAAAATGGGGGAACATTGGTAACAAGCGTAATGGTACAGGGATGCTACAAAAAACTGCATATTTCATTGCGTTATATATAGTCCCCGCACTTACATCCGGATAGCCGCTGATATCGGGCAAATGTCGCTAACCATTTAGCATCACCATAGGCGTCAATTACAAAGGCACCGCTTAAAACGTATTAAGCGCGCCGACTATTTTGTGCAGTTCAGTACTTACCTGGTGGAAAAGCTCTGCTGATTTCAGGCAAAGTCAGGTCTTCGAGCAGCTTCAATCAGCTGTTCGCACTCGTTAACAACCATGGGAGTTATTTCGTTGTTACAAACTATTATGGTTTTACGGTCCACAGCAGGGAAATCGCGTTCGCACGAACGCGCCCCCTATATGTGATGGGAACTGTTTATTATTAAAAACTGATCGCTGCAGAGTGGAGGAAGGCCAGTGATTATAGTGACATCACCTGGTGTAGAATCTTAAAACAATTTCTTTGAGAATTTTGCCTGTGCTAATCTGGTTCGTAACATAGAGGTTATTGGAAAACAAATCAGGACGGCCATGATTCCACTTTGTTCTGTTTCAAATTGGTTTACAGCTTAGTGAAGGGACAGACTCTCATTACTCGATTTCAAGAGGGAAAGTTAACTGGATCCAACATAAACAGATGAAAGCCAAGGAAAGAATTGATTAAGTTTGATCTTTGAAGGTGGCAGTGGGTTTTATTAAGAGTTGCCCAATGGGAGAAAAGAGGACATGGTAGCACAATGATTATACTGTGATTGCAATTCCAGATGCTTTATCCATTTCAGTGTTGTTTAACAACCACAAATACTTGTCACTAATAGCACTGATATCTGCTAAGTCCAAAGGGTAGGTTTTCCTAATCCTTTCCTTGGAACTGCCCATTTCCCTGGGCACAAAGGCCGGGGAAAAGGAGCAGAGACCCGTTTTGCTGGGTTTCTGCCCCTTTTACATTGCCCCGAGATTTCTAGAGCTTCCCTGCGGGAGGGACTGAGCTGCCCCTGCACCAGCTGTAGGCACATGCCCAACACAGTTTTGTCAATGAAGCGGGCGGGGCGTTCCGAGCCCCTCTCCTCATTTTCCTGGGACATCGCTTTATGGGTACCCCACCAAAGGGTTGCCCAGTAAAACGTGGCACTGTGCCATGCCCCCAGACCCCCACCAACCAGAGGGACAGCAGGGGTCCAGATGGCAGGCCCAAGACAGGAAGGCCTGAGAGGCCTGGAACTGTGCTCCAATTCATGTCCCTTCTGCTGGTGCTGGGCCCTGCCAGGGGCTGAGCCAGCAACTGAGGTATCCCTGAGTAATAGCCCAGGACAGGAAATCCTGGCATTCTTGTTCAGTGTGAGGGTGAAGAGGGGGGGGGAAATCTGCCCTCAAATCTTTCTTCTTAACCCTTCCCTCACTATTTTTAAAAGTTATTTCCCCATTCTCACGATTGCTCCCCCTGCCCTGGCATTACAAGGCATTCTGCAGAGGGGGAGGCCAAGTGAACTTTCCTGAAGGCTTTTTAACTGCTGTTCTGAAACTGGCCACGAGGAGGGGCACGAGCAGTTTCTGACATCCCCTCGCTGCTGTAGAGCAAATGACGCTCCTCCCCCACCTGCAGACGTCCCAGCTTGAGACCACAAACTCATTGCATGGGAATCAATTTTCTATCCCTTTGAGCCCTCACAATGTCAAACCCCATATCGCGAAGCAAAATAATGCTAGTCTGTCCACTCGCCACTTCTTCAAGGCATTGTGCACACCCGGATGACCTTAGATAGAGATTGCGCAGTGCCCAGTGGAACACTTGAAACTTAGTGGGCATTGCAGGTTATTGTCTGTATCATCAATCCGGAAAATCAAGTCAGAATATAGCTACACATATTTTGGTTTTGAATAGACAATGGGTTAAATTTTCAACTTGGGCGGGCACGAGTGGATCAGCTGCCCGCTATACACCCTGCCCAGTTTCTGTCACGGCCCGCTTTACATCTCTGCCAAAGTTGAAAGCTCCGCCCCATATGTATCAGTGGTGCCCTCCTCTTGGGGAGGGCACTTGTAGAGTGTTTTTATCTTGGTGACATTGGGTACCCAGTGGAGCCTGTCATCTCATATTATTACTGGTGTCACTTGTACACTGTAGAAACAGAGACCGTTATCTCAGCCCACCGCCAGTGAAGCAACATTCCTGTAGTCCTGTCTGCAGCTCCAGTGGGAGAGTGGTGTAGAATTGCACTGTATTATATTAGCAAAAAAGCACACAGGAAATGAACTCAAACCCCAGTAAGAAGAATTACATTGCTGCAGCCCTTGCAGGATGTGTAACAATGAGACGTTACATAAGAACATAAGACGTAGGAGCAGGAGTAGGCCATTCAGCCCCTCGAGCCTGTTCAATAAGATCATGGCTGATCTGATCTTGGCCTCAAATCCACTTTCCTGCCTGTTCCCCATAACCCTTGACTCCCTTGTAGCTCAAATATCTATCTATCTATCTCCGCCTTGAATATATTCACTAACTCAGCCTCCACAGCTCTCTAGGGTAGAGAATTCCAAAGATTCACGACCCTCAGAGAAGAAATTCCTTCTTATCGCCGTCTTAAATGGGCGACCCCTTATTCTGAAACTATGCCCTCTAGTTCTAGATTCCCCCACGAGGGGAAACATCCTCTCAGCATCTACCCTGTCAAGCCCCCTCAGAATCTTATATGTTTCAATAAGATCACCTCTCATTCTTCTAAAAAAAAACAAATAGTATAGGCCCAACCTGCTCAACCTTTCCTCATAAGATAACCTCTTCATCCCAGAATCAACCTAGTGAACCTTCTCTGAACTGCCTCCAATGCAAGTATATCTCTCCTTAAATAAGGAGACCAGTTCTTGCCAGTTATTTTCCACTTCTGTTCTAAAGGTGCTGACTTAAGCTGGGCTATTTTACAGCATCAGCAATTCTTTGATAGATCTTCAAATGTGACCTTTCTTCTTGTGTGAGCCTAGATATTGTTAGCAGCCTATTTGCCCATGGAGGCTATCACGGGTCCTGAGCCTGATCTTGTCCTCCTCGTATGCAACCGCACTTTCAGTAAGGTTCACTGGATAGCAGGCAGGAGGGAGAATCCTGGCTGGTTTTACGCCTTTCCAGCCTAGGAGGCATTGACATCCTTCATTGCACCCTTACTCCGCCTGGGCTGAGAGCAGCTAAGTCAGCACGGACCAACAGTTGAACCTGGGACTGCCCTAATCTGTATGACGAGCAGCACACTAGGCTGTGTGTTTACCCACTGGCTCATTAGGAAGTGAGTTTTTAGCAAAGCACAGTAGTGACAAAGGATGCTGGTGATTTTGGGAGGAAGTTCACATGGATGGTGAAAATCTTATACTCACTTCAGGTTCCACAGTCACCTTCACATTGATTGCGGTTGATTTTGCGCTGACACGTGCAAACATGCAGCATGCTACTTGTGAGTATCTGAGCAGAGTAGAACCTTGAGAATATTCATAAGAATGCAACAAGACTTTATTCTGTTTAGCGCTGCTCTTGCTGGTAACATTAACAGCATGGCTTTGCCTCATGGCGCTAGCGCTCAACTATATTTATAAACGACATGGAAGTGATCAGAACATAAGAACATAAGAAATAGGAGCAGGAGCAGGCCATTCAGACCTTCGAACCTGCTCCACCATTCAATAAGATCATGGCTGATCTTCTACCTCAGCTCCACTTTCCTGCACTATCCCCATATTCCTTGATTCCTTAATATACAAAAATCTATCGATCTCTGCCTTGAATATATACCAGGAGCAGGCTGGAACCTTACTAAAGACCCCAGCCATCCCGGTCTCACCACGGTTGACGAAATTGCAGCCAAAGTATTTGTTTAATTTCTCTGCCATTTCCTTATTCCCCATTATAATTTCTCCTGTTTCAGCATGTAAGGGACCCACGTTTACTTTTGCTAATCTTTTCCTTTTTACATACTTATAGAAGCTTTTACAGTCTGTTGTTACGTCTCTTGCTAGTTTACTCTCATTCTATTTTCCGTTTCTTTATCAATTTCTTGGTCCTCCTTTGCTGAATTCTAAAATTCTCCCAATCCTCAGGCTTATTACTCTTTTTGGCAACATTAAAGGCCTATTCTTTAATCTAATACTATCTTTAATATCTCATGTTAGTCACGGGTGGACCATTTTTCCTGTGGTGTTTTCGTTCCTCAAGGGAATGTATATTCGTTGCGAATTATGAATTATTTCATTGGTTTCATTGCTTTTCTGCTGTCATATCTTTTAATCTAGTTTCCTAACCTACCTTAGCCAACTCGCCTCTCATACCTACGTAGTTTGCTTTGTACAGATTTAGGACCCTAGTTTCAGACTTAACTAAATCACTCTCAAACGCAACATAAAATTCTATCATATTATGATCACTACTCCCCAGAGGCTCCTTTACTACATTGCACAATACTAGATCTAAAATAGCCAATTCCCTTGTAGGTTCCTCGACATACTGATCTAGAAAACTATCTTGAATGCATTCCATGAACTCTTCCTCTATTACTGCAAATTTGGTTTGCCCAGTCTATATGAAAGTTAAAGTCCCCCATGATTACTGTATTACCCCTGTTACATGCATCTCTAATTTCCTGATTTATACTCTGCCTGACACTACTAGTTAGGAGGCCTATAAACTACTCCCACTAGTGTTTTCTGCCCCTTGTTGTTTCTTAGCTCCACCCAAACTGATTGTACATTTTGTTTTTCTGTGCCAAGATCCTTTCTCTCTACTGTCTTTATCCCCTCCTTTATTATCAGGGCTACTCCTCCTCCTTTTCCATTCTGCCTGTCTCTTCCAAAAGTCAAATATCCTGGAATATTTAGTTCCCAACCTTGGTCCCTCTGCAACCACATCTCTGGAACAGCTATTAAATCAAACCCATTTATTTCTATCTGGGCTATTAATTCACCTATTTTGTTGTGAATGCTTCGTGCATTCAGATATAGTACCTTTAGCTTTAACTTTTTTCTATTTTTCCCACTGGATGAATAATTAGATATATTTCTACATTTCTGTATGACACATTTTTGGTGCTGCTTTTACCATGAGGAAGGCACCACACGGGTGCTCAAAGTAAGATACTCCCCTAATTTAAAACAAACCTACTTGGACTGCAAGTGCACAAATGCCATTTGGATCCCCTGCCCGTTCCGTTGTTATCTTCGTTGAAATATTTTCTTTTCTTGTCTTTTTTTTTTAACAGAAAATGAGGAAAAAATGTTTTGCTCTGCCATCTCCATAGTGTCATTGTCCTTGTAGCTGGAGGGAATGTCTATGCTCATAAGTAACGTGCTGCATTGAAGAGGATTTGTCCCCTGCTCAAGCTTCTGTCAGTGGTGTAGGTAATTTGCCCCACCGTGGACAGGAAATAGAGGCCAAATTAGTCATTGTGATCATTTGCCTGTGTACATTGTGCCGTTCGTTAGCAGAACTAGAAAACGAGTTAACTTCGACCCAGAGCTTTTCTCCATAGTCCCAAGAAATTCCGGTTCCAGTACAATAATGTAATTGAAATCATTATACTCCTTATTAAAATATGTACTGCAAAATGATTGTAATTATTAATTTTTGTCTCCCTATGGTATCTGGCCTTTGAATGCCCAAATGCAAAAATAATCATATGAGTACTTTAAGGCTCGCAAGGGGAATATATCGCAAAATCTAATTCACAATGCAATGTAATGCAGTGCAAAAATCAGTGCAGGACCAGAGTGCCCCAACCTTCATTAATGTCATTTCAGAAAATCATTAAAAATTCTGTGTTTTCCTTCTGAGGGCAGCTGTTTGTACTAAAGAGTGAAGTTCTTAGCCTGGTGTAAACATTGAGATTACTGAATTAAAATTTAATAACCGAAAGCCAAAGATTCATGAAAGAATTAACACAGGAAGCCTTTTTAATCCAAAAAGATTATCTGCTTGGGTTGGGGAAATTACGCCCTGAAGCAATTAAGATGGGAGTTTTGTTTCCATATAGATTTTTAAAAACGTGCCCAATTTTAAGTATGTAAAGTTTCCAATGAAGATTGACAGCCCCCCAATGATGTGATTGAGTTCAAAAACTGTATTTTATAACTTAACGGCATTTCTGCAGATAAGGCACAATCTCAAGCGTGGGACGAGCTAGTAATGGTTTCAGAATAATTGTGTGTCAAATTTATGAAGCTTTATTGCACGGTTATTTAATTTTCACTTTCTGGCGGCTGTAAAGACTAAAAGAGCCAATTATGCCGATGCTGTACAAATTTCTCATTAACTCTTTCCTGTCCACCATATTGACTCTTCAGGGTCAGACTGCTTTTGCCGCAGTTGTTGCACTTTTTATCGTTGGCCATTTCCATTAAATTCACTGCACGTGCTGCACCCTGATTTTAATGCGCAAAACTCCCATAAAGTGCACCAATGTGTAAGCCATTTCCTAACATATAAAAAGATGCATGGAGGGGTGGCAAATTGGTAGCTCTCAAAGATGACAATGGGCCAAAAATTCGGCCCTTCCCGGGTGAGTACACAGTCCGTACTCACCCGTAAGATGTCCCGAAGTGCCGGTTTCCTGCATGCACTGCGCATGCGCGGGAAACCGGAACTTCCGGTCTGGTGAAGGGGGCGGTTCCTAGGTGAACCACATGCACGGTAGAGGCTGCGCGCACGCAGCAAACTTAGATTTTTTTTCAGGTTTCTACGCGAGGGTAAGTATTGAAGAAACGACGCTTATAAAAAGGAGGCGCAAGACCCATTTTCAACAAGGTAAGTAGTTAATTAAATATAATTTTAAAAAAATTTCAACAGGTTTATCTTTTTTAGATACTTTAAAGAAAGGTAAGTTTATTTTTATCACTTTTAAAAAGTATTTTAATATTTTCAAAAATTTTAATTTTTCTTTAAAGTGGTTAATTTATTTAACTATAGTTATTTTATAAATATGATGGTTTTTTTAAAATTTATTTTAAGTTTAGCTGTTCTTTTGGGGCTGATTTCAATTCACAGATTTGACAGGTCTTCCTGTCAAATCTATGAATGAAAGATGGTCTGCTGCCATTGGCTCTCCATGGCCCACGTGATCCCAGGGGACGCATCGCACTAACTGCGCCCCTGGGACACGCAAGCACTGCACGCCGGCAGTTGGGAGTGGCCCAGGACCCGAAGTTCCCGTGAGCCCAAAACACAACGGCAGGCGCGGTAGGTAAGAGCGCGCGCGATCCTTACCCCCGCGGCAAGCCGGAGAGGCAAATTTCTGGGCCATTATGTTTTCCCGGAACAATCTTATGATGTTAGTCAAGCAACTCCCCTGATGGCTAAGTTGGTAAGTGCACTGCCCGGTGTGCAACTTAGCCAAGCAACCCACTGAGGCCACAGATCCGATCTCCTGTCCGTGTTTACGTGGTTGACCTCAGCTAGACTGGCAATTGAGGTGGTCCAGTTGGCCTCGACATCCCAGGCCTAGTAAAGAGAGAGATCAGCCAGGACTCGTGCTCCTGGTCCCTATCCAGTCACTCCAGCTCTAATGCGCAGAAGTATAAATGTCAAGTGAGGACAAAATTGGGTTTGGTTGTGGGATCCCCAGTATTCACTGTGCTAAATTTTCATCTTCACCACAAGGGTGGTAATGTGGTGCAGAGGATGGCCTGCCAGTTGCAGAACTTGCCTGCAGTGGCGGAAATCTCATTGGAAAGATTCACACAAGGAATTGCAGGAAAGACTTCGTGTTCAAAGACTTTGGAGAAGAAAGTAAGGTTGGAGATGGGGCATTAGTTTTCAAGGACAGATGAGTTGAGGCTGGATTTGTTTGAGGAGAGGGATGATGATGGCAGCTTTGCAAGGGAGCTGGACAGTAACTGAGCAGAGGAAACCATTTATAACTTCAGCTACTGGGTGGGGGGCCAGAATGAGAATTTAGCACTTCAGTGCGAATGGGTGTCAAGGACAAGATGAGCTCGAGAGGACATGAAGGGAGATTGGAGAGATAGTAGAGAGAGATGCGGGTTCATGACTATGACAGGGGAGAGCCTGAGGGGTTTGGCTTGGTGGGCAAGAGGAAGGAGTGGAAGCAGCTGAACAGATGATTTCAATCTTAGTCACAAAGAAGTCCATGAGCTCCTCACACTTATTGCTGGAGGTGAGGGTGGAGGGCAGTGGAGTGGGGTTTACGGACATGGTTGGTAATGGAGAAAAGAAGCCAGGGGTTACCTTTGGTCTCCAGTATGATCCTGGAGTAGTGGGTAATTTTGGCAGAGGAGAGTGAGGCCCAATAGTGCTTGATGTCCAGCTGGATACGAATGAGGAGCGTGAGTCATGGCTGATGTTTCCCTTTATTAGGCCAGGGGTGTTAAGGACAACTGTACCACCTCTAATGCTGCCCTACCTGAGGTCAACTACATCAGCACAGACCGGGGATCGAACCGGGGCCTTGGTGGCCTGTATGATCTGGTGCGGGATGCCTAAACCTTAGGTGCACCAGAACCTAGGAGATCTTCCTGCTATGTTTATGATGTTACTAAAGTATAGCAGCCAGACTACATCTTCCTCCCTGTGATCCCCAACATTTTTAGCACCAAATATTTTAAAGAAAATTTCCCTTTTGCAGCTATAACAGCTACTGGTGGAACAGTAGCTCCACTGCAGAGTTCCAATAATTTTATACTGGGCTACTCAGGGTGTTGGTATGTAAACACTCCAGCTTGGAACTCAATTCTAGAATTATTACATTTTGCCATATTTCTGGTTCTTAGTCATCACTGAGTTACTCCTGTGTTCAAAAGTCTCATAAAAAAATTATTAAATTCTTCAGAACAAAGCACGGTATGATGCTTGGGAAAAGGCAATTGATTTCCATATTTCCCATATTTCAGTTCCTCAGCTGAGTTCCCTGGAGTACAAATATAAACTGAATGTAGTTAATTTTGCAAATTCTCCTGAATCAAATGGGTGTACTCAAATTTCAGATATTCACACATATCCTTCCAGATGCAGCTGAAAAGGCATTTGGTTCCTTTGATAAATTAAAAGCAACTAAGGAAATACATGTCTAGATTATGAAGGAGTTACCTTAAGACATTTCCTGAGCACAGAGATGAGGCAAATCTCAAAATTAAAAATAATTCCCAATCTCAGGACTTATCTAACAGCTTATCTTGTTGATTAAACCAGCATTACAGTAACTAAATAAATACTGTAGTTGTATTTATCAGTGATGTTTATTACTGTGTAATGTGAATGTAATATGCACTCCATTGTTTCTCTAGTGCTACACCAGGACCTCCATAAAAATGTGCTTTGTAAACTCAGTGGGGTAATTTTGACATTGGGCAATAATATAAAATGGCCGATATTGAATCAGCCACCCATTATGCATCTTGCCATATCATTGAAAATCGGGAGAGATATATAACGGGCAGCTGATCTGATATCAGCCATTTTACACTATCGGCCAAAGTCAAAATTACCCACAAAGGGCTGTATATTCCGATGCCTACGGGTGTGTACGGGCTGTGTACACACCCGTAGAGACATCGGAAATGCCGGTTTCAGGCATGCCAAGTGCATGTGCTGAAAACCGGCATTTCCAATCTGTCAAGAACGCTCTTGACAGATTGGACGCCTGCCCTCTGCGGGCGGATAGTTCCGCTTTCTGGAGAACCTCTGCCCGCAGAAAACCCTTAGAAATCGTACGCCTGGTAAAAGCAAGCATAAGGCTTGCTTTTACCAGCATAGGAGTTGAAAAAGGTAAAAAAAAAAAATTCACTCATTTATCATTTAAAAATACTTTTTAAAAAAAGGTAAGTTTATTTTTAGCCCCGTAAAAAACTTTAATTATTTTTTTCAAAAAATTAAACTTTTGTTTAAAATATTAAATTTATTGTAATTTCAACTCATTTTAAAAAGGTGATTTTTTTTTTTTATTTATTTAATGTTTTACTGTGTTTTTGGGGTGATCTCCATTCATATATTTGACAGGTTTATCTGTCAAGTGTATGAAGGGAAATTCCCTTCTCCTATTAGCTCCCCATGGCCCACGTGATCCCAGGGATGCTTGCGAACCTCATGCACCTCTGGGATACGTGGGCCCTGAGCATTTCGAGTTGGAGAGGCCCAGGAACGGAAATGTCTGGACCTCGGGAGCCCTCAGCTAAGTCCGTAGATTTTTTCCACAATGGAACCTCCGCACGCAGGAAGCCTCCGATCGGAAAATACGGGCCAATGTTAAGTGGTTAACATTCTGGTTAAGTGCTCTTAATAAACTAGCATTTCCAACTTACCATAGCTTACATATCGTTCATTTATAAAAAATCTCTAACAAAGCTAAATTGGGAGAAGCACAACCTGTTAGTGCTGATTTACTGGTCTGCTGCAACGCGTAGAGGGATGGTGCAGGTTTGCACCCTCAGTTCCTCAGATCATGAAGATGTGCCAACAGAGGTTAGACATTCCGGATAAAGAGAGGGGAAATAGGAAGTTGACTCAACCTTGTTACTCTGTGCAGCTCCCGTTAGTTGTCTCGAGGATGGTAGAGTTAGCGGTCTGAGAACAGACTCCGACACAAACTCCACTCTTGGTCAAGCAGTGAGGACACATACAGAGAAAGGAAGGATAGACTACAAAAAAACAAACAGATACTAGAAAATCATTGAAATGCATCGCATTCTGATTTGGCCTCCATCAAACTAGAATATGATACATTTCATTGAATTCCCTTCCACCCAGCTCCATCTTTCATCACACAGCTTTTATTCTGAAGGTCACATCTTACTTCTCAGTTCCACAACTGCTATAACCTCCATGCCTTTCATTATCCTTCACTGTGCTTTCTCTACCCTACTTACTTCTGCATTCTTCCTATCCAAATATTTTCAAATAAATACATCTGATGTTCAAGGATACTTTTTGGGCCCTGACATTGAAAGCCTATATTTTTTGGAAAAGCAAAATACAATCATAACACGGTAATAGCATACTGAATTTCAGTATACTTAATACATTTTGGCAGTCGTGATAGTAACTTGGTGAACCTGTGCACATATTCATTCATAATGTAATAACACCTTTTTGGAAGGGTTTAATGCCACATTTTAATTCTGATTTCTCATGTGAAGAAATGCTGCTTCGTAATAGATGAGCTTCTAATTAATGATAACGCTTCATGATGTCTGCAGGATGTGCAGTATTTACCCATGAGGGTAACTGAGGATTTTTTCTGCTTTTTATGCAGCTGCATGCATTTGTCTCAAGGTTCACGCGGCTTCACATGCTCTTTTTGTCAGTTTCAGTTCATGTTCTGCAGTTCTTCTGCTGCACAATATCACCTTAATTGGTCCTTAACAAGGTTTAACATGATTTACCCACGGAACCTTTGGGCTGGATTTTGTCAATGGGGGCGCGTTGGGGGCGGGACTGCTGGTTTTCGGGTTTCAGTCCCGCCCCTTACGACGTCTGACCAACCCACGCTATTTTTCCCTTGATTGACCTTGTTAAGCCCGCCCTGTGGGCTTACCGGCCAATTAAGGGAAAGCCGGTGAAAGAGGACGTCAGCGTATGATGTTTCATCTGTCGAAAAATTTTTGACAGATGAATTGTCAGCGTTTCACAGCTTTGAGAAGCCGTCAAATACTGACAATCTCTGTTCTAAGGTGAGCCCTTGCACAGTAGGCTCATCAAAACCTCTCTCCTCAGCAGAAAGCAGATGGCTGCTGCATCTGAGAATGCAGCAGCCATTCTGTCATCTCTGCCATTGAGATGAGGCACCTCCAGATCCTCAAAGGTTGAAGGCTGCAGGAAGAAGCCAAGGTAAGGAAACTTTTTCCAACACTTTACACTCACCTCTCATACTTACCTCTCCACACTTGCACCCATCACTCACCTTTACAGCGGACTTTTCGACCCCTCTCACCCCCGCAGACCCACTGCTCGCCTCGCTGACCCTGGCGAGGTTTGCAGCCGTCGGGAAGCCCACACTTGCAGGGGTAAAATGGGGATAAGCCTCAAAACTGCCTGTTAACAGGCAATTAATTGGCTCTAATCCCCTTCCTGCCTCGAGGAGATGGGTCCCTGCGCGACTCGGGGACCCGCCTCCTGGGAAGATGGCACGGAGGCGGGTTGGGAGCGGGGTCGGCACCCGCTCCCAGTTTCTGCCATTTTCCCGGCAGTCCCGCCTCCATACCTGCCTTCCCAGGGCTGGGAAAATTCCCCCCTTTGTCTCTGTTTGATTATACCAGTGTTAGTAAGTGAGACATTTTAAAAGGGTTACAAGCAGAAGGACACCTCATTTGTTCTATAAATTACGATATATTAATGCTTGTTTATGTGCAGGCAATAAATTAAATGACTAGAATTTTACCCCACAAGACACACCTTCACTTGCTACATTGTACTTAAGTGAGAAGTCGCACAACACCAGGTTATAGTTCAACAGTTTTATTTGAAATCACGAGCTTTCGGAGCTGCTGCTCCTTCGTCAGGTGAAGGGGCTTCACCTGACGAAGGGGCAGCAGTTCCGAAAGCTTGTGATTTCAAATAAAACTGTTGGACTATAACCTGGTGTTGTGCGACTTCTCACTTTTGTCCACCCCAGTCCAACACCGGCATCTCCGCATCATGGCTACATTGTACTTGGCTTCTGTCATTTTTAGGTTCTCCTCACAGTTTTGGGCTTCTGATGTCAACTCCAGTTTCCTTTCCCTCCTTGTTACTATTGTTACCATTTTTACATCTCACCTATTCCTAATATTCAACTTCTTGGCATATCCCACATTGACTCTGCTTCAGGAGTCAGTGTCTGCTACTGATGATGTATGGGTGAGTGATTTGAATGAATGTATGAAAGTGAAGGAGAAAAAAATAGTTTGCTGGCAGCCAGTCTAAGGTGAGGCCTGTATGCTTGGAAAACGGATGAAATTCTAATCGGTCATTTTACGTTGCTATATGTCAAAATAATCATACTATCTCACTGCAGAGAAGATGCAATGATAACTGGTGTAGGAAATGGAAAAAGTCATGCAGGTACAGTGGAAGGATGCTCATTTTCAGTGGAGTGTCAAACCACATTGCTGGGGCAAAGTAGAGGATTGAAGTATAAGAGTAAAGACATCTTACTGCAATTATATAGGGCCTTGGTGAGACCACACCTGGAGTACTGTGTACACTCTTGGTCTCCTTACCTAAGGAAGGATATACTTGCCTTCGAGGGAGTGCAACGAAGGTTCACTAGATTGATTCCTGTACGGGGGGATTGTCCTATGAGGAGAGATTGAGTAGACTAGGCCTATATTCCCTAGAGTTTAGAAGAATGAGAGATGAGCTAATTGAAACGTATCAAATTCTTAAGGGGCTTGACAGGGTAGATGCTGGGAGGTTGTTTCCCCTGGCTGGGGAGTCTAGAACTAGGGGTCATAGTCTCTGAATAAGGGGTCGGCCATTTAGAACTGAGATGAGGAGAAATTTCTTCACTAAAAGGGTTGTGAATCTTTGGAATTCTCTACTCCAGAGGGCTGTGGATGCTCAGTCATTGAATATATTCTAGACAGAGATCGATAGATTTTTGGATACTAAGGGAACCAATGGATCTGGGGATAGTGCGTGAAGGTGGAGTTGAGGTAGAATATCAGCCATGATCTTATTGAATGGTGGGGCAGGCTCGAAGGGCGGAATGTCCTACTTCTGTTCCTATTTCTTATGTTCTACATCTAAGCTATGCTATACACTATCCGGAGAGCATGTGGTCCTATCACTGTGGTCACAAATTGATAAACAGCCACATTCCCCAGTAGAGTACTGATGTTTCTCGCCTAGATAGGCACAAAATTAACCCATCCTAACTGCATAAAGATAATGAAGTCCAGAAGAAAAATATGGCACATTTCTGCATGTTTCAACTGTTAGTTTACTGTCATTATGAGACTCCCCAGGTGGGAAAAGCAGGTAACCAATCATGCTACTGCTGAAAACAGTATTTGATTAACTAAGAACCACTAGGCTACTGTGAATTTCAGCCCCCTGCAGTGGCCCTTTTAGGCTTCAGTTCCATGTTTAATGAACACTAAGGCACCAAGACTTTGTATGCATTCATTATCACAACACTCATTACTGGGGGGAAAATCAGAGTAAGGTTAAACTGCACTTATTGCACTATGTACTTGTGGTTACAGGAGCAGACACACCGATTTGCCTGTTCTATTTTTTGCTGCCTTTGCAGCTTGCTGCACTTGCTGAAGGTTAAACCGAGGATAATCGGTCTCTCACGCTGTCTATACATATACAAAGGTTTTATTCCAGTGCTGAATGCTCAATAAAATTGATTTTCAATAAGCCATGAAAATACCTAGATCTGAGAGCTCTTGGAAGAATGCACACACATATAGAATAAATGCTGATCTGTTTGTAGAGGCAGGAACCTCTGCATTCCAAAGGTGAATGAGTTCTTGAAGCTGGGTGCCGAATGCACAAACCGCTTTTCATCTTCCAGCCAATGGAGATGCTGAGTGACCTTCAGTTGGTGGGTCTGATCCTCATTTCACCATCAAAATTGCCTACTCTTCGTCAGAAGTAAGTCTCATAAGAAACAGGATTAGGAGTAGGCCAATCGGCCCCTCGAGCCTGCTCCGCCATTCAATAAGATCATGGCTGATCCAATCTTGGCCTCAACACCACTTTCCCGCTCTCTCCCCATACCCCTTGACTCCCTTGTAGTTCAAATGTCTATCAATCTCCGCCTTGAATATATTCAATGACTCCGCCTCCACAGCTATCTGGAGTAGAGAATTCCAAAGATTCACGACCCTCTGAGAGAAGAAATTCCTCCTCATCTCCGTCTTAAATGGGCGACCCCTTATTCTGAAACTATGCCCCCTAGTTCTAGATACCCCCACGAGGGGAAACATCCTCTCAGCATCTACCCTGTCAATCCCCCTCAGAATCTTATATGTTTCAATAAGATCACCTCTCATTCTTCTAAACTCCAATGAGTATAGGCCCAACCTGCTCAACCTCCCCTGAAGGCTTAACTTATTGTGATATGAGCCACACCCAGAATCAGTGTTCCTTGTAAGCTGTGCTTTGTTCTGTGCAGCCTGTTTCTTTCACTGCACGGTCCCTTTGAATTTCTGCACATGCGCGGTACTTACAGTGGAAAAGCCGGAGAGCGGCCTGCGTTGGACCTTTCCCATTCAGCTTAGAGGAAACATTGCCCAGAATACCTCAAGATGCATACACGATCTGTGCCAAGTTTGCTGATCCCAAGTGAGGCCGGCACTACAGTTGAGCTAGGGAAGTGTTTCCACTCCTGATTCCTATCTAGTGAGCCCCCGCTGGAAGGTCCACGTGTGCAGCTGTTGGGTGAGGACCGGATTTGGCTTGGCTTTGGATTCTCCCATAGTCATTTTATGAATGATGTGGAACTATCTAATGGGAATGAAAGGCGATAATTCTGTGGGAGGGACCAATGCTTTTTCCTGCCAGATGTGCAATACCGTGTTACAGTTAATAATAAGTCTGGCGACATTCGCTGTCTGGGTTCGTACACGAAGAATGGCTACGTGGGCAAGGTTACTGGAGAGCAGCTGGTGGCTGTGGAACCACACCCTAGCATAAGTCAGGTCCTTCAGAGAAAATTTGAGACAATCCAGTGCCATACCATGATATTGTAATAATAAAAAAGTTGTAAAAGGTTTGGGGGGGAAAATTGGCTCGCGCCCCCTTTGGGGAGATAACTTCGCCGGGGCGCTAACAGGAGTGCAAAGCAACCGAATTTTTCCCCCTTGATTTCCTAACCTATGAAATTCAGTGATTTTTTTTCCTATAGAGAGTGATATAGATAGGGTGGTTAGATAGAAAGAACATAAGAAATAGGAGCAGGAGTATGCCATTCGGCCCCTCGAGCCTGCTCCGCCATTCAATAAGATCATGGCTGATCTTCTACCTCAACTCCACTTTCCTGCCTGATCCCCATATCCCTTGATTCCCTTAGTATCCAAAAATCTATCGATCTCTGTCTTGAATATACTCAACGACTGAGCCTCCACAGCCCTCTGGGTAGAGAATTCCAAAGATTCACCACCCTCTGAGTGAAAATATTCCTGTTCATCTCAGTCCTAAATGGCCATACTGTTATTCTGAGACTGTGACCCCGAGTTCTAGACTCCCCAGCCAGGGGAAACAACTTCTCAGCATCTACCCTGTCAAGCCCCTTAAGAATGTTATATGTTTCAATGAGATCACCTCTCATTCTTCTAAACTCTAGGGAATATAGGCCTAGTCTACTCAATCTCTCCTCATAGGAAGGAGCGGGTTGCGGGGGACAAATAATCCTTGGATCCCAAAAAAGCAGTAATATCTCCTGAAAAGAAAGTGGGTTTGATTTTCATTTCAGGCGCAGATCAGGCAGGCGATGTCTGCTCCGTCTGCCCGATGACGTCAGTGGGAGCCCTGATCGAGTTCGATGATTGGGCCTCACTTACAAATAATTGGCGAGCTGCAGACATTAACTGTGTGCTGATAGGCAGCTCACCGATTGGAGGGCGCGGGAAATCCAGGTTGTCCCTCCGTGGAGCCGACCCAAGCACGGCAAGTAAAAAAGGGGTGGGGGAGCCAGTCCTGGGGGAGAGCTGGAGAGAGGCAGGCATGGCGGAGGTCGATTTCTGTGGGCCAGGTTGAACATTCAGGCTCCTCCAGATCCCATAAAAAAAATTTTGAAAACTTATGGATCAGCCTCCGGCGGCCAATTTAGAAATCGCTGGTTAGGCCACTCAACGCTAAGTGGTACTTCAGAATTGCGTCAAGGTCATATTGACATCATAAGACCCCGATTTGCATGGGCTAATGAGGCTCCCATTTCAAGGCTCCCACCAAAATGGCAATGGCCAGTGCGCCAGCAAGAACGGGGCATTAAGTGTTGCGTCACAATAGCCCAGATATTCCGATCCCTACGGGCTGTGTACCCACCCGTAGGGACATCGGAAATGCCAGTTTCAGGCATGCACAGTGCATGCGCTGAAAACCGGCATTTCCGATCTGTCAAGAATGGTCTTGACAGATCCTCCGGCTGCCCTGGAGAAGGGCCTCTGCGGGCGGATAGTTCCGCTTTTTGGAGACCCTCCGCCCGCCGAAAACCCTTACAATTCTTACGCCTGGTAAAAGCAGTCATAAGGCCTGCTTTTACCAGGATAAGAGTTGAAAAAAGTTGAAAAAATTAAAAAAAAATTCACTGATTTATCATTTTAAAATACTTTAAAAAAAGGTAAGTTTATTTTTAGCCCCGTAACAAACTTTAATTATTTTTTTCAAAATATTAAATTTTTGTTTAAAATACTTAATTTATTGTAATTTCAAGTCATTTTAAAAATGAGATTTTTTAAAAAATGTATTTAAAGTTTTACTACGTTTTGGGGGTGATCTCCATTCATATATTTGACAGGTCTTCCTGTCAAGTGTATGAAGGGAGATCCCCTTCTGTGATTGGCTCCCCATGGCCCACGTGATCCCAGGGACGCTGCGAACTACCTGTGCCTCTGGGATACGTGGGCCCTGCGCACTTGCAGTTTGGAGAGGCCCAGGAGCGGAAGCGTGTGCGTCCCAGGAGCCCTCAGGTAAGGGCGTAGATTTTTCCAGATCGCAGGCCTCCGCCCGCGGGAGACCTGCGATCGGAAAATACGGGCCAATGTTCATTGCGCTGCTGCATTGATCCTGCCCGGTGTGGAAGATGAGAATCAGCCCCAGAGTTTCCTCAAATAAGCAAAACACTTCATTTCTGACCAATTAGCACCACCAGCACTAACTCCATCTGATTAATCACCTCTTCCTATCTATGACGCTGCCCCAGGAGACTGCAGCACCAATCTGTGGTATACCTAGTTCTCACTTTCTTGTCTACTAAATTTTTTTGTTGCAATTTGGCAATTAATATTTTAATAAGTGAGATGGAATGTGTCTGGCAAACAGCACAAATTAGCGTTGTAGAGCCGTATTTTGAGATTGCGACTTATGTTCGATCTCCATATATGGAATCGAGAGTTCATTGCGAAGTTTGTAAGTGCACTACGCCTACAACAGTCAGGAAAACAGTCCCCATTGGAGGAAATCATTCTACCTAAGGAAGTGAATTGTGTCACTGATTCCATTATCTTTAATAGATTGTTGTCTACTCTGAAGGTAGCTGGAATGATATTGTGTCCTTGCGATGGCACTTTCGCCTTGTTCCAGCTAACCTGAAGACCTAGATGCCTCTTGGTCAAACATTCGTCGGGTGTCCACAGTTTCAGCCAGGGCCAGTATATCGTCAGCAAAGTCCAGATCTATACACACAAATAGTCATTGCCAAGGCTGGTCCCACATCCAAATTAGACAAGGTTACTGATGTTTTCTTAAGGGAAGAATTTGTCCCCTCAATTAGCCACCGCTAAACCTGACCTCAAGATTGTGTACTTTATGTATTTTTTTTAATTCGCTCATCCCTAATTGCCCTTGAGTGGCTTGCTTGGCCATTTCAGAGGGCAGTTAAGAGTCAACCACATTGCTGTCGGTATGGAGTCACATATAGGCCAGACCAGATAAGGACAGCAGATTTCTTTCCCTAAAGGACATTAGAGAATCAGATGGGTTTTTACAACAATCCGGTAGTTACATGGTCACCATTACTGATACTAGCCTTTTATTCAAGATTTATTTAATTAATTGAATTTAAATTCTCCAGCTGCCGTGGTGGGATTTGAACTCACGTCTCTGGATTATTAGTCCAGAATAACTAGTCCAATAACATTACCACTATGCTACCGTTCCCTTGAACCAGATATAAAACAAATTGAAAATTGGTTCCATTCTCCAGCACCAACATAACTTCCCTTGATGAATATGAAAATTCAATATAAGTAACTATAAGAAAAAACCTTGGAAATATATTGTCCATCTTTGGTCGTTGAATTTTTGTTTGAATTAGTCCTGTATATTTTAGCAAGAATAGATTTTATCTCTTAATTTTTCTTCCTAAATATAGCCAAGTGGCATTTGTCAAATTAATCAGCTTATCATATTTTAATAAGGTGACATAATATTAAACTTTTAATTAAGAAGCTGATATGGTCCTCAGTGCACCAGACGTGTGACAGTGTGTGCTCCTGATTGCTGGGAAATTTGACATGAATATTCATTGAGCAACTTAACATCCTCTCGGCTGAAACGGATGAATATAAATAACATTTTAACATTATTGCAGGATTCATATCCATGCCAGCAGTGTTGCTCTTTTGGTTTTTAAATGAAATGAAATGAAACTGGTATACAGTCAAGAGGGAGTGGCCCTTGGAGTCCTCAACATTGACTCTGGACTCCATGAAGTCTCATGGCTTCAGGTCAAGCACGGGCAAGGAAACCTCCTGCTGATTACCACCTACCGCCCTCCCTCAGCTGATGAATCTGTACTCCTCCATGTTGAACACCACTTGGAAGAAGCACTGAAGGTAGCAAGGGCACAGAATGTACTCTGGGTGGGGGACTTCAGTGTCCATCACCAAGAGTGGCTCGGTAGCGCCACTACTGACTGAGCTGGCCAAGTCCTGAAGGACATAACTGCCAGTCTGGGCCTGCTGCAGGTGGTGAGAGAACCAACACGAAGGAAAAACTGACTTGACCTCGTCCTCACCAATCTATCTGTCACAGATGTATCTGTCCATGACAGTATTGGTAGCAGTGACCACCGCACAGTCCTTGTGGAGACAAAATCCAGTCTTCACAGTGAGGACACCCTCCATCATGTTGTGTAGCACTACCACTGTGTTAAATGGGATAGATTCAGAACAAATCTAGCAGCTCAAAACTGGGCATCCATGAGGTGCTGTGGGCCATCAGCAGCAGCAGAATTGTATACCACCACAATCTGTTATCTCATGGCCTGGCATATCCCTCATTCTACCATTAACATCAAGCCAGGCAACCAACCTTGGTTCAATGAGGAGTGTAGAAGAGCAGCCCAGGAGCAGCACCAGGCATACCTAAAAATGAGGTGTCAACCTGGGGAAGCTTCAAAACAGGACTACATGCATGCTGAACAAAGGAAGCAGCATACTATAGACAGAGCTAAGCGATCCCACAATCAGCGGATCAGATCAAAGCTCTGCAGTCCTGCCACATTCAGTCGTGAATGGTGGTGGACAATTAAGCAACTAACGGGAGGAGGAGGCTCCATGAATATCCCCATCCTCAATGATGGTGGAGCCCAGCACGTGAGTGCAAAAGACAAGGCTGAAGCGTTTGCAACCATCTTCAGCCAGAAGTGCCAGGTGGATGATCCATCTCGGCCTCCTCCTGAGGTCCCCACCATCATAGAAGCCAGTCTCAGCCAATTCGATTCACTCCACATGATATCAAGAAATGGTTGAGCGCACTGGATACAGCAAAGGCTATGGGCCCCGTCAATATCCCGGCTCTCATGCTGAAGACTTGTGCTCCAGAACTAGCCGCGCCTCTAGCCAAGCTGTTCCAGTACAGCTACAACACTGGCATCTACCCGACAATGTGGAAAACTGCCCAGATATGTCCTGTCCACAAAAAACAGGACAAATCCAATCTGGCCAATTACCGCCCCATCATCTACTCTCAATCATCAGCAAAGTGATGGAAGGTGTTGTCGACAGTGCTATCAAGCGGCACTTACTCACCAATAACCTGCTCACTGATGCTCAGTTTAGGTTCCGCCAAGACCACTCGGCTCCCGACCTCATTACAGCCTTAGTCCAAACATGAACAAAAGAGCTGAATTCCAGAGGTGAGGTGAGAGTGACTGCCCTTGACATCAAGGCAGCATTTAACAGAGTGTGGCATCAAAGCACCCTAGTAAAATTAAAGTCAATGGGAATCAGGGGAAAGACTCTCCACTGGCACAAACGAAGATGGTTGTGGTTGTTGGAGGCCAATCATGTCAGCCCCAGGACATCACTGCAGGAGTTCCTCAGGGCAGTGTCCTGGGCCCAACCATCTACAGCTGCTGCATAAATGACCTTCCCTTGATAATAAGGTCAGAAGTGGGGATGTCCGCTGATGATTGCACATGTTCAGTTCCATTCGCAACTCCTCAGATAATGAAACAGTCCACGCCCGTATGCAGCAAGACCTGGACAACATTCAGGCTTGGGCTGATAAGTGGCAGGTAACATTTGCACCACACAAGTGCTAGGCAATGACTATCTCCAACAAGAGAGCGTCTAATCACCGCCCCTTGACATTCAACGGCATTACCATCGCTGAATCCCCCAACATCAACATCCTGGGAGTTACCATTGACCAGAAACTTAACTGGACCAGCCACATGAATACTGTGGCTACAAGAGCAGGTCAGAGGCTGGGTATTCTGCAGCGAGTGTCTCACCTCCAACAACACTCAAGAAGCTCGACGCCATTCAGGACAAAGCAGCCTGCTTGATTGGCACCCCATCCACCACCTTAAACATTCACTCCCTCCACCACTGGCGTACCGTGGCTGCAGTGTGTACCATCTGCAAGATGCACTGCAGCAACTCACCAAGGCTTCTTTGACAGCACCTTCCAAACCCACGACTTCTACCACCTAGAAGGAAAAGGGCAGCAGCCACATGGGAACACCGCCACCTCCAAGTTCCCCTCCAAGTCACACACCATCCTGTCCTGGAAATATATCGCCGTTCCATCATAGTCGCTGGGTCAAAATTCTGGAACTCCCTCCCGAACAGCACTATGGGTGTACCTTCACCACACGGACTGCAGCAGTTCAAGAAGGTGGCTCACCACCACCTTCTCAAGAGCAATTAGGGATGGGCAATAAATGCTGGCCTTGCCAGCGACGCCCCCATCCCAGGAATGAATAAAAAAAGAATTTGCCGATTATACATGTGTAAAGCGCAATATCATTTAACGTTAACTTGTGTTGTCATTGATGTATTGCAGAAATACACATGGTGATCCTGTGCTCCAAGAGAGTGGGGGGTCAGAGGACATTGTAGTCCTGTCTTCCACTCATTCTCCCTGCCAGCGCAGGTTCCGGCTGCGATTGGGGAATCACTCCGATACTGCCCACTTGGGTGTTCATTTAGACACAGTAATGTTATCCATTTGTTTCCTAACCCAACTCTCCTGAAGGCTGAGGTGTGTTTCCACAGGTACTGGCTGCCTTCCAGTACCTCGCCCTATGTCTGTGCAGTGAAGGTCAGCAGCCTATTCCAGCATGGATGGCATCACAATTTAGCCCAATCCTGCCCACGCCTGACATCCACACTTGTGTCCTTTCAGGTGGAAAGTGATCAGCAGCAGGACCCATTAGCTGGTTTCACCCATCCCAAGCCCCACTGGCACTGAGACCAATTGTAACTTCTGAATCCTATGAATTCCTGACCTATGTAAACACTGAGAAACAAAGTTTGAAAAGAGTAAAAGGCGAAGTAAATCAGGAAGTAGTGGTCAAGTGATGCCAAGTGTGGGTTTTTAAAAGGCTGAAGATTGGAGGAGGAAGGAAAGACTACGGGAAATACGAACCCCGAATTTAACCTTGCCCACCCAGCGGGAATGGAGTGGAGTGACGTAATTCGGAACCCGAGGCTATTTTAACCGCGAAATGCAGGAATCGCGCACAGTCTCGGAGCCACCAGCGAAAGATGGCGGCAAACAGGATGGGGGTTGGAAGAGGCCCAGGTAAGTTCATTTTTTTACGCTTTCCTTGTGAGCCAGGAGGAGCAGGACTGCCTCTCCAGTTGCCACAAGGAATACCTTGGGCCCCCACTGAACCGAGGCTCCACTTGGTGCCTGCCCAGGGTGGTACACTAAGACTGAAACTTACTGTAAAGTGAATCCGAATGTAGAGATAAACATATGAGAGAGGACTTGATGTATCTGTCCACCCATCCAAATATGTGCAGCCCATGGTCCACAGTCAAGCCGCCCCTTCAGTTAGACAAACAAAACCTGGCTGGAGGTTTAGTCCTGCTATGCGGAGTTCCAGCATGCCATACCCCCAGACACCAAAACAAATTCAAAGAACTAATTAAATGACATTCACATTGAATAAAAGAACAATGTTATTCTAATTTACTCAGGCTTACTTGCAATGTGCCAGAAGATTGACAGTCTTCATAACAGACTGTTCTACAATTGTCAGAAAGTTAATTATCAGGACCTTGGATCTTAATATATCTCTGGCAAAATGGATTTTTTTTCCCCCACAATTAGTTTATTGGTAATACGTTGAATATTCCGTTGACTTTTGCTTTGTGCATGAACGATAAACTAGTTTCTCAAATCCTGGCTGCATCAACTCCAGCACCAGGGGCAGCCAAGGCAGGAAATAATGAGATTGGGCTGGAATTAAGTTGTGTGTCTCATTACCATGCATCAAGTGAAGTCCAATTTAAAAAGTTCTGAGAGTTCAGAGATTACGAAACACATGTGCAGGATCATCAAAATAAAGTTTCCAATGAGGGTTTCACACAATATCAGAATAAAATTGGTTCTAGCAGCAACACGCTGTTCGTTTAAGAATTTGTAATGAAAAAAATCAAAAAGAAATACTTGCTGCTACAATGTAAAAACCAACCAAGTCAGTAATTTTATCACACGTATTCCACGTTAAGCAGGCCCAGTTTAAGCCGAATGGATTACATTGCAAAGGTTTCCCAGGCTTAGGACATACAAGGTTATTACATTGCCAACGTCTTTGCTCCTGGCTGTTGTACGGAATGGCTTGTATGAAGAACCAATCAGTGGTTGTGTGTGGCCTGTCGTCCTTGTATTTATGTCTGGATGAATTTAGAGGAGCAGAAAAAAGAAGCAGTTCTGACAAAACATTGAGTAGCATCATGTTTGTTGAACTAATGGTTAGTCTATGACGAGAACATCTTGTACAGGGTATTAGGATTCTGTTTATTCTATCTCGAGTTAATTGTGTTTAACAGTGTGAGTAGTGTCAGTGCCGGGGATGGGACTTCTTTCCTACTCTTTACAACCATTGAGCATCATACACTCCCAGGCCAGGTGCAGCAGATATTAGGTGCCTCAACAATTCATCCCAATCCCAAACTCTGAAAGGCATTCCCTGTTACGCCAGCCATCTTTCTGACCCCTCTGGATAATAATGCCAATGTAGAGCTATTTAGTGCAGAATTATGGACAGTTTTGTGCTGTAAACTCATGTCCAGGAACATAGGAACATCTGAGTTGGTGATGACCAAAAATTAATGTCACTACAGCCAGAAGATGACATTTTTATTCACCATCACTTATATTATTTTAAATATGCAAAGATGAATATTCCATACCCATGGTGAAGGACCCGGAATGGAGTATGCAATCCCAGTTCAATGACTTACCATTTTGTGAGCCTTTCCTTCTGTCCCAGGAACAACACAGAATCATTGGTGAGTGCTATGTCCATAATAAGACACTGGACTGAAGTAAGGTCATTGCTGAGTGGTATGTCCATAATATGTTGGACTGAAGCAAGGTCATTGGTGAGTCATATGTCCATAATATGTTGGACATAAATACATCTCCCATTTCCTCTCCCTCTCTGTTGGGAAGAGCCTCCTCCAAGTAACCCAGTGAGGATGAGAAACGAAAGCCCCGATTTTAATGGGCAGGAATTGGGCACGTGGGGACAAAAGCACATGATGATCTGTCTGTCTTCCAGGCCTCATTAGCATGCTCCGATACTCACTCCCACCTGAAGCCGGTGGAAATTATGTCACTGATTGCAGGTGGGAATGGAAATTCCAGGGGGGTGGGGGGAGGGGGGGGGCCAGTTTAAGGTCGCCACGGAAATGGTCCCCAGCAAGGTAAGTGAGGAATGGGGAAGGAACATAGGAGCAGGAGTAGGCCATTCAGTCCCTCGAGCCTGTTCCGCAACTTGGAGTGAAGGGATGGGGAATGTCTGCAATTGGGGGAGGGGGAAGCCTAGGGCAAGGGAGGCCCAAGGCATCCTTGTGGGTCCAGCACAAGCACTCCTGCTCCTTTTGTTTCACAAGGAACCTTTAGAAAGTAAACAAAAATGGACTTACCTGTGTAAGGGGTCACGGTACTGGTGCGAGGTGAGGCCTTCGTTGCCTATACTCTTGCTTGCTCTGGTCTCCGGCCAGACTTTTGCAATAAGCACCTGTGAGTGGTTCGACCCACTCGCCCTTACGGTTCTGACACCTAGACTTAGATGCAAGGAGCAGTAATGCAGAGAAAAGACTCAAATGGACTCGGTTGAATAGCACGAAATGAATATCTTTATTGCATGGCGTCTAAAATCATGAAATACATGTCATAGGCGCAGATCAAAGAGAGTACAAGTATACACACGTTCATAAAACTTGGTCTATGGAAATGGGGAACACACGACACATCGTAAAAGGGGGAACACATTATACATTAACCTTAGAAAACCACCCTCCCTTAATATACCTAAACTACGTCTGGATTTGTAGGATCGGAAAACATGCTCACCACTCGGCTCACTTCGGAAATTTAAAGTGAGGCACTCAGCTCGTTTCGCTGCAGCGCCTGACTGTCACGTGGTTGTAAGGGTTTCTGCACCCCACTTGTTTACTCTCGCTGCCGCGAAAGGTAAGCCAGATTCCTTGATGTCATGAAGTGGTCGATGGATTCAGACCGGATCGTGGAGTAGTCCGTAGAATTCAAAGAAAACGGTTCATGTAGTAGTCTGTAGAATTCAAAGATGGATTCTGTCGTTATAACTTCGGGCGCGGTCGGGGTTTACTGACCGCGGCGGCACGTGGAATTTCTTCTCGTCTTTCTTCTCGTCTTTCTTCTGGTTGCTCGGGCCTCTGGGTCCGGACACCGTTTACCGACGCTCGGGATGGTGTACCCTGTTACTTGCCCTGTCGAGGCGGCTCGTTCCGATTGAGCTCCACCCAACACTCGAATAACCGACCAGCACGGCGAAGAGTCAAGAGCCAAGAGTCAAGGAAGAGTCCAGGAAGAGAGAGCGCGATGGACATTTGTTCCCTATAGTTATACTGCTTTGTCGGCCTTATCTCCCGCTCAAATCTAAATGTTTATTCTTTGTGTGATTTTGGCGCCCAAAACTCCCAGCATGGGGCGATTATCTTCTTAACGGGTTTCGGTAACACCTGAAACTGGCCAACTATCCGTTAATACCTTCTCCATTGTTGAGCCAGCCAGGATGTGTATGAATCGTCTCCTCGACTGGTTTTGGGGCCCCCCCGAATACTGGCTTAATCACCCGCCAATGTCTCTCTCATTGTTGAGCTGGTGGGGTATTTGTGTATTGATGTGTCTGGATGGGTTCTCGATGGCCCAGTTCAATGATCCTTACTGTGCGTAGGAAACGATTCCAGCACTTATATCATTGCTATTGTTCAGGATGCAAACGGGTTGCATCCTGCCTTTTCAATGTGTACCGAGTATGATCCGATCTCATACTGAATGTATATTCGACGCCATCTTGTCTGCCCACTGTGTCTCTGGAAGCTTCTGCCACGATGCGCGGTGGCCATTTTACAGGCTTCTGTGTCCTTTATTATCAGGATGTGGAGATGCCGGCGTTGGACTGGGGTGGACAAAAATGAGAAGTCGCACAACACCAGGTTATAGTCCAACAGATTTATTTAAAATTACAAGCTTTCGGAGCTGTCGCCCCTTCCTCAGGTAGAGTTACTGTGAGTTTTATTATCAGGACAGCATTTCATTTAATAAAAATGATCAATTGAATCTGCTTCTCTCATGTTATTTTGAATCGCGATAATTGCGAAACTCTACACCTGGACCTTCTGTGGCCAGGATTCTTGCTGGTGGGTTTGAGACTGTGTGGGCCTTAGGCGGCCCCCCAGTTAAAATGGCGTGAGCATCCCTAAGATATCATCAGGATGCGACTTCGCCATTTAAATTAGTCCCCCGCTCCTCTGGGGAAGGCGGCCTTCCCATGCCTGAATGCAAGTTACGATGGAGGGGGGCGAGAATGCATTGGGAACACTGCCAAATCCCCCACCATCTTAACCTCCCCAGCCACACCATTCCTGCCAGACAGAGGGGTTAAAATCAGACCATAAATGTATCAAAAATCATGAATGTCAATTTGCTCCCATGACTCATCGCCGCTACATAATCATCGTCATAGCAACATGTTGGCCTGGATTCTCTGATCAACGTTATTCTAACGCTGCCATTACCCTGTTTGAAGCAAATGAGTTAAAACTCGCATTACGATAATGTCGATTGGAAAATCCAGTCTGCCCTCGTAGTAAAAACACTTTCAACATTGTCGTGTGTTTATAAATAAAATATTTCCAGTAACTTTATCAGACCGAGGCGTTGGTGGTGTCGGCCTGTCCCTATCACAGAAGGGGCCTGACTTAAGATTTGCTGCTTACAACAGCACGGGCAGAGTAGGCACCACTTGTTTTATTTTGCAATGGTAATTTCATCCCCAGGCCCTCAAGTTCACATGAGTTGACTATTTGTTCAAAGACTGCTACATGGTGACCAGCAGACGGCTAAAGGTATCAAGGGATATGGGGAGAAGGCAGGGACAGGGTACTGAGTTTGGATGATCAGCTATGATCTCATCGAATGGCGGAGCAGGCTCGAGGGGCCGAATGGCCTACTCCTGCTCCTATCTTCTATGTTTCTTCTATCAGTGTGTTTCAGGTGTTGGGCCCTGTGTGCTCAAGCTGCATTACCTCGTCTCTGATACATGGCAAGTTAGAGTGATATAAAACAAAAGTGCTCTATCATGTCAAAAGCTGCACATCTTTCCATTGGCGTTTCTGTATCGGCTTCAAAGAATCCTCTTCATCGCTTACAGCACGTACTGTTCCTTTTTTTTTAATGATCAGTGCTGGGCTGCTCTGTCAAATTGACGTTGCTTTCGCTCCAACTTTTTCGCACGTCAGTACTTCCAGCTTCTTTGTTTAGTCACAGCAGCATCTCCAGACACGGAAATGTGCTGGTCTCAGCTAATACTGAGAGCTGATCAGTCAGCCTTCACCACATCACCACCTTTGGACCAGCTGCACCAGGAGATAACATGGTAAGGGTCATGTTTACTGTACCTGTGGGCTTTCTTTCGTGCAAAGTTATCAGCATGCTGTGTCTTCCTGCTTGATGGAAATGAACAGCCCATCCGGTCCAATGGGTTGTATTTCCCCCTACAATTTTCTCTGCTGCGCTTTGAAGACACTGATTAATTCTGGAGTACGACTCCATGGGCCACCTTTCAATATCTCAGCCAAGTGGATATTCTTCCAGTGTAAGCTTATGCAGTGAGTGCTGGCAGGTTATCGACCATGAGGGCCATATACCCAAACAGAGTTATATTTTCACCCAACATCAACACACACATACTTTCCAGCATGAGTCATTGGCTAGAGATCAGGAGCAGGAATCCTGGCCGAGGTTTCCATTCTCAAATGTAGAAACAATCTAGGACCTAAAGGATAGTAACAATTTAAAATCTAAATGTTATTACCATCTAAAAGCTAATGGATAACAACACTGTTGTGGGGAATATGCTCATTGTAGAATGTTGGTTAAACCTCTGCTACCAGATGAGCAAAATTTGATTGTGAATCTTTTCCCTGCAAATCTACAGGATTATGCCACTAGGGGTCTAAACTCTGGAATTTCCTCCCTAAACCTCTCTACCTCTCTTTCCTCCTTTAAGACGCTCCTTAAAAACCTATCTTTTTGGCAAAGCTTTTGGTCATTGCCCTAATTTCTCCTTATGTGGCTCAGTGTCAAATTTTCTTTGATAATACTCCTGGGAAGCATCTTGGGACGTTTTACTATGTTAAAGGCACTGTATAAATAATAGAAATACACAGCAGATCTACCAGTCTCTAAAGAGAGACTCTTCAAGTTCTGATCTGAGTCTGAAATGTTAGCCTATCTTCGCTGTTCAGATGCAGGGCAAACCAGCTGAGTATTTCCATGTTTACACTTGTTTCTTTTTATTTCTGTTGTTATGCACCATCTGGAGGTTCTGCCATCACACATTACCATCAGAACTTCTCCAGCCTGGAAATGATTAGAAATGTTTAGATTATTTTCTATCAAAGAAGTTGAGCTCAGCAGGTTTTCTTGGAAATATATATGGTAGCGAGCTTACTGCAGGGTCCTTGTCCTCAATTTCAGATCTCCTCATGGCCTCACCGGACCCTATATCTGAGTGATCTCCCCATTCATTAATTGCAGCCTCCACCCTGACCCTTTCTGGCACAGGACAACTGCTTGTTTTTTGCTCCACCGTCAATTCCTGCATCCCTCCTCTTGGGAACCCTGTCCCAAAACCACTTGGCCTTTCTACCTCTCTCCCCTCCTTAAAAAAATCTATCTCTTCAACCACGCTTTTGGTGCATCTGCTGCTCAGTGTCCTCATCTCCCTCATGTAAAGTGCTCTGAGATATTCTTCTGCATCAAGGCTGCTGTATAAGTGCACATTGTTGCTGTTGTTGATTTCCTTGCTCAAAGACACCATAAGTTGTTGCTGACTGTAATGCTCTTTGACTGAATTCTATAGACGTTGCAGCTCCCTTATTGTGTGATGGGATTTACCTTTGTAGAGAGATGAGAATTTTGAAAATAGAATACAATGAGATATGGAATGATACAATATGGCTTGAAGGGGCTGAGTATTAAGCTTTCCATGTACTCTGGGTGTCACTGTCTCTAGAAACTTGAAGAAGTGTCCTTATCTACATCAGGGAAACTCAACTGAGCCACTTTTCTGATTTCACCCTCCCTAAGTAGCAGATACTGTATTTTCTGTTAAGGAAATTACTATTTCCATTAACATTAAAATGAAAACACAAAAAGCCTGATGCAATCCGACTTCACACAATCACCTCTGTCCATGATTAATTCCCCTTTTGTGATCATAGTGTCAGTTTGGCTCCGATGGTAGCACTCTCACCCCTGAGTTAGAAGATTCTGAATTCGAGCACCATTCTAGCACTTCAGCACATAATCCAGGCTGACACTTCGCTGTAATACTGAGGGATCGCTATGTTGTTGGAGGTGCCATCTTTTGGGTGAGAAATTAAAATGAGGCCCAGTCTGCCTGTTCAGGTGGATGCAAAGGATCCCAAGAGACTACTTGAAGAAGAGCAAGGTTGTTCTGCCAGTGCCCTGGCCACAATTTATCCCTCAATCAACACCACCAAAAACAGATTAACTGGGCATTTATTACATTGCTATTTCTGGAACTTTGCTGTGCACAAATTAGCTGCCCCTTATCCCTACAGAACAACTGTCACTGCACTTCAGAAGTAATTCATTGAGGACATGAAAAGCGCAATATCAATGCAAGTTTATTCCTTCTATCCCAGGAATGATGAGGCCAATTATATTGCCGCTGTCACCTCCAAACTAAGGTCAGACTAGAGGCCTTTCTGACCATTATAAGCCAGTTTGCACCAAGCAGTGCACTAACTAAAGCGATGGGGATGATTCGGAACATTTTGGTCAACCTAAATTACTGGGAAATCCAGGAACAGCCTGCTCCAAAAACTCCACCTTGCTGCGAGCTGAGGTCGTTGTAAAGCCCATTTACCCAACCTTCGACTGGGGCAAGCAAATTTCGGAGTCCAGTTCTGAAATGAGTGCAGGCGGCTGTCCGGGTAATTTGGCAGGGGCCGGAACTCTCCGCTGCACGGCTAAATGAAACGGGCGCAATGCTGTTAAATTTACACCGCACTGTCTGAAAACGCATGGCAATAATATCATTTACATTGAGAAACTGTGTCTCAAAGTCCCATTGTGTCACACATTTGTCTTGTAGTAAACCCGATGAACAGTGATAGGCCTATCCTGGGATCCTTTCCCATCCAAACCACTACGGAGGTAAATTTCTGAATAGCCACTGGCAGCGGGGAACCTTACCCATCAGAAACTGCAGTGTGGCCACAGCTTTCCAAAAGGCACTGCCCATCAGCAAACTTCACCAGCACAAACTCTGAAAACTAACCCCCACCCCTCAATTAGTCTCGCTTTGAAACTGGCAAACTACCTTGTAAAAGTAGGAAAATACAAATATCAACTGGATGATTATTTCAAGTGGAATATTTTGACTTTTTTCTAGCCATAAATTATTTCAGGGATGAATATTTTTAGGGTTCTAATGATTGTAGTGTGAGCATTTATGGATGTTCTATTAGTGTCCTGTTCTGTACAGACCAGTGAGTGGTGGGATTGGATGTTAAAGCCCGGTGCTAGCAGGGCATCGACATGCACCCCCTTGAAAAGGACAACACCAACAAAGTCTTTTCAAACTGAAATCCAAAAATCAAGTAATTCAAAAGACAATTGTCAAATCTGGATACTTCAGTAAGTGTTATATCAGTTTCAGTATGTCATTTAGAGACATTCCCTTAACAATTAACATCTGACAATGTATCTAAGAGACAACTGGTTTAATGCAGACTGCCCAACAGGAGACTAAAGATTGAGTTTGTTAACAAAGGCTGCACTGCTGAATATCGTGCTTTGCACCTTAAGGTTATTCCTTTTCCATTCAATCTCGGATCACAAACAACCCTGAATCAAGTTCAAAATAAGATTATCACTATAGGTACTGTAGCCTCTGTCACAGTTTTGCACTGCATGTAGAATTATCGTTCCCACTCCACTGTTCGCAGAGGGTTGGCCTGAAGTCAGTTGTGTTTGAACTCACTTAACAGTATATAATTGTGCAAAGCCTGCCTATTAAACTAGGGAGTGGGGTGTGTGTGGGGGGAGTTTCAAATCATCTAGAAGGCAACGAGTGTTTGTTACTGCCTGACCTATTTAAAAAAGAGAGTTTTCATTGCAATAAGGCCAAAGTCTCTTCAGAACCAGTGTGATAGACAGAAGCAGAAGGAAAGATTATTCTAATCTTCTTCATGAGGCTTCCAAGAGTTCGGTGAGAACAATGACCCCCTCGACACTTTAATTACTGAGTAAGACGCAGTGATTTTCAGCTAGTTGTACAGGGACAGACTTGAAATAATCGCAGTTTAGAGAAGGACAAGGCAGCTTACACTGCAGCTTTAGTCATGAGTTGAAGACAATTTACGATGAAAATATTCCAGTTATTGTATCAGGCACAATTGGATTGGGAAAAAAAATCTGTTATTTTAATAGAAAGAGGGTTTATTTTTACTAAACCAAGGGACCGATATTTTTTATTAAGTAACTTATGCATTTTTCAATCATTTGGGATTACAAAAATTAAACTGGAAGAACTCCCTTAACAGTACTGACAGAAAAGATTTTTGGAACTCATTCAAAGATCAGTACAAATGAGATAAGATTGTAAGAAGTAGGAAGAATTGCAAACATCATTGCACACCGTAAATCCCCAAGGTAAATCTTTATCTCTGGCTTATAAGCTTTAGACTGTGAAAATTAAAATATATATATATATAAAAGTTTTGAGTGTGCATTGTCCAGCAGACTTTACATGCCAGATATCAAAGTGTCAGAAGTATATTAAATCAGAGAAAGAAAGGCCTGATTTTTTGTGTGACCTGGAGCCAGAAATTCATCGAGTATCTGGCAAACTTCCTTCAGCAAACAGCTATTAACCTCATTGATTGACCTCATCACATATTTGGACAACTTCCCAACATGAAGTACCTGAACAGTGAAAGGACAAGCCAGGTTAGCAGCTAAACATTATGGGTTAGAGTTTCCACTTTGGGCGTAATCGGTGATCCGGGTGCAAATTGCACCCAAATTTGCGCTCGTTTTGAGAAGCGTTTTTATTTTCTTGAGTTTCCGCTCCAACTAATTTGCACATCGCCAAACGCAGCATCTGCTATGAACCAGCGTTTTAAAACGTAATTTCTTTTTTTTTTAATTTTGCTTTTCAAAATATTCCTTGATATATTGAAGAGTGGTAACCTGGTGCAGTTTGATTAATACAGCTGAGAATGGGTTTATCACAAAAAAATAAACATTTTAAAATCACAGGGTCAATCCACCACCTCTGATTAACCCGATTTTTAAATGACTGAAAAAGACTTTTAAAATATATTCAGAACCATTTTCGAGTTATATTGGAGTACAGTAGTCAGTTTCTTAGTAAATTTAAAAACAATTACATTCAAAAGCTTTTAAAATGTGCCTATTAGTGTCCTTGCGCCCAAAAGAACCAGCTTTATTTTTGGAGCCTCCTCGAAGGCCCGCAAACGGGCGCAATTAGCGGAAACGCCCAATGGTGATTAGTTCATCCTCGGGGCGTGGCCAGTTTTGTGGGAGGGGCCGGCTTCTGGCGCGATGTTTTTTAAACTACCGCAACAGATCACGGAATCTCGATTGGCGCTGAACGTAATTTGCGCTTAAAGTTCCGCGATCTTTTGCACAGGTTACGCCGATTTCAGGCAAATTGCGCCGAAAAAAACAACTGCAACCGAGCGGAAACTCTACTTGAACAACTGCACTCCACACCCCTAAAGACCCTTGAGCAATGCCAGCGGCGATCATTACATAGACTGGATGGGGCGTAATTAGGCAGCCAAGTAAATCTCAGAATTATAACAATAACTTATCTATAGGTAGGAATAAGAAAATAATACTTTGTCTATTATTTAGATCTGAATTAGGGGCCTATACAGATGAGTTCCAACATCTTTCTGCCTCATTGGCCACCCAGCATCTCTCTACCCGCAGTGAAAACAGGAACCAAACTGAGCTTTGCCGTATTGATTCAACATAGTCAGCAGAACTCGTGCAAGTAGGCAGACTGCTCCATAAATTATCTGCTGTAACTGTGAAGAAGTCTCTGCTTTAAATCATATTTAGTTTGTGGTTTTCTACTTTTCAGGCTTACCCTCAGCTCTGCTGTTCTACATCTACATAAAGAGCCTTTTTCATATAGTGTCAGCCTTGGCTCAGTGGTAGCACTCTCGCCTCTGAGTCAGAAAATTATGGTTTTGAACCCCCCAATCCAGGAGTTGGGCGCATAATCCGGGCTAACGCTTCAGTGCATTGCTGAGGGAGTATTGTGTTGTTGTTGTTGTTGTTGTTGTTTCAGTGCTTTTGGATGAGATGTTTAACCAAGGCCATCTTTGCCCTCTCAGGTGAATGTACAAGATCCCATAGCACTGTTTGGAGAAAAGTAGGGGAGTTCCAGCCAGTGTTCTGGCCAACATTTTACTCTCAACCAAAACCAGATCAACTGGTCATTTATCTCCTGGCTGTTTGTGAGACCTTGCAGTCTGCAAATTGTCTGCTGTGTTTGCTACAAAGCAATAATGCTATAGTTCAAAAGTAATTTATTGGCTGAAAAGCACTTGGGGACATCCTGAGGATGTGAAAGATCCTTATTAAGGCAAGATCTTTTTTTATCCACGTTGTTAGCCCTGTTAATCTCCTTTGTTATTTTTACAATCTTCTTTCCCTCAGCCTTTCATTTTTCCAATGAAATGGTTGAGTACCTGAATATTCATTGGGGAAACTTTCAATTTTAGCACTCATGCCATGGAGCTTTGTGAGCTGGGAGTGCATATGGGGGATTTGGGCATGCACATTCAATACATAAGGCCATGAGGTTCTGTCCATTAACCCTAATGGGCAATAGATTGTAGGTTCATTAATTGGGCGCAGACTCCAATTCACAATATATGCTCCCAGCATGCAAAGCTCTGGGCCAGGAGCACTAAAAAGAAACATTTACCCCCATTGTTGGACATTTTACAAATTATGGCTTAAAAATAAGTGCAACTGGAGGCGATTGCATGAGAATGGAAAGCTCATGAATTTCACACAGAATGGCTCGGGGAAGTTAGTTTGAGTGATCAATAGGAAAGACCAGGTTCACAATAATTCATCCCTTCCAAAGCCTTTTTGTTTTATAAGCATATGGGCCAACACGCAACATAATAATGACTGTACAAGTGTTGTTTCTCCAATGTTTTCAACATCTTGATGAATTATTGCACCCAAGTATGTTTCATGCTGCACCAGACTTAACAATATATTCTTTAGCATGTTTTCCATTTAAACACCAATATGCCTTGGTATTTATTTCTCAATATTAAATACAGTTTCCTATTCAATGTGCATGGTTATTTAGTACTCTCTTTGAATGATTACTCTCTCCTTGAAGCATCCTGCTGCCCCATGTAACTTGGTGTGATCCACCAATTAAAATATCTGTTATCGATACCCTCATGGAAGCCATTACGAAACATCAACATCAGGTAGTTCAGGCCCAATCCCTAAGGGACTCTAGGAATAATAGCTGCACAATTCTAACTATTACCTTCTGTTCCCTGCTACCTGACCAACTTATTATCACATTTTCAACTTCTTACTTGTTCCTATGGACTTTCACTTTAGCCACCAGCCTCTTTTGAGGGATCTTATGATATATGGAACATGCCTGAATACAGCAGATAAAACCATGATTTCCCATCAATATGCAAAGTATTACTTTTGACATGTCCGCTAACTGTCAGTTCCGCTGTAATTTTAACCATTTAACTGGTCAATGTGGAAGATATTTGGATTATATGTTGTCACTCTTCAAAGATAATGTCATAGTGAACTGTATTTTTATTTATGTTACCACAAAAATAATGGAGTATTAGGGTGTTGCAAAGTTAATCTGCTTATGATAACTTCTTTGAGATCAAAAGAATGCTTGCTGGGGCCTCTGTTGGTCAATGGTACATCCCAACTAATCAGACCTTTTGTTCTACTAACATGCTCAGTATTGGCTGCTGCTTGCCTGCTTTCAAGAGATCTCTGATTAGTTAGGATGTCCCATTGACCAACAGAGGCTCCAGTAACCATTCTATTGATCTCAAAGAAGTCATCATAAGCAACTTAAGTTTGCAAATAACAGTTATGGGGAGGAAGAATGTGTTCTGATGAGAAGGTTATGATCCAAATATATCTAGAGATACCGAACAACTACACACATGAAGGGAAACGGTATATTTTATTGAGAAATGTGTGGCAATGTATATTGGTGCTAAAAATATTAAAGGTAATGTCAGCATAAGTAGTATATGAAAAAATGTGTTGGAAGTGCTATCACATTGTATCAGAACAACTGCCAAAACACGTAGAAGGATATTGTGTATAAATAGTTCCATAAGATTACAAACCCAAGCAAATGAGAGTGACTTTGAGATCACACTTAGATGTTTTCATCACCACATGTAGGAAAAGTCAGATTTAGTAGAGATAATTCAAAAACAGAATCGAAATGGGTCTTTATAAATCTAGAACTTTATAAATCACTGGTTAGGCCTCAGCTGGAGTATTGTGGACAATTCTGGGCACCACACTTCAGGAAAGATGTAAAGGTCTTAGAAAGGGTAGAGAGGAGGTTTACCAGGATGTTACCAGGGATGAGGGACTTCAGTTATGAGGAGAGGTTGAAAAAGTTAGGACTGTTCTCCTTGGAACGGAGAAGGGTAAGAGGTGACCTAATAGAGGTTTTCAAGACGATGAGAGGTTTTGATAGAGAAAAACCAGAGATTTAAAATCATTAGCAAAAGATCTAGAGGGGAGATGAGAAATTTTTTCACTCAGAGTTGTCGGGATCTGGAACACTCGACCTGAAAAGGTGATGGAAGCTGATCCCATAAATAATTTTAAAAGCAAGTTGGACAGGTACTTGAGGATGAGGAAATTAGAGGGTTACGGACAAAAAGCGGGGATGTGGTACTAAGCACGACAGGCACGATAAACCGAATGGCCTCTTTCTGTGCTGTAGATTTCCATGATTATAGGTCATAATCAAACAGCTGTGCAGAGGGGCAAATGAGGCTAAATCTATTCTAATTAGAGAAAAGAGTGAACTAAGTTTTGAAAACTGTGAAGGGAATCTGTGGGATAGATGTGAAGAAATTCTTCACATGGAATTAAGAGAAGGGAACTTTAGAGTAATGTTATCAATTTAGTCCTCCCGTTAGAAAACACTGTGGGCTACAAATCGTTCATGCTGGACTGGGAGAGTTAAATCAGAAAATGTATCCCTATGTGATGCAACTCAAAAGGAAACCACAAACTAGAGTTGACCCCAGAACATTTTGAGCTGTTAAATTATGGAATGGACTCTGCATAATAAATTCGAACTGAGTTGAAGCATTCCAAAAAATGGGCAGATTTTTGATTCTGTGAGATACACAGGTATATGGGGTTGTTCCTGAAGCCAGACGGAGATGAGCTTGAATCTTGGCCTGAAGATTGAAGCAAGTTAGATAGGCTGGCATATTCTTGCTCCTAATTTTATAATTTCTTGGTAACCGTAGATAAGTCCATGCTAGCTACAGTTAGACTAGCAGCTTCTTTCCTCTGTTGGAATTTCAGTTCATGCTGACTACTGGAGATGGCTAGAGGTAACACGTGCTTTGTTCTGATAGAAAAACTCGATAAGCAGTTGACTATTTAAATAATTCATGTATGGATTTATGTGACAAAGCACAACCAAAGTTGTATTCTGAGTTATACAAGGTCTGAAGCTCACCTCAAGGCTCTGTTTACCTTGTTCGCTTTGTTTAGTATCACCTCACACTGTTTGGACATAGCTTACAATGAGACCACTAGCACCTTTAGATCTCCTTCAACTTCCTCCTCGGCAAGTTCAATCCCATCAGTAGAGTACTTGTGCCTTCGATTTTAACTTCAAATATGCAGTGTCTTGCATTCGTTCGTTTTAAACTCCATTTGACGCCAACCAACACAGGTGCATTTCCTGTCGCGTTCTCTTGGTAAAATCTTGCTGTCTCCTTTGAGTCCACAGCCCCCTCCCAATCTGCTATCATTTGCGAATTTAACTACCTGGTACTGACTCTAGAAATCCAAATCATTTATATTCATCAGGAAAAGGACGAGAGGGAGGGGAGGATCTTTGGGCTGGGGTGTGGGTGGGGGGTCCCAGTATAAATCTCTGACCTCCCACTGAATACCTCCCCTTAGTTCAGCGTAGCGCCCCTTAAAACTACCATCTGCTGTCTTCCCTTTTGCCAATTATTAGTCCTTATCCATGCGTTATGCTGGATACCAACCCACTGTGCTTATAAAAGGGTATCTCTACTTTAACAAAGATCTTTCTGAAGTCTCAGTACATTATGTCCTATGCCTCTCCCTCTCCCCCTCCCCCTCCCCAGCAATTTGGGATGTGATCGCGTCAAAACATTGTTTCTTTATTTTTGAAGCGGTCTCGCCCTTAGTATAAACAGTATTTACTCTGATGTAATCTGTATGCAGGTGCATTAGAATCAGCAGCATAATAAAGTTTGTTCCACAAGGCTTCAAAATTGAAATTCCATTTTGGTGTTGTAGCTCAATTCCATTTTTCTCCAGTACTGATCAGTAACCTCCTCACCCGACTTGCTTCGAAACAGACAGTTGCACTGGTACTGGTGCTCTCTAAAATGGCATGAGTGAAAATACACCATCCATAACAGACAAAGATACCATTACTCAATAATCTCAAATTCTAGTTTGCCAAATCTAACATTACCAGACTGATTCCTGGGCTGGGGGGATTGTCCTATGAGGAGAGATTGAGTAGACTAGGCCTATATTCTCTATAGTTTAGAAGAGGTGATCTCATTGAAACATGCAAAATTCTTACAGGGCTTGACAGGGAGGATGTTTCCCCTGGCTGGGGAGTCTAGAACCAGGGGTCACAGTCTCAGAATAAGGGGTCAGCCATTTAGGACTGAGATGAGGAGAAATTTCTTCACTCAGAGGGTGGTGAATCTTTGGAATTCTCTACCCCAGAGGGCTGTGGAGGCTCAGTCGTTGAGTATATTCAAGATAGAGATCGATAGATTTTTGAATATTAAGGGAATCAAGGGATATGGGGATAGTTCAGGAAAGTGGAGATGAGGTAGAAGATCAGCCATGATCTTATTGAATGGCGGAGCAGGCTCGAAGGACCAAATGGCCTATTACTTATGTTGACGACGCATGCTGGAAAAATACTGATTATTACTGTTGTATTCATATAGTGTCTTTAATGTAAAGAATGACCTAACGGAACTTCACAGATAGGCATATGAAAAATAGACGCTGAACCTAGGAAGAAGCGATTAGGAAGGGTGACCAAAAGCTTGTTTGAAGAGATGGGCTTTGAGAAGGGTTTTAAAGGAGAAGCGCGAGGTGGAGAAGTGGACAGGTTTAAGGAAGGAATTCCACAGAGTAGGACCTAGGAGGTCCTAAAGACTCTGCCACAATAGTGGGGTAAGCAGGGGGAGGGAGAGAAAGCACAGGAGACTGGAGTCAGCTGGAAAATCGAGCAACATGAATCATATTGTTCAAAATTCGGTGATTACTTCACTGGCTGGATGGCTGAAAGCAATATATCTGAAGCAAGTCCTGCAGTGAGGCTGGAACCCATAATTTTCTGGCTCACTGATGACAAAAAAGAATGCAGTGACAGTAGAGGCAGGAGATCATAGTTTCAAGTGGGAGGCTCAATTGTGGCAGAGTTGGTAGCAGTGGGGAGAAGACTGGATCCAGTTCTAAGGCTACAACAGGAGCTGCAGTTGGCTCCTGGAGTATATAATGTATATCCTGACCAATTGGATAAAATAGATTAGGTGATGTCGATTCTTTGATATTTATAGTCCTAGTGAGGAAATGTTCCTGGCCAGGGTCAGTGAGAATGGGATCCAGATGGACTTGACATGCTTTCTAAAGTAACTCTGAGGGAACTCTGAATGCACTTTATGCATTTATGTTGATATTTTTATCAAAATCGGTGACCAATCGGTGCACATTACATCAAGTGTCGTCTAACCAAGTTTCTCGACAAGTTTAATATAACTTTTCTGTTGGAGTATGTGGCCTCCTTATTCCTCCAAAATGCAGCGCTTCACATTCTTATATTGAAATTAGTTGGCCATTTACACTCACATTCTGCAAGTTTGTTACCATTTTATTGTATTTTGTCGCAATCTTCCTCAGAATCATAGAATCATAGAATGGTTACAGAAGTGAAGATGAGGTAGAAGATCAGCCATGATCTCATTGAATGGCGGAGCAGGCTCGAGGGGCCAAATGGCCTACTCCTGCTCCTATTGCTTATGTTCTTATGTTAAAAGTTAAAGCAGACTTGCAATGTGCTTTGCCTCGCTTATATTGCAGGAATTAATATTGGTAGAAGTAAAAAAAAATCAACGTGCAGTGCCTGTGCCTGAAACAGGCGTTAGCCCCTTTTCATATGCAATTAAGAGGGCTAACGACTGGAGCCACCTCTGCTATATTTGGTTTGCCCTGAGTCAGCCGGTGTTAGCTGCATTTAGGAAAACCATAGGTCCTACCTGCGGCCTAACAGGTGGTCCTTAAAGGGACCGCAGTAGGATGCAATCAACAAGGTTAGGTTTTTAAATATTCTTACGTGAATGTGGAGCCGCCAGGTGCAGGAATGCTCTTCCCGACCCTACATTTAAAGAAGACAGGCCACTGCCCCCCACCCAGATCGCCGCCTCTGCCATCGCCGATTGCCGCCGATTGCTACCCTCCTGACCCGGTCACCACCTCCGCCCCACCCTCCCCCCCCCCCCCCCGCCACACCCCCACCAAGTCCCTTTAAATACTTACCTGATGGCTGCATCTGGTGTCGCAATGGCCCGATAATCCATTCCTCTTCGCCAGTAACTGCCTGGGGACGCCAATTAGGTGTCCGCAGCTCGCCGGCTCGAAGATAATGAGACTCGAGGCCCATTATCGGGTGCACCTCGGGCCAATCCATTCAGGTGCAGGGATCCCTCCATGCGCCCCCTTCCCCCCGCCCCCCCACCACCACCACGCTCCCAAAAATGGGCGTGCTCGAATTTCTGAGAGTTTCTTAGTCTAACAAGTACAGTTGCAATCATTTCAAAAGCATGGTGCCTTAGCAACTCATATTAAAGGAAAATTTAGAGTTACATGTGTTTGGTTCCATGTTTCCTCTGACCCAGATCTGGACATATCATTCTGCTTCCTTTTCTATGGGAAGGGTTCAGGCGTTTGAGGTTTTGACTGTTTATTAAAGCCCATCTTTCAAGCTGCAGCTCCTTTTATTTGGTTTGCTTTGCTTACAGATTCTTTCATCTTTTTCAGTTGACCATTGCGAAGTACATTTTAAAAAAAAAACTAGAAATCCCCCTTACAAATCAAGATCTAGACAGCGTTAATCCTTTGTTGAGTGGTGTTCTGTCAGATCTGCTTGTCCCAATGCAAAAGGTCATAACTGCAAACTCATCACATTTGTGAGTCCAAGGACCGTAATAAATCACGCTGCTTTTAACCTTTTAAGCAACAGCAGTGCTGGTTTTGCACCAAATCACTGGATTAACATTAACTATGTTTTCCCATTTCCGTTCATGTAAGAAATATCTTTAAATGCTCATAAAGAGATTCCTCGGTTATCTGATAACATCAACCTTGGTATGTAATTTGCGTTTAAGGGACTCGAAATGCTTTCTGAAATTGATTGCTGAGGATCGGGGCTTGTAACTAATACTAAACACAGCTATGGTGCTGAACCAGCAGGCTGTCTGCATTGCCAGGTGTTTCACACCTCCTTAGTCCCAAATTAATTATGCTGCTATCTGGTTTGCAGTTATTTTAGTGCCTAACACAGATTTGTGTCCATTAAAAATAACAAATCAGCATTGGTTTGCTTCCACTCCAGCTGCTTTGTCTCAGTGCACTTCTGCACTATACGGAGGTGAGCAATGGCTGAGATTGCAGTTCTTAAATACGAATCTCCTGTGGCATTGCTCAGGGGTGGTTTGTGGTCTGAAGCACTGCTAACCTGGCCTGTCCCTTTAAGGCTACTCCTCAAGTACTCCTGCGGGAATCCAGGTAATTGTAGCCGCTTGAAGTTGCTCACGTCAATGAGAGGTCAGTAAATTCCATGCAAAGGTCAGGAAAGCCCTGCCTTTCTTTATATTGCGAGGTCGCACAACACCAGGTTATAGTCCAACAGTTTTATTTGAAATCACAAGCTTTCGGAGCTATCGATTGCCCCTTCCTCAGGTGAAGTAAATAGATACAGAATCGCCAAAGCATATATAGATAGACAGCAAAGCATGTGTACCTTACAATTGCAGACAACTAAATTAAATCATCCTGACTATCTGCCGAGGTGTGATAAAGTTAATCAGGTCAGCCAGGAAGGTACCACATCAAAGACATAGCAAGATACAACTGAGACAATGAGGTGTAGTCGCAGGGGTTCTAACGTGTCAAAAGCTGCCGTCTGTATGTAAAACGAAAAGCTTTAAAATTTTTACTTTTTTACTGGGAAAATTTTTATTTTTTTATTGGCCATGATGCGGAGATGCCGGTGTTGGACTGGGGTGGACAAAAACGATAAATCGCACAACACCAGGTTATAGTCCAACAGTTTCATTTGAAATCACGAGCTTTCGGAGCGCTGCTCCTTCGTCAGGTAAAGCAAAGTGTATTCCTTCACTTCACCTGACGAAGGAGCAGCGCTCCGAAAGCTCGTGATTTCAAATAAAACTGTTGGACTATAACCTGGTGTTGTGCGACTTCTCATTTTCTTTATATTAAAGTTTCTTTTGCAGCTGTAGCAACCTACAGCATCTGTAGTGTGGCGGCAGCCACGCTTGCTACGTTGTTTTTCAAAATTATTTGAGGAAAAGCTCGGGGACCAATTTCGCAAGCTTTTGTCAGGGAGAGTATATATTGAGTGCCACTGCTTTTTTAAATGGAGGCAGTGCGTGTGGAGAAAAAGAAAAGAAGACTCGCATTTATAAAGCGCCTTTCACGACCACCGGACATCTCAAAGCACTTTACAGCCAATGAAGTACTCTTGGAGTGTAGTCACTGTTGTAATGTGGCAGCCAATTTGCACACAGCAAGCTCCCACAAACAGCAATGTGATAATGACCAGATAATCTGGGTTTTTTTGTTATGTTGATTGAGGGATAAATATTGGCCAGGACACCGGGGACAACTCCCCTGCTCTTCTTCGAAATAGTGCCATGGAATCTTTTACGTCCACCTGAGAGAGCAGACGGGGCCTCGGTGTAATGTCTCATCCGAAAGACGGCACCTCCGACAGTGCAGCACTCCACTGGAGTATCAGCCTAGATTTATGTGCTCAAGTCCCTGGAGTGGGACTTGAACCCACAACCTTCTGACTCAGAGGCGAGTGTGCTACCCACTGAGCCACAGCTGACACTGAGAGGTGTAGAATTTGACCTTGTTTTCAACTAAACTTTTAAATAAAAGCTATTACGTTTTTTTGCTTCGTGAAGCTTATCAAGCTGAGAGACACAGACAGAGACCGTGGCCCTGAAATTCTACGGGGGCTTCTCCCAGTCACCTGCCGTAACTTTGTAAAAAGATTGGTGCAATCCCCAGAGAAATAACATGAGTGGCCATTTTCATCCATCGACACTGTTTTTCTGGGGGTTACGTCCGTCTCCTCCTGACGTTATAGTGGCAGACTGGCAGAAAACGCCCAGTGTCCTTCTTCATACTAATTTAGATTAGTTTCTTTTAACAAGTGAGTTGAATTTTGAAACCTTCTCAGGCAGACAGGCTGTGATCAGCACCACGTGCACTGCGTTAAAGTTAGAACATGTAGCTGCTCCCCTTAAGTAGCTGCTGTGAGACACATGCACATAGACAGAAAGAAAGAGACAGGCAGAAAGAGAGACAGACCCGCAAATCATTGAACTCAAAATGTTTACAGACATCTCTTGGAAATTTACAAACCATTGCTGCCAACCTTTCCTTCCTGACTAAAGATCTTTGTAGTAGTGCTAAATGTTATGAATGTGTTTGATGTTACATAAAAAACCCAATTTCAGTTACTTTCACTGCTCCTAAAAATGGTTTACCTGGTTGTTAACTGCTTATCCATCATTCAGCGGGGTGGGGGGAGTAGGGAGAGGGTGGGGCTTAAAAGCAGCAAGTCCTGGCACGTGCCGGTCTTGGTAAATTACAAAAGCAGTTCTGGGAATGATGGGCACAGATGTTTACCGTTGCAAGATTGTAGATTCTCTCGGCTGACAGTTGAGACATCAACTCAATTAGGCTTCTCAGAGAGACGCAGACCTTTTTTTTGGAAAACATCTTGGAAAAAGATTTTTTGTAACTTTTGCAATGCTTTTGTGTCTTTATTACGTTATGATATTTTATTTCCACTATTAAGCTTTCAGCATGGTGGGAAATAAACTGGATGGTGGCCAAAAGGATTTACAAAACACATTTGGAGCAATTCGATCGATTGCCCTTCTCCTTTCTTTTATTTGTAGTTTTAGCCAACTCCTTATGCGTGACTCATCATTTTCATATGTCCTCAGTAGTTTCTCATTGATAGATTTCTACCTGCTTTTCAAGCTTTTGATTTGTACACCCTCTCTCTTCAGTTGTGACTTGTTGCTGTTTGATGAATACATAGGTACAGGAGTAGGCCATTTAGCCCCTCGAGCCTGTTCCGCACACCTTACATCTTCTATACTCCAGGGAATACAAGCCTGGTCTATGCAACATGTCATCATAATTTAACCCTTTTAGCCCTGGTATCATTCTGGTTAATCTAGGCTGCACCCCCTCCAAGGCCAATATATCCTTCCTGAGGAGTGATGCACAGAACTGAACGCAGTGCTGTAAATGGGGTCTAACGAGAGCTTTATATAACTGTAACATAACTTCCACCCCTTTGTATTCTAGCCCCTTGAGATAAAGGCCAACATTCCATTAGCCTGTCCTCGTAATTTAACCCTTTTAGCCCCGGTATGATTCTGGTGAAAAATTGCAATTCCTGGGGTGTGGCGAGTTAGCTCATTTCAGCCGGATGACAGTAAGGGGGTGCTATAATTCGCCGTGTGCGTGCATGCGTGGATTCAGGACAGCATTGGGCTTGGTTGTGACGTCTCATCTCCAACTGGTCAAATACCTTGCCAGTGCTCATGGCCTGGTTTCCATGTAAAAGTTAGCCACATGGGCAAAGTACTGGGAAGCGGCTGTTATTTAACTTTATTTCCAATATTAAGCTTTCAGCTGAGTGGAAAATACTGGATGGCGGCTGAAAGGAATGGCAAAACACTGCTTGGAGCACTTTGATTCCCCTTCTCCTTTCTTTTATTGGTCGATTTTGCTGACCTCAACCCAGAATGATTTTTCAGTAAAAGAAAAAGGGGTGGGGGAGACAATAAGGAAAAAAATACCGAAAAGATTTTTTTTTTAATTGTGTTGTATTTTTCATAGACTCAGAATTAATTTAATCATTTTCTGAGGGGCAACATATGGAAAGCTTTGCTTTGAATTTCACTTATTAAGATGTTCGTGCGTGCGTGTGGTGTTGAGAAACACATTGAGGGTGGGATTTCTCAGCATGTACAAGATCACTCCGATTCCACACTATACTCTCAAAAGACAGCTGGAAGTCTAGCAGCTGGGTGCTGGTACAGCCCTTTGAAATGAAGAATGAACTAGGTTTCCTGCATCATTTAATAATTTATGTGCGATATTTGCATGTGTGATGTCAGACCCTCATTTTCAAACAGATCAATATTTACTGAAGAATCATTGGCAATGTCCCAAAAGCACATTTGTCTCAGCGCTGATGAAAATGCTTGATGAGGAAAAATTGGTGTTGAATTATGAAACCCACCGAACATAAGGTCCTGACTGGTTAAGGGAATCAACGTGAATCAAGGTGATCCTCCTCGGAACATATGGCTGTACATCTGTGGTTTGTGCACCTGTGTTTGGCAGTACTCCGCTTCTACAAAGAGGGAACCACTGCTCTGTACCATTCAAAATATGCCTGTGTATTGAAAGCTGCACAGGAATTGAAGTACAGTGGCTCCATTATATTTGCTTGAGGTAATTGAGTTGCAATCCCGTCGCTGCTACTCTCTCTTGATCTAATATATAAATAAGAAAGAAAGACTTGCATTTATATAGCACCTTTTATGAACTTGGGACATCCCAAAGCGCTTTACAGCCAATGAAGTACTCTTGAAGTGTAGTCACTGTAGTAATGTAGGAAATGCGACAGTCAATTTACACACAGCAAGGTCCAACAAACCCCAATGAGATAATGACCAGATAATCTGTTTTGGTGATGTTGGTTGAGGGATAAATATTGGCCAAAACGGCCTGCTCTTCTTTAAATTAGTGCCATGGGATCTTTTATGTCCACCTGAGAGAACAGACGGGGCCTCGGTTTAACGTCTCATCCAAAAGACGGCCCCTCCGACAGTGCAGCACTGCGAGTGTCAGCTTAGATTTTGACAATCCTGCCTCTTCCTATTGCAGGCCTGTCACTTCCTCCGGTATGTCTATATTTTTTGGTTTCTGCTTCTAAAAGCTTTTCGATTAACGATAGAAAGAAGAGTGTGCAAAAGCTAGCCACGCTGATCATTATTGGCTCCTGGCCCATCACCATGGAAGGGGTCCACAAACAGGAGTCACATTACTGTGGAAAACTGCCAAATGGCCATGCTGGCTCAAGACCAAGGAAATAGAGCTGAGTGCTACCTCAACAGGATGTTAAAATGATAAGAGGCCAACCTCCTGTGAAACCCTTGCCTGCCTCACTCTTTGCCTGCAGATAGTACTGTTTTCACTGATGCAGTTCTAATGGTTAGTAAGATGGGTTTCTGATTTGGAAATCGGAATTTCCTGATTATAAAGGAACTGCCCACTCAACACTATCCCAAATAGTAGCAGATTATGGGCAGGCCATATCTTTCAGTCGCACAAAATGAGTGATCTTTATAATGCAACTTCACTATAAAAATAGCACCGAGTGGCGTTGCCTGGTCAGGTGCCCGGCCTGTGGGCCCAAACCGCTTGCCAGTTGGTCTTATCGAGCCAGCGGAGTGCTGCCCTTTGACCCCTCTCGCCGGTACAGCTGATGCTCTGGTGAGTGCGTGCGAGTTTCTTTAAGGCAGCGCTACCGGCCTTGTCAGCAGGAGTGTTACTGGATTGACGGGCAGCTCGTAGTCCCAGCAACGCTACTAAGAACATCAGAAATAGGAGCAGGAGTAGGCCACATGGCCCCTCGAGCTGCTCTGCCATTTAATAAGATCATGGCTGCTCTTCTATCTCAACTCCACTTGCCCGCCCTATCCCCATATGCCTTGATTCCCTTAGTATCCAAAAATCTATCGATCTCAGTCTTGAATATACTCAATGACTGAGCATCCACAGCCCTCTGGGGTAGAGAATTCCAAAGATTCACCACCCTCCAAGTGAGGAAATTTCTCCTCACATCAATCCTAAATGACTGACCCCTTTGTAATGTATTATCACATGGTTTATCACATGGTTTGCGATGAGCATGCTCAGTTCGCTGGCCTAATAAAGCAAGCACATGGACTAGCAACTCATCGTGTCTCTGGCCTTCATTTGTTCTACCCACATATATTACATTTTGGTGACGAGAATGGGATCCCAAAGCCATTTTTAGGGATCATGGAAGGACACAGCGTTCAACCTTCGAGTGGAAAAGTTTAAGGTGAATTTGTGACATCTAAACTGAATTTTTGTGAACCATTCAGTTCTTACATTGAGCGGATGGAGATTTTTTTTTAAGACCAATAACATTATTGAGACTGAAGGTGCCGAGGAGAATGTTCAAACTCAAAATAAAGTATTTCCTGAACGGAAGAAAGAAATTTTTCCAACAGAGATCGGGCCAGATGTCTACGGAACGTTGACAAGCCTACTCCCACCAGGGAAAGCGAAGGATGCGTCGTTTGAAGACATTGTTCAGAAACTTGAGAACCATTTCAACCCAAAGCCATTAGAAATAGCAGAGAGCTATAAGTTTGGTACCAGAAACCAAAAACAAATTGAAACCATCAGTAGTACATTGTAGCTCTTAAGAACCTGTCTTTGCATTGTAACTTCAGCACATTTTTGGATTGTACGTTGCAAGATAAGTTTGTGTGTGGACTGGTGGATGAGCGCACACAGTCCAAGTTACTGAACACTCCGAATCTAATGTTTGACATAGAATGCAAAATTGCCCTATCTATGGAGATGGCCTCTAAGAATGCTAGGGAGCTCCGGCCAACTCGAGTGACTAGTGCAGTTGAGGTCGACAGTCACAAAGCTACCGCCAAACCTAAAGTTGTGAGACCAAGTCAAGAGCATGTCGGTGAGAGCAGTTCAGTGAATTGTTATCGCTGCAATGGAAATCACTCACCACAGACCTGCCAATATAGAAATGCGAAGTGTTTTCACTGCCAGAAGCAAGGCCATATTTCAACAGCTTGCAGAGCTAGATCGAAAGCAGGAAGTAAGAACCATTCTAGTGGCAATGCAAAGCAGCGACAACAAAAGGGAGGAGTTCACAATATTGAAGTGAATACACCTGATGTTGAAGAACTAGGCATCTACAGTATCTATGCCACTAGCGGCAACACCAGCAGTCGTGAGAAAGTCTTCCTTACAAAACTTTTGATCGATGAGCAATATATTGATATATGTATCGACACGGCGGCGGACTGCTCTATCATGAGTAAGGACACATATGAGAGTAAGATTAATCAAATACCACTTACAAAGAGTACCGTAGAGTTAAAAACCTACTCCGGAGAAATCCTAGAGACGTGGACAAATGGAATGTACCGTTCAACACAATGGCCAGTCAGTAAAGCTGCATATTATTGTAGCGAGCTACAACAGGCCAACCCTCAAGGGCAAAGACTGGTTGAGAAAGTTAAAACTAGACTGATTTGTATGCAGCACTCTCTGGGTCAAAGGTTTTCTCCAAACTTGACCTGTTGCAAGCTTATGCTCAGCTGTATGTTGACAAAGAGAGTTAACAGTATCTCACCATCAACACACACAAGGGACTGTACTCATACACCAAGCTGCTGTATGGTGTAAATTCCTCCCCCAAAATCTTCCAGACTACGATGGATAAGATTTTGCAAGGAGTTCTAAATTGCTTATGCAATCAAGACGATGTGCTGATCACAACAAGCAGCGAGGAAGAAAATCTAGAAGTGTTAGATTTAGTGCTTCAAAGGTTGAATTCCCACGATGTCAAATTGAAAAGGAGCAAATGTGCTTTTGTGCAGCCCGAGGTTGTGAACCTTGGTCTGAAAGTTGATGCAAATGGCTTGCAACCAGTGAAGGAAAAGGTTGATGTTGTCATCAATGCTCCAAAGCCACAGAACGTGTCTGAGTTAAGATCTTTCCTTGGAATGGTCCAGTACTACGCACGTTTCTTACCTGAGTTAGCGGCCATGTTAGCTCCATTGCACGAGCTCCTCAAGAAGGATGTCCAGTGGAAGTGGACAAAAGCACAACAGGAAGCTTACGACGCTATACTCTACTTGTGCACTACGACACAGAGCGTGAGCTTAAGTTAACGTGTGATGCTTCTAGTTATGGTGTGGGAGCGGTCATAAGCCACGTAATGGATGATGGCCAAGAGAAACCAATCGCGTTCGCATCGTAAACCCTTACAAAGAGCAAAAGAAACTACATGCAAATTGAAAAGGAAGCACTCGCTATAGTGTTTGGAATCAAGAAATTCCAACAGTTCCTGATCGGCAGAAAGTTTACCCTGATAACCGATCACAAACTGCTCCTAGCAATATTGGGGCCCAAATCTCCATCCCTGCAATGGCCGCATCAAGAATGCAACGTTGGGCAGTGTTGTTATCACAATATGACTACACGATTGAATATCGCACTTCAAAGCAAAATGCAATCGCAGATGCCTTGTCCAGGTTGCCACATGAAGACTCGTGTTGGGAGTGAAGGTGAGATTTTCACGCTAGGTGCAGTTGACAAAGACTTTTGTGTGAATGCAACGGAGATTGCAAATGAGACTCAAAAGGACTCAGTACTGAAAAGCATGTATGATAACACCTTGAATGAATGGACTGATCAGTGGCTGGACACAGAGTTGAAACCATTTCATAACCGTCATACTGAATTGTCTTGTGAGCAAGGTTGTATCAAGTGGGGAAACAGAGTGGTGGTACCTACTTTTTTAAGGAGATCAGGAAGGCTCCGCAAACCTGTTATTAAACTGGATTTGTAGTTCATTTGTAGTTCATTTAAAAGAAAAAAGCCAGGAGTTTTTGTTATGTGGTATATGTAAAGCTGGGGAAAGGTAGGACCATAGTTTTGTTGTATTTGAGAGGGGAATACTTACTTTTTTTTAAGGGGAAAGCAGTGTAATGTATTATCACATGGGTTTGCCACATAGTTTATCACATGGTTTGGTATGAGCATGCTCAGTTCGCTCTGGCCTAATAAAGCAAGCACATTCACTAGCAACTCATCGTGTCTCTGTCCTTCATTTGTTCTACCCAAGTATATTACACCCTTATCTTGAGACTATGACCCCTAGTTCTAGACTCTCCAGCCAGGGGAAACAGCCTGTCCTACTTCAGTCAGCACCTGCCTCAGAAATCCACAATCTGGAGGCCCTGACTGAAGGAGGGTAGCACTACAGCCAGTATACAAATCCCATACCGCTGCCCGTGATATTGTTTAAAATTCCTGCAACACTTGGCTATTTTTACCAACCTCAGAGGTGAGCACCTTCCATTAACAGCACTCACATCACCTCACTCATGTTTGGCTCTGTACTGGTTGTGGGAACAGGAAAGAGGATACATTGGACTGAATCTTAACTCCCGAAAACAGGTGGGTTGGAGTCGGGTCAGAGGTTAAAATTCGAAAAATCTGAAACAGGAACCCAACCTGCCCACTTCCGGTTTTAACGGAGGCGGGATCAGGGGCGGGCGACCAATCCACTTGCAGGAGGCATGTTGGTCATTTAAATATTATAATGAGGCCTGTGCCTTCATTTTAACAGTGATTCTATTCTTAACCCAATCAGTCAGGTTTCCCATGTCTCGGGAACCCGGCAGGTGAAAGGAGGCGAGAAGGGCTGAATCCATAAGATAAGTGGCTTTACAGCACTGCTTGTGGGCCAGGAGGAGCAGGACTGTTTCCTCCAGGCTCAACAAGCTTATCTGTAAGCTCGCCCCTACCATCCGACCCCCCCGACCACCATCTGACCCTCCGGCCCCCCCGACCACCATCCGACCCCCCACGACCACTGTCGGAGCCTCCCGCGATCAGACCCGCTCGCAATCGGATGCCCACCACAATATCTCCCACCCCCGCCCCCCCCAGACCTACTTCCTCTCAGCCCAGCTCGGCTGTGGCCTTGTGCTGTAGGCTTTCCCGCCCGACAGGAAGCCAACCTGTTAACCAGGCTGGCTGTGGGCGGGAAACATACAGAATAAAATTGAAAGACGTCCTGTAGTGAAGTTCCCAATCCAAAACAGCACCCACCACCACTGCAGGGAACGTGCCACTGAGCTAAAATCCAGGCCATTGAAGCTTCCTACTGACAGGCTGAGCGTGAGAACGCCAGAACCCTAGCCTCCCACTGGTGGCCACCAAACTAGAAACACACAGGCTCCAGCTCCAGCTCCAGCACACATCTGTGTCATTGGCGCACACTCCCACCATACCCCAGACATGGTGGCTCTGCCGCCTCTAACCTATTCATTCACCTTTGTGCCAATCTTGCTGCTGCTTCTGCCCACAGCCCAAGACCCCACCTGATGCTGCCTGTAACTCATCCACACTCCTCAGTCCCGATCCCATTCCTGTAACTCAGCCACTCTCCTCAGTCCCGATCCCATTCCTGTAACTCAGCCACTCTCCTCAGTCCCGATCCCATTCCTGTAACTCAGCCACTCTCCTCAGTCCCGATCCCATTCCTGTAACTCAGCCACTCTCCCCAGTCCCGATCCCACTGCCTGTAACTCAGCCACTCTCCCCAGTCCCGATCCCACTGCCTGTAACTCAGCCACTCTCCTCAGTCCCGATCCCATTCCTGTAACTCAGCCACTCTCCCCAGTCCCGATCCCACTGCCTGTAACTCAGCCACTCTCCCCAGTCCCGATCCCACTGCCTGTAACTCAGCCACTCTCCTCAGTCCCGATCCCATTCCTGTAACCACTCAGTTGTTGAGACAAAGAGAGAAAGTTATAAACCCAACAGTAAGGGAAAGAGAAAAAAAAGAAAATGAAAGACTTGCATTTATATAGCGCCTTTTATGACCACAGGATGTCTCAAAGCGTTTTACAGCCAATGAAGTACTTTTTGAAGTGTAGTCACTGTTGTAATGTAGGAAATGCAGCAGCCAATTTGTGCACATCAAGCTCCCACAAACAGCAATGTGATAATGACCAGGTAATCTGTTTTAGTTATGTTGATTGAGATATAAATATTGGCCAGGACACCGGGAATAACACTGCTGCTCTTCTTCAAAATAATGCCATAGGATTTTTACATCCACCTGAGAGAGCAGATGGAACCTCGGTTTAACGTCTCATCCGAAAGACAGCACCTCCGACAGTGCAGCACTCCCTCAGCACTGCACTGGAGTGTCAGCCTAGATTTTTGTGCTCAAGTCTCTGGAGTGGGACTTAAAAGTAAAAGAGCAGATTGGGATGAGAAAGTAGTGAAGGCAGGAGGAGAGAGAAATATATGTGGAGAGAGAGAGACAGAAGTCAAGGCAGGGTGAGATACGCACAGCAGTGAGGAAGGAGACTGAAGAGATGGAGGGGAGAGCAATTTAAAGTGCATTGACAGTACAGTTTTACATTGGGAGAAAGCAGTCTCCACTTCACACACATCCTGAAGCTATCGTGTAAATATGCCCTTGCTCACGAGTTGCATCACAAACATCCAGCACCCTGCTCCAGAATGTTGGACACCTTGCTTTACAAGGTGCTGCACCAGGCTTAAGAGCAGAGGTACAGCCAATGACAAAACGTCTTCTGCTGCTCCAGATTTCAACATTACCAAAAACAAATACACGGCTAAAATTGTAGGTGCAGCAGATACAGAGTTCTATCGAACACGCTCTATTGGAGTTGAGTTCCCAGAGGAGGCTGTTTCAGGAATTTCTGCTGCCTGAAAACTAACAACCCTTGAAACTCTCACAGAATTATATTATGTTCGGGTCCCAGTAGACTCTCGGCTCTCCACTATATTAAACAGTTCAGTCACTATCAATAACAGCCTCGGGTTATACTGTGGTAAGCTGTCACCATTAAAGATAACCCTCCTGCCCTAGCCAGGAGAATGTCAAAGGCCTTTGAGCTATCAAGATGGGCTCGGCAACGAAGTTAAAGTTAAAAAGTTATGCTGCAACAGTGCCATCTGCAGTCTTGATATCAACAATATTCTTGGTGAAAAGAACATTTTCGTAGAGGGTGTTACATTTTGGGGTTTTAACTCTCGATACTTTTCTCGGGTTCAGTGTCTCAAGCCACTTCCGCAGGTGAGTCCTCAGTCCCAGTGGCCGGGACAATATCCTTATCTGCCCTAAATCTAGATTATTTGTCGCCATCCCAGGAATTGAACAGAAAACCCTTCTTTACTATAAGGCTGCTTCTTGGCGAAATCCAGTTCCCTCACGTGTTCTTCCTCAACGTTGGCAGTGGTAGATTAAACAAATCACTACACCATGGCTTAACGTACAAACTGCCAAGCAGATTTATTGAATAGTAAATACATAAGTAAACACAAGTAATGACACACTGTAGATTTAAAATAGTTACAGGCTTAAATAAACTCCACAGATACAGTGGAAAAACAACAAACAGATGCTTCTGCTGCGCTAAACTGGACTAGACACAAGATCCATGAATATTAACTATTACCTGCTGGCTTGTTGCTGATTGTCACAGTGTTTGTCTCTGACCAATCTCTCTCATGGCTGAGAAATGGCTGGATCAAAAAGAAATGTAAATAGAACATAAGAACATAAGAAATAGGAGCAGCAGTAGGACCATTCAATAAGACCATGGCTGATCTTCTACCTCCCCTCCACTTTCCTGAACTATTCCCATATCCCTTGAATCCCTGAATATTTAAAAATCTATTGATCTCTGTCTTGAATATATTCAACGACTGAGCCTCCACAGCCCTCTGGGGTAGAGAATTCCAAAGATTCAGCACCCTCTGAGTGAAGACATTTCTCCTCATCTCAGTCCTGAATGGCCGACCCCTTATTCTGAGACTGAGAAATATTTGTCTCTTAAGTTGAAAAAGAAATAGCAATCAAACATAGATACAGATCCCACCGATTAAAACGTCCATGTTTAAAGCGGACAGTCGCTCATATCGGTCAAAAAGCGAATAAGCATTTGCATTAACGTCAATTTCAAAGTTGCCGGTTGTCTTAATGTCCTGTTTATTTTGAGCTGAAACGGCCGCACTTACTGTGATATTGTATGAGTGAGGTACACATGAAAATATATGTACCAATTTTCTCCATTATTTTTATGTATGTATAAAACAGTCAGGGAACTAGACAGAGGGTGAACCTTTTACAGCACCCGATCTGTAATATGCTGGAAAATGAAATGGTGCAGAAAGAAAATCGAAGAAATATCTACTGAAGCTCTGGTTTCCAATCTGACGCCATGCCCGTCGATAATGTCATTCAGTTCCTCTGCCCTGGTGAAGGACCTGTCAGTCGCAATTAAGATTATGACGCATCGCTGTTTAGTATTCGTCGCTGTTTGGTATTCAGCTATGCTTCTCATGTGAGACAACAAAAGGGTAGTGAAAATGCAGCCTTGGTACAATTTCGTTTGGGGCATTACAGAGACGGGTCCTTGGGCACTGGAGAGTGACAACTCCAGAAGAGATGGGGCGGAATAGCTGGAAAGGACTGAAATAAGTATGTCCTTAGTCAAGTCTAGGTACCGGCGTTAAGGGGGTTCGTTCAGGTGGCGGTTCAGAGAGCTGAGGATGCTGATGAGCAACAACAACATAAATCTAGCACTACCATGCTATAGGAGACATCTTGTATAACGGGCAAATCATGTTCGCATGAACGCACCCGCTAAAAGCGGTGGGGACTGTATACAAAATAAAACTCACAGAGTGCTTGTATTTGAATTGAGTGGCTTGGCCCCCTCCCTGGGATACCTGATCAGACAAAGCATCTATATTTGAGTATCGGGCACCTATCATTGAACCTTCGTGGTCATGGTTCTGAACCGTGTGCCCTATTATAAAGCTGAGAAGTCGCACAACACCAGGTTATAGTCCAACAGTTTTATTTGAAATCACAAGCTTTCGGAGCTATCGATCGCCCCTTCCTCAGGTGAAGTAAAGAGATACAGAATCGCCAAAGCATATATAGATAGAGAACAATGCATGTGTTACTTACAAAAGCAGACGACTACATTTAAATCACCCTGACTGTTTATCTGCCGAGGTGTGACAAAAGGCAATCAGGTCACATCAAAGACATAGCAAGATACAACTGAGACAATGAGGTGGAGCCACAGGGGGTCCAATGTGTCAAAAGCCGCAGTATGGGAAACGATAAACTTTAAAATTTTTACTTTTTTACTGGGAATCACATCTGTTAACAAGCCAACGACGACTCGAGTCTGGATCACGTCATGTATCGTGACATAAACCCAAGATCCCGGTTGAGGCCCTAAACAGTCAGGGTGATTTAAATGTAGTCGTCTGCTTTTGTAAGTAACACATGCATTGTTCTCTATCTATATATGCTTTGGCGATTCTGTATCTCTTTACTTCACCTGAGGAAGGGGCGATCGATAGCTCCGAAAGCTTGTGATTTCAAATAAAACTGTTGGACTATAACCTGGTGTTGTGCGACTTCTCATTTTTGTCCACCCCAGTCCAACACCGGCATCTGCGCATCATGACCACTATTATAAAGCAACAGAACTTCTGGTTTATTGAAAGAAAGCTGTACTCTATTCTTCAAAGAGCTGTAAATATTAATTGTGTGCTGACGGGCAAGCTCTTCAGTCTTGTAATAAAATGGAGAATGCTGGAAAAGCACAGTATCTGAGAGACAAAGACAAGTTAACATTTCCGATCAAACCATTCATCAGAACACAAAGATGTTAGCCTGTCTTTCTTGCAGAAGCCGGTTGACTTGCTGTGCATCACCATCATGTTCACAGTCTGCTTTTATTCCACGGCTTTCCTTTTTCTGTCATATGCTTTTGAATCATGTCTTGCTGTGTGGTGCACAAATTCAATTGGCAACACTGAATTTTTATTTTTCCATTCCCGCGGGTGGCTGCCTTTACTACCGTTCTGTGCAGCGCATTCAGTGATGACATCATTGTAGCAGCGTGTGTTCTTTACCCGTGCTATAAAAGTTTCATGAGAATTTGGGCACAGACCAGATATTTATGACATTGTTGGCAGCCAGAATTCTGTGAAACATTATTGTGGGATATCTGTAGAGCTCAAGAGGGCCACAATGATATCATCCACCCTGCAGAAAGACGCAGCAATATCTCCACCCTCACCCCCAAAAGTGACGGAATGCAATATAAAAACCAGAGGGAAAGAATTCTCCTTTACTTCCTTTTTAAAACCCTGTACCCTTGCCAAAAAAGGAATTTTGTGACTGATGTGGGAATGCTAGCATTATTGAAGAATTCACATTCTAGGCATTATTGCGCAGTGACTAAAATCCAGCTCCCAGTTGAATCTTCGAGCTGAAATGACTGCTTCTCAAGAATTGCCTTGCACCACTGAAGGGACAGATGGTCCTTCAAACTGATGCAGCTCAGAATCATTGCATTCTACAATGTTTCCATCAATCCCTCTGATAACACATAAGTTTGATTGTTAATAAAATATTTTATGAGCGATTGTCATGTAGTATTCTTGTAGTACGGTCGTGTTATAGTGCAGCGTGGTTAAAGTAAAATTAGTTTTTATTTAAAATTTGGTGTCTAAGCCTGCTTTTGTTAATGTCTTGCGATTTCCTTAGATGTCCTGCGAAAATGTGCATCACTCGTCCATGTCTTTGTTACCGCTAGACTATTCCAACGCACTCCTGGCTGGCCTCCCACGTTCTACCCTACGTAAACTTGAGGTCATCCGAAACTTGTCCAAAACTAATTATAATCGCTCAACCATTGGTGGCCGTGCCTTCTGTTGCCTAGACCCTAAGCTCTGGAATTCCCTGCCTGAACCTCTCCGCCTCGCTACCTCTCTTTCCTCCTTTAAGACGCTCCTTAAAACCTATTTCTTTGACCAAGCTTTTGGTCATCTGTCCTAATTTCTCCTTACGTGGCTCGGTATCAAAATGTTTTTGTCTTTTAATCCTCCTGTGCAGCGCCTTAGGACGCTTTACTATGTTAAAGGCGCTATATAAATACAGGTTGTTGTTGTTCTCCTTGCATGCTCTTACACCAAGGAAGGTGGGATGGTCAAACTCAATACAGGCCCACCAAGTGTTACTCATTGTGAGGGACATATTTGAAAATGTGAGCCATTTTGTAGTTATGTCATTCTTAAAAATAACCATGTTTAAATAGGTTTGCAATCTGCATTACTCTTGCTGATCTCAAGTGGTACTCCCACCATTTCACCAATATTGACATATGGGGTAAAAATTGGGTAGCGCTCCCTTTGGGGCACTACCTTCGCTGGGGCGCTAATTTTAGCGTCCCAAAAAAGTTAGCGCCCCTGCGGCCGATTTTCCCAGGTAGCGTCCCGAGCCAATATCGCGTCGCGCTGCGTTACTGCAGGCCTTCCTCCTCTTATTAAAGGGGAGGGGCCTGGCGCAGTGCGTCCCAGCGCCCAGCTGGGCCACCAGGGATCGGGAGTGCCGGCAACATGGAGAGCAGCCGGCACCCCGCGGGGGGGGGGGCTTCACGGGGGCCGGGGACAGCAACGGGGGCAGGTGCTGACAGGCGGCCAGCAACAAAAATGGCCGCCCGCCACCTCCCCTTTAACTAGCGCCGCCCCGGCCGAAGGTAGGCCCCCCTGACCCTGGCGGACATAGCGTCCGGCGGTAAGTCGGGGGGCGCCACCCAATATTATAGCCGGGGCGCGTGCGCGGCGCTGCGCACGGCGATGACGTCATCGCCGGCGGCGCAGCACCGCACTGCGCTAACGGTTAGCGCCGCCGCTAACCTCCCACTGAATTTCGCGGGAGGCGTTAGCGGCACCGTGCCCAGGCACTAGTTGATTTGCGTCCCGTTAGCGCCCATCAACCAAATTTAGCCCCCATAACATAAATGTTACTCCCAACATTTCACCTGTGTTGAGGTATAACATCATGCTATTCAGTGCTCACCTGGCAGTGCCTGCTGTGACATGATTGCAGTCATCTTCTCTACTGCCATGTGATACTTCGCTTGGTGCCCTGAGGAAGATCAGACACAAGTGATCACACTTGGCAGACAGACTCCTGCGGTGAACAGTGCTAGGACTCAAGCTTGGGGATTGTACATCAAGCATTCTGCCTCCTATTCTACTCTACACTAATATGAGTTAACTTCAAAAAAAGTTCCTTTCCATTTTTCCCCTCAATTCTGTCCTGCCAACATCTTCCAATCCCTCAGGCCAAGAAGACATTTTGGGCAACAAACATCATCACCACCCACAATCATCATCAATGTTACATTTTCATTGACACACTGGGAGTTCCACCAGAGATTTTTAAGAAGGAATTCTAACAAACACTCCCTCCAACCTGGACCCAGTTTTTCATCCCTTAAGATGCTGATGAAGCACGCTTTCCTTAAGGAAAGAATAGATTTTAAATGTCTATTGCGATCGTGCTTGAACACAGTTGTATTAGTTTCTGAGTTATCTCCCCAAAGTGTGACAGACTTTTTAACAGTATACTATGCAACTTGAAATACAGGAATACAGTTGCATAATTCAATGCACTAGCATGAGGCTTAATAGGTAATAATGTATTGTTATTAATATCACGTTCTTTTGGGTAAAGTGTAATTTTCTGCACAATTAAGGTTGAGAATTCCCTGGAAAGAAGTGTATTTCTAACACTAAGCTTAGCTCTCTGATTAGCTACCTGCCAGGCTGGCTCTCTGCAATCTGCAAACGCTAGAGGGTTTTATATGTTAAAAAAATGAGTGCGTACTATAGTTACAATTTTCTGGTTCATTTCCAGCACATTCCAAAACTCATTACAAATCAAGGTATCAGGAATTCAATTAGTTGGTCATTAGATTATGTTAAAATTTTAAAAGATATTCCCCAGTAGCTTAGCTGATAATTGTGCTCTCTGGGATGGAACTGAGCCCTACAGAGATCGGTGATGTCCCAGCTTCAATCCCCTGTGTGTGCTGAGGTATTTGACCTCAACCAGAGTGCTGTCAAAGGGAGCTACAATTATTCATTGTTCCTAATCTAGGAAGGCAATAAATCAGTTGGGGGGTTCCACAATGATTGTCCGGCATGTGCACATGTGGAGGTTGGGCTCAGCTGTGATGCCCCCAACCTGCCAGCTCTCATGGTCTATGCTTACAAAGGAAGATTGGCCACTTGGAATAAGGTACCAGCAGGCAGCTAGTGGCTAAAACCATCGGCACAATGTTTCCAGACCGTTAAAATAGCAAACAGAATGTTGGAATGCATAGCAAGAGGTTTAACATATAAATCCAGAGAGGTCATTTTAAAACTGTACTCGGCCCTGGTGAGACCACATCTGGAGTACTGCGTGCCATCTTGGTCTCCATTTCTCAAAAAGGATATTCAGTTATTGGAGGGGGTACTGAGAAGGGCTACACAGTTGATCCCAGAACTTAAGGAAATTACTTATGAGGAAATATTGACTATCCTAGGACTAAGAGGGGATATCATAGAAGTGCTTAAAATTATAAATGTGAGAAGTCGCACAACACCAGGTTATAGTCCAACAGCTTTATTTGAAAGCACAAGCTTTCGGAGCGCTGCTCCTTCATCAGCCACTTCACCTGACGAAGGGGCAGCAGCTCCGAAAGCTTGTGATTTCAAATAAAGCTGTTGGACTATAACCTGGTGTTGTGCGACTTCTCACATTTGTCCACCCCAGTCCAACACCGGCATCTCCACATCATGGTTAAAATTATTAAAGGTTTGGACAAATTTGATTCAACTAAGCTTTTCTGTCGTGAAAGCACCATGGGATGTTTTACAATGTTAAAGGTGCTATATAAATACAACTTGTTGTTGTATGGACAGAATTTAAGCACAAGGGGTCACCATCTACAAATTAAGGACAACAACAACAGAAAATGGGCAATACAGGAGTAACTTTTTTTACTAAAAGGGTGGTAAGTATGTGCTGCACAATACGGATGGTGGAAGAAGAAACCCAAATGGGTTTCAAGATGGAACTATACATGTGCTTCTCTTTGGCCCTTCCAAGGTTTCCAATGCATCATCAGAGCGGCTGTAGATCACTCCGGCATCTGCAGTCGAATTGAGTCGGGTGCTTCTGAAGCGTCCTGAAAGACACAGCCTCCCACCCCGATCATGATAATGACTCGGTCCCTATGAGTTGCGATGGGAGATGGGCAACCGGCAGTTCCACTCTTCCACAGGTGCATCTGGGTAGCAGGACTTCTAAAATGTTGGGCCCCCAGAGAATAGGAGATATTTGGGACTGAGGCACATAGCCTGGTGAAGCCTGAGATTAGAATACATCCTTAGATTCCTGTCATAGCATATGCGATTTATTTTTGTATCTGAAATATACTTCCTTTTTGCAATCTTTTACATTCATTGGCATGCAATTTTGTGCTGGTAGCTGGAGCATGCTTGATACTCTTGAAAGTTGATAATCCTAAAATGGTGTTAATGGCCTGTGACATTGATAAAAAATGTATTAAGATTTGCCATGTGCTAGTTCACAGGAATGTGGTATGCTCAATATATATTATCACAGAATAACAGATGTCTCAGTTTTTGTATTTTGTTTGGTCCATGATGACATTACTGTAGTGAGCATATATGTGTATTAGTTTTCATTCGATGATCAGTACCTATGTATTTCAAGTTAGGCTCCCATTCTTTAGTGAGATCATTATCGAAAAATGTCTGGATGGCTGTACAGCTGCCCAGTTGAAATCTTTGTGGGGACTTATAGCACATTTATTATGCCGATGTGGGTTTTCAACTGAAAGAAAGCAAGGATCATTAATCTGTTTTCATAACAGCTGAATATTCGTTTTGCAAAATAGTTTTTAATGTTCTTTATCTATCCATTGTGTAGCAGTTTGGGGAACTAAATGCTACATGCACGCTGGTTCCTAGACAAGTTACTTAGCTTTTAATGATCTAGCCAATAATGCTGTCTTGTCTCATTTAGAAAGCAATTTGCTACCAGTCTTGTGTAAGAATTAAAGCTTTGATATGTGGCACAATGTTGTAACAGCTGAGACATTTCCTTTGTACCATTACGATAACACATTCAAATCCAGGAGAAAGTACTACTTAATTAAGTTACTAGGTTAACCAACGAGCAAGTGTTAAATCAGGGTCACCACAGGACCAGGTTCAACCAAGAAGGTGAAATACTGTTTTTTTTCCCCCCAAATTCAACATCAAACTATAGACGTTGCATTAAATTTACCAAATATTATTGGGAGGTAGAGATGGAGATCAAATATTTCTTTTGAGAGTTATATCAAAGAGATTCTTGCAGATTAAGAAGTTCAGATTGACGTCATTGACCATGGGTTTTACAGAGGATGTCTCTGTTTTCAGTAATGTGACTGCAGGGATATGAAATATCATGAAAAAGGAAAATAAAAGTAAAAGGACTGACTTTACAATTAAGATTTGGATGCCTAAAATTGAAGTAATGAGAACATGTGTGATGTTGATGAGTACAACAGTTATAAATATAAATTTCTCTCCACAGTAGATTCCCAGGTGACTCCGGGGAAATACTCCCACCTCTGAGTTAGAAGCGTTGTGGCTCGAAGTCCCACCCCAGGACTTGAGTAGATAATCTAGGCTGTCACTTCAGTGCAGTACTGAGGCAGTGCTGTATTGTTGGCAGTGCGGTTTTTCAGATGAAGTGCTAAATCGTGGCTCCATCTGCCCTCCCAGGTGAATATAAAAGATCCCATGGCAACATTTGAAGAAGAACAGGGGAGTGCTCCTGGTTATCCCTCAATCAATGCCAGTAAATAGATCAATTGGTCATCTTTGCGCAAATTGGCTGCCATGTTTGTCTAAATTTCAAGAGTATTTTGCAGGCTGTAAATGCTTTGGGACATCCTGAGAACATGAAAGATGGTATAAAAATGTAAATTATTTTTCTTTCTTTCATATTAAACCTTGCATTGTCCAAAATTCTTATCCTGGTTCTACTTGTCCTTTTCAATTTGTATCTATCCAACAAGTAAGGTGTGGGCAACCTTTCAAAGGTCAAGAGCCAAATATATAACCGCATTCCGACAAACAGCTAGAAATGTTCAATATATAATGATCAGAGGCATTCCTATAATGCCAGCATTAACCCATTCATTTTAAACCAGTTAATGCTGATCACAAGATCCAGGCTGTGGTATTCTAGTCCTCCCACTGATATCCTCACTGTAGCTACAAATATTCCATGGAAGAAATTTTCAAATCTGTTACAACTACAGTCCCCACTTGCACCACCACTCACCATGGCCAGCTGCCTATCTCAGGCAAATGGTGCTAAGTTTGTCATTAGCACAGGCATCAATTACAAAAGTATTAAGTGCGCTGACTATTTAGTGCAGTTCAGTACTTACCGATTTGAAGGTTTTGCTGATTTCAGGCAAAGTCAGGTCTTCAAGCAGCTTCAATCAGCTGTTCACATTGTTACAACTACGGAGGGAGTCGGAAAGTGGAGACTACAGACCGTTTCATTCCGATGGTTTTACCATCCACCACGTAAAGCGGGTAAATCACGTTAGCAGTGGGGACTCTCTTTACTTCAAATTTGGATTGCACGCTCTTATTTTCTCTCTACTTCTCGCTCAACCATTGTTCCTCTCTCCCAGTCTCATTTCCCCCCTCATCCCCTCTCTGTCATCACATTCCATCTTTTACAATCTCTGTCTCATTACCTGTCACTCCCTATAGTGCTGTCTCTTATATTCTCTATCTCTTACATTTGTTATCTCCTTGTCTCTCTTAATCCCTTCTTTCCTCCCTCACTCATTCCTTTTGTTCCCATCGCTCTAATTTCCTCCTTTATCTCATTCTCTTTTTTCCCTTGTTGCTTCTTTCTTATTTCCTCCCTGCCTCTCTCTGTTGATCTTATTTCTGCTCTTTCATTCTCTCTTGCCTTTGTCACATTGGTACTGCTCTGAGGTTGGAATTAAGGTATAATGTTGAGGTCATGTAGAGAGAGCTTTAGCTAACTTGGCATGCTGGCACTGACACTAAGTGCAAAAAATGGGAAAGATATCTTTGCATTGATCGCTGAGGAGCACATTTTGTAACTCCTTCTCTAAAACCATATGTTCTTGTCTTTATTTCCCATTTTTACTTCCCTTATTTTGGAAACTGCAGTCTACTAACATCAACATTACTGCTTTAAAAAGCTTTTTACGTGTGACTGTACTGAAAGTGGTATTGAAAGTGTATTGTGTTAAAGAAGGCACACAGCAAGATTGTACTGAGGAAATGACCTTTCAAATGCAGTGTAAGACTTTCTTCAGGAAATATTGTGCGCACTGAACAGCTTTGCACAGCTTATAATGGATACTTTTCGATGAATTGCAAAGCAGTAATCCAGTCAAGACTCCCTCCTTTCTTATGGCCAATTCAACCCCCCTCCACCAATTTCATAGCATTCCACCCCAAATCCCATTATAAACACAGATTGGATTGAAATCCTCCTTTAAAACCACAAAGAAGAAACCATTTACGATTTATTTTTAAACTGAAAGATTATTCAGTTCATATATAAATATGTTCCAATAAAAAATTATATTTGAATAGCAATGTCACGTGCGTGAGCATCGCAGGACATTTATGAATGAGCAGAGAAAGAGGACAGCAATTTAAGATGAAAAGATATTAAGGAAGAGAAGGATCCCCAGAAGCTCAGTTAACAAGACAAGCCTTTAATGGAGGTGAGAAGTGGCCAGGCAGAGTGATTTAAGGAGAGATCGACAGGGTGAAGCAGCAGCCACCAGCCAGATAAGCGGAGGGTGCATAGTGGGACAAACAGATGGAGGAGATCACTCAGCTAGAGAGAACGAGGAATTCAAAAATGAGAACAAGGACCATGAAATCAATATGTTGGGTTTTGAATTTTCCTGGCAATTATTTTTCTTACTGTAGTGGTGCTGTGCTTCCATTACTGTTTCAAAATGCTCGTGACACATGACCTAAAGCTATATTGATTTTATGACAAAGGACCTGGAGAAATATTGGATTTGTAATGTAACGCAATAACATTATCCAGTTATTTTTGGAAGGAATTACAGGAAAATTCAACACTCTCTATCCATATTCCGATTGCCCCATGTAGTTTGTAATCTTATTCTATGTAACAACAGTCACTCCCTTCAAAGTAATTTACGTTATATGAAGCACTTTGGGACGTTTCAGAGCGATGTGATAAGGTGATACTTGCATTGGAGGCAGTTCAGAGACGATTCACACGGTTAATTCCAGAGATGAGGGGTTGACTTTTGAGGAAAGGTTGAGCAGGCTGGGCCTATACTCATTGGAATTTAGAAGAATGAGAGGTGATCTTATTGAAACATATAAGATACTGAGGGGGCTCGACAAGGTAGATGCAGAGAGGATGTTTCCCCTCGTGGGGAAATCTAGAACGCGGGGGCACAGTTTTAAAATAAAGGGTCGCTCTTTTAGAACTGAGATGAGGAGGAATTTCTTCTCTCAGAGGGTCGTAAATCTGTGGAATTCTCTGCCCCAGAGAGCCGTGGAGGCTGGGTCATTAAATACATTTAAGGTGGAGATAGACAAATTTTTGCAGGATAAGGGAGTGAAGGGTTATGGGGAGCGGGCGGGGAAGTGGCTTTGAGCCCAAGATCAGCCATGATCTTATTGAATGGCGGAGCAGGCTCGAGGGGCCAAGTGGCCTATTCCTGCTCCTATTTCTTGTGTTCTTGTGTGCTGTATAAATGCAAGTCTTTATCTTCATTTCTGGAAATAGTGAGGTTTGACAATAACACAAGGTCAGTGACACACAAGAATAGCTGAGATTGAACCTTGGCCCTTTTCTTTTCCAAATTGTTCCTGGGAAACATGCAACAATTGGAGTCTGCTTCTTGTCAGTAGATTGCTTGGATGCTAGTTTGAAAAATTAGATTTTCAGTTACAATTTATACAGTCAACTACTGACTGGGATAGACCTCAATGTTGTGCGATGAGTGGGCAGCCCGTTTTACATCTCAGGATTTTTTAAGTCAATAGAAATAAGAATCGGGAGCGATGTAAAACGTGCTGCCGACTCGCTGTCACCCGTGTTACACTATCGCACAAAGTCGTGATCTACCCCACTGAGTTTAATTTGAGAGATTGTTCAGTATGCATTGAGGTAGAGCACTATCACATGAAGTATGTTGTTCTGGTGTGTTGTTTAAAACCCATCATGTTGCACACAGACATTCTGCTGTGCTTTCACTGTCCTAAGTGTGTTTTCTTTGTAAGAATTAGTATCGTCTGATCTTTGTGCATGTGTAAGCTTGAAGCACATAAGGGGAGTAATGGGGAAGTCAGTGATGAGATTACTGTTGTTCAATAATCTCCATCACGGCCAACCGCCCCAGGTAAACAAACATTTTGATTCATATATCAGCCAAAATTCCTAAGGACCAACTGATGAGTTTTGGCTTTTTCAGCGTGAACAATCCTGTCTACCTTATGTCTTCTCTCTGAGCATGTCAAACCTACCAATCTGCTTCAGACAGTACACTTGTTGGCTGGCTGCCTCAAATACTCGGTCCCAATTGCCCACTCCATATCGCTCTCAAACCTCTCTCCCACCTCCTCCTTACTTTCCATCTGGTACTGCTGCTACCACTCGCTCTTTGAGAGCAGTGTCAAAGGTAGGGCTATTCTGACATCCTCAGTACCAGAGAAGGCTAGGGAACCTTTTCCTGACTTTAAAGATGCTCAGAGAACATTGATCCCTGTCCCTGTGAAACAAAGACTAAGAGGGAGCAGCAGGGAACATGGAGTGAAAGCTGGGGAGTCAGTTGGAAAGAGGAGCTTAAAGTTAGCATGGGGAGGGAGGGAAGGAGTCTGAAGCAGACATGTTGGTCAGGTAGTTGGAGGTGAAATCATTGGATGAAGAGATGGGGAATAGAGCATGAACTGAACATGAGGGAGGTATAATGGGCCAGTCAGAGGACATCTTCGAGACACTGGGTCAGGTTAGCCCCACCCAGATTTTGTAGAGCAGTGCAGGCAAAAAGGGAAAAGTAGAGTGCAAGCTGATGCATTTATACCACTTCACGCATATTGAGTGCTATTGCTCAATGCTGCTGAACCAGGTGACCCATACTGCAGTGATGTTGGGTGTCATTTCATAAAATGTTACTAAGAAATTATATTTTTTTTTATTCGTTTATGGGATGTGGGCGTCACTGGCAGGACCAGCATTTATTGCCCATCCCTAATTGCCCTTGAGAAGGTGGTGGTGAGCCGTCTTCTTGAACCGCTGCAGTCCGTGTGGTGAAAGTACTCCCACAGTGCTGTTAGGGAGGGAGTTCTAGGATTTTGACCCAGCGACGATGAAGGAACGGCGATATACTTCTAAGTCAGGATGGTGTGTGACTTGCAGGGGAACTTGGAGGTGGTGGTGTTCCCATGCGCCTGCTGCCCTTGTCCTTCTAGGTGGAAGAGGTCGCGGGTTTGGGAGGTGCTGCCGAAGAAGCCTTGGCGAGTTGCTGCAGTGCATCTTGTAGATGGTACACACTGCAGCCACGGTGCGCCGGTGGTGAAGGGAGTGGATGTTTAAGGTGGTGGATGGGGTGCTAATCAAGCGGGCTGCTTTGTCCTGGATGGTGTCGAGCTTCTTGAGTGTATCCTATGCATATCAATAAAACATTTGTAGAATAAATGAATTCCCGCATTGACTGAGCAACCGTCTAAAGCAACCAATAGCAACTTTGCCAGCATAAGTGAACAAGACCAGACACATCATCTGTCTGAGTGGATGGTCAGTGTGAAAACCCCAGAGGTAACATTTCTTGCATTATTATGAGACACAGTTAAGTGAACTATAATCACCTTGATTGGAACCAGAAGACTGATTTCACGCATTGGATTTCCTGACCATTTCGCCACAGAAGGATATCGGAATGAGTTATACTGTATTAAAATACTACTGTTTTAAGTTAAATTTAGCTCACATGGGGTTACATTCTCCGGACAGAAGCGCTGTGAGATATGTATTAAAAGAAAGGCACACCAGTTTGGGGAATGATGTTTCTCGCACGTTATTCCAGCTTGATACAAAGTAAGTTATTTGGACATTCCTGTAAACCACCAGGCTCACTGGGTGGATTTTCCTCCATTATTCCACCTGATTTTGGATGAAATAGCAGTGGAAAGTGACACAATTGGGTGGAGAGAATAATGATGTGCAAGTTTAAGTGTTTTTAAACTGTCCTTAGATACAGGGCTGTCATAAAGAATTACATGTGGCTCAATACCAAAATGACGTAGGCCGCGATTTCCCCTACCTGGGCAGGTCCGTGGCAGGCGAGGTCAGTGGCGGGTCACGGCCTCGCTGCTGGCTCCATCCCGGCCTCCGATATGACTTTCCCCTGATTGGGCTTGTTAAACCCGCTCAGCGCATTTCCCGGCCAATTAAAGGAAGCGGGTCTGATGATGTCATTTGATGATGCGTCATCAGCTGGTTTCCTTAAAGGGGCCATGCGCAAATTTACTTCGACATTTACGCTGTCAGTGTTCTGCAGCATTGAGGTGCTGCAAACACTGACAAGCACTGCACAGAGGCGCACAGCTGCACCCAGACTCTCCCATGACTCCCTCCATATGCTTATGGAGGGAGTCACAGCACACAGGGAAGTTCTCTTCCCTTCCAGTGGGTGGAAGAGACCTCCCCAGGAGACCAACGCAGCCTGGTTGCACATTGCACAGGAGGACACAAGCAGGGATGTCATCAGGAGGACCAGGCTGCAGTGGCGCAAACCTTTCAATGATCTCAGTAGATCAGGAAACGTTACTGCAAAGCCACACTCAACCTTATCCTGCTGTGCCACTCATCACATCCCCATCACGCTGCCTTCCCTATCCTACTCTTGCACATCCTTACTCACACCAACTTACGTTGCACCTCCACCCATCCCTCTCTATCTACATTATCACTTCCCCATCTCACTAGCCACCCCTCACACTCACCCTCATCCTAGTCCAATCACACCAACTAACAACACACAAGGGTAGGTATTTGGGTGTTTTAGCCAATGTTCATGTGAAGTTTCAGTTAACGTGCTGTCAAACATTGAAATCTTTATTTTCAACACTTTACGTTCTTGGACAGATTTGTGTGCACCTTTGGAAGTGGCTTAGTGAGTTGCAGTGAATGGTGAGACATAATGGTACCCCCGCAATGCTGATGAGTGTGAAAGGAATGGCTTGGGCATTGTAGGGGTGCTTTATGGTGTGGGTGTGGGGTGGTGCCAACCTGGCACATCATATGGCAGCCACGGTACAGCGTCAAGTGAAGTAAATCTGGCCATGGTGAGGCTATCCCTGGTGTCCCGAGCAACAATGTGGTCAGGTGCGGATGCCATCTCTCCTGTGCAGCATCAGTTGATTGCAGCGCAGGTTGGTGTGGTTGTTAGTGTTGCAGGTGTGCCTGGTAATGCTGGTGTTGGGGCTGATCGTGGTCAGATTCTGAGGACAATGGTGACACAGTATAAACCATCCCCATGCTGATGGAATAGATGGCAGGTGAACTTGAGATGACAGAAGCGATCTGTCAATAGTGAGAGAGATTGTTCCAATGAGGTGACACTAGATAGAGAGTTTGCTGCAAACACTTGCAACCTGCATAAAGCTCAATCTGTCTTCCAAATGCAGTAAGCAACAGCTTCTGAGCTTGGAAAGTGAACAGCTGTGAGATGAGAGCTTTTAGAGCACATTTCAAGCTGTCAAGTAATGAGATGATTCCATGGCCATTGAACTCCCGCCCAGCTTAACAGACGTGATCCCCGAGCAGCCTAGACCCTGTTGGTGAGCTGGTAAATTCTAAAGGTGAGCTCAAAATTGTTGTTAATCCTCTGTTAACAAAGTCATAATAACCTGAATTGCCTCCCCTGCCACTGCCTGTCTGGTCTGCTCAGCCCTGACAGACCCAACATTTGGTAAAGGCGCGTGATGGCGGGTTGACAGCAGGGTCCTGACCCGCTGTCAAAAAAAAACACTTTCCCACCCGACCCCCACTAATCCCACCCGCTGAACCCCTGGAAAATTCCCCCCATAGAAATGACAGCACAGAGGAGAGGGGCCCTTTGCCCATCCTGTCTGTGCCAGCTCTTTGCTAGAGCAAGCCAAAATCAATCCCACTGCCTCACTTTCTCCCCATAGGCCTGTCTCTTCCTCTGCTTCAAATACTTATCCAATTTTCTCTTAAAAGATGCATTTTTCTCTGCCTCAACTACTTCCTGTGGCAAAGAAATCCAACAACTCTCTGCATGAAGAAGTTTCTCCGACCTCTCTCCTCTCTCTCTTAGTGACAACTTTAAACTGAAAACCCCCGTCACTGATTTTCAAGTGGAGGAAATAGTCTTTCACCATTCACTCTACCAAAACCCGACATTGTTTCTTTGGTGCTGCTCGATGCAATCTCTAGGCCTATGGCTTTAATGCCCTTTTTTATAATTGGGTGTCCAAAACTGCAAAAAAAGCACTCCAACTGTGGCCTAGCCAACATTTGTACAAAATTATAATTTACTTTTTTACTCTTATACTCTCATGCCCCTATTCACAAAACTCAAAAGTCCATTTGCTTTTTTTATTGCTTATCTACCTGCACTCATACTTTCGGGGAATTATGTATTTGAACCCCTAAGTCTCTTTCTTCATGCACACCCTGCAGCGTCAATCCTTGCTTTTTTTCCTCCCAAAATGCATTACCTCATACTTGTCCAAATTAAATTACATCTGGTACCTTCTGTCTATTCTGATAATCTATCTGTGTCTTCCTGAAGTCTTTTAGTCTCCTCACTGTCTACCAAACCCTGAACTTTTTTTTTTATTCGTTTATGGGATGTGGGCGTCCTGGCAAGGCCAGCATTTATTGTCCATCCCTAATTGCCCTTGAGAAGGTGGTGGTGAGCCACCTTCTTAAACTGCTGCAGTCTGTGTGGTGAAGGTAGTCCCACAGTGCTGTTAGGGAGAGAGTTCCAGGATTTTGACCCAGCGACGATGAAGGATCGGCGATATACTTCTAAGTCAGGATGGTGTGTGGCTTGGAGGGGAACTTGGAGGTGGTGGTGTTCCCATGCACCTACTGCCCTTGTCCTTCTAGGTGGAAGAGGTCACGGATTTGGAAGGTGCTGCCGAAGAAGCCTTGGCAAGTTTCTGCAATGCTTCTTGTAGATGGTACACACTGCAGCCACGGTACGCTGCTGGTGGAGGGAGTGAATTTTTAAGGTGGTGGGTGGGGTGCCAATCAAGCGGGCTGCTTTGTCCTGGATGGTGTCGAGCTTCTTGAGTGTTGTTGGAGCTGCACTCATCCAGGCAAGTGGAGAGTATTCCATCACACTCCTTATTTGTGCCTTGTAGATGGTGGAAAGGCTTTGGGGAGTCAGGAGATGAGACACTCGCCGCAGAATACCCAGCCTCTGACCTGCTCTTGTTGCCACAGTATTTATGTGGCTGGTCCAGTTAAGTTTCTGGTCAATGGTGACCCCCAGGATGTTGATGGTGGGGGATTCGGCGATGGTAATGCCGTTGAATGTCAAGGGGCAGTGGTTAGACTCTCACTTGTTGGAGATAGTCATTGCCTGGCACTTCTGTGGCGTGACTGTTACCTGCCACATATCAGCCCAAGCCTGAATGTCGTCCAGGTCTTGTTGTATGCGGGCATGGACTGCTTCATTATCTGAGGAGTTGTGAATGGCGCTGATCACTGTGCAGTCATCAGCGAACATCCCCATTTCTGACCTTATGTTGGAGGGAAGGTCATTGATGAAGCAGCTGAATATGATTGGGCCTAGGACACTGCCCTGAGGAACTCCTGCAGCGATGGCCTGGGGCTGTGATGATTGACCTTCAACCACCACAACCATCTTCCTTTGTGCTAGGTATAACTCCAGCCAGTGGAGAGTTTTCCCCCCGATTCCCATTGACTTCAGGTTTACTAGGGCTCCTTGATGCCACACTCGGTCAAATGCTGCCTTGATGTCAAGGGCAGTCACTCTCACCCCAACTTTTGTATCATCAATAAATTTTGAGTTTGTCCTCAAGTCAAAATCATCTATATATACTGAGAACTAGCAGTGGTCCCTGGGGTATTCCAAGTCCAGCCCTTCTCCAATCCAAGGAGCACCCAACTACACTAATTCTTTGTTTCCTATCCATTAACCAACTTTCTAGGCATGCTGCTGCATTTCTTCTTGTACCATCATGCTTAAATTTTTCTAATAAGTCTCTTGTCAGTGCCTTCTAAAAATCCATATATACTACATGTACTGCAATCCCTTTATCTATCCAATCAATTGTTCTTCAAAAAACTCATTCTCAAGTGATGAGAAACTAGAAACCATCTTCCCAACAAATGTCTTCACTCATTGTATAAATTCAAGGCACACAAGGGAGTCCACTGGCCACAGTCAATATCCAATAGGTGTACGTATGGAAAAACACACAAGTAATAACGTCAGTGGCCAGTGATGTTTGCATTCTGTTATGGTACAAACAAAAATAAATCAAATTACTTTTATGTCTGTTGGAAAGGTTGAAAAATAGTCATAAAGTGAGTTGATTCCTGCGGAGCATAGTTCTGTCATAGAAAACGTCATCATTGTGGCCTGGAATTTGTGGTCAGCGGTGAAGCGATGACGATCGACGCTGACCTCGAAGAAAGCGGCCCACAAAGATCCAACGATCTCTGTGGTGAAAAATGTAGCTTTCTCAACCTTAATTTAATTGTAGCGTTGTCAAATGGGGATCCCCAGTGTTCATTAGCAGTGATGTCATCAAGCTGTCTAAGCAATCAAATACATTGAAGAATTCTCACTGACTGCAAAACAGGAAATAAAAAGCACTGATTATCATTCACTTTTTAACATTTTTACAGAGAACGAGATAAAGACTGGGACATAAACATGGGGTTAAGGTAGAAGCTGAAATATCACAAACAAACTTCAAAGAAATATATTTTTTCTTATTTTAAATAGCTAATAATTTTTATCATAATAGAGAAACTCGACATTCCACAAACATAAAATTAGTTTTTCAGGGCCAGAACGGTTGTTCAGCAGTCAGTACGCTGTTAAAACCCCATTTACACATATTTCAACAAGGCTTAACTTTTTATGGGGTGTTTAACAGTGATACTAGAGCGGAAAAGGGGAAGTTTTCATCAGTTCAGGTGATTTCACAGATTGCCGGCTGTGGGGAGTTCCTGTGGCGGAGCAGCGAATCGCCACTTCAGGATTTCCGCGTTTATCAGCGAATGCGCTAAATCCTGAAGTTACGGTCAGTTTCAGAGGGGTAATGATGGGCGAATGCTGACAGTTTCACCGTGATTACCACCGCAAAATCCGGGCCAATATGTCATGGCTGCAGGTGCAGGAACTATTTTAATTTGTTGGATTGGGTCTCACATTCATTGATGATAGTGTGGTTGCTGAAGAAACATCTCTTTAGCAGCTGATTTTCTGCAGCAAATGGATGAAAAGGAAACAAAAAACTGAGTTTGGACATGTAGGGTATTCTGATAGACCCATATAAACAATGAAAGTAGTTCGATGAAACTGGTTTGTGATGGTTTATTGCTGGTGAGATTGGTATAAAGGATTGTTTCTGCCCATATTGGCTTTAGACATCCCATAATCCTTTGCAGGAACAGCGAACTCTTGAACATCAAATTGTTGGTGGAGATTCTCTTCAGTCGACACTCTTCAGGAAAGGTCATTTAGTTGTACAGGGTGTATTTGGAGTTTTTATGTAAGGTCACTTTCTTTTTTATAAATCCCTTTGATTTTATTCATTAATTCATAAATGACTGATTTCATCATTTGAACTTTATTCCATTTAAGTTACTATTCTGAAAGGGAGAAAAGTACAAGTTTTTCTCTTAAGATTCTTCAAGAGCAATATTGGCATTGCAAATGACAGCATAAAGATTTAAATCGTGAACTTCAGTTTGATTGTGGTGGCTTTAGATTTTTATTTTACTTACCGTGGAAGAGCAGGCAGTGCTGCTAATTAATTTTCACAAGTTCAGACTCTATGACAAGAATACCAATTATTTTCTGCAGAACAATTTATTTTAAGAGTTAGTGATGATAAGATATGAACTTCCACCTGCAAGTTTAATTTTCACACGCTTTTACTTGCATCAAGATTATGTGATTTTAAAAAAACACACATTCTTCACGTTGGCTGGAACAGTGGTTCATGATTGCCTCATTTTCCAAAGTACATCATGTTGCATTTAAAAATTGTACATTTAAGGTTATAAAACAAGTAGGAATATTATAAGAATGTATGCTAATCCCAAAAATGGCCCAGAAATTCGGGTCGGAGGCTTCCCGCGAGTGCAAGCATAGCGGGTGCACTTACATAGCACGCCTGCCGTTCTGCTGTGGGCCCGCGTGGGATTCCGATCTTGGGCCTCCTGCAGCTGCCGGTGCGCAGTGCTCACGTATCCCAGCGGCAAAGCTAGTTCGCAGCGTCCCCTTGGATCACGTGGGTCATGGGGAGCCAATCGGAGCAGGGAATCTCCATTCATAGATTTGACAGGAAGACCTGTCAAATCTCTGAATAGAGATCGGCCCCAAAACCTAAGTAAAACTTCAAATAATTTTTTTTTAAAAATCACATTTTTAAAATAACTATAAATTACATAAATTAGCTACCTTAAACAAAAATGTAAATTTTTGAAAAAATGTATTAAAGTTTTTAACGGGGCTAAAAATAAACTTACCTTTCTTTAAAGTATTTAAAAATGATAAACCTGTGGAAAAAATGTTTCAATTTTACTTAATTCACGTTTTACCTTGTTAAAAGCAGGCCTTGCGCCTGCTTTTTCCCCGCTGCTAGGGACTTACCCGCACGGAGAAACCTGTAAAAAAAGCCGAAGTTCGCTGCGTACGCGCTGCCTCTCCCGCTCATGCGGTTGACCCGCGAACCCCTTCCTTCAAGGGAACGGAAGTTCCGGTTTCCAGCACATGCACAGTGCATGCGCGAAACTGGCACTTCCGGTGGCCCTATGGGTGAGTACACAGCGCGTACTCACCCGTGCAGACCCGAATTTCTGGCCCAATAATATCATTGGCCTAGAAATTGCGGTCGGAGGCGTACCTCCGGAGGACGCCTCCAACCCGCGAAACATTTACGAATTTACCTCCAGGCGTCCAGGCTGCGGAGAGTTGCGGTCTCGGGCCTCCAGCCGTACGGAAGCGTAAAGGGCCAGGCGGTTTGGAAGCGTCCCTGGGATCACATCCTCCAGTGACAAAGGAGGATTCCATTGCAATCATTTACGAAGGGAATCCCCTAATGATATGCAATGGAATTCCCAAATAATTATACAATGTACAGAATTCTAATAAATAATAAATGTACTGAATTGCAATTTTATTCATAAGTCCCTTCATTGCACCAACCTCAATAAAAATGTTATTTTTTGATTTTAAAAACATACAAACACTTAAAGGCTCATATGAAATTCCTTTGCCATTATTAACAGAAAGATTAGCCCATTTATTTTAAATGGGTTGACGCCCGCATTTAGGTAGCTGATGAAAGTATTACATTTGAATGTATTAAGTGCATGCTGCCTAATATCAAGACCCAAGTAGTTTTGGGATTTAAAGCTAGACCATTGCAGAACTCAAGAGATTGCTCTGGGCTTTCCAGTGGTTACAAGACTAATAATATAGATTGAGAAAAACCAAGAGACATATCCACAGACAGTTAGTAGAATGATATCTCAAATGATGGAACAGATTTCAGATTAATTAGAATCCAGAGAGAGTATCTGATCAAAATAAATCTCAAGTGCAAAGTAAGTGACTAGAATTTTATATATAAAAAGACTGCTGGAAATTTAACATATCAACAGAACATACTGGAAATACTCAGCAGGTTGTCGATGCCAAAAGCAGAAAAGTTTTGCTAAATTTATGTGTGGTGACTTTGTCTCACTGCTGTTTGACCCTGAACTGAGCTTCCAACCCCATATCCTCTCAATCACCAAGATCGCCTTATTCCACCTCCTTAACATCGCCCGTCTCCGCCCTTGCCTCAGCTAATCTGCTGCTGAAACCCTCATCCATGCCTTTGTTACCTCTAGACTTGACTATTCCAATGCTCTCCTGGCCGGCCTCCCACCTTGCACCCTCCGTAAACTTGAGCTCATCCAAATCTCTGCTGCCCGTATCGTAACTCACACCAAGTCCCGTTCAACCATCACTCCTGTGCTCACTGACCTACATTGTCTCCCAGTCTGGCCACATCTCGATTTTAAAATTCTCATTCTTGTTTTCAAATCCCTCTATGGCTTCACCCCTCCCTACATCTGTAACCTTCTCCAGCCCCACGACCCCCCGAGATAGAGGCACTCCTCCAATTCTGCCCTCTTTTGCATCTTCAGTTTTAATCACTCCATCATTGGTAGCCGTGCCTCCAGCTGCCTAGGCTCTAAGTTCTGGAATTCCCTCCCTAACCTCTCCTCCTCTCTACCTTTCTCTCCTTTAAGATGCTCCTTCAAACCTACCTTGGCCATTTAGGACTGAGATGAGGAGAAATTTCTTCACTCAGAGGGTGGTGAATCTTTGGAATTCTCTACCCAAGAGGGCTGTGGAGGCTAAGTCATTGAGTATATTCAAGACAGAGATCGATAGATTTTTGAATATTAAGAGGATCAAGGGATATGGGGATAGTGCAGGAAAGTGGAGATGGGGTAGAAGATCAGCCATGATCTTATTGAATGGCGGAGCAGGCTCGAAGGGCCAAATGGCCTTCTCCTGCTCCTATTTCTTATGTTCTTACGTTCTTTGACCAAGCTTTTGGTCATCTGTCCTGATATCTCCTTCTGTGGTTCGTGTCAAATTTTGTTTGATGCCACTCCTGGGAAGTGCCTTGGGACATTTTATTACATTAAAGGCACTATATAAATGCGAGATGTTGTTGTTGTGGGATATTGCTGTGCGCAAAATGGCTGCCACATTTGTTTACGTAATAGCAGTCATTACAATCCAAAAGTAATTTGCTGTGTGAAGTGCTTTGAGATATGTCAAGAAATGTGAAAAGGAAAAAAAATCAACTTGGTGAAATATAGCTGCATTAAACTAAGCAAATAGAAATGACAAGGATAGTGCCACGGTAATTATTATGTTTGCTGAAGAGCTAAACTAATTCCTTCACATGATTTTAAATTTTCTGACAAAATTACAGTCTTACGGCTGAGAGCGTTGCTTTACTGATAACATGCTATCTTGCTGAATCTCCTGACAGTTGCACCATTCTAAGACATGTTTGTGTACTTGAGTGACACTTTAAAAAGGAATCTTTGGTCTTTGATTGGTTCGGTCAATTGAAGTGGAATTCTCTCTATTGTCGGCGTTGGACTGGGGTGGACAAAAATGAGAAGTCGCACAACACCAGGTTATAGTCCAACAGATTTATTTAATTTTACAAGCTTTCGGAACAGTTCGCTCCTGCTAACTTACCTGACGAAGGAGCGAACTGTTCCGAAAGCTTGTAAAATTAAATAAATCTGTTGGACTATAACCTGGTGTTGTGCGACTTCTCATTTCTCTCTATTGTCGTCTAAGGTCAGATGCTGTTCACCTACTGGCTAAAGGACAAAGGTATAGGGAAGGTTAGACAAAGGCTCTCAGTGGAGATTTCATGAAGTTGAGAGTGAGTTTATGAATGTAAAGTGCTAATAGCACAACTTTTCAAGCACTAAGGAAAGTATAATATAGCAGTCAACAGGGAAACACAGCGTATGACCGATTAGCTAGTAGGAATAAAGAAAGCAGTTGAAGAAAGAAGATGCTGACAACTCACTGCAGACACATCTTCGAGGTCACCCCAGAACATCTCAGAAATGTGCAGCACTATCCAGCACCTTAGCAGGCGGGTGTATCATTTTATACTATCATCACCTGGAGTGATGCACTGAATCAAGACTTTGAACTTAAACTCACCAGGACTGTAATCTTAGTCACTAAATGTAACCCTGTTATTAGTGTTACTGTGGAAAAACCCAGCTGTTGCTAAGATATTAGGAAGTTACAATGGAATTATTGTTGCACTTATGATGAATTATGCCCTGTCAAGTTCCATTAAGAAGCAACCTACCTTTACTATAATCAACTTGACTTTACTTAACCTTTGATGGCATTGACCGTATCCTTGCAATTCCAGTTTAATAAAGTAGTGTTAGTAATACATCTCTATGTCCACCTCAGTCTTTGAAGCCTCTGGCAAGAATGAAGTTGCATTTCATTCAGTACTACACTGTGACCCTGCTGTTGATTGATTTGCTTTGGTTAACAATCAATATCATTTGGACTGGAGTGTGCAGGACAGTCCCAAGGTGAAGTAATTAAGGCACCGTATATATAAAATCCTTGACATGAATGTTATAGCTCAACTTACCAGTGCATGCATATTAGGAAAAGGGGGAAGATTCACTTGATACTCGAATTAATTATAGATTACATACTGGAATTTCCAATACAGTGTTTCTTACGTATTTTGTGGGATTTAGCATTTATTTACAACCCATAACTTGCAATAACAAAGGCTTTGATGAAGTAAATTGCGCTAAACCTGATTCTTCAACCATCCCAACCTTCCCATCTCATGTATACAGTCTCCATGTAGAATAATAAAAATGAGTATTAAAGAGGCATTGTCTAATCAAGGGGGTTGAGAGAAGTTTGTACACCATGAGAATATTTATCTCAACCATGGCCTTAGATTACAGCTTTGAACTCACTGCATAGTGCAGTATACATCGGAAATTTTATTCAGATTCTGTGCACTGCATTTTGCGAGTGATGGGTGACAGTATAACTTTGTTCTTGATATAGAGTGGCATACATAAGAGACAAATCACACACATCAACATTCACAAGCAAACATTCTCTAAGACCATCTGTACGATGAACATCACCCCAATGCATCTGCTCCAATGTTCAGCAGCTGAAATGATTGGCTCCACCAAACCCTGTAACTGGAAATATGTATAAAGCCTTTTAATTAAGTATGTTGTCTGAGATTAACCTCAAATTACAGTCCCTACCAATCCCGTTACTTACCCATCATAAACATCCCCTTTGCTATTCTCATACAGATCAATCATAGTCAGTTCTTTTCTCCCCTTTTCTTGGCCAAACTATGTTGGATTTAAGCTGTAGGGAAGCTCCTGGCCTCAACTCATGTCTCCCATTAGCAATGAGTTGTACTAGAGTAGAAATTAAGCCGATATTATCAAAGGAGCCATGATCCCTCTATGGACTCCTGTACGTGAGCCGATGTAATCAGTGAAAAATTGCAGACTGGTATTTGTAAGTGTTCAGAGGTGCAGGGTCTTGATGTTAAGAGTAATTTAAACGGATTTCTTTGTTTTTCTCTTCAGCTCCCCCTACATTCACGGAAACTCCTCCACCCTATGTGGAAGCCAAGGAAGGAAGCAGCATCACCCTCACCTGCACAGCATTTGGAAACCCGAAACCTGTCGTTAGCTGGCTGCGGGAGAACATACTGCTTGAGAACAATCGGAAATACACGGTATGGCACCAAAAAGAATCTGACTGCTCGTCACTTGTATTTTATGTTTTAAAGGAGATAACTCTGCAAGTAAGCACCAGCACAGAAATATACTTACCGTCCACTTCCTTCCTGGCCTTTAATTACCTTTTGCTGTTTTAATTTCAGTCGTCTTTATTTACAGGGCTGCTTCATTTCATCAGAGGCAGTGGATCCAATTCAGTGTATGTGCTCCAGAACAGAATCTCCTTTTGCTATTCTCATACAGATCAATCAAAGTCATTTCCTTCCCCATTGCTTTTTTTTTGCCTAAACAATGTTGGATTTTAGCTGTAGGTAAGCTTTTGGCCTCCACACAATCCTCCCATGAACTGAGATTGGGAATTCACCATATGGTGAACTACGGGTGTAATCCCACAACCTAACCCTCTATTGCACAATGCATTGTGGCTTCAGTTTCCTAGATCAGTGCAACAGTATCATGCAGACGTTTGTCAACACAAATTCTGAATGCAAATTCCAGACTCGTCATTAACTAAGGGGGTGATTTTGCCAATGTGGGCGCGTTGGAGGCGGGACTGCTGTTTGTCGGGTTTTAGTCCCGCCTCTATCGACTTGTGGCCAACCCACGCTATTTTCCCTTGATTGACCTTGTTAAGCCCGCCCAGCGGGCTTAGCAGGTCAATTAAGGGGAAGCCGGTTACAGAGAACGTCAGCGTATGATGTTTCATCTGTCAAAAATTTTTGACAGATGAATTGTCATCGTTTGACAGCTCTGTGAAGCTGTCAAACACTGACATTCTCTGTTGTTTGATGAGTCCTTGTATTCAAGACTCATCAAACCTCTTTTGTGAGCAGAAATCAGATGGCTGTTGCATCAGAGAATGCAGCAGCCATCTGTCATCTCTGCCGGTGAGATGCGAGAGTCTCCGCATCCCCAACGATTGAAGCCTGCAGGAAGAAACAAAGGTAAGTAAACATTTTCTATCACTTTCCACTCACCTCACATACTTATCTCTCCACACTTGCACCCATCACTTACCTCCACAGCGTACTTTTGGACCCCTCTGACCCCCGCAGACCCACTGCTCACCTCGGTGACCCTGGCGGGGTTTCCCAACGTCGGGAAGCCCGCACCTCTGTTGGAAAAATGGGGATAATCCTCTTAACTGCCTGTTAACTACCTGTTAACAGGCAGTTAAGTGGCTATAATCCCCTTCCCTCCTGCAGGACACGGGACCCGACGCGGGTCGGCTACCCGCCTCCTGGGAAGATGGCATGGAGGCGGGTGGGGGGCGGGATGGGTACCCGCCCCCAGATTCTGCCATTTTCCCGGCAGACCCGCCTCCAAACCTGCCTCCCCAGGGCTGGTAAGATCGTGCCCCAAGTCTCCAGGCTTCACATAACATAGCGATATTTTTTAACTTCAGAATTAAGAATTTTTTTTTTTTTAATTTAATGGGAGGTAGTACTATTGCAGAAAACACTTGAGATAAAGCAATTATTGGGCTTGCAGTAATACTTTATATGCATGAGGAGCCGGGTGACTCGGGATTAGCCTGACATTGTACTTCACCTCTCAAGAGTTTTATTCTACTTAAGGGAAGAGAAATACAGGACTCAGCTAACAGATATTTAGCAGGAAATTGGAGTATAAAAGTAAGGAAGTCTTGCTGCAATTGTATAGGGCTTTGGTGAGACCACACCTGGAGCACTGTGTACAGTTTTGGTCTTACCTAAGGAAGGATATTCTTGCCTTAGAGGGGTGCAATGAAGGTTCACTAGATTGATTACTGGGATGAGAGGATTGGGATGAGAGGGTTGTCCCATAAGGAGAGATTGAGTAGAATGGGCCTATACTCTCTGGAGTTTAGAAGAATGAGAGTTGATCTCACTGAAACGTATGAAATTCTTAGTGAGCTTGACAGGGTAGATGCTGAGAGGTTGTTTCCCCTGGCTGGAGAGTTTAGAACTAGGGGTCATAGTCTCAGGATAAGGAGGTAGGCCATTTAGGACTGAGTTGAGGAGAAATTTCTTCACTCAGTGGGTTGTGAATCTTTGGAATTCTCTGCCCCAGAGGGCTGTGGATGCTCAGTCGTTGAGTAAATTAAAGACTGAGAGCGATCGATTTTTGGACACTAAGGGAATCAAGGGATATGGGGATAGGGCAGGAAAATAGAGTTGAGGTAGTAGTCAGTTTCTTAGTAAATTAAAAAAATTAATATTTAAAAGCTTTTAAAAGGTGTCTATTAATGCCCTTACACCTAAAAAAATCATAATTTTAAGAGCCTCTTCAAAGGCCCTACAAACAATGGAAACTTGCAACGGTGATTAATTCAATCTGGGGCATGGCCAGTTTTGTGGGCGGGGCCAGCTTCCAGCACGATGTTTTTTAAACCAGCACAAGAGATCGCAGAAACTCGATTTGCGATGGATGTAATTTCCGCTTGAAATTCCTTGATCTTTTGTGCTGGTTTGGCTGATTTTGAGCGACTACCAGCGCAACCTAGCAGAAGCTCCAGGCTATCCTGTTTAATGGGGACACTATATAATGAGTAGGTAAGCCTAGTTGGCTGGACTTCTGCCTAGGATTCAAGGGAAACAATCCACAGATTTTGCTGCACCTCATCAATACGGAGTAAACATGTCTCTTGATTTCTACAGTCCATTTAAAGAAGAGTGTACATCTTCCTGGGAAATTTTTGCAGTAGCCTTAGCTTGCCACTAATTGCTACGAAAGCTTCTACTGCAGTAGACATGATATAGCTTGAAATTATATGCCATTTTTTGACAAGATAGATAACTTCATTCATGTCACTTTAAAAAGCTTACCTAAGAACTTTTCACTGGTAATGATGCCCCTTTGAACATATTAAGGTGCTAAGGATTTATATACTATCTGCAGATACATACTTCTGCCAGTTGACTTAATCTTGAGCCAAAGTAGTCATGCAAGCCATTTGATATGGCAGTGAAGATGCATGAATTTCAAAACAAAATTGGTATAACTGCTGTGTGTTAATGTACTAATGTTGAAGTCTGCTTGATATATTACACCACTGCGCCCACTTCCTTCCCTATCAGTCAATTCCAAACTTTGGTGTTTCTTCGATCACTCCTTTTAAAACAACGTTCCCAATCACAGTTGTACTTTTTCATTGTTCTGTATGATTCCTGCATTTTGAGGAGAACGAAGTGCAATTGTTCTGTAAACAAGTGGGAAAAGCACCAAAACAGGAACTGTTATTTTGCCTACCTGAGACACTGCACCTCAAAGTAATTGGTGAAGTCAAACATAGGTCCCTTGCAGTCAGAATCAGGGGAATTTATAATGGGGAACAAAGAAATGGCAGACCAATTAAATACATACTTTGTTTCTGTCTTCACAAAGGAGGACATAAATAACCTCCCAGAGATGTCGGGCAACATAGGGTCTAATGAGAGGGAGGAACTGAAAGAAATCAGTATTTATAGGGAAATGGTGTTAGCGAAATTGACGGGATTGAAGGCCGATAAATCCCCAGGGCCTGATAATCTACATCCTAGGGTACTTAAGGAAGTGGCCCTAGAAATAATAGATGCATTGCTGGTCATCTACCAAAATTCGATAGATTCTTGAACAGTACCCATGGATTGGAGGGTAGCTAATGTTACCCCACTATTCAAAAAAGGTGGTAGAGAGAAAACAGGGAATTATAGACCGATAAGCCTGACATCGGTAGTGGGGAAAATGCTGGAGTCCATTATAAAAGATGTAATAGCAGAGCACTTGGAAAACAGTGACAGGATCGGACAAAGTCAACATGGATTTACAAAAGGTAAATCATGCTTGACTAATCTACTGGAATTTTTTGAAGATGTAACTGGTAAAATAGATAAGGGAGAACCAGTGGATGTGGTGTATTTGGACTTTCAGAAGGCTTTCGATAAGGTCCCGCATAAGAGATTAGCGTGTAAAGTTAAGGCACATGGGATTGGGGGCAAGGTATTGACTTGGATAGAGAACTGGTTGGCAGACAGAAGCCAAAGAGTTGGAATAAACGGTCTTTTTCCAAGTGGCAGGCAGTGACTAGTGGGGTACCGCAGGGATCGGTCCTAGGACCCCAGCTATTCACAATATACATTAATGATCTAGACGAGGAAACGAGATGTAATATCTCCAAGTTTGCAGATGACACAAAGCTGGGTGGGCGTGTGTGCTGTGAGCAGGATGCAGAGAAACTCCAGTATGATTTGGACAGGTTGGGTGATTGGGCAGAATCATGGCAGATGCATTATAATGTGGATAAATGCGAGGTTATCCACTTTGGTGTCAAAAACGGGAAGGCAGATTATTATCTGAATGGCAATAGATTGGGAGAAGGGGAAGTGCAACGAGACCTGGGTGTCCTTGTGCACCAGTTGCTGAAGGTAAGCATGCAGGTGCAGCAGGCGGTTAAGAAGGCAAATGGTATGTTGGCCTTCGTAGCGAGAGGGTTCGAATACAGGAACAAGGATGTCTTGCTGCAGTTGTACAGGGCCTTGGTGAGACCACACCTTGAGTATTGTGTGCAGTTTTGGTCGCCTTATCTGAGGAAGGAGGTTCTTGCCATGGAGGGAGTGCAGCGAAGATTCACCAGGCTGATACCTGGGATGGCAGGAATGACGTATGAGGAGAGATTGGGTCGATTGGGCTTATACTCGCTGGAGTTTAGAAGAATGAGAGGGGATCTCATTGAAACTTATAAAATTCTAACAGGACTAGACAGACTAGATGCAGGAAGGATGTTCCCGATGGTCGGGGAGTCCAGAACCAGGGGCCACAGTCTAAAGATAAGGGGTAAGCCATTTAGGACAGAGATGAGGAGGAATTTCTTCACCCAGAGAGTGGTGAACCTGTGGAATTCTCTACCACAGAAGGCAGTTGAGGCCAATTCATTAAATAGATTCAAGGAGTTGGATATATTTCTTAAGGCTAAAGGGATCAAGGGATATGGGGAAAAGGCAGGGACAGGGTACTGAATTTGGATGATCAGCCATGATCTCATTGAATGGCGGAGCAGGCTCGAGGGGCCGAATGGCCTACTCCTGCTCCTATCTTCTATGTTTCTATGTTTCTATGTAATCAATTGAATGTGAGGTGCATTGAGATGATTCCGAGAGAGATGATCAGGCACTAGCGGGGCGATTTTCGGCAGCGCGTTCAGGCGCTAAATCACCTCCGAGGTGGCCGATGGGGTCTTGAGCTGAAACACCGGTTTAGCGCAAGACACCATCTTGGTAAAGGAGTTGATGCCTGCACTAGGAACGGCCGCCCAGAGGTTCTCTAAGGAGCTGATTGCTACTTAAAATGCCTGCTAGCGCTCATTAAAGAGGCTACACGGCATTTTGGTGGCTAGCACTTGTTCTAATGCCCTTTCCTAACAGCAACCAGCTATTTGGGAGTAAACACAACGTCGATGTGGCTTTCATACGCTGCTTAAAGGGATTTTCACCATTTCATGTTCACTTGCTGCTGGAGCTGTGAAGAGGATCTCTGAAACATATCAGGAGACTTTCTGGGACACTTTGTCAAGACTTCACCAAAAATTCTCTGAGGACTTTACCTAAAAAGAGTAAATGTTGTGCTTATTGGACACTTTATAGAAGTCACTAGGAGAAAGAGAATGCTTGGTCATGGGCATCTTGCTAGGGGTCCCCCTTCATCTGGAGGAGGAATGGGAGGAGGACATGAGGCCAGGAAGAGCAGCACCAGCTGCTGCAGGGGAGAGGGACAGGAGGGCGAGATGCCGTCCTTTCCCCCTGCAGGTACAGGACCTCCCTCCTCCTCTGGACCTCCTCCACCACGACCTCCAGTGCCGCGTCTGAGAACCTGTGCGCCCACTCACTCGGTCCCTGAGCTTGCAACGTGCCACTGTGTGCCAGCCAGAGCACTCCACACCTTCAATGGAAGTGGGTGCGAGGAGCCCACATAGACTGCTCCACGAAAATTGCGTCTAATCAGCACTTAAGTGCTAAACCTGCAGATGTCTGGTTTAGCACCTCCAGGCAAGTTCAAATTATGGTAATCAGCAATTAGGACCAAAATTGTGCTAAATCCCGACTTTCACACAAGCGTGTCTTATTAGCACAGCACCCATTTAGTGCCAGTTTTCACCCTTTGGCCAAAATAACCCCCAAGATTTTTCAAGTCATTTTTCTGATCTAAGATCTATGAGTGCAGGAAGACCAACAATGGAATACATGAGAAGATGTATGTGGCATGACAGTTTTTAATGTAATATCTGCAATCTGACTTTCTTTTCTCTTTTTAATTGTTTTTTTTTAACCTCACCCACCCTCTAATTTCTGCCCTGAAGGTCTGAGTCGTACTAGATTCGACGGACACTGCAAAGGCCCACTTTTCATGTGTCAGGAGACTGTTCAACCATTGGGAAGTTGTTCAACCATTGGGAGTACCACAGCCAAGCCCAATCCATCCGTAGCTATTTTTCCGAATATTTCTAGTGGGAGTCCTTGCATACTGATCAGGAGCAGGAACCCAGTTGATCCCCCCCCCCCCCCCGATCACCTCCCAACGCCCCCCCCCCCCCCCCCCCCGAGGCAAATTGTAACTCCCCTGACACTTGAGGTCCGTCAACTCAGCACAGATCAGAACTTGTGGCATCCCTTATCAGTATAGCTCAGTTCCACATGGCTTAACCAACTGAATCATTGAAGGCGCCATCAGCTTGTTCGTATTCACATCAGCTTTCCCAGTAAATCCAGGCATCCTGCTTATCTCTAGGAATGCGGCAATGATTACTTAGCACCAAAACATAAACTTTGTGGGACAGTGACTTTGTGAAATAACAATGTAAAATTAACCGGTCGCTATTCACCTTACATCCTCTTTGGAATACGGAGTAATTCTGGAATCAGTAGTGCACAAGCACTAAGCTGGAACAAGACAAGGGCAGGAGAGTTTGGTTCAGCCAGGTGACCTTGTATAGCCACTTATTGCTATGGTAGGGATCTGAAAGCTTGAAATCACCTCCAGCAGGGAAGAGACGGACTACGCTGTGGAAGAGAAACAGAGATTTGTCATTGTGCAGAAGCTGACAATGTCAGATGATGTTCTGAGAGGATAACACTCGTCTCATTAAATGTAACATGACACATTGCATGCTGAAAAACTCTTAAGCTGTTCAGATAAATGGGGAAAAGAAACAGAAAGGCTTGAAAAAGCAAGCCATTTATTTTTTCAACGAACAGATTTTACCATCATAAATTGTATTGCTTTTTGAGCTTCCCTGAAACTAACTGAATTTGATTTTTTTTAATCGTTTTATTAGATGGGATTGAAAAATAAAAATTAAATTAAGATGGATTTAGTCGAAAGCTTATTCTTTCTTAACAAAATGCTGTTTTCCATATACTGTATGTAAGAGTTTTGTATGTAATATAGTTTTAAACATTTATTATAACAGGTTCTTATGGCTCATAGTACATGTTAATTATTAGAGGATGATAACGTTTCTGTCTGCTGTTTTCAATGTTAGGGCTGATAATACAGCCCTGGAGCAGTGGTGAGGGGACTGTTGCTGTAAGCTAACCTCACAAAACCTGCACATTTACATCGAACCAGAGAAGTTTAGAACAAAGAAGAGAGCCATTCGGCCCATCATGTGTGCCAGCTTTTTGGTAAAGCAATCCAAAGTTAATCTCATTGACACACACTTCCACCGTTGCCCTGTATCTGCCTCTACTTCAAATATTTGGCCAGTTTTCCCTTAAAAGATGCAATAATCGCTGCCTTAACTACTTCCAAGGCATTGGTCAGCTTTACAGCCACTGACATCAGAACCTGCTATCCAGCACCCATTGAGTGACTGCAGTTAGGTGCCGAGTCCACATTATGGGGGCATCACCTTATTAACTTATTTTTTTGGGACCTTAATGAGCTTAGCGCATGCCGAATGTGCAGGCTTCAGCATCACAGGTGCTTTACGGAAAAATGAGAGTGTGTCTCCCCAGGAGACCAACGCAGCCTGGTTGCACATTGCACAGGAGGACACAAGCAGGGATGTGGTCAGGAGGACCAGGCTGCAGTAGCGCAAACCTTTCAATGATCTCAGTGGATCACGAAACATTACTGCAAAGCCACACTCAAGCTCATCCTGCTGTGCCACTCATCACATCTCCATCACTCTGCCTTCCCTACCCTACTCCTGCACATCCTTACTCACACCAACTTACCTTGCCCCTCCACCTATCTCTCTCTATCTACATTATCACTTCCCCATCTCACTAGCCGCCCTTCACACTCGTCCTCATCCTACTGCAAGCATACCAACTAACAACACACAAGGGTAAGCACTTGAGAGGTTTAGCCAATGTTCATGTGTAGTTTCTGGTAATGTGCTGTCAAACATTGAAACCTTTATTTTCAGCACTTTGCATTCTTAGACAGATTTGTGTGCACCTTTGGAAGTGGCTTAGTGAGTTGCAGTGAATGGTGAGACATAACGGTACCCCCGCAATGCTGATGAGTGTGAAAGGAATGGCTTGGGCATTGTAGGGGATGCTTTGTGGTGTTGGTGTGGGGTGGTGCCAACCTGGCACTAGGGTGTACAGCGTCAAGTGAAGTAAATCTGGCCATGGTGAGGCCATCCCTGGCGTCCCGGGCAGCAATGTGGTCGGGTGCTGATGCCCTGTGTCCTGTGTCAGTTGATTGCAGAGAAGGCTGGTGTTGGTGTTGTTGGTGCTGCTGGTGTGCCCAGTGATGCTGGTGTTGGGGCTGATCTTGGTGGGATTCTGAGGACCAAGGTGAGATATTTTCAAGGGCAACAATGTTGATGGAATACATGGCAGGTGAGGTTGAGATGACAGAAGCAATCTGTCAATGGTGAGAGAGGTTGTTCCAATGAGGTGGCACTGGATAGAGAGTTGGCTCCAAACGTTTACAAGCTGCAGAAAGCTCAATATGTCTTCCAAATGCAGTATCCAACTGTTGGTGAAAAATGAATTCACTCGAGTCTGCCTCAAAGCAGAAGATCACAGTTTATTTAACAGAGCACTCATGAGAAGATCCATAGACCCCGCGGTCTAGTGATCCACTTCTCGTCGTTACAGTGGTATCGAAACTTCTTTTATACATTATAGGGTCGGATACGCTATTCATTACATACAAATGTCTTCACCCAATCACATTCCCCCAGCAACAGACTCCTAATTATAAACTGCACTTTAAGCTAAAAAGTTTTACTTCCCTATCGAAACTATAAACATCGGAATGTTGTGTCACCTCTGTCTAGTCGGACTGGCTGGTCATGCGGTGATTGGTTCTCAAGTGTAACCGTTGTACTATTATTATCTTAGTGGGCCTCGCACGTACGCATGTTGACAACAGACATTACTCATCGCACTGTGTCAGCGAAACCATTCTGTATTTACGCTTTAACTTTTACATTTCTGATTTAAGCCCTATAATTTTTACCCTAACAGTCCCTCCTGTTGGTCCCTAATCAAAACTCCTTTTGTGACAGGGAACCAGCATCATACGGATTTCTGGTAATGTAAGTAGATATGTTTACATTCCAGGGGCTCACAGTCCGTTAGTCAGACTGTGGCATCCTTGTATAGGGACTCATATCCACACATCTCTCTCTCCAGGTGTCACTTGATTAACCATCATGACACTTACAGCAGGCCATGACATTTAAGCACAACAACATTTTAACAATAGGGCCAGACCATACACTAATATTATAACAAAGAACAAAATCAATCCTTGTACTACTGATGTCCCGAGTAATCCAAACCATCCAGTTGCCCAGCCCCAAAGGGTGGATGCCGGAGGTTGTTTTAATTTCTTTACTTCTTCCTGTATGTGTTCTGCCAAGTTAGTTATTGCTTCCGAGTTATCTGGTATGTAGGTACAACATTCTGTACCTATTAGGGCACAGGTTCCCCTTTTTCCGCCAACACATAGTCAAGGGCCATCCGATTTTGTAGAGCTACTGTGCGGAGGGCTACCATCTCTGCATTAACCTTAACTAGGGCTTCAGCTGTATCGTTGGCCACCTGCTCCAAGACGGAGGCCAGGTTAATGGATTCCCTTGCCAATTTACCCGCTCCATTCTCGGGGCAACCAGGGATAGGCCCTATGACCGCACACGAAATGAGTCCCGTTGTAGGGGATATACTTATTTACCTCTGCGGGGTCCCATTGTACTGAGAAGTCACCACTTCTGTTTAGTGATGGGAGTTTCACACTACCCATTTCACCAGGCAAGGCAATGTTATATGTGCAGTTACTGTAGCCCACAATAGGATCTGTCGGTCGTCCCCTCTTTACGAGACATAGTCTCCCCCTTTGTCCCTTCTTACTCCTCGTTCTCAGGAACGGTGGTAGATAGGAATCGTTATATGTTGACCGTGTCCACCCACTACAATATTCTGGGTTGTACCCATGACGTTGGAGCTTTGCTATAGTGCTGCCGTCTGTCTTGGCTTCATAACAGCCCACACTTGTGCATCCTGCTCTAACTCCAAACATCCAACTGACCGTCTCATCATCACTAAGTGGGATTGGTTGTAGGGGGACTCCTTCCTCCGAGTGCGTGGGGACATGGGCGCAGACCCAACAGCTGGCAACATCAACTCTCTTGGCATATGTGTATGACATATATAAAAAGGTGTTCACCCGTAACCCTCTTTTGGCCCGTGGGGGTACTCTAGCCTGAGTCCTCCCGAGGCTACATATTATGATTATACAAACTAGCAAACTACACATGATATTGCGTAGCACGTTCATCTTATCACTTTATGTTAACAATGTCCCAAAGGCTATATCGCCAACCGAACCGCTTTGTTGCTTGAAGATTCTATTTTCCTGTGGGGGTGAATAGAATACTGTCATTAGGCTGGTTCCTCGATAATAATCATTTGGATTCCCTCCTCCTGCTCGACCGGTTGGAGTCGATGGGATTGTTCCCATACATGCTTCAGGATACTTCCCAGGGTGTATCCCATTAGGATAATGCATATTGTCCATACCAACGTTTGTACCAGCACCCACTCCCATTCTTTGTATTGTCTAGCGTATTCTTCACTTCCCACAAAAGGTACTTGCTCTGGTGTAGCCATTTTTAAGCTGGCGAAGGGTCATAGACTTTTAGCTGTGTCCAGTGCTTCCATCGTCCCATGCCCTTCATATCAATGCAAGCACACGTATCTCCACTAATTAGAATCTGATATGGTCCTGACCATTTTGGGGCAAATCCGGGTTTCCCTGGTAAACCTTTAACCATTACCTTAGTCCCGGCTGGAGGGATATATGGGAACGCGGTCAATTCTAAATCCTTATCCTTTCCTTCCTGTCTGTCCCGCGTTTGCTGCCTCATTTCCTTTAATTGACTGCTTAATTCGAGGACATACCTTTGGAGCTTATCCTTTAGAGGACCCACATCCTCTCCTCCAGTTATTATGCCATGGGGGAGTTGCATTGCCCTCCCCGTCATTAGCTCATATGGTGATAAGCCCGTTGTTCGGTTTGGGGTGGCTCTTAGTTTCATTAAGACTGCTGGTAACACATCTACCCACTGTTGATGTTTGTCCCCTAAAGCCTTGACTCAGGCTGTTTTCAAGGTTCGGTTCATTCGTTCCACCATTCCAGAACTTTGGGGATGGTACGGAATGTGGAATTTCTGACTTATGCCCATCCACTTGCATACATTCTTCACTGCTGCTCCCGTAAAGTGAGTTCCCTGATCTGAGTCAATTTGGATCGGTATTCCCCACCTGGGAATTATTTCCTCTGCTATTATTCGTGCCACGGTGGTGGCAGTACAGTTCCAGGTTGGGAATGCCTCGACCCACCTAGTAAATTGGTCTATTATTACCAGGCAATACTTCTTACCCCTTGACGTGGGGAGGGGTCCGGTGAAGTCTATTTGTATATTTTCCATGGGCCCCTCGGCCGTGGTTGGTGGGCCATCCGTATCTTAACGGGTCGTCCTGTTTTGAGGTCGCCCATACTGACTTCATTGCCTTGCATATAATCCCATAGTCTCCTTCCTCCTTCCAGTCCCGGGCCACGAGTTTTGCACTTCCTACTGTTGCCAAATGGCAAAGTGGCTTTCCCCAGTTTACTTTTGTTCCCGTCTCCCTGTACCCAGGTTAACTTTCCTTGTCATGGATCTATTAACAAATTAAATTCTTTTAACAAATCTATTCCTAAGATAGTCCCCTCACTGTTTGGGCATACATAAAATTGTGCGGGTAATAGTCGTCCCGCTAATTCCAATACTTGTACCTCACTTTTAAATGCATGTAAACGCTGCCCTCCCAACCCCACTATGTCTATCCTTTGTTTGGTGAGGGGAAGGGGTAAATCGGTAATGGATACAGAAGCTCCCGTGTCTACTAACATATCGCACTGCCAACCCCCTAACAGTGCCGGTACATAGACTCTGGGATCTTCCTTCTCCCTCTTGATGGGGGCCGCTGCTAGTCAGTGGCCGCCACCCTGTTCCTTTACATACTGCAGGAACTTTTGATACATTTCAATGGTCCCAGTCTTGCGCAATTAGCACATACCGGTCGGTTTTGTTTGAGGGCCCTACATTCTTTTGCCATATGACCCAACTTCCCACATTTAAAACAAGCCCCTTTTTTTCTTTGGGACAGGTCCCGTATTCCTGCGGCCCCTACTCTTTCTTGTTTTATTACTGGTGTTCATTCCACCTCTTTGGCATCTATCTGGCACACCCACTGGACCGCCGCATCATATGTATTCGCCGCCACTATTCCCATTTTTAATATCGCTTGGCGGGATTGGGACAGCCCGTCCTTAAACATTTGAATAAAGGGCTGGTCTGTCATCTGGGGATTTGCTTGTCCCAATGATTCCTGGTATACGATGAACAATCGTTCGCCATAATCACTACTGCTTTCCCCTTTCCGCTGTTTTATCATCATTATACGTCCCCAATTTGTTGAGGATCCTCCTAAGGCCGCCTGGACCGCTGTTTTAAAGGGGTTGTAGGCCGCGAGTTGGGGCACCTTGTCCGCAATTAAGGCGATACGGCCGGTCCAGCCACCGTCTCGGTGGCCGTTTTGGTTATCCACCTCCCTCCATTTATCAGCCGGGCATTTAGCCCGTACTAGCTGGTGGATGTCCCAAGGATGGAGGTCGTGGATATCCCACATCTCCTCGAGATTTCTCCAAAATTCCCCATTTGTGCTACGGGGCTTCAATGTTCCCAAATCTTTCAATATTGTTTGTTTTTCTAAGGGGCTAAAAGCTTGGTACTTGGCTGTGGGATTTTGTACCATTCCCCCTCTTTTTAAAGGGGCTGCCTTGACTACGTTTGGGTTCTTTTTGTGTATTTTCCTAATATCTATTTCTTCCACCTGTGCACTGGCTATATTTTCTTCAACCATTTCTTGTTCAAGAGCTTACTGTGCTGCTAAATCAGCGGCATGGTTCCCTCTTTGTTCCTGATTTTGTATTTTCTGGTGCGCCTTTATTTTTATTACTGCTGCTAGTGTTGGAGCCTTTGCAGCTTCCAAGAGGGCCTCTATCCGCTGCTATTATGGCAAAATTTGGTATATAACTCCGACTGTAATTAAAGAGTCCTAACACTTTTCGGACCTCACCTTACCGAGACGGGTCTTGGCATCTCTTGGATCGCCTTCCGTTGGTCTTGTGGCATGGTCCTTACCCCCGGGACAATTGTTGTCCCAGATATGTGACCGTAGTCTGCCCAAACTGTGCCTTTTTCGGGTTTACTTTAAACCCTCCTGTTTCTAGGGCTTGCAGAACCACCACCAGGGCGGCGACATGCCCTCTGCTGTCTTCTGATGCTATCAAAATATCATCTTCATATTGTAACTCTTGTTCTAATTCAAGAATTCTTTCATTTTTACTTGCAAGTCTAGTGTGGAGTCGCTGCACCTTGTTCGTTAATGCGACTAATTGGTTTACTAGTATTACCCTCGCCTTTTTCATCTTTTCTGTTTTTGACCCTCTACCACTCTCTTTTACCTTCGGATTCTGGAGCGGATCCCACCCCTCCTTCGTCATCTTATCAACTAAACCCTTCCGGTCGTCTGCATAGAACCTAGTAAGGGACCCCATTGGTCCCCATTCTATTTCTTTCCCCGACACCATTTGTAGTCCAACTTACAGTCTTACCTGGTGCTGAGTTCCTCTACTCGGGCTTGTTCTTGATACTTTAAAGACCTTCAAGCGGTTAATCAGTCACAACACACATATATATTTGCTGACTTCACGATCCCAGGGTGCTTTGGAGCCTCTACGCCTACTTGATCCTGGCCGTCACGTGGGACTACGTCCTCTTAATTCAGGCTCAGGCTAGGTGTTTGAGACAGGCACCCTCCTTGTCCATGTCGTTTCGTCACTCACTCATTCCTTCACGATATTTATCGCTACACAGTGTTCCCTTTCGTACTTGCGATCCACACTCTCACAACTGTGTTCTCCTACCTCTCACAGACTTTACTTGATTCGTGATGCTACGGCACTGTCCCTCCGCCTTTCCAAGTGACTCAATTTCTGGACGGTCAAAATTGACTTCTCGTCCGGGTTCACCGGTGCGGGCGGGCAGTCTTTCAGTTCCGGAGCATCCTGCCGACTGCGCAATTGTTGGTGAAAAATGAATTCACGCGAGTCTGTCTCAAAGCAGAAGATCACAGTTTATTTAACAGAGCACGCTGGAGAAGAGCCCATAGACCCTGCGGTCTAGTGATCCACTTCTCGTCGTTACAGTCCTATAAGCCCTATAATTTTTACCCTCACACCAACAGTTTCTGAGTTTTGGTATTTGTTATCTGTACAAATTCTAGTCTCAAAAAAATTCAGTAAGAGGTAGTGAATAATCAATCATCAGCTGCAATACCTTAAATAGGTTCACCAAGGTGAACATGCAGACCAGCTGTTTTTTTTTGGATTAACACATTCGGGTTGTTCAGTTTCACTTATGCTTCTTAGGACCTTCAGTTCCTTGCGAACTGCATACTTGGCCGACAAACATGCTGGCGATTCTTTTGAACTGGTTTTACTCTTCAGCTTTATACACAAATCTCTTGGAAAAGCTAAGCTTATCCAGTACTGGCTGCCTCATGATGATTGCTGCCTGAATTCAGAGCAGCAGGCTGAAGCATGACACAAGTCGATGATGTTGTGTTATTTAATATCTATATATATTTACCCATTCCTACATGGAAGACAGCAGTGAAACGATCATCAGTGATGGTTTCAAAACTCTAATTTAAGCATCTCCCAAGCATGCACAGTATCACTGCCATTACTGTTCAATGGACAAGAATATACTTAAGAACACAAGAATTAGGAGCAGGAGTAGGACATTCGGCCCCTCGAGCGATAAGATCATGGCTGATCTTTGACCTCAACTCCACCTTCCCGCCCGATCCCCATATCCCTTGGTTCCCTTAGTATCCAAAAATCTAGCAATCTGTCTTGAAGATACTCAACGAGTGAGCATCCACAGCCAAAGATTCACAACCCTTTGAGTGAAGAAATTTCTCCTCATCTCAGTCCTAAATGGCCGGCTCCTTATTCTGAGACTGTGATCCCTAGTTCTAGACTCTCCAAGCCAGGGGTAACATACTCCCAGCATCTACCCTGTCAAATCCCTTAAGAATGTTATATGTTTCAATGAGATCACCTCTCATTCTTCTAAACTCTAGGGAATATAGGCCTAGTCTACTCAAGGTAAGCTTAAGATAAGCAACCTTAGGGCAAAATAAAATGATATGGATAATTGTAGACCTTAATAATCATGACAGAATAACAAAAGCTTTGACTGGAGAACCAAATTTTAGAAGAAAACTGGCTGAAGGATATCTTCAAGGATACTGATGGCAAGATATCCCACTGATCAAAGCACCCAACATTACTCTGAAAAACTTGTCATTTGCAACGTAACCAAGTCTGTCTTCATTGTCCTGGCCTTTGGAGCCAGTATTCACCTAATCAGGGATCAAACTTTAGCGATATGGACCCCAGCTCAGGACTGGACTTCTGGTCCTTGGAGGCATATTTAAAGTATAACGGGCTTGACGAGGTAGATGCTGAGAGGCTGTTTCCCCTGGCTGGGGCATCTAGAACTAAGGCTCATAGTATCAGGATAAGAGGCCAGCCATTTAGGACTGAGATGAGGAGAAATTTCTTCACTCAGAGGGTTGTGAATCTTTGGAATTCTCTACCCCAGAGGGCGGTGGATGTTCAGTCGTTGAGTATATTCAAGACTGAGGTCGATAGATTTTTGGACACTAAGGGAATCAAGAGATATTGGGATAGTGCAGGAAGGTGGAGTTGGGGTCGAAGATCAGCCATGATCATATTGAATGGCGGAGCAGGCTCAAGGGGCCGTATGGCCTACTCCTGCTCCTAATTCTTATGGCCTAATTAAAGAAAAATGAAATAATGTAACGTGAAAGCTAAAATTGAGGCAAGGCTCAGGAAAGTAGAAGGAATAGTGGAGAAAAGAGACAAGAGACAGAAGAAAATGTTTTATTTGAAATTATTTATTTCAGTAATATAGCTTTAATAATACTTTAATCAGACTGCTCCTGACATCTGAGCAGTATTAATGTAATATATGGGAAGTTTAGGTGTTACATTGTGGGAGCTGATACTTAAAAAATAATGTCTGGACCAGAGAGCACAGAATTCCCTGGAGCTTCAGTGCTATAAGGGATAATGGTCTCTGGCAGTAGTAGAATCATTTATATGTCATGATACCTTTTAAACAATTATTGTACCAGTCATTAATATTATATTGTGACATCTCTCTCCAGATATGTCATCGTAATATTCTACCTCAGTGAAAGCTGCTGCCCCTGGCTGTTTTGCCTGAGGAAATTTTCCTACCTCACAATCAAGCATTGCAGAAAAGTTTTGCTCATCTCTGTTGAGAGATTGCAGGCATATTGCAGTTTTTGTCTTGCTTTTGAACAGTGATTACACTGACTGGTAGCTGACAACTATATTTCTACACATGTATGAATTAGGCAAAGTTACTTCAAAGTTCGCTTTAACATACTTCCTCATACTTGACCAACCTCACTTTAAGATTCCCTTGGACAGTTGGCACAAATAAGATAAAGTGAAAGTCAGTGAATAAAGATTACAGAACTAACTGACCTATTAGGGTAGAACCATAGGTCAGCGATTTCCTCTTTTCATGAGGTGCAGCAAAATTGCAAACCCATTTATGAAGAATGGATTTATGATTTCATTGCTCCTACCTAGTCCATACAAACAGTGTTAATCAGGAGACATATATTCAGTCTGTTCAAGTGGTTCTTTAACAAATTTTGTGCCCATTCAATTGATCTTGTACTGTGTGGTGAAAGCAATGCTTCATAGTACATAGAATATCTCAGTGATATAAAAAAGAAAAAAAAAGTCTTACATTTCTATAGCACCTTTCACGACCTCAGGACGTCCCAAAGTGCTTTACAGCCAATGAGGTACTTTTGAAGCGTAGTCACTGTTGTAATATAGGAAACACAGCAGTCAATCTGTGCACAGCAAGGTCCCACAAACAACAATGTGATAATGACCAGATAATCTGTTTTAGTGATGATGGTTGAGGGATAAATGGGAGAACTCCCCTGCTCTATTTCAAAATAGTGTCTTAGTAGGATCTTTTACGTCCATCTGAGAGGGCAGACAGGGCCTCGTCTCATCTGAATGACGGCACATCCAACATTCACTGAGTACTGCATTAGAGTGTCGGCCTAGATTTTGTGCTCAGGCCTCTGGAGCAGGCACTTGAACCCACAACCTTCTGACCCCGAGGCAGGAGTGCTACCCACTGAGCCACAGCTGATGTAACAAATTCCAGGTAATTTATAGGTCATTGTAATGTGTAAAATGTTCTAACTACACTGATTATCAGAAATTAAATTAAAATGGAGGACTTCAAGAAGAGTTAGGCAATTAGAATCCTGACCTATATGTTCTATCAGTAGGGATGATTACTAGCTGCCTCTTGCGGAGAATACAATTGTTTCCATACTTGCAGTAGTAGATGCATAGTGGTCTGTTACAAATAGACTATCTTCCAGAACATCAAGGGAAAGCACTTACTCAGGACTGATTGTAGGTACATTTTACCATAGTATCCCACTCCAGGGACTTGTGCACATAATCCAGGCTGACACTCCAGTGCAGTGCTGAGGGAGTGCTGCATTGTCGGAGATGCCATCTTTCAGATGAGACATTAAACCGAGGCCCCGTCTGCTCTCTCATGTGGACGTAAAAGATCCCATGGCACTATTTAGAAGAAGAGTAGGGGAGTTATCCCCAGTGTCCTGGCCAATATTTCTCCCTCAACCAACATAACAAAAACAGATTATCTGGTCATTTTCACATTGCTGTTTGAGGGAGCTTGCTGTGCGCAAATTGGCTGCTGCGTTTCCTACATTACAACAGTGACTCCACTTCAAAAGTACTTAATTGGCTGTAAAGCGCTTTGAGACGTCCAGGTGGTCGTGAAAGGCGCTATATAAATGCAAGTCTTTCTTTCTTTCTTTAGTACCACAGACCTAAAGGAGCCAAGCATTTTTGGTCCCTGCTATAATGACGGTACAGTAACATAAGGCGAGCAAGAAAAGAAGACAGGATCCATGAGCACATAACCTGAGCCCCGTGATAATGTGCAGTCTTTCCGTAAATGTGGGTTAGCCGTACAGGAAGCTAATTGATGGAGACATTTCCAGAGTTACATAGAAAATATGTTAAGAGAAGCATGACCACAATTGGTCTTGTAAGAAAAGCTAAACTATTTGCCTTGTATAGACATAAATTGGTTTGTATTGATCCCATCACTAATCCTGATACAATGATCCTTTCTTTAAAGGTAAGATTTGGAATTGATTTGGAATACTACTGGTCAGCAGTAAGGAAATGCACATTGTGCCTAGTGAGGCTTGGGAGCAAATAGACCTACAACTGATCCTGTTAAATGCGATACTATATAACAATATACCATGTAACAATATTTGCTCATCTTTTCACCAGGAAATAGTCTCAGTACCTATATCCATCACCTAGTCTAATGCTGCAGAGAACTACAGACAGGGTCCGTAGGTAAACAGTGCAGTCCTGAGACTCTACTTGTATTCTGCTTATACCTGTTGCCATGGTTTAATGAATTTCTGTGGGTGGTTTTGCATTCTTAAGGTTGCTAAAATATTTCAAAATTTCTTAAATATACTTGCTTTGTAAAATATTTTAACAGCATTAGGTGGCAACACCATTAAAACGTAAGCCATTAAGAACAAGAAATGGTTTTCTTTTCCTAAATATGTCACATGATATCAGGGTATGCCTATCCTGAAGATGTGAACTGTTATGCCATTAATTACAGTCAAGGATCTGAAGTAAGAGCTTGCATATCAATTACCACTGTAAGTAATTTACTTCCACAAGACTGCCTCAACCTTTCCAGCCAACTGTATACACAGCAGTCAGCAAGATAAATCATTTCTGCTTTGAAAGGGTTAGCTGTTGACAGCAAGGGAAGGCCATTCCACTTTGTAAATTTACTGGGGTAAAATGTTTTTTTTTATTTTGGTATTGTCTGGTAGTAAACCAGCCTCTCCAGGACACAAGTGCATCCAGCTAGCCAATGTTACACTGGCTGTCCTTGAGCATTTACCCCATCAGCCACCCCCAATGACCCGTTTGCAAAGCAAGGCATAAAAAATATCCTCCAGGGGTTAGGAAACTGTATTCTCCTAGCATGAGAGAATGGATAACTAAGACTTCATAAAGAATCCTCAGCTTTTTTTTAATCCAACGTCGCTCGGGGTCACATCAGGTAAGTAGGTCGGGTTCTCTATGACTCTCCATTTCTGTGAATAGGTGACAGCTGCAAAAGTGGTCTAAACGATACCATTTCACAGCTCTTCACTTTCCAATATCAGAAGCTTGAGCCTTCAGGATTTGGAAGACACTTTTGAGCTGTATGCAGTTTGGAAGTGTTTGGAGTAAACTCTCTATCCACTGTCACCTCCTTGGAGCAACCTCTCTCACCATTGACAGATTGCTTCTGTCATCTCAATTACTCCACCAGCATCGGCGCCCTTGAAAAAATCTCACCTTGGTCCTCAGAATCCCACCACGATCAGCCCCCCAACACCACCATCACCAGGCACACCAGCAGCACCAACAACACCAACCTTCTCCACAATCACCTGATGCTGCACAGGACACAGGGCATCAGCACCCGACCAAATTGCTGCCCAGGACGCCAGCGATGACCTCACCATGGCCAGATTTACTTCACTTGACGCTGTACACCCTGGCTGCCACATGATGCGCCAGGTTGGCACCACCCCACACCAACACCATAAAGTATCCCTACAATGTCCAAGCCATTCCTTTCACACTCATCACCATTGGGGAGAGGGGACGTTATGTCTCACCATTCACTGCAACTCACTAAGCCACTTCCAAAGGTGCACACAAATCTGTCCAAGAAGGCAAAGTGTTGAAAATAAAGGTTTCAATGTTTGAACCCACAGTAACAGAAACTTTACATGAACATTGGCTAAAGCACCAAGTGCCTACCATTGTGTGTTGTGAGTTGGTGTGATTGGACAAGGATGAGGGTGAGTGTGAGGGGTGGCTAGTGAGATGGGGAAGTGATAATGTAGATAGAGAGGGATGGGTGGAGGTGCAAGGTAAGTTGGTGTGAGTAAGGATGTGCAGGAGTAGGGTAGGGAAGGCGATGTGATGGGGATGTGATGAGTGGCACAACAGGATGAGGTTGAGCGTGGCTTTGCAGTAATGTTTTGTGATCTACTGAGATCATTGAAAGGTTTGCGCCACTGCAGCCAGGTCCCCCTAACAACACCCCTGCTTGTGCCCTCCAGTGTAATGTGTAACCAGGCTGCATTGGTGTCCTGGGGAGGTCACTTCCGCCCATGGGGAGGGAAGAGGACCTCCCTGCGTGCTGTGACTCCCTCCATAAGCATATGGAGGGAGTAATGGGAGAGTCTGGGTGCAGCCGTGCACCTCTGTGCAGTGCTCGTCAGTGTTTGTAGTACCTCAATGCTGTAGAACACTGACAGCACAACTGTCAAAATGAATGTGGACATGGTCCCTTTAAGGAAACCGGCTGATGACGCGTCATCAAATGACATCATCAGATCCACTTCCTTTTAATTGGCTGGGAACCTCGCAGGGCGTGCTCAACAAGCCCAATCAGGGCAAAATCATTGGAGGAAGCGGGATGAAGACAGGAGCGGGGTTTGAAGCCGCCACCTACTCCGGCCGCACCGGACTCACCACGGTTGGCAAAATCGCAGCAAATATGTCCATTCCTCCAATGGACATCACTTAATATGGTATGTGCTTGTACTCTCTTAATGAATAATCATTCTTCGCTCCTCAGAAACTTAAGTAAAAATTCTATTACCATACATGGATATAAATTGGATCATTTGCCCCTGAGAGTGGGACTGTTCTTGAACTTCAGAGCAGTGAGGAAGAAAGAGAATAGTGCTAGAAATCTCACATGGAGAAACATCTTTGCATACCTTTTCAACAATAATTCTTACAAATACAGTAACTGCAGAACCTGTACTGGAACTGTAAACTAAGAATCCTACCATTGATCAGACAGTGGCAGTAATGGTATTAAGGTGGCTCTGACTATGATATATGGTGCTGTGCACATCCACTAAAGATTGTTGTTCATAATACCTCATAGAAACAGCAATCAACAGGCAATATCATGGTCATTGCATGAAAAATCTGCCTTCATTTTTCACAATTGAAGCCAACAAAGAGCTCAGTGAGGTTTTAAAAAAATGAAGTGCCAGAAGACCACGTAATAGTAATCAATGAGTCAATTGCACCTATTCATGCTGAACAATGCCAACATATTCGGGTAATGGTTACATTTTAAAATCATTGTTAGCAATTGAAGGATTAGTTAGTTGAGGAGAGGATAAAATACCGAAATTGTTCGAACTGGAAGAGATCCTGATGTTGCAGACAGGAGTTTCATCATTGATTAGAGTGACACAGAAGAGGCAGCCAGTAGTCAATTATTCATCCCACAAATCCGTTTACAACATGAATATACCCGGGCATGAAAGGATCTGGGGAAACACATGCTCAGCACACATGATGAAACTGTCAGCAGGAAGTTAGTTAGGTGATGCTGCATAATGTCTCCCACTTACTAGGTATCATTCATTTTTCCACAGGTAAAGATTCTTTGATCTTGCCGTTAGACATCTCTTCATCAAAGATTATGGACGGTGTCTCCAGCCTCAACAGGAGTGGTTAGATTAGATAGACATTAGACTATCAAGCATTCTGCTCATTAATCTGGGGTTTAGTGGTTTGTGTTCCTTTTTCAAATTTTCGGAAACCTGCGTTGTTGACACCAGTTGCCACCTGGCAACATATCTCCAGAAAATATTGTAGCAAGCTGTCCTTTTCAGGCCAAGCATGCAAAAGAAAGAAAAACGATACTCTTCAGTTTGTGTGGTAACAACAATGACCAAGCCTTTGATTCCTAGACAGCCATATAGAGTGTCAATAAAGCAGGTAAAATCAAACCAGCATTAGCATACAGGGGGGCTAAGGCATACATTAGAATTTCATACTCTGCACAGAGACACTGGGCTGTGATATTACATAGGATATGCAGCACAGAAACAGGCCATTTGGCCCAACCAGTCCATGCCGGCGTTTATGCTCCACTCAAGCCTCCTCCCGTCTTTCCACATCTAAATCTATCAGCATAACCCTCTATTCCCTTTTCCCTCATATGCTTGTCCAGCCTCCTCTTAAATGCATCTACACTATTCGCTTCAACCACTCCCTGTGGTAGCGAGTTCCACATTCTCACCACTCTTTGGGTAAAGAAGTTTCTTCTGAATTCCCTATTGGATTTCTTGGTGACTATTTTATATTGATGGCCTCTAGTTATGCTCTTCCCCACAAGTGGAAATATTCTCTCTGTATCCACTCTTTCAAAATTTTTCATAATTTTAAAGACTCTATTAGATCACCCACTCAGCCTTTTTTCAAGAGAAAAGAGACCCAGACTGTTCATCCTTTTCTGAAGTGTATACCCTCGCATTTCTGGTATTATCCCTGTAAATCTTCTCTGCATCCTCTCCAGTGCCTCTATATCCTTTTTATAATATGGCGACCAGAACTGTACGCAGTACTCTAAGTGTGATATAACCAAGGTTCGATACAGGTTTAGCATAACTTCCCTACTTTTCAATTCTATCCCTCTAGAAATAAACCCTAGTGCTTGGTTTGCTTTTTTTATGGCCTTGCTAACCTGTGTCGCAGCTTTTAGTGATTTGTGTATTTGTACTCCTAGATCCCTTTGTTCCTCTACCCCACCTAGACTCGCACCCTCCAAATGATAAGTGACCTCCTTATTCTTCCTCCCAAAATGTAATACCTCACATTTATCTGTGTTGAACTTCATTTGCCAATTATATGCCCATTCTGCAAGTTTATTAATGTCCTCCTGTAACTTGTTGCAGTCCTCCTCAGTATTGACTATCCCCCCCCAATTTGGTGTCATCTGCAAATTTAGAAATTGTGTTTTTGATTCCTAAGTCTAAATCGTTAATGTAAATTGTGAACAGCAGTGGTCCCAGCACTGATCCTTGTGGAACACCACTACCCATCTTCTGCCAGTATGAATAGCTACCCTTTACCCCAACTCTCTGCTTTCTGTCCTGAAGCCAGCCAGCAATCCATTCTGCTACTTGTCCCCTGACTCCACATTCTCTGACCTTGCTCATCAGTCTATTATGGGGTACCTTATCAAAGGCCTTTTGAAAATCCAGATAAATTACATCTACTGCATTACCATTGTCTACTCTCTCTGTTACCTCTTCAAAAAATTCAATAAGGTTGGTCAAGCAAGACTTTCCCTTTTGAAATCTATGTTGACTGTTCATTATTATATTTTTGGGGCTAAAAATTGAATAGTGCCCCATTTGGGGTGCTAACTTTGCAGGGGGCCTACTGTTAGCGCCCCGGAAAAATTAGCGCCCCCACGACGGAATTTGAGTGGTAGCGCCCCAAGAGGGAAGCACCCCGCATCCCTCTTGGGGCACTGCGAGCGAATATCGCGGCGCTATGTGCCTGCGGTATTGCAGGCCTTCCTCCCCTTTTTAAAGAGGAGGGGCCTTGCGCAGCGCGACCCGGGGCCCAGCTGGGCCCCCAGGGATCAGGAGTGCCGGCAAAAGAGCCCGGCACTCAAGAGAAGTGCCGGGCTCTTGGAGCGCAGCCGGCACTCCGTGGAGGGGGCGCTTCAGGAGGCCGGGGACGGGAGCTCAAGCAGGTGCTGGCAGGTGGCCAGCAACAAAAATGGCCGCCCCGCACCTCACCTTTAAATAGCGTCTCCCCGGCCGCAGGCCGGCCCCCCTGACCCCGTCAGACATAGCGTCCGGTGGTAAGTCAGGGGGCGCTCCCAAAGATCGCGGCCGGGGCACTGCGCACGGCGATGACGTCATCGCCGGCGGCGCAGCGCCGCAGGGCGCTACCGGTTAACACCACCGCTACCCTCCCTCTTAGGGCGCTAACGTGAGGCGCAAAGCAACTGAATTTTTACCCCTTGGTTTCTAGATGTTCTTCTATTTTCTCCTTTAGTAGGGATTCCATTATTTTTCCTACCACCGATGTTAAACTGACTGGTCTATAATTCCCTGGACATGTTCTAGCCTCCTTCTTAAATATAGGTATTACGTTAGCTATCCGCCAGTCCTCTGGCACTATACCTTTTTCTAATGAATTATTAAATATGTGTAGTAATGCCTCTGCTATCTCTTCCCTAGATTCGTTTAAAATGCGTGGATGCAATCCATCCAGACCAGGGGTTTTATCCTCATTGAGTTTGATTAATTTATTTAATATATCCCCTTTTTTAAATTTAAATGCACTTATCTCATTACTAATCTCATCATCCAATGTCATATCCACCTGTTCTATCTCCCTGGAAAATACTGAAGCAAAATAATTATTTAATGGCCCGTATTTTCCGATCGCAGGCCTCCCGCGGGCGGAGGCCTGCGATCTGGAAAAATCTACGCCCTTACCTGAGGGCTCCTAGGACACATTCCGCTCCTGGGACTCTCCAAACTCCAAGTGCGCAGGGCCCACGTATCCCAGAGGCGCAGGCAGTTCGCAGCGTCCCTAGGATCACGTGGGCCATGGGGAGCCAATCAACAAAGGGAATCTCGCTTCATACACTTGACAGAAAGACCTGTCAAATATATGAATGGAGATCACCCCAAAACATAGTAAAACTTTAAAAACATTTTTTAAAAAATCACATTTTTAAAATGACTTGAAATTACAATAAATTAAGTATCTTAAACAAAAATTTAATTTTTGAAAAAAGTAATTAAAGTTTTTTACGGGGCTAAAATTAAACTTACCTTTTTTTAAGGTATTTTTAAAAGATAAATCGGTGAAAAAATGTTTTTTTTTTACTTTTTTTTCCAGGCATAAGAATTGTAAGGGTTTTCTGCGGGCGGAGGGTCTCCAAAAAGCGGAACTATCCGCCCGCAGAGGCCCATCTCCAGGGCAGCCAGAGGGTCTGTCAAGACCATTCTTGACAGAAATGAAATGCTGATTTTCAGCGCATGCACTGTGCATGCCTGAAACCGGCATTTCCGATGTCGCTATGGGTGTGTACACAGCGCGTACCCACCCATAAGGATCGGAATATCTGGGCCATTATTTCTGCCATCTCTCTATTGTTACCTGTGGTATTATCCTGACTCCCTTAATGGCCCTATTCCCATCTCAACCTTCATTTTTTTATTGATGTGCCTATAAAATATTTTACTGTTTTGTTTTATGTTCCTTGATAATTTACTTTCATAATTCCTCTTTGCCTCCCTAATTGTTTTTTTGACTTCTCTCCTAATCTTTTCGTATTCTCTCTTATCATGCACTCCCCTGCTGTCTGTGTCCTTAACTCTTTCCTTACCCTCAATTGTTCCCTTATGGCTTTATTCATCCATGAAGTCTCATTATTGTTTAGAAACATAGAAACATAGAATCTAGGAGCAGGAGTAGGCCATTCGGCCCGTCGAGCCTGCTCCACCATTCAATACGATCATGGCTGATCATTCAAATCCAGTTTAGCTTGTTCTTTCCTTTTCGCAGAATATATTTTTCCTGCACTCTATTGAACACCATTTTAAATGTTTCCCATTGCTGTTCTACATCGTTGTTTGCCAATATTGTTGCCCATTTTTTTTTCCAAGTTCGATTCTTAGCCCCTCAAAATCAGCTTTTCTCCAATCTATTAACCTGGTTTTCATCATACTTATGTCCTTCTCAATTATCATCTTAAAGCGTATTGTATTATGGTCACTATTGCCTATATGTTCCCCTACCTTTACTCCTCTTATCTGCTCTGGTACATTCCCCATTACTAGTTCCAATATCAAATCATCCCTTGTTGGGCTTTTTACATATTTTGTTAGAAAGGAGTCGTGTACACATTGTAGGAACTCCATTCCCTTATCCCTTTTACCTAACTCTTCTGTCCAATTAATATCGGGGTAGTTGAAATCCCCCATGATTATTATTCTATGTTTTTTACTCATTTCCCTAATTTTTCTGCATATTTCTTCCTCCACCTCCCTTCCACTATTAGGCAGTCCTACGCCTATTAGTGTGATTGATCTTTTATCTCTATCCATATGCATTTTATTTTTGTCTAGCTGATATCTGCGTACTTTTTTCTACTGCCATTATGGTATCCCTAATAAGTACAGCTACTCCACCTCCCCCTTTTCCCTCCCTATCTTTACTAAATATGTTATACCCTGCAATGTTTAATTCCCAGTCCTGATTTTTCTGTAGCCATGTCTTAGTAATCCCTCCTCTGTCTGGTTCCTCGCAACGTCTGATTGCCTCCAGCTTCTCTGTTTTATTACAGACACTGTGTGCATTGCTGTACGGAGAGTTTAACTCCTTTTTAATAGGATTTCCTCTCACTTTATGTTTAACCATCTTTTTAGACTTCTGTTCTATAACTCTATTTATTCCCTGCCATGAATGTCCTCCCTTACTTTATTCTTTCCTGTGCTCTCTTTTCATGTTGTGTTTATATTTAGGCTGGTTACATTTCTTGTAGATCCATCCCCCCATCTTACTAGTTTAAAGCCTTTGCCCTATTTACCCTTTCCGCTAGGACACGGGTCCCATCCCGGTTCAGGTGGAGCCCATCCCATCGGTACAGCTCCTTCCTCTCCCAGAACTGGTGCCAGTGTCCCATGAAAAGGAACCCCTCTTTCCCACACCAGCCCTTTAGCCACGTGTTAATTCTCCTGATCTGTCTGCTTCTATGCCAATTTGCACATGGCTCAGGGCAATAATCCAGAGATTATTACCCTCGAGGTCCTGCTTTTTAATATAGATCCTAACTCCTGATACTCTTTCAGCAGGACCTCCTCCCTGTTCCTACCTATGTCATTTGTTCCAACATGGACCACGACAACTGGATTTCCACCCTCCCTTTCCAAGTTCCTCTCCAGCCGCCGTAAGATATCCCTTACTCTGGTACCAGGTAGGCAACACACCCTTCGGGATTCTCGTTCTTGGCTGCAGAGGACGCTATCTATCCCCTTAATGATAGAGTCCCCTATCACTACCACATTTCTGTTCTGCTCTTCTCCCCCTTGGACAGCCTTCTGAGCCACGGTGCTTTGGTCTGCATTGTGGCTCTCCTCCCTGCAGTCTTTCTCCTTGTCCTCACGGGTAGCGAGTACATCGTACCTGTTGGACGGGACCGGTGTCTGCAGGACCTCCTTCTCAACCTCTCCTAAATCCCCGCTACCCGTCTCCCTAACAGTCACACCCACCCTTTCCTAAACCTGTGCTTTCCTAAGTTGGATAAAACTGTCCAGAAATTCCTCCCCCTCCCTTATGTGTCGGAGTGTCTCCAACTCGTACTCCAGGTCAATCACTCTGAGCTGGAGAGATTCGAGATGGAGACATCTCCGGCAGATGTGTTCGCTCGGGACAGTCTCGCTGTCCATAAACTCCCACATACTGCAGTCCAGACACACAACCGGCACAGACATGATGGGCTGAATGGCCTCCTTCTGTGCCGTAAATTTTTATGATTTTTATGATTTATATCTTAGTCTAGCCTTATTTTATTTATTTAATTAAAGTCTTTAATCAATGATTATTTATAGTTATATTAATTATTTAACTAGTTAAGCTATAAATTTAATGCAGTATGTTATAGTTTCCCGCTGTCCTAGATTAGAGAGAAAAAAATCCTTAATAATCACCAACCTGCTGTCCTGTGATGTCACACCTTGGTTTTTTTGGAAATCAAGGAAGGTTCCGCCGCTGGTGCCTCTGATTGGGTCTGCACTGTTTCCCCGCTCTCTCCTTTATGTCCCGCCACCGCTGGTGTCTCTGATTGGGTCCGCGCTGTTTCCCCGCTCTCTCCTTTATGTCCCGCCACCGCTGGTGTCTCTGATTGGGTCTGCGCTGTTTCTCCGCTCTCTCCTTTATGTCCCGCCACCGCTGGTGTCTCTGATTGGGTCCGCGCTGTTTCCCCGCTCTCTCCTTTATGTCCCGCCACCGCTGGTGTCTCTGATTGGGTCCGCACTGTTTCCCCGCTCTCTCCTTTATGTCCCGCCACCGCTGGTGTCTCTGATTGGGTCCGCGCTGTTTCTCCGCTCTCTCGTTTATGTCCCGCCACCGCTGGTGTCTCTGATTGGGTCCGCACTGTTTCTCCGCTCTCTCCTTTATGACCCGCCGCCGAGATAGTAATGGCCCTTGCCACCTGCACCAAAGCAAACTAAGTGCCTCCATGTTTAGGTGAGCATGTATGTGCTGAGCCATTGTCAACGCCAGTTAACATGACATTCTATTTAAATTAAGGGGAGATTACACCCAATCCCTCCAACTATTGGCCTAGTAACCGAGGAGCTTCTTGACTATGGACCTCTCAGCTGAGATGGCCCGTCTGCTAATTCAGGTGGATGTTCAAGATGCTGGATTCTGGGTTAGAGCTAGTCCCTAAGAACTCTTTAATTGGTGCACAGAATAAAGTAAAACAGACCCGATGATGGGTTCTTATGTAACTCATTTTCATTGGAGCTAAGAATAAATGAAACCCCTAAATTGGTTAGTCCTATTTCATTTGATGCCCTATATATTCTGAAGTATCGCCAACATATGTTGGAAATTGGATTAAAAAGTAGTCGATTCAGATTCATGTTGCAACCTTTCGTGAACAATTGGTATTCAGATCATTAAGCAACGCCTCATTTTAAAAATTCTCATCCTTGTTTTCAAATCCCTGCATGGCCTCACCCCTTCCTATCTCTGTAATCTCCTCCAGCCCTACAACCCTCTGAGATATCTGTGCTCCTCCAATTCTGGCCTCTTGAGCATCCCCGATTTTAATGGCGCCACCATTGGTGTCCATTCCTTCGATGCGGAGATGCCTTTCCTTCAGCTGCCAAGGCCCTAAGCTCTGGAATTCCCTCCCTAAACCTCTACGTCTCTCTACCTTTCTTTCCTCCTTTAAGACGCTCCTTAAAACCTATCTCTTTGCCTTAATATCTCCTTATGTGGGTTGGTGTCAAATTTTGTGTTATAACACTCCTGTGAAGCGCCTTGGAACGTTTTACTATGTTAAAGACGCTATATAAATACAGGTTGTTGTTGTTGTTGGAGCTTCAGTTGTGTGAAGCTATTTGAAAATTATTAGGCCCTCACAATTTGGGACTATAATTTGGCTCTTCACAAGATAATGTAACCCTCCCCCGCCCCCCCGCCAATTTGAACCTATTCAAACATTTTAGCTTTGTATAGGGAAAACTACACAGTTAGTTACTTTTGGCAAAGTAGCAATGTCTAAGTGTCATCTGTACATGCACAGTTGAACATTTTCATACTAATTGTCTCTCAGGTGCAAAATCATTTCCTGTGCGATGATCTGAAATCTTTAACCATCGTATTTAATCAACAAAATTAATTATTTTACTTGAGGTAAATCAGAAGAAAACAAAGAATATTTGTTAACGTTTCTTCTGAGACCAGCACTCTGACGTGCACTGATAATAGCTTCAAACAAAAGGTGTTGACAAAGGACTAGAGAGCAATATATTACCCTAAATAATGCCATAGTTAATGAGATAGCTTTGCATGTGGCTATCAATTGAGACACTCATAGGCAAAACCTTGTCACTTTGGACAATGGCATTGACTGCGAGTCTCTTCAGAGACGTCAGAAATCCTTTCACACTGATAATCGTACCTCTGGTGTGAGACACTGAAGAAGAGCAGCACGACGTTTATTAACTGACCACCTCCTTGGCAAAAAAATAGTGGGCATTGACCTTTTAGGACTGCACCAATAATAAACAAATACCAACTGATCTTTTGTGACATTGCTCTCAGGTAGTCTGAGTTTGAAATGTGGCCCATTGAGGTGTGATGGATGTGCGCTAAATGCAAAATCTTTATAGAATTCTAGCAGCGCTCCCATAGTGTTGCTCAGGGTGAGTCAGCTGTTGCAAGAGGGTGCTAGAGAATGGAACTGAGGGAGGAATGCACATAGTCATTGCAAAGAAGTTTGTAAGATATGTTAGATAACAAAATAAGTGCATTTTTGATTGGCTCCTGGTGAATAAATAATGTTTTCCTTACCTGCTGCAGTTATAGATAAATAAGTACATTTTTCCCGCCACATACACAGTTACATAAATAAACAAATAAATACGTGTACTTCTCCCAGATAAAGAAGACACTTTTCACTAGGAAACTGGACATTATGAGTTCTGCGCAGGTAGTTTAAGTTCTGTTTCTATAGCTCCTTTGAGTACATATGCACATCTCTCTGCCTCTCACAATTAGGCACAGGAATCGGATTAGGACGTAAAACAACTACTTTTATTCAGCCACAAAAGGTGGTTTCACTGAGGCCAGCCCATCACTGTTAGCGCTGGGCAGACTGTTTAGAAAATAAGCATTTTTTTTTTAAGGAAACAGAAAGTCTCAGATTGTAATATTAAAAAACTGCATTTATGTAATCTGCATCATAGAAAACAAAAGGAAATGAACCAAGCGACAGCTTTTTCTTTTAACTAACTTGTTTTCTGAGCACAACTTTAAACAATAATATTTACAGTTTGTTGTGGGATTTCTCTCTGCCCCAAAGCAGACGGATACGAGCGTGTACTGGCTCCAAGTGATCTTTATTCAAGCACGTGCAGGGAGAGGCCCTCTCAGTCTGAGCTGAGACGGGAGTCTAATTTTTACATTCGAGCTGTTGGCTTATATACAATCTTACATCGCGTTTCCTTCACATCTTCGGGACTTGGCCAATTAATTGTCCAAGTCACGTACACTTAATCACATCTCCACAAAGCACATATTCCCTCGCAGCACCCCGCTTCCCTCTTGGGGCGCTACCGATGAATTTCGGCCGCAGGGGGCACTAATTTTTTTGGGGTAGCGCCCTGGCGAAGTTAGCGCCCCAAAGGGGGAGCGACTCAATTTTTCCCCCATAATGTTTTGGGCAAAAATAATATTAACGTCATGCCTTCCAAAAACAACTTCTTTACAATCTGTTTAGGGTGCGGGTTTTATTCTGAGGACCAAGAAATGTTAAAACTGCAAAAAGATTTAACTAATTTACATCTTTACTTCTTTACCAAATATCGCATAGATAGAGTAGATAGAAAGGAACTTTTCCCCTTAGCAGAGGGTTCAATAACCAGGGGGCATAGTTTCAAGGTAAGGGGCAGGAGGTTTAGGGGGGATTTGAGGAAAAACTTTTTCACCCAGAGGGTGGTTGGAATCTGGAACTCACTGCCTGAAAGGGTGGTAGAGGCAGGAACCCTCACAACATTCAAGAAGCATTTAGATGAGCACTTGAAATGCCATAGCATACAAGGCTATGGACCAAGTGCTAGAAAATGGGATTAGAATAGACAGGGCTTGATGGCCGGCGTGGACACGATGGGCCGAAGGGCCTCTTTCTGTGCTGTATAACTCTATGACTATGACTATGACTCTATCGCTAACACAATACTTAGTCTAAAAGGTTCAGCTGAAACAAACATGTTGAAATTGAAGTTTTGATTCAAAAGTCCCCTCCAAACATGAATAATAACCCAGTCCTCCCAGATTGACCGCTATTTATGAACTTTTGTTTCATTTTTTATATCGTTCTCTCTCAGGTACACATAATTAAAAGAAATGCAACTGTTCTAGCCATCTAGAATACTTTACAAGATATACCTATAATATATTGAAAATCTTGTGACTGCGCGCACTTCCTGTCATCTTACCCCGTTCTCATTTTGTAATGACACCCGCCCGCTAATGGTTGCTGCAGTGCCACCACTGGCGGGAGGGCCTAATTATGCCGTGACAAGTTTACACAGGAATTCCCGTTATAAATATGGACATTTATAATATAAAATATCAAAATAAGGGCAGGATGTATGAATTTAAAATGGGGAATGAACGGCATCTGCAGTTACTGCTCTCATAATTCCCTGCCATCTAACCCCATTTCACTTGAAAACTACATTTTGTTTTGACTTTACATACGCAACACCAGACATCAACTAGGATTAAATATAAACAATGCCAAAGCTTTGCTTCTCACATGAAATATGTAATATATTGTTAACAAGCAAGCCCTTGAATATAGTAGCTGGCGTGGACTTCCTGAAAGTTATCTCAATAAAATCCCCAAGTTCACGCCTAATATTGTTTTGATATTTTGTCTGAAAAAAAATCTAATTACAGTACTTACACTGCTTGTAATAATGGCTTCCCTGGAAGGGATTATCTTCAGCATCTTTTCCGTCAGTTTACAGCAGAGGATGAAGTTAGGCCTTATCAACAGCAAATCCTGACACACTCTGTACCGAGGTCTTCTGCCCCACATAATACCAACAAATTACACATACACTGGGGATTGGACCTAGGATCTGCCTGCTCTGAGTGGCTGAGTTCTTCATTAGACAGGGAACTTACCAACTAAGCAATCAGTGAAGCATTTTGGCTGTGATGTTATTCATATATTCATGTCAAAGATAGTCTGCCTTGAGCCAGTTAAATCATATTCCAATCACGGGAAGGTTTGGAACTTTTTTTTAATCTTAATCCATATTGCCATTTAATGTGATGCATTAATTAATTTTTACACATAAAGCATACTTAATGTGAAAGAAATACAGATTACAACAGAATTATTCAGAACGCATCCTCATACTTTTCTCTCTGTCAATCTATTCCATCTGTTTAAAAAAGGAAATAAATCTAAGGAAGTATTCGTTTAAGCCATTGGGAAGTATTAAAACCTGCTTCGGCTGGAATTGTAGCACTCACAGAATAATGCATTTGATAAAACGGAAAGTGGCATTTTGGCTCGTGTAAGATTAGCTTGAAGTTCCTCCCCCTCTCCCCCCCCCCCCCCCCCCCCCCCCACCCACCCACTCAATATTTGATCTATTCGGCATTTTCTATTCACGAATGGTAATCTATTACTGCTGTATCGTAAATCTTTCTCATCACTTCCAGCGTAGTGCTGGAAGCACCAAAAGTGCCCTTACTGCCAAGCTTCACGTTTTCCAATCAGCATTAATCAGACAGCAGCACTGTTGCATCTGAAAATCACCCCACGGTTATCAATCTAGAGTTCTTCAGTATTGTGGCATCTCTACTTGTGTACCTTAAATTTTCCCTTGCACAGTCATGCTCAGAAACTTTCAGCCCAGTTCTTCCCTGCATGTCATAAACGCACGGGTCAAAAATATTTGGAATAGAAAAACGAGGTGATGGGGAAAGGATATATTACAGGAAATCAGAAACCTAATTTTTAGGTGCTGATGCCAATGCTCCCTCAATAATTAATACCTAGGAACAAGACAACTGTAGGTCAGAGTTATCCAGTAGGTGCTCTTCATATTGCTTGATGGCCTCAAAACAGTTTTGAAATATTACTCACACTGTGTAAAACAGAAGGGAAAAGCAACTGACAAACAAATGCAGTTATTAGTAGTGACTGCTATTTTTCATAGCTAAAAACATAATATAATATAATATTATTATTTGATCTATGGCTGTGTCAAGATATTTTTCTGCACATGGTAGATCACAACCCTCATATTAGTCATAAACAATAATGCACTTTGATGGCACCAGTGGTATCTACAATTTATTTTGCTTGAAAATATTCATGTGCTGTCAGTATGACAAATGAAAATATGAAAAGTAAAAAAAAAAAGCTTTAAAAATCTGTATTAGCTGAGTTAACTCCTAACCACTCATCCGGCTGTGGAAAAACAGAGTTCTTGCGCCACACATCTTTATTTGTTTTTTGGGATGGAGGTGACCTTGGCAAGGCAGTATTTGCTGCCCATCCCGAGATCATTCATAGTCAACCACAGAATGTGGACCAGGTCAGGTCAGGTCAGCTAGGGGTGCCTTTCCTGAAGGGCATTCGTGAGCCAGTTGGGTTTTTACAACAAAACACCAGCTTTCATGGTCATTTTATCCGGTTTAAGGCCACAAACTACCAGATTCATTGAATTCCTAACTTGACGCGGTGAGATTTGTACTCATGATTTCTGGGTTGCTCGTCCAGTACCATAATCATTGGGCCACCATACTCCTGATCTCAGCTGTGTCATTAAGGGGAGGTGCAGAGTGGAGTGAGGCAGTTCCCTCTACAGAAATGGGGAATTGGGGACTGCTTATACTGAAGTTCAGTGCTGTGCTTGGGCTGACTATATCAAGTTAGTGTCTGTTGAGTGGAGCTACCAGAGTGTTTTCAGCAAGTCAGTGGTACACTGAAGTGCTGCATTTTTGGTTATTTTTGTTGTGTTATGTTTCCCCTGAGGCATAGACAAGCACTGCGTGGCCGGGGTTTTTGCACTTTCGCAGTCGACAGCGTGCGAGTTTCTGCCGATTGAAGGGAGTGGCTGGAAAATTGGCAGCTGGCGAGTGCAGGAGCGGAAACCCCAGGCCATGTGTTTGCAAGGGCAACTTGCACCTTCTTTAATTTGGCTTATAATGAATCAGGGCAATACCTGACATTGAATGGAACAGGAGGGGGAATTCAAGAAGGCTATTGGAACCAGTTCACCATTCAACACACAGCCCGGTTATGCTGGTCTATTTACAAACTCGATCACTGAGGTGGGTATCAGTTTAGAGTGCACATACCAGGTCCAAGCTGACACCCAAAATGTAAAATGAGCATGGCAACAAACTTCCTGGCAAACGTTATGAACTTCCCACATTTCTGACGCTGCACTGGGAGTGGTATAGATGTCAAATATCTGTGCTTCAATATAGCCAATGCAGGCAGTGGAATCAAGAGAGGAACTCAAATGCTACAGCTCAGATTTCCTAACTCCAGATGTGAACAGAGATTTAGTCATAAAGTAATGTACAGCGAACCGTGGCTTGTGTATATACACACAAAACATTTTAATTTTGCCAATGGGCAAATGAATAAGCTGGGCCATTTTAACTGAATTGAACGAGGCCACACTTATGTATTCAATGGCCAATTCCAGAAAGGATCACAGAAACAATGAGCCCAACGGTGATAAATTTTTATCCCTCCCATTTGTGCCATTTTGCAAAAAGTACATTCACCTCCCTTTCTGGGTTCCATTACAAAGCGGAACGTGAATTAAATTGACTTGTTCATCTCCCTTACAAATGTCATGGCATACAACTCTGTTGGTCCGATTAACTTCTAGATTTGCAGTCATAAAAAATGGAAAGCAAGATGGCGCCCTTCTCCAAGCTCAACCTTGCCCTAAAGCCAGGCACCACTTTCTGAACCATTGTGCTCCAGATAGGAGATGGGGGTGGGAAAGGGGAGAGTAATAAATTGGAGCTAATAACTGCTGTACCGAGTACTGTAGGAAGAGCTATTCAGAAACCTTGGGTGAGCCCCATCATTTCAAGCCTTGCAAGTCTCTGAAAGATTTATTCCAGGTGATCCAGCTATTCTGAAGAATTAAGAACATAAGAACATAAGAAATAGGAGCAGGAGTAGGCCATTCGGCCCTTCGAGCCTGCTCCGCCATTCAATAAGATCATGGCTGATCTGATCCTCACCTCAAATCTAAAGAACACAAGAGGTAGGAGCAGGACCTGGCCACTCAGCCCCTGGGCCCGCTACGCCACCCACAGGGCCATGACCGATCCGAACTCAGCCTCATGTCCAATTTCCTGCCCGCTCCCTGTAACCCCTAATTCCCTTTACTTCTAGGAAACTGTCTATTTCTGTTTTAAATTTATTTAATGATGTAGCTTCCACAGCTTCCTGGGGCAGCAAATTCCACAGACCTACTACCCTCTGAGTGAAGAAGTTTCTCCTCATCTCAGTTTTGAAAGAGCAGCCCTTTATTCTAAGATTATGCCCCCTAGTTCTAGTTTCACACATCCTTGGGAACATCCTTACCGCATCCACCCGATCAAGCCCCTTCACAATCTTATATGTTTCAATAAGATCGCCTCTCACTCTTCTGAACTCCAATGAGTAGAGTCCCAATCTACATGGCTGATCTTCTGCCTCCACTCCATTCACCAGCCCTATCGCCATATCCCTTGATGCCCTTACTAGTCAGAAATCTATCGACTTCTGTTTTGAATATACCCAATGACTGAGCCTCCACAGCCCTCTGGGGTAGAGAATTCCAAAGATTCACCACCCTCTGTGTGAAGAAATTTCTTCTCATCTCAGTCCTGAATGGCCTACCCTTTATCCTGAGGCTGTGGCCCCTGGTTCTAGACTCCCCAGCCAAGGGAAACATTCTCCCAGAATCCACCCTATCAAGCCCTGTAATAATTTTGTATGCTTCAAAGAGATCTCCTATCATTCTTCTGAATTCAAGAGAATACAGGCCTAGTTTACTCAATCTTTTCTCATAGGACAGTCCCGCCATCCCAGGAATCAGTCTGGTGAACCTTCGTTGCACTCCCTCTATGGCAAGTATATCCTTCCTTAGGTGAGGAGACCAAAATTGTACACAGTACTCCAGGTGTGGTCTCACCAAGGCCCTATATAATTGGAGTAAGACTTCTTTATTGGCTCATTCCAGCTCCAGCAGTCAAATATTTGATGATTTTTTTTTTACAATGACTAAATATGATTTCTGTCTCTATCCAATAAGTAAAATATAGTTCATGATGTGGAGATGCCGGCGTTGGACTGGGGTGGACAAAAATGAGAAGTCGCACAACACCAGGTTATAGTCCAACAGATTTATTTAATTTTACAAGCTTTCGGAGCAGTTCGCTCCTTCGTCAGGTAAGTTAGCAGTGAGAGAATCTCCCAGAATTCACAATAGGGAAAGATGTGAATAGATTTTGTCTGTGTTTAAATTGTGAATTCTGGGAGATTCTCTCACTGCTAACTTACCTGACGAAGGAGCGAACTGCTCCGAAAGCTTGTAAAATTAAATAAATCTGTTGGACTATAACCTGGTGTTGTGCGACTTCTCATTTTAAAATATAGTTATACTGTTTTCACAGCGAATTATTTGCTCTTTCAGGGTGCTTTTAGTAATCCACTCTATCCCCAATAAGCCGCTTGAGTTTTAAATTATACCCGAATGGATTATTTGCAGTGTGTGGCTTGGAGCAAGGCACCATTACATTAGGCACAATGGATTGCTCAGACAACTGATTAAATTATATCTGTTGATTAATGGTTGAGCTACAGGACGAGCTGTGGAAATTAGAAGCAGATGCAGCAGAGTGGCCTGCACCTCCGCCAGTCTGATATCTCTCTCCTCCCTGTGGTGCAGAGATAAGCAGATTCAAAGCAGCAAAGGGGACGCAGGGTAATTATTGAAGTGTTGAACTAAGAAAATGTGTAGCTGGTGGATCCTCAACAAGAGTCATCTGTTAATCCACTCTGAAGATGAAGTAGGCCCCTCACTATAGCTTCTGTATGCATTCTCTTTCTCTGCTGTAATGCATTACCACTTTGCTGTAACTTTTCCCTTTAATGCCTGCAGACTTCCTGATTTTTTTTTTGAAGCTTCTCACTGAAGTCAACAAGCTGTCTCCATCCTTGGTTTATTGATTTGGCATCTGTGTCACTCTTCAGTGGTATTTATTTTCACCTTTTGTAGTGAAGTTAATCCCTGAAATGTGATACACAGCAAAACGTTTTCCTTATCGCGATTACTTAACAACTCTCTTCACTGTTCTGTATGTCTTCCCAGTCTTAAGCGCATGTGAACAAGGATTTATCTCGCTGACAGTTACATGGCAACCTTTTTTTTTTCCAAAGCGGTGCGTGTGCCAGACAGTATCATATCTCAGTTTGACACGCACATATCTGTTTTAACTTGACTTGCTCTAGAGACCATTCCAAACTGGTGCTCAGAGGTAAGAAAAAAAGTCTGTTCATTCGCATCATTAGAACAGTTTATTCCAATGTCATTTGGGTTGAGTCTGAAGATTAGGTTAATAGTACGGTGTAAGTTTCCCATTAAATTAACTGCTACCCTGATGTTTGATCCATCAAGTCAGATTGTGCCTGGATTCGGTTTGACCCTTATTTCCCTTGCAAGGTCAAGGGCAGCGCCTGCCTGAGTAAGCCGCTGTGGCCCAACATCCTCTATTACTAAGGCATACATTCTTTCTTCTGGCACATCCAGATTGACACCATGGGGGGGTCAAATTATTCAGGAAAGAGTATACCGTGATCATGTTGTATGACTTTTGGGGGCATGTTGCAGGATATCTCGTGGACGGCCCACTCAACGAAAGTAGGTTTTGAATGTTCCCGTTCTTTCTACGAGTGATCTTGTGCTTCTCCGAGTTTTGTTTTACTGGTGCTTTTCAGGAATTTGTAGATTGTGTAATGAGCCATGCCTTATTGCCTTGTGGAGCTTTTCATCTCTCAACCATTCAGGGCAGGACTCGTGGTTATCGAAGATTGCTTGATAATCACCTTTTGCTTGCAAACCAGTTTCAGTTCATAGAATGAAATCCTTTCAATTCATAGAGGAAGAGCCAGTGGCAAAGGAGTTGAGGTTTACAGTGAGCAACATGGACCAAGTAATTCAATGTAGATGGAAGACAGGTAATTGCAGGCCTGTTTGCAACTGACGATCTAAGTGTTTGTTGCTCTGTTAATTGAAGAGTAATGTCTTATCCTCTAGATTCCCCTTTACTCTTCACTCCCCCTCCCTCATTTGAGCAACAAGAGGGGAATTTGCTTCTAAGGGGAAGGAGACAAAATGCATTATTCTAATATAGTCAACTTCCTACATTACAGCAGCGACTACAGTTCAAAAGTACTTCATTGGCTGTAAAGCACTTTGGGATGTCCGGAGGTCATGAAAGGCGCTATATAAATGCAAGACTTTCATTTCTTTAACTCCACCCCCCATTTCACCCTGTGCGCGCACGCACATACACACGCTCGCACACACACACACACACTTTCCTGCAGTAATATGCTGGATTCTTTACACGCGTAGCTGGCTGATTTATATATTGGGCAGTGAGAAATGCAGGGTGCCAATTTTGTTGCCATCACTAGATGATCCAGTACTGATGATATAATCAAATAAGACGTGTAATCTATACAATTAACTGCCAGATAGTCACATAAGTCTAGAATGTTGACATACTGAATGAATCTGAATTCACTATGTCGAATAAATGTCTTTTTAACATTTCCTTCCATAAAATCTAATCATCTCACAGAGTGAACAAGTGATTACAACTGTTACTAAAGGCACAACTCTTCTACATAAAAATGGGGAGGCTCATTATTTATTCACGTAGGATTAAGGAGGAATAAGGAATTAAAATTAACTTGGTTTGACCTTATCATAATGCACTGTCAGAATGGTGAACATTGAAGTTGTTCAGCATAGTGCCAGACATTTTGCATAATGAACACAGGAGGTTGCTGACGACCAGCAGAGACACTGGTGAACTATTAATATAAAGGGTGGTTTGTCTAAGCAGTTGCACTGTGCGGAGCGTTGCGGCCCAATTAGCATCAGATACCAAGAGCATCCACAGAATGGAGCTTTCAGCCCTTAACTGGCGCTTGTGAACTGTGAACGTGCAACATCAGTAAAAGTGTCTGTTCTGCATTCTGCAAGGGCTACTTGGAACAGAGCCTGACTATTAGCACACAGACTGATATATTGTCGGTGCTCTGCTGTAGCCAAGTGCTGATGCTGTGTTTTCATCTCTAGAGTACAACATATATGCCCAGAAGGAATGGGAATGCTCAACTTTTTCAAGTTGAGGTTTATTTTCAATAGAGATTCATTCCTGATGATCAAAATTGCCTTTTTCTAAAGTCCTCTCCTCCAATTTTAATGATTTTTCTCTCACTCTTTTAAGCTCTCCACTCCCATACCATTCCCAGAGGCTAGCCACACAGCCTGCTCCCTGTACTGCGTGACCCTTTGATTCCCTTTTCCTTGAACTGAAATGATTGGTCATCACCCATTGCATCTCCTGAAGGCCCAGCTAAGATTTGGAGTTCACAGCATCAGCAATGATGAGTGCAGGCTGCCATCCTGCACTATCCGCGCTTTTTAAACTTTGCCATAGCTTTAATAAGGTGATTTTGTATCCTGTGGTTCCAACATCTTTACCACCAATCACCCATAGCAACAAAGGCATAACCTCAGAATGTGTTAACAGCTTAGCTATGAAATGATGTATCATCTTACTTTAACAAGATATTATTATGGGTAACTTTCTCCTAGAAAGGTGTCTGGAGGTCAAACAGATGATAAAGTAGCTTTTTATTAATATCATATCCAGGACAACTAGGGATGGGCAATAAATGCTGGCCTTGCCAGCGACGCCCACATCCCATGAACGAATAACTGAAATCTAGCATTATGGGTAACATGATGTTAAAGATGAATGATAATCAGTCAGTGCAGAATCAGGTTTGGACTCTGTAGCATTATTTAACTCTCTCAAATGCTGCTCTTATAGATGAGATGTCAATACAAGACCTTCCTCCTGAGGTGGCGTTATTATTGTTTTATTATTGAGAATCCAAATTGAAGGGTCAAAGCGAATAATGCAAGACGCCACCAAGGGTGAAAAGAGCAAAACTGAGGAGAAGGTAAATCAAGAAGTTGTGATTAGGTGATATCAAGTTTATAAGAACATAAGAATATAAGAAATAGAGCAGGAGTAGGCCATTTTCCCCTTCGAGCCTGCTCCACCATTCAATAAGATCATGGCTGATATTCTCCCTCATCTCCACTTTCCTGCACTATCCCCATATCTCTTGATTCCCTTAATATTCAAAAATCTATCGATCTCTGTCTTGAATATACTCAACGACTGAGCCTCCACAGCCCTCTGGGGTAGAGAATTCCAAAGACTCACCACCCTCTGAGTGAAGAAATTTCTCCTCATCTCAGTCCTAAATGACCGACCCCTTATTCTGAGACTGTGACCCCCTGGTTCTAGACTCCCAACCAGGGAAAACATCCTCCCTGCATCTATCCTGTCAAGCCCTGTAAGAATTTTGTATGTTTCAATGAGATCACCTCTCATTCTTCTAAACTCTAGAGAATATAGGCCTAGTCTACTCAATCTCTCCTCATAGGACAATCCCCCCATTCCAGGAACCAGTCTTGTGAACCTTCGTTGCACTCCCTCTATGGCAAGTATATCCTTCCTTAGGTAAGGAGACCAAAACTGCACACAGTACTCCAGGTGTGGTCTCACCAGGGCCCTATATAATTGCATAAGATGTCTTTACTCTTATACTCAAATCCTCTTATAATAAAGGCCAACACACCATTTGCTTTCCTAATTGCTTGCTGTACCTGCATCTTAACTTTCAGTGATTCGATTACAAGGATGCCCAGGTCCCTCTGAACAGCAACATTTCCCAATCTCTCACTCTTTAAAAAATACTCTGCTTTTCTATTTTTCCTATCAAAGTGGATAACTTCACATTTCTCCACATTATATTCCATTTGCCATGTTCTTGCCCACTCACTTAGCCTGTCTATATTCCCTTGAAGCCTCCTTGCATCCTCCTCACAACTTACATTCATCAGAAAATTTGGATATATTACATTTGGATCCATCATCCAAATCATTGATGTAGATTGTGAATAGATGAGGCCCAAGCACTGATCCTTGCGGTACCCCACTAGTTACAGCCTGCCAAACCGAAAATGACCCATTTATTCCTTCTCTGTTTTCTGTCCATTAACCAATCCTCAATCCATGCTAGTATATTACCCCCAATCCCATGAGCCCTAATTTTGTTTAATAACCTCTTGTGTGGCACCTTATCGAATGCCTTCTGAAAATCCAAATACACCACATCCACTGATTCCCCCTTATCTATGCTGCTAGTTACAACCTCAAATAATTCTAACAGATTTGTCAAACACGATTTCCCTTTCATAAATCCGTGTTGACTCTGCCCAATCCTATTAATATTTTCTAAGTGCCCTGTTACCACATCCTTAATAATAGAGTCTAGCATTTTCCCCCACTGTCAGGCTAACTGGTCTGTAGTTCCCCGTTTTCTCTTTCCCTCCTTTCTTAAATAGTGGGGTTACATTTGCTACCTTCCAATCCGCGGGAACTGTTCTAAAATCTATGGAATTTTGGAAAATGATAACCAATGCATCCACTATCTCTATAGCCCCCTCTTTCAAAACCCTAGGATGTAGGCCATCAGGTCCAGGGGATTTATCGGTTTTCAGTCCCATTAATTTCTCCAGTATTATTTTTTTACTAATACTAATTTCTTTCAGTTCCTCATTCTCGCTAGAGCCTTAGTTCTCCACTATTTCCAGGAAGTTGTTAGCGTCTTCTCTACCATTTCCTTATTCCTCATTATAATTTCTCCTGTCTCAGCCTGTAAGGGACCCACATTTACTTTCGCTAATCTTTTCCTTTTTACATACCTATAGAAGCTTTTACAGTCTGTTTTTATGTCTCCCGCTAGTTTACTCTCATATTCTATTTTCCCTTTCTTTATCAATTTCTTGGTCCTCCTTTGCTGAATTCTAAAATATTCCCAATCCTCAAGCTTACTATTCTTTTTAGCAACATTATCAGCCTCTTCCTTTGAGCTTCTCTTGTTAGCCATGGTTGGACCACTTTTCCTGTGGGGTTTTTGTGCCTTAAAGGAATGTATATTTGTTGTAAAAGTTTGGTTTTTAAAAGCCTAAAGATTGTATGAGGAAAAAGAAGTTCAGGTTTTGAATTCCTGGGGAAAAGATGAATTAAATTTGGAGATTAATATGAGTCTTGATTTCAACAAAGGAGAAGATAAAATGTGAAGGATGTTGTATTTGGATCTTCGAAGGAACACAAAAATGTAGTTGAGAGGAACGATGGCCATAGTAGTAGTGATAAATCAGAGTAAGACCATAAAGATTGTGACCAGGAGAGAGAGATTGGAGGCTACAAGTGAGACAGTGATCACATATCAAATGAAAGAAAGAATGAACTAGCAATAGTATAGAGTGACCTTCATGTCCCAAAGTGGTACACACCAACTAAATTATTTTTGAAGTGCAGCCACTGTTGTTCTATAGGCAAACATGGCAGCCAATTTGTGCACAGCAAGATCCCACAAACACCAATGAGAAAATGTTTCTTGTGTTCTGTGCAGGAATGCGAGAGGAGTGTTAGAAGAGTCTCTCTGGATTGGAAGTAGTCCTCAAACCTTGGATGAACTTCTACTTTATAGAAAGTTAAGAATTGCTCAGGGGACTAGAAATGTTTGGTCATCAAAGAGGTAACCAAACTTCTTTAAGGCAGTTTTACCAAATGAAAGATGTAAGAGTTTCGCTTGAGGTTAGGGGTCGTAATGAGTGCAAGAATATCTACACATGATGGAATGAAATCATCAACAAAAAAGTAGATAGGGTTGCACGATGAGTGAAAGAGGCCATTGATATGAAGAGGGATCAAAGAGGAAAAGAAGACATTGACCTGCAAAGCTCCTGAAATAATGGAAAGATATATAGAAGATGAGCCATAAACTATAACACAGATAGCAACTTTAAGCTAGATAGCCATAAACATGACTTTAGTGAAAGAAATAACTTGCGTTTACATAGCACCTTTCATGTGCTCAGGATGTCCCAAAGTGCTTCATACCCAATTAAGTAGTTTTGAAGTGTAATTACTGTTGCTGTGTGGCAAACCAATATGCTCACTGCAAGGTCCCGCAAACAGCAACAAGATAAATGACCAGTTAATCTCCTTTCATGGTTTCGGTTGAGGGCTAAGTGTGGGCCAGGACACCAGCAGAACTTCCCTGCTATTCTTTGAATAGTTCCATGGGATCTTTTACATCCAACTGAACATGCTGACAGTGCTTTGTTTTAACATCTCATCTGAAAGATGGCACATCAGACAATGCAGCATGCCCTCAGGACTGAAGTATCATCTTAAGAGTATGTGCTGAGCTCCCTGAAGTCGGGCTTGATGCCAGTAGCTTCTGCCTCAGAGGTGAGAGTGATGTCTCTCCCTTCTGCTTTTAAATCCATCGCTGACAGACTGGACAAAAGTCTTAACTTCCTGATGGTAATTAAAGATCTTAAGCAAAATGAATTCAAGCAGTCCCAGTGGACACAATACAAAACTGCCCACTAATTTGGCAGTAATTGGTCCTAATTAATCACTTTAGCTAAGTGAAGCTACAAAAATCAAGAATTTATTAAATGAAAATGTCATATTGATGTATGAGCAAAATACAATGCAATATTCTTCTAAGTTGGAAGGTACACAGTATTGGGACATCACGGCATCTTTATCTATAATCACCATTGACTGAGAAACCCATTACCCAAGCATCTATTATAGTCCTTACTACCTTGAGTAACACACTACCCGAGAAACCGCCATTGCAGAAGCTCACCATCAGTACTATCCCACCACCATTGTCAAGAACCCCGTATCTGCCCAAGAATGTCGTACCAGCCACTTCTGTCTGAGAAACCAGCTGCTCTAGAAGCTGCCGCTATTTTCTTTAACTCCCTGCTGGCTGGCTCCCCCCTGCTGTTGAAGCCCGCCATCAAGTTTACTTCTCCCCACAACCTTTTTAAATTTTCTTTCCCATTTGGCTGCCAGATTTATTTACTTACAGTTTTTCCCCACAAGCTCTAATAATTTCCTCCTCCCCCCTCCCCCCCCCACACACATCAGGAAAAACTTTTTAATGCAACGAGTGGTGAGGATTTGGAATGCACTGCCTACTAGGGTGGTGGATACAGATTCAAGAGTAGCCTTCAAAAGGAAATTGGATGCATACTTGAAGGAGGAAAAATTGCAGGGATATGGGGAAAGGAGCGGGGGTGGGTGGGACTAACTGGATTGCTCCTCAAAAGAGCCGGCACAGACTCGATGGGCAGAATGGCCTCCTTCTGTGCTGTACTATTCTATGATTCGATGATACCCCATTCATTTGGTTCCCATAAAACTTTGCTAATTTAGTTTTCCTCTTCCATTCCATTGCCAAGTTTATTTAATTTGAATTTCTTCCCCAGATTTATCCTCCTGCTGCCCACTTACATAGTTAGAACCTGTTCCCCAGTTGACACTGCTTTTATTTAATAGCAACAGGAGTAGACCATTCAGCACCTTCAACCTGTTCAATCAGACCATCATAATTTTGGGAAGCCCCTTTAATTAAATGGCTGACCCAATGACCGCTGCTTTTATTTCATGAATTTATTTAGGAGGGTCCTGTTACATTAAATTATATAAAACAAGCTGTCATTCACTGAGCAATACCAAAGGAAACCTGCTTGTAGTATTCTAAAATCTTTTTGCACGCTTGTACTTCATGTACATCATACTTTAGGTGACTGTCAGACTTCAGAAGTCGCACACTGTCTAATCTAAACCTCTGTCACAAGTGGAAAAAAATATATATAAAGAAAGAAAGGCAACATTTGGAATCTACAGGAAAACTCCGCAGGAACACAATATACTACAGCCAAAATATCCGCACCTTTGTAACTTACTTTCCCACAAACACAGCCAAGGTTCTGATCTCCAACATGAATAACAATTAACCTTTGAAAGAACTAATGCCACTGTTTTACTTAACATCAGTTATACTTTGTAGCCTCAAAGGAACACACACCTACAATTTAGCAGAATACGTTGCTGCCATAAGTCTAGCGGGAGATGACTGAACACCAACATTTAAAAGTTTATCACCATTTTACAAAATATTCTGTTTTTCTATTCTTCCTACCAAAGCACATTTTCCCACATTATACTCCATCTGCCACCTTCTTGCCCACTCACTTAACCTGTCTATATCCCTTTGCAGGCTCTTTGTGTCTCCTCACAGCTTACTTTCTCACCTAGCTTTGTATCGTCAGCAAACTTGGCTACATTGCACTCGGTCCCTTCATCTAAGTCATTAATATAGATTGTAAATAGCTGAGGCCCAAGCACTGATCCTTGCAGCACCCCACTAGTTACAGCCAACTGGAAGATGACCCCTTTATCACTACTCTCTGTTTTCTGTCCGTTAACCAATCCTTTATCCATGCTAATACCTTACCCCCAACTCCACGTGCCCTTACCTTGTGTAGCAACCTTTTATGTGGCACCTTATCAAATGCCTTTTGGAAATCCGAATATACTACCTCCATAGGTTCTCCCTTATCTACTCTGCTAGTTACACCCTCAAAAAACTCTTAATAAATTTGTTAAACACGATTTCCCTTTCATAAAACCATGTTGACTCTGCCTTATCATATTATGACTCTGCCTAATCATAAAACAGCAAGACAACACAATTGAACATTGGCAAGCAGGAATTGGCATTTAGCACCAGCTATGAATATCAAGGAGCAGAAGGGGAACCATTCAGATTGCTCCAGTTTTTTTGAAAATCCTTTTGACGACCAAGCAATAAACTTACTGCTGGAATTATAGTTTATAACATATTTAAGATTTTAGCATCGTATAAATATTTTAAAAATTAAAGAAAACATAGCCATTTTCCCCTGCCAATGCACACATGGAGTTCAGACCAAATTTAATCTTCAGGTGAATTATGGTTAGAGGGCAGGGGAAAATTGAACCAAAACATAAAGATACTGTAGCAATAATTAGGAGTTTGTTTTCACTAATGACTTGCTGCTGCCTGAATAAAACAGCGTGTCCATCAATTCATCATGAGCAATGCCACAGGGCAATTGCTAGTCCTTATAAAGATAGCCTGAGAGTACGTGGAACCCTATTAGTGCGTACAGAGTCGCAACATGTTCCGTTTCTCATTCTGTTGACCCTCGGTTTCAGAAGTACGGGACACAAACATTGATTTTAAAAGAAGAACCTTTCATTTAGTTTGGAAGCACAACTGTTAAAGGAAAGCCTGTAAGTAGAAAAGGACTATTCATCCCCTCTGCAGAGTGCACACACGAACCGCCCCACCATGACCTCTTCCCCGCCCAATCGATTTTCTGAAGGAAAGTTGTTTATGTATATTCCCTAATCCCCAAGAGAAATCAAACACAACTCCTGAATAACTGTGCTCACACGTCCTCCCTTTCCAGCCTGGCTGGCTGCCCCACAACAGCCAACCCCACAGCTTCACGGACTATTTAATCATCTCAATCTAAGATTAACCTTTAATCCTGTTCCCTTCCAGATGTTTATCCAGCTGTTTTGTTAAGTTAATCAATGCAATATTTTGCTGGGTGCTTGTTACTTGTATCAACTATGCCGTGTTAGTGGGGGAGGGGAAGATTTTTACGGCTTGCTTGAGGCTCATTAATTTAAAACTGGGTGTCCTCTATTTCTGCAGGGAAACTCCCAACACAAAGAATCTGCTTTCATCTACATCATCTGTCAAGATTATCCGAGTCCCAAGTTGAGGACTGCAGTTTTTGTCCTGTGCTGTTGCAGCCCTCAATCAGCCGTTGATTGTTTTTGGCACTAATGCGAATGATGTTTATTTGTGAGTCAGTGAGAGTTGGATGTGAGAAATTAAATCTGCGGTTGAGCTCTGCCGTTTTTTTGTCTGATACCTGCAGAGATCTAAATCTGTTCATTATTTCTGAATTAATTCCAGACAGATCACTTAATGCTTCAATGACATTGCTGTCCGTTGACAATGAAGTGCAGCTTCAGCTTTTTTGTACAGGTGCTGCAGATTACTCCTCCATGTTTTTTCCTCTCATAGTCAGTCAGTCAATCCAGTTTCATGACAGTACAAGCAACTGCTTTGTCTGTTTTGACTTATTTATGTATAAGAAGTTCCACTGAAAAAATGAATCTCTTTCCCTCGGTCTTCGGTCAACATTTTACTGTAATTTAGAAAAAAATTAAAATGCATCATTCCCAATCCTGGGATTCCACCTTGTTCATAATTTAATATGTTTTCCAATGTTCCATTGAACAAATGTTTGAGGTGTGATATTCAGTCATGATCCATACAGTTGAGGTGTCCATTCTCTTCACAAAGGCTAACAGCAACAGGTTGTATCCCCAGGGGATGGTCAAACGACAACATCATGTTTCTCTTCATTCCTCTTGGCATTGTTATCCCAGCATTCATAGTGATGGAGAGAGCCCGCTATTAAATCTGTAAGACCGTTAGTTCTCATAGAGGACTTTGCTATTGCTGTGAATCCTGGGAATACTCTAACTTCATAGTGTCCTCTTTTTTTACTCATGCTCAACACAGAAAGAAAAAAAAAGAAAGACTTGCATTCATATAGCGCCTTTCACTACCTCAGGATGTCCCAAAGCACTTTACAGCCAATGAAGTACTTTTTGACGTGTAATCACTGTTGTAATGTAGGAAACGCGGCAGCTAATTTGCGCACAGCAAGCTCCGACGAACAGCAACGTGATAATGATCAGATAATCTGTTTTAGTGATGTTGATTGTGGGATAAATATTGGCCAGGACACTGAGGATAACTCCCCTGCTCTTCTTCGAAATAGTGCCATGGGATCTTTTACGTCCACCTGAGAGAGCAGATGGGGCCTCGGTTTAACATCTCATCTGAAAGGCACAGAGATAAAGTAAAAAGCAATGCTGGGGTTTTTACCAGTGCAGGACATGTACACAGAGGATCATGATGCTGAGACAGGAGACTGCAATGTTCCACAAGTTTCCTGCCAATGATGGAGAGTTGACAAGCTGAGTGATTGGGTGGCACTTTAATCGACTTGTATTAGTATTGAGTTTTGATTTAGCCACCCTATTGAACTTTTTTATTTTCTCTACTATTTCCCCACCTCTCTATGAGTTTCTTATCTGAGATATGATTGTCACATTATTCCTCAATTGAGAATCGTTTGCAAGTTCAGGGGTAATCAATATCAGCGGTGCAGTACCAATACCCAGTACTGGTATTGGAAGGAAGAATGAGGAGAGGTAATGTAAACTAAATGGTACAATTTTAAAGGGGGTACAGGTACACATATAAAAGTCTTTGAAGGTGCAAGGACAAGTCTGTAAGGCTTTTTAAAAAAGCATACGGGATCCTGGGCTTTATAAATAGAAGTGAGAAGTCGCACAACACCAGGTTATAGTCCAACAGCTTTATTTGAAATCACAAGCTTATGCTGTGCCCATATGCATTTCTTCACTTCACCTGACGAAGGAGCAGCGCGCCGAAAGCTTGTGATTTCAAATAAAGCTGTTGGACTATAACCTGGTGTTGTGCGACTTCTCACTTTTGTCCACCCCAGTCCAACACCGGCATCTCCACATCATTTATAAATAGAAGCATAGAGTAAAAAGCAAGGAAGTTATGCTAGACCTTTATAAATCACTGGTTAGGCCACAGCTGGAGAATTGTGTCCAATTCTGGGCACCACATTTTAGGAAGGATGTCAGAATCTTGGAGAGAGTGCAAAGGAGACTTAGCAGAATGGTACCAGGGATGAGGGACTTCCGTTATGTGGAGAGACTAGCGAAGCTGGGATTGTTCTCCTTAGCGCAGAGAAGGTTAAGGGGAGATTTAATAGAGGTGTTCAAAATTAGGAAGGGTTTTGATACAGTAGATAGGGAGAAACTGTTTCCACTGACCGGAGGATCGCTAACAGGACACAGATTTAAGATAATTAGCAAAAGAACCAAAAAGGAGAAAGGGAGAATTTTTTTTACGCAGCGAGTTGTTACGATCTAGAATGCGCTGCCTGAAAGGGCGGTGGAAGCAGATTCAGTAGTAACTTTCAAAAGGGAATTTGATATATACTTGAAAAAGAAAAAAATGCAGGGCTATGGGGAAAGAGCAAGGGAGTGAGAATAATTGGAGAGCTCGTTCAAAGAGCCGGCACAGGCATGATGGGCCGAATGGTCTCCTTTTGTGCTGTAAGATTCTATGAATGTCGGATTCTACTGGTAGTAGAATATGTCTAACTCTCATGCCCATCAGTAACTGTCCTTCCCACATGAAAGCCACTCGAGTATGTAAAAGTCACTGATAAATATAGGTTCGGTTAGAATTGATGATAATGTACCACCTTTGAATGCAGGAAATTAGAAAAAAAAAGAATCGCCTCTTTATTGTCCGTAACTGCAGCCCCAAATACTAAACTGTTTATCTCTTGCAGGTGAGTGATGGAAGCCTTACCATTTCATCGGTGGGCCGGAATGACCGGGGGCCCTACACCTGCCGAGCCTACAGTATTCAGGGAGAGGCTGTACACACAACTCGTTTGTTGGTTCAAGGTAACTTTTACCCCATATCTCTGGCTAGAATTAAATGTGTTAGTTTCAATATTTTAATATTTCATTGGAGCATTTCAGTAAGGACAGCAGTAAGCAGGAAAAATTTGCACGAGATTTCGTAAATTTATCTTAGAAAGAACTGTGAACAACTAGGTATTTGGGGCTAGAAATTTGGTGCGTTAGCGCCTCCGGGGGGCGCTAACGGGGCGCAAACAACTTTTCGCCCGGCTGCAGCGCCACTAACGACTCCCGCTAAATTCAGCGGGAGTTTAGTTGCAGCGGTAATCGGTAGCGCCCCGCAGGCGATGATGACGTCATCACTGTGCACAGCGCTCAGTTTTTGCCCCGCCTGCAAAATTGGCCCCCGCCCCCTGAATCTGCGCCGGGCGATGACAGCGACCGATTCAGGGGGCGGGAACAGAGCGGCAGGAGGCCCGCGCGGTGCTAAGTAAAAGGGAGGTGGCGGGTGGGAAAAAAAAATTGGCCAACTTACTTGTCGCGGCCCGTTGCGTCTTTCAACTCGGGGTCCATACCACGATATGGCAGCCCGGCACTCCTCGGCACAGTGGTATACAGCTGGGAGGGAGTATCCCTGGGAGTCCTCAACATTGACTCCGGACACCATTAAGTCTCATGGCTTCAGGTCAAGCATGGGCAAGAAATCCTCCTGCTGATTACCATCTACCGCCCCTCCCTCAGCTGATGAATCAGTACTCCTCCATGTTGAACACCACTTGGAAGAAGCACTGAGTAGCAAGGGCACAGAATGTACTCTGGGTGGGGGACTTTAATGTCCATCACCAAGAGTGGCTCGGTAGCACCACTACTGACCGAGCTGGCCGAGTCCTGAAGGACATAACTGCCAGACTAGGACTACAGCAGGTGGTGAGAGAACCAACACGAGGGAAAAACCTACTTGACTTCATCCTCACCAATCTACCTGTCGCAGATGCATCTGTCCATGACAACATTGGTAGCAGTGACCACTGCACAGTCCTTGTGGAGACGAAGTCCCATCTTTGCACTGAGGACACCCTCCATCGTGTTGTGTGGCACTACCACTGTGCTAAATGGGATAGATTCAGAAGACATCTAGCAGCTCAAAACTGGGCATCCATGAGGCGCTGTGGGCCATCAGCAGCAGCAGAATTGTATTCAACCACAATCTGTAACCTCATGGCCTGGCATATCCCTCACTCTACCATTACCATCAAGCCAGGGGACCAACCCTGGTTCAATGAGGAGTGCAGAAGAGCATGCCAGGAGCAACACCAGGCATACCTAAAAATGAGGTGTCAACCTGGGGAAGCTGCAACACAGGACTACATACATGCTAAAAAACAGAAGCAGCATGCTATAGACAGAGCTAAGCGATCCCATAATCAGCAGATCAGATCAAAGCTCTGCAGTCCTGCCACATCCAGTCATGAATGGTGGTGGACCATTAAACAACTGACGGGAGGCGGAGGCTCCATGAATATCCCCATCCTGAATGACGGTGGAGCCCAGCATGTGAGTGCAAAAGACAAGGCTGAAGCGTTTGCAACCATCTTCAGCCAGAAGTGCCGAGTGGGTGATCTATATCAGCCTCCTCCTGAGGTCCCCACCATCACAAAAGCCAGTCTTCAGCCAATTCGATTCACTCCACGTGATATCAAGAAATGGCTGAGTGCACTGGATACAGCAAAGGCTATGGGCCCCGACAACATCCCAGCTGTCGTGCTGAAGACTTGAGCTCCAGAACTAGCTGTGCCTCTAGCCAAGCTGTTCCAGTACAGCTACAACACTGGCATCTACCCAACAATGTGGAAAACTGCCCAGGTATGTCCTGTCCACAAAAAGCAGGACAAATCCAATCCGGCCAGTTACCGCCCCATCAGTCTACTCTCAATCATCAGCAAACTGATGGAAGGTTTCGTCGACAGTGCTATCAAGCGGCACTTACTCACCAATAACCTGCTCACCGATGCCCAGTTTGTGTTCCACCAGGACCACTCGGCTCCAGACCTCATTACAGCCTTGGTCCAAACATGGACAAAAGAGCTGAATTTCAGAGGTGAGGTGAGAGTGATGGCCCTTGACATCAAGGCAGCATTTGACCAAGTGTGGCATCAAGGAGCCCTAGTAAAATTGAAGTCAATGGGAACTGGGGAAAACTCACCACTGGCTGGAGTCACACCTAGTACAAAGGAAGATGGCTGTAGTTGTTGAAGGTCAATCATCTCAGCCCCAGGACATCGCTGTAGGAGTTCCTCAGGGCAGTGTCCTAGGCCCAACCATCTTCAGCTGCTTCATCAATGATCTTCCCTCCATCATAAGGTCAATAATGGGGATGTTTGCTGATGACTGCACGGTGTTCAGTTCCATTCGCAACTCCTCAGATAATGAAGCAATCCATGTCCGAAGGCAGCAAGACCTGGATGACATTCAGACTTGGGCTGATAAGTGGCAAGTAACATTGACGCTGCACAAGTGCCAGGCAATGACTATCTCCAACAAGCGAGAATCCAACCACCACCCCTTGACATTCAACGGCATTACCATCGCCGAATCCCCCACCATCAACATCCTGGGGATCACCATTGACCAGAAACTTAACTGGACCAGCCACATAAATACTGTGGCTACAAGAGCAGGTCAGAGGATGGGTATTCTGCGGCAAGTGTCTCACCTCCTGACTCCCCAAAGCCTTTCCACCATCTACAAGGCACATGTTAGGAGTGTGATGGAATACTCTCCACTTGCCTGGATGAGTGCAGCTCCAACAACACTCAAGAAGCTCGACACCATCTAGGTCAAAGCTGCCCGCTTGATTGGCACCCCATCCACCACCATAAGCATTCACTCCTTGCAGCACCAGCATACTGTGGCTGCAGTGTGTACCATCTACAAGATGCACGACAGCAACTCGCCAAGGCTTCTTCGGCAGCACCTCCCAAACCCATGACCTCTACCACCTAGAAGGACAAGGGCAGCAGGAGCATGGGAACACCATCACCTCCAAGTCACACGCCATCCTGACTTGTAAATATATCGCCGTTCCTTCATCGTCACTGGGTCAAAGTCCTGGAACGCCCTCCCTAACAGCACTGTGGGAGTAGCTTCACCACACGGACTGCAGTGGTTCAAGAAGGCGGCTCACCACCACCTTCTCAAGGGCAACTAGAGATGGGCAATAAATGCTGGCCTTGCTAGCGACGCCCCCCCCCCCCATCCCAAGAACGAATAAAAAAAAGAAAAAGAAAATAAACTGAGATTGTATTGAAAATATATCACAGACTATCGCTATTATGTGAAATTTGTTTGTATTTTAAAAACTGATTTGTCAGTTGAAACCCCTGTGCTAAATATAATTTTGTATGAGATGCCATATGTGTCATACACATCAGAGAAAACTGGAGATCCACCCTGTTGTATTGTCGTGCTGAGAACCCTTATTCAGAAGCTACAAAGATACTAGACAGCCTCATTTGCAGTTGTGTGATGACCTCCAAACAGCAGTCTGTAGGTAATGTGCTGCTAATGGGTGTCAAAGCGGTTTTGTATAATTCAGAGAAATATGTAGATATTCAAACCCAGAATGCTTCTTTAAATTGTCTTGACCCAATTTGTCTGTTGGTTCGGGGTAACTTTTTTTGCATATAATTGTGGCGTGAATTAACATTGCTCATTATAATCTACTGTTGGAATATGCAAATATTGGCACTCAGAATATATTTGAGATACAGATTATATATTTACTTTAGTTTCTTTCACTCCAGTTTATTATTTCTCATTCTTTAAAACCAGAAGGTTGTGGGTTCGATCCTCACTCTAGGATTTACTTACATAATCCAGTCTGGCATTCCACTGCTGTGCTGGAAGAGTGCCGCATTGTGTAAAATCCTGTGCTTCAGACGGCGCATTAAACTCAGTTTTTATGATTCAGGTGAACGTTAAAAGATCCTGTGGCACTTGTAAGGAGAGCAGCAAGTCCTCCCAGTGTCCTGGCGAGGGTTAAGCAGATTAACTGGTCATTTATCTCCTTGCTGCTTGTGGGGCCTTACTGTGCGCAGAATAGCTGCTGCCTTTGTCCATATTCTTCACTGCGCTCCAAAGTAATTCATTGGATGTTCATTCACTGGATTGCATTTTGAGATTTGATAAGGTACTCTGTAAATGCATGTCCATTGTTCTGATTTTTTTTTTTTTTGCTTTCCACCAGCCAAGAGGGTAGAAAAAAAAGCATGCTACTAATCTTCTGTCAAAATTGTTCTCTCATTACTCACTGGAAAACACATAAGACCACCTTAGGACGGCTCTTCATACTGATTTTTTTCTCTCCGCCTTCTCAGGAAATAGCCCATGCGGTCTCTCCCAGTGGGAAATCTGGGATTGGGAATTCAAATGTGGGCGATTACACAAGCAGCAAGGAGATAAATGACCAGTTACCCTGTCACTTCTTGACAAATAACATTACAGCACCAATACACTGTGCAGCCGTGAAAGTATATTTTGTATCTTCCTATATTACAGCGTATCCTAAGCACAAATGTGAAATGAAGGCCCCGATATTGGGGGGGCGGGTGGGGTCTGATTTTTGGGGGCGGGGAACCTTGGGGATCTGTGGGGGGAAGCACTCCTGCTCCTGCTGGCCCACAAAGTGCTGTAAAGGCACTTACCTTCTCCCCAAAGGTGTCCTCGCCTCCCTTTAGCTGCCGGGTTTCCCGAGGCCTGGGAAATCCGGTCGGCCACAGTCAAACCTGCAAAGCAGGTTAAATCAGAGGCTGCTAGCCCCAGTAAAATATTTAAATTGCCACCTTCCTCCTAGGAGCAGGTTGGCTGCCCACCCCTTGTCCTGCCTCCGTTAAATACGGAAGTGGGCGGGTTAGGGTCGGGTTTGAGATTTTTAAAATGTTAACCTTTGACCTGACCCCAACTCCACCTGCTGTTGGGGGGTTAAAATTCACCCTGGAATGTCTGCCTTGATCCTGCTAGGGGTTGGCTTCATAGTTTGGTCCAAATCCAAAATTATCTGAAGTGATCTTCGCGTCACTAGCTAGAGATTTGAAATATCTGACTGTTTTTGTCAAGTGGCTTTGAAAAGGGAATTGGATAAGTATCTGAAGGAAAAAAAATTGCAGGGCTATGGGGTGGAACTAGCTGAAGTGCTCTTGCAGAGAGCTGGCACGGGCTCGACGGGCCGAATGGCCGCCTTCTGTGCTGTAACCATTCTATGATTCTATGATGTGATGTCACATGCTGCATCCTTTCACTGTTTTGCAGCAATTATCTGAAAGTTTTTTTAATCTTGGAATTACACTCCCTGATCACTCCCTTAATAAAACATTGCATGGCTCTGGCATTCTATTAGTTGCACAACAGCAACTGTGCAGTACTGAAGGTATGATTCTGCAATCCTAAACGCAATTATTCTATCTATCCACACAGTTCTAATAGTAAGATATAGGAATAAAGGTTTATTTACTTTAAAGTTCATATTTTCACATATTTGGAAGCCAAAGGTCATACCACAGTTCCAGATACCTCCACAAATACTGAGCACATTTTCACAACTAGACTGCTAGGGATTGGACACAGGATTACAACACCACCTATTTTCACCCCCGCATGCATCCCAATGGACCAGGAGGAAATGGAGATGCAGCTCTCACCTATTTTGAGAGGAAATGGCATGTGCTTGCTCTGCTGCCACGTGGCACATTCAGTGACTCTAAGTCAACAAGATGCAACATCCTGCAGGTAATCAACGTATATCTCGTGACTAGACCCTAATTCCAGCCATATCAAGGATCTATACGTCCAATTGACCATAAAGCTTGTCTTGTGCTGCACTGTTTGTTGCCGCTATCCCACTTTAAGCACTTGGGCATCTCCATTTAAACAGGAATAAATTATCAGGAATATTTCAGCTTGGATCCTTGGAGCCAACGGATGGTGAGGAGATAAACCTGAACATTTGACGAACTAAAAAAGCTCCAAGTACTTTAAGTATTGAGTATTGTATTATAGTCTGCAATAAACCAGTTGGTGAGTGCTGCAAAAGAAGTTAAGAGCATGAAGTCAGAATCTTCTAGCGAGTTACTGTCACCACTCTGTAACACTGCGCTACCCCAAGTCAATGTGTTTCAGGCAGTCTCTTCTAAGAACGCAAGATTCGTCCACATGGAGAATAAATATGCCACTAGTGATACCGAGCAAATACAATATGTATTGATAATGTTCGAAAGACTGCACTTTAGTGAATTGAATCCAGCAGTCAATGCCATTAAAATGTTTACCTCTCAAAGGATGTTATACTTTCTGCATCCAATCCACATGCGTAGCGGGCTATCCAGGTTAATGAGCTTCTACAAGCTAATACCTCATATGGGCTTGAGCCTTGTTCCTGTGGGTTAGAGAGACATTGGGCTGGATTTTGAACCTGGGGTCGTGTTGGGGTCGGGAATCACACATTCTGGCTTGTGAACCCGCCTCCATCGAGATGTGGCCAACCCACTGTATTTTCCCTTGATTGACCTTGTTGAGCCCGCCCAGTGGGCTCAGCAGGCCAATTAAGGGCCACCCGGCAACAGGTGACATCACAGATTGACATTTCATCTGTCAAGAGCTTTTGACAGATGAAATATCAGCGTTTGACAGCTCTGTGAAGCTGTCAAACACTCACAATATGATTTCTAACTTCAGTCCTTCCTTTCAGGCTGAGTTAGAAATCATTCCAGCACAGAAAACAGAAGGCTGCAGTTTTTGACAGAACCACGGCTTTCCTGCTTTCTGTGCCGGTGAGATTTCTAACTCCCGAGAACTGAAGGGCTGACACCTGCAGGAGGAAGTTAAGGTAAGTAAAACTTTTTCCAACGCTTAACACTTACCTTACACACTTACCTCTGCACACATGCACCCATCACTCACCTGCCCACCGGACATATCGACCCCTCCAACCCCTGCAGACCCACGGTCCGCCCCGATAACTTGGCGTGGTAGCCACCTGTCGGGAAGCCCTCATTTCACCGTTTAAAATAGGGATTAGGCAAAAAACTGCCTGTTAACTACCTGTTAACAGGCAGTTAATTGTCACTAATCCCTTCCCGCCTCGGGGAGTCGGGTCTCAGCACAGGTCGGGTACCCACCGCCAGAGAAACTGGCATGGAGGCGGGATGGGGTCGGGACCCCCGAATCTGCAACTTTAACCCCCCCCCCGCCTCCAAACCCGACTCCACGGGTCATTGAAAATCCAGCCCATTGACTCTGGTGACACTGAGACAAATACCCTAATAGATTGTGAGTTTGCTCAGTTTCTTGCCGAAGCTCTGGGGATGCCTGAGAGCTAACACTGAGATTGAATATTGAACTGCTATTTCATGCACAATTAGTCAAAAGCTAAATCAGCTCTTGGAATTGATTAAAATTTCTGATGCCAAGCATTGTTTGGTGATGAAAAGTTCAATCAAGCGTTCCCTCAGAAAGACAAATGAGCAGACCCATATTACAATGCTGTTATGCAGCCCTGCTTTCCTCCAGATCTCGGCACATGCTGTCTAACTGACGTCTACAAGGTCTAGCCTTCTCTCCCCTTCATTGTTCAGACGCACCTGTTTAGAGGACAGGTGACTATAGCCTCACTGTAAAACCCTCTTGTTTGTCACTCAGTCTGAGCTAACATGTCACCGTTTTAAAGTAGCGTCTTTAATTGTGCACCCTTGAAAGGGCTGCACCATCGTAGGGGTATTTGTATTAGTTGATCCTCATTGGAGCAACGTTGTCATAGCTGAAAGCTTATATATAAAGTGCTTGGGAACACTAGCTTGGTGTGAATTTAAGCCTAGACAATACGAGTTGCAATGTTAAACAAATAAGCTCGTTCCTCCATCCACAAAATAGCAAACAGAGGGATGTCAAGTTAAGCCGTTAAGTGTTTGCTTCCTCATGTCACAAGCTATAACCTCCCTCATTCAGCGTTTAGTGAAGCTTCGATTCTTCTGGCAAATTAATTAGTTACATTCTTTTAATAATAAATGCCGTCAACACAATTATTTGTCAACAACGAAAGTAGCAAGTTTTGAAGGTGTCAAAAAAATCGAACTCTTTAGCTTGGCTCTGACCTAAACAGGAAGTTGTAGAAGGGAAGTTCTAGAACCAGGGTCACAGTCTCAGAATAAGGGGTCGATCATTTAGGACTGAGATGAGGAGAAATTTCTTCACTCAGAGGGTGGTGAATCTTTGCAATTCTCTACCCCAGAGGGCTGTGGAGGCTCAGTCGTTGAGTATATTCAAGACAGAGATCGATTAGATTTTTGAATATTAAGGGAATCAAGGGATATGGGAATAGTGCAGGAAAGTGCAGTTGAGGTCGAAGATCAGCCACGATCTTATTGAATGGCAGAGCAGGCTCAAAGGGCCAAATGGCCTACTCCTGCTCCTATTTCTTATGTTCTTATGTTCTTAAGTTCCTGCTCCCATTCTGAAGGGGATATGCTTGTTGGAATCATTCTAATCTCTCAAACTCTAGGGGTGCTGCTTATGATTATCCCACCTTTCTTCTGCCAGTAGCTCAGTACAACGGTGGGTTACGTTGTAGCCGATCCTCCGTTAGAATTCGTGTCCCTCATGTATTTTTCTCTCTAACATTTGAAGCACAATTTAGGCCTGCATTAATATCTTGCTACGTAGTCTTGCTTTCACAGACACCTCTGCCCTTGTTTTCTAACTAACTGCAATAAGGTCAAGCTTCTGTTCACCTCCATTTTTCGCTCAAGAGTTTAAAGAAAAGCAAAGTGATAACCGAGGTTATCAGCCAGTCAGGGATTTTTATTAAAGTTAGATTACACGGCTGAACTTTGACTCGGACTGTCAGACTGAGGCCAAATCACCGGGCTGATCAATAGTGCACGTACAGCATAATATATAAATGAAGCACGCATTCATCTTCTTACTCTTTAAATCTTTTTTCTATTGTGTAAAATGCCCTTTATCCTGAGCATATCTGGAACCTGTAGCCATGCTAAAGATTAAAGTGCTGTCAGTGGGTGTAAAGCATTTCTGTAAGGCCTTTGAAGGCAGTGTTTGAATCCCAGTTTTCTCAGTGGGATTCGTGCCACATGATAAGTAGTTCTATTGGCTTTATGTGGATTTGGAACAGGGAAAACCTTTAGGGGTTTGTAGCTGTGGTTTTGGTGAGGGCTAAGAATATAGATTCAAACTGCTTCCACTAACCCAGGCTAGTGCTTGAACTGCCCTTGATGTTGATTGTATTCAACTCCAGGTTAAAACACGTTGCCCAAATCGTTCTGGAGTCTCAACAGTCATAAGAACATAAGAAATAGGAGCAGGAGTAGGCCATTCGGCCCTTCGAGCCTGCTCCGCCATTCAATGAGATAATGGCTGATCTTCAGCCTCAACTCCCCCTTCCTGCACTATCCCCATATCCTTTGGTTCCCTTAATATCCAAAAATCTATCGATCTCTGCCTTGAGTCTGTGTTGAAGAAAAGCTCTCAGTATGACATGTCAGACGCAGTATATTATTTTTTATTTTAGTATGCAATACTTTACTTAGGGCTCCATCAACTTTGAGTAAAGGGAAACAGAAGTAAGAAGATTGTAGTGCTCATCTTAAACAGACAGGGGCCGATTTTAACCCTACTCGCTCAGCAGAAACCTGGCGGGCGGGCAGTTAAAATCGCCCTGGCTCTTACCTGTCCAAAAGCCGCCATTATCGTAACATCTGCAATTTTAACCTGCTCTTCTGAGCAGGCAGCAAGGACAGGCGCCCGGAGCCAACAGGTTCCTTCTTTACATATGCACGTTGTGGCCCGATGACATCATTGAAACCTGACTGTAATTTTAACTCAGACCTGAGCGGGGAATCCACCTGGAGTTAAAATCGGGGTGACAGTTGCGGCTGTTGCCTTTTCTTTATCACAGTACTGTAGTGGTTACCAGGGACCCCACCAATCATACCAAAGCAAGGCCATGCTGGATTGCTAATGTAGCAATGACTCTACATACTTTTTTTAATAATACTTTACAGATTAGAATTTCTGCAGGGGTCCCCGATCTCCCACCGTAACCTCGATGGAAGATTGGCAGAAACCTCAGAGAAACGTCTGCTTTCACGGGGTTTCCACTGTAGTTATGCTGAACAGTTGGGAGAATGCCTACGGAAATGACTGGCGTTGTTATAATACTTATGGTTTGTGCTCATCGATGCTAGCACATCAGCGCCAATCAGGCGAATACCTTTCTGGCTCGCGAGTCAGCAGCAAGCGGTCCCAGGTCTCACAAAGTTAAATTATATACCAAGAAAACTTTACTCTACTCTGCCCCAACGCTTTGGCTTAACCCAGCCTCGGAAGCACAACCGATTGCACCAGTGTGATGTTTTGCACATCCTTCCCCCCCCCAGCCATCCTTGTGGTCTCTCCGTGTGAAGCTTAGTAGCAGTTCGCATTGCAATTGTAACCAGTCTTCTGCTGTGGCCTCCAACCATTCGGCGATGAATGGAGACTTCCCCAACTCATTTCATGTGGCACCCACAGCCAGCGGGACGATTTTCATCCCATCCCATCTACAGCCGATTCGAACCCAGATCCCATAGGTGCAAAGAGAGTTTGAAGCTCACCTCACCTTCTAGTCCACATTCCATAATTTTTGTGATTTCTGACTCGGGAGGTTTATGTCGTGAACGTGCACAGCTTTATGCAATCCAGGGCATGTGTGCTATCTTTGAGGTGCTAGTTTATCTTCTAGATTTCCTTTCCATCCATCAGTGAGTGAGAATTGCTTTAAGTAAATGACCGCTCTAGCACTAGTAATGCTGCCAGTGCTATTTTAATTTTTATTCATTGCCTCAACCTCATTGTTTGTGGTTCTAAAAGCTTTAAGTGCAAACAGTGGAGGAGATCCTATCTATAATTGAAAACTGTAGGAAATGAGGACAGTGAAATACAGCGTTGTCAGTATTACTGTACTGAACCTTCCAGGAGGTTATCTTTAGTTCCTGCAGCCCTGTAGTGTTGTGATTAGAATGCCCGCTTTATGACTTCTGTGGCAAGGTTCAAGGCTCAGTGCCGCGTGACACTCGAAGCTGTCAACTGCTCATGTCACTTCTTTTGCTGTGAGCCTGGGTCACCATAAGCCATGTGGTTTGACCTCAAGGAAGGAGAACCGCTGTCTCATCCATCGGCACAACTGCCCATCATTTTAAGGACAGAAAATGTTGGAAATTCACCGCAGATCAATCAGCATTCCCCAGCTCGCCCACGAAACCCAATTGTTAATTCCAGAAACTGACTTGAATTGAGCTCAAGATATTGAGCACAGAAATGAAGATGAATGTTGCACTGCTTTCTTGTCCTTTTTCGTCTCGTTACTTTAAATGCCAGATTACACACACGCTCCATTGTAGTAATGCAGGATCAGGTCTTTATTGAAACACCATACTATCCACAACCATACTACACCATTCCAGTTCGAGAGCGAGCTGCAGAGACACCAAACTTTATGATTCCAGTGTGAGCTGCTAAACACAGACTCACTCGCAATCTTATACCAAATTTCACCTTTGATCACTAAATTCTATAATACCACCAATAAATCATAGTAGATCAAAGATACATGCAAATGCCAACAGAATAATAACCTAAACTAAACAACCAGGCACTTGACTGTTCTAATTATTTTATTGCCGTCATAAAACTCTTCCCATTCCCCTAAACACAAGTGACCAAGCTGACATATTCCAGACCAATACAGCTATGACAGAATGACTCTTACACATTCTACTATTTTACTTTTCCAGTGAAGATATCCTTGCTTTAAAATGCCCTTACACAATTTACAACCTATGCCCAGCAGAAAGCTGTTTTAACTTTTAACTCATCGTGTGCTGGTCTCACAGACTGCGTAGAAAGAACATTTGAGGTACCCAGGTAGTGTGACCCCTCATTCCCACAATGGATACCTCTGCCGTTATGCCAAAAGAAGCCTGTCATGTCACAGGCGTTAATCTTGAGACATTAAGGGCTGGATTTTGTCTTGGGGTCGGGTTGGGGTCGTGTAATCCGCATTTCGTGTTTCCCCCCCCCCGACTCCAGATTAATGTGGATGCCTGATGCAATTTTCACTTAATTGGGCAATTGAGTTGGAGCATGTGGGAACCCATGAACTAATTAGTGTTTTCAGTCTGGAAGTCGCCTCTGATGATGTCATCATTGCTGACTGCCTAGTCCTAGTCTCAGAGACTGTTGGTGAGAGAGGACCTGCCTGGCTTTTGATGTGAGTGGACCTGGATGCAAAAATGGGGGGGGGGAAGAGAGAGAGCGAGAGACCAAGCAAGTCCTCCCAGGCAGTCTCTGAAGACATTCAATGCAGCAGCATCAGAGGCAACGTTCAGACCTAATACTACTACTACCCATCTCCGTTGTAATAGTGGACCTGCAGCCGATAGTCAGCTATCCACTTGTGCTCCCGCCAGGTTTCACTGGAGTGTTTCACACCAGGCGTGCTTCACGTCAGAAGAGGGTTAAACTAGCTACAGCGTTTCAAAATGGCATTACAGAGCCAATTTAGAGCTTGTTAGGGGCTTTAATGGCCTCTCCCGCCTCTTGAAGGCGGGACGGAGTCGGGAACCCCGTGACTGATTATGTCAAAATTGCGTGGAGGCGGGATGGAGTCAGGATGGGGTCGGAAACCCCGACCCCGCAAATTTAACCCCCAACACGCCTCCAAACCCGACTCCATGGGTCATTCAAAATCCAGCCCTAAGTGTCAGCTGAGACAGAGGGTTGTGGGTTCAAGTCCCACTCCAGGGACTTGAGCACATAAATCTAAGCTGACACTCCAGTGCAGTGCTGAGGGAGTGCTACACTGTCAGAGGTGCTGTCTTTTAGATGAGACGTTAAACCGAGGCCCCGTCTGCTCTCTCAGGTGGATGCAAAAGATCCCATGGCACTCTTTTGAAGAAGAGCAGGGGAGTTTTCCCCAGTGTCCTGGCCAATATTTATCCCTCAACCAACATAACAAAAACAGTTTATCTGGTTATTATCATATTGCTGTTTGTGGGAGCTTGCTGTGTGCAAATTGACTGCCGCGTTTCCCACATTACAACAGTGACTACACTCCAAAAGTACTTCATTGGCTGTAAAGCACTTTCAGACGTCCGGTGGTCATGAAAGGCGCTATAGAAATTGAGTCTTTCTTTTGTTAAGTATTTTCCTCTCAAGTATATTTTGTGCTGGATCATCCATTGAATATAATGAAATTGTCTGCTCCCCCAACGCTCCCCCCCCCCCCCCCCCACCCCACCCCCCCGCATTCTGCAAACTCACATACCTGAATGCTGGCCAACAGTCGAAACTATTCCTAATGGTTCTTGGCGTTTACAGATCATAGAAACATAGAAAAATAGGAGCAGGAGTAGGCCATTCAGCCCTTCGAGCCTGCTCCCCCATTCAATATGATCATGGCTGATCCTCTATCTCAATACCATATTCCCGCTCTCTCCCCATACCACTTGATGCCTTTTGTGTCTAAAATCAAAATACCTATTGTGCTTCAAGAGACCACGGGGGTTATTTTGGTGAAAGGGTAAAAACAGGCACTAAATGGGTGCTGGGCTAATAAGACACGCCTGTTTGAAGGTCTGGTTTTAGCACACAATTTTGGTCCTAATTGTTGGTAACCATAATTTGAACTTGGAGGTGCTAAAACAGAGACACCTGCAGGTTTGGCACTCAAGCACTGATTAGATGCTATTTTCATGGAGCAGTATATGTGGGCTCCTCGCACCCACTTCCACTGAAGGTGTGGAGTGTGCTGGTTGGCACACAGCAGCATGCTTCAGAATGGCCCAGGGACTGAGTGAGAGGGCAAACAGGTTGACCAAGCACTCCCATTTTCCTGGTGACTCCTATAAGGTAGAGTAGCACAGCACTTGCTCTTTTTTTAGGTGAAGACCTCAGAGAATTTCCAAAATAAATGTTGCTTGAGTGTTTGTGAAGTCTTGACAAAGTGTCCCAGAAAGTCTCCTGACGTGTTTCAAAAGTCCTCTACAAACCTCCAGCAGCAAGTGAACAGTAAAAGGTGATATATCTTTATGAATCGCATGAAATTCTCTGCAACGACTAGTTTACCTCCAGTCGCAGTTGGGAGAGGGCATTAGTTCAAACGCTAGCCATCAAAATGCGGTGCAGGCTCCTTAATGAGCGCTAGCAGGAAATTTAAGTAGCAATCGGCTGCTTAACAATCCACCGGACGGCCGTTCCTAGCACAAGCTCCTTTACCAAGATGGCGTCTTGTGCTAAACGCAGGCTAAACCAGCCTTTCATCTTAATACCCCATCTTGGCCACCTCAGAGGTTTTTTAGCGCCTAAAAGATCCGGGGGAAATCACCACCACCCCCACCACCCCCAGCTAATTCAGTTATTGTTTAGATCAAAGCTTACAGCCAACTGCACTCACACAGACAGCTTGCCTCTCATTGAAAATGTGTATGAATTAGGACAGTTTTGTACATTGATTATATTCCACCCTGTCCCATCAGACAAAAGTGCAGTTTTCCCAGCTGCAGATATCCGAAGCCAACTTTTAATTTGCATACACCTGTCTCTGTAATGTTCTACAGGAAAAAATATATTACAGAAATCTTTCCCAATCGATGGAGGACATTAACTATGCGTCCATCACGCCTGTATCAATTTGGATTTCGGAGTTTTTATATCAGAAGTCCAGCATTCATGCATTTCTTTTGATCTGTCAGCTAAGTGTGCAGTGTCACTGGATGCAGTGCTCTTTAGGAGACTGGCTTCTTAGGTCTTTGCAAACTGAAAACGTTTCCTCAAATCTTCTTCCAATGTATGTAATCCTCATTAAAATGTTATACCACTCTCGAGAATGTAAGTGTTTTACACAGGATTGTATAGGATTACATAGGATATACGGCACAGAAACAGGCCATTCGGCCCAACCAGTCCATGCCGGAGTTTATGCTCCACTCGAGCCTCCTCCCATCTTCCCTCATCTAAATCTATCAGCATAACCCTCTATTCCCTTTTCCCTCATATGCTTGTCTAGCCTCCCCTTAAATGCATCTATATTATTTGCTTCAACCACTCCCTGTGGTAGCGCGTTCCACATTCTCACCACTCTTTGTAAAGAAGTTTCTTCTAAATTCCCTATTAGATTTCTTGGTGACTATCTTATATTGATGGCCTCTAGTTATGTTCTTCCCCACAAGTGGAAACATTCTCTCTGTATCCACTTTATCAAAATTTTTCATACTTTTAAAGACCTTTATTAGGTCACCCCTCAGCCTTCTTTTTTCAAGAGAAAAGAGACCCAGCCTGTTCATCCTTTCCTGATATGTATAACCTCGCATTTCTGGTATCATCCTTGTAAATCTTCTCTGCACCCTCTCCAGTGCCTCTATCTCCTTTTTATAATATGGTGACCAGCAGTGTTGTCCAGTTAGATGAAAGGACATTGTTTTTTGTAAGAGTCTGGATCAGGATTAGAGCTGGGGCTGCAGTTGGGCCTGAGGCTAGGAGTGTGGGGTTTGGGGTTGAATTTGGGGCTGGTGATAATCTTACCATATTTTCACCGATTTCCACTGCAGCATGGAAATGTGGTTGTTGGTGTTTCTGGGCTTATGCCACATGCAAATTGTAGCTGGCACTGTGCCCACTGAAGCAATTTAAGAAACAATGAAAACAGAATTTCATGCGAGAAATGTCTATCAGTTTACTTAGAAACAATCCCAAATCAGAATTTAATTGCAGTTACTGTGCGCAATCTGTCATTCGTCAACAAGGTTGTAGATAAATCCATTGACGTTGGAAGAAAGGTAGGAAACTCAGTGTGCCCATAGGGAGAAACACAGATGTACTGACAGAGACTGTGCACTTAGGAAAATCCTCACAAATCAGACTGGATAGACACCAGTAGAAGGTGCCATGGGAGAATAGGGAATAGATTGAGAGAAGGAAATGGAGAAAGAGACAGGAGCAGCTACTGTTGAATTGTAGCGGTTTTGCCACCGATGCATCATGCACCCATGTACTTTGCGCTGGACAGCAAATGCTAAACCATCAGCAGCAAATGTACAAGTTCTATATATGCAGAGGGAAACGGTCCACCCCTGTCTGTCCTGCCCGTTTCCCCTTACCTTGATCATAAAGTGTGGTAGATGCTGTTCTTGCTTTGTTTCAAATTTATGTATAACAATAAATTTACCTAAGTGTTTTTGTGTGCACAAATTTTTGCTTATCAAATGAAAGTTGTCAGTGCGAGACAGAATAGAGCAGAGGGCTCCAGGAAGCAAAATGGCACGGGTCGAGCAATTTCCCGAAACAGGACTTCTGTCTCAGCTATTTTCCTGCATCTCCAACGATTGCCTCACAAACCACAAGTCCTACTGTTAATGGCGAGGCAATTCTCCACCACTTTTATCCTCTTTCGCCACCCAGGATGAGGATCAAGCATTCCCAACTCAAATTAACATAGATCAGAAATAAAGTTCCTCTGCTGAGCTCTAACCTCTGAGAAGCATTCTGTCCTCCGCCAGTGTTTATTTCCCACATCCTTGTGACATCTTTGCTTGAGACCTTGTGTCAAATTATAGGTCTTTTGGGGGCCTTGACTCACAAATATTTAAACTTTGCACCCTGAGATACTTTCTTTCCTTCACTTGGCGTTGGATTCAAGCCAGAGATGAAAGGATAGTGCACTAACTCGCTCTACCACCCAGGCTCACAGGCTTAAGTCTGACTCGTGGAGGCCAACATTTCTAAGGGTGTGACCCCAGCAGTTATGCCAAGGTCATGCCCACCACTGACCCCGCTGGTGTATGACACATTCTGACCCACCCCCCGCTCTCGCCCTCCCCTCCAGTGGGGCCTACTCTCGTCCATCAAGAGGCCAGCATACCTCCTCTTACTCTGTGTACTAGCCTGCAAGTGTATGCTGGGTCCCTGCAAGGCCAAAGATGTGAGAACTCTTTGCGTAGGGAGTCTCCACCCTGTGGCCTGCCCTCGCCACGTCAGTGGCTGCATTTGGGATAGATGGAGGCTCCTTCTCCCAAAACAAGCCCATGGGAAAGTCCAGGGCAAATCCGGGATCTTGTGCATCCATGTCCTGGTGGAACTTGCAGCCATTCCGACCTAATCCCGCTAGAATCACTCTGCGATCTGCTGGATCAGCCGAACAGTTTTGGCCCTTAATAGTCGAGTGAGGAGGTAAGTACATGCCCTCATGATGGGTGTGTGCTGATCACATAAATAGTACTTCAGTAGGAAGGGTGTATAAGACTTCCTGGTGAATATGTTAAATCTCAGACAGTTTAGTAAGACAAAGTATGCAATCTTCTGGGAGCTACGCTTCGAACCTGGTAACTGAGAGTCCCTGGTAAGTTAGAAGTGTCTGTTTCTGTGCCTGTTCATTGGCCGTAGTTACTCAAACTGTCAATTTAAAAGATGTTGAATCCTTAGATTCCAATTTCAAAGACCAAACATATCCTCTTTTGAGGATTTGGATCATGCCATGTACAGTACTCGAGGGTTTGAGGAATCCATTCCGTTGAGTGGCTGCACAGTGATGGATAAAGTGGTGGGATGCTAGTTAACTGTTATGATGCGGAGATGCCGGTGTTGGACTGGGGTGGACAAAAATGAGAAGTCGCACAACACCAGGTTATAGTCCAACAGTTTTATTTGAAATCACGAGCTTTCGGAGCTGCTGCTCCTTCGTCAGGTAAACCTGACGAAGGAGCAGCGCTCCGAAAGCTCGTGATTTCAAATAAAACTGTTGGACTATAACCTGGTGTTGTGCGACTTCTCATTTTAGTTAACTGTTTGGTTGATGATAATAGCAGAGTTTTGCACCACCTCCACTGCCAGTTTCAGATTGCAATGATTACATTTATACCAGGAAGTGCCAGCTTTCAGGTAGTCAAACAAAGATAATATGAAATAAATTATCCGCCAGCTGTCCCACTTCCCTGCGTCAGGAGGCTGCGATGCCTCTTCTTATTCCGTGCATCAGCCTCCAAACAGGATTGGCAAACTGGGCGGGCAAACCGTCGGCATGTGTTGCTCCAGTTCCCCCTCCCACGATTGTCCAGCTGGAGCGTGCTGGCGCGCAGGCCCACATTACATGCAATTGTCTCGTTCAGGTTCCAGAATGGGTGCAGAAATATTTGACTGAATACTTGGTGCAATTTCCTTGCTGTTCTTGGGTGTCAGTAATGTGAGCGTGCTTCAAGCAGCTGGTGCTGTTGTAATTTGATGTGGAATCCCTTGGAAGTTGTCAGCACTCCAAAACTTCTAATTGTAAGTTGCAGTTTGAATGTGTGCTGCTGAAGTAAGGGTATGTGTGAGATGCTATAAAAAAAGAGCTGTCAGATTATGTGAGAGCTCTGCATAGGCGGGAAGTAAATATGGAGCAGTTTGGCAGGTAATATTTATGGCATGCAATCTAGGGCCATTTACCTACTGTTGGATAGTCTTACTTTGCCAGATTGCTTAAAGTATGCTATCTGCTCTCCCGTCTCTCCCCTATACATACTGTAAACATGACCGAGCCTGCCCACCACCTCCTGCCAGGCATAGTTTACTGTCACCTTCTGGGGAGGTTGTCCTAGAGTGCCAAACAGGGCAACCCTCCTCTCACTCAATTCATGCAAGAGCAGTGCTCATTTGCCAGCCTTCAAACAGGGATCTGATGCTATACCCCGTTGCCACACCCACAGACTTTGTTTCACGCCTCCACATTGGGCTTGCCTCAGTTTGTTTTTTGCCGGTCACACCATCCCTACCCTCCCCAAACCCCAACTCCCATGCAACCATAGGCAAGTTGTTTAAAATCTATTTGGAGCTACTGTTAAGGCTCACAGAAGTTTGTCCCCATGTGCAGCCACTTACTTTTTAAGTAGCCATGTCTCTTTAAATGCAAAAATGAGAAGTCGCACAACACCAGGTTATAGTCCAACAGTTTTATTTGAAATCACGAGCTTTCGGTTTACCTGACGAAGGAGCAGCGCTCCGACAGCTCGTGATTTCAAATAAAACTGTTGGACTATAACCTGGTGTTGTGCGACTTCTCATTTTTGTCCACCCCAGTCCAACACCGGCATCTCCGCATCATGGTCTTTAAATGCAAGCAGCCTTTTAAGAGCTGTTGCTCTGCAAGAAATGCCACCTTCTTCCTATAAATGCTGCCCATTGCTGGTCCAATGTTCACAGGCAGCATGTAGATTTATTCAAATGAACTGGCCTTGGGATTTCCAGCCTTGGGATTTCCAGCCTTGGGATTTCCAGCTGTTGAACAGATGCACACATGCAAATCCTACTGCACCGGGAGCAGAATTCTTGCCTGAAATTCTAAACGCCGCCCAAAACATTTTTTAAATTCATATAACATTTTCAGAAAGTTAAACTGGATGGTACATAAAGAGACACAGAGAGTAAGGGGGAACTCAGAGTTTGTAACATGTACACTGTCCTGACCTAAACATGCCAGTTTTAGGAGGATTATCAAGGTTTTTATGACTATGAAAGACAGCACCTAGGTGTTTAGGGGGAGAAATTTGGTATCGCCCCGTTTGGGGCACCAAAATTTGAAATGGTGAAAAATTAGCGCCAGACGCTAATGAGTCTGAGGTTTCCCTAAATTGGCTTTTTAGCGCTCCTGGAAAGAGCTGGAGCGCTAAATCAAGCGCTAATGACCGAAACAGAGCGCTACAGGGGCGCTACCAGCAGAGCGATAATGAATTTCAGGTGCTATGCAATCGGGAATGATCCTTCTCTCTCTGCCACTGAGAGACGTGGTGCTCCTGATGTAAGGCTCGAGGTCTGGCTGCAGGAGTGGCAGAGCTCTGTGACCACGTCCTTGGTGAAGCGGAGCCTCCTAAGACACTGCTCCTCGGTGAGATTGATGTCGGAGAAATGCTGCCAAAATACCCTGGGGAGGGTACGGCCTCCTGTTGAGAGCCCTGTTGGCCCTCCTCCCTCTGGCCGCATTTTGCAATCTTTCTCTCTGCCTCCGCTGCCTCCGACGGAGACGCTGGAGGGCGAGGTCCAGTGCCAGTACAGCCCCCATTAAATGATAGAAATGTTGCACTATCAAATGTAACCCAAATGAAAATGATGAATTTTTCTCAGCCAGAATACTCCTTCAAGTTGAGAACGCTCAAAACGCCTGTTTGCTTTTGTCAAACTGACAAGGCAGCATTCCTTGCCAACAAAAGAAATCGGAAGTTGACGCCTTTATATAGCGCTCCTCCAGCGCTCATCCGACTGCATTCCGCCTCCTCTACCTGTCGTTGCTAACGGCAGACGCTCAGGCAGGGGGGCGAGAGTGAATTTCAGAGCTGGGGCGTGACTGGGGCGCTGCGCACCCGGATGACGTCACGATCTCCGGCCGCAGGAGAGCCTGGCGCTAGTGGTTACCGCTGCCGCAAATCTCCACCCCAATTTCGCGGGCGTCGGTACTATCGCCGCGCCCGGTCACAAAGCCGGTAGCGCCCCGTTAGCACCCCCCGGAGGCGCTAACCGGAGGCGCTAAGGTGCCCAATTTCTCTCCCTTTGTGTTCAATCTGATCAATTAACTTTTATTTGGTCAGCATTGGAACAGTATTTCAAGTGTGAAAGTAGATTAGCTGTAATTATAGCCAGAGATTAGTTCGAATTTAAAGTATGGAGGTCGCAGCCAGAAGCTCACGTAGATTGGAGACTGCTAACAAGACTGCTTTGCATCTGGTAGTGGGAGTGCACAGGTTTAAATATTGGCCCAGAAATTGATCTCGCTCTGTTCCCGCGGGGGTAAGCCTTTCCCGCGATCTCTCACCTCGCTTGTGCTTTTTCAGATCCAGCTCGCACGAACTTGATGTTCCAGACATCAGCCGGGCAGTGCTTGCGTATCCCACCGGCGTAGTGAATTCGTGCGAGCTGTGGGATCACGTGACTCAGTTAGAGCCAATGGCAGCACACCATCTTCCATTCATAAGTTTCACATACGTGCTGTGAAATCTATGAGTCTTACACCCCCCCAAAATAACAGCTAAACCTCAATTAAATTTTTTTAAAAAACCATCACATTAATAAAATAAGTATAGTTAAATAAATTAACCATTTTAAATAAAAAATTAAATTTTTGAAAAAATTTAAAATCTTTTAAAAAGTTATAAAAATAAACTTACCTGTCTTTAAAGTCTCTAAAAAAGATATACATGTTAAAAAAAATTCAAAAAAATACTTAATTCACTACTTACCTTCTTAAAAGTGGGTCTTACTCCTCCTTTTTCCATTTCTAAAATCTTCAGTACTTACCTGCGCGTCCAAAGCATGAAGTGCACAGCGTGCGCGCAGCCTGTAGCGCGCACGCGATGCACCGAGGAACCGCCCCCTTTTCAAAAGAGCAATTGCCGGTTTTCAGCGCATGCGCAGGGCATGCAGAAAACCGGCAATTGCAGAGGGAATACGCGAGAGTACACAGTGCGTACTCTCGCGCACCGGGATGAATTTTTGGGCCATTATAAGAGTGGTTTAAATAACTGTTGTCGTGTTGCTGTCTAGTTGATGTGGTGGAGATTTTTCCCAGATAAGACAGCAGGAATGTATCTGTGTCATAGTAAAATTTAACAAGATTACAATGCTTTAGTTTATAACAATAATACCATCTGCTCGCTCTTGTGTCTAGATCTCAAAGTCCATTTTATGAGGCTTATCTTTCCAGAAAGTCAGTCCTGCGTTTCTTGTGAAGAGTGCGCATTTTAAAGGCTCGGAATAACCTAAAACGGTTCAATGAAAACCTATTCAGTGCATTGACGTTAAATCTTGAATACTTGCAGACAATGTCATCCAAAGCCAATTCCTTGATAGAACCTTCTCAATAGCTATCCCTGGAACATGTGCAGTGCTGCAGTCAGTTAATGGGATTAACCCACCTCCAATGTGACATTTTTTTCCCAGCTGCTAGATTATGGAGTATAATGACAAAATAAAATGCTGGGAATAAATTGCAGGGCAGTCAGCATCTGGATGAGAAAGATGTTAATTGTTTCAGAGGTGACTTCATCCGAAAACACAGCGTCAGTTTCCACATGTACGCTGACGACACCCAGTTCTACCTCACCACCATCTCTCTCGACCCCTCCACTCTCTTAAATTGTCAGACTGCTTGTCCGACATCCAGTACTGCATGTTCAGAAAGTTCTCCAGCTAAATATTGGGAAGACTGAAGCCATTGTCTTCGGTCCCTGCCACAAACTCAGTCCCTAGCCACTGACTCCATCCCTCTCCCTGACAACTCTCTGAGGCTGAACCAGAATGTTTGCAACCTTAGTGTCATATTTGACCCCGAGATGAGCTTCTGACCACGCCATCACTAAGCCTGTCTATTTCCACTCCCATAACATTGCCCGACTCTGCCCCTGCCTCAGCTCATCTGCTGCTGAAATCCTCATCCATGCCTTTGTTACCTTTAGACTTGACTATTCCAACGCACTCCTGGCCAACCTCCCATCTTCCACCCTCCATAAACTTGAGGTCATCCAAAACTCTGCTGCCCGTGTCCTAACTCACATCAAGTCCTGTTCACCCATCACCCCTGTGCTCGCTGACCCACATTGGCTCCCAGTTAAGCAACACCTCGATTTTAAGATTCTCATCCTTGTTTTCAAATCCCTCCATGGCCTCAGCCCTCCCTATCTCTGTAATCTCCTTCAGCCTCACAACCCTCCGAGATTTCTGCGCTCCTCCAATTCTGGCCTCTTGCTCATCCCCGACTTTAATCGCTCCACCATTGGCGGCCGTGCCTTCAGCTGCCAAGGCCCTAAGCTCTGGAATTCCCTCCCTATACCTCTCCGCCTCTCTACCTCTCTTTCCTCCTTTAAGACGCTCCTTAAAACCTACCTCTTACCTGCCCTAATATCTCCTTATGTGGCACGGTGTCAAATTTTGTTTGATAATCGCTCCTGTGAAGCTCCTTGGGACAGTTTACTACATTAAAGGCGCTATATAAATACAAGTTGTTGCTGTTGGTCTTGACCCTTCACCAGAACTTAGTTTCAACCAAAACATTAACCTCACTTTCTTTCAGATGTTGACAGACCTGTGTGTTATTTGCATTTTTGGTTTTTATTTCAGATTTCCAGCATTTTCAGGTTTTTTTTACCATTTCTACTTTTTTATTCGTTCCTGGGATATGGCCGTCGCTGGCAAGGCCAGCATTTATTGCCCATCCCTAATGTGGTGTATAAAAAAACTTGGTACGTTAGTAAATTGCAGCATTCTGCTCACAACAGAATCTCTCTGCCATTGGGCTTGTCACCATTGTAAATGCCTCTCTTTGCTCCGGCACTGTCCCTCTCGTTTTCATAACTGTCGTCGTCACCCCTTCAAAAAGCCCACTTTCAACCTATCCCTCCTCTCCAACTACCATCCCATCTCTAACCTTCCTCTCCTCTCAAAGATCCACACTTCACCACCTCCCAGCTCCATGAAAGCCTTTACCATAATTGTCTGCCTGAATCCATTCGAGCTTCCATCCTACTGGCAGCACTTAGACTGCCCTGACCAAAGTCACAGAGACATCCTCGATGACTGTAACCACAGAGCATTGACCTTCCTCCGCCTCTCCGTAGCATTCGATAAAGACGATCACATCTTTTCCACAGTCCGGCAATGTGGGCCTTCCCTGTGTGGTTCCACTCGTTTTCCCAATTCCTAGTCAATAAATCCACCCGATGAGTTTGCTGTGTATGTTGTAAGGGATTCCTGACCCTGCGTGTCTCGCAGCCTGTGAGATTCACGCGGCTCTGTGCAGCCTGTATGTCAGTGCGGGTCTAGGCCTTGTTGCCTGTTCTGGTCTCCAGCCAGTCTGGGAACACTAGACACACCTGTGAGTGGTTCGAATCACTCTCCCTTACGGTTCTAGACACTGGACTTAGATGCGAGAGCAGTAATGGAGATAAAACTCATGTAGACTTGGTTTGAATGGTACGAAATGGAAAATCTTTATTGCATGATACTTAAGATTATGAAATACATGTCATAAGCACAGATTAATGACAGTACAATCTTACAAACAGTTATATAGTCGATCTTAGGGAAACGAGGAACGAACGGCACAAAGTAAATAGGGGCACACATTACAAATATCCTTAATCCTTAAACCCTCCCCTATCAATATCTATCCTAAACTAGATTCGTAGGATCTCGAGACTCATGCTCACCACTCGTGATAACTCGGAGAAATTCCGAATAGCTGATCGGATGTTTTTCACCGCAGCACCCACGTGTCGGTCAGGAGATCTCCTGGTCCCACTTGTTTACTTGCTTCTGCTGCTCCGGCTAGCAGGCTGGACCGTCTGCTGTGATGAAGACCTGTGTTGGTTGGCTTAACAGGTACTCTTCGAGCACAGTTGTCAATATCGTCGATACGATATGTTTTCACGTTCCAGTTACTTTGGACACAGTCCAGTTATCATCGATGCAATATGTTTCGTTATAAGTTCGAAGAAGTCTTCCTGGCGAGGAAAACTTGGCTAATCGACCTACAGGCGCGGTCGGGATTTACTGACCGTGGCGATGGATATGGTCTTCCTCTCTTCTCATCTCATCTCATCTCATCTCATCTCGGGCCTTCGGTTCCGCTGCCAGTTACCAACATAGGTCTTCGTTACGCGACACGAGGTAGATCCGAACGGATCAGAAAGTTCAACAGTCTTTTCAGAAGAGGCAACAGGCAAGCAGAAGCCCAACTACGAGTACACAGGAGCAGCCACGAGGTTACGAATCGACCGGATAAAAGCACAGGAGCAAGAGAGCAAGAGCAAGAGAGCGAATGGACGGTTTGGAGCCTGCAATTATAGTGCAAAATCTTCCGTTTCCCGCCCAACTATAATGTCCATTCTTTTGTTTAGGGTTTGGCGCCCAAATGTCTTGTATGGGTGATCTCCGTTCTTAATGGGTTTCGGGGCTACTCGTAAATGTCTGAGTACCTGTTAATATTTCTCCCATTGTTAAATCGGTCGGTGTTCTCCCTGGAGGGGTTTGGGGCTTCCAAGTGTCCTGTATAACTACCTGCTAACGGCTCTCTCATCGTAGAGTCGTTGGGATTTTACATATTAATGTCTTTTGGATGGGCCCTTGATTACTCGGTACAATGGCTTTCCTTTGTACCTGGGAGACCGATTCCAGTATCTATGTTTATACTGCAAACCCATAATGTCTCGTGTATTATCTTCACTGTGCTGAATCTTAATCGATCTTGCACAAATGTTTATTGGAAGGCCATCTTGTCTGCCTGTTGAAAAGTCTAGAATGTTCTGTCACGAGGTGCGGCGGCCATTTTACAGGCTGCTTGTGTCCACTTTAAACCTGCCAGCATTCTACTGAAATAAAAGCTGTTTGAACGAAACTTTGTGTTTTCTCCTGATTAATAAAATCGCGATATATTGCGAATTCTACAGTCCCTCCTGTTGATGCGAATAACTCCGCTTATCGTATCAAAAATCATAGTGGTGAGCAATATTATCTCGATTTCTCTCTGAATCCAGTAAATTAATCCCATAATTTTAACTTAGCTATGGTCTCTGTGTCGTCCTCATTTCCCAAGAAGACTACATTTTATATCACCGTAGGCATTATTTGCCCTTAAACTTACACCACTTGTTTTCCTTCCCGGCGTAACCAGGCCGATGCCTCTCGTATCACCTGTATATTCATCTTTTATTCAGGGACAGGAGAAACAAAACCCAAAACCAAACAATCTTTTTTAACTGTAACACCATCACCAAAATAAATCAACACCAACTCTTAAAACATGTCGAGTTCCCAACGTATTTACAATCTCTGAAAATCTTATATGAGTACAAACTTCCGCGGCGCACGCGGCGAGCGGGAGTGACGCCATTTTCCGATTACACGGTGCTCTCATCGTGCACGCGCACGTAACGTTCTCGCCACTCTCCCGTGTTTTCATGCTTGGTGAGGCGTTTGTCTCTTTTACAATGTACGACCAATAGGTACACTACAATAAACACTTGACATACGACTAAAATGTGGGAGGCTATTCTGATCCATGAAGGCACTTCAATATTAGTGAACAGATTCCACCACGGTGGAACTACTATATCCAGAATGTCTGTTCCTATTTCGACAGTTTTCTGCTCTAATGTATAAAAATGTTTCTGTGACACCGCGACGGCTTTTAAAAGCTTGGTGAGGTGTTCAGGGAGAGGGGGAATGAGGTATCCAAAATGCGCGACGAATCGCTGCAAGTCGGTGAAATTCTCTTTTACTGTGAGATGAACAGTGGATGGTTCAGGGATTGGGATAATTCGCTGTTGTGCTACTTGAACTTCCGCCCTGGGTTTAAAACAGAAACTGCTGTCACTCACCGGACACCGGCTACGGTTTCCATGCTGGTAGTGTTGCGCTGCAGTGGTAACACAATATGTTCCACCCCCGATGTATGCTACCTGCGGAGGCACATGATCTTGTGCCATTGCCTCCATGGTGCAATTCATGGACTTGGCGCCAGCCGTTCTGAACCCGCACTGTGGTGTTAAAAAGGCATTCAAGTGCTGGGGGCACAGTATTATGTGTGCTCCCCTGCCACGACAACCAGAGAGATCTGTACCTGTCATCGTTTGCTCCCAGCGGATGACGTAAGGTGGAACCGCTGCATAACGAATGTGGGCTCCCCCCTGAATGACACCGATGTTCTCTACCCGATATACCGGGGCGGGCTTTGCTGTGTCGCCCAAAACCGGCATACGTAATACTATTCCCATAATAGTATGGTTTGATCGTCCGCAGTCCACGGGGACTGGGTATGCTTCTGAAGCTAGCCTGAGCTGGCACGGGCTTAATGCGTTCTGAAAAGGGTGGAGCGCCCGTAGGTGTTTGTTACTTATCCAGGACGGAACCAAACCTTGTTTTAAATCCTCCAAATTACTGCGGCCCTCGCCCAGTAACCACGCCCCGTAAAGCACGCACACCTCGTTCTGCGCAGCTTGATCGGATGCATTCCGATCTTCCCTAATCAGGGCATTTACCGTCTTTGCATGTTTCTCCAACTCTGCTATAATTTCCTTTAAATGGAGGGTCATGGCTTGGTCCTCGTGTAGACCCGACCCTACCACTTTATTCTCATCTGTTAGAATGTCCTTTAATTGTGTCTTTAAACCATTAATCTGGGTCTGCAGCTCCACACTGTCTAGAGCGTTGACCACAGATGTACCTGTGTTAAAAGCAGTGAACGCATCGTTCACCAAACCCCTTCTTTGCCTCCCTACTTGATCCAAAACTTCCTGTGGTGCGGTGTACAAACTTGTTTTATCAATTTCCGCGAAATCGAATTCGTAAAATTGTCTGAACATCTTGGTCAACAGGACCTGGTACAACTGTTCCGTCTTTTTGGGGCACCACTCTGGTAACCGCACCTCGGTGAGATTTAAAATCACCGAGGCCACCGCGTAATGTACCCCCTGAAATAGTATCTGGTCTGTGGGGACCAGTACCAAACCATTCCCGGGTCCCTTACTAGTTTTAGGGCACCCTTCTTCCTCAGCTAGAACCACCGGAATCGTGGGCGGGGCTTTGCGTGGGCGCGTAATGAGCTCAGTGGCATTTACTGGGATCGGGGAGAATGGGGCTCCGCACCCCCTGGTGCTCGCATCCCACCTCATCCCCTGTCCGTTATCCTGCCATTGATTAATAAAAAATATGGAGATGCCTTTGGGGCAAACGTACTTTGACCCCCACATACATACATAAATTCCCTCATCCGGTTCCCACCATTTGTCCCAACAGACTTTCACTTGTCCGTCTGTCCCCGTAATTGTCCGATGGGTATTATTACCCAGTCGTTCCCACTCGACCGAAGAGTTTCTCATAGTTTTGCTCAGCTTTCGCAGCCACCACCATCGGCTCAATGGGACCTTCCCACTACAAGTCAAACAAATCCGTTTGCCGACGGTGACGCTGATCCTGGGTGCGATGATCCTTACTTTGGGGCACAGTAAAGAAGTCTCTTTGTAGGCGAACCCCGACGTGCTGGAATACTCCGTTGAGTTCGTTCCCAGCCATCCTGGCCACCTTCCCTTGTGGAAATAGGTGCTGGTTTCCTCTGCCTCCCGTCTTCCGGTCCCATCCACCGCGATGGGGGCCGTGTCCCCGGAACATCCAAACACCACGACATCCTTGGTGCGGCCTCGATAGGCCAATCCACATCCGATTGCCACGAGCAATACTAGAATTCGTTCCATCCTTCCTTGGTTCCTGTGATCAGATAGAATGAGGTAGCCAGCCTCGCAAGAGTCTCTGGCTTTTGTGAAGGGTGAGCGGGTCCCCTGACCTCGCCTCACGTAAACTTCAACGTTCGCTGAATAAACTTCAACTAAACCTATCTTTAAAACTCCCATGATTTTATCGTTTTCTGTTAAAAACACTACAAACTTAACCTTATTAAAACTATAAACTTAACCTTGAACTATAAACTTAAAACTTAAAACTATAACTTTACAGTGCCGCCCGTTCTCAGGGCGGCCCCTTTAAATTCTGAGAAGGCTGCTGCGAGCTCTTCCCGACGGTGGGAGGGCACTGACCCTTCCCTCTGATCTGCCGCAGCCTGTTGCTGCGCTGACCCTTCCCTCTGATCTGCCGCAGCCTGTTGCTGCGCTGACCCTTCCCTCTGATCTGCCGCAGCCTGTTACTGCTGCGATGTGGCCGGTCTGTACCTGGGTTATCTTAACCTGAAATTTACGCCTTGGGGCAGTCTGGGGACATGACCACATCCTCCTGGGCTGGGGTTCTCTACTTGACCTACGGGGAGTTGCTATGGGCGGGGGTTCCGTGACGGACGGACCGGGTTCCGAGACCTCCATCGGGATGACCTGGGGTTCCATCACAGTCACCGGCTCCGCCTCCGCTGACTCCGCCTCCCTAACCTCGGGGCTGGCAGTTCGTGGCTCCGTCCTGCTCGGCCCAGCAGGCGGCCCTTCACTCGTGATCTCTGCCTCCCCTGAGGACTGGACGTTCAAAGCGGGCGGCCACATCTCTGGGAGCCACACCGGTACTCTCTGTGCTCCTATAGCGGCTGGCCCTGCCTCCTCTAGCTCCTCCCTCCTGTCCTCGGGACCTGCAGCTTGTGTGTCCACCCTGTGTGGATCTCTACCTACAGCCCCCATTCCCTCCAGACCGTTCCTCAGGAACCACCCGTCGTCATCACTATGCTCATCTGCACTATCCTCATCTGACCAGGGTACCCTGAATTCTTCCTCATCTAACCCCCAATTCCAGAAAAACGCTGCATGATCGTCCGGGATGTCCCTTCCCCTGATGCAAGCTGCTATGCCTGCCTGTGTGCCTTGTGGTCCTACCTGGGGCTGTGCTTTCCCATTGGCGGGATTTACCCCTGTAGTTTTCCCCTGCGCACCTGGCTGGTACAGTTTGCATTGGTTTATGTGGAACCACTTAGTGCGCCGAGGTACTTTTACGGCGTAAACCATGGGACTCGCCTTGTCTACAATGTTGTAGGGTCCCATATACAGTGGTTCCAGACTCCCTACTCTGGCGTAGTTTCTGACCATGACCTGGTCTCCTACTTCCCACTCCCGCGTTTTGCGGGGTTCCAGCAACAAGCGATTGCCCTGATGCTGCCTTCCCATGTTCCCAGCCGCCTGCTCATAAACTTGCTTCAGGCGCTCCAAGAGAGTCTGGGCGAACTTGTCCCTGCTTATCTCTTGGAGCTGACCCTCAGTGAGCACCGGGGCTAGCACATGGGTGGGGGTTCGCATGAGCCTGCCGGTCATTACCTCGTGCGGGGAGTACCCCGTACTTTTTGACTGACTGGCCCGGACCCCCATGAGGACTAAAGGCAGAACTTCCGCCCATTTTTGGGGCGAGTTCCTAGTCTCTTTCCTCAATTTCTCCTTCAGGGTCCGGTTCATACGTTCAACAATCCCGGATGACTGGGGATTGTGCGCTACGTGCCACTTCCCTTCAATGCCCAAAAGCATGAGGGTGTTCTGCATCACCTGGCCGGTGAAATGACTCCCTTGGTCTGACTCCACAAAACGGGGGAGTCCCCACCGCGAGAACACTTCCCGGACCAAGATTTTTGCTGTACCCAGTGCCGTAGCTGTTCGACAAGGGAAGGCTTCCACCCACTTGGAAAACACATCCACCAGGACGAGGCAGTACTTATAACCTCCCTGGGTGGTGGGCAGGGGTCCTATATAGTCGATCTGTATCGACTGCCATGGTCCCTCTACCCTTCTTACGTGTCCCATGGGCACCTTCCTTTTCTGGGGGTCTGGGTTGTTTGCAGCGCACACAAGACAGTTTGCGCAGAACTCGCAGACTTGTTCCCTGAGCCCTGGCCACCATCCCGCTTGCTCTACCCGTTGCCAGGTAACCTCGGGCCCGGGGTGCCCTGCCCCTGGTCCCTCGTGAGCCAACTGGAGGAATTCCCTCCTGTGCTGCTGCGGCACAACCCACTGCTCCTCGCGGAACAGCATGCCTTCCTTAACTGAGAGGGTTGCCGTACTGTATGGACCTTCTACCTGCCTCCCCTCAGCAATCGTTTTTAGGATTGCTTTTAGGGCGGGATCCTGGGCTTGGACGGTCTTAAGGTCTAGGGGCAATGCTACCCTGGGGTTCCCGGGATTCCCGTCCCCGCCTCGGACCGCTGCTATGGGTCCGGTCCTATAGGGGTTCCAGAAAGTGCCGTCGCGGGCACCCTCCCTGGCTAGCGCATCCGCCTGCCGGTTGCCCTCCCCACGGGGCTCTGTGGAGGAGTGAGCTTTCACCTTATGGATGAAAATCTCTCCTTCCTCCCCTACTGCTGCTGCTAAGATCTTTTCCAGCAAGGGCTTCACCGTTAAAGGTCGCCCGTCCGCGGAGGTGTATCCGCGGCGGGACCAAATGGCCAGGTATTCCGTACACGAATTGCAGGTGAACATACTGTCCGAGCAAATCGTGTATGGGGTTGGGAAAATGTCTGGGTGGGTCACAACGTACACCACGGCAGACAGCTCAGCTTGCTGCGCGCTCATAGTGCTAGGGAGCTTGATCGCCAGGGCAAGGTCTGCCGCAGGGTCATAAACTCCACACCCTGTGAGTCGCTCGCCAGCAGACACTGTGCTAGACCCATCAACATAAATCTCGCGCCCAGTGGGATGTATCCCGGCCCGTAAACCTATGTTGACGTCCCATACCCCTTCCACCGAACACCGGTGGGCTGTACCGGGGTATACCAAATTGGCCGCAAGCCTTGGCTCGCAAAGACCTTTTACTCTAAGATCCAACTGGGAGAGAAGAAGGGTCCAACGCGCAATGCGTGCGCTGCTTACGGTCCCGTCTTTAATCCTCCCATCCAGAAGCATCTTAGTTGGTGTGTGATGTGTGAGGAGAGTGATGGGAGAGAGCCCTGTGAAGATCGCTGATCTTTTCACAGCCCAATGCGTGGCTAAAAGGTGCCTTTCGCAATTGGAGAAACTTCTTTCCACATCCGTTAATACCCTGGATGAATAGACAACCGGCCTCAGCTTGCCGTGACGCTCTTGGAGCAGCACGGCGCTTAAGCTGTCTCCGCTGGCAGCTACCTCCAGGAAAAACTCCTTCCCCCCATCTATGGCCCCTAAGGCTGGCGCGGTCTGCAGATCCCCTTTTAACTTCTCGAAGGCTGCTTGGCAGCCCTCGTCCCAAAGCCACTCCACCCCCTTATGGAGGAGTCGGAGGAGCGGCGCCGCTGTGGCCGCATAATCTTCGATAAAATCCCTGCAGTAACCGGTCAGTCCCAAGAAGGACCTCACACCCCTCACGTTGTTGGGAATCGGTAATTCTTGCACCGACTCCCTCCTTGCTTTGTCTATGGCTCTTTCCCCAGCGCGTATGGTCAGTCCCAGGAATTTTACTTCCCGCTGACCGATACGTGCTTTCTTAGGGTTTATTTTAAAACCCTTTCTCGCTAACAGCTCCAATAACTCGTCCAGTAGTGGTCCGTGCTCCTCCCTTGAGTCCGTAAATAGGAGCAAATCATCCACATACTGTACTATCTGATTGGGCTGACTAAACTCCTTTAAACTTCCTGCCATACACTGATGAAAAATACTGGGGCTATTGTGGAAACCCTGTGGCAGACAGTTCCACGTGTACTGTTGCCCTTTGAAAGTAAAAGCAAACTTGTACTGGTCCTCTCGCCGCAGCGGGATGGACCAAAAACCGTTCGAGATATCCAGCACCGTGAACGTGGTCGCGGACGCTGGGATGCTCCCTATTAGGTCAGCAACTGCTGCTACTGTGGGCGCGCAGGCGGGAATGTTACTGTTAAGGACTCTGTAGTCCACCGTGGCTCTCCACGAATTATCCGGCTTCCTAACCGGCCATAATGGGGAGTTCACGTGTGTGGCTATCGGCCTCAACACGCCCTGCTGCACCAAGGAAGACATTGCTGTCTCCATATCGGGTTCTGCTTCTTTGGGGAAGTTATACTGCTTTTGGGGTCGGGTCATGGGGTCCCCATCTACGCTGACCTCAAACCCGACCACTCTCCCACAATCGTGCTTGTGGGTTGCAAACGCGTGCATATTATCTGACACGTACGTTTGCATGTCCGTTGGGACATCTGCGACCATAAGCCTGAGGTCGTAGCCTCCGGATGGCTGTACGGTACACAGGACCCCTGTTTCTTCCTCCCCCGGAATCACTATCACCTCGCCCTTTTCACCTTTAGCCCCCCAGAGACAGTGATTTCTGAGGTCCACGAGGATCCCGTGTCCCGCTAGGAGATCGGACCCGAGAATACCTCTTCCACCCCCCTTTTGCCATGCCATCAGTATACACTTCCACTTAAGGCGAAGTGTTCCTAAACGAATGGATAGCGGAAGGGAAAACGTGCCAGCCTGTTCTTTTCCTGTGAACCCTGCTAACGTGAATGGGACCTTGGTAGATAGCGGCGAGTCAAAAGGGTTATCTGTATGGATTATGGTGCAAGAAGCTCCCGTGTCCAACAAATAACTACCCTTCTGTTTCTCTACCTCCATCTCCACCACAGGTCGCCTCCACGCATCATAGCTAAGCGGACACAGGTAGACGGGCTGTGCTGGTTCTAGTCATGGGGTACTATTAGACGGTCCTGCGGCACCTACGGGGCCGGTTGCGACCGCCACCTGTCCACGCGCATTCAAGACCAGCTTGCGCATGGCTCCTAACACTGCTTCGAGGTCGTCGGGAGGGGTGGGTGCCTTGGCTTCCTTAGCCGGGACAGGCGCCTGGGCTCGGACCGCGGGATTTTTATCCTTGGAATCCTTCCAAGGGTTCCTGCAATGCTTGCGCCAGTGCCCTGTCTTCCCACACCCGTAACAAGCATTACTTGCCTGTGGGGCGCGATTACCCTCCTGATGCCACTCTCTTTGATACGGGGCTGCGGGTCGTACCTCATGTACTCTTCCCTTAAGGGGACGTGTTGCCATACCCCTTATATTGCGATAACCTAACGTGAGTCGATTCAAGACCGACTCTTCCGTAATGTTGGGGTCATTGGGATCAAACCATGCTTTTGCCTGCTCTCTAACGGCTGGTAAACTGTTGGCTATTATGCACCTAAGCCAATGAGTTAAAGCTAAACCTTCCACATCTTCGCGCTCGGGCGCACCTAGACAGCTGCGCTCATATACTGGCCACAGCCTGTCGGCAAAAACCTTCGGGGGTTCTCCCTCCATCTGCACTGTCTGTCCCACTCTAGCAAACGGACCTTCGTCGTTCGCCCCCAACACTTCCAGGACCTCATTCTTTAATTCCTCATAACTCTTGGTTCCCCTCTTGCTCTCGCCTGAGAGACACTGAAGGACCGAGCTGTCTAATGAGAACAGCAGCATTTTTGCTGTCTCCCCATCATCGCAGCCGTTAATGGCTGCGGCTTGCTCAACTTCTCTGAAATGTACGGAAGGGTCGTCTGCCTCGGTCAGCTTCCGTACGTGATTTATCATAGCTCTCAGCTGATGTGAACTGTGAGGCAACACCAGCTGTCCGAGGAGATCCCCCGGTTCTTCCCCACCGTTTCTGCTTGGGCCCCTTTTAATACCCGTTACTGGATACAACGATCCCTTTTCTACTTCCTTTTCAATGGGCTCTTTTGTTTCTTCCATTGCTTCCTCCCTAACCCAGGTTTCTGAATAGCTGGGTGGCGCGGAGGGCGCAGTGGCTACTACTTCTTCTGCTTTACTTGGTGGGGATTTTCTAAATCTCTCATTTACTAGCGGCTGGTGCGCCGACGGATTGATAAGGCACACCATGCCGTTTGCATTGTTCACGGCCTTTTTGAGGTGCTCTATCTCCCTTTGGCAGGCGCTATGATCGGCTCCCTGAAACTTATCCTCAAGGGCCAACTTATATGCCGCCCTAACCCCCATTAAGCTCTCTTCTTGAGTTCTTATCTGGGCAGCTTGGCGGTTACATCTTTCCTTTAACCTGCTCTCATTCAATTTTGCCTCAGTGACCTGGCACTCGAGATAATCTATCCTTGTTTTAAGGTGACTGGAGACTTCCTGGCTTTCTTGGTGTAACTCATTTAAATTCTTAATGAGCACCTCCCCTCCAGAAACCTTCTCCTCCATTTCTCCCTCTAAATGACTGATTCGAGCTACTAGCGCTGTAATGGTCTGGTTTGAAATCTGAACCTGCCTTTTGTAACACATAAGCCAGACTGCTTTCTCAAGTGTCTTTCTATGTTCTTTACTATCTGTCCACCTCTCAGCTGCCTCTAGTGGGCTCTTATCCGCTAACAATTCACTTATCCATTTCTTAGTTTGATTAACCTTTCCAAACACATAATCCGCTATCTTTTCCTGCATAACATTTCGTACAGTCATTCCAAAATCTAACACACTACCCTCTCGCTGCCAGTGTCCTGCCGCGGTCGCCATTTTCTGTAAGGGATTCCTGACCCTGCGTGTCTCGCAGCCTGTGAGATTCACGCGGCTCTGTGCAGCCTGTATGTCAGTGCGGGTCTAGGCCTTGTTGCCTGTTCTGGTCTCCAGCCAGTCTGGGAACACTAGACACACCTGTGAGTGGTTCGAATCACTCTCCCTTACGGTTCTAGACACTGGACTTAGATGCGAGAGCAGTAATGGAGATAAAACTCATGTAGACTTGGTTTGAATGGTACGAAATGGAAAATCTTTATTGCATGATACTTAAGATTATGAAATACATGTCATAAGCACAGATTAATGACAGTACAATCTTACAAACAGTTATATAGTCGATCTTAGGGAAACGAGGAACGAACGGCACAAAGTAAATAGGGGCACACATTACAAATATCCTTAATCCTTAAACCCTCCCCTATCAATATCTATCCTAAACTAGATTCGTAGGATCTCGAGACTCATGCTCACCACTCGTGATAACTCGGAGAAATTCCGAATAGCTGATCGGATGTTTTTCACCGCAGCACCCACGTGTCGGTCAGGAGATCTCCTGGTCCCACTTGTTTACTTGCTTCTGCTGCTCCGGCTAGCAGGCTGGACCGTCTGCTGTGATGAAGACCTGTGTTGGTTGGCTTAACAGGTACTCTTCGAGCACAGTTGTCAATATCGTCGATACGATATGTTTTCACGTTCCAGTTACTTTGGACACAGTCCAGTTATCATCGATGCAATATGTTTCGTTATAAGTTCGAAGAAGTCTTCCTGGCGAGGAAAACTTGGCTAATCGACCTACAGGCGCGGTCGGGATTTACTGACCGTGGCGATGGATATGGTCTTCCTCTCTTCTCATCTCATCTCATCTCATCTCATCTCATCTCGGGCCTTCGGTTCCGCTGCCAGTTACCAACATAGGTCTTCGTTACGCGACACGAGGTAGATCCGAACGGATCAGAAAGTTCAACAGTCTTTTCAGAAGAGGCAACAGGCAAGCAGAAGCCCAACTACGAGTACACAGGAGCAGCCACGAGGTTACGAATCGACCGGATAAAAGCACAGGAGCAAGAGAGCAAGAGCAAGAGAGCGAATGGACGGTTTGGAGCCTGCAATTATAGTGCAAAATCTTCCGTTTCCCGCCCAACTATAATGTCCATTCTTTTGTTTAGGGTTTGGCGCCCAAATGTCTTGTATGGGTGATCTCCGTTCTTAATGGGTTTCGGGGCTACTCGTAAATGTCTGAGTACCTGTTAATATTTCTCCCATTGTTAAATCGGTCGGTGTTCTCCCTGGAGGGGTTTGGGGCTTCCAAGTGTCCTGTATAACTACCTGCTAACGGCTCTCTCATCGTAGAGTCGTTGGGATTTTACATATTAATGTCTTTTGGATGGGCCCTTGATTACTCGGTACAATGGCTTTCCTTTGTACCTGGGAGACCGATTCCAGTATCTATGTTTATACTGCAAACCCATAATGTCTCGTGTATTATCTTCACTGTGCTGAATCTTAATCGATCTTGCACAAATGTTTATTGGAACGCCATCTTGTCTGCCTGTTGAAAAGTCTAGAATGTTCTGTCACGAGGTGCGGCGGCCATTTTACAGGCTGCTTGTGTCCACTTTAAACCTGCCAGCATTCTACTGAAATAAAAGCTGTTTGAACGAAACTTTGTGTTTTCTCCTGATTAATAAAATCGCGATATATTGCGAATTCTACAATGTGAATGGGAACAAATGACTGAAAGCTGTCGTTCCATTGATCTTGTGAATGGGAAGGGTTAACAGCGCAGTGTTCCTGTACAGTGATGCACCTAAGTAATAAATATAGGATAGCACACAGGTCACAATATGATGCATGTCGAGGGCTCAAGGGATAAACTGGCTGAATGTTGGAGATGTGTTACTGCTTTGAAATAAATTCTAGTCACTGGTGCCGATCAGAAGGAGGAGCGGGAGAGTTTGTTTCATTAACTTTCTGTACATTTTTTTGTCAGTACTGAGTGTTGTGTCTGACAGGGACGTCTCGTAATCAAATCACTTGACTTGCCCGCTGGCAGTACAAGCGGCGATTCCTCTGCATGTCACAGGGCAATGTCATTCTCTAAATTCGTTCTGTGCCTGCTGCATTCAATATACATTGATTTTTCTACCAGTGGGTTTCTTGTGGGTCATTGACAGACAGTCACCTCCCGGTTAAGTATCATGTTACGAGGATAGAAATAACACGTGACTATGCTGGAAGTAATAGTGTGCTGTATGATTAGGCCAGAAGAGGATTTATTTTACTGGTACAGGGAAGTCCATACATCTGTACATTACAAAATTATTCTTCACAGAAAGATACTGATTTAACAAAAAAGAGCAAATCATCAGAGGTCAGAGGAGATGTAAAAGATAAATAATTTACTTTACTCTTTGTATAGTAATCTTTTAACACATTTGTACATTTAAATTGAATAATTTATTTTGCACGGACTAGTTTTGAATTAAATTCCTTCTATATCTGATATACATTACATCTTGATGTTCCTGTCAGCATCGTACAGTCAGCCTGATTAACAGTGAACTTGCAATTTTACTAAGTTAAAGGCGATATATAAATGCAAGTTGTTGTTGTTGACTCTAGCCCAGCTATCTCATTGACATCTGTGAAGACTCGGGGTACGATTTGGACAGTCTCCACCAGTGGACACAAAGCTACAGTGCCAAACTGTCCTTAAAGTGAAAGTCCAAGAAAGCAGCTCGGACAGCATCAAAACTAGAGCCTGCCCATAACCACTCTGTTATTGTGAAGAGAAATGAAAGTCCAGCAATACTTCGATATGAAATTGAAATATTGTGATACGACAAGCAGCCCTCCACGTTCCAGTGGCAGCCATTCAGTGTGTATAGGGTGTGTGATTTTAATTATCACCAAGACAATTAAGGATTAGGAAGACCATTCGACCCATGTTGGTCCATCTGCTCAGAAGCACCTTAGAGTTGCATTATCTAAATCATCATTCCAGCCTTTACATCACCACCATCTATCTGGAAATCCATTCGAAATGTTGACCACTCGCTGCATGAGGAAGAACCTCCAGTTATCAGTCCTAAAATTGGCTTTCACTAGTTTGAACCTCTGTTTCCTTGTCCTACTCCCACAGTTTAATTTAAAGTAATATTTTGATTTGCCATTCCACACCATGTACTATTTTATACACTTCTAAGATCCTCCCACAAATAGTGATTTTATTGCTAACCCCAGTTAAACCAGTGAGGTGAATTTTAACACCCACAAACGGGGGTCAGGTCAGATTTTAAATTTAAAAATTCTGAAACTGAGCTCCAACCCGCCCAGGTCTGGGTTTAACGGAGGCAGGACAAGAGGTGGACAGCCAACCTGCTCCCAGGAGGCGGGTTGGCAATTTAAATATTTTAATGGGGCTGGCAGCCTCTGAATTAACCTCATTTGCAGGTTTAACAGTGGTCGGCCGGGTTTCCCAGGCCTTGGGAAACCCGGCAGCTGAAGGGAGGCGAGGGCACCTTCGGGGAGAAGGTAAGTGCCTTCACAGCACTGCTTGTGGGCCAGGAGGAGCAGGAGTGTTTGCCCCCCCCCCCCCCAGGCCCCCCAAGGTCCCCCGCCCCATATAAAGACCCCCAGGGTCAGGGATCGGACCTGACTGCTCCAGTGTCATCCCCACCCGACTGGAAGCCAAGTTTGTCAATCAGGCCGACTTGCGGGGGGATGAGGGGGTGGGAACCAGTCGAGGACAAAAGACGCATACTGTGGAGACAGCATGCTGGTAAACCCGGACTTCCATCCGAAACTCCCCTGCCTACGTAACCTCCCCCCCACCGTTAATATCCAGCTCAGTGTCTCTCTTTCTCTTCTCTCCTCCCAACTGTTTCAAGATTCCCAATGCTCTAAGCATACTGCGAAATATGTGAAAGATACCTAGACCCATACGGATTAAAATGATACTGTTCAGTATATCTATTAGTAATAGACATTTTGTCGTGTCCATATGAAATTCTGCTGCATTAACTATTTTAATGCAGGTGTTAGCACATTTCTGACTGATACTGCACAACGCTAAACCCAGTAGTTTTTACAATTTTTTGTCATGCGCCGTTTTCTCAATTTGTAGAACCTGAATAATTAATGGCAACAAGATGAAGTTTGTCCCTTACAGTGATCCATATGTCTCTCCATCGCTCAGAGCAAATTTGCTCCTGATCTGCACTTGAACTGCGAGCCCCAAACAGAAAAGAAATGCGCTGACAAGCTATCTGGTGCAAACATGTCAGTGACTCTCAGTCCAGACTTCACTCACTGCGGTGCAAACTCATCTGAATAGCAAATATCTCTGCCTTCATGCCACTGTAGTTAGTTTTCATGGAGAAAGGGGTGTGGAGGGTTTCCCTTATTTTGTAAATTATTCTCTTTGCCTTCATTGAAGTTCCCTCTAGCCATTCATCATTGCCTGATTTAAAAAGGTGGAAACGTGGCCCATTCTTTGACCTGTCCCAATTCTGCTCTTGAATTGGCCTCTTTAGAGGTGGCTGGTTCACTTACTGATTTCCCTTCCTTCCATCAATTCCTCTGGGAAGTGCCTCTCTGTCACTCTGCATCTGCCTCTGGTGGCCCAGGCCTCACCAGAGGCACCATGAATGGGCTAACGCGTATTCTGACTGACCTGCCTCTCTGATTGATTGAAGGAAAAGACACCAAAAAGAAACATTGAAACTGCAACCCAACCGATCCAAATTCTAATAATGAGTGTCAGCTGTGGCTCAGTGGGTAGCACACTCGCCTCTGAGTCAGAAGGTTGTGGGTTCAAGTCCCACTCCAGGGACTTGAGCACATAAAGTTAGGCTGACACTCCAGGGCAGTGCTGAGGGAGTGCTGCACTGTCAGAGGTGCCGTCTTTCGGATGAGACGTTAAATCGAGGCCCCGTCTGCTCTCTCTCAGGTGGACGTAAAAGATCCCATGGCACTATTTCGAAGAAGAGCAGGGGAGTTATCCCCGGTGTCCTGGCCAATATTTATCCCTCTATCCACATAACAAAAAAACAGATTATCTGGCCATTATCACATCGCTGTTTGTGGGAGCTTGCTGTGCGCAAATTGGCTGCTGCGTTTCTCACATTACAACAGTGACTACACTCCAAAAGTACTTCATTGGCTGTAAAGCGCTTTGAGACGTCCAGTGTTTGTGAAAGGCGCTATAGAAATGCAAGTCTTTCTTTTTTCTTTTACTATTCGGGGGTGCCCCTCCGCTACATATTTTTGCTGTTGAATTTATTCATTAGTAGCAACTGCTTGATGATGCTTGGCTGTTGTGCCAGGATCGTGCCCACTGGTGCCCTCCAGCGCTGAACCTGCTGGAGTTTGCAGGGGCTGTGGGAAGGCAATTCACTTGCGTGGCACTGACAGGTGCAAGCACCACTATGCATGCACCTGCCAGCCCCATGGAGCAGGTAAATCTGCCACTTGCCCACCATTAGGGGAGGAGGCTTTGCCCAGCCACACCGATCCTGGCTAACTCGCCAAAAGCCCCTATGTGAGTGGGTGGGGGGGGGGGTTGAAATCGAAACCTCTTTTTTTAGAAATTGTGCCTTTTTTGGGGACAGTTGGCCTGATCTGTACTTCCCCCCGCCCCCCCCCCCCCCCCCCCCCCCCCGGCAGTAGGGGTTCACTTCTGCCCATCTGTGGGAAGGTCCATCTCATTTCACTCAGCTTATCTGCCAGCAGGACTACGCTGGCCCCCGAATGAGCCGAGAAAACAGGAAATCCTGGCATAGGGAGTCCCGCTTCCTGGCTCCGTCTCTTTCTCCCCCCACCCCCCTCCCCCCGACAACAATTGACTAGTAAGCGGGGGGGAAATCCCAGAATCGGTGGAGACCCAGTGCAACTGAGTCTCTTACTGTTTTCCAGTGCGTTTCCCCAGTTTCCTGGCGAGCTACCATCGGAGGTCAACTCTCGCATTTTAGAGCCACTGCCTTAACATCCACAATAGTGAATCGATTGGACTTCACAAAGAAGAATTTGGGCAATAAAGCCATTCTGTAGCTGTTTAATGCTCCTGCCATATTTCACAGGATTCCTGTGTGAGTTTTAAATATATTAGTGGATGCAGTGCTACCGGTCCCCTGTGTTTTTTTTGGTAAGGAGTTGCTGCACAAATATAATTTTAAAAAAGTAATTACTGCACCAGCCACTGTAATCCAGCCTTTATTACTTCACTGGAAAGTAAGGCTGAATATCTTACTCATGCCTGCAGTGCTGGTACTTTTCCATTTTTCATGATCATAAAGTCACAGGAAAAGGATAATGCAAATTGCACATTATTCACCAGACAAGGCTAAAATCTGCCCTGCAAACTGATATTTCATATTTGTTCTTAAACCTTGCTACACCAAACTCTTATAACCATCAAATTTACATAATACATGGGGGGAACTATTACACAGGGATACAGAGTAAAATATTTGGAAATTAAAATAAGAAAGTGCTTCAGTCACAGGAATGAAAGTCCTTAATGATTGAGTCTTAACACTCAGTCATATTAAAATTAGCAATAACATAATTTTGTTTTGCTTTAGGGCTAGTTCTTTAAATTTTGGAAATCTTGTCAGAGGTGTTGGTTTGTGATGACTGCATAAGGGAGATTTTCATTGGCCCTGCTCCTTAGGAATCACCGTTACCCTGGTACAAGGCAGAGACCTATAACGTCATGTCTCCACCCCCACTGAATCCTATCGGAGTTTCTGGGACTTCCTCACAGGACGCAATGGGGGCAGCACCTGTGGTAGGCACTGTCACAGCATAGCCACTCTAATGAGACTAGATAGGACATTCCAGCCTAGCGCTCATTCTATGCTGGATCTGCTCGCTGGGCACCCCAGTGTAGGAGCACCTTTCAGTATATGGCACTATGGAGGGCCTGCAGGGGTCCCAGGGGGTGGGCTGAACACTTGGAGACAAGTGCCAGGATTTTCCTTTACAGTGCCCCCCCCCCCCTGCCGCTTCCCCACTCAGAGCTTTAAGAAGCAGGAGTAGGCCAATGGGCCCCTCGAGCCTGCTCCGCCATTCAATAAGATCATGGCTGATCCAATCTTGGCCTCAACACCACTTTCCCGCTCTCTCTCCCATACCCCTTGACTCCCTTGTAGTTCAAATGTCTGTCATTCTCCGCCTTGAATATATGCAATGACTCCGCCTCCACAGCTCTCTGGGGTAGAGAATTCCAAAGATTCACGACCCTCTGAGAGAAGAAATTCCTCCTCATCTCCGTCTTAAATGGGTGACCCCTTATTCTGAAACTATGCCCCCTAGTTCTAGATACCCCCACGAGGGGAAACATCCTCTCAGCATCCACCCTGTCAATCCCCCTCAGAATCTTATATGTTTCAATAAGATCACCTCTCATTCTTCTAAACTCCAATGAGTATAGGCCCCCAACCTGCTCAACCTTTCATCATACGTCAACCCCTTCATTCCAGGAATCAACCGAGTGAACCTTCTCTGCACTGCCTCCAATGCAAGTATATCCCTCCTTAAATATGGAGACCAAAACTGTACGCAGTACTCCAGGTGTGGTCTCACCAACGCCCTGTAAAGTTGCATCAAAACTTCCCTGCTTTTATACTCCATTCCCTTTCTGGCCATTGAGCTCCATCAGCAACCAGAAGGTCCCAATCTCAGAAGCGTGGAGCAATTTTCCTACTAATTCTTCAGCTCATAGCCCAGCCATGGACAGATCTGCACCTGGAGCTCCCCCAGGGTGGCCTAGGGGTGGAAAAACAGTGGGGCACCTGCCTTCTCAGCGGTGTAGCACTGAGTGCTCATGTGTCTGAAAAGGCAGATGACAGCCTGTACTTCGTTGACACCAGAGACGAAAAGAAAGATCTGCTCCACAGTAAAGGGAAATTGAATCCTCTGCGGATCGACCTAATTCCACATCCAGGTGTAGCACACCTGAAATATACTGCACCTATCGCGTGTCCACTGGTTGCCCTTGGAGGAAAATCTCCCTAAATCGATCCAATCCTGATTAATACACGGGATTCTGAGATTTTTTTACTGGTGCTTTGGGGATGCAGTTCCACAGTTCTGCCCATTTTTCAGTGGCAACCGTAAATTATTGGCCTTGATTGTTGTGTGTTGGAACATAGGAATAGGAGTAGGCCATTCAGCCCCTCTAGTCTGTTCCGCCAATCAATTAGATGATGGCTGATCTGTACCCGCCAGTTTTTAACTGGGTGTCAGTGACATCATTGGGTACCTGGTGGAAGACTTCCAGAGTTCTCCTTGTTTATTTTTGAGCATCAGAAAGTATTTATATGATATTTTCCCTTAGGAGATTATATAGGTGGGGTAGATGCTATCTCCAGTGGGGGGAGCAGCTGGGTGGGGTGGTGTGGGGAGTGTGAAATAGTTAATGATGCATAGGAACCTCTCGAGAGCAGAATTTGACCTAAATGGGGAAAGAGCAAAAGGCAAGACAATGATGATACTGGTATTGATGGAACGCATTGAGATTCCTTCACATTGCACTTCAGAATGAGAATGTGGCTTTACTCCCATAATCTACCACATGACGCATTACTGATCTCTACTATCCAATGGTAAGAGATGCAGGCATTCCCACGAGTAAGGAAAGAACATCAGAGAGCTATTGCTAACTATTGGCGAATGAGTATCCTTGGTAGAGAGCCAAGAGCAAGGCCCAGGCCAGCTTTATGCTGCAGTCAGACAATGGAAAAAGAAAAATGCTGAACCAAATAATGGGCGAAATTACAAAATAAAAGTTAAGTTATAATTACTTGCAACTAATGTAGAAGTGACAGTGATCGTTCCTCTGCCGTATTGAAATTCTGTAGTTTTACACAAAGCCAAGAATCAATGCGCTTTGTTACCTGTTCTCTGGGGAAATTGGAACCCATCTGTCTGGAGAATACCAACGTTGATGCTCTTATCTATCAAGGAAATGGATGATCTCCTGATATTGTCTTGGACAGTACACTTTAGTAAATTGAAGCCTGCAATCGACGCGGTTAACTGTTGCAATATTTCCTCAGCCGAATGAAGGACGGGCTGAAGCCAATTAGCCTCGCTCCTGTAACTGAAGATTTGTTTCACATTAAAGTGCCAAGAGAATCCTGACGGGATGTTGCTGAGCTAATGGGTCCTGCAGATAACCTCTTCAATCCTGCATTCTCATTCCTCCGGTACATTGAGACTAAGTGCTGTAATCCACATCACAGTCGGATAGTGCACTGCCCTTTCACCTCCAGGTCCTCGCTCTAAAACCAGCCCAGACAGGCAGACATTCCCCTTCCTCCGCCAGGTCTAAGGAGCTTGAGGAAAATGAGTTTGGGTTGGATAGTTGTAACTCTGTTCCTGGTGTGTGCTGGTCCAAAGCAAAAAAAAAACTACCCACATTTTGGTACAAATTTGTACTAAAATGGCTGGTGTGGGAAACTGGGTGTCATACAGTCACGGTCTACTGGAGTTACGAGATATTGCTGGGCCAAAGTAGAAGAAATGATAGTCTGCTGTTGACTAACTGTATGCTATTCCCCACCACTCCACATTTAGAACTATTATAACCCTTAATTGTTCAGTACTCTTATGATTGTTCTATCATTTACCTGACAATCTTTGAAAGCCTGCATTAGTGGAAATGCTGCAGGTCCTGTCCAGTCCATTGTTCCTTTGTAAGTGTAAGATTTTAGCTTCTGCTATTTTATTAATTAATAGGGTCGAGAGACTAGTCTTAGCAACACTTTATTAAGAATTTTTTTTTATGGGATGTGGGCATCGCTGGCAAGGCCAGCATTTATTGCCCATCCCTAATTGCCCTTGAGAAGGTGGTGGTCAGCCGCCTTCTTGAACCGCTGTAGTCCGTGTGGTGAAGGTCTTTCTTATTATTTTGTTTCGTAGCGGTTTGTTACAACTGACTGGCTTGCTAGGCCATTTCAAAGGGCAGTTAAGAGTCAACCACATTGCTGTGGGTCTGGAGTCACACATATAGGCCAGACAGGGTAAGGACGGCAGATGTCCTTCCCTAAAGGACATTAGTGAACCAGATAGGTTTTTACGACAATCCGATAGTTTCATGGTTACCATTACTGATACTAGCTTTTTATTCCAGATTTATTTAATTAACTGAATTTAAATTCCCCAGCTGCAATCAATCATAGTAAGCAAGCAAGTTATATACATCTATATACTGATAAGCAGACAACTCGTTGAATGAACCTAGTATAGCCTGAGCTTGGTTTCCCGTGTCTTCAGTCTACGTTGCCCACATTGAACAAAGATGCACTAGCTTTTATACCCACTATGTCATGTCACCTGACAGGTCTCTGACTTCCTGACTGTTTAAGGAGTTAAACTAAGACAGTTGCTGGAGTCCCATTCTTCTCTATATTTCTCAAGGTTGCCTTGATCCTGCTGGGCTGAGCTCATTCCAATTTCCCTCAGTACTTTTCCATTACTCTTACATTTTCTTACCTTCTGTTAATCGTATTACTTCATTAAAATCATACTTTGCTAACTTAATCTAGTTCCTTCGATTGTTCATTCTTAATTTAGTTTGCATTCTGGCTAACTATAAGCTGTCACAGCTGCCTGGATTTCTGCTTTCCATCTTATCTCCTCCTGCCTGACTGAACTGCTCAGGGATGTGTCCTTCTGTGTCAGCAGAAATCCGCTATGTATACGTGCCCAGCAGCATGTATTCATTTTGGCTAACTTTATCTACCCAATCTACTACTATCCCCAAAACCTACAGTAAGCAGGGAAAGCCTTGATCTAAATATAAACATCTGGTTCTTAACCTTCTGTGCACTTGGTAGTGACGTAGAAACATAGAAAAAATAGGAGCAGGAGTAGGCCATTCGGCCCTTCGAGCCTGCTCCGCCATTCACTATGATCATGGCTGATCCTCTATCTCAATACCATATTCCCACTCTCTCCCCATACCCCTTGATGCCTTTTGTGTCTGAACTATCCCTACTTGCTGTTTCTTTTCCAACACTGTGGTTAGTGCGCATTTAACAACCTATTGACTATTTAACACAGTGTGCCAACAGTCTATGTACAGAATTACAAACAACTCAATCTGTGACCTTGCACCATTTCACACCATATTGAAAATCTGCATTTGAATGTTTTAAATCCCAGTCTTTTGATTCCGAGGTACAGTGGTGATGGTGGATTTTTACTTAAACATCATAAAGCAGATCTGAAACACAGCGACAGGTTACACCTAATTGATTATTGCTAAATATTTTCTTCAAACTTTTTATTTATCAGACTGCTTCAAGGTGGTGTTTACTGCCAGAAAGATAGCAAGAAATCATTTCTCCTGCATTGCAGTTCAAACTGGAATGAACCCCAGCAGAGCCAATAGAGTGTACATTTCAAAAATTACTTCATTCTTGGGATTTGGATGTCACTGGCAAGGCCGGCATTTATTGCCCAGCCCTAGTTGCCCTGAGTACTAGTGAGTGGCTTGCTCGGCCACTTCAGAGGGCAGTTAAAAGTCAACCACGTTGAGGTAAGGACACAGGTTTCCTTGCCTAAAGGACATGAGTGAACCAGTTGGGTTTTTACGACAATCCGACAGCTTCATGGTCACTTTTACTGACACCAGTTTTTATTTCGAGAATTTTTTAAAAACCGAATGCAAATTCTCAAATTGCCATGATGGGATTTAAACTCACATTTCCAGATTACTAGTTCAGTAGCATAACCACTACGCTACCGTAACCATATCACGTTCTCTGTATAATTGGCTAAGTGACAGGAAACAGAGAGTAGTGGTGAACAGTTGTTTTTTTGGACTGGAGGAAGTTATACAATGGTGTTCCCGGGGGTCGGCATTAGGATCACTGCTTTTCTTGATATATATTAATAACTTGGACTTGGGTGTACAGGGCACAATTTCAAAACTTGGAAGTATAGTGAACAGTGAGGAGGCTTGTGATAGACTTCAAAAGATATAGACAGGCTGGTGAAATGGGCGGACATGTGGCAGATGAAATTTAACGAGAAAAGTGCAAAGTGATACATTTTGGTAGGAAGAACAAGGAGAGGCAATATAAACTAAAGGGTACAATCCTAAAGGGGGTGCATGAACAGAGAGACCTGGGGGTATATGTGCACAAATCGTTAAAGGTGGCAGGGCAGGTTGAGAAAGCAGTTAAAATAGCATACGGGATCCTGGGCTTCATAAATAGAAAAATGAGAAGTCGCACAACACCAGGTTATAGTCCAACAGTTTTATTTAAAATTACGAGCTTTCGGAGCTGCTGCTCCTTCGTCAGGTAGAGGTACAGTATAGAGGCATAGATTACAAAAGCAAGGAAGTTATGATGGACCTTTATAAAACATTGGTTCAGCCACAATTGGAGTATTGTGTCCAATTCTGGGCACCGCACTTTAGGAAGGATGTGAAGGCCTTAGAGAGGGTGCAGAAAAGATTTACGAGAATGGTTCCAGGGATGAGGGACTTCAGTTACGTGAATAGACTAGAGAAGCTGGGGTTGTTCTCCTTAGAGCAGAGCAGGTTGAGAGGAGATTTGATAGAGGTGTTCAAAATCATGAGGGGTCTAGACAGAGTAGATAGAGAGAAACTGTTCCCATTGGCAGAAGGGTCGAGAACCAGAGGACACAGATTTAAGGTGATTGGCGAAAGAACCAAAGGCGACATGTGGAAAAACTTTTTTACTCAGCGAATGTTTAGGATCTGGAATGCACTGCCTGAGAGGGTGGTGGAGGCAGATTCAATCGTGGCTTTCAAAAGGGAATTGGATAAGTACCTGAAGGATAAAAATTTGCAGGGCTACGGGGAAAGGGCGGGGGGAGTGGGACTAGCTGAAGTGCTCCTGCAGAGAGCCGGCACGGTGCTCGACGGGCGGAATGGCCTCCTTCTGTGCTGTAACCATTCTATGATTCTATATGTAATTTCGCTCATATGGTGATGTGACTGACAAGGGTGGCCTGGGGCTGCAGGCGACCGAGACTGCTGGAGCTGGGAGAGGATGGAAGGCAGCAGAACCTGACGTTGAGGCTGAGAAGGAGCAGTGGGGCCAGGAGAAGGTAGGGATAGGATGGAGCTTCAGGTTGGGGCTGGGATGAGTCGGAGTTCAGTGAGGACCCAGTGAACAGGGTTGCAGCAAAGCAGTCCGTACTGTCAGGCCAGGCCATGAGTTATGCGGAAAGGATCAGAGTGATATGGACTGTAGGATGGAGGCTGAGAGCGGAGATCAGGGCTGGGGAGAGTAGCGAGAGTGGATGTCGAGCTTAGGAGAGCAGCAGCAATGGTGCCTGGAGCCCATGTGGAGCAAACACTTCTAAATTACTACGAGTGAGGGAATAGAGCTGGAATATTCGAGTCAGGCCTCCATGGGAGGTGGGAGTACAGCCCATGTGGAAGTACTCAGGTGGGGCTTAATGAGAGGGAGAGAATGAAGCTGCAATCCTCTTGCTAGGTAATGGGGGGGAATGCAGCTGGAGTGCTTGGGAGGGCCTTGATGAGAGGGAAGCAACAGAACCAGTCAATTCCCTCCCTAACAGCACTGTGAGAGTACCTTCACCACATGGACTGCAGCGGTTCAAGGTGGCGGCTCACCACCACCTTCTCAAGAGCAATTAGGGGCCTTAGTTTAATGTCTCATCCGCAAGACGGCACCTCCGACAGCGCAGCACTCCCTCAGCACTGCACTGGAGTGTCAGCCTAGATTTTTGTGCTCAGGTCTCTGGAGTGGGACTTGAACCCACAACCTTCTGACTCAGAGGTGAGAGTGCTACCCACTGAGCCACGGCTGACATCATGGAGGGAGCAACTTTTAGTGTAAACATCCCTTACCCCATCTAAGTACTGGCCCTCTATCCACACTGAAATGTTTCTTCTCCCTGCCCAAAAGTCTTGATGGAAAAGCAGCTTAGACTCTTCATCAAAATGGGTCAGTCAAATACTCCGAAGCTCTTTGAACAGCAACAACTTGTATTTATATCGCGCCTTTACCGTAGTAAAACGTCCCAAGGCGCTGCACAGGAGTATTATAAGACAAAAAATTTGACATCGAGCCACATAAGGAGAAATTAGGGCAGGTGACCAAAAGCTCGGTCAAAGAGGTAGGTTTTAAGGAGCGTCTTAAACGAGGAAAAGAGGTAGCGAGGTGGAGAGGTTTAGGCAGGGAATTCCAGAGCTTAGGGCCTAGGCAACAGAAGGCACGGCCGCCAATGGTTGAGCGATTATAATCAGGGATGCTCAAGAGGGCAGAATTAGAGGAGCACAGATATCTCGGGGGGGGTTGTGGGGCTGGAGGAGATTACAGAGATAGGGAGGAACGAGGCCATGGAGGGATTGGAAAACAAGGATGAGAATTTTGAAATCGAGGTGCTGCTTAACTGGGAGCCAATGTAGGTCAGCGAGCACAGAGGTGATGGGCGAACGGGACTTGGTGCGAGTTAGGACACGGGCAGCCGAGTTTTGGATGACCTCAAGTTTACGTCGGGTAGAATGTGGGAGGCCAGCCAGGAGTGCGTTGGAATAGTCAAGTCTAGAGGTAACAAAGGCATGGATGAGGGTTTCAGCAGCGGATGAGCTGAGGCAAGGGCGGAGACGGGCGATGTTACGGAAGTAGAAGTAGGCGGTCTTTGTTATGCTGCGGATATGTGGTCGGAAGCTCATTTCAGGGTCAAATATGACACCAAGGTTGTGGACAGTTTGAAAACTGCCCTCTCTTGAATACTGTGTGAATCTACATTTTGCTGACTGAATAGCTTTTGAAATGCAACACACAATACAGCGATGAGTCTACAAGCTTATGTTACCGACCAGAGCCTCATCACCACCCACTATTTTCCATTTGTTAAGAATGAATGGGCGGAAACCTGTGGGTTGTATTCCATGAAACCCGTTCTTTATAGGTCCTCCTTCATAATGTGTCATCGAGGGCTGGAACTCAGCTCTCCCACCACCAATACTCAACAATACAAAAGCGTACAAGACTACAACATTCACAGGTACTGATAGCTGCTGTTGCACTTGGCGCAAAACATGTCTTTCAAATAGACCCAATAAGAAAGAAATAAAAAAGGCTTGCAATTCTATAGCGCCTTTCACAACCTCAGGATGTCCCAAAGCGCTTTATAGCCAATGAAGTACTTTTGAATTGTAGTCACTGTTGTAATGTAGGAAACGTGGCAACCAATTTGCGCACAGCAAGCTCCCACAAACAGCAATGAAATAAATGGCCAGATCATCTGTTTTAGTTGTTGGTTGAGGGATAAATGTCGGCCAGGAAACCAGGAGAACTCCCCTGCTCCTCTTCGAATAGTGCCATGGGATCTTTTACATCCACCTGAGAAAACAGACGGGGCCGCGGTTAAAATCTCATCAGAAATACGGCGCCACCGACAGTGCAGCACTCCCTCAGTACTGCACTGGGAGTGTCAGGCTAGTTTACATGCTAAAGTCCCTGGAGTGGGACCTGAACCCATGACCTTCAGACGCAGAGGTGAGACTGCTACCACTGAGCCAAGGCAGTAAGAACCAATACAAACCTCTTCAAAAGGAAAAGGAGGGGCGCAGAGCTCGTGTGTCACCTGCTGTTCTCGCATCACACTGTGGTCCGAATAACAATGTGATAGACCTGGCGGCCAATCAACACTGATAACAAAAGCACATTGACGCTTACACATGAGAGACGGTGATAGAAAATTCTCAAGGGTTTAAGTGGAGGCTTTCACAAAGTGATCGTCGTCTTCCTGCGGAGAGGTTGTCGGTTCATAGTGTTGTCTAATTGAACTGTCTGGTTCTTATCTGTGGACAGCATGTCAACAAACAACATGTTGTCAAGGGAGTCCTGAAAGAAGAAAGAAAGACTTGCATTTATACAATTTTAAATAAAACTGTTGGACTATAACCTGGTGTTGTGCGACTTCTCATTTTTGCATTTATACAGCGCCTTTCACGACCACCGGACGTCTCAAAGCGCTTTACAGCCAATGAAGTGTCACTGTTGTGATGTGGGAAACGCGGCAGCCAATTTGCGCACAGCAAGGTCCCACAAACAGCAATGTGATAATGACCAGATAATCTGTTTTTATTATGTTGGTTGAGGGATAAATATTGGCCAGGACACCGGGGAGAACTCCCCTGCTCTTCTTCGAAATAGTGCCGTGGGATCTTTTACGTCCACCTGAGAGAGCAGATGGGGCCTCGGTTTAACATCTCATCTGAAAGACGGCACCTCCAACAATGCAGCACTCCCTCAGCACTACTGGAGTGTCAGCCTAGCCATCAGACAGGCAGCCAATTTGCGCACAGCAAGGTCCCACAAACAGCAATGTGATAATGACCAGATAATGTTTTTGTGATGTTGATTGAGGGATAAATATTGGCCAGGATACCGGGGAGAACTCCCCTGCTCTTCTTCAAAATAGTGCCATGGGATCTGAGAGAGCAGATGGGGCCTCAGTTTAACGTCTCATCTGAAAGACGGCACCTCCGACGTTACAGCATTCCCGCAGCACTGCAATGGAGTGTCAGCCTAGCTTTATGTGTTCAAGTCCCCGGAGTGGGACTATGAAACCACAACCTTCTGACTCCGAGGCGAGTGTGTTACCCACTGAGCCACAGCTGACACTGGAAGGGAAAGAAACTTGCTGTGTGTCAGAAGATCGCGTTGTCCTCACTGAATACGTCGCCTCAGCCGCTGGATGCAATTGTTGTGAAAGCTGTTGTCGGAGACCGACAAGTTATGAGCCCGTGTGTTACTTAATGAGGAAAGGATTGATCTTTAACAATGTGAGTGGGAGGGATGAATTAGCTGCTGGTGGGATCTCGAGTGGAATAGATTTGTAGAGGTTTGTGAAGATTCAGAAACCTTTCACACATATGTGAAATTCACAAACCTTAAGCAAGATTTGACATTAGAAAAACCTAAGAAATTCCAGAGGATAGTGGATATGTGGTACAGAAGGCCAGAAAAAAACTTGGCCAGTTGGTACCTTTTAAAAGGAACTGGGTCAATACTATCAAGTGTTACAGTGTATAGATTCTCAAACCGGGGTCCACAAGGAATAGAATCATAGTGTTACAGCACAGGAACAGGTTTTACCAATGAAATCTGTGCCAGTGTTTTTCTCAACGCGCCACCAGTCTAAATCTACTCGCCTGTTCACTCTACACCCCCTTATTCCTGTTAACATCCTAGTTAATCTTGCCTACACCTTTTCAATTGCTTTTATATCTTTCCTATAGTTGGATGCTCTTAGAACTTCTGGGGCCCGAAGGATCGGTAAAGGCTGATTTTTATTTGCTGCAAAAAGGCTGCTCCATCATTGGCCTAAATCCACCAATCAGGGAACACCTTTTTATAATCCTCCAGCCCAGGTTGTTTAAAGAACTGAGTCCCACACAAGCCTGGCTTTGTCTTTTTATCATCTGCCCTGTAACCAGCCTCCTTTTTTTGTTTCAAATTAGATCTAGCCTCCCTATTCATTCATGGAAGCCCAACCTTCAATATACTTTCCTTTTTTCCTTACTGGAATGTACTTGATTTGTACTTTTTCCATCTGTGATTTAAATATATCTGCTCTATAGTCCTGTTTGTCAATTGTTCACTCCATTTAACTGGCCCAAGGTGCCTTTTTTATGTCACCATTTTGTTTTTGCCAGTTAAGTCCCCTTGTCTATGACTTTTCTTTTTCCTTTTCTACACTGAATCTAATTATACTGTGGTCACTGCTTTCCAAATCTTTCCCTACTTTTAGGTTGCCTACTTGCTCCGCTTTATTACCCAGAACCATAGAACTACATAGACGTTGCAAAACAAAAATAGGCCATTTGGCCCAAACACACTGGGGGGAATTTTGCCAGCCCTGGGGAGGCGGGTATGGAGGCGGGACTGCCGGGAAAATGGCAGAAACTGGGAGCGAGTACCAAACCCACTCCCAACCCGCCTCCGTGCCATCTTCCCGGGAGGCGGGGCCCCGAGTCGCGCAGGGACCCGTCTCCTCGAGTTGGGAAGGGGATTAGAGCCAATTAACTGCCTGTTAACAGGTAGTTAACAGACAGTTAAGAGGCTTATCCCCATTTTACCCCTACAAGTGTGGGCTTCCCGACGGCTGCGATCCTCGCCAGGGTCAGCAAGGCGAGCAGTGGGTCTGCGGGGGTGAGAGGGATCGAAAAGTGCGCTGTGGAGGTGAGTGATGGGTGCAAGTGTGGAGAGGTAAGTATGAGAGGTGAGTGTAAAGTGTTAGAAAAAGTTTACTTACCTTTGTTTCTTCCTACAGGCTTCAACCCTTGGGGATCCGGAGGTGCCTCATCTCAACGGCAGAGATGACAGAATGGCTGCTGCATTCTCAGATGCAGCAGCCATCTGATTTCTGCTGAGGAAAGAGGTTTGGTGAGTCTTCAGTACAAGGGCTCACCTTAGAACAGAGATTGTCAGTGTTTGACTGCTTCTCAAAGCTGTCAAATGCTGACAATTCATCTGTCAAAAATTTTTGACAGATGAAGCGTCATACGCTGACATCCTCTGTGACCAGCTTTCCCTTAATTGGCCGGCTAAGCCCGCAGGGCGGGCTTAACAAGGTCAATCAAGGGAAATTAGTATGGGTTGCCGGACGTCTTTGGGGGCGGTACTAAAACCTGAAAACCAGCAGTCCCGCCTCAATGCGCCCCCATTGACAAAATCCAACCCTCTGTGTCGACAATTACCCTCCACACGAGCAAATAGTCCGAAGCACATTTACCCAGCCTGTTCCCATAACCTTTCACCCCCTTTTCCTTCAACCACCTATCCAGTCTAATCTTGAATGTTGACACTATTTCAACTTTAACCACTAATCCTGGAAGTAAATTCCGCAGCCTCACAACTCTCCGTTTGAATACTACTTCCTCCCTTGCTGGAGCAGCAATATATAATGCCTTGTGGCAAGACACAGGGGTGAATTTTAACCCCGAAAACGGGTGGGTTGGGGTCGGGTGAGATGTTAAAACTTTAAAAATCTCCAACCCGCCTACTTCCGGGTTTAATGGACGCGGGACAAGGGGTGGGCAGCCAACCCATTCCCAGGAGGTGGGTTGGCCATTTGAATATTTTAATGAGGCTGGCAGCCTCAAATTTAACCTGCTTTGCAGGTTGAACCCAGGCCGGTTAGGTTTCCCAGGCCACGGGAAACCCGGCAGCTGAAGGGAGGCGAGGCCAGCTCGGGGAGAAGGTAAGTGGCTTTACAGCACTGCTTGTGGGCCAGGAGGAGCAGGAGTGCTTCCCCCCCGGCCCCCCAGGTTTAGCCTCTTATCTTGGATGTTTGGGGGGATTGCGGGGGAGCCCAAGTTCAACAATCACCACAAAGCAAAAACAATGGGGGTAATTTTAACCTCAAACGGGTGGGTTTGGGTTGTTTGGGAAGTTAAAATTTTAAAAATGTCACATCTGAACCCAAACCGCCCTCTTCAAGTTTTAATGGAGGCAAGACGAGGGGTGGGCGACCAACCTGCAATCTGGAGGCGGGTCCCTCATTTAAATACTTTCCAGCACTGCTTGTGGGCCAGGAGGACCTGGAGCGCTTCCCCGCCTCGGCCCACCAAGCTACCTTGTTAACCTTCCCATCGATCCTATGTCTTCCCCGGCCTGTGATCTCCCCCCCCCGCCCTCCCCCCCAGGTCCTCCACGATCCTCCCCCCACCGTGATCTTTTCCATGGCCCCCACCCCCCGCAATCTCCTCCATGAGACCCCCCCTCCTCCCCTCCCCCGTGACCTTCTCCCCTCCTTTCCCGATCTCTCCCTCCCACCCCTCCGCTCCTTAGCTGAGGCCTGGTGCCGCAGGCCTAGCCACCCCACAGCCAGCCTTTCAATCTGGCTGGCTACAGATTCCAAAAATGGTAATCAGGTACCCGTCCGTTAAATTCAGCAGGACCTGGGGGGGGCGGGGGGGGGGGATTCCCGTTCTTCCAGGTTTCCCAACCGCTAAACATGCGGCCCCCGCCGCTCCCTCCTTACCTCCCTGTAAATATCGGGGCCAATATGTCACTTGTCATGTGATGGAAATAATCCTTGGCTCCTCCACAAACAGGCAATTGAAAATCCCTCTCCCAAGTGGTGACAGTCTGCCTTTAAGAGTAAGTCTGCTCCACATAAAGCTTGAATGGAGTAAGTGCCGAACAAAAGCGCGCGGGTTCACTGACAGACGAGTCATTCTCTTCTGTCTGGTGTACAGCCTGCGATAACGAGGGAGCTCAAGCCGTCTGAGGGAGATGTTTAACTGCCTAACTATACAATGGATTTTGCTGTATATTTTGAATCGTTGCCATGCTGTGATTTGTAGAGGCTTCTCCAGTGAAAAGCACGTGGTTTGAAAGCAATGAATCTCCGTGTAACAGTTCTGAGATCAATCCGTAATCATGGAAAGGGCATGTTAAGAGCAGTTTTTTTTTTTAGTTAATTGTACTTATGCTCACAAGGGCTATATATTACCCCGGTGCAATGTTACAAAAGTATCACCATGGTCCACACTTGCAGAAGGTAAAAATACCATTGAAAATCCTGACAATTGTGGCTTTATTGTTTGCTGCAGCCTTCTGTGGCAGTTGTTGGCTGATCTGGTGTCTCATCCTTGCTGCCGTCTGAGTGCCTCTGGAATAATTAACCCGCTGCTTCTTTCCGTTGTCTCCTAGGGCCACCCTTCATCATCTCGCCGCCGGAAAATATAACAGTAAACATATCGCAAGATGCCCTCTTCACCTGTCAGGCGGAAGCGTATCCTGGCAACCTGACATACACCTGGTTCTGGGAGGAAGAAAACGTCTTCTTCAAGAAGTAAAGTCTTGGTTTTTTTTTTAAGTATTGATTCACGTTTGTGTCCCCACCAGGTGACTTTCTTCTGCAGCTCCTCATCTATTTGGCAGGAATGTAAATGCTTTTTAGTACTTCATTTTTTTTCTTCAAATTAGCTATTTTTCTTTGCTTTTTTTTGACATGTATATTTTATTTCCCCTTTTAAATTTTTTCCCCTCCTCCTGAAGGCACTGACCGCCCCCGACCCTTGCTGGGGTCCGGTTTACTGGGTGCTGGCCACCCTGAAGCACGTCAGCCAATTAGCCATTCATTGTGAGTGAGTGTTCATTGGCTATTCACCATGAGAGGCATCACAACCAGGCCTTATCCTTTCCTCAACCATTTTGCACATATGCTCACTTTGCAGCAGGAGTCATTTCTAGCAGTCAGGCTTGGGAACTCACGGTTCATTTTCCTGCATTGAGAAATTCTTTTTTTTTTTTCCTCGTACCCCACTCATTAATACAGAGCCAGTTTTAATGTAACTATGCATGGTTTGGCTGACGGTGCAGCCAATAATAGGAATCAAAAATCGGTCTCCGAATTGTTATTAAATTATTTTCGAGCTGTGCTCCCACCCGGATACAGGCAGCAGCATATTTGTGAGAGTTGGTGCACGCTTCTTAACCTCCCTACCACAAAGTTAGACCTGGGATTCCCTTCATGAGCTTCCTAAACATATGTGAGAAGTCGCACAACACCAGCTTATAGTCCAACAGTTTTATTTGAAATCACAAGCTTTCGGAACGCTGCTCAATCGTCACCTGACGAAGGAGCAGCGCTCTGAAAGCTTGTGATTTCAAATAAAACTGTTGGACTATAACCTGGTGTTGTGTGACTTCTCACATTTGTCCACCCCAGTCCAACACCGGCATCTCCACATCATTCCTAAACATAGGGGAAGGTTTCCTCTGTGCAATATAATCATGAACCTGTTCTTTATGAATGGGTTTATATTTTCGTTACACAGAGTGCACAGATGGACACGGAACTCAAAACGGAGCGCTATCTGTGCGAGTGTACAGGGCCAGTTCACGGCCCAAGTAAGGGTTGCAAATGGATGAACTGACTCTTCCTGCAGCTAAGGAATAGCTCAGTCCATCAGACTTTCACTGGGGGTTTCTGCTTCTGCACTCGCCCATTCTCTCCTTGAGTGAGACATCACCGACTGTCAAGTACAGAAGCGAAAAGCCCGGCTTTCAAGGCCAGTGGATGGTTTTGACCCACAGGATAAAAGTTGTTCAGCCACAGCACGGCTCATCTCTGTCAGACTTCAGAAAGTATACGCACACTGGCACCTCTCAAACCTCAGTGACTGCAAGACTTAGAAACATAGAACATAGAAAAATAGGAGCAGGAGTAGACCATTCGGCCCTTCGAGCCTGCTCCGCCATTCAACACGATCATGGCTGATCCTCTATCTCAATACCATATTCCTGCTCTCTCCCCATACCCCTTGATGCCTTTTGTGTCTAGAAATCTATCTATCTCCTTCTTAAATATATTCAGTGACTTGGCCTCCGCAGCCTTCTGTGGTAGAGAATTCCACAGGTTCACCACCCTCTGAGTGAAGAAATTTCTCCTCATCTCAGTCCTAAATGTCCTACCCCGTATCCTGAGACTGTGACCCCTCGTTCTAGACCCCCCAGCCAGGGGAAACATCCTCCCTGCATCCAGTCTGTCTAGCCCTGTCAAAATTTTATACCTTTCAATGAGATCCCCTCTCATTCTTCTAAACTCTAGTGGATACAAGCCTAGTCAACCCAATCGCTCCTCATACGACAGTCCTGCCATCCCAGGAATCAGTCTGGTGAACCTTCGCTGCACTCCCTCAATGGCAAGTATATCCTTTCTTAGGTAAGGAGACCAAAACTGCACACAGTACTCCAGGTGTGGTCTCACCAAGGCCCTGTATAACTGCAGTAAGCAATCCTTGCTCCTGTACTCAAATCCTCTTGCAATGAAGGCCAACATACCATTTGCCTTCCTAACTGCTTGCTGCACCTGCATGTTTGCTTTCAGTGACTGGTGTACAAGAACACCCAGGTCCCTTTGTACATCAACATTTCCCAATCTATCACCATTTAAATAATACTCTACCTTTCTGTTTTTGCTACCAAAGTGGATAACTTCATATTTATCCACGTTATACTGCATCTGCCATGTATTTGCCCACTCACTCAACTTGTCTAAATCGCCTTGAAGCCTCTTTGCATCCTCCTCACAACTCACAATCCCACCTAGTTTCGTGTCGTCAGCAAACTTGGAAATATTACATTTGGTTCCCTCATCCAAATCATTGATATATATTGTGAATAGCTGGGGCCCAAGCACTGATCCCTGCGGTACCCCACTAGTCACCGCCTGCCACCCCGAAAAGGACCCATTTATTCCTACTCTCTGTTTCCTGTCTGTTAACCAATTTTCAATCCATGCCAGTATATTACCCCCAATCCCATGTGCTTTAATTTTGCACACTAACCTCTTATGTGGGACTTTATCAAAGGCCTTCTGAAAATCCAAATACACCACATCCACTGGTTCTCCCTTATCTATTGTACCAGTTACAAGACTTGAATATATTTGGGTACGTATTCTGGACAGATGTACAAATTCCTGAATAAACTGCTGGGAGCTTCTTGATAAACTTGGGAGTAATTATTTCACCATCATAATGCCTCCCGTGTTGATGTTCATGTCTGGAGGACAAGGAGTGCCAGCACAATTGGTGCCCATCCCACTGGGAACTGCTGGCGCAGAAACTGGACAAAACCGGCACATAAAATGGAAGCCACATTATTATCAGATAGCAGGGAGCGATTTCATAAGAAAATTAAAGTATGGAGTGGAGAGAAAAGCCATTCAGGTCATTGAGTCTATACCCTTCAGTGAATCAAGCACAAGCTGCATTTTATAACCTTGCAACTGGCCTACATTTCTTGAGGAGGCAATTAAATGGAAGTAGAACTGCAAACTCCCACCAAATAATATTTTGATGGTGCAGTGTAGTCCCAAGAGGCGGTTCCTTGGTGTTGTACCTCACTACTCTGCCTGTCCAAAATGTATTTATCACACGTAACTGCTTCTCATTTACAAATCATGAGGGGTCTAGGCAGAGTAGATAGGGAGAAACTGTTCCCACTGGCGGAAGGGTCGAGAACCAGAGGACACAGATTTAAGGTGATTGGCAAAAGAACCAAAGGCGACATGAGGAAATACTTTTTTACGCAGCGAGTGGTTAGGACCTGGAATGCACTGCCTGAGAGGGTGGTGGAGGCAGATTCAATCGTGGCTTTCAAAAGGGAATTGGATAAGTACCTGAAGGAAAAAAATTTGCAGGGCTACAGGGGAAAGTGGAACTAGCTGAAGTGCTCTTGCAGACAGCTGGCATTGTCTTGACGGGCTGAAGGGCCTCCTTCTGTGCTGTAACCATTCTGTGATTCTATGAAATCTATCTGAAATCCAGCATGTTTCCTTAGCACTTCTATTCACCGATTTTGTATTTTTTAAATGGGTGTCCGCTGTCTTCAGATCTCTGCCATCATTTTCCTTCTTAGTGGCCCATTTAAAACATTACATTATTGCAAGTCCATGGTATCATATCTCCACTGCTAGTCTGTTGTCTGTTGTAATGTGTCGATTTGAAATGAATATGTCTCCATTTCAGTAAAGTTCAACTGGAAGCAGGCAGGGTGAGAGTATAGGTGTTATAAAAACAATAATCAGTGCTGACCTGTGAATCTACTCCAGGAATGAGAAACCTTTGATAATGTACTGCTGCGAAATAAGTTGTATATTCTGAATATATTACCAGTAGTCAATAGCAGCAACATGGACACCCTGCCATCTCGTGGTAGCATTCAGGGGGTTGCACGTTCAACGGGATCTTTTTGTGCAGCTGCCAACACTGACATGGCCATTTTAAATGCGCTTTTGTAATTACAGTGGAAGTCACTTTCAAAACAGCATTAACGGATCAGAGATACCAGCAAATAAGCCCCATTGGCCAATTTGAATCACAACACTAATGTGCATTTTTTTGAGATTCTGAGCGTGGCATAATTAGGCAACAAGACAGGCTTGTGCCTTTTAGTACATGAGTGATTGTTCTGCGATGTTAAGGAAAGCTGAGTGGTAAAGTAGAAACCAGCAGGTTTAAACTGGAATATAGACACAAATTTCTTTTATATTTATGCTAATGGATTTGCATCCTTAAAAAGTTCTTTATCCTCGCTTTCATCTGCCTGGTTGCTAATTGTCTCCAAACCACCCTCTTTACTTCGGGAGAACTGAATTCAGCACATGGCTACAGTACTCAGCAGGCAGGCTGCTCAGATCTGGTGCTGTGTGGTTCATCTGTGTCTTGGGAAGTGCTAAAACCCGGAGAGAAAGGGGAGGTGAAATTTGAGAGCAGGACCAGCTGAGGATGTCGAAAGAAAACTACAAATATTGGAAAACTGGACGAAAAGATAAACCAAGTACCAGAAATGCAAAGCAGATGAAATATTGCCTGAAAGAGAAAGATAGGTCAATTCTTATGAACGGTTATACCTCGAACTTTAAGCTGCCTCGCTGCTGCTGGAGGAGCTGGTATTCATATCTCTACTATCTCAGACAGAAACGACTGTCCAAACTGTGTATAGCTCCTGGGCAAATGGAACAGCCCTTCCTTTATGATGAGACGTCATTATACCTGTGTACCAGTGCCAGCCTCGCACACTGCATTCTGTACAATTTGAGAAGGTTGACATCTCTATTCTTCTACTTTTCTTTCCCCTGGTTTGAAAAATGATGCCAATATTTGAAAATCCATGAGTCTGGTGAGGGGACCAACAAAATGCACCCATCGAGCGAAGTTCATAATTCGAGTGATCCAGGGATTTGCACTTGGGACTGGTTGAGCTTCTGAAATTTGCTATTTTGTAAATTATATATATATTTTTTTAAAGAGTTTAGATTGTGGGGCTGAAAATCTGCAGGGCTCGATCCCAGTGGTGTTCATTTCAACTCAACTCACCTGGTGGGAGACTGACGTGAATAGATCGGCTGCCCGTTTTACGTGCCACCCGATTTTTCTTTCCATTGATTTCAATGGACATTCAAAGGACAACGGGCTGGATTTTGATACTGGGGCGGGTTGGGGTCGTGTCATCCGCATTTCGTGTTATCCACCCGCCTGCAATTGGATGTGGGAGATTGATGCAATTTTCACTGAATTGGGCAATTGAGTTCCAGCATGTGGGAACCCATGAACCAATTAGTGGTTTCAGTCTGAAAGTCGCCTCTGATGATGTCATCATTGCAGGTCAGAGACTGCCTGGTCTCAGAGACTGCCTGGCCTTTGCTGTGAGAGGACCTGGATGCAAAATGAGCAGCATCTCAGAGAGAGAGAGAGAGAGAGAGAGAGAGAATTTTTTTTGCAACCAAGTCCTCCCAGGCAGTCTCTGAAGACATTCAATGCAGCAGCATCAGAGGTGACTTTCAGACCTAATACTACTACTACCTTCATCACAATACTACTACTACCTTCATCACATCTCCGTTGTAATAGTGGACCTGCAGCTGATAGTCAGCTATCCACTTGTGCTCCCGCCAGGTTTCACTGGCGTGTTTCACATCAGGCGTACTTCACGTCGGAAAAGAGTTAAACGAGCTAAAACGTTTCAAAATGGCATTACAGAGCCAATTTAGGGCTTGTTAAGGGCTTTAATGGCCTCTCCCGCCTCTTGGAGGCGGGATGGAGTTGGGAACCCCGCGACCGATTTTGTCAAAATTGCGTGGAGGCGGAATGGAGTCGGGATGGGGTCGGGACCCCCGAATCTGCAACTTTAACCCCCCACATGCCTCCAAACCTGACTCCACGGGTCATTGAAAATCCAGCCCAACATCTCTGACAATGTTGCACTCCTTCAGTACTGCACAGGAACGTAGGAACAGGAGTAGGCCCTTCCGCACCTTGAGCCTGTTCCGCCATTCAATTAGATCATGGCCGATCTGTATCTTAACTTCATCTACCCACTTTGGTTCCGTAACCCTTAATACCCTTGCCGAACAAAGATTTATCAATCTCAGTTTTGAAATTGTCAATTGACCTAGCCTCAACAGCTTTTTGGGGGAGAGAGTTCCAGATTTCCACTCCCCTTTATGTGAAGAAGTGTTTCCTGACATCACACTTGAATGGTCTAGCTCTAATTTTAAGGTTATGCCCCCTTGTTCTGGACTCCCCCACCACAGGAAATAGTTTCTCTCGATCTACCATATCAACTCCTTTTAATTATCTTGAACACCTCAATTAGATCACCTGATAAATTTGTTTATTTCATGCATTCAAGTCTTGGTGTGGGACTTGAAGGCCCAACTTTCTGACTGAGGTGAGAGTGTCATAGAGTCATAAAGGCACAGAAGGAGGCCATTCGGCCCATCGAGTCCGTGCCGGCAACTGAACCAAGTATTAATGGGATACAGTAGTGTAGTGGTTATGTTACTGGACTAGTAATCCAGGAGCTTGCACAATAATTGAGGGAATGAGAGTTCAAATCCTGACATGGCATTTTGAGAATTTGAATTCAGTTTAAAAAGAAATCTGGAAATAAAAAACTGGTAGCAGTAAAAGTGAAGCCATCGGATTATCGTAAAAACCCAGCTGGTTCACTAATGTCCTTTTAGGGAAGGAAATCTGCCGTCCTTACCCAGTCTGGCCTATATGTGGCTTCAGGCCCACACCAATGTGGTTGACTCATAACTGCCCTAGCAAGTCCCTCAGTTGTATTGAACTGCTATACCACCTTCTTAGGGCAACTTGGGATGGGCAATAAACGCTGGCTCTGCCAGCGATGCCCACATCCTGAAAATATTGTTTTTTAAATGTCGGCATATAGGCTCAGTGCTGGGGAGAGATGGCTTCACACGAAACTGAAGATTTAAGGTGTAATTTTCTCCATGGTCACTGCTTAAAATGGAACAAAAACACTGAAACCAGTATCCTAAAGAAGCAAGTCAGGGAGGAGGTAAGTGAGATAACAACAGAAAATGCTGGAAACACTCAGCAGGCCAGGCAGCATCCATAGAGAAACAGAGTTAACGTTTCAGGTCTGTGACCCTTCGTCAGAGGCCTTCGTAGCGAGAGGGTTTGAGTACAGGAACAAGGATGTCTTGCTGCAGTTGTACAGGGCTTTGGTGAGACCACATCTTGAGTATTGTGTGCAGTTTTGGTCGCCTTATCTGAGGAAGGAGGTTCTTGCCATGGAAGGAGTTCAGCGAAGATTCACCAGGCTGATACCTGGGATGGCAGGAATGATGTATGAGGAGAGATTGGGTCGATTGGGCTTATACTCACTGGAGTTTAGAAGAATGAGAGGGGATCTCATTGAAACTTATAAAATTCTGAAAGGACTGGACAGACTAGATGCAGGAAGGATGTTCCCGATGGCGGGGGAGTCCAGAACCAGGGGTCACAGTCTAAGGATAAGGGGTAAGCCATTTAGGACAGAAATGAGGAGGAATTTCTTCACCCAGAGAGTGGTGAACCTGTGGAATTCTCTGCCACAGAAGGCAGTAGAGGCCAATTCATTAAATATATTCAAGAAGGAGTTGGATATATTTCTTAAGGCTAAAGGGATCAAGGGATATGGGGAGAAAGCAGGGACAGGGTTCTGAATTTGGATGATCAGCTATGATCGCATTGAATGGCGGAGCAGGTTAGAGGGGCCGAATGGCCTACTCCTGCTCCTATCTTCTATGTTTCTATGTAAGTGAGGCCTTTTTAATTTTTTTTATATTGTGAACAGCAGTGTTAACATCTTTCTGTCTTTGAGATGGTGGTGTCAGTGGGAGTCCAAAACTGGGTTCCCACCAGAAGGGAAGGATTCCTCTGTGTGATGCGTGTAATAAAATTATAACTCACAGATCAATGCATTTACATCAACGTTGCCTCCAACAATGCATGAATATATTCCTCCGACCCTCCATAGTGACAGACTACAACATCACTGGGTGGTTGAAAAGATTGCATGTGGGCACAAGCTGGGCTGCTAAATGACATCCGCAGTGCTTACCTTGGAAATCATGCAGCCTGGCACTGAACCCAAAACCTATCAGGCTGCTGCAATCTTCAGAATTATTTTTCATCAGCTTCAAAGATCCTATTGAAAATCGGAAATGACAGCGGCTTGAAATTTGGATGCGCCTGAATTGGACGCATCTGCAGTTTCTGTCCAGCGAGCGCATTATTATTGCAGGATAATAAATCCCGCTAATGAAGAAATATGTTGATAAACAGGCAGTAATTAAATGCTCTTATTTTAAACTGTTTTCATTCAGAACAATTAGCCACTGACTGGGTAAACTTTCTACAAAATGTCACTTCTTAAATTAAGTTAACCCAACAAGTAAAACTGTGCCTCGAGTCACTTGCTACATCAGAAGTATTAATGCTGATGATTTTTTCTTAACACAGAATAACAGATGTCTGGGAATGTGCAGCACACAAAATGGCCTGAGATTATAGCTGTGAGAGCAAATCGCATCTGAGTCTCAAGAGTGTGTTACAGCTTTAAACACACTCCCTGGTGACTCTTTCTTTAAATACATGTGATTTTTCTTCCATTAGTGAGCTTTCTTATTCAAGCTTTAATTGTTCGTATCCCTGTAAATGTTTCCACAGTTAACCACTGCCATTATCCCTCACCATAAAAAGGGTTTTATTTCACTTCTTGTCTATAAGTGCTCTCTCTTGCTTTCTTGCTCTCTCTGTCACACGCTCTCTCTGTCGCGCTCTCTCTCTCTCTCTGTCGCGCGCTCTCTGGGCTGGATTTTGATACTGGGGCGGGTTGGGGTCATGTCATCCACTTTTCATGTTATTCACCCGACTGCAATTGGATGTGGGAGATTGATGCGATTTTCACCTAATTCGGCAATTGAGTTCCAGCATGTGGGGACCCAATTAGTGTTTTCAGTCTGAAAGTCGCCTCTGGTGATGTCATCATTGCTGCTGCATTGAAGGTCTTCAGAGACTGCCTGGCCTTTGCTGTGAGAGGACCTGGATGCAAAATGAGCAGCAGCAGCCCTAAGTCTGCTCCCAGATATTTTTACACCACCACTCCTAGATATGTCTCCTCCCCATCCATCCATATATGAATCCATCCCCATAGCCAGCCAAATGTGCTCCCGCCAGGTTTCACATTCGTGGTTCAGAACAGGCGTGCTTCACGTAGAAAAAGGGTTAAATTCACAAAGGCCTTTCAAAATGGCATTATAGAGGCAATTTAGTGCTTGTTAAGAGCCTTAACAGCCTATCCCGCCTCTTAGAGTCGGGACCAGCAGACACGATTTAATGAAAATTGCGTGGAGGCGGGATGGAGGCGGGCTTGTGCCCGCCCGCCAGTTTTCGCAATTTTAACCCCCCACACGCCTCCAAACCCACCTCCACGGGTCAATGAAAATCCAGCCCTCTATCTCTGTCAGCGCTCTCTGTCGCGCGCGCTCTCTGTCACGCGCTCTCAGTTATGCTCTCTCTATCTCTGTCGCGCGCTTTCTGTCACGCTGTCTTTCGCGCTCTCTCTGTCACGCTCTCTCTGTCGCGTGCTCTCTCTGTCGTGCGCTCTCTCTCTTGTCGTGCTCTCTCTCTTGTCGCATGCTCTCTCTGTCGTGCGCTCTCTCTGTCATGCTCTCTCTGTCGTACGCTCTCTCTTGTCGCGCGCTCTCTTGTCTCTTGTCTCTTGTCTCACGCTCTCTCTCTCGCGCTCTCTCTCTCTCTAGCTCTCTTCCCTCCCAGCAATATCGCTTTATTCATTGCTCCAATGAGCACCTCTCTTGTTCCTCTTACTCTCGAGATACGATGCCCTACATATTCTTACACTTTCCCTCAAATTCAAAGCTAAAAACATCATGGCATCTCCTACTCTACCTGGTTCTTTACCAGGGCCTCAAAACTGTGGAACTCTTCTGGTCCCTCAATTCCCCCCACCCCTCCATCTTCCTCCTTCAGTCTTCCGGCTTTACAAAAACTCGCATCACCTCACCATGACTTCTGGATTTATCTTGCCATTTTTTTCTACTCCTTCAACCTCTCTAGTGTCCTGTGCTTTTAGCCTCGGTCCTTCATCCTGATTTCCCATTTAAAGAAAGATACATGGCCAAGTTTTCAATAGCAGCAATCAATAGAAAGATAGTATTTTACTGAGAAGTGTCCTATAGTCTCTTAGTGAGTTGTAATACTCTGGTAGCATCAGGTTTATCTTCTAATACATTAATTATGGTAAGGTTAGGATGTTATTTGTTGGAGACTTGATATCTAGTTACAGAGTACTGGTACATTTGTGCTTGTGCATAAAAAAAATCTTTTAGTAGATGTGCTGATTTGGTTTTCAGTTCCCTGAAGCTACTTAGGCGCAATATACTAATTATAGTGGCACAGTTTGGAGGCCATTGATGGCTTTCTGTAATTAGTGTTTGGCTCTCCTAAAGCTTTGTCCTCTTTGATAATAACAGATTAGTGTTGGTCTGAGTGATGTTGACTAGGAGTACAGATCATATGAACAGTTGGAAGTATGGATAAATCCTTTTCCCACACTCTTTTTCATTTTTATTTTACTAAAGGACCTTGATGAAAGTTTCTGTTTTGCTAATAAACAGCGCCTCCAGTTTAAAATTGCAGAATGACAGTTTTATTCACATTTAAACAAAAGTATATCGGACTTCAAAACATGCACCCGATTTATATTGGAGACCAAATTCAGTTTGGATGAGGGACTGAACAGAGCAGTGGGTTAGCACGTTGTTCTTCCACCTCTAGGATCCAGGTTAGATTCTAATCTGATGAGCGGGGTGTCTCCCCTCTACTAACAGTAAGGGGGTTTTAGTAAATGCATTTGGGCAATGTGCATCCAGTTTCTGGTGGGCACAACTTCACAATGTAAATCTGCCCCCATGTGCAACATTAACTGGCACTAAATTGGCAATCCCGTTCAGAGGGGCCAATTCTCACTTATTGGGCAGTCCCCATCAAGTGGGCGAGGAGGCGTGAGCCATTTCGAGCTCGAGCCTCGTTTAAATCTCGTCGGCAAGTTGTTCACCCCAAACAGGGATGCTGCAGCAGCTCACCAGCACCAGGCTGGTGCAACATCAGGCAGTTCAGACGCTGCGCCATCATAGGACCCCAATTTGCATAATGAAGAGGTCTACCACCCGAAACAGGCGGGTGCTCCAGCCGCCCAAGGGAAGGCCTTTTAAAAATGACGGCGGCTGCAGCACCAACATTAATGAGGCGGTTAGTCGACCGTCTCCATTTGTGGTCGTTGCCACCATGTAAACGGCGATTTGGTGGGGTGAAAATTGGCCCAGGGAGGCCATGAAGATTGGTGACATCTACAGTTGGCATGTCACACTGGCGGCAGTGGGTCATGTCATTCAGACCTATGGCACATTTTTGAAGGCAGAACAAGGGGTGCGTTACTCTGCAGCCAGCCTCTGCTGTTTCTGACCTTAAAGTCCCTGAAGTCTCGGGGTGCAACAAGTCTGCATTCGTTAACACGTGTCAGTTGGTGGAGCACAAAATTCGGCAGAAAAAAAAAATGCAAACCCATCTGTTTGAAATTGAATTTGATCCGCTGACAGCATCTAATGCAACTACTGTAGTAAATGTCAGTGCTTTGTACTACAGTCCCTGTGATGTAGTGAGTGGCACCCTGCAGGGCTGGAGTAGAGCAAAGATTCAAGTGAAGCTTTAGGCAGTGTTAATGTCTCTTGGTGCAGTGAATAATTTTGCATTGTGCACACATTAATATTAATGAGGAAGAGCAGTAAATTTGGAATAATTCCTGATTCACAGCTGTAGTGTGAAGCTGGTGCAGGTTTCTTATGGCAGCCATAATGGGTTTTAAACCATATCAATGCCATCTGGCCTAAAATAAAGATCCTTACCAATTGGGAAATGCCACAGGCTTCAATTGTGGCCAAGTTACTAGGGGCCATATCAGCTAAATTGCTACCACGTTACTTAAAGCTAATCAGCTAGATAAATTCTTTTACCAAAACTCCTTCCACAAATGTTTAGTTTTATGGGACTTACTTTGCTTAAATACAGAACAATCTCTACAAATTTCAAATGAAATACAATCTTTCATCTGAAAAAAATGGCTTCTGCTAGTTTCTGCAGACAGATATTATAAAGTAGAAGTAAAAGGCGCAAAGAACCTAGGTGCATTTCTTAATTCACAGAAATGTTGGAATAAATTAAATATTAGTTGACTCGATTGACATAATGAACCTGGTTATAGTAAAACTTTATCAGGAAAATTTTTAAATGGCCACAGAACGGAATGAAATAACGTTCCGGTTAGAATTAAAGGATCAATAGAGATAAAGCACATAATCTTTGTCAGTACGCTAATTATGTTTCTTAATTACACTTTTTAGGAGCTCCCCATCTAATCCCACTTTCCTGGTCATTCCTTTCGATACCCCTCTTTTTCAAGCAATTATCGAATACCCTTTTAAAATAATTGATGAACTTTGTTTCAACAGTTTGTGGCAGGGTCCCACATTCTAACCTTTTTCTAGCCTCTAATGTTTTTGTGATTGTCTTAAATTTGTGCCCTCTCGTTACCATCTCATTGATGAGCAGAAACAATCAATGACTATTTACCATATTATAACCCTTCCTAGTCTTTCAGGACCATTATCAGGTAACCGCTTAACTTCTCAGCTGTAATGGGAAAAGCCCAAACTTCTCAACTCTCTCTTAACTGTGATCCCTCATCCTTGGCAGCATCCTAGTGAATCTATGCTGCACTTTTTATATTCTTTATATCCTGCCTATATTAGAGTGCTTATAACTGTACATAATACTCTAACTGCAGCCTAACTAAGATCTTATACAAGTTCAACATTACGTACTTGTTTCTGTATTCTATGCCTTGAGATACAAGACCAAGAATTCCTTTGAAAATCTGACCATATAAAGTGTACTTCTTATCCCTATTCTTAATTCCAAAATGTATTACTTCACATATTCTGACATTAAACTGCATCTGCCACGCATCTGCCCATCCAACTACTTTATCTACGTTCTTCTGTAGTCTTTTAAAATCCTGGTTACAATTTACCGTACTCCCCAATTATGTGTCATCAGCAAATTTGATATAACAACAAAAAATGCTGGAAACACTCAGCAGGCCAGGCAGCATCCGTGGAGAGAGAAACAGAGTTAACGTTTCAGGTCTGTGACCCTTCGTCAGAACTGGAAAAAGTTAGAGAAGTAACAGGTTTTAAGCAGGTGCAGAGGCAGGGAAAGGGGTGGGGGGAGGAGAGGGAGGAACTAAAGGGACAGGCTGTGCTAGGATGGAAGACAGGAGAGATTAAATGTTGCAAATGGGGATGGCAGAATCATCAACAAATGGGGCGGGGGGGTGTTATAGTCTGAAATTGTTGAACTCAATGTTGACTCCAGAAGGCTGTAAAGTGCCTAATTGAAAGATGAGGTGCTGTTCCTCGAGCTTACGTTGAGCTTCATTGGAACAGTGTAAGAGGCCAAGGACAGAGAGGTCAGAGTGGGAGTGGAGCGGAGAATTAAAGTGACAAGCGACCGGAAGCTCAGGGTCATCTTTACGGACTGAACAAATTTAATATTGTTGCCTCAATTCCGAAGCCCAGATAATTTACGTATATAATAAATAAGAACAGCCCCAACACAGAGGACTCAATATTTATCGAGTCTGAGAAAGTTCCATTTTCTTTGCCCCTTTTCTTTCTCCCTAAAACCATCTCGATCCATATGGCCATATTCCCCTTCATTCCATGTGCCATTAATGTGGTATCTTATCAAGTGTGTTTGAAAAATCCATATAAACCAATACACTGCATTTCCTTTACTTATCCTGTCTGTTATTTCTTAAACTAATTCTATAAAGTTAGTCAAGTGCAACCTGCTCTTCAGAAATATATGCTGACTGGCCCTGATTAATCTTGTATCTCTGAGTGCTTAGTAATTTAATTTTGTATTGTCGACTAGTAATTTACTGATAACTAAAATAATTTCCTGCCTTATCATTGCCTCCTTTTTTTTAAAACTGATGTCACATTTGACACTCTCCAGCCCTTAAGCCCAATTTTCGTTCCTAAAGAATTTTGGACAATTGTAGTCCGAGCTTGCACTATTTCTTCCCTGGCTTCCCTCAGGATCCTTGGATAATGTTGTTTTAAGCAACCTTCTGTTGTTCACTTGAGTAGTAACGAATTCAGTCTTATGGTTATAATCACTTTATTTTTTCTACTTTAACATAAAAACCAATCTAAAAGCGGAGTATAATTTCACATTTTACAAACTGAGTTTTGTCAGCAGATTTTAATGTAGACATGCGCTCATATTGTTTCTCTCTGTTTCTCTCTTCTCCTCCTTAGAACAAAGAGCTTCTTTTTTTTAATACATTATTTTTGATCAAACTGGAACTGGCCTTGCCTTATATGGTAGTCTCTGGCTACTGCATAGTACAGAGACACAAGTCTATATTTTCTTCAACATACATCAACAACCTTGCACGTAAGATGCCGTGTCCTTGCTGTTTTAAGCATAAACCTTCTAGTCTCCAGACATTCTTATTATGAACATAATATTTCTGATCTAAACATTCTTATTATGACCATATCCAAGGTCTACTTTGATTGCGAACACCGGCTGTTGCTAGGCTAAGGCTGTCTCTCTCCCTCAACTGTAGCTAGGCTATCTCCCTCATGTACCAACAGATATAAACACTCAAACCATGGTGATTTGCCTACCTTGGGTTTCAGTAACTTCTTTAATGACATGTCTCTTTTTAAATACTAACCTCCACTAATGCTTTACTCTCACCTCTGATGATTCTACAATCTCAATATCCATCTCCTCAGTGAAAACTGTGGCAAAGTCATTCAACATAATAACGCAAAAGTAACACAATAGGGTTTCATTGTATATATTTGATTTTGGTGCAAATGATTTTGGTGCAAATATACTGCTGTTATCTTCAATAGGTTTGGGTTAAGAAATTTGTGAGCCGACTTGTGTGATCACTCTTCCCCTTTAAAAATTACGTTCTGTTTGAGTTTGTTGCAAATATCAGCATTATTTTGATCATCTTTTTGTGGATTTTGGATATGTCAAAGTGAAAGATGAAGAATGGAACGTTTCCCTTCTTTCTGTCCAGGGTGTAGTATTCCTTAGTTAAGTAATGTGCGTTGAGAGGCAATATGGATTTGAGCAGTATGGTGGAATGGTCACTGTAGCGACAAACTGCTTTAATAGAGAACAGTGGGATAATGGTTTTCACCCATTATCCCTCACAAGATGACCTCTCAGTCCCAGCTATGCAATCATTTTGATGCACAGACTAGTAGTTAACCATTCCCTAAAGAGGAAGAGGCAATATTGGAGAGTGCCTGGGCAACTCTCTCACATCTCCGAGTGAGCAAAAACAGAGTGGCATCATCAAAGGTATAGAAGTATAGGCTTGGGTGGAACCGGTGACTTTGTACTTATGGTTCCCGAAGCTCTCCACCACTGAGGTTTCCTCGCCTCATGTCTGGGTCTGTTGTTGACTAATTGATAGAGATTGATTGCTATGATTACTCAACAACTCCCTTATCGTTGTTTCATGCGACTACCAGGATGGTAGAAGGCAAACGAGATGGACCTTGGTCTTTTTTCAACCAGCAATTCTTGCGTTCCTGTGAGTATACCCACTTCGCCCTTCGCACCCTACACACCCACACGCAGCAATGGTGGATGGGGTGGTGAGAGCTAAAAAAGAGATCGAAAGTGAATATCAAAAACAAATTGCAAATTAAATTGTTTTAAAATGCTGCACATGTCATCTAATCTTGGTGAGCCATTTATAAGTTCACTGGTGACTATAGAAAGCTTGTATAAATGGACTTTCAGTGGAAATTCATTCTGTTTGGACAGATTTCTTGTATTTTGCAAAGATCTCATTAGAGATGGGGAGCACTGTGTTGCCTGTCTGATAAATCTTTATGAGCTCTCTGAATTGTATTAAAAGATTTAGTGCCAATTAGTTCTGAGTTATGAGCAAATTTGTGCCAACGTCTGTCCTTTAGGAGCTGGATTGAGATTGTCCAAATAATTTCTCTTAGGACTATAACAGCTGCTAAAGAGGGTGGAAATTTTCATCACATTTATCCGGATATGATTAAACCAAATTTAAGAGAAGTTCAGACACGCTGCATCTCGTACTGTCATAATCTATCTGCCTTTCAAATTCTGCGTTTTTGTCAGTTTGATTGGCTGCTGTTTTTTTAAAAGCGAACATATTTGAGTGATAGTAATTGTAGTTCTACCATGTAATGTTTATAATTTATTGGGATAAAGAAAACAGAAAAAGGAGTGTATTTTGCTCTGGGCGTTCTGGTTGTCGGCCTTGGCTCAGTGGGTAGCACTCTTGCCTCTGAGTCAGAAGGTCGTGGGCTCAAGTCCCACTCCTGTGACGGGAGCATATTATAATCCAGGCTGACCCTCCAATGCAGTACTGAGGGAGTGCTGCTCTGTTGGAGGTGCCGTCTTACAGATGAGACATTAAACCGAGGTCCCGTCTACCCCTTCAGGTGGGACGTAAAAGATCCCACGCCACTATTGGTAGAAGAGCTGGGGAGTTCCCCCGGTGTGCTGGCCAACATTTATCCCTCAACCAAGCAGATCATCTAGTCATTTCCTTCATTGCTGTTTGTGGGACCTTGCTGTGCGTAAATTAGCTGCCGCATTTCCTACAATACAACAGTGACTACACTTCATAAAGTACTTCACCGTACTACATGAAAGCACTTTGAGATGCCCTGAGGTGGTGAAAGGCACTATATAAATCCTTTCTTTCTTTCTTTAACAAAAAAGATGACTAAACTGGTGATCAGTAATGGTAATTGGCATTTCCTCTATTCTTTCCATAACTGTACGTTTTACTCTCAGGCCGTCCTATAGTTCAGTCACAAGTTCATACATTCAAGTCTATAGGGGGGAATTTTAACACCCAGGCAGGAAGCCCGGGTGCTGCAGTGGGATGCCAAGATCTTTATAATGGCTGGGACTCACTAACCCCGCTGGCCACCTGCAGCCAGCATTCATGACATACAAGTTCATCCAACTATGTGCGAGTTGCAGTTGGGGATTGCATCGGGTCAGGACGATGGAAATCAAGGTTGGGGTTGAATTTGGTTGAGGAAATACAAAATCTTCATTGGGCCATCTGCGCTATGTTTTGCTCACTCCACAGTTAATTTAACGATATTTTTAGTTTTTATCTGCTTGAGGAGTGTTAAACTGCATTAGTTCAAGTATTGTGATTGTTTTTTATTTCCTGCTGTTGCTACTATTGAGTTGTCTTTCACAAACTCGACAGGAAGAAAACAGTCACTGTTCCCATTTCATCGGCAGATTGGTCACGTCTGACTGACTGCTGATCCCCTCGCTGTGATGGGGATTGGCCATGTCTGACTGACCGCTGATCCCCTCGCTGTGATGGGGATTGGCCATATCTGACTGACCGCTGTCGATGCCATGTCTGACTGACCGCTGATCCCCTCGCTGTGATGGGGATTGGCCATATCTGACTGACCGCTGATCCCCTCGCTGTGATGGGGATTGGCCATGTCTGACTGACCGCTGATCCCCTCGCTGTGATGGGGATTGGTCATTTGTCCACCCACCAATCCCTGGCTGTGATGTGGCTGAGCAGTATGCTCAGTCCTGAGTACCGTGAATGTGAGGGGAAAAAAATACTCTTATGGAAATAACTATAAAAGGGCCAGGAGCTCTGGTCTTCAACCTTTAGCCTTTGAAATGGAGTAAACCTCAAATGATGCGTATTACTGGTTAAGCACTGGGCCGTTAGACGGAGTAGACCTCCAGAGTCAAAGGGCATATCCCATCCAATGAAGCATGGCTTCTATAACCTGATGAATTGTAGCAGTAACCAAGGTTGTGGAGCAGTCACAGACCTAAACTGGCATGAACTGAATGGTTACCCTGATTGTGTCCTGTTGGCTGAGGTAGAGCAGCCTGGAGGTCACTATATCGTTTTTAAAGCTAATTGAACATCTTCAAAAATGAATAAGATGAGCTGAGCATTTGGAGCTGTAGTTTGAAACCCTGTCAATTCCAGACTACACACATTAATAATTTAGGAGCACGGATCAATCATCGGAGCCTGTCTTCCCTTTAATATCTTGCTCTCTCAGATCATGTTGTAAGGACCAAAGAGTGAGTGATAAGTACTCTTAGGAAAATTGGTTTTACAAAAGACATGTGTAAGTATGGATTTGTCCTTAAAGTGTCTTCAAGATGGTAATAGTCAACATGAACAGTGTAATAGAGGAACACACTAAAAATGCACAGCAGGGAGCTTAAATTCCACATAGTTCCACCAGTCTCCCACCAGAGTTACAATGGGAGACCAGTGGAATGACCTGTAGATTTTCAGCCCCCGGGTGTATATCTGTCGCGTTGCCAAGACAATTAAGCATGAATGTGTAAAGCTAAAGGCTAAGGAATAAATAAGTAATTCGCGTTGAAGCTACATCACCTACAGTTACTCTGCAAAGAGGATGCCTAATAATCATTGCTGGTTTAAGTCTGACTCTTGGGAGGAGAGAGGCTGCAGGGCATTGGATTAACAACAAGCTGTGCCAAAGCATGTTGGAAAAATGTACAGAGTGACTATAGAGTGTGGGTTGTAAGTTACACTGTTCCATGTTTATTTTATATTGGATAGTGACTTAAACAGCCACTTGTACAAGCTAAAGAATCAGATTTAATGATAGAAGGAAACTAGAAGTTTGATCCCAATTTTTATGAGTTTGATTTTTTTATTAAGGGCCTTGCATGCTTTCATGTCAGTGTTGGTAAGCAGATGCTTCCTGCATTTTTTTCACTGTCTGTTCTTGTACTGCAGCAATACTCAGTGTAGTTTAATTTCAGCTGGTCGAGTCGAGAAAGATGAAATAATTTCGCACAGAGATTGCCTAACTACATGCTGCAACCTGGTTAATGTTTGAATCGTTTGGTGCGGTTCCTGGTAGTTGGGTGGAGAACGCAGCCCTGGTTATGGGTCATTTTGGTGCGAATTAAATGCAAATGTGGAGTCATTCTGCCTGAATTTGGACCTTGGTACTTTGAAGGTTCTTCAGCTGACATTAGCTCCACATTTGTGATTTCCCTTTCATCTGTCAAAAGTAGTGCACTACAGAAAGGGCATAAATATTGAAGAGATCCAATTCATGTGCCAGCCATCTGCAGATTGATTGTTTCCGAAAGACTAGAATGTTCTATAGAATAATAGCTTGGTGCGGACGCATTCCTATCTGAAACAAAGGAGAGCAGTAGGAAATCTGCAAGAAGATGCCATAAAACCTTGCAATATTGTGACAGTGGAAAGAGACAGAGAGCTCTGTCTTGCACCGGACATTATGTGTGGCTGTCTAATATGAGAATCCATTGCGCTTCTATAGGCAATCATAACTAAATGCAATAAAACTATGTAATGTTGCTTTAGTGCAAAAAAAAACAGGCACAATCACAAATCAGAAGATATATGGCTGCCTGATAGGAGAATCCATAGTGCTTCCGCAGGGACGCATGGCTCAGACTCTGGTACAAGGCAGTTATCAAGTTAAGGGATTCTGGTGGTATAACCCATAAAAGAGGACGGGATTTAACTATCGACTGAGCGCTGGGATTCAATCACTGCATTGCAACCACTCCAAAGCAGCTGCCATGTTTATACTGTAAAAATATTGGTCTCATTTAATTTGGCTTTGATTTTAGTGGTTAATGGCTGCCGTGCAGTCACCAGTTCCCAGTGCACTCTGTGTCAAAGATATGTTCATGTCAGTGTTGGTAAGCAGATGCTTCCTGCATTTCTTTCACTGTCTACTCTTGTACTGCAACAATACGCAGTGTAGTTTAGTTTCAGCTGGTCGAGTCGAGAAAGATGAAATAATTTCATGATTGGCACTGAATGTTTAACAATTATGATATTACTGTAAGTTTATTGAGAAATAACATACTGAGAAATTCCATGTCCACTATGATGTAGAGAACTACAGACGTGCATAATGTAGCCATGAGTTGGCTCCGAGTCACACCACTTATGCCAACACAGGACACCAAGCATGTCTGTAATTGACCTGTCTATCCATTATCTTGTCTATCTGTAAGTCTCATTTGGACTTCAAGAGTAACGAAGTCTTGCTACAATTGTACAGGGCTTTGGTGAGACCACACCTGGAGTACTGTGCACAGTTTTGGACTCCTTATCTAAGGAAGGATATACTTGCCTCAGAAGCGGTGCAACGAAGGTTCACTAGATTGATTCCTGGGATGAGAGGGCTGTCCTATGAGGAGAGATTGAGTAGAATGGGCCTATACTCTCTTTAGTAGAAGGAGAGGTGATCTCATGAAACATAAGATTCTGAGGGGGATTGACAGGATAGATGCCGAGAGATTGTGTCCCCTGGCTGGAGAGTCTAGAACTAGGGGGCATTGTCTCAGGATAAGGGGTCGGCATTTTAAGACTGAGATGAGGAGGAATTTCTTCACTCAGAGGGTTGTGAATCTCTGGAATTCTCTGTCCCAAAGGGCTGTGAATGCTCAGTCGTTGAGTGTATTCAAGGCCGTGATAGATAGATTTTGGAACTCTAGGAGAATCGAGGGATATGGGGATCGAGCGGGAAAGTGGAGTTGAGGTCGAAGATCAGCCATGATCTTATTGAATGGCAGGGCAGGCTCGAGGGGCCGGATGGCCTACTCCTGCTCTTAATTCTTATGTTCTTACGCAGCAACCTATGAGAATGAAACTGCCGTGATTATTATTTATCATGTGAACCCTGGTATTAGATTACTGCTGTGAAATCAGCCGTGGTCTGTATTACTTTGTTATAATGTGTATTCAATTATACGGGATGCATTCTGTTTTTGGCCCATTTTCTGCTGGCACAGTGGTGAATCTGTGGAGTTGATGTGTTGTTACATTTGCAGATGAGGAATAATGATTGTGGTGTCATAACAGCAAGTCTATAAAGAAATAGTTGTAGTTGATTGCGGGGAACTAAAGCCAATATATATTACAAGGCTGTCATTATGAGACAGCACTGAGTGATGAAAGGAAAAGGATGTTGTTCCGAATTTGTCTTTTTTTTTTAAGGTCTAAGTGTTTTTAAGTTTTAATGGTAAAGATTTTAACTGCAGTTTAATTGGCCAGAGCCCGACAGTACACATATCTAAGCATTAAGTTAATGAAGAATCTATATAAAACATGGTCATTAAATGGCTTCCCTGTGGCTTAGTGAGCAAACGCACCACCTGGTGTGGTACTAAGCCATTTAAACCACAAGGTCCCGAGTTTGATTCTCAGGCTGATCTCGGGTAGGACAACGGTTCAGACACAACAATTGGCCGTCAGACTTTTGAGCTGGGGAAGGAACATAAGAGCATAAGAAATAGGAGCAGGAGTAGGCCATTCGGCCCCTCGAGCCTGCTCAGCCATTCATTAAGATCATGGCTGATCTGATCTTGGCCTCACCTCCACTTTTCTGCCAGTTCCCCATAACCCTTGACTCCCTTGTAGTTCAAAAATCTGTCTATCTCAGCCTTGAATACATTCACTGACTCAGCCTCCACAGCTCTCTGGGGTAGAGAATTCCAAAGATTCACGACCCTCTGAGAAGAAATTCCTTCTCATCTCCGTCTTAAATGGGTGACCCCTTATTCTGAAACTATGCCCCCTAGTTCTAGATTCCCCCACGAGGGGAAACATCCTTTCAACATCTACCCTGTCAAGCCCCCTCAGAATCTTATATGTTTCAATAAGATCGCCTCTCATTCTTCTAAACTCCAATGAATATAGGCCCAACCTGCTCAACCTTTCCTCACAAGACAACCCCTTCATCCCAGGGATCAACCTAATGAACCTTTTCTGAATTGCCTCCAATGCAAGTATATCCCTCCTTAAATATTGAGACCAAAAATGTACACAGTACTCTAGGTGTGGTCTCACCAACGCCCTGCACAGTTGTAGCAAGACTTCCCTACTTTTATACTCCATCCCCCTTGCAATAAAGGCCAACATTCTATTTGCCTTCCTAATTACTTGCCATACCTGCAAGCTAACTTTTTGTGTTTCATGTACGAGGACACCCAGATCCCTCTGTACCGCAGCATTCTGTAGTCTCTCTCCATTTCAATAATATTTTGCTTTTCTATTCTTCCTACCAAAGTGGATAACCTCACATTTTCCCACATTATACTCCATCTGCCAAATTTTTGCCCACTCACTTAAACCTATCTAAACCCCTTTGCAGACAGGAAAAAACAACCGTGGTCCCCACTCCTGATAACATTCACTTGGCCTTTTCTGGAAAGTGTGTGTTTGGACATTGAATGAGAACTGGATCAGGCTCATCTTGGCTTATGCCCTTCATGGTAGAACAGCCTTACTATCACTATTTGGCCTTGCACATAAAGAATGATCACTTGGGTGAGGTCCCAGAAAGCAGCCTGCGCATGTGGCAGCTTTACCCTGGTGTATTAGGAGAACAGATTTAAAATGTTAACTGTGCCTTCGGCCTAACTCTATGTAGAGAGACTCCCTGCTGATTGTACAGCAAAAATAGTCATTTGAAAGCTTTGGAAAGAAAACATCTTGAGCCATAGCTGGAATCAGCAAAAAGGAACCTTTCGACTGTAATTGATTTTTTTTCTTACAGATCAGTAAATGGGTCATGGAATCTAATAGCAGTGATGAATTCAAAGACATGCACATATCAGATTATTACAACACCAAACTATCAGTGTCTTGGCTCATCCTACAATTTGAGCACGACTCTCCTTGATTATTGCCAAATCTAGTTGCAGCGTAGTCTCTCGACCCCTGTGAATGCCTTTATACCGTGTGTCAATGAAATAGCGATAATTTGATATATGACGTGATAGTTTCATATATTTTATTACATTTTACATGAGTCAAAGTGAGAAAATAGTATTTCCTCAAATTTTTAATTTTACTTTTTTGGAATATTGTGTTCCATCTTGTATTGGGATTTTAGTAATAAATAAAGCTCAGACATTTATGGTAGCTCAGAGTTGCATACATAGCAGCAACTCTGATACGTATATACGTCAAGTGTTATTAACGGATGAGTGCTGGGGTAATATTTGGGAAATGTCTGCCACCGCCATCATTTCAAGATGATTAACCTCAAGAACTGGTGAGGCTACTTTTATTTATACTCAAAGAGAGAGGGAAACTTAATTGTAAGAACTTTTCCCGGTCTCATTTCTTTCTTTCTTTCTTTCTTTCTTAAGTGTATGGGAATATATGACCTCCTTGGATAGGATGATCTACAGTAGTATCCGGAGCGGTACATTGCAGGTTGGCAGGCAGTACAATAGAGGAAGGCAACATCCTTTTGTAAATTGGGAAATTCAGGAGAACCCTCTTAACCCAGAGACTGGTGAGACGAGTTGAGGCGAATAGCAGAGATGCATTCAAGGGGAAGCTAGATAAGCACATGAGGGAGAAAGGAATAGAAGGATATGTTGCTGGGGTGAGATGAAGAGGAGTGGGAGGAGGCTCATGTGGATCAAAAACACCGGCATGGACCCGTTGGGCCGAATGGCCTGTGTCTGTGTTGTAAATACTTTGTAATACTTTGTAAATTGGGGTTTCATCCTTATTGGTAAAGTTGGGGTCAAAATACAAAAAAGTAACCATTCTAACAAGTAATACTGAACAAAGTGCAATCCTATCTAAAAAAAAAACTGAATGCTATTTCCAGAGTGGTCAGCATTACCACATTGTATCTTTTGACCAGGTTTAAACTGAAATGTAGTTCTGGCCTTTCTTGAGCTGCACGTTTCATGTCTATTTAATTAACTTTAAGCTGCACAAATGCAGCGTATAACATTGATTAGTACAGTGACCCATATTTCAACTCCATCAATCTAACTGGATCTCAGTCAAGTGGGAGAGGGCTGGTTGCCCAGCTCAGTGAGGTCACCAGGCTAAGGTTTCACTCATTACCTTTCTAGAGGACAGTTGTTTGAGTTCAGTTATGGATTATGAAGGAAGGGTCCTTGACCCTAAACGTTAACACTCTTTCTCTCTTCTCGATGCTGCCTGACCTGCTGAGTGTTTCCTGCATTTTCTGTTGTGATTTCAGATTTCCAGCATCCGCAGTATTTTGCTAATGGATTATGAAGGGTTGGTCATTCTTGGTGAAGATTGTGAATTAGATTTTAATTGAATATATTTTGTTTGAAGAGTGTTTATTTTCCTTTTACATATGTCAAAGTGATAATACAATACATCCTTGAATTCATTTGTATTTTTTATTTAATTTTTGCTGGTTTGAAATAGGCGAGTAGATTTTCAACTTGCTATCGGGATAAAACTCGCACTGCGGACCATTCTAGAAACCGTCGGATTTTATTTCCATTGATTTCAATGGAATGAAAATCAGGCAGCTTCTATAATAGACAGCACCAGTTTTACCCCCAGACCGCAAGTTGTAAATCTACTTCAATGTGTTCCATCTTGCATTGGGCTTTTAGCAATAAAAAGGGGTTCAAATTCATCAGTATGGTGTCTAATTCATCAGAAACATTTCCAATGCTTCACTGCGGTTTTCTAATTCATCAGTACGGTCTCAGTAACATTTCCAATTCATAGTTTCTGAAAATTCTGCTCGGCAGATTATCCAATCTGTTAGCCATGCTCTGACTGATCTGCTGTCATGGAAACCTGTTGCAGAGTGTACTTATCACTTCAATACAACAGCCTTTTCTTTCGTGACTGTCATAATGGCCTTGTGGTAAGTGAGGTTAAGGCACTTGTAGCACAAACCCACCCATAATTTGCCACAAATTGATACTGAATTCATAATGTCTTTCAGAGAGATAGCAGAAAAGATATCTGCTACAAGAAATGGAAGTGTGCCACTGGTGGAGTCAGGAGGTGCTCTTCTGAGGTTGTGGCAAAGGCACTTTGTTGGTGCAGAGCAGTCAGTCATTTACTGTGCATCTGGCCCATGCTGTAGACTTCATCTGGGTGCATTTAATACGTGTTCCAAAGTGGAAAACTGCTCCATTCCCCCGCACTAACTTCCTTAATCTTGATGACTACAAAAAGAACTGGCCAAAAATATAAATCATTTTAAAACCATTAAATATTATGAAATATAACAAACACCATGGAATGTGTTACAGTTTATAATCTAATTTGGGCGTTCGAATGAGCGTTGCTGTTATTTACGGACATACAAACATACGAAAATGACGGGCAGGAAAAGACCAGCTCGTCCATCAAGCCTGCCCCACACTCATGATGCCTGGAACATCTTCTAACAATCTTCAATGGATTCCAGACTAGCAGCCCTTTCCCAGGTGTCTATTGTCAGTACTTAAGAGTCCCCCTGTCCCTCCCCGCCACAAGGCCACTAGTCTCCTTTACTGGAAGAGAAGCGGCAGGCTTGTGTAGGCTACAGATGTTTCTAGTGAACTTTGCTGGTGTCAACCCATGATAGGTTCCCAGAAGTTGTGCTTATTGACCATCTGTAGCTAAAATCATACCTAAAGAATAAAGCTTGGCGCATTTTGAATAGAATTATAACATTTTGTGTTCCTCTGTTTGTCTCTAACAGTGATCTGAAGCTGAGGGTGCGGATTTTGATTGATGGAACCTTGATCATCTTCCGGGTCAAGCCTGAGGATGCTGGGAAGTACACCTGTGTACCTAGTAACAGCCTTGGTCGTTCTCCTTCAGCCTCATCTTACTTGACAGTCCAGTGTGAGTGTGGTCTTTGCGGGGAGGGATTGAAGGGCAAGGCATAGGGATTTAACTTGCACTATTTCTATATTCTTAATCAACCACTGAAAATGGTGCATGGCTTTCACGCCCATTGAAGTCTTGGGCTTCAGACTCTAATATCCTGTTTACAATTGCAGCTCCACACCACTGTGAAAACAATAGCCCTGAAATTGCGATTCATTTCCGAACTTACCTCCAGGCTCCCAGGCTGCGGAGAGTTTGGGTCTCGGGGCTCCAGGCGTACGCCTGCGTTGAGGCCCACGGATCCCAGGGTTGCAGGCGGTTCGGAAGCGTCCCTGGGATCACATGGGCCAGGTCCTCCAATCACAAAGGAGGCTTCCGAATGGAATCCCCTAATGATATGCAATGGAATCCGCACATAATTAAACAATTTAGACAATTCTAATAACTATAAATTTTCTGATTTTCAAATTTAATTAAAAGTCCCTTCATTACACCAAATACAATAAAAATTTAGGGAGAAAAATTGGGTCGCGCCCCCTTTGGGGTGCTAACTTTGCCGGGGCGCTACATTTAGCAACCCGAAAAAGTTAGTGTCCCCGCGCCTGAAATTAAATGGTAGTGCCCCAAGCAGGAGGCAGGGCGCTACTGGAAGCACTTCCCCTCCCTCTTGGGACGCTCCCATTGAATATCGCAGCGCTACGTGCAGCAGCGCCACGCACGTCGGCACGTAGCGCCGTGGTACTGCAGGCCTCCCGCCCCTGATTAAAGGGGAGGGGCCTAGCGCAGCGCGCACTGGGGCCCTGCTGGATCTGGCCTGCTTCGTCATTCAATACGATCATGGCTGATCTTCTACCTCAACTCCACTTTCCTGCACTATCCCCATATCCCTTGGTTCCCTTAATATCCAAAAATCTATCGATCTCTGTCTTCAATATACTCAACGACTGAGCCTCCACAGCCCTCTGGGGTAGAGAATTCCAAAGATTCACCACCCCCTGAGTGAAGAAATTCCTCCTCATCTCAGTCCTAAATGACCGACCCCTTATTCTGAGACTGTCACCCCTAGTTCTAGACTCCCCAGCCAGGGGAAACATCCTCCCTGCATCTACCCTGTCAAGCCCTGTAAGAATTTTGTATGTTTCAATGAGATCACCTCTCATTATTCTAAACTCTAGAGAATATAGGCCTAGTCTACTCAGTCTCTCCTCATAGGACAATCCCCCGATCCCAGGAATCAGTCTGGTGAACCTTCGTTGCACTCCCTCTATGGCAAGTATATCCTTCCTTCGGTAAGAAAACCAAAACTGTACACAATACTCCAGGCGTGGTCTCACCAGGGCCCTATATAATTGCAGTAAGACATCTTTACTCTTATACTCAAATCCTCTTGTAATAAAGGCCAACATATCATTTGCTTTCCTAATTACTTGCTGTACCTGCATGTTAACTTTCAGTGATACCCAGGTCCCTCTGAACACCAACATTTCCTAATCTATCACCATTTAAAAAATACACTGCTTTTCTATTTTTCCTGTCAAAGTGGATAAATTCACATTTCTCCACATTATATTCCATTTGCCATGTTCTTGCCCACTCACTTAGCCTATCTATATCCCCTTGAAGCCTCCTTACATCCTCCTCACAACTTACATTCCCACCCAGCTTTGTATCATCAGAAAACTTGGATATATTATATTTGGTCCCCTCATCCAAATCATCGATGTAGATTGTGAATAGCTGAGGCCCAAGCACTGATCCTTGCAGTACCCACTAGTTACAGCCTGCTAACCCAAAAATGACCTGTTTATTCCTACTCTCTGTTTTCTGTCCGTTAACCAATCCTCAATCCATGCTAGTATATTACCCCCAATCCCATGAGCCCTAATTTTGTTTAATAACCTCTTGTGTGGCACCTTATCGAATGCCTTCTGAAAATCCAAATACACCACATCCACTGGTTCCCCCTTATCTATTCTGCTAGTTACAACCTCAAAAGACTCTAACAGATTCGTCAAACAAGATTTCCCTTTCATAAATCTGTGTTGACTCTGCCCAATCCTATTATTATTTTCTAAATGCCCTGTTACCACATCCTTAATAATAGATTCTAGCATTTTCCCTACTACTGATGTCTGTAGTTCCCCGTTTTCTCTCTCCCTCCTTTCTTAAATAATGGAGTTACATTTGCTACCTTCCAATCCGTGGGAACCGTTCTAGAATCTATGGAATTTTGGAAAATGACAACCAATGCATCCACTTTCTCTGTAGCCACCTCTTTCAAAACCCTAGGATGTAGGCCATCAGGTCCAGGGGATTTATCGGCTTTCAGTCCCATTAATTTCTCCAGTACCATTTTTTTACTCCTACTAATTTCTTTCAGTTCCTCATTCTCGCTAGACCCTTGGTTCTGTACTATTTCTGGGAAGTTTTTTGCGTCTTCTTCCGTGATGCCATTTATCTCACTTGATGTGTGCTGAACTGTGGTAAGCTTAAATAGGGAATTTGCAAGTATAACTGACTGATAGGAATTGAATAGCATTATGGGATACGCTGTACTCTCTCCCAGTTGTCCCACAACACATTTATTTACATTTAAATTAGTTGGAGTGACTCAATTATGAAAACTGTGCTAAATCAAACACCCACTGTTCTCTGCCTATTTTACACTATCGCTCAATGTAAAATGCACACCCAATCTGTTTGCAGTATAATATGCAACATGGTCCAGTTATCCAAGCAGGTGGATTTAGCACTCAATCTGTTAACTATGGTGTTCAACCAATGACGACACTGTGCGGGATATCACCAGTCAAAAGTCCTTGGAGCCATCTCAGGCCCATTCTGGAGATTGAAGGTATACCCATGAGCACCACTGTGGCTGACATGCCATTCCTCTCCGAGACTGACCATGGAGAGATTTCTTCCACAATTTCTGTTTCAAACACTCATTCAGTTATTACTGTTTGAGTTGTATTTTCAATATGTCATCTAGTGCTGAAGCCAATTGTTACATTTTTAGGTATTTCCTTGCCCTCAGCATCATGAAAACTCCAATAAGTCGACCTCACAGCCCCAATGAATCGGATTGTGCCTTTACCCACCCAATATTGAGTTAGATATAGAAAGACCCGGGGGTTGAACAGAGAAAAGTTGTTGCTATCGAAATACTGCCAAAGACCCTCTGACTAGCTGTGTACAGATTGACTTGTGAGCTGCAAACAGCAAATATGAACCCACAATTGAAAGCTCCAAACTACCGAACTCTCTAACATAGGGATTACAAAGTATCATTGGCTTTGTCTCCTCACAGACCTAAGACAGATCTTGGTTCCCAGACAAAACTGTTCATCAAACCTTCTACCCCAAAAAGACTTTAAGATGTCAATCACATGGGCTATTTCATTCAAGCTCTTTGAATGGTCTGTGATTATTGGAAGTTAACACTTTGTCCAGCCAGCTATCAGGGGCACTATTCAACGGATTGGCACCAATGATGCTGCATTCAATAGACATTGGCATATTAAACTCCGTTAATTCTGCTTTGATCAGCAAGAGTGAATCCAATACCTAATGTAACAGATAAAAGTTACATTTATTTTTAGTTTTTTACCATGTAAAGCAGTTATTTACATTTTTATTCAAGATTGTTAAACAAAATGTTGCTACATATCACTTCTGCTGCTAGGCTGTTTTTCATTGATGCAAAGAAGCAACAACCACTTAATTTTGCCAAGCACTTAAGCTCACGTGCTTTGTCTAAAACGTGTGGAGTGTTCTATCACATGTTGTGTTCTTTTACATGCTGGGCCCTGATTTCTTAATCCATGCATATTGAAAGTGGTTTGTCAGGGTGCCAATAAGTTAATTATAAACCGTTGGAAAAAGTAAAATGTTAATATTGTTAACATTCCTTCCAAACAAGTGCATAATGCAATCAACATTTTTATTTTTCAAAAATCACCCATTGCTTAAAATAATTGAAATGCCTACCAGGTGTTGTATGAGAGTGGGGATAATGAGGCACCGTAGCAGTTTGTTTCAAAGGAAGTTCACATTGATGCAAAGAGCATGAATCCATGAGCAACATTCAGTAAAACAGTGGGAGCTCCAATTTAACCCCCGGTCCCACTAATTAGGAATGGTAGCCTAGTGATTATGGTACTGGACTAGTAATCCAGGGGTTATGAGTTCAAATCCCACCATGGCAACTTGTGAAATGTAACAAAGCTGGTAAATTGTGGATGGCACCAGGTAAGAAATTACCATGAATGCTTCTGCTTTGTCATAAAAGCCCAACTCGTGCTCTACCTAGTCTGGCCTACCTATGATTCCTGCCCCACGCTGTAGTTGGCTCCTAATGCCCTAGGGATGAGCATTAAATATTGCCTTGCCTGTGTCATCCATGTCTCAAAGAATATTTAAAAAAGTTGAATGATACCAGATTAATTCAAATGAGATTTGTCTCTACGTTTTTTGCTGTTATTAAGACAATATGAGAATATTAAGACAATGTGAAATCTGGTTATTGCCCTGTCATTGAGAATCCCTGAACTCAGTACCAAAGTGATCTTATTTTAGACTGACTTTACTGTAGTGCACACCCATAAAAAAGACTGAAATGGCAATCAAATTGTATTCTCCACAGAAAAGTCAAATTTCAATAGGTTTGAATCTTGGTCACTGTTGGTTCCACTTTCATCTCCAGAACATGAGGCTAGATTGAGCTTAAATTTAAGTGTGAACTGCTGTTGTTTTGATTGATGGTTACGCTGGGTTTTAATAAGCTGCCAGGTCGCTATTAAAGCAAGCTGTTATATTATTAGCTTGTGATTTAATTTTAGGCTGCTTTGGAACTGCATGTGCACAGCTTGCTGACACAAGCCAGAGACGATCATTGCGTACAAAAGCCAAAATAGAAATTCGTCTAAAGTTCATCTATTCCAAGCAAAAAAAAAAGCTTACATTTGAATTCTGGAATGCCAGGCCAATCTACGGCAGTCTCCTGGAGGAGGGTAGGAATATATCCAATCCCAAAAAAATCTGCTGCTGTTATATTGCATCCAGTGCATGATGAGTCCACGAGGGTGGAAATTAATGCATCCAGTAATTGACACTCTACTAGGAGAGAGAATTTAGCCACTCGGTGCCCATCTTCTAAAGAAGTGGTGCATCCAATCTGTGATCGTCGACTGGGATCATGATACATTTAATTTTGGCAATCTTCGGGGGTGGGGTGGGGAGTGTAACGCAACCAATCATTTGAGAGGTCAATGGCTAGATCAGAAATTGGATCCAATTCATGACAATCTACTTGGAGGGGCGGAAAATAGATATAATTCATGGTCATCCACTGAGGGAGGCAATGGCCCCGATTTTGCTCCTTGCTCCCCTCCACCCCTGAAGCCAGCGTAAGTTGGGCGGCACACTTTTTACACACACTCGACTTGAGCTTGTCCTATTTAACAGGCTTGGGAATGCGCCAGGCAGGACTACCAATTAGGGAATCGACGCTCGCTCGATATCGGGGAGGGAGGTTTTATGCTGCTGCAGAGCTTGAAGGCTCATAGCAGTGCAAATTCTTGGCCTCTTTTTTGTTTGTTTTCAAAAACAACCCTGCTGGACTGAGGTAAGCAGAAGTGTCTGGCTGCCTTTTTACAGATCCTTCAGAACCTCGAATGCCCAGTTTGTTTGCGCAGTCTTTGGGGCAGGAGTCCCTCAGGCAGAATCCCTGGAAAGTAAGATGATAGGCACTGGGAAGCCACACCCACATCATTTACATACGATTTAAATACTCCCACCTGTTACAAACAGGAACTTCCAGCCCACGCTGGGGATGCCTCACAAAATGCACGTCAAGCACAAACAGGTTGGAGAAGCTGGCGTCATGGGTCTCTGCCCCTTTTCCTTCTATTGCACCAGTAACTGATGCACACAGGGTGTTAGGTAGCGGAAATTAGAGCCCAGTGTTTTCAATCCATGACAGTGCTGAGGGACGCAGTGTGTTAAATCCACAACAGTGAGTATGGATTCAGGTTATGCTAATAAAAATATGTGCCCGATCTCTGAGGCCGCACGAGGGAAGGAGCAGGGATGGGATTAGGCATGCAAACTCTGACAATCTATTGGGGTGTTATGTATCTCCTCATGTTAGGTGTGTGTGGGGCAGGGTTTCTACATATGGGCATGTGTTTGATCACTGGTAGACAATTGGTGCCATATGTTAAACTTTTTAACCCTTTAGGGAGGTTGCCTTCCTTGGAACACACACAATGCTTCATTAGGAGGATGCACAACTGAATTTTGAACCTTCTGAATCTGAAATCCGAACGTCTCCAAATATTAATCTATAAGATAAACCAAGTTCACGAATGACCTCTTCAATAAACTGGGCAACAGCTGAACCTGGTCACACCAGACTGTAGTGGCTTTCTCTGTACCTTTTTGTCCCATTCCTGCTTATGTCCTCCCTAATATGAGATGCTTTTGTCCATTTCCTCATTTCATTAGCCGCCTGACTACACCACCTGACCATACTACATTTACCTAGAACCAGTGATTCATATTAAAAAGTCACAAACTGCATTGTGGCCGAGCCGATAACCTTTAATGTATAGAGTCAAGTAGCAGTGACCCTATCAAACATGTCAACACATCTCTTTCAGTAGTTTTGTTCTTGCTCTTTATCACAGACATTTCAGTTCCTCGTCAGTCTAGTTTTTCTCGCTAGTACATGCGCTACTCACAAGCATCAAGGTAACAATCTTGCAATCCACTGTTTAGAACAATGAGTGCGAGACTTCAGTTTGATTATTAGTTGCTGAATGTTTAGAATGAAATATCACAGTCTAGCTCAAGAAAGTAATTAAATTTCTTAGTAGTGCAGAATATAAATAAGTCTCATTAGCTTTAACTTTGGCTCTAAATCGGATAGATATGAGCTGGAGAGACAGAAGTACTGACTGCTGCATTTACTGTAATCTCATTACTTCCTCACAGCAGGGAGCTGAAACATTAACGGAGTAGTTTGGCTGACTTCCAAGCCTGGTACCTGGAGCTTTGTCCCCCTCTAAAGGCCGAGTATTGTTGATTAAATGTCCCTGATTGTCCTCGCCTGGCAGCATTACATTGTGCCTCTGTGTTTCAGTTTCGTTGCAGCCCAAGATTTCTGTACAGCCAGGCCTCATATATTGTTCTCTGTAATGGACAGTAATAACGAAGAGATTGGCAGTTTTCCGTACATATTTAACTTCTTGACTGATTGATTGAACAGTTCTTTCTGGTTTCAAACATACCAGTCAACTGAACTGTTCTAAAATAAGATGTATCACAATGAAATGTCCCATAACTTACTAGAGGGCCGAAAGCAAAACCGTTGAACTCTTATTGATTTACCTTCAAAGATGTCATGTGAGTATACCAGATGTTAACATGATGATTCTGACTGCTGAACTGCACAACGACCTCTTCTGTCATCAAGTCAGTCAGGCCTGAACCCCAATCGCTCAGTTAATCAATTCATACTATGGTGTACTCCATACTCGGCAGCAAGCTCTCACATCCAGTTGACCATATCAGCTGGGCCAGCAGGGGGAGATGGGTGAGACAAGACCATCAAGCCCATCGATACGCACCCTGTTAGACGGTGCTCGCTCATGCACCGCCCTCCCCAATGCCTCGTCACGGTAACTCCTGGGAGAGGCAAAAAAGAATCTGTGGCCAGTTTCCTGGAAAGCGTCCTCCCCACGTCCCTAAGGCAGTCGAGCAAGTTGCAGGAGACCATGGTTACCCGCGATGTATCACTAGACGTGCACAGCTAACCCGCAGCCCATGAAACTAGTTGTGGACACACCTGGGTTTGAACCGCTAACCTCTTGGCTGCGTTTAGGTTAGGAGCGCACAAACCCAATGTGATCAACTTTATTTCCATTTTTTCAGGCGGCAGCTGTTGATGATTCTGCCATCCCCATTTGCAACATTTAATCTCTTCTGCCTTCCATCCCAGCACAGACCGTCCCTTTTGTTCCTTCCCCCCCTCCCCCCTTTCCCTGCCTCTGCACCTGCTTAAAACCTGTGACATCCCTAACTTTTTCCAGTTCTGACGAAGGGTCACAGACCTGAAACGTTGACTCTGTTTCTCTCTCCACGGATGCTGCCTGGCCTGCTGAGTGTTTCCAGCATTTTCTGTTGTTATTTCAGATTTCCAGCGCCCGCAGTATTTTGCGATTCTGTTGTGTGTGATGGACTTATTGTTGCTGCTGCTGTTTTTTTTCCAGTGGCCTGTTATATTAAAAACAATCTCAAACTCTTGGGTAACGTTGAAGAGGCAGGATCTTTATGAAAGAGTGTTTGGTGAAGTTTTTTCATTTATTTGTAACACATAACAGAATGACAGATCAAAATGGAATGTATCATGTTATTTCAGTGAATTGTGGTAATATAATGACAAAATTGAGAGGTCGCACAACACCAGGTTATAGTCCAACAGTTTTATTTGAAATCACAAGCTTTCGGAGCTATCGATTGCCCCTTCCTCAGGTGAAGTAAATAGATACAGAATCGCCAAAGCATATATAATGACACCCAGCTCTTATGCTCCCTTTGACAAAGGAAAAAGGAATATCAGTGACTTTTTCTGAAAGACAGTGGGGGTCATTTTAACTTAACCCACCCATCGAGAAACTGATGGGATCGGGTGCAATGTTGGTTCTAGTTCCGGCTCAATTTATTTCTCTGTTGAAGTCATAGGAAAGTAATATTGGGTGGGATGTAAAACCAGCGTTGGGCCCGATCCAGTCAGTATCCCGCCTGGAGAGTTTGGTTAAAATTGCCCTCAAGATCTCTAAAACACAGCTACCACCTTACATGGATGCCTCAAACCCCACCAGAGCCCACAGATACCAAGGCATAAATCCTTCAAAAAGTAGAGATTATAATTGAAACAAATTGGACTTGCAATTGTAATTCATGACAGTAGTTTGATTGAATAATTTGACCTGGTTTGCAATCCTCACTTACAACCTAATGTACTCCCACACATTCAGAACGGCTGAATATACAACAAAACAACCATCAGTCTCACAGCAAGCACACAATTCCTAAGGTTTTGCCTGTGTTTTTTTTTTAACAAGCCCCTGTATACGATATACAAAGTAAATAGGGAAAGCTGGAATGTCTGTATATAGGCAGCTAAAGAAAGATGCAATACAAACTCTACGGTATAACTGAATATTGTATTTATAACTATCTTGGGTCCTCTTTTTCCACCATCTACAAGGCACAAGTCAGGAGTGTGATGGAATACTCTCCACTTGCCTGGATGAGTGCAGCTCCAACAACACTCAAGAAGCTCGACACCATCCAGGACAAAGCAGCCCGCTTGATTGGCACCCCATCCACCACCTTAAACATTCACTCCCTCCACCATCGGCGTACCGTGGCTGCAGTGTGTACCATCTACAAGATGCACTGCAGCAACTCGCCAAGGCTTCTTCGGCAGCACCTCCCAAACCTGCTACCTCTTCCACCTAGAAGGACAAGGGCGGCAGGCGCATGGAAACATCACCACCTCCAAGTTCCCCTCCAAGTCACACACCATCCTGACTTGGAAGTATATCGCCGATCCTTCATCTTCGCTGGGTCAAAATCCTGGAACTCCCTACCTAACAGCACTGTGGGAGTACCTTCACCACACGGACTGCAGCGGTTCAAGAAGGCGGCTCAACACCACCTTCTCAAGGGCAATTAGGGATGGGTAGTAAATGTTGGCCTTGCCAGCGACGCCTACATCCCATAAACAAATTAAAAAAAAGTATATTCATCAGTAAGAACAAAGCAAAAAACATTTGGTGTGTTTATCGCATGTACACGCTAAAAAACCCACAAAGAAACATATGATGTACAGGAGCAATCTGATCATGACATTGGAAGACTACAGATTCGGCCCTCAATTTAAGATTTGACCCCAGCTTGTTCGTTGCTTTTCAGATCCGGCACGAGTTGTCAACATGCCTCCCATCATTTATCTGCCAGTTGGAATGCCTGGATACATCAAGTGCCCGGTGGATGCAGATCCTCCAGCAACACAAGTCAAGTGGACCAAAGATGGACGACCACTAAGGATTGAAAAGGTAAAATGTAGGATTTATGGGCAGCAACTTGAGTTTGTACTGAGGACCAGAATGTGAGATCCAGTGGCCGGATGCCCCGTGCTAAGTTTCCTCTGGATTCGATGACATTTACTCTGATTTGCTAAAATCAGACATTTGAGTCTCAATAGATAACTAGATCAATAAATAATAGAAATAAAGAAATTAATGTCATTCAAATATATATTGTTCCTCATACATTACAGCTGCTCATAATATGGCCCAGGCCAGTTATGACCTACCTCTCCTACACCCATGACCCTCGCACACTTGCGGCTCCACATGTCCCTGGACCTCAATTCATAGCCTACCCCATTATGGGATGTTGACTGAATTTGCATTGAGTATTGTTTCTTTCTTGCTCTCCAGCAAAATAAGCTGAGGAAATTTGATTCCTGGGATGAGTGGGTTGTCCTATGAGGAAAGATGGTGCAGACTGGGCCTATAATCTCTGGAGTTTAAAAGAATGAGAGGTGATCTCATTGAAACATATAAGATTCTGAGGGGGATTGACAGGGTAGATGCTGAGAGGTTGTTTCCCCTGGCTGGAGAGCCTAGAACTAGGGGGCATAGTCTCAGGATAAGGGGTCGGCCATTTAAGACTGAGATGATGAGGTATTTCTTCACTCAGAGGGTCATGAATCTTTGGAATTCTCTACCCTAAAGGGCTGTGGATGCTGAATCGTTGAGTATATTCAAGGCTGAGATAAATAAATTTTTGGACTCTAGGATAATCAAGGGATATGGGGATCAGGCGGGAAAGTGGAGTTGAGGTCGAAGATCAGCCATGATCTTATTGAATGGCGGAGCAGGCTCGAGGGGCCGTATGGCCTACTCCTGCTCCTAATTCTTATGCTTTTGTGATTGGGGAAAAGATTCTTTCAACTTCCATAGATCAAGTTTAGGGGCTGTGTTAAAATGGAACTATTGGTTATATTGGGGTTTTTTTCCTCTTCCTGTGGGGAAGTATTTGGCCTCTCCATGGAAACTACCCATGATGGAAGTCAGGAAATTGTGTGTGGTATTATGGATTCAGGTGTATTTCCCATCACTCTGGTGTGGCATGTTGCAATAGTGACCCTTCAACAAGGCATGGGTTGGAATTGTGACCCTTAACCAAAAGCGTGTGAGTAACACTGCCGTAAAGTTTTACTGCATCTTGGTCAAAGCTGAGCTGCTACAGAAAGTAGTTTGTTATACACTAGGACAGAAATCGTGAGACGGTAATGCTTGTTGGACATGACAGTAGGGTGCAGAATCAATGCTGCAAGGTTGTAGCCGTATATCTGATCCATTCTCGCTTTTAGTGAGGCTCAGAGCCTCAAAGTTTCTGTCCTATTATTCTTTCTGAGGACACCAGTGAATCAAGTACAAAGTTCCTATCGACCAAAATCTATTTCAAAATCATATTCAGAAGGGATATGGCGCATAAATAGACCATCCAGTATGATAGTAAGTCACACTGACCAGACGGCTACAATGCCCAGTCTGTGCTGATCTCAGCTTGCAAAGAAGCTGGTGTGCTACAATTGACCTCTCTGCTCTGGGCTGGTGAGAGGAATAATTAACCAGGTTGGGCAGCAACTCCTGCTGCAAAGTATGCGGGTGTGGGCATCTGGTTACCGATAGGAACTGTCTCAGCTCTGATGCCCTCCAGGTGCGAGTAGCTTGCAGAACGAGGGGGCATAGTCTCAGAATAAGGGGTCGCCCATTTAAGACGGAGATGAGGAGCAATTTCTTCTCTCAGAGGGTCGTGAATCTTTGGAATTCTTTGCCCCAGAGAGCTGTGGCAGCTGAGTCATTGAGTATATTCAAGGTTGAGATCGACAGATTTTTGAGCAACAGGGGGAGTCAAGGGTTATGGGGAACAGGCAGGAAAGTGGAGCTGAGGCCAAAATAGGATCAGCCATGATCTCATTGAATGGCGGAGCAGGCTCGAGAGGTCGAATGGCCTGCTCCTGCTCCTATTTCGTATATTCTTATGTTCTTGCACTCGCTGCCAACACTTGCAGATGAAGAGTGGTCACTAGGGGCGAAATCCCAGAGGGTTGTTGGTGCAATTGAAACTGTAACCCAGCAAGAGTCAATATTTTTGGGAGCTCAGAGAAGAGAGCAAGCGTTGGTGACAAGGTTGAAGCTGAATGGTGCAGGTCTTGAATGAGCGTTTAAACAGTGGAGCAAACTACATGGGTGTTTGATCTATTTTTATACTTATAGTCTTAAATTCTTATTCTGATTCCCAAATCAATTCAATTAATACTGATGGTTTATGCTTAGTGGAAAATCTGGATTATTTAATTATCACCAGGGTCACTCAATTAACAGGCTACAATTATCTATTAGAATTTAAAGTTGCTGTGTGGGTTGCAACATTTCATTTCAAATTACATTGTCGGGTTCTCTCTATCGGCAAACCCATCATAAATTTGTCAGTATTTAACTGCAGTGCCTGTTACACCTGTAGATGGCACTGTGATAGAAATTTTTAATGTTAAACGTTACGTAACGTTAGCTCCTGAAAAAATACTTGCCAAATGGCAGGTTGAGAATAAATAGCGAAAAAGCCATTTCAGTCTACCTGCAGTTGCAGGCTGTGGCCAACGCGTGTCACTGTGGAGCAGCCTGAAGTTTTTACCAGCAGTCATGTTGGTAAAGGAAGGTAAGCAAAAATGTTTATTGCTTCTGAAATTATTTTCCTGTCACGGCACTCCTAGACCCCCCTCAGACTTACTCCCCTGGCACTCTGGTGTTTAGACCTTTTGTTACAATGGAAAAAATATTGCCACGTGCCCTGTCTCTCTCCCAAACACGCTCCCTGAATTGCAATCTACCCCCCCCATGACTGCCAACTCAGTAGTTCCCTTTCCATGGTGTTGTCCCCAATCAGTATCACCAACATTTTGGCACCCACATCATTATTGGCCAGTCACGGTACTCCCACGTGATTGTCGACCCACCCCACCCCCGCAGGCAGCTTCCTGATAACAATAATACAAAAAGAAAATACTGCAGATGCTGGAAATCTGAAATAAAAACAGAAAATTCTGGAGATACTCAGCAGGTCAGGCAGCATCTGTGAAGAGAGAAACAGAGTTAACGTTTCAGGTCGATGACCTTTCGTCAGAACTGGAAAAAAGCAGGAAGTAGAACAGATTTTTAAGCAAGTATTGGGAGCTGGGAAAGGGGGGAGGGGATGAAAGAACAAAAGGGAAGGTCTATGATAGGATAGAAGGCAGGAGAGGTTAAGAGACATTAAGAGACATTAAGAGATATTCAATGCAAAAGGAGATGGTAATGGGACAGTTTAAGATACAAAAGATGGCTCTAGATGAAGTGTAAATTGCGCTGGCAGAATGAAAGAGAAAAAAAAAAGTGTGGAAAAAATATATATATGATAGGGGCCGGGGTTATGATCTGAAATTGTTGAACTCTATGTTGAGTCCAGAAGGCTGTAAAGTGCCTAATCAAAAGATGAGGTGCTGTTCCTCGCGCTTACGTTGAGCTTCAGTGGAACAATGTAAGAGGCCAAGGACGGTGAGGTCTAAGTGGGAGTGGAGCAGAGAATTAAAGTGACAGGCGACCGGAAGCTCGGGGTCCCCCTTACGGACTGAACGGAGGTGTTCCACAAAGCGGTCACCCAATCTGCGTTTGGTCCCCTCTACTGTGGTTGACACGGCCCTTGACCGTGTCCATTCTATCTCCCGCACTTCTGCCCTCACCCCTGCCCCTCCCTCCCGGAACCACGATAGGGTTCCCCTTGTCCTCACCTTTCACCCCACCAGCCTTCACATTCAACAGATCATCCTCCGCCATTTCCGTCACCTCCAGCGTGATCCCACCACCAAACACATCTTCCCCTCACCTCCCCTTTCAGCATTCCGAAGGGACCGCTCCCTCCGCGACATCCTGCTCCACTCCTCTATCACCCCCAACACCCCTTCCCCTTCACCCGGCACCTTCCTGTGCAAGCGCAGGAGATGCAACACATGCCCTTATACCTCCCCCCTTCCCACAGTCCAGGGCCCCAAACACCCCTTCCAGGTGAAACAGCGATTTACTTGTACTTCTTGCAATTTAGTATACTGTATTCGCTGCTCACGATGTGGTCTCCTCTACATTGGGGAGACCAAACGCAGGTTGGGTGACCGCTTTGCGGAACACCTCCGTTCAGTCCGTAAGGGGGACCCCGAGCTTCCGGTCGCCTGTCACTTTAATTCTCCGCTCCACTCCCACTCAGACCTCACCGTCCTCGGCCTATTACACTGTTCCACTGAAGCTCAACGTAAGCTCGAGGAACAGCACCTCATCTTTCGATTAGGCACTTTACAGCCCTCTGGACTCAATATAGAGTTCAACAATTTCAGATCATAACCTCGGCCCCTATCAGGTATATTTTTTTTCCACACTTTTTTTTCTCTTCTCTCCCACACGGCAGCTGTCTTGCATTCTGTCAGCGCAATTTACACTTCATCTAGAGCTAGCCTTTGTTTCTTAACCTGTTCCATTACCATCTCCTTTTGCCTTGAATATCTCTTAATGTCTCTTAGCCTCTCCTGCCTTCTATGCTATCACAGACCTTCCCTTTTGTTCTTTCATCCCCTCTCCCCTGTCCCAGCTCCCACACTTGCTTAAAAATCTGTTCCACTTCCTGCTTTTTTCCGGTTCTGACGAAAGGTCATCGACCTGAAACGTTAACTCTGTTTCTCTCTTCACAGATGCTGCCTGACCTGCTGAGTATCTCCAGCATTTTCTGTTTTTATTCCTGATAACAATTCTCAACACTCAAGGGCACTGTACAGTCTGGCCTTGGCATTAGCACCATAAGCACCATAAGCACCCCCACTGTATGCATTTCGGCTCCGTTTAGCTCCCCCTTCCCCCTGCCACTGAGAGGAAAATATGGGCAGGAGTGAAGGGAAGGATAGTTCACCACCCCCTGCGATCCTCTTTCCTACCATCCTCCTGTCCCCTCTCCTCCCCCGTTCACTTTCCCCCCTTTCCATTCACCTTTTCCCCTCCTCTTCCCCTCTTCTCACCCACCCATTGCTCCCCTCATTCCCTCTCTCCTTCAACTCCGGAGAAGTTAATAGTCTGACAGTTGAGCAGAATTTAGGAAGGGATTATTGCCATCTGAAGCTGAGCCAGTCCATAGAGTGCACAGACAAACAGCGGAGAGCTGACAGAATCTCTGTGCCTACTTACCACCCCAAATTTACCATTTCGCACCACTTAATCACAAATCACCCTATAGTTGTCTCTCACGTCCACAGGGCATCCTTGGAAGGAAACCACAGAGTTCTGCGCAATATTAGAAGCATTGCCATGTTGTCCTAAACACTTGCCATAGTACAAGGCGACTTATGCCAACTTTCCCCCTCAAGATTAGATTGTTTTCGACCAGTTGTGTGCCAGTCCGACTGAGAAGTGACGGCTCTCGTGCCAAGTGTAACTGGCACATACTAGTGTCAAGTACTCCAATACCTGAATCCCTGCCCATTAGGTTTCAAAATGAAAACCTTACCTTCTGTGCTGCCAGGTTCCATCTCTCAGCTGAAGATTTCAATCTGATCTGTAACTAACAGATAGCAACAGGTCAGTCAACATTGCAGTATTGTTAAAAAAAAGTATTGAGAAGCCATTTTTAAATAGTAAGCATTATTCCAAAGGTACAAGGGTAGCAAATGAACAGCAAATATATCGTATGTTATTTATAGTCACCTACTTAGCTCAGGGCCGTAGTATTCCTTAATGCTTACTTACCCGATTCAGACACGCATAATTAATAAACTTGTTTTGCACCTTAAGAACCACAGAGTATCCATGAACTCTTCAGTGTTTTTGTAATCTACTCCGAATTGAAACGGAGCAGTTTATTCCATGGATCTCACTTTATTGTAGTGCTCCGAGTGTTGTAGCAGTCTACCGCCGGTGTCATGCACTTCATATTAGTTCTTGATGGTTGCCAAAGGGAATCCGAAGTGACATTTTGCCAATTGTTAAGACATCCGAGGGCCTATTTTCCCATTTCCATTGTACTGAGCCAAAGTCGCGCAAATAAGGGCAAAGTGTCGCCATGTACAAGCAGCTGACTTTTCCACTGAGTGCATCTTGTGATTAGCGCTCTGGCAATAATCCAATTAGTTTGCGTCAGTGGCCATTTTGCAAAGTGCACTGACTGGAGAGAATGGCCGCAGGGCTTGATCCAACATAAAAATGGTCAATTGGCGTGATTTTAAATAGTTTCGATTTTTTTTTTTTTTGCTTTTCAGTATTCAAACCCATGCCCATAAAGTGATAAAATTAACACCCTACTTTCTCTGCTGTCTAGGCTGGAATGTGAATCTGAACTGTATTTTTGTAAACTTTACATTAAACATATTGCTGGTTGCCAATAGTTCTAGGAATATTTTTTGGCTTCACAACCGTTAACTAAAATACAAAGTTAAGTGACACTTAAATCAGGTGCTGTTCTTCCTTTTCTCTCTGGGTCACCTGTGGTTGGACCAAAGAAGAACATTCAAACATGGGTTTTTTGATGCACCAGTCCCAGCAGATAACCAGTAGGCCCACTCTAGCTATGCCAAAGCCCTACCTTTTGGTCATTCAAGCTGGTTTTGGAGTGGGGGACACTGAGATACGTAGAAAGAAAGACATTGGGCTGGATTTTCATTGACCCGTGGAGGCAGGTTTGGAGGCGTGTGGGGGGTTAAAATTGCGAAAACTGGCGGGCGGGCACAAGCCCGCCTCCATCCTGCCTCCACGCAATTTTCATTAAATCGTGTCTGCTGGTCCCGACTCCGTCCCACCTCTAAGAGACGGGATAGGCTGTTAAGGCCCTTAACAAGCACTAAATTGCCTCTATAATGCCATTTTGAAAGGCCTTTGTGATTTTAACCCTTTTTCTACGTGAAGCACGCCTGTTCTGAACCACGAATGTGAAACCTGGCGGGAGCACATTTGGCAGGCAGGCTGGCTGGCTGGCTATGGGGATGGATGCATATATGGATGGATGGGGAGGAGACATATCTGGGAGTGGTGGTGTAAAAATATCTGGGAGCAGACTTAGGGCTGCTGCTGCTCATTTTGCATCCAGGTCCTCTCTCAGCAAAGGTCAGGCAGTCTCTGAAGACCTTCAATGCAGCAGCAATGATGACATCATCAGAGGCGACTTTCAGACTGAAAACACTAAATGGTTCATGAGTTCCCACATGCTGGAACTCAATTGCCCAATTAGGTGAAAATTGCATCAATCTCCCACATCCAATTGCAGTCGGGTGGATAACACGACCCCAACCCGCCCCAGTATCAAAATCCAGCCCATTGTGTTTATGTAGCGCCCCAGGCCATCTCCAAGCACTTTACAGCCAATTAATTGCATTTGAAGTGTGGTCACTGCTGTTTCCCAGGCAAATGCTGCAGCCAGTTGTACACAGCAAGGTCTCTCGAACAACATTGAGATGAATGACCACTCCATCTGTTTCTCTGGTATTGAATGATGGATGAATCTTGGCCAGGACACCACGAGGACTCCCTGCTCTTCAATAAAAGGAGCCATGGGATCTTTCATGTCCACCTGAACAGACAGATGGAGCTTCAGTTTACCATCTCATTTGAAGTTCCAGCCTAGATTATGTGCTTAGTGGGGCTTGACCAACAACCTTCTGGCCCAGAAGTGAGAGTGCTACCAACCGAGCCAAGCTGACACTCAATACGATTTGCGCCTACGGTGGGCACAAGTTAACGAGGAAATCCTGACTTTGAACTATGCACTGTGCCACTTCTATCACATTAGGGTGTGCAACTGAAATAAAATCTATCTGGCACCTGACACAAAATCTATCTGAAACAGCATTATTAAGAGACTTGCTAAAATACTGCTTTACTAGGGTGTTCTGGTCGTATCCTAGTTGGTTGGTTTTCATCATTTACAGTAACTTTTTCCGGCAGTATCACGGTTGGAATTTGCTCAATGACGGGACCATCACACTGGAAGAAGCTACAGAAGAAGCTCTTGGCACTTACACCTGCGTGCCTTACAATACTCTAGGTACCATGGGACAATCTACCCCTGCTCGACTGGTGCTTAAGGTAAACTCAAACTGATTAATCCATTCTCGTCTATAGCTTAATGGAATAAGATTTTCTTTGATCACGCTGACAACCATCTGCAGTGCCCATTAGTTCAATTAAAATGGAAGCTCCGAATTCTGGGTCCCAGTGAAATGATGAATGTACGTTATTCAGAAGCCAGGCTGTTGAAATATATCACCAGCTACAGTTACTAATGACAAATTGTTAAAGTTTAAAGGGTTCTCTATCAAAATAATAATGCTCAATGGTTAAAAATACTCTTGTTTTCTTGCCCAATTTGTCTTGCTCACCTTCTTCTCAATGGTCTGTTTGTAAAGCTTAAAACACCAAATGATAAACAATGCATTGGCCACTCACCACGTCTGGTGTTTCTGCCTTGAGTATAGCTCAGTGTGAGCTCCGCAAACATGTAGAAAAGGTGTCCATTCGCTCCCATATGGTACTGTGTGGCTCAACGATGTCTCTGCAGCAATTCCTGTACATGAACAATATAATATGATTAGGCAGAGTCAACATGGTTTTATGAAAGGGAAATCATGTTTGACAAATCTGTTAGAGTTTTTTGAAGATGGAACTAGTAGGATGGATAAGGGGGAACCAGTGGATATAGCGTATTTGGATTTTCAAAAAGCATTCGATAAGATGCCACACAAGAGGATATTACACAAAATTAGGACTCATGGTATTAGGGGTAATATATTAGCATGGATTGAGGATTGGTTAATGGACAGAAAACAGAGAGTAGGAATAAACGGGACTTTTTCAGGTTGGCTGGCTGTAACTAGCGGGATACCGCAAGGATCAGTGCTTGGGCCTCAACTATTTACAATCTATATTAATGACTTCGATGAAGGGTCTGAGTGTAACGTATCCAAGTTTGCTCATGATACAAAGTTAGGTGGGAAAGTAAGCTGTGAGGAGGACACAAAGAGGCTGCAGAGAGATATAGGCAGGTTGACTGAGTGGGGAAGAACATGGTAAATGGAATACAATGTGGGGAAGTGTGAAGTTATCCACTTTGGTAGAAAAAACAAAAAAGCAGAATATTTTTTGAATGGTGAGAGACTGGGAAATGTTTGCACTCAGAGGGACCTGGGTGTCCTTGTACATGAATCACAGAAAGTTAACATGCAGGTACAGCAAGCAATTAGAAAAGCAAATGGTATGTTAGCTTTTGTTACAAAGGGATTAGAGTATAAGAGTAAAGAAGTCTTACTACAATTATACAGGGCATTGGTGAGGCCACACATGGAGTACTGTGTACAGTTCTGGTCTTCTTACCTAAGGAAAGACATACTTGCCTTAGAGGAAGTGCAGCGAAGGTTCACTAGATTGGTTCCTGGGATGAGGGGATTGTCCTATGAGGAGAGATTGAGTAGACTAGGCCTATATTCCTTAGAGTTTAGAAGAATGAGAGGTGATCTAATTGAAACATATAAAATTCTTAAGGGGGTTGACAGGGTTAATGCTGGGAAAATGTTTCCCCTGGCTGGGGTATCTAGAACACGGGGTCACAGTCACAGAATAAGGGGTCGGCCATTTAGGACTGAGATGAGGAGAAATTTCTTCACTCAAAGGGTTGTGAATCTTTGGAATTTTCTACCCCAGTGAGCTGTAGATGCTCAATCGTTGAGTATATTCAAGACAGAGGTCGATAAATTTTTGGAACAAAGGGAATTAAGGGATGTGGGGATAGTGCGGGAAGGTGGAGTTGAGGTAGAAGATCAGCCTGATCTTATTGAATGGCGGAGCAGGCCTACTCCTGCTCCTATTTCTTATTTCTTATACAGTTAGTTGTATTGTACACCCCAAAACCCAGAAGAGCTTGGGGGCTAAATTCGGTTGATTTGCGCCTCCCGTTAGCGCCCTAAGAGGGCACTAACGGGGCGCAAATCAACTAGTGCCTGGGCGCGGCACCACTAATGCCTCCCGTGAAATTCAGCGGGAGGTTAGCGGCGGTGCTGGCGCTAACCGTTAGCACCGCATGGCGCAGCGCCGCCGGCAATGACGTCATCGCCATGTGCAGCGCCCCGCTTGCGCCCTGGCTGTAATATTGGGTGGCGCCCCCCGACTTACCGCCGGACGCTATGTCCGCCGGGGTCAGGGGGGCCTACCTGCGGCCGGGGCGGCGCTAGTTAAAGGGAGGTGGCGGTCGGCCATTTTTGTTGCTGGTTGCCTGCCAGCACCTGCCCACCGTTGCTGTCCCAGGCCCCCGTGAAGCCCCCCCGCAGGGTGCCGGCTGCTCTCCGTGAGCCCGGCACTCCTCTTGAGTGCCAGGCTCATTTGCCGGCACTCCTAATCCCCGGTGGCCCAGCTGGTCGCCGGGACACGCTGCGCCAGGCCCCTCCCCTTTAAGAAGGGGAGGAAGGCCTGCAGTACCGCGGCTTGACGTGCCGCAGCGCATGGCGCTGCCGAACGTAGCGCCGCAGTTTTGACTCACAGCGCCCCAAGAGGGACGCGGGGCGCTTCCAGTAGTGCCCCTCCTCCCTCTCAGGGCGCTACCTGGGAAAATCGGCCGCAGGGGCGCTAACTTTTTCGGGGCACTAAAATTTTTTACCCCCTAATATTTGTGAGTGTGACTGTCCCAGTCATGGAAAAACCATCCTCTATGTACAGCAGTCATAGAAATGTGTAGAGTGCCATAGATTAGCACCAAAAACTGCTACTTTAATCTGCTGACCTGATAGAAATACGTTAGGTGGTTTTCAGTTGCCCTCTAGAATTGAATACAGCTCCAATACGATACACGTGTGATATCTGGCTGTAAGAATTAGGTGTAGCATAGGTGAAAGATTTAAGAAAGCACAATCCCTTGTTTTTCCATTATAAGCGAAAGGGGGTCAAAATGTAACAACTGACTCCTTTTCTTCACACCCTTCAACTGGCTTACTATAAATGGTAGATAGTCAACTATTTTGGAAAATGACCAGCTTTTTTAATGTTGAGAGACCGAGCTGAAGGGTTAAGGTTCATGGTGCAGGACACCACCAAGGTTGAAAAGAGTAGGAGAGAAGAGTAGCGCAAGTTAAGTAATGAATGGACAACTCCAACCTTGAGTTTTAAACTCGGAATGGAAAGCAATCCCATAGGTATGAAGTCGTAGAACAGAAGAGAGTAGGAGACTGCAACACAGTGAAGATGCAGAAAGGAGGATGAGTGTGTCAAAAGACTTATTTGAAGGATCAAGGAAGGAAACTACTTTTCCTGTACCTTCCATAATCCTGTACTTTCTGTCTGCTGCATGGAATGAAAATTGCAAGCATTCCATATTTCAAGATCTGTGTGCACTAAAAGTTAAAAGAATGCCAAATCAAAAGATGTGGGCATTTGAAAGCTAAATAATTTTGAAAGATGGAAATACTGTCCCATTAAACACCTTTTGATGTGGAACTGACTGTTCATTCACACCTCGGACTCTCAGCTTTGATGTTCTCCTGCAGAAGGAAGCCCGATGGTGGTGGGGGGTTGGTCCATTCTAACAGAATGCTGGACTCTAACCACCGAGCAGTTCTAATCAATTAGTGTGCATGTTCTTCAAGCCTTTCCTTTCAAAGCCTTTCTTCACTTGCAGGCCTTGATTAAGCAGTGACTGGAACCTTTCAGGAGAAATGTTACCTTGTAATTGGTAATGAGCTTGAAAGAGCCTCAACTAATCACCATAGTACAATAAGACCTATTAGAGCAGAATATGTATTACAGCCCACTACAGGGACCAATGAGCAGACAGAATGAGCTGTAGTGTATACTGATCAACAGCATTTTAAAAGGTATTTGTATTTCCCTGGACAATAAACAGAATCTCATGCTGAAATTTTTTTTTGTAAGTATAAAATGATTGATGTTAAGACGAGTTATAAATACCTTTTCCACTCAGTTCATGTCAACAGATATCAATAATTCATTTTTATCAAGTACTAGTTTCCTGCTATCTTATTCTACATTCCAGTATTTGCTGTTCTGGTTGTGACCGGTAGTTCTAATATTACCATTTTACAATGTAAGCTAAGGTTCACGAGATCCCCTTTGTAAGGCTGCATTTTGGAGACAAACGCAAAGTGCATTCCAGTGAGGTGTGCGCTGTAAAGGCTATTTACATTGTTTTCTTCATAGAAAGGGAATGATAAGCACTGCAGTCTGCATTAGAGTCTGATGCTAACACAGTTTCAGTTAACCCACCTTGCTTCATCTCTCCCCACATTCAAAGTCTCCTTAAAAGCCACCTCTTCGATTCCACCTTTGGACACCTTCCATGATTCCTCTCAACAACAACAACTTGTAATTATATAGCGCCTTTAACGTAGTAAAACGTCCCAAGGCGCTTCAGAGGAATATTATAAGACAAAAAATTTGACACCGAGCCACAAAAGGAGAAATTAGGGCAGGTGACCAAAAGCTTGGTCAAAGAGGTAGGTTTTAAGGAGCGTCTTAAAGGAGGAAAGAGAGGTAGAGAGGCAGAGAGGTTTAGGCAGGGAATTCCAGAGCTTAGGGCCTAGGCAACAGAAGGCATGGCCACCAATATTGTGGCCATCACTCCTTGTGTTTATGTTCACGCCCAAATTGTGATGTGGTTTGGGCATTTTGTTGCATAAAAGGTGCTATATAAATGTAATTCTGTTGCCATTATGAGATAGATAGACGATATTCAACCGAGCAGTGTATTAATATCACCACAAGTGGGGCTGAAGAGAAAGCTCATGTCCGATAACGTCACCAATAAAGCTGATCATGGTCAGGCGTGCGAGAGGAAATACCTTGTCCAACCAGCCATCCTTGTTTGAACTTGGACAAGTATTTGCAGGCTATTCGACATGGCATATTAAGAAAACAAGTTTTGTACTTCTAAATAATCTCCCATGCTGTTGGACAAGGGGAGTCGAGATCAAGTGTTGCCTTTAGGTGAAGTGAGGTTCAAGGGCTGGATAATCAGACCAGGGAGTGCCAATGTAATTCGGTCTCCATTTTAAAGTCATATATTCTTCCCTTATCTTTATATTTCCATTATAAATTCCTATATCAATATTTCTAATATAATGTGCCTATGTAAATCATACAATCATAGAAATTTACGGCACAGAAGGAGGTAATTCAGCCCATTGTGTCTGCGCCGGTCGAAGAAGAGCTATCCATCCTAATCCCACTTTCCAGCTCTTGGTCCGTAGCTCTGCAGGTCACAACACTTCAAGTGCATATCCAAGTACTTTTTAATGATGAGGGTTTCTGCCTCTACCACCCTTTCAGGCAGTGCGTTCCAGACCCCCACCGCCCTCGGAGTGAAAAAAATTCTCCTCAACTCCCCTCTAATCCTTCTACCAATTACTTTAAATCTATGCCCCCTGGTTAAACTTGCCGTATTGTAATTACCCCTTCATGGGCAGCTGGCAGAAGTCTTCAGAACAGCTATCAGCATTTAAATTGGGAGCATTACCTTAAATGTTATATATAAAGAGAGGGAAAAAAAAGAGTTTAATGTAAATCATGGGCTGAGAATTATTATATTGGGTAATTAACATAATAAGTGACAATTTGTATTATTAATGTTTGCACAGTTCCTATGATCGCTACTTTGCAGCAATGGAAAGTAAAATAACACCGGTGGAAAATAACTTCAAACCATTTCTGTTTGCCAGGATCCTCCTTACTTTACGGTGCTACCAGGCTGGGAGTATCGGCAGGAAGTAGGCCGAGAACTGGTCATTCCATGTGCTGCTGCAGGTGATCCATTCCCAGTAATCTCCTGGAGGAAGGTATCTGAGCTTTTGTTTATTTTACTTAACACATACTAAGCCGTCAGGGAGGTGCAGAAGCCTGCCTTTCCTTCACTCGTAGGACAGTTACAGAACACATGAGCAAGGCCACTGGTTCACATTCGTGACTCTGTCCATGTTTATGTGAAAATTGCCAAACAGTGGCCTTTCTCATGAACACCAAAGGCATCAGTCAATCATATGGCTCTTTAATATCATGATGCGGAGATGCCGGTGTTGGACTGGGGTGGACAAAATTGAGAGGTCGCACAACACCAGGTTATAGTCCAACAGTTTTATTTTAAAATAAAACTGTTGGACTATAACCTGGTGTTGTGCGACCTCTCTTTAATATCAGCCTCCTCTAGGGACTTGTCCAGCTCCTTTTTCAATGTTTGCAATGAACCTTCACCCATTGTAGCTAAATTGGAAGAACTTAATGCTCAAGTTGTGTTTAATAAATTATCATTCATTTATTTGAACTGTTTTTTGAATGAAGGTTTTTTTAAAAAATTTTCGTAAACAAAAAATAACACTAACGGAATACACGGTGCCATATAATGCACCGTAACTTGATGGAAGAGACATTATTTTGCAGGCAATGATCAGAACTTCCACCTCGTGAATACAAAGATGCTTTTTCATGAATTAAAAAACAAAGTGCCTCAAATATCCATGAATTTGGTACTGGCAATAGGTGCAGAGAGAGGAGATGGATGTCACGGGGGAGGGTTTGAGAGAACGTGGGAGAAGAAACAAGCTTTATTTGCAGAGAAAGAATGAAAAGCATGGAAATCAAAGCAGGGGCAGGATGCAAACAAGAGGTGTTTTACTTGTGGAATTCCTTTTAGTATTGTACAAATATTGCGCAGGACAATCACATTGTGTGTTGCCCTAACGTATTGAACTCTTCTATTATTATTGCTTTTACATGTAGAAATGGCAAGATTTTTCAGTTTTTAAGACACCTGCCCCAAAGGAGCCTGACCTGTTGAGGAAGCTCTTCCAAGCGTCATCTGTTTGGAGTTTATTTCGTTTATTTTATAGCAGCGGTTGGTTTCACGTGTTTGCGTAGCTCACATGTGGATTTCTGCTCTTCATCTCTTAGTCATATATCTGTGATTGTTCAAGGACCATAGGAGATTAGCGTGTAAAGTTAAGGCACATGGGATTGGGGGCAAGGTATTGACTTGGATAGAGAACTGGTTGGCGGACAGAAAGCAGAGAGTAGGAATTAATGGGTCTTTTTCCGAGTGGCAAGCAGTGACTAGGGGGATACCGCAGGGATCGGTCCTTGGACCCCAGCTATTCACAATATACATTAATGATCTAGATAAGGGAACTAAATGTAATATCTCCAAGTTTGCAGATGACACAAAGCTGGGTGGGAGTGTGTGCTGCGAGGAGGATACCGAGAAACTCCAGGATGATTTGGACAGGTTGGGTGAGTGGGCAGAAGCGTGGCAGATGCAATATAACGTGGATAAATGCGAGGTTATCCACTTTGGTGTCAAAAACAGAAAGGCAGACTATTATCTGAATGGCAATAGATTGGGAGAAGGGGAAGTGCAACGAGACCTGGGTGTCCTTGTGCACCAGTCGCTGAAGGTAAGCATGCAGGTGCAGCAGGCGGTGAAGAAGGCAAATGGTATGTTGGCCTTCATAGCGAAAGGGTTTGAGTATAGGAACAGGGATGTCCTGCTGCAGTTGTACAGGGCCTTGGTGAGACCACACCTTGAGTACTGTGTGCAGTTTTGGTCGCCTTATCTGAGGAAGGATGTTCTTGCCATGGAAGAAGTTCAGCGAAGATTCACAAGACTGATACCTGGGATGGCAGGAATGACATATGAGGAGAGATTGGGTCGATTGGGCTTATACTCGCTGGAGTATCGAAGAATGAGAGGGGATCTCATCGAAACATATAAAATTCTGACAGGTCTGGACAAACTAGATGCAGGAAGAATGTTCCCGATGGTCGGAGAGTCCAGAACCAGGGGTCATAATCTAAGGATAACGGGTAAGCCATTTAGGACAGAAATGAGGAAGAATTTCTTCAGCCAGAGAGTGGTGAACCTGTGGAATTCTCTACCACAGAAGGTAGTTGAGGCCAAGTCATTAAATATATTCAAGAATGAGTTAGATATATTTCTTAAAGCTAAAGGTATCAAGGGATATGGGGAGAAGGCAGGGACAGGGTACTGAGTTTGGATGATCAGCCATGATCTCATCGAATGGCGGAGCAGGCTCGAGGGGCCGAATGGCCTACTCCTGCTCCTATCTTCTACGTTTCTATGTTTCTATGAGTTGAGGAGCAGAGTGCACAACCCAACTTCTGCTGGAAAGAGCTATTTTTTCAAGAGATAGCCGAGGGAGAACGTTCAACAGCTCTGCATCCATAACTCCTTACTCTGCGCATTGAGAAAATCAATTTGCAACTGCAATGGAGCACGCCAACTACAAAGGCACTTAATCATGATGTTCAAGTTTCCACCACGAGTGATGATAGATAGATAGATTTCTGAGAAAAGCCGTTTGATTAACTACATGGTTTTGTGAGATAATTGAATGTATTTGATTCAGATTGAAAATCTATCCATGCTCCGATCCCCAATTCTGTCCAAAGTTGGTTGATCTCAGTCAGGCAGCAGCTGGGCTGCTACAGTTAGCCCCAAAACTCCAGGGGTAGAATGAGAAAATCAGCCAGATCCCCATTCCTGATGGCTGTCCAGTGAAACACACTGGAAAGGGCAACTGTGCGGATGTCAGGTAAGGGCAGGATCAGGCTAGACATTGAGACCTGCCATAGTTGAAAATCTTGCACATAAATAAAGAAAAACAAAGGCTTGCATTTATATAGCGCCTTTTAAGACCTCAGGACATCCAAAAGCACTTTACAATCAAAGAAGTACTTTTTATTTTGAAGTGTAGTCGCTGTTGTAATGTAGGAAGTATGGCAGCCAATTTGCACACAGCAAGGTCCCACAAACAGCAATGAGATAACTGACCAGATCATCTGCTTTAGGTGTTGGTTAAGGGAGAAATATTGGCCCAAGACACCAGAAGATCTCCCCTGCTCCACTGCATATAGTGCCATAGGATCTTTTACCTCCATCTGAGAGGGCAGACGGGGCCTCAGTTTAACGTCTCATCCGAAAGACAGCACCTCCGACAGTGCAGCACTCCCTCAGCACCGCACTGAAAGGTCAGCCTGGATTATATATGAAAACTGGCCACTTGATAGAGGTACCTGAGGGTGGCCAACACCTCTGGAACTGCACAAAAGCTCAAGCCAACACCATCAGGAGAGAAGGGACGAGCATTACAAAGTATTACAAAGTATTTACAGCACGTAAACAAACCATTCAGCCCAACAGGTCCATGCCGGTGTTTATGCTCCACACGAGTCTCCTCCTACGCCTCTTTATCTAACCCCATCAACATATCCTTCTATTCCTTTCTCCCTCATGTGCTTATCTAGCTTCTCCTTGAGTGTATCTATGCTATTCATAGAATCATGGAATAGTACAGCACAGAAGGAGGCCATTCAGCCCATCGCGTCTGCGCCGGCTCTTTCGAAGAGCTCTCCAGTTAGTCCCACTCCCCCGCTCACTCGCCTAAATGCCCCAAAATAAAGACATTTTAATCAGTTAATTAGGTCTAGAGGCCAAACTTTACAATTTTATAAGATGGAGGCTATCCGTTAATGTTATACATTAAGATGTTAACTGTTAAATGCAGATAATTCCTAATATTCCTTCCTAACAGGTTTAATAAGCGGGAAAATAGCCCATTTAAAACTGTGAGAGAGCGCGTATAAATGTTCACCCTGGGGACGGATCATTTCTCTGTTTCATTAAAACCATTTTTCTATCAAATAAAAAGGGCTTCAGGGAATATGGGCAGATTGAAATTTCTTGTATTAAGAATTGAAATGTGTCCTGGTTGTTTATACAATTACATGAATGCTTCTTGACTGTAAATTACCTAAAAAGATGTGTGATATTGTTTTCTGCATTCCCAGGAGGACAGAATATAATTGCATGCTACAAGGTAGTTTATTTTTAAGTCCTGATTTTTCCCTCTTCCCCGCCCCTGGGTGATTTCCCAATATGGCTTTGGATTCCAAGTGAGCTCAAAACAGCTGCAAATCACTGCCTAGTTAAAGAAAACAAAAACTACCCAAATGGCTGTTTTATGAAGCAGTAACAAAGGTGCAGCGTGCAACAATGTAAAATGGAAGCTGCTTTGTAATCGGTTGTAAAATTTTGAAAGTCTAATCCGCATGTCCGCCGGAGCCCATCTGCCAGTTCAGCTGCTTCAGGGAGCAGGAAGACACCGAGGAATTTGGCTTTTGTGAGAGCAAGATGCTTATCAGCTCGGGACGCAGAGCTGAGTCTCTGCTGGCGTTAGTGGGTTCAGGCCTCTTCTGGCTGTTTCTGGTCCTTCAGTTGAGCTCTCAATGCACACAACTGGGATGAAATTGATGTGGCTAGCTGCTTCTCGTCTTGTACTCTCTTTATACTGTGCGATTCGCAGTGGTCTGTTGCGTGCTGCCTTCATTCACCCACACGCAAAATTGTGGTAGAATATGCCTGGCTCTATCCCGAACGCAGATGGGGATTACGTTACAAGACAATTTCCAGGCACTGCTTCTACAGTCACGTAAGCACCTGCCAGGTGATTCCCTGCTGCAGGAAGGACATCTAGAAAATCACCTTTCCCTTCTAACAGTTTCAAAAAATGTTTTTTCTTCATGCACATTAAATATATAATGATTCAGTTTTTTTCAATTGAACAAGTACCAACAAATTTCCCAAAGTGCACAATCTAAAGGAAGGTTCTGATTTTCTGAACAATCTTGTATATATCAAAGAAAAAGCAGCAATACCTCGTTTATTTCATTAATTTTAAGAATCGTAAATTAAAATAGCAATGATCACCGGAGTTCCCTGCAGCTGAATGGAAATATTCCCAAACCCTACTGACAGATCTACCATTGAGCTAGGCTACCTGGTTAACAGGCTGAGTATTTTCCAAGCAACACCTTTGAGTCATGCGAAGGTGTGATAATGCACTTGGAGGCACCATATCTCACTGGCTAGCCCATTGTTCAAGAAGCTCAGTACAACACACAAGATCCCTAAGTGAGGTCACCAAAAACACAGTAATATCTGTGAAAAAGAGTACCCACAACAGACACTCTAAGGTTGACCCTTACAAACCTATCCAAAACATTGTTGAGAAGACATTGAATAGGTTGGGTGGCCGTGGATAACACTGCTTCACACTTTTGAGATAAATAGATTCCCATCTCCTCTTACATGAAACTTGGAGCCTGGAATGCACTTGGAGCCTGGAATGCACATCAGAGACATAATCCAGGATTTGGCCACTTATTTCCATATTTTCCAGCTTCTTCATGAGGGCTGCAAGAGGCGCTAGGACATCAACATTATTTAAGTCGATGAAAATAATGTAATTGGGTTTTCTCCGAGTCTTATGATGCTCTGCAAACTCATATAAAGCCACAACCGTTCCTATCGAGAGCAAAATCCAGCCTGTTCCTTCGTGAGTTCTGTGAACCTCCAATGCATCCAATATGTGAGCTGCAACAATCAGAAGAACCACATTAAGAGTCATTGATATCAACAAGATTTCTCTGTCGTCTTTGGGTTCGCATCAAGGCTTGAGCACATAAACTAAGCTGACACTCCAGTGAATTATTGAAAGAGTGCCGCATTGTCAGAAGTGCTATCTGTCAGATGAGACGTTAAACTGAGAACCCAGTGACCTTGTCTAGGGGTACAGGTAGACCTAAGAATGCAACTAATGTTCTCCCATTGTCCTGACTAATATCCCTCCCTTACCGACAGTACCAAAGACAAATTAGCTTGTCATTCATTATTGCTGATTTTGGAATTTAGTGCCGAAAACAGCCACCACAATTTCCTCCGTAACAACAGTCACTACATTAAAAATGAATTCCTTTTATGCAAAGCACTTTGAGATGTGATGCGGTTTCTTTTATTGAACCAGGATAAGTATAAGAGAGCCTCTTGCATTGTTCCACTGAAGCTCAGCGTAAGCTCGAGGAACAGCACCTCATCTTTCGATTAGGCACTTTACAGCCTTCTGGACTCAACATAGAGTTCAACAATTTCAGATCATAACCTCGGCCCCTATCATATATATATTTTTTATCCACACCTTTTGTTTGTGTCTTTTCTTCTCTCCCAGATGGCAGCTGTCTTTCATTCTGCCAGCGCAATTTACACTTTATCTAGAGCCATCCTTTGTTTCTTAACCTGTCCCATTACCACCACCTTTTGCCTTGAATATCTCTTAATGTCTCTTAACCTCTCCTGCCTTCTATCCTATCACAGACCTTCCCTTTTGTTCTTTCATCCCCTCCCCGCTTTCCCAGCCCCTACACTTGCTTAAAAATCTGTTCCATTTCCTGCTTTTTTCCAGTTCTGATGAAAGGTCATCGACCTGAAACGTTAACTCTGTTTCTCTCTTCACCGATGCTGCCTGACCTGCTGAGTATCTCCAGCATTTTCTGTTTTTATTTCAGATTTCCCGCAGCTGCAGTATTTTCTTTTTGTAAGTATAAGAGAGGCCAGTTTTCCATTTGCCCTCTCGGGTGGATAGAAAAGATCCCATGACACTATTTGAAGAAGAGTTGGGGACTTCTCCCGGTTTCCTGGCCAACATTTATCCCTCAACCAACACCACTAAAGAATAGATTATCTGGCCATTTGTCTCATTGCAATTTGTGGGACCTTGCCGTGTCGCATTTGCCTACAACAGTTGACTGTACTTCAAAAGTACTTAATTGGCTGGGAAGCACTTTGGGACATCAATATAACAATGCAAGTTTTTTTCTTTCAAATATGTATGTATAATTATAAAACATAAATGAAGTGTAAGATCTGTTTAGTAAACGTTAGGATCTGAGAAAGTAGGAATTTCCTGGCCTGACCTGATGCATGCCTTTGGTTTGTTGACTTTTTGAAGGTAGGGAAGCCCAGTAAAAGCAAGCACAACATCCTTCCAAGCGGCAGCCTGCAATTCAAAGCTCTCAACAAAGAGGACCATGGACAATGGGAATGTGTCGCTACTAATGTTGTCACAAGCATCACTGCCAGCACGCATCTAACTGTAATCGGTAGGTACGGCAGGATATAACATGTCTACGGACTACACGTTTATTTCACCTGTATCATGAGCCATATAGTTGTTGCCACTTCATGTGTTACAGAATTCTGGCATATATGAACAACTGTGTGTATAATTAGTTGTCAGAAAAATAATAATTAAATGCTGGTTTTAGGGCCAATTTATAGTAGGCCCTGTTAGTAAACTGGGTTGTACTCTTATTCATTGGTGTTGCTGTTTTCTTGAAACTGCTTATTACACTTGCATTCTAGGAAACCAAACTGCTTCAAGTAATAAAAGAAAAATTCACCGACTCTTTTTACAGAATTGGGCATATGCTTGAATCTTACAAGATCTCTGACCTGCAGTACAACTGCAAATACATATTTTGGTTTTCCTTCAAACATTGCACTAGCTTTATTGCTGCAGGCTATTTCCTTGTACCTGAATGTTGTGCATCTCCATGCCTTCCGCTTGTCTCACTTTTGGAATGTTTGTAATTTAACAACGACAACTTGCATTTATCTAGCGGCTTTAACACAGTAAAATGTCCCGAGGCACTTCACAGGAGTGTAATCAGACAAAAATTGACACCACGCCAAAGGTGGAGACATTTGGACAGGTGACCAAAAATATTGGTCAAAGAGTTAGGTATTAAAGAGCATCTTAAAGGAGGTGGACCCACCCGCCCCTTCAACCACCGTCTGCCCCACCTGTGACAGAGACTGTAGATCCCGCAGTGGACTCATCAGCCACTTGAGAACTCATTTTTAATGTGGAAGCAAGTCATCCTCGGTTCCGAGGGACTGCCTAAGAAGATAAGAAGAGAAAGGAGGTGGAGAGGTTTAGGGAGGGAGCTCCAGAGCTTAGCACCTAGACGGCTGAAGACACGGCCGCCAATGGTGCACTAATTTGAATGTGAATTTTTCCATTTTGCACACTGGCCGTCTGTGTGAGATTTCAGTGGAAAGGTTGTCAAGCTGGTGCAATTTGTGCCAAATTATGGGCAGTTTTGTGCTACGGATCGACCTGCCTAACTGGGCTGCCCAGCTTAGTTCATCCATGCGTAAAGATCCCAAATCCCCCCATTGCAGCATCCAATCGGTTCTTGATAGATTGCAACATGTTCACCTCCACTACTATATCACGAGCCCATTCCATGGAAGTGCGAAGCAGAACCTCCTGATCTTCGATCCTAAATTTGCCTTTTACTGGTCTGATGTCCATCAGTATTGAAATGCGTGCCCCCAGATCGAATTTTTAAAAAGGTTAACTATTACTCTTGCATAAATGGAATAATTGATATGATGAATATGCTTTATTTAGATTTAAGCCGTCAGTCTTTTTGCTCTCAGATTTCCTGGGAAAAGAAATGGAGATGCAGCTCCCACATGACAAACGATATTGAACACAAAAAAACTGGGAGAGTGTAAAAATGAGAGTGATATGACACTCTTGGCCCAGTCTCAGTGTTTAAAATATATTCCATTGCAAATATTTGCGTTCAAAATTAATACAATTTTTTAAAAGGATAACTGGCTTAAGCAAGAATATTTTTGACAATCATGCTCTTTATGCTAGCTCCTCACTGCAATTTTTAAAACTCAAGAAAATGCTCTGATTTACAATTTTAGATGATAAGCAGTAAAAATATTAATTGTATTCGAATTGAATTACAGTTATTGCAAAATGTAATTTAGTAAACTTAAACCAAAACAGTGAGTGTTCTTTTTTTAAAACATTTTATTCAACAAAATTATTGAACTAATTATTGTTCGTTTATTTAGTATCATTACAAGATAATAATTTTTAGAAATCTGATTATTTAAGTCCAAGGTTTAAAGGGACCGTGCAGGTTTATTTTATTTTTCCTTTCTTAAACTAATATGAAACTACGGGACAAATTTTCAATTAGTTTGAACCATTGAATCTCATTTTCTCTTCAGATTTAACAGGAGGAGTTGGTGGGTTTATAACTGTCGATGAAGCCCTGACATGCCTCCATCAAATAGCATTCTCCCAAAAAATAATGTAGACATTTTAATAAAGCGACAAAAGAGACATTATGAAGGTGAGGTGGGGCAGTCAGAGGAGCAGCACAAAACTGGCAATCACAAAACTAATTCTCAAGTCATAATGCCCCTCTTGTTAGATCTCAATGCCATAATTTACAGTGGCTTACTGCAATTCTTCAGCAGGAAAGTAAGGGCGACCACTACAGGCCTCAGCCTATGCAGGACCTGGAGGGTAACTTGGGATTTGCTCAATTTTTTGTCAAGCCACGTACCACAAAATGAAAACCTTTTGACATTTATACAGTTAAGTGGTGCGCTAGCAACTTGAGAAGCGTTAAAGGACCTCTGTTACAGTTGCATTAGATCTTGCTGCTGTTCTTTGGTAGTTGTAACAAAATTGCATTCTTGGAAGAAATGGCCATTTTTCACACTTTTTTTCACCAGAGGAAAGTACAGCTCAGTTTTCAGAGTCGGACCAATTGGCGCTTAACCTGGGCAAACTGCTTAGTCGAAGCTGACGGTTTGAAGTTTCCTTTCAGTCTATTCGGTTGTAATCGGAAAATAGCGCAGGATATTTTAATTAACAAATTTAAAATTATACCGTATCTAAATAACAAATTAAGTGTTTTACAATCTCTATTGTAGAGCAGTAGAGAATGTCAATTTTATAGAACACAAAGGCGCTAATTAATAGATTAAAAATGACAACTCATTAGCCGGTAACATGCAGGAAAAAAACAAGATCTTTGGCGTGTGTAATGGAAGTTATTCACCCTATGAACTTAATGAGCTTTAAGCGGGATGATTTGTAAATCTATTTGCTTTCAAATGCCATCACTGCATCAGGAAGCTTTCTGCAATACCTCGTTAATACTGACAAGTGTGTGCCAGAGTAAATCTGTGCCAGAGCAAACATACCCCATTTATATTATAGCCCTGCTTCAGCAAGCAGCACTGCCTTAGGAGACAAGCAAGATGGTATGCCTTTCTCTAGGGGCCGAGAAAACCAGCTTGCAAAGCAAACCACCGCCAGCAGTAAAGGTAAATAGCGGCCAGTGCTACTGCGTGATGCTGAGGCTGCCATTTTTGTTCCGGCCAGCCCTGAGCTCTCTGGCCACCTGTATAGCCAGTCGTATGATCCTGACATTGTTGACCTGTGTGGACCTACCACCCAGATCGGAGGAGGTCCTCGGCCAAAATAAGGTGGCGGGTGTAACTTGGAGCAACTGCGGACACACAAGCGCACAGTTCTGCGGTGTTTCTGCTGGTCTCTGAATCCACCCACTGTGTAAATTCCGGGCAAATGTAGCACAATGGGAACTGATCATACTGCAGAACAACTTTCACTGAAAGCAGGTCGGCAGTATAAATGGAGTATTAGCATTTCAGTATTGTATATGCGAGCACTCAGCCTTCTGATGCTGGTATCGCACTGCTACAACTCCAGTGGAAAGAAGGTACCTGGTCTCATGCTAGAAGGAGCCTTTAATGTCCCCACCTGTCACTAGGTGATAAGGCAAGCAATTATGAGGATTTTCAGGTCAGAATATTGACATCAGCACTCCATTTGATGTCTGAGATGCACAGCAGCGTAAATGCTGCATGCTCTGAATTGTTACTTGCCGTGAACTGGCTAGAGTCAGACCGGATACCCATAAAGATCCTGCAAATAACACTTCCTAAATCATCCAACGTTAAATAGCGCTAGTTCCTGAAAGCTCAGCTGCCCCATATATCATTGGATTTAAGAATTCAAATAAACCTCAGTAACCATTAGCAACAAATGAAATTACAGCCTAATTGTTATTCAGCTGTGGCTGTACAATTATCGTGTTTTGATTGGATGTCACACCTACAGGGGGTCACCAGAATCTACCGTGTTCTGAATTCCAATTTTCTTTTTTCCCCAGTGATAGTCCATGTATTACTCACCCAGCAGAAAGTGAGAGACTCTTTTGAGACCCTTGAATGTTCTTCCCAGCTTTCAAAAATCACCTATGAATTCTATCCTAAATAAAAAAATACACAATCTGCAAAGATATGCACTATTTATGTGTGCTGGTACATTTCTGCTGTTTACATTAAGAAAGAAATTATTGAAAGAAACTTGCACATTTCCAGTGTTGCTGGAGGAGAAGGCCAGGTTGTGGGTTTGGGAGGGTCAGGTGTAAAGATTCGCAGAAATAACTTGCCTCCCGGTCTTCTGGTAGAACAAGAATGCCCAAACTCTCAACCCCGTGCAAAAGAAGTTTCTCCCCAGTCAACGTTTGCGCTGATTCAGGTGGAGCAGTGTCAACCCTATCAATACTGAAAAGGGTTAACCCAGCAAAGTTGAACATAATCTCACATTTTCAGGTGCTGCCTATGAGAATCCTGACAGGGCAATTCCAGAACCTTAAGTGTGCGTCGGAAATCCTCAGAGCTGCCAAGAGATCACTTAATTATCTTCAACAGCCATCATAAATGCCTTGGAACCATTAACAGCCAAAATCCCATCAACCTGGAATCTCAAAGGTGTAGGGATAATGTTCAAAATGACTGCTTCACCTGACTCCCAGAGTAAATGCCTCCTAGTACATCCCTCATGTACAAACAGTACATTAGTGAGAGAATTCAGGCTCCGGCCTGACATTTGGGGAGTTAACTGCAGTTTAGATCCAGAGTTGTGGTCAACCTGCTCTGAAGTCCTCTGTTCAAACTGAGGCAACAGGACATAACGTGCTTATCAGTAATCATTGTGTGCTCCAATGCAATTGAAGTCCAGTCCCTTATGCAGTGTGAGTATCGGACATTTGAGCATGGAGCTGATATGCAAGTGAAGTTGAAGGGTGGTGGAAGCTCTTACTGCAGTTATACAGGGCCTTGGTGAGACCACACCTGGAGTACTGTGCGCAGTTTTGGTCTCCTTACCTAAGAAAGGATATACTTGCCATAGAGGGAGTGCAGCGAAGGTTCACCAGACTGATTCCTGGGATGGCAGGATTGTCGTATGAGGAGAGATTGGGTCGACTAGGCCTGTATTCACTAGAGTTTAGAAGAATGAGAGGGGATCTCATTGAAACGTATAAACTTCTGACAGGGCTAGACAGACTGGATGCAGGGAGGATGTTTCCCCTGGCAGGGGGGTCTAGAACAAGGGGTCACAGTCTCAGGATATGGGGTAGGACATTTAGGACTGAGATGAGGAGAAATCTCTTCACACAGAGGGTGGTGAACCTGTGGAATTCTCTACCACAGAAGGCTGTGGAGGCCAAGTCACTGAATATATTTAAGAAGGAGATAGATAGATTTCTAGACACAAAAGGCATCAAGGGGTATGGGGAGAGAGTGGGAATATGGTATTGAGATAGAGGATCAGCCATGATCATATTGAATGGCGGAGCAGGCTCGAAGGGCCAAATGGCCTACTCCTGCTCCTATTTTTCTATGTTTCTAAGCAGATTCAATAGTAACTTTCAAAAGGGAATTGAATATATATGCTTGAAAAGGAAAAATTTGCAGGGCTGTGGGGATAGAGCAGGTAAGTGGGACTAATTGGAGAGCTCTTTCAAAGATCTGGCACAGGCACGATGGGCTGAATGGCCTCCTTCTGTGCAGTATCATTCTATGAGATGGAGTCACATGACTGCTTTGCCGGCAAAAGCAAAGCTTACACCTTTAATTACAGGCAACAGGAACTCAAACGTTAATTCCAAAGGGACTTTAAGTGAAAGAATTCTGTAAGACATTGAATAAGTAGTTTTGATTGTGCAGCATCATGAGCATCAGGATAACCCATTAGCAGAGTATTGGCGAAGGGGTTTCATTTCCTTTGTGCACTGCTTTTACCGCGTTGGTTAACTTGTTCACATTAAATTCTTGTCGCCATTAATTTAACAGTCACTATTGTGTGTTGAAAATAACACAACCATATTAACTAGTGTGCTAAAAATAGCGTGCAAAATAAATTAAATTTTCCCTGGTTCTGCAGGCCTGTAATAAAACCCAACTGTGAATCCTTCAATTAAAGAATCTGTTTTTTTTGTTATTTTGTGATGATATAAATCCACTTTTCACTCACTATCTACAAATAAAACCAAAGCATCATTTGCTTTAGTAGAAGTTTATGGTTTTCACTTTAAATCATTTTTTTTTAAACAAGTTATTTTTAAGTTAGTGCTGTTGATGAGTGCTCCTGTCCCCAAAGCTGTCCATACATCGCAGCCAACACGGGAGGGAAGATTTAGTTTCTGAGCTATGTGCAATAAAATCAGAAACCCCTTTTTGTCAAGCAGGTTTACAATTTTGTTACACATACCACAGAGGAAATCATCCCCCCATCATGCTACCAGTGTTGATTGATGGCGTTATTACATCAACATCTTTACAAAGGGAAGATTTAATTTTGCAAGAAAAACAATTCCTGATTCCATGTTGCGACAGCCTTCAATGTCTTTGAATTAGAAGCTCTGAAGTATGTCAATCACAGTGGATTAAGTGCCCTTCACACTCTGATCTGCCAGCAAGCAGCGTGTCTGAGTGAGTTGTCTAAGCATAATTCCCCATTGGTTTCTTCATCTCAGTTGAAGAGGTACTTGTGTTTACATTTGGGTTTTTTTCCAAACTGAAATCCTTTCTGACAACAGTCAGGTTCTTATTGTTGCAGTCCTGTTAGTGCTGGAATGTCAGTGCATGATTGACTTTTTCATTCCCTCCTAAATGTATGACGCTAGCTGGAGAAATGGCCAGTTACCTTTTGCTAACGGCTCATCCCATGTCAAAGAGACTTTCGGATTCGGACCAATCATTATCGACGTGGATTTTATGGGCAGAGTGACTTCTGCAGCAAAGGCTTTCAGTCTAATTTCACGGCTGACCGAATGCTGCCTCCACACTTCCTCTCATTTGTCAAGGTTACGTTCTGTCACCATTTCTTCAATTGGCTACTGGAATTTAGATGAGGGTTTCTGCCCATCGTGAACTGTATTTTCTTGTTATTCTGCTCCCTTGGAGCTAAAGTCTAGAGTGATTTAGAATGTTGAAATATTGAGACTTGTTTTGCGCATCGGTAGGTATATTTGCCTAACTAATTTACACGCTGAGCCATAATCACATCATCTCCTTGGGTTTACAAACACCAGTGTTTTGTATTTAAAGGACCGTGACACCCCAGTTATAATGAAATCTCTCCAGGCAAGAGTGTACTGAAGGCCAGGGCTGACGCAACATGTTTTTGAATAGTAAACTGTAGTTGTGAATATGTTCAAAGCTCAGTCACTGTAGTGAGTTGTTCTTTACCTTTGTCTGGTGTTGCCATTGGAAATTCTTGGCAAATGAACCCCAGTTGTGGGGGTATCAGACCTGTATAAAGGGATTTATTGTACATCATGTCCTGTTTGGCCGAATTGAAATTGAGGATCTTTATGGCTGAATTGTTATTTTTACACACATGCTTTGTTAATTGTTTCACGATCTATTAGAAATAATAATTACAATTGATTTGACAGCTATCACAAAAAAGTGATACAGAGGGAAATTCCGGAATAGAGCAGAATGGTTATCGCTGTGGTCTACTTTCCCCTAACTGTGGTCAGTTCTTTATCAGAATTTAGCTCTGTAATAGAACTTCAATCGAACTTTTGGCAGTAGAGTATGACCAATGACCAACCTCTGTATTTTCATGTTACTTGCAATGCTGCAGGAAGCTTTTTCTCAGCATGTTCGAGGCAAGTCAGTTGGTAGTAACTTCTTCAATATCCGTCCGGCTTATCATTTCCCATTGATCATTGGTTTATGTCTCATGTGGTCCTGCAACCCCTTCTGCCCATGCGCGACAAGTCCCATGTTGTGCTGTAACCCTATCCCAAGCACCAGCTCATATCCTTTTTAACGCTGCATGTCCCAGCTCACTACTACTTTTCTGTACAAGCTCAATTGCCTGTGCAAACCCTACTTAAGACTCTTTTTATTTGAAGATTTAAGCAGACTTTCATTTCCATCTCTGACCTTAGTTTCCTGAGTTAATTCCGCCTGTCTGATAATTCCCCATCCCCTTCATGTAATATATTTTAAAAAATCAGTTTGATCCGTGCTGATTTTATACAGTAGACACTGGTTAATGCAAACACCGTTGGGAACACACTGGCTGATTAATCACATTAACATACACAGCAAGATTGTGCTGAGAGAAAGCTCGCTTCAGTATTGCAATTAACATGAAAATACAGAGCCCAGTCCTTGCAATATTTGCTGTCAATACACTACTGCCAAATGTACTATTGAATGTACAGAGCTAAATTGTGATGAAGAACAGACCACAGTTAACAAATTCACTAAACGTAGATCCTCAATGAACGAAAACATCTGCCAGGACAGTGCTGTAGATGCAAAGGTACAGATTCAAGCCCGTGATTTCCCACATAGCCGTTTCCTGATTGGAGACCTGCAACAGAGAGGGAGAGAAGAAGCAGAAGGTGAATCAACCCGGGGCACTGCCACTGCTCTCTTAGTGCCTGACACGAGCAGGCACCTGACAGCAGGTTGCCCTCCTGCTGTCTTGACTTGAGGAACAACACCTCAGCCAGAGAGACCTTCGGAAAGGAAGGATAATGTGAAAAAAATCCAAACGAGGAACAATGAACTGGTCATTTAAAAATTATCCCACCAGCCAAAGGCTTCCCCCTACTGTAAGTGATTTGCTGTCTTGTTTTGATATTGTGGTGGCACCTCTCCATTTCACGTATCATCAATATCTAAATCATGTCCCAGCGCTTTATGGCCAATTTTATGATCATGTTTGAAATGGTGCGCAGATGTGTTGATGCTTCGCTGCACTCCCTCTGGGCTTCTGTTTTGCTTTGTAGGTGCAGGGATGCTGTTGTTTTCTTTTGTCCCTCATAGTGTAGTGTAGCGACATGGGAACATGATGCTTAGATACAGGTGCTGGTGTATATACAACCTGATCACAAATCAAAATAAAAACAATTGGCATTGTCAGTCATACAATGTTTCCAACATCCAGCCAATTGAAATAATTGATATAAAAAAAGAGTGTAACAATTCTGATACTGTGTCGTGGTCACAAGCTTGAAAATAGATAGACTGGGTACATTACAGCTCCACACTTCTCCCCTGTCAAACCCTACAACTTCAGTGTGTAATCTAGTGACAGATGGGATCAGCAGCCTTTAAAATATATCGCCGTTCCTTCATCGTCGCTGGGTCAAAATCCTGGAACTCCCTACCTAACAGCACTGTGGGAGTACCTTCACCACACGGACTGCAGCGGTTCAAGAAGGCAGCTCACCACCACCTTCTCAAGGGAAATTAGGGATGGGCAATAAATGCTGGCCTTGCCAGCGACGTCCACATCCCATGAACGAATAAAAAAAAAAAAAAGAAAAAAAGACTTGCATTTATATAGCGCTTTTCACGGCCACCAGACATCTCAAAGCGTTTTACAGCCAATTAAGTACTTTTGAAGTGTAATCACTGTTGTAATGTAGGAAATATGGCAGCCAATTTGCGCACAGCAAGCTCCCACAAACAGCAATATGATAAAGGAATGGACGGCAAGCCATGGAGAGAGAGTCAGGAGAGGTGACCAAAAGCTTGGTCGGTTAGGTTTTGAGAAGGTTCTATCACTAATGGTGGGGTGAAGGGAGGGCAGGCTGCACAAAAGGTCAGATTCGGGGGTCCGACGAGTGTGGGAGAGGATAGAACACTGGGCGAGGTCGCAGTGATATGGTTTGGCGGGGGGGGGGGGGCGGGCGGAAGAGAAGGATGTGGAGGGATTTGAGGATGAAGATTTTAAATTCAAAGCATTGGGGGACAAGGAGCTAATGTGAGCAAAATCATGCCATCGGTAATTGAACAAGCAAAAGCAACCGTCAAAAGAACAGACCATCACTCACTCATTCTTAATGGCTTACCGAGAGCCCCTGTCGACTCACGATTGGCCAGTAAAACTGATTTTTTTAATATATGAAGGGGGTGGGGGATTATCATACAGGCGGAATTAACTCAGGAAACTAAAGTCAAACACAGATTGAGATTGATGCCATCAAGTTCCAATCTAGGTCAGTGAGAAGATGGTAACAGGTGAGTAAGAAGTGTAGCCATTTGGGTGATGTACCATAGAGCTGCTGATGCCCATGGAACCGTCCCCAGTGAGTAGAGAACAGGAGAGGGGGTAAAAAAACTTGATGAAGTTTTTCTTTAGTTATAAAGGCTCACACTGTGACAGGTACAGCTCCCGCACAGACACCAACATGTCAGTAACTCAACTGAGTTTTCATTTTTTTTAATCGTTCATGGGATGTGGGCGTCGCTGGCAAGGCCAGCATTTATTGCCCATTCCTAATTGCCCTTGAGAAGGTGGTGGTGAGCCGCCTTCTTGAACCGCTGCAGTCCGTGTGGTGATGGTACTCCCACAGTGCTGTTAGGGAGGGAATTCCAGGATTTTGACCCAGCGACGATGAAAGATCATCGATATATTTCCAAGTCAGGATGGTGTGTGACTTGAAGGGGAACTTGGAGGTGGTGGTGTTCCCATGCGCCTGCTGCCCCTGTCCTTCTAGGTGGTAGAGGTCGCGGGTTTGGGAGGTGCTGCCGAAGAAGCCTTGGCGAGTTGCTGACAGGTATTCCAGGAAACGAGGTATGCTGAAAATTCCACAAGGATGTGCAGCACCCCTTTACTGGCCAATCTTGAGTCGGCAGGGGCTCTCGGTAAGTCATTAAGAATGAGTGAGTGATGGTCTGCTCTTTTGATGGTTGCTTTTGCTTGTTCAATTACCGATGGCGTGATTTTGCTGAAATTCCTTTTGAGCAACATCTGTCCTGTATGTACTGCGACTCCACAACGATGTGAAGACACGTTTTACTAGCTGAACAAAAAAAAAAATTAGAATGACAATGCAAACACGGATCGAGATTGATGCCACCGAATTCCAATCTAAGTATAGCTTTGTGCTGATGAAGGGATTATTAACGGGCACAGAAATACTCAGTGGTGGTGCGGTTCAGGCTCATCACATAGAAGATAACGTTTGTCAAGCTGATTTAATGCCGAAGTACCTCCACGCAATCTGGTTGCTAAGGCACATCACTGGGCTGCGATTGCAGGATTTAATCACTGCCACGCTCAACTCCCATGTGCATCCCATGTAGAATATCCATCAGTTTCAATGCCTAGTTGTTGAGAAAAGCAAGTCCGTCTTGTGTGAAAATCACAAGTCTTACACTGGCACTACCGTTAGAAATGAGCACAGCCGAGCAGAATAGAAAGGCAGCATATTGGAGCCCCGTTGCCAAGCTCATTGTGGGTAGGTGCCTGCCATGTTCCGATTTCCATTGTGCCACCATGGGAAGGTGCGGGGCGGAGGCCAGGTACGTCCCCGGAGGTAGGAAAATTCAGACAGTCACCTCGAGCTGTTCCCAGACAGCAGTTTCAGAACAGTACAGGCGGAAGCCAGCAAGCAGTTCACCTTCCCTCTTGGCTGGGGTTGGTATGTGCCGCGTGGAGAAACTGGGGGTGAAATTGGACACAGGCGGAACGCAGAACAGGCAGAATCCCATTTGCCACCCGTTATACGGCACGCTCGATATTCAGTTCTATTGAAGTCAGTGGGGCTGAATAGGGGGCAGATCGTCTAACAGGCGACCAATGCCTGTTTTGCGTCCATGTCCAATTTTCCCCTCACTATCTTTAAAAAGAGGGAGTCCCACCCTTAAGAATCTGCCTCACACCCTCCAAGAAGGATCAGGACTTAGCTGCTGATTTTGTTCTTGTTTCCCATTTTCTTTTTCCTCCCAACTATATTGGATATATTCCTGTCTGGTTGCCAACTCTGGTTGGATTATTCCTTCAGGCTTCATCACATGACCTCTCACCTCCAACTGCCTCACCCAGTCAAACAGACTTTTCCCATCTTCAATAACAAAAGTGCTCAAAGTATGATTTCTCTCCCGGACTGCTTGCAGCAATGTGCTGGAGATTAATCCTTAATTCCTGGATACTCCAGGAATACCCCCCACGATCAGCGAGGCGCTTGGAATGCATCGACGGTATTGAAATGACCGTGAAATTTGGTCATCCCTCTGACCAATTCCACTGGGTAGGTGGTGGCCTCAAACCAACCATCTCCCAAGCCCCCACCTGATGGAACCATCTCCTGAAAATTGACCCCAATGTATTAATTTTCATTTAGACACACTCTTCCTATCGGTTGATTTTCTTACAACCCTGTTCTCATACCAAGATCTTTTAAATGGCCCGTCACTTCATGTTATACTCTGGAAAACCCTGTATGAAAAGTTGATCTAATAGCACTGATCAGGAAACATTGCTAATAGTAACTCTATATTGTCTACTTTCTGGTCTGAAATCCAATTGGGTAAAGCAAGACAAAAGACCAGGAAAAGACTATTAGGCCCAACAAGCCTATCCCTAACCTCGTACCATATTCCACAATCTCTTCTCTCCAGCAATGTAGCTAATTATCTTCTAAACCCATATATACTTTCTGCTTCAAAGGCTTTCCCTGGTAAGTTATTCCACAGCTCTATTACTCTTTGGGTAAGAAGGTTCTCCCTACCTACCCTTTTAACGATCAACTTCCCGATTTATTTCCTGGATGTTTGAGAGAATGCATTCTGTGGTTTCTCAATTAGAAATCTAAAAAACAGTAAGCATTACATCAGATGTCATGTATTATCAATGCCATGATGAGGGATTTTATAGATAAGATAAACTATGACTGTGTGAGATGTAAGTTGTCACTTTTTTTTCTTTTCTTTGCAGGCACAAGTCCACACGCTCCAACCAACGTTCGAGTCACAGCCACGATGACCTCTGCTAATGCCTCCTGGGACCCCGGTTATGATGGTGGATATGAGCAGACATTCACAGTCTGGTATGGCCCTGTGTGAGTCATCCCAGCATGCTTTGCTTTCCGCCCTTTCCTTCTCAATTCTTTGCTTACAATGAATGTTCTGAATGCATTAGGCTTCCTATAATGATTTGCTCTTTGCTGTTATCGCTTGGCAGTTGTATAGCTGCAGGCTGCTGATTTAGAGCAAACAGGCTCTGCTGGCTCAATAGTTTTTGGGCTTACTAACTGCCTTGACATTTCATTTGTCCTTTATCATTCCTTTCTAGTTGAGCTGTCCTGCTAGGCTCACAGTAGAGTGGAGCTCCTTAACCCTTGTTACAATGAAACTATCCGGACTCATTGTGACCTGCGAACAGTCAGCAGCTTTTATCCCCATTGTCTAGGCTAGATTCAAACCTTGATCTTGGAGGTAGAAGTGTAGAGCTTCAGCACTGCCTCCTAATTAATTTTACCACCCATTTTATGCAAACTTGATCCTTGATATACCAGCACAAAAATGCCACTCTTAAAGGTCCAGTGCCAGCCTGTGATACACTTAGGGCCGCTCTATTGCTACAAGCTATTTCTAATTACAGTAGTATCGTTTGATATCACTTGCGAGGCGGAGCACAGTTGAATGAGAGACAAAGAGACGACGCCAATGATACTCAGATGTGACAAGATATTGATCCGTTTCCTACCCTGGGGGAGGCATTGCTCCTGTCACTGTATAGCGACAGCATAATCTCACATTTCTGAATGCATCCACAATGTTACCACGTGTAGCAGCCAGAGCAAATATTCCCTCCGCTCAAACTCCTGATTTGTTGGTTCCCAGGCAAGAAAATAAATAACATGGGGGCATTATTAAAAAGGTCCATGACATGGTGTACACTGATCCCGGTGTCCAGGCTACATAGTTGCTGTTACACTGCAGTCTATTAGAAATAAAACCTAGCTAATTGTCCGGATAGCTTGTATTCTAAATATTCCATAAGATACAAAAAAAACAAATCCAGCCATGTTTGATATTTAAAATAAAGATGGGTAACCAGAGTATGTTTCATGTTCTCCCAATTAGGATAAGTAGCAAACAAGTCAGATACAACTCGTACATGAGAGAGCATTTTCTGTCCAGTGTGTTTCTTTGCAAGAGAGCTATGATAATAAGATGTGTTGTGCTCAACAACAAAGGGCTGAGAATGCCAGTAAACCACCAACAGAGGAGCTTAAGGGTACCAGAATACAACCTGTAATATATGTGGGTAGAACAAATGAAGGACAGAGACAAGAGTTACTAGTCAAGGTGCTTACTTTACTAGGCCAGAGCGAACTGAGCATGCTCATACTAAACCATGTGACAAACCATGTGATAATACATTACACTACTTTCCCCTTTAAAAAAAAGTGTATGTATTCCCCTCTCAAATACAACAAAACTATGGTCCCACCTTTCCCAGCATTACATGTACCACATAACAAAAACTCCTGGCTTTTTTTCTTTTAAATGAACTACAAATCCAGTTTAATAACAGGTTTGTGGAGCCTTCCTGATCTCCTTACAAAAGGTTTGGGTGTTGAACCAATTTTCGGGCTGTTTTGTTCTGGTTCTGAACTCAAAGCTGATCCTGTTTCTATCTCAGACTTGTTTGAACCTGGTACTTCAGTTTCTGAAGTCTGAACTGAGTCAAACTCCTGTATGAGTTCATGATCAAGTGGTTCAAGATCACGACTTGGTTCATCTCTAGCAGAGATCATTTGATCTACATGTACACTTTGGATGGTGTCACCAATTTCAACCAAATATCTCTTGGTTCCACCAACCTCTACTATGGTTTCTACATCCCACTTGTGTGAACTCGACTTGCCAGGGGGACTGAGATCACAAACACTCATTTGGTTTGAAACTGCGTTCTTTCTGTCTTACGGTGTCATAATAACGTTTCTGACTCAACTGTTTCTGTTCAACTCTTGAGGCCAAACTTGGTTGAACAAGACTCAATCGTGTTCTCAATCTCCTGTTCATCAAGAGTTCTGCTGGGGTATATCCAGTTGTAGTGTGCGGAGTAGTTCTGTACTTCAGCAAGAAATTTGCCAAATGTTGCTTCATGCTGAGTCCCGAACAACCCTGCAACATTTGTTTTTTGAGAGCTTCTTTCACTATTCTGACTGACCTTTCGGCTGCTCCGTTTGAAGCTGGATGATATGGTGGAACGAGAGTGTGTTTGATACCGTTCCATTTCATGGAATAGAGCAGAACGGAACTGAGGGCCATTGTCAGAAACAAGCTCTTCGGGTAAGCCATGACACGCGAAGATAGACCTCAACTCATCTATGGTGCGTTCAATTGTAGTTTTTGAGCCCATGTGTTTAACTTCAATCCACTTTGAGTGACTATCTACAAGTATCAGGAAATAATCATTTGCTTTCTCACAAGTCTACATGTACTCTCCGAAAAGGTCTACTTGGGTTGTAGTGGAGCTTTGGGTGGTTTGTTTCTGCAATTTTGGCAAATGCTGCATTTGCTGACAAGTGAATCAAGATCACTGTCCAATCCAGGCCAATAAAAAAAGCTTCTTGCAATTGATTTCATACTGACGATCCCTAGATGTTCAGTATGAAGTTCGACCAGAATTCTATCTCTCAAAGAAGTAGGTACCACCACTCTGTTTCCCCACTTGATACAACCTTGCTCACAAGACAATTCAGTACGACGGTTTTGGAATGGTTTCAATTCTGTGTCCATACACAGATCAGTCCATCCATTCAAGGTGTTTCCATACACTCTTTTCAGTACTGAGTCCTTTTCAGTCTCATTTGCAATCTCAGTTGCATTCATGGGAAAGTCTTTTGTCAACTGCACCTAGCGTGAAAATCTCACCTTCACTCCCAACACGAGTCTTCATGTGGCAACCTGGACAAGGCATCTGCGATTGCGTTTTGCTTTGAAGTGCGATATTCAATCATGTAGTCATATTGTAACAACAACACTGCCCAACGTTGCATTTTTGATGCGGCCATTGCAGGGATGGCAGATTTGAACCCCAATATTGCTAGGAGCGGTTTGTGATCGGTTATCAGGGTAAACTTTCTGCCGATCAGGAACTGTTGGAATTTCTTGATTCCAAACACTATGGTGAGTGCTTCCTTTTCAATTTGCGTGTAGTTTCTTTCGGTCTTTGTGAGGGTTCGCAATGCAAACACAATTGGTTTCTCTTAGCCGTCATCCATGACGTGGCTTATGACAGCTTTCACACCATAGCTGGAAGCATCACACGCTAACTTAAGCTCACATTCTGTGCCGTAGTGCCCAAGAAGAGCATCACAAGAGAGACTTCTCTTACAAGCGTCGTAAGCTTCCTGTTGCACTTCTGTCCACTTCCACTGGACATCCTTCTTGAGGAGCTCGTGCAATGGAGCTAACATGGTCACTAACTCGGGTAAGAAAGATGTGTACTATTGAACCATTCCAAGGAAAGATCTTAACTCAGACACGTTCTGTGGCTTTGGAGCATTGATGACAGCATCAACCTTTTCCTTCACTGGTTGCAAGCCATTTGCATTAACTTTCAGACCAAGGTACACAACCTTGGGCTGCACAAAAGCACATTTGCTCCTTTTCAATTTGACATTGTGGGAATTCAACCTTTGAAGCACTAAATCTAACACTTCTAGATTTTCTTCCTCGCTGCTTGTTGCGATCAGCACATTGTCTTGATTGCATAAGCAACTTGGAATTCCTTGCAAAATCTTATCCATCATAGCCTGGAAGATTTGGGGGGAGGACCTTACACCACACGATAGCTTGGTGTATGAGTAGAGTCCCTTGTGTGTGTTGATGGTGAGATACTGTTGACTCTCTTTGTCAACATTCAGCTGAGCGTAAGCGTGCGACAGGTCAAGCTTGGAGAAAACCTTTGACCCAGAGAGTGTTGCATACAAATCTTGAGATGTAGGTAACGGATACTGCTCATCGTCAACTGCTTGGTTGATAGTAACTTTGTAGTCACCGCACAAGCGGTCTGCTGTGGGCACTACCACAATTGGGGTAGCCCATTCACTTTTGTCAGTTTTTACTAGCACTCCGTTCTCTCTGTTTCACTAGCTCTTCCTCCTCCTGACTTTTCAACGCATAGGGGACCGGCCTTGCCTTACAATAGACAGGCTTCGCGTTGGACTTGATGTGGATATGTGTGTCATACCCAGTGATGCCCTCATAACTGTCTGTGAACATGCTTTCGTACTTGTTCAGCATTGTGTCGAGTCGCTTCTTTGAAGCATCTACACTGAAATGTTTTTCTCGTTTAGTTTTAACTTTCTCAACCAGTCTATGCCCATGAGAATTGGCCTGATGTTGTAGCTTACTACAATAATAGGCAGCTTTACTGACTGGCCAGTATGCTGAACTCTACATTCCATTTGTCCACATGTCTCTAGGATTTCTCCAGAGTAGATTTTTAACTCTACGGTACTCTTTGTAAGGGGTATTTGATTAAACTTACTCTCATATGTGTCCTTACTCATGATAGAGCAGTCCGCCGCCATTTTGATATACATATCAATATATTGCTAGTTGATCAAAAGTTTTGTACGGAAGTCTTTCTCACGACTGCTGGTGTTGTCGCTAGTGGCATAGATACTGTAGATGCCTAGTTCTTCAACATCAGGTGTGTTCACTTCAATATTGTGAATTCCTCCCTTTTGTTGCTGCTTTGCATTGCCACTAGAATGGTTCTTACTTCCTGCTTTCGATCTAGCTCTGCAAGCAGTTGAAATATGGCCTTGCTTCTGGCAGTGAAAACACTTCGCATTTCTATATTGGCAGGACTGTGGTGAGTGATTTCCATTGCAGCGATAACAATTCACTTAACTGCTCTCACCAACATGCTTTTGACCTGGTCTCAGAGCTTTAGGTTTGGCGATGGCTTTGTGACTGTAGACCTCAGCTGCACTAGTCACTTGAGTTGGACACAGCTCCCGAGCATTTTTAGACGCCTTCTCCATAGATAGGGCAATTTTGCATGCTATGTCAAACGTTAGGTTCGGAGTGTTCAGTAACTTGGACTGTGTGCGCTCATCCACCAGTCCACACACAATCTTATCTCGCAACATACGATCCAAAAATGTGTTGAAGTTACAATGCAAACACAGGTTTTTAAGAGCTACAGGGGGAACAATTCGGTTGATTTGCGCCTCTGGCACTAATGGAGCGCAAAGCAACTAGCGCCTGGGCACGGCGCCGCTAACACCTCCCACAAAATTCAGCGGGAGGTTAGCGCCGGAGGTAACCGTTAGCACCCCACAGTGCTGTGCCTCCAGCGATGATGTCATCGCCATGCGCAGCACCCCGCCCGCGATCTTCGGTAGCGCCCCCTGACGCTATGTCCGACAGGGTCAAGGGGGCCTACTTGCGGCCGGGGCGGTGCAAATTAAAGGGGAGGTGCTGGGCAGCCACTTTTGTTGCTGGCCGCCTGCCAGCACCTGTCCCCGTTGCTGTCCCCGGCCTCCTGAGCAGCCCCCCCGCGCCGGGCTCTTTTGCCGGCACTCCGATCCCTGGTGGCCCAGCTGGGCCCCGGGTCGCGCTGCGCTAGGCCCCTCCCCTTTAATAAGGGGAGGAAGGCCTACAGTACCACAGAGCGTGGCGCTGCTGCACGTAGCGCCGCGATATTCACTCGCAGCGGGCGCTTCCAGTAGTGCCCCGCCTCCCTCTTGGGACACTACCAGTGAAAAGTAGCGCCCCAAAGGGGGCGCGATCCAAATTTGCCCCCACTGATGGTTTCATTTTGTTTTTGGTTTCTGGTACCAAACTTATAGCTCTCTGCTATTTCTAATGGCTTTGGGTTGAAATGGTCCTCGAGTTTCTCGACAATGTCTTCAAATGACGCATCCTTCGCTTTCCGTGGCACGAGTAGGTTTGTCAACGTTCCGTAGACATCTGGCCCGATTTCCGTTAGATAAATTGCTTTTTTACGTTCACGAATTGCTTTATTTTGAGCTTGAACAATCTATTCTGCACCTTCAGTCTCAATAATGTTATTGGCCTTAAAAAACGTCTCCATCCGCTCAATGTAAGAACTGAATGGATCGCGAGCTCGGTCATACATGCCGAGGCTTCCGGTGAATCCCATAGGCGCGGCCATGATTGTTCTGATCCCGTCGAACAGTGACTCAGCACGCTACCTGTGTACCTTAAGCTTTTCCACTCGAAGGTTGAACACTGTGTCCTTCCAGGATCCCTAAAAATGGCTTTGGGGTCCCATTCTCGTCGCCAAAACTGTAATATATGTGGGTAGAACAAATGAAGGACAGAGCCAGGATGAGTTGCTAGACCGTGTGCTTGCTTTACTCGGCCAGAGCAAACTGAGCATGCTCATACTAAACCATGTGACAAACCATGTGATAATACATGACACAATCGGTCAAAATAGCCAGATATTAAATAACCGAAAATGCTGGAAGCACTCAGCAGGTCAGGCAGCATCTGTGGGGAGAGGAAGGTGGGGGGTTAACATTTCAGGTCGATGACCTTTCGTCAGAACTGCTGATTTTAACTTTGGCTCAATTTAAATGAGTGCTGTGCTTCACACAACGCTTCCCAAACCATGTGTGGTAACAATGTCAAAGAAATCCACAAGGAGAATTGAGGAGGTCATTTAGTTGGTCACTCATGGTGTGTATCAATGTCTACTAATTGTTTAAAGGATTAGAACATATTAATTAATGGGAGCAGAAAGTAAAATGTCTACGTTCCCCATCTCCCTTAAGAAAGGACTCTCCGTATCATACACTATACTAATTCACATTATAGATATTGTGGGGCAGGCTCGATGGGCCAGTTGGACCTTTCCTGCCCGTCAATTTTGTATGTTCAATTTCATATCCCCAGGGTTTTCACACTCATCCGGCATTAGCTGCACTTGCGTCATTTTCTCACGGTTTCTACGGCTCTTCCACCAAAGTTACAGCGGATGAGCGGGCAAACCCCAGGGCAATTCACCCCATCGTGTTATATACCACAAAAGGATACCTCGTTTTAAATCCAGTACAGCTGGGAGCTGGGTGACACAGCGGCTTAGATACAAGTTAGGCACATTTCACCTCTGGGACTCCCAGCTCAACTCCAGCCTAGACTATCAGATGAACGTTTCCTCTGTAGTTGGCTTCAAGGGTCTGAGTGAAATGACATTGGACCCTCTCAGTCCAGCACTTATTGGCAATCTCATTCGGAGAAGTCATAGGATGCCTGGTGCGAGACATGAAAAAAATGTACGTGGTCTTTTTCTGAGGTTGAGATTGGGGAAGAGTGGAGGTGGATTAATTCCACATCTGCCTGTGCTGTACATGACCTTGGAGTGGATGATGCTGACACTAAGTACTTGAAATGGGGAGTTTCATTCCTCGGCATCAACATCCTTAATGTGCACACACCATCCTGACTTGGAAATATATCGCTGTTCCTTCATCGTCGCTGGGCCAAAATCCTGGAACTCCCTCCCCAACAGCACTGTGGGAGTACCTTCACCTCACGGATTGCAACGGTTCAAGAAGGCGGCTCACCACCACCTTCTCAAGGGCAATTAGGGATGGACAATAAATGCTGGCTTTGCCAGCGACGCTCACATCCCAGGAACGAATAAAAAACATGTTTTTTAAATGCAGCACTGCCAGATGAAGTGATGCTATCCTTTCTCTGTTGGCTCTTAAGTGTTTTCTTTGAAATTCCATGGGGGTGATTTTGCCAATGGGGGCGCGTTGGAGGCGGGACTGCTGCTTGTCAGGTTTTAGTCCCGCCTCCATCGACGTCTGGCCAACCCACGCTATTTTCCCTTGATTGACCTTGTTAAGCCCGCCCAGCGGACTTAGTAGGCCAATTAAGGGAAAGCAGTGAGAGAGAATGTCAGCGTATGACGTTTCATCTGTCAAAAAATTTTGACAGATGAATTGTCATCGTTTGACAGCTTTGAGACGCTGTCAAACACTGACATTCTCTGTTGTTTGGTGAGTCCTTGTACTCAAGGCTCACGAAACCTATTTCCTGAGCAGAAATCAGATGGCTGTTGCATCGGAGAATGGAGCAGCCATCTGTCATCTCTGCCGTGGAGATGCCGGAGCCTCCGGTTCCCCAACGATTGAAGCCTGCAGGAAGAAACAAAGGTAAGTAAATGTTTTCTTACACTTTTCACTCACCTCACATACTTACCTCTCCACACTTGCACCCATCACTCACCTCCACAGCGCACTTTTGGATCTCTCTCACCCCAACAGACCCACTGCTCGCCTCGCTGACCCTGGCGGGGTTTCCCGACGTCGGGAAGCCCGCACTTCTGTTGGAAAAATGGGGATAATCCTCTTAGCTGCCTGTTAACTACCTGTTAATAGGCAGTTAAGTGGCTGTAATCCCCTTCCCGCCTCGGGGAGACGGCACCCGGCGCGGGTCGGCTACCCGCCTCCTGGGAAGATGGCACGGAGGCGGGTTGGGGGCGGGACGGGTACCCGCCCCCAGATTCTGCCATTTTCCCGACAATCCCGCCTCCAAACCCGCCTCCTCAGGGCTGGCAAAATCGCCCCCCATGAGTCTACAGTAAACCCAGATTCAGCTATTTAGCATTAATGCAGGATCTTAGTTGAAAAGTGTAGGCAGTAAAGTAGACATGTTGGTTGCGTAGAGAGAGTTCAGCTGAAGTAAAGGGACAATTGTTCAGATAATGTAGGGATAACTCTGTACTCCATCCGTTCTGTGCCTTACCAGACTTGAGGTTAGTGCTTGCTCTTGTGTTCTGTTCCTTTAAATACGAGAGTGAAGAGCTGTTCATTCCCCAAAATTTTCTTGCTCCCCTTAATAATAAGCACATAGTTATGGATAGTTTAAACTGTTGTGCCCATCATTGTTACAAAATATTTCCCCCAGTATATGCCTAGGAGCTGTTCGGATAATAATGGCTAGAAATCACACTGATCACTTTAACAAATGTTCCTCTGTCCACTTTTTTAACTTTGTCCATTTCCTTATGCCTATTTCTGAAGAGCCTTGTGACTTCTTTCTACATTAAAGGCACAATAAAAATGCAAGTTGCCTTGGGGGCAGTAACTAGATGGTGTTGTGGGTTAGTCTTCAAATCTAGCCCAGACTGGTGCGCTGAATGTCTCCGGTCAGCTGTAGTGATCTAAATTGAAAAGGGTTTGGATATTTTCAACACCGTATCTCATGGGCAGCGAGTTATTGTGATCTGGAATGCGCTGCCTGAAAGGGTGGTGGAAGCAGATTCAATAGTAACTTTAAAAGGGAATTGGATAGATGCTTGAAGTGGAAACATTTGCAGGGCTATGGGGAAAGAGCAGGGAGAGTGGGACTAATTGGAGAGCATTTTCAAAGAGCCGACACAGGGCTCGATGGGCTGAATGGCCTCCTTCTCTGCTGTATCATTCTATGACTCTAAGTCCACAGCACAGGACTGGCACCACTTGGTGCTTTTGCCACATGGATAGTTGATATTTGAAATGCTAACCATCTAACCAACAGTAGAAAATGTTTGTTCCTCAGCATAGACATCTCTCCCATTGATGAATGCAACGGTTCACCTGAAATTAAACATTGCAAAGGGCTGGCTAGCTACATCCATATACTCTAGGTTTTATGATGGAGGTAAATTTATGTCCACATATCACTGACCTCTGCTTGTTTCCTCCAATCACAGCCAGTCCTGTGCTGTAGGTTAGTGCCCATGAGACGCTGTGTTGAAACTATCCAAGCACCTGTCAATTTGGACCATTACAGCCAACAGGAGACTTTCAACCCACCAGTTCGGGCTGGAGTCGAAGGCTGTGAAACCTAACCCACGACACCATCCAAACACTAGCCCAAAGACAAAGGGAGGAGTTTGGGCTCAATGACAGTGGACAGTATTAGAAACAGAGCCAGAACTCGGGGCCAAGGGTGTGAGTACCTAAACTATAGAGACCATTTCTGCTAAGAAAACAGATCTAATTATAAAGAAAAATAAATCAGTATGGAAAAGAAGAAATTTTAACAGGTAGAATTCTTCATCCCTTAGATATGTCAGAACTTCATCGCAACAACAGTGAGATACGACAACCTAAAGTTGATTGCCGCGCTCTGCTAACACAGCCAAACCTGTCAACACACACACACTGCATTTGAGAAGTAATGCCAATCAAACCTGTGTATCAGTGACTTTACATACGTTGGTCCTGTCATAATGTAGTAAGCATTGTAGTCAGATGATAGCAGTGGAGTATCTTCGTTCACGAGTCAGCACAAAATTACATTGTGACATTTAGCTCAAGTTTGTACATTAAATTCGCAGTCTTTTGTAAAAAGCCGAAGTATATTAAAATACTTTGTGAAGCTGTGTCTCTTTGAGTGATAGCTAGAACCGCAGGACTGGCAGGTCAGGGGTAAAGGGGTGCGTTACTTTGTTCGCTTCCTCTTAAAGAAAAGATTATTTCATTATAAGTGGAGTTTTAATTACCATAAGACAATGTATAAATTAAACCTAAAATATAAATAAAAGCCGAATGAGGAAAGGTTTACGCTGGTCTCTGTGTTAGAGGCTTATGAAAATATTTACTACCAATTGCTATTTCTAGCATAAAAATCTTCATAGGAACAGGAGTTGGCCATTCAGCCCCTCAAGCCTGCTCCACCATTCAATTAGATCGTGGCTGATTTGTACCTCAACTCCATTTACCTGCCTTTGCTCCATATCTCTCGATACTCTTACCGAACAAAAATCTATCAATTGCAGATTTGAAAGTTCCATTTGACTCCATATCCACAGCCTTTTGGGGCAGAGAATTCTAGATTTCTACTCCTCTTTGTCTGAAAAAGTTCTTCCTGATTTCCCTCCGAAATGGCCTAGCTCCAATTTTATGATTATGTCCCCTCGTTCTTGATTCCCCCCATCAGAGGAAATAGTTTCTCTGTATCTACCCGAGCGAATGCTTTTCACATTTTAAACACCTTGATCGGATCACCCCTCAGTCTTCCAAACTCCAGGGAATACAAGCCAAATTTATGCAACCTGTCCTCATAATTTAACCCTCTGAGCCCCAGTATCATTCTGCTGAAGGGGTAAGTTGGACAAAGTTTTTTTTTTTTACACAGAACTTGGAATGCTTCATCACAAGTGACTGCTCGGGCAGAGCCTATAACATTGCTTGAAATTGAATTACATAAGTATTTTTAAATTGAATAGAAAAGGCTACAAGAAAGGGACCAGAAAATAGGCTTAGAGTGAACAACTCCAGCTGATCTGATGGACGGAATGGCCAGTGCTGTGATTTCTATGATTTCTATGCCACTGTGCAAGTTTCCTGTTATATGTTTAAGGGATATAAATACGGATTTATACACTTAGCAGTGTAGTTGGGTTATATTCACAACACAATGCAGTAAAGTGGACGTAACTAACCCCTCCAACCCATTTTGCCCGACTTCTGCCCCAGATTTTTACCGTCACTATAAGTGTTGGTATAAGCACCACTAAGTTATCCCTGGGGTGGATAGTGCATTGAAGAGGCCATTTTGTGTGTTGCAACTGAAGGTTGGTGTTACTTTGCCTGCATGTTAAACTGTTTTAGAGTTCTGTCAGGGATTGTGCTGAAACTTTTAGTTAGCTCTGCAAAAATTGCAGTTTTGGACTGGAACATGGATTTCTCAGTGGGCATTCCTCTATTCCTATGTTATAAAGAGGAGGAGGAGGAGGAAGAGGCTAGATTGGAGGCACCCAGAGTGAGACATTACAGTAAGCATTTGTTTCTGACATATAGATACCCACTCAACGGGGTTTGCAGACTAAGAAGTCCTTACGTAGACTTTGTTGCGCATCAGTACCTCAGATGTCTGTGATTCTCCTCGGCAGCAATCAGAGAGATATGCCTGTAACCAAGTTCCATGAGCAGATTAGCACTATCTGTACCAATCAAAGTTACCACTGCCTTGAATTTCTTTGCCGCTGGATCCTTCCAGGCAGCATCTGGAGTCCTTCGCTGCATTAATCAGGCAGCAGCTCACTATTGTATAAAGAAGATCACTGATACTCTATTCTGAGGGCTGTGCAGTTCATTTCCTTCCCAATGGAACTAGATAAACAAAGATAGGGAGAGGGGTATCCAGTTCTACAGATTGGCAGGGTTCCCACAGGTGTAAGGAGCAATTGATGGACTGCATGTGACACTCAAAGCTTCATATGAGAACCCCATCAATTTTGTGAACTAGATGAGCTTTCATTCCATTAATGTGAAGCTAGTGTGTAATGCCAATCACCTTGCACATGAATACCTGCTGAACAGAAAGCTTCCACAACCTTTCCATCATGCGGCAATCCACCATAGCAGCCTTCATGACTCAGTAGCATGTATCAGGTGATCAGAGCTATCCCTTGCAGTCAAAGTCCAAAAACTAAGGAAGGATACACAAAACTGAACTCCAAACTCTACGTGGTCAAACAGTGCTTACTTTGCACAGAAACATTCATCTAAAGTTGACAACAAAAATATTCGTTATCTAGAATTACTTGTTACCACTTTGCCTCCCCCTTGTACCAGCTCCCTACGTGAGCTGAGATTTAGTGGCAGGCGGCCTTGATGCCTCAGAAAACAGTTAAAATGGCAGCGGGCGCGAAACGCGTCGGGAATGCAGCAGGAAGCGCCTGACTGCCATTTTAACCACTCACCCGCCCCGTTCCCACCAGGCCGGCAGGGTTAAAATCGCGTCTATGGAGTTTGCCAAGTTATACAAAATGGTGAACTTGAGCCGCCTAAACTTCCTAAATCAGAAATCGTTTTTCCTACAGTGTGTTGTTTCAAGGGAAATGTGGAATTCTGAACGTTTCAGCACTGGCTTTAAATAAGAGACCCCCGCAGCTGTAACTCCCTGTTACGATTAAACTCACACTCGTATGCATGGAATTTATTGACTTTCAAAAAGTAAGAGATTAGCAATGAAATATCGTGAAGCAGTCCATGTTAAATCAGTTTGCTGTTGCAGCTGAAAGTTGAGCACAAGGCAGCGCTGTATCATATTCGACGAGGTCGTGTTTAATATGCAGAGAAGTGGGTCAAATAAGTGAGTACAATGAAAACTGGCTGGCTTGACAGAACTGGGCTCGAAGGAAATGGCTTCTGAAGCACATATTTAGATTTACAGCATTATATTCAGGCTGACCAATATCTGAATGCGAGTGCCTGTCAAAAATGCACAGCACTATAGGCATATTAATGGCACGTAGACAATGCATGAAGGAGAAATCAGATGAAAAGCTGTCGGATTATTGAGGGCATACAGCCACTGATGGGGAAAATCTTTTTTATAATGTCCTTTTACTATTACATTGCCACTGGAACGCTGACTCCAGTTGCAATATAACTAATGCAGCACAGATATCTTCAGTGGCGTGACGAGCCACCTTAAATGTTGTTATTTTTCCCAATATTGCTGAAGGCAAAATGCAGACAAACATAAATAACCATGTCCCACAATATGAACTAGTGCATGCTATTGTTTTACTGGCCACGGGCAATCTCAGCACTCGGTCTGCCAGTACAAATCGACACTGCCCTTTCTGCATTGCAGCTCTGTACAGATCGTATACTGCCATTGGAAAAGATCCAGGATCCATGGTCCATGAAAAGATGCATTGCGACAGTTCAGCAGTTCCACATGCACAGTTATTTTGGTGATGTGCTGGTGCCCTGAACTCTGCCTGGCTTTGTAAAATGGCAGGTGGGAGGGAGGGGGGTGTGGGAGAGGGGGTGGGGGGCGGTTGCAGAGCAATATGAAGCAAAACACAGAAGTGCCAATTCATGTTCCCAGGGAGTGCATCATGAAAAATCACAGTCACAACAGCCCCTGATTTTTTTTTTGGCCGTTTAAAATTAATGGCCAGAAAGTCACAGGCTGTGCGCCTATAATACGCTTCCTGCGAGCACCACTTCCCGTCCAGAAAGTGAGAATCCAGAATCCACCCTAAACTTCCACATGTACGCCGATAAGACCTAGCGGGTCATTTTAGCCTAATCTGCCCGGTGGGAAAGTGATGGGATCAGATCGGCTGCCCATTTGACGCTCCATTGACAGGCAGGGTGTACAACAAGCGACCAAACCGATCCTGTCAGATTCCCGCCAAGGGGTAGGGTTAGGTTAAAATTACCCCCCCTTGTTCTACCTCTGTTACAACAGTGACTGCACTTCAAGAAGTACTTCATTGGCTGTAAAGCGCCCTGGGACGTCCTGAGGTTGTGAAAGGCGCCACAGAACTGCAAGTTCTTTTATTGATACCATCACAAAATGTGGAGTGCTGGAGATGAGTAAAGCTTGTGCGAGTCATAGAATGATACAGCACAGAAAGAGGCCACTCGGCCCATCGTGCCTGTGCCAGCTCTTCGAAAGGGCTCTCCAGTTAGTCCCACTCGCCTACTCTTTCCCCACAGCCCTGCGCGCCTTTCCTTTTCGAGTCTATATCCAATTCTCTTTTGTGCTACGTGCTTCAATCAACTCGAGTTTATGTCGACTGAAGTACAGTCATCCCACTTCAAAGCCAACACGCCTCAATCTTTCAGTTCAACACACAGCTGCTTTTCTAACCTGTACTTACCCATGCCTGCGGTTTGCTCAATTCACAGCTAAAGGAGGCTGCAGGAAGCGCAGCGCTCACGGGGAAGGGAGGCTGTAAATCGATGGGGAAAGACGTAATTTGTAAGCCCCTGCAGACAGTCCATAATTGTAGATTAGACCAAGAGCCATTAAGCAAGCACCTTCTGCAGAATAAAATAGGTTTGTAAAGTCTGACTTTGAGAATTCTAACCGAACCCAGTTTGAAATTTAAAACATAATACATGTAAATATCTCTTGGAGGTCACGCAGCGTTTTGTTAATCAAGTATCTACCTTCAAGCATTAGCTGTCGTGTTCCAGAATAACCAGCTGAGAGATCAGTAACGAGTCCTTGTCATTCAGGGTGCCTCTGTACTAATGATGTAGTTTATCGACCAAGGATCTGCTCAAAGGTTAAAGTAACCTACTACATTTTTTCTCCCATCTAATTTAACTAAAATAGATGAGGCTCAAGCCACCACTGATTGGGAGGCTGTTCACGTAATGACTTTCACAGCAGTCACTACAAAGGACAGTGTCTGTATACAGCGAGAGTGCTTTGTACTGGATTTGAAAATCTACTTCTGTAATTTCAACAAAATCCTTGAGCAGCAGATCTGAAAGGGAGCCTCATGAAAATGGAGGAGCTGGGGGAGTCACAAAGATTTTTCCGTAACAATTTCTGAGCAGCGTTTCAAACGATAAAATGTACAAAAGGAAAATATCATCTCCAGTTAATATCCTCACAGTTCCAAATGGCTATTTCACTTTGCTCTTCATCTGTGCTCATTGAACCATTTGAGTACCGCATTTGGTTTCCAGTATTAACACCATCCTGTCTACTTCAGTGGGGCGTGTAATTTAAGAGGCAATTATCCCAAATGTCTGCTCATCTCAGCACAAAATGCAAGGGAAAAGTTGGCACTTTCCTCAGTGTAAAATTTCACAAATACGAGGGGGAGGGTCTGCTCTGTGTAATTAAATCCTAAACCTATTGAAAAAGAACAGCTTTACGATGATGCTACAATGAACAGAGGAACTCTTCTGCCAAGCTTTTGTGTCGATGATAGCACACTGTGTATTGGTTACTTTTAGTGCCACACAGTCACCTACTCACATACAAGATGCGTGTCGTCCATTTGACCCAAAGTTGCCCTCTGTTGGCGGAGTACTGGAACAGCACTCGGGTTGCAGAGGTTGAGTCTGTTGGTCGAATGCTCGCGTCTATCAGGGGAAAGGGGGGAAATTTATGGGGGTGAGATTGTGCCCCCTTCCCCCTCCCCCTTTTTAACAAGGTCCCTTCTCTGTTTCAACATTTGACCGTCTCCCAGGGAATACATGAGATGAGCCCAGGTTGACGTTCCCTCACACACTGTGGTGAAGGGGACATTCCCTGTTCAGTATAACAGAGCGGCTGAGATCATGAATCCAGTACGTGGAGGTCACAAGTGTGAACTACGTCCGACCACTGAGCGGAGCAGCACATTGCTCCTCCGCCACGCTGCACTTCTGAGCTGCCTGAGAAAATGGTCTTAAAAGCAAATTTAAAGTATGTTCCTTCAAGCTGGAGATAAAACTGGAAGTAACTGGAAAACAAGCTTAGCTTGACAAGAAAGAAAGAACTTGCATTTGTATAGTGCCTTTCATGTCCTCGAGGTATTCTAAAGCGTTCCACAGGCAATTAAATACTTTTTAAGGGTAGTCACTGCTAAAGTAGGCAAATGCACAGGAAGGTCCCAAATCTGTTTATTTTTTTTAAGTGGTGGCTGAGGGATAAATGGACAATTCCCCAGCTGTTCTCAAAAGAGTTACATAGGATCTCTTGTGTGCAACTGAGTAGGCAGAAAAGTTCTGACGAAAGGTCTTCGACCTGAAACGTTAACTCTGTTTCTCTCTCCACGGATGCTGCCTGGCCTGCTGAGTTTTTCCAGCGTTTTCTGTTGTTATTTAGGCAGAAAAGGCCTCAGTTTAAAATGTCGTCCACAAGGCAGCCCCTTCAACAGTGCAGCACTCCCTCAGTAACATCGCTGAAGCGACGCCTAGATTTTATGCTCAAGTCCCTTGGATTGGGGCTTGAAGCCACGGCCTGCTGACGAAGAGGCAAGAGCCACCACCACTGAGCCAAGGCTGACACTTCAGTAGTTAGCACAGCAGCAGGTTGTGGCCTGGGGTATTTTGAGGGAGTTTTCAGACGAGCTCTCATTTTGGAACAGCTTGCTCGGAAAACCCTGCTGTTAGTACTGCCATGTTGCCCGCAGACTGTCTGTGATGTAGCAGCTGCACTATCAGCGACAAAATAAATGCGGAAGCTGTCAGCAGCAAATATTGCACGCCACACTTCTGATTACAAAGCTTTCGTATGTCACTAATAGAATAATGATGGCCCGTTAGCTTAGCCACGTTTGAAATCCTGTAACGAGTCACATTAATTAAATTACTGACGTATCTTTCTAATTTACACACATTGACAGTCCAGTGCATTTTACTAGCTAAGCTTGTTTTCCAGTTATATTCCCCTCCAAGTCGCACATCATCCTGACTTAGAAGTATATCGCCGATCCTTCATCGTCACTGGGTCAAAATCCTGGAACTCCCTCCCCTAACAGCACTGTGGGAGGACCATCACCACACGGACTGCAGCGGTTCAAGAAGGCGGCTCACCACCACCTTCTCAAGGGTAATTAGGGATGGGCAATAAATGCTGGCCTTGCCAGCGACGCCCACATCCCATAAACGAATAAAAAAAAAATTGGAGCCCAGTGATTTTGAGGGATGCTCACTGTACAACGCCCCACTCTCTAATATGCTGCGGTGCTTCCTATTTTTCCTACATTTCTGCATTTGCACGTAGTTTTCAGATTTAAGTTGCGTTACTAACTTTTATCATTGGCACTAATCTTTAGTATACACTGTGTAAAAGTCAACACTGATGTGGGGATCATACACATACCAATGGATCTGCTGTTGACGCGACTCAGCCCCTTTTGCACTCAGGTATGGATTGCTCCGCACTGGTGGGTATAAGCGGACCCAGTTTGCAAACTGAGGAAGCCGAACATGTGAGTGAACTGCATGCTTTTACCCAGTGTGTACTGTACATGCCAGCTTGAGCTAAGCACCTTCACCAGAACCACTGTATGAAGCAGGATGCCAGGTTGGGACACGGTGCCTCCTTACTGCTGGGCAGTCAATGAATGTTTGTATTTCTCATTCATAAAATGTGCGAAAAGAAAGTCAGAATTTATTTAAGAGTTATCTGCCATAAGTATGGGCTAACTGATGATCACTAGCTTGCTTACACTTCGCAATTGCCAGTGACTAGATCCATAAATCTCAACATTACAAGTAAAAAATAATCGTTACACGTGCAATGAGGTAGCCCAGGGGCTTGTGCCCTGATTCAAACCATATCAGTTATTGGTGAATTATTCTAAGAGCATACATAAAGTATGGAGCGAGAACAGGCTATTTGGCCCATTAAGCCTATACGTAGAGTCTACGTCTGATTATTGCATCGTGGATTTAGCCTCCACCCCCACCACCTGTTGATCCCCTATTTTAAGCAACGCTAAGTTACTCCTTTCACCTCTTCAGTTATAGAATCAGAGAATCTTACAGCACAGAAAGAGGCCATTCGGTCCATCGTACCTGTGCTGGCTCTTTGAGAGAGCTCTCCAACTAGTCCCACTCCCTTGCTCTTTCCCCGTAGCCCTGCAATTTTCTCCCCTTCAAGTATTTATCCAATTCCAATGAACTACTGTGGGGGAAGAATTGCTCAGCTCGCTATGTGTTGGTGCATTGCAAACGCATTCGGAAAGAGCAACTGAGCAATTCTTCCCCTTGTATGTTTTTAAAAGAAAGATTGACTATTCAACCAAGACCTGGACATCAATAATTAAGATTTTAATTATGGCATGTAACTCTTTTTCAAATTTATCTCTAAAAGTGAATTAATTGACCCCTATTGGCATCTAATAAGTGTTAGGAATGAATGTTTCCTCCCTAACAGCGAATATTGGTCACTTCATTCTAAATGTCTGCTTTAAGAGGCCCAGGATGATAGGTAGTCAGCGAATTGGTGCAGAAGGGAAACGATCTCAGAAGCTGGAATTGGGTTGCACCTGAGTGGAATGTAAGGGAGTCCAGTATTTGCCATTTCTGAGCTGGGAAATCTTAGTATTGCCACTAGATACCGAGTGGAAAAATGTGTCACGCACGCTGTATCTCAATTAGCGAGCTTAGGAGAGGTTTAAATGAAGAGCATCCTCATTAACGAAGTGAGCTGCTGACATGTCTTCACTGTAACCGACTGTATGATTTTAATGCTGTTTCATTCCACAAGACCTGTTTCACTCGCTAGCTGCAATCTGACCTGACCATGCACCTCGCTGGAAAGCAGGCGCTAACGATCTAGTTCTGCATTTGCCACAGGGTAAAGAGGGCTATGCTGGGACCCCATGACTGGCTATCGCTGCCTGTATCCACAGGCCTTACCTGGCTGTTGGTGGAGGGCTTGGAGCCTGAGACCGCATACCAGTTCAGTGTGCTAGCACAGAATAAACTGGGCACTGGGCCCTTCAGTGAAGTCATCACTGTGAACACACTGGGTGAGTCAAATTATATTCAGTGTAAGTGTGTACTAACCCTTTCAGTTCTGCAATGTTGTTTTCGCTCCATGTCAAGAAATGCTATAGGTTTTATATTCTTATGAGCTTTTATATGTATATTGATTTTTCTATGCCACCATGGACAACCATATTGCCATTAGCACTGTCATTTTTGGAACATTGTATTGTGGCTCTTACATTAAATTTATACTCTATTGTTTGTACACCAATTTCTCCTTGTGAATCGTACGGCCGCAGTGATGTTATCCTACCAAGAATTCCCGACAGGAATTAGAAGCAATAATGTCTCCAAGGTGGTCAAAAAATGAGCTGTATGTTTACATGACACATAGCAGCAAATGGTTGGAAAGACTTCACAGACCATTTGTTTCTGAGTAAATTCAATGGATTCGGCCATTTGTAGGTGTTACGCAATCAGGGACTACTGCTGACTCAGTGTTGAGTGACTATTGGGCAGAAGCCCAATGGTATAAAACAAGGCTACCATAATTGTGCTTTATTTGTTTCTGATTGTGTGGGGATATGCTTGATCAGGCACATTGTGTAAAAAAAATATAGGAATGGGAGGTAAACTGTAGAAATTGTTCAGTGTACAACAGTTCTTCAAAGACATTCCCACCATTTCAAAAACTGTGATAAAACACCATGAGCTGCCTTTTGTTCCTTATTTATTACTTCACCTCCCTTCCTCATTGTTACTCAGATATAGATGCCAGACCAGCTGGTACCAACTAATGCTGGTTTAAATTGGGTAGGGTTCCCCTTACATTGTGGTAATAGTTATTAATTCCCCACTCCAAATAGGATGGTTCCATCACATTACTCAGATCGTCGATAACTTCTCAGATATTATTGTGACATATCTATTCACACGCTTCTATTGAATGACAGTGGGACTGTGAGAAGGCAGGACAGACTGCTTCCACTGCTTGATAAATTGGTAGCAAGGGGACATAAACTGATGGTTATCACTGGTACAAAGGGGATGTCAAAGAACTGTTTTCACTCAGAGGATTATTAGAACATGGAATGCTTCACCACAGGTGACTATTGCGTTCGGGACTATAACATTATTTGAAAGGGAATTTGATAAGGAAAACATATCAAAGGATATGGGGAAATGGGATTAGTTGCACAGTTGCAGCGGGCTGAATGGCCTCCTTCTGTTCTGTAATTTCTATGATTAAGGCCTGCTCCCATTGTTTTCAATGGAGAATGAAGTATCAACAAGGCCTGCCTCCAAGACTGAGTAGCACAATAAAAGAGTTGCTGACCTAAAAATTTAAATCAATTAAACAAAAAAGTGCCAAAATAATGAATATTTAAAAAAATAAAAAAATCATACACCAGGATATTTTAATATTTTGACTTCAGTCCAATGATGGAAAGACCTTTACGTGTATGATACACCCTTGGTCATTGAATTACATCTCAGATAATCGTGGTTCGGGAGGCTAAGTAATTGAACTTATGTTTGGTATCGGTGAGATGCAAGAAAACTGAGTGCTCACAGCGATAAGGATGTAATAATAGAGACCTCGGGGTATGTGTACAAGTCGTCCTGATTCAGCAGTTCAACTGATGTTACTTCCTTCATGCACTCGATTTGCTTACTCATCCTAATTAGAAATGTGTGCCGGTGACCTCCGTGATACTGAACACATTATAATGTACATCTTAGATCCTATATTAGTGGTGTTGTGATATTCGGCGGTGGTTGTATGTTTAATAGGGATCAACAGGATAAAATTTCCCAGAGTTGTAAATACAGTTACGTTTAATGATGTTGAGCGCAATGACATGACTGCATTACTCATCAAATAGGTTTTGCTATGTTTTCTTAAAATCTTAATTAAAACAAATAAAGTAGGAAAAACCAAAGCTTCGGGAAAAATTAAATTGCAGAAGATATGATTTCCATAGGAGCTCAAACTATTCTCTAGCTCTAGTTACATGTTAGGGCAGGTTTCTTTTGGCTGATCCAGAAACTGAGTTTACCTTCTCTGCCTCCCCCCACGCACCCCCACCCCCCTGAAAAAAATGGAGTCAACAATGCCTATTTGAACCCGTATTTTCCGATGCCTACGGGTGTGTACGGGCTGTGTACACACCTGTAGGGACATCGGAAATGCCGGTTTCAGGCATGCGAAGCGCATGCGCTGAAACTGGCATTTTCGATCTGTCAAGAATGCTCTTGACAGATCAGACGCCTGCCCTAGAGAAGGGCCTCTGCAGGCGGGGAGAGTTCCGCTTTCAGGAGAACCTCCGCCCACTGAAAACCCTTAGAAATCTTACGCCTGGTAAAAGCAGGCGTAAGGCCAGCTTTTACCAGCATAAGTGTTTAAAAAAGTAAAATAAATAAAAAAAATTTCACTCATCTATAATTTAAAAATACTTTTAAAAAAGGTAAGTTTATTTTTAGCCCCGTTAAAAATTTTAATTATTTTTTTCAAAAAATTAAATTTTTGTTTAAAATATTTAATTTAATGTAATTTTAACTCATTTTAAAAACGTGATTTTTTTTTTAATTTAGTTAATGTTTTGATGTGTTTTTGGGGTGATCTCCATTCATATATTTGATGGGTCTATCTGTCAAAAGTATGAAGGGAGATTCCCTTCTCCTATTGGCTGGCCTGGCCCGGCCCACGTGATCCCAGGAACGCTTGCGAACCGCCTGCGCCCCCGGGATACGTGGGCCCTGCACATTTCGACTGTGGAGAGGCCCAGGATCGGAAGTGTCTGGACCTCAGGAGCCCTCAGGTAAGAGCGTAGATTTTTTTCCGATAGGAGGCCTCCGCACGCAGGAAGCCTCCTGTCGGAAATTACGGGCCATTATTTTTGTATGCTTGCTACATCAGTTGGTAACACTGTACATTTTTCTCAATTAATTTTAACAACTTTCTGTACAAATAGAAAGAAAGAACTTGCAATGATAAATGATACAGCGACTTTCACAACATAAGGACGTCCCAAAGTGCTTCACAGCCAATGAAGTATTTTTTCGAAGTGTATTCACCGTCGCAATGTAGGAAATGCGGCAGCTTACCAAGGTCTTTTATGTGTGAGCCTAGATGATGAGGTTTGGCAGAATTTTTGATCATGTCGGGGGAATGCCACAACTGCACCAAATCCTTCCCTCACCCAATGCCCAATGCATATACTTACAAGTAAGGTCTAAACCTGGGTGATTTTTGCCCTTCCTAAGACCAGGGGCCTTAAAGCCAATTAGAACCCCAGTTGAGATTAGGTAACTGTGTGCAGACCAAGATCACTCTGGATCTTTGTGGTCTACATGACTCAGGACCACACTACATGATACTGAGAGCTTGAGAGGTCTACTGGGCTTAGATTTTTCTTATTTTTGTATGAAAGCTTTCTAAAAAGCACAATTACAGCTGCTCGGGACTTTTTGCACTTGCCTTGTTTTTTAAATACAATTAAAACCAAGAGTACAATTGCGTAAGCATGAAAGCCCATGAGACAGCAAAGTATTATGAGAGAAGTTCAAGTTCATTTGAACACCGAGGATCCGATACAAACACCCAAATCTTGCTCAATCATCACCGATTTACCCCCCACCCCACAACAGTACAGAGACTGAATAGAGACAACACCCCATGAAGAATAGGGAAGCAAGAAATATGGCGGAAATATGTGAAAAATAATGGACTTAGAATCATAGTAGAATAGTACAGCACAGAAGGAGGCCATTCGGCCCATCGAGTCTGCGCCAGCTCTTTCGAAGAGCAATCCAGTTAGTCCCACTCCCCCACTCTTTCCCAATATCCCTGCAATTTTTTCTCCTTCAAGTATTTATCCAATTTCCTTTTGAAGGCTACTATTGAATCTGTATCCACCGTCCTATTGGGCAGCGCATTCCAAATCCTAACCATTCGTTGCATAAAAAAGTTTTTCCTCATGTCGCCTTCGGTTCTTTTGCCAAACACCTTAAACTTGTGCCCTCATGCTATCAACCCTTCAGCCATTGGAAACAGTTTCTCTTTATTTACTCTATCTAAACCCTCCATGATTTTAAACACCTCCATCAAATCTCTTCTTAACCTTCTCTGCTCCAAGGAGAACAACCCCAGCTTCTCTAGTCTAAGCACTGAAGTGAGTAATGCAGTACATGCCAGAGGCTGTGCATTGACAATCAGCTTGAGGGGGTATTTCATGATACTGTCACTATTACAGGATACGTGCAGCAGAAGAGTCTATAATCTTGATCATTCTTTCAGCTTTCCCTAGTACCACCCGAGAACCACTGGTGCTGCTTTCTCCACCAAGGTGCCTAACAGCCAATCGAACACAGCAAGGAGTATTGCTGTCTTGGCTCTCACCGGCCAACCATAGCTATCCAATCGCCCATTATATCATGGAGTTCCGTCTGGGAGATCGGTGGGAGATTCTAGACGAAGCAATACCAGGAACTGAAACTGAACTGCTGACCAAGGAGTTATCTCTGGTAAGATATCGCCAAGCTGCTTCTAAAATGATCTTAAAGAAATTCACAGTGGATTACATGAATGGAGCGAATATTTTGACGGGAAGTTTAAATAATGATGACCGCCTCATAAATTAATACTTGCCTCTCAATCGCCCTGCAATTATTTTCGATTTCCAGCATGGAAATCTGTAAATACATGTTTTCTGCCACTTGCAACCGATTGTTTGCGGTTTTTAGTGCTGACCCAGTCATTTGTTAATACTTAACGAGCCTTCATTGAATTGTTGCCAACAGACTCAATAACATTGTGGAGTAGATTCCCCCCCACCCCCGTGATTGGATGTCGAGCTGGCCGCCCGATAGTCTTGGTGGGAGGCCCAGTTCATTTTGAGTAGCGTATGGCCAGCGGGCTGTGGGCAGTAAATGAGCCCCCCTGGTTTATTGGGCGCCGCAGCTGGTCTTGGGGCCGGAAGAGGGTAGGCCAGTGGGTGGGGAACCGGAGTGGCAGTGGACCAAGCCTGGGTTTGTAGAGCCCGGAGGAGCTCTCCTGCCTCTCCTAAACAGCAGCCAATCTCTAGAGCGGTCAGGCCAGGAGAGGTGTCTTCAGCCAACTGCGCTTAAAAAAAATTAAATGTGTATAACAAGACAGTGGGGAATTTTGTTATCTTCATCGCCTCGGCAGTAATCTGGAGGAGCGGATCACCCACTCAAAATCAACGGAATAAAAATTGGGCGGTTTCAAGAACCATTGGGTGATGCATGCACTTGGCCAGGTTACCCCACTCCCTCCATCCCCAAGGTACTGAAGAGCAACATTTTCCCCATTATCTCTAAAGGAATAAGTCTGAATGATATGTAATTTTCTTAAATGTAGAAAACTGAACTAGAATGGGACTCATCAACTGGACTGTTTACCGATGAGGTATCAAGGTGAAAGAGGTAGACGGCTGGGATTGGGTAACAGTATTACCTGCCGTAATAAAAACAGGAAATGCTGGAAATACTCAGCAAGTCAGGCAGCATCTGTAGAGAGAGAAACAGAGTTAACGTTTCAGGTCGGTGACCCTTTGTCATTACCTGCCGTACGTTATCCCACCTGCAGAGCAGATGATCATTTTACTCTCTCAACACCGCATGTGACTGGATAAATTTTCATCGTCACTGCATGGGCAGTAACCTGGTGGTGCGAATCACCCGCCCATTAGAGAACCCACCTGATTTTCAGTCCACTGATTTCAATGGGTTCTATAACGGGCGGGCGATCGATCTGCTCTGCCCGATTACCACCCGGGCGCTGAAGAGGATTTTCAAAATGTTCTTGTTTTCTATTCTTGGAATGACGAAGCATTAACTGGACGGGTGCAGTGGATTAACATCCTCTTATTTCATGTCTGGGATCTGAGATCGAATCCACGGCACATGCATAAGATGAGAGTCTCCCCTCTCTGCTGGGCTGAAAGGTTTCTATGTCAAATGAGTCTCAACCCATTGGGCATGAGTCATCAGCACTGGATTGACTATAATTTGGTAGTTTCACTCCAAGAAGCCAAGATAGTAGCAGGTGTAGGAAATGGAATGGTGGCATGGCTGCAGATGGGGCACTGGCTTGTCAACAGCTGCCAACACTGCTTTAAAGTTTGAAAAGCATTTCTCTTCAAGTTGCCTGTGATTACAAATAAGCTCAATTCTTTTTCAAATTTGTGAGTGGCAAATAAGCATTCTGCTTCTTATAAAGTGGAAGAAAACTGAAACTATGCAAGTAATATTGGTGTAAAGACTTAACAGATGACAGAAATGAGATGCAGACGTTCTTTTTTCTCTTTCTGTCAGGACTCCTGGTATGAATTCCGTATAATGGCTGTCATGCAGGACCTGATCAGTGAGCCAAGTAATATAGTTGGGGTTTCTAGTTCAGGTGAGACGCATGTACATTCTATATGAGGCGAACCCTGTTGGTCTAAGGGTTGTTAGAAATTGTTCGAATGTAAGGCCAGTTATTTCATTGTTTTGTTTTTTTTACACGTTCTCTGTTCTTTTAGATGTCTTTCCACCGCCTGAAGTGCCCGAGGAAGGCCTGGCCCGCCCAGTCGTGGCTGGGATTGTCGCCACCATTTGCTTCCTGGCGGCAGCCATTTTATTCAGTACCTTGGCTGCTTGCTTTGTTAACCGGCAGCGGAAGCGGAAGAATAAGAGAAAGAGGGGTAAGCAGGAGCTGGCCTTTTAAAATGCTTCCATTAGGAAACGAATACAGTGACTCTCAAAAGACTAAGTCACTCATGCTGTCTGGGAATCGCAATTTAAATTGGCTAAATGAACAAAGTTGGCACTGTGATGCTGTAAATTGGAGCATTGATGTGCAGTACCAGTAGAGAACATAAGAAATAGGAGCAGGAGTAGGCCATTTGGCCATTCGAGCCTGCTCCGCCATTCAATAAGATCATAGCTGATCTTCTACCTCATCTCCACCTTCCCGCACTATCCCCATATCCCTTAATTCCCTTCATTCCCCAAAATTTATCGACCTCTGTCTTGAATATACTCAACGACTTAGCACCCACAGCTCTCTGGGGTAGAGAATTCCAAAGATTCACAACCCTTTGAGTGAAGAAATTCCTCCTCATCTCAGTCCTAAATAACCGACCCCTTATCCTGAGACTATGCCCCCATGTTCTAAATTCTCCAGCCACGGGTAACATTTTCCCGGCATTAACCCTGTCAAGCCCCTTAAGAATTTTATGGGGGAAAAATTGAGTCGCGCCCGAAATATTAACTCCCCCGCGGCCGAAATTGAATGGTAGCGCCCCAAGATGGAAGCGGGGTGCTACTGGAAGCACCCCGCCTCCCTCTTGGGGTGCTGCGAGGGAATATCGCGGCGCTACGTGCCGCAGCGCCGCGGTACTGCAGGCCTTCCTCCCCTTCTTAAAGGGGAGGGGCCTGGCACAGTGCGTCCCGGCGCCCAGCTGGGCCACCAGGGATCAGGAGTGCCAGCAAACGAGCCCGGCACTCAAAAGGAGTGCCGGGCTCATGGAGAGCAGCCGGCAGCCCGCAGGGGGTCGTCACGGGGGCCGGGGACGGCAACGGGGGCAGGTGCTGGCAGGCAGCCAGCAACAAAAATGGCCGCCCGCCACCTCCCCTTTAACTAGCACTGCCCCGGCCGCAGGTAGGCCCCCCTGACCCCGTCGGACATAGCGTCCGGTGGTAAGTCGGGGGGCGCCACTGAAGATCGCCGGCTGGGGCGCGAGCGGGGCACTGTACTTGGCGATGAAGTCATCGCCGGCGGCGCGGCGCCGCGGGGCGCTAACGGTTACATCTGCTGCTAACCTCCCGCTGAATTTCGCGGGAGGCGCTGGCGGCGCCGCGCCCAGGCGCTAGTTGCTTTGCGCCCCATTAGCACCCTCTTAGGGCGCTAACGGGAGGGGCAAAGTAACCAAATTTTTCCCCCTATATGTTTCAATTAGATCACCTCTCATTCTTCTAAACTCTAAGGAATATAGGCCTAGTCTACTCAATCTCTCCTCCAAGGGCAATCCCCTAGAGGGAAGGACACGGGTTCATACCTTTACTCCATTGAGTTTCTGATGTCAGCCACACTGCCGAGTAAGGAACTAAGTGTAAACCTAATGTCAGAATGGAGGGGAAATAAGGATGCATGTCTCCACTGGACCAATCTCCTGCAGCTCCTGGAGTCTATTTAGGGCAGTATTGGCAGTAGTCTGAGAGATGGCTCCCTATCCCAGCCTTAGGGGACACATAAGGTGGCTCAGGGAACCTGTGAAGGGAGAAATAAGGAAGAAAGGCTGTTTGTCCTGATCAAAGAGTAAATAATTGATTTCATATTTTGCCTGTAAGAAATATTCAGATACTGTTTGATTCACTGAGAGAGACCGAATAATTAATTGTGATGATAACCTTTAAAATTCACTCTTTATAAAACCTGTTTGGAACAGTCTGTGATGTACGTTCAGTTGAAAGACTTTCACTCAGCATGCACCACCAGTCTGATACAAGGCTCTCCAAAAATACTAATTCTTTCTGCACAACTACTTGGAGCACATCTCGTTATTTTATAGATTGTCTTCTTTTCAGGGCAATGTTTAAAATCAAATTGAATTAAAATATTTAATTGATCTTGATAATTGTGGATGGTGTAGTGCTGAGAGTATGTCTATATGAAGGTGGCTGCTCTTCCCCACTTTCTTGTCCATGGTGCTGCCTCTCATACTTAATTAGTTTACAGATTGAGGTTGGACTCAGACAAATCCATCATCTGGTTTGAAATGTTAATGAATTGACCTCCCAAGCTCCAAATTGGTTTGAGTTTACCTGAACTTAACATCCAAGGCCTCAATCAATTTGCAGCTGCATTTATTTGGCTGCACAGTTTAAACATGCATTCCACTGCCAGTGACTCCCTGACCTTCTGGTAGCCATCTAGTGCAATCGTCCTTCCCTTTTCTCTCTAATGAGTGCACAGGAACTGGGTGACAAAGTGGCAGTCACATTGTTACAGGAGGATCGGGAGCAGTCAGGGTCAATGGTAGCTACTGTTTTTCCTACCTTACAACGGTGACTACACTTCAAAAGTACTTTGTTGGTTGTAAAGCTCTTTGGGACTTCCTGAGGTCGTGAAAGGCGCTATATAAATGCAAGTCTTTTTACTTGTCAGCTCATGAAAGTGCTGCCAATAAAAATGAGGTGGTTTCACAAAGCCGTAGAAACACGACTGTCATATTAATCCAGTGAACATCCAACAACAGTTTCTCAATGAGAATAGTTATTAACTTAACAGAACAACAACAACAACTTGTATTTATATAGCGCCTTTAACGTAGTAAAACGTCCCAAGGCGCGTCCCAGGAGTATTTTAAGTCAAAAAATTTGACACCGATCCACATAAGGATAAATTAGGGCAGGTGACCAAAAGCTTGGTCAAAGAGGTAGGTTTTAAGGAGCGTCTTCTTAAAGGAGGAAAGAGAGGTAGCGAGGCAGACAGGTTTAGGGAGGGAATTCCAGAGCTTAGGGCCTAGGCAACAGAAGGCACGGCCACCAAAGGTTGAGCGATTATAATCAGGGATCCTCAAGAGGGCAGAGTTAGAGGAGCGCAGATATCTCGGGGGGGTTGTGGGGCTGAAGGAAATTAGAGAGAGAGGGAGGGGCGAGGCCATGGAGGGACTTGAAAACAAGGATGAGAATTTTGAAATCGAGGCGCTGCTTAACCGGGAGCCAATGTAGGTCAATGAGCACAGGGGTGATGGGTGAACGGGACTTGGTGTGAGTTAGAACACGGGCAGCCGAGTTTTGGATCACCTCAAGTTTACGTAGGGTTAGAAGTTAGATGGTTCTGTTTATTTTCTGTTTGGTTTTAATAGAAAGTGGCTCCATAACAGAAACTGTAAAGAAATCCACAACAATCTGATATTTGAAATATCTTAACTTTTAGATTATTTTCTGCTGTAGTATTTAGTTTCAGTGCAAAACCTCCATAACAAAAACCACTAGTTTGGGCCTGCTTGGTCCTGCTCACTATGAGAGTTTGAATGCAATTGTAGATGCACAGTGTTATAGCACTTTATCAAACTCCAGACCACATGTAACAAAGTGTGATTGGTGAGGTATGGCGTAAACTGGAAATAAATCCTGTTTTACATTATAATCGATACTCATTCATTTAGCGTAGAACAGAAAGTGAAGATATTTATTTTCAAATACATCTTAACGTTGTTAACAAGTTATTTAACGAAAGATTCCTTCTCTAATGGAGTTTTTTTTTGAAGTTGAAATTAAAACAGCAAATGTTATTTTTATTTTGGATTTCCAGCATCTACAGATGTTTTAATTTGCTGTTTTAATTTCAACTTTTTTTTGAATATCAAGGAGAAGAATTTTTCATATTTTACAATGCTTAAACCTGGAAATTTAAGCCTGAGGTAGTTACACCATTACAGCTCAGTAATTTTGAGGCCGCTGTTTAGGACACATTTCCCACCTGTTTCGGGTTTTTTAATTGTTTTTTCAGATGTGGGCAATTCGAGCAAGGGCGCATTTATTGCCGATCACTAGTTGTCCTGTAGTGAGCCTATTCCTTGAACCCTTGTGCTTTTGGTGCTTCCACAATGATATTAGGTAGGGAATTTCAGAAGTTTGAACCTGTGACGATGAAGGAACGGCGGTATATATCTAAGTCAGGTCGGTCCAAGACTGCGAGGAGAACTTTGAGGTGATGGTGTTCCTATGACGTTGCTGCTCTTGTCCTTCTTGGTGGTTGAGGTCATGAGGCTCGGAGATGCTGTTGAAGTAAGCTTGGTGAATTGCTACACTGCATCGTGTAGATACTATACACAGCAGTCGCAGTGTACTGGTGGTGAAGGAGGTGGCTATTGAGTTCAGTGGCAGGGGTGCTGATCAAGCAGATTACTCTGTCCTGGATGGCATTGAGCTTCTTGAGTGCTGTTGCAGTTGCAATCATCCAGGTGAGTGCTGAGTATTCCATACAATCCTGACTTGAGCCTTGTAGATGGTGGAGAGGCTTTGAATGTTCATGAAAAGAACCACTCATCGCAGATTATCCAGCCTTTGCCCTACTCTTGTAGCCACAATGTAGATATGGCTGCTCCAGTTAGGCTTTTGGTCAGTGATCACCCCGAGATGTTGATGGTGAAGGAATTTGACAATGGCGGTGATGTTGGAAATTTTATATGGTACAAATGTGAACTGCCGCTTCTCAGCCCAGGCCCGCATGTTGTCCAGATATCAGGCTGGTATGCAATGCATCATTATCGGTGGCGTTCTGACCGGAGCTGAAAACTGTAGAATCATCATCAAACCCTGAAGGAAGGAAGGTCATTGATGATGCAACTGATGATGGTTGAGGAACTCCTACAGTGATATCCTGGGGCTGCAATGATTGGTCTCCAACAACCACAGCCATCTTCGTTGTGTCAGGTGTGACTTCTGCCACTATAGGGTTTTCCCCTTGATCCTCGTTGACCTCAACTTTGCACATGCAACCATATCACTGTTTAGGGAAAGTGCATTTTAGCACTGAGTATGTTGCCAGTATAATAGATAATTAATTGGAAAGCACTCCATATCCCAATGCTAATGAGTTGCACATGCACTGTATTACTAGTTCTCCTATTCAACCAGTCTCCAGTCTGTTTTCATGATTCTTAATTGAAAGATAAACTGCTGTGTACTTCAGCTGACACCTACACTTTCTGGCAAACTATGAGTACTAGATTCAGTGCGCCATTAGCACTACAATTGTCAGATAAGGACTAACGAGCAGGAAAGGATTGTCCATTATGCCAGATTGCATGCAAGACCCACTTGTACGCAACGCAACATGTCTACCGTACCAGGCACAGCTACCTGAGAATGACAAAGGAGGCTGAGGCTTCATATGAAGACCTTGGCATAACCATGCCATCTGTTCAATGAAGACCTCCAGACAAGATCCAACATCTGCATGGCACTGCCAATGACTGTCAAAGTCACCACTGCCCTCAATTTTTTATTGTGTCTGGCTTCTTCCGGTTTAGCACTGAGGAGCTCTGCAGTTTCACCGAGTTTGCAGCAAGCAGGTGGAGTAAGGAGATTATAGGTCCATTATTCCGCAGGATTATTACGAACACAACTTCATCATATTTGCTAGTGACCAACAGAAGCAATGTGGTAGAGCAACACAATTCTACATATCTGCTGGCTGTCCCAGATTGTACCCATGTTGCCAGTCGGTCATATATAAATGGTGCTATATGAACTGAAAGGGAATTTAATCCCTCAATGTCCAGCACAGAAAAATGCAGATGAATAACTGCTTCTCCAGAAGCTGTCATGATGCCTTAATTGAAAGGAAAGCATCCATCCAAGAAGAGTGGAAAGACGGTTCGTGGGAGACTAAGGGTACACTCTACAACCATGGTTCATGACACCTGCGCACCAGCCAGGGACAGAATCAGAGCGCAGATACAATTAATCGTATGTTACAAGCAGTATGATTATCAAACGTACCGTTGCGATCTTAAAACAGTGCTTTTAGATTTCTCAACCCATTGGAGAAACCCTACAGTGTAATCGTCCCCGAACCGTCCCCCCAACATGACTTTCACAAATAATTATCATCTGCTACAAGTTTGCAAACAAGCCTCATGCAGATCAAATAACAGGATGGTGAAGGCATGGCAGAGCAAGAGGATGAAAGTGGCAATAAGGAATTAGCTGTAGAATAAGCGTTGCTGGAGAGAGGACTGGAGCACCAGGTACCAAAGTTTAAGGGGGAGAAATGCGGTATCGCCCCATTTGGGGCGCAATTATCGGCTGGACGCAAAGTTTAGCGGCTGGCGCTAATTATCGCCACCGACTGCAAACTTGGCTTCTATCGCCCCTGGAGGTGATTGGAGCGCTAAATCAGACGCTACACACCTGTCTTAAGGCGCTAAGGCCAAGGAGCGAAGCGCTACCTCAGAGCGCTGGCGAAGCTCATGTGCTGTCAGTCAGCAATGGCACACAGACACACTGGCGCCAGCCAGTTCTTAAAGGGGAGGGTCGATCTTGCTCTCCATCCACACCCTGCTCATTGCAGCCTTGAATCTCGGCCTGGAGAGACCTGTACATCAATTCTGCTGGAAAGAACAATGGAGAGGCCCAGGGAAAGAGCTCAGAGTGCAGCCCCCATAGTCTCTTCTAAATCGGCGCAAGGAAGGTCAAATCAAAATGAACCTCCAAAGTGCTACTCAGTACCCAAAACTCCTTCACACAGCGTTGAATCTCTCCAGAAGTCTCTCTCTCTCTCTCTCAGAATGCGTGGTGCAAAAATGTCGCTGACAAAAAAAGTCAGGAAGCGGCTGCCTTTAAATAGCGCTCCCCCAGTCCCTTCCCGACTGCAAAACGTTCCCCTCTACCTGTCGTTGCTACCGGCAGGCGGAAAGGCAGGGGGCGCCACTTAATATCCGGTCCGGGGTGCTACCGGGGCGTTGCACGCTCGACTGACGTCACGATCTGTGGGCGCAGGAGATCGTGGCGGTAGTGTTTAGCACCGCCGCAAAATGTCTGGTCAATTTCGCAAGCGGCGCAAACATCACCGCGCCCGGGCGCTAGTTGCTTTACGCCCCATTAGTGCCCTCTTAGGGCGCTAACGGAAGCGCAAAGCAACCAAATTTTCCCCCCTAAATCTCCAGAGTAACCATGCCCAACTATCTGCTCTTATATTGGTCATCACTGCAGATTTCATAGGCATTCCCACATGCAATATGGCAGACTGCAGTGCAACTATTCATCGATGACTGGTGGAATCCTCCATTCATACCTCCCAGTGTGCTTTGCACGGGCACAGGTGACTGACGTGGACAATCCTGTTCAGCTAGCAATCTCTGTTTGTAAGTGGGCACCGTGAGGTATGAATTCTTAGCTGTGTAACAAAGGCAGGAGCCTTGTTTTGGCCAGCCAGCCAGTAAGTCCCTTATCTTCAGCAACCACTACCACTTGCTCCTCCTCACCTGCACACTGCGACGCACCCTGTGCTACCTTCGCAACAAAATAGATGAATTAATAGCGCAGATAGAAATTAATAGGTTTGATCGAATAGCCATAACGGAGACGTGGTTGCAATCTGGCCAAGGTTGGGAACTAAATATTCCAGGATAACTAACTTTTAGAAGAGATAGACAAAATGGAAAAGGAGGAGGGGTAGCCCTGATAATAAAGGGTGGGATAAAGACAGTAGAGAGAAAGGATCTTAGCGCCGAAAATCAAGAAGTAGAATCAGTTTGGGTGGAGCTAAGAAACAGCAAGGGGCAGAAAACATTGGTGGGAGTTCTTTATAGGCCCCCAAATAGTAGTTGTAATGTAGGGCAGAGTATAAATCAGGAAATTAGAGGCACATGTAACAAACGTAAGACTTTAATCTACATATAGACTGGGCAAACCAAATTTGTAGTAATAGTGTGGAGGACGAATTCATGGAATGTATGCAAGATAGTTTTCTAGATCAGTATGTTGAGGAACCAACTAGGGAACGAGCTATTTTAGATCTAGTATTGTGCAACGAGAAAGGATTAATTAATAACCTTGTAGTAAAGGGGCCTTTAGGGAAGAGTGACCATAATATGTTAGAATTTTATATTGAGTTTGAAAGTGAGTTAGTTAAATCCGAAACTGGGGTCTTAAATCTAAACACAGCAAACTACGTAGGTATGAGGAGCGAGTTGGCTAAGGTAGATTGGGAAACTACATTAGAAGGTATGACAGTAGAGAAGCAATGGCTAGCATTTAAAGAATTAATACATAATTTACAACAAATATACATTCCTTTAAGGCACAAAAAACCCACAGGAAAAGTGGTCCAACCGTGGCTAACAAGAGAAGTTAAAGATAGTATTAGATCAAAGGAAAAGGCTTATAATGTTGCCAAAAAGAATAGTAAGCCTGAGGATTAGGAGGATTTTAGAATTTAGCAAAGGAGGATCAAGAAATTGATAAAGAAAGGGAAAATAGAATATGACAGTAAACTAGCGAGAGACAAACAAATCAGACTGTAAAAGCTTCTATAGGTATGTAAAAAGGAAAAGATTAGCAAATGTAAATGTGGGTCCCTTACAGGCTAAGACAGGAGAAATTATAATTGGGAATAAGGAAATGGCAGAGAAATTAAACAAATACTTTGGGCTGGATTTTCGCATTGGGGGCGGGACTGCTGGTTGTCGGGTTTCAGTCCCGCCCACAACGATGTCCGGCCAACCCACGCTATTTTCCCTTGATTGACCTTGTTAAGCCCGCCCTGCGGGCTTAGCCGGCCAATTAAGGGAAAGCCGGTGACAGAGGATATCAGCGTATGACGTTTCATCTGTCGAGAATTTTTGACAGATGAATTGTCAGCGCTTGACAGCTTTGAAAACTTGTCAAACACTGACAATCTCTGTTCTAAGGTGAGCCCTTGCACAAAGACTCACCAAAACGTCTTTCCTCAGCAGAAATCAGATGGCTGCTGCATCTGAGAATGCAGCAGCCATTCTGTCATCTCTGCCATTGAGATGAGGCACCTCCAGTTCCCCAAGGGTTGAAGCCTGCAGGAAGAAGCAAAGGTAAGTAAACTTTTTCTAACACTTTACACTCACATCCCATACTTACCTCTCCACACTTGCACCCATCACTCACCTCCACAGCGGACTTTTCGACCCCCCTCACCCCCGCAGACCCACTGCGCGCCTCGCTGACCCTGGCAAGGTTCGCAGCCATCGGGAAGCCCACACTTGCAGGGATAAAATGGGGATAAGCCTCTTAACTTCCTGTTAACTACCTATTAACAGGCAGTTAATTGGCTCTAATCCCCTTCCCGCCTCGAGGAGACGGGTCCCTGCGTGAGTCGGGGACCCGCCTCCCGGGAAGATGGCATGGAGGCGGGTTGGGAGCGGGTTCGGTACCCGCTCCCAGTTTCTGCCATTTTCCCGGCAGTCCCGCCTCCATACCCACCTCCCCAGGGCTGGCAAAATTCCCCCCCTTGTGTCTGACTTCACGGAAGAAGACGCAAAAAACTTCCGGGAAATAGTGCAGGAACAAGGCTCCAGCGAGAATGAGGAACTGAAAGAAATCAGCATTAGTAAAAAAAAAAAATAGTACTGGATAAATTAATGGGACTGAAAGCCGATAAATCCCCTGGACCTGATGGCCTACATCCTAGGGTTTTGAAAGAGGTGGCTATAGAGATAGTGGATGCATTGGTTGTCATTTTCCAAAATTCCATAGATTCTACAACGATTCCCGAGGATTGGAAGGTAGCAAATGTAACCCCACTATTTAAGAAAGGAGGGAGAGAGAAAACGGGGAACTACAGACCAGTTAGCCTGACATCAGTAGTCAGGAAAATGCTAGAATCTATTATTAAGGACTTTGTAACAGGGCATTTAGAAAATACTAATAGGCTTGGGCAGAGTCAACACGGATTTATGAAAGGGAAATCGTGTTTGACGAATCTGTTAGAGTTTTTTGAGATTGTAACTAGCAGAACAGATAAGGGGGAACCAGTGGATGTGGTGTATTTGGATTTTCAGAAGGCATTCGATAAGGTGCCACACAAGAGGTTATTAAACAAAATTAGGGCTCATGGGATTAAAGGTACTGTAATATACTAGCATGGATTGAGGATTGGTTAATGGACAGAAAACGGAGAGTAGGAATAAACAGGTCATTTTTGGGTTGGCAGACTGTAACTAGTGGGGTACCGCAAGGATCAGTGCTTGGGCCTCAGCTAGTCACAATCTATATCGATGATTTGGATGAGGGGACCAGATGTAATATATCCAAGTTTGCTGATGATACAAAGCTGGGTGAGAATGTAAGTTGTGAGCAGGATGCAAAGAGGCTTCAAGGGGATACAGACAAGCGAAGTGAGTGGGCAAGAACATGGCAAATGGAATATAATGTGGAGAAATGTGAATTTATCCACTTTGACAGGAAAAATAGAAAAGCAGTGTATTTTTTAAATGGTGGTAGATTAGGAAATGTTGGTGTTCAGAGGGACCTGGGTGTCCTTGTATACAAATCACTGAAAGTTAGCATGCAGGTACAGCAAGCATTTAGGAAAGCAAATGATATGTTGGCCTTTATTACAAGAGGATTTGAGTATATGAGTAAAGATGTCTTACTGTAATTATATAGGGCCCTGGTGAGACCACGCCTGGAGTATTGTGTACAGTTTTGGTCTCCTTACCGAAGGAAGGATATACTTGCCATAGAGGGAGTGCAACGAAGGTTCACCAGACTGATTCCTGGAATGGGGGGATTGTCCTATGAGGAGAGACTGAGTAGACTAGGCCCATATTCTCTCGAGTTTAGAAGAATGAGAGGTGATCTCATTGAAACATACAAAATTCTTACAGGGCTTGACAGGGTAGAGGCAGGGAGGATGTTTCTCCTGGCTGGGGAGTCTAGATCCAGGGGTCACAGTCTCAGAATAAGGGGTCAGCCATTTAGGACTGAGATGAGGAGAAATTTCTTCACTCAGAGGGTGGTGAATCTTTGGAATTCTCTACCCCAGAGGGCTGTGGAGGCTCAGTCATTGAGTATATTCAAGACAGAGATTGATAGATTTTTGGATATTAAGGGAATCAAGGGATATGGGGATAGTGCAGGAAAGTGGAGATGAGGTAGAAGATCAGCCACGATCTTATTGAATGGCGGAGCAGGCTCGAGGGACCAAATGGCCTACTCCTGCTCCTATTTCTTATGTTCTTATGAACCTCACAGAGTACATCTCCTGGGGTTTGTGTAGCTATGCTGGTGCTTGGCAGAGGTGGTGATAGTGACATAGGATGCTGTAAGGTGATGACTAACTCAGGGATGTGGCACCCAATTGTTCCACTCCTAAGCAAGCAGAAAAGAACAAAATGTCAAAATACTGTCTCAAATAGCCGCCTTTAAGCACAAATTTGCAAGCCTACTCTGTGTGCTGCTACTTAAGCTGAGTGTGTGGCTGTGTGACAGTCACTTAGTAAGACAACATTATTTAGCATGAACCTTATGGTACTAGCCCTGAACTCAGAAGAAGCCTCCGGAATTCTCTGGATGCTGGCAAGGCCAATCATTTCAAGGGTGACCTCTTCAAAAGGAGACAGTGACTGAAATTGCTTCAAGCCACCTCCAGTATGGGTTTGTTTGCGGCGATCAAAGGCCTTCTTGACCTGCAAGACAAACAGTATTATTGGAAGTGCATAACAGTGACCGTGTCTTATAGCGGTGTAGATTCAGGGGCATAGCACAAAAAGTGAGGATGCATAGTCTTTGTGTGAAGGCATATGCATTGTTAGTTGTAACTATCATAAATCCTGTGTCCCTGTTCAAACAAAGCATTCCTTGCCTTGGTTCTATTATAACAGTACTGCATCCAGATAAGGTAGTCACAGATTTTCAGCATTAAAGGGTTATACTGTTAGCGGAGAGGATCTTCTGGCATGTGTACTTGTGACAGATGATTGTTGTATTGTTGGCTAATCTTGACAGATTTCTTCAGCGGCTAATCAGGACACACGGGCGTTAGCGCAACACCTCTGTTCTTATGTCTTGCCGCCTCTGTGGGCCTTAGCCACTGCATTCATCCTTCTGCCACCTCCCCCCTGCAGCACCAGGTGCTTCTGGATGCAAGCCTTTTTGTCCCATAAAGTGTGTCCTTCCTCCTGACTCCTTCCCCTAGGATTTCTAGTACCTGGTCAATAAACCTGGCTTTCCTCACTCTCTGCAGTGTTCAACAATATTGCTCAGTCGCTAGCTGCCCTGGCCTCCCCAGCATTGGCCCAGAAATTGATCTCGCTCTGTTCCCGCGGGGGTAAGCCTTCCCCGCGATGTCTCACCTCGCTTGTGCTTTTTCAGATCCAGCTCGCACGAACTTGATGTTCCAGAGATCAGCTGTGCTGGGCTTGCGTATCCCAGCGGCGTAGTGAATTCGTGCGAGCTGTGGGATCACGTGACTCAGTTAGAGCCAATGGCAGCACACCATCTTCCATTCATAAGTCTCATAGCATGGCTGTGAAATCTATGAATCTTACACCCCCCCAAAATAACAGCTAAACCTCAATTAAATTTAAAAAAAAACCATCACATTAATAAAATAAGTATAGTTAATTAAATTAACCATTTTAAATAAAAAATTAAATTTTTGAAAAAATTTAAAATCTTTTAAAAAGTTTTAAAAATAAACTTACCTGTCTTTAAAGTCTCTAAAAAAGATATACCTGTAAAAAAAAATTCAAAAAAATACTTAATTCACTACTTACCTTCTTAAAAGCGGGTCTTACTCCTCCTTTTTACATTTCCAAAATCTTCAGTACTTACCTGCGCGTCCAAAGCATGAAGTGCACAGCGTGCGCGCAGCCTGTAGCGCGCACGCGATGCACCGAGGACCCGCCCCCTTTTCAGAAGAGCAATTGCCGGTTTTCAGCGCATGCGCAGGGCATGCAGAAAACCGGCAATTGGAGTGGGAATACGCGAGAGTACGCAGTGCGTACTCTCGCGTCCCGGGATCAATTTTCGGCCCATTATTTCAGCTCTTTGAATGGCTCCTAATTGCATCTCGTAGCTGACTGTCAGCATTATTACTCTGCCACTCCACTGAATGGCCTGCTGTGCACGTGTTGAAGTAGTTGCACGCGCCACAATTATCAAAATCCTAAAGTAACGCTCTGTTAATCCCTTAACAAGCACCAACAGCAATTGGCAGGCTTCACTGTTTTAAGCACTGTTGGAGTAACATGGCCAGGAACTGAGGAGGAATTTGAGGGACAGGTTATTGTCCAGATAAACAGTGCAGTTGAAAGGGCATAGAAATATATACAGGAGGACTGCAGTATCATAAAATCTGAAAGAAAAGGAGGGAGAAAGGGTTGGTGGTTAGCATTCCATGAACTCCTTTCTACCCATCGAGGGCTCGGCGGAAAACGTTACTCTGTGGTCAGGCAGTGAGCTATATAGACCAGGCAAATTTCAGCTTTGAGCCTTGCTTTGTGCTGAATTAGCTAATCACACCCAAGATGGTGGTGCTACAGTTGTTTTACAGACTCACCAGCCTAGGAAGGGAGCGGGGGTAAGAACAGAAATGGCTCCTGTTCCTAATTGTTGTTTCGTTGGAAGGGATCAAAGGGTTAATCCTCACTTTACACAGTGATGTGAAATGGGCGATATTGGCCCGGCCGCCCGTTAAGCGCCCCTCCCGATTTTTGTTTGCATTGACAGGTGGCCAAGCTGATAGCACATGTTTACACTGTCGTCTAAAGTGAAAATTATCCCCAAGTCTGGATCGTGGGCAAGGACAAGAAAGGACAGGATTAGGTTTCACTGTGTTAGCCTCCAGGGAGAAACAGCCTGCCAACACTGAATGCCCAGACTCACACATGAAAAATGGTCACTTAAGCAAATACCAGAGAGCTGATAACCACGGAACTGCAACCCAGCAGAAGCCTTTTCTTGAAGAAAATTCGAGGGAAAAATTGAAACAAAATATGTAAGTTTCCTTGCTAGCTACATAATAGTTCTGCTCAGGCGAGTCGGAGGCCGGGAGGGTGGGGAGGTGTCAGAGATTGCGAGGTTGGGGAGGTCGTGGAGTCTGTGAAGAGGTTTGCTTGTTGGGCCTGAGGAAACACTCCTGCTCCTCCTCGCCCGCAAGCAGTGCTGTAAATGCACTTACCTCATGGATCCGGTCCTTCTTGCCTCCTTTTATCTGCCGGGTTTTTTCGAAACCCAGCCTCCATGGATTAAAAATCAAAATCCTGTAAAAAGGGAGGTGCGCAGCCTCCTTAAAAAGTTTTACTGAGCAACCCGCCTCCTGAGAGCGGATTGGCCGCTCGCCCCCCGACCCGCTCCCGTTAAATGTGGGCAGGTTGGGGTCATGTTTGAGATTTTTAAAATGTTCACTTCCCACCCGCCTTCAGCCCACCCATCGTTGGGGATTAAAATTCCACCCCCCAATCTCTTTCAAAGGGACCATAAGAGAGTGTAGGACACACTAGAGCTCCGTGGGGTGTTGTTCTGAGTTTGTGATTGAGACACTTGGTTAAGGTCATGCAGGTGAATTCTGCACTGCATTCAGAAATTCCTGTATTCAACTTTCATTGCTGCACCTGGGCACAGAATGGAAAGTATGCTCAGTCTCCAGCACTGTCATGTTCAATGAGCAAAGGTAGATGCAGAAAAATGAAAAGATCTGTGCCTAAACTATTTTGAAATCTTGATTCCATGTATATATTATTTAATGTGGATGATGTAGTGTTTATTCCATTTGAGTGAATCATGAAGTCAGAATTAAGTTGTGTAATAGCCATTGCATTGCCCTCACGACAGTAAAGTATTCCAAGCAGGTTAGACAATTTGTAAGTTCTATTAAAACATTAATACAAAAGCAAAATACTGCGATGCTGGAAATTTGAAATAAAAACAGAAAATGCTGGAAATACTCAGCAGGTCAGGCAGCATCTGTGTAGAGAGAAGCAGAGTTAACGTTTCAGGTCGATGACCTTTCATCAGAACTGGAAAAAGTTAGAGATGTACAAATGGAAATCCCGTCGGGGAGATGCCCATCTTGAAGAAGTTCTGCTCTTCTCTCCGAAGGGATTTCCATTTGTACTCTATTAAAACATGTTTGATTTCTGTTTATTTCCTGCTGCTATCAGCTGATATGGTTGGCCTGCCATTACAATGTCAGCTGTGGCTCACTCGCGCCTCTGAGTCAGAAGGTTGTGGGTTCAAGTCCCACTCCAGAGACTTGAGCACAAAAATCTAGGTTGACACTCCAGTGCAGTACTGAGCAAGTGCTGCACTGTCGGAGGTGCCGTCTTTCAAATGAGACATAAACCGAGTCCCCGTCTGCTCTCTCAGGTGGACGTAAAAGCTAATTATTCTGCAGTTGGATGCCAATATGGTAATAGCTGGAAAAGAACATGAGGCAGCAAAGGAAATTCAAGGAGAACTCAAACTTTTATTCTTTGTTTGGTGACAATTTGTGCTCATCAAGTTGAGGGGTGTTTGCCCTGAGAAATGGAACACTCCTAGATCTGACACTCAAGCCAGGTTTTCCAATCTGTGTTCTTTTAATGTTGACATTTAAAGGGATAATGCCACTTGGAAATCATGGTCCTGTATTAGCATCAATAACTTGCAGACAGGTTAGATGCAAAAAAAATCTCAACTCTACACGATGTGCCTTATTCCCAACCACAGAAGAGCACCTTGTGCACCAGTGTGTTATTTTACATTTCTGACTCCAGGAATCCTTGCCGTCCATCTAAATGAGAATGTCCATTTAGTGCCAAATTTGGGGCCATTTTGTGCTACGGGCCTGCTCCCACTAGGAATGCGATTGCCCAAACTTATTTCACATTGAAGTATTACAGCCAGCAGACAGATCCATCAGCCTGAGCTATATTGGAATGCAAGCACCACAGATGAACAATGAGTGCGCAACTCACTGTGCCACCAGCACCGTTCCCACGTAATCAAATTTACAACTATTGTGGGAAATGGCCAGCAAAGTGGAAGTGTTGCAACAAAGACAGCGTTGACACAACTGCGTAAAGTATTAGGAGTAAGAAAATGCATGGCAGCGGAAAGAGGCATACCTCAACTTGTTCATTCTTGTGAGGACCATTGAAGTATTGTGTTGTCACATATTTATAGACTCAATGGGGTAGTTCTTGGCTTTGTGCGATAGTGTAAAATGGATGATAGCGAGTCGGCAGCCCATTTTACATCTCTCCAATGGAAAGAAAAAATCTGCAGAGAAATAAAATGGGCTGCAGACTCGCCGTCACCCATTTTACACTACCGGGCGAAGTCAAGATCAGCCCGTGCTATCGTACCATGTGATTTTTTTTCTATGTATCTCACTACAATATGACAACATTGATGTATCTAAACTGTGGTCACACCTGTTGCATAAAAAGTATTTGTGATACTAAATGGTTTGATTCTCTTCTAGCTGCTTAATGTGCATGCTTGTTCTCCTCCAGATCCTCCTCTCTCAATAACACACTGCCGAAAGAGTGTGGAATCCCCGTAAGTAACCAGCCCCTTCTATAATTCTGTCCGTGTTTGTTCATGTGTGATAAATTGATGTGGTTGATTTGATTCACTTTCTCTGCGATGGTAGCCAGACTGTGAAGTTAGACCCATGTCAGCCTAACACTAGACTTTGTTTTACAACTAATAGAAGAGAGAATAAAATGGTCATTCCATAACGATGCCTCTGACTGTGCCAGTTGCAAGTGAATTGAGTCTGACAGCCTTAGTTGCATAAATCCTTAGATCCTATTAAATTTTATAAAGCGAGAGAATAAATCCCTGTATAATTTACAGTTTTCCTACAGGATACTGGAGGATTTGTTCTTAAAACCTTTAAAAATACGACGGTAACTTATAGAGTTATGATTTCATAAACAGATGCCCTGCTGGGTAGTTTGGTACGGATCAATATGCAGCACAAAAGAGCCATTAATTCACCACTAAATGGCTCTGTTATCCTATTGCTGTAATAACACGCATCAGTTGGCAGTATTAATCAAATTATAAATTCCCTGACTATTATTTTAAATTGCATTATTTTAATTATATTGTTGCTTAACTGATGATAAAAATGTTTCCCAAATGAGGGCTAAATACATCATGAAATTTATTCTAACTGCCACAACTTCAAAACTGATGATTCATTAAATTAGTAGACAAAATCACTGTTGTTATTATTGAATAATGCTAGTGATGGCAGCGGCAGCAATAAAATAATGGGTTACTTCACTGGACAATGACAAATTTGTAAACGTGAAAGTATACAGGGTTACTGTTGCCTCTGATTTTGGTCTCTCAGATCTTCCTCAGGAAAGGTGAGTCCTGAAAGCGTCAGAACACTTCGAGCTCCATCAGACTCCTCTGAAGATGCCCAAGCCATACATGCCAAGATGATGAGTCCTGGCAGGGAAAGGGAAATGTCCCTGTACAAAAAGACAAAGCGAGCAATAACCAGCAGGAAGTACAGCGTCTCCAAGCATGAGGCCGAGGCTGATGTCACGACCCCCATCGAACTGATCAGCAGAGGCCCTGACGGACGCTTCATCATGGATCCCACAGAGATGGAGACATCATTGAAGACGAGGAGGATTGAGGGCTTTCCTTTCGCAGAAGAGACGGATACCTATCCTGAGTTCCGGCAATCAGACGAGGAAAACAATGAGACTCTAACTCCAACTGCCATTATGGGCTTGAAGTCTCAGCTTTCACCTCTTTCATCGAGTCAAGAGTCATACTTACAGCCACCAGCATACAGCCCATCGTTCCAGAAAACAGACGAAAGCATGGGAGGCTTAGATACCAGGCTACAGGCCACTGGTCAGACCAGGCGACCTGCTAAAGGTTACCCTCACAGCCAGTTTTATGGCTATCTCAGCAGTAGCTCTGCAGACCAAGATGGTCAGCCATTTTACATGCCAGATATCAGTCCCCTCAGTTCAGTGATGTCTTCACCTCTATTACTTGCTGAAGGATCTTATGGTCATCCCACCCTCCCTGCAGATCATGGAGATACTGAAATACAGCATTTGGTCGCTTCCAGTAGCACTCTGCCTTTGACTCACACGCCAACCACTATGAGGTCTCCTGAACCGTGGAGAAGGAAGGAATTGTCTATCAGCAGCATTGAAAGCTCTCCAGTTATGTTTTCACACCATCAAGATACACCTGAGAGTACACTGCCAAAGGCTGGTCTTCCAAGGGGTGGCCCCCCTTCCTCACTCCAGGTCCCAGCACCCTACCATAGCGTGCTGCAACTGGAGGCACCAAAGAGTCGGACTGGCAAAACTCCCAGCAAAACTAAAGGATCTGTCTCTCTCTCTCAAAAACATCCACATCAACCTATGCAACAGACCAGTCATGGGCAGCTAAAGCATACCAGCCATGGTATAAGTGCACCCACATTGCCTTACACTGAATCAGCCAAACAGGCTGGTCCTAGTGGCACAAGCACATTCAGCCTGGACACCAGGTGGTACGAACCTAGACCCAGGCCCAGACCCAGCCCTAGACAAGGCAGAAGGACTGAGGCCAGTTTACACCAGGTGGTTCTACAGCCTTCCCGGCTCTCCCCTTTGAGTCAGAGTCCTATGAGTTCCCGTCATGCCTCCCCAGAGATTTCATCCCGCCCACGGCCTCGGCCTAGTGTCATGCAGCCCTCCCGAGGCATCTTTCCTGCAGGTATCTCTGTGGAGATGTCCGAAATTACCCTTCAGCCTCCTGCTGTCGTTAGCTTATCCAGAAGGTCCTCTCCGTCCTCCTCACCAGCACAAAGCGGCACTGCTGGCCAGGGCAGCAGACGAGGAAGCCCCAGTTATAGACCTCACATGACACTGACACCTTCTACAGGCAGCTACACAGGATCCCCTCCTCCTGCAACAGAGCGCAGCGAGTTTTATAGTCAGATCCCTTCCCAAAGGAGGAGAGGTGAAGACATTCCTCCTTTTGAACACCCACCTTCACACTTATCTACTTCAGGGTAGGTATTTGAAAAAGAATGTTGAACCAGATCAGTTGGAAAGCCAATTTGATTTCTTCCATACAACTAAGTATTGTTTAGTTATTGTGGAATTCCTGTGTTCCAAGATAGACACCTACATCCTATTAAGTGTACATAAGTTTTTTTTGAAAGTTATTTATCGTTAAGTTAATATTTGGTTGCATTCAATTGAACAAAGCTTCTGGTGTCAGAAACTGCATCTAGTTCATCCAGTTTTCAAATGGGGGATTAATACCATTCTGCTTTGCTTTTTCAGAATTGTGTCCAAAACATTAATTTATATTATTATTATTATTATTATCGTTATGGGGTTCAGCAGACAGGAAGTTTCAGTGCAACATATCCTTCCATTTCTGATGAACTACATTCATATAGACTCACAGGCAGAATCTCTGTTGTGTGAGCTATGAAAAATGAGAGCTGAAGTTTGCACATCCTTATGAAAAGGTCAGCTTAGATCTCTTGGTGCCTTTTTCACCTCTGAGTCAGAAGCTTGTGGGTTCAAGGCCCACTCCAGGACTTCAGCACATAAACTAGGCTGATGCTTGAGTGCAGAACTGAGGGAGTTTGTCAGAGGTGCCATAGTTAGGATGAAACGTTAAACTTGGAGCCTCCATCTGTTTATTCTGGTTTAGGTGGCGGTTAAAGATCCAGTGGCACTATTCGAAGAGCTGAGTGTCCGTGAGGTGTCCTGGCCGACATTCACCCCCTCAAAACATTTGTTTGCCAAAAAAAACAGATTAACTGGTCATTCACCTCATCTCTGTGTACAAAATGCTTGCCTACAAAACAACTGCCACTACACTTGAAAGCAATGAATTGTACATGAACATGATAAGGTGCTACATAAATATAAGTCTTTCATTCCGCTGAAGTGGGTGATTCTCACATTACAGGTATGGCACTTAGAAACTAGACATGAGCAAAAATACATCAGTTCAAACATTCAAAATATTTCACAATTGTTCTATTCCTCAGATGATATAATGGATGTTCCAGAGCACTGCTCTGGGGAAAAAAGGGCTTAATGGTCCAACCCTAATCTCCCAGAGCCCAGTTAAACTGCATGTAGTTGTTGAGACTAACCTTTCAACATTGCCTGCTTTTAGTTAGGGTGGAAGTATCCTTGAAACTCAGATGTTTGAAATTTACCCTCGGCAGTTTCCACAGGAAGCTCGTGGTTGCTGTTTGTCGCAGGATCCTGTTAAATATGTTGACTTATTACATCGAGGATAAATAACAGCCAGTTTTATGAATGCGCGCCATTGGTGGCAGCCCCAGCTACATATTGCGCAGGATTCCCCAACCCTTCATTTTGATGGACAGTAAATGATGGGCAGTGAGCATGTTCAGCTCCTTGCCAATAAGGCACATTCATAAAGTTGGTCCTTAATGTCGAGCTGGGGAGGGAAGGGGCTTCCAAAAATAGACGCTTGAATGATGTCACGACTGCATAACATTCTAAATTTGGATAAGGATACAATGCAATTGTAAATCATCAGAACCCTTGCTCAAAAGCCACTTATGCAACATATGTCAGGATTTGTTGGGGTTTTTTAATAGAAGAAATGGCGCTTAAATGGTTATACAGACGATAACATTGCCAACTTGGAACAATGCCCAGTGGTTATATAGACAATAACATTGCCCTGATATTGTAGTAGCAATTGCACGTGGCTCCCATGCAATTGCGTTTTCCCTCTGTTATCACAAGTGATGGGTTACCATTGAAATTACTGTCAGTATTTAGATTATAGTCTACTCACAAATGCTAATGATCCTAGAAATTACTGTCTGCCACATTAGTCTAAGAACGCCATATACACTTTATGATATTCCTCTGTCTGCTATTTTAATGGAGGTATTAATCCACTTGTTTTCAATGAGTTGGCACATCTATTACAACATTGGACATAGAATTCTCATGAATATGTGTTAAGAATTCTTACACTAATACTGCAAATAGTTATTTCTAATCTATGATGATCATAGCATACCTGAACCAAACCAAACCAAATCAATGTAAAATATGGTATGGGTGCTTGCAGGAGGCCAAATTATTCTGCTTTATGAATTTATTTTTATAAATCAAAGTGTATTTACAAGGATAATCAATCACAAAATTGCATTCAAGAGCCAATGCAATACATTAATACCTTTTCACAGGATAACTGGCAGTGAGCTACTGCAGTGACAAGCAGCGTGACTTTCCATTTAGAGTGAAGTATGCCGTATGTTCTTTAACAAATCTTAAGGTGATCTGAAATGTGTATTTTTATATTTATATTTCCACATTAATTCTGTCCCCAATTCTAACATTGTCACTCAGAAGAGTTCAGAACATTCAGATCTGAGCTTTGAAGTTACTAAACTTCTAACAATGCTGTCGGTGGCTTTGGTACCAAGTGGAGTGCTTGCCTTCCAGCCAGATGGTCCCATATTTCATTGGGGTGCCAGTCACGCAAGCTCATCTGCCCCATTGAGGACAATTGTCAATTTCAGCCAAGCAATTCATTGTGAAGAGAGGGAAAGAAACGACATGATCACAATTGCCTCACTGCACATACATCTCTTGGTCGTTGATTAGAAAGCACGATTGTCGTGGTCATAGTCTCGTAAACCAAGAAGCTAGATAACGCAAAGAAGATCTAGCAAAATAGAGGAGGAGAAGTGGGTGTTGGGATAGATAAAGCCTGCCTTATTTGTCCATGTGCCAGAAAGAGAGTCCTAGTCGCTGGAGTTTACGCTTATAAATTTAGTGGAGGAATTCATACTCACAGACAAGACATTTGGTGATGTGAAGGCTGCAGAAGACCTCACATTACAGTCACAGCTTAGTAGTAGGATGATCAGCCCTCAAATTCCTACCTCTGCATTACAACCTCTCGCTTTTATCCCTTAGCTGCACCATTACCTCAGGTCCTGCATTCCATAAACTTCACCCCTAATTTACATTAACTTCCATTCACTCAGCATTCCACAGACTTGCGCTGTCTTTGTGGTACCGGTGGGTGAGATATCCATGGCCTTCACTCATTACGTCTATGGTGGGCTTAAGACGTAGCATAAGATGAGTACATCTAGAGGAGAGGTTAAAAAAAAACACTCCTTATATGGTTGTAAGAGAGATGTAGCTACCAGAAGGTCAGAACTACACAAAGAACAGAAAACTGTCTTCATGACTCCAACTTCTACCAGCCACAGAGAGTCCTTGTGTGTCTGTGTTGATTTGGACATCTTCCAGAAAGTTGCCGCTGCAGTTTCCTGAAGAAGATGTCTGTTTGCTACAAAATGGTGTCTTCAACATAACAGATTCCTTCATACTACCTTTCTCACCAGTGCTCCTGACAGATGGGATAAAAAATAGAGCTGCAAAAATGGGGCACTGTATGTGTCCTGCGTTACCTTATATTAGGATGATTTGGTTCACAGTTACCTATTCCTAGCTCTGATATGATTAGGTATTTATATGGGGATACATATTGTTTTGGTTTTAGAAGTTCAGAAGTTTCTTGAAATTGGAAACTGCCCATCCTACATATCAGGCGATGGCTCTCTGATCCTGCATTAAAGCAGAGATATTCCAAACGGCTGTTTGCAGCAGGACCATTCTCAGCCTGACTGGATGTTCAAGTCTATTTTTAGGGAAATGCACATGGAAATGGGATGGGTTGGGCTGGGACAGCATATCCTCGTGTGTTGACTGATTCAAATGCACGAGAAGAAAAGGAAATGAACAGGGGACTATGAGGATTATCTAAGTGGACAGAGTCAATATTCTGTTAAATACTTACGGCATATAGATTTTGTGCCAAGATTTCTTCTTTCCATATCAAGTTTTTCATCAGCTGAGAGGGCTTCAGGTTCTGATATCTAATCAGAGCCAATCAAGGTCAACTAGTACCTTCCACGCTGCTAATCACAAAATATTACAATTCATTTATCCCAACATAATTTTTAAAATATTATCTCAAATCTACATCTTCGGTTCTCAGGGTGAGTCAATGGACTAATTCTTTCCCTAAGACTCCTTTATATATTGTATTGTAATCTATAAAATGGCCTTGAATGTAATTTTGGAAGATTATCAGCTGTTTGTTTCTTTATTAATTATTGCTGCTAAAATTCTTTTACGATGCATAATGACATTTTAGGGATGAGCAAACTACCCAGGGTTTAAATAATGCTCTACTCAGGCTGATCCCCGTCATAGAACATAAGGTAGATCCAAACTGGCAACATTACTGCTGCACCAATAGTATATTCAGACTTTGTGGCTCAGCAACCTGCCCCATTTTATTAGAAATGTGAGTCAGACCTTTGATACCCAGTCAAATTTGTACTATCTCCAATTTCTGGCCAGTTTTTTCCTCATCCCAGGAATGTTTATTGATCTCTAATGTATTTGCATCTTCTAAAGTACCACCCATTCACCATTGTACGTGCATATATATTTTCCATATTGTCTATTTTTAAAATGGTGGAGTTCACCTTAAGTGTTTTTTTTCCCCATCTCGGGTAACAATTAGTATAATTAAGGACTTCGGTTTGCAGGCTTGATACAAAAAATAATTTGGAAAACTGAATATTTCTGTTAAAGTGACTAATTTATCCTTTTTTCCCCCCTGGTGGATATCTGTCTTCACTGACCCTCCTGTAGCTGAGAGCTATTAGTAAAGGGGAAAAACTCATTAATCTTTCTTCAGTGTTATAGAAAGTATGCCTACCCAAATATCTTTGGATATGTTTTTCATAATATATATGATTTAATTATGGTTGTCCACCATTAATTCAGCCTGTTCCACTGGCCTCTGAGAGTTCAAGTTCCAGGTTCAGGTACGGTGACAGGAATGATAGTCAGCCTGTTGCATCCATCAGTGCTGGAAGTGCTGCTTCAAAAGATAGGGCACCAGGCTGCAAGTGGGTCGCAGTGCTCGTCTGTATTATAATCCACAGGCCTGCTTTGAAAAGAAAATGGAGGTTCTAGAAAAGTAGAAGGAGAACGCCCTCTTTTGTTCTTCATAATTTTTGTTTCTAAATAATAGGGAACTGGATAAATACTTGAAGGAGAAAAAAATTGCAGGGATATGGGGAAAGAGCGGGGGGTGTGGGATTAACTGGATTGCTCGTCGAAAGAGCCGGCGCAGACTCGATGGGCCGAACGGCCTCCTTCTGTGCTGTACTATTCTATGATTCCAGCTTAAGTTGGCAGCTTGTGGTAGAATTACTGTGTTGGGAATTCCACCCAAAAGCTGTCTTGTCTAAAGCAATTTAAATCTAGTATTGAGTGAGGGAAGTTGCAATTCTTTAGTGACCGATGAAGTTCATGGGAAAATGGTTTTTTGTCAGTCTCAGGCTAGTTTCAGGAACCCAGAAGGCCCATTCCCTTGCTTCAACAAATTTGTGTTTTACTGTGGTCTCGGATTTAAGTTGTGGAGAATAAAAAAGCTACAAGCTAAACCAGAGAGCATCCCTTGCAGTGTTTGATCAATGCCCAGCATTCCACTGGTGATGTAAAACAAGGCTTATTCTGTGCAATAATTGGTTATTTACTATGCAGATACAAACTTTCATTTGGAAAAATACCAAATATTTAAAGGACAAGTGGAAAGGCTTTATTCTTCCATGTCTGAAACACATAACCATCATCATGCTTGAGGCTCAAAACCTAACAACTTGGAAATCCACATAAGTAGAGTTTGTATTTGCCTGATATGGAGTGAATACTCCTTTCCTCAGGGACACTGGCATCTTACATAGGCCAAGAGCCAAGGCTTAGCGACCCCCTTCCCTGAGTGTATGTGGGACCACTGCTGAAATTTGGCTAAAACTGTGTAGCTTACCGACACAAACCACTGGTAAGCTTCCCACTCCTGGTTCTGCCAAGCTTCATTAGAGCATTGGCTTGCAGAGTTAAATGTCACTGAGTGGGAAGAGTACCGCCCCAATATAACTGGTTTAACTTTCCATGTTCCATCACTAAGCCAAAGTGCCTGGTGAGTCAGCAGCTCCCTGGAGTATTGCTGACCTTCGTGCTGCAGGTATAAGATTACCAAGTCTACTCTGGAAGATCGACTCGGTTCCAATGTACTATCACAGGCCTGAAATTTTGAAGGCACCCCCACCATAAAGAGACCCTGCTTACCTCCCCCTCAAATATTATTTCATAGTCAAATGTAGTTTGTGCATGCATTTTCATTTAGCCTTCAGTTGATATGTAGCTCGGTAATCTTTGTTTTCAATACTGAGGTTCCCCCACCGCTCCCCCTTATTTGTCATCTGAAAAGGCAGTATTTTTCATTGATGGCAAGATATTATTTGATGTATTCGGCTAGGTGCATCAGTATCCAAGGAAAGTTGGTACTTGCTAATCAGCAATGGAGATATTTTTCGAGCTACCAGACAGAGTTTGGCGTGGTACAACGAACACACAAACAATGGCGGACAGGTAAAGACCCACTGGTCCATCCAGCCTGTCCCACCCAATTGTGATACTTTGTGTATCACAATATATACACTCCCCACCCAAAACCATGTGATCTGGGAGAGGCGAAAAAACAGATAAAAGCCCAATTGGGGGGGGGGGGGGGGGTGGAAATCTGGGAAATTCCTCTCCAAGCCATCTAGGCGATCAAAACTAGTCCAGGACATCACTCTGGCCCTGAATTCCTTGCAGTACCTACCTTTTGTAAGAGTTAATATCCACCCCTGCCAGAAACAGGCCCAGCTCTCACTTGAAGAGAGAGAGCCACAGATGCGCTCCATCTCTTCAGTGAGGATTGAGAAACATTAGCAGGGCAAGCCTTCCCCTACAAGAGCCCATATTCTGTCTCCTTATCATAGAATGGAACTGACAGATGCTGTGCATTAGGATTTATTATTCTAGGTGTTAAATAAAGAACTGGTAATGATCTCACAGATCAAACCGTGCCATCATCCAGAACAATTTGTGTATATTTCTTATCCACAAAAAACATTTACCTTGACCTTTAGCTGTGATAGATCAGACATAGCAACATTATTTTGGATTCAACTGATTTGCTTCCTTTGCTCGCTGCCATAGCAAAAGAAACTAGATTTTCAATCACCGTCATAAAGAACTGAGCGGAATGCTGCCCCTACACTGCATTGAACTGTAGTCATATGTGTAGTGGGCTTGTCGGTGTTCCCAGAACAGCTGCTTGGTGCCAAGTGTGAAGCCTGCTGTTGGTGAAATTGGCGGTATGGTGTGGTCTGGGGCCTGCTCCAGGGGTGTGAACAATTTGAGGCATTATTACGTCCCTCCTTTCCATGAGTATTGGCTGTGTGCACACCTCCTACATTATGATAACCGGCATGCATCAGTAAGCAAGAAATGTACAACTGTATACTGAGACAGTCACACATTTCTCTTTAATTGTAAGGCATAGTTAAATAAATAAATAAACCCCTCACCGGCAAAGGTGCTACAGCCTCTATTTTTAATCAGACATTGCTATATCCTACAAGACACCTGAGAGGAGACCAAATCACTTCTGCCAATCACCAATCCAGATAGGTTAGACCAACAGTACAGTCAGAAAGTTTACCTGTAACACCAGGAGCCAGAACATTCAGCACAGGTTATCAGGGTTCCTCCCGGATAGTTTGGGGAGATTTGTATTTTATAGAAAACCAATCGGGAATATTTGGGGCTGGAGTTGGCTTTCAGACGGTAATACCAGACCTCTGAGACCCAGAATGCTATGTTCGCAGGTAACCTACAGAAACAGTAATTGCTTACCAGACTTATGGGCATTTAATCTTAAATAGACAGGTTGGTAGCTGCCTTACACTCTCAATTTACTGGGGTAAACATTGGAGTACTACTAATGTCAATTTCACTTGCCCTGAACACTGATATAACCACGAGGTATTTATCTTCAGAAATAGGTCCCATAAGCAGCCGTTGTTTGTTCTCAGCAGGGAGGATGTTATGCCAGCTGTGTTGATTCTTTACATTTGGGGATGATACTTAGATTTTTTTTCCCATCTGCTACATACGTGACTACTGGTCTGCATGTCTGCACCAGTCCTTACCGTTATGTGGATGCATCATTTCAGATGTTAAAACACCAGGGGAGTGAACTTAAATATGGAAATCCAAACGTTAGCATCAAGGAATTAAAAAGTGCCTGGGGTAGAAGTCCTGAGTTATGCCCACAAATTCTAAAATATGTTCTTATAAGTCCATGCTAATAATGCTTTTGCTCTGGATGGCATGTTGTTCAGAAATGGCTGGAATAATCTCGATTCAGTCCTGGGTTGAATTCAAACACGAGGCCAAGAGAGATGGAGTGACGGTCTCCTGTCTCTTACACCTGTTAAAAGCTGTAAGCGAGGTAAATTTCGGCAGTCTCTTGTTCATTTCTTAGTGGAATCGAACCCAAAGGACAAAACTCTGCTTAACATTTTCTTATTGACACTGATCTCCTTACCCGGGTAATGCACAAGCATAGACAGTGTGAAGCATGAAAACCTCACACTAGTGCAGTTGGTGGAAAGGAAAGGGTTACAGAAGACTATGGAATAACAGCGTTTTCAGACCAATGTAGGAAACAATGTGTATTGCTTCTGTGCCCACTTGACCTAGGATTGCTTTGTTTACTCCTAATAAGTGCAAAGAATTATTTTCAATTGCGTTGATGAGCAGATACTTATTATGAACAGTTTCACAAGTGTGAATTCATTAGGGAGCCTAGCTGAAGAAGGAAAGCATGTAAATGAAAAGGAAATTAAAAAGTACTCTTGGAACTTTATCAGAGGCCTTTGAAAAGCAAACAAACTATGTATTGTATTGCATATAATTCTGGAGGGACTACAGGTGGACAAATTGGTTGCCGCGTTTCCCACATTACAACAGTGACAACACTTCAAAAGTACTTCATTGGCTGTAAAGCGCTTTGAGACGTCCGGTGGTCGTGAAAGGCGCTATATAAATGCAAGTCTTTCTTTTTGTGACTGCACATACTGAGGCTGTTGATATACTCTTCTCTCCTTTAGATAAGAAGGAAATATCAGCCAAAATTCTTTGCTTTATTATTGCTGATTTGAATTTGTCCTTTGCCACAATATGAACTCCAGGACTCGTAGCTCAGGTCTCCACTCGACTGGATACAATCGATCAGGGTGTGATAATATGAGTTTGAAGGTTGACATTAATCAATCTTGAAACGTTATAACCCAAGGCTGCCTGAAGTTCTCAATCACCGCATAAGTGTTCCATTTTTCCCTTTTCTCAGTGAACTCCTTTTCGAGTGAGTTGCAGGTAACGCTATCGTGTCTTGTCATTGTGCTTGAAAACTCCGTATTTATTTTCTTAAAAATGACCTGAAAGTGTCTTTTCATTTTGTTCAAGATCCTGTTCCATTTCCATTGATGTCAGTTGCAGTGTATGCGGAACCCACTGACATTATTGAGCATTCTGCTCGTGTACCTGAATGTCTTCATTCGTTTAATGAATATTCTTCAAATTAAATGGATCATTCAGAGTCTTAACTGCTTTGTTTTTGATTAATCTCAGCTATCACGGCAGTGTTGTTGTGACCAGGTCCTCAACACCTCAATAGGTAAGGGTCGAATCCATGTCTGAAAGGGGGGGGGGGCAGCAGGTGGGGCTTTTAAACTCATTTTTCCTTTAAAGGGGAATACAATACTTGGAATGTTCTTTACCTGCCATCATTTTCCATTTTTGTGTTCAATTTTCTTCCTTTTTTTTGTTTCCCATGTGATTTCTCCTTAATTTCCAATTGATGAACTCTCTGCCCTATTCAGTTGGATGGACGTGGAATGTGAGTCAGAAGTTTCTTCGCAACCCCAACATTGTTGCTGCAGGCTCCCCCTGCTCAAGGTGGGCCTCAAATTGGTCGGCATTCTTTTTCATTTTTTTCCCCCCTTCCCTGTTTAGCCACTCCACCTGTCCTTGTGGTCAGACATTGAATGAACCAGGGCACATCAAGAACAAATAAAAGCCACCATTAGTATGGTTGGCAGATTGGAGGGTCAGGAACAACCACACAGGAAATAAATGCCTTTAACCATTGTCCTATTGGACTACTACATTTTCCATTTGTTTTAAACTTTGTGACAGTGGCGTGGGACTAATTGGAGAGCTCTTTCAAAGAGCCGGCACAGACACGATGAACCGAATGGCCTCCTTCTGTGCTGTATGCTTCTATGGTGTTCAGTGGACTTTTAATAAGATTGTGTGCCAAAGCTGGCAGCTAAATTTAACTATGAATAAAATTTGAAAAGACAGTACAGTAATATGTTCAAGAAAACACAGTGCAAAATCTACCATCAATCAGTTGCCAAGAAAAATGGAAATATTTCCCCAATCACAAACATCTATTTTATTTTTTAAACCATCCTGCCATTTAACATTATACTATGCATAATGTGTTCAAATAAGACAGTTCTTTGTTCTGCGGTTCAAAGTGATAGATTTTTAGTGAATATGTCATAATGAAAATGCACATACTTTAAAAATGGGATCTACCTATAAGTGTAAATTGCACAACATAAACAGTGCTGTATTTTTGATGCGATATTTGCACAATTCAGTCTTCAGTTCCTGATGGCATGGAGGACTGGCAGTAATTTCTCAGGGCTGTTATGCACTGTCACTATCGTACCCAATTACGTGCCAAGCCAATGGTCCAAAAACACTTTGCTGTGTTTGTCTTTCTGAAATGAAATATTTCAGATGGCAACAATGGACATCAATATGTTTTCCTCTATTCATATTGTTGTTTCGAAACGCCTCCTCTTTCATGACATAACTCACTTTTGATCCACTTGGATTTGTCGTCTTTTCTGTTCTCGCGAAACAGAGAAAAAAAAAATCGCTTGAGAAAGAAAACTCTTGCGTTGTTGGAAGTTCAAGTATTCCCCTTTAAAGTCACATCTGCTAAAGCAATGCATGCTTCCGCTAGTTAAACGTTGTTGCATTTGTCTTCTGAGTGGCTCAGTGTGATTGTTCCTAAGCATTTTCCCTAATCCTGCCATTCCTCCCCCTCTGTCAGCATGGTGAAGCCCATTGTAGATGAATATTTATGTCGTTAGACACATACAAATGACGCTCTGTTGCACAGCAGTGTAATCATTTACTAACTGTCATTAATTTCGCATTGCAGCAAATTGTTAGGGACTGTCAAAAGAAATTCAGTGGAATTATTTTGAACCGATGAGGTGATATTGCATAAACTAATAAAAGCAATATAAGCTATCTGTGATTGATGGGTCTGTTGAAAGTAAAAAGGTTTTGTCTTTCTGAATCATGTAATCTACCTTATGGAAGTGGCATAGATTTCAAATAAGCAAAGAATGGCACCTGAAAGCATTCTTCAAATCTAATTGGTAATATAGCCCACACCACAGTATATTACGTTACCTCTCTAGTCCATGTTATGCGAGAGCCATTTTTCAATCCTGCCCAAAGACTGTACACTCCTGTGAAAGCAAGACCAACCCATCCTTCAGATTAACTAACAAATCACCCACATTAAGTAATGAAAGAGACTGGACAGCACCAACTCTTGGAACACTTCTGGTATAGGTTTTGAATCAAGGCCGAACAAATGGACCATCTCCTCTCTGGTAGCTATGACAGGAGTCAAAATGATGCTGTATATGGTGTACAGAAATGTTTTTTGATAGTGGTTCTGTAAACTTGCCTCCTACAGTGAACCCTGGCTTGTTTATAGCACGGGATTCTTTTTTTTTAAACTGTGCATGTGAAACAATTGATACCTGCATGATTTGTGTTCAGTATATTTCATTTGCTCAATTTTACATCTTTACTACAGGAGCTATGTACAGGCTGGTAAATGTGTCTGAAAGTTATCTAAAAAGAAAGGGTTAAATATGACAATAAATTTACACTTGCCATTCTCTCCCTTGGAAGATATCACAAGAACACCAAGTACTGGTTGGTTGAAATCTGGAATACCTGTCACCACTAACCTATAGACTCCTTCCACACCTTCCTTCAGATTTGACTTCCTTGTGTGGTCAAGATCCCCGACAGAAATGAATGAGCGAACTGTGAATACAGTATGCTTGATCACAAACTGTACTGTAAAATAAATGATTCAGAAATAGTCTAAATTTTATTGACACTTTTTAATTTAATAGCTTTAAAATACCATAAATGTGTGATTGATATTACAGATCACATTGTCAGTAAACCTGATGCTATGTCATTAACCTGCCTCTCTCAAACAGATCATTTTTCTACTCCCTCCTTTTTTCCAATGGTTTTCTCCTCTCTTCTGGAAACATTTCCCTCTTGGTGGGGTACAGTTCCACAGGTGCCGGTCACTATCCGGTGCGTTGGCAAAGTGGCCTTTCTTCACCTATAAGCCGAGCAGTGAATGTCAGCAGGCTTCTTGATTATGGGGCATTGCAGCCAAATCTGATCTGTCTTCAATATCCACAGATGGGGGTTCGGTTTTGGCCACCTTTGCCCTGCATTAACCGGGCGGTAACAGCCTCAAAATGGGGTTGGTAGACTCACCATCCCGTTGACACCAGCGAGGAAGCTGGCTCAATTTTGAAAGGGGCCTACTGATGGGTTTCCAAAGCGCCTGCCTGTTTCAACAACAACAACAACAACTTGTATTCATATAGCGCCTTTAACGCAGTAAAACGTCCCAAGGCGCTGCACAGGAGTATTTTAAGACAAATAATTTGACACCGAGCCACACAAGGATAAATTAGGGCAGGTGACCAAAAGCTTGGTCAAAGAGATAGGAGGAAAGAGAGGTAGCGAGGCGGCGAGATTTAGGCAGGGAGTTCCAGAGTTTAGGGCCTAGGCAACAGAAGGCACGGCCACCAAAGGTTGAGCGATTATAATCAGGGATGCTCAAGAGGGCAGAATTAGAGGAGCGCAGATATCTCGGGGGATTGTGGGGCTGAAGGAGATTACAGAGATAGGAAGGGGCGAGGCCATGGAGGGATTTGAAAACAAGGATGAGAATTTAAGCGCTGCTTAACCTGGAACCAATGTAGGTCAGTGAGCACAGGGGAGATGGGTGAATGGGACGTTCAGGCAAAAGGTCCCTTTTAATATGGAAATCGGGCTCCTAAGCCTATCTCATGGAGCCAGTGCCGCTCAGTAGCTCCTGGTGTATAGCCACCTTCTGTAGGCTGCACCCTCGAGATCTTCATCTCGGCCCTCTGCAGCAGGGCTAGGATGCAAGCTCTCCCTCCGACGAGCTGCTTCCTGAGCCGTCTTATGCCCGTACTCTTGTGCACTAGTGCTGCGTAAGTCTCCGTGTGCAGACCCGGCTAGCCTATCCTCTAAACCACACAGGGTGCCAGTCTCTGAGCTGACACTTGCTACGGTAAGGTCGAGTGGCAGTGTGCCTTCATGGGTATGGCCCTGTTCCAGCTTGTTGACCACTGGAGGCTCTACATGTGTTGCACCTGAAAGGTTTAGAGAGGAACAAGGGTTAACATGGTGTCGAGGGTGAGCTGAGACAGGTGAGTGGCTGCTGAAAGCAGCTGCACTTTGTGCTGCAGAGTGTGTGAGCGTGAGGTTTCAGGGAGAAGGGAAAGAGGACAAGATGGCCAAGAACTCTGCAGGACGCATTCTCCAGTCTTGCCACCCCCAACGCTCCTGACGCGACCCATCCCCACGATCTCTACGACCTCTTCTTCAACTAGGGGAAAGGTGTGAATAGAGGTTCTTGCCTGCTCCCTATTAATGCTTGTGAGCTTCTGCTGCAAGAAAGAAGGGAGAATGTTCATTGTAGACTAGTGAGATGCTTTGAGGATATGCATATCAATGTAGAATAGTGGTGTTGGTGTGTGAAGGGTGGCAGAGGAGTGAGGAGGTGAAGGCAGTAATAGTGAAGAGAGTAGTAGGTGTAGAGAGTGGTATTCAGAGCAGAAGGAGTGAAGTGCGTTGCAGTGATTGGAGGAGAGTGCTGGTAATCGGGGAGGAAAGGGTTGTGAGTGCTGGGGCTAAAGTTAGTGCAGTGTTAAGCAGAGAGTAATGAGAGATAAGAGTTAGGAGTCTTACCTTAGCAGCCCTTGTCAGGTCATTAAACTTTTTCTTGCATTGCAGCCAGGTTCGCGGGGGTATGCTCCTGGCACTGATGCACACTGCCACCTCTACCCACTACTGCCAAGCAGCTTGTCCCAAGACCTTTGCCGCCTGGTGAGAAGAGGACATCCCTCCTCCTACCCACCATCTCCACCAACACTTCCATCAACATCTCCAGTGCAGCGTCCGAAAACTGGGGGGCCTTCCATCTTCTCGTCCACCTGCCATTTCGGCAAGTTGAATTGAATATGTTTCCTGCAGTCGCAGTACACCTCCCTTTTAAGAGGTGCAGGATGCCTTTAAATGGCGTCAGAGATGCCTGATTTCCCCCCCCCCCCCCTCATTAGGCGAGCCACCCATCAAAGTGTTAGTCATGCTGGCAGCCCGCCTTTTTTATGATACTGAGGAACCCCCACCAATTTTGCTTCATAGATGCGCTCATGTGAGTGATGCACGCTGGCTGCGCAGTGCCAATTCTGGGCTTGAAAACAAGGCCCAGACACATACCTACCCCGTGTCACTTATTCAAGCTCCATAAATCAGTGCCTTGATTATATATTATACATGACATAGTATAAAACAGTGTACCCTCTGACTCACCATGAGCAATGCCTTAAATGTTTCATCTATGTGTAAATTTCTGTGTCAAACAAGAGAAAGTATAAAAAGAAAGTCAGCCGCACTTCTAATTGAGCTGAGTATCTGCCCAGTCCATTCAGCCTCTCTTTGCAAGGCCTTGTAGCCTTGAAGGACCACCAATTTCCCATAGCTACACTTCAGCAACAGAATAGTAAAACCCATGTTACATGGTATTGTGCTCCTGTTCTTCTGAAACAGCACATCCTCCAGCCTACCATGGGCAGCGCTACGGGAAATCCACTCATTGGTACAAAATAAAAATCATGGGAAATCCATTAGTCTGTATAAAAAAAATCATAGGAAATTTGCTAGCCTGAAATTTAAAAAAATCATGGTGAGATCTGGAGTAGCTTTGGACAGTTAACATCACTTTCCCTTTAAGTCTAATTTTTACCTCATTTTATTTTAATTCCTCGTCCCCATTTTGAAGTTATTTCCCCCCTTCACCATTCCCCAATTAAAAAGGTGGGTAGGGGACCTGTTCCTGGACCCTGAAAATGCTGCTCTCTAATAAGTCACTAGGAATGATAAAAGTGGAGTGCTTTCACTTTTGCCAGGGATATAGTTATTTGCCATTTTGATGTACACTCCCATGTGTACATAAACAGGTCTACAATAAAGCCATTTTATGCTCAGCAGGTTACGAAATGGACCAGTTTGGGCTAGAGTTAAATTGTGTGGAGCAGGCTGTGGAAAATGAGTTCATGGAGAAGTCACTGGGTTGGCATGACAGTTTAAAATTTGCCTTGACAGGGTTGTGCTGGAGGAGTAAGAGCAGGACATGGAAGTATCACGCACATGAAATAGCAGGTGCATTCCTGAGGCTTATCTCGTGTAACAGAGTAGTCTAGGAGCATCCTTGTATTACCTCTGAATGGTAACGCATGACTCCATCACTGCAAATATGGAAAATGATTTCTTCCCCCCCACCCCCGGCACCGACATCCCTCACTTTGATGAGCACACACAAGTAGGTGAAAAGAGTGTTTGTTTCTAACTTTTGATAATCCTACAGCAATTCACTGATAATTTATTTTAATTTACACAGCGTTGCTGTAATATTAATAACTTTTGGATATGGTCAGGAAAAATGGTCAAGCAGCCCAAAAGCTCCATTCAGAGGTTCAGACAAATAATGAAGTGGCGACCTTGAGCCAAGCATCTCACTTTTTAAACCTCGGTTTGTAGGTTTATGGAGTTATTTGATGGTTAATTCTTAAAGCCCATGATCAAAATGACTCAAAGCAAAGGTAACAAAGGTACACATGCTGGCCAAGTTTCTTTCACAGACAGAGCATTTCAGGGCAAAATTTAGCCAAGAGAGTGAGCTAAGCATTGAGCGTCATTGATAGTACAGTTTAGGTCATTAGACCCACTGGACAACACTCATTGGATACCAGGCTTGGTGACAGGGAAATAAAAACAAATATGGCATACATCAGACAGACTGAGGTTCCATTTAGCCAGTTAGTAGGTCCAGACTCATAATGCAGTTGTGCCTCTGTCACTGATGAATTTTTATTTGGATAAATAAATACATCTAAAAAGAACCATGAAAAATACCATTAGTTTGTGTAGCAGCAAGAGGGATGGTGACCTTATCTGCTCTGCAAGGTGAAGGTTGTTGGTGCTAGGAAATGGAACTCTTCCAATTTTTCAAACCTATACAAGCTTCAAGCAACCCACATCAAAAATTGCATGGTCCAGATCCAGAGCAGAACTATCTCATCTCTGCCTTAAACTCAACTCAAAAGAGCATCGAGGAACAGCACCTTATCTTTCGATTAGGCACTCTACAGCCCTCTGGACTCAACATAGAGTTCAACAATTTCAGATCATAACCCCGGCCCCTATCACATATATATATATATTTTTATTTTTTTATCCACACTTTTGTTTGGCCTTTTTTCTTCCCTCCCACATGGCAGCTGTCTTTCATTCTGCCAGCGCAATTCACACTTCATTTAGAGCCATCCTTTGTTCCTCAACCTGTCCCATTACCACCTCCTCTTGCCTTGAATATCTCTTAATGTCTCTCAATCTCTCTTAATCTCTCCTGCTTTCTATCCTATCACTGACTTTCCCTTTTGTTCTTTCATCCCCTCCCCCTTTTCCCAGCCCTAACTTGCTTTAAAATCTATTTAATTTCCTGCTTTTTTCCAGTTCTGACGAAAGGTCTTCGACCTGAAACATTAAATCTGTTTCTCTCTCCACGGATGCTGCCTGGCCTGGCCTGCTGAGTTTTTCCAGCGTTTTCTGTTGTTATTTCAAAAGAGCATCTGCTGCACCAGAGCCATTTTTTACATTTCTTTGTATCTCTCTGTGAGACTACCAGTTTAATGCTAAATTATGGGCAGTTTGGTGCTGTTGGGTCATATTACACCAAGAACATGTTTGAGACCACTTAAGTGCCCTTCCAGCTATAAATATACAGCAACATAAAATAGAAGTCACCAAAAGAGATTTCCACTGTACATTGGGATCATACACATGCTTTTATACTCGTATATTCATATTAATACTTTACACTTTAGAGAGGAGCCATTCACCTCATTAGTCTTGATCAGATTCAAAACTAGGTCCTGTGGGTGAAAAGGCAATGTGCTAACTACCAACACCACCAGATAAAGCCCCCTAAACGATTTCCTTAAATAATAAATCACATACGTTTTCCTGGACATGATTTTCTCATATTGAAACATCTCTGTTTCACTTAGTTGTAGACTTGATTTCTTCTTCATTGCCCTCACCCTGGTGACCAAAAATAGATATGATCTCTGAAGGTTTCAGTATCATTGCAACAGGCATATGAAATGTACAATTTAAAATAATGGTCTCTAAGGGGGAGGTTTCCACTTGCTATATATAGAGAGAGCTTTAATGTGTCTTTTGACAGTTTGTTATAAATTGCAAACAACAGACGTCTTCCTATAATATTTTCTATGCAAAATATACATTTTATTAAGTGTGCTGCACAGAAAATATTTAACATAAATGTATTTTACTTCTGTGTTGTATAAGTGCTCCATGTCCTGAATATATAGTTTATAAATATTTTGAATACACATATGTTATGTCTCTACTATTGTACAATGTAGCTGGACTCTTTACACCCTAATTATTTTGATTATTAATATTAGATCTGTATTTCATGATGCCTATTTTGATATGTTTAGAAATTAAGTATTTTTACATACTAGTTTGAGGGAGGTCCACTCAATCTTAATAAAATAGATACAACTGGATTGCTGACAGCGTATAACCAATATTAAGTCATATGGAATCAGTAAGGTTCAATTTGCAAAGTGGCATCCATGATAAATGCTACCCAAGGGCGTTGTGCCTCATGTTGCTTTCTTAACTAATGTGTACAGCAGTGGGGAATTGCCACTGGAGGCTGATGCTATGGTAATTTAACTCCTTTCAGAATGCATCAAATTGCTTAACACTAGTTGTTGAAGTTATCCAACTTTGCCTAGGATTATCAGGCTTATAAAGAAGGAGATATTAGCATCCGGGATGAAGCACTTCTGGGACTGAGCAATGTCGAGGCAATTTTAACCTAATCCGCCCATGGGGAAACTGACGGGATTGGGTACAATGCTGGTTTTACACCCCGTCCTATTTTACTCTCTATTGAAAAAATGGAGAGTAATATTGGGTAGGGTGCAAAACGGGCGTTCCACCCAATCCCGCGGGTTTTCCCTTCTGGCGAATTAGGTTAAAATTACCCCCAAAAGTCTGGACTAAAGGCGATTAGAGCAACTTGTTTTAAATTTTCTTTCCCTTCCCCCCCATTTCCCCCTCGTCCCCTCACATCCTGAAGGCGATGACTCACAATGGAGTTGGCCTCCACACTTGCTCTCTGGCACCTCATCTAAGTGGTCATCCTTCTAACCTAACCTGTCAGCATGGGAGAATCATAGCTGAGCCTGATCTCATCCTCGCCTGTCGTACTTTCCAACAGTTCTTACTGTGGAATAATCGGGAGTAGTTTGTTTCTTTTTCTCCATGACCCGGGGAACTGAGGCTAATTGTAGCATACCTGCCGCCACAGCAACTGAGATGCAACTCAGTGCAAACCAGGGACCAAACCTGGGATCTTTCTGGTCTGTATGTCTCCACACATTGACATCCAAAACAATTTGATTTCAGAATACATAATCATGCTACAATAATTGACTCAGTTTCTGCTGCTAAAGTAGAACTATAATGAGTAGGAGTAGAGAATGGCGTAATAATAAAGGAGCCCCTAAAAAAAGAGCAGTATTTTGAAAACTGAAGTTTCTCATGCTAAAGCAATGTGTTGAAACATTTTTAATTGCCAAATTTATGTTTTCCTCATGTTTAATTTAAAAAAAATGTCATAAATACAATTGATTGTCATGACGTCCTCCCTGGATAAGTCCATTAAGCAGGAGATTGGCCGTATTTATCCAGGATTTATAACCTATTCTATGTTAGATTGTTAACGAGATTCATTTCAATTGTAAAAGTTTGATCAAAGTAATATGGATTTGGATTAACTTTGAGGCTGCCCCAATATATATGACCTAGACTGAAATGTCAGCAAAGACCTCATGAGCCCTACGATGAAACTGTCCCGTTAAATCTACCAATCTGTCAACGTTTGAGCAAAAGTCCCATCAAGAGCAACTGGTGAGAGCATGGGGTAGAAATTTATCTGGCCCACATTCGGGCCCAGAATTGAGGCTGTGCAGACAGCGCGGGCCCTAACCTGGAGGCCCAAGACCAGCCCGAAATTGGGCCTCGAGCCTCATTTCAATAACTTAGGGAAGCTGCCAGCACCTGTTACACCCCCACGGGCAGCTTGCCCATTTGAAGAAGTTAATATTGGGCCACTTGCCTCGCACACAGTGAAGGTAATACTTCACAAATTGTGTATTGTAAATTATCTTCTCCATTCACTTACCATTTATTGCTTCACAATATTTTTTTTTCCTCCTCTTTAGGTCCTTCCACAGCACTCAGCATTCCCTGCTGAGAGGCAGGGCTGGCAAACTGCATCCAGGTATCTGCCCATGTGGCTCTGTAACTGCCCACTAGGTGAGGTGCTCACGATTGGCTAGTGGTGACACCCTACCTATAAAGAAGCACTTCAGTGGTGCCCCTCCCCCACCCCCCACCCAATAACAGCTCAACCAAGTTTGTGAGCTTGTGTAAAAAATTGTGACAGCAAACCCGCATCCAACCACTCAGTGACACAGTTTGTTGGTACATCAGTCTCCTAATCTGAGGGGCCTTGATCATTTAGCCTTGTTATGGATGTCTATATAGGCTAAACAGTTTTTCCTAATGAGCTGTCCAACCACCATATCAATACCATGAAGTTGACAGGTTATCTGGGGAAGCTTGGCAAAGTGTAAATTTCAAAGTCATCTTAGGAGTCAATTCATTAAATAGATTCAAGAAGGAGTTGGATATATTTCTTAAGGCTAAAGGGATCAAGGGATATGGGGAGAAAGCAGGGACAGGGTACTGAATTTGGATGATCAGCCATGATCGCATTGAATGGCGGAGCAGGCTAGAGGGGCCGAATGGCCTACTCCTGCTCCTATCTTCTCTGATTCTATGAGTCTGCATGGTGTTCCAATAAAGATGTCAGAAGATTGTAAAAAATAAAATTAAGATATCCATTCCCAGGGCTCATTTTCTCATAGTCTGATAAAATACTTGTAGAAAAAAATGGGAACTTAACGTAAGAGTCAACAATCTAAACTTAGTCCTTCCTGTTGAACCACCAGTGCTTCCACTGAGGCCCATTCACATTTATTTTGGCATTCCCATCAGAACACTCCTGGAAGTACTGGCTAAGGAATGCATTTGAAGCAAGTATACCCTTGCAAAGAAACACATTTTCTTTTATGCAATCTTTTTAAATTCAGTCTGATCTTCTGACTAAGAAAGGAGACCAAGACTTTGTTCTAATAATCAATGCTTTCATTATCTGAAGTCAGCGCTAACAGTGTGGGGATTATTATAGAGACATAATGTAGAGGGGGAAATTTTAATGTAACTCACCGAGCAGGAAACCTACGGGATCGAGTACACCCCACCCAATGTCATTCTCCATTGACTTCGATTCTATTCTATATCCAACACAAAATGAGGCCATGGTCCACGGGGGCCTCTTCGCCGCTGGAACTGGTGGCCGGCCAGCGTGCTATGCCGATCTGTCGCCCAAAAGTCAAAATCGACCCCGGTTTCTCTCCATAACTGGAGGCCATAAATATAAGATAGTCACTAATAAATCCAACAGGGAATTCAGGAGACACTTCTTTACCCAGAGTGGTGAGAATGTTGAGTAGTTGAGGCGACTAGCATAGATGCATTTAAGGAAAAGCTAGATAAGTGCATGATGGAGAAAGGAATAGAAGGATATGCTGATAGGGTTAGATGAAGTAGGGTGAGAGGAGGCTCGTGTGGAGCATAAAAACACCGACATGGACCAGTTGGACCGATTGGCCTGTTTCTCTGCTGTAAATTCTATGCAATTCTCTGTAATGGGAGTTACTCAGTGTTAAAACTCATGAGCAGGTGCCCAAACCCTGCCACTCCGTGGTATCGCACAACTGTGTGATGTTAATCCCACCATAAGTAATTTTGCACTATATCATTAGTTATAAATTTAGATGATGACATCCTTTATAGTAACTCCCTCCCTAACAGCACTGTGGGAGTACCTTCACCTCACGGACTGCAGCGGTTCAAGAAGGCAGTTCACCACCACCTTGTCAAGGGCAATTAGGAATGTGCAATAAATGCTGGCCTTGCCAGCGACGCCCATATCCCATGAACAAAAAAACCCACTCTAATTGAGCAGGAAACTTAACGAACACAAAGGAAATATATTTAATAAATTTACTGGTTAATCTTCCATGGTGCAGCAGACAGGGCATCAAGACCAAGCAGAGTGTTCAGGTCAAGTAGGGCTAAAGGGCGTGGAGATAACTGGACCAAGGACCAAGGCAGGAGCAAGAGAGGGGAGGAGGGAAGGGGAGTGGAGCGGCCAAAAAACTGCTCAGTGAGAGAAGGTACAGGTGGCCAAAATGATAGCTAGTGGAAAAGGTAAGGATGGGTTATCACAAAATGATAGTACCAGGGATTCATATCAACAAGAATTATGGTCAGTGGGGAGGAGGAAGTCACAGGGGGTTGTTGGATCTCCGAAATGATGCTCTGTGTTGTGGGGGGAAGAGTAAGCATTGGGGTCATCATATGAGTGCCCCACAGGGGAATTGGAATCCTGTGTTATCCAGTATTTTCATAGATGGACTGCAAAGTTGGCTGACAAGTTAATATTATTGCGACAGCTTTGGGCACAGAACTAAAGTTAGCGTGATGGTAGTTTATCATTGTTAATGCCGGTCTCAGCACCACTTACAGTCATTGCATTAATTGCAGGTAATTTAAAATGAACTAAATAAGGGTCAGATGAAATGGAATGTTGTAACTCACCTACCATTTTTTATATATATTTAATTGATGATTGCCAAATAGAGACTGAAACCTTTTCTGAGTTTAGTATTTGTAACAACAATGATATGAAATAGCTCCAGGTAAGATATAGCCTAGTTTGGTGGTGATGTTGGGGTTTCCCAGCACTGTTGCTTCCATTCCATTCCCTGTGAGCCAGACTCCTCACCTGTCAACCTGTTGCTTTAAATGACATCACTGTCCCCTGCATTTCATTTTTAGTCTTAACAGAATTGTACCGTTCTGACATCTGTGAAGGACTGAAACTACCAGAGCTCAATTTTATTAATGTCTTCGATCAATTTCCACTGCTTTCTTTGGCCCAGCCCCATACCAACAACTTAAAATATACATACTCAGTCAACGACTTGTCATGTCTCTTGGGTTGTAGGATCTGGGTTTACGTTTGTGTTTGCTCCATGATGAGTTCCCTGATCTCAGAGAGAGGAAAGGAAAGAGAAAATGAGAAAAAAATACACCCTAGGATTCCTAGCACCTGACTCAAGAGCAGCAAGGGCAGAGGGGTAGCAGCAGGACATCAACCTATCCTCTCATTTGAGAGAATGGTTTGTGGCTTAGGAATACCTTTAAAACAAAAAAGAGGCAAAAGAATATTGGGATGAAAAGAAAATACATTTCTGGGGAGCAGAGTTTCCATGAAAGAAACCATTGAGCTGATTTATAGCATATAACCAGCAGTGCCCCATCGTTAGTCTGTTTCAACAGTTTTTATCATGTCGAGTTCGCCAAAGAATGTTTGGAATGAAAGAATAAAAAAAATATGGGATAGAAAATTGGACCTTACTGCGCCCATTATAGGGGCAAAAAACAACCAGAACAAGACCCAATTTCGCAGGACCAGTGCCCGCAACCCAAGGAGATCTGACGACCTCCAACCCGAAAATTGGTCGGGCCATTTTTCAGGTGTCCCTTGGAGCTACCTAAAATAGGCATTAGATCCGCCATTGACATATGTAAGGAACCTAACACCTGTTTTCGGTCCCAATACAGGAACGGAGCAGGTGCGGACCTATCCCATTCTAGGCAAGAGTGCTCGCCCAACGCCACACTATTTGCGATTACCCCTCTCCCGTTACCGCTATCCCCCTCCCCCCTGTTTCGGGACTTACCTTCAGGCTGTTGCCATGGAGACAAAATAGGCGAGCTGAATGTGGAAGCACAACAGGCGCTGGCAGCTGACCCAAATTAAGCAAACATGGTCCGAGGCCCAATTTCAGGAGAGCCACAGGCCTCACAGTTGGGGCACACGGTCCATGCACCCGAAAATGGGCCATAATGATTTTCTACCCATCATGTTCTTTCCTGTTTAGGGAGAACCAGCATCTGACTGAGTGGCACAGTGAGTTGGACTCCAACTTGCCATGCTGTGGACAGGTAGAGGTTGAGGTTTGCCTTTGCAGTTCCCTACATGGTGACTCCTGGATCTGATTTTTTTGTTCTGGTAAAACACCCATCAGAAGACAGGCACTTTCGCATGAGGATGAAGCAATAATCACCCAAACACTTCCCTACACTACCAAGTGATTGGTCATAGATAGGCACTGCCAAGTCCTGGGAGTGCACCATCCGACTGCTCTTTTTGGATAGGATGGTCAACCAGACCTAAGGAGATGAAGAGGGAGGAAAGTGAGAAAATAGAATACTTTAAAAACTTGTCTGAGTTCAGGTAATGTGGCTTGGATGTGGGATAATTTTAAAATTGGTTCTACTTGATTGAATATCTTAGACCTCGTCTGTCCAACCACAGATACTGTAGTTAACATATTACAGGAAACTCTTTATTAACCGGCACACAACTATCCAGAAATCTCTCTTAACCGGCAAAATTCTTGAGTAGGTAACCGGGGTTTTCCTTCATCTCGCGTTTAAGATTAACTTTAAAAAAAAAACCGAGGTGTTTGCCTTGTATCGGAGCGTGTAGATTGGGAGGGGAATGTGCAGCCCGGGTAGGCAGCGGTCACGACAGATGGTCAGCTGGCGGTCCCCGGGGAGACGGAGCTCCGAATGCAGGCGCATGTCAATGTGTACGGGGCTCTCGTACATTGGTAGATATAACTCTCCGTTATCCGGACTTTTTGATAAACCGGCACCACGCCGGTCCCGTCGGTGCCGGTTAATAAAGAGTTTCCTGTACAAGGAATAGATGTTTTATTCTAGCAAGCTATCGTCCAGTGATAGTAGACAATTGCAAGTCAGACTGACTAACTGTTAAAGTTGAATTTTTCCCCATCCCCTTTTCTGTTTCTCTTGATCCCACAGGAGGCCTCCAGATACACATGGTGCGGCTGCTGTACCTGAGAGTTTCGAAGTACTGAGATATCAGCGTGTGCGAAAGCCCAAGAAGGCAACCCTGCTCACTTCAAAGGCACGGCGAAAGAACAGTGAGTGACATGCTGAGCAGAAATAGGGCTGAGCTTCAGATAACTTTGAAGAAGATCTGAGTATGAATGAGTAATGCATTCAGACCTTGCCACCAAGTTCTTCCTTAGATAGACTTTAAGAGTCTGTTTTGTATCGTTAGGATGGCACAGACATCAGATACGTATTTGCAATATCAACATTGGAACACTTAACACATTCGTGTAACATTCCTCTCTCCACTATTATAACCTATTGACTAACCCAATTATTGTAATTAGGTTAGTGCCGCACTTGAAAGAGAAGGCAGAGAATTCTCTTGTAAATGTATTAGGTGTACATATAATAAATATCTCAAACTGTCATTCCTAGGCCTTAGTTCCTCTTGTTTTAACTACTATCACAGCCCAAGGAATAATGACAAGATTTATATAAACACAAAAAGTGTTTATAATTCTGATTTTTTGGTATTTTTACTGAAATATACCTTTTGTGGTGCTTTGATCAGTTTGATAGGCTCTACACAGATATGACTTGCCTTCATCTGATGAAAAACTCTGCTGAATTCATTGTGGAATAAGGCTATCCGATGAAGAATTGGGCTAACTTTTACTTCAGAACAAAATCTAAGAAAGCATCAAGCAAGCCACATTAAAGTCAAATCTGACCTAGTCGACCATCCTTTACTCTTAGGAAACATGATTTCACAAAGTAGTCCATTTTAAGTAGAAAAGATTGTCTGGATTTGGTTCAGAGCTAGGATAGGTAGTGGACAAAATCTACACTGGTACAAGCATCTTCTATTCAATTTTGTACATCAAAAGCTCTTGCATAGCTTACATAAAATAGAGTACTTATTGAGTGGTTTGGATGTATCTAGAACACTATGGAGTGGATTTTCACCAGCTCTGCTGGACAGGAATGGTACGGTAGCCCGCTGAAAATGGTGGCACATCACTGACTAACGCATTCTTGTTAATGTTATAGCAGCTGCCATTTTGGTATGGTCTTTGATATGGGCGGCCCACGCACCCACCAGAAACAGACGGGTGCCTCATTAGCCCGTGCAAACTGGGGTTCTTTGACATCAATAGGACTACCACGCATGTTCCGGCTGTTGGTACTTGGCACTGAGCAGCTATTACCAGCAGTCTTTAAAGGGACCACTGCAGGGCGCACAGGAAAAGGTCATAAAAAAAGGTTTGTCTGTCAATGATTTCTGTGGGAGTCATGAGGAGCATTAATGTTCCTCGTGGTCCCATGAAAATGAATCCCTGTGATGCCCAATCTTCCGCAACCTAGGATGGCTTGCCCCCTCACCACCTCCCCCCATCCCACTTTAATTTACCTGGACATGCTGGGATCCACGATCGGGGCACTGAATTTCCGGGCCCCTCCGATCAGCTCCTGCATTTTGAGCAGCTCCGTGGGGGATGGTAATGAGTCCCAACTCCTGACCGTAAATTTGTCACACTTCTTCCTGGTGAGATTGGGCAGTGCTGATGTCTGCCTAAAACAAACATTGGACCCTTTCAGGAGACTTTTTATAAAATATATTAAAAATTCTTTTCGCAAAATACTAGTTTTTTTCTTCCTGTGGTTCTCTTTCTGCCCTCTTGGTCAGATTTTTGAATGAGGCAGAGAGGCCTATAGTGGGCCAAAAAATACTTTTAAATGGAAGGAAATTAAGTAAATATGTATTGTAAAAACTTGCAGTAAAATCTGTAGCAAAGCGTCTACTGTAATTATGGGCTACTTCCAACGCCCAGCATCATGCAGTTCAGCTGAGTTTTCAGTCCAAGGCAACAGTTGTACTACCAATTTTGGATCAATTTGAAGCAGTTTTGGGTGCACATGGAATTAGCAGTATAACTTCAGTGTCAGATCCCAAGGTGACACCCTGTGGAACTTACTGGCGAAGATCTCCTGATACCATCAGGGCTTCTAACATTCTAAACTTAATGGCCCAGATTTTGCGGTCAGCGGCGAAGGAATGGCGCTCGCCATTGACCTCGAAAAAAAGCTGCCCACAAAGATTTAGCGGGCTCCAGAGCACAGATTTCCTCTATTCCGATGTCTGTTTGAAATTGACGCCTTCTACAGGCAATCTGGGGCATCTAGCAACAGGGCAGGCAGCAGGCAGGCTGAGAAGCCAATCAGATTGAAGAATTCTCACAGACAGCAAAGCAGAAAGTAAAAAGCAGGGACTATAAATCACATTTAAAATCATTGTACAGAAAGCGAAATAAAGATTGGGACATACACGTGGGGTTAAGGGAAATACGTAAATATCAGAACACAAACTTAAAAAAAAGATTTTTTTTTAAATCTGCAATTTTTAAATGTTCTGAGGGAATGAGACTCCACACTTGTAAAATTAGTTTATCATAGCCAGGGAGGTTGTTCAGCAGTAATTATGACTTAGTATGCCATTAAAAACTCAGTTAGCCCTGATTGAACAAAGCTTAACATTTTCATTGGTCCTTACAGCAAGAATAGTGGGTAAATAGTTGAAGTTCACAACAAATCAGTGATTTCTATTTTGATTCCACCTGCGAAGACTGCAATAGCGCACCCAATGGAGGAACAGGGTATCACGGACAGTAACTTCCAGATTTCCGTGTTCAACTGCACATTTGCAGATGCCAGAAGTTGCCGTCAGTTTTACACAGTAGTGACGGCGAGCACTGACAGCCTCGCCATCATTACTACTGCAAATTCCGAGCCATTAGGTTCACCAATACTTTGGTAGCCTGAGACTGTCTGGTAATATAAATTTCAACCCGAAGCTCAAGGAATAGAGAAATTCAGTCTTCAAATCATAATTAAGCAAATGAATCCCAATTTTGATTCTTTTTAGCTTATGCAACTGGGATGTAGGGTTCTGTGGTAAAAGGCATAAGTATTGTCAAATAAATTGTATTTTTTCACTTAATTCCTCACTGCTTCCCTCCACCATGCAGCTTTCAGCATTTCATCTAATTGTTGGCTTCATTTCGGATGCTTAATTCTATTTTATGTGAGGAAATATATTCCTCGGAGTCTGTTCTGTTTTCTTTTCCTCCTCCAGTTTTCCCCTCTGACACACCACTTTCCTAAAGGCCGCAACTCATGCCAGGGTTTGACTTCACAAGTGATGACAGCCCTTCAATACTTCACTCAAGTGGCTATTTTCATACATGAACCTAGACCCTGAGCATCACGGTGGTACAGCGGTTAGCACTGGTGCCTCACAGCGCCAGGGACTCGGGTTCGAATCTGACCTCGGGTGACTGTCTGTGTGGAGTTTGCACATTCTCCCCGTGTCTGCGTGGGTTTTCTCCGGGTGCTCCGGTTCCCTCCCACAGTCCAAAGATGTGCGGGTTAGGTTGATTTGGCTATGATAAATTGACCCTTAGTGTTAGGGGGGGGATTAAATATGTGGGGTTATGGGGATAGGATGGGATATGTTAGGGGGAATTAAATACCTGGGGTTACGGGGGTAGGGTGGGATATGTGTACTGTGGGGATTAAAGCAGGGACAGGGTACTGGACTTGGATGATCAGCCATGATCGTATTGAATGGTGGAGCAGGCTCGACGGGCCGAATGGCCTACTCCTGCTCCTAGATTCTATGTTTCTATGTTTCTATCAGGAGGTGATTTAATTGTGTGGGCTATCACAAGTCTACAATCCTGTCCTCACCTATAACCAGAGAAATTTACAGCACTGACGGAGAGCATTCGACCCATCGCCTCTGTGCCAGCCCTTTGCTGCAGAAATCCAAAACTAATCCCACAGCTCTTGCTCCCTGTGGACCTGTTTTTTCCTCCAATTCAAATGTTTGTCTACTCTTCCCTTAAAAGATGTAATTGGCTCTGCCACAACTATTCCCTGTGGCAAAGCATTCCATGCTCTAACAACTATTAAAAAAAAATACTCCTAATCACTCTCTTTATTCTCTTAGTGGTAATTTTAAATTAATGACCCATCTTTACTGAGTCCCCAACCACAGGAAATAGTCTTTCCTAGTCACTCTATCAAAGTCCGTAATCATTTTAAAAACCTCTATCAAATCTGCTCTTAGACGCCTCTGCTGCAGTGGAAATAGTTCCTGCATCTCAAGTCTCTCCTCATAACAAGAATTTCTTATCTGGCGTCATCCTGGTGAGTTTACTATAATCTCCGAGTAATGCATGTAGACTTCCAGAAAAGGTCACTGGATATGAACCATCAGGAAAACCCTGGCCATTTTCCTCTCCCAAACTGAAGATGCTGAGATCTATATCACTACCTTCCTTGACTGATGTCAGAACAGGCTTTAAGCCAAGGACCTTCTTGTCCTACAGGTCTCAGTGCCACGTAATGAGCCATCAAGTAAAACCTGTTCTCAAACAGGCAAGTAATAATGATTCTCTAAATCCAGAATCATGGAATAGAATCATAGAAGTTTCACGGCACAGAAGGAGGTATCTGTGCTGGCCGAAAAAGAGCTCTCCAGCCTAATCCCACTTTCCAGCTCTTGGGCCGTAGCCTTGTAGGTTAGGGCACTTCAAGTGCCTATCCAAGTACTTCTTAAATGCGATGAGGGTTTCTGCCTCTACCACCCTTTCAGGCAGTGAGTTCCAGACCCCCACCACCCTCTGAGTGGAAAAATTTCTCCTCAACTCCCCTCTAATCCTTCTACCAATTACTTTAAATCTATGCCCCCTGGTTATTGACCACTCTGCTAAGAGGAAATAGGTCCTTCCTATCCACTCTATCTAGGCCTCTCATAATTTTATACACCTCAATAAGGTCTCCCCCTCAGCCTCCTCTGTTCCAAAGAAAACAACCCCAGCCTATCCAATCTTTCCTCGTAGCTAAAATTCTCCAGTCCTGGCAACATCCTCGTCAATCTCCTTTGTACTCTCTCTAGTGCAATCATGTCTTTCCTGTAATGTGGTGACCAGAACTGTACGCAGTACTCTAGCTGTGACCTAACTAGTATTTCATACAGTTCATTTATTAGATTTCAGAGAGAACAAGGTCTTACTTTTTTGTAAAGGCAAAAAACAGAACAATTGAAATGATACACAAAACTAATTGCTGTAGGAAAGTAAAAAGGTTGACTTTTGAAAGCTATCTTTTTTTGAAACCAATGAGCTGCCTGAATTAACTGGAATAATTTCAAAATAAATTTGACAGTCAACTGTGAATACATGTAAATACAATATGCCGCTTGTAATAACTTCGCTTGGCTTTGTGTTCATCAGCATGAGGGCTTACATTGCTGGGGGAGTTTATGTTATGCTGCTGCCTATCTGTGAAAACTAGCATACCATAAGAGTGCTTATTGCTGACATGTTTGGTCCCTCTTTGTGCCCAGTGTTGACATCAATCACTCCGACATCGGCTGTCACAATTGTTATAGGCAGTGTCGAGCTTCTTCTGTTCTCTCCTAAAATATGCTTCAGTATCAACCTCAAACTCAGAACAGCACCCTTAACTGCACTACCATGATAGTACCATTTTCTATATTATCCACCCTTCAAGCATCTCTGGATGAGAATGTCCAATTAATACTGAGCTGCAGCAATTTTATGCTGTGGATCTGTGTCCATGATGAATTACTTGAGATTCTACAAGCTCATTTCATTTTAGACCCTTAACCACCATCAGAAAGACATTTTCAGTTCTCTCTCTGGGCTGGCTTGAGAGATTACAATTAGTAATATTGTGTCTTGCCTTGATATTCATGTACGTACTCTGTACCTCTCCCAGTGGTATTTACATTAAATATCAAACCTTTGCTTGCAATAAGTAGCCAGCAATGGTTACAGTAAAAGGTTACCAATTTATATAACCATAACAATCATAAAAAATGTGATCTTTGATTACTCAATGCCAAATTGCAAATTGGAAGTGACTAAGTGGTTATAGCTAATTATTCCATCTTTCCAGTATAATTGGCCAGCATTTGCTTATATGACCAGGCGAAAAGCTCTTGAAAGCGATGCATGGCTTAGTGAAAGAAATCACAATACAGAGTGTGAGAGGGGGGCTCAAAAATTTAACTTCTTGAGCACATTCTCTCTTGAAGTAAGTCAGATAGCCGTGGCATGATTTCTATCTGAGGAAAGGCTGTGCGATTAATTGCACAATTCATGTTTTGCAGGCCAAGGTCACATCGCGCGTAAGCACCAAGTTGTACTGCAAACCTTTGGCGATGCGACCAAGGTCTAGAACATAAGGTATTGCGCAATAATCTCTAGACCGTTTCGTCCTTGCATGCTTGCTGGCATGAACATTTCTGCTGCAATATTTCCATCTTTCCAGTTCTGAGGCCACTGTAAATACAAAAACAGCTCGATTCAAGCTTGGGACTCGGCCTTCAAATCGGAACAGAAGTATTTAATCAAATGACTTAACTGCAGATAAACAGGATCCAATTTACTAACTTTCTGTGGCTGAAGTATATTGAAGCTTAAGAGCTTTCGCTTACAACTTTAGTTACACTGTTCTCTGATTTTCATGAGATTTAAGTTCACCCATTTGACTTGGACAATGAGGTCAGCTTAACAAAATGAATCGGCTTTTCCTTGTTCTTATCTTACACCCTATATGATGGTATTGGTGTGACATGAATCTTGTCATTCATGGGAAATGACTTATGACATAATACTGGGCGGCCTGCTGGTGGCGCTGACCAGGGAGAGTATAAATACTCAGGCATGGGCCCAGCTTGCTCAGGACATTCTTTAACAGGAACTAGTGAAGGACAACTAGATCTCCATGTTGTAAAACAGTTGATTAAAGCTTTGTTTAACGCTTAGACCAAGTGCCTAGTCACGTCACGGTGTTTTCCTATAGTATTTTGCAATTTCATCAACCAGTGACATTACTCGGTACTTAGTTCCATGGACAGCTCACTGATATAGTGCACTTTTCTAACTGACTTTGTAATACAATATACACAGTTTGGGGTACACACTTGGGACCTTAGTCAGTATAAAGTATTCAGTAGCATTCCACAGTAAGTACTAAAGGCATTGAATAATTATTGAGGATGTATTCTAATATTTTTGGTTCTTGTTGATCCAATTATTTTTCACCACTGGTAAATCCAGCAATTGCTATCTGTTTTACTGATATAGCCTTACAATCGTGTTTTAGTCTTCACCATCAGCACTGTGGTAGAAAGCCAACAGCATATATCGTTAAGGCAGAGGGCCCTCCGGTTTAACATAGGTTGGGTGGATGTATCCACTGCCCTGCTGCTGTATATTACCCTCAAAATTAGATAAGAGGCAGGTGTTTGTAGATAATATCAAATAAAATCAGGACTTATCTGTGTTCAAAGCTCAACTTTGTTTTAATCATCCTAAAATATTGATTCCCCATCCTCGGTCTTGCCACCTACTGGACTTTTAAGATATAATAAAGATTTGAGTAAACTGGTGACATAACATGCTGGTGAGTTCTCTATAACAACCAGGGTACCATACGGAACAGTTGAACAGCGGCTAAGTGTTTCCCTAGCGCGGGAGAGGAAATCTTGATACATTGGTTACCCTGAACAATTGTTATGACTTCCTTCCTAGCAGGCAAATACAGAACTACATTTTCATAAGGCTAGGAACAGACCTGGCTTCTGAGCCAGGATAAAATGTATGAAAATGCATACATAGAAATGAGGGAAACAACTAAATGATGGAGGATACAACCTTAAGATATCTTAAGAGTTTTCTTTTAAGTAAAATATGATCTCAGGAAATCTCTTACCTTTTCAGTAAGCCCCAAAGGCATTGAATAATTATTGAGGATATATTCTAGCATTTTGTTCTTATTGATTCAATTGTTTTTCTCCACCAGTAAATCCACCAATTGGTATTTGTATTTTCTGATATAACCTTACCATGTCTTCACCATGGGCACTGTGGTAGAACGCTAATACCTCTTAGATCCCCAGTATTCAGTTGGCAGAGGCAGTGTACAACTGAATCATACAGACACAAAGGTCCTGGGATTCATGATCTATATGCTAGGTTAGTTGAACTCTGCCAGGGCAGCAGTCGAGACTCAACAATTGGCTTTTTCACCCCAGAGCTAGGGAGAGAAAATGTAGTCAGGGTTCCCAATTATGATTACTAATCAATGTGCCTGTGTAAATGTTGGGTGAGGACAGGATTAGTCTCTGTTGTGATGTCCCCTACGGTCGAATGATCTCCCAACGCTTTGTGTAGGCTCATACATGAAGAACGTCCACTTGGGCAAGATGCTGGAGGGCATCTGGTGCACATGGAACCCTAACCCAACAGGAGTCAGCACCTTCACAAGAGAAGGGGAGAAAATTAGCAAAAGGGGCTATTTGAATATCGATTTCTACCAGCAATGTGCATTTGTAACAATTCAACTCTTGCACTGGGAATGGGAAACTGGCTTATTGTTTCTACAGAAAAAATATTATTTTGCAGACTTATTTCCTACAATTTGTGCTGTCCTTCAACTAGCTGCTATTGGTAGCACCTCACAAGGAGATCCAAACTTAATTCCGATCTAAAGCAGTTAAGGCCTACCACACGCACAGCTATCATTTGAGATTTAATTAGTATCTAACTAAATTCTTCTTTTTTTGGTTAGGTTTTCCAATCTCACAGGTCCAGCAGCCCAGTGAATCTCAGGTTCTCCAGCCCCAAGGCATTCTCTACCTCCAAAAGAAGAAGAGACACTCCCGTCAGGACCCTTATGCTTATTTTTCTGCCATGAAAGAAGAGTTTCACAAGTACAGACACCAGCCTGAGGATGAAATGGCCATTCTGGATAAGGTGGATCATGAAGAACACGTTGGGCAGGCAACCCTGCTCTAGTAATAGTTAATAGTTTAACAAAATACTTGACAAAATTTGTGAATCTGTGTACAGAATGTGTTTCTCTGCTCAGAGAAGCCGAGTACAGACCCTGCGGTAGAAGTGAGCCTTGTGGTCTCAGTTGTGTAAACAGCAGTGCTACAGTGCTATTTTCTTAGCTACCTACCCCACAATTAAAAGTATCAGCACTGTATTCGTATATATCCCTTGAAAGGTCTACTTAAAGGGTGGCAATATTTTGTTTTGCCAACCTACTTAGTTTAACTGCTTGAAAAAATTGGTGTGGAGAAACATGTAGTTTGTAATAATTTTAAGCCAAGAATATGATAACACATCTAATCGGGGAACATTTATCTGCCCATCAATAACGTCATATCCCCTCCAAGATGATTTCAGAACGTCAATGTGACAGGTCAGTCACTGATGGCATATATCCTGTGAACAGGTATGTGTGCTTTGACAGATCTTGCTGCTTTACGATGTCACAGTTTCTAATAGGTACATGCGCTCAATCTCACTCTACCACTTAAGATGGCGCCATGTCAGGTGCTGAATTTATTGTTTTTGTACAGCGCATCTGAACAGTGAAGTAATGCTTCACATACAGTGAGATTTATAATGAAAGTTTAATGCTGAATAGTACATGCTTGCTGTGGTTTTGTTAATACACTTCTGCCCCTTGTATTATTTCTGCTGAAATACCCCAGCACCTATTTTGTTAGTCTCTGTTAAAATAGATTCAACAAAATTGCCATTGAGCATTAAGCATTTCAAAAGCCACACTGCTCCAAGGTGGCTTTAACTTACTTTTACGGTTTATGGTTTTCTCTTTTGCCACAGTTTGCATAGTTATATATTTGGCGAATGAGACAAACTGGATTTAAAAGGAGTGTAACAAAGTATTAGAAATGCGTCCAAACAGTGTTGTAGAGCATTCCATTAAATACAGGTAAGCAGGTGAAGGGTTACCTTGTTCAAGATGGTGTTAAGATTGTTACACCATCTGAAACAGGACTGACAATCATATTCTTTAAAATATTATTATGGGCTTTCTCTTCTAAAGCCTGCATTTAGTAGTGGATTAACCCATTAGCTTTTTCACTGGTGTCAGTCAGATTCCTTCATTTCATATTTGGTAGTTTACCAGAAGTGTTTGTTGCCCGAGTCAAACGATCATAAATGGGTTAATTCAGTCCTTTCACCTCTTCCTGTACTTGCAAAGCCATGTAACAATCTTTACACAATCATAATGGCAATAAAGCAGGTTTTGACCCATGCACCTGACTTCTGTCACTGGGATAGAAAATCCCTTCATTGATCCTGTGACCTGTTTAGCCACGCGTGGAGATCAAAGCTGGTATTCGATAAGAGAACTGATCTCCATGCAATAGGAACTGGTAACCAATCTGACTACTTCTGTTCAATTTTTATTAGCCCAGCTAATATCCTGTACTTGAGTCATTATTGTCATTACCAGTGCCTGTTTGTATGAGAACCATAATCCAATTGCTTGTTTGGATTATTTGGCTTTCAATATCCAGTCGGAGGATCGATTGAATTTTATTTCAAGGAAATTGGTTGGATATAACAAAATCAAAATTGGTCCAATGTTGCAAGGTTGAACCTCTTTGAATATTGCCGATTCAAAACTGATTAGATATTGCAGCTTTGATAACCGATTGGATACTGGAAAAGCAAGCTTAGCCTAGTACTCCTTGACACGATTCAGACATGAATTAATAAAATGTGAATGGAATATTTCCATTGTCACAGAAAATCTGGCATTTAATAAACTAGCAATCAGAAAGTGAATTATTCAGCTTTAGCAACTTTTATATTTAAGTATTTTTGGGAGAAAGTGAAGTGAGGAGAGAGGAAGGGGTATTGATATAAAATATAATTGCAATAGCCAGAATTCACTTTCCCCCCCCCTTCTATCAGACTTTAGTAATATGCAAGACTTGTTAATGCACATAGACCATTACGCTTTCACAAACCCATACTTAGGACGGCCTCAGGTAGCTGTAACTTGTCCCTCTTTGTGATGCTGCCTTTTACTTTTCAGGTAGCAGCATTTCTTTGTGTGGACAAAATGTCCATCAAACCGATGCAATCCAAGAGAATTTTAGCGAAATCCTTAAACAATGCTCAGTAATCAACAGCAAAAAGGAATTTTCAACCTGCAACTTAATGTTGTATCAGAACTCCTGCCTGATAATGATTGGCCAATAAAATGCTGTTTTGCCACCATTAGATACCGAATATGATAATGTTCTCTAATCAATTATGATTTCTGAGTTACACTGCAAAAGCCCATTTACAACGTAGAAGTAATCGCCCTTGGAATAATTGTTGATGATGCATTGGTATCCTTTCAATCTGTCAAAGATGAATGAGATGATCATGAGTTCATGGGAGTGGCCCATTTGTGAAAGAACTGCCATAACTCAATGTCTCAGGTGCGATACCCAATAAATAGCCTGCAGTGATTTATACGTGTGGGAATATATGACTCCCATCTTTCTCTTGGTTCACACTGCCTTTGCGCTATAGACAGCGCCTGTTGAAATCTAAACAGCGCAATCTGAGATTTCTTTAACATCAGTGTGTATGGTATGAATGGAATACTTGTTAGTGAATGCTGGCTTGCGAGAGTAGCCCACTCATGACATTCTGCAATATTTTTAAGAAACCTTTGAATAATTTAAACCGAGAGACAAGACCTTTCCGTCATTATCATTCAAATGTAATCAGTATGTCCCCAGTGTCAAAAGATAAGAGCAAATGTACTTGAATAATGACTTCCTCCTCTGTATTTACATTCTTTTTGGCTTGGTGTGGAAACATTTTTAGCGAAAAAATGTTTATTCAGAGAAAGTACTGAAATTGATAAATGTGAGAGATATATTTATAGTACTGTATAATTAGTGTGGCAACTGCCTCAAAAATGTTGGATAGGGACATTTTCTCTCTTTGTAGCAAAAATCTTTTATGTACTGAGATGTTCATTTTTACAGATGCTTTATTAATGATGCATGCAGCTCGAAAGTCAAGTATACTTTGAAGAAAAATCGAGGAAAATGGAAGTGAAATTAGCCAGGAAAATATGTATAAAGGAACTAAACGGTAGAATATTAAGATAGTTGTTGTTTAGCAGAATGGTTCTGCTGCATGGTAAAGCTTTGGGATGTATTTATTGATGTGGGAATTAGGGAATGAAGTGTAGCAGACATTTTTTCGAGGTGGTTGGCATTTCTTGTTCAACATGCAGACAGCTTGTTGAAATAAATGGAGGAGTTCTGAAATGAAAAGTAGATATAATATACACACAGTGTAATATTCTAAAAATAGAAGATGTTATTACCTTGATTAGCTCACTCCTTCAACCTTCTAAACTCAAGGGAATACAAGCCAAGTTTATGCAACCTGTCCTCATAATTTAACCCTTAAAGCCCTTGGTATCATTCTGGTGAATCTGTGCTGTACCCCTTCCAAGGCCAATATATCTTTCCTGAGGTTCCTACCTCCCAAACAATTACCAACCTATATCACAAGGTGTATGGACAAGAGCAACAATCTGGGGTAGCGCTGGCATCTCAAAGTGATGTAATGAGCTTCCAAAGCCATTATAATTGGACGGAATTTTGTCAGTTGATACTGAACCAGACTGTGTAGCGCCTTACTGAATTGTTCGGTGGGGTGAAAAAAAATCAGTATCTACCTTTTCCACCTGCCTGTTGTGGTTATATATTACCTACCAGTGCCTTTAGATTGGAAAATTGCAGATATCACTCCATTATTTACGAAGGAAGGGAGAGAGAAACTAGGTAACTACGGATCCTCAGTTTAACATGAGTTGTAGGAAGGTTACTGGAATCTATCATCTGAGACAGAGTGACTGAGCACTTGGACGAGTATCAAGCTTATCAGAGAGTCAGCATGGATTTGTGAAGAGTAGGTCATGTTTGACCAATCTACTTGAATTTTTTGAGGAGGTCACTAGCTTGGTGGACAGTTGAATGTTGTCTATATGGACTTCCAGAAGGCATTTGATAAGGTTCCGCACAAGAGATTATTCGTAAAAATAAGAGCGCACGGAATTGGAGATAACCTTGTAACATGGGTTGGGAATTGGTTGGGTGGTAGGAACCTCAGGAAGGATATATTGGCCTTGGAAGGGGTATAGCACAAATTCACCCAAATTATATCAGGGCTTTAAGGGTTAAATTATGAGGACAGGTTGCATAAAGTTGGCTTGTTTTCCCTTGAGTTTAGAAGGTTGAGGGGCGATCAAATCAAGGTAATAGCATCTTCTATTTATTTTCCTACTGTAGATCTTCCAACTATTATTGTGGACCAATTAACTTTTTTTAAAACTCATTTTATTAACCTTTGAAGTCTGTTCATTTAAAGTCCAACATTTTTGTGTCAAGGGCCTAGATTTTGCAGTCAGCAGTGAAGGAACAGTGCTCGCTGTTCACTACGCTGACAGCTGCTCACGGAGTTTTCACGTGGAAACTTTTGAGCGGAGACTTGCTGTCATCGGCCAGCTGATCCAGCATGGCGCCCTCTACAGGGGAGACCTGTGGCGTTTGTGAGCAGAGCAAGCAACAGCGAGGCTCTTCAACCAATCAGATTGAAGAATCCTCACTGAGATGCGCAGAGTCTAAACCAGGAAGTATAAATTAGATTTAAATCATGTACAGAAAGTGAAATAAAGTGAGGGGATGGAAGATGGGATTAAGAGAAAGAGATAAAAGGGACAGACAGAAAAAGTAAAAACAAACATTATTTTCTTTTTTTTTAAACTTCAACACTAATTACATTCTGAAGGATTGTAAAATTAAATTTTCAGGGCCAGAGAGGTTGTTTGTAGTCATGCCATTAAAAATTCACTTACACCTGAATGCACCAGCCCTAACATTTTCTAGCATGTTAAGTGGGTAAATAATGGGTAAGTACCCCAACTTCATGCCCTTACATTGAATTCAATGCCAAGTCTATCAGCGAGGTACTGTTATAGCGCAGCCTGTGGAGGAGCAGGGTAACTCGGACAGCAACTTCTGGATTTCCGCGTTTAACTGCACGTGTGCGGTCTCCGGAAGTTGCGATCCGATTTATTCCATAATAACGGTGAGTGCTGTTAGGCTCACCGTTATTCTCAACACAAAATCCGGGCCATTGTTCTTTTTAAATATCCTCACAAGCATTTCTGCTCAAATTATGTTATGATCACTGGATCCTAGATGCTCTCTTACATCTACCTTCTATACTATATCTGTATCATTATTAAAGATTAGATGCAGAATTGCTTCTGACTGTTTAGGCTGTACAACAGAATAAGAAACCAATCCTTTATCACCCCTAGAAGCGTGCACTGCCCCTTAGCTTTTCTTCTGTTTTCCCAGTCAATATCTAAGTAATTGAAATCCCCATGATTAATGTTCTGGCCTTTTTATAGATCTCTGATTTGCAAAACATTACCTGGTTTATGCACTCCTCCTGTCCAGAAAATCTATAAAAATAATAAATACCTTTACTATCCTTGACCTCAATCCACATTGTCTCTGTGGCATCTGTCAAGATGCATTTCATCAGAATCTCTTGCCATTACTTCCTTCAGTTCCCTATGCTGCACTGTTTCTTCTTTACTTTCATCTTCCCCTCTCAAAATAATCTTTGGCTTTATCCAAAATTTAAGGTGTATCCAGACTACAAATCCAAAGAAGTCATGCTGACATTCCACAAAGCATTAGTTGGACCAAAGGCCCTTGGTTTTACTGGACCTCCCCTTCTATTCCGACTCAATTTTCTGTCTCCAGTTCATGCAATTTCATGTCAGTTTCAAAAATATGGGACTATTATTAAAACAAATCATAATTAATGACAGTTAATGACCAGCTAAGAAAATTAAATTCTCAGAAACTGTACACTTTAAAGGCATGCGATTCCTATGATTTTATCAATTAGTCATTAATTACAAGAAAAAACAGAATTCATGTTTTTCTTTGAAAGTGGAATTTCACCCACTGTCAGACAGAGAGTGATATCGGAGTAGATTTTCAACACCACCTGGGTGTAGAACTGCCATTGGGGATTGGCCGCCCATTATAGATAGCACTCAATTTTCATTTTATTTAAATCAAAATTACTAACTAACTTAAATTAATTCAAATTTTTGGTTTATTAAACAATCAGCATGTCATGGCATTGTGAGGTAATTTTGCTCTTGAATCCTATTAGGTTTCTCAACTACATGGAATATCATTGTGTCGTAATCAAATTACTGTACAGAAAGGACAGCAACTGAATGTTATTTGTTCTTTGAATAACTTATTTCAGAACTCCTTTATTTTCAACATGAATTGTGGCGAGGACATTGCTTGGAGAATCAGTACTGTTTGCTCTACATGTTTAAAAGAAAGGCATCTAAGATCAAGGGAAGCTCGTGTTGAATAGCGTTTGTCACTCGAGATGTTTCCTGTGGAAGCTGCCCTCTGTTTAGCAAACGCCACTTGCCTTCCACCTCGCCTCTTGTGTCAAATTTAGACCTTTGCAGAAACGTATTTAATGTGCACAGACCTTTCTGTGTCGGGGCAGTCAGTGATTCACTCACTGCCAGCATGCTGGGAATGTTGCCTTGAGGACATCATGCTGAAACCTATGAGATGTCGTTTCTGAAGGACAGCAGAGGGAATATTTCATGTGTATGTTCCCAGGCTTTGATTGTTACCTTATACAAATTGAAAAGGCTACAGAGTACAGAAGATTATTAAAGGGGAGCGGGGGGGGGGAGGGTGGAGTATGGTCACTTTTAGTTCTGATTTTGTAAGGCATGAAAAGATAGTGTTCGGCAGAGGCTTAGGAACAGTTAAGCTGCTCAGTCGCCTCAGTTGGGGAATCAGCTGCCTAAATAAAAAAAGGGGGGGTGTGAAGGGAATAATTAAAAATGGGAGAAATATCAACTGAAATATATAAAAACAGCAGCAGAAAACAACGCAGACATTCATATCATCATGAGATTATTTACGTTTATAGTTCCGTTTCGTCAAGGTAATGGCAGAGAAGCCAGCGGAGATCACAGTAGGCACTGTCTGCTCCCATTCCCAATTGAAATGGATAAAAAGGGAGAGCCTTGTGCATTTAGGACGTTGGTGACAGGCACATGATAGTAGTGCCCAGAAACCACTTTTACAGCCATTGGACTGTGTTTGTGGAGAATCCATTATGCTGCATAGTGACTGAAGACTAGTTGTACATATTGGAGGGAAAGAAAAGTATTTTTCTGTTGCTTGTATTCCACTTTGTTCCAGAAATATAAAATCATAATTTATTTTATTTTTCTATTTGTTACTGAAGTTGCTGATTGAAACACTGTAACTTAGAAGAAAACTAATAGTTAGTCACTTTTTGCTCTTGAATATTATTAGCTATGGTGGTGTACAGGACACTGTTAGCTTATGTGGGAATAATCACATATCGAGATCAAAAGCTTGGGATTCAAAATTAATCCTTTTTATTGCTAGTGGAATATTTCTAAAGTCATGGCAACACGTTATATTTCAAAGCAAAGCTCGGTCACTTTTGCTGTGTTGGAAGGTGAGGAGTCTTATTCAGGACGAATATTCAGGGAGAATGTATAAGGCAATAATATTGTGATGAATAAGTGACCAGGAAGTGGAGGTGTGAATGGATCAGGCCTAACCCACACACTTGGTCTTCCAACAGCCTTCTCTTGCTGGGTCGTGGGCTAGCAAACCAGCTTTCTGCATTACTTTAGCAACTAGACCAGTTTATATCACAAATGCAGTCTGTGTAGCACTTTTTTGTTCCTTCAGAAATGATTTTGGAAGGCAGCAAAGTCTGTTAGGTTCCTGTCCTTTGACCTGTGGGGCCTGAATTTGAATCCAGTCAAGTGATAAGGTGACTATCTGATGGCCAAAAGGGGTCTTAAGTAAAAGTATGTTAAGCAGTCTCAGCCCAATTCCCAGTGGCCACAAGTTTACAGCTAATTTTGTAATTTAATTCTCAGAACACTCCAGCATGTGGTACAAACTTGTTAAAGGAATTTCAAACGGCGATTGACTGAAAAAAACAATGCAGCGCAGGTACTGAGCAACCACCTCACCCATTGGACTGGCGAATTGGGAATTGCTGAGCCTCATTCTGTGGTTCCTTATTCAGTAAACCTGTACTTACAGTTGTTCATCCCTTCACGCTAAATTCACCAAGGTGAAACATTTAGGGGGCAATTTTCATCTAACCCGCAGGGACGGGAAACTGACGAGATCGAATTGGCCGCCCGTTTTACGCAGATTGCAAAATGGCCGCCAAACTGATCCTGTCATTTTCCCACCAGGTGGGTTGGGTTGAAATGACCTCCATAGTCTTTGTGAGGATTCCACCTGAGTAAAAGCTATTAAATGCCGAAGCTCGTCGTGTGCAGCTGACAGACTCAAATGCCAGTCAGTCCTGGAACTCACTACAAGGGAGTAGGTAAACAGCTGCAATATCAGGATGTGGGATGAATGGCCGTAAGGGTTCCTAAAGGAAATCAGCTGCCTCATCCCAGCTCCAAGAGAGGATGAATTCACAGCACAAAGCTACTCATCATTTGGTGTTAATCATGTCCCCAGAAATGCTATGTGGTTGACAAGTGTAGGAAATGGAAGTGTCACAGATCACCGCCTCACCTTACATTGTCCTTTATTTATAATGGACCGGATTATGCGGTCAGCAGTGAACTAACAGTGCCAGCCGTTCAACACACTTGCTCTTGCTCATAGACTTTCTACGGGCTTTTGCGCTGGTAGTTCCTGTCAGCCAACTATCGAAAAAGCGCAGCGCCCTCTGCAGAGCATCTGGGCCTGTCAACAAGACAAGCAACTGTGTACCTCTGCAACCAAATCAGATTGAAGAATCGTTAATGAGCAGCGCAGAGTGTGAACCAGGAAGTGTCAGTTAGAATATTTAATTCAATGTCAAATCAGGTACAAAAAGTGAAATAAAGAGAGGGGAAAGAAAGATTGGATTAAGAGAGAGGGATAAAAGAGACAAAGAAAAAGTAAAAAAAAACATTTATTAAAATTTTATTTTAAATCTCCAAAAATAATTAAAAACTGAAGAAATGAGACTCCACACTTGTAAAAGTTAATTTTCAGTGCCGGAGAAGTTGTTTGGCAGTAATTAAGACTTACCACACTATTAAAAAGGTACTAACACTGGAATGGACAAGCCCTAACTTAGTTTGTATATATCGGGTAAGTACAGCAACTTCACGGTTTTCCATGTATTTGAACGGCGAGTCTCTCGGCGAGTTACCGGTATAGCGAAGCTTGTGATGGAGCAGGGCATCTCGGACAGCAACTTCCTGATTTCTGCGTAAAATCCGCATGCGCGGTCAATGGAAGTTGCTGTCCGATTTACACGTAAATAACGGTGAGCGCTGATAGCCTCACCGTTGTTTCTACCGCCAAATCCGGCCCCCTAGTTTTATTCAGCACATATGATGTTTCCCTATGTGTGCTGTTTGTAGTCTTTGGTTGTATTGTTGTAATCTGAGTTCCCTGAGAGTTCTACATGGAAAGGCATGGAGGGAATGGTGAATGAGACAGGCTAAGTCAATGAACTGAGTAAAAGAGGCTTGAGCTGCTGTCTGTCATTGTCCATAGGGTTTTACTCATAATGTACAGTAATTAGAGTGTAGCTTTTTTTCCATTTATAACTTGTATATGTAAATTTAAAATTTGAAGTACTTAGCTCTCTCTGGCAGTTGATAGCATCAATCTATTTTACAACGTGGATCAGGCCTCTCTGTGTTGTAGAATGGTGAAGGAACAAAAGCAGTGGCATGCGCCTTACTAAGAAAAAGCTGACCCCCAGTCAGGGTTCCTTATCGAGATGCACATTGGAAACATCGCTCAGCTTTTGCTTTCGTTGCTGTCCTTCAGTTACGAGGAGCTACTTTGAACGAGATGTACAGAAAATGTTAGATTGTGCCCATCATTTCAAGGGGGTTTTGGGGGGGGGGGGGCGGGCGGGGGGTTATAGGGATGGGTATGCATGACAGGAATTCCTGATGTTTTTGTTTTTAAGAGAAACACTCTAACACTTCCTTTCGCCAAGAGAAGCAAAGGACCAGTTCGAATGGAAATAATGTTACGCAGGCCCCTTAGAAACTGATGTCTAGTATCTGAGCTAATGTGTCATTCTTAAGGTACGGTGTAATGGGGTATATCTCAAAATGAGATTGCTGTATTCTCACTGTTCTTATCACTGCTGAAGAAAAATAATTTTAATATCCTGGCAGTGCCCAGGCTCCTGCCAATCGGCATCTGTTTGCAACAGTACGAAGAGGATATATTTTATGTCATCCGCTTTTTCCCCCTTACGCTGTCTCTTCTGATAGATACAGTTCATGCTGGATACTGTCCCATAGTCAGCGGAAGCCTTCTGGAACCTCATGCACGTGGCTATTCTTTACATGTGAGTCTGGACAGTTACTGTTGGTGAGCGATGTAAATGTAAGACATCACAGCCAAGCCAAGCATGATCCTGATATCCGACTTGATGTCCATGCACACCCATTTCCAGCAAGATCGCAGAATAGACTTCAGGAGCAGCCAACTGATTTCTCCTCTCCCCCAACCCCCAGCCCATGAATGCTGAGACCAATTTTAGTGCCCCCCACTGCCAATCTGGCTGTGATCAGCTAACTGCTTCGCACAGACTGTGGGTTAAACCTGGAACTTTTCTGATCTGTATGGTTTGGTGCGTATCCCCAGAGTGAACCATCAGGGGGTACAGAAATCCATATCTGGATGGGCTTGTACAGTCATTGCTCTTGCACAGCTTTCTCATACTGATTATAAATTCCAGTAACTGATAAAACCACATTGAAAATGTAAAGTTGTTCAGCTAGCCATAGTTTCAAGCTTGAATTCACTCCCTTAACAGCTATTGTCTGTGTCTAATATACATTACATAAAATGTTCCATACTGAGATTGATTTCACAAAGCTGAATGGTTTCCAACTGAATTTGATTTATTAATTAATCTTCTTGGTGCTTGTTGTTATTCTAATAAGTCACATATGACTTTTTTTTAAAAAAAGAGGAAGTGTCACCTTTTCTGGGCCATTGAAGCTGTATTTCCTTATTTATATAAAATCTACAGAATTTTATGACTGACTGTTTTAGGATTCTCTCCAGCTTCTTTTGGAATAGCCGGATTCTCTATGTTGGTTTGTACTCCAAAACTGTTCCAAGTCAGGTTGTTATAAACCATGTTGCGAAGTTCTCCAGCCTTCCCTAACTCTTCGGAGTGCGTCTTTAAGGAAGTCAGTCTGAGCACTGACTGGACATCTATCTTTGCAAACCTTAAAAAAAAGAGAGATGGTGGTGTACTTCTGCAATACAGCGAACTTCAAAGTCATTTAAGTATCTGAGTCTCGGCGAGAACGCTGCCATTGGCTCCATGTGAATAATCCTGATTTTGATCGTTTTAGGGCTTCTAAAGACTGAGGAATTTACAGAATAAATATACTACCTATCACTGTCTTCATTCATTTATATAAACACATAATGCTATTACAGAATATTATTAGAATAAAGTATACAGTGCGTGAATTGTTTCAATTTTTGTGTCATGGAAGTGCTCTGAGGAAATTGGATGGATCGTATATTTATTCTTTGGAATTGGAGGATGGGATTTGGTGCAAAATGTGACCATAGTCTTTAAAAGCTTTAAAACTCAGCCTGTATGAGGCCAAGAAAGACCCAGTAAAGGTATCCTGAATGTAAATGAGTATAATCACTGTCCTAAAATGTTTCTAATGAGTCTGTTTAAGAAGCTGTGATAAAGATATCCGTCTATAATTTTTGCAGAAAACAACATTTTGTTTAGAAGCTTACATGTTGTTACAAATGCAATTGTGTTTTTGATGCGCAGCCTGCATAAACCAGAAAAGTGTGTGCTGTCTTTTTAATGTAATTGTGGACTTAATTTTAATATAGATGATGATATTCAGTCTCATAATTGGTCTCTTGGAGAAGCCATCTTGATTTATTCAGGACCAGCTGTTGAGGAGTTACTGAAGGATTTACTGGTTCATATTGATCCATAGGAAGGGATACTGTTTGGTTCAAATAACACTATCTGAACAGGATATAGACCACATTTTACAGTATGTTATTGAAATAAAAGACCCGGGTTGTTCTTTTGTGTTAAAGTGCACACTGATGCTTATTTTCACTGCTGCCTATCACAACTGACCCACTTTCAAATGAACGCAATTTCTCTTTTCCCATTATTAACTGAGAAATTTGCTCCCTGTTAATCTATCTAGAGCAAAACTTTATGGAGTTGAAACGAATGGGCTAACACTCCCATTAAAATAGCAGCTCACACGAACGTGTTGGGCCAATATGTGCACAGTGTAATTTCAAGACCTCTTTTGTGATAGTGTCTTGTTCAGATAGTTACCTTATTGCAACTTCTCCATCAACTGGTGCCCACTGCTCACATCTCAGTGCTGCAGCTGAGGTGTTGCAATACTTGTCCCCCCACCCACCAACCAAAATGTGGTCTATAGGCTTTAATAGTTTTATTTATCAATGCCTCACTCAGAATATCATCGCCTTGTACATTACAACAGCCAACTTTTCTAGAGATAATCGTAAGCACAGTTTTGCAGAGACATTAACCCTCTTGATGCTAATGCTTTACCCCCACGTTTAGCAAACTATATCATTGCTGAAAATGTCGAAACAAGCCGATCAGCTATGTTTTCCAAATTCTTTTTTTGGGGAGGATGACTGGTTAATTATTTTTTTTTAAATATTGATTTAAAATACTTTTATAGTTTAAAAACTTAAGCAATGTGATGCACACATTTTGTACTTTTGAAGGCGGGAGCGAGACACTGCCTGTTGCATCACTGCATGTGCTAAGCTACCAGGAAGGCTTCACAATGATCTTAAAGGGGGAAATCCTGATTGTGGCTTCCCTAACATCAGCATTATGCACATAACATTTTAAAACATCGCCTACAAAATGGCAACTGGAGGGTTAATTGAATCAACTTCAGGTATTACTGTTGTGATAATTTTTTTTCAATAAATGCAAAATGTTTGTGTGTATGATCAAAACAAAATGGTGCTGTACCAAAGCCTTATCTGTAGAATATTTACTGCTATATATCCTACTTGGGCTCTTAGCCTCCCTCTCCTCCCCTAACCATATAAAATTGAAATCCATGTGGGAATGATACAGCGGACTGCCGGATTACCTGGATTGGGTGCAGGACACACAAGGAATAGCCGAACAAAAAATTAGCTCATCATAAGATTTATAAGCAAGTTGTCCAAATGAATGGTTACCTATCTGGATAGGGTTAGATGAAACATGGGCGGGGGGGGTGGAGAAGGCTTGTATGGCGCATAAAGGCTGGCATAGACCAGTTGGGCCGAATTGCCTGTTTCTGTGCTGTAGATCCTATGTAATTAGAGAACTGCTTTTAGAGGAAACTCTTGATACACAAAAAATATGAAAATAAATGACTTGTCCAAATTTGAAGAGAGCCACTAACGGCCAGTGTTTATTGTTTGCTTTGAATTGCTTTTAGAACATGAACAATAATTGAGACATAAACACATTTACAACTGAAGGAGTAAATTTTGTTACCGTTTAAATTGAAGAACAAATAACTGAGGTCTTCCCAACATCCTGAAGTTCTCTGTCAATTGATGACATTTTGGTAGTGGGGCCTGTTACTTTAGTGTGTTTTGGCTTATTTTGGTTTTTTTCTTAATTCATAGGTTCTTTAATTTGTGGGGTGATTCTGTAATGGAGATGGCACCTGGCAGTAGTTTGCATTGTCGTTGAAAGCAGTGAGTGCCATCCTGTGTCATTGTGCCGAGTCAAAGATGGAGTTTTTCCTGCCCTCCTTTGCTCCAGTTGTCAGCCAGTGGTAGCAAGACAGTGGATGCATTATAACAGTGGATATTGAATAAATGAAAGCCTGATATCCATAGCTGGTAATCTGGTTCATTCCAAATTTTTGTTATTCTGTTTTTGGGAGAGTTACTTAAAATTATTTTGTTTCCCCCATTTCTGCCACCCGTGACCATGCCTCCACCTTCAGTCAAGAAGGCAAGTTGGCTGCCTTCAATGCCATTTTGTGATTGGGTCATATGTTGACATGAGGCCTGGCTCTGCATGATGCCACTCCTATTATTTCCCCACCAGCACTTGAGTGTTGCCTTCCTGCAGAGCATTCTGCCTAGTATCCTGCCAATGGTTAACTTGGCATTGAGCGTAACTGGATTCTCATGACTGAGTTACTCTAACTCAAACCCTATGACTGGAACTCCAACTCTCTATTAAATAACTTGAAAATAATCCGATTCAGACGTTTTTAGGCGGAACACAAGCGAACAAGAATCAAAACATGATCTGTGCACTTAGAATGAGAAGAACCTGAAGAAGATGTACGATTTAATCTTTAGATACATTTACAGTGTTCAAAGGACTGTTGGAGCAATTGCCAAAATAGAAGTTGTCTTGCATAATTGTTATTTATATTTCAGTCTATATTGGCATATTTAATCCCAAGTTTTCCAATCTTTGATGCTACCACCTCCAGTAGTATTTCAAATGTGCTCAGTCAGTAAAACATTTTTATTTCATTCCAGGCAATATTTATAATTTTAATATTCAGATAGATACATGTCTACATTTTTTTTAATGTATGCATACTTAACTGGCTAAATGTACATTTACACTAAACACAGATATAAACACATCATTTTATCTCATTTCCTGTAATACAATCTAATAAGAAAAAAAGAACCAAAAGCAGAATGGGGAGACTTATTAGACGAGGTCGGGACTATCCATTGTACATCGAATTTTGTTGGTCAAATATCTTAAATTAACAAAAGTTGACTAGCCTCTCCATGCATCAATTTTAAAAGATTTTTTACATTGATCGGACACACTACTCATAGCCCATTTCTATACAGCATCTGTTGTAACCATTCATTTTATATTTCTTCAAATATATCGCGATGGGTTTTGGAGTTGAAAGCAAATTTCTCTCCTTTTAGCAAAACTCAGGAACTCACCCTTTCCCTTTTTATGGCTCTTTCTCCTCCAGAAATGTTGAAATTATAGATTCAGGCTCAGTAGTAATTGGAATATCACTGTTGGCTTCATTGCATACACTGCCTGCGTCTTTCATTTGTATAACATAACTTGTATTTATCTCTGCAAGGCCCAGAACTCCGTAAATGCACACTACTGCAAACATTGCCCCAAGCCAACACATCAGTCTCCAACTCAAGCCTTGTCTCTCACTGATCTTTGACATTTAAATTTGGGTTCTTGTTTAAAGCAAAAATGTGCAGACTTTAGACAGTAGTTGCCCACTATTTTTAATCTGTTCAGGGATATGTAATTTTAAGATATTAACCATGCAGAGGTTAGACTTCAATAAAACTGGCAGACTCTTCAAACAAGGCCATAATGATACTCGCAAATTACTTATTTCTAAATACAGTTTTCAATGTTATTTGTGTATCTGCTTTCCAAAGTGACACTGCTTGGGATTTTTGTTTTCAGTTTATAAACTTCCTAAAGTAGCACTGCAGCAAGGTGGACTGATGAGATTGCTTTAATTACAGCCATTCCACGTGAAAATTGTCAACATAAAAAAAAATGTAGGAGAGCCCATTGATAGAAGCATGTTACAACGCAGTAACAGCAAGTGGATTCAGATGATGTCTAACTGCAAAAGGGTCGATGGAGTGGTTTATCAAACCCAGCTGACACCCACAATACGATACTGCTTTGGCGGAGCAGGCTCGAGGGGCTGAATGGCCTACTCCTGTTCCTGTGCTTTGAAGTGAGAAGTACTAAACCTAGTGTTGAGTGAATATTTCCCAACGTGAAGATAATTTCTCAGCACCACATGACTCAAACTGCACTGATACAGACGTTCATTTCCCTGAATGTTACAGAGCAATGGCAGACCTCTTAGGCCCGTGTGCACATGTACATACGCACCTATGCATAATCGCAAATAACTCCCTATCTTATTTGAGTTCTAAATAAAAGATATTCAATTAAGAATCTTATCTTTGGCAATGATGTCAGGCACTTACAGTGGCAGGTGGTACCGGCAGTCCAGCTAATGTTATTTTTCAAACCCCTTCTTATTTATTACGCTCCGTAAGGATGGAGGGGGGGAGTCCTGGTACCCAACCATTTCTGAATATTTCAAACCTGTGTAATCGATCAGAGTAAAAACGCTGCATGTTCATGAAGAAATGTGTGTGCTCGGCTAAGAACGTGACAATTTGTGCATTGTCAAAGAAACAATGGAGGACATTTAACTGCAAGGTAGTGTGGGAACTACTGTGTGGACATTTTCAGCTGCTTAAGTCCCATGTAACATTATTCTGCTTCAAAATGTTTTGTATTTTGATATAATAAATCTTTGCAAAAAAAAAAGCCTTAGTGTATCTGAAAGTCCCTTTGTTCTGGTATTTTTAATGTCTCCTGATAAGAAAACTAGGTTGCACAAAGGGATTGCCTACTTACCAGGCTGTAACTTGGTCTGAACCTTTAGTGGAATCCAGGGACACCTGGGTGAAGGTGACAAATATTTTGTAAAGCTGAATCGGTTGGTCCTGCAGTGCAGACCCGTACATCCACTCAACACTTTTTCCAGATTTCGCTACTGTCCTTTAAAGAGTCAAAGCTGGCATGAGTGACTGGGGAATAATTTCCTGTATTGTACAGGTTCGGTCCACTATAAGAAAGACTTGGATTTATATAGCGCCTTTCATGATCCCAGAATGTCCCGAAGTGCTTTACAGCCAATGGAGTACTTTTTGAAGTGGAGTCACTGTTGTAATGTAGGAAATGCAGCAGCCAATATGCGCACAGCAAGCTCCAACAAACCGCAATTGGATAATGACCAGACAATCTGTATTAGCGATGTTGGTTAAGGGATAAATATTGGCCAGGACACCAGGGAGATCTCCCCTGCTCATCTTCGAGTGGTGTCAAGCGATCTTTTATGTCCACCTGAGAGGGCAGATGGGGCCTCGGTTTAACACCGCATCCGAAAGACGGCGCCTCCAACAGTGCAGCACTCCCTCTGTTATGGCATGGGAGTGTCAGTCTAGATTTTGTGCTCATGTCCCTGGAGTGGGACTTGAACCCACAACCTTCTGACTCAGACACGAGTATGGTACCACTGAGCCACAGCTGAAAAACTCCACTGAAAGCATCCCACGTTGACCACTGTGGTATTATAACAGTCACACTATTTGTTGCAATTCAAAACATTGGCACAATGCGTTTTCTGTTCTTTATTAATTTTCGATTAATACTCAAAATGTATAGGGACAGATAAATAGTTCTTGAGAAGCACTTTAGCAAACTAAACTACTTTACTTTAAACTTCAAGATAAGCTTGTATGTAAGGGAATCTTATACTAAATAAACATAGAGAGTAGTCAGTCCTCCAGTTTAGGAATACACAATCCAGTTTCTGAGTGAGCTGACAAGAAAATGTCTAAAATATAAATTAAACACCAAGGGCCAATTTTTCACCCACAGGTGTAAATTCTAAATCTTACCACAATGGGGAACTGCTAATTGCACTCAATTCTTCCAGCACAAGCTCATTTGCATCAACAGTCATGTAGGTACAATTGCAGACTTGCATGGCTGAAAGGAGCACAGCTAGGGGCCAACTGTGGTCTCATTATCGACCTGTTGACGGGAATGGAGCCTTAGTGAGAACCAAAACCACTGTGCAATACCTACTGCCCCGGATCCTGCCGATGTCTGGTCTGCCACTATATAGTTCCATCTGTAGGTAGGTCCACCTTCGCTAACACAGCAGATTCAAAAGTTGCTGAAGAATCTGGGCTATCTGGTGACCTTTTGCTCTGTTTCTGGCTACGACTCCATTACTAAATAGTCCGTTGGGATATTTCTGCATGCTTAATCAAGGATTAACAGCTGGTCAAGATGCCAATCAGTTAAGGTAATGGGGCCCAGAATTCATCGGGCCGTGTTCTTGGCATTTATTCTGCGATCGTGCCCGACGTCCTCCGGTGCTGACCCTGCTGGAGTTTGCAGGGTCAGTGGGAGGGCACTTCATTTGTATGGGTCAGACAACCACAAGCGCCGCTATGTCATAGAGTCATAGGGGGAAAAATTCAGTTGGTTTGCGCCTCCCGTTAGTGCCTCAAGAGGGCGCTAATGGGGCGCAAAGCAACTAGCGCCCGGGTGCGGCGCCGTCCACGCCTCCCGCAAAATTCAGCGGGAGGTTAGTGGCGGCGCTAACCGGTAGCGCCCTGTGGTGCTGCGCCGCCGGTGATGACGTCATCGCCGTGCGCAGCACCCCTGCTCGCGCTCCGGCCGCGATCTTCGGTAGCGCCCCTTGACTTACCACCGGACGCTATGTCTGACGGGGTAAGGGGGGCCTACCTGCAGCCGAGGCGGCGCTAGTTAAAGGGGAGGTGGCGGGCGGCCATTTTTGTTGCTGGCCGCCTGCCAGCATCTGCCCCCGTTGCTGTCCCCAGCCCCCGTGAAGCCCCCCCCCCCCGCGAAGTGCCGTCTGCGCTCCAAGAGCCCGGCACTTCTCTTGAGTGCCGGGCTCTTTTGCCGGCACGCCCAATCCCCGGGGGCCCAGCTGGGCCCCGGTTCGCGCTGTGCAAGGCCCCTCCCCTTTAAGAAGGGGAGGAAGGCCTGCAATACTGCGGTGCGACGTGCCGTAGAGCGTGGCGCTGCAGCACATAGCGCCACGATATTGACTCACAGCGCCCCAAGAGGGATGCGGGGTGCTTCCAGTAGCGCCCCGCTTCCCTCTTGGGGCGCAACCACTCAATTCCTGGCACGGGGGCGCTAATTTTTATGGGGCGCTAAAAGTAGCGCCCCGGCGAAGTTAGTGCCCCAAAGGGGGCGCGACTCAATTTTTCCCCCATAGAGTTATACAGCACAGAAAGAGGCCCTTCGGCCCATCGTGTCCGCGCCAGCCATCAAGCCCTATCTATTCTAATCCCATTTTCCAGCATTTGGTCCGTAGCCTTGTATGCTATGGCGTTTCAAGTGCTCATTTAAATGCTTCTTGAATGTTGTGAGGGTTCCTGCCTCTACCACCCTTTCAGGCAGTGAGTTCCAGATTCCAACCACCCTCTGTGTGAAAAAGTTTTTCCTCAAATCCCCTCTAAACCTCCTGCCCCTTACCTTGAAACTATGCCCCCTGGTTATTGACCCCTCTGCTAAGGGGAAAAGTTCCTTTCTATCTACCCTATCTATGCCCCTCATAATTTTGTACACCTCAATCAGGTCCCCCCTCAGCCTTCTCTGCTCTAAGGAAAACAACCCCAGCCTGTCCAGTCTCTCTTCATAGCTGAAGCGCTCCAGCCCAGGTAACATCCTGGTGAATCTCCTCTGCACCCTCTCCAATGCAATCACATCCTTCCTATAGTGTGGCGACCAGAACTGCACACAATATTCCAGCTGTGGCCTAACTAGCGTTTTGTACAGCTCCATCATAACCTCCCTGCTCTTATATTCTATGCCTCGGCTAATGAAGGCAAGTATCCCATATGCCTTTTTAACCACCTTATCTACCTGTCCTGCTGCCTTCAGGGATCTATGTACATGCACACCAAGGTCCCTCTGATCCTCTGTCCTTCCTAGAGTCCTACCATTCATTGTGTATTCCCTTGCCTTGTTAGTCCTCCCAAAATGTATCACCTCACACTTTTCAGGGTTAAATTCCATTTGCCACTGTTCTGCCCATCTGACCAACCCGTCTATATTGTCCTGTAGCCTGAGGCTTCCCTCCTCGCTATTTACCACTCCACCAATTTTCGTGTCATCTGCGAACTTACTGATCATACCTCCTACATTCATATCTAAATCATTAACTATGGGTCCATCTCTGACACCCACCCATGCCTGTTGGAAACTCTGGTGCCCGCCTGTCATTGTGGGGAAGGGGAGTTGCCCCTGACTCCAAACATGGTCCCACTGGTTTCCTGAGCAAGAGGTCCTATTGGTTCCCTGAGCAAGAGGAACAATCAGCTAAAATGTTAAAAACAATTAAATTCTCCAGGGTTCCAGGATATTTGCCTGGCTTGGACCACACCAGAGGGGCTCACGTACATCCTTGTAGATGTCATTATGCCTCCACTCACTTGGGGTTTAATGATAACCATTAACCTTTACATCACTATGCCCTTTAAATGAATTTCCATCTGTATAACCAGAAGACACAGATTTAAGGTGATTGGCAAAAGAACCAGAGGCGACATGAGGAAACATTTATTTACATAGCGAGTTATTATGATCTGGAATGCACTGCCTGAAAGGGTGGTGGAAGCAGATTCAATAATAACGTTTAAAAGGGAATTGGATAAATACTTGAAGGAAAATATTTGCAGGGCTATGGGGAAAGAATGGGAGAGCTAAAGGTATCAAGGGATATGGGGAGAAGGCAGGTACAGGGTACTGAGTTTGGATGATCAGCCATGATCTCATCGAATGGTGGAGCAGGCTCGAGGGGCCGAATGGCCTACTCCTGCTCCTATCTTCTATCTTCTATGTTTCTATGAGTGGGACTAGTTGGATAGTGCTGCCAAAGATGGGCCAAATGGCCTCCTTCTGTGCTGTATTAATCTAAGATTCTATGATTCCAATCCTAAGCACCCTGAGTGCCAGGATGTGCTTTGCACTGCCTGTCCCAATATTAGGAAAATGTGTGCAAGATGTCCCTGTCCCCATTTGAATACATTAATGAAACTCTCGCTTGTTGTGGATGGGAGCTTCTTCCGCTGAATCCAACACTAACCATGAGTTCAATAGGGCGCAGGGTAGATAGAGATCAGTTGAACCACTAAGTCCTGTTAGTGCGCTGATTACAGCGGTGTGAAGAGCTTGGGACGTTTTTCTATGTTAAAAGTGCCATATAAATGCAAGTTGTTGTAGTTGCTTATTTCTTGTGCCAAAACCGAAACTAAATTCAGCCCCCAGTGGTCTATTTTTTAATGAGGAAACCTTTTAGTCCACATTTGTAGAATTGTGGTATCCCTGGTCCTGGCACTATCTTAGCGTCACATCAGGAGATAATGAAGCTCTTCCTCCTTATCGCCGGCCATCCGGTGGTGGTGAGGTCTAAGCTTGGCTGCCCCAGTTTCGAAATTTGCTGGCCTTGCCGCATTTTACTCCACTCACAGCAGTCTCTGTGAAGCACGCCATTATATGGCAGGCGGCAGGTCGGCATGCTGGTTTTGAATTTAGAAAAGGTGGCAACCATAGACAGACAAATTAAGGATTAGATTGTAACTGATAACCCCACTGTTAAAGTTGGTGCTAATAACAGGAATAAAATCTTGCCACTAGGGCCGCGATTTTGCCCCTGGATGGTGGCGGGTCCGCTGTTCGTCAGGGTCCGGACCCGCTCCCGGTTCCCGCCACCCTGCAGTTGAAATTTTCCGTTGATTGAAAGAAAGAAAGACTTGCATTTATATAGCACCTTTCACGACCACCGGACATCTCAAAGCGCTTTACAGCCAATGAAGTATAGTCACGGCTATAATGTGGGAAACGCAGCAGCCAATTTGCACACAGCAAGCTCCCAACAAACAGCAACGTGATAATGACCAGATAATCTGTTTTTGTTATGTTGGTTGAGGGATAAATATTGGCCAGGACACCAGGGATAACTCCCGTGCTCTTCTTCGAAATAGTGCCTTGGGATCTTTTACATCCACTTGAGAGAACAGACTGGGCCTCGGTTTAACATCTCATCAGAAAGACTGCACCTCTGACAATGCAGCACTGGAGTGTCAGCCTAGATTTGTGTCGTCTCAAGTCTTTGGAGTGGGACTATGAACCCACAACCTTCTGACTCAAAGGCGAGTGTGCTCCCCACTGAGCCACAGCTGACACTCATTAAGGCTGGCGTGCGGGTTCTCCAAGGCAATTGCTGGGTGCGGGTCAGTTGCTCGCGTCTGATGAAACGATGTTGGACTGATTATTTAAAGGGGCCATGTCCCCTCTGCAGATTGATTTCAGTTTTGTTCCCTGAAGTGCTGGCTGCTGCAGGTATGGCAGCGCAAAAACCCAAGGCTGCTCCCCGCTTCGATGAGGTTACAGTGGATCTATAGTGCACAACACATACTTGCAGCCTAAACACAGATTATGCCCCCCAAATTATTCAATCAGCCACCTCACAGATTTCTAAATGACAAGATTTGAGCATGCAGTTTTTACACTGCAGTTGCAGCTGTGAAATCTCCAGCTCGCTGGTGTTCACGCCACACTTACCTGGCGTGTTGTCGGAACGTCGTGAAACCCGACCCAGAAGCTGGAAAATCCCCAAACCCTGTGAAAACAGCTCTAAACTACCACTTAGTAGCTAGTTAAGTGCCTTTAATCCCTTTCCCGCCGCTTGGTCCGTTTGCAAATCGGAGACCCAACACTCGGGAAAGTTGCGTGGAGGCGGGATCACGGCGGGTTCGGAACCCGCCGCCAATCATTGTGAATTTAACCTCTGACCCGCCCCCAATCCCGTCCTCTGAGCGCCGGCAAAATTCCGGCCTAGGTTTTTAGCAGGCTCAAAAGTTTGTGGATTTCTGACATGTTTTCCTGATGTTTATTCCTAAATTAAAGATACAATCACATTTGGCTTATGTACGCATGGTATCCTTTGAGCCGCTATTCGTGTTCACATGATATGAACGGAGGCGTTGAGTTCTAATTTAATCACATCTCTATCATTTCTTCTCAAAGGAGGAACATTAGCTGTTTAAGATATTTCCAGCATCTATTTCTGCAGGTGCTTTATCACCACACTGCCGGTTTCTTCCTGTCTCTTCTTTTTAAATGTATATTTTGATAGCGAGAAGCAATTTCCTTTGGGGATTACAGGTGGAAGTTTAATCTTCAAAGCAGAAAATACTATTTGCATTGATTTTTTTTTTCATTAGTCCTCACCGCTGGCAAGAATTACTGCTGCTATCACAGGACCTGCACTTCCACACAGCCCACCCAGGGAATACTACATCTGATCCACGCCACCTGTGTATGAATAATGCTGCCGTTATATCCACAGCAGATAACAATTCCATGTGCCACTCTCATCCTCCCGTAGAGATGATCAAATACTCTGGGCTGGATTTTAATGGGGAAGGCGGGTTGGAAGCAGGGGGTGGTGGGGGGGGCTCCGAAACGGTCGGGAAACCCAGGAGAGTGGGTTTCCCGCAGGCCCTGCCGATTTTAACGGCAGGGCCTGATTTGCATCTGAGGCCTCTGTTCCCCACCCGCAGCCAGCCAGATTGAGAGACTGGCTGCCTCCGGGCAGGTAGGCCTGCGGCACTAGGCCGCAGAGAGGAGGGAGGGAAGGTTGGCATGGGGGCCAGGCCGGGAAGAGGATCGGGTGGTCGGGCAGAAGATCGGGGGCCGGGAAGAGGATCGAGGGGGGCGTCAGGAGAAGATCAGGGGCGTCCGAAGAGGATCGGAGCCAGAGGAGGGGGGGTGTCAGAGGCCTTGGGGGGGGGAGCCCTCGTGAAGTGATTGGAGGCCTGGGGGGTGTCTCTGATCGCGGGGGGTGAGTTAGGCAGAGACCCTGGATCCAGGAAGTAGGTATAAAGGCATTTACCTCCTGGATGCAGCAGCCCTTGCCTTGCTGTAACTGCCGGGTTTTATGAGGTGTGTAAAATCCAACCAGCTACAGTTAAACACAAAGGGCTGGATTTTACAAACCTCGGCAGGTCTGTGGCGGGCGATGTCGGTGGCGGGTCCCGGCCCTGCTGCTGGCTCCATCCCAGCCTCTAAAATGACTTTCTCAAGTTGGGCTTGTTAAGCCCGCCCAGCGCGTTTGCCAGCCAATTAGAAGAAGCGGATCTGGTGATATCATTTGATGACGTGTCATCAGCCGGTTTCCTTAAAGGGACCACGTCCAACTTTATTTTGACATTTGTGCTATCAGTGTTCTACAGCATTGAGGTGCTGCAAACACTGACAATCACTGCACAGAGGTGCAGGGCTGCACCCAGGCTCTCCCATGACACCCTCCCATGGATGGAAAAGCCCTCCAACACAGCCTGGTTGCACATTGCAGAGCAGGGCACAAGCAGAGATGTCATCAGGAGGACCCGGGTGCAATGCCGCAAACCTTTCAATGATCTCAGTAGATCACGAAACATTAGTACAAAGCCACTCTCAACCTCATCCTGCTGTGCCTCTCATCACATCCCCATCACTCTGCCTTCCCTACCCTACTCCTGCACATCCTTACTCACACCAACTTAGCTTGCACCTCCACCCATCCTTCTCTATCTATATTATCACTTCCCCATCTCACTAGCCACCCCTCACACTCACCTTCATCCTAGTGCAATCATACCAACTAACAACTCACAAGGTAGGCACTTGGGTGTTTTATGCAATGTTCATGTAAAGTTTCTGATAATGTGGTGTTAAACATTAAAATCTTTATTTTCAACACATTGCGTTCTTGGACAGATTTGTGTGCACCTTTGGAAGTGGCTTAGTGAGTTGTAGTGAATGGTGAGACATAACGGTACCCTCTGCAATGCTGATGAGTGTTTAAGGAATGGCTTGGGCATTGTAGGAATGCTTTACGGTGTTGGTGTGGGGTGGTGCCAACCTGGCATCCAGGGTGTACAGCGTCAAGTGAAGTAAATCTCTCCATGGTGAGGCCATCCCTAGCCTCCCGGGCAGCAATGTGGTCGGGTGCTGATGCCCTGTGTCCTGTGCAGCATCAGTTGATTGCGGCGAAGGTTGGTGGTGTTGTTGGTGCTGCTGGTGTTGGGGCTGATCGTGGTGGGATTCTGAGGACCAAGGTGAGAGAGTTTCAAGGGCACCCATGCTGATGGAATAGATGGTAGGTGAGGTAGAGATGACAGAAGCGATCGGTCAATGGTGAGAGAGGTAATGAGGTCAGACTGGATGGAGACTTGTGTAAAGACTTCCAGCATCCTGAATCTGTAGTGGAAATGCAGTTTAGAGAAGCTAGTGGTTAAGGGAACATATCTCAATCAGCTGGGAGTTTTGACTTGACATTTGAAGCTGTCAACTCATCAGCAATTCAATGGCCTCTGACCTTCCACCTTAGCTTCATAGACAAGATCTAGGCACAGCGGGAAACTCCAAAAAGCTGGGAAAAAACCATTGAAAAGTGGCTGTAAACAAGACACTAATGATTTTAATTGCCTCCCCCGCGCTGTGTGTTGGGTCTGCTCAGCGCTGACAGACCCGACATTTGGTAAAGGTGCGTGGCGGCCGGTTGATAGCAGGGTCCTGACCCGCTGGGGAAAAAAACACTTTCCCACCCGACCCACCACCGATCGCGCAAACTGACCCCCCGCAAAATCCAGCCCAAAATGTAGGTTAAAGAAGAGGCTTCCAGACCCATTGTAATATTTAAATTGATGTCCCGCCTCCTGGCAGCGGGTTGGCTGCCTGCTCCTGTCCCTCCCCCCATTGAAGCCGGAAGTGGGCGAGTTGGAGGCGGGTTCAGGTCGGGATTCCGATTTTTAACACTTTAACTACCCCCACGCTCCAATACCACCCTTTTTTTTAGGTTAAAAGTCCCCCCCCCCTATGTTCCAGTCAAGTTTTGGACCAACTCAATCCTATCCTTGCTCAAAGTCAGCACATGCATTTTGCAATAAGAGTCAGCAGATGTTGATCAAGAATGAGAACTCTGGCCAATTGTTTTCCCCCTTCCCTGGCCCAAAAGTAATCAAGCCAAATTGCTTTGCCCCTACTGCCATCCTGGGAGAAATCAGCGAACTCAGCACCAACCAGAGATCTAGCCTGGTCCGTATAGCTCAGTTGCACAGTGGACAGTAAACAGAACAGCTGAGCCTGGAGACCTTCCTGGAGTTTCTGCTCAATCCCGGGTTTCTCTAAAGGGAAGTATTTTCCTGTGATTGTTTGAGCTCATCAGGTAATTAAATAAATTGGTGATGAAACTGCAAATTTTGCTTGGTCTATTAATTGAAAAGGAATTTCCCAGAGTTTTCTTCTGGATTGGCATAAGATTTCTTTTCTCTGTGTTTTGCCTCTCCTAGGAGCTTGCAATATTGGAGAGGGGGAGGGAATGTTGGGATGGATTCAATGGTGTAAATGGTTTGCACCATGTCAGGAGGGGACAGATAGTCTTTTCCGGTCCTTTTTGTGTGTTAGTATTAGTTGGAGCATGTGTGAATGGCCTTTACCTTTTACCATACTTTCCTAAATACTCATGTGACCCCCGCTTTAATGAGTACTTACTTTTCCAAATTTAGAGAAAGTATTAATGAAGTCTTAATGGATTAGAATGTAATTACAATATTACCAATGTTCATTACATTAAATGCAATACCAAAAGAAAATTGACCAAATAAATTACAACTGCCATTTATATAGCACCCAGGGCTTCAAAAAGGCTAATGGAAAAACAGATGCTGAGCCAAAGAAGGAACAGTTAGGAGGGGTGACCAAAAGCTTAGTCAAAGAGGTGGGTTTTAAGGTGAGACTTTAACGAGGAGAGGGAGGTGGAGAGACAGAGGGGTTTAGGGAAGGAATTCCACAGGATGGGTCTTAGATGGCCAAGGGCATGGCTGCCAATGATGGGTGAAGGGAGAAGGGATGCACAAGAATCAGGAAGGGAGAGTTCAGGGAGAGGTTGTAAGGCTGGATGAGATGACAGAGATAGGAAGGGGTGAGCTGAAGTTTACTGAAGGTGGAAGATATGAGGCCGTCGAGGAGAGCGCTGGAGTCTGGAAGCAAAAAAGACTTGAATGAGGGTTTCAGTGGCAGGTGGGCTGACGCGGGGACAAAGGCGGTCTTTGTGATGGATAGTATATGGGGCCACAAACTCAGCTTGGGGTTGAATGGGACACCTAAGTTGCAAATAGTCTGCTTCAGCCTGAGACAGTGGCCAGAGAGGGGGATAGAGTCAGTTGCAAAGGAACGGAATTTGCTACAATGACTTTACCCTTCTGTAAAATGTTTAGTTGGAAGAAATTATGGCTCATCCAAGACTGAATGTCAGACGAGCAGTCTGATAACACAGAGGCAATGGAGCGGTCAAGAGAAGTGGCGGAGAGGTAGAGCTGGGTGTCATTAACGAGCATGTAAAGATGGGGCAATTTTAACAACGCACCCCCCCCCGTCGGGAAACTGACAAGATTGGGTGCAATGTTGGTTTTACACCTCGCCCGACTTTGAAGTCAACGGAGAGTAATATTGGGTGGGATGTAAAACCAGTGTTCCACTCGATCCCATGGGATTCCCACCCAGTGAGTGAGGTTAAAATTGCCCCAGGTGATGTCACCAAGGGGAAGAATGTAGCGGACGGCAAGGATGGATCCTTGGGGGACTCCCAAGGTGATGGTGTTGGAAGATGGGGGGGAGATGGTCTGGCTACAATCAGATAGATAAGGAGGACGTTATCGATTGCTTGGATGGCTGCAGAGAGGTGGAGGAGGGATAAAGCACCATGGTCACAGTCACAGAGAATATCATTCATGCCGTTGGTTAGGGCTGTACAGGCCTTTAGGAAGTAGAAACCTGATCAGAAGGATTCAAACAGAGAGCTGCAGGAGAGATGGGCATGGACCTCGGAGGTGACAGCACGGTCACAGGTTGGGAAAAGAAACAAAAGTTGGATAAGAGGTGACAATTGGGGAGGACAGAGAGATCGAGGGTAGATTTTTTGTGGGGGTATGGTGATGAAATTGAAAAAAAAATCTTATTTGATAAACTGCTTTTAAGGTAACTTCAGAGTATAAATCCACAGATTAGACATGGTTGATTCTAGACTCACATGGATTGATAGGGCACAGCAAATCTATCCCAGTCACAACAGACTGGATCTTCCTCCACATCTCTTTACTGCACTGTCATTAAGCAATGATCCTATGCTACATTCCCTTAGGGGACAGCTCATGTTCCATTTGGTTCAGGACATTCTCCCTTTGTCTCCTTAAACCAAACTCATGCATTGCCCCTTCCTATTAAAAGCACAAATCAATACGAAATGTAAAATAACATCAATCTGTCCTATAGAGGATCTGATGACTTTTCACAAATATATTTATGTGTACATTACATGGCTAGCAGTGAGTTACAAGGCAATAACATGGTTCTGTTGACATTTATAAATTGCTCAACATTAATTCTCAAAGTTTACTAAATTGGCTAAGAATTTCATTTATAAAAGTCGCCCTATGGTGTAACCATTGTATTCATGGACTTTCTACTGGCTGGAAAGCATCATCTGTGAATTTTTTAATTTACACGGATTTTTGCGAAATAAAAGTAATTCTTGTGAACTTTGTTGATCTGGTTGGTAATATGGCATTATCAGTGCTGTCTTCAAACAGCAGAATGAAAAAAAAGAAAGACTTGCATTTATATATCACCTTTCACGATCTTAGGATGTCCCAAAGTGCTTTACAGCCAATGAAGTACTTTTTGAAGTGTAGTCACTGTTGTAATGTAGGAAGTGCGGCAGCCAATTGCACACAGCAAGCTCCCACAAACAGCAATGTGATAATGACCAGATAATCTGTATTAATCTGGACTCAATATCGAGTTCAACAATTTCAGATCATAACCTCGGCCCTTACCACACATATATATATATATATATATACACATTTTATCCACCCTTTTGGTTTGTGCCTTTTCCCTTTTTTCTCTCTCTCCCCCCATGGCAGCTGTCTTTTTATTTTGCCAGCATTTCACACTTCACACTTCTAGCCACCTTTTGTTTCTTAACCTGTCCTATTACCATCTCGTCTTGCCTTGAGCATCTCTTAATGTCTCTACTTACCGTAGACCACCTCTTTTGTTCTTTCATTCCTCCCCCCCAGCCTCCCCCTTGCTTTTTTATCTGTTTCATTTCCTGCTTTTTTTCTCAGTTCTGACGAAGGGTTTCGACCTGAAACGTTAACTCTGTTTCTCTCTCCACGGATGTTGCCTGGCCTGCTGAGTTTTTCCAGCGTTTTCTGTTGTTGTTTCAATTTTCCAGCATCCGCAGTATTTTGCTATCGTAATCTGTATTAGTATTGTTGATTGAAGGATAAATATTGGCCAGGACACCGGGGGTAACTCCCCTGCTCGTCTTCAAAATAGTGCCATGGGATCTTTTATATCCACCTAAGAGGGTGGACGGGGCCTCAGTTTAACATCTCGTCTGAACGAAAGCACCTCTGACCGTGCAGCACACCCTCAGCACTACACTGGAGTGTCAGCCTAGATTTTTGTGCTCAGGTCTCTGGAGTGGGACTTGAACCCACAACCTTCTGACTCAGAGGTAAGACTGCTACCCACTGAGCCATGGCTGACACTTGTGAACTTCACACCTCTTATTAGCTTTTGTTAGAGTCTTACATCCTTAGCCATAACTCTCAACTATCTTCAGAGGTACAAGTAAACCAATATCACTTATATTGGTTATGGTATGCTGCTGAGGAGAAAAGGTCACACTTGTCCTTAAATCTAACCTCCATTTGTCACTGGAAACAACCCAAACTCTCACATTTTCAAAAGGTCGCAAGTACGTCCAGCTAAAGAGTACTCTTCAAACCACTTGATCTTATCCTTCCAGAATGACATCCTTTCATTACAGCACCTATTTCTTTCTTAGAAGAGTTCTAGAATCAACCTCAATCATCCTTCCTGGCAATTGTTTATAGGGTCGCAGTTGTAAAAAATATAAACTTTAAGTTGGCCGAATGAAGTTAAAGGCCCAAAGACTTATGGCCCAAAGATTTTTGGACTCTAGGGGAATCAAGAGATATAGGGATATGTTGGGAAAGTGGAGTTGAGCTGGAAGATCAGCCATGATCTTATTGAATGGCGGAGCAGGCTCGAGGGGCAGTCTTGCCTACTCTTGCTCCTAATTCTTATGTTCTTATGTTCTTAAGACATTGCTCCTCAACCTAAATCAGAAAATCAGGAGCAAGCAGTGATTAGTGTCCCTAGTTTAAATAAAATCCTCAGTAATGTGATGATTCATTACTTGCTAAGGCCATCCCCACGCCTCCACTACTCGCCTTCAAGCAGCCGCCTAACCTCAAAAGTACCATCGTTCGCAGCAGATTACCCATCTTTCAGGAGAACAGCAACCAAGACACCACACAACCCTGCCACGGCAACCTCTGCAAGACATGCCAAATCATGGACACAGATACCATCATTACACGTGAGGACACTACCCACCAGGTACATGGTACATACTCATGTGACTCGGCCAACGTTGTCTACCTGATACGTTGCAGTAAAGGATGCTCCAGAGCATGGTACATCGGCGAGACCATGCAGACACTGAGACAACGTATGAACAGACACCGCGCAACAATCGCCAGGCAGGAGGGTTGCCTCCCAGTCGGGGAACACTTCAGCAGCCAGGGGCATTCAGCCTCGGATCTGCGGGTAAGCGTTCTCCAAGGCGGCCTTCGAGATACACGACAGCGCAAAATCATAGAGCAGAAACTGATAGCCAAGTTCCGCACTCATGAGGATGGCCTCAATCGCGATATCGGGTTCATGTCACGATACAGAACGTGACTTGACATCATGGCCGGTCTTCCCAGGTGTTTTTTTTTTTTAAAAAGGCTAACACAAGAACACAAATTGACAGGATATGCAGCCAGCAGGTGGTTTGACACGTTGGACCCCCTGGGACACATCTCATTGTCTTGGCTGTGCTCTTTGTTGCAGGGAATAATGTGAATAGATTTTGTCTGGGTTTAAATTGTGAATTCTGGGAGATTCTCTCATTGCTAACTTACCTGACGAAGGAGCGAACTGCTTCGAAAGCTTGTAAAATTAAATAAATCTGTTGGACTATAACCTGGTGTTGTGCGACTTCTCATTTTCATTATTGTAGGCACACGTTGCAAATGTAGGCCAGATGCTTATTCTTTAAGTAGAGAGGGAACTGTATGAAGATAGTTCCAACATTTGCACAGAGCCTACCTCTTTCATCCAACTAAACGTTTCTTTTCTATGTGGTACACAATGTCTGGTAATCCACATTTCCTGCACAGATGTTCCTTCCTAAATATGACAACTGATGAGAGCTGCTCTCTTACCCTTAAGTTCAGCTAATCATCATTTCCATTCAAATGATTTATTATAGAAGGCATGGCAGCTGAACAAGTAACTGTCTGTACTCTTCCCGTTTTCTGTTTAATTAACATCCCTCATAACTAAACTCCAACTGTACAGTTACATCTTAAAACAAATGTGAGAAGTCGCACAACACCAGGTTATAGTCCAACAGCTTTATTGTGATTTCAAATAAAGCTGTTGGACTATAACCTGGTGTTGTGCGACTTCTCACATTTGTCCACCCCAGTCCAACACCGGCATCTCCACATCTTAAAACAAGACAATATCAGCAAATAAGAAATGTAAATGTGAGATTACCGAGTTGCTGATTATATTTCCAGCATTTTTGGGGGGTTTAGTTCCGATTTCCAGCAGTGCACATTGTCTCTTTTTAACACGTGCATTATGGGAAAAAATCACTCATGTCAACAGGACTTGATTCTACCTAAGGCGCTCATGAATTATGCGGCAGGCACATCTCATCTTACTTTCTGTATACAACTAGTTATACTCACACATATATACAAATACACATATATATATATTCATGGGGGGTTTGAAAAGGGCAGTTTTTAGTGGTGATGCTTTATTGGTAGATAAATTGCAAAATAGGATGTCAAGATCTGTTGGTATAAGCAACTTCAGATTTATGTAAAGTAATAGAAACATGGATTTAAACTTTACTGAGCTCCTGGTATGTACTATGTGGCTGACAAAGACATAATGCTCAGACAACCATGCTAAACAGGGTTGCAGTGTCAGGAGCAGATCATTGAACTATCTAATCAATAGTTTGGAAACTACAATGGATCCATCATTTCTACAGCTGCTTTTGCTCAGTTTCCCAGGAAACAAAAAGAATCCAAAATTGTTTTAGTAGCTTCATTTCGCTTGAAGAACATAAGAGTGTCAGAACCAGGTAATTCTGCCCAGCCATCATTGAGATTCTCAATCAAGACTCACACAGACTATATTCAAATGCACTAACTGGTTATTTTCGTGTTAGAAAACTACTTCTCAGGTTTGAAACGATGAGGGGTGAAATTCAACTCGGGTGGGGATAATAAACGAGTGGTATTGCACGGGCCGCCTATTATATGCCCTGCTTGATATTCAGTTCTATTAAAGACAACGGAACTGAATACCAGACGTGGAGTATACAACAACAGCTTGTATTTATATAGCAGCCTTTAACGTAGTAAAACGTCCCAAGGCGCTGCACAGGAGTATTATAAGACAAAAAATTTGACACCGAGCCACATAAGGATAAATTAGGGCAGGTGACCAAAAGCTTGGTCAAAGAGGAAGGTTTTAAGGAGCGTCTTAAAGGAGGAAAGAGAGGTAGCGAGGCGAAAAGGTTTAGGCAGGGAATTCCAGAGCTTAGGGTCTAGGCAACAGAAGGCACGGCCACCAAAGGTCGAGCGATTATAATCAGGGATGCTTCAGAGGGCAGAATTAGAGGAGCGCAGATAACTCGGGGTGTTGTGAGGCTGGAGGAGATTACAGAGATAGGGAGGGGCGAGGCCATGGAGGGATTTGAAAACAAGGATGGGAATTTTGAAATCGAGGCGCTGCTTAACCGGGAGCCAATGTAGGTCAGCGAGCACAGGGGTGATGGGCGAACGAGACTTGGTGCGAGTTAGGACACGGGCAGCCGAGTTTTGGATGACCTCAAGTTTACGTAGGGTGGAATGTGGGAGGCCAGCCAGGAGTGCGTTGGAATAGTCAAGTCTAGAGGTAAGAAAGGCATGGATGAGGGTTTCAGCAGTGGATGAGGCAGGAGCGGAGACGGGCGATGTTACGGAGGTGGAAGTAGGCGGTCTTTGTTATGCTGCAGATATGTGATCGGAAGCACATTTCAGTGTCAAGTATGACACCAAAGGTTGCGAACAGTGTGGTTCAGCCTTGGACAGATGTTAGGGAGAGGGATGGAGTCAATGGCTAGGGAACGGAGTTTGTGGTGGCTGATGCGATGCTGCCTGTTTTGAGCTACCGTTCAAGGCGTATTTCTGCCCCTATGCCTTCTCGACGGTCTGGGGAGATGCACTACCCATATATACCATTGCTCAAGAGTTGTTACATAAATTAATCTGTGCTGCAGCCATGTCATGAGAAGATGAGACTTTGGAAAAACATTTCTGCAGCAGAGCTTCCACAAGCATTTTAAATGTCATTTTTCGCTAATCAGAATTGCTAAGCAGTGCTCATTTGTCACATGAAGGAGAAAAAAACAAGGCAGAGATACTAGTAGTGACATGTTGAGTCTATAATTATCTAGTCTTGTCCTTTCTGCAGAGGTGCCTGATTTGAATATCTTGTCTTCACTGACATGTTAATGGGGTAACATCAGTACTAGCATGACTTCTCTAAATAAGTTTACAATCCATCAGCATTCTTCAAGTGACTAACGTCTCCGCACAGTTCATCAATGGAAGAATTAATTTAGCCTTCTGAAAAATTGGATGCTTGACCTTCAAAGAAACTCATCACAAAACTGCTCTGCTGTAATAGTGAAAGATGTAGATCTTTTAACAGAAGTACTCATAAAAGGGCTGACTTTTACCACACATCCATGTTCACCTCAGCTTCTTCCTCTAGCAGGACTGCAGGGTACATTTGAAGCAGAAACGGATATAATGTAAGAACATGGCAAATCATGCAATGAGAAAAGGACACTTAGCTCATCAGTCCCACTCTTTCCACAGACCATGTACAATCGAACCTATCATAAACTCTACCTCCTCAGATGACAACAATAATACATCAATCTTCATGTACCATGAAGTATTTGACTATTTCAGTATACGTTTATAATTTTCCCAACCAAATATTTATCTAGCTCTTTTGTGATGGAGTTGCATAATAACATAAGAAATAGGAGCAGGAGTAGGCCATTTGGCCCCTCGAGCCTGCTCCGCCATTCAATAAGATCATGGCTGATCTTTTACCTCAACTCCACTTTCCTGCACTATCCCCATATCTCTTGATTCCCTTAATATCCAAAAATCTATCGACCTCTGTCTTGAATATATTCAACGACTGAGCCTCCACAGCCCTCTGGGGTAGAGAATTCCAAAGATTCACCACCCTCTGAGTGAAGAGTAATTCAACATGGTATAAGCTGCTCTTACTACCTCACAAATAGCTATTGTGAAATATTCAACCTCCACTCTCTCCTTAGACTCATTGAGACTGATTTGCCTCTTCAGGTATAAGTCAGTTCTTGGGTCCATGGCATCCTCAACCCATCAGTAGTCTTTTTCCAAGGTTGAATGGACATGGAATTAAGAACTAGCAGGCAGAAATGAAGAGAAAGAGAACAATATGTACAATCATGAGTCTGCAAGCAAGTGACAGAGCAGCCCAGCACCTGGCCCCAAGTTTGACATTGAGATTTTGGTGCATGAAGTAGCTACATGGAAGGTTGCCCTCTCTGTGTCACTCCATAAGTCAGCATCCCAATAACCTTCATTACTTAAAAGAGGGTGAAGTCAAGTTTCAGGCCACAGCTGACCATTACTGTTCCTGCATGTGACCCTGTTGTAAAGTCTCCACAGATGTCCTTCCAGCAGCTGGAACAGCTTTACATCTGCCCCTCTGTTGACCCAGATAACTGAGAAGATGGGTACCCATGTCATTCCCAGCTAAGTGTGCCAGGGCTTGCAGAAATATGTGGTGTTATCTTGACAGGTACGGCCAAACAAACAACGCTGGCTCTTAATCACCATGGCATACCTTCATTCAGTACCATGTAAAACAGGACATGCTGTGGTTAAGGAACTTCGGAAGAACCTTCCAGCTAACAGTTAGTGAGGCATTCACATCTGGGTCTGCTGGAAGAATGTCCTTTAGGAAGATCAGCCTCCACCAGCACAACGTCTGCCAAAGCATCTCAACGCATCTGCCAAAGCGAGGTAATGTCACCTCTGGCAGGAAGGTAGGGAACATCTGTCAGACAACCTGACCTGCCTGACATCCCTTTGCAAGTCCCCCTCTACTTTCCAACATGGCAGCTACTAGTGCCACTAAAGGGAGCTGGGGACAAAAAAAAACATAATCTCAACTGCACAAAATCTTGTAAAAGCCTAAATGACAAAGGAAATAAAAGAAGAAAAATCACAAGAAGGGCCTTTAAATGGTTTAGGAACATGGCCTTAAAAACACTTACTTTTAAAGGACCTCATCCCCAAAAGGCCTCCCCAAAGCTTCTTTTCCACTAGCTTTCCATGGCCATCCAGCACACCTGCAGTTCAGGGAATAAGGCAGCTCCTGTCCCTGGTTCCTTTTACATAATGCGGAGATGCCGGTGTTGGACTGGGGTGGACAAAATTGAGAGGTCGCACAACACCAGGTTATAGTCCAACAGTTTTATTTTAAATCATGATTTAATGATTTAAAATAAAACTGTTGGACTATAACCTGGTGTTGTGCGACCTCTCAATTTTGTCCTTTTACATAGACTAATGAAGCTTTGCACAGGAACTTTAAATACCTGTCCAGAAAATGAAGCATGCTAACGGCAGGAGTGGAAAATTGCATATAAGTGACTTTTACATGTCTTTATATATCTGAATTCTGTTCACTTTATTTTGAGTTTAAATTTCCCTCCCCAGAAAAAATACAACAGATAAATGTCAATCCAGTCATACTGGCCTTTAAAGATCATCAGGGAAAGTCCTGGCCATGACGGTGAAATAGTAACTGCGTATCTATGGAGATGAACTGGGACAGTCCTGATGTTGCCAAATATACCTCACAGTATAAAGGGATTGAGTCTGCACAACATGAACCAGGACAATTACAGTAACAAGCAACAACTCCCACTGATATATAGCACTTTTGACAAAGCAAAACAAGTGGGGATCAGACCCAGATAGGCATTGGGAGAAAAATTAGTGGCAGGTAGCCAAAAGCACAGTTGAAGACGTAGATTTTAAGGAAACTCTTGAGGGAAGGGGTTGGGAAAAGAATTCCAGAGCGCAGGGATGAGCTGGATGAAGAGTCTGCCAGCAATGGTGGGGCAGAGGGAAGCATACAATAAACCAGAGTTAGAAATGGGGAAGCATGGAGTGGGGGAGGTATTGACAGAGGTTGGGTAGCATGAGGCCATGGAGGGATTTGTAAACAAGGACAAGGATTGAGAAATCAGTGCACTAGGAGACAGGGACCCAATGGAGGTCAGTGAAGACAGGGGTGGTAGGTGAGTGGACTTAGGATACAGCTGGAATTATGGAATATACAGGGGGGAATAAACGGGATAGCAATGCTGACTGCGATGCCCTGAAATCTGCCTGATGGTTTAAATGGGGCAGATTCCAATGTACTGTGAATTAACGGCCCAAAAATTTGTGTTGATACGTGAGAGTACGCACTGTGTACTCTCGCGTATTCTGTCTCCAATTGCCGGTTTTCTGCATGCACTGCGCATGCGCTGAAAACCGCCACTTGGTGAATGGAAAAGGGGGCGGTTCCTAGGTGAACCGCGTGCACGCTACAGGCTGCGCGCATGCAGTGCACTTAGTGGTTTCAACGCGCAGGTAAGTATGGAAGATTTTACACATAAAAAAAGGAGGAGTAAGACCCACTTTTAACAAGGTAAGTAGTGAATTAAGTATTATTTTGAATTTTTTTTAACAGGTATATCTTTTTTAGAGACTTTAAAGACAGGTAAGTTTATTTTTATAACTTTTTAAAAGATTTTAAATTTTTTCAAAAATTTTATTTTTTATTTAAAATGGTTAATTTATTTAACTATACTTATTTTATTAATGTGATGGTTTTTTTAAATTTAATTGAGGTTTAGCTGTTCTTTTGGGGGGCTATAGTATTCATAGCTTTCACAGCACTTATGTGAAAGTTATGAATGGAAGATGGTGTGCTGCCATTGGCTCTAACTGAGTCACGTGATCCCACAGCTCACACGAATTAACTACGCCTGTGGGATACGAAAGCACTGCACAGCAGCTGTCCAGAACATCAAGTTCGTGCGAGCTGGAACTGAAAAAGCCAACGCACAGTGAGAGATCGCGGGGAAGCCTTACCCTCGCACGAAGGCTTCCTCACGAATTTTTGGGCCAACATGTCCTGCAGAACTGCTCAGTTGGAAGCAATTTGGCAATACAAATTCAACATTACGAAGTTGGCATCAAGACATAATTGTCTTCCCCATTAATTATTGCTGGTCTGGAATTCTCTCCTCTCAATATTTAATAAGGTATTCTTCATCGTCGCTGGGTCAAAATCCTGGAACTCCCCCCTAACAGCACTGTGGGAGTACCTTCACCACACGGACTGCAGTGGTTCAAGAAGGCGGCTCACCACCACCTTCTCTAGGGTAACTAGGGATGGGCAATAAATGCTGGCCTTGCCAGCGGCGCCCACATCCCAGGAACGAATTAAAAAAAAGGTAAAATTCTGCCCCTTGTCTTTAAACTTCCTCCCATCTTGTATTAATGAGCATGATATAACTCTCTGTGACAACAAAAAGAAGACATTATGCAAAGTAGAGCCATTAACAAATATTTCTCACCGATTTACTTCCAAACATTGTGTGATAGATTTTCAGCATTTCATATTTCCTATGGCACTAAATTCAGAAAGTGATGTCTAGGTAATTACTGAAATCCATTAACAAAGTAACTAAACTTCAACTGTGTGTGTTTACAACGTTTAAGGTCAACAACTGATGCGGGCTTCTGAAATAGATTGCGCAACAAAACTAATTGTTGTACATGTGTGAATATAAATTGCCCTGCAGCCATGAAGGAACTCATCTAACCCTCCAAATACCCTATTTATAGCAGCAAGCAGTAGCCAAATCACTTGGTTCCCATTTTAGCCATTAAAAATAATCATGTAATTTTTCCACATCCAAGTTTTTAGACCTGACTTTTGTTGCAGCTCTCCATGTGAATCAGACAGCAAATGCGTTTTTTTTTAAATATAGATGTCCTTTATTGCATTTTTTTCTCTGTCCTACAATGTGGAGATATCAATTATTAAGTTGTCCACATATCCACGCCGTCACTAAGACCGCCTATTTCCACCTCCATACACCTCCGTAACATCGCCTGTCTCCGCCCCTGCCTCAGCTCCTCCGCTGCTGAAACCCTCATCCATGCCTTTGTTACCTCTAGACTTGATTATTCCAATGCTCTACTGGCTGGCCTCCCACGTTCTACCCTACATAAACTTGAGCTCATCCAAAACTTGGCTGCCTGTGTCCTAACTTGCACCAAGTCCCGTTCGCCCATCACCCCTGTGCTCGCTGACTTACACTGGCTCTCGGTTAAGCAACGCCTCAATTTTAAAATTCTCATCCTTGTTTTCAAATCCCTCCATGGCCTCGCTCCTCCCTATCTCTGTATTTTTCTCCAGCCCCACCAACCCCTGAGATATCAGCGCTTCTCTAATTCTGATCTCTTGAGCATCCCTGATTTTAATCGTTCAAACCCTGGTGGCCGTGCCTTCAGCTGCCAAGGCCCTAAGCTCTGGGATTCCCTGCTTAAACCTCTCCCCCTCTCTACCTCTTTTTCCTCCTTTAAGACGCTCTTTAAAACCTATCTCTTTGACCAAGCTTTTGGTCACCTGCCCTAATTTCTCCTTATGTGGCTCGCCGTCAAATTTTGTTTTATAATATTCCTGTGAAGTGCCTTGGGATGTTTTACTACGTCAAAGGCACTACGGCCCGTATTTTCCGATCGCAGGACTCCGCAGGCGAGGCCTGCGATCTGGAAAAATCTGCACCCTTACCTGAGGGCTCCCGGGAGGTGCTCAGTTCCGATGCTGGGCCTCTCCAAACTGCCAGGGCCCACGTATCCCAGAGACGCAGGTAGTTTGCAGCGTCCCTGGGATCATGTGGGCCATGGGGAGCCAATCAAAGAAGGGACTCTCCCTTCATACATTTGACAGGAAGACCTGTCAAATATATGAATGGAGATCAATGAAAAAACATAGTAAAACTTTAAATACATTTTTTTAAAAATCAAATTTTTAAAATAACTTGAAAGTACAATAAATTAACTATTTTAAACAAAACTTTAAAATTTACAAAAAATAATTAAAGTTTTTTACGTGGCTAAAAATAAACTTACCTTTTTTTAAAGTATTTTTAAATGATAAATCAGTGGAATTTTTTTTTTAAACTTTTTTCAACTCTTATCCTGGTAAAAGCAGGCCGTATGCCTGCTTTTACCAGGCGCAAGAATTGTAAGGGTTTTCTGCGGGCGGTGGGTCTCCAAAAAGCGGAGCTCACCGCCCGCAGAGGCCCTTCTCCAGGGCAGCCGGAGGATCTGTCAAGAGCTTTCTTGACAGATCGGAAATGCCAGTTTCCAGCGCATGCGCAGTGCATGCCTGAAACCGGCATTTCCGATGTCCCTACGGGTGGGTACACAGCGCGTACCCACCCGTAGGGATCGGAATATCCGGCCCAAGATAAATACAAGTTGTTGTTGTTGTTGTCAATGAAATATCATTACCAGAGCAAGGATCAGAATTCAAGCATGATCTCATCCTTTGGCTTGCCCTTATCCTGCCCTTCTCCCTTTGGTTTTAGATTTGGCGGCCCCCAAATGCATGTTTCTTGATCCAAAAGCTACACTTTGTGGCCTTATAATTTCGATAGGGGGCCTTCACTACTGTTATGGATTGTGGGGATAGCTCCATGGCTTCAAGGGAAAACACTCAAAAATCCCTCAGCCAGGTAAACTGTGAACTGAGAATGAGAAAAAAAAAGACTTGCATTTGTATAGCGTCTTTCATGACCTCAGGACGTCCCAAAGCGCTTTACAGCCAATTAAGTACTTTTAAAGTGTGGTCACTGTTGTAATGTAGGAAACGCAGCAGCCAATTTGCACACAGCAAGATCCCACAAACAGCAATGTGATCATGATCAGATAATCTGTTTTCATGATGCTGGTTGAGGGATAAATATTGGCCAGGGCCCTGGGGATAACTCCCCTGCTCTTCTTCGAAATAGTGCCATGGGATCTTTTACGTCCACCTGAGCGAGCAGACAGGGCCTCAGTTTGAAAGACGGCATCTCTGGCAATACAGCACTCCTTCAGTACTGCACTGGAGTCTCAACCTAGATTTTTGTGCTCAAGTCTCCTGCAGTCCATGCAGGACATAGCTTGATGCAATTAGACACATTTACATTTCAAGAGACAAGACAGCTTGCAACTCCACGAAGTAAGTGCGTGCGTGCGCGTACGTGTGTGTGCGTGTGTTTTGTTGGGTGACAAGATCAGGACCAGCTATGATGCCCTCCCTTTCATCCAATAGGCTGCAGCACACATTATCCAGGCTCAAATCTGGACAGGTGCTGGAAGGTGACTGAACCTGCATCCCAGGAAGTAGTCTGTATCTTCTGTCACTGCTGCACTGTCAGAGGTGCCGTCTTTCGGATGAGATGTTAAACTGAGGCCCCGTCTGCTCTCTCAGGTGGACATAAAAGATCCCATGGCACTATTTCGAAGAAGAGCAGGGAGTTATCCCCGGTGTCCTGGCCAATATTTATCCCTCAATCAACATCACAAAAACAGATTATCTGGTCATTATCACATTGCTGTTTGTGGGACCTTGCTGTGCGCAAATTGTCTGCCGCGTTTCCCACATTACAACAGTGACTACACTTCAAAAGTACTTCATTGGCTGTAAAGCGCTTTGAGACGTCCAGTGGTCGTGAAAGGCGCTCTAAAAATGCAAGTCTTTCTTTCTTTTCTGGAGCAGCGGAGGGGGAAAGTTGCCGAGAAAAGGAGGCAGATTAAAGTATACAGCTTGCAGCTTAAAAACTCACCCCTAGGAATTCTCCGATTCTGATAGCTCTGAAAGCACTCAGCCAGAGTCAATAATGAGTGGAGTGTGAGGATGCCCATAACCTTTAAATATCTTACCAAGGGGAATACAGCTCATGGAGATGGCACAGCTGTTCTTAATTGCCTTACTTTGCCATCATTAAAGCCTGCCATGTAAAAGAGCCTGAAGGGCTAGCGCAGTTTTCCCTAGGCTGGTGACAGCTCTGTAATTTCTTTAGTACATAGCAGAGCTTCACTTAGACGCTCTGTGCCTGTAACATTGATTGGAATGTTAGTAAAACGCCTTAAATGTATTGTTCTGACAAAAGGTCAACGACCTGAAACATTAACTCTGGCCGCGATTTTACTAACCTCGGCGGGTCCATTGCGAGCGACGTCGGTGGCGGGTCCCGACCCCGCTGCTGGCTCCATCCTGCTCTGTGAAATGAATTTCCCTTCATGGGGCTTGTTAAGCCCGCCCAACGCATTTCCCAGCCAATTAGAGGAAGCGGGTCTGGTGACGTCATTTCATGACGCGTTTTCAGTCGGTTTCCTTAAAGGGACCATGGCCAACTTTATTTTGACATTTGTGCTGTCAGTGTTCTACAGCATTGAGGTGCTGCAAACACTGACAATCACTGCACAGAGGTGCAGGGCTGCACCCAGGTTCTGGAGGAAGTCACAGCACGCAGGAGAGGTCCTCTTCCCTTCCCATGGGCGGAAGACACCTCCCCAGGAGACTTAAACAGCATGGTTGCACATTGCACAGGAGGGCACAAGCAGGAATGTGGTCAGGAGGACCTGGGTGCAGTAGTGCAAACCTTTCAATTATCTCAGTAGATCATGAAACGTTAGTATAAAGCCACACTCAACCTCATCCTGCTGTGCACTCATCACATCCCCATCACTCTGCCTTCCCTACCCTACTCCTGCACATCCTTACTCACACCAATTTACCTTGCACCTCCACCCATCCCTCTCTATCTATATTATCACACCCCATCTCACTAGCCACCCCTCACACTCACCCTCATCCTAGTGCAATCATACCAACTAACAACACACAAGGGTAGACATTTGGGTGTTTTATGCAATATTCATGTAAAGTTTCTGTTAATGTGCTGTCAAACATTGAAACCTTTATTTTCAACACTTTGCATTCTTGGACAGAATTGTGTGCACCTTTGGAAGTGGCTTAGTGAGTTGCAGTGAATGGTGAGACATAACGGCACCACCCCCCACCCCCCACCCCCCCCCCCCACCCCCGCAATGGTGATGAGTGTGAAAGGAATGGCTTGGGCACTGTAGAGATGCTTTATGTTGTTGGTGTGGGGTCAAGTGAAATAAATCTAGCCATGGTGAGGCTATCCCTGGCCTCCCGGGCAGCAATGTGGTCGGGTGCTGATGCCCTCTGTCCTCTGCAGCATCAGTTGATTGCGGAGAAGGTTGGTGTTGTTGTTGGTGCTGTTGGTGTTGGGGCTGATTGTGATGGGATTCTGAGGACCAAGGTGAGAGAGTTTCAAGGATACCCATGCTGATGAAATAGATGGCAGGTGAAGTAGAGATGACAGAAGCGATCTGTCAATGATGTGAGAGGTAATGAGGTCAGACTGGATGGAGACTTGTGTAAAGAGTTGCAGCATGGTGAATCTGTAGTGGAAATGCAGTGAGGAAGACCTTGTGGCTGAGGGAAGATATCTCTATAAGGTGGGAGCTTTTACTTTACGTTTGAAGCTGTCAACTCAACAGCTGATTCAATAGAATCATAGAATCATAGAAAGTTACAGCACGGAAGGAGGCCATTTCAGCCCATCGTGTCCGCGCCAGCCAACAAAGAGCTATCCAGCCTAATCCCACTTCCCAGCTCTTGGTCCGTAGCCCTGCAGGTTGGAGCATCCCAAGTGCACATCCAAGTACTTTTTAAATGTGGTTAGGGTTTCTGCCTCTTTCGCCCTTTCAGGCAATGAGTTCGAGACCCCCACAACCCTCTGGGTGAAGAAATTTCCCCTCAAATCCCCTCTAAACCTTCCACCAATTACTTTAAATCTGTGCCCCCTGGTTTTTGACCCCTATGCTAATAGTCACTGAACTCCCGCCTCAGCTTGACAGACGTGGTCCATGACCAGCGTGGCCCCGTGAGCGAGCTGACAAATGCAGAAGCTGAGCTGAAAATCATTCTTAAGTGGCTCAAAACAAGCCACTAATTACCTGAATTGGGGCCCCCCGTCGCTGCGTGTCGGGTCTGCTCAGCGCTGACAGACCCAACACTGGGAAAGGCGCATGGCAGCGGGTTCACAGCGGGGTCCCGACCCACTGTAAAAAAACACATTCCCACCCGACCCGCCACCGCATGCGCCCGCTGACCCCCTGGAAAATTCCGGCCTCTGTTTCTCTCTCCACGGATGCTGCCTGGCCTGCTGAGTGTTTCCAGCATTTTCTGTTTTTATTCCAGATTTCCAGCATCCGCAGTTTTGTTTAAATGTATTTACACTGGTTCTTGAACCCTTCCTTTGCTACAGCTCGAATCTTGGCGCTGAGCACATTTTTCACTTTGTCATTGATTTCCGGGAGGAAATTTAAGAATCTGGTGCTGGCTATGAAGTTGAAGGCTTTTGGGTCAGTCAGATTAACATTAAAGCGAATATGAGAGGCGATCTTATTGAAACATATAAGATTGTGAAGGGGTTGGATCGGGTGGATGCGGGGAGGATGTTCCCGATGACGGGTGAGACGAGAACTAGGGGACATAGTCTTAGAATAAGGGGCTGCTCTTTCAAAACTGAGATGAGGAGGAACTACTTCACTCAGAGGGTGGTAGGTCCATGGAATATGCTGCCACAAAAAGCTGTAGAAGCTACAACATTAATTAAATTTAAAACAGAAATAGACAGTTTCCTAGAAGTAAAGGGCATTAAGGGTTACGGGGAGCGGGCAGGAATTTGGACATGAGTCTAGGTTCGGATCGGTCATGGCCCTGTGGGTAGTGGAGCGGGCCTAGGGACTGTGTAGCCTGATTCTGCTCCTATTTCGTGTGTGCAATTCTGTTAGATGCAGGAGATGGTTCTGTGATAGATAGTAGATTGGCGGTTAGGATCAGATCAGCCATGATCTTATTGAATGGCGGAGCAGGCTCGAGGGGCCGATTGGCCTACTCCTGCTCCTATTTCTTATGTTCTTATGTTTATCCAAGCCAACAGCCTTGCCTTTACAGCGCACTGCTGTAACTATCTTAGCAGTAGAAATGCACAATTACCAAGTTAGGAGAATGAGTTTCAGTGGAATTATTGAGCAGCCCTACCCTCAATTCATAGGAGTCGATTTTAACTCCCCTGTCCTGCATAAAGCTGGTGGGGGGACACTTAAAATGGAGTGGGTGCCCACTTAAAATGGAGTGGGTGCCTTACCCACTCCATTCCTGCCCCGATCTGGCCAACTGCAATTTTGGGTTGCAGGCGGAAAGGTGTAGAATTCGCAATATATCGCGATTTTATTAATAAGGAGAAAACACAGAGTCTCGTTCAAACAGCTTTTATTTCAGCAGAATGCTGTCAGGTTTCTCAAAGTGGACACAAGCAGCCTGTAAAATGGCCGCCGCACCTCGTGACAGAACATTCTAGACTTTTCGACAGGCAGACAAGATGGCGTTCCAATAAACATTTGTGCAAGATCGATTAAGATTCAGCACATTGAAGATAATACACGAGACATTATGGGTTTACAGTATACACATAAATACTGAAATCGGTCTCCCAGGTACGAATGAAAGCTATTGTACCGAGTAATCAAGGGCCCATCCAAAAGACATTAATATGTAAAATCCCAACGACTCTACGATGAGAGAGCCGTTAGCGGGTAGTTATACAAAACACTTGGAAGCCCCAAAACCCCTCCAGGGAGAACACCGACCGATTTAACAATGGGAGAAATATTAACAGGTACTCAGACAGTTACGAGTAGCCCCGAAACCCATTAAGAACGGAGATCACCCATACAAGACATTTGAGCGCCAAACCCAAACAAAAGAAAGGACATTAAGGTTGGGCGGGAAACGGAAGATTTTGTACTATAATTACAAGCTCCAACCGTCCATCTTTCTCTTATTCTCTTATCCGATCGACTCGTAACCTCGTGGCTGCTCCTGTGTTTTGACTCGTAGTCTTGTTCCTGCTTGCCTGGTGCCTCTTTGAAAAAGACTGTTGAACTTTCTGATCCGTTCGGATCTACCTCGTGTCGCGTAACGAAGACCTATGTTGGTAACTGGCATCGGAACCAAAGGCCCGAGATGAGATGAGATGAGATGAGATGAGATGAGAAGAGAGGAAGACCATACTCATCGCCACGGTCAGTAAATCCCGACCGCGCCCGTAGGTCGAATAGCCAAGTTTTCCTTGCCAGGAAGACTTCTTTGAACTTGCAAGAACGGATTATCACCGATGATATTGACTGGTCTGGATTCGGAAAGTACCTGTTAAACCAACCAACACAGATCTTCATCACAGCAGACGGTCCAGCCTGCTAGCCGGAGCAGAAGCAAGTAAACAAGTGGGACCAGGAGATCTCCTGACCGACACGTGGGTGCTGCGGTGAAAAACATCCGATCAGCTATTCGGAATTTCTCCGAGTTATCACGAGTGGTGAGCATGAGTCTCGAAATCCTACGAATCTAGCTAGGACAGATATTGATAGGGGAGGGTTTAAGTATTAAGGATACTTGTAATGTGTGCCCCTATTTACGGTGTGTCGTTCGTTCCTCGTTTCCCTAGGATCAGCTATATAACTGCTTGTAAGATTGTACTGTCATTAATCTGTGCTTATGACATGTATTTCGTAATCTTAAATATCATGCAATAAAGATTTTCCATTTCGTACCATTCAACCGAGTCTACATGAGTTTCATCTCCATTACTGCTCTCGCATCTAAGTCCAGTGTCTAGAACCGTAAGGGCGAGTGATTCAAACCACTCACAGGTGTGTCTAGTGCTCCCAGACTGGCTGGAGACCAGAACAGGCAACAAGGCCTAAACCCGCACTGACATACAGGCTGCACAGAGCCGCGTGAATCTCACAGGCTGCGAGACACGCAGGATCAGAATCCCTTACAAAGGACAACTGCCCAAAGCCTTCTATAAATATGCTGATCGGGCTCCAATGACATCATTGCAGCCTGAGTGGAGTAGCAGTGGTCGCTTCCCCGCCTGATACAAGCTGTAGGGATCTGACCGCAATTCCCCTCTCCGAGCCATTCAATGCACTTACCTTGTGCCAGGGACCATTCCTCCAGGTCCCAAGCTCTGAGCTGCCTGATTTGACCAGCCAGTTAGGCGCTCCTTGCTGACTTCCCACCTGTTTTGGTCGGGAACATAAGAACATAAGAAACAGGAGCAGGAGTAGGCAATTTGGCCCCTCGAGCCTGCTCCGCCATTCAATAAGATCATGGCTGATCTGATCTTGGGCTCAACTGCGTTTCCCTTCCCACTCCCCGTAACCCTTCACTCCCTAAAATCTGTCTATCTCCACCTTAAATATATTCAATGACTCAGCCTCCACAGCTCTCTGGGGTAGAGAATTCCACAGATTCACGACCCTCAGAGAAGAAATTCCTCTTCATCTCAGTTTTAAATGGGCGACCCCTTATTCTGAAATTATGCCCCCTAGTTCTAGATTCCCCCACGGGGGGAAACATCTTCTCTGCATCTACCTTGTCGAGCCCCCTCAGTATCTTATATGTTTCAATAAGATCACCTCTCATTCTTCTAAACTCCAATGAGTATAGGCCCAACCTGCTCAACCTTTCTTCATAAGGAATCTCAGGAATCAACCTAGTGAACCTTCTCTGAACTGCCTCCAATGCAAGTATATCCCTCCTTAAATAAGGAGACCAAAACTGTACGCAGTACTCAAGGTGTGGTCTCACCAATACCCTGTGCAGTTGTAGCAGGACTTCCCTGCTTTTATACTCCAACCCCCTTGAAATAAAGGCCAACATTCCATTTGCCTTCCTGATTACTTGCTGTACCTACATGCTAACTTTTTGTGTTTCATGTACAAGGACCCCTAGGTCCCTCTGTACTGCAGCATTTTGTAATCTCTCTCCATTTAAATAATAATTTGCTTTTTTATTTTTCTTACCAAAGTGGATAACCTCACACAAGTCGGCAGGCGGCATTCAAATGAGGCCCGGCCGCAAAAATCAGCCGAGTCTCCCTGCTCCCGGGTTGGCCAAACACTCGCTAGGCCACGTTCCCGCCCGGGAGTAAAAGTCACCCCCACAGTTTCAATTTTTAAAATATTTGGAGCAAGGTTGCGACTTATGGTTTTTGGAAGCACTTTTTATGCTGAAATGGTCGCATATCTCATACATTTTCATAAATGAGACAGAACAATATGCGATCGCTCTTATCATATAAATTGCATGTTCCAAAAATCCCTGAGGCCTTGCAATCACTCTGTGCGATAATAATATATGAATATTTAGCATATTAGTTTGAAATTCTTTTGTCCGTTTTGACAGAGACTGTGTTATGTATTTGTCCACTTACATGGCACAGCACAATTTCAAGGCCCTTGAATTTTGTTCAATGAGATTGCGTAACTGTGATCCCTGTGGCCTTCTACCCAACTCTTCGGGTAGGCGCTGGTTCCCCTTTCATTATTAAGTTGGTACGGGTCACTAGACACTGTAGGTAAAAATAAATGGAGGCTTTTGAGACAGAGAACGACAGGTCATCAATCAGTACAACCAGGCCAGCTACGATGCTACTCCTGCTCGAATAGCCTTCTGAGATTCATTATCTAGTCTCACAATTACCTCTTACATGAGATACCAGAGAGTTGTGGGCATTGACGGAATCATACATAAACATGACTCAGTGCTTGCTAAGAAGTGAGAACAGGAAAGAAAATTAGAAATAGAAAATGGAAATTAACATAAAATAACAAATCCGCTGCTGTAGAAAGGCTAAATTATGGGCTATGTATAATCTGTAGTCAGGTCACAGGGATAAATAACCAAGCTCACCTCTCGAGGCAATCACTATTCAGCCTATCGATTTTTATTCAGATCTGTCCATGTTTGTAAAAATGGGCAGAGACTGAAGTTGATTTCTTTGCTTGGGTAATAGGAGCTGTTTCAAAAATTGTCTCTGCAATGTATCATTGATCTGCATTACCTCTCTGATGTCTTTAAGCCTTCCTGTGCGCCCTTGGCAAATGGAGATTTGCCCAATTAAAGTTTAATATGAACCGAAATATGGGTGTAAATTTTATGCAATTGCCTCTCTTAGACTTGGGCTCACGCTGGACATTGTTTGTTGCGATGGGGACTTGCTTTGATTTGTGGCCAGCTAGCGAAATGTCGATTCCGGCTCATCTGCCATATTAACAGATTATTAGCTGAGCTGGAGATTTCGTGACTGAGAGGACAGCGGCCCTGAAGACCTCTGCTTGAGGCCGTCACACTCCTCGATGCTCAATGTTCTTGTGTGGGTTAGGGTCGCCAACTCTCCAAGATTGCCCTGGAGTCTCAAGGATAATTGAAGGTTAATCTCCTGGACACTGCTGCAAGCAAAATCATAGGGACATGCAAAAAATGTTGAGTTTTTTTCAATTTCTTTGAACACTTTTATTTGTTATAAAAATATTGGAGAATAGGTTGTTTGACTGAGCAGGGCAGTCGGAGGCAGGAGGTAATGTGATGAAACCACGAGGAATACATCCCACCAGAGTTGGTAACCCTAGTATGGCTGCACCCTGCTTTATTAGTATCTTTTGTTTTAGTTTAATTTTTATTAATTTTTGAATCGAGGCAGTCCATCTCTGGGTTTTTGTGTACAATGATTAAGTTGCAGGGTAGCTCTCTTGTTGAAAACAATGGTCACATCAAAGTGCAAATTGCAGGCTGGCACTCTCCTTCTGTCACTGTTCTTGGTGTTCCAGTGTACATCTTCTAGTGCAGCATCCAATAAAAACCCTGTTTTATATCACATTGTGCTGCGGAATGTAGGCTTAGCACCCCTTGGCAAAGACCAGGATAGAGGCAGGGAATGGGATCATGGCTTGAATTCAGATGCTTGCATTGCTAATGATGAAAATTCATTGAAAACTTTAATAACCTTAATCGCAGATTTCTGCACATCATAAGATACAGAAATTAAGGGAAAAATTAACTTCTGCTCCTTATTTTAGAAATTTCTAGTCAGCCCACTGAAAATGCCAACTGTCTGGTCCAAGGTATCTCGGGATAGTGTCTAAAGTCTGGGCCTTATTAAAGCAGTAGTAAAACCCAATATGTGTTAGTTTAAGAGTTTCATTGTCACACTAGTTCAGTGCAAAGAGATGAGACATGATCACTGCAGCACTTAGCAACAGTATGAACAAATAGTTCAGCTGTTAAAATTGTCTTATAAGAGCAGTAATAAAAAAAAGTGTCAATTGACTCATCATTGTAAATATTTGATGAAGGGAATGCAATGGATGTTGTCTACATGGATTGTAGGAAGGCGTTTGACAAAGTACCACATAGAAGGCTGGTTAACAAAATTAAGGCTCATGGAATAGGTGGGTCAGTGGCAGCTTGGATAAGGAATTAGCTTAAGGACAGAAAACAGCGAGTTGTGGTAAATGGCTGTTTTTCAGACTGGAGGATGGTAGACAGTGGTGTTCTCCAAAAGTCAGAGCTGGGGCAACTGCTTTTTTTGATATATATAAATGACCTGGATATTGGAATACAGAGTAAAATTTCTAAATTTGCCGATGACACCAAACTTGGGTGTGTGGCAAACAGTGATGATGATATCAATCGATTGCAACAGGACACAGAAAGGCTAGCAGAATGGGCAGACAAGTGGCAGATGGAATTTAATACAGAGAAGTGTGAGGTGATGCATTTTGGCAGAAGGAACAGGGAGAGGCAATATACACTTAATGGCACAGTTTTAAAGAGTGTGCAGGGACAGAGGGACCTGGGAGTTAATGTGCATAGGTCCCTGAAGGTGACAGGACATATTGAGAGAGTGGTTAACAAAGCATATGGGATCTTGGGTTTCATAAATAGAGGTATTGAGTACAAAAGTAGAGAAGTTATGCTGAACCTTTAAAAAGCGCTGGTTCGGCCACATCTGGAGTATTGCGTCCAGTTCTGGTCACCAGACTTTAGGAAGGATGTGAAGGCCATTGAGAGGGAGCAGAGGAGATTTACCAGAATGGTTCCGGGGATGGGGATCTTAGCTACAAGGACAGGTTGGAGAAGCTGGATTTGTTTTCATTAGAGCAAAGGAGGTTGAAGGGTGATTTGATAGAGGTGTACAAGGTTATGACGGGTTTGGATAGGCTAGCCGGGGAAGGGCTGTTCCCACTAGTTGATGGTACAAGGACTAGGGGACACAGATTTAAGGTTTAGGGCAAGAGATACAGGGGGGACGTGAGGAAAAACTTTTTTACACAGAGAGTGGTGATGACCTGGAATTCGCTGCCGATGGAAGTGGTGGAAGCGGAGACACTCAACGTTTTCAAGGGGAGACTGGATAAGCACTTGAGGGAAATAAACTTGCAGGGCTACGGGGATAGAGCGGGGGAATGGGACTGACTGGATTGCTCTGCAGAGAGCCGGCATGGACTCGATGGGCCGAATGGCCTCCTTCTGTGCCGTTATGACTCTATGGGCTGGAGGGCGGGTTTGGAGGCAGGTCAGGTGGGAAAGTCGGAAAAAGTGGCGGCGGGTTCCGATCCCACCGCCAACCCGCCTCTGCGCAACTTCCCCAGAGGCGAGCTTGGAGAGACCGTTTCGGGCCCGCCTCCAGGCGGCGGGACAGGCCCTTAAGGCCCTTAAGGCCCTTAACAGCTACTTAACCACCTCTGTAAGCCGATTATGAAAGGCCCTTCAGATTTTCCAACGTTTTCAGCGGCCTGCACGCCTCTCCTGTAACACGCCGACTATACCTGGCGGTTTCACTGGCGGCTGCCTTCCCGCCTGCTGCCTCTCCAGTATAAAAGCAGAGCTTTCACCAAGAATCACTTGGGTGTTGCCAAACTTTGTTTTTCAGGTATTGGCGAACTTCTTGCAGGCCTACTGATTTAGGATTTATTGATTATGAGATTCATCTCCAGTGTCACCTCCTGGGAAAACCCTCTCCCCACATTGCCTGAGCACTTCCTTGCCTGAGGTTTCCACCAGCAGCATGGGAACCATTTATCTCCTTTAATCGTGGACCTCAGCCTCGGACGAGGAGCACCCGCGGCCGCAGCAGCACCAGGAACAACAGTAGCAGCAGCAGCACCAACAACAGCAGCGCCAACCTCCTCCTCACCCACCTGATGCTGCACAGGGCAGAGGGCGTCAGCGCAGGGAAGCAGGTCGCTGCAGGGTTTAGAGGATGAGGATGACCTTCCCCAACATGACTAAGCAGCAGTGCCAAAGGAGGCTGAGAGGTTCGTTATAGATAGTCGCAGACATCTGCGCTATGCCGCACCAACACCTGGAGGCCAGAGGAGAGGGTGGAAATCCCTCACCAGTGGCTGTGAAAGTCACCACCGCACTCACCTTTTTTGCTTCAGTCTCCTTCCAGGGATCATCAGCAGCCATCAGCGGCATCTCCCAGTCGGCCGCACACGGTTGCATGACGCTTAGGTTGCCCAATCAAACACATGTGGCTGGCACCTTCTTACCACTACGTAGACAATGGACAAGAAGCTGTGGCTTCCTATCACTGTGACCACCATCATGACCAGTCCAAGTCGCCCTGAGTCCTCAAAGTGGAACTTCCATTTCCGATATGACAAAGACCACAACTGCAGTGCAGTGCAGTTTATTAAAATAAGGAAATGATGGCATCTAATAATTGAACAGAACAGAACACCCAAGTGACTACCCTTGTGACTACTTGTGCTTAATCTCCCTCTTACGCGTGCTCCTACGTGTTGGTTCCCCTGTAGCTTCAGCAGATGTGGAGGCACCTTGCTCACTTTCATGCTGCTCCTGCTTGGACACCTTTGGCGGGCGTCCTCTGGGGTTGCGAGCCTCTGATGGCTCAGCAAACGTCTGCTCCTCCTGCGGCTGTGCAGGGGCTGAGACGCCCATCTCAGATGGGTGAGGACTCTGGTGGGGCTCTGACCGAGGGCTACGCAGTGGCAGGGGAGTGTGAGCACCTGGAGAGGAGCCCACACTTCCTTGTTGGCTGCCACCAACATCCCTCTCATGGGTCAGCCCCACTTCAGTGCTAGCAAGTGGCTGGACAACACCTTGCTGCACATCAGGGGGGCAATGAGGACCCATATCTGCAGTGGCAGTCCTACTCCAGAGGACTTCCATGAAGCTCTGGTTTCTCTGCTCAATAGCTGCCCAGAGATGTCAGTCTATTCTGAACAATGACTATGTTTTCAACACTCTGGCGACTTAGCTCTTCGATGGCCGTAGCCATCCTCCCCTGTACCGTAGCCATCCTTTCCACGGAGGTTGCCATCCTTGCCATGGTGATGCGTTCATGCGCCAATGACTCCAAAAAGGCTCTGCTCATGTTAGAGTTGGACTCCTCCATCCTCTCCACACATGCAGTGACCCTGGAGACAAAACCTGCCAGAGACTCCTGCACTTGTTCCTGGAGTTCCAGCACCGCTCTCCTTCTGTATGGACCCGGAGGCACAGGGTCCACATGCAGCTGAGCAGAGCTAGGAGAGTCCTGCGACCTCCGACGAGGACTCGCCGCTGCTGTCCCTGTCTCCACCATCTGCTGATGCTCACTTGTGAGCGGTGATACACCAGGTGACAACACTACTCTATGTCGCGAGGGTCCCACTGAGGTGATCGTATCTGCGCTGGTGCTGGGTGCGCTTACATCTGCTGACGCTGCGCCCTCAGTGGTTGCAGGTTCCTCTGAGGAGTCTTCATGGTCGCTTTCTTCCTCCGGGACACTGGCGAGGGGGGTTGTCGATGGTCCTGTGATGGGTAAAGGCATGAGTTAGACAACTGATATTAATGTAGCATGCACATGGAGTTGTGCAGATCATCATAAGTCAATCAGTATGAACATCAGTAGCCATTTCAGTCACTCATGCAATGCAAATGAGAGAGATGCAAAACTATTCTGTCATCAGCTTGCTCCTCTGTGCCCGTCTGTCCGTCCCCCACTTCCACATCCAGACTAGCACCAACAATCTCCAGGGCCGCCTCCTCAGCATTGGTGAGATGGGCTATTGAGGGTGGCCCTCCTCCAGTCCTCGTCCTTTCCCGCTTATTGTGGGCTCTCTTTTCCTGCAGGGAGACAACTGGAGTTTGATTGAGAATAATGGAGTGAGTGTAGAGATTCCAGAGCATAGATGCTTAGAAGGAGACAGGGATGGAGTGAGGTGCAGATACCAAGGCCCTCCCTGTGTGTTGATAGTTGTTGTCAGTGCTTAACTGTGATAGGGAGTGTGAGGGCAGCATAGTCGAATAGTGAAGTGTTTGTGAACATAGAGAGAGAGGGATGGTTAGGGGTGCAAGGCATGTAAGGGTACAGTGGGATGTGTAGGAGTAGGTTGACAATGCAGAGTGCTGGTGATGAGAGGAGATGGGGAGCAGAATGAGGGTAAAGGTGATGCTTTACTCACTTTTCCTGTTCGAACAAGGTCATTGAACCTTTTACGGCACTGCAGCCAGGTTCTGCTGCAGACCGACCTGCTGCTCACTTCCCTCGCGATCTGAAGCCATACGCTTTTGTCTGCTGGGGAGGCTTCCGAAGAGCGGAAGAGCACCTCCTTATTAACTGTGACTACCTCTACCAACACTTGGAGGGAGTCATCGGTGAATCTTGGTGAGGCCTGAGGTAGACATCACCGATGAAGGCAGGATCCCCAGGCTTCGACAGTATCAGCAAAACAGGCGCATAAGGAACAAGCCAGCTTGGAGGCCTTAAATCAAGCTAGATAAGTGGCAGCAGCAGAGGCGAGTTTCAGTCCCAAAACACTAATTGACACAGGGGAACCCACACGCCCGGAATTCATTGGCCAATTTGGGTAAAATCTCAACTTTTTCTGACCTGACAACGGAGGCGGGTTCGGGACCCGCCAGCCACCTGACCCGCACCCAACCCGCCTCCAATGTGAAAATCCAGCCCTATGACTCTATGATGAAATGTATCAAATCTGAACTTGTGTCTTTTGAAACTGTTCAATTATCATTCTTATGGTACAATGGTTTACACAGTGTTCAATGGCCCTTATCATCCAAACTTTCTTTCCATTGAAATAGAGTATCAGTGGCAAATCAGGGTAGAAAATGGCCCTCCTTCTACAAATGTGCACCCGGAATTGAAGAATCAGTGGGCTCATACGGTCTTCACGACCCTTTCCTTTGACGAGAGGACCTTCAATACTTTTCTTATACAAATGTTGGCAAGACCATCTGAAAGTGGACAGCTCAGGGATCAAGAGGTTGGAAAGAACACAAAGAGGAAAATTTGAAAAACTAGTGGCGGTAATTTGCAACTTACCTTGGAGTGTAAAACTAGCGTTGGAGGTCGAGCTCCCATTACGGAAGCCATCAAAATGACCTTTCCATTGATTTCCCAGGACCGCACCGGAGCCGGCAGCAGGCCAGAGCATATTGTGGGGCGAGGAGGAGCACGCCACAAAAATCATATCAGGGTCCAACAATGGGCATTGGCACTGATTTCAATATTTTATCTGTTTCGGGCAGGGGCACTAGCTGTCAATTTCAAAATCGAGTCCAGTGGGCCTTGGACAGCTAGGTGGGTGGAATTACATTGTTTTTAATTTTAATTTGTCTGTAGGCCACTTTTCCAATGGAGCGGAAAGCATACGAAATTCAGCCCCAATATATATCTTAGGGATCCATTACTTGTCAGCATATAAAGTTCTGTTGTTAGCCATTTGGCTTAGAAATGTCCCTTTAACAAAGGTTCCAGAAGACAGGGTTACTCTCTACTTAAAACTACCCCGAGAATTCAACTAAAGATCATGCATAAGGCGATAGTGTTATTCTACCCAATGAAACAATCAGGTGATACCTTGGAAATTTTTTCTGTCAACCAGATAATTAAGATTCTCCAAACCAAACTACTAAAAAATTCACATAGAGTTTGTATTGCCTGATATGATGTGCACATACTGTTCCCCACAGGGACACATCCCAGTAACCTAAGGCTTAACCTTAGGCATAGGTTGGCAATAGTCAAGAGTTAGGGACACCCAAATATGTGTAGAGGTACCGCTGGAGCTTAACCACTTAAAAACAACCAGCTTCCTAATACAGAGCCCAACTGGTAAGCCTTCCTGCTACTTGCCCAGCTAGGACCATAACTCAAGTCAAGGCTTTGCCTGCAAAATTATTTGGAGCCAAGTGGAGAGGATCCGGCCCCCTTCCCCTGATGAGTCTACCCTTCCACGTCGCATCGATGGGCTAGGCTGGCTAGTCAATCCTCAACATCGGCCGGAGTACCGTGGATCTGTCTGACCAAATATTAATTTTCCATTTATTTTTGTTCGGGGTGAGATTTGTTGTTGTAAACATATTTTTACTCCTTTACCTTTGCTTAAGTCTCCCACCTGCTGCTGATAATGGGGAGATGTTCTTGCTTCCAGACATGTGCCAAAGATGTAGTCAACCTCTTCAAGGTGCCGCTCTTCTGATGAACGCAAACCCACCTTTATCCTTCAGATGCTGAATGGCCTACACTGCGCTTCCAGTACTTTGTTTTTATCCATTTAAAATTCCCTGTGTATCTCACTGAGGCTCATCTGTTGGTGAAGTACAGATGGTGACACAGGATCAAATCCAGATCTCCATTACCTTTAAGCATGGATGTCCACAGTTTCAAAAACTTAGATGGTGGTAATTTCATATTCCAGTCACCTGCGTGTTGTATTTACCCCACAGAGCCTCAAGCTGAATAATAATTCCTAACTAATATATTCCTATAATTGGACTGAGTATTATGTTTAAGCACTGATAGATGGCACTGAAAGAATTATAATATAGAATAGCGCGGTCCTCAGGCGGGCTCTGTAGTATCCTTTATGTGCCGCATCAAACGTAATTATGCAGCCCTGCTCTAGGTACGCTGCAGGACTGTAACGCTTGTAAAATTTCAATCAGGACTGCAGAAGGTGTCGACATGCCACAGAGATCTGCATATGCTGCATCTTTGTAGGTTCGACCGTCTTTGAGAAATAAATTGACTTCTTGAGCTTTGCAGCACACAGCTGTCTCCTGAGGTTCTGGCCCTTGAGAATTTTAGCTGTTACGACCCTCACGAATAATCAAAGACATTTATTGAGCATTATTCTAAATGACAGAATGTTAATTGGTTTCTGAATGTTAATTGCAACAGAATTACTAATATACATCCAGAATACTTCCAGGCTTCTGGTGTGATGGAAATTAATCTGTTTGTTTTCCATCTTTCCAATTATATGTTACTCATCTCTACTGCATTCTGTATTATTGGAAATAATTGCAACAAAAGATATGTTCAAACATTAGATAAAGTGATTAAATTGTGCAATAGTTAATTAATTTTATAAATCAATGAAACAGAATTTCCTATGTGTTTCTTTAATGCTCAGGCCTCAATAACGAATTTAGAAGGTTACCAGAGTTCAGGGTAGGCAGTCACTCTGTGCTTTTTCTTCCCATATCTATGCACCCAGAACAGCCATAAAACTGCACCGATAAGAAGCAAGTCTTAGTGCGTAAGCCTTGTTTAGGTCTGTTTCACAAATAAAATTGGAGTCACATTGAATATTATTAATAATATTTTTAAATATTCAGTAAGTCTTCTAATTTCATATTGCAAACTGTGGGCATTTTCAGTCTTGTAACTTTTTGATTCCGGTAACTATGGTAACCTAAGTAAATTAGAATAATGCTTGGACTGTTAAAAGTCTCATAAGAGAACAAATTTAAGAGATGGAAGAAGGTTAACCAAGCTACGCAGACACTCCTGCACCAGCTGGAACACAAGGAGATCTATTCACCTTCTTTCATTTGAAAAAAAACTGTACTGTTGATACACATTTTGCTTCTTATTTTAATTATATTATGACAGGAACTGATCCCTATAAGATTCAGGTTAGCAATTTGTTCTGCTGGTTAAGGATTGGTTTCAAAGAACCCTCACAAGAACCACACTGATAACTAAAGTGGAAATCTACATCCATGTCTCTGCTGAAACACTGCTAAACTTACCTGACGAAGGAGCGAACTGCTCCGAAAGCTTGTAAAATTAAATAAATCTGTTGGACTATAACCTGGTGTTGTGCGACTTCTCATTTTTGTCCACCCCAGTCCAACGCCGGCATTTCCACATCGAAACTTGCGGTGGCAGGGACCATTACATCACAGTTTTCTGATGCAGACATTTTGGATAGATTGCACATGTAAATAGAACTCTTTTTCAGGTCATTCTATCAGAACCTGCTCAGTTATTTGACATAAAAGCAATTTCCGCCCATTCAAGTCCAACAGAACAACCCGAATATGTTAGAAAGACAGAACGAGCTTGTATTTACTTGCATTGTCTTTCATGTTCTCAGGACGTCCCAAAACACTTCACAGCCCAATGAATTATTTTTAAAGTGTTGTCTTGCAGACAAATAAGGCAGCCAATTTGCACAAAGTCCCATAAATAGCCAATGAATCTGTTTTTTGATGGTGTTGGTTAAGGGAGGAATGCTGGCCAGGTCATCAGTAATACTCTCTGCCCTTCTTCGAAAACTGCCATGGGATATTTTGCATCCACCTGAACAGGCAAGCGGGGCCTCAGTTTAACATCTCATCCAAAAGTGCAGCACTGCGTTAGAGTGTCCAGCTAGGTTCTGTGCTCAAAGTCCGAGGGCAGGGCTTGAATCTACCACCTTCTAACTCAAAGGTGAGGGTGCAACCAACTGAGCCAAACTGACACTTCAAGCACATAGTGGAACCTGAGGCTGAGAAACCCCACTGAAGAAGGGGAAGATGGATCTCCTTACATGTCTATTCACATATGCGCATGGAGCACAGCTCAATAGAAGAACATCTAGAAACCAAAAACATAGTAATGAATAGTCGAGCATGGATTTCAAAAGGGAAAGTCTTGCTTGACCAACCTCATTGAATTTTTTGACGAGGTAACAGAGACAGTAGACAATGGTAATGCAGTAGATGTAATTTATCTAGATTTTCAAAAGGCCTTCGATAAGGTACCCCATCATAGACTGATGAACAAGGTCAGAGAATGCGGAGTCGGGACAGGTAGCAGAATGGATAGCTAGCTGGCTTCAAGACAGAAAGCAGAGAGTAGGGTTAAAAGGTAGCTATTCACAGTGGCAGAAGGTGGGTAGTGGTGTTCCACAAGGATCAGTGCTGGGACCACTGCTGTTCACAATTTACATTAACGATTTAGACTTAGGAATCAAAAATACAATTTCTAAATTTGCAGATGACACCAATTTGGGGGGGATAGCCAATACTGAGGAGGACTGCAACAAATTACAGGAAGACATTAATAAACTTGCAGAATGGGCATATAATTGGCAAATGAAGTTCAACACAGATAAATATGAGGTATTACATTTTGGTAGGAAGAATAGGGAGATCACTTATCACTTGGAGGGTATGAGTCTAGGTGGAGTAGAGGAACAAAGGGATCTCGGAGTACAAATACACAAATCACTAAAAGTTGCAACACAGGTTAGCAAGGCCATAAAAAAAGCAAACCAAGCACTAGGGTTTATTTCTAGAGGTATAGAATTGAAAAGTGGGGAAGTTATGCTAAACTTGTATCGGACCTTGGTTAGACCACGCTTAGAGTACTGCATACAGTTCTGGTTTCCATATTATAAAAAGGATATGGAGGCACTGGAGAGGGTGCAGAGAAGATTTACAAGGATGATACCAGAAATGCGAGGGTATACATATCAGGAAAGGATGAACAGGCTGGGTCTCTTTTCTCTTTAAAAAAGAAGGCTGAGATGTGACCTAATAGAGGTCTTTAAAATTATGAAAAGTTTTGATAGAGCGGATACAGAGAGAATGTTTCCACTTGTGGGGAAGAGCATAACTAGAGGCCATCAATATAAGATAGTCACCAAGAAATCCAATAGGGAATTCAGAAGAAACTTCTTTACCCAAAGAGTGGTGAGAATGCGGAACTCGCTACCACAGGGAGTGGTTGAAGCGAATAGTATAGATACATTTAAGGGGCTGCTAGACAAGCATATGAGGAAAAAGGGAATAGAGGGTTATGCTGATAGATTTAGATGAGGAAAGACGGGAGGAGGCTCGTGTGGAGCATAAACTGGTTGGGCCGAATGGTCTGTTTCTGTGCCGTATCTCCTATGTAATGTAAAACCTGAGGCTGAGAAACCCCACTGAAGAAAGGGAAGTCGGATCTCCTTACATGTCTATTCACATATGCGCATGGAGCACAGCTCATCAGCTGTTGACTGCGCCCAGTATCTACTGCTTGGGAAGAACTATCAGAACAGTTGATCCTTCTCAATCAATAGTAATTGAAAGGTGCCCTGGCCTGCTGGAACACTAACATTTTTAAATAAACCGAGTACTAAAAAGCAAGGCCTCTGGTGCAAAGCGAAAGCGATGGAAGAACCCTCCTGGATATCAATACCAGCTCACACTAATCTCAAAATCACTGCACTGAAAATGTAGCATGGCACCAACACCTGAGTGCAGCTTGAAAACAGCATTAAACTAAGCTGTGAATCTGTAGATGTAGTTAGTAGTTTCAAATGAGAAAAACAAATTGAATGTTCAATGGGGATCGAAATCCCAGTGGTGATGGCCTTCCTTTCATTGAATGTTTATCAACTTTTCTTGTGCTTCTAGTCAGAGGGCAGTATTACTTATTTAAGCCACAATAATCCATGTATCTAAATATATATAAAACTATGATATATATATATAATAGACCTTTGATATATATAGAGGAACATAGGACATTTATCCCGTCGAGCCTATTCCGTCATTCAATGAGATCATGGCTGATCTGTGACCTAACTCCATATACCTGCCTTTGCCCCATATCCCTTAATACCTTTGGTTAACAAAAATCTATCAATCTCAGATTTAAAATTAACAATTGATCTGGCCTCAATTGCCATTTGCAGAAGAGAGTTCCAAACTTCTACCACCCTTTGTGTGTAGAAGTGTTTCCTAATTTCACTCCTGTAAGGTCTGGCTCTAATTTTTAGACTATGCCCCCCAGTCCTAGACTCCCCAACCAGCGGATATAGTTTCTCTCTATCTACCCTAGCTGTTCCCCTTAATGGCCCAGATATTCCGATCCCTACGGGTGAGTACGCGCTGTACTCGGACATCGGAAATGCCGGTTTCAAGAATGGTCTTGACAGATCCTCCGGCTGCCCTGGAGAAGGGCCTCTGCAGGCGGATAGTTCCACTTTTTGGAGACCCTCCACCCGCAGAAAACCCTTAGAAATTTTACGCCTGGTAAAAGCCGGCATAAGGCCTGCTTTTACCAGGATAAGAGTTGAAAAAAGTTTTTTTTTTAAATGTTTTTCACTGATTTATCATTTAAAAATACTTTAAAGAAAGGTAAGTTTATTTTTAGCCCTGTAAAAAACTTCAATTATTTTTTTCAAAAAATTAAATTTATTTATTGTAAATTTATTGTAATTTCAAGTCATTTTAAAAATGTGATTTTTTAAAAATTTATTTAAAGTTTTACTATGTTTTGGGGGTGATCTCCATTCATATATTTGACAGGTCTTCCTGTCAAGTGTATGAAGGGAGATTCCCTTCTGTGATTGGCTCCCCATGGCCCACGTGATCCCAGGGACGCTGCGAACTACCTGCGCCTCTGGGATACGTGGACCCTGCGCACTGGCAGTTTGGAGAGGCCCAGGAGCGGAAGCCCTCAGGTAAGGGTGTAGATTTTTACAGATCGCAGGCCTCGCCCGCGGGAGGCCTGCGATCGGAAAATCTTGAAAACTTCAATCAAGTCACCCCTTAACCTTCTAAATTCCAGGGAATAGAACCCTATTTAGTGTAATCTCTCCTCGTAATTTAACCCTTGGAGTCCCGGTATCATTCTGGTAAATCTACGCTGCACTCCACTGTAGAATTCGCAAAATTATCGCGATTTTATAAAAATAAGAAGGAGACATAAAGTTTCGTATAAACAGTTTTATTTCAGCAGAATGCTGTCAGGTTTCAAAACGGACACAAACAGCCTGTAAAATGGCCGCCACGCCTCGTGGCAGAAAGTTCTAGACTTTCAGTGGGCAGACAAGATGGCGTTCCAATAAACATTTGTGCAAGATCGAACAGGACTCAGCACATTTGAGATAATTGACAAGACATGATGGGTTTGCATTTTAAACATAAATACTGGAATCGGTCTCCCAGGTGCAAACAAGGGCTATTGTACTGAGCGATCAAGGACCCATCCAAAGACATTAATATGCAAAATCCCCACGGCTCTACGATGAGAGAGCCGTTTGCGGGTACTTACAGCAAGCATTTGGAAGCCCCAAAACCCCTCCAGGGAGACTACTAGCCGGTTCCACAATGGGAGAAATATTAACGGGTACTCAGACAGTTACAAGTGTCACCAAAACCCATTAAAGACTGAGATCACCCCATACAAGAAGTTTGAGCGCCAAAAACCTGACAAAAGATAGACATTAAGATTGGGCGGGAAAAGAGGAATTACAGCACTATAACTGTAAGGTACAACCGTCCATCTCTCTTTTTGCTGCTTTGACTCGCTGGAAGGCTGCTGAACTTTTATTCTCTTGCCTGACGGCTCTGGACTCTGATCCGCTAGGATCAACCTCGTGGCTTGCCGCGAAGATCTGTGGAGAACTGGGCTGTGAGGCCTGGAAGCGGGCGCACCATCCCGAGAAGTCGGTAAATGGTGTTGGAACCGAAGGCCCGAGAGATGAGATGAGATGAGATGAGATGAGAAGAGAAGAAGACGACAATACGTATCGCCACGGTCAGTAAGCCCCGACCGCGCCTGTAAGTCGAATAAACACTTCTTCGAATTTTATCGGCTACTCCACAACTGGCCTAGGAAGACCCTTCTTCGAGTTCTATCGAACCAGTGTAGGGCACAGGAAGACTCTTTTTTGAGTAGTATCAGAACTCCGAGGGCAACACAGATCTTCATGACAGCAGACGGTCCAGCCTGCTAGCCGGAGCAGAAACGAGTAAACAAGTGGGGTACAGAGACCCCTGATCAACACGTGGATAGTCAGGTGCTGCGGTAAAAACATCCGAGCAGAGTTTCGGAATTCTCCGATTTATCACGAGTGGTGAGCATGAGTCTCGATCCTACAAATCTAGATTAGGACAGGTATTGATAGGGGAGGGTTTAAGTTTTAAGGATAATTATAATGTGTGTCCCCTTTTATGATGTGTCGTGCGCTCCTCGTTTCCCTAAAATTAGTTTCATAACTGTGTGTAAGATTGTACTGTCATTAATCTGTGCTTATGACATGTATCTCGTAATCTTGAATAATATGCAATAAAGATTTTCCATTTCGCACTATTCAACCGGGTCTACCTGAGTTTTCTCTGCATTATTGCTCTCGCACCTAAGTCCAGTGTCAGAACCGTAAGGGCGAGTGGGTCGAACCACTCACAGGTGTCTAGTGTTATCAGGCTGGCTGGAGACCAGAACAGGCAACAAGGCCTAACCCCGCACTAGCACCCAGGCTAAGCACAGAGCCACAGGTCACCCCTTACACCCTCCAAGGCCAATATATCCTTCTTAAAGTGTGGTGCCCAGAATATATTCTACATATACTATATATATGGGTTTCCTGCAACAATAGATGATTTTACTTTTGCTTTAATTCTTGTATACTGCTCAACTCACAGTTGACTTAATTCTCATTTAAAGGGGTAACACAGTCATAAAAAACTACTTGACAAAATGTTGTTTGCAAACACAAAATGCAATGACTAAAACTGCACTGTAACACATCACTATGTCACTCACATCCTGAGGGAAATGATGAATGGCCTTCCCCCAAAACAAAGACAGGTTTAGCAAACACTTTTTGAGCAAATACATGCTGTCTTTTTAAGCAATGAAATGGATGTCACAATTGTTGGGCCTCACAGTTGCAGTTCACAGTTAAATCATTTTTACTCACCAGTAATTATTAGCAAGGAAAAGTTCCTACAGAAACCTAGGTAGTCTAGCTACGAGATCGCAGAATGCTCTAACCAGAGAAATAAGGAAAAGCTGAGACACATTCCCAGTAACTGTACAGGCAGATGAATGTGTAATGTAATGAAAGGATTGACTTCACTATTGGAGCTTAGAAAGAAAGAACTTGCATTTATGTAGCGCCTTTCATGACCACAAGACAACCCAAAGCACTTTACTGTCAATTAAGTACTTTTGAAGTGTAGTCACTGTTATAATATAGGAAATGTGGCAGCCAATTTACACACAGCAAGATCCAACAAACAGTAATGGCATAAATGACCAGATAGTCTGTTTTAGTGATGTATGGTTGGGGGATGCATATTGTTCCAGGTCACCAGGGAGACCTCCCCTACTCTTCTTCAAATAGTGCCATGGGATCTTTTACCTGAGAGGGCAGACATATCTTCTGAAAGATGGCACTCCCTCAGTACTGCACTGAAAAGTCAGCCTAGATTACGCTCTCAAGTCTCTGGAGTGAGACTACAAACCCACAACCTTCCGAGTCAAGAGTGCTACCACTAAGCCATGGCTGGCTCACAGCTATCTGGGACAAATTGAATGTCTTTTAACTGTGTTCATGGTAACAGGGCAAAATAGTAGTGGGATTGGAGTGGCTTGCACCACAGTGTCACCAGTGATGGGACAACAGAATAGTTATAATGGTGTCTTTTAAAAGTATTAGAAGTCTATAGAGAGCCTTTTTTTTAAATTTCTTAAGAACTGGAGAACACACCAACACTGACATTTGATTTCATTTCGGGTTTGTTTTTGAGTGCATCGCAATAAGAATTTGAAAATTATATATAGGGCCACAAATTCGGCTGTTGTCAGGTGAGTACGCGCTGTGTACTCACCCATAAGGCCACCTGAAGTGCCGGTTTCACGCATGCACTGCGCATGCGCGGGAAACTGGAACTTCCGTTCCCCTGAAGGGAGGGGTTCAGAAGTTGAACATGTGCGCGGGAGAGGCTGCGCGCACGCAGCGAACTTCAGGTTTTTTTTCAGGTTTCTCCGGGAGGGTAAGTATGAAGAAGCTGTGCTTTTAAAAAGGAGGCGCAAGGCCTGTTTTTAACAAGGTAAGTGGCTAATTAATTATAATTTAAACATTTTTTCAACAGGTTTATATTTTTTAGATACTTTAAAGAAAGGTAAGTTTATTTTTAGCACCGTTAAAAAGTATAATTAATTTTTTCAAAAATTAAAATTTTTGTTTAAAGTAGTTAATTTATGTAACTTATAGTTATTTTAAAAACGTGATTTTTTTTAAAATTTATTTGAAGTTGAAGTGTGGTTTTGGGGCCGATCTCTATTCATAGATTTAACAGGTCTTCCTGTTAAATCTATGAATGAAAATGCCCTGCTCCGATTGGCTCTCCATGGCCCACGTGATCCCAGGGGACACTTCAAATTAACTGCGCCTCTGGGATACACAAGCACTGCACGCCGGCAGCTGCAGGAGGCCCAGGAGCCGAAGTCCTCGTGGGCCCAAAGCACAACAGCAGGCGCGGTAGGCAAGTACGCGCGCGATGCTTGCACCCGCAGGAAGCCGGAGAGCCGAATTTCTGGCCCATAGAATATATATATATGATCCTGACCAATGGTTCCACCACAGACCCAATTCACGTACGGACCGGGGTCATGCAAGGCTGTGTCATCGCACCAACGCTATTCTCGATCTTCCTTGCTGCAATGCTCCATCTCACCCTCAGTCAGCTCCCCGCTGGAGTGGAGCTAATTTACAGAACAAACGGGAAACCGTTCAACCTCCGTCTCCTCCAGTCCAGATCCAAGGTCGTCCCATCCTCTGTCATCGAGTTACATATATTTTAACACATATTGAGATACATACATTTTCATATATTTAGAGATTATTTTACAGACTTTGCAATTTAATCTCTGCTTATTTAATATATTTAATAATATTTGCTATTTGGATCACTAAATGGTTTGTTGCTTTCTCAGCTGCTGTGCAGTGCAAACTGGTTTCTGCTCCTGGGACCTTGAACGTCAACTCACTTCACAGAGCACCTTCTGCACGGTGCCAGTCAGATTTGTTCAGCAACCCATCTGGACGTCAAGTTCCTTTATCACTTTCTTTGACATTGCTGATTGCCTTATGCTGAGAAACAGGGAGGGAACAGCTGTGTTTCCTTTCCAAAGTCTTTCAAATATTTCTTGTCCAAAGAATGCAATGTAAGAACTCTTGGAATATCGGGTCGGCCCGATCAGTTTTAAAAAGCGTTTCTCTGAAATGAAATATGGATTTCCCGCTCCCAACACATAAAAACAGACAATTAGCCTCCCTGGGCTGAGCAGGGCAAGAATCAGCATGTTTCCGGTACTGTTTGCTATCCAATGACTTCTATTAGAAAGTGCCTATCTATGGTGCCCTTGGTTGGCTTCGGTTGCAATGCTAGCCACAGTCTAATAGCAATATGTATTAAACTGTGTTTTGATAGAGTGAATAGGGAAAGACTATTTCCTCTGGTTGAATGGTCATCAAATTTAAATTGTCACTAAGAGAGTGAGAAGTCAGGAGAATTTTCTTTACACAGTGGGTTGTTGGAGCATGGAGTGATTGAGGTAGAGACCACTATCTCCTTTAATGGAAAATTGTATAACTGTTTGAAGCAGAGAAAGATACAGGGCTATTGGGAGATAGAAAGGCAATGAGATTAGTTTTAAATTGCTCGAGCAAAGAGCTAGCATAACATAATGTGCCAAACGGCCACCTCCTGTTCTGTAAATGTCTGTGGTTCTCGGACAGCTGAAGCTCAAATTACAGCGAAGAGATTGGATGACGATTCAGCACTAATTGTCCAGCTTCACACATGAAGAATGGCCTACTGGGCAAGAAGTACCTCAGCAAGTGTCAGTGCCTTCATTAGAGGAAGAGGAGAATATAAATTTAGCAATGTTGTGTGAGAGGCTTAGTCGTAATGTGCTCAGGTTGTGGTCTTTTTGATGTTATTATCATGAGTTCTTAGTTTCCTATCTGCACTGTTTAAAAAAAACTGTACTCTTTTATCTTTTCCTTCAGAATCTTCAATACCTAATGCCTGCTGACACCACAGTATTTGTTCTTCAAACACAGCAAATCCAATCTCCCAAACCTGTCCCTTAACACAATGATCAAAATCCATGACTCACCCGTGTTGTTCAATGCACTCTCTCCAATACATCAATGTCTTTCTGGAACTATGGTAATCAGGAGTGGTTGAAGTATTCTGAGTGTCATCTAAAGTATCATAGAAGTGTAACACAGATAAAAAGAAAACTGCAAGTAAAGGAAATATATTATATATATCTGAAATAAAAACAGAAAATGCTGGACGTGTAAAGAGAAAGAGTGGTTAACATCTAGGGTGTAATCCTTCATCAAAACACCTATTGTGATGGAGATACTAGCAAATCTCCTGTGGTGTTGCTCATGCCTTATGATAAGTAAGAGGATATGCTGCTTATGACAGCAGAACTATATAATGTAATGCCCAACATCTTATTATATAGCACTAGAAGATCTTCAGTTGTGTTGTCCATGGTGAGTCAGAGGATATGCTGTTCTATAACAAGAGGGATGTTGTGCCATGTAATATAATATATTATCAGGGCCACTAATGTACAGTCATAAGGACATGGGTTCAAATCCCACTCCAGTGAGTTGGCCATTTAATCTAGCTGATATTTCACTGTTGGATGTGCTATCTTTTGGATGAAATGTTATACCAAGCACCTGCCTGTACTCTCAAGTGGATGTTTGAAGAAGAGCAGAGAATTCTCCCAGTTTCCTGACAGCATTTATTTCTGAACCAACATCACTAAAATAGATTAACTGGTAATTTATCTCATCGCTGCTTGTAGGAATTAGTTGTACACAAATTTGCTTCCATATTTCCCTACATTACAACAGTGACAACACTTCAAACATAATTAACTCACTGTAAAGACTTTGGGGCATTCTGAAGTCATGAAAGGCGCGAGCGAGCTCTCTCATATGTAAATCTTTTATTTAATTGTTCTTTTATTCATAAATGAGTGGCTTTTATTTTATATTTATTCCTGTACCTATATGTATTTTACTTTTTATCCAATGCCTTTTTAAAGCTGAGGATATGCAGCAAGATGGTACGCAGTATGTATCAGGTTGAAAATCCCAAGACATCATTTAGGCCGGTGTTGTGCCCTGGAGGCGGGATTTGTGTCTGCCGATCACCTACAGCGCTGTCCGCACTGGGTCCCTCACAGAGTCAGCCCATTTAAATATCCACTGGCATTTCTGTAGCTCTACTCCTCTGTAAAATGGGAGAAATGCATTGGGGGGAGTGGGGGGGAGGGTCTGGCGCGGCCTTCAAATAACCAGGAACGGCTGAGGATTACAGCAACAGGCTGGGGGAGAAACAGGTAAACAGTGAACCTTATGCAAGACTGAGTTGGCAAGGTGGGTGAGAAACCAAGATGTCTTTGGAAAACAGTTAGAATTTTTTTTTGGATCAATTTAATTAGTTTGTTTTGTAATTACATGCATAGGATTACATAGGATATACGGCACAGAAACAGGCCATTCGGCCCAACCAGTCCATGCCGGCGTTTATGCTCCACTCGAGCCTCCCCCCATCTTTCCTCATCTAAATCTATCAGCGTAACCCTCTATTCCCTTCTCCCTCATATGCTTGTCCAGCCTCCCCTTAAATGCATCTATACTATTCGCTTCAACCACTCCCTGTGGTAGCGAGTTCCACCTTCTCACCACTCTCTGTGTAAAGAAGTTTCTTCTGAATTGGTGGTTGGTGGTTGTTCATTGGTAGTTTTAACTTAATAGTTTATTAAAGGAAATTAATTTGGAGCAGTTGGATTCTAATCAATGGGATAGCTGAACCAAAAAGTATCATTCACTTAACATTCAATAGTTTATGATTTGCTGTTATTTTTAATGTACATGATATCTGAGCTAATCAGGATTTTGTTTTCCACTACAGACTCAGTCTACATCCGAAGGACATTTATCACACCCTACAGATCCTTACTGGATGCTTTTTTTTAATTAAATGGATGTTCAGCATGTTTTTACATGATCCGCATGTCCAGGAATGCACCCTTAACAGTAACTTGGTAACTCACTAACAGAATTGAGGCAGTCTCAAAGACTTCTGTTCACAATCTGATCAACATCCTTTATGAAGATTATAAATAGTAAACAACTCACAACCTGGCCCTTGGGACCTCACTAATCACTATACCATAGTCTGAACTGTACACCACCTTCTTATCATTTGAAATACTTTTTAAAGTCACGGTAACAACAACAACAACAATTTGCAATTATATAGTGTCAATTGGATGGCCTTTATCCATTAACACAAACACCTTGTCAAAAAAAACTTAAGTAACCTTGTCCTTCTCTTAAACCCAGATTTGCATCCACATATAAGAAAAGTGCAAAAACATGATTTCCAACCATATAGACTGCTTTGAATAGCAAGTTACTATGATATTGGAAGGAATGCAGGAATTTGAACTTAAAGACTTGTAGATTAAAACTTGTAAGAACACTGGGATTGATACCCTAACAAGAATATTTATTAAGGGCATCAGACGAATCCTTAACCCCTTCACCTTAACTGCTCGTCACTGTGCTGTCTATGCCTAGGAGATAACGATGCCGAGGAGATGCCTCAACTATTTTATATCAATCACTTTGGATTATATTAGCATTTACAGTCAGGATCCGCACAAGCTACTGAGTGAATGAATCAACCTTATCAAAGGTCAGAAAATAAAACCACCAACTAACAATTGTTGCTTTATCTTAAAATCATAGTTAGTACTATTTAAACTTAAACATTGAGTGTGCAAGTAATTAGTAGGTAGGGTAAATTGACAAAAAACAAAGGTTAGAAAGGCAGTTCAGTTATATCACAGTAAGTAACTGCTTGCTGCTTATCAATTTACAGTTGAGATTCATTTAGAATTAGAGTCCATAGATAATTGACAAGTTAACAGCATTAGATAGCCTTAGCAATGTTTCCAGAACGTATATGACCTCATCCTTATGAGCTGGCAGGAATGCATTAGTTGTCTTGCCTTCCTCTGGGAGGATGGTATTAGCCTTCTGAGGTGTCAGAGTAATGAACCTCTGTCTGTAGAGATCCGATCCATTCCTCCTGGATCCTCTACTCCTGGGGAAATTCACCTTCTGTGCTGGTAGCTGTATCTGGACTAGCTGGCTTAAATCTCCCCTCCCTTGATCTCAAGGAAACGTATATCTAAGTGACACACTATATCTGCTTGCAGCTGGATGGTATAGCTATACAATCTCAACTTCCGTAACCTTTCTCACTCACTGTCGGAGTTGCACTTTCTGATTTTACATAGACCCTCTTCTAACACGTACTAGACAAAGGACTCCTGCACTTTCTACCACAAAGACTACTACAAGAACTATTAAAAGAACTAGAGCTAAACTAAGAACTAGAAAGTGAGGACTGATGACTTTAGCATCAAAAACACAATTTTTTCCCTCAAAGAAACCTTCTCAATTCTATTGACCAATCCGAGTAACACATATTAGAATAGTTCAACCCTTTTGGTGTCCATTACCTCACACAGCCATGTTGGTATCCCTGATGAACTCCAAATCAATGAAAGAACTGACACCTGGACATTCCAGGTCTCTTGTTTACTCCCTAGCTTCTCAGGTCTTTGCTCACGAAAGGTCTCACTCCGGTCCAGGTAAGTGCCCCCGTAACGAGCCATCTCCAAGCCTGTGATCTTGCTGTCTTGTCTTCTATCCCTGGTAAGGAATGTTTCAACGTATAGGCCTTCATGGTTTAATTAGCATTAGCCCTTCCCTTTCCGAGCAGTCAGTCCATTTTGAGGCAATTCTTAAGACATTTCTCCTACAAACTGCAACTGACAATTCTGATCTTAATATTTTAAACTGCTGTCATTTTTCACATAAAGCATTTTTAATCATCTTACCAGTGACATTTAAATGCTCTCTGTACAGGAGTGCACAGCCTGTCACCACATGTTATACCATCTCCCTCCATTATAGCATTAGCCTTGCTTACTGTCATAATGCTTGGTAGAATTCACTTGCTCCCATGCTATTTATTCAATTATATAACTCCCTCACAGACTACCATCTGCTAAAAAAATTTGAGAACACCTTTTTTCATATTATAACATCACCGCTACCAATCACATACAGCAGACATTTTGGATAACAAGCCAAACCTGCCAGTGGCAGTGAGGATTGCAAAAGGACTGGGCGAAAGTTGATTTCTCTTAGCAGAGAGGACCTTGTTACATTGCAATCATCACTTTATCCCCAAATGCAGTAGAACTGTGAGACTAGTGCATGAAGGGAAGACTGCATTTCTTTTTTGTGCACAATTAAACACTTTCTCACTCAGTTGTCAGAGATCTGGTATGGTATGTGTTGAATGAAATAGTTTCCCATAGCAATGTTCTTGTTTTGAACTTATTTTCGGGTTTGTTATAATCCAAGGTTAATGAAAAGAAACAACTGTTTAAGTTTAAAACAAATGGCCCAGGTTTTGTGGTAAAAATAACGGTGAGGCTATCAGCGCTCACTGTTATTAAAGAGTAAATCAGACAGCAACTTCCGGCGACCGCACTTGCACAGTTAAACGCGGAAGTTGCTGTCGGAGTTGCCCTGCTCCTCCCCGAGCTTCGTTATAACAGTATCTCGCCAAGGGACTCGGCTTTGAAATGCGTGCAACGGCGTGAAGTTGGGGTACTTACGTGATTGATACACACTAAACATGCCAGAAAAAGTTAGGGCTTATCCATTCAGGTCTAAATTAATTTTTAGCGGCGTGGTGAGTCTTAATTACTGCCAAACAACCTCTCTGGCACTGAAAATTTACTTTTACACGTGTAGCATCTCATTCCTTCAGATTTTAATTATTGTTGGAGATTTAAAAACATTTATAAATACAATTTTTTTTTTACTTTTTCTTTCTGTCCCTTTTATCTCTCTCACTTAATCCCATCTTTCTTTCCCTCTCTTTATTCCGCTTTCTGTACATGATTTTACATTGAATTAAATATTCTAATTTACGCTTCCTCGTTCAGACTCTGTGGGCTGGATTTTTCCAACCTCGGCGGGTCCGTGGCGGGCAACGTCCGTGGCATATGGAGACCCCGCATCTGTCTAGATCCCGGCCTCCAACATGATTTTCCGTTGATGGGGCTTGTTAAGCCCGCCCTGCGAGGTTCCCGGCCAATTAATAGGAAGCGGGTCTGATGACGTTATTTCATGACACATCATTCGACGGTTTCCTTAAAGGGACCATGTCCACATTCATTTTAACAGTTGTGCTGTCAGTGTTCTACAGCATTGAGGTTCTGCAAACACTGACAAGCACTGCACAGAGCTGCACGGCTGCACCCAGACTCTCCCATTACTCCCTTCATATGCTTATGGAGGGAGTCACAGCACGCAGGGAGGTTCTCTTCCCTTCCCATGGGCAGAAGACACCTCCCCTGGACACCAATGTAGCCTGGTTGCACATTGCACAGGAGGACACAAGCAGGGATGTCATCAGGAGGACCAGGCTGCAGTGGCGCAAACATTTCAATGATCTCAGTAGATCACGAATCGTTACTGCAAAGCCACACTCAACCTCATCCTGTTGTGCCACTCATCACATCCTTATCACTCTGCCTTCCCTACCCTACTCCTGCACATCCTTACTCACACCAACTTACCTTGCACCTCCACCCATCCCTCTCTATCTACATTATCACTTCCCCATCTCACTAGCCACTCCTCATACTCACCCTCATCCTTGTCCAATCATAGCAAATAACAACACACAAGGGTAGGCACTTGGGTGTTTTATGCAATGTTCATGTAAAGTTTCTGTTAATGTGTTGTCAAACACTGAAATCTTTATTTTCAACACTTTGCCTTCTTGGACAGATTTGTGTGCACCTTTGGAAGTGGCTTAGCGAGTTCCAGTGAATGGTGAGACATAACATTCCCCCCACCCCCAAGTGGTGATGAGTGTGAAAGGGATGCCTTGGGCATTGTAGGGATGCTTTATGGTGTTGGTGTGGGGTGGTGCCAACCTGGCGCATCATGTGACAGCCAGGGTGTACAGCGTCAAGTGAAGTAAATGTGGCCATGGTGAGGCCATCCCTGGCGTCCCGGGCAGCAATGTGGTCGGGTGCTGATGCCCTGTGACCTGTGCAGCATCAGGTGATTGCGGAGAAGGTCGGTGTTGTTGTTGGTGCTGCTGGTGTGCCTGGTGATGCTGATGTTGGGGCTGATCGTGGTAGGATTCTGAGGACCAAGATGAGATTTTTTCAAGGGCACCGATGCAGCTGAAGTTGAGATGACGGAAGCGATCTGTCAATGGTGAGAGAGGTTGCTCCAAGGAGGTGACAGTGGATAGAGAGTTTACTCCAAACACTTCCAAATTGCATACAGCTCAAAAGTGTATTCCAAATCCTGAAGGCTCCAGCTTCTGACATTGGAAGTTGAACAGCTGTGAAATGGTAGCTTTTATGCCACATTTGCAGCTGTCACCTATTCACAGCAATGGAGAGTCATAGAGAACCCGACACACTTACCTGACGTGATGCCCGAGCGACAGGAACTTCCTGAAAAAGTTGGAAAAATGGTAATTACCTGGCAAAATTCTTTCTAAATACCTTTAAACTACCTCTTAATGATGTTAATTGGCTGGCTCGCCGCTTGGTGTCGGGTCTGTGAAGCGAAGACAGGCCCATACTTTGGAAACTTACAAGGAGGCGGGTTTAGAGCGCGATACCGCCCCGCTGTCAATCTTTTAGATTTTGACAGCAGACCCGCCTCCGAAACTGCACTCTGAGCGCCGGCAAAATTCCGGCCTGTGTGTCTCAGTAAGGATTCTTCAATCTGATTGGTTGAGGTGACACACCGTTGCTTTCCCTGCTCGCACAGGCCCCAGATCCCCCGTAGAGGGCGGCCGCGCTGAAATGGATTGCTAATTACCGCAACTTCCAGGGCAAAAGCCCGTAGAGAGTCTGTGGGCAAGTGCAAGGGAAATGAACGGTTAGCGGCGTTTGTTTGCCGCTGACCACAAAATCCGGGCCATTATATAGGAGAGAGGAACATTGAGAAGTTCTGAGCCCTGTTACCAAATTGCTATTGAGTCTCTCTGTTTGGCACTGACTCCGTCAAACCAGTCAGCTAGATATTGATTGCTAAGGGATTGTCTCTGACTCGCATACTCAAATTAAATGAAACATCAGCATTTACTTAAGTAAAGGAACTCTATAAAAACTCATAACATATCATTATACCCGCAATATCATTCTGCCCAGTCAATACATAAACATAACAGTTCCATATCCCACTGTTTAATTTGATGGCCTCTCTGTAAGGTGATGGAAAAATTAGTCTCAATTAATACAAAATTTGAGGCCAATTTGTATTGTAGACTCGCATCTGCTGGGAACAAAATTCAGGCTGCCCGAAGTAATATTACTTAGAGCCTTAATAGCTGTCAGAACAGCCCATTGTCTCTTAATAATGAGATAGATATAAATCCGAGTATTATAGGCTGTACAGTAATTCATTTGTAAAGTTAAACGATATCCCTTATTCCACAATATGACTGTCCGATGTCCGCACACCAAAATCAGCACTTTTCAGTATTCTCTGAGAACAGGCAATATTTTATATTCTCTCTGTGTTTATATGATTGTCTCTTTCCTAACGTTTTATCATACAGGTTTTTCTATAGGAGGATATGGTGTTACACTTAAGAAATGTAATGCTTCTAGGATTAATCCGCCAGTAATGACTTTATTCCATACTTCGTCAATCGAGTGAGGGATGCAAGACAACAACTAATGGGAAGTATTATGTATTCAGTGAAGATCATCTGTACTGGGATTAGAGGTATTAAGGTGGTGCAGTCATTTCAAGGTCTTAGCATGAAACTAATCAGCCTTCTATTAGTATTCAGAGAGCATAATGCGAGAATGCAGCGACTTTGGGAATACTGCCAGCTTTTAGTGAACATTCAAGCTGAACCCTTGCAAAGGTAGTGTTTGTTCTATGTTACAATATTACCTCTATTCCCTTGATGTGCAGCTACAATTAATGTTATAGGAGGATTAAGAAAGTGTTCATCTATTTTATTGATAAATATTTAACCAGAACACATCAGGAGGGTAAAATCTGTTATACAAGAGCCCGATCATCTAAAACACCCACTACAGACCTTTTAGTATATAATTTGAAAAAACAAATTAGATTTCTTTTAAGGGGCAGATTTAGTATAGGTATCAGTTTGAGACCAATACCAGCTTAAGAGTTGGCAGATCCAAGTTATACTGCTGGTTCCATGTCACTGTCTAGTCAGAAAAAGCGTGATTGCACAGAGCTCATCCTAATATCATTTGGATTTTAATGTTAGGTATGAGCCATTGGCTTCCTGCTGAGATGTTTAAAAGCTTGAGATTTCTCTCTGCACCATCTGCAGTTATACTAATTTCACAAGTTATAGCACATGGCCCAGCCTGAAATGTTATGCTGTGGCCAATACAAAAACTATTTCACACCACTCGTTAAAATGCAAAGTGCTGACATTTCAGAATTTCAATGTCACCACATTGCATTGATGCAAAATGTGGATTGTCAGTTCCCTATTGCAATATATTAGTCCTTATTCTCATGTTTTCACTCCTCAAGGTTACAGCACCTAGACTAGCCTGAAATGAAACCATGTTCTTAACTAGCCTAATTGTGAATTTTCTGGTTTCTGATTTCATATTTTATTGCCTCATCTCTCTGAGCCTAAATAGCATCCTATTGTATTCTGACCATCATTCCAGCTGCTTCTCATTTGTTGTATATTTTCTGAAGTCATTTACCTGTCAGACGCATTTATTTTCCTTCTCTACATTTGTCTTGTCTTGAATTTCCTTTCGCTATTTCCTTTTTATTGCTGTTCATTGTATTAGCCCTGCAGAAATAATTATAATTTTACCAAATCATTAACTCTATTTTAATGACTAGTTTAAAAAGTGTACTATAAATAGATTCTATTTAATACTAATGTTTTAATATTATTACATAATATAAATTTTGTCAATTTTCTTCCATCCATTTTCTCATGAAGGTGCTGACTGAAGCTGAGTAAATCTCCATAGGCATCAGCTGTTGTCCAGTACGTGACCTTCGTAACCCATCACCCCTGTGCTCCCTGACCTACATTGGCTCCCGGTCCGGCAACGCCTCGAGTTTAACATTCTCATAATTGTTTTCAAATCCCTCCATGTCCTTGCCCCTCCCTATCTCTGTAACCTCTTTCAGCCCTACAACCCTCCAAGATATCTGCGCTCCTCCAATTCTGGCCTCTTGCGCATCTCTGATTTCCATTTCCCTACCAGTGGCAGCCATGGCGTCAGCTGCCTGGACCCTAAGCCCTGAAATTACCTCCCTAAACCTCTGCGCCTCGCTACCTCTCTCTCCTCCTTTAAGACGCTTCTTAAAACTTACCTCTTTGACCAAGCTTTTAGTCAGCTGTCTTAATATCTCCTGACGTGGCTCGGTGTCAAATTTTGTCTGATCATGCTCCTGTGAAGCGCGTTGGGAGGTTTTACTACGTTAAAGGCGCTATATTTAGGCAAGTTGTTGTTGTTGTTGAAAATGAATGTTGGCAAATTATTGTGATGGTCATCACAAGCAAACCTGGTCCTGTCCACGGGTACATTTTACGGCAGGATTCACTGGATCAGGAGTAATCAGGAGTGAAAACCATGGCTGAGTTTTTGGTCTCCTTTGTCTTGGGGTGCTAAGGCCAAATGTGGTGCCCCTCTAACCAACCTAGCTGAGATAGTTCATTCAGTACAGATGACAAATCAGACCTGGGACCTTCCTGCTATCTTTTGTTCAGTTTCACACTCCAGAATGTTTTTTAATTAATTGAGCCATTGGGGTAGGAACAGATTGTGAAAGGCATGAGATGGCACATGCAATGGTAACTCCCAACTATAAATCCATTCAACTACTATTCCATTAAAGTGGTAAGTTTGCAAAGAATATGCAGTTAATTTAAAAAAATATCAAAGGGGGGAATAACTGGGACACTCATAAAATATGGAATGTATATTAAAAATGCCCCAAATTCTGATAATTTTATGATAGTGCTTCTCAAGACTCCTTCCTGTACCAGATATGCAAAGAATTATGTGCCTCCCAGTGCCTTTAAAAAATATTTGAAAATCATCCAAGAAATTTATGTTATCACGGGAAGTGATTGCCCTCTGGTCGCGGCACACGATCCTTGCATCTTTCCATTCAGCAAGCGTGTTCTGATATCTAGGATAGGTGTTCTTGAATGGTCAAGAGCATGGACATGATCTGAAATATGAAATATGTTAATATCATAACTTAGACGCAGGTAGCTTGGAATGTGTTGCAAGGCAGTAACACAGAGGGATTCAGATCACATCAAATGCCAAAACCAAATGCAAAATATGCTCAACGAAAGACTCGGCCAACTATTATCCTCAACGCTGCTTGTGCTGAAGCTCACAGAAGCCATTGTGAATGAGAAATCCTTGCAGCAGCTCAATTGCAACAGGTTAGGTCTCAGCTGGAGTACTGCGTGCAGTTCTGGTCACCACATTACAGGAAAGATGTGATTGCACTAGAGAGGGTGCAGAGGAGATTTACAAGGATGTTGCCGGGAGTAGAGAATCTTAGCTATGAGGAAAGACTGGAAAGGCTGGGTCTGTTTTCCTAGGAACAGAGGAGGCTGAGGGGAGACCTTATTGAGGTGTATAAAATTATGAGGGGCATAGATAAAGTGGATAGAAAGGACCTATTTCCCTTAGCAGAGGGGTCAAAAACCATGGGGCACAGATTTAAAGTAATTGGGGGAAGATTTAGAGGGGATTTGAGGGGAAATTTCTTCACCCAGAGGGTTGTGGGGGTCTGGAACTCACTGCCTGAAAGGGTGGTAGAGGCAGGAACCCTAACCACATTTAAAAAGTACTTGGATGTGCACTTGGGATGCTCTAACCTGCAGGGCTACGGACCAAGAGCTGGGAAGTGGGATTAGACTGGATGGCTCTTTGTTGACTGGCGCGGACACGATGGGCCAAAATGGACTCCTTCCGTGCTGTAACTTTCCATGATTCTATGATTCTAGGTCTACTACTTGGTTACTAATATGGATTCAGAGTAAAATCTATTCCTCTTCCGTCAATCACAGCTGTAGAGCCTTTGCTAAGGATATGACATCCAGGCCTCATGAAAAAGCTGGTCCTCGGAGGGGTTGGGATAGCTGATGTGCTGTTGAGTTGGACAAGCAATGTGCTCAGAGCACTGACATCACAGATCGATAAAGAAATATTCATCTTTTTGCTGCAATACCTACGGTGATGTGTCAAGTAGTATCCTTTTGCCCCCACCCCACTTTGTTTGTTGTCTTCCTCAGCAATCTGGTAGTCATCAATAGTGACATTTTTTTTGCTGATGTCACCCAATGGTTAACTGGCCATCTGAAAGATTGAATGAATGCGCATTGATACAAACAAATTTGGACAGTGGGTGAACAATTGTGTGTTATAAGGGTCCAAAAATTCGGCCGTTCTCGGGTGAGTACTCAGTGCGTACTCACCCGTATTCATTCCCGAAGTGCCGGTTTCCTGCATGCACTGCGCATGCGCGGGAAACCGGCACTTCCGGTATGGCGAAGGGGGCGGTTCCTAGGTGAACCGCATATGCACTAGAGGCTGCGCAAACGCAGCACACTTAGGTTTTTTTTCAGGTTTCAACGCGACGGTAAGTATTGAATCTTCTACGCTAATAAAAAGGAGGCGTAAGACCCCTTTTGAACAAGGTAAGTAGTTAATTAAGTATAATTTTAAATTTTTTTTAACAGGTTTCTCTTTTTTAGAGACTTTAAAGAAAGGTAAGTTTATTTTTATAACTTTTAAAAAGTATTTTAATTGTTTCAAAAATTAAAATTTTTGTTTAAAGTGGTTAATTTATTTAACTATAGTTATTTTATAAATGTGATGGTTTTTTTTAAAATTTATTTGAAGTTTAGCTGTTCTTTTGGGGCCGATTTCAATTCATAGATTTGACAGGCCTCCTGTCAAATCTATGAATGAAAGATGGTCTGCTGCCATTGGCTCTCCATGGCCCACGTGATCCCAGAGGTCGCATCGCACTAACTGTGCCCCTGGAACACGCAAGCACTGCGCGCCGGCACCAGGGAGAGGCCCGGGACCCGAAGTTCCTGTGGGCCCAAAACACAACGGCAGGCGCGGTGGGTAAGAGCGCGCGCGATCCTTACCCCCGCGGCAAGCCTCCGAATTGAATTTCTAGGCCAAGAACATAAGAAATAGAAGCAGGAGTCGGCCATTCGGCCCTTCGAGCCTGCTCCGCCATTCAATGAGATCATGGCTGATCTTCTGCCTCAACCCCATTCACTGGCCCTATTGCCAGATCCCTTGATGCCCTTACTAGTCAGAAATCTATCGACTTCTGTTTTGAATAGACCCAATGACTGAGCCTCCACAGCCCTCTGGGGTAGAGAATTTCAAAGATTCACCACCCTCTGTGTGAAGAAATTTCTTCTCATCTCAGTCCTGAATGGCCTACCCTTTATCTTGAGGCTGTGGCCCCTGGTTCTAGACTCCCCAGCCAAGGGAAACATTCTCCCAGCATCCATCCTATCAAGCCCTGTAATAATTTTGTATGCTTCAATGAGATCCCCTCTCATTCTTCTGAATTCAAGAGAATACAGGCCTAGTTTACTCAATCTCTTCTTATACGACAGTCCTGCCATCCCAGGAATCAATCTCGTGAACCTTCGTTGCACTCCCTCTATGGCAAGTATATCCTTCTTTAGGTAAGGAGACCAACATTGTTCACAGTACTCCAGGTGTGGTCTCACCAAAGCCCTATATAATTGGAGTAAGACTTCTTTACTCCTGTACTCAAATCCTCTTGTAATGAAGGCCAGCATACCATTTGCCTTCCTCATGGCTTGCTGCACCTGCACATTCACTTTCAGTGACTCATGTGCAAGGACACCCAGTACCCTTTGAGCATCTGCATTCCCCAATTTTTCACCATTTAGGAAATACTCTGCCTTTCTGTTTTTTCTACCAAAGTGGATAACTTCACATTTATCCACATTATATTCCATCTGCCATGTTCTCGCCCACTCACTGAGCCTGTCGAGATCCTCTTGAAGCCTTTTCACATCCTCTTCGCAACTGACACTGCCACCTAGCTTTGTATCATCAGCAAATTTGGAAATGTTACATTTAGTTCCCTCATCCAAATCATTGATATAGATTGTGAATAGCTGGGGCCCAAGCATCGATCCTTGTGGTACCCCACTAGTCACAGCCTGCCATCCTGAAAAAGACCCATTTATCCCTACCCTTTGTTTTCTGTCTGTTAACCAATTCTCACTCCATGCTAGTATATCACCCCCAATTCCATGTGCCCTAATTTTGTTCACCAACCTCTTGTGTGGGACCTTATCAAAGGCCTTCTTAAAATCCAGATACACCGCATCTACTGGTTCCCCTTTGTCTACTCCACTAGTTACATCCTCAAAGAACTCCAATAGGTTTGTCAAACAGGATTTCCCTTTCATAAATCCATGTTGACTCTGCCCAATCTTACTATTAGTTTCTAAGTGCCCAGTTATTGCATCCTTTATAATAGATTCCAGCATTTTCCCAACTATTGATATGAGGCTAACAGGTCTGTAGTTCCCCGTTTTCTCTCTCCCTCCTTTCTTAAATAGCGGGGTTACATTTGCTATCTTTCAATCTGCAGGAACCGTTCCAGAATCTATAGAATTTTGGAAGATGACAACCAATGCGTCCACTATCCCAATGGCCACCTCTTTCAAAACCCTAGGATGCAGGTCATCCGGTCCTTGGGATTTAACAACTTTTTGTCCCATTAATTTTGCTAGTACTGTTTTTTTACTAATAATAATTTCTTTAAGTTCCTCATTCTCGTCACACCCTTGGTTTTCTCGTATTTCTGGGAGGTTTTTTGTGTCTTCCTCCGTGAAGACAGAAACAAAGTATTTATTTAATTTCTCAGCCATTTCCTCATTCCCCATTATAAATTCTCCCGTCTCGGACTGTAAAGGACCTACATTTACCTTCGCCAGTCTTTTCCTTTTCACATACCTATAGAAGCTTTTACAATCCGTATTTATATTTTTCGCTAGTTTGTGCTCATATTCCATTTTCACTTTCTTTATCAATTTCTTGGTCCCCCTTTGCTGATTTCTAAAAAGATCCCAATCCTCAGGCTGACCGCTTTTTCTGGCAACTTTATAAGCTTCCTCCTTTGACTTAATACTAGCTTTAATTTATTTTGTTAGCCATGGTTGGATCACTTTTCCTTTTGGGTTTTTATGCCCTAGAGGAATATATGTTCGTTGCAAATTATGCATTATTTCCTTGAATGTTAGCCATTGTATGTCCACCTTCATACCTTTTAGTGTAGTCTCCCAATCTACCATGGCCAACTTGTCCCTCATACCCTTGTAGTTTCCTCTGTTTAGATTGAAGACCTTAGTTGCAGATTGGACTACATCACTCTCAAACTTAATGGCCCAGAAATTCGGCCGAATACGGGAGAGTACGCACTGTGTACTCACCCGTATTCGGTCCCGAAGTGCCGGTTTCCTGCATGCACTGCGCATGCGCGGGAAACCGGCACTTCCAATATGGCGAAGGGGGCGGTTCCTAAGTGAACCGCGTGCGCACTACAGGCTGTGCGCACGCAGCACACTTAGGTTTTTTTTCAGGTTGGAACGCGAGGGTAAGTATGGAAGATTTTACACATGAAAAAAGGAGGCGTAAGACCCCCTTTTAACAAGGTAAGTAGTTAATTAAGTATTATTTTAAATTTTTTTCAACAGGTTTATCTTTTTTAGAGACTTTTAAAAAAAAGTAAGTTTATTTTTATAACTTTTAAAAAGAATTTAAATTTTTTCAAAAATGTAAATTTTTGTTTAAAGTGGTTAATTTATTTAACTATAGTTATTTTATTAATGTGATGGGTTTTTTAAAATTTATTTGAGGTTTAGCTGTTCTTTTGGGGGCAATTTGTATTCATAGTTTTGACAGTTCTCCTGTCAAATTTATGAATGAAAGATGGTGTGCTGCCATTGGCTCTCCATGGCCCACGTGATCCCAGAGGTCGCATCGAACTAACTGCGCCTCTGGGACACGCACACACTGCGCGCCGGCACCAGGGAGAGGCCCAGGAGCTGAAGTTCGTGTGGGCCCGAAACACAATGGCCGGCGCGGAGTGTGATATCGCGGGGGATCCTTACCCCCGCGGCAAGCCTCCGAGTCAAATTTCTGGGCCAATGTAAAATTCAATCATATTATGGTCACTTGTCCCTAAAGGCTCCTTTACCACAAGATTATTGATTAGCCCTTTCTCATTACACAGTACCAGATCCAGAATAGCCTGTTCCCTGGTTGGTTCCTCCACACACTGATCCAGGAAACCATCTCGCCTGCATTCCAAGAATTTGTCCTCCACACCATTAGTGGTAATTTGATTTGCCCAGTCAATATGTAGATTAAAGTCCCCCATGATTACCGTATTGCCCTTGTTACATGCACTTCTAATCTCTTGATTGATACTGTGCCCTACATTACCATTACTGTTTGGTGGCCTATACACAACTCCCACCAATGTTTTCCGCCCTTTGCTGTTTCTTAGCTCCACCCAAACTGATTCCAGTTCTACATCACGATCTGCCAAGCCAAGATCTTTTATCTCTACCGTCCCGATCTCATCCCTTATTAACAGCGCTACGCCACCTCCTTTTCCTTTTTGTCTGTCCTTCCTAAATGTTGATTACCCTGGAACATTCAGTTCCCAGCTTTGGTTACCCTGCAACCATGTCTCTGTAATGGCAATTACATCATACCCATTTACTTCTATTAGTGCCATTAATTCATCCACCGTGTTGCGAATGCTACGTGCATTTAGATAAAGTGCCTTCAACTTTGCCTGTTTAATATTTTTCTGCACTTTGAGCCTCTTTACTGTTGGCCTTTGTTTCTGCTCCCTACTAGTTTTGCTGACTACTTTTCTAACTTGCACTTCCAGCTTTGTTTCTCTCCGTTCTGGGCCCACACTTAGGTTCCCAGCCCCCTGACAAACTAGTTTAAATCCTTCCCAACAGCACTAGCAAACCCCCCTGCGAGGATGTTGGTCCCGTCTCTGCCGAGGTGTAACCCGTCCAGCTTGTGCAGGTCCCACCTTCCCCAGAATCGGTCCCAATGCCTCAGGAATTTAAATCCCTCCCTCCTACACCATCTCTCCAGCCACGCATTCATCTGGTCTATTCTCCTATTTCTGCTCTCGCTAGCACGTGACACTGGGAGTAATCCTGAGATTACTACCTTTGAGGTCCTGCTTTTTAATTTATTTCCTAGCTCCCTATATTCTGCTTGCAGTACCTCGTCCCTCTTTCTACCTACGTCTTTGGTACTGATATGGACCACGACCTCTGGCTGTTCACCCTCCCCCTTCAGAATGTCCTGCAGCCGCTCAGTGACATCCTTGACCCTGGCACCAGGGAGGCAACATACCATCCTGGAGTCACGTCTGCGGCCACAGAAACGTCTATCTGTTCCCCTTACAATAGAATCCCCTATCACTATTGCTCTCCCACTCTTTGTCCTCCCCTCCTGTGCAGCTGAGCCACTCGTAGTGCCACGGACTTGGCTCTTGCTGCATTCCCCTGAGAAACCATCTCCCCCAGCAGTATCTAAAACGGAAAATCTGTTGGAGAGGGAGATGGACCCAGGGGAATCCTGCACTACCTTCCTAGTTCTTTTACTTTGTCTGGCGGTCACCCATTCCCTGTCTGCCTGTGCACTCTTTACCTGCGGTGTGACCACCTCGTTAAACGTGCTAGCCACGAAGATCTCAGCCTCGCGGATGCACCACAGTGACTCCAGCCGCAGCTCCAGCTCCAAAACGCGGATTTCGAGTAAATGCAGCTGGAGACACTTACTGCACACGTGTTCGCCCTGGACACCGAAAGTGTCCCTGACTTCCCACATAGCACAGGAGGAGCACTCCATGCTGCCGAGCTGCCCTGCCATGTCCTACCCTTAATTTACTCCCTTTACTTCCTTTAAATTAAAGAATATTAAATACACTAGGGACCTTACTTCACTTTAAACACTACTTACTCTAAACTAGAGACCTTACTTTTACTTTAACGACTGGACTGTAGAAATACTCACCAGGTCCTACTTACCAATCAGCTCCTTCCCTTGTGCCGACGTCACTTTTAATCTCTGACGTCACTTTCGAATGTTGCCTGTTGAGGTCCGCTCTCACTGCTGCTCCCAATAGCTCGGTCTGGGCCTCGAGCCTCAGGCTTTATTTCCTCGCTCCTCCTTCGCCTGTTCCCTCACAGGTCGGTCCGCTCTCGCTGCTGCTCCCAATAGCTCGGTCTGGGCCTCGAGCCTCGGGCTTTATTTCCTCGCTCCTCCTTTGTCTGTTCCCTCACAGGTCAGTCCGCTCTCGCTGCTGCTCCCAATAGCTCGGTCTGGGCCTCGAGCCTCGAGCCTCGGGCTTTATTTCCTCGCTCCTCCTTTGCCTGTTCCCTCACAGGTCGGTCCGCTCTCGCTGCTGCTCCCAATCTTCTCCGCTAACTAGACAAGTCAACAACCCCATCAAGAGAGGCTTACTTGAGCTGCCTGACCACAATCTCTTTTCAGTTACAAACATTCAGTTCCTCGAGCTACACCAAGTCAAAGGTGCTGTAATAGTTAATACAAGAGTTGGAATCCAGAAGAATACTCAGCCCAGTTACCAGCATTGTCATCATCAGTATTCTACAAAGCCTGTATGCAATCAGTGGTGACGTGTAATAATTCTGTTCGGCAGACTGTAGAGGAAACCTATGTTTTTACTCCTGAACTCATCACAATACAAATCCATGATCCTGTCCCATGTGCCCTCAGCAACACTTAAGAGCTGTGGCCAACATATCAGTCCTTCAAAAAATCATGACTAAAGTAGCATAACAAGGATTGGTGGTAATTAAACCTCAGCTCCGTGCTTGCACCAAGAACACAACAGCTGCTGCTGGCACGCCTCACCAATCTGCAACAGTCTGAAAAAGGCAACATTGAAGACGAGTGAAACTACTTCACACATTTTTGCTTTGCTTCCGGAGCCCTCAAACCAGGCAGTCATAGAAACATAGAATCTAGGAGCAGGAGTAGGCCATTCAGCCCATCGAGCCTGCTCCACCATTCAATACGATCATGGCTGATCATCCAAATCCAGTACCCTGTCCCTGCTTTAATCCCCACAGTACACATATCCCACCCTACCCCCATAACCCCACGTATTTAATTCCCCCTAACATATCCCATCCTATCCCCATAACCCCACATATTTAATCCCCCCCTAACACCAAGGGTCAATTTATCATAGCCAAATCAACCTAACCCACACATTTTTGGACTGTGGGAGGAAACCAGAGCACCCGGAGGAAACCCACGCAGACACAGGGAGAATGTGCAAACTCCACACAGACAGTCACCCGAGGTCAGATTCGAACCCGGGTCTCTGGCGCTGTGAGGCACCAGTGCTAACCACTATGCCACCGTGCTGCCCGTGCTGAACCTTGTCCCTTGAATGCAGATGTTCAAAGGCAAAGTTAGCAACCACTGCTTGAACCAAGGTTGTCAGAACACACATCATAAGGAAAATGCTGATTTTCCCAGTACAATCTCTCCAAGTCCGTACTGCCAGGGACCGCCGTGTGAGACACCTACCCTCATTACTATCACCTCCAGACCAAATTTTTACCTACAATATATGTAATATTCAAAAAATAAAGTTCCCCTTCATGAGTTAAGTCCTTAAAGCACACCCTTACCAATTGTATTCTTTATGATAGATAGGTGTGGAATTCATGGGGTGGGTTTATTTCGATTTAGTTGTGTGTTTTTTTTCTAACTAGCAGCTGGTGTTATGGTGGACACCAGTGAATAGCGGGCTCCCAACCAAGCTTAGATCACCATTTGAACTGCAGCAATATCAGGTGTGCTGCATTGCACATCACAGGCGGAGGAGCCACCTTTTCCCCAGGTCTACCTCTTGTTGGTTAATTTCAGTTATTAATGGCCAGTGACATCATCAATGTTGTGGGATTTCTCTCTGCCCCAAAGCAGACGGATACGAGCGTGTACTGGTTCCAAGTGATCTTTATTCAAGCACGTGCAGGGAGAGGCCCTCTCAGTCTGAGCTGAGACAAGAGTCTAATTTTTACATTCGAGCAGTTGGCTTATATACAATCTTACATTTTGTTTCCTTCACATCTTCGGGACTTGGCCAATTAATTGTCCAAGTCACGTATACTTAATCACATCGCCACAAAGCACATCTTGTTTATCTCATTTGCCCTGTTTCCACATCTGCCATTGTTCTATCCAATTTACGTATGCTTAACCTCATCTTCGCAAATCACATCTTGGCAGCCCATTGTTCAATGTATGGCCTACTTGCCTTCTTTTACACCCCCAATCATCGTGTAATATGCTTTTTCCAACTGTCTATGTTCTGCCAGACTTCTCCTTTATTACATCAGCCAGCTAGTCAGTTAAGCCGCTAATCTAACTTTTAACCCCTTCAGTTCCCCTTATTGGCCATTGGTGATAGCCCAAGAGGGCCAACTAACTTCACCTGCCCATGCTCCTCGCCCCATCACTGCTGGCCAGGCAGGTGGTTGGATTCGCACGGGTGTGGCTACCTGAACTACCTCTAACATTCCCTGCTTCTCTCCCAATCTATACTGTGTTTTAACAATGGTTTTAGCAATGGTTTGGTTACGGCGTCGTTTACATCGAGTACAATACTCAAACATAAGGATGATGACAATTAGCAACTGCACCACCACCAATACATGAGATGCAATTCTGATCCAGGGGTGTATGTCCACCCTAATACCCCAGTCCCAAAGTGTCTGCCACCATCAGGCATCTTCCAGCTTAGCCTTCGCATTCTTCCCCAGTTGTTTGACCTCTTGCTCAATTCGGTGATACTGCTTAATTATCGCCCCGGCCTCTTTCCTCAGTTCCAGTAGGTGTTCTGGTAGTTTCGGGATGTCCTTCCCCTCAGGGAGTACATATTCGAGCATGCTGTCCTTTAGGTCCTCAGTTGGACTCCCCCGTTCCTCGCGGGGCGACCGTCGGTAGGTTATGGTTGCATATCCGATCGATGTTGGGGCCCGGGGGCGGAAGCAGAAACTTGAGCTGGTCACTGGGCACTGGATGTTACCATACTGGTATTGAGATTCACTGGTGGTCACACAGTATTCTCCTTTTCCCCGGTGTGCTGCTCGCGTTGGCTGGAAATTTCAAGGGTACAGTTTAGGGTGGTGTTGAAGCCGCACATGGCTCCTGGCCCCGTCCCCACGGGATGTGGGCAGACTACGTTACTCCCCCTTTCTCTGCATCCCTCTAGCGAGATCCCCGTCAAGAAGGAACCTTTCTGAGTTGCATAACTGGGTGCGTGGTGGTATCTGAGCCAATTGCCATCTCTTATGATCCCGACATTCTCTACCTCGTAGAGGGGCTTGGATTCCCATTCCTGCAGACTGGGTACAGCTAATACCATTCCTATCAGCCTGAGGTGAGTGGTAACACAATGTTTAGTTGTCGGGTAGACCCTTATAAGTCCTCGTAGGGTGCACGAAGAGCAATTGCTGCTCTCTGGCGCCCAGTCTTGCAGTGCACTATCCGTAATCCAATCCGGCACATCTCCATCGTGGAGCTGTGCTAGATTATGTCGCACCTCCCCCACTAGCCATGCACCGTAGGCCACGCACATTCGCTCCCTGGAGGCCTGGTTGGTTACGCTATGCAGGGTGGTGGTGACGTGGTTAACTGTATAGGCATGGCTTTCCAAAACTCTAATAGCCTTTTAGCCAAGTCTTCTCCGGTCTGTCCCTGTTGTCCCTCCAACTTATTTGCCTTTAACATGAGGTCCCTTAGTTTGGATGTTCACCTTGCTATCGATTTCCACTATATCCAGGGAATTAACTGTGGATGTCCCTACACTGTAAGCAGTGGCTATGTCATTTACCAGGTTCCTCTTGCGGCGAGATAGGCTCGACCGCATGCGTCCCCCAGAGGCCCGGAGGGCATCAGTAACTGTCATGTCGAGGAGCCGATGGTAAAACGACCTTATACGCCACTCGCACCATTTGGGTAACCCCATCTGGCTAATATTGAGGACAACTGAAACTATCTCATGGTGTACATTCTCAAATAAGCGCCTATCAGAATCCCGGATCACGAGTCCCCCCTTGGGTCCTGAGCTAGTCTGCGGACACCTCAAGGGTTCCTCCGTAGTCAAAGTGGTGGTCTTCGGGGCTCCTGTTACTGGGGTGGTTGGTGTGGTTGTGGTGGTGGGAGTATCCTGGGGGTTCAGCTTCCAACACCAATCATCAGAGTTGGTGCACTTGGAGGTTGGGCATAGTTCCCACCCTCCTCTTCCTGCTGGGGTACCCCGGACATCTGAGTGAAATCCCTCCCACATCTTACTTGCATAGTTCCTCCCTGTACGCATGTTAATGTATCATCACTCTTCTTCCCGAAGCATACCGTGCTCATGTTTGTCCATTTAACAGCCATTCCTGTGTTACCCCTATCCCCTGTATCGCCTGGCTTATTGTCAAATATGCTTACGCCCGTTAACCCGGAGCTACAATTTAAATACACTGTTTTATCAACCGTGACAGTTAACGCCCCACGTTCCCGATCTCAACTGATGTCGCTCGAGTTCTTGTAATACAGGCCTCGTTGCTCCCTTCGGTCGACCGATGTGGCTCCTTCTGTGGTCGCCGTGGCCAGGCATATCAGTAAGGTCGTCCATATCTGAGTCCTGTAGAGGGAGATAAACAGTGGACGCCGGTCATCACCGGTTTAGTCCTTATTATTTACTGAGCTTTCGAATTTCTTAAGTTGCGTCCAGTGTTTCCACCAACTTTTTCCTTTCATATTTACGCATGCGCAAGTGTCGTTGGTCATTAGGACCTCGTAGGGTCCCTGCCAGCGAGGTGCCCATCTGGTCTGGCGGGTAAGACTCTTACCATCACCCTGTCCCCTACTACTGGTAAATTTTGTTCTTCCTCCGTTTCCTCCAATTCCATATCCCTGACTATTTGTTGGTCCCTGACTTCTTGGTAACATATTGGCATGGATAGAAGATTGGCTAGCTAACAGGAAACAGAGAGTAGGCATAAATGGGTCATTTTCTGATTGGCAAGATGTATCGAGTGGTGTGCCACAGGGATCAGTGCTGGGGCCTCAACTTTTTACAATTTATATAAATGACTTGGATGAAGGGACCGAAGGTATGGTTGCTAAATTTGCTGATGACACAAAGATAGGTAGGAAAGTAAATTGTGAAAAGGACATAAGGAGGCTGAAAAGGGATATAGATAGGTTAAGTGAGTGGGCAAAGATCTGGCAAATGGAGTATAATGTGGGAAAATGTGAAGTTGTCCATTTTGGCAGGAAGAATAAAAAAGAAGCATATTATCTAAATGGTGAGAGATTGCAGAGCTCTGAGATGCAGAGGGATTTGGGTGTCCTAGTGCATGAATCGTAAAAGGTTACTATGCAGGTACAGCAAGTAATTAGGAAAGCTAATAGAATGTTATCGTTTATTGCGAGGGGAATTGAATACAAAAGTAGGGAGGTTATGCTTCAGTTATACAGGGCATTGGTGAGACCACATCTGGAGTACTGTGTACAGTATTGGTCTCCTTATTTAAGGAAGGATGTAAATGCGTTGGAAGCAGTTCAGAGAAGGTTTACTAGACTAATACCTGGAATGGGCGGGTTGTCTTATGAGGAAAGGTTGGATAGGTTAGGCTTGTATCTGCTGGAATTTAGAAGAGTAAGAGGTGACTTGATTGAAACATGTAAGATCCTGAGGGGTCTTGACAGGGTGGATGTGGAGAGAATGTTTCCTCTTGTGGGAGAATCTAGAACTAGGGGTCACTGTTTAAAAATAAGGGGTCGCCCATTTAAGACAGAGATGAGGAGAAATTTTTTCTCACAGAGGGTCGTGAGTCTTTCGAACTCTCTTCCTCAGAGGGCGGTAGAAGCAGAGTCTTTGAATATTTTTAAGGCAGAGGTAGATAGATTCTTGGTAAGCAAGGGGGTGAAAATTTATCGGGGGTAGGCGGGAATGTGGAGTAATCAGATCAGCAATGATCTTATTGAATGGCGGAGCAGGCTCGAAGGGCCGAGTGGCCTATTCCTGCTCCTAATTCGTATGTTCCTGTCTCAGATCATGCATTGTTTGCATAGTTCCTTAATAAACCGCCTAATCCTGTCCTGGGCTGGTCCCACGTCCACACTGCCTGTGGCCGTGCCCTCGGGCAGCCTTATTAGTCTTTCCTTCCCTTTGTACCTACCTCTGTGGCCCACTCAACGATCTCGTCATGATTTGTTCCCACTGGCAGCCCTAACTCAAGGACCTTCTGGTGATCGGGGCTCAAACCCTCCTTTAACATTTTTAGGAACATCGGATCATCTCTGCCTGGGTCATCTAATCCCGAGAAATCACAGTAGGTGGTATATTTTCGCTCCGCTTACTCATGGGCCCTTTCGCCTTTATTCTGGGTTAGTCCCACCCCCGCTGACCAGTTAGATCATGCTTCCCCTAGTCCTCCCTTTACCAATCACTTAAAACGGTTGTATCTTCCTAGCTGATTCAATCCCCGCGCATCCTTCCAATTTCCACTAAGGATTAAGTTGGGCATCCCTAGCCAGGTTTGCCGGGGTACCTTGGACTTTACAAGGACATGTATATCTTCCGGGTGAAGTGAGTGTACATCTATCATCTCCTCTAACTTATTCCCAAAGTCGGTGTTTGCATGGTTTGTTTTAGGGGTTGGGAGGTCCCTCGTCATCATCTGTTTCTCGACTGGGGTGAACGGGACATATCGTACTGTAGCCTGAGCCTGCCCATTTCCCACTTGTCTAATCTCTGTTGTAATAGGGGCCATGGCCATTACGCCCTTCGCCCCGGTTTCGGGCAATGGTGGGGCCAATGGTCCCTCTGAGTCATATTTAGCTGGGGGCTCCCAACCCCCATCGTCGTCCTGTCTGTCGTAATCTGCGGCTTCCTTCTCTACTTCTCCCCAGTCAACGTCGTCATTATCGTCTATCGCTCTAAACCTTGGTCCCGGTGCCCGCACCGCACTGACCTTAACCTTTTCCTTTTCTATATAACTTTGTACATGTTTACTGAGTCCTAAGTAGCTACTAATAATTATAAGTATTCCCTTCTCTTCCTTACCCTTACACTGGGTGCCCCACCATTCCCTTTGCCTGTCCGGACTGTCGTTCGGACTCCAGCCTTCCTTTTCATTTTCTCGATTAGTTTCTTATTTTTTCTGCTATAAATTTGGTTATGGACCCTTCCGGTCCCCAATCTTCCCTCCTGTGGCCATTTTTTTTTTCCTCTGGCCTGCGCAAACGGTAACTCGGACCTTCCTGCTACAATGCGGTTCTGGTTACCTACAGCGGCTCGCGGTTCTACCGTGCAGAGATCACTCCAGTACCGCTAGTCTCCTGTTCGGATTCCCTACAGTCTCACGTCCAGCCTTCCGGGCTTCCGCACCTAACTATGGGTGGTAATATAAGGTACTCACCCGACTTGCGGTCCCATTATGGTTGGCCGTTCGACTGCGTCCTGGGAATCCTGCCGACTACGCCAAGTTGTTGTGGGATTTCTCTCTGCCCCAAAGCAGACGGATACGAGCGTGTACTGGTTCCAAGTGATCTTTATTCAAGCACGTGCAGGGAGAGGCCCTCTCAGTCTGAGCTGAGACGGGAGTCTAATTTTTACATTCGAGCAGTTGGCTTATATACAATCTTACACCTTGTTTCCTTCACATCTTCGGGACTTGGCCAATTAATTGTCCAAGTCACGTACACTTAATCACATCTCCACAAAACACATCTTGTTTATCTCATTTGCCCTGTTTCCACATCTGCCATTGTTCTATCCAATTTACGTACGCTTAACCACATCTTCGCAAATCACATCTTGGCGGCCCATTGTTCAATGTATGGCCTACTTGCCTTCTTTTACACCCCCAATCATCGTGTAATATGCTTTTTCCAACTATCTTTGTTCTGCCAGACTTCTCCTTTATTACATCAGCCAGCTAGTCAGTTAAGCCGCTAATCTAACTTTTAACCTCTTCAATCAATAAAAGAGGAAGCACGTTCCCCCTTCTAAAGGGGCAAAACTACTAAACTGTAAATTAGTTCAAATTTACAGTAAACTTAAACAAATTAAATTAATATTTTTTGTTTCGGGGGGTGATAAAGCATTCCAGTTCCTCCGGTGCCCACCGGTCACGGAAGGCCTCAAGCGGGCTGGCGGACACCACGTGCTCCATCTCCAGGGCCACCCGGGCACGAACATCTCCACAGAAGAGAGGCAGGCAGTCGGGCCGAACGGCCCCCTCGACCGCCCGCTGCCTGGACCAGTTTAATGCCACCTCGGCCAGGCCCAGGAGCAGTCCCACGAGGAGGCCCTCCTTTCCCCAGGTCTAAACAGAATAAAGGGGAGGCAGAGAATGGCATCGTGGATTGAGTCCTGATGCTTTACCGCCAATCAAATTTCAGCTGAAATCTTCATCGCATCAGTAAGTAAGGGATCAAGTCACAAGACATATAGGTAAACGCGAGAAAACGGACCCCTCTTTTTAAAAAAAACAGACTTTGGGTGTCTGGCTTCCACCTTAGAACTTTGTAAAAAAGTGCACTCAAAGGTGAACAGGTCCTAGTTATAGGGGTACTCATTTCTATCTGGCAGTGTTATTTCAATTGTTGGCTTGTATGGTAAACTTTCCATAGACATCACGCTGGTGTTGGCCTATTGCAACTTTACTTCAAAAGTATGAAAAACCCATATTTCGTCACAAGCAAGGGTCAGTAATGCAATTATCTATGTTGATGGTCAGACTGATTATTTGGCAGAATTATTGTCCAGAATTTCTTGGAAATTTGCACCATTGTAACAGCCGTCTACGGCATTGGGTTCGATTTCCAATGCAAAAGTCCCAGGAAATGAAGTGAGTTACGCTATTGTTCACACTGCGCCATAACTTCCAGGGGCTTTCGCACCGCTCCGCCTGAACCGTGAAATGTTGGTCATAGCTCCCCGGCCCCCAAGTCAAGTCAATGGTGGCCGTGAATTTCCTGGATTTACGCTAGCTTTCTCGCTGCAGCCACTTATATTGAAAAATAATGGCGCAGGCGAATGTATTTACAATCACGAGCCTAAAACCTATCAAAACGCTACTTCTTCATCATTGTGCGTTATGTCTAGTGTGTATTGCGCGCACGGTTTAAGGGACTGAGGTGCCCGCACATCCCATTGATGAAAGAGTGGGGGAGAAATTCGATTCGGCCCGTTCCCGGGCCTGAAATGGTCAGCGTGAGCCAGAGGCCTGAGGCGCATCCGAAATTGGGCCTGGGACCTCAGTTGAATAATTCTAGCGAGCTGTGGGCTTCGTGAGGCAGCACTCCGGTTTCCTCTCGACCAATTTGGGCTCAGAGGCAGCTGAGGGGAGGGGCAATTTAAATCCAAAATCCTAATTTTTTTCTTTGAAGTGAAGGAGGACAGTAATGCGTCAGTTCAAATTCACAAACAATTCTGGAGTTCACCTGTACTGATTGCAATTTTATAATCTTCACCACATGAACTATATCAGGAGCAATGATGATGCCTATGCTAGGAATTCTATCAAGGTAACAACTATAGAATATTCCTCACACAAACTGCCATGAAGTGAGTGAGTTAAATTCTACCCCAAGCTTTTATGCTATATTCATCATTTTTCAAATGTTTTATTCTTCAAACAATCTCTCCCTTCTCCGCTAAGCAATTGGAGCTACATTTCAGAAGCTATCAACATGTACTATCATGGTTTCTGACTGTGAAGTGTTATCTGAGAGTCTTTACACAGAAATACCACAAAGCATAGTTCTTCTTGTGATCACCAATACACAATTACTTGCTCCTCTCGAACCAAAATTATACTTGGTGCAGTAGTCGGGATTTAGTTACAACTGGTCAGCACCACCTCCTAGTGGCTGTTTCTACAATTGCAGGCAGAGCTCATTCGGCTGCTGGCACTGTTCTGAAAATACCTCCCATAACATTAATCTCCTGTAAACTGATTCAACTCACGAGGTACACAGCTTCTTTCATACAACACCACAATTTGTTTTCTAAGTTTCTACATAAATGCTCCTATTTCACAACTCTGTAATCTGCTGCCAGAAAAAGAAATAGGCAACAGGGTATTATCGTGTTCTCTCAACTGAGGTTGCTCCAAGTGGTGATCAACGGGGCCCTCTCCTGTGCCTCACCCCCTCCGTCCGCTGACAACAAAGATAGAGCCCTCACTTTCCACCCAATCAGCCTCCGCGCATTTACCAAATCACCTCCGGCCATTTGCGCCGCCCTTTCAGAATAAGGGGGCACCCTTTTAAATCGGAAATGAGGAGGAATTTCTTCTCTCAGAGGGTTGTGAACCTTTGGAATTCTCTTCCCCAGAGAGCTGTGGAGGCTGGGTCATTGAATATATTTAAGGTGGAGATAGACAGATTTTTGAACGATAAGGGAGTCAAGGGTTATGGGGGAGTGGGCAGGGAAGTGGAGTTGAGGCCAAGATCAGATCAGCCATGATCTTATTGAATGGCGGAGCAGGCTCGAGGGGCCAAATGGCCTACTCCTGCTCCTACGTCTTATGTTCTTATAATTACACCACCGAGCACACCGTCCCCTCTCTGCTAACTGGAGGGTTTGTTCATTTTCAGCCTGGCTGTAAAGGGCGTGAAGTGACGTGACGAATGCATTGACTAATGAATGAATGAATGGAGCTCGCTACTACGGGGAGTGGTTGAGGCGAATAGCGGGGATGCATTTTGGGGTGGGGGGGGGGGGAGAGGCTGGATGGGGACATGAGGGAGAGAGTAATAGAAGGATATGCTGATAAGGAGAGATGAAGAGGGGTGGGGGGGGAAGGCTCGTGTGGAGCATAAACACCACCTATTGGGCCGAATGGCCTGTTTCTGTGCTGCAGACTCGATGTAATGTAATGGTATCGATGTAATAACCATACTGCATCCAGGCTGATATTGTGTAGATCTCCGCCGTGACTGCCGAAAATCATCCCATTCCGTAGAAATCGAGCGCAATGGTCACCTTCATAGTCACTAAGAGAGCAGTGTGGGCAGATGAGCGTGGCTCAGCGTATTCCTGCGGCACATCACAGGCAGATGCCTCTTTGCTGAAGCACACTCCTCAGAAAGGTCGTCATATGACCTGTGCTGCTTGCATATTCTGTGGGAGGAGAAATACTACGAAGGAAGCTGAATCCTCCTTAAATGGTGCCTTGACTGTCCTTAGCTCCGTACTGTGCTGCTGCTACTCTGCTCAGGCAGCCCCTCGGAACTGAGGATGACTTGCTTCCACATTAAAAATGAGTTCTCAGGTGACTGATGAGTCCAATGCGGGACCTACAGTCTCTGTCACAGGTGGGGCAGACGGTGGTTGAAGGGGTGGGTGGGTGGGGTGCTTGGGTTGACGTGCGCTCCTTGCGCTTGGCTTCCACTTGCTCCCGGCAAAGAGGCTCGAGGTGCTCGGCGCCTTCCCGGATGCTTCTCCTCCACTTTGTGCGGTCTTGGACCAGGGATTCCCAGGTGTCGGTGGGGATGTTGCACTTTTTCAAGGAGGCTTTGAGGGTGCCCTTGCAGCGTTTCCTCTGCCCACCTGGGGCTCTCCCCCTATGATAATGCCCATAAGGAATGTCGTATCTGTTCCCAAGAAGCCTTGACTGCGTTTGGGGGGTCGAGGGGTCTAAAAGTATGCTTGAAGCAGTCAGAGGCAAGTGCGGGTATTTGTAGTCAGAAATCAAAAAGGAACGTTGTAAAAGGCATTTCCAACTCTCCAGGTTCTAAATAAGCTCCTCCCATCCACCGTGATCAGCTGATAATGGCAGCTGCTGTGCTTTACATCTCAGTCTAACTTACCCAGCGTATCATCAGTGCAAACCCAGCAAACTTGCATCTACTGCGCCACAAACCCTCACTCTTGACAATTTGCAAATGTAGTCAGTTGGAACCCAGCGAGCAGATAGGCTCGAAAACATTCATGGGAGCTTGGAGGAAGCATTTTAATGGCAAAAATCGGGCAAAAACGTGCATCTGATTTTTGTTCCCCCTAAAAAAATGTGTTCTGTTCATACACCACTAAATCCCACTAACTCCCTGAAAACGGTAAAGAAATTCCCCCCCCATCATAATTTTTATAAATATCTTCTGTGACACCTTTTCCAATGCCTTCTGATTTTATATGTATAACATATGAGAGCGAATATTCACGGCATTTTCTTCATTCTTGGATTGCCATAAAGAGTTCAGTTAGTTAAACTGCTCTTTACAAATCCATGCTGACTGCTCCCAATTAGCCTGTGCTTTCCTAAATATTCACTAAATGATACTGCATTATGGGTTCTAAGGGTTTACCCACAAGTGAAATAAACAAACTGGCATGTAATTTCCATGCTTATTCCTATTCCCTTTCTGTAACGGAGGAATCAGTCATCATTATCTAAGATCAGCCATGATCTTACTGAATGGCGGAGCAGGCTCGAGGGGCCGAATAGTCTACTCCTATTTCTTATGTTCTTATTATCAAGATTTCGTAATATAAAAATCGACAAAATTTATTGTCAGAGAAATATTCTATATTCTGATCTGTGACAAAGGATCACAACTGAAGTGTGAAATGTATCATCGGGTAAACTGGTAGATGTGAGTTCAAATCCCACCACGGCAGCTGGTGAATTTAAATTCAGTTAATAAATGTGTCTGGAATTTAAAAAAAGCTAGTATCAGTAATGGTGACCATGAAACTACTGGAGTGTTGTAAAAACCCATCTGGTTCACTAATGTCCTTTAGGGAAGGAAATCTGCTGACCTTACCTGGTCTGGCCTATATGTGACTCCAGACCCACAGCAATGTTGTTGACTCTTAACTGCCCTCTGAAATGGCCTAGCAAGCCACTCAGTTGTATAAGGTGGCTCGCCACCACCTTCTCAAGGGCAATTAGGAATGGGCAATAAATGCCAGCCTTGCTGGCAACACCCACATCCTGTGAAATTTAAAGAAAATCCATACTTACATATTAAATGTGCAGGGTTCATTCTAATTAAATACCCAGGCTGATTTTTCACCTACCTAGGCATGACAGCCAGTTGTAAATTAGCAGCTAATTAAAACAGTAGTTTTTCCCCCCCCCCAGAGGAGACGGCATTTAAAAATATTGTATCCCCAAGTACGGTGAGCATAACCTTATCATTAAAAGTGCTGCTTCAGTTAAAGTGGCACCATTGTGTCTTTGTGTTTAAAGTGCCAATGACCTCCATATTTCTTATTGAGCAATAGATTATATTAAGCAGATGGTGTTACATTCAACATGTGCTCAAATTACCAGCACTTTAAACTAAGAAATGCATTGTTGTGATTTCAAAAAGGGAAAATCCCAAAAGCAGAGGCTATGTTCTTATACCAGCATTACAATTTGCAAGTACCCACATTTTGAACATTTAAAACAAAGTTTCTGCAGTCACTTGCTTGAGCAGCTGAGATTAATTGGTTTATAGTTGAGAGGACTGCCTAGTAGATAAAGTATGCAAAGTGTGAAATGCACAGGAGTAAGAGAATACAAATTAATAGGGATTAGAAAATAGATGACAGCATTTAGATTTGGAATACGGGCTATTATAATGGGGAAAACTGGGGAGAAAAGTGGCTGTGAAGGAATTCCACTCATGGAAACAATTCTTGATTATAATTGCCTGAATGCCAAGAATAGGTTGCTCCTGTCCTGCAATTATGGATTATAATACACATACTTTTAACAATACCTAGGGGTGGGGGACAGCGCAGGAAAAACTGTGTGTATTCCCATTACAGCTACCAGCAAGAATATTAAGAGAGCATATCTGGGATATGACAAAATGATCACAACTGCAGATGAGAAATCTGTTAATTAACAGCAAGATTTAGATGCAGACATTAGAATGTTCTTCCCCCCCACATTTACAATATCCAATAAAGTGTAAAAAGTGAACGCAAACTGGATTAGCAACAGACCAAGGTGAAGAATGTCAACTGCTGTGATCACTAGTGGCCCCTTCAATTAAAACATTGAGCACAATGTTTAGGATTAGCTATCAATCTATAATAAAAGATCAACAATAGCTGTGATAACCCAGCATCTTCAGGTCTAAGACCATCAAATGTTAACTGCAGGTTCTCTGCTTATGGTAAACCTTGAGCTACAGAATTGACCTTGTACGTACAACATTGTCCGTATACATTGCAATACAGAGAGCAAAGTTTTAGTCACTATCTGAAAATTGTTGCATAAGCAGCGCATATTTTAAGTCGCACCATCCTGTAGCTCAGAGCTAGCCTAAGCTGCTCTTAATAATACACAGGCATAAGCCACATAATGGCCCGGGTTTTGCAGTGGTAATGACGGCGAAACGGTCAGCATTCGCCGTCATTACCCCTGTGAAACGGACAGCAACTTCAGAATTCAGCGCATGTGCAGATAAACGTGGAAATCCAGAAGTTGCGGTCAGTCATTCCCTGCTCCGCCACAGGCTGCGCTGTGGAACTCCCCGGAGCCGGCAATCAATTCAAATCACATTGAAGAACGAAAACTTCCCCCATCACTCTGGAATATTGCTGTTAAACACCCCCCCCCCCAAAAAAGTTAAGCCTTGTTGAAAGAGGTGTAACTGGGTTTCTAATGGCGTACTGACTGCTGAACAACTGTTCTGGCCCTGAAAAACTAATTTTATATTTGTGGAATGTCAAATTTTTCTATTAATATGATTAACAATTACATGGTTTTTAAAATATATATATTTTTAAATTTATATTTCAGCTGCTACCTTAATCAGATGTGTATGCCCCAATCTTTATTTAGCTCTCTGCAAAATTTATAAGCAAATTATAATCTGCGCGTTTTACTTCCTGGTTTGCTGTCTGAGAATTCTTCAATGTGATTGGCTGCTTAGCCTGCTTGATGACATCACTGCTGCTAGGTGCTTGTGATTCGCTTGCTTTGGCAGCAGATTCAAACAAAAGTTGGGAGAGCTGAAATTCCCACCAGAGATTGCTAGATCTTTGTCAGCAGCTTTCTTCGAGGTCAGCGGTGAGCGCTGTCGCTGACCGCAAATTCCAGGCCACGGTCACGATTCATTCTTTTACCTTCTCACCTATGTCAACTTGCTTCTTCCATGGACACTGCATAAAATTTTTTTTTTTTTTTTTTTTAACAGGAACACAGGCAGAAATTCAATTTTGAGATTCTACTGACATTCATAAAGGACCGTGCTGCATACTGATCAGAACAGTTCAGTTGAATTATGGTGCTGTAGCCATAAAAGTCTGAGCTGGATTTGTAGTTAATTCTCAGAGAAGCAACAGTATCCAAACCCAATGTGCCGCTCACAGGAACAGGAATAGGCCATTCAGCCCCTCAAGCCTGTTCTACTATTCAATGAGAATAGCTGATCTGTATCCACCTGCCTTGGCCCCATATCCCTTAGCTAGCAAAAAATGTTTAATTTTAAATTGAGCTAGCATCTACTGCTTTTTGAGAGAGTTCCACACTTCTACCAACTTTTGTGTGAAGTGTTTCCAAACTTCTCTCCTGAATGGCCTTGCTCTGATTTTAAGGTTATGTCCCCTTGTCATAGACTCCACCCTCACCAGCAGAAAAATTTCAATCAATTCCTTTCAAAATCCTAAAACCCCCAATCAAATCACCACTTGACCTTCTAAAGTCTAGGGAATACAACCCTAGTTTCTGTAATCTCTCAATTTGGAAGAAGCACTGAGAGTAGCAATGGCACAGAATGTACTCTGGGTGGGGGACTTCAATGTCCATCACCAAGAGTGGCTCGGTAGCACCACTACTGACCGAGCTGGCCGAGTCCTGAAGGACATAACTGCCAGTCTGGGCCTGCGACAGGTGGCGAGAGAACCAACACGAGGGAAAAACCTACTTGACCTCGTCCTCACCAATCTACCTGTCGCAGATGCATCTGTCCATGACAGCATTGGTAGCAGTGACCACCGCACAGTCATTGTGGAGACGAAGTCCTATCTTCACACTGAGGACACCCTCCATCGTGTTGTGTGGCACTACCACCGTGCTAAATGGAATAGATTCAGAACAGAGCTAGCAGCTCAAAAAAGGGCATCCATGAGGGGCTGTGGGCCATCAGCAGCAGCAGAATTGTATTCCCCCACAATCTATAACCTCATGGCCCGGCATATCCCTCCCTCTACCATTACGACCAAGCCAGGGGACCAACAACCCTGGTTCAATAAGGAGTGTAGAAGAGCATGCCAGGAGCAGCACCAGGTGTACCTAAAAATGAGGTGCCAACCTGGGTCAATCATCACAGCCCCAGGACATCACTGCAGGAGTTCCTCAGGGCAGTGTCCTAGGTCCAACCATCTTCAGCTGCTTCATCAATGACCTTGCCTCCAACATAAGGTCAGAAACGGGGATGTTCACTGCAGTGTTCAGCGCCATTCACAACTCCTCATATAATGAAGCAGTCCATGCCCGCATGCAACAAGACCTGGACGACGGTCAGGCTTGGGCTGATAAGTGGCAGGTAACATTCGCACCACAGAAGTGAGGGAATGACTATCTCCAACAAGCGAGAGTCTAACCACCTCCCCATGACATTCAACGACATTATCATCGCTGAATCCCCCACCATCAACATGCTGGGGGTCACCATTGACCAGAAACTTAACTGGACCAGCTACATAAATACTGTGGCAACAAGAGCAGGTCAGAGGCTGGGTATTCTGCGGCGAGTGTCTCACCTCAACTCCCCAAAGCCTTTCCACCAGCTACAAGGCACAAGTAAGGAGTGTGAGGGAATACTCTCCACTTGCCTGGATGAGTGCAGCTCCAACAACACTCAAGAAGCTCGACACCATCCAGGACAAAGCAGCCCGTTTGATTGGCACCCCAGCCACCACCTTAAACATTCACTCCCTCCACCACCAGCATACTGTGGCTGCAGTGTGTACCATCTAGAAGATGCACTACAGCACCTCCCACCCCCGCGACCTCTTCCACCTAGAAGGACAAGGGCAGCAGGCGCATGGGAATACCACCACCTCCCAGTTCCCCTCCAAATCACACACCATCATGACTTAGAAATATCACTGATCCTTCATCATCGCTGGGTCAAAATCCTGGAACTCTCTAACAGCACTGTGGGAGTACCTTAACCATATGGACTGCAGCGGTTCAAGAAGGTAGCTCACCACCTTCTCAAGGGCAATAAATGCTGGCCTTGCCAGTGATGCCCAGATCCCATAAGCGAATTTTAAAAATGTAACCCTTTGAGCTCTGATAACATTCTGGTGAATCTGCAATGCACCCCTTCCAAGGCCAATACATACTTTCTAAGTAGTGTGCTCAGAACTGTACAGTATTCCAGATGTGGTCTAATCGAGGCTTTGCGTAGCTGTAGCAAAACTTCCTCCCCTTTATATTGTAGCTATCTACATATAAAGACTAACATTCTATTAACCATTATTATTGGGCCGTATTTTCCGATCGGAGGCCTCTTGCGTACGGAGGCCTCCAATCTGGAAAAATCTACGAACTTACTCGAGGGCTCCCGGGGCACCTACACTTCCGACCCTGGGCCTCTCCAAACCCGCAGGGCCCACGTATCCCTGGGGCGCATGCGGTTCGCAAGCGTCCCTGGGATCACATGGGCCAGGCCAGCCAATAGAAGAGGGAATCTCCCTTCATACACCTGACAGATTGATCTTCATTCATATGAGTCTATGAAAAAATAGTAAAACATTAATCAATTTTTAAAAAAGCACCTTTTTAAAATTAGTTGTAATTACAATAAATTACTTTATTTTTTCAAAAAATTAAATTTTTGTATAAAGTTTTTTTACAGGGCTAAAAATAAACAGCTTTTTTTTTTTAAAAAAAAGCTATTTTTAAATGATAAATGACTGAAAAAAAATTTTTTCCCCACTTTTTTCAAACTCTTACCCTGGTAAAAGCAGGCCTTACACCTGCTTTTACCAGACGTAAGAATTGTAAGGGTTTTCTGCGGGCGGAGGGTCTCCAGAAAGCAGAACTCTCCGCCCGCAGAGGCCCTTCTCCAGGGCAGGCGTCCGATCTGTCAAGAGCATTCTTGACAGATCAGAAATGCCAGTTTTCAGCACATGCGCTGTGCATGCCTGAAACTGGCATTTCCGATGTCCCTATGGGTGCGTACACAGCGCACACACCCGTAGGGATCAGAATATCCGGGCCATTATTTTTTGTACCTGACCACTACAATTTAGTATAAAACCAGAAAATGCTGGAAATACTCAGGTCAGGCAGCATCTGTGGAGAGAGAAACAGTGTTAACGTTTCAGGTCGATGACCCTTCGTCAGACAAAGGGTCATCTACCTGAAACGTTAACTCTGTTTCTCTCTCTACAGATGCTGCCTGACCTGCTGAGTATCTCCAGCATTTTCTGGTTTTATTCCAGATTTCCAGCATCCGCAGTATTTTGCTTTTGTACTGCACTTTAGTGATCTGTGTAGATGGACCCTTAAATTTCTTTGGATCTTCACTGTCTCACCATTTTTATTTTTTTTAAATACTCGAATCTATCCTTTTTTTGAGTCCAAAATGGATGACCTCACACTGAAATCCATCTGCCACAGTTCTATCCATGTCTTTGTAATTTTATATTCCAGTCTACAACTACTTACCCCAATCTTGTGTCATTGGCAAACTAAACGTGGATATATGACTCTAGTAACTTGGGGCCGATGAGTTATATGAATTTGTATTGTTAAATGACCATAAAAAAAGACTTGCTTTCATATAGCACCTTTCATGACCACTGGACATGAAAAAGTGCTTTACAGCCAATGAAATACTTTTTGAAGTGTAGTCACTTGTAGTGTAGGAAATACAGCAGCCAATTTGCACACAGCAAGCTCTCACAAACAGCAATGTGATAATGACCAGATAATGTTTTTGTGATGTTGATTGAGGGATAAATATTGGCCAGGATACCGGGGAGAACTCCCCTGCTCTTCTTCAAAATAGTGCCATGGGATCCGAGAGAGCAGATGGCGCCTCAGTTTAACATCTCAACTGAAAGACGGAACCTCAGACAGTGCAGCACTCCCTCAGCACTGCACTGGAGTGTCAGCCTAGCTTTCTGTGCTCAAGTCTGTGGAGTGGGACTTGAACCCACAACCTTCTGACTCAGAGGCATGTGCGCTACCCACTGAGCCACAGTTGACACCATGGACATGGAACGGCTGCAGTATAGACAAAACCATGTAATATATTTTTATTAAAAAACCACACACAATGAAGGGAGGAAAAAAACCCTTTACTTCCAAAATGTTGCTGGTTTTAGAGTAGTTGCATGGTCTGCTCACAACTGTACATGGGAGAAAAAGTGGCAATACGGTTTGTCATCTTCAAAATTCCCATATACAAAAAGGATCACACTATAACCTGAAGGAGAAAATACATTGGAGTATCAACCTTTTCTGATACATGAACAATGCCAATTGGCATGACAGTACATTTGTCATTAAGAAATTTGCTTGTGCATAGTATATGCCAAAGCTATCTTCAAGGAACCAATAAAGTCAGACTGCACTGAACGGGTCTTCCTACAAAAGTATTTATGAAGTATTAAAAATTAATATTGCACTCAGACAAATTTCAAGCTGTACAACAGCTAAATAGAACGCTGTAAAAACCTAAGCTAAAATTTAGACAACAGTGCAATATTTCCTAGTACTTAAAATTCCACCATCTCCTCTTCCTCATTATAGTTGAGGAGTTAACTTTTCTATTTAGAAACAGGGGAACGTCAAGAGACCTTGCAAAAAAGGGAAAAATTAGATTTCAAATTACAAATACACATTTTACAAAGCAAAAAAATCTCATTAGGATCAATGTTCCCTTTAATTTTTTTTTCATGTGTGGTCCCTTTAGCTGCGCGGCCCATTCAAATTTTCACGCACGTGCGGTTATTTCCATTGAAGCGCCGGTGAGGGGCCTACGAGGTCGCGCAGCAGCTTGATGGGAACATTGGCTAGGATACACAAGGGTGAAGCAGCCACCACTTTCCTGGAATAATTTCAGGTTTTTTTCACGAATCCAGGTTTAAAAGAAAATCAAAAAGGTTACATTAAAGAAATATGCAGAAAATGCCTTTTTTTTTGTAAATTGTCTGTTTCATAGGTTATAAAAATTAGGTTATAAAAATGTATTTTTTTGCTGGTGTACTGAAGACCAGAGAATACATTATTATTCTTCATATGCAGCTGAAAGGTACATAGAACAAAAACAAAATCACTACAATTGGTTGGTGAGTCCATCAATTTCAAGTGGGGAAAAAGCAGTAAAATTTGATTAGATGTAATTTTAAAATGAAGAATGAGAAAGTTAAAAACGAATAACCAGTATAATACCCACCAACAGGAAATTCCTGCACTCTAATTATCGCAACTAGAATTTGCCTGCAATAGTGAACTACTCTCAAAAAGGAACCGTACTGCCAGTATGAAGGCCCATACTGCTTTAAGGCAGTAAAATTAACAGCTTCCACTTATCTTGTATCAGTACAAACTTTTAAAAACGAGTCAATCAACTTGAAGGTAAACAGCGACAATTTTTGCCGAATAGGCACTCAACCACCAGACGACCGGGCACCATTCTACTCGCTTGTTTAGTTTGAAGTGTGGGAGACTGACGCCGCGCACTAGCGCCCTGCATTTACACATCCAATTGTGGTCTGTGATTCTGTCAACAGGATAAGAGCTGGATTTAGCAGTGTACATGCACACTGAGCAAATGCCAATGGCAAACTGCACTCGACAGCTTTGCCAGGCGCATGCTACTTTTCAGCTTAGAGTGAAGCTAAGAAACTGTACATTACAACCACCCGCACATTCAAATTCTGTGTCTATCATTCCTGAAATTCCTCATCCTTTTACTAAAGCGCTTCCCGCCCCAAACTTGCTCATCTATACCTAACCTAAATTTCCTTTCTATTTTTCTTGAAATGGGCAATTTTTTTGTGTGACTGAAGATATTGCGAAAAGAAATCCAATCTTTTAAGCAATGTTTTTATAGCACTGGTCATGGCTCAGTGAGTAAATCATTCACTAATTTTAAAATCAGTTTACCAGATGTACCTGTAAATTATGACTAAAATAGAGTGGAATCCAGTTGAGCAACTGATTTGGTCAGTAGCCCGAATGCTCAACATAGCGGACTGGACAGCGCGGGTAATCCTCCTATGCGGGTGAGCAACATTCTGCTTAGCATGCTGCATCTGGACTTGCCAGAATGATGAAACAAAAACACCCGATTGGAAGAATGCTGACACTGAGGTACGCATTGGAGGCAGGCTGAGCATCTGATTAAGTCAATTGTCTACGGTTTTGAGTACAGAGCAGCATTGCTCATCCGTTCGAGAATGATCGCTGCCTCTAGAAAGCATCAACAGAAGGTGCAATGGGGAGGAAAATCTAGCACAAAACTGGTCTGTACAACAGATTTAAAAAATCCAAACTTATGCTTATATGGGGGTTTTGGCACTCAATTTAAATATTGCATCTGCATGATCACTACAAGTAGATACCACTCACGTGCAATCTGAATGGGATCTAAATCATTCATGTGATACACAGTTATTTGCTCTGCTGTATGCTTAATACTTCCTCTAAAAGTAATCTTTCTTCCATTTTGCTGGCATATCATGCACTGCAGAACTAGTTGTGTATGTTTGAATTTTGGTTCAAATTTACTCCCCTTGTAGACCACATGGGAAAGTCACTGGGATGAGATATGAACTCAAAAAGGGAAGTAAGATAACTCATCCTCCCCCTCCAAACAGAGCACGATTAGAACATGGAATGTTTTATCACAAGTAGCTGAGGCAGAGACTGGCATTAAAAGGGAATTGGATCAGTATATAAATGGGAAGAGAACGGGACTAGATAGACAGCTCCAGTTGAAGAGCGAAACCGGCACATGGGCCGAAGGGCCTTCTGTGTTGTAAATTCTATGAACAGGGAACTTCTGTGCAGGCATCCCAACTTGCACAGAGAAAATTACAATGTATATAAAATGTTAACACCAAGTGGCGTTCCAGTTTAGTGCGCTTTCACTGAACGTTGCATCAAATTCCAATCTTCAAGCAAAAGGGGATTAAACCACCACTGATCCGGCATTGTAACAGTTTATTGCCAATTTCCTCGTCGTCTTCCGCCTCTCGTCTGCTCCCTCTTGTAATCATATTCCCAATTTCTGTTGTGTTGAGAGGTTTGGTCCTGTCGGAACTCAGGCTCGCGGGTTCCCCTGTAGTGCCGGTCTGGACTGTGATCCTGGAAGCGAGCATCTCGCGTAAAACGGCCATTATCTGACGAGGTTGGGTCCTGTCGGAACTCAGGCTCACGGTTTGCCTTATAGTGCCGGTCTGGACTGTGATCCTGGAAGCGAGCATCTCGCGTAAAACGGCTATTATCTGACTGATAGGAAGAATGTGCCTGCTGCCTCTGGGTGCCTGTTGATGACTTTTCCGAATGCCACGTTGCTTGTGAATTTGGACTGGTTGACCGTGGCTGTACATTCTGAAGTGCCGTTTGCTGGTTAGAAGGCATTCCTCGATTTGATTGCTGCAGGGTGGATCGATTGTTGACGTTGGGCTGCGGCATTGAAGGATTGTAATTCTGCTGCCCTCCTCTGGCCTGTTGATGCCACATGTTGTTTATCTGGAAGTTAAATCAAACAGTTTTAAAAATCCACAGAATAGAGTCAGAGCTAAACTGGTGAGAGCAATCAGCTGATCAATGAAAAGTTGAACTTAGGTTCTCAATTTAAGTAAAACATGAAGGGTTTTGATACAAGCAAGGAGGAACTGATTCCACTGGCAACTACCCCCAAAATACTTAACGGACATCGAGCAAGGAATACAAAATTTTAATCTCAGAAGCGCAAACGAAATTATAAATCTTGCAACTCAACATTCATCTGAACTCTTAAAATCATTGCCCTATAATCGATCAGACGCTGAACAGGGTGCTCCATGTAATGACCCACACTGGTGGATTAATGATTTCACTGCAAATTAGGTGATAATTTGGCTGCTAACCAAGAAATAAATCTATATATTGTACAAAAGAGGATCCATCATAATTATCTCGAAAATTGGAGGCTTGCCTTTTTCCCCTTAATTATTCCAAATAAGAGAAAACTTATCACGGTGGTGGTGTGGCTCTCATCACCAAATCACACCTTGGTCTGTCCCCATACTTCTCTGGCACCTTGCCTCGTTTCACTCATCTCGCTTCATTTAACATCCTCATTTTCTACTGCCTACCCAAGTACAGTACCAAGCCAGGTTTCTCAAGAGATACTTTAATGTTCTCTCGCTCTCGTATACTGTACCTCTCTCCTTCAAACCTACCCTAATCACCCCTCTCCTCAAAAATCCAGCCCATAAGCCCTCTGTCCGTGCAAACTACCACCCCTTCTCCAACCTCCCTTGCCTCTCCAAAGTCCTTAAACGTGCTGTCGCCTCCCAAATCCGTACCCATCTTTCCCGGAACTCCCATGTCATGTTTGAATCCCTCCAATCAGGTTTCCACCCCGCCACAGTTCCAAAACAGCTATCAAAGTACAAATGACATTCTACGTCACTGTGACAGTGAGAAATTATCCCTCCTCATCCTTCTTGACCTGTCTGCAGCCTTTGACACGGCTGACCACACCACACTCTTCCAACACCTCTCCACCATTGTCCAGCTGGGTGGGACTACACTCGCCTGGTTCCATTCTTATCTATTCAGTCATAGCCAGAGAATCACCTGCAATGGCTTCTCTTCCCGCTCCCACATCGTTACCTCTGGTGTCCCCCAAGGATCTATCCTTGGCCCCTTCTATTTCACATCTACATGCTGCCCCTCAGCGACATCATCCGAAAACACAGCATCAGTTTCAACATGTACGCTGACAACATAAGAACATAAGAAATAGGAGCAGGCCATTCGGCCCTTCGAGCCTGCTCCGCCATTCAATGAGATCATGGCTGATCTTCTGCCTCAACTCCATTCACCGGCCCTATCGCCATATCCCTTGATGCTCTTACTAGTCAGAAATCTATCGACCCTACCTCTGTAACTCCTCCAGCCCTACAACCCTCGAGATATCTGCACTCGTCCAATTCTGGCCTCTTGCGCATCCCCGATTTTAATCGCTCCACCATCGACGGCCGTGCTCTGGAATTCCCTCCCTAAACCGCTCCACCTTGTTCCTCCTTTAAGACACTCCTTCATTTGCCCTAATAGCTCAGGTGGCTCGGTGTCAAATTTTGTTTGATAACACTCCTGTTAAGCTTCTTGGGACATTTCACTATGCTAAACGGCACTATCTAAAGTTATTGTTATATACTCAGTGGAAACAAACTGGAGGTATCAGGATAGGGAAGAGATCTTGTAATATTGGTGAACAGGTCAATATCAGCCTAGTGCTTCCAGGTAAAGAAAACATAGTTGCAAAAAAGTTATTTTAAAAATTGTACGTAGCTTTGGTGAGACTACGTACAGAATCTCCGGTTTAGTTTTGGCTGCCCCTACTTCAAGGGGCGATGTTATAAGAGGGTTCAACGGAGAGCAAAAAAATTACTGCCAGAACATGGGAGGATAAGCAATGAAGACCCTGGGACTTGTCTCAAAGAACACAAGACTGGGGGAGGGGGGGTGGCCTGATAGAAGGTATTATAATGGGATTACGTAAGAAAAGAAGGTACATCAATGCTCACATGCAAAAGGTAAGGTTTTCTGTCGTGTATAGAATTTCAGAACAGGGGCATAGAAAAACTGCTAATGCAAATGAACACTTTAAAAAAAAAAACCACAGGGTTTCAAAAGAAGAAAAATTTCAGTCATCTGCAAAGATTCATGGTTATTAAAGTGGTATTTTACAAGAAACCTTTTTTTAAAAACAGTGTTAAAGGGTCATGTCTCCAAGGGTCATGTCTCCATCGTGTTACTGCTCCTTCAACGGCATCTTTCAATTTGTGGTTTTAAAATTCAATATGTCTATAGCACAGTTTATATATAAGTAAATTAGGATACAATTGTGTACACATGTACAATAATAGACTGCACCTTGAAATCTGTATTTCATTTTTCAGGTTCAGAATACTTTTATCCCAATAAACTTGGGATGGAAATAGATTTTTCAAAGGAAATGATTTCACTTACCATGACCTGTCTTTGAAGACTATCAGGTGTAGAAAAAGATCTCTGTACCAACTGTGGAGTTGCAAACAGTGCAGAGCCCATATCCACTCCCCGATCAAATCTGTCAAAAGGAGTGGAGGGGAAAAATTTTCAAAATGATCCAAGAAGCAATACAGACTAAAAACTTCAGAATTGCAGGAGTCTGTTCAAGTCCAAGTAACTCACAAATACTGTAAAAAGTGATAGCATGGGTGCAGTATAGGGCTCCTGGTGCACCATGATTCCACAACCACATTTATCACCATGAGGTTTCTCCCCTTAAAGTTTTCCCCTATTGCAATAGCATTGGGCCAACTACCTGGTGCTTTGAGCCGACACCATTCTTCTAATCCCCATTTCTATTATCTCCAACAGAAGAAATGTGCAAGGTAATGAATGTGCAGGGTTTAGCAAACCCCCATTGATCTCAACTGTTACAGAAGCTCAGAGTCCAGTTGCACCAGTGAAATTTACAATGTGGGAAATGCATGGAGTGTAACGAGTTGAAAATAAATGGCGACCAAGAGATTGAATTTTATTTGACATCATTCAAATTCATTTAATATTAAACAGAATTACTGTCACACATCTTTGATACAAACTTTAGGGTCTCAGGTTTCCTGCCACTACTACTTTATTCTGCACATTTGTAAATGGTACCGTATATTGCAGGCACCAACCTTGAAAGGGATGTGCACTGATGAGACCACCTCCAAGCCGTGATTCTACATCAGCTTTTCCGCACAATAACTGCAGCTAGATGTTTGCACCAAATACACAACATCTAAAATTTCCCCACATACAATGAGTGGTATCAATAGCCAGTATAGCTTCCAGCTCTAGCTACGAAAACTATACAATATTGTAACAGTACCAGCAGCATAATGCTGGCATTTAATAAGTAGCTGATTTTAGTCTAACTATTGGGTTTCTTCAAGACTTCAAAACAGCAAAGACTCCACCAATATTCAAAATCTAAATTCAGACAGAACTGAAAGTTCTGTTAAAGTTGGTAACTGATAACTATTAAAGCTAGAATTTAGTTGCTGTCTCATTTCCAGGCAAGCACCTGGTTTTATTTTGGTGTAACAAATGTTCACGGGAAGGATGCCATGGCATCGTGAAAGCTCTATAACCCTTTGTAATCAGTTTTTAGACGTAATTACTTTTTATTTAAATGACTAATCACAAGTTCTACCTACATGACTCTCTGAAGTGGATTGGCGGGTTCCACGTTCCCTTTTTTTAAAAAAGGTTTGATACAGCAAATAGATTACATCCCTAGCTAGCAACACAGAGCTGAAAAATAAATAAAATAGCTGAACAATCACAAAAGGAAGTCTGTACCGATTATTATTGAATTGGTTAGAATTGTAGGGACTGAGAGAAGCAGTTGAATTCTGAGACTGGTTTCCTTCCCGAGATTCATGAACACTACCTAGGAAGTGAAGAGAGGAAATTACTGCAAATTTCAATTTCAAATACAACAGTTCATTTTAATCTTCCTGCATTACAAAGACATTTTAAAATGTATGGTAACTTGTCTTCTATAGAGATTCAATATCTATCTTTCTGCCCGGCTCGCCTTGTTTTTATCATTCCTAATTCTCTCCTTGCTTCACATTCCTCTCTTTCCCTCAACACATGTTTACTAATAGCTTAGCAGAAGCAGCATCTCCACTCCAGGTAAAACCATCTAAAGTTTGGTGGTGACAGCAGTATCACTCTCCATTTGCAAAGCACCAGATGAGGGCGATGGTTTAAAAGCTTGATGTATGCATGCTAAATTATGGTGGCATGCCCAGTGTATAGTCAAAAATAGTTCCACAAGCATACAAATAAAATCTAATTCATCTTTAAGTGGGTCCATTGCAGAATTATTTAGTAAAATTGACGAGGACATTTGAAGTTTAATCTTTGTATGGTGTGCATTAAAGTGCCCGCCCACCTCCACCAGTTGCCACTAGGAATTCCTACAGTTCACCCGCACTATTCCCTTCCTAGCAATTAGCTCAAATGTTGGGGCACCCTGGGAATAGATTTGCATTCTTTCTAATCTGGAAAAATGTGCAGTAGAGAATTAAAAATTACGACAGGTGGAAGCCGACAGACTACAGATCAAAAATTAAACAGAATTGAAAACAATCACCAGATAAGACCGGAAATAAGTGGCTAAACAAAAAAAAGTGCCATTGATTCAAGGGCTCCTTACCTGATCTGAACTGGATCTTGATGGCCCGGCCATACAGCTGTATCCCATTCAACAAGTCCTTCCCATAGTGGACCGACTCTTCGTGTTTAAAATTCACGAACGCGAACTGCTTGGATTTTCCATCCTTGTCCTTGGGGATCTTTACAGCGAGGAGTGGGCCAGCCTGGCAAACAGTAAAATGAAGAGAAGTGTGATTGGAACCTTTTCAATCCGGTCGGTGGGGGGGGGGGGGAAATAAAGGAACTTAAAAAAAAAATCAACTTGAAAACTGCATCGCCATTTAGTGAAGCAAATCAGGGTTAAACCTACACAGGGAGGTGGAAGAGTTTGAAATAAAATCTGTGCAGCTAAATTAACCTGTAAAACCCAGAATAAAATCTCCCCTGGAACCCTTCAAGTGCGAATACAACCTAAACCGAGAAGTCGCACAACACCAGGTTATAGTCCAACAGTTTTATTTAAAATTACGAGCTTTCGGAGCTGCTGCTCCTTCGTCAGGTAAGCTCGTAATTTTAAATAAAACTGTTGGACTATAACCTGGGTGTTGTGTGACTTCTCATTTTTGTCCACCCCAGTCCAACACCGGCATCTCCGCATCAGGACAACCTAAACCAGCCGAGACTGAATGTGATTAGAGATAGAGAGAAAAAATAATAATTTCAGTTGTGTGACCCCCGTTGGGAAAGTTTATCACATCGTTCAAATTATTCAGTCTTTTAAACTGAGGAGAATCGTCGAGTTAACGCGGGTAAAAAGAAGCCGAGTTGAGAATCTAACTGCACGGCCCGCGGTTCCCAGCCCCTGAACATTGATCCAGGCCGCCGCTCCGGGGAGAGCCGGTGCCCGGAGGCGGAAACCAAGGCCGCGGCCTCACCTGCAGGAACAGCTCAAACAGAAGCTCCTCCGTTACTTTCACATCCAGGTTGCCGACGAACAGCGTCTTGTCCGCGTCGTTCGAAACCCCCATGCTGTTTCCAACTCGGGCTCGTCCCGCCACTCCCAATACCAAGCCCGCAGTCCCGCTTCAGGCGCCTTTTTATCCGCTCAGGCCCCGCTTCCGCCCCGCTAGCCCTGATCCGCCCAGACCCCGCTTCCCCAAGACCCCGCTTCCGCCCCGCTAGCCCTGGTCCGCCCAGACCCCGCTTCCCCAAGACCCCGCTTCCGCCCCGCTAGCCCTGGTCCGCCCAGACCCCGCTTCCGCCCCGCTAGCCCTGGTCCGCCCAGACCCCGCTTCCGCCCCGCTAGCCCTGGTCCGCCCAGACCCCGCTTCCCCAAGTCCCCGCTTCCGCCCCGCTAGCCCTGGTCCGCCCAGACCCCGCTTCCCCAAGACCCCGCTTCCGCCCCGCTAGCCCTGGTCCGCCCAGACCCCGCTTCCCCCAAGCCCCGCTCGCCCAGACCCTGCCCCCATGTCAGGCTCCAAGATTTGAACTTGCTGACTGTTTCATCAAGAGAAGGCCAACTAGCTTCTTAGCTACCAGTTTAATTTTAAAAGGTACAATTTAAATTAAATGCTCAGATTCAGCGCCTTGTGAACTTCATTTTGATGTAAATCTGAGTCACATAAATACCAACCTAGAAAACGACCATAAGCTGACGCATTGATCTCGGTGTATTCTATAGGCCACCAACTAGTGGGAAAGATATAGAGGAGCAAATTTGCAGGGAAATTACAGAGAGGTGCAAGAATTATAGAGTAGTGATAATGAGAGACTTCAATTATCCTAATATAGACTGGGATAGTAATAGTGTAAAGGGCAGAGAGGGGGAAGATTTTTGAAGTGTGTTCAGGAGAACTTTCTTGATCAGTATGTTTCCAGCCCAACAAGGAAGGAGGCATTCCTGGATCTGGTTCTGGGGAATGAGGTGGGTCAAGTGAAGCAAGTGTCAATAGGGGAACATTTAGGGAATCGTGATCATAGTATCATAAGGTTTAGATTAGCTATGGAAAAGACAGGGAGCAATCTAGAGTAAAAATACTTAATTGGAAGGCGGCAAATTTCAGTGGGTTGAGAATGGATCTGGCCCGGGTAAATTGGAATCAAAGATTGGCAGGCAAAATTGCAATCGAACAATGGGCTGCCTTTAAAGAGGAGATGGTTTGGGTACAGTTGAGGTATATTCCCACGAGGGGGAAAGGTAGGGCAACTAAAGTGAGAGCTCCCTGGATGACGAAAGAGATAGAGAGTAAGATGAAGCAGAAAAAGGGTGCTTATGACAGATGTCAGGTTGAGAATACAAGTGAGAATCATGCTGAATATAGAAAGTTCAGAAGGGAAGTGAAAAAGAAAATAAGAGGGGCAAAGAGAGTATGAGAATAGGTTGGCAGCTAACATAAAAGGGAATTCAAAAGTCTTCTATAGGCATATAAATAATAAACGGGTAGTAAGAGGAGGTGAGGCTGATTATGGACCAAAAAGGAGACCTACGCATGGAGGTAGAGGGCATGGCTGAGGTATTAAATGAATACCTTGCAGCTTTCTTCACCAGGAAAAAGATGCTGCCAAAGTCATAGTGAAAGAGGAGATACTGGCGATACTGGATGAGATAAAAATTGATAAAGAGGAGGTACCAGAAAGGCTGTCTGAACTTAAAGTTGATAAGTCACCAGGAGCAGATGAGATGCATCCTAAGATGCTGAGGGAGGTTAAGAAGGAAATCGGGGAGGTACTCTCCATATTCTTCCAATCCTCCTTAGATATGGGGGTGGTGCCAGAGGACTGGAGAATTGCAAATGTTACACCATTGTTCAAAAAAGAATAAACCCAGCAACTACAGGCCAGTCAGTTTAACCTCGATAGTGGGGAAGCTTTTGGAAATGATAATCAGGGACAAAGTAAAGTCACTTGGACAAGTGTGGATTTTTTAAGGATAGCCAGCATGGATTTGTTAAAGGCAAATCGTATTTCTCAAACTTGATTGAGTTTTTTGATGAGGTAACAGAGAGGGATGATGAGGGCAATGCGGTTGACGTGGTGTAAAAGGTGTTTGATAAAGTGCCACATAAGAGGCTTGCCAGCAAAGTTGAAGCCCATGGAATAAAAAGGGACAGTGGCAGCATGGATAGGAAATTGGCTATGTGACAGAAAACAGAGTAGTGGTGAACGTTGTTCTTCGGACTGGAGGAATGTATACAGTGGTGTTCCCCAGGCGTCGGTACTAGGACCACTGCTTTTCTTGATATATATTAATGACTTGGACTTGGGAGTACAGGGCACAATTTCAAAATTTGCAAATGACACACAAGTTGGAAGTATAGTGAACAGTGAGGAGGGTAGTGATAGGCTTCAAGACAGACAGACAGGCTGGTGAAATGGGCGGACACGTAGCAGATGAAATTTAACGCAGAAAAGTGCGAAGTGATACATTTTGGTAGGAAGAACAAGGAGAGGCAATATAAACTAAAGGGTACAATCCTAAAGGGGGTGCATGAACAGAGAGACCAGTGGGTATATGTGTACAAATCGTTGAAGGTGGCAGGGCAGGTTGAGAAAGCGGTTAAAAAAGCATACGGGATCCTGGGCTTCATAAATAGAGGCATAGAGTACAAAAGCAAGGAAGTTATGTTGAACTTTTATAAAACACTGGTTTGGCCTCAACTGGAGTATTGTGTCCAATTCTGGGCACCGCACTTTAGGAAGGATGTGAAGGCCTTAGAGAGGGTGCAGAAAAGATTTACGAAAATGGTTCCAGGAATGAGGAACTTCAGTTGCATGGGTAGACTAGAGAAGCTGGGGTTGTTCTCCTTAGAGCAGAGAAAGTTGAGAGGAGTTTTGATAGAGGTGTTCAAAATCATGATGGGTCTAGACAGAGTAGATAGAGAGAAACTGTTCCCATTGGAGGAAGGGTCGAGAACCAGTGAACATAGATTTATGGTGATTGGCAAAAGAACCAAAGGTGACATGAGGAAAAACTTTTTTACACAGCGAGTGGTTAGGACCTGGAATGCACTGCCTGAAAGGATGGTGGAGGCAGACTCAATCGTGGCTTTCCAAAGGGAATTGGGAATTGGATAAGGGATAAGTACCTGAAGGAAAAAAATTGCAGGGTTACAGGGAAAGGGCGGGGGAGTGGGACTAGCTGAACTGCTCTTGGAGAGAGCTGGCATTGGCTCAACAGGCCGAATGGCCTCCTTCTGTGCTGTAACCATTCTATGGCTCTATGATTCCAAAAGTTATGTTCTGAGACCTGCACCCCAAACATTTTTGATTTATGACACTTTATTCAGTGCATTTTCCAGTGTTTTGGAATCTACAATTACATTTTTATCTAAAAAAGTTACAGTCACTAAACTTTATTGAAAGCTACTCTATTTTCTATTTGAATTTTTTAGCTTTATATTTTAAAAATCCTTTCACTCAGTAGTAGCAAATAATCTATTACCAGGTGGAAAAGACCTAACTAATTTACTTTTTGAAAATAATTCCCTAATTGCAGAGAGGTTTTGAATCCTGACTTATTCACCATGGGATCACTGTAATCAGGAGTGTAGGCAGCAAATTCAGAATTGTGCATTCCTTTAAAAAAAACAAGCCTTTGCCAACTTGTGGTGCCAACCTAGTTCAAGCAGGTGATTTTCTACCATGCCCATTTAAACTGCCAGCCTCCAAGCTGGCATCCTCCTTCTCCACCCCCTCCCCCCATAATACTACCACAATCCCTCCCTCTCTGATCATAATGGCACTCTCCAAGCACTCCACCCCCCAAAAAAACACACCCATCCCCTCAGTACTTGACCCAGTTTTTCTCCTGTTCCAAAGTGCCAAATCTGGCTTCCCTATACTTCCTACCCCCTCCCCAATCGGCACTCCTGGCTTCTTCCCTCTTCCATTTCCACCTTACCTCTCCCTTTCACTTCCCCTCAACATTACTCCTACCCGAGTCCTGCTTCTTCTTGAAGTTATTCCAACTGCTGCCCACTGCAGGCCGGAATTCCCACCTGCAGTGTGCAGCGGCTGTAATCACTTCAAATAGCAGCAGGACGTGGATAGGAGTGGAGTTCACGGACTGGATCTGTAAAACGCTCAACTGTCCATGGCAAACATGGATGATTAAAGAAAGAAAGACTTGCATTTTCTATAGCGCCTTTCACGACCTCAGCTCTTTACAGCCAATGAAGTACTTTTGAAATGTAGTCACTGCTGTAATGTAGGAAACGCGACAGCCAATTTGCGCACAGCAAGCTCCCACAGTGTGACCATGACCAGAATTTTTTTTGTGACGTTGATTGAGGGATAAATATTGGCCAGGACACCGGGGATAACGCCCCTGCTCATCTTCGAAATAGTGCCATGGGATCTTTTACGTCCACCTGAGAAAGCAGACAGGGCCTCGGTTTAACATCTCATCCAAAAGACGGAACTTTCAACCGTGCAGCACTCCCTCAGCACTGCACTGGAGTGTCAGCCTAGATTTTTGTGCTTAAGTCCCTGGAGTGGGGCTTGAACCCACAACCTTCTGACTCAGAGGCAAGAGTGCTACCAACTGAGCCACGGCTGACATGTATGAAGTACATATGAAGTCAAAATACTGAATGGCATCGTACTTTTCCACTTTGCTGTGACCTGAATTCTAAGGGTTCTACCTGGACAGTCTCATCAAACCTGTATAGGAGGACCACAACAAACCTGTCCACAATTTGGCAGTCTCTCTCAGTAAGGTCATGAAGCATGGGTGGGTGTGGGAAATTAGCAAAATTGCACTATTGCAAGAGTTGGGAGTTGAAATATAGCTGGATCAAAGAAAGGGGGGCGTACTTGTCCTGTGACTGTTATGCTGACCGAGAAGTGCTTCAGGCTAAAACTGAGCAGCCACAATATTCCTTTCTCCAGGACTGACATCCCTCATGTTCATAGGAAAACAAAAAACACAATAAATCTGAATAGATAAGATGCGTTTTCAAAAGTATTTTTCTTGCCTTAGTTACAGACCTGCACACCTGGAATCCATCTTCGATTCCCCTCCCAGCACAGGCACAATGGGCCGAATGGCCTCCTTCTGTGCTGTATCATTCTATGATTCATCAGATACGTGCTACCACTTGGACACATCATCCACAAATACAGGGTTAATGCTCACGTGCACGCCAATGACACCCAACTCTACCTCACTGCTTCCACTACTGACTGCAAAGCCATAATAACCAATTACTTGGAACTCGCTGCCGACGGAAGTGGTGGAAGCGGAGACACTCAATGTTTTCAAGGGGAGACTGGATAGGCACGTGAGGGAAATAAACTTGCAGGGCTAAGGGGACAGAGTGGGGGAATGGGACTGACTGGATTGCTCTGCAGAGAGCCGGCGTGGACTCGATGGGTCGAATGGCCTCCTTCTGTGCCGTTATGACTCTATGACCTGTCTAATGTCAAACTTTCATCTGAACACTGGCAAACCCAAAGCTCTTTGGTACCTCCAACAAGTTCAATCCTCCCCCATTACCCACAATCTCAAAATCCTTCTCCACCCTTAGCTGACTTTCTTGTCTCACATCAGATCAGTAACCAGGAATGTACTTTTCCATCTCTGAAACACTGCCTGTTTGTGCCCCTTTCTGTGCTCTGCCTCTTTTCATTGCCAAAACCCTAATTAACATCAACACCTCTAGAATTAACTTCTCAAATGCCCTCCCGTTTACAAACTCCATTGCTCAAGTCCTCTCCCATACAAAGTCCTCCACTCCCACCAGCCTTCTGTTTAGCAAGCTCTGCCAGCTACCAGTCGTCCCAGCGTATCAAATTCAAAGTCCTTATCCTTTCTTTAGCCACTGCATTCCTGCTCTCTACACTCTCTCCCTAAATCATTCCATTTTGTTACTCCCTCACTTCCTTAAAAACCTCTGACAAAAAAAAAAATCTACTTTTTTTTGCTCATTTCTTCCAACCCTTGCTAAAATTCTTGTTTATCTTTCAGTCTTCACTTCTAATGAAGAATGTATATCCAAAATATGATAAACAGATGTTGACTGACTGCTGTGTATATTCAGCATTTTCTATCTTTATTTCAGTACAACTGATGCAGGTTTTGGAGGATTCACTGGCAGCTGTCCTTCATTCTGCCAGTGGATTTCACACTTCATTCAGCCTTAATCTGTCACATTAACACCACCTCTAGCCTTGCATATCTCTTAATGTCTCTTCATCTCTCCTTTTGTTCCTTTATCCCCTCCCCCTTTTCCCAGCTTTACCCTGGCCTTAAATCTATTTGATTTCCGGCTCTTCCCAGTTCTGATGAAAGGTCATCGACCTGAAACGTTAACTCTCTTTCTCTCTCCACGGATGCTGCCTGGCCTGCTGAGTTTTTCCAGCGTTTTCTGTTGTTATTTTGGAGGATTCACTGACTGACTCACCAGTTCAGAATGTTTTCTGATCATTCTCACCTTCTTTGCTCCTTTGTTTTTTAACAATGAAGTTGTCTCTACATAATCTGAACTGCAAATTGTTCAGGTGTTGTGCATCAACTACCAGACAGAGAGAAAAAACACATTAGTAAATCTCAACTATTGTCATGCAGGAATTTATTTCAGTGACCAACAGGGCCATTCTCTGCAAGATGTCCAATCATTTGAAACAGATCAACATATGAATGAAGTGCAAACCGGAGGCATTGAAGTGCATAGTGGACAAAGGGAATAAAATTAGAATTTGAAAAAAGAACAGAAAATGCTGGAAATCCTCAGCAGGTCAGGCAGCATCTGTGGAGAGAGGAGAAACAGGTTGCTTCAAGTCGCTGACCTTTCATCAGAACTCTGATTTTCAGGTCGACCTGAAACGTTAACTCTGTTTCTCTCTCCACAGATGCTGCCTGACCTGCTGAGTATTTCCAGCATTTTCTGTTTTTATTTCCGATTCCAAGCATCCGCGGTATTTTGCTTTTATAATATGAAAAGTTTTTTTAATGGTAGTTTTGTCCTAATTGGAACTTATTGTTTGTGCCCCCCCCCCCCTTTGTTTTAAAAAGGGGGCGCTTACGGTTTAAGTGTTCTCGTTTGCTGATTTAATCATCCTTATCAATTAACAAAGAGTTGAGTTTAGCTGTTGTGTTAGATGTTTGCTGGTAAAAAAAAATGAATGGAGTGCAAACTTATCTGAGGAAAGGTGATCGAGCTGAAATCTTAACTCTGTTTTTCTCTCTCCACAGATGCTGTCTGACCTGCTGAGTGTTTCCAGCATTCTCTGTTTTTATCTCTAGATTTCTAGCATTTGTTTATTTGAGTGAAGTGTTTGTTCTCCATTCACTTTGTGAATGAAGCTGCCTTTTACATATGTTCCAATTTGATCACTGGATATCATTACGAAAATAAAAGTTTTAAAGATATTTAGAACATTTTAATAGCTTTCAGAAAAACACTGCAATGCTACCTTTCCCATGGTTAAACCATTTCTATTCTAAGAAACATAATGCATCACAAACCATTCCAACTCTGTGAATTAAGCACAATAAACATGACTGAAAGTATCTGGAAGGTTTACACCCTGAACATGTAACAACTGTTACATTTACCTTTGCATTGATCTATGGCAGCATCCCCACCTCAGTAACACAAGCCCTTCTGGAAGTGCTGGGTGCTTTTCTCTGGTGCCTCTGGATTGTCTTTTCTGGCCGCAGGCAGCTGAAATCTTGGGATAGTGATGCAATGTTCTCCTTGCCGGCTTGTACAGACATTCCACAACCTCTACAGCGATGAAAGTCACAATTTGTGACTTTGTGAGGAAGTGCTATCCAGTTTTTTTAAATAATTATTACTGCAGGTTCCACCTCCTCATCCTCTCTCCATCTTCCAAGCTTAGTTGCATTGCACATTTTGACTGCTACTCCAGACCCAAGCCCATTACCTCTATCTCCCCTTTTCATTCTCTTCTCTGCCCCTCTGGGCCCTTCTCTCCTGTCTCCTCTCCTTTCTGCTAGCCAGTCATGCCTCCTTTCATCTCTCCCTCTCGGGTGCTTTCCCCATTCCATCCGCCGCCTTCCCTATTCCTCTACCTTTCCACTGCTGCCACCGTCCCAGGCTTGACTCTCTCCTGAATAAGCCCACAGCTTCCCTCTGTGCCTCTCTCTGCTTTCACTAGAGGGCCCATCGAGGCACTCGTCGCTGCCTCCTTACTAACACAGCCGCAACTGTCTAATCCACCGCTCTCGTCGACTTTCCCACCCAGTGCGCCCGCTGGGGACTAATCTTGCCAACTTCCTTCCTGTCCCGCTCACCCGTTCCACCACTGAGTCCGTGGACTGTGCCAGCGGATCAACAATCACCAACCCTCTCCAAATCTCCCTTCCGAATGTCCATTCACTTGCGAACAAGGCCCCTGCTATCCATTACCTTATTGTGGATGATTGAATTGACATCATGGCTTTGACAGAAATTTGGCTCGTGGGTGATGACACCTTCCCCTTACTGAAGCCTCCCCACCTGGCTATACCGTCCACTGCTTGATCCACCCAAACCGCCATGGTGGCACTGTGACTCATCATCAAATCTCACCTTGGTCTGTCACAATACTCTTCTGGCACCTTACCTTGTTCCACCCCTCTTGCCTCTTCTTTAAACTCCTCATTCCTTACCGCCTACCCAAGCCCCACCCCATGTTTCTCACCGAGATATCCTCGCTCCTTTCCTCCCTCAGTCTCTGCACTGAGTGACTTCTCATCCTCGGTGATTTCAACCTCCAGCTCAACTCACCTCGCTCCTCTGAGTTCACTGCCCTCGTGTCCTTTTTTAACCTCTCCCTCTGTATAAACTCTCCTACCCATACTCACGGCCACCCCCTCGAACTTGCCATCTCACATCGCCTCCCTAGTATCATCATCTCAATCACAGACTAGGCCATCTCTGATCGCTTCTTTGTATCTCTCACCATTCACATCCCCGGCAGTGTTCCCTTTAATTTTTTTTTTTGGTGCGCGGCCCCTTTAAGGGGCTGTGTGGCCCATTCAAAATACCGCATATGCGCGGTTTTTCCTATTTAAAAGCTGGGGAGCCAGCTGCGTGGAAGCTGCAGAAGGCTGCGTGGCCGCACAGCTTAAAGGGAACACTGATCGCCGGTCCCCCTTCCAACCCCACTTTATTCTGCGTCCGCCCCGGGGGAACACTCTCCCTCAAGTCACAAACAATGGCACTTTCTCAACAGCCTAGCATTGTGCCCTCCATTCGCCATGGTACTTTTACAGCTATCATTCTGTTCAATCACACCCTCACCTCCACCGTTGTTCCCAGTAAGGCCCTTACTCTCTATTACCCTGGTCATTCCCCCTGGTATGGCACCCATCTTAGAATCATAACAGCACAACAGTAGGCCATTCGGCCCATTATGCTTGTGCCGGCTTTTTAAAAGAGCTATTCTTTAAGTTCATTGAACTTATATGGTGCACAGCTAGTTTAGCAATTCACTGCCAGATCTGGCTGGACCACATCAAGCACTATTGGCATTTGCCAAAACTACTCACTATTGCAGGATCATCCTGGAAGGCAAAGGTAACCCCCCACCCCACCAGCAACTATTCTCCACTACCAACCATCTCCTTCAACCCAGTTCCCCTGCCCCTGTCCACCCTCACCTCCAACAAGTGCGACAAGGCTGATACCTGGGATGGCAGGAATGACGTATGAAGAGAGATTGGGTCGATTGGGCTTATACTCGCTGGAGTTTCGAAGAATGAGAGGGGATCTCATTGAAACTTATAAAATTCTGACAGGACAGGACAGGACAAACTAGATGCAGGAAGGATGTTCCCGATGGTCGGGGAGTCCAGAACCAGGGGTCACAGTCTAAGGATAAGGGGTAAGCCATTTAGGACAGAAATGAGGAGGAATTTCTTCACCCAGAGAGTGGTGAACCTGTGGAATTCTCTGCCACAGAAGGCAGTAGAGGCCAATTCATTAAATAGATTCAAGAAGGAGTTGGATATATTTCTTAAGGCTAAAGGGATCAAGGGATATGGGGAGAAAGCAGGGACAGGGTACTGAATTTGGATGATCAGCCATGATCGCATTGAATGGCGGAGCAGGCTAGAGGGGCCGAATGGCCTACTCCTGCTCCTATCTTCTATGATTCTATGACAAGCTCATGGACCTCTTTGTCACTAAGATTGAGACCATCCGTTGAGCTGTCGCTGCCACAACCCTCCCTTCCCCTTGCCCACCAAACCAAGCTTCCCCCATTGTCTTTGTGTTGTCAGACTGCTTGTCCGACATCCAGCCCTGGATGAGCCATAATTTCCTCCAATTAAACATTGGGAAAATCAAAGCTGTTGTCTTCAACCCCCGCCACAAACTCCATTTCCTCGCTACTGGTTCCATCCACTCCGTCTCAGTCTGAACCAGACTGACTGTTCGTAACCTCAGTATCCTATTAGGCTCTAAGCTGAGCTTCCGACTCCCATAGCCTCTCCATCACAAAAACTGCCTACATCCACCTCATTCCACCCTCTAGGCCCTAAGCTTATGCAATTCTCTCCCTACACCTCTCCATCTTTCCACTGCTCTCTCCTCGTTTAAGACCCTCTTTAAAACTTAACCCTTTGACCAAGCTTTTAGTCTAATTTCTCCTTATTTGGCTCAGTGTCAGTTTCTGTCTTATTACACTCCTGAGAAGCGCCTTGGGACATTTTCCCACTTTGAAGGCACTATATAAATGCAAGTTGTTGTTGAATTGCCAGCCCTGTCACCATTCTCACCTTGATTAGAGCCACTGTGTGTAGCATCAGCTGTTTTCTTTCTGGTCAAGAGTTCCTAAAACAATTGTTGCCAGATATATAAGAACATAAGAAGTAGGAGCAGGAGTCGGCCATACGACCCTTCGGGCCTGCTCCGCCATTCAATAGGATCATGGCTGATCCGAACCTAGACTCACGTCCACTTCCCTGCCCGCTCCCCATAACCCTTAATTCCCTTATCAGCTAGGAAACTGTCCATCTCCGTTTTAAATTTATTTAATGTCGCAGCTTCCACAGCTCTCTGAGGTAGCAAATTCCATAGATTTACTACCCTCTGAGTGAAGAAGTTTCTCCTCATCTCAGTTTTGAAACGGCAGCCCCTTATTCTAAGACTATGGCCCCTAGTTCTAGTCTCACCCATCAGTGGAAACATCCTCCCCGCATCCACCCGATCAAGCCCTCTCACAATCTTATATGTTTCGATAAGATCGCCTCTCATTCTTCTGTATTCCAATGAGTAGAGGCCCAACCTACTCAACCTTTCCTCATAAGTCAACCCCCTCATCTCCGGAATCAACCGAGTGAACCTTCTCTGAAGTGCCTCTAGAGCAAGTATATCTTTTCTTAAATATGGAAACCAAAACTGTACGCAGTACTCCAGGTGTGGCCTCACCAGTACCCTGTATAGCTGAAGCAAGACTTCCCTGCTTTTATACTCCATCCCCCTTGCAATAAAAGCCAAGATTCCATTGGCCTTCCTGATCACCTGCTGTACCTGCATACTAACCTTCTGTGTTTCATGCACCAGGACCCCCAGATCCCTTTGTACTGTAGCACTTTGCAGTTTCTTTCCATTTAGATAATAACTTGCTCTTTGATTTTTTCTGCCAAAGTGCATAACCTCACATTTTCCAACATTATATTCCATCTGCCAAATTTCTGCCCACTCACTTAGCCTGTCTATGTCCTTTTGCAGGTTTTTTATGTCCTCCTCACTCACTGCTTTCCCTCCCATCTTTGTATCATCTGCAAACTTGGATACGTCGCACTTGGTCCCCTCCTCCAAATCGTTAATATAGATTGTAAAGAGTTGGGGTCCCAGCACTGACCCCTGCGGAACACCACTAGTTACTGATTGCCAACCCAAGAATGAACCATTTATCCCAACTCTCTGTTTTCTGTTAGATAGCTAATCTTCCACCCATGCCAGTATATTACCTCCAATCCCGTGATTTTTTATCTTGTGCAGTAATCTTTTGTGTGGTACCTTGTCAAATGCCTTTTGGAAGTCCAAACACACCACATCCACTGATTCCCCTTTATCCACCTTGTTTGTTACGTCCTCAAAGAATTCGAGCAAATTTGTCAAGCATGATTTCCCCTTCATAAAACCATGCTGACTCTGTCCGATTAAGTTATGCTTATGCAAGATAACTTCCTCCTCACAACTTTCTTTTCCACATTTCTCTTTCATTGTTGCCTGTCAAATGATCTTTCCACAGAATTAATTCACAAAGCTTCCTAATATCAGCTCATCTATTCACTGCTTCCTCTTTTCTTGCTTTTGTCAGCCAGAACTCCTCTCTGTTACACACATAGTCTTAACTTATGAATTCTTACCTTCTTAAAGGGGCAGCACACCCCAAAAAAATTAGGGGGAACATTGGTCATCACCCATTCAAATCCATTATAGGTACAAAATGGGGGAACGGTTGGTACCAAAATCACATAAAACACCTAAATACATTCTTTAAAGACTTATTGGCAAAGAACGCCTCAGAAATGGCATTGTTGTTAAATTTTACTCGTCAATGTTTTACCTTTGCTTTACTTACATTTACCGTCTCTCCTTCTTCACCCTCCCTCCCTCTTCTCATGGTACTGTCCTGATTCCGCTGACTGCTTTTTCGGCGGGAGAAATGCATCTTGATCGTTTGTGACCGTGAGAACTAAAGTGACAGTGAAAGCGGGAGGGCCGAGCCCATATTGGTTTTATTTATACAGAAACTCAGAGACGATGCCTCCCTCACCCCCAGGTGAGCGGCACTGTCTGCTGACGACTGGCACCTGAGGCGAACCCCTGGGCCCCAGCCTCTGTCCACCCGCCCCAGGCTGTTTATAAACACTGCTGGGATAGGTGTGCAAGTCGGGTCTCCAAGAACAGCCTTTCTGTGGATAGAAACCGCCTCGATCTTTGTATTTTTAATGCGTGTGTTGTCTGTGTACGTGTGTGTGTGTGTGAGTGAATGTCTGTATTTGTGTGAATGTCTGTGTCTGTCTCTAAATTGTCAGACTGCTTGTCCAACATCCAGTACTGCATGAGCAGAAATTTCCTCCAAACAAATAATGGGAAGACTGAAGTCATTGTCTTCGGTCCCCGCCATAAACTCCGTTCCCTAGCTACCGACTCCATCCCTCTCCCTAGCATCTGTCTGAGGCTGAACCACACTGTTCACAACCTCGGTGTCATATTTGATCCTGAAATGAGCTTCCGACCACATATCCGCCATAACTAAGACCACCTAGTACCACCTTCGTAAAATTGCCCATCTCCGCCCTTGCCTCAGTTATTCCGCTGCTGAAACCCTCATCCGTTGCCATTGTTACCTCTAGACTCAACTATTCCAACGCACTCCTGGCTGGCCTCCCACATTCTACCCTAATTAAACTTGAGGTCATCCAAAACGCAGCTTCCCGTGTCCTAACTCGCACCAAGTCCCCTTTACCCATCACCCCTGTGCTTGCTGACCTACATTGGCTCCCGGTCAAGCAAGGCCTCAATTTTAAAATTCTCATCCTTGTTTTCAAATCCCTCCATGGTCTCACCTGTCTCTATCTCTGTAATCTCCTCCAGCCCCTCAACCCCCCCCGAGATATCTGCGCTCCTCTAATTCTGGCCTCTTGAGCATCCCCGAGTTTAATCGCTCAACCATCGGTGGCCGTGCCTTCAGCTGCTTAGACCCTAAGCTCTGGAATTCCCTCCCTAAACCTCTCCAACTCTCTTTCCTCCTTTAAGACGCTCCTTAAAACCTACCTCTTTGGCCAAGCTTTTGATCATCTGCCCTAATATCTCCTTATGTAGCTCAGTGTTAAATTTTGTTAGATAACGCTCCTGTGCAGCACCTTGGAACATTTTACTACATTAAAGGCGCTATATAAATACAAGTTATTGTTGAGTGAATGTGTGTGTTTGAATGCGAGTGTTGTCTGTGTACGTGTGTGTGTGTGTGTGTGAGTGAATGTTTTTCAGAACATTTTGATTTAGGATAGTCCTTAGGATAGGACACATTTGGTATTGATGATCCGAGGTGACCTGGACCCAGAGCGAGCAGCCCCCTCCCGGAGTGGCAAAACATAGAAACATAGAAGATAGGAGCAGAAGTAGGCCATTCGGCCCCTCGAGCCTGCTCCGCCATTCGATGAGATCATGGCTGATCATCCAAACTCAGTACCCTGTACCTGCCTTCTCCCCATATCCCTTGATACCTTTAGCTTTATGAAATATATCTAACTCATTCTTGAATATATTTAATGACTTGGCCTCCACTACCTTCTGTGGTAGAGAATTCCATAGGTTCACCACTCTCTGGGTGAAGAAATTCTTCCTCATTTCTGTCCTAAATGGCTTACCCGTTATCCTTAGATTATGACCCCTGGTTCTGGACTCTCCGACCATCGGGAACATTCTTCCTGCATCTAGTTTGTCCAGACCTGTCAGAATTTTATATGTTTCGATGAGATCCCCTCTCATTCTTCTATACTCCAGCGAGTATAAGCCCAATCGACCCAATCTCTCCTCATATGTCATTCCTGCCATCCCAGGTATCAGCCTTGTGAATCTTCGCTGAACTCCTTCCATGGCAAGAACATCCTTCCTCAGATAAGGCGACCAAAACTGCACACAGTACTCAGGTGTGGTCTCACCAAGGCCCTGTACAACTGCAGCAGGACATCCCTGTTCCTATACTCAAACCCTTTCGCTATGAAGGCCAACATACCATTTGCCTTCTTCACCGCCTGCTGCACCTGCATGCTTACCTTCAGCGACTGGTGCACAAGGACACCCAGGTCTCGTTGCACTTCCCCTTCTCCCAATCTATTGCCATTCAGATAATAGTCTGCCTTTCTGTTTTTGACACCAAAGTGGATAACCTCGCATTTATCCACGTTATATTGCATCTGCCATGCTTCTGCCCACTCACCCAACCTGTCCAAATCATCCTGGAGTTTCTCGGTATCCTCCTCGCAGCACACACGCCCACCCAGCTTTGTGTCATCTGCAAACTTGGAGATATTACATTTAGTTCCCTTATCTAGATCATTAATGTATGTTGTGTATAGCTGGGGTCCAAGGACCGATCCCCTGCGGTACCCCACTAGTCACTGCTTGCCACTCGGAAAAAGACCCATTAATTCCTACTCTCTGCTTTCTGTCCGCCAACCAGTTCTCTATCCAAGTCAATACCTTGCCCCCAATCCCATGTGCCTTAACTTTACATGCTAATCTCTTATGCGGGACCTTATCGAAAGCCTTTTGAAAGTCCAAATACACCACATCTACTGGTTCTCCCTTATCTATTTTCCCAGTTACATCTTCAAAAATTTCCAGTAGATTAGTCAAGCACGATTTACCTTTTGTAAATCCATGTTGACTTTGTCCGATCCTGTCACTGTTTTTCAAGTGCTCAGCTATTACATCCTTTATAATGGACTCTAGCATTTTCCCCACTACCGATGTCAGGCTGTAATTCCCCGCTTTCTCTCTACCACCCTTTTTGAATACTGGGGTAACATTAGCTACCCTCCAATCCAATGGGTACAGTTCCAGATTCCATCGAATGTTAGAAGATGATCAGCAATGCATCTACTATTTCTAGGGCCACTTCCTTAAGTACCCTAGGATGTAGATTATCAGGCCCTGGGGATTTATCGGCCTTCAATCCCGTCAATTTCCCTAACACCATTTCCCTGCAAATACTGATTTCTTTCAGTTCCTCCCTTTCATCTGACCCTATGTTCTCCAACATCTCTGGGAGGTTATTTGTGTCCTCCTTTGTGAAGACAGAACCAAAATATGCATTTAATTGGTCTGCCATTTCTTTGTTCCCCATTATAACTTCCCCCGCTTCTGACTGCAAGGGACCTACACTTGATTTCACTAATCTTTTTCTCTTCACATATCTATAAAAGCTCTTACATTCAGTTTTTATGTTCCCAGCAAGCTTACTTTCATATTCTATTTTCCCCTTCTTAATTAATCCCTTTGTCCTCCTTTGTTGAATCCTAAACTGCTCCCAATCCTCAGGGTTACCGCTTTTTCTGGCCAATTTATATGCCCTCTCCTTGGATCTTATGCTATCCCTAATTTCCCTTGTTAGCCACGATTGAGTCACCCTTTTTGTTTTATTCTTATGCCACACTGGGATGAACAAATTCTGTAGTTCATCCATGCAGTCTTTGAATGTTTGCCATTGCCTATCCACCGTCAACCCTTTGAGTGACATTCCCCAATCAATCCTACCCAATTCGCGCCTCATACCATCGTAGTTTCCTTTATTTAAATTCAGGACCCTAGTCTCTGATTCAACTACTTCACTCTCCATCCTAATGAAGAATTCTATCATATTATGATCACTCTGACCCAAGTGGCCTCGTACAACAAGATTGCTAATTAATCCTTTCTCGTTGCATAATACCCAGTCTAAGATGGCCTGATCTCTGGTTGGTTCCTCGACATATTGTTCCAGAAAACCATCCCGTAAACATTCTAGGAATTCCTCCTCCACAGTATTTTTACTAATTTGGTTAGCCCAATCTATATGTAAATTAAAGTCACCCATGATGACTGCTGTGCCCTTACTGCATGCTTCTCTAATTTCCCTTTTAATGCCGTCCCCAACCTCTGTATTACTGTTTGGAGGTCTATATACCACTCCCACTAACGTTTTCTGCCCTTGTTATTTCTCAGTTCTACCCATACAGATTCCGCATCATCAGAGCTAATATCCTTCCTTTCAATTGTGTTAATCCCCTCTTTAACCAGCAATGCTACCCCACCTCCCTTTCTTTTTTGCCTATCTTTCCTAAATATTGAATAACCCTGGATGTTGAGTTCCCAGCCTTGGCCACCCTGGAGCCATGTTTCTGTAATCCCAATCAAATCGTATTCATTTACCTCTATTTGCGCAGCTAATTCATCCACCTTGTTCCGAATGCTCCTTGCATTAAGACACAAAGCCTTCAGGTTTGTTTTTTTAACGCTCTCAGACCTATATGAATTATTATTTACTGTGACCATGTTTGATTTAAACCGTTGAGTTCTTTGCCTTCTACTTTTGTTTTTCTCCTTCCTGTCTTTTGCTTTTATCCTTGTTTCCCTTTCCTCTGTCTCCCTGCTCAGGTTCCCAAACCCCTGCCACTTTAGTTTAAACCCTCCCCAACAGCACTAGCAAACACTCCCCCTAGGACATCAGTCCCGGCCCTGCCCAGGTGCAGACCGTCCTGTTTGTACTGGTCCCACCTCCCCCAGAACCGGTTCCAATGTCCAAGGAATTTGAATCCCTCCCCCTTGCACCATTCCTCTAGTCACGTATTCATTTGAAATATCCTCCTATTTCTACTCTGACTAGCACGTGGCACTGGTAGCAATCCTGAGATTACTACCTTTGAGGTCCTATTTTTTAATTTACCTCCTAACTCCCTATATTCTGCTTTTAGGACCTCATCCCATTTTTTACCTATATCGTTGATGCCTATGTGCACCACGACAACTGGCTGTTCGCCTTCCCCCTCCAAAATGTTCTGTAGCCGCTCCGAGACGTCCTTGACCCTTGCACCAGGGAGGCAACACACCATCCTGGAGTCTTGTTTGCGGCCGCAGAAACGCCTATCTATTCCCCTTACAATTTAATCCCCTATCACTATAGCTCTTCCACACTTTTTCCTCCCAGCCTGTGCAGCAGAGCCACCCATGGTGCCAGGAAGTTGGCTGCTGTTGCCTTCCCTTGATAAGTCATCCCCCCCAACAGCATCCAAAGTGGTATATCTGTTTGAGAGGGGGATGGCCACAGGGGACCCCTGCACTACCTCCTGCACCTCTTACTCTGCCTGGTGATCACCCATTCACTTCCTGCCTGTACACCCTTTACCTGCGGTGTGACCAACTTGCTAAACGTGTTATCCACGACGTTCTCAGTGTCGCGAATGCTCCAATATGCATCCATCCGCAGCTCCAGTGCCACAATGCGGTCCATCAGTAGCTGCAGCTGGATACACTTCCCACACACATGGTCGTCAGGAACACAGAAAGCATCCCTGATTTCCCACATATAGCAGGAGGAGCATATCACGCGGCGGAGCTCTCCTGCCATGACTTACCCTTTAATTAATTAATTAAATCAAATTAAATGAATCCCACCAATTTCACTTCAATTAAATGATATACTCAAGGGCCCTTGTTTAACAGCAGTCCCCGCTACACCACAGAGACTCTAGAAACTATAAACCACAGAATTTAAGTATGGAAAAAAGGAGAAAGAGAGAAATACTCACCAACCAATCACTTACCTGCTTTCTGGTGACGTCACACTTCGATTACTTTTTACTTCTGTCTCCTGCTCTGAGATTGGTAACCCTACCTGCTCCCAGGGCTCGCTTTTATCCTCTGCCGCCACTGCACCTCCTAGGTCCGCACCGGGGGGGTGGGGGGTGGGGGGGCGATGATGGATAGACTCATGCCACAAGTTTTTTTGTAATGCATTTTCAGCTGCAGTAATATAGTTTTTGTAAAGAGTTGTGACCTGTTAGACATTAAAAAAGCCACCAGTGTGGTTTTACCAACTATCAATATTGGTTTATATTTGAAAAAAAATAGCAACTCCTGATTTATATACCAAATCTCTTTATTTTTAAGAATTTGTCTCTTGATTTATGAGACGGCGAGGTGGCAATACTGCAGCGATGACAGGCTAAATATAATTTATTGTGTAAGGAAGAAAAGACTTGCATTTATACAGCACCTCTCACCGCCCTCAGGACATCCCAAAGCACTTTACAGCCAATGAAGTACTTTTTAAAGTGCAGTCACTGTTGTAATGTGGAAAACGCGGCAGCCAATTTGCGCACAGCAAGCTCCCACAAACAGCAATGTGATAATGACCAGATAATCTGTTTTTAGTGATGTTGGTTGAGGAATAAATATTGGTCACGACATCAATTGCTAACATAAAACAGCATTTAGATGAATGTATTTGACAAATAATCCTTCATTTGAACTTACACAATGGAAGAGACTCTCAACACCAACTGGCGCGCCCGGGTGGCCCTGGAGATGGAGCACGCGGTGTCCGCCGGCACGCTTGAGTTTTTCCGCGACCGGTGGGCGCCGCGGGGACTGGAGTGCATCGTCACCCCGGACTTCCAAATTTTGATTTGATTTGTTAAGTTTCATTTAAAGTTTTAATTGATTTACAGTAAATTTTGATTTGTCCAACCTGATTTGTCCAACCAAAAAGATCAACACCAACTGGGGGACTGGCAGGCTGGGATGGAGCAGTGTGGGCGGGGCCTGTTGCTAGGTGTGGGGCGGGGCCTGTTGCTAGGTGTGGCCGCGTGAGGCGGGGCCTGTTGCTGGTGCCGCCATGTGGGGCGGGACCTGTTGCTGGGTGCCGCCATGTGGGGCGGGGCCTGTTGCTGGGTGCCGCCGTGTGGGGCGGGGCCTGTTGCTGGGTGCCGCCATGTGGGGCGGGGCCTGTTGCTGGGTGTCGCCGTGTGGGGCGGGGCCTGTTGCTGGGTGCCGCCGTGTGGGGCGGGACCTGTTGCTGGGTGCCGCCGTGTGGGCGGGGCCTGTTGTGGGTGCCGCCGTGTGGGGCGGGGCCTGTTGCTGGGTGCCGCCGTGTGGGGCGGGGCCTGTTGCTAGGTGTGGCCGCGTGAGGCGGGGCCTGTTGCTGGTGCCGCCATGTGGGGCGGGGCCTGTTGCTGGGTGCCGCCGTGTGGGGCGGGACCTGTTGCTGGGTGCCGCCGTGTGGGCGGGGCCTGTTGTGGGTGCCGCCGTGTGGGGCGGGGCCTGTTGCTGGGTGCCGCCGTGTGGGGCGGGGCGTGTTGCTGGGTGCCGCCGTGTGGGGCGGGGCCTGTTGCTGGGTGCCGTCGTGTGGGGCGGGGCCTGTTGCTAGGTGCCGCAGCGCGGAGCGCCAGACGATGCTGCGCAGTCATCGGGCGGGATTTAAAATTCTGGGCCGCGAGTGGCAGCGCCGTTATTCTGCCGGCAGCCCGCTACTCGCTGTCCGCTCCTTCAGCAACAGCGGCCTCGCTCCCGTCCGCCTGCTCTCCGCTTCCCCCGGGCTCCGCCACACCGAGCAGCCGGTGTCCGCTCCCGGCCTGGTCGCCTGGCTCATGCCCCGGCGCCTCGCTACCATGGCAGGCCCAAAGCATGGCCAAGAGGATGGTCTGGGTGGATCTGGAGGTAACTTTCCCTTCCTCCCTGCCCCCCTCAACCGTGAGCTAGAACTTCTGAATGTTCAATTAATACATTACCGAGAGAGGAACAACAAACCTTTTCCGCTATCCGCTGCAGGCAGAATTTGCAAAGTTTATTAGCTTTGAATGATGTAACTTGTTTTTTTGTTAATGCAGCTTCTCATTAATATATGAATCGTGCTGTGCTTATTTGCTTTTCCCTATTGATAATCGTGCCACTTGCCTGGATTTTTTTACTTATCTGCATTTTAGCCCCGCTTGAAAAGGCCCTAATACAAAGGCGTCATTTTTTTTAAAAGCAGAGTCTCTGACCAAAAAGTGATTTCCTGTATATACCGTGTGAAAAATGTTTTTATCTCCAGTAATGAAATCACGATCTGTACAATTAATGCTTAGACCATGGGTTTGAATTGAACAGGAATTGAAGTTAGGAAAGATTTTATGCTTGGTGGCATTGTGTTTGTACGCACATGTAATGTGCCAGAGAGAGAGATGATGTAAGTTTTCCATGTGATTTTATTATTGCAAGCTGCTTATATCAGTTGATGAGGTGCTCAGAGGAGAATGGGAACCTTTGTGGTATTGCTAAAGCTCTAGGGACAATTCGTTTGCCCGAGGTGGGAAAGTGAGGGGTGTATTCAGCTGGGAAACTATAATTGATGAAATGGGATGAAAATTGGTTGGATTAGAGTTATCTCAGTAAGGCAGAGCTGATCCAGTTATGTTGCACTGGGTATTGTATAACTATATAAGCTGGTTTCACTTTGTGGATTCCAAACTGTCCCAAATATGTGTGCTTTTTTTTTGTTGTCCTGGTGTAGTCAATGTTACAGTCTTGTAATTGATTAACCAGAATCCTAAAGAATGACTTGAAGGAACAAGTAATTGAAGAATTTTATAATGTGGAGTTCACTGAATATATGTCAAGTCTATTGGCTCACACGAGTTTTTGTAGCTGGAGGCAGTTAAGATTCTGCGCTGCTATTCTGTTCTATGCAAATACTTAAATGTATGACTTTTGTGTAGAAATGAGGAGATAGACAGAAGCAGAGAATTATTCTAATTCTAATTCTCTGCTACTATCATAAAATTGTGCTTTGGGTTTTTCAAGAGTGCTATTCAGTGACAATGTTTTGCAGTACTAGGCTTTTACTATTTTATGGAATAGCCAGGAGTAAAAACATTCTTCTGTGTGTAAAATTACAATGTGGTTTGACATTTTCCTTTTTTTCCCCCCTAAATAGATGACTGGGTTGGACATAGAAAAAGATAAAATCATAGAAATGGCTTGCATTATAACCGATTCGGAATTGAATATTTTAGCTGAGGTAAGAGGCCTAAACATGTACTTCAGGACGCACCCCTGGAAAAAGATTTAAAATGGTGTCTTTTATCTTCAAAAATAAAGTGTCAATGTCACTGGTGTTTCTTTTTTTATCAGGGTCCACATTTGATTGTTAACCAACCAAATGAGCTGCTGGATGGCATGTCAGACTGGTGTACGGAACATCATGGAAAGGTAAGGTGCTGCCTACTATTTTTCAGTTATACTGGTACTTCTGCACAGCTACACATTGACGTGCTTGGGGGAAGCTTTTGGAGGCGGGACTCCCTCTTGATGGGTTTCAGTCCCGCCTCCATCAGCTTCTGGCCAACCAGCGGGATTTTCCCCTGATTGACCTTGTTAAGCCCGCCCGGCGTGCTCAGCAGGCCAATTTGGGCGAAGCCGGTTGCAGAGCACGTCAACGTATGACATGTTATCTGTCAAGAATTTTTGAAAGAAGAAATGTCATCGTTTGACAGCTCTGTGAAGCTGTCAAACACTGACATTCTGTATAGTTTGATGAGGTCTCGCATACAAGACCTCATCAACCTTCTTTCTTTTACAGAAATGAGATGTTTGTTGCATATGAGAATGCAACAGCCATCTCTCATCTCCAACACGGAGGTGCGAGACTCTCCGTATAGAAACCGACTGAAGCCTGCAGGAAGAAACAAAGGTATGTACACCTTTTAAAAACACTTAGGACTTACCTCAGATACTCACCTCTACACTCTTGCACCCATCACTGACCTTCACACCACGCTTTTGCACACCCCCGACCCCCGCAGATCCGCTCCTCGCCTCGGTGACCCTGGCGGGATTTGGAGCCTTCGGGAAGCCTTCACTTGAGGGCAAAAACGGGATAATCCTATTTTCTGCCTGTTAACAGGCAGTTAATAGGCTTTAATCCCTTCCCGCCTCCAAGGAGATGGGACCCGGCGTGAGACGGCAACCCGCCTCCTGGGAAGATGGCATGGAGGCGGGTTTGCCACCTGCCCCCAAATTCTGCCATTTTCCCGGCAGTCCCGCCTCCTCGGGGCTGAGAAAATCGCCCCCTTGTGTCTGAATTGCCGATCCTGCCTAATCCTCCTTCCCGCTCCCTTCAAAACAACAATCTGTTAATATCAAACTTGTTTAGGACCGTCCATATGATATGTCCTATCACTCTGGTTCAATATTTGGTTGCCTATATATCAACAATAGTCACTGTACTTCAAAGATAATTCGTTGGGTGAAATGCTTTTGAAACATTTCAATTTTGTTTCCTGAGCATCTTCCCTAGCTTGAATAGATTCCTTTGAAATCACCTTGGAGGACTTCTTTCTGTAATGTCCTCTGCAGCATGGGGAACTAAATGTTTTTCCATTTCCAATTCTGTTGAAATGACTGCTGTCTCGTGCGGTGGATGGTGATTCGCTGAATTCCTTCAAGCGAGAGCTGGACATGTTTCTGGCTGGGGCGGAGATCTCCTCTTACAGACGATAGATACTGCAGGGAATTCAGGGCCCGAATCATCTCCTGGACTAGTTTCGATCACCCAAATGGGTCGGAGAGAAATTTCCCAGATTTTTTCCCCCCAAATTGGCCTGAGTTTTTCTGGGGTTTTTTGCCTCTCCCAGGAGATCACATGGTTTCATGTGGGGTTGGGATATATTGCAATTGTGTGGGACAGGTTCGATGGACCAGAGAGTCTTTACCTCTTTGTCATTGTTCATATGTTTGTACTATATCTTAATTTTCAAATGTTGCTCTTTGGCTGAGTGGCACTTTGATTTCAGCTTCCTGTGATGTACCACATCATAGTTTTAATTTCCTATTTTCTGTTAGGGGTGATCTTGTGATATGCATTCTGTTTTGTTGTACAAGTTGCTTGTGGGAGTTGATGGGGAAGAAACAATAATGTATTGGAATTTTTTGTAGAAGGATCAATCTGTTTTCACATTCATGTCAACTTTCCATTACAAATTCCTATGTAAACTTGCCACAGTGGCCTGGATTTTGGGGTCAGTGGCGAAGGGAGTTTGGGGTGGGGGGGGGGGTGAAGCAGCCCACAAAGATTTAGTGGGCTCTAGAGCATAGATTTCCTAATTTGATGCCCGTTTCAATTTGGCGCCAGCTACAGGGGATCTGTGGCGTCCAGCACCAGGACAGGCAGGTTGATCAGCCAATCAGATTAAAGAATTCTCTCACGGCAGGAAGTAAAAAGTTGGGAATATAAGTCATATTGAAATCATTGTACAGAAAGCAAAACAAAGATTGGGACATACACATGGGGTTAAGAGAGAAACGTAAATATCAGAACAAAAACTTAAAAAAATTATTGAATGGCGGAGCAGGCTCGAGGGGCCGTACGACCTACTCTTGCTCCTATTTCTTATGTTCTTATAAGAATTTATAATAAATAAATATAAAAAATAAGGACAATGTGTAAATTTCAAATAGCTCAATGGTTCTGAATTAAATCTGCATACCCTGGTCTAGCATCACTTTGCCTGAAAACCACACCTGTACTTCGCTCCTCTTGCAATGTCATGGGAGATTTGACTAGTGTCTTTATAAAAATGATTTTGACGTTTACTGAGTGGGGGGGAAGTAACTGTGAAGGAAAATGTCAGTTGATGAACAAACTGTTCATTCTGAAAATGTAAACTCTACAAAAGTTTTTTTGAGATTTCATTTTGATGAGGTGCTTGCATAAATTGATGCAGTAGCAGGAGAGTGCCACAGTTGTGGATTCTTTTGTAATAGTGTGGTAGCTAAGAATCTGTACATCTGGCTTCAAAACAGTGTGAATATATCTACTTTTTTTTTGCCCTTTCCTTACAGTCAGGTCTCACACAGGCAGTGCGAGACAGTAAGATCAGCCTGCAGCAAGCAGAATACGAGTTTCTGTCCTTTGTACGCCAGCATACCCCACCAGGCCTCTGTCCTCTTGCAGGTATGTCAGATTAACTAAGGTATTATTTGGCTTGCATGAGTTTTTTTTATTTCATTGATGTTGCTGGTCCTGAAAATGTTTTATCCATTCAAGGTAACACAAGGCCTGCAAAGGATATAGACAGGTTAAGTGAGTGGGCAATTTGGTGGCAGATGGTGTAAAATGTGGGGGAATGTGAGGTTATACACTTTAGTAGGAAGAATAGAAAAACTGAATATTTTTTAAATAGTGAGAAACTATTAAATATTGGTATTCAGAGAGATTTAGGTGTCCTTGTACAGGAAACACAAAGTTAGCTTGCAGATACAGCAAGCAATTAGTAAGGAAAATGACATGTTGGGTATTGAAAAAGGGTTGGAGTACAAGAGTAAGGAAGACTTTCCACAATTGTACAGGGCTTTGGTAAGACCACACCTGGAGTACTGTGCACAGTTTTGTTTTCCTTATCTGAGGAAGGATATACTTGCCTTGGAGACGGTGCAACAAAGGTTCACTGGAGTGATTCTTGGGATGGGAGGGTTGTCCTGGTGATTCTTGGGTTGGGAGGGTTGTCCTAATGAGGAGAGATTGAGTAGATTGGGCCTATACTCTCTGGAGTTTAGAAGAATGAGAGGTGATCTCATTGAAGCGTATAAGATTCTGAGGGGGATTGACAGGGTAGATGCTGAGAGGTTGTTTCCCCTGGCTGGAGAGTCTAGAGCTAGGGGGCATAGTCTCAGGATAAGGGGCTGGCCATTTTAAGACTGAGATGAGGAGGAATTTCTTCACTCAGAGGGTTGTGAATCTTTGGAATTCTCTACCCCAAAGGGCTGTGGATGCTGAATCGTTGAGTGTATTCAAGGATGAGAGAGATTTTTGGTCTCTTGGGGAATCGAGGGATACGGAGATCGGGCGGGAAAGTGGAGTTGAGGCCGAAGATCAGCCATGATCATCTTGAATGGCAGAGCAGGCTCGAGGGGCCATATGGCCTACTCTGCTCCTAATTCTTATGTTGTGTTCTTATGCTCCTTGATATCGGAGCAAGTATGAATACTCTTGAAGGTGTAAGGAGCAAGGGATCATGTATGAGAATGGTCAAAGAAACAGGAGCCAAAATATATTTCTAGAATAAGAAGGAGTAAAAGAATCATTGTATTGGGAAATAACTTTTTCTAGCAAGGTATACATCTGGTCAAAATAGTTGGGTCCACTTCGAGCCATTCTAAAATTAGATTTATACAATTGGACAGTCCTGCACTTTAACTCCTGACCATCCTTCCTTGCTCCGTTTATAGAGTCATTAGAGTTATACAGCACAGAAAGAGGCCCATCGTGTCTGCGCCGGCCATCAAGCCCTGTCTATTCTAATCCCATTTTCCAGCACTTGGTCCGTAGCCTTGTATGCTATGGTGTTTCAAGTGCTCATCTCAATGCTTCTTGAATGTTGAGGGTTCCTGCCTCTACCACCCTTTCAGGCAGTAAGTTCCAGATTCCAACCACCCTCTGGGTGAAAAAGTTTTTCCTCAAATCCCCTCTAAACTTCCTTACCTTGAAACTATGCCCCCTGGTTATTGAACCCTCTACTAAGGGGAAAAGTTCCTTTCTATCTATCCTATCTATGCCCCTCATAATTTTGTACACCTCAATCAGGTCCCCCCTCAGCCTTCTCTGCTCTAAGGAAAACAGTATTCCAGCTGTGGCCTAACTAGCGTTTTGTACAGCTCCATCATAACCTCCCTGCTCTTGCCTTCATTAGCCGAGGCATAGAATATAAGTATCCCATATGCCTTTTTAACCACCTTATCTACCTGTCCTGCTGCCTTCAGGGATCTATGTACATGCACACCAAGGTCCCTCTGATCCTCTGTCCTTCCTAGGGTCCTACCATTCATTGTGTATTCCCTTGCCTTGTTAGTCCTCCCAAAATGCATCACCTCACACTTTTCAGGGTTAAATTCCATTTGCCACTGTTCTGCCCATCTAACCATCCCGTCTATATCGTCCTGTAGCCTGAGGCTTCCCTCCTCGCTATTTACCACTCCACCAATTTTCGTGTCATCTGCGAACTTGCTGATCATACCTCCTACATTCATATCTAAATCACTAATGTACACTACAAACAGCAAAGGACCCAGCACCGATCCCTGCAGTACACCACTGGACACAGGCTTCCAGTCACAAAAACAACCTTCGACCATCACCCTCTGCCTCCTGCCACTAAGCCAATTTTGGATCCAATGTGCCAAATTGCCCTGGATCCATGGGCTCTTACCTTCTTGACCAGTCTCCCATGTGGGACTTTGTCAAAAGCCTTACTGAAGTCCATGTAGACTACATCAACTGCACTACCCTCATCCACACACCTAGTCACCCCCTCGACAAATTCAATCAAATTGGTTAGACATGATCTCCCCCTGACAAAGCCATGCTGACTATCCTTGATTAATCCTTGCCTCTCCAAGTGGAGACTAATTCTGTCCCTCAGAATTTTTTCCAATAATTTCCCTACCACTAATGTTAGGCTCACTGGCCTGTAATTCCCTGGTTTATCCCTACTACCCTTCTTGAATAATGGTACTACGTTAGCTGTCCTCCAGTCCTCTGGCACCTCCCCTGTGGCCAGAGAGGTTCTGAAAATTTGTGTCAGAGCCCCTGCAATCTCCTCCCTTGCCTCACACAGCAGCCTGGGATACACCTCGTCAGGGCCTGGGGATTTATCCACTTTTAAGCCCGCTAAAACCGCTAGTACCTCCTCCCTCTCAATACTAATTTGTTCAAGTATATCACAATCCCCCTGCCTGATTTCTATGCCTACGTCGTCCTTCTCCATAGTGAATATAGATGCAAAATATTCATTTAAAACCTCACCCACATCTTCCGGCTCTACACACAGATTGCCACTTTGGTCCCTAATGGGCCCTACTCTTTCCCTGGTTATCCTCTTGCCCTTAATATACTTATAAAACACCTTGGGATTTTCATTTATTTTCCCGCCAGTGTTTTTTCATGCCCTCTCTCATTCTCCTAATTTATTTTTTAAGTATCCCCCTGCACTTTCTATACTCCTCTAGGGCTTCCACCGTTTTTAGTCCTTTGTATCTGCCAAAAGCCTCCCTTTTTTTCCTAATCCATTCTTGTATATCCCTTGACATCCAGGGTTCCCTGGGTTTGTTGGTCCCACCCTTGACCTTTACGGGAACATGTTGGCGTTGTACTCTCTCTATTTCCTTTCTGAAAGACTCCCACTGCTCTGATGTGGATTTTCCTACAAGTAGCTGATCCCAGTCCACTTTGGCCAGATCCTGCCTTATCATATTAAAATCGGCCTTCCCCCAATTTAGAACCTTTATTTCCAGTCCATCTTTGTCCCTTTCCATGACTACCTTAAATCTCACTGAATTATGGTCACCGTCACCAAAATGCTCTCCTACTGACACTCCTACCACTTGCCCGGCTACATTCCCTCGAATTAGGTTCAGTACCGCCCCCTCTCTTGTAGGACTTTCTACATGCTGGCTCAAAAAGCTTTCCTGGATGCACTTTAAGAATTCTGCACCCTCTAAGCCTTTCACACTCTGACTATCCCAGTTAATATTGGGGAAGTTGAAATCCCCTACTATTATTACCCTATTATTTCTACACTTCTCTGAGATTTGCCTACATATCTGTTCCTCTATCTCCCCCTGACTGGGGGCCTGTAGTACACTCCCAGCAAAGTGCTTGCCCCCTTTTTGTTTTTAAGTTCTACCCATATGGCCTCATTAGAGGAAGCCATATCATCCCTCCTTACAGCAGTAATTGACTCCTTGATTAATATTGCGACACCCCCTCCTCTTTCACACCCCCCCTCTGTCTCGCCTGAAGATTCTATACCCCGGAATATTGAGCTGCCAGTCCTGCCCCTCCCTCAACCATGTCTCTGTGTTAGCAACAATATCATACCCCCATGTGTTCATCAACACCTTCAATTCATCTGCCTTACTCGCAAGACTCCTTGCATTAAAATAAATGCCATCCAGCCTTGCCATACTCCCTTGTGCCATTACATATTTGCTCTGCCTTCCAGGCTGACTTGTTTTTTCCTCTATATTTGGCTGTGCATCACCCCCTACTATAGCTCCACTCCGTATCCCACCCCCCTGCCAAGTTAGTTTAAACCCCCCCCCCCCCCCCCCCAATAGTACTAGCAAACCTCCCCGCAAGGATGTTGGTCCCATTCCGGTTCAGGAGCAACCCGTTCGACTTGTACAGGTCCCACCTTCCCCAGAAGCAGATCCAGTGATCCAGGAAACTAAAGCCCTCCCTCCTGTACCAACTCTTTAGCCACGCATTCATCTGCTCTATCCTCCTATTCCTATACTCACTAGCACGTGGCACCGGGAGTAATCCAGAGATTACAACCTTTGAGGTCCTGCTTTTTAATCTGCTACCTAGCTCCCTAAATTCTTGTTGCAGGACCTCATCCCCCTTTCTACCCATGTCGTTGGTACCAACGTGAACTACGACCTCTGACTGTTCGCCCGCCCCCTTCAGAATGCCCTGCAGCCGTTCAGTGACATCCTTGACCCTGGCACCAGGGAGGCAACATACCATCCTGGAGTCACGTCTGCGGCCACAGAAACGTCTATCTGTTCCCCTTACGATAGAATCCCCTATCACTATTGCTCTCCCACTCTTTTTCCTCCCCTCCTGTGCAGCTGAGCCACTCGTAGTGCCATGGACTTGGCTCTTGCTGCATTCCCCTGAGAAACCATCTCCCCCATCAGTATCCAAAACGGAAAATCTGTCAGAGGGAGATGGACCCATGGGACTCCTGCACTACCTTCCTAGTTCTTTTACTCTGTCTGGCGGTCACCCATTTCCTGTCTGCCTGTGCACTCTTTACCTGCGGTGTGACCACCTCGTTAAACGTGCTATCCACGAAGATCTCAGCTTCGCGGATGCTCCACAGTGACCCCAGCCGCAGCTCCAGCTCCGAAACGCGGATTTCGAGTAGCTGCAGCTGGAGACGCTTCCTGCACATGTGTTCGCCCTGGACACCGAAAGTGTCCCTGACTTCTCTCATAGCACAGGCAGAGCACTCCACGCTGCCGAGCTACCCTGCCCTACCCTTAATTTACTCCCTTTACTTCCTTTAAATTAAAGAATATTAAATACACTAGGGACCTTAATTCCCTTTAAACACTACTTACTCTAAACTAGAGACCTTTTACTTTAACGACTGGACTGTAGAAATACTCACCAGATCCTACTTGCCAATTAGCTCCTTCCCTGGTTGTGACGTCACTTTAGCGGTTTCGCAGTTGTTGTTGTTTGACTGCTCCCGCTCTCGGACTCTTTCCTTGGTGTAAAGTAAGAACCAATTCCTACAGTGTGAAAAGTTAGGAAAAACAAAGGCAAAGCAAGGGAGCTCCTCCTTCCACTCCTCACCTAACTCCCTGACTCACCCAACTCGCAGCACTGTTTAAACCGCACTCAGTTTGAGGTTCTATTCATCAGTCAGGCTGTTTTTTTTTTTAAAGCTACACACTCTCTAGGCTCACAGATGAAGAATTACCAGGATGTGCAGGCACCTGTGGAACATACACTTGCGTGAGTTGGCGTCCTTCAAGAGAGCAGAGCAGGAAATTCGAAGGGAAAAGTGTAATGCAGCAGAAAATTAATGTTCTAAAAATGTATTTATAGGAAATTCAGTCCACGCTGATAAAAAGTTTCTGGATAAGTATATGCCACAGTTCATGAAGCACTTGCATTACAGAATAATTGATGTCAGCACCATCAAGGAATTATGCAGGTAAAAAGTTTGCTGTTTTATTCAAAAAGTTGGCTGTTATGGAGTTGGACTTTCAGCATAGGACTGAGCAGCAACTAGTATTGAAATACAAAATGGGAGTGTTATGTCCATACTGGAGTACCTGTTTAGCAACTTGAGAGAACCACACACTTTTATTGCTGTGCCTGACTTTCATTGGAGCCCAATGGATCCAGTGGTGAGGGTGTTGCTCATGAGCAGCACACCATATAAAGTCCATTTAGGTTGCTATTGCCGTAGACAGACTGCATATGGCAGATGCCTGATTGACAGCTATGTTAATACAGGGCAATGCACTTTTTTACTTTTCAGACTTGTTTCACGATACATGACTAAATGTGTAGGCTTACTCTTTGGTATAGAAACAGGAGCAGGCCATTTAGCCCCTCGGGCCTGTTCCGCCATTCATTGAGATCACGGATGATCTGTATCTTGACTCCATCCACAGCCTTGGCTCCATATCCTTCTTTACCCTTGTCTAGCAAAAATCTATCGATCTCCGATTTAAAATAATTAATTGAGCTAGTACCTACTGCTTTTTGTGGGGGAGAATTGCACACTTCTACCACCATTTGTGTGCAGAAGTGTTTCCTAAATTTCTCTCCTAAATGGCCTGGCTCTGATTTTTAAGGTTATGTCACCTTGTCCTAGACACTCACCCCAGCAGAAAAGGTTTCTCTCTCTCTCTCTCTCTCTACCTATCAATTCCTTTCAGAATCCTAAAAACCTCAATCAAATTACCCCTTAACCTTTTATATTCCAGGGAATACAAGCCTAGTTTATGTAATCCCTCTCATAATCTAACCTTTGGTGCCTGGTAACATTCTGGTGAATCTGCGCTGCACTCCTTTCAAGGCCAATATATCCTTTCTAAGGTGCGGTGCCCAGAACTGTACAGAGTACTCCAGGCGTGGTCAAACCAGGGCTTTGTATAACTGTAGCAAAACCTCCTCCCCTTTATATTCTATCCCTCTAGTTATAAATGGTAACATTCCATTAGCGCTCTTAATTATTTTTTGTACCTGACTACTACATTTTAGTGATCTGTGTACATGGACCTCTAAATCTCTTTGGACCTCCACTGTTCCTAGCTTTTCACCATTTAAGAAAAAAAATACTCTGATCTATCCTTTTTTGATCCAAAATAGATTACCTCCTACTTGCCTGCATTGAAATCCATCTGCCACAGTTTTACTCACTCACTTAATTTATCAACGTCTCTAATTTTATGCTCCTGTCTACTTACTATACCACTAATCTTTGTGTCATCAGCAAACTTAGATATATGGCTCTCTATTATGTTATCTCAATCATTAATAAATATAGTGAATAGTTGAGGACCCAGCATAGATCCTAGTGGGATACCACTAGTCACTTCCTTCCAATTCGAATGCATACCATTATCCCTACTCCTGTCTTCTACTGCCTAACCAGGTCAATAATTTGCCTTCTGGAAGTCCATATAAACTACATCCGTAGACATTCCCCTGTCTACTTTCGTTGCTTCCTCAAAAAATTCACTTGGGTTCATTGGACATGATCTACCCTTTACAAATCCATGTTGGCTCTCCAGTCAGCTCAAATTTCTCTCAATGCTCAGTCACTCTGTCCTTAGATTCTAACTTCCCCACAACAGATGTTGGTCTAATGGGTCTATAATTTTCTGGTTTCTCTCTCGCCTTTCTTAAATAATGGAGTTACATTTGCCAATCTAAATGGAAAATTTAGCTACTTGGGAGAAGAAAATCCTGTATTCCCATTGTTTTCTGGTGGCATCAAAATGGAATTCCGCAAACAACACAAGATTGTTTTAAGAGTAAAGTGTTGATACTTCAAGGCTTTATTTGTCCTGCTCACAATTCTGTGTTGGAATTAGATCTGTAGTTCCATTCAATAGTTAGTCGTTTTTCAATACCAAGTTGTATGATTTTTTTTTTTTCCCTGATCCATCAAGTTTATACTTCTGACTATCGGATTCAAATATCAATCTAGGTTTCCAGAACAGCGTTCATTATTTGCTTTTGATGCTTTCAGACGCTGGTATCCAGATGAATATGAGGATGCACCAAAGAAAAGAGCTTCGCATAGGTGAGTAATGCCTGTCATGACCGACTATTTGGAGGAATAATAGAAAAAGAACAGACTTGTTTGTTAAAACCTTGCCTATTTAGCCATGAAACTTCAACAACAACAACAGCTTACATTTATATAGCGCCCTTAACACAATAAAACTTTCCAAGGCGCTTCACAGGAGCGTTAACAAAAAAACAAAATTTGACACCAAGCCATATAAGGAGATGTTAGGGCAGATGACCAAAAGCTTGGTCAAAGAGGTAGGTTTGAAGGAGTCTTAAAGGAGGAAGAGAAGGCGGAGAGATTTAGGGAGGGAATTCCAGCGTTTAGGACCTAGGCAGTTCAAATACAGCTTACAAAAAAAAGTGTGGACTCCCTTAATGGAGATTGGATAGTGCATTGATAATGCCACTCTTCTTCACCTCCTGGAAACTGTATGTACAGGTCGGGGAGGTGAAAAAAATCCCACTATTCCTGATTGCGAAATTGTTGAAAGTGTAATAAACCTGGATAGTCTTGATCCATTTTTCTGTCTCATGACCTATACAGTTGCTTCTATTTAGCTGCATTTTTGCCATCATGTTCTGGAGGGCCACATAGATGACCGATGAGAATATCCCAATGGCATTATTAAAGGTGTAAAATGCTGAACGGCAAGGTTAATGTAGGCTGACTTGGACTGAGTTCAGAAATGGAGCACATGAACACAAAATTAACAAGCTTCCAATAGATGAAGACATCATCAGACTTGGGCCTGACTCTGGTTGAATAGCCTAGACAGTGGTTCTTGACAGGCTTATAGTTGAACAGTTGCCATCTTGTGCAATGGTGCTGACGTCTTTGGGAATTGCGATCCAGTGTAACCCTTCTCCTTCAGGAGAGGAGGAAGGAAGTTGGGAAAACAACCCACCTAAAATATATTATTTTGTAGACTTTTAATAAAAGTTTTACTACATAAACTAATTCTAGTTCTTAAATCATATCTGTTTACTTTTCAGAGCATTAGATGACATCCATGAGAGCATCAAAGAGCTCCAGTTTTACAGGATGCATGTATTTAAAGAAACCAAAGCAGATGAGAAGAAGAGAAAAACTCACCTAGAAAATGGTGACAGTGGCGAGCGAGAGAGCTAGAGCTAAGGGACTGACTGATGACACCCAGGAAGCTCTCCCAACAAACTTGAAATGTCTGTTTGCTCTCAACCAAGTTTGGGCACTTGAAAATAAGCGCTATTGTGCTGTGTAACAGTTAAAAGCAGAGTGTCTAAGTTTCTTTCTGTAGTGTTTAATCTTTTTATTTGTTACAGCCTTTGCTGATTGAGCAATTGTAATGAAGCCTTAGCTAACTGGCTCCTTTTTGTTTCTTCTAATTGGAGCCTTTGGCTTACGAATTGACACAGCAGCATTAATTTAGAGCACAACTGCTTTGAATTTGGTGATATTCTTGCATTTATATAGGAGCAGGACCATGCGGCCCTTCGAACCTGCTCCGCCATTCAGTAAGATCATGGCTGATCTTCTGTCTCCACTCCATCTTCCAGCATGTGGCATAATAAATCTGACAACACTTTTCTGCTTCTGTTTAATTCGGTATTCATTTCCATATCTTTGAGAGAGAGATAGGGTGCTTGGTTAAGCTCCAAATTGCAAGTAATGGTGTTATATTACTGCATGTACAGTGACTTTCTGGGGTGTTTTTTTTGCATATCTCAAGCTGCTTTAAAAATCATCTTGCCAGAAAACTGGTTTAATTTTTTTATCATGGGCTGAAATGTTTGGCGTACATAAGACCATGGATAGGGATAAAAGAGATTTTGATTGGCTATTATTGTAAACCGTTTCATTCAGTCAACTTTATTTGTTAGCACTTCTATCATGTAATAAAAAGAATGAGCAGTTGAAAATTCACTTTTTTTATTCAAAATAAACCCTGCCTGTAACAGCAAAAGTTTGAGTGTGTTTGGTTTTGCTATCCTAAATGAGACTGGGTAAAATAAATGCACTTTACTCACTGCTGCCCAATAATGCAAGTAATCTTTGTGATGTAGACAGAACTCTGTCAAGTCTCATAAAATTCCTGTATCTATTTTCATATGGAACTTTACACCAAGAGTTGATTAAAGGTAGCCTAGTTTTTTAAAGGTATAAAATGGTTCTTCAACCAACAACACCTTTTAACATAGTAAAACATCTCAAGGCACTCCACAGGAGTGTTATCAAACAATTTGACACCAAGCCACATAAGGAGATATTAGGACAGTGACCAAAAGCTTGGGCAAAGAGGTAGGTTTTAAGGAGGAGAGATAGGTGGAGAGCTTAAGGGAGGGAATTCCAAGTGTCTAGGGACTCTGTATACTGAATTAGCAGGAGGTATTCAGCTGGTTTCCCACAGTCCTGTCAATTGCCTCTACTTGCAAGTAATTGAATCAACTATTATGTTTTTGAAATGTCTTCAAAACATAATGTATTTATATAGTGCCTTTAACATATAAATCCCAAGGTGTAATCAGACAATAATTGGCACAGCCAACAATAAAGCTTGGTCAAAGTAGGTTTTAAGGAGGATCTTAAAGGATGAGCGGTTTAGAGAGGAGTTTTTAGAGCTGAGCTTCAGGTCCTGATGCAACTGTGTGTTGAAATATGAACAACCTATGCAGGGGTCACTTTTTCTACATGCATTTTGGTGAGCTCCATCTATTTTAGTTTCATCTTCAGTTCTTGCATGCCTAGATTTATTTTTGGAATGAAAGTTTTTTGAAAAAGGAATTTTAACTTAGCAATACTAACCGCAGCATTAGTCTGATTAATGTTGCCTCTTTAAAAAGTTGCCAGACTTTCCTGGTTTTACATAGAATATACTGCACAGAAATGGGCCATTCGGCCCAACCAGTCCATGCCAGCCTTTTCTGTGCACTCAAGAGGTTGTACTTATAGTATGATAGGGTGCCTTGGCCTATCACAGCTGACATAGACTGAGGTAAAAACAGAAAATGCTGGAAATACTCAGCAGGTCAGGCAGGATCTGTGGAGAGAGAAACAGAGTTAACGTTTCAGATCGATGACCCTTCGTCAGAACTAGAAAAAGCTGGAGATGGAACAGGTTTTTAAGCATATGTAGGGAAAGGGGGGAGGGGAGAAAAGAACAGTAACATCGTTGCTCACGATGCAGTCTCCTCTACATTGGGGAGACCAAACGCAGATTGGGTGACCGCTTTGCGGAACACCTCCGTTAAGTCCGTAAGGGTGACCCCGAGCTTCCGGTCGCCTGTCACTTTAATTCTCTGCTCCACTCCCACTCTGACCTCTCCGTCCTCAGCCTCTTACACTGTTCCAATGAAGCTCAACGTAAGCTCGAGGAACAGCACCTCATCTTTCGATTAGGCACTTTACAGCCTTCTGGACTCAACATCGAGTTCAACAATTTCAGACCATAACCTCTGCCCCTATTTTTCCCATTTTTTTTCTCTCTCACATGGCAGCTGTCAATCATTCAGCCATTGCCAATTACACTTCATCTAGAGCCATCTTTTGTTTCTTAACTTGTCCCACTACCATCTCCTTTTGCCTTGCACCATCATCCTTTTTGTTTCTTAATCTCTCCTGCCTTCCACCGTATCACAAGACATTCCCTTTTGTTCTTTCCTCCCCTCCCCCCTTTCCCTGCCCCTACACTTGCTTAAAAACCTGTTCAATCTCCAGCTTTTTCCAGTTCTGACGAAGGGTCATCGACCTGAAACATTAACTTTGTTTCTCTCTCCACAGATGCTGCCTGACCTGCTGAGTATTTCCAGCATTTTCTATTTTCATTTCAGATTTCCAGCATCTGCAGTATTTTACTTTTGTAGACTGTGAGATAGTTGGATGGTTAGTTCAAGATATATTCATATATGCACTATGGAAGCTGAATTTATTTTCCTTTCAAGGGGAAGGAATGTAGGACTACATTTTGTTCAAAAATGTCAAGATTTTTCTTTATCGAGTCAGATCTCCCTTACTGTTGTGACATTGATCTATCTTGATGTATTTAATTCCAGAAAAAAGACAACTTACTATTTGAATAAGTTGTTAACGCTGACAGATTCCCTTACACTTCTATTTATACTTATTATGCAGTTTTAATTAATTTAACCCCAGGCTGAGGAAAGTTAGCCAAGAAGGAAATACTCAAGGGAAGGAAGTGCAGTTGTACATTTTCTGTGGGTTTAGAGGTTGCTGTAAGTTTGGAGAGACCATAAACCCTGAATTTACTCTGATACAATACATATATATATATATCAGGGGACTGATGAATGAGGTGTTGGTGGACTGAAGATTGCACTGAGGCTTTTCCAGGCACCAACCTGGCGTTTCTATGACCGCTTTGCGGAACACCTCCGTTCAGTCCGTAAGGGGGACCCCGAGCTCCCGGTCGCCTGTCACTTTAATTCTCCGCTCCACTCCCACTCTGACCTCACCGTCCTCGGCCTATTACACTGTTCCACTGAAGTGCAGCCAGCGTAAGAATCACAGAATCACACAGAATCCCCACAGTGCAGATAGAGGCCATTTCGGCCCATCGAGCCTGCACCGACACATATCCCACCCTATCCACGTAACCCCACGTATTTAATCCCCCTAACACTAAGGGTCAATTTATCATAGCCAAATCAACCTAACCCGCACATCTTTGGACTGTGGGAGGAAACCCACGCAGACACGGGGAGAATGTGCAAACTCCACACACAGACAGTCACCCGATGCCAGATTCAAACCCGGGTCCCTGGCGCTGTGAGGCAACAGTGCTAACCACTATGCCACCGTAAGCTCGAGGAACAGCACCTCATCTTTCATTTAGGCACGCTACAGCCCTCTGGACTCAATATCGAGTTCAACAATTTTAGATCATAACCTCAGCCTCTATCACATTTATATTTTATTTTTTCCATCCACCCTTTTGTTTGCCCCCTCCCCCCCTTTTTCCCTCCCTCCTAGAAGCTGGCAGCTGTCCTTCATTCTGCCAGTGCATTTCACACTTCTTTTAGCCTCAACCTGTCACATTAACACCACCTCTTGCCTTGATCATCTCTCAATCCCTCCTTTTGTTCTTTCATCCCCTTTCCCAGCTTTATCCTTGCCTTAAATCTATTTCATTTCCTGCTATTTCCAGTTCTGACGAAAGGTCTTCGACCTGAAACGTTAACTCTGTTTCTCTCTCCACGGATGCTGCCTGGCCTGCTGAGTTTTTTTCCAGCGTTTTCTGCTGTTATTTCGGATTTACAGCATCTGCAGTATCGTTTCTATGACAACCGTGGGCGGCGGCCTAGGCCTAGGCCCGGGCTCGGCGGGCCGGGAGCTTCACTGAGCGGCGCTGCTGAGGTGAGAGGGGGCGGGGGGCAGATTGAACGATGTTTAACGGGGCGAGAGGCGTTGCTTGTGCTTGTCCAAACGGCGAGGGTTGTTTTTTTTTCCGGCCTCGGGCTGAAGGCCGCTGGTCCGCTCCTGTCGCAGGAATCCTCTCCACAAGCTGCCTCAGTTTCCAGGAATCTGGACTCGGAACCTCCTGCCTTTTTATATATATTTTTTTTTTGAAAAATCGCCTGTTGCTCGGCACTTAGGATAAAAAAAAAGAAACTAAATCTGCAGTCAGGTATTCTGCTGCCACTAGAGATTGTTTGGAGAGTTTCTGTTTGGGTTCAGTTCCTGAATAATCTGCACCAGTTCTGGGAGTTTGTCGAGTGTGAGCCTGCGGAAGTTTCCATACCTGCAACAGTGAGATTATTTTTGCTCGAGTAAAGTGTATGGCAAATTTTACATACTCTATAAACCTGGTATGTTGTGCTGTTTCTTTAGGGTGCTATACTTGTATTACTCTGCTTAAAACTTTACATGTGTGGGTCTCAGAGCTGTATTACCCATGTGGAGACAGTTCTCTTAGCCGCTTACCAACATAAGCAGATTTCTGGTCATTATCACATTGCTGTTTGTGGGAGCTTGCTGTGCGCAAATTGGCTGCTGTGTTTCCTACATTACAAGCAGAGAGTTGGGATAAATGGTTCATTCTCGGACTGGCAACCAGTAGCCAGTGGTGTTCCGCAGGGGTCGGTGCTGGGTCCCCACTCTTTACAATCTATATTAACGATTTGGAGGAGGGGACCGAGTGTAACATATCAAAGTTTGCAGATGATACAAAGATGGGAGGGAAAGTAGAAAGTGAGGAGGACATAAAAAACCTACAAGGGGATATAGACAAGCTGGGTGAGTGGGCAGAGATTTGGCAGATGCAATACAATATTGGAAAATGTGAGGTTATGCACTTTGGCAGGAAAAATCAGAGAGCAAGTTATTATCTTAATGGCGAGAAACTGGAAAGTACTGCAGTACAAAGGGATCTGGGAGTCCTAGTGTAAGAAAATCAAAAAGTTAGTATGCAGGTGCAGCAGGTGATCAAGAAGGCCAACGGAATGTTGGCTTTTATTGCTAGGGGGATAGATTATAAAAACAGGGAGGTATTGCTGCAGTTATATAAGGTATTGGTGAGACCGCATCTGGAATACTGCATACAGTTTTGGTGTCCATACTTAAGAAAAGACATACTTGCTCTCGAGGCAGTACAAAGAAGGTTCACTCGGTTAATCCCCGGGATGAGGGGGTGGACATACGAGGAGAGGTTGAGTAGATTGGGACTCTACTCATTGGAGTTCAGAAGAATGAGAGGCGATCTTATTGAAACATATAAGATTGTGAAGGGGCTTGATCGGGTGGATGCGGTAAGGATGTTCCCAAGGATGGGTGAAACTAGAACTAGGGGGCATAATCTTAGAATAAGGGGCTGCTCTTTCAAAACTGAGATAAGGAGAAACTTCTTCACTCAGAGGGTAGTAGGTCTGTGGAATTTGCTGCCCCAGGAAGCTGTGGAAGCTACATCATTAAATAAATTTAAAACAGAAATAGACAGTTTCCTAGAAGTAAAGGGAATTAGGGGTTCCGGGGAGCGGGCAGGAAATTGGACATGAGGCTGAGTTCGGATCGGTCGAGGCCCTGTGGGTAGCGTAGCGGGCCCAGGGGCTGAGTGGCCGGGTCCTGCTCCTACTTCTTGTGTTCTTTAGATTTGAGGTGAGGATCAGATCAGCCATGATCTTATTGAATGGCGGAGCAGGCTCGAAGGGCCGATTGGCCTACTCCTGCTCCTATTTCTTATGTTCTTATGTTCTTACAATGCTGACTACAATTCAAAAGTACTTCATTGGCTGTAAAGCGCTTTGGGACGCCCTGAGGTCATGAAAGGCGCTATAGAAATGCATGTCTTTTTCATTCTCTTACCCTGTGCCAGTGGCCTTCTGCTTACTGGCTGCTACATGCCAGTTACATTTTAATGTGATGGAAGTGCTGATGGTGAACTCCCTGCTAACATTAAAATGATTCAATATTAACTGTATTTTTGGCCCTCTTTGAGAATATTTTAAACTTGCTTCTGCAGTTATATTGCAAGTGTGTGTGAGATTATCTCCTTGAGGTGCTTTTATACTTATTTCATGTAATCGCATCATTGTCCTGACTTCTGATTTGCACAGTTGTTTGAGCATCCAAAACCACTTTGCCTCAAAGTAAACGGGTAGTACAACTGGCCAACCATAAGATTGCCAGGAAGCCAGCTAACCCAGAAGATTCATACAGTGAAAGTACACCAGAAAATTACTTTATCAGTAGTGTAAACACTTAACTATTCTAGCCACATTGTGATATATTCTGATATTTTTAGTCTGCATTGACTGTGCATAGTAAAATTTTAGTAAACCGTGGTGTAGTATTTTGTGAGGTTTTACTAAAGTACAGATATATTGTTGAAAGACATATATCGACAAATTCGCTATGTTAGGAACAGGAGTAGGCTATTTAGCCCCTCGAGCCTGTTCTGCCATTCAAGTAGATTGTGGCTGATCTGTACCTCAACTCCATTTACTCACCGTAGCTCCATATCCCTTCATTCCTTTCCAAAAAAAATCTGTCTATCTCAGTCTGGAAAATTTAAATTGACCCAGCATCCACAGTCTTTTGGGGGAGATATTTCCACTACACTTTGTGTGGAAAAAGTGCTTCCAGATTTCACTCCTGAATGACCCAGCTCTAATTTTATGAATATGCCCCCTTGTTATGTCTCGATTCCCTTTATCTCTACTCTCTATCTCCTACCACCCAACCAATTACCAACCCATGGCACAAGGTTACTCCAATTCCGTGAACTTTTATTTTTGCTAATAATGTCTCGTGTATTACCTTATCAAATGCCTGCTGGAAATCCATATAGACAACATTCATAGATACTTCCCTGTCCAGTATGTTAGTGACCTCCTCAAAATAATTCAACTAAACTAGTCAGACATGACCTAGCCATCACAAATCCATGATAATTCTCTTTGATCAGCTCATACTTGTCCAAATGTTCAGTCACTGATGGCAGATTTTTTCCTGCTCTGTTTCCATGGGTTGACAAATTATGAAGTAAAATTCAACAATTATAAAATGCTATATGTAAATTCTGAGGTTTCCCTCAATAGCAATCTTGGCCTTATGAGAATTTCAATGAAAGAGACTTGCAGGTGATCAGATAAGAAGAAGTTGATTGGAAAATTCAGTTTTCAGTTTTCTAAGTTAATTATTGGCCTGGAATTTGCGGTCAGCGGCGAAGCAAAGGCGTTCTTCGCCGGCCCCGAAGTTTGCCTTTTTCAACCATGTAAGTGATTTCAGTGCAGTATAGTGGGGATCCCCTAGCGCAATCTACTGTGACGTCAACAAGCTGTCTAGCAGGCAATCATCACATTGCAGAATTCTCACAGACAGGGAAGCAGGAAATGAGAGCCTGCTTTTATCCCGACTTTTTAAAAATGTTACAGAGAGCAAAACAAGGATTGGGGCTCTCACATAGGGATAAGGTAAACCTGAAATATCATGAACAAACTTTTAAAAAAATATGTATTTTTTAAAGTTTCTTAAAAATTGTAATTTATTATAATGGAGAAATTTGACACTCCACAAAATTTAAAGTTAGTTTTTCAGGACCATAACATTTGTTTAGCAGTCAAAACGCTGTTAAAACCCCAGTTACACCTAATCCAACAAGGTCTAACTATTAATGGGGTATTTAACAGCGAAATTAACGCGGAAAAGCCCAAGTTTTCGTCAGTTTGACTGATTACACTGATTGCCGGCTGTGGGGGGCAGGTGGTTGGGTGGTGGAGGTGGGGTTGCTGCACAGCACAGCTGTGTCAGAGCAGTGAATGACTGACTGCAACTTCAGGATTTCCGTGTTTAGATGCGCATGCGCTAAATCCTGAAGTTGCGGTCAGTTTCAAAGGGGTAATAATGGCGAACACTGTTAGTTCGCTGTTATTACCCACCGCAAATTCCAGCCCATTAATTGAAGATTCATCCCATTATGAATCTTCATTGAATAATTAACATCAGGTTCCACATGTACGATGATGACACTCAGTTCTATCTCACCACCATCTCTCTCGATCCAGTATTGGATGAGCAGAAATTTCCTCCAGCTAAATATTGGGAAGACTGAAGCCATTGTTTTTGGTCCCCGCCACAAACTCCATTCCCTGACCACCGTTTCCATCCCTGGCAACTGTCTGAAGCTGAGCCAGACCATTCGCAACCTTGGTGTTGTGTTTGATCCCATATCCGCTTCATCATGAAGACCACCTCTGTAACATCGCCAGACTCTGCCCCGCCTCAGCTCATCTGCTGCTGAAACCCTCATCCATGATTTGTTATCTCTAGACTTGACTATTCCAATGCTCTCTTGGCTGGTCTCCCATCTTCCACCCTACACAAACTTGTACTCATCCAAAACTCTGCTGCCTGTATCTTAACTCACACCAAGTCTCGTTCACCCATCACCTCTGTGCTTGCTGACCTACACTGGCTCCTGGTCCGACAACGCCTCAATTTTAAAATCCTCATCCTTGTTTTCAAATCCCTCCATGGTTTCGCTCCTCCCTATCACTGTAACCCCCTCCAGCCCCACAAATCTTCGAGATACCTGTGCTCCTCCAATTATGGCATCTTGTGTGCATCCCCGATTTTAATCGCTCAACCATTGGCGGCCGTGCCTTCAGCTGCCGAGGCCCTAAGCTCTGGAATTCCCGCCCTAAACCTCTCTCCTCCTTTAAGATGCTCCTTAAAACCTACTTCTTTGACCAAGCTTTTGGTCATCTGTCCTGATGTCTCCTTCTGTGGCTTGGTGTCAAAACTATGGATGACGCGCTTGTTAAGCGCCATGGGATGTTTTACTCCGTTAAAGGTGCTATATAAATGCAAGTTGTTGTTGTTAAACTACTGTTGGAAGAATGGAACATGACCATATTCACTGGAGAAGACACTAATAGCATGTCACCCACCCATCACAAGAGTTTCTATAAGTAAACTTAACAACTTCAGTATTACTGGGATGGAGGCCTTAGACTGTTTAAAAGCATTCAAATTAAATAAACCCATTGTGATGGACAATACATACTTGAGGGTGCTAAATGAGATTGGAGCCAAAATCAACAAGGCATTGACATTTGTTATGAGGGAATCAATGAACATGCGAGAGGTCCCACTAGCTAATGTGGTATTTATCCTCACCAAAAAAAGAACAATATTAACCTGAGTAACTACATACCTATTAGTTTTGCATCAATAACTGACAAAATAATAGAATTGATCATTAAGAACAAACAAGAGGATTAGTTGTAAGAAACTAAGCTGACAAAAAAGTGGAAAAATCATGCCTGACCGTGGCATTTTTGAGGAGGTCATGTCTCAAATTGATCAGGGGAAAGCCCTCTGATTAAATCTTCCAGAAACCGAAAGAGGTGAACAGTTGAGTCTTACGAGGCAGCCGATGAACTATAGCAGGACATAGATAAAATTTGCAAGTGGGCAGAGCAATGACAGATGAAATTCAGGAGGGCTGTTGCACATTGGAAGGAAGAGTGGGAGACACACTTACTCAATGAATGCTAATGAACTAATGGGAGAACCTGAAAGAGATCTGGAAGTGATAGCAGACTCAACAGTTCATATGTACAGTTATTATAGAGCAGCAACCAATATAGGTAACAGAATGCTAAGCAATATTGCCAAATCAGTAGAATTTAAGTAAGGTAAAAAAAAAGACTAATTGTTGCATCACAAAGATACGTACAGATGAGGGAGGGCACCCATCCCATTTAGTTTGTTCTCCCAGTGACTGAAATATAAAAATAGATAAGCTGGAGAAACTTTGACTCGAATGAGAAGGGACCATCTAAAAGCATATGATATTGAATGGAATAGAAAATATAAACATGGAGCATTATTTTAAGTTAAACCTTCACTGCACAACAAGGGGACATAGGTGCAAACAGCAAAATCAAGACTTGTATAAGAAAGCACTTTGTCACATAAAGAGTGATCAGCACTTGGACTGGCATTCAGGGTATTGAGTGGAGACAAAAGCGAACTATTCAAGAAGTGGTAGGCTGCTGTGATTTGAGTACTGTGGGCTTACATGAAAGGATTGAGGTTGTCGGGTCAAATGGCCTCACTCTTCTGTACTTATTTTTGTGATGTAACTATTATCTTTATTTCCATGACAATTTTCTCCCCTTTCTTTTGAAGGGCGGTGGCTCCTGATGGACTCTGGTTCCATGGATGCCAGCAACCCTTCAGTACCTCACCCAAGTGGCTGCTGTTCATGTGTGAACTTAGTGTGCTGGCAAGCTAGTTGATCATCAGGATGATCACAGCCTGATCCTGTTCTTATCCAACGTCCAAATTCCCATCATTAAGAATCCAAATGTTTAGGCCTATTCTACCATGTAATTGGTTTGTCATTGAAGTAATCTATTAATTATTGTAAAAAAAGCATATGATTGACTTGAAACCCCAACACCATCTAGTGTCTGGACCATACAGACCAGAAAGCTCCGAGGTTTGGCATCTGGTCTGTGCTGGGTTCGCTAATTTCAGAAGGGGCAGCAGGAGGGATGTTCTAATTGGCCACATTGCCCTAGGCCAGGAAAAGGAAATAACAGTGAGGTTTCAGCTGGTGTTTCCTTCATCCTTCCACAATCAAATGGCCTGCGAACACTCACTGTTATGGCTCACACATGTAGAATGGTCTCTTAAGAGGTCTGCATGTGTGAATCGATACCCTGGCTTTAGAGAAGAGAGAAAACCAAGGGAAAGGAAATCTGTTAAGTTGTGTAATAATGGATTCTTCTGTTGGAAATGCTAACGGTAAGCATTCCAGTGATTCCTTTAGTTAAAAGGCCTTAGCCACATTTATGTTGTCCAGCTCCTTTAAATGCACCAAATATAACCTGAACAGAATCCGATGGAGTGTGTAGTTTGCTACGGAAGCTCAGTTTTTGTTTTCCTACCCCAACAGTGAGTGAAACATGGCTTCACCCTCTATTGCGTCATTAAGGTGGGGCGAAATGAAGGTTGAGGGCAGTGATACTGTGTACAAGGATTGTAAAGTCTGGCCGGGAGGAAAACGAGCATAGAAAATAGGTGCAGGAGTAGACCATTCGGTCCTTCGAGCCTGCACCGCCATTCAATGCGTTCATGGCTGAACATGCTACCTCAGTACCCCATTCCTGCTTTCTCGCCATACCCCTTGATCCCCCTAGTTGTGAGTGTTATATCTAACTCCCTTTGAATATATTTAGCGAACTGGCCTCAACAACCTTCTGTGGAAGAGAATTCCATAGATTCACCACTCTCTGGGTGAAGAAGTTCCTCCTCAGCTCAGTCTTAATGGCTTCCCCTTATCCTTAGACTGTGACCCTGGTTCTAGTTTTCCCTAACATTGGGAACATTCTGCCCGCATCTAATTTGTCTAAACCAGTCAGGATTTTAAATGTCTCTATAAGATCCCCCCTCATTCTTCTGAACTCCAGAGGATACAAGTTCAGTTGACCCAATCTTTCTTGATATGTCAGTCCGGCCATCCCAGGAATCAATCTAGTGAACCTTCGCTGCACTCCCTCAATAGCAAGAATGTCCTTCCTTAAGTTAGGAGACCAAAACTGCGCACAATACTCCAGGTGTGGCCTCACCAAGGCCCTGTACAACTGCAGCATCACCTCCCTACTCTGTACTCAAATCCCCTTACTATGAAGGCCATCATTCCGTTTGCTTTCTTGACTGCCTGCTGCACTTGCATTCCACCTTCAGTGACTGATGTACCATGACGCCCAGGTCTCGTTGCACCTCCCCTTTCCCTAATCTGCCACCATTCAGGTAATAGTCCGCCTCTCTATTTTTACCACCAAAGTGGATAACCTCACATTTATCCACATTGTACTTCATCTGCCATACATTTGCCCATTCACCCACCTGTCCAAGTCACTCTGTAGCCTCCTAGCATCCTTCTCATTGTTCACACTGCCTCCCAATTTAGTGTCATCCGCAAATTTGGAGATATTACATTTAATCCCTTCGTCCAAATCATTAATATATAATATAAACAGCTGGGGTCCCAGCACCGAACCCTGCGGTACCCCGCTGGTCACTGCCTGCCATTCTGAAAGTACCCATTTACTCCTACTCTTTGTTTCCTGTGTGCCAACCAGTTCTCAATCCACGTCAACACATTACCCCCAATCCCATGTGCTTTACTTTGCTCACCAATCTCTTGTGTGGGACCTTGTCGAAGGCCTTCTGAAAGTCCAAATACACCACATCTACTGGTTCCCCCCTGTCCACCTGTTGGAACATCCTCAAAAAATTCCAGAAGATTTGTCAAGCATGATTTCCTTTCACAAATCCATGCTGACTTGGACCTATCATGTCGCCACTTTCCAAATGGTCTGTTATGACATCTTTAATAATTGCTTCCATCATTTTACCCACGACCGATGTCAGGCTGACCGGTCTATAATTCCCTGCTTTCTCCTCCCTCCTTTTTTAAAAAGAGGGGTTACATTGGCACCCTCCACTCCATCGGAACTGATCCAGAGTCTAAGGAATGTTGGAAATGATCGTCAATGCATCCACTATTTCCAAGGCCACTCCTTAAGTACTCTGGGATGCAGACCATCAGGCCCGGGGATTTTTCAGCCTTCAGTCCCATCAATTTCCCCAATACCTTTTCCCGACTAATAAGGATTTCCCTCAGCTCCTCCCTCTTACCAGATCCTCTGACCCCTTTTATTTCCGGCAGGTTGTGTGTGTCCTCACAGGAAACACCGAACCAAAGTACTTGTTCAATTGATCTGCCATTTCCTTGTTCCCCATTACGACTTGCCCTGTTTCCGACTGCAGGGGACCTACGTTTGTTTTTACTAACCTCTTTTTACATATTTATAGAAGCTTTTGCAGTCCATTTTAATGTTCTCTGCAAGCTTCCTTTCATATTTTATTTTCCCTGCCCTAATCAAACCCTTCGTCCTCCTTTGCTGAGTTTAAGTTCTCCCAGTCCCCGGGTTTGCTGCTACTTCTGGCCAATTTGTATGTAACTTCCTTGGTTTTAATACTATCCCTGATTTCCCTTGTTAGCCATGGTTGAGCCACCTTCCCTTTTTTATTTTTACGCCAGACCGGGATGTACAATTGTTGTAGTTCATCCATGCGATCTCTAAATGTCTGCCATTGCCCTTCCACTGATAGCCCCTTCCCATGCCGTACAAATCAATTTTAAGATCCTTAACCTCATCTTTAAATGCCCCTGTGAGCTCACTCAGCCTTTTGCACCTGCTCTAATCTCTGCTATTCTTTCCCCCTACTCTTCACTCCACATTGCCAGCCATCTTGCCCTCTAGAACTCCTTCCCAAACCCCTTTACCTTACCTCCTTCCTCCTTGATTTCAGAAGTCTACTTACGACTTTCTTAGTCAACCCCTTTTTTGACCCTTCCTCTTAATCCATTTTACCTATCTTCGTCCCTTTTGGTGCCCATTTTCATTTATTCAATCTCTGTAGCATTCTGGAATGTCTTTCCGACATAAAGAATGTTATGTAAATGCAAGTTGTTGGTTGAAATACATCTGTGACAGTTCATTTTCCTGATGTACTTTGTTTAGAAGACTTCTCCAGAGAATCCAGAACACTTTAATTTCCATTGTGAATCCAGTTCATTTAAAGGGTTATAGAACGGTTTCAAATGCAATAAGACGCATGTGGTAAGAACTGCTGCCATTTTGAGATTCATTCGACAGTTTTAGCACTTGCGTATTGGGACTGACTTTGCAATTATTAGAATACTGACTCTTTCAAGCTGAATTGAAGCCTGATTGCCAAGGATGTTTGAATTCTCACCACTCTTTCCAGGAGTTTATATATGCGACTAGTTAGTGGATGGCTCAGGTCAGGGAACAGAAATACTGTAGAATAGGATACATTAGAACAAAAATTGAAAGATTATACAATATTTTAACAGGGCCGCTTCAAACCGCTGAGGCTGTCAACAATCGCAGCACCCAGCAGTCAAATTCAGCAACCGTAGATAATTTGATAGACACCGAAGACTAATGATGAATAAAATAATGTTTCTGTTTCATGGAGCTGTAGTTTGTAACTTGAATATTGTTCCCATGTTCTTACAGCATAGACCTGGAGTTCAGCCAGCTGATGTTAATGAGATTGTGAACAAAGGTATTCAGACTCTTGTAATTGGAAGGGGGATTAATGAAGCATTGCAAGTAAGTACATTTTAAAGGATAAACATTGAACAAAATGAATCAAGCGTCACTTGCTTGTGGCTTTGATGAGCCCATTGCTTTTTTGAAATGTAACTTTTTTCACCACAATCCATTCAGTAAATAATTTTTCAGATTTGGTAGTAAAAGTGTTCCATTTACAATAGTGATTATATTAAATACTAGGTTTTAATTGTGTGTGTGTCTTGAGAAATTTAGGTACAAACTTAGTATTTTTAATAACATTTCCCTGAAACACATTTTGGAAGGTACTAGTGGCAGTTAGCGACCTTGAGTAACCACACAGTAAGACATGAATTTCTAGTTGTTAATCTCCACGTAGCAAGTCCGCTGTTTTGGAAGATAGAGGAGATTGGGCCATAAGGAAGAATGTCCCGAGTTCCCTGGGCTGCTATTGTGTACCTGCTAGCGCCAGACAGTTGATCGCCAGTGATAATAGACTAGAAACTGAGACTATCAAAAGAAAGGTGGGAAAAGACCATCAAGCTCATCCATGCTCACCTCACTAATCCAAACTCATGCACCACCCAGCCCAATTTCTAGTAATGCAGGTGTCAGCCTTGGCTCATTGGTACCACTCTCGCACTCTTGAGTCAGAAGGTTGTGGGTTCAAGCTCCACTCCAGAAACTTAAGCACATAATCTAGGCTGACACTTCAACACAGTACGGAGGGAATGCTGCATTAAGAGGTGCCATCTTTCAGATGAGGTGTTAAACCAAGGCCCCGATTTGGATTTTATAAAAAAACTGGCCTTAAAGAAATGTGTGATGTGGGACAATTTTGAATAAATGTTACCTTTTATCAGACTAAATGGTACAGTGGTAAGTTGTAAAGATCTCTTTAGATATTTTTGAATAGCGGTATTAGGCATCATCTACTGTATTATCAAATTGAAGTTTTTAAGGAACATCAACAGATTTGTCCTTCAGTTTTGTAAAATTATCCATTTGTGGCATGGTAATCCACAGATCTGATCTGCATTCAGATTTGATCCAAGTCAGTAATGAGTGCAGACTCTTCCACTGAAGTAGCATCATAGAAATCTAACTCGCAATGTTGGTTGTAGGTGCCTGAAGAGACACTGGCTTTCATCAGAAGCAAGGGCGTTGATGCTGTGGTTCTACAAACAGAGGAAGCTGTGCAGCAGTATAACAAACTGGTGAAAGAGGGGGTTGCCGTCGGAGGAATCTTCCATTCAACCTGCTGAAGCATCCTACTCAAGCATCCTACTCTTGCACTTAATGACTGAGCTGAGTCGACACCTTGTGTACCACACAAGAATAGCTAGTTATGTTTAAATGCCTAGTTTTAGCATTCCATTACAAATTTTTTAATATAAGAAGCAAATTAACTCATAAAATTTGTGTTCTGAAAAGTAGAGCAGATTCTGAAAACTATTTGAACAATTAATGCCGTTCAGTAGCCCATCATTTCTACTGAAAAGATTATTTGGACTGCAGTGAAGCAATGCTTGATTATATTTTCTGTTTGGTTAATAAACATTCCTTGTTGCCTCCTCCTAAAGTGTATGTTGAGCTCTATTATATCACACCTGACCTTGGCTGTTGCATGCATTGGGTTTTAATCACTGCTATGAACATGGGATATTTACCTTATACATCTGTAGCCTGGAATAGCAGGTAGTAGATGCCTGTTATCTTGTTTACTTTGGGTCTGGAATTGACTCTGTGTAATTGAGGTCACAACTTGGCCTAAATTACTTTCCTGCAAGCAACTGGTAATTTGAAAGTCAATGAATCAACTTACATGTTAACTGTCCCCATCAGTGAGCACCAGCTGTGGCCATGACAACAACTTTGCCCTAACTGTCCTCAAGGATTCTGGAGCAGCAAGAGCACAGAAAACCCTCACACAGTAACCGTACGTAAATGATTCATCAAAAACTTATACAACTGGCGACAATCGTGTACGAAACATCACCTAAATAAAATGGAGTCAAATAAACTCAAATATTCCATAGCCACATATGTACTGCATCACAACCAGCTTTTTGACCAAACTGCAACTAATGACTTCCCAAGCATCGCAGCTTAAGGGATTCTGAGGTACATACATCACTGTACAAGGTGCTATGTCACTGTGCTACAGCCCAGGTAAGTTTTGTTTTACATTTCTAATTGTAACCGCACAAAAGCTAGATGCAAACATTGTAGAAATAGAATATCTTATGTGAACTGCTGGATACTTTTTCTCTTATCTAAACTCATTTAAATGAATTTTTCAACGACAAAAATATATACTTCAGCCAGAAAATCATTGTCAAAAGAAATGAATACATTAATTGGGATAGACAAAGAGCTGAAATAAACCCTAAAGGATCCATTGGAGCAGGAAAAAGGGAGGGGATTATAAAAACATTGAAGGGCTAGAGTTTGGACAGATTAGCATTTAAGGCATTTTCATTAGTATGAAGCTGTACAGCTGTTTTGCCCATACTTTGCAGTGTTGGAAAAGCATCTCCCGTTTGGACTTGAATTCTGTGAATCAAAGTACAATAGTGTGATTTCACTGTTGCTCAGGAGCATAGCTGTAAATTGCCATTAAGAAAACACAAATAAATCAGAAATCTCATCACAAGATGCTTACGGATGAGGAAGGACATTCAGCCCATCAAGCCTGGGTTGGCTCTTTGGTACAGCTGTCCAATTAATCCACTCCCCTGCTCTTTTCCCATAGCTCTGCCGTTTTCTCCCCTTCAAATATTTGTCCAATTCACTTTTGAAAGTTACTATTGAATCTGTTTTCACCACTCTTTCAGGCAGTGCATTCCCGATCATAATAACTTGCTGCCTAAAAAAATTCTCATCTCCCCTCTGGCTCTTTTGCCAATTACCTTAAATCTGTGTCCTCTGGTTACCGACCCTTCTGCCACTGGAAACAGTTTCTCCTTTTCTTCATTTTGTTCTGGATTATTGTTTCTAAACGTTTCCCCACTACTAATATTATGCTGACTGGTCTGTAGTTACCTGGTTTATCCCTCTCCCCTTTGTTGAACATCCATTCAGACAAATTTACACTCCCTCCTTTGCAACATCTAATCATTTCTTAAATAATTCCAGGGTTTTTGCCTCTAGCACTCTGCGTGGAAACTTGTGTTCCCTTGTTCTACTCCTATTTATTTAGAAGTAGTGTTATGGATTAACCTTTTCCATACCATTTACTACCCTACATACCTCTATAAGATGACGTCTCAGACACATCCTTTCCAAGCTGAATAACCCGAGTCTCTCCAGTCTTTCCTCATAATTTAGACGCCTGACACTAGGAATCTGCCTTTTGGCTCTTCTCTTCACTGCCTCCCATGCTTGAATATCTCCCTTATTTCAGCTTGATCTGCCTACATAACATCTTGATACATGCAGAAGGCTACCCAGCATGTTAAAAGCATCCAATGTAATCTCTACTCAAAAGCAGGGAGGTATTTAGGTCATTTATGTTTTCCCCTCTCCTTGAAGGCACGGACTTGCGTTGAGGTACAGTTTACAGAGGCTCCAGGTGTCCTCCCATTGTTTAACCCAGGTGACTTCATGTATGAGATTGGACAATGAGTGTCAGGATGATATTCAACTGTGTGGGGTGGGGCATCGTTGCGAAGCCCAATCTTGTCCTCATCCAACATCCACACACATGTACTTTCCAGTTTAAATAACTGGACAGCAATGGGCAATGGTAATTTAGCTGATTTTTCTCCTCCCTACCTGGGGTACTGAAGCCAGTTGTAATGCCCCACAGTCATCAGCTGAGATCAACTGTCTTAGCGCAGAGCAAGGACTGAATAATCACAGCCATCCAGAGACCTCTAAAAAAACTGTTGCTCTTTATGTATCACTCTCACTTCTTTATCTTTGCACGTTGATGAATGTTTCGCCTCCACTACTGAAGACTTAGAAAAAAATACAGAAGCACAAGATGAATTGTGTTTTATTATTTTACTGGAGAATACTTAAAACATCCAAACCAGGAAATGCTGTGGTAAATTACAAAAATATACATTTACACTTGAAATGAGAAACTCTTTACATTAATTTGTGCTGCATTATCCAGGATACAGTGTCATTTCTCTCATGTCATACTATGCATTGAAATGTGAGCATGCATTGTGTATGACAGTTCAAAGATGATCCCTTGTAGGTTGAAGTGCTTTTAATGTTACTGATGAAGCATTTTGGAGCAGAAGGAAACTTCAAACATATAATTAAAAAGGGCAACATAATACCACAGAGTGCAATAATTACAGAGTTTTCCCTATCCCTTTTAATGTTTAGCTGTGATTTTATTTCAATCACACAATTAAAGCTCCATTCATTCCTTTCTTTCTGCAGTTTCCCTATCCTTTCCACATATGAATATTGGTTAGGACTGAGTCACAGTTTTCTGCAGCAAGGAAGATTATGGTCATCTTATCTGTACTTTTTCGTACCTTAGACAAATAAAAAATTTACAGTACCTATTGAGTGTTAAATGTAAAAGGTTTACCTTAACTGAAATATTTCCCACTAAAGTCAGATGCAAGTTACTATTACAGTGCTTCATTTAAACATGTATTTTGAAATACTACTAAAAAGAATAGCAGATAAACAGATTCTCCTGAACAAAAGAATGCTGGCACTTCATTCATCACCAAGTGTCAGTCCAATATAATATATTCTTTTTGTACCGTTTGTTTTTAACTACAACAGCTTGCATTTCATTGAACTAGGGTCCTTAAGGAAAGCTGGATCCAGTTTCCCTAGTATCTTTACCACAATTTTATGTCAGGGTTTTACTTAATCACATTAATGACACTCTAGGTTTTGTAGTTACAAGCTTTGGACTAACTAGCGGGCTGCAGATTGTACAGGCGTTTCATTATCTTCCCTCAGTATGTAAAGCTGTCGAGCACAGCTGGTGAGTGGAAATGAGAGTTCTGAAACCTTGCAGTACAATATTTGTTATTAAAAAAAAAAGACAATAAGAACAAAACATAAAACACACATAATAAGCCTGCCTTGTATTTAAAAACTGGAATCATTTGCTCCGGAAATGTTTTTCGACGTGGTATAAACATAGGACTGTAATCTTCAAATGATTCTATATACATGCATGAAATAAAAAACAAAATATCTGTAAATACAGAGCAGGCCTATCAACAACTGAAAAGAGAAAATATAGGTTCACATTTTGTGTGAAGAACCTTTGTCAGAATAGTCGTGACTATCAGCCTTTGCCTGGCTCTTCTCTTTTCAGATACTAATGGGCCTGCTGTACATTACAGTATTTTCTGTTTCGATTTCAGATTTCCAGCGTTCACAGTTTTTATTTTTATCTCTACTGCTCAGTATTTAACACTTGCTAAACAGTACCTTTGCCTGCTACTCCACTTGTACATTTTAAATTCAAACGTAAACATGCTTCACACTAAATCTGCAGCAGCTGGTATACTTAAGATCGTTTAAAGTTAATATTATTTCTCGGCATACTGGTGCTCCACATACCGTGCCACACGGGTAGGATTTAGATCCACGCGTCTGATATTGGTTGTGTCAGGTGGGGGGCGGAGTGGAGGGAGCACCACGTAAAAGCCAAGATCTTCATCACATGCAGGGAGGGAAGTTCTGAGAATCATCCCAAGTTACTCTCGTACACCTACCAGTTGGCTAATGAGCAATACTGGCTGAGGTCTAGGAGGAGACCACCTGCCGACCCTCACATCTGTATTGTGCGGTATGCTTAATAGGAGGAGAGAACTTTAAAAAACTGGGAAATAAAGTTAATGTTCTGTAGTGTTTCATACTCACATTAGGCTGTTACAGTTCATTATATAGCTTGTATTTATAGAAAGAATTTTAAAAGCTAAAATTAAATTTACAGAACCAATTAAGAAAACTTTTCTGCAAAGTACACAGTTGAGTGATTACACAGTGTTACTGTCCACACACTGCATGGGAAGCGATGGATGATTAAACAACATCGTGGCTTGGTGCTTGTGATTACTGTATCGTTAAATACTGACCGGTTTGTATTTTAACATAATTTCTCTTTTCAGAGGTCCTGTTTGGTATATACAAGCTTTCCCTTTATATCCCTTTTAACCAAAAATGTAGTAACAATTTTACTTTTTAAAACAAAACTCAAATCTTCGCTGTCAGGATGTTTGAAAATTTGCAACAAAATCTTTCACAGGTAACCCACCTCACTAGTGGTTTACAACATTCTATCCCACAGCCGGTGAAATGACTTTCACAATAAGAGCAAGGAAAACCAAATGAATGAACTTTACCCTGTAACAGCTCAACCTGGCAGCAAAGAAATCTCCAATAGGTATTTTGGTTGTAAATAATTTGATTGGTTATGCAAATATAACCCATCCAATGACCAGACTTTCACAATGTTGCTTGGTTAAGTTATACTGGGCACAATAAAGTTTTGCAACTCCCTAAGCTACACTGGAGAAAAGGCAATGCTTGTATAAGGCAACGAGCCAATGGTTTCAATACAAATATCACCAAGTGCTGCATTCAGACTTCCTCTCATTAATAACAAAAATGATGGAATTTGGCAGGTTTTTAAAAATCTTTAAGCAAATATTTACAGAATAATGAACACAAAGTTTTCTAATTATTTAAATATATATATAAAAATAAAAGTAAACAAAGTTTTAAATTGTCTGCCTAGAGCAGACATCTTAGCTAAGCTTTCGTGTCCCTTTTGAATGGAATGGTCTATCCCCACTGTGCCGTGACCACTGGGTCATTTGTACAGATGTCTCTGCAGGCAAATATTTACTTATCTGCTCATTTTTACTTTTGAACGTGCATTTACCAAATTAACGGCCGTCTTTGATAAGATTTTTAAAACATTTTATGCAAAATTTTATCTTGCAAAATTCCCTTCATTGTTAGCTTATATTAAGGACAGTGTAGGTACACACAAGTTTTTAAAAAAAATCTGCACCTTACAGCTTCCCCTGGTTGTTACATGGTGAATCTCAGTAAGCGGAAAACATCTGCTTTGAAAGATGTTCTTACTGTGTGAATGACATGAGTACAGTGGTTCTGAACTATATTTGACCCATGTCCCTGAATTCCAATATGTTGCACCATGTCCCATATGTCAGGCAAACACGAATTCCCTATCTCCTACGGTTATGGACTCTGTGCTTCCCAGGTGTTTATACAGTGTTGTTAGTAACTAAGCATTGTTGTCATTTGCCCCCACCCAATCTTTAGGGATCAGGTCTATAATTACGTAAAAATGTGCACTGTGATTCAAACAGTTTTTTTTTCTTTCAAAGTAATTCTTGGGCCATCTTTTCGACAGTAAGCCAGCATCAAAGAATAAAAGATGAAAAGTAACTGTCAATGATCAGGCATCTTGTGAAGTTAATCAGCAGAAACCAGTTTTCTAAAATCTAGTAGACACATTCCATTTGTTCTGTTGGACACATATTGGATCAAAAATTGCTGTGGCAGGTCAACAAATGGCACCGACTGTTAGTTAGACTTCCCTTGCCCATTTAATCTCCATGATATTTTGCTCTGCAAGTCGCTGGAAGTGCAAGATGGAAATGGCGCGGTGCCCTCTACAGGGCATCTGGGACCTGAGTGAACAGAGCAAGCAACTGTGTATCTCCTTAACCAATCAGATTGAAGGATTGTGAAATGAACAGCGCAGAGACTGAACTAGAAAGTGTAAGTTAGAATGGTGAACTCAATGTCAAATCTGATACAGAAAGATAAATAAAGAGGGGGAAAGAAAGATTGGATTAAGAGAGAGAAAAAGTTTGTTTTTTTAAATTGAAAAAAAATCTCAAGCAACAATTAAAACCTGAAGGAATGAGACTCCACTCTTGTAATAGTTTATTTTCAGTGCCAGCGAGATTGACTGGCAGTAATTAACACTTAACACGTCGTTAAAAGGGTACTTAGACTTGAAGTGACTTGACTTAACATTCCACAGCGTGATTATTTCCATCTAGTGTGCAAATACAGCAACTTCACGGTCGCTCAATGCATTTTAACGGGGAGCCAGGCAGCGAGATGCTGTTTTCACGAAGCTAATGGCAGAGTGGAGCATCTCGGACAGCAACTTTGGATTTCCGCGTTTAATTGTGCATCTGCCCTCGCCTGAAGTTGCTGTGGCATTTGTATTTAAATAACGGCGAGCGCTATTAGCCTCACCATTATTTTGACAGCAATTTTTGGGACATTATCTCCACTGAGGCTAAGGCAACACAAGTTGAAGTGCAGACTTTTTTTGGAAGGGGCTGTAATGCCTGTCAAGTATAGAATTTTGGGGAGTCTGGAAGCAATATATAACATGGAGCTTGAGGGCAAGAATTTTATGAAGAGTGATTACTGAACACCAGTAGAATGAATGAGGAACAGGCCTATGTTGCTCATTGCAATCAATCATTACCCAAGAGCCATCAGCAGTTTCTGGAGAAGATTTCCTTCCCTGTACTATAGGCTGTGGAAGTCTCATATTCTCGAAACAAAACTTCATTCTCTGTCACTGGTGTTATTAAGGCAAACAGTATGTACTAGAGTTAGCAGGTAATACCTGCATGATTAAAATGCAATAGTGTCAACAGATGTTTTATTGCCCTTAACAGTTCTGCTGAAAGGTAAATTCACTGCGAGCATAATTGATATCACTTAAAGCAGGAGAAGGAGCAGTTTGTAACATAACTGCAATTGTACTGATGTTATAGCAGCATTATACCACCTAATAGAGGTCTGTAAAATAATGAAGGGGTTTGATAGTGTAGACATAGAGAAGATATTTCCTCTTGTGGGGGAGTCCAAAACTAGGGGCCATAAATACAAGATAGTCACCAATAAGTCCAATAAAGAATGCAGGAGAAACTTCTTTACCCAGAGAGTGGTTAGAATGTGAAACCTGGTACCACAAGGAGCAGTTGAGGCAAATAGCACAGATGCCTTTAAGGGGAAGATAGGTAAATACATGAGGAAGAAAGGAATAGAAGGTTATGGAGGTAGGTTTAGATGAAGTAGGTTGGGAGGAGGCTCATGTGGAGCATAAACACCGCCACAGACCAGTTGGGGCGAAAGGCCTGTTTCTGTGCTGTAAATTCTATGTATGTAATTTTGTTTACCATGGGGTCATCCATTTTGGGCATCCCTCCAAGATTTGTGCAGCCTTGAAATAATCACAAGAAAGGCACCAATTTTAACTCTGTGTAAGATCTCTCAGGAAAACAGTTTAAACCGGTGTTCGTAGGAGACACCACTGACTCTACACAGGCCACTAGTAAAAGATTAATGAGGATCAGGCAGTCAAATAATCTTGGATATGAGTTAGCTAAGACAAATTAATTATCTGTAAATGCAAGTCTCATAAAGAAAGCAGTGAGATGTGAAGCAGTGGATCTGTTACTCTCTCAGATGCCTAATTCATTTTCTCAACTTACTGAGATCTTTAGTCACTCTAACAAACTAATTTTCTTGTTTATTTTTATCAGCATAAAACTCAGGACCATTTTCCTGCCAGTTTTCTTGACTTCTAGCTGGCAGTAAGAACTGTAAGAATTGTAATCCCTGTCCACAATTTTTAAATTATGATGTCAATCCACCTGATATGACATTTTTTTGAAAAATGATCTATAAACTCCACTATATTTGTTATGTTCTTATCTCTAAGGGAATCAAAGGATATGGGGATCAGACGGGAACGTGGAGTTGAGGTCGACGATCTTATTGAATGGCGGAGCAGGCTCGAAGGGTCGTTTGGCCTATTTCTTATGTTCTTAAACTATCTAAAATATAAGAGAAATCTAGGTGGGATAAAGAGAGAGTGAAGAAAGTCCTCATGACGTAGGGGATAATGGGGTAATATTATCATGGACCAGTTACAAAATTTATGGATCAGATCGAGATCAAATCTTCTGAGGCAGCATCCTGACCAGTTAATGCCCTAAGTGGCAGCACATTATGTCAGGTGCACAATCTCAACAATAAAAGGAATTCTACTATAGATTGTTGTTAGGTAAGGGTATCAAGGGATATGGAGCATGGGTGGGTAAATGGAGTTGAGCTACAGATCAGCAAGATCTAATGGAATGGTGGAACAGGCTGGAGGGGCTGAATGACCTACTATTGTTCCTATGGTGATATCACAAGCCTTTTGTAGCGCATGGTAAGGTTGTGTTACTGACGATTACTCACCAATGAATATCAAAGATATTGAAAGTTGATCATGAGGCACATGACAGGAATGACAGCACACAACTGTACAACATGGTGTGCCTGCGTCGTACTTTTTGTTTTTTGATTAAAAAAAATAATCACTTGATTAAAAACTGTACATTTGACAACCTTAGGGGAAAAAAATGAGCGAAGGTTTCTTATTTGCTTGTGCAGCATGCACTGGGCAGGCAGTGCGCACACTTAAACACCATGTACTGCTGTACACACTCGGCACGAATAGACATCATTTCATTTCAATATTTGTCACTTTCAGGATTTTTGCTGCCAGTAACCAATATCCTCCAGTGCCACTGATACTGAGCTGATATCAAGATATATCACTGCTGTGATGACTGTGTATAATTTTAACACTGATTTTGAAATAGGTGAAAATGTACTAAACTGCTTATTGTAGATGCCCAGCTCGAATGTTATTCTCCACTGGTGTGCTTTTCTTGCGAGTGTCAGTGCTAAATGTGCACAGCCTGCAATTTCCGAGGAATCCTGTTATATGCATTAGGTTGGGATGGACAAGAAAGTTGCTTAAAATCAGGCTTGGATAATATGGGACTGACTGTGAATGTGTAAGGAACAAATTGGGACTTTGCTGACAACTGGGCCTGTCAGGAATGTTCACACCGGAGGATTCCAGCATATATTTTACAAAACCAAAACCATTAGCAGGTCACAGATCAGAGTACTATACAATGTTGAGTGCCTCCCCTTTTCTTTCAATAACGCTCTGAAACATGGCATCACTAACCCAGTTCTGAACAATGTTAAAATATCCCTCATATCTGACTATTCCATAGGTTCAGCAAATTCAGACAGAATTCAGTCAGATTTAAAATGAATCACTTTCTTGTGTGTGCTTTATCATGAAAGGGTGAGTGAAGCCTGGCTAAGAACTTTGATGTGCAAAATAGATTCACCTGTTCAATGGAAATCTATTTTTTCTGGAGTTTTTCCCTAATCCAGCCATTATATGAGGCGATGTCTGGTTTAGGTAAATCCATCCTGTTTACTCAACATAATTTGCTCATGTCAAAATTGGGAAAGGGGCGGGGAAGCTCAGACTGTCCAGCCTTAAATTTAATGTGTTTACTTAGCTGATGAAAATTCCTTAATTACCCAGTAAAACATCTCCCCTTCCTAATCAAGCTATGCTCACACAGTTTGAAAAGCTCTGGTTTGGGCCGGTATCATGACAGGGACTGCTCCCATTCTTTTCATATGTGCCTGGTTTGGTCCATTCCTATCAATCTTGGCCTCCTCTATCGGCGTGTAAGTAATGGGTGTCTTGTCCTCCTCGGTTGATGGCGTTCGAGGCTTCTGGGAGTAAGGGGTGCCGTTTCTGATGGACTTGACTGAGCAGGAACCAGACTGTGTGCTTCCTGTCCCCACTGAGGATTGCGTGTTGACAAGCTTTGCCTTTGGTGCCTCAGCATCTTCCCTGTTCAGTGCAATGAAAGAAAATAGCAAAGTATAACCCAAGGTTTGAAGTGAGAATGTAAAGAAACAGCAGATCCATTTTTATACAGCACACTTTTCGCAGGAGACCTGGTTAAGCAGCTCATTGGAGCTGGTTTCCACCTACAATTCCCAATGTTGAGGGTTCTGAGTTCGGCCATGCCATTGTGAAGGTGGCAAGTGAATGCTAGTCCTTCCCCAGAGAGGGAGGGTGAGACAAATGGGGACTTTCAGTCACATTTATAACAATAACAAGGTCTATATATTTTAAACAAAAGCAGAAAATGCTCGAAACACTCAGCAGGCCAGGCAGCATCCATGGAGAATGAAACAGAGTTTACGTTTCAGGTCTGTGACCCTTCGTCAGAACTGGAAAAATTTAGGGATGTCACAGATTTTAAGCAGGTGCAGAGGCAGGGAAAGTGGGAGGGGAGGAAAGAACAAAAGGGACGGTTTGTGATCGGGTGGAAGGCAGGAGTGGTTAAATGTTGCAAATGGGGATGGAAGAATCACCAACATCTGTCGCCTGAAAAAATAGGGGCAGAGGTTATGGTCTGAAATTGTTGAACTCGATGTTGAGTCCAGAAGGCTGTAAAGTGCCTAATCGAAAGATGAGGTGCTGTTCCTCAAACTTACGTTGAGCTTCGTGGGAACAGTGTAAGAGGCCGAGGACGGAGGGGTCAGAGTGGGAGTGGAGTGGGGAATTAAAGTGACAGACGACCGTAAACTTGGGGTCATCCTTACGGACTGAACGGAGGTGTTCTGCAAAGCGGTCACCCAATCTGCGTTGGGTCTCCCCAATATAGAGGAGACCGCATCGTGAGCAGCGAATACAGTATACTAAATTGCAAGATGTACAAGTAAATCGCTGTTTCACCTGGGAGGAGTGTTTGGGGCCCTGGACAGTGGGAAGGGAGGAGGTAAAAGGGCAGGTGTTGCATCTCCTGCGCTTGCACGGGAAGGTGCCGTGGGGAGGGGAGGGGCTGTTGGGGGTGATTGAGGAGTGGATCAGGGTGTCACGGAGGGAGCGGTCCCTTCGGAAATCTGAAAGGGGAGGTGAGGGGAAGATGTGTTTGGTGGTGGGATCACGCTGGAGGTGGCGGAAATGGCGGAGGATAATCCGTTAAATGTGGAGGTTGGTGGGGTGAAAGGTGAAGACAAGGGGAACCCTATCGTGGGCCTGGGAGGGAGGGGAAGGGGTGAGAGCAGAAGTGCAGGAAATGGAACAGATACAATCGAGGGTCCTGTCAACCACGGTAGAGGGGAATCCTCGGTTGAGAAAAAAGGAAAACATGTCGGAAGCACTAGTATGGAAGGTGGCATCGTCTGAACAGATGCGGCGGAGACGGAGAAACTGGGAGAATGGAATAGAGTCCTTACAGGAAGCGGGGTGGGAGGAACTGTAGTCCAGGTAGCTGTGGGAGTCAGTGGGCTTATAGTGGATGTTCGTCGATAGCCTATCCACAGAAATGGAGACAGAGAAGTCGAGGAAGGGAAGGGAAGAGTCGGAGATGGACCATGTGAAGGTGAGGGAAGGGTGGAAGCAAAGTGAATGAAATTTTCTAGTTCAGGGCAAGGGCAGGAAACGCCATGATTCTTTGTAGTCTATCTGGTGAACAGTTCTGTAGGTGGGAGATATTGTTGTTCTGTGCTAGCTGGGGCAATCCAGCGGTTCCGTGGGTTGGTCGGCAGTGAACTGCCACATGGGTTTAGTCAGGGAACATGCTTCCAATCCAGTTTACAGCACGGGAGAATAGCCTTTGTCGTTTTCAGTATTGCAAAGAGAATAGTAACATCTGTAACTACGGTGAATTTACAGTTTGTGTTTGATACTGTTCAATCAATCTAACTAATAGTTTCTAACCTAAACTATGGTCAGACAGGCTGCTAATTTTTCTGCCTTCCAAAGTGGAGGAAAGCACATAGCTACTGACATAAACTTCTACTGCAGCCGCAGTGGTTAGTGCAATGAGTGAGCAGAGTGCATGTGACGTGTTAAGGCATTGTTCTCTCAGCTCTGAGAACTGGATTCAAAATCATCTCGGGTAGAAGTGAAGATCTCTACTGTCTGGTGGCAAGATAAAAATGGTAAATAAAAAGCCTTTGGCACTGGAATCTAGTGTATCCTCTAATTCAGCATCGACTGCCACCAGTTTGGAAATCACACTCCTGCAGTTGTTATGGTGCACTTATTGGAGCAATACCACCAGCACCTAAGCAGTAGTGTGACTGGGAAGCATGGTGATATAATGGGCTGGATATTCCAATGCCTACGGGTGTGTACGCGCTGTGTACGCACCCGTAGGGACATCGGAAATGCCGGTTTCAGGCATGCACTGCGCCTGCGCTGAAAACCGGCATTTCCGATCTGTCAAGAATGCTCTTGACAGATCAGACGCCTGCCCTGGAGAAGGGCCTCTGCGGGCGGATAGTTCCGCTTTCTGGAGACCCTCCGCCCGCAGAAAACCCTTAGAATTCTTACGCCTGGTAAAAGCAGGCGTAAGGCCTGCTTTTACCAGGATAAGAGTTGAAAAAAGTAAAAAAAATGTTTTCACTCATTTATCATTTAAAAATACTTTAAAAAAGGTAAGTTTATTTTTAGCCCCGTAAAAAACTTCAAATTACTTTTTTCAAAAAATTAAATTTTTGTTTAAAATATTATTTATTGTAATTTCAACTAATTTTAAAAATGTGATTTTTTAAATTTTATTTAATGTTTTAAAGTGTTTTTGGGGTGATCTCCATTCATATATTTGACAGGTCTATCTGTCAAGTGTATGAAGGGAGATTCCCTTCTTTGATTGGCTCCCCATGGCCCACGTGATCCCAGGGATACGTGGGCCCTGCGCACTTGGAGAGACCCAGGGTCGAAACTATATGCACCTCAGGAGCCCTCAGGTAAGTGCGTAGATTTTTTCCAGATCGGAGGCCTCCGCACGCAGGAAGCCTCCAATCGGAAAATACGGCCTAATATGTTTCCACCACTATTAAGTTGGCGGCGGTCATGAGCTCCATACATATGTGCTCAAAACTCAAGAATGGGGTGGTACTTAACAGCTCCTGTACAATCCCAGTATGTTTTCAGCTGTGTTAAAAAGGGTTGGCAGAACACTCTAAGTTAAAGTTTAAAAAAAGTAAAAATAAGACGGGCTTGGTTGTACTGCAGCTGGTAGTGAAGCAAAAGCACTGCCCAACCTTTAGGAAGTAGCCTCTCTCACACTTGGCACAGTGACGAAAATGTTCGTGTGGCACAATGACAGGATCAGAACCACAAGAATAAACAGTATCTGAAGCGTAAACATCGCACTGGTGCAGAAACTGGTGCTTTTTCTGCGGTTAGAATTATGTCACAGGGATGGGACAATGAATATTTGCACCGACACAGATCTCTGTCTTACCTCACCAGTGATTAGTGGCAAGGTCAGTGTTAATATCCAAAATCTAAGGGATAAAAGGCCTGAAACCCATGTAAACTACCGAGATTGTGCATCTTATGCCGTTGATTGCAACTCTACCTGATCTCATTTGGTATTTCCTCTTCCTCATATTTATGCTTTTCTTTCTTGTATAGTGTGAACCAGACGATAAGGAAGATTAACAGTAGCCCAACTATAACTCCAATAACAGCACCAGCAATGATCCCGGGATCTATCACATCTGGAAATAAAAGAAAGTAGGCAAATTAATATTGACATTCTTGTCCAATTAAATTAATTTGAATGAAAGTATGCATGTGCTTGTTTTCAGTGTAAATATTGGCACTCCATTCTTGCAAAAAAAACACTTTTTGATGACATATGTTTTCCACTAGCTTCTTGTATTTCTTAAAGTAAAGTTATTTCTGTGCTCATTATTGATGAACATGGTAATTGTAAATTCAACATTTCTATTTTGCCACTCTGTCACACTTGACCTATGACCCTCATAATTAAGCAGGCCACACACATAGCACTTACTTAAAAAGATCAAATTTTTGCATGTTAATTTTTTTTACATCACACACACACACGGAAGAAGCTAAATTTTAAAATAGGTCACATGGCACAAACGTCTTCATTCTCCCCATAAAGATAAATGATTCTTCGCCACTGTAAGTTTCATTGTGAATAAACCTGATTGTAGCTGTACTGCTGACTGCACACACTTGGGTGCAATGCCCAAATTCTTTGATATTGTTTATTCAGGTAGATAACTCACACATAATTGTGACATCAACAAAGCAGCTTTCTTGCCCTGCCTCATTGGTGGCACTGCACTGGTATAGTCCCGCGTTCACGTGGCTCAAGTTCCTCAACAACAGCATTTCTGGAGTTTTTGAATCTGAAAAAGAAAGTTCAGCTTAGTTACGTGGTGAATTCTGCATGGGGCATTTGACAAGCCAACAATTCAAAGATTACCTCAAAGAGTAAATTTCTGTAAATGAAACCTTTAAGATGTTTGAAAGAAAGAAAGACTTGCATTTGCAACTTCTGAAAATTTCTACCACATTTTTGCTGAATGAATTTTGGAGTATTTTCTCATGTTATCAGGTATTTTCACTGAGCTATATTCCCCTGCAGAACTCTCTTTTGTGAGGTTTTTTTCTTCCTTTCTTTTTCATGTCTTTCTCTTTTATGTACATGACATTTTCTGACCAAGAAGGCAAGCAGACGACCTTCTCCCAGGCCGAGGTAAATGACACTTAGTAACTGGACACTAGGAAGTGCTTGAATGTGTCCCAACATGAGATTCCTTCTGGGTTTCCATCTCTCTCTCTGTTGGAAAGCACTTAGCCTTCACTCTGTGCCTCCCTTGATGGCATAGCAGAGATCAGGAACTCACCGCGAGGGGAATTGTGGGTATGACCCCACCTCCACCCCCCCCGATCCAGGTTGGATCCTGTACTCTGCAGTCTTTGGCTGTCTGGCGATATTGGACGTTGGACCTTGTGTATGGAGTAGTCCAAGGAGGGAGAAAATACATGCTTGGCTCTGAACCATATGGTTTTTGCTGTTTCCAGGTGCTAAGGTGCCCATTATGCCAAATATCACAACTCAATTATAACAACAGATAAGCCATGTCTCTATTTTCACTTAAGTTATTTTAAAATTCTAATGTCATCCTCAACAAGGTAACATTCAAAAAGAGTGAAATTGTGGACAATTAAGGGAACATAACACCAGAGGGAGAGCATCCTCACTGCAGTGCTGTAACATAACTGGGCATTTCAGCGACAGTACTACTGCTCACGTACATTTTTCATTAAACAAAACGCAAAAAACTACGGGTGCTGGAAATCTGAATCAAAACAAAAAGAAAACGCTGGCAACACTCAGCAGATCAGCCGGCACCTGTGGAGAGAACAGATGAGTTAATGTTTCAACTGTAGATTCTTCCTGAGAATTGGAAGATGTCACAGATGGACAGCTTTTCTGTTGAAATGCCATTCATCTGTAATATCTTCCACTTCCGACGAATGGTCTACAACTGAAACATTAACCCATCTGTTCTCACAACAGATGCTGGCTGACCTGTTAAATGTTTCAAGTATTTTCTTTAGCCATATAAATCTGATTTGAATTCCTTTGTCCTATACAGAAATGAGTATGAGTATAAGCATAGCACCCTGATTTGGAAAACGTGTCCTATGTGGGTATGGAACACAATCCAGTCTTCTGTAAAATTTTATTCACCAACCTATGCGTGAACTGGGTTGAAATTTGGCTTGGTGTCCTTCTGAATCCAAAAGATGTTCCCACCTATACAGGATCGGGTCACTGCCTTTCTCTGATTTACACTGAAGTTTGATATCATTTCCTTGCAGTAACTGCCCTTGGGTCCAGCACTTGGGCTTAGAAGGTCTGACTGAAATAGAACAGAGATATTTTGATTGAGGTCACACGTTTTAATCAGTATATTGCATTTTATAACAGGCATTATTAATTCCCCCCATTATAGCTAGTTACAATGCATATTAGGTAAAGAATAGGAATTCAGATATATATTAGTACTGTATAGGCACATCTGTGTACTGCATGGTTCGTGCAACTGTCAATAAACTCCTATTTGTAACTCATATGTGTCTTCCAAACAGGTATAAGCAGTGGTTCCCACAGAATCAGAAAAGGCTAGCAGAATGGACAGACAAGTGGCAGATGGAATTTAATACAGAGAAGCGTGAGGTGATGCATTTTGGCAGAAGGAACAGGGAGAGGCAATATACACTTAATGGCACAGTTTTAAAGAGTGTGCAGGGACAGAGGGACCTGGGAGTTAATGTGCATAGGTCCCTGAAGGTGGCAGGATATATTGAGAGAGTGGTTAGCAAAGCATATGGGATCTTGGGCTTCATAAACAGAGGTATTGAGTACAAAAGTAGAGAAGTTATGCTGAACCTTTATAAAGTGTTGGTTAGGCCACAACTGGAGTATTGCATCCAGTTCTCGTCACCACACTTTAGGAAGGATGTGAAGACCCTTGAGAGGGTGCAGAGGAGATTTACCAGAATGGTTCCAGGGATGGGGGATCATAGGTACAAGGACAAGTTGGAGAAGCTGGATTTGTTTTCATTAGAGCAAAGGAGGTTGAAGGGTGATTTGATAGAGGTGTACAAGAATATGATGGCTTTGGATAGGCAAGACGGGGAAAGGCTGTTCCCACTAGTTGATGGTACAAGGACTAGGGGACACAAATTTAAGGTTTTGGGCGAGAGATACGGGGGGACGTGAGGAAAAACTTTTGCGCAGCGAGTGGAATTCGCTGCCGACAGAAGTGGTGGAAGCAGAGACACTCAATGTTTTCAAGGGGAGACTGGATAGGCACTTGAGGGAAATAAACTTGCAGGGCTACGGGGATAGAGCGGGGGAATGGGACTGACCGGATTGCTCTGCAGAGAGCTGGCACGGACTCGATGGGCCGAATGGCCTCCTTTTGTGCTGTTATGACTCTATGAGGTATTTGACAGCAAAGAGCATTGATGATAAAGAAGCTGTACTTGAAAGCATAATAGCTTGTTTCGTATGTTTAGCTGGATCTGCCACTGCTTAATGGCTTCTGACACCACTATTCCTTAACGCCTCACTCAATAAGGCACATATACACCAGACAGAATACCATGGATCAATGCAAGGTACAGTACATATTAACCAACCTCATACACTTTTAATTATGTTCTTTCTAAAATATTTTATTCACTTCTATTATAAAAGCTATTATGGATTCTGCTTCCACCACCGTTTCTGTTAAGACATTCTATCACCTAACAACCCCCTGCATAAAGCAAATTCTCCGAAGCTCTCCCTTTGTTCCTTGGGTGATTAGCTCAAATTAATGCCCTCGACTTATCGACTCCCAACCAGTGCAAATAGTTTTCCTGACTGACCTTATCAAAACACCTTATAATTTTTGAATACCTCTCTTGAATCTCTTCTTAACCTCCTTTGTTCTAATAAAAGGAGCCCCAGTTTCTTTGGTCTCTCCTCATAAGTAAAGTCTCAGAGAGCAGAAGAGGAGAAGACTGGAAAAAATTACTTTTTTTTTGCAATAATTATTCCATGTAGTTCTTCTGAATATACAGCAGGTGGCACTCCAGGTAAATGTACTGTTTATTTCTGCAAACAAATCTCTGCACAACCAGAGGCTGCCACCACTCCACTTTCAATCAGTTTTTAAATAAATCAAATCTATGACTCGACCCGTAGGTGAACTCAGAATTGCAGTCTCTCTGTTTTGAAGTTGCGACCTTGATGTTTGGCATGTTTCCTCCACAGTTGAGGAAAATCGGCTTCTAATATATTTAAAGAAGGGAATAACTTGCATTTACAGAGTGCCTTTCATGAGCTCAGGCGTCGCAAAGCACGTTGCAGCCAATTAAGTACTTTTTATTTTTGAAGTGTGGCACTGTCGTAAATGTGGAAATGCGTCAGCCGATTTGTACACAGCAAGGTCCCACAAGCAGCAATGTGATAATGACCAGATAATCTGTTTTAGTGATGTTGGGGGGAATTTTTCAGGGGACGGGTCGGGTAGGAATTTTTTTTTTGACGGCGGGTCGGGGCCCCACTGCCAACCCGCCACCACGCAACTTTCCCAGATGTCGGGTCTGTCAGGGCTGAACAGACCCGACACGCAGCGGCGGGGAAGGCAATTCAGGTCATTATGACCTTGTTAACAGCCCATTAAAAAGTATTTTGAGCCCACCATACCATTTTACCAAGTCGCCCACGGGGTCCACGCTGCTCGGGGGATCACGTTAGGTGAGCAGGTCGGGCAGTTGAATGGCCATGGAATCATCTCATTACTTGACAGCTAGCAAATGTGCTATAAATGCTCCCATCTCACAGCTGTTCACTTTCCAAGCTCAGAAGCTGTTGCTTACTACATTTGGAAGACAGATTGAGCTTTATGCAGGTTGCAAGTGTTTGGAGTAAACTCTCTATCCAGTGTCACCTCATTGGAACAACCTCTCTCACCATTGACAGATCGCTTCTGTCATCTCAACTTCACCTGCCATCTATTCCATCAGCATTGAAACCTTGAAACTATCTCACCTTGGTCCTCAGAATCCCACCACGATCAGCCCCAACACCAGCAGCACCAGGCACACCAGCAGCACCAAAAACACCACCTGTTCCTCAATCAACTGATGCTGCACAGAACAGAGGGCATCAGCAACCGAGCATATTGCTGCTCGGGAGGCCAGGGATGGCCTCACCATGGCCAGATTTACTTCACTTGACGCTGTACACCCTGGCTGCCACATGATGCGCCAGGTTTGCACCACCCCATAACAACACCATAAAGCATCCCTACAATGTCCAAGCCATTCCTTTCACACTCATCACCATTACAGGGGTACCGTTATGTCTCAGCATTCACTGCAACTCACTAAGCCACTTCGAAAGGTGCACACAAATCTGTCCAAGAATGCAAAGTGTTGAAAATAAAGATATCAATGTTTGACAGCACATTAACTTCACATGAACATTGGCTAAAACACCCAAGTGCCTACCCTTGTGTGTTGTTAGTGGTATGATTGGACTAGGATGAGTGTGAGGGGTGGCTAGTGAGATGGGGAATTGATAATGTAGATAGAGAGGGTTGGGTGGAGGTGCAAGGTAAGTTGGTGTGAGTAAGGATGTGCAGGAGTAGGGTAGGGAAGGCAGAGTGGTGGGGATGTGATGAGTGGCACAGCAGGATGAGGTTGAGTGTGGCTTTGTAGTAACATTTTGTGATCTACTGAGATCATTGAAAGGTTTGCGCCACTGCAGCCTGGTCCTCCTGACCACATCCCTGCTTGGTCTCCTGGGGAGGTCTCTTCCGTCTATTGGAAGGAAAGAGAACCTCCTGGTGTGCATAAGCATATGGAGGGAGTCATGGGAGATCCTGGGTGCAGCCCTGCACCTCTGTGCAGTGCTTGTCAGTGTTTGCAGCACCTCAATGCTGTAGAACACTGACAGCATAACGGTCAAAATCAATTTGCGCATGGTCTCTTTACGGAAACCAGCTGGTGACGCGTCATCAAATGACGTCATCAGACCCGCTTCCTTCAATTGGCCGGCAAACGCGCTGGGCGGGCTTAACAAGCCCAATCAACGTAAAATCATTCTACAAAGCGGGCTGAAGCCAGCAGCGGGGTCGGGACCCGCCACCGACGTCGCCTGCCACGGACCCACCGAGGTAGGGGAAATCGCAGCTGTTGATTGAAGGATAAATATTGGCCAGGACACCAGGGATAACTTCCCTGCTCTTCTTCGAAATAGTGCCATGGAATCTTTTACGTCCACCTGACGTTTAGTAATAATGGGATAAAATTATGGTTGTTAATATAACACAATGACATATATAAACAAAATCTATAATCCCGCATCTAACATATGTCTGTGTCCTTCACATTTCATCTGTCTCGCACACACAAAGAAGAAAGCCTGTCTGACCTACAACTGACCCAAGGAAGGCACAGCAGTTACAGCTAGTGGCCTCAAACAAATAAAGTTAGTTTGCACGTAGTTACAGTGTAGCAGCAGAATAATTCATTGCTCCTTACATAGTTTAATGCTCCTGTCCTTATAAAACAGGACATCTTCTGACCTACCATGGGAAATCACCCAATCTAATTAAAAGATACTTTCTTAAGAATTCTCTAGCCCAAAGGGCTGTGGATGCTCAGTCATTGAGTATATTCAAGACTGAGATTGATAGATTTTTGGGCACAAAGGGAATCAAGGGATATGGAGATCGGGCAGGAAAGTGGAGTTGAGGTAAAAGATCAGCCATGATCTTATTGACTGGCAGAGCAGGCTTGAGGGGCCGTATGGCCTACTCCTGCTCTTACTTTTTATTTTCTTATGAACTTATATTGGCCCAGAAATTAAACATCGATGGTTCCCGCGGGGGTAAGGATTCCCCGCGATATCGCACTCCGCGCCTACCTTTTTGTTTCGGGCCCACACGAACTTCAGTTTCAGGGCCTCTCCCTGTTGCAACCGTGCAGTGCTTGCGTGTCCCAGAGGCGCAATTAGTTCGTGCGAGCTCTGGGATCACGTGATTCAGTTAGAGCCAATGGCAGCACACCATCTTTCATTCATAGTTTTGACAGCAAGGGCTGTCAAAGCTATGAATACTACAAGCCCCCAAAAGAACAGCTAAACCTCAATTAAATTTAAAAAAGCCATCACATTAATAAAATAACTATAGTTAAATAAATTAACCACTTTAAACAAAAAATTAAATTTTTGAAAAAATTTAAAATCTTTTTAAAAGTTATAAAAATAAACTTACCTTTCTTTAAAGTCTCTAAAAAAGATAAACCTGTTGAAAATTTTTTAAATAACACTTAATTAACTACTTACCTTGTTAAAAGGGGGTCCTACGCCTGCTTTCTTTATGTGTAAAATCTTCACCACTTACCTGCGCGTTCAAACCTGAAAAAAAACCTAAGTGCACTGCATGCGCACAACCTGTAGCGCGCACGCGGTTCACTTAGGAACCGCCCCCTTTGCAATACACGAAGTGCCGGTTTCCCGCGCATGCGCAGTGCATGCAGGGAACCGGCAATTTGGGACCTAATACGCGAGAGTACACAGTGCGTACTCTCGCGTATTAGGTCTAATTTTCGGGCCATTATGTCTAGAAAGCTCAGATCCGGTTCCATAAAATGTTCCCCTTATCCAGTAATTTTTAGTAAGTAGTCACCGACAGTATGTGTACTGGTGCCTGTCACCCGTAATATGTCTGTCAGTGCCCAAGGATTATTCAGTGATACACTTCTAACAATAAGTAACATTTGATGATACATGAATATGAATTCAAATTTAAAATAATAGCAGATCTCTGAAAGCTTTGCTCATGGTGAACAAGAGAATACCCTGTTTTAGAACAACAGGGATGTTAGCAACAAAATGTGACAGGGAAAGTGTTACAGGAAGTAAGCGTGACACTTACAGGAAGCGCACACCATATGCAAGACTTTTAATGTAACTCGTCAAACTCCAGCGGCATTGCACTCAAGGAGCTAAGATCAAGTGTAGTCTTTGGGTAAAGTGAAGCTTGAGGGTGGGAATAATTGGACCAGGACACAGACATATAATTCAGTCCCCATTCTAAAGTCATATATTCTGTCTTTATTTTTATATAATGCTAATGATGTTATATTATTCTTTCTACTTAAGTATCAAACCTTGTGGCAATTTGGGAAGCAGCAATAGAGTGGAGCATAGGATCTTCCCTGCAGCACAGGCTGAGGAGCTTGAAAGACTCAATACTGAGGCACCACAGTGCTGCCATTGGTGGGAGAGTGTAACAACAGTGTGACAAGTTGACATAAGCGGGTTTCATTATATTTGTGAACATTGGAGTTTATAATGCGAAAAGTGTGACAAAAACATGACAAGAAGTGAGGTTTTGAAGTCAGGAATGGGGTGCGGGTGTAAGATTTTTTATTATAGGCATGTGCTCAAAAATATTTTGAAATGTGAATTGATTCAATACAGCCGACTGGACTACCGTAATTCAGATCAAAAAACACATTGATTAAGAATGTTTGCCAGATCTTTGTCATGTATTTTGACATTATTATTACACCTTTTTAATACTAAGCCCACAAAAAGGTTTATTTACTTTACCGAACAACTCAATATTAAAATTAATATTTTTCCAGATGCTTACCCAGAACTACAAGATTAATAGCATCCTTCCAGTCATACTCTCCTCCATTTTTCACTTTACATGTGTACAGACCAGAATCTGTTGACCGCAGGGAAGATATTTTAATGGAAGCATCTCCCATCAGGTAATCTGCTGCAAAGGAGATTCTTCCTCTCTGCTTTGCACTTACATTCTCATACACTGAACCTAATGAATAAGTGATCACCTGTGAATCAAACAGAATGTAATTAGATCAATCTCTAATAGCATCATTGCAACTAATTTTAAAACAAAAGATGAGCCCCTGATGTTTGGGCTCAAGATTGGTGTTACAAGTTTTGGGTCTGCCTTAGATATTCTTTAGGGTACAGTGGTACTGGGCACTCCAGTAAGCGGTCCAAGTCTCTTACGTTTAGGCATCTGCCTGTAATTTTATAGGATGTAACCCCCTTGTGATCTGATCATGTCTACTTCACGTGCATTTCTCCAAGACGGACTGAGAAATAAACCAGAACAAAGGGTATGAAAAGGCTAGATTTCTTACGATTATATTCGGTGGTCGGCCATTCAAAGACTGCCAATTACCAAGGATGTTTGTTGGTCAAGGTAATCTCTAGCATCCTTTGAAGCTAAAGACCTAAATTGTATGACATTCATACTTGTCTAGACAGCTATCAGGGACACTATTGGACAGAATGACACTACGAGTTCTGAGCTCAACAGACACTAGCATATTAAACCACCTGTTTCTACAGATGCATATTAATACTTTCAGCATACCAGACCATAATTTATGTTCTCTGCAGCTAAGTGACTCAGCCAACTGTATCAGTACAAAATAATCCACATTATACAACAATGCTCTGTTTTTGTCACATGTGCATAGATCTTTGTAAGGCTGTTTAAACTTTCCTCCTTTTTTTTCCCAAGGGGCAACACGGTGGCATAGTGGTTAGCACTGTTGCCTCACAGCGCCAGGGACCCGGGTTCGAATCCGGCCTCGGGTGACTGTCTGTGTGGAGTTTGCACATTCTCCCCGTGTCTGCGTGGGTTTCCTCCGGGTGCTCCGGTTTCCTCCCACAGTCCAAAGATGTGCGGGTTAGGTTGATTTGGCTATGATAAATTGACCCTTAGTGTTAGGGGGGATTAAATACGTGGGGTTACGGGGATAGGGTGGGATATGTTAGGGGGGATTAAATACGTGGGGTTACGGGGATAGGGTGGGATATGTGTCGGTGCAGGCTCGATGGGCCGAAATGGCCTCTATCTGCATTGTGGGGATTCTGTGATTCTGTGAGGTGGCCTCTCAAGAGAGATCATGAGTTGTGTTGCAACACAAAACTACAACTGAAAAAGACAGAAATAAAGTCATATTAAACAGCAACAACTGACAAAAATGGTAGGAAGGGTTAACAAAAAAGACCCCAGCAATGATTTGCGCTGAAAGAGAAAATAAACTCAACACATCAGATTTAACTCCGTTTTTGGTATCAAGCGTTTAAAAACTGCAGCCAATGGCGAACGTATGGTTCTCTCACCATAGATTGCCATTATTAATACAAACTTGCCAACCCTTTGTTCTGGGCAGCAACAGAGAGTCACTTTTTCAAGGGTTTTTTTTAAGAGTTATTGCTGAATTTGTTGGCACTGCTTCTGCCCAGGACCTGATGGGGAACGGTGCCAAGTGGAAGTGTGAACGGAGGGGAGCTGTGAAATTGGTATAACTCTGCTCTCCTGAAACTGCCACTAAAATATCAAAAAAGGCATCTGAAGTGCCGTAAATATGATACAATAAAATGTAAAAAGACTTACTCAGCGTCACAAATATCATAAAAGCAGTGAGCAACCAGTCAAGAAAGAACAGAAAAAGAAAGCAATTTTCTCAGTGAAAGTATCAGGGACACTACTGGAGATGGAGAGGTGCTGATGTTGATGAAGGAAGAAAAAAAGTTAGTCAACCTCATAATGAAGCCGTATTAGTGAGACACTCAAGGAAAGAAAGGTCACCTGAGCTCTAGAAAACTAAACTTCTTCAAGTGTCACCAAGTATTTTTCCAGAAGTGGATGACAAGCAATATCTTATTGGATGAACAAAATGAAGAAAAATCAGTTCAGTTCCTGACAAAGTTCCCTTTGCACTTGCCATTTCTGCCCTATACTGCCATCAGCGCAAAACATCATGGCCTGGAGTTTCCACTCGATTGTGCTGGTTTTTTACGGCACAATTCAGCCAAAATCGGAGTAACCGGCACAAAAGATCGCGGCATTTTAAGCGCAATTTGCGTTCACTGCAACGCGAGTTTCCGTGATCTTTTGCGCTAGTTTTGAAAACATCGCGTTGGAAGCAGGCCCCATCCATAAAATTAGCCAGGAACCCAGGGTGAATTAATCACCACTGGGAATTTCCGCTAATTGCGCTCGTTTGCGAGCCTTCAGGGAGGCTTTAAAAATTAAGCTGGTTCTTTTGTGTGCGAGGACACTAAAAGGTACATTTAAAAGCTTTTAAATGTGATTTTTGTTTTAATTTAGTAAGAAACTGGCTAATGTACCCCAATATAACTAGAAAATAGTTTTATATATTTTTTTTAAGTGAACTTCTGTGATTTAAAATCAGGTTACTCAAAGGTGATGGACTAGGCACTGTGATTAAAAATGCTTATTTTTTATGATAAACCCATTTTCAGCTGTTTTAATCAAACTTCACCAAGTTACCACTTTTAAATATATGAAAAAAAATTTTTAAAGCAAATTTTTTTTTAAATTACGTTTTAAAATGCTGCCTGATTGCGTTGGGTCATGGCAGATTTTGCATTCGGCGATATGCAAATGAGTTTGAGCGGACATGTGGGGGGCAGGGGGGGGGGGAACACTTTTCAAAACGGGCGCAATTTGTAATTGTGCCCAAAGCGGAAGCTCTACCCCCATATTCAGTAGCTTAGGCTGTATAACTGTTGAAGTGACAAATTTAAATAATTTCATTTAACATCTGCCTGAGTGTCTTAACTGTCTGCTGCCTTTAAGTTAAAATGCTGTGGATCAGAATGTGCAGAGTTCACAGCTGGCCAGCAAATGTATTTAGATGTATTTAATTAATCTAAAATGCCCTAAAGCCCAGTGCTCTGAAAACTGACCCTTGATGTCTGTGTTCAGCTATTGAGCAATATCTTATAAATGAATCATAAAACGTGTGGGTTTTGCATGTAATAGCAGCAGTGCTCACTGCTGGAGGATGGACGGAGGGCCACAGGGAATTTTATGTTGCTCATACGAATAGTTCCTCACCACTGAACCTAGGGACAAAAAGGGTGTTGCTCAGAAAATCTTTGAAGCTATGATGTGGTCCTTTCAAAACCAAAATCCCACTAACTCAATGTATTCAAAAGATTCAACTTCTTTCACAATGATCCATAGTTTCAGTGCTGGTAAGTGGTCAGAGAACATTTTCACGTGGTGATGAATTATTTCTTTCACTTCCCTTTATTTCTTTCCAGAATACTGGCAGTAACACCCATGAAGGAAACACTGCACTGACAGTGGTTATTCCAGTTGTCACATTGGTGTCAAAAATTGCCCCGGCCCACAATCTGTCCAGTTGAAAATCTGGCACTGCACAGCAATAAATTAGAGACAAAAGAAAAGAGTGGGAAAATAAACAAATGGCCGTGGAGGTCCCCTGATGAGAGCTAAGAACATAAGGTCTACTCAGTTCAATGCTGCGCACTTGATAGCTGAGCCTGTATTAAGGCTCCGCGGCTCTAAACAAAGCATTAGGGTAGCTTTCAATTCTGTTAAACCCAACCGTTTTGTTCACCCTGCTTGTTCAATTTAGCAAATCCATAGAAACAAGGCTTGCCATATAAACATCACCCTGTTGCAGTAACATTATTCTAGCCTTATTTTTTCCACTCAGCTCTGTCATTCTGCTTATTTATGTACTCAGTGAAGTCAGTTTGAACATGCAGTTCAGTACAATTATACCGTATCATTTGAAAGCATACAATAGTGCAACACCAAAGCTCTGTGTGTGAACGCAAGAAGTATAGTAAACAAGGTTGGTGAGCTGCAGGCGCAAATAGTCACATGGGAATATGATGTCGTGGCAATAACAGAGACCTGGCTCAAAAAAGGGCAGTATTGGGTATTAAATATTCCTGGATATAAGGTGTTCAGAATAGATAGGGAAGGAAAGATAGGAGGTGGTGTGGCAGTATTGGTTAAGGAGAATGTTAAAGTGCTGGAGAGAGAGGATGTCCTGGAGGGGTCAAGGACAGAATCTGTACGGCTAGAGTTAAGAAATAATAGAGGTGCCATTACACTACTAGGTGTATTCTATAGGCCACCAACTAGTGGGAAAAATATGGAGGAGCAAATTTGCAGAGAAATTACAGAGAGATGCAAGAACTATAGAGTAGTGATAATGGGGGACTTCAACTATCCTAATATAGACTGGGATAGTAATAGTGTAAAGGGCAGAGAGGGGGAAGAATTTCTGAAGTGTGTTCAGGAGAACTTTCTTGATCAGTATGTTTCCGGCCCAACAAGGAAGGAGGCATTGCTGGATCTGGTTCTGGGGAATGAGGTAGGTCAAGTGGAGCAAGTGTCAGTAGGTGAACATTTAGACAACAGTGATCATAGTATCATAAGGTTTAGATTAGCTATGGAAAAGGACAGGGAGCAATCTAGAGTAAAAATACTTAATTGGAGGAAGGCCAGTTTCAGTGGGATGAGAACAGATCTGGCCTGGGTAAATTGGTATCAAAGATTGGCATCAAAACTGTAATGGAACAATGGACTGCCTTTAAAGAGGAGATGGTTTGGGTACAGTCGAGGTACATTCCCACGAGGGGGAAAGGTAGGGCAACTAAAGTCAGAGCTTCCTGGATGACGAAAGAGAGAGTAAGATGAAGCAGAAAAAGAGCGCGTATGACAGATGTCAGATCGAGAATACATCTGAGAATTAGGTTAAATATAGAAAGTTCAGAGGAGAAGTGAAAAAGAAAATGAGAGAGGCAAAGAGAGGGTACGAGAATAGAATGGCAGCTAACATAAAAGGTAATCCAAAAGTCTTCTATAGGCATATAAATAGTAAAAGGGTAGTAAGAGGAGTGGTGGGGCCAATTAGTGACCAAAAAGGAGACCTACGCATGGAGGCAGAGGGTATGACTGAGGTGCTAAATGAGTACTTTGCATCTGTCTTCACCAAAGAGGAAGATGCTGCCATAGACATAGTGAAGGAGGAGGTAGAGGAGATACTGGATGGGATAAAAATTGATAAATGGGAGGTACTAGAAAGGCTGTACTTAAAGTAGATAAGTCACCAGGACCAGATGGGATGCATCCTAGGACGCTGAGGGAAGGGAAGGAAGAAATTGCAGAGGTACTGGCCATAATCTTCCAATCCTCCTTAGAAACGGGGTTGGTGCCAGAGGACTGGAGAATTGCAAATGTTACACCCTTGTTCAAAAAAGGGTGTAAAGATAAACCCAGCAACTGCAGCCAATCAGTTTAACCTCGGTAGTGGGGAAGTTTTAGAAACAATAATCAGGGACAAAATTAACAGTCACTTGGACAAGTGTGGATTAATTAATGAAAGCCAGCACAGATTTGTTAAAGGCAAATCGTGTTTAACCAACTTGATCGAGTTTTTTGATGAGGTAACAGAGAGAGTTGATGAGGGCAATGTGGTTGACGTGGTGTACACGGACTTCCAAAAGGCATTTGATAAAGTGCCGCATAATAGGCTTGCCAGCAAAGTTGAAGCCCATGGAATAAAAGGGACAGTGGCAGCATGGATACGAAATTGGCTAAGTGACAGGAAACAGAGAGTAGTGGTGAACAGTTGTTTTTCAGACTGGAGGAAGGTATACAGTGGTGTCCCCCAGGGGTCGGTTCTAGGACCACTGCTTTTCTTGATATATATTAATGACTTGGATGTGGGTGTATAGGGCACAATTTCAAAATTTGCAGATGACACAAAACTTGAAAGTATAGTGAACAGTGAGGAGGATAGTGATAGACTTCAAGAGGACATAGACAGGCTGGTGGAATTCGCGGACACGTGGCAGATGAAATTTAACGCAGAAAAGTGCGAAGTGATACATTTTGGTAGAAAGAATGAAGAAAGGAAATATAAACTGAAGGGTAACTGTCTGTGTGGAGTTTGCACATTCTCCCCGTGTCTGCGTGGGTTTCCTCCGGGTGCTTCAGTTTCCTCCCACAGTCCAAAGATGTGCGGGTTAGGTTGATTTGGCTATGATAAATTGACCCTTAGTGTTAGGGGGGGATTAAATACGTGGGGTTACGGGGATAGGGTGGGATATGTGTCGGTGCAGGCTTGATGGGCCGAAATGGCCTCTATCTGCACTGTGGGGATTCTGTGATTCTGTGATTCTGTGGTACAATCCTAAAGGGAGTGCATGAAGAGAGACCTGGGGTATATGTGCACAAATCGTTGAAGGTGGCAGGGCAGGTTAAGAAAGCAGTTAAAAAAGCATACGGGATCCTGGGCTTCATAAATAGAGCCATAGAGTACAAAAGCAAGGAAGTTATGATGAACGTTTATAAAACACTGGCTCTGCCTCAACTGGAGTATTGTATTCAATTCTGGGCACCGCACTTTAGGAAGGATGTGAAGGCCTTAGGGAGGGTGCAGAAAAGATTTAAAAAGAAAGAAAGACTTGCATTTATGTAGCGCCTTTCATGACCACCGGACATCTCAAAGCACTTTACAGCCAATGAAGTACTTTTGGAATGTAGTCACTGTTGTAATGTAGGAAACAAGAATGGTTCCAGGGATGAAGGACTTCAGTTACGTGGATAGACTGGAGAAGCTGGGGTTGTTCTCCTTAGAGCAGAGAAGATTGAGAGGAGATTTGATAGAGGTGTTCAAAATCATGAAGGGTCTGGACAGAGTAGTTAGAGAGAAACTGTTCCCATTGGCAGAAGGGTCGAGAACCAGAGGAGACAGATTTAAGGTGATTGGCAGGAGAACCAAAGGTGACATGAGGAAAAACTTTTTTACTCAGCGAGTGGTTAGGACCTGGAATGCACTGTCTGAAAGGGTGATGGAGGCAGACTCAATCACGGCTTTCAAAAGGGAATTGGATAAGTATCTGAAGGAAAAAAAATTGCAGGGCAACGGGGAAAGGGCGGGGGGAGGGGGGGTAGTGGGACGAGCTGAAGTGTTCTTGCTGAGAGCTGGCATGGGCCCGACGGGCTGAATGGCCTTCTTCCGTGCTGTAACCATTCTATGATTCTATGATTCAGTGCCAGTGAGTAACCTCACTTAGGTTGTCATATAAATGTTTGTCTTAACACAGTAAATGCCACATTCTTTCTGTTCTAAAGGGAGGACGGAAAATGTAAATATTATTGATAGAAGTATGAATGATAATGAAATGCTTCGTTGCACATTTTCTGCTTTAATATGTTTTCTATACAAAGACTTTCAGATATCCTATGCCGGTGACTAGCCTTAATATCCTTTGTGTCAGTGGCGAAGGTTAGTGACACTGTTTAAACATAACAACACAGTTCTTTGGTCTTGCAGTTATGCCATGGGATACGGGGGCATGTTATTTGGTTTGGCCTAACGTCTCCCTTAAATCGAGGAGGAAGGAAACTTCATACCAATACACTAAACGTTCTCATGCGATTATCCCACAACATAACTTGTTTCGTTCAAACAGATAAAAGCTGTTTTGGTTAATTGAGAGGTTATCATTTTAAAATTCTATTTCTGGTAAAGACTATAATTTATAATGAATGTACTGCTGGCACTCAATTCACTATTTAAAAAACAGTTCCTCAAATAATCCTTGGTTAATTTGCACAGAGGTTAAACAGTTCAATGTTTGCATTTTAAACATTTGAAACTTTGTTGCTTTAACAGGTGCAAATTAACATTTAACTGTTGATTATTCTTTCATCCATTATAAGCTGAACCACATAATTCAATTTACAAAAAAATACCAATGTGATAGGCTACCATTTACACAAGAATCCAAAAAGCACACAAGGTGAGGTCAGGTCAGAGCAGAATGTTGCTATTTTTGTTAATAAATAACTCCATTTACTAAAATAGCATCAACAGCCAGTGGAAGGAACTGCAGCTACAGTTGCTAATTATTTGGCATCATCACCAAACGTAAATGTTCTACTAATAGCAAATCAAGGTGATTCATAATTATTACAAGCAGCAGGATATCAGAACAGATCTCTGAAGTGAGTGAAAAGGGAAATAGAATAAAAGACACGAGTAGGTGGGACAAGGGTGATGAAGGAAGTAGGAGAAAGCAAGCAAGAAACCCCTGGGTTCTGACTCTGTGATAGGAACCCAGGAGAGAGAGTGGAGACCCACAACAATATAACAACAACACCAACTTGCATTTGTAAAGCGCTTTTAACTATATAAAACATCCCAAGGCGCTTCACAGGAGCGTAATCAATAAAAAAAACTTGACATCGAGACAAAGAATGAGACATTAGGACAGGTGACCAAAAGCTTGGTCAAAGAGGTAGGTTTTAAGGAGTGTCTTAAAGGAGGAGAGAGAGGTGGAGAGGCGGAGAAGTTTAGGGAAGGAATTCCAGAGCTGGAGGGGGGGGAACTTAAAACAATCACTATCACTAGAGAGAAAGTACTAGGCAAACTAATGGGACTAAAGGTGGACAAGTCCCCTGGACCCGATGGCCTGCATCCTAGAGTCTTAAAAGAGGTGGCTGCAGAGATAGTGGATGCATTGGTTGTAATCTACCAAAATTCCCTGGATTCTGGAGAGGTCCCAGCGGACTGGAAAATCGCAAATGTAATGCCCCTATTTAAGAAAGGAGGGAGACAGAAAGCAGGCAACTATCGACCAGTTAGCCTAACATCTGTCATTGGGAAAATGCTGGAGTCCATCATTAAGGAAGTGATAGCAGGACATTTAGAAAATCATAATATAGTCAAGCAGAGTCAGCATGGTTTTATGAAAGGGAAATCATGTTTGACAAATTTGCTGGAGTTCTTTGAGGATGTAACGAGCAGGGTGGATAAAGGGGAACCAGTAGATCTTGTGTATTTGGATTTCCAGAAGGCATTCGATAAGGTGCACATAAAAGGTTACTACACAAGATAAGAGCTCACGGGGTTGGGGGTAATATATTAGCATGGATAGAGGATTGGCTAACTAACAGAAAACAAAGAGTCGGGATAAATGGGTCATTTTCAGGTTGGCAAACTGTAACTAGTGGGGTGCCGCAGTGATCAGTGCTGGGGCCTCAACTATTTACAATCTATATTAATGACTTGGATGAAGGGACTGAGTGTAATGTAGCCAAATTTGCTGATGATACAAAGATAGGTGGGAAAGCAAATTGTGTGGAGGATGCAAAGAATCTCCAAAGGGATATAGATAGGCTAAGTGAGTGGGCAAAAATCTGGCAGATGGAGTTTAATGTGGGAAAATGTGAGGTTATCCACTTTGGTAGGAAAAATAAAAAAGCAAATTATTATTTAAATGGGGAGAGATTACAAAATGTTGAGGTACAGAGGGATCTGGGGGTCCTTGTACATGAATCACAAAAAGTTAGCATGCAGGTACAGCAAGTAATTAGGTAGGCAAATGGAATGTTGGCCTTTATTGCAAAGGGAATGGAGTATAAAAGTAGGGAAGTCCTGTTACAACTGTACAGGGCGTTGGTGAGACCACACCTGGAGTACTGCGTACAGTTTTGGTCTCCTTATTTAAGGAAGGATATACTTGCACTGGAGGCAGTTCAGAGAAGGTTCATGAGGTTGATTCCGGAGATGAAGGGGTTGTCTTATGAAGAAAGGTTGAGCAGGTTGGGCCTATACTCATTGGAGTTTAGAAGAATGAGAGGGGATCTTATTGAAACATATAAGATTCTGAAGGGGCTTGACAGCGTAGATGCAGAGAGGATGTTTCCCCTTGTGGGGGAATCTAGAACTAGGGGGCATAATTTCAAAATAAGGGGGCACCCTTTTAAATCGGAAATGAGGAGGAATTTTTTCTCTCAGAGGGTCGTGAATCTTTGGAATTCTCTTCCCCAGAGAGCTGTGGAGGCTGGGTCATTGAATATATTTAAGGTGGAGATAGACAGATTTTTGAACGATAAGGGAGTCAAGGGTTATGGGGAGCGGGCAGGGAAGTGGAGTTGAGGCCAAGATCAGATCAGCCATGATCTTATTGAATGGTGGAGCAGGCTCGAGGGGCCGAATGACCTACTCCTGCTCCTACGTCTTATGTTCTTAGGGCTTAGGCGGCTGAAAGCACGGTGGCCACTGGTGGGGAGATGAAAATCGGAGATGCGCAGAAGGCCAGAATTGGAGGAGTGCAGAGATCTCAGAGGGTTGTTGGGCTGGAGGAGGTTGCAGAGATCTTTTAATAAAGTAAGGCAAAGTGTCAGCATGAAAACATTGGCTGCTTTCTACACACACAAACACAGTGAACATCTACAGCTCACTGCATGTTTATTGAGAAGTTTATACATTTTAAATATTTGTTTAAAAATCCTTCAAAATGTAAGCCAGTTGAGGTTGAAATATGTGTTAAACAAAATTTGTTTTAGGTTTCCTAGATTCCTGACAGATAATGCCATATGGCAATGATGTTTGTGAAAAGGGTTAAAAGATCATTATACATTCTGCAAGGTCACAAGAATAGACAGGACATTGAATGATAGCCCTTCACTTTGCAGAGTGCACTGAGTTTCATCAGCCTATTACTCCTCTGGCTTCATTTTTAGGCACATGTCACTTTATATAAACTTTCAATTCACATTTCAACTTTTCTAACTTCAGTACAAAAGCGGATGTGCAAATGAACTGTGGATAAAGATGTGCATGCAGATCGTGTACACTGATTTTATTGGATTGGAACTCATTTAAAGTTGAAAGTGTCCATTTTGAGAAATGATCTGTCTTTGATCATTTATACTTAAAAATGGAAAAACTAGCAGCAACCCCACTTACAACATTCAGCTAATCACTGACTACAAACGAGTCATATTGCAGCACTCCAGTATAGCAAAGTGAATTAATGTAAAAGCATCACTAACACATGCTGGTGCGTGTAGAACCACTGGACCGACAAGAGTCCTATTATTTCCACTTTCAGTTCGCAGCCAGTCAGAATTAGTTCTAATAAGCAACAGCTTGAAGTGACAACAACATGTTTTTCTCAGTCACACACCTCCTTGTGACCCATTTCTGTTAGCAATGCAGGTAAGTGCAGCAACTTACATCCTTGGCCGCGATTTTGCTGACCTTGGCGGGTCCAAGGTGGGTGATGTCGGTGGCGGGCCCCAACCTTGCTGCTGTCTCCATCCCGGCCTCTGAAATGAATTTACCTTGATTGGGCTCATTAAGCCCGCCCAGCACGTTTCCCGGCCAATTAGACGAAGCAGGTCTGGTGACGTCATTTATGATGCGTCATCAGCCGGTTTCCTTAAAAGGGACCATGCCCAAATTTAGTTTGACAGTTGTGCTATCAGTGTGCTACAGCATTGAGGTGCTGCAATAACTGACAAGCACTGCACAGAGGTGCACGGCTGCACCCAGGCTCTCTGCTTATGGAGGGAGTCACAGCACGCAGGAAGGTCCTCTTTCCTTCCCATGGGCGGAAGAGACCTCCCCAGGACACCAACGCAGCCTGGTTGCATATTGCACAGGAGGACACAAGCAGGGATGTCGTCAGGAGGACCAGGCTGCAGTGGCGCAAACATTTCAATGATTTCCGTAGATCACGAAACATTACTGCAAAGCCACACTCAACCTCATCCTGCTGTGCCATTCATCCCATCCCCATCACTCTGCCTTCCCTACCCTACTCCTGCACATCCTTACTCACACCAACTTACCTTGCACCTCCACCCATCCCTCTCTATCTACATTATCACTTCCCCATCTCACTAGCCACCCCTCACACTCACCCAAGTCCAATCATACCAACTAACAACACACAAGGGTAGGCACTTGGGTGTTTTAACCAATGTTCATGTAAAGTTTCTGCTAATGTGCTGTCAAACATTGAAATCTTTATTTTCAAAACTTTGCATTCTTGGACAGATTTGTGTGCACCTTTGGAAGTGGCTGAATGAGTTGCAGTGAATGGTGAGACATAATGGTACCCCCCCCCCCCCCCGCAATGCTGATGAGTGTGAAAGGCTTGGGCATTGTAGGGATGCTTTATGGTGTTGGTGTGGGGTGGTGTCAACCTGGCGCATTAAGTAGCAGCCAGGGTGTATAGCATCAAGTGAAGTAAATGTGGCCTTGGTGAGGCCATGCCTGGCCTCCCGGGCAGCAATGTGGTCGAGTGCTGATGCCGTGTGTCCTGTGCAGCATCAGGTGATTGCGGAGAATGTTGGTGTTGTTGTTGGTGCTGCTGGTGTGCCTGGTGCTGCTGGTGTTGGGGTTGATTGTGGTGGGATTCTGAGGACCAAGGTGAGAGAGTTTCAAGGGCACCTATGCTGATGGAATAGATGGCTGGTAAAGTAGACATGACAGAAGCGATCTGTCAATGGTGGGAGAGGTGATGAGGTCAGACTGGATGGAGGCTTGTGTAAAGACTTGCAGCATCCTGAATCTGTAGTGGAAATGCAGTTTAGAGAAGCTAGTGGTTAACGGAACATTTCTCAATCAGCTGGGAGTTTTGACTTGGCATTTGAAGCTGTCAACTCATCAGCTGATTCAATGACCACTGACCTCCCGCCTCAGCTTCACAGACAAGGTCCAGGCACAGCGTGAAACCCATGGGCAAGCTGTCAAATTCAAAAGGTAAGTTTAAAACCATTGATAAGTGGCTGTAAAGAAGCCATTAATCATTTAAATTGGCTCCCCCGCCGCTGAGTGTTGGGTCTGCTCAGCGCTGGCAGACCCGACATTTGGTAAGGGTGCGTGGCGGCGGGGTCACAGAGGGGTCCCGACCCGGAGGGGAAAAAAAACACTTTCCCACCCGACCTGCCATCGATCGCGCCCGCTGACCCCTCCCCACCCCGCAGAATCCAGCCCATGGTGTGTCTGTTGGCAGTGGAGTTTAGGAGAGATTAGATCGATCCATGTTGCATGCTGTTTGTCTCCAGAGCTAATCCCTTCATGTGAAAGTTGTTTTATGCCCATGATCCTAATTCACGAAGTACGCTGTGACTTCCTTCTGCACGCGTCAGGCATGTTTTTGGCCTAAAGGTTAGTCAACCTCCTTTTACATTTGCTCATTGTTAAACAACTGGCTACTAACAAAGGAGGGTTCTGCTCAAAAAGTCAACCTGCCTTTTCTCTCTACAGATGCTAACTGATCAATGTATTTCCGGAATTTTCTATTTTTATTTTTGCCTTCCAGCATTTGCAGTTTTTTGGTTTTTATTTGACTAATGAAATGCACACTCATATATGAAAGACTGAGGTGGAACAGTGGCAGAATTTGATCCAGTCTTCATAGAGATGAGAGCTGAACACTACACAGCAGTTAATAATCTTCCTGTTCCTAAATTAGCATCAAATGTCTTAAATATAGGGAGGCAAAACATTAATATGCAAATTAGATACTTTCTCTGAGAACCTTAACAATCATCAAATGGAATTTCACTCTAACCAATAGAAGCTAGATAAACACATAAGGGAGAAAGGAAGGGAAGGTTATGCTGATAGGGTTAGATGAAGAGGGGTAGGAGGAGGCTCGTGTGGAGCATAAACACTGATATAGATGCTGTGCATTCAATGTAATTCTTTGTAATCTCACATTAACCTATTAATTACAATTCCGGATCAAAGCCTGAGATGAGCTTAATACATTAACTCTGGTCATTCCATTGCCAAATTTAATGTATGGAGAGAGCAGCTTGTTTTACATGTCTATCAACTTGTGCAAAACAATTCACTATGAGTAACATAAGAAAAACTTGATTATGTGTTTATCTTATTGTTTTCTATTTTCTATTTTACTTAAAATTGAATTGTTAACTGGGCTGTGGTAGAAAGATCTTCAAATGGGCTAATGCTATCTGCAGAGTTCAGAGATCCTGTGGGGTGTGATGGGCAGCACACTGGTGCTCCGATCTCATTCATTCCCCAAAAACAGTGAGTTCCCATCTCAGCCATGCTGTAGGGGGAGGGATTGAGGGAAAGGAGAGGAAAATAATGGCAGGCCAGTCAACCCAAACTATTCAAGAGGACCTTTGTCATAGGCCTGACAGCAGGTCACTTTTCCAGTTCCTTTTCGAGGCAACGGTGTGCAGCTGTCAAGCATAGCATTCAACTGTATCGAGGTGGTGCAGTGATACAGAATATTAAAACATTAACACATTGTGCCACTGCAGCAAGGAATATAGGTTTGATGTTCACATTCTACTAAGTTCCTGGTGTACCCATCAGTGGCCAAGTACAAGGTGAGGGAAGAGAGGCAAATCAAAGAAAAGTCATCCTCGGGCCACTGTAACGTGCCCCCTAGCTGTGGATTCAGAGTGTGATTCGCAGAATATTATTTACTCACATGCCACAGTGCGCTCCCTGGACATTATTTTTTTTTTAAAAAAGGACACAACTGTATCAGCAGATTCCTGATTGCCCATTCCCCATTGTTTTTGTCACAGTAGATAGGAAAATGTACAGGTAAAATTTCAATGCTGTATGAGGCAGATGGGATGATCAGTAAACATGCAGTGGGCCATACATGTTCAGGATGATCAGGATCTGGGAACCCTCAGAGGATGTATTATGGTCACAGAAGTGATAGAACTGACATAGTAGCCATCAAAAGCACCATTATTTAATTGAGCAGGCATGAATCGAAGCCATTGGGAACCTGGTTTAAATGCTTAGATTATTATTTTCCACCCGGTTTACATTATTCAGTGCAATGTCACAAGGAAAAATCCATTGCAATCCTTCGCAAGTGAGGAACTCTCCAGGGAATTTTTTTGCCTCAAGCAACAAATCGGCACTGTGTAAATAAAAAGTCATGGACTCAGAAAAGGCTATTTGTCCCATCAAGTCTGTTTCTTCCACAGATAATGTGCAATCTATCTAATCATGAAGTGTACCGTACCCATTTAATTGCCTGAGTCAATGTTCTACAGAAGTAGATCACTCGACCCATTGAGCCTACTCTATCATTTTGTTAGCCATGGCAGCTCTATCTTTTTAATTGTTATTGCCTTCCTTTTCTCCGTATCCCCTCCAGATCTCCTCCCTATCCTTGCTTCCTAAGTAAATATATATCTCCCTTTTAAACCCCTCAATTGACTTTCTATGTGGCCTTCTGGGGCTGTGTATTTCACATTCTCACATGTCTTTGTATGAAGAAGTTTTTCCTGGATTCACCTCTAACTAGCTTAAAACTTGAATTCTAAGATCATGTCCCCTTGTTCTGGATTTCCCCTGTAAAGGAAAGAGTTGTTCCCTATCTACCCAGTAAATTCCCTTTGTTATTTTATACATCTTAATAAAATCACCCTTACCCTCCTTATCTCCAAGTTTACCCATTCTCTCATCATAGCTCAGTCTCTGCGACCCACTTTTCAGCCTGCTGAATCATAGCAGATCTTCGCCAAGACCAGTATATCCTTCTAAAGATGGAACACTCAAGAAAGAACACCATGGGGGGTAAAATACTACTTTGGAAGGGATTAGCCGCCCGTTATACACCCCGCCTGACTTTCCTTTCCATTGACGTCAATGAGCAGCGTGTATAACGGGTGGCCGACCCACTTCCGCTCGTTATACACCCCCCCACTGCCGAAGTTGAATTGTAGTCCCATAATTCAGAGGAGAAGCAGCCAGTGCTCTGTACAACCACAGCTGCACTTCCTTGCTCTTATATTCTGTACCACTTGTGATGATGAGTAAATCTGATTCCTCAAACAGAATCAAGCAAACATTCCTCTTTCTGTTATTTTAGTGTAAACATTAATCTGTTTAAAATAGATGGATTCGAGCTCAGAGGCAGGCCTCTCTGAAGTTGGGGAATCTTGTCAAGAATGTAATTGGCCTGTAACAGGGCTATGTTAATATAAACTGGTGCCTGGTACTTCCATACCTTTTTATAATAAAGGCAATTTCAAACAGCCTTGCTGTGTGTTTAAATAAAAAGAAATTGCAGAGTAGGGTTAAAGGTTAATCATGTATCAGCTGAGTAAACTAAAATGTAATATGACGCAATGTAGCCATCTCATTGAACATTAACACAATTAGAATAATGATCGACTGTAATGTAAACCATCTGCTAAAGGAATGCTCACCACTTTCTGATTGGGTTCAGAGTTTTGCAAAAGCCACTCAATGTCCAGGTTCTTTGATACTAAACGACCAAAGCGATGCTGACACGGTAGAACAACATCCTGCTCCTCAAACTTCTTTATTTCACGCTGGGCAATTGCAGTCCACAAGCGAGCACAGCCTAAGTCCCAAAAAGAAGGAGCAATGTTAGGTACAGCATTAGAAAGTATGAAATCAGAGTCTACATGTGTAATACTTCCAAAACTGCATGGCTTGCACTACCATAAACTCCCCCAGTCTGGTCCCCCTAAGGAGGTGAAACTTCCCATAAAGACAAACATTTGTGAACTTTCTCCCTATTTTCTAAGGTTGCACAGAAGTTTCAATAAGGAAATAGGCCATTCGGCCCGACTAGTCCATGTCAGCATTTACCCTCCGTGTGAGCAAATAGTTCTAATCATATAATGTACCCCTCCTGCTCCCAGCCACTTTTTGTTCATCTACCTATCCAATCTATTATTGAATATAGAAGTTACATAGAAAGATAATGAAGTAATATTGCCAGCAGCATTATAATTATGCCTGCCTGTTTGCATTCCACAGATGACATTCCTAGCAGGCACGGATCTGCAGTAATCATTGGACTATTTGCACATCTGCATGTATACACTTCTTATAACTTTCACTCTCTGTTGGCCATACAACTGTAAGGCTACAACTAGACTGATGGGATGAAATTCCTGTCTTCACTAGTTGTAAAGAAACAGCTTTCATTTATACAGCGTCTTTCCCATCCTCTGGATGTCCCAGAGCCAATTAATTACTTTTGAAGTGCAGTCACTGTTGTCATGTAGGCAAACATGGCAGCCAATTTGCACATTGTAAAGTCCCACAAACAACAATGAGATGATTAACCAATTAATCTGTTTTGGTGGTGATGGTTGAGGGATAAATGGTGGCCAGGACAAACTACCTTGCTCTTTTTCATAAATAGTGTAATGAAAGAAAGAAAGACTTGCATTTATATAGCGCATTTCACATCCACCGGACGTCTCAAAGCGCTTTACAGCCAATGAAGTACTTTTTTTTTTGAAGTGTAGTCACTGTTGTAATGTGAGAAATGCGGCAGCCAATTTGCGCACAGCAAGCTCCCACAAACAGCAGGTGAAAATGATCAGATAATCTGTTTCTGTTATGTTGGTTGAGGGTGAAATATTGGCCAGGACAGTGGGGATAACTCCCCTACTCTTCTTCGAAATAGTGCCATGGGATCTTTTACGTCCACCTGAGAGAGCAGATGGGGCGTCGGTTTAACGTCTCATCTGAAAGACTGCACCTCTGACAGTGCAGCACTCCCTCAGCACTGCACTGGAGTGTCAGCCTAGCTTTATGTGCTCAAGTCCCTGGAGTGGGACTTGAACCCACAACCTTCTGACTGAGAGGCGAGTGTGTTACCAACTGAGCCACAGCTGACACAGCTGTGGGACCTTTTATGTCCACCTGAATAGACAGGTGTGGCCTCAGTTTAATGTCTTGTGAGAGATGGCACCTCCGACAATGCAGCACTCACTCCAGGGTGATATCGATTCAACTGCCTGTTATGCATCTCTCCCGATTTTCATTTCTATTGAAGTCACTGGAAATGGAAATTGGGAGAGATTTATAACGGGCGGCTAAATCCATATCACCCAAAGTCAAAATTATACCCATCCAATCTAGTGCAAATTTTGGCATGAATGAAAGTGATAAAACATTTCTCGACCACCTTCTCCTTCAAACTACCTGATGAACAATGGCAGGAGCCCTGCCCTGTTGAGGACACGAGTCTCAATGAAATTCAATGCAGTGACAAAGTTGTTTTTTCTCCTTTATCATGGTACACAAATTTAATGAATAAAATAAGTTAGAAGCAGCTAATGATCTGCTTCGGGTCAACATGGGCAAAAAGACATCAAGAGTTTGGACATATAATTGCTTCAGCTGGCGGAGGCCAAATACATCCTGTTTTTCAAATTGAGTGATAACATTTATCAGTGGAAAATCCACAACAAAGTTCTATTGCAAAATGTTTCCATGTGTTACCCATCCTCTCTTAATGAGACAACTAGGAATCTCATCGAGCAAACAAAAAATATGGATGCTCTGAAAATGGGCGGGTGGGTGGGTGGTGGGGGGGGGGACCAGAATGGTGCTACTAAATTTGGAAAATCATCACCTCAGGAATGTGGAGTCAATCAAAACAAGGAGAAAATTCTAAATTTCAGTCTGAGTGGAAAGTGACAGATTGATGGGGAAGAGCCAGAGGTCAATGAGACTCTTTCAGTGGCTTAAACAAGTCGAAGCAAAAAATAAATGCTCCTGCTAACGGAATAAAGCTTTTAGAGAATGCAGATGTGAGGGATTTTGATGTATGGTTTTGCTTTAGCGACGACACAACATTTTTTTTTTTAAAACTGCTTATTTTAAAAAAACTCCAAGCAAAGAAAACTACAGGAAATGAATGGAGAGGAGTAATTTTGCCAGATCTTTTACTGTATGAATCTTAAAACATCATCAAACAAATGCAGTACAATCAGTTTGTTGGGCTATGCCTAATTTTGTAGATGCTGAAAAGTTTAACACTCATGTGGAGATAAAAATAAATGTTCATAGTTCTCCCAAGTGAAAATCCAGCTCTTATAAGGAAAAGGAAAAAAATACAGATTAATGTTCCAAAAGACATAAAAATAATTCCTTACTCCAAAAGAGGTACAGGCTTTTTTGACATTGCTACATGTCATACAGTGGATTTGAACTGTCCCACACTGATTTTATTTCACGTTCCTTATACAACCTCACTCACACAATCCATGGATCAAGGTATAACTCGTAGCTTTACATGCCACTGCTGAAAGTTAGTATTGCCATCCATAAAGCTGATATTGGTTGTGTGGACCATTACAGAACAATTTTAGCTCTGATGCCTATTATTGTGGGATGCAGTTAAACATGAGCTTATGAGAAGCTGACTTACAAAGGCCTTTTCACCACCGTGGATGAAAACCAAAGGAACATTAGTAATGAGATATTAACAGTGGTGGTTTATCAGAAAAGAATCAGATTGTGGCTGGGATTGGGATCTGTACTTGGAGTTGAATAGTTACATCAACAATAAACCTGGATTGGACTGTACTGGTGAGAACAAAAACCACGAGATTGTTTTGAACAGCTATTCTACTGTATGACCTAAAGTAAAAGATATGGAGGAGGACATAGATGTGTCATCCAATGGTGAGATACTGGACAAACTGTCCACACCACACAGATGTTGAATTATAGAACTTTAAGTACAGAAGGAGGCCAGTTTGGCCCCTCGTGCCTTGCTACTGCTAGCTCCACTCTCCCAGTCCTGCTTTTTCTCAGTGCCATGTAATATTTTTCTTCAATTGTTTATCGAACTCCCTCTTAAATATTATGATTAAATCAGCTTCATTGGCCACGTCTGCTAATGAGTTCTATAATCTAATAACCCTTTGCATGAAAATTTTCTTCTAATCTCTCATTTTATGCTTCTAATACTAATCTTAATTTGTTGTCCCTTGCTACAGATTCACTGACCAATGCAAATAATCTTTCACTATTTTACCCCCCCCTACCTTCTCTGCTCCAGTGAGTCAGCTCTAGTTTGTGAAATCTCTCCTCATACCTATATCTTCTTATCCCTTTTATCATCCTAGTAAATTGATGTTCTACCTTTTCCATGGCTCAAACACCCTTTCCATAATGCGGGTGCCTAAAACTGCACACATTACTCCACCTGTGGCCTAACCAAGGTCTTGTGCAGATTCATCATCACCACCCTTGCTTTCGTATTCAATGACCCTTTATATAAGACATCTAGAAAGCTGTAGAAGAATGGAATCCAATGCAGGGCTAAAGCAACACTGTAGATGCTCATTCCAATCATGTGGGGGGGGGGGGGGGGGGGTGGTCTTACACTACGACCTAGAGACGATCTACAAAATGATTACAGTATGCTACATGCTGCACAATATTCTTGCGCGGTGTATCATTCCATCACATGTATTCAAATGATGCTCTGCGTATAATCTTTGTTCCTCTTCCTTCACTTTTCTGAATTAGTTGGGTTTCATTGTAGAACACATTGATACTGTTGTTATAAAGCACTTTTGGCACCAGTGCCATGCCAAAAGTTGTTTGTGCTGCAGCCAAAAGTGCGGCATGATGCAGATGGTTTGGCCCAACCTCGTCTAGATCAATTTAAGCAAGATGACCTGTATACCTATTGCTGGTTTGAAGCCTGCATTTCATTTGCTTTCTGTTTGGTTACCTTTCTATTCTCTGCTGAGTGAAATAAACTGACTGTCATGTCTCATCTGTCCTTTTTGATCAGTAGAAAACACATTGGTGTACAGGCAGATAGTCAATCAAGCTCCATGCACGTGTCTAAATGTGTATGGGTTAAGTTCTGCATCAGTTCTCCCCACCCGAGTTCAACATTACAGAGAGTGTAAGAGCAGATTATGGCTGCTTCGTGTGGGCGGGTGCCTCAGCTGTTTAGAACTCAACATCCTCCTGACAAACAGTAAACATAACAACGAAACATGTCCTCATATCGCTTCATTACAGAGATCTGCAATAGCTAAATGGGCAAAACAAGTAGTGGTTCTGTGATTTAAAATATGTCCAATAGAAAGTGCCTGTTGCAGAACCCTGTAAAAACTGGGAAATGAGCTCCTTGTGCACCTGTCTCCTTCCCTATAGCTGCTATTCTGCTTGCAGTAGCTGCTATACAGCATTGTCTTCCTGGTTTTACAAGCATTTTAGGTGCTTCCCATTCAAGTCAATGATGAAATCTCTATCCAATTAATATTATTATGTAACATGCATAAGAATTTGAATGTTTTGCAGACCTTCTCTAGGGCATATTGTTAGGCTTTTGTTTAGCCTCTCCAGCCCGCCCCCCTCCCCAACCCTAGGCCAGTCAAGCATCAAAGCATTTCTTAGCACCCAAATGTCTGCTCAATGAAGGTCCTGGTTTGCATATTATCGACCAAGAGCCAAAGCTTCCAACTCCATATCCTCTCCATCACAAAGGTCACCTACTTCCACCTTCTTAAAGTTGCCTGCCTCCTCACCTACCTCAGTTAATCTGCTGCTGATACCCTCCTCCATACCTTTGTCACCTCCAGACTCACCTATTCCAATGCTTCTGGCTGACCTCTCAATATACTCTGTAAGCTTCAGCTCATCCGAAACTCTGCTGCCTGTATTCTAACCTCCACCAAGTCCCACTCACCCATTATCCCTGTCCTTGCTGACCTGCATTGGCTCCCGGACCCCCAATACCACACATTTAAAATTCTCATTATGCTGTTTAAATCCCTTTATCGCCTCATTCCTTCCTATTGCTGTAACCTCCTCCAGCCCTCCAACTTCCCCAGAACTTTCATTCTTCTGACATTGGCCTCTTGTGCATCCCCCCTCCATTCGGCCCATCATAGGCGGCCGTGCCTTCAGCCACCTATACCCCACGCTCTGGAATTCCCTCCCTAAACCTCCCCACCTCCTTCTCTCTCTCGACCCTCTTTAAGGCCCATCTCTTTGACCAGGCTTTGGTCACCCCCTTAATATCTTCTTTGGCTCAGTGTCCATTTATTTCTGATTACCTTTCTGTGAAGTGCATTGGGATGTTTTTCTACTTTAAAGGCAGTATACAAATGCAATTTTGTTGACCTTCCTTGTAGTAAACAACGCTAAACTTGGACATGGACATGGCCAAATAGTCCGTTAGCACTTCTCTACCACATTATACCACTTTCTAGCTACAATTAGTGAAGTCAGGAACTTCGGCACCTAGACATTAAAAAATCCAGAACTAGTTGTTATTTCTAGATTTGTCAACAAATGTCAGTAAAAGTATGCAGACACAAGACTCGCTGACAAGACACTGGCTGCATTTAAAGCAGCTGGAATAATAATTTATCTTACTGTGCCAGCTAGACTATTTAGTCAACAAAGAAACCAGTATTATTAACTTCTTGTACACTGTGGTACATTTTGTAAAGATTATTGTACGCATTAAAAAAAAACCAAATACCATCATGCCATTCCCAGAGCTTCAATAAGTACATTGTTTATCTGATGATTTATGATGGACCACACATGGTAAAGTGGTAAAAACACTGCCTAAATGATAAATGAAGTGTAGGTCCTCCCAAATTTAGAGTAAAATTGTTATTTTCAGTGTTCATGGTTTAGAAATGTTGGCAAATTCCAGAGATCTATATTAATTCTGACATATGCTAGGCTAAGACTAGTAACAGAACACAGTAGTACAAAGTGTACAGATTTAGATCAAAGTTTAATCATACCAAAGTCAGCACTAATAATGCGGCAACATGGACATAATGTAGTACATTAAGTTTAAGGAGCTTTATCAGAATTTACTTTTCAGCTTTGTGAACAGTTGGTGTGTTGGCTCTAATCCAGTAAGTTATGGCACCTGAGATAAACAAATGATTCTGATACCATAAACTATGTTTATGACTGACTATCAGCTGAACACTGAGCTTGAATTACTAGCTTAAACTCACTGCCAGACATTTGTTATTTTTTTATAGTAGGTACCTTTTAGTTGATTTAACATTTATAGCCATCTTTACTATTGTGCGATGGACATACTGAGTGCGATAGCTTACTATTTTTCATGAGGAACCTTTGAAGATGCAGGATTTATTTTTGTGAGGGTCACGTTCCATGTTCTGATCCCAATGTTGCTATGAAACTGGCTCTCTCAGATGTGAGAAAACTATCTAAGGGTAACTCTACCCACTCTTCCATCGATAAGGAAAGTTCCTGTCTTCTTGCCTCTTCCCACCATTTGGGAAAGTGCCTCTCTTCTTCTTGCTTCTTTCCCACAGCACCGGATATGGGATCATGGAGGATTTTGGCACCAATGTCCCCAGAATGTCAAGTGTTGGCTCCAACATGTTAGACCAACACACCACCTCCTTATTTTGAAATTCCCTATCACATGCGCAATTCTGCAACATCAAGGCAGTCGAGCAACCTGGTCTCAGATCTCTGCCATGGCTTGTCTAATTGGTTGCTAGATGCTGAGAAAGAGTGGTCTAGCTTGATTTACCTTCCCATTTTTCCTACCGGCTGAAACTCAGTGTGTATGAAATCATGGCTATAAACACACATCTTACCGTTCTGTGGTAGATTGCTACACTAATCTGCTGAGCCACTGGATAGAAGTTTTTAAACACTTTCTGGAATGCTGCTCATAATTCACACTGTTAAGTAATAATTCACTACATGTTGTTATGGTCGCAACATTAGGACTCACAAGCTAACAATTTATTAATTTATAACTAGAAAAAGTTGACCCCCCCTTCACTCTATTTGATAGGAACAGATAGATGTAGTTTAGGAATTAAAACCAGTCCAAAGGTGAGATACACACAGGCACATGTGACACAGATAGCTCGATAGAAAAATAAACAAACCAGCCATGGAAAGTGTACTGAAATTTTGTTTTCTATTATTGTTATTAGTGTTAGCTTAGTTCAGTTGGTACTACTCTTACATCTGAGTTAGAAAGTATTGTTTTCAAGTTGCTCTCCAGAATTTGAGCATGAAATCTCAGCTAACACTTTTGTACTACTGAGGGAGTGCTGGATTGTCAGAAGTCCTGCCTGTCAGATGAGATGTTAAACGGTGTCCCTGTTTGCCTGTTCAGGTGGGCATAAGAGATCCCATGACACCATTTGAAGAAGAGCAGGGGAGTCATCCTGGCCAACATTTATCCCTCAACCAACATAGAATCATAGAAAGTTACAGCACGGAAGGAGGCCTAATCCCACTTCCCAGCTCTTGGTCCGTAGCCCTACAGGTTAGAGCATCCCAAGTGCACATCCAAGTACTTTTTAAATGTGGTTAGGGTTCCTGCCTCTACCACCCTTTCAGGCAGTGAGTTCTAGACCCCCACAACCCTCTGGGTGAAGAAATTTCCCCTCAAATCCCCTCTAAACCTCCCCACCAATTACTTTAAATCTATGCCCCCTGGTTTTTGACCCCTCTGCTAAGGGAAATAGGTCCTTTCTATCCACTTTATCTATGCCCCTCATAATTTTATACACCTCAATAAGGTCTCCCCTCAGCCTCCTCTGTTCCAAGGAAAACAGACCCAGCCTATCCAGTCTTTCCTCATAGCTAAGATTCTCTACTCCCGGCAACATCCTTGTAAATCTCCTCTGTACCCTCTCTGGTGCAATCACATCTTTCCTGTAATGTGGTGACAAGAACTGCACGCAGTACTCTAGCTGAGGCCTAACTAGTGTTTTATACAGTTGAAGCATAAGCCCCCTGCTCTTGTATTCTATGCCACAGCTAATAAAGGCAAGCATTCCGTATGCCTTCTTAACCACCTTATCTACCTGGCCTGCTACCTTCAGGGATCTATGGACATGCACTCCGAGGTCCCTTTGTTCCTCTACACTGCTCAGTGTCCTACCATTTAATGTGTATTCCCTTTCCTTGTTAGCCCTCCCCAAATGCATTACCTCACACTTCTCCGGATTGATCAATAAAACAAATTATCTGGCCAATTGTCTCACCTACTATTTCTGTGACCTTGGTGCGTGCAAATTGTCAGCTGCGTTTGCCTACATAATAAGAGGGACTTATTGGGTTTGAATTTGTGGTCGGAGACTTCCCGCAGGTGGATGCCTCCGTTCTGCAATAAATCTACGAACTACCTGATGGTCCTGGATTCACGGAGACGCGCGCTCCTGGGCCTCTATGCGTAGGCCTGCGTAGAGGCCCACGTATCCCAGGGGCGCATGTGGTTCACAAGCGCCCCTGGAATCACATTGGCTGGCCCAACCAATCAGAAAGGGGATTCCCATTATGGTTCTGGGGATACCATTTACGTACAGAATCCCCATAAGCATAATAGGAATCACCCAAAAAATACATGTACACAACTTTGAAATAAAAAAATATCATTACATGTTTAAAATTAAAACATGTTTAAACAATTAAAACAAAAATTTAATTTTTTGAAAAATAAATGTAAACATTTTTTAAGGGGCCAAAAATATCACAAACTTATTATACAGGTTTTTGAATGTTAAAATGATTTAAAAATTTTATTTTAATATTTATTTTCCCCTTACCAGGCATAAGAGTTTCACGGGCATTCGCTGGGCAAGAGTCGGGCAAATAGCCTAACACTCCACCAACGGTTGTCCATTTCCCGGGGATGCGGAGGATCTGTCAAGAAGATTCTTTACAGATCACAAGTTCCGGGTTTTCGCGCATGCGTAAACCCGGAACTTGCGAGGCCCTTATGGCTGCGTACATACCGCGTAGGTCTGTGGTCTAGGTCTAGGAAAGGTCTGTGATAGGGTGGAAGGCAGGAGTGATTAAATAACAAAAGGGATGATGGTGCAAGGCCAAAGGGCGTGGTAATGGGGCAAGTAAAGAAACAAAAGATGGGTCCAGAGGAGCTGTAAATGGCAACAGCAGAACCATTACCAGCACCTGCTGTCCAATAAAATGGACATGATGCGGAGATGCCGGTGTTGGACTGGGGTGGACAAAAGTGAGAAGTCGCACAACACCAGGTTATAGTCCAACAGCTTTGTTTGAAATCACAAGCTTTCGGAGCGCTGACCTGACGAAGGAGCAGCGCTCCGAAAGCTTGTGATTTCAAACAAAGCTGTTGGACTATAACCTGGTGTTGTGCGACTTCTCAATAAAATGGGAGCAGTGGTTATGATCTGAAATTGTTGAACTCAATGTTGAGTCCGGAAGGTTGTAAAGTGGCTAATTGAAAGAGAGGAAATACTTCTTGAATGATGATATTTCAAAACGGAGTAGAGGAGCAGATACACAGGTCATTAAAAGTGGCCACACAAGTAGATAAAGCCATAAAAAGCCAGGCAGAATCCTTGGTTTTATATCTAGAGCATAGAATACAAAGCAAGGAGGCAATGTTAAATTTATACAAGAACTTGTTGAGGCCACAGTTGGAGTATTATGTGTAGTTTGGGGCACTGCATTACAGGAGGGATATAAAAGCAATTGAAAAGGTGAAGCACAGATTCATTCGGATGTTACCCGGGATGAGAGGTCAAAGTTATGAGGCCATCTAACATTCCTCTTTACTTATTCAACTTCCACGTACAAATGAATTATGGCAAGCTAGTACAAAAGAAATGGAGATGGAAAACTTTTATGATGAGGCTGACTTGGAGTACAGTACCACATAGTACTTGTTAGCTACTCAAATCAAGACAATGGTACTTGGTGCCAGGACACATGTTAAACCAAGTAGGTGCACTGCAGATAATGACGGAAAAAACCATGACATGGCCACAGAACACCAGGTACAATGGTGTGCAAGTCACTATGCCAGGATGATGATGATGACCTGTTACATTACATCAATACCTAAATTAACACCAAAAAGAAAAGTTGGCCTGCCAAAAATGTTGTGTTTAGAACATTGGAAAAGTGATTGAACTTGTAAAATTTCACACAATGTAATTACATGCAAGGTTTTCTGTACACATTTGGAAAAAATCTGGCATTTCCAACACTGCCAGTAGGATTTTTCTTTAGTCAGTGGGAGTCCTAGACCCCTCAAAGCAGAGAGGCTGTACTGAGCACTGCGTACAAATGGCGCTCCAAAGTACACTATTTGTTATGAAATTTGATATAATCTGCACATATTTTCCAGTTTATATCATAATGCATGCTTCATGGTTTCTGATGAAGTTATCTGCTTTTCTCTCAAGTATTTCCTGTGATATCCTGCACCCCTCACTTTTAATCTGAAAGCTTACACAAAAAGAAAATGCTAAATAATTAAAATGTATGCTATCAATGATTGTTGATGCCATTTAGATTTTCTACTCCACATTAGAAGCACATCTAGCACAATAAGGAACAGAAAGCTTTCTTTTATGCATTCAAGGCCTATATAAGCAATTTAGCTCAATTTTAAAGGCTGGCTTCATCATCTTACAACATCTGGTTCTGGGATATTAAATATTTTCTTTTCTTTGGAAAGCAGAAGGCAGTGCTTTGAGCCAAGAGAGGTCAAGTCTCCCTCTCACAGGGCTGTTGGTGGGGACACGCTGCATTGTATTCAAAGACCTGCACACACTCCATGTACAAACCAACTGTGCTGCAGTCTGAATCATTTATTGAGAGAAACACTCACTCTGTGCTTGCTTTTTATCCCCTAAAGTACTGTTACTTGACACAGCAATGACAAGAAAAATCCATCTCAGAATAGCTTGGAAACAAGTTGCTAAATCACAGAGCACAATTAAACTCGTATGGATTATATGGCAGAAGAAGCTGGAAAGTTCACAAATGTACACTTGTATCATTTCTGACATTAAAGTCCTGGGTGGGGTGAGCATATGTCATCTGCAGTAATATGGGCAAAAATATTATAGTACTTATATTACACTGGTAGCTTTGTTTTCCTTTTTAACATTTTGTCAGTATCTGTCGTTCACCCCCTCCTTTCCCAAAGGTATTGACTCCTTGCTTAGCTACGATTCTATGAGGGACAGGTAACATCTGATACCTTGCCTGAGTGGCCACTATTCAAGTGAGTCTTGACAGGGTCTCAGGCTATTTTACCACAAGGGACGTCACAGCTGAGCCTGATCCTGTTTACACCCAAAATCCACACATACAAAATTCCAGAAGGGGGTCACTATTCAAGTGGGAATACTGGCTGCTCTCCCCAACCCTAACACGGGCAGCCAGGATGACTATAGCACCCTTACCGCTGCCCCACCTCACATAGCATAAATAGGGGACGGAACCTAGGACCTTCTGGTCCGTAATGCTCAGCTGTTTGCGGGATAGACTTGCCAGTCATCAAGGGAGCTCGCACTTGTGTGATTCATCAATTCTGGTTTATTTCTTTTTTACCTTGGGTGGGACTCAATGACATTGTGAATGTACAGTGTGACTATGCACTAATGGTGTGCAATATAGCCACAAAGAAATTAATGTTGGCACGCTTTGTATAACAGCTCCAAGAAATCCACCAACAACACATCCTTAAATAAGTAAAAACATACTTTTACTCCCATCTCAATTACCAAACCTACATGGCTGAGTTCCATGCTGCCTCTGCGGTGCTCTCCTCCATCACTGTGAACTAGTTACAGGATTTCCAAAACATAACCCTGTGAGGAATAACCACCAGCACCAACTATACGTCTAATCACTTGAAAAACTACTTGGAAAGAAAGAAGACTTGCATTTATATAGCGCCTTTCACTACCACCGGACATCCCAAAGCGCTTTACAGACAATGAAGTACTTTCTGAAGTGGAGTCACTGTTGTAATGTGGGAAACACGGCAACCAATTTGCACACAGCAAGCTCCCACAAACAGCAATGTGATAATGACCAGATTATCTGTTTTAGTGATGTTGATTGAGGGATAAATATTGGCCGGGACACGGGGATAACTCCCCTGCTCTTCTTCATCATAACGCCACCTGAGGGCAGACAGGGCCTCGGTTTAACGTCTCATCCGACTTGGAAACTATTTTGAAAAATTCAAATTGCTTTCTTTACCCCCCACAAAGAAAAAAAACTTTCTGGAGACTGAGGAGCGATATTGTTAGTTACAACGTTATTCTATCACTGCTTAGACTGGGTTTAAATTCAGCCCAGGCTGATTGAGTGAAATAAAAACAGAAAATGCTGGAGATACTCAGCAGGTCAGGCAGCATCTGTGAAGAGAGAAACAGAGTTAACGTTTCAGGTCGATGACCTTTTGTCAGAGTGAATGTCTCTTGCTCTAGCAGCTGTAAAGATCCTTTGTGAAATTAGTTATGCTAGACTCAAACCTGTGAATCACAAGATTGACCATAATTTTGTATTCAATTGAGACTTAAATAAACTCTTAATATACTCCCGATAGCTCAGCGGTTTTTTACAACGAGTCAGTGAGATACAGCCCAGTAAGATCCCAGCTTCAGACCTATAATTAGCTCAGTACCTCTGGGTCAGGTTCAGGAAAATCAGCCAGGTTTTCACATGTGTGGTTGTCAGCTAAAGATCTGCATTGTGAACCACAGATAGTCACGGACGCAAGCTATACAAAGTCGCTTCATTCAAATTATTGGATAATTCCTTTTATTTCCTAGTTCAAAAAAACAGCTTTATAATATCAGGAGTAGATCGTACACAATATTTTTTGATAGATAGATAAAACGGTTTTTGAGAGTTAGGCTTCAATTCAATTTTCTTTTTGGTGCTTGTGAATAGGCCTGACATCATTTGTTGATTCCTAGTGAATTGCTGTTTCCTGCCATATATAATATCCATCTTTTGTAAGCTGGATAAAATGCTGTCTCGTCTTCCCTCAGGAGAGTTCCACAACAATCCGAAGCACAATGCAAAATACAACAACAAAGTATTGATTGTAAGTCGACACAAAGCATGAATGAAACAGCTCTAAATTTACTATTTGTAGTTGATTCTGTTAATATTTTTAAATTTTAAAGGACACAGGGTAAACCTAGCCTTTGATCACACCAATTGAAGGATGAATAATCCATATGATTCATGATGAATGTAAACTCCAGTGCTTTGTGCATATTTAAGTAGGTGAAAATTATAACATGAGCAATCAGTATATATTAGCTTGTAGGGTACTTGTGACCTTAAACTATGAAAATTCGGTTTTATGAACCATATAACGTTGGAAATTAGAAAGTAACTTAGATAGTATCTTTGACCCCCAATGATTATTAACTGTCAGCTACTTTCCCTTCGTTAGCAAAATTATAGTGCCAATATTTGCAGCTGAATGGGGGGAGCACTTTTTCCCTTTTCAAGTTTAGAGAACAGACATGACTCATTTGTCTGAACGGAAGGGGTAACATGTCAGCCCGAACCTGCTGTCGTATTAGTCAGTCTGTAACTGGACTCTAACCAGCTACAATGTAGCTTTTTAACCTGGGATCATAAGGGGGTTTGTGATATTGTCAGATTTGTGTCTTGACTATAAATTTCTGAATTTTACCAATAGTTGTTTCCATTATTGTATACCAGTAAAAAAATGGTTTCTGCCATTGAAGCACCGCTTTCTTTTGGAGAACTGACACTGTCTTTCAGAAGTATGGACAGGAGGTCTCCAGGAGTGTGTCATCATTTGTAGGAGAGGCCCAATGACAATAAAGTTGAAAGTTCACTGAGCTGTTTAACATCTCTCCAAAGCAATGGCCCAGAACCACTAAAAACTGCTATACTTTCTGAAGGGAAGAACAAATCGAATGCAGCATCACGAATGTAGAGGAAAATAGTAGAATTTCAACTGTTCCATTAAAAATGAAGAAAGCACTAATATTCCGATTACTAAAATAACAACAAAACTAGGCAGTTGAAAGGGGAGGTAACTGTGAAAGAAAGGAAATGGGAATTTAAACAAAGAGAAGCTCAAAGGCAAGTCATATCCTACTCCAGCAATCATTGCCAATATGGGGGAGTCACATTCTTTTCTGGCAAAATAATACAGTGATTTAGAAAAAGGGATATGAGTCTTTCAAAAGAATCGCTAGATTAAATGCAGCATTAAAAACTTTAGTTAAACTCACTAACTCTTTAATACTGAAGTTTCGAGTCTATCATTAAAAATAAGGATGTCTATGGCTACTTTTGGCTTAGTCGCAATGAAAAAGATTAAAAATGAGGGATTATAGGTCTTAGAGCACTTCCTGAAAACTCCCCCGATTGTGAACTGTTTCAGCTTGGTGATAAGCTAACTTATGTTTCTGCTACCACTTAGGCTCTCTCCTAATTCTCTTCATTCGTGTTCACAGCAAAAGGCAGTTTTGATCAGCAGATTTACATCGTACGACATTATGCACACCAGGAATTGGACTAACATTTACCCTTTTACTGTGATATTTCACACCTGATTTGGCACAGGCTACCACACGCACTCAGACTACTCCAGAAGTTGTAAAACAGCATAACTATCAGATTGTGTAATGCAGCTAAACTAGTAGTCTAACTCATTTGCAAGGTTATATGATTAAACAGAAATATAAGAACATAACAAATAACCTTCATAAATAAACTTCATAAATAACCCGTAAACTTCATAAACTCCATAATCTTCAGCTCATTCAAAATTGTGCTGCTCTTATCCTATCCCGCTTGCTCAGCTCACCCATCTCCGCAGAACTGTGTTGGCTTAGGGACCCCAAGACTTCAAATTTAAAATTCTTACCCTCCATGGTCTTGCCCTTCCCTACCGCTGTAACCTCTCCCAAACACTTCACTCCTCTGACTCCAGCTTCTTGTGCATTTCCCCTGCCCTTCACCCTATCATTGGTGGCTGTGCTTTGGCTGCCTATGTCCCACTCTCTGGGCTGAATTTTTACCTTGGAGTCGCGATGGGTGCGAGGGGGCCGTGGATCGCGTCGGGAACCCGAACGTTGGAGAGACGCGTTTTGCAGTGGCTTTCTAACGAAGCCACTGCAATTGAATCAAACTTCCGGGTTTCCTGACCAATTAACTGGCGCGGGTCCGATGACGTCACGGATGACTCGACATCAGCTGAGCTATTTAAAGGAGCAATGGACAGATGTCACCTGAAGGCTGGTGGAGGGGGAAGCCAGATTGTGACAGAGGGGAATTGCTTGTGCGATAACACTTTGACAATACTAAATCCTAATTATGCAGAGTCGAAGGCAGAAAGCAACCCCCAGATTTAGTGATGCCTCCTTGGAGATATTATTCCAAGGAGTCAGGGCCCGCAGGGACATTCTGTACCCTGCTGATGGGAGGAAGAGGCCAGCGGCACTGATGAAAAATGCATGGCTGGAGATTGCAGAAGACGTGAGCAGCAGGAGTGTTGTTCAAAGGACACGGATCCAGTGTAGGAAATGTTTTAACGACCCCGTGAGGTCAGGAAAGATGAGTACAATGCCACATTGTCCTATATCCTGATGTGCGTGACACCCCAAACCCCTCACTCTGCCTTCCCAATCCTACTCCTGCTCATCACTCCTCACACCAACCTACCTTGCAGGTGCACCCATCCCTCACTGTCTATACATTTACTCACATCCCCATCTGACCATCCACCACTGACACTCACCCTCATCTTAATACAATGTTACGCCTCTCCCTCATAGACACTCTCAACAGATGTTGCCAATCCATCACTCACGCTCATTCCATCACTCTCACTCACAGGTTTCCCTCCGTGCAGGAGAAGAGAGCGCAGAACACCTGGGAGAGGCAACGAACCGGTGGTGGCCCACCAATCACCTCACCGCTGACTTCAACAGAGGAAGAGGCTCTGGAACTGAGCTGCGTTGCGGAGCTGCTGGCGGTGGGAGATGGAGAGAGGGAGCTTCCCAGCTACCTGGTGACAGAATTAAATAGCATACAGCCACATGGCATACAAAAGTCACTCATGGTGACCTGATGTCAGCAGCGAGTGAAATATGATCATGTGCATAATGGTAACTTAAGACATTCTTATCATAACAGTTCTAATTCAGGTCTTTACTCTCCCACAGGCCCATCAAGTGTCCCCCCCACTGTCCAGCCAGAGGAGGAAGATTACTCCTCAGAGGAGGTCGCAGACTTTGAGGGTGCACCATCACACGACCCATGCACACCAAGCACCATTGCAGATACGCACATGTCAGTGGGTCCAGTGAGAGAGAAAGTAGTGTTGTCACCTGGTGTCTCACAGATCACATGTGAGTAAGAGCAGATGGTGGAGACAGAGACAGCAGTGGAGAGTCCTCACTGGAGGGCGGAGGATGCTCCAAGCAGAGCTCAACTGGACGCAGATGCTGAACCTCAGGGGCAGCGACAAAGCGGATGATTCTTGAGGAGCAACAAAAATTGCGGGAGGCTCTGGCAGCTTTTCCAGCCGTGATGTGCTCGATTTTAGAGAGAATGGAGGAGTCCATCTCTAACATGAGCAGCATGATGTCACAGGCCACGGCTATGATGTGTTCATCCATGGAAAGGGTGGCCACCAGCATGGAGCATCAAATGCGCCAGTCGAACGAGTGCATGCAGCCATATCTAGGATGGATAGAAACCTGGAGCTAGCCATTAATCGCCCCACTGATGTGCAGCAAAGTTCTCTCCAGCTCCTTGCAAGCAGGGAGGTGCGGGTGGGCCATGAGAGGGATGATGGTGAGAGGGGACATGAAAGTGGGGACTCTGCCCAAAGCGCATATGGGTGTACTGGTGCAACTTAACTAAATCGTGCCATGTTCACTTCAGGTTCCTCCTCCTCCTCCTCGTGTTCCTCCTGCTCCTCCTCCTCATCCTCCTTCTCCTCCGAAGAGGCTCTGCACTTTAATTATGTCACCCGCCTCTCCCGAGCGGGTCTCTGGCGCGCTGACTAATGCGCACTAGTTAAAGGCGAAAGCCGGCAGGCTGAAGCCGGCTTCCCGACGTGCTGTCAACTGCAGCGCTTTTAACTGCCCACCCGCTCGCAAACCCGCACACTCTTCAAAGTAAAAATTCAGCCCACTGAAATTCCTTCCCATCTCTTCACCTCGTTCTTCTCCTTCAAGACCTTCCTTAAGACCCCAAGCGTTTGGCCGTCCCACCTAATCTTTCCTTCTTTGGCTCAGTCTTTACCTTTCACATCTATGAAGCAACTTGGGCTGTTTCTCTACATTAAAGGCCCTACATCAATGAAAGTGTTACAGCAAATAAATACCAATACCATACTGGCTTGACATAATATTTTAAACTGTCCCAAAAATAATAATATCCAAAATCTTAGTGTCCTCTTCAGGATATTTTAGCTGAGATTTTGACGGCCATAATATGGACATTTCAGGTCCACAAAGCCCATCCACTGATGCAGGAGGAATGCAACATCCAAAGGCTGCTGTCCAGGTATATGCACTGCTTTCCTTGAAGCAGAGCTGGCTTCTTCAAAGAACACCAAAGGTCAAAACAGCCGTTTCCCATCAAGCCTGCAAACATGTTATTAATCAATTTTACCATCCACATGGATAGTGTGTGAACAGCAGCCCCTTAGTTAAAGGTTCTTTCATTTTCTTTTGATATCTGACTTGGCATATGAAATAGTTTAGCTCTCAAAACAACCCCAGAGTATCCAACAGGTGTCTGGAAGTTTTACAGGCATTTTATATTCCAAAGACATGAGGGAATTTCTGATGCAATTACCTTAGTAGTATATGTAATGACTTCCTTCTGGAAAACTTTCTGGCGTAGATAACGTCTACTGAAATGTAGTTATCCCAGGACAGAATATGTGCAGTTTCTTTCCCTCACAAAAGATAAATTAATTTCTTCCTTTTTTCAAAAAAAGCTATCAGTTTTAAAACACATTGGGGGCTAAATTCGGTTGATTTGCGCCTCCCGTTAGCGTCCTAAGAGGGCGCAAAAGGGGCGCAAATCAACTAGCGCCTGGGTGCGGCGCCGCTAACGCCTCCCGCGAAATTCAGCGGGAGGTTAGCGGCGGCGCTAACTGTTAGTGCTGCGCGGCGCTGCGCCGCCGGCGATGAAGTCATCACCTGTGCGCAGCGCCCTGCTCTCGCCCTGGCTGTAATATTGGGTGGTGCCCCCCGACTTACCGCCGGACGCCATGTCCGCCGGGGTCAGAGGGGGCCTACCTGCGGCCGGGCCGGCGCTAGTTAAAGGGGCGGTACCGGGCGGCCATTTTTGTTGCTGGCCGCCTGCCAGCACCTGCCCCCGTTGCTGTCCCCGGCCCCCGTGAAGCCCCCTCGCGGGGTGCCGGCTGCTCTCTGTGAGCCCGGCACTCCTCTCAAGTGCTGGGATCGTTTGCCGGCACTCCTAATCCATGGTGGCCCAGCTGGGCGCCGGGACGCGCTGCACCAGGCCCCTCCCCTTTAATAAGGAGAGGAAGGCCTGCAGTACCGCGGCGCGACGTGCCACAGCGCCACGTCGCACCGCGATATTGGCTCGCAGCGCCCCAAGAGGGATGCAGGGCGCTTCCAGTAGTGCCCCTCCTCCCTCTCAGGGTGCTACCTGGGAAAATCGGCCGCGGAGGCGCTAACTTTTTCGGGGTGCTAAAATTAGGGCCCCGGCGAAGGTAGCGCCCATTTTGACCCCATTTTATCTAAATGGCATCTAAAAAAAATACTAAAACTTTGCATGACGGAGCTTTGCTTCCATCACATTGTCTATGTGTCGCAAACTATGACCCCAGTCCCAAATGAGTAGGAATCACGAGGCAACTATGACGCTGAGATGGTAAACTTCTCCCTTCTAAGACCCAGAGATACATGGCAAATAATCCACTGGCAGACTCAGGACCATAATGGGGGGGTATTTTTGACTTTGTGCGATAGTTTGAAATGGGTGATAGTGAATCGGAAGCCCGTTTTACATAGAATAATAAAATGATACTTCACAGAAGAAGGCCATAGATCTTTGAAAGAGCTATCCAATTAGTCCCACTCCCCTGTCCTTTCCCATAGCCCTGCAATTTTTTTCCTCTTCAAGTATTATCCAATTCCCTTTTTGTAGTTATTATTGAATCTTCTTCCACTACCTTTTCAGGCAGTGCGTTCCAGATCATAACAACTCGCTGCATGAAAATATGTTTCTTCATCTCGCCTCTGGTTCTTTTGCCAATTACCTTAAATCTGTAGCCTCTGGTTACCGACCCTTCAGCCACTGAAAACAGTTTCTCCTTATTTACTGTCAATCAGGCTGGCTGCTGGGCAGGAAACCTGAAGAAAAATTTAAAAGATGTTCTGCAGATAGGAAACATGTACTTCTAGATTTCAGTCCAGAGCTCCTCCCCCTGCCCGCTCCGAGACCCAACTATCCCTCCATGAAAGATAGAACAGTCATATCTGTAACATTAAATTTCAGTGCGAACTATAGATGGCCCACGATTTAACCTGAAGTGAAGATTTGCTGCTGACCTTCCATGGAGTCTTTCTGGCTTATCTACATCTATATGATGGCTTCAGATGGACTACTCACTTGGAACAAGACAGACTGAAATATACTTTCAAAACTTGACTAGGACAAATTAAATTCAAATAAGTATCTCTTAAACTCAAATAGAGCTGCCAATCAAACATATATTGAAACAAAACCCACAAGATGCATATATTTGAACTGAATAGCTTGGCTCCTCCCCTGGATGCCTGACGCGGACATAACATCAGTTCTGGGGATATTGTGCATCAAATGAAACCAAATCATTTTCTGTAAGTGAACCTGGTTTTTAACCCCATATATACTGTGACAGAAAGAATAACATGATACGTCATAGATTAAGTGCTTCAGTTTTTGAAATCCCGTGATTGTTTACTACTTAAATGAAACAAAACTATGTGATAATTTGAGAATGTAAAGTAGACCATTCTAATGTATCCAAAAATCGGCTGAATTCCTGATTGAATAACTGTTGAATGTGAACGAAGTACATTCTTACTGTCCTATTTAGATGCATGGACATGAAAAGCATTTCAATGTTGCTTTAAAAAAATGAAATATGACAGCATTAAAACCTTATGAACATATATGGACAATACAGAGAAATGAGTGAGCAATTTATATGGGTATTTTCTTTTTGTAAATCGCTGGTCCCTGTCCCATTTATCTAGTCCATGACATTATTTTAAGTCTGCTTTGAAATACTTCGTTTTTTTGATTAGTTTAATCACCATTTTCATGTTTAGGTGTGGAGTGAAACGTTTGACTTTTTAATCAGTTTTTCTGACACATCTCTTATTTCTTGATGCTGATGTGTCGCAAAAAGAAAAAAAAATGTGGTTGTGGGAGGGAAACATAAGCTCAAACCATCAGTCTCAAAGTTACATGTAAAATGTTGAGACTAAGAGAGATCGAAAACCAGAATCAAAGGAGTTACTGTCTGGGGGTGGGGGGGGGAGCGGATATTGGGCTGGAGACAAAGGCAGAGACAGTAGAAATGAACTGTAAGCAGAATAATGCCAGACATCTGAGTAAAATCATTACTTCAGCATAATGCCTGGCTAAGGTTTAATTACTATCTTAGAGGAGCTTATTTTCTTTAAAACCATGTTTGCTACCTTGTGTAATTATACTTTGAATGCATAAAAACACAGGATTCGCTTGGTTTGTCAAGGTTGAATATAATCTTACAGACGCCAGCCTGTTTATGGACTGGTTGATGAATATATAGAGTACTCCAAAAAACAGAGCAATATGATTTATCTCACAAGCCAGCTGAGCTGATAATTCACTCAGCATCTTAACTGGAATATAAATCATATCTCACAGGCCTTCATTATGTATTCTGCTCATACCATATGTTAAAAATTAAATTTTTAAAAGTTTAAATTTAATTAGATGTAGAGATTCAAACATGGCTTCAACTGCTAACCATATTCACTTGAGCTTTGGTTTCAGTGATGTCAGCGGGAGCGTAAATGTCAATCAGGCATTAGTTGTGATTTGTGGGTTCAGAGAGTGTAGTTTCTGGAAGCTGGGCTCCTGCTGTGTGCTCCCAGTAGCAGCGAATATGGGTTGTAAAATTGGGCACGCAGAGTTGTATCCTGTCTCGGTTACAGCATTTGCCACTACGGGTTACGTGTAGAGAACGGAGTCTCACAAAATTACCTCAAGAATGTTTAGCTTTGAGTATTTTCTTTAAACAAATTTACAAAGGAAAAGTAGATCCAGTAATGAGAATGCCAAGCAATTTTAACTTTTATAATAGGAAAAATATTTAATGCAAATTAATCACTGCACATGATGCAACTACAGATCCTGTTAAAAAGAATAGGGAACAAAAAAAGGGATTCTAGCTTAGAGATAACTGAGAAATTGAGCGGAGTCTAGCAGTCCTAACAGGGCTAGTGACTAGAACTCAGAGGAGGCTAAGTCAGTTCAGATGAAGGTTAAATTCTGAGTACGATCTGCGTTGAACTCCTGCAACCTGGAAAGAATGTGTTTACCAGACTGCTAAGAGAAAGGCTCCAGGCTAGCAGCTTTCACCTTAACTCAAGCCTGCACTACAGTAGGATGTTCTTGTCTCTCCGACAGTCCCCATTAATCATGGACTGATAGCACTTTCATGTTTGAGTTTATTGATGTTAATAAAGTTATAGATTAGTTGAACATTTTATCTTCATTTTTCTTTGGACTAAAATACCATCTACCCAGAAACAGAAAGACAGATGCTACATTTACACAAAATCCAGCCAATCATCCAGCACATCAACAATTTTGCATAGCTGGGAGACTGCGTTTCCAGTAAAGTAACCTAATTACATCACTGTATGAATTCACTGCTGACTGCAGCTGTGAGCAAACTCAGGAATATCTGAAGTTACACAACACCATTCCTAGCTGAATTAGTACAACACATGTTAATGTAAAGACTGTTGCAGAAATCATTACATCTGAGGAGCAGACAAGCACAGCCAACTATTTCAGAATAGAGGTTTGAACAGAAACACCATCTGGATCACTAGAAAGGGAGGAAATCCATCATAGAAAACACATTTCTTTCCAAATGTCTAAAAATCCCATAATTTTCAAGAAGTGGTGAGAACAAAGGGAATGCCAATTTATAAGGAGCTTCCTCAGGAGCAGCAGAGAGGAATGTAGAGAAAAATTAGAGATATCAATCAAAATCAGCACAATTATAAATTAACTGTTCAAATCAATATGGAGAATCAACATATAATGGTGCCAACCTTGGCTTAGTGGTAACACTCTTGTCTCTGAGTCAGAAGGTCATGAATTCAAGGCCCACTTAAAGTTTAAGCACATAATTTAGGCTGACACTTCAATGCAGTACTGAGGGAGATGCTGTTAAATGCGACATTAAACCGAGGCACCGTCAGCTCTCTCAGGTGGATGTAAAAGATCCTGCAGTACCATTCAAAGAAGAGGAGGGGACTTCTGCCAATGTTCTGGCCAATATTTATCCCTCAACAAACATCACCAAAACAGATTATCTGGTCATTTATCTCATTGCTATTTGTGGGATATTGCTGTGCACAATTTGGATGCTGCATTTCCCTACCTTATAATAGTGACATTGCAAAAGTACTTAATTGGCTGTGAAATGCGTTGGGACAGCCTGAGGTTGTGAAAGGGGCTATATAAATTCAAGTTATTTATTCGTCCTTCATAATGTACAAACATCAATCAGATATTGGGTGAGCGAGGAGCCAAGTGGCATACTGATTTTTTTTTTTATTATTCAAGGCAGTCTACCTATTTTACTAGTAGGCATAGATTTTAATTTATTCAATGGTGGGATATTTCCCCGCACTACTGAGATGTTGCTTACTGCATTTGGAAGACAGATTGAGCTTTATGCAGGTTGCAAGTGTTTGGGGTAAACTCTCTATCCAGTGGCACCTCATTGAACAACCTCTCTCACCATTGACAGATCACTTCTGTCATCTCAAGTTCACGTGCCATCTATTACATCAGCATTGGTGCCCTAACTATCTTTCCTTGGTCCTCAGACTCCCACCACGGTCAGCCCCAACACCAGCAGCACCAGGCACACCAGCAGCACCAACAACAATACCAACCTTCTCCGCAATCAACTGATGCTGCACAGGACACAGGGCATCGGCACCCGACCACATTACTGCCTGGGAGGCCAGGGATGGCATCACCATGGCCAGATTTACTTCATTTGATGCTGTACACCCTGGCTGCCACATGATGCACCAGGTTGGCACCACCCCATACCAACACTATAAAGCATCCCTACAATGCCCAAGCCATTCCTTTCACACTCATCACCATTGCAGGGGGTACCATTATGTCTCACCATTCACTGCAACTCACTAAGCCACTTCCAAAGGTGCATACAAATCTGTCCAAGAAAGCAAAGTGTTGAAAATAAAGGTTTCAATGTTTGACAGCACATTAATTGAAACTTTACATGTGTGTTGTTAGTTGGTATGATTGGATGAGGGTGAGGGGTGGCAAGTGAGATGGGGAAGTGATAATGTAGAGAGGGATGGGTGGAGGTGCAAGTTAAGTTGGTGTGAGTAAGGATGTGCAGGATTAGGGTAGGGAAGGCAGAGTGATGGGGATTTGATGAGTGGCACAGCAAGATGAGGTTGAGTGTAGCTTTGCAGTAATGTTTCGTGATCTACTGAGATAATTGAAAGGCTTGCGCCACTGCAGCCTAGTCCTCTTGATGATATCCCTGCTTGTGTCCTCCTGTGCAATGTGCTACCAGGCCGCGTTGGTCTCCTGGGGAGGTCTCTTCCACTCATTGGAACGGAAGAGAACCTCCCTGCATGCCGTGACTCCCTCCATATGCATATGGAGGGAGTCATGGGAGAGCCTGGGTGCAGCCGTGCACCTCTGTGCAGTGCTTGTCAGTGTTTGCAGCACCTGAATGCTGTAGAACACTGACAGCACAACTGTCAAAATAAATTTGCGCATGGTCCCTTTAAGGAAACCACCTGATGCCGCGCCATCAAATGACATCATCAGACCCACTTCCTTCAATTGGCCAGGGAAACGCGCTGGGCGGGCTTAACAAGCCCAATCAACGTAAAATCATTCTACACAGCCAGCTGGAGCCAGCAGCGGGGTCAGGACCCGCCACCGACGTCGCCTGCCACGGACCCGCCAAGGTCGGGGAAATCGCAGCCAGTGTGTGAGGTCGTAGTGAGCAATGGTGCTACATATATGCTCTACTGTTGGTGTACTGCAAACATACTACAGAATACATTACATTCCCAATTTCCTTCCCACACCCCATTACCTAGCTGAGAGGCAAGACAGGCACTACACAGCAATCCCTAGCTAAAAGGGTGGATGCGTAACCTGCTGCCAAGCCTTTTCCAGTACGAACCTTGAGCTAGCTGCTAAAAGTTGAGTGAGAACACCTTGGGTGCATTGCCCTCTAATTTTCCCTCTCTTCCTGAGGGAAATACCTGTCCTCTGATCTGTGTCTCCCTTGACAACAGTTTCAATATTGGGAACTCATGTGGAAATATTGCAACTGGGTTAGTTTTATAGTTTCCCATCCCTCATACATTAAATGGAGTCCTGCCACACTGAAAATTAATTTCCCTTTATGTCATCTTAAGTTTAAATATTAATTACCAAGCCAGAGGTAAGACTAGCTTCTGAATGAACTTGTCCCCACCATCTGCATTACTCAGGAAATTGGAATCTGCATCATTGAATCTGTCAGCGAACCCCAGGGTTATTGGCACATTCAATCTGCAAAACTCCAACGGCCGCAGAAAGAAGATTGTATCCTTGGGAGTAACAGTAATACAGTGCTTAGTCAGGTTGAAAATAGTCACTACTATTGCCAGTACGTCCAGTCACAGTGGACTGCTAATGGACAGATCTAGCTAAATGTCTTTAAAAAAAATTATACCCAATGTTCTCCTAACAATATGACTTTGGTTTAAAGTCATACAGGGTTACACATACTGGGACAGTTAACTGTAATACACTTGTGCCTTGAAATTAGGTTGTTTGAATGTTAAACGTTCACATGAAAAAAAAACTTGCATTTATATAGCGCCTTTCACCATCTCAGGACGTCCCTAAGAGCTTTACAGCCAATGAAGTACTTTTGAAGTGTAGTCACTGTTGTAATATAGGATATGCTGTTGTCTGCTATCTTAATGGAGAGGTTAATCCATTTATTTTAAACAGATTAACACCTCTGCCAAAATAGCAAATTAATTTCCTATTAATGCATTAGGCATTTCTACACTATCATTAGAAGAGTACTACACTGGTCACAGATATCTCATAATGTTTTCAAAGTGGTAAACATCTATTGTTTGTACATCACTATTGCCAAAAGTGCCTTGCTTCCTCAACACAGAATGATTTCTCCTCCCATAGCTCCGCTTGTAAAACTTCCTAAAGAATACTACTCTGCAGAAAAGCAATATGTGCTTTTAATACACAATAAGGCCTTGATGCCAAGACAGGATGAAGATAGAAATTATCCTGTTTATTGAGTGAAACAACAAGGTAAGTTGGATGAGCTGAGCACTCTTTCCTCATCCACACCTTCTTATGTTCAAATAATTTAGTATTTAGGCAGGGTTATAACCTGCTAAGGAGCAGAAGTCAATCACTACTGTCTGTCAACTGGTCGACCTGAAAGGAGATACTTGAGTGCTGATTCCTTGCTTGAGATCTAGGTCAGCTGCATTTCAGCAAGAGGTGCCATTTGTGCATTGAGGTGTACAACTAATTAAATTGCAAACTAAACACAATTAATAAAAAGAAATAACTGCAAATGCTGGAAATCTGCAACAAAATCAGAAAATGCTGGAAATACGCAGCCAACATTTATAAAGATTAACAGGTCAGCATTTGGCAGAACTGAAAATTAAATAATACTGTGTCATATTTAATTAATGCACCATTATCTTTTTTTTATTCATTCATGGGATGTGGGCGTCGATGGCAAGGCCAGCATTTATTGCTGCACATACATGCTTTTAAAGATCCAAAGTAAAATAGGTCCAAAATAAACTAGCAAGGAGCTGGCACAGGCACAATGGGCTGATATACATTATTTTAAGTAAATAATAAACATTTACGACTGTCTTCAGAATGCACAATGCTAAAGCAGTTGATGGGTGTCATTAGCTGCACCCTCAATGCCTCCTCCTCCAATGATTATTCTGTATCAATGTTGCCTGTTGATATGGACTACTCCCCGTGCCAAACAGGGCCAGTAGTTGTCTGCATTACAACAATATGCTGATGCTTATGTTTACAGGTTCATCGTGTATAACAGTAATTTGGGGAATTCATCTTTCAGGAAATAATGATCGGGTTTAACCCTAAAATCAGGAGATTTATCTAAACACCATCTGTCTATAGTCACAACTTAGTATCTGTCATAATGATGCACAAAATGTACAGGAATGAGCCTGTATTGAGGAACCACCTACAAAGAATCCCTTGTTAAGCCCAAAGGTCGTTGCTATAAATAGGTTTCATGGTACTGCTGTAGAACTGAGACGGTACAACTAACTATCAGGAAAGACTGAACAGGCTGGAGGTCTTTAATCTGGAAAAGAGAAGACTGAAAGGTGATCTGATAGAAGTCTTTAAAATTATGAAGGGGTTTGATAGGGTAGGTGTAGAGAAAACTTGTGGGAGAGTCAAAAACTAGGGGCCATAAATATAAGATAGACCCCAATAAATCCAATAGGGAATTCAGGAGAAACTTCTTTACTCAGAGAGTGGTGAGAATGTGGAACTTGCCATCACATGTAGTGGTTGAGGTGAATAGCACAGATGCATTTAAGGGGAAGCTAGATAAATATATGAGGGAGAAATGAATAGAAAGATATGTGGATAGGGTGAGATTAAGTAAATAGAATGGGAGGAGGCCCATTTGGAGAATAAACACAGGCACAGACCAGTTGGGGCGAAAGGCCTGTTTCTGTGCTGTAAATTCTATGTAATTCTATGCTGAAATATGTTCTGAACATAATATGTTACAATTAACACTGAGTGCGGAATATAATTATCTAAACTCAATGTTCCATATCTTAAAAATATTCACAAATGTGGATTAGCTATGGACTTGCTTCCAAATCAAAATTCATGATATAGATTTGGTTAATTTTAATTTTATACTTTTGTCCAGTTCATATCAATTTGAATGGACTTCTGCCCATTGTGGGTAAGTGTAATGATGTATTGTGATAGGTGATACTTGTAGCTGCCTATAAAACTGATTGCACTGTAACAGAATTCAAATCTGAATCTAAACTTCAGCTAGAGATCCAAAAGTTAGAGTTAGCCAAAATCGAATTTTATCCAAAGCAAGATTCACATTCTCCCAAGGTGCTGAAGTTTATTTGTAGTATTCACAATCCAATTCATATCTGAATTTTAGCACAACTAGTGCAAATTAGACACGTTTATGTAAATTTTGAATTCAAACTTTGCTATACATTTGTTGTAATACTTCCAAGCAAAAGCCTATATAAAGAACATTTATGGTACCAGCTGCCTCCTCTGAGAGTACTTCTGTGTTCACTGAATATTCCATTCCCAGAATATGCACAGGTTTAAGGTTTGTAGTTGTTAATGACTGTTTTTTTTGCTACTCTTAACATCTCCTCCTGTACGGCTTCTTGGTACTGCCCTATTCATTTTTAATTTTAAAATGCTTCCTCTAACAAAAAAACACACATGAATCTCAGTCTGACTTACCTTCCTATGAATGTTAGAAATTATGGTAGAACTTTGATTTATTTGATTTATGCAACTCACACTAATCATTCCTAACACTATACATACAACTGAATCCACCCCACCATCTCCTTAAATTTATTCTCAGTCTTAGAATCATATAATTTTCTAGCACAGAAGGAGGCCATTCAGCTCATGTCTGTGACAGCTCTCTGAAAGAGCTATCCACTTAGACCCATTCCCTTGCCTGTCATGTCATTTTATTTTTTTATTTTTCAAATATATTTTGGCAGCTTACTCTCGCAGCTCTCTGTTGTGCACAATCTTGAATGATAAAACTTTGGGAAAAAGGTCTTAAAATGGTATAATAATAAAATCATTTAAACATTGTGTGTACATTCAGATAACTCTAATCTATAATATGTTATGGACCTGTCTTAAAGTATTTGCCAATAAATGTTACTGTGGCTTTGTCCCTTCAGTTTCATATCGTTACTATACATGGTCATTGTGTGAAATGCACGAGAGTGTGTGCTACATAACTCAGGCGTGTTAAGTGGCTGCAAGTTTAGATAAAATGTATACAGCCCTGACATTTACAAAAATCCCAGAGCTGCTTGGGCTCCAGAAACAACTCACACTCCACCACTCCAATCTAAATTCTGACAAACTATCAGGAAAACAATTGTGAATATAGTTTAGATAAGTTAAAACAAGTCTCTCCAGATTGATTCCGAAAGCAGTCATTTACAGCTTTATAAAGGAACCTGCTGCACAGGCCTCTGTTGAGCCTACGAAAGACATACTGGCATGAAGATGAAGGCGTTATTAAATCCTGCTCCGACCTTCTGACAATTGCAGAACACTTTCTGATTTTGTGATAAAAACATCAAAGGAATTGAAAGAATTGGGAGCTTTTACGAAGAACACAATTTCTGTAGATAGGCAACAGGTGGTAGTAAGGTACTGAAAAGTATTGCAAACTTGTCTGTTGAGTGGAGCAAGACCTAGGTGTTAGAGTACATGAATCTCTTATGGTTAGCTAGAATAGAGTATGTATTGCTAGTACAATCCAATACATAGCAAAAAACACTACACAGTTCCTTATATAAAACTATGGTTACAGCTCATCTAGAATACTGGGCTAGACTTTCAACCTGCACCTGGACATAAAACAGATGTTGCAGATCAGCTGTCCGTTTTAGAAACCAGTTTTCATTTCCATTTTGGTCCCTTCACATGGTGGGTGATACAAAGGCCTTGGAAAAGGTTCACAGGAGAGCCACTAGAATTGAAACCTAGTATAAAGGCCTTCAGGTTTTTTTTCTTATTCGTTCATGGCATGTGGGCATCGCAGGCACGGCCAGCATTTATTGCCCATCCCTAATTGCCCTGGAGAAGGTGGTAGTGAGCCGCCTTCTTGAACCGCTGCAGGGCGTGTGGTGAAGGTACTCCCACAGTGCTGTTATGGAGGGAGTTCTAGGATTTTGACCCAAAAATGATGAAGGAATGGCAATATATTTCCAAGTCAGAATGGTGTGTGACTTGGAGGAGAACTTGGAGGTGGTGGTGTTCCCATGTGCCTGCTGCCCTTGTCCTTCTAGGTGGTAGAGGCAGGTTTGGGAGGTGCTGTCGAAGAATCCTTGGTGAGTTGCTGCAGTGCATCTTGTAGATGGTACACACTACAGCCACGGTACGCCGGTGGTGGAAGGAGTGAATGTTTAAGGTGGTGGATGGGGTGCCAATCAAGCGGACAGCTTTGTCTTGGATGGTGTCGAGCTTCTTGAGTGTTGTTGGAGATGCACTCATCCAGGCAAGTGGAGAGTATTCCAGCACACTCCTGACTTGTGCCTTGTAGATGGTGGAAAGGCTTTGGGAGTCAGGAGGTGAGACACTTGCCGCAGAATACCCAGCCTCTGACCTGCTCCTATAGCCACAGTATTTATGTGGCTGGTCCAGTTAAGTTTCTGGTCAATGGTGACCCCCCCAGGATGTTGATGCTGGGGGATTCGGCAATGATAATGCCATTGAATGTCAAGGGGTGGTGGTTAGACTCTCTCTTGTAGGAGATAGTCATTGCCTGGCACTTGTGTGGCGCGAATGTTACTTGCCACTTATCAGCCCAAGCCAGGTCTTGCTGCATGCGGGCATGGTCTGCTTCATTAACTGAGGAGTTGCGAATGGAACTGAACACAGTGTAATCATCAGCGAACAGCCCCACTTCTAACCTTATGATGGAGGGAAGGTCATTGATGAAGCAGCTGAAGATGGTTGGGCCTAGGACACTGCCCTGAGGAACTCCTGCAGCAATGTCCTGGGGCTGAGATGATTGACCTCCAACAACCACAACCATCTTCCTTTGTGCTAGGTATGGCTCCAGCCAGTGGAGAGCTTTCCCCCTGATTCCCATTGACGTCAATTTTATAAGGGCTCTTGAAAAATAGAAACTGCAGCACAATAGACACCGAATTATTACAGGTGGGGGTTTCTGAATTCCCAGCTTCTAACAAAAATGTAGTTAAGAAAGTTCACACTTTTTGTGATCTTGATGCTAGACTATATATGTGTTGCACATTCAACATTTACAAACATTTTGCATGGTGAAAATATATATTTTACTTTCATTAAAAGAACTGTGCTGCAATAGCCTAATGAGAACAAAGGGTATGCCTTTTGAAGGGTGCAAGATCTGTGCATTTCCAAATCATGTGTGTTTCAGTGAGCTTCCTATATGGAGGAATTTTAATAGAAGTGCAGCTTATGTATACCTGTAGAGCAGTCTTGGTTTTCTCAGATTGAAATGCATTATCTTTGAGATGATGGCCAGAATTTTCTGGAGGAAGGCGGGTTGGGGGCGAGGGTGCTCTGATGCGGTCGGGAAACCCGGAAGGCCTGGGGGTGGGATCTCCGATCGCGGCGGGGTGGGCTAGGCAGGGACCCTGGATCCAGGAGGTAGGTATAAAGCCACTTACCTCCTGGATCCAGCAGTCCTCGTCTTGCTTTAAATGCCGGGTTTCACGAATTGTGTGAAACCCATCCACGTGCAGTTAAAACCAAAATGAAGGTTAAAAAAAAAAGAGGCTTCCAGCCTCATTATATTTAAATTGACGTTCCGCCCCCTGGTCCCCCGCCTCCATCCCGCCTCTGTTAAAACCGGAAGTGGGCAAGTTGAGGTGGGATCAGGTCAGAAATCACGTTTTAACAATTTAACTACCCCCACACTCCAAACCCACCCATTTTTTAGGTTAAAATTCCCCCCAATGTAGTCTGGCATGTTATTAACTTGATATGTATTTTTAAGAGACATTTTAAAATATAAGTCAGTGCTTAAAGCAGACAGGTATGTGATAGCATTTGGGATATTGGCTTGGTTAAATTAAGCTGGAATTTATTTGGTGTGTTCAGTACTCTGACTGTTTCGGTTTTAATATTACTTTAGTATGACCATGATATCTGGTTTTGCTGAAGTATGATGTGATTATTTTTTCCAAGATGAGGTCAGCAGTTAATTTGTACAGTGCCTCTTAGGTTTGATGCTTGTGATTACTGGTTCTATTGACAGTGCAGGGCCTCTTCAGACTAATGGTTGTGACCTTGCATGTTTTGCGACCTGAATGTGCTCCATTTTTGATGGGGCACTACATATTTTCTTGGGTTTTAAAATCTCTTTTTCATATGGGGATTTTTTTTCACTCCTATTGTATCGCTTCACATGGTTTTTGGGTCTCTTTAGGCAGTAGAGGAGCCTCTTATTGTATTCCGAGGACTATCTGTGGATATTAGCAGGGTGTGCTTGTTTCTTCAATGTATCTGTTTCCTTTACCAATGTGGTCAGGGTAATTAGTGGGATTGTTGCCTCCATCCTAGACTCCATTCCTAAACTCGTTGGGGCCCTTAGCCATTCTAATGGTGGAGTGTAGCTAGTTTTAAGTGAATTCTTCATCATACATATGTGGAATGGGACCTTCACCTTCCTTACATTATTTGGTTAATTGATTTATCTACACTTGTACTTATTAAGTGGCCTGTTACAATTGCATGTTTTCCTAAATGGAAACTTGCCGCACGTCTGAATAGGTTAGGGAGGACCAGGGATCACGCTTACAAGTTATGTAAAGGCAGAACTAGGTTGGATGTTAGGAGGTTCTTTTTCTCCCAGAGAATAGTGGACTTGTGGAACAGGCTGCCGGCTCATGCGGTGAACACTGATTCACTAAATTCCTTCAAGTGTGAGCTGGACCTGTTTTTGGCTGGGGTGGCGATCACCTCGTACAAGAGGCAGGTATCCTATAATGTATATCAGCGCAATGTGTTCTCCTGGACTAGTATCGATTATCTAAGGGGGTCGGAGAGAAATTTTCAAGATTCTTCACCCCTAATTGGCCTGGGTTTTTATCTGGTGTTTCGCTTCTCCCAGGAGATTACATGGCTCCGGTGGGTAGGAACTAAGTACTGTGATGCACAAGATGTGGGACAGGCTGGATGGACCAGTAGGTCTTTTCCTGTCTGTCATTTTTGTATGTTGATCACCTGACTCCAAAACTCTTCAAAAGAACTCTGCTTAGAAATTATTGTTGGCAATATCAGTGGAGGAATCCATAACACATTCACATAATACTCCTCTGTCTGCTATTTTAGTAATTGCTAGATGGAAAAAGACCAAGGCCCATCTAGTCCACCTTCTGCCATCCTGGTACTTGCGTGATGCAGTGATAATGGAGTTGTTGACTAATCATAGCAACCAATCTCTATCAATTAGTCTACAACAGACCCAGAAATGACACGAGGAAAACTCCAGTGGTGGAGCACTTTGGGAACCATAGATCTGAAATGTAATGTTTTAATGCAGGAATTGACCCATTTATTTTAAATGCAATTAAGCTTATGCTAAAATAGTGGACAAGGAAACGTTATACGAGCGTGTTAAACATTCATGTGCTCATTTTATTTATTTGCTCTTGGAATGTGGGTGACATTGATAAGGCTGTATTTATTGCCCATCCCTAGTTGCCCTGAGGGCCTTACGAGTCAACCTTGTAGTGTGGGACTGGAGTCACATGTAGGCTAGACCAAGTAGTCGTGGCTGGTCCCTCCCTGAAGGGCATTAGTAAAGCAGTGGTTTTTACAACAATCCAGCAACTTTCATGGCTATTTTCTGGCACTGGCTCATAAATTAATAGATTTCTTGAATTTGGTTTGATAATTTGCCATGAACTCACATCCTCTGGGTTGCTAGTCCAATACCATAACTAATAGGGTACCGCAATTTCTAGTTTAATAGATTTAAGGGTTTGAGTGGTGTTGAACACTGCCCTTCAGATTACTGGGATGAAAGTCTCCTCATTCTGACAGCTGTGAGGCATGAGTTCCTAGTGTGTAACCCATAGCATAAGGAGGACCATAATTTGGAACTAATTCATACTAAATTGACAGCCTCACTCAGATAGACTAAAGGGATAGCTGGTGCAGGAAATAAAAAATATTACAGAAGGGGGTGCCCTTCTTAGGTTGGAATTAAGGCATCGTGTTGAAGCAGGTTAGAGAGAACTTTACTTGGTACCTAACTCTTTCTTCATATAACCTGCAGTAGTGCTTGGTGCTGACACAGAGCAACAAAAAGTGTAAAATGTTCTTCCAATGTCCAACACTGACACCTCTCAAATTGGTAATCACAATGAAAACACAAAACTTAAGCAATGTGCTTCTAGATTACTGTCTGAATTTTTCTAAGCAGTAAAGAATTGCTTTTTCATATAATAAAATTATCTTCTCCAACAGTCCTGAAATAAACATCAACTAAAAACTAAAAATCAAATAGTTATAAACACATTTTTTAAGATACCGCAAAAATCCATTGTGTAAACTTTGTTTTTTATACTTTGGACTTTGAGCAACAATGCTTTACACATCTGGATCCTGTACAAAGCATCTGGTTCTTTAGACAGACTGTTGCATCGGTGTCAAATTTTATTTGATAACGCTCCTGTGAAGTGCCTTGGGACGTTTTATTACGTTAAAGGCACTATATAAATGCAAGTTGTTGTTGTTGTTGTTGCATAATATGTAATCATCTGATGTTGCAAAAGAAACCCGACAAGGCCCCAATTTCCCCTTTTTTGTGAATGGGCAAAGTCTGCACATCTCTAATTATGATTTATAAATACTATGGGTGTCAGAGCCCCCCTTTGGGCTAGTGTGCTCTTTGAACATTGGAGGAATGAGCAGATGGAAGGTGCCTCTTCATTCCTCTCTTCCACAACAGTTAGAAATAGTCTTCTGTTGGGGAGCACAGTGATACAGTCCATTGAAGGACCTCAATGTGGTGTATGATGGAACAATAGGATGCTGTTTTGTGCAAGTGATTCCCCACACTATTCCTCCAATGTGCAAACAGTAAAGTGGTCGAGCATTACACTTAAGGATCATAATATGAATATAATTAGAGATGTGCAGTAGAAAAGTGAATGGTTTGTGAGCGTTGTGAATGATTTTGCACAGTCACAAGTGAAGTTTAGCACTGTCACGTTAAGGTGCTAAGCAGAAGCTGCACAATTTTCCACAGGAAGGAAAGGAAAAATTGGAGGGAGAATTAGCTCAGGTTGATCACATACACATCCTCATACTAATGCTTGCCTAGCTTGTTCAAACAGGGATGGAGCAATGGGAAATTAAATTGGAGAATAATTTGGGGGATCAATCAGATTCAATAAATATAAAGTTAACCCGGCATCATTGAGTTCCTCATAAGTAAGATGAGAAAAGGACAAACTGTTCTTCCTTTTTTCTTTTCTTTTTGGGATTACTAATGGCCACTAAAAGTGCCCCTCCATGTGATATTAGCATCCAACTACTGCTTGGCAAAATCAAACCTAATCATTTGTTTTCAATATAAATAAAGTACAGCAAAAACCTGGTCTCTAGTGGCTCTCATCTGTGCATATGTGTTTCATTTTATTATTCCCAAATCATATTGGCAAACTGATAAGCTGGTGAGCACAGGGTGGAGTTTTATTGAGCACTCTTTTATATGTAACGGGAAGGCACTGGAAGAAATCCACTTCTGTGTCTGTGTCCAAATGCAGGTAGGAAATTGGGCCCAAGTAGTTTCTTTCAAGCATTTATTTTAAAGTTCATATTCTTTCGACTAATTATTGTAGCAACCGCTAACACGAAACATGGTAAATAAACTATAGGTGTAACTTACTATATACTGTGCTGCGATGTCCGAATAAGTAAGAGAGGTTATGATCTATAGAATTATCCACTGCAGACTCTCCAATAATGGAACAGACCTTGTACCTAGGTTATAACTTGGCTGATTTTATGCACTTCTTCACCCGCTTGAAACTTCTCCACATGATATAAAAAGGTATGAATTAAGAAAAGAATAATTTTGTGTATCAGGCACTTCTTCCAACAGGTCTTTTACGATATGTTCAGCCAAGATAATGAGCCATAGAACCATGTACAATTTAAACAATGGTGTTTTATAGACCTGCTCACCCAAATCTATTAGGTGGGTAATTGTTTTCTTCTATAATGTACTTAAGCAGCCTAAGTGATAACTAACTGCAATCCCATCTAAAAGAAGAAATAATCAGTTATAGACTGAACTGGAGAGTAGGTGGACAAATATTCAGTACCGAAAAGTCTAACGCTGCAGAGAAGATTGGACCCAGATGTTACCCACTCATCTGTATTCTATTGGGCCAATTTACCGCTTGCAGGCTCCAAGCGGGAAGCAACAGTCATAAGGAGGGTGAGTTGGAGAAAGAGTTAGCAAACATTAGTGCCGATTCTCCAACCTGCACTCACTTTGAATGTGACTCCTCTGGGAGCGCGGGACCAGTAAATTTACCATTACAAGGGTTGCAGACTTTTTCAGTTACATTTAGATTTATTGGCTTAACAATCTGTTCTACTTTAGGGACAGACAAGTGGTAAAGATGCTTGGCAAAGCTGGCAAGAGTGGCATCCTCAGAAAGCCCAGCCCTGCTCCATTCCATTGGCAACTTCTGTGTCTTAGAAAGATTATAGTGGGAATTTTAAAGTCCCAGGTGGGAAGTTGGTGGGACGCACAGGCCACCCGCCCAAGAATTTCTGTAGTTGCTCATTGGAACTGGCATAAAGAGGCAGCAGGCCAGCTGCCAGCAGGTGTAGATCGGGCGGCCTGGAGGCCACCTACCAACAGTCCGTAAGTTTCGGGGTGACGGATTTGCATGGTCTCGTGGGTGAGAACGAGAGAGGAAGTCCCGAGCAACAGAAGCCCAGACTTCCCTGGTGGGGTTCAGAGGAGCACTTCTGCTTCTCTTGGCCCCACAAAGATAAGTTTAAAACCTCCGCTCTTTCTCCAACAGGTTTTACTTGAGTGGGGCACCCACAGCGGGCACCCCACAGTGCAGCATTAAAATGCCACTAGGTTCCTATATATGTCATAGGACCCCAATTAGCATATATTAATGAAACTCAGCCGCTGGCAAAAACACAGGGAATGGAGTGGCAAATAGATCCTGTTCTGCCGGGTGGAGGAAGTTATCATTCTCTTTTATATCTGCCCAATGATGGGTTATTATCGTCCTGTTTGGCAGGTTGAAGAGAAAACCTATCTGTCACTCTTGTACTCAGTACGGTCCATGCAGACCAGCAAATCATATAACTTAGCGATTCCATGTCAGAAACTATTCTCTTAAATTGGCACAGCAAAGGGTCCTCTTTAGAGCCAGGAGTTTCGGTCAGAGGAGAGGGAGCTTTAGTCTGCATCGAACTGTGCTATAACTAACTTGGGAGTGCTTCATATGCTCCAGGCCCCATCACTGAACATCCTTCACTTTGAGCACAAAAAAGTATTTTAAAACTGCATAAAATAGGATGATAATAGTTAAAAATAAATCAGAATTTCAACCCAGAAAAGTCTGAACAGTAAGTAGTTAATCCAAGGTGCTAGATCAGCTAATTAAATTTCTAATGTGGTACTGAATGTTATTCATCAGCAGCTGAATTCATTCTCTCCAATAAAACTGCTGTCTCAGACCTCATGAACAAGCATGCAATACCGACTTGGCAGGTTTGGATGTATAACACAGGGTTTTGTAGTTGGGTGGGCCAGGTGTCTTTCATTGTGAAATCTAATTACTGGAGTTCTTTGACTGCTAAGGTTTGTATGTCCAGGGCACTTGCTGATTGAAATAACAAGTAACAACATCTGTGGATGTTGCTGGGGCCAAGAGTCTGTGTTAAACAGGCACAGAATCACCATGACTGCTACTTCGCCTTAAAAGTAAGGAAAAGGAAAGGAGAAAACGAATGTAATGTGCAATAACTTCCACATCTTTTACAAACTGTGCCAAAAGCAGTGATGCCCTGATGGTAACATTACAGTACTTTATACTGCAAAATGTTTGAACTGGGGCTTTTAAAACTAACAATCAATCTAACTAACTCGCAACAGCTTACACTTTTATTCTGCAGTGCACCCCATGAATCCTTTCTCCTTCCAGTGAAATATGCAATGGAACAAACTCCCTGGATAGCACAGTTCATAAAGCATCTGTGTGAGAAACTAGTCATAATGGCTTAATTAGACGCCTTGTACAAGGATCTCTTTAACCCTTTGATTACTGAAGCCATATCAGATACCTATTTCAGATTCAAATTCTGATTTATCTATAACTATTATCAGCATATTTTATTCTGTTGAATTGCTTTTTTTTGTGAATGTTGCACTCAAGGTTAGTACTGGGATTGGTTCCATATCAAGCACCCCTAAGTTAGGTCCTAGCACTGGAGTCTTCTGCAGTTCTAAAAATATATGAAGAATAATGGATACCCAGCAATGATTACAAGGTTATAACTCAGATGGCATCCTATACTATCTGAATAAGTGGAGGTGAAAAGTATAATTAAAGAAATGTACAGCACCATAGAACATCTTATAAAGAGTAAAACAATACTTGCATTCATAAAAAGTCTTATTACATAAAACACTTCATACAATTAACTACTTGTTGGCGTGTAGAAATGTAGCCATGAAATGAATGACCAGTTAATCTGATTTTTGGTGGTATTGGTTGCAAGAAGAATGTTGGCCAGGACACTGGGAGAACTCTATGCTCTTCTTCTAATAGTACCATGGGACAATTAACATTCACCTGAATAGATTGACAAGACTCAGATTAAGGACTCCTCCGAGGAGCAGGATCTTGTAGTGTTCTAGTCAAAATGTATCTGTAGATTACTGAAAGATATCATAGTATTCATTGAGTTATGGACATCATTTTATATGAAGATAAACACATCAACAAGCATCAGGCCTCTTCATGACGTATCTATCAAGCAGCAAAGCTACCTTTTGGGTTATAACCTGCAACTCCAGGCTTGAAGACAAACTCTAATGTTATCCACTCTTCATCAATGCAAGGATGCAAAGTACATGGTTCTGTCCCCCCCTAATATACCACATTATATTGACACTGCCTCAGCTCTGTGCAGACTCTTCTTTTGGTGTGATTTTGTGTAAGCTTTACAGGTGCAGCAGGCTTCATTTAATACAAACATATGAAAATGAACGGCAGGAAGAGACCATCTCGTTCATTGAGCCTGTCCCTACTGTCATAGTGAAATTTATGCACACCATAGCCCCCATTCCCCCTCCCCACCAATCAGCCAAGCAATCTTCTGGATGAGGCAAAAAAATGACTCTTTGATGTGCCCATTCCCTCTATAGAGCGTTCTAGTTTCAGTTTTTCATTATTCGTGCATTTTTGTAATAGTTTGTCTAGAACATCCCTAATCCAATTGTCTTAGATGTGATTACGAGCATATTGTGTATGTCCAACTCTATCCACCATGTGCTGCTGGGGAAATGGGTCAGACTGCAGGTGGGCTGAAATGTGCAATTGTCATCTACTCAGCCCAACAGTGTTCAAACTTCTGGCTCTAAATATATATATATATCTTAGTGTATATTTTAGCTTGTCAGAACTTTGGTGGTAGAATTGCAATATTAACAATCCTACCAGTTGCAATGTACTGGCCACTTTATCCCTCAACCAACACCACTAAAACAGATTATCTGGTAATTATCTCATTGCAGTTTGTGGGACCTTGTTGTGCGTACATTGGCTGCTGCGTTTCCTGTATTACAGCAGTGACTACACTTCAAAAGTACTTCATTGGCTGTAAAACGCTTTGGGATGTCCTGAGGTTGTGAAAGACCTGCACCTGCAGTATGTATGTATGTTTGTATCTTTCTTTCTGTATTCTTCTCTTTCTTCATTTGTGAATTCAGAGATTCTACTGGAAAGTTAATAACTCTTATTTTTGCCAATTTTCCATTTATTTTCCAAATCTTAAATGTTCTCTTTCTTCTTTAGGCCATCTTATATCACCACATCATCCTTTGACTAAAATGTGGGGATGGTCACCTACTTTTTCAATCATGCTTTATAACCACTAGGTGTGGAGCAAGAGGAGTTTGCGATGATTCATCTTCCAACTTTCCTCTCTTATTAAAGAGAAATGCTTTGTTATCCACTGGTTCCTCTCCAATAACTATGCTGAGGTCAGGATATGAAACCCACTGTGTTGGGAGTCATGAACGTGAACCTGCATCATACCACTTCATGGTTCGATGGCTTCATAGTGAGCACCAGGCTGCTGTTGAAAATGCAGCAGCTAATGTTTATTTAACCTCTTGAGATTGATTTGTATTAGGAAATCTTCTCTCTCATGAAAAATACCTGTAGTAATAAAAATCCAACTCCATTAGAATACACTGCATTACAAGTCATCCTTAACTTTTGCACTGGTTCATTGCAGTCTGCAGAAGGAATAAAACCTTGATCTATATTAATGACCTGGACTTGGGCATAATCTCAAAGTTTGCAGATGACACGAAATTCAGAAACGTAGTAAACAGTGAGGAGGAGGACATAGACAGACTGGTGAAATGGGCAGACACATGGCAGATACAATTTAATGTAGAGAAGTGTGAAGTGATTCATTTTGGTAGGAAGAATGAGGAGAGGCAATATAAACTAAATCGTACAATTTTAATGGGGGTGCAGGAACAGAGAGACTTGGGGGGGTGTAAGTACACAAGTCTTTGAAGGTGGCAGAACAAGTTGAGAAGGCGGTTAAAAAGACATGAGATCCTTGACTCATGAAGACGGTCTCAACCGGGATCTTGGGTTTATGTCACGATACATGACGTGATCCAGACTCGAGTCGTCGTTGGCTTGTTCACAGATGTGATTCCCAGTAAAAAAGTAAAAATTTTCCCAGTAAAAAAGTAAAAATTTTACAGCTTATCGTTTTACATACAGACGGCAGCTTTTGACACGTTAGACCCCCTGCGACTCCACCTCATTGTCTCAGTTGTATCTTGCTATGTCTTTGATGTGGTACCTTCCTGGCTGACCTGATTAACTTTATCACACCTCGGCAGATAGTCAGGATGATTTAATTTAGTTGTCTGCAATTGTAAGGTACACATGCATTGTTCTCTATCTATATATGCTTTGTCGAGTCTGTATTTCTTTACTTCACCTGAGGAAGGGGCGATCGATAGCTCCGAAAGCTTGTGATTTCAAATAAAACTGTTGGACTATAACCTGGTGTTGTGCGACCTCTCAATTTTATAAATAGAGCCATAGAGTACAAAAGCAAGGAAGTTACGCTAAACCTTTATAGAAACATAGAAGATAGGAGCAGGAGTAGGCCATTCGGCCCCTCGAGCCTGTTCTGCCATTTAATGAGATCATAGCTGATCATCCAAATTCAGTACCCTGTCCCTGCTTTCTCCCCATATCCCTTGATCCCTTTAGCCTTAAGAAATATATCTAACTCCTTCTTGAATATATTTAATGAATTGGCCTCAACTGCCTTGTGCGGTAGAGAATTCCACAGGTTCACCACTCTCTGGGTGAAGAAATTCCTCCTCATCTCAGTCCTAAATGGCTTACCCCTTATCCTTAGACTGTGACCCCTGGTTCTGGACTCCCCTGCCATCGGGAACATCCTTCCTGCATCTAGTCCTGTTAGAATTTTATAAGTTTCAATGAGATCCCCTCTCATTCTTTTAAACTCTAGCAAATATAAGCCTAATCGACCCAATCTCTCCTCATACGTCATTCCTGCCATCCCAGGTATCAGTCTGGTGAATCTTCGCTGCACTCTCTCCATGGCAAGAACATCCTTCCTCAGATAAGGTGACCAAAACTGCACACAATACTCAAGGTGTGGTCTCACCAAGGCCCTGTACAACTGCAGCAAGACATCCTTGCTCCTGTACTCAAATCCTCTCGCTATGAAGGCCAACATACCATTTGCCTTCTTAACCGCCTGCTGCACCTGCATGCTTACCTTCAGCAACTGGTGCACAAGGACACCCAGGTCTGTTGCACTTCCCCTTTTCCCAATCTATTGCCGTTCAGATAATAATCTGTCTTCCTGTTTTTGCCACCGAAGTGAATAACCTCGCATTTATCCACATTATACTGCATTTGCCATGCATCTGCCCAATCACTCAACCTGTCCAAATCATACTGGAGTTTCTCTGCATCCTCCTCACAGCACACACGCCCATCCAGCTTTGTGTCGTCTGCAAACTTGGAGATATTACATCTAGTTCCCTCGTCTAGATCATTTATATATATTGTGAATAGCTGGGGTCCAAGGACCGATCCCTGCGGTACCCTACTAGTCACTGCCTGCCACTCGGAAAAAGACCCGTTTATTCCAACTCTTTGCTTTCTGTCTGCCAACCAGTTCTCTATCCAAGACAGTACCTTACCCCCAATCCCGTGTGCTTTAACTTTGCACGCTAATCTCTTATGCGGGACCTTATTGAAAGCATTCTGAAAGTCCAAATACACCACATCCACTGGTTCTCCCTTATCTATTCTACCAGTTACATCCTCAAAAAATTCCAGTAGATTAGTCAAGCATGATTTACCTTTTGTAAATCCATGTTGACTTTGTCCAATCCTGTCACTGTTTTCCAAGGGTTCTGCTATTACATCTTTTATAATGGACTCTAGCATTTTCCCCACTACCGATGTCAGACTTACCGGTCTATAATTCCCGTTTTCTCTCTACCACCTTTTTTAAATAGTGGGGTTACATTAGCTATCCTCCAATCCATGGGAACTATTCCAGAGTCTATAGAATTTTGGAAGATGACCAGCAATGCATCTATTATTTCGAGGGCCACTTCCTTAAGTACCCTAGGATGTAGATTATCAGGCCCTGGGGATTTATCGGCCTTCAATCCCATCAATTTCCCTAACACCATTTCCCTACAAATACTGATTTCATTCAATTCCTCCCTCTCATTAGACCCTATGTTCCCCGACATCTCTGGGAGGTTATTTGTGTCCTCCTTTGTGAAGACAGAACCAAAGTATGTATTTAATTGGTCTGCCATTTCTTTGTTCCCCATTATAAATTCCCCTGATTCTGACTGCAAGGGACCTACGCTTGACTTCACCAATCTTTTTCTCTTCACATATCTATAGAAGCTTTTACAGTCAGTTTTTATGTTCCCTGCAAGCTTACTCTCAATCTATTTCCCCCCTCTTAATTAATCCCTTTGTCCTCCTTTGCTGAATCCTAAACTGTTCCCAATCCTCAGGTTTGCTACTTTTTCTGGCCAACTTATATGTCCTCTCCTTGGATCTTATGGTATCCCTAATTTCCCTTGTTAGCCATGGTTGAGTCACCTTTTTTGTTTTATTTTTATGCCAAACAGGGATGAACAAATTCTGTAGTTCATCCATGCGATCTTTAAATGTTTGCCATTGCCTATCCACCGTCAACCCTTTAAGTAACATTCTCCAATCCATCCTAGCCAACTTGTGCCTCATACTATCGTAGTTTCCTTTATTTAAATTCAGGACCCTAGTCTCTGAGTCAACTACTTCACTCTCCATTTTAATGAAGAATTCTATCATATTATGATCGCTCCTCCCCAAGGGGCCTCGCACAACAAGATTGCTAATTAATCCTTTCTCATTACATAATACCCAGTCTAAGATGGCCTGATCTCCAGTTGGTTCCTCGACATATTGGTCCAGAAAACCATCCCGTATACACTCTAGGAATTCCTCTTCCACAGTATTGTTACTAATTTGGTTAGCCCAATCTTTATGTAGATTAAAATCACCCATGATAACTGCTGTGCCCTTATTGCACGCGTCTCCAATTTCCAGTTTAATGCCATCCCCAACCTCAGCATTACTGTTTGGGGGTCTGTATACAACTCCCACTAACATTTTCTGCCCCTTGGTATTTCTCAGCTCTGCCCATACAGATTCCACATCATCAGAGCTAATATCCTTCCTTACTATTGTGTTAATCGCCTCTTTAACCAGCAATGCTACCCCACCTCCTTTTCCTTTTTTCCTGTCCTTCCTGAATATTGAATACCCCTGGATGTTGAATTCCCAGACTTGGTCATCCTGGAGCCATGTCTCCGTAATCCCAATTATATCATATCCGTTTACATCTATACAACGCTGGTTAGGCCCCAGCTGGAGTATTGTGTCGAATCTTGGCCACCACACTTTGGGAAGGATAACAAGGCCTTGGAGAGCGTGCAGAGGAGATTTACTAGAATGGTACCAGGGATGAAAGACTTCAATTACGTGGAGAGACTAGAGAAACTGGGGTTGTTCTCCTTAGAGCAGAGAAGGTTAAAGCGAGATTTGATAGAGGTGTTCAAGATCATGAAAGAATTTGATAAGAGTAAAAAGAAGAATCTGTTTCCACTGGCAGAAGGGTCAGTAACCAGAGGACATGGATTTAAGGTAATTGGCAAAAGAACCAGAGGTGACATTAGGATTTATTTTTTTTTACACAGCAAGTTGTTATGATCTGGAATCTGGAATGCACTACCTGAAACGGTGGTGGAAGCAGATTTAATAATAACTTTCAAAAGGGAATTGGATAAATACTTGAAGAGGGAAAATTTGCAGGGCTGTGGGGAAAGAGCAGGGGAAAGGGACTAATTGGAGAGCTCTTTCAAAGACACAGGCACGATGGACCGAATGGCCTCCTCTGAGCTGTATCATTCTATAATCGAACAAACCCCTAATAACTAATTGTGCAGTACTCATGAGTTTATAATGATGAAGTTAAGAACATAAGAAATAGGAGCAGGAGTAGGTCATACAGCCCATTGAGCCTGCTCTGCCATTCAACAAGATCATGGCTGATCTTTTACCTCAACTCCACTTTCCCACCCTATCCCCGCATCATTGACCAAGTTGCACATTCAATTATCTGTGCTGTAATTCAAAGGCCAGGTTTGATTGAGTCCTGAACAGATTCTATGATATTTTTTATTGGACCACTCCTTCTTTCAAAAGTACGTGCCGTAGATCACGCGATAGAACACCGAAACAACAAATGTTCTTCCAGAGTCAGTTCCGCAATTCGAACAGTGAAAACAAATTAGTTGGGCTTGCACTTCTAATTGTTCACTGGGATATTGCAGGGAATAATAGCAAAGTTATTGATAGTGAAGCATAACCAGAGCTTGAACTTTGTGCTTTAGCGTTTTTGTTCGACAAGACAGTTTTTTCTTTTCATTTGTTTATTTGAATTGTTAGATTAATGGGAGTAATAATGTTTCTATTTGAACCTTTCTTGTATAATTCCTATTTGAAAAATAGGCCTTTTGAAGTAGTTTTGCTTGGTCTGGCAAACTCATCCAGAAAAAATCCTGAGAGAGAGCACTCCACAGTGACCGACCTAAAGCCAGCTACAAATCGACTGATAATTATACACCATGGTGCCTTTGCCCAGTAAACCTTCAAGGAAGGTCAAGGAATTGGTATCTTTGCCCATTGTACCTGCAGAGGGAGGCTCACTTAAAAAAAGGACATCTTCTGTTGGGTTTGTGGGCCTTGCTATGAGATATGCTTTAACATTTGGTAAGGTTGTTGATCCAGTGAAGTTCTGCACTTGTGGGCTAACAGTTGGTTGATTAGATATTGTCACGTTTCAGTGTAACATTTGGGTACTGAATGTACTGAGTGCAACCATGTTTTGATGTATCTGATACAAAGCACGTGGAGACAAAAGACCATGACTTGCCTCTTCAATACTGCACCAAGCAAAATTGTTGTTTAAAATACGGTTCAACATTATTCAATCTTTTGTTAATCAGGCCTACAAATTTGCATAATATTAGACAAATTGTAACATTATTCGGCTATAACAATACGCAAACTTAAATGTGCACAGAACATACCAAGCACAGCCTGGACCAGCCGCCAGCATAACATTATGTGGATTGTAATGATAGGCGATTTAACTTTATGCGAACCCGACTGTAGTAACATTTTAATTATATACAAGATGCAGTAGTTTGAGCAGCAATAACAGTTGATGTAATACCCTAGCCAGCAGCTGAATGAAGGTGCATATGTTTGTGTGTTGGTGAAATGACTGTTCATTTTTGGCACCCAGCAGGACAATGGCGATGTTCCCAGATCAAAGTTTGGCTTTTTCTACAGCCTGCGTATTATTTTTTTCCTCTTGTTGCCTTAAGTGCTTTTCTGTATTTTTCCCTGGGTGAAGAAACATTGAGAAAAGTAATTGTTATGATTCCGTTTTCAAACAGCCAAACAATCCAAGGGATCCATCTGGCGAGATTGGCACACCTCATGAACTCACAAGAGTCACTTCCACAAGAAGCCCCATGCAGAGAAAATATATCACACGTGGATGTCTATCATGTCTGTTCAATTTCATCCTGCAATATTTCAGTTTTTAAAACCACCACAACCCATTAATGAGCTATTAATGAGACACTAAAGTAGCTTTTCTGTCTATTTCCCATTTCACTACAACAACACCTTGCATTTATATTGCACCTTTAACGTAGCAAAACGTCCCATGGCCCTTAACAAGAGCGTTAGCAATAAAAACTTGACACCAAGCCACAGAAGGAGATATCAGGACAGATGACGAAAAGCTTGGTCCAAGAGGTAGGTTTTAAGGAGCACCTTAAAAAGGAGGAGAGAGCGGCAGAGGGGGTTAGGGAGAGAATTCCAGAGCTTAGAGCCAAGGCAGCTGAAAGCACGGTCGCCAATGGTGGAGTGAATAAAATAGGAGCTGTTCAAGATGCCAGAGTTGGAGGAGAGCAAATATCTCGGATGGTTGTAGGGCTGGAGGTGGTTACAGAGATAGGGAGGGGCGAGGCCATGGAGGGCCAGCTGTAGGTGACCAGCTTCTTTTATGATCTCTAAAATACAGGAACTCCCTTACTGTGAGATTTGGGAACACTATCACAGAATAGTACAGCACAGAAGGAGGCCATTCAGCCCATCGAGTCTACGCTGGCTCTTTCGGAGAGCAATCCAGTTAGTCCCACTCCCCCGCTCTTTCCCCATATCCCTGCAATTTTTTCTCCTTCAGTGTGAAGAGGTGCAACCAAAGTTGGCAACATAATACTAGCAAGTGATACAAAACTGCAGTCAGTATGCATTATAGAGTAGGAAACGGGTATACAGAATGAGAATAAGAGAGCGTAAACAAGACCTTATGGGACAGGCATTACTGAGGACTAATGCAAGTCCAGCTTGTTTACCAGTTAAAGCCAACATGCTCTATTTACATTTGTGATCAACAATCAAATCTTCATTAGCAAAAGCAACTGTAAATATCTATTAAATAAAATAATGACTGTTTTGGACATTTGCAGTAAGCAAAAAGTTTCGAAGCATCTAGTTTCAAACTATTTTGTTTATTGCCGTGGACTGATGAAGGATGGCAGCAGTTTGAAAACCACTGCTTCTAAACTGCTGTTGTAAGCATTGTGAATTGATCGCCAAACAAATAGCCTAGTTTAAAACAAAAAAAGCCATACTGCCTTTTCTCTCCATCAGCTCCACACGGATTATACCTCAGGAATGTACTGAATGAGTTCAGAGACTGAAAATCTGATACTGACTTTATGTGGAGATGGTAATCAGTGAAGCATGCAATCATTTTATTCCTCTGTGTATTACACAAAGTTGAAAGTGCCAGCTGAGACGTACAGATTTTGTTTTTTCACAACAGGGAATATTTCAAACTCAAAATGACTAAAAGTAGAGTAAGGTAACCTTGGGACAAGTAACCCTTTCAAAAAACAGTTCATAGGAATTATAATTAAAAGGGGCATTGGGGACTGGTAAAGATTCCTGCAAACTGTCCTGCATGTAGAAGAAGTGATATACGCACACTACATTCACAGTCACCTAGAATATTTTCACTTTAAAAAAAAAATACTGTTTAAATAGAACTTCTGCTACAGCGAATGTGACAGCTGCCAAAGTTGTACTTATAATGCCAGGCAACAGACCAACATCTGAATGGACATTTCCAAGTAGGCTACCTCTGGCTGTTCCAAGAACTGGTCAAAAACTAAAATCTTGCACCACCGGAACACAACCTGTTTAACATTAACAGCTTTTTCAGTTGAATGAATCGGAGTAATCATAGTGGCTGCTAATCGACACTAAATTGTCAGTCTCTTTAAGGGATATCACATGGGGGCTGGTGTAGGAAATGAAAAGATGTCACACTGGTTGGGTTAAGGCACATTGTTGGGGAAGACCATAGGTGGTGCTTAATACAATTGCTTGTACCCATTTCGTAGCACTAACGTTCCTAATATTAATAAGCACAAAAAAATCATATGTTTAATTGTTTCCTTCTGTTTTAATTTTAATAGACTTTTTTTGTTAAGTGATGCTGACGCCATCTTCAAGGGAACTAGCTGAGGAAAGGACTGAGTCTGGCAGTGTGAGAGGGAGAATTGACATATGTGGGTGAAACAGCAAGATCACTGATGTATCTTGTGGTAATGAGACAAATAAAAATAATTTTTAAAAAATCAAATGATAAAGTGAATTACAACTCTTTGTAAGTTTGTAATTTGCAAAAAGGAATACCAACAGCAGAATTCACTTTTTAATTCATTTGACATCTTAATCTGTAACACAGGGGACTGATTTCCCTGTGTTGTTTATAAGCAAAGGGATTTTCCGTTTCCTTGCACTGCTTCTGTCAGTTCGCAGGTGTGCCCGCATTAATGCAGCTTTGGTGATTAAAAATAGTTCATGTGCACTCCATCTGTGGCATTCTTACAACTACTTAGGGATTCAATAGATGATGGTTTAATACTGGTTTAAAAAAGTACTTACCGTATTTATTCGCATATAGGCCACTCATAGACTGCTCCCCAAATTTGAACCCTACCCCCAGGGAATTGTTTTTATCAATAACTCACATATCTAGATTTAAACCAATATTTTGCACTTTAAAAAATTGTGACCTATATTTGAGTAAATACGGGTTTAACTCTGACTGGGAATTAGCTATTGGATCACTTGGGTGTTAAAACCACTGGAAAGACCCAGATAGTTCCAGTTTTAATAAGGAAAATGATTACACTCTGTTCTGATTTCTAAGGTGTTGTATATTGCATAAGAAGTGCAAGGCAGATGGTAATGGGTGAACATGGAGATTGAGAATTATCCAATATTCCATACTTGCGTTAGATTCTGCCCACCTACTTATAGATACTATAGCCCATCTACTCTAATTAATGGATTCATGCTACCACAGTCAAATAACTGCTAGGGAACAAGAAATGGGAAAAGGAAAATATGAGGGAATGAACCTTCAATATGAAATACTATTCCCATCTGAGAAATATGAAAAAATGGTAAAAAAAATGAAACCCTCTAATCTGATACGAGGTATTTGTTCTTCATTTCCCTTTTGCACAGACGCACCACATGTCTCTCAGTAAGAAATTGCCCAGCTGATATCAGCTACAAGAATGACAGTGACTGACTTCATCAGAGATTCTGACAATCTGCACCCTTTGCAGTCCTGGACTACAATTAGTATGTGCATAAAATTAGTCAGTAAAATTCAGTATCAGACAGGTATTGCAGTGTTGTTTGAATTGTCACTCCCGTATACCATTCGTGAGATTACACTGATAATGGTCATGGAAAAAAAGGTCCATAGTTCTGCTCATCCTACCTCCCAGTCCACATCCACATCCTCAACCACAGTATAACTGGAGGTGGAGAAGCGGCGACAAGTGATCTTCAAGTGAAGTTGGCTGCTTAAAATTGATTTTGAAAAATGTTGCCTGCAGTATGGCACGAACAGACCCTTAACAGGCAGCCGAGGAAAGCCTGCTGTGAAATCTTTGCTGAAACTCTACCATGTTGGCTTGCAGGAAAGGTTTACACTGCTGCAGTAAGTATTACAGCTCTTGCAATATTAATTTGTGCAATGTGTTATTTTCTATTTTGCTGTTATAATTCAGGTTTTTAGTTAAAGATGAAAGTTTTCATACATGGACCATGTCTGTTACAAACTAAAATTCATAACTTTGGGCTTCTTTCTTCGCTGAGATTACTTAGCCCAGGTCTAACAATGAACCCTGATTGTGGTCAAATGTGCACCAGAATTTTTATAGGGTTCCCACAAGACTTAAGTTCTTGCAGTAGAAAGCAGATCTGTATCGACTAAAACAACTAATTAAATTTATTTACACTTAAATCACATACAGAAGTGAAACTGTATATTATACAGTACAAGACAATACCTTTTTAAAATGAATACATTTAGAAAGTCTATTGCTATGTCAATTCCTTACAGGCTTTTGTAATGAAACAGTCTCTTGAAATAAAAACAGAATTTGGCAAATTGATCACGTAGGGAGTTTCATGTGAAATATGAAAGCCAAATGCCTGCTAAGTTCTTTAAGCTGGGCACCTTTCAGAAATCTAGTAAGAACTGAGATGTCTTTCATACATAACAGCTAGCCCTTTTTAACATGATACAACTGTCTGACAGAAAACTATAACAATCTCCTTAAAAATAAAATTCCAGACAGCTTGGCCAGAATTTTCTCAAGGGAGGCAGGTTGGGGTCGGGGTGCCTCCGAGGCGGGCGGGGAACCCAGGAGACCTGGTTTGATTTGAATTCAAGGCCTCGGATTCCCGCCCGCAGCCAGCCAGCCAGATTGAACGGCTGGCTGGCTGCGGGTGGGTAGGCCTCAGAATATATATATATATATATATAAATAAAGGTATTGGTGAGACCGCACCTGGAATACTGCATACAGTAATCCCGGGGATGAGGGGGTGGACATAGGAGGAGAGGTTGAGTAGATTGGGACTCTACTCATTGGAGTTCAGAAGAGTGAGAGGCGATCTTATTGAAACATATAAGATTGTGAAGGGGCTTGATCGGGTGCATGCGGTAAGGATGTTCCCAAGGATGGGTGAAACTAGAACTAGGGGGCATAATCTTAGAATAAGGGGCTGCTCTTTCAAAACTGAGATGAGAAGAAACTTCTTCACTCAGAGGGTAGTAGGTCTGTGGCATTTGCTGCCCCAGGAAGCTGTGGAAGCTACATCATTAAATAAATTTAAAACAGAAATAGACAGTTTCCTAGAAGTAAAGGGAATTAGGGGTTACGGGGAGCGGGCAGGAAATTGGACATGAGGCTGAGTTCGGATCGGTTGAGGCCCTGTGGGTGGCGTAGCGGGCCCAGGGGCTGAGTGGCCGGGTCCTGCTCCTACTTCTTGTGTTCTTTAGATTTGAGGTGAGGATCAGATCAGCCATGATCTTATTGAATGGCGGAGCAGGCTCAAAGGGCCGATTGGCCTACTCCTGCTCCTATTTCTTATGTTCTTATGTTCTTAGAAACGAGGGGCCGGTCCAGGGGAGGAATCGCAGGATGGGGGTTGGCAATTGGCCGGGGTCGATGATCATGGGGGGGGTGGGGGAAGAGGATCAGCAGGGATCGAGGTGGGGGGTGGGGGAAGGATCAGCAGGGGATCGGGGGGGTAGAGAGGAGCGGGGCCGGCCACTGGACGATCACGGCCAGCCTCATCATCATCATTGGCCGGGGCGGGGGGGGGGGGGAGGCCTGGTGGTGGGGTGAAGAGACTGGGGAGGTGATTGGAGGCCTCGTGGGGGGGTATCTCCGATCGTGGGGGTGGGTTAGATAGGGACCCTGGATCCAGGAGGTAGGTATAAAGTCACTTACCTCCTGGATGCCGCAGTCCCCACATCTGTTTACCTGTCGGGTTTCACGAATTGTGTGAAACCTGTCCACAGGCAGTTAAACACAAAATGGATGGGGAAAAAAAGAGGCTTCCAGCCTCATTACAATATTTAAATTGAGGTAACGCCCCCTGGAAGCAGATTGGTCATCCGCCCCCGTCCCACCTCCTGCAAAACCAGAAGTGGGCGGGTTGGAGGCGGGATCAGGTCGGGAATCCCAATTTTTTAATACTTTAACTGCCCCCACGCTCCAAACCCACCCATTTTTTTAGGGGAAAATTCTGGCCATAAATTTATTTGCTGACACGGGATATAAGGGAGCGAGAGAGAGAGAGAGAGAGAGAGATAGATTTCTGTGCTAATGAGAATGAGGCAGCTGAGCTCCTTTGAAGGATTCAATCTGACCACTACAGTAATGGAAAAGCTAGAACATATTGCCTTTCTTCATTTAGCCCGACTAACCACGGCTCATATATATTTTTACTTGTTTAAAAAAGCAGCACAAGTTTGTGATGTTTGTTGCATCTGGGGGCATCTAGTCCCAATCAAGCATCTGCATCCTCTTCTGGGCACAATCTGTTAAAGTGACACTTTTCCAGTCAGCAATGCCCCTTTACTTTATGTTTCAGCTTGCAATGCCACCTTTAACAGCTGAGTTGTTAAAAATATTATTTGGCGTTTTTATGAATAAAGTACACATAGAACAGATGTGATCCAATAAAGAATATGGCCAAATTACTTCAAAACTTGGTTATTCACTTCATCGTTATTTCCACTTTAAATTTGGAACATCTGAGGAAAAACAGTGCTGTGACATGGGACTTTCACCAGCATAACTGGCAGGTAAAATCATTTAAGAAAATTTTAGCACAGATCTCCATTTTATAGTTTGTAAACTCTTCCGCATTGTACTAGCTGCAAATTGTGTCTGTTTTCATTTTGCCTACAACAGAAATGAAGCTCCAAAAGTAGAGTATGCCAACAGTCACAGCTGCAAAAAATATGAAGAACGCCCAAAATATTTGGCCATAATTTCAAGCAAAATCTTATCACAGTCATAAGTCTTTGCACAATAAAAATGTCATATCTGAATAGGACATGGCTAAAATCTTGTTAATGGTGCCTCACCCTATTAAAATCTCATTAAATGGGAGAAATCAGGGATGTTTTATTTGCTTTTTTTCGTGATTCTTCTAGTTTGACAAATAGAAGTAGATTTCTACTTCTGATTACATTGCTGTATCAATTCTTACCTATTGGCGTAGTGTTTAAAAAATGTGTACAAATATGAAAGAACTTGAGCACAGAGCTTGGAAACAGCTGGGTGAATGCAATCGGAGTGGATCGCAAGCAGAGTGGAAGAATTTGGTGAGAGCAGGAATTCGGTGGAGAGGAGGAAGGCGGTTGAGACGTCTGACTGAAAAGAAAGAGTGGAGCCACAGAACCCAAGGACTCTAAGTCAATAGGCACGAGAGCGGACCTTCGGGAGAGTGAGAGGAGCGGCCGCAGATAAAGGTAGGCCCGAGAGCCCAAAACCCGGAGGGAGCACGAGCGTCAGGGAGCGAGGTAAAAAACCTAAAGTGACGTTAGCACAAGGGAAGGAGCGGATTGGTGAGTAGCTGGTGATTTTTTTAAGTCTTGAGTTTATTTCTGTCATGTTAGTTAATAGTCTATTAAGTCATGGCAGGGCACCTCAGTCCCGTGGAATGCACATCTTGTGCCATGTGGGAACTCCAGAACGCTTCCCATGTCCAGGACAACCACATGTGCAGGAAGTGTCGTCAGCTGGAGGAGCTCAAGCTCCAGGTTTCGGTGCTTGAGCAGCAGCTGGCGTCACTGCGGTGTATTCATGAGGCTGAGAGCTATGTGGATAGCACGTTTCAGGAGGTGGTCACCCCGCAGCATAAGAGTGTGCAGGCAGAGAGGGAATGGGTGACCGTCAGACAGACAAGGAGGACCTGGCAGGTAGTGCAAGAGTCCCCTGAGTGCATCTCACTCTCTAACCAGTACTGATGAGGGCGATGGTTCCTCTGGGGAGTACAGCCAGAGCCAAGTCCACAGCACCATGGGTAGCTCAGCTGTACCAGGGGAGGGGGGGGGGGGCGGTGGGGGGGGGGGGGGAAGAGAGGAGGAAGATCGGGAAAGCAATAGTGACAGGAGATTCGATAGTTAGGGGAACAGACAGGTATTTCTGCGGACGCAGACGTGATTCCAGGATGGTATGTTGCCTCCCTGGTGCCAGGGTCAAGGACGTCACGGAGCGGCTGCAGAACATTCCGAGGGGGGAAGGTGAACAGCCAGAGGTCATGGTCCATATTGGTATCAACGATATAGGTAGAAAGAGGGATGAGATCCTGCAAGCAGATTTTAGGGAGCTAGGAAAGAGATTAAAAAGCAGGACCTCAAAGGTAGTAATCTCACCGGTGCCACGAGCTAGTGAGCATAGAAATAGGATGATAGAGCAGATGAATGCATGGCTGGAGAGATGGTGCATGAGGGTGGGCTTTAGATTCCTGGGACATTGGGACGGGTTCTGGGGGAGCTGGGACCTGTACAGGCTGGACGGGTTGCACCTCAACAGAGCCGGGACCAATGTCCTCCTGGTGGGGGGAGGGGTTTGCTTGTGCTGTTGGGGAGGGTTTAAACTAATTTGGCAGGAGGGTGGGCACCAGGATGTGGAATTAGAAAGGAGAAACAAGATGCACAAAGGATTGGGAGAGTCAGATAGCACTAGAGTAAGAAATAGTACAGTATTAGGTGGGGTCAAACTAAGAGAGAATACAAGAAGGTCTAATACAATAGACTAAGATAGGTTTACAGTGCATGTGTGTAAATGCACAGTGCATGTGTGTAAATGCACAAAGTGTGGTAAATAAGGTTGGTGAGCTGCAGGCGCAAATAGCCACATGGGAATATGATGTTGTGGCGATAACGGAGACCTGGCTCAAAAAAGGGCAGGATTGGGTACTAAATATTCCTGGATATAAGGTGTTCAGGAAAGATAGGGAAGGAAAGAAAGGAGATGGGGTGGCAGTATTGATTAAGGAGAATATTACAGTGCTGGAGAGTGAGGATGTCCTGGAGGGGTCAAGGACAGAATCTATTTTGTTAGAGTTAAGAAACAATAGAGGTGCCATTACACTACTAGGTGTATTCGATAGGCCACCAACTAGTGGGAAGGATATAGAGGAGCAAATTTGCAGGTAAATTACAGAGAGGTGCACGAACTATAGAGTAGTGATAATGGGGGACTTCAACTATTCTAATATAGACTTGGATAGTAATAGTGTAAAAAGCAGAGAGGGGGAAGAATTTCTGAAGTGTGTTCCGGAGTACTTTCTTGATCAGTATGTTTCCGGCCCAACGAGGAAGGAGGCATTGCTGGATCTGGTTCTGGGAATGAGGTGGGTCAAGTGGAGCAAATGTCAGTAGGGGAACATTTAGGGAACAGTGATCATAGTATCATAAGGTTTAGATTAGCTATGGAAAGGACAGGGAGCAATCTAGAGTAAAAATACTTAATTGGAGGAAGGCCAATTTCAGTGGGTTGAGAATGGATCTGGCCCAGGTAAATTGGAATCAAAGATTGGCAGGAAAAACTGTAATCGAACAATGGGCTGCCATTAAAGAGGAGATGGTTCGGGTACAGTCAAGGTACATTCCCACGAGGGGGAAACGTAGGGCAACCAAAGTCGGAGCTTCGTGGATGACAAAAGAGATAGAGAGTAAGATGAAGCAGAAAAAGGGGACGTATGACAGATGTCAGGTTGAGAATACAAGTGAGAACCAGGCAGAATATAGAAAGTTCAGAGGAGAAGTGAAAAAGGAAATAAGAGGGGCAAAGAGAGTGTATGAGAATAGATTGGCAGCTAACATAAAAGGAATCCAAAAGTCTTCTATAGGCATATAAATAGTAAACGGGTAGTAAGAGGAGGGATGGGGCCGATTAGGGACCAAAATGGAGACTTATGCATGGAGGCAGAGGGTATGACTAAGGCACTAAAGGTACTTTGCATCTGTCTTTACCAAGGAAGAAGATGCTGCCAAAGTCATAGTGAAAGAGGAGGTAGTTGAGATACTGGATGGGCTAAAAATTGATTAAGAGGAGGTACTAGAAAGGCTGGCTGTACTTAAAATAGATAAGTCACCAGGACCGGATGGGATGCATCCTAGGATGCCGAGGGAAGTAAAGGTGGAAATTGCAGAGATACTGGCCATAATCTTCCAATCCTCCTTAGATATGGGGGTGGTGCCAGAGGACTGGAGAATTGCAAATGTTACACCCTTGTTCAAAAAAGGGTGTAAGGATTAAGCCAAGTAACTACAGGCCAGTCAGTTTAACCTTGGTAGTGGGGAGGCTTTTAGAAATGATAATCAGGGACAAAATTAAATGACTTGGACAAGTGTAGATTAATTAAGGAAAGCCAGCATGGATTTTTAAAAGGCAAATCGTGTTTAACTAACTTGATTGAGTTTTTTGATGAGGTAACAGAGAGGGTTGATGAGGGCAATGCAGTTGATGTGGTGTACATCAACTTCCAAAAGGCATTTGATAAGGTGCCACATAATAGGCTTGCCAGCAAAGTTGCAGCCCATGGAATATAAGGGACAGTGACAGCATGGATACGAAATTGGCTAAGTGACAAGAAACAGAAAGTAGTGGTGAACGGTTGTTTATCACACTGGAGAAATGTACATAGTGGTGTTCCCCAGGGGTCGGTACTAGGACCACTGCTTTTCTTGATATATATTAATGACTTGGACTTGGGTGTACAGGGCACAATTTCAAAATTTGCAGATGACACAAAACTTGGAAGTATAGTGAACAGTGACGATAGTGATAGACTTCAAGAGGACATAGACAGGCTGGTGGAATGGGCAGACACGTGGCAGATGGAATTTAACGCAGAAAAGTGCGAAGTGATACATTTTGGTAGGAGGAACAAAGAGAGGCAATATAAACTAAAGGGTACAATTCTAAAGCGGGTGCATGAACAGAGAGACCTGGGGGTATATGTGTCAAATCATTGAAGGTGACAGGGCAGGTTGAGAAAGTAGTTAAAAAAACATATGGGTTCCTGGACTTTATAAATAGAGGCAAAGAGTACAAAAGCAAGGAAGTTATTATGAACCTTTATAAAACACTGGTTTGGCCTCAACTGGAGTAGTGTGTCCAATTCTGGGCACAGCACTTTAGGAAGGATGTGAAGACCTTAGAGAGAGTGCAGAAAAGATTTACAAGAATGGTTCCAGGGATGAGGGACTTCAGTTACGTGAATAGACTAGAGAAGCTGGGGCTGTTCTCCTTAGAGTAGAGTAGAGAAGGTTGAGAGGAGATTTGATAGAGGTGTTCAAAATCATGAGGGGTCTAGACAGAGTAGATAGAGAGAAACTGTTCCCATTGGCAGAAGGGTCAAGAACCAGAGGACACAGATTTAAGATGATTGGCAGAAGAACCAAAGGCGACATGAGTAAAAACTTTTTTACGCAGCGAGTGGTTAGGATCTGGAATGCACTGCCTGAGAGGGTGGTGGAGACAGATTCAATCGTGGCTTTCAAAAGGCAATTGGATAAGTACCTGAAGGAGAAAAATTTGCAGGGCGCCAGGGAAAGGGCGGGGGAGTGGGACTAGCTGAAGTGCTCTTGCAGAGAGCCGGAACGGGCTTGACGGGCCGAATGGCCTCCTTCTGTGCTGTAACCATTCTATGATTCCATGAAAGGAGATAGATTAGCTCATATTTCGCAGAGGTAATGGGATTGGTCTGTCAATCTCAGGAAAGACTAGGCAAGAAATCAATCATGTGACCTTTAATGACATTCCACAGGAGGAGTGTGTGAACAGAATGAATTAAACCAGCGCCCTTTCACCTCTAGGATTTGGTACTGAATTCAGCACACCCTTCGTCACAGACCTGAAACGTTAACTCTGTTTCCCTCCCTGCGGATGCTGCCTGACCTGCTGAGTGTTTCCAGTATTTTCTGTTGTTATTTCAGATTTCCAGCATCCGCAGTATTTTGCTATTGTGTTCAAAAATATTAAGAACCACGTACAGATAAAATATTTAGTCCCAGATTGTCATGGGAATTAAATAACACATAATTAAGAATAGGAGCCAGCAAGGCTGCACAAACAAATGTATTAATTTAACAAAAAACAGAGAAATTATGTTTTGCAGGACAAGAAATTACAAGAAGTTTGAACAGCTAAATGTATCAATGACTAGTATATAACTTTCTGGATTAAGTTTGTGGGGGCAGAAGAATGTGACACTGGCAGGGTGATTTGCCAGATTGTGTCTGTATGTGGAGTATCGCTGAGGAATCTACAATGGGAGCGTTAAAATGGGTTGGTCTGTGGTTTGAAGGTTTCTATATAATTTGTCAAGTCAGGCTAAAACCAAGGTAAACTGAATAACATTTTCCCAAATGACCTCAGTATACAGCCACTCCACATCATTACAGCCACATAGGTTGTGCGAGAGCAAAAACCTGGAAACTAGCAAGAATTTGGCCAAGAAGCACTAGATCCTAGATAGAATTCTCAAGGACATAAAGGCTCAATTTAGAATCATGGTGGGTCTTCTAGTCACCAAAAGAAATTTGACTGCTGCCCAAGACTTTTGGAACCCTCTTTATGTTCCACTCTTTCTAAGAAGTAACATCTTCATTAGTTCAGTTTGTTCATAGAAAGCATTTACTTCCATCGACTTCTGAGAATGCTTTGCCACAGGGAATAATTGAGGCAGAGACCGTTTATCCTTTACGGTAAAACTGGATAAATATTTGAAGCAGAGGAAGATGCAGGGCTATGGAGAGATAGAAGGGAAGTGAAATTAGTTTTAGATTGCTCTAGCAAAGAACCAACACAGACACAATGAGCTGAACAACCTCCTTCTCTGCTGCAACCTTCTATCGTTCTGTGGATAGATTGGCACCCTCTGTTAGTAGCAGTTTCTGCCAACTAGAGGGTGCATGAACCAAGTCTGGTTCCAATGCCACAGAAAGCAATGCATCTCCAGTCAGTACAGTTGTCAAGGATTGGATTTGCACTAATCCTGATATATATGAGGAAAGGTCTTTCATGGCTTTACGGATGACATTGAAATATTTAGGGGGGGAAATTCGGTTGGTTTGCGCCTCCCGTTAGCGCCGAAAGAGGGCTTTAATGGGGCGCAAAGCAACTAGCGCCCGTGTGCGGCGATGTTTGCGCCGCTCGCGAAATTGACGACATTTTGCGGCAGCGCTAAACACTACCGCCACGATCTCCTGTGCCCGCAGATCGTGACGTCAGTCAAGCATGCAACGCCCCGGACCAGATATTGAGTGACGCCCCCTGCCTTACTGCCTGCCGCTAGCAACGACAGGTTGAGGGGAGCGTTTTGCAGTCAGGAAGGAACTGGGGGAGCGGTATTTAAAGGCGACTGCTTCCTGCCTTTTTTTGTCGACGACATTTTTGCACCACGCATTCTGAGTGAGAGAGAGAGATTTCTGGAGATATTCAACGCTGTGTTGAGGAATTTTGGGTACTGAGCAGCACTTTGCAGGTTCATTTTGATTTGATCTTCCTTGCATCGATTTAGAAGAGAGTATGGGGGCTGCACTCTGAGCTCTTTCCCTGGGCCTCTCCATTGTTTTTTCCAGCAGATTTGATGTACAGGTCTCTCCAGGCCGAGATTCAAGGCTGCAATGAGCAGGGTGTGGATGGAGAGCAAAATCGACCCTCCCCTTTAAGAACTGACCGGCGCCAGTGTGTCTGTGTTCCATTGCTGACTGACATCACATGAGCTTCACCAGTGCTCTGAGGTAGCGCCTCGCTCCTCGCCGTTAGCGCCTTAAGAGAGGTGTGTAGCGCCTGATTTAGCACTCCAATCACCTGCAGGGGCGATAGAAGCCAAGTTTGCAGTCGGAGGCGATAATTAGCGCCAGGCACTAAACTTTGCGCCCAGCCGATAATTGCGCCCCAAACAAGGCGATACCGAATTTCTCCCCATTAACCTTTACAAATGCTTAAACTATAAGAGGCTGACAACTAATAAGACAAATTAATATTTTGATGGTGGCATGTGTATGTCGAAATTGAATGAGTGAAGAAAAATGAAAATGCTAATCTTATTGGGAATGAGGTGCATTACCAGAGAAATGGAAACATGGGAGGCGCTCTGACTACATCTGAGCTATGCTATGGTTAATTTGAGAGTACTTAAAAGCGGAAAGTTGGCATAAAGAAGAAAACATTTTATTTCCTAGCATTGCATCAGCTCATCTTGATGTATATACACAAGGAAATTAGTAAGACCAAATTGGGTCCATTTGTGGCTAGCTTCCAGCACCCATCTGTTGAGCCCTGGCATACTTATAAGCAGCTAATCTGTTTATAAAAGAGACACTAGGGCCAATTTTCTTCTGCTTGCACCAAGGGTGTCCTCAGTTCCTAGGCACAAAGTAGATGAAAAAGGGTCAGAGACCCATTACACCAGATCTCCACCACTTTTATGTTACCCAGGGATTTCCTGGGGATCCCTGGTGGAACAGTTACACCCACATGAGGCATAAGCAAGGTTATTCCATGAAAATGAGATGGTAGGAGTGCCCAGAAGAAGGGAGCCTCAGACTTTGCACCTAGAGCCAGTCAGATTGGAGGATCTTGGCAGGACCTGTTGGAGCCATGCAAGAGGTAAGTACTTTCTGTTGCAGGTGCAGGAAGAAGAGGATTGGGGCTGGAGGCTTTCTGGCTATTGATTTTAGATATTAGCTAGAATGCTTCGCAACTAATGGCCAGTACCACTGTTGCAAGCCTCTACCCTACTTTCAGGCACTAGGCCATGCTAGAGAATGGACCTGTGCTGGGGGAGTGCCTGGCCTATGTAAATAACCTGAACCTAGAAATCTAGGTGGGGTTCAAGTCATATCAGACAGATCGAACCTTAGCTTCACTCGGCCTGACTGAGAAAGAGTGGGGAGGGTGGGGGGTGGAGGAAAATCGGCTCTGCAAGGTGATAAATAAATGAACCACTATTTTTCAATATTGTATTATGATTAATTATTTTTGAGCTGTATCTGTTATTCTATGTTAGCTGTTACTGTATTGCAAATTCCCATTATAGGTTGTTTATGAAAAGTTGCGCTTTTCATAAGCAACCTGACATCAAACCAATGCAATGGCCTGAAATTTGCGGTCAATGGCGAAGCGATGGCGCTCACCACTGACCTCGAAGAAAGCTGCCCACAAAGATCTAGCAATCTCTGTGGCATGAATTTCACCTCTCCTGACGTTAGTTTGAATCTGATGCCAAATCAAGCGAATCACCAGCGTCCAGCAACAGTGATGTCATCAAGCAGGCTAAGCAGCCAATCACATTGAAGAATTCTCACAGACAGCAAACCAGGAAGTAAAATGCAGAGATTATAATTTACTTTTTATAAATTTTAAAGAGAGTGAAATAAAAATTACGACATACACATAGGATTAAGGTAGAAGCTGAAATATCATAAACAAACTTTAAAAAAAATATTTTAAAACAACCATGTAATTCTTTTCATATTAATGGAAATATTGGACATTCAACAAATATAAAATTAGTTTTTCAGGGCCAGAATGGTTGTTCAGCAGTTAATACACTTATAAAAACCACAGTTACACCTCTTTCAACAAGGCTTAACTTTTTTGGGGTGGGGGGTGGGAGTTTAACAGCGATATTCGAGCATAATAGGGGAAGTTTTCGTCCTTCAGTGTGGTTTGAATTGATTGCCGGCTCCGGGGAATTCCACAGCACAGCCTGTGGAGGAGTAGGGAAATGACTGGCAGCAACTTCTGGATTTCCGCGTTTATCTGCACATGCGTTGACTCCAGAAGTTGCTGTCACTTTCAGAGGAGTAATGACGGTGAACACTGACAGTTTTGCCATCGTTACCACTGCAAAATCTGGGCCAAGTTCTATCTTTCTATGATTAATAAGAACAGATTCTTCATTTCCCTCTCCTGCCTATTAATTTAATTATTGTTGTGAGTGGCTTTATGCATCTGTAAGAAGTCTGCTGAACAATTCACCCAACCGCTCCAAGAATCATGAGAATCATTAATGCAGCAGATTGTGGTGCCAACAGAAACAGAGAGGCCGATTTTCATGCCACCACCGGACAGGAACAGAGTGTTAGAGCTCCAAAAATCGCAGCGCTCAACTTACCGCCTTTGTTCCTGTAAACAATCCGCCTGCCGCCATTTCCAACTGGTCCTCGAAATGGCCGGCAAGAGTGCCTGCCTGTTTTAGCCGGGCGCCTTATTAAGGCATACAAAGCGGGGTCCTATGACACACATAGGACCCAGATGTACTTTGCAGGTAGAAATGGGCAGAGCATTCACTGCTCATGCTCCACCCATTGGTGTTGGGTGAAGAGCAGCCAAACCAGCATGTCCTTAAAGGGAACGCTGCAGGCCGCTCTGGAAACAGCATGGGTAAGTTTTCAAAATGATAATTTCTTGGGTACACTAGGAGCATAAATACTCCTCCTGGCCCCACAAAAATCTTCCAGCCTGCTGCCAGACCTTTTATAGCCCCCCACCAATGATTCCCTCCCTCCCTTAAAGTCTTGACTACCGTTTCAACACCGCAGATGACCCGACAGATTTCCCTCAATCACTGAGCTGTCTGTGAGCCCTGGTTCAGCGCTAGCCGATCAGATGCAAATAAGGCCCAAACATCAAAATGGCTCAGGCCTCTCGCTGAGAACATTGGGCGGACAGTGCAATATTTCCACCCACCGCCTGCCTGATGTCTGCTGATAATGAAAACTGTCCCCTGAATTTCCCTGTCGTCAGTTCATCATTGTTTTTGGAATCTTTCTAAGTTTTAAATACTGTGGCCCAATAAGTTAAATATGCTGTGAGGTTGTACTGAGCAATGCAAAGCAGGGAAGTCGTGGGCTCAATGCCTTATCTGTGCTGAGTTAGTTGCTCTCACCCTGGGATGAATGTACTACAAGTATCCTCAGTGCCAGTAGGCTAGAGAATAGAAAATTTGGAAAGGTGCCTGCTCTTGATCATTATCCAGTAACCCTTAAGCAAAGTACATGTATGTGAACATTGGGTGAAGATAAAGTTGGGTTCAACTCTGATGCAGTCCCCCCCCATACACACAAACACACACACACAGTTGAGTAGCCTACTAATGCACTCATTCTTTATCTACCAGCATAAATAGAGAGTATGTGTTACCAGGACAGCTGTTGGCATCTGTGGTACCATACTACAGATGTCAACAGCTGTCCTGGTATTTCATGCAATCAAGAGGGATAAGGGGACAAAACTGGGATAAACGTAATAAATATACAGCATTATTGAATAATTAACTGACTACTAAAGGGATGTTGAGAGCCATCTAATATCTTCACGCATGGAGCAGCAAGGACACTGGCAGCATGAACCTCCTCCAGTCTTATTTATTCAGTTGATTTTTATCTACTTTTGCTTGACTTTCCTCCCACTTTCTACATAAATAATCGTGTTGCAACATTCCTTTTATGTTTTCTTTTCGTATACTTTCTTGATCTGTTGTTCATATGCATAACATTTCTGGAATGTTAACAAGCATATCCATAACCTCAGAACAGGATCTATTAACATTTAAGGGTCACTAAGTATAGAAATGTGTTTCTAATTGACTAAATGCAGCAGAACAGGAATTATGGTTCAATCTGGTATTTCAGCATTAAATAGCTCAGTCACATATGTTTTTTTTCCTCTACTACTGCAGTAAGATTGCTTTTTTTCATGAGTTTAACCTTGGGTAATACAGACAGTAGCAATTTCAAAACAAACTTTTGAAAAAGTACTAAGATTTCTGCAACGTTTTCAGAAAGGGTAATGCAACAATCCCTATGTTATTATGCAACGTACAACATAGCTGCTGGATATCTCGATGGCCTCCTTCTGTGCTGTACTATTCTATTCTATTCTATTTCACAGGGTTCACATTCAATGGCAACTGGATGGCAAAGTGTTTCAGAGCATTGCTATAGGAACATAGGAACATGAGTAGGTCATTTAGTCCCTCGAGCCTGTTCCACCATTCAATAAGATCATGGCTGATCATCGACCTTAACTCTACTTTCCTGTCCGATCTCATATCCCTTGATTCCCCCAGAGTTCAAAAATCTATCTATCTCAGCCTTGAATATACGCAAAGACTCAGCATTCACAGCCCTCTGGGGCAAAGAATTCCAAAGATTCACAACCGAGTGAAGAAATTCCTCCTCATCTCGTTCTTAAATGGCCTACCCGTTATCCTGAGACTATGCACCCTATAGTTCTAGACACTTCAGCCAGGGGAAACAACCTCTCAGCATCTACCCTGTCAATCCCCTTCAGAATCTTGTATGTTTCAATGAGATCACCTCTCATTCTTCTAAACTCCAGAGAGTATAGGCCCATTCTACACAATCTCTCATCATAGGACAGCCCTCTCATCCCTGGATTCAATAAATATCTTTGGTTAACAAAAATCTATCAAACTCAAATTTAAAATTAACAACTGACCTAGCACCAATTGCCATTTCTGGAAGAGCGTTCCAAACTTCTACCATCCTTTGCGTGTAGAAGTGTTTCCTAACTTCACACCTGAAAGATTTGGCTCTAATTTTTAGACTATGCCCCCTAGTCCTAGATTCCCCAACCAGCGGAAATAGTTTCTCTCTATCTACCCTATCAGTTCCCCTTAATATCTTGAAAACTTCGATCAAATCACCCCGTAACCTCCTAAATTCCAGGACTACAACCCTAGTTTGTGTAATCTCTCCTTGTAATTTAACCCTTTGAGCACAGTGGCTCACCTCTGGATTTAAGCTCAAGGAAGGCACTACCGATTTCTTTTCACTGGCAACTAATTAGGGTTCTGATAAAGTTCAAACCAACTCAATCCAATCCCACAATGTATCATTTGTGAAAAGATTACAATAGAAAACTGGCCAAAAATTCTACACATAATTTAGCAGTCTGATCTTTGAGGCCTAGGAATGAGGAAAAACAAATTAATTTTCCTAAGAGTTTGTACAAAAAGTAGATATTCCAAAATTCTTCAGTTCCCTACCTAACTGTTTTTATAGAATAATAAATTTGTTAACTTGCTTGTGTGATCTTCATGTCTAACGTTTGTTGAATTTTTATTCCTATCAAGGGGGAGTGTGTCAGTGCCAGGGATCTAAACATTTTCCATCAGGCATTCCCAGGGCAACAATTTCATGGGCCAGATATAGAATAATCCTCTGTCTACTGTGCCCCCACAATGAGCCATATTCCCTGACTCAGTGGGGGTAATTTTGACTTTGAGTGATAGTGTGAAATGGGCGATATCGATTCAGCCGCCCATTATACATCTTTCCCGATCTTCATTTCTTTTGACTTCAATCAAACTGGAGTAATATGAAAGAAGAAAGGCACCTGCATTTATATATGGTGCATTATCATTTTCTGTGGCTGTCCCAAAATGGTTCTCAACCAGTAAATTACTTTTGAATTGTGGTCACTTATGTAAGCAAACATGGTAACTAAGTTTGCACTCAACAGGATCCCATCAACAGAAAATGAGATGAAAGACTAATTAATCCAGATTTGGTGGTGTTAGTTGAGATGAATGTTGGCCAGGACACAATTAGAATTAAATACGCTTCTGATGGATGTCGATAGTTACTGTTTGTAGCCATAGTGATGGAAGAAGTTAGTAGGGCAAACAATACCATCCTCCATGTTCCAGAGGGAAGAGTCTTGTGCCATTTTCACACTCAGCCAGCTTCAAAGCCATTCCTCTAGGCCTCAGATCAGTGGAATTTTCAAGCCCTGACTTGCCTGTTTTGTCACGTCATTTCTGCACTAGTTCTACCAGAAATCATAAGTAACTTGCTGTATAGTATGGATTTGTGTCTTCCATGAAACAGCTGAAACATATTCAAACAAAATCACTTGAGTTTCATCTTTCATTCTTAATACATCTTTGAAAACCAGATTTGCTGACTCAGCAGAATTTACAATTGTGAAATGTAAAGACAGAATGCAGTTTCACATGTGGCATACTGTCCCAGTGTAGCCCACATATTACATAACCTGTTTTTCTTATTTTTGTTTCCAAGTACACAGTGTACTAAATTAAAACAGCCAGCAAAGTTGGTTTGCGGTGAAGTACATCAAGGGCACTTTTAGCTTATTGTCCACTGAGTCAGCCAATGTTGTTAGTTGTGGCAAATAAATACCATTAAACTCGAGCTTTGATTAAGGATTTGCTGGTTTGGAGCTCTGCAAAATGACTGATTGTTGATGTGCTGATAGCATACTGAATACCATCTTTAGAGCAATCTCACAGCATAGGCTGTGTTCAGGATCTGATAAAATTGTGAAAGAAAGGGGGAAGGAGGGAGTACCCGAATGAAAAGCAATTTAATTCATTCTCGGGATGTGGGCGTCGTTGACAAGACCTGCATTTATTGCCCGTCCCTAGTTGCCTTGACAATTGAGCGGCTTGCTTGACCATTTCAGAGGGAAGTTCAGAGTCAACCATGTTGGTGTTGGACTGAAGTCACATATGGGCCAGGTAAGGTCAGCAGGTTTCCTTTCCTAAAGGACATTACTAGTCCAGTAACATAACCACTACACTACCGTACCCAATTGTACTAAACCAAATCTTCAGGTGCTGTAGTGGGAGCACATAAAATAGGAAAATAGCCCACTTGAGTAAGAGAATGCAATACATGAAGTCTGAAAGCTTTGGATTACACAAAAATATGTATATAAAAATAGTATAAATTCCACAAACATAGATAAACAAAAAAAATGCTGTCTTACTTTTTTTTTAAGTAGAAAGAACCACAGCCAGATGTGCAGAATATCAAAGGAAGATTTATTTACGCAGGGAAGAAATTACATATAATCCATAAAACAGCTGACTGCCAGACATTAACTCAGCAAGTTGAGGGTACAGTATATCATTTTAGAAGATTTGCTGATTGATGTTTCTTTGTTTTCCAGTCTACGGGTTCTTCCATGTATTATCATGACACCTTCTAGCTCCAAAGTAAGTGCACAGGCAAGTCAGGGCAAAAGCCCCAAAAGAACCTTTCTGTCTGGGTATTTACAGTATGATTTTCAGACCCTTAAGTGATTCACTTATAAACTTTTTATCTGTGACAAAAATCCACTGAACCAAGCAAATATGAGTGAGGAGCATGTAATTAAATTTCTGTCTAGTCTCTGCTTTGGTTTCTCTCTCTCCTTTCCACAAATTTTTACAATCCTCTATGATTGTCTGATTTATGTCAGGTTCGTAGTCTCATAAATAGCATAACTATGAACTCCCAGGTTACAGAGGATAAACCCATTCTTTGGACAAACTTCAGCTTGTAAGCTAACGATCAGCATGTAAACCTTATATTGCACAAACACCCTGCACTTCGTATTTCCAGAGCCCTATCGCATCAATATATTTAACACTTCAATAAGATGGATCTACTGATTGATATGGTTGATATGTTTGATGTGTAGCTACTGCTGCATGAGATAAGAATGAGGAGGGTTGTCATGTTTGGCACTCCAGGGTACCTTGCCCCCATGACATCATGTATGTAGCCTGCGTGGCAAAGCATGGCATCAGAAAACTTGAGGGAGCAGGTGACCTTATTAAAACTGTCACAGGCAATGTTGTCATTATGATATAACTGAACTGTAGGTGTCCTTACAGCAGATGACACAGATGTGCAACTGGCTCTATGCTCAGCCGGAGCCTGAAGAGGCAGTTGTCCTTGGTCATTGTCATGTAGTGTGCCAGAGATTGCAGTATGGTTGGTGGCATAATTGCAGGTACAGCCAATCTGGTACCTGCTGATTTTCTTGGCATTCCTCCCTTCATTTTGTATCATTTCTCTTTCATTCTGTACCACTTCAACCATAAATACCATGATCAGATACTTTGAAAACCAACCCCCATCACTAATCTGAACTTGACATGCCAACTGCTAGGTGCCAAATGTTCACTTAGATGCGTTGCAGCTCCCTGATCTACTGTGAAAGTTTGTACATAAGAACATAAGAAATAGAAGCAGGAGTAGGCCATTCGGCCCTTCGAGCCTGCTCCGCCATTCAATAAGGTCATGGCTGATCTTCTACCTCAAATCCACCTTCCCACACTATCCCCATATCCCTTGATTTCCTTAATATCCAAAATTCTATCAATCTCTGTCTTGAATATATCCTCTGCAATCTGGGAGACCACTAACCTGACATACATCTATCATAGAGGATTGTTAAAGTTTGTGAAAAGGGGACAGAGACCAAAGTAGAGGCTAGACAGCAATTTAATTACATGCTCCTCACTCTCATATTTGCTTGGTTCGGTGGATTTTTGTTTTTACATTGGAGCAACCACATCCCTCTGGGGTACAGAATTCCAAAGATTCACAACCCTTTGAGTGAAGAAATTTCTCCTCATCTCAGTCCTAAATGGCCGACCTTTCATTCTGAAGCTGTGACCCCTAGTTCTAGACTCCCCAGCCAGGGGAAACATCCTCCCAGCATCTACCCTGTCAAGACCTGTAAGAATTTTAGATGTTTCAATGAGATCACCTCTCATTCTTAATTCTAGCAAATATAGGCAGAGTCTCCTCAATCTCTCCTCATAGGACAATCCCCACATCCCAGGAATCAGTCTGGCGAACCTTTGTTGCACTCCCTCTAAGCAGTATACTCCATATACTCTTATACTCCAATCCTTTTGTAATAAAGGCCAACATACCATTCGCTTTCCTAATTGCTTGCTGTACCTCCATGTTAACTTTCAGTGCATCGTGTACAAGGACGCCCAGGTCCCTCTGAATACCAACATTTCCCAATCTCTCCCCATTTAAAAAATATTCTGCTTTTCTATTTTTCCTACCAAAGTGGATAACTTCACATTTCTCCACATTATATTCCATCTGGCATGTGTATTGCAAAAGTTCCCAATCAACCAAGCATTTCTGCTTTTTCACCAATACTGCAGCATGTCTTTGATTGAGCCGGAACTGTGAGCTAATCCCAATGTATGAGTTGGATGGGATGTGGTATTCTGCAGCAAACATCTGGCTTGAACTCCGCTAATGTCTAGCTAATGTCTGGCTCTTAGACTGCTGGATGTGATGCCATCTTGGGTAACCAACTTCCTGCTTGAAACTTTTTTGAATTAGCCCTATTATACATCCAAACAATACGTTTAATGTTCTTTTCAAAATACCACTGAAACTTTTGCTTGGCTATAGGCCAAGTGGTCGGACATGTTAATTGGTGCTTTACTGAATGCTTTCACACAGAGGAGGCCACTGGGAAAGAAAGTACAGCACGGCCCATGTTAATCATTTGGGCCCCAGGTAGCCTACATCAGCTGCAATGTAATGTGGCCAGCAGTGTTGGTAGAAGATTTCAAATTTTTTCATTATTTAAACTTAAGATTCCAGGTTTACAGATCACATCGAACAAAGCTGCCTTTTAACAATTGAGTTCCCCTCATCCCAGGAATGCACTGGTGTTCCTTGAACCCAGAAGGCTCGATTTTAACCCCCCTCCTCCTCCTCCCGATGGGCAGGAGAGGGTCAGAGGGGAGGTTAAGATATCAGAATTGAGTAACCAGATCCCAACCCAATCCCATCCTCCATAATATTAATGGCAGTGATTCAATCCCTGGACGAGGCTCACGCTAAACGTAGGCGGGAGCCGACTTAACATGCAAAAGTTGCGGCCCGATGATGCCATCAGCTGGCTCCCCCTTCATGATCGCGGCCTGAGCCTTCCTCCCCCCGCCCGACTGCCGAGGACCAATCCCATGGGTCTCCAGCTGCGGCCTCCTGCCGCTAAAGTTCCGCTCCCACCCACTGTCAATCTGACCGGCTGTCGGGCAGGAGTCTGCACAGTATTATTTAAATGAGGTCCTGCCATTAATATTGGCAGGGCCTCTATGTCCCCAGCCTTGCCGGGTTCTTCGCCCACTATCGGGCTCCTCTGCAACTTTCCCACCTCCCTGTTAATATCAAGACCAATGTTTCTAAGGCACAAATGACGAGAGATACATTGTATTCCAGTCATTCATCTAATTAGAATATGCCTGCCCATATTGGGATGGGTGTATTGTATGCCTGACATCACTTCCAGCAGATAATTCTGGAAGTCATGTTGGGTGATCCAACAGGATACACTGGTTTACCAGCAATAACAATTGGGGAAATTCAGTCCAAATTGCTGAAATGCTTTAAGTTGTAGAATAGAGCTTATTATTGTCTTGCAGTCATTCCTTGTTACCGATATTTTTTTCCTCTGATTTTCTCTGCCAATGTGGCTTGCTCTACTGAAGATGTTGACTTTTTGCTGGGTTACAGGTCCATAGACATGAGTATCCATCCAGCAAGTTGCCAATGTATGAAGATTCACAGTGAGTGTTGGCTGGCTGTTTGACCATGGCGGAGGAGGGTGGTAGCACAGTCAGTCCCGACCCTGGCTTTAGCTGATGTCTACACGTGCGCACTTCCAGCCAGAAAATGCAAGTGTGTGGACTTTGGGTGAGGACTGGATCCCGCTGGACAGCGATCAGGATCAGGAACCCTGAACAATGTTCCCTCCCTAATTCAGGGGCACTGAGGACAGTTGTAGAGAACCTACTACCATCCGATCAAGATCAAATAGCTCAGCACAGACTCGGAATAAACTTGGATCAAGTAGATATTGACTAAGCTCACTGATCCATTAGGGGAGCACGTTATCTGTTATTCTATACAATATATTTCACCACCACACACACATGCAAAAAACTGTAAACCCTCGAGGATAATGATCCAGAGCCCTCATTTGGGAGCAGGGTTTTACATCAAAAAAATTGTTCATTTCATATTTACATTCTTAATTGTTTCCAAATTGATAATTACCACTCGCTTTGATTGTTCATAACAAAAAAGCATCCAGAAACCTTTCTGAAGCAACAGAATTTAAAGGAGTAGCATTCCTTAAAGTTTGGTAATGTAATTCCTTATATTGCACTCTGGGACCCACATTCTGCCATACAAAAAACCAAGAACATTTTTGTACATGTAATCAAGCATGCAGCAAGACATCCAGGCTTGGGCTGATAACATTCGCACCATACAAGTGCCAGACAATGACCATCACCAACAAAAAAGAACCTAACCACCTCCCCATGACATTCAACGACATTACCATCGCCAAATTTTATATTAGCAGTAAAAAAAAAGTTTTACTCCTTTAACACTTAAGAGAAAAGAAAATAGCACTTTATCATTTCAAGATCATTATGTTTAATGCACAAGATGTAACAAAAGTATTGACGATAAATTAGAAACATGGGATTTTCTCAGATACTTGTGAAGTTATACATTTTAGCAAATTTGAGAAAGCTTTTAGTTCAATTTAGTTAAATTCTTTCCAACGTAAAACTATGCCTTAGCTCTAAATGTAAATACTCATTTGATCAAAGGCTTTGGGTGAAAGTAACATGAATGTAATACTCCAGAATGGATCCTGTGTGACAGACTGCAATTTCACTTTTATTTGGTCCACTGGAACCAAAGTTACTCAGTGCTCATTCAGTAGAGAGAAAAAAGTAAACATTGGTCATTTTACTAATATGTTTGCTTACAAAGTATATCACTTATACAAAAGCTAGTTTGTACAACTGTGAACTAACAGTGTAGGTCCATTTCTATGATAGTCCTTTGCTCATTTTGTGTTAATATATATAAATCATTGATTTCAAAACCCTTGTCCCAATTTACAAATCCCTCTATGGCCTTGCCCACCCTAGTTCTCCAACCCGTCTCCAGCCCTTTGCCCCAGCTCTTATCCTCTTCTCTTCTGACTCTGGCCTGTTATGGGTCTCCATCAGTGGCACTGTCTTTAGCTATCATACTCCTGCACTCTAGAATTCTCTCCCTGAAGCTCTCCACCTTGCCCAATCTCTCTTCATCTTCAAAACCCCCATCGACCATATCTTTCATAACTCTTCTAACTCCTGCTTTGTGACTGTTCTCTCCTCATCCCTCTTCCACCCCACCCAAGTTTTTGTGGAGCACCTTTGGGACATTTTGACATGCTAAAAGTGCAGTTGGTGTTGTTGAGCTAACAGCGGAAGGGCATGCTGTTGTATTGATTTAGTATTAATGTAAAGTCCAAAGTTTGTAGATGCACTTAAGCAATGTCCCAAAAGCACACAATGTGATACTCAGTGTAAATATCAAAAATACCAATAAAACGAATCTTTAGAAATGAAAAAAAAGCAATGAATCAGCACTGTCTTTCAGATGAGACGTTAAACCGAGACCCTGTCTGCTCTCACAGGTGGACGTAAAAGATCCCATAGCACTATTTCGAAGAAGAGCAGGGGAGTTATCCCCGTGTCCTGGCCAATATTTATCCTTCGATCAACATCACTAAAAACAGATTATCTGGTCGTTAACACATTGCTGTTTGTGGGAGCTTGCTGTGCGCACATTGGCTGCCACTTTTCCTACATTACAACAGTGACAACACTTCAAAAAAGTACTTAATTGGCTGCAAAGCACTTTGGGAGATCAGGTGGTCGTGAAAGGCGCTACAGAAACGCAAGTCTTTCTTCTACAGAAGCAGCGAGCTTTGAACTAGGCACATTGTAAAATATCCACAGCGCACCCAAAAAAAAACAAGAGAAAGCAAACTCATTTGGTAATTTCTTCTAATGCTGGTTTACTTCGAATTGATACGGAGGGACATAAGACGAGCTACTCCCGCCCCCCCCCCCCCCAACCCAACCCAACTATTCTGGTTTGATTGCAGAACAGACTTGTTTAGCTTCAAGCAATAAGACTTTCAAATAATAGCAGCAGCAACAAAAGAAGCACAGCAACTGGCCGCTTCTAGTTGTGGGTTGACATGCTCTCGGGTCGCTGGGTCTCCGAGGATGGCGCGCGGGAGGGGGACAGCGCGCGGGGTCAGGGGCGGCGCGCGGGGAGGGGGACAGCGCGCGGAACGTCTCTCGAGTGGCTCGCGCCCAACTGCCACAGGCTCACGCGCCGGGTCAAGGGCTTGGTCTCGCTCCAGTTGCCTTGCGACAGCAGAGCCCCCGCCCGCCGCTATATAAAGGCAGACCGTCAACCGCTCAATCAGAAACACTCACTCACTAGGAACAGTCAAGCAACATTAATCTTTTTCTTCAATTGTGTGGGGTTTTTTTTTAAATAAACTTTTTTTCACCACCACCACCTCTCCCGCTTCATTAACCCAGTCTGCCGATTCTTTTTTTTTTATATTTTGGTCTGGAAACTGTTAATCTAACAGCCCACATCTGTTTCCAATATGGGTCGAGTTACATCTTTTGGAAACAATGCTGCTTTTTACTTAGTGAATTGCACAGAAAAAACGTTTTTTAAGCTAAACTTAAAAAAAAGACTTTAAGGCAATTATATACACGACAGCATCACCTCATTTATTTGTAATATGGCACATTGTCATTGTTACAATAAAATGTTCTGCTAATCTTAAAAAATAACTTAAAAGTTTCAGTAAACTATAGAAAGACAAATCCATAAAGGAAAAAAAATTCACAAAGTAACACAAAAAGTCTCTGAATATATGAAATTTAGTGCAGGTCTCAAAGTCTTCCATCAGTTCAACCACATTTGTACAAAATAACCATCAGACTCCAGAAACCAGACATAGAAACGATCCAAAAAGTTTTAGACAAAGTTTTACACATCTCACTTTTCATTTGGATTAGAGAGGCTAAAGAAAATCTGTAAAAATGAACCACTTACCGAGCATCAGCACAAAAGTGAGAGAGGGCAAAATCATGGTGGCTTTTAAAATTCGACATTGAATCCACAACTTGATGAGAAACTTTTCCTGCTGCTTTTCTCCGCCTCCTGGATTTGTGGGACTGGAATGCTGGGACAGACCTGAGCACATTAAAACATCAGGAGAAGGAATGGCACTGCGGGATTATTTACATCTTCCCCAACGCACAGCGGTGCAACATTACCCCCCTTGTCAACCATTCAGTTTATTCCAAGTGTCCAGATGTGGAGTGTGCTGGAATCGCCTTTGCTGGGACTTGGTGTGACAGGTCGGTTATGTTGAGGGCTGATGGATGGGTTTCAGGGACTGAATAGAGAGAGCAGTTGAATTACACACATTTTCCTATCTGTAAGTTGCAGAGTGCAAGTCTAACCACAAGTCTGCAAAAAGTATAGGGTGGTTTTTTTTTCCTCTGTCTAAGCTAACATCATCGGATTGAATTATTGCTGACTGTTGAGTGGGTTCTGTTTCTTCGATGCTAGCTTCGAAGTTCTAAACAAGTGTTTTATTTTAACATTTGAAGCAGGATGATTTCAAAACGAAAAAAAAAACCCAAATACTACCAGCGTTAGACTTTAAATCCAAAATAAATCACATCAGTCTCCCCAATCCAATTCGGTTTTAGCTATAAAAGCTATGCCTTTGCGTACCATTCAGTGTGTGATTCATATTTGCTGAGTGTCTGTAAATAATTATCTACCGAATGTTTTTCTTCAGATAGGTCACGAGCGCATAAGCGCCGCGTCGTGATATTTGCTCCATTTAGCTATTTTTCAACGTGGTTATTTATGTCAATAAAAATAGGAACGGTTAAAAAAACAAAAATGTTCACCAATGCACAAACTTGATCACCTGAAATCACAGATGTTGGTATTGAAGATAGCAAACCAGAATCTCATTTCCAATGTTAAAACCAGATTTTCCTCCTATAACCTTTTAGTTATTCCTTTAAAAAAAATACAAATTCTGTTGTAATCATGAGAATAGTGTCGTTAAAGGTCTTCCTGAAAAAAGTTTGGCAATGTTTTCTTCCTTTGTTCACACAACGTGGGGAGTGGGACGAATTGGAGAGCTCTTTCAAAGAGCCGGCACAGGCACGATGGGCCGAATGGCCTCCTTCTGTGCGGTATGATTCTACGATATATCGACACCCGTTGTCAGCCTAGGTACATGTGATGCCATCATGACAAACATAGCTCCTTCCTCCCAAATAAGGAATGGAGAGAGGTGGCGCTTTGCTCTGCATCTAACTCAATCGGGCACGATTTGAAACAGACAGTAGATCCAAAAGTGGAGGAAAAGATTTCACACCCCACCACTGACATCCCTCACATTGATGAAAACAAATATTTAAATACAATTTAAAAATACTTTTGCAGAATGTTTAATTTGTAACAGTTTCACTTGGCAGCAGAGAACCTCACTTTTTGATTCAAAATAGCCAATTGAATTTCTGTTTTTTTTTCCAATAGCTTGATTAGCAATGACTATATTTTTACAAACCAGCTAAGTAACATAGTTTAGAAAATACTGCACAGATTTATTTAATTTTACTTGCAAATGCAAGTTCTTTCTTACATTGCAGTAAATACATGCACAATTTTAACATGTAATACATCATTATCATACGGTATTTTTGTGGCTATGAATGCTTTGAATTATCCAGAATCAATTTTTGGAAATCTTGGCAATAATTTTGACATGTATTCAGTGCCAAGCAAAAATAATATTTTTGGCATTAAAACTTGTTTTGATATTTTAGCACATCATATTTTCCAATATGGACTTAATTTTACAGTAAATACTTACGAGCAGTGGATGAAAAACACTAATTGAGCCAATTAATAAAGAGTGGATCCAAATGAGAGTATTGAGCACAGCATTTTCAGCTGTTATAAAAGTCTTATGACAGTTGTGCTATGAGAAATAATGAAACCAGCATAGAATTAAATTTTAAATAAAAACAGAAAATGCTGGAAATACTCAGCAGGTCAGGCAGCATCTGTGGAGAGAGAAACAGTTAACGTTTCAGGTCAATTACCTTTCGTCAAAACTGGAAAAAGTTAGAAAAGTAACAGGTTTTAAGCAAGCAGAGGCAGGGAAAGGGGGGAGGGGAGGAAAGAACAAAAGGGAATGTCTGTGATAGAGTGAAAGGCAGGAGAGATTAGATGACAAAAGGGATGATGGTGCAGGGCATTAGGAGATGGTAATGGGACAAGTAAAGAAACAAAAGATGGGTCTGGAGGAAGTGTAAATGGGAATATCAGAATCATCAGCAACAGCTGCCATCCGAAAAAATGGGGGCGGAGGTTATGATCTGAAATTGTTGAACTCAATGTTGAGTCCGGAAGGCTGTAAAGTGCCTAATAGAAAGATGAGGTGCTGTTACTTGAGCTAACGTGAGCTTTATTGGAACAGTGTAGGAGGCAGAGGACAGAGAGTTCAGAGTCAGAGTGGGGCGGAGAATTAAAATGACAGGCGACTGGAAACTGAAAGAAGTACAAGTAAATCGCTGTTTCACCTGGAAGGAGTGATTGAGGCCCGGGATGGTGGGAAGGGAGGAGGTAAAAGGGCAGCTGTTGCATCTCCTGCGCTTGCACAGATAGGGAATTCAATTTTGTTTATTAATGGAGAATGGATGACATTCCCACATTTGTAGCTCCAACTGCAGTATCAGAAAAGCATTAGGAGGTAAGGGTGACATGTCCACAGAGGAGCCACAACCAGGTCTTAACTAGGGAAGGGCTATACTGGCCATGTCTTACATAATAACCTGGGTAGATCAGAGGAGAAATGCATCTGTGGGGTAATGTTCAGTATGGAACCCATGTCTAAACTGTGTCAAATGATGGCACTGAATTTAGTGGCTCCAGCTGTTCTGCCTGTGGCTTTTAAAGCAGCAGCAACTATCAATCTTCTGGCTACAGGTCCATTTCAGGTACCAGAAGGTGTTTTTGGTGACATTAACAAGGGCACCATGGTCACTTCCAGACATGAGTTGACTGATGCACTGTTGAATCTATTAACCTCTCCATGAATATGAAGAAACAAAGGTGAGTAGATTGTTTATTGAGTAGATTGGGCCTATACTGTCTGGAGTCTAGAAGAATGAGAGGTGATCTCATTGAAACATATAAGATTCTGAGGGGGATTGACGGGGTAGACGCTGAGAGGTTGTTTCCCCTGGCTGGAGAGTCCAGAACTAAGGGGCATAGTCTCAGGATAAGGGGTCGGCCATTTAAGACTGAGATGAGGAGGAATTTTTTCACTCAGAGGGTTGTGAATCTTTGGAACTCTCTACCCCAGAGGACTGTGCATGCTCAGTCGTTAAGTATATTCAAGGCTGAGATAGATAGATTTTTGGACTCTTGGGGAATCGAGGGATATGGGAATCGGCGGGAAAGAGGAGTTGAGGTTGAAGATCAGCCATGATCTTATTGAATGGCGGAGCAGGCTCAAAGGGCCATATGGCCTACTCCTGCTCCTAATTTATATGAGAGAGAAACCAGAAAATAATAGATCTGTTAGTCTAACATCTGTCATGGGGAAGTTTTTGAAATCTATAATTAAGGACAGAGTGACTAAGCACCTAGAGAAATTTGAGCTGATTAGAAAGAGCCAACATGAATTTGAAAAGGGTAGGTCATGTCTAACAAACCTAATTGATTTTTTTAAGGAAGTAACTAAAGTAGTAGACAGGGGAATGTCTATGGATGTAGTTTATATGGACTTCCAGAAGGCATTTGGTAAGGTTCTACATAAGAGACTGTTATCTCAAATTAAAGCTCATGGAATTAAAGACAAATTATTGACCTGGTTAGGAGATTGGTTAGACGGTAGAAGAAAGAGAGTAGGGATAATTGGTATGTACTCAAATTGGAAGGATGTGACTAGTGGTGTCCCACAAGAATCTGCGCTGGGTCCTCAACTATTCACTATATTTATTAATGACTGAGATAGCATAATAGAGAGCCATATATCCAAGTTTGCTGATGCCAGAAAGATTTGTGGTATAGTAAGTAGTTTAGACGGGAACATAAAATTACAAAGAGATATTGATAAATTAAGTGAGTGGGCAAAACTGTGGCAGACGGATTTCAAAGCAGCTAAGTGTGAGGTTATCCATTTTGGACCAAAACGGGATAGATCCGAGTATTATTTAAATGGTGAAAAGTTAGGAACAGTGGAGGTCCAAAGAGATTTAGGGGTCCATGTACACAGATCACTAAAATGTAGTAGTCAGGTACAAAAAAATAATTAAAAAGGCTAATTTAATGTTAGCCTTTATAACTAGAGGGCTAGAATATAAAGGGAAGGAAGTTTTGCTACAGTTATACAAAGCCCTAGTTTGACCACATCTGGAGTACTCTGTACCACACCTTAGAAAGGATATATTGGCCTTGGAAGGAGTGCAGCGCAGATTCACTAGAATGTTACCAGGGCTCCGAGGATTAGATTATTAGGAAAGATTACATAAAATAAACTTGCATTTCCTGGAATATAGAAAGTTAAGGGGTGATTTGATTGAGAGTTTTAGGATTTTGAAAGGAATTAATAGGGTAGATCGAGAGAAACTTTTTCCGCTGGTGGGGGAGTCTAGGACAAGGGGACATAACCTTAAAATCAGAGCCAGGCCATTCAGGAGAGAAGTTTGGAAATGCTTCTTCACACAAAGGGTGGTAGAGGTGTGGAACTCTCTCCACAAAAAGCAGTAGATGCTAGCTCAATTAATAATTTTAAATCTGAGGTTGATAGATTTTTGCTAGCCAAGGGTATAAAGGGATTATGGAGCCAAGGCAGGTGGATGGAGTTAGGATACAGATCAGCCATGATTATATAGAATATACAGCACAGAAACAGGCCATATTGCCCAACCAGTCCTTGCTGGCGTTTATGCTCCACTCAAGCCTCCTCCCATCCTTCCTCAGCATAACCCTCTATTCCTTTCTCTCTCATATGCTTATCTAGCCTCCCCTTAAATGCATCTATACTATTTGCCTCAACCACTCCCTGTGGTAGTGAGTTCCACATTCTCACCATGATCTCACTGAATGGCGGAACAGGCTCGAGGGGCTGAATGGCCTACTCCTGTTCATATGTTCCTACCTGCTACCCTGGGAGTGCTGAGTTTATGGCAAACCTCTTCTCTGTTTTATGACTGCTGGATGGCTTTGATTTCAGGCCTTATGTAAATTACAGTGTTTAAGGGTTCATGTCTTATAATAATTAATTAGTGTTTGTTAACTAGACCTTTATGTTGTGCTTTTTGCTTTATTTTTTTCTCTATGTAAATCTTCAAAGAAGCTACAAGTAAACATCACAAAAAGAACCCTCGCATCTGAAAGACATGTACACCACACATGGTGGTTTTTTCTGACAGCAGTGCCAATGTCCCAGAACAAGACAGCACCTCACAACACCTGCATCCCTCTGATCCATGTGTGCAAACACCAGCACAGCTATAAACACCCAGGAGAATGCAGTTAGTGAACTTGAGAAGTAACACCAGGTGAGTCACAGTACACAGGTGAGGAGGAGCGAATGGTGGTGCCAAAGGAACCTGCTGACTAGATGGCTACACAGCTGCTATTAATAGCCTTTTTGTACTTTGGGAATTGCAGCTGTGTAGTGAAACTAGGCAGCTGTGTTATGTTCCTGTTAGTGGAAAAAGAGATATAAGTGCTATGCCTGCTGAGTACTGTATCAGTCGCTTGTTTGATACATTTATGGGCATCAAATTGCCTTACTCTGCAGATGATCCCTATGCTTGCTTGAAAGGAGGTAATGATTGAAAAGTTGGGGGGGGATATAACCTTGACTGCTATTGGAAGTGCATCCCTATGGTGAAGGTTAAATCACAACTAGACAACATGGAAAGTTTTGGACTTGATACAAGTCCTGTATGATGGAGCCATTTCTCATTCTTGTAATCTTATGTTTTAATTGTCAAAATTCTAACTGCATTTATTCAATGTACTTCTGGAATTATTATCCATTTTTTTTAATCCATTGTCAATTTCCTCATAAGTTACCTCTCCCTAGCTCTGCGACTGCTACAAGGTTCCTCAACTAGAATATTTTCCCTAACATGCTTCATTACTAGAACTAAATTTGTTAAAATTATTTATTCTGCTCCATGGTCAAAATTAGCAGTAGCCCAGTAGCTCCAGACTAAAAATCTATTGAGCTGGCAGATCTCAGATGCTAAGTGCTTAACGAGCTATCTGTTTTTCCATTGTATAAAGCTTGTTATCATCATAATGAATGTTCATTTTGATCTATAAGCGTGACACATTTGGGGCAATTTTACCTCCGGTTCAGAATGTTATGGGTTCAAGCCTCACATAAGATTAAAGATCAGAAGAATCTTTTCCCCACAAAAGAGATATGCTCCCAGCAGAAGCAGTTAATGGTGTGTTGCTTAATTCCTTTAAAAAGAACTGGATACATGGCTTATTATGTAGAGGATTGTAGGTTAGAAGAACACGTATCAATAGAGATGATCGAATGCTGAAGAGAACAGAATGGCCTCTGAGCTGCTGAGATTAAATTGCATTTGTTGGGCATCGACCATGATAAGAGAATTGGACATGGTCTATTATGGAAAGGCTTAATGCTTGAGATGGTCTTTTCTTGATCCATTCCTTCTTACATCTATCATTGAATAAGGTGAGTCAAGAGAAAGCTTTGTTGTAATAGTTAATAAAAAAAGATATTACAATGTATGGCAGCAATCATAAACACACAAAATTTGAATTTTAATAAGATCACAAAATAGAAGTTGAGAGAATGTTACTCACATCTGCAAAGCATGATTGAGATTACACATGGAATTTTGTATCCAGATGTGGTCACCATACTTGAGATAAATTATAAGATGATGTGATGTTCCAATGTTAGCAAAAAATATCAGCATGATTATAAAGTACTTTATACTCACGCTGACTTTTTCACTAACATTAACGAATGGAGGAATTTTAACCCAATACTGACAGTTGAAAGAATTCAGACAGTAGAACAAAGGTGATTCCAGGATTTAGATCATTGATAAGGTGATGTGGAGAGTGCTGAACTGGACGGCACAGTTATAAAGTCAGGCAACAACCTGAACTTAGCATAAGGAACAACTTTATGTTGAGTCATTAATTTATGGAATAGACTGCCACCTAGTGTGGAAAATACTGACTTAATTGAATCATTCAAAAGAGAATTAATCAATTCTTGATTCAGTCAGAAGAGGAAGATGTTGGTTTTAACGCAGTAAAAAGATTTGGGGAAAAAAGCCTGGAGGATAGAATTATCTGAATAGAATGAGTCAGCTTTTATTTCTACCTGATTTTTCTCTCTTGGTTCTTTAACTAATGTGGCTATGATACCGACTTTTCTGCAAAGTTGTCTTTTTTTTCCTCTTACACTTGCTTTGAGCTCCAATTTTAACAACATTTGTTTGCAGATTTTGCAAAGGAGCAATAGTCTCTTTTTTCAACATTGACTTCTTTTGCCCGTGGCTCTGAGAAACACTTGTTGCTATGCTTTTTAAAGCTTACATCATCCTAGCAGATGTTATTAATTGGCTAATTTCAGTTTAAAGCAAAGACATCTGTAAAACATCTCAGCTGTGACACTAATGAAGATTTGGCATAATAATAGCTATCAACAAGTACATTTTTTAGGTCAACAACAGTCATTTCCACATTCATAACTCATATATTTTTTGCTGATTACTTAAATGTCTGATCATGGTTGTATGCAAACTTGTACTTAATACCAACATCTACATGTTGGCTTTGAAGAGTCATTTTGGTTGTTTTCTGTTCCAGAATATGTACACATTTCACGATACATTTGTACTTTGCTTCAGATTAATTGTTGCCTTCTTATTTTTCACTGAGTTCTTATTTCTAATCAATGAACTCCCATCACAATTACTGTAAACATAGTGCTCAAAGCAATATATCCACTAAAAGGCAGTAATCCAAAAGCAAAATACTGCAGATGCTGGAAATCTGAAATAAAAAGAGAAAATGCTAGAAATACTAGTCAGCAAGTCAGGCAGCATCTGTGGAGAGAGAAACAGAATCAGCCTTTCAGGTTGATGACCTATTGTCAGAACTGAAAAATGTTAGAGATGTACCAGTTTTTAAGCAAGTACAGAGGCCGGAAAAGGGGGAGGAGAAGAAAGAACAAAAGGGAAGGTCGGTGATAGGCAGGAGTGATTAAATGACAAAAGGGATGATGGTGCAAGGCAAAAGAGGGTGGTAATGGGACAAGGAAAGAAGTTGGGTCTAGAGGAGCTGTAAATGGCAACAGCAGAACCATTACTAGCACTTGCTGTCCGAACAGTTGAACTCACCGTTCAGTCTGGAAGGCTGTAAAGTGCCTAATCGAAAGATGAGGTGCTGTTCCTCGAGCTTCTGTTGATCTTCATTGGAACAGTGTATGAGGCCGAGGAGAGAGAGGTCAGAGTGGGAGTGGGGACTGCGGAGAATTAAAAGGGCTAGCGACTGGAAGCTCAGGGTCACACAACGGAGGCGTTCAGCAAAGCGATCACCCAATCTGCATTTGGTCTTCCCAGTGTAGAGGAGACTGCATCGTGAGCAGAGAATACAGTACACTAAATTGAAAGAAGTACAAGTAAATCGCTGTTTCACCTAGGAGGAGTGTTTAGGGCCCTGGACGGTGGGAATTGAGGAGGTGAAAAGGCAGGTGTTGCATCTCCTGCTCTTGCATGGGTTGGTGCTGTGGGAAGGGGACTGGGTGTTGGGGGTGATGGAGAGTGGGCCAGGGTGTCGCGGAGGGAATGGTCCCTTTGGAATGCTGAAAGGGGAGGGGAGGGTCAGTAATTAATTGTTTGCATGTGTATTGAAGTGCCAGCTCTGCTGAGTGGTAGCACTCTTGTCTCTCAGTTAGAAGGCTGTAGGTTCTAAGGTTAACTCCAGGTTTGAGCACATAATCTAAGCTGTCACCTCAGTGCAGTACTGAGAGGCTGCATTGTCAAAGGTGCCATGGGTAATTTTAAACGGAGACTCTGCCTGTCTGTTTAGATTGGCACAAAAGATTCCATGGCACGATTCAAAGAGGAGCAAGGAAGTTCTCCCAATGTCTGGGCAACATTTATCCCTCAACCAAAACAGATTATCTGGTCAATTATCTCATTTTCTGTCAGTGGGGGGCTTTTGTGCACAAATTGGCTGTTGTATTTGCCTATGTAACAACAGTGACTGCACTTCAAAAGTATCGAATTAGCTATGCAGCACTTTGGGATGTCCTGAGGATGTGAAAAATATTATAGAAATGCAAGTTCTTTCTTTTAAATCAACCACGATTAAATAATGACTTTTTATAGTTGTTTATTGGTGGCATGAGAATTTGAAGGGAAAGCAAATAAAAGATGTATTTGTGGTGGACTCGCATAACAGAAGGTGCAAGTTATGAAAATGTAAATTCTAAAACTAGCAATACTTAATTGTACCCTCAGTAACACATTTATATGGGACTAACCTTTGCCTATGATTTCCTCTGGTTTGCAGGAACTTGCTATAAACTGATTTGTCTCCAAGCCAAGCCATAGAAAGAAAGACTTGCATTTATATAACATCTTTCACAACCTCAGGACATCTCAAGGTGCTTTACAGCTAATGAAGTAATTTTGAAGTGTAGTCACTGTTGTAATATAGGAATAGCTTGTTAGGCGAGTTGCTATACTTCACTGAGAAGTATATATATTTGAATGAAATGTCTTGTATTCAGCGCCGTGCATATAGTTAATGCCTAATCTTTGAAAAGCATTGAAAATCAAAATTATTACCTTGTCCTTTTATTTTGGTGCAGACATGCCAATCTGAGCTCCATTGTTTTCTATAAACCCTCATTTACTTAGGTCGGTTTCTGCTTGTCCCCAAGCTGTGCTGTCAACAAGTAGAGATTATTTTGTTGTCAAACATACTGGCTGTTGAGGTTCCCATTGATAAAGTTGCAGTAATAACATCACATCTGTCAGCCCTTCAGCACGAAAATCATCACATGTAACAATGTAGAGCGCACCGGCAGTCAGAGTTGACACTGAAAGCCACCGTTGGCACAACAGGGTACGAAAACAGTCAAACCTTGTCGCAACATGGAGAGTATGTTATATACACTATAATATTGGGGATTAGATAAAAGCTCTTTGAGGTTCACATTGAGGGCTGGGCCTCATTAGCATCAGGATGGTGGACTGTGGCCACCGCAATATCAGGTGTTCCAGACGGCCACTGGGTCAGAAGAAGGTAAGAAAGAAAAAAGACTTGCGTTTATATAGCGCCTTCCGCGACTACAGGACATCCCAAAGCACTTTACAGCCAACAAAGTACTTTTGAAGTGTAGTCACTGCTGTAATGTAGGAAAGGTAGGTAGGTCCAATGGGGGGTGGGATCCGATCACTGGAGGGGTGGGGGAAGAGCCGGAGCAGCAGGCTAGTTTTGTGGTGCCTGGAGAAGGAATCCTGCTTCTCCTGACCCCACAAATATAAAGAAGTACTTGCTTTTTGGCTGGGACACCAGCTGATACGGTTGGAGCGCGCACAACGCATGCCCCGCTCAATTCAGTCCAAAGGTGGTTATTGGGCCCTATATTTGGCATAGGAATGATTAGCAATTTAAATGGGCCTACCGTCTGATTCAGGGGGGCTGCTCTGTCCATTCATCAGTAGGCCTCGGGGAAACATTACTGTGGCCACAGTGATGGAGGTAATAGGGCGGTAGGTCAATCCCCATCATTTTCAGGGCGCTACAGTCCTGGTTCCACTGGGTGGGAGGCCTGAAAATTCAGCCCATTGATTGTATAATACTGGCTAGTAAAGTCTGATATTAGTTCATTGTCGATTAGAATCAGAATCTATCCCTGTACTGTACTGTATTTTGCAAGCTGCCAAGAGGAGTAATCTCTTACAGCTGGATTTACTGGTTGTCAGGGGTCAACTAGACTCAACTCTCTATCAAGCCAATTTGTACATCTTGAAAGTTGTTCCACAGTTGCTTTATTTTGATTTGACCTATTTACAATGGGGCAAGCACTTCATTCTAGTTTCCTCCTCCTGTCACAGGGGTAGAACTTAATCAGGATAAATCTGGAGCAACATTTGTATAAAAGGCAACATGACCTTGAATGGGTACATACAAGTCCAACCATACTGATTTACTTCTGGTCTCATTTTGATTGCCAAGAATGATTTTTAATATCTTGTATTGCAATTTCTTCTTTTTTTTTTACTAAGTATAACAAGTCAACACTCCAATGTTTTGGGGTCAATGAAATGGTTCGCACCCACCTGATCCAGATCTTCTGTCATTTTACTGCTTTTAAATCACATAGATATTTCATAGATAAATCTTCTTTTAAATCCTGGCACATCATTTGCATAAAATTCTGGGGGTTTTGGGGGACCGATTTATCTCTTTAATTTTCCAAGAAGGTGCTCTACTTCCTATTTCACTGTTAAACATATAAATCGAGGAAGCAAGAAAAAGAAAATGTAATATAGAAGAAAAGGGAAAATAACATTTTAGTTTATGCCTGCATGTTGTTATTGCAGTCAACTCTAATTTCATTCATTTACTAGTGGATCTTCCATGGTACTGCTCCTGGTTAGTCAGAGGATATATGATGCGTTATAAGGACAGAAGTGTTAAACCATGTAACAGTGTATTAGCCTGCTGCTTAAGTGCAGCAGTGTGTAACTTGATGTGTCCCTATAAAGCAAAGAAACAACTTGTATTTATGTAGCGCCTTCCATGACCTCAAGATGTTCATAACCAATGAAGTACTTTTGAAATGCCGTCCCTTGTTTTGTAGGCAACTGTGGCTGTCAATTTACACACAGCAAGGTCCCACGAACAGTAATGAGGTGAATGACCAGGTAACTGTTTTTTGGTGACTTTGGGTGAGGGTTAAATGCTGGCCAGGACATTGGGAGAACTCCCTATACTTCTTCAAAAAATTTTGCCATGAGATCTTTAGTCTCCCCCAGGACAGGCAGATATCTCATTGAAAAGACAGAACCTCTGATAATTCAGCAGTCCCAGTCCCTCAGTGGTGGATTGCTCAACCTAGATCATATGCTTGAGTGCTGGAGTGCAACACACTAGAAAAAGTACACACCATGTTGCTTTTAGTAAGTCAGAGGGTGTGCTGTTTTAAAAGGACAGGACAATTATACCATGTGAAATAGAATGTTGGTGTGTTGCCCTGTATGGCTATGAGGTGTAATTGCTGTGAATTCTTGAAATGAGTGTTGGGGTCAGTTATAGGCCTGAACCCTAGCTTTGTTTGATTGACAGGTCAAGTAAGAAGTTGGGTGACATGCTGGAACCAGAATGATGTTGGAGGATGGAGCTGAAACACAGAGCACTTTAAGATCGTTTTCATGTTTAAAGTAGAGAGCTGAATGTGGGAGATAAAATGTGTAAGTTCTCATAATTGGAAGAATCATTATTTAAAAAGTTTAAATGTCTCTACATTTACATCTAGGCTCTAAAGTTCCCCAGATGTTCTCCCAGTCTCCTGCCATAAGGTCTCCACTGTTTCTTTGTGGATTTTAATAGTCTCTCACCAAAGTTACAATGGGAGACCAGAAGAACCGTGTAAAATTTCAGGGTTCTGGTGTCCAAAATAAGGTTTGTAATATAAAAAGACATTTAAAAATTACACATTTTGCAGTAATATGATTAACCTTAACTATGAAGTTATCTTTTGTGTCTTTGAGCACCTCGATTAATGTTTTTACTTGAAGGCGCTGTGGGAGTGTTGAGGCCATTAAAATAACACCCCAATCCTACTACTCCACTGTGGTAAGAGTGTTAGTGAACATCTTTTTAAAATAAAATGTTGTTTTAGGTTTAAGACTTTGAGATGCTTCTCTATCTCTACAATCAAGTCATGGTGGCAAAAGCTTCAAGATCTTTCATTATAGCTTACTTCTCATCCCAGAAATGTTAATAAACCTAGATTCATGGTCATATCTGGCATAGTCGGCAGGATCTCAAACGGACGGCAGACACTCGCAGACGGAAGCATGTCAACCGCGTGAGTACGTTTAAAATTACCACGCATAGTTAGGACAAAGTAGAAGTCTGCTACGTGTCGGCTGCCCGAGAGATCCGAATCTGCAGGTCTGAACGAGACTCCACGCAGTCTATGGATAACAACCCCAGGTGAAATGATTCTTACTAATACTGTGTTATCTAGATTGAATCGGTAACGTAGCGTAACGGTGCGAGGTCGGTATAAGTTGCAAGTATCCGTCTCACTCGGGAGGAGTCTTGGAAAGAGAGAGATACCTCTGACAATAGCCATGGGGGATAGAGATATGGAGTGGGGACCAGAAGGGTCCCTGACTAAATATGTGGCCAGATAGAATAAGAAACTGATAACCAAAATGCTAGCAGATAAATGGGATCCCAACGCCATCCCCACCAAACAAGAAGAATGGTGGGAAGGCGAAAAGAAAAACAAAGAAGAGAAGGCAGTGATAATAATAACCAGATCATATTGCGAATTAAGTAAGAGAGCTAATGAATTCATAACAGCCCAGAAAAAGGAAAAATGCGCAAGTGCAGCGACACCGACGGCGCCAGTAATGGCAACTAACAATGACGACCAATCTATAGACTGGGGTTGCCAAATATGGGACGACCCTTTCACATGCAGCATAGAGGGCAGCTTCTATAATGCAGTAGTTACCCAAGAACACGGTGACAGAATGAGACCAGTGGCATACTACTCTACTCAACAGTCACCAGTAGTAGCAGGGTTGGCCCGCTGTGTAGCGGCATTGGATTGCGCTGCATGGGCAGTCAGGGTCAGTGAACCAGTAGTCATGTCAGGACAAATCATCCTACATACCCAACATACTGCTAAACACCGGGAAATTAAGAGCTGTCTCAGACAGCAGGAGGGCTGCTTGGGAAGCAGTCCTAATACCCAAGGACCGATCGGTGCAGATAGTTAGGGACTTACGCCCCAACCCAGCTGAGGGAATGCTATCAGAAGGACAAGAACACCGCTGTAGGGTAGCAATAGAATTAGAAAATCCTAGTGGAATGTCGGATGAGGCCATTGAAAACCTGGACATCACCCTATATGTGGATGGATCCAGAAAATATATAGACGGGGAGCCACACACTGGGTGGGCAGTGGTAGACCAGGATGAGAACATGGTAGTAAAAGGGAGGTTGGAAGGATCCATGTCAGCACAAGTAGCCGAGCTAGTTGCCCTGACCCGAGCTTTGGAATTAGCAAAGGGAAAGCGGGTAAACATCTACACGGATAGCCGATATGCCTTTGGCGTAGTACATGACGACATGACCGCTTGGAGCCGGAGAGGATATGTCACCTTTGGAGGGGTACATATAAAACACGAAAACATAGTAAAAAATCTAGTAGAGGCAGCAAAGGGTCCCATAGAGGCGGCAGTAATAAAGGTAAAGGCACACCAAAAGGTGACAGATAAGATTCAGAGAGGAAACGAGGGAGCCGACGAGGCCGCCCGTAAGGCGGCAGAAACTGAAATAGTAACTCACATAGCTGCAGCCGCCTTCGGACCTGAGGAAATTAATATCAGAAAGTTACAGGAAAACACAGATGTTGAAGAAAAGGAAAAATGGGAAAGAAAGGGAGCTAGGCTAGATGAAGACTGGATATGGAGAAATAAGTTACAGGTAGTAGCCCCAAACTGTATCCAGAGAAACCTGCTGGACATATATCACGGGCCCGATCATGTTGGAAGGGAAAATATGATAAATAGGCTTAAAATGGATTGGTGGTGGTGCGGCTTAGGGAGAGAGGTAGCCAAGCACGGTCAACGGTGCGTAATATGTGCACAACACAACCCTGGCCGGCCAATAAAGGTCCACATGCTGCATCAGCCAAGACCCAAATGACCTTGGGAAAATTTACAAATAGATTTTACAGGACCTCTACCCAATAGCAGGGGCAAAACATATTGCCTGGTAGTAATAGACCAATTCACACGTTGGGTAGAAACCTTTGCCACAAGGGACTGCTCCGCAAATACAGTGGCTCAGATATTTGCCTATGAAATTATTCCCAGGTGGGGGGGTCCCGCTACAAATAGACTCGGATCAAAAGACACACTTTACAGGGAAGGTAATGAAACAAGCATGTAAGCTATTGGGCATACAACAACGATTCCACATCCCATATCACCCACAAAGCTCAGGAATGGTGGAGCGAATGAACTGCACTCTTAAGACAGCCCTTGCAAAGGCTATCACAGAAACAGGAAAATCTTGGTCCAACCTGTTGCCATACATATTAATGCGCCTACGAACCACACCCAACCGGACAACTGGCCTGACCCCATACGAACTAATGACCGGACGCACCATGCGCCTGCCCGAAGGAATCTCCACAGGGAGTGCAGAGTTAGGGCCAGTTAGGGATCAGATTAAAAACTATGCTAAGACTCTAGACGAACAACTAAAGGCTTTACGGAAGGAGGTAAGGGAACAACAAGCCATTAGAGACCAGAAGAACAAATTGGCCGAGCCAACGGAACCTCTACCAAAGGTAGGGGACTCCGTAATGGTCCAGACACTGCCAGGGCGACCCGGGTTCGCCCCGGGGTGGACCGGACCCTATGAAGTAATAATGACCAATGATACGTGTGCATGTGTGGATATGAATGGTAAAGGGCAGGTGGAAACACTGGTCCCAGCTTAAAAAATAGTGCATAAGAGACCGCTTTAGTAGATGGCCGCTAACCCTTGGTGACGACCAAGACCATATTATATCCCTGCAGGTAGACCGCAACCATGATGCTGCTATACTGGATCCTCGCAAGACTAGTGCTTGCACAGCAGGTCGGGGCTAATCATCAGATAATTTATGGTACCCACCATAACACAACATGCCAGGGTGGCGAGATAACGACAAAAGTAGGAGTGACGGTGTGCATAGGCTGTACAGAAGGAACCCCTACCCTCAGCAGATGGAAATCGTGGACTGACGGAACAAGGCTATGCACTACCAACACCAGCTCTACAACCGCCGACAACCACCACCAGACCGAAACCCCTGGAATGTCCAAAAACATTCCCAGGACCAAAGGGAGGACTTGTATTAGTGGACAATGGCAGAATATTGTATGATAACGTGCGCCATGAGCTTGTACCTGTGGTATTGAATTTGTCAACAATATACCCACCAACGTGGTGTAGCCCACAAGCCCAACAATTGTATAAAACCCTTGTAAAAAGTGTTATAGACCAAGCTACCCAGGCGTCAGGATTACGGAGAAAGAGGTTTAGAAGGAAGAGAAGTATGCTAGATGTAGGAACAGTATTTAACACAGGTACGTCACTCGTTAATGCCTTAGACAGCGAAGCAGTAGACAGGGAGCTAGGAAGCCTGAATGAAAAACTGAAACGGGTATTGAAGCAGACAAACACTGAGGCACAACACGGAATGCAGCTGGGGACACACAGAGGAAATCCTATTGGGAATTACCCATATCCTAGAAGCACATGCAAAGACAACCAACCGCCTAATAAATGTCACTGAATATAATGAAGGGCAAACTAAGGCGGAAATGTTGTGTCACGCTTATGGGTCATGGATAACAGGCCAAGTTCATGCCAACATGAACCAGCTACATCAGGGGGAGGTTCCCAGTTGGCTAAGTAACAAAAAGCTGAAAGACTTGGCCAGTAGCCCAGGCAACATGACGGCATGTCAATTACGAGGTCTGATCCGAGCATATCCCACAGAAACACACTGTATAACTAACCTCACACAATATCTCAGGGTGGTTATGATGATCCCGGTAATGACCAAAGACCAAGCATCCTATCTCCTGTACCAAGTAGAAAATATAGGGGTGAATCAGGGAAAGGCCCACGTGAGGAACTAGCCGACCCATAGCTACGATACAAAAAAGGAGCCAACGCCTGGCGTAGGAAAAATGTTGGTAGGGATATCCCTGACAGGATGCAAAGAGTATGGAAAGGCAGTAATGTGCCCGCACCCAGTAGGGACTGGAGAACAGGCATAATGTGGATTCAATGAGACCACAAACTGTACTGTGGAAATCACACAGGCTCGATACGAGCCAACTCGTGTTGCATACCGAAGCAGAGGGGAATACTGTGTGACCACCAATGAAAAACTGTATAATTACGGACCTCTCGTCTGCCCAATCAACAACGCAAGCTTTTGCTTTAACCCCAAAACACCAGCGACAATTGGATACCAGCATTTAGTAGCAATATATAAGAGACAAGAAGTGTCCATCAATGCCACGGAAGAGATTAAAGGGGACCTGCGAAATTACATAATCCCCGAAGGACCCAAAACTCCCAGAGCACCTAACGAAGATGGCCGAGAAACTGAACAAAATGGTCAAACTGTACCACAAGTTACGATGGGAAATTGAGAAAATTGGGAGGGAAGTCGAAAACTTGGGGTATGCCCCATGGTATGAAACAGTCTGGAATTGGGGACTAAGTGTACAAATACACCTTGGATAAGAATAGCATCTCACATACTGGTCTGCCTACAAGTGATAGTCATGATGTACCTGATGTCAAGCTGTTGCCTCAAATGCAGGAAGCAAAAGGAAGAGAGACTGGCTCGAGCTATGAACAAGGCAAAAGATAGGGAACTCACGAATCTATACCAGTTGTAAGTAAGCAGTATGGCCACCTTGGGCCGGCATGGCCAAGGGCCAAAAGGGGGGACTGAAAGGGGAAAAGTAAAGAATATCTGGGAAAGTTAGTGTAGAGTAGTGTTGCATGACGGGGGCTTGGTTCTATACAGACAATGGTCAAGGAGAGCAGGGTGCAACATTGCCACGCATAATAAGAACATAAGAACATAAGAAATAGGAGCAGGAGTAGACCAATCGGCCCCTCGAGCCTGCTCCGCCATTCAATGAGATCATGGCTGATCTGATCCAACCTCAACTCTAAACAACTCAAGAAGTAGGAGCAGGACCAGGCCACTCGGCCCCTGGGCCCGCTCCGCCACCCACAGGGCCTTGACCGAACCGAACTCAAACTCATGTCCAATTTCCAGCCCGCTCCCCGTAACCCCTGATTCCCTTTACTTCTAGGAAACGGTCTATTTCTGTTTTAAATTTATTTAATGAAGTAGCTTCCACAGCTTCCTGGGGTAGCAAATTCCACAGACCCACTACCCTCTGTGTGAAAAAGTTTCTCCTCATCTCAGTTTTGAAAGAGGAGCCCCTTATTCTAAGATTATGTCCCCTAGTTCTAGTTTCACCCATCATTGGGAACATCCTCACCGCGTCCACCCAATCAAGCCCCTTCACAATCTTATATGTTTCAATAAGATCGCCTCTAATTCTTCTGAACTCCAATGAGTAGAGTCCCAATCTACTCAACCTCTCCTCGTATGTCCACCCCCTCATCCCCGGAATTAACCGAGTGAACCTTCTTTGTACTGCCTCGAGAGCAAGTATGTCTTTTCTTAAGTATGGACACCAAAACTGTATGCAGTACTCCAGGTGCGGTCTCACCAATACCCTATACAACTGCAGCAATAATCACGGGATGTAACCACAGGGTTGCAAACAGTGCAAGAAACTAAAAATGTTCTGGTCAACAGATGTGGCGAAAGACCTGATGTTGCAAGATAACGTATCTGTGCAGACGGATAACCGCAATAGGAACCACATGACTTAGGCAGCTGACGATGAGTCGGGCCACAATAGACATGGAGTTAACAATTCTCAAAATTAGGGCAAGGGTGCGCTGATAGCCACCTGGTATTAACAGGAACTGGGACTAGCGATGTTGTAACATAGACCGTTTTAGAAAAGAGGCGGGAACAATGTATAACGCGCCATTTGGATGTATAAATATCTGACCACTGCTGTAACAATTTAAGAAGCTTGGCTTAGACAGAAGCAGGCTGTCTCCCCACGCATGCGAATAAAGACTGCTTGAACTCTCGATATCAGACTTGTGTTGAGTATTTAAAATTACTCCACAACAATATCCAATTGTACTTGTAGACGGTGATAACTAAGTCTATCAAAGGGACTGCATTGTTTTCTTTTCCACCACCGAAAGAGGTAATTCATACTGGGGCTGGTCGCATGGGGCTGGTGACCCTCTGATACCTCACCCAGGTGGCATCCTTCTCATGGAAGCCTGTGGAGGCTCAGCCGTTGAGTATTGTCAAGAGAGATCGATAGATTTTGGGATATTAAGGGAATCAAGGGATATGGGGATAGTGCAGGAGAGTGGAGTTGAGGTAGAAGATCAGCCATGATCTTATTGAATGGCGGAGCAAGCTCGAGGGGCCGAATGGCCTACTCCTGCTCCTATTTCATATGTTCTTAAAACTATACTCATCCCAAACCTTATTTCTTGTGCATAGCACTGTTTTCCAATTGAGTTGTTCATATTACAAGGATGATTATGATGCTTTGCTGAAGCTATTTGTAAATAGCCTTATTAGCCTGGAAACAATTTCTGGTCTTTCTAGTCAGACTTAGCAGTAATTGAGCATGCAATCAGACTCAGCAGATTTGTTGCATTGTAAGATGCAAGAGTACTTCATAAACAAATCAAAACAGTAATTTGCTCAGCAAAACACCTTCTTCCCATTAGCTTATGCTATTATAACTTTGTCTGGCATCCGAACAAGCATTATACTTTGCAAGGCCTCACGTGGGCCCTTTAACTTTTAATCAGCAAATCTAGTATTTCCATATGCAATTGCCAAAGCTTTCTGAATAAGTAAATCAGATCTGAAATCTGAGTACTGGAGAATTATACCACTCAGACCAAATGAATGTGTATTGCTGTTTGCCATTTAAACCACTTTCATATTTTTCTTCAACCACCAGATCCCAAAGTCTGGATTTCCTGCAGCCAGATGAAAGTTTTGTTAGAACGGCGGACGGAAAGATCCATTTTTCCCCAGATCTTAGTACCTGCCACCAGTCTCACTGTACTAAGTAAATACACTTCCCTGGCAGCTGTGTGCTCTCGGTATGCCCCTTAATGATCTCATAATCTGATGACGTGACATTATCACTGTCCTCATGCACTTTGTCCCATCCAATATGCATTTCGCATGTTACTAGTTGATGATGTCAAGACACACTTACACTGCAGATTTGCAGTGGCCAATTTGCCATGGTAACTCTGTGGCTGTGCTTCCTCTTTCGTGCCAGTTCACAGGGGAGACCGGTGGTGTGACTTTCAAATAAATTAGGGAGAGTGGCACTCTTGGGCTGCTTTCCCAAGACCTAGCTTATAATATAATCATCCCTTTAAACACAACTGAAAGCTCCCATAATGGCTCAGTGAGTTTTCCAATGAGTAACTGATCCACACAGACGATAAAGGTCAGATTTGATGCCCAGTCCATCCTGAGTTCATTGATCTCACCCAAGGTGCTAGTAAAGACACTAGAAATGGTCCCAAAATTCCTTGGATTTGATGGAAATGCACTTCAACTTTAATAGTCAGTTGGAGAATCATATGATTCTATTGTAGCGTTTATTGTTTACTCAGAGTTGCTAGATATTTCAGTGAGATTGTTACAGAAGAAAAATCAAATGTTTATTTTCTTGTAAATAAATCTGGAAAATTCAATTGTCTTAGTTCAAAAAGATCAAGTTTGAATTATTAGGAATAGATTGTATTCGGCTGGTTATACCTGCGGGAGAATGACTATGAAGAGCAATTTTTATGGCACTACCTTAATGTCTGTAGATTATTTCAAGTGCTTAAAATCAATAAAACCAATTCCCGTTCAAGGTACATGAATTGAACCCAAAGTTGAACTGCTGTATAAGCAGTGTGGATCCCACAAAATATATAGGCTGGAATCATCAATGTGTCAGTTAACACCCCACAAGGTAAGACAACTTATACCTGAATATACTTCTCTTTCACCGAAAGTTTATGCCTGTCATGTACTTACAAATCTTGCACATCATTACGTAAAGAGATTTGTGACGGATCCTCAGTGGAAACACCGGGGACTATTTTGACTTTTGGGTGACCGACAGAGTGCGCTGGGCGGCCGCCCAATCCAGCAGCAGAGAGGCCCCCGCCCCGCGATTTTGAGGCCCTGGCCTCATTTAAATCTGGCAGAGGAGCTACAGTGCGCCAAACAGGCAGCTCGCTGGGTTGGGGCACCCGCCAGCAAGGTAAGTTGCGGGAGGGGAGGTCCCAGGGCGGCAAGGGCCTAGATTATTTTTAAGGGCCCCGGAGGAGCAGTCCTGTTGCTCCAGGGCCCACAAAAATAATTCCACATTTACCTTCAGTAGTCCTCTTCTGTTCCATTGCCTGTGGAACTGTGCAGGCTCCGACCAGTTCAGAACTAAAATGGCAATCGGGGTTCTATTTACGCCATAGGACCCCAATTTCCATATTAAAAAGGGGTCTATCGCCTGAATCTGCCAACCATAGAGCCCCTTTCAAAATGGAGTTGGCCTTATCGCCAGTATTAACAGGACGATAAGGCTACCGACCCCATTTTGAAGCTATTACTGCCCAGTCAACGCCAGACAAAGGCAGTCAAAATCTACCCCACCATCTTTCGGGACAACTACGGGGAATGCAGTAGACAAAATGCCAATGGGTGATGAGCCAAGTTCCTGTCACGTTCTTTGAGAGCTGACTCTGGAGGAAGGAGCCTCCGTAGTTAAAATCATCTTTGCCATGAGAAAATACACTGACTGAGTGTGACGTGAAATTAACTGCAAGCAAGAATGGGATCTTGATTATTATATCCTGCAACTGAACTATCATCCAACTCAAGAGCTTCCTGGGTTACCTTGGTAACAAACTGCATTGTCGACATTCAATCCCCTGAAGAACAGCAAATATGAGAAGGTCATTGTCACAATCACAATTGGCAAGGCTATCCAATTTATTTGAAGAGCTGTTCGTCATGACTTAGGTGACTAGTTCTTCAAGCTCAAATACTCAATCGCTCTTGTCATGTTTGCACCGTTAATCTATTTGCTTTATCTTCACTTCATATTAGTATTTTTTTTGCAACAGTATTTTGTCATTAATTCAGGTAGCTATTCTTGTGGCAATTCATTTTCAAGTAAGAATACATTTGTATTCAATCATTTCACATCTCTTGACCTCTCCAAATCATGTGATGGTAGCAGCCGTGTGGGAGAAGGACTGCTCTACTTCGGCTGTTTCATATGATTCACGTGATAAGGGAATTCTCCATTTATGATAGGAGTATATTTAAAGCTGTCTGTCACTAAATTTGTTTTCAGTGATGAATGCTCCAGATGCTGAGGATTCGGCTGCACAGCTCTCAGGAGCAATTCTAAAAGTGGGCCATTGTAGCTCAAAGCTGTTATTGCTACAGGTGTTATCATTGTTAAAAATGGTTTAATCTTTGATGCCAACTCATTGGGCTGGATTTTGTGAATGGAGACGAGTTGAAGGCGGAACTGCTGCTTGTCGGGTCTATGTCCCGCCTCCATCATCTTCTGACCAATCAGCGGGATTTTCCCCTGATTGACCTTGTTAAGCCCGCCCTGCGGGCTCAGCAGGCCAATTAGGGGGAAGTCACTGACAGAGCACGTCAACGTCTGACATGCCATCTGTCAAGACTTCTTGAATGAAGAAATGTCAGCGTTTGACAGCTCTGTGAAGCTGTCAAACACTGACATTCTGTGTAGTTTGATGAGTCCTTGTGTTCAAGACTCATCAAACCTTTCAACTTTGTAGATTTCAGATCACTGTTGGTTCGGAGGATCAAACAGCCAGTCTGTGAAATCAACAAGGAAGATGTTGAGACTCCCGATCCAGAGCGGATGAAGGCTGTAGGCAGAAACCAAGGTAAGTGAACATTTTTAACACTTAACACTCACCTTACATACTTACCACTCCACACTTGCACCCATCACTCACCTCTACATCTTACTTTCAGGCCCCTCCGACCCCCGCAGACCTCCTACTCGACTCCTCCACCCCGGCGGGGTTCTCCAAGGTTGGGAAGCCCTCACCTGAAAAGGTAAAATGGACTAATCCTTTTTTCTGCCTGTTAACTACCTGTTAACAGGCAGTTAAAAGGATTTAATCCCTTTCCCGCCTCGAGGAGACGGGACCTGAAGCAGCACATCTTCCCGCCTCCTGGCAAAAGGGCACGGAGGCGGGATGGGGGCGGGTTTGCCATCCGCCCCCACTTTCTGCTACTTTGCCGGCAGTCCCATCTCCATACCCGCCTCCTCAGGGCTGAGAAAATCCAGCCCATTGACTTTCAAGTGCATAAAGAAACACTGATGGTGACTTTAATCACTTAGTTTAATTAATTTATCGTGTAACATATTTGACCTGATAAGTAATGTAACATGTATATGAGCTGGATAGTAGTTTATTTAATACCTTGGGGACCATCTTGTCACCGGCACATCAAAGGCCACACTGCTTCCCATTAATTCCAATAGAATATTAAGCTACTGTCTGCGTCCACTGTTTCAGAGTTGCATGGGACATGCAAATAGGTAAACCTTGAACATACTTTACTTCATATTAAAATGATTGGGAAGGGAAGTCACTGCATAACTGGCAGGCCAGCGCAAGATTCCAGAAGTGTTGTAACAAGTGTCAGCGATTGCCTGTACTCTGTTAGGAAATTTATTGGCACCGTTAGCAACAAGTGAGCATAGGCATTTCCTACTTTCCTTACAATGATTTCTATTTTATAAAATAACCTAACTGTACAAAGCAATGTGATTATATTGCACTAAAACAAACCGTGGAGCATTTGATTCTACTTAAGTTTCAGATTTACTATCAATCTCCCACATCCTGAATAATTGCAGTAATTAGTGTGCAAAATACTTGTAAATGCATTGCTACAATTTGGGAAATTGAGATGGTGTGTTTCGATATTCAGGAATCTAGAAGGCTATTTTTTAATGATTTTCTTTTAAATGAAGAAAGTCTCCTGCCGCATTTGTATAATTTGATTAGAGGTAGCACAGTATGAAAACAAAACCCATCTGTTATTCTGATTTAATAGTTACCATTGGATTGAAAAAACGTTGAATAAATTATGTAAGTAAACAAATGTTTTCTGAAGCTTCATTGTCGCATGATCGTTTGATAAAATATTACCTCATGGCATTTAAGTTACTATTTTTTAATGAGGGAATTATTCCCTTTTAATCCCTCCTGCAACTTAGCGAACAGCAGGGAGGTAACCCACTCCCAGGCGCCCAGTCGCCCCAGGTTTCCCCAGTGCTACAAGTGGACACATAACAACAACTGGTAATGGCTCTACCTTTCCTGTTCCTTCCCCCTGGCTTCCACGTGGTACCTCCTTACTTGAGAATAAGTCTGGAGGATCAAAGCTCCATCCCACCACTTTGTTTTCGCGAACATATGTGATACATACTTGTTGTTTCACTTATGGTTAATACTGAACTGATTGATCATTATGTGAGACAGTAAATTGACCAGAACCAAACCATTGGCTATTTAAGTATAAAAATGAATTGTACCTCATTCCAATTTGCTTTCACTATCAGCTCCCTTATGACATTGATGTCTTTTATCATTCTGAGCAAACTGCTTACAGATCTGCATAGCATAACAAAACAGAACACTGTCCCAGCCCAAAATTCCAGTCTTCACAAGTAAATTTCTCTGTAATTTATAACTGGGAACACACAATTCACGATATAAAAAGAATACTTGATAGGAAGTGAGTTCACTTTGTCACTCGTGAGTTATGTGGTCTTTACTAATAGAATAAAGATTGTAATAAAGCCTTTACTTCCAGTATCTGCATTCAGCAACTTCATAGGCATTATCCTTTACTCACTATCTGATTGCCCATGGTATCACTGCCAAGATGGCAGGTAATAATTTAAGGAAAATATTATGCTCCTTTCCTGTTGTTGCTATTGCCAAAGAGCATGAGTTGTGTGCTTGGAAGTGGACCAAACATTTCAACTGCATCCACCAGAGTCTTTGGATTAGAGTATCAGGATACACTTTGATTGAAACAATGCAGAAATTGTCCAAGAATCTTGGCCACAAAGTCATGTCAGAACCAATTATTATTTGAATTGCCTTACAAAAGTAATGAAGTTTTATTGAATTCATTGTTGGAAACAATTGTGTATTGCAACCAGTTTGGACACAAGCTTTTTTGGCGATTATTACCAGAGGTGTTGGATAAATAGGTTTCCAACACATCCAGACCCCATGTCCCATTGAAAATGATAGGCGCATAACATAACTGCAGACCTTTTGAATAACTAATAGTTCTCCTGTTGTTTCAAGTAGAACCTCCTCCATCGCCTACCAGCTCCATAGATAAAAATATTTTTTCTTAATCGTTTGATTTTTAAATCATGTGAATGCTTCTATTTCCAAACATTATATTGATGTAAAATGTTTTGTAGAATACTCTATAAATGCTTTATTGCCTTTATGACATTGGTAAGCCTCTGACAAATCACAGATGTTTATGATCCAGTCTGGTGATATAAAAAACATACCAACTAGTAATGTATTGATCACAACTATTTCCAAAGGATAGAATGGGGGATTGTAGTTAGGTCTGCAAAATGAGAACGTTAAAGTGTGAAATATGTACTTCGATTGCTTTTCTTAAAGCTTAGTATTCAGATAATAACTGATAACAATCTACTTAAGTAGAAGGACCATTGTACTTGTATCCCTGTTTCTTAAATTATTTCTTGTGTTTGTAGTATCTCTAAATTGATCATTATTTTATTTGTTACCTTTTGGATTTTACTCTATTTTCTTTAACCTACTGTTTTAACAACCAAGGTGGCTTCAGCTGTGGAGGTTATGTCGGAGTATTTAGCTGTACAGGTAGTTTACACCATGCTATTTCAGAAATATAAAGGTCAGCTGTACACAAACATAGATGGATATATTTAATGGGTATAAATATAGAGGCAGGTTGCTTTAGATTGTTCTGAAAGTGTTAGCTTGACTTCCTGGGAGCACTCTCATCTCTGAATCAGAAGGTTGCGAGTTCAAGCCATTTTCCAGAAACCAAGCACATACTCTATTCAAGCTTATAATTAAGTGTAGTACTTAGGGAGTGTTGCATTGTTAGAGGTGGCTGTCTATTGGTTGAGATGCTAAACCAAGGTTTTGTCTACCTCTGTAGGTGGATGCCAAAGATCCCATGGCACTATTCGAAGAAGAGCAGCGAGTTCTCCTGGTGTCCTGGTCAATATGCATCCTTCAACCAATATCACCAAAACACATCATCTCATTTGCTGTTTGTGGGACCATGCTGTGGACAAATTGGCTACTGTTCTTGTCTAACAACACTGACTATAGAATAGAATCATAGAATGGTTACAGCATAGTAGACAGCCATTCGGTCCGTCGAGCCTGTGCCGGCTCTCTGCAAGAGCACTTCAACTAGTCCCACTCCTCCTCCCTTTCCCCGTAGCCCTGCAAATTTTTTTCCTTCAGGTGCTTATCGAATTTCCTTTTGAAAACCATGATTGAGTCTGCCTCCACCACCCTTTCAAGCAGTGCATTCCAGATCCTAACCACTCGCTGTGTAAAAAAGTTTTTCCTCATGTCGCCTTTGGTTCTTTGCCAATAACCTTAAATCTGTGTCCTCTGGTTCAACTATACTTCAAAAAAACAAGTACTTCACTGGCTGTGGATTGCTTTGAGATGTCCTGAGGATGTGAAACACACAATACAAATGCAAGTTCTTCTTTCAATGCATATTTTATTTCCGAGGGAGTGGCGAGGCCCCCGCGATTTTGAGGCCTGGGCCTCATTTTAATGCGAAAATGGGTGTGAGGTCCTGAGGCAGCTCGATGGTTTTGGGCTACAAGAATGTGGACCGGCTGGGACATCGGCCGCAATTGCAGTTCCTGGGTGGGAGGGAGGCGAAGCTAAGGGGTGAAGCTGCACCCACAAAAATAATGTGAAACTTACCTTTCCTGGCCCTTGTCAGCTCTAGTGTTGGTGAAACTGGACGGAGCGTAGACAGTGCACACTCTGACCAATTCTCTCCCAAAATGGCATTGGGGTCCTACATACATCATAGGACCCTGATTTGTACTTTAAATGGGACTTTTGCTTCACTCGGGGGTGAGGTTGGGGGTCGCTCTGGCTTCCCAGTGGTAAGCCCAAGGGAACATTACCGCACCACAGCGACCATCTGACAGTCACAGCCAATGAGATCACGTAATGAACATTGCACAAATTATCATTTATAGATCGGAGGTACTAACTAAACAACCTTGACCGTACAAGATTTTGTTTCTTGGCAATAAATAAAGATGATTTAATTTAGTGGTCTGCAATTGTAAGGTACACATGCTTTGTTCTCTAGTCCACCCCAGTCCAACACCGGCATCTCCGCATCATGAATAAAGAAAGAGGCAGGCCTCTCTTGTTTTTGGTGAGCCAGATATTTAAAATCCATATAAAAAGATACAATACAGAAATATTTTAGGATATGGCATAAGAGCAAGCCTTGTGACCATCACAAACAGAAGTGGAAACTTCATGCTGTACAGAAGAGAGTGCTCATCTCCGGCACATTGTTGCCACAAAAGCCAGGGAGGTTTACTCTGCATCTACTATTCCTGATTTGGGCTTTCTGATATAAGAACATAAGAAATAGGAGCAGGAGTAGGCCATTCGAGCCTGCTCCTCCATTCAATAAGATAATGGCTGATCTTCTACCTCAACTCCACCTTCCCACACTATCCCCATATCCCTTGATTCCTGTAATATCCAAAAATCTATCGATCTCTGTCTTGAATATACTCAATGACTGAGCCTCCACAGCCCTCTGGGGTAGAGAATTCCAAAGATTCATAACCCTTTGAGTGAAGAATATTGAAATTACATGCCAAAAATTGGAAAATGTTCAGTTCCCCAGCAATGATATCATTCATTATGTTGGGCAAAAGACTTGGCTAAATAGAAATAAATTCAATGGGAAAAGAAACAAGGAAGCAATACAAAAGTGTTTTTTGTTCAATCACCATCTGGCATGGTTTTCATAGCTGCATAATCCCAATATTAACTCAATATAATTAGGTGTCTGATCTCCAGCCAGATGGAGCTTTTGATTTCCTCACTTGTCTCCAGGCAACAGGACACATAAGATAAACATGATGGCTAGAAACATATGTGGCAGGATTCGAAACGTCTGAAGTTTGCGCCAGTGTAAACAGTACATCCTACACTATGCTGAAATCGAGGCTGCCAGAGTCTCAACATAAATGCAGTAGTAGATTTGGTTCTAATTGGCACACAGCACAAATTTAATTAGGTTGAAACAGAAAGGAAATATTGTGGCCAGGAGCCAAGATCGAGAAGTCTGACTCATCTATATCTACACTCACACAAATGCATATGGTGTTCTCTTAACACAAACAAATATGAGTAATAAATACTGCTAGCTGAATATAAATAGTCTACTGGTCCAGCGCAAAGGTCTCGGCCAAAGAACATCTTATATATTTTATCAATAAATCAATGCAGTAATACTAATAGAGTTGTGCAAAGGTGCAAGTCTTCCTAAACTTAGAACATTTATAATGGAAGTAAGTTGATCTGAAAGCAAAGGCTGGTTTCCATGAGCAAAGTAACATGGTGATGCTATTGCACCTTTTGGTAGTAACATCTAGGCTCAACTCACTCAACAACAACAACCACCACCACCACAAATTGTATTTATATAGCGCTTTTAACGTAGTAAAACATCCCAAGGCGCTTCACAGGAGCACTATCAAACAAAATTTGACACCGAGCCACATAAGGAGATATTAGGGCAGATGCTTAATCAAAGAGGTAGATTTTAAGGAGCATCTTAAAGGAGGTAGAGAGGCGGAGAGGTTTAGGGAGGGAATTCCAGAGCTTAGGGCCTTGGCAGCTGAAGGCATGACCACCAATGGTGGAACGATTAAAATCAGGAATACTCAAGAGGCCAGAATTGGAGGATCGCAGATATCTCGGAGGGTTGTGGGGCTGGAGGAGATTACAGAGATAGGGAGGGGCGAGGCCATGAAGAGATTTGAAAACAAGGATGAGAATTTTAAAATCGAGGCATTGCTTAACCGGGAGCCAATGTAGGTCTGCGAGCACAGGGGTGATGGGTGAACGGGACTTGGTGCGAGTTAGGACACGGGCAGCAGACTTTTGGATGACCTCAAGTTTACGGAAGGTGGAAGATGGGAGGCCGGCCAGGAGAGCTGTTGGAATAGTCAAGTCGAGCGATAATAAAGGCATGGATGAGGGTTTCAGCAGCAGATTAGCTGAGACGGGGCGGAGTAGGGCGATGTTACGGAGGTGGAAATAGGCGGTCTTAGTGGTGGCACGGATATGTGGTCGGAAGCTCATCTCGTGGTCAAATATGACACCAAGGTTGCGAACTGTGGCTCAGCCTCAGACATTTGCCAGGCAGAGGGATGGAGTCGGTGGCTAGGGAACGGAGCTTGTGGTGGGGACCGGAAACTATGGCCCGGAATTTGCGGTCAGCAGCGAAGCTGTTCACTGCTGGCCCCGAAGTATGCGTCACGAAAGGATCTCACGATCCCTGTGTCGAGAACTTCGGGTTTTCTGACCTTCAATTTAAATCAATGAACTGTAGTGGGGATCCCCTTGTGCGAACTTCTGTGACATCAACCAGCTGTCTAAGCAAAACGCAGAATTCTCACAGTGAACAAGGAAGTGAGTACACTATTAAAATTCTAACTTTTTAAAATAGTGAGAGCAAAAGACAGATTGGGGCTCTCACATGGGGGAAAAGGCAAACCTGAAATAAAGATGGACAAACTTTAAAAAAATTACAACTTTTTTTTGTTGAAAAGTTTCTTAAAAAATTTAATATTTACTAAAATGGACGAATTTCACACTGCAGAAAATTAAAATTAGTTTTCCAGGCCCTTAACATTTGTTTAGCAGTAATAACGCTGTCAAAACCCCAGTTACACCTAATCCTTTTGGGTCTAACTTTTAGTGGGGAATTTAACAGCATACTTACTGCAGAAGAGCCGATGTTTTCGTCGGTTTCCCTGATTTGGGTGATTACACAGATTGTCGGCTCTGTGAGGGGGGGGGGGGAGGGGGGGGGGGGAGGGGGGGGGTGCAGCACAGCGTAGCCTGTTTTGGAGCTGTCAATGACTGACCACAACTTTGGGATTTCTGAATGCGCCTGCGCTTGCAGCAAATCCCAAAGCTGCGGTCATTTTCAAAGGTGAAATGACGCCGAACGCTGCCAGTTCACCATCATCCCAACCACAAATTCTGGGCATAAATTTCTGCTCATCCAGCTTCACCTTTCAAACTGTTACACTGAAGAGGCTGGTCATCTGCCACTGAAGGTAGCTGAAGAACATAAGAACATAAGAAATAGGAGCAGGAGTAGGCCATTTGGCCCTTCGAGCCTACTCCACCATTCAATAAGATCATGGCTGATCTTCTACCTCATCTTCACTTTCCTGCACTATCCCCATATCCCTTGATTCCTTTAATATCCAAAAATCTATCAATCTGTCTTGAATATACTCAACGACTGAGCCTCCACAGGCCTCTGGGGTACAGAATTCCAAAGATTCACCACTCTCCGAGTGAAGAAATTTCTCCTCATCTTAGTCCTAAATGGCCGACCCCTTATTCTGAGACTGTGACCCCTAGTTCTAGACTCCCCAGCCAGGGGAAACATCCTCCCTGCATCTACCTGCATCATGCCCTGTAAGAATTTTGTATGTTTCAATGAGATCACCTCTCATTCTTCTAAACTCTAGAGAATATAGGCCTAGTCTACTCAATTTCTCCTCATAGGACAATCCCCCCATCCCAGGAATCAGTCTGGTGAACCTTCGTTGCACTCTCTCTATGCCAAGTATATCCTTCCTTAGGTAAGGAGACCAAAACTGTACACAATACTCCAGGTGTGGTCTCACCAAGGCCCTATATAATTGCTGTAATACATCTTTACTCTTATACTCAAATCCTCTTGTAATAAAGGCCAACATACCATTTGCTTTCCTAATTGCTTGCTGTACCTGATGATGAAGGATATATTAAATGTTAATGCCCTTGTTATATTAAAAAATGGAGACCATAGTGCCATTTATACCAATCAAGTACCTGAACAGCCCTCCTGTAATTGATCCACCTGGACACAGTTCCATTTCCTTTCATATAATTTCTTATACTTAAAGGACTATGTTAAGCAGGACAGAACATCGTTAGTACTGTGAGGAAGTCACATCAGGAGTCGACTATATCTCTTTGCCTGGATGTGTATAGTGGACTCAAGAGTGACAATTATACAGCACTAAATCCAGGATACTTTTGCTCCAGTTGGAGCAGATACTGTTAAGCTGCCAGTTACTCCAGTGGTAGAATAATTTTTATCAAATTATAAATCATACCGATGAATCAATCATAGGAGGGTAGTTAGATAGTTGATTGCTATAAACACCAACCACACTATAGTCTTCACTTTTCAGCTCCAACAACACTCAAGAAGCTCGACACCATCCAAGACAAAGCAGCCCACTTGATTGGCACCCCATCCACCACCTTAAACATTCACTCCCTCCACTACCAGCGTACCATGGCTGCAGTGTGTACCATCTACAAGATGCACTGCAGCAACTTGCCGAGGATTCTTCGACAGCACCTCCCAAACCCGCGGCCTCGACCACCTAGAAGGACAAGATAAGCAGGCGCTTGGAAACACCATCACCTCCAAGTCACACTCCTGACTTGGAAATATATCGCTGTTCCTTCATCGTCACCGCATCAAAATCCTGGCACTCCCTCCCTAACAGCACTATGGGAGTACCTTCACCACACGGACTGCAGCGGTTCAAGAAGGTGGCTCACCATCACCTTCTCAAGGGCAATTAGGGATGGGCAATAAATGCTGGCCTTGCCAGCAACGCCCACATCCCAGGAACTAATAAAAAAGTAGGAGTTATATTGTGGTGCAAGAACATCGCACAAGCTAAAAATGCATGGCCCAGAAATTGGACTTCGATGGTTGCCGCGGGGGTAAGGATCCCCCGCGATATCGCACTCCGCGCCTGCCTTTATGGTTTTGGCCCACATGAACTTCAGTTCCTGGGCCTCTCCCTGGTGCCAGTGCGCAGTGTGTGCGTGTCCCAGAGGCGCAGTTAGTGCGATACGACCTCTGGGATCACGTGGGCCAGTTAGAGCCAATGGCAGCACACCACCTTTCATTCATAGTTTTGACAGGAAGAGCTGTCAAAACTATGAATACAACAAGCCCCCAAAAGAACAGCTAAACCTCAATTAAATTTTTTTAAAAAGCCATCACATTAATAAAATAACTATAGTTAAATAAATTAACCACTTTAAACAAAAATTTAAATTTTTGAAAATTTTTTAATTCTTTTTAAAAGTTATAAAAATAAACTTACCTTTCTTTAAAGTCTCTAAAAAAGATAAACTTGTTGAAAAAAATTTAAAATACTTAATTAACTACTTACCTTGTTAAAAGGGGGTCTTACGCCTGCTTTCTTCATGTGTAAAATCTTCAACACTTACCTGCGCGTTCAAACCTGAAAAAAAAAGCTAAGTGTGCTGCGTGCGCGCAACCTGTAGTGCGCACGCGGTTCACTTAGGAACTGCCCCCTTCGCAATACCCGAAGTGCCGGTTTCCCGCGCATGCACAGTGCATGCAGGAAACCGGCACTTCGGGACCTAATACGCGAGAGTACACAGTGCGTAATCTCCCGTATTAGGTCTAATTTTCGGGCCATTGTCTGTAAACGTGGGCCTAAACTGAGCTTTGAAACATAATGACAGTTATGGAATCTTCTGCATTTTAACGAAACATCTGGTTTTGAATTTTTTTGAGATGCTGAATGACGTTTCTGACAGTGTTTTAGGAAACTTCACGGTGGCCTCCAAATAACCACTGTGTTTGCATGTGCCAGCTTCTGTATTATAAGCTTTCCTTGTGAAACAGCACAGCTCCTTTAATTGTTACGCTGTGTTAGCATGGCTGAGATTTTTTTTAACACCGTCTTATATGGGAATCCTGCAGAATTTTAACAATTATGCTTTCATCGTTGAAATTGAACATAAATGATTTATTATATGTTTGTAATGAATGCTCCAGCATGTTTTATGGTGGAGTATTAGATAGAAAGATTATTTAAAGCATGAGTCAATGCCAAGGGCTTTAATCAGCTGACAGTGCTCTATTGTAGTGTGAAACTCACTGGGACATCTATTATGACTATATAAGTAGATAGATAGTGATGTTAGTGTAAGCTGTAGCAGTTTAGTTCATTGTTAGAAAATTGGCTTTTCTACACATTAATGTCTGATTGCTCAATTTCACAGATCAGCAAAAAGCAATGGTCTACTAAATGGCTCAATATGGGCTAGAAGTTCGCCTCCTTTGCACCTCCCGTTAGCGCCTCCAGGGGGCGATAACAAGGTGTTACCGACTTACCGCTCGGGCATGGCGATAGTACCGCTGCCCGCGAAATTCACTTGGAGGTTTGCAGCAGCGGTAATCCCTAGCGCCACGATCTCCTGTGCCCAGAGATCGTGACGTCATCCGGTCGCGCAGCGCCCCGGACCCGAAATTCGGTTCTGTCCCCTGCAGCATTGCCGGGCGATAACACCGACAACTCCAGGAAGCTTTGTTCGGGAGGCCGGGCGCTTCGGGAGCGGTAATTAAAGGTAAGGCCGCTGGTCTGCAGAAAAAATTTGTTTGCATCCCTTAGGTTGCCATTTGAAAATTTTTTACCTGCCCCGATTAATCAGCCCTGCACTCTGTTAGAGTGCTTGGGGCTGATTGTCGCAGATCCTGGCTGCCATCGGCGACGAGGGACATCATTGAAATGCAGAGCCTGCAGCGATGGCCCATCCCTATAAGGGAGGGAAGGAGCCTCGGATCCCGGCAGCGCTGCACGGGACATTGTGGAGCGCTGCGCCTCTACCGTCCCTCCTGCGTGGTTTAGCGCTCCAGAAGGGAAGTGGTAGTGCTTCATTTAGCGCTCCACTTCCTTCCTGGAGCGCTAACACCCAATTTAGAGAAAGCTGAGAATCATTAGCGCCTGGCGCTAATTTTTCCAGCTTTCAAAATTTAGCGCCCCCAAGCGGGGCGATACCGATTTTCTCCCCCTATATGTCTAAAGAGCTTGCCATATTGGAGGCTTAGGCGCTCGTTTAGCCCCCGAAAAACAAGAACCGCACCATCAGCGGATCATAAGAATGTAAGAATTAGGAGCAGGAGCAGGCCATACAGCCCCTCGAGCCTGCTCCGCCATTCAATAAGATCATGGCTGATCTTCGACCTCAACTCCACTTTCCCCCCTGATCCCCATATCCCTCGATTCCCCTACAGTCCAAAAATATATCCATCTTAGCTTTGAATATACTCCACGATTCAGCATCCACAGCCCTTTGGGGTAGAGGATCATCAGTGCTGCCCAGACACCTGGTGATGTGGAACATCACACTCCTTCAATACCCTGTCCCATCCTATCCTCTCTCTCTGCATGGTATCAATTGCTGTCTCTTCCTGTTTATGCAACAGGTGATTCCAACATCTCACCCGAATGTGTGGTTAATTTTCGAAGTGTTGGTCAGACATACACCTGCTTTCAGCAACAAATTGCAGGTGTTTAACTACCCCCCGAACTCTTTGTTTCTCTGTCTCTGACCTGTTGTGTATCCCCCTCCTTTGCCCCACCATTGCTAGCCATGTCTTCAGCCACCTCGAGCCCATGCTCTGGAATTACCTCCTTAAACACTTCTGCCCCTCCACCTCCCTCTCCTCCTTTAAGACCTTCTGTAAAACCTCTCTCTTTGACCCTTCTTTGGCTCGGCCTCTATTTTTGTATGATTACACCCCTGTGGAGCGTCTGGGGACGTTTTACAACATTAAAGTCGCTGGGTAACTGGAAGGTGTTGTTTTTGTTGGTGGTGGTGACCCTAGCTGGAAAAAGTGGATGTGCGCGCATTTTGGGTGAAGGCAGGATCAACCTTGGCTCCAATGCTCCCCATAGTCACACTATCCGCCAGTACTCACTGTCTAGGATCATACATGATGAACAGACAACTTGGGTCAGACGCCACATGGCTGTTGAAGCCCATTGAATTGAACCCCAGCATTAGTCATGGGGGGGCGGGAGGGGGGGGGGGGACTGAAATTGGAGATGGCCCGGGGACACAAAACAGGCGGAATCACATTTGCTGTCCGTTACAGGTCACGGCCGATATTCAGTTCTATCGAAGACCATGGAACTGGTGGGGGTTTACAGGCCACCGATGCGATACTGACTGTTTTGGGTCCTCGCCCACCTCCGATGTCACCCCCACTTTCTTTCGCAGAGGAGTGGTGAAAACTGTAAAAAAAAAAAATGTTTTTAAACGTGTGAGGTAGGTAATGACACAAGAGTCAGGCCGTTGAAAATAGTAACTTTTTTAGAAAAAGAAAACCAGTAATGTAGATTGCAAACCCACTGGATTTTTAATTTTTTTGCAGCAGGATATCAAGAAATGTACTGTAGGGAGATCTGCATCAGTAAAAAGCAATCACTAAATGGCAGGACCTGTGTGGCTTAAGAGCTTACCAACTGAAGAGGTGAATCACTCAAATCTTTCTGCAGTTTCTTTGCAACTGGATTGTTTTCACCGCAGGGCAAAAATTACTCTTGCAAACATGCCTGTCCTATTTAAACGACCTTCCTTCATCCTTCTTTTATTCAAATACTTTAACATCTTTGTCTTGTCTGCCACCTACAGGACTTTCATAGTAGATAATCGTTTTCAGTATCTGCGAAATTTTGTCTTCATTGGAGATTTTGATCCAACAATTTTTACAACTTCTACCCATGTGGGTAGGATAATACAGCTGTTGAACAGCACAGATACATGCACACCTGCTGAAAACAACAGATGGATTCAGCCAGTGTAACAAGAATACTGAGTCCGTACCAGTCTGATTAGAATAACATCTCTTTCTGTTATATAGAATCTTATAACACAGAGGAGGCAATTCAGCCCATCGTGTCTGTCCCAGCTCTTTGAGAGAGCTCTCCAATTAGTCACACTCCCCCCTGCTCTTTCCCCACAGCCCTGCAAATTTCTACCCTTCAAGTAATTATCCAATTCCCTTTTGAAAGATACTGTTCAATTTGTTTCCACCGCCCTTTCAAGCAGTGCTTTCCAGATCATAATAACTCATTGCATTAAAAAATTCACCTCATCTCACGTCTGGATCTCTTGCCAATTACCTGAAATCTGTGTCCTCTGGTTACCGATCCTTCTGTAAAAACATTGGGATTTCTACCCGGAGAAGGATATTCATCAAGGGCGCCAGATATTGTATTATATTACAAACATCGGTATTTTGCCACATTTATATCAAATATTATATTGGTTTGAGTTCCTCTGATAGCTCAGCTGGCTAGGGTAGTGAGTATGTGATCGAAATAGTCTAGGACGCTCCCAGACTCAAACCCAGGTCTGTGCTCAGTTTGCACCAGGCAGCAGTAGGAGCACTCCACTTGGCTTCAGAGCCATGGACTTAGATGGGGGGAATTGTTTATGGTTCCCCCTGCTCGTCACTATCTGTGCTGCTGAGACTGTACATGTATAAAAATACTGGGATTAATACCCCGAGAAGAATATTCATCAAGGGCGCCAGATGGATCCTTAACCCCTTCACCATAACTCATCAAGGAACCATCTGGGGTTTACCACCCAGTCCCTGCCGAATAGTGGATGATGCCTAAATTTGGCTCGCTGAAGTGTCTTCTATCAATCAGTTCAGATTATACTGTATTAGCATTTACGCTACTAACTTCCCATAGAATCTGCACAAGGTAAAGAGTGAACAAATTAACCCCTTCTGGCCAATTATCAAAAAAGAAGTCAAAACTAACAATTGTTTATTAGCCTTATAATCATAGTTTGCAGCGCTTAACCTTAAACATTGAGGATACAAAATGGCCGCGATTTTGCTGACCTCGGCGGGTCCCGACCCCACTGCTTGCTCTATCCCACTCTGTAGAATGACTTTCCGTTGATGGGGCTTGCTAAGCCCGCCCAGCGTGTTTCCCGGCCAATTAGAGGAAACGGGTCTGGTGACGTCATTTGATGACGCGTCATCAGCCGGTTTCCTTAAAGGGACCCTGGGCAACTTTACTTTGACATTTGTGCTTTCAGTGTTCTACAGCATTGAGGTGCTGCAAACACTGACAATGACTGCGCAAAGGCACAGGGCTGCACCCAGGCTCTCCCATGACTCCCTCCATTATGGAGGGAGTCACAGCACGCAGGGAGGTACTCTTCCCTTCCCATGGGCGGAAAAGACTTCCTTCCCCAGGAGATCAACACAGCCTGGTTGCACATTGCAGAGGAGGGCACAAGCAGGGATGTGGTCAGGAGGATCTGGGTACAGTGCCGCAAACGTTTCAATGATCTCAGTCAATCGCGAAATGTTAGTACAAAGCCACACTCAACCTCATCCTGCTGTGCCTCTCATCACATCCCCATCACGCTGCCTTCCCTACCCTACCCATGCACATTCTTACTCACACCAACTTACCTTGCACCTCCACCCATCTCTCTCTATCTACATTATCACATCCCCATCTCACTAGCCACCCCTCACACTCACCCTCATCCTAGTGCAATCATACCAACTAACAACACACAAGGGTAGGCACTTGGATGTTTTATGCAATGTCCATGTAAAGTTTCTGTTAATGTGGTGTCAAACATTGAAACCTTTATTTTCAACACTTTGTGCTCTTGGACAGATTTGTGTGCACCTTTGGAAGTGGCTTAGTGAGATGCAGTGAATGGTGAGACATAACGGTACCCCCTGCAATGGTGATGAGTGTGAAAGGAATGGCTTGGGCATTGTGGGGATGCTTTATGGTGTTGGTGTGGGGTGGTGCCAACCTGGCGCATCATGTTGCAGCCAAGGTGAACAGCGTCAAGTGAAGCAAGTCTGGCCATGGTGAGGCCATCCCTGGCCTCCCGGGTAGCAATGTGGTCGGGTGCTGATGCCCTCTGTCCTGTGCAGCATTAGTTGATTGCGGAGAAGGTTGGTGTTGTTGTTGGTGCTGCTGGTGTGCCTGGGGCTGATCGTGGTGGGATTCTGAGGACCAAGGCGAGAGAGTTTCAAGGGCACCCATGCTGATGGAATAGATGGCAGGTGAAGTAGAGATGACAGACGCGATCTGTCAACGGTGAGAGTTGTAATGAGGTGGAGACTTGTATAAACATGCTGAATCTGTTGTGGAAATGCAGTGAGGAAGAGCTTGTGGCTGAGGGAAGCTATCTCTGTAAGGTGGGAGCTTTGACTTGACATTTGAAGCTGTCAACTCATCAGCCGATTCAATGGCGACTGACCTCCCGCCTCAGCTTCACAGATGAGGCCTAGCAACAGCATGAAACCCGTGGGCAAGCTGTCAAATTCAAAAGGTAAGTTTAAAACCACTGTTAAGTGGCTGTAAATAAGCCATAAATCATTTAAATTGGCTCCCCCGCCGCTGCCTGTCGGGTCTGCTCAGCGCTGGCAGACCCGACAGCGGGAAAGGCATGTGTACGCGATTTGACAGTGGGTTACCAACCCGGTCAATCAATTCACATTTAACTGCTGACCCGCCACCGATCCCGTCCGCTGAGCACTGGCAAAATTCCGGCCATAATTCCTGCCAATTGTTTATTGCCAAAAGACAGACAAATCAATACTTGGGGAACAATACCACTTAAAAGACTTCGACTGCAAAACCAGAAAGTTAGGTATCCTAATCCCCCTGGACTCTTAATAGTAACAAGCTCGTGAAAAAAGTGTTTATGGTCCAATGGAAATTAGGAATAAATTTATACAATTTACTAGGAGCTACTGGTTTTACTGATGCAGTCAGAGAGTAACATCTCTGTTCTTCACCCTGCTATCAGTTGGGTTGTGGAGGTCTGCCTCTGCTCATTGAAGGACTAAAACCTCGAATTGAGGTAGCCTTCCATTTTTGATAGCAGCACATGATAATCTATGAATATTGAATATCATTTTCCTATATTCTGGAATAAAGTTAAAAAAAAAAGTTTCTCATTCTGTGCCTGGTCCATCCAAACAACATACTTGTGCTTGTCGAAGGTAGGTTGGGCTGGGAAAAGAGTTTTGCCTCAGCATGCCTTATATACTGAAAAGGTCCATCTCGAAGAAAAGGGCCTCAGAAGATTCTCTGGGGCTAGATTACGCCAGGTTTACAACCAGAAAACAGCGCCTGCGTCCAACATGGCAAACGGCGCGCGCACACGCTCTTTACGCAGTGGCAGGACAAGTGCAGAGTATGTGAGTCGGAGGAGAAGTGAAGTGTGGTGGAGCGATTGCAGGAGAGTGAATGAAGCAGCAGGGGAGAGTACTGCGAGTAGTGAGGCTGCAGGTGGTGAAGATGTGAAGAGAGAGTAAGAGAGCTGAGAGGTAAGATTCTTACCTTGACAACTCTGCTGAAGTCATTGAACTTCTTTCGGCATTGCAGCCATGTCCTTGGAGTTAAGCTCCTGACATTGACCTCATCAGTGACCTCTTCCTACTGGCGGTGGAGGTGTTGCATCCAGAGGAATAGCATCTCCCTCCTCCTGTTCACCATCTAGGCTCGGACCTCCACTGCTGCATCAGAGAACCTGGATGCCCTCTCTCGATCTCTTGCTGCCATTTCTCTCCTTACAAGCATTCCCTGCTGTCTGCAGCCAGAGTGCACCTCCCCTTTAAGAGTTGCTGGCTGCCTTTAAGTGACGCCCCCAGTACTGCACTGGGAGTGTCAGCGTGGATTTCGTGCCCAAGTCCCTGGAGTGGGAGTTGAACCAACAATCTTCTGAGCCAAGGACGAGTGTACTACCACTGAGCCACAGCTGACACTGAGATACACCACCCTGTGAATTTTGAGGCCACTGTCACTCTCCTTATTTCAGCCACACGTTTTCAACTTGCTTACATCTCAGCCAGAACCTTCTCCAAAAAACGATAATGGACCAGAATTTGCTATGGCAGGGCAGCTCACGGCGTCTGCCGTTAGTTAGACTTCCCCTTGCAAGTTTAGGTTTTCAAATTGTTTTCTTGGCAAGTTGCTGAAAGTGCGAGCTGATAACATCGCTGTGAGGGAAACCAGGCATCTGGGACCAAGGTGAACAGGGCAAGCAACTGTGTATCTCCTTAACCAATCAGATTGAAAGATTGAGAAATAAACAGCATAAGGACTGAGAAGGAAGTAGCAATTAGAGTGGGTGAATTCAATGTCAAATCAGGTACAGAATGACAAATAAAGAGAGGGAAAGAAAGATTGTAATAAGAGAGAGGAAAAAGAGACAGAAAGGAAGTAAAAAAATAATTTATAAGTTGACATTTTTTAAATCTCTGACGACAATTAATGCCTGAAGGAATGAAACTTATCATTGTTCACTATCTGGGCAAGAGAGATTGATTGGCAGTAATTAACAATTATCACATTGTTAAAAAGCTACTTAGACTTGAAATGACTAGACTTAACTTTCTGTGGTGAGGTTAGTTCGTATGTACCGTGCAAATACAACAACTTCACGCCATTCAATGCATTTCAATTGTGACGCAGACAGCGAGATGGCATTTTCACAAAGCTAATGACGGAGCGGTGCAACTCAGAAAGGACCTTTCGTATATTCACATTTAACCGAGCATCTGCTCCTGGCCTGAAGTTGCCGTAACATTTGTGCATAAATAACAGCGAGCGCCATTGGCCTCACAGATATTTTGACAGCAAATTCTGGCCTAATATCACATACATGTCTGGCTCCCTCTGATGGAAGATTGTGAAACTACATAATGCAACCTGAAACACTTTGGCCGCAATTTCCCCTACCCCTCGGTGGGTCCGTGGCGGGTCACGGCCTCAATGCTGGCTCCATCCCAGCTTCCGATGTGACTTTCCCCTGATTGAGTTTGTTAAGCCCACCCAGCGCATTTCCCAGCCAATTGAAGGAAACGGGTCTGATGACATCATTTAATGACGAGTCATCAGCCGATTTCCTTAAAGGGACCATGCGCAAATTTACTTCGACAATTGTGCTGTCAGTGTTCTACAGCATTGAGGTGCTGCAAACACTTATGCTGTGACTCCCTCCATGCTTATGGAGAGAGTCACAGCACACAGGGAGGTTCTCTTCCCTTCCAGTGGGCGGAAGAGACCGCCCCAGGAGACCAACGCAACCTGGTTGAACATTGCACAGGAGGACACAAGCAGGGATGTGGTCAGGAGGACCAGGCTACAGTGGCGCAAACCTTTCAATGATCTCAGTCGATCACGAAATGTTTCTGCAAAGCACACTCAACCTCATCCTCCTGTGCCACCCATCACATCCCCATCACTCTGCCTTCCCTACCCTACTCCTGCACATCCTTACTCACACCAGCATACCTTGCACCTCCACCCATCCCTCTCTATCTACATTATCGCTTCCCCATCTCACTAGCCACCCCTCACACTCACCCTCATCCTAGTCCAATCATACCAACTAACAACACTTGTGTGTTTTAGCCAATGTTCATGTGAAGTTTCTGTTAATGTGCTGTCAAACATTCAAATCTTTGTTTTCAACACTTTCTGTTCTTGGACAGATGTGTGTGCACCTTTGGAAGTGGTTTAGTGAGTTGCAGTGAATGGTGAGACATAACGGTACCCCCCGCAATGGTGATGAGTGTGAAAGGAATGGCTTGGGCATTGCAGGGATGCTTTATGGTGTTGGTGTGGGGTGGTGCCAACGTGGCGGATTATGTGGCAGCCAGGGTGTACAGCATCAAGTGAAGTAAATCTGGCCATGGTGAGGCCATCCCTGGCCTCCTGGGCAGCAATATGGTCCAGTGCTGATGCCCTCTGTAGCATCAGGTGATTGCGGAGAAGTTTGGTGTGGTTGTTGGTGCTGCTGGTGTGCCCGATGATGCTGGTGTTGCGGATGATCGTGGTCAGATTCTGAGGACCAGATGGCAGGTGAACTTGAGATGACAGAAGCAATCTGTCAGTGGTGAGAGAGATTGTTCCAATGAGGTGACACGAGATAGAGAGTTTGCTCCAAACACTTGCAACCTGCATAAAGCTCAATCTGTCTTCCAAATGCAGTAAGCAACAGCTTCTGAGCTTGGAAAGTGAATAGCTGTGAGATGAGAGCTTTTATAGCACATTTCAAGCTGTCAAGTAATGAGATGATTCCATGGCCATTCAACTCCCGCCCAGCTTAACAGACGAGATCCCCGAGCAGCGTGGACCCTGTTGGTGAGCTGGTAAATTCTAAAGGTGAGCTCAAAATTGTTGTTAATCCTCTGTTAACAAAGTCATAATAACCTGAATTGCCTCCCCCGCCACTGCCTGTCTGGTCTGATCAGCCCTGACAGACCCGACATTTGGAAAAGGCGCGTGGCGGTGGGTTGACAGCAGGGTCCCGACCCGCTATAAAAAAACCTTCCCACCCGACCCGCCACCGATCCCGCCCACTGATCGGAAAATTCCCCCTTCATGGCAAATTCAGCGATTCTCTCACAGCCACAGAGCCTCGCGAGACAGGTATTGGCCGTGCAGCCATTTCTCTGATCCATGTTTCTGTCGAGCAAGTTTCTATGCGGGAGACTCATGAGTAAGCCTGCACTCTAGACCAAGGGCAAATAATAATTCTAATTTAAGCTTATCTCTAGCAAACACTAACAAAGTTGACCCTTTATAACACATGACTTGAGAATTATATACCAGTCACAATATTATATATCAAAGTCAGTTCCTAATCATTTTTTTCATCATATAATTCTTCAGAAATACAGTAAGTCTTCTGTTTCTTGGTAGAATCTGCCAAGTTGCAATGAATCTTTCTATTCCGTTGAGAACATCTCAGTCTCAACTAGCTCATCTTCATGCCTCGGACTGATTTATGACAAATAACTCAGCTGAATTTTCTGGCAATGAGATAACGTTACTTGTGATTCTGACCATCTGTTTCTGCAGTGAAAGGTGACACCTTCTTGTATATTACAGTTCATATTTATGCTGTGTATTGAGGGGATGGTTCACCTTGCTTATAATTTTTCACCCACACTGTGTCTGCTTACCTGGTCATAAATATTTGAACAACCCTTCTTTTATTGGTACATTCCTTCATTTTATTCTTTGACTGTTTATCTGACTATTAGACCAGATTGTTCTGCTTTATTTTGCTCATATGTGCTGAAGTGATCCTTATTTTCCAATTGCATCAGGCTGTAATGGGTGTTCACCTGTGGACATGTGGCGTGGTAGAGCAGTTTGTCATATATCGATAGATTTTTGAATGTTAAGGGAATCAAGGGATATGGGGATAGTGCAGGAAAGTGGAAATGAGGTAGAAGATCATCCATGATCTTATTGAATGGCGGAGCAGGCTCGAAGGGCCAAATGGCCTACTCCTGCTCCTATTTCTTATGTTCCCACAGTTCTTTCTTCCATGACTTTACTCCAGTTTAGGCTGTATTGATTATCGTTTTAAGCATCTTTCCGCTTCTCTATTGGTCTTTGCCTAATGCGACGTTATCCTCCTGTGATGAATCCCACGATATTCTGAGAATATTTGGAATTCTGCTCTGTTGCGTGGGAGAGTGGTCTTGGCATTCCATGAACTGCAAAGATTTTGTTGAGGAGGGTCCTATGGCTCGAGCAGATGTCGATCTCAGAATTTCAACTTCTGAAAACTTCAAGTAATCATTTATGATTACAAACAGGTAGTCAGTCAACAGGTGAAAGCACCCATAAATCAATACTTTCTTTGTGCCGTTGGTATTCTAGAAGTTCAGACATCAGAAGTGATGCTTGCTTGTTTTCGACTTGCATTGCACAGCAAGGCATGCAGGACATCATAACTTCTCCAGCCTTTAAGTAAATGCATGGAACCATATTTTCCCCACACTGTAATGGCTTTGTCTTCACAATTCCTTAGTAACCACTATGTGCAAGGTTCCTTAAGTGATGTTTATTTTCAGTATGATGATGATGATGCAGTCTCCTCTAAGAATAGCTCTATCATCAGTTGTTGATATTTAATTTATTTTCCACAGTGATTTATGTATCTCCTTTATCTTGTACGTTTTACTTGTATGGTAATACTGCATAATAGGTTGTAGCACAGTATCTTTGCTTTATATATATGACTTCAAACATGTGAGCCTTCGGAATGGTGTGTGATGAAGCTGATGAACTTTCCAGCTAATTTTAAAGAGCTGGTCTATGTCCTCCTGAAGACCCTCTTCACAGTGTCAGCCGTGGCTCAGTGGTAACACTCTCGCTTGAGTCAGAAGTTTGTGGGTTTCAGTCCCACTCCAGAGACTTTGAGCACATAATTGAGGCTGCACTTTAGTGCAGTACTGAGGGAGTGCCGCATTGTCAGAGGTGCCGCCTTTCAGATGACATGTTAAACTAAGGCCCCATCTGCCCTCTCAGGTGGATGTAAAAGATCCCATGGCACTATTCAAAGAAGAGCAGTGAAGTTCTCCCCGGTATCCTGGCCAATATTTATCCCTCAACCAAAATGTAAAACGGATGATCTGGTCATTTATTTTATTGCTGTTTGTGGGACCTTGCTATGCACAAATTGGCTACTGCGTTTTCTACACAACAGCGTGACTACACTTAAAAAAAAAAGTACTTAATTGGCTGTAAAGTGCTTTGGAATGTCCTGAGGTTGTGAAAGGCACTATATAAATAAACTTGCAGAATGGGCATATAATTGGCAAATGAAATTCAACACAGATAAATGGGAGGTATTACATTTTGGGAGGAAGAATAGGGAGGTCACTTATTACTTGGAGAGTGCGAGTCTAGGTGGTGTAGAGGAACAAAGGGATCTCGGAGTACAAATACACAAATCATTAAAAGTTGTGCCACAGGTCAACAAGGCCATAAAAAAAGCAAACCAGGCACTAGGGTTTACTTCTCGAGGGCTAGAATTGAAAAGTAGGGAAGTTATGCTGAACTTGTATCGAACCTTGGTTAGACCACACTTGGAGTACTGCGTAAAATTCTGGTCGCCATATTATGGAAAGGATATAGAGGCACTGGATAGGGTGCAGAGAAGATTTACAGGGATGATACCAGAAATGTGAGGGTATGCCTATCAGGAAAGGATGAACAGGCTGGGTCTCTTTTCGCTTGAAAAACTGAAGGCTGAGGGGTGACCTAATTGAGGTCTTTAAAATTATGAAAGGTTTTGATAGAGTGGATACAGAGAGAGTGTTTCCACTTGTGGGGAAGAGTGTAACTAGAGGCCATCAATATAAGATAGTCACCAAGAAATCCAATAGGGAATTCAGAAGAAACTTCTTTAGCAAGAGAGTGGTGAGAATGTGGAACTCGCTACCATAGGGAGTGGTGGAGGCAAATAGTATAGATACATTTAAGGGGAGACTAGATAAGCATATGAGGGAGAAGGGAACAGAGGGTTATGCTGATAGATTTAGATGAGGAAAGACGGGAGGAGGCTCGAGTGGAGCATAAACGCCGGCATGGACTGGTTGGGCCGAATGGTCTGTTCCTGTGTCGTATATCCTGTGTAATAAATGCAGGTCCTTTCTTTCCTTTTTACCCTCGCCGCCAATTCCATCCTCCTCTCCAGCCACTGCCTCAGAGTAAACCTCAGCATTCTATTCGATCCCAAGCTGAGCTTCCGACCCCATGTCCTCCGTACCTCCCTCAGCTCCATACTTACCTTGCTGCTGAAACCCTCATGCATGCCTTTGTCACCTCCAGACTCAACTATTCCTGGCAGCCTCTCATCCTCCATGCTCTGTAAACTTCAGCTCAGCCAAAAATCTGCCGTTGTATCCTGTTCCGCACCAAGTCCTGCTCACCAATTAGCCTTGTCCTCGCTAACCTACATTAGCTCTCAGACCCCTAAAGCCTCCAATTTAAAGTTTTCATCTTCTTGTTAAATCCCTTTACAGCCTCACAGCTTCCTACCTCTGTAACCCCACCTCCCAAACTTTTTGTTCCTCTGACTCCAGACTCTTGTGCATCTGCCCTCACTTTGCCCACCATTGGTGGCCATACCTTCAGCCACCTAGGCCCCCATGCTTTTGAAATCCCGTCCTAAACTCCTCTGCCTCTCCCCGTTCTCTGTCCTCCTTTAAGACTCTGCTTAAAGCCCACCTCTTTGACCATGCTCTTGGCCACCCCTGCTACTAGCTTCTTCTTAAGTTCAGTGTGCTTTTTTTTAAACTATGCTTCTGTGAAGTGCCTTGGGACTACCCTAAGCTCTGGAATTCCCTGCCTAAACTGCTTCACCTCTCTACCTCGCTTTCCTCCTTTAAGATGTTCCTTAAAACCTATCTCTTTGACCAAGCTTTTGGTCATCTGCCCTAATTTCTCCTTATGTGGCTCAGTGTCAAATTTATTGTTTTATAATACTCCTGTGAAGCATCTTGGGACGTTTTACTACGTTAAACGTGCTATATAAATATAAGTTGTTGTATATTTATAATAATGGTTGTATATAAACCAAGTTGTTGTTGTTACTCTATAACTTTTCGTGTTTATGAGATCCTCTATTTCCCTTTGTGGTACCTGGCAGTCTGTTTTCATACTTCCTTTATCCTTTTTTTTGCTTCTCCTCTATTTTTTTATATTTAGCTTGATTTTGTTTTGCATTATTACCCCTAGATTTATCATACACCTCATTTTAATTTTAATTCTTCGAATCATTCACTGAACTACACCATTACTCCTTATGAGAAAACGTGTGTAAAGGAGAGTCCACTTACCACAGCAGTTCTGTGGATACCTGAACATGTCTTCCGCTTTTTCTCCCAGGTCTGCTGTACTTGGAAGATGGGGACTTCACCTGAGGAAGGAGCAATCGATAGCTCCGAAAGCTTGTGATTTCAAATAAAACTGTTGGACTATAACCTGGTGTTGTGCGACCTCTCAATACTTGGAAGATGGCATTGACCTGCTCCACCACCTCCCTCTCTGCAACTTGTGCTGCCACCTTTAGGCGGGATGACTGACTCCCCCCAAAACAGCCGCCCTCCTTTGCTGTTCCTCCTGCAGCAGGATCTCCAAGCTTTGACTTCATTGCTCCTGTCAGTTATTCTTCCAGAGACCATTTGGTGGTTGGGTCTGAAAAAAGTGTTTTCCCTGTAAGAGCGAGCATCATCCCTTTAAATGCTGCTGGCTGGCCCAATTTTGCAAGAGGCAGCCAGTCAGCTTGTAGGTCTGACTCTCTCTGCGTGTGGTTTCCATGTACAGGGAACTCACACAAACGAAGGGGGTGGGTAGATTGTAAATTTTGGTGCAGCCCGCCCAGCACCTGCAGCACAGGTGTGTGCAGACCCAGTTGTTCCACAATTCGAAAACCGAGACTGTGGTTCCTTCTTTAAATATCTTCCTGCTCGAAAATTGCTTTTTTTATCATTGGAGGGAGGTCAATTTGAGCTACAGAATTCTGTCAATGCTCATTGTATTAGCCGAGAAAAGGTCTGGGTGCTTCCAGAGGCAGGAGGGTCACTCCTGTTTTTTTGCCTCTCACTTTAAAGTCCTTCATATTGCTGCCTGGCTAGGAATGAGCAAAACTCGCTCAATGGAGGACAGCCAAGTACAAATTTTAATTCTGGACATAATTCAAACTTGAGCTCCCAGTTAGTTTTCTAACAGTGGACCTATGGTGCTACCTATAAGCTTGGGTTTAACACACATGTGACATTTGTTCTACACAAGGTTTGATGAAGATTGTACTGGATAAGCATATTCCATCTCTGGTCATATGCATCCTGACAACCGGGTTATTTGACCAGCGAGGGCACACAACTCAGTTTCTACCAGCCCTGCTCTAAGGGAGTGCGGGTCAGAGCTATGACTACAACAGTGTAACTCCAATTGTTATATCCTCACTCCCTGTTCGTGCGATTCCCTGCTGGTATCACAGAATTATGAGCATACATGTGAACAATATGTAACGTGCCTTCATTTAAATTAATTTTAATGTTTCTGTTGTAATGAATTGATACAAAGGCAAAATACTGCGGATGCTGGAAATCTGAAATATAAACAGAAAATGCTGGAAATACCCAGCAGGTCAGGCAGCATCTGTGGAGAGAGAAACAGAGTTAACCTTTCAGGTCTGTGGCCTTTAGTCTAAACTGTAAAATGTTAGAGATGTAACAGGTTTTGCGCAAGTACAGAGGCAGAGAAAGGGGGGAAGGGGAGGAAAGAACAAAAGGGAAGGTCTGTGATAAGGTGGAAGGCAGGAGAGATTAAATGACAAAAGGAGATGGTAATGGGACAAGTAAAGAAACAAAAGATGGGTCTGGAGGAGCTGTAAATGGCAACAGCAGAACCATTACCAGCACCTGCTGTCGAAAAAATGTTCAAATTTTTACCCTCCCTCGCCATCACCTCCAGCTCTTCCCTTCTCTTCCTCGACCTCTCTATTTCCATTTCTAGGGATAGGCTGTCAATCAATATCGACTGTAAGCCCACTGATTCCCACAGCTATCTTGATTTCACTTCCTCCCACCCCGCTTCCTGCAAAGACTCTATTCCATTCTCCCAGTTTCTCTGCCTCCGTTGCATCTGTTCTGACGATGCCATCTTCCATACCAATGCTTCCGATATGTCTTCTTCCTTTTTCCACCACTGAGGATTCCCCTCCACCGTGGTTGACCAGGCCCTTGACTGTGTCCATCCCATTTTCCACACTTCTGCTCTCACCCCTTCCCCTCCCTCCCAGAAGCATGATAGGGTTCCCCTTGTCCTCACCTTCCACCCCACCAGCCTCCGCATTCAATGGCTCATCCTCCACCATTTCCGCCACCTACAGCACGATGCCATCACCAAACATATCTTCCCCTCCCCTCCACTTTCAGCATTCTGAAGCGATCGCTCCCTCCGCGACACCCTGGTTCACCGCTCAATCACCCCCAACACCCGCTCCCCTTCCCACGGCACCTTCACATGCAAGCACAGGAGATGCAGGGCCTCAAACCCTCCTTCCAGGTGAAACAGCGATTTACTTGTACTTCTTTCAATTTAGTATTCTGTATTCGCTGCTCACGATGCGGTCTCCTCCACAGTGGGGATACCAAACACAGATTGGGTGATCACTTTGCTGAACACCTCCATTCAGTCCGCAAGCATAACCCTGGGCTTCTGGTCCCCTGCCATTTTAATTCTCCGCCCCATTCCCACTCTGATCTCTCTGTCCTCGGCCTCCTAAACTATTCCAATGAAGCTCTACATAAGCTTGAGGAACAGCACCTCATCTTTCGATTAGCCACTTATCAGCCTTCTGGACTCAACATTAAGTTCAACAATTTCAGATCATAACCACCACTCCCATGTTTTTGACAGCAAGTGCTGGTAATGGTTCTGCTGTTGCCATTTACAGCTCCTCTAGACCCATCTTTTGTTTCTTTACTTGTCCCATTACATCTCCTTTTGCCTCGCACCATCGTCCCTTTTGTCATTTAATCTCTCCTGCCTTCCACCCTATCACAGACCTTCCCTTTTGTTCTTTCCTCCCCTACCCCCCCGTCCCTGCCTCTGTACTTGCTTAAAACCTGTTACATCTCTAACTTTTTCCAGTTCTGATGAAAGGTCACAGACCTGAAACGTTAAATTTGTTTCTCTCTCCACAGATACTGTCTGACCTGCTGAGTATTTCCAGCATTTTCTGTTTTGGGCCGAACGGCCTCTTTCTGTACTGTATCATTCTATAATTGATGATAGTCTCAGTGTAACAAGAGAGTAAAAAGTGAGAAGTCGCACAACACCAGGTTATAGTCCAACAGTTTTATTTGAAATCACAAGCTTTCGGAGCGGCTGCTCCTTCGTCAGGTGACTTCACCTGACGAAGGAGCAGCCGCTCCGAAAGCTTGTAATTTCAAATAAAACTGTTGGACTATAACCTGGTGTTGTGTGACTTCTCACTTTTGTCCACCCCAGTCCAACACCGGCATCTCCGCATCATAACAAGAGAGTAGAAGAGACTGTGCACAATGATGCAGTTACTACAACCAAGGCACTCCTGTCTGCTACCTAGGAGAGTATACATTCCAGATCATAGGGACTTTCGAACTGCTTAATGATCTCTTCCCATATTAAAATTTATATATTTTTATGATGTTTACTTTTCTCCCTTAACTATACCATCCTTGGATGAGCGAATGGGCAAACGACCCATTCCAAGGCTTCTGTTTATTCCATGGTTGGACTTGCAGTTAGAAAGTGCACAGTGGTAATGACTTTCGTTCTGATTTCCCTTCCTTCCCTTCTATGAGGACACACTGGCTTCCATTCATTGCTCCCCCATGGTAACGTGGCGAACATCTGGAACTTGGCCAAGTAGGGAATTGAACCTGTGTCCCCACGACCATGGCATTGATGCTCCAACATCATGCTGCTGAAAATCTTTTTTCTTTTAAATATCAAATTGATTGAATGCTTTACGATAATCCTTGTATGCAGTCCTTTATACTACTCTTGTAGTCAGATTTTGGGGATTTGCCGTTTGAATTATAAATCACAGCTTCAGACCATAGGCTGGCAAAGAGCAAATGTTCAGACAGAAAACAGAGACATTAATGTTTTACCTGGCAGACCTTCACTAGGCAATTCTCTTTCCCTAAATCTGCTGACTAATCTAGAATGAGCAAGGTTAGATGAGTTATGGGTACAGCTACATTAAGAGAATGATCAGGCTGGATTTTCTTGCCGGAGGCGGGTTGATGGCGGGCCTGCTAGTCGGCATCTTCCAGACCCGCTTCAGGTTGCCGTCGCCCCGCAGGTGAAATTTTACCTTGATTGGCCTCGTTATGGCTGACGTGCGGGTCCCTCCAGGCAATTGCTTGGAGCGTATCAGATGCTCACGTCTGATGACGCGTTGTTTCAGTGAAGGTTTAAACGGGCCATGTCCCCTTTGCAGAAGCATTAGCTTTTTTTCTCTCAGAAGTGCTGGCAGCTGCAGGAATGGCAGCACAAAAAACTAAGGCTGTACCCAGGTTCGATGAGGGCTCCCTCCATGCTCTTGTGGAGGGAGTTTGAGGATGTCAGGAGGTCCTCTTCCCTGGAAACGGAAGGAGGGGGCCTCCTCAGCAAACCAAGGCAGCTTGGCTGCAAATTGCTGAGGAAGTGAGTTGGAGGCCTGTGTGCAGACGCACATGGGTTCAGTGTCGAAAAAGGTTCAATGATCTGTTGAGATCAGCTAAAGTGAGTATAACATCACACTTACCTTCAATCTGCCTTCCATCTCTTATCATCCCCATCAATCTGCATTGGGAACCTTCCCCTGCACATCCCAACTCCCTGTAACATCCCTTGCACCCTCACCCATCCCTCTCTTTCTCTGTACAGAATCACGTCCCCATCTTGATATGCAACACTCACACCCTTATGCAATGCCTACAACTTAAAATGCATAGGGAGGGAAGATGGTTAGTGCACCTCACCCCTTCACAGTCTGCCTCTAAACATCTATGTCATGCATTCTTAACACTCACTCCATCAGTCTCTCTCAAACTCCACTCGTGTCCCTCACTACAGGAAAAGAGAGCCCATAATAAAAGGGAGAGGGGGAGGACAGGAGGAGGACCACCATCCCTGGCTCACCTTACGACCGCTGAGGAGGCAGTCCTGGAGATCGCTGGAGGTGCAGAGGAGTTGGCAGTGGGGGACGGAGAGACGGGCATAGAACAGCAAGCTGGTGAGAGAATTGATTTCCAACCCTTTGATTTAGCAATCATGAGTGACTAATATGGGACATGATGTTCATTGAGAATGAGTACTGAGCATTTGCACAATGGCATGTATCTGCAACCTACATTTCACTTGTCTAACTCATGCATTTACTCCCCCACAGGACCATTGAGAGCCCCGCTCCCCACTGTACAGGAGGAAGAGCAGGAGCACTCCTCAAAGGAGCCACCAGCCTCTGAGGGAGCAGCGTCACCAGCACTCAGCGCACCCAGCACCAGCGCAGAGACGCACACCTCGGTGGGTTTTGTGCGAGATAGAGTAGTGTTGTCACCTGGTGTATCACAGGTTAGCTGGAGCAGATGTTGGAGGCAGGGACAGCAGTGGAGAGTCCTCGTCGGAGGACGCTGGGCTCTCCAAGCTCTGCTCAGCTGCATGTAGATGCTGAGCCTCTGGGGCCATCCAGAAGGAGAGCCGTGCTGGAGCTTCAGGAGCAAGTGCAGGAGGCTCTGAGTGGGTTTTTTTCCACGGTAACTGCGAGTGTGCAGAGAATGGAGGAGTCCATGCTAAACATGAGCAATGCCGTGGTGAATGCTATGGACAATATATGTGCTGCAATGGAAAGAATGGCAACCTCCATGGAGCACATAAATCGCCAGACCCAGGAGAACATGGTAACACTTCTAAATAGATGGTCATCTATTGAGGAGAGAAATCAGAGGTTCATGGACGTCCTTGTCATGAGGAATGTCAGTACAGTGATGGGTCCACATGGCCCCACCGATGTGCAGCAAGGTGCTCTCCAGCAACTTGCTAGCAGTGAAGTGCGGGTGACCCATGAGAGGGACGGTGATGTACGAGCACAAAGAAGTGGGGGCTCCGTTCCAAGCGCTCCCACTCCCTTGCCACTGCCGAGCCCTCGGTCAGAGCCCCATCTGCCTGAGGCAACAGGAATGGCCGAGTCTGCCCCTGCACAGCTGCAGGAGGAGTAGACTTTGGCGGGGCCCTCAAAGGCTCCCAAAAACAGAGGACTGCCGCCAAAGGCGTCTAAGCAGGAGCAGCAAGGAAGTGAGCACCCTGCCGCCACATCTGCTGAAGCCACAGGGGTCTCACAACGTAGAAGCACACGTAAGAGGAAGATGTCACGTTAGTTATCACAAGGCTTCTCACTTGGGTGGTATAATATCATTATTTGAAAAGTTTCTGTTCATAGCGATTTTTGTAATAAATTTATGTTGAACCAAGGTTTGGCATCGTTGTGGTGACAACTTGAGGAGGCACAGTTTAGGGTAAGTGCACCTTTAAAATCCAGCAATGCTGGTTACAGTGCATCTATAGTGCCCAACACAGACTTGCAGAATTAAAACAGAATCTGCCCCCCAATGGCTCAATCACCAAGCTTAGAGATTTCTAAATGACTAGATTGAAGACTGCAGCTATTACACTGCACTTGCAGCTCTGAAGTCTGCTCACTGGTGTTCACGCCATACTTATCTGGCATGTTGTCCGAACGTCGTGAAACCCGAGCCAGCAGCTGGAAAATAAAAAAAAAACAGAAAATTGCTCACAAGTACCTGTTAATAGGCAGTTAATTGCCTTTAATTCCTTTCCCGCCGCTTGGTGTCGGGTCCATTTGCAAATCGGGGACCCGACACTCGGGAAGGTTGTGTGGAGGCGGGATGATGGCGGGTTTGGAACCCGCCATCAATCATGACAACTTTAACCTCTGACCCGCCTCCAAACCCGCCCTCTGAGCGCTGGCAAAATTCCGGCCCAAGTTTTTCCTATAGAGAATAGAAAAGGAGGGCTGGAGCGGAGGACATTGAAGATGTAATAGTGGCAAAAATGATCCATTCGCTCTCTGTTGTTATTGCAAGGATGTTGGAAAGCTGATATAATCCTGAGCAAAGGAAAAGTAACCTGAGAAATGACTTTGGACATTGCTGATCGATTGATGACTGGGAAGAATAAGGCAAAACAAAAGAATGTCAATTTTACTTTCCCAACCCTTAGTGAAATGCCTTGGATTCTCATACTGAGTCCTTTCTATATTTGGCTTACAAATACATAGTTAGAACAGCTACTGTTTGCTGATCTGGATGTGACCAACTATGTATTCCTAATGCAAATGGATAAAATAAGGAACCACTCCAGCATTTTCTGACTCAAGTTGGGATACATTATCAATGACCCCATCCGACTATCAGGTTAAGTGCAACACTAAAATATTTTCAATTTCCTTGAGATTCTGGAAGCTGGTAGCACAGGGAGCTGGAACGCTCTCCACTTGCCTTTGGTAGCCGAGTTTGAAACCATCCCTGACTGATGGAATGAACGTGTCCTCTCTCTGGTGGCTGTAAGTGTCCAAGTAAAATTTCTTTCGGCAGACTCAATTAGTCCATGATACAAAGCTGCCTATCATTCAAACATTAATTGACTCTACCTTATCAGTGTCATTCAGAGAGGTTAGGATGACACAAAAAGAAAATACTGCAGATGCTGGAAATCTGAAATAAAAACAGAAAATGCTGGAGATACTCAGCAGGTCAGGCAGCATCTGTGAAGAGAGAAACAGAGTTAACGTTTCAGGTCGATGACCTTTCGTCAGAACTGGAAAAAAGCAGGAAATGTAACAGATTTTTACGCAAGTGTAGGAGCTGGGAAAGGGGGGAGGGAATGAAAGAACAAAAGGGAAGGTCTGTGATAGGATAGAAGGCAGGAGAGGTTAAGAGACATTAAGAGACATTAAGAGATATTCAAGGCAAAAGGAGATGGTTAGGATGACTGTTGTGGGAGATGAAAATGCCACACTGCTGCATTAGTAACTCTGTACTGGGAGCTTTATTTCTATTTTTGTCACATCGGACCTGGGAGTTTTGCCACAGTTATGGCGTAGAAAAACTGAACTAATATTGCAGTCAACAGATTCATCTTGATTCTTACTGAAACACACAGTAAGAATGCTCCTTTGTCCAGTTGAAAAAAGCCTTGCTTTTATATAGTGCCTTTGCACCTCTCTCAGAAACATGTCATCGTACTTCACATACAATGAATTACTTTGAAGTGAAGTGACTGTTGTTATGTAGGCAAATGTGGCATTGTTTTGTACAGCAAGATCTCGCAAGCAATAATGAGATGAATGACCAGTTAATCCGTTTCAAGTGGTGAGGGGTAAGAGAGGACGTTTGCCCAGAACACCAGGAGAATTCTCTGCCCTTTTTTGAATCGTGCTGTGGGATTTTAATGATTACTTGAACTATGGAACATGCAGGAGGGCCTTAGTTTAACATTAACCAAAGAACAGCACCTCCAACAATGCAGCACTTGGTCATCAGCCTCGATTATGTGCTCGAGCCCTGAGTTGCCTATTTGAGGAGTGTGCCATTTCCTTGGAATTGCTCCAATGGAATCATTGTGGTGTCAGTGTTGCAGAAAATATTATGTTCATTGACAGAGAAAGTTAGCATTTACAAATTTCGACCTGTTCATCAACCAGGTAGGTGGTATGATAAAGCCTAAACCAGTACCAGCCAGTGGCTCAGTTGGTAGCACCCTCACCTCTGGGTCAGTAGGTTGTGGGTTCAAGTCCAACTCCAGAGACTTAAGCACAAGAATCTAGGCTGACACTCCAGTGCAGTACCGAGGGAGTGCTGCACTGTCAGAGGCGCCGTCTTTCAGATGAGACATTAATCCGAGGCCCTGTCTACTCTCTCAGGTGGATGTAAAAGATCCTGTGGCACTATTTCAAAGATGAGCAAGGGAGTTATCCCCAGTGTCCTCAATCAACATAACAAAAACAGATTATCTGGTCATTATCACATTGCTGGGAGCTTGCTGTGTGCAAATTGGCTGCCTCGTGACTACACTTAAAAAAAAAGTACTTCATTGGCTGCAAAGCGCTTTGGGACGTCCGGTGGTCATGAAAAGCGTTATATAAATGCAAGTCTTTCGTTTATAAAACAGATGCTTCAATTGCCCTTCATCAACAAAACAGCATGATCAGTAAAACCGGGGCCAACCATTTTTTCGATGAATATCCAAATGGCAGTGCACTCTCATCAGTATTTGCAAATTTCCTCTTGACTTACATTTGCTAACTGGAGATAACATTTATTGGTTTTACTGCTGACTTTATTCTGTCAAACAAAGTATGATCAATCTGTTACATGAACAAACCAAGGAGCAGAAAAAGCTTTATTTGCCTTTTTCTGAAATTGATTCTATAAATCAGGTTAATTCACATTTCTGTAATTGCTCCCAAAAGTTGTGATTTTGGCATATAATATCTAGGCAGGGATGTAGCTGTTACAGACTGAGGATAATTTCCTGCTTTTGCACAAAAGCCAATAATATTCTGATCTTAATTTATCTTGCAACCTGCCAATATTTATGCCCATTAAGATGGATACCACTTGTATATAAGAACATAAGAAATAGGAGCAGGAATAGGCCACTTGGCCCCTCGAGCCTGCTCCGCCATTAAATAAGATCATGGCTGATCTTGGGCTCAAAGCCACTTCCCCGCCCGCTCCCCATAACCCTTCACTCCCTTATCTTGCAAAAATTTGTCTATCTCTACCTTAAATGTATTTAACGACCCAGCCTCCACAGCTCTCTGGGGCAGAGAATTCCACAGATTTACGACCCTCTGAGAGAAGAAATTCCTCCTCATCTCAGTTCTAAAAGGGCGACCCTTTATTCTCAAACTGTGCCCCCGTGTTCTAGATTTCCCCACGAGGGGAAACATCCTCTCTGCATCTACCTTGTTGTGCCCCCTCAATATCTTATATGTTTCAATAAGATCACCTCTCAATCTTCTAAATTTCAATGAGTATAGGCCCAGCCTGCTCAACCTTTCCTCATAAGTCAACCCCTCATCTCTGGAATTAGCCTAGTGAATCGTCTCTGAACTGCCTCCAATGCAAGTATATCCTTCCTTAAATAAGGAGACCAAAACTGTACACAGTACTCAAGGTGTGGTCTCACCAATATCCTGTACAGTTGTAGCAGGACTTCCCTGCTTTTATACTCCAACCCCTTTGAAATAAAGGCCAACATTCCATTTGCCTTTTTGATTACTTGCTGTACCTGCATGCTAACTTTTTGGGCTGGATTTTCAATGACCCGTGGAGTCGGGTTTGGAAGCGTGTGGGGGGTTAAAGTTGCAGATTTGGGGGTCCCGACCCCATCCCGCCTCCACGCAATTTTGACAAAATCGGTTGCGGGGTTCCTGACTCCGTCCCGCCTCCAAGAAGTGGGAGAGGCCATTAAAGCCCTTAACAAGCCCTAAATTGGCTCTGTAATGCCATTTTGAAACGTTTTAGCTAGTTTAACCCTTTTCCGACGTGAAGAACGCCTGATGTGAAACATGCCAGTGAAACCTGGCGGGAGCACAAGTGGATAGCTGACTATCAGCTGCAGGTCCACTATTACAACGGAGATGTAATGAAGGTAGTAGTAGTATTGTGATGAAGGTAGTAGTAGTATTAGGTATGAAAGTCACCTCTGATGCTGCTGCATTGAATGTCTTCAGAGACTGCCTGGGAGGACTTGGTTGCAACTCTCTCTCTCTCTCTCTCTCTCTGAGATGCTGCTCATTTTGCATCCAGGTCATCTCACAGCAAAGGCCAGGCAATCTCTGAGACCAGGCAGTCTCTGACCTGCAATGATGACATCATCAGAGGCGACTTTCAGACTGAAACCACTAATTGGTTCATGGGTTCCCACATGCTGGAACTCAATTGGCCAATTCAGTTAAAATCACATCATTCATCCACATTAATCTGGAGTCGGGGGGGCAACACGAAATGCGGGTAACACGACCCCAACCCGACCCCAAGACAAAATCCAGCCCTTTGTGTTTCATGCACAAGGACCCCCAGGTCCCTCTGAACTGTAGCATTTTGTAATCTCTCTCCATTTAAATAATAATTTGCTTTTTTATTTTTCCTGCCAAAGTGTATAACCTCGCACTTTCCCACATTATACTCCATCTGCCAAATGTTTGCCCACTCACCTAGCCTGTCTATATCCCTTTGCAGGTTTTTTGAGTCCTCTGCACAACTTGCTTTCCCACCCATCTTTGTATCATCCGCAAACTTGGCTACATTACACTCGGTCCCTTCATCCAAGTCATTAATGTAGATTGTAAATAGTTGAGGCCCCAGCACCGATCCCTGTGGCACCCCACTAGTTACCGTTTGCCAACCGGAAAATGATCCATTTATCCCGACTCTCTGCTTTCTGTTAGTTAGCCAATTCTCTATCCATGCTAATATATTACCCCCAATTCCGTGAGCTCTTATCTTATGCAGTAACCTTTTATGTGGTACCTTATCGAATGCCTTCTGGAAATCCAAATACACCACATCCACTGGTTCACCTTTGTCCACCCTGCTCGTTACCTCCTCAAAGAACTCCAGCAAGTTTGTTAAACATGATTTCCCTTTCATAAAACCATGCTGACTCTGCTTGACTGCATTATGATTTTCCAAATGCCCTGCTACTGCTTCCTTAATGAAGTACTCCAGCATTTTCCCAACGACAGATGTTAGGCTAACTGGTCTATAGTTTCCTGCTTTCTGTCTCCCTCCTTTCTTAAATAGCGGTAAATTAGGAGAAAAAAGAAAACGCTGAAAATGCTGAAAAAATTAAATAAAAATGAGAAAATACTGGAAATATAAAGATAATCAGTCAGCACCTCTAAACAGAAAAGACAACTTATGTCATCCTGGGTGTGTTTAATTTAACTTTTCTCTTTACAGATGGTGACTGACCTGCTTACGTATATCCAGCATTTTTTTTTAATTTAGAAAAAAGGTCATTCATATGAAACATGTTTTAAAATACTTACTAAATTACAAATTTAAGCTAGTACTAAATTTGCACAAAAGCAAAATACTGCAGAAGGGAACTGGGGGAGGAGATAGATGAAGGGCTTGCCATAATTTTCCAATCTTCCCGAGATGTGGGGGAGGTGCCTGAGGATTGGAAAGTAGCAAATGTGACACTATTGTTCAAGAAAGGGTGTAAGGTCAATCCTAGTAACTACAGGCCGGTCAGTTTACCATCAGTGGTGGGTAAAGTTTTAGAAACAATAATCAAGGAAAAATTTAATGGGCACTTGGAGAGGTTTAAGCTAATTAAGGAGAGCCAACACGGATTTGTAAAAGGCAGATCGTGTTTGACTAATCTAATTGAATTTTTTGATGAAGTAACAGGGAGGATTGATGAAGGGAATCCAATGGTTGTTGTCTACATGGATTTTAGGAAGGCGTTTGACAAAGTACCACATAGAAGGCTGGTTAACAAAATTGAGGCTCATGGAATAGGTGGGTCAGTGGCAGCTTGGATAAGGAATTGGCTTAAGGATAGAAAACAATGAATTATGGTAAATGGCTGTTTTTCAGACTGGAGGATGGTAGACAGTGGTGTTCCCCAAGGGTCAGTGCTGGGGCCACTGCTTTTTTTGATATATATAAATGACCTGGATATTGGAATACAGAGTAGAATTTCTAAATTTGCCGATGACACCAAACTTGGGGGTGTGGCAAACAGTGAGGATGATACCAATCGACTGCAACAGGACGTAGAAAGGCTAGCAGAAGGGGCAGACAAGTGGCAGATGGAATTTAATACAGAGAAGTGTGAGGTGATGCATTTTGGCAGAAGGAACAGGGAGAGGCAATATATACTTAATGGCACAGTTTTAAAGAGTGTGCAGGGACAGAGGGACCTGGGAGTTAACGTGCATAGGTCCCTAAAGGTGGCAGGACATATTGAGAGAGTGGTTAGCAAAGCATATGGGCTCTTGGGCTTCATAAATAGAGGCATTGAGTCCAAAAGTAGGGAAGTTATGCTGAACCTTTATAAAGCGCTGGTTAGACCACAACTAGAGTATTGCATCCAGTTCTGGTCACCACACTTTAGGAAGGATGTGAAGGCCCTTGAGAGGGTGCAGAGGAAATTTACCAGAATGGTTACAGGGATTGGGGATCTTAGCTACAAGGACAGGTTGGAGAAGCTGGATTTGTTTTCATTAGAGCAAAGGAGGTTGAGGGGTGATTTGATAGAGGTGTACAAGATTATGACGGGTTTGGATAGGCTAGACGGGGAAAGGCTGTTCCCACTAGTTGATGGTACAAGGACTAGGGGACACAGATTTAAGGTTTTGGGCAAGAGATACAAGGGGGATGTGAGGAAAAACTTTTTTACGCAGCGAGTGGTGAGGACCTGGAACTCGCTGCCGACGGAAGTGGTGGAAGCGGAGACATTCAATGTTCTCAAGGGGAGACTGGATAGGCACTTGAGGGAAATAAACTTGCAGGGCTACGGGATAGAGCGGGGGAATGGGACTGACTGGATTGCTCGGCAGAGAGCCGGCAGGGACTCGATGGGCCGAATGGCCTCCTTCTGTGCCGTTATGACTCTATGGATGCTGGAAATCTGAAATAAGACAGCAAGTGCTGGAAACACTCAGCAGGTCAGGCAGCATCTGTATTTGTGTAAATGTGCACATCCATGTGCTCCTGAGTGGAATTAATAACCGGTTTGTAAACACGGCTGGGGGAGCATTAGGCCTGGCCAAATGATGATTCAAAAAAAATTGGGACAGCTCGGAGACTCATTTCAACAGACAGATGCGTATTTATTTTGCAAGAGGCCTATGGAGCTGCGCTGATATAGTATAGTATATTTTTGGGGGGCAAGAGGCGGATGGCTCAAAAAAGGTAAGGATGGTTGCAAACTAAGTATATATATTTTTGGGGGCAAGAGGCGGATGTCTCAAAAAAGGAGGTGAGGATGGATGCAAACTAAACAGAGGAGCGAGTTTTCTGCTTCGCGAAATGGGCTGGGGGCAAAGTTGCAACAATGGCAGAGGGGCACGCGGGCGGCACCTGGAGCACGCGGCGGGCGGGCGGGGCGGGCGCGCACGCGCATACACACGCACACAGCTGGGCGGGCGCCCAACGTTGAGTGCAAGGGGGGGAGGGACTCGCGCGTGCGCGCCCAACGTTCGGGGGCCGGACTCGCGCGTGCGCGCCCACAGCAGCAGCAGCAGCACCGCTCCATCGCTCAGACAGAACGCTTCACCTTACTTCACGCGTCCTCGGGAAGGAGGCGGGGTGAAAGATATCCACAGGATTATCTCAATCGGAGCCAATATTTGTATTTAATAATTTTTTTTAAAAAAAAGAACATGGCTTTCGCCAACCCGGCTCACATCATCCCTCAGCTGAAGCTGGAGGACGCGGCGGAGGACAGTTTGTTCAAGAACATCTCGCTGAGGTCCGCGCAGCAGGTCCAGCATCTGAGGAGCAAACCGCCTTCCCCGGCCGGCCTGAGGCACCCCAGGTAGGACGCAGGGAGAGAGAGAGAGGGTATGGGTTTACCGAGGGTCGAGAGGATGGGCTTTTGCACTCTTGAACGGGTTGGTGCCAGTAGCCGGTTGTCAAGTGTGCTGCTGCTGGCTGTGAGAAGTGGCTTCAGAGCAACTGGGCATCATGTCCACTTCAGGATGGTTGAAAACACTGAGCATTTATTTATTTTTAAAAATCATGGTAAACTTTTTTGACAAGTTGGTGGTTCTCATCATACTCGAAAAACAAGGCACTGCAAGCTTTTGTTCTAGTCGAATTTTCCAGAAAGTGTTTGCTTTTTATAACTTTTTGAACTTGGGGAAAATCCAATATAAAAAATACCCTGCAAACTTGGATATGTTTTCAACCTCTGCCTTGTAATTGCCTGTCAAACACACAGTATATTTGGCTGGGTATTGTTTTGCTTTGTCTTTGTCGTGCCTTCCTGCCTTCTGTGACTGAGCACTGGGACTTTTGCAGATGTGGCAATGGAAATATACTTCTGCTGTGATATCCTATAGCCTTTGTTTAAAATCTATATTCAATGATCTATTGATAGCTCGTTGTAACACAATACTTGTCATATGTCATTGTGAATTGCTGTTATGTCCTCATGAGAAATTTGTGATTTACATTTATTTCTAATTACAACAATTTCTCCAAATGTACCTGTATTCCCAGCAATCAGTGGGTTTAAATTTGTGAAAAATGTGTGCTCAGTACATTTGCCTGTAGGTGCACCCTATTATACTACCTAATAGTTTGCAAAAGAACCAAATTTCAATGCAAAATTAAGCTTCCCGATGCTGCAAAATGATCCCATACCAAAAATGGTTCTCAACCGTAAAACACTTCAAAAATCATTATAAACATTAAGCTCCTGCAGATTTCTTAAGGCCAATATATTTTTTCTGTTTATAAACCTGTCTACATTTTTAATCACCCAGCAGACTACCGTTTAGCTGGTGCACTGATTTTATTCAGAAACAGTTTGTTCATAATAATTGACCTAAAGACTATTAATGTGTATGAGAAGTACCTGTTTATAACACAGTCAGTACCCCCTGCTCACTAATCCCTCGGAAAAGAATACTACCATGAATAAGTGAAATACATGCAGTAAATTCAATATGAGAAACAAGTTAGTTATAAGGTAGCAATATATACTGCATATAGATTTACCTGATAGTCAATTACAGATTAGTTCTTAATAGATTTGCAGTAATGTCGGTGATACCATCAATTATTCAGTTTGAACACCATCATACCTTAATGTAGTCATATTTGTAGTTGGAATCCATGCTGTTGGCACAAAAATGGACACATAACTGAATGAAATCGCTTGTAAAAATAAAGGTATATTTCTTTTTAGAGTGATTAAAAAGCAGTATTCTAATCTTGGGGCTTGGAGTTCTGGTTTATATCATCATCCATAGTCTGACGTTCGAATACCACCTTGTAATCACTCCCAGGTATCTGTTACTGTTAATGTAGTTTTATCAGTGGGTTGAAGTAATGTTTACACACTGCTCAACAGTTGTTCTCATTGTTTATGCCAACATCTGAAATTCATGATGGAATTCGTGTTTTGTAACTTGCTTCTAGATTGGAGGATAGCTAATGTAACCCCACTATTTATTTAAAAAAGGTGGTAGAGAGAAAACGGGGAATTATAGACCAGTAAGTCTGACATCGGTAGTGGGGAAAATGCTAGAGTCCATTTTAAAAGATGTAATAGCAGAGCACTTGGAAAACAGTGGCAGGATTGGACAAAGTCAACATGGATTTACAAAAGGTAAATCATGCTTGACTAATCTACTGGAATTTTTTGAGGATGTAACTGGTAGAATAGATAAGGGAGAACCAGTGGATGTGGTGTATTTGGACTTTCAGAAGGTTTTCGATAAGGTCCCGCATAAGAGATTAGCGTGCAAAGTTAAAGCACACGGGATTGGTGGTAAGGTACTGTCTTGGATAGAGAACTGGTTGGCAGACAGGAAGCAAAGAGTTGGAATAAACGGGTCTTTTTCCGAGTGGCAGGCAGTGACTAGTGGGGTACCGCAGGGATCGGTGCTACGACCCCAGCTATTTATTCTTTCTATCTATCTATCTCTCTCTCTCTCTCTCTCTCTCTCTCTCTCTCTCTCTCTCTCTCTCTCTCTCTCTCTCTCTCTCTCTCTCTCTCTCCTCCCTCCCTCCAAGTTTGCAGACGACACAAAGCTGGGTGGGCGTGTGTGCTGTGAGGAGGATACAGAGAAACTCCAGTATACTTTGGACAAGTTGGGTGATTGGGTAGATGCATGGCAAATGCAGTATAATGTGGATAAATGCGAGGTTATCCACTTCAGTGGCAAAAACAGGAAGACAGATTATTATCTGAACGGCAGTAGATTGGGAAGAGGGGAAGTGCAACGAGACCTGGGTGTCCTTGTGCACCAGTCGCTGAAGGTAAGCATGCAGGTGCAGCGGGCGGTTAAGAAGGCAAATGGTATGTTGGCCTGCCTAGCGAGAGGATTCGAGTACAGGAGCAAGGATGTCTTGCTGCAGTTGTACAGGGCTTTGGTGAGACCACACCTTGAGTATTGTGTGCTGATTTGGTCACCTTATCTGAGGAAGGATGTTCTTGCCATGGAGAGAGTGCAGCGAAGATTCACCAGACTGATACCTGGGATGGCAGGAATGACGTATGAGGAGAGATTGGGTTGATTAGGCTTACATTCGCTAGAGTTTAGAAGAATGAGAGGGGATCTCATTGAAACTTATAAAATTCTAACAGGACTAGACAGACTAGATGCAGGAAGGATGTTCCCGATGTCAGGGGAAGTCCAGAACCAGGGGTCACAGTCTAAGGATAAGGGGTAAGCCATTTAGGACTGAGATGAGGAATGTCTTCACCCAGAGAGTGGTGAACCTGTGGAATTCTCTACCACACAAGACAGTTGAGGCCAATTCATTAAATATATTCAAGAAGGAGATATATAGTTCTTAAGGCTAAAGGGATCAAGGGATATGGGGAGAAAGCAGGGACAGGGTACTGAATTTGGATGATCAGCCATGATCTCATTAAATGGTGGAACAGGCTCGAGGGGCCGAATGGCCTACTCCTGCTCCTATCTTCTATGTTTCTATGTTTCCATATATAAAATAATACTTTATGCTAATGAATGTTCTTGAAAGTAAGTGATGATTAACTTCAATTAAAAATGCTTGATTAAGCTACCATTTATTATTCAGCAGTAGTGTGTAGCATTCCAGAATGAGTTTAAATACCATGACTATTATTCCTTAACCCTAATATGCTACTACTGCAGTGGTAGCAAGAAATCTGGAGAAACTAGTAGTGGGCTATGTTTAGACTGTGACCAGATCGTGAACCATTTGAAGTTTATGAATAGTTCTGCTGATAATCTTATATGTTGCGTTAATGTAATGTGTGCACCAATGATTTGCAGAAATATTTGGTTTATGATTTTTCTAAGTATAAATGTTTTGAAATATTCTTAAATGTGTGACTGAACTCGTGCCACTGGTTAAAGGAAGCTAGACCTGTAGGAGAAATTTCAGAAAAGCAGCGTGCAATGTTTTGGAAATATGTTTTAGTGCTGCACTTGCTTTTTTTAAAAAAACAACTGCTTAAAACTGAACTGTGCAGATCATTGTTCATTTATATTATTAAAGTAATGGTTACTTTCAATGGATGATTAGAAATCTCAAGAAAATATCACTGATATACATATGATGCCTCAGTCTTTATCACAGGCAACAGACCAGAATACTGTCAATTATTACAGTCCAACAATAGCTAGTATGTAAAATTTATTAATGCTGTGTTTCAAAAATACAATAAAATCTGACATATAAATTGCATTTTCACGCACACATGTTTTTATGTTCCTAAAGACAGGAGTATAATCTGTACACTGGATTTTGCAGCTGATAAATTTTCCATACTCTATGATACTAATGTACATTCACTTTATGTTTAACACATTCTTATGAGATTCTTGGACCACTATTTAACGGAGGCATTAACCCATTTGAAATAAGCATATGTGTTCAGGTCCTAATATTGCACAGCACAGTTTCACATGCCAAAATAAGGATGAACTGCAGACGCTGTTGTGCAAGCTTGTTGTCTTTTGTTTCTGTACTTGTTTGACGTTGTTGGACTTTAATAAATTTGTTCGTTTCTTGGTCAGTGGCTGATACAACTAAGTCTTCAAAGAAACATAATGAGAGAGCTGTTGTTCATCCTGAGTTATTACCTGGGTGAATTAATTGGGGCAGGAGGTATTTGCTCCATTTGACTAGCACTGTATAGCCAAAACTGCAGAATAGTACAATAAAATCAGTCATGAAACTGAAATTGTGGAATGTTTTGAGGAATTACTGTATATACAGCAAAAACCAAACTATTACAAGAAAATCAAGTGACGTATTGTGTGATAGTCATTCCATACCTCTGCAGCTTTGAATAAATATAATTATTTTAAAGACAAACCAGTTTTTATACATTTACATTGAATATACAGCTTTTATAACTATGGCAGTTCAGGTCATCTAACCAAAAACTGCAATTGTTTTATAAAGGAAATACTGTTTGCCTTGGGAAACTAGATAGGAGAAAATGTTGATTCCTGCACTGATGTTTGCACGTGACAAACTCATAAACCTAGATTTTCTGAGTGGTATTATTTTTACATGGCAGTAACCACCAACATTAAGATAACGCCGATCAGTAAATCCAGGCTATATCATGGAATGTTAAAGCACAGAATTTGGTTTTGACTTATGCAGTTAGTACTATGAATTTTTCAAATTTTTTTTGGATTGGCTGTCAGGTGTCAGGATGATGTAAGGATAAATTCACTTTTGTGTGGCAGAAAAGCATTATAATTTCATATATTTTCATTACAGTTTCATTATTTGGTTTATAATTTTAACTCTATGAAGCAGTGAGTCAAATTTCAGTCAGGTTAATATCCACAGATTACATTATGGTACATGTTGAGTGAGTGAGGTGACATATTTGAAATGTGGATATTAGTTCAGTAATCAATGTCAATAATATTAAGTACCTTTTGTGTAACAGCTTAATTTCACCACTGATCAAATGGCTGTCTCACTGCTGCATCTAATTCTCATTAAGTTCCTTCCAAAGAACTTTTGAAGTAAGTCTTTATCAAGCATAAAATGAATTTAATTAATTCAGATTAAAGCAATAATGACCACTGTTCAAACTCTGCAGCTTTTTAAGGGCTTTCTATTACGTGATTTGAAAATAGATCAACTATTTAGTAGCGTTGCAGCTGGTGGAAATGAAGTCTAAAGGTTAGTCTGGAATTGGTAATTACCCCCTACATAAACAGTCCCCTCTACATCGTCATGCCCTCAACAACATTGTCTTCACCTCCTACTGAACAGTCAAAGATACTGTGTAGAATATGGAGTTTTGGCCATAAGTCTATATATTTAAACATCTATGTATAGGAAACTGGCAGTCACTTTAAATGTTGGCTATGCCACAGCCAGTATTCATTGCAAAATGCATAAACTACTGCAGATGAAATCCATGGCTTTCATATTCAGCTGACTAGATAGGACATTCTTCCCAGGTAAATGCATTTTGTGAACAAATCTTTTTAAGCACAACTGAGTCTTGCTATCCTCAACCAAATCTTTCTATTACTCCAGGATCATCCTGGAGGGCCAGGGCAACACATGGCTTTTTTTCTTCATAAGGAATCACCTCCTCAAAACCCTTTCCCCCTGCTCCCTCCACCCTTATCTCTGATACCAATTACCAAGAACTCATGGATTTCTTTGTCTCTAAGATTGAGACCATTGTGCAGCTGCTTCTGTCACTACTTCTCCCTCCTCGCTCCTGACATCAGTGCCAGACTCGCCCTACCCCGATCTCCTGTCACTTTTCAGTTTCTCTCCCATTTCTCCCTTCCCCACTCTCACCTCATTCGACTCAACTCCAGACCACTGAACGACTCCTCCTGGCATCCATGCTTGCTTATGTTGTAAATGGTTCTCTTTGCGCTTCCTTTCAAAACCACTGCCTCCACACCCTCTTCAAAAACACTATTTCCTTTTGGGTCCCTAGAACCTGACTCAACTTGATGTGGCACATTGGGAAAAATAGAAGACATGCTACAGTGGTGTCTCACTGAAACTCTTTGGATGTAGAAAATCTGTTTCCTATCATAAGATCTATAAAAATACTTTTGTGACAAATTTCTGATGCTCAGTATTATAAAATCGAACTTGAAAATATTAACCACAGAATATTTCTTAACTACCATATTCACTAACTAAACTTTAAAGAGATTACAATCTTGTTAGATTTTTGTTTTGGCAAAAATAATTCCCAAAGTGTAATTATGTTTGGAAGAAGTATTGCTGAGTTTGCATGGTGCAGCATGATAAAAGACTTCCCTGCGTCTAATTGAATAGAGAGTGACAGAATCAATTTTCATAGAGAAGCTCAACATCCTCGATCCAAGATAAATAGGCTAGTGCTGTCAACCTAGAAATCAATTCTGTGTCTCTAGCAACAGTGGCCCAGAAATTCAGGCAGGCCCATATTCGGGCACGTGAGAGGTTCATTCCCTGCGTCTGAATGGTGAATATCTGGGGAGCTTCGGGATTCATTATAATGGATCCTACACGGCATCAGAGCCTGCCAGCGAAGTGTAGTAAAAGATCGGGCCACTGCTGGCGTCACAGCAGCCCTCAGGTAAGTAGGTGGTGGGGTGGGGTGGGGTGGCGGTGCCGACTGCCTCAGGGCGAATCAATCTTGGGGAGTGGGCCTCAAACCCTTATTTGCATATACCCCTTATTTGCATATGAAAAGGGCCTAATGCCTGTTTAAGCGTGGGTAAAGGATGGATATGTTTTATCCTTGCCCAATATGGCAGTCGACGCACTTTTGGCTGGAAATGTGCGCATGCTTCCTGCTCGCCATACTGGGGCCTAAGTAGTCCGAGTAGCCCCCAAAAACAGGCACTGCGGGACCAATTTCGAGGCCAGTAAGGCTCGGATGTAAAATGAGACAGTACAAGAGTTCAAAAATACACCTTCATGCCACTGAAACAAATATTAGCTGCTTGCTCTGCACAGAATTCTGGATAATATTTTTAGACAACAGTAGTGTTCAGAAGATACATTTTATATGTAAAACAACATAAATGGGAGGGAGCTATCAGGCAGTAATATACTCTCGGAGGTCAGACAACAATATGGACTGCAAGAACCGAATTTAAGAAATATATATGAAAAGGGTGGGAAAAGCCCATCCCATCTGGACCTTCTGGTACTCATACCATGACGTCTCCCAGACAAATCTCTTTTGGCGAATTTAATACTCAAATAACATCAGTTTTGTTTGGACTATTATTTGTTACTTCTGATGTTTTTTGTTATCCTCAACCTTGGAGATATTAGAGTTAACTCGCGCCAGAGTTTCATGCATTAGTCGGCTTCCATCACTTATGGTCTGCTGCAGATTCAGTTTTGAAGAGTCAGAGTCATGTTTTTGAGCCTTGAAAAGCGGAGGCACACTCGATAAAATCCCACAGATCACTGGAGTTTTCTCTTTGCACTTCAGATTCCTCTGTAATATTGCAGTTATGATGTGTTGTAAGTCTTCTATACAGGGAAGGAATGCTAAGTCTACAAGAAGTATTTCAAGTCCCAGACATGAATTTTGGGAGGTGAAAGTAACCTTATTGAGGTTAGAATAGGGTAATTGTATGTGATACAAATTGAGTTGAAATAAATTTGAGACCATAATGTTTGAGAACTTAAATTTATTGCCAAACCAATTAGTGCTAGGGAAAGGTTTTAAAGGCCCAGATTTTGCTTGAGCGGTGCATCTTGCGGTGTGCCCTGTTAGTTAGACTTGTTCTTCGACTTAGACTTGCACGTTTAGGTTTTTAAAAATGTTGCCCTGTAAGTTGCTGGAAGTGCAAGCTGATAATTGCGTACTGAGGGCAACAGGGCATCTGGGACCTTGGTAAACAATGGGACAAACAGTTTATCTCCTTAACCAATCAGATTAAAGGATTGAGAAATAAACAGAGGAAGGACTGAGAAGGAGGGTGAATTTGAGTGGGTGAATTCAATGTCAAATCGGGTACAGAAAGAGAAATAAAGAGAGGGAAAGAAATATTTAATTAAGAGAGAAAAAAATGGAAAGCAAGACTTTTTATAAAAACGACTTTTTAAAGCTCCAACAACAATTCACAAACTGAAGGAATGAGACTCCACACTTATAATTGTTCACCTTCTGGGCAAGAGCGGTTGATTGACAGTCATGAATAATTGTCATGTTATTAAAAGGGTACTTGCAATGTTAATTACTAGACTTAACTTTCTGTGGCGAGTTTAATGGGCAGTTCATGTGCAAATGCAGCATCTTCATGAAAATCATGAGGAGATTCAGGGCGAGATGCCGTTTTCGTGAAGCTAACAGTGGAGTGGCACAAATCGGCTAGCAACTTGTGTCGATTCGCAATTCACGGGGTATCTCATCTGATTTGCACATTAATAACGACGTGGGTCGTTCACCTGCAGTTAATTTTTTCAGCAAAATCTGGCCAAATGAATAGAATTGAGCATTAATGACATGCAGCTACCACAATATTACATTTTATAAGTAAAATAAATTGGAGGAGGAGCTTAATCAAAACTAAATAACGATATGATTGGTCACTTATCAAAATTACATTGCGTATGTATGAACGGAGTTAAGTTGCTAATATAGTGTTGGCTATGGCCAGCTTCTAAGGTGCAATCTATAATTCAAGCATTATCACCAGAATATGTGACACAGGTTGAGAAAAAGGGTGCAATATTCTGTCCATGCCTGAGAAAAATTAATAAAAGATCCCATTTGTGTTTCGCACAGTTAAAATGCTTCATCTGAAATGTTTTGTTTTTTTGATTTGCATTACGTTTGCTTTGATCTGTGAAGAATTGAGAGAGTAAGTAGATTGGTGCAGTGACCTTCTGTTATGCAATGGTGTGCCAAATGAAGTGTGGGTGAGATTGATAGTGGAAGTGTGTGTGTGTGTGAAATTGGGAAAGAGCTCGAGGTCAAAAAGGAGGGAAGAAATATTTTAGAGTGAAATGGGTAACTCATTTAAGATGAGAGAGAGAAAATCTAATGGCAAAATATAAATAGAAGGGGAGTAAAAAGGTACTTTTGAGGGGAAAAAAAGACACAAATTTTCTTTGCACACTTATGATCACAGTTATAGACCACCGTAAGTATGCTCCACAAATAATACATAAGATTAACCTTTCAGCAACTCTGTTAATCAGATCAAAACTTTCATGTTATTTACCATTTTTCTAATAGAAGAATAGATACTTTCATCCAGGAACATCATTTTTGAGTTCATACTAAAGACTGAGATAACTGTCAGGTTGCAAAGAATTGCAATTGATCAATTTTTTTCTATTTTAATTTTTTTTTATTGAATGGTTTTGGAGGAGTTGCTGGTCCTGACTTATGTCAAGAAGCTGAATTAATGCACACAAATGACCTTGGTTGCTGAAGCACTCTGGGTTAATAACCGCATCCGCTTCCTGCTTCTTCACTTTGCGGTGTTCCTCAATTACAGTCAAGATTTTCTGCACCCTACATTTTGTATCCTAAATTTCTTTGTTATTCTTGGGTACCTAAAGAAACTAAAATACACAAGGAAAAGTATTGAAATTATAAAACTGTTAGTTTTTGGTAAGTAGTTATTGAATTTTATGGTCATCAAAATGAGGGGAGCATCGAGGTTAAATATGACACAGTTAGATGCAAAGTAAAGAAAGGAGAAATAATTTGCATTTTCATAGCATTTTATTAAATCCTTGGGGCAATCCAAAACGCTTTAGTCATTGGATTACTTTTGAGGTGCATTCACTGTTACATAGGCAAGCATGGTAGCCAGTTTGCACACAAAGCAGCCCGCTTGATTGGCACCCCATCCACCACCTTAAACATTCACTCCCTCCACCACCGGTGTACCGTGGCTGCAGTGTGTACCATCTACAAGATGCACTGCAGCAACTCGCCAAGGCTTCTTCGGCAGCACCTCCCAAACCCACGACCTCTTCCACCTAGAAGAACATGGCCGGCAGTTGCATGGGAACACCACCACCTCCAAGTTCCCCTCCAAGTCACACACCATCCTGACTTAGAAGTATATTGCCGATCCTTCATCGTCGCTTGGTCAAAATCCTGGAACTCCCTCCCTAACAGCACTGTGGGAGTACCTTCACCACACGGACTGCAGCGGTTCAAGGCGGTGGCTCACCACCACCTTCTTAAGGGCAATTAGGGATGGGCAATAAACGCTGGCTTTGCCAGTGACGCCCACATCCCATAAACGAATAAAAAAGTGTAGGGGCTGGGAAAGGGGAAGGGGAGGAAAGAACAAAAGGGAAGGTCTGTGATAGGGTGGAAGGCAGGAGAGATTAGAGACAAAAGGGATGATGGCTGCAAGGCAAAAGGAGATGGTAATGGGACAAGTAAAGAAACAAAAGATGGGTCTGGAGGAAGTGTAAATGGGAATATCAGAATCATCACCAACAGCTGCCATCCGAAAAAATGGGGGCAGAGGTTATGATCTGAAAGTATTGAACTCAATGTTGAGTCCTGATGGCTGTAAAGTGCCTGATCAAAAGATGAGGTGCTGTTCCTCAAGCTTACGTTGAGCGTCATTGGAACAGTGTAAGAGGCTGAGGGCAGAGAGGTCAGTGGGGCGGAGAATTACAATGATACGAGACCGGAAGCTTGTGGACTGAACGGAGGTGTTCCGCAAAGCGGTCACCCAATCTGCGTTTGATCTCCCCAATGTAGAGGAGACCGCATCGTGAGCAGCGAATACAGTATACTAAATTGAAAGAAGTACAAGTAAATCGCTGTTTCACCTGGAAGGAGTGTTTGGGGCCCTGGACGGGGGGAAGAGAGGAGGTGAAAGGGTAGGTGTTGCATCTCCTGCGCTTGCATGGGAAGGTGCTGTGGGAAGGGGAGCGGGTGTTGGGGGTAATTGAGGGGTGAACCAGGGTGTCACAGAGGGAACGGTCCCTTCGGAATGCTGAAAGGGGTGGGGAAGATGTGTTTGGTGGTGGCGGCATCATGCTGTAGGTCGCAGAAATGGTGGAGGATGATCCATTGAATGTGGAGGCTGGTGAGGACAAGGGGAACCCTATCGTGGTTCTGGGAGGGAGCGGAAGGGGCGAGAGCAGAAGTGCAGGAAATGGAACGGACGCAGTCGAGGGCCATGTCAACCACGGTGGAGGGGAATCCTCGGTTGAGGAAAAAGGAAGACATATTGGAAGCACTGGTATGGAATTTTGCATTTTCAGAACAGATGCGACAGAGACTGAGAAACTGGGAGAATGGAATAAAGTCCTGGATAGGATGAAGTGTAGTCAAGGTAGCTGTGGGAGTCAGTGGGCTTATAGTGGAATGAAAATTATAGTATTAAAACTAAAGTATTAAAAGTCTAGATGTGATGCATGCAAAATGCAGGTGGTTGTACAAAAGTCCCAATCCATCATTCCATTGTTTAAAGTGTTATATTGTTAAGACTCTGTTGCTTAACAATCTTCAAAGAAATCTACATCAAAGAAATTAAGTGTATGAACCATAGAAGCCTTTCAGTGCTAAGCGGCTCAGGCATTAACTGATCAACATTTGGTGTATGTGTAACTGTAAGCAGGTGGCTAATATATTCAAACAAGAGAGCGTGTCATTTCAAGAATTTGCAGGAGTTGGGAGAACAACAGATTTATTTAAATAGTGATCCCAGTTACATGTATTGTAAATTATTACTTATATTGTGAATCATTTTGTCCCTATCTTTGCTTCTGTGAATCATTTAATTGTACATAAATTGGATCAGTGTTTTGTCATTTTTTAACCAATACAGTTAAAGATTAGTTTAGCCATAGATGTAGAGGACATGCCATGTGAAATCCAGTAAGCAATTTAGTGTTATCATGGTTAATTGTTGATTCAGGTTACATTAACAGTATGGCAGCAAGTAAAAGAGTCAGGCTTCAGTTCGTAAAAGTTGTGGTTTGCTTAGGGAAACTGTCATTGGCTGTTCTCAAGACAAGAAGGTGTTAGGCTTTTTCCCATGCTTAATTCATCGCATGTACATGCAGAAGTATATTAATACTATTTGATAACTTTAAGATGTTGATGGCTAATATTTTGAAGAAACCTATCTTTTCTAAATGTTTTTTGTTTTTCACTTTAGTTGTGACTAATATAGTACAAGGTGCATTGCAGGCTGTTTTTCAAAAGTATCTTGTGTTCAGGTATTCTCAGTTAAGTGGTTCCACATTATTTTGACAATCAAAACAAGCAATTGCTCAATGTTATGTTAAAAAACCTAATAATGGTCTTTTATTGGCAGTGCATGTTGTCATTTGCAGAATCAGCTGTCTGTAAAGTTCAACGATGCCTGTTCTTTCATAAATGCATTACCAAACCTTTGTTTTTAGCATTTTGTGATTGTTTGCACACATAACATTCCACCGGAGGTAGGGATGAAGTGATTAAACAAAAATAACAATACACATTTTTTTAAATACACAACTACAGAATATGATGGGAGTTGCCAGAGGTGAACTTTAATGATGGCTGTCTGCAGTACTGATGTATGCTTTGTTATTTTAAAATATATATTTGCATCGATAAAGTGCTTTTCAGTATATTTTCAAAATGTTTTACATCATGAATTATTTTTGATCAGGAGTGACTAATATGTGGCTGCCATCAACGTTCCACAAACAACCACATCTTTTTACGCAGTGAGTTGTTATGATCTGCAATGCACTGCCTGACAAGCAGATTCAATAGTAACTTTATTTACAAATACTTAATTTTCCAAAGCCAGTAGAATAGGCAAGATATTGAACAGTTTAATACAAAACCAGAGGTCTGGAAACAGTTCCTCAGGGGTTAATTAAACAAGATAGTCAGGCAGATCCCTTTAAATTCTTATAGAACTTGAGAGTAAGCATTTCTCGGAAAGAAAATAAGCACTCTCTTTTATTAGCAGGATACAATCTTGGTATGAGTTACATAAGTGTGAGCTTAGGAGTCTAACACCACCATGTGGCCTGGTGAGCTACACAGAAATGCTGACAAAATGTGCTTTTTAATACAATCCCTTTAAAGAACACGCAATATTTTTGAAAGTTAGCTGAAATATCCTAATATTTTCAAGCTATAAACACAAAGGCATGTTTATTGCATGGGTGCTTGATGAGGAATGTAAATGTATTTTGTTCCTTTCTGACAGTTTCAACCCACAATAGACATTAGAGATACTCAAAGTATCTCTAACTTCATCGAGTTAGTTTTGATCAAAAGCAAGCAGCCTTCTTCCCGCATGCCATCTCAATACATTTGCATGTCACCATACTTTGTCTCTTTCAAAGGGATCTTGTACACTAACCCAGAAATTACTACAGCGTGACCTCCATTTTGAGTGTGGTGCTTTAAAATTATTTTTAAAGCTAACTGAAAACAAGATAAACCCAGGACAAAATTCCGTTTTTGGCACAAATGCCACAACTGAGCCAATCTGACACGGAATTTGCATTTTAGCAGTCATTTTGAGCCAAAGAACGGAGACGCTCAATTATAGTTTGACCAGTAGGTAAAAACAGTTAGCACCTGCAGTCTGCAATTAATCAAAAACCACATTGTATGTGACTGTATTGGTCAAATAATATAATAGCGTCCTGTGTAGTGTTGTTTCAAATAAAGAAAGCTATGTGCATTGGTTTTCAAATTACATGCCCATGCAGCTATTTGAATTCCCGCTAAAGAACTAGAAAATCCTTGTTGTGAAATGCTGCTTATTAGAGCTTTGCGGTACTGTATAACCTGCAAGACGAGTCAATTAAGACAGATCAAATATATTCCCTAATATATCCCCCAAAAATATAGCTTTTAGCGTGTATTGAGAAGAAACGAGCTTTCATATGAAAATGTAATTAACTTATTGAACTGCTGTACACTGCTGCAAGGGAAATAGCTGGCAACTTCAGTAATGGGTTGCAACATTAAGATTGACAGGAGGATAGTTAATTTCATGTATTTTCCCAATAAATGCCATCACTGGGGGCTGGGCTTTTTCTCATGCTGCTCCAGATAATCCCGTGTTGTCAGCAAGAGGCGCAAAGCATTTTGATGGTCGGGCCATATTTAAATTCAATTGGCGTGCAGTCCGCACATTTTGAATTCTGATAGGAAGCTTACTGTTTTGGGAGGGTGGGAAATCCTGCGGGGCAGCCATAGACCACGGGTCTGCAGTAATGGGTTAAAGGGGATGACTTGTAAGGGTTTCTGACCCGTGTGGCTCTGTGCTCAGCCTGGGTGCTAGTGCAAGGTTAGGCCTTGTTGCCTGTTCTGGTCTCCAGCCAGTCTGGGAGCACTAGACACCTGTGAGTGGTTCGACCCACTCGCCCTTACGGTTCTGACACTGGACTTAGATGCGAGAGCAATAATGGAGAGAAAACTCAGGTAGACCCGGTTGAATGGTACGAAATGGAAAATCTTTATTGCATATTATTCAAGATTACGAAATACATGTCATAAGCACAGATTAATGACAGTACAATCTTACACGCAGTTATGTAACTAATTTCAGGGAAACGAGGAACGAACGACACATCGTAAATGGGGGCACACATTACAGTTATCCTTAAAACTTAAACCCTCCCCTATCAATACCTGCTCTAAACTAGATTTGTAGGATCGAGACTCATGCTCACCACTCGTGATAACTCGGAGAATTCCGAAAACTCTGATCGGATGTTTTTCACCGCAGCACCTGATCACCCACGTGTTGATCAGGGGTCTCTGTACCCCACTTGTTTACTCGTTTCTGCTCCGGCTAGCAGGCTGGACCGTCTGCTGTCATGAAGATCTGTGTTGTCCTCGGAGTTCCGTTACTACTCAAAGAAGAGTCTTCCTGTGCCCTCGCACTGATGCAATAAAATTCGAAGAATAGTCTTCCTGGGCAAGGAAAGTGTCTCTTCGACCTACAGGCGCGGTCGGGGCTTACTGACCGTGGCGATACGTATGGTCGTCTTCTTTTCTCTTCTCTTCTCATCTCATCTCATCTCATCTCATCTCATCTCGGGCCTTCGATTCCAACACCGTGTACCGACTTCTCGGGATGGTGTGCCCGTTTCAAGGCTTCACAGCCCAGTTCCACACAGATCTTCGCGGCAAGTCACGAGGCTGATCCTGGCGGATCGTAAAGTTCAACAGTCTTTAAAAGCTGCAAGAGGCAGAGACACGAGGCAAGCGGCAAGGAGTCGAAAGGATAAGAGAAAGATGGACGGTTGCAGCTTACAGTTATAGTGCGAAAACTCTTCTTTTCCCGCCCAACCTTAATGTCTTTTCTTTTATTAGGGTTTTGGCGCCCAAATTTCTTGTATAGGGTGATCTCCGTTTTAATGGGTTTCGGGGATACTCGTAACTGTCTGAGTACCTGTTAATACTTTTCCAATGTGTAACCGGTCGGTATTCTCCCTGGAGGGGTTTTGGGGCTTCCAAATGTTTTCTGTAACTACCCGCAAACGGCTCTCTCATCGTAGAGTCGTGGGGATTTTGCATATTAATGTCTTTGGATGGGTTCTTGATCGCTTGGTACAATAGCCCTTATTCGCACCTGGGAGACCGATTTCAGTATTTATGTGTATATTGCAAACCCATAATGTCTTGTGTATTATCTCAAATGTGCTGAGTCTTGATCGATCTCGCGCAAATGTTTATTGGAACGCCATCTTGTCTGCTTATCGAAAAGTCTAGAATGTTCTGCCACGAGGCGTGGCGGCCATTTTACAGGCTGCTTGTGTCCACTTTGAAAACCTGACAGCATTCTGCTGAAATAAAGCTGTTTGAACGAAACTATGTGTTTTCTCCTTATTTATAAAATCGCGATTATATTGCGAATTCTACAGACTGGGCCAATTGGGAGAGGAACGGGTGAACGACGGAGAGCATTGAAGGTCATTCTGAAGCCGAAAAGCTGTCAAATAAGTTAATTTTTTAATTCATGCCAGATCTGAGGACAGTGATGGTGATTCAGGCCGTTTCTTCTCTGTTTAGTAGGCGTGTCCTTGGGTTGGCGCTGGGCTGAAGAATAGCAAAATAGAATCGGGGTCCTAACTATGTCATTTGTTTCCTTACATTAGAACATTTTAGAAAGTTCTTAATTGGATGTAAAGCACTTTGGGTGTCCTGAGGTCATGAAAGGTGCTATATAAATGCAAGTTCTTTCTTTATAGGACTAGATTTGCATAGTTTAATGAGGCTCTCACCTGTTTTATAGGAGTGCTGGCTGCCCGAATCCAGGCCCGCTTGAAAATTGCAATGGGCAGGTCTTGGGTGAGAAGTCAGCAGCAAGTAACTTTTAGCAATTTTAGTCTTGCTACCACCCATTCATACTGTAAAATGGAGCAGAAGAGAGACACTAAATTCGGGCCTATAGTATTTTTGTGTCTAGTTTTAGCCTGATGGCTGTATGGTTAAATCCAGTCACAATACATACGTTTGAAACCAGCGGTGATTAAAAAAAAAAAGCCCTAATTGCTCCTGAATTTGATAGAATTGTTGTACGGTCAGCTCAAATTGGTTTTTGAATTGTAAGGAGGAACCAAGCTACTTTTAAATAAACACAGATTGTCAATGACTCAATTATTTTTGAATCTGTGTGTCAGCTATGAAAATCCAAACAAGCCACAGCTGCTAGTGAAAAGGTATTAAGTAGCTGAATCAATTCATTGAGGGGAGTTAATAGAGAACAGTTGAACTGATTTGGCATCTTCACGGGAATAGAATAAGGTAGACTAGCTACCTCCTATCGTTAGAATAGATTACAGGAACATAAAGGACTATATAAAAGTTATCACGAAAAGAATAGCTTACATTAGACTGAGACTCTTACTATTTTTTCCACTCACGAGTTAGGTAATAAACTTTCTAGTATAAATATATGATTGCATATATCACTTAACTCACTTAAATTTACTTAATACTTTAAACTTAAAACAAGCCTGAAGTGATGCTCTACTGCTTTCTTAGAGTAGCAAGAGATCCTGTGAATACATAGTTATTTCTAAGTTGCTGGAATTTATTCTGTTTAGGTACAAATGGGTGGAGCATGTGCTAAGCAGGCTCAACCTGTTTGCACCAGGCATCGTGCCGCCTAACCTTAAAGGGTCCGCTTGCAGAACCGCCATAAAACGTTTAATTTTTTTGGTGCAGCCATGAGGAGCAGGAGTGCTTCTCCTGCGCCCACAAGAAAACTCTGTCCGCCGCTGGCCTGTTTGAGGTGCCCCAACCCTCTCCCCAGGATCGCCACCCACCCCCTGCCAGACCTGAATTGCCAGCTTACTCAGCTTGGGAGCCAGCCAATTTCCTGCCCTTCGCACCTGGCGAGCTGCAGTGGGGTGGGCGACGTAGTCACTGTGCCGATTTTGTGACCATTTTGGGCTTAGAGTCAAGGTCATCCCACCCCCTTTCACTTTGTTTCTCTAGTCTTTCCCCATAATTCAGTTTTTTTCTATCCGTGCTTAGCCTTGTGGCTTTTCTCTGCACCACCTCCATGGCTTGACTGTTTCTCCTATGTCTTTGTGACCCAAACTGAACACCATACTTGATGTGGTTTGACCAACGCACTGTACAGTTTTAGCATAACATTCTAATTTATACTCAACTGACCTAGCAATATTATTAAGCATTCTGTTCACTTTGTTTATTGCTCTGTCGCAGAGATTTGAAATATTGGCCTAGAAATTTTGCCACGCAGCTAAAATTTGGGCCTCATAATGGCCTCCAAGCTTCCAATATGGTGGGCAGGAAGTGCATGCTCATTATGAGCCCGCCATATTGGTAAAGGCCAAAAAAAAATCGGCATGCAGAGCCCATGCCTGAAACAAGCGTTTGGCCCTTTCATATGCAAATTAGGGGCCTAACACTTGTTTGAGGCCCACACTGCAAGTTTGATTTGCCAATAATTCAATATATTGGAATAATTCTCGTTCAAAACAATTTGCTGTTTAAGCAATTCAAAGCAGTGATTACTATCTGAAATTCTTTTAAAATTGCCGTGAGCAAATCCATATATTTGTGTTTATACTTTCCAGCTTACATTACTTTATAAATCACTTTGATTCTTGCATGAATTTACTAGAAAAATCAAGGAGCATTTTGAGAAACAACAGAAATGCACATAAAAATAAGGTGGATATGTATGTGTTAACCTGCGATGCTAAAACAATGGCCCAGAAATTGATCTCGCTCTGTTCCCGCAGGGGTAAGGCTTCCCTGCGATCTCTCACTCCGCTTGTGCTTTTTCAGATCCAGCTCGCACGAACTTGATGTTCCAGACATCAGCTGGGCAGTGATTGTGTATCCCACCGGCGTAGTGAATTCGTGCGAGCTGTGGGATCACGTGACTCAGTTAGAGCCAATGGCAGCACACCATCTTCCATTCATAAGTTTCACATATGTGCTGTGAAATCTATGAATCTTACACCCCCCCAAAATAACAGCTAAACCTCAATTAAATTTAAAAAAAACCATCACATTAATAAAATAAGTATAGTTAAATAAATTAACCATTTTAAATAAAAAATTAAATTTTTGAAAAAATTTAAAATCTTTTAAAAAGTTATAAAAATAAACTTACCTGTCTTTAAAGTCTCTAAAAAAGATATACCTGTTAAAAAAAAATTCAAAAAAATACTTAATTCACTACTTACCTTGTTAAAAGTGGGTCTTACTCCTCCTTTTTCCATTTCTAAAATCTTCCGTACTTACCTGCGCGTCCAAAGCATGAAGTGCACAGCGTGCGCGCAGCCTGTAGCGCGCACGCGATGCACCGAGGAACCGCCCCCTTTTCAAAAGACCAAGTGCCGGTTTTCAGCGCATGCGCAGGGCATGCAGAAAACCGGCAATTGGAGTGGGAATACGCGAGAGTACGCAGTGCGTACTCTCGCGTCGCGGGATGAATTTTTGGCCCAATATATTGTTAAGCATGTCATCTGATGAGAACGACATGTTGAAGCAGACTTTGCAGTATAATCTCTATCTACTACAATATGCTGCAACTTGTGGTGGTAGACTCTGTGCTGTTAAAATGTAGATATTACTGCAGCATAGACACGTCCGAGTTGAGAAGTTAATGCAACATACTAGTGCATTGCTTTGCTGAGAGCAGTTGATTGTTGGTCAGGAAATGCAATGTAGTGCAGGGGTCCCAACAACTAAACAGAAGAAAATATAGTACAAAAATAGGATATAGAAGTTTGAACACTTTTTATTCTTCCTCAGTTTGTAATCTGTTGGATGTAAAATGCCAAAGACTTCGATGATAGGTGTAACTATGCATTTGAAATTTGAGAAAGAACATAAAACAAGAACAGAAGAGAGGGTTAGGTTAAAGAAGGGAAATCATGGAAGGACGTGCCACCATTTGAGTAAGGAGGGGATTAAAAAGTCTTGATTTTAGACATGGTATATAAATAGTGGCTCTTTGGTAGCAATTTTTAGCATCTCTGCAGTATTGTTAAGAACTTTTGGAGTGATTTAGAAACATAGAAACTAGGAGCAGGAGTAGGCCATTCGGCCCGTCGAGCCTGCTCCACCATTCAATACGATCATGGCTGATCATCCAAATCCAGTACCCTGTCCCTGCTTTCTCACACAGAATCCCCATCGAGCCTGCACCGACACATATCCCACCCTATCCCCGTAACCCCACGTATTTAATTCCCCCTAACATATCCCTTCCTATCCTATCCCCGTAACCCCACATATTTAATCCCCCCCTAACACTAAGGGTCAATTTATCATAGCCAAATCAACTTAACCCGCACATTTTTGGACTGTGGGAGGAAACCGGAGCACCCGGAGGAAACCCACGCAGACACGGGGAGAATGTGCAAACTCCACACAGACAGTCACCCGAGGCCAGATTCGAACCCGGGTCCCTGGCGCTGTTAAGCACCAGTGCTAACCACTATGCCACCGTTGGTGGTTCTTTCTTTTGTCGATTGACTATTCAGGAGAACTTTTCAGAATTTGTTGAATTCAATGGAACTGAATATCAGGTGGTACTGTTCACTTTGCGCTACCGCTATATATTTTCTTTAACATGATGAAAAGTAGTTTTGTATCTGTAATAAAGCAGGGCACCTGGAGTGTGATGGACAGAATGCATGTGCATACCCTGTTTTATTTATATAATATAAAACTCTGCGTGTACGTGCATTTTTCCATCACACTCCCAACATCACACTTCGTTACAGATGCAAAACAACTTTAAAGAACAAGGAAGCCAGTAATTTAATGCTGTTTGCTTCTGACCTGGGACCTGAAATTGACAAGCATTTTCCAATATCCATGGTTCCCTCATCAAATAACAATTAAACTCTGATCTGAAATTGTGTTCACTTTACAATAATTAGACTTTGTGGCCTTACGTTCACCTTAAGAATAATGCATTGTGGATTCCATCTTCTAAATCAGCGTATCATCCAATGTTTACATATTAAAAATTGCACCTCACAGGTGTTTTATCCATCACACTTTAGGTGACAAACTTGAGCACTGCATTTTTCTATATACGAAGTTTGCACCTGATTTGCTGAAATGTCATATGCATAAAAGAACAAATTAAAACTGTACATTTCAAGAATGCATCAGTTAGCAAGTCACAAGCAAGAATGAAAGTAACTAATCCTGTAGTACAAAAAGCCACAAATGGTCAGTCAACAAGAGTACCAATGTAAAAAGGGAGGGGAACCAGTCAAATCACTCCAAATATTTTTCAACAACCTTTCAGCTGCCAACTTGGATTCTTCACCAAGTTGAAACTTACTATTAGAAATAAGGTTTGTAACATATTAGACATAAAATAACTACAACGTTAACAAGAAAATGTTTACTCCTAACTTTACAATAGCATTTTCGGTATTTTATATGTCTATAAAACTGTTTTCCGTTGGAAGTCTGTGTTCATATGAGGAGCCTCAGCCTCGAGTATCTGGAGATTCCCAGAGCTATCACTGTCAACTGACTTACCAGGTTACAAGCTAAAGCACTCAGTGTGCACTTATGCTTACAACTTGCACAATATTTTTTACGGTAGACACCAAAGGGGTGAAATTTAACTTCAGTGGTAGCGAAAAACTGCAAATAGTGAATCGGCAGACAATTTTACACCCTGCCCGATTTTCTTTTCCATGTGAATTAAGAGCACTTAAGGACATTTGAATTTGTTTTTTGTATATAAGCTCAAAAGCAAGGTAAACAATTATCTTCAACCTTTTCTCGTAAATTTGAAAGAAAAATTGCTGTATACTCTTTATTAACTCACCTCTTGCAAATAGTCAGAAAGTTATGAGAGGCCAGCCGAATGAGTAGCTGCTGAGTGAGTAGTTTGGCCTGAGCTGGAGTGAGTGGGTGAGTACTAAATTATATTTATTAATTAGTCAGCTGTTAAAGATTGGTGGCTTGACTGATGAGCTTAGAAGGCAGCTGAGTGAGTAGAGTTTGACCTAAGCTGCAGTTCAGCAGTGAAATGTAGTTAGCTTGAAGCTATTTTCAGTTATTTGAGTTTGAGTTCTGTTAACATGTTAGGATAGTGAAAACTAGTGTTGCGCATGGTAAGGAAGTTTCTGAAAACCCTAAGTATGCAGATCTGCCTCAGGTGCAAGTAGTGCAAAATACTTAGCGACACTCCCTGCTGTCGGTGAGTATACATTGCAAGAGGTGCTTGAGTCACAGCTAGAGAGGAATAGTGCGGAATGGCATCTGCTGGGGGAGGAGGTGTGCAAGACAGTGCAATAAACCCCTGTGGATCTAAAGCTGCCTGCTAGGTATACAGTGCTGAATATGAAGTAAACAAGGATGGTGACACAAGGAGGGAAATTACAAGCAAATTCACATCGTCATGGACCAAATAGTTATCTTGGAGGGATGGGGGAAGAAATCATAGTGTTCAGAAAGGAAACTGATAGTATAGGGGATTCTGTCATTTGAGGAATAAATAGTCTTTTCTGTCACCACAACTAGTAGTTCAGGGATCTTGTGGGCAAGAGTAAGGGACATAAGTGGGTAGACAATGGAAAAGGAGGGTGAGCAACTGAACCTGTGGTTCATATTGGAACCAGTGACATAGAGAAGAACAAGAAGGAGGTCTTACAAAGGGAGTTTGAAGAGTTAGATTAACAAGTAGGACCTCTAGGGTAGTAATCTCGGGATTACTTCCAGTGGCATACTGTAGGCCAGTTAGAAAGAAGCAGATTAGACACATCAACAGATGGTTTGACAGATGGTGCAGAAGGGAGGGTTTCAGATTTCTAGGGCATTAAGATAAGTTCTGGGCAGAGTGATGCTCTACAAATGGGATGGACTTCCCTTGAACAAACTATGCCCTATTCTTGCAGAGAGGGTAAATAGAGTAGTATTGTGACCTTAAACTAGTACGGCAGGTGGGAGGGAAAAAATCATAGAGCACATTGGGGAATCAGTATAGTAAAGAAGCAAACAGTCTAAAATTGTAACCTCAGGAAGGGAGATATGGAGTGATGTGGCTTCAAGCAATTATGAGAGGAGAAAGATCGTGAATGATAGAAGAATAAAAGGTAAAAGGGTACTGTCAAGCATAAATGTGTCAGTGTTGCATTGTTTATATGTGCAAAGCATTAGAAATAAAGCTAGGCAACTAGAGGGACTAATTAGAATAAATAACATGATGTGAGCTTGACAGAAACTTGGCCAAAGTAATATTCCTCTTTAAAAAAAAATTCAGGAGAGATAAAGAAGAAAAAAGGGAAGGGGTGGTCTCATTAATTAAAGACATAATTACAGCTATGTGGTGCTCAGATAGAGGGTTGAGTTAAGAAATAATAAAGGGCATGTTACCATATTGGAAGTGCAGTATAGACCAATGAATATTGGGGAAGAAATAGTGAATGAGTAGGCAATTTTGAGAGGCTGGCAGTAGTAACCGGGTTGTAGTAATGGAGGACTTTAATTATTCTAAGATAGACCGAGGTAAGACACAATTTTGTGTCAGATTGGGGAGGGGTTCTTAGAATGCATCCAGGACCATTTCCTTAATTAGTATATTGAATCCCCAGGCTGAAAGAATACAGTGCGAGACCTGGTCCTGGGTAACAAAGCAGGATAAGTAAGCGACCTACAGGTAGGAGAATACAGGACATCATGACTATAAACTAATTTAGGTTCACATTGAAAATAGGTAAAGAAAAAAAGAGGAGTTGAAGATAAAGATGTTGGACTCAAAATTAGATACTTTAAGTGGGACAAAAGAGATCCTAGCCCAGAATTATTGGCTGGGAAAAAAATGGAAGCTCAAACAGCAGACCAGGAGTTGGAGATATTTAAATAGCAGATGCATTTCAACTCTGGGTAATGGGGGTGCATCAAAGCAAGGGTGCTGTGGATAAATAGAGAGGTGAGACCAAAAATAAATATATTAGAAAAGTGAGTACCATTAAAAAGTTTAAAAGGGGAGATTAGAAAACTGAGAATGTGAAAGATTCACAGTCAACATAAAAGGGAACAAGCAGTTAAATGAATTGTTAAATAAGGGTGAAACAAAAGGGTAAATTTTGCACTTGAGAGCAAGAGAATTGTAGAAATGCTAAAGCATTTTGCATCAGTTTTTATAGAGGACTAACGGACTGTAGCATTAGCTGAGAAAGATGTAGAGAAGCTGCTGCTGGAGAGAAGTATTCGGAATCATAGAATCATTAGACATTTACGGCACAGAAGGAGGCCATTTGGCCCATCGTGTCTGTGTCAGCCAAAAAACAGCTATCCAGCTTAATTCCACTTTCCAGCTCTTGGTCCATAGCCTTGTAGGTTTTGACACTTCAAGACACTTCTGAAGGATACTATTAAAAAGTTATTGGGACTAGGGTAATTTTGTGAGGCTCAATTCAGCGCAGTCTTGCTAGCAGTGAGTTGCACCAGAAAATCGGGACTGCAGTGATGTAGCCTTATCTCAGTTGGTGTGTTTGCTGCTTATCTCAGTAAGTGTGCATTTGTAATGAGCAGTTGTAAAGAGCAGGTTGTGATTGACTAATTAATTTAATTTAATTTTGACAAATGCAGCAGCCAATTTGCAAACAGCAAAGTCCCATAAACAGCAATGGGATAATTGACCAGTTAATCTGTTTTGGTGGAGTTGTTTGAGGGATAAATGTTAGCCAGGACACTCCCCTGCACTTCTTGTAAAATTAAATAAATCTGTTGGACTATAACCTGGTGTTGTGCGACTTCTCATTTTTTCTTCAAATAATGCCTTGGGATCTTTTACATCCATCTGACCAGTCAGACGGGATCTTAGTTTAATGTCTTAACTGAAAGACGGCACCTCCAACAATGCTCATTCTCTCAGTACTGTATTGGGAAGTGTGAGCCTAGATTATGTGCTGTAGTCCTGGAGTGGGAGTTGAATCCACAGTCTCTGTCTGAGGTGAATGCTGTTTCTGAGCCAATTTGACAGTTTAAAGAAAGAAAAACTTATATTTACATAGCGTCTTTCATGACCTCAGGATGTCCCAAAGCGCTTTACAGCCAATATATAAATGGATATATTTAGATATTTGTCTTTGACCTGTGGAATAATTCTAGTAAAGTTACTCCATGTTGTTTTATGTTGCCGATGTGTATCAGCACAAAAATTGGTATAGATTGGTTTCCATACACGATATGCCCCCTTGGGAGATTTTAATTGTGGACAATGTAAAGCTCCCTCCCATGAGCAAAGGATGCTTTTGTAAGGCTTTGCTTGATACAATGTTGGAACAATGCCAACAATATTGTGCTTTATGACTGCTGGCACATCTATTCTGTTGTACTGTGTGCGAAGAATCTACCTTCAGGACTTCCTATTTCCTTATGTAAACACCAGTACAAAACAGATGAGATGAATTGACTAATTTAATATGAGGGGATGTTATGAAACCATAGGGGGGAAGCTTTTTAAAATAAAAGGCAGCCCAGCTGTGGAGAATATCATGTTCCTGCTTACTATCAGATTACCTTGTGTAAATATAGATCCTCACTTTGTAACAATTGAAGAATAACGCAGTGATGCATTGTCCAGTCGAGTGACTTGATAAATTAATGTAATTGATTTTTAAAAGAAGTGACATAATATATTAATCATGATGCGGAGATGCCGGTGTTGGACTGGGGTGGACAAAAGTGAGAAGTCGCACAACACCAGGTTATAGTCCAACAGTTTTATTTGAAATCACAAGCTTTTGATTTCATATAAAACTGTTGGACTATAACCTGGTGTTGTGCGACTTCTCACTAATATATTAATGTGAGCCTTAGATGTTTTTAAGTTCATTGTATAAGCGCTTGCGGTGGCTCAGTGTTATGTATGCACTGTCTGATGTGGTACTGAGCCGCACAGATAGGAAAGCCTCAAATTCTGTCCATGGTTTGTGCTGAGCTAGGTGATCTTAGCCTGTCCATGGTAGGGTAGCAGAATGGTTCCCAGCAAGAAAGCCAGGCTACATTTTTAATTTAAAAAAAAAAAGTCCCCAGTTCTCACTGTATTCAAATAAAATATTGTAAGTATAGCTTTACTGTTTGTTGCCTAACTAATGCACTTTGTATTTAAACAAGACTAGTAAGACTACATTTAATGGTTTCTGCCACGAATTATGTTATGGATTCTGCTGCAGTGGGGTAGGTTTTGCTGAGCACTGGTTTTGAAAAGCTTTCCAATTGAGTGACATTGGACCTGGTGAAGGTCAACATCCTCTAGGCGATATCTTCTGTACATAGAATATACAGGCTAGCAAGTTACTTTTTGTTTATATAGCATAATTTCACATTTTACTGTATACATTTTGTAATTTGCTTCAAATTTTTTACTAGATTATATCATGTTTGTTGGCAAGGTGTAATCTTGTGTGTGACTTTCCACAGTTCCAAAGCAAAATTGGCTGCCGCATTTTCTACATTACAACAGTGACTACACTTCAAAAGTAATTAATTGATTGTAAAGCGCTTTGGAATGTCCTGAGGTCGTGAAAGGCGCTATATAAATGCAAGCCTTCTTTCTTTTAGTTACTGCTTTTAGCACTTTTATATCTTGCATCTTTGATCAAAATTGTCTTAAATTTATAAATTGTAGCCCTATATATAGAATTGAAAAATGGTCTACAAATTATGTAAGTATCTGGAATATTTCTACTGCTTGGTTGTAGAATTCACTTTTCTATCAAAGAAAATTAAGTAGTATTTAAGTTCTGAATTTTTATTTGGTAGATTTCCTTTCATAGAATGAACCTTAATGGTTAAAGGAGTCTGCAAATTGTGATAAAGCCACTGTTCCATTGTGCTTTGTGGTTTCATGGTTGCTGTGGAGACCCTTTCAGTATAGCAACCACTTGACTTTCTGAACAGCACTTGGGAGAATAATATCCATATGAGAATTCCAGTGCTAATTAGTGCCTGCATAGATGTACAGATCCAAAGCTCCAAGCACATTCGAGGCAAGAACAAAAAGGTGACTGGATTTTGACACATAAGGAACTAGGTTTACACTACACTAGTAAATGTTCTGAAAAACATAGTGGCCCAGAAATTCCGTTTGCAGGCCTCCCGCGGGCGGAGGGCTGTGATCTGGAAAAATCTGCGCCTAGACCGGAGGGCTCCCGGGAGGCGCAGAGTTCCATTGCTGGGCCTCTCCAAACTGCCGGTGCGCAGGGCCCACGTATCCCAGAGGCGCAGGTAGTACGCAGCGTCCCTGGGATCACGTGGGCCATGGGGAGCCAATCACAGAAGGGAATCTCCGTTCATACATTTGACAGGAAGACCTGTCAATTATATGAATGGAGATCACCCCAAAAACATAGTAAAACTTCAAATAAATTTAAGAAAAAACATCACATTTTTAAAATGACTTTAAATTACATAAATTAAGTATTTTAAACAAAAATTTTATTTTTTGAAAAAAATAATTAAAATTTTTAACGGGGCTAAAAATAAACTTACCTTTCTTTTAAAGTATTTTAAAATGATAAATCAGTGGAAATTTAAAAAAAAACTTTTTTTCAACTCTTATCCTGGTAAAAGCAGGCCTTGCGCCTGCTTTTACCAGGCGCAAGAATTGTAAGTGTTTTCTGCGGGCGGAGGGTCTCCAAAAAACGGAACTCTCCACCCGCAGAGGCCCTGCTCCCGGGCAGGCGGAGGATCTGTCAAGAGCTTTCTTGACAGATCGGAAATGCCGGTTTCCAGCGCATGCGCAGTGCATGCCTAAAACCGGCATTTCCGTTGGCCCTACGGGTGAGTACACAGCGCGTACACACCCGTAGGGATCGGAATTTCTGCCTCAGTAATTTATGGAATTAATGAAGTGTTAAAGTAGCAAACTACAGAACAAAATCACAAATGAACGTCTTCCAATTAAATGTGGCAAAATAAATCATATGCACAAGTTTGCGACTATTCTATTCTATAATGCACCACCACTACTAGAAAGGGCTAGGCTATGTAGTCATAGGCCTGTGTTATCAGCAATTGTGATTTCCCCTTTCGTTCTCCCCATCTAGTATCAGTTGCAGCCATGATAAATTGATTTAAGTTCTTTGTTTAATAGGTATTGATCTTGTACTTTATACCTGAGCGGCAGGATGAAATAGTTTTGACTGGCTTTAAGGGAAAGTGCTACTGAAATAATGGCTTAGAAATTGGCAGGCCGGCACAAACTGGGTGTAGGCAATAATCCCTATGTCTAAACGCTTAGACCCGAGGCACACCCAATGCTGAGCCTCATTTAAACAAGACCGACAAGCTTCGGATGCACTCTGGGCACCCCAGGCAGCTTGCCAGCAAATTGACATTGGATTCAGGAATTTTGTCAAGGTAAGTGTATACTACAAGTGTAATGCTATGGCATAGCTGCAACACATACTTTCAACTCAACCAACTGTATCTTGCCTTTGGACATATGATCTCGTCATTTGGGAACTTTTTAGTCTTTCTCACACAATCACAAGGTTGTGTGTATTCATGCATCGAACATCATCCAGATTCTAAGAAAACCTTCCAATGATGTGGCTCACTTATCAGAAATAATGTTTCCATCAGCAACGCTCTTCAAGCTGCATGCTCATTGACATGTATTGGGAGGCAAGCTGGCTATTTACACAACAATGTCAGAGTTCTTCAAATTTCAGCACTTCATCAACCTACAGGAAAAAGAAGCCCAGAAGGCCGAGGCAAGCAACTGGTGAAGGTCCCCCGCCCATTCTGAAGCCATAACCCACCTTGAGAATTGGCCCTGCAAATAGTTGGCCTGGAATCGATGGAGCAAACTAGAGAGGGTCATGTAGGAATGCATCTTGTAACTCCAAGCTCCTATCTATTGTTGCTGCTTTTTTTTCATCTGCTTAATCTTTAACACACTCAGACACTCGGTCAACCACAAATTTAACATGTACCACAACATCATAGCACAGCATGTATTGGCAAGTTATGTTACAAGTAGTGTGTTGTTGATATCATTGTAATGCTTATTCCTCCTGCATTTCCACAGGTGTCTCCAAGGAGTGAGTGCCAGCTGTAAAATCAGAGGATGCTGAGCCTACCGCCTCACAGCACATAGTGGCTCCATTTATCACAAGTATTAGCACAGGAATATCCACTCTGGGGATTCAGATTTAGACTTTGAGGAAAGAGCACCAGGTGAAGCACCCAGTATGAGTGAGGAGAAGCAAATGCAAGTTGCAGCTGAGGAGCAGGAATGAGTTGTCCAGAGGGTCAGCTCAAGGCCACCTTCTGCTGCCAAGTGGCCTGCAGTCATATCCAGGTAGTTTGCCCTGAAGCAGTAGATGCAATTCCATGGGTGGCCAGGGGCTTTGAGGGTTCCAAATATACAGTCCTCTGCCTTCTGCACCAATGCACCAAAACAAATGGTACCAATTATGCTCATGCGGAAAACCGCCTGGCATTTGTTCCACTCCCATGTTTTAACTACTATTCGATATAGGAGTAAACAATGAATGGTATTAAGTAAAAATTAGCAGAGTGCAGCATCAGTGGAGCAAATAGTGTTGAACACAGATTTCAAGTGATCTTAATAAGCTTACTAGTGCAAAAAAAAGATAATTTGAATTTGATATTCTAGCTCCACCGAGGGCCACCATTGGTCTACGATTGGCAGTGCTATTTGCTGCTGCTTACACAACTTACTGTGTTCTCTGCCAGGTTTAATGCCTATGATAGTAGATGCTATCTGAATATTCCAGCCCCTGTTAATATTGTAGAAGGAAAACTTCTTTTTTTTATAGAAACAAACGAATGTGATAGCTGTGGCAGAAGGTATGAAGAAAGCTATTTAATGTGTCAGGTCTTAGCCATTTGTTAAAGTCTAGTTTCAGTTGTTTACACTCCCACAGTTTAGTACTGTAATGATTTCCTACTGGGCATACAAACTAATACTTGAAAATCCAGTTGCAATAAATAAAACATAATGTATAATGATTCAGTTTATATGCAAAATAAAGGAAATATTTAGGAAGAAAAAATTCAGTTGGAAAGCGAAAGAGAGTCAATTGTCCAGTTACACAAGTGACTATAAACCATGGAACAATAACATGAAATGTTTTATGGTTTGTGCAGATGATTTAAGGAGGTGAAATTTTTCCTGTTGATAATGTTAATGAAAAAGTCGGCATGAATACAAAGAACGATTTCCTATTATATTCGTACCAGCTTTTCTGATAAAATTATCAACCTGAGAAATTATACCATAACATTTAATAAGGTTATTGAACAAAATTTTAAAAAAAATCCTAAATCTGACTTTTATTGTAAGTTTTGATCTCCATCTTTCTACATATGCTATTTTCATGGCATATACAATTTTAAACTCTTCAATCATATGGTCAGAGCTCAAAATTCAATTGCAAGATTTAATTTTTTTGAATCTAATGAGCAGTTTATCTGTTGACAGGTGTTATTACTGGTTAACTATATGTAGTACTGTAGTAGTAATTTGCTATTAAGATCAATGTGAAGATACAGAATAGTGTTATTTTAAATATTAGAAAGCAAATTAAGAAAAAAAAATTCAAAAGAATTTAATTTAATTTGGGGCCAAAAAGGAAACTTGACTCGATTCAGGTTTGTTCTTAATTGGGAGAACTTGCACATAATTTGCTGCATTGCCTCCAGATTTAGGTAACCTAAAAGCAAAATCTGTTTTAGTTGCTTGATAATACATTGTCTGCAGGCTTCATACATTATATCTGATAAAGTAGGTCACTACTGTTAGACCAGTAGGTATTTCTCTAATAACTTCTTGTAAGCCCCAAAAATATTTTTAAAAGGTGGTACAGTTTCAGCGTCCGATTCATTCGTATAATATGATAAAATCTTGTGTCATTTTATAACATTCTTGATCTGTTTTATGCTAATGAAAGGAAGTGACATTTTCTCTGATTTACTGAGCTTGTGCTTTCTTATCCTTTTCAGTGAAGCAGTTCAATCTGTGCTGCAAGACATTATTACCGCATATGCATGAGAGAGTAGGATACCTAATTTTGGTAATTGGTGCCACATTGTGGTAGAAATTCGTTTGTACTGCCCTACCGGCGCGAGCTGGGCACAGGGAACAATCCCTATGCTGAACAGTTGTGCCTGAGGGCCAATTGATATTGAGAAGGAAGTAAAGGATAAACCAGGTAACTATAGACCAGTTGGCCTAACATCGGTAGTGGGTAAGCTTTTAGAGGTCATAATATGGGATAAAATTAACACTTATTTAGAAAGGGCAGCCAGCATGGATTTGTAGAAGTGAAGTTGTATCTGAGAATTTTAATAGATTTCTTCTGATGAAATAACTGAAAATATTGATAAATGAAATGCATTGGATATTTGCACTTACAAAAGGTATTTAATAAGATGCCGTGTAAGAGGCCTGTTGAGATTAGGGCACACAGGAGTAAAGGCTTATGGCAACATGGAGGGAAATTGGATAAACAACAGAAAACATGGAATAGTGGTCAATGGATGTTTTTTGGCTGGAGGGTTGTAAACATTGGTTTCCTCTGGCATTAGTGTTAAAATCATCGCGCTTCTCGGGATGAGTGGGCACAACAGCAAAATTTTTAGACAACATAAAAATAGGGATTATGAAGAGGTCTGTAAGTGACCTCATGAGGACATAGACAGGTTCATAGAATGGGCAAATAGATGTTAGATGAAATTCAATTTGGAGATATGTCAGCTGTTATATTTTGGGAGGGGAAAATATGGAGAGGAAATGCACACTTAGGGGGTGATTTTGCCAATGGGGAGCTTTTGGAGGCGGGACTCCCACTTGTCGGGTTTCAGTCCCGCCTCCATCAACTTCTGGCCAACCCACGCTATTTTCCCTTGATTGACCTTGTTAAGCCCGCCAATTAAGGGAAAGCCGGTTGCAGAGTACGTCAACGTATGACGTTTCATCTGTCAAAAATTTTTGATGAATTGTCATCGTTTGACAGCTCTGTGAAGCTGTCAAACAGTGACATTCTCTGTAGTTTGATGAGGTCTTTTTTGTAGAAATGAGATGGTTGTGCATCTGAGAATGCAACGGCCATCTGTCATCCCCAACGCGGAGGTCCGAGACTCTCCGCATACACACTGACTGAAGCCTGCAGGAAGAAACAAAGGTAAGTACACTTTTAATAACACTTTGCACTTACCTCAGATACTCACCTCTCCACTCTTGCACCCATCACTTACCTTCACAGCGCACTTTTGCACCCCCCTGACCCCTACAGACCCACTACTCGCCTCGCTGAGCTGGCGGGTTTCGGAGCCTTCGGGAATCCCGCACTTGTGAGGGCAAAAAGGGGATAATCCTATTTTCTGCCTGTTAACAGGCAGTTAATAGGCTTTAATCCCTTCCCGCCTCCAAGGAGACGGGACTCGGCGCGGGACGGCTACCTGCCTCCTGGGAAGATGGCATGGGGGCGGGTTGGGCACCCGCCCCCAAATTCTGCCATTTTCCCGGCAGACCCGCCTCCCCAGGGCTGGCAAAATCGCCCCCGAAGTGGTAAAATTTAAAAGGAGTAGCAGAGCACAGAGACTTCGAGATTCAGAAAGAGAAATCTTTAAAAGTGAAAAGACAAGGTAATAAAGCTGTAGCAAAAGCATATTGGATCCTAAGTTTTTTATAAATAGTGCCATAGAGTACAAAAGTAAAGAGATGATACTAAACCTGTACTAATCATTGATTAAGTCACAATTAGAATATTGTGCCTATTTTTGAGTGCCCTCGTTTAGAAAGGATCTCAAGGCCATGGAGCAGGTACAGAAGAGATTTTCTGAGATGAGACCAAGGATAAGTGGTTTTAGTTATGAGAACAGACAAACTGGGGCTCTTTTCATTGAAACAAATAAGGTTAAACAGAGATCTGATAGAGGTGTTAAAAAATGAGGGATTTTGCTAAGGTAAATTGATAGAATCCATTTTCATTGGTTGGTGAGATGGTAACTAAAGAGCATTAATTTAAGAACATCAATCACCAAAAGCATGAAGGGGAGGTTAGGAGAATTTTTTTACGTATAAGGTTGTTATGACATGTAATGCCCTACCAGGAACACTGGCAGGAGCAGAATCCATAATAGCTCTTAAAATGGAAGTAGATGGCTATTTCATAAGTAGAATTTAAAAGGTTATGGGAAATGGTAGGGGAACAGGTCTATGTGGATTGCTCTTTCAGAGAGCTATCGCAGGCATGCTGAGCCAAATGGTCTCCTGTGTTGTAAAATTCTATGGGCTGGATTTTGATACTGGGGACGTGATGGAGGCGGGACTCCCACTTTTGGGGTTGTAGTCCCGCCTCCATCGACTTGTGGCCAACCCACTGTATTTTCACTTGATTGACCTTGTTGAGCCCGCCCAGTGAGCTCAGCAGGCCAATTAAGGGCCACCCGGCAACAGGTGACGTCACAGATTGACATTTCATCTGTCAAGAGCTTTTGACAGATGAAATATCAGCGTTTGAGAGCTCCTTGAAGCTGTCAAACACTGACAATTTCTCTTCTAACTTGAGTCCTTCCTCTCAGGCTGAGTTAGAAATCATTCCAGCACAGAAAACAGAGGCTGCAGTTTTTGACAGCACCACGGCTTTTCTGCTTTCTGTGCCGGTGAGATTTCTGACTCCCGAGACCTGAAGGGCTGACACCTGCAGGAGGAAGTTAAGGTAAGTAAAACTTTTTCCCACACTTTACACTTACCTTACACACTTACCTCTGCACACATGCACTCATCACTCACCTGCCCACTGGACATATCGACCCCTCCAACCCCTGCAGACCCACGGTCCGCCTCGCTAACTTGGCGTGGTTCGGACCTGTCTGGAAGCCCACATTTCACGAATCAAAATAGGGATTGGGCAAAAAACTGTTTATTGCCACTAATCCCCTTCCCGCCTCGGGGAGGCGGGTCCCAGCACAGGTCGGGTACCCGCCTCCAGCGAAACTGGCATGGAGGCGGGTTGGGGGCGGGATGTGTTCGTGACCCCCGAATCTGCAACTTTAACCCCCCACACGCCTCCAAACCCGCCTCCACGGGTCAGTGAAAATCCAGCCCTATGATTCTAATGAAGTTTCATTATTTTTCATGTTTTGGTATTGCACAAATGTTTACACAAAGGGAATCTTGTAATTATTTTAGATGATTGGAAAGCAGTCACACTTATTTCTTTCAGCAGCTTATTCAGCTCAAAGATCCTGCTCACCTGTTCTGATATGAAATTATGATTATCCCTCTGATGAGAACATTCTGCATTTGCTCATTTAGGCTACCTAGATCACCAGACCTTGTTACCTGCTAAACATTGTGGATAAATTGTGTACATTGAAAGTACTCCTATACTAGTTTTTATTTAAGTTTAAATTTGATTTAACCATGGCGCAAATCACCTGCAATGGCTTCTCTTCCTGCTCCCGCACCGTTACCTCCGGTATCCCCCAAGGATGTATCCTTGGCCCCTCCTATTTCTTATCTACATGCTGCCCCTCAGCGACATCATCCGAAAACACAGCGTCAGTTTCCACATGTACACTGACGACACGCAGCTCTACCTTACCTCTCTCGACCCCTCCACTGTCTCTAATTTATCTGACTGCTTGTCCGACATTCAGTACTGGATGAGCAGAAATTTCCTCCAACTAAATATTGGGAAGACTGAAGCCATTGTCTTCGGTCCCTGCCACAAACTCTGTTCCCTAGTCACCAACTCCATCCCTCTCCCTGGCAACTGTTTGAGGTTGAGCCAGACTGCAACCTTGGTGTCGTATTTGACCCTGAGATGAGATTCCAACCACATATCTGCGCCATCACTAAGACCGCCTACTTCCATCCCCGTAACATCTCGTGACTCCACCCCTGCCTCAGCTCATCTGCTGCTGAAACCCTCTTCCGTGCCTTTGTTACCTCTACACTTGACTATTCCAAAGCACTCCAGGCCGGCCTCCCATCTTTCACCCTCCATAAACTTAAGGTCATCCAAAACTCTGCTGCCCATATCCTAACTCGCAACAAGACCCGTTCACCCATCACCCCTGTGCTCGCTGAACTCTATTGGCTCCCATTTGAGCAACGTCTCGATTTTAAAATTCTCACTCTTGTTTTTAAATTCCTCTGTGGCCTCACCCCTCCCTATCTCTGTAATTTCCTCCAGCCCTACAACCCTCTGAGATATCTGTGGTCCTCCAATTCTGACCTTTTGCACATCCCTGATTTTAATTGCTCCATCATTGGCGGCCGTGCCTTCAGCTGCTGAGGCACTAAGTTCTGGAATTCCCTCCCGAAACCTCTCCGTCTCTCTACCCCTCTTTCCTCCTTTAAGACGCTCCTTAAAACCAACCCCATCTGCCCTAATATTTCCTTATGTGGCTTAGTGTCACATTTTGTTTTATAACACTCCTGTGAAGCGCCTTGGGACGTTTCACTATGTTAAAGACGCTATATAAATACAAGTTGTTGTATCTAGCCTGATTAGAAGGTGTAGCTACAATATTGTGGACAATTATGAATCAACTCTTGAATTGTTTCTGTAAACCTGGTGTCAGTTTTCCTATACCAATTCATTGAACAAGACGATGAGATATTCCTGCCTCATTCTGTCTAGCAGTTCTGCACCTGCTCACCCACACTCTTGTGCTTGGGCATGGAGTATAGTAACTGAATATCCTAATGGATAGTTTCCATTACCTAAGCCAGTGATGCTGCATTGCATTTCCAACTTCCATCATCATCATCTCTCATCAACTGCTTTCCAGGTATTGGCTTAGCTAATGTGTTATGTATTTCTGGATGCATTTTTCCTGAACTCTGCTCAACAGGCACTACATTTGATTTTTCTTTTTGCTTATAAAATATATGGGGTAACTTAATTTGATATCTTGTGTCAATGCATTTGTACACTTTTAATATGTTCAAACTTTGAGTGAATATTAATATTTCTTACAGTGTACTCAAAGAATTCTTTTAACAGTTTAAACTTCAGGAGCCCAAATCAGGACTTCCTTGATAAAATATAACAGCCAAAATATTTGCCAGCACATTGAATTTTAAAATGGGGAGATCTGTTTTTCTTGGTCACATATATTTATGAAATTGAAACCATAATTTTGCAGCATAGATGTATGCTTATGTTGCCACATACATGTAGCATACACGTTGCATTGATACAATCAACAATTCAAGTACACGTCTGCATAATAGTAATTTCTCATCAATAAGAACAGAAAATGCTGGAAATGCACAACACATACAGAGCATCAGAAATAAATAGGTTAACGTTTGGTATGGAACCCTACATGAAGTACTGGTGCTTTTCTTGTTTAACGTAGACTACACTGGAAATGTTCTGCAATGTTTTTGTCCCAGAAATTGTGACTTTCAGTGTCAGCTGTTCCAGCACAAGCTCAGTGGTACCAATTACAACTGTCCCCTCCAGGCAGTGATGGGAAATTGCTGCACAAGTACCTCCGGCAAGCCCATGCTCCACTAATGCACTCCTGTGCTTACAAAATTAGTAGGACACAGAAAAAAGCAGATTACCTGACAATTACTCAACAGTTACAGGTGTAGTTGTATAATTTAATCTGAAAAATTGGCAGGTGCATTGCCAGGATAGTTGAGAATGGTGCCAAACTGGTATATCCAAGTTATGCCCAGGATTATGCCACGCTCATCAGGTTTGCACCACAGTTCTGCCACCCTCACCGGAATTTCAACCTTATGGTTTTTCTTTCCTCGGTCCTTCAGTTAATATGTTGACTATTTCATTGCTTCTAGTTTCAGGTAGGTGGCACTTGTAGATTTGCAATTTGCTCCTTTTAGCTTCTGAAGATCTTTGTAGCTTTTACTGTTAAGTATAGTAAAATTGGGAGACATTCACGGGGGCGCTTGACGTCCATTCATGGAGGCATTTGGGAAATTTCCCGATTTCCCATATACCCAGTCTGCCCCTGGCTGCAAAGTCTAAAAATGCTCTGAACTTTTATGGTATGGGATCATTCCAGGTCATTCCAGGCTCCCAATGAGGACAGCAATATCATTAGCCAATCAACTGCATCAGATGCGTAAAGCAAGTTGTAGATGCATTGTTTGCTTGAACAAGCCATTGCATCCACCTCCCAAGGACAACGGTGGCAACAGGACACCACCTTGCAGTTTTACAGAGTGGGGGATTCTCCAAGATTCAAGGATTCAGTGTTTCTACTGTTGAGAAAGTAAAGCCTCCAATCAAATTTGCATGTAATAACTAGAGCCAACAGGCTTAACTGCTGGAGGTAAGGTGTCTGACTTTTTTCCTCCACTCTGCACGAGCAGTAAATTATTCCCTTCAAGATCGTATGTAGTTTAGATACACAAGCTGAAGTTTTCAAGTGTGTCATTAAAAATACTGAACTCTATTTTAAAGCCAAGATTTATTTTTGGACACAAAAATCTCAACCAGAAACAAATGAATCCTATCTTAGCTGTATTTTGCTGTATCTTTGATGTAATGCCTTCCTGACTGGCCTGATTGTATCTCTGCCCAAGTGTGATGGAGGGCAGTCAGAAAGATTTACTGCAGTCGTCTGACATTGTACGCTACACATTGTTCTCTGTCTATATATGCTTTGCTGATTTGTATTCCTTCACTTTACCCGACGAAGGAGCAGCGCTCCGAAAGCTCGTGATTTCAAATAAAACTGTTGGACTATAACCTGGTGTTGTGCGACTTCTCATTTTAATCCTATTGAAGGGGTTGGTGTATTGTTGCAAGCAAAGCTGTTAGACTAGTTTGAACACCATGGGCTGTAGGAAGCGCATCAATGAGTTGCATCAAACATGTAAAAAATAGGGCTTAACAACAAAAGACTCAAATAGAACCAAAGGGAGATAAAAATGACCAGGATCCAACTGAGGTGGGGTTCATTTGTTTTGCTGCAAGGAGGAAGGCTTGACCCATCCCCTCTCTCCACTGACTGGTACCTGGGAAATTAAATGGCAAGTGGTGAATGATTCTGGCAGAAATCTATTGCCACTTCTACCTTCTCTTGATTTTTTAGTAAATATTTGATGAATACATATTTAATACCTTGTGAATCTTAATATATGGCTTTAATTTTCAATTGGGCCATTACAACATGGAATTTATTATAAAATATAGTAGACCTTTGACTTGTCATACAAAAATCATATATTTTCTGTTTATGTGGAGCTTTCAATGATGCGTATTAATGGAAATCCTGGTATATTTTGGTGAAAAATTATTTCTTTGGATACATGGTACAGTGGGAATACTGAAATCTCTATTTAGATTTCCTGTCACTTTATTCCTTAACCAAATTATTTGTCAGAATATTTTAAGAATATAATCCTTAATTACATATGCCACATAATATTAAAATGTAACTGTGGAATATATGTGTATTTGCTGACATCCTGTGGTAATAGAGTACTATTACACTTTTGTTTTGAAAGGGGTTTACTGTTTTGCTACTCATATCGCACACCATCAAGAGGGTGGGCCAGTTGATCTACGCTGAGGCTCCTGCTAATACTAACTATAAAGAGGAACACTAGGGTTGTCCAGAATTAGTCCATTTTCGCCACTGCTCCCTTTCTGTGGAGAAATTTCTGACTTCAATTCAGGGCTTCTCAATGATAGCACAACTAAGACTGGCAACGGGGGAGTTACATTTTCACATTCAACCACAAGCAGAGTTGTAAGATCCAGTGCATTGTACTATTTTGGAGATTGTCTTTTTTGAAAGAGGAAGTGTCTTTACAAATCAATTGTGTTCATGGTAACTATTAATGTTTTTTCTAGAGCCCTCTGTGCTCCCTATTTCCTTCAAATAACAGTGAAGGACACAGTCTGAGGTGACATCAGTCAAGGAAATCCCCTTAGAATGTATGCACACCATACATAATAAGGAAGTTAATGGATTTGACATCTTTGGAGACCAAACAATGACTCTTTAACCTGTTTCTGCAGGGCTCTTTTCTCATTTTTTCAAAATTAATTTGCAATGACCATATTTAGCTGACCTTTAACTCAGTGGAATCATCTGTATATTTTGATTTTGGAATTGCACCTTGTTAAGTGAGACACCCATAAAAAAATTCTGTTGTACCTGAAGTCTGTTTACACCTTAATTATTTTGGTCTAAATTTTTTTTAACTGACCTCAACTTTTCGGTCATAGCTTCCCAGTACCATTACTTTGGTATAATATATTTTTATATGAAAGTTTTTGAATGTAGTTTGACAGCCATATACAAAACCTTTCCTTTCTTCACCCTTGGTTCTCTTCTAGACTTAGTGCAATTTGGAATTTATTTCAGTGTGTTTAAATTCTGAGTAGTTTTGTCGTCGTCGTCCCCTCTTCATATGTGGGTGATATAGAGGCTTGGGAAAAGGTTCAAAGGAGGGCCATAAGAATGATTCCCAGCTTAAACAACCCTAGTTACTCAGATAGGCTTAAAAGGTTGGGTCTATTCACTTTAGAGATGCATAGACTTCAGGGTGATTTGATAGAGGCATATAAAATAGTTAAAGGGCTATATTGTGTTCCCACTGATCGATTATTTCAATTTGATAGATTGGGGAAGACCAGGAGTCGTGCGTATAAATTGCGCAAGGGAAGGGCTAGGTTAGATGTCATACAATTCTTATTTTCCCAGAGGATAGTCGACATATGGAGCAAGTTGCTGACTCTCGGAATACAGTCCACACCATTTAAAACGTTTACGTTTAAAACGGCCAGTTGCTGATCTTGCCCAAAAAGCAATAACCATTTGCATTAACGTCAATTTGAAAATTGCTGGTTATAACATCTTAACTGCTCCGTTTATTTCAGGCATAAACAGCTGTTGCTTACTCACTAGTTCGCACCTCGTTATGGTGCACTGAATGCAAGAACAAACATAAGTAAATAAAACCTGTTATATCTCTAACATTTTTCAGTTCTGACCTGCAACGTTAACTCTGTTTCTCTCTCCACAGATGCTGCCTGACCTGCTGAGTATTTCCAGCATTTTCTGTTTTTATTTCAGATTTCCAGCATCTGCAGTATTTTGCTTTTGTATAAATAAATAACACCTTGTTAATGTTCAGTTACCTTTTGTGTATTTAAACCCTACTAATCCCATCTAAGTGGTGTGAGGTTACAGTTTGGACTGTGCACTGACTGCAGTTTAAATAAAGCTAGTTGCATTGCATGCAGTCTTGTTTAGTTTATTCATTGTTGATCTACAACATTCTTGTTGATTACTGTAATAGCACGATCATGTTATACTGGTAACCGCGTTCGCACGAACACGCCCACTATAAGCAGTGGGTACTGTATCTTCAAAAGAGAGCTGGACCAGTTCCTGGCTGGGAAGGAAATCTTGTCTTATAAAAGGTAGGTGAAATACCAGGTAATATAAGCATGGTCAATGTAGTCTCCTGGACTAGCTTCAATCGCCTAAGGGGGTCCGATAGGAATTTTCCAGTTTTTTCCCCACTAATTGGCCTTGGGTTTTTATCTTTGTTTTGCTTTTCCCAGATGACTGCATAGCTGCTTTTGGAAAGAGGGTATCCAATCATGATGCTTCAGGCATCACAACTGTGTGTGGCAGGCTTGATGGTCTTTTCCTGCTCGTCATTTTCATATGTATGGTCGTATACCTATTTCATATATGAGAAGTCGCACAACACCAGGTTATAGTCCAACATATAAGCATTGTCCATTATAGTTGTCAGGTAAAGAAGTTTACATGCCAACTTTGATAGCAGTAAGTCTCTTTTTTGTTCAGCTGTGTGTCTAGCATTCATGGGCATCTATCATCTTGTTAGAAGCTACTTTTATATTGGTGTCAATGGGGTCTTTCTCCCACTGGTTGCCAATGTGCAAGTTTCACATATCTGGCAGCATTCCAATGTAAAATTGCTTATGCTGGTGTTCAGGATGATGCTGGGAAAAAAACGGGTCATCTTGTTTGAAAATGTTAGTGATTCTAACAGGTTTACTTTGAAATTCCAGCCAGGTGCAAGAAACCCCTGCTTTGAAAAACTGGCAGTGCAAAAAGCCCCAGTGATACCCATATAAAAGCAGCATAAGAGTCTCCAAACCAACTTACTGAGAAATCCACAGTGGTAGTTTCTGTTTGCTAATATGGATTATACACTTCTCCCTCGAGGAACACATCCCACTTACCCAAAAGTGCTTAGAGACAGAATGGCAGATCCAAGGATTAACAATCCCCAAGTATGTGGAGAGCGACTGCTGCAGGTGTACTAGCTAAAACTAGCTAAAACCAGCACAGAGTACTGGTAAGCTTTCCACTGCTTGTCCAATTAGAACCATCCTACTCATTTGGGACATTGGCTTTCCATGGTTGTATGGAACATTGTGAGAAGAAACCCAGTTCCCACTGACAGGTCTACTCCTCCAGGTTCCATTAGTGAGCCAGGCTGATTGCTAATCAACATCAATGCCCTTCAGTACTGTGGACCTGGGTGATTCAAATATCGGCCCCCCTGGTTATACTACGAGTACCAGTTTGACGCTGGTACCATTATTACTGTATGTGTTATGTTAGTGCTTATATGTGAATTAAGTATATAAACCATTCTGCAACTCCTAATTTAAAATGGTAAGGCATAGCTGTCAACAGGACTTAGTTGATGACCTGTTACATGTCATAGACAAGACATAGTCACAGGAACATACTGGCCCGGATTTTGCGGTCAGCAGCGAAGGAACGGCGCTCACCGTTCATCACACTGACAGCTGCCCATAAACTTTTGGCGCGCTTTTGAGTGGCAACTTGCGCTATTAAGAGATCATTTCCAGTGCGACGCCCTTTCCAGGGGATCTGGGATGGATGTGCGCAGTGCAAGAAACAGCGAGGTTCTTCACCGTCAGATTGAAGAATCCTCACTGAGACACGCAGAGTCTAAACCAGGAAGTATAAATTAGATTTCAATAAATGCAAAATCATGTACAGAAAGCAAACTAAAGAAAGGGTCAGAAAGATGGTCTTAAGAGAGAGAGAGATAAAAGAGACAGACAGAAAAAAATTTATTAAAAAAAATCTCCAACACTAATTAAATTCTGAAGGAATGAGACTCCACACTTTTAAAATTTAATTTTCAGTGCCAGAGATGATGTTTGGCAGTAATTATGACTTATCACGCCATTAAAAACTCACTTACTCCTGAATGCACCAGCCCTAACTTTTTCTGGCATGTTTAGTGGGTAAGTATCGCAACTTTACGCCCTTATATGGATTTCACTGGCAAGTCTATCGGCGAGGACATTTACAGCTCAGCCTGTGGAGGAGCAGGGTAACTCAACTTACGGATTTCCGCGTTTTAACTGCGCATGTGCGGACGCTGGAAGTTGCTGTTAGACTCACCGTTATTTCTATCACAAAATCCGGACCAATGAATGTTACTTTTATTTGCATTGGAACTTTAGCTAAACTGTACCACTCCTGGTTTTCCCAAAAACCAGAGAAGATAACCACATGCATGCAACAAAATTCTGAATGCCCAATACAGTGAGTTAGAAAAGTAATAGTAGTAATTGAATTCAAGCTAAGTAAAACCACAAGAGTTAAATACCAAATGCAATAAGCAATCTTTAACTTTAAGATATAATTCATTCGATATTGTTCAATCATCCGTGTGAAGTAACTGCAGCACAAAACTGCCTATCATAGGAAGATAGGAGCAGGAGTAGGCCATTCAGCCCCCCGAGCCTGTTCCGCCATTCCATGAGATCATGGCTGATTTGCGATCTAACTCCATATACCTGCCTTTGACCCATATCCCTTAATGCCTTTGGTTAACAAAAAGCTATCAATCTCCGATTTAAATTAACAATTGATCTTGCATCAATTGCTGTTTGCGGAAGAGAGTTCCAAACTTTGTGTAGAAATGTTTCCTAATTTCACTCCTGAAAGGTCTGGCTCTAATTTTTAGACTATGCCCCCTAGTCCTAGAATCCCCAACCAGCGGAAATAGTTTCTCTCTATCTACCCTATCTGTTCCACTTAATATCCTGAAAATTTTGATCAATTATCCCCTTAACCTTCTAAATTCTAGGGAATACAACCCTAATTTGTGTAATTTCTCCTCGTAACTTAACCCTTGAAGTCCGGGTATCATTCTGGTAAACCTACACTGCACTCCCTCCAAGGCCAATATATCCTTCCGAAGGTGTGGTGTCCAGAACTGCTCACAGTACTCCAGGTGTGGTCTAACCAGGGCTTTGTATAGCTGCAGCATAACTTCTGCCCCCTTGTATTCCAGATATAAAGGCCAGCATTCCATTAGCCATTTTGATTATTTTCTGTACCTGTTCATGACATTTTAATGATCTATGTACCTGAACCCCCAAGTCTCTTTGGACATCCACTGTTTTTAGCTTTTTACCATTTAGAAAGTACTCTGTTCTATCCTTTTTAGGTCCAAAGTGGATGACCTCACATTTGCTTACATTGAAATCCATTTGCCACAGTTTTGCCCATTCACTTATTCTATCAATATTCCTTTTATAATTTTATACTTTCATCTACACTGCCTACAATGCCGCCTATCTTTGTATCATCGGCAAATTTGGATATATGACTTTCTATGTCATCATTTAAGTCATTAATAAATATTGTGAACAGTTGAGGCCCCAACACAGATCCCTGCGGGATACCTCTAGTCAAATCCTGCCAATTTGAGTACCTACCCATTATCCCTACCCTCTGTCTCCTGCTGCTCAGCCAATTTCCTAACCAGATCAATAATTTGCCCTCAACTCCTTGGGCTTCTACCTTAGCTAACAGTCTCTTATGTGGAACTTTATCAAATGCCTTCTGGAAGTCCATATAAATAACATCCATCGACATTCCCCTATCCACTACATTAGTCACTTCTTCAAACAATTCAATCAGGTTTGTCAGGCATAACCTACCTTTCACAAATCCATGCTGGCTCTCTCTGATTAACTGAAAACTTTCGAGGTGTTCAGTCACCCTATCCTTAATTATAGACTCTAGCAATTTCCCAACAACAGATGTTAGGCTAACTGGTCTATAATTCCCTAGTTTCCCCCTCTCACCATTCTTAAAAAGCGGAGTGACATGTGCAATTTTCCAATCTAAAGGGACGGTTCCTGAATCTAGAGAACTTTGGAAGATTATAGTTCGGGCATCTGCAATGTGCTGACCTACTTCCTTTAAAGACCTGGGATGGAAACCATCTGGCTCTGGGGATTTGTGACTCTTTAGTGCCATTATTTTCTTTATTACTGTTATTTATTGAGTCCCTGTCCCCGATTCAATATTAGTTTCGTTGGAATTTCTGGCATGCTATCTTCTACTGTAAATACTGACGCAAAGTATTTATTCAACATGTCCGCCATTTCCCCATTGTCATTGACAATATCACCACTTTCAGTTTTTAAGGGGCCAATATTGCTCCTGACCACCCTCTTTTTCTTAATGTAACTATAAAATTTCTTCGTATTGATTTTGATATCCCTTGCAAGTTTCTTTTCCCACTCCCTTTTTGTAGCTCTTACTATCTGTTTTGTGACCCTTTGCTGTTCTTTATATCTTTCCCATTTGCTAGGATCTGTGCTTTTTTTTGCATTTTTGTATGCCCTTTCCTTTAGTTTTATGCTGTCCCTTACCTCTTTAGTTGTCCATGGCTGGTTTTTTTGGCAAGTAGAGCTCTTGCCCCTAAGGGGTATAAACTGGTTCTGTATCACGTTAAATTCTTTTTTAAACATGTCCCACTGATCTTCTGCCGTTTTACCCATTAACAGATTTGCCCAGTTTACTTCGGACACTCTCTGCCTCATCCTGTTGAAGTCGGCCATACCTAAATCTAGAATCTTAGTTTTGTTTCTCCCTTTGAAACGCTACTTCGAACTCGATCATGTTATGATCGCTATTGGATAAATGTTCAGGCACAGTTAGGCTGTTAACTAAATCTGGCTCATTACTAAATCTAATATGGCTTGCCCCCTTGCTGCCTCTAGGACATATTGTTGTAGAAAACTATCCCGGACACACTCAGGAAATTCACTAACTTTCTGACAGGTCTGCTAGTCTGCTTTTCCCAATCCATATGAAAGTTAAAATCCCCCATTAAAATCACTCTGCCTTTACTATACGCTTGTCTAATCTCTGCATTTATACAGTCTAGCACTTCAGAGCTGCTACCAGGGGGCCTATACACAACTCCCACTACAGTCGTAGATCCTTTCCTATTTCTTAATTCAACCCATAAGGTCTCCACTGGCTGCTTACCTTTTCTTTAAATCCTCTCATCATTGAAGTGATTTCATCCCTAATCTCTAAGGCTACTCACCCCCTCCCCTGCCATTTTCCCCATCTGTCCTGTAAACCTTATAACCTGGTATATTTAGTTCCCTGTCCTTACTGTCTTGCAGCCATGCCTCAGTAATGGCTACCATGTCACACTCTCCAATTTGAATTCGTGACTGCAGTTCAATCAATTTATTCCTTATACTCCGTGTGTTTGTATAAAGAACACTTATTTGGGCCACACACCCTAGCCTGTCCTTCAGCTCTGATGCTTTATTCACATGTTTCTTTTCTCTCTCTCCTGTTTAATCGCTTTACATCTTTTAGTTTTCCTTTTACCTGTAGTGCCTAAAGTACAATTTCTGACTACTACTCTACTCTCTTCCCTTTTGTTTGTTTTTGAACTACTATTTCTACTATTTGTATTTTAATTTCCCCTGAGCCTGCCCTCTTCCTCCCCCCCCCCCCCCCTCCCCATTTACTAGTTTAAAGTCCTTGTGACCGCCCTATTTATCCTTTCCGCTCAGACACTGGTCCCAGACTGGTTCAGGTGCAGCCTGTCCCAGCGGTACAGATCCTTCCTGTCCCAATACTGGTGAACCCCTCTTTCCCACATCACTCCTTTAGCCCCATTTTCACTTCCCTAATCAGCTTATCTCTATGCCAATTTGCATGTGGCTCAGGTAATAATACAGAGATTATAACCTTTTGAGGTCCTGTTCTTTAATTTAGCTCCTAGTTCCTGGTACTCCCAAAACAGGACCTCTTGGCTGCTCTTTCCTATGTTGTTGGTCCCAACATGGCCCACAACGACTGGATCCTTTCCCTCCCTCTCCAATATCCTTTTAAGCCGGTTCGAGATATCCCTCACCCTGGCACCAGGTAGGCAACATACCATGTGGGACTCTCGATCTTGCTTACAAAGAATGCTATCTGTACCCCTAATTATAGAATCCCCTACAACGACCACATTACACTTCCTCTCCTCCTCCTTCACCCCCCCCTTAGGACAGCCTCCTGCTCCAAGGTGCCTGGATCTGCATTCTGGCTGTCCTTCCGACAGTCTTTATCCTTATCCTCACAGTTAGCAAGTCTGACGATGCCAAGTTCCATACTAGTGCTTCCGATGTGTCTTCCTTTTTCCTCAACCGAGGATTCCCTCTACCGTGGTTGACACGGCCCTTGACCGTGTCCATTCTATTTCCCGCACTTCTGCTCTCACCCCTTCCCCTCCCTCCCAGAACCACGATAGGGTTCCTCTTGTCCTCCCCTTTCACCCCACCAGCCCCCATATTCAACGGATCATCCTCCACCATTTCCGCCACCTCCAGCGTGATCCCACCACCAAACACATCTTCCCCTCCCCATTCAGCATTCCGAAGGGTCATCGACCTGAAACGTTAACTCTGTTTCTCTCTCTACAGATGCTGCCTGACCTGCTGAGTATTTCCAGCATTTTCTGTTTTTATTTCAGATTTCCAGCATCTGCAGTATTTTGCTTTTGTTGATTGTGGCAGGGCAGGTTAAGAAAGCTGTTAATAAAGCATACGAGATCCTGGGCTTTATAAATAGAGGCATAGAGTACAAAAGCAAGGAAGTTATTATGAACCTTTATAAAACATTGGCTCGGCCTCAACTGGAGTATTGTGTCCAATTCAGGGTACCGCACTTTAGGAAGGATGTGCAGGCTTTAGAGAGGGTGCAGAAAAGATTTACAAGAATGGTTCCAGGGATGAGGTACTTCAGTTATATGGATAGACTGGAGAAGCTGGGGTTGTTCTCCTTAGAGCAGAGAAGGTTGAGAGGAGATTTGATCGTGGTGTCCAAAATCATGAGGGGTCTAGACAGAGTAGATAGAGAGAAACTGTTCCCATTGGCGGAAGGGTCGTGAACCAGAGGACACAGACTTAAGGTGATTGGCAGAGGAACCAAAGGCGACATGAGGAAACACTTTTTTACGCCGTGAGTGGTTAGGATCTGGAATGCACTGCCTGAAAGGGTGGTGGAGGCAGACTCAATCGTGGCTTTCAAAAGGGAATTGGATACGTATCTGAAGGAAAAAACTTTGCAGGGCTACGGGTGGGGGAGTGGGACTAGCTGAAGTACTCTTGCAGAGAGCTGGCACGAGCTCGACGGGCTGAATGTCATCCTTCTGTGCTGTAACCATTCTATGATTCTATGTTGTACTTAATTTACGTACTGTACTTATTTACACTATCTAAATTTAGAACCTTTAATAGATTTGTCTCTGATTAAGCTTCTTTAAAAGCCTTGTAAGATTAGGATCACAGGCCACACACACATTACCCAAAGGGTTTTAGCAGTTGCAAGGCTTTTATTAAAGAGCTACAGTTTTAAAGCATAATCAGATACTTCATATGGTTTAAGCCGAGTATAATATACATACAACCCGTGACAGTAGGAGCGATCTACGACTCCCGAATCGGAATGCCATGACTGGACGGACGGGGAGGCAGTACGGTGGTCTCGGATTGGGTGGATTCCTGCAGTCTGTTGGATCATCTCTCAAGCTGTTGGAGGTGTTAGGCCGTCAGCCACCTCAGAGGCTAAACTTGACCAAGGTGTTAGGCCGTAGCCACCTCGGGGAAGCCTTCGCCCCTAACTGCCTGATTTCCTCTCTCGGTCATCTATAGTTATTTCGGTGGGCTGGTAATCACCTGGTGTCAATCATTTGATCCCCCATCCTATTGTCCAATTGTGAAGCGGGAAAGCATCCCTCGCCGTCCCTTTCTGCATGACTGACAAGGCCTCCCTCTTATCTTTCTGAGGAATGTTTTGTTATGTTTCTTTAAGGACATTTTATGACTTTTCGGCTCCATTTTTGTCTATTATCCCACCACCCTGTGTTGTTTTGCATTTTACGATTCCCTTATCACTTCTATTTGTCTTTTGATGCTTGATTTTCGACCTTGCTGGCATTTCTGCCATCTGTTCCTGGCTGCATGTTGTCAGTCTCTGTTCTAAGAATTAAAACCCATCTTTGAATCTAACAGCTATTTCTTACAGCCTTTCAGTTTAAGTCTGTTTCTGTAAGCAGGGGATATGTTTGTATACCTATTTCAAATAAGCATTGTCCATTACAGTTGTCAGGTGAAGAAGTTTACATGCCTTTCGTCTAATTCTGATCAAATTTTTAAAAAAACCGAGCACTTGCATTCATAAACAGAACAGGTGGACAGTGGATGGAGCTATTGTACTGTCTGCCTGATGGGACTAGCGAGGGATCCAAACCATTTTTATTGTTGGACCTCATTTGAATTTAGTTGGCGAGCTGCCTGCACTCAATAAGCTACTCACTCCAGGGGAATTCTTCTAGCCTGGCAAAGGATGTTGGGGAACCCTCAAACTGACACTCAGCCTCAGGACCTGAGTCAATGATTGCTGCCATTCAAAAGGGTACAGTACATATTAGTTGGAGTACATGACCAGTACAAACCAGTTCCTACCCACAGGGGAAGCCAGGCAGCATGTCAAGAAGTGTAAATGGAAGAACTCACAGGGTGGGGGAAAAAAAACTTGAGTCTTATAAATCAGAGGTGTCATTGCAAGCTTGATGTTCTTTCAATGTACTGACCTCTTTACAAATCCTCCGTCGACTATGTCTAATTCTATTTGTCTTTATTTCTGTTTCATTGTTATCTCTTTACTTACTTGTAATGTATGTATTTGCAAAATATGTTGCATTATTTCTCCTTACTATTTTTTCTTCCTCCACATATCTGCTTCTCTCTCTCTCCCACCCGCCTCTCCATATATAGTATGCATACATAATAAAACTATTGCCAGTAGCTCGTTTGTTTCTGATCCCTGCAACCACCCAACATGTGGTCCTCTTTGTTCTACCTAGTCATTGCTACCTTGTTTATGCATAACATTGTTTCTGGTGGCAAGTGGGAGGTGAATTATTTAAAAAGTAAATGGGTGATTCATCGATTTGGCACAATAAACAAGATTGTAAATTAGTCAATTTGTGACAAAAGTACAATTTTTGTGGGATTTGTTTAATCTGGACTCAGTAAATGGAGAACACCATGGGGTAGAAATTTGTCTGGGCCTGCCTTCAGGCTCACGCTCGATCCAGGAGTCCTAAGCCGGTCCAAAATTCGGCCTCTGGCTTCATTAACATTATCTGGATGAGCTGCCAGCATCTGTCAATCCTCCACAGTTGGAATTGCACGTCTATAGCCAGATACAGGTCAATATAAGTTTGTTAGATGTACAGGCTGAGATCAAAACGGGATGAGATTTAAGCCAACTAGTCCAGACAGAAGGTGAATTTACCCAGGAGCAGGAGGAACGAATAGAAACCTCTGCAGATGGAGGAAGATGAGACAACCAGTTCATCCGGTTAACATAAATTAATAGTCTAGCAAGTCACTCGGTTGTATAAGGTGGCTCACCACTACTGTCTCGAGGGGAATTAGGATGGGCAATAAATACTGGCCTTGCCACTGACTCCCACATCCCGTGAATTAATTAAAAAAAATCCATGCCAGATATATGGATGAGGTTGTAAAAATTCTGGAAAAGTTACAAACTACAAACATATAGATTATAATCTATTCAATAGAGTGGCTATCCAGTGTTAACTTGTCCGCTAGCTAAGAAGTCCAGTCCTAAATTATCCTCACCAATTTATGTCAATCTCTGATCTCAACTGTAAATTTATAATCAGTAAGCAGTTAATGCAGAATATGTATTAATTGTTTGTATATTCACTGTTTAAGTTTAAATGCTGCTAACAATGATTATTAGGCTAATAAATAATTGTTGGTTTATGACATTTTTGACTGACTTCTTTGATAATTGGCAAGAAAGTGTGAATTATTTCACTCTGTATTGTGTATCCTGATGGGTGGTTCGTAATGTAAATACAAATATAATCTGAACTGGTTAACGTAAAACAGTTTGGCAAGCCAAATTTAGGCCTCATTAACTCCAAGGCATAGAATGAGTGGTAAAACCCGGACAATTCCTTGACGAGGAGTTAAGGTGAAGCCGTTGAGGATTTGTCTGGTGCACTTGATGAATATTCTTGTCAGGTTATCGATCCCACTGTTCTTACAACATCTAATAGGAAGCCATATCAGATGCCATTCAACCACATTAGCACATAGAACATTTTGGATCGGTGCAACTATTACTAATTTCAGATCATTAAAGATACTTCCTCTTTTCTGTGTATAAAAATCACCCAAATTTCCATCCAATCCCTTGAGGAGGTAGGGTTGCAACCACTTGGATATTGCTGTCCCTTTTAAGAGTTTGGAGCAATTTGGATCCATATTGGTCATATGGTCCACAAGTTTTTCCTTTTTGGATGGTGACCTTTTTATTTGTATGTGCAGTTTTAGCTGCCTTCAAAAAAATTCTAAAGACCACAGCTACAATTGGAAAGTTAACATTAATTCGTTGTGTGAATGCCCTGGAACAAAAATATTCATAATGTTTGAAATGTCTTCCCTAAAATATTTACATCAAGTATTTCCGTAGACTTCCACCATTTTGTGCTGGCCAGAAGCATGAATGTGTCTTTGGTGAATTAGTAGATTATTAAAGAGATTTTGCTTGGGGATCATTGAGTAAATCTTTGCTGACAGCTGCTAAATGAATTTTGAAACCTTTTTTCTAAACCAGTAACCTTTTCTGAATTAAATTTTAATAAATGCTTCTAATATATTAAAAACTTAATTTTCTTTTACCAGAGTCCAAATGAAAGAGTGGCTATCAGTTTCTTGAAAAGTTCAGCATTATCAATCATGTATGAATATGAATGGATCCAGCGAGACATAGAGTAGTGTTGTCACCTGGTGTCTCACAGATCACAAGTGAGCAAGAGCAGATGGTGGAGACAGGGACAGCAGTGGAGAGCCCTCGCTGGAGGGCGCAGGATGCTGTCAGCTCTGCTTAGCTGCATGCAGATGCTGAACCTCGGGGGCCGTCGACGAAGAGGGTGATCTTGGAGGAGCAGCAACAAATGCGCGAGGCTCTGGCAGCTTTTGCAGCCGCGATGTCTGTGATTGTAGAGAGAGTGGAGAAGTCTATTTCTAACATGAGCACCACCATATCGCAGGTGACGGCAATGATGTGCTGTTCCATGGAAAGGATGGCCACTTGCATGGAGCAGCAAATGCACCAGCCGAACAAAAACATGCTTGCTGTGAACAACAGATTGCAGCCTCTCATTGACATCATCTCGAGGAGGGATACCAACTTAGACTTGGGTGTTTATCGCCCCACTGATGTGCAGCAAGGTGCTCTCCAGCTCCTTGCTAGCAGGGAAGTGCGGGTGACCCATGAGAGGGATGATGGTGACAGGGGACATGGAAGTGGGAGCTCTTCTCAAAGCGCTCCCGCTTCTCCCCCATTGCCTCCCCCTCAGTCAGAGCCCCACATGCTGCATCGGATGCACAGTTGCAGGACAGGAGCCTTTGGCGGGGCCCTGATGGGCCCTAAAACCCAGAGGACGGCTGCCAAAAGTGTCAAAGCAGTCACAGCAGGGAAGTGAGCAGCCTGCCCCTACCCCTGCTGAAGCCATAGGAGTTGCACCTCGTAGAAGCACTCGAAAAAGAAAAAAGACACAATCGTAGATGCACATGGGTGTTCGCCAAAATGTTAGTGTCAAGTTTCAGTTCTATTTATGACGCACATAAATTTATTTCTTTGCACTACTTTCCTGTCTTGTCCATTTTTGCCTGCTACCTGGGAAGTGGCTTTGTCATTTTGAGTGAATGGTGAGACATTACTTAACCTCGAGCAATGGGGGTTTGGTTGACACCTGGTTATTGTAGGACTGCTTTGTGGTGTTGTTGGGTGGGGTGGAGGGAAAGTTGGTACAGCATCTGGGAGCCATATGGGTGCACTGGTGCAAGTTAAGTAAATTGGGCCATTTTGAGGCCCTTCCGGGCAGCAATGTGCACCACTGCTGATGCCATCTCCACCTCGGGTTCCTCCTCCTCCTGAAGAGGCTGTGTGCTCTGCGCCTTGCTCCTCCTGCAACACCAATCCTCACTGCTGCATATGTTGTGCAGCGCACAGCATATGACGATGATTCTGGAGACCCTGGCTGGTGCGTACTGAAGGACTTCTCCAGATCTGTCAAGGCATCTGAAGCTCATCTTCAGCACGCCGATTACTTGCTCTATAACACATCTGGTGGACATGTGGCTGTCATTATAGCACTCCTAGCCAGAGCTGCAAAGCCGAGCGCCCGCCAGTGGCTTCATCAGTGGCAAAGTTGACATATTGGCTCACTTTTGAAACATGGCATCGGTCATCTGGGTGATGCATCTGTGGCGGCTGACTGTGAGATCCCACAAATGTTTGCTGCAGATCCCTGGAAGGAACCTGAGGCGAAGAAGTTGATGGCGGTGGTGACTTTGACAGCCACTGGTAAGGCGTGTCCACCAGGTCCTCTGGGCAGCAGGTCTCCTTGCAGCAAGCTGTAAATGTCTGCGACGACCTGGCACAACAGCCTGAGCCTCCTGAAGCACTGCTGTTCAGTCATGTCCAGGAAGCTCATCCTCTACCTGTATACCCTGTGTTGGGGATATCGCCTCCGGTGCGGTGCACCCTTGTGCTGATCGCCCTCTCTTCTGCTGGTGTGGCTAGTGTTGGTGCTGGGGCTCATCTTGGTCCGAATCTGAGGTCCAAGGTGAGACAGCCTGATCGGCACCCATGCTGATCTCATAGATGCCAGGTAAAGTGGCGAATAGAGGCACAATCCTCCAATGTACTGAAAGTGACTAGCAATGTGGTGAGAGTGGCTTCCGAGCCTGCAGAAATCACCTGCAAACTCCTGAAAGCTAAATCTCTGCATAAAATGGTGTCAGCAAGTTCCTTTCCCTTCGGCAAGGAAGCAGGTATAAGGTGTGAGTATTTGTGTTTTTTCCAGCTGTCACTTAATGAAGTAGCACAACGGCCACTGAGCTTCCGCCTCCCCATCACAGGCGAGGTTCCCAAGGTGCGTGAATCCCGTGCACAACCGGTTAAAGTTTATACCTCACATTAAACAGGCAGTTAAGGGTCTGTAAACAAGCAGTTAACAACCTCAGTGAAGTCGTCCATCTCTCCCGAGTGGGTCCGTGGCGCACCTCAAAACGTGCCCCAACGAAAGGTAGAAGTCGGCGGGATGATGACGGGTTCCCAAAGCGCTGTCCGTGTCAGCGCTTTTAACCGCCGACCCGCTCCCAAACCTGCATGCTCTGTAATGTGAAAATTCCGGCCCCAGAGTCTAAAACAGGAAGTATAAATTAGAATATTTAATTAAATGTAAAATCATGTAGGGAGAGCGAAAAAAAAAGAGGGAAAGAAAGATGGGATTAAGAGAGAGAGAGAGAGAGAGAGATAAGAGACAGAAAGAAAAAGTTAAAAAAAAAAATATTTTGTAATTTAAAAAAAAAAATTTCCAACAATAATTAAATTCTGAAGGATGAGAATCCACACTTGTAAAATTAAATTTTCAGGGCCAGAGAGGTTGCTTGGCAGTAATTCAGACTTATCATGCCGTTAAAAATTCACTTTCACCTGAATGCATCAGCTCTAACCTTTTCTGGCTTGTTTAGTGGGTAACGAGTGCGTAAGTACCACAACTTCACATCCTTCATGTATTTTAATGCCGAATCTAACGGCGAGGTTCCGGTGTAGTGAAGCTTGTGGAGGAGCAGGGCAAATCAGACAGCAACTTCCGTATTTTCGCTTTTAACTATGCATATGCAGACGCCGGAAGTTGCTGTCCAATTTACTCCATAATATTGGTGAACGCTGATTCCTACCGCAAAATCCGGGGCAAAAAATCTATATTTTCACTATTTCAGAAAAGTGCATTTTTCTCTACTTAACGACGCCTATGAGACTTCAGAACAATTCTATTCCTTACAATAAGTTCTTAAAAAATATTAATCCTTTTTAATTTAATACTTTAGTCTTTACTCTTAGCAGTATCTTTCATTCATCAAACAAGGGTTTCCTTTCCATGTAGCTATGAGTGGAGTTCAGTACGTGAGTGCAAGAGACAATGCAAAAGTGCCACGTGAATGATCCTACTCTCCCTCCACCTAAGGTCCTCACCATTGTAGATACCAGTGCTGAGCTAATACATGTGGCATAAAGGATCAGTAGGTAGTAGGTGGTATGTTCGGTGAACTATAGTTTTGGAGGGAGAGTAATGGAAACCTGCATCTAGCTTATGCTTTACCTGACCTGAGAGCGCTTGATGCTGGTTGCATGTGGGAGTTTGTGGAGACCAGCGAGATCCCGAGCAACCACATCTGCGGTAAGTGTCTGCAGCTCGAGGAACTTCGGCTCAGAGTTGTTGAGCTGGAGTCTGAGGTGCAGACGTTGCGGGGCATCAGGGAGGGGGAGAGTTACCTGGACACTTTGTTCCAGGAGGCAGTCACACCCCTTAGATTAAGTAGCACTTTAGAGTTCGTCAATGGTCAGGGACAGGAGGGTGTGACCACGAGTCAGGAAGATATGGGAACCCAGGATGTAGTGATGGAGGAGCCTCGGCCCTTGACTTTGACGAACAGGTATGAGAAGTTCTGGCGAAGGGTCATCGACCAGAAACGTTAACTCTGTTTCTCTCTCCACAGATGCTGCCTGACCAGCTGAGTATTTCCAGCATTTTCTGTTTTTATTGTAGGTATGAGATACTTGCTACCTGTGGGGATGAGAACAAGGACTGCAGGGTGGATGAGCAAACTGACCATGGCACCATGGTGCAGGAGGCCATTCAAGTGGGGGGAGTGAAAAGGAATGAGGTAGTGGTAGGGGACAGTATAGTCAGAGGGATAGATTACTGTTCTCTGCAGCTGTGACTGGGAGTTCCAAAGGTTGTGCTGTCTGCCTGGTGTCAGGGTATAAGATATCTCCTCGCGGTTGGAGAAGAACTTGGAGTGGGAGGGGGAGCATCCAGTTGTTGTGGTCCATGTAGGAACCAACGACATAGGTAGAACTAGGAATGAGGTTCTGCTGAGAGAGTTTGAGGAGCTAGGGTCGAAATTAAAACACAGAACTTCACAGGTAATAATCTCTGGATTGTTACCTGAGCACAAATTGGCATAGGGACAGACAGATTAGAAGGTTAAATGTGTGGCTCAAAGAGTGGTGTGGGAGGCAGGGGTTTCAATTCATGGGGTACTGGCACCAGTACTGGGGAAAGAGAGAGCTGTTCCGTACGGACGGGCTCCACTTAAACTGGGCTGGGACCACTGTCCTGGCGAATTGAATAACTAGGGAGGTAGGGCTTTAAACTAATGAAGTGGGGTGGGTGGGAGGATTCAGGAAAGGTAAATTCAAAGCAGTAAGAGAAATGTCAAGGCTGTAGAGCAGAGTAGTAATCTGGGTAAGGATAAGCAGAGTGGGTCAGGAAGGAAGAGAAAGATGAATAAAGGTAATAGGGCACTAGTGACTAAAGTGACAACAGGAAAAAATAGAAAAAAGTTAAAAGCTAAAGGTACTATATCTGAATGCATGAAGCATTTGCAACAAAATAGATTAATTAATAGCGCAGATAGAAATAAATGGGTTTGATATAATAGCCATTACAGAGACATGGTTGCAGAGTGACCAAGGTTGGGAACTAAATATTCCAGGATATTTTACTTTTAGAAGAGACAGGCAGAATGGAAAAGGAGGAGGGGTAGCCCTGATAATAAAGGAGGGAATAAAGACAGTAGAAAAACAAAATGTAGAATCAGTTTGGGTGGAGCTAAGAAACAGCAAGGGGCAGAAAACACTAGTGGGAGTAATCAATAGGCTCCCTAACAGTGGTTGTAGTGTCGGGCAGAGTATAAATCAGGAAATTAGAGATGCATGTAATGAGGGCAATAGAGTAATCATGGGGGACTTTAACTTTAATATAGACTGGGCAAACCAAGTTTGCAGAAATAGTGCAGAGGAAGAGTTCTTGGAATGCGTTCAAGATAGTTTTCTAGATCAGTATGTCAAGGAAGCTACGAGGGAATTGGCTATTTTAGATCTAGTACTGTGCAATGAGACAGGGTTAATTAATAACCTTGTAGTAAAGGAGCCTCTGGGGAGCAGTGAATTTTATGTTGAGTTTGAGAGTGATTTAGTTAAGTCCGAAACTAGGGTCCTAAACCTGAACAAAGCAAACTACATAGGTATGAGAGGCGAGTTGGCTAAGGTAGGTTGGGAAACTAGATTAAAAGATATGACAGTAGAAAGGCAATGGCAAACATTTAAAGAAATAAATCATAATTCGCAACGAATATACATTCCCTGAAGGAATAAAGACACCACGGGAAGAATGGTCCAACCGTGGCTAACGAGAAATTAAAGACATTCTCTGTAGTTTGATGAGTTATTGAATTCAAGACTCATCAAACTGCTTTATTTAGCAGAAATTAGATGTTTGTTGCATTGGAGAATGCAATGGCCATCTGTCATCTCTGCCGCGGAGGTGCGAGACTCTCCGCATACCCACCGATTGAAGCCTGCAGGAAGTAACAAAGGTAAGTAAACTTTTACTAACACTTTCCACTTACCTCACATACTCACCTCTCCACACTTGCACCCATCACTTACCTTCACAGCGCACTTTTGCACCCCTCCAACCCCCGCAGAGCCACTGCTCGCCTCGGTGACCCTGGCGGGGTTCGGAGCCTTCGGGAAGCCCGCACTTGTGTGGGTAAAATGGGGATAATCCCCTTATCTGCCTGTTAACTACCGGTTAACAGGCAGATAAGTGGCACTAATCCCCTTCCCGCCTCCAAGGAGATGGGACCCGGCGCGGGTTGGCTACCCGCCACCTGGCAAGATGGCACGGGGGCGGGTTGGGCACCCGCCCCCAGATTCTGCCATTTTCCCTGCAGACCCGCCTCCCCAGGGCTGGCAAGATCACGCCCTTTGTGTCTGTCTTCCCGGAAGAAGATGCAAAAAATCTCCCGGAAATAGTGGACAACCAAGGCTCTAGCGAGAATGAGGAACTGAAAGGCCTACATCCTAGCGTTTTAAAAGAAGTGGCTATAGAGATAGTGGATGCATTGGTTGTCATCTTCCCTGACATCAGTAGTAGGGAAAATGCTAGAATCTATTATTAAGGACGTGGTAACAGGGCACTTAGAAAATAATAATAGGATTAGGCAGAATCAACAATGATTTATGAAAGAGAAATAGTGTTTGATGAATCTGGTAGAGTTTTTTGAGGTTGTAACTAGCAGAATAGATATGGGGAATCAGTGCATGTGCTGTATTTAGATTTTCAGGAGACATTCGATAAGGTGCCACACAAGAGGTTATTAAACAAAATTAGGGCTCATGGCATTGGGGGTAATATACTCGCATGGATTGAGGATTGGTTAACGGACAGAAAACAGAGAGTAGGAATAAATGGGTCATTTTCGGGTTGGCAGGCTTTAACTAGTGGGGTACCGCAAGGATCAGTGCTTGGGCCTCAGCTATTCATAATCTATATCAATGATTTGGATGAGGGGGCCAAATGTCGTATATCCAAGTTTGCTGATGATACAAAGCTAGGTGGGAATGTAAGTTGTGAGGGGATGCAAAGAGACTTCAAGGGGATATAGACAGGCTAAGTGAGTGGGCAAGAACATGGCAAATAGAATATAATGTGGAGAAATGTGAAGTTATCCACTTTGGTAGGAAAAATAGAAAAGCAGAGTATTTTTTAAATGGTGAGAAATTGGGAAATGTTGGTGTTCAGAGGGACCTGGGTGTCCTTGTACACGAATCACTGAAAGCTAACATGCAGGTACAGCAAGCAATTAGGAAAGCAAATGTATGTTAGCCTTTATTACAAGAGGATTTGAGTATAAGAGTAAAGACGTCTTACTGCAGTTATGTAGGGCCCTGGTGAAACCACACCTGGAGTATTGTGTACAGTTTTGGTCTCCTTACCTAAGGAAGGATAAACTTGTCATAGAGGGAGTGCAACGAAGATTCACCAGACTGATTCCTGGGATGGGGGGATTGTCCTATGAGGAGAGATTGAGTAGACTAGGCCTAGATTCTCTGAAGTTTAGAAGAATGAGAGGTGATCTTATTGAAACATACAAAATTCTTACAGGGCTTGACAGGGTAGATGCAGGGAGGATGTTTCCCCTGGCTGGGGAGTCTAGAACCAGTGGTCACAGTTTCAGAATAAGAGGTCGGCCATTTAGGACTGAGTTGAGGAGAAATTTCTTCACTCAGATGGTGGTGAATCTTTGGAATTCTCTACCCCAGAGGGCTGTGGAGGCTCAGTCGTTGAGTATATTCAAGACAGAGAGCGATAGATTTTTGGATATTAAGGGAATCAAGTGATATGGGGATAGGGCAGGAAAGTGGAATTGAGGGAGAAGATCAGCCATGATCTTATTGAATGGCAGAGCAGACTCGAGGGGTCAAATGGCCATTCCTGCTCCTATTTCTTGTGTTCTTATGGTTGTGAGTGTTAAACGTAGAAACCTGTTCTGTTCCCAGAACTGGCAATTACCACTTTGATGAGCACAAAAATTCACCAAAAAAAAAATCAGAGTTTATCCTGTTCCATGATTATCAAGTTTGTCCAAACCTTATGATTGTTAATCAATCTATCCACTGGTCTGAAACCATTTGCTTATTAAATCATGTTCAGTCTAAAAACCGAGTTATCTTCTATTTCAAATAATGAAGGATAAATCTTTCTGTCTATTCCTGAAAAGGTTAACCATTAATTTGGATTTATTATTTGTGGTGCAGTGGTAAATGATATGTGTTGGCTTCAGTTCACTATCTTTAGCTCAAAATCCAATAACTGCTCAGTGTGAGATTGAATAACCCATCAATCAGAATCCAATAATCTTGCAGTACCTGCAAGGACTCAAAGTAGAAATTGTGACTGTGAAAAGTTGCTTCAAAATTAAAATAAACGTGAATTCCTGTTCACTCCAGGCTGACACCAGTGCAGTACTGATGGAGTGCTGCATTGCTGGAAGTACCATCTTTCATATGAGACATTGGGCTCGATTTTACCAGGCCCGAGGAGGTGGATTTGGAGGCATGTGAGTTGACAAAATCGCAAAAAAATGGCGGGTGGGTCCGATCCCGCCTCTGAGCAATTTTCCCACATTCATCGTTTCAGACCCCGTTTCCATCCCACCTCCAAGAGGCGGGATAGGCCCTTAAGACCCTTAACAACCAGTTAATTGTCTTTATAATCCTATTTTGAGAGGCCTTTCTGATTCCGAATCTTGGAGCACACTTTGGTCTACTGGTGGATATAATTGCTGAAGGAAGCGCTCAGAACAATGGGCATAAAGTTTAAAGGCTGAAAAAGAAGCAAGGCTGCTTGCAGGCCTTAAATCCAGCAGCATTGATGACGTCATCGGAGGTGACTTTCTGTATGGAAAAAGCTCATTGGGCCAGGGGTTCCCACACACTGGAAACCAAGTGCCCAATTAGGGCAAAATCGCACTTTTGTCCTACTTCACATCAGAGTTGGGATCCTGACACGACGACCACCTGACACGCCCGCAGCCCGTCCCCAATGGCAAAATCGAGCCCATTATATCTGTTCCAGCAGTTCAACTGGATATTAAAGATGCGATGGCACTATTTGAAAAAGAGTAGGTCGTTTGCCTGGTGTCCTGGCCGATCTTCATCCCTCAACCAACACGACCAAAAACAGATTATCTGGTCATTTATTTATTTGCTGTTTGTGAGATCTTGCTCTGTGCAAATTAGCTATTGCATTTGTCTAGATAGCATCAGTGACTCCACTTCAAAAGTATTAAATGATTGTAAACTAATCAGGGCATCATGTGATCAAGTGCTATGTTGGTTCTTCTCTTTCAGTTTAAATTGAAGCATCATGACTATATGGCAATCAAGATGTTTCAGGGCTTTATTAGATTGATCTTCCTGTATGCACAAAGTAAATCTTTATGGATTTAACAGCACTATTTTTAAAACCTGTAGTAAGATAACTATGCTTTAATCTGCTAGCCCAGTTCACTGTGCACTCATATTTTTGGTGTGGCTGTCTAGTTGTACCCATTAGGCTTTCACATATAACGTGCCATTTTAGGTAGTAAACTAGATCCTAGGTGACATGAATCTTGTATGAAGTAATACTGGGCGGCCTGCTGGTGGCGCTGTCCAGGGAGAGTATAAATACTCGGGCATGAGCCCAGCTTGCTTAGGACATTCCTCGACAGGAACTAGTGAAGGACACAACTAGATCTCCATGTTGAAAACCAGTTGATTTAAAGCTTTGTTTAACACTTAGACCAAGTGCCTAGTAGTTTTCTTACGTCAATTTAATCAACTGAACCTGCTCCACGCTCTGAGTAGTTTTGGGAACAGACGGCTTCGACTCAAACGGTTGAAGGGAACCAGATATAGTAATCAATCCATCATGGAGAAACTACTCCGACCCACTCGTCTTGACTTGGACCCGAATTCACCTACAACTGCTAAGGTATGGAAACACTGGTATCGTACCTTCAGCAACTACCTCAGGGCGTGTGGTGAGAATGTTCCTGATAAGTTAGAGATACTTGCCAATTATGTATCCCCTTTATGTGTTTGACTATATCGAAGACTGTGTAAACTATGACTCCGCTATCTGAATACTACAGCAACTATATGTTAAGGCCCCAAACAAAATTTTTGCTCGGTATCTACTGGCCACAACTCGACAACAACCCGGGGTATCACTTGACGAATTCCTTCAAAAGCTTCGCAGGCTCAGCAAAGATTGTAATCTCAAGGCTGTCTCAGCTGAGCAGTACCAGGAGGAGTTAATTTGTGATTCTTTTATTAATGGAATTGCGTCTCCCTTCATACGCCAGCGTCTGCTGGAGAATAAAACCCTCGAGTTACAAGCTGCCTATGACCAGGCATATTCTCTGGACTTGGCAAAAAAAAAATGCAGATGCCTATCTTTTACCATGTGCACGGACTGCTGCTATCACTTTTAGTGACTCCTCCGATAAGCCTCAGGCGGAAGCCCTCACTGATGACGACTCTATCCTAGCTGATGACGACCCTACCCTAGCGGCATCTTGGCAATCTAAAAGGAAGTGTTTCTTCTGTGAAGGTGCATTTCATTATAGGAAATTTTGTCCTGCTCGTAATGCAATCTGCAATCATTGCAGTAAGAAAGGTCACTTCTCGAAAGTATGTCCGTCAAGAGCCTCTTCTAGGGTTACAGCTGCTCCCTATAAAACTGCTCCTCCCCCAAGAGCTACTACTAATGTTATAGCTGTCATCTATAAAACTGCTGCTCCCCCAAGAGCCACTACTAATGTTACAGCTGTCCAGGATAAAACTGCCCCTCCTCCCATCACAGCTGTTTTCCCCCAAAGCCTGTCCCATGCAGCCACGAAGGTTTCGGTAAATGGACACATTTTGAGTGCATTACTCGACTCATGCAGCTTTGACAGTTTCATCAGTGAGCAGGCTGTCAGTAAGTTAAAACTGCGTATTTACCCCTCGGACAGGGAAATTGCAATGGCTCGGACGACACTGACCACTAACTCTTCCGGCTTTTGTCTTGTCGACCTTATTCTCAATGGCCACACTTATTTCTCCACCCGGCTCGGGGTGCTCAAAAACCTATGCAGTGATGTGCTTCTGGGACAGGATTTCCAGAAACAACACAAAAGACTCACTTTCGAGTTTGGAGGATCAAAGCCGGAGCTTACTATTTCCAAAGTACCGTTTTGTGCACTTTCGGCGGCTTCACTCGACGAGCCCTCCTTGTTTGCCAATCTTTCTCCCCGATGTAAGCCCATAGCCACTAAATCACGACGTTTCAGCCAAGATGACCTATCCTTTATCGAGGCAGAGATCTCTCGCCTTCTAGCTGACGGTATCATTTGAGCCATGTTCATCTTCCTGGTGGGCTCAAGTCGTCGTTGTTAAAAATCCTCTGAAGCTGCACAAGAAACGTCTTTGCATCGATTACTCGCAAACTATTAACCAGCATACCGACCTGGATGCCTACCCAATACCACGCATCGATGACATGGTCAATAACCTTGCTAACTACAAGGTATTTTCAACTTTTGACTTAAAGAGCGCATACCATCAAGTACCGTTCAAGGACTCTGATAAAAAGTATACGGTTTTTGAGGCCAATGGTCGGCTTTACCAGTTTCGTCGCCTTCCATTCGGAGTCACCAATGGGGTGGCCGTCTTTCAATGGGCAATGGATAGCCTAGTCAAACAGGAGAACTTAACAGACACTTTTCCATATCTGGATAATATCACCAGAAGGAGCATGATGCCAACCTCCAGAAATTTCTTGACGTTCTCCGTCGTCGCAACTTAACCTTAAATGAGTCCAAATCTGTGAAATCAGTACCATCAGTCAACATCCTTGGCTACTGGGTGGGCAATGGTGTCATCAAACCGGATCCGGAGCGACTTCGTCTGCTTCAGGAGCTCCCTCCTCCTACGAATCTCAGCTCTCTTCGTCGGGCCCTCGGCATGTTCGCCTATTATGCGAAGTGGATACCTCACTTTTCCGACAAGATCCAGCCCCTGCTTCGCGCGAAGTGAGGGCTATTTCAGCTTTCAACCTCCTCGAGCAACAACTGGAAAAAGCCGCGCTTCATTCCATCGATGAAAATCTCCCTTTCGTGGTCAAGTGCGATGCATCGGAGGTGGCGATCTCGGCTACCTTGAATCAAGGCGGTCGACCCGTTGCATTTCTGTCTAGAACTTTGCAGGGTAGCGAGCTTCATTATCCTCCTGTCGAGAAGGAGGCTACGGCTATCATCGAAGCAGTACGTAAATGGAGTCATTTTCTCGCTCGTCGCCATTTCACGCTCATAACCGATCAGCGCTCGGTGGCCTTTATGCTGGATAACCGGAAACGCACTAAAATCAAGAATAACAAAATACAGCTCTGGAGGATGGAATTGGCCACCTTTGGCTACACCATATAGTATCGACCCGGCAAGGAGAATGTGGCCCCGGATACCCTTACGCGTGCATTCTGCTCTTCCATGTCAACTTCGACTCTTGCGGATCTTCATACTGACTTATACTATCTGGGCGTTACCCGTCTGTTGCACTTTGTGCGATCTAAAAATCTCCCATTTTCGACAGAAGACGTGAAAAGAACATGCTCCACTTGCGCGGAATTAAAACTGCAATTCTTCCGTCCGTCAGATGGCTCACTCATACACGCTACACATCCTATGTAGCGACTCAACATTGACTTTAAAGGGCCATTGCCTTCCTCAACGCGAAACACCTACTTGCTTACTATGGTGGACGAATATTCACGCTTTCCCCTGTCCCAATATGCTTACTTCCACAGTGATCAAATGCCTCGATCAGGTCTTTTCCCTTTGCGGTACGGCCAATTTCATCCACTCTGATCGGAGTCCCTCCTTCATGTCAAGCGAACTCAAAAGTTATCTTTCCCAACGGGGAATCGCCACAAGTAAAACGACACCATATCATCCTATTGGAAACGGACAGGTTGAGAGATCCAACGCTTTCATTTGGAACGCTGTTCGTCTTGCACTGAGGTCACGCAATCTACCAGACCAGCAGTGGGAAATTATGCTCCCTGACGCGTTGCATTCCATCAGGTCTCTTTCTACATCTACCAATGTTACTCCTCACGAACGATTCTTCGGGTTCCAGCGTCGCTCCACTCATGGGACGTCCCTACCATCATGGTTGGCAGCTCCTGGCTCCATGCTGCTCCGAAGATTCGTCCGATCTTCCAAGAGTGATCCGCTCGTCGACGAGGTGGAACTAACGGATGTCAATCCTACATACGCGTACGTGCGGTACCCTGATGGCCGGGAGTCCACAGTTTCACTTCGGGATCTGGCTCCCTGCCCAACCGGTCCCACGGACCCAATCGATAGAGAGATCTGTATTAACGACGCCGATACTCCGTGCTCCTCCGAGGATGACTCCCTACCCGGGACATCGAGGGATCTGCCAGCTACTCCGCTGGATCAACTCTGGGAACAGAGCGCTCCCCGCGGGATGGCCACCCGAAGCCAGGACGCCGGTCAATCACCGGCTACTGAACAGGATGAAGCCAGCTCTGCGCCAGTGGGGACTCGCACCTGGAGCCATGATCTCCCCAGTCCCTCTCAGGTCGATCGAGGCGACACGGACTCTGCCAGCCTGCCGGTACGAACCAAGCGACCCAGGGACCAAAACACAGTCCGAGGAGACGTGCCCTCCAGCCTCCAACGGAAATACAAACGACTGCGTCTATTCTTAGTCCGGCTAATTCGGTAGAAAGAAGCCACCGGACTTCCAATCTTTCAGGCGGGAAGAATGACATGAATCTTGTATGAAGTAATACTGGGTGGCCTGCTGGTGGCGCTGTCCAGGGAGAGTATAAATACTCGGGCATGAGCCCAGCTTGCTTAGGACATTCCTCGACAGGAACTAGTGAAGGACACAACTAGACCTCCATGTTGAAAACCAGTTGATTAAAGCTTTGTTTAACACTTAGACCAAGTGCCTAGTAGTTTTCTTACGTCACTAGGTGTGGATGGTATGGAAATATATTTACAAAATGTCCTTCAAAGGTATCTTTGCATATTGCAAGGAAAGGAATAATCAGACTGTTAGGGCTGAATTTTGTCAGTGTGGGCGGGCAGGGGCGTGTCAGGTGGAAATCGTGTCAGGACCCCAACTCCCAAGTGATGTGTTGAAAAAGTGGGATTTTCCCCTAATTGGGCAATTGATTTCCTGCGTGTGGGAACCACTGACCCAATGAGTCTTTTCATACAGAAAGTCGCCTCCGATGACCTCATCAGTGCTGTTGGAGTTAAGGCCTGCAAGCAGCCTTGATTCCTCTGGAGACTGGAAACGCTTTGGACATTGTATGAAGGACTTCATTTACCGACCATGTCCACCAGCAAGCAAAAGTGTGCACCTCGCTTTGATGAGCCCTCCCTCCAAGCTCTGGTGCAGGGAGCAAGATCTAATAAGGAGGTGCTCTTCCCTTCCTCGGAGAAAAAAGCTACCACAACAGACTAAAGCTGTGTGGCTGCAAGTGGCCCAGGAGGTCAATGCCCTCTCTATGTGCCGCAGAACCTGGCTGCAGTGCAGGAAGAGGTTTCATGACCACCTCCGCACAGGAAAAGTGAGTATGACTTTCTCATCACCCTCAATCTGATCCCCATCGCCTCTCCTCACCAGCACTCAGCTTTGCCAACCTCTTCCTCCACATCCCACTTGACACTGACATCCCTGCACCCTTACCCATTCCCTCTCTCTATGGTCACATTCACTTAACTATTCGACCATGCAGCCCTCACACTCCCTATCACTGTGACGCAATGACAACAACTTACAACACACAGGGAGGGCCCTTTGTCTCCTAAGCATCTATGCTATGGATTCTCTACACTCACTCCTTCATTCTCACTCAAACTCCACTTGTGTCCCTCATAGCAGGAAAAGAGAGCCCACAATAAGAGGGAAAGAGCAAGGACAGGAGGAGGGCCTGTCAAAATGGAATTATAGAGGCACTTAACTGGTTAAGGGTCTATCCTGCCTCTTGGAGGCGGGATGGAAACAGAGTCAGAAAACACGCATTTGGGAAAATTGCATGGAGGTGGGATCGGGCCCGCCCGCCATTTTTTGCGATTTTACCACCTCCCACGCTGTCGAAGTTTGACTTCCGATTAAAGGCTCTTGTAAACAATATCGTCAAAGAAGGCTTTTTATTATATTTTACTTGCAAGGAGACTGCAACCATAGCCCAATTAGCTATGATGACAGACTGCTGAATCACAGAAAATGGAGTATTCTTATACAGTATAATATCACATGACATGTTGTTTAAGGTAAGCTAAGTTAACAACTAGAAAAAACACATTAGAAATGCCTTACAATGAGACTAGCTAATCTCTATAAAATGGAGTCTATCTATTTTACTTCTCTCACCAAGGTCAAGGCGCCTGGTTTGTTTACTTTACTAGCCCTTGGTTATCTCAATATTAAGCCTGTTTTCTTTTGTGCAGGCAGTCTTTTGCTGACAGCATAGTCTAAGAATTTAAAGTTATTTTCAGAAAAGAACATAACAATGGATTTTTTTCCTTTTCCACACAAGTCAGAGTCGGCCATTTTATTAGTTTAAATTCAAGGACACCATTTTGTCCGAGACAAAAACTGCACTTCCACATTCCCCCCTTTTTTGTCCTTCTAGGACAAAATAGCTCAATTTAACTTTTTCGGTCTTTCTTGTCGGTTCCTGTACCAAATTTGGATTTTGGTCAGGGATGCCAACTTCTTTTCTGTTTTAACCATCCTCGGGATTATACCTGTATTGATGGCTGACCTTATTTAAGATCGTCCTTCTTCTCTGTCTAGTCTCGGTGTTTGGGCGTATGTTCTTGTAGGGGTTTTAGTTGTGTTTTGGTGACTGTGGCGTACTTTTGTGGTTCATTAGTCTGCTGTTCTCTAACTTTTCCTGCAGCTTTTACTAGCCTGCAGTTCAGGTGTCGCTATACACCCTCTAAGGAGATAGGGTACAGCAGCTCATAGAGGAGTTCTAAGTCATGGCCCACACAGTTTATGCCTAACCTGTGGGGTTCTCCTAGGGAACTGCAGCTTATAGAGGAGGACTGATTCATGACCCACACAGTTTATACCTGACCTGTGGGGTTCTCCGAAGCACAAGTGCTTTTACGTGAGCCTCCAGAGTGCGGACCAAGTGATATACAAGGTCGACGTCACCGGCAGTTGAAAGGAGTCCTCTCTCTTTCCCTAGCCTGCAGATCCCATGTGGGTGGAAGAATGTTTACCGAAAGTGGGGAGCATGCAAAAATGTATATATATATCTATATGTATATTTTGTCTAGATTGTCTAATCCTCAAAATTGTATGTTATTCAATCGCCTCAGTTCCTCCCCGAAGGGACCATACTTTTCTTCTTCGTTATTTATTTCTTTCTGTATCATTATACTTACTTCAGGTATGACTACCTTGCCTAACCTATCAAATCTTTTAATCATCTTAAACACCTCGATCAGGGTTCACGTTGGTGCGGAAAACGGTAAAACCCATCTGATTGTCAGTATTCAATCGTTTAGTCCCATTCCATGGTCTGTTATTAGTCAAATTCATCAAAATGGTAGTATTGAACCACCAGCTTTCCATGGAACTTCCTGCCTTGTACGTAATAAACTTTTGTATGCAACGACTTTTCCCCATATTAACTCTGTTCCCTTTAGTCTGTCCTAGATCGCGTTCCCAGCATATATCCCCGATTGGTCGGCCCTTTCCCGATGTATTGGTAAGGGCTAGAAAAGGAGGTTCTTTCGTATAATCATACGTCGGCTTGTACCATCCTTTAAAATTTTCTAACGAATATCCTCCCCCCTTAAACTCGTTTCTTAGGCTAGACCACTTTTGTTCCCATATTTTTCCGAAGGTGGATAGGGCGGTATCTTTCTGTTTCGTATGATTTTTATTAATTATCCATTCTGCCATATCTGTGAGGTTCAAGGGTATCGGTCGCAGAGGTATTCCTCTTTTCACATAAGTAGGAATATGGCTACATACCCAACAGGCGTTTATCCCACTTTTTTTGGCATACTTATATGACATATACAAAAAGGTGTTCATATGTAATTCTCGTTTCTTTCGGGGTTCTTTTCCTCTCCCTTGGCAGGCTATACATATCAGTCCGATTAGTAGGTAAAACGTAAATAACAGCTTCATTGTTTAAGTCTTTTCAAATTCAAATTCAACTGTCCTTATCTGATACTTTCTTGCAATGGGCTGCGTGGATCCAAGTAGGTCTTTCCTTGACCTTTACAGCTGTATTTGTTGTCAAGAGTACTTGATATGGCCCTTCAAAGCGTGGCTGCAGACCGTTCTTCCTCTTAAAGACCTTTACGTAGACGTCATCTCCTGGTTCCAAGTTATGGCACTTTCCTTCAGCCGGTTCCGTTTGAGCTTCCTTTACCTGTTGGTGAAAGCTGGAAATACATCTAGTTAATGCAATGCAATAGTTAAGCATACTTTCATCCATTTTATGAATGTCCATTTGTTTAACCGTAAAGGGTGCTGAGAATGGCAGCCTTTGGGGCCGTCCCATAACAATCTCATGTGGCGACAGTCCAGTTGTCCTGTTAGTTGCTGCTCGCATTACCATCAATGCTAAGGGTAACAGTTCAACCCATTTTAGTCCAGTTTCATTGCAAAGTTTAGAAAGTTTATTCTTCAGCATTCCGTTATATCTTTCTACTAGTCCCGCGGATTGCGGATGATAACTGCAGTGGAAATGCTGATTAATCTGCAAAGCCTTACATAGTTCCTTTATGATCATTCCAGTAAAATGTGATCCGTTGTCGCATGAAAGTTGCATAGGTATTCCAAATCTTGGTAGACTGCAACCATAGCCCAATTAGCTATGATGACAGACTGCTGAATCACAGAAAATGGAGTATTCTTATACAGTATAATATCACATGACATGTTGTTTAAGGTAAGCTAAGTTAACAACTAGAAAAAACACATTAGAAATGCCTTACAATGAGACTAGCTAATCTCTATAAAATGGAGTCTATCTATTTTACTTCTCTCACCAAGGTCAAGGCGCCTGGTTTGTTTACTTTACTAGCGCTTGGTTATCTCAATATTAAGCCTGTTTTCTTTTGTGCAGGCAGTCTTTTGCTGACAGCATAGTCTAAGAATTTAAAGTTATTTTCAGAAAAGAACATAACAATGGATTTTTTTCCTTTTCCACACAAGTCAGAGTCGGCCATTTTATTAGTTTAAATTCAAGGACACCATTTTGTCCGAGACAAAAACTGCACTTCCACAACGCCTCCAATCCCGCCTCCTCGGGCCTGGAAAAATCGAGCCCTTAAAGTCTACGAATGTTACACTGCTATTGATTTATCTTTATATTGTTGTAATGCTAACCTTTAGCCTTTTCCTGTTAAGCAGGCAAGTATAAGTCAATTGAAAGTACCAATGGGCTATTGGGCTCAGTTTCAGGATGAAGTAATAAGAGGCTTAATTAAAGATGTGCCATTGCATACTGAATCATTCGATCACAGCGCAGGAAAATAGCTCTGCAAAGGAAATCGTCTGGGCATGCATCATCCTTTTTAATTGGTATGAATGATACAGAAACAAAGACAGACTTACAATATAAAGATTTCACTTGGTAGAATAGAAATTATGGAACAAGAGTGAAACTATCGATAAGATAACAAAGTAAGGGAGTTATACTTCGCTCAATGGAAAAAGCTCGTTCAGGGATAAGTCAATTACATTTTCCTTGTATGGAGATGTTTTTTAACTTTTATATAATTATGTACTGCAGAATTATGTGGATTGTCACATAGAGGGAGTAAGAGATGTATTAAAAACAGGCTGTTTGTAATGAGTATTTATTTGGGTTTGTAAAGGCCTAAGATACTGAACTCAGAAATGTAACACGTTTGAATCCCCTACTAAACCATCAGGTTTTGTTGCAAGTACTGCCTTTTAAGTACATGTTCAAGTACTGTTGCATGTACTGTATGCTTAATAAACATATGACACCTGATGTTTAATGTTTAAGAACCTGATTGATTTGAGGATAATAAGATAATATCATGGAAACACTCAGCAGGTCAGTCACCATTTGTAGAGAGAATAGATGAGTTAATGTTTCAGATGTAGACCCTTTGTCTGAACTGGAATAAATTACAGATGGACAGCATTGAAAAGAACAGAACAAAGGTTTGGAAGCAGAAAAAAACGACACATTCACGAGAGAGGAAATAGAATTACCCAGAATATACAGCACAGAAACAGGCCATTCGACCCAACTCGTCTGTGCTGCTGTTTATATTCCACATGAGTCTTCTCCCATTCCATCTGCCTCATTTTAGCATATCTTTCTATTCCCTTTTCTCTCAGGTACTCGTCTAGTTTGCTTTTGAAAGCAAGACCTGTATTTAAGTGGAAAACAGAAGATGGTTAAATGGCAGAAATGACATTAATAGGCAATGGGAGGCATAATGAGAGAAATTAAATACAGTTATGAGACTTCAATTAAAGCTGAGGCTTTAATTTCTATTAATTAATTAATTAATTAATTAATTAATTAAATTCTCCCTGAAATGCCACAGCTGTACAATACAAAGTCTGCTGTGGAGCAGGAGCAGTAAACCAGTGTAGAGGTATGTTACAGCACTGTTAGTCATCAAGGAAAAAGCCTGTGACCAAAGTCATCAGTTGCTGTGATACCTGGAGCCATGAACTGAATTTCCTGAAATGCTAGATATAGCCATGAATAAGCCATTTGTTGTTTCTGTTAAGTAGATGTGAAAGACATGGATGTTTGGAAAGCCTGCCTACCTTCACTGCAGGTGGCAGAATGAGAATGTCCACCATTTGTGTAGTATGGAAGGAGATGGCCAGCACTTTGGAGTCCTTGGCCCAAAATTTGTGGTCGGAGGCTTCCCGCGGGCGGATGCCCCCGATCGGTTTTAAAAAAAAATCTACGCATTTACCTGGTGGTCCGGAGCTATGGAGATTCGCGATCCTGGGCCTCTCCGGGTACCCGCGGGTAGAGGCCCACGTATCCCAGGGGCACATGCGGTTCACAAGCGCCCCTGGGATCACGTGGGCCGGCCCAACCAATAAAAGAAGGGAATCCCCATTCATGCTTATGGGAGTTCCGTACAAATGGAATCCCCATAAGTATGAATGGGGATCAGTTAAAAAAAATTCACGAACACATGAAATAAAAAAATTAAAAAAATTACATATTTAAAATTAATTAAAATGCCATTTAATTAAATATTTTAAACAAAAATTTAATTTTTTGAAAAAGCAATGTATATGTTTAACAGGTCTAAAAATAAACTTACCTTATTGGACAGGGTTTTTAAAGTATAAATGAGTGATAACATTTTATTTTTCTATTTTGTAAAACTCTTATGCTGGTAAAAGCAGGCCTTACGTCTGCTTTTACCAGGCGTAAGAATTTCACGGGCATTTGCTGGGCAGAAGTTGGGCAAATAGCACAACTCTCCACCTGTGGAGGCCCTTTTCCCTTTTCTCGCATGCCTAAACCCGGAACTTGCGCGGCCCCTACTGGCGCGTACGCACCCGGGGGGGTCGCAAATTACAGCCCATGATCTTCAATAATTTGTGGCAAGTGAGTTATAAATTCTGGAATCATAGGGAAGTCACCAGAAACACCTTAATTTGATGATAAATTCAGAGGAGATAACTCTTTGGAGGAATTGTCAGAGGTTTCTGTGGAGGAGGATTCTGTAGTTCTGAATTTTGGATTACGTTGACCTAGCTCCAGTTAGACAGTGACTGTGAAGATTTCCTAGGCTTTGAACATGGTGAGTAACAGTGCTGTAACTTGCTGTCGAGTGTTGGTACAGCGTTTGTTGATCGACATTGTTTACAGCTATTTTATATTCCAAATAAAACCAGGGGAAAGTTGCTTATTGTGCGCAACAAATGCACGGTATATATGCAGTAAATTTTACTGTGGAGAGGAGAGTAAAAGAGAGAGTGCATTTTATAGGTAGTGCATAAGAAATATGAAACATTATGGAATATCATGACCGTGCCCTTTTATAGTCTGCCATTATGGGATAATTTTGCTGGCCAGAATGTCATTTATTTAATACAATAGGTATGTTCTTTTGTGTGGCTCAGAAACAAAATTTTAAAATAGAATTGAGTAGGCCTAAACAGCTGGCACGTCTGACTCCAGCTACAGATAAATTGAGTCTCCGGCTTCTTCAATCGGCCTAATTTTATTAACATTTCATTTAAAACTTCAATTTTTACAGGTTAGTTTAACTTACTTAGCTAATCTTTAGATTTATTTCCACTCGAGATAGGCTGAGGGGTTACCTGATAGAGGTCTTTAAGATAATGAAAAGCTTTGACAGGGTAGACGTGGAGAAAATGTTTCCACTTGTGGAAGACCAAGACCAGCGGCCATAAATATAAGATAGTCACTAATAAATCCAATAGGGAATTCAGGAGAAATTTCTTTACCCAGAGAGTGGCGAGAATGTGGAACACGCTAACACAAGGAGTAGTTGAGGTAAATAACATAGATGCATTTAAGGGGACGCTAGATAAGCACATGAGGGAGAAAGGAATAGAAGGATATGCTGCTCGGGTGAGATGAAGAGGGGAGGGAGCAGACTCGTGTGTGGAGCATAAACACTGGCACGGACCTGTTGGGCCAAATGTCCTGTTTCTGTGCTGTAGACTCGATGTAACTAGCTTAAATTGTCAGTATTTGCTGTGGAACTAGCATGCTTGCCTTCTGTGGTGTCGAACAGAACCTATTAATATAGATAAATAGATGCAACATGTTTTTAATTTAGTCAAACAATGTGAGCCTACCTTGAGCAGGTAGTCGTGCACTTCTCAACTTTGCACCAGCAGAGGTCTAACTAAAGAGTTCCCAGGTGGTTCAACCGAATTTTTAAGCTCAATTTTTTGAATTTTTAATGTTCGTAAAGAACCAACTACCCAGTTCTGTATTTTCCCTGGCCAGAGAGAGGTGTTCAGGCAGCAGTACAACTCGTGTCCACTGGTCCTGTTTCATTCTAAGTAATAAAGCCTCAAACTGATACCCGTATTACAATTGTTTCCTTAAAATTACTGTTTAACTTCTAATTTCTTTGGGAAATGCATCAAGTTTCTTGTAAAACTGTTTATATTCAAAAGGGAGTTAGATATAACACTCACAACTAGGGAGATCAAGGGGTATGGCGAGAAAGCAGGAATGGGGTACTGAGGTAGTATGTTCAGCCATGAACGCATTGAATGGCGGTGCAGGCTCGAAGGACCGAATGGTCTACTCCTGTACCTATTTTCTATGTTTCTATATGTTTCTATTTCTATCTTTAAATGATCTTATTTTGTAAGAAAGAGACATGATTTATCACTGCTACACTTGGCAAGAACAGATCACTGCCAATTCTTGGGAGAAGAATGGTGGGCCAAATTGTAAGCCATTATTTGAACAGAGATGTAATTTTCTATTGCATCGAAGCACAGTAGGAATAATAAAAATAATTGACTCTTACTGAAACTAAGTCTAACTTGATGGGTGCTGACTGAGCCTATTCTCATCCTCATTGATTGCTTACTGTGTGAGGCACAGGTTATAATCTCAGTTTAATTTCCTTGTGAAATAATTTCACAGTTCATAAATGGTACATCTTGTGATCGAGGCACTGTAGCAGTAGCAGCCAAATGTCATAACTTGCTTTAATGTTTTTTCTCTGAACTCCCTCAGCTGTGCTTAGTAAGGCTGCTGTACAATGCTCGGAATATTATATTGAAAAATACAATCTATTATTCTCTCCCTTCCCTCTTCACGAGGTTGCTACGGAAAATAAAAAGATAGAGAAAAAAGTACTGCAGATAACACAGAACAGGGGAAAGATTAAAAATCAGATGGAAAATCTTCAAGAAGAATATATGGGGAAAGGGGAAACAGACTAATTTATTCATCTAGGTGAGGTGGGCCAGCAGCATATTATTTATCTGTGAACAACACAGTGGCAATCCATTACAGTTATTACAATCTAAAATAACTGGGAGTACGATGCAGGTTTTAATTTAGTCTCAACATTTTATTGATGTATCTGAACTGCTGAAGGTTCCCTTTCCTTGTTTATGTGAACCACTGTGACTAACAGTGATGTGCCCATGTAACTCGTCAACACATCTGGCTTCAGAGTTTTAGACTGGTTTTCATAATAGTGCAGTTGTTTATTTTGCTTGCATGTGTATATTTTGATGCCGTAGATTTGGTAACATAATCGAGGTTGTAATTATAGCAGTGTCACACACTTCAGGATCAGGGTAGTATTGAGGAGGGGAGTGTGAAATAAAAACAATGGGATAAATACTTGTCTTCGTTGCATAGGCAGTAATCTGGTGAAGCGGATTGCCTGCCTGTTATCGAACCCATCTGATTTTCATTCTATTAAAATTAATGGAATAAAAATTGGGTGGGCTGTATATTTGGGGGTGGCGGGGAAATCCACATCACCAGATTACCGCCCATGTGGCGAAGGCAAAAAATTTCCTCAATGATTTTATCAGAGTTCAATTTCCCTTCCATTTTTTCAAATGGAAGCCACTCTGGTATCTTTTCAATATGTTGACATATTTCGGTTGCTCTGCATATTGATGCACTAGACTGAGGCCAAGGGGAAGGAGGGGAAATCTTGGTCAAGCTACCCCAAGTGGCTCTTACGTTTCTCCTATCAGATGGCAAGGATCATTGTAGATGAAAAAAACAACTTATTTCACTACGGTTAAGGTGTCTTGAATAAGTTAGAAAAAGTGACATTTTTGAGCACCAATACTTAGGAAAAATAAATTCTGTCGGTGATTGCCAATTTAGTGTATGCTGTCAGTCTTTATTGAATATTACTACTGATGGTACTGGGAACAATTTATATCATAACTATTCTGTTTACATTAGTCTCACAGCAAAGAAGTGTCAGTCTAGATTTTGTATTCAAGACTCTGAAGTGGGACTTGAACCCACAACCTTCTTACTCCGAGGTGAGATTATGTACCATCAATAATTTACCAAATAAAAATGTATTTTCAATTTATTTAAATATTTATTTTTTAAACTAAATCAAATGCCACTCTAAAAGTAACTACTAATTTAGCTAGAATTCTATGACTATTATATATTCTAGAAATATATATTTGAAAAGTTAGTCCATATGGAATCATGAGTTCAGAATGCCATTATTTGTGGTAATAGAAATCCTCCTAAGAGATGTTTGAGTTGCTGTTTTTTTTACAAGTATCTATTGTTTTGAGCAACACAACCACATCACCAAAAGGGAATTTCAGCTTGAGTGAATGAGACTTCAGAGATTGGAGAGACCATCTGGTAAATGCTATTTTTGAACAGTGATTCACTTGAAATTCACATTAGGAATTAGTTTTCATGGAGTGCAATGCGAAATTAACATTTGCCTTTTTTTTTAAGGAATCATGCCATTAGTCCTCCTTTTTCAGATAAAATGGTGAAGAACATATTCTCAAACACTGTTTTTCCATTTATATCTGCCTGCAGGAGGAATCCCCTGTCTGAAATGATTGGGCTTGTTAAGCCCGCCAAGCGCATTTCCTGGCCAATTAGAGGAAGTGGGTTTGTTGACCTAATTTGATGACGTGTCATCAGCCGGTTTCATTAAGGGACCAAGTCCAAATTTATTTTGACATTCGTGCTGTTAGTGTTCTACAGCATTGAGATGCTGCAAACACTGACAATCACTTAACAGAGGTGCAGGGCTGCACCCAGGCTCTCCCATGACTCCCTCCATATGCTTATGGAGGAAGTCCAAGCACGCAGGGAGGTCCTCTTCCCTTCCCATGGGCAGAAGAGCCCTCCCCAGGAGATCAACACAGCCTGGTTGCACATTGCAGAGGAGGACACAAGCAGGGATGTGGTCAGGAGGACCTGGGTGCAGTACCGCAAACGTTTCAATGCTCTCAGTAGATCATGAAACTTTAGTACAAAGCCACACTTAACCTCATCCTGCTATGCCACTCATCACATCCCCATCACTCTGCCTTCTCTACCCTACTCCTGCACATCCTTACTCACACCAACTTACCTTGCACCTCCACCCATCTCTCTCTGTCTATATTATCACATCCCCATCTCACTAGCCACCACTCACACTCATCCTAGTGCAATCATACCAACTAGCAACACACAAGGGTAGGCACTTGGGTGTTTTATGCAATGTTCATGTAAAGTTTCTGTTAATGTGGTGTCAAACATTGAAACCTTTATTTTCAACACCTTGCATTCTTGGACAGATTTGTGTGCACCTTTGGAAGTGGCTTAGTGAGTTGCAGTGAATGGTGAGACGTAGCAGTACCCCCCGCAATGGTGATGAGTGTGAAAGGAATGGCTTGGGCATTGTAGGGATGCTTTATGGTGTTGGTGTGGGGTGGTGCCAACCTAGCAGCCAGGGTGTACAGTGTCAAGTGAAGTAAATCTGGCCATGGTGAGGCCATGCATGGCCTCCCGGTCAGCAATGTGGTCGGGTGCTGATGCCCTCTGTCCTGTGCAGCATCAGTTGATTGAGAAGAAGGTTGGTGGTGGTGTTGTTGCTGCTGGTGTACTTGGTGCTGCTAGTGTTGGGGTTGATCGTGGTGGGATTCTGAGGACCAAGGTGAGAGCATATGAAGTGCACCCATGCTGATGGAATAGATGGCAGGTGAAGTAGAGATGACAGAAGCGATCTGTCAATGGTGAGAGAGGTAATGAGGTCAGACTGGATGGAGACTTGTGTAAAGACTTGCAGCATGCTGAATCTATTGTGAAATGCAGTGAGGAAGAGCTTGTGGCTGAGGGAAGATATCTCTTAAGGTGGGAGCTTTTACTTTACATTTGAAGCTGTCAACTCATCAGCTGATTCAGTGGCCACTGAACTCCTGCCTCAGCCTAACAGACGTGATCCCCAAGCAGCGAGGACCCCATGGGCGAGCACGTAAAATCAAAAGGTGAGCTCAAATATATTCTTAATGATCTCTAAACAAGGTCATAATTACCTGAATTGGGTCCCCTGCCGCTGAGTGTCGGGTCTGCTCAGCGCTGACAGACCCGACATCGGGGAAAGGCGCGTGGCGACGGGTTCACAGCGGGGTCCCGACCCGCTGGGGGGAAAAACACTTTCCCACCCGACCCGCCACCGATTGCGCCTGCTGAACGCCCCCGGAAAATCTCGGCCTGTGATATGGAAATCCTGCATGCTATGACCCAGTTGCTTCTAAGATCATAGTCCTCGACAAAGGACTAATGATATGGCCTGGCAGCACTCCTGTAGCTTTGGTGATTTTGAAATACATACATAAAGGCTGGTAATGCCTGTGAATTACAAAGAAGACAGCGTGGTGATGGAATTCTGGCTTGTGAAAAGGCAAACTGGAGAACATTGTGGAGCGCAGTAATTCTATTCTTTAACCTGGCAGTTATTTTAGACAATCCAATTTATATTCTTTTGTTTTTTTGTCACCACACAAGGTTCCTTTGTTAAACAAGACCAGTGTCGTACCTAAGACACCTCCAGATAATTTGAATTACCTGAAATAACTTCAGTAGATACATTTTCTTGTTTAGAAATGGGCCTTGAAATTTGATGGTGCTGTGTACATTTTTTAGGTGCAAAACAGGTGCCTAAGCATCCAATAAGGCGGGCAGAGCAAGCACGGTATTATGCGCTGCCCACCATATTGATAACGGCGAAAAAAAGGTGTCAGGGCCTTTTAAAATAAGAAAATCTGATGCCTTGTACTGTGTACTTGTCTCTCTCCAAACTGAATTCATAAGTAACCATTTAGTGTCAGATTCTGAATATGCTACTAGAATTTTGATTTCACAGTCATAATGTACAATCCCGATCCTCTGCCTTGTAAACAATAGTATTTTTGCATGAGGTTCCAGTGCAGGGATGTCATATGCAATTGATATGGTGAATCTGATGAGATATCCTGGCACTTGGAATGGGCCACATTCAGCAAATGTTACTAAAATAAAAATACCTGGCACCTCTTAACCAGTGCATCAACATTTGGAGCCAATTACTCTTTTGAGATTATCTTGAGTATCAAGAACATGATTTAGACTTGTTGATATTCATGGTAGAGAATATTTGTTCACACATGCACGTGATCCCAAACATGGAAGGGATTCATTATACAAAGGACTTCAGTTTGGGATAATTTGGTGTCGGATATTGATGAAACTTGCTCACACCAGTATCAGAAAACTTGTCCTTCAAAAGAGTATCGCACGCTGCAGTTCAATAACTTCTATTTGGAGCTTCTCTGGTATATCATGCACATTGACAAAAAAATGATGTGCTTAGAATTGAAAACTCTCCTTCATGATTCCTGAAGTCCAAGAATCGTTCTTGAAATTCAACACAAGCACAAAGAGCTGAATAGCCTCGGTAATGCTTAAATATCTATATTATTACGTAAGTGCACATGTGTTCTTGGAACTCTTGTCCATAATAAAGGCATCTTTCAAAAAATATCATAAATATACACTTGTCCTGAGCCACCACGTCTGAAATTACTAAGAAATTTATGTCATTTTGGAGTGCGCAACAAACAGAACCTTCTTGCAGTGCTGTTCCTCACTGAATGGCTTCTGCTTTGCCTTGCACAGATCTTGCAAAGTATTCTATTTTTGCTTTTGTGTATTGAATCAGGTCATCTTATATTTTACTTGATGTCTCTGATAAGAATATTTGAGTGGCTTAGTACTCAATAATTGTAGTTCAGGTTTGTTGTGAAAGATAAAGTATTATATATTTTAATATCTGTGACAGCTGATAACTTGCCTATCTGACACAGACCATATAAAAATTCCATTCATTAACTGGCTGTGATAGTAAAGGTGTTTTGAGCCACATTGGAAAGAGAAAAACCTGGAAAGAATTATAAAAATAAAAAAGATACTTATGGCCGTACCTTTGTTGACCGAGTCAAGAAAGACTTGCTATGAGATCAACTCAAATAAAAAAAGATATGTAGGCCTTTTGCATCTCTCTATGATGCACCACATACTGATAAAGCAGAAAAAAGATCTGTTCTCTCGACACTAACTCAAGAATAAATCTTTGCCTCCAACTTTACATTCCATTGATTGGCACATTCAGCGAGCAAATTGTGAAACTCTCGTATCAGTCTCTTGCTCCTCAGACACTGCTACAGCTGCTGACGTGCAGGTATTCAGCACTTGTTCATGCAGCTACAAAATTCACAGTATGCTGTGTGTAAATTTGTGTATCTGCATGAGAGGAAAACTCTGGCATAAGGAAACTGACACCGAGCCAGTAGGCAAAAGTTAGGAAGAGTGCCCAAAAGCTTGGCCGAACAGATGAATTTTGAGAAGGTTTTTAAAGGAGGTGAGTGAGGTGGAGTGATGGATAAGTTTAGGAAGAGAATTCCAGAGTAGGAGCCTAGGCGGCTGAGGACTACCCAAATGCTGGGGTGAAGGAGAGGGGGAAAATAGACATTAGACCAGAGTCAGAGGAATGGGGTGTTAGCAGTAGATTGAGTCATAGGGCTGGAGTCGTCTGCAGAGGTACAGTGAGATATTGTCATTTTTCAGGACTATAAGCCAAACTGCAGCCATTTCAAGACAAATTGCCTGTTTACTGTAAATAAATTTGAGCTTAGTCACTATCTCAATTGAATCAAACTATCAGTATGTCAGTAATACTCAAGTCATATGACTGCCCATAGATTGATGTTCTGTCAATGCAAGGAAGCTTTCACCATTAAAAAGTTCCACTGCAACACTTTATATTCAAGGTGAGGGTCAGGGTTTTCTTCTACGCACTCACGAGCCTGTGATTTTCCTGTCTGTTCAAATGAAGGAGAGGGAAGTTTCAGGCTGTCAAGTGGACAAGTGGAAACCCCAGCCTAAAAATGTACCTGTCCATGTATATATTAGCTTTGTATTCAGAGCTAGATAAATCAAAGATTGTATGATATTAAATGAAAGGATATTTAGATATATTTGGTGCCAGGAAGTCATTATGTAAAAGGGAAACTCAGTCAACAATGATATCAGACACAACTTTATAGCTTGTTGGGGGAAACCTGCAGGGATCATTAAACACAGTGAATTGCAGCAGTCTGTCGATTAGAACTTCAACAATAACCGATTCACTGATTTCTGGGGAAATATCTAACATTCGTCAATTATGATTTTGGTTCAAACTGCCAGGAAGACTTTCAACATCAGTGCCTGTAAATTATCCTTATAACCCTTATTCCCATTCCTAATTATATTAACTGCTAGGAGTCGATTCCACATGCCCATTATGCTGGAGGGAAGGAACTGCAATAAAATTTCACATACTGTTCCATTTCTTTTCTGGTTGTAAGTGTCACCTGAAGCTGACTTTGGACTTTGCAAAAGAGATTGTTAACTTGAGTTTGACAAATACCAACAATTGCATTGAAATTAATCTTTTATTTGGAAGAGTAAGAGATTATTTGGGTTTTATGAAGAGAAATTTTCAAGCTGATAGGCTACAACTTGTTTATCTTTGCTATTATATATTTAATAAAGTATTAATGTTCCTGTGTTTAAGCCTTTTTGCTATTGAGAATTTTATTTTTGTTCATGTTGGTATATTTCAATGATCTTTCTCGAATTGAGATTTTTTAAAAACCGTTTCTAACTTCTGTTCGAGTCATAATTTACTCTGACAAATGAGCCCAAAACTAGGGACCATAAATATAAGATAGTTACTTTTAAATCAAATATGGAATTCAGGAGGAACTTCTTTACCCAGAGCGTGACTAGAATGTGGAACTCGTTACCACAGGAGTAGTTGAGGCGAATAGCATAGATGCATTTAAGGAGAAGCTAGATAAACACATGAGGGAGAAAGGAATAGAAGGTTGTGTTGATAGAGTTAGATGAAGAGGGGTGGGAGGCGGCTCGAGTGGAGCATAAACACCACCATAGACCAGTTGGGCTGAATGGCCTGTTTCTGTGCTGTTAATTCTATGTTTAAACAATGTAATTTTGATTGGAGGCCCTGTCTCAAGCTGGGGGGAGTTCTCCTAGTCTACTGACCAATATGTATCCTTCAGACAACACCTAAAACAGATTATCTGGTCATTATCACATTACTGTTGGGACTTCGCTGTTCGCAAATTGGCTGCCGCGTTTCTTACATTACAGTAGTGACTACACTTCAAAAGTACTTAATTGACTGTAAAGTGTTTCTGGACGTCCTGAGACGCTATATAAATGCAAGCTCTTTCTTTCTTGTTGCTGCTGTTCCATGTTAATCTCCATACCTCTCATTAGATCAGCAGTACTCCCAACATCCCCAGCAATACCAGTCTTCCTGGCCTGTATCAGTATTACTATTTATTTGCATGGTGGTTATTTTGACTGTCGGCTTTTTCTCAGTAATCTCCATTTTGGCCCGAAAATTAGACCTAATACGCGAGAGTACGCACTGTGTACTCTCGCGTATTAGGTCCAGAATTGCCGGTTTCCTGCATGCACTGTGCATGCGCGGGAAATCGGCACTTCGTGTATTGCAAAGGGGGCGGTTCCTAAGTGAACCGCGTGCGCGCTACAGGCTGCGCGCACGCAGTGCATTTAGTTTTTTTTTCAGGTTTGAACGCGCAGGTAAGTGGTGAAGATATTACACATAAAGAAAGCAGGCGTAGGACCCCCTTTTAACAAGGTAAGTAGTTAATTAAGTGTTATTTAAAAAAATTTCAACAGGTTTATCTTTTTTAGAGACTTTAAAGAAAGGTAAGTTTATTTTTATAACTTTTAAAAAGAATTTAAATTTTTTCAAAAATTTAATTTTTTGTTTAAAGTGGTTAAGTTATTTAACTATAGTTATTTTATTAATGTGATGGCTTTTTTTTTATTTAATTGAGGTTTAGCTGTTCTTTTGGGGGCTTGTAGTATTCATAGCTTTGACAGCCCTTGCTGTCAAAACTATGAATGAAAGATGGTGTGCTGCCATTGGCTCTAACTGAATCATGTGATCCCAGAGCTCGCACGAACTAATTGCGCCTCTGGGACACGCAAGCACTGCACGCCGGCAACAGGGAGAGGCCCTGAAACTGAAGTTCGTGTGGGCCCGAAACAAAAATGTAGGCACGGAGTGCGAGATCGCGGGGAATCCTTACCCCCGTGGCAACCATCGATGTTTAATTTCTGGGCCATTATCTGCTATAGTTATCTTTTCTTATTTTGCGGTTTTGATGGTGTGAGGATTAACTTTTTCAGTGACACCAGTAACTCGAGACATTTTTTATGTGGAAGATTATTTTTGCTGATTGCCATCAGAATGCAATGGAATTGAATTGGTTCTGGTGGAGTGGAGGTGAATTTCAAAATGGAATTGTGTTTACCTCTTACTGAATTCAAATGTTTTTATCACTGTGTACTTGTTTCATACCTTTTAAATCAACATTCAATTATTCTAACATTTGTCAGAATAAATTATGATATTTAGTCTTTGTCAAGTTGATTTACCGTAATGAGGTTGGAGCTCATTAATAAGACTAGAACAGTGATGAAGAACCAAATCAAAAACGCCTTTTCTCCTCTTACGTCAAAGAAGGTGAAAGTGTTCTCTGTTCTTCATTATCTTGTGATGTCTTGGCTCAGTTCTTGTTCTATAATTTTGTTTTCATTTTCTTTCATTTTGCACTTATGTTTCAAACTGCACGTTCATCCATTTGCCTTTTGACTACGCTTCCTCTCTCCCCTTTCCTTCATCCCTTCCCTTCCTTTCCTCCTTCATTTCTTCTCCCCCCCCCCGCCCCCTCACCCTTTCTTTCTTCCCCTCTTCATTTTTCTTCCACTCCATAGGAACTGCCTTTGGGAATGATGATTGTAATTTATGTATGCAATGACTTGCATGTTGTTCAAGACTGCTAATTAGTCTTGGCAAATCTATATTGTGCTGATAGAAAAATTCATCCTTTCATACAACAATCCTCAGTAACCAAGGGAAAAAAGTCACCAGCTGAACACAAAAATGACAGGCATTGTTAGATATGATCTGCTGATGCTAAAATGTGCTAATCTAGACACTATTATTTAAATGCCATTTCCTATAGAAATCGTTTGCCAATCAGAGCAATGCTCAAGAGTTTGTGATCATTATTTTCAGTGTGTTAAATTTAGTTTGTGTATTAAATGTACATTTTATTTTTCATATTTCAGTATTTCCCATAATCTATTTACTGAAATGTAAAAAAAAAACCTTGAGACTGTTTACATTAATATTCCTGACCTGTATTACACAATAATAAAGTAATATTGCTCAGGCAGCCTCAAGCTGACAGCTAAATTTAAATTTATCCAGTCCTAGAGATACCACTGGAGCCAATGCACAATCCATGAAGATACTTGGCTTCATGCAAGGCTCATGTTTAAATGCATCTTTAAGGTACGAGATAAACAGAAAATATTGTTAAGAACTGAGGAAATACTTTATATTCCACTTACAGTATTTGGGTTTCATGATTTGTGCGTTATCTGTTCATTATGGTTTTTTTTTTCCCCATTCCTTTTTTATATTCTAAATTTACACAAAGAAATGCAAACAATAATAAAACCAATCCAGTCTGACTTTAATCACAATATAAACCAAAAAAGATATCAAGTAAAATTACAAAGTGTATAAATATACTGTTTGCATACACCTGCCCCTCCCAACGAGCAGAAGAAGAGACAAAGAAAAAGTAAAAAAAAAAATTTTTAATTTTACATTTTTAAATCTCCAACAACCATTAAAACATGAAGGAATGAGGCTCCACACTTCTAATAGTTCATTTTCAGTGCCAGAGAGGTTGTTTGGCAGTAATTAACACTTATCATCTCGTTTAAAGGATATCTAGACTGGAATGGACAAGACTTAATTTTCTGTGGCGAATTTAGTTCGTATCTACAGCGCAAATATAGCAACTTCACGCCATTTCAGTGGTGAGGCAGACAGCGAGATGCCGTTTTCATGAAGTTAATGGTAGAGCGACGCAACTTGGACAGCAATTTTTGGATATTTGAGTTTAACTGTGTGTCTGCCCCTCGCCAGAAGTTGCTGTATCATTTATACATAAATAATGGCCAGCGCCATTAGCCTCACTGTTATTTTGACAGGAAAATCTGGGCTTATATATTCCATTGGCCCGGATTTTGTGGTCAGCGGTGAAGAAACGGTGCTCGCCGTGCACTATGTTTTTCGCTGCCCACAGACTTTTTGTGGGTTTTTGAGCGGCAACTTGCTGTCATTGGGCAGCTGATCCAGCGAAGCGCCCTCTACAGGAGATCTGTGGCGTGTGTGAGCTGGCATGCAACAGCAAGGCTCTTCAACCAATCACACTGAAGAATCCTCACTGAGAAACGCAGAGTCTAAACCAGGAAGTATAAATTTGGATATTTAATTCATTGTAAAATCATGTACAGAAAGCAAAATAAGGGCCTGAGAGGTTGTTTGGCAGTAATTAAGACTTATCACGCTGTTAAAAATTCACTTAGACCTGAATGCACCAGCATTCTGGCGTGTTTGGTGGGTAAGTACAACAACTTCATGCCCTTGCGTGGATTTCAATGCCGAGTCTATTGGCGAGGTAGAGTAGCTTGTGGAGGAGCAGAGTAAATCGGACAGCAACTTCCCGATGTCCGCGTTTAACTGCGCATGTGCGGACTCCGGGAGTTGTTGTCCGATTTACTCCATAATAAGTGAGCGCTGTTCGTCTCACCGTTATTCTTAACGCAAAATCCGGGCCAGTATAAGTTTCTATGTCCACATTTATAATGGAAACTGTCTAGGTAAACTTGTGCTATAATGACGCCCTCCTGCCAGTGGCACAGTTCCTCCACTGGTAGGAAGTTATAATAACAAGTTTACATGCTGAGTTTTCCTTATAAGCACTGACATTAAATACAGAAAAGGTCGAGGGAAAATGACGGCAGGCTTTGGATTTTGTGTGTGTGTGGTGTGTGTTCCACTCTAATTCCCCGAATTGTGGTTATACCAGTCGATGTATATAGATATAATGGGACACGAGCAGCTCATCTCGGCTTCTTTCTTGTAGTTTATCTGCGTACTTGCATCTATCTAATGATCGGATCGCACATCCAGCTCTTTGGGTTTCGCCAGCAGTGAAGAATATAGCGAGAGGTTAGTGCTGAGTGTTACCTGAGCTCTGTGTGTGTGTGTGTGTGTGCGCGCTGCTCCAGAGGCGTGGAGCTCTGCCAGTGGGAGGCACTTGGATCACAAATACTCCCTCACACTCACTCGCAAACCCACCCCCCAGCGCCGGAGACGGCGGGCTGTTCGCCTCTGCCACACAAGCCCGACCACACTCTCTGGCGAGCAGAGAAGGCAGCTTGTCCGGGTTCTTCTTTCATGTCTGCGCTCATGGACTGGGTTAAAGGGTGACGGCGTTAATTGAGAGCTTTTTGTGCAACCAGTCGAAATGATTCACTGTTTCAGCAGATCCAGGTATTGGGACTGTCCAGCCTTATTCTGCTTTTTTTTTCCTCCATTTTCTCATTGCATTATTTTAGAGCTCTATTTCCATATTTCCTCAAACTTTTGTAAAAATAACTCAAGTGCCTCTTAAAGATGGAAAACATGACTGAAAGGAAATACACTTGAAAGCAAAAATAATTGGATGTAATTAGTTGGTTTATTTGGAATATGTTTAATTATGCTTGATATGAAAATGGATGATTTACTCTCCCTTACCAACAAGGGTTGTCGATGACGATGTGCCATGTATTTTGGGAATGATGAGCAGGACTTTATGCTCCAGGCAAGCCTTCAGTTTTCTTGGATTCATTGATTAAAATTTGGGTCCTGAGTGTTAACTGTCCTGACAGCTGCACCTCAGTAAAATCAGTGTAGTGCAGAACCACTCTGCTATGCCAAGTGTCTCCAAACCTGTAATGTCTGCTGTTGCTGGTGTGAAATTACTAACTCTGTTTAAAAAGGCATTTTCTCCCCCGTCCCCCCTCGAGTGTTTTTGCTTTACAGATTTAAGAGATCGGGATCTCAGAAAGGAAGCTAATGATGGAATGTTTTCAATTTTCCTCCTGGTGCAGACAGGCAATGTAAGCATCACCTAGCCTGAGGATGTCTGACAAAAAGATCCAGCCGTCAACGTGGTCATAGTTTAAAAATAAATAACAACATATGGGCATGTATTGCACTTCAAACATTACATAAATACCTCGGGAGCCTGTTCCGTGATTGACATTCAATGCGCAAGAACTTCTTGAGGGTGATCTAGGGGATATTTTCCATTGTATTGTGGTTTATCCACGGATAGTTCATTGCCAGGCACATTAACTTGAAGTTTGACAGACAACCTTTTCCCTGAGTTCCTCCCCGCGCGCCCCCCCCCCCTCCACAAAGATGGAAAATATGTCCTTAAAACCATCTAGTGCCCATAACCGAGTCTGTGGCCTTAAGCTCTGGAATTCCCTCCCTAAACCCCTCTTCCTCTTTTTTAAGTCGCTCCTTAAAACCTATCTCTCTGACCGAGCTTTTGGCCACCTGTCCCAATATGTATTTATGTGGCTCGGTGTCGCATTTTGTCTGATAATGTTCCTGCAAGTTGTTGTTATTGTTGTGGTCAAAATTTAACCTAGTCATAGAAAAGATAAATCAGGAAGCTCACTGAGATGGGTTATGTTAATCGAGTTTCTACAGTTCTTCGCTCGCATTGTTTGATCCTGATAATTGTAAACTTGGATTATGTGCAATGCAGATAATGGCTGTGGCACCTGTTAGAATCGAAAATGTTCTAGTGCAGTCTTAGAAAAACAGGTTATATTGTAGAGAATGGTCACACTTAGGCTTCAGCACTTCCCTTGTACGTGGCCTGTGATGTATCTTTAAATAAATAGCCGACATCCCTTTTTATTTTTATTGTTTGAATTATAAAAACAAAATGATCTATGCACAATTAATTTCCAACATTTTCAGACAGTTTTGAGTGATTCTCCTAAAAGAAACCGGTCAGAATAGTAGATTAATTGAGCACGCTTGGGGATTCCTTAATGAAATGAGCTTACGGGTATTTTTGGCGGAGTTCTTGCTTTTGTTTTAGATTATGCAGTTGCCATGTATACTGTGCACCAGGAATGAATTAGACACAAATAAGGATTCTAAAAAGTAGTTGAATGAATGGCCAAAATTAATTTTGATGGATATATAATCTCAGCTCACTGCTGTGACATTGACTGACTAAATATTATTAGTCTGTTTTTTATTGTGCAGTATTGGGAAGGTTCAGATTCGTGAGTGCTTCTTTGAGTTTCTTTCTTCTAGCGCTAGCCTTTTAAACCACAAAAAAGAATATTAATAAAGCAAAAAATATTAGTGTAAATATCCAGATTATATTTGATTATTTATATTTTTCGTTATTGGTATTGAATTTAATTATCTTTTTTAAAATATAGTTCTTGAATGTGCTTTGGACCTGCCCATTAGCTTACATCTCGGCTATAATGGCTGCTGTCTTTTAATATTGGCTGCATTTTATTAATATTATGAATTCCAAAAATTTATTTGACAGCTTTCCAGATTAAAAAATAATGAATCTGCTGTGAATGGTAGCAAATATTTGAATGTGAGCTTCGTTAGTTTTAGAATTATTTTCAGAAAACTCTACAGAAATAATGGGGGGAATTTTATCAATGGGGGCGCGTTGGAGGCGGGGCTGCTGCTTGTCGGGTTTCAGTCCCGCCTGCATCGACGTCTGGCCAACCCACGCTATTTTCCCTTGATTGACCTTGTTAAGCCCGCCCTGCGGGTTTAGCAGGCCAATTAAGGGAAAGCTGGTGACAGAGAACGTCAGCGTATGACGTTTTTGACAGATGGATTATCATCATTTGACAGCTTTGAGAAGCTGTCAAACACTGACATTCTCTGTTGTTTGGTGAGTTCTTGTACTCAAGACCCACCAAACCTATTTCCTGAGCAGAAAGCAGATGGCTGTTGCATCGGAGAATGCAGCAGCCATTCTATCATCTCTGCCGTGGAGATGCCGGAGCCTCCGGTTCCCCAACGATTGAAGCCTGGAGGAAGAAACAAAGGTAAGTAAACTTTTTCTAACACTTTTCACTCACCTCTCATACTTACCTCTCCACACTTGCACCCATCACTCACCTCCACAGTGCACTTTTCAACCCCTCTCACCCCCGCAGACCCACTACTCGCCTCAGGTGACCCTGGCGGGGTTTCCCAACGTCGGGAAGCCCGCACCTCTGCTGGAAAAATGGGGATAATCCTCTTAACTGCCTGTTAACTACCTGTTAATAGTCAGTTAAGTGGCTGTAATCCCCTTCCTGCCTCGGAGACGGGACCCGCCTCCTGGGAAGATGGCATGGAGGCTGGTTGGGGGCGGAATGGGTACCCGCTCCCAGTTTCTGCCATTTTCCCGGCAGTCACGCCTCCCCAGGGCTGGCAAAATCGCCCCCAATGAAACCAGAAGTTAGGATGTACAGTTTCTGAATGGATGGAATGCTCTTTTGCAGTGTTTACTGTATTGTAACATAATGGCCCGTAATTTCCGATCCCTACGAGTGTGTATGCGCTGTGTACACACCCGTAGGGACCTCGCAAGTGCCGGTTTCAGGCATGCGAAGCGCATGCGCTGAAAACCGGCACTTCCGATCTGTCAAGAATCCTCTTGACAGATCCTCCGCCTGCCCTGGAGAAGGGCCTCTGCGGGGGGAGAGTTCCGCTTTCTGCAGAACCTCCGCCCGCTGAAATCCCTTAAAAATCTTACGCCTGGTAAAAGCAGCGTAAGGCCTGCTTTTACCAGCATAAGAGTTTAAAAAAGTTAAAAAATATATATATTTTTTCCACTAATTTATAATGTAAAAATATTTTGAAAAAAGGTAAGTTTATTTCTAGCCCCGTAAAAAACAAATTATTTTTTCAAAAAATTAAATTTTTGTTTAAAATATTTAACTGATTTTAAAAGCGTAATAAAAAAAAATTATTTAATGTTTTGATGTCTTTTTTCAGTGATCCCCATTCATACTTTTGACAGATTTACCTGTCAAAAGTATGAAGGGGATTCCCTTCTCCCATTGGCTCGCCTGGCCCACATGATCCCAGGGGCGCTTGCGAACCGTCTGCGCCCCTAGGATACCTGGGCCTCTGTGTGTGCGCGCACGCACCAGGAGAGGCCCAGGAGCGGAAATGGCTGGACCTCGGGAGCCCTCAGGTAAGGACGTAGATTTTTTCCTGATAGGAGGCTTCCTGCGTGCGGATGCCTCCTATCAGAAATTACGGGCCAATACATGTAGCCCTGAAACCAATAGTTTGTTAAAGGTAAGCCAAAATAAGTTGGTTCCTGAGGCACTCATGCAATCAGCATCATTCAAGAGGTTTATTTTTCTGTAAACCACCAGTCCCTGACATGTATCTTTCATAGGTCCAATTAGCTTTTATCTTCCATTTTGACTTTTGTGTAGCAATCAGAGTACTACAAATGGTCAGCTGACTGACCTAGAATTACAGATTGGTTTTACCATAATGATTTTACCACAAGTTGGAATTAACCAATCAAAATAAAATATTTATTAACTGTCTCAAACCACGATAAAGCTGCGACTCACTGAGACTAGCTTCACCAGATTAGGATGATTATTATGCAAAATTGCCCTTTTAACATTTATCACATTACTGCATTTTCTGTCTTGTATTTGCACATATAATTCCATCTGAAAGAAAACTATATTTGCCAAATAATAATTATTTAAAAAAAAAAATTCATGTCAAAAATTAAGATTCAGAAGATAAAAAGAGCAAAGAATAAGACAATAAAACCAAACTTAAAAAAAAAAATCATCCATTTGCTCAGGGACCTAGGTATGGTAGAGTCAACTTAGCTAGTATTTAATCATTATGTGGAATGTTTACTACCTTGTAATTTCAGCATCTCTACAAATCCTTCAGGGCTGCCAAAACTTCTAAGGCTGGTAGTCTGAGGCCATGTTGCTTCTTGCCTGACACTGCCTGCCTGACGTGAATGGGCCACTGTGAATTATGGGGGGGGAAAAAACATTCTACATATGTGGTGGTTTACAGCATGTTCCATTTTCAGAAAATTTTCAGTTGTTCCCAAGTGAGAATACAGAAGCCAAGTTGTATCATGTGCAGTGTGGAGCTTTGCATGTGTAAGAAAGCTCTAACAGTTCTTTTTTTGGCAAAGACATGTGCGCAAGATATTTTGGGAATCTAGGCAGAGGTTTCTTATTGTGCGTTTTACATAGAATTACTTGGAATTTGCAGCACAGAAACAGACCATCTGGCCCAACAGGTCTATGCTGCACATGAGCCTTCCTCCCACCTTACTTCACCTCACCCTATCAACGTATCCTATTCCATTCTCCCTCATGTACTTATCTAATTTCCTCTTAAATGCATCTATGTTATTTGCCTCAACCACTCCATGTGGTAGCAAGTTCCACATTCTAACCACTCTCTGAATAAAGAAGTTTCGCCTGAATTTCTTACTTAATTTATTAGTGACTATCTTATATCTATGGCCCCTAGTTTTTGTCCTTACTCATCATGGCTGGTTGTATTCTCTATAATGTATAATTGCCCCACGTACTGTAATGCACTAAACTCTCTGTTGGTGGCTGTAAAAGGAGGGGAGAAAACTATAAATTTAGTCGGAGAAGAGGGTAAACAGCTACAGGCTTGGAAACAGGAGTGGAGAGTGCAGTACAGGAAACTTTTGTTTATCCGGCACCCAAATATCCGGAATTCTCGCTTAACCGGCAAAAATCATCCTCCGAAAACTCCTCTCAAATAACCGGCAATGTTGCCGAGTCGCAGTCGAGTCTCCGCGAACGCCGAGTACTCCGAAAACTCCTCTCAAATAACCGGCAATGTTGCCGATCCCAAGTCCGAGTCCGCGAACGCCGATTTAGTCAGTAGGGGTAGTTTTCAAAAGTGCCACTACTCGGCCTCCTGGCGCTGTCGGAAGTATACTGCACATTTCTTGATTTATTTATTTTTCTTTGTTAAAAATAGCCTCGGTAGATATAACTCTCCGTTATCCGGTACTTTCGATAAACCGGCACCATGCCGGTCCCGTCGGTGCCGGTTAATAAAGAGTTTCCTGTAAAATAGTCTGTGGCATGACCTTTTCGGAAGTACCTCCTAGGGTTTTTTTATTACTTAACATAATGCTCTATAAACTAAGACACATACTTGTGGGTGTTGTCTGACAGGCTGACATGATTACAAGTTGTACATATAAAGCCTTTCTTTCCTACTTCAGCATCAATTGTGATGAAAATACCTGGTTAACATCTTTCTACCCTCTTGCACAGTGGACATGGTTAATCAAGCTAACATTTTTAATAAATATTTTAAAGGCTGGTGGTAAACAGTCTTGTGCTTTAATAAGGCTGACAGGGAATATGGGCTCGCCGCCTCCACTTCCCCATTGCCCAATTGACCATTAATCATTTCTGTATTTAAACTACCTTCAGCACTGTGGCTCCAGCCACCTGCCACCAACCATTATACTGTAAAGACAAAGAGCTTTCAGCCTGATGCCTGAGTTAGATCAGCATTAGATCTTTTGGAATAGTCAAACTGGCTCCAGTTTGCCATTTATCCCCCTCATTTGGTTAGAAGAACAATCTCTGGCATCTTCAATGTATTAAATTCAAATTTTTTGGTTAATCTTTTGTGCATACATTTACAAACCAAAATCGAGCATTTAAAGAGAGACCTTCAGTGGAAGTGTTATGCATAGGAAATCCATCATTGGAAATGGTAAAAAAAAGTAGTATATCCAGGCATGCCCAGTAAACAGTAATTGGCACTAAATTATTTTACTGTCAGCGACAAATGCATTTTAGTACATTCTATTTTATAAATGACAAAATAATTGTAAAGCACTATACATGTGTCCTTTTGCCAATACAAGCATATATATTTCAGCAAAATAACTTTAGTCACCTGTTTATATCACTTCTCCTTTCTTGCCGAGAAATATTTACATTAGTAAATTGTAGTAGATAAAATGTTAAAATTTGAAACAATACTTTTATTACAAGAAAATAATTATAATCTATAGATGAAGTACTGTAATATGAAATGTATTTTATTTCAGAATTAATTTATATTTCCTTGGCAGTTTGAAGTCATTAAGAAGTTGTTTCATAGAGGATTCTTGTTAATTCTTATGCTGATAAAACATGTAAAAGCAATGTCTTCCCCATTTAAAAGTTTTCTCTTTTTTAAGTGCTCCTGCACCATCCCCTAGCCAAAAGGCTGGGCAGGTACTTTGCTACCGGACCTTTGCCAGTGTTGTTTTGTAACTGACTGCTAGGATCTCACATGAGCAGCTTGAGTGAGTCATTCGCTATTTTTTCCCCTCTTCTGACTGTGAGGAAGTGCCTGGCATCTGCTTGCTTTGCCGAGTTGAGACTGGGAACTCATTGTGTGGAGAATCACAGGTGCAAATCTGTCATTCTGTGACAAAGTGCATTGATAAAAGTTTGCGGGAATCAGCTGAATTAACTAACTGAAACAGAGTGCGTGTGCATAAAACTCAGATTGCCGTCCCTCCATCAGATACACTTCAGCACTTATTTAGGTGAACAGCACTAATGATGAGCTAACATAGAAACATAGAATCTAGGAGCAGGAGTAGGCCATTCGGCCCGTTGAGCCTGCTCCACCATTCAATACGATCATGGCTGATCATCCAAATCCAGTACCCTGTCCCTGCTTTAATCCCCACAGTACACATATCCCACCCTACCCCTGTAACCCCACATATTTAATCCCCCCCTAACACTAAGGGTCAATTTATCATAGCCAAATCAACCTAACCCGCACATAACAAGCTACAACCACTGTGATTGTGTATCTATTTTTAGAGTTCCTCTGCACATTTAGAATCAGTTGCAGCACTTTGATTAGATTTTGCCGACCTGCAACCAGATTATGAGCAAAGTGATGCAGTCAGAAACCATGCCATTACTGTATTGTATTTTTTAAACTCTTTTATCTTACAACTTTTCTATATTCTAACTGAGCCATCTTCCACTGTAACTTGATCCACATTGTTTGAGTGGTTGAGGTTCTGCAGTTGGTAGAAAACACAGATGGTTGGCCAGGTTAGGATCTATCAAGATCACTGGGACATCCCAGTTGGTAGTCTGGTGGGTGCACTTCAGTAGTGAGCTGGGTATCTTTATTCTAATTATCTGTAATTTGCCAGTAGGGCAGGATTTTAGGTTACATCCTGAAGATGTTTAGAATTGTACTTTCCTCTCACACCTCTCCAACACTTCCCTAGGACTTAAGGGTTCTACTTGTACTTGCTCCCATTGGGTCTGCTATTTAGACTGATTTATCTCAATCTGTTTTTTAGCTTGATGTAGGTGGGGACTGTTTATGTTGCTTTATAGATACATCCAACTTGTCATCAGATAGAGTTATTTCTTGGCCTCTTTTCCACAGGCGTTGTGTTTGCATTTGCTAGACACACAGTACTAAATACTGCCTACCCTCATTAAAACAAGCATGTTTTGTGCTATTTTGTTGGGAGGGATTGAGTTTAGGGAGATCTCCAGCACAATGAGCAATTAGCGGCTCTGTTCCAGTTGGGTTGATGTGACAGGAATATTTGATTTGTACGTAGTAGAAGTTGTTCTGGATTTGGTTTTCAGCTTTGAGGATCTCACTGGGTTTTCTGTCAGTGATATTTCAGGTAAAAATGTAGGGTAACTATCAATGGACACAGGTTAACCGATGTGCTTTATTGCCTGCCCATGACATCATGGGCATTAGTCTATGCTGCATTTGCTGTGGATTTCATGCTATTTTATATCAAAATCTGTGCAACATAAATGGATACCAGGAGTTACAGCAGAGGGAACTTTGATTTCCTTTTACATTTCTAGAGAATAAAGATGAGTGTCATAATTTATATCTGCTCCCTGTGTAAACGTATTTGAATTACAACGTCTGATCTGCAGCAGCTTATTAGAGTTGCTTTGGGAACAAGCAACAGCGTGTCTCTTCAACCAATCAGTTTGAAAAATCCTTACTGAGACACGCAGGGGGTGATTTTATCAATGGGGACGTGATGGAGGCGGGAAAGCTGCTTGTCGGGTTTTAGTCCCGCCTCCATCGACGTCTGGCCAACCCACGCTATTTTCCCTTGATTGGCCTTGTTAAGCCCGCCCATTTAAGGGAAAGCCGGTGACAGATGACATCAGCGTATGACGCTTCATCTGTCAAGATTCTGTGAAGCTGTCAAACACTGACAATCTGTCTTCTAAGTTGAGACCTTGGACACAGGCTCACTTAGAAAGCTTTCCTGAGCAGAAAGCAGAAGGCTGCTGCATTTAAGAATGCAGTGGCCATTCTGCTTTCTCTGCCGGTGAGATAAGGCAGCTCCACAGCCTAAAGGGATGAAGCCTGGAGGAAGAAGCAAAGGTAAGTAATCTTATTAAAACACTTTAGATTCACCTCACACACTTACCTCTCCACACTTGCACTCATCACTCACCTGCACACTGGACATTTTGGCCCCTCCGACTCCCGCAGACCCACGGCTTGCCTCGCTGACCCTGGTGAGGTTCGGAGCCGTTGGGAAGCCCACACTTTAGGGCTCAAAATAGGGATTAGCTAAAAAACTGCCAATTAACTACCTGACAACAGGCAGTTAATTGGCATTAATCCCCTTCCCGCCTTGAGGAGGTACCCGCCTCCTGGGAAGATGGCACGGAGGCGGGTTGGGGGTGGGATGGGTACCCGCTCCCAGATTCTGCCATTTTCCCGGAGTCCCGCCTCCATACCTGCCTCCCCAGGGCTGGGAAAATCTCCCCCGCAGAGTCTGAACCAGGAAGTGTAAGTTAGAATAGTTAATTCAATGTAAAATCATGTACAGAAAGCAAAATAAAGAGAGGGAAAGAAAGATGGGATTAAGAGAGAGAGATAAAAGAGACAAAGTAAAAAAATAATTTAATTTTTAAGTTTTTAAAATCTCCAACAATAATTAAAATCTGAAGGAATGAAACTCTACACTTGTAAAAGTAAATTTTCAGTGTCAGAGAGGTTGTTTGGTAGTAATTAAGACTTATCACGCTGTTAAAAATCACTTATACTTGAATGGACATGCCCTAACTTTTTCTGGCATGTTTAGTGGGTCTCTAGTGGGTAAGTACCGCAACTTCACGCCCTTCATGTGTATGAATGCCGAATCTCTCGGCGAGATGCCGATGTAGCGAAGCTTGTGGGGGAGCAGGACAGCAACTTCCTGATTTCCGCATTTAGCTGCGCATATGCGGAAGCCGGAAGTTGATTTACTCCTTAATAACGGTGAGCACTGATAGCCTCACAGTTATTCCTACTACAAAATCTGGGCTAATGTGTTAAGCAACCCCTTTATTTTTGGGGGAGGGAGGAGCCAAAAATGTGCCATTCTTGGAAGTGATGTGCATAAGCGAAGTGTTGATGCTTTTCAGTGTAATGCTCAGAAACAAAAGAATAACAGGTTTGCCAAACATTTACTCGTGAAGGCACTGCTCCTTTAACATATTGAAGGTAGTTGATAAAGTGGAAGAAATTAAATTTCAACTGAACACATTGTTCTGAGGTGAGGACAAGATATTAAAATTGGAAAACTTCAGGCAAAATTAAATTTCTTCTCACAAAGGTGTAAACTGCTACCTACATCAGTGAATGCTGGGTTCATGGATTCCTTTGAAAGGCAGCTTCATAGATTTCTGTTGGAGGTGGAGGCAGAGGAGTATAAGCTTAAAATAAGGGCGAGACAATTGATAAATAGGGTTGATTGTTAGCAACAGCTGGAGACTACCTGGAGTATAGTACTACAGGCTTTGGAGTACTTTGAGAGTAGTGTGCCACTCTCCAGTGTCTCTGTTTGCTCATTTACAGATCTCTGATGCTGGATTTTGACAGCTTGTTGAACGCAGACACTAGTTGTGTTGCTTCTAAAAAAAATTGGATGCCAGCGACTGAAATGTTTAGAAATGAGAAGAATATGCATCATAATCTCAGAAATAAGAGAGAATTTGCTATCCTACATTTAACAGTAGCTGTTCGCCCACAATATTCTGGCATGTTCCTGTTAAAGAGAGCTTCATAATTAAAATAAGCTTCAGAGTGTAATATACTATAATAGCAATTATCATAAAATGATTATTATAATTTCTCTTGGGACATGTAAAACAAATTTCCTGCATTATGAAAGCAAGTAGTACATTCAAAATACATTGGAGTTCATGGGGTAGAAATTGGGCCATGTTCCCCTTTTACAGGTGGAAGCAGTTAGTATTGAATCATTCAATTGCAAATTAGATAAGACTTCTTTCCGAAAAATACATTTTGGGATACAGTATATGAGTAATTTGAGACATGAGATGTAGTAAGTGTAACATGCGTGGGAGGAACAGGTGACTTTGGACCTATAGTTCCCAAATCTCTCCACCACTGGGGTTTTCTTCAAGGCATGCTGGGTCTGTTGTCGACTAACTGATAATTAGTCAACAACTCCATTATTGTTGTATCATACAACTACCAGGATGGTAGAAGGCAAACTAGATGTTTAGCTGTTCCTATGTTGCTATGGTCTTGGTTGGGCGCACGCTGCCTGCACAGTGCCGGGTCCGGACCAAAAACTAAGTCGAAATGGAGAAGTATTTTGAAGTTTTTTTCATCTAAGAATTTGTACAACAGCAACAGTTAAAGATAGCTTTTCTACAATACAGAGTCCTTTGCTGACACTATTATTGATAACCAGTCTCTGAACTACAGTCTAAAGCCAGTAGTGTTAATTGATCTGTTGTATTTTAAAATTTAATTATGCAGTGACATTTATATAGACAATTAGGGATGAATAAGTAGGTTAGTTAAAATGGTGAAGAGTAATCTCAGTGCTAAAAAATAAAGTGCTTATATTATTAACTATTTCAGTGTTGCAATTTTGGTTAAATGCCAAATTTTAATCAGTATGTTAGTAACATTATTATTTAGATTAAGAGTACTTTTCTGACCATCCTACATAATAAATATACATATAATGTGTTTTGATGAGACTAAAGACTCAATTATTTGAAATCATAAATAGCTATTACTAATCTACATTGAATGAGAATGAGTGAATTATAAGTACTTTGTGGTTTCTAAGAATCTTTATGCTATACAAATAGGCAAGTGTGTTAAAGCATGTTCTATCAGTTTAAATCCAGCCACGCACAGGGAAGTGTTCTATGACCAAACTTTGCACTTCAGTACTGAGTCAATGGCCGGAATTTTCCGGAGGGGTCAGTGGGCACGATCGGTGGCGGGTCGGGTAGGAAAGTGTTTTTTTTTTGACAGCGGGTCAGGAACCCACTGTCAACCTGCCACCACGCACCTTTCCCAATGTCGGGTCTGTCAACGCTGAGCAGACCCGACCGCAGCGGCGGTGGACCTAATTAAAATGATTAACATCTAATTGCCAGATGCTTAACGGCCTTTTTTCACTTACCTTTTGTCTTTAACTTCATGACCACGGGATCCCCCGCTGTGCGCAGACCATGGCTGTCTAGCTGAGGTGTGAGTTCAGTGGCCATTGACAGCTTCAAATGTACAGTAAAAGCTCCCACCTGACTGATCTTCACTTTCCTCAGGCAGAAGCTTTTTCTCACTCCATTTCCAGCACACATTCTGCAGGCTTTCCATTCTCCAACCACTCTCACCTCATTGGAAGAACTCTTTCACCATTGACAGAATGCTTCTGTCATCTCTACTTCACCTGCCATCTATTCCATCAACATGGGTGCCCTTTATACTGTCTCACCTTGGTCCTCAGAATCCCACCACTATCAGCCCCAACACCAGCAGCACCAACAACAACACCAACCTTCTCCGCAATCAACTGATGCTGCACAGGACACAGGGCACCAGCACTTAAGCACATTGCTGCCCGGGAGACCAGGGAAGGCCTCACCATGGCCAGATTTACTTCACTTGACGCTGTACACCCTGGCTGCCACATGATGTGCCAGGTTGGCACCACCCCACACCAACACCATAAAGCAACCCTACAATGACTAAGCTATTACTTTCACACTCACCACCATTGCTGGAAGTATTGTTATGTCTCACCGTTCACACAAATTTGTCCAAAAATGCAAAGTGTTGAAAATAAAGGTTTCAATGTTTGACACCACATTAACAGAAACTTTACATGAACATTGCATAAAACACCCAAGAGCCTACCCTTGTGTGGTGTTAGTTGGTATGATTGCACTAGGATGAGGGTGAGTGTGAGGGGTGGCTAGTGAGATGGGGAAGTGAGAATATAGATAGAGAGGGATGGGTGGAGGTGCAAGGTAAGTTGGTGTGAGTAAGGATGTGCAGGAGTAGGGTAGGGAAGGCAGAGTGATGGGATGTGATGAGAGGCACAGCAGGATGAGGTTGAATGTGGCTTTGTACTAATGTTTCGTAATCGACTGAGAACATTGAAAAGTTTGCGGCACTGCACCCAGGTCCTCCTGACCACATCCCTGCTTGTGCCCTCCTCTGCAATGTGCTACGAGGCTGTGTTGATGTCCTGGGGAGGTATCTTCCTCCCATGGGAAGGGAAGAGGATCTCCCTGCGTGCATTGGAGAGCCTGGGTGCAGCCCTCTGCCTTTGTACAGTGATCGTCAGTGTTTGCAGCACCTCAGTGCTGTAGAACACTGACAGCACAAATGTCAAAATAAATTTGGACATGGTCCTTTTAAGGAAACCAGCTGATGACACGTCATCAAATAACGTCACAAGACCTGCTTCCTCTAATTGGCTGGGAAATGCGCTGGGTGGGCTTAACAAGCCCAATCAAGGGAAATTCATTTCACAGAGCGGGATGGAACCAGCAGCAGGGTTGGGACCCGCCACGGACCCGCCGAGGTGAGCAAAATCCCGGCCAATGCTGCTCTGTCAGAGGTGCTCAATTTCCTTTCTGCCTGTTTAGGTGGATGTAAAAGATCCCAAGGTACTATTCAAAGAAGAGCAGTGGCATTCTCCTGGTGTCCTGGCCAATATTTATCCCTCAACCAACTACATCAAAAACAGATTAAGCGGTCATTTATTTCATGACTGTTTGTGGAACCTCCCTGTGCACAGATTGGTCTAATTGATGGTAACAAATCATCTAAGGCAGCACAGGCTGTTTTCACAAGGAAAGAATCAATTCTGTATCATCACTCTAATTAATTGAGCAGCCAGCTACCCCAAAGCAGTCCAATGGTTTCAGGTATTACCGTGTTTACAATTACTTGTTTAATGTTACACAGAATATAAATCTATGTGATTCATGGGGTAGGACATTGATCTTTCTTTATCCTCATAGATTGAGCTCACAATTACAGCAGTGTCATTGAGAACAGGACTTGATTGGAGGCTATGCATTTTTCCACAAAAAGGGTGATTCGAACTGGACTCCTCTTGCCTATGTATACAGCCTCTGATAAACTTAAGTATCATTGGCAGGGAGGAGGACGCCTACTTGCCCACCCACTCACTAATTGCAATAGTACTTAAGAGGAGAAGAAAATGCATTTTAAAACCAGAATGTGCATTTATAAATTTAAATTTCAGTACAATAATGAAATAAAAATCCTCTATATTTAGGATAGGGTTAAGAAAGAAGTAATGTAGCTTGAAACATCCAGTGAAAATCTTGATTTCTGAAATTACACGGAACTTCATCTAAAATTTGAATGTTTACCTCTTTGAATTTTGTACCTATGTTGTGTTATTTATGATCAGGTTTGGAGACATTTGCAGATGCATGGTGGTTTGACGTATCTATAGGATCAAAAATGCATTTAAATAAATGTGTGAATTCAAGTAAAAAAAAATCTCTTGACTGGTCAGAGGTGCTGTGTTTATCTGTATCTCCTGCACTTGGGAGCTGTTCTTTCAGGACCAGCTGAAGTCAAAAATGGTGCATTCAATTTGCTCACCAGACGTTTTCTCTCAAAGTTAATGAGTATAATTCAGCACACTGAACACTGGTGGAAAGATCCTTTGAAAAGCATTCAAGAAAAATAGTTCCATATCAATGGTTAGGCACTTGTGATGAGTAAATAATGTTCAATGTTGATCAGTTGGTTGACTTTATTCTTGTGCAAAATATGTGTCTGAACTGGTATCGTCTTAAATGCAGTACATTATAAAAAACCTTGCTTGAATGGATTATTCTGAATGACCAGTGACATACCATTTTTGTGATTCATTATCTCTTTTTGATTCAATTAAGGTGTTGACAAATAATTGTTAGCTATGTGACATTCCAACACACATTGAGAATATCACTCACACTCCACGTATTTTAAAGAATTTCTATTTTTTCACCTTGTTAATTCTTGAGAGTGATGCCCCACCAGCAACATCATCCGCGAATAAAGAAGTGATAAGTGATGTGCCTCCAGACCTGTAGCGCACTATAACTAGTCACTAGGGGATGCACAAGAGCAGTCCAAAGTGATTTGTGTACCCACATAAAATATGATTCCCTCCTTCCCTGTGGTGTCTCTATTTGCCATTTTGCTGGACAGCCTGGCCAGGATCAAAACCGTATTTTCCCACTCCATGGTCGAGGGTGTTGCATATGGTCCAGTTGTAGAGCTGGTATATTTACTCTTGTTAGCTTTCTTTTATTGTATTGTTGCAAATGTGTAAGCTTGAATATGCTTAATAAATAACCACTTAAAACATGTTGAACTTTGCTGAAATACCATCAGGAATTCTGCATTAATTTCACCCAATATTTAGGTATTTAGCATACTGGACTGTTGAAAATTGAATTCTTCTCGAGCTTTGTTCAATTATATTCCAGCTGTGAACTGACTGAGGTTGGAACAAAAGCAGCGTTTATCTATTTTTAGGAAGCATTTATATAATATGCAGAACCCAGAGAGATGAATTACTGCCATTTACAGTAAGTACTCCAGGATCGTTTCTCTCAGTTTCTTTATTATATTAGCGACAAACACATATTTTGCATTGTTTTCATCAGGAGAAGCCACTTAATAAATTAATCGGATGAATGCAAGCCACGCTTTTGAATAGTAAATGTGTTCACTGCCATTGCTGGATGAGATATTTAAATTCAGATGCATAATTTCTTTCAAAGCATTTCTCTGACCACTAATTTTTGATATTTTTACCACTTGAGGTTAGTCTATTTTTGGATTTCAACAATGCAGATTTTTTTCAAGCTCACATACGTTCCTGAGAAAGACTTAAATATTAGCCAAGACACCAGGAAACTAACTATTCCGATAATTATTTTTAGCAATGTAATAAAGAATTATGTTTTCTTCAATCAATTAATGAACGCAGGTATTGACTTAAATACTCCCTCCCCCCCATTAATCCACCTGTGACTAGTCACAGAATATGGAGCATAAGAAGCAGTCATGTTATATTGGTGCAGTGGAAGAATATTTCTCTCTCTTTAGAGGCTGATAATGAGGTGTGCCAACAGAACAATGTGGCTTATTTCCAGCTCTACTTGGCACCTTCCATTGCACTACATTGCCAACAGTAGGCGAACTTGATGCTGCCTCTAGATGCAAATTTAAAAAAATATATTCCTTGCCCTGGCAATACTAAGGACAACAAATGCAAATGTTTCCCTTTTCATATCAGCAGAATGAGAAATAATGAATGAACTCCCTATGCAGTATGAATAAACTATCTTTAAAAGTGCAGCCTTACATGTTAAAATGTAAGGATTCTTGGTGCAGGAGGCAGAAATGACCTGCATAGTGATTAATTCAGATTTAGAGTTTACTTTATAAAGTAGAACAAATACAAGGTCAACCAGTTACTCAGTTGAATAGAAGGTCGTTTTCAGGATAAATTACATTTTGTACTGCTAAACAATTGTAAATCAAATGAATTGACAATATTTAATCTTTGAGTGCCAAAGGAGAACAAACATCAAAACTGCACAAATTTTACTTTGTATCCTTCAGCTCATGAAGGCCCTTTACAGCATCAAGCAGTATTTGTGTTCTATGTACTGAGGAAACTGACTGAAACTGCCCTGGAGTTGGAATACTGGGCAGCATAATAGGTTAGCATAAGCTTCTTTCACCTCTGGGACTTAGCCCAGACTGATGTGGTGAAAAGAACAAAAGGGTAGAGGGCAGGAGTGACTAAATGACAAAAGGGATGATGGTGTAAGGCAAAATGAGGTGATGATGAGGCAAGTATAGAAACAAAAGATGGGTCCAGAAGACCTTAATATTCCTCACCTAGATAAGCCAAAAATTCAACAATTATAAATTTTGAAACTGCCCTGGAGTTTTTTCCTCAATTATTTAGTCTTCCTGCAGTAGTCCATTATTACACAGCTATGAATACTGTGTTTTGAGAACATTCTCTTAATGCCATTTTCCTGCAACTTATTAGTGCTTCATTTCTGAAAGAATTCACTTGATAATTCTAATCTTCTCCTTTCAAATGGGCTTTCACACGAGCTGGTGACCCTAACATCCAAAAAAGACAGAGAGCTATTGTTTTTTCACTTTAGAAAAGAACAGAACTTAGTTCCCAGAAATGAAGTGACTGATTAAACTTGTGCCATATGTAGTTCTACTCTACTCCACATCTTGTTAGTATAATGTGGAGGTTATTTTAATTTTAATGCAGAATGTATACAGCATAATGTTTTCTCATGGCCCAGAAATTCCGTTCGCAGCCCTCCCGCGGGCAGAGGGCTGCGATTTGGAAAAATCTCCGCCTGGACCGGAGGGCTCCCGGGAGGCGCAGAGTTCCTGTTGCTGTGCCTCTTCAAACTGCCGGTGTGCAGGGCACGCGTATCCCAGGGGCGCAGGTAGTTCGCAGCGTCCCTGGGATCACGTGGGCCATGGGGAGCCAATCAGAGCAGGGAATCTCCATTCATAGATTTGACAGGAAGACCTGTCAAATCTATGAATGGAGATCACCCCCAAAACATAAGTAAAACTTCAAATAAATTTTTTAAAAAACATCACATTTTTAAAATGACTCTAAATTACATAAATTAACTATTTTAAACAAAAATTTAAATTTTTGAAAAAAATAATTAAAGTTTTTAACAGGGCTAAAAATAAACTTACCTTTCTTTAAAGTATTTTAAAATGATAAATCAGTGGAAAAAATTTTTTTCTTTACTTTCTTCAACTCTTAGCCTGGTAAAAGCAGGCCTTGCGCCTGCTTTTACAGGCGCAAGAATTGTAAGTGTGGGCGGAGGGTCTCCAAAAAACGGAACTCTCCACCCACAGAGGCCCTGCTCCAGTGCAGCCAGTGGATCTGTCAAGAGCTTTCTTGACAGATCGGAAATGCCGGTTTCCAGCGTATGCTCAGTGCATGCCTAAAACCGGCATTTCCGTTGGCCCTACGGGTGAGTACACAGCGCATACACACCCGTAGGGACCGGAATTTCTGCCTCATTGTTTCACTGTCTTTGGCACTCAGGTGGTTAAGAGATGGTGAGACTGCACAGTGGAGGCATGTGACCTATTTAGATTGTATACATGCAATAATGCTGAATGGCTTTCTCCATGACAACTCCTCTGAACTTCCTTTTAATTAGTTTCATTTTTGGGTACACTGTTAATTTTAAGATGCATTAACATTTTGTTGGGATTCCAAGTGTTACTTCTGCTCAGTGTAATTAGCAGAACAATTCTCATCCAGCTTATGTACACAAAGGTTTAGGCATTTTTAAGGAGGACAATCTGTAAATTCTGATATGAAGATATTATTGGTTTTGGATCTAACAGCATGTTCAATATAAATAGATTAATAATATGAAGAGGTGAATGTGCTTGACAAACCTCACAGAATTCTTTGAGGAGGTAACAGCCATGGTAGATGGGGAGAATACTGTGGATGTAATGTGCTTAGGTGTTAGCCTTGGTCCAGTCACATTACAACAGTGACTACACTTCAAAAGTACTTAATTGGCTGTAAACCACATTGTTATGACCTGAGGTTGTGAAAGGTGCTTTATAAATGCAAGTTCTTTCTTTTACATGGACTTTAGGAAAGTGTCTGACCAGGTACTACATGGGATATTACTGGAGAAGATTAAGGGGTATGAAATTAGGGGGAGGATAGCAAATTGGACTAAAAATTTGTTAGAAGGGTGAAAACAGAGTAGGATTTAAGGACAGTTTTTCACAAGAGGTATAGAATATAAGAGCCAAGAGGTAATGATGAGCCTATATAAAACATTAATAAGACATCCCAATAAATATACCTCGCAGCAAACACATTTACCAGTTAGAGTACTGTGTGCAGTACAGAGAAGGATATTGAGGTTTTAGAACGAGTACAATTTAAATTCACTAGGATGCTGTATAAGGAAATACAAATACAAAAAGACTTAAGAATGTTTTTTTCCCCATTTAGAGCAACACTGATTACAGGGTGTTATAATAGAAGTGTTTAAAATTTTGAAAGGATGGGACAGGGTAGAGAGAAGCAGACTGCTTCCAGTAGTTGAGGTATCAAGAATGAGAGGCCGTAGGTACAAGATTAAATATGAGACCTAGAACAGAGGGCAGGAGAAACTTCTTCACCCAGAGAGTTGTGACACTGTGGAATTCACTTCCAGGGTTAGTAGTTGAGCCAGAAACGATGTCAACATTCAAGATTAGATTGGATAGGTGGATGGTGGAGAAGGGATATGGGAACAGGGTGGGTAAATGTGATGAGAGCTATTTGCTCGTGTGGCAGATATACATTGACATGGATTGGTTGCTGTTTCTGTGTTGTAATGTCTATGTGCTTCTATGTACTAAGTTGTTTCCATTTTCTCAGCAATGTTAAAGTTGCAGTATTATCCCACAGTCCGCCTCCTGCTTGACTGAGGAGAGAACCGGTGTGAGACCTCCCAGAGGAAGCAGCCCCACACCATTTGAGTTTGACACTATAAAATTCGTTCTGGTTATCGAACTGCTAACATTTCTTGTTGGATTCCGTATTGTGACGATAGGGCTGTCCTCTGAGGCGAGATTGAGTAGAATGGGCCTATATTCTCTGGAGTTTAGAAGAATGAGAGGTGATCTCATTGAAACATATAAAATTCTTGGAAGGCTTGTCTGTGTAGATGCAGAAAGTCTAGAACTAGGGGTCATAGTCTCAGGATAAGGGGTCGGCCATTTAGGACTGAGATGAGGAGAAATTTCTTCACACAGAGGGTGGTGAATCTTTGGAATTCTCTACCCCAGAGGGCTGTGGATGCTCAGTCGTTGAGTATATTCAAGACCGAGATTGATAGATTTTTGGAGACTAAGGCTGGAATTTTCCGGGGGGGTCAGCAGGCGGGATTGGTGGCGGGCCGGGTGGGAAATTTGATATTTTTGACAGCGGGTCAGGTACCCACTGTCAACTCGCTCCCACACACCTTTTCCGATGTCGGGTCTGTCAGTGCTGACCAGATCTGACGGGCAGCGGTGGGCGACCCAATTCAGGTAATTAGTGGCTTGTTTAGTGCCACTTATGAATGATTTTCAGCTTACCTTTTGCATTTGACAGATCGCCCATGGTGTCCACGCTGGTCATGGACCACATCTGTCAAGCTGAGGCGGGGGTTCAGTGGCCATTGAATCAGCTGATGAGTTGACAGCTTCAAATGTAAAGTAAAAGCTCCTACCTTAGAGATATCGTCCCTCAGCCACAAGCTGTTCCTCACTGCATTTTCACAATAGATTCCGCATGCTGCATGTCTTTACACAAGTCTCCATCCAGTCTGACCTCATTACCTCTCTCACCATTGATAGATCGCTTCTGTCATCTCTACTTCACATGCCATCTATTCCATCAGCATCGGTGCCCTTTATACTCTCTCACCTTGGTCCTCAGAATCCCACCATGATCAGCCCCAACACCAGCAGCACCAGCAGCACCAACAACAACACCAAACCTCTTCGCAATCAACTGATGCTGCACAGGACAGAGGGCATCAGCACCCGAGCACATTGCTGCCCGGGAGGCCAGGGATGGCCTCACCATGGCCAGATTTACATCACTTGACGCTGTACACCCTGGCTTCCACATGATGCGCCAGGTTGGCACCACCCCACACCAACATCATAAAGCATCCCTACAATGCCCAAGGCATTCCTTTCACACTCATCACCATTGTGGGGGGTACTGTTATGTCTCACCATTCACTGCAACTCACTAAGCCACTTCCAAAGGTGCACACAAATCTGTCCAAGAATGCAAAGTGTTGAAAATAAAGGTTTCAATTTTTGACACCACATTAACAGAAACTTTACATGAACATTGCATAAAACACCCAAGTACCTACCCTTGTGTGTTGTTAGTTGGTATGATTGCACTAGGATGAGGGCGAGTGTGACGGGTGGCTAGTGAGATGAGGATGTGATAATATAGATAGAGAGGGATAGGTGGAGGTGCAAGGTAAGTTGGTGTGAGTAAGGATGTGCAGGAGTAGGGTAGGGAAGGCAGAGTGATGGGGATGTGATGAGAGGCACAGCATGTGGCTTTGTACTAACGTTTCGTGATCTACTGAGATCATTGAAATGTTTGCGGCACTGGGAAGGTTTCTTCCGCCCATGGGAAGGGAAGAGGACCTCCCTGACTGCTGTGACTCCATAAGCATATGGAGGGAGTCATTAGAGAGCCTGGGTGCAGCCCTGTGCCTCTGTGCTGTGATTGTCAGTGTTTGCAGCACCTCAATGCTGTAGAACACTGATAGCACAAATGTCAAAATAAATTTGGCCATGGTCCCTTTAAGGAAACTGGCTGATGACACGTCATGAAATTACGTCACCAGTCCCGCTTCCTCTAATTGGCCGGGAAATGCGCTGGACGGGCTTAACAAGCCCTATTAATGGAAATTCATTTCACAGAGCAGGATGGAGCCAGCAGTGGGGTCAGGACCCGCCACTGATGTCGCCTGCCATGGACTGTCGAGGTGAGCAAAATCCAGGCCTAAGGGAATCAAGAGATATGGGGATAGTGCAGGAAGGTGGAGTTGAGGTAGAAGATCAGCCATGGTCTTATTGAATGGCAGAGCAGGCTCAAGGGGCCGTATGGCCTACTGCTCCTATTTCTTATGTTCTTAATTCTTGTTAGTTTTTAAAAAATTCTTTGTTGGCTTAGTTTGATCTATTTATAATTCCTGTTGGATTAGATTGTTGACCTTTTCATTTACATTAACTTCCATAAATAAAGCTTCTAAGTTTATGGCTGTAAGCAGGTTAGTGCAGTATCAAACCTTGTACAGTAATTGCAAGAGCAATAATATTTTTCAGTCATACAGCTGCACAGCATCACCCTGGAGTCGGGAGAGCAGTAAGAGGAGGTGGACTCAGCAAACAGACAGTCACCCTAATCCGTTGAGTAACCGCGCACTCCCCTGGCACCCAGGTAAGCCTTTCAGCCAGTTGCTCTCCTGCTCCGTTAAATCGTTTCCTCAGGACCGGAAATGGTGGACTCCAGATGCTGGTCTGAATGCAGTCTCCTTTTAGATATTTGTAATCCATAGGGAAAGGCAACGATTGCCACTATTCCCTCTGCATCCCTCATTATTGCCCCACATGACATCCTAGAAATTTCTTCTGCCAGATTTGGAAATAAAAAAAACCACGAGATTCTCATTTTAAATGATGTTTAATTTGGATAAGTGCAGTGTTATGCATGTAGGCAGGGCGAATGCTCAACATTCATACACCCTTCAGGGAAAAGCATTAAAGAAGGTGGAGAAAGAGATTCGGGCGTTCTAGTGCATAGATCTCTAAAGGTACATGAGCAATGCTGTGAAGCAATAGCTAGCAAATAGTGTTGGGGTGCATTCATAGGACAATTGATTATAAGACGAGCCATACTATTTTGTCCTTGTACAAGACCTTGGTCAGGCCTCAGTTGGAATACTATGTCCAGTTTTGGTCTCCTCACATGGTGGGTGATATTGAGGCTTTGGAAAGGGTGCAGAGAAGGAGCCACTAGACTAATTCTCAGTCTAAAGCATCTTAGTTATCAAGATAGGCTAAAAGAGTTGGGACTCTATACTTTAGAGAAGCGTAGACTTAGAGGTGATCTGATTGAGGTTTATAAGATAAGGGAATAGATTGTGTTCCAGTTGACAGTTTGTTTCAATTAAGATAGGTTAGGGAGGACCAGGAGTCACAATTTTAAGTTGTATAAGGCCAGATCTAGGTTAGATGTCAGGAGGTGGTTCTTTTCCCAGGGAATAGTGGACCTCTGGAACAGGCTGCCGTCTCGTGCGGTGGATGCTGATTCGCTGAAGTCCTTCAAGTGAGAGTTAGACCTGTTTCTGGTTGGGGCAGAGATCACCTCTTACAAACGTAGGTACTGCAGGGAATTCAGGGCCAGAGTGATCTCCTGGACTAGTTTTGATCGCCTAGATGGGTCGGAGAGGAATTTCCCAGGTTTTATTTCCCCCAAATTGGCCTGGATTTTTACGTGGTTTTTCGCCTATCCCAGGAGATCACCTGGTTTCGCGTGGAGAGTGTATATAATGTGATGCACAAGGTATCATAATTGTGTGGGACAGGCTGGATTGACCAGAGGGTCTTTACCTGTCCATCATTGTTCATATAATAAACTCATACATAGTCTAAATAGCATATGCAATTATATCTCTAATGTAAGTGAATTTATCATAAACAACTTGTAACTTCATTGCTCTTAAAGAGCCTAAAATCTTAATCCGGAGTCCTATGTCATTAATTTATGTACTTGCCCATGCTAAAATGTTTATAACTTCAATCAAACAGTAATAACATTGGCCCAGATTTTGCAGTCAGCGGTGAATGAACGGTGCCAGCCTTTCATTACACTTGCACTTGCCCACAGACTTTCTACGGGTTTTTGTACTGGAAGTTGCGGTGATTCGAAAGCCATTTCAGTGCAGTGCCCTCTACAGGAGATCTGGGACCTGTGTGAACAGAGCAAGCAGCTGTGTACCTTCTTAACCAATCAGGCGCATGGGAACACCACCACCTCCAAGTTCCCCTCCAAGTCACACACCATCTTGACTTGGAAGTATATCGCCGATCCTTCATCGTCGCTGGGTCAAAATCCTGGAACTCCCTACCTAATACTGTAGCACTGTGGGAGTACCTTCACCACACAGACTGCAGCGGTTCAAGAAGGCGGCTCACCACCACCTTCTCAAGGGCAATTAGGGATGGGCAATAAATGCTGGCCTTGCTAGCGACACCCACATCCCATAAACTAATTTTTAAAAAAGATTGAAGAATGGTTAATGACACATGCAGAGTCTAAACCAGGAAGTGTCAGTTAGAATATTTAATTCAATGTCAAATCAGGTACAGTAAGCAACATAAGGAGAGGGAAAGAAAGATGGGATTAAGAGAGAGGGATAAAAGAGACCGAAAGAAAAAGTAAAAAAAGTATTTAAATTTTTTATTTTTTAAACTCTCCAATAATAATTAAAATCTGAAGGAATGATACTCGACACATGTAAAAGTTAGTTTTCAGTGCCAGAGAGATTGTTTGGCAGTAATTAAGACTTATCACAACATTAAAAATTCACTTACACTTGAATGGACAAGCCTTAACTTTTTCTGGCAAATTTAATGGGTATCTAGTGGGTAAGTACAGCAACTTCTTGCGTTTCATGTGTTTTCATATATTTAGTGAAGGCTCTAGCGGAAAAAGTTTGTCTCCTTAGCGCCACCCGTTAGCGTCAGTCCGTTAATGCGGTGTTGAGAGCTGTAACGACCGCTCCTGTCGAATCCAGTAGCGTATGCCAAATTGGGACCCCCCCCCCCCCCTCCCGTAGCGCTGCTGGTAACAGCGATCGCCGGGGACTTCAATGCCAGAGAGATCGTGACGTCAGTGAGTGTGCAATGCTCACTGAACGCCCGATCTGCCAAATTGCTTCTCGCCACTTACCTCACCGCCTGCAGTAAACACTGACCGGGAGAGCTGGCGTGCAGCACCAGGAAGCCGGCTCCAGGGACGTTATTTAAAGGGATCAGCCCCAATTACTTACACCTGACAGGTTAGTGAAGCTTCAGTGCCTGTGTGTTAGTTCCTGATACTGCAACAGTTTTATTTAGTGATTTGAAGGTTCTTTGGTATCAGGAGTGTTGTGGCAAGTAGAAAAGTGCAAAATTTATTCTTGAAAGATTCAACCTACAACACTTGCTAAAAGTCATGGGGGCTGTACTGGCAGTCCACCTCGCCCTCCAGGATCTACGGTGGAGGGAGCGGAGGCAATGAGGAAGCCGGGAACATGCGCGCAGAGGGAGGAGGAAGAAGACGAGGAACAGGAGGGAGGGAGGCGGCAGTGAGACAATTGGCCTTCTGGATGGGCTGTCCATGACCGGCTCATCAGACTCTGATTCACATGAATGAAACCCCAGATCCCTGTAGCTCACTACATCCCCATCATACAATCCCTGTCTCATGGCGTATCACAGCGTCCTCCTGGGCACAAAGGTGAAATGAGGGAGACCACAAAATATTCCAAACACCATTAATAAATTTATCTATAATAATATCACATGAATTCTAATAACTAATGACCCTTGTGCCTGCCATAGTTGAATAGCTGTCATTGTGTGCAAGGTGTGAGATGTGGGTGTGAGTGTTGCTAGGTAGAGATTGTTGGTGGGTGAGTGCTGGGGGTGTGGTACATTGAGCAGTGTGTGAAGCTTGTGGTACAGATGGTGATATGTAGCATTTGTTGAAGCCTTCACTCACCCTGACTACCCGTGTGAGCTCGTTAAACTTCCTCCTGCACTGGGTGTGGGACCTGGGGAGCACAGTGCTGCCCGTGACGTGGTGTGCCACCTTCCTCCACATAGTCCGGCAGACTTGTGGCGAGGGCCTCCTGCCAGTTGGTACAGGACCGCCCGCCTTCTCTCCACCGCTAAAACCAATGCCTCCAAAGCTTCCTCGGAAAACCCCTGGGCGCTCTCCCTGGGGCGGCGATCTGCCATCAGCATTTGTAAATAAGTGCTCCTTCTCTTTGTCCTCCTTCTTATGGTTGTTGAGGCAGCTGCATACCCAACAATTCTGAGAATGAGGTGCTGCAGCATCAATGGACCTCTCCTTTAAGCAGTGAAAAAAACCTGTGGCAATCATTACTTGCGTTTAGACTATACCTGATATTGGTCCATCTTTTCAGTGTAACAGCAATGAGCTTGGGTTTTTAGACTAGATTTATGGCTCCAATCTTTTTCATGAGGAGTGGGGACGAATTTTGCGTGCAGTCTAGACCATTTTCACCTGGCGCTAATTTACCATTTTTAGTCTAAACATTGCCCATTCCTTGGCTATAGCGAATTTCTAGCCCACATATCCTTCCACATTTCCAGCTCTTTGTTTGGATGCTTCAGATTTAGAGAACGTGCCTCGACTCCTCGTTGTTTAGTGGCTTTTCATTATATTTTGTGTGAATTCTTCAGCACAATTTTGATTTCTATTAGTATTCGTTTCAAGCTATATTTGGAACCAAGTGCCTGTTTCCCTGTAATAATGTGAGGTATCTGTTTTCATTTCTTATTCCGTATTTCTATAGACTGGACAGACTGCTCCTTTTCTTGTTGCTGGCACTGAGAACCTAGTGGTTTTGCAGCAACTGGAATCATTTGAATCAGTGCCGGTTTGATATTGTATTTTAATCTCCACAAAAAAACCACCAATAAATAAACAGAGAACAAAAACTCAGAAAATCAGACATGTGCAGTGCAGCTAGCAGTATAAATAAAAGAAAAACAGACCGCCTGCTCAAAAATGGACTGTCCATCAATATTTGGATGGATGGGTGCCAACCTGCCTTCTGAATGCTCAGTGCTTCTGAATCTTGTCTGGTTGATATTAGCTTATAAGAATACCATAATAAAAATAGGGTTCAACATATAAAAATAGTGCAGCTGAAGTTGTAAGACTTTTCTACAGACTTTTTGCACCTGTGCGTTAGCTTGTCGTGATTAACTAATTGCTCACGGGGAGTGAGAAGATAAGCACCTTTATAAGGAATTGGAGCTGTTGTGACATTGGTTATGGGAGCAGGTTGTTTGGTTTGTAAGGATTTGGGAGCGTGTGGAAGTAATTAAGGAGGTTGGAGTGAGGAGTTGCAGGGTAGTAAATAATTGGAAGGCGAGTATTGCGGATTTTTGGAAGTTAGTTGGCACTTAGGGTATAATAGTGAAGAGAAAGGGGTAATGAGTAGTTGAAGGGTAGAGGATGTAATGGAGTAGTGCGTATTTGAGGAAAATCGAGTAGTAAGGAGTTGGATGTGTGGAGCGGGATGCTAAGAACTTGTTCTGGTGTCTGGAGAAAAAAGACTGGCGAATGGGAGTTAAAGAATGAAAAGGATATTAGGGAAAAGATATTCAAAAAAGACAGTGGGGAATAGGCCTTTTTTAAAAAAAAAGATATTCTGTAGGAAATTGCCGTTTAAAAAATGGGGGAAAGGCCTTAAAAATGAAGTGTGGTGAACAGGCCTTTAAAAACCAGAGGGAAAAAAACAATGTGCAACGGGGTTTGAAGAAATAGAGTGGAAAAGAAAATAAGCTTACAATGGGACTTGGAAAAAAAGCAGAGACAGAGAAAGAAAAAAAGTTGAAAACATAGCTTGAAAGCAGAGCAGGGAAGAAAAAACCGCACACAACAGTGCTTGAATTAAGAGAACGTGTATTAGGAATGAATTAAACTTCCAGAATGTCATTATTAACTGTCCACCTCTTGGCATTATATATATTTTGGCTAGCTGGGCAGGCGCCCGCACTGAATTAATTTATTTACATGTAACTTCACACAAAATGTTAGGAGAACCGTATAGCCAGCACATAAATTAAACATGCAAGAGTCGATGATTCAGTTGATTCCTGCAGCACAACTGTTTGTTTATTTAATTTTCAGCCTTCGGAGCTTGTGGTTGGACTCGATTAATTATTTATTTACATTTTGGCTTCACGTGGTTGAGACTTCAATTCATTTAATACTCACTGAATTAAAAGGTCTGTGTGGGACCGTGTAGCCAGCACATAAACTGAACTTGTGAGAGTTGACAAATCAATTGATACTTGCAACACAATCATTTATTTATTTAATTTTCAGCCAACAAGTCAGGCTTATGTTCAGTTTTCAGACACGTTTTTTAAGGAACTATGTCTGATCAAAAAAAAAAGAAATAGAGCAGCAGGAGTTTGAAAAATCCCTGGTATTTTGAACTTCCTGTCTTGTTGAGTACAGATAAGGATTCAGTTCATTAAAAATAAACTGACCTGGGAGACATATTTGGGAGGACCAACCTGGGTGGAATCATCCAATCGCAAGGACTGCAATGGCAAGAGAACTGTCAGACAAGAGGTGAGGCCATTAAAATATGCAAACAGGCTTGAAACTGAAGACGAGCTCAAGATAGCAAATATTCTGAATAATTACTTCCTTCAAGTATTCACTAGGGAGTACATTAACAACATGCCCTCCCCAAAAACAGAGTAGTGAGGCATAATCCAGGACTTCAATGTAAATATGATGGAAGTCCTAGATAAGTGAAAGGACTGAAAGCAAATAATTCCCCAGAGTTAGATGGTATTTATCCTAGTGTTGAGACTAGGAAGGAGATTTATGAGGCACTGACAATTACTATGAGGGTGTCAGTGGACAGTGGGAGGTACCAGTAGATTGGAAACAAGCTAATATGGTGCACATATTCAAAAAGGATGACAAAACAGACACAGGCAACTACAGACTTATTGTTTTCAATTCTGTGTAAAATAATGGAATTGATGAGAACTCTATTCTTTTTCTAGTAGTATAATGAGGCCTATTATGTTCCACCTGAACAGACGGATGGCGCGCACCTACAACATTCTGACTCTCAGGAGAGAGTGCTACCAACTGAGCCAAGCTGACACTAACATCATTACATGTCCAGTGATTCGACAAACAGTATCAAAGATAGAGTTGGCAAATTTCAAAAGTAAACTTCAGCGAGTTTGAGTTCTGTCCTTTATTAATGTAAGTTCTCATTTAATTATTAACCTTATATGGGTGAAGAGGGAGTGTCCATTTAATAAGTATATACTACATAATACAGTAGAAATCTAACTCCATGTTTCATAGTTATTATTCCATTTATTATTAAGCAACTGCTTTTTAACCTTAAAAAATACTTCTGGTCATTATCACCTTGGTTCATAGAAAAGCAATATTATGCAGCTTTCAGCTTTGCCTGGGCCTTGGTTTCTGTTCTGTTGCCTGTGTTTCTGTCTCCACTCTCCTGTCCTTTATTTACATTCTGTCCGCACTGCTGATCTCCAATCTTCAGCCTTGGATTCTGGCTGTATGTTTGATAATTTATGGCTAATTTCCACACAGTGAACTTGAACCATAGAATTCTGTTAGGTTGAAATGTGGAAAGTGATTCCGTCGGAGATACTGTGTGATTTATTTTAGTTGAGGTTTAGTATGGTGATATAATCCACTGAAGTTCTAAATCCCTGTGTCATGGCAGGATCCAAATTTGATTCTCCATATGGTGAATTGCCAATCTCAGCTGCACTGTCATAGGGAGGTGCTGAATAGCCACCAGAGAGTTTCTCAATGGGAGTGAAAGAAAGTTGAAAAGTCACCCAGCCCTTTGTACATTTTCTACTCACTGTCCATAGTGGCATAGGAAGCAGCTTACATGCCCAACATCTTTGCTTCGGATTGTGCATGGTGCTCTAACAACAGCAGGTAAAAGACAAAACTGCTTTTAAAATAATAGCTTTAGCTGATCTACTGGAAGTCAGTTTGGATCGAGACCTCAAGTATAATGACCGAACCGTTTTAGTACATTTCCCTGATTACACTTCACAGCAACCCCTTTTACCAGATGAACTAGTAAACCTCGGGGAAATAAGAGGACCCCTCGCTCTTCCGAATTTACTTATAGACTGAGTTGAGTATGCTGAAAACCTACATCACAATCTCTTCCCCCAACATCACCGTGATTTCCACTCTGCCTACAGGTATAATCATTTTGAATTCTCAATATTCACATTTTTGTGCAGAAAAACTGGCTCCACTGGAACATTTAAAAAAAAAAACAATATTGACTTGCCTTTTGTTGGTGAATTAGGGGTCCTTCAACAGGTGTTAGGCTTCTGATTTACATAATTAAGGGGCCTATCGCCTGGGATGCCTTAAAAAGGGCCCCTCAAAATTAGCAGTGGGACCAAAGCCTGCCTAGCAGTCCCACTGCTAAATTGGTATGCTTTGCCCCCCTGTTTTACGCCCAAAAGCAGGAGCAATCTGTACCGATTTCTACCCCAATATTGGAAAACTCTTTCAAAATGAAAGCTCACAACAAACCTGCGCACCAGAAGGAGTACTGAATGTGCCGCTAACTTCCAGTTGTTCAGGTGATGGCATTTAAGTGACAGTTTCCATAACAACTATTTAATCTGTTATTTTCAAGTGGATTTACACAGTGAAATTACATTCTCTGACCAGAAAACTATTCGCATTCTAGGCTTGATAAGAACAGTATACTGCTTTGTGTAGTGTGTGCTAATAGGTTAGGCTGGTACTTGATTTCTGGAGTAATTGACTGATCAGACTGATTGTAAGCCAAAGCATCTTTTGCATTTGTCGTCTGACTGTAATTTTGTGGTAGACTAACCTTAGAGTATTCTGAGCAATGGGAGTTCCAAATTTGGCAGCTAATTGTTTTCAGTTCCAATAATGAGGAAGTGTTCTGCCATGTTGTTTTGTCAGATTGCTGGCCAAAACCCAGTTAGCGAATAATTCATAACACAGCAAATATGAACTGAAGCCTGTTTTATTTCTTAGGCTGGAATGTTAAAGAAAGCATCACTATTCATAAATTAATGGTTTTACAGTCCAAATAAAGATTAATTAAACATGCAACTGTACTGAGTGTGGTGCAAGCCACGAGTAAAGGGTTTACTGTGGTGCAGCACAGATTGCTTTGCCAGTGACTATTTTGGCTGTTTTATAGCAGAAGCTGCCTGTGAAAGTGGGAACTACATGAATAATTTACCAACCTGACACCAATGGATCTACAGTTTCAATCTCCTGAGCCAATTTAACTGCAATTAAGAAACTTCCTCAATTAAAGCTGCTTTTGACGACATATATTACCGTTAATAGAGTGCTTTGTGGTTGTGCTAATTGCAGACGCCAGCTTAAATTAGGTGGAAGATGTGGTTTGCACAAATAATTATACATTTCACCAAAAGTATTTTAATGTAAAATGTAGCAGTTACTGAAAGTGAAATTACTGTTTAATTAACCATTTTGGTTAAAATGAATTCCCATGAATTTAGGCTTTAATTGGATATAATTGAATTGAATTTAAACACTTTAATGGAATATCAGGCAAAATAATTGTGAGGAAATCTAGGGGTTGATGTTCCTTCTCCCACCTCCCCCATTGCTCGGGTACTGTACAGGGGCAATGCACCCAAAGTGTGCTGCACCAGCCCTCTCTGCACCTGAATCTGGTAACCCGAGTCATTTCCATGGCATGGTCGCACTCCCGATTCAGAGCTGCTCTTGGCTGCACCTGGAAGTGGAGCAGGAAAGTCAGCTGTTGCTTTGGCAAAACTGCTGTAGTCGGGCCCTTCTGCTGTCCAAAAACAGCAATGAGATGGCCTCCAGCTGATTCTAGCCCGAGTCCTGAAAAGGCGCAGAAGGGATTTACCTGGTGCCAGCCCCTCGCTGATCTTCCAATTGGAGAGGAGCTTGGGGTTAGGGTTCTAAGACCTGCTTCTTCTGGTACCCCTCCAAAGGGGTACCTGGGTGGCAAAAGTAAAAGAAAATTAGGTGTGGGTGGTTGGGGGGCGCTGGTGGCAATGCTCCCTCCTGCCTTATTTACATGGTCGAGTAATCCATGGGTCTATTGCACGGGCAGGCACTCTGCCCCCAGCCCTCTTGAAGCCCTGGAAACCCTGAGCCCCCATAAAGGGGGCAGAGACCCAGGGTCATGGGTCTTTGTCCACAATTTCTGTCATTAATTCCTGAGGAATAAGCATTCCTCAGGTGCTAGTGACAGGAAATCGGCCCCATAATTAGGTACCATGATAAATTGGTAGAATTGTAATCTTTTTTTAATTAAATATTGGTATGATGCTTGGTAAAACTTGCTTTCCTAATCTTTTTATATTTGTTGTTGATTTTCCGATTGTTAGAATGAAAAGCAACAGAGAATAAAATTACTCATGAATTCAACTTGACAGAAGATTTTTCATTCAGATCACGGCCCATCTGTCACCTCATTTTTTGCCTGGGGAGCTGCTTGCCCAGACATTAATAATCGTCAAGAAATCAGTGCCACAAACACCTTGATTTATTTCTGTGTTCTTGCTTCATGACCTTTGTGTTGATGTTCTTTACTATTTATAAAGCTGTAAATAGCACCGAGGGTGTGTTTTTGTCAGGGACAGCTTCTGACTTCTAAAGTAGTTTTATTAATTGTAAGCAAAGCCTAGGTACGCCTATGATTATTACCAGCCTACATTAACACCCATCATCCTGTCATGCTTTCTGACCTACAACCTCTCTCTATTAATTCCTATAGCTTTCTAATGCTGTAGATTGCAAAGTACACCTTGAGCAAAACACACAACAGCATTTTTAAATGTTATTATTCCGAGTGAATTGAAGTTTAATGAGACTTCCTTTTAAAATAAAGATATTTTCTCCTGTTTCCTTTTCGAGAGACTCCAGTTACACCACGTAGCATAATTGGCAGGTGACCACAACCCAAATGCCCAGCAATGCCACTCTGAAATGGCTACTAGCATAAGAACATAAGAAGTAGGAGCAGGAGTAGGCCATACGACGCTTCTGGCCTGCTCCGCCATTCAATAGGATCATGGCTGATCCGAACCTAGACTCACGTCCACTTCCCTGCCCGCTCCCCATAACCCTTAATTCCCTTATCAGCTAGGAAACTGTCTATCTCCGTTTTACATTTATTTAATGTCGCAGCTTCCACAGCTCTCTGAGGTAGCAAATTCCATAGATTTACTACCCTCTGTGTGAAGAAGTTTCTCCTCATTTCCGTTTTGAAACGGCAGCCCCTTATTCTAAGATTATGCCCCCTAGTTCTAGTCTCACCCATCAGTGGAAACATCCTCCCCGCATCCACCCGATCAAGCCCTCTCACAATCTTATATGTTTCGATAAGATCGCCTCTCATTCTTCTGTATTCCAATGAGTAGAGGCCCAACCTACTCAACCTTTCCTCATAAGTCAACCCCCTCATCTCCGGAATCAACCGAGTGAACCTTCTCTGAACTGCCTCTAGAGCAAGTATATCTTTTCTTAAATATGGAAACCAAAACTGTACGCAGTACTCCAGGTGTGGCCTCACCAGTACCCTGTATAGCTGAAGCAAGACTTCCCTGCTTTTATACTCCATCCCCCTTGCAATAAAAGCCAAGATTCCATTGGCCTTCCTGATCACCTGCTGTACCTGCATACTAACCTTCTGTGTTTCATGCACCAGGACCCCCAGATCCCTTTGTACTGTAGCACTTTGCAGTTTCTTTCCATTTAGATAATAACTTGCTCTTTGATTTTTTCTGCCAAAGTGCATAACCTCACACTTTCCAACATTATATTCCATCTGCCAAATTTCTGCCCACTCACTTAGTCTGTCTATGTCCTTTTGCAGGTTTTTTATGTCCTCCTTACTCACTGCTTTCCCTCCCATCTTTGTATTGTCTGCAAACTTGGATACGTTGCACTTGGTCCCCTCCTCCAAATCGTTAATATAGATTGTAAAGAGTTGGGGTCCAAGCACTGACCCCTGCGGAACGCCACTAGTTACTGATTGCCAACCCGAGAATGAACCATTTATCCCAACTCTCTGTTTTCTGTTAGATAGCCAATCTTCCACCCATGCCAGTATATTACCCCCAATCCCGTGATTTTTTATCTTGTGCAGTAATCTTTTGTGTGGTACCTTGTCAAACGCCCTTTGGAAGTCCAAACACACCACATCCACTGATTCCCCTTTATCCACCTTGTTTGTTATGTCCTCAAAGAATTCGAGCAAATTTGTCAAGCGTGATTTCCCCTTCATAAAACCATACTGACTCTGTCCGATTAAGTTATGCTTATCCAAATGTCCTGTTACTGCTTCCTTAATAATGGACTCCAACATTTTACCAACCACAGATGTTAGGCGAACTGGTCTATAGTTTCCAGCCTTTTGTCTACCTCCCTTTTTAAATAAGGGTGTTACATTAGCAGTTTTCCAATCTGCTGGGACCTTTCCTGAATCCAGGGAGTTTTGGAAAATTACCACCAATGCATCCGCAATCCCCACCGCAACTTATCTCAAGACCCTAGGATGTAAGCCATCAGGTCCAGGGGATTTATCCGCCTTAGGTCCCATTAGCAGATGTACAACAGAGGCTTTCCCTTATTCTTTGTGCATTGGAGCTCTAATCTGTTACAATTTCGAAATGCCTTCTTGTGGTTAAAATTTTATTTTGTGGTTTAAAAAAAAATCAGTAATTTAGAGAGTAATGTCTGCTTTGTGCTTTAGAACTATAATAATCCTAGTGCTTACTGCTAAATGAATACTGGATGTCATCTATTTATTTAATATTTCATTTTATTTTCAATTTATTTTGTTTCATGCCCTTCCCCTTTAAGGTTCCCTAAATGGCAGACTAAACAATCTGGTTTTCCCCTTTGAAAATACTTTGAAGGCCAGGTAATAGGATGTGAGAGTAAGTGGGCCATGGTAACTCATGCTACAAATGTTCCTTGTGGAATCAAACCTGAGGCTGCACACTGTGGGGGTAATTTTGACTTTAAGCAATAGTGTAAAGCCGGCGATATCGAATCAGCCGCCTGTTACACATCTCTCCTGATTTTAATTTCTTTGACATCAATTGAATTGAAAATCGGGAGAGATACAACTTGAATTTATATAGCACCTTTCATGACATCAGGACATCCCAAAGCGCTTCACGACCAATGAAGTATTTTGAAGTTGCAGTGTACGGTAAAGTGCAAACCAATTTTCAAGGTCCCACAAACGGCAATGAAATAAATGAGCAGATAACATTTTATTGATAGCATTGGTTGAGGGATAAATGTTGGCCAGGACACCAGGAGAACTCCCTGCTCTTCTTTGAATAGTGCCATGGGATCTTCTACGTCCACCTGAGAGGACGGGACCTCTGTTAAATGTCTTATCCGAAAGATACCTCCGATAGTGCAGCACTCCCTCAGTACTGCACTGAAGTGTCGGCCTAGACTACATGCTCAAATATCTGGAGTGGGACTTGAACCCATGACTTTCTGATTCAGAGATGAGAGTGCTACTACTGAGCCAAGGCTGAGTGCTTCATCTCTGTTCAGTATCTTCCTTCCACAATGTTTTCCTTCACCAATGGATTTTCCAGTATCAAAGATTTAACATGCAGGACCTCTGAACCAGTCAACCAGAGAGAGCGCACAAAAAGTGGAGGTAAGTGGCCCAAAGCAGGAGATGCTTTTATACTGTGTGAGATCCGTGCTTATGATACCAGTTACTGATGTATTGATCTTGTGTAGCCTGTTATAATAAAAATGTAAACTTGTGGGATTTGCCATGGCCAATGGCTAGGAGCACTTTTACCATTACTGATTTACTAAAGTAGATTAAATGCCCGACAGCTACATCTAAAGGTGACTAACTGCCAGTTGAAAACCATATCCTTTCTCAAGGGGTAGTGAAAGTTACTTCCTTGTAATAGTTTCATTACCTCTTTCTCCCTTCCAAATTTTTCAAAAAGGTTTCTGTTCTATTTTATGTATATATTTTCTAATTGCCCATATGAGTGTGCTGTACAGTAAGAACATAAGAAATAGGAGCAGGAATAGACCATTCAGCCCTTCTAGCCTGCTCTGCCATTCAATAAGACCATGGCTGATCTTCTACCTCAACTCCACTTTCCCGCATTATCCCCATATCCCTTGATTCCCTTGGTATCCAAAAATCTAGCGATCTATGTCTTGAATATACTCAACGACTGAGCATCTACAGCCCCCTGGGGTAGAGAATTCCAAAGATTCACAACCCTTTGAGTGAAGAAATTTCTCCTCATCTCAGTCCGAAATGGCTGACCCCTCATTCTGAGACTAGACTCCCCTGCCAGGGGAAACGTCCTCCCAGCATCTAACTTATCAAGCCCCTTAAAAATGTTATATGTTTCAATGATATCATCTCTCATTCCTCTAAACTCTAGGCAATATGGGCCTAGTCTACTCAATTTCTCCTCGTAGGACAATCCCTCATCATAATCCTCTCGTATTCTATTTTCTCTCTCTCTTCCTCAATTTCCTGGTCATCCTTTGCTGAATTCTAAAATCCTCCCAATCCTCCGGTTTACTGCTCTTTTTGGCAACATTATAAACCTCTTCCTTTCATCTAATACTAGCTTTAACTTCTCCTGTTAGCCACGGTTGGACCACTTTTCCTGTGGGGTTTTTACTCCTTCAGGGAATGTATATTGGTTGCGAATTATGAATTATTTCTATAAATATTTGCCATTGTAATTTTGTAACAACAGGAGCCTTTTTCACACACCATCTTCCCTCCTCGGGCCACTTTTTAAAATAGTGGTTGGGGCCCGATGATGTTATCGGAGCCCAAGCTGCATATTTAAAGAAGGATCCCCCTGGTTTCCGGCAGGTACCCTTGCCGCCTGCTCAAAATTGAAGGTCGGTGAAGGGACGTCGGCGGGTAATGCTCCAGGCCGATTTTAACTGCCCGCCCGCCCGGTTTCCTTTGGATGGCTAAAATTGCCCCTATTCTTTGCTCACTGAAACGAGATAACAGCTCATTATGAGGAGTGCTGCTTTACCGTTGACAAAATAACGTGGCAAGCTTAACCTTGGATTTCAAACAAAACTATAAAAAGAGATTTTGAAAAGTTGTGATACATTGGCCCCGATATTTATGGGGCCGCACGTTCGGAGCAGGGGATGATGTGTTATGGACGGGAAACCCGGAAGTATGGATTTTCCGAATGTTTTTAACTGCAGGATGCCTTTTAAATGTAGAGCATAGTTGGGTGGTGGGGTGGGGGAGGTGTGGTGGGTGAGATGGTGATTGCGGGGGCGGTGGGTAGAGTGTGGTCGGGGAAGCAAGATGGTGGGAGGGGATTTCACGGGGGGTTGGTGATCGCGGGGGGTGGGGGGGGGAGATTGGAGGTGAGTCGATGGGGGGTGTTGGGCATCAGACAGATCGTGGGGAGGTTTACAGGGTAGCGTGCTGGGCCGGGAGGAAACATGCCTCCTACTTCTGGCCCACAAGCAGTGCTGTAAAAGCACTTATGGATCCAGCCCTTCTCACCTCATTTTACCTGCCAGGCTTCCCGAGGACAGGGAAACCCGGCCGACTTCAGTTAAAAATAAAAAGCATGTTAAAATGGAGGCACGCAACCGCCATAAAAGCTTTCCATGACCGACCCGCCTCCTGAGAGTGGATTGGTTGCCCGCCCAACACTCCCCCTCCCCTGTCCTGCCTCCGATAAAACCAGAAGTGGGTGGGTTTGAGGCAGGTTGGTTTCGGGTTTGAAACTTAAAAAATTTTAACTCTCCACCCAACCCAAACCCATCCGTTTTTGGGGGTTAAAATTATCCCCAGTGTGACCACTGACATGAGTCTAGAGAGTGACTTGTGAGCCTGCCATGAGCATGTGCCATTGACCAGTAGCAGTAGGAACAGGCTTCACCAGCATGATTATTTATCATTGCATTGCTGAACTGTAGATGCTACGTGAATACTATTATCTTACTTTTATTGTCACTTTCCAAGATGGAACAGATAAAGAAATGGTATAGAGCTTTCGAGCAACATGTGTGGGATAATGGCCATCGGGCATACTTCATTTTGTTTACTGGTATCCCAGCAAGGGAGCTGATTGTTTACACAGCAGGTCAGGCAGCATCTGTGGAGAGAGAAACAGAGTTAACGTTTCAGATCGATGACCCTTCGTCAGAACTGAACGTCTGCGCTCCTCCAGTTCTGACGAAGGGTCATCGACCTGAAACGTTAACTCTGTTTCTCTCTCCACAGTTGTTGCTTGACCTGCTGAGTATTTCCAGCATTTTCTGTTTTTATTTCAGATTTCCAGCATCCACAGTGTTTTACTTTTGTGTTGTTGTAGCTGATTGTTTACGGCTGTTTTTAATACCACGCGAGTCCCACTGAATGGGTCTAGTGCAGCCCACTGCAACCCGAAGATAAGCCTGCAAGATTTCTTGGTTGCCAGTCTTAGCGAATTTCAGCAGGTTTACCGTTGGGTTGCAGCTGGCTGTGCGAAACTCATGCATTGAGTTAAAAACCAGTTTAATTACTCTCAAAATTCCAGATCGAGGTTCATTATGATGGTTAAAAAAAAAGCATTCTGCTTGTTGGCGGATTGGTTGATGTTTCTGTGTTGTTTTTCAAATCCCTCTGTGGCCTCGCCCCCCCCCCCCCTCCCTATCTCTCTAACCTCCTCCAGCCCTACAGCCCTCCGGCTTTTCTGCTCCCCTCCAATTCTGGCGCCTTGCGCATCCCCGATTTCCATCGGCCCATCATTAGCGGCCGTGTCTTCAGCTGCCTCGGCCCTAAGTTCTGGAATTCCCTTCCTAAACCTCTCCGTCTCGCTACCTCTCCGAAAAGACGCTCCTTAAAACCCAGCTCTTTGACCAAGCTGTCCTAATATCTCTATGTGGCTCAGTGTCAAATCATGTTTGATAATGCTCTTGTGAAGCACATTGGGACGTTTTACTACGTTAAAGGCGCTATATAAATGCAAGTTGTTGTTATGGAGAGAGCAGACAGTTGGCATTTCAGGGGGCGTATCTTAGCGCACAAGCCTGATACATTGACTGTCTGTTCTCTCCGCAGATGCTGACTGACCTGCTTCGTGTTTCTAGTTTTTTTTCGTTTTGGATTTCTAGCGTTTGCAGTATTTTGCTTTTTATTCGGTTGGTATTTCTGATGGACCCAGTCTTTTGAAACAAAGATTGTTTTTGAGCTCACTCTAGCCAACATTTTAAACAGTTGCAATTATTTATGTATTTGGGGAGTTGGTCAGAGATGCTAGGTGGGATATATCGCACTTTCAAAAAATATATATATTTTCCTCCTCCCCACCTAAGTAGCAGCAAGCTGTTTAAAATTGCTGAAAGCTGCTCAGAGACTAGTTCCTATGTTGTTTTTGAGACAAGTGTTAGCTCTATTATTTTTAATGTCATTTTCTCCTCCGCCTTACAAAGTCACACTTGCTTCATTGAACAGGAGAGTGGGCGTATGAATCACGTCTCCCACCTCAGCTTTCAATGGCTGTGTATTTCTCAACCTGCAGAAGGCACGCCATCATTTTCCTGCAGGGTGAGAAAGTGTCAAAACATTTCTCCAAGAGGTGCAAAGATCCAACCCATAGCCCAGCTTAGATCTGACAGTACTCATCAGAGTTTAATATTCATTTCCCAAGACATTTTTATTAAATATGAAACCTCTTTTCATTCTTATTACTTGACACTGACTTTTGCGATCTAGATCTCCAATACAATTATCCTTGTTTATTTGCCCTTAAGGAAAGTGACGATTGTTCCAAAATAAAAGGGAAGAGCAGTAAGTGAAGTGTAAGGCTTGATAACTGACACAGATTATGTCAGATACTAGTTAATGCTTTTAATACCAATCCTTTATTCAAACTGTAGTATTTTGCTAGGCAAACATTAAAAGAATAAGACATTGGATTAAAAGAATACAATTTCCAGCAAAGTTCATTGAAGGTCCTACAGGGTAATAAATCTTTGTTACATAACAATGAATTCCGTCCCCTCCATTTCCTTCTTCCTCTATCCCTCTTTTCTTGACGGTCGTGACTGACACTGGACTTTAGTTCAATGCAGTAGCTGGCTGGGTGGTGGAAGCGGAATCTTGGGCGGCAGGAGGCCTGAAGGAACAGTCACAGGCACTCGGGTAAGTGGTTGGGAGGAGGGTTGGAAGGGCCTTGCAGTCGGGATCGGGGAGGGTAGGCCCAGGGTTTCCCTGTGGGCTTTGGATGAGGAGAAGGAGGAGGTTAAAATTGCAGTTGAGCCCCAATGTCCTCATCGTAGCTCGATCTGCATATTTAAAGAAGGACCCCACTGCCTTCCAGCGGGTGACCCTCTTGTCTGGTCAGAAGAGCAGGTTGAGATCACAACCCCGCGAGAATCACAGAATCCCCACAGTGCAGATAGAGGCCATTTCGGCCCATCGAGCCTGCACCGACACATATCCCACCCTATCCCCGTAACCCCACGTATTTAATCCCCCTAACACTAAGGGTCAATTTATCATAGCCAAATCAACCTAACCCGCACATCTTTGGACTGTGGGAGGAAACCGGAGCACCGGGAGGAAACCGGGATTGGTGCAGATAAGTTGCACAGGCCATTCCGCCGGCCGGGCAGGGTTAAAATCGGCTCTTTTATTATTGTAAAAAAAAATTGAATACTGGAAATCTGTAATAAAAACAAAATGCTGAAAATGCTCAACAAGCTTGATCGACATCTGAGAAAGACTGGTCATCGTTTAAGATGTAATCAGAACTTAATTTTCAGATGCCTCCTGTTCATTGCCAGCATTTTCTGTTTTTAACTCTGAATCTTTGTCACACCACTTACTTTATTTTTTTCTTTTTGCCAATCTTGGCCTAAATATAGCAGGTATTGGAACTGAAAGCAGGAGAATATTTGGTGCCTGGTTTAAAATTACGTATTGTTGCCTTGGCTATTATTTCTGCCCAAAAGTTACTCGTCTATAGCAGGTAATTTGGTGTATAGTTTGGTGCCTAATGCCAGCTGTATGTCAATCTTGCCTCAGTGATAATACTCCCACCTCTGACTCAGAATGTCATGGGTTCAATCCCCATTCCAGAGATTTGAACATATAATCTAGGCTGACACTTCAGTGCAGTGCTGAGGGAGTGCTGCTGTGTCAGGCATCTTGTCCTTTGGATGAAACATTAAACCAAGCCCCCATCTGCCTCCTCAGGTGGATGCAAAAGATCCCATGGCACTATTTAAGGAAGAGCAGTGGAGTTCTCCTGGTATCCTGGCTAATATTTCTCCCTCAACCAATATCACAAAAAATATCATTATCTCGTAATTTATTTAATTGCTGTTGTCAGACCTTGTTGACCATTGACTAGCTTCCGCATTTGCCTACATTACAACAGTGATTATACTTCAAAAATACTTCATTGGCTGTGAAATGCTTTGGGCCATTGTGAGGATGTGAAAGGCATTATATAAATGCTAGTTCTGTCTTTATCTTTCTTGTATCTCTTACTGAGGCAACTCCTATTAAAAGTCTTCTGCTGAGTTACCGAACTGGCACCATGAACTGTGAATCTACACACTGAAGCACTCTGTTCTGAAGGAGCTCTTCAATTCCATTTCACTTTGATTGTTACAAAGTGCAATCATGTATTCTCAGTCTGTAGTATATCACCATTATGTGAATAGCAAATCCAGAGGATTCATTTAAACAAGAACTGATGTTTCGTACAATACTCACTGGAACCTGTGCTACTTAAAATTATATTAACAATTATTCTGAAGAATTTCAGGCCTTACACTTGGAGCATTAGCAATTTTTCAGCTCAGTTGCCATCATGCATAAAATTATACTTTTGTTGATGACACTTTTAGCAGCATGACTATTTCCCAGTAAATATGTAACAATAATATTTAACACATCGTCGGTGCTTACCACCAGTGAACTTTAAAACACGTATCGAGTCAATTATTACAAAGCAGATCCCATTAATTTTAGTCCATCATTTCCAATATTTTAAACCTCCTACACCACCAACAGAAGTCACATTTGAGCCAGGATCTGCCAATTTATGTCATTAAAAAAAAATTGACAGAGCTTGTGATGTGACTCTTGAAACCTTACTAATGCATGATGATTCATCATAAACCCACATAAATGATGTTTTTGCACATTGATATGTGGTTCACAATGTCCAACACACTTATTAATGTTATGTTATATAAGTGTATTGTTCCGAATGGATAATTAGATAAGTTTGTAATTGCAGCATTTTTTGAGAAGGTACTTCATATGTCCAAACTTCTTATGAAAGGACGCCAAGAATGGAGTATCACACCTGATAAATTACAGAAACTGTAGGAAAAGAACGCAGCATGGTGAAAAGACATCACGCTGTATGAATTAACAACCAGCAGGGAGCAGAAAGTTAGGCACTGGCTAGAGACATGAGAAGACACCATTTGGTCAAATAACCATATAAAATTTCATGGTGACATGGTCATTAACTTAATTACTATACTTTTAACAAAGCAAATTATATAACTGTAATCAATAAAGTAATTATCTGAATCATGTGAAATAAACAATAATTCTGTTCACTACAATAAAAATGCATGCAAAAATTAAAGCATGAACATAAAAGTGCTTTTAAATACATTTTAACAATAACATTCTGTCTGTTCTAGTTCTATCTAATTATTTTCTGTTTGCAGCAGCTGAAGAGAAAGTATGCCATTATGCCATTTTTCAGTGAGTATATGTAGAACTCATATAGCATTGCTCACAGTGAGTCAGGATTTGCTGTTTTATAACATTATGCCATGTAGGAGACTCCATCTGGGCCACTGATTTACAGTGACCGGATAAGTCAAATTCCATTTTTATTATAAGTGTATTCTGGGATTTTTACTGGTGCTTTTGGGATTCAGTTTCACAATCCTGTCCATTATTCTGTGAATACTGTAAATGAGTGGTCTTGGGGGCAGTCCCGGGCTTTGGGTGTAATGGGGGCAGTCTTGGGCTTTGGGTATAGTGGGGGCAGTCCCGGGCTTTGGGAGTAATGGGGGCAGTCCTGGGCTTTGGGTGTAATGGGGGCAGTCCCGGGCTTTGGGAGTAATGGGGGCAGTCCCGGGCTTTGGGTGTAATGGGGGCAGTCCCGGGTTTTGGGTGTAATGGGGCAGTCCCGGGCTTTGGGAGTAATGGGGGCAGTCCCGGGCTTTGGGTGTAATGGGGGCAGTCCCGGGCTTTGGGTATAGTGGGGGCAGTCCCGGGCTTTGGGTGTAATGGGGGCAGTCCCGGGCTTTGGGTATAGTGGGGGCAGTCCCGGGCTTTGGGAGTAATGGGGGCAGTCCTGGGCTTTGGGTGTAATAGGGGCAGTCCCGGGCTTTGGGTGTAATAGGGGCAGTCTTGGGCTTTGGGAGTAATGGGGGCAGTCCCGGGCTTTGGGTATAATGGGGGCAGTCCCGGGCTTTGGGTGTAATGGGGGCAGTCTTGGGCTTTGGGAGTAATGGGGGCAGTCCCGGGCTTTGGGTATAATGGGGGCAGTCCCGGGCTTTGGGTATAGTGGGGGCAGATCTGGGCTTTGGGAATAATGGGGGCAGTCCTGGGCTTTGGGAATAATGGGGGCAGTCCCGGGCTTTGGGTATAGTGGGGGCAGTCCCGGGCTTTGGGTATAGTGGGGGCAGTCCCGGGCTTTGGGTATAGTGGGGGCAGTCCCGGGCTTTGGGTATAGTGGGGGCAGTCCTGGGCTTTGGGTATAGTGGGGGCAGTCCTGGGCTTTGGGTATAGTGGGGGCAGTCCCGGGCTTTGGGTATAGTGGGGGCAGTCCTGGGCTTTGGGTATAGTGGGGGCAGTCCTGGGCTTTGGGTATAGTGGGGGCAGTCCCGGGCTTTGGGTGTAATGGGGGCAGTCCCGGGCTTTGGGAATAATGGGGGCAGTCCTGGGCTTTGGGAATAATGGGGGCAGTCCCGGGCTTTGGGAATAATGGGGGCAGTCCCGGGCTTTGGGTATAGTGGGGGCAGTCCCGGGCTTTGGGAATAATGGGGGCAGTCCTGGGCTTTGGGAATAATGGGGGCAGTCCCGGGCTTTGGGTATAGTGGGGGCAGTCCCGGGCTTTGGGTATAGTGGGGGCAGTCCTGGGCTTTGGATATAATGGGGGCAGTCCCGGGCTTTGGGTATAGTGGGGGCAGTCCCAGGCTTTGGGTATAATAGGGGCAGTCCCGGGCTTTGGATATAATGGGGGCAGTCCCGGGCTTTGGGTATAGTGGGGGCAGTCCTGGGCTTTGGGTATAGTGGGGGCAGTCCTGGGCTTTGGGAGTAATGGGGGCAGTCCCGGGCTTTTGGTAAAATGGGGGCAGTCCCGGGCTTTGGGTATAATGGGGGCAATCCTGGGCTTTGGGTATAATGGGGCAGTCCCGGGCTTTGGGTGTAATGGGGCAATCCCGGGCTTTGGGTGTAATGGGGCAATCCCGGGCTTTGGGTGTAATGGGGCAGTCCCGGGCTTTGGGTGTAATGGGGGCAGTCCTGGGCTTTGGGTATAATGGGGGCAGTCCCGGGCTTTGGGTGTAATGGGGCAGTCCCGGGCTTTGGGTATAATGGGGGCAGTCCTGGGCTTTGGGTATAATGGGGGCAGTCCCGGGCTTTGGGTGTAATGGGGCAGTCCCGGGCTTTGGGTGTAATGGGGCAGTCCCGGGCTTTGGGTGTAATGGGGCAGTCCCGGGCTTTGGGTGTAATGGGGCAGTCCCGGGCTTTGGGTGTAATGGGGCAGTCCCGGGCTTTAGTAGCAGCTGGGGATGGTTCCAAGTTTTGACAGAACTGGGGTTCTGGAGTTTGGTAGTACTGCAGTGGGCCGCTGGCAGAGCTGAGCTTTTCCACACTGGGGGGTTAAATGTGAATTTTGACTTACCGGTGGATTCCTCAGGAGAGAAATTCAGCTTGTCAACTGTGTTTCCGGTGTAAAATCAGCTTTAAACCTATGAATTTTGTGTAGTGCTCTGCTGTGCCCAAACTGTGCTGAAAGTGTGCTGAATGCCATATTGACTCACATGACTTTTAGTCGTCCAGGTTGTCTGCCTGAAAGCAGCAGGGGGGGCCATAAAAATATTTGTAAAGTAGGATCTTGGGCCTGGTTAAGGACCCTTCTGCCAAACTGAACTTTAGGAGTGCAGCATTCGTTTAGTCTAAAACCTGTCAATAAATTCTTGGCGGCAAGTTGCAAAGGAGGCTGTACCAGCATTATTTAAAGGGAACCTCAGCTGCATTCAGGTAAATCTCTGGTTCGTCGTTTGTGATAAGCAAGGACAAAAACTAGGGGCCATAAATATAAGATAGTCACTAATAAATCCATAAAGGAATCAGGAGAAACTTCTTTACCCAGAGAGCGTTTTACTAATATAAAGACAAGTTGTTGCTGAGAGTGGTTAGAATGTGGAACTCGCTACCACATGGAGTAGTTGAGGCGACGAGCATAGATGCATTTAAGGGGAAGCTCGATTAAGTACATGAGGGAGAAAGGAATCGAAGGATATGCTGATGGGGTTCGATGAAGTAGGGTGGGAGGAGGCTCGTGTGGAGTATAAACACCGCAATGGCCTGTTTCTGTGCTGTAAATTCTGTGTCATTCTATGTAGCTTAATGCACTCTTACAACCTCTCTCTTAAAAAAAAATTCAATGTACAGACCAGGGATCAAACCTGGGGCCTTCCTGGTCTGTACCAACAAAATGTGTTTACCAACTGAGCCATTCAGGAAACAGTTATTAAACGTTAGTCAGAGTGCATGCCAGAACATTGTATCGACAAATATTTACATGAAATATCAACATTGAGAGCCAGTCTAACCATCTCTGCCAAACCTTTGCAGCATATGGAAAAAAAAATATATATGTATATGTTTTTAAACTGTTAAGTGACATTAGCTAATTTGATACTTAGTAAATGATGACAATTATTGTGCTTTGCTAGAATTATTTTCAAAGCCAAAAATCCCTAGGGAATCCAATTATGTAAAATTATACAGTCTTAAAATGTAATCAATTTATCACAACCAATTATGTTTGGGCACTCTGCTTCCTTTCCCATTAAAGAACACCATTTATAGTTTACCACAGAATTGTTTGCTTCTTGAATAAAAGGTACCATTACTTGTGCAGTATAGTATAGAAAACATGGAGTGAGAATAGGCCATTTGGGCCATTTAAGCTGTTCCTTCCGCAAACCATGAACAATCTATTATAGACTATATCCGAGTCACTTAATCTTCTTGAGAGGAAATAAAAGAATAATGGAAAGGGAGAGCCACGGAAGAAAACAGCAGAAGAGGAGAAAGAGACTGACAGTGAAGAGAACTGCAGAAGTGACAAAAAAGCCTCAGAGGAACAAGAAAAGGGAAACCAGAGAAGATAAACAGAATCATAAAAGAGAAACAGCAAGGAAAATGAGTAGATGGGGAAATAAACTGAGAGCAGACAATGTGTTAATATATTTTAGAAGTTTTATAGCATTGCTCACAGTGAGTGAAGGGATAGTCACACTGGAGAAGGGGAGATAAAGCAGGGTAGCAGGATATTGAGTCACAGATTCAGGGTTGTGAAGGACAAAACTTAGGACAAATGTCAGGAAGTATCTGCTTACACAAAGGGCGATTAACAGCTGAGATAAGCAGCCAAGGAGAGTAGTTGAAGCCAAGACACTTGATCCCCTGCCCTGCTTTGCTTTACTATTGAATCTGTGTGAGGAATTGTTTGCGCAGAAGTCGCCAGACCTGCTGTGAGTATGGCCTCCCACACAGTGCTTCTCATTTCCCAGCTGCTCCTGCTCTCGCCAGTCTTCTTGGCTGTGCTCCCTCTTGTCCTCCAGCCCCAAAGGCAGCCCTGCCAGACCATCCCTGACCGCAGTGAAACTGTTTCGAAAGCAGTGTAGCAGCAGCAAAAACTTCTTCGCAAAATTCAGAATTAAGCTTTACAAGTCAGAAGATAGTGTTGCTGGTGGGGTTTGGGTTAGGGTTTAGTCTTCCCAATGTTTAACTGGAGGAAACTGCAGCTCATCCAAGACTGAATGTCCAACAAAGCAGTCTGACAACACGGAGGCAGTGGGGTAATTGAGACACTTGGCAAAGCTGAGGGTCATCAGTTCACATGTGGCAGCTGACTTCACGGGGTAGAAACTGGTTTGCGTTACACCCGTTTTTCGGGCATTAAATGGACGTAAAGCATACCAATTTAGCAGTGGGAGAGCCTGTGCTCAAATTGTGCAGATGTTGGTCCCATTGCTAAATTCATGGGGAGCTTTTTTTGGAGTTGTGGGCGGGTGCTTACAACAGGAGTAGGGCCACTTGAATCTGTGGCCTTACGCCCGTTGAAGGACCTCATCCAGAAGTAAGTTGGTGATGAGCGGGGCCTCAGGAATTTTCAGTGGCCTCGGCGACTAAAGATAGATAGTGAAAACATTTTTATTTTTTAAAGAAACATTCCTCTGGAGCCGGAAGAGCAACAGTGCTCCCCAAAATCCACAGGAATCACAATTGCCACGCCTCCCCCATAGCCCGCTCCAAATCCTCCTCCTAGGACTTACCTGAGGGCCACTGCCGGCGAGACAGGTGACCCGAATTGAAGTCTTCACTCAGACAAGTTACCTATGGAGGTGCAACCAGTGCCGGCAGCTTGCGTTGAGTATGTTGACGAGGCCCAAGGATCAATTTGCTTCGATCCTCGGGCCTGTTGATTCAGGCGTGCGCTGGTTGAAAATCAGCCCAGATGAAAAGCTACTGTGCTATGCAAGAACTGCTGCCACTTCCCACATATGTGGACGATTATTTTCAGTATAAATTGATGTTGAGAGACACATTAGAGAGTACAGAAAATTGAACAAAGCTTCTTAACCACTATGCTGCTGGATTGGCTAAACATACTTGGATTTATTTTAAGGTCATCCCTGGGGTACCCAAGAACATCTGTATAACAATAAACAGTAACAGACAGACTGTCGGGATTGCAAAAGAGTATTTGCTGGTGAATGGCTGCTCAGTTATGTGAATGGAACTTGATAAGAGGCCCCTGTAAGAGGTCTTGAGGTAACAACCTCAGGACCAGCCCAGTAAACTTAACAGTTTTGCCATAGAACCTGTGAAATATCTAATGAAGTGTGATTTCCCTCCTGAAAGGGAAAGCAGTTGAATCTCACTCCTGCAAACAGTACAGCCACACATGAATTGACCAACACGCAACGTAACTGAAATAAAAGCAGAAAAATCTGGAAACACACAGCAGCTCAATCAACATCCATGGAGAGAACAAGATTACTGGCCCGTCAATTAAGTTTCTCAATTAGAGAAAAACAGTATCTTGCAGGATATCCCACCCCCACCATCACTCTGGTCCTGCTGTGATTAGCACCACAGGGTTCTTCATCATCATCAAGTCTCCTTGATCACCGCTGCACTCCTCATAATGACCAATTATGGAGCAGCATTGACAGGCTTGGGAGAAGGTGGCCTGGCCACAGTCTTGGCGAGAAAGATTGATGGGTTCTGAAGGCACAGTCAAAGAAATGGGGTTTTAAGGGCTATCAAAGGAAGGAAGAGAGATAGTAAGATGAACTGCTTTACAGACAGATTTACAAACGGCAGGAATGCAGTGGCTGAAAGAGCAGCCTCAATGTTGGAGCAGAGGCAGCAGTCAATTAGCAGTAAGCCAGATTTGAAGGAGTAGAAGGGTGCAGGCTTGGATCTATGGTTGCTCAGATAGTTGGAGTGAGGGGTAGAGGTGTATGAAGGAATGACCATTAAAGTTTGATTGTCACGACTTAAAAGACAAAAATGCAATTTTGGGACATGGGGAATTAGTAACTTTCATTGTATGAAGAGGCAACATTCTTTTCTACTGTGATCTCATGCAGAGAACAATAATAGGCTCATCTGTTGTCTCTTAATATCACTTCCCAAGAATGCAATAAAACTATCTTCACTGAATCATAAGGCACGGGTGAAAATTATTTTTATCATTTTACATTTTAGACAATTACATATGTTGTATTTGTCAAAACACAGCAATGTAAAATTGTTAATATTACAATAACGTTGTGACAAATAATAGAATTGTTTGCCTCTGTGACTTAAAAATTGTTTCATAAATCAATAGAAATCCACTAGGGTGCAAACTGCAGCTAATATATATGAAAACTAATTTTGCAGAAAGAAATATGATGGTTTCCATTCTTTCTACTGTCAAATGCTTAGAAATACAGCAGCAATAACAATATTAGTTGCTTGACGCCAATAAGTTGCTGAGTCCGGGTGATGAATATTGAAAAACTACACATTAAATCCAATCCCGATTCAAAGAAAGAAAGAATTTGCATTTATGTGGCGCATTTCATGATCCTGGGTCTTCCCAAAGCACCGTACAGCCAATGAAATACTTTTCAAGTATTGTCACTGTTTAATGTATAGAAATGTCGCAGCTAATTTTTGCACAGAAAGGCCCCACAAACAGCAATGAGACAAATGACCAGCTAATCTGTTTTAGTGATGCTGATTGATTCGTTTTAAATTGTGACCACAGCTGTTTTTAAGCACAATTGAAAGTTGTAAACACATTTTGCATATTTCATTGGCTATACTAGGTAATAAATATCCTAATAATATTTAATGGGATAGCCTATTAAATAAGAATTCAATGAGATTTTATGATAGAGGAATGAACGGAACATAATTTCTACCTGAATTCAACTAACTGAGTTGCTCTTCTGTTCCAGTTAAATATTGGGGCATGTTTAACAGCAGTGCAAGTGGGCAGCTGTGAACAGTATGGCTGGTAGATTAAATCAGCCTCCAGACCTAACGTTGTACCCCCACTATCTGCATCTGCCAGTTCCATACTGAACCTGCATATCCCAGATTGCAGTGTAAATGCTGCAGCTCGGGTCTTAAAAGGGCAAATGTTAGGGCTAGAAAAAAAAATATGTTGTCGGGAAAAGAATGCCCAATTGTTTGTTTCTCCTGAGGATGAAAGAGCAAATAATTTTAAGCAAAAAAAAAATTAACTGAAATATTTAGCGTGCGTGTGTCATGATAGCATCAGTTGAATCGCTACGAGCTACGATCGTGCTTGGAGGTGCCAGTGTAAATAGGGCCTTCAAACCAAAAGCAACCTTGGGAGCGGTTTGCTCCGAATTCCGCCAATGGAGTATGAATGTATTCTACAATACGTGCATGGAGACTTGCTCCCTGGCTTCTAACTGCCAGTGAAATTTTCAATAATCAGAAAGAGCTGATGTGCCAGGCAGCTCTTTTTGGTACGCTGAAATGGCAAGTCATTGCAGTGGGTCACTTGAAACCCCTAGGTCTAGAAATTGCATTGCAACGCCCGATTTTCGGACACCAAAATGACAGGCAGGGAGCGCGTGCACACTTGCGGCCAGAAGTGCGCTCCCTGCCATATTGGGTAAAGACAAAAAATGAGGCATCCTTTACCCATGCCTGAAACAGGCTTTAGGACCTTTGCTTATGTAAATAAGGGGCCTAACGCCTGTTTGAGGTCCCCCACTCCAAGATTGATTTGCCCTGAGGCAGCCAGCGCCATAAGTAACAACCTAAATGTGGAGCCGGGAGGAGCAGGAGTTGTAATTCAGTTGGTACATATTATTAGCGGTGTGGCGAACCATTTTCTCAAGTGGTATCCATAATTGACTTCAATGCCATAACAGCAGTGCTATACAAGGGGTCTTGTGTTGGAGTGGTCTCCAATGCAAGACTTTTCAATGTAGCTGCGGAATTAAATAATATTGCTTAGATATCAGAAATTATTTTGTTGATCGTGTTGGAAATTTGGATTAAAAAGTAGAAATGTGGGCCTGATTAGAACTTCATGGAAATCTCACTACAATCGTGATCAATAATTGTTGAAATTTCTTGACAAGAATTTGGCAAAATTGCAGCACACTGATAGGCAATCATTTTCATAGCCTCTTAGTAATTTCAGATAGGATTCCCATGTGGCTTTATGGCTATTTTGCCAGAAAGTATAAGCAAAGATTTTTATAGGTAAATTTGATATGTTCAAGTTACTGATGGAAGTAAATTTTGAAATCCCCATTGGTTGCTAACCTACTCCAATCATATGGAAATTTTTCATTTGAGAAATACTGGGTGACGTAAGAAAACTACTAGGCACTTGGTCTAAGCGTTAAATGAAGCTTTAATCAACTGTTTTACAACATGGAGATCTAGTTGTGTCCTTCACTAGTTCCCGTTAAGAATGTCCTGCGCAAGCTGGGCCCGTGCCCGAGTATTTATACTCTCCCTGGACAGCGCCACCCGCAGGCCACTCAGTATTATTTCATAAGTCGTTATGACAGATTCATGTCACTGGGGATGATGAGAACAATTGTTGTATTTGATTTTCTGTCCGGTGTAGTTTAAATGGGACATTTTCTTCATTACTCCTTTCTCCCCCTCCTATATTTTAGTCTTCTATACCTCTCCTAAAAGCTCCATCTACAAAACACGCAGTGTCAAAGTACTGTAATTGTAGATCATCTCTTATCTGTTAACTGTCAGTTAAGGAATGATAAATAGTCATGTTTTTGCAAAAGTGAAAGCACTATCTGAGCCCCCCATCAGCCTGGCTGTCATGGAAACCTTTGTGTGCATGATAGAGTCTGATAGATTACTTCTGCATACTTTTGTCCCCTGGTTTCTCTCAAAGCTCTCATCAGGAAGTATGACAGGATGACTATGATTGAAGGTGAGCAACAGATCACAGTTAAAAATATTTCTGAGAATGAAAAATAGCATCAATGTACATGTGTCTCTTAAATAACTTCAAGGCTATTTAAGCAGATATACCAAGGGTTCTGTAGGTGATTTAGAAATCATGAATTTTGTTAAAGTAACAAGCCATTAATCATGTAGTATTTCTGCTTCTGTAGTGGCCCGTGTTCTTTAAATGTGGGAGTGGGAGGAGCACTCCTGCTCCTCCCAGCTCCATGTTTAGGTGAGTTACTTACCTTCTTTGTTGCAGGTAATCCCTAGGAGTGGTCTCCCTGAGTTTGCCCTGAGTGCAACAATGGTGCTGGCTGCCTCAGGGCAAGCAATCTTGGAATGGGGACCTCAAACATGCATTAGGTCCCTTATTTGCATATGCAAAGGACTGAAAATGTTTGAAGTGAACGGGATTCAGCTCAAATGTTCATGTTAAGAGCTAATGTGCCATTTTATTAGGATTACCTCAGAAACTCCAGAACTAGCCGTGCCTCCAGCCAAGCTGTTCCAGTACAGCTATAACACTGGCATCTATCTGACAATGTGGAAAACTGCCCAGGTATGTCCTGTCCACAAAAAGCAGGACAAATCCAATCTGGCCATTTACCGCCCCATCAGTCTACTCTCAATCATCAGCAAAGTGATGGAAGGTGTCATCGACAATGCTATCAAGCAGCACTTACTCACCAATAACCAGCTCACTGATGCCCAGTTTGTGTTCCGCCAGGACCACTCGGCTCCCGACCTCATTACAGCCTTGGTCCAAACATGGACAAAAGAGCTGACTTCCAGAGGTGAGGTGAGAGTGACTGCCCTTGACATCAAGGCAGCACTTGATCGAGTGTGGCATCAAGGAGCCCTAGTAAAACTGAAGTTAATGGGAATCGGGGGGGGAAACCCTCCACTGGCTGGAGTCATACCTAGCACAAAGGAAGATGCTTGTGGTGGTTGGAGATCAATCATCACAGTCCCAGGACATCGCTGCAGGAGTTCCTCAGGGCAGTGTCAGGCCCAACCATCTTCAGCTGCTTCATCAATGACCTTCCCTCCATCATAAGGTCAGAAGTGGGGATGTTCGCTGATGACTGAACAGTGTTCAGTGCCATTCACAACTCCTCCGATAATGAAGCAGTCCATGCCCATATGCAGCAAGACCTGGGTGACATTCAGGCTTAGGCTGATAAGTGGCAGGTAACATTCGCGCCACACGAGCCAGGCAATGACTATCTCCAAAAAGCGAGCGTCTAACCACCACCCCCTTGACCAACGGCATTACCATCGCCAAATCCCCTAGCATCAATATCCTGGGGGTCACCATTGACCAGAAACTTAACTGGACCAGTCACATAAATACTGTGGCAACAAGAGCAGGTCAGAGGCTGGGTATTCTGCGGTGAGTCCCACCTTCTGACTCCCCAAAGCCTTTCCACCATCTACAAGGCACAAGTAAGGAGTGTGATGGAAAACTCTCCACTTGCCTGGATGAATGCAGCTCCAACAACACTCAAGAAGCTCGACATCATCCAAGACAAAGCAGCCTACTTGATTGGCACCCCATTCACCACCTTAAACATTCACTCCCTCCACCACCGGCGTTCCGTGGCTGCAGTGTGTACCATCTACAAGATGCACTGCAGCAACTCGCCAAGGCTTCTTCGGCATCACCTCCCAAACCCGCGACCTCTTCCACCTAGAAGGACAAGGGCAGCAGGCGCATGGGAACACCACCACCTCCCCAGTTCCCCTCCAAGTCACACACCATCCTGACTTGGAAGTATATCGGCCGTTCCTTCATCGTCGCTGGGTCAAAATCCTGGAACTCCCTCCCTAACAGCACTGTGGGAGTACCTTCACCACACGGACTGCAGCAGTTAAAGAAGGTGGCTCACCACCACCTTCTCCAGGGCAATTAGGGATGGGCAATAAATGCTGGCCTTGCCAGCGACGCCCACATCCCATGAACGAATAAAAAAAGAAAAGCAAATTTATTACAAAAATGTAATTTTTGTAAAATCTGCTAATAAGGATTATATTTGAGCAACAAACACGCAGAGGTTCGGTCACACATTCCACCTCATTATTCCACATTCTAATTTCAGTAGACCAGCTTATCAATTATTAAATCTACTTTGCTCTGTAATATATAATTCCAATTCCTTCTGATCAGAAGAAGCAACCCAAAAGCACTTGTTATAGACCTGCACATCATGGGGTAGAAATTTGTCTCGGGCAGTAGTGCAAAACGGGCAATATTGTTTTGGCCGCCTGTTACACTCCCCTCCCCGGTATTCAGTTCCATTGCTTTCACTAGAACTGAATATCAAGCAGGCGTATAACTGGCGCCCGAAGCGCTATCGCCCATTTAGCGCTAACGACAAACACAAATTTCTACCCCCTTTGTTTCTGTAATGACCCCCAGTATATATTACAGAATTATTGGAGGATATGTGACTCTTCATCCCAGCTTTTCTTTTGTCCGTTTAGATGCAACTGATGGAAAGAAAAAGAAACCAAGTTGTATCAAGCTAATTAGAATCGTCTCTGCTTTCTTTTCAGAAGCTGAAAAACACATGTTTAGGTTGCTAGAATTGCTCACTTTACAGTCTCGAGCAATACACTGAACACAATGAAAATGGAATTGTCTGCTCATCCAACAGAAGTATATTTCTGAATGTAAATAATGTCAGTTCAGTACTGGTGGTCTGAACCATGTAATGTGTCGAGTAAAAGTCTAGCTTCAAAAACTGAAAAGGTTGTATTTCAGTAAAACCTCAACAAAGAAACATATTTCAGCAGCTGTTAATACAGGAGTTCTTTTATTTGCCTTAAAATGTTGAAGTTCAACAAGTTCTCCAACATCTGACAAGAAAACCTGTATTTCCACTAATGTTGTGTTTAAATATCTATTACCTTATCCTCATTTTGATGCCCTCAACTACACTGTTAGCTGTTTTATTATGTCCTATTTGTATTAACTGCAGTAGTGCATCTGTCTGGTCCTTGCTCGTTCAGTAACCGTGGTGGATTTATATCTGTACAATCTCTGGTAGTCTTGTAAGAAGGGTGGTAGAGAGCCTTGTGGCCATTGTGTTTCAGTCCATTCCCCGTGAGGCAGCAGGCAGCCATGTATTGGTTGTATGCTAATATGATCCATGGCGTGTTACTCAAGAAGGCAGTGGCTTATACCCATGCTCCTCAGCACTGGTGTGACAATTCGACATCCTTTCATTTATAAAAAGGGTTGCGAGTAAGATAAGCCATTATTCTCAATTGTATTTTTTTACATTCGGCCATTGTATTTGGCTTTGGTCAAAGTTGAACCCGAAATGTGCAAACATTTGAATTCTTGAGACTGTCTGAGTCTGTGCACATCCCTTGTGATTTGTTTAAATATTTCTGCATTGAAAGCATCCAGGAGACTTGTTTATCATCTGCTACATTCTAGAAAAACACAAGTTACTGTCTAATAATATACAGTTGATTAGACTAGCGGTAAGAGAAGTTCACTTCATATATACATTGAACTCTGGAGTACAGTTAAAATGTTATAATAACAACAGCTTGCATTTATATAGCGCCTTTAATGTAGTAAAACGTCCCAAGGCGCTTCACACAATTTATCTGAAGTGCACTACCTCTGTCAAAGGATAAAGAGCATGCTGTGAAAAATGACTGATCCCTGGCATTACAACCGCTCGCTTTAATGAGAACAAGCTTATAAATGTTAGGAAAAGATCAACAGGGAAAATTTAATTTCATGTCCTTCAGCAAATAACTGTTTATTATCTTGAAATTATTCTCTGTACATTCAGTGTCTGTTGGGAATGATGTACAGAATTATTTGCTGAGGGTAATTAAGAACATTTCATATTTCTATGTTTCCCCACTGTAATAATTGTTTTGATTGATTCTGTGGTTCATAGGAACCAATTTGTTCTGCATTTAATAATTCATCTCCGTAGTAAAAAGGTTACCATTGCAAGTAATGAGGTTACTGGTTGAAGCCTACTTCCAATATAAATATGAAGGGTAAGACTTTTCAAATGAAACGTCTGTCCTCAGCTGGCATTTTACTCAGTTTTTAGGACGGGAATAAAGAATATGAGACAAAAGCTAATGGGACCTTTGTACCAGTTCACAAGGCGGTACTGCACAGAAAAAAAGGGGTGGCTATGTGTTAATCAAGGTCTCTTCCCCTTTTGCTCATGATGCACATTGATGGGTGGCAGGATCAAGTGAGGAGAGCTTCATTATAATATTCAAATGATGCGGGATCTCTGTTAAAACACCTTTTTCTTGGTTTTTACACTGAGCCCGTGCCATTTCCAGAGGCCACCCATATAAATGGATGACCAACTTTGCTCGGCAGTACACAGAAGTAAGTAAGGACCAGGAGAAAGAGTTTTTAGTCCATTTCTGGTTTGTTCTTTGTTTTTTTTTTCCTGCTAGCAATTAGGTTCTCATGAACCTTTATGCCAAATGACTTGTGTCCACCTGCTGGTACTTGTACACTCTCATCTGCAGGGAAAAGTGACAAGACCTCAGTCTGGCAGACAATTAATGCATGCAGAGGCTGCGCATTTGAAGGTAGGTTATTACAGCAAACTTGATGGCACAGGTATGTGTGAAAGCCTACTTAACAGTTATGCTGGATGATTCTTCCGAAGCAGGAACGAAGACATGCTAGCGTGATCATCGGTCAGCAAAGCCTGATTGGCCGCACTCGCCAAAATGTAACCAGTCACATTTTCAGGCATTGTTGCACCGACCTGAATTGTTTTCGCAGGGTCCACGTCAGCAGAGAGCCAGGTGCAGAGTTGTGCTATCTGCTGTAAGAACACCCGGTGCTACCGTGCATAGGGTTGATACAGCTCATGGCGGTACCTGTCAGCTGCAGCCTCAAACCTATCTCCACCTCATTCCAAGCAAGCTGCAGTGCAGTTTTTATGGGGGTGGTGCTGTAGAGAAGCACAAAGGGTGACCTTCTTTGCAACCACCTGATGCAGCACCACTTCGACTTCAGCTATCAAACTGGGGGGTTGAATGCTGCTGCTCCGTCGCTTGCCTGCAGACCTTTGCATCTACATGGAGTTTCCTTTCCCCCATTTTTATCAGTTACTTCTTAATATTTGCCCCTTCAGCCTTGTCAAAGGCTGCTAATGGGTTGAGATCCATTTTGAGCCTTCCTAAAGGATTTTAGAATGTTTGTCACCCTATTTTGATACTGACCTTTGACCCCATCCATAAGTTTCACTTGCATACAGTGTTCTGCTCCCAGCAGTGCTGTGCTCCGTACACCTGCCAAATCTACAACTGCATCGGCTAATAATTCTGTAAATGAGCTGACCAAGGAAATTAGCACGTTCCCATTCAGATTGGATTTGTGCCAGTTCTTAACCTTTATACATGATTTACACCATCAGAGGAAAATCAAGCCCAACTTATCAAAGGTATTGAATCTCTCTTTTAAATTTATTTCCCTTTAACTCACCTAGAAATCAAACTGTAAAATAGTTGTTTTTCGCGTACAGGAGAGTGAATAATCAGTTATGCCACAATCAACTGAATTTCTTTGATATTTTTATTGTGTTACACTTTAGTAACTTCAGTACTGTATATTTTTTATCATATTGTGAAATAAACGTTATAAAACAAGCTAACATATGTATTTTTTACCCTTCATTTACATATCCTTATATATGCTAGTTTGTTGCGCAGTTTTAGATACTGAACGTTGCCTGTTTTGGGTACTATTCTATAGGTGTTTCTTTTACCCAGTAATACTGGTTGCTGGATAATCCGGTATTTGAGAGTGTCGCAGCTCATGGGTTTATATATCCAGTCTCCAATCTTTTATTTGCGATTCAGATTTGGATTCTAGAATAGGAACCATTGTTTAATAGAATGTGATCTTCGTCCATTAAGGACAGCTGCTGGGGGAAAAAAATCAAATTCACAACAGCTGTTTTGCTAGATTTCTGGAAAGGAATGGAGAGGGTTGAGTTATGAAAGAGGCACAAGCTATTTGTATTTGTGCTTTGGTCTGTTTTATGTTTTTTGCTTATGTGTAAAGATACAAGTGTTATGTAAAGTCCTAGAACATGAGAAAAGGTTGATGTGCTGAGCTGTTATCATGTAAACTGTTGTTAGCAACAGCCCTCTTCTTTCCTTGGAATAATGCAGTTGGTCTGTACTACTACTTGGAACTTAGTGGAAACAGTACCCAGCATAAACTGCTAAAAAACCAAGTTATTTTCAGTTACCAGTTTATCTGCGCATTGCGGGGTTATCTTATACCATTTTATGCTCTGGAACTCTTGGAAAACATCCAGAAAGTTTTGGCTGCTTATCCTGGCTCCTTACACAGAAATGGGGGACATACTCTATCCCAGTCTGAAATGCCACTCTTGTCTATATGTTCCAAATTTAATTAAATGGATTTGGGGACACTATTAGTAAACTAAAACATCTTGTGATCTCAACGCTCAAATCAGAAGCAGTTTGGAAGTGCCTGTGGAAGTTTAAGGTGGTTTTGAGGTGCAATACTACATATTTAAGAGCTGTTTTGATAGTGGTACCAAATGCCGCATGCAGTAAGACCTGGACAACAGCCAGGCTTGGGCTGATAAGTGGCAAGTAACATTCGCACCACGCATGTGTCAGGCAATGACCATCTCCAACAAGAGAGAGTCTAATCACCTACCCTTGACACTCAGTGGCATTACCGCAACTGAATTCCCCCACCATCAATATCCTGGGGGTCGCCATTGACCAGAAACTCAATTGGACCAGCCACATAAATGCCCTGGCTACTAAAGCAGGTCAGAGGCTGGGTACAAGTCAGGAGTGTGATGGAATACTCTCCCTTTGCCTGGATGTGTGCATCTGCAACAACACTCAAGATGCTCAACACCATTCAGGACAAAATAGTCTGCTTGATCGGCAGCCCATCCACCACCTTAAGCATCCTTTCTAATTTAAAAACTCAGAGGTTAATTGCACACAATAAAGCAAATGCTTAGATCTATAAATCATGTCAGTGAATCGGGCTGTATAGATTATTTGCTTAATTCTCCAATGTCCTGCTCTCTGGAGCTAGTTTAACGTCCTTGGCTATTAGGCTATTACAGTATGTAACGAGCTAAGTGGCTGTTAAGCCACTTGAGCGGTGCAAAATTAACATTGTAGTTCAGTCCCAATTGGATATGTTTCTGCAGTAAAGCTGATAATTCCGTTGAACAAACTCACTATCAGAAAACTGAAATGATCAACAAAACTTCATTCTCTGTCATTGGTGTTATTAAGGCAAACAGTATGTACTAGAGTTAGCAGATAATACCTGCATGATTAAAATGCAATAGTGTCAACAGATGTTTTATTGCCCTTAACAGTTCTGCTGAAAGGTAAATTCACTGCGAGCATAATTGATATCACTTAAAGAGGGAGAAGGAGCAGTTTGTAACATAACTGCAATTGTACTGATGTTATAGCAGCATTATACCAGCTAATAGAGGTCTGTAAAATAATGAAGGGGTTTGATAGTGTAGACATAGAGAAGATATTTCCTCTTGTGGGGGAGTCCAAAACTAGGGGCCATAAATACAAGATAGTCACCAATAAGTCCAATACAGAATGCAGGAGAAACTTCTTTACCTGGAGAGAATGTGAAACTCGCTACCACATGGAGCAGTTGAGGTAAATTGCATAGATGCCTTTAACGGGAAGCTAGATAAGTACATGAGGGAGAAAGGAATAGTAGGATTCGATGAAGTAGGGTGGGAGGAGGCTAGTGTGGAGCATAAACAGCGGCACAGACCAGTTGGGCCGAATGGTCTGTATTCTGTGCTGTAAATTCTATGTAATTCGCGTTTTTATTCACTGCCATTAAAAGAAACGAAAAATGGAGAGATCAACGTCCCATTCTAAAAGTGGAAAATATACCCCATAGTTGTCTTTTTGATTTAGTTGCTGGTCCTGTGTTTGAGAAGCAGAGACTGTCTTTGATGTAAAGCAGAACAGTAACATTGAAGTACGATTGATATTTGATTGGCAACGCGTGTGTGGAATTGCAATGAAAAGGAGAAACGTAGACAAAGAGTGAGTGTAAATGGAATCTGTTCAAATGGACCTCACTATAAAGTGGTGCTGCTCCAGCAGATCATTTTCCGTGGATTTTTTTTAACCATTGTCAATTTTGCCCCCCAGTATTTCAGATTAAGTTAGATACATGTTACCAGTTTTTCTCTTGCTGATGAACATTTGTGATTTAAACACAATAGCTGTAGGAGTCAAGTTAAAATGTTTGATGGCTGCGCTTTCTTGTTATGCAAAATTTGCCAGTGACTACTCGATGAAAGGTTTTGGTTAAAAAGAATTTTAAGTCCATTTTTGTGGCACATTATGTACCAAAGAAAGTGGCCCAAATGATGACTATAGTTGCCAGAAAATATCTTCACTGTTTATGGAACTCCACAATAGGCTTGCAGACATGGCAAAGCTATCCGCGAATGCATGTAATAGTGGTCTTCGCAGGGTTTCTATAGGGGAAAAAAAGAAGGTTCAGTAGTTAACCAGAATAACAAGGTTTTTTTCACTAAGATTTCAACATACGATAAACAGCTCTCCTCTGATGGAACAAATAAAAGACTGAAAAATATACTGGAGAGGATAGACTGAGTAATTAAAAAATCAACATAAAATAATTTATAATGACCCGAAAGAACAGTAAAGGAATAGTGGTTTAAGGCTTTATAAACTCACCCATCGCCCCTTTTGTCTCTCCCAAAAGAAAATGGCTGTTCAGCAGAAAATAACCAAATTAATCTGCAGCTATGGTACTTTTGAACCGTACGTACATGATTGCACAACTCGGTCTTGCTGAAGACTAACCAATTCATTTTGATAAGGAGTGAGTTGAGCACCGACAGTCAACCACTTCATGTTTCCAGTTTAAGCATTTTGAAGCCTCATGGGAAATACTTAGTTTTATTTGAATGTTTCCAGAAATACTGAAGAGCTTGTTCATGCACTACTGAGAAGATAAGAACCATGAATGTGGGTCTCAAGAGAGCGTCGCAGTAGAGTGATAATGTGCAAACTGTATAGAGTACACAACATGTAGCAGCTGTTTGTCTTTGTCATGCTTGAGAAATACAGATTTCAGTGCCTTAGTGAGAAGTTGATGTTATTTTCACTAAGGAAACAAAATAAGATAGCTACCCCAATTCCAAGTTGGCTGAGGTATATTTATTATTTAACATAAAACCCTCTCCAACATAACGTGTTAAAATACAGTTGCCTGCAATTTTTATTCTGTAGATAATTGAGATGCTAATGAACTAACCTTTATCTTGTTTCTTCATAGACCGCAAATAATAGGCTTGTCTGGGTATTCAAAAATCACTTCTTGCCCACTGTGTTGGAAAGCCCTTTGATCTCTGTCTGTGAGAAGCTGATAAGAGGAGGAACACAGCGAGGGAAACAGAATAGCTGAACGCACAGTTAGTTTTGTTGAAAAGCTGTGAGGGTTTTCACTGAAGTGGAGGGGTTAGAGAATAGTTAGATTACCTCTTGTTTAAGTCAAGTAAGATGACCCACTGATGTGGAAAATGCGGTCCATTATCTTCTATCATAGGTTGTACTGATTGAGCCACATAAATCTGACCATAACTGTTGAGCTGTACGTTCACCTCACTGTGAAATAAAGCAGCTTCATGATTTAAAACCAAGGCTCACCTTATCCAGTGTTAACTTGGTCTGCCTTCAGAGAAATTTAAGAAATACATCTGAAAAAGACACAGATATCCAGTTCAGGTTGCAAGGGATTTTCATTGTTATACCCCCTGGGTCCCACTATCACACAAGTAGGTAAATCATAGAATCATCAAATAGTACAGCACACTAGGAGGCCATTCGGCCCATCAAGTCTGCGCCGGCTCTTTCGAAGAGCAATCCAGTTAGTTCCACTCCCCCGCTCTTTCCCCATATCCCTGAAATTTTTTCTCCTTCAAGTATTTATCCAATTCCCTTTTAAAGGCTACTATTGAATTTGTGTCCACCACCCTATCAGGCAGTGCATTCCAAATCCTAACCACTCGTTGCGTAAAAAAGTTTTTCCTCATGTCGCCTCTGGTTGTTTTGCTTAAATCTGTGCCCTCTCGTTATCGACCCTTCAGCCATTGGAAACATTTTCTCAGTATTTACTCGATCTAAACCCTTCATGATTTTAAACACCTCTATCAAATCTCCTCTTAGCCTTCTCTGCTCGAAGGAGAACAACCCCAGCTTCTCCAGTCTATCCACGTAACTGAAGTCCCTCATCCCGGGAACCATTCTAGTAAATCTCTTCTGTACTCTCTCCAAAGCCTTCACGTCCTTCCTAAAGTGCAGTGCCCAGAATTGGACACAATACTCCAGCTTGTGCCGAACTAGTGCATTCTATAGGTTTAGCATTACCTCCTGGCTTTTGCACTCTGTGGGCTGGATTTTGATACTGGGGCGGGTTGGGGTCGTGTCATCCGCATTTCGTGTTATCCACCCGACTGCAATTGGATGTGGGAGATTGATGCAATTTTCACCTAATTGGGCAATTGAGTTCCAGCATGTGGGAACCCATGAACCAATTAGTGGTTTGAGTCTGAAAGTCGCCTCTGATGATGTCATCATTGTTGCTGCATTGCAGGTCAGAGACTGCCTGGCCTTTGCTGTGAGAGGACCTGGATGCAAAATGAGCAGCAGCTCAGAGAGAGAGAGAGAGAGAATGAGAATTTTGTTTTTGCATCCAGGTCCTCTCACAACAAAGGCCAGGCATTCTTCCAATGCAGCAGCATCAGAGGCGACTTTCAGACCTAATACTACTACTACCTTCATCACATCTCCGTTGTAATAGTGGACCTGCAGCTGAGAGTCAGCAATCCACTTGTGCTCCCGCCAGGTTTCACTGGCGTGTTTCAGATCAGGCGTGCTTCACGTGGGAAAAGGGTTAAACTAGCTAAAAAGTATCAAAATGGCATTACAGAACCAATTTAGGGCTTTAATGGCCTCTCCCGCCTTTTGGAGGCGGGACGGAGACGGGAACACCACACACGATTTCATCAAAATTGCATGGAGGCGGGATCGGGTCCGCCCGCCACTTTTTGCAATTTTAACCCCCCACACGCCTCCAAACCCGCCTCCACGGGTCAATGAAAATCCAGCCCTATGCCTCTATTTATAAAGCCCAGGATTCCATATGCTTTATTAATTGCTTTTTTAAACTGTCCTGCCACCTTCAAAGTTTTGTGCACTAACACCCCCAGGTCTCTCTGTTCTTGCACCCCTTTTAAAATTGTACCATTTAACTTGCATTGTCTCTCCTCAATTCTTCCTATCAAAATGTATCACCTCACACTTTTCTGTGTTGAATTTCATCTGCCTTGTGTCTGCCCATTCCACCAGCCTGTTGATGTCCTCTTGAAGTCTATTACTATCTTCCAGTAGTGTTGAGAATCATCAGATGTCACAGCGTGGTGATGAATTGGACTACAACTTTGTCCCTCAAAGGCTCGGCTTTAACCCATTCGGGGTCATTTGTCATCTTCCGAGACAGAGTGCTCAAAGAGCAGTGAGAGCCAACTCCTAAAAAAGTAAAACAACAACAGAAAATGCTGGAAAAACTCAGCAGGCCAGGCAACATCCGTGGAGAGAGAAACCGAGTTAATGTTTCAGGTCAAAACCCTTCGTCAGAACTGAGAAAAAAGCAGGAAATGAAACAGATAAAAAAGCAAGTGGGAGGCTGGGGGGAGGAATAAAAGAACAAAAGTGGTGGTCTATGGTAAGTAGAGACATTAAGAGATGCTCAAGGCAAGATGAGATGGTAATAGGACAGGTTAAGAAAGATGCTTAAACTATTTCTGAGAGTGACTGAATCTGAACCACTGAATCTGAGAAGGCATCGACAACAGATCTAATTTTTTAACAGTAATACTCTTTGAAGTAACCAGCTTTGAAGAAAGTCATCCTGCTGCGACTGAATTGCGGAGATAGATTTATCTGACTGGAGTACTTTACATGTGATTTGAACCCAAGCAGACCATAAAGGGAAGTCCAGCTGGCACCACAGTGACCAGAATACTTGGATGCACAATGCAAAGCAAAATGTTAATTAGATGATCTATTCCAAGGCCAAGTAGAGTCTGAAAAGAAAGCCATAATAAGAAATGTAGGAAATAAGGATGAAATCAAGTTGATAAAGATCACAGTAATAGTCTTGATTCTTTTACAATGAAAGCCCAATCCAGAAATTATTTTAGATAATGTTTTATTACCACGAGGAAATATTGTATAATGTGAATCATTTTTTTTTTCTGGACTGAACTTTTTGCAGCCAATAACATGATTTCTTATCCTGTGTGTATTCCTTTCTACATGTAACTATCTTGCAAAAACCACAAAAAAGGTTTAACATTTTTTCTTCCCCTTTTAGAATGCAGTATCTGTTCAATGACGTGTTTGATTGAGAACTTTACTGATTGCAGCAGCAGAAGTGTTTTGAGACCATTGGGAACTTGCAACAGATAGCAACCAGCTAACATATAAAATCACTCTCTCTCCACCTCCCCCTCCTCACCCCAGTGATTCCCAATGAAGCAGTGTGCACAGCATTCATTTAAAATGTATAGGTAATGGCCCATATTCTGTACATGAGCAAATGCGTACGCATTCTGCCTTAATGTCTACGTTTCCTCATTATTAATACCGCCGTGGAAGACTGTGCAATGTTTTTGTGATCATGTTTGTAATGAGACTTTAGAATCTGCATCATTGATCCTAGTGGTTGTCAAGGATACGCCGCATTTTCTCATGATTCTTGTATTTACTGGATAACTCACGAATGATGAATTTGTACAATTGTTGCAGTCAATCTTGTTACTACAGTACAATGAAAGATCATGGAGAGAGAATTTCTGTGGAGTTCTCCCAATCTCCCACCGTAACTTCAATGGAAGATTGACAGAAGCCCTGGAGAAATGGTGTAAACAGCATTTTTAACTGTTTCTCTGGCGGTTCCACACAACACCCGACAGAGAATCCCTTGGAAAGCCCAGGTGCGTTCAAAAGGATGTAATGAGTATCCTCGTGTGTACCACACTTGCTGCGTTTTATGTCATATCTAAAAATAACATTCAGTATATAACTTGACATTGAAATCCACATAAATTATTACGGATCACATTTGAGCAAAAGCACAAGCTACACCTGCAGGCAAATATTTCCTTTAGGCTTTATTCAAGGCTTTATTGTGTGTGGTTTTAACAAATAACTGTTACTGTTGAGATGATATGGAGGGCAAACAGAAAGCAGATCGATGTGGAGTTAGTTTCAAATGTTCTGATCATTGTTACTACTCAATACCTCCTTTTGGAATCACCCGGGCTTTCTAAGGGATTCTCTGTTGGGTGTGCAATGGAACCCAGAGAAACAGTTAATAATTGCTGTTTACACCATTTCTCCAGGGCTTCTGCCAATCTTCCATTGAAATTACGGTGGGAGATTGGGAGAACTCCACAGAAATTCTCTCTCCATGATCTTTCATTGTACTAACGAGATTGACTGCAACAATTGTACAAATTAATCTTTTGGCATTTCTTTAATTATGTTGAGGAACTGAGAACTTGCAGAACTATAGGTCAAGTATCATTGAAAATTAACGGTTGTTGAAATCAGGAAACTGAAATCAGATCGTGACATAGTTTTGGAATTCCCAAAAGATGTATTCTTGTTCTATTATCCAGTCTTATTTACTCCTATTCAGGAGCATTCTGCTCTATCTGAAGATAGAACCTTCATGGAATATTTCTTTTTATTGGAGACAAATTCAGTTGGAAACCATATTAGTCATATTATTAGGAGTGCCAGACAAGGGACGTATTTTAAATATTTGGGCTAATTGTAGTAGATAGGTGATGTCAAAGTTGACTTTTTTCTGGATAAGGAAAATGCAAATTGTTGAAAATACTTTTTTCCTTTTAATATTTACCTTTTTTAAATAACTTTAATTATAACAGGAGTAGTCAGAGCAGGTTCATTTCTATAAATGAAACATGTCATTGTTAACTCGTAGCCACATTAATAATTGTTCATACTTTCCTGGAAAAATAAAAAAAAATTCACCTGTGGGAGAAGGTGATTTTGATCACGATTGTTGATTTTTTTGGCCTGGAAATACATCAGTTTTATTCAGGAGGTTAGTGGGACACAGCACTGAATAAGGGGTGATTTTTAGGCAGCTATTGCCATGTGGCCTTGGCCAGATGTTGCATCTTGCTTTTGGCAGCCTCTGGGAGGCACCACAGGTTAGCATTACACTGTGGTTCGGTAAAGATAGATATTTAGAACGATAATAATTTACAGTAGCCTAGTGGATGAAAGCTGACCGTTCGCTCATAACTGGCTCATGAATCTCACTGCCACCTCCTGCACGTGAATACAATGAACTGAATCCGCAATATTCAAAGGAGACAATCTTTCGGGAGGACTAACTGTGCTTGTGATAGTGGAGTCAGTATTTAGCATATTGAACAAATACAGTAGCCATATAGGGGGAAAAATTGGGGGTGCTACCTTTACCGGGACGCTAATTTTAGCGTCCTGAAAAAGTTAGAACCCCGCGGACGATTTTCCCAGGTAGCGCCCTGAGAGGGAGGAGGGGCGCTACTGGAAGCGCCCCGCGTCCCTCTTGGGGCTCTGTGGCGCTGCGGCACGTCGCGCCGTGGTACTGCAGGCCTTCCTCCCCTTATTAAAAGGGAGGGGCCTGGCGCTGCGCGTCCCGGCGCTCAGCTGGGTCACCAGGGATTGGGAGCGCCGGCAAACGAGCTCGGCACTCGAAGAGTGCCGGGCTCACGGAGAGCAGCCGGCACCTAGCGGGGGGGGGGCTTCAAGGGGCCAGGGACAGCAACGGGGGCAGGTGTTGGCAGGCGGCCAGCAACAAAAATGGCCACCCGCCACCTCCCCTTTAACTAGCGCCGCCCCGGCTGTAGGTAGGGCCCCCTGACCCCAGCGGACACAGCGTCCAGCGGTAAGTCGGGCGGGAGGGGGGCGCCACCTAATATTAGAGCCGGGGCGCTACGCACGGCGATGACGTCATCGCGGCGCCGCCGCTAACCTCCCGCTGAATTTCACGGGAGGCGTTAGCGGCACCGCGCCCAGGCGCGAGTTGATTTGCATCCCGTTAGCGCCCTCTTAGGGTGCTAACGGGAGGCGCAAATCAACTGATTTTAGCCCCCATAGACTGCAGACCTCTACCTTAGAAATGATTTATGTATCCTGTACAAATGGCACTCAACTCCAATGTATTCATGAAAACAAGTCCCATTGCATTCTGAGATGGAAAGATTTGAAAAAAGAGACATAGAAAGAACACATGGACAATGCATTAACCATGAATTTTCTGTAATCTGGAAGGTTTTGTGCATAAAAATGCACTGTCAAGAGTTTTAAAATTACCATTCGGTCAAAATTTATTTGCATTTCACCACCACATTTGTGAAAGGCCCAAAGTATAATTATAATAATTATATAAATAATAAGCGTGAGTAGCTTTCTTTCATTGACCTTCATGTTCTGTTCAGGTCATAATTCACATGGGATTTATTTATGTGCACTCTCATTAATTCAGAGGTGATGCCATGGGATTACATTGACTAGTAGTGTTGTATTAATGTGGCGCAAGGGAGTTTATTATTATTGAGAGCTGTTAACGTGTGACCGTTTCAGAACGTTGTAGCTCATTATCTTAAACCTTCACGAGCTGCACTGGAATTCAGTGGATCACATTTTCATCACGTGGACTTGCCATTGAGCTCTTGCACTGCTGGGTGCTCCAGGTTAAAAAGAAAACCTGGAAAAACTGGAAATCTGGAATAAAAGCAGAAAATACTGGAAATTCACAGCAAGCATTTGAAAAGAGAAATATCAGTGTTTTAGTTTGGGAGCCTTTGTCAACCTGTCTCTCTTTTTTAAGATGATAATGTGCTTACTATGCATCGCTACCAGTTTCTGTTTTTTAATTTTTACAGTGAGGTTAGTTGATTGACAAGTGAAAGGTATGTGTTCGCTGAGGAGAGTTGCATTTAGCGTCAGTGTCTTGCTCGTTATCTTTTCATTTCATCTTTCTTTTGTACTCTCTTCTTTTGTGGCCTTTGAACAGTATCTCATGGGAATAAAAGAAAATCCAAAGAAACTTTGATCAAAGTGTCAATTGTTTTAAAGAACTGAATACAAGTGATATGGAAAAAAAAGATTAATTCATGAAAGTAATGATTTCTTCTAAGAAAGTATATTTTAGCTCTTATAAAGGTGAACAGTGCTATTCTGGAGAATAGGACGTTGTCCTGCAGTACTTTATCCTTTATAGGTATTTTAACCCGTCAGCTCCATTCTCAGGGTTCAAGAGTGGGTTTCATACATGACCTAACTTATATTTTATTTGTTTCCTGTTTCTTTCTGTTGATTTTTTCTGAGTATTTGTGAAGAGAAACTTTCAGCAGGGTTTCTCCAAATTCCTGCTGTAACGCAGGTGGAAAATCAGTGGAAACCTTGGAGAAACAGCGCAAGCCCTTTCTCAGGTGGTTTCCACCAATCTTCCGCTCAAGTCATGGTGTGAGATCAGCAGAACCCGCGTGGAAACTTGACCTTGTTCTCTTCTGTTGAATTTAAAAAAATAAAGTAGCTGCTCAGAAACACATAGGCTCGGATTTTGTTCTCAGCGGCGGAGGAACGGCGCTCGCTGTTCACCTCGCCAACAGCTGCCCACAGACTTTCCACGGGCTTGTTAGCAGCGATTTCCTCTAATCCGGCGTCTTTTCCAGCATGGCGCCTTCTACATGGGATCCGTGGCGTGTGTAAGCAAGTCAAGAAACAGCTCAGATTGAAAAATGCTCACTGTGACACGCAGAGTCTAAACCAGGAAGTATAAATTAGATTTAAATTATGTACAGAAAGTGAGATGAAGATTGCGAAAAAAGATGGGATTAAGAGAGAAAGATAAAAGAGACAGAAAAAGTTAAAAAAATTATTTTAATATGCATTTTTCTCCAATAATTAACCAGCATTTCACTGTGTGAGAACTGCTGTATTTCCCAAAGGACTCTTCTCTGAAAGGTTACCTGTACATTCTTTGGGACAAAAGTTTCCTTGTAACACCTCGAAATGCCACGTGATTAGTTAAGTTTGTGCTCAGTAATTCTTTTCTAATAGGAAAAATAGCCCAAACTGAATTGCAGTCATGTGATTTCCCATTGTTTATGGATGTCATTTGTGCGTGTACAGCCTAAAACCAATTAATTCCTTAGTATGTATTTGTAATTTATTGCCAGAACTATTATTTTCTGTATAGTAAACATTGTACTCTAATGTTTTTGGTCATCAAAAAAAAAAATTTAATATCAGCCTTGGGAGGTCAGTGTCGAGTACCAATTTGATGCCGTGGGTAGCAGATTTCATTGAGGTCAAGCCCCACTCCAGGACTTGAACATAATCTAGGCTTTCAATTCAGTGCAGTGCATTGTCAGCTTTGCGGTCTTTTGAATGAGACATTAAACCAAAGACTGTTCAGGTGGATATAAAAGATCCCACAGCAAAGAAGAAAAGGGTGCCCTCCTGGTGTTCATACCAACATTCATCTCTGGTCATTAATCTCATTTTCTGTTTGTAGGATCTTGCTGTGTGCAAATTGACTGCTGTGTTTGACAACATAACAACTGTGATTACACTTCAAAAGTTATATAAATGTAAATTCTTTCCTTCTACCTGCAAAGGTGATGGGTTGTCAGCACTCAACAATAATGGATATGGAAAACACTGCAGGCACAACAACATAATACTCAGTGGATAACGTTAAAGCAAGCATGCTTGGACTAAGCTTAGAATTAGAGATTTGAGTATAAAATTGATGAGTGTCAGCCAGTGGCTCAGTTGGTAGCACCCTCGCCTCTGAGTCAGAAGGTTGTGGGTTCAAGTCCCACTCCAGAGACTTGAGCACAAAAATCCAGGCTGACACTCCAGTGCAGTACTGAGGGAGTGCGGTGCTGTTGGAGGTGTCATCCTTCGGATGAGACATTAAACCGAGGCTCCGTCAGGTGGACATAAAAGATTCCATGGCACTATTTTGAAGAAGAGCAGGGGAGTTATCCCCGGTGTCCTGGCCAATATGTATCCCTCAATTAACATCAGTAAAACAGATTATCTGGTCATTATCATATTGCTGTTTGTTGGAGCTTGCTGTGCGCAAATTGGCTGCCGCGTTTCCCACATTACAACAGTGACTCCACTTCAAAAAGTACTTCATTGGCTGTAAAGCACTTTGGGACATCCGATGGTCATGAAAGGCGCTATATAAATGCAAGTCTTTCTGGTGTCAGCCAGACTTGATTAGAAAGATTCTTTTCCCCCTAAATAGTTGACATGGAGAACAAATCACAGCTAAGCAATTAATACTGAGTCAATTCACACCTTTAAAAAAAGAGCTGGATTTACATCCGGTAAAGAATATAAGTGGACTAAATGTTCTGTGAAACATGATGCCACTTCTGTCACTGGGATCATGAAAATGTCATTGCAAGGAAGGCAACTTTCAAGGTTGTAAGGTTAGACAGCCATGTGAATTTTGCTGGATTAACTTTGGGAACGAGTAGTGGCTCAGAGACACACTGGAGGTAAATTGAGTCCATGATGGAGTTGAAGCTATGTGGAGGGAGCAGGCCTGAATGTTCTTGTTCTGTGCTTTCTTATGTTCTTATTTGTAGCAGTATTTTAAATTTTTTAACAGCAGTTAGCCATCATATAAATACAACAGTGCATGAATCACAATCCAGTACGATGTTTAAACAAATCATAGAGCTTGATTGGAGATAATACACTTGCTCCTTTGGGCTCGATTTTACCAGGCCCGAGGAGGCGGGTTTGGAGACGTGCGAGTTGTCAAAATCGCAAAAACTGGCGGGTGGGTCCGAACCCGCCTCCATCCTGCTTCTGAGCAATTTTCCCACATTCGTGGTTTCAGATCCCGCCTCCAAGAGGCGGGATAGGCCCTTAAGGCCCTTAACAACCATAATCCCATTTTGAGAGGCCTTTCTGATTTTAACACATTTCCCCCATCCTGCATGTCTCCTCTGGAACATGCCAGTTAATCCTGGTGGCCTCACAAGTGGATTGCTTACTAACAGCTACAGCTCCACCATTACAAAGGAGTTTTCACCAATGATCATTTGCAGGTGGCAGAACTTTGTTGTCAGGTCTGGGGGAACTTTTAGCAGGCCTACTCATTGTTGTGGAAGTTTGGAGCCTGACACCCCTAGCCCTACCTTGACTAAGTGCTTCCTCAACTGAGTTATATACCAGAAGCATGGGAACCATTTATTTCCTTTCCTCCTGGACATCAGATTTGGACGAAGACCAGCTGCGGCAGCAGCAGAACTCTGAACAACAGCACCACCAACAGCAGGAGCAACAACAGGAGCACCAAGCTGCTGCTCACCCACCCGCCCGGGATGCAAGGGACGCACTCATGTTGGCCAGATTTGCTTAGCCTGCACAATCAAACACTTTTGCCTCACACCTTCTTACCAGAGCATCGACAATGGACAAGAACCTGCGGATTCCTATCACTCTGACCACCATACTGACAATTGCAAGTCGCCCTAAGCCCTCAATGTGGAAGTCCCATTTGCGAAATGACACAGGCCACAACTTCAACAGTTTGCCATCTAATCTGTTTATCATAACAATTCAAGGATGGCTTGTCAAAAATCAATACAACAGAACACCCAAGTGACTACCCTTGTGACTACTTGTGCTTTATCTTCCACTTATGCGTGCTCCTACGTGGTGCTTCCCCTGTGGCTTCAGCAGATGTGGAGGCCCCTTGCTCACTTTCTTGCTGCTCCTGTCTCGACACCTTTGGCGGGCGTCCTCTGGGGTTGCGAACCTTTGAGGGCTCGGCAACAGTCTGCTGATCCTGCGGCTGTGCAGGGGATGAGACGCCCATCTCAGTTGGGTGAGGACTCTGGTGGGGCTCTGACCGAGGGCTTTGCAGTGGCATGGTCATGTGAGCGCTTGGAGAGGAGCCCCCACTTCCTTGTTGTCTGCCACCAACATCCCTCTCATGGGTCAGCCCCACTTCAGAGCTAGCAAGTGGCTTGACAGCACCTTGCTGCACTTCAGGGGGGCCATGAGGACCCGTTTCTGCACTGGAAGTCCTACTCCAGAGGACTTCCATGAAGGTCTGGTTTTTATGCTCAATCGCTGACCATCGCTCCTCAAGCGATGTCAGTCTATTCTGAACAATGACCATGTTTTCAATACCCTGGCGACTAAGCTCCTCCATGGCCATAGCCATCCTCTCCTCTGTGGTAGCCACCCTCTCCTCTGTGGTAGCCAGCCTTACCACGGAGGTTGCCATCCTTTCCGTGGTGATGCGTTCATGCGCCAATGCCTCCACAAAGGCTCTGCTCATGTTTGCGATGGACTCCTCCATTCGCTCCACACTCGCAACGACCCTGGAGACAAAGCCTGCCAGAGACTCCTGCACCTGTTTCTGGAGTTCCAGCACCGCTCTCCTTCTGGATGGACCTGGAGGCACAGGGTCGACATGCAGCTGAGCCGAGCTGGCAGAGCCCTGCACCCTCCGACGAGGACTCTCCACTGCTGTCCCTGTCTCCACCATCTGCTGATGCTGACTTGTGATCTGTGATACACCAGGTGACAACACTACTCTATCTCGCGAAGGTCCCACCGAGGTGTGAGTGTCTGCGCTGGTGCTGGGTGCGCTGAATTCTGCTGACGCTGCGCCCTCAGGTTGCAGCTTCCTCTGAGGAGTCTTGAGGCTCAGGCTGTTCCTCCTGGACAGTGGGGACGGGGGCTCTTGATGGTCCTGTGGGGGAGTAAAGGAAAGAGTTAGAGATGTGAGGTAAAGGTTGCATGCATATTGAATTGTGCAGATGATCGTAAGTCAATCTGTTAGAGCATCAGAATCATTATCAGTCACTCATGCAATGTCAATGAGAGAGATGCAAAACTATTCTGTCACCAGCTTGCTGTGATGCGCCCGTCTGTCCGTCCCCCACTGGCGAATCGTCCTCCACTCCGGCGATCTCCAGGGCCGCCTCCTCCGAAGTGGTGAGCTAGGCTACTGAGGGTGGCTCTCCTCCTGTCCTCGCTCTTTCCCTCTTATTGTGGGCTCTCTTTTCCTGCAATGAGGGACACAAGTGGAGTTTGAGTGAGAATGAAAGAGTGAGTGTAGAGAATCCATAGCATAGATGCTAAGAAGGAGACAAAGGGCCCTCCCTGTTTGTTGTAAGTTGTAAGTCATTGCATCACAGTGATAGGTAGTGTGAGGGCTGCATGGTCGAATAGTTAAGTGAGTGTGACCATAGAGAGAGAGGGAATGGGTAAGGGTGCAGGGATGTAAGTGTCAAGTGGGATGTGGAGGAAGAGGTTGGCAAAGCAGAGTGCTGGTGATGAGAGGCGATGGGGATCAGATTGAGGCTGATGGGAAATGTCATACTCACTTTTCCTGTGCGGAGAAGGTCATGAAACCTCTTCCTGCACTGCAGCCAGGTTCTGCTGCACATAGAAATTGCGTTTACCTCTTGGGCCACTTGCAGCCACACAGCTTTAGTCTGCTGGGGAGGCTTTTTCCTCCCTGAGGAAGGGAAGAGCACCTCCTTATTTGCTCTTGCTCCCTCCACCAGAGCTTGGAGGGAGGCCTCATCGAATCTTGGAGCACACTTTGGTCTACTGGTGGACATAATTGGTGAAGGAAGCGCTCAGAACAATGGGCATAAAGTTCAAAGGCTGAAAAAGAAGCAAGGCTGCTTGCAGGCCTTAAAGCCAGCAGCATTGATGATGTCATCGGAGGTGACTTTTTGTATGAAAAGGCTCATTGGGCCAGGGGTTCCCACAGGCTGGAAATCAAGTGCCCAATTAGGGCAAAATCGCACTTTTGTCCCACTTCACATCGGAGTCGGGGTCCTGACACGACGACCACCTGACACGCCCCCAGCCCGTCCCCAATGGCAAAATCGAGCCCTTTGTCTTTTGTGTTACACGGTTGTTTCCGTTCATTACTTGAACACTATGGCACAGGTGGGATACCCATTGGGATATCAAAGGAAAAATACTGGAAATGCACAGCAGATGGATCAGCGTCTGAAAGAGGTTAACATTTTCACTGAAACTTGACCTATTTCTCCTGCCTTACCCCATGAATTTTTCAATTATTATTGCTGTCTTCCTCTTTATTGGTCAGCAAGTCAATAACTAGAGGTCATAGAATTAAGATCATCACTAAAAGAATGAGGGAAGAGATTAAGAGAGAGTTTTTATTTTACACGGAGGATTCTGAGGACATGGAATGCCCTACCGGAACAATGGTGGGAGCAGAGTCCATAATCGTTCATAAAAGAGAAGTGGATAGATAGTCGAGAAAAAAGAAGGGTATGGCGAAAGGGCAGAGAAATGGGACTGTGGATAGCTCTTTCAGAGAGCCAGCGTAGGTGTGATGGACCAAATGACCGCCTTCTGTGCTGTAAAATTCTATGATTCTATGGCCTTGAATTTAACCCTCGCTGAGAGGGTCAGAGGGGGGTTAAAATATCAGAATCAAGCAAACCGACCCCAACCTGACCCCACTCCCACCCCTTTAAATTTTCAAGTGCAGAAATCAGGCCATGCACGAGGCTCCCACAAAAGGCAGGTGGGGCCTAATCAACATACCAAAGTCATGGCCTGATGACATCATCAGCACCACGACTTAAATTTCACAGTAACTGAGGAGGAGGACCGGCCTGTGGGATTCCCGGCAGCTGGTCTGAGGCGGGAGCTGCTGGCTCCCCAAGCTAAGTGGCTCTTTTAGCATTCCTTGTGGGCCAGGAGGAGCAGGCGAGCTCCCCCCAGGCCCCTCAAGGAAGCCTCCTGTCTCTCCCAGCCTCAATCGTCAGCCTCCGCGCAGCCCGGAGCTGAAAGCCCCTTCCCAGATCCAGGGACCGTCCCCAAAGGTCCCCGGCTGCGGTCTCCTGCCAATAGTGTTGCCTCCCGCTCACCGGGCAGGCTGCCAGGAGGAGTTGGCCCTACAATATGTTAATGATGCCCTGCTGTTAAGATCGGATGAGCCTGTATGTCCCCTGACTTGCCGGGTTCTCCCTGTGCTTTTGTGCTCCCCTGCACCCTCCCAACCTCCTCGTAAATATCGGGGCCTATGTCTAAGGAGTGCGCCATTCTCTGATGAAGAGGGAGGGCTGGATCAATGGTGACTGGGTCCACGGCCTCTCCCTGGACAATACAATGCAGAGACCCGAAATCCAGTGCTGATTCATCAGCAAGCTGCCTGGGGATGTTCCGCAGATATTTGCAGCTTGTCAGTCTCATTTAAATGAGGCCTGAGACCCAATATTGGGAGAGCCTTCGGACTACCTTAACAAGGATTATTCCCGGAGTTCAGTTCATGCTGGCAGACCATCACGAACCAATTTCTCTTCATCTCTGGTCAGTGCGTTCCTATAAAGATGGAAAATGTGGTCTAGGGGGAATGCAGGACATGTATACCAACCAACCTACTGTACCACCAGCATGCTACGTAACCTGTGTATTTAGCATCTAACGTCACATGTATTGGGAGTGGCAGATGGTGTTCCTCTTCTTTCCTAAAGTTCTTAACCCTACAGGATTTTAATTCTACATTTAAAAAATGTTTTGTAAAATGGATGAAATTCCAGCTACATGTAATGATTAATTAAAAAAATTGCACAGAACAAAAGTACTTCAAGTAAATTGAAAGTAAATCTTAGTGATTACACTACTGGGCCTCATTATCTTTCATAAATGCAATGGGGTAGAAATTGGACCTCATTACGGCAGTTTGAAGGCTAATTTCGTGCCCAAAGTATGCCTGAAAACCGTCTAACCCGATATTGGATCAGGCGATTTTTCAAGTGTCTCTGGCGGTCGCCCAAAACAGGTGTTGGACCCCGTACATATGTAAATGAGAGGCTCAACACCTCTTTTAGGCCTTCTTATTGGGCCTGTTCCACAGGATTTTCTGGCGGTGGGTAAGTTTTAAAAAAAAAAATGTAAAAACTCTTGCTGTGAAGCTAGAAGGAGCAGGAGTGCTCCCCTGACTCTACAGTATCCCGATTGGCTGCTCCTTGTTGCCGCTCCAACCCGCCGCCCCCCCGGGTCTTGCCTCTGGGCTGTAGTGGCCCAATATTAATTTTCTTAAAATGGGCAAGCTGCCTGTGGAAGTGTGACAGGTGCCAGCAGCTCGCCCAAATAATATTAATGAGGCCCAATTTGGGGTAAGTTGGGGGCACGCTCCATGCGTGGCGTCCATCTCAGGCCTAAAGGAATTTCAACCCCAATGTTCCAATGTAGTATCAAAGCATAGTGACTTCAGTAAATCATTATCTATAATTCTTTGTACTTGGTGTATAAGATCCATAATCATGATTAATTCCAGACAACCAAAGTAAATTGCATTTAATTAGATTTCATGCTGTTTATAATAATTATGCCATTGTGATTTTTAACATAAGGACTGGCCTTATAAAGGATGCATATGTTGAAAATTACACTGATTATAAAATCCTGCGGGAGGGTAGAACCATCATCATACTTTGGTAATTGTTTTTCAGATCATGTCGAACTGAAAAATCTGCTGTAAAATAATTGTCTTGAAATAGTTACAAATATCAATTTGGAATTAATTGGATCTCTGCCACATTTACTTAGTATTGCTGTTATCACTCTGAAGCAATCAGTTTGTAATGGCTTCCCTTTTATATGTAATTAAAAACTCTTGAACTTGCACCTATGTACGTACGTAATTACATTTCTTCAAAATATGCTTAATGTAATTGTTCCTAATCATTCATTTTAAAATCCAAAGTCAAGTTAGTTCTAGTACTTTAAGATCAGCTGAGTTCTCTAACAAAGTGGCAATCTTATTTGGCTAATTATAATTATTTCTAGCACAGTTAGATATAACTTGGATTCAACTATGCCTTGTTTTCAATCGGTAATTCGGCTCTTTAAACCTATTTCATTTAATATATTTAGATGCTGACTCAACCTTGGAGATTTATGATTTGTTTAAAGTGTGTTACTGTCCTACTTATTATTTGAAATACAATTTTGATCAATTTTTAAGGTTTTGTTTTTTCACTTACCCTTTGTTGATGTCCCGAAATCACAGCCCATGCTGAGTGGCTGCGTAGTGGCCCGTTCTCAGAATCTGCCAGTGATACACTTGATCTACCTCGCTATTGATGGCCCTCCTAATTTTCCCGACTTCTTTGTCGAGAAATGTCCATCCTCTTTTTGCCACCTTATCCCAAACACCGTCACGGTTGAGATTAGCAACTCACCGTAGGGAGGGTCGTGAGTGAGAACCTGCACCCTATCAGTCTGTGGTGGATTTCATTGGACCGCCAGTGTGCTTCCTCACCCACTGATTACTAATCAGTTTTGTGAAATAGAAAAGGATTTAGGATAGCAATTGATGATTTTCTTTTATTTGTTTATGGGATGTGGGCGTCGCTGGCAAGGCCAGTATTTATTGCCCATCCCTAATTGCCCTTGAGAAGGTGGTGGTGAGCCGCCTTCTTGAACCGCTGCAGTCCGTGTGGTGAAGGTACTCCCACAGTGCTGTTAGGGAGGGAGTTTCAGGATTTTGACCCAGCAACGATGAAGGATCGGCCGATATACTTCCAAGTCAGGATGGTGTGTGACTTGGAGGGGAACTTGGAGGTGGTGGTGTCCCCATGCGCCTGCTGCCCTTGTCCTTCTAGGTGGAAGAGGTCGCGGGTTTGGGAGGTGCTGCCAAAGAAGCCTTGGCGAGTTGCTGCAGTGCATCTTGTAGATGGTACACACTGCAGCCACGGAACACCGGTGGTGGAGGGAGTGAATGTTTAAGGTGGTGGATGGGGTGCCACTCAAGTGGGCTGCTTTGTCCTGGATGGTGTCGAGCTTCTTGAGTGTTGTTGGAGCTGCACTCATCCAGGCAAGTGGAGAGTATTCCATCACACTCCTTACTTGTGACTTGTAGATGGTGAAAGGCTTTGGGGAGTCAGGAGGTGAGACACTTGCCGCAGAATACCTGCAAGGGTCTAGTACAATGTCAGACTATCGATCCCTTTGTGTTATTTTTTTTGAAGGAAAAAAAGATTAATTCCTGCCTTGTATATTTCTCCCCCCCGCAACACCTGCCCCTTGTGATGCAACATTACCCAATATAAAGAACCTGCTATCATGACTCAGTTAATCGCACTCCAACCAGCTGCTGAAAAAGGCCACTAAAATGGTTAACTCTTGAGTATTTCTTTCCTCTCATTGCATATATGCCTGAATATCACTTTTTTTCCTGCCCATTTTGTACAATTTTATTTCATTTCTACTCCAGACCTTGAACCTTTCATTCTTGGCCATGAAAGCAGGCCAATGACCTGGTCCTGAACCCTGTCCCCAAAAACATTCTGGATCAGCAACTTAGATCTACAAGAGCAGTAGGCATGACTCTCCCTCCCACTTAGTGACGTCCCGAGAGCCCAGCAGAGATTGGGAAGTCACCGTGTGGAGAATAGTTCCACGATCCGAAGATTCCATGCACAGCTTGTCGGTGTACTGCACCACTTCCTTCCCTCCCCTTGCCTGCCGTGACTGATGGTGTTTTTATTTCGGATTTCCAGCGTTTGCAGTTTATTTATGATGATGATGACTGACGGTGTACTTGACATCATAAAAGTGGGGTCATTCTGCAGGACTGAGGGTTCTGTATTCGGATTCTCAGTATCCCCAGCAGGTAGTGAGTCTCAGAAAAAAGGTGTTCATTTTTCTGTATACTTTATTTGCAAACAGGAACTTTAAAAGCATTTAAAAAGCAAACCAGTTTCCTTTTTTCACTTCTCATTAGTCCTGGACTAGCCAGATTAATGAATTCTACTGCGAGTGAGGCAGCTGAGAAAGATGGCTTTGCCTTATTATCTATAAGGTATTTTATTGATGGCCATCTAAATGCATCTCAAAACTATTTGTAACAATTCCAGCTGAGCAAGTGGGGGAAATGACACACAGGTTCTGAGAACGGATAGAGAAATGCATGGAAAACGTCACAAAGTCTGTTTGCTTGTCTTGGAAATGTTAGTTTCCTCCTATTTTTCTTCTTTCGGTAGATCGCTGGCCATTAGGTTTCCTCCACACAGAAGGGAGGGATTGTCGGGGTCATGGCCCTCTCCTTGACTGCTGTTAATGTGGCTGAGAAAAAAAGTGCTATTCAATTCAGACACATGAAATTTAGGTTTTCCTTTCTATCTGACTGGCTTCTGCATGACACACGTCCGAGCAGCACAGCCAAGAACTGCTGCAACGCCTTGTGGAATGGAATGAGGAGCAAGAGTTTCTAGGCCTTGCAGCAATGCAGAATTGCAGTTACACCGCAATCAGTGATGCAAATGCAATTTTGAGGTCTGTGAGCAATGTGTCACAACAACAACAACTTACATAAAGCCTTCAATATAGTAAAACGTCCCAAGGCACTTCACAGGAGCGTTACCGAACAAAATTTGACACCGAGCCACATCAGGAGAAATTAGGGCAGGGCTTGGTCAAAGAGGTAGGTTTTAAGCAGCGTCTTAAAGGAGGAAAGAGAGGCAGAGGGGTTTAGGGAAGGAATTCCAGAACTCAGGGTCTTGGCAGCACAGCCACCAATGGTTGAGTGATTATAATCAGGGATGCTCAAGAGGGCGGAATTAGAGGAGCGCAGATATCTCGGCGGGGGGGGGGGGCGGTGGGATTGTGGGGCTGGAGGGGATTACAGAGATAGGGAGGAGCGAGGCCATGGAAGGATTTGAAAACAAGGATAAGAATTTTAAAATGAAGGCGTTGCTTAACCGGGAGCCACTGCAGGTCAGCGAGCACTGGGGTGATGGGTGAACGGGACTTGGTGCGAGTTAGGACACGGGAAGCAGAGTTTTGGATGACCTCAAGTTTACGTTGTTCTTCTCTTCGCCTTCCCTCCTTGATGAGCAGATATAATTGCAGTATATTGGTATGCAGAAGATACCAATATTATTACAGTGGCTGAGGTGCTGCTCGAGTTTATTTGTACGAAAGCCATGCCCTGCAATACCCATCCTACTGCTCTTGCACAATTGAATGGCAAACAAGTGGTGAAGTGTTGCCGTGACATTAAAAGCTCTGTAATTCTGAAAAACATATCACTCAACATACTTAGTATCATTTCATGTATCTTCCTGTCACAGGGTGGGAAGCATATATGTTTGTTTTGTTTAGCCAGAATGGACTGCAGGAAACTGCAGGCTGGTTTTAGCTTGAGCATTTCTGTCCAAAATGTGTCACTAGTATGTAATTTATGTTGCATGACATTTGGGAACAGATTCCATGTGGCAAAAAGTAAAAAAAAAAGGGCAGAGCCAATATAACTGGTCTGAAGTACAAAACTTCCAGGCATCAGGAACCCACTATAAATGCAGCATGCCTTGTAATGACTCCAGTTATGCCCATGTTCTACTACAACACAAACATTGGCCCGTATTTTCCGATGCCTACGGGTGTGTACGAGGTGTGTACACACCCGTAGGGACATCGGAAATGCCGATTTCAGGCATGCGAAGCGCATGCGCTGAAAACCGGTATTTCCGATCTGTCAAGAATCCTCTTGACAGATCGGACGCCTGCCCTGGAGAAGGGCCTCTGCGGGCGGAGAGTTCCGCTTTCTGCAGAACCTCCGCCCGCTGAAAACCCTTAGAAATCTTACGCCTGGTAAAAGCAGACGTAAGGCCTGCTTTTACCAGCATAAGAGTTTAAAAAAGTAAAAAAAAGATATTTTTTTCACATCTTTATAATTCTAAAATACTTTTTTAAAAAGTTAAGTTTATTTTTAGCCCTGTAAAAAAACTTTAATTAATTTCTCAAAAAATTAAATTTTTGTTTAAAATATTTAATTTAATGTAATTTTAACTCATTTTAAAAACGTGAAAGTTTAAAAAAGATTTATTAAATGTTTTAGTGTCTTTTTTCAGTGATCCCCATTCATACTTTTGACAGGTCTAACTGTCAAAAATATGAAGGGGGATTCCCTTCTTTCATTGGTTCCCCATGGCCCACGTGATCCCAGGGATGCTTGCGAACCACCTGCGCCTCTGGGATACCTGGGCCTCTGTGCATTTCAACTGTGGAGAGGCCCAGGATCAGAAGTGTCCGGACCTCTGGAGCCCTCCGGTAAGGGAGTAGATTTTTTCCCGATAGGAGGCATCCGCACGCAGGAAGCCTCCTATCGGAAATTACGGGCCATTGAATTCACTTCACTTGCATAGTCAATTTCAGAGTGGATTTGTTTTTAGCTGAGTGAAGCATAGCATTGAAGAGAGTTAATTGCCTTTTGTCACAAGATCATTCTGTCACAGTATTTGCGGCTGGCTGAAATTTGTTTGAAAGTCTCAAGTTTATTGGGTTTTAAAAGAGAAAGTAAGTGTAGGAAAACATAGGTTCACTCGGAGGTTCTCCCACTGATGTCTAACTATGCCAAGAGTCATTTTCAAATTCTTCTACTGTGTAGCAAAATTTATTATTTTTTTTAAATGGTACGTATATTTTCTCTTCTACCCTTTTCTGTTTGTTTCTCTGTGCCGCATGACCTACCATGCTGACAGATGAATTGGCATCCTGCTGCAGAACTCTACCAATGCAACTATGGAACTGGTTGCTGGGAGCTGTGTGAGTGTGACAAGAGTGGCTATACTTTTGAATTTTCCTTTCTTCTGGAGAACTGGCCGACCTCCGCCTGATATTCACTGTGACAGTATGGCTGAAATCAATAACTCAACATTTGGGGAATGATGGGTGCTGTAATTAATAAATCGCACAGGACAGACTCTGTTGGAAATAAATCACATATTTGGTGCGCGATGTTCATTAAACCATCTTTCTCGGCTATGTGCTCTTGGCTTAAAGCCTCTGTGTGCTCTTTCTTCCCTCAATTCATTTATTGCACTGCAGCTATGAGCTTCGTAGACCTTTGATGCTCCTGATGTCCTGGCTAATATTGATCCCTCAACCAAAACAGGCCTAGTCATTTATCTCCGTGCTGTTTGTGGAACCTTGCTGAGCTCAAACTGGCTGCCCCATTTGCCCACATAACAACAGTGACTTTTTTCCCAAAGTAATTTATTGGCTGTGAAGCACTTTGAGGCATCCTGAGGATTTAAAAGGCTTTCTATGAACGCAGTCTCTCTTTTTCTTTAGAAGTATTTGTTGACTTGGCCTATAGATGCCATCCAGTGACCAGCTTCATGATTAGCCTGAAGATCTGAACGGGCAAGTCTCAAATGAGCTGGTGAAATTCTATTACATTTAACTCATCACTTACAAGGAAGGTTATTTTACCGACTTTTTTTTTTATTAGCGTAGATTAAAAGGGGGCTGAGTGTATGAGGTGACGGGGTACTTTACATTGCAAGTAACTGCCCAACATTTACCTTTTCGTTTAAAGTTCCTTTCTTTCCTTTCATTAAAATGCAAGATTTCAAAAATATACGCAATGTTGTTTTCAGTTTAATCACTGCACTTTTGCGTCTGATAAGTCGAGTACAATAATGCTGTACCCTGGAACCTTGATCTGGTGTTCAGTGTATATCGTTGACGGTGGGAGTGTCAGCAGGATGCAGGATGTTTGTTTTAAGAGTTGATTTTGGTTCAGGCTAACTACGGAGTCCGAGTTGATTTTTTTCCTATACCCATTTTTTTCTACAATTTTTCCATTTTAAATAAGCCTGTCCTATAATGGAATTTATAGTTGGTCGGTAAATCTTAGACTGCAGTAGCAAACCATAATGTTCTTGTGATCTCTCCAAAGCAGTCAATAGTTGTCTTCTGCAATGGAGCTCTTTTTTCAATTGTTATTCTCAGGAGTGTTCTGTGCATTAAATGCTATTTGCTCAATGCCTGGAGTTTCTTATTATTTTCTAAGGCATGTTTATTTTTTTACAACCATTTACTGCTGTACCAGCTGCACAGTTAACCCCACATTATAGAGGAAACTCAGCAAGACTCCCCTCTGGGTTTGGGGCCTTTGCACAACCCGTGTGTCCGTGTTCGAGAATGAAAATCAGCATGCACCAGGCCTCCTCCTCATCTGCAGCGCCCTCCCATCCTCAGCAATGGTCTTAAATAATTCCTGTCAGTGAATTTTGCTGTTGCACTCTGTGGGCAGCAATTCTCACTAAATCAGGAATTCTGGTTCACAGTGTACAATGGCCAAATCAGTTGTCAAATATACATTTTTTTTTTTAACGAACAAAAATACACCACTTGAATATAAAAATGCAATGTTTTTTTCTAAGGGAGCATCCCCTCAGGGCATCCCCTAAAAATGCAGCACTGGTTGGCTGAGGAGGGGAAGGAAGTATTTGGAAGGAGTGCGCACAATTTAAATTTGCAGCTTGCAGCCCTGACTGGAATGATGCCATGGCCAGCAAGACTGGGGGAAGTGGATTCCTGACTTGTTGTTAGGCAATTTTTCAAAGATGAAGAATGTAAACCTTTTTCTTCCAGTGATGAGATTATATGCTGCAACTAAGTGTTGAAATATTTTTTTTTAATTCAAAAAGCGAATAGAATAGTTTTGAATAAAATTGCACAATGACCTACTTTAGATGAAAAATTGCAATGCCCACACACATTCACAATCAGCTTTGGTGCCATCATAGCCTTCATCCTGTCTTATCAACCCTTCCACCTGCTAACCTTTCCAGTAAGCTGCACCATTTAGAGTCTCTTCCCACAGGGTATAGCTGTGTTTTCCCTGTTGCTGGCACTTGTGATTATTTGCAGAGTGAAACACGAAGTTAGCCTTGTGCCCTCCTTCGTGTCAAGTTTTGTTTATTTATTTTTACAGATTTGCATGGAGGGGGAAACCAGCCTTTAATGGAAAATGAAACTTGTCTGTTTTCAGCTAGGGATCTGTTTTTTAAAAAAAAAATAAAAGCACCAATCCTGATTTATGTTTTTGAAATGGGGAAAGATGGTGATTCAAGGCATTTTGAGCCACAGCAAGGATCTGGTCAGTCAGAAGTGATGCTGGTAAACATGAGCATTTGATGGGTCAGGCTGACTCTTATTTGCTCAGATCCTTCATGTTGATGTTATGGATCGTTCTTGGGTGCTGTTAAGCCATCCCCCACTAGGAGCCTTCTTGGGTGGGTAGAGCAGGGAATAGGGGAGCTGTTGGGCAAACCTTTCTGGATTGTCTAAGAATCGAATTTTGAGGAAAGAGAGAGTTTGTTCCCAATCTCCATGCTATCATTTCTTTGTCCTTGGTTAGTGCATTCCTAGGTTTCATGCCTTTTTGGAATTTTCTGCCAATTCTCCTTTATGGCAGAGTCCGCATCTCCTTTCAGCTACAGTGAGTTCAGTTTGTGGCATAATAAAAACCTAACTGTTTGTACCAGATTCTAGAACAGGTACTGATTATTACAACATGATTTTCATCTTCAAAGCACCAATTTTGTTCTGATTCCTGGCACTTTTTGGCAGCACATTTTGTCATTAACCTCCTCCATGGACAAGTTTTCTTTACCTCTGACATTACTATAGTTGAATCCAGTGAACATCAACCCAGTCTAGCCTGCATGGGGTAAGGATAGCACACATCATTTGAAAGAAACAGAGTGAGCGAAAATATGCCTTGCAGTAAATATTGTTACCATAAGAAATATGCTTTATAGAAATAACTGAAGATTTTGCATGACAACTACTTCACAATGGTGCAATCCATCAGTTCCTCAAACCCGTTGGCAAAAATGTGGAGGAGCTGATGAATTCCTTCATACCTTTTGAACTTCTGTGATCAAGAACTACCAGATTATGATCCTCAAAGAGATTAAATCGATTAACGAGCAATCTATTTAAATCAGACCGTAACTTGCGTTTGCGTATGTCAGTTCTTCTGGACCTAGGTGTAGCAGTGTCTGCATCCAAAGACTGGTAGATTTGATTTATATATTTGCTCCATTTTAATAAGATAAAGATATAGCCGCCATTCTTAAAATATGGTTCCAAACATGGTAGACATAGTGGAGTTCCACCTGGCGGGGTGGGGGGACGCTGTTCACCGTGGGGGAGTTTCACCCGGAGGGTAGCTACCAGTTACATAAGCATGTGTGCTATGTAGGGACTGTAGGTTTTTTTTTAATTCTTTCATGGGATGTGGGCGTCGCTGGCAAGGCCAGCATTTATTGCCCATCCCTAGTTGCCCTTAAGAAGGTGGTGGTGAGCCGCCGCCTTGAACCGCTGAGTCCGTGTGGTGAAGGTACTCCCACAGTGCTGTTAGGAAGGGAGTTCCAGGATTTTTACCCAGTGACGATGAAGGATTGGCGGTATACTTCTAAGTCAGGATGGTGTGTGACTTGGAGGGGAACTTGGAGGTGGTGGTGTTCCCATGCGCCTGCTGCCCTTGTCCTTGGTGGTAGAGGTCGCGGGTTTGGGAGGTGCTGCCGAAGAAGCCTTGGCGAATTGCCGCAGTGCATCTTGTAGATGGTACACACTGCAGCCACGGTACGTTGGTGGTGGGGGGAGTGAATGTTTAAGGCGGTGGATGGGGTGCCAATCAAGCGGGCTGCTTTGTCCTGGATGGTGTCGAGCTTCTTGAGTGTTGTTGGAGCTGCACTTATCCAGGCAAGAGGAGAGTATTCCATCACACTCCTTACTTGTGCCTTGAAGATGGTGGGTCGTAATCTTTCTGGAACTGCTTTTCTCCTTTCTTTCCTCAACTCTAATCTCTTTCTTTGTGTGGCTTTAGGGGATGATGCCTCAGATATAATCATCTCTGGCTGCGACTGTTGTGCAATGGAGTGAGGCAATACAATGGATTTCATTTTCTTTTTCAATGCAAATAATAAATAATGTGCATGTAAACCTTGTGGGTGCAGTTCTTCCTCTGTGAACATTGTATTGGGATTTCAACTGAAACCCTGAAAATAAAAAAGGGGCCTGCGGAAACTCGTCTTCTGAATTAATTAGAACTACATCACCCTAATGCCCACAAAATCCTCCGCTCTGGAGCACTGCGTTTATACCAAGGGGGTAATTACAGGCAATCTTTGGTAATTTTTTTTATTTTTAAATATGATTCCGTGCAGATAAAGCTGGAATTACAGATGTCAGATGAAATTTAATGGGAAGAAATGTGCGATGATACATTTTGGGAAGAAAAAGAAGGAGATGAAATTTACAATAGATTATCAAATTTAAATGAATAGAAGAGCACAAAGACAAGGGTTCAGATACACAAATCTTTAAAAGTGGCAGAACAAATTGATAAAGCTGTAAAAATAAATGTACAAGAGATCCTAGATTTTATAAGGAGGGACATCAAATACAATAGCAAAGTGGCAATGTTAAACCTTTACAAATCTTTCATTAGGCCAGAATTAGAATATTACGTCACGTTCTTGGCATCATACTTTAGGAAGGATGTCAAGGCCATTGAGAGTACAGAAGAGACACGAACACAATACCAGGAATGAAAGGCTTTAGTTATGGCAAGAGACCAGAGAAACTGTGGAATCCTTACACCAGCATAGAGTAGGTTAGGAGATCTGATCGATGTGCTCAAAATTATGAGGGATTTTTTGTAACGTAGAGTAAAACTATTTCCATTGGTAAAAGAATCAGAGGACATAAATTTAAGATCACCAAGAGAATAAAGTGAGAGTTTAGGGGAATTTTTTTTTTACATGCTGGGAGTTGTTAAGACATGGAGTGCTCTACCAGAAACAAAATCCATAATAGCTTTTAAAAGATAAGTGGATAAATACAATTATTGTGAAAGAAAAATTTAAAAGGGTATTGGAGAAAGGGCAGGAGAATGGGATTAAAAGGATAGCTTTTTTAGAGAATCGGAGCAAGTGTGATGGGCTAAATGTTATCGCTCTGCGTGTTAAACCTCTGCGGCCTTGAAATTTGGCCGTGCAGTGCCTGTTTTTCAGGCACCAATATGACAGGCAGGAAGCGCACACTCATTATAAGCCTGAAGTGCGCCGCCTGCCATATTGGTAAAGCTCAAACATTCGGCACGCAGTGCCCATGCTTGAAACAGGCATTAGGCCCTTTGCTTATACAAAATAAGGGGCCGAACGCCTGTTTCAGGCCCCCACTGCAGGATTAGTTTGCTCTGAGGTCGACAGGTGGTCCGTAAAGTGACCACTGCAGGCCGCAATCAACAAAGGTAAGGTTTTAAAATCTACTTAGCGGAATGAGCAGGTGTGATCCTCCCATTCCCTCATTCAAAGAACACGGGCCGCTGCTGGACACCAATTCCCCTCCCCCCCCCCCCACCTGATCGCCCCCCCCTTCCCGGCCGTCCTCTTCCCGGCCGTCCCCTCGTTCTCACTCACCTGCCGGCCCCCACGACGCCAGCAACGGCCCAATCGTCAATCGCGCTTCGCTGGCTCAAATGAGGCCCGGGGCCCCACCATTTCCGGCGCAGGGCTTGTTCCCTGCGCCCCACCCCCATGCACTCACAAATGGACGTGGCTGAAATTCTAGCCCTAAGATTTGAAGTGCAGCTTTGCCTAGCAATTTCTGATTCAGTGCAGTGCTTATACTAAACTGATTTTTCAACTGAAAGAAGTTCCATTTGTGTACGTGTAAAATCAAAAGGTGATGTTGCATCTCTTAGCCATTCTGTGCAGTAGCTTTCTGTCTGTTCCCAGAAGTGCCTGGGTCATTCCTATTTTTACATTTGAAGCCTGTAGCTTGCGTGCCATTCTCCACTGATAAACACCAGGATTATGATAGCTTTCATGTTGTACTTGTGGTAGTAATCAAGATAGGTAAAAGATCAAATTGTGTTTGGCTAACGATGCGGTCACAAGTCTGGCTTAAGGGGAGACGCGTGTGACGCTTTAACCGCAGGAATTACATTAATGCCTACATGATTGTCTGGTTTTCGTTTAACTAAAGTATTGCAGAGACTTGAGTGTTTAGGAAATATGTGTTTAATCTAAAATTTCCTCCCCACACATAGCACATTGTGCTTTTGTTAAAAAATAAATTAACTAAAATCATTAGCGCAAGAAGTTAAAGCTTAAGCATTGTGAATGTTTCTTTGGTGCATTACAGCTACTAAAATCCTGAAGGATTTGGAATTTATCTTGCAGGATTTGTCCGAAAAAATAAAGATCTCATAAGCTTGTTGGTAACTAATATATAGAAGATATAGGGGGTTAAATTGGGATGAGTCGTGCCCGTTTTTTAGGCACTACGCGGTCTCTTAAGACACCACAATGGCGGGCAGGAAGTGGATGCACACTTCCGACCAGAAGTGCGCCGCCTGCTGTATTGGGAAAGGACAAACAAAAGGTGTCCTTTACCCACGTCTGAAGCAGGCATTAGTCTAGGGGCCTAATGCCTGCTTCTGGTTCCTGCTGCAACTTTGGTTTACCCTGAGGCAGCCAGTGCCAGTGCTGGTTGCCTCCAGGAAAACCAACTCTACACATCATGTAAGTAAAAAAAAAAGTTAAGTACTTGCCATAATCACCGCTGTTCCCGGTACCAAGAGCGCCAAACTCCAGGCCCCTCCAACCCCGATCTCCATCCCGACCCCCCCCCAACAGGATTCCCGAGGCCTGCAATCTTCCGACCCGCTCCTGTTCCTCCTCGAGACCCCCGCAATCCAACCTGATCACTTACCTGGGATTTGGAGCACTAACCTGTGCGGGCTCCTACCGCAGCGCCATCTACATTTTGATGAGATCCGAGGCCCAAAATCCAAGGCTCCTTGGTCATTACCATTTGAGTGCAGACTGTTAACACTGAGGTACCCAAAAATGGGCCCTCCCGAATTTATGCCCCCACAAAGTTTATTTCACAAGTTTATGAATAGTCTGAGTGAGTTGTAGTTTTACAAAAAGTTCCACTTCTCTTTATTCCCTGTTATGTTTGCGTGCCATCTATTGGCTGAGAAGCAATTATTTATTTCCAACCTCAAAATGATGTTGATGAGATTACCTGATTTTGGGTCACCAGCCTTGTTGCTAGAATTTTTAAAAGTTCATTTTTGTGAAAAATCGTCTGTTGAAACTTTTTATTTTGGCGAGAGAGAAAAGCCAAAAGAACCAAGTGCCATGTGTTTGTAGGCCAGAGTTGGAGGAACGCAGAGTTCTTCAAGTGTTATAGGGCTGGAGGAGATTACAGAGATAGGGAGGGGCAAGGCCATGGAGGGACTTGAACACGAGGATGAGAATTTTAAAATGAAGTTGTTGATGGACCAAGAGACAGTGTTGACAGCGAACACAGGAGTGATGGGTGAATGGGACAAGTTAGGATACGGGGAGCAGATTTTTGGATAATCTCAAGTTTATGGAGGATGGAAGATAGGAGTCGACGACACGTTCAAGGACTTTGGAGATGGGACGGTAGTTTGCAAGAACAGAGGGGTCAAGGATAGTTAATTTGAGGAGGGGATGATGACGGAAGATTTGAAAGGGTGAGGGACAGGACCTGAGGAGTGGGAACCGTTTACAATATCAGCTGACATGGGGGTCGGGAAGGGAAGTTGGGTGGTCAACAGTTTAGTGGGAATAAGGTCGAGAGAGCAGGAGGCGGCCATTTAAGTAAGGGATTGTGTGGCACAGTGGGTTAGCACACGGTGCTGTCAACTTTACAGCTGAGTTTGAATCTAGTCAGACGGCATGAATTGGAAATCTCTCTCTCTCTGCACGTTGTCAGAGTCATTAAATATCTTGAATGACAATATGAACTCCCAGATCCTAGTGTGGAATTGTAGGCAGTATTGTCCAAGTTGGTAGCCTTGCTCGTAGAGGCCATAAGGATAGCTGGTGTGTGAATTGGAAATATCACACTGGTGTAATGGGGCTACTTTCCTGAGACTGCAGACATGAAGTACTTTTGGGGCAATAAGGACATTTTTATCATCCATCTAACTTATGCTGTACCTGACCTTGAAATCTTTGATTGTAACACGAGGTGCAGATAGGAGGAACATTATGGGGGAAACATTTGTGTTCGCCAGCAAAGTTGCCGGTGTCATCGGCAACTGCAGTTAACGGCCGCTGGAAATGGCTGCAACGCTAACCGAGTGCAATTGGTCTGAGGGGGGGCATGGAGATAGGTGGTGCAGCGTTCACCTGCCGTGCAACGCCGTGCTGGTGGCGTTGCTGGAGGGATCCGGGACAAAGTTTCTGTCCAGGTCCGACGTTGCAGCTTCCCACAGCCTCTGTGAGCGAAGCTGTGGAGCCCGCAAGGAATTGTGGGCAATGAAGAGGTTTGAGAATTAAAGGGGCCATGCACACTGAAGCAATACAAAATAAAATGCAGTGAATCAATACATTTTTCAGCCCTTTCTGCCTTTTAAGAAATGTTCAATATTTAAAAGTTCCAAATGTGAATATTCAGCTGTTAAAGCTGAATTACCTTCCTAACCTCAACAAATGGGAAAACTGCCTCAGCACTAATATAAATGGCTCAGCAAGCCAGCAAAGGGACACCAAGGGTCTCACACGCAGCACTCCAGCTTTGTGCAGGGGGTCAACACTGCAAGAGAGGTCCTCTACCCACAGGGGCCAGGAGGCCCTCCAGAAAGAACGATGTGGGAGTACATCACTAAGGCCGTCACTGCCAGCAGTGTCGCCCCCACCACCTGGTTCCAGTGTCCAAAGAAGCTTCATGACCTCAGACCACTGGTGAAGGTCAGTGAATGCATCTTCAAAAGCCGTCACCTACCAACTGCACCACTAGCCTCACACATTGCTCATTGCAGGACCCCCAATCACTCACCTACCAACATTCTGCACCAATAACGAGGCACATCTCCCATTCCTAGCCTCACCTCACCCCCTTGGAGACAGTGCAGGCCATTCTTGGCAGGGGCATGGTTGAGCCCTTGGCCAGCGGCGGGGCTGAAAGGATACAAGATGCGGGTATCCTTGTACGTTATCCTCCTCCTGGCACGCACCTCTTGCTTTCCCGCCCTCCCATCAGCACAACTCCACTCTTGTGCCTTCCTCATTTCACACACCCAAGAAATGCAGCCTGCCCAGCCAGTGGGACAACAAGGAGAGGCAGCCTGCCCAGCCAGTGGGACCTCAGGCAGATGATTCCATCCCGGATATCCCGGCCACAAAGGGGCTGTCTGGGATGCATCCTTCCGTCTGATTCCTCCTCTTTGGCGTCTTCCTCTTCCCTCTGCAAGCAGATGCTGTAAATGTGAAATGACAGCATAAAATACTGGAAATACTCAGTTGGTCAGGCAGTACGTCGACCTGAGACGTGAACTCTGTTTTTCTCCACGGATGTTGCATCACCTGCTGAGTATTCGCAGCATGTTCTGTCTTCTCAGAGGCCTTCATTTACTATCCGAGCCCTTGCAAGTGTCCAGCAGCACTCCCTACACACTTAAAAAACTTTTCACATCTATTGCAGCAAACCACCACTTCAATAAAATCAAAAAAAAAACTTTAATTCAAACTTACCTGAAGGATGTGTGTGTCCCTTTAAGAGGTGCTGACATCACCACTGTCAGCCTGCTTGCCCGCCAGGTTAACCTGGCATGCTTAGGACCCAGCTAGGATCAAAGTTCACGTTGGTGACATTAAGTCGCCGATGTATGCCGATTGACGTCACCACGCTGCCATTTTTTTTTTAACAAGGCGCTGCCAATTACCGGCAGTGCAAAGGGGCAGAGGAATATGGTGGCCGTTGCGGGACCCGCCACCAGCTGGCGAAAGAGCGGCGGCCGCCATTTTATCGCCATTTCATGGCGCAACGGAGTGGCGGTAAGTACATGAATTGCTAGCCCCTAATCCCTCAACTTGATAAGCACAAACAATTACCTTTTCATTTCTCACCAGAACCATGTTTACGCTTCATTTATTTTACCTCAGATTAGATTTCTCTGAATTTCCCCCAGCAATTAGTTAGGAGCGGGTTTGTCCCTTATGTATATGTCCTCTTATCATTCACAATGAGTGTGTGTGTGTGTATGTGGTGCACGTGCGTGTTGGGGCGCGGAAGAACCCCTACCAGTGTAAATGCACCTTAATAATGCTAATTCATTATCTAAAAAGTCAGCAGGCTTCCTTCTAAACCATCCCACAGGGTAAGTGATTCCGCATAATCAAAAGTAGAGCATGGGAGTGAAATTGAACATGGGCGGGCACGCAAAACAGGCGGTCTAGCATCTGTCGTCCGTTATACGCCTCCCTCCATATTCAGTTCCATTGACTTCAGTAGCATTGAATTTCGGGCGGGTCATCTGTTTTGTGTCCCGCCCATGTCCAGTTACACCTCCCATCATTTAAATTTTTAAGGTTATCCTGTTTGGTCAATCTGAAGAACCAGAATCATACCAGTGGGTGTATTGAGCCAGTATTATATACCGAGTACCTGTATTGAAACCTGTATTACATGTTGAGCATTGAGCCTGTGCTTCATGTTGAGTACTTATATTGAACTTGCACTATGTGCTGGTACTTGTATGGAACCTGTACCAGATGCTGAGCACTTGCATAGCAAATGTACAATTGAGTTTGAACCTGCGAGGTACAGGTACTGAAGCTTTACTCCATGCACCTCCTCCAGAACACAGTTGTGTATAGGCCACCAAACAGTAGTGGTAATGTAGGGCACAGTATCAATCAAGAGATTAGAAGTACATGTAACAAGGGCAATACGGTAATCATGGGGGACTTTAATCTACATATTGACTGGGCAAATCAAATTACCACTAATGGTGTGGAGGACGAATTCTTGGAATGCATGCGAGATAGTTTCCTGGATCAGTATGTGGAGGAGCCAACCAGGGAACAGGCTATTTTGGATCTGGTACTGTGTAATGAGAAAGGGCTAATCAATAATCTTTTGGTAAAGGGGCCTTTAGGGACAAGTGACCATAATATGATTGAATTTTACATTAAGTTTGAGAGTGATGTAGTCCAATCTGAAACTAAGGTCTTCAATCTAAACAGAGGAAACTACAAGGGTATGAGGGACAAGTTGGCCATGGTAGATTGGGAGACTACACTAAAAGGTATGAAGGTGGACATACAATGGCTAACATTCAAGGAAATAATGCATAATTTGCAACAAACACATATTCCTCTAGGGCATAAAAACCCAAAAGGAAAAGTGATCCAACCATGGCTAACAAAAGAAATTAAAGCTAGTATTAAGTCAAAGGAGGAAGCTTACAAAGTTGCCAGAAAAAGCGGTCAGCCTGAGGATTGGGATCTTTTTAGAAATCAGCAAAGGGGGACCAAGAAATTGATAAAGAAAGAGAAAATGGAATATGAGCACAAACTAGTAAAAAATATAAAAACTGATTGTAAAAGCTTCTATAGGTATGTGAAAAGGAAAAGACTGGCATAGGTAAATGTAGGTCCTTTACAGTCAGAGACGGGAGAATTTATAATGGAGAATGAGGAAATGGCTGAGAAATTAAACAAATACTTTGTTTCTGTCTTCACGGAGGAAGGCACAAAAAATCTCCCAGAAATACGAGAAAACCAAGGGTGTGACGAGAATGAGGAACTTAAAGAAATTATTATTAGTAAAAAAACAGTACTAGCAAAATTAATGGGACTAAAAGTCGATAAATCCCAAGGACCGGATGACCTACATCCTAGGGTTTTGAAAGAGGTGGCCATTGGGATAGTGGACGCATTGGTTGTCATCTTCCAAAATTCTATAGATTCTGGAACGGTTCCTGCAGATTGGAAGATAGCAAATGTAACCCCGCTATTTAAGAAAGGAGGGAGAGAGAAAACGGGGAACTACAGGGCTGTTAGCCTCACATCAGCAGTTGGGAAAATGCTGGAATCTATTATAAAGGATGCAATAACTGGGCACTGAGAAACTAATAGTAAAATTGGGCAGAGTCAACATGGATTTATGAAAGGGAAATCCTATTTGACAAACCTATTGGAGTTCTTTGAGGATGTAACTAGTGGACAAAGGGAAACCGGTAGATGTGTATTTGGATTTTCAGAAGGCCTTCGATAAGGTCCCACACAAGAGGTTGGTGAACAAAATTAGGGGGTAATATACTAGCATAGATTGAGAATTGGTTAACAGACAGAAAACAAAGAGTAGGGATAAACAGGTCTTTGTCAGGATGGCAGGCTGTGACTAGTGGGGTACCGCAAGGATCGGTGCTTGGGCCTCAGCTATTCACAATCTATATCAATGATTTGGATGAGGGGACTAAATGTAACATTTCCAAATTTGCTGATGATACAAAGCTAGGTAGCAGCATCAGTTGTGAAGAGGCTTCAAGGGGATCTCGACAGGCTTAGTGAGTGGGCGAGAACTTGGCAGATGGAATATAATGTGGTTAAATGTGAAGTTATCCACTTTGGTAGAAAAAAACAGAAAGGCAAAGTATTTCCTAAATGGTGAAAGATTGGGGAATGCAGATGCTCAAAGGGACCTGGGTGTCCTTGTACACGAGTCACTGAAAGTGACTGTGCAGGTGCAGCAAGCCATTAGGAAGGCAAATGGTATGCTGGCCTTCATTATAAGAGGATTTGAGTACAGGAGAAAAGAATTCTTACTCCAATTATATAGGGCCTTGGTGAGACCACACCTGGAGTACTGTGTACAATTTTGGTCTCCTTACCTAAGGAAGGATATACTTGCTATAGAGCGAGTGCAACGAAGGTTCACGAGATTGATTCCTGGGATGGCGGGACTGTCGTATGAGAAGAGATTGAGTAAACTAGGCCTGTATTCTCTTGAATTCAGAAGAATGAGAGGGAATCTCATTGAAGCATACAAAATTATTACAGGGCTTGATAGGGTGGATGCTGGGAGAATGTTTCCCCTGGCTGGGGAGTCTAGAACCAGGGGCCATAGCCTCAGGATAAAGGGTAGGCCATTCAGGACTGAGATGAGAAGAAATTTCTTCACACAGAGGGTGGTGAATCTTTGGAATTCTCTACCCCAGAGGGTTGTGGAGGCTCAGTCATTGGATATATTCAAAATAGAAGTCGATAGATTTCTGACTAGTAAGGGCATCAATGGATATGGCAATAGGGCCGATGAATGGAGTTGAGGCAGAAGATCAGCCATGATCTCATTGAATGGCGGAGCAGGCTCGAAGGTGCGAATGGCCTACTCCTGTTCCTATTTCTTATGTTCTTATGTTCTTAGGCATGATATTAGTACTAGAACTCCCACATTAGCTATTACACAACCAAACTAAATCTTGGCAGGTCAGCCACTGTCTCAGTCACATCAACAGCATATTTTTGTATGTGTCCCAAAGCCAACATTACAGAGCAGGCCCTACCGCATTAGTAAGATGACCACACCAACTTCTCTTGCCTTTTATAAATAGGCTGCTGAGACATTCTGAAGCTTTTGAAACACAACTCTATGACGCTGACTACAGGAAGGCTGGAAAGTCACCTTAGTGGAAGGTTGATGCACAACAGCTGGGAAATGAATCAACTTTTTAAAAAAGTAAATCCTCTGAACCAGATTAGTTGGTTGTGGTTAATTCCAACATCTTTAATGTTGGTAAGTGACTCTACAACCTTCATGGCACAAAGATGGTTAAGTAAAGGTATTGGGCCAAAAATTCATCCCGCTGCGCTCTCGCGTATTCTCTCTCCAATTGCCGGTTTTCTGCATGCCCTGCGCATGCGCTAAAAACCGGCACTTGGTCTTTTGAAAAGGGGGCGGTTCCTCGGTGCATCGCGTGCGCGCTACAGGCTGCGCGCACGCTGTGCACTTCGTGCTTTGGACGCGCAGGTAAGTACAGAAGATTTTAGAAATGGAAAAAGGAGGAGTAAGACCCACTTTTAACAAGGTAAGTAGTGAATTAAGTATTTTTTTGAATTTTTTTAACAGGTATATCTTTTTTAGAGACTTTAAAGACAGGTAAGTTTATTTTTATAACTTTTTAAAAGATTTTAAATTTTTTCAAAAATTAAATTTTTTATTTAAAATGGTTAATTTATTTAACTATACTTATTTTATTAATGTGATGTTTTTTTTAAAAAATTTAATTGAGGTTTAGCTGTTATTTTGGGGGGGTGTAAGATTCATAGATTTCACAGCACGGAAGTGAAACTTATGAATGGAAGATGGTGTGCTGCCATTGGCTCTAACTGAGTCATGTGATCCCACAGCTCGCACGAATTCACTACGCCGGTGGGATACGCAAGCACTGCCCAGCTGATGTCTGGAACATCAAGTTCGTGCGAGCTGGATCTGAAAAAGCACACGCGGAGTGAGAGATCGCGGGGAAGCCTTACCCCCGCGGGAACAGAGCGAGATCAATTTCTGGGCCATTGTCTTGCTCTTACGTTTTAGCAATGGACTTAATGTTGTAGCAATGACTTGATGGTGCAGTGAATCCAATTTATTTTTTGTTTAGGCACACACATATGGCAAACAGAATGTTACAGAGCCAATTTATCTTCGTCCTTCCTTTGTATATTAGCCATTTGCAACATTTTTCAGATAATAAGCACTTGCAATCATTGCAAGTACAGAAATTACTTGCACTGATCATATCAAAAATCCTTTTCTTTGAGAAGGGGGGAGAAGACTGCCCCGTGTAATCATCGTGGGACCGATGTATGCTGAAACATTCCTGTGCACCATTATTGCTGCACCCACGATCATTATCTCGATTTCAATTCTGACTATCAGTAAGAGTTCCATGATCTTATCTTTGTGACATCTTTGAAGGGAATTTCCATTTAATAAATTGAACATTCCTCCAACATTTACCACCAAGCACTAATTGATTTCTAAGAAGTAATTTCATCAACACAGGAAAAGCAAGTTTCCAAGTGGATGTTTCCCACTCGCTGACAGAAAGCAGCTGATTGCTGTGGAAACACTGTTAGCAGCTTGTTATCACCAGCTCATGACCCTACAATGCTTTTGCTACCTGAAGTTAATGGAAGTCTGAAGTTCTGTGCATTTAAAGTTCTTCTTCATCAAAGTGCACTCTAATTACTCTTCTTCTGTTTAATCACCGTTTTTTTAAAACTGCAGTAATTAATCTCCTAATTGGGAAAAATAATTCTCCTGTTGACAAATCATAGTGGAATTTGCCAGATTTTTTTACCCTGAATTGGCCGAGGGTTTTGTTTTTATCTTTTTTTCCCCTCTCTCAGGAGTTTACATGGTTGCTGGTAGAAAGGGGTGTCTGTATAGGACAGGCTCAATGGACCAGCTTGTCTTTTCCTGGCCATCATTTTTGTATGTTCTTGTGTTTCTAGCTACAGTTTCCCGGTGTATTTTAAACACAACTTGACAAGCAGTGTGACAACATTAAAGTAAATGTGATGCCAAATGCAGCATAAAAATTAACTTTAGGCCTGCAAAATCAGTATTCTTAACTGAATAAGGCCTGTTGTGCATCTCCACCATGACCTTTTTTTAAAAAAAAAAGTTAGTGTTGCCATGGAAGCGGCAGCTGTGCATTTTAAACGTTGAGTTAGTCAGTGAGATATTTTTTTCTCAAAAAGGGAAATAAAAATTACTTATCGATGGGAATAACAAGACTGGGAAGGGATACCGAGCAATTTTTCCTTTCATTTTATATTAAGAAAAATAGAAGTGAATGATGTTATTTATTTTAATTGATGAATACAAGAGCATGAAATGACAACTTACATTCCTATAAAGCCCCTCTCACACACACACACATGTTCTTTATTTGCTTGTTCTATCAGTTTTTTTTCATTACCTTTAGAGTAATGGTAGAAATGGTGCCATCAACCTCCGCATGAGTTTCAAGAAATTGCTGCAATTGCACTGTTAAAATTAATTAAGCTCATCGCAGCAAGTTAGGGCTGGTATTTAACGACGTAAGGACCCTTCTAATGACGAGATTTATGTTCCTGCAATGCCACTCAACCTTGGAGGCCCAAAAAGGGAACAATTGAAACTGTGGCGTCTCACTTCTGCAGTAGTAAATTGTTCCCAGAGGTTTTTAAAATTATTTTTTTCCTTTTCCTTTTCCTTTCTGTCTCTTTCTCTCTCTCTCAACCCAATCTATCTCTCCCTCTCTTTCTGTGTCTAATTTGACTAATACACCCTATTTCCTTCTCCATTGTTCCTCTGTTTCTCTCTCTATGCTTAAATTTCATTTGTTAAATAGATTGGTCCTGTCGTCACCAAGGTCCCAGATATCCCATTGACCTCACTGCGCCCTTATCAACTCGCACTTCCAGCAATTTGCGGCATAACATTTTTTCGAGCTGAAGGGTGAGGGAAAAAACAACAACTCACGGGGCCCCACTCCAGCAAATTCTGGCCCAGTGTTCTTCTACTCCTTCCTTTCTCAGAAACGTCATCGGTTCCTCTTTAAAACATTGCACGGACTATGCATGAATCACGTGGTGACATTTAAAAGTTCTATAACCTGTTTACAAAGTGATTTCGACAAAAAAATGAACTGTCAAGAAATGTGGGTTACAAATAATGATGAAAAGATAATGTTGGAAATGTACAGCAAGGCTAACAGTCTGAAAGAAAATAAACTCGTTAATGTTCTTGGTAGGTAGCCTCATTAGAATTGATCTTTTTTCTTTCAGTTGCTGATGGTACAATTGCGAATTAACCAGCATTCTGAATCAACCAACTACTTTGGCAACTGTGTATGCAAAGAACCATTGAAATAATGACTAAATATGTAGACGTGGTCAGTGCAAAAATATATTCCGTTTCCAGAGAACTCCTGGTTAACATAAAAAACAGTTTTCCAATATTTAGTCTGTATTAGAAATGTAATTTTTAGAATTTTATCTACATATTAAAAACATGCTTCAAAGTGAATGACCTGTCGCTAGCAGCTGTTAACTGCTTTTTGGAAGATCATAAGCAGCCTTTTGACACTAGAGGAGCACTTAATAATATTTGTTATTGCTGGATAAAACAAATAGGGAATTAGAACTAGAAATGTCAATCTCGACTATGTCTTCCTATCTCTGAGACTTGAATTCAAGGCCAGCCCAACTGATGCAATAAAATTCTCTGTTCTCTGTCAACTATAATCTTTCTATGTGAGATAAATTTGGTAGCTTTAATCCAATTCCTTGTGATTGCAGGTTCACAGGACAAAACTGCACATAAATCAGCAATTGCCTTAATCAGGGAGTACGTGAGGATAGGCGGTGCGGAAAGTGAAAATGCTGTACTGCTGCACTAGTGGATGCTGTAATGAGGTTGAGGTTAAGGAATATTGTTGAGTCAGTGCGAAGAGAGCTTTATTCTAGCCTATGCCATACCTGACTTCGGAGTCTTTGACACACAAGTGTTAGATTTAGAAATGTTACAGGTGATGGCAATCTGAAGAGTGGTACACAGCCAATAATTTGGTTTAAAGTTGCAGTGCCTCAGCCATCTTATAATAAAACTTCCATTACTAATAACCAGGCACTAAAGGCACATACCTCAGTCTGTCATTTATTTGTGTGTCAGTTTGGCCCAATTGGTAGAATTGTCACCTTTGGGTCAATGCATAATCTAGGCTGACACTTAAGTACTACTACTTTCGTATGACGGGAAAGTTTATAATGGGATGTCTAGTTTGGCTATCCATTCGATGGTCTGCTGAGATGCCGAGTGGAGAAATGAGGTGCCTCCCGCAACAGATCTTAGTGGGCAGGTTGGTGTGATGTGTTCCATGGTCTGGGACTCATGGCCACAGTCACACTTCAGTGTCACAGCATTGTCAGAAGGGCTGGTCTTTGGATGAGGTGTTAAACGAGGAACTATCTCTGGTGTTTCAGGCACTCTTTAAAGATCTCATGGCACTATTTGAAGAAGAGTTGCAAATACTTCCCACAATTTCCCAATATTCTTCCTTAACCAGTATTACCAAAACAAAAACATATTAATTATTTGTTCATCTTATTGCCTCTTTGTGAGATGTTGCAGATGCAGAATAGTTCCACCTCAAAAATGTATTTTCAAAAATACCACAGGAGAGCTTAAGCTTCCATAGATTCGGGAGGAAAGTTTAATTTGAGACTTTATAGTAATGAATGCTTGGACAAATAACAGCCAATGAATTTGCTTGTTGCGAGAGATTAGTGCAAAATGAAGATTTTTAGAATGGCTATTACTTGCGGCTTTGTTACACCTGTAACTTGGTTCTTGCATATAGTTAAGTATTTACACATATATGCATACAAGGACACAGATCATCCCAGGTGTTTGGAGCATCTGTTGGAATCATCACTTTGTAGTGAGTCGAATCAGGTCTTACCAGTGCCAAAATCTGGACACCAATGATGTGCTGTGGCGAAGTCAGTCAGGAGCCAGTGCACTGACATATTTGGGATGATTCTAAAAAACGAGGTGGAGGGTCAGCCTGCAATTTGTGTAACAGCCTGATCAGAACCACAGCATTTACCATTGTGACAGCGTCCTTTGTATTTGTTGCACAGATAAATAGTGTATTTTTGAAGGTCGAAATATATGTTTGTGTTTATTTGCATCTCCTTTCACCGTCATGGCATTGGTTATAATTACATCATTTAAAACCAGCATTTTCTTAGCTTGCGAGCTGGATATATAACTGGCAGAATTTAGCAATGCTACTAGTGCACTGCTGAAATTCTCGAAATCCCTCTTTTTGCCCGTAAAAAAACCCCCATAAATAGGAACATAGGAAGGAATAAATACATTATGATAAAGTTCCTTGCCTGTGATGGAGCAGGGCTTTTTTTTCTTGGTTGCATGCTGTTTACCCTGCTTGCTGATAGGCTGCTCGCAGTGGTCTGCTACATTTTGACACACACCATGTGAGTTGCACTGTATCCAACGGGACAGTGTGGGCCCTACCCCCGGCCCTGCACTGATTGGTGCAGTGGTGCCACGGATCACAGGATTCGGGCCCCTTGATTGGTCAGTGCAACTGTCAATCACAAGCTCTGGGCTCCCCACTCTGTCCCTCTTGGTGGAGTTGGACTGAATGGAGGCAGCGACTCTATTGGGGAGGGGGGGATTCATCAGGGTTACACATTTTAACTTGCACAAATAGTAGAAATTGAACTGAGTGCTTGTGCATATCCAACAAGTTACCAGTTGCAACGTCAGCCTGTAGTATTTTATGGTTGAGAAAGTTGAGCAACTTGTGTTTGGCGAGTCAGAGGCTCCCCTCCACCCCCCAGCCGGCGAATGCTTGCTGCATTTGACAGGAAATCTAAAGCGGTGAGAACAAGAAATCTCGAAAGCAGAGGAAGCTGGTGTCCCTGTTGTTAAACATCTCCGAGCTAGAGCAGCGATCATATCCTCCACCCTGTGCTGAAAGTGCAAGGTAAGTGAATTGTGTGGAGAGGGGTTGCTGGAGCTTTGAGTGCTTTTCGAATGACAGCTCCGAGCCTGAGACAACGTGTGTCCGCGGAAAGTTACTGCAACTTCGAGGAAGGACAGTTATTCCGAGAATTAAAGAGCCATCCCAAGCACCTCTTTCCAAGGTAGGACATCCCCACAGGAGCTCCCTAGCATTCTACCTGCCAGTGCTGTGAGCTGGCAGATACTGAACTCACTTGAAACTGCATTTGTTTAAACAAAAGGCTATATTTGCCAGAGTACCATGTGGAAGTAATAGTTGCTTTGAATCACTGGAATTGAATTTTTTGAGAGGGGACTTAGTAAACCTGTGGGAGAATGTTCATTGGTATTGTTCAGCTAATTTTATAGCACAAATAACTTTGTTACGTTATAGTAACAATACAGGACCTCAGCAATATTACCTTTTGGTACAGGTGCCATCATTGTTCTTAATGTTACAGACTTTCATAAAAGTGGTTATTACTCAGATTTAGCATGATATAGCTGTTTCCTAATTATAATTACTTATATAGAGTTTCAGTACATTTCCTTGTGTATTCACCTCGGCTCCCGGTTAAGCAACGCCGCGATTTCAAAATTCTCATCCTTGTTTTGAAATCCCCTCCCTATCTCTGTAATCACCTCCAGCCTCTCAATTCCCCCTGAGATATCTGCGCTCCTCTAATTCTGCCCTCTTGAGCATCCCTGGTTATAATCGCTCAACCATTGGTGGCCGTGCCTTCTGTTGCCTGGGCCCTAAGCTCTGGAATTCCCTGCCTAAACCTGTCCGCCTCGCTACCTCTCTTTCCTCCTTTTAAGACGCTGCTTAAAACCTACCTCTTTGACCAAGCTTTTGGTCACCTGCCCTAATTTCTCCTTATGTGGCTCGGTGTCAAATTTTTTGTCTTATAATACTCCTGTGAAGCGCCTTGGGACGTTTTACTACGTTAAAGGCGCTATATAAATACAAGGTGTTGGTGTTGATGATGTTGGTGTTGATGATGTTGGTGTTGATGATGTTGGTGTTGATGATGTTGGTGATGATGATGATGTTGATGTTGATGAAGAGGAGGAGGAGAATACACAGACCCTGGTACAGCATTGGCATAGTATGATGCCATGTACTTTTGCTTCCTGCAGTACTGCTATCTTGAAACTTTTGATTATATGGTATTGTAAAGCATACAAAAGGCTGGTCGTGAATTTTGGACAAGTGCTTGTTCACTAGACTCTGCTGTTAACTATTCCGATTTCACTTTCACGGCTTATGGTGTCATTGGAACCTCATAATTACAATACTGTCATTCAAGTCAATGCTAAGAGTTTGTTTCCTGTATGTGTCTATTGGGATTGCTATGTATTAAACTTTAGTTATGTAAAGCCTATGTTGTAAACATTATATTTCAATCATTGTAAGCATTCAAAGATTGCTCATCATAACTGAGATTAAAAATAGACTCATTGTGAGAAGCACAACTTGAGTGATGTTATATTTACAATAAGGATAGCAAAAGTTGGAATTAGAAACAAAGATGACCTGGACAAATTATTCACATGGTGAAGGGTTCAAACAATAAAGGACACAAGTTTAATATTTGCAAATTTGGAGTAAGAAAGGAAGACGGGCAGTACTATTTTTTTATTGTGGAGTTAGGTACCAGGGAGGATCTTTGATCCAAGAGGTAACTCGATGCATTTCTGGTGGGAGAAGGTATTGACAAGTGTAGTGAGAAAGTGGGTAACTGGGATTAAGATCAATCAAAAGGAATGGGTTTGTGAACTTTTCTGCTCCCAGAATTTCTTCATTGTGTATCAGTTATGCATCGTGCGGTTTTATTGTATGATACACACTGACATAATAAATGTAGCGCATATAAATCAGTAAACTGCCACAGAAGAAAATGACTAAACTGTAGTATCTTTTGCATGACACCAATTTCCTTCAGGTTAGATGTCATTAGTGGCTAGTAATGTGGGGTAATGGCATGTGTTTTCTATCCCGGTCTGTAAAACAATAAACTTTGCTGCTCCCTTCTGGGTATCTTGCATTTTAATTTAAAAAAAAACTAGTTTTGTTTTCATCAAATTGACGGATGTCAGTTGGAGAAAGGAACTTTTTCCAATTTTTGCATCCACTGTCGAGCTCAAGTTGTCCCAGATCATGTATAGAAAGAAAGACTTGCATTTATATCGCGCCTTTCACAACCACCGGAAGTCTCAAAGCACTTTACAGTCAATGAAGTACTTTTGAAGTGGGGTCACTGTTGTATAGCGTGGGATTGAAGCAGGATATAGCTGTTGCTACACTAACCAAGTAATATGCCTTAACCCAGCTAAAGGAAAACATCTTACTGCATTGATGTGCCATTTTAATTTCCCACACCATTCATCCTTATTGCCTCTGAGTCATTGAGTTAGACTGCAATTTAATGCCAATTACAGTCACACCAAATAATGGGCAGTTTTGTGCAATGACCATCAGAGAGGAGGCGTTCATCCCACCAGTCTGGGCTGTGCTCACATCCAGGGCTTAAAGGAGACTTGGTGGTGTTTACCAGACAGATCCCACCTCAAGGCAAATTTTATCAAGTTTTATGACTACTTCTAACTCTACAGGAAAATTTACTTTCTACAGCCTTCAGCAGACTTTCCTAGGCTTTTCTTTAAAAATGTTTTACCTAGTACTTACTCTTGCTGACCATTTCTATTTGGTTGATGAAAGACTTATTCCCCATGACTATATATTGTACAAATAACAACCTAGTTGAAGGATGTAGGTGCCAATTATTCAAGATTGTTCTGATGATGTTAAACACAATAGTGATTCCTGTTTACATTGTTAATTGCTGTCGTGTGATGCTGCAGCAGTCGGCTGCTTTGCTATTGTTTTATTTCGACCAACGCAGCGGAGAGGAGGCAGGTAAATACTCAGGAGACTGAAAAACTTGCATAAAATGGATAATTCATAGGAACATACTCCAGGGAAGGGTTCCTATTGACGTTTGGGTTTTCTCATTCAAACGTCCTGGTGGTTTTTAGAAACAGAGCATGTGTTTTATGATCTGAAATGTGAGCTTCAGCTTGCTCTCCTTGTAGAGATAATTCCATAGAAATTACAGCTCAGAAACAGGACATTTTGGCCCAACAGGTCTAGGCCGGTATTTATGCTCCACACCATCCTACTTCATCTAACCCTATCTGGACTTGGGTCTAATGATTAACCCTGATTTAATGTAAATTGCGCAAGAGAGTTTAAATTGGATTGTCATTTCAGTCTATTGTATGGTGGAAAATACCCCACACTGAACTTGATCATACAGGCTAAAGCAATTAATGCAATTTATTTATACAGAAACAAAGGGCTGGATTTTGCGGGGGTCAGTGGGCGCGATTGGTAGCGGGTCGGGTGGGAAAGTTTTTTTTTCCCCCAGCGGTTCGGGACCCCGCAGTGAACCCGCCACTACTCGCTGTTCCCTGATGTCTGGTCTGTCAGCGCTGAGCAGACCCGACATGCAGCGGTGGGGGAGGCAATTAAAATCATTAGTGGCTTCTTTACAGCCACTTATCAATGGTTTTTTCCCAGCTTTTTGGATTTGACAGGTCGCCCGCTGTGCCTAGACCTCGTCTGTGAAGCTGAGGCGGGAGGTCAGTGGCCATTGAATCAGCTGATGCGTTGACAGCTTCAAATGCCAAGTAAAAGCTCCCAGCTGATTGAGATATGTTCCCTTAACCACTAGCTTCTCTAAACTGCATTTCCACTACAGATTCAGGATGCTGCAAGTCATTACACAGGTCTCCATCCAGTCTGACCTCATTACCTCTCCCACCATTGACAGATCGCTCCTGTCATCTCTACTTCACCTGCCATCTATTCCATCGGCATGGGTGCCGTTCATACTGTCTCACCATGGTTCTCAGAATCCCACCACGATCAGCCACAACACCAGCATCACTAGCAGCACCAGGCACACCCGCAGCACCAACAACAACACCAACCTTCTCCGCAATATCAACTTGATGCTGTACACCCTGGCTACCACATGATGCGCCAGGTTGGCACCACCCCACACCAACACCATAAAGCATCCCTACAATGCCCAAGCCATTCCTTTCACACTCAACACCATTGCGGGGGGTACCATTATGTCTCACCATTCACTGCAACTCACGTAAACCACTTCCAAAGGTGCACACAAATCTGCCCAAGAACGAAAAGTGTTGAAAATAAAGGTTTCAGTTTTTGACACCACATTAACAGAAACTTAACATGAACATTGGATAAAACACCCAAGTGGCTACCCTTGTGTGTTGTTAGTTGGTAGGATGCACTAGGATGAGGATGAGTGTGAGGGGTGGCTAGTGAGATGGGGATGTGACAATGTAGATAGAGAGGGATGGGTGGAGGTCCAAGCTAAGTTGGTGTGAGTAAGGATGTGCAGGAGTAGGGTAGGGAAGGCAGAGTGATGGAGATGTGATGAGTGGCACAGCAGGATGAGGTTGAGTGTGGCTTTGTACTAACGTTTCGTGATCTACTGAGAGCATTGAAACGTTTGCGGTACTGCACCCAGGTCCTCCTGACCACATCCCTGCTTGTGCCCTCCTCTGCAATGTGCAACCAGGCTGTGTTGATCTCCTGGGGAGGTCTCTTCCACCCATGGGAAGGGAAGAGGATCTCCCTGTGTGCTGTGACTCCCTCCATAAGCCTGGGTGCAGCGCTTGTCAGTGTTTGCAGCACGTCAGTGCTGTAAAACACTGACAGCACAAATATCAAAATAAAGTTGGCCATGGTCCCTTTTAATGAAACCGGCTGATGACTCGTCAGCAAATGATGTCACCAGACCCGCTTCCTCTAATTGGCCGGCAAACGCGCTGGGCGGGCTTAACAAGCCCAATGAGTCTCCAATGAGTATCTGTCATTGCGTTTGGGTGTGTTGACATGCTACCACTCTGTTGCTATATTTCAGATGCTGGCATGTGAGGTGGGAAGCTTTGCAGTTATGTTTATAATTGCCACTTTAAATGCAATATTGAATTATGCATAAGGTTTGTTTCCAAATTAATATAATTGTTTGGAAGATTTATGCAGCAATAGCCATTAACAGGTATAAGTTGTTTAACATATATTTGGGTATTTTATGAGCACACTTTAAGAAAAGTTATTTACCTGTTACATGAAAGGTGCTGTTTCCTTTTGCCCCTACAACGTTTTAATGTGCAACAAGCTGTATTATTTAACCCTCATGGTCCCAAGGATGAGTTATCTCATCTGAGTATAACCTGGTTGCCAGTGCTTTGGGTAAGATAACTCCTCCTCTGGTGAGTTTTTAAATTGATGCCAGTGAAAAATGTTATCAGACTTTAACCGTGATTCTTTCCATAGCGTGCCCTCACCCCCAAAATATGGGGTGTTGGTCAAAAGGATCAGAGGAATAAAGGCAATGAAAGGGTTGAAACTTTTCTTTAAGAAAAAGGAGCATTTCAAAGATACAATAGAGTATTCTGGGTAAAATGAAGTAAAAGTGAATAGAAGAGAGAAGGAAGGGAAGATAGGAAAAATACCATTGAAGTGTTTATTTTGATTTAAAGATTTTTAGTGTTGGTTTTATCTGTGGAGGATTGATATTTTGGTAATAAAGCTTTTGATGTTTGAGTAGCTTTATTACTGTCATGTTAGAGTTTGGTTCAGTGTCACAGTGAATGAGCAGAAAACTTTATGGAAAGAAAGTTGGAATGCATAATGAGCCTGGGATCTTCCTGGACCTGTCGGCAATCTCGGTTGCTTTATATAAAAAAAGGTTTCACCTTACATCATTTCCATCTGGATGGAGCAGAGCTGCACCCAGACCTCTGCCATCGCTGCTCTGTAACGTGTCAGTAAGAGCTATGTGAGACTGATCTGGTTAAGTAGTACTCTTGAGTTCCATTTCCCTCCCTGCTGTGGGGTCTTTACTCAATCACCTGAATACGACATTGAACTTACTGATAAGAACATAAGAACATAAGAAATAGGAGCAGGAGTAGGCCAATCGGCCCCTCGAGCCTGCTCCGCCATTCAATAAGATCATGGCTGATCTGATCCTAACCGCCAATCTACTATCTATCACAGAACCATCTCCTGCATCTAACAGAATTGCACACACGAAATAGGAGCAGAATCAGGCTACAAGGTCCCTGGGCCCGCTCCACTACCCACAGGGCCATGACCGATCCGAACCTAGACTCATGTCCAAATTCCTGCCCGCTCCCCGTAACCCTTAATGCCCTTTACTTCTAGGAAACTGTCTATTTCTGTTTTAAATTTAATTAATGTTGTAGCTTCTACAGCTTTTTGTGGCAGCATATTCCATGGACCTACCACCCTCTGAGTGAAGTAGTTCCTCCTCATCTCAGTTTTGAAAGAGCAGCCCCTTATTCTAAGACTATGTCCCCTAGTTCTCGTCTCACCCGTCATCGGGAACATCCTCCCCGCATCCACCCGATCCAACCCCTTCACAATCTTATATGTTTCAATAAGATCGCCTCTCATTCTTCTGAACTCCAATGAGTAGAGTCCCAATCTACCCAACCTCTCCTCATATGACCACCCCCTGATTGGTATACTTAGGTTTGCAATGCACCGTGCCAGCCAATCAATTTTGATTTTAATTATAATTGTTACAATCATGTTGTCTTATTTATAAATTTTATGTATATATTTTCAAAAAATGCACTCTACTAAATGTGAGTAGATCACATATTTATACAATTGAGGAATCTGATGAAGTGTACTACAGTACAAAAACACATTTGGGAAAATGAAACGTTGTAATAGCCCATTTACGACTGTTTGAAGCGCTCAGCATATGCTGTTCACACTGACTACATTAAAGTATGCACATACACAATTAACAGACGAGCATTTGCAGTGGTGGAAGTTCATGGTAAAACTGTCACTTCAAATAAGACCAAATGGTCTGTTGCAGAGTCGACTCTGATGAAATGGCATGGAGAACATTAGACAATTGAAAAATGATAGAGATACACTTGAGTGAAATAGAATTGATTTATTTAACTCCAGCAGTGATTTCTGTTATACTTCAGATTCTCAGCTTTGAATTATTCATTGAAGCACAGGAGAGGAACTTGTTCTTTCTGATCTCTAAAATTGTTTATATTTGTTGTACTTGGACAGCAACCATATTTTATTTAGCACAGGACTTAATTTACACCAGAAATTGATTGCAATGCAAGCCAGTTTTTAATTTTTTTGGTGAATTTAGTATTCATCAGTGTGAGGGATGTGAGCACTGGGGATTATAACACTTTGCATTCTGAACACCCTGTGTTAGCATAAAGGACTCTCCAGTCTCGTACAGCACAGTTAGATGCAGAGTAAAGCTCCTTTCGCTCCATGCATCAGGAATGTGTCCTGGTTCCAATCTAAGAGTGCCCTTTACCATACGAGTGTATTGTTTTTCCATTTCCTACACCAGCCTGTCCAATTGCCATGATAGTGCCAATTACTTATGTGCTGTGGGCTGATTTTCCAACTCGTTACAAATAGGATCCTCACCAGACCATCAGTTTGGGCTGGATTCGAATCAAAGGCCATTATCCTGCCTTGGCACCATCCAGTACTCCTCTAAAATGCATTTGTTAAGTTTAAGGCACTGTGGAAATCTTTAGCATAACAAGTTCTCCCAATGGGTCAGTGGGTAAAGTACTGTACAGTGTCGAAGTTAGTGAAATAAACTTCAAAGTTCATGAGTGCAATCCCAGAGTTAACTAGTTGGCAATGAGGACTATATTGGGGGAGGGGGAACTCAGCGGGGGGCTCTCGTGGACATCTGTTGACTTGGCTCTGATGTTCCCCATGTCACGTAGCTGGCCAACACATTCTATCTAGGCTTGCATGTGAAAATTACTCCCTTTCGTGCGGAACTGTCTCCCAGCATGAGCTGGCATATTCAGGAGCGGAGAATGTCTGGTAATGTAACGGAGGCCTGTATCGCGTGAGCCTGAGAAACAGGGACATGCTTGCTGGTAAATGGGAGTGGGCACTCACACTTCCCTTAGTACTCCAATACTTAAAATATTTGGTGGCGGGGAGGAGCTACTGCTGTATGGGAGCTCCTTATTTTTATTGCAAATGTATGCTACCAACAACAGCAGCCAAATAAACACGTGACCTTGTGGGCGCATGATTTTATTTGAATGAGTACTGTTTTGAGCTAATGGGTGTGGTGCAGAGTGTGGGCGATCCGATGTTGTAAGGCAAGGGTTTGTGTCTGCTATTCCTCCGTCAGCTCAGCTCTCGTCTCAGTCGGTAGAGGTGCTGAGCAGGGAAACAGAAAAATAGGAGCAGGAGTAGGCCATTCGGCCCTTCGAGCCTGCTCCGCTATTCAATATGGTCATGGCTGATCCTCTATCTCAATACCATATTCCCGCTCTCACCCCTTGATACCTTTTGTGTCTAGAAATCTATCTATCTCCTTCTTAAATATATTCAGTGACTTGGCCTCCACAGCCTTCTGTGGTAGAGAATTCTACAGGTTCACCACCCTCTGAGTGAAGAAATTTCTCCTCATCTCTGTCGTAAATGTCCTACCCCGTATCCTGAGACTGTGACCACTTGTTCTAGACCCCCCAGCCAGGGGAAACATCCTCCCTGCATCCAGTCTGTCTAGCCCTGTCGGAATTTTATACGTTTCAATGAGATCCCCTCTCATTCTTCTCAACTCTAGTGAATACAGGCCTAGTCGACCCAATCTCTCCTCATATGACAGTCCTGCCATCCCAGGAATCAGTCTGGTGAACCTTTGCTGCACTCCCTCTGTGGCAAGTATATCCTTTCTTAGGTAAGGAGACCAAAACTTCACACAGTACTCCAGGTGTGGTCTCACCAAGGCCCTGTATAACTGTAGGAAGACATCCTTGCTCCTGTACTCAAATCCTCTTGCAATGAAGGTCAACATACCATTTGCCTTCCTAACTGCTTGCTGCACCTGCATGTTTGCTTTCAGTGACTGGTGTACAAGGACACCCAGGTCCCTTTGTACATCAACATTTCCCAATCTATCACCATTTAAATAATACTCTGCCTTTCTGTTTTTCTGTTTGGAGCCATCCACTTTCCTGATAGAGGGAGAAAAAAATGAATAGGAAGTCAACTTGGTTTCATTTTTAAAAAAGCGAGATACTGCGGATGCTGGAAATCTGAAATAAAAAGAGGAAATGCTGGAAATACTAAGCAGGTCAGACAGCATCTGTGGTGAGAGAAGGTTTCTCTCTCTCCACGGATGCTGCCTGACCTGCTTGAGTATTGCCAGCATTTTCTCATGGTTTAATCACTTAAACACGGAATTGGAGGTAACCTTGTGACATGGGTAGGTAATTGGTTGGGAGGTAGGAGACAGAGAGTAGGAATAAAGCTTTCATTCTCTGATTGGTGGGATGTGACAAGTGGTGTTCCCCAGTGATCTATACTGGGGCCTCAGCTTTTCATCATATCTATTAATGACTTGGATGAAGGAATAGAGAGAGTTGTATATCCAAGTCTGCAGATGACACTAAGTTAGGAGACGCAACAAGTTCTGTGGATGGGAGCAGGGAATTGCAAAGGGACATAGACAGACTAAGTAAGTGGCCAAAACTATGGCAGGTGGAGTTCATTGTGGGGAAGTGTGAGTTCATCCATTTGGTTCTGAGAAAGACAAATCAGAATATATTCTCAATGGCGAGAGACTAGGAGCTGTGGAGGAGCAATGGGATTTAGGTGTCCATATAAACAAATCACTAAAAGCTATTGCATGGGTACAAAAAGTAGTCAAAAAGGCCAATGAAATGTTGACCTTTATCTCAAGGGGGTTGGAATTCAAAAGTGAGGAAGTGATGCTTCAGTTGTACAGAGCTGTGGTCAGACCCCATCTGAAGTACTCTGTTCAGTTTTGGGCCTCAGCAAAGATATATTGGCCATAGAAGGTGTACAGTGCAGATTAACCAGAATGATACTAGGGCTTAAATATGCGTTGTCTGGTGCAATCCACAACCCTTCTTTTCCCCTTACTAGTATTTTCGGATGATTTATGCGGAGGATGATATACAAAAGGGTTGAATTATGAAGAGAGTTGGGGCCTGACCTAATTGAAGTGGTTAAAATGATAACGGAATTTGATATACCCTCTACAGAGAAACTATTTCCTCTGGTGGGGAAATCCAGAACAAGAGGGTGAAATCTTAAAATTAGTGATCAGCCATTCAGGAGTGAAACCAGGAAGCATTTTTTTACACCAAAGTGTAGTGGAAATCTAGAACTCTCTCCCAAAAGTCTGTGGATGCTGAGACTGAGATCCATATATTTTTATTGGGAAAGGATATATGGTCATAGAGTCATAATGGCACAGAAGGAGGCCATTTGGCCCATCGAGTCCGTGCTGGCTCTCTGGGAGAAATCCAGTCAGTCCCACTCCCCCGCTCTATCCCTGTAGCCCTGCAAGTTTATTTCCCTCAAGTGCCTATCCAGTCTCCCCTTGAAAACATTGAGTGTCTCCGTTTCCACCACTTCCGTCAGCAGCAAGTTCCAGGTCCTCGCCACTCACTGCGTAAAAAAGTTTTTCCTCACGTCCCCCCTGTATCTCTTGCCCAAAACCTTACATCTGTGTCCCCTAGTCCTTGTACCATCAACTAGTGGGAACAGCCTTTCCCCGTCTAGCCTATCCAAACCCATCATAATCTTGTACACCTCTATCAAATCACCCCTCAACCTCCTTTGCTCTAATGAAAACAAATCCAGCTTCTCCAACCTGTCCTTGTAGCTAAGATCCCCCATCCCCGGAACCATTCTGGTAAATCTCCTCTGCACCCTCTCAAGGGCCTTCACATCCTTCCTAAAGTGTGGTGACCAGAACTGGACGCAATACTCCAGCTGTGGCCTAACCAGCGCTTTATAAAGGTTCAGCATAACTTCTCTACTTTTGTACTCAATACCTCTATTTCTGAAGCCCAAGATCCCATATGCTTTGCTAACCACTCTCTCAATATGTCCTGCCACCTTCAGGGACCTATGCACATTAACTCCCAGGTCCCTCTGTCCCTGCACACTCTTTAAAACTGTGCCATTAAGTGTATATTGCCTCTCCCTGTTCCTTCTGCCAAAATGCATCACCTCATGCTTCTCTGTATTAAATTCCATCTGCCACTTGTCTGCCCATTCTGCTAGCCTTTCTATGTCCTGTTGCAGTCAATTGGTATCATCCTCAGCCACACCCCCAAGTTTGATGTCCTCGGCAAATTTAGAAATTCTACTCTGTATTCCAATATCCAGGTCATTTATATACATATATATCAAAATAAGCAGTGGCCCCAGCACTGACCCTTGGGGAACACCACTGTCTACCATCCTCCAGTCTGGAAAAACAGCCATTTACCACAACTCACTGTTTTCTATCCTTAAGCCAATTCCTTATCCAAGCTGCCACTGACCCACCTATTCCAATTTTGTTAACCAGCCTTCTATGTGGTACTTTGTCAAATGCCTTCCTAAAATCCATGTAGACAACATCCATTGCATTCCCTTCATCAATCCTCCCTGTTACTTCGTCAAAAAATTCAATTAGATTAGTCAAACACAATCTGCATTTTACAAATCCGTGTTGGCTCTCCTGAATTAGCTTAAACCTCTCCAAGTGCCCGTTAATTTTTTCCTTAATTATTGGCCCGAAAATTAGACCTAATGCGGGAGAGTACGCACTGTGTACTCTCGCGTATTAGGTCCCGAAGTGCCGGTTTCCTGCATGCACGGGAAACCGGCACTTCGTGTATGGTGAAGGGGGCGGTTCCTAAGTGAACCGCGTGCGCACTACAGGTTGCGCGCACGCAGTGCACTTAGTTTTTTTTTCAGGTTTGAACGCGCAGGTAAGTGTTGGATATTTTACACATGAAGAAAGACCCCCTTTTAACAAGGTAAGTAGTTAATTAAGCGTTATTTTAAATTTTTTTCAACAGGTTTATCTTTTTTAGAGACTTTAAAGAAAGGTAAGTTTATTTTTATAACTTTTAAAAAGAATTTAAATTTTTTCAAAAATTTAATTTTTTGTTTAAAGTGGTTAATTTATTTAACTATAGTTATTTTATTAATGTGATGGCTTTTTTTAAAATTTAATTGAGGTTTAGCTGTTCTTTTGGGGGCTTGTTGTATTCATAGCTTTGACAGGTCTTCCTGTCAAAACTATGAATGAAAGATGGTGTGCTGCCATTGGCTCTAACTGGCCCACGTGATCCCAGAGGTCGCACGAACTAATTGCGCCTCTGGGACACGCAAGCACTGCGCGCCGGCACCAGGGAGAGGCCCTCGAACTGAAGTTCGTGTGGGCCCGAAACAAAAAGGTAGGCGCGGAGTGCGATATCGCGGGGGATCCTTACCCCCGCGGCAACCATCGATGTTTAATTTCTGGGCCATTGTTTCTCAAACTTTACCCACCACTGATGTTAAACTGACTGGCCTGTAGTTACTAGGATTGTCCTTGCACCCTTTCTTGAACAATGGTGTCACATTTGCCACTTTCCAATCCTTGGGCACCTCCCCCGCATCTAGGGAAGATTGGAAAATTTTGGCAAGCGCTTCTGCTATCTCCTCCCCATATTCCCTTAGAAACCTGGGATGCAAGCCATCTGGACCAGGCGACTTATCCACTCTAAGCATACCCAACCTTTCTAGTACATCCTGTCTATCAATTTTCACCCCTTCCATTGCTTCTACCGATATTTTGTCAGCATCTACCTCCTTAGTAAACACCAATACAAAGTACTCATTGAGTATTCTAGCCTTGCCCTGCACCTCTAAGCATAGATCACCACCTTTGTCCCTAATAGGTCCCACCCCGCCTCTTACTACCCGCTTACTGTTTACATGCCTGTAGAAGATTTTTGGTTCTCTTTTATGTTAACTGCCATTCTACTCTCATATCCTCTCTTTGCCAATCTTATTTTCATCTTCACTTCCCCTCTCTACTTATTGTATTTGGTCTGGTTCTCCCTTGAAGAATTCACCTGACATGCATCATACACCCTCTTTTTTTTTTGTTTCATCATCTTCTCTATCTCCCTCGTCATCTAAGGAACCCTTGCTTTGGTTCCCTTACCCTTCCCTCTTGTTGGAATGTACCTAGTCTGTACTTGGAGCATCTCCTCCTTAAAGATCACCCATTGTTCCGTTACAGTTTTTCCTGTCAGTCGTTGGTTCCATTTTATCCTGGCTAGATCCTTTTGCATCGCATTGAAGTTAGCCCTATTCCAGTTTAGAAGTTCCACTCTAGATTGTTCCTTGCTCCTCTCCATTGCTAATCTAAATCTTATGAGACGATGATCACTCGTACCCAAGTGTTCTTCCACAGACACTTGCTCGACGAGGCCCACCTCATTCCCCAGCCAGATCAGCAATGCCTCCTTCCTAGTTGGGCCAAGAACATACTGGTCAAGGAAATTTTCCTGAACACATTTCAGAAATTCCTCCCCCTCCTTTCCCTTTATCCTAGCATTATCCCAATCGATATTTGGGTAATTATAGTCCCCCAATATCACCACTCTATAGCTCTTGCATATATCTGTGATTTCCCTGCAGATTTGCTCCTCAACCTCTCACTATTTGGGGACCTATAGAATACCCCCAACAGCATGATCATACCCTTTTTGCTCCTCAACTCTAACCAAACGGATTCTGTCCTTGTCCCCTGAAGAACATCCTCCCTTTCCAACACTGCAATGTCTTCCTTCATCAGCACTGTCACCCCACCTCCCTTTTTTCCTTCCCTATCTTTTCTGAACACCTTGTACCCTTGAATATTAAGTGCCCAGTCCTCACCGTTTTTAAGCCACGTTTCCGTTATTGCCACAACATCATATTGCCACATGGCTGATTGTGCTTGTAGCTCACCAACCTTATTCAGCACACTTTGTGCGTTTACGTACATGCATTCTAAACCCATTTTTGAATTTCACGATATCACGAGATATAGAACAAAGTTGGGTAAATGGAGTTGAGGTACAGATCAGCCATGATCTTAATTGAATGGCGGAGCAGACTTGAGGGGCTGAATGGCCTACTCCTGTTCCTATGTTTCTGGTGATTCATATAACAGGATTGGCATACATCTGGAAATGAGCTATTTTCCCTTTTGACTGTTGGTGGTTCATGGGGGCTCAGAGAAGGGAGTTGAAAAATCTATTTTAAAAAGACAAATGATGTTGGTGATACAGAATAATGCTGGACGTAGGTTTGTGATTTCTCAATCTGTGGTTGCGGTGTTGGGGACAGGTGCTGAGCGGAGGTGCTGAGGATGTAACTGGTAGAATAGATAAGGGAAAACCAGTGGATGTGGTGTATTTGGACTTTCAGAAGGCTTTCGATAAGGTCCCGCATAAGAGATTGGCGTGCAAAGTGAAAGCACATGGGATTGGGGGTAAGGTACTGACTTGGATAGAGAACTGGTTGGCAGACAGGAAGCGAAGAGTTGGAATAAACGGGTCTTTTTCCGAGTGGCAGGCAGTGACTAGTGGGGTACCACAGGGATCGGTGCTCGGACCCCAGTTATTCACACTATATATAAATGATCTAGACAAGGGAACTAGATGTAATATCTCCAAGTTTGCAGACGACACAAAGCTGGGTGGGCGTGTGTGTTGTGAGGAGGGTGCAGAGAAATTCCAGTATGATTTGGACAAGTTGGGTGATTGGGCAGATGCATGGCAGATGCAGTATGATGTGGATAAATGCGAGGTTATACACTTTGGTGGCAAAAACAGGAAGGCAGATTATTATCTGAATGGCAATAGATTGGGAAAAGGGGAAGTGCAACGAGACCTGGGTGTCCTTGTGCACCAGTCGTTGAAAGTAAGCATGCAGGTGCAGCAAGTGGTTAAGAAGGCAAATGGTATGTTGGCCTTCATAGCGAGGGGATTCGAGTACAGGAGCAAGGATGTCTTGCTGCAGTTGTACAGGGCCTTGGTGAGACCACACCTTGAGTATTGTGTGCAGTTTTGGTCACCTTATCTGAGGAAGGATGTTCTTGCCATGGAGGGAGTGCAGCGAAGATTCACCAGACTGATACCTGGGATGGCAGGAATGCCATATGACGAGAGATTGGGACGATTGGGCTTGTATTTGCTAGAGTTTAGAAGAATGAGAGGGGATCTCATTGAAACTTATAAAATTCTAACAGGACTAGATGCAGGAAGGATGTTCCCGATGGCGGGGGAGTCCAGAACCAGGGGTCACAGTCTAAGGATAAGGGGTAAGCCATTTAGGACTGAGATGAGGAGGAATTTCTTCACCCAGAGAGTGGTGAACCTGTGGAATTCTCTACCACACAAGGCAGTTGAGGCCAATTCATTAAATATATTCAAGAAGGAGATAGATATTTTTCTTAAGGCTAAAGGGATCAAGGGATATGGGGAGAAAGCAGGGACAAGGTACTGAATTTGGATGATCAGCCATGATCTCATTAAATGGCGGAGCAGGCTCGAGGGGCCGAATGGCCTACTCCTGCTCCTATCTTCTATGTTTCTATGGAAAGGAACATTAACCATTGTCTGCTTTCATATATGAACTAAAAGCTTATTTGAGAGAGAGAAATGCATAGAAACTGGTGGAAACCTATTGCTGAAGTATTTTGAGAGACTTTTCTTACCAGTCATATGATAACCTTCTTTTGAGAAGTCCGAGATTTAGGAGTTTTTAGAAACTGCCTTCCAGCCTGCCATTTTCAGATGGGTAGCGTCTTCATGGCTGATGTCATGGCAACTGTGCTTGGGCTGGAGTTGAGACACTACAATTTTAGCTGCACTCTGATCAGCATTACCCCATTGATTTTGACTGTGCCTGCAGGAAGAATCGGTGGAGAAAGTGGAAGCTATGGTTTGAAGAATTGTTTTCCTGTTTGAGAGAACAGTAAAGTATGGGGGGAAAAAAACAAGTATTAAATACAAGGCTACTCCAGATAGAGTTTGATCGGATAGATGTAGGGAAAATGTTTCCACTTGCGGGTGAGACCAGAACTTGGGGCCATCAATATAAGACAGTCGCTAATAAATCCAATCGGGAATTCAGGAGAAACTTCCTTACCCAGAAAGTGGTGCGAATGTGGAACTCACTACCACAGGGAGTAGTTGAGGTAAATAGTATAGATGCATTTAAGGGGAGGCTAGATAAGCATATGAGGGAGAAGGGAATAGAGGGTTACGCTGATAGACTTAGATGAGGAAAGATGGGAGGAGGCTCGAGTGGAGCATAAACGTCAGCATGGACTGGTTGGGTCGAATGGCCTGTTTCTGTCCCGTATATCCTATGTAAATTAGACTAGCACAGATGTATTCAAGGGGAAGTTCGATAAGCACATGAGGGAGAAAGGAATAGAAGTTTATGTTGATGGGGTTAGATGAAAGAGTGGTGGGAGGAGTCTCGTGTGGAGCATAAACGCCGGCATGGACTTGTTGGGCCAAATGGCCTGTTTCTGTGCTGTAAATACTTTGTAATAGAATGGGAGCCGCATTAGTCAGGCATGAGGAATTTGGGGATCACTATAGGAATTCTTGTTTAGTAGTAGACCCTTGCAGGTATAATTTATACTGTTATTACCATAACTGGTGAGTTTTCCATTTTGATTACCCCTTGCTGTATATTCAAATGTTTGCTCTGTTTATAAATGTAATTTCTAGTCAAGTGGTATACATTATTGGTCACTTAGCATGCTATTTCTTTTCTGTCTTCCATGCTAATTCTACTGATGTATCTGTCTGAGATGTATACTGCACATTACAATGCAGGCAGTTTCAGAAGTGCAGCGTATTTTTTCCCCTGTAATTAAATAGCACTCACTAGGAAAAGTTCAGAGATTATGCACCTGATCTGCCTTTCATCCAGCATCTTATTTCCCCCGGTTGTGTTGCAGTGTGTCTTGTCTACAACTTATTTCAGATGAGGAAGCCTGAGTTATCATGTTGGAACCATTTATTTATATAGTATTTGTGTGAACTCCATATCACTTACACCCAGAGCGGATATATGTATATCCCTTCCAGCATTACAGCTTTCAGTGGAAAATCCATCCAACAGCTGCTTGATGCATCTTCTCTCGCTGCTTGTTCTTAACACGGGAACTGGGAGAGATACAGAATCCTGACGCTATCAATCAGAGTTGCTCAGTTCACTTTCTCCGATTTGTCATATTGCAGGATTTTTGAATCGCTGTACTTGTTGCAAACAAGAGTTCTTGCGAGTAAGCAACTAGAACCACTCCCATTTCCTCGCAAGTTTAATGTAATTTAGATTTTTTTAATGCAAATAACCACCTGTTGTAATGATGCTGTGTTTATTAGCTAGTTACACATTGTCCCTCGGAATTATCTTCATAAAGTGTTTTGCTAACTTTTTATTTGGGAAGGGGGGGAAAGCCCAGAGAAATGTTGCATAATGATATCACCTGAAAGTGTTTTGCCGTGAACTGTGTCATCACATCATCTGTTTGTAAATTAATGATGAAAGGTAAGGCAAATCATGTTTCCTGGAGATACAGTGCTCTTTTAACTACTGCAGATAAAATAAAGGATCTGTATTTTTATATACTAGAAAATGAAACTTCCACACATATAACAATCTGGTTGAGAGCGAACCTACAATACGGCCTTTATGCTGGGAAAGCAATGATGTCATGTGTCATTTATTATTCAGTTCCCTAGTGGGTCACACTGTTCCTGAGCAAATAGCTAGTCACTACATGTTGTTAAGAAACCATCATAGTAGCATCTTTGATTGTTTTGCTATAATAGTTTAAAAACTAATGTAAGATCCCTGAGAAAAATGTTGATACGTCATCCTCAAATTACAACTGTTTAATTGTAATACTTCACCAAATTCTGTGGACTTTTGAAGGATTTGGAAGAACAGCACAGACGTGGTCACACTCATCGATAGGGCAGCTCAGCCTTTTCGGGTCGTTGCAATGAAAAGAAAGTGGTGATTGTGTAATGATTTCTCAACTTGGGTTTCACTCATGAAAATGCCAGGATAACTCCTGAGCCATCCAGGCACTGATGACGCATGATCTCAATCTGAAATAAACGTTGAGATTCCACGGCAATGTAATTAGTGGAGGCGCCTGACCCTTAGCTAGAAATCCTGGGGTTGGCTATCACTGCAGCTTACTTGCCTTGGTTGGGGCAGTTTTGTCAGTTGTTGCCTCAGCTGTGGGATTGAGCGATAATTTTGAAACTGCTAGTGCGCCATGATTTGTATTGGGTGTTTTCTGGTAGACTGCAACAAAATGTTAGAAGGACTTCTGCTCATTTTTAGTTGTAATTTGACATTTACTGATCAGAATGCACTGTAGATATTTATACACCTCCTGGGCCCAAATTAAGTAAGCACTTTACTCCTACATTGTGCAGGGTACCCTAACATATTAGTATTGTGATCATTGCAGTTTCTATGTTTTTAATGATGCTACTATGGATTTAGTTCGTTTTTATAAAAATCTTAGTATTAGTAATCAATTCATTTGTTGTTTAATATATTTATTGATGTGTTCTAGGATTTTTAACCCAGTGTATTTCTTATGATCCTTTAGGAACATAAGAAGGAACATAGGAAGAGGAGTCGGCCATTCAGCCCCTCGAGCTTGTTCCAACATTCAGTTAGATCATGGCTGATCTGCACCTCAACTCTATTTACCCGTCTTTGCTCCATATCCTCTAATCCCCTTATCTAACAAAAATCTATCTCTCCCAGTTTTTGAATTTTTCATTTGACCTAGCCTCAACAGCTAATTGAGGTGTTGAAGATGATTGAAGGATTTGATAGGATAGATAGAGAGAAGTTATTTCCTCTGGTGGGCGAGTCCAAAACAAGGGGGCATAATCTTAAAATTTGAGGGAGCGAGTTCCAGATTTCCACTACCCTTTGTGTGAAGAAGTGCTTCCTGACATCACCCCTGAACGGCCTAGCTCTAATTTTAAGATTATGCCCCCTTGTTTTGGACTCGCCCACCAGAGGAAATAACTTCTCTCTATCTACCCTATCAAATCCTTCAATCATCTTCAACACCTCAATTAGATCACCCCTTAATCTTTTCTACTCAGTGGAATACAAGCCTAGTCTGTGCAACCTGTGCTCATAATTTAACCCTTTGTTTGTGGGTAATTTTAGGTGGGGGGAGGAGGGCATTTTGTGGGATGAATATTTGTCTGGATGTGTTTTACAGGTTTTTCTGACTAGTGAGCTTCAAGCTTCAGTTGTGCGGAGCAGAGGTTGCGATGCAATTCTTCAGAGAGAGCAGTAATGTGGCAAGGTAGTAGCATCTGCAACAAAGTTAACTGCGTAAAAGATGGTTTTAAAATAGCTGACAAATGGAGTTTGTGGAAAAAAAACCCCAAAGTACTCTAATTCCGGAGTAACTTCCCGTAATGGTTCCTTTTTATGGAACGAGACAAAGAAGTGATGAAGTAAATTTAAAATGAAATAGTGAAGAAAGTTAAGCAAGTGTTTGGTGTCAAGGGGTCACACTAAACATTGTTGGGTCACATTCCAGTGAAACCCCAACTGGCGGATAGACTGATGCGACCTGGATTGAAAACCATGATGCAGTATTTACTTTTGCTGGTTGTCCTTGTAGCATTTTCACAAACTAACCGTTAGTAAAACCGCAAAGTTGAATTATTTTAAATGTTGCTGTTGTCATTGAAAACCGCACATGCACACAGTCTCATACTAGACCACATCCTTCTGGTCAGCTGATTGCTCCACATCGAGCCTAAGGTTTTTCTTTCTGTTCTATTATATAAATAAACTGCTACAAATAGTCTGTGTCTTGCCTGTATTTTAACCCTGCCATGAATGGAGACTGTTCAAATTGCTTGTAGTTTAGAAACTTTTTGCAGTTCTGAATGTAGCATTTAATAGATCTGAGAAAATAGACCATTCTCAGTGTCGAGGCACACAAATGCAATGACCTTCCAGATTGCTAGTGTGGGATCTCAAGTTCGGGTCAGGCCTCCCAAGAAACACAGTAAATTGAAACGAGGCGAAAGTAGTTTGTGAAGGCTGCTCTTCATAGATAACATTATTCAGCCTTCAAAACATGCAACGTTCATTAGTTTTCTGATATAATTAGAGTCTGCGAATAACCTCTGATCAGAATTATACACGGTCAATGGCAGTATTGTCTGGAGATGAGCTATTGTTTTGTTGTGTGTCACTTGCAGAAAGCAACATATTGAAGTGTTTGTTTAGCACAGGCTACGTTTAGAAACCAAAATTTACACCTCGTGTCACTTCTGATTTGTGATGTAGATGGAAAAAGGAAAGTCTGTCTAATTTACATAGGATTACATAGGATATACGGCACAGAAACAGGCCATTCGACCCAACCAGTCCATGCTGGCGTTTATGCTCCACTCGAGCCTCCTCCCGTCTTTCCTCATCTAAATCTATCAGCATAACCCTCTATTCCCTTCTCCCTCATATGCTTATCTAGCCTCCCCTTAAATGCATCTATACTATTTGCCTCAACTACTCCCTGTGGTAGAGAGTTCCACATTCTCACCACTCTCTGGGTAAAGAAGTTTCTTCTGAATTCCCTATTGAGTCAAAACTTGGTTTCATATGTTGGGAAACCAAGAGAGTCCCCAAATTTGTTCCTGGTGCAGTTACTTTCTAGTCGGGTAGTCCTTTAAACAGAAATTTAAAAACTAAAAAATGTAAAATAAAAAGTTTGGTGCTACACAAGTGATGATCAACAACAACAACTACTTGTATTTATATAGCGCTTTTAAGATAGTAAAACATCCCAAGGCGCTTTACAGGAGTATTATAAGACAAAAAATTTGACACCAAGCCACATCAGGAGAAATTAGGGCAGATGAAGGTAGGTTTTAAGAGCATCTTAAAGGAGGAGAGAGAGGTAGCGAGGCGGAGAGATTTAGACAGGGAATTCTAGATCTTAGTGCCTAGGCATCAGAAGGCACAGCCACCAATGGTTGAGCGATTATAATCAGGGATGCTCAAGAGGGCAGAATTAGAGGAGCGCAGATATCTCGGGTCGTGGGGTGGGGGGGATGTGGTGGGGTTGGAGGAGATTACAGAGATAAAAAGCCTGGTAGTTGTGTGAAGCTGTGGAACTCTTCAGTAGCCCACCTTATCCTTGGTTCTTGTGTGTGGTGCTCTGCCAGCGATCTCAGCGAGTAAGTGATGGGAACAGTGTCTGAATCAGTGGAGTGGTGAGGGAGGCATTCTGTTACTATAACTGTTGTGTCTGGCTTGAATTCTCTGCTGTACCAGCAACTTAAAGGCAGTGTCGGAGATTGCAAATTTTTTTTGATGTACTGAGGGAAGTGGTGGAGCCCTGCTCCTGTTCTGAGCACGGCTCCAGCTGCACATCCCATCCCTTCCCATATTATTCTTTCCTCTTTTTTTCTCCCTCGTGTGATGCCCATATTACCTTTTACAGAACCCCAAAAATCATGTCCAGTATATTTTTTACATATAAATGTTATGATTTGCCGTCTTGATGCCCAGCACCTCTGCTGATAATGGCACAGGGAAAGAGGAGGACAATGATTGAAATTCCTTTCCCCTCTCCTATTATGGGATACTTCCATCAGTTCTCTTTGCTGAAGCAGGTAGGGAACATGTGTGTAATATTTCACTGAGAAGTGTTGGTTTCCATAAATGCCGCACTAGATGTAACCAGGCCAGGTGAGCTTGGTAAATGGGCGATAACTAAGCCAATAGGAAAGCCCTACCAAAGTTGAAGATCTACCCAGATGTCTCCTCCCCACAATTGAGACTGGAGCAAAATAAATGTGCAGTGCGGTTTTGTGGGGTAGAAGACCGACTCATTCAATATGTTTTCCTCTTCAGTGTATTTAAGCATAATTGCTTTCGCCTTTTTAGAATGCTTCAGTCTGCCATTTTGGACCAGATTCTCCAGCATTTTACCTGATTACCTTTAGTTTAAGGGAAAAATCTTAGCCTCAAGAGTTTCAGTAAATTGGGTATAGTATGAGGCAAATCGTACATATTTTGTGGAAAATACAGGGTTGAAGTGCTGAATGACTTTTATTCATTCTTCCTTGTGTACTTAATGTAGTCCTGATCTGTTTCTAATTTTGGAATTTAATTCATGGCCAATGTGAATTCAGCCCCTGATTGGATCATGTCCTGTCCTTTCTAGGTGATTCATCTGTTGTATAAATGCAGAATGGTTTCAAATCGTTACAAGACTGCTGCTTGAATCTGACGTGGGTGAAATTTGAAGAAACTGAAAATGTGGTATTGTAAGGGGGGGGTGGTAATGGGGTCAGCCTTCGCTTTCTGACTCAGTGAGCGGTTCGAATCGCTCCCACACCCCTCTGGTTCCTAGACTTTGGACTTATTTAGGGGTTGTGAACAAAATTGCAGTAGACGACAGGTTCTGATGAAAGAATTTTACTTTATTAAAAGAAAAAAAAAGGTAACAAACTTGAAACACACTTATTACTTAAACACAGATTGGGGAGCACACGGTACAAGCGAGGGACAATGACAATATATCAAACAAAACCTTATCCCTCCCAAAGATCCCACTATCTAGCTAGGTTTTTGGTTTCAGGGATAATGCTCACCAACGAATCCTTGACAGGATTTTAGAGTCTTTTGTTTAAAAGACTCCGTAAGGCCCTTGTTGCTGCGAGGTGTCCGATGGTCACTGAGGCAGTCGCTCTGGTTTCTTCTTGCGTGCTGGTCTGTTTTCTGGCCTTCCTCCTCGTGGCTTGTGGTGGTTTTTGCTGGAGCAGGGAGAGAACTGTGTCAGCGTAGTTGGCGAGTCCGAAAGAGAGAGAGGTTATGGGACAGGCTTTCAATTATACTGTTTCTTTTTCGCGCCCAAAAAAAACCCTTACTAAAACGGATTCCTTTAGGTTGCAAATGAACCTTGCTTAGTCCATTGTCTAGTTTTGGCGGGCTTGCCAGTTCCGATGGCTTTAGCTCAGTGTTAAACATGTCTTGATCGTTTTCCGATTTAAACACAGCCTTATCTACGCACCAAATCTCCACCCTATTGTCCTAGGTCTTTTGGCGGGCTTTCTTAACTGCTCTGGTCGATACTTGGCTGATGGGTTTTTGATGGGATAATGGGCTATGAAACTGTGTGCTGGAAGATTTATTGTCAGGAATCGTTTTTAGATTTCCAGCATCCTGTTTGGACCTGGGGATTTCAATAGGGTTCTTGGTTTATTCATATTTGAATGTGTTTGTGAGTTTTTGCTTTGTCTCTTCCACCTTGGTAGGATTTGCAGTGTAAACAATTCCCAGACAGCTTGATTGGGCCTCAATACCCAAATCTGTTCACAGCCTGGCCACGCCCCTCCGCAGCTTGCCTTGTGTCTGTGAAAGGTGTCTCTCCCAACAGTAAGATTCAAAAGTCAGTTTCCTCAGGGTTTTTCTTCCCTGATCTTTCCAAAACTGAGGTTTTTACATCAAATCACTTCACTTAGGTCCCATCATCCCAAGTTTGTATGAAAGGTCCAAAAATCACTCCCTTTAGGGCTCTGTTCGAGTTTCTGGGGGATTTTGCGAAGCCTACAGTATTCACAGAACATGTTCTTGTTTGTTTTCATTATTACCCACTCCCATTAAGTAATGGCATCGGGCTTTGGCTCCTCACTGTAAGAGATCGGTTTCCCTAGAGAAATGTTAAATAATTGTTTTTATTTTCTGTCCCAGTTTATGATGTGGACCAAAGTACACCAGCTAGTTCCCATGATCTAAGGTCAACATTCTCTTCCATCAGATTTCCCTCCTCAATCTGAGCATAGAATTGTACTCTCGCACTCTTTCCCCTGCCCCCTCTGTTTCACTTATGCAAACATAGTTTCTCTCCTATGAGGTCTGACATTTTTGCACTCTTTCTTGGTCTCACTGTCTTCTCCAGTTTTGCCTACTCTCAATTTCATTCATATAAATCTCTGTCCACTCACAGCAGTTACGTAACTCTATATCTTTGAAGCAGCCATTTATTGAGCTGGTTTCTTTCTTTATATATTGTTGATGATTAACATAAATATTTTCCCTGCTTCAGTGAAAGTTTGAGCCCGCCACTACTATTTTAAAACAACAACGTGCATTTACATAGTGCCTTTGACATAAATACACCCTGAGATGCTCCTCTGAGGGTAATAAGAAAAAAATATACACCATGCTAAAGGAGGAGATATTGGGAGGGGCGACCAGAAACTTAGCCAATGAGCTGGGTTTTTTGGAGGGCTTTAAAAGAGGAGAGGGAGGTGTTTAGCGAGAGAATTTCAGAACACGGGGCCTAAACGGCTGAAAGCACAGCCACCAATGTTGGGGAGAAGGGAGATGCACGAAAGGCCAGACTCAGAGAAAAGGAGAGTTTGAAGGCGGAGAGGAGGGCAGGGGTTGTAGGGCTTGAAGAGGTTGCATAGATAGGGAGGAGCAGAGTGATTTAAATACAAGAATGAGAATTTTAAATTGGAGGTGTTGAGGGGGAACCGGAAGCCAAGGTGGGTCAGCAAGGGTCGCGATAATAAGTGAGCGAGACCTGGTTGCGGTAGGACATAGGCAGCAGAGTATATATCAATGATCTAGACTTGAATATAAGGGATATGATTAAGAAATTTGCAGATGATACTAAAATCGGCTGTGTGGTTGATACTGAAGAAGGAAGCTGTAGACTGCAGGAAGATATCAATAAATTGGTCAGGTGGGCAGAACAGTGGCAAATGGAATTCAATCTGGAGAAGTGTGAGGTAATGAATTTGGGGAGGGCTAACAAGGAAAGGGAATACACATTAAATGGTAGGACACTGAGTAGTGTAGAGGAACAAAGGGACCTTGGAGTGCATGTCCACAGATCCCTGAAGGTAGCAGGCCAGGTAGATAAGGTGGTTAAGAAGGCATACGGAATGCTTGCCTTTATTAGCCGTGGCATAGAATACAAGAGCAGGGGGGTTATGCTTCAACTGTATGAAGGGTATGAGGGACAAGTTGGCCATGGTAGATTGGGGGACTACAATAAAAGGTATGATGGTGGACATAAAATGGCTAACATTCAAGGAAATAATGCATAATTTGCAACAAACATATATTCCTCTAGGGCATAAAAACCCAAAAGGAAAAGTGATCCAACAATGGCTAACAAAAGAAATTAAAGCTAGTATTAAGTCAAAGGAGGAAGCTTACAAAGTTGCCAGAAAAAGCGGTTAGCCTGAGGATTGGGATCTTTTTAGAAATCAGCAAAGGGGGACCAAGAAATTGATAAAGAAAGGGAAAATGGAATATGAACAGAAACTACCGAAAAATATAAAAACGGATTGTAAAAGTTTCTATAGGTATGTGAAAAGGAAAAGACTGGCGAATGTAAATGTAGGTCCTTTACAGTCAGAGACAGGAGAATTTATAATGGGGAATGAGGAAATGGCACGGAGGAAGACACAAAAAACCTCCCAGAAATACGAGAAAACCAAGGGTGTGGTGAGAATGAGGAACTTAAAGAAATTATTATTAGTAAAAAAGCCAAATTAATGGGACTAAAAGTCGATAAATCCCAAGGACCGGATGACCTACATCCTAGGGTTTTGAAAGAGGTGGCCATTGGGATAGTGGACGCATTGGTTGTCATCTTCCAAAATTCTATAGATTCTGGAACGGTTCCTGCAGATTGGAGGATAGCAAATGTAACGCCGCTATTTAAGAAAGGAGGGAGAGAGAAAACGGGGAACTACAGGCCTGTTAGCCTCACATCAGTAGTTGGGAAAATGCTGGAATCTGTTATAAAGGATGCAATAACTGGGCACTTAGAAACTAATAACTAGTAAGATTGGGCAGAGTCAACATGGATTTATGAAAGGGAAATCCTGTTTGACAAACCTATTGGAGTTCTTTGAGGATGTAACTAGTGGAGTAGACAAAGGGGAACCGGTAGATGTGGTGTATTTGGATTTTCAGAAGGCGATAAGGTCCCACACAAGAGGTTGGTGAACAAAATTAGGGCACATGGAACTGGGGGTAATATACCAGCATGGATTGAGAATTGGTTAACCGACAGAAAACAAAGAGTAGGGATAAACGGGTCTTTTTCAGGATGGCAGGCTGTGACTAGTGGGGTACCGCAAGGATCGGTGCTTGGGCCCCAGCTATTCACAATCTATATCAATGATTTGGATGAGGGGACTAAATGTAACATTTCCAAATTTGCTGATGATACAAAGCTAGGTGGCAGTGTCAGATGTGAAGAGGCTTCAAGGGGATCTCGACAGGCTCAGTGAGTGGGCGAGAACATGGCAGATGGAATATAATGTGGATAAATGTGAAGTTATCCACTTTGGTAGAAAAAACAGAAAGGCAGAGTATTTCCTAAATGGTGAAAGATTGGGGAATGCAGATGCTCAAAGGGTCCTGGGTGTCCTTGTACACGAGTCACTGAAAGTGACTGTGCAGGTGCAGCAAGCCATTAGGAAGGCAAATGGTATGCTGGCCTTCATTACAAAAGGATTTGAGTACAGGAGTAAAGAAGTCTTACTCCAATTATATAGGGCCTTGGTGAGACCAAACCTGGAGTACTGTGTACAATTTTGGTCTCTTACTTAAGGAAGGATATACTTGCCATAGAGGGAGTGCAACGGAGGTTCACGAGATTGATTCCTGGGATGGCGGGACTGTCGTCTGAGAAGAGATTGAGTAAACTAGGCCTGTATTCTCTTGAATTCAGAAGAATGAGAGGAGATCTCATTGAAGCATACAAAATTATTACAGGGCTTGATAGGGTGGATGCTGGGAGAATGTTTCCCTTGGCTGGGGAGTCTAGAACCAGGGGCCACAGCCTCAGGATAAAGGGTAGGCCATTCAGGACCGAGATGAGAAGAAATTTCTTCACACAGAGGGTGGTGAATCTTTGGAATTCTCCAACCCAGAGGGCTGTGGAGGCTCAGTCATTGGGTATATTCAAAACAGAAGTCGATAGATTTCTGACTCGTAAGGGCATCAAGGGATATGGCGATAGGGCCGGTGAATGGAGTTGAGGCAGAAGATCAGCCATGATCTCATTGAATGGCGGAGCAGGCTCAAAGGGCCGAATGGCCTACTCCTGCTCCTATTTCTTATGTTCTTATATATAAAACACTAGTTAGGCCTCAGCTAGAGTACTGCGTGCAGTTCTGGTCACCACATTACAGGAAAGATGTGATTGCACTAGAGAGGGTACAGAGGAGATTTACAAGGATGTTGCCGGGAGTAGAGAATCTTAGCTATGAGGAAAGACTGGATAGGCTGGGTCTGTTTTCCTTAGAACAGAGGAGGCTGAGGGGAGACCTTATTGAGGTGTATAAAATTATGAGGGGCATAGATAAAGTGGATAGAAAGGACCTATTTCCCTTAGCAGAGGGGTCAAAAACCAGGGGGCACAGATTTAAAGTAATTGGTGGAAGGTTTAGAGGGGATTTGAGGGGAAATTTCTTCAGCCAGAGGGTTGTGGGGGTCTGGAACTCGCTGCCTGAAAGGGTGGTAGAGGCAGGAACCCTAACCACATTTAAAAAGTACTTGGGGTGCTTTAACCTGCAGGGCTATGGACCAAGAGCTGGGAAGTGGGTTTAGGCTGGATAGCTCTTTGTTGGCCGGTGCAGACACGATGGGCCTAAATGGCCTCCTTCTGTGCTGTAACTTATTATGATTTCTATGGAGGGGAGGATGGAAGGCTGGCCAGGGGAGCATCAAAATTGTCAAGTTTGGAGGTGACAAAGGCATGGATGAGAGTTTCTGTGCCAGTTGGGCTGCTGAGACGAGGTGAGTGAAATTACGGAGGTGGAAGTCGTCCTTGTGATGGAAACTCGGCTCGGGGTTGAATAGGACAGTGAGATTGCGAGCAGTCTGGTTTAGGCCTGAGACAATGGGAAGAGGGATGTAATTGGTGGTGAGGGTTTTTGGCAGCAGCCAAAGATTATGGCTTCAGTCTTCCTAATGTTTAATTGGAGGAAATTGTGGTTTATACAAGATTGGATTCAGACTAGTAGTCTGCCAACAAGACCAGCTTCTTTCCCTTGTTAGGGTAGGGCTCCAAGAGCTCTGGTCATCCTTTGGTACCTCGCCCATGTGACCATTATTTGTGTTGAGCCTTGACCATGAGTTTTAGCAGGTTATTTGACCATGGATCCATCACCGTCAATCCCACTCAGAGTCCAGTTTTAATCATTGGGGACTGTCACAATTTGGAATTTTAGACCATTTCTCTACTGAGCTACATTTAATTGTTAGATTTTTAGTGCAAAGTGTATTCACCAGAAGACTAAAGGTAGCGCTGAAAAAATTGAAGTTGTCCCCAAAGACGGTAAACAAGTAATTTTTTTAGCCTGTCTTGGTATTTGATAAACACACCAAACCCATTGTGTTGAGCGCTCCCTGCTCCTGGATGCTCAGCAGGGCTTGTCCCCTCGAGTTGTGACCACTAAGAGTTTAAAACTGACAGAAACAGTCGCTGGCAGGTTTTGAGACAGAAAGCTGTGAGGGCAAGCTGTCATGAAACTCAAAAGGTTAGAATGCAGGGGAGTAGTTTGTTTAAGTCAAGCAAGATGACCCACTGATGTGGGGAAGCGCAGAGTGTTCATGATTTTGTATTATTATGCATAACCCTGACCAGCTTTATTGATTGAATTAAGTGAGTCCGATCAGAATGGTTGCTCTGTATGTTCATTTGCTGTGAAATAAAGCAGCTTAATGATTTGTATGTGGCCTCATTTTATCAACTGTTTTCTTAGTTCACCTATAGGTACATGTGCGAAAGACACCGCTAATTCAGATCACAAGGTTTTGCTATTGTATAGTTAGATACTGGGAAGTACGGACACCCGCTAAACGCAAGATCACTTACGGGAGTGACCAGCACCGCTGTACCTGAGAGAATATGTAAGACCAAACCCTAAATTTGTAACCGATGTGTCTACTGCATAAATATCTCTCTTAGATTGTATTGTTTTATTAAAGTAGTTTTTAGGTTCTTGTATTCTATCATCATGTGAATCCTTATGTTGACTGGCTATGAAGTTTTTGGTATGCTGATTTGTGTTGACTCGTACAGTGCATTAATACCATAAAGTTTAATGATGATGCCAAAGAGTTTCGGCTTTACACTGACTCTTAAGTAACGGAGTGTAATTTTTGTGTGAAGGTTCGAACTGATTTCAAAGCAAGCCAAAGTGAGACTAAGTTCTCTTCTTGCTTCCTTTCTCTGAGTCTGCATTGAGGCTGTATTTGTACTGTCGCTGCAGGTATAGTGTAAGGTAAAACCATTTCCCAACCAGTTCACAATCCGTCTGAATGCGTCCTTTCAAGGAATATTTGGTGATAAGGCCTTACAGGCATAAGGTTGACTGCTGCACCAAAGCTAAGGGTCATTGATAAGAATGCATGGCATTTGGAGAGAAACCTCAGTGGGAGAAATAAAGATTACATAGAAACAAAGCAAAGTTAGAATGCAAAGGTCTGTTTACTTTAGTTTTTGAAAAAATATTTCAATAAATTAAGTACTTTTTTTTAAACTATGCAGGATTAATCTGTTTTGCTGCTCTAGTGGGAGTAACTATAAGGAGAAATAGAGAAAAGGACACCACAAGGTTCAGGTCATTGAGAAAGAGAACATTGGTAATATATTTAAAAAAAACTTTGTAGCCATTTTTTGTTTTGTGTACAATCTACTTTTCTTAATTCAAATGATCTCATTCAACTTTTAGCACTAAATTCCCCTGTGATATTTACAATATCTAATTCAAATTAACTGTAAGGAACCATTGAAAATATTTTAGTTTCTGTATGCCTTGATTTCCTTCTGCATTTGGCATGGGAGTATAAGAAAAGTTCATCTCTAGCCCTTCAGATACTGTCAACTCCTAATAACTTGAGGCCATATTTTTTACTGAGAAAACAGAGTTATCCAATAATTTGAATTAGATATTGTAAATATCACGGGAATTTAGTGCTAAAAGTTGAATGAGCAGATCATTTGAATTAAGAAAAGTAGATTGTACACAAAACAAAAATGACATCTTGTCCTGGCTACAAAGTTTTTAAAAAATAGAATATTACCAATGTTCTCTTTCTCAATGACCTGAACCTTGTGGTGTCCGTTTCTCTATTTCTCAATCATACATTGAGTGAGGAACTAAAACTAGGGTCTGGATTTTATCAATGGGGGCGCGTTGGGGGCGGGACTGCTGGTTGTCGGGTTTCAGTCCCGTCCCCAACGAAGAAAGGCCAACCCACGCTATTTTCTCTTGATTGACCTTGTTAAACCCGCCCTGCGGGCTTAGCAGGCCAATTAAGGGAAAGCCAGTGACAGAGGACGTCAGCGTATGACGTTTCATCTTTCAATTTTTTGACAGATGAATTGTCAGCGTTTGACAGCTTTGAGAAGCTGTCAAACACTGACTACCTCTGTTCTAAGGTGAGCCCTTGCACAGAAGACTCACCAAACCTCTTTCCTCAGCAGAAATCAGATGGCTGCTTCCTCTGAGAATGCAGCAGCTATTCTGTCTTCTCTGCCATTGAGATGAGGCACCCAAGGGTTGAAGCCTGCAGGAAGAAGCAAAGGTAAGTAAACTTTTTCTAACACTTTACACTCACCTCTCATACTTACCTCTCCACACTTGCACCCACAACTCACCTCCACAGCGCACTTTTCGACCCCTCTCACTCCCGCAGACCCACTGCTCGCCTCGCTGACCCTGGCGAGGTTTGCAGCCGTCGGGAAGCCCGCACTTGCAGGGGTAAAATGGGGATAAGCCTCTTAACTGCCTGTTAACAGGCAGTTAATTAGCTCTAATCCCCTTCCCAACTCGAGGAGATGGGTACCTGCGCGAGTCGGGGACAAACCTCCAGGAAAGATGGCATGGAGGCGGGTTGGGAGCGGGTTCGGTACCCACTCCCATTTTCTGCCATTTTTCCGGCAGTCCCGCCTCCATACTCGTCTCCCCAGGGCTGGCAAAATTCCCCCCTAGGTCAATGTGATCTAAATTCAGAAGCAGTTTGTTTGTAGACAAGATTGCGACCAAGCAGAATGCAGAAACTCAGAGAGTGAAATTCAACTTCACAGTAACACAAAACGGGCGGCAGCGAATCGGCGGCTCATTTTACCCCCTGCCCGATTTTTCTTTTCCACTGAAGTAATTGGAAAAGGCAATCCATCGGGTTGTAAAATTGCCTGCCGATTCGCCACACCCTAATTTGCATTACCGCCGAATTTTACTCCCTCAATGTCTTAAAATATTGTGTTGTTCAATCAATCACAAGCTTCAAGAACACAAGCAACTTGATTATAGGGCAGAGCAATTTTATCTCTTAGACAAACTGGTTATTTTAGATGAGGTAATGATGACTAAATAAAACTGGCATAAGTTTAGGTACCATTTTCACTCGCATATTTCTATCTTATTACTAAAAAGGTTGAGATTTCTCTCTGACATTATGTGCAGCACAAGTCCATTTCCTCAAGTTGTTTTCTTTCTTTTACAAAATCAGACAGCGTATTATGTTGGGTATTGTGCTGGGTGTCCCATAAACCCTCTGGTTTAAATCATCTCCCGAACAGCCAGGGAACGTTTCAACTGATGCTTAATGTTTTAATAAATCTGAATTCTGGCTTGTCCGTTGAGCCTGGTTAGCACAGCCCCATCCAGTGAGCCAAAGTAAAAACATAAATACAATTTTTGATAATGCCAACTCACAATTCAGTGTTTGCAGCAAGTCCAAAATCTACTTTTGTGAAAATGTCAGTGTGATTGGGGAGGACCAGTTGAAAAAGAGACTGCACTGGTGATGCAATAAAATTCAAGTAGAAGCACTGTAAAAGCACTCCCATAAACTAGTGACTTTTATCCTTTATTTGCACATGTAACATGCCATTATCATCCTGGGCCAACCTCTCTCTGACCTGTTTTTTTTTCCTCTCCAGAATCTTTCTTAATCTACTTTTATTATCCTCCACCTGTTAACTTGACTCCGTTGTACCACAGAAGGTTGTGGGTTCAAGCCCCGTTCCAGGACCCGAGTACATAGTTTAAGCTGACGCTTTAGTGCTGTACTGAATTGTCAGGGGTGCCGTCTTTTGGATGAGAAGTTAAACTGAGGCCCCGTCTGCCTGTTTAGGTTGATGTAAGAGATCCCATGACACATTTTCAAAGAAGAGTATGGAGTTCTCCTGGTGACCTGGTCACGTATATTCCTCAATCAAAACCGATTAATTGATCATTCATCTTATTGCTGTTTGTGTGACCTTGGCTGCAGTGTTTGCTTACATAACAACAGTGACTACATTTTAAAAGTATATCATTGGCTGTGAAGCACTTTGGGACATCCTGAGGAGATGAAGATCACTATGTAAATGCAAGTTCTCATTTTCTTCTTCACTGCTGCTGCCGTAAAATGCCCTGTTGGCCGTTACCATTAACTTTCAAGCCTGGCTTTTCCATTTTTATTATTAAAAATTTGGTATCAAAAATAACGTCAATCCTCAGTATTGCTTCTTCTTCATATGAAGTTCATTCTGTATTATCACTGAGTCAAACTTCCCATGATTATGTCATTGCCAACGAAGGATTCGATGATAATGTCATCATGCATGAACTGCAGGAGCCTCTCCTGGGTGCTGATGCCCATCATGATACCTGCTGCTGACAAAAAGCGACTCACCTGACTTCAAAGTACTTGTATGCAATGGATCCATGGGAGTTCCCAAGGTAGTAGTCACATCTTGGGTTCAGATGGTGGTTGGACTTGGTTGAGCTTTGCTTTCATGGAACGTGGCATCATTTGAATTACTTTTGTGAGATTAGTATTCTGTAATCCGTCCCAGGGATCCACTATTGTCCAGTTCAAGGTAATTTTTGCCAGTTTATTTTGGCTCGCTCCTGAATGAAATGTGCATATGACTGCACAGAATTCTCCAATTGCAGCCTTCTTGAGATCTTGTGCAAATTGAGCATTACCTCCTTGTTTTTGTATTCCATGCCTCTGGACATAAACGCAAGCATTAGTTGTCATATTTTGTGGTAAACACTGGTGACCTCTTTACTGGATTTATACCACGGGTTGTGTGGGTTTTTGTTTTTGAGCTTTTGCGATGGAATGGAAATTATATTAGAAACATAGAAAAATAGGAGCAGGAGTAGGCCATTCGGCCCTTCGAGCCTGCTCTGCCATTCAATATGATCATACTGCTGTGGTCTGAACCATATTGTGGAGGTGATGGACAAAAGGGCAGTTAAATATAAGCCTGTAACGGGGGAAGCAAACATTTAACACTGTACTTGACAACAGCTGGTATTGTGGTCTTGAAAGTGGACGAGAGTGGTTAAGCTCTTTACTGGTCCAGTAGTAAAGGTAGATCCTTGGAGCAAGTGAGCAGTATAAAGGCAGAGATGCTAGCAGGGGAAACTGATCAAAAACATTATTCGTGGAGCAGTGGAGAGAAGCGGCTGAGACTTGCGTAAGATGGGAAAGAGGCATCAAAACGTGGATGATAAAAGAGATTGGGAGAGAAAATAAGAGAATTATTTAGTGGGAGGATAAGGCAGAAAATCAATGGAGATCTCTGAAAGAGAGGTAAGGGCAATGAGAAAAGTTAGGTTGAGACTAGAATATTGAAAGAGGAGAGGAGTTAATAGCTGAGAGTGCATGTGGTCGGCAGAAATGTCATCTACAGACAGTTCAAGCTGGTACGTACAATGGTCACAAAATAGTTACAAGGTGTGGCTCAACTATTTGAGCATGCAAATATGGTACAGAGCTATAAGCAATTCCAAGCCTGTTAACGGTTAACATCATAATTACTAACTTTACTTTGAAAGAAGGCACATTAAGCATTCTCTTGATTTGTTTGTCATTGTTTGGTCATGATGGGTAGGGCCCGAAGAAATTTTGAAATGTTCCAAGTCATGAAATCTAAATAATCTGATTGTTTCAATAATCGGCTATTTGGGTTTGTCATACTGTAACAAAAATGGGATGAAGTGCATTTGGATTACATTTTCAGACCATACATTATCTTTGATTTATTTCAGATTGACGGGTAAACGACCTGTTTAATCTCTTCCCGTTTCCCAGCTATTTCTTCTCATTTCTTCATGTGCCTTCTGCTCTTTAATCACCACCCCTAATTCTTTTGTCACCACTGCTTGGTGTCTGGTTATTTTCACCTCCTGAAGCTATTTGGAGTGTAAAGACACTACTTCATATGTGCATATGTTTGTAAAGTGTTGCAATTATGCTAATGTACTCTGTAAAACAAGTTGGTATGAATTAACCAGATGCAATTTGTGTGCTGTGTCATGGCCATATCCGATGACTGGATGAATGCTATTAGTAGTTTGTGTCAAGCAACTCGGGTCTTGCCTCAGAGTGCGCAGAATATTACTGTTGGCTCATTGCTGGTGAGTGGCTGAAAAATATCAGCATGTGGGCAAACCGAACAAATTAAACTAAATTGTTTTTTTCATTCAGCTGCAGGAAAATAATCGCTGTGTCCTGATTATGTTTTTCACACATTAAAAGATTCAAAACAATTCTTACTTGCACTGTTAAACCAATTCCTTGAAATAAATCAGTTCACGAGGTTGCCAAATATGCAGAAATGAAACTTTTAAAAATAGCAGCACACAGCTCCATGTTTGCCTCCGTGTGCAGCGTCTTCTGTAAACTAACTCCGCACTGACCTGTTTTAGTTCTGTAAACTACGTAGAGCTACAGCATCTGCGATGGGAACTGATGGTATGTTCTGAAAGATCAGTGAATGATACGCAGATGAGAGATTGGGCTAATTCTAGCCATTTATTTTGGGAATATTCTTTGATTTTTTTTCATGCTGTAAACACAAGCTCTGTAAACACAACTGTAATTTTGAGGGAAGTAGTTTAAATTTGCCATGACTGCTTTTAAAAGGGAATCCTGACGGAAATTGCCCATGTTAGTTAAAGTGGAAGCTTGTTTTTCTGAAATCACTCTTCGGCTGATAAAGAGAATGGCATTTTTAGTAGACTACTGTGAATCGACTGGGACTACATTTTTGCAGCTGAGCACCTTTGACCTCACAATAAATATGGTAAAAGCAATCACAATGGCTTAATTTTTTTGCAACAAATAGGATAGATGCAAAATCTGAACTATTAAGGCCTAGGGGAGCATGACCTGAACTTAATTGTTGACAGATGACGTGAAATGTTGTGTGCAACGTAATTGGCATCTAAATATAGATGTAACTAAACTTTGGCTAAATGACTTGCATTATTGAAGTGAGTGAGCAGCAGCGGTGAGGAAATATGTTCTGCAGTTGACCACATCACCCTTGCATAACTTGTAAACGTGTCCCCTGGTTCTCCCTAACCTATCTAGTTGAAATAATTAATCCACATAAACACAGTCCAAGTCCCTTCGTTATTTTATAAACCTCAATCCAATCACCCATGAGTCTATGCTTCTCTTAAGTATAAACTCTTGTCGATCTGGGTAACTAAGGTGTTTTAAACTGGGAAGTAATCTTGTGGCCCTCCTCTGAACCCTTTCCAAACCTTAATAACCTCCACCATATGAGAAGACCAAAACTGAATATAGTTTTCTAACTGAGGTCTTGTACAAGGACACGATGGTATGCTTTTTTTTTCCAGTGAGTTGTCCTGTGAATATAACCTGGAACCCTGTTTGCTTTATCTATAGCTTCATGGATTGGTCATAAACCTTTAGATAGTGATGCACTGTAACGGCGAGATCTTTTCTTTCACCACTGGCTTCAATTCTGTTCACTGTAGACCCACCCACGTGTATAACACTAGACTTTTCTAAGTTAAACATTAGTTACCAAATACAGGCCCCATTCCCCAACACATCAAGATCTGCTTGCAATAGTTGAGAATCCTCTACAGTCCTAACACTTGCACATAACTTAGTATCATCCGCAAACTTGCGGATCATTCTCCCAGCACCTACACCGACGACATTAATGAAAATATGAATGAGCAAAGGTCGAACACCGATCCCTGTGGAATCCACTGGTAACAGACCTTGAAGCAGATCCAAATCCATTGACAACAACTTTCTGCCGACAGACACTTAGCCAATTGTCAATCCACCGCTGCAGGTTACCACTTATTCTACAAGGTTCTGTCTTTTAGATTGATGAATGGCTGTTTGATCTAATGTAATTGTATGAAATGTAGGCATGTACTGATTTTGTTTCAGGATAGCTATCGGAGTTGGCCCATGCAATTTGACACAATACAAAGAATCCGGCTAGGGTAGTGGCTTTAATTGACAACTGTGCCTGAGACCTTTGGAGAAGGGACTAGGGTAATTGGTTGTATTTTTTTCCAGTAGTACGGCTCGGGTCAGAGTTCTCCTATTCTGGATTATATTGGACTACATGAATAGTTCTACAGGCAGTGCTTGAGTTCTGTAGCCGCAGGCTGAGGATTTGGTGTTCTTCAACTCTGGGGCCAACCAGCAGGATAACTGATACGATAGCAAAATACTGCGGATGCTGGAAATCCGAAATAACAACAGAAAATGCTGGAAAAACTCAGCAGGCCAGGCAACATCCGTGGAGAGAGAAACAGAGTTAACGTTTCAGGTCGAAACCCTTCGTCGGAACTGAGAGAAGAGCAGGAAATTAAACAGATAAAAATGCAAGGGGGAGGCTGGGGGGAGGAATAAAAGAACAAAAGGGGTGGTCTATGGTAAGTAGAGACATTAAGAGATGCTCAAGGCAAGACGAGATGGTAATGGGACAGGTTAAGAAACGAAAGGTGAGGTGTGAAATGCTGGCAGAATGAGAGACAGCTGCCGTAGGGGGAGAGAGAGAAAAAAAAGGAAAAAGGCACGGACCAAAAGGGTGGATAAAATGTATATATATATGTGGTAGGGGCCGGGGTTATGATCTGAAATTGTTGAACTCGATATCGAGTCCGGAAGGCTGTAAAGTGCCTAAACGAAAGATGAGGTGCTGTTCCTCGAGCTTCCGCTGAGCTTCCGTGGAACAATGCACGAGGCCGAGGACGGTGAGGTCTGAGTGGGCGTGGAGGGGTGAATTAAAATGACAAGCGACCGGAAGCTCGGGGTCACCCTTACGGACTGAACGGGGGTGTTCCGCAAAGCTGTCACCCAATCTGCGTTTGGTCTCCCCAATGTAGAGGAGACCACATCGTGAGCAGCGAATACAGTATACTAGATTGCAAGAAGTACAAGTAAATCGCTGTTTCACCTTCCGGACTCAATATCCGCCTTCCGGACTCAATATCGAGTTCAACAATTTCAGATCATAACCCCGGCCCCTACCACATATATATACATGTTATCCACCCTTTTGGTCCGTGCCTTTTTCCTTTTTTTTCTCTCTCTCCCCCTACGGCAGCTGTCTCTCATTCTGCCAGCATTTCACACCTCACCTTTTGTTTCTTAACCTGTCCCATTACCATCTCGTCTTGCCTTGAGCATCTCTTAATGTCTCTACTTACCATAGACCACCCCTTTTGTTCTTTTATTCCTCCCCCTTGCATTTTTATCTGTTTAATTTCCTGCTCTTCTCTCAGTTCTGACGAAGGGTTTCGACCTGAAACGTTAACTCTGTTTACATAGAAACATAGAAACATAGAATCTAGGAGCAGGAGTAGGCCATTCGGCCCGTCGAGCCTGCTCCGCCATTCAATACGATCATGGCTGATCATCCAAATCCAGTACCCTGTCCCTGCTTTAATCCCCACAGTACACATATCCCACCCTACCCCCGTAACCCCACGTATTTAATTCCCCCTAACATATCCCATCCTATCCCCATAACCCCACATATTTAATCCCCCCTAACACTAAGGGTCAATTTATCATAGCCAAATCAACCTAACCCACACATTTTTGGACTGTGGGAGGAAACCGGAGCACCCGGAGGAAACCCACGCAGACACGGGGAGAATGTGCAAACTCCACACAGACAGTCACCCGAGGTCAGATTCGAACCCGGGTCTCTGGCGCTGTGAGGCACCAGTGCTAACCACTATGCCACCGTGTTGCCCTCTCCACGGATGTTGCCTGGCCTGCTGAGTTTTTCCAGCGTTTTCTGTTGTTATAGCAGGATAACTGAGGTGGGTTTCACACAGTATTCCACAGAGTAAGAAGTGGATCTATAATTTAAAGTCTATGTTTAGAGAGAAAGCTAGTGAAGTCTTTACTATTTTATGTACCAAGGAGGGTAGAGTAATGTACATGTTACACCGTTTACCCATCAGTCTTAAGTAAATAAAACCATTTGTTGGGACAAACGCCTACATTTTTTTGTCTAGTAATAGTCCGTAGCCAGTCTGCTTTTAAAGAGAGGTAAATTACATGGGAGCACATGATCCATTCCAATAGCTGGTGTACAGAGGAAGGGTTTTCTTACAATGCCTGTGTCTTGCTATTGTTTACCTAGATGGTGGGCAGCAAAAGGTGCACTCTGGATCATAGGGATGTGAGGTCCACTTATGGGAGTGGCTAGTGATGATGAGCCTGAGAAAATATCTCGTGTGCAAACCTACAGATGTGACAATGAGCAAAAAAAAACCTGGACTTGTAGAAGAGAGTTATTCCGATAACAACAGTTTGTCTTTTCAGTAGGCCCAGAAATAGATTGGCAAAGTGTGATCAGAGCACAACCAGACTGCATAATCGTGAAAATCTTGCAGTCTTGTACATGGGGGAAAACAGACCTGTTTTAAAATAAGTTCGTTTATATTGTTTTACCTAATCAACTCTGCCAGACATTATAAATGCAATATTTGAGGGAAGTACCAGAATATGATTTATATGTGGTGCTGACCCATAATTTATCTGTGGTTTCATCTGTTTTGAGTTATGCAACCTATCCTATCCCACACCTGGTCTTAATCTATGCTTTCTGGGCCCTGTATCCTGTTCGAGATCAAGCTGTCCTGTTCAGTTATTCCATATATTAATTCGACTGAAGCATGCACTGTTTTATTTTGGTCTGGCTCAGGCTTCATGAGTTTAGATGCATAGAATTTTGGGGCTTTGAGTGTCTTGTTTCTTCAATGAAACTTATTTATTATTTTCTTTTGGTGGCGGCCAACTGTCCTGAAAATTTGAATGTTTGACAAATTCCTTCAAGTTTAAACTGTTAACTTCTCTGAAGGTAACTAAACAAGGATTTAATGAACAGTGAGTAATTTTGTATTGGCTCTTTTTTTTATTCTGAATTTTTCAGTCTCTCTCTTCCATTTAGCCCCATTAAAAGAGTTTAATTCAAGGTGAGCTGAAATAATTAATTTTTCTTTTTAATCTTTTTCTAATTTCTTTGGGAAGTTTCTTCTGGCTTGATGGAGGCCCTGTTAGGACCAAGCTATAATACGCTTAGTCAAGTTTCGAGTAAAGCAACGTGAAGCATAAACATAATGGGGAAAAATTCAGTTGGTTTGCGCCTCCCGTTAGCGCCTTAAGAGGGCGCTAATGGGGCGCAAAGCAACTAGCGCCCGTGGGCGGCGATGTTTGCGCCGCTCACGAAATTAACTAGACATTTTGCGGCGGCGCTATACACTACCACCACGATCTCCTGCGCCGGCAGATCATGACGTCAGTCGAGTGTGCAACGCCCCTGGTAGCGCCCCAGACCGGATATTGAGTGGCGCCCCCTGCCTTACCGCCTGCCGCTAGCAACGACAGGTTGAGGGGAGCGTTTTGCAGTCAGGAAGGGACTGGGGGAGCGCTATTTAAAGGCGACCACTTCCTGCCTTTTTTTGTTGGTGACATTTTTGCGCCATGCATTCAGAGAGAGAGAGAGAGAGAGACTTCTGGAGAGATTCAACGCTGTGAGAAGGAGTTTTGGGTACTGAGCAGCACTTCGCAGGTTCATTTTGATTTGCTCTTCCTTGTATCGATTTAGAAGAGACTGTGGGGGCTGCACTCTGAGCTCTTTTCCATGGCCTCTCCATTGTTCTTTCCAGCAGATTTGATGTACAGGTCTCTCCAGGCCGAGATTCAAGGCTGCAATGAGCAGGATGTGGATGGAGAGCAAGATCAACCCTCCCCTTTAAGAACTGGCCGGCGCCAGTGTGTCTGTGTTCCATTGCTGACTGACATCACATGAGCTTCGCCAGCGCTCTGAGGTAGCGCCTCGTTCCTCGGCCTTTGCACCTTAAGACAGGTGTGTAGCGCCTGATTTAGCTCTCCAATCACCTCCAGGGGAGATAAAAGCCAAGTTTGCAGTCGGAGGCGATAATTAGCACCAGGCGCTAATCTATGCGCCCGGCCGATAATTGCGCCTCAAATGGGGCGATACTGAATTTCTCCCCAATATACAGTACTCTGCTAAACTGCAGAAACATTTGCAAAATCTATGGAACCACTTGTGAAAACTGCTTGTATACTTGGAATATATATGATACAAGAACTGGTACTGTGGGATGACATGGCTGAGGTACTGAATATACGAAGGGATGGTGGTGATTTAAAGCAGCATACTGTCAAATGAAAGGGGGTTGTAGCTGGTAGTAATGAGAAGTATGTTTCCAGTTGGCACTTCGAAGCTGTGTGGGCTGGTTAATAACACTTTACATTCTTTATTATGGTTGTAACTAGTGTGACATTTCTGTTTCAGTTTTTAAAAATTTCTTAGCAGATTTTTCAACCCAGAAATCAGTTGCATTGTTAACACCACTGAGGATATGTGGGACTGGAAATAACTTTAGGTTTTCAAACCATCTTATGCATCTGGGTTTGTTGTAACATATTTTAATAACACACAATTTACAAAGCTCTGTCTGTCTAAAGATTTGCATATTCTAAAACTCGTGAGTCAAATGATTGATCGGTTTAATATGTACTTTTTATGTTCGTGGTCCCTGTAGGACAGGCGAGCTGCCTTATCCCACAGTATACTCCCTTTTTTTCCTTGGAGCAGGACCATGGGTCCTCCCAACAGGCTTTGTGTCTCTTCGCTGCCCCAAATAGATGTGGCACACTGTAAGCTATGCCTGTAAGTGTAATGAACATCTACTTTTAGTACAGAGATGAACAGGATTCTGTACTGCTTTGTGCTGCTTTTATCATTTAATACGGCATCACAAAAACAAATACAGATGAGAAAGGCCAATTTGCCCAACTTGCTCCTCCTTCCCGACAAACCTATGGCCCCATTATCACAATGTCCAACTGTCTCTTGAATCATTTTAAAGTTTTTGCCTCCACTACTCTAACCAGAAGATCAGAAGTCTTTGTCACTCTTTGCGTGAAGTGGTTCCTAAATCAATCTTGATCCTTCCTTTTCTACTTATTTACCCTTGTCCTACAGCCATAATTTAACTTGAAATAATGCTCTGACACTGTTCGCAACCTTGGTGTCATATTTGACCCTGAAATGAGCTCCTGACCACACATCCACGGCATAACTAAGACGACCTAATTTCCACCTCCATAACATCGCCCGTCTCCGCCTTTGCCTCAGCTCATCCACTGCTGGAACCCTCATCCATGTCTTTGTTACCTCTAGACTTGACTATTCCAACACACTCCTCGCTGGCCTCCCACATTCTACCCTACGTAATTTGAGGTGATTCAAAACTTGGCTGCCCGTGTCCTAACTCGCACCAAGTCCCATTCGCCCATCACCACTGTGCTCGCTGACCTACATTGGCTCTCGGTTAAGCAAAGCCTCGATTTCAAAATTCTCATCCTTGTTTTCAAATCCCTCCATGGCCTCACTCCTCCCTATCTCTGTAATCTCCTCCAGCCCCAAAATCTCCCTGTGATATCTGCGCTCCTCTAATTCTGCCCTCTTGAGCATCCCTGATTATAATCGCTCAACCTTTGGTGGCTGTGCCTTCTGTTGCCTGGGCCCTAAGTTCTGGAATTCCCTGCCTAAACCTCTCCGCCTCTCCACCTGTCTCTCTCCTCCTTTTAAGACACTCCTTAAAACCTACCTCTTTGACCAAGCTTTTGGTCACCTGCCCTAATTTCTCCTTATGTGGCTCAGAGTCAAATCTTTTGTCTTACAATACTCCTGTGAAGCACCTTGGGACGTTTTACTACGTTAAAGGCGCTAAAAAGGCGGAAGCAGCATGCTATAGACGGCTAAGCGATCCCACAATCAACGGATCAGATCAAAGCTCTGCAGTCCTGCCACATCCAGTCGTGAATGGTGGTGTACCATTAAACAACTAACGGGAGGAGGAGGTTCCATGAATATCCCCATCCTTAATGATGGTGGAGCCCACCACGTGAGTGCAAAAGGCAAGGCTGAAGCATTTGCAACCATCTTCAGCCGAGTGGATGATCCATATCGGCCTCCTCCTGAGGTCCCCACCATCACAGAAGCCAGTCTTCAGCCAATTCGATTCACTCCACATGATATCAAGAAACAGCTCAGCGCACTGGATACAGCAAAGGCTATGGGCCCTGACAACATCCCGGCTATCGTGCTGAAGACTTGTGCTCCAGAACTAGCCGCGCCTCTAGCCAAGCTGTTCCAGTACAGCTACAACACTGGCATCTATCCGACAATGTGGAAGACTGCCCAGGTATGTCTTGTCCACAAAAAGCAGGACAAATCCAATCCGGCCAATTACCTTCCCATCAGTCTACTCTCAATCATCAGCAAAGTGATGGAAGGTGTCATCGACAGTGCTATCAAGCAGCACTTACTCACCAATAACCTGCTCACTGATACCCAGTTTGAGTTCCCCCAAGACCACTCTGCTCCTGACCTCATTACAGCCTTGGTCCAAACATGGACAAAGGAGCTGAATTCCAGAGGTGAGGTGAGAGTGACTGCCCTTGACATCAAGGCAGCATTTGGCCGAGTGTGGCATGAAGGAGCCCTAGTAAAACTGAAGTCAATGGGAATCGGGGGAACTCTCCACTAGCTGGAGTCATACCTCGCACAGAGGAAGATGGTTGTGGTGATTGAAGGCCAATCATCACAGCCCCAGGACATCGCTGCAGGAGTTCCTCAGGGCAGTGTCCAAGGCCCAACCATCTTAAGCTGCTTCATCAATGACCTTCCCTCCAACATAAGGTCAGAAATGGGGATGTTCGCTGATGACTGCACAGTGTCCAGTGCCATTCACAACTCCTCAGATAATGAAGCAGTCCATGCCCGTATGCATCAAGACCTGGATGACGTTCAGGCTTGGGCCAATAAGTGGCAGGTAACATTCGCGCCACAGAAGTGCCAGGCAATGACTATCTCCAACAAGCGAGAGTCTAACCACCACCCCTTGACATTCAATGGCATTACCATCGCTGAATCCCCCACCATCAACATCCTGGGGGGGTCACCATTGACCAGAAACTTAACTGGACCAGCCACATAAATACTGTGGCAACGAGGGCAGGTCAGAGGCTAAGTATTCTGCGGCGAGTGTCTCACCTCCTGACTCCTCAAAGCCTTTCATAGAATCATAGAAGATAGGAGCAGGAGTAGGCCATTCGGCCCCTCTAGCCTGCTCCGCCATTCAATGCGATCATGGCTGATCATCCAAATTCAGTACCCTGTCCCTGCTTTCTCCCCATATCCCTTGATCCCTTTAGCCTTAAGAAATATATCCAACTCCTTCTTGAATCTATTTAATGAATTGGCCTCTACTGCCTTCTGTGGCAGAGAATTCCACAGGTTCACCACTCTCTGGCTGAAGAAATTCCTCCTCATTTCTGTCCTAAATGGCTTACTCCTTATCCTTAGACTGTGACCCCTGGTTCTGGACTCCCCGACCATCGGGAACATCCTTCCTGCATCTAGTTTGTCCTGTCCTGTTAGAATTTTATAAGTTTCAATGAGATCCCCTCTCATTCTTCTAAACCCCAGCGAGTATAAGCCCAATCGACCCAATGTCTCTTCATACGTCATTCCTGCCATCCCAGGTATCAGCCTTGTGAATCTTGGCTGAACTCCTTCCATGGCAAGAACATCCTTCCTCAGATAAGGCGACCAAAACTGCACACAGTACTCAAGGTGTGGTCTCACCAAGGCCCTGTACAACTGCAGCAAGACATACTTGTTCCTGTACTCAAACCCTCTCGCTATGAAGGCCAACATACCATTTGCCTTCTTAACCGCCTGCTGCACCTGCATGCTTACCTTCAGCGACTGATGCACAAGGACACCCAGGTCTCGTTGCACTTCCCCTTCTCCCAATCTATTGCCATTCAGATAACAGTCTGCCTTTCTGTTTTTGACACCAAAGTGGATAACCTCGCATTTATCCACGTTATATTGCATCTGCCACGCTTCTGCCCACTCACCCAACCTGTCCAGATTATCCTGGAGTTTCTCGGCATCCTCCTCGCAGCACACACGCCCACCCAGCTTTGTGTCGTCTGCAAACTTGGAGATATTACATCTAGTTCCCTTGTCTAGATCATTAATATATATTGTGAATAGCTGGGGTCCAAGGACCGATCCCTGCGGTACCCCACTAGTCACTGCCTGCCACTCGGAAAAAGACCCGTTTATTCCAACTCTTTGCTTTCTGTCTGCCAACCAGTTCTCTATCCAAGTCAATACCTTGCCCCCAATCACATGTGCCTTAATTTTGCACACTAATCTCTTATGCGGGACCTTATCAAAAGCCTTTTGGAAGTCCAAATACACCACATCCACTGGTTCTCCCTTATCTATTTTACCAGTTACATCCTCAAAAAATTCCAGTAGATTAGTCAAGCATGATTTACCTTTTGTAAATCCATGTTGACTTTGTCCGATCCTGTCGCTGTTTTCCAAGTGCTCAGCTATTACATCTTTTATAATGGACTCTAGCATTTTCCCCACTACCAATGTCAGGCTTACCGGTCTGTAATTCCCCGTTTTCTCTCTACCACCCTTTTTGAATAGTGGGGTAACATTAGCTACCCTCCAATCCATGGGTACTGTTCCAGATTCCATCGAATGTTGGAAGATGATCAGCAATGCATCTACTATTTCTAGGGCCACTTCCTTAAGTACCCTAGGATGTAGATTATCAGACCCTGGGGATTTATCGGCCTTCAATCCCTTCAATTTCCCTAACACCATTTCCCTACAAATACCGATTTCATTCAGTTCCTCCCTTTCATCAGACCCTATGTTCCCCAACATCTCTGGGAGGTTATTTGTGTCCTCCTTTGTGAAGACAGAACCAAAATATGTATTTAATTGGTCTGCCATTTCTTTGTTCCCCATTATAAGTTCCCCTGATTCTGACTGCAAGGGACCTATGCTTGATTTCACTAATCTTTTTCTCTTCACATATCTATAAAAGCTTTTACAGTCAGTTTTTATGTTCCCTGCAAGCTTACTCTCGTATTCTATTTTCCCCTTCTTAATTAATCCCTTTGTCCTCCTTTGTTGAATCTTAAGCTGCTCCCAATCCTCAGGGTTACTGCTTTTTCTGGCCAATTTATATGCCCTCTCCTTGGATCTTATGCTATCCCTAATTTCCGTTGTTAGCCACAGTTGAGTCACCCTTTTTGTTTTATTCTTATGCCAAACTGGGATGAACAAATTCTGTAGTTCGTCCATGCGGTCTTTGAATGTTTGCCATTGCCTATCCACCGTCAACCCTTTGAGTGACATTCCCCAATCAATCCTACCCAACTCGCACCTCATACCATCGTAGTTTCCTTTATTTAAATTCAGGACCCTAGTCTCTGAGTCAACTACTTCACTCTCCATCCTAATGAAGAATTCGATCATATTATGATCGCTCCGACCCAAGGGGCCTCGCACAACAAGATTGCTAATTAATCCTTTCTCATTGCATAATACCCAGTCTAAGATGGCCTGATCTCTGGTTGGTTCCTCAACATATTGGTCCAGGAAACCATCCCGTAAACACTCCAGGAATTCCTCTTCCATAGTATTGTTACTAATTTGGTTAGCCCAATCTATATGTAGATTAAAGTCACCCATGATGACTGCTGTGCCCTTATTGCACGCTTCTCTAATTTCCCTTTTAATGCCATCCCCAACCTCCGCATTACTGTTTGGAGGTCTATATATCACTCCCACTAACCTTTTCTGCCCTCAGTTCAACCCTTACAGATTCCACATCCTCAGAGCGAATATCCTTCCTTTCAATTGTGTTAATCCCCTCTTTAACCAGCAATGCTACCCCACCTCCCTTTCCTTTTTGCCTATCTTTCCTGAATATTGAGTACCCCTGGATGTTGAGTTCCCAGCATTGGCCACCCTGGAGCCATGTTTCGGTAATCCCAATCAAATCATATTCGTTTACCTCTATTTGCGCAGCTAATTCATCCACCTTGTTCCGAATGCTCCTTGCATTAAGACAGAAAGCCTTCAGGCTTGGTTTTTTTAACGCTCTTAGACCTATTAGAATTAGTATTTACTGTGGCCATGTTTGATTTAAACCGTTGTTTTCTCTGACTGCCACTTTTGGTTTTTCTCCTTCCTATCTTTTGCTTTTATCCTTGTTTCCCTTTCCTCTGTCTCCCTGCTCAGGTTCCCAACCCCCAGCCATTTTAGTTTAAACCCTCCCCCAGAGCTCTCGCAAACACTCCCCCGAGGACATCGGTCCCGGCCCTGCCCAGGTGTAGACCGTCCGGTTTGTACTGGTCCCACCTCCCCCAGAACCGGTTCCAATGCCCCAGGAATTTGAATCCCTCCCCCTTGCACCATTCCTCTAGCCACGTATTCATTTGAAATATCCTTCTATTTCTACTCTGACTAGCACGTGGCACTGGTAGCAATCCTGAGATTACTACCTTTTGAGGTCCTATTTTTAAATTTACCTCCTAACTCCCTATATTCTGCTTTTAGGACCTCATCCCGTTTTTTACCTATATCGTTGGTACCTATATGCACCACGACAACTGGCTGTTCACCCTCCCCTTCCAAAATGCTCTGTGGCCGCTCTGAGACATCCTTGACCCTTGCACCAGGGAGGCAACATACCATCCTGGAGTCTCGTTTGCGGCCGCAGAAACGCCTATCTATTCCCCTTACAATAGAATCCCCTATCACTATAGCTCTCCCACTCTTTTTTTCCTCCCATCCTGTGCAGCAGAACCACCTACAGTGCTAGGAAGTTGGCTGCTGCTGTCTTCCCCTGATAAGCCATCTCCCTCAACAATATCCAAAGCGGTATATCTGTTTGAGAGGGGGATGGCCACAGGGGACCCCTGCACTACCTGCCTGCGCCTATTACTGTGCCTGGTGGTCACCTATTCCCTTCCTGCCTGTACACCCTTTACCTGTGGTGTGACCAACTCCCTAAACGTGCTATCCACGATGTCCTCAGCATCGCGAATGCTCTAGTATGCATCCATCCGCAGCTCCAGCGCCGCAATGCGGTCTGTCAGTAGCTGCAGCTGGATACACCTCCCGCACACATGGTTGTCAGGGACACAGGAAGTGTCCCTGATTTCCCACATAGTGCAGGAAGAGCATGTCACAGCACCGAGCTGTCCTGTCATGACTTACCCTTTAATTAATTAATCAATTAAAATTAAATGGATCCCACTAATTACACTGGAATTAAGTGATATACTCAAGGGCCCTTGCTTAACAGTAGTCCCCGCTACACAAAGAGACCGTAGAAACGACAAAATTTAAGTTTAGAAAAATTGAGAAAGAAAATACTCACCAACCAATTACTTACCTGCTTTTTGGTGACGTCACACTACGAATACTTTTTGCTTCCCTCTTCCGGAACCTGGATTTGTAAGCTGCTTCGGGGCTCACCTTAAGTACCGCCACTCGCCGCCTCTGTTCCCTCGCAGGTCCGCCGCCTCGCTGCTCTAGGCCTCGCTGCCGCCTCGGGGCTCACCTTAAGTACCGCCGCTTCGCCGCCTCTGTTCCCTCGCAGGTCCGCCGCCTCGCCGCTCTCCATCTACCATCTACAAGGCACAAGTAAGGAGTGTGATGGAATACTCTCCATTTGCCTGGATGAGTGCAGCTCCAACAACACTCAAGAAGCTCGACACCATCCAGGACAAAGCAGCCCATTTGATTGGCACCCAATCCACCACCTTAAACATTCACTCCCTCCATCACCGGCATACCGTGGCTGCAGTGTGTACCATCTACGAGATGCACTGCAGCAACTCGCCAAGGCTTCTTCAGCAGCACCTCCCAAACCCGCGACCTCTGCCACCTAGAAGGACAAGGTCAGCAGGTGCATGGGAACACCATCACCTCCAAGTTCCCCTCCAAGTCACACACCATCCTGACTTAGAAGTATATCGTCGATCCTTCATCGTCGCTGGGTCAAAACCCTGGAACTCCCTCCCTAATAACACTGTGGGAGTACCTTCACCACACTGACTGCAGCGGTTCAAGGCGGCGGCTCACCACCACCTTCTCAAGGGCAATTAGGGATGGGCAATAAATGCTGGCTTTACCAGCGACGCCCACATCCCACAAACGAATAACAATATAAATACAAGTTGTTGTTTTCTATTCCTCATAGTATCTTATATACTCTATCATGTGCTTGGTTCTTCATATAGCAAGGAGGACCCATTCTGATCCGTAAAGTTAAATGGGTTGTGCCCGATTCAGCTAAAGAACTGGAGTCTTGCACAAGAAATATTGTCTGTACCAAGCATTTATTTCAAACTTCTGTTTTATTTATATGCAAATTCCCTGTGGTGCTGCTCATGATGTGTCACACATTTGCATATTCTAAAGTTTGAGAGTCAAATATAACTTGCTGGATTATTTCAAGATACACTTTTTCTGCTAATATGTCTCCCTTTTAAAGGCTGCAAAATCTAATTAATAATTAAAGTTAATGTCAACAATCAGTTTAAAAGGTACACACATTTCAGCTCCGGCCTTTTATCTCCCTTTCCCTACCCCTCCGATCTCCTTTTCCCCAAAGGGTAGTTGGATATATACTTGAAAAGGAAAAATTTGTCGGGCTTTGGGGAAGAGTGGGTGAGTGGAATTAACTGGACAGCTCTTTCAAAAAGCCGGCTCACGCTCGATGGGCCGAATGGCTTCCGACTGTGATGTAAGATTGTCTGATTCGATACTGCCCCCTCTCCCCTTTTTGCCACTGATGAACAGACCAGTTGTTACATTGTTTGTTCGTGCTATCAGCTAATGGAGGAATGCTGGCAAATGCTTTACTTTGAATAGTACAATAGGATATTTAATATCCATCTGATTATAAGAAGAAAATCTTGGTTTAATGTTTCATTTGTAGAATAGCACCACTTACAATGCAGCATTCTCTCAGCACTGCACTACAGTGTCAACCTAAATATGTGCTCAACTTCGGCTGTGCAGCTTGAACTCTTAGCTTTCTGATCCAGAAAATGCTAGGTTTTTTTTCCTGTTACTTGTGATTTTGAAATAAATGGGCTTGTCAAGCCAGGTTTTTGGCATTTACTGGAGCAACTAAATCTGAAGAAGTGGAGATGTTTTGGAGTGTGTTTTTTAAATGAAATCCTTTCTCTCAAATTTCTATGTCCTGAATGTAAATAATAAAAGGAAGCATGACTAAAATATATAGTGTGGCTTGACAAATATAGTCCCAGTGTGTGAGGAAGAACTGTGGAGTATTGCCAAGTAGTCCTTATTCTGTTTTTATCAATACCGCCCCCCCCCCCCCCCCACAACATAAAAGCTTACTTTTTTAAGACCCTGTACTTGGCGGGTGGGGGACATTATTTTCTAAATAGCATTGCTCAAGACATCACTTCACAGTTCTGCTTCCATTTACCAAGCACCAAATAATTTAAGTGAAGGATTAATTAATTGAAAAGAATGAATAAATATTACCTGTTTTGAGGAAGTTCTGCTTGGAAGGCTATTAGTCACACTCGGATGTAAGGATTCAGGGAAAATCTGGAGAATGGATAAGAATTTGGAGAATAATAGTTATTTGTTAGAGGCATTATGTCTGGATGGCAGGAGGTACTGACTGAGGTGCTCCAGGGGTCATTGTTAGGAGAATTACTCTCTAATTTACATCAATAACTTGGATGCAGAAGCTCGATGCAAATTGGTAAAACTAGGAAGTGCTGTCAAACCAGGAAGGCCAGTGGAATCGGAAGAGACAGCTGAGAAATGACAATGAATCATTATATGTAAGCTGGCAGAAAAATGGCGTGAAATTGAATGAAGTGTCAGGTACTGTACATAGGAAGGAAAAACAGGTGATGTACATACTCCATGAATCGTGTTGACATAGTTAAGAATGAAGCTAAAAGAGACCCAAGAGTCTTAGTAGACTCAATACTCCACCAATTCAGTGCAGCAGTCAGCAGTTTAAATTATGCATATTTTAAGGCATTATGTCTGGGGTAACAACTGAGGTATGAGCACTTATTCATTGGTAGGGAATGCAAACATGTTCTGCTATTGTATCTTTGAGCTTGATTGCTTGACAACTTTCAGAGGCATTTTGTTCTGGGATATACACCGCAGACTTGTCTCAATATCTTCAGTTCAGAATCTGAATTGATACTTGGACTCCATGGGCTGGCATAGGAATTGCGTTGAGCACATTGTTGAAGTTCTGCAAAAGACTCTTTATCGACAAGCATTATCATGTTTTGAACGGTGTAGGAAGCCTATTCTGGAGATAATATTGTAACCTCTGTGGACTGATTCTATCTTTATTATTTTTCAAGCATTTGCAGCGTCAGTAACTTTGCTGTGCCTTTGTGCTTCTGTATAGCATCTTACTTGTAAATAAATCCACGGGGAAGAGGGAGTAGGTTGTTCTGAAACGCAATTATCTGACCATTTTGCACTTCGCATTTTCGCAACCTGACGCCTAAAATGTTTTAGCTGGAGCTATCTGAAGTGGGGTATTTAATGTCTTTCAGAGTAGATCAGAAGATGTGGGCAACTTGCATGGTTTCCAGTATGATTTATCGTAGTTGTGGGGTAATTGTTAGTCCTATGTTACACCATCCCATTAATGGCATGTATAAAAGGTGCAAGTTTAGTGTCATAGGCGACATAGTTTATGGAAACTGACTTTTTGCCGTGAACCATACGCGAAAGTGTAATAAGCACCAATAGCGGACTTTTTTGAATGGTTTATCCTAACCAGTTAATAGCTGACAGTGCTTTGTTTGAGGAAGGATGTCTTATTAATGAAACCCAATTTAGCTTTAATGCTTGTAACTTTCTTTTCAAAATATCCTTTCAGCATATTGATATATTAATACATCTGCTACTAAAGGCTGTTCCCTACTGTTGTTCATGGTGAGTTGGAGAATGTGCTATTTCATAACTTATTGCTAAACTCTGACAGAAACTTTGCCTCCCACTCGCACCACCATCTTTCAAATGGGTTTTCTCCCTCCTCCAACATCATGTGTGTTAGCTGTCCACGTTTAGCACTGACATCAGCGTTTTAGGGGCACTGTCCTCGAGTCTGCGTCTAGGGATAAAAATGGTGGGTGCTCTTGAGCTCTTGCTTCAGTTTTGAATGCTGCCCACTCTCTGTCAGGAATTATTGTGAGATTTGGAGTCCCTGCCACAGTATGCAGCAGCATTCAAAATTGCAGCAGTAATTGGGAGTCCAAGCGTAGCGACTGAAGGGAGAGTAAGGAAAGCCTGAGTTGGAGGTTGAAGCAGAATTATGTCAACATTCAAGATGAGATTGGACAAAGGAAAAGAGGTTAGAACATAAGAAATAGGAGCAGGAGTAGGCCATTCGGCCCCTCGAGCCTGCTCCACCATTCAATAAGATCATGGCTGATCATCTACCTCAACTCCACTATCCTCATATCCCTTGATTCCCTTAATATCCAAAAATCTACCGATCTATGTCTCGAATATACTCAACGACTGAGCCTCCACAGCCCTCTGGGGTAGGTTGAGGGGATATGGGAACATGTTGGGTAAATTTGATTAGAAATATTTGCTCGCGTGGAGTGTAAATGCAACATGGATTGTTTCTATTTTGTAACTTTTTACTATCTAGAGAAGGAGGGGATAGAGGAAAGCCACTGAGCAGCTCTGGGGTGGGGCGGGGGGTGGGGGAACGGGAAGGCCAAGAATGGTGTTTGGGAATAGGAGAAAGCCCAAAGCAGCATTGGGAAGATAGGATCTCCAGTGCAGGGCTGAGGAGATGAGTATGTCAGCATGAACTGGGCAGGCAGCAGCACCATGAATGAGGAGTGAGAAGAGCGCTAATATGAACTGGGTTTTGGAGGGGGAAGAGTGTCTGCAAACTGGAGAGAGGAGTTGGAAAGAAAGACTTGCATTTCTATAGCACCTTTCACGACCACCAGCCGTCCCAAAGCGCTTTACAGCCAATGAAGTACTTTTTGAAGTGTAGTCACTGTTAAAATGGAGGCAACGCGGCTGCCAATTTGCACACAGCAAGCTCCCACAAACAGCAATGTGATAACAACCAGATAATCTGCTTTTTTAGTGATTTTGATTGAGGGATAAATATTGGCCAGGACACCAGGGATAACGCTCCTGCTCTTCTTCAGAATAGTGCCATAGGATCTTTTACGTCCACATGAGAGAGCAGACGGGTCCTTGGTTAAACGTCTCTTCTGAAAGACGGCACCTCTGACAGTGCAGCACTCCCTCAGCACTGCACTGAAGTGTTGGCCTAGATTTTTGTGCTCAAGTCTCTGGAGTGGGACGTGAACCCACAACCTTCTGACTCAGAGGTGAGAGTGCTACCCACTGAGCCACAGCTAACACTATTGTTTAGTTTGGTTTAGATTGGTTTAACTCTCTATATTATCTTATCAATAATTTCACTCTTGCTACATATAATTGCTATTCTACCATGTTGTCTCAGCATTTTGGGGAGTACCTTCACCGGACAGACCACAGCAATTCAAGAAGGCGGCCCACCACCACTTTCTCCAGCAACTAGGGGTAGTCAATAAATACTGGCTTTGCCAGCAACACCCATATCCTGAGAATGAATTGTAAAAATCTCATGACCTCTGGGTAACCAGGGTGGACAATAAATGCTGCCTTGCTAGCGTTATCCACAAAAATACAGAAACCATTCTAATACCTTATTTAAAAAATAAACTCGATATATAATAATTAAAAAATCTATATAATATATAAAACATAAATGTTTAAAAATGAAAGTTATAATAGAAAATCAAATGTTTCACTTTAATACATCTCATTCAGTAAGTAAAATTTATGAATGCCCTTGTTCAATGTCGAATCCAAAATGTAGTGAAATGCCTCAAATAAAATTATTTTTTTAAAAAAACCTCTCTCGGGTGTTCGGGGCATTGCTCCCAGAACTTCCTCAGAAAATAAATGTTGTACCTACAACATTTGTATTCTTCAAGCTTTCATGTGCTCTCTTTTTGCTTCCTCCAATATGAGTGAAGGCATTTTGGGTTTACCTGCAGCTCGAGTTACAAGCCCATATCCTGTTGCACTTTCAGTGTCATGATTTCTTTTCACATATCATCAGCTTACTTTCAAGGTCACTTGGGGGTTGTCATTGCTTTCTGTGGCAGTGTCAGCTTTTTGTTACGCTGTTGTCAGCCTTCGCTAGTTTTGTAGCGCGAGCTTAAATCCTCTATTTCTACAATGAACAAGGTCATTTTTAAAATCTTAACATGAAGAATATTTGCTTAATTTTATTGAAAATAACTGTTAATTTGGAATTCATTATTTTTCTTCAGATTTTAAAACTCTAGATAATCTATTAGCTATGGTATGTATGAACCGGGTTCTTTCTCTCCATCTCCACAATAAGGTTTATCTTCCTCTCCTCACTTCCCTTGCTTAAACTGCTCTCTTCATCTTCCTTTGTCCTGCTTCAGTTGCAGTTACAGCAGTGTAATAGTTATCCACGGTACCCTGCTCATTGCAGGCAAATGCCACTGGATCTCTGGGAATGTCTTGTAATCATTTGCTGGGAGGTGCACTGGAAGTGGTTTAGTGTGATTCACCACCTGCTTTTCCTTCCTTCCTGCAGTGAAGCAGAGGCTTTCACTTGGTGCCAAACCCAATGGTCCAGGTGAGATTGGAAAGTAGTTAAATGTGGAATCGCAGGCATAATCTCTTACCTTGCCATTCACCGTTGCAAATGAGTAGGTTAGCATGTGGAGCCACCATGTAGCTTTTGATTCCAAGATTTGCATTAGAACATAAGAAGTAGGAGTAGGCCATTCGGCCCCTTGAGCCTGCCCCGCCATTCAATAAGATCATGGCTGATCTGATCTTGGCCTCAACGCCACTTTCCCACCCTGCTCCCCATAACCCTTGACTCCCCTGTAGCTCAAATATATGTCTTATCTCTGCTTTGAATATATTCAATGACCCAGCCTCCACAGCTCTCTGGGGTAGAGAATTCCAAAGATTCACGACCCTCTGAGAGAAGAAATTCCTCCTCATCTCCGTCTTAAATGGGCGACCCCTTATCCTGAAACTGTGCCCCCTAGTTCTAGATTCCCCCACGAGGGGAAACATCCTCCCTGCATCTACCCTGTCAAGCCCCCTCAGAATCTTATATGTAGAATAGAGCAGTTCATCTTGATTGATCAGGAATAGGCTTGCACTCAGTCACAGTTTGGTGATAAACCTGATCTTTGATCTATTTGCCCAGGCATTTAACACCAACTTCAGCAGAGCCCCTTTCACTTCACCGATTATGATCTCTCCATCCTTAGCCGTGGATTGTCCCAGTTTAAACTGGTAAAATAGCTGTTCTGTATAGAAGGCAGGTAGATTTGTATTATAGAATCATGCCGCTGGCTGAAGAATCATTTATTTGGCTATTGTTTATATTGCAATATTGTATGTGGTGATGCAAAAAAACTTTTAAAACTAGTGTCATATTCGAGTTCCATACAATATATTCTTCAGCGAATAACTGGTGTGTGTTGTAAGGCTGGGCTATTTTCAAGGGATTTAGATGACATCTTACACATTTGTCTAAACCTCAGTGATTGGCAGCCCTGAGCTGGCTATTTGTTTTTATTTTCATCACCGTTTTAGCTTTTGAAACGCTTTTTAACCATTTTGTAGCTTTTATTTTGAGTTTTCTTATCCATATTGTTGCTGTCATGGAGATGGCAAAGTTTTGTTCTGTGTTGCATGATGGGAAGTCAGGGGGGCCAGAATTTGCGGTCGGTATAATTCTCTCAGGGTACGCCGTCATACCGCCTTTGAAATGGACCTGCAAGTTCGGAATTTCTGCATGCGCTAAATCCCGAACTTGCGATCTGTCAAGTTCCGACTTGACAGATCATCGCTCCGACATTGAAATCCTCATTGCTGCCGCTGAGTTGGGCTAATTGCCCAGCAATTACGCATGAATATTTTTACGGCTGGTGCAAACAGGCGCAGCAGCCTGTTGACACAGCCTAAGGGGACACTTCTTCATCTGATGCTTTTTTGTTTAAATATATATGAAAAGGAATGTAAATCCAGACTGGGTAGAATGAGAGACTGTTCGGGGAATTGACAGTTTTGCAAATTAAAAAAAAATCAAAAATACACTTCCCTTTACTCCCCTCACTGTACCTTCAGGTGACCTTTCATGGCACAAAATGCAGAAACACTTTTATCAACATTCGCTGCTATATTCTTCCTCGAAAAATACCACCGTATTCAGTGGGGGAGAATGAGAGACCTTGGGCTGGATTTTGTCTTGGGGTCGTGTTACCCATATTTCGTGTTGCCCCCCCGACTCCAGATTAATGTGGATGAATGATGCAATTTTCACTTAATTGGGTAATTGAGTTCCAGCATGTGGGAACCCATGAACCAATTAGTGGTTTCAGTCTGAAAGTTGCCTCTGATGATGTCATCAAAGCAGGTCAGAGACTGACTGCCTGGCTTTTGGTGTGAGAGGACCAGAGAGAGAGACTCTCTCACAGCAAAGGCCAGGCAGTCTCTGAAGACATTCAATGCAGCAGCATCAGAGGCGACTTTCACACCTAATACTACTACTACCTTCATCACATCTCCATTGTAATAGTGCACCTGCAGCTGATAGTCAGCTATTCACTTGTGCTCCCACCAGGTTTCACTGGCGTGTTTCACATCAGGTGTACTTCATGTCGGAAAAGGGTTAAACTAGCTAAAACGTTTCAAAATGGCATTACAGAGCCAATTTAGGGATAGTTAAGAGCGTTAATGGCCTCTCGCACCTCTTGGAGGCGGGACGGAGTCGGGAACCCCGAATCTGCTACTTTAACCCCCCACATGCCTCCAAACCCGACTCCACGTTTCATTCAAAATCCAGCCCCTTCTGTTTGCTGATTGGAGCACCGCCCCATGTGATCCCAGATACGCTTCACGCACACGGTGCGCCTGGGATCCGTGGGCCAGTACGCCGCGCTCAACTCTGCAGCGTCTCGCAGCAACTTTCCGTTTGGGGCCTCGCAACAGGTAAGTGCGAATTCGGTTCGGATGCCGGCGGCGTAATCCTTAATTATGCCGCCGACTGCAAAAGTCCAGGCCAAGGTGTTTTTCAGTATTATTCTGCCAGACCAAACTCGCAATTATAGTAGAGTTTAACTGCTTTGTAGTTAATATAACTTTACAAGCATAGGTGTTGAGCCCTGAACTTCCTCTTCAGGTAGCAAAGTTTATCAGTTGACCTATAAATTCAGTTTCACTGTACAGCTGAAAGTACAGCGTGTTGGCATTTAATGAGGAGGAATTTCTTCACTCAGAGGGTTGTGAATCTTTGGAATTCTCTGCCCCAGAGGGCTGTGAATGCTGAGTCTTTGAGTATATTCAAGGCTGAGATGGATAGATTTTTGGACTCTTAGGGGAATCAAGGGATATGGAGGTCGGGTGGGAAAGTGGAGTTGAAGTCGATGATCAGCCACGATCTTATTGAATGGCGGAGCAGGCTCGAGGGGCCGTATGGCCTACTCCTGCTCCTATTTCTTATGTTCTTCTATTAAGAGCTAAATAAAAGACCTCATGAAGCTTCAAAACTTCCTGCATAATAGCCAAATAAACTCAGTTCATTAGAGATATGTCCCATTGAGCAGGTTCTTCCTGTATTAGCACTGAGCTAAAATTACACATTAACTTAATGCTGATACCCTTAATATCAACCTTAATGGGTTCTCAAGAAAGTACATTTGCAGTTTATGAAGCTATTGTATATACAAGTGTACATTTTTACATATGTTGTAAAGGTTTTATTTATAATAGGCACTGTAGAATTCTATGATACAGGTGTACATTCATGTATATATTTGCTAAAACTATTACTCATATAGGGTAAATTCTCTCAGATATTTTATGACATCATTGTATATTTAGGTGTACAATAACACACACTATGAGAGAGTACATTCCCGCACATAGTTCATGCATTCCCTGCGTGCCTGACTGCACAGTGTATCGCGGAATGTATCGCCACACCAGGGTCCTTGCACTGGGAGCAATGCCGATAGGGGCAAAGCCATCAATAGTGATTTTTGTCAGAACTGGTTCTGACAAAAAAAAGTAATCGACCTGAAACGTTAACCCCACTTTCCTCTCACCACTGATGCTGCCTGACCTGCTGAGTGTTTCCAGCATGTTCTGTTTTTATTTCATCATCTGCAGTATTTTGCTCGTTTATAAGCGGTATTGTACAAAAAAAAAGCTGGAGGTAGTTTGCATTTTTGTAACTTGGGAAGAGAGTCACGAGCAATTTAATAGTGTTCAGTAATCCTGATATCTTTTATGGCAGAAACGTTATTGAGGGGAACACAACCTGTAATCATGAAGGCGTGATACCTTTGCTTTACTACAACAACAACAACTTGCATTTATACAGCGCCTTTAACGTCATAAAAAGTCCCAAGGCGCTTCACGGGAGCGTTATCAAACAAAATTTGACACCGAGCCACATAAGGACATATTAGGATAGGTGACCAAATGCTTGGTCAAAGAGCTAGATTTTAAGGAGTGTCTTCAAGGAGGAGAGAGAGATAGAGAGGCAAACAGGTTTAAGGAGAGAATTCCAGAGCTTGGGGCCTAGGCACCTGAAGGCACGGCCGACAATGGTGGAACGATTAAAATTGGAAATGAGCAAGAGGCCAGAATTGGAGGAGCGCAGAGATCTCGGAGGGTTGTACGGCTGGAGGAGATTACAGAGATAGGGAGGAGTGAGGCCATGGAGTGCTTTGAAAACAAGGATGTGAATTTTAAAATCAAGGTTTTGCCAGACCGGGAGCCAATGTTGGTCAGCAAGCAGAGGGGTGATGGGTGAACGGGACTTGGTGCGAGTTAGGATACAGGGCAGCAGAGTTTTGGATGAGCTCCAGTTTATGGAGGGTGGAAGGCGGGAAGCTGGCCAGGAGAGCGTTGGAATAGTCGAGTCTAGAGGTAATAATGGTAGGGATGAGGGTTCAGCAGCAAATGAGCTGAAGCAGTGGTGGAGACGGGCGATTTTACGGAGGCGGAAGTCAGAGGTCTTGGTGATGGAACGGTTGTGAGGTCGGAAGCTCATCTCGGGGTCAGATAGGATTGCAAGGTTGTGAACGGTCTGGTTCAGCCTCAGACAGTGGCCAGAGAGGGGGATGGAGTCGGTGGCTAGGGAATGGAGTTTGTGGCGGGGACTGAAAACAATGGCTTCGGTCTTCCCAATATTTAGTTGGAGGAAATTTCTGATCATCCAATACTAGATGTCAGACAAACAGTCTGACAAATCAGAAGAAGTGGTGGTGAGATAGAGCTGGGTGTCATCAGCGTACATGTGGAATCTGGCATAGTGTTTCGGATGATGTCGCCGAGCAGCAGCATGTAGATGAGAAATAGGAGGGGGCCAAGGATAGATCCTTGGGGGACTTCAGAGGTAACGGTGCAGGAATGGGAAGAGAAGCTATTGTAGGTGATTCTCTGGCTATGACTGCATTGATCAGAATAGAATCAGGTAAGGGCAGTCCCACCCAGCTGGACGATGGAGAGGTGCTGGAGGAGGATGGTGTGGTCAACCATGTCAAAGGCTGCAGACAAGTCGAGGAGGACGAGGGGGGATAGTTTGCCACGGTCGTAGTCACATTTGAAATCTGAAGGGCCGTTTCAGTTCTGTGGCGGGTTGGAAACCTGATTGGAGGAGTTCAAACGTGGAGCTGCGGGAAAGATGGGCATGGATTTGGCAGGCGGCAACACTTTCAAGGACTTTGGAGAGGAAAGTGAGGTTGGAGATGGGGGCTGTAGTTTGCAAGGACAGTGGGGTCAAGGGTGGTATTTTTGTGAGGGGGTGATGACGGCAGATTTGAAGGGGAGGGGGGACAGTACCTGAGAAGTAACTGTTAACAATATCAGCTAACATGGGGGCCAGGAAGGGAAGTTGAGTGGCTAGCAGTTTGGTGGGAATAGGGTCGAGGGAGCAGGAGGTGGGTCTAATGGACAAGGTGAGCTTGGAGATTGCGTTAGGGGAGATAGGAGAGAAACTAGAGAAAGATGTGAGTTCATGGCTAGGGCAGGGGGGAACCTGAAGGGAAGTTTGGCTTGGTGGGCTAGGGGAAGGGAGGGAAGCGGCAGAGGCAGCTGAATGGATGGTCTCAATCTTAGTGACAAAGAAGTCCATGAGTTCCTTCCACTTGTTGGTGGAGGGGGTGAGGGGTGAAGGGGGAGGGGGCAGGGTGGAGGGGGGTGAGGGTGAAGGGGGAGGGAGCAGGGTGGAGGAGTTTAAGAAGACTCTTTGTAGTGAAGAGAAGCTGGGGGTTATCTTTGCATTCCAGATGATCCTGGAATAGTGAGCAGTTTTAGCTGAGGAGAGCTGGGCCTGTGGTCCAGCCACATCTGACGATTAATGGCTAAACCCGTTGTCTCCCATAAACGTTCAAGTCTGCGTCCCTTGGACTTAAGGGAGCGAAGATGAGGGCCGTACCAGGGGAAAGGACCAGGGTGAGAGAGAGTAATGGTTTTAATGGGGACAAGGGCATCAAAGATGGAGGTGAGGGTGTGATTGCGCATAACGGTAGCTGCAGAAATGTTGTGGTGGAAGGCTAGACAGTTGGGAATTTGAAAGTGCTGGTTGTAAGTGACTTGAGGGAGAGTTTTTCCAGTGGCGAACACAGAAGGAAGGGAGGGGAAGGGCTTCAGCAGTTCCTGTGTGAAAATGTGGCCTTTGAAATGACTCCTTTTTTGGGCTGGTGAGGTGGAAGACTGAAGGCTGACATTCCTGTCTCTCGATAATCCTTACAGGAAGTTCTGCACTGATGGCTCCAGTCTTGACACAGCTGTTCTGTATTTTGGCAGCTACTACTATGTTGATTGCTGTGGGTACAGCAAATGATTTGATAAAAGATATCGTACAAATATAGGTGCATGAATTGGACTGGGAGCCAAAGGAAGTTCCAAGCTTTGATATTTTTATCAATTAGCAAAGATGAAAGGCTTCAGGCTTCATCATGGTTAATAGAAATAAACTACATTGCTTATGATAAGACTCATTTGTATCTGAGGCAGCTTTGTGTCTAATGGGACCTGTGGCATTGCAGGTATCTGAGAACAGACTGGACTGAGTCAAATAAACACAGTGGATACAACCATGCCTGTTAGCATATTTATCGGACAGTAAACAGTATGCCAAGTGATTGAGAGGCATGGTCCTCTGCAATTCTTTTAAAACAATCTTAATTTTACAGAGTTCGCATTTTCTTTCACAGATATTTTCTGGTTGATAATGTTGGTAATTGTAGTTCGATTATTTACTCTAGAGCACTTGACAGAAAGGTTTAGTAGTGATGATTGCTGTAATGTGGGCGTGTGGGGGAAGCAGGAACATCATAATTTGCAGTCTCCTCTCCACACCGCTGAACCTGTGGTCCAGTGCGTTAACATGCATTTCCTTTTAAACAACAGTGACCATGAAGGGGATTGATCTACCAAGGCCTGTGGGTGTTATCTGTTCCATGCTTGGTTTTAGCGATGTTTCTTCTTGCATTCACCAAAGAATACCAAACAAAAGAAGCCTATCGTTTGTTCTTGTGTCTTTATCTTAAGAGTTCATTCTGCATGTGCACCACATTCCACAATGATAGATCAGCCTATACAGTGGCCTGGTAGGCCGATAATGCAGAACCTGTCAGTACAACGCAAAGTTCTTCAAGTTGCCTTCAAGTGTACGGAACCATCTAGCCAAATGGTCACTGAGGCATTGTTATCTCAGGATATTATTTTCCATTCGTTACTGTTAATTATTTTATGACGGGGATCTCCTGTAGCGTTGCTCATGGTCAGTCAGAGGATACGCAGTTTTATAAAATGGATGCTCGAAGCCCTGATACAAAAGCACAAAAACACCTCCCAAATCCAACAGACCCAACAGTCCCTCCTGTGCATCATGTATCTCTTCCTTTCTCCATGTCCTGCCCCAACAAGGATGGTATCAAATTGAAAGAAAAGGCATACAATGTTGCGAAGATTAGTGGTAGGCCAGAGGATTGGGAAATTTTTAGAAACCAGCAAAGGATGACTAAAAAAATTATAAAGAGGGAGAAGATAGAATATGCGAGTAAACTAGCAAATACAGGGATCCCTCCCCAACCACGGGGGATACGTCCCTGAAAATCCCCGTGGTTAGTAAAACCGCGGTTGGCAAATTCAGTATAAACACAATAAAAAAGAATATAAAAAACATATAAATAGCATAAAAATCATGTTTTTTACCTTATTCCTAAATTAAAAACCGCGGATACGCGAATTTCACGGCCGCGGTTGACAAAAATTGTCGCAGAGAGGAAACCGTGTATACGTGAAATCCGCGTATGGCAAAACCGCGGTTGGGGCGGGATTCCTGTAATATAAAAACAGACAGTAAGAGCTTCTACAGGTATATAAAAAGGAAGAGAGTAGCTAAAGTAAACGTTGGTCACTTAGAGGATGAGACTGGGGAATTAATAATGGGAAATGGAGAAATGGCAGAGACTCTAAACAATTATTTTGGATCGGTCTTCACGGTAGAAGAGACTAAAAACATCCAAATAAAAATAGATAATCAAGGGGCTATAGGGAGGGAGGAACTTAAAACAATCTCTATCACTAGAGAAAAAGTACTCGACAAACTAATGGGGCTAAAGGCCGACAAGTCCCCTGGACCTGATGTAACAAACAGGGTGGATAAAGGGGAACCAGTAGATGTAGTGTATTTGGATTTCCAGAAAGCATTCGATAAGGTGCCACATAAAAGGTTACTGCACAAGATAAGAGCGCACGGGGTTTGGGGGTAATATATTGACATGGATGGGGGGATTGGCTAACTAACAGAAAACAGAGAGTCAGGATAAATGGGTCATTTTCCGGTTGGCAATCAGTAACTAGTGGGGTGCCACAGGGATCAGTGCTGGGGCCTCAACTATTTACAATCTATATTAATGACTTGGATGAAGGGACCGAGTGTACTGTAGCCAAATTTGCTGATGATACAAAGATAGGTGGGTTAGCAAGTTGTGAGGAGGACACGAAGAGTCTGCAAAGGGATATAGATAGGTTAAGTGAGTGGGCAAAAATTTGGCAGATGGAGTATAATGTGGGAAAATGTGAGGTTATCCACTTTGGAAGGAAGAATGAAAAAGCAAATTATTATTTAAATGGAGTGAGACTACAAAATGCTGCGGTACAAAGGGATCTGGGGGTCCTAGTACATGAAACACAAAAAGTTAGCATGCAGGTACAGCAAGTAATTAGGAAGGCTAATGGAATGTTGGCCTTTATTGCAAGGGTTATGGAGTATAAAAGTAGGGAAGTTTTGATGCAACTTTACAGGGCGCTGGTGAGACCGCACCTGGAGTACTGCGTACAGTTTTGGTCTCCATATTTAAGGAAGGATATACTTGCATTGGAGGCAGTGCAGAGAAGGATCACTAAGTTGATTCCTAGGATGAAGGGGTTGACGTATGACGAAAGGTTGAGCAGGTTGGGCCTATACTCATTGGAGTTTAGAAGAATGAGAGGTGATCTAATTGAAACATATAAGATTCTGAGGGGGATTGACAGGGTGGATGCTGAGAGGATGTTTCCCCAAGTGGGGTATCTAGAACTAGGGGGCATAGTTTCAGAATAAGGGGTCGCCCAATTACGACGGAGATGAGGAGGAATTTCTTCTCTCAGAGGGTCGTGAATCTTTGGAATTCTCTACCCCAGAGAGCTGTGGAGGCGGAGTCATTGAATATATTCAAGGCGGAGATTGACTGACATTTGAACTACAAGGGAGTCGAGGGGTATGGGGAGAGAGCGGGAAAGTGGTGTTGAGGCCAAGATTGGATCAGCCATGATCTTATTGAATGGCGGAGCAGGCTCGAGGGGCCGATTGGCCTACTCCTGCTCCTGTTTCTTATGTTCTAACATAGCAGGATCTCTCTCTACCTTCAAGGCAGTAATCTCATCTGTCTTCAAATGAAAATTCCAAGTCAATTGAATATTGCTTTTGCAATTTTAAGATACCATCTAAACTCTGAATAATGTAACTGCCTTTTTAATTACTCATCTCTCTCCTGAATTTCTTTTCATTTTGCTAAAATTCTTTCTGAACTATTTCTAATTTGTGTGTTGCACAAAAATTCACCAAGGCATGAAATTAATTCATCTAAAATGCCCTAAAGATTTCAGTGCAAACAAAAAAGGATAATGTTGTTAGAAGTGCAGAGTATTTAAAGCTAATGTAGATCTTTGGTGAAAGTATGTGCAATCAGACACCATTGTCTTGGTACTTATAGCTAATGTACATTTATTCTGTTAATGAGCTTTCAATGACTTCTGATCTGGTTGATTGTCCACCAATCTTCCACATTCGGTAGGGCCGCCGATTCGGAGAACCCCTGAGGAAATTCCTGGTGTTGGTGTCTTGCAGTCTTTGGGTTACATTGGTGTAGAAACGTTTAACAAGTGGTCACTGAGCTTAGGGGGTTTATGTTGGAGTATTTATCTCTGATAGCAACGATGCATGGCAGTGAGCGAGACCTTTTAAATTTTTTTAATTAATTCTTCTCGGATCCCATCAGATTACTGACACTGCATTAAGAATGTGCACGAAGTATTTTTTTAATTATAGTGCTAGTTTTCACAGCTATAGCATTTTGAATTCTCTAAAAAAAATTATACTTCTCTAAAATGGTTACTATTTTGATGAACTTGTGGAAATAATTTCATTTTCACAAAGTTTCATTCATCCTTTCCTTAATGAGAAAATGCAGAGTTGTCAACACTGGGCAAATCCTGGGTGTAAGCTTTTCAAATGTGAGTCAGCCTGCATGCCCAATGCATACCCATGTACGTTGCTTTGCATTAAAATCATAAAGACAGTTAAAAGCAAGTTGCGTCTGTCTTGAGTTGCTGCTCTGAGGGGTTCAAGTAACTACGGGAAAAAGTGGCTTCAGCTAGTCACACATCAGAAATTACCCAGGTGGTCTCAAAGCAGGGAGAATGGGAATTGGGTGTAAAGCTAAAAGAGTACGGCGTCACAAAAAAGATAAATTTTTTAAAGCTACGGCAAACACTTTTTTCCCCCCCTTTCCCTATCTTGTGCTCTCTCCCCTTCTCTCTCATTTCCTGTCTCTTCTCTGTAGGTTCAGTAGCATGCTTTCACTTATGCAGTGAATGCTGGCAAAGCTCTCTGTCTTGTGAGGGTAAACTGGAGAAACTTTGGACTATCTGCACAGTAATTAGTGGCGCAGTCAGTGCAGGCCCAGTGAGATTGCAGCATTGAGGCAGAAGGGTGTGGGCATGCAGTCAGTCATGTGCTAGATGTCTGCCAAATGTGGGCAATGCTGTTGAAGATTAAATATTATTTTTTTTAATAACTAATTAAAACTCTCATTCTGTAGCTAAAAATATTGGCACGGATTTTGCGGTAAAAAATAACGGTGAGTCCAACGGCGCTCGCCGTTATTAAAGAGTAAATCGGATAAGCAACTTCCGCCGTCTGCACGTGCACAGTTAATTGCGGAAATCAGGAAGTTGCTGTCGGAGTTGCCCTGCTCCTCCCAGAATCTGCGCAATACTGGTACCTCGCCGAATGAAGGATGTGAAGTTGCAGCGCTTACCCACTAAACACGCCAGAAAAAGTTAGGGCTTGTCCATTCAAGTGTAAGTGAATTTTTAACAGCGTGATAAGTCATAATTACTGTCAAAAAGAAAGACTTGCATTTATATAGCGCCTTTTACGACCTCCGGACGTTCCATAGCGCTTTACAGCCAATTAAGTACTTTGAAGTGTAGTCACTCACTGTTGTAATGTAGGGAAACAACCTCTCTGGTACTGAAAATTAACTTTTACAAGGTATGGAGTCTCATTCCTTCAGGTTTTAATTATTGTTGGAGATTTAAAAAAATTGAAACAATTTTTTTTCTTTCTTTCAGTCTCTTTTTCTCTCTCTCTCTCTCTCTCTCTCTCTCTCTCTCTCTCTCAATCCTATCTTTCTTTCCCTCTTTCTTTATTTCACTTTCGGTACATGATTTGACATTGAATTAAATATTCTAATGTACGCTTGCTGGTTTAGACTCTGCGTGGCTCAGTAAGGAATCTTCAATCTGATTGGTTAAGGAGACACAGCGTTGCTTGCCCTGTTCATAGGTGGCGGCACTCCCCTCTAGAGGGCACCGCGCTGTTTTGGATTTCCAGTGGGCGCCGTTCGTTCGTCGCTGACTGCAAAATCTGAGCCAATGTCTTGAAATTTTTACATTTATTTTGTTTCAGAAATATTAGCTCAAGACATCTGCTGTTGTAGAAAATGTGCTAGGTCACCTCATTATCAATCTGCGGGAGGTAAGGCTTTCCAAAAAATAAAGTTTTCCACTTCAAGGTTACTTTGGATATCAATCTGCCTCCTGGAGGCTACAGCAAGCACGGACTGCACTTAGCTGCCTTTGATTGAGAGCTCAATGTAAATCTAATCTGAAAATACATTCTTTGAACTTGATATACCTCACATTTTTATTTATTTTAATTTTTAAATATTTTTACAAGGCTGAATGATTTCCCAGATTGTTAACAGTTGATGTGCCCAGGATGAGAGAACAATGTTGGTTATAAATGATACTTTGCGTGTGCAGGTTTTATTTTGTTGACTATGTTAACATTTTAAGATTTAGAAACATAGAAACATTAGAAAAATAGGAGCAGGAGTAGGCCATTTGAACCTTCAAGCCTGCTCCGCCATTCAATATGATCATGGCTGATCCTCTATCTCAATACCATATTCCCCCTTTCTCCCCATACCCCTTGATGCCTTTTGTGTCTAGAAATCTATCTATCTCCTTCTTAAATATATTCAGTGACTTGGCCTCCACAGCCTTCTGTGGTAGAGAATTCTACAGATTCACCACCCTCTGAGTGAAGAAATTTCTCCTCATCTCAGGCCTAAATGTCCTACCCCGTATCCTGAGACTGTGACCCCTCTTTCTAGACCTCCCAGCCAGGGGAAACATCCTCCCTGCATCCAGTCTGTCTAGCCCTGTCAGAATTTTATACGTTTCAATGAGATCCCCTCTCATTCTTCTAAACTCTAGTGAATACAGGCCCAGTCGACCCAATCTCTCTTCATACAACAGTCCTGCCATCCCAGGAATCAGTCTGGTGAACCTTCGCTGCACTCCCTCTATGGCAAGTATATCCTTTCTTGGGTAAGGAGACCAAAACTGAACACAGTACTCCAGGCGTGGTCTCACCAAGGCCCTGTATAACTGTAGTAAGACATCCTTGCTCCTGTACTCAAATCCTCTTGCAATGAAGGCCAACATACCATTTGCAATCCTAACTGCTTGCTGCCCCTGCATGTTTGCTTTCAGTGACTGGTGTACAAGGACACCCAGGTCCCTCTGTACATCAACATTTCCCAATCTATCACCATTTAAATAATACTCTGCCTTTCTGTTTTTCCTACCGAAGTGGATAACTTCACATTTATCCACGTTATACTGCATCTGCCATGTATTTGCCCACTCACTCAACTTGTCCTAAATTGCCTTGAAGCCTCTTTGCATCCTCCTCACAACTCACAATCCCACCTCGTTTGTTCTGTGAATAATCCTATATTATGAACTGCCAGCTTCTGAAGTCCATGAGACCTGAACATTGCTCCCATTGCGTTCAGTGTGGTCTCCAGTCAGGTTCTGTTCCACCTTGGCTTGTATAAACTGGACTTTTTAACTGTTAGTAGCCTGATGTATTCTTTAAACCTGCAGTCGCAACTTTCAGAGATAACATTGGAAATTCAAGATTTCAAACTCAATGGCCTGGATTTTTCTGTAATAATAATAGCGAGGTGATCAGCGCTCGCCATTATTACAGGATAAATCGGATAGCAACTTCTGCCATCCGCAGATGTGCAGTTAAACGTGGAAATCCAGAAGTTGCTGTCAGATGCCCTGCTCCTCCACAAGGTGCGCTGTTACAGTCCTCGGCGATACACTCGGCACTGAAATCACTCTAATAGCGTGAACTTGGGGTACTTGCCCACTCGTTCTGCACAAAACACGGCTGAAAAAGTTAGGGCTGGTACGTTTAGGAGTAAGTGAGTTTTTAACAGCGTAATAAGTAATAATTACTGCTGAATAACCTCTGTGGGCCATAAAAAATAATTTTACAAGTGTGGCGTCACATTCCCTCAAAAGAAAATTAATGTTGCAGATTTTTAAAAAATTTTAAATTAAAATAATTTTAAAAACTTTTTCTCTGTCTCTTTTATCTCTCTCCCTTAATCCCATTTGTATTTACCAATCTTTATTTTGCTTCCTGTACATGATTTAAATGTAATTTATACTTCCTGTTTTTTAATTCCTGGTTTGGTCTCAGTGAGGATACGTCAATCTGATTGGTTGAAGAGCCTCCCTGCTGCTTACCTGCTCACAGACGCCACAGATTCCCTGTAGAGGGTACTGCACTGAAACAGATGCCGGATTAGTAGAAATCTCTGGTGACAAGCCGTGAAAAGTCTGTGGGCAGTTGTGCGCGAGGTGAATGGTAAAAGCCGTTTCTTCGCCACTGAGCAAAATCCGGGCCATTCACTTCAAATTAAGCAAATAAGAGGTTCAGCGTCCTGGTTCAAATCCAGCCTAGACTATTGGGATGAAAGTCTGCTTTGCTTGCTGGCTGTAAGACAGAGGAGACTTCACATAAGCATCCTATGTCTCAATCCAGTTCCTAGCATGCATGGGCTCACAGCACAAAATTGTCCCTAAATCGACATTCTTACTCAGTGTGATGTGGTAAATGGAAAAAGTATCATACTCACCCAGTAGAGGGTGCTGTTCTGAGTTTGGGGCTGAAGCGCATTGGAGCAGAGTAGAGCGAGCTTTACTCTGCATCTGGCTCTGCTACCTGACCTGGGAATGTTTCATGCTGACCAAAAACCAAAGAAATAGATTAGAAAAAAGCCGACTATAAGCGAATGATGATGTAGCTAAAAGCTATGAACTGGAGGAAAATAAGGGGCCGTAATTTTCGACCCCCAAGGGTGCGTACGAGTTGTGTACGCGCCCATAGGGGCCGCGCAAGTTCCGGGTTTAGGCACGCGAAGCGCATGCGAGAAAACCCGGAACTTGCGATCTGTCAAGAATTCTCTTGACAGATGATCTGCGTCCCCGGGAAAAGGGCCTCCGCGGGCGGAGATTTGCGCTATTTGCCCATCTTCCGCTCGCTGAATGCCCGTGAAATTCTTACGCCTGATAAAAGCAGACGTAAGGCCTGCTTTTACCAGCATAAGAGTTTTAAAAAATAGAAAAATAAAATTTTATCACTCATTTATACATTTAAAAACCCTGTCCAATAAGGTAAGTTTATTTTTAGCCCCGTTAAAACAGATAGGACCGGATTTTCCGATCGGAGGCTTCCTGCGGGCGGATGCCTCCGATCTGGAAAAATCTACGAACTTACCTGCTGGCTCCGGAGGTCCCTGACACTTCCGCTCCTGGTGCGCGCGCGCAGAGGCCCAGGTATCCCAGGGGCGCAGGCGGTTCACAAGCATCCCTGGGATCACGTGGGCCATGGGGAACCAATCAAAGAAGGGAATCCCCCTTCACACTTTTGACAGGTCTCTCCGCGTAGACCTGTCAAAAGTATGAATGGGGATCACTCAAAAAACACACTAAAACAGTAAATACATTTTTTTAAATCACATATTTAAAATTAGTTAAAATTACATTAAATTAAATATTTTAAACAAAAATTTAATTTTTTCCAAAAAAATAATTAAAGTTTTTTATGGGGCTAAAAATAAACTTACCTTTTTTAAAAGTATTTTACCAGGCGTAAGATTTTTAAAGGTTTTCAGTGGGCGGAGGTTCTGCAGAAAGCGCAACTCCCTGCCCGCGGAGGCCCTTCTCCAGGGCAGGCGGATGATCTGTCAAGAGAATTCACATGCCTGAAAACTTGCAAGGCTCCTACGGGTGTGCACACACCTCGTACACACCCGTGGGGGTCGGAAAATACGGGCCATTCATTTTTTTCCCAAAAAATTTAGTTTTTGTTTTAAATATTTAATTAAATGGCATTTTAATACATTTTAAATATGTAATTTGTTTTAAATTTATTTCATGTGTTCGTGTATTTTTTAAGTGATCCCCATTCATACTTATGGGAGTTCCGAGCGTACGCAACTCCCATAAGCATGAATGGGGATTCCTTTCTTTTATTGGTTGGGCCGGCCCACGTGATCCCAGGGGCGCTTGTGAACCGCCTGCACCCCTGGGATACCTGGGCCTCTACCCAGCGGGTACCCGGAGAGGCCCAGGATCGCGAATCTCTGTACCTCCCGGACCACCAGGTAAATGCGTAGATTTTTTACAGGTCGGAGGTATCTGCCCACAGGAAGCCTCCGATCGCAAATTTTAGGCCATTGACAAAGTGGTAGAACAACAGTGGACAATATTTAAAGGAGAGATTGATAAAGAAATAAAAGAAAGACTTACATTTATATAGTGCCTTTCATGACCTCGGGATGTCCGAATGCGCTTTACAGCCATTGAAGTGCTTTTGAAGTGTTGTCACTGTTGTAACGATATAATTCAGGAGAAATATATTCCACTAAAAATAAGAACGAGCTAGCCAAGACTGTGCCGGCTCTTTGAAAGAGCTAAGTCCATCATCCCTGGTATGACCCCAAAAATTTTCATGTTGACAAATCAAATAGTATAGCTAATTGAAATATGCAAAACTTGTCAACGCCTTTACATCTCCTGTGAATCTTAGATTTGACTTTCATTTATAATTCATTTACTATAGTGAAATGAAAAAGTATCTTGCGTATATAGATAGATTAAAGTTTTTTAATAATGTTTCCGGCCATACACATGCACTGAAATAGGAGTCTAGTGCAGTTAAATTTTCAGTGTAGAATTGCTGCTTGTTTGATACACTCCCCTTGATGTTTAATGTTTTATTCCCTTTTCAATAAATCAATACTTTTGACTGGAATTTTTTGTGTCCTGCAGATCAGTTTCACTGTCAATTAGTGCACTTTGTAAACCTACATGTGTTCCTCATGCATTTTTCAAATGAGTTGTCTGACATTTAAAAGAAAAAATGGACAGCCACTGTTGATGTTTATTACCAACACTACTGTCTTTGTCATCTACTGTTACTGTCCATTGAGCAACCAGTGGTGTTAGTGCAGGACTATCAGCACATTTGCCTCTCAGCTGACAAGTGATGCATGATCCAGCTGACTGAGGAGAAAGTAAGTTTTGAAAGAAAAAAGAAACATGGTGAAAGAAGTGTATATTAAAGTTTAAAAAACCCCATAATTTATTGGCTCATACAATAGCAAAATACTGCGGATGCTGGAAATCTGAAATAACAGAAAATGCTGGAAACACTCAGCAGGTCAGGCAGCATCGAGGAGAGAGAAACAGAGTTAACGTTTCGAGTCGGGGACCCTTCGTCAGAACTGGAAAAGGTTCGGGAGGGGAGATTTTTAAGCAGGGGCAGGGAGGAGGGGAGGAAAGAACAAAGGAAAGGTCTGATAGGATGGAAGGCAGGAGAGATTGACTGACAAAAGGGATGATAGGTGCAAGGCAAAAGGAGAGGTGATGGGACAAGTTAAGAAACAAAAGATAGCTCTAGATGAGGTGTGAATGATGATGGCAGCAACATTAACAGCTGCCATGTGAGGAAACAAAATAAAAAAATAAAAAAAATTAATCTAAAGAAATACAGGGGCCGAGGTTATGGTCTGAAATTGTTTAAGTCGATGTTAAGTCCAGAAGGTTGTAAAGTGCCTAATCGAAAGATGTGGTGCTGTTCCTCGAGCTTACGTTGAGCTTCGGTGGAACAGTGTAAGAGGCCAAGGACGGAGAGGTCAGAGTGAGAGTGGAGCGGAGAATTAAAGTGAATTAAAGAAGGATTTATTGGCTACTGGGCGACATGGTGACCTTTCACCTTTTGGGCTTTCAATTCAAACTTAGCCGTGAAGGTGAAAAAACATTTCATAATCTTAATCCACTTCCTAATGGCGAGGAGCCCACAACAAAACAGCACATCATTTGCCACATGTTATAAAACTTATTAAGATGTCATTTGCCATGCTGGAGAAACAGTGTACCCTGCTGAGGTTGGAGTTGAGGAACATTGTTAGGACAGTTCTGGTGTTTTTTTTAAACACTGTATCTGATCAAAGAGTGTTCAGTGATGACATTGTACGCATTGATGGACAAAAATCAGTAAATAAAAAATCGACTTTTAAAGGGGAGTAAAGTTACTGAAGATCTGTAGTTCGCATTCCCAATGCTGTTAGTTTGCAGGGTGAGTGGGAGGGCACCTCATTGCAATGGGGCAGGTGGGTGCTAGCACCACTTCAGGTGCATCTCCGGCACTCACCATCGTGGAAGGGGAGTGGAGTGGACCCCACACTGGTGAAGCTCATATTTGCCCTGCTGAAGGCCAGTATGCCTCAACTCGCTTGGCGGACTAGTCTCCACTGATGCAGCAGGACCCAATAGAACCAAAGGAGTGGAAACTCCCAGCGTACAGAGTTTCTTTCTGGCTCTGCCCCCTGGCTGCCCATTGCCATGTGATGGATTAGAGTTACTGGGGCTGAAGATCTGTAGCTTGTGACCGCAATGTTCCACCCCGTACGAGGCAAATACGAAACTCCCAGAAATGGCGGCAACTTAGTACAACCGGGTTTCCACTGCTTTCTGGGAGTTTCCGCCAGTTTCCCGTGGGAGTTTAGTGGAAACCCTGAGAAAGTTAAACCCCGTGGTGTTTATTGCTTTAATCACTTTGTGGGATAAGGTTGGTGTTATGATTTTTCTTTTTTTTTAGAAAAAAAATTCTAGATTTATTCAGGCTTCAGTGTCTCCGAACAGTCCCATAGTATGCCTTTGCTCCCAGTTTATCCAGAGAGTGCTTTGACTTGCCCAGATCTCTAAGTAAATTAGTGTGCTGAGGAATCGGAGAACCTTCCACTTTATTTCAGCTTACTAGTTTTATTCCATGCCCTTTATGATCATCTTAGGCTTTGGAAGGTGGAAGAATTATACACACTATTTAAAGTGCCTTTTAAAAACATGCAGTGCTTGGTGTTTACTAAATTTACCTGTTAAACTTTATAGAGTCGTAGAGTCATAACGGCACAGGAGGCCATTCGGCCCATCGAGTCCGTGTCAGCTCTCTGCAGAGCAATCCAGTCAGTCCCATTCCCCCGCTCCTATCTCCGTAGCCCTGCAAGTTTATTTTCCCTCAAGTGCCTATCCAGTCTCCCCTTGAAAACATGGAGTGTCTCCGCTTCCACCACTTCCGTCAGCAGCGAGTTCCAGGTCCTCACCACCCGCTGCGTAAAAAAGTTTTTCCTCACATCCCCCCTTGTATCTCTTGCCCAAAACCTTAAATCTGTGTCCCCTAGTCCTTGTACCATCAACTAGCGGGAACAGCCTTTCCCTGTCTAGCCTATCCAAACCCGTCATAATCTTGTACACCTCTATCAAATCACCCCTCAACCTCCTTTGCTCTAATGAAAACAAATCCAGCTTTTCCAACCTGTCCTTGTAGCTAAGATCCCCCATCCCCAGAACCATTCTGGTAAATCTCCTCTGCAGTCTCTCAAGGGCCTTCACATCCTTCCTAAAGTGTGGTGATCAGAACTGGACTCAATACTCCAGTTGTGGCCTAACCACTGCTTTATAAAGGTTCAGCACAACTTCTCTACTTTTGTACTCAATACCTCTATTCATGAAGCCCAAGATCCCATATGCTTTGCTAACCACTCACTCAATATGTCCTGCCACCTTCAGGAACCTATGCACATTAACTCCCAGGTCCCTCTGTCCCTGCACACTCTTTAAAACTGTGCCATTAAGTGTATATTACCTCTCCCTGTTCCTTCTGCTAAAATGCATCACCTCACACTTCTCTGTATTAAATTCCATCTGCCACTTGTCTGTCCATTCTGCTAGCCTTTCTATGTCCTGTTGCAGTCGATTGGTATCATCCTCACTGTTTGCCACACCCCCAAGTTTGGTGTCATCGGCAAATTTAGAAATTCTACTCAGTATTCCAATATCCAGGTCATTTTATATATAAAAAGCAGTGGCCCCAGCACTGACCCTTGGGGAACACCACTGTCTACCATCCTCCAGTCTGAAAAACAGCCATTTACCACAACTCACTGTTTTCTATCCTTAAGCCAATTCCTTATCCAAGCTGCCACTGACCCACCTATTCCATGAGCCTCCATTTTTTTTAATCAGCCTTCTATGTGGTACTTTGTCAAACACCTTCCTAAAATCCATGTAGACAACATCCATTGCATTCCCTTAATCAATCCTCCCTGTTACTTCATCAAAAAATTCAATTAGATTAGTCAAACACGAGCTGCCTTTTACAAATCCGTGTTGGCTCTCCTTAATTAGCTTAAACCTCTCCCAAGTGCCTGTTAATTTTTTCCTTGATTTATTGTTTCTAAAACTTTACCCATCACTGATGGTAAACTGGCCAGGCCTGTAGTTACTAGGATTGTCCTTACACCCTTTCTTGAACAATGGTGTCACATTTGCCACTTTCCAATCCTCAGGCACCTCCCCCGCATTTAGGGAAGATTGGAAAATTATGGGAAGCCCTTCCGCTATCTCCTCTCCCAGTTCCCTTAGCAACCTGGGATGCAAGCCATCTGGACCAGGCGACTTATCCACTCTAAGCATACCCAGCCTTTCTAGTACATCCTGTCTATCAATTTTCACCCCTTCCATTGCTTCTACCTTTTCCACTTCTACTGATATTTTGTCCGTATCCACCTCCTTAGTAAGCACCGATACAAAGTACTCATTGAGTATTCTAGCCTTGCCCAGCGCCTCTAAGCATATATCACCTTCTTTGTCCCTAATAGGCCCCACCCCGCCTCTTACTACCTGCTTACTGTTTACATGCAGGTAGAAGATTTTTGGGTTCCTTTTATGTTAACCGCTATTCTACTCTCATATTCTCTCTCTGCCAATCTTATTTTCATCTTCACTTCCCCTCTCAACTTATTGTATTTGGTCTGGTTCTCCCTTGAAGAATTCACCTGACATGCATCATACACCCGCTTTTATTTTTGTTTCATCATCTTCTCTATCTCCCTCGTCATCTAAGGAGCCCTTGCTTTGGTTCCCTTACCCTTCCCTCTTGTTGGAATGTACCTAGCCTGTACTTGGAACACCTCCTCAAAGATCACCCATTGTTCCGTTATAGTTTTTCCTGTCAGTCTTTGGTTCCATTTTACTCTGGCTAGATCCTTTCGCATCCCATTGAAGTTAGGCCTATTCCAGTTTAGATGTTCCACTCTAGATTGTTCCTTGCTCCTCTCCATTGCTAATCTAAATCTTATGATACAATGATCACTCGTACCCAAGTGTTCTCCCACAGACACTTGGTCGACCTGGCCCACCTCATTCCCCAGCACCAGATCCAGCAATGCCTCCTTCCTAGTTGGGCCAAGTACATACTGGTCAAGGACATTCTCCTGAACACATTTCAAAAATTCCTCCCCCTCCTTTCCCTTTACCCTAGCATTATCCCAATCGATATTTGGGTAACTATAGTCCCCCAATATCACCACTCTATAGCTCTTGCATATCTCTGCGATTTCCCTGCAGATTTGCTCCTCTACCTCCCTCTCACTATTTGGGAGAACTTTTAGGGAACTTTAGAGGGAACAATTACATTTTTTACATTTTCCAAATTAGTTCAAAATTAATCAATTCAGCAACAATTCTGTGACTAAAAGATTTCTGATATTTTAATTCTCTGAACGTGTGATCTGCACTTGGAACTGAATTTTTTTTAATATTCTAATGAAATAATGTGAGAGCTGCATATTGGCGCTGGAGAGATTATTTCCAAACTGGTTAATGTTTTATTATCATATTGTCAATGCTGCCAAATGTGTCATTCAAATGCTTGCACTGTGTCCACAAGCACTCAAATACCTGACACTAAAGTAAGAGGGCAACTGCGGTATTATCACAGGATATACTCATTTAGATAACTCTGTTTGTACAGTATGAACTGAGCAAACCTCTGCTGATTGATGAGGCTGAGAGGTGAAGCTGTAGTAAATCTGGTTTTATGTATGGTATTCATACACAAAAGGAAACAAAAGTTAAAATTGTTTGAGACCCTTGCGTCATTATTGTACTGAACTACTGGGACTGGTTAGAGACCAGTTCAGAGTGGAGAGCGCTGACCGTACCCAAATATACAGACCCATTGCATTGCTGTGAGATTGGAAGAGACAAGTGCACTGCACATGTACTTACACACTTGGGCAGTGATCTGCTAACTGGTATCAAAAACCGGACAACATTTGTATTGTTGGTGAAGAACCAACAGTCCAATCAGGTCTTTACTAACCGTAGAAAGTCAGAGTGGTCTGTGGGAACTTTTTCAACTTTAAAGTTCAAAAGATTGGCTTCACACTTACTGCAGCTACACTGAAAATGTATCGTGGAACGTTCACTATCTCTCTTGTTTCTGCTCCAATTTTCCTGCATCACATGTGCACTAGATAGTGCGAGACATGGGTGGGGACGCAACTCATAAATAATCTGGGACATCACTCCTGCCCAGATTGGAGTAATGTTCGGCAGAGTGAGAAAATAACAAATGTGATTCTCATTTCCAAAAAAGGGGGGTGAAGGATGAACCATCAAATTATAGACCTGTAAGCCGCCTTCCGCTGCTGAGAAAGTGTTTGTGAGTATTATGAGCAATAATATAAGGCAGAATCTTGAGGGCTATCACCTATTCTGGGACAGTCAGCATGATTGTCAGAGAGGGAGGTCATCCTTGACTAATTTATTGGATTTCTTTGAACAGATGACAAACCTAGTAAATGGTGGAGACAGTGGATGCTATCTTCCTGGATTTCAGCAAGGCATTTGACACTGTCCCACAAAATAGCCTGCTAAATAAGGTCCAAGCCTGTGGGAAATGTATTAAACTGGATTGGCAAATGGCTAGTTGGTGCACAACAATGAGCAGTCGTGCATGGGCAGGTATCTGGTTGGCAGCCAGTTACCAGTGGAGTGTCACAAGATTTAGTGTTGAGGCCGCTATTATTTATAATTTTTAGAAATAATGTATAGGAAGGAATTGTGTCCGAATTTGTGTCCAAAGTGTCCGAATTTGAAGACTATACCAAATTGGGAATAGTGGCAAACAATGAATATCATTGAGCACCAACTCAAAAGGATCTGAACAAGCTCGATCAGTGGGTGGAGAAATGGCAGATGCAGTTTAATACAGCGAAATGTAAGGTTATGAGATTCGGCACAGTGAAGGTTGATGTGAATTATGTGCTAAATGGGAATACACTTAAGGTATCAGGGCAGAACAGAGATCTTGGTGTTTTAGTGGACTGGTCACTAAAAACACCAACACAATGTTTCCAGTCTCTTTAAAAAAAAAAGCAAACAGAATGTTGGGATGCATAGCAAGGCGTATAACCTATAAATCCACAGAAGTCATTAAAAAAATTAATTGAGGCCCCGGTGAGACCATATCCAGAGTACTGTGTGCAGTTTTGGTCTTCTATTTCAAAAAGGATATTCACTTATTGAAGGGGGTGGTGAGAAGGGCTACACAATGAATCCCAGAACATAAGAGAATGGTGTACGAGGAAAGATTAACTACCCTGGGTCTTTTCTCTAGAAAAGGGAAGACTGAGAGGGGATATGGTAGAAGTGTTTAGAATTATGAAAGATTTGGACAAATTAGATCAAAGTAAGCTTTTCTGCCGTGTACAAAGACAATGGGTCATATTTATAAATTAAGGATATCTAAAGAATGTAGGAAATCCAGGAGGATTTTTTTTAATTAAAAGGGAGGTAAATACGTAGAACAGATTGGTGGTGGGACAAGAAAAGAGAAGGAATTGTCATGGTTATTAGAAATACACCAAGAGATTACCGTGGATAGGTGAGATAGATGGACCAAAGCTCTGCTCCGGCCCAAAACTGTTACTATATTACTAAGTCATCAAACTCAAATGGATACCATTCCATTAAGCTTATTTCTTGATACTTGGTGTATTGACATTGTTGTGCCAGAAATAGAATATATATTTTGTCGGCTTGCTGATTGTATTTTATTTTTTTAAAAAAACCTAATGGAGCACGTAAGGACACCAGACCAGAATGCCTTAGACAGTGACAATATGTATCATCATATTATTATATAACACATTTCTGGCACTTGGAATCTGGAACGCAAACAAATGTACAGTTGTGTCGGAGCCAAGAGCTGTTGAAAGTGAAGAGATTGTAGGTTCTGGTGCCAAGCAGCTTGGGAGGGAACTGATGCTGGTTGTACTTCAGTTTTGGAACTGGATCTCAGTCAGATTCACAGTCCTTCTGGTTTCAAAACTGTCGTGTGACCATGTGTCGGAAATATTGGCAGCCTTCTCCTTGCAGAGTGTAATCATGGTTGAATGAGTTGCCTTTCATGAAGAAGCCATTTATAATTCTTAAAATAATATGTGGAATCATTCCATTTTATCTGTTTACTGATGTGTAAATAGTTTCTAATGTAGAAGGCCGCACTGATCTTGGTTTTTGAAAGTATGTTCTCTCTGTTCCTTTCCATTTCACTGAACTGCTTGATTGATGACGTACAGTGTATTGTGTGGGAGGGAGCCCCCTGAAGACACTGATTTTGGTTTAATGTTTTAGTGTCTCACAATCAAACAGTTCTTCAACAATGAAAGGCTTTTTGTATTGAACTCAACGAGCTTTAGAAGCTGGTGGCCGAGACACAAAAATAGCTTGTTCTTCTCGGCTCTCCCATTAGCTCAGTGGGTAAAGCAATGTATAACTGAGCCATACTGACAAGAAACCCTCAGATTTAACTCCTAATTTGATGTCTGCCTGGATGGCAGTTGGTTGCTACAGTTGGCCTCAGTGCCCTGTGTTGGGGAAAGTGCAAGGGGATTGGTCAGTAACTAGCACACAGACTATACTGTTCAAAAACTACAGCTAATATCAAATCTGTTGTCCATATGGGTTGTTATCAGATTGAGGCTGTTAATTTTCAAAATCTTCAATTATATTATTTCCAACATGTGTAGCCCGTTGCTAAAAGGTTGCAACAACCATGAACGATTGTTATTTTTGAAGTTTTCTTCTATAATGGCAGATCCACCAACTCTCCAGTATCTGGTCGGAATCTAACGTAAGGTTCCAATCTTTTTGCGCAGGATAATTATCACAACTGATGATAGGCACCCATGGTGCAAAATGGCACAAAATAGAGCCCTTCAGCAATATATGGCACAAAATCACTATGGGGAAGACTTTAGTACATAAGGATCCTGTTGACCTTAAATGGACGGCAGGTGAAATCCTGATCTTTTCCGAAGAAGCAATGTACCTGAATTGGGGAGGTCGGGGGCGGAGATTCGTACATGGCCTGTAGCTGCAGCTGGAGCAGATGGGAGAGCAGGATCAGGTGGGGAAGTGATTGAGTCTTGTTGTTTGCTTTGACTCATGCCCACATAGCAGCGTTGTCCCCACGGGAGCATATTAGAAGCAAACACGATCAGCTGCGAGCCTCCGCAACCAGCAGACAACAATCATCCAGGCCAAAACAGTCAAACACTGACAGTATCGAGTAAATTGCAATAGTGGTTCTGATCATAGGCTTATGATGATTTCAGTGACTCCTTTTCAGAACCTTCAACTGTTATGCAAATTGGAATTTGCGTAGCTGCTGTGTGTTTACATTTAGTCTTCACCGGCACGTCAGGAATAACACCAAGGGGATTCAGTGCTTGGGTGATGCTCATGAGAATGACACCACTGTTGCAAACCTCTGCAAATGAGTATATGTGAGTTAGCGCCTTCTAATATGTCAGATGGCTTTAATGCTTATTTATTGTAATCGGTGTAAACCATTCTGCTGAATTTTCTGCTGATGTCTTTCTGTGTGTGTATTTTTTTGCAGTTTGTAATTGGGAGGATTGTTGCTGCTTTCACACATGTTGGGGGTGTGGTGTGGGGGAAGGTGGGGGCAGCAGTATCTGGTGAATCAATCGCTGTCAAGTCACATCCAGCAAGCAAGAGAATCTGCTTTGGTCTGAAGGCCTTTGAAGTTTGTCTCCAGCATTGGATCCTGGAGGGTTACAGGTTTATTTATTTGCCGATGGCAAAAGCTTCAATCCATTGATGTCCTGCTCCTTCAGCTTCCAGGCAGTGTCTGTTTGCCAGTCTGCTGCGTTTCTTGATGGTGCACTCCTCCTCTGCACCAGTTCGCTGCCTGCGTGCAAGAAGAAAAAGAGACAGCTTAACGGGAGCTTAACATGAGAGAAAGGTAGAAGAAAGGAGGGAAGAAGCAAGGGATTTAAGTATCCTGAGAGGGGAGGAGAGTAAGGGAATAAAAAAAAGACGGAATGAAAGAAAGAACAAACTTGCACTTGCATTGTGCCTTTCAGGACCTCGGGACATCCCAAAACGCTTTACAGCCAATGAAGTAATTTTTTGAAGTGTAGTCACTGAAATGTAGAAAACCTGGCAGCCAATTTGCAAGATCCCGCAAACAGCAATGTGATAATGACCAGATAATCTGTTTTAGTGATGTTGGTTGAGGGATAAATATTGGCCCAGGACGCCGGGGAGAACTCCCTGCTTTTCTCCAAATGGTGACCATGGGATCTTTTACGTCCACCTGAGAGGGCAGACAGGGCCTCGGTTTAACATCTCATCCGAAAGACGAATAGAAAGAAGAACATTTTCTTAAAGGACTATGCTGAGAGACGAGTCTTCACCAAGTGAGCCTGAACCCTGATCGTCACACTGGGCTTGGACCTCAATTTCAAGACCGGCCTAGAATCCTGTCCACTAATTTTGCTCTGGACTCCTATTTCCACTTATCACGTCTTTCTGCAAAGGACTTCCTGGGCACATTGAGTTTTTCCATTTAACTTATTCAGGTGATGTATGTTCGTCCTCCATGTACACTTTGCGTGTGCATATTGCCTACAGCCATGGACCCAAGCATATTGTCTCTCTATTGACCACCTTCTTGCCTTGCTTTACCCACGCTTAATCTCACATCTTCTCTGACTCCTGCCCCTCACAATTCTCAGCAACATGCTCCTCTTGGTCTTCCACCATCCCCAATCATACTCAACAGCAAAGCAGAGAAGCTGACGGAGGGAATTCCAGAATGTGGGGGCAAGGTAGCTGAAAGTGTAGCTGCTTATGAAGGGGAGGGAGCGTGGAATGAGAAGTAGGCCGGTGTTGGCAGAGCAGAGGGTGCGTGCAGGGACATAGGGCCATAGAGTGATTTTGAAAGTGACGATGAGAAAATTAAAGTTGATTCTCTGGGGCATAGGCAGCGAGTGGAGTTTGGCCAGGGCAGGTTGTGATGTGGAGGCAGGGCAAGGCATTCTGGAGAACTTGCAGTTAATGGGTGATGGAAATGGGTAGGCCAGCAAATAGAGTATTGGAGAAGTCCAGTTGAAGGGTGTTTAAAAATGCAAATTATGGTTTCAGTGGCAAAGGGGATGAGGTAGAAGCTGGCAGTGTTGTGGAGGTGAAAAAAAATGATCTTGTTGATGGATTGGATGTGGAAGGGGAAGATAAATTTGACGTTGAACAATACATTAAGATTCCATACCTCTGCGTTTAGCTTGAACTGGCAATCCAGGGGTAAGATGGAGTCGAGGCTGGAAGCATATTGGTGTTTGTGGGCCATGGAGGATGCCTTTGGTTTTGGCGACATGAAGCTGGAAGAAGTTTTGACTTCGCTGTGGTGTTGATGAAGGAGGTGGCGCGGCAGAGTGGGTATCGCTACCATGCATGTAAAACTGACCCCATGTTTCTGGTTAACATTGCGAACAGATATCGGGTAAATGATGAAGAGGAGGGGACCAAGGATGGAGGCCCGGGGTGTCCATGCAATGTAACGACAACCAACGACATCCAGCTCTACCTCACCACCCTCTCTCTTGACCCCTCCACTGTCTCTAAACTGTCAGACTGCTTGTCCGATATCCAGTACTGGATGAGCAGAAATTTACTCCAACTAAATACTGGGAAGACTAAAGCCATTGTTTTCGGTCCCCGCCACAAACTCCGTTCCCCAGCCACCAACTCCATCGTTCTGCCTGGCAACTGTCTGAGGCTGAACCAGACTGTTTGCAAACTTAGTGTCATATTTGACCCCGAGATGAGCTTCCGACCACACATCCACGCCAACACTAAGACCACCTATTTCCATCTCCGGAACGTCACTCGACTCCGCCCTGCCTCAGCTCATCTGCTGCTGAAACCCTCATCCATACCTTTGTTACCTCTAGACTTGACTATTCCAACGCACTCCTGGCTGGGCTCCCACATTCTACCCTTCATAAACTTGAGGTCATCCAAAACTCTGCTGCCCGTGTTCTAACGCGCACCATGTCCCATTCACCCATCACCCCTGTGCTCGCTGACCTACATTGGCTCCCAGTTAAGCAATGCCTCAATTTAAAAATTCTCATCCTTGTTTTCAAATCTCTTCATGGCCTCGCCCCTCCCTATCTCTGTAATCTCCTCCAGCCCCAGAACCCCCCGAGATATCTGCGCTCCTTTAATTCTGGTCTCTTGAGCGTCCCCAATTTTAATCATTCCACCATTGGTGGCCGTGCCTTCAGCTATCAAGGCCCTAAGCTCTGGAATTCCCTCCTTCAACCTCTCCGCCTCTCTAACTCTCTTTCCTCCTTTAAGGCGCTCCTTAAAACCTACCTCTTTTGGCCATGCAATGTAATGACAACCAACGATACCCAGCTCTACCTCACCACCCTCTCTCTTGACCCCTCCACTGTTTCTAAATTGTCAGACTGCTTGTCCGATTTCCAGTACTGGATGAGCAGAAATTTATTCCACTTATATGGCTCGGTGTCAATTTTTGTTTTATAACGCTCTTGTGAAGCGCCTTGGAACGTTTTACTA